>OX465524.1:3801281-13801281 GCA_950022985.1 Udea ferrugalis
TCTGGGCCGGATATGTCTGAACCACAATACCTTTTGGCCATTGGTTCCGCGGTTGCTGATCATCACAAAGGATTACAATATCTTGTACCTTTAGTGGAGAAACCGTCTGAAACCACTTACCACGTTTGGTCAGGGTAGGCATATACTCCCTCCGCCACCGCTTCCAAACGAGGTCAGAAAGCCGTTGAGAATGACGCCATGATTTTCGTAGCAAGTCCTGGTCATTAAAGTCGCTCAAAGTCTGAGTTAGAAATTCAGTCTGTCCACCAAAAATAAAATGATTTGGAGTTAAGGGTAAATCATCTTCATTGTCAAGTGGAACGTGTGTTAAAGGTCGGCTGTTGATCATAGATTCCGTTTCAGCAAGCAGTGTCTGCAATATCTGCTGTGTAGGAACGTGTTCTTTTAAGGTAAATTTCAGCGCTGTTTTAACGGAACGTACCATCCTCTCCCAACAACCGCCGTGATGTGGAGAATTAGGGCAAATGAACTTCCATTCGATTCGGTGAACACTCAAAAATTGACGTAGTCTGTCTATTTCCAGGTTATCAATGTGTCGGCGTAGTTCATTATCAGCTCCCCTAAAGTATCAATGGGGAATGACAAAACAAGGCAAGGAATTGCTGACATTACTCTTCAAGATGTGGCTGAGTGGCTCATGGAAATAGCAAAGGCGACAGCAGAGTTCACGACACCGAGCTACTCGCGTACAGTCGACCATAGAAATGGCCAGCCAAACCGAAATGACGTACCACGTTCAGTTGACCAAAGAAAAATGTACCAAAATAGGTATCATGTCTCGAGTACAGTCGACAAAAAAAGCATGTATCCGAATAAGAGTGACTTTAACATATCAACTTTGACTGCGGTAAGTTCAAACAAACTCTGTTTCAAGTGTAAAGCCAATCATGACCTCGAAAAATGCCCTGAATTTCTAAAACTTAGCACAGACGAGCGATGGCATTTTGTAACAAAAGCAAGACTTTGCTTTTCTTGCCTGTCAAGCAAACATCAGCTGAAGACTTGCTCAACTAAAGCGAAGTGTGGGGTCCATGGATGCGAACGTGTGCATCACACACTATTACATGCTGAACCCAGACAGGCACTAACAGATGACTCGGCGCTTTATACTACAGCCCAGAGATGCGACCCCACCGACGCATTGACCGCTAACACGCAATCGGAATTTAGTTCAAGTCATGTACTGCTAAAAGTTGTTCGGGTTGTTGTTAGCGGAAAGCATGGAGACATCGAGACTTCGGCTCTTCTGGACGAAGGAGCAGCGGTGACCCTTATCGACGCTTCGTTTGCCAACCGCGCCGGCATCGACGGTCCGACAAAGCCACTACGCATCTGCGGCGTACAGGGAATGTCGTCGGTCGACACGTCATCGCGTTGCGTATCCTTTAAAATTCGTGGTCGCAAAGATAATCTTTTTTATGCTGTTAATAATGTACGAACTGTAAATAATTTGAAATTACCTGTAAATAGTTTGCATAAAAACATTGTAAATAGGTTTGAGTTTTTGACAGACTACTTTGACAAACTTGATTTGACCTTTGACAATGTTGACATATTGATTGGACAAGACAACATAGACCTCATCGTGACCAGACAAATTATACGAGGACCAACGAACGGACCGACCATTTCTAAGACTAATTTAGGGTACGTTTTACACGGAACCATATCAGGAAAGACTTTAGCGTCTGACACGGTCGTTTTACACTGCGAATGTGAAGACTTGAACGAATTGTACAGACAGACTTTCCGGACTGAAGATTTTGGAGTAAAACTTCATACTGACACACCCCGTTCTCGCAATGATTTGAGAGCTCTTGATGTATTAACAGCGACAACCCGGTACAAAGAAGACGAAAAAAGATGGGAAACTGGCCTATTATGGCGCGATGACACTTGCCTTTTGCCTGACAGTTATGGCCAGGCCCTTGTTAGGTTACAGGGCATTCAACGCAAGATGGCCAAGCTTCCAGAGTTCGCACAAAAATACCAACAGAAAATTGAGGACTATTTGCAGAAGGGTTACGCACGTAAGTTAACACCGGAGGAGGCACGACATCGAACGGCCAAGACTTGGTATTTGCCTCATTTTGCGGTGTTTAATCCTAATAAACCTAACAAGTTGCGGTTTGTTACAGACGCAGCTGCCAAATCAAATGGTAAATCATTAAATGACTTTCTCTTTCCAGGACCAGACTACTTGAACTCGCTGCCAGGAATGTTGCTTCAATTTAGATGCCATCAATTTGCAATAATGGGAGACATTCAGGAAATGTTTCACCAAGTGCTGATCACTGAGCAAGACCGACAAGCTCAACGGTTTCTTTGGCAGGAAGACGAGTATCAAATGAATGTCATGATTTTTGGCGCAGTATGTTCTCCTTCTTCGGCACAGTACGTGAAGAACGTGAATGCTCTTCGCTTTGCAGAATCAAACCCTGAAGCTGTAAATGCCATCATTAATCACCATTACATGGATGACCTGATCTTGTCAGTTGACACCATAGACCAGGGTAAATTGCTTGTTGACGATGTAATTGAAATTCATGCACAGGGTGGCTTTAACATGACCAGTTTCATGAGCAATAGCAAAGAGATCTTGCGACATCTACCTGAAAGTAAGTTGTCCAAATCAGGTGCCAAAGTTCTCGACGACATTCATGACTTGCAAGAAGAACGCGTGCTAGGAGTCAGGTGGAGGCCAGTTGACGACAATTTTATATTTTCTTGCCTAGGAGAAATGGTAGACAGCCAAGACGGCAGACGTCCCACCAAACGCCAAGTTCTAAAAATTTGCATGTCTGTTTTTGATCCACTTGGATTTTTACTTTTCGTGACCGTAAAGGTAAGAATCATTCTCCAAGACATATGGAAGACGAGGATCGGCTGGGACGATGAGGTACCTGAGGATTTATACGACAGATGGCAATCGTGGCTACAGGATCTCCGACAAACTGTACTTCTACGGATTCCTAGATGGCTGTTAAGTTTGCAGACAGAAGTCACCAGACCGGTTGAAGTTCACATATTTTGCGATGCTAGTACGAGAGCCTTTGCTGCAGTGGCTTACTTGAGATCAACTTTGGAGGACGGGCGCTATCATGTGTCCTTAATAATGGCTAGAGGACGAGTGGCACCTTTGAAGATTTTAAGTGTACCCAGGTTAGAGCTTCAAGGGTCGGTCCTTGGAGTGAGAATGGCTCAATCCATTAAGAAGTACATTGACCTCACCATTCATCGCGTCGTGTACTGGACCGATTCTAAGACAGTTTTGAATTGGATAAGGTCAGACGCAGGACGCTTCAAGCCTTTTGTAGCCCATCGTATTAGTGAGATTTCAGACCTAACTAACCCGAAAGAGTGGAGGTGGGTACCTACCCATTTGAACCATGCTGACCTAGCGACACGGGAAAAGACGTCAGAAGAAGCGAGTACAGCTTGGATAAATGGACCTGAGTTTCTTCGACAGGACGAGTGTATGTGGCCAGTTGAGGATTGCAAGTCGACTGAGGCGAGTACTGATCTTGATCCTGAGATGAAGATGGTACTTGTTACTACGGCAACTCAAAACGAATGCTTACCTGATATCACCAGGTTTTCAAAATATTGGCGAATGATCCGAGCGACAGCTTGGATTTTGAGGCTAAAACACAATTTACGACATAAGGACGAAAGACGAAATGGTGAGCTTTTAGCGGAAGAGATCAAGGAAGCGGAGTTGTTGCTCATCAAAGACAGTCAACAGCGATCGTTTCCATTGGAGTTGCAGTCGCTACAAACGACTAATGCAGTCGACAACAAAAGTCGTTTATTTCAGCTTGTGCCATTTATCGATGCACAAGGACTTATTCGTGCAAATGGACGTATAGACAAGACCACAGCGGATTACGACGTGAAAAAATCAATTGTTTTGTCACCGTCAGATTATTTTACAAGACTGCTGGTCATGCAGTACCACATTGACGCCGCACACAGTGGTAAAGAGAAGGTGCTTAACGATATAAGGCAAAGGTTTTGGTTACTACGTGGCCGGCCGGCTGTGCAAGCTGCTTGGCGCACATGTCAGGTGTGTAAAAATATCCGTGCAGCGCCGCAAGCACCACTCATGGGACAGATTCCTTTATGCCGATTGACACCTATAAAGGTTTTTGCTTACACAGGGCTAGACTATTTTGGTCCTATGACTATTAAAATTGGACGTCGCCATGAAAAACGTTATGGAGCTTTATTTACTTGTATGACAGTGAGAGCTATTCATATCGAACTAGTAGATGACTTAACAACGGACAGTGCTATCATGGCCTTAAGGCGGTTCATAGCTCGACGAGGAACCCCTCATGAGGTTTGGAGTGATAACGCAACGACCTTTAGGGGAGCTGATAATGAACTACGCCGACACATTGATAACCTGGAAATAGACAGACTACGTCAATTTTTGAGTGTTCACCGAATCGAATGGAAGTTCATTTGCCCTAATTCTCCACATCACGGCGGTTGTTGGGAGAGGATGGTACGTTCCGTTAAAACAGCGCTGAAATTTACCTTAAAAGAACACGTTCCTACACAGCAGATATTGCAGACACTGCTTGCTGAAACGGAATCTATGATCAACAGCCGACCTTTAACACACGTTCCACTTGACAATGAAGATGATTTACCCTTAACTCCAAATCATTTTATTTTTGGTGGACAGACTGAATTTCTAACTCAGACTTTGAGCGACTTTAATGACCAGGACTTGCTACGAAAATCATGGCGTCATTCTCAACGGCTTTCTGACCTCGTTTGGAAGCGGTGGCGGAGGGAGTATATGCCTACCCTGACCAAACGTGGTAAGTGGTTTCAGACGGTTTCTCCACTAAAGGTACAAGATATTGTAATCCTTTGTGATGATCAGCAACCGCGGAACCAATGGCCAAAAGGTATTGTGGTTCAGACATATCCGGGCCCAGACGGACAGGTGCGCACAGTAGATGTGAAAACTATGACAGGAACATATCGACGACCGGTGACAAAACTTTGTAAACTTGACGTTAGACCTGCAAAAACTGACTAAACTTGACTTTGACTAAAATTGTAAAAACCAGACTCGCCATGTTGACCTGACTTGACCTGACTTGACCTGACTTGAACTGACTTGACCTGACTTGAGTATTGCTTTGCAATACTAGAGGTGGGAATGTTACGGACTCTTTGACTCTGCTGGCTGGCTGGCCAGCAGACTGACAGACGCGACGGTGAAAAAGAAGACAGACGGATATGACAGAGGAGTGACGGCGGTTTTGATTTTTGCTTTAAGTAAATAAATATTATTTTAATTAACTTCAGTTTCTAACTTCTCTCCTCACCTATTCTCTTCAATACTGTAATTCTGTTGTTACAATTTATCTGTTGGTTGCCCAAGATACAGGCTGTGCCTAGTTTGGGATCCCCTGTTCATTCTTTAGGTATGCTTGGACTAATCGACGAATTAGACAAAGGTCTTTAAATGCCATGTTATATGTTTAGTCTAAGAGAATTCAGAGATCAATAAAACATTTTTCATTTATTTTTAATCCTAATTCTCAATCTCAATTTTCGTAATTCAAGGGTTGAACACTTCAGCAGAATTCCATATGATTTGTAGGAAACTGGAGGGCACCGCCAGCGAGATGGATCGATGACCTGAGAACGGTGGCAGGGTCGGACTGGATGCTGAAGGCTCAGAACCGGAAGTTGTGGCGCTCTTTGGGAGAGGCCTGTGTCCAGCTGTGGACTATGACATACTGATGATGATGATGTGGGAAATAGTAGCAATAGAGTGGTCCCAACAAAGCTGAACAGGTAAACCCCACGAGAAGATTGCGCGACGAACTGTATGTTTTTGTGGAAGACTAGCTTAGGCTAGTCTTCCACAAAAAGTCTACTATATGTATAGTCTGTTCTGAGCCTTGCTAACAAAGCTCAGAACAGACTATACATACTGTATGTTCGCGTTAAGAATGCAGTCATTTTTTGATTTATTACCGTTACGAACAGAAAAACTCAGCCACAAAACCCACACTGTGAACTTGACTTTCTAATTAGGAACGATTTGATTGGTAAGGGGGCGTGCTAGGTCGAGGGACAAGAATGAAATCACTGCATTCTTAACGCGAACGAACTATAATAGGAATCGGCCATAGATGCTTTTGTGCAAGAGTGAGATATAAACGGCTGATTTAATCGGTCATAGAAATTCGTATCTTACTCTAATATCTTCCTTCACCGCAAAAACTCGTATCTCTGTCCTCAGCGCATGGATACCTTCAATAATCCAATTCGGATGCGTCATGTATACTCGGAAAGTAGAAAAAATCGATTGTCCTCTGCCTACGGTAGTCTGGCGATGCTCCTAATCCCGCATTTTCGCAGTCTATTTTGTTTGCCGGCCCCGAACCCCACTCGATACAATTCTATTGCTCTACCATTGCTCTGCTGTCTTTTATCTTTTTACTTTTATTAGCTTGGTCTACGTATGCTTCGTTCTGTCCTGAAAGTAATGCTGGGTACTCTGGCAAAAAATAATTAAGCAGATTTAGATCACTTTCACTGTATTATCTGGAGTCTGTAGACAAAGGATTGGCCCCTCGATGTTGACAGTTGGTTTTTACCGTCTGATGCAAGATAAAACAAAATCGATTTGCAAAGAAACACCTTGTAAATATCCCACTGCTGTACCTGTGCCTCACGTTTACTCTGAGGTGGCGTGAGCCATATTCCAACACAAGGGCTAAAATCTTTTACTTATAATAAATCTATAGAGAGGCCAATTCTGTACATGAAATATATTTAAAAAATAATTATCAAGGGGTCATAAGGGATCGCTACTGATGTCAAAAATGCAATCAGTAATTTTTTTGTCTGTCTGTCTGCTGTATATTTGTTATAAAAACAAAAACTTTTTTGTTGATTTTAACGAAATTTGGCACAATTATTCTTCATACTCTTGGGCAGGTTAAAGTATACTTTTCATTACGCTACGATCAATAGGAGCAGAGCAGTGAAGGATAAAATTGGGAGAACGGGAAAAGTTACTCCATTGTTTACACGTAAAAAGTACTAGATGGATTTAAATGAAACTCTACAGTTATATAGCGTATGCATCTGAATTAGACATAGGCTACAATTTATAAAGATATATCACTTTTTTTTAACTCAAGTCCACGCGGGCGACCACTAGTATAACATAAACTCATAATATCAAAAAGAAAATGTACAATATGACTGACTGATCTTTTTGGTCCTTTTTTAACACCAACCCAATTTAGTTCTCAAACAGCCATAAAATAGGTATTTCATTCGCTTAAAAAGTAAAACCTATTTCTTTCACGAAGAAGAAATTTCTTCGTCACCATTCCTATGCCGAAATAACGGAATTGCCTTCGCGAGAAAAGCTCGCTCGTCTTGTTTTTTTAAAAGCTTAGCGGGAAGTGCCTGCACTTGAGCTACTATTTTAACTGATAGCTTCAAATAGCGTATGACTTACAAATCCACCATAGGATAGGCAAGCCAATTAAAACATTGTCGGAGTATTGAACCTCTAAATTGTTTCGAAATAATTATTACAAAATATTCCTGAAATAGACAATAGGCAGAATGGTTTTTTTTCAAGGCGCAGATGGCGTGACGAGCTGGACGCCTTTGGAAGGGACTGGCCGAAAAAGGCCCAAAATAGACTCGAGTGGAGGAGGGGAAGAGAAGCCTTTGCCCAGCAGTGGTATCCTCATGGCTAATTAAGATTAGATTAGATTAGTTTTTTCGGCGACATTATGATTCATAGATACTCATACATACCCTCACTACTATATCCCAAATGGGTCTTTTTGGGACGAAATATCGCTTTCTTAGGTTTTTATCAGGGTCTTTCCCGTCACTAGAGAATCGGCCGCAAGTTTTTCTATAATGAACAGAGAGTAGATGGCCTTTCCAGATTTAAAATCACGACCAAATAGGCTTGCTGGAGTATTGAACCGCTTGGCCACTACTACCTCATCACTCTCTATTTACTAACTTTAACGAAGTCAGTTACAGTTTATTTTCTTCTGATTCCGTTTTACAAAACATTTTGTTTTAATAAACTGAATAAAGTTCGAAAAATCCAGTTGAATACTGAATTTTAACAATGTTCAGCATCTGCAAACAGCACTTAGGTAACAGGAAGTTAAAACAAATTCTACAAATTAAAGGAGGCAAACGGGAAATCCGAATAGAAAAAAAACACATCTCATTAGTGTTCCCCCTCCCTCCCCCTATTGTAGGTCTTAAGACATTCTACGAAACGGGACTTCTTTGTTTGGCCAATGAGCACAATTTAGTTCCTAAAGCGGATAATTCTTTTGAATCTCCTGCGATTCAGCTCGGAGAATGCCTTGTAGAATGTGTGCCGTTTGTCCACTTGGACGGGGATGGAACTAGGTTTGTTATCGCCATTTTCTTTTAGGAGATTCGTGTTTTTAATTCAAATAAATAGGAACAGTGCGATAGGGGTGTTAATGTAAGAATGTGTGGATGTGCCGTGTTGCTCTTTCTTAAAAACCACTGAATGGATTTTAATTGAATTTAGTGACATAGAGCACAATAATTTATAAAGTTTTTTTTTTTAAAATCTAAGGCTACGCGGACGAGGTCGCGGGTGGCCGCTAGTGAATTTTAATATCACTAGACATAAAAAAACGTAGGCACTGGTCTAAGCAGGCTTAAAATAGTCAAACCTCCTTGCATTTCGACAACGGACCCTTTGGTCAGCTGTGCAATCCCGACAGACATATACCAAGGTCACCTGACCCCAAACTAAACAGAGTCACTACTATGTGTCAAACACCGAAAAACCTATTTCAATATTTTGAAATAGAAAATACCACCGAACTACAGAATAAAAAAATCTCTTGAACTATTGTCTTCAGCAATTTACATTTTTTTTTCCTTCAATACAAGATAGATTTTCAGAATGCATTATTGAGAAACGAATTACACGTGAAAAATTTCTCATTTTTTGTCTAATATTATTTTCCTATCCCAATCATTTTCAATCCAAACCTTTTAAACCCCCGTTTCCATTAGCTTAAATCCAAACATTTACAAGTTGGCAAGAAATTTTATCTCCACAAAGGGCCCTGTGAAATATCCCCAGATAAATGGGGGAACATAATAATTTGTTCCCCGCCTAATGTCCCCTCCGCCGCGTACTTTACGGAATATCAACAAATACAATGCAATAGAAATACAATAGATGGACGCGCTGCACAAGATTTAACGACTTCAGGCAAGGATATTGTAATAAAAAGACGTAGATTGGTTACTTGTGCTAAAAAAGTGGCACCCGAAATCAGGACTTCAACCACCTGAGCAAAGCATTGACAGTTTGAGACGACACCGCGCAAAAAGTATCTATCTTAATTACGCTCTAGTAAATAATCCTACTATCTTGTACACACGGTCAAATTATAGGTACGTTTTTTTTTATGTAAGAGGGAGCAAACCAGCTTGAGGGTCACCTGATGGGAAGTGATCACCTCAGCCCATGGACAACCGCAACACCACCGGTACCGCCGCTGTGTTGCTTGCCTTTTAGGAAGGAATACGCTTTTTTTTTACATACGCCAGGGTACAATTTTGACTTCGAGTCAGTACTGACATAACCTATCTACGTCTTTTTTATTGTAATATCATTGACTGCAGGCGGCTATAAGTTATGATGCTCATCAGACGCTGTCTGCGATATGATATAGATGAGCAAAATTCCGCTACGTGTCGATTGGGCACGTCCCACGTGGTACGTGACACCGTTAAGATGCAGGCTATGTGTTCTAGACCCACAGAAAAAATATGCTTCCTTTGGGCAGCGTTCGGGAAACTGCGTAACGTCTTCTCTTCCGACATACCTCAGTGCCTCAAGACAAAGGTCTACAACCAGTGTGTGTTGCCAGTGATGACATATGGATCTGAGACATGGTCGCTCACTATTGGCCTCATAAGAAGGCTCAAGGTCACCCAACGGGCTATGGAGAGGGCTATGCTTGGTGTTTCCCTACGAGATCGAATCAGAAATGAGGAGATCCGTAGGAGAACGAAGGTCGCCGACGTAGCACAGCGTGTTAGCAGGTTGAAGTGGCAGTGGGCGGGGCACATAGCTCGAAGGACTGATGGCCGTTGGGGCTGGAAAGTCCTCGAGTGGAGACCATTCGAGGCCAAGCGCAGCGTGGGACGCCCGCCCGCAAGGTGGACGGATGACCTCATAAAGGTCGCAGGGTCTCGGTGGATGCAGGCCGCCTCCAACCGGCAGCTCTGGAAATCTATGGGGGAGGCCTATGTTCAGCAGTGGACATCATGTGGCTGCTGATGATGATGATGAAGACACACATATACCTCAAGTGGCGCTCTCATTGAATATTAATTATAGAATGGATAATCATATTTAAATGTTGCCAAAACTGGACTTCAATGAAATGATTCGTATTTTGAAGTACCTACAGTCCGTTCACGTTAAGAATGCTGCACACTGTGCAATTCTGTTGCACACAAAATAACTCAGATCGAAGACCTTTGCGATTGAAAGAAGTATGCGTTCAACTGGTCACTGTGGACTTGACTTTCTAATTACGAACGATTTGATTGGTTAGGGAGCATACTAGGTCGTAGGACAATAATGAAATCACTGCGTTCTTACCGCGAACGAACTATAGTGAGGAAAATTGTCATTAACGGACGATTAAGATACTTTCTTGGATATTTCAATGAGTAGCCGCATGCATGAAGGCGAGCATAGTAGCAACGCTACAAATAGCAAGAAAAAAATGCTTGTAATAAAACTATAGCTGTATATAGTCCGTTCGCGTTAAGAATGCAGTGATTTCATTCTTGTCATTTGACCTAGCACGCCCTGTAACCAATCAAATCGTTCCTAATTAGAAAGTCAAGTTCACAGTGGCCAAATGAACGCATTCTTTCAAACGCAACGGTTTTGTACCTGAGTTTTGATGTGTGTAACGTTTAACGCAAACATACCTACTATAATTTGACCGCAACTACATCTAAAGGCAAACGTAATAGAATAGAAATACAATAGAAAAACGCGTCATTAGCTGCTCAAGCCTCACCTCGGGTTATTGCGAGTCGACTCTCAGATCGCGGCTATAAGTTACTGATGCTCATCCGACGCTGTCTACAACATGTGTGAAGTGGTTGGACTAAAATGCTGCTGCAAATTAAACTGGATATGGAAATGATATCTTACTAATATTAAAAATGCGAAAGTTTGTATGGGTGGATGTGCCGTGTTGCTCTCTCACGTGAAAACGACTGGATGGATTTCAATGGCACTTTACTATAATGTAGCTTATAAACCTGAATCGCACATAGGCTACAAGTTGTACAGAATTTTACTTTTTGTTTTTTAACTTATGCCTACGCGGACGTAGTCGCGGGCGGCTGCTAGTTATATTATAAAAACGTAGATAGGTTACTTGTGCTAAAAAAGTGGCACCCAAAAACAGGACTTCGACCACCTGAGCAAAGCATTGGCAGTTTGAGACAACACTGCGCAACATGTCTCTGTCGTTACGCTCTAGTAAATAATCATGCTATCTTGTACACACAGTCAAATTATAGTTACGTGGCAGGAGACAATTTTTTTATAAAACCTTTGCTGTAATTTGATCGCAACTACAGCTGAAGGCAAGCACAATAGAATAGAAATACAATAGAAAAACGCGTCATTAGCTGCTCAAGCCTCACCTCGGGTTATTGCGAGGCGACTCTCAGATCGCGGCTATAAGTTACGGATGCTTATCCGACGCTGTCTACAACATGTGTGAAGTGGTTGGACTAAAATACTGCTGCAAATAAAACTGGTTATGGCAATGATATTTTATTATAAAAACGTAGATATAATCATATGTGCAGTTTATCACATAGAGGATTAAATACTTAAATGTTGCTAAAACAGGACTTGAAAGAAATGATTCGTATTTTGAAGTACCTATAGTCCGTTCGCGTTAATAATGCTGTGATTTTTAAATTTAATTCTGTTGCACACAAACAACTCAGATCAAAGACCTTTGACGATTTGGTTAGGTAGGGAGCATGCTAGGTCGAAGGACAATAATGAAATCACTGCGTCCTTACCGCAAACGGACTATAATGACAAAATTGTCATTAACGGAATATTAAGATACTTTTTGGATATTATAATGAGTAGCCGCTATAAATTGCAAAAAAAAAATGCTTCTAATAAAACCTTTGCTGTAATTTGATAGTAACTACAGCTGAAGGCAAGCACAATAGAATAGAAATACAATAGAAAAACGCGTCATTAGCTGCTCAAGCCTCACCTCGGGTTATTGCGAGTCGACTCTCAGATCGCGGCTATAAGTTACGGATGCTCATCCGACGCTGTCTACAACATGTGTGAAGTGGTTGGACTAAAATGCTGCTGCAAATTAAACTAGTTAACTACTACTCTAGACTTACTAAAGAACTACTACTAAAGAACTTACTACAGATCTGAAAACCAGAAAAAGACATTCGGTCATCTTGGCATCAGGTGGCAATCGAACCCGCATCTTTCGCAAACCGGGCGACTGCAGTATGACCGAATGTCTTTTTCTGGTTTTCAGATCTTTGGTAGAGATACGGCATGGAAAATGCTAAAAATAATAATAACCATAGTTATGCTTTGTTAGTACGTGTAATTAGTTGTAGAGAGTATGTGTGATTAGTAAGCAACCGTCGTGGCCATTCTGTGGTGAAATACTCTGGCTTGGAACCCGATGGTCCCGAGATCAAATCCGGAACACTTTGCGTTCATTGTACAATTTGCGGCCAACTTTTCGGTGATGGAAAACACCGATATAAAACCCAAGCAAATCGGATAATGGCGGTAAGCTCGCCCCTTACCACGTTGGGTTCAAATTCCCTCAGCTAAATGTGGGCTTCTGAATGTTCCGTTCACCATGACGGCAACAATCAGTGTGCCCATTATGTTATGTTATGATGTTCTTTTACTGTTTCCCTACCTACAGGTTATCTGGAAGCTATCGCTGTTAGCGATAAGGGCGAATAAATTTTACGTCTAAAATGTCTGTGAACATTGTTATGCACTTTTTCATTACTGATACTCTGAAAGTAGGTCATTACTGACCTGAGAAGCGGGCTGAAAGTAACACTTTTCATCCCTAGGGAGAATCACTTTCAACTGACAGCTGTAAAATATTTTTTTTAAAAACTAGTTCTTTTTCACATTATCTATTGAACCATGTTCCAACTTCTTATACAGCCACTATGTAAAATTTGAAATAACTTAAAGTTAAGTATTGATCAGAGAATATATATGTTTTAAATAAGTTTATAATAATTTAGTTTCAACAATTTCTTTAAAATAACTTAGCTTTGAGCAAAATATTTAACATTTTTCCAAATAAAAAATAATGGCTGAATAGCGGGCCGGCCACAGAAAAAAAACAAACAAAATAGGCGGGAAAGCGGCAATTCGATCTTCAATTATTTTCCTCATTTTTTCTTTAGCTAATTCATGTTTTTATTTTTACTTTCCTCGTATTTGTAATGAAAAGCACAGTGTTTACCTCGGGTGAAAGACTTATTTAGTCCCTCGAACTATTGGCGCCCTCACTTCGTTCCGGGCGCCAAACCCCGTCTCGGGACTAAATAAGTTACTTTCACCCCTAGCGTAACAATGTACTATTTTAGAGGTATAGATAGGTACGTTATGTCAGTACTGTCGCGATGTCAAAAATTGTCCCCTGGCGTACGTACCTATGATTTGCCCGTGTGTAAGAGATAGCATGATTATTTACCAGAGCGTAAACGAGAAAGATACAAGTTGCGCAGTGTTGTCTCAAACTGTCAATGCTTTCCTCAGGTGGTCGAAGTTCGGGTGCTACTCTTTTAGCATAATTAACCTATCTACTATACGTATTTTTATTATAATATCATTGGTGGGCGCCATTTTAGCGGCTCACACCTTGCAGCACGTGTGCGCCGACTTTATTAGCGCGGTGCCGACAAATAGTCAGTTCGCTGCCGACGCGGTGCCACTATTGGCTGGAACTCGTTCAAATGTCATATTTTTTTCAGGTTGTCATTTCTGTATGGTTACAATTAAATACTGGCTGGAACTTGTTCGCTTGTCATTTTTTTTCAGATTACGCATTTTCACTATGGTTGCAATGAAATACTGGCCAGTTACTGGAAGTTAGAACAGTTCCATTTTAGTTAATTTCGTTCCTGACTTTGTCTCATTATTTTTATAACATTGAAAAATGTTGTCACATAAAGTTTTATTTTTCCATCATAAGTATCATCCGAAGCATAACTTGGTCCGAATCTTCTCAAATCAAATCTCAAATTTTCCCTCTGAATATTTGAAACTCGTAATTCAAAATGCATTTTTGTTTCATGGATATACCTAGCAATCAATAGTTTGTGAAAGCTTAGAGCGATTTGAAAGTCTTTCTATATAGGTACTCGTAGTTACAACAGGTCTTAAAAAATGGTTTTAACGTTCAGGGGAAGAATCTGAACCAGAGTTATGTTTTGCACAAATACTTAGTTAATATTTGTAACTAAAATTATTACGTATTAGGATTCTGGATCCTTAAGTCTCTCTGTGTGAGGCGCAATATTTCTGGGAACATTGCCGATAGTACCACACCACGAATGAAATGCGCGCAAGGAGTAAGCTTTTGTTCTCCTGCAGTTAATGAAGACTTGGCTGATGCCTCCCGAAGACGATGCAAGTATCAGCTGGCTGGTGTGGTTATAGCATAAGGCTAATGGCAAACATACATTTAAGTACGTCCTGTATTACATTCGGAATTCAGCATCGGACACAGTTTCATTATTCATTTATTTACTAGCCGCCCATGCGAGTAGCCGATATGCGATTGAGATGTAAAAGCTACATTATTGTAAAGTTTCATTAAAATCCATTCAGTAGTTTTACGTGAAAGAGCAACACGGCACATCCAGACATACAAACTTTCGCCTTTGTAATATTAGTATGATTAGTAGGATTTAACACAATTAAACGGGCTTAACCCAGTAACATAATTATGTAGTTTGATAATTAGCAATTACGATGATTCCTCAACATGTTTTAATATCGATTGCGGACTGTCAGCGAATAGGTATATCCAATTCGGGGTCAGAGGCCAATAACATATTTAACGCCCTCTGCATGCGGCACAGCGGAGATTGCTCACGCGCTATAGTTACTGTTCGAAACCGTGGAATAGCCAACAGTCGAGGATGTTGATATTAACTTTCCTGTGATTAGCACTCCTGATGTGATTCCTTCAACATGCGGCTTCAATGCGGATCGTGGAGGGGTGTAAGGTTAGTGATGAACCTTACTGCCAGATGTTATCTAACCGCCCTTGACGAGGCTTATCTAACGACATCTAGCGACGTCGGCAGGAACAATAACTGCTCGAGAGCCTGTTCACACTGAGCGATTGTTGGGCGATTTCACGGCAAGGCGATCTCACGCAGGGTGAACGCCTCATCCATCTGTCGAATTCAAAGCGGGCTTCGCGGCGTGGTCTTGGCGTGACCGCGGCGATTTCGCAGCGATATCTCAATATCTTGCGCGCCCAACAATCGCTGGGCGTGAATAGGCTCTGACGTTCATAAACAGTTCATAAGCCTGAAAATCGTCAATTTTTTGGGGTGTAGTTCAATGACGTGTGTTGCTTATCTATCATATTAGGTGCGTTACGTAACTACTTATACGTACGAAGTAAAAACACGTGTGGGAAAAATGGGCTGTAAAACGCATCTTGTTTGGTCAGCTAATATGACGACAATCATATTGTTTGTATTATTTTAGAATTTCACTTACGTGGTTGAATAAGGCTTGCCTTAGACGTTTATCACTTATTGAAATGACAGACTTAAAACACAATTTCTAAAATCACAGACGGTCTAAACGTAGATAAGTGTACAATACGATATTTTCAGAAATAGTTGTAACGTAAACACAATACGACATTCCACGCATGTCCCAGCGACTGATTACAAGCATTTAGTACATAGCATTCCTGGAAAAGGTCACACGGGACAAGGCAGCCTTTGTGTACGAAACGATTTGCAGTATTCTGACGTATGCTAGCAAACTGGGAGAGAATGCTAATTATGCAGCTAAGTACATGCCTTCAGCTACATTAACTGTGAATTTTAGAAGGAAATTTAAAAGCGTGAAGTGAAGTCAAAACAAACTGCTGCAAAATGTGATTGAATAGAAATGTGTGAGATAATAAAATGATAATTATTTCAGGTATTCCAGCAATTTTTCATCATTGTTAATTCAAAAACAACTATATAGCATCACACTGGGAAATCGGAAGCCCAGAGTCAAGAGCATGTTTCGAAGTTTCATTACAACGGAAGTGCATATTTTGAAGTAAAATCAATTTCATTTTATGATCTAGACCATCATTGGTGCCCACAACATAAACATAGTTGCTCATTTTGGAACATTTTACAATTCACAAATGAACAAACATCTTTCGCTGTCACAAAACTTTTGTGGCTTGTTCAAACTCGAGGCAGAAACTGCACCATTACTGTGGGCATTCAGTAGTTGCCAAGATTCCTGAAAATATCTGTCATCCGTTGCGGATATTCCTCAAAACTTGCTTTGCTTATGTTAATATAACTGACTTGTTAGTTCAAACGTAGGTTCAAACTCAGAATGTTCACTACCGTATATTTGTGTTTATTCCTAGTCTAAAATATCTACGAGTGAGTATCTCTATCGGGACAAGTATAGTTTGTCCGTCCAGTTAACCAATTTTTTTTGTTACATTGAACTAGTGATTGCATCGACATTGTATCGCATTCCAGCTATTAACACTACAATACAAGCAACGCCACGTAACGACGGTAATAGTATTCCTTTACCGTGACGTAACTATGTCTAAAAAGGTAAAACGTTTTTACCCGACAACGGCGAAGCAACAAAAAGGGTTATGAGTCTCAAACTCTAACGCAAGAAAAGCCTAAGCCGTATTCGTTCGTTCTTCCAAATAAAACACAATATGTTTTTGTAGTTTTATAAGAAGTTTCCTTTCGTGTTAACGCTTCGGGTCATTTCAACTAGTCAATTATTAATCACACACAACAGACAGGAAGATAAAGTGAAAGTTACGCCGTTATGATGTTCGAAAAATGGCGTTGGAGCACGCAATATGAAAACTAGTCTAAGTTTATTATTTGTTGCAATAGATATTGCTTGTTCTTTTTTCTTTTCAAAGCGGCTTTTTAGCTTTGCTATATTGTCGTGAATAATCCCAAAACATAATTGTATGTCTTCGTTTGTAATTTGTAATAATGATAACTGATAATAAGTTTCCTTCGTTTAGGAAAACTAAGCAAAATCGTAGAACATATCTAAATTCAACATAAGGAAATTAAATTTTAGCTTATAATAGCTGTATAACATGATTGTCATATGAAATATTGCGACTGTTATTCTTCTGTATTCACACCAGGTATTCATCTAATCTCATCTAACTGAACTCCATTTAATATTTACCACTTTTTCGTTAATGTTTCTTCTTCAAAACTTAGCTATGTATGTATGTAATAGTATTGGTTATCATAATGGCAAGGCGTCGCCTTGACAAAAGTCTCAGATGCGAATAAAACCACACGGCAGAAAATGGAATTATGTACGTGCTTTCAACGTAAGTAGGTTAAAAGGGAATAATACTTTTTGAATACAAAGAGCTGAGAAAGTTAGGTGAACTGAGCACGAGCTACAATAGGCGGAAGCGACGAGGTAAGGAAACATACCTAATGAATGTTCCTGAAGTACCAGAGTAGTGTTGTTAGTAACTTTCATTTTGGGACTTATCGATGTTAAAAAGTATTTTTTAAACCATTAACATGAATAACAGCGGTTCAATTAAATGTAATAAATATCATGTTTGAATGTTTCAACCTCTTTGCTTTGTTTATTATAGTAATTATCAACTCATGCCGCTGTTACAACGATTCCAGAATTGATGATTTTCTTGAAAACGCCAGCTGTTCAAATACGATTACGAATATATCGTAATTTGTTACTACAACCTTGGACCGATATTTAATTTACCGGACAATGGGGTGAGCGGAAGGATCTCAACCCCTATTATTCGAATGATGTGCCTAACCTCCAAATTCACAAACGCAAATCAATGGTGAGCATTCTTCAAAAGTATAGCTCTCCCTTTCAGTCCTATTGACATTTAACGGGCCAGGATGGGCGTGAGCGCGTGCTTAGGTACACGTTACATTTGAAACATATTTTATGTATTTTAAATATGTGATATTATATCATTATTAGGTATGCAAGCGCTTAGTGAAGGAATTTGACAGCAGCTGCGAATGTCCGTGCGTCCACTCAGTTGGCCCCGCTGAAAATCAGCGTCTGAGCCTATCAGGTAAAGGCATTAGCTGAGTGGGCTCCATTTAATCTTGGACTTCGTGACACTGCTGCCTGTTGGAAATATTTGTTTGTTTTTCTTCTGTTATTTTTTCTTACCATTTCTGTTTTGTTCGTTTATATTATGTATGTTGCGATGTCCAGGATCAATAAACGTTTTTTCTTTCTTTCTTTCCTTTTTAGCGTTAATTTGTGAATTCGAGGGTAAGAGTATCACCTGGAGGCCCTTGGCTTAAGCGGTACTGGAAGATGACAAACGGACGTATTAAACGACAGGCACGGATGCCTGAAAATACATCACACAATTTCTGTCGGAAGGGTCAGGGGTCAACCATCCTACTATCCGACCTGATGTTCGTTGCATCGTTAATGATTGTCAATGTGCTATTTAATTCCTATGGATGAAATAAAGTACCAAAAAAATGAGCCCAACACGATGTGCCCAGCGCGTTGACAACACTACGCTATAGTCTCATTGCTTTGCTACGAATTCGGATTTATATTTTAACGAACAATGCTGCAGTTCTTTAAAAGGCAAAATAGAGCTATTTTCTTTATTCAGAAAAGAGTATTACCTACAAGTCACAGATGGTGTGATGCAAGGAAAATTTTCTTTTTTAAATTAGTCATTAGGATTCACACCTTTTCTTTTTATTATTATTCATATTTTTATACGTGGGGAATCCGTTTATTGTTTTCACCCAAAGGCCTCTAGTCGCCTCTTACAACAGGCGGGGCGAACCGTGACAGGATTCTAACGCCCCATACCACAGGGCGAATTAGGATCCACACCTAGGCTTTCTTCTAGTCCTCCTAATAAGACCAGCGACTAGCTTGCCGTCTGAGTCTTGGTATGCCAGGTCGTCATATTGCTTCTCAAGGCCTACTCTGTAACTGCTTTTGTCCACAAATCATTCGGCATCTTACAGACAGTTTACCTAAATCACAGGTAAAGATCATAAAACTCTTTTTTTCTTTTCACCATCTAACTTTCGAAATCTACTATGTTTCCACGACTGTCGAGTGAATCCACATTCAGCCTCGTAAGCTCACCTACACCAGTGATTGCCATAGTTACAAGTTACACGTTGAGCTATCACTAAATTTGCTTTGGAACGTAATACGATAGGTGGCAAGTGCCTATTTCGCAACTAAATGACTACCATTAAGTGCCAACAACCGGAACAGAAACCGAACTGTTTACTAACCAATGATGCCATTTAGGGTCACGCATCCTGGTTAAGGCTTGTGACCACTGTTTACTTACCTATAAACTGTTTGATTTTGCTTCGATTCTGCCGTATGTGCTGAGAAGTTACATCTCGGCCATAATAATAGCCTACTTGAAATTATAATAGGGAATATGCACTTGGTACAGGAGGATCATATTATTTTTTTGAGCACTATTTTGAATTCTCGTTACGTCTCTATCAATATTTCCTAATTTTATTTCCATGTCAATGTAAAAATAATTATTGAAAAGTGCAAAAAATGTGGGAAATTTAAAGCGGTTGAAACAGTCACTTGTGAGTGTGACGTCCAAGTCTACATGTATGTCACTGTCAAAAGCGCGAGAAGAATTCAATAGCTTGTAGGTTACATTTGTGTTGACAAAGACTTGTGTGACGTCAGAGTCCATGACAACCGAGTGCGCCATAATGGCGGCGTTTGGAACGCTTGAAGTTTTTAACAATTTATAAATATACTACATTTCGCATTTTTGGTAATGAATATTATTGATCAGTCATAAAACGATATAAGCTATCATAAAAAAATATAAAAAAACAGTGCATATTCCCTATTAATGACTTGAATAAAGAAAGCATAAACGTGGACAGTAAGTAGTAAACAAACCTTTTTCCCACTGTTAAAGAAAGTTCATTTGTTTGGTCCGCTTATTTGCGCGCTACGGATTGCTACGACCCCTGCAGCCCTGATACTACGACTTGGCTACGAGCTTAAATGCTACGCCGTAGCGGGATGTAACGTTAGTGCGGGGAGAGGCAACGGCCGCGCACGCCTCACTGCGTAGCACGGATTAGGGCTGGCAGATACCTACCTATCTCTGATCTCTAACTAATAGCTGTATTAACTTATTCGGGAACAGGGAACGCCTTAAAGATAACATAACATACACTCATGACTATATCAGTAGTCAGAGCCACGCTGATTTTTGCCATCTTGGTGAACTGAACAATAATGCAGACGTCTTTCGTATAAAAAACCATTTGTGGATATTCCATTTCGTTATGAAATTGAATTAGAAATCTAGTAAATCGTTGAAAAACTGGTGTCGTGGACAGTACCCAGCGTATTGGCAAGTTGAGGTGGCACAGATAATGTCACAGCGCGAGGAAGAATAATCATTGCTGTAAAAAAGTTGATTTTGAGAACCATTTTGTAAACGGATAAAGGACGCAGGATGCTAGTGGATGCAGGCTGCCGAAACTTAACTTCTAACTGGGGTGGCATTCCGCGAACATCACTACACATTTCAGTGCTTCACGCGCACTTCAATTATTTTCTCTCATTTTGCATTTAAATAATTAAAAAAAATATTTGACTTAGGTCTTTTATCTCAAACGACACAGCCGCAAAGAAATTGAGTTTTAAAGATAACTCCCCCCGAGCAAATTGACTTTTGACACCAACCGGAAAACCATAGCTGCACTGGAATTTGACAACCCTAACGTGGATTACACTCCAGCAGATTAGGGACGGTTCTTCACTAGATTCACCTATTAAGTTGTATCTACATAATTATTGCTATATACTCGTATTACGATACGACTGAATCTCAGCGGTTGCGGGATTATTCAGTAAGTTAGGAAAATACTGATTAGGGTTACTATTGCGAATCGTTATATAAGTTACAAGCTTACTCGAGGGGATACTAGGGTATTTAGGGGACAACTCAAGTCAAAAGTTCTTTTCTTTAAACGAACAATGACGTTATAAGCATTTAAATGTAAACAAAACCCAGCAGATCAGTTGTACTGTTGTTCATCAAGTATTTATGTTAAAGTGATAAGATTCAAGACAACTTGACAATCGGTTTGGTGTAATGGGTAATGGCTTTACATTTCTTTTTTTGTCTTTAGTTTTACTTTGAGTAGCTCGAGTTAGTCATGCTCAGTAAAATGTTTCTGGGGTGGTGGCGTTGTGTGACGGGTCGTTCCATTCCCTAAAATATGGTTGAGTGGGATGATGGCTGGCTCACACGTCAACTTGTGAGCAGGTGCCACCTTAGTGAACTGGTCTGCTCAAGTTTACTTAGTTTGCCCAAGTTTACTTATTAACTTCTTGTTTTATTTATTTTCATGTCAAAACTGTACCTATGACTTGGTTGGTTGATTCAAACTTCACTTTGTATTGTAAAACATTGGACGTTTTAAAAAAAAAAACTTCTGGTGTTCTTGAGGGGTCTTCTCAGTAAAAACAACCTTCCGATGCCGGTGGTAGAGTCACAATATGTACATATTTTAAGTACCTATTGTTTATATATTGTATATTTGTATGTTTATTGAATGGTGGAATTGAAAATTAAGATTCTTGACGATTTGAAAGTACTGTAATGGTCTACTTGAATAAAGAAATATTGAATTTGAATTTGAATACACCAAGGTCGCGGGTTCAAACATTCGTGTGCATTAACATGTGAGTTTGTACTGGTCTGTGTGTCCTATGTATATTAGGTACGAATTCAAAAAATATATATTTAATTATGTTTATCTGTTATCTGAAATATTTATTTATTCTATAATGCACATAAATAACTGACGGACTTTATGCTAAGAGGGATTCTCTACCAGTCAACCACAAATATTTTGGTTTGTGAAAACGTGCTTTGCTGACTTCTGACATAATGAGTAGGAGTGGTTCAGTGATCAAAGTGTCATTCAACTAGCCCCTATCTGGCCTATGGAATCTTCTATGGGTACCTTATCGGGACTAAGTCCGCCATTTGTACCAATTCATTGTGGTGCAATAGATAATAAATTTATAAATAAATACCATAAGAAGATTAGAAGAAATCCAAGACTTAGGTTTTCGAAGAGAGCCTTCTCACTCCTGTCTGCATCAAAAAGTGTCAGACTAACCCCCAAATTCACAAACGCAAATCAACGTTGAGCATCTGTCAGAAATACAGCCGTTCCTTTCAGTTCTATTGGCATTTTACGGGACAGCATGAGCGTAAGCGCGTGCTCAGTGTTGATTTACGTTTGTGAATTCGGGGGTAAAGCTTTAGTTACGAGTACGTTTGTAATTATAATTTCGAATAGTAGGTACTGAAAGCATAGAAAAGTTTTCTATAAAACAGTTACAGGTCGGCCAGCATTTATCACCGCATCGGAGCTGGTAGACAATGCCGTGTGAACCGGGAGGTGCCCAGCATAACCACAGCTTTCTCCAGTTGCTGTCTCCGGTATTTTGGGTGCGGAGAGGAAAGGGACTGCCGTATTTTTTTACTGCGACACAGAAATGTAAGTATGCTTCATAAATTATTTTTTGTTACGTCTATAAATTGGCAGAAGTGTTCAGGTTCTATAAGTTGACCACCTAGCTCATCTGCTACATCTCTCATCAAAAGATTTTGGATCAATTTATTTACTAGAGTTAGAGAGAGAGAAAATCCATGAGATGAAAAAAAGAAATCCCAATGTATTTGTATTGCTTACCTGTACGTCTTGTTCTGTCCTAAATGTTGTACCACTGCACTGTTACCATCTTGTTTACGATCATCATCTCAAACACTTGTTTACGAATAAATAAATAATTAAATACTTAAGTTAATTAGTCATGACTACACAATAGTCCATTCTTTGAATTGAAAAGAGGAGTAAGAGTTATAGGTAAATATCAGATTACTTGACGGAGGGTTCAATAGGTAGTTAAGTCAAATTATCTACATTTTTATATTTATTCGCATGGTATTACATGTTTTATATTTGCTCTTTGTAGTGTTTGTAAGCTTACTTCAATAAAAACAAACTTTTAAAACGTATCCAACGGAGACAGTAGCCGATGTAAGGCCGAGCATTAACGGTATTGCGTGCCGGCAGACGCATAAAGAACAATGAATGGGGGATTTTCTTTATTATGGAGGCTGCCGCCGGAGCTGGCCGGGGGATGAGTGGTGCTTTTGACCCCGCTGTTTGTACTGGACATAGGCGTTTTAAGTTTCACGATCTTTCAAACGAATGGCTTGAATTATTGGCTGCATTTACACCAAAGGTCACGAGGATCCCCGCACAGTACAAACATTCTTGTGGATGAACATGTCTGTTTGTACTGATCTGGATTCCTAAGTACCTATCTTAAGTACCTACGGATCCACATTTCCACAATGGCCAATTTGACCGTGTGTACAAGATAGTATTATTATTTACTAGAGCGAGACAGATGCTCAGTGTCGTCTCAGTGTTGTTATATTATTATTGTGACCTCGCAAATGATCTTGTGTGGACTAATAAAATTTTTCTTTCTTTTCTTTCTTTCTTTCTTTCAAATTGTCAATGCTTTGCTCAGGAGTTCGAAGTCCTGATTTCGGGTGCCACTTTTTTAGCCCAAGGAACCTATTTACGTCTTTTTTATTTTAGTATTATTGATTTAAGTATGTTTATCTGTTGTCTACTTCACATAGTACAAGCTTTGCTTAGTTTAGGGCTAGATGGCGCTGTGTGGATACATTTCCGAAGGTATTTTATTTATTTATTTTTCAAATACACACGCGTGTTGGAGTATGGCTCAATCCAACCCATAGTTGAGGTGAGACCTGTGCCTAGCAGTGGGACGTATATAGGCCGTTTATGGTTATGGTTATTTTTTAAATGGGAAATTGGGTATTTGTCTACCAAAGTCGAATTCGAGTATTCAGATAGTATAGGTTTGTTACTAGTCAGTTTGAGGTCAGGCCCCTATTCAATAAAGCTGACAATCCGACAATTCGACATATGTCGAGAAGTGACAATTCTAAAATTTTTCTGTTCAATAAAACCGACAGGCGACATAATCGTCATGGTGGAAAATTGACAAATATGTCGGATTGTCGCGACAATTCGACATATTTGCGTTCAATAAAACTTTTTACGCGACAGGTGACAGGTGACAATTTGTCGTGAAAAACTTGTCAAATCTGCTTTATTGAACACAAAATTGTCGCGACAATCCGACATATTTGTAGAATTGTCAGATAATTCTGACAGGTGCCTTGACCCTCTGTCGCGAAATCTTTTTGAAGTTGTAAGGTGTAAATAAGTGTTTTTTTTCTTAATATTATAATATTTAGTTGGTACTGATACCAAATCAGTGTACCAACAATCTAAGTGATAATTCCTTTGTTTGAAGTTGGCTATGTATCTGTCTGTCTAAATAAATAAAATAAGAATTCCTGACTGATAGATAAACTAGTTAAAAAAACTAAACCTTATTAAACTTACCAAGGAGTATATTTTTATTTTGGTAAATTAGTCCCAAAATAGTTTTTTTTGTTCATTTCTATTTTACATACGAGTTGCACTAGAGACTGATTAATTCTCATTGTGGCAAAACTAAATTACTACTTATCCCTAATTAGCTTCAACAATCAAAATTTCCTGTTTGCAAACAGTTCAAAAGTCGACATATTTGTTACGACAATCCGACAATTGTCACTGACAATTGTCACCGACAATTGTAGAAAATAATTACTGTGGGTTTTTGACATATGTCGAGTTTTATTGAACGCTATTTTTCCTGACAAATTTGTCAGGATTTCACCTGTCGGTTTTCGACATATTTGTCAATTTTATTGAACAGCCTAAGCGCGACAATTCTACAATTATGTCACTTTTTGACATAATTGTCGGATTGAATAGGGGCCTGGGCCCTATTCAATAAAGCTGACAATCCGACAATTCGACATATGTCGAGAAGTGACAATTCTACAATTTTTCTGTTCAATAAAACCGACAGGCGACATAATTGTCATGGTGGAAAATTGACAAATATGTCGGATTGTCGCGACAATTCGACATATTTGCGTTCAATAAAACTTTTTACGCGACAGGTAACAGGTGACAATTTTTCGTGAAAAACTTGTCAAATCTGCTTTATTAAACACAAAATTGTCGCGACAATCCAACATATTTGTAGAATTGTCAGATAATTCTGACAGGTGCCTTGACCCTCTGTCTCGAAATCTTTTTTGAAGTTGTAAGGTGTAAATAAGTGTTTTTTTTCTTAATAATATAATATTTAGTTGGTACTGATACCAAGTCAGTGTAACAACAATCTAAGTGATAATTCCTTTGTTTGAAGTCGGTTATGTGTCTGCCTGTCTAAATAAATAAAATAAGAATTCCTGACTGATAGATAAACTAGTTAAAAAAACTAAACCTTATTAAACTCACCAAAGAGTATATTTTTATTTTGGTAAATTAGTATTTATTTTATTAAATTAAATAGGTATTTTTTGTTCATTTCTATTTTACATACGAGTTGCACTAGAGACTGACTAATTCTCATTGTGGCAAAACTAAATTACTACTTATCCCTAATTAGCTTCAACAATCAAAATTACCTCTTTGCAAACAGTTTAAAAGTCGACATATTTGTCACGACAATCCGACAATTGTCGCTGACAATTGTCACCGACAATTGTAGAAAATAATTACTGGGGGTTTTTGACATATGTCGAGTTTTATTGAACGCTATTTTCCCTGACAAATTTGTCAGGATTTCACCTGTCGGTTTTCGACATATTTGTCAATTTTATTGAACAGCCTAAGCGCGACAATTCTACAATTATGTCACTTTTTGACATAATTGTCGGATTGTCAGCTTTATTGAATAGGGCCCAGGTGGTTACATCGACCTGATCGTCTAGACTCCTAATAACAAGCGAGTGGACCGGAGTCTGTCAACGGATCAGACTGACCTTTAAGTCGGATCACGGAATCTACATCCAATCAGTATCGAACGTTAATGGACAGCATGAGTTTGACAGCGTGCTCAACTTGATTGATGCTTGTGAACTCTAAGGCATCAAGAAAGGAATCAAACATAAGGTAGCATTTAGTGGTACTCGTAGTGAGCTCAATGTGTAGGAAATCATGATCAAAAAATAATTAAAAATATTTCAATTTCAATTCATTCACCATTTCATTACATTGCATAATTTTGGTACGTCCAGTTATAATACAAAATTATTATTAGGCTTAAAGTTAATAAATTTAGTACTTTCTTACTATCTTACTAATCCACAGCCTTTGAAACTCTTACCAACTTCATATTATCATAACATACCCTCACGGCCATATGCCAAACGGGGTCAGAGTCGGGGACGGGGCCAAGGGGGAGTCAGAAGCACGCTGTTTGTAGCTCATGGTGAACGGAACATTTGGAAGCCCACATTTCGCAGGAATTCGATCTCAACGTGAAAAGGGTGGGCCCACCGCCGTAATCCTCTTTTTTGGGTTTTTATCGGTGTTTTCCATCATCGGAGAGCTAGCCGCAAATTGTACAATGAACATAAAGGAGGTGTTTGGGCCAGCCCCCTCATGGGTTCTCGCCTCGGCGTGGCGAGGGGGCCTAGTACCGGTGGTAGGGGCACCACCGGGAAGCGAAGAGAACCCAGGCGTGGCAGCGTGGTGGACTGAGCACCCACCCGCTGCGACCCGTAAGGGCGGCGTGGAGCTGCGGGGCCAGTGGGGCCTGCAGGCGCCTTGAGGCGCGTGGTTGGGGCCGCGGCGCACAAACGGTTGGCGGGGGCTAGTAGTCCGAGGCTGATCCCCCCTGTGCGTCGCGGCCCGGCGGGGCCGTACCGTCGGTTACGGCAGCGGAGCCGCCCTTTGGGTGGCTCGTGGTTGCGGGCCCAGTAGGGCCTGCGTACGGTGGCCAGCTGGCGCGTGGTACGGGGGTGCCGCCGGCAGCATTGCACGGGTCACCGCTGCCTGGTAGGGACGGCTTGACATCCTCGGCCGTCCCTTCTGGCCTCCCCTCACGAAGGGGGGGTCGCTTCCGGCCCGCCACGCAGGCGGGCTCCGTCCGGGGGAACGCGCACACGGCCTCGTTGCTATACGGCGTATTCCCCCACTACGGACGATCAGAGGGAGTAGTAGGGGTTTTAGTCGGTAGGGCCACTGGTATACCACCTTTACAGTGGAAAGTCCGACATAACCCGTCCGTCCCCCGGTGGACGGGTATGCGTAAGGCATTTCCCCTACTATAAAAAAAAAGGTGTTTGGGCCAGTCTTGAACTCGCTACCACCGGGTTCCGAGCCCAAGTATTTAACCACTGGGAAACGGCCAATGAAGCACTAATAAAGACGAAATAAAAAGGAAACACAGTAAACAAATACCCATCCATCATCATCCGTGACGTCATCACATCAATATGTGTCGTAAGTTACAAATGGCGTGTGTATAATTAACAGGCGACACGGGCGTAATCAGCGCTTGATTACCGCGAGCCGCTAATAGGTAAATGATGAGACTTTGATGTCTCTCGAGGTTTCACTTATGGCGCTGTGTACAGCAGTCACTGAACAATGTTTATATCGGCATGTCAAAGCATCTTATAGGCCTATTGGGTGCACGTTCGTGAATTTTTTTCTTACTTTCTTTCAAATTTCGTATCGTCCTTGCTTCCAACATAAAAAAGCGTTTTGTTTCTGGTTATTCACCAATTACACAAATTATGTCTAAAATACAATGAACTAACTAATGTCACGAATGGATGACACTATCATTAGATAAATTCTAGAGGAATCTATCCACAAGCCAATCTAGGAATGTTGGTTGAAAATTAATTCTGTCCCAAAAACAAATTGATGAAAATCCTCGAAGTCTTATCTAAATATCAATTAAAATAGAAACCCTTAATTGCATTCCTCTCGTCTCAAGCCGCAGTTTTCTCAGAATCCAGACTTAACTTACAAGTGAGAATGTGAGACAGTTTAATTTTCTTCGCGTAGCTGTGCGAGTCTAAGACAAATAATAGTGATGGACCGAATACACTGAAGAATACTGAATTTTCGACATTTTCGCAAAATCAAAGCATTTATTTGCAAATAAACCAGTTAGTTAATATCTTATAGCTATAAATTCCTTTTTCTGCTGACGTTTCGATTTATTAGATGCGTTATCATAAAAAACTTAGGAAAACTTAAGGCCAGCATCGGTGAGAGCGCATTGGTCCAGCGGCTGGGCACTGGTGGTCTCGAGTTAAACCGACCAGACAGAACGCCTCTTAGCTAACTCTTAGGCAACGACAGACATCGTTGTAAAACTAAAACCCAAAATTCGTGAGGTGAAATGTAAGCTTATGAGCGTTCCGTTCATCGTAACGTCAGCAGATATTGCGCTTCTGACTACCCCGTCGGGTAGAGAACTTATACTATGTAGTGTGTTATGTTCAATTGCTTCATAATCATTTATTTCTCAAAATGTCAATGACAATATTTATTGCATACATACCTACGCATAATATTTAAGTAAGTTTATAATGTTCAAAGCTAAAAATAAAAAAAAAACATCGTAGGTATCTATGAATAATACTCGTAGGTTATTATATATTTCACTTTCAGATATTCGTGAAGAAATATTTGTCACATCACTAAAAGAAAATGCACGTTTCGTATGCCAGTCTCACAATCACATTAGCGAGCAGTAAGCGTCCATAGGCATCCCTAGATAAACGTGCCCTATAGAGATAGGTGCTGAGTGCCGACCTAAATGCGTCGTAGAGGTTGGCGCTTACATTGTAACTAAACGGAATAATGCCCTAGTTGGGCTGGTGACGTGACCCTGGGTTCATGTTCGGACTGACTGGGGAATAAACACATAAGTACGATTAGAGATATATGGTAGAGTGCTAGTCCCCATAGTGATTTTGCAGGTACTTTTTCATTTTTTGGTATCAGGAACTTAATTGGTTTCCGTGAATATTCTTTTTTTGTTTTTCAAAATGCATTGTCGAAATATCATAATATCACAAAATTAAAATTTAAAATTACTTCATTCATGGTAAAATACGCTAGCGCACGTCACAATATTACTGCACGAGTTGTAGAAATCACTACAGGTGTAGAAATCATTTTTGTGGTTTTATATTGGCTTACTTTTAAGAATATTTTGTCTACAACATTATCAGCCGCAAGAAGTCCACTGCTGAACATAGGCCTCCCCCATTGATTTCCAGAGCGCCCGGTTGCGTGCGGCCTGCATCCACCGGGATCCCGCGACTTTTATCAGGTCGTCGGTCCACCTTGCGGGTGGGCGCCCCACTCTGCGTTTGGCCTCGAATGGTCTCCAGTCCAGAACCTTTCGGCCCCAGCGGCCATCAGTTCTACGCGCTATGTGCCCCGCCCACTGCCACTTCAACCTGCTTACCCGCTGAGCCACGTCGGCGACTCCAGTCCTTCTACGAATCTCCTCATTCCTGATTCGATCTCGTAGCGAGACGCCGAGCATTGCCCTTTCCATAGCACGTTGAGTGACCTTGAGCCTTCTTATGAGGCCCATAGTGAGTATTTTGTCTAAGTGTCTCAATTTTTCAATCCTTTGGTCAGGTGTTCGATAGTACCGTAAGATGGGGTTAATTGGTATCTGGGTCTTAATTGGGACAGTACATTGAAAATGTTTCAAAGCTCGAGAGAAGTGCTGTATTTATTTTATTTTTGGGTGTTTTTGTTTATACCTGTAGTGAATATAAAAACGTACAAGAAATTAAGAAAAATAATGCCTTGAAACATCTTCAAAGGCCTGTCCCAATTAAGACCCAGATACCAATTAACCCCATCTTACCGGTAATGATTTCGGGTGCCACTTTTTTAGCATAAGTAACCTTTCTACCTCTTTTTATTATGATATCATTGGTCGTGAGGGTATGTATAATTAGACAAAATATGTCAGGTTATATGACGGACCTTACCTGCCCTTGAAAAAGTTGTCATTGCAAAATTAAAAGTCCTAGTATACCTAGGTAAACAAATCCGTAGCACGTGAAGCAAGACAGGTATACCTACCTACACATCAGCAGCACATGAGGCAAGACTCAGTATATGAGGTATACCTAGGTATACCTACCTACACATCAGTAGCACATGAGGCAAGACTCGGAAGATGAGTCTGCGGACGCCCGCGGATTAGCCAACCCTCCTCCGCGCTTTGTGTTGATAATTCAATTAAAATTTGCATGGACGTGTGTGGATTAGGGTTTTTAATGTTTGCTGTCACTCGCCTGCATCGCAATTAGTACTCTTAATTCGTTGAACAATGTTTATTCTTAGCCTGAGCTTAACAAAAACTGAGCATAGCATTTGCACGCTGTATTCGAGGGCTTTATGGTTCGGATATACTCAAAAGGATATACACTCTGTGGGTCAGATCAGTCAGCATCGAAATTATGTATGGTATACAGGGTGATCAAAAAGGTATTGACGGTTTAACGGGGTGGCCCCAGAATTGGAACATCGAACACTGGAATTATGTTTCTAAAATGTGAATGGGAATGTAAGTAAACTCGAGATTAGGTGAAACAAATCAGTAGCTCCACTATTACAATTCTGGTGACTATCGGTAGTATTAATAGGAAGTTTACCACTTCCGTTTATTAGATATCGGGTATAGGTTGTATTCAATCAAAACCGATAGGCCATCTATAACAGAGCTTAAACACATAAACAAAACATGACACAACACACCCTACTTATTTTTTGTAAATTTAAAACACCTACATCCTTATTTTACAAAAGCAACACTCAGACCAGTAAATGTTAATGCTCAGGAATGTTAGTAGGTACGGCATAACGTTAATATGTGGAAAGGAAAGCGGAGGGTTATCTGTTAGCTACGTTATCTAACTCAAAAGCAGCGACAACTTTAATTTAATGTCGTACTAAAATTCAGACTGAAGAATAAGTCCTCAAAAACATAAATCAACCCATTCCATTTATCAGGACGACGTAGTTTAGGCGACTATCTCTGAATCGATAGAGAAAAGAACCAGTAGATATTCGGTCTAGATAAATAGGTATCACATTATTCCACACGGCGCCGTCTAGCCCTAAAGTAAAGGAAAAAAATTAACATACAATCATAATATACATAGGAATCACCTGGATGTTCATGCACACAAATGTTTGTACGGTGCGGGGTTCGTACCCGCGACCTCTAGTGTAGTAGCCCACTTCTAATCCATTACAGTAAATCGGCCGTAGATACCTACCCACCTACCTTGTACTAGATGTTAGTGTGTCCAATTTGTCTTCCACAAGCGCCAGATTCTTACCCATGGAAAAGAATTGACAGACAACAAATAGACGGGGAAGGACGGAAGTTCAGGTCGAAAGTTCATAAGGCCATGCGGTGAAGGCCAAACCTTGGAGGCCGTCCAGTGATGGCCGTATGGACTCTAGGTGAAAGTCGTAACTCCTAATAAGCGATTAAGTACTTGTTGTTTTTTGTATTCTAACAAGTTTTCACTTTCTGTTTAATAACAAAAAGGGTAAATGTACACTGCATTTTCTGCATTTAAATTCAAATTCAATATTTCTTAATTCAAGTTGAACAATAAACAGTGCTTTCGAATCGTCAAGAATCTTAATTTTAACCACTTAATAAACATAATAATACAATATATAAACAATACTTAAAAAAATACATGTACATAAGGTGACTCTATCACCGGCAGAGTTGCGTTTAGGCAGTTTAGGTTGTGAACGAGAACTGCCCAACTAGTGCAGTAAAAAGTACTCTTCTTGACGAGAGTCTTAGCACGTGATGCAACAAACCATTAACTTACCATTGTTCTAGAATTAATACTAGATATTTTCTTATAAATAATTTCCTCATCTTTAGACAATTCAATTCCTCCTTAATTCTAAATTAGTGATCAAAGTTCATCGCAACTTGCAGCATTCGTCTCAAAAATCGCACCCCGCCTGCGCCATAAAAAAACAAGTTAGGGTCCCTTCATTAACATTTAAAGTGCGGGAAACGTTCGCATTGCGATAAGAGATTATGTAAATTTAAATCAAATTGTTAGTGGCCAGCAGGCGCGGATCCACCGTTGTGGGCACTGTGGGCATGCCCACAACCTTAATTTGCTTGTTGTATTATAATAAGTCCATGATTGTTCATGAGTAAGTTCGTAGTCTAATCCAACTTTCACTTTGCCAAATTTTGGTGGCTGTGCCCACAACCATCGGCGGATCCAGGGGGAGCTGGTGCCAGCTCTCCTTAGCGGCCCCTAGCTATACAGAAACTAAATTAACTACTAATTACTAACGCTATTTTTTGGAAAAAACCGCGCTCGCTCCGCTCGCGCTATACTACTAATGTTCCCAGTGTTCTGAAAGTAGTCTGTATGCGCATTTTCTTCTCTAACTGAAAATCATTCAGAGACAGACACACGTGGATAGCCATTACGGCCTTGTCCACCTTCCAGAAAGGCAATCTGTTATTTAGAATTGATTTTAGACTAAATAAGCAAAACATAAGAAATGCAAAAAAAAATTGCAAATCTCCTAGATTGTATTGCTCTTTCTTTCAAGTCTCTTACGCCACTTAATAATCTAGTCGTTTATACAATCGCAAAAAAAACGCGGTCGTTCCACTCGCGTCCTCCTGGCTCACCTAATTTAATTTAAGGCACGGTAAAGTTACTATTACCGGGCCCAGGGGGACTCGCAATAAAGTTTAACAATTTGCCTACCTATTTTTGCTTCGCCAAACAACCTGACTCAGTTAGAAGACTCCTAACTATTAAGGTAAAAAGCTAAGCACTTGATATGATAGTGACTCTTATTTATCACGAGGACCTTTCTCTACTTTGGAAAAAAAATGCGCTCGCTTCGCTCGCGCTTGTCTAGTACACTGTGTTCATTTTCATTAACGGAGACGTTCGCGCAATTTCTTGTCCAACATTGGATCATTAAGACAGACAAATGTGAATAGCCCTAATGACAATGACTCAAAAACTATTAAAACAGCTTAAAGCAGTTTAGTATAATTCAAGCTAGTACGAGTAGTAGGCAAAGTGAAAAAAACAAAAATATGCTTGTTTTCTAGGTTACCTGTATTAATCTAGTTCATTATGACTTAAAAAAAAAATCGCGCTCGCTTCGCTCGCGCTTTACTACCTAAATCACGATCCTTGAAAGCTTCAATAGCCGAGATATTCGCCTTTTTTCATTTCTGTTTGTAATATTTTTTTGCCATTATTTAATTTTGAACAATAAAACTCGTTCACTCGTACCAAAGATTATAATTTAACTCACGTTATTATTTTTCTGCGAAGTACAAGGCCTCGCGAACATGATGTCGCCGAAGCTCACATAAGTGGTCTAGCGCCACCACTGTCTTTAATTATCAAAATTAAATTATAAGTTCGTGACTTGACCACGACTATGTGACCCCCTCCTGGCGCCAAAGCTGGATCCGCTCTTGCCCACAACCTTTTTTGAGGGCTGGATCCGCGCCTGGTGGCCAGAGATTTGTCCGAGTAATCCAGGAGCAATGCGAGCGCCGATATAATCCTGGTTTTATGCGTCCGGCCTTTCGCGTTGGACTGTTTAGGCTTACGGGGATCACTTAGGGAAGTACCTACAAGAGAAGGCATAAAAGGATCTAGGTATTTTGCAATGGTATTTGCAGCTCGGATGAAAGATAGAGAAATAGGTTGAAGTGTTCGCCTAATGTATGTGCTTAAATGTGACATGGTATCAAAGTGATATACCTAGATACTTTATCATATTTAATCATGGTTATTAATATTGAGGCTTAATGAAGATGTTAGTTGAAGACTGGGCAAAAACCCTGTAGTTAAGTAAGGTCAGGCGGAATTCAATGGACTGGATTTAGCAGATGGATGAAAATGAATAGTACATTGTTATCCTAGGGGTGAAAGTAACTTATTTAGTCCCGAGACGGGGTTTGGCGCCCGGAACGAAGTGAGGGCGCCAATAGTTCGAGGGACTAAATAAGTCTTTCACCCGAGGTAAACACTGTGCTTTTCATTACGAATACAAGGAAAGTAAAAATAAAACATGAATTAGCCAAAGAAAAAGATTTAAAAACAAAAGAAGATCGAATTGGCGCTATCCCGCCTATTTTGTTTGTTTTTTTTTTCTGTGGCGGGCCCACTATTCAGCCATTATTTTTTATTTTTTTCATTGGAAAAATGGTAAATATTTTGCTCTAAGCTTATTTATTTTGTAGAAATTGTTGAAACTGAATTATAATAAAGTTATTTATAAAATGTACATTCTCTAATCAATCCTTAACTTTAAGTTATTTCAATTTTACATCGTGGCTGTATAGAAAGTTGGAACATGGTTCAATAGATATGTGAAAAATAACTAAGTTTTTTTTTAATAATTTGGCAGATGTCAGTTGAAAGTGATTCTCCCTAGGGATGAAAAGTATTACTTTCAGCCCGCTTCTCAGGTCAGTAATGACCTACTTTCAGAGTATGAGTAATGAAATAGTACATTGTTATCCTAGGGGTGAAAGTAACTTATTTAGTCCCGAGACGGGGTTTGGCGCCCGGAACGAAGTGAGGGCGCCAATAGTTCGAGGGACTAAATAAGTCTTTCACCCGAGGTAAACACTGTGCTTTTCATTACAAATACGAGGAGAGTAAAAATAAAAACATGAATTAGCTAAAGAAAAAATGAGGGAAATAAATGAAGATCGATTTGCCGCTTTCCCACCTATATTGTTTGTTTTTTTTCTGTGGCAGGCCCGCTATTCAGCCATTATTTTTTATTTTCATCATTGGAAAAATGGTAAATATTTTGCTCAAAGCTAAGTTGTTTTAAAGAAATTTATTTATTTATTTTATTTATTTATTTTCTTTATTAAGGAAACAAACAGCCTTAAATAACACATTTGTTTAACTTAAATTAGTGAATACATTGGCATTTAAAGTTTCCACTGCTGATTATTACATTTTAAGTTGTTAAAAAGAAACAAAATCAAAATCAAAAGGTTCAGGTGAAAAAATAAACTAAGAAAGAAATCCAACAATAGATTTCAAACATACATTTTACTGCCTAACCACACCAGGTCTCACCTGGTGAGGTTGTCTTAACAATTTTCGGTATGTCATAATTTTTTCGTGAAATATGTCAATGTGATTATAGCTAATGTTGTGTTTATTGCAAGCTCTTATGATAAAACTGTTCATTCTATAATTAGTCTAAATTGTTGAAACTAAATTGTAATAAAGTTATTTAAAACATACTAATCCTCTGATCAATGCTTAACTTTAACTTATTTCAAATTTTACATCGTGGCTGTATAGAAAGTTGGAACATGGTTCAATACATACGTGAAAAAAAAACAGTTTTTAAAAAAAAAATTTGACAGCTGTCAGTTGAAAGTTATTCTCCCTAGGGATGAAAAGTGTTACTTTCAGCCCGCTTCTCAGGTCAGTAATGACCCACTTTCAGAGTATGCGTAATGAAAAATATTTTTATTCAGTATCATTAAAATGTTACATTACTAGTGGCAGGGACCTCCTTTTAAGTACAATGTACCTGTATTAGGAGACCCCGCTCCTTCTTAAGCTTACAGTTATTGATACAATAATGTGATCTAGGTATTCAGTGTACAATATTTATGCATTTGCTATTTGTAGTAACATGCAATTTTAACTTACAATTAAACGGTCTTATCCACTGTAGAGCGAATTCTTACAAACAACTTTTGGGTTGACAACTTGAATTATTAAAGAATGTTTTTTTTTTTTTACAAAAATTTAGTTGGGACTGTCGGAGACAAGAAACAACGTAATTGGTTTAGTTTATTGTTGCGTCTGTGCGTGTGTGTGTGTGTGTGTACGTGTGTTGAGTGTGTGTGTGAGTGAGTGTGTGTGTGGGTGTGTGTGTTCATGAATTTGTGTATAAAATAATAATATTAATTATATATGCATAGTAAGTGAGGATGGTAGTTAACTAGGTTAGTTAACTGGTGGTTAACTGCTAGTTGCTTACTACTAGCTTTCCTTGGACAGACGTCGTTCTGTTAAATGCTATTGGCACGTGACAGTTTAATAGAAATAATAATAGACAGTTGAACCTAAGTAATGTACAAAACCAAGGAACGTTTTGGTGAATGGTTTTGGTTTTGGCAGTTTTTGAGTTATGTAGGTATGAGTATTATACTTAGCAAATCAGCCTTTTTTAAATTGCTTTTACTCTTGCAAAGCCTAACCCTTCATCCTGTAGAAATTCTTCAAAAGAATTAATAAGAGATAGTTTAGCAGTGATAAGACAGATTGAATAATTTGACGACCTATTTGGTGTAATGGTTGAGAAGTGGACTATTTTACCAGTGGTCGCAAGTTCAATCCCCGCACAGTGCAAACATTTGTGTGCATGAACATATCTTGTTTGTCCTGCTATGCTATTCCGGCGGACGCCAAAAACTCCCTTTGCTCGTGTGAGTGAACTTTAAAATTCAATTTCTTTGCAACTGTGGTCGTTACAGAGAAAAGAACTAAGCCAAATATATTTTTTTCATTATTTACATACAAAATGAGAGAAAATAAATACTAATTCAAAGTAAAGCGTATTGGTGATTGAGGCAAGTGTGAAGCACCGAGATGTGACGTGATGTTCGATGTGCACCGCCGGAATAGCACGGCTGGTCTGGGTGTTTCCTATGTATGAAATAAGTTTTTTTTTGTATATTTTACAAAAGTTATGTAAATAGATCAATTATAAAAAAGCCACATTATCCGAGCACAAACAGTGTCATTTAGTATTTCGGAAACCTGACTGAGGTTTCTAAAAACACTAGCGCCTCTAGCGGATAAATCAACCAACACGGGTAAAGGTAGGTAATGGGTGTTAAAGGAATAAAACATCTGAAGTAAACATGAAAATATACATTTTATTTCTATAATAGCAACCAAATATTTATTAGAGGTATTATTATAATACATAATATGAATTATTTAAGTATGTGTAAGCCTATACAACATTCATAATGTGCAATTTTACTAAAATATTTTACAAAATAACTAAAAATCATACATCGTCAGATCCATTCGCTATTTTTTATTGATTGGTATTTAACAGTAGTTTTGATGAATTGGTGTCAAACTATTGGTGAATGTTGCTACTAACTTGGTTTATCAAAATAATATTATTTAAAAATTGCCAATGTCAATGTTTTTGTACGAATTCTATTACAAAAGGCCATGATAATTTGTATTACGACAATTAATCTTTCTTTCGATTTCATAGAAGTTGTTATAGTGCAACATTGTGTACAGTCAACGGCACATCAGGCTCAGGATGTCGCGTTTGAAAATTCAGGATATTTTTTAAGTTTACGTATGAAAATGCTTCAGTTAACATCCTGCACATAGAAAAACAGCAATACAGTACCAACCTACTCAAACCAACTTGCAAGATTCGGCCTATAAAATATTACCTTTTTTAAACAAGCACAACTGCTGCGTATAGCTTAGTTTTTGTGTTTTTTACTTGTACTGAGATTTTGGTATTAAAACCTGCCGTTTTTTAAGAGCTATTCCCTATATTGTTGATATTCCGGCAATCCGCACCAAACGTTTCGGTAATTCCTTCATAATGCGGACGGCAAAGGAGTGGAATGAGCTTCCTGCTGAGGTGTTTCCACTGAAGTATAACTTGGGCCTCTTCAAGAAAAGAGTGAACAGCCATTTGTTAGGCCGGCATGTACCAACATAGACCGCATCATCACTTAAGATCAGGTGAGATTGTGGTCAAATGCGCGCCTACTTAATAATAAAAAAATAAAAAAAATATTCAAAATCAATAAATAATATTTCGCCAAAATTGTGTGTTTCGGCCAACTGTTTCGAACACTAACAATATTTGTTAAGCAATTTTTAAATAATTCAGGGACCTGTATTGAAATGGGCAGCTTTATTAAGGACACTACCCGTGTGCAGTTCTTGTGATAGACAGAAAGTTCTAACTGTTTGGAACAGAACAAGAGCAAAGAGGTTGTTGCATGCAATGATATTATAATAAAAAGACGTAGATAGGTTCCTTTGGCTAAAAAATCAGGACTTCAACCACCTGAGCAAAGCATTGACTGTTAGAGACAGTTTTTTTTTTTTTTTTAATTGACTAGCTGTTAGTCCAAGGTGTGACTTTCACAGCTTTACCGGGCAATGGGGTGAGCGGAAGGCTCACAACCCCTAGCAGTTAAGTAACAGGCCTAAGGGTGCCCCCAGGGGGGGCCGAGCCTCGGCTTAGGGCGTTACTGGGACTAGGCAATCTAACGTAAGTTTGGGGAGAGAAGCGGCCGGGGACGTGCCGGTACCGCGAAGCATGACTAAAAGATTGGGGCCGCGACGCGCGTCCACGCCGGCGTGGACGATATCTCGGTCTTGTGGAGTGTTGGCTTGGCGCGAGCTGTTTGACGGAGGCGATGAAGCGGGTGATGGCATCATCGGGCTCTAGTGGGACATGTCTGGGACGACGATGTTTTCGGGACTTCTTGCCCTTAAGGGGCCTAGGTATATAATTAGAGGCTTGAATTACTAAGGGGTTTGGGTGGGTCATGGTAGAGTCGAAGAATTTGGAGGACAACTGTTTTAGATACTGCTGGATGGTAGGCAGATCTAAGTCTAAATGGAGATTTTCATTGCGTAAGAACCACGGGGCACCCGTGGCCTTGCGCATGAACCTATTCTGGAGGGTCTGTAGCTTATGGATAGAGCGGGAGGAGGCGTGTGCAAACACGGGGCTAGCATAGGTCATGATGGGGCGGATACAAGACGTGTAAAGTCGAACCTTATTTCTAAGGGACAACTTACTACGCTTATTGATAAGACAGTGGAGGCGGCCTAGGACAAAGGCGGCACGATCGCGGACTTTTTTAATGTGGTCATGGAAGCTCAAACTACTGTCAAGTTGGACGCCTAAGGGCCGGCGCCCACTATCGGCATCGGCACGCTTCAGGATTTTAAGGTGGCAAATAGCAATATACTCTAACATAATGGCAATAAAGTAGAAAATGCCGAAACAGCAGCCTCAAGCATACCGATTGTTTTTACGAGAACACATCACGGAAATTTCTACTTTATTGCCATAATGTTCAAGTATATTGCCATTTGCCACCTTAAAATCCTGAAGCGTGCCGATGCCGATGGTGGGCGCCGGCCCTAAGTATCGAACTGTTTTTACCCAGGGAATAGGTTGTTCGAACATAGTGATTTCAGGGAGTTTGGGTGGGTCTTTATCGCGGCTCCTTTGGAAGAGGATAGCGTGTTTGAGACAGACGACTCTGCGCAACATGTATCTGTCTCGTTTACGCTCTAGTGAATAATCATTCTATCTTGTACACACGGTCAAATTATACATATAGGTACGTACGCCAAGGGACAATTTTTGACTTCGCGTCAGTACTGACATAACCTATCTACGTCTTTTTTATTGTAATATCATTGGTTGCATGGATTTCCTAAAACTTAGGATTTAGAATGCACAAATTATCGAAGGTTTGATACCTCATAATTTTAACTTCTTACTAAATCAATTTTCTTTACTTTCACCGGGCGCGCCGACTAAGTACCAGCGCGTGCGCGCTTTGACGGCCATGTTGCGGACGAGCCTCTTCTTGTCGTCCAGAGATGGCGCTAAATCCAGCAAAATGTCTTGCTTGTGCGGCAGGAGAAGCAGAGTGCGGTAGTTCTCGGCTATTTCGTAGAGGCACTGTAAGCTTTTCATTCGGACGCCCTAGAAATAACAATACATCAATGTCTAAAACTAGGCTTCTTATTAGTACTTCGAAGTAGTCTCTTAGATTTGCACGAAAAACAACAGCTTTTAGGCCGCGTTTCTACCAGAGCTGCGTTGCGAGGAATGTGTTTTTAAGAAGCAATAGAATCGCTTCATTGAGCGAAGCTAGGTAAATAGCCGCCTTAGACATCCCACTGCTGGGCACAGGCCTCACCTCAGCTATGAGGTGGCGCTAGCCAAATTCCAACAGGCGGGCTCTTGGAAGGGTTTAAGGTTAGTGATAATTATTTGTCTGTCAGATGTTATCAAGCCGTCGTAAGCCCTGTGTCTACTGGGTAGAATAATCTAATGACACAACCGAACCACCAATCATAGTATGCCTCGTAGTATCATAACGTTAACGATTTATAGTCGTTTTAGCACAAAATTAATAAAAAAATCTTACCATAGATTTTTCGTATTTCGATAGGTTTACCAGTCGCGGCAAAATAGTCTGTAAGCTGCTAGCCACAACAACGTGTTTCGCTTGTACGAAATGACACAACACGTCGACCATTACTTGTAACAGATCTTTGTTATCGTATTCTAATGATTCTATAATAAGAGGCGCAATCTGAAAAACGTGAATTTAATTTAATATCTACATATTATGGGGTTTAGACGTGAATGATGAATGATGCAAACAACAAAACTACAAACCAGAATTTGTACGAAAGAAACAGTCCAGGGACGAGGCCGAAAGCAGCGGGGAAGTAAACACGGAAAAAAAAGTCTACGTCTACCCGCCACCAGAGGTCGCGACCACGATGCCATACAAATCCGCGTTTACTTCCTCACCACGTTTGGTCTGTGCATGTTGTGTCGTACTTAGCAGTCCGTAGAATTTTCTTTTTATCTTCAATATAAACTATAGTCCGTTCGCGTTAATAATGCAGTAATTTCATACTTGTCCTTTGACCTAGCAAGTACGTCCCCTAACCAATCAAATCGTTCCTAATTAGAAAGTCAAGTCCACAGTGACTAGTTGAACGAATACTTTCGAACGCAAAGGTTGTGGATCTGAGTTTTTTTCTGTGCAACAGAATTAAATTTAAAAATCACTGCATTCTTAACGCGCACGGACGGACTACGAGTATAGTATATTTTATGGGTGCTAATGTTTAACTAGGTACTTCTATTAAAAAAATATATTGTCAGTGAAAAAAAATATAATAGCAGTCTATATAAGTATATAGACTGCTATTATATTTTTTTTCGGTAATCGGAATAATATTATGTCACGAAAACACCACTTCAGCGAAACTTATTTCGAAATAATAATAATAATATCTATTTACCTTTTCTGCATCATTATTAAGTACACTTTTAGGCACTTTTTCGAGTACATACGCCCAACTTAGCAGATAATATTGCTTCGTCTCATCAGAGAGTGGTCCGATTGTCTCTGTATGTGATTTGAAAGTCTGGAACATTCTTTGTTTGTACAATAAACCTGATCTGCAGTGGTGCTTACTGCTCAGGTGGTCAGGGAAGTCAGTCATGATCAGTTGGATAGCCTCGCTGCCTGCTTTGCAGAATTCTGAACTTGATAAAGTTGATGTAATCTAATAAAAAAATTGCTTTTTAAAATTTATAATAGAATTTAGTGAAATTTGAAAACTTGACATCTAACCCCCGAATGCACTAACGCAAATCAAGGTTGCGCATCCCTCTGAAGCATAGCTGTCCCTTTCAGTTCTATTGTCGTTTTTAGGGACAGCATTAGCTTGAGCGCGTGCTTAGCGTTGATTAACGTATGTGAATTTGGGGGTAAATCTTCAAATATATTGTTTTACGCCAAAATGTATATATCAACAAACTTCCAGTTTCAACTTACTGCATAAGTTAAGTAAAAATGTATCACAAAACAAATTTTTACCTTTTGCAACCATACTGAAAACAAATCACTTCCTCTCATTATCAATGCTTTAGTTATCCAGCCATATAAAATAATCAACTTAGATGATATTGTCTCTTCCTTGTTATCCTTAGACAAGAAATTCTTTAACAACTCATACAGAAGCTCAAACTTCTGCCCATAGTCAGCCTTATTTAAAAAGTGTGCGACTAACACACAAGCTTTGGTCCTAATAGTATCATTACTGCAATCTAATGATATTTTTAATGATAGGGTCAATACATCTTCAAAACTAGAATTGTATATCACCTGGTGTACTGAGCTAAACAAACACTGCAATATATGAAAATATGTCTCATCTGTTCTAGATTTATTTAAAAAAGTCTCTGCATGCTTAGATAATATACTTTCTTGCTTCTCTACTGGTAAACTACTTATTGTATTTGCTATTAACATAAAGCCATGTGACAAAGCTTCTTGAGAGCCTGTGTGAAGCTCATTTGACACCCAATACAATATGGAATCTATAAGGCCATGGTCACTTTCAATCTCCGTAACTTTCTCATTCGAATACAGACTTCCATTTGATATACACTCATTCAATGCCTCCACAACTTTCGAAGCATCTTCGTCCCTTGTTGTGATAATTTTAAGCATTTCTTCAATAATTACTTTAGTGAAATCATCAATGCTTGCTAAGTTTGATAACAAGTTTAAGCGTTTCTCTAAAGCAACTTTATCTTGCGTCAAATTTTCCAGATCACATTTCCCTTTTATAACCAAAGACATAATTGTTTCTGGATACTTTCTTGCTATTGCATGCACTGTTTCAACGCTAACACTTAACAAGTCTTTATCTTGAGAAAACTGGACGTTATGTACTAGGACCTCCACAAATGGCAAGACAAGGTCACTCTGTAACACATTTCTAATTCTTATCAAGTTCTTGAATCCAGCAATTTGGTATTCCTTTGATGGTTGACTAACAGCAGTCAAGCACAATGGCGGGATTTCATTTACTTCAGATTGAACCTGCTCCAATACTTCCCAGTGTTTTGCCATTTCATATAAATCTCCAAGGAAATCTAAGCTAGCGATTTGTAGCTTAGATGTAGTTTTGAAACCATAATATGCTATAATTGCTGTTATCATAGCTTTAGTAATTATAATGCATGATTCTTTCGAGGCATTTGCTGTTGTTAAAAGAACCTTAGCTGCTTGCACGAATTGTGCCACAGTGGAAGCTTCTGCAATGGCTGTTTGCATTGAGATTATGATTCCTTTAACAAAATTTTCGAATGATTGATCTGTGTTGGCTATTGTAGCTAACTTAGAAACCAATGCTGATAAACTTTCATGGGCAGCCATTTTAAGTTCTTCGTCAGTCTTGTGAGATATTTCTCTGTATATGGAAGACCATAATGTTTTTAGAAAGGGTCCATATGTGTCTGCTTTGAATACTTTGCAGCTCTCTGTCTGGAATAGGAGAAAACACTAATTATATTCCTATCTCATATACACATACATACACGCTCTATATGACGGGTCCAGACATTGCGCCCGCGATCCGCGACGCCCTTTTAAAATTCGTGGGCGTCACATCTCTGACACCCATAGTACAAGATCTGCTTCTTTGGGTTCAGATGATCTTAGTGTCAAGACGTCCCAAATGTGGAATTATTTGACCATTGGAGCTGTCCTAACTTATGAATTTATATTCATAAGCAAAATCAAGTCATTATTCAAGAACCTCCAGGGAGTTTGTGAATGTCAATTAGTCAATGTTTTACTTGTAAGTCATCAAGAATCACAAATTCATACTAACCAACAGCTTCAGTGAATCAATCTTAGCCAATCTCAAGCTAGAATCCAGTTTCTCCACCAGCAAAACCAGGCATTGCTCCCCAAATTCAGGCACACCACACAGACAAGGACACAGAGCATCTGCCAGGTCCTGTCTCGTCACTGGTGCTGGATCATCCGGAGCGGGATGGAAGTCAATAGGATAGTAGCAGGAAATCACTTCGAACATTTCATCCACTAGATGGCCTAGTGGGACCTCTTTCAAGAACTTTGGAAGGAAATTGAATAAAAATAGTAAGTTGCGTGGGTCCCGTTCACCATCCATAGACGATATGACACCATAGACAAAGTCTGGTCCTAATGATTTCATGTCTGAAATATAAATTAGGGAGTATTTTATTGTAATAGTTTATCAATGATTTGAATTTAAACAAAGGTATTGACTTGGGTGGGTATACTAAATCAAGGATAAAAATCGAGTAGGTAGGTATTAATTTACAAATATTGTACAGAGGCGCTCACATCAACCTTAACAAAACCGTTGCAAAATAGGTCTCATGCCAGCAGCATAAGGTGCCCCTCTGTAATAAAGGTTGAGGTAAGTGACTCTTTAGCTTATAGCAAGATTGTGGGAATGCTCTTAGTACTGCTTATTTTACAATTACAAATATAAAACAAATTTGAGTAAGGTGACCAACAATTAGATAATCAACTGTCTACTGTTAACATATTTGTCTCCATTCAACTTACACTCTAAGTTTCTCTCCATTATTTTTTGTACAATGCAGTAAATATTATGTCGGTCTTGTCTAACTTGTGACTGACAGGGAACTTCTTTGAACAAAACTGTGAAGAACTCTCCGCTATTTGCAATGTTGTAGTGTGTCATATCAATAATTACTAAATAGCCTTCTAGAACCGCTGGTATAACTCTGTGGTTATCTTTTAACCGATCAATGTAGAACTTTGAAATGAAATTTACTTGTGCTTCAGACAAATACTCTTTAGGTAGTTCTTTGAGGATTTTTGTGAAAAATATCATTCCTTTTTCTCGGTTCTCGGCATCTTTGTTGGTGAGCACACCAGCCATGTTCTCAACTAGCTGCACAATATCTAGATGGCCAGCCATTATGTCTAAAATAAAAAATACATATAAAATAAAGAAGGCAAACAGTCAACCATGTTAAACATTTTATTGAGAAACATCTCTAACAATAGTAATTTAAATAATCTTTAAACATAAAAGGAATATTACTTTGAACTTAAAATCTTCCTTTCTTCAAATTAAAAAAATACCATTATGGCATCATAATTTTAAGGTTAGTAAAGTAAATAATACGTGGAAAAACCTGATACGGTTACCTGTAATTATGCTTTGTGTTTCCTTAAAAATACCACTGTTCTTAATAATTTCTTCTGCTAAACTAGGTTTATGCCAAATGGAATCCATATCGAAATAAATGAATTGTTTGTCTGCGGTTAATCAAAAACAATACACTAAAATGGTGGACTTATACACTCAACTGAAAGATATGCATGTTATGTTAATTTAAATGAATTAAGTAAGTACGTAATTAAATGTTTCAAAATACAAAAAAAATTGGTAACAACACAAGTAATTTCGAGGTTATAGTTTTTTTTTAAGAGCTGACAGTTGTCAAGTTGACAGATCTACTATTGCTAAAGAAGTGCACATCTTACAGCCAACTGTTTTGTAATTTTAATGCTGTTTGATATTGTATTCAATGGGTTTCCTTTTCAAGAGAATCAAAGCCGGAGCAGAGTGAATTAAAAACAAACGTTTTCATGTTTTCAGAGGTGCTTTACCAATCCAAAATTGGTGTCAGTGCTGGGCAGCGCGGCAGCACGGCCAGAGTGCGCTAAAAGCAAAGCATACATTTTTGTCTTAAAACGGACCGCACCCTCTCATCCTCTCACTCAAACTAAGCACTCAAACATGTTTTTTTTTTTTTCCTGTGCAAACATGTGTTTGTATGCGGTCCGTAATGCGATTACAGTAATGTGAGCGCTCACGGTGATATCAGGCGTCCCGAATTGAAATATCGCGTCAACAGCGCTCACAGCGCTATCAGTGTCAAAACCAATTCGGACCGCTAGATAGTGATACATAACCTAACAATTTTTAACTTTTAATTTCTATCATTCCCAGGTTAAACTAGCGGTTCTTGTAGTAAAACTTTATGTAACGTTATCAGAGAAAAAGATTTGTCCCAGCAAAGATTTATTCTGAGAAATATTGACAAAAATATTTTTACGCTAAAATGTCTGTTTGACGTTTCATCTATGAATCTGACATAAGGCCCACGGTGATATCGCTCTGGAGCATTATCGTTGTGAGCGCAATATGGCGCCGTTAGTAACGTCACCTATGACGTCACGCTGTCTGACGTTAGATGAATGTCAGCGCGATATTTCAATTCGGGACGCTCTGTGAGCGCGCTGTAATCGATTTCGACTCAATTCCTGTGCGGTCCGTAATGCGATTACAGTAATGTGAGCGCTCACGGTGATATCAGGCGTCCCGAATTGAAATATCGCGTCAACAGCGCTCACAGCGCTATCAGCGTCAAAACCAATTCGGACCGCTAGATAGTGATACATAACCTAACAATTTTTAACTTTTGATTTCTATCATTCCCAGGTTAAACTTGCGGTTCTTGTAGTAAAACTTTCTGTTACGTTATCACAGAAAAAGATTTGTCCCAGCAAAAATTTATTCTGAGAAATATTGACAAAAATATTTTTACGCTAAAATGTCTGTTTGACGTTTCATCTATGAATCTGACATAAGGCCCACGGTGATATCGCTCTGGATCATTAGCGTTGTGAGCGCAATATGGCGCCGTTAGTGACGTCACCCATGACGTCAAGCTGTCTGACGTTAGATGAATGTCAGCGCGATATTTCAATTCGGGACGCTCTGTGAGCGCGCTGTAATCGATTTCGACTCAATTCGGAACGCACCCTTCGGAACGCACCCTTTGTGACAGCTGACAGTGACAGGCAGGCAAGGAACAACAACAATTCTTTTCAAGCTGCTGTAGAAGCATGATGCAATAAAACATTAAACCAGCAATACCTAGGTAGTTTTCGTTTCGTGCTTATTGCAAAGTGCAGTGCCTAAGATAAAATGTCGCACAAAACTCTTATAGACTTCGTGGTCAAGTACCACACTCCGCGTTTGCTCAACAGCATAGTTTTCTTCCCAAGTAATGGAAATTCATATTTTGGAAGACGTTTGTTGGTTCCTGCTGCACCATTGTCTACATCAACGCTACAAGTTCCATCTCCGAGGCAGTTTGGGACCTCTACATCGAAATTCAACAGTGCCACTGCTAAGATCCCACTAACAACTTCACCAAGCAAAACAGATGGGAAATTTCAGCTCATGTTCACTTGCAAGAAGTGTGACACAAGGAATACTAAATTCATCACGAAGCTCGCATACTACAAAGGCGTCGTTATAGTGAATTGCGATGGCTGTGAGAACAAACATTTAATAGCAGATAACCTCAATTGGTTCTCAGATATGAATGGAAAGAAAAACATTGAAGACATTATGGCGGAAAAGGGTGAAACAGTACAGAAAATCATGTCTGAAGATTTAGAGTTCATTGCTATGGAAATGGCGAATCAAGTAGAAAAGGAAGAATCAGAAATGAATTTACTGAAATGATGGAATTATAATGTAATAAAGTCTGGTCATTCCTATAAGTTAAAATAGTTTATAAAAATTTCAATGATATTCAAGCCGTGCAGTAGCTTCAGAGTGGTTCTATTTATCTGCAAGAGACTCAAAATGTTGAATGGGTTTGTGTATGTTCGAAATTGTAATAAATGTATTTAGACTAACGCCTAAATTACTTTTCCATTTAATTCCCTAAATTCCATTAATTCAAATTACTATTCATGTACAGTTTGTCATGAACTTTAATAATCATTATAATCAGTACCATTAGTAATTCTAAAACTTTTCATTTTTATAGTTTTAGTTGTGCAATAAAGGATCTATAAATCTATATCTAGTTGTAACTTGTATTGCATTGATCAGTTCAATAAAACGAAAAACATGAGATTACACAATTTATTGACAATAATACATCAGTTTATAGAGATTATAATTTGTAAATATGGCCAACTGGTGAAGAAATGAGCCCAATTTTGGCTAAAGTTTTCAACGAGATCCTACAAACAGGGGTAATACCGAAGCAATGGGCCGAATCACATATTATTCTGTTACACAAAAAAGGACCGAAGGACGACATTGGAAACTACCGCCCCATATCCCTGATCTCAAACGTGTACAAGGTCTTTGCGAAAATAATCCTTGAAAGGATGTCCACAAAGCTCGATGAAAACCAGCCTGTAGAACAAGCAGGGTTTAGAAGGGGATTCAGCACGATCGACCACATACACACCATAAAACAACTAATACAAAAATACAATGAATTCAACAAGCCTATCTACTTAGCTTTTATCGATTACGCCAAGGCCTTTGACAGCCTTAAACATGACTACATATGGCAAAGCCTAAGAGAGCAGGGAATTGAGGGCGGCTACATCAGAGCCATCAGGAATATCTACAGGGAAAGCAAAGGAAGTGTCAAACTAGAATCTGTTGGTAGCTCGTTTCCGATCGAAAGAGGTGTCAGGCAGGGGGACCCACTCTCACCTAAGCTGTTTTCATCAGTTTTGGAGCAAATTTTCAGAAAAATGGACTGGGACCATTTGGGTTTGAGCATAGACGGATCTCGCCTTAACCACCTGAGATTCGCGGATGATCTTGTCATACTAGAGGAGAACCCAAAAGCTTTGGAGTACATGGTACAGAACTTGGTGGAGCATAGCAGCCAAGTTGGTCTCACCATGAACACAAGCAAAACCAAACTTATGACAAACAATAGAGAAGTAGATGTGACCATCAATGGGCAAAAACTTGACTATGTGGAAGAATATGTCTACCTGGGCCAGATCATTTCCCCCAAGGACCAAATGACCAAGGAAATTGAGAAGAGAATAGCGACCGGTTGGAAGTGCTACTGGTCTTTGAAAGAAGTAATGAAAAGCACAGAGATCGGAAACAAAATTAAGAAAAAGACTTTTGATATGTGCATCCTGCCGTGCATAACATATGGTTGTGAGACTTGGGCCCTGACAAAGCAGCACAGGGAGAGACTGCTGAAGTGCCAGAGAGCCATGGAGCGAAGTATGCTGGGAGTCAAGCTCAAAGACCATGTCAGAAACACAGACATCAGGCACAGAACTAAAGTAACTGACATTTTGAGACGCATAGACCAACTCAAGTGGAGGTGGACTGGCCACATGCTTCGCTGCAGGCTGGGGAAATGGAGCACAGCAGTCTCTCTCTGGCTCCCCAGAGATGGCAAGAGAAGTAGAGGTCGCCCAGCAAGACGGTGGGAAGACGACCTGAAGACTACTCTGGGGCCGTTCTGGACGAGACTGGCAGCCGACAGAGCTGAATGGAGGAACTTGGAGGAGGCCTTTGCCAAAAGGCACACGGAGTTACGTGACTTTATCTAACCAAATCCAAAATATGTAAACTACCTAATTGACTATGTAACCCGGAATAAAGGCTATTATTATTATTATTATTATTATGGAATATTTCTCTTACAAATTAACACAAACATTATACAGTGCAGTCATAATTAGAAACATTTTGTTAATGTGAGATTCATCAGAATAGATTATAGACCTGAAATTATCATAAATATACACACAAGTGGGTATAATTTATCAACCTTCCAATTCAGACAGCACTGTATTCAATTATAAACCCTTGTCTAAAAAACATTATATTCTTACAGAATACTTAACACCAAAAGCACCAATGAAATGGTGGAACTAGCACAATTTAATATTGGCACAGGCTGCATGGTAAATTTTAAATACAAAGTAAAATAAGGCACAATATAATCACATGGTTATTATAATTACAATATTTATAATCTCTTAAGAATAAAATACTTGTGCATTCATAAAATATACAAGTTAACACATTATCCGCTCCTTTTGTAAACAATAAACCTTAATAATAGTGGATATGATATGACAAATGGGAATGCAATACAGTCTCATTTTAAAACTTAATTAACATTTATTTTATACAAAAATTACTATAAAAATACTAAGTTTGCTCTTTGTCATACAAAACTGCAAATCTACAACAGTATCATGTGTTAGCCTAATTTTATCAAAACATGGTCCCTTGTGATTTAATTAAAGCTAAATCCAAATTGAAGAAAAAAATAGTTGCCTTAATTTCCTTAATTTCGAACCATTTCTCCAGTGTCCTAGATCTTCTCTAAAAGTTTAAAAAAAGATTTTTTTAAGATATTCATATTCAACATTTAGTTTTCAAAAAGGGATGGTCTCACCAATATGAATTCAGCTTATCACAAAAATATTCAGTCTTAAATATCATTTTTCATTCTAAAACACATTAAACTCTTTTTGGACGGCTAACAATGGCATAATCAGTACCATTACAGCTGTTGTGATTCACATCTTCCAAAGAAACTTGATTTTGCAGTGCTTGAGCTTGAGCTGCTGTGGGTACTTGGGGTCCAGGGGTGTTTGGTTTCCTTATCATACCATAGCCTAAGTGTGAGTCATCAGCTAGCCTAGCTGTCTGCATCACATTCTCAACCTCATCATAATCATTCCAAGTATCTTTGCTCTTGGGCTCACCTAGAGCCAATGTCGTTGGACGAGCTTCAATCTTTTTATACCTAGAAGACTTATTCAGTTTGCTTGTAGACCCAAAGTATTGTAGCCTATCATAATTCTCATCCTCAGGATCCACAACAGGGCTAGGTAGCAGTATGATTCTTGATGATTCTGGCCCTGTTGTATTCAAATTATCTTGGGACCTTGATATGAGTTTTAGGCAGTTTGGATTGTCACCAAGATTGGGAGTAAACTCTATGTGATCTGGATCATCAATTCCTAGTGTCTTCCATGCCTCACTACGCACTTCAACTTTATCATATGGCACTGATGGTGGACTGTCTTCTCTTTTACACTGGTCAATAGGTTCATAGTTGTCAAGTTTTTTATATCTACCAAAATCAACACTTTCATCTGCTGAACTTGGTAAATCCTTGCTAATTGGTTTAAGAATGTTAATAACTTTGCGGGGTGGTTTCTGTGGCTTAGGTTTTAATGCTGGTTTAGGCATTAACAAAGGTGCTGTATCTCTATCGGAACAGATACTCGACTGTTGACTTGACACAGAAGTTGTTTTGAACGATAAAGAACTCAAGTTCAGATCGTCAGGTCTTGCTGCCACTAATGGACTTCTGGACCCAGGAAACAAGGTTGCACTGGACTGGATATTAAATTCGCTGTGCTCTGGACTGTTTAAATTATCATTGCCAATCATTTGTTTCATAGTTTTCATTTTCAATGACAGGCATTTGAATATTTCAGATTGATTGGGATGTTCCAAGTGGAATATTCCTTCTCCAGTATCACATTTTCTACCTGCTTCGAATGTGAATTTACCTTGTCTGTAGCCATATCTTCTAATGTATCTGTATGGCCAGGTAGCATAAAGCTTATTATCATTTACATCTCTTAGTTCTATTGCTGTTGCTGTTAACACAAGGAGATACCGTATAGGTTCAAGTCCACATCTTGATGAAGCATCAGATGAGCACATTTTCACAGAGAAAACTCCTTCACCAGAAGAGCAATACAGATCATTGTCTTCATCACAACTGATTGGACTGGAATCTATACCCTTAAAAGCAACTGATTGGAGTGCAGTCACCCATTCAAGGGTCTCAGCTTCAGATTGAGCAGAAACTTGCTGTGTGTGAGACTTAGTAAATATAGTTATAGTGTTGGGACTAGAATGTGTTATTTTTATGCAATTTTCGAGAGTCAGAATTTTTGGAATAGCAGATGACGCTGATGAAGACTCTTCCTTGTGGTCAAAGATTTCCAAACGCTCAATTCCTTGTTTACTTGCATTGTACAGGATGCAAAACTTTTGCTGCCATGTTTTCTGAAAAAAGCATAACAAAAAGATTTTAATCTGAAGTCAAAATTGACGAATTACTTAATCAGACCGTTTCACCTACCTGTCTGAGTGTACGTGCTAGCAAGGTGCTGTGAGTCATTAGAAAACCAATAACATCGCAAGTAACGGTGTCATAACACTGATTACTTCAGGAAGCATTACGTTTTAACACAGAGGGGTTGAGTAACCAACATGCACTGAAATACCCTTGTGTCGATAAACGAATTCGGGTTTCTCTCACCTTTTTAGGGAATTTGCTGAAGACATTGCCCCCAGCGGGTGGAAATAACAAACAACCGGATTTGATCTCGTCGTCCACGTCCATCATAACTGGGCTTCACCTGGATTCGTTCACCTTGGCCTATAGAAGGAACAAAGACAAACATCAGCACAAATTAATAAACGGTAAATATTGCTTGTGCACAACATAAAATCTAAACAAAATTGTAAAATGACAGCAACCTGGCAGGCGGTGTGGTTCGCAGCCATTTATTTTTTTGTCTGTCCACCCCACCACGGCACCACCTTACTGGTTTTATCACTCAATCAATCTCTTTTACTATCGTATTCGAGCGCTGCTGTTTGCATTAATTTCAACCAAACTTTGAACATCTAGGGAAAAATACAATTTGAGCACTCGCTTAGGAACAAGCTTGCTTTCACGATCCACAGACTAATATATAGCTTGAGTCCGAAATTCCGAATCTTGCTTTATGAATTAAATTAAACTATGTTTGTTTTGTTTTGAAAGTTTCCATCCACGAATCCATTAATGAAATTGTAAGTTAATTATAAAAACCTGCTAAGCCTTAATAAATAAATACAAAATGAATATGAATACTTAAATAATGAAAAAAAACAACTAATTATAGAATGACGATTTTACTACAAATAACTTATTAATCAAGTTGGTATAACAGGGGTAGAACTAAAAAAATAGTTGAGATTGTAATACTTTTCAATTTCACTTGATGCTCAGCCGGCGTCGCGTGTGCGCACTGTCGTACCGTGAACTTTGTTTGCTGGCACACAAAGACCACACCACATTTGCATAGTTTGCGGCCTAGCCAGCGTGTTCGCGCTTTTGCATTTCAAACTTTCACACAACGTTTCACTATTGTATGTATCCATCTACACTAATATTATAAAGAGGAAATATTTGTCTTTTTTGTGTCTGTTTGTAATGAATAATCTCAAAAGCTACTTTGTAAAAACTCTTCCATCATTATGAAGCTACATTTACCTTGAGTAACATAGGCTATATTTTGTAAAGGAAATTTGCCGCCACCGACGAAGAAAACTGCACAAGATGGTATTTTTACAAATAAAAAAGATAACATTTTGAAATCTTTTACGCAAATAGGATGTCCCTTTGGAGGAAAACCCCATTTTTCATTGATTAAAATTAATAGAACACGTCTCTTTTTCATTTTTTTTGAAATTATTACTAATTTACACAATTAAAGACTTCATAATTGCACTCTGATTAGTTTTTTATTTTAAAAAATATGTATTTGATTTGACTGAAAATCCATCCTTGTATGTATGTAAGACACACAAGTAGCTGAGCAAGTTGAGCTTAGTAGGGCAAAATTAGCGGGAGATAAATGAATAAGCGCTAGAATTACATATCGGACCGCTCCCACGAGTGACACTGACAGTTGACAGTCAAAGCGAGAGCGAACGAGTCGAGTCGACTCGAAGAAAAAAGCAAAAAGATCTAAGTAAAAACAAACAAATTGGATTGTTTGGACTAGAATTTCTTGCATTGCAACAACTTGAGGTTTAGTTTGTGGAAAAACAAGTAGTATATTTTAAAATGTCAGGCAATGTGAATCCTTTGGCTGGTACAGCACACTTATTGGATGAGTTAGATAGTATGTTTCTAATCTTGTATACCGGTATTCTTAACAATTTCGTATGTACAATTTTATCATAGAAATTATTGTTTCATAAAGAAAAGCTTATGGTGCTGCTTCGCGATGGGAGGACCTTGATCGGATATCTGCGGTGTGTCGATCAGTTTGCGAATTTAGTCTTGCACAAAACTATTGAGAGGATTCACGTCGGCAAGGAGTATGGTGATATACCTAGAGGGATATTCATTGTGAGGGGAGAGAATGTTGTGCTTCTAGGTGAAATAGTAAGTACTATCTCCCAAGTATTTCTGTTATTCTTTGTTTATTTGGTAAGCATGGCCCTTGAAATTTAAGCAAGCAAATGTTTCATACTCTTATTGGATCCTTTGTAAAATGAGTAATGAAAATAACATTTTAAAAAGTTTAAGTGCTTCCATTGTGTAATTTTGCAGCATTGTTAACACAGTAGTTTATTGAAAGATTTAATAACCAAAAATGCACTTCATATGCTCTGTATTAAAATATTAGCATGTCCACTGTACCACAAACTCCAGTGCGGTAATAAACTCTATTAAAGGACACATTGGAGAACTTTGGGGGAGACCTTTGCCCAGCAGTGATTGATAAAAAAAAAGGGACACATATTGTGTTTGATTTAGCACTTGTCAAGTTGGGTGTAGTGATATAGTTTGATCAAAACAAAAGGAATGGCAACCAAAGCTAACAAATATTTATTTTTCAATGCAGTACAGTAGTCATTTACACCACTTGTAATTCCTTCAAAACCTAAATGGAATTTGAAAGGCAGTTTAATAGTTATGTTCTTAAGTAAAACTCAAAAAAAACATCCGAGTCCATATATTTTTTAAACACGTTATGTTTTTAATAATATGTTTCAACTTGATTGTTTCAGGATAAAGACAAAGAAGACAATCTACCATTAACAGAAGTGTCGGTTGATGACATCCTGGATGCCCAGAGGAGGGAACAAGATGCCAAGATAGAGCAACAGAAATTACTATCAAAAGCTTTGAAAGAGAGAGGTCTTAATTTGCTGGCTGATTTAGGTCACGATGACATGTTTTGATTTTGTAATCTCTGTACTTATTTACTCACTCGTAGACTTTAATAAATAAAATATATTTGCTGATGATATACTTTTCATGTTACCCACACATAGGGTACTCTAACAAATCTAGTCTAAGAAAATAATTACACTGGCCCCCTTTAAATAGTATAATATGTCATACTGTATACAGGCTGACAGAGAAATTCAACTATTTCCTAAAAGCGAATCTTAAAGGCGATTAAATGCTTTCATGAAGCATGGTTCACATTGCTGTGGCAGGGCGCGACACAACTATCGTATTGGTGGATTGTCGTCATGCCACAACACACCAATGCATGTGAATCTAAGTATAATATGATTTGAACGGAACCCATAGCGTTCTGTCGCGCCACGGCAAGGACACACCCCGACACTCAGTAATATCCGTCGTAATATGAACCTAGCATACGTTTTAAGGTCGCGAGCGAATAAACTATGCATAATATTGATTTTCTATAAATTGAACATTCGATGTAGTGAGTGTTCGATAAAATAACAATTCGATATTTTTAACATTCTACGATTTAACTTTTCGATTTATAGTGGTCGATCATTTAACTATCGATCAATTGGCATTTGTACACTCGACCGGCACCCATAAAAATAACTAAGATCTCAAAAATAACACACTGATTCTTAGTTTTGCAATAAATTATTGGATTTAATTGAAATGTTCCATCAACCACACGGCCTAGAATGAGTAGAATGTAATGTTAGATTTTGCCCACATTCACAATGATACAATCATTGCATTACATCTTAGAGCATTAAATTACATCGACCATCGCATTGACCATGCATCCACCCATACACATTACACAGTTTATGAGGTCGATGCCCAAATATTATATTGATTTATGAACGAAGAAAAAACTTTCGGCTGTGCTGGTTTGGTTTCAGAACGGATTATCCGTTGTGGTAAAATGACATTTGAAAACAATAAATGCAGTGCTGTTTCTGCGAGCTACGTTTTTGTGTTTATTTCGGCTAAATTACTGAAAGAAAAATGATTTAATGTGCTGATACTCAAATTTAGTACATCTAAATAACTTATACCTTTAAATGTGATATTACGTGCCTGAATAATATGCCTTTTCGGGTATTCTTTTAGGGTCCTAAGTTTTTGTGGTTGTGGTCATAAAAATGAGTTCTTCCGATGTGATATTGATAGAGAGACTAAGAAAAGATAATTTAGACCAATTTTTCATACTAGTGCGGATGCATTTATCCTTCGTTGTAGACATAAACACAGACGAGTGAGTATAAATTTGGAAATGGTTTTGACCACTGTATTAACCACTGTATTAAGTAATAATATTTGTATTTTGAATATTTCTTTCGTTTCCTTTCAGTGTTGATTGTTCAACAGACAAACCAAAGCAATTCCGTTGGAATTTTCATAAGAAAACTAAGAGTTTAGGTGCAGTGTCTAGTCAAAATAATACAAATAGTGTAAAAAATGTACCAGAAGTTAATTCTATAACAGAAGAAGGAATCTTACGACTAAATGAATTAATTGATTTTTTATCGAAACAAGAAAGTAAGTAAAAGAATAAAACTGTTTCTTTGCTTTTCTCTTAATTTACTGTAGCCAGTTTACTGTCCACCAGCACATTGGGTCTGATTATATGGGTTGTTTACGGTTTACAGGACTGAGACCATTTAAAAACTTGAATGCCTACTCTGTCATAACGTTTACAAAATCCTCCTAAGTTGTACATCTTCTAACTGTGTCAAACAACAAGCATTTCTTTTCTGAAATAAAATTCATGTATTGAAATGGATATCAAGAGTAACAAACTGCTGAAACTAGCAGGGTCTTAGTGAACTTCCTGTTTAATCACCTAGTATTCCAGTCAGTGGATCAATGAATAAGATTGAGGGAAAGTATTAATTCCTGACATTGTGCCAGCTATCATTTATTTATTTATTCTTATTTGCACAAGAAAATCAAAAGTGCTATTGGTGGACTCAATGCCTAAACCTGTTACCTGCTCACCATCAGGTGAGGCAGAAACTTTGATGATTAGTTGAAATTATAGCACCAATTGGATGCGAGCAGCCGAAGATCGAGTACAGTGGCGTGCAAAAGGAGAGGCCTTTGTTCAGCAGTGGACTACAACAGGCTGATGATGATGATGATGATGATGATAGCACCAATTTTGTTGATGTCTAGAAGAGCCACAGGGCCACTGTGCTAGCAAGTAACAGGAAGAAATGGAGACAGTGGTAGAGGCCTATGTCTTGGGACAAGCTGAAAATAATGTTATAATTTGTAACTGTACAGAGGCGCTCACATCAACCTTTACAAATCCGTTGCAAAATGGGCCTTATGTCAGCAGCATACGGTGCCCTATGTAAAGGTTGATGTGAGGGCCTTTGGACATAAGTGTAAAACCTTATTTTATCTATTACATGACCAATTTTTAGATGTAACCCAAGAAGGCATATTTCGTCGTACAGGCTCCTTGAGCCGGCAGCAGGAGCTACGTCAGCTGCTTGTAACAGGTTCCAATCTTGGACTTGACATGGGCAAATTCACAGTGCATGATTGCGCATCTGTCTTGAAAGGGTTCTTAGCTGAGCTTCCTCAACCTTTGCTGATGGATCAGTATTACCAAACTTATTGCACTTTAGCAAGTAAGTAATTTAGTTCATTTATTATTTGAGACAAGTATAAGTGGTGTGAAATGGTTACCCTGTTGTATCATATTACAGATATAGATATTCCATCAATTTTTCTCTTTTTTCTTTCTTTTTCAAATTATAGTGACAAAGGCTGTATTTTAAAAAATAAAATTGTTTTCTATTTGTATGTCCAGTATGTATATCAATATGTTTCATAATGAAACATGTTTTTCTAGCACAATATCCACCGAATGCTGAATCCTCAGAAGAAAAACTTCTTACTGCCCTGCAACTCTTGTTACTTCTACTCACACCGTCACAAAGAAATTTTCTTGAAAGATTGCTAAAACTGCTTCGGCTTGTAGCAGATAATGAAGCTTCCAACCGGATGTCTCCTGATACTCTGGCTACGATGTTCACTCCACATTTACTGTGTCCAAGAAAGGTGAGCAAGCATATTTGAAGTAAATTGAGTCTTTGCTTATACATAGATGAGAGTGTCTACCATGACTTGTTTACGCAGTAACTGGCTTCTGTGTTGAATATTATGTAATATTTACGTGATGGTCGCGTTCGCAGCTAAGCAAGATAGGAAAACTAGAAGAAGCCAAGTTTGCCTATTTTTCGAGTGAGGTTCAAACCCTCAGGCTCAATCTGACTATTAATAGCAAAGCTTCTAAAAAGCTACAATAATAACGCTGCGTCGTTTAAGACATTTCACATTAAGCCGCATTCCACTAGGCAACAATTGATGTGATGGTCAACATGTACGGTGACGTTGTACAACAGCGCGCGTATTTCCATCATGACGCGCGGCTTGTCGTTTGATACTATGCGCACTAATAGGGCAGTTGCGCGTCGTTGATCAACATCATAAGCGAAAGCCTACGTCGCCTCAAAAAGCGGCGAGACATATTTGACCAGGATAGCCAGTAACTGACTACGCCAAGTCAAGGGCTCACTCTGCTGAGAGTAGCACCCTTTTTTCCCCATTCCGCCTTCACCACATCTGCTTATAGTCTCTTAGATTGATTGCAGGATAAAATCAGACAAAAAAAAACATCACAAGCGACATGTGGTGCAACATGTCACGCGGCAAATGTTGCCTAGTGGAAACACTGCTTCAGGGTGAAGTCCCTTTACATTCACGCTTCATTCTTTGAAATGTTCACACGACGACGCAAGGCATTATGTGGCATGTCAATGAAAAAATGATGTAAAACGACGCAGTGGTTGACGTTACGACGAAACTACGCAACGCGTAGATATACATAGATCTGAAGCAACAATCAATAAGTTCTGTACACCCCAGTTACTATTAAGCATCTGTGTATATTCAGTAACTTGAGTGTATGGAAATTATTGATTGTGAAACTGATCAGATGTATTTAGCCACCTTGGCTGCTACTATATTTGATGGTGACTGTATAATATGGTGACCAACAACGCAAGGCATGTGTCATTAAAAATGAATGTAAAACGACGCAGTTAAAGTTTCGCTGCATCGTCGCAACTCAGCATACAAATGGGGCCTGACTTTGGGACCCATTCGATTATTCCTGGTCCCAAGTTGACATTCCCTGTGTTGTCTTTCCAGCTATCACCAGAGACGTTCCACTTGGAGTCCATAGCGCTGGCGCCGCTGATCAGTTTTATGATCCGGCAGTGTTCGGCGCTGTTCCTGCCGCCCGCGCCGCTCGCCACCGACGCGGCCGCGTACTTCACCGCGCGCGCGCAGAGGAGGCTCATGTCACCCGACAAGGACGCGGATGAGACACTCACGGATAGGTTTGTTACGTCACATGTTTGTTATAGGTATCAGTAGAGGGCGCTAGCAATGAGCACCACGAGCCGCTTATTACTGACTGTTCATGCTGCAACCTGCGAATTTCCCGTGAAGTTAAGCTGTATGATGCATCAGTGGTAACGTCACAGGAAGCGAGCAATGACGGTTTAAAGCTTGTGGCTTTAACCGTGTGCGGTGAGTCCTTGAAAAATATATGAAAACTGCAAGAAATATGTTAGTGGCAGTTTTTTGTGGCTGTGTCACATTCCACGCGAAATTTAGCTTTATGATGCGTCTGTGGTGCCGATGTCGACCACAAGAAGCGATCAACGACATGGTTTGTTGCTAGTGGCTTGAACCGTGTGCAAACCGAAGAATGTCAGTAGCCCCATACAGTGATCTGTGTCCCCTTCGTCCCTCGCTCCTACGCCGCTGCCCAGCTCCCCGCTCCGGCAGTGCTCGGCGCTGTTCCTGCGCCCGCGCCGCTCGCCACCGACGCGGCCAAGTACTTCACCGCGCGCGCGCAGAGGAGGCGAGCAGCGCCCGACAACCACAACCACGAGACACTCACGGATAGGTTTGTTACGTCAGCTGTTTGTTATAGGTATCACTAGAGGGCGCTAGCAATGAGCACCATGCGCTGCTTATGGCTGACAATTCACACCGCAACCTGCCAACTTATCAAGTTTGATCCGAATCATGCTTAAAAAATGCATTTTGTCAAGTGCATTGATCATGCTTGATTCGTCAGTGGTGATGCCGACAGCAAAAAGCGAGCAATGACAGTTTATAGCTTGTGGCTTCAACCGTGTGCGGCGAGTCCATTTAAAATGTATGGAAACCACAGGAAACATGTCAGTGGCACCTTTTTGTGGCTGTGACGAGGATTCCTCACAGCTATCACCCGAGACATCCAGTGGTGCCGGCGCTGCCCAAAAAAGCGAGCAACAGCGTTTTGTTGCTTGTGGCTTTAACCGTGTGCGGCGACTCTAAAAATGCGCGACAACTACAGGAAATATGTCCGTGGCAGCTTTTTGTGGCTGTGGCGAGGATCCCTTACAGTTATTGCCCGAGACACATTGGTGTCGACGCCGACCACAAAAAGCGAGCAGCGGCGTTTAGTTGCTTGTGGCTTTAACCGTGTGCGAACCGAAGAGTGACAGTAGCCCCCATACAGTGATCTGTGTCCCCGTCCCTCTTCGTCCCTCGCTCCTACGCCGCTGCCCAGCGCCACGCTCCGGCAGTGCTCGGCGCTGTTCCTGCGCCCGCGCCGCTCGCCACCGACGCGGCCAAGTACTTCACCGCGCGCGCGCAGAGGAGGCGAGCAGCGCCCGACAACCACAACCACGAGACACTCGCGGATAGGTTTGTGTGACGTCAGCTGTTTGTTATAGGTATCACTAGAGGGCGCTAGCAATGAGCACCACGAGCCGCTTATTACTGACTGTTCATGCTGCAACCTGTGAATTTCCCGTGAAGTTAAGCTGTATGATGCATCAGTGGTGCCGTCACAGGAAGCGAGCAATGACGGTTTAAAGCTTGTGGCTTTTACCGTGTGCGGTGAGTCCTTGAAAAATATATGAAAACTGCAAGAAATATGTTAGTGGCAGTTTTTTGTGGCTGTGTCACATTCCACGCGAAATTTAGCTTTATGATGCGTCTCTGGTGCCGGTGTCGCCCACAAGAAGCGATTAACGACATGGTTTGTTGCTTGTGGCTTTAACCGTGTGCGAACCGAAGAATGTCAGTAGCCCCATACAGTGATCACCCTCACCGTCCCTCGTAGTGGTTCGCTCCTACGCCGCTGCCCAGCTCCACGCTCCGGCAGTGCTCGGCGCTGTTCCTGCGCCCGCGCCGCTCGCCACCGACGCGGCCAAGTACTTCACCGCGCGCGCGCAGAGGAGGCGAGCAGCGCCCGACAAGGACAACCACGAGACACTCACGGATAGGTTTTTTTGTGACGTCAGCTGTTTGTTATAGTTATCACTAGAGGGCGCTAGCAATGAGCCCCACGCGCTGCTAATTACTGACAAAGGCTATGCTGCGCGTGGATTGGCCTTTTCAGTCACAACTCTAATGTCACTGCATAAATCGTCCATATGAGACTCAGGGTCCATTGATGACAGTTAGCTCGCGTCAGTGATAAGCTTCATGCTCGATCTGTCTGTGAATGTGGCTTTAATCGTGTGCGGCTAGTTCTCATAGAATGTATGAAAACTACAGAAAATATGATCAGTGGCAGCTTTTTGTGGCTGTGACGAGGATTCCTCAAAGTTATCGCCCGAGACATTTAGTGGTGCCGGCGCAGACCATAAAAAGCGAGCAATGACGGTTTGTAGCTTGTGGCTTTAACCGTGTGCGGCGACTCTATAAAATGCGCGACAACTACTGGAAATGTGGTGGCGTTTGTGTCCGTGGCGATCTCCTTACAGTGACTACTCTCACCGTCCCCTAGTAGTCCATAGCGCTCGCGCCGGTGATCAGCTTCATGAATCATCAGTCAGTCATAAAAAGCGAGCAACAATGATTTGTAGCTTGTGGCTTTAACCGTGTGCGAACCGAAGAATGTCAGTAGCTCCCATACAGTGATCTGTGTCCCCGTCCCTCTTCGTCCCTCGCTCCTACGCCGCTGCCCAGCTCCCCGCTCCGGCAGTGCTCGGCGCTGTTCCTGCGCCCGCGCCGCTCGCCACCGACGCGGACAAGTACTTCACCGCGCGCGCGCAGAGGAGGCTCACAGCGCCCGACAAGGACAACCACGAGACACTCACGGATAGGTTTGTTTGTGACGTCAGCTGTTTATTACAGTTATTAGCCCCACGCGACGCTCATTACTAACAGTTCACACTGCAACCTGCCAATTTATCAAGAAAGACCAGAATCTTGCTTAAAAATGCATTTAGTCAGGTGGGGGTCGCTAACAGATATCACCCGAGACATTCCACGAGAAGCTTAGCTGCATGATGCATCACTGGTGCCGTCACAAAAAGCGAGCAGCGACGTTTTGTAGCTTGTGGCTTTAACCGTGTGCGTGGTGAGTCCTTAAAAAATGTATGAAAACTACAAAATGTCAGTGGCAGCTTTTTGTGGCGGCACCAGTGATGCATCATGCATGCGCCGCTCGCCACCGACGCGGCCGCGTACTTCACCGCGCGCGCGCAGAGGAGGCTCACAGCGCCCGACGAGGACAACCACGAGACACTCACGGATAGGTTTGTGTGACGTCAGCTGTTTGTTACAGTTATCACTAGAGGGGGTTGGCCATCTCACATCATATTTGCGATGACATTAGAAGACGTTTATTAGACGAGACAAGACGACAACAAAATGCGACCAATGACGGTTTGTAGCTTGTGGCTCTAACCGTGTGTGGCGCCTCCATATAAACTGCGCGACAACTACTGGAAATGTCTTTGGCGGCGCTTGTGTCTGTGCCGATGCCGACCACAAAAAGCGAGCAATGGCGGTTCATTGCTTGTGGCTTTAACCGTGTGCGCCTCGTTCTTATAAAATGTATGAAAACTACAGGAAACATGTCAGCGGCAGCTTTTAGTGGCTATGGCGAGGATTCCTCACAGTTATTGCCCGAGACATATTGGTGCCGGCGCCGACCATAAAAAGCGAGCAGGGGCGTTTTGTTGCTTGTGGCTTTAACCGTGTGCGGCGACTACATAAAAACTACTGAAAATGTCTTTGAGGCATTTCTGTCTGTGGCGATCTCCATACAGTGACCATAAAAAGCGAGCAGCGGCGTTGTGTTGCTTGTGGCTTTAACCGTTTGCAAACCACAGAATGTCAGTAGCTAGGGTCCCCCACAGTGATCTGTGTCCCCGTCCCTCTTGTCCCTCGCTCCTACGCCGCTGCCCAGCTCCCCGCTCCGGCAGTGCTCGGCGCTGTTCCTGCGCCCGCGCCGCTCGCCACCGACGCGGCCAAGTACTTCACCGCGCGCGCGCAGAGGAGGCGAGCAGCGCCCGACAAGGACAACCACGAGACACTCACGGATAGGTTTGTGTTTGACGTCAGCTGATTGTTACAGTTATTACTAGAGGGGATTAGCAATCTGCCACACGCGCTGCTGATTACTGACAAAGGCTATGCTGCGCGTGGATTGGCCTTTTTAGTCACAACTCTAGTGTCACTGCATAAATCGTCTATATGAGACTCAGGGTCCATTGATGACAGTTAGCTCGCGTCAGTGATAAGCTTCATGCTCGATCTGTCTGTGAATGTGGCTTTAACCGTGTGCGGCTATTTCTCATAGAATGTATGAAAACAACAGAAAATATGATCAGTGGCAGCTTTTTGTGGCTGTGACGAGGATTCCTCACAGTTATCGCCCGAGACATTTAGTGGTTCCGGCGCCGACCACTAAAAGCGAGCAATGACGGTTTGTAGCTTGTGGCTTTAACCGTGTGCGGCAAGTCCTTATAAAATGTATGAAAACTGCAAGAAATGTCAGTGGCAGCTTTTTTGTGGCTGTGGCACAAAGAGTGTGGTGCGCAGAGGAGGCTCACAGCGCCCGACAAGGACAACCACGAGACACTCACGGATAGGTTTGTTTGTGACGTCAGCTGTTTGTTATAGTTATTACTAGAGGGGGCTAGCAATGAGCTCCACGCGCTGCTGATTACTGACAAAGGCTATGCTACGCGTGGATTGGCCTTTTCAGTCACAACTCTAATGTCACTGCATAAATCGTCTATATGAGATGCAGGATCCATTGATGACAGTTGGCTCGCGTCAACGTTGTGTGACGTCAGCTGTTTGTTACAGGTATCACTAGAGGGGATTGGCAATGATCACCACGCATTGCTTACGGCTGACAGTTCACACACACTGCAACCTGGCAAATTATCACGGATGATAAGAATCATGCTTAAAATTGCATATTTGTGGCCATTTCAGTGACAATAATGAGTCTTTCAACTCCAACGTCACTGCAAAAATCGCCTGTTAACGACACAGGATCCATTGATGACAGTTAGCTCGCGTTAGTGACAAGCTTCATGCTTGATCTGTCAGTGGTGCCGGTGTCAACCACAAGAAGCGGTCAATGACATGATTTGTTGCTTGTGGCTTCAACCGTGTGCGCCTGGTTCTTATAAAATGTATGAAAACTATCCTCACGGTTAGGTTTGTGTACTGTGCTATCAGCTGTTTGTCGCAGTTATCATCAGAGGAGGTTAGCCATCTCAAAAATGAATGGGATGACATTAGAAGTTGCTAGACTGGCCTGGACCATCATAGATAGGATTCATTGTTGTGCGATTAACAGTAAAAATAGGAATGTGAGTAAAGCTCAAAACATGGCTTCTCATGTTCTTTCCATCAAAAAATGCGAAACCAACCGAAGTCAAGTTTATTGACTTTTCTGACACGAGTTGAAAAAGTTTAAAGCTATGAGGTTAAATTAAAAGTGTAATTTAAGCATTAGCATTATAACCATGTAGGTAGCATTCAGTGAGCAAAATAAGTCGAATCAAACTCACATAGCAAACTTGAATTACAGGACGGCAGCAAACACGGTATACACGTTCGTCGACCGGCATCGAACCCGCGCGGAGAACGAGAGCAACCCCACGGACACCGCACTGGCCCAGCTGTACGCGCACATACAAGCCTTGCCGGACTCCACACACAAGCGGAGGCTTATCAAGCACTTCAACAGGCAGAATGGTTATGGTAAGCAATTGGGTAGATGACTATGAGTCATTTTACATGTATTTTTATGTTCACCGAAAATAATCGTTGAATTTAAATTTTATTGTCAAACCGCAATCGAAATTTGATTCAAAACGAGGCCACAAAAGGCCTGCAAACTTAGGTGGGCAAGTCCATTTCAAAAGTGTTCTGTTTTTGTAAAACAATACTATTTTGTAACCCATGCTATTATGAAGCAATTATGTTTGGAGACTATTTACATAAACACAATATTTAATATAGCCGTCGAGCAAAGTTCTTACACGCTCCTTAAAAAAAACAGTGAACATGACGTCATAATCACAGTTACATTTGTATGAAGCGTTTTTGGGCAAGTCAATTGGGCAAGTCAAAAATGTTACATAAATGTAAGGTCTTGTAATAATAATAAACAAAAAAAAAATTGTTATCTAGCCTATTAAAACCAATTCAAGACACCATCAGTATTCTGGTGGTTTCCTACAAACATCGAGTCACAACACAAATTGACTGTTTTGGTGTAATGGTTAAGAAGTTGGCTAGCACGCCAGAGGTCGATGTCGATGTCGGTTCGATGCCCGCAAAGTACATTCATACTGTATATTTGTGGGCCTGAACATGGCTGTTTCAATTGGGCATTACTGGGTGTTTCTGATGTATATTATGCTATCATAAGGTATGTATCCGAGGTCTAGTATCCCGCTTAGTGGCGCATAACGTCCACAAAAAAGTGCTTTAAGTAGGCATTTGTGCTGATGCGAGAATCGAATCAGTGACCCTTTGCTACGTAACCACTGCTATTAATGGGCCTTCTTATGCCTATAATGGACGTGTGAAAGAAAAATCGAGGTCGCTTCAAGCGATCTAGGTATCTCATCGTACTTCAGATTAACTGCCGCAGCCAGATCACACTGATTGAGAACTCTAACACGGTTTAACACAGTGGACACCTTGACTGATAATGTATTTAATAAATACCAGGAAAACTGTTCACTTTCCAGGAACACCAATCCAAATCCAGCGAACGGGCAAAGTGGCTGGTTCTCGCAGCTTCGGCGACTCCATTAAGCGGCACATCTTCAACAAAGGACTGCTCAACAAGACGCCTAAGAAGGGATCCGCCATCACAACTGTTGAGGAGGTTAGTGCTTGTGTGAATCAACGCTGTGACCATTGTGTAAAGTACATGTTTGTGTGTTAGGAAAAAGGTACTTCTCTGTGATTCAATGAGCTATTTTTACAAATGCTGCCCATCTTTTAGGGGCCACTCAGAAGGCATGTCAACTTCCACTATTGCCATAGAAAGCCCTCAGATTGTTTCATTTTTTATACTGAATTTCATAGGAAAAATGAATCTAGTTTTGTTTGTATTATGCGAAAAAAATGTAGTGAGGCATAAATGACACATGAACGTGAAAAATAAAATATGGATAAACCAAAGTCTCTTTTATGAAATCCCTAATTAGCCCGGTTTAAGAATGAAAATCGAAGCATACTCCGCTCCATTAAATAAAAATGTAACATCTAGACCTGTTTAGTTTTAATTACACAAGACAAGTACCTTATTCATGCAATGTAACCATGCATCATGTTTCAAAACCTCATAATCATTGTGTGTTCTCTTCTGTCCCTAACTTTCTTTCACTTGCTAAACGCATGCTAACGCTATATTTCCAGAAATCAAGCAAAGCGAAGTTACGTTTCACGGACGACGGCAAAGTCGATGTTTCGCACAAGAATATCGTTCTAAAGAACCTCGCTAACAAAATAGCTAGCACCGAGTCTTTGGACGACAACGAAGATTACGAATCCGATGCTAGCAACGAAAGCACTTTATCCGAAGGAGCTATTAGTAAATCTCGCAAAATAAGTCCTAAATTTGTATCCGAGCCGAATTTGAGCGTTTTAGATTCAGAAGAAACGCCGAAGAATACGAAAAAGCGCGGAACCAGATTGTTCCGTTCGAAGATTCTGTCAGCATCGCAGAATTTGAATAAGAAATATCAGAAACGCAACCCAATAAGAGGGACGCCTAAATCTTGCGTTTCGTGTTTTGACGACCAAGACACCGCATCAGATGCTTCGTATCCTGAAGGCAGTCCTATTGTGGATACTCCAAAGAAGTCTCGAGAAATCGTTGAAGTTGAAGATCTCAAAATGCATTATTTGACGAGCACTCCGGGTGTTTCTGAAGTGGTAGTGTTCGAAGAGGAATGTGTAACGCCGTTCGCAGTCAATTTCAGGAGGGCGTCGATGTCGCCTATAACGAAGTCAACGCAAAAGCTCTCGAAGGCAATGCAGGTTTGTTATTATCATGCGTCCGCTTTTAACGTCTCATGCTTTCATTTGTGTTGTCTTTGAATGGATCGTGAATGTGAATGAACTTATTTGCATTAACTAATTTTATTGTAAGTATAACGATATTAGACTGTGAAATTTACATAATTTAACACCTTATAAAATAGCGGTCTTTGCGTCCCACTGCTCGACACGAGGCTCACCTCAACTATGAGGTGGCCACGACAAACGTACCCTTTGTCGTGGTAAAATGAATAAATAAATAGATATCCCTGGACATTATTCCACACAGCGCTGTTTAGCCCCAAAGTAAGCTAACTCCTCACGTGTCGGATTCGTTCAAATTACCCGCGCCGTGTCGGAAACCGGCTGCCGGTTTCGTTACAAATACCCTATAATGTCATATGCTGCCGGTTCGAACTTGAAGTAGACTTTTATCTATTTAAGGACCTGCTCTTGACGTTACAAAACTAGAACTGGTTTCATAGAAAAAAAAAATGTTTCAGGCTGTTGAAGTTCGTAATATTTTTTGCATTTTTTTTTACTTTTCTGGGAAATTGACAGTCTATCGCTATGTTTCTGATTGGATACCACAAGACAGAACACGACCTCGTGGCAGGCCTGCGGCGAGACGAGCTAGCTTGAAGGATTGGCCCCGTTCGTTTTTGACCGCGAGGTGGAGAGAGGGTAGGACGGCCTTTGCCCAGCAGTAAGCCATAAAATATTTGTAATAATAATAACTGTATAACAAAAGTCAAGCACCAATTCCCGAATGTTTCCAGGAGTCAATAATGACGCCCCGTTCTCGAAAGCCGCTTATAATAACGTCAGAACAACGTGAAAGTCTACCTGAGACCACCGAGAAGAAAGCCTCGCCGCCGAAGCCAGGACCGGTCTACTCCATGTCGCCGAGGAACGACAGCGACTTCGTGTCCTCGGAAGACGACGATGTGATGTCCAGGTCTTCTTTCTCTCGTGAAAGGTAAGAGTCCACAGCCGTTTCTGTGCAACATTCACAAAGATTGCCAAACAATGTTCTAGCTTGTCTTCAGTATATGTCTTCAATTTTGAAGTTATATGGTCATTGTTTTTTTAAAGTTTAACTCTCCTATTCTAGTTAGAGACAAATCCAACAAATTAAAAGTCATGAAAAGTCCAGCAGTTCTCAAGTTATAAAAAAACTCAAAAAAAACCTTATAGGTGTAGACATACCCGACTTTGTATGTTTTTTAAATAACTGACATCCTACTCCAAGCTAACCAAAACTTACGTTGTTTTCCAGATCTCACCATTCAAATGCATCGCTTCCACTGAAAACTTCATTTGGAGGTCGTTCTCTCTCCGTTGGTGACGTCAGCCCTCTCCGCTCAGAACCGACGCGCTTCATTACCAGTCACGACCGCCCCACCCTCAACATAACCCACGTTCCACCCGAAGACCTGGTACCAAACCTAAACCCCCCCGTGATGAACGAAAAAACAAAATCCTTAACCGAACCTTTCCGAGAGTATCTCCTAAGCCGATCAGTTTTAACCGCTACACCGATTGATTTATCCATCCTCAACAAATCAACTGAAACAGACTTATCAAGCGATCAAATCACAGATTCCTTACTATACTGCCTCGATGGAAACATTCCGTCCGATCTAACTTCATCGATCAGCAACTTGGTGGTTGATAACGAATCTGTTCGGTCACCGTTGAAAAGTATGAACGTTAATGTTGATCAAAGTCCGAGTAGAAAAAGATGTGCCAGTTCTAACATAAATGTAGAAGATATGGAGAGCAAGAAAGTACTAGTCGAAAAGGAAAACTTAGAAACGAATAAAGTTTTCGAAATACGTGAAACTGAGCTTTAGTAGCATCACAATACAGGTGGGTGATATAGATAGAGAATAAGCTGTCATATTGCGAACGAAAAATTATGTTTATTTAGTTGGTTAAGTATGTTGTATTCTAAATTGCAAAAATATTGTCAATTTTATGTTAGAATTTTATTAAGAATGACTCATTCACGATGTTCTACCATTTCATTCGTAAGGTTAGCCAACCTTTTTTCCATGTAAAGGGATCTGTCCAACTCTTGGACACAATATTTTGAACTTTATCTTCATAAGGTCGAACCAACGAACAATTGAACATACCCTGTCATACGGTTTAAATTAAATATCGTCACCGTCGTCGTGTCAAAATTAAATAACTGACAAAACCAAAACTCTGAGATATTCACGTTTTTGTGTTTTTTTTCCATAAAAATGGCAATAACTTTTTAAGGTGAAGAAAATTTACTGTGGATCTTTCGATATGTTATACAGCAGGTTTACTTTTATAATTTAAGTAGTCTGCCATGATGTTACTTTTCACTGTTTTAAATAGAAAAATAAAAAAGTAATTATTCAGTTTTGCCACACACTTTTTTTACAACTAAGTTGCAGTTATCAAGTTTTTGTATGTCACTTAACAAGTTTTGCCACACCCAAGAAGTAACTAATACGAATATTTCTAGTGAATAAGAGGGCTTATTTAATTTTGCTTCACTTTTACTGACCTAATTTTTGATTTATTCGTTTTGTTTTATCCATTTATTTATGCAATTTGAAAAAATCTGTAATCATGTCAGCCGAACGACGCCCACTGCTGGACATAGGCCTCCACCAAGGATCTCCACAACGATCAGTCCTGCGCTGTCCGCATCCAGCGGCTTCCCGCAACCTTGACCAGATCGTAGGTCCACCTTGTGGAGGGCCTGCCTATGGAACGTCGTCCGGTACGCGGTCGCCATTCCAGAACCTTTCCGCCCCAACGGCCATCGGTTCTCCGCGCTATGTATACCGCCCACTTCAAGAATGCAATCCTTCGAGCGATGTCGGTTGTCTTAGTTCTCCCGCGGATCCCATCATTTCTGATTCGTTTAAGCAGGGAAATTCCCAGCATCGCTCTCTCCATTGCTCACTGGGTGACCTTGAGCCTTCTTATGAGACCCAAAGTGAACGACCACGTCTCACTCCCATATGTCATTACTGGCAACACACCCTGGTCAAAAACTTTCGTCTTGAGACATTTAGGTATTTCGGATGCGAATATATGCTGGAGGTTCCCGAACGCTGCCCATCCGAGCTGAATTTGACGAGAGATCTCTTTCTCGAAGTTGGACTAACCTAACTGGACTGCCTGTCCCAGGTGTCCCAACATGCTCGAAGATTCTCTCCTTTAAGAAGCATTACCGAGATCTTCTAGCATTATGTTCAGGTCTTCCAAGGTCTCAGCCATAAGAACTACATCATCGGCAAATCGCAAGTGTGTTAGGTGCTCGCCATTGATGTTAATGCCGCATCCTTTCCAGTCCAGAAGCATGAAAATATCCTCAGCTGTGAACAATTTCGGAGAAATAGCGTCTCCTTGTCTCACGCCTCGCTGTAGTAGGATTGGTTTCGATTTCTGGTTCTGTATTCGGACGGACATGGTGGCTTTTTGGTATACATCCACATCGTTGCTGTTCTCAAGAGCTTCGAAGCGGGTTTGAAGCTGAAAGCACTCGGGTTTGCGAATCTTAGCCGGTATAGGTCGGAGCGTGGATGTCATCAGTCGCGCTCCCTTAAACGTCGATATTCAATGTGCTTCTGACCATGCGGTGATCGCTTCCTGTCTTAACAGTGATCAACGGATCACAGCGACATCATTGAATATACATATATTCTTCTTCGTCGTGATAAAATTGATCTCGTTTTTGACCCTACCGTCCGGACCGATCCAAGTCCATTTGCGGTTTACGGGCTTCTTGAAGAAAGAGTTCATCATAAAGAGGTTCTCCTTCTCCATGAAGTCGGCCAGCAATAATCTGGCCCCTATTGTTCCGTTGCCTAAATCCAAGTTGCCCTAACTTCGCATTGAAATCCCCCCTCACAACTCTGTAGTGGGTTTTATGGCTATGCATGGCTTTAGAAATCTCCTCATACATAGCCTCCACCGTGACATCGTCGTGTTTCGAAGTCGGAGCGTAGACCTGAATGACATTCAGCGAATATCGTTTTTATTTTCTGAGTATCAGGTACGCTACCCTGCTCGAAACACTTCCGATAGTGATCACGTTGTTGACACATTTGTGAAGATGAACCCAACACCACTTAGGGACTGTTGGTCGCCCTCTCCGTGGTATAGTCATCATCGTCATCAGCCTGTTGTAGTCCACTGTTGAACATAGGCCTCTCCTTTTGCACGCCACTGTACTCGATCTTCGGCTGCTCGCATCCAGCTCCTGCCAGCCATCCTGCGCAGATCATCACTCCACCTTGCCTGAGGACGTCCTACACTACGCTTGCCGAGACGCGGTCTCCACTCAAGAACACGTTTACTCCAACGGTTGTCGGTTCTACGGCTAACATGGCCAGCCCACTGCCACTTCAGATAACCCAATAATATCCCAATGTAACTTATCAATTCTTCCAACTCCACGAGGTTCGCGTCGAGCCTCAGAGTGCGCGAGTTAAATGTTGCCAGGTCGAGTCGTCAATGGTGGCAGTTGGATCTTACCCGGGGAATCTTAGCACCCCCTGCTCCACGGTTACCATAACCAACCACCCCCGTAGCCAGGAATTGCCACGCTTGGTTGAGAATCAAATGCTTACGTTTCGAAAAACAATCTCCGGGCATTATTATCCATAGATACGCTAAAAACAAGCCTAGTCTACAAACAAGAAGTACACCTGCTGCTGCAATTTCTGAATATGGCCTTCAAAATCGTGAACTACATGCATCGTATCGTCGTAAAAGTTTGCCTGCATCATCAGCTCAACTTGACGTCAATGAGCTAGATGTTGAATCGGAATAGTCATCTTGATTTATTTTAATTTTCATATTCAAATATTTGTGTTGGGTGTAATCTGAAGTTGATTGTCAGAGGTTGGATCCAGATACATGTTACAATTTTATTGTTTTTGGATTACCTATTTAGTTTGCTTGATATAAGCTTGATTTTTATTCACGACTTTAAACAGGAAAAACTGACTTAGCACACTTATCTATCTCAAATTTATGTTTTAGTATCATTTTTATAATGAAAAATTAAACAAGCGCATTTATTCAATTTTGCCACAACTAAATTTTGTAACAATGTTTTGGAGTGAGTTGTGGCAGAATTCAACAAAGTATCTTATTGACTTTGTTTTTATTGTAGTGGCCCTTATTATGTAGTTATTTAATTTATTTACCAGTTATTCAATTGTTCCACGGAAATTCTAGTACAAACCTTGTTGTAATATATGGTCAATAGATTTACTAAAACGAAGATATCTAAGCGAGTATTATACATATCGCAACGGGCTAAAGACTGAAATGTAGATCACACATTCCAATATTCAAAAATGTTATAAAGTGAATTTCGGTAAAAGTGTCAGTTATTTAATTTTGACACGACGGTGACGTCAATGAGATAGCGAATCAATATTCACAGCTATTAGATAAAAAAGGAAATAACGACAGATGCGTAGTTGGTTAGTTTATATAATAAAATGTTAACACTAGCATGTGCTGTCGAGAAACTCAACAATTACACATCAGAAGTAAAATGACTGTTGGGAGTTTATTGGTATAAAATGTAAATCATTTTCAGTTGATCTTCGGCCGTCCGTTTAACAGAAATGCTATATCAACTCTAAAAAATACAACTATGAGACATCACATGCATGGCTTTGGTCACAAAGTTAAGTTTACACTCTGATCCAGCACAAAATTCTGTGCCATCTGCAAATATTCGTGCTGGGGTGGCATTCCGGCTAACATCACTTCACATCTCGGTGCTTCAAGCTTACTTCAATCGTTAATACGCTTCACTTTGAATCAGTATTTTCTCTCATTTTGTATGTAAATAATTAAAAAATGATATTTGGCTGAGTTCTTTTATCCCAAACGACCACAGTCGCAAAGAAATTGAACTTTAAAGATAACTCACCAAGAGCAAAGTAAGTTTTGGCGCCAACCGGAATACTATAACTGGGACGACATTTTCAACTCACACTTCACCTAACTTGATTTTGGATTTTTTAAAACTATAACTTCGCTACTATGATCGTTTGAGTGAAAAAAACTAAGCCGCATAAGATTATACAATCAGGCGTAAAATGATGTTAGTGTGAATCGCTATAGTCCGTTCGCGTAAAAAATGCAATGTTTTTTTCTACTTGTCCTTCGCTCTAGCACGCCCTCTAACCAATCAAATCGTTCCTAATCAAAAAGTCAAGTCCACAGTGACCAGTTGAACGCAACTTCCGAACGCAAATGTTGTCTGAGTTTTTTTTGTGTGCAGCAGAATTAAATCACTGCATTCTTAAGGCGAACGGACTATAGGCTGTTACGAAGATCAGAAAAAATACCGTTTTAAGTCAACCAGCCCTCGTAATCGGTAGCCGAAGCCTAAATTTATGTTTACTCTCTGTAGATATTACTCGGCTGTTAAAATACGAAAAGCATAATGCAAGTATTTGTTTAGATACTAACTAGTTATTATTATATTATTGTTATTATTAATTCTAAGAACATGACTGTTAGTTAACCAATTTGTTCTTAAGTGCCTCGATACAAAGATTTAAGGAGAGTTTTTATCTCTTTATTGGATTCTACTTGCCAAGACTTTTTCTCTATGAGCTATATTTGAATTACTTGAACATTCTATATGCTTCACTTTTGACTGTGTGTTTCTTGACTTCGATAACTTGTTTAAATCTATTTATTTCTGTAACTGAAGATCTGCTAAAAATACGTTATCATTCAGTACTGTAGTCGGATTTTACAGTATTACCAAAACAATAAGTTACGTCGGTATTCTTCGGTAGCAGTCGGTTTTACAATCGGGTTGGCGGTTACGAACTGATTGTATTGTTGCATCAATTCAATTAATACTTTCCTGAGTGTTGAGTACGACATGCACAGACCAAGCGCGGCGAGGAAGTAAACACGGATTTGTATGGCATCGTGGTCGCGGCCTCTAGTGGCGGGTAGATGTAACGGTTTTTTTTCTATGGAAATCCGCGTTTTTTTATTCGCTGCGATTGGTCTGTGCATGTCCGAATAGGCACTCAACACTACGTATACGATTGAAAATGTAACTACAATCGCACCGTTAGGCAAAAGGCCAACTTCACAATGGCGCGTTCACGTCCCACCGATGGCGGGCGACAACTTCTCTTCTTTTTGTCTGAAATATTTTCAGACCCTAAAAAAACAAAAGCTTTATTCCCCGGTACAGAGTCGTATGTCGTTTTAAGCTTCACAAAAATGTCAAACAAGTGAAAAACCATGACCACTCTGTACGCACATCAATTTGATGCATTGTTGTAGCATATTTTTGTGGCACTTTTGTCAACACTTGCATTAGTTGAGCTCAGAGCTATGGAGATGCAGATAGTAATCTGCAGTGTTAGCCCAATATCCACTAGAGTTGGGCTAAGTGGAGCAGAGAATCTGTGTTTAAAACAATCAATCGTATCGTAGGTCCAAATAAGATAAATCCTACTAATATTACAATTGCGAAAGTTTGTATGTGTGGATGTGCCGTGCTCTTTCACGTATTAACTTCTGAATGGATTTTAATGAAACTTTGCAATAATGTGGCTGAGTAATCTGAATCGCACATAGGCACATAATTAATAAAGGAATATTACTTGAAGTCGCGGGCGGCCGCTAGTGAATAATAAATTAATATCACTGGACTTTATTCAACGCAGCGCCATCTAGCCCCAAGCTAAACTAATTAAAGTTTGGACTATGGGATAAATTTACCGTAGTAACCATTGCTCTTGTGAAGCAGCGATGGGATCGCGAATGGGATCAGTGACAACTTTGGCCTTAAAGTGATGTATTTCTCGGGTATCTCCGTTATATTGAATGATTCCGTTTTAATAGTAGACTGAAATCTCGTTATCTACCAGATCTAAGCGGAGTGGACATTTATTGAGCTGTGTTTGAGTCAACCTATCAAGAACCAATCTACGCATACAAGCAAGCTATATCGTATGCGTAAATGTGGAGGGGCGCGTCATTTCAACTAAGACGGCCTCTATTAGTATTGTGCGCATAGTGGAAAAAACTATAACCTAGTTGTTAAAACTCTTTTCGGAATACTTTCATACTTCTTCTCTCCGCTTAGTTGGACAACGCGCCTAATAAACCGAACTGGAGTATCAAATATTGGCGATAAAAGCTCTGCGTTACTCGTTTACGGATATACAGTAAATGTAATGCATATTTATACGGTTATTGTGATTAAATTTTATTTTAATATTTACTGCACGTTTTATTTTTAGAATTTTATTCCTATCACGTTGAGTTTCCAATTCCTATTATTATTCCGTTCCGTTAAACGACAAAATGTTTTGTTGCTGTCAATAATTTGAGATCAGCGGGTACTGGGGCAGTCACTCATCGGGGTCTGAGTGCTGAGTACGACATGCACAGACCAAACGCGGCGAGGAAGTAAACGCGGATTTGTATGACATCGTGGTCGCGGCCTCTGGTGGCGGGTAGACGTAACCGTTTTTTTTCTATGGAAATCCGCGTTTACTTCCTCACCGCGTTTGGCCTGTGCATGTCGGAATAGACACTCGGGTCGATAGGTTTATCGACCAGACCAACCTGCGTGTAGCTAGCAGGAAGATACGTAACGTTCATACTTCGCGAATTCGAAAACTGAACATCACAGACAATGACGTATGAATGACGCGCACGGTGTGCATTTGGTAGAAACAATAACTTAGATGAAATTAAAAGACTTCAACTATAATTCATAAATAAGACAACACTATGTCATATGAATAACACGATGGCGAACCCGATGAGCAGTAGGATGGTGAGGTGGCAGTAAAACTGGCAGCAGAAGCGGTAGCAAGCGTTCACGAACCGCTCCGTCAGGGTCGAGTGACGGTTGCTGGAACAAAAAAGGAGGTGTAAATATGTAGCGCAGTCATTTGAGTGCCAAGTACGACAGGCACACCGCTTTTGCTTACTAAACTGTCCCGAGTCGGTAAACGCGAATTTGTATGGAGTTGAAGCACCGCCATCTAGTGGCGATTAGGAGAAATAACGTTTGCGAAGCATCAAACCAAGAACCTGACGAACTTATAAGTTATCTACATCGAGTAATCTACCAGTAAATAATGACCTTCCTTATTTTGTCGGCTTACTGCACTTATGCCAACTTAAGAAAAACAAAGTTTAGTGAATGCTCGATATACTTGACGGTGAAGTAACTCGAAACTGTTTGTGCGTGTCGGAATAGGCATTCTTGTTACTTGCACGGGCCTTTCATCGAACAACGCCATTCAATGACAATTCCTAAAGGCACTTCCAGGACGGATCGCAGACATCAAACTGCAAGGCACACTTATGTTTTAAGTGCGGCGCTGCAGTGGGGAGAGAAGACACGCTTGGAATCACTTTCATAGGGAAGAAACCAGTAGGTGCCAGTAGTGTTGCTTGCAGTTTGCGGTCGGCGGGCCGAAGACGCAACATCGTAGGACTATGTCCCGGAAAGTGCAAAAAAGGTCAGCCGAGAACTTGTCACGGATTCGACGCACTCTTTTATGCGTTTTTTTTTAACTTTTTTAAACAAATGTCTCCCGTGGTTGTCCTTGTCTGAGAAGGCACTGCAAACTTGCTGCAATTTTGGCTCTAGTTGTCTGTCTCTAGTTCATCATGGTTTCAAATCCTGTCCCAGAGCTTGATGAGGATGGGCTGAATCAAGTTAATAAGTTCCTTTACTTATGTGAGGAGCAGTCGCCCGCTTCACTATTTATCGCAAGCAATAAATCTACTGTACTGTAAGCTTGTCCGGAAATCTTACTCTATAATCATACGTGTACGTGTGTAGGTAAATACAGTTGTATTGTTAGGCAAACAGTGGCATTTCAGCTCACTGACTCTGCCTGAATATATGAATAGCTTTGCGATGTGCACCGATACAAAGTAAATTGTCAGGCTATGTATACTGGGTGTTCCTAAAAGGTGGACTGATTTCATAAAATATTACTGAGTTACAGTTCTAAGTATGAGGAACTCCTAAACATTGTTTTTGTTTCTATTTTTTTTGTGAAAATCATATTGCGGTCCAGAGAATACGTCTACTTAGTTTCAACAAATTCAGATCTATAGTAGGTACAGTCGAGTTCATTAATATATAAGCACTGTCAAGGATTCAAAAATATATTAACGTTAAAAAAGTTCATAATATTGTACCAAGCATAAGCATCACTAAATTGTTTTCAAGGTTTAGATTCATAAATATGGGACTGCTTCTTCTCAGTAACATATATACAGCCAAAGACACATTATTATATGAACAACTTTAAGATCATATTATCTGAAAAGCGTGTGATCCATAATTATGTATGCACACGGAATACAATAACATCTGAACTAGTTAATGTAATTAAAATTCTACCTAATTATTAACGGCATAAAGATGATTTTACTAGTGTTCATAAAACTGCATGGTTAAGGAGTTTGCAACATTATTTATCACTGGCTAGATAAACTTCAAATGACGTTCTGTTTTTCTAATAAAATTATAACTGACGCACATGTCAAATAACTATTCAATTAAATTCTATAATTTACATTACAATTTTATTGCAATCCTCCTACCCATTTAAAATAAAAATGTATCGAATTGATGAGCATACGAAACATAAAATAGTTCATATGTGTGAGGACGGGGTTTCTAAATCAGCTATTGCGGAAGAATTAGGCATATCGGTAAGAATTTGATTTTTTTCCTGTTCATGTTTTTATCTAAGTAATCTCTAACTTGGTAATTTAATAAAATCATTCTTTAACAGAGAAATACTGTTACATTATGGTGGAAAAGGTGGCAAGAAGAGGGAAATCTCACGAAACATGTGTCTTTTGGCCGACCTAGAAAAACAACTCATGATCAAGATATGCAATTGGTTGAAAATGTTCGAAATGCAAGATTTATCAGAACATCTACATTAGCAGCTGATCTGGCTGTATCCAGTTTAACTATACGTCGAAGACTTAGTGAAGCTGGAATTCATCACCGAATTCCAGCAAAAAAATTGTTACTAACGGAAAGGCATAAAATGTTACGGTTACAATTTGCTAACAGATATTTAAATTATAATTTTGAACACGTTGCTTTCATGGACGAGAAAACGTTTGTTTCTTCGGCGGACGGGCGGATTTCTTTGTATCGTGCAGCCAATACACGTTATGATGATGAGAATGTATTGCCAAATAGACGTAGTGGACGCATTACGTTCGGATTTTGGGGGTGGATAAATTCGGGTGGACCCATAGAACTGTGCGAAATATCTGGTCGAATGAATAGTGATGCCTATCTAGATATTCTAAAAGATGTGTTTTCACCAACTGCAAACATTGTCTATCCTGATAATCACCGGATAACTTTTATACAGGATAATAGTTCCGTTCACAATGCCAGACGAGTTCAAAATTGGATAGCGGAGCAACCAGACTTAGAATTAATAAAAATTCCACCGAAAAGTCCGGACCTTAACCCCATAGAGAATCTATGGGGGTTAATGGTACAGAATTGGGACTCTAATGAGGCTCGCACGGAAGAGAATTTAAAGGCTCATGCACATGACATCTGGAATAGTTATAGAAATAGAGATTGTTGCCACAATATGGTTCAGTCAATGAGAGCTCGACTGCAAGCAGTGATTGATGCGAACGGATCATACACAAGATATTAGCGACTATTATATTTAATTGGAGCGCTAATTAGATAATATTTTGGTACCTAATTTCTCGAAAAATTGACTTTATTAAAGACGTGCATTTTTTTTACAAAAATTATTTAATATTAGTTTTAGTTTAGGACACTAAAGCTACAGAGATTTAGTTTTGTTTAAGTTATAAGAGTCAAAAAATAAAGTTTTTACTAAAATGTAATGATATTCTTTTCTTTCCGGTGACGTAAAATTTAATTTACAGCTATGACTTCGTTAGTCCTATAAAAGTTGTGGTATAATTATCAAACCTAAAATGGTTGCGCCTGGCTGAGCAGAAATTTTTTTTTTGTTGTTTTATAATTTGTGACTTACGGTGAAATTTCTAGTTACTATGATAAGGTTCCCGTAGGTGAAACATCGTCTTTTACAAAATCATTCATAATTTTTTTGTAAATGTGTTCTAATATTAGCATGTTTAGGAATAGAACAATTTACGGGACATTTTAAGTTTATTTCCAATTATATCAAAACTGTATTGATAGGTACGATAAGAATTAATATAAAAATTAGTGTATAAGACCTAGTTTTAAGTATTTCGTCAATAAATATGTCAGTCATCAATCAGTTTATTATTTTATATTTGGATTGAAATACACTTATTTTAAAATAAAAAAGCACACGCGAGGTGACCAATGGAAGCTACACTGTCATTTCTGTAACAATGTAAACTAGGTCTTATTTGTTCAGTCTTTAAATAGATTTTCCCATACATATAAAGATAATTAAGAAGCTAAGCCTACTTAGATATTATTGAAGTAATTACAGTTTAGATATTATTGTTGAAAAGGGTGACCACATATTTATGGCATATTGTACTGCATATATTATTGGACCGTTCACATGTGAACATATTTGTGATCTATAAGTTCTGTAGAATTTATTGAGCTTTCCAACGGTCACTATATTTTGAATCCTTGACAATGCTTATATATTAATGAACTCGACTGTACTTATAGTTTAAGGCAGTTTTTAACGCTTTTTAATGACTGCACAATACTTGTCAGGTTTTGCCTAGGCCACCAACATTAATTACCCTTTATCCCTTTTCTTACCATGACTGTGTCATCTGTGTCATAGTGGTATTTGATCAGATCGGGTAACTAACGATGCCCTCTTAGTCTACAACTAACTGTTCAAAAACCCAACACAAATAAGCAGAAACTTTCAACCTACTAACTATCCCTAATTTATTATCATCGCAAATTAAACACTTAGTAGAACACAAACATACAAGTAGTGCCCGCGTTTGCTCCGCGGTCACAGCTTTGTTTGAGTTGGGGGTCGTTAATGAAACCTGTCAGATGTTGCATCAGTACCCCGACACAATAGGGGCTTAGTAGTTCTAATTTTAGCGTAATTACTGCGAGCTTACTAAACTTTAACCGTGGAACTATAGTCATTGCTTGTGCTAGTGTTAGCTAGCTTTTCTCTTCAGTAGGAAGTGGTTATAGAACCCGTTTGTCCTTAGGCGCCTTAGCGCAGAATTAGCAAACAGCAATCAAAAAAGTTAAGATAACTTACTATTTCTTCACAGAGACAGATTTTGAAGCAGCACGTGGTTTTGTTGTAGTGGTGGATTTGATAGAACCAGAGACGCGATACACTTTCTCTCTCTCTAATGCCCTTGATTGGGCTAACACATCAGTTTCTACAAAGTCCTCATATTCTTTTGAGCTTTTCTTAATTGGTTTTTCTTTTTTGACTTTTTCTTTCTTAACTTTTACTTTTTCGACTTTTTCTTTTGGGACTTTTTCTCTTTTAACTTTTACTTTTTCTACTTTTTCTTTTGGGACTTTATCTTTTTTTACTTTCGCTATAGAAGCTTTTTGCTCCTTTATTATTTGGTTCTGCTCCGCTTGTTCTTTGTAAAAGCGCTGAAAGTCTTCATATTCTCTTGCTTTCTGTTCTCGGAACACTGAATCAAATCGTAGCCGCTTCCTATCCTGTTCCTTTTCGGCTTTTAACTGCTTAAGGGCTTTTTTCTTCCGTATCCACTTACAGACGAAGAAGTTTCTGGTTGGGCAGACATCGTATGCTTTCTCTTTGAAATGTCCTTTATTTCCTGTGGCCCTGTTTACTGTGGTTGAGACTCTGTTCCGGTAATGATTGATTACTATTGGAAATGATAGTTTACGTGGTTCTTCCAGATAAACTCGGGGTCTGAAACAATGAAGCCGAACCTTTAGCAAAATAAACTTCGCAAAATCTGCTACAAGTACACGATCATTGAACAGTAGTTAACTATAACTCTTGGAGCACACAGTAGTTCATAGGTACACGAATTTAGGATCTGAGCTGAAAATAGTATACCTATTTATAGTGTAAATAGTCAAATTGAAAAATGGTGAAGCACTCAACCTAAAGTACGTGAACAGCCACCTATCAACGGATGCGAAATGTTCTTTAAGTTTACCTTTTATACTTCGCCACATTGTAAAAATACATCGAACTTCACAAGACTTGTCCACAATATGGATTTAGTGCTAGCATATGCACTTAGGTGCTAGCCAAGTTATTTAAACTTAGTCTACATGTAAGTTAAGTAGATAAGTTTTAGTGTATGACCTTAGATCCCTCGTGATCCATACATTTCTTGGTTGAGTCCTCTTTTTCTCATTGTTGGAGGATTTCAGCCTTCTGATCATTAGAACTACTACTGGATGATATAATGATTTGAACTAGTCATTTTTGCCCCACTAAAACCATAAGCAAAAAACGTTTTACAATGTCTTTCTTAAAAATGGCCACCAGATTAGTTATTAGGCTTGTGGATCCAATACATCTTAACAGGTGAGGCCTGTAAACAGCGTACGGAGTATTCAACGGTAAACAATGTTATTTATTAGTAAACAGTATTTTGATCCTTGACGTCAAAGTGGCGTTTTGAACTTTTATGATTTACCTGTCAGAAATAAAAAAACAACAAGTTTTTATACCATTTCTTGGTCTTTAGAATAATTTATTGCTAGCTTGAAAAGGCCAGGGGGGCTAAAACGGTAACATTTTAGCATTTCATATTATGAAACATCTAACTGACGTTTCATCTAGGCCGCGGTCCGTTTCGAGTCAAAAGTGAGTAATAGCGCGCTGACGTCGCTCACGTTCATACAATTTATCAATTCGGGATGCGTGTCAGCGCGCTGTTACTCACTTTTGACTCGAAACGGACCGCGGTCTAGATGAAACGTCAGTTAGATGATTCATAATATGAAATGCTAAAATGTTGCTGTTTTAGCCCCCCAGGACACCGCTGCTATGGAGTATGGCTTGATGTATTTTGTATTTATTAATTACCTACTAAAACACAGGATGTTGTACATTTAATCTTTGTTCACCTTTCGACAATGCTGGCTTTTCATTTACAGGGTTTCGCGAAACTTATTAACATATAGTTTGGCGAAGCGCAGCCGATTCTGTTTTCCAATGCGGTGTAATACTTAGGTTACTCATGCTTTCAGCAGGAAAGCATAGAGTCACAATGCAAAAAACCACTAAACAAGCATTCAAAGTATTCATTATTACGAGTATAACTGACCCATCTACATAAATCCCTATAAGATACGTAGCCAAGCCAAGAAGAGACAATACCCAATATACTGCACGTGGTCACAGTATAAACCATACAGTAGGCTATCTAAGGCCGTCCGCCGAGTTATTAGCCTAGCGTGCACACAGACACGCGCGGCACAGCCCGTCCGAACTGCCGCCTCCCTATGCCTCCCTATTTTATGCTAGCGTGTGCGTAAAATCGCGTATGCGTGATATCCCGACACGGCGCGCTACGCTCACGCACACATTCAAACCGAGAGTGGCACGTTTGTATTTAGATGTTCTACTGTATGGTTTATACTGTGACGTGGTATACAACAAGCATCGGGGCAGATCGAGTTCTGGTTTGAATTTATGAATAAATTAGCCATCCCGTCTTGGCTTCGTTAGGGCTTTAATTGGAACTGAGTGCTCTATTTCACGGTCAACTTGTCATAGGATAATAGACTTTTGTTCTGACAGAGTAAATTTATATGATATTTACCAATATTTAAGCGTTGAAATAATTTGGTGACCACCGCAAGTATTCCTCTACTCAACTGGGAACTACCCAGCGAAACCAGCGTCTGAGGCTAGGCTAGCAATGAAATTAAATTTTATCTTAGACATCTTTACGTAACTCTCTTAGGTAGATTTTATGTTTAGAAAGCTTCCACTTAGACAAAGTTGAAATTTACAAGATTTAATGAAGCCAATATGGTCTAACTGACAGCATATTATAGCCATGAAATTTTTGGAGCCACTAAAATGGCTTACCTTCGAATTCCCAAACGGTAGTCAAAGTTGAGCATCTTTCACAAGTATAGCTGTCATTTTCAGTTCTTTATACAATATACGCACAATATACGGCATGAGTTTGTGGTTAAAACCTTGATTGACCTTTGTGAACTAAAACACCTGAAACTAATCGTTAAAAGGTATGTACAAACTGAGCAATGGAATAAAATTAATAAACGGCTGTACTGTGCTTGTCGGTAGATAACGGCTCACGACGTAAGTTGACTTGAGTAATTCACAGAATATTTTGTCGCGCTGTTTCCCACACCACCATAATTTACGCATCGCACGAGAAATTTTGAACCGGTGCGAATCGGAGCTTAGCCTCACACGCCAGGCGCTACGGACTGTCCTTCTTGGCAAACTAACCTTAAGTTTAGTCAGCAATCCTCAATCTTACTAAAGTTTGGAAAACCAGAAAAAGACAATCGGTCTACCTGGCATCAGGCATCATCTGGTTCCTCAATCTGCCTAAGATCACTTTGAATTGAATATCGATTGACAATTTGTGGTAACTTGATCGGCTGGCCTCTGTACTAAGCCAACATTATGGCTTATTTGTGGCTTTGTATAGTGCCCTACAAAACACCTTAGTTGTTATTGTTCCAGGGTAGATAGGGTTTTAGACAGATAGCGCTTGTTAGTAACAATTAGTTAATTCTACACACGGAATCAGGTTATATGCAAACAAGAAGCAAACATCCTAACACGGGAGATTGTTGCAGTTTCTGCACAAATGTAACGATTTAATTTGTATGACATTGTACCGCTTGTAAGTATTGCGGATCAGCTAAGACATGTTTTGTGTATGGATATGGTAAATATACGTTCATACGTAGAAACATACGCTCACGAATCTTTTCCAAAAAGGGGTACCTACCTATATGTAATCCAAGCAGACGGAGGGCCTAGTGCGAGATTTGTTATGTCAAACGCGTCGAGTGGTAAGTTAGCTACAAGTTCTACTATAAAAGTAAAGTAGGTGTTTCGGACCTGGACCAAGAGGTCGGTGCCCAGCAGTGGGACGTATAAAGGCAGTTTACGTAGCAAGTGTTACGGACTGATTTGAACTAAGGACTGAATTATGCTATCTTGTTCAAAGTTCATTTTGTAATTCACTTTTCAACTGTGTAACTGCTGAGTTTCTTACCGGTTTTTCTCAGTAGGTACATTGCAGAAACAACTTTCCAATCCGGTGGTAGCGTCACATTTATTTAATTACAGTATGTTTATTGTATACATTTAATATTATGGTATTCATGTCTATTATTGATTGTATTTTGTTTGTTAATTAGATTTGATGATTTGAAAGTACTTGTAACAGGTCTATTTAAATAAAAAAATATTGTTCGTTAGTTTGTTCAGAGAGCCTAACCAATGTGCCACGACGCACCGGCGTCGGAAGGCTGTTTCTGCAGAGAAGACTAAGCAAGAAACTCAGGAGTTACTCTGACTCCAATAGCATGTCAATTTCTAAAAATAATACGAAACTGCCGCATCTACGAGTACATGAAAACCTAATCCAGGTTTTAATTAGTATCAAACTGTGCAACCCAATGCTCAAAGCTCGACATTTGAATACGTTAGGATGCAGCGGGGACGCTCCTGGTGTAATCATGTTTTCTGATAATCAGATTGGGAATCAGTGACTAATTCCTACTTCTATGAATTTCTGGCAGTCAGTCAGGCTGGTACAGTGGCCTACACGTCAAGCGAGAAATGGCATTTGAAGAATGATCTTTAACGATCTTATCTTATCTTTTTATTCTTGTATGTTTATTTTATGTGTCCAATAAATTTCTCTTTCTTTCTTTAGGAAGAAAGAAGGCCTGTGGAAGGTGTAGGCCGTAATTTACCGTTATTTTCAGATGATTACTTGCGGTTTTCATTAAATTTAAAGGAAGATCTCTTTCTCTTTCTGCGTTATAATCAATACTTAACTCGGTAATCATCATTTTAAATGATTTCCAAGACAGGCGTCCTTATTAGCTCGGCTAAATAATCAGCTTGTATTTATGACAAATTATCTTTTTAAATTGGTCTCAATAGGGCACGATAATAGTTGATAACGTTTACATTATTCGCTTGATCGCTTCAAACGTTACAACAGTGGACAGACCTATCTGTTTTTAGATCCAGTCAACAATATGTGAAGGTAACTGAACACAGATTAAATGGTATACAGAAACATTATCTCAGGACACAGAAGAGTATCTTCTTTCCGAGTCCTTAGTTATTAACACACGCGTATTCTATAATTTTATTGTAACGGACTTTAAAATAATGACTCACCTACAACTATTTTACTAACTATTATAGGGATAGGAAAACCGGAAGACGACATTTTTGGTCTACATGTAGGTATCAGGCGGATAGAACTCGCGTCTTCCGCTAACCGGGCGGGTGCTCTAACCACTTAGCTACCGAGACCTTAGCGAATCTTTGTGGTATATGTTTCAACTGTAAGCCAGTGTTATTCTGTGGGTGGGTGGTAGCTGGGTGTTATTCGTACTAACTCAGAGGTGCGGACATTGGCAGCTAAGTGACAGACTACTAAGTATTAAGCCACAAATTGCCATGCTTATTTGCCATTATTAGTGATTTGCCTAATATTTCTTGGTTATTACAGCCTAGGCTGGTGGCCATAATATGTAAAAACTATTACAGAGACATTAACAATGACAAGAAAAAACACATTTGCTAAGAGTTGCCGCCACCACGTAGGCAAACATTCACAGTTGTAGTTCTGTAAAAGCTTGATCTATGTCAATAAGCATTTATTTGCAATGCAAGTATGCAGTTGTGGGACCTGACCGGTTAATTGACACTACTTACGTTTGTTTGTTTGTGGCATATACTTTAAATGTTTTACTTTCAGGAAAAATCCTACTTATTCTCATATAACACTGTTCTGGTATACTCGGTCTTTGAATTAAGTGCAGCAAAACGACAGGTTATTTGACATAATAATCGGCAACCTCCTCAGCAAACATTTTCTTTAAGCTCAACATCTCGTCAAGTTAATCTCAAGTTTTTTAAAATTTCCTCATAGAATTAATACCCACTCTTTTTGCCCGCTTTTAACAAGTATTTTAGAAGTAAAAAGCTTTAGTTGCGAAACGAAAATTAATGCAAAGCAAAGCAATCTGGGTAATGGATCTAAACATAAGACTCAGTTACTCTTGAGAGAAAGTCAAAGGTAGGCAAAGCTCGTTGATTTGAGAAACAAAAAACTTTGAAACTTTGCAGAGTTTGAATGAGAACGGCGCTTGCAGAAAACTAGGGACTTTGGTTCTTGCAGCATAATATGAGCCAGATGCCCTTGTTGCAATTTAACAAAATTGACTCTATACTATGCGAATGTTTCGTGAAAATCCGTAACAGTACAAATGGTTAGGTACTATTCAGAGTGTACCCACATATCAAATATTTCTTGCCTTCACCCTTAACCCTTAGCTTCAAGAAGAGAAGAAAAGCGGGAATATAGTAGGTAGTACTCGTAGTTAACGAAAGTCATGGAGGATAAATCATCAGCGCATTGCATTGCATAGAGAATTTAAACTGCTGACCGAGTCCAGAAAAAATGACGACACTTGCATCACATGGATGTGTATATAGTGCCTTTATTACGCAGATGAAATTTTTTTTCGACTGCGAGTAATATGGTCCCGCTGGAGTACCCATGTAGTTTTCGTAATTATAAAAAAGTTATAGTCCCTTTAGCAGCGTTTACACGCAATCATTTTGTCTTTGACATGAATTCTAGTAAAATGCGCAAAATTGAAGTTTTTTTTGCTTACTTTAGTGCACTTTCTAGGACTGCATGAAAATAGTAAACCGACCTTTGATCATACAACAGGAACAAATTAATTCTGCGTTTTATTAATCATCTTGTGTTCGATAGATGCTTTATCAAACAACGTCATACGCAACAACATATAGCAATGGTTCACAAACATTATATCTCAGTTGTTGTTTTATCAAGCTAGAACTAGTACGGTTGCAAATTGTTATTATTAATAATATGTTTAACTAACTGTTATACACAAAAACAGTTACTAAAGTTAATTAAAAATGGGTTACAACTCGTTAATCCGTTGTTTGAAGTCAAGTGAGGTGAAGAACAGACTTTTTGGAAATCCATTCAACACAGTGAATGTGGTCAGACATTTTACGGTCAAAGGATTTGATTTGGGAGTAAGTGATTTCAGTTTTATTTAGCAAGCTTCAAATTTATTTTGGTTATAAACAGAATTGCACAGTTTCCACTTATCTAAATTACTGGAGATAAATTTCAAATTATATAATATTTATACTGTAGATAAAACAATGACTTATAACTACCGGAACTATTTTCATGGTTTTTGGTTTGTTGTATTTGTCTCCTTTTCGAAAAGGAGACGAATTTTAGACGACATTGTAACAAAAACACCAACTAGTAGGTATACCACTGACTTAAGACTCATCTTGCGATGGTTTTGTACGATACGAGTTCGTAGCCGTAGCCACGACTTGGTGTTCTCTGGTCGTAGCAATGACGAACATAATTTTGTTTGTGCTGGGTTTGGTATGTACGTATCAACTGATCAAAAAAATATATTCTTTCAAATAGACATGCGGCTTTATAAGGCTATACAAAATGCACAAACAGTGTGTGACTCTACAACTCTGCAATCAAACAGTTGTTTCTGAATTGAAAGAAACCTACAAGAAACTCAACATTGGCAGTTACCTTTTTTAAAAATGTTATTGTAGAAAAGGAATTAGTAAAATCTGCTAACTATTATTTAGGTACCGCATTTTAACTTTTTATGGGCAATAAAGTTGTATTGAAAGAAGCGTCCATCTTTCGAGATGAGCGTTTATTATTGCCGTTTTTTTTCATCAAAAGAATCACTTTATCGAAAATATTCTTAGCTATAACCGAGTAGGTTTAATAATCACCGTGAAAGTTTATCAAAACTGGACTTAAATAATTTATACAGGGCGTTCTAAGAAGTCTATGACCGTGAACCTTGCATAGTGATCTTCAATTATTGTTGATTTGTGACACAGAGTGATCTTCATTATTGTGTCCATTATTCAAAATAGAATATTATAAATAGTTTATCTTCTTCAGTCTTATTATGTATACCTACATCCTGGTTGCCTTTGGTCAAAGGTTATTTTATTATCATTATTTAACTAGGAACAGCTAGCAAACATTCGGGTGGTGGTGATCGGAAAGTTTTGTCAAGGCTCGAAGGCATATCTTGCAAGATGAGATAAGACATTTTTATTGCACACAAAACAAAGTATTTTTGATAACAGATTAGTGATACATTTTAATATTTTATTTAATTAAACACAATAAATTGCTCCGCTCACCTTCACCGCAAAGGGAACGCGTCTTTGTGGGGGAGGATTTGCTATATTTTTGGTGGTCTTATTACTGAAAGTAGCGTCATTCCACCAGACTGCTTATAGGTGAAAGAAAGAAGCCAGAAAAGGTGCAGTCGCTCTGCACAAAATGTGACAGTATGGAAATTTACTTGTATTTATTTATTCTTTATTGCACAAGGAAAAAAGGCATTCTCTACCTGTCAACCATCGGGCGAGGCAGAAAACTTGTTGGTGGTGTCTTTGACATATTAAATTTAAATTTATTTATTACTTCGTATACAAAAAGACAATAACCATTACATAACCTTTATGGTTATGTAATGGTAATGGTGTATGGTACTTACATACTCAAATCAATTATTATAATTACATACATAAACTATAATATAACATATAACAATATAATATAACTATAATATATATACATACTAATATTACCTACAATGAAATTTACATTGAATTGATTTTTTTACATTGAAACGTCCGACAGAGTATGTGATGTTTCCCAATGTGTGCTTAAATGCCACAATTGAATAAGAACATTAAAAAATACTAACAAAAAAGGATTTGGTTGGTTCAAAAATAAAAGAGTTATTTTTTTCGTATGAAATGCATGAATAAGACCTATCGACATGCACACCTGCTTACGCTTCACCTGCAATTTAAATCCAAATACAGGATTTCGTTTCGAATACTGCTTATTTTAATCAAGTTTACCAAAGCTTCACTGAAATTTTTGGGAACGGAAACGGCCTTTTTTCGATCCAAAGATGCAAACAAACAAACAAACAAACAAATCATTTATTCGCCAAGAATACAATGGAGTGAAGAGATGGTAAAATATGACTAGACTTCGTATTCGGCCTGCTGGCAGGCGTGCAAATATTAATTTTATATTAAGTACATGGGTACAAAATAGTAAAAAAAGGGAATCAAATTCTAACATTTGAGAACTAAAACATAACTAAACATGCAAACAAAAATAACTGGAAAATTATTTACACAAACTCAAAATTTAAAAAAAACTTAGCTTAAATAACACACTTTCTTAAATTCAAACTTAAACTAAATAGGTATTGTTACTCAATCATATTTAAACTTATTAACAGATATTATACATTTACAAATTTTACAATTAAGTTATTCGACTTACATTTTCTATTTCTATTCTAAAAATAAATTAAGCTATGTAGTCTAGGTCATGGAAATGGTATTCTTTTATATTGTAGAAACATTTATTTGAAAGCCATTTTGTTAAACTATTTTTAAAACTATTGCCTTCTAAGTTTTTTAACGCTATTGGTAGTTTATTATATAAGAGCAGGCACATGTTATAAGCGTTTTCTTTATAAATGTAACACTGGCTTGGAGGTTTATGTAATAAATGTAAGTACTGAGTCCTGGGTCGTCTGCTAGAGATATCGGTATGTTTGTGAAAATAGTGAGGATGTGTTTTTACAAGGCAACAGATATTTCTTATATACAGGCAGGTCAAAGGAAGGATGTTGCATTTTAAAAATAAAGGCTTACAACTATCTAAATAACCTGCGTCGCAGATGGCCCTTATGCATTTTTTTTGCAATCGAAACGCTCTATCAAATTCAACTGAATTTCCCCACATTACAAGACCGTAACTAAGGACAGAGGAGACATATCCATGATAGGCTGTTAAGGCAGCCTCTGTAGAAATAGTTTGTCTCAGACTTTTAAGTGCGTAAACATAGCGTTCCAGTTTATTGCAGATGTAGTCGATATGAGCTTTCCAGTTCAAGTGCTCGTCAATTATCATGCCTAGGAATTTAATTGTGGTTACTTTTTCTATGGTGCTGTTATTATGTTTAATCTGCAGTTCTAATTCATTGGTGTTGTAGGACCTAAATTCAATAACTTTTGTTTTTGTGAGGTTTATGTTCAAGTTATTCTGATTAAGCCAATGTATAACGTCTGCAAGGGCTTTATTGGCTGTATAGTCAATAGTTTCATCAGGATTACGTTTTATAAGAAGAGTTGTATCATCTGCAAATAGTATACATTTATGTTGAGTGGCACTTGGTAAATCATTTATATAAATTAAAAATAGTAAAGGAGCAAGAATACTCCCTTGCGGTACCCCAGAACTGCTATGTAAGTAAGAAGATGTGTATTGTTTTTTGACTAAGATGTTTTTGTTGGGGTTCATTTGTAATATTTCTGTGCACTGTAATCTGTTGGTTAGATAGCTTTCTATCCATTCATGTGTTTTCCCTCTGACACCGTATTTTTCTAGCTTAAGAAGTAATAAATTATGGTCTACGAAATCGAATGCCTTAGATGCTAAAAAAGCTTCTGTGTATGAAGACTTTTAACGACTTACATCTAGCGGAATCACCCGGAACCAACTGCTTAACGTGCCTTTCGAAGCAAAGGAGTGCTTGAAAATGCAACAAAAATATGTGTCGGGTGGTCACCCATCTCATTACCTGATGTGGCATGCGTTGCTTGACGATGGCGTAGTTGCCGAGCTGACGCCACGGAGCCACAGGCAATATAAGTATCTAAGCACCTGTGGATCCCGTACTATAACGGCCAGTTTATTATCAAAGTTGTTATCATGCACTCGTAAAATGGACTTTTGCAATAAAATAGACACGTTATCAGGACATGATTTAGGTAATCTCTTTATAGTAGGTGTTTTATTATGTAATTTTACTGGATTAATTGTACTTGCCAACCAACTTGTTATTAGGAATTTATTGATATAACATGCTTTTCAAACAGAAAAAACTGTTTTTCATTACTCATACTCTGAAAGTAGGTCATTAGTGACCTGAGAAGCGGGCTGAAAGTAATACTTTTCATCCCTAGGGAGAATCACTTTCAACTGACAGCTGTCATATTATTTAAAAAAAAACAAGTTCTTTTTCACTCAACTATTGGACCATGTTCCAACTTTCTATACAGCCACGATGTAAAATTGAAATAACTTAAAGTTAAGTATTGATTAGAGAAAATATATATTTTAAATAACTTTATTTTATAATTAAGTTTCAACAATTTCTTTAAAATAACGTACCTTTGAGCAAATTATTTACCATTTTTCCAATGATGAAAATAAAAAATAATGGCTGAATAGCGGGCCGGCCACAGAAAAAAAAAACAAACAAAATAGGCGGGAAAGCGGCAATTCGATCTTCATGAATTAATTCATGTTTTTATTTTTACTTTCCTCGTATTTGTAATGAAAAGCACAGTGTTTCATCATCATCATCATTATCAGCCGCAAGAAGTCCACTGCTGAACATAGGCCTCCCCCATTGATTTCCAGAGCGCCCGGTTGCGTGCGGCCTGCATCCACCGGGGTCCCGCGACTTTTATCAGGTCGTCGGTCCACCTTGCGGGTGGGCGCCCCACTCTGCGTTTGGCCTCGAATGGTCTCCAGTCCAGAACCTTTCGGCCCCAGCGGCCATCAGTTCTACGCGCTATGTGCCCCGCCCACCGCCACTTCAACCTGCTTACCCGCTGGGCCACGTCGGCGACTCCAGTCCTTCTACGAATCTCCTCATTCCTGATTCGATCTCGTAGCGAGACGCCGACCATTGCCCTTTCCATAGCACGTTGAGTGACCTTGAGCCTTCTTATGAGGCCCATAGTGAGAGACCACGTTTCCGATCCATAAGTCATCACTGGTAACACACACTGATTATATACCTTCGTCTTCAGGCACTGTGGTATGTTTGAAGAGAAAACATCACGTAATTTCCCGAATGCTGCCCAGCCGAGTTGGATTCGGCGATTTACCTCTCTCTCGAAGTTGGACCTGCCTACTTGGACAACTTGTCCTAGGTAGACGTACTCGTCGACAACTTCGAGAACCGAGCCTCCAACAAATATTGGAGTGGGCATAACAAGGGCGTTTGACATGACCTTCGTCTTGTCAAAGTTCATCTTTAGGCCCACTTGTTGAGAGACTCGATTGAGGTTCTCGAGCATGCTGCCGAGCTCTTCAAGCGACTCTGCCATGACCACTATATCGTCGGCAAACCGAAGGTGAGTTATACGCTCGCCATTTATGTTGATGCCGAGTCCTTGCCATTCCAGGAGCTTGAAGGCGTCTTCCAATGCGGCCGTAAACAGTTTCGGAGAGATAACGTCTCCCTGTCTTACGCCCCTCTGCAAAGGAATTGCCGTCGTGCTTTGCTCCTGTACTCGGACAGACATGGTGGCGTTTGCGTATAAGCTCTTCAACACTTCGATGTACCGATAGTCAATGTGGCAACGCTGGAGAGACTGCAACACTGCCCAAGTCTCGACCGAATCGAAGGCTTTCTCATAGTCCACAAACGCTAAGCAAAGTGGCAGATTATACTCCTCAGACTTCTGTATAATCTGCCGCAGCGTATGGATGTGGTCTATGGTACTAAACCCTTTTCGGAATCCGGCTTGTTCGGGTGGCTGGAAGTCATCAAACCTGCGAGAGAGACGGTTCGTGATGACCCTCGAAAACAGCTTGTAGACATGGCTCAGAAGCGAAATGGGCCTGTAGTTCTTCAGCAGGGTGTTATCTCCTTTTTAAAAGAACAGTACCACCTCGCTTCTGTTCCATGCCTTTGGCGTAGTGCCCTCGAACAACACGGAATTAAACAGCCTCTGAAGTACTCTGAGAACCGGCCTTCCGCCTGCCTTCAGAAGCTCAGCGGTAATTCCGTCATCGCCCGGTGCCTTGTTGTTCTTGAGCTGTTTGAGAGCCATCCTAATGTCATAGAGGCTGATGTCCGGGATGTCTTCGGTGTAATGTCGGGTTAGTTTGGCTCTGGGATCTTTGGCCGTACTTGTAGCGGATTCTGCGACAGACGTGTTAAGCTGCCCGTAGAATCTCTCGACCTCCCTCAATACTGCTTCTTGCGTCGACGCCACACTGCCGTCCTCCGTCTTCAGCTTCGACAATCGATTGCGCCCAATAGACTTGTCTCTTGCGAACACTTTGGAACCTTTGTTCCGTTCGATCGCCTCTTTAATACTATTCGTATTAAAGACACGGATGTCGTGTCGCAAGGACTTCCCGATACGTCTATTGAGCAGTCGATAGTTCAAAGCATCTTCGGGGGTCTGCAGGGGCAAAGACCGACGCTCAGCCATAAGGTCGAGGGTGTGGGTTGAAAGTTTCTGCGGTTTGTTCTGACGGCCAGGCTTATAAAACTTGGACCCAACCGCATGGACAGCTTCTACAAATCCGGTACTCATCTCGTCCGCTGTAACGCAAGTATCCAGACAGGCGAAACGATTAGCCAACTCAAGTTGAAAGCTCTCGGGGTTTTCGATATGGGCGCGAGTAGGTCGGAGCGTAGACTTCATCAGTCGAGTTCGTTCCAGTCTGACGTTCAAATTCAATGTGCCTCGTACCATTCGGTGATCACTGCCGGTTTTCACCCTGTTGATCACTGAGACATCATTGAATATGCGTCTCTTTGTCGTCATGATGAAGTCTATCTCATTTCTCGTGGAACCGTCGGGGCTTATCCAGGTCCACTTCCTGTGAGGTGGCTTCTGGAAAAATGAGTTCATCGCAAAGAGTCCCTCTTTTTCCAGAAACTCGGCCAGCCTCTGCCCTCTCGGGTTCCGACGTCCATACCCAAATTGCCCCACTTTCGACTCACAATCGCCCCTCCTGCCCAGTTTTGCGTTAAAATCCCCCATAACAACACTGAAATGAGTCTTAGAGGCATGCATGGCTGTACTAATGTCCTCATACATAGCCTCTACCTCTTCATCTGAATGTGTCGAGGTCGGCGCGTATACCTGTATGACCTTCAGCGAATATCTTTTCGATATTCTGAGTATAAGGTATACCACCCTGCTCGACACACTTTCGATGGTAACAATGTTGTTTATAAGGGACTTGCGAACGAGGAACCCGACACCACCTTGAGACTTTTGGTCACCTTCCCGGTAGTACAGCAGGTTACCCGACTTCAAGGTTATCGAGTCCTCACCCTCTCTACGGACTTCAGATAACCCGATGATGTCCCAGTGTAACCCACTGACTTCTTCCTCCAATTCGATAATTTTCTCTTCTGTCCTGAGCGTGCGTACGTTGTGTGTTACCAGGGCCAGTTTCTGTTGGGGGTGGCAGCTCGAACCGATCCGGGGATTCTTAGCACCCCCTGCCCCGCCGTTACCATGATCGCTGCCGTAACCAGGAATAGCGGGGCTGCCGGAGACTAGGGGCCTTGTGTGCATTGCCGTCATTCATGGGGGGAATTGCCAATACTCGCCACGCTTGGCAGGCGGGTTGGCGAGCGCAGAACGCACCCTCTCGCGCCGCGACGCTGCTGCCCGTCGCGGCCTGTGTATTTCGGCACGTTACTCATTACGGATGGTTATCCCGCCATCGGTCGGCCGCCATATCCCCGTCCGTTGGCCATCAGGACGCACCGCGTGAAGGTGAGGTTGGCTTGCAGCTCTGGGATGGTGTTTGAGCTCCCTTACGTCCCCCCGTTACATTTATGGTATAAACAGATCTTGTCAAGATTGTTTTTTAATTGTAAAATAGTACAGTGTTTACCTCGGGTTAAAGACTTATTTAGTCCCTCGAACTATTGGCGCCCTCACTTCGTTCGGGCGCCAAACCCCGTCTCGGGACTAAATAAGTTACTTTCACCCCTAGGATAACAATGTACTATTTTACAATTAAAAAACAATCTTGACAAGATCTGTTTATACCATAAACGGCCTATTTACGTCCCACTACTGGGTACAGCAGGTGAAAATGGCCGTTGTCTATTTGGCTGCCCAGGTAGGCACTGCTAAGGGAACTTTCACAAGCCCACATTTTGCCAAGCTAATTTTTTAACTCAACGCGAGACAATAACTTGTTCAGGGCAAAGCATAGCCCCTAAACCGATTAATTATTCAAGTTTAATTTATTACCGATCTAAGTCGAGTATGTACGAGTTAGGAGTTTAGGTTCCAGAGACCGAAACAGAGGTGCATACTTTTACTTAGCGTATGGCGTCTTCACTACATAGTATAAAACAAAGTCGCTTTCTCTGTCCCTATGTCCCTTTGTATGCTTAAATCTTTGAAACTACGTAATGGATTTTGTTGCGGTTTTTTTTAATAGATAGAGTGATTTAAGAGGAAGGTTTATATGTATAATAACATCCTATTGCACCCGTGCGAAGCGGGTCGCTAGTATACAATAAAACAATACTACAAATTTAAATTAAATTCAGAGCTTAATTCTGTTGTTGCTGAGGTACTTCGCAGCATCGCTCGTTAGCCTCTTGAAGACCTCCGCTGGTCCCACGTGCATACCTAGTTAGTTAGTACATTGATACGAGATATTATGTGTGGAAAATGCCAGGGAATAAAAGTTTATCATATGAATGGGTGACCCAAAGGTATATTGTTCCGTAATAAAAATATTTTATAGACCCCCCGGGGTAGTAGAAGCGTCGGACTTTTTGCGATTTATATAGACACTGGGGGTCCCTCAGGCATCTTAAGTGGACATCGTGGAGAGGCGTATTAGTTGGGCAATAAGTCTGACTATTAAGACAAAGAATAAATATTCTTCTGAAAACCAGAAAAAAAGATATTTGGTCATCTTGGCATCAAGCAAAAATGCATGCAAAATAATGCAAAAAGGCATGGAAAATGCTAAAAACAATAATAACCATATATGAATATTCATGTTATGACTGATATTCGTACCTGTCCAGGGGCCTTATTACGATCTTTTTACAGCTGAGTTTCAGCTCAGTTTACGTCTTTTCATTCATTAAAATTTGACTGAAACATGCAAAATAAGTTACTACAGCAATGAATAAAAATTAAGGTTTCTTTTGACACTGTTTACCACACAAAACACGACTTGTGGAGCTCAAAAGCTAAGCTTGCGACTAAAACTGTTAGGTTATAAGAGATTGTAATAGGGCCTCTATCCTGGTAATATAGCTATTTCAAGATGGCTTTGCATTTGACCTCAGTCTCACTATGATGGTAAGCGATGATGAGGCCGATGGTGAAACACGTCTACCCCAATAGCGGTAGGATGTAACAGGAAACACAGACGCAAGGAGAACATTTCCACTGCCGTACAGTGCGGACCGGAACTCGATCACAGAGGGACCTATCCGGGGTCTTGAGGTCATAAAGTAGAGGGTGATAGGTATCAGGTCATGAATTTACTGCTCACCACCTCTGAAATACACCTTATAAAACACCAAAGACAGATGTCTTTACGCCGATATGCTCTGAACTCCTGAGCAAATTCAAACGAAACATTTTAAAATGAGATTACTTACTATAATTACGTGGATGTAATAATGATATGTTAAATGTGCAATAGTCCCTGACATCCATAGTTGAGAGTCAAATGATGGGTTGTCCTAGAGATTATTATTTCTAATCTACACAAGATATTTAAACATAGATTAGTGATTGATTAGATTAGTAGGGATACTTAGTGAATGTTTTTTTATAATGTTTGTTTATTTAGTGCTGCATAGGCATAAACTCGGTTTATTTTTTATCTAAGTCAGTATTTTCGTTAATATAACTTCATTCATGAAGACTAACCTACAGCAAGACCACTAACATTTGTTTTTACATATCAGTTTTTCTTCTAGCTCTTTAAGCTTCTAAAAGGGGGTCTCCGGGTTACCCTGAGCCCATAGCATTTTTACGTTTGTTTATAGGCTGTTGTGACACTGCTCGGGTTTGTGATCCCCAATCTGCATTTTGCAGTAATAAAGCATCTTGCTTAGAACAGCTTCTCAGTACGCGGATGAACCTGTTTCGATTCCCTCATGAAACCAAGAACTAATGTTTTTTCTGGTATTTCAATCTTTGATAAAGATACCTACTTATCTGAGTAACAGAGTAAAATAATCTGCATTTACTTACAGCTAGCCTTAGTTACCAAGTTTTTATGTAGATGCATACGATGTGCATACAGATCAAGGTTATTTAATGGTCGCTAATAAAACAGCTGCTCTGTGCACTTCATTTGTCAATACGCACTGCATATAAAGTTGCATCACCGTCGCATTTGTTTACAAACGATCAACTGTACATCGAAATTAAACGTGTCCTGAGGTCAACGACCTGTAACTGATAGCGGCACTCAATTTTGTTTCATAAAGTCCGTCTTTTTAATTGACAAAGGAATCATCGAAACTTGATTCCTACTTTTAGTCCGGTCAAATTAGACCAAAAAATAAGAGTGAAGTTACATTAATTCCCACCAAGCTGAAAATCGGTAAGATTGTTTGAAATATCATTAAAAACAAAATTTGAAAGTTCCCCATCTTTCCCCTGTAAGGAAAAAAAAATATTCAAGGTCAAAGGTAAAAAAAATGAGTTTTTCGCGATTTTCAGCAAAACGGTAAGTTTTATCATAAAAATATCTCAGACAAAAATTGTAGATCATAAAATGATCTACAAAAAATTACTTCATACTTTTTTTCTACGAGCCACCGTTTTTGAGATATAACGATTCAAAAAGCTGTAAAAGTTGCGCTAAGTACACTACCTCCCCCCTCACGGGTTCTCGCCTCGGCGTGGCGAGGGGGCCTAGTACCGGTGGTAGGGGCACCACCGGGAAGCGAAGAGAACCCAGGCGTGGCAGCGTGGTGGACTGGACACCCACCCGCTGCGGCCCGTAAGGGCGACGGGCTGCGGGGCCAGTGGGGCCTGCAGGCGCCTTTGAGGCGCGTGGTTGGGGCCGCGGCGCACAACCGTTTGGTGGGGGCCAGTGATCCGAGGCTGATCCCCCCTGTGCGTCGCGGCCCGGCGGGGCCGTACCGCCGGTTACGGCAGCGGAGCCGTCCTTTGGGTGGCTCGTGGTTGCGGGCCCAGTAGGGTTTGCGTACGGTGGCCAGCTGGCGCGTGGTACGGGGGTGCCGCCGCCAGCATTGCACGGGTTTCACCGCTGCCTGGTAGGGACGGCTTGACATCCTCGGCTGTCCCTTCTGGCCTCCCCTCACGAAGGGGGGGTCGCTTCCGGCCCGCCGTCCAGGCGGGCTCCGTCCGGGGGAACGCGTAACAGGCTTCGCGCTACTCACCGTGTTCCCCCACTATACGGACGATAAGAGGGAGTAGTAGGGGTTTTAGTCGGTAGGGCCACTGGTATACCACCTTTCCAGTGGAGAGTCCGACATAACCCGTCCGTCCCCCGGTGGACGGGTATGCGTAAGGCATTTCCCCTACTTAAAAAAAAAAAAAAAAAAAAAAAAGTACACTACCTCATAGGTGGCGTGGAAACGTGTGCATATTATGACGATTACAACTTTACATCTTTTTGAATCGTTATATCTCAAAAACGGTGGCTCGTAGAAAAAAAAGTATGAATTATTTTTTGTAGATAATTTTATGATCTACAATTTTTGTCTGAGATATTTTTATGATAAGACTTACCGTTTTGCTGAAAATCGCGAAAAACTCATTTTTTTTACCTTTGACCTTGAATATTTTTTTTTCCTTACAGGGGAAAGATGGGGAACTTTCAAATTTTGTTTTTAATGATATTTCAAACAATCTTACCGATTTTCAGCTTGGTGGGAATTTATGTAACTTTGAATGTCTAAATTGACCGGATTATTTCCGATTTAAGCAATTTCGATTCGCTAAAATGTTTGTTTGAAATTAAAACGCTTCGTCGAATATAATTAAGTAATCGGTCATTAACAGTGTGTAAACAAATGAATTATGTTTGTTGTTAACAAACTTTAGTGATAAATGTGCTCATTTATTTTATTGTTATCTTCTTAGTGGATTTTCTGGCGCGCTACGCACTGCGTGTGTGGATGCGTAGGTTTTAAGTTACTTTGTTATTTTAATATTAAAATGTTACATCTTTGTGCTCGTGTCGTGAAGAGAGTGAGTGGAAGGAGGTGCTATACAGTTGTTGGAGGCGAGAGATTGCCACTGAGCAATCCAAAATTTGATCTAGAGGTAAGAGTATTTTACAGAATAATTTATTGTTAACTTGCCTAAGGCTCTTGTTTAAGAATCATCTACCACACACACATTAACCATTTATTATTTGCAACATAACGAAAAGAAGTAAATAAAAATGAATGCCGAAATGTACTCGTTTGTACGCGCAGAACATCAGAACGACTACTTTAAAGATAGTAAAATCAGGTCTTTTAGGCAAATTTGGAAAAAAATACCTTTTTGTGGCGCCACAAAACGCCCTTACCGGCGTTTGTAGCGCACGGAGTGAAGCGGCCACGCGCCACACAATACAAACTACCTACTTATAGGGAAATGTGACGGCGTTTTGGGGTGGCGGCGTATTGTGGCGGCGCTCTGTGGCGCGTTTTGTAGCCCATGTGCGGGAACGCTAAGAAAAAGGAAAACTTATTGTCCGCATAAGTTACTGTCTGTAACATTTATACACCTAAATCACCTGATCTCAAACGGAGCGAGGCGTTTCGTACGAGTAGCATAGATACTGATAAACATATTTTCTAATCTAATCTTAATTAGCCATTTGGATTCCACTGCTCACTTAATATACGTAAATACAGACTTAAACAGATGAAACACCTATAGACACAGAACAAACACAAAATGTTCTTCCTCTGATTGCATTGCAGGCGGAGAGGGAACGCACGACCTATCGGCAGAACCTCTACCAATTTTGCCACGAACGGGTATTTGGCCCGTTCTGTATTGTGCTTTAGTAGACAGCACAGTCAGCATTCAAACCCATGAGGGCTAGTCTAGTTGCCCACTTCTTATTCATAAGCCTTATCAGTCATTAATTATATTCCTAAGGTATTAGTGAAAAGTCGTGTGTTTTCAGTAGCATCACTCAAGAAGAGTTTGTCTATTTGAACACGCTAGTCTCAAGAACTACTGGTTCGAATTAAAAAACCTTCAAATCGTGTATAGTCCATTTATTAAGGAAGGGTATAAGACTATATGAGATCAAGAAAAAAAAATCTAGTCTAAAAGAAAATAAGCGAAACACTGTTTTCAATCTGTTGTGATAAAAAAGGTTGTTTTTACCTCAAGATACGACAGAATGGTTACAAGTACAAAAATATCATGAATATACGACAGTTCTAAAAACTTAGTACAAAACTTAGTTAATTTTGTAAATAAAAACTGTCACTCAAATTTTATCACCAAAGAAATACCTACAAATGTATCATATTATTCAGTAAAAACTATGCATCAAATGACTATCATTAAATACACAAACCGTTCTGTACAGCAGTATTGGATACACATATTTATATACTATATACCTTAAACACTCGAAAGAAACATTATTGCAAATATTTGACTTTCGATTAAGATGAAACTATGTTTTTGATAGGATATAAATATAATGTTACTTCATGAATTTACTGACACATATTTGAAAAAGCAAGTCTCTAAGTTAATGTGAATGAGGCAGCCCTTCACCTAATTTCTTCCAAATAATCTACAGATTGAGGAAAATTACCAAAAGAGGAGGCAGGTGCACATACATTGTAGTTCTAGATAAGCATTTCAGACGATAATTTTGCATGCATACGCGTTTAAATATTAAACACACTACTTAACAACAAAATACAAAATCTTAAAATTGTGACCCCCTTATTCATAAAAACAAAGTCAACGCTAAATCATAGTTTAAGCAACTGACGTGTTTAGTCACTTACTCGCAAATGGCGACAGCAGCAAGAATGAAATAGTGAAAGAAATACAAAAGTTAACGTGTTGTTGAAGCGCCGTTTAAGTTGTGATGAATAAGGGGCCTAAAAAAGGTGTACCTCTTGTTTTACAGATAAAGGAAGAAAAAAACATTCAATCATACTGATCAACCAAAATTCTATCTTAAAACCAGCTGAACAGGCTACACAGCTCTCTTACACACCGACACTTCAGCAATTAGGGAAGTTTTAATGGTTTTACACACGGGATACGGCCACAAGTATCAGATTCTAGAGCTTGAACTGCACAGTGTTGTGGCTTGTCGCAGTTAGACACTCAAAGTTGAACAATGAGCTTCTGCCCAATGTTTTGGGCGTTTCGTAAAATCCCTAGTAAACAAGGAACTCCTGAGGAAATGTCCCCTGTTTATCTTATTTATTTTATTCTTTTAAATAAACTAAAAAAATACAAATGGAGGACTCAAGGCCAAGAGGCATTCTCTACCAGTCAACCACACGATCAGACAGTGAAATGCTGTAATGCTTTACAGTGAATTAAAGCATTACAGCTCATGGATTCTCATTATAACTTTTACTCAGAAGTTAGATTCAACAAGGTGTGTTTTTGCATTTGGTCGGATTTCTCAGATAAAGCACCTACTGCGAATATCACTAAATTTATCACTGGGCATTATTCCGCACCGTGCAACTGAAAGCTTGTGCTATGGGATATTAGACAACGAATAAACTTTTTTTTTTTGTGAATACATACTTAAGATATATACGTCACACCCAGGCCAGTACAAACAACCATGTTAACAAAAACAAACGTTTGTACTGTGCAGGGATCGAACTGCTGTAATAGCTTACTGCTGAACCATTACCCTAAAGCGGTCTTCACTTTGTATGGGAAATCCGAAGGGAAGACCCACAAACTTAGGGATTTTTGCAACTTAGGTTCTATGATGTTCCATTGCTTAAAAATATAAGCACTTGTATTAAAATTTGGGCGTTATTAGGCCCCATTTTTCTTCAACTCAATTATAAAGAAATGAATTACTAAAAAAGTACACTCTTCAAGTAGAAAAATTATATATCGCAGCGTTAACTCGTAATGTAACCTTCTAGTTAACCTCTAGGTTGTTTGTTCAAATTGATAACACTTTACAATTAACTCTAAACACGAGTACCTACTGCTTTATGTTTGCTGATAGTAAAAAAATACATGTACTTATACAATTAAAAACAGAACTATTCTGCACCAGCTTCTTGTTATGCGTTTTGAGTGAAAATAAAATGGCAAATTAATAAAAATGTTTGTTGAAGGTATAAAGTAAGAATCTACTAAAATATTGAAGTTTCCGAAAACCAATTAAGACTTTCGGTTTTGGCCTCAGGTGGGAATGGAACCTTCGTCTTTTGCAAACAAAAAAGAACAAGTCAAAAAAAAGCAAAGAAAAAGAAAGAAGCAAAAAAGAGCAGTCGCCCGGTTTGCGAAAGAAGTTCGATTCCCGCCTGAAGCCAAGGCCGAACGTCTTTTTCTGATTTTCGGATCTTTAAAGATACTGTATGGTAAATACTAAAAAAATATAACACCATTTTGAAGTTTCTTGTATTTAGCACATTATTGATTAACATCAATTTCGAAATTAAAATGTATGTCTGTTCTTTTCAAAAGCTGAAAATATTTTTAGGGAGTTTATTAACACCCCAAAACATTTGCCACTCACACACTCTCAAAAATGTAGCCAAATTTGTAAGATGATTAGGTGCTCAAATCACTCCTCTACAAGCCTCTTTGCAATGAATGTGATTTGCACTAAATAACTTTCTTAAAACCTTAAAGCTGTACAAGCATAAAATGTTTAATACCAATTTTTTACTAAAAAAAACATAATTTTTATCAGAGATTAAATCAAAATAAAGTGGTTATAAGGCGTGACGCAGATTAGGTAGAGCAAATAAACACAACAGATTTATTTTGGTGCTTCGAGTAAACTTTCTCCTAAAGATGTAAATAAAATCCTTAAAGCTACAAGATCCTAGCAAATGGCAAACATGTTAAAGGAGAAAGATTCCACACAGTAAGTAGAAAGGATTCCCAAATCCATTCCAAAGTAGACACCCTTGACATATTGATCATCCAAAGCCTTCTGACACTAGGCACCTTGTGCACCGACAGTTGCAAGCGGCAAGATAGACGACCTCCACCGACAAGATTAATAGCCCTTCGCCATAAAAAGGAAAGAGGTTTTCTGTCTACCAATGGTGCAACATTTCTTGAAAAATGAGCTAAAGCCGTAACTTGAACGAAACAAATGAAATTAAGCAGTTAACAACCGATTAGTTACTTTGAAACTGGAATTAAAACACGTTCAACATTTATGGCTTTGTGCTGAAAATGTTCAACATTTATGGCATTGCTAGTTGCTAGAAATGTTGCAATAAAACTCGAGGTTCGCGCGTATTGTGTTTTCAATTAGTTTGTAATTGGTAGTGTTACCGTGTTGTTACTTAAGTCAGCACATGACTGGTTTAGAGAAGTAATTAAGAACAGCGGGTGAGGCGACAATTGTTTCGGGGCATCTAGCCAGGAGCAATACGCCAATAAGTTCCTAACAGTAAAACGCATAGGGATTATTTTTACTGGCAAGAACACAAAATAGCGAAAAAGGATTAAATACGCAACAAAATTGAATATCTACATTGTATACTTACACCATATTTAAAGCAAATAAATGATATTGATATTATAACAAAATCGTACTAATCTTAAGGTAACAGATAGGTAGGTGCCAGTGGCGCAGTTATGACGGTGATCGGCGATGATCGCTGTTGTAAAGCAACACACGCTGGGTCGGAAATAGGATAGGTGACCACCCCGACCCTCCTGCTTTGGAAGGCACATTAAGCAGTTGTTTCCGGTTGACGTCACTATAACGAGTGAGTTAGTACTCAGAGTGAATTTTCCAAAAGAGTCTCGAGATAAACTAAAACTTCTTTCGTTTTGCTTACCTGACCAGTCGATTTTTCTGTCGTATTCAACTTTTAGACAGATTTATAATTTGATAACAGTATTATTTGTTTACTCAAGTCAAAACAAACAGATTCTGCGGTGCATGCGACATGTTGCGGTTCGTACAGTAGGCAACATGTCAAACGAACAAAGCCGTTGAAAAATGACCTTATAATGTATGCGGGCATAAGGTGATACGAACTATCAAAGTATTTACAATTGCCTGCTTTACATTCAACTAAACAAATATAACGGTATATTGCTAGCATAAATTGAGCTTTATCGCTTAGCTTTGAAAGTTCAGAGTTTCTTGCCGATGATGTGGTTGTCTGTCAAGGGCTGTTCGTATCAATTACCTCGCACATGCACTCGGCGCATGCGCTGGCCGCGTGACGTCATCAACATGGATGCATTTCCTTATTGTTATAATTAATCACTATTTAACTAAACTGGTAAATGGCGCTATAATATTTCTGAGCTATTATGTAACTTTTTGTAATGATAATATATCCTCGCAAACCCGAATGATTAAATCAAGGAATAGCTCAGAGGTATTAAAAATAGCATAAATAAATATCTATATCAGACATTCCCCCCAATTCACAAACGTCAATTAAGGCTGAACACGCCTTCAAACTCATGCCGTCTCATAAATTGTGTATAGAACCGAAAGTGACAACTATATTAGTAAGAGTTAACCTTAGTTTGTGTTCGTGAATGCGGCGGATTACCACATCCTTGGGTTATTGCTCTAGTAGAAAAGTAAGGTTTTCTCTTGTGAAAAAGGAACCCAAAACAACGAAGGTACTAAAATTTGGTGTTCGTGATGTCCAGCAAAAATATCAGTTTCATCAACAAACACTAATTTGTGTTGGTGTGGGATAAGAACCTTTGACCTTTTGAGTCTTAACTGCCCGATATAATGGGCTCAAAGGATCAGATTCGACAAGCAATTTGCAAAGCTGCTCAGGCATTACGCGGTACAATGAACAGACGCGTTCTTATCAACCTTTACAAAACCATTGCAGTGTAATAATAATAATTTATTTATTTCTCTCACAATAGGACATTAATTAGGTACAAACTGTTGTGTGACTTGTGTGTGAGAGACTGGTGCCTGAGTTAGGTTTCCTAGAAAACCCGAATAACCCAGTGATCCACTCCCAAGATGGCTTAGTGATTATGTTACAACTCAAGATAACAATACCATAATGTAACCAGCGTGTCTATCGTGTCTGTGAGGATAAAGATGTTTAGATTAACAATATTTGTAAATTGATCATAAAAATAATAACAATAAATTACCAATCAATTATTCATTAGTATAAGGCATGCGCTAATGAGGCTTATCAATAAAGCAGAAATTTAAAAAAAAACATTTTTTTTGGTGAAGCTTTATTTTGTTAGTAGGCGATTCGAGTGACAGAATGAGTCTTATGTCTGCAGAATGCGATGCCTCTATGTAAAGGTCGATGTGAACGCCTCTGTACAAGTCTGCGAGAATCTGCCAGGCATTTGTCAGACACCTATTGGACTTCGATTGGATTTTGAAATATTCCTTTGTGTGAAGTCCCAAACGAGTGCTCTTTAGTTTAGCTCCGTTAGAGTTCCTGCTACTAAGCAACAGGTCGTGGGTTCAATCCCTTTCATGAAACTCAGTTAATTTGTGTAACCATTGTCTCAGAGGGTCTGTGAATACTTCATATTAAAAATGTACTAGCTACACGAGTATAACTCATTCCACAAAAGGCTTTGCTTCTATAGATTCAGAAAATTGATATTTTTTCATAACTTTTCATATACAAAACAAATTTAATACTAAGATATTAGTAAGATGTAGAAAATCTACTTTAAGTGTATGAAAAAAACAGTTTAGGTTTTACTCCAGCTTATCTATCTTCAGACAAAATTAAGCGAAGCGTGAAAACGGGTTTCCAATCCCAGGGTCTCTTTAGCGACGAAATAAATTCACTTGAAAACCCAAAGCGCTCTTTAGTCGGGAAACACCCGTTCTCCATTTTCGCTCGTTGCGGCATTTCAACGTTCTTACCGTAATTATCCGATAGGCAAAGTAGGAACAGAGGCGATCACATTAACCTTTACAAAAACCATTGCAAAATGGGTCGTTTTTTCTTTCGCTGAGGGAAAGCTGTTACGCATGCCCGTCCACCGGGTGGCAGACGGGTTATGTCGGACTCTTCACTGGGAAGGTTTACCCAGTCGCCTATTGACTAAAAACCTCAGCGACTCCGTCTCATCGTCCAAGTGGTCGGAATGCGGTGACTTGCACGAAGTCTACTACGCGTCCCCTGGACGGAGCCCGCCTTACACGGAGGGCAGGAAGCGGCTCCCTGGGGAGAGGGGCCAGTAGGGACAGCCGAGGGCGACGAGCCATCTGTACCTGGCAGTGGGGGTGGCCTGTGTAATGCCGGCGCATTTACGCCCGTACCACGCGCTAGCTGGCCTCCTTCACCGAGAGGTTGGAGACGAGGGACGACTGATCGCCGTGTCTTCCCTTCTCCTCGCCCTGCAGAGCGCGCGTCAGCAGCGGTATCTTGTTCCTAATGGCTGTAATCAAAGGTGCCGCTATGTTGAGGTTGATGTGAACGCTCTGTACCTACTTTCATTCGCATTCCAAAAAGATAGACCTGGCATATGTTACTATTGCACTGGTATCCATGACAAAGAGAGCGTTTGTGAATACGAAAATACAGTTTTAGCACATTTAAAACTAACTGTTGAGCACTCCTCAATGATTGGCGTTTCTGAATTTGGCCGGTGGCATTGTAGCTATTTGGTTCAAGAATTTCGGTCAGTGGAGTATTCCAATAATCGTTTCATGCTCAAAATATGATAAAGGCATTCCAAACGGGACCAACTACTTAACGCGCCTTCCGGAGATGCCCGAAAAGTACATCACTAGATTTCGGTCACCCATGCCATTTTCGACCGACATGTGTTGCTTTCCATCAGCAATCATTGCCGATCCACTCTGAAAACTGGGCTACGGGCACAGACCTTCTAAAACAATAACATATGCAATTTTTTTAAAAAGAGGTCTCTAAACTAAGGTATGTGATGTATCTTGGACAACCAGTACTTATTCATACTTATATAAATTATTCTGTAGAACTACTATAAAACAAACAAACGGAATCAAAATAACGTTCACGCAGGCTTTTGTCTTAATAAGACCCTTAAGTATTATAGCCTACAGACCCAGACATAATCCAGACATCTTCCTCCTTCTTCCCCCCGCATGTTGTACAGATTCTGACTACTGCATAATCTTTTGTCGCGAGAACAAAGCTTGTAAAGCACCGCTTATCTCCGCCGCCATTTGTTTAAGCTTTCGTATTATCATGATATATTCAGATTAAAATGTCCGCCAAACCTAGTGTTATGGCGGCAATAAACTGTGACGGAATTTGGCGCTCATAATCAGCCTCTCTTGCGGTTTACGGGTGCGATACGGACAGAATTCACTCCAGTTATGGAACTAGGGTTGCGCTGCAATTAATCGAGTATCGAGGGATTATTTGTTTGTTAATTTTTTTTTTTATCTTGTTTATGTAGGTATGTGTTTTTTACAACTGCTTGCTAAGGCAATTGCTTGGGGCCAGTGAATAACTTTTATTTATTGGTTGGTACAAAAATTGATAGGTATTAAAGTTAGCAAAAGGAATAAACATAGTAGAGGTGAGCTTATTTCTAATGTGAGATTTCTTCCAGCAAACTTTTCTTCCTTCTTCCTTTCTTAGACATCAATAGTTTTAGTAAAAAAGGGTATTAAGTTGACTACTATAATCGTGTTATTATCTAAGTATGTATAAAAAAATGTTTATCATTCTTTAATGTGAAAAAAACAGAACATTCACAATCCCACATTTGCCGAGCTAATTTCAACCTATCGTGAAAAGCCTACCGTCATTATCCGGGTTGCTAAGGTTTTTATTGGTGTTTCTCATCACTAGAAAGTTAGCTGTAAATTGTTCTAATAAACACAAAGTAGGGGTGCCCGTGGCGCAGTTGTGACAGTGATCGGCGACGATCGCTGTTGTAAAGCAATACGCGCCGGGTCGGAAATGGGATGGGTGACCACCCCGACCGAAATTTAGTGATGTGTATTTCGGGCATCTCCGTGCTTCGGAAGGCACGTTAAGCAGTCGGTCCCGGTTGACGTCGCTAGATGTCAGTCGTTTACGTAACATTAAATATTATATCATCATATTATAACATCTGACGTTAAGGTTGCTCACTAACCTTACACCCCTCCAACAATCCGCACTGAGCCCACGTGTTGGAGTATGGCTCGTTCCACTTAATAGTTGAGGTGAGACCTGTGCCCAGCAGTGGGACGAATGTAGGCCGTTTATTATAGGGGTTCCGGCCAGTTTTGAACCAGGACTTCCTGGGTTCCGAGTTCGAGTATTTATTTACTGGGCCTCAACTGCTGTTTACGTCGATGGTACACTATAATTTTCCTACCAGGCATTTCTTCCAATCTACAATGATTATTATCACTATAATTATCACGTTATGGTAATTCATCCGTCACCGCAGAGATTAATTCATCCGTTTCAACCTACCTCATCCGCCGTTAGGGTAGGGGTAGTCGCGACCCGTAAAATTACCATTTTAACGACCTTTTGACAAGTGCTCTGTTTTTACATTTATAGTGGCCGAATAAGTGTACGCTCATACGCGTTTAATCGGTTGTTTCAAGCCATTCGGTACATCTACCTATAGAATGGTTTATAAATTACTAGCGACCCGCCCCGGCTTCGTACAGGTGCAATGAGATGTTTTTATACATATAAACCTTCCTCTTCAATCACTCTATCTATAAAAAGAGGCCGCATCAAAATCCGTTGCGTAGTTTTGAAGATGTTCGCTAACTTACTACGAAAGCTCCCGGTAGTTGATAGGAAAAATTGAATACCCAAAATTGTGGTTAAAAAAAGGATATCTAAAAAAGAAAAAAAAACATTAACCAATTTTAAAACATTTGTTAATGATCCCCCGTAGGTATTTATTAAAAAACCGGCCAAGTGCGAGTCAGGCTCGCGCACGAAGGGTTCCTTACCATACAAAAGTAAAAAATTGCTTGAAAATTAGGTTTGATAAATGGGCCTAATAAATCATTCATTTGAATGAAAACATTTTTTTTTTCATCTGATCTGAACTGTTTTTAATAAAATGAATAGTAAAATGGTACGCATGTTTGCTTAGGCTGCTGTTCAAAATTCACAAGCATATTATGACGGAAGGTACGGACAGTTTTAACACTGTTGTTGTTTTAATGTTGCCCTAGAGGATTTGCTCTCACAAGATTAGGGCGTACTGGACCATAAGCCTTCTCCGGCTAACAATTTATTATTCATCGCCTTTAGGTGTTCTGTAGACCTTTCCCGAATACGTCTTAGTTGCTTCAAGGTATAGAAATGCTCAAGATTATACCGAAATTGGCAGTAGCTACATTGGCAAGAGGCTACGTCTCAATTACGTGTATCTCTACATAGATTATTCCGTGTCTGTCTGTATACCCTCTAATTCTTAATTCACACCATTTTAATTTGGTTTCCATTATCATTCTAACAACTTCTTTCGGTTGGTTTTATATTATACACACGCTCCTGATATGGAAAATATAGTATGGACGTGTAGATTAACTGCTGAGTTTCTTGCTGGGTCTCTTTAGTAGAAACAACCTTCTGACGCCACGGTGGTGGTAGAGTCACATGTTTTTTATGTACTGTTTATACATTGTACCATTATGTGCATGTTTATTAGGTGGTTAAAATTAAATTTCTAGACGATTCGAAAGTACTATGTCATGGTCTACTTGAATAAAGATTTATTGAATTTTGAATTTAGACCTTTACGAGGCTTAGAGAACTCACGAGTTTCCGACAAATTAAAAACCTTATTTATTACTTGAGTACTAACAAACAGCTAAATAAACAACAGCAAGATAAGACCATTAAATCATATCCACTTACCAATGACCAGCTTATTCTGGTAATTTAGTTGAAAACTATAAATAGACTGTCCAATTTGAAAGTCTAAAACAAAATATTTTGAAAGTCCCCAGTCTACAATTTTACATTAGGCTGACACCTACGCTTTCCGATCCGACACGTCTGACATCTGAAAATTCATGACGTCAAACTATCCTCGTTTCAGCTAACAACACGACTTTGATCCTGTTATAGGTATCTAAGTTACGAGATTCCTGACCTAAAAATAGACCGACTTTCCGAACGAAAAGATAATATGTAAAGGATGGTCTAAAACGTGGTTTAAAATTTTAAATAACTTTGGGATTCCATTATTTACAATGACAATGGTTATGTAAGTAGCAGATTGTATTTTAAGCCCCACAAGAGCCACAACTACTTTCTCGTAGGTCAAGATTCGAAAACAGGAAAATAAATCATAACACGGTTCTCCTAATTTTGAAATGTATACTGCACTGCAGTGTCATTTGAGAGGGGAATGTAATCCGAGCATGGACTATCAATCCAAAATAAGGGGATTATATAATTGGAGACTAAACATTAACTGGCATAGCATCCATACTGGGGAGAAACTTCTCCTGAAAAAGTTACCGTAACTGAAAACAAAGAATATTTGGTCATAATTGTGATCAACAGCCTCATAACGGTCCACTGGTAAACATAGGCTTCTCAAAGCCCCTAGTTCTAGACGGTCTACATCTAGTGATATCCTGCGACCTGAATAAGTAACTTCAGTTTTTATCTACAATTCCACACACCTTTATGTATATTTTGATGTAGTCACATCTGCGATTACCATCGTCGATAAATATTTAAACTTGAACCTTTGTGAATCTGTTGAGATTCTCAGATAGTTGGCGGTGGAATATTGTATTGCAAAACAAATGCTTAAACAAACAGAGCTGAGATTTTCTTTCTTAAAATTTTCTAGTAAATCCTGACGTAAGAAAACGGATGAGGAGAAACTTTATATTTTCCTTCGATACGAGTTTCTACTGAAATGAAATACACTTGTAATTAGATTACGCGTTGTAAGGACACTCCATCTAAAATGTATAGGGAGGTAAACGGGGAGCAAACAGTCAACCGCTCACGTTTCGCCTAATCGGGACCGCCCTAAATGTCACCAGCCTTACTATAGTCCGTTCGCGTTAATAATGCAGTGATTTCATACTTGTCCTTCGACCTAAACGATTTGATTGGCAAGGGGATGCCCCTCAAATCGTTTCTAATTAGAAAGCCAATTCCACAGTGACCGCATACTTTGGAACGCAATGGTTGTGGATCTGAGTTTTTTTTGTGAGCGATACTATTAAATTTAAAAATCACTGCATTCTTTACGCGAACGGACTATGGGTTCACGTTACCTGAAAAATAAAGATCATCCAATAAGATATTTTCGCACGTAACTTATTCTATTACCATTACCAAAAACCTTTCATTTTCATAAGTAAGGTATCTTCTTCCGTATATTCAAAGAATTAAGGTTCGCTACTAGGGTCGGCCGGAGAGAAAATCTGTCAAATTTGAAAGCGATCGTGACAGCTATGGTCACACAGTGGTTGGGCCGTGCAATCCGTGCATAAATGCAATGCATAAATCCGGACGACCGTCTTGGTGTGATTGTTTAGAAGTCGGCTACTACACCAAAGGTCGCGGGTTCGATCCCCGCACAGTACAAACATTTGTGTGCATGAACATGTCTGTTTGTATTGGTCTGGGTGTTTCCTATGTATAATAAGTATGTATTTACAAAAGAAAAAGTATTTGAGTATGTTTATCCGTTGTCTAGTATCCCATAAAAACGGAGTATAATTAACTCACTTGGGGCTAGATGGTGCTGTGTGGAATAATGTCCAGGGATATTTATTTATTTATTATTATTATTATAAATCGCGGCATGATAATCATTTGATGCGTTCACCAAAGATATTTTTATTTCGCCACCCAATATATTTCAGGATATAGGGCAAACAAAAGAAACTAATCAAAAATTTTATTTTATTAAACATACTAACAAGCGGTTTTGCCAATTATTTTTTTACACTATTATTTGCAATCTATTCTCGTGACCACGTTATTTGCACAACGTTATATCTGGTACTTGACGATTCCATGGAGATTTAGTTGTAACTTGGTTTATCCGTTCGATCATCATCAACACAAAATATTTCTTACATCCAATGCATATGATATAGCAACACACGGACCCATTTCTAGTAACATGCAGAAGAACCCACTAATTAATTGGTCTTACTTGTAATGAAAAGCTGCAAGAAGCATTAAACGGAGCTATCTTGTTACTAACTAAAACGAGGAATTTAACAGTTGTCAACAGTTGAGACACTTTTAGTGGATAATTTATTTTAGATAATAACACTTGAGTAATACCTTTAGTCTCCCGTAGAGGCCATCGCGCTGAATTTAATACAGAATCCACCGTGATCTTCATCTTACTGGAATTAATCTACGAGTAGAGCATAGTATGAAAGGAAGTCACCCTCCGCGTTTTTCTGTCTGTTTTTACATAAGCTTTCACTATCTAAATGATAGTTGATGCTAATTATATTTTCTAGAACGTTTGTCTGTATAGTTCATTAAAATTACAACAGGGAAAAGCTGTGTGCAAATAGCCAGTTAGAGATAAAAATGCTTGCACTGCCATTTTTCCATGGCTGACGTAAATATGATAATTCATATTTATATCAAAGTTCTATCTGATCCATTTTTTTTTAATTTAAAATGGGTTTGCGTTTGACCTCAGTCTTGCCAGCCACGCTTACCCAAAAAATGCCTATTCACTCTTGCCTTGAAGACATCAAGGTTGTATGTATCCGGAAACACAGACGCAGGGAGGGCGTTCCACTCCTTAGCGGTGCGAACCAGAAAGGAAGCACCAAACCGCTTAGTTCGGACCGCTGGAAAGTCGACCACATGGAGATGAAAGCCCTCGCAGCGTCTTGTGGTCCGGTAGTAGAAAGTAGAGGGTGGTATCAGGTCATGAAGTTCTTGCGCACACTCTCCGAAATACACCTTATAAAAAACCGATAGACAGGCAACTCTACGCCGATGCTCCAAACTCGAGTTTGGTTCCAACGAGCGTCTCGTCACCTATCAGTCTCCTGGCTCTTCGGTCTACTGAGTCCAGTGCATCCAGCTGATACTTGGCAGAGCCATCCCAGAGGTGGCAGAAGTACTCCATACACAACCGAATTTGTGCTTGGTACAATTGTAAAAGCTGTTCCGGTGTGAAGTGTGTTTCCGTTTCGAATAACTTGTCATTATGTTCTATTGCAATAACTATTTCTGTTTCGTATAAGCAAACGCAAACTTTAATTTTTTTTGCTCGACATCTCCATCCTAATTACTATGGAACGACTGAAGTTTCTTTGACAGCCGTCTGCGCAGTCCCGCAAGTCAGTCTTCCACATGACGCCGGGTGAGTGCACGTCACTGCGTAAAGAATAGGAAAATGAAATAGCAACTAGTACGAAATTGTCAAACCCAAGAGAGCTTTTAATCAAGTGTACTTATAAATATAAACCTGCCATATAACTCTCATGGTGAATCATGATAAAATCATACGTTTGATAAATTATGCATAATGCATATGAACAAACAGTACGGAGGAAAAAAAATAAAGTTGTACTATTTTCAACAAAAGACCCTATGTGCGCCTATTTCGTGTAAATTATCCGCGTAATTATAAATGTCATTTTCGTCAAAAGCGACGTGCGCTCACCTTGGGGACATGGGGGGGAGTGAGCTGCGACGGTGCGCGGACAGCTATCAAAGAAACTTCACTCACTCCATAGTAATTTGTATGGAGATTTCAAGCGAAAAATTCGGAATGTTTGGGAATTTTTTGCACAAAACTGAAATAAAGCAATGAAAAACAACTGATTGGCAATGCTTCTTTGATATCTGATCTTTACACGTTATTTAAAACACGTAAGTTGTTAGTTTATATGATGCCTAAACTTTTGAAATACGGGAGTGCGTTTTGCACGTTTTTAGCGATATTCAGATTTTTTTTCACATTAATTTAGTAAGTTGATCCATATACTGGAAGTTTGAGCTGATTGTGCAACTCTTTGACTACTATGACGATTTTTTTCGTGCCTCATACTTCATATTTTCTATATAAAACTTTAGTTTTCCCGAGAGCCGTTTTCCTGGTATCGCGCCTTAAACTCACACTTCAAATACTGTCGGATTGTCGCGGTAACATGACATATTGATTGACTTTGCTACCTTCTTTTCTGGCTATATTTGCTCCTTTCAAATAGACGAAAACATTTCAGAGAGTAACAGTAACATTTCGCCTCGACATATTTTCTCCTTTCAAAGGCCTGAGACAGCAAGAAAATATATTTGATATCGTTTCGGCGTGTGTTTTCTAGGTATTGAAAGTGCCGACTCTAAGGGCCGGCGCCCACTATCGGCATCGGCACGCTTCAGGCTTTTAAGGTGGCAAATAGTAATATACTCTAACAAAATGGCAATAAAGTAGAAAATGCCGAAACAGAAACAGAACAAATGCATTTTGTTTTTACGAGAACACATCACGGAAATTTCTACTTTATTGCCATAATGTTAAAGTATATTGCTATTTGCCACCTTAAAATCCTGAAGCGTGCCGATGCCGATAGTGGGCGCCGGCCCTAATGGGAAAATGTTAAGCTCACTTTGTCAAGTCACTTGAAAGGTTATTCATTGTAGCCAGCCCACTGTGTTAGTTTTGAGAACTCTACGAGTACATTTTGAAATATGGATCACATGTATCAGACGTTAAGTTATCATTCAGGCTAAGTTCAGATATTTTCAGTTCAGAATTCTACGCTCAGCTTCGCGCGATCTTACTACTTAGAAATTATTTATGCGCCTAAGGATATATACGCGCGTCAACGCGCGACCATCTGTACTTAGCCTTATGCCTATTATTGGAAGTAGGTATAGAAATAATATTCACTGTCCTGTTGCCCTAAAGCGTAGAGGTCCTGTCTGTAGTGCCATATCCATCGGTCATATCCCGCCTAAGCCAGATAATATTTAGCATTAATATTTTTTTGCAATGCAGTTTACAGATTATTTGCCAAAATTACTGTGCACATTAAAAATATTCTACATCATGTAATGTTTCGTTTGTTAGTTTATAAAACTATGTCGTTTAGGCGCCCAAAAACTTAAGTGAACATCATTTTTGCTAAGAATATTATTCTATCTTTGCACCCAGTCTGTGACACTCATCGCCAAAGACGCTACCTACCTAACTTGAGTTTGCAAATCACAAAAGAAACAAATTGAAAAATCTAATTAAAATACACAATGTATAGACTCACAACAAAAACAAAAGAGGGTATTACGGTGCCCATTAAAGGGCAAATTAGAAATACCCCTCAAGGTGCTCAGGTCCGCTTCGTTCCTCACGGGTCGCCAAGATTCCGATAGATCCAATTACAAATTAATATCGACAGCCGAAACTCGTAGGATAATCTCGAGCCAAGTCGCCGTTACCGAGGATTACTCCCGAAATTCTGGCGATCAGGTGTACCTTCTCACGACCGATTTTAATATTTTACTATGCAAATATTTAGGCACGGATAAGGTCTCCTGCCTGTATATTAATAGAGTGTTTTATATTTAAAATGACAAGATTTTTATGTTGCTTATTTGTTTTTATTACTGGTATTTGGTTTGTATGGCTTACGGCGAAATGTGAGTTTCTGACTGTTACCGTTCATCATGATGGCAAAAATCAGTCAGGGTACCTAACCCTGATTTGAATGGATAGATTCGTGAGTGTATGTATGTAAATATTTGTACACTTTTCTAAATTTTGTTATTGGCTATTTTCCAATTTCCCATACTGTAATGCCACTGCTTATTCTGAGCTTTACTGTGGATATAGCCACCAATCCATATTCATAACTTGTCTCATAATTTAACGTTATCAATTTCGCAGATCAGGAAACAAGGTTTTCCTCCGATTTGTATTACGTCCCCCTTATCTGTTTCTTACGCACATCAAAATGCAAAATTCATACATCAAGGACCCAGGCACAATCAAATCCAATTTGGTATTTCTGAGAGACAGTGACCAGTACCCAGTACCAGATATTTCATTCTGTACATACAACCATACAGGTTCATTCATACAGGTTTTGCGTCATTCCCTTCTTATTTTTTTCCTTCATTTTAATTAGGATTCTAATTGTTTTTAGTTTAGTTAGGGAAGTTCAGGGGTTTGGAGTTATTTAAGTTAAAGTGGTTTAAACACAATCATTATTTTTATTAGGTATTATAAAATAAAGTTTGCCAACAACAAATCAAGCTCCGACGGAGGCGACATTGAACCTCCGCGGACCATTCTGATAGCGCATCCTGGCTGGAATGAACTGACTCTGCGACAAAAAAGAAAGAAAAAAGAAAACAATTGCAGATATAAAAAAAAAGTTCCCGCGGCCTAAATTATCAAACCAATCCGCCTAAATTATCAAACCAAACCCTAACAATATTTATTAGAATTTAATTTGACGAGGCTAATTGCCAGTTTTGTTAATGTATCTGAAGTTTCGTTTGGTAAGTAAATTAAAGATGATAATGTGTAAATAATGAATAACAACTGGGGATTATCTTTTAGAGATTAGGTATTAAAAAGAGTTAGAATCAGGCAGGGGTGCTAACGAGCTTCAAAAAATATAACGTTTACTGAAGTTTTTCTTAATAATTAATAAGCTAGTGAAACTATGCTATGGAAAAATTAACCGGCGGAAAATTCGAAATAAAAGTTTTGGTATAAGCGATATCTAATATTTGCTTACAGTTGTTAACAAAATATAATGACGAACTGCGCTCGATAGGCGTGAGCCCAAAGTTGCATTATTTTTAAACTTTGTAATATCAGTGCCTTATTTTTATGCCAATATTTAAATACAAAATTTTTCTACACATTTTATGGAGATGCTTTTTATAGACAAGAAGGAGTTATTTAAAAGGATGTCTGTTTTATTGCTTTAATGGATTGAAGAGGGGACGGAAACTCAACTCATAGACATACATAGGTACACCCGGGGCATGACTTGATCTCAAACGTGGTACTCAGAGGAACTGCAAACAAAATGCATATATAGTTCTGTAGAATTCCTGGATTTGACTGATTGGATTAGGACACTAATCGACTATAGGTTATGGGTGTCGCTAATAGGCTTTACTAATAGGTTATATATTATGTAGGGGTTATATATGCCTATTCATGTATAACCCCTACATATAGAACCTATTAGTGAAGCCTATTAGGCTAACTCGAGCGATTGCCTTGCTCATTGAGACGGGTGATGCAATCTACGCCTAGCTTAGGTCTCCAATCAGATAGTAATTTTCTGGGAATGTTGCTAGCTCTATAATTCATCAATATCAGGCAGATTGATTGTTTGTTCATCGAAATCAAATCAAACTATATTTATTTCAAATAATAGCAATGCCTTTTTAATAGCTAAATTAACCAAAAAACTTAAAGAAGGACATAAAAATACGCAATTAGAAATATAATGTGACTCAACCACAGAAGAAAGACAGTATCGTACTGAGTAGAATTAAATCGGTGAAAACCTAAACAATTGCCTAATCGAAACTTGATTCCAATTAGAGATGTCGAGTTCTCGGGACGCCGAATTTATACTCACGCACCGCAATTGAGTGTTCAATATACAGCATTTCGATACAAAATGTTCAAATAAAGGTCTCGAGTAGGCATTTATATTTAAATCTTAAAATACGGGATTGCTACCATGTACTTTATGTGTTTTGAGTTACCGATATTTCGGCACTGTTATAAGCGCCATGGTCACGGAGTTACTCACTCTGTACTTCTGTTCTGTGTTGCGTGTCGCAAGCGTAGTGTACAAGCCAGTACCGATCAATTGTTGGCGATCCCTTAATTTCAGCAAACAGGCCTTTGTCCAGCAAAATGACGTTGCACTGCCATATCCAAAACACCCACAACTATCTCTCAAGAGCCAAACTTCACGTCTTTAGTTTAAGTTTACCGTTAAAGTTAGGGAAGCTAATTCAAATCAAACCAGGGCTTGAGAGGGTGAGCCGAGCTGACACCTAACTTTGAGACAAGTCTTTTAGTGAAACTGAGGCGATCCGTCTAAACTTGGAATAGTGTATTCTGCTGTATTATCAATTTGTCCAAGAATGAGACGCTAACACTTTGTGGCACATTTTGGCTCTGTCTTTACACACAACAAACACACGAATACTAAAATCATTGGAAAACACCTTTTACCATAAATACTTATAGTGAGACAACCACAAATTCGGACAGCTTATGAAAAGTTATGAATACATTTTTTTTATAGACTAGCTGTTTAAAATAGGCCAAGTTTTGAATTTCACAGCTTTGAAATGGAAGAATGGGGCTTTTTTTTCCATAGACAAGCTGTAAACACAAGTTTTGGCTTTAAAGTTCACGATTTTACCAGACAAATAGGGTGGGCGAAGGCTCAGAATCCCCCAAATATTTTAGTAACGTGCCTAAGGGTGACCCAAAGGAGGGCTGAGTCTTGACTTAGGGAGTCACTGGGAGGTAACAATCGGAATTTTGAGGAGAAATGCGGCACTTGGTAGTACCACGAAACACGGCAAAAATATGAAAACAACCAACTAATACCAGATTTTTTTACAGGCAAATAACGTGGACAAGAGGACCCTAGCCGCAGAAAGGAAGCAGAGGACCTTCACCGACAGGTCCCAGCTGAAGTACGCTCGACGTCTGGTCGTGAAGTTGGGCAGCGCTGTCATCACCAGGGAAGATGGCAACGGTTTGGCTTTGGGAAGACTGGCATCCATTGTGGAACAGGTAATTTTTCTACGCTTTTTCTTTGAGTATTGTAAAATTAACAATCGGCAAGTATACTTCTGGAATTTAATCATTAGTCATCCTATTGGTTATTAGTCCAGGTTGGGACTCAAAGGCACCAGCACAAATACGAGTATTTGTTGAAAAAAATAGGCACTTATCACGGGTTTTGTTGTAACCTGGTTTTTTAAAACACAACCTTACCTTTGCGATCAGAGCCATGTATCTATGTGATTGAATAGTTTGTATCTCTGGAGGTTTAATCACCATCATCAGCAATTCTCATTTTGTTCCCATTGAAAAACTCTTTCTTTGACTCCTTCTCGAAAGCTTTCTTGTAGATAGAATGTCTACGAGAAAGCTTTATTAAAGATTTCAAAACTAACAGCATCAATATATAATATGTCTGTTCGTTAGAATGCTCCTAGTTTTGTTTTTTTAAAACAATTTTTCTCAATAACTGATCCATTTACTTCAATAATTTTAAAGTGCTGTCAGATTGAACCAAACGTTCATGAGAAGTCTGATGGACAAAACTTTGATGCTTAATGCATACTTGACTAATTCAATCGGGCAGAATTGGAAGAGTTCAGTACCGAGAAGGAGATCAATTAAAAGTCAAAATATCTTTAAAAACCCCGAGTAGCTGTATCAATCATGTAGGCACCGAATGTCTATCTTTGAAAAAACCTTCTTTTAAAATATCTGATTAATTCGTGATTCCTTTTTGCCTAATCGCTAAAAAGAACTAAATACATTCCGTGCCCATCTAGACGACATAAGCAAATTAATGTCACGAATCCAATTATCTTGAAACCCACTTGGCCTTTTCAAGCTTTCCTAACAGGCCGGTTTAGATTCTGGGATTTCTGGGGCAATTGTCATCTCTAAAGGACGCCTACACAGCGGTTCGAAACAGGTTGATTGTGAATGACTGCAAAGGTTTTTTAATTTTTAACGTTCCAAAAATAACATTATACATAATATTTAATTCATTGTTTTACATCAAGGTCGAGTGTATGTACAGACGCCTTTAGGCTTACTTTACCTAGCTTTGTGTCAAAATCGCGTATCATGCTTTCGGGTTCCTTGTAGGTAAGTACCTTCGAAACCGTGAAGATTCCTACTTACGTTCTCGCTTTAATTAACCATCGATTTCGTCCGTGTAGCAATAAGCCGCATAGCTAAGCGGCGCAGGCGCCAGCCTCAGATTATGTTGTAACTCAGTGGTCGTGGGTTCTCCGTCATAGTGACCAAACATTCAGAAGCCCACATTTCGCCGAGGGAATGCAGGCAACGTGGCTAGCCTACTGCCATTATCCGGGTTGGTTGGGTTTTAGTTGGTGTAGCGGCGAGTTGGCTGCGAATTGTATAATTAAATTTTCAAAATTGTATAAGTAGTGGTCCGACTAGTCTTGAACTCTGGACTACCGTCGTCCGAGCCAGATTGTTTAACCAATGGCCAAGACATGAGTACAGCCTGTGTATTACAGAAACACTGCTCTTACTGCAAAGTGTAGGATATAAGTAGTTGTCTCACATTGTCGCTCTGCTCCCGACAGAAGCCATTAAGCTAATTAAACTGCCAAAAGAAACACATTTAATTATTGAACCCAACTTGAAAGCGACCCTTCCTTGGAAAATGGAACTGAAAAGATTTTTTCTTCGAATACTCCCTAATAAAAGGTAAAAAAGTAGATGTTTGCGATCTTTTCAATCGAGTAATAAAACGAAGGAACATAATTAAGTGGAATAAAATTATAGTAGGACTCATTTTTATATTAGAAATGATTCTACATGATTATAATATTAGCTTTATCTCATTTTAGACTTCTATCTATTTTTTCTACCCTAATCGAACACAAAAGGCCTGAGGATATAGTTTATCTTTGTGGGCGAGCGGATATGAGCAGAAATTTCGTTTACGTCAAAAGAAAACCTAAACCCTTTTTTATTGTTTGCTGACCTTCTGTAGTAAGAAAGTTGTTTTATCATGTTTTGTTTGATGGAGGTAGTTATTAGAGATTTTATTTTGTTGGATAAGTTGAAGTAAGTAATTCGGCTGGAAAATCCGTATTAACGTCGTGGGCGTATTATATTAAAGACATTTACAAATCATCATCCGTCTCCTTCTCAGGTGGCAGAGTGTCACCACGAAGGTCGAGAGTGCATCATGGTGACCAGTGGCGCCGTCGCATTCGGGAGGCAGAAGTTGACTCAAGAGTTGCTCATGTCACTCTCGATGAGGGAGACGCTGTCACCAAGCGACCACACCAGAGAGGTAGGTACCTTGTTTTTATACTTTGTGAAATTATAAGGTCTGTCTTTCTTTGCTTGTCATACGAAGGCATACACAGGTGTAATCCTTTTTCCATCACCATTTTATGATCCGATGGGCCGACTAATCGACACGACCGGAGAAAGGTGAGGCGCAGGGCCGACTTATCACATGTCCATCAGACAGCATAGATTATCTTATTTTTCGGACACGAGATGATCAGCTTTTTTATATTTTTCGAGAAGAAATTCCTCCATGGATACCTCGCCTCCCGGGACGACGACGAGGATAAGTCGGACTCCTATCGACTAAAACCCTACTGCACTCAACCGTGGCACTTTGGCGGCGAAGCTGGGCAACAATAGATTTATCGCACTGCTCTGGGCCACAACCGACCCCCCAACAAAGCGGGGAGGCCACAAAAGCTGCTTTAGCCATTTTTTTTTGAACTGAAGGAACTATATGTCCCCCTCCCCCATTAGCACCTGGATTAGACAAACAAATATTTATTCCGTCGAAAGTACCTAGGACCGTTAATTTACTTATTTAATTAACAAAGTAATAATCTTTTGATCTTTCTTAGAATGTAAAAACACTTCTAACACCCCTAGAGGCCAAAAAAAGATTTTTAAGCGCCGTAAATTGTCATTATCTACAACTTGATAAAATACAATTTATAAGGTGGGTAGGAATTTCAGGAAATCAGTTGTTAGGTAAGGTTTTCCTGAGGGGAAATTGTTAATATAATAATGGAATTCTGTGAAGACAGAAGCAAATAGTCTTTCTTATTATTTATTTATAAACGAAAACGTTTTTCCATATTTTTAAATCAGTCATATTAATGTTTTTGCTTGTCGTATTCAGGGTAACTGAGTATAGACACTCTTAATGAATTTTCTTACGACCGTTCGTGCAAATTTTATAATTGAAAGAAAGAAGAAAGAAAGAAAGAAAGAAATTAATTGTATGAACTCAGATGAATTCACATTTACTGCTGTTCAGACACTACATGAAAAGCCTGCTGCGCACAAGCTATACTTAGAGCCCCTACCGAGGTCCCTGGTCTTCACATCAAACTGAAGTTTTTTAGCCACACAGATTATTTATTATTTCTTTCTGTTATCAGGATGCTGGTAGTATCCTGGACCCTCGCGCAGCGGCGGCTGTGGGGCAGTCGGAGCTCATGTCCATGTACGACGCCATGTTTTCGCAGTACAACGTGAAAATAGCACAGGTAAGATTGTTCAGACCTTTTCTTCGCGATATTATACCGTGGGCCAAATGTTGCATTTTAGTTGTAAAGGGACCCCTATAATATTGACGTAAGACGATACCACCTGTCAAATTGAATACACAATATGGCCAAGGACAACTGATGTAGGACTGCGAACCCTTTTAGATCGAAATAAATTTGATCCTTTATGGTGCATCAACAAAAAATGGACACAGAAAAATCTCAAACCTTAACTGGGTCATAAAACACCTATTGGTAACGTAAAAAGATTAATCCATATGGATATCTCACTCATCCGTAGAGGGAGATCCGCCTCTTGATAAATGCAAATCTTTCGCAGGACCAGTTGAGCTGATCGTTTTAGCTTTGAGGTCCTTATTGGGTTTAGTTGTAAATTTAAAGCGCATTTTCTTTAGGTAAGGAAATATTATGTATGGTGGCAATACAACTAAGTACGTGTTATAATGTGGGAGTAAAGACTTCCTACAAATTTTAATGGAATTTCAATTCAAGAGAATGGTTATTCACACTACGGAATCTGGATGCTATTCGTTCGAAAAACAGCATTCTTAAAACCTCCAGAGTTTAGTCGGTGTATTTCAGGCGAGTAGTTTAAAGGTTAAGTATCGGAACAGTCGGAGGATGCCGACAGCGTAATGTGAACTAGCAGTAGGAGATGGATATTACTGTAAGTGCTGAAACTGATATTTTGTTTTAAGGTTCGCATTACACTATTAGGCCACTTTGCTAACGGAGGCCATTTTGTATTATTTGCTTTCATTGTGAGGCGGGGTTCTGCAAATAGTTTTTATAACTAAAAAATAAAAGTGGTTTAAATTTTTATTGGAAATATCAATAACCGTAAAACAAGATCCAGCTTTCGTTTAGTAAGTTTGAGGTTTCGTGCTGCCATTTAAATTAGCGTAATCATGCAATTTATTTTCAAATAAGCTTGGTAATTTTTAGGAGATACGCTTTTTGCTCGCATCATTTATTTAAAATAGCGCATTAATATTCTCAAAAACGTACTCGTAGAATCCCTCAAAGTACTTAACCTTTTTGGGCGTAAAAAGAAACATTACTTAAAATAAAAATAGACCTATTCATATTTAAAACGATTTATTACTTCGCGTCGCTATCGTTATACTGAAAGCGAAGCAAATGGAATTTGTATTCTCTAATACCTAAACTATATAATGACTCTTTGCAAGCAGCAGAATCAAATTAATATTAGAGACGAGCTTTATCACTACATCGTATAAAACAAAGTCGCTTTCTCTGTCCCTATGTCCCTTTGCATGCTTAAATCTTTGAAACTACGCAACGGATTTTGATGCGGTTTTTTTAATAGATAGAGTGATTCAAGAAGAAGGTTTATATGTATAGTTACATCCTATTGCACCCGTGCGAAGCGGGGGCGGGTCGCTAGTAGAATATATATTAAAAAGCAAATACGATAGTCTATTGATGTTAGATTTATAAATAGACCTTGTATCAATAGTTATGATCATGACAAAAATATTGAGTACTATCGATGTATTGTTGCTTTTGAATCTAAAATCATCGATTCTATCGATACAATATCTGTGATAGTGCTGCCAAACCAATCATGGTGTAGCATTGTAATCGTTGTAATTGGGTCGCAAAAATTTATTGATCTATTTTGAATCAATTCAATCAAATCGACCGGATAGATTTCCAATTTTTAACATTATAATCAATTTGGTATTATCCCTATAAATCGATGTTTACATTATTCCGCGTAGCGACCATCTATAATTGATAATCGTTCTCAGAACTACTAATCTGTGTCCAATGAAGCGATTCTATGGTTTCCCATAACCAGCGTTGTTTACAAATTTTAGGTAGAGTAAGTACAATGATGGAAAACACATCGATGGATACTACCGAAATACAAGTTTGAAACTTTCAGCCGATAATCAAACTATCAATGGGTAGTTTGACAACACTACTGTTAACACCAATAAAGTTTCTGATGTCAGTAAACAGTTCCAGCTCTAAGCGCTATATTTTATTAGATTTACGTCAAACGCGTCTTTAAAACCTATTTTCATAATAAACGATGCGAAACTTGAGTACACTTACGTAGAAAAATGTTTGGGTACACTTCAGATAAGTGATGTGGAGTACAGAAAGTATTAGAGTGCTGCAAGATTCTGGGGTACCTATTGTTAAGAACTATAACAAGTAACTTTGTGGAATAGTATTTGGGAAAGTGTAAAAGGAACACTTTCCCGTACATTCAATGTACGAGATGTAAATTAATGTTCGCGGAGGTTAAGCCCTGTATTTATTAGGCAACCTTTGTTAATAAATACTGTTTATAAACAGTGTTTCACAATGTATGTTCACAGTTCATAAACAAAGGAGTTGTTCACAAAACTTTGAGTGGAGAGCAAGGCGAAACATTTAGTTTAACAAAAGTTGACAGGTGTGGACGGGTATTGCGCGAATTGATACGTTATTAATGATGTTAGGTTACTCAGTTAACTAAAACTATCTAAAATATGAGAATTAAATCACTACATCTCTGGCAATATCCTATCAACAACTGACAAGACAGTGTGGACTGCCAAGTTTCAGAAACAGTGTTTCTTTAAACTTGTTTGTAAACATAAAGATCAAATTCCTAAACCGTACTTATCAAGAAATCTTTCTCAATGATTACGAGGCTGAAGTATAGCGTGTGTAAAACCTATCTGGATTCAGATTAAAAATTTGCACTATGTTCTAGTCACGACTTTATGACCTGGTACCACCCTCCACTTTCTACCACCGGGCCACTACACGCCGTGAGGGCTTTCACCCCCATGTGCTCGACTTTCCGGCCGCCCGGACTAAGCGGTTTGGTGCTTACTTTTTGGTCCGCACCGCCAAGGAGTGGAACGCTCTCCCTGCGTCTGTGTTTCCGAAAACATACAACATTGGAGTCTTCAAGGCAAGAGTGAATAGGCATTCTCTGGGTAAGCGTGTTCCACCTTCAGCCTCGTCATCGCTTACCATCAGATGAGTCTGAGGTTAAACGCAAACTCATTTTGAATTTTAAAAAAGTCTAGTATAACCAGAATTATTGAACACTAAGTTGGTTCGCCAAGTAAAAGCCGGTTTTAAGCATGATGCTTGTTTCTTTTTGGAATCGTGTCTTCACTGGATATCCTAAGAAAAAGTAAATTATCCCGGGTTCCATACCACTTAGCCATAATGTGTTCTACGTAAAGACTAGTTCATTTTAAAATACACTCCTTTCTAGAGTGGCATTTTAGAACCACCCCCTTTTTCTTTTATCTGTATTAAATTCTTGTCATTACTGTAAGTTATTTTTCCGCCGAGCATTGGATATTGCCCCAAGTTTACAACGGAGCGGGAAAAAGGAACAAAAAATGCATGGAAAGAATGCAAATAGTGCCCCTAGAGCTTGTATGTCACTAACTTTTAAAAGGAATATGATTTTGAAACGAGTTTGAAGAATTTGCATCTCTTTTACTTGGTAAATATTAGTTTGGGGTCTGACCATTTTAATCCTCTCCTAACGTCAACTTTTGAAACGCTGTTTAATGTCGTGAATTCATAATTCAACTTTTTTTCAAGTATACCATTACACAGTCAAATTACTTAAAAATCGCCAAAAATATTTTTTTAACATTCATTCTTTTAGGACGATACATAAACTAATAGGTGCTTAAAATTATTGTGTTTTCACAGTATAAATAAAATAAATATAACAGAATCATACAGTTTTGGCATGAAATGAAAACAGACAGACGATTTATTTTGTAAATTAAGTGAACTTGAGCAGTCCAGTTCCCAAAGGTGGCACCTGTTCACAAGTGGACGTGTAATCTTCCATCAGTTGAGTGAGATCAACCATATCAGTGGGAATGGATGGATTCAATACTATCTACTCTAAGAAATGGAGGTATAAGTTTCGTGGGAAAGACAGTAAGCAGCAAAACTAGGTATAAATTTGTGACTGGCCAACATTGGTCTTTTCACGGAAGTACTTATTAGGACATTTGGTAAAAAAAAGGGTTCTAATGATAATACTAATTTATAACGATAGTCAAATTAGGCAGTCCTATTTGTTACGTTGAATTTGACATTGATATAATTGTATCACACACATTTCACTTTCACCCCTTGGCATGGCATGCAAGGGTCTGACACATTTAGCTAACTAGTTCAATTGAAGTCACCGAGTTACAATTTATTGCAAAAGTTATTGCTTAAAAAGAGCGAAGTTGCATATTTACTAAGTCCGCGGTGGAGGAAAGTTATCAAATGATTTGCAGTTGTTCGTATTACGCAGTCACTTGCAGTAAATCAAGGAAGTTCAAAGCTGAGCGTCGAGGGAATCGCACTTCTCTACTATTTCATGAAAAATTCTCATAATTAAACCCGACGTTTAACACTCTAAAGTGTTGCCAGATTTACATCAGGAAATTTACATTAAAATGATAAGACGCCACCAATGCTTTGTACGGGGCCTTTCTTTAGCCGAAACCATATTGAAGGGTCTGGCCTAGAGGTCACAGAAGCGCCTCGAGTAAGGGAGGACTTCCACCATATCGGCAGAGGCCGTGAAATGTGGGCCAGAATACGCCAGTACCCCTGCCTGCTGGCTTCGACCGTACGCAGATACTACAGGGCCTGCAACCACGAGTCACCCAAAAGGCCTGTGGATCTACAGGGGCGATACCATTACCTCGGTCCAACCAAGGCTCAATGACTATCGCAATATAGTGGCAAAAGTACACTATGATAGATTATTAAGGATACCAAGATAAGAAAAGAGAGAAAGAAAATAATTTTACTGGCTTCTAAAAAAAACAAAGATATTGCCTTTGGCAAAGAAATTACCTGGCTGGATACTTGGTTCTTTGTGCAAAAAAGTGTACCTTATCTTATCATATAGCAAGAGAAAAAAACACAAAACAATACAACAAAACAGATAAAAAAAAACTTCGTAAAACGTTGGATTTTAACTGACACTTTGCAACTTAAAATATAAAAACTATTCGTGTCTATAATTTCTTAACAAAAACCATAAATGATAAGGTTCGCTTGCTGGTGACTTGTGTGCCTTGGTTGTAATAAAAAGAAAATAAGAAAGGACAAAGTTTCCAAAACTGTCGCCAATTTATTCCCTTGGCAACACCACTACTGAACACTGGCCGTTCCTTACAACAAAGACGTTCCATAGTTACGCTCCTCGCGAGGAGTGATAAATTATACATTCTTTGTGGGAACTGTTTTAATATAATAACTCGAGAAACAAAGGATCCGCATTTATTGTATCAAGAGATGGATGGGATACCTATTAGTCCTCTAACAAGCGAATGACTGGCTTATTATGGTTCTTTTATGATATTACTTGGCAACGTAGTTTTTCTGTCATGGTTAGGGTGAGACCTCATTAGCGCGTTGCGTTGCGTTCCTCGATTCGTTGAAACATTCGAGCGACAACGTAGATAAGGCGAAATGTGGCATGTCAATAAATATATATTTTGTAAAACAACGCTGCGACGAAAGCCTTACTTTCAGCTAGAACTGAATGTTCATCATCATCATCTGAGTGTAGAATCAGTGTATGAGTGTCTATAGTGTCTATCAGTCTGAAGAGCAGTAACATATGGGTCTACAGCCGGTAGTACGCATTCTTCAATGCGCCATCGCGCTCTTTTCTTAGGTCGATGCATTCACTTTTGCTAACTGTATGTTGCCGACCCCCCAGACTGAGGCGAGATCACCACCCAAAACGCGCTCATCCCAATCGGTTATCGGCAACGGCAGGTCTATTGCCTTCTGAGAGCTACTCGTATATCGATGACCTTAGTTTTCTGTCTGATGACCTCATTTCGGATCTTATACCTTAGAAAATACGAGCATAGTTCTCGTTAGACCTTGAACTATGTGCACCAACCCCACCATTCAATCTTGTATCATATTTATTCTCGCCCACTTCCTGTGACATCTGGAAGGAGATGGATAGTTAATTTCAGTCAAGCCAGGTGCTTCTACACAAATACCTTGCCAAGACTTCAACAGCTGCGGAAGGCTGTGTGCGTTTAATTAATTTCACCTCTGCCTTGGTGGTCTTGCAGGTTCGAAATACAAATTTGCCAAATACTACACAGAGGTTAGAAAATTAAATAATACGTAGAGATTGTATGATCTTAATTTTTAATAGACTTACCACCAAATACACGAAGCAAATTCAAGTTGAGCAGCTCTTACAAGTTGTTGATATAGCTGACACATTCAGTTCTATCGGCAATATACGGGACGGCATGAGTTTAAAGGTGTGCTAAATGACTTTTCCTCACTGTTCCGCCATTGCTTGCCCCCGAGGCGATGGGGCAAGTTATCCAACCGACCCCCCCAACGAAGGGAAAGTGCCTGGAGTTCGCAGGCAGTCCTCCTGGCTTCCCGGTGGTTCACCTGCCACCGTACCATACACTACCACCGTGCAATCTGTGCAAACTGAAATATTTTTTTTAACATTTTTAGGAGAGAAGTGCGAAGCATTTTGTGACAATAACTCAAAGAGCTGAGTCGACATGGGTGGAATACACCGCAGTAATAATGTTTATCTAAACATATAAGAAGTCTTTGATGTTTATTTAAACATACTAAACAAAGATAAATCGCGGTCGTTTATTTCAGCTGTAGAAATTACAAGCGCAAACGAATTCATCGTGTCACGTGTTAGGTATTAAGTATTCAGCGTTTGTAGAAAATGCCATTAACTCGAATCGTATTATAGCCTATATTGGCAGACTTGTAGTTGATGGTTCACGTTCGGTATTAAGTTACGTATTTCGTGCTTTGAAACAGTTCCATTATATTAAGATGACAGCCTTTAAGCAAATGTAGGTACATGTCCCTACCAATATTGGTACTGTCTTTTGATGGATGTATACTGCACATAGGTGTAAAAACTAGAAAAAAACTCGTTTCGGTGTTTCGCAATACCTCCTACCGGAAAAAGTTGCAAGATCTATGGAATACAAAGTTTAGTCAGTTATGAATTTATTTTGTTTTTAAATAAATAAATAGACTCGGCCAGTTGTTGATCAGGGGATGAGTTCAAAAAACAAATTTTATTCATATATGCACTGACCGACCTACGTTGCAAAGCGCTAGCGGCTTAAGCTCGATCATCATCAGAAGAGTGGAAAGTGAGAAAAGAAGCCTTGGCTGTTAGTTCACTTTTAATCTAAGATGAAATAAAATGTGTTTTCACTGTATAAGTCTGGTCCGATCCCACGCTGTGCGATCATTTCCAATAAAAGCCATACTTTTCAGGCACTGCTAATGAAGTCATTCACAGTTAACTGTACAGTTTACCGAACCAACAGTTCAAGAGCAATTACGCATAGTTACCGTTGCACAAATTAATCCCGGAGCTATTTCACCTTAATTCGAAGTTGAAAAGTTCGCAACTAGTGACTGCTTTAAATTATTGCCGCTAAATAGGGCTCATGAATCATGGCCGGTCGTGTTCGTCTGCTAATTGCATTTCCTCGCGACTGCGGAAGGGGGGGGGGGGATGCAATCCCATTTATCTAAAGCTCGCTTCATTGAGGTGGTGGAATTTATAGGCGCAGCACTAACTACAGTGGCTATGGTACACGGTGCAGGTATCTGCTAACTAGGTGTTATCTACAATTGAAGAATACAATCTATCTTTGTAATCACTAGATACATAGTATAAAACAAAGTTGCTTTCTCTGTCCCTATGTCCCTTTGTAAGCTTAAATCTTTGAATCTTTTTTTAATAGATAGAGTGATTCAAGAGAAAGGTTTATATGTATAATAACATCATATTGCACCCGTGCGAAGCGGGGGCGGGTCGCTAGTAACCTAATATGATAATATTTTATTTAAAGCGCTTTTATCTCGACAACTGACCGATTTCCATGGGTTTTTGTCTATGGGGTTTGTCTCCGCTTCGAAAAGGAGAGTTAATATCGAAAGTTACAGGTAGTCAAAGGTCCGTTTTTAAAATCCCATACATAGCTTAGCGAATTTGAACCCAACGTAATGACCTTAACGCGCCATACGCGAAGTGGTTTGGGTTCTTTTTTGCGTTTTTTTCATCATTACTATTTTAAGCATCATCATTTTCTAATTTCTGTTTAGTGCTGGCAAAATTTATCTCATGTCAAAAGAACTTGAAAGTGACCGTGTCTGGTGTTTCTTTTTCAAATCAAGTTGGTAAACATTACCACCCAGTTGAAACTGTCTTATAGCTCACCCCTGATAATATAGCTGCAAAATTTGTGCCGATATAAAGCTCAAGAGTCATGTCTGGTCGTGTTCGTCTGCTAATTGCATTTCCCCGCGACTGCGGAAGGGGGGGGGGGATGCAATCCCATTTATCTAAAGCTCGCTTCATTGAGGTGGTGGAATTTATGGGCGCAGCACTAACTACAGTGGCTATGGTACACGGTGCAGGTATCTGCTAACTAGGTGTTATCTAGAATTCTAGAATGTAATCTATCTTTGTAATAATCTAATATAATAATAGTTATTTAAAGCGCTTTTATCTCGACTACTGACCGATTTCCATGGTTTTTTGTCTGTGGCGTTTGTCTCCGCCTCGAAAAGGAGAGATTTTATTTTATTTTCTTTATTAGGATTATCAACTGTTGATACAATATTACTTAATCTAGTTTGACATGATTTCGGTTCTTAAGGTAATTGCACGACAGATTTACAGATAAACACAGCGTGGTCTATAGGTGACACGTATATAAAAAAAATTAATTAAAAGCCTTAATTAAATTAAAATGCAAAATCCGAGTGGAAGAAGTTGCTGGATAGCCGGAAACCTTTATGAAAAATTAAACAAAGATACATGAAAAAGAAATAAACTAAAGAAGAGCGGTAAGCCAATGAAAACCGCACGTAAAACAAAAACAAAAAATACAATACAGGGCCAGAACTAAACATGGTCTTCGAGGCTAATCTGAGACTTAACTTTCTCCCTAAAACAATGAATGGAGTCCGAGTGAACATCCAAGTGACCGCTAAATTTATTGTATAATTTGCACAGACGTGGTATAGGTGAGCAGGCGCCGAACTGCGTCCTTCGCTGCGGTGGGCAGAGAATGTTGCTTATTTTGTTACGAGGATAGCGGGAGGGTACCCTGAAGTTAAATTTTCTGAGTAGTTGAAGGCAGTCGATCCCGTTTCGGAGGATCTTAAACAATAATGTTAGGTCCAGTAAGTCTCTGCGTCTATCCAAGCTGATCATTTTGAATCTTGTCAGTCTGGCAGCGTACGATCTTATTGTTCTCGCTTCTCCTTCGGCAAATGCCAAGTGCCATAGAAACCTTTTCTGAATCCTCTCTAATCTAAGAATATGGACAGCATAGTGTGGCCTCCATATAGTGCAACCGTATTCCAGCGTGCTATTCCAGCGTACTATACACCAAGCATTGTAGAGAAGAATTTTGGTTCTAAAGTCCCTAAATATCCTGGCGTTACGAAGCACGAAGCCCAAGGTCTTAGAAGCTCTGGCGACTATGTTCTCAACATGAGGCACAAAAGTAAGTTTCTTGTCGAGTAAAATACCCAAATCTCGTACTGATTCCACTTCATGTAGGAGGCTGTGGTCGATGGTGTAAGGGTGGGTGATTATGTTGCTGACTTTTCGAGTGAAGTTGATATAATAGCATTTTCCTGTGTTTAAGCGCATGCCGTTGAGCAAACACCACTCCGCAAGCCGGTTGAGATCATCTTAAAGTAACAATGCGTCAACGGGTGTCTCCACAACTTTGAGGATCTTTAGGTCATCTGCGTATAAGAAAGGTTTGGAGTTTTTGAAGTGTTCTGGAATGTCGTTAATAAAGATGTTGAAAAGCACCGGGCCCAGGTGGGAACCCTGAGGAACCCCTGTGCTAGCCCTGTACCTGGTAGATTCATAACCATTTGCCACGACGAAAAATGATCTGTTTCGAAGATAGGACTCCAACCATCTCAGCAGAGTTCCCGAAAAACCGTGTGATTCGAGCTTTGAGACCAGGACGCTGTGAGAAACCGTGTCAAAAGCTTTGCGGAAGTCCGTGTATACTACATGGACCTGCTTTCCTCTATCAACTGCTTCCACAACGTCTTCAACGAAGGTAATCAGGTTGGTACTGGTAGATCTCGCCTGGACAAAGCCGTGCTGATGAGTGGAAATGTACTGTTTGATATAGCTTCGAATAGCTGTGCAAATCATTGACTCCAATACCTTCCCAAAAGTACTGAGGATGGAAATAGGTCGGTAGTTTTCCACAACTGTGTCGTCACCGCTCTTGAAGACCGGCACTACCTTTGCAACCTTCCATTGTTCTGGAAAGATACCCGAGCTCAATGAGGCGTTGAATATAGTTAGCAATGGAGATACTAAGGTTTTTGAGCACCGTTTGATGAAAAACGGCGGGATTCCATCCGGTCCCGCTCCCTTGTTCCCGTCTAAGCTTTTCAGCTTCCGTAGTAAATCATGATGCTTTATTTCGATTCTTGTAAATGCATCAACGGATACGTCCCTGCTGGCACAAGCATTATCCCTTGCAGAGTCTACCCCCTGACCTGAAGACGCAAAAAACTCACCAAACATGTCACAGATGCGAGTGCCGTCGCTTGAACTTCTAGTGCTATCTGACATGATTGCTGGTAAGCCTTTATGGTCATTCTTTTTAGATTTTATGTAGGTCCAAAAGTATTTGGGGTTGTTTCTAACTTGGTTCTCAACATTATTAATATACTTATCATAACAGTCGGCCAATAATCTATCGCAACGTTTTTTTAGCATTTTTAGTTCCAGAATGTCCAACGGGTTGCTGTATTTTTTTACTTTGGCTCTCATTTTTTCTTTTTCCCTCAGTCTGCGAACTAAGTTACGGGTATACCATGGCGGGTGCTTGGTGCTTTTTTTAATGAAGTGCGGCACATTAGTCTCCACAATCTGGTTGAGAGTGTCTTGGAGGCAATCGACCATCTGATTGACGTCCTCGCAGCTTTCAAACACTGAAGTCCAATGCACTCCGTCCAGAGCTACATTGACTGTGCTATAATTAGCCCTACGAAAGCTGAAACACTTTTGTCCTGCGTTGTCCTGTAGGCTTTTGGGATGATCAAGTGTAAGAGCGACAACTAGTGGTGGATGTAGTGGGTCGATTTTGCTTAAAAGTTTCAGGCAATTCCTTACCTCACAGTTTTTCACGTTTGTGAGCACCAAGTCGAGAATTCTATTATGATGATTACCTTCCCTATTCAATTGTTGAAAGTCATTAATGAAATGAAAGTCCACTAAAGTTTGGGCCAACCCGTGGAGGCCGCTGGACGATTCACCTACCCGCTTCCAGTCAATGCAACCCAAGTTAAAGTCTCCCACCACCAGTCTGTGCAGATCACACTCTTCAAAAACACGGTTACAGTTATCTAGGAACATGTCCAAAGACACCCTGGTCACAGGAGGTGGCAGGTAAACGGCGCAAAGAACGTATTTTAGAATGTTTTTTTTTTGTTTAACATCGAATGTGATCCATAAATCCTCGGAAGAGCTTTCCCAGGCGTGGATTCTTTTCGAGTTTAGTGATTTGCGGACTGCAACTAGTACACCTCCTCCATCTTTCTTCTTGGAGATGCCGTTAATTGATCTGTCCCTCCTGTGAACAGTGTATCTATGATCAAACAATTCTGTATCCAGTAGGCCGTCGTTTAGCCAAGTTTCAGTCAGAACAATAACGTCAAAACTACTGATGCAAAGATTTTCATAGAATTCCATTGTTTTCGTTCGCAACCCTCTTACATTTTGGTAATATATATTAATACGATTTAATTTTAAAACTAAAAGTAAAACAACATGCAATATATATTTTTTTTAAAAAAGTTACACAATTTTGTCCAGAGAACTCAGGTCTCTTATTAAAATGTAGTCTGCGTCGTCAGCTTTACGAACGAAGATCTTGCCGTTTCTTATCCATACGTATTTATATTTTTTTTCTTTCGCTCTAAGTCTTGCAGCTGCATGAAGGCTTTAATTGCTTGGCGTTAGGTGCTCGATGACATAAATAGGCGTCTTCTCCCCACTCAAGCCAATGTTGGAGGTGTTCATCTTGTGTTCATGTGTTTTTTTAGATTTGTTGTAGTTCTTCACAGCAGCAAGAAGTTGGTCACGAACATTTGAAGAGCTTAATTGCACTACAACTGAGCGAGGGCGCAAGCCGGCGGGGTCTATTTTAGCAATTCGAGTAGCCTTGACGATACTTTCAGGTTTTACAGCACAGTTCACTACTTTGCAAATAGAAGAAACCATGTCCAGCAGATTTTCTGACTTCTTCTCAGGAATGCACTGTATTTCAATATTGCTAGCTCTTGCTTGCTGCTCCAGCTGGTCGACTCTGTTGTTCAGGTTTGTTACGGTAGAACGTAGATCAGTATTTTCAATTCTCAACTCTTCCATCGACTTAACTGTGGTCTGATGCTGCTCTTTGAATTCATCATATTTAAGGCTGATGAAGTTCATTGACTCCTTTAGTTCAGTCATTTCGGCTTTTAGTCCTTTAATCCCCCTACCCATTATGGCGGCAAAATTATTGCTCATTTGTGAAATAAGAGTGCTCATCTCGGACTTGAAAACGTCCCTAACGATTTCACTGACATCATCTCGGGTTACAGGTGATCTTTCCTCAACGGGAGAGGAGAATGCTTGGCGTTTAGTTGAGCGTTTATGGGCACTTTCTTCACATGTTCCCACAGCTGGTGTCTCAGTAGGAGTGCGAGTTAACGTCCCATCCAGATATGCCTCTCTTCCTGTACACTTTGGACATTTCCATTTTTTGTTAGCAATAGACCCAGATATTCCAGATAGATAGATAGATAGATAATTCTTTATTGCACACCAAAACAACAGAAATCAACAGCAAAAGTAACACAGATTGACGTAAATGTACAATTTGGGCGGCTTTATCGCTAAAAAGCGATCTCTTCGAAACAACCCACAGGTAGAGGAAAATTGACTAGAGGGGTAGGCAAGTGCACAAGTAATAATAATAGTAACTAAAACTGAGAGTTAATATCGAAAATTATTGGTAGTTAAAGGCACGCTTTTAAAATCCCATACAGTGCTAAGCAAATTTGAACCCAACGTAATGACCTTAACTCGCCATTACGCTAAGAAGTTTGGGTTTTTATTTGCGTTTTTCACATCATCATCCTCTTCTTTCTGCTTAGTACTGGCAAAATTCATCTCATGTCAATACAACTTAAAAATGACTGTGCATGGTGTTTCTTCTCAAAATCAAGTTGTTAAACATTACCATCCAGTTGAAACTGTCTTTTAGCTCAACCCTGATAATATTGCTGCAAAATTTGTGCCGATATAAAGCTCAAGAGTCATGTCTGGTCATGTTCGTCACCTAATTGCATTTGCTCGCGACTGCGGAAGGGGGGGGGGGGGATGCAATCCCATTTATCTAAAGCTCGCTTCATTGAGGTGGTGGAATTTATGGGCGCGGCACTAACTACAGTGGCTATGGTACACGGTGCAGGTATTTATTTATTTATTTATTAGTTTGTACACAAAAAGACATTGACAATAGAAAATATTTAGGACAGTAAAAGTACAGGTGAGCTTATCTCTAAAAAGAGATTTCTTCCAGCAGACCAAGGTGACAGGATATGCGATTTATTAAGACTCCAAGACAGCTGCGTACAAAACCAAAAGCTAAATTGCTAAAAAATCCACAAAAAAAAAAAATATCTGCGCTGTGAGAGCTGGTGCCATAAGTAAATTTATAAAAACCTATATAACAGGTCACCAGGACCCACTCCGCGGTTTAACATGCAATTCATGGAGGCAGTAAAACCAATAATTTAAAAGTCAAGTTATAGAACATTACCATCCAGTTGAAACTGTCTTTTAGCTCAATCCCTCAAAAATTTGTGCCGATATAAAGCTCAAGAGTCATGTCTGGTCATGTTCGTCGCCTAATTGCATTTGCTCGCGACTGCAGAAGAGCGATCCCATTTATCAAAGCCTCGCTTCATTGAGAGAGAAAGCGCGGTTCAAAGGTTAAGTATCCTATCTCGAAACCCGAGATCCAATCTAGCATTAACACCTACTTTTTGTTCACTATGAAACTTCCTGCTGCAAGGTAAAAAAAGTTTCTACCTACTAAAGATAGGAAAACCAGAAAAAGACAATCGGTCTACCTGGCATCAGGCGGGAACCGATCCCACATCTTTCGCAAACCGGGCGACTGCACTAACCATTATGCTACCGAGACCATTAACAGACCGGCCGAATTTCTCTGGTGTATTATACCTGGCAGCTTTCTGGTTTTCCTATCTTTTAGTAAGATGATAATGCATTATCCCTAATGCTAAAAAATAAAAATAACCTAAGTTGCTACTAAACTACAGTTTCTTACAATTATGGCATTACGGTGGTTGGAGTCCCCATTTGTGCAATATTTTGTCTATTGTATTGTATTGTAAGTTCAACCTCCAGAGAGCTAATCTCTAATAGCGGTGGTAGGCTTGCCCCTTGCCACGTTGGGTTTGAACTCGTTCGGCAAGGTCTGGGTTTCTGAACGTCCGGTTCATCGCGAAGAAGGCAAAAACAAATGTGCCTTTGACTATCTTGTCTGTGGTTATTATTGATTTATTGTTAACTAGCGACCGCCCGCGACTTTGTCCGCGTGGACTTAAGGATGAAAAAAAAAGTTATGTTTTTTATAAATTGTAGCCTATGTGCTATGCTAATATTGTGAAGTTTCATTCAAAACCATTCAGTAGTTTTCACGTGAAAGAGCCACACGTCACATACAGACATACAAACTTTCACATTTATAATATTAGTAGGAAGTATCAACTGTTCATTATAAGTGTGGTTCAAGGTACCCAAGTTGAATCATACTTGAATTTAAAAAAAAAACTGCCATCCTTACAACAAGATCTTCTGTCACTCAACTAAGCCGAACTTATAAGGTGTTAGGCATATTAAAGTCTCTATGAATATTACTTGTAGTGCAAACATTTGGTTATATGAATACATTCTTGCTTGCTTAAGGAATATAGTACAAACATTAAACCACGAACGTGCAACACACAAACATTATGAGAGAACCCAGTCATTATTATTCTAAAACATACCTCTATTGGTTTTACAATTAACCGACGTAGCCAATTTGCTGACTTTGATCCCAAAATGGTGAACTTCATAATACGCCTTTGAATTTTAATCAAAGGCGTATCACATTTATTACTCTTTGTCTTCAATTAATGCTGATTAAGTAAACTATTGCACACAAGACATTCTAGTTTCTAATATCTAGGTGGTTGCCTCCAATAACTTCCAAATGAAAACGTAGCAGATAGATTTTACAATACGTCTTTTCACTTGAACACTGGTAAGCAACATATCTAAAAACGTCTGATTCAAGCATACATCCACACGGTACAAGGCCAATGTTGGCTAATCTTATTCACAAGAATCCATTTCAACTCATCACCTTCTTCTAGGCGCAAAGGGCTGAATTGGAAATAATGCCAACGTTTTGCCAAATATTAATAAAAATCCCAAATCATATTTCACAATGTTACTTAGACGTAACAACTTTAAGTTGATTTCAAATTTGACCTGTGACATAAATTTGCCTTAAGTGTTTTAAGCGTCTGTATATTTCGTGGGATCTTCCATTAGAAGGAGGCACTTAACCTTCGACTGAGTCCTAGACTAAACAAGGTAATTCTACCTAGTACAGCACAACTCTACTCTTTGAACACAATAAACGAATGCCATAACAACCTTAGAATAAAAGGCCATTAGATCGGAAACGTCAGACCTAAGTTACTTCCGTGTGTTGAAGGTGTATCTGCCTTTAACATTGATAGAATCACCCTGGCATAGGGTAAATATACCAGAAAGATTCGGCCGGTCTGTTGATGGTCTCAGTAGCACTGTGGTAAGTGCAGTCGCCCAGTGTACGGAAGACGCGGGTTCGATTCCCATAAAAACCTTAATGTTTATTTTCAAAGCTATCTGGTCATTTCAGTACCTGCTTTGAACAGGGTGTTTTTAAAAATAAAGCAAAATACACTATTGACTAAAACATGAGCACACATACTGCCCCACATTAATGTTGTCTTCTAGATAACAAATAGGTAACACGTATAACCCGATGTAAAGCTTAACGTTACACCACCATAAAAAAACCGGCTTTGACCATTATTATGGAATACATTCTGCTATTTTGCTAAATATGTAGACGATAATGATGAAAAAATGAAAATAACGTCGATTTAAAAAAACACTTTAATTGAACACGACAAAGGCAAAAAAAACTAACCTCTCATGATTTTACCTTTATTATTGAGTAAAAAAAAAAAAATTATAATTTTGTCCTTATCTACGTAAATATTTTTTTATTAACAACAATAAGCATGCCGTTATACAGCCTAAGGTTAAATTTTGCAAACGGCTGAATAATGAAAACACTGGTACTGCGAGATATGAAGCTAATCCCCGTGACACTCCGTAAGGCTTGCTATAGATATGAAAGCTTAAAGCACTGTAAATAACATTTATTTTGGATTGTATCTATTTACTACTTGCTTTGTAAATCATTATGAATTAGAAAGAAAGGTGTGTGGTCTAAGTTATAGCATACGTTGTTTTATTTGATAACGTTTGTTACTTTGAGGACTTTTCATTTCGATGACTATGTCCTGTCGCACATTCGACCGTATGAGATAAAATATACTTTGATTTGATTACTTTTGTTGTCGCTTCAAGCACTTTTTATATACGAATTTATTGTTTCGTATTTTAATCTTTAGTGGTCATAATAATATAACTAACGTTGAAAAACTGACAGTTATTTTAATATAATTTTCTTCCTCAGGTGCTAGTGACAAAACCAGACTTCTACAATGAAGAAACGAGGAAGAATCTGTTCTGCACTCTCTCTGAGCTGATCTCCCTGAACATCGTGCCCATCGTGAACACGAACGACGCCGTCAGCCCGCCCATGTACATCCATGATGACACTGTGGTGCCTGGCACAGGGAAGAAGGTAAGGCTTTTATTTATATAAAATTCTATCTGTTCTGGCAGACGCCGTTCTGTCAAATTATATTGAACTTACGCACCTTTTAAACCTTGCCCGGACCTTCACATATATTTTAAACTAAAGTTATCCAAATCAGTCTAGCCGTTCCCAAGTTTCAGCGAGACAAACGAATAGCAATCCATTTTTATAAATAGAGATAAGGTGACCCTGGCGTAGTTGTGACAGTACATTAGCAACGATCACTGTTGTGAAATAACACACGCCGAGTCAAAAATAATATGTGTGTACGGGAAATGGGGTGACCACCCGAAATATAGCGATGGCTTCTCCGTGCTTTGGGAGGCAAGTTAAGCAGTTTGTCCCGGTTAACTTTGCTAGATGTCAGACGATAAGCCTAGTCGGAGGCCTTAGGGTAGTTTGATAATATCTGACATCAAGGTTTCTCAGTAATCTTACACTTCTCCAACAATCCGTACTGAGCCCGCGTGTTGGAGTACGGCTCGCGCCACCTCATAGTTGAAGTGAAGACTAGCAGTGGGACGTATACCTAAAGGCAGATTATGTTATGTGTCAGGACTTAGGATGCGCCATATACTAGCGATAATCACTGGTAAGTAACAAGTCGAACGTATTATTCAGGGTTCCCTTAAAAGTGTCAAGCCAAAGTCTAGAGAACGAATTTTTAAAATTCCTTCATGTAACTTTATTTTTTGTTTTTTTAGTTTTCGAGTTTAACTTTTCTATCGTTTTTTTTTCAAATCGTGTTTAACGATACGTGATTGCTTACAGACACATGGGATTTAAATACTACTGTATTAATAACACACGACTATTCTCCTTCATGATAAGGAATATCATGAGACATTACGGTAGCAAATAATTGGCCTTCGTTAATTTACTTCGTTATAAATAGAATAAATTAACAAGAATTGGTTTTGTTTGTGTTCTTTTGTTCATTTTTTCCTGGAATATTAAAAACTGTAATGACGAATGTAAATCAGTGAGTGAAACATACCAACATTCCCACCAGATATTCAATTTGTCGATAATCCACTAAAAAAACAAAACACAACACACTGAAACTACGTTGATGGAAATCCAAACATAAGTTGCCCTCCAGCGGATCAACATTGTTCCGTATTGAGCCTATGTAAATCAGTTTGGCGAAGGCTGATAGGCTGATTTACATGGAAACTGTGTGAAAGCAATACAACTCGAGGTTCCATTTGCTGTTATGTGTTATTTTCAGATTTGAATGTTGGGAAACTGTTGAGTTCCGGTAGCTTTCAAAATAGACTCATTTACGTTATAAACGTAAATTCGTTTGTACGATGTAAATGCGTTCGAATTTGCATAGAACACAATAACATGTTCTAAAAGAATTTTAAAATCAATAACTGTATTTTAGAATAGACCAGGTTTTCAAAATTGGCCAAACTGACCAAACATCTTTCACCATATTTATTTTTATTATTTTCTTCGTGGGGAAATCCTCATGGACTAAGACAAACTAAGCAACTGAATGCTTGTGCTATAGGATACTACACATCGGATAAACATACCTAAATACCGTTTTTTTGTAAAACAATATGCTTAATAGGAAACACCCAGACCATAACAAACAGACATGTTCGTGCACACAAATGTTTGTACTGGGCGGGGATCGAACCCACGACTATTAGTGTCCCACTGCGGAACCATTACACCAAATCGGTCGTCATTATTCCGTTTTCCAAATGTTTTCAGACTTTTTCTGAAGGTTGATATCAAGCCACCCCAGGACCACCAAGGCCAAGGCTAATATAATTACAGTTACTTATACGGCTCTTTTGTAACATACTTCAATTTTTCTCTTTTAATAGAAATAGTAAAGATGTAAATATATTCAACATGCAAAGTTAGACTGGAATCAGTAACACAAAGGCCTCTGTCAATTTAACCTAACTAAGAAAAAGTTAAAGAAAGTCTTGTTTATGAAAACAAAGGTTTAAGCAAAGTTATGACTTAGGACAATAGCGAGTGAAATTCATTACTTTGGAACTAATTTCAACTGAATTTATAGTTGAATCATTGTTTATTTATTAAAAACAGGCATCTTAGGTTTAGAATAGATACCCCTTTAAATAACTTGAAACAAACTGTAATTGAAAAACATCATGTACGGAGAGATTTACTTAAAAAAAATGATTAATTTTAGAGTGAGAGTTCGACAGTGTTATGCCCCGTGGTTAAACACACTCTGGTTCGGAAGCCACCCGGGTGATTCTGAGTTCAAGACTGGCCGGAATACCTACTAAGCGTTGATTGTTCGATATGCTGCTAACTCTCCGCTGATGGAAAACACCGCTGAAAAAACTCAAGCAACCCAGATAACTGCCTTAACACGTTCCCTGTCCATTTAATTTCATAATTGAAAATCCACTGTTTTAAATCACATGTGACTCATGGAACAGAGAATGTGTTAAGCTTGCCCCTTACAGGACCGCGAACGAAGTAATCACAGGTTGCCAACGACCACGTTGGCAACCTGTGATTACTTCGTTTGGGATAATCCGTGGGCGTATGTAGAAATCAACAGCTTATAATATTTTGTTGACCACGTTCAAAACTAATTTTAACAAAACAAATAAACTACACGCACATTATCCAAGATCAAAGAACAACAACACTTGTATTACAAGCTAACAATAGTCGTAAAATCTGTTCGTACAGTCACCCGCTCAACTGTGCACGTTCATACCGTCCACGCCAATATGGGAGCTCAAAGCAAGGAGAGGTCAGCTTGTGATGGTATTTTTGGGCTCTAGCTTAGGTCGAGCGTACCATTAATTTTGTTTCTCCAGACATTCTAGTTACAAGAAAGTTTACTTAAGCTCTTTATTTAACTTACTAGTTGTAATGTGTTTGAACTGAGCCGTAACTTAATACATTAAATAGAACTATACTCGTTAACAGAAACGAAAAAGGTGTTATTTGAACCTGAACCCATTCTTATAGTTTGAAAGTATACTCGTAGTATCTATAGGATTAGCATTTCCCTGCGTACATGCAAGACATATTAACAATGACTAACCCCTATGGGTTATAAAAGATATAACAACGATTTAAAAGTATCGCGGTAGAATTTAATTTCGTCAATTTATGCCACATTTGTGAATTACTCAAAACCACAAAAATCTAAATGTCTGTGACCCCGCGAGAATGTCAGTGTCCTTCCGCAGTGTTATGAGGCACGCAATCTCGGAGTCACACAAATTCCAACATATACATATAAAATATGCCTATGATTCGATATAATTATGTTTATCTAGCAAATTCTTTTCCTCTTTATTTGTCAAAATCAGTTAGTATTTTTTCGGTTTTGGTAATCGGAACATCCAGAAGCCCACACTACCACCAAGATGCTGGACTTTTTTTTCTCTATTCTCCATCCTCGGAGAGTTAGCGGCCAGATTCGAACTCCAGGCCACACGTTCTCAATCATCGTTTTCATTCATCATGTTAATGTTTATGTCAATTATAGAGATGTAAGAATTTTCCTCGCTGCCTATTAAAGCTTCCGACATGGCTTATTTTTATGACAGTACCGCTTTAACGATAGCCGAGATTTATGGTTTGACGTGCTTTCTCTAGCACAAAGCTTTGAACAAGTTATCGCTACAATTTAAATCCTTCAAAGATCTGAAGGGGTTAGAACGGTTTTCCAAAGGTATTATCTTGCAAACCATATTGCTCGTTTGCATTTCAGCACCGAGTCTATTGTCTTCGGCTATAGCTAGTACATGTATTCGTATCGTATTTAAAGTTTCTTCTTCTTTCGTTGCCGAATTACTAGTTTTATCACATTGCCTATAAGTAACAAATACATTTTGTAATTGAAGAAAATTTGACGACCCTACTATAACAAAAAGGTCGCGGTCATGGTATTGGTTAAGCTGTTTAATTAGTATGTATTTACAAAAAAAGGTTTGTTTATCCGTTCTCATAGTAAATAAGTAGGTTGTGAGTAGTTTTCATAGTTAGAGATATCTTTTGTAAAATTTGTAACCTTTTTGCCCAGTTCTGAAACTTGGCTCCGGGTAGGCATCCTAACTATGTCAGCAAGACTATAAATACTCGACTGAGAAACCTCTTATCCTATGTATCGTTGTGGGAACGAGCAAACAATACTTAACGGAGAACTCCAGAGTAACGAGGTAAACTCATTGAATGGGGCAACTTGTAGGGAAGTAACTTTGAAGTGGATGGTTAGTAGACCTTTTAGTAACAAATAATTCAGCAGTGTGATTGTTTCCATATTTGGGGAGAGATAAGTGGTTTGGGCTATGTAAACGTTAATTAAAATTTGTAAATAATATCTCGAAATAGCAGTGGTTAAGAACTTATATGTCCAGCATTTCCTAGTATTACGATTAAGTATTATGAAGATAGACAAAACAAAAACATTTCTATAAAATCTGCACATAGTTTAAACTTGAACAATTCATCAAAGTTGGTCAATTCGTTTCGTAGGAGCTTAACAACAAACACTGTGGCACGAGAATTTTATATATAAGACATATTTATACTATTGAAAGAGGTGGTCCGTTTGCGCATAAAATTTTCGCTCAGCAAAAGTGGACTTCAGCTGCATGTATATTTTTCCCTCCTGCTAGCGCCTAATCTTTTTATTAACTCTTATGGATTCTACATTCACTACGTACAATTTAGATCTTCGGCAGAGTATCAGTAGGTATAGTTTGAAAAAACATTCGTTTTAATGATAAACCCTTTCTAGTTCAAATTCTTTACAATGTTTATAAATACTGTGGCACTCTTGAAATAAAAGCTCATTCAAGCTTAGCAGCTCAGACATGTGGAGAGATGCCCAAATAATGATTTATTTATATATTTTTCTCAGGGTATCGGTATCAAAGACAACGACAGCCTGTCAGCGCTATTGGCGGCGGAGATTCAATCAGATCTGCTGATCATGATGTCAGATGTCGACGGCATCTACAACAAGCCTCCATGGGAAGACGGCGCCAGGATGATGCACACGTATACCTCCAAGGAACAGGTTCAATTTGGACAGAAGTCTAAGGTAAGCAGCGTTTGAGCACAATCTCACCTGATCATAGGTGATGTGGTTCAAGGTGGTACAGATGCCTTTCGATTTGAGTGATCCATGTTGAGAGGATTCCGCTACTGAGCTGGTCACTTAAATTTAAAGGCACCACCGCATCCAGACCAAAAAAAATGGATCTTCACTTTTTTCTTGAAAAGCGCTCAAGTTACATCTCTTTCTATAACTTCAATTTCAGTTTTGATTCTAATTGTTCTGCAAACCAATACTTGACTTCCACATAAGAAATGCTAAGCACTAATTTACCTAAATAAAAGGATATTTACCAAACCATCCGATTCCCAAGAGACAGATGAAAGAAAGGGGTGGACAGTTGTGGTAACACAAGATGTACGAAATGTGTGTACGAAACACGAAAATTAACAAAGTTTTTTATTACAGTTTCATTACTACTATGTCAATAAAAATTAAACTTAAAGATATCAAACGCAAGGTTCACTGTGATTACTGCACTATTTTACGATGAAACTAATCTTGGCAAACCGCTTCATGGCCCACAAAGGTATAATTTTAGTGTCTACTAGCGGAGTGAAATCGTAAACGTCTACATTACATTTTAGATGACTCTACGGTTATCGCAGTAAGACCCTTAAAAGACCTTTAGACCCTTAAGACCCTTAAACTGTCGTAGAAATACCGACGACGAATCACCAGTTGTGGGGTGGGGGTTTTGCTGTTTGGGGTAGGAAAGTTAAATAATTATGACTATTTTCATGTCTAATGCAGCATGGGGCATCCCAAAGGTAAATTACTAGAAATCGATAACTGCTAGTAATTTACGAGAAACGCTTCTGAATGTGAATTGGCTTAATATGTCTAAACTTCATTAATTTAAGCTTTTTTTGTAGTGAACAATTAAAATACTTAGAAAATAATTTGTATTTGAAATAAAACTCTTTGCACATCAGATTCCTTATCTGGTATTTTAAAATTTGGCTTGGTGCTTTTCTGTTTTGTATAGTTTTGAGTTTAAGGAACTTCATTACTGTTATACATATAAGCAAGGCAGAGTTACCACTTAAATAAAACTTCAACTCCTGAAGGTGGGCACTGGAGGCATGGATTCTAAAGTGAATGCAGCTACATGGGCGATGGCTCGTGGCGTCAGCGTCGTCATCTGCAACGGTCTGGCAGACAAGGCGATCAAGACCATCATCAGTGGAAGGAAAGTCGGCACATTCTTCACAGATTACGCATCGGCTACCACTACTTCCAATTCCGTTGACGAGTTGGCCGAGAATGGTAATGGAAAAGTTTAATTTATTATAGAAAAAATACCAACATACCCCTAAAACACTACAAAAAACGACTACTATAAACTCAACATAGGTAATACTTCTTCTTCTTATTGTGTCGAAGGCTACAAAGTATACAGCTGTAGAGACTTACGATCAAAATTTCGGCTCCTTCAGTTGGTCATTAGCACACACTTCACTTGTACAGCTGTTTGTACTTGATGACTTAATGTACTCTGTAAATGCATAATTATTATAATTTCTTGCAGCTCGTACTGGAAGCAGAGTTCTGCAGCAGCTTTCACCTAGTGACAGAGCATCAGCTATCCATTCACTGGCAGATTTATTAGTGGACAGACAAGAAGCAATATTAGAAGCAAACGCTAAAGATATAGACGAGGCGACCAAAGGAGGAGTAGCAACACCTCTTCTGAACAGATTATCACTAAGCCCTGGAAAATTGAAAACATTGGCGATTGGTCTGAAACAAATAGCTGATTCTAGCTATGAGAATGTTGGAAGAGTTCTAAGGAAGACTAAATTGGCGGAAAATCTAGTTCTTCGTCAAGTGACGGTCCCTATTGGCGTGTTACTGGTTATATTTGAATCAAGGCCAGATTCGTTGCCCCAAGTTGCTGCTTTAGCAATGGCCTCAGCCAACGGTCTTCTTTTGAAAGGCGGAAAAGAAGCTGCCCACTCGAACAAAGCACTGATGGACTTAGTTAAAGAATCTTTAAAAACTGTAGGTGCTCAAGACGCGATATCCCTAGTTTCAACTAGGGAAGAAATCAGTGATCTACTTGCCATGGAGAAACATATAGATTTGATTATTCCACGTGGATCGTCTGAATTAGTAAGAAACATTCAAAAGCAATCTCAACATATTCCAGTGCTTGGGCATGCTGAAGGTATTTGTCACGTGTATTTGGACAAGGACGCAGATCCGTCCAAGGCTATTAAGATTATCCGTGATGCCAAATGTGATTACCCTGCCGCTTGCAACGCTATGGAGACGTTGCTCATCCACGAAGATCACTTGAACACCTCTTTGTTCAGTGACATTTGTACCATGCTCAAGAATGAGGGAGTTAAAATACACGCTGGTCCGAAATTGTCCAGTCATTTGACGTTCGGTCCTCCTCCAGCTCGGACTATGAAGCACGAATATGGCTCTTTGGAATGCTGCATCGAAGTCGTCAAAGACCTTGATGAGGCTGTTGACCACATTCACAAATTCGGAAGTTCGCATACAGACGTTGTTATCACTGAGAATGGTGAGTAAACATTTATTATTTGCATTACAGATTCCAGACAGTTATGTAATAACACGCTAATTACTACGTTTCAGTGTAAACAGAGAAGTCATTAAGATAGCAGATAACTTCAAGGAGCGTGTGTTAGGATTTTTACTGATATGAGTAGCGTGATTTTATAGACGTAATTTCAGTATGTAGTTAATCCTTGAACTGTTACATAAGTTACTAGTAGTTGCTTAAGTTTCATATTTGGACTAGTTATTGTTGTTATCCGATATTTGTTTTCTGTATTGTAATCTTATGCATAATAACATGTTTTGTTTATTAATTTCAGTTGTTGCTATAAAAAATCAATTCAAAGTCTGCAGTTTAAAATAATGTTATTAAAACTATTTTTCAAAGTTAGTTTAACGAGCTTGTTTTGCAACCAATGCGTTTTTCGCAGAACTTATACATATCAAACTTGTGAAGTACTTAAAAGAAGTTAAACTATTCAAGTTCTGTAAGCATTGTTTTAATAATTGCTTTGTTTGTGCAATCGAGTTTAGGTTGTTTTTTATTCATTTGAAAAAGGCTGTTAAATTAAAATTCATATATGTTAGAAAAATACAGAAAGGACTAAAAATTACTAACTTCAAAGTGTTGCATATCTGGTAAGATAGTTAATATTCCTCAGTTGTATGTGCGTAGCTTCACCTATCAGACGAGTGTGCTAACTATCGTGTCACCAGTAAGTAGTCTATATATATAAAATAAACTTGTGTTAGTTACTCCACTTATAACTCAAGAACGGCAGAACCGATTTAGCTGAAAATTGGCATGGAGGTAGTTTAGAGCCAGGAGAAGGACATAGGATACTTTAATTTATTTTACTTTTTTTTTCTTCTTTTTTTTATTTATTGCCCTTAAGGCGGAACAAAGTTCGCCCGGTGAGCTAGTTAAGATATGTTTTTAAGACACAGGGATCAATAGTTTCAATTCTGAAGCCGCGTTTCCACTAGGCAACAATTGACGCTCAATATGTACGGCGACATTGCTCACAGCGCGCGTTGTTTCCACCATGACGCGCGGCTTGTTGTTTAGGACTATGCACACCGATCAACATTTTGTGCAACATGTCGCGTGGCAAATTTTGCCTAGTGAACATGCGGCCTTAAAGAAACAAAAAAGTTTTGTTATGTTGTGTCTTCATTTGTTTCGGCCGCGTCAATCGGCGGCTAGTTGATAAGTATAACCTGTCCACAGACAACATCGCTAAGAGGTTCCTGGGTTCGGTAGACAGCGCCTGCGTGTTCCACAACGTGTCTTCAAGGTTCGCTGACGGTTTCCGCTTCGGACTCGGTGCTGAAGTCGGCATTTCTACTGCGAGGATTCATGCTAGAGGTACGTTCTTTCATTATCTCTAGAAATAAAAATTTATTGTCGTTCGTTAGTCTTGCTGAAACTCGGCAACTGACTGTCACGTGACTCTGAATGTTTCACAAAGTAACGAAGTCTGTCGGGGCAGCTAGTAAAAAAATAAATATTATTTTGACAATAATCTACACAGCGCCATCTAGCTCTTAACTAAACAAAGTTTATACAAAGGATAATATACAACGGATAAACACTCCTAAACATAATATACATAAGAAACACCATGTACCACAAATGTTAATAAACACAATTTTTTGTACTGTGCGGGGATCGAACCTCTGGCATAACAGCAAACTCCTTAAACATCACTGTTGGTCGTCAACTTATTTGTCATATCGCACACAGAATCAGAATCAGAAATATCTTTATTTAAATAGACCTGTTACAAGTGCTTTCAAATCGTCAAAAACTTAATCAAACAAACAAAAATACACTTAATAATAGACTTAAATACTATAATAGAAATAATAAACAAATACACAGTATACAAACATAATGTGACTCAACCACCGGTGTCGGAAAGTTGTTTCTGTACTGAGAAGAACCGGCAAGAAACTCAGCAGTTACTCTTTTCAATATGTTCTGTACAATAATCCGTTAGTAAATTACAATTTTATTAAGTACACTGCGTGATATGCGATTTATAGTTTGAGACAACGCAATAATGTGAACGGTGTCAGATGTTCCGAGTGTGGGGTCAGATTATTGTTTTAATAATTAATATCTTCTGCGCATCTGTGATAGAAGTGTATGTAGGTGGTGACGGTAAAAGTTACAGTCCTACTAATACATTTTGGAAACAAGTATTAATTTTTATAACACCTCGTTTTGACAAACCAAGCTTTTTTAAAATACGACGGTTACTCATGTCATAACGATAACTTAAGGTAGGTACCACTGCAATAAGTCCCAGCTGTCTTTTCTTTTTGAAATTACCTTTTTTGCCCTGGAAATAAGTTTTTGTTTAGTTAGACTGTGTTATCTTATCAGTTTTTTTGGATTTAAAGTTGTAAATGGTAATACTTATCTGTCTCAATGCAAAAATGTATGCCTCTTTAAGTTAACTTTGGTACTGCCTAATGCGTTCGTTATCTTAGGCCTAGGGCTAAGCTTATAATTCATACAATTATGTAATGCACTTAAAACCTTCGTAACTACACCTCAAAGTCTGAACACTGACTTGAATGACGCACTAACTCGAAATTAACATAATTACGAAGCATCAAGACGCCTGGAACTTCCCAGACGAATTAATTACAACCACTAACCATTGTATTAACACTCAGTCTAAGCATTCGAATCTGAAATTGGCTGATCAAAGATCAATTAATCCGAATCTAAGGCTTGCTGAAGACGATTGACTGAGTAAATATATACTTAGCACAATGATAGAGCGAGACCTGATATTTTATGGGTACATTGACAGATTTCAGATTATTACATATTCAGTTAACAATAAGTATAACATTGTTTTAAATCTGACATCGATTTACAACACACAGCTTTTATTATTTAATAGAATATAGATAGAATTCGTTCGATTATGTTTATGTATGTTATGTATAATAATTATTCGTTTGCAAAGTAGTTTTAGTTAATGATTTGTTTCACAAATAATGAACAGAGGCGCACACATCAACCTTTATCAAACCATTGCAAAATGGGTCTAATATCGGCCGCATAAGGTGCCCCTATGTAAATGTTGATGGGTGCACCTCTGTACGTTGCATGAGCCCTACAAGCAAGGATTATTGCAACAGCAGTTGCAAATACTCAATGGATTGTCCGTCTGCGCTCTTCCTTGTCTATGTACGTGGAAGTTTCACAGAGCGAGTACTTCGTTTGGTGATTACAAGTCAGTTAACACTTGTACAACTTAGAACGAACTACTTAATCAGTATCTGAACTTTCTATGACTGGACATTCGTAATAATAGGTAGTACCTTAGGGCACTCCGTGGAGAAGCTGAAATTACTTTTTAGCTTTTCAGTCGCTGATAGTTGTAGCACGAAAAAACTGCGACAGGGTGAAAAAAAAGAATAAATAATTGGTTCTTAGGGCTAAGGCCACTTAAATGGTACATTTATTAATCTTCAGATAATAAGCTCCAACCCAAAATAAACCCAAGAAAATGCACTCGTAATACACAAACGCAGACGGCAAATTGCAATCATATGGTCTTATCACGATTATATACCTTGTTATCTTAAGAACCTATGGCTATAATATGCAAACAATATTCCAACCCAACAATCAAGTACCTCCAAGAAAGAAACAGGGAATTATTTACGCTACCGCAGTCCTCATTGAGCCTAGAGGGAAACCTGTCGCAATTGTTACAAAGTTGTTGCGAAAACATCCTTTATTGCTCAGTAATGGCGATTCTAAATGTCAGGATAGCTTGCGGCTGTCTGTACAATGTATGCATTACAGCAAATTCAATCCGGTTTCCGACGCGGAATTAAATGTCGCCGACAAACTGCGCGTCTCGCAGTTTACTCAAGGCACCGGGATGCCACGTAAATACGAGCTCTATTATGTTACAAGGAAGTCCTGGCTGTGTACTGGAGACCGTGACTTGATGTTCAAGTAGGAATCTATTGATACACTATTCTATGTTTATACATAGTCTAAGATTCGCATAAATCAGGTGGATTTTCGCTGATCGAAAGACTGAATCTGATGCGCTCTGTACAACGGCATACATAGATGCTATATCGCTACTCCGTGGAGACGTTGAAACTATTTTTTAGCTTTTCAGTCTTTATCTTTTGTCAGTTTTTTAACAACCTATAGTATGCAAACAATATTCTAACCCAACAACCAAGCATCTCGAAGAAAGAAACAGGGAATTGTTTACGCTACCACAGTCCTCATTGAGCCTAGAGGGAAACGTGTCGCAATTGTTACAAAGTTGTTACGAAAACATCCTTTATTGCTCAGTAATAAGGCGATTCTAAATGTCAAGATAGCTTGCGGCTGTCTGTACAATGTAAGCATTACAGCAAATTCAATCCGGTTTCCGACGCGGAATTAAATGTCGCCGACAAACTGCGACTCGCAGTTTACTCAAGGCGCCGGGATGCCACGTAAATACGAGCTCTATTATGTTACAAGGAAGTACTGGAGACCGTGACTTGATGTTCAAGTAGGAATCCATTGATACACTGTTGTATGTTTATACGTAGTCTAAGATTCGCATAAATCAGGTGGATTTTCGCTGATCGAGAGGCTGAATCTGATGCGCTCTATACACCGGCGTAGATAGATGCTATATCGCTACTCCGTGGAGACGCTGAAACTACTTTTCAGCTTTTCAGTCTCTTTCTCTTGTCAGTTCTTTAACAACCTATAATATGCAAACAATATTCTAACCCAACAATTAAGCATCTCGAAGAAAGAAACAGGGAATTGTTTACGCTACCGCAGTTCTCATTGAGCCTAGAGGGAAACGTGTCGCAATTGTTACAACACTGTTACGAAAACATCCTTTATTGCTCAGTAATAAGGCGATTCTAAATGTCGGGATAGCTAGCGGCTGTCTGTACAATGTAAGCATTACAGCAAATTCAATCCGGTTTCCGACGTGGAATTAAATGTCGCAGACAAACTGCGCGTCTCGCAGTTTACTCAAGGCGCCGGGATGCCACGTAAATACGAGCTCTATTATGTTACAAGGAAGTCCTGGGGGGCTAAAACGGTAACATTTTAGCATTTCATATTATGAAACATCTAACTGACGTTTCATCTAGGCCGCGGTCCGTTTCGAGTCAAAAGTGAGTAATAGCGCGCTGACGTCGCTCACGTTCATACAATTTATCAATTCGGGATGCGTGTCAGCGCGCTGTTACTCACTTTTGACTCGAAACGGACCGCGGTCTAGATGAAACGTCAAATAGATGATTCATAATATGAAATGCTAAAATGTTGCTGTTTTAGCCCCCCTGGCTGCGTACTGGAGACCGTGACTTGATGTTCAAGTAGGAATCTATTGATACACTATTCTATGTTTGTACATAGGCTAAGATTCGCATAAATCAGGTGGATTTTCGATGATCGAGAGGCTGATGCGCTCTATATAACGGCGTAGTTGCTGTGTAGTGAAGCTGCAAGTTATTATTGAGGGTTGAAGTTATAAGTTAAGATTAAGATAAATAAAGAACAACATTTTATTTGAAAATAAATCTTTTTCATATTTTCCTATCAATTTCAATCCCTATAAAGGCAAAATTTCCAAAATTGTATTTCTTTCTTTCTTTCTTAATATGCCAACAATACTACAATCCAACCCAACAATCAAGCATCTCCAAGAAAGAAACAGGGAATTGTTAACGCTACCACAGTCCTCATTGAGCCTAGACGGAAACGTGTTGCAATTGTTACAAAGCTGTTACGAAAACATCCTTTATTGCTCAGTTATGAGGCAATTCTAAGTGTCAGGATAGCTTGCGGCTGTCTGTACAATGTAAGCATTACAGCAAATTCAATCCGGTTTCCGACGCGGAATTAAATGTCGCAGACAAACTGCGCGTCTCGCAGTTTACTCAAGGCGCCGGGATGCCACGTAAATACGAGCTCTATTATGTTACAAGGAAGTCCTAGCTGTGTACTGGAGACCGTGACTTGATGCTCAAGTAGGAATCTATTGATACACTATTGTGTGTTTATACATAGTCTAAGATTTGCATAAATCAGGTGGATTTTCACTGATCGAGAGTTTGATGCGCTCTATACAACGGCGTAGATGCTATTGTGTAGCTCCAGGTTATTATTGAGGGTTCAAGTTATGAGATAAATAAAGAACAACAGTTTATTTGAAAGGAAATAATTTTCATATTTTCCTATCAATTTTAATCTCTTTGAAGACAAACATTTCCAAAATTGAACTTATTTAAGAAATCCCAAATATTTATTAATTTACTCAAATGTTACAATTGCTTTCTGGTAACAGTTAATTTAGCTGTGATATTGTCAGACAAAGTAGCAGTTAAGACAGCTTTAGTAGTTTTTAAAAGCGCTATTTCTTAATAATATCCACGTTGATGGATTTGTCGTTCATCCTTACCAAACGGACCGACTGAACCGATAAAGTAGGTACTAAGATGCACTAAAACAGCTTTTACCGTTCTAAAATTCGCTTTAAAATATAAATTCTAACCTCAATCCTTTGTACTAAATCTATCTTAGTGGGCACTTTAAACTCTGTAATGTTTTTCCGGCTTCGATGCAATACTGTAAGGCGACCACGAGCACCGGGAAGGAAAATAAAGCTAGGGTATAGAATGAGTGTTTGTTTTCGCCTGTGTATCCGGTCGCGTTATCTGAAGGTTTTAGGAGTGAATAGGCTGCTTTAGTGCACTCTTAGAGCCTCTACTACACAATGCTGCAATGCCTTTTGCAGCGATACGAACGTGATATGAAGATGTAGTCGCGAAGCAGTGCGAATCTACCTTTACACACATGTACTATACAAAGCAGCTGTACAAACACGATTTAGGAACCTGTCACGTTCTGGCATAGATACTAACGCGAATCGGCTTGAACATCCAGGCAATGTGGTCTATCCATGTGGATGTCGTTCTGTGAATCTTCAGTGAAACAGCGCCGCCCTGGTTGTGATAAAGACGGGGCCTAACCTCCACTGTAACTAACATGCACCTTCTTAAAATTCCAGGACCTGTTGGCGTGGAAGGTCTTCTGACGACCAAATGGATCCTTGAAGGCACAGACCACACCGCCGCCGAATTCAACGAAGGCAGGCGATCATGGCTCCACGAAAACTTACCCCTAAACTGACTAGCCAGCACTTTTAGTAAATTAAGAACTATTTTAAAGAAAAAGAGATTATTGATCAAGAAAAGTAAGTTTAAATATGATCGGTGAAAACATTGAAAGATACACAACTTTTATTAAATGTAAGGAAAAACAAACTTAGCAAAAAGTTTTGGCTTCGAATGATCACAACTAGACTTAGAAATAATTATTTAACTCAGTCGTATCACGTAACGTTCTTAAGTACCTACCTACACATGTAATTGTTGTTAGATTACGACTAATATAAAACAATAATGGAAGTTTACTTGTATGTTATTTCAATTGTAATAATAATTTTAGTAGTCAATAAATATACATGCTTTTATTTAGGCACAATAAAATTGCTATTTTATTTATTATCTTTGTTCTTACTACACCCCAAGAGTTTAAGTTCTCTATGTTGAAATCTCCTAATAGTGCAGTCAGGAACAAAATTCAAACAACTTATTCTCACACAATACAAGGATGGCTAGGATCGAATTTGCGCCCGGTTCTTTATACGTGGCTAAACTGGCCAGGGAGATAAAATAACGATAGCATAAATAGCAATGACTTAGCTTTCTATGTATGTAGGTAGGTAGTTGTTTACCCGAAAAGTATATCTCTGAAGGGAAAGTGATAATGAATCAATTTGTTAACCCTATTTTAAAGTGAAGATCATTCGCTGAGGAATTTTCACAAATGTAGGTAGTATTTACAATGAGTCACATATTTTCCTGAAAGAAAATTGTAGAATATTGGTGTTTGAAGTACCTAAAGAATGCCACTATGCTGTAGGTATCAATGTATAACGTTTGTGCCCCAACAGCAACAAGTTCTGTGAGCTATGATATGAGCCAAAGCCACTATGAAGTCTGCTTCTGCAATTTTGTACTTACACGTTCGATGATTTGGTTTCACAAGTATTTTACCAATTTCTTATTCTACCACGTAGTGTAATACCAAGCATAGCCGACATTACATCTCGGCTCATCTCATAAGAAACTTTAAACTTCTTTTGGCATTGAAACTTAAAATTTATCGGCGTCAACTAACAACACAATGGTTGTAAGCCTTCATTTTTACGAAGAGTCCGTTCACGAGAAAATATATTCGAAACATACTTTTTAACCTTTCGGTGTTGTTGAGAAGCAGTTCTCCAAAATCACAGTAAGTTAAATTGAAAATAGGACCCTTGTTACGCGAAATACCTAGCTGTCAATCTTCTGCCAAACATTTGGTGGGCGTAGGTACTTATGTAGGACAAAGGCCAGCTAGGCTTCGAGTGGCTAGACTCAAATTCTGAGCTTAGGTTTTGCTTTATGTAGGCATTAACTATGAAAAATATCTTTGAAACAACAGTTTTTTGCATCATTATTCTAAAATTGCAATTAGTGAATAAGACTTCAATTACGATATAAGTTAAAAGATATAAAACAAACCTTATTAATAATTTGAAACTTAAACGTGACGATATCCTGCTGCTGTTTACAAGACCAATAAAATTTTCAAAGGAATATGTAGAGCTAGTGTTTTAAAAAACTAAAATATAGGAAATGCTCTCATTTCCCCAAAACTTTCATTTTAGTCTTATGTCCGCTTACATAAGACTAAAATGAAAGTTTTGGTAAAATAATCGGTAAATTTGGCTAAAATGAAACTAAAATGAAAATCATCCCTGAATAATAACATTGTTTTAGTTAAAACAAAAGTAGAAAGTGTAGGAACTTTAGAAGTTTCTTTTATCAGACGCTATGTTCTCGGAATGGTATTGTTTAGCATATAAGAGAAGCAATTACTTATGCCTTTTTAACTTCATATACGTGAGCCTTTCTATGTACAAAATGTATGTATGTATTGCTCAGGCCAATAGGTTCGATAGCTGTCTGTATGTCTTGTAACGCTGTATTTGTACAAACGATCTTATTTTACTCACTTTTTCTTTTTTCCTGATCCACAAGTTTAACTCAATACCTATTGTTCACTGTGTAACGTTTTCCCATTTCCACCCCAAATAAAACCCGATAACACTTAAATAATACGGCAGGCGGCTGCAACCCAGAGCTCGCGGCCATTTGCGCGAGTTATCTCGTCCACCGGTTTTGTCGGTTCCAATTGTTTTCCACCACAAACTTTGTCGGACACTTCGCAACAGTTAGGTTAGTTGTGGATGTTCGCTCTTTATCGCACACTGTGCTTTCGCTATTTATTGCTGTGCTTATAAAGTGGAAAGTTGTTTAAGAGGTAGTTTATGAACATTGTTTTTAATTTTAAATTAGACATTCATTCAATTTTACTGATATGTTGGCAACATCTAATCATCACCATCTGAAGATACCAACCTAAGAGTGAGGTTGGTTCGTTAAACCTCCCAAGGGAGATTCTAACCCCAACCAGCTTATTTTTCTCAACTGCTCTGGATACTTTGTGGAATATAAACATAAACAATACTATTTTTGGGAAAAAGTAAAATAATTTTGTGTTAACCCCGTTATTAGTTCCCATTTTTTCCGAGAAAGTCTGGAAGTGTTCACTAGCGTCCATGGAGAATTGCAACACCACCGGGGTTATTCGTTCTCTTACTTTGAAGCATTCCAAGAAAGCCAACGATTTTTTACTGAAGGCCAATGTTATATTTCCCTGGAAATACCTATATTTAGCTATCGACGGCTAATATCCGGCTCTGGATATCTTTAACCTCGGAAAGACAATCTTTATGCTGTGTATTTTGCCTCAGTAAAATACTTTTTTTCAGGTTAACAAACTAAACCAGTGAAGAGCATCTCAAGCGACCTCTCATTTTACCCTTTTCGACACCTGTATCACAAATTGATACAGGTGTCCAGTTTCTATGTCCAACTGTCCAATAAATGTTAGACACGTTTCTTGGCTGTACCTACTAGTCGCAACTTAAGCTGGGAATACCCAGAAACAAGACAAACAATAACACGATATTAGAACACCTAATGACCAAACATCTAAAGACAAGCTAACAAGATCATCTGAAATAAACTAAGCAGACATTTTAAAATGAAAAAAAATGTAATCCAGAATTTCGTAAGTTTCGACCGATTCCGCAATTACCTTATTTCAAAAAACAAATGCATTTAGATGTTGGAATTTAAGTATGTTTACCTTAATATTCTTTTACAAATACATTTAATCAGAAACTGTGTAGATATTAAACGGTTGGTTCTGCCAACTATTTACAAGAAATATCTCGACTATTACTGAGCGGACTACAGGGCTGAATGCATAAGTTGGTTAAGTATTTCAAAATATACGAGTTAGCAGTCTATTCTGACGTTTATTAAATCGCGAACGCAAGTTTATATTAGTTTTGATATGAATATCTTTAGAAATTGTTATCTGACAGTGACATAGATCTGGATTTATTAATCTGCCCCTGGGCAACTATACAAAAACGAATAAAAAAGACGCTACGTTGAAAATTTCTACCTATTTCATTGCTAAATAGAGAAAAAAAACAATTACAACTTTTTTACACTTATACGCCATCACTTACATGTGACCGACCTTGCAACGGCCTTTAGGATTTTTTTTGTAGTCAGTGAGACAAACAAAAGTGCTTCTCTCAGCTATGTATAATGTTTTCGGACATAACTTCTGAAACTTCTTCTTTTATGTCTAAGAAAAGGGTATCATTTTTTATCAATTAATATTGGTTTCTTGTGCTGCTAGGCAAAACTTCTTCCTGCAACATCTGGCCACTCCTTTGTAAAGACTGCAAAAGACAACATACCCGCGTTTTTCCAATTAGTTGCAGGCACGGACGTAAACAAAGACGGACGGAACATCACACTAAAAATGTGAAGCATGCAAGGTGCTACAATTTCGTTTGTTGTACGCGACCTGCTACACTCACACAAACACACGTGGTGCTACAAACTACGCCATTTTACTCCGTGTGACAGCGCCAATGACACGTGCTAGTCACGCACACACCTAAACTGGCAGCTGATAATTTGCTTCACTCATGATTTGACGAGGTGACGTCTTTCTTTTACATCCGTGGTTGCAGGGTAGTCAAAACATTTGAAATGGTACAGTTAAATACTCCGCTTTACAACTTCTGAGTGAGAAACTACCTCAGGAAACTGCGGTGGATTTCCTAGGCATTGATTATTTACCAGTCTTGATACCTACTTGTTGAACTCTAGTTTCAGTACAACAGAACTGGCTTCAGAGATATAAGTTATGGCAGTTAGCGATTCCCCAGAGTTTGGCTGTGAACTCGAATATTCAATGGAAGTTCGGGCTGAACTTGTAATGCACCTATAAGTGATGCATAAAAGCTCTAGCAAATGTTAAATCCTTCCTTAAGCTTCGAACCCCGTTAAACCTTTTGCGAGCTGCGAAACAACATCGCAGTTTGAAATAAAGTGAACTTAATTAAAATGAACCACTTAACTGAAAATAGGTTTACCTATGTAACCCACTCTAGTGGCAACTGCAAAGAAACCAGACATAATAGATAATCTACCGTTTATTATGTTAAAAGGTTTTTTGCGAATATTATACAACGAAGGATTGTTTGTTTGTGGCATCGCTGAAAATTGTTGCTAAAACGTAAAAAAAATATTCTGAGAACTCCGCTCCAAAAAATCAACTGCAAGAATAATGTCTATCTTTTACGGACATTATTTAACCTTTTTATGGTAATCAAATGTATTGAAACTACGAAATAGGTACTCGTAATACTCGTAACAATTATAATTTCAATTCATTTTTTAAATGTTAAGTGGATAGAAAGGCGAGTTTTTTTTCATAAACATGATAATTATCAATCTTTATCCAAATAAACACGTCATTCGTCACACTTATTTGATATTAAATAAAATTCCTCTCGACATCATTTGATTCCAATAATGTCTTATGAGATGTCACAATTTCAAGATAACTCTGCAACGAAATGATGATTTCGTTGCCTCAGTTAAGCAATCTACGTGAAGAAAAACAAATCGCATCTAAGTTTTTCTTGTTTTTGTAAATGCTTGTACAATAGAGAATCCCGTGAGAGCCAAGACAGACTGAGCGCGTTTAAGTGGGGTCCAGGCGATTTGTAGTTCCGTTTCCTTAGTTGTGGAGTTCATCCTATGGGACTAACTTCTTGTTCTTCCTTGGACGTTGATTAAAGCTTGCTATCAAAATTTGTGTGGAAAGATGTACACCACTACAGTTACTGGCCGTCTAGGGATGGTTTCGTCTAGAGTTAGTAAAGCCACATAATATTAGGCGATGTATGATCTCCCTTGGAGTTTGTGAAGGCCCATTTATAGTTATGACGCAGGTTGCTTCTCGTAAAGTGGGGAAATTACCAAGGGCCTACTCTGGTTTGGCTATGAGGTGGTAAATGAATGTAAAATGATTAAAGTCTTCTTGCCGGTCTGCTGTATACAGGCAGACTTTTTGTTCGCACAGACTACCTTATATTGGTTTTTTGACCGCTGTCATGGACTTGGCTTATTGCTACGACTATCTATTTCTACGAATTCCTGCTACGGGTTTGCTACTACGGGCCCGTTAGCCCGTCACTGGGAGTCGCTTTACGTAGTTATACTTTAAGCGACTCCCACCAGAGTTTTCAAGCAGACAAAGAAAGGTAAGAGTTACTCAAACTACCTTATTACCTTTTAAATACTAGCAATTAGCAATTATATTTACTTAAAAGATGTGGGGATGAGATTTACATAATAACCTGCTGGTTAGCGGGCAGGGATGTGAAGGTTCTCCTGTGTACGTATTACACGATTTCACCGAAATGGCAAAAGTGTTTTCGTGTACATACATATCCCAGTGCAGTGTATTGCTAGAACAATGCGACTTTTACTTCGAATATTTCATTGTAAATGGCATATGAAGAAATAATGTATTTTTGTTAAATCAAATGTTGGTTTTATATTTTTGTTCTCCCTTTAACTTTATTGTAATTTTTATTTATTTACATAATATTTATTTATTTATCTAAATATAAAAAAGTGCATGAAATAAAGAAAATCCTGCAGAGACACTGAGCGTGAAGATGTATTTTATGTGTTGTTTTGTTTAACAGCTAACCTACAATAATTTACGCAAATACTCGTATTTTCCTTACACGCTCTGCTTACTAAGATATTGCCAATTACGTCCTCAAGCTATAATGATCTAACACGCAATATCACGGAGCTAACGTGACATGTTTAATAATCAGTCGTAAATAAACATCTACATTATATTATACTAGCGGCCGCCCGCGACTTCGTTCGCGTGGACTTTAATTGAAAATCAAAGAGCAATATTTCTTTATAAATTGTAGCCTATGTGTGATTCAGATGTATAAGCTACATTATTGTAAATTTTCATTGAAATCCATTCAGTAGTTTTTACTTGTAAGAGCAACACGGCACATCCACACATACAAACTTTCACCTTTATAATATTAGTAGGAGTGTCTTTAATTATACCTTTCATATAGTATGGAGCTTCATACTCAGCATTTGAGTAAATTCGGAGTACCCATGTTCGCAGCAATCATCTGTTTTTTAAACATATGGATTTCTTTACACGTTGAACATTTTTCAGTTTTTTTACTGTGTGAATCGTTTGCTGTACTGTATCAGTTTGCTTGTTAAAGATGGATAGATATATTCTTTATTGTACACCAAAAAACAGAAATCAACCGCAAAGAAACACAAATTAACGTAAATGTGCAATTTGGCGGCTTCATCGCTAAAAAGCGATCTCTTTCAAACAGGGGAAAGCAATCAAACATCTGTAATCAAACTCAATGACAAAAACACCACGGGTATACCAAAGTTCGAAAGTAATGGATGATTATGCTGAAGTCTTCCCGAAGCAAGCTATTCAAAATTCATACTTTCACAGAAATCCTCACCTCATAGGACTTTAAACTCCTCTTAGCTTTTATAAACACGTGCACCATCTCAACGGTTCCTGAGGAGTCCTCACGTTCCGGTTCTACTCGCTCCTGAATAGGAGTGCGAAGTAATGATCCTCTTGGCGTTTTAAACTACGACTACAAGAGCAGCTTTTATTCTTAAAATACCCGAGGCTTTTAAGCTCGAGACAATTGACAAAATCGTATGTGTGAATTTAGAGGGGATTATATTTTCCTAATTATTTCCTTTTTTTTTGAGGACTAGGTATGTATATCATTGTTGAAACAAAAAGAGGCAGAAACGGCATCCGTGAAAAAAAAGTAGTCACACAAAAACTGGTCCACTGGACCTGTTTTTAAGCCAATATTAAAGCGTCTTGTTTGCGTGCACGTCATTCGTAAGTCAATGTCATGTATGAACGTGACCTATCTTTCTCTGAATGACATTGAATTCTGTTGTCAAAGAAGTTAACCTCTAAACCAATATTAACGTGATTGGGAACCGAGAGGGGGTGTCCCACAGACCTCACCACAGCCGCCGCTAAGCCAGCGGCAGGTGTCGGCGGTGGGGATATGCAAATGTAATTACAAACGTTACTAAGCCTCCGTTAATGCCGCATGCCCGAGCCTACTCCTGTTAATACGATCTGGTAAATGAATGAGTTTTCAACGGAATCATCATTGTGACACAACATTAGATACATATCACGACCATATCCCTAATGGGTTAGTCAGAGGCATACTGATTGTTGCCGTCATGGTGAACAGAACATTCAGAAGCCCACATTTCGCCATAGGCGTTTTCCATCACCGGAGAGTTAGCCGCAAATTGTACAATTAACACAAAGTAGGTGTGTTCCGGTCAGATTTGATCTCGAGACCATCGGGTTCCGATCCATAGTGTTCGCTCTCTCACACACATCATCAAATACATTAATATATTCCAAACGGGCTAGCCATATACACATGATTGTTGCCGTCATGATGAAAACATTCAGGACCCACAATTTCAGCGAGTCCATACGGACGAAGTCGTGGGCGGCTGCTAGTTTGAACATAATTACGTCATTAGTGTGTCCAGCAATCCGCACTGAGCCTGCTTGTTGGAGTGTGCCTCGCGCCACCTCATACGAGTAGTTGAGGCGGGGCCTGTGCCCAGCGGTGGGACGTACTGAGTCTGTTGTTTTGTTTTGCCTAGTGTGTTCATTTCATTTGTATGTTTTTGTAGTATTATAAAAGGTATATTGTGTCCTTGACTGACAGAGTCCGTTATAATATTTTATTCTTACTCGTGAACTGTTGAAATCGGAAAATCTAATGAGAACTCAAGAGGCTACAGCCACATGAACATAGGCCTCCTCCATAATTTGGTTGTAGGCGGCCTGCATCCAGCGAGACTGCAATCTTTATGAGGTCATCCGTCCGCCTAGTAGCGGGTGGGCGTCGCGCGTACTGCGTGGCTAAAAAAACCGCCGTTTAACTTTAATTTATTTTTTTATAAAACGTCGATCGGCATAACGATGCTACGACAGCGAAAAGCTATTATTGAAATGGATAAACGCTATCATCAGGCCTCACCCTGTTAGTCTTTTGTGCGATGTTGTGTTGTGGGATGGGTGAACGACACCCATGTTTGCAGGCGATAAGGGTGTTATGCTCCAGTCTATTCCGGTTATTCCCGCGTTGCGGTTAAACTAAAACAAAGCTCGGATGCTAGACAGTTTTATAACCTAATATTTCATAACAATTTAGTCATATATCGAAAAATCGTTGTGAATTGTCTTGTTGACTGTATAACATAAAATAAAACATAAACAGCCTATAAACGTCCCACTGCTGGGCACGGGTACAAGCCTCACCTCAACTATGAGTTGGAACGAGCCTTACTATAACACGCGGGCGCGGATTGTTGGGGGCTTGTAAGGCTAGTGAGCAACCTTAATGTCAGATGTTATCAAGCCGCCCTAAGGCCTCTGACTAAGCTTAACGACTGACATCTAGTGACGTCAACCGGGACCAACTGCTTAACGTGCCTTCCGATGCACGGAGATGAAAGCTGAAGCTCTGATCCTACTGTTCGAATTATTAATTCCTTGATTAATGGGCTATCCAACAAAAAAAAAGTTTTTCTTATTTTTAACCAGTTGTACAAGAGGCTAGCGCATTCAACCAAACAAATAAACTATTCTTTTTTACAATATGAAGTAGTTACCTTCCTAAGTATAGTTGAAATATTTAAGCCAGTTTCTCTAAAATTAATTGTAGTCTTACAATGACATGTTCGTTTTCTTCTCTTATACGAAGCAGAACAACGAAAACTGGAAAACATTTTGAAAATTTCTACGCATGTAAGTGGTAATAAACCACTCTGCTAACTTTTAAATCTTACAAATAAATTTCCAGCAAAGTTTAAGTTACGTTGTCCTTTTTCGTTCACTAACTGCATAATAGTTACTTATATCTCTGTAAAATGAAAAATGCTTTCGCGCGATTAAATGCAGCGAACAATAAAAGAAAGTACCTATTATACTTTTACTCCGCTGTGGCTGCAGTAAATAATTTTGCGGTATAAATTGTCTCTGTGAAAATTGTACCGGAAAAAAATGTAATAAATAAAGTGGAATAATTTATAATAAGCAGAATTTATTTTGTAAAGTCATCTTCAACTAGAATGTAACGAGCGATATAAGCACAGCTTCTATCGGTACTTAAATTCTTGTATAATAAGCCTGAGTGGTACAGTCGCGAAATGAAAGGGTTGACCACCCTTTCATTTCGTGAGATCTGTTCTTGCTTGCTCAATGATGACATTGACAAGTTGATCTTGTCAATGTCATCATTGAGCCAATAAAAAGTATTGTTTCAACTGTCAATCGTGAAGGAACATAGGTCTAAGCGAATTTAAATTGTATTGTCAAACAATAAAGCATACTTTTCGACATACTCTATCCTGTTACACAGTTTAAAAAGGTGACATATGCTTGCAACGCGTAAATGAATTTATTTGAAAACTGATAAACCTTTTCATTCCGCGACTTTACATACAGTGCGCCACACGTCAGACGTTACATGCCTACTCGTAGCCTAAAACGTTGAGTCCATTGGCATAAGGTGAACGCATTAGTTATCAAATATTGACCGGTTTCCGCCCTAACTCACAAATACTACGAGATCCAGGGAAATAATTATTTATTAATTTTGAATCTTCAACAAATTAATCATCTTCATCATCGTTCACGAGATGTCTACTGCTGAACATAGACCACCCCCATATATTTCCACTGAAGCCGGTTGTAGGTGGCCGGAATCCACCAAAAGCCTACGATGCTTAACAGGTACTCGTACGTCCGTACCTGGCGATGGGTGTTGAACGTAGTTTTTGGCTTCAAAATAATTACCATTAGACAACTTTTCAGCCCTAAAGCCCTTCATTTCCTAAATGGCCCTACTGCCACTTCAACCTGCTAACCAACTGGGCTACGTCGCGGCGACCTCAGTTGTCCTACAACTTGTTTCAAACCAATCAATTTCAGTAAGTAACTAAAAAATGAACAGTAAAAAGAAAACGCTGGTGTTCCCGAAGCTTCCCGCTCGTTATTTCATTAGTTGTTTGTTCCGCAGGTCCATTTATCACGGCACAGACAACTGAAGTACGGTTCCCGCAGATTGCGTTCGTTATGAAACCGTCAGTCGACCGATCTAATTCTAGAAAGTTCCTTACAAACTCGTAGGCCCGGGGCCCGGTTCGTTCGCGGTCAGCGACTCGGCAAAGTCAAATTGGTGGAACAAAGCTCTATCTGAATTAATACAGCGTAACTTCGTTAAGTGCCTATTTATTTGTGAAAAAAGGCTTTTTGTGTCAATAAAAACCTATTTCACTATTATTAGATCTTTCACATCACCCATAAATCTCAATATTTAAATTGAATAGTAGTTACTCACTGATAGAGAGAACTCTTCTTGACACTTATGTCCGTCATTTTCCGTTATAACTATTCAATAGTTCGTTCTCGTTAAGAATGTGATTTTTAAATTTAATTCTGTCGCACACAAAAAACTCAGATCCATCCATAGTATGCGTTCTATTGGTCACTCTGGACTTGGCTTTCTAATTAGGAACGATTCGATTGGTTAGGTGACGTGCTAGATCGAAGGAAAAGTATGAAATTACTGCATTCTTAACGCGAACGGACTTTATATATTTTTTTAAGAATTTTTTAAGAAAAGAGCAGCAAAAATCACAGCAGACCATTAATTTTTATTTTGAGTTTAAAACTCTTTAGTTTGCCTTATTTTTCATATTTAGAGCCAAATTGCCACTAAGGCTCGAAAAGATAAAAAAGTGAAATTAGATCTAGATCATAAAACAATATTTCCATCCCATAAAACTGCTAAACCCTTAGCTTGATTTATTCATTGAGCATTTTAGTGTTCCCTAAAGCGTTTAGGAACTTGCCCACTTAGTTTTTGTTAAGGTAGGTAGTGTTAGGATAGGGTCTGCGTACAGTGGGTGAAAGCGGGCCGGAGTGCGGGAGTGCTCTGGCTTGTATTGAACGGCGTCCACCGTGATGGAGAAAGTGCCTGCGTACTCCAGGTGCTTTCGTGGCCTCCCCCCTTTGTTTTGGGGGTCGGTTGGAGGGGGCCCTGTTAGGGGCTAGCACTGGCGGCGGAGCAGTGCGATAAACCTATAAATAGTGGATCCAGCTTCGCCACCAAAGCGCCTCGGTTTAGTGCCGTGGGGTTTTAGTCGGTAGGAGTCCGACATAACCTCGTCGTCCCCCTGGGCGGCGAGGTATCTATGAGGATTTCCCACGGGAAAAAAGAAAGGTAGTGTTAGGAATCAACTTACAAGTACAAATGACTGTGACGTTAGTATTTGTAAAGGATCTAGTAGGTATTTATGCTTCTTTTTCACTTTACTTTTTAATCATACTGCTCACTCACCCCTTAACCAGGCCCTAGATTAAATTCTTCCCACATTATTTTGAACCTAAGCCCTCTGGGAGAAAGATCAGAAACCATGAAAAATTGACAACCTGGCCAGGTTAAGGGTTAAAACCCATTCTTCAATTTGTAAATGTTGATGTGAACACGTCTGTACCTACAATTTACTATCAATGTAAATACTCTGTGGTCATTAAACCATTTGCAGCTAACTCTACTGCGGTGATGGAAAAAACTGATAAAAACCCCAAGCGACCCGCATAACGGGTTGAAATTTTAATACGCTCAGTGAAATGTGAGCTTTTGAATGTTCCGTTCACCATGATGGCAACAATCAATGTTATTTTGAGTACCACGTTTGGCATAATAAATATATGGTATAACGTGTTATCATCTGCAAATGCAGAACCGAAGTCGCGCTACCGGTTTCCTTTTTGTTTACAAATTGAACAGATCGCTTTCAGCTTAAAGGCCGCCCAATTATACTAACAATTTTTAAGGGCCTCATATCTGTAACTGTATTGCGCAATTAAGTATATCTTATCTTAACGTAATATCTGAATAAATATATTTCTTTTATAACTATTCCTTTAGGGAACACTAAGTGATATATATTCAACTCTCGCTTCCCTGGCTACTTAAAAAATCTAGTGCCACATTTAGGATATTTCCAATTTGGAAAATGTGTTCGGTGAAACTATCTCTTCTGAAGACAAATTGATGTGTTTCACTGCTTATTTTGATGTTTTAGTGTAAGATGCAGACGGCATGTGATCAACGAAATATATTTTTGTATTAAGAAACTACAGTTAATTAGCAGTGTGCAGCAATAACATAAGTCTGAAAGCATTTTGTGTGTCAAGCTTATTGTCGTAATATTTTAGTGAAGCTGTATTTGGTCTGGTCATAAGCTTTATTCCTGCAGTGAACATTTCGCTTTATGTCGTCCTTGAAGAGAACATTTTGTTCAAAATAACGATGATAAAGATTCTGAAGAAGGTATATGCGCTCGGCATACTTGGGTTTATTTGAAAATTAATCCCATTTTAAGTACCATTCGATATTACCTTCAAATAATTAAAATTCAATGCTTCTTATACCTGGGCGCCAACGCACCAAAAAATTGGCATTTTCATTGAAATTACCACTTAACCCCATATGGCTTTAGATACTAATCTGAGTATCCCTTCCCCTTATAATTGAAAATGGTAATAATATAAAACGATTCCGTAAAACAATTAAGAGCATGCTACGACGTCATTAAACTGGCTATTAGGTCCATTGCGTATGTTGTTGTATGTTATGTTATTTTTTGTATACATAAACATACATAAACGGCCTATATACGTCCCACTGCTAGGCACAGGGCCTCACCTCAACTATGAGGTGGAATGAGCCATACTGCAACACGCGGGCTCAGTGCGGAATGTTGGAGGGGTGTAAGGTTAGTGAGCAACCTTATGTCAGATGTTATCAAGCCGCCCTAGGGCCTCTGACTAAGCTTAACGACTGACGGCTGGCGACGTCAACCGGGAACAACTGCTTAACGTGCTTTCTGAAGCAGGGAAGAAGATGCCCGAAATACACATCACTAAATTTCGGTCGGGGTGGTCACCCGTCCCATTTCCGACCCGGCGTGGGTTGCTTTACAACAGCGATCGTCGCTGATCACTGTCACAACTGCGCCACGGGCACCTCCATTTGTTGTATGTTTGCGAGAAATTAGACGACAACAACAGTTTTTCTTGATTACTCAGTTGTGTTGGACTTTGAGTGGTGGGCAAATAGGCCCGTTTATCTAATTAGGAGCTCGCTCTGTCTTGAAGCGGATAACAGATACAAAGAGGCCGTTGATTGTGATAAAACTTTAGTAGGATCTAACGATGTTTTACGCTACGATACTACTCGTTTTTTCGTTTTATCTTTAATATGTTTAGATCATTTAGATAACTTTACAGCGTTTACTACGCGATTATCTTGAAATAAACGATAGCACAAAAATACACACGAAGACAAATTCACAATACATAAGTGTTGGGTGTGGCTCGAGTCATATTAATATTACTATTCTTTTATTAATTATTACATGTGTTATTTTTATTATGTGTCCGCGCCCCATAGTGCTTTCAGTAAAACTCTTACCGATTGGATCAAAACCAAAAGAATGTATTTAAAAGTACTCCATCATACTCGTAGCATGTACTCAATTTCAACGTCAAACGATCGTATCAAACTGTGGTAAATGAGTAAATAATATACTTCAGCAGCCGCTTTGTGAGCTAGCGAGGGTTATACTGAAAGCGCTCCCATTGAGAATATTTAATTTCCCTCAGCTAACTGTACCAGACAATAGGTTACTGAAGAAGTTTCATTCAGAAACTATCAAATTCGTAATTGGAAGAGAATAATTCCAACATTTCGGTCCTTTCATTGTACTGATACGATATGCTTTTTGTTGAAGCGAGGACCCACGAAAATTAAAGGGAATCTGTGATTAAAAGAGTATTTTAAGAGATTTCAAATAGTACTTCTATTCTCTAAGATTGCTTTTATTTCTTTACTTGCGATTGCATGGTTGAATTTAAAAGTTTTATAACCCATGTAGGCTATGTCCACTGTAACTGCCGTGGTTAATCCTGTAAGTGGCTCGAAAACTAGCTTGTTACCTTAAACGGAACCTTATTTCCTCTACACCAAAATCAGTTTTGACAATAATGAAATTATTTCCTCATAACCAAAGCCGCAACAATGAATTATAACAAAATATATTTCAGGATTCTATTTTTCAGTAAATTTTAAACGAAGATAAAGTATGCGAAGATGTTCTAAACGGGGCACTAAAAATCTCAGTTCCTTTTTGAAACAGCGCTATAATTTCAACGAGTACAAAGTTCCGTGTGAACCGCGCAGGTAGTTGCTGAAGCGGTAACAGGGAAGGCTTTCCCGACGCCACACAAGACAAACGGCGCAATCTGGGTACTCTCGCCTTATGAACAAGCCACTTCACGTGCAGAGTACACACGGAGGGTAACTTTGCCGCTCTCTTTTAGACGTCTGATTGGATTCGACTCGAGGGTGTTCAAAAAGGGTTTCTTCTTACTTTAAACATTTTGCGATGGATGAACTAGACTATCAAATAGGTACCTGGTCAAATCTGGACTGTGACAATTGAAAAAGGGGTGGAGGGCCTTTGCCAAGGAGTGTGACTTGAAGGCTAATAATAATAAGAATGTGACCAGAGCCAGATTAGAAGAAAAAAAGTTTCAGGTCAGGCTGACCCAAACTCACAACCTTCCACAACCCTCGTGCTTGCTCTTTCAATTAAAATTCATTTCACGTTCAGTACGTGTTTTTTGAATTGGCGTAGGTGCTTGATACATTTTTTTGATTCGTAATAATTTGTAGATTCTGGAAGAGGGTCCTTGCTCTGAAGTTAGTTAGGCATTGTAACTGTGTTAATAGGTGTTAATCCTCGCATTCTACATTTGTCACATATTCTAATTGCACAGTAAAACAAACGCCAAAGTATCCTATCTTTCCAGTCAGTGTGTAGCTTAAAAATAAAGAAGTGTCACCAGAAACATGGTAATAACACGCTGTCTTTGTCTACGGCAGGAAGCTATTTAGAATTGCACAATATTCTCGACAGAATACGGCAAGGATTTCCAGAACATACCTCATATGCGCTGTTATTTGCGAGGGAATTTTCGAGCATATCACGTATGAGACCTTATTAAGTTTCGGTCGCGTTTGTGAGATTTTGAGGTAAACAAATACGAAAAAACACGAAGAGTTGTATGATGCTGTGTAGAGATCAGAGAAATTGTTAGAGTTAGAGGATAAATTGGAGGCATAAAATGTGTGGTGCTCCCATGCACTAACTTCTAAGCTCAGTGAGGAATGTGGGAGAGGTGGTTGTAATGCTTTTAACAAAGCTTCAAATGTGATTAGGTCGTTATCTTTCAGACCGATAAGACATTGAGGTGGGCAAGTATATAGTACTCTAACTTTGAACTTACTTATCAGGATGGTATCCTGTGAATTTGGAAACATTACTTAGGGCAGCGTGATGACAGTAAAAAGGTAATATGCCTGCCTACCACCAATGATAATATCTGACCAGAAAAATAAAAGTTCCCTGTGTCCATGCAGACCATTACATTTTATTTAAATTTATTTACAATGTGCCATGAGCATACAACTTATAAATAACAGAATTTGTGAGTTGTCGCATGCTGACAACAACTAAGGTTTGTGTAAACGCGACTTTACATCTCAACAGTCACGTTTGCCGAAAGCGAATGTTTACCTACTTCATGACGGATGATGAAAAAGACGAAACATAATAAATGTATTTTATTAATATGTTTTATGTAAGAACTACGTCTGCCAGGACAGCTAGTGTAAAATATAATCCTAATATAAAAAATCATGCCTAGGTCTTGTTCGTTACTGTTTTACTTGCTGGATACGTTATTACGAAGTAATTTAAGTTGGGTAATCTAATAATACCAAAACTAAAGCAATTCCGTTCCACTCCTAATCCCAAGCGGAACATGTGTGCCATTCGTCAAAAAACTTATGCCCGCAAACTAAGGTTTTCATATCCCAGAATTAATTTAACATTCGTAATTTATAATCCTTGTCCCGAAGTCAATTAGGCAGACTGCCCACCAACTTTTTGAGTTCAGCGATTCTCGCTAGTTCCGATTGCCAATATCACAGTATAAACCATACAGTAGGCTATCTAAGGCCGCCCGCCGAGTTATTAGCCTAGCGTGCACACAGACACGCGGCACAGCCCGTCCGTACTGCCGCCTCCCTATGCCTCCCTATTTTATGCTAGCGAGTGCGTGAAACCGCGTGTGCGTGATATCGCGACACGGCGCGCGACGCTCACGCACACCGAGAGTGGCACGTTTGTATTTAGATGTTCTACTGTATTGTTTATACTGTGCCAATATGGACGAGATACGTTTGTTTACTCAGTGGAGTTAGACCGGAATTAAATTTTGCTATGTGTTGTAGATTTATGGACTTTTCAAAAAGCGCGTAATGTGGGTTTTTGAATGTAACGTTTACCATGACGGCACGAAGTGATAATAGTCGTGAGCGAATTTTAGATTATTAAAAGGACTTCCTCCCGAGAGTGACTTTGTTTTTGGTTCTCGAAAAAACATTTTGTAGCACCTTCTGGAAAAAAATGCTTCATCGTCGAAGACCGCATCGCAAAATGCTGGTTTATTCAAATGAAATAACGTCCAATCGCAAAGTAACGAAATATTAGTGATATCAGGGGTTGAGAGCCTCTACTCACTATTAGTATTTCTTTCAAAATCTCACAAATCTACTGTAATAATAAGAATTCAATAAAATACAGACTTTTTAAATGAAATGAATACCTTTCTCAATGTCGAAAAACAAAATGGATTAAGTTAGTACGAGTAATAGATACTTTTGTTGAACAAGTCTGGACTTTCAGTCTAAGGAGAGTAAGTAATGAGTTAAAAAAGGGCTTTCTCAATACCTATTTTAAGGGCTAAAAAAACTTCTATCCAAAAACAACGGAGTCTGGGAATACGTCAATGTCACATCCTAATTTTTCAATGCCTTCTCGACTCGACAAGGGCTAACTTTTTAGAACCTCGTGGAGTAAGTACTTTATTTTTAGGATATTTTCCTTGATGTTTTGGCTCGGGAATTTTGTGAGAGATTATGTACTTAGGATAAGCGTGGGCGATTGCGCGGTTTCTAGGGACAAAAATTCGGAGAACTGGGTGAAAAATAAGGGTGAGTGTCTTGAAGAAAACTTGTAAAAACGAAATCAAAGGTACTTTAGCTAAATAGCTGGTCTCTAGACGAACATAAATTGTTCTTGTGTTCTTTGAATTTAAACAAACTGTATTATAATATGTATTATGTTATTACCGTTGGCCACGTGGCCGCTTCAAATCAGGTAGAATGAGGTCAAAGCAGTATAAAAAACACAAATGTTTTTTCATGAAACCGGTACAGTCGTGCCTTCTTCTCCTTTTTTCACACTTTATATGGCCGCAAAAAAAACGATATTGCTACACATATATTCTATTACCTCTTTTTATTATTAGTGCATGCATACCCACTAATAGAATATTATGTTATAACAGGCTAAGCACTCTGGGTGTCCCAAACATAACATAAAACATAAACTGCCTATTTACGTCCCACTGCTAGGCACAGACCTCACCTCAACTATGAGGTGGCGCGACCCATATCCCAACACGCGGGCTCAAGGCGGATTGTTAAAGGGGCGTAAGGTTTGTTAGCAACCTTAACGTCAGATGTTATGAAGCCACCCTGTGGCCTCCGACTAAGCTTAACGATTGACATCTAGTGACATCAACCGGGACCAACTGCATAACGTGCCTTATGAAGCACGGGGGTGCCCGAAAAATACATAACTAAATTTCAGCTTCAGCTGTTGCTTCTCAACAGCGATCACTGCCGATCCACTGTCACAACTGCGCCACGGGCACAATGTTTAATTTTTTTCTATAAGATTTCTGTTTGGTAAAGGAACGGACGTAAAAGAAAGACGGACTTCACCTCGTCTAATCATGAGTAAAGCACATTATCAGCGGCCAGTTTAGGTTTGGGCGTGACTTGCACGTGTCATTGGCGCTGTCACACGGAGTAAAATGGCGTAGTTTGTCGCCCCTAGTGTGTTTGTGTTGGTGTAGAAGGTCGTGTATAACAAACGAAATTGTAGCACTTTGCATGCTGCAATTTTTTTTACTGTGATGTTCCGTTCTTCTTTCTTTTACGTCTGTGGGTATAGGTATGTCTTCAAAACAAAGAATCCACATGAAGAATAAAATTGTAGGTGGATAGTAAAAGCCTGATCTTCGTTATTAAATTGAGGAACAAAGTCGTTGCCGAGATTTTCCTGGTGACCTTTATACATATTCATCCTTCATACTTAGCTTCTAGCGTTACACGTGTCTGTCTTTTTATTATAAAACTATTTTTGGAAAGAAACACATTTGTGTGGTATTCAATTTATGTATTTCATTTGTTTTTTTTTTTCAAACATATACGGTACTTACTTCCTCTTAATACATAATGCTTCTTAAAATGTTAAAGAAGGGCGTAATCTCCAAACGCAAGCAAAATTATTGCTTAAATGGGGACTCAAACCACTGTAATGCTATAATTGTAAGAAACGGAAAGAAATATTTTGTATTTTGTTTTTCTTTAGTATTTAAGACAACTTTTGGTTTGGAAGAAAAATGGTTCTGTTGTAGTTAACCTAATTTCTAAGTCAGTTTTCGTGTCACCAGTAATAAAAAATCAAAGTCGATTATCATATTTCTACTTTTATCTACTTACTTATATCTTTTTGACGTGATAACGTCTTTAAAATCGTTTTAGTCGGGTGTCATGTTCAGAAACTTGTGTCACACTAAAACCTCACGAGCGCGATCGCAGGTATAACGAGAGAGAGACGGACCGATCTCCCGTCTCATCTCATTCCGTGAAACTTGTCACGCGGAATCCTCACGAGCGGAGGCAGGCATAGCGTTCGAGTGGGTGGACCGATCTTCCGTCTCTCTCACTCTAGCGGCATACAAACGAATGGAGATTTTCTCGTGCGGTTAAGTTTTCGTTGAATGTTTAACAGTGAAACAAATCACCAATAAGACGTTATCACGTAAGCATCTCGATCGTAAACCTACTTTACAAACAACCATTTTGTTTTAATTTCCGATTATAAGTTATGAAATTTTGTATCACAAGTGAATGTAGTTCAATCTACAGCAACGTTTCTCATGTTCATATGAGCAGTTAATTTCGCGCACACAAGTCGCTGGTACCGTTTGACCGCGGGACTAATTAACACACTGAATAGTTCACAGAGGACACATTAATCGGAGTGGGGAATTAATTTAGACTTTGTATAAGATGTGGCTAATTAACCACGGGAATAGGTATTTTACTGGTAATTTAGCGAGTCGTAAAATAAGGGGTCTTTATGGAGTATTTTTTGGATGAGGAAACCTTATGCAGGCATTCGTATAAATAAACAGCGTGTCCCTTGTGGGCAGTGAGGATCAAACAAACTTCCTTTATAAACTTTACTGACAGAAATTATCAAGCAATGTCGGCCAGGGCCAATTGCTTGACGTTACGAACAAAGTATAATGCTACTAAAATATATCACTAAATTTCGGATGGTCACCCATCCCATTAACTGACCTGGCGTGGACCGCGTAACATCAGCGATCGTTGCCGACACTGACTGATACCCGGGCCCTGATAGGTACAGGCAGCATTAGAATGATGTGTGCGTACAGAGTGGTCAAATATGTCTGAAATTTAAATAAAAAGTATATTTCAATTGTATTTCACTTTTTATAGAGTTTGGTAACGCTTTAACTGACGTATAACTCTGTAATTTAAATATTAAAATTGCTTTTGTCAATCTGCCAATACCTTTTTGACCACTCCGTTGGCAAACATCATTTTGATGTTGACTGTTGTGTTGTTTTGTTCGTATTCAAGGCTGTTGTAACCTGAACTGATGGAGACCGCAGGGTTTCGATGGATGCCAGCCTGCCTACGACCGCCCGCTCTGGAAATCTATGGGGAAGACTGTTCTGCGGTGGACTTTGTGTGGCTGTTGATGATGATTAAGGCTGTTGGTTTTTGCTGCTTGGTTTTAAATTATTATAAATAATGATGCCATACAGAGCTACACCACATACACAGGTTGTTTGAGCAGTTATCAAGTAAGTACGCTAGCTATTTTCAATCCTATTTAAGTTGCAATGCAGTCTGTGAAGCTGCCATTTTCGTGTTTTTGATGCAGTTCCTCTACTTTAATTAGCAATCAGAATAACGTGGGTTACTTTTAGATAGATATGTAGTTATCTGGATGTTGTTTGCCTGATACGTGTAGCCAAATTTAACGTTGTGCCACTTTTTAGAAGGTCACGAAGGTATTTATTAGCATTATATAGTGGAAATGCATAGTATTTTCAATTTAGATATATTTTGTAACTCAATTCGTAGGGTAGGCGGGATTTCATTTTCAGACACTGGTTATGTCTGACTAAAAACATTGGATATTCTATCGAGCAAATAGTGCGTAGTGACTGTAATTTGAAATGGAAATACGCACTGCCTTAAAATTAGCCACATAAATTCTAAACCTAGACACTAAATGGAGACTGTACTGACTTTCCACTGAGTTCAGAGATTCGTCGGCGCGGAATGTAAGGCTCAGACAGTTACAAAATTAAACGATTCCAAAATTACAAGGAACCTTATCAAAGGCCTTGTTGCCAACGGTTGTAGTGTTAAACTTTGCGCTCGAGAAGGTTCTAGAGAAATTAAGGGTGAATTAAAACGGGTCTGTTATTATCGAATTAGGTACAGAGGCGCACACATCAATCTTTACAAAACCATTGCAAAATGGGTCTTACGTCAACGGCATAAGGTGCCTCTATGTAAAGGTTGATGTGAGCGCCTCTGTACTTGACTTTGTGATGCGACCACTTAAGGGCAAGGGCGAGTTTCGCTCGATCACAAGCATTAACTACGTAAAAAATATGGCAATTGTTTTCTCAAATGCTAAGGAATGAGGTTTTGTTATTTTTTGTACTTTCTCTAAAATATACGCTGTAAAACACAGACAGGAAATGCTATTTTCTTTACAGCTGGTAAAATACGATAATGGTGACGAATCACTTCACGTTTCGTCATTGAGACGCCAACGTAAGCGTAAGTATTACAGCGATTGGAAAATGTTTTTTATGTCATAGTCGACTGCTGGACATAGGCCTCTCCCAAAGAGCGCCACTACTCCCAGTCCTGAGCCTTCCATATCCAGACCTATCCCACTACCGTTCTCAGGTCATCGGTCCATCTCGCTGGTGGGAGCCCTACACTGCGTTTGCCGATCTGCGGTCTCCACTCAAGGACTCGTCTGCTCCAACGGCCATCAGTCCTTCTACAGACGTGACCAGCCCACTGCCACTTCAGCTTGCTGATTCTGCGAGCTATGTCGGCGGCTTCAGCGGGGCTAACATGCACGCCGCGAGTAAATCCGAGAGAGCTAATACCCAATAACAGGTCGCCTTACCGCCATTTCTCTATTTTCTCTACTTTTGCTAACATGGCTGCTTAAGTCAGTTTTGAAATATTTGGAAAAAATAAGTATTTCTCGACAAGCCCTAAGGGCACCTCTGCTTTATCACGGATATATCGATTTTTGACATTTCTTTAGGCTATATTACTCGTCAGTCGGAGGGGTAGGCGAGAAGCAACGAGACGAAACTATTGAAATAAATCGCGTGCAGTTTTTTGAAAGAAAGAAATCGATAAGCGCCTGCGTTGTTGGGCGATTTCACGGCGAGGGCGATGAGTGCACGCGGCGTGCTCGCGGCGTTGTCGCGGCGTTGTTGATCCGTTGCTGTGGCGTGCAGTGTTTAGCTTATATGAGACTCTTTTTTCTAATGTTATAACAAATGTTATAGTATAGGTTACATTTTTTAAGTTTTGTAACAGCGAGAATTTCATTTAGCTATTTATTATCATAATAATAACTTAAGAATAAGTGGAACTTTGTTATAAGGCTAAGTCTATTCTCCCGCGTTCCCTAGTTCCAAGCGCTCCTACGAAATTAAGGGCGCATTACGTTCAGTGGCTTCACTCCTCAACGCCGCAGTACAATTACCCAGCTGACGAAGTATTGCCGCCTGCAGTATGCACTTTGCATCTTTAATAAGTAGAAGTCCTAAGATTTCGCACAATGCAACCTCTCATTTAAGGAAAAAATCCACAGAATACGATTACCAGCCGTCCGATCAGACGTCGTTGATTGATGGCCTCGAAATAGTTGATCGACCATGCTCGTCGTTTGAGTACCTACCCGCAAAGAACCCACAAATACTGGTCACCTAGAGTTCAGCTGTGCCAGTGCAACAAAAACCAGATAGACACCTTCCTGAATCTTTATGAAACAAAACAGATATCAGAAAAATCACTAAGCTTTTCTTGAATTTCACGGTTAGCAAAATATTTACTGATTTATTTATTTAACAAAAAAGTTCTATTATGTCACTATTCAGTATATTTTCATGCTCGGTAAACAACACTTACCTTAGGGAGTCAACTCTCTGGATTAGTTGCACAAATATGTTGACACGTATGTCGGTAGTTTGTTTTGCAGCAAATGTCTAACAAACGCTCGGAACGAATGATTGCAAACCAAATTATCAATACAAATCGTATCGAGTACGTGTTGACACAGTTTTTCACAATTCCAAAGGAAACCAAGGTACCGTGCAGTTTTACCTACGTTTTAACTACCTATAAGTAAGTCAGATAACAATGTGATGGTATCAACAAAAACCATTGGAAACTCTCGACAACACTCGCTTCAATCAAAGGTAACTTAGTATCGATATTAGTGCACCACTTTCATTATCATCGATACCATTAATAAATTTGTGTTATCTGCAGTTAATTGCTTTCAAGCGTTCAATAAATACTATAGTCCGTTCGCGTTAAGAATGCAGTGATTTCATTCATGTCTTTCGACCTAGCACGCCCTCCTAAACCAATCAAATCGTTCCTCATTAGAAAGTCAGATCACAAATTGCTTAGATAAACGCATTCTTTCGATCGCAACGGTTTTCTACCTAAGTTTTCATATGTATAACGGAATGAAATATAAAAAATACTGCATTTTTAACGCGAACATACCGTAGTGTTTTATATGATTCAACAGAGCCACGGCTAGATTCGGAAGGACTGGAAAGGGACCCGAAGGAAGGTGTGAAATGGCCTGCAGCAAGCGGATTGATCGCTGAACTCTGTCAGTATCCCGAATCCTCAATAAAATAGTTAAAAACGGTTTTAATTATTAAAAAAACAATAAAATCATATTTTGTTTGTAGAAGAATATCAAAACGAAAACCATTCCGCTGGGAGGTTAATAATCATGCCCCTGTGCGCTTTAGAATGGTCCCACTATAAATGGAAGCGTATTTCAACTAACTAGAGCAGAGGAATAGTGAATTTAAACTTCGTGTGAAGCATTTTCTGTATGCAATGGAAAAACAACAGAAAAACGCCACCATTCCCTCTTTCATACTATTTAGTTGAAATTCACAACTTCGTGATAAAGGAATTAGTAGTTTTAACTGTCACTATTATAACTCATGTTAAACATGCCATATTACGGGCAGAGGTCTCACCTCAACTATGTGATGGGTTAAGCCATATTCCAACACTCCGACTCAGTGCCGACTGTTGGAGGGATGTAAGGTGAGTTAAGAAACCTTAATGTCAGATGTTATCAAGCCGCCCTAAGGCCTCCGATTCAGCCGGGACAAACTGCTTAACGTGCTTTCCGAAGCACGGAGATGCCCGAAGATTACATCACTCAATTTCGATCGGAACGGCCACCCATCCCCTTACCGACCCGCCCTGTGTTGACGTTCCACTAGAATAATGTTCCTTTATTAAGCATTTTTTCACTCCAGCCACAAAAACCATAAAACATAATATTATGAGTCACATTTTACTTTGCTACAAAAGCTGCGTATTCGGCTACATCTTCAAGGTGAATATTTGTGTAAGACTTTTGTTAAGTCTCTGCCGGTTTGGTGAATGGGAACCAATCAGTCGGCCCAAAGGTCCCAGTGGAGGGAAAACGGTACTAATTTGCTTTTTTGCCCTTTCATTTGAGAAAAGGGTTTAAAGGGTTCTGTATCTAAAGGTTCTTTTCGTGAATTGCGAATAATGTTGGTACACAACTTTGTAGTAAGCAGCATGTTTTTGCATAATTTTTAAAGGACCGAATATGGATCGTTAGAGGTTCATACTACGATTTAACTAAATAGGTTTTATGGAATGAATAATTTTATGAATTAAATATGAAACATACAATGACGCCTTTTTAGATACCCTGAAGTTTCCAGTTTACATCTGATACCTTTTCTTAAAGAATTAAAAAATATACAAGGCTTCGTCGCGCTGGCTTTGTATTTCTTTAATTGATGTTTATATATTATAACCCTTATTTAGACGTGGGTTGGTTTAGCAAAAAAACCAATCAGCCGCCTTAGACAAAAGTAAGAGAGCAAAAAGCTATTAAATTGCTTTTTTGCTGTCTTTGCGAAAAGGGTTAGGTTTGTAAATGAAGGCTTTGTTAGCATTATGAAGGGCAGTGTTGATTGGCGTTTGAGAATCGCTGAAAACTTTTCCTTTTACGTAATTAAAATTTATTTCCGGGGACTGAAAATATTGGAATTCATTGAACAACAAGATCACAGTCCCTTAAATTTATATTTGATGGTCGTTTGACGATGTTTTAATTGATTGTAATTGTTGGCGACGAAAAGTGAATAAAAAGGCCACGAACTGAATTAAGTATATACAGGATGATTCAAAAATAGCTCTTGGTCAAACTAACAATTGAGGTGCTCATGGCACATTCCGACAGCGGGTTGGCAACGATAGCTGTTGTTAAGTAATAGTACCGGTGGTAGGTAATCTATGGACACCTAAGGATTAATGAGAACTGTAGCAAATGTTGCTTTTAAGTTCATTTTAGGATTGTTTTTAATTAGACCGTAATCCCCTTATTCATAAAAACGAACGCAACGCTAGAGCATAGTTTATGTCACTTACTCGCAACTGGCGGCAGCAACAAGAATGAAAAAAAGGCCATACAAAAGTTAACGTGTTGTTAAAGAGCTGTTTAGCCGCCGCACTCAGATACGTCAATTAACGTTAATGGTTCATTAGAGTCAAAATTCCATTTTTGAAAAGAGACTTTATAACAAATTGAATAAAAACCTTTAAGGATGTAAAGTTTAACTCTAATGAACCATTAACGTTATTTGACGTCTCTGAGTGTGGCGGTAAGTCTTATAAATAAGGGGGTAAGCAGTAGCAAAACTGAAGTAAGGTGATGCCTGAATAATAGATCGTGTTTCAGTGCATCACTCGATTTTTCAAAACATTCATGGGACGACGCACCTCGTAAGCATGTAATGAACATTATAATGTAAAGCAATGCAGCAATTGATGCGAGAACGACGCTCCGCAAAACAATGCCACCGGCATATTCCTATAGTTAGTAGCGTGTGACGTGGCTTCCTCGTGTGCGGCGAGTCCATAAGAATTGTATGAAAAGTACAGGAGTTATGCCAGTGGCGGCGTTCTGTGGCGTGTGGCGGGGATGCTAAAGATACAAAATATGCAAAACGCCGCAGAAACGTTCCGTTGCGACGTCGAAACGCAACGCACTAATGTGGCTTCAAACTCAACTGCCATCCGACTTACACCACAATCCATGTTCCTGAACTGAATAATTGAAACGCTTCGTCGATTCCAAAACTTCAACTTGCAATTTCAAACTCGTTGATCAGCTTTTCATTGGGCGTTTTAATTAAATAATCTTGTTATACCTGCGAGGGTAGTAAATTGGGGTAATTACGCCACTCGCCACGTTAATTCCGTTATGTGTTTGTTTCTTGGGACTGTTTGTTCCGGAAATATCTTTTCTTATCGCCCCGTGTCCTAATTCGTTGATAATTTCAATTTACATCCGAAATTGAGTTGTTTGAAATTAAGACTTGCTAAATTTAATTTATTTTCACGTAATGCAAAGCGGAGAAAGATTATAAAAAGTTGTTTGTCGTTATTTAGTCGTGGTCCAGTGGAACACCTCCCTACCTATAGTCCGTTCGCGTTAAGAGTGCAGTGATTTCATTCTTGTCCTTCGACCTACCACGCCCCCTAACCAAAACCAATTGTTCCTAATTAGAAAGACAAGTTCACAGTGCCCAAATCAAACATTCATGCATTCTTTCAAACGCAACGTTTCTGTAGCTGAGTTTTGATGCGTGTAACGAAATTTAATTAAAAATTACTCCATTTCATTCATTGTACAATTTGCGACTAACTCTCCAGTGATAGAAAACACCGTTTTTACTTCTAAACTGACATCATAATACGGTATGACTGTAAAAAATAACACTGCATGTATAATTAAAACACTCAATTATCTTTCTTTTTTAATATTTCAAAAGATGGTTATTTTCAAAGATCTAAGAAAATTGCCTTTTGTTGGAAAATTAAGATCACAGCGGTCATGGTTTTATTGAAAACAAGAAATGATAATCTTGATTAAACCGCCTCTTTTTGTATTAAGAAGAGTATTTTTAATGGTTATTCGCCATTTTAATTATGAAAGAGATCTGTAAGTTTTTTTTAGCGAAAGTCTAAACTTAAGAATGTAAAAAAGCTATTATCTACTTATAATAACGGATTAATAAGGATGTAATTTTCGTTGACATACTTATTCAATCCTTAATTACGTCTGTAAAAAATATAAGAAAACAAGCTACAGTTTTGTAATTTCTACATGATAAGGTAAACTTTTTTTGAACATCATCAACTCATTGAATGAAAAATCATAATTATCATAAAATCGATAATGAAGATGAAATAATCTCATGTACAGGTTGTACAAAGAGGGGAAATAATTTGCGTCGAAAATGCTACTAACTAAAACATATATGTGCATGAACATGTTTGTTTTCATTGGTCTGGGCGTTTCTCATGTATTAAAGTACCTATGTTTATCCGTTGTCTATCCCATAATACAAGCTTTGATTAACTTATTTTGAGGCTAGGTGGCGCTGTGTGAAATAATGTCCAGGGCCATTTATTTATTCAATGACAGCAACTGCTGCATTTTTTAACAATTTGTATTTCAGATAGTTTAAATGACTAGGAACACCGCTTTGAATACAATGTCAATATTAACGCTTAAAACAAATGAAAACGAAGGGTTTAGGGTTGATATTAATCAAGTAATTAATTAAGGATTATAGTACTCGCCTCCGGAGTCCCTTAAATCCTCAGCCTCTGTGAGGTGAATAAGAACGACTGCTCGCCAAGAAAGAAATTCAAGTCCCTAAGAAACCATTTCATTTTTATCCTCCCATTACTTTGTTGTCTAGTCGAATTGTTCTTAAGTATGTCCTCATTAAAACTAAGTCGGTAAATTATTTTGTCTTTTGTTAATAGCTTTAATAATTGAGTCAGACATTTGTTTTGCTAATTAGGAAGGAAACCAGTTCATTACGAGGTAAAGTTTTCGCTAAGAAATAAGCTCAAAGATTTTTTTTGCTTAACAAAGTACATACTTTTTCAGTTATTAAACATCCTGTATTAATAATGATAACCTCATTTCCTAAGTAGCTTTTGACAATTATTTTCTTATACAGGCTGTTCCGTAATGAGTTGTTCAATAGTAAAACACAGATAGGTCACTTGATCACCTACAACTAATTTGAACAGTTTTTGGAAATTCCTCAGGGTTGCCATAAAAAAAAGAGGATTTTCTTCAAATTTTCTACAAATGTTTTATAAATAACTCTTTAACGGAAATAACTATTCAGTTGAGGTAGGTACACCATCTGCCTAACTTTCCTTGTACCCTTATTATATTGTGTCGTCGACATAATACCTATTTAAAAGTTGACAAAGAACGATACAAATTCCTAAGTTCTTGTTCAAACAATAACTTCGGTAGGGGTTTAATCCTGGGAAATTGCGGCAGCAAGGTTTATGGTAACGCAAAAGGGATTTCCATGATTATGTGCGTTCACGACGTACGCTTGAGCATAATCTATCACATCCATTAAATGCTTTACAATATTTGATCGACTAATGGAGGCTTTATCTGAGCTTTTTAAAAACGTTCTTGTTTTCCTTCTTTTTTTACCTTTTTTCATCTTGTAAACTCAGTATGATATTTTTTTCTGTATTTAGCGTTAACAATTATTTATTACTCCATGCTGTATCTATATTTTCGGTCAAGATCCGGCCTGATACACCTTTTCGGAGTTGAGTAAAAATGATACTCATCAAAGTTCAACTGTACAAATTCACTAGATATAGCTAGTTTCCAATTCTTGTAGACTTTTATGACAGCAGACTTTTATAACTTGGTTGTTGTCAGTGCTTCCGAACTAAATATCTGTAGCCATCTGCATCTGCTTGCTTTCAAGGTTGGTGTAAATTTGATCACTTCATCACATAGTGCTCCTTCCTCGTGGTCTTATACTCGTTCCCTCATCTTTGCCAAAGATTATCAAATTACCGAGGTTGTGAACATAATTTCTTGCAATGGGTGTACGTAGTCAGGCTTTGTGGTGGGTCTTGACTTTGCTGTATCGACAGATTAGTTGTTGTTAGTGTGCTGTCCATGGTAATCAGCATTTTCCTATAGTACCATATTTCAAACGCGTCAATCCGGTTTCAGTTGGCTTGTTTTGTATTCCATGTTTTTGAGCCACACATGAAGATCGAAAACACCAATGTCGAGAGATTGGTCCTGATTTTCATACTGATACTGACATGGTGCCTTTAGTCATACCGACTCTTCGACGAATAATTCCTTCCTTGTAGGAACGGTCTGTTAATGGTCTCGGTAGCACAGTGGTTAGTGCAATCGCCCGGTCTGCGAAAGCCAACATGACCAAATGTCTAAACTAGATTTGCTTCAGCATTTTTCAGGACAAAAAAAAGCCACACCTGTCAGTGACTAAAGCAATTTCAATTTGAGTTCAGGGCTGTCATTTACAGGAAGTTATTTGCTTGTGATTATGACACTAAATTGTAGATATTGTGTTGAATTAGGTGGGGACTGGAAGCGCCTGCGTACTCCCAGCACTTCTTAGGCTGCAGGCCAGGAAGGGTTGTCCCGTAGGGGCAAAAACTGGTCGCAGGGCGTTTTAGTCGAGAAGAGAGACAAAACATTTCCATTTGTGTTTCGTTGTGTTCGAATGGAGAGGAACTGCCGCAAGATCAATCAATGTACTAGTAAGTGGATGAATGTACTTGCTGTGAAAAGGTGTGACGTTAATGTTATGAATGTAGGAAAGTATTAAGTTGTGTAAGTATGTATGTCTTAATTCATAAGCTCAAACTTCATAATTTAAAAAAAACTTTGTTAAATGTCTCAATTGGCAACCCTTATCACGCGGACTGCTCAAACACACTTCACACTAGTTCACACCCGTATGTGGGAATTTCACTGTCCAGGGGAACGTAATTTTTTTTTGTCAATTAAAAACTCTGCTAGAAACAGGGTCGAATTGCTGGACTTGTTGACTTCTTTTCTATTGCGAAATTGTAGACGTACATTCACTTAGTATTCCCCCTAGTAAAAACTCACTACGATGTGTCTGATTAACAAGCTAGATTTTAGCACTTCAGGCATTTACGCGTATGGGGCAACTAGTAGCTCGAAACCTCGCCCAGTAGTCAGTTTATAACCGTTAACTCGTAAATGACCCTAAGTGGGTTTCAACATTATAATCATTAGCCTATATAGCAGTCCACTGCTGGTTTCTCCCATCAGCTCCAACTTGTCAACCATTTTTTTATCAATCTGATGAGCTAACACCTTCAAGTAAATAAATATACACTTAATTAGATTCGACACTATGTCGACTATGACATCCCGGGATATATTACCAGGAAAATATATTCGTTATCAGCTAACACCTCTACTTTAGGAAATTACGTATCAATTATCCGATACCGTACTAAACAACACTAGTAAGTAATTCAACGCATACGTAAAAATTTGAAGTTAAATCCTATGACCTATCTATCCTTACATTTTTCCCAATTCCAATGCAATTCGGATGCAATTCTGTTGGCTTTGATATGTGACCAACATTTTTTGTGCCTCTGTTGCAACTGTTAATAAAGACGACCCCAATTCATGCTGCGAAATTCTATCACAGAATTCTAGGTTTCTTTTCGAAATGCGCAATATGTTTTCTGGCACTCAGAAAAGAATAAAGGTTCTTTGAAGGAACATTTTGAAATGGTTCGCTTTACGCATATCTTTTACTGATCATGTTTAATAATAATGAGTGAATAATGGACCACCAGAAATAACGCATTTTACTCTATATTTTCACGAGTAATAACTGTAGATTCTAAATTAAAGTGAGGGCCAGCTTAATGCGGCCCTGCCAGGGTTTGGCTGCTTATGCAGTTAGGAAAGTAAGACTCTTGCTGAAACAGCAAGATTCGTGCACTTTTATTTGGCATTATTAAGTAAAGTGTTACTCGTATTTAGAATGATCTATTTTGAGGTGCAGCGGCAGATATCAATACCATTTTTTTTTCTACAAAAAAAGAGTAGTCCGTGCCTTAAATAATTTCAGGAGCTTCACATGTTTAGGTAATGAACTTTATTGTAAGTACTAGCTGTCGCGGCAGACGTCGGTCTGTCCAATATTATTGAACTTTCGCACCTTCAAACCTTCACAAATGAGTACGTATTTCAATACTAAAATTTCTCCAAACCGGTTCACCCGTTTCCAAGTTTTAGCGAAACTAACGAAAAGTAATCCAACGAGACGAGCAACGATCAACTAAGTATATTAAGGAAGATTATGGCAAGGTGGTGCTGTGTGGAGTAATGTCCAGTGAAAATGGATACATTTTTAATTCCCCTTGAATTAAAGATTTTGAGAATGTAGTATTCTTAGTCCTACCAAACGTTAAATATGAACGTTCGAGTCGACAGCAGGCGACCCGGAATGTATACAGTTGGATGTTGACTCGGGCGCCTGTCTCCGACCTATTGTTTCGCTAAAACGCTGCACTGTAGGAAACAATGCAATTCGAATGCGCATTGTAACGCTCTTTTGGAAGTTTTCAATTGTTCCTCCTCTTTGTAGGGTAAGTTTTTTTATTTACGATGCGCTTTTGTTTAAAAGGTTTAGGTAAGTAACTGTTTTTTGTTTTCGACGTGCTTTTGTTTCAAAGGCTCTGGTGAGCATGCACCCGGGCCACCATCGGCATATTTCTTGGTTTTCATACGTTGGCCCGTGTGCGGGGATGCCAACTGTTTTGTAATGCCACACCAGGGATCTACAAAAGTAGGAATAAAATGTACGAACTATACGACTTAAAAAAAGACAACCACTGTCCTTCTTTCATTAGCTATGTCAGGAACTACTCTAAGCTTTTCAAAAAAGTATGTACGCATGCAAAATCATTGTATATCAAACGTAAATTAGTTGAGTCTAGGAACAAAGTAAAAGATACTTGGGATGTAATTAATCATGAGAGCGGGAAAGTTAAGCCACGCGACACTTCGTTTTCGCTTGAAATTAATAGCAAAATTGTTACAAGAGAAGTTGAAGTGGCTGAAGAATTCGAGAACTACACACATCAAAAGTGTCTAGGGATATCTCAAGCATTTTCATACAAAGTATAGCTATTTGGGAGGCTGTAAAAATTAAAATATTGATACCAACGTAGAAATTTTTAGAACACAGAAACTGCTATATCTGCCCTTTCAGATTGTATAAAAAAATTTATTGTAGTAGCATTATTGTACAATCGTAGGGACGTTAAAAAAAGACAGATTTTTCTTTTAAAAGGTGTCAAAATTTTAGCAAAATCAAACGTTTTTTTTTGTAATATTCTTAACCTTTATCTACTGCCACTGTCCTCGCGTTATTCTGAGGTAATGCTCAACTTGTAAACTAACTTAACTTTATGAAATATTTGAAAAATGATATCCCTATGATATCCCTAGACACTTTTGATGTGTGTATTTTACAAATATACCTATAATAACTACTTCATCACTCAATTCTTCTTCTGCCGAAGCTGAGAAATTGCTAGGGAATAGCGTCTCACCCTGTAGAACTATGTTTAGGTTTCATTATGTAACTTCAACTGATATCGTCCGAACCTTCAGGTCACTAAATATAAAAAACACAAGTGACTTGTATGGCATGTCCGTAAAGTTATTTCGCAGTGTTATAGATGTTATTGCACCCTACTTAGCAACTATTTTTAACGGATGTGTTGATGAAGGGGTGTTTCCGGACCTCATGAAACATAGTAAGCTCATACCTTTGTTTAAAACTGGAAGTAAGCACAATCCTAGTAATTTTAGACCGATTTCTATTCTACCAGCCCTAAGTAAAATTTTTGAAAAAATTATAAATGAACAACTGGTTCAACACTTTAGCGAACATAAGCTGATTCATAGCGAACAGTATGGTTTTGTAAAAGGCCGATCTACTTCGGATGCTGGCATTGCACTGATCAAACATGTCTTCAGAGCTTGGGAGAAATCACAAAATGCTATCGGCATTTTTTGTGATTTGTCAAAAGCCTTCGATTGCGTTGATCACCAAACGCTCATACTCAAGCTGCAGCACTACGGTGTCAGAGGTGCTGCACTACAAGTGATCGTGTCTTATCTAAATATGAGAATTCAAAAGGTGAATGTTAATGGAGTGTTGTCTTCTGGATCTCCTGTCCAGATAGGGATCCCACAAGGGTCCATTTTGGGTCCTTTCTTGTTTTTAATCTATATTAATGACCTACCTTTTTATGTGGAGAACTTCTGCAAGATTGTTTTATTTGCGGACGACACCTCTTTGATATTCAACATTGACAGAACCAAAGACAACTTTGACGATGTAAATGACACCCTTGCAAAGGTAGAAAGATGGTTCACTATGAACAATTTGCAGCTAAATGTTAGCAAAACCAAATGTGTCAAATTTATGCTTCCCAATGTTAGGAACGTAAACACTAATTTGCTATTGAATGGAGATACGCTAAAGCTAGTGGAGTCAACCGTATTTTTAGGGGTTTCCCTTGACTCCAAACTTCAGTGGAGTTCCCATCTATCGACTCTTGCTGGAAGGCTTAGTTCTGCTATTTTCGCTGTAAAAAGAATAAGGCAGTTAACTGACGTTGCAACGGCTCGTTTAGTATATTTCAGCTACTTTCATAGCATAATGTCATATGGCATCATACTCTGGGGCAGAGCGGCAGAAATAAACTCAATTTTTATCCTTCAAAAACGAGCTATTAGATCAATTTATAAACTTGGCGCTCGGGAATCACTTAGAGATTTGTTCAAAGAGATAGAAATCCTTACAGTAGCTTCTCAGTACATATTTCAGTGCATCGTACATGTCCGACAAAATATTAGTAAATTCACTGCTAAAAGCGACATTCATAACAGGAATACTAGGGGAAAGAACAAATTGGTGCTTCCGCTGTTTAGGTTACAGAAAGTACTAGGTTCTTTTTGGGGGCAAGGTATACTATACTATAACAAGGTGCCAGATAATATAAAACAGTTACCTCTTCACAGGTTCAAGGACTACGTCAAAAAAACACTGGTGGCCCGAGCGTATTACAAGACGTCGGACTACCTAGAGGACGTCAACGTCTGGAAACAAACGTTATAATAACCCTATCTTTGTTGTTTGCTCCTAACATAACCACACTCAATAAGTAAATTATTATATTTATGTTGTTTTTCTTAGACTCACCAACAGCCTTGCATTGTATAACTTCAAAATCATACTTTGTACCAAAGTTTAGACTAACATTTGATTTGTTTCTTTCTTGAGAATTTATATTGTTTCCTATAAACTACCCAACAGCCTTGCATTATATAACTTCAAAATCACACTCAGTCCTACAGTTTAGACTTACAGTAGCTTCTTTTGTCTTTTGTTTTACTATGAGTTACTCGAGCTAGTCATGCTCACTAAAATGTTTCTGGGGTGGTGGCGTTGTGTGGCGGGTCATTCCATTCCCTAAAATATGGTTGAGTGGGATGATGGCTGGCTCACACGTCAACTTGTGAACAGGTGCCACCTTCGGGAACTGGTCTGCTCAAGTTTACTTATAGTTTACCCAAGTTAACTTGTTAATTTCCTGTTTTATTTATTTTCATGTCAAAACTGTATGACTTGGTCGGTTTATTCAAACATTCACTTTGTACTGTTAAACATTGGACGATTTAAAAAGAGTAACTGCTGAGTTTCTTGCCGGGTCTTCTCAGTAGAAACAACCTTCCGACGCCGGTGGTAGAGTCACATTATGTGCATGTATTTTAAGTATCGTTTATATATTGTATTATTATGTGTATGTTTATTAAGTGGTTAAAATTAAGATTCTTGACGATTCGAAAGTACTGTTTATTGGTCTACTGGAATAAAGAAATATTGAATTTGAATTTGAATTTTTCTTGTTTACAATTCAATGCCCCGTACGTAAATCATATGACTTCGAAAGTGTACGGAAAAAAAAATAGTTGAATAGTTTTGGCTTAAAATTATCAGGAAAATTGCTGTATGCAAAATCTGAGCTCGATCGTAACATACCCCTCACGACCATATCCCTAATGAGTTAGTCAGAGGCGCACTGGTTGCTGCCGTCGTAGTGAACGGAACATTCAGGAGCCCACATTTCGCAGAGGGCATTTGAACCCGATCGAGCTTTTTGAGCTCGATCGTGATCAGGAAAAAGCTCCTACTTTATTCGTTGTTGGTTTTTTGGCTTCATCTTGGATTAGTTTTCTCCCTCATTTGTATAGGAATAATTTTCGAATGATAGGTATTTGGATGAATTTACTAAACGCCAATAGTACAATCTCACTTAAAATTCGTTCGATGTGCAAGTGCAGAATGCCACCCCAGGTCGCGAACATCGCAGGACTGATCGTTGTGGAAATCCTTAGAGGAGGCCTATGCCCAGCAGTGGGCGTCGTTTGGCTGACATGATGATGATGATCTAAGTATGTACCTACGCTATTTTAAGATTATGGTGAGGAGTGAACTTATGAAGCGCGAAATGTGAATCATAATGTGTTTTTACAGTAGATTTGTTTTCTAATACGTGAGGTAAAATAAAAAAACAACCACCAGACAGTAATCACATGAATATGTATGAAGACCCGACGGGCGAGTTATGTAAGAGGGGGGTTGGGGAGGGGAGGATGTCAAGTGGAAATTAGACGGTATTGTGCGTCGGGATCGAGAAAATCTCATTTTGATTTATACCGAGGAAAATGATTGTCATACAGAATTAAGACAATTGAGCACTTTAGATCAACCTTTTAATGAGGCAAAAGATTAGTTAGGTACCTTGCTTTCACAAACCAGTTTTTCAAGCAAAGATTGTATGTCAAGATAATTTGTGCTGAAGTCGTGCTTAGTGATTTTGGATTCAAGAATTAAGCAGTCCTTTTCATGATAAATTTCAATCATCATTCATCATATCAGCCGAACGAGGCCCACAGCTGGGCATAGGCCTGCCCCAAGGATCTCCACAACAATCGGTCCTGCGCTGTCCGCATCCAGCGGCTTCCCGCGACTCTGACCAGATCAACGGTCCACCTTTTGGAGGGCCTTTTTTTTTTTGACCCGGAGGAAATGACGTTACGCATACCCGTCCACCGAGGGGCAGACGGGTTATGTGGGACTCACCACTGAGAAAATGGCATACCCACTAAAAACTCCGGGACTCCCTCTCATCGTCCATGTTGGGGGAACTGCGGTGACTGGCACGATGCCTCCTACGCGGTTCCCCCGGACGGAGCCCGCCTACACGGCGGGAAGGAAGCGGCCCTCCCCTTGCAGGGAGGGGCCAGTAGGGACAGCCGAGGGTGTCGAGCCGTCTCTACCAGGCAGTGGAGGTGGCCCGTGCAATGCCGACGCCGGTACCCCCGTACCACGCGCCAGCTGGCCTCCTCCACGGAGAGGTTGGAGGCGACGGGCAACTGTTCGCCGTCTCCCTCCCCTCCTCGCCCTGCGGAGCGCGTTGGCAGCGGGATCTTGCTCCCGTATGCGCTCCGCGGCCTCCACCTTTTGGAGGGTCTGCCCACGGAACGTCGTCCGGTACGCGGTCGCCAATCATCATTCAATTAATTTAACGATAGGCCGTTGCGGTGTTCAATACCTTTTCCAAAAATGTATGAGGTAGCATCGAAATCTAGCTAGAAATACATTATATTAAACAGTTCGCCTGAAACTGGAAAAGTCACCGGTTTCAAATATTATAACATATAGTAGTATTTAAATGTGAAGTAAACTAAAACAGTTTACAAAATTGATGACGGTCGTCAAAAGTTCACTAATGCCTAGTAACAAGATCATTTCTAATTAAAAACGTTTATTGTTCAAATAGTCGTACTAACTGCAATTGCAGCAGAGTTGTGTACATCTACGTTTACTTATGGGCACCTTATGCTGCTGCCATAAGACCCTTTTTGCAACGGTTGTGTAAAGGTTGAAATGAACGACTCTGTACGTTGTTTGGTCCACATGGTTGATTTTTATTACCATTTAGCGATACCTTCAAAGGTTAGAGTGCCATAAAGGCAGCGAGAAGCACTAATAACTGCTAAGAGAACCTAGACAAATTGAATGTATCCCGTAAAAACTATTCCAACATAGAGAGCAAATTAGGAGAGGCTTCTTTAAAAAAAAATGAATTTTAATTTCTAATATGATCAATGATCAATGGTCTAGTCAAGCATAATAATTGGCATTCACAAACGTTTAACTATTAGAGTGAATAAGCCTGACAAATTAGTTCAAACTCGATAAGTTTGGCATAATAACACGACGATAACAGTCAATTAAAAGAGACATAATTGTGATAGGAATGTTGATAACTAATGTTAGAAATAACCACATTGATTTGATAATAAATAGTAATGATATGGAGCTTGTAGATTCAACAGTTTTTCTTGGAATGACGAAAGACTCTAAATTGCAGTGGAGCCCTCACATAGACAAGCTTTCAGGCAGACTTAGCTCAGCTGCTTTTGCTATTAGAAAAATAAGATCTTTGACAGATGTAGACACAGCTCGATCGGTTTATTTCAGCTATTTCCACAGTATTATGTCATATGGTATAATACTTTGGGGCCAGGCAGCAGATATACAAACCATATTTATTCTTCAGAAGCGAGCCATCAGATCCATCTACAAGCTTCGTGCACGGACCTCGCTTAGGGATATTTTTAAGGAAATTGGGATTCTTACTGTGGCTTCTCAATACGTTTATAATTGTATTATATTGGTGCGAGAAAATATTAATCTCTTCACTAAACATAGTGACATACATGACAAAAATACGAGGAATAGGAATAAAATTGCGCTTCCATTATTCAGGTTACAAAAGGTTTTAGGTTTCTTTAAGGGGCAAGGTATACACTACTACAACAAAATTCCAGAAGCAATTTGTAAGTTACCTTTACATAGGTTTAAACATCATATTAAAACTGTCTTATTAAAAAAAGGATATTATACCACAGCCGACTACCTTATGGATAGGAACGCCTGGGAGTAAGCTCTCAGCTCGACGCGGACTCCAATTAGCGATTTTGTAATAATTATACGGATTCAACATAATAATGTGAACCAACCAAACATTTTTTTCTTTGAATTGTATAACTGGATGTGAACCTCAAAACTCCTTTTTTATAATGTTAACCAGTAGTCTTTTCTAAACAATGTTGTTAATTGCTTTTAATAATTGAACATTATTTTGTGCACTAACTATTTTCTTGAAATTGTATAACTGTATGTGTACTTAACAAAATTGTAATTTACTAACGGATTATTGTACAGAACATATTGAAAAGAGTAACTGCTGAGTTTCTTGCCGGTTCTTCTCAGTACAGAAACAACTTTCCGACACCGGTGGTTGAGTCACATTATGTTTGTATACTGTGTATTTATTTATTATTTCTATTATAGTATTTAAGTCTATTATTAAGTGTATTTTTGTTTGTTTGATTAAGTTTTTGACGATTTGAAAGCACTTGTAACAGGTCTATTTAAATAAAGATATTTCTGATTCTAGGAGTAAAACGCCGTCACCTAATTGTTGGCTTGCAACAAATTCTTGACAGCTTTTTTGGTCTGTATCAGGATTATATAACAGATCATTGTTAAAAAGACCGAAAAAAGTGGACAGAACTTTAATGCATTGACAATATGTTTGATGTAATGAAACTCATGTTAAGTATGTGAGAAAATAGATAATGCTAACAGAATTTGGTTGTTTGTTTAGATATAAACACTTAATTTTTGCAGCTGTCAAAGAAACAAAAAACTTTTACATATTCATGACCTTCAAAAACTTTCATGCAAACAATACCCTTCTATGCCTTCGTCGCTCACTTTCGATAGAAATAAACTCGGTTCGTCTCTATTAAATACTGTGCTATTAACGTCGAATCGACATCGTTTGTGCAGTAGGGTCTTTTCCGCAATAGCCGTGTTATTTCCTCATGCTGGTATCCATCGTTATATAGTGGAAAAAAAACGGTTCACTAATGTCTGACCAAAAAATGTTTAACAAATGATCATTTGACAAACAACGTTTCACCAAATATTCATTTGGAAAACGAGACATCTGGCAAAAGTATCATCTTACAAAAACTCATTTAACAAATGATCATTTACAAAAACATTTCATTTGTTAAATGAAATCAACTAACAAAAAATCAATTGACCTATTTTTATTTCACCAAATAATACGTTTCACAAATGAAGCATTTGGCCAAATGTGTCCTATAGTCAGAAATACCGATGGTTTGAATACCGATGTTAAAGTAACCAAATGGACGATATCCCGAATGTCAAAATGACGAAATGCAATGCAGGCGAATCGTTTTTGGGTTTAAAAAAAATAACCACGAAGGTTTAAGCTCCGCTCCCGCCTTAAACCTTCTAACCTAATCTATCCGAGTCGGTTTTGCCCTGACTCTGGTATGGGGCAGACAAGTATCACCACAAGTCAGCGTTAACCCATTTCTTCTTGACATACCGTTTTTCTTCAAACTAATAAAACGACATGCCCGCTCACACTCCTCGGCAATTCGGGGTTCGGGATTCAAAAACTAATCATTTGTCAAATAAAACATTTGGACAAACGTTTTTTAGCCAATCGTAGTTTTATCTGATGATACAGTTGTTAAGTGTACATTTTGTGAAACATTTTTTTGTAAAATGAAAATTTATGAGATGATCATTTGGTCAAGTGAGTCATTTGTGAAATGATTAGTTGTAAAATGATCAATTGGCCAACCGTTTTTTTGCCAAACGTTGTTTGTCAAATGTAATTTTGCCAGATGTCTTTTGGTCAAATGACAGGACCCCGAAAAAAACACATCCTATTAAATATGTAGGTCTTCCAGGTGCTTAGAACAAATAAATAAACAAAATAATTAAATAATCACTGAAATATGGAGGCGTTAAAGCAAAAAAATATACTATGATTGAAAACGTATTTTAAAGGCAAGGAAACTGATTTGAACTGAATTGAGTTCTGATCAAGTCATCATGTCAGCCGAACGAGCCCACTGCTGGGCATAGGTCTCCCCCAAAGATCTCCACAACGATCGGTCCTGCGCTGTCCGCATCCAGCGGCTTCCCGCGACCTTGATAAGATCGTCGGTCCACCTTGTGGAGGGCCTGCCCACGGAACGTCGTCCGGTACGCGGTCGCCATTCGAGAACCTTTCCGCCCCAATGGCCATCGGTTCTCCGCGCTATGTGTCCCGCCCACTGCCACTTTAACGATGCAATCCTTCGAGCGATGTCGGTTGCCTTAGTTCTCCTGCGGATCTCATCATTTCTGATTCGATCAAGCAGGGAAACACCAAGCATCGCTCTCTCCATTGCTCGCTGGGTGACTTTGAGCCTTCTTATGAGACCCATAGTGAACGACCACGTCTCACTCCCATATGTCATTACTGGCAACACACACTGGTCAAAGACTTTCGTCTTGAGACACTGATATATATCTGATCAAGTATTAAGCACGTTTAAACAAACAATGAGAAGTTCTTGATTATTTAAAGGCGGCGAGAGCAGACAAACTAAAAGGTTAATTGAATGTATGAGTTTAATATTTGAATTAATATTTTTATGATTAACTTAAATAATATGCCTTAATCTGTAATTTAGAATACCAAATTAACTATATAACTTATGAGAGAAGATAGGGTAATCTGACCTTAAAATAAAATTAACTGAAATGAAGTAAGTTATGACTTGATATCATTTTGACCTTTTACGACACTTACCGCCGCACTCAGAGACGTCAATTAACGTTAATGGTTCATTAGAGTCAAAATTCCATTTTTGAAAAGATACTTTATAACAACTTAAATAAAGAACTTTTAAGAATGACAAATTTTGACGCTAATGAACCATTAATGTTAATTGACGACTCTTAGTGCGGCGGTATGACTTTTGTACAGCTCTTGTTATTGTATATAACGAAATAAACAATCTATCTAACAGACAAAACCAACTTTATCACAAAAAAAGTACAAGTCTGTCAAGGTGACGAGCGGGAATCGAACCTGCACCAATGGAAGCCTGGTGACCGCTCACGCATTTACGCTACCAGGCCCACTCATCGGCCAGTCTATTTAGTGAGACTGTGAGCTAGCGTTATATCTTTCCAGGAAAATACCTTTTTTTCACGGCGGGAATCTTTTTATGGACTTCTCGCCCTCCGGGGGAAGGGCGGGGGTGAGTGAAGCTCGCACTACCCACTAAACACCCTGGTGACCTGCTTCAGCGCGTATCCAGAGGTCCCCGTGATCTCTGGTCAAGAACTCCGTGCCGGTGGACCCCTGGCGCGCTTTGCTGGCATAGCCAGCCCAGCTCGAAGGGAGTACAAACGCCGGTGTGTACGGCGGTGTGAGGTCACTCTTACACCTCCGCCTTTCCTCGGGGCCACTTGGAATGGAGGCACACAGCCCCCGTATGCACTCCCAATGACCCCGAAGGCCCCCTTTAGTCGCCTCTTACGACAAGAGGGGCGGTACCGTGGCAGGATAAATGGATTCTAATGCCCCATACCACAGGGCGATCCAGGAAAATACCGACACCAATGTCTCCACGTGTGGTATATAACCTCAAACTAAGTCTGCTCCGATCGTAAGGATTTTTGCTTGACATCCGAGTACATCTATTCGGCTATTTGTGTCTTCCATTGTGCCGTCATTTAGTCAACCATATTATACCATGGGATAAAAATGTGTCAACAATTCTTTATGTAAATTCCTGACGCTGAAAATGCTGGTACACTTCCAGCTGTGCGTGAATAAATAATGTGACATCCACGACTTTATTATTGGAAACCATTTTTGGGGAGACATATCGGCAAGATTTTTCAGCTACTTGTTTCTCAACAAAGAACTTTCGCATTTCCAAATTCAATCTTTAAAATACAGATTTAGAAAAAAAACGAATCACACCTATAATATCTATACAGGGTGTTACAAAAATACCCCTAATAACTGAAGTGGGTTATACAAACTCCTGAAAGGAGTCCCTTGGTAATTTCTTAGAGTCCTAGCTCATAATTAGAATTTCGAGTAAATTAACGTAAAATAAAAACATCGATCATAGAATTTCCCAGCACAAATTCGGGTTCATGAACCCGAGTTGACCCTACCGGGAGTGACCAGGAGCGACCTCCATTGTTCACGCCCCTACGTTTTCTAACTGTCTCTCTTTCTAATACTTCAAGTAGCGGCAACCAACCAATAAGTTCTGTGTGCCTAGTACCTCTGTACGATCGCCTCTGCTTCACCTGTACAAAACCATTGCAAAATGCGTCTTAAGCTAGCACCATAAGGTGCCTTACGTAAAAAAGGTTTATGTGACGCCTCAAGACCATCATTGCAAAATGGGTCTGGAGCCAGCAGCGTAAGGTGCTTCTTTCATGTGAACGCCTCCAATATTTCAACCGCAAAAAATAAATTCGTATTGTTATCAACGTAACAAGTTTAACACGAACCGGTAGGTAGTCAATCAAACCGGAGACATTTAGGCCAAAACTTTTATAGGTAGGTACGTATTAGAAATCGTAGATAGATATCGAACACACAACCTCTGGTGCCGTTTTCATTATCACTAATTGTACAGTCAACGGCACATCAGCATAGTACAGTACGGCCCTGTACTACATATTCCTTGTCTGGCTGATCCATTGAATCGTGTAACACAAGGATATTTATCGTTACGTTGAGAGTTGAGACGAAGTATGCAGGTAGGTTCGTAGGTACCTATCTGTATCGCTCCGCAAAACGGCAAGTCGCTACATGTTACGTGTCCTTATGGTATGTATTTTGTGTACCTACTAAGTCTTGCCACCCTAATTAAAATTAATAGGTACCTACCTTAATACGTTGCTCGCTAAGACCACCTTCTCGTGGCACAGCCGGAACGCCCGTGAAGCTTTTGAGATTGAGACGTTACAATTACATTGAGGGGTTATCAATCCTAAATAATCATTAGCTTGCGAAGACGTCATAGAAAAAGTAAGATAGCGCGCACATTAACTCACACACGCACTTAGTTTTTTCTAAACACACGCACTAATACCACGGTCTAATACTTAATTACGAAACTACACTTAATCACTCGCGCTTCCACCACTTCCACGAATCCGCCATCCGTACACACTAGCTCGGCTGCGCGCTGCGACACTACTAAAAGTACTAAAAAAATGTAAACAAACCAGCAGCGGCTCGGCTCGGTAGGCAACAAAGGCCGCGGCGGTCTCTTTGACTGATGCCGCCTCGCCACCCGTCGCCTTTCGGCGCGCGAGACGCGAGTGTTCGGCGCAATATTTGAATTTACAGCATGGGGGGAGGCAATGCCGGCTAGACGGTAGGGACGGTATAGGACCGTGGTATAGGGTAGACGACTATGAGTCATTTTATTATGCATGTTATTTTATGTTCACCAAAAATGATAATTGAATTGAAATGTTATTCTGAAACCATAATCGATATTTGTTTCAAAAATAGGCTACATCGTGACAATAGGGGTCTGCAAACTTGGGTGGGCAAGTCCATTTTAGTCGGGAATAGTGCGCCCGCACAAGTTAGAATGGGACGGCAATGTAGCTTTGAGTACCTACAAGATAGAGACGGCGATCTATTCTAGAAAAATCGCATAGGTCCGTGAGCTGTCGCGGGCTCGCTTCGAAGGCGCGAGAAAGAGAAAGATGGCCACACTCATATTCGCGCCATAACAAAAAGGTAATAATATCGTGTTTCCGGCCGCCCCGCCCACTCCTTTTGTCTGAGTCATTGTGTTGTAGGGATTTTTTCCCAATTAGAGGTGAATAACATTTTTGGTATTTTCATTACTTTTTTTTATTTTAAGGTAAGGGAAGATTATGTAGGACTTTCAACGAATGGCAATTTCACTAGCTTGTATTCTGGATATGCGTTTCTCTTGAATGGGATAACGATGGGTTGGCTTACAAAAGTGCGATAGTGGTTTGATTTCAGGTTCTGGACACAAACATTATTATTATTGGGCCCCCAAAAGCTGCAGCCATTAACATAACACGTTGATGGACAGTAATCAGTCAGTCTTAATCATAGTCTTAATCAAAGCACAAATTCGTCCATGTATGGAGTACCGCTGTCACCTCTGCGACGGATCCGCCAAGTACCAGCTGGCCGCTTTAGACTCGGTGGAGAGGCGTGCTGAGGCTTGTGAGGGACGCTGACATCACAGATAAGCTACAAGACCTTGAACACAGCCGGAGGGTGGTAGCTTGTTTGTCGGTTTTCTACAGGTTGCATTTCGGAGAGTGTGCGAAGGAGTTGCGTGACCTGATTCCACCAGCTCCTTTTCTTCATCGGACCACTAGGCGCAGACTAGCTTTCCACCCCTATGTTTTTGACATCCCAGCAATTCGCACCAACAGTTTTGGTTCATCAACATTCATAATGCGAACAGCAAGGGAGTGGAATGAGCTTCCCGCTGAAGTGTTTCCACAGCAATACAACATTCTGTGTCTTCAACATGCCGATTGATTGTTCGATTGACAGTACTCATTTCGAGTCGTTAATTGATTAGTGCCATTATGTGCAGTGTCTTTATTAATAAAGTACTTGGTATTTTTTTAATCATCACATTGGACCGTTACCGTCCACCTAGCGTTTTCCGCTTCATATTTCATACTATGGTACACTTTTCCAATAATTTATTTAAAAAAATCAAGCAGCGATATAACATCAGTATTTAAGTACGGTGATTTTTTTTTCAACAAGATAAAAATCAAATAAGTTGTTTGACGAAATATTTCATTTAAGTATCTGGCTGTTGGCTCCGTAGATGAGTTCTTGTAGACATGCTGACAGTACTTTTGAGATCGAACGGTACGTGCTCCTTTTTTTGAGCCTAACCGGCAACTGAAGAACCAATGTCTTTGTGTATTGTGCTTTTAGATGCTGTGTAGGAGCGCGTCATTTCAGCTTGGACGATCTCTACTTTACTATTTCTTTTTTCTGCCACCTACTACAAATGGTCGAATGGTGGTTTAAAGCACTGACACAATACGATCCTACAGTACCTACAACATGTTGTCGTAAACTTCTAAAAACTTTTATAGCAAGCCAACTTTAAGTTGTATCTAGGTGCAAAATTTGCAAATGTTATCGATCTCTGCCAAATTATGGTTTCGTAAAAATGGTAAAAAACCAAAATGCGCGACTTCATGTTTCCCTAGTACTTCTGCTTCTGCGTTGCCCTGCTAAGCAGGCAATGCGATGCCTTTATTGAAATGTCTGATTAAAGGCACAGTCAGCGGCACATCAGGCTACCCATTCCCGTTTTTCATCCTGCTCTTGCAGAGTGACATTATTAGCCAAGAGCAAGGAGGACTGACCGGAAATGGGTAGACTGTCATACCGTTTGAACATACCTTTTTTGCTATCGTTCTAATGAATTTGTTTTACTTTGTGTTACTGAAATCAAAAAGGTTTGCATCAGCGCTGATGCTGTGGGGATCCTGCTGATGACGAGGTAGCTCTAGCCCAGAACGCGGTTCTATGCTGCTCAACTTTGTACTTGTGACTTCATGAATTTGCGTTACTATGTCCCTGTCCCAGTGGAGATTCCAGTTTTTACATCTACGGGTGAAACCGGAACAATTGACAAACTAGGTAGGTACTAGGATAGGCTGTGTTGCGATTTCACATTAATTTTGTAAGGTCAAATTGAAAATCGGACGATTTGTTTTTTATTTATTTCTTCCGTAAAACTATTTTGCCAATCGAAACATTCACTTTACAAAAAACTTAAAGTAAAGCTTAAAAAAAGGGTAATAAAATAGAATATTCATCTCTTATCCCCGAATTCACAACCGTCAATCAACGCTAAGCACGCGCTCACGCTCATGCTAAATATGTCAATAGAACTGATAGGGACAGCATGAGCGTGACCGCGTGCTTAGCGTTGATTGACGTTTGTGAATTCGGGCGTTATACACTTTTACTTACGCCGTACTTACCTACCAGCTATGTCAAAGGGCGCCGCCGCGCCCGCGCTGCAAAGCAAATGCCGAAAAGGGAAACGAAACCAAAGAAACCCATCATATGAATATGAATCGTAACTCGGGCGCATAGAGACGAAATTCGCCTCACCCCCCACCCCCCACCAATCAGAGGTGCCCAAGGACAAGGACATGTCCTAAACTTTGTGAGAAAACCGACTTCAGTTTGTTTTTGCACTTGCCGCGTCCCGTGACGTGACCGTGACCACGGTAAATGTGATGACCTTATTACTTTTACGTAAATTAGGTCCGTCAAGTTAATTGGATTGCAGTGTGTTTGTGTGAATTTTCTCGTGAAAAGATTAATGGTTTATTTATCTTTAGAATTCAGTTTCTTTCGTGGCCGTTTGAGAGAAAAGAAAGCCAAATAACATTTTTCATTTGAAAATACTAATTCAAAGTGAAGCGTAGGTATAATTGATTGAAGTACAACCGTGAAGAACCGAGATGTGAATTGATGTTAGCTGGGATTACAACAAAATAGTGTTATCCTCGAGGAAGGCGGCCACTTAGAACAATTATTATTGAACTAATACCTACGTAACCTCAGGTAAGAAATAAAAGCCTTTTTGCCTAAATGATAAATGCGATTTTCCAAATCGCTCGTGTGTTTTTGTTTTGAATTTGATTATCGCTCTACTCGTATGTCAGGCGGGCGCCGCGCGATTTTCTGTGTTAAGCACGTGTGTCGTAGCAGTAGGTCCTATTGCGTAAAAAGCGTTAATCGTGAGCGGTGCCTGGTAAATATGTTCTTTGGAGAGCGGTGTCACAGCTTTAAAAATCAAATTCACTAACATAACGACAAAATAACACTAATTACAGGTGTCCATGGCTCAGTGGTAACAGTGCATGGAATACGATAACATGTTAGGCAACGGACGCTAGGGTGATTGGATGGAAATGTAGTAGGTAATCCATTTTCTCAAATGACAGTCGTTAAGACTCGTCGGGGTAGCTTGATAACCTCTGACAGTAGGGTTTATCATTGGCCTTACACCCTTACAATAATCCTCATAGAGCCTGCGTGTTAGGGTATGGCTCGTACCACATAATAGTTGAAATGGAGTTCCGCGCTCCAAAAAGGCCGCTCCACACTCGAAAGCGTGCTCATTTTGATACGGAACTCAATGAAAGTCTTACTCCTGGTACCGATCGGAGGAGGTTAAAGGACTAGGGCAAATGGCATTTAAAGATGGAATAACTTCAGATAAGTCGCTCGAAATCACAGCAAAGCAAGCTACCTAAAATATTACTTAATTATTTCTTCCGCAGTATTTGGAATATTAACGCAGTTAACAATAATTATGTGGCTATCGGAAGTATGACTCATGTACGAACTTAATTCATTTCAAGTGGTTTGACTTTAATAGCTGAAGTTTTCACATTTTCATTTTCATGACCTGATCCCACCCTCCACTTTCTACCACCGGACCACTAGACGCCGTGAGGGATTTCACCCCCATGTGGTCGACTTTCCAGCGGTCCGAACTAAGCGGTTTGGTGCTTCCTTTCTGGTCCGCACCGCTAGGGAGTGGAACGCCCTCCCTGCGTCTGTGTTTCCGGATACATACAACCTTGGTGTCTTCAAGGCAAGAGTGAATAGGCATTTTCTGGGTAAGCGTGTTACACCTTCGACCTCGTCATCGCTTACCATCAGGCGAGACTGAGGTCAAACGCAAACCCATTTCAATTAAAAAAAAAAAAAAAAAAAAAATTTTTCACATTTTTTTCTCAAATTTACGTACATGTGAAGTGGTATTGAGTACCAATTTCAAGTTAGCTGTTTTTATCATGGCCCAAGCATCATTTTTACACGTTGATGAAGGAGGTAGGCACAAAGTACAGATAAGTTACATTCTGTTTTTTTCAACTCTATGGGTCGATGACGCAAATGGGTTCGATGACATGGTATGACCGCTTATCAGTGGTCAGGTAGTGAGGGAATTAATATCGATATTTTTGTAAACTTTCGATGTACGTTTTTATCGAAACCATAAGAGATATGAAAAAAGGGACAATACCTACTATTTCAGTTTCATTCAGTTTCTATGCCATTTCAGTCTTTAGGGGTATTTTTGAAACACCCTGTATATATTTAATACACACATCAAAAGTGTCTAGGGATATCTCAAGCATTTTCATACAAAGTATAGCTATTAGGGAGGCTGTAAAAATTAAAATATTGATACCAACGTAGAAATTTTTAGGACACAGAAACTGCTATATCTGCCCTTTCAGATTGTATAAAGAAATTCATTGTGGTAGCATTATTGTACAATCGTAAGGACGTTAAAAAAAAGACAGATTTTTCTTTTAAAAGGTTTCAAAATTTTAGCAAAATCAAACGTTTTTTTGTAATATTCTTAACCTTTATCTTATGCCTGTTTCCTCGAGTTATTCTAAGATAATGCTGAGCATTATCTAATATCTTTGATTTTGCTAAAATTTTGAAACCTTTTAAAAGAAAAATCTGTCTTTTTTTTTTTTTAACGTCCTTACGATTGTACAATAATGCTACCACAATGAATTTCTTTATACAATCTGAAAGGGCAGATATAGCAGTTTCTGTGTCCTAAAAATTTCTACGTTGGTATCAATATTTTAATTTTTACAGCCTCCCCAATAGCTATACTTTGTATGAAAATGCTTGAGATATCCCTAGACACTTTTGATGTGTGTATATTGTCATTTTCTTTGAGACATGGGAATTAGTTTTTAGAATAAGAATAACAGGTATTTATGTTACACTCAAAGGGGCAGTAAGTAGTTGCTGTGGCTAGCCACTAAATATTGCAATACCGCAAAACCGTAATGCTTCCCTTATTTTTTAGCTTACAAGATCCTGTGGGGACCTAACGCGAAATCGCAGATTTTGCAAATGTATGTACATGTACCCCAAAAAGCTTACCTTTAATTTTCGTGTTTTTGGTAGTATTAGGCAAAAACGATTTTATTCATGAAACATGACTGTACATCAATGAAAATTAAGAAGTTATAATGTTAGTCATTAAATAATATTCAATTTGTTCCTAAGTCCTACCTGAGCGTTGACATGTTATTAACGTAGCGTTAATAACGCCTTTTTACTTCGTAGTTCGTCACTTCAGAGTTAATTGAAATTAATAGCTACAAAGTACCTGTAAGGTTCAAAAGAACTAGTACAAGTTTGTTTCATGATAACTGCAAAAATCTGTTCTATGCCTTTCGCTTACAACTAGCAAAACCCGTAGGCTATTTACCTGTCAGATTCCCCGAAGCGTCTGCCTCGCCCCGCTTCCGACGGGCTTGCCGGAATATTTGAAGCTCTGACCCGGTATGTCTCGAAATTCAAATGGAGAAATATGGCGTCGCTTTAGCCGCGAAATTGTACACTTCAACGGTTATAATAACGCTTGAGCCCGCTCTGCCATTCCTTGCGGAAGGCTCTGTGGATTCCTAAAAATGTGCAGAGTTGTTTTTCTTTGCTAAATTAGAGCAACTTAAGGAACGTTAGTTGCAGAGTTATGGCAAACTAAACCGAATTTTAAATGAAACTTTGCACATCTCTACCATGAAAATATCTGCGGTTTATAAATCAGTGGATGTAAAGTTTCAGAGGCTGAGTCTGCGAAGCCAAATACCTATAGTCCGTTCGCGTTAAGAATGCAGTGATTTCATTCTTGTCCTTCGACATAGCACGCCCCTTAACCATCAAATCGTTCCTAATTAGAAACTCAAATTCACTGTGCCCAAATGAACGCATTCTCTCAAATGCAATGGTTTTGTACCTGAGTTTTGATGTGTGTAACGGAATCAAATTAAAAAAATACTGCATTGTTAACGCGAAAATACTATAGTAAAAACTATAACCCAAAGTACCGTATTTACTGGACGAAAAAATGCCCAGTCATGTGGTACTCAAACTGTTGGGCGCAAGCCAGAGATGTTGGGCTTATCGTCAGACTTCTGATCCCTTTTTGCTGAGCTAGTGCAACATGGTTTGTCGAAGTCGGCCATTGTTGAAAGATATCATAGATTGTTTGTCGCTTATTTTAATGAAAATCGTACTCGTAGTACGATGCTTGAGTCTTCCACCTGTACTGACAGTTGTTTTTTTAAAAGTAAGTTAATGTAATTTTGAATGTTTTGATAAAGTAAAGATGGAATGGCCGCAGTAATAACGGCTTATTTCGTTGTTGCTTCTTCTCCAAGCTTTTAACCATTTAGAGTCATTAAAAAGAATAAATAACTATCTACATTGTTATTTCAGACGTAATAAAAATACCAAAGGCATGTTTAGTATAAAACAGAGGCAAGATAAGATAAGATAAGAAACACATTATGGCAATAAAACAAATAAATTTACAGAAATTAAAACATAAATAAATACACGTTGATGTGGAATTTAGGCGGTCTTATTGCTAAAAGCAATCTCTTCCAGACAACCTACAAGTAAAGGAAATATGACAGAGCGAGCAAGCAAGTGCACAAATAATACAGGACAAAAGGTGTATTCACTATTATGAATACCACAAATAAATACCTATTATTAAAATATACGATACCTACTATACTTAAATAAAGGCAAGTTTGATAACCAATCCCGGAATGCTTTCAACGACCCTTGTCACGGTCGGGAAAAGTAGAAATATTTGCCAACGTAATGTTCCGAGTGTTCCTACTCTCTGTCTGCTCTGGTAACTTGGAAGAAATACTACTTTATTGTTTTCGTATTATCGATTGCCGATGAATAGTAGTTTTTGACGGTAAAACTTAACGACCAAAAGCTTTCGCGAAATAGTCGAATACAATGTTCGAAGGTGTTTCTTGCATTTGTCCGTCTTTTCTGGAAATCTGCAAACCCAAAATAAGTCTGAGTAGTTCATTCTGCCATCTTAATCATGGTGGCCTATCCTTTTGTTTCTTTGGGCAGCCAGTCCTAGGAGGGTGTGTAATGTATGATATAACTTCAAATCGTATATCACTCAGAACATATACAGTCGAATGAAATAACATCATTTGATATAATGATTCATATCGTATAATAAACGAATCATATAATCTCAAATCAAATAATTTTAAAACGTATAACGGACAACTGATATTAATTGTTTGATATAATAAACGTTTGATATAAAGCTTACATGGTATACTATTCAAAACAACTACCATTTATTTGATATATAAATAAATGGTCTAACCATCAAATACCATAAACTTTATTGTCATAAATCTTAAGATTGTTTATGAATATGTACCCACATAAATAAATACACATTAGTAAAGATCATAAAAAGTACGGGTTCAACGCAAGCAGCAAGCAAATCAAGCAAGTCCTTTTTAGGGTTTTAAAAAAAAAATAACCACGAAGGTTTAAAGCGGGAGCTTCGCTCCCGCCTTAAACCTTCTAACCTAATCTATCCGTGTCGGTTTCGCCCCGACTCGAGTATAGGGCAGACATGTATACCAATTAGCTTTTATAACAAATAACAGTCATTTATTTCATATGAAGGTTATTTGCAATGCAATTTAGATTAAACAAAATTACATCAAATGTGCTTTATACTAAGTAAGGTTTATATTAAATGTTGTTAGGCGTACTGATTGTTATCTTAAATAACGTTATATCATTTGATGCATTATATGAAATGAATATTATGTTGAAGAAAATTATTCGAAGAGTTGTTATACCAAACGTTTATTATATCTCATGAACGTTATTGAAATGAAAATATATCAAATGAAGTTATATCAACCAATACGCACCCGTCCTAGGACATAATGGTCCAGATTGTTTGCTCCTTAAAACTAACTTCAAGAATGGAATTGGTTTAAAAATACAGCTTTATGCAGTAACATATAAAAACACGTTACTTGTGCTAAAAAACGTGGTACCTGAAATCAGAACTTTTCGTGTACCTGAGCAAAGCATTGACTGTGTTCAGTTGACAGTTTGAGACGACACTGCGCAACTGTCTCGTTTACGCTCTAGTAAATAATCGTACTGTCTTGTCCACACGTTAAAACAACGATCAATTTAACTACGTCGTACCACGTGGACTATATAAAGGTTGATGTGAACGCTTCTGTACAAGCTTTGATTAGTTTGTTTTTTTTTTTTTTTTTTAATATAAGAGTCCTAAAGGTTCACATGTTTCTATTTCTACATTCTACAGCGCAGTTAGTCACTAATAAATACTAGATTGAAGTTACTTTCAATCCTCTAGCACGAAACTTGTAATTTGTTCTGCTGGAACATACCTTTGTTTGTTACGATTGATTTTGAGAGCATTCTTTGTATCTGAAAGTTTGGATGATGGAGTGGTAATACCGCTTAAACTCGAAATCTTGAAATCGGTTTGCAATCCCTGGTGGAGCAATCCATTTCAGAGTTTCAGTAATATTGTCAATGGGTAGTGGGAATTATTTTTTTTGCTTCAAGAAAAAAACACTTTATTGCCCAAAAACTATAGTCCGTTCGCGTTAAAAACGCAGTGAGCAGGGCGGTGCTAGGTCAAAAAACAAGTATAACACTTGTCTTTTTTTTAGCACGCCCCCTTACCAATCAAATCTTTTCTAATTAGAAAGCCAAGTCCATGGATTTGTCTGGACTGTGCACAGTGACCAGCTGAACGCATACATTCGAGAAAATTTAATTTAAAAATCACACCATTCCTAACGCGAACGGACTGTAAGAAATTTGCAGATAATGGATAAAGGTTAATTCACAATTTAGGCCAGTATTCATTTTATCTTCTGAAGATGATCACCTACAAATGAAAGAGGGAAGATTGATAGTGTAAGCAAGTGCACAAATGTTACAGAAGTAAAAAGTGTTAGAGGAACTATAAAAACAAAACCTTTTTTGTAATTGCACCGTTTTAAATGAGAAAATGAACAAACCTCGCCGACCAGCACTGATGAAAATGTTAATTGAAATTACTGCAGTGGATTATTATCACAACGACCTAATGAATACAAATAAGGTGCTTGATTAACATTGTTATAATCAACTGATGTGATTATAATCTCACGGCTCACGCTAACCATTCCGTTTTCGAGTTATTTCAGCCCAGGTGGAAACAGTTTTAATAAATGTTCAGGCAATGGCCGGAAGTTAATCATACTGTGAGTTGTAGAGAATTGTGTGAGTTTAGCAGCTTTAATGTTTTTCCTGAAATAAACGACGACGCGCTGCCATTTTACTCTAAATCACTCAAAATCATGTATATTCCTTTCTTTTGTGGCCTGCACAGTATTATCGAAGTTATTTAGCCAATGTCATGTGGTCAATGCCGTGTACTTGTATTTCAATAATCTTTGGAGTTGTTTGTGATTTTTCGCACTGATGCAATTATTTAACATACCGTTGTAACATACCGTCGTTTGTGTTCATATAGGGTTCCTATGAACACAAACGACGTGGCTTAGAAGGTCACGTTTAAACTATTTTTCACTGGAATCACTCAGTAATAATTTAAAAGTTAAAAATTACTACTATGCTCCCCGTTTGAGTACCTACATGACTTCAAATACCAATTTGACCTCTAATGTTGTCTTTTTTTTTTGGCGTTTTTAGTCAAACTCATGTAGTCCTCGATTAGTCATACGAATTGTCAGAATCTCCTTCTGTGTGACTAAACTACCATTTAAAAAGAGTTTAAAAACAATGAAGTTTACGAATAGCAAATTGAGGGGTAAGTTAACGAAGCAAAAAACAGCACAGCTAAAAAATATGAAAGCACATGAAATACTATACTAATAAATCTTACTAATATTATAAATGCGAAAGTTTGTTTGTGTGGATGTGCCGTGTTGCTCTTTCACGTAAAAACTAGTGGATGGATTTCAATTAAACTTTGCAATAATATAGTTTATGCACCTGAATAGCACATAGGCTGCAATTTATAAATGATATATCACATTTTTTAACCTTAGTCCACGCGGACGAAGCCGCGGGCGGCCGCTAGTATTTAAATAAACATAATGTGTCAACAAGGCTTCTCGATGGTCACAGAATTTTTTGTTCATAATTATTGAAATTTCTGACAGAAAGCACGTCACATTATAGTTCTAATTGGGATCACCACAGAATCTCATTACTATGCTTTTACTATGTATTGTTGAAACTAAACATTCTGAAAAGTTATTTATTTAGTTCAGTAAAACATCTCTTTATCAATATGCAATTTGGGGACTAATTAATCATTAACTACAATAAATAATACAAAATATGTTATCGTGACTTGCTACGAAATAATAATGTCTATTACCCTAATTGCTTCTGAATATAGGTACGTCGTACTTCACTTTGTAACTATAAGATATTAATATTACGAATAATTAAGTGCGTATCAAATATCAAAGTCTTGTTAAATTTATTTAAGATAGACTAGCCTTTTGTTCAAAGCCAATTAATAATTCAGCTTCAGTTACTGCGAGGCTTTGTCAATGAGAATAATGGCAGAATGTATCAAACCTTTGCGTTTCATGTTTGCGTAAACGGGTTCTTTTATCTTCAACCAATCTAATTTGCTACGCTGAGTCGCTTACAAACTAAATTTGATACTCTATTTACGCGAAACGGAAAGTAAATTGATCCAATTTTGTGAATTAGAATGGTCTACATTTATATTAATTTAATCTCATTTCTCATTTTTTTTAATTAGTTTTAGTTTTTGTTTTAATTATAATCAAATGTTATATTAGTATGAAATAAGCAACCCCATCTCATTTCTGTATTTAGCTTGTAAATATTTGTAACAAGTTATTAAATCGAGTGTTCTATTCTTAAAGGATGTTTATGTCAGGCAATATTTCAACCTACCTATTAGGATCTTACTAATCTTATGAACTTTGTTATCCTACAAACAAAAACTTCTAAACGGATTTTGATTAAACTTTACAATGTTATTATAAATTAGAATAGAACATGAACTGTTCATCAAGATAAATATTGTATAAAGACATTCTTTGTCAGATCGAATTTCACTTAGCCAAAGTTGCAGGCATAGCTTGTATTTCAAGAATCAAACGGAAATGCCCATGACATAATATACTAAATAAAAATAGGTGACTTGCGTCTAAACAATATTTTGGATCACCGTTCACTAGCATATTAATTTCTAGGTATTATTATTAACACGTATCCGAACCTGTGTAAAGAACATTCTACACATACCTCTGCGTATAATAATTCTAGTGCAACCTTTTAAAAACGGACACTCCTGTCATACACATCATTTGCTTTACAGTACTGCAATGTTGCGGCCTAGATATGAAGAAAGTACACACTCTTTATTCAACGTTTTTTTTTTACCGTGACTTCTCTCTTCCAGCCCGATCAGAGATCCAGCCCCTTATGCTAACAGATTATGTAACACGTAACGACGAATAAAATAAAAACAACATCGTTAATGGCCCCAAAAAGGTTCGGTCCGTTTTCATGTCACCCTCGTTAAATTTTATTCAATGTATCATGGAGTTCATAAAGAAAAGGGGATAAAAATTAATAGGATCAAACGCTGTTCGATCATTAGTACCCCCCGTGAGGGGAATTCCTCTGACAACCGATGTAATTCCCTTTAGCGTTGGATGGCTGCAGTTAGAGACTTAAGCGTTTGGACATAATGCTTTTAGTCGCTTGGAAGTACAAAGATCGAGTGTCAGGTGTATTCAATAGGTGTTACTGCAGATCTCATATATAACTTGATATAGCTTCCTTTAGCAATCTGGCATTACGTGAGTGTAAGTAAGAAAGACTTTGGTATCGCCGGATTCTCAAACGCCAATCAAAGTTATGTTGTTCTTGCAAGTATAGCTGGCCCTTCCCGTTCAATAGACAATTAACGGGACGGCATGACAATTTCATCATCATAATCAACAGCCACGCGACGTCCACTGCTAAAAATAGTCCTACCTCATAGATTTTCAGCTGACAGCCGGTTACAGGCAGCCTGCACGCATCGAAACCCTGCGATCTTTATTAGAGGTGGCATTCTCCATGCAAACTTCGAACTTCAGGGCTGTGAAAGAAAGTGAGATTTCATCTTGGCGGATAGACGATTAATGTTGGCTTTTTCTCCTGAATGGGATCGAGATCAGGCTTGGCGTCAACCGGAATTGCATAGCAGCTCGACATAAAGCACACAGTACAGCACGAAGCTAAATTGAGTTGACCACTTATGATATTATTCCGCTTACGCTTTTAGCTGAATCGTTGCCGTATCGAAGCGTGTTGTTAACGTAACTGTCCACTGCACGTCAGTCAACGCATAGAGAGGTTCTGTTTCATTGACATCGATGAAGGGGTGCGAATGGTGTGATGCAATTGTTATGCGTTACAATGAATGGTTCTATGTTAGATAGAACCACCCTTTCAACACAATCGGAACACTCCACACAGTTTATGTTTAGAAGACACTGGGCAGGGTAGAGTGACAGCTTAATCAATTTTTTTATGATAATGATATTTCCACTGCACAGTCGACTGCATATCAGGCTATCCATTTCTGTTTTTATCTTGATCTTGACAAATAACATTTCTTTGCAATAAAGCAAGGCGGAATAAAAGGGGTAGCTCATCTTGACGCTGACAGTGACATCAAAGAGTTTTAATACTCTTTGATGTTTATATGAAAAAGCAAATGAACTGGGGGGCTAAAACGGCAACATTTAGATGATTCATATTATGAAAACATCTAACTGACGTTTCATCTAGACCGCGGTCCGTTTCGAGTCAAAAGTGAGTAATGCAGTTTCTACTTATTTTCTGATACCCAGGGGGGCCCCTGGGTATCAGAAAATAAGTAGAAACTGCAGTAACTGTTAACGAAACCAGTGGTTTTTTTATCAGTAGCCCCAGTTTATATTAAGCACTTTCGTTTTGTAATAAGTGTAACAGTAGAACTAGTAACAAAAAAGCACAAAAGGCGTTAAGTAAATTTATCTGCTGAATGAGTTCTATAACCGTTCGAAACACTATGGAATGAAATAGTTGGTATACCTACAAGTCTACACTGGTCTTAAAAGTAGGGTGCCATCTAACGTCCTTATACTAAAAATGTCGACATGCAAAATCTCCATCGGAAGCACTATTTTTTAAGGAAATAATATTACTCCTTACCACAGAGAATCCAAATCAATTTAGTATATATTAATATCTGAACAGTTTGTTTGCTTGAACGCGCTAATCTCAGGACCTATTGGTGCGGCTAGGCTGTAAGTAGAATGCGCAAAAACAATAAAAAAATAGTTACATACCTGCTACTCAATAGACTCCTGATGAAGGCAAGAGGCTTTACTTACAACATCAAGAATATCGAATAATTTATGTGAATGTTTTTCTACTTTTGACAAAACATTTTCTCAAGTTACGACTTCAATACTAGGCAATCGTTATGTAAGCCACTGTGTAACCAAGTTTTCGAGATTCAACAATTTTGGATAGATATTTCAAGAAACGTGGGCGGCTAAGGGCCGGCGCCCACTATCGGCATCGGCACGCTTCAGGCTTTTAAGGTGGCAAATAGTAATATACTCTAACACAATGGCAATAAAGTAGAAAATGCCGAAACAGCAGCCTCAAGCGGTGTTTTTGTTATTACGAGAACACATTACGGAAATTTCTACTTTATTGCCATAATGTTAAAGTATATTGCTATTTGCCAACTTAAAATCCTGAACCGTGCCGATGCCGATAGTGGGCGCCGGTCCTAAAGGGCGTCAGGTAATGAGCGCGCACCGGGAACTTCATTTACTCCCGGGACTGGCCCATTTCCCGGCGTTGTTGTCTAACAAATAACTCCGCTTGTTACACTCTGATTTTCTCTCAAAGTTCAGACGGGCTGTATTTCACTCAATAATGGTTTTAAATGATTTTGTACTGCCTAAAATCCAAAAAAAAACCCCACTATACGTCCTACTGTTTCCCCCCGGCATAACCATAACTAAGAGATGGCGCGAGTCATATTCCAACACTCGGCCTCACTGTGGATTATTAGAGGGGGAAAAACTTAGTGGTTAAACTTAGCTTTTAGATGTTATCAAGCCGCCCTAAGGCCCTAGAGTCAGCTTAACGATTGACATCTTGCTAGTGTCGTTAGCCAAGACCAACTAATTTCGATACTGTCGGGGTGGTCAACCATCCCATTTCCAGGCCGCCATGTTATGAAAATATTGTACGCGAGTAAGTTAAGCTTTTTTTCTTCAAAAAATGTTACGGACATACTGTTGTGGGCAATAAATTTTCTACAGTTTCTCCTACTCATCAGTCTAAGCCCACTAATCTCTCATCTAAAATATTGATAAATTGTACCCAAAAAGAAACGTGGGCGGCTAAGGCCCAGACTCCACCAGAGCTGAGCGGAGATGTGCGGCGTCGAGCTGTGTTTTCAACAACCAATAGAATCACATTTCCACATCTCCATGTGTGAATAACGCAATTACATTGGTTGTTGAAAACACAGCTCGACGCCGCACATCTCCGCTCAGCTCTGGTGGAGTCTGGGCCTAAAGGGCGTCAGGTAATGAGCGCGCACCGGGAACTTCATTTACTCCCGGGACTGGCCCATTTCCCGGCGTTGTTGTCTAACAAATAACTCCGCTTGTTACACTCTGATTTTCTCTCAAAGTTCAGACGGGCTGTATTTCACTCAATATTGGTTTAAAATGATTTTTTACTTCCTAAAATACAAAAAAAACCCACATACGTCCCGGCATAACCATAACTAAGAGATGGCGCAAGTAATATTCTAACACTCTGGCTCAGTGCGGATTATTAGAGGGGGAAAACTTAGTGGTTAAACTTAGCTGTTAGATGTCATCGAGCCGCCCTAAGGCCCTCGACTCAGCTTAACAACGATTGACATCTTGCTAGTGACGTTAGCCAAGACCAACTAATTTCGATAAACTGTCGGGGTGGTCACCAATTTCCAAGCCGCCATGTTATAAAAATATTGTACGTCAGTAAGTTAAGCTTTTATTCATGTGCAGACATGTTTTTTTACTGTTGTGAGCATCAAGTTTTCTACAGTTACTCCTACTCATCAGTCTTAGCCCACTTATGACGTATTGATTAAAAATGCTATTAATATTGATCTAAAATATTGATAAATGGTACTCCAAAAAGCCTCATATTTTAAAGTAAAAACTCTTAAATACCTAACCTATAATTTCAATGTCCGTAGCGTAGCGTAAATATAACAATAAACAGTCTATTCCCCCATCGCTTTAGGAAAGTAAATACACCATTAACAACTTTTTGTGTTGTTATTTACAAATGCCGAGACCTTTCAACGTATAAAAGCTAATTTTGCACGGTACGGGGCCAAGATTTTGAAAAGTTAAAACAATAACAAAAGAGGGTGAAAACGATAAAGTTTCCAAGCAGATGGCTCCTAAAAATGAAGCGCAAGAACGCCCTCTGTTTGATTTTTTTTCAGCTTGCTTAATGCTAGGGCTGCAAGTTGTCGATAGCTACGAGTACTCATGGACCAATAACCACTTAGCTGCTACGGGGTAAGGAAAAGCCGAGCTAGTAACATAAATTGCAGTTAGTTAGGACTTACGTGCCACTCATAATGATTGTAGGAGTTTGTTAAAAAAACATTCATTGTCATGTATCAATCATTATTAGCCACATCTGGAACTGTTTAGTTGATTCAGTTACTTTGTACCTATACTAGTTTATTAGTTAACAACTTGAAACGTTTTAAAATGTTATGTTTCCAGTTTGGACTAATTTTCAGCTATCACTGTAACACTATTGGTAAACCCATGACATACCATCTGAATGCCAAGAAGCTAAACACAACAGTTACAATTGCTTAGCCTTACGTCTGAATTTACAAACGCAAATCAAGGTTTGGCATCCATCAGAAAAGTATCTGTCCGTTTCAGTTCTCTTGACACTTTACGCGACCGCATGAGCTTGAGCGTGTGCTTAGCGTTGGCTGACGTCAATTAATTCAGGGGTTAGGTAAATATTAGTTAAGGAAAACGTTGTGATGTGTGACAATATCGTTTTTTTTTAATAAGGTGAAATGCCCTACGCACTTCCCGCTGCCTGGGGGGGCAGCGGGGGGGTGTGGGACTCGCCCACCCCTGCAAGGGGTGAGAATACCCACTAAAACACCGGAGCGGCCTTCTTCTGCGCGTGACCAGGGCTTACCGAGGACTCTCCCAGGGAGGCACTCTACCGGTAAAACCCTGGCGCGCTGTGCCGGTGTCCCGGCTAACCTCTAGGGGAGTTACTACTCCCCGAGAGAGGGGAGGTGCGAGGCCACCCCACACTGCCGTCCTCCTCGTGGTCGCTTGTGCAATGAAGGCACACAGCCCCCGCCGTGTACTCTCCTAGCGACCCCGGGGCCCCCCTTTAGTCGCCTCTTACGACAGGCGGGGGTGACCTTGGCTGTATTCTTACGCCCCAGACCACAGGGCGAGTGACAATATCGATGACCCAATGTTGTACAACCCTAACCTCCGTTATTACGTCATTTCGAAGGTAATGGCGTCTTGCGTTTCTTCACCCAAACGCCGCGCGAGCTTGGTTATAAAGATATTTCAATGTCGTTTTTTATTTCTCTATAAATTAATGACAGCAAATTGAAATTTATGAAGGAAGAAGTTAGAAGGATCGGAATCAATTAGAGGTTATTACAGGTAAAAACAGGATTCCACTTTAAATTCAAACGTTGGTCCACTATATTCTTGGCAAATAAAAGATTTGTTGGTTTGTTTACCCTATCTATTTTGGCTTTTTGGATTGACGGAATCAGATAACTGGAATCTTTAAGTATTCAAGAATATACAGTGTTAAACATAGTATCCATAGTTAGTTTCCTTATACCAACTGGAAGGGATGTACCTACTGCTTCATACTATAAATCCCCGGTGCTCCACAACATCTTACAATGTGATAAAAGGGAAATTCTTAGAAGGCGAAGAAAGAAAGAAAATTATAAGGGTAGATTAACGACATTTATCTGTGTTGGAAGTTTCTGAATCAACGATAAAGTTACCTTCCTAGTAAAAGGATTCAACATTTCCGCGAAAGATTACAAAAGTGAAAATAAATGTTTTTTACGAAGACCGTTATTGTTTATAAGGAAAATATCCTAGAATATCTTTTTCAGATGTTTTATTTATGAACATACATATTTTTAACAGACTTCAAAAATGAAGAGGTTATACCTACATAATTGAAACCATATGGGTTACTAGTTCATTGTCGAATGATATGTAGGTTTTTTCTACCCTTAGCAAAGATAATTAAAATATTTTAGGTCTTATGCCTTATTTATACTGCGTGTGTGTAGCCATGAGAATAGAGGAGTTTTTCTGAAAGAGATATCTAAAATGAGTCCTTACGACAGAAAAACAAGGTCACCAACATCAGGCAGTGGGCTGGCCACGTTTGTGGCCGTTGGGGTAAGCGTGGAGACCTCGTCTTGGCAAGCGTAATTGTAGGACGCTCGCTGGCTAGGTGGCGTGAGGATTTGCGAAAGTCTGCTGGCAGGAGGTTGATATGTATTGCTGAGTAAAGGGAGCGATGGTGCGCATTAGGGGGCAGCAGTTCACCAGTATAGGCTGATGATGTGTGTGCTAGTTACTTCTTTCGCAAAAACGGGCGGTTCTGAATGTTCAATTCACAATGGACGGCAATAGTCAGTGTGCCTCTGACTAAATACCCCATTTGTGATATAGTCATAAGCGTGGTTAGGTATAACCCACCCACACAGCCTGGTTCTCCATATCTGCAAATAGGTGTTCTAATAAATAACAGCATAATACTTGGCGTTATTGTTTGAATAAATCATCTGCTCGCAGGCAACAAAGGCCTTTTTGTTCGGCGAAAACTAATAAATTACTGGGTTACTTTTTAATATGCATCCCCGTATTATATATGGTAGTTCGTGGGACCAAAAGCTCTGTTGTATATCTTGGAAACCAAAAACACTTTCTAACTGATATATCCATTAGAATCGGCAGAGGTTGGTGGTAGGAGCTTAGCAACGACGGCAAAAAACACTTTAGTGTACTTTGCAGGCGTAATAAATTGCGTTTAAGACCTGGCCCCTCAGAAAAACTAAATCATGAATGCAATCCATGATAGCATATTAAAACAGTCATGACCTCAAATGACGTCGTTGGTAACAATGTAGGTTTACAAACAAAGTCCATTTTGTTCCATATTCGATTGTATCAGCATTTGACCGCGATCTCACTTGATGAAAAGAGACAATGCGGTCGACGATGGAGCATGCTTCATCATCATCATCAGCAGCCACATGATATCCACTGCTGAACATAGGCCTCCCCCATAGATTGTGGGCGGCCTGCATCCACCGAAACCTTGCGACCCGTCCCACGCTGTCCCACGTCACACGCTTGGCCAACCTTTTTTGAAAACACAGACCCTGGCAAAGCATTCTACGCCTTAGCGGTACGCAAGATGAAGGTTGAAGCAAAGCGCTTCGTGCGTATATGTGGCATGTTCACTGTATAGCGGCAATGAAAGGATTTCCATACATGCTCATGTATCAAGGGTGCTCTTGACCCTTTCATGTAACACCTAGCCTAGTTTTATTTTTCCCCATATTGATTAATCTTAAATTATCCTCTCTCTCTCAGATATTTGTTAACCCATGAAAAACCACAGAAATATCAGAGCTTTGTTGTCGGATATACACACAAACGAATTTATATGGTTTTAAAATCAAAAAACCACTTATTGAATAATTCATCGTTCTGTGGTATTTAACAAAAGATTTGTGTATTTTAATGCCTTTTGGTAGCCACATTTCACCGTTACGTGCTCACAGAGTGATTAGGATACGTCCATTGTGGTCTGTTTGGTGCATTTGACCTGACAGGCCTTTGCGACTGTTCCAATGTGGTTTGATGTTGAACAGAAAATCACATTCGTATTAACCATTAAATTATTACAGCTGAAATGATGCTAATAAAAGTTTTACCTTAACACAATACCTATGTTTTTTAAGTCATATGTTGGTTAGTTATCATGTTAATTAGTTCATTCTGAAAAATCCTCCATTTAGTTTGTATGAAGTTTTGGTTCGAATGAATCATTAACATCAATGGACGTCTCTGAGCAGCAGCAGCAAATAATTAAAATCGGTCATACAAGCAAAAAAACCTTTATAATAATATAAAATATGCTTCACAAGAAATGCGGATTTATTTATAAAACATTTAACACTAAAAATATGGCTACAAATTCCTTTCACATTTTTATTTCGCACCTAAAACTTCCAGTAACTTCTCAAATGGGTGCAGCCTCTCACTCTCGAGGTTATCTTACGTGAGTAGTATCCTCTCAGTAGACACTGATGAGGCTACTCCAACTTGTAACAGTCAAGCACTCGTGGTGTCAGAGTACTTTTCATGTTTTGAACGTACTATGTCTAGGCAATTAAATTGCTTGTTGAAAACGTGAGTTGGGGTAAACGGGTTTTTTCCATACATGAAAAATAATACGTAATGGTAAGATGTATCAAATGCAATCCTACAAAAAGTTAAAACGAGGATAATGTACAGTTTATCACTATGGCAGGTTTCAAAAGACAGTTTAAAGGGAACATAACATAAACATAAACGGCCTATTTACGTCCCACTGCTGGGCACAGGCCTCACCTCAACTATGAGGTGGATGAGCCATACTCCGTACACGCAGGCTCAGTGCGGATTTTTGGCGGGGTTTAAGGTTAGTGAGCAACCTTAATGCCAGAAGTTATCAAGCCGCCCTAAGGCCTCTGACTAGGGTTAACTACTGACATCTAGCGACGTCAGCCTGGACCAACTGATTAAGAGTGCGTATAAACCCAGCAAATTATTAAAATTCACCCGCGCCCCCCTCTCTGCGAACACTATCGCCCGCCGAACCACAATACATCTCTCTCGCTCGCTCAACGTGTAGCTTCCGTAGTATACGTAAAACAATCAGATAACACAGTGGGCATTATTTTTGTGAATACATTACCTACATTTTAATGTGTGTGATTTTACTTTGTATATAAGTTGAATGTTATGTTGTAGATAGTAGTCTCATCTTTAAAATTATTTTTAAGGATCGGTATGCAAAAGGTAAAAACAGGACCCTATTACATAGACTATTTTTCTTTCCTTTTTCTCTACCGGAAGGTTGTCTGGAAGAGATCGCTTTTAGCGATAAGGCCGCCTACATTGTACTGTTTTATCTCTGTAAGCATTTTTATGTAATTGTTTTCTTTGTGCAATAAAGTATATCTTATCTTATCTACACTGTCTATCTGTCACCAGTTGATTTTTTTACACTAAATACTAAATACTAGCAGCCGCCCGCGACTTCGTCCTCGTGGACTTAGCTGTATGTGAAAAAAGATTTTCCCGCTTTTCTGTAGAAATTTTCCTGATTTTTCTTTGCTATAAACCTCACGGAGCCCGAGACCATTCCAAAGAATGCAAAACCGTGGAGATCGGTTCGTGCGTTCTGGAGTTATAGCGTCAGCAAGGAAAACACGACTTATTTTTATATACTAAAAATGTAAATAAAATATTTTAAAGTAAATACACAAGCGGGGTTTTTTTTGCGTTCTTTGTTCTATATTAGTGACGGTAATAGGTGGACGCATTTGTATATTTATAAATAAAAGCTCCCCGGTGTCATGATTTGACCCGCCTTTTTTTTTCGTGGGGAAATCTTCATGGATACCTCGCCGCCCGGGGAGACGACGAAGTTATGTTGGACTCCTACCGACTAATACCCCGCGGCCGCTACCACGCGCCTCAAGGCGCTTGCAGGCCGCACTGGCCCCGCAACCCCACGTGTCACCCTTACGGGCCTCAGCGAGTGGGTGGCTTGTCCACCACACTGCCACTCCTGAGTTCTATTCGCTTCCCGGCGGTAGGACCCTACCACCGGTAGGTACTAGGCCCCCTCGCAACGCAAAGGTGAGAACTCATGAGGGGGTGGTTTGACTCTCCTCCACCAACGGAAGACGAATTAAAGGGTCGCATCCCGCCTGGCGCGATTGCCAGCGATTTTAATAATAGATTTTCAATTGTAGGTATCTGGTTTATAGGGCGTTGAAAGGTGAATGAAAAATGAAAATGAATGCCAAAAACATCATCTTTATTTCAAGTATGTACATATTATACGAGGGTCATTCAATAAATACTTACTTAGCCTACAAAAAGTAAAGGAAAATTTTGGAAAATGGCAATTTATTTATTATTTATTACATTTATTTAAGTACAGTATATTTATTGTTTACATTTATTATTATGCTATTCATGTCTATTATTATAGTAGTTTTCGATACAAGTGCGGAGTCATTTTGCACGAGTCTCGAGGCCTCTTGGCCCGAGCCGGAGGCGAGGGTCAAGACTCGGGACGAGTGAAAATGACACTTCCGCTCGTGTATCGAACAATGTTTTTTAATACATTTGCGAAAAAAATATAACAAACCAATGTGAATCATTAACACAAATGAAGAGTAAAAAGGGCGGGAATGAAATAGTACATTGTTATCCTAGGGGTGAAAGTAACTTATTTAGTCCCGAGACGGGGTTTGGCGCCCGGAACGAAGTGAGGGCGCCAATAGTTCGAGGGACTAAATAAGTCTTTAACCCGAGGTAAACACTGTGCTTTTCATTACGAATACGAGGAAAGTAAAAATAAAAACATGAATTAATTCATGAAGATCGAATTGCCGCTTTCCCGCCTATTTTGTTTGTTTTTTTTTCTGTGGCCGACCCGCTATTCAGCCATTATTTTTTATTTTCATCATTGGAAAAATGGAAAATATTTTCCTCAAAGCTAAGTTATTTTAAAGAAATTGTTGAAACTTAATTATAATAAAGTTATTTAAAAAATATATATTCTCTAATCAATACTTAACTTTAAGTTATTTCAATTTTACATCGTGGCTGTATAGAAAGTTGGAACATGGTTCAATAGTTAAGTGAAAAAAGAACTAGTTTTTTTAAAAATAATATGACAGCTGTCAGTTGAAAGTGATTCTCCCTAGGGATGAAAAGTATTACTTTCAGCCCGCTTCTCAGGTCAGTAATGACCTACTTTCAGAGTATGAGTAATGAAAAAACATTTTTTTTTTCAAGGCACCGGTTGTTTGCATTCAGCCTAGTAAAAATGAACTATTTTGAAAGAATATGTTATAAACATTTACTTGTGTACGAAAAATGTAAAATAAACAACATTAAAACACGATCAAATACAAGAGTAGGTATATCGTGACAGTCGTGACTAATCGTAATTAAAGAAACCGGGAATGAAAAACTTAGGATTGACAGTTTTTTTTAACACGGCATCGGTTGTATTCAGCCTAGTAAAAATATAAGAAGTAATTTAATTGTATTAAAACATGGAAATGCTATAAATACCTATTATTTTATTTCAAGTATTTTTTGGTGAAACTTATTCATACTTACAAATCTCCGGCCATTATTAATACACAAACAGCCAACTTTAAGTAAATTGTTTCCGAAATTTAATTGTTAATAGTTACTAAATAACCCTTTATTTTGTCAATTATGCAATTGAAATATTTTTAATAATACTATATTCCCAGTTTTGATGCCAAATAACATATCAAAAAACAAAATAAAGTGATTAAACAGACAACCTCTTTGGTAGGATGTATGGGTTTTATTAACATTATCAAAAAAAAAAATGGAAAAGTAAAAAGCACTAGTGCGGAAAAACCAACTTTCCGCACGCTAAGCAGCTACGGAAAGTACCATTTTTTGAGCAACTGTATTAAAAAGTAGGTTTTGTTTGTTAATTAGATTTGACGATTTGAAAGTACTTGTAACAGGTCTATTTAAATAAAGCTATTTTTGATTGATTGATTGATTTATTTTTCAACATAGTCTCCATTCAGTTCGATACACTTAGCATAGCGATGCTCAAACTTTTTTAACCCGTCCGAAAAATAGTTTTTGTCAAACTCTGCAAAATAGGCCTCCGTGGCGGCAATGACCTCCTCATTTGATCCATATCTATTCCCGGGGAGTGTTTTTTTCAGATTAGGAAACAGAAAGAAGTCTCAAGGGGCCAACTCTGGAGAATACGGTGGATGGGGCAGCAATTTGTAGCGTAATTCGACCAATTTGACCATGGCAACGGCAGACGTGTGAACCGGTGCGTTGTCGTGGTGAAACAGCACGTTTTTCTTCGCCAGGTGGGGTCGTTTTTTCTTTAATTCGGCGTCGAATCAGCCCAATAAATCGGCATAGTAAAGCCCTGTTATAGTTTTACCCTTCTCGAGGTAATTGATGTAGATCAAACTTTGTCAATCCCAGAAAACGGTGGCCACCCACTTTACCCACGTTTCTCCTGTGATGTTTAAGTTAGATAGAGTGCAACCGAATTGAGGAGCATGATTCGATACCATTTTTATTTTTTCAAAAAAGTACAACTTGTCTATTATCACTCTCTCTGCTGCATCGTACAAATTTTCAGCCTGATCTTCATTCTGAGCTTGTGGCCGACTACTTAGAGTGCGTCGTCGCTTCAATGAACTGTAATGAAAAAGTTCAGCTATTTCCAAAAAAAAACATGCAGAAATGACACAGTAGAAAAAAAAAATGCGGAAGCCATATTTTACAGAATTTATGTTAAAAAAAGGCACAAATTACCTACTAATAGTGATTAGGAAAGTCATTTGCAATTAAGCATTAAAGTGCTCTTAGCAAGTGGCGTTCTGAGTCAAAATATCGCTCGGCTCATGCGTTTTGTGGTTGCAGTTCTAACCAGCCCACCCAAATCCACCCTTTTCCGTTCAACTGATCGGATTTATTTTATATATACCGGAGAGTGGAAAGCAGCGGCCAGGCAAAATAGTAGGCGGTAAATGGTTAATTTCGGCGTCTGTTTGCGCTTAGTTACTTTCATTTAAGAAAGGATGGTTTGGAAAGTGATAACTTTATCAGAAATTATCTAACGTTATTTCTCTAATGACTATTTCCCATTCGTTATTTTTCTAATGACAGGTCTCCACTAGTTTAAATGTTATCGATTGTACTGTAAGAATTTAGGCGGATACCTTTCTGGAGTATTTTCTTCATTCCTCGAGTAATCATTACGGTAAGTATTTTTTTCTGGCTGACAATAGTCTGTAGATATAGGCTGTCTTTTAGGGTCTACATATTCCAAATTCAATGTTGTTCTGTAAAATAAACACAGTACTTAGTATATTTACTCGTGTGGTAGTAACTAGTTATTGTTTCAGCCAGCTTCAACTTTACTAAAAAAAAAAGAAGCCAAGATGGAAAAGCGAGTATGGATACTATTTTTAAAGAAACCTACATAGTCGACGACGCGCATGCCTCCACAACTTCATTTTGATCACACCTGTCAGATTGTGAAATATTTTGAGATACAGCAATTCTGAAAATTAAATATTATTTAAAAACAATTTACTTACAATAAATACCTGGTGGATTGAAACAAATTCCTTCAAAATCAACCTATTATTTGGAGAGACCAACTAAAGTCATGTGATTACTTAGCATATACTTTACACCATCTGTTTACGTCATCTTACTAGATCAACTCAAATGAATTTATTTCTCTTAAAATACAATACAACATACCTTCGACAATCAGCCATCCTTTCAGTTTGTAACTTTTTTAGCTCTCGTTTACTAAGTCTTTCTAAATTCCTTTTCTTTTTCCCCATTTCACTATTTATTTTGAAACTCGGAGCAGCTAAGAATTTGAGCGTAGTCTTCTCGTCTCAACGGAGCGATCGGTACTGATGTGTGAAATAGAAATATGTGTCAAGCTTCACAAACGTGCGACGGGAGATGGCTTTTTCCGCGGAATCAAAACGTATTAAGTGCCAAAAGTGTTTAATCGTTATAAATCCAAAACTAAAAGGAATTTTAAAAAATGACTAGACATAGCCCTTACTTTTTTTTCAATATAATTATTTATAAAAAAATTGTCATCATAGTAATTGCCATGTCCAGTATAAAACGAAAAAAAGGGAAAATCAGACGTAACTTCGTGATTTTTTTTTATCGAGATAATTTAATTATTTTATGTTTTTGATCAAACACAACCCTTGAAAATATCATGTAGCGTAACATTTAATAAATTCATAAAATTTCATCTAGTATTTATCACGTACAATCAAGAAAAAGATTGGTAGTTTTGCTTTATGCGCACTCTTAACGTGCCTTCCGAAGCACGGAGATGCCCTATAAATACATCACTAAATTTCGGTCGGGGTCACCCATCCCTTTTCCGACCCGACGTGTGTTGTGAAAGGGAACAAAATTTCATATAATATTTTGCGCACTTTGACTTACATGTACACTCATGTGTTAGTTTATTCAGTTGTCTATGGACAACTGAATAAACGAACACATGTAATAGTTCTATAGAACTATTGGCTAAAAAGTTGCAGTAATATTTTAATCTCAATTGGGCGCATTCATAAAGTCACTCTAAGGGTGCGCATGGGGTCTTGAGTGATACCAAAAAAACATTCCAAAAAAGTTTTTTATATTAAATTATTGACGTTCTTCACTGTAATAAACTTGAAGAGACAAAAACAAATCTTGAACTCAATTCCTAATCAAAAAAAATAATGTCACGTCTCTTTTAACCGATTTTATGTGGCATATCAGAGATCAACGGGATAAAATATTATCCAGTGTCATCAGTGGATTGTCCCGTTCTGCATCCGACGCAGTAAGCCCCAAGTGTTACTGAACAATTTTATGACGTTTGAACATTTTGTAGGCACTTTAATGTTTAAAAAAATATATACTTAAGGCATGTGATTGGCGCTTTAGATAGCATGTGCGCGTAATGCGTTTTTTTTCATTTACATTTATACATTACATAATGTTATCATAAGAACAAACACTTAATAATAAAAAAAAACTATTTGAAATGCCCCTGTCCTCATGCGCTTAATTTTACTAGAGGTCAACTTGTAAAAAAAAACTTAAATAAATGTTTCTCTGCCATGGCCCGATAATTGCGTGACCCACTCAATACCTACTTCTAAGGTGAAAACCCTGGCTAAGATACTTTACACATCGTTTGTTTGTTGGGCTGGGCATTTTTTTGCAACAAGCCAGGAATATTACGAATTGGATTTTTTTTTAAAGCCCAATCAGACTTTGCGAGGCGATCTCGTTGCAATTTCATGGCGTTCTCGCATCTTACTTACCGCGAGAACGCAGCGATCTCGCGGCGTTTATTTCATTGCCGAACTATCGCCGTGAAATCGCTAGTGTGAACAGGCTCTTATGGCCCTGGCTGGCTTAGGTCGCGACTCATCACTTAAGAGACTATACATTTATTCTCTAAGCCATAGACTAATGTAAAAAAAACACTAGGTAGAGGCGCGTTCACATCGACCTTTACATAGAGGCATCTTAGACTGCTGACATAAGAACCTTTTCGCAATGGTTTAGTAAAGGTTGTTGTGAACGGTACAGTGTTGTAAAATTAAAAAATAATACAAAAAAACTCCTACTGCAAAATTAAATTCTACCAAGTGCCCATCCTCTTTGCGGTAATGTAACTTAAGGCGCCGCGAACTTGTTCTCGCATCTGTCGGTTTCTCACGGGCCCAACTTTGTCGCTTGTCGCTTGTCGCGAATATTTATCGTCAGTTATTTCGGATTTAATGAACAAATCCTCGTAGACACGTGCGAGTTCCAGTTGTATCAGCAGCTTTGGAAATCGCGAACGTTTTACATTTTGAGATGCTGATGTTTTAACAAATAATGCTGCTATCTACTTGCGGGGGGGGCATGCATCATTATTGAATAGTTCTGGTTTTTCAGCGTTATTATATATCTTGCCTTTCTTGTATATTTGGTAATAAATGTCAATTTTACGCCCTGCTGCTTACCACTGTTACATGCACCGTTACCACTGTGTCGAAACTATCTCTGAACTCATAGTACTTTAGTAACAACGGGCTTTTAGAGGCGGGTACAGAAGCTGAGCACTCTATAGTACCTCTCTTTGAGGAACGCAATATACAGGCTGTCTTTGCAAGGTGTGGGCAAATTTTTAAAGTAGGTTTCATGAAACATTGTAAAAATATAGGTTATTTTATTTTTAAGCATTAGGGATAATGCATTATCATCTAACTAAAGATAAAGGTTTAAGGTATATGCCTAAACATTGGTGAAACCAACCTGGCTGCCAGGTATAATATACCAGAGAAATTCGTCCGGTCTGTTAATGGTCTCGGTAGCATAATTGGTTAGTGCAGTCGCCCGGTTTGCGAAAGGCGCGGGTTCGAGTTCCGCCTGATGCCAGGACCGAATGCCTTTTTCTGGTTTTCCCATCATTATAAAAATATGTTTTTTTTTTTTTTATTTAAAATGGGTTTGCGTTTGACCTCAGTCTCGCCTGAAGGTAAGCGATGACGAGGTCAAAGGTGTAACACGCTCACCCAGAAAATGCCTATTCACTCTTGCCTTGAAGACACCAAGGTTGTATGTATCCGGAAACACAGACGCAGGGAGGGCGTTCCACTCCCTAGCGGTGCGGACCAGAAAGGAAGCACCAAACCGCTTAGTTCGGACCGCTGGAAAGTCGACCACATGGGGGTGAAATCCCTCACGGCGTCTAGTGGTCCGGTGGTAGAAAGTGGAGGGTGGGAGTGGATGTTTTCATCGTATTTCGTTGAAGGAAGTGGTATTTAAAATATCCCAACAAGTAAGACAACAAAAGGGATTGGGCTTATTTTCGCGCACAAGAATGACTTATACACTTGTTGTGAAATAATATCGTGAAGTGAGTGGGCTTATTTTTCCGTGAATACAGTAAATTCACTAATATTCTAAAAAGATAATAAAAATCCAAAATGTGAAAGATCAAAATTGTTCTTCCCGGAAATAGATTCAGTTTCTGACACCAAATCGCTCTTAAAAATTTGGCCAGTACTTTCGAACTCACCCTTTATACTTTGGTATATTGTTATTAATTACACGTTAATTAGAGTTTGACTTATAACCGCTGCTTTGCAGATTGCGAAGGAGTAACAAATTGAATTACTAACTTACAAATTATATTTGTGGATGTTGTGTAACAGAGTTACGAGAATGTGCTTATTACGTCGTCAGAACTGAATTAAATATTGTGTTCTGAAAATATTAACTGCGTTGTGTACAAGAGGGAGGATTTTTTTTTTCTAACTTCAAACTGTTCAAAACATTGGTATTTCAATGTTCAACTTGTTCCAAAAATCAAAGAAATATAGTGTTAGTCATTTATTCCATTTTTTTTTGTTTTGTTGATAAAGTATTTGATTACGTCTGAAAGAGATCGCCATTAGCGATTGGGCCGCCTAAATTGTAGGTATTGTCTCTATGCAAACAAGAGTGCTCGTTTGCATGCGTAGAGGCGGTGGAGGGGCGGCTCATAGCAGCTTAGACTATCTCTACATTGCTAAGACTCTATTACTTAGCTGTGAGCTTTTATTGTTAATGATTAACAAATAATATTATCTATCTATCTTTTTACGTCCTTACAAAATGTGCTGATTGTCGAACTGAATAGATTGAAAGATATTCTTTATTGTACCAAAGCATTACAGGAGTTTTAAATTGTAGATACCAAAGTACAATTGAATTATTTATGTTTATTATATTTATATTATAAAACAACCTTAAATTGTGTAACCTTCTGATATAGAAAAAGTACGTATTTAAAAATAGCAGGAATCATCACTGGCTTTCAATCAAAATGCCGAGAAGCGAGATTTCAATTCCGCTGAATTTGATAGGCCCGCTCCAAGAACGTGACGGCTGTTAATTATGAGTACTTACTTACTTATTATGTTATTCTTAAATAAAAAAAAGTATAAATTAACAACTGTCTATCAGCAGTATTTTGTGGTAGTGGATCGTTGTCGACGAAACGCAACCGTCCCAAAAACAATAACTAGTTCAAATAGTTCTCGTTTTCAACTGGTTCGGTTTGATTGGGTCGCAGTTGATCAAACGACGAAAGGAATACGAAACGTATTGAAAACGAAACGAAACCTCGTCTACGTTCGTTTCGACGAATGAATTGAAACCGTTGCGCGAAATATCGAATGACGTGCACAACCGATAGATGTCGTTTTGTTGCGCACTCGAGGAGTTCGAGAACTAGCCATGACGTGAGGATACTTAGACCATTGTATTCTTGATTGTATTTTCATTAGTTCAATTGAAAATTAGCATCAATAATTGAACTGTTGGGGAAGGGTCCTGATTGTTCAAAATGAAAATGGTTAACATCGTTGAATTCATTGTACGATTTTTGTCAACATTTTCAGTATTTCCTTTTTATATCTTTGTACTTTTTTCTTTACTTAGTAGTTTGTGCGACGAAAAACTTCCGACTAGTATTTGTCTATGCCTATTTAGGCATTCGACATGGCGAAATATTGACGAAATATTCGATCAAATGATCGAATTTCAAATATTTGGCGACTGTTAAATGATTGTTGTTACACGTAACATTATTGCGTGCATTCAAGCATTTGAATTGCACGTTTGCTTTGTTTACTCTAATAACTCACTATAGTAGTATAGTAATATGTTTAACAATCATAGGTTTGTTTATTTTATTACAATAATTATATTTCGGAAGAAGCATTCCGTGGCAAAATCTACGGAGTGAGAGCTGGTGCCTGAAGTAGGTTTATGAATTACAAGCTACCAGATACAACTCAGGGGGGCTAAAATGGCGACATTTGACGTTTCATATCTGAAACATAATATGAAACACTTTTTGAAATCCTAAAATGGCAACTTATTAGGTGAACCATATTATGAACATAATATGTTTAATATTTGTTTTTCATACAATTTGACAGTTTTGTATGGGAATTCGTAAAATGGTGCACTTTTAAACGTCAAATTGGAGGAATGTTAGATGTTTAGGGTCAGTTCGCCTGTTCGCGTCCACCACCCCGTTCGCGTCCATTTTATGGAAAATCCTCGAAATTAAGTAAACTAATACAACAATTAAAAATACGTCACTAATGCTAATACTTCAAAGTTAAGTTCAAAGACACACGCACATAAGGACAAATAGTGTGCAGCGGCGCATTCGGATGTTTTTTATTGATTTATGTGAATTTTAAGATACATTTTTAACAAATAAAATGAGGTAGACGCGAATTAAATACATCTTATTTAGAACTTAGCGTTTGCGTCCGTTATGGCCGCAAACTATACCTACAGGAGATAATCATAAACCAAATTGCGTCCACTACTTTCTTGAATGCAATAAAATGAACTTGCTTGAAAAATAATTTCAAATGTATTGTTCATAATTATGATACATTTTTAACTTAGTTAACTATATAATACTACGGCTAATAATTATATTTTTAAATGAAATAAGTAATTCCTTTCATTATTTTTATTAGTCAAGACATTAATTAGGTCTTCGGTGACAAGAAATAATGATGAAGAGAGAACATAAACTGAAGACCATTTAAAGAGAGCCTAAAATGAAATGCGAAATGAAGAGACCTGATTACTGTTTATTCATTCATAGACGTCTGTCTATGAATGAATAAACAGTAATCAGGTTTGCTCTCCAGTGGTCTCACTGGAGAACAGACACAGGTGGACTTATATGCTACACAGACGGATTCAGGAAATATTCAATCAAACTCTTGGTTGCTGGCGTGCACAGACGCACTATGTGATGATGGCTCGGCGATAAAGAGATCAGTACGCTTGAGCAGGCTGACCAGCGTCCTTGAAACCAAAATGAATGCATTCTGGTTTGCGCTTACATAGCAGGCAAGCGTCACAACGATGTCACAAAAGTGACGGTCTATTGCGACAGCAAGGTAAGAGTAGCCCTGCAAGCATTCAACAACCAGCGACAACATCAGCGATTGTCAAGGAATGCAAATCAGCGCTAGGGATACTAGCTGGCAAAGTGGAAGTTGGATGTGCAAGGGTCCCCTGCCAAGAGTTAATGCTGGCAGTAAAGCAGCTGATAAATTATTCCTGCGAAATGGTCTACAGTGGACGCTAATTGTCATTTTTGGAAAAACACCTAATTCTGTAATTTATCTATTAAAAAAATGCAATGTTTCGAAAAATACTTTAAGTTGATCCTAAAATAAACTAGAATATAATAGATACATTACATATATTTTTTATATAAATCAGTGCTGGAGCATCTTTTGATTCACTGTCAAATTTAGCAACTGCACTAAATGGACGCGAACAGACGAAATTACCCTACTAGGTGACAGCGCTGAGCTGTCAAATTCACATAGCAGCAAACATTATTTAATCGTTTTTAGGATAAATTTAATTATTCCTAGTAAAATGTGTTACTGTGAATTATTATAATGACACCAAGAATACATAATAGTGACAATAAATTGAACCAATTTCCAAGACCGTGGTGGAAACGACACTGAAGGTTTATCACATTTTGAATGAAATTCCTGAGAACTTAGTTCATCACATTTACGTTAACTAGCTGTCTTCTGGTGAATATTCCAATATTATCGAGTAAATAAAAAACGTTTTTGTTATTATAATGTGTATTATTTAAAGAATGTGCGGCATTAAAACCTAAAAATCTGCTCCCAAATAAAGTCGTCTTGTACGCCATTGCCGAGGCAGAAGTTTGGCAAATCACTCGGGCTTTGTTGTTACAGAGTCATATCTAAGAATAAAATATATCTAAATAAGATATTTGCAAGGGCAAATATCTTCAAATTCAAGAACATGCCTAGCTAGCACCTATTTCTTGTCTTCATTCATCGTTTCCGGTCGGAAAATGTTTTTTATCATAAGTTTTCACGAACATTATTTACAATCTCGATTGACAGCTGTGACATTATTGTTCTTAGGCCACCTGTCACGGTCCTCATTGCCAGACATAAAAATTGAAAATTAAAAACATTTTACAATTATTAGTGATAAGAAATCACACAAATTCAATAATAAGCTACTTTTTTTTTTTTTTTTTTATAGTGGTCTTCAAGATGACCTCACTCCACCTGATGGGAAGCAGTCGTGAGTCACAGTAATTGAAAACTACTTTGCTGGTCAATCTCATTTTGAAGGCCTGCATAAATGCCTTTTCACGCCCCGCTTAAAAAACCCGGGATTGTAGGAAGAAGGAAACACATGCGCTGGAAGAGCGTTCCACGTCTGGATAGTACGACACAGGAACGAATCACCGAACCTTTTGGTGCGGACCGATAGTCGCTGGATCGTGTGTGGATGTTGACGCAGACCAGCGCGTGTGGTGCGAGAGTGGAAGGGTGAGGACGGGATCAGTTGGAACAACTCTTCAGAGCATTCGCCGTTGTAAAGGCGGTAGAGGACACTCAACCTGGCAATGTCTCTACGCAGTTGGAGAGGCTCCAGAGCCATAGTTGCCTCTGGGCTACCAATGATGCGGATAGCGCGTCGCTGCAACCTGTCGAGAGCTTCTAGCAAATACTTGGCGGAACCGTCCCAGAGATGAGAACAATATTCCACACAAGAGCGAACTTGTGTCTTATACAAAAGACAGAGCTGCTCAGGCGTGAAGAATCGTCTCACTCTGTTCAGGATTCCAAGTTTACGGGATGCTGTTTTGATAACGCTCTCGATGTAGTCCCGTTGGTTGAGGTTGCTGCGAATATCCATGCCAAGGATGTTAAGGCTATCTTTCACTGGCAGTGGGGTGTTCTGAAGAGTGGGATGGGAAAGGAATGGCGACGTTTTGGCAGTGAATGCGCACACCTGTGTTTTCTTGGCGTTGAACTCGACAAGATTGCGTTCTCCCCATTCGGAAATGCGGTCCAGCACTCTGTCAAGCTCAACGACAAGACAGCGCCTCTTCTCCTCGATATCGGTTCGCTTTGCCACAGGGCGCTCGAAATAACGCGAGTGGACTGTGCTGTCATCCGCATAGCAATGAATGTTACCGAGTGATAACATGTCATTGATATGCAGAAGAAACAAAGTCGGCGATAAGACGGAACCCTGCGGCACCCCGGCATTAATCTGGAGGAAACGCGACTCACTTCCGTCACAGAGGACACGGATCCTACGTCCCTCCAGAAATCCAGCGATCCAGTCACAAAGGCGAGGAGACAGTCCATATGCCGGAAGCTTGGAAAGAAGCGAACGGTGCCAGACACGGTCAAAAGCCTTGGCAATGTCAAGACTGACAGCCAAAGATTCGCCGTGCTTGTCCATAGCCTCACCCCATAAATGCGTTACGTACGCTAGGAGATCACCCGTGGACCGTTTCGGCCTAAAGCCGTACTGGCGGTCGTGAATCAACGAGTGGTCTTCTAGGTAGCGGGTGAGCTGTGCATTAATAATCCGCTCAAACACCTTAGCAAGTACTGAGGTTACAGCTATTGGACGGTAATTGGCTGGGTCTGACCGGTCCCCCTTTTTGGGAACAGGTTGAACGTTCGCCTCTTTCCAAGCCTGCGGCACGAGGCCTGATGTGTAGGAGAGGCGGTACAGGCGAGTCAACACTGGAGACAACTCCGCTGCACACTTTTTTAATACTACGGCTGGAATACCGTCAGGTCCACTGGCTTTCCTTACATCGAGTGACTGCAGCTCCGCACGTACGTCACACTGCCTGATACGAATATCAGGCATTGTGGTGCCGCAATTCGGGGCTATAGGCGGCTGTGCACCACAGTCATCGATGCATGAGTTGGCGGCAAAGAGGTTAACCAGTAAGTCGGCTTTCTCTTGCGGCTGATGAACCAACGATCCGTCAGGGCATTTCAGCGGTGGCAGCGAAGGCGAACAGAAGTTAGATTGCACGTGTTTGGCCAGTCGCCAGTAGGAGCGGCTACCCGTTGGGTGTGAGATGAGTTCTTGGCCAACACGTGCAATACGCTGGGCGTCTGCTCTAACGTATGCCCTCTTGGTGGCCTTGGTGGCTTCATTGAAGGCTGTTTTGAGGGAAGCCACGTCAGAGTCATGGATAGCTTGGGCCCTGGCCCAAGCACGGTATGCCGCCTGTTTACGTTGAACAGCTGCGGAACACTCGCGATTGTACCAGGGACCAGCTTTGCTGGCGCTGTCGACATCAGTAAATGGAATGTAGTATTCCATTCCGGTACTGATCTCGCCAGCGACAGCAGATGCACTATCCGACGCATCTCTTTCCCCAAAACAGCACTGCCGCCAAGGGACGGAGGCGAAGTACTCTCGCATACCGTCCCAATCCGCCGACGAGTAGTGCCATAACCGCCGCTTCACCCTCACAGGCTGTGGGGGAGCTGCACATGGCACTGTCGCGCCAACCAGGCAGTGATCGGAGGAGCCCAAAGGGGCGCCGACCGACACTAGGTACCCAGCTGGGTGGCTCGTCAGCAGAAGGTCCAATAGGGAGGGCGCATGACCGACAATATCTGGTATCCGGGTGGGCTGGCGTACCAGCTGCGTCAGGTCTTGCGTGAGAGCAAAAGCGTGGGCGGTTCGGCCTGCATGGTCTGTTTTTGGAGAGCCCAACCAGGACTCATGGTGGGCATTAAAGTCTCCCAAAAACACCATTTCAGCATTTGGGAACCGCGCCTGAGCGTTATCTGCCGCCTGACTCAAATGGTCAAAAAGTCGAGTTGTCTCGGCGTCGCCTTTGTGGGAGCGGTAAAGGCACGCGTAAACTCGGCTCGTGGAGCCCAAGTCTACGTGCACCCAGAGAGTGGAGAAGGATGGGTCTTCTAGGCAGCGAAGACGGTCACAGCAGACATCCGCCCTGACGAAAAGACATACTCCGGCCTTGGAGAGGAAGGACTCTTCCAATACATAGCCGGGATAGTGCAGGTATGACGTATCGGCAGGGCGACCTATCTGTGTTTCCGTCAAAAAGAGCATTGCAGGCCTCACCGTCTCGAGGTGTTGGTGGACGGCGTTGAGGTTTGCATGGAGTCCGCGGATGTTAGCGAACTCCACCTCAAACAGCGTGTTGGTGGGGGATGGGGATGCCGCTGTAGGCCTTTTTCTTTTTCTGACTGCCATAGAAGGGGGGGGGGGGAAGGGCGTGAAAGGACGACTGTCGTCGTGGCAAGGGTAGACAAAGCGTGGTGCCTTACATTGATATCTGGACGTGTGGAATAGCGTGGGCCGGTCCGCCGGACGGAAGGGCTCCCGTACCCCCTCGGGAATGGTCGCCGGGCCCCCACCGGAACCGGGCACCACCCGGCACGACGAGCCATCCTGAGATTATGCGCGACCTGGTGGGGCAGCCTCCAGAGGTGGTTAGCCCCCTTTGGGCCCCTGTACTATGCCGCGGGCGGCCAGCGGCACCACCGTTTCTACGGGTCTCCCTGGCCGGCGGGCCGATACACACCATCCACACAATATCGCCGTAAGGCATCCACTGGTCTAACGCTTGCCACGACCACAGTCCCCCTGGCTCCGGTTAGTGCAGTGCTGATCCCGGAACGCGACCCGACCGAGATAGGCCAGGGTCACTTGGCGGGTTTTACGCAACTGCATGGTGGTACCAGCAACCGGTCGACATATGTCTCCCACCTGGAAAGCAGATGACCTGCCACAAGGATCCCTTAGTCGCCTCATACGACACCCACGGGCAAGAAATGGGGCGGTGGATTGTATTCTATTAACGTGCCGCCACCGCACGGCACACTTTTTAAGCCTTAAATTATTAGTTGTAATGATGAAAATATTTGTTTAATGAAAACCGTTAAGTTTACAATTATTAGGCGCGACACTATTTTTTTTGGTGTAGCAATGTCGTCATCAAACTATGTCTAAGAGTCCAAGCCATGAAATAAATTTAAAAAAGAAAAATATGTCTAAGATATGAAACGTCAAGTAGGTGTTTCACTTTTCATGTTGCCGTTTTACCGTTTTTAGCAATTCACCAGATGAAACGTCACTTAGATAAGATAAGATAAGATAAATAATCTTTATTGCACAAAAATACATTTTACAGGGTTTCGGTAAAAATAACGTGATTTGTACAATTCAGGCGGTCTTATCGCTACAAAGCGATCTCTTCCAGACAACCTTCGGTGGAGGATGATTCATATATGAAACACCTAAAATGTTCCCATTTTAGACCCCCTGTGGTTTAGAGTGCTACGCATTTGAGACAATAAAACAAATTATGAAAAGAGAAACAAAAAAAAAACAAAAATTATAGAGGTTGTAAACAATTTGTCTGTAAGTGTCAAAAACATTGTGTAAGTGATGTGAGTGTTATTAAGTTTGGCACTGGTACTTTTATTTCTATCCACTCTTAAGAACTTAGTATCCGCTAATTGCATCATTGGTCTAATATAATCTTGTGAGTTTTTTTTCTCATGTCTAATTTACTCTGGTAAGAACTCTATTTCTCATCAATATTACGTTCATTTTCATGAGACTAAATATCTATAACTATATTTATTTAATATAGTTATTCACTTTTATGAGACTAAATATCTATAACTATATTGATATCTATAGATATCAATATATGTATCAACAGATACTACAGATTATACAGTGTGTCTGGTCACCGATGTCCGACCCGTTAAGGTGAAGTAATATGATCTATTTTATGAATAAATCCACCATAATTAAGCACTTCTAATTATTTTTTTAAAAAAAAAATTAATTTATTTCAGGTAAATTTTACCTGCGTTTCAAAGGGTTTCTGATGACAGGGTGATATTCAATTTGTCACAACTTCTAAACTGTTTTACTTGGAACTTTGATTTTTGCTTCAGTGTTTAGGTGATGTCTTTGGGTATCCAAAAAGTTAAAAATAAATGTATGTTGACAGTTTAGTTTTTCTGAAAAAAAAATAAATGTAAAAAAACTAACAAATTCTATCACAATTTTCAAGTTCAAACATTTTTTTGAGGTATTTTAAGGGAGTTATGAAAAAATGTTTTTTTGTCAGCTTATTGCCTACTTTTGTAGCTGTCCAACGATACCACTTTTGTGACTGTAGGACCTCTAAATCGGCAGATATTGCAAACTAAAATACCCCCCCGTACTCCCGAGAAAAAAAAATTAAAATGGCGGCCATTTTAAAACAACTGGGGCAAAGTGCTTAATTATGGTGGATTTATTCATAAAATAGATCATATTAATTCACTTTAACGGGTCGGACACCGGTTCCCAAACACACTGTAGATCAGATGAACTATTTGTGGCATAGCCATTAAGCAAGGAGAATGACGCATTATGCTTGGTACCACCGCAACAACGCAATCATCGATAACCATGCAACCACATTATAACATTTGCTTGCCAAAGTGTCGGTCATTCAATTTATTGGATATATTCAGGTTTGAAATGAAGCTTTAGCAATATTAAATATCTAACTATGGCGTATTTTAAAACTGCTTATCTTGTTTTTTTTATTTTTATTTTATTTTTATTTATGAGGTAAAGTCACAGATAACAGATTATGAAATATCTTCTTAACAATTGGTATTGCATCGTTTTAAATCTGACACCCATTTACGACAATACACATGCATTGCAAATTTGTAAATTTACATGGCAAGTTACACTCACATGTAAACTATTGTCGTCGTAATGCATTCAAAAATATTTACCTGCCTACTCACTAACATAAACTGCAAAAATTATGGTCAAACATATCTTCCTCACCATTCAGCAATATAGTATAATTATTATCCTCTGAAGCGCTGAGGTCAAGGTTTAATGTGCTGGCTTTCTAAACGAAACAGAACTCGCGATAACACGTGTAGAGATAGCCTAGGCTGAAATGGCGCGCCCCTCCACTGCATCTACGCATACAAACAAGTACTCTTGTTTGCGAAGATGTAGTGGAGAGGCGCGTCATTCTAGCTTAAACGATGTTAGGTGTAAGTCCGAAACGGCCAGCAGACCACAAACTGAAGGCACAGGTTTCTATGAATCCCTATGTAATCACTTACATAGGGATTGTGTAAGTGATGTGGCTGTTACTGGACTGGTAATTTTATTTTTACCCACCCTAAAGAACTCATTTTTCGCTAATTCATTCTTTGGTCTAATAAAATAGACGAACTGCTTCACGCAGTCCGTCTTGGAAATGTATCTTAAAGCTAATAAGTACTGTAACAAATATAAATAATGTTTCAACCTTGAATAATAACTGGATTGCCACTGCATTTTGTTGCATAATGTCACCGAGGACAATGAAATAACAATTGAAAAACACATAACTGCATTCGAATGCCCGGAAAGTAATAAAAGATTCCGGATTGCTGTTATCATATTCAATCCAGCGAGTCCTCAACTCGACAGCTTAACTCCTCGGGCGCCCAAAAGTTTCCTCGTTCCCGCTCAAATAATACTTTTCATCCACTTTAAATAAAAACCAACCAATTTATACAGTTTCTTTCCGCTCCAGTTTTATGATCAACCCGAGGTATCTTATAAATTAGCTCACTGGAAAACGAAGTTGTGATTAAATCATTCTCTTTATTGAGTTTACTGATGTAAGTAATTGGGTAACGGTTTTTTTTGTATTTAACGACAGTCGTCATTTAATAGAAAGGACTGAAGGACGAGTAGTGCGTTGAACGTTCAGAATTACAAACTTTTTATATTTTTATTTTGTTCAAAAGTAACAAATGCACGTTCTCGTTATAGGTAGTTCTGATTTTTCAGTAACGATGACACGCAAAAGAATTGATGAAAATGTTTGCCAAATAATTGCTCTGAAACCTGAATATGAAACAATAGGAATTGATTTATTCATATCAAAACGATAAATAGTTTCGTCAATAATAGTTTATAATAAAAACCATCAGTACATCGTTGGAGAGAGCGTGGTGGCCCAATAGTTTAACACCCTAGCTCGGTCTTGAGATCAAATCTTATAAATATGTATTATATTTATAATTTTATTATTTCATATGTGATTGTAAATCTTAATCACCCTCCTAAATGTTATTTTGTTATGTCGCACTGCCTACTGTACTTTTCTGCTTAGCCTTATGGTTGACTGGTAGAGAATGCCTTTTTCGCAAGTCCGCCTTTTGTAAAACACACTTTGTATTCATTGTAAGATATGCGGCTAACTCTCCGGTGATGCAAACAACCCGGTTATAGGTGGTAGCTTAGCCCCTCACCACGTTGGATTAAAACCTAGGCGGAATGTGGGCTCCTGAATGTCGCGTTCACCATGACGGCAACAATCGGTATGCCTCTGACTACCCCATTAGGAATACGGTTGTGAGGGTGCGTATGTAGCAGTACATTACATTACAAGCCATACAGAAAAAACTGAAAATTCGAAGTATAAGATCGTACAAAAGCGGTAAAGCAGTGATTTCATTAATAGGTATTTACAAACCAAGTAGTATTGTTCGTATAAATGCGGTGTAGTAAAATTCATTCCTTTTTCCAAGAGTGGTTTAGCTCACATCAAATAGAAGCAAAGCGGATTGCCCCGGATATTCGTATACAAAGAAGACTTAGGAACAAATTGATGAATATTGTGGGAGTCGAGTAAATACTCCAGGTACCTAACGCGCAGTATTACTCTGCAAATATGTTGGGTATTTTCCTGTTTATATTCCCTGGCGATAATTGCGACTTTGAAACAGTGTACGTCTATTTTTATTTTCAAAGACATCATTAACTTAAATGTTTTTGGAACCTTCTACACAAGAGCCTTACATCACATAAAAAACACGGCGGTTCACTACATATTAATGTGTGAAGCTTGTACGGATAAACATACTTAGATACGTTTTGTGCGGGAATCGAACCCGCGACCTTGATTTGTGTGTCAACACCTACCAACATATTCTTTTCTCTGAATAATTTTTGAAGCGACGTCATATTCTGTAGCAAGATCTCAACTTATGTATATTCCGAGTGATGTATGAAACGGGTCTACCCTTTATCGCAGAACTTTTTTTGTCATAATTTTATAATGCATAACAACGGATGGCAGAAATTTCACTTCGCAGAAAATCATTTCGCATACACTCATTTAGCATACATTCAAAAAGCATAATTTTGCATGGCAGAATCGTCTTTTGGCATAATTTTAATAACCATAATAATCAAAAAGCAGAACCATGGTAACGCAGAAAGTTAACATGCAGAAACATCGCATAGCAGAAAGTTGATATGCAGAATAATTATCTTTTGGCATACTTTTTTATATCCATATAAAAATATGAAATGGAGCAGCAAGCTAATCAGGCAAGTCGTTTTATGAGTTTAAAAAAAATAACCACGAAGGTTTAAGGTTTAACCTTCTAACCTAATCTATCCGTGTCGGTTTCGCCCCGACTCTAGTGTAGGGCAGACAAGTATCCCAATTTGTTGTTATAACAAATACCACGAAACCACGAGAGAAATGGAATGACAATAGTATGCCAAGTGAAATTCTACCAAATAAGCATTATGCAAAAAGTAATTATGCATTATGGAATTTTGCCAAATAAAATTCTGCCAATTAAAATTCTGCTATCTTAATAGTATGCCATTGAAAAATCGGCCATACAAACTTTCTGCCAAATGATGATTATGCTACGTATTTTTTTTGCCTTAAACATATTCGGCCAAAGAAGATTATGCCAAGTGTGTTCTGCAAAATGAAATTCTGCGAAAAAAAAAACTGCCAGATAGAGGGAACCCGTATGAAACACACCTTGATAGCTGCCAGTGTCATTGGAAATTGAGCTTTATGCAATACTCAAAGAGTTCACGTGTTCTATCAGGCTCAAAAGTCAGGCAACAACTGGCTTATGGCTTTACAGTTTGTAAGTTCTTACTCAATTCTAAAGGTAGTTCTTTAGAACTGAATTTTTAATTTCCTTAGCTAAATTATTACACTAACGATTCTTTTATTTTTGATAAATGTTGAGCTTTTATTATTTGAAGCTTTACCGGTGCTACAGCTTTTTTAAAAAGCGTCGTGTTAGCGAGGTTGAGTTACCTATTTGTGTGCATTGAAAACATGAGTTCATGTTGTTAGTGCATAGGGTACTTTAGCAAAATAAAATAAAAAGCAATGTAAAACTAACAAGCTACAGAAATGGGAAAGACCAATGATATTTAAAAGAGACAATATGTTACGTCAGTACTGATGTGAAGTCAAGAATTATTGTCCCCTGGCGTACGTACCTATTACTTGACCGTGGGTACAAGATAGTATGATTATTTACTAGAGCGTTAACGAGACAGATACATGTTGTCAGCGACACTTGTACAGTGTCGTCTCAAACTGTCAATGCTTTGCTCAGGTGTTCGAAGTTCTGATTTCGGGTGCCTCGTCTTTAGCACAAGTAACCTATCTACGTATTTTTAGTATAATATCATTAGCTTGCCACCAACGCTTGAAGTGATGACCACGACCACTCTGTCAAGAGTGATACCGACAAAGAAGAAGATCATTAGGTAAGACATATTGTTTTTTTAACCACATGGCTAGCTAAGGCAACTGTTATACTAACAGCCGAATTCCTTAACATCAATCAATGTTGGGTACGCCTTCAAGTGGATTCATAAATTGCCCATACACGTCCCACTGCTGGGCCCAGGCCTCTCCTCAACTATGAGGTGGTGCGAGCCATACTCCAACACGCGGGCTCAGTGCGGATTGTTGGAGGGGTGTTACATTACTTTTTGCTTTACTTTACGAAGGCCCTTGACCGTAAATCATACCCTTGTTTTGTTATTTCGTTTCTACATGAGCTCAATAATTTTGCCGCCTCGTTTGGGCGTAATGTCCATTTCAATAACTCACACTTAAGTGAGTTATGCGTGAGAAAAGCCTAAACGTGTCTAATTTATAGTGATATATTTCAGACGCTGAACTAAACAGCTACTACGAAGTCAGTAGGCCCATTATGACCCATTAGTGGACTGGGCACGGGCAGTGTTGTGTCTTACTATCGATAAATTTCACTATTTGTAGTCTCCTATGCAATATATCAGATTTTGCCCCCAACTAAATCAGAATAATTGGGGACACGTTTTAAATACTCGTATAGCTTTAGGACGTTTATAAAAGTCCTCTGAAAGGCGTGTTTTTTAGAATCGGATGTATAGATTCAAAAACTGCCCCTGTATCACAATTAAAATTAAATTTGAAACCAATTTCTTTTTGCCTATTTGTGATTAGAATATAAATACAAGATTGTCAAACCTGTTTTGGATGACTACATCTTTAAACCCAAACATTAATTTTGTGTATTGGTGTTACTATCTATTTAGATTCATGTGGGTGTTTTTTTAAATATTACACAACCTAACACACGCTTAAGACTTTATTGTCCACTTAGTGAGCAAATAAAGTTTTGAAGTAGAAGTTTAAGTATTGTGGTAGTCAAAGGCCCTTTGAGTGTTTCTGTCATGTTAAGCAAACCTTAGCTTAGCCGAGCGAATTTAAACCCAAAATGGTAAGGAGCAAGCATACCGCCTTAACCTCATGTTGTAATATTGAATACAAACTAGTGTCTAGGAAAGGATTTAACTAGGGACCTACCATACAGGGTGCCGATCCTGAGTGCTTAGCTAACCCAGTGGTTAACTAACCAGTAGTGGCCCAATTAAAATTCTGAGAGCGTTGTAGCCCAGTGGCCACAAAACGCCGCCACTGGCATAATTCCTGTAGTATTCATACAATTTATATGGACTCGACCCACGCGGTGAGCGCCGGTGGCCGCCACACGCCACACGCTACGAACTGTAGAAGTATAAATGGCCCGAGTGCAGGCAGCTTATTAAAGTGGGAATATGACTGGTTTATTCCACACACAGCCGAAAAATTCATCCGAATTATTTTGCTTCCAAATCCAGCTGTAAATATATTCCTGATTCAACTGAAAACTGAATTATTATAAATGATTCCCGATTCAGCCGAAAACATATTCCTATCTCATCCGGCATTATATTGTCTATAGATTTACAACAACAAAAGAACATCTGCTGACCCTCCAACTATTTGCAATAATTACGTTTTTACAACACGCGGATGAATCGGGAATACCATTTACTCTTCGGCTGAATCAGGAAAATTTTCATTTCAATTAAAACTCAGCCGGCTGAATGTAGAATAAATCATATGACCGTGTGCGAAGATATTCAGACATGATGTATTATTTTTTTATCGATAGTTCAATTACTTTTATTCGAGTATCGTTCACAACACTAGACAGTCGGCACTCTTGATAATTATGGTGCGACTATGGAACAGCGACTTTCATCACAAAGAACGGTCATTTTTCTCGCTAGTAGGAAATGTCGTGGGAAAAAGCTTATTTACTAGGTCGTTGGATTTATCTATTTATTTAGTATGAAATACTGAATTAGAACGGCTGCATGACAATAGATTTAAAGTAAATATTATGTTTTTTTTTAAATTACAACAATAAAATAAATAAAAAATAGTAGTTTAGCAAACGAACATAAATAAATAAATATCTATTTCATTTACATAATTGAATTATGCAAAAATTATATTGGATTTTTTGGTACTGATCCTGTATTGTATTTTATACTCATGTCATAACATTTTGAATTGTAGGACAAATATTTTTCTAACAAACTTGCGTTCTGTGTCTTGGTGTTGTATGGCGCAATTCAACACGGAGATGACCTATCCCGAGAAATGAGAAATAATAAAGATTATTTTCATCACTTAACCAATTAAATACCTTAAAGTTATACTAACAAGCAGTTTGATTTAAAAAAAAGGATTCAAGTTAGTTTATCCGTTGTCTAGTTTTTTACTAGAGTTTTGCTTAGTTGGGGGCTAGAAAGCGCTGTGTAGATCCGATGATATTTATGTCCAAGATAGATTACTGTCCGAGGATATTTATGTCCAAGATATTTAATTATGCTTGTGCATCGTCCGAATAGATTCTGCAAGATAATATTATATTATTATTTCCAAATATGTAGTAACACGCAAGTGACACCACTCAATCACTAAATAATTCAGAGATTAATTAAAAAAATAAGAATCACTTTTTGCTAATGGTATCATTTCTCTTACTGGTCACCCCATCACCGGTACGTCAATGTCATTCACGTTTTTAGTGTTTTACTGCTCAACACGTATTTTTTCTTCGTAAATCCAATTTATATTCGGAAAAGGAAATTAACTACTGTATATCATGCCCAAAAGGCGTCATCCAGACGACTTCGATGATATAAGTAGGAAGATAAAGAAATTAGAGCGAAAATTAATGCGTGCTCGGCACCGTAACTGGGAAAGTGATGATGACGAAAGATCCCGGGGGTCAACATCTCAAAATTCCAACATTCCAGGTATAAGCTTACCGAGATGTGGCCCATTTAGTCATTTCCTGGAAGCCTTAATAATGCCTTTGGCAGTACGCAACCTAAAATACAAACACAAGCTTACGGCGTGGGCGGGGAAATGATTTGTGTAGCTTGCAACCTGCCAGCCTACTGCGTTCGATTAAATCTAGTCTAGTGTATATTATGTTATTTCTCTCAAAAAAGGCAATTATAATTACTTGAAAAGAAGGTCATATTATTAAGACAGATAGTATGAAGTACGATATACCAAAAGAAGGTCGAATTGTCAAAAAACATATTATGAACCGTCCTATTACACTATGTTATTCTATGTTATTTCGTGTTGGAATTCTACTGTTTCGCTTTATTTCGGGCTGCGAAGGCGCGACTCAAATAATATCAAAGTTCCAACGGAGTGTCCTTCCTTATAGAGCGCGTTGGGGAGGAAAGTGAGTCTTGAACCACAACCAACAAAAACATAGAAGCATAACAGCTTTCATAGCGTATTTTGCTTTATCTATTTCTCTACCTAGAGGTTGTCTGGAAGATAACGCTTTTAGCAATATGGCTGGCTAAATTGTAAGTCTTGAATCTCTGTAAACATTTTTGTGTAATAGTACTCTTTGTGGAATAAAGTATATCTTATCAATTACACTTAGGCAGATTCAAATGTTGAATGTTAAAATCAATAATTATGTTTATAGGTACATTCTGAAATACGCTTTAAAATCTAAAGAATTGTAATTTATTATCTAAATACTTTTTATCGGACTATTGTGAAATCATCTTGTAAAACATTATTGTGAAAGTAAAATAAAGGTCCTACTATTGACACCACTTATCAAACCATAAAATACGTCGTATGGTTAAGTGATCATTCTACGCTTTTGTTACTCCTTGGCCTTAAGTTATATTGCTGAAACTACGTAAGTGACAAAGAAAATGTGCGTTGCGATCTCAAGGGGCGTCGGCAGATGGTCTTTTCTGCTCACTCTACTTATTTTGCAGTCTGTTTGACGAAACCAGTACAGACAGAGGCGCTCGCATCAACCTTTACATAGGAGCACCTTATGCCTCTGGCATAAGACCCATTTTGCAACGGTTTTGTAAAGGTTGATGTGTGGGTCTCTGTACGCCTTTAGGTAAGTTTCAAACGTGATGCATGACGAATTTATAATAGCACTCTCTTTATATTGGTTTTTCTCGTTTTCTAGAACCGTTCCGTCTTACTAGAAGCAACAAAATTATCAGCCCGAAGTTCGTCGGTTCGTCAAAGGTTACGCTAGGGAGATAAGTTTTGAAGGCAATTAATTAAGAAATGTAATATGAACCATAACAGAATATCTAAGTTTCAGGCATAGGAGCGTCTTTTAATTCCCTGAATGAATTAATAAAGGTCATGGAAATTAGTACAAATGATACGCCTTAATTACAGGAAGATTCAAATTAAGATTATTATCTAACTTAGTTTGATATTTAATATTTTTATTTTTTAGCTTGTGACCAGAAGGGGTTTATCGCAGAACTTCTTTTGTCATAATTTTATAATGCATAACAACGGATGGCAGAAATTTCACTTCGCAGAAAAACATTTCGCATACACTCATTTAGCATACATTCAAAAAGCATAATTTTGCATGGCAGAATCATCTTTTGGCATAATTTTAATCACCATTATAATCGAAAAGCAGAACCATGGTAACGCAGGAAGTTAACATGCAGAAACATCACATAGCAGAAAGTTAACATGCAGAATTATCTTTTGGCATACTTTTTTATATCCATATAAAAAATATGAAATGAAGCAGCAAGCTTCACCAGGCAAGTCGTTTTTTGGGATTAAAAAAAAAAACACGAAATTTAAGGCGGGAGCTTCGCAACTCGTTCCCAATTTGTTGTTATAACAAATATCACGAAACCACGAGAGAAATGGAATGACAATAGTATGCCAAGTGAAATTCTACCAAATAAGCATTATGCAAAAAGTAATTATGCATCATGGAATTTTGCCAAATAAAATTCTGCTATCTTAAAAGTATGCCATTTAAAATTCGGCCATACAAACTTTCTGCCAAATGATGAATATGCTAAGTATTTTTACTGCCTTAAACATATTCGGCCAAAGAAGATTATGCCAAGTGTGTTCTGCAAAATGAAATTCTGCGAAAAAAAAATCTGCAAGATAGAGGTAACCCGACCAGAAGATCTTGGGGTAATTTAGGTACCTTGAAAACATTAATTCACTATTGTCCTTTGAAATTATTAAAAAATAAATAAAAAAAAATTAATAATTAAACATTGATTTCCGAAACTGAAACATAATTGATTATAAGAAATTATGACCTAGTGCTACGAGTATCATGTCAATATTTATGTTGAAAAAAGGACACTTTTTTTTTTCAAATCTTCTTCTTTTGTCGTATGAAACCTCCTTAAAGTTCAAGGAGGGTTATAATCAAACCATTTTCGTTTACAAATTATAATACCCTCTTATATCTTATTGTCTTAAGAAATAGGTACCTAGTTGTTAAGAACACGATGACCTTAGCAGATGCATCCTTATCCCACTCTAAACTTAAGAGCTTTCTCACAGTTTGACAGGTGTTGAGAGTTACGGCCTGCTGAGGAAGTTTGTACTCCTAGTTAGAACACTCAACGAATGTCTGGAGTATGTAGCAGCTCTCTTGGAATTATTACTGTAGTTCCCATTTTACCTACAAAGGGTTTCATATGTAACACTTAATCAACATCTTGTTTCCAACCTGTAATATTACCAATTTGGTATCTATTTCTGTTCCCGGAATCAAACATCAAGTAAGTCATTCAGGTTCACTTGAATTGGGTTAGATAAGATGAGATGAGGTTAAGTTCATTGCCTGAAGAAAAAATACACAACAGTGTTTACGTTAAATTCCAGACAACCTTCAGCCGTGCCATTCTGGCGGTGCACATCGGACATCACTTCACATCTCGGTGCTTCACGCTTACCTCAATCATCAATACGCTTTACTTTGAATTAGTATTTTCTCTCATTTGTATGTAAATAATTCAAAAATGTTATTTGGCTTAGTTTTTTCTCTGTAACGACCACGGTTGCAAAGAAATCGAATTCTAAAGTTCACTCACACGAGCGAATGGAGTTTTGGCGGCCGCCGGATTAGCATAGCAGGTAGATAAACAGCAGGAAAATAAATAAAATAGGGATATTGGTAGAGGGTATTTTCGAAATACTAAAGACAACTAGTAATAAGGTATCAAACCAGCCATATCAAAGGTGGTCGATAAATCTTCCAGGTAATTAATAAAAGATCAAACAATTTTCTTACTTGTAGACCGAAATTAGGTCAAATCCACTTTATCTCCGAGTCTTTTCCAATAATTCACGAGTTTTTACAAAACGCCGACCAAATCTTATCGCGAGCTAATTAGTCGTGATTTACGACTACAAAATATCGGCAAATCAAATTAAAACCGAAGGAATAAATTAGGAAATTGTTTCATAAATCATCCTATTTACCAACTGAATTATTTTACTGATTAATTTTCACAAATCACTTCGTTAGCCGCGTTATGAATCAAACTGTAATTTGTTGATATTTCATTGTGCGTTGTATTATAATGTAATTTTTTGCTAAAATGATTTCATTTCATTTATCTATTCTCTTAGCAGGTTTAAATGTTTGCCCGTTTATATAGATATCAAGAATGTGAATTGAGATTCCGCAGAGTGTGTTTTCTCAGAACTACTACAGTGTAAGCCGAACTTCAGGAAAAGAGGTTTCTCCAAAGCAAGATTGCTTTCTTGGAATACTTATACATATATCATAAATATATTTCTCCATTCTGTGAACGGTTGTTTCGATCAAACGTGATTTGGTATCGTTACATGATCTAAAAAAACAGTTATTGAAAGCTCTGAAAAGAAATTACAAAATTATTAACATTTTAAAATTATTTGAATACGAATAATAGAGAATACTAATTTAAAGTGGAGCCAATAGACGATTAAAGTTGGCGTTTTTACCTGATCACGATCGAGATGAGATTTGGCGTTATCTCACATCTCCTTGCTTGACGCTTACTTCAATCATCAATACGCTCCGCTTTGAATTAGTATTCTATCTTATTTTGTATGTTAATAATTATAAAATGTTATTTGGCTTCGTTCTTTTCTCTCAGATGACCGTAGTTGCGAATTTTATTACTCTATAACTCACCACGGCCCAAGTGAGATTGGTGCCAAAGCTGGTTGGGAGCAGCGGTGAATTCTGTATGTGGATTGTTATCGACTACTTTAGCCTACGGTCGCACGCAACAAGTCAATGGGGGGTACCGTTTGGGCATAGCTGACCCTATGAGAACCACTGTATTAGTACACTCATAACACTTAATGTAACTAAAATGGTAACGGTAGTTTTGCATGATGATTAAACAACAAGTTTACTACGGGTAAATATTGTTCAAAATTGCGAGGTGATGTGCGACCCGTTTTCACCAGGGCTTAATAACGTTACCAATTTCACACTTTAGTATCGTTTAGTAACGATTTTTTCATAAAGTTAGTGTATTAACGGAAACACAGGTAGCGGTTAATTGGTATATTTTAACGGTAATTTTAACGTTAATTTTATAACGGTGACAATTAGCAGTAAAAGTATCGATCCTATATCGTTGCCTGTAAAGTCGGTGGCTCAGCGGTGCCAGACGGAAATGGGTATACTATAGTTAGAAATCAAAAAAAAGAGGTGGCACAGTAAAACGTTACTAAACGATACTTTTAGTACCTTTTTGGTAACGTTACCAAGACTTGGAACATGTTAACACTAACGTTTACCGATACCATCATCGAAAACGTTAGGTCAGTTTAACGGTGAAAGGCCACCAAGTATCGTTACCGAGTGCAACGTTACCTGAGCTATTAACGTGAAGAATTTTCGTTTGACAGAAGTAACGATACCCAATTTTTACCTTTATTCAAATCCCTGATTTTCACACTGAAGATGTTAAGAGTAACGTGTTATAGAGGAAACCTTAGGAGACTCAATGTTCACTAAATCTCTTAGCTTTCGTTCCATATGCAGCTAAGTTGTATACACACTTTTGTTATCTGCCACACAACATCCACTGTATTTTATTGTTTACAGACTAAATCGCTCGCTCGAAGTTGGGTTGGTTGGGAAACTACGAGTCCGGCCGCTACACCCTCGATCCGCGGGGCCTTTGGCCGGTATGCTCGTGAATTTTAATAGGGGGTCAAACATCTGATGAAACTGGCGGCCGCCCGCGACTTCGTCCGCGTGGGTTTAGGTTTTTAAAAAAAAGTGATATAAATCTTAATAAATTGTAGCCTATGTGCTATTCAGATGCATAAGCTGTATTATTGTAAAGTTTCATTATAATCCATTCAGTAGTTTTTACGTGAAAAAGCAACACGGCATGAACCTCCATACATACAAATAGGATTTGAGAGCGTCCCGGCCGAAGGCCTCGCGTATTGAGGGCGTAGCGTGTCGTGTTATTGTGTACGGGCCTTAACCTTTGACTGGTGACCTGGTATTTGTGGGACGTATCTAGTGACGTGACGTCTAAAAAACGTAAACTTAAAATGGGTAATACTAAAAAAAATGTTAGGATATAAGAAATGTTAGGTTAAATATAGCATAAAATATATATTTTTATACATAATTAATTGAACTTGGGTTAAAAAAACAGCATATTTCGTGGTACAAATTAGTCTTTATTAATGCATGGCATTTTTTCATTATAAAAGGAACAAACCTAAATTGGGCCTTCTAGCACCCTATTATTTAGTTAAAAAACTTATTCAACATATTTTTTTGTCTTTTAAGGCAGAAATCAACAAAACCTTGTTATTTAAATAACTCTTAAATACAAGAATAAAAAAACTGCAACAGTCAAAGTAGAAGCTAGTCGGAATGGCTACGAACATAGTCTTCACATATTTGCTTACAACAATTTAGTCACATAGGTTTATCACAGTATGTACGTGAGAATGTAGTATGTCTTTTAAGACTACTAGGAAATATGCCACAAGTTCTTTTAGCTCCCGTATGATTTTGGCTTATAAGATTTCTTCGTCCCCAGACTGCTCAGATTCTGCCTCATGCTCACTATGCAGAATAAACTCAGGATCGTCTATATCGTTGTCAAAATCACTGAACTCATCGTCAGTCCCTGTTAACAACTCTTGAGATATTTCTTGCTGGCTCCACAGACGTAAATTATCCTCCTTTTTATAGAACTTCAATGATTATCGTGCGACATTCTAAAAAAGAAAACGTTACTACCGGCTGACGTTTGTAAGACACTATGAAATCTCGAACACTAACTGTCAATAGACACTATAGGTAAAATCACTCTATTACTGACCTGACGTCTATGAGACGGCGAGAGCTCTACACAGGGGACACGGACGTCGTTCCGCGGGCGAGCATGTCACTAAGTCAAAGGACACGCTAAACGCGGAAGGTACTGAGGCGCGCGGGGGGAAACGACGTACAGGTGGGCAGAAATATCACAAAAATATATCGCGGTGTCTGTGAGACAGGCAGGTCACCAGTTAAAGGTTAAGTTATCCCACTTGATTGCCATGGAGTCCACTAACATGTTTTCATTCTGATGACCGCGTTTCAGAACAAAACTATAAGTAGACACATCATACACAGAGTGTTATTGCTACGGTTGTTAGTAATTCGTTTTACAGCATAGTTTCTAAATTGCCTTTTTGTAATTGGAGTTAGACACGAAAACAAGCGTTCTATGTTCCAAACATATCAACGATTACGATCAAAATCGCCTTTCATTTGCCTAAGCCACTATGTATACAATCTAAAATGGAAATAGTCCATTGTGAGAGATGTTAGGTGGGGCGTTTGGTCAAAAATGTCTAGATTGTCGACCATTTGATGGTAAGTATACCTGCCAAGGTGGATGGTTTAAATTACCTGGATTCGGGTGGACGATGACCGACTGTACCTGGTCACTCTACGAAATATTCTAAGCATTTTAAATGTATTTTTATAAACAAGGATCCGTCATTTTACTTTTTCATTAGTTATTTTATATGAGCAGTGCTAGTATCTAAGACAATTTTACCGTAAGAACACTGTTTACACACTAAATCCCATACTTTCTTTGCCTCTTAATCTTCCAGTGAAATCAAAAACCAGATTAACATAGCTTTTTTTGTAAAAGGTACCTTTCAGCATAAATCTTCTTACTATAAAAGTTTCTATCAACTCTTTGCCATTCGTTGAATAGGTAGTTCCTAACAGTAAATCACAATGATAGCGATCAAAATACGTAAAAACGTAAATAAGCTATTTCTAACTCTACGGAAAACTTACTTCACATTGAATTTCCTGTGAAACCGTTACTTACGCAGGGGAAGGTAATCTATCAAGATTAACAAAAATTTAACCGAAATTTATTTCAACGAAATTAAAATGCCTTGGATCACCAAAGCGTTTAATTCTGGTAAAAAACGATAATTAAGACAAATTCAACATAATTTCATCTATTTTGGAGGAGATCTCACAATGTATCTATATTTTATTTTTGTTGTACTTAATTAAATGTTCAAATAGAGAAAACTCAAAAGGCATTCTCTACCAAATTCAGCCACAGCGATACAAAAAATAAGGGCAGTGCAAAAACTTTGAAACATTAGCTTTACGATGATTCCACTAACGACTAGCTTCGCTTTCAATCAGCCTATAGTGTGTTCGCGTTGAGAATGCAGTCATTTTGTCATTTAATTCCGTTACACACAGATAAACTCAGGACGGTTTTGTTGCGTTCGAAAGTGCACTGTGAACTTGACTCTCTAACTAGGAACGATTTGATTACTTAGGGCGTGCTGGGTCACGTTGTTGGGTTGAAGGACAAGAATGAAATGACTGCATTCTTAATGCGAACGGACTTTATAAGTAGTCCGTAGAAAATCACATCACCTCACATCACATTTTCACATCTAAATGCAACGCTTACTTAGATAAGGATCTAGATGAGGTGGGTGACGTGACAACCCAGATAAGATCGCGTTCGAATGCTGGTCTATTCGAAATAAAAAAAACAAGTAGGTTTAATTGTAAAATCAATCTGAATCTGTATTAACTCCACGACTTTTTTATCGAAATATCTGTAAGAAAACTAAAAAAAGAAAAACATATCATCAGTAGCATAATTAACATCATTATATTTTCTTTCAACATATTGTTGGTGTAACTTTGGGTTTTTTAATAAATGAATATCTGCCTTGCAGGTATTCCCGCTTTAAATTCCATTGTGTCGTCTAACAATGATAGCCGATGAGGTCTATTGCGCAGGAGCTTCGGGCTCGGGTTGTAGGTACAGAGGCGCTCATATCAACCTTTACATAGGGGCACCTTATGCCGCTGACATAAGACCGATTTTGCAACGGTTTTGTAAAGGTTGATGTGAGCGCCTCTGTACGTCAACAGAATGCCTTATCAAACTATTGTATTTGCAACATATTGTGAACATGTATACATATTGTACTGCCTGTAATGGTTTCCTTCATCGTTTGCAGGTGAATAAAGAGCTCAATCATCTTTGTATATCCTTCCCGATTGGAAGAGGCTGTATTTGGGAATCGCAAATTTTATGATACAATGTTTCTTCGGAGTGAACATAATAGCGCGTAAAGTTGCTCTGTTAAAGTTGACACTGAGTCTTATTTTTACACATTTTAATGACTTTCCACATTATGGGCCGCTTTGTCGTACTCAATGCTCTAACAGACTCAAGCAAGTGGCAGTGGGCGGGTATTGAGCGCGAAGAACTGATCGCCATGTAGGCCAGTTTTGGGATGGGAACTGTTTCAAGTCAAACGCGAGTGAGCTGCCTGCCCGCAACGTGGACGGTCGACCTGATGAAGATCGCATCGTCTCTTAACTGGAAATATGGAATCTTTAAGTAGCAGCAGCAGTAGTTCTACCTGATAATGATACTGAGAGTCTGGTTTTCTGATCTTCAGTAAAGATATTGCTAAGAATAATAATAACGTAGTCATAGCTTTTTCATCTTAATCGGAAGCAAAATATTTGAGTTTTGAAGGTGTATCTGCCTTTAACATTGATAGAATCACCCTGGCTCATAAGGACCGGAGAATATTAAGAAATATACCAGAACGATTCAGCCAGTCTGTTAACGGTCTCGGTAGCACAGTGGTTAGTGCAGTCACCCCGGTTTGCGAAAGACACGGGTTCGATTCCTGCCTGAAGCCAAGACCGATTGTCTTTTTCTGGTTTTCGGATCTTTAGTAAAGATATTGCATGGAAAATGTTAAGAATTATTATAACATACTGAGAGTGTTATCATAATCGTCATCTGTATGAACAGCAGTGTAATATTTTGTCTACCTCCGTCAGACATCCCTCAAAGATCCACCTGCATACAAGTAGACCAATATGCACAGAAAATTCTTATGGGTGTGAAGTTGGTCGTTAAAAATGATTAATAAAGAATATTAAAAAATACTTCGGAATATAAATACAGTAATTTAAACAGTCCGCGTGGCGACAGACGCGGAATAGTTATTGTTAGGTTTTTTCTTGACAACGGATTTTTCTCGACATTTGACCAACTCTCCTCTTCAGTATTTTCAATTTTATAAACGTTTCTATTCATAACTTGGCTTTGCAATCCTTAGTACTCAGCATATTTTCTCTTAGCAAGACCATTTTTTTACCCTTACTGCGTAACGTTTTCGCTGCCTATACCTATAAAACGCTAGGGTTCGCACTTTTTCTGTTTATGCTGACTCCCCCAGTACACTTGCTTAGTTGATACTGTCCGGAAGTAACATCTGCCGTGATCTATGACGTTTAATAAACTTTCACGCATTTCCATAACGGCTTTAAGAGACGTTATTTGTTAGGAATTTGGAGTTTATTGCAGTGAATTGTTGTTTATGAAATACGTACAATATGAAAGATAAAAGAAACTATAAATAAGCAATAATAAATAAATGATCTAGGCGTTTTATCAAAAAAAATATAACAATTCGCGTCTCCACAAAAAGTAATTATAATTAAATTATACAAAGTATACATGTATTTATGTTTATTTAATAATAATAAAATTGTTTAATTTCTGCATTATTAATCAATCAAAATCACACAAATTTTAATGATACAGCTTAGTAAAACCTGACCCATAATATTCGATTTATGACGAAAAATTACACACCTTTGTTTACAATTAAAAAAAAATCGAAATCCGTGCTTTAGCTTAATTAAACCATAGAATAAGACCAAAACGTATCGTGCCTTCGTATTCTATGTCATCAAGTTCCATTAAGTATAATTAAAGTGAGTTAAAAATTTGGCCAAGTGCGTGCCAGGACATGCGTAGTACGGGTTCTGTATCACAATATATAGAATAGCGGAATAGACTCGAAAGCTGACGTAGCTTTTCTAAAACTGTTGGACCTTTTTCTGGCAGCCCACCAGAAACCAGGATTGGTTTATGCTTGGAGTCGCCACCTATCACCTCCTTTTTCGTACCACCCGAGATTCAAGTCTGGGCCTTAACTTGCCCACTTCAGGAAAAGTTTTCTTTGAAACCTTTACCTACCCTTTCACCTACCACTTGATCATCGTAATCGACATAATACATAATATAAGAATAATAAATATCGGTAAATATTTGAGTACTTACAAATTTTGAGATAAGCTGCAGACGGATACACGGATATGAAACTGTAAAGGTTCTAGGTGACTACAGAACCCTAATAACCAAATACAATATAATTTTATTTCATGTTCGTGGGTTCAGTGTCTAATTACACGCAGTTGTTAATGGAATGTATAATGACGGAACACGTGAGGTTTGGGTAGATTCCTAATGTTTTTGTTGATTGGGGGTCAAAAAGCCTACTAATAACATACCAACAAAAGGCTACCTAATAGCAGCTGTTTGTTAGTTATTATTAGTTAGTTAAATAATACGCATAAGACTGCGGAACGGACTCCTGGACTATTTACACGTTTTTTGTTAAAACAAACATTACTTAGATGTTTTCTAAAGATCACGTCTTTTTTCGGACCCAATGTGGTGAGCGGCGCGTCGACCGCCGCTATTCCGGTTGCTTTAGTTTTTTGTCAGAGTTTTCCATCATATGAGAGTTAGCCATAGAATGTATAATGTATTCAAAGTAGGGTTACGAATTCTATTGAATTTCAAGCCAGAGTACTAAACCACTGAATCACAGAGCTCTACACTAAAGAAGTACGGCAAATAATCAGTGGCCTATATTCCTATGTTCAGCCAGATGTATTTCTTGGAACATCTACAAAATAATGTTTCCAATTTGTCAATGACCCAAGTCAGCGACAGAAACGGGACAGTAATGGTGACGTTTATTTATAATTATTTTCAGAATCCGCCATTGTTGGCCCCCATCGATTCTTGGCAGTGATTCTTCTTTGTCAAATAGCTATTGTGTATTTAGAAACATCGCACGTAGCGCTGCCATCTGTCTTCTTTGGTCGAGATTCTTTATGCTTGGGTAATGGACGGCGATTTATAACTAAAGGCCGTAGAAATGTATGCTGGAAGTTGTGGAGCTTTTCGTGTTGACTGAGTAGGCAGAGTGGAGTTATATGTCAGAACTGCATAGTTTTAGTATTTTTAGGGTGTCACACACTGGGACCTATGTATTTGGTGAATCGATTAACTGAAATAGTTTAATATTTAGCTTTTTTAATACAATGTATGAAAGGATGTAAGGAAGGATGAAAGTAGAGCAGGTGCAAGGTGTGTGTGTCAGGACTGTAGCAAGTGGAAAGTAGTGGTTTCTGCCTACCACGCTTCTTTCCTAACTATTTAGGCAGAGACTACTTCCTTTCAACTTGCTTCAATCCTGACACACACCTTGCGCTTCCTCCACTTTCATGAGTCCTTTCATACATGCTTGTTGGTTGAAGGTACCTACTCTTGACCTGATCCTTAATAAGGACATCTTGAACTTGTCCAAGAAACGTTCGTCTACTTCCAATAGTTCCCCAAACCACAAAACAAAAAAAGCACTTGAGTTAAAAATTCGGTAATTTACCATAAATATTAGTCAAAAAGCAACAAACCAAATACGGTATTTACGCCTAAATTACAAGCCGACATTAATAAATAAAACGCAGGCCATAATTAAACAGAACTGCAATAATATATAACATTTTATGTCGACTCTCCATTACCGAAACGACACCAGTTTATTCCGCTGTTAGATCTAATGAATGTATGCGTTAGAATTTAAAATGTATGGTGCCGCAATTTTCCGGATGATTATTAAAGCACGCAAAAACTATAACGAAAAACTGAACTCAAAAAGCCACAATGCAAAGCAGAGCATTCTCAGCTATGTACGAAGGCCTCAACCTTGACATAGGGGCACATTATGCTCCTGACATAAGACCCATTTTGCAATGTTTTTGTCAAGTTTGATGTGGGCGCCTCGGTACTTATAAAAGACTAATAAATAACAAGCAGAAACAAGCTTACAGGCCTCGCTAAATTTTAAACTAGAAGGCGGAGTGTGGTCTAATGCCCTGTGAATAGATATTAATTTAATTTATTTATGTAGTCGATTCGTTTGATGCGTAGCGTTACGATTTCAGTTCGTAACGGGTAGCCGTAACGCGTCGTAGCGTTGTTGCTACGATAGGTTTAGAAAATCACTATGGCCAACGGAATGGACACATTTTGGTAATTTAGGTATATGCGTATGCGTAATGTAAGCAGCATAAAATTCATATTCGTCTGTGTGTTATTATTGTGTTTGTTGTTACCTGTACGAACTGGGCTGACTGAATGTAATACAAATTCTAATTAAATTTTCCCATCGAAAATATGTCATTGTCAGTGCATGTTTAAAGTAACAATGCCGGTATAGAAAATGATTTTCCCATCAACGCCATTATTGACGTGGAATTTGAATGCATGAGCGAGTATATTCATTACATATCCATACGAGCAAATACTTGTAACAAATATTTAAATATTGCATTTCAACAATACATTTTGTTAAGAGTAAACGAGTGGGATTTTTGTAAAATACAGTTAAGTCGAGGAGTTCCTATAAGACAAATTGAGTGTGTTATGTTTTGTATTTAAATGAGGTTTGAAAAAAATCATTGCACAGTAAAAAGGAAATACCAGTGAGAAAAGAACAAAGAGTGGGGGCTTTCCCAGAAGGTATAAAGCAGAATGGATTATATGTAGGTAATTATATTTTAAAAGTTAATGGCTAAATAAACACGTTCAATGTATGCGGACCCCCCTAATAGTGTACTTTTTTTATTTTTAGTATTTGTTTTTATGACGGTGCAGCACACATGACTTATATATTTTTATTTCTTGCTATCTCGGTATAGGAGATACAGCCTGGTGACAGACAGACAACGAAGGCTTAGATGTCCGGTTCCGTTTTTATCTTTCAGCATTCTCCGCGTAAAAAAAAAGGTACGGAACCCAAAAAATATCGTCTTTCATTTGTGAACCCGTATGAAAAACTTCTCCAATAATTAAGATTGCTCCTTATTATTAAACGGTTTTATTTAGCTCACCCCGTTTGTTTTATTTATTCTTGGGTCAAATCTAGTAATTCAAATTTCACCCTCTTCCTGTCAACCGATTAATCTGAAATTTTGTATACACTTTGGATTTTGGTGACAATACAATTATGTTTATTCATCATCATTATAAATTCAAGATGGCCGCCGCTACAAAATGGCGGATAATTTATGTTTTATATTTTCCCATCAATATGGGTATCAAATGAAAGAGCTCAACAAGCAGAATACAATATACTATAAAAAAATGAAATCCAAGATGGCGGCCGCTACAAAATGGCGGATAACGTAGGTTTGATCAATCCCATCAACATGGGTATCAAATGAAAGGTCTCAACAAGTAGAATACAATTTACTATGCAAAATTGAAATCTAAGATGGCCGCCGCTACCAAATCATCATCATCAGCCTGCTGTAGTCCACTGCTGAACATAGGCCTCTGCTTTTGCACGCCACTGTACTCGATATTCGGCTGCTCGCATCCAGCTCCTGCCAGCCATTCTGCGCAGATCATCACTCCACCTTGCCTGAGGACGTCCTACACTACGCTTGTCGAGACGCGGTCTCCACTCAAGAACACGTTTACTCCAACGTTTGTCGGTTCTACGGCTAACATGGCCAGCCCACTGCCACTTCAGCTTGCTAATCCGGTGGGCTATGTCGAAAACCTTGGTTCTCTGCCGTATCACCTCATTTCTGATTTGATCTCGCAGAGAAACGCCGAGCATAGCCCACTCCATAGCCCGCTGAGTGACTTTAAATTTGTGGACCAGCCGTGCCGTTAGTGTCCACGTTTTGGCTCCGTATGTCATGACTATTCACCTCGTCCTCGAAGTTGTTTCTACCTAACTGCAATGTCTGCCCGAGGTATACATATTTTTGAACAACTTCGAGAACGGCGCCGTGTATCGCTATCGGTTCCGGTAGTACATGTTCATTGAGCATGACCTTGGTTTTGTCCAAGTTCATCCGTAGACCGATGCGCACAGAAGAGTCAGCCAGGTCATTCAGCATCTGTTGTAGGTCCTGCAGCGTTTCTGCCACGATGACGATGTCGTCAGCAAATCGCAAGTGAGACATGTACTCGCCATTAACGTTGATACCACGTCCTTCCCAGTTCAGCGTCTTGAACATATCCTCCATTGCATTTGGGAACAATTCCGGGGAGATAACATCCCCTTGTCGCAAACCTCGATGCAACGGTATAGGACTTGTTTGCTGATTCTGGATTTGGACGGACATAGTGGCTGCTTCGTAAAGACATCTCATCACTTGGATGTATCGCCAATCTACACGGCATCGCTGCAGGGACTCCAGAACAGACCAGATTTCAATCGAGTCAAAGGCCTTCTCAGAGTCCACAAATGTATAATCTGCCGCACTGTGTGGATGTGGTCTATGGTGCCGTATTCGCTCCGAAACCCAGCCTGCTCCGGTGGTTGGAATTCGTCGAGTCTTCGCGCAAGACGGTTCGTGATCACTCTTGAGAACAGCTTATAGACGGGGCTTAGAAGGGAAATGGGTCGATAGTTCTTCAGTAGGGTTTTGTCTCCCTTTTTGAAGAACAGGACGACCACACTTCTACTCCACGCCTCTGGAGCTCCACGCCGCTACCAAATGGCTGATAACATTTTTTTATCAATCACACCAATATGGGTATCAAATAAAAGGGCTTGACAAGAAGAATACAGTGCACTATACAACCTCAATATTTAAGATGGGCGCAGCCACTAAATGGCGTATAATCGTATAATAATAAGATTTAAATTTAGAAATTGAACCTGTAATTAAGGTATCTGATTAATCCAGCCTAAATCCACCACCCAAGTCAAGATTTTGTTAGTTTTCAGTTTTTATTTCTCATTCTGTTTAATTCATTTAGTGCTTCGTTATTGCAAGGTTTCTTGCCCGTTAGTTTATTGTTTGAAGAAAGTCAAGCCCACGTGGCTCTTAGTAGAGTAAGATCTTTGCAGGGACTACGTATAGAGGAGTTGGACTGCAATAAACTAACGGGAAGAAACCTTGCAATAATGAAGCACTAAATGAATTAAACAGAATCCGAAATAAAAACTAAAAACTAGAAAATAAAAATAGGTAAAAAAACTTTTTAAGTTAAACGGTTTTATGTTAAACATGCATTACAATGTTTTAGATAAATGTACTAAAAACCAAAAAATAATGAAATAGATACAGTCGTGGGAATTATAAACATATGCATAGACTAGACTAAAATAAAACCGTGGGGCACGTCAATTGTCTACAAATTATCGACTTAATGTGCGATAGAAGAATCGTTTAATTCGTCGTTAGGCAGTTGGCCCGCAGACGGTAAGGAAATTACTTACTATTTTCTTGCTCATGGAAATTCCAATAGTTATTGACTCCATGTAAATAAAAGAGATGTTTCAACTAGTTTATCGTTGGACATTCACACTGCTGGCTGGCGAAGAATCGCTTCACAGCTCGTAATTTCTCATTATTAATCGACAAAACATATGATAAAAGTACTACTCGCTCACCACTATGAAACCCTAAAACTCGCTTATAATCAAGCTTGCTAGCTTGTTTCCACATTCTAGCCCTACTTATCACACGTCCATCGTTGTCGCTTGAACAACTGCCTAATTATAGTGTAACATTCCAAAACAAACATTTTAATCAACGATTGTAGACAAATTGACGTGCCCCACGGTTTTATTTTAGTCTAGTCTATGCATATGTTTATAATTCCCACGACTGTATCTATTTCATTATTTTTTGGTTTTTAGTACATTTATCTAAAACATTGTAATGCATGTTTAACATAAAACCGTTTAACTTAAAAAGTTTTTTTACCTATTTTTATTCCAGGGATTAGAATACATAGAACTAAAAATTACAATTAAGATTTATTTTTATCTTGTTTTACCCTTAACCATTAATTTCGATATCAGTCAGAGCAGAGTAGTGTAGGTAGCTGTTCAGTTGTATGCAATTAATGTTGCGTGCAGTTTCAATAACAAAAGTTTTTGTTGCGTCAGCGGGAATGCTTTCTGCATTTATTATTGGGATATAAATTATTGAGAGGGTCTTTGTTATAGTTAGTATTTTTTATTGTTATAGTTAGTATTTTTTATTGTTATAAGATTTATTGAAAAGTTGAATCTGGCAGTATCGAACTGAATAATTTTACATAATATAGTGGTATGTAAGCCAATCATACATTCATAAACTGCTTCTTTACGTCCTACTGCTGGGCACAGGCCTCTCCTTTGAGGTGGTGCAAGCCATACTCCATGTTCAGTGCGTATTGTTGAAGGGGTGTAAATTTAGTTAAACCATCCTGTCAGATTTCTGACCCGAAGTGTGTTGCTTTACAACAAGCCTTTTACGTCTCACAGCTTTGTGCTGTATTATCAATTTTAAGTGTTATTCTGCTCAAGCGTAATGTATATGTATAATAAATGAGTGTGAAGTCAAGTTCGGCAGACGCTATGTTGATCGAAGCGAAGCTAAACATTTGCTATTATGATTCTATGTAACTTCACAAACAAGAAACAATCATATTATGAGCAGCAACTCTTAGCTGTAAGTTGTTCAGTAAATGTGTTTCACTTAGATATCCAACTGCTTGTGTTTGAGCGGTTAACAACGTCATCTTACAAACAAAAGGTGGTTAGAAGTTAGTTGTATATGTTTGAGCTTTTATTGTATGATATGAGCTTAGCAGTTGATTTGGCAATTTTCTAGTTCCTTTTCAATTAATACACTAGTGAATGAGAGTTTCAATTAGGTGCAGTAAATTGACAAGTGTTAGAAAATGACAAATTCTTCAAGGAAAGTAGACTGGGCAAAAGTGGTCCGTAAACCAATAGTGAGACTGTTTTGCCTTCAATGTGCAGACACCTCAATTTCACACACCAACAACATTTCGCCGAAATCTGACGAAAAAGATTACATAATAACAAGGGGTTTTATTTTTTTTATTAATAAATTTTCTTAGAAATTTATCAACTTTCGTAGGATTCTTAACGAGAGATAAATTGTATTATTTTACGAGATATCAAAAAGTTAGTAAAAAAATTAAATACACTTATAAAATATAACACACAAAACATAGCATACCTTCACGATCATATCCCAAATATCCCAAATGGGGTAGTCAGAGGCACACTGAGTTTCCGTCACGGTGAACGAACGGAACATTCTGAAGCCCACATTTCACCGAGGGAATTTGAACCCATCGTGGTAAGGGGCGAGCATACCGCCGTTATCTGGGTTGCTTGGGTTTTTTATCGGTGTTTCTCATCGCCGGATGGTTGATCCGTTGATTGGTTGTCAATGAACACGAAGATGAATTATTCTTACAGAATATAAAACATTAAAACCGGCCTTCTGTCAAAATGAAATGGCGGAGGAGATGAAAGAAAAGGAACACGTGACTTATTTGACCAATCTGAGCGCACATGGCGTTTGGTTACTGCCCACTTATTATTTTACGGATGCGTTCCCAAAGTTTATCAATTTCCGGAAATGAGGGCGTAAAATAATACAATTTATCTCTCGTTTAGAATTCTTCGAAACTTTATAAATTTCCTAGGAAATTCATAAATTAACTGTTCTTGTTATTTTCCGGTGACATATATACTTAGTACAAAATCTGATGATTTTGGGTCGGTCTTTTTTGATGCAAACTCTCCCAGATTTTTGTTTATACGTCAGCTAAATTAAGCGCCATAGAAAATACAGTATACCGTAAGTTTCCGCATTCACTTAATTAAAAGCCGGATACTTCCAAGTTAATGGGCAGGTGGCTGCTAGCAAATAAGCTTCTCGTATTTTAACTTAACAGGAGGAAGGTTAAACAGGTGTCAGAAACAGTTGTTATACTCGGAAGATCTTCTCTGTAGAGTTTTTGTATCTTCATAATAACCAACCGTGTTAATATTTGTGTACACCGTTTTTGCTGTGTGTTTTGTATGGAAGCACTTAAATTTTTACTTATTTTAATTTATTTGAAAGGTGATACTTAATTTTAAACGAAATATCAAGCTGCAAAAAGTACAAAAAAAGACGTCCGTAAGTATTTGTTGTCATAACGGGAACGGAAATACCTAATTTGTTAAAATTTCAGGTTTCCAGCTGTCACGGTTTATGAGAAACAGCCTGTTGACAGACAAGCACTCATCAGAAGCTTAGTAAAATAGGGTCCCATCTTTACCTTTTCGGTACGGAACCCTGAAACCATATACAAAGTTATTGGCATCTTGCTCTTGACTAGATCGACCGTAGTTCACTAATACCTTCCACTGTTTCTTTTCTCACGGTTGCTTCGAGGTGAAGTTTTAAATTCAGTAATTAGAAAGCAGGGGCGCGAGATTCTAGGACGCTTTCAAAATAGGACTTCTTAAGCCTTTGAGTTGTCATTAAAGAAGATTTCCATATTGCCGAGAACTTTATTATTGCTGTAAACGGAATTTATGTTTATGTAAAAAGAGTATGTGCTTCTTCTTTAATAATGTCTTGAAAAGTTTCTTGTTAATGTCTTGTGTTTTTCGTTTTCTTTTATATTCGGGTTACATTTTCTTTTGTGAATTCAAAGTCAAGTCATCTAAGTACGAGTAAGTGATTTTATCTTTTTTGTGACTGTCGCTAGCTCAGCCCATTGAAAGAAGCTTGTTTTCAAAACTCCATATAAATATTATTAGCCAAAATCAACGGGCTTTCGAATTCTATTCAAGCTCTTTATTAATATGAACCGTCAGTTGTTCTATTACTTTAAAGTTTATGTGAACTGTATGTTCTATCTCTAGACACTTAATCTTTGGAGTCTTCGAAGCAAAAGTGAATAGGCATTTTCTGTGTAAGCATGTCCCATCTTCAGCCTCGTTGTCGCCTACCATGTCAGACGCGAAGCCATTTAATAAAAAAAAAACACTGAATTGAATTGTTTTATTTTAAATTTAATTTGTTTTAATTACAACTCTTCCTTCCTCCTTCCTCTTCTATACTGTAAGATCTATTTAAAAAAAACATGATATTTCTTAAGCTAGTCCTATAATAGTACAATTGAAAAAAGCTAACATCGCCATCAGTTCGACGATAAAATTAAAAACGTGATCGATAGGCATCTTTAAAGCAAATTTATTCGCCCTAATGCCCCAATGGAGGCTGGGTGTTATCGCCGAATGAATCAGTTCCAATTACTGCAGCGACTCTTGGATAATGGTCGCTATTTTAAAGTGTGACGTTGCGATTGATTGGTATATTGATCACGCCGCCACAGTATAAACCATACAGTAGAACATCTAAATACAAACGTGCCACTCTCGCGTCGCGTCGCGTCGCGATATCACGCTCACGCTAGCATAAAATAGGAAGGCATAGGCAGGCGGCAGTACGGACGGGCTGTGTCGCGTGTCTGTGTGCACGCTAGGCTAATAACTCGGCGGGCGGCCTTAGATAGCCTACTGTATGGTTTATACTGTGACGCCGCGCTCAATGGAGGCGATAACGAGTGAAAACTACCGATGCGTATACAATTACAAATGACGGATGATACAATCTTTTACAGAATAAATGGTTTCGACGTCCAATCGCAACAGCGTAGAAGAATCGTTTTTCGTTCAGTACTCATGGACCTTGACAGTAAATAAATTACGAATTTGATTAAATATTTTTTGGACTTTCATACTTTTAGCTGTTTCAGAGCAAACTTTTGGCGTCGGACTGACTTGGGCATTGCATTGCAAATTAAGTTTCTAATGCATAATGAATTATCAAAATGTACTTTTGTTTTAACATTGCTTCTCCGTGTTATTTTGATGGATTTTTTGTTACTAGGAATTAAGTCTCTGAATGTCAAATCGTCGTTTAAGTTCTAACACCACGTATGTCATTTTTAGCAACTTTGCAAGAGAGACAAGAAACCGAATTGACTTACGCATTGTTTCCATATGATAGTGGCTATCATGCTGTTACTTTTCGTAATTTAAAAGGATTTTATTGGTCGTACCTGGAATCTGATTGGACTAAACGATGCGTCTTTAAATGCTTTAGCGAATGGCATTAAAATGTCAAAACCCCCAAAAAATTACATACACCACGTATGTTAAATCGAGCAAAATTCCAATTTTATTTTACTGTTAAGACTTGAAGTGCACTCTCAAAGAGGTAACTAAATCTATCGATCTTACTAAAACTTAACTCTTGCTGAACAAAACAGCAACTCTGCATAGTTTAAACGTAGTTTAACGTTTAGTAAGGCATAAGTTAGCAGTAGCAAACATTAGCATGCTTTGCAAGCTTCAAGCGCACAAACTTGTAAAGCCGATTATTCCATTGTAAAGCCGATTCTATCTCGCTAATGTGGGGCCCTGCCATTTGACCAAAAATCATCAGGCAAAATTACACTTGACAAACAACGTTTGGCAAAAAAATGACCGACTTGACCAAATGATCTACACAACAAATTTTATTTGACAAATAATCATTTTACAAAATGAATATTTCACATATAAGTCATCAGACGAAACTACTATTGGTCAAAAAACGTTTGATAAAAATGTTTATTAGACAAATATTTCGTTTAACAATCGAATTCATCATAGATATTGTGTGAGTGAGTGAGTGTGAATTTTTGTAAGATGGTACTTTTTTCAAATGTCTCGTTTGCCAGATGAACATTTGGTTAAACGTTGTTTGTCAAATGATCACTTGGTAATCATTTTTTGGTCAGACATTAGTAAGCCCGCTAGTGTAACTCCAGCCGAATAGTTATCTTATTAAAGCGCTGACAGCCTAGATTATCCCGAGCACTGGCGTTTTTCCGCAGATCTAAAAGAGGAAAAGAGAATGGAAAAGAATAATTCTATCCATCTTCAATATTATTTGGTTTTATCAGATTCATTCGACAAAAGTTTGCGTTCCAAGTCGTAATTTTCAGATAACATGGAGGATATCTATTAAAAAGAGCCGCAGTTAATTACCTGTCAGTAAAATCTGATACGGACGCTAACGTTTTCCGTAAACTGGAAAAATGTTGGTACTTAAGTAGTAAGTCAGCACTTTGTTACTGACTAAACTAAAAAAATACTTGTTTTTGTAGTTTACAAGAAAATTTTATTCTTCAAAAGCGGCATGACGGTGACTACCCTGACCGATATTTAGTGATGCATTTTTCGGCCATCACCGTGTTACGGAAGGCACGTTAAGCAATTGGTCCGGGTTGACGTCGCTAGATGTCAGTCGTTAAGCTTAGTCAGAGGCCTTAGGGCGGATTGATAACATCTGGCAATAAGATTGCTTACTAACCTTGCAGCCTTCCAAAAATCCGCACTGAGCCCGCGTACTGGAGTATGGCTTGGTCCCCCTCATAGTTGAGGTGAGGCCTGTTCCCAGCAGTGGAACGTATGTAGGCCATTTATGTTCATGTTGATTCATCATTATCAGCCAGCCGTAGTCCGCTGCTGGACATAGGCATAATGTAGGTTCGTGAAAGTTGCGATCACTGTGACGCCAACAATGAGAGTTAATCTGACTACACCTTTTGGGGAAACGATATTATCATAAAAAAGAGGTGGATGGGTTACTTGTGCTAAAAAAGTAGCACCCGACATCAAAACTAATAGTGCGCCTGAGCAAACCATTGATAGTGTGGACAGTTTGCGGCGACATTGCGCAACATGTATCTGTCTCTAGTAAATAATCATAATATCTTGTTCACACGTTACAGCACTGTCAATTTATACGAGTACGGACGCAGTGGACATTTTTTTACTTTGCATCAGTACTGACAGTCCTATCAACCTCTTTTTTATCATAATATCGTTGTTTTGAGGTGTATCGTCGTGCACTCGTGAGAGTGTGGTATAAAGAAGTAGTAACAAAACATTAAATTAGAAAGGAATTTCAAGCTTTTTATTTGAATTACGTTAAAATTTTCGTACCTTGAACGAACAAACAAAAATATATTTATTAAAATAGACCTGCTACAAGTACTTTTGAATTGTCAAATCAACCGATGAAAAATATTCTAAATACGAGACATACAAATTTCAAGCATAAACAAAATACGCAGTTACACTTAAGTATTTACTCTTAGTTGCACTGTGTGTATCTCACAAAGGGATATAATTTTGTGTTTAAACTATTAAAGTAGAACAGCCTTATCCATTAAACGCCTCTACTTAATGAATCGGTTTTACTAAAGAAATGAGTGTGTATTTCACTTTGCCGTAACGACCTGTACAATTGTATTTAGAACCCTTTAGATCCATTAGTTACATAAAATAATTAATTATCGTATAGAGGTTAATGTTTAACAGAGTGCTTTTCAATTAAAGCTCATTAACGTACAACCCTAATTTTCTAACCTGATGTTGGAATTAGGGTAGGTCCCTTTGTTTGCACTGTGTAGTTTTGTGCAATTTAGTCATGAACTTGATAAAGCTGAAATTGCGTCTGTGTTTCCCGATGAGTAAAATCTGGAAGTCTGCAAGCGAAGAGTGTTCAATCTTTGTGTTGAAATTACTTTAAATTAATTTTTTTTTTTTGGATCTTAATATTTTAACTAGTGCTATTTGTTTGTTTGTTCACACTGTATGATTGTAATTATACTTCACTGGTTCTTCCGAAAGATTAATTACTTGTAGTAGTGCCCTTGTACTGCCGTTGTCACAATGTTTAAAGCAATGGATATTGAACTATGGCTTAATGCCGGCATAAAGCCAAAAAAAAAAAAAAAGAACTTTTGAACTGACAACCCCGGTTTCACCTCACGTCATAGCTGCTCCTGCACCTCATTCTTTGTTCTTGTGCGCCGTTGCTTACATCTCATCATGAACGACAAGGAAGTTTTAGATAGACTTTCTCGTCTAGAGGAAAAATTACATCGACGTCGACGGAGATCTCCTTCAACTAGCTCGGATTCAGAATCGCCTCCGCCAAAACGGACGCGCCGGCGAATGATTAGTGATTCATCGGATAATGTATCGAACAGCGAATCGAATAAAGGTAACTAAGCTAGTATCTAACAGTGTTAAAAAACAGTATTTACTAGTTTAATGTACATTTGAGTACAATTCAGTGAATAATTGTGACCTATTTAATTGTAGTATCATTCTACCCTCAAAGTTGCAAGTATTGCCTGGATGGCGTACGCAACTAAAAAACTTAACACTACAAGTGTATACTGTATGTTGCACGTAGTGATTAACTATAAAAGCACTTCAAGAAGTGTTTTTTATATCAAAGTTGCAAGTGTTAACTGTATGTTACACGCAACTACCTACGACCTAACTTCCCCTTACGTTCGGTTACGTCGAACAAAATTTTAAATGTCGGTCATTATTTCAGTTGCTGAACTGACTCCGGTGGTCACAGAAGATATATTCTCGATACTGGGCGACGATCCCACTTTTGAAAAAAAGTTTGGTGAGGAAATTCATACACATATAGCGGTCCGCTGGAATAACATTCTGCAAAAAGGTATAAAAAAGGAAATTCGATCGGATTTAATTAAGGCTTACCTACCGCCAGAAAATTGCACATTTATATCTCCTCCAAGGTTAAACGAAGAAATAAAGGCAGCAGTTCAAGAATCTGCCATCAAACGAGATTCAAAATTGGAACAAAAACAGTTACAGCTTGGAGCAGGTATAACATGCATAGGCAGAGCTATTGACTTAGTTCAAAAAATTCCTGATAAAACTTTGAGAGATCAGATCATCAAATATCTGGGTGACAGTGGTCAAATTCTAACTGATTTGCATTATTTAGAATCTCTCACAAGGAGGTCTCTCTTAGGCCAAGGCCTCAATAAAAGTACAAAAGACGCCTTGAGAGATTTACCTAGAGATGACCTATTATTCGGAGAGGCACTATCCGAGAAGTTGAGAGCTGTTAAAGCGTGCTCAAAATCAGCAAACGACATAAAAGTCAAGCAACAAAAGCCGCTTCCATTACGACCTAAGCAAGATTCAAGGTCGAGTGGTAGCTATCGAACTGGATCAGCTTTAAACTGGAGGGGCTCGTCTCGCCGGTCCGCGCACAGCCATACGGCTCAGGCAGCGTTCCGGGACCATCCACCCGCAGCGACAGCAGCCCCACATCGGGCGCAGACGAGCCAGCGCCCACAACGAGTCAAGCGGACCTAAATCACGCCCAGGTATATGCTGGAAGAATAAAGCATTTTTATAATATGTGGAGTCAAATTACTGATGACAAGACTGTTCTGTCATGGGTAAAAGGATATAAAATACCATTCACACAAGATGTTTATCAATTTAAGCCATTAGTTACATTACCTCATAATAAACAAGAGAACGATTTTTTTGTTAATGAAATTCAGCGATTAAGTGACTTAGGCGTCATTAATGAATGCTTACCCTGTGCAGGCCAGTTTGTGTCAAAAATATTCTTGACTGACAAACCAAATGGTGGTAAACGACTAATTTTTAACTTGAAGTCATTAAATAAATTTATAGATACTAACCATTTTAAATTAGAGGACGTCAGAACAGCCTTAAAACTAATGCAAAAAGACTGTTTTTTATGTACCATAGACCTAAAAGACGCCTATTTTCTCATTAACATACATACCGGTAAGATGGGGTTAATTGGTATCTGGGTCTTAATTGGGACAGGCCTTTGAAGATGTTTCAAAGCTTTATTTTTCTTAATTTCTTGTACGTTTTTATATTCACTACAGATAAAAACAAAAACACCCAAATATAAAAGAAATACAGCACTTCACTTAAGCTTTGAAACATCTTCAAAGTCCTGTCCCAATTAAGACCCAGATACCAATTAACCCCATCTTACGGTAGAGAATTTAGAAAGTTTTTGAGATTTCAATACAAATCAGTTCTTTATGAATTTTCGTGCCTACCCTTTGGTCTCAATGTCGCACCTTTTGTTTTTACTAAGTTAATGAAACCCGTGATGCAATATCTACGTAAATTGAATTATTTATCAGTTAATTATTTAGATGATTTTTTAATCCTTGGCTATTCGCGGGAAGACTGTTTGAAAAACAAAAATACGACTGAGTCTCTTTTGAAATCTTTGGGCTTTGTTATAAATTATGAAAAAAGTGTACTTACCACCAAAAAATCTTGCCAATTCTTAGGTTTCATTCTAGATTCCAAGTCATTCACGATCTCCCTTCCGGAAACGAAACGACTGCGTATTAAGTTAGAAGTCCAAAAGTTTATGAAGACCTATAGTTGCTCTGTTAGGTCTTTTGCAAGATTTTTAGGGTTGCTAACTTCAGCGTGCCCGGCAGTAGCTTACGGTTGGGGTCATACAAAGTTGTTTGAACGAGTTAAGTTCTTACAGTTGAAAAACGATGAAGATTATGACAAAACACTTGTCATTCCGAATTATTTACAAAAAGAGTTCCAATGGTGGTTACGTAATATTGACACAACTTTTAATAACATACGTCAGAATAACTTTGAAACGGAAATCTTTTCCGATGCCTCAATGACGGGCTGGGGCGCTGCTTGTGGTAGTAAGAAGGCAAATGGTGTCTGGTCTGATGAAGAAAGCAAAAAACACATCAATGAGTTAGAACTTTTAGCAGCGTTTTTTGCTTTGAAAATCTTCGCAAAGGATTATGAAAATTCTGAAATAATTATTCGAATTGACAATAAGACAGCAATTTCTTACATAAATAGAATGGGTGGAGTGCAATATCCTCATCTAAATCGGATAGCCAAAGAAATATGGGATTTATGCGAAATAAGAAACAATTTTTTATTTGCGTCTTATATAAAATTTCAGAAAATGTTGTTGCTGACAGGGAGTCACGAAAGACTTACTCGGATACGGAATGGGTATTAGACCAGTCAGCATTTGACCGCATTGTGCATAATTTTTCAATTCCTGAAATAGATATGTTTGCAAGTCGTTTAAATCATAAGTGTTCCAAATATATATCCTGGCATGGTGATCCCAGTGCTTTTAAAATAGATGCTTTTACCGTCAATTGGGACAGTTATTATTTTTACGCTTTCCCACCCTTTTCAATGATTTTGAAAGTTTTATCAAAGATAATAACAGACAGGGCAACCGGCATTGTAGTTGCTCCTCATTGGCCAAACCAGCCCTGGTTTCCATTATTCAAGAGATTGTGCATATCAAGGTTATTAATACTAGATCCTGATCCCAATTTATTATCATCTCCTTTCAGGAAGCTGCACCCTCTCCACAAAACACTATCTTTGATGGTAGGAGTTTTGTCCGGGAAGCGTTCTTGAGAAGAGGAGCACCTACAGAAGCCTTGGAATTATTGTTAGATTCACTGTCTCCTAACACGTTTAAACAATACCAATCAGCATTGAAAGAATGGGAAGGTTTTTGTTCAAAAAATAATTATGATTGCTATAATTCAGATGTAAAAATAATTTTACAGTTTTTGTCCATGAGTTTTCATAAGGGTGCAAAATATGGAACGATTAATAGCTATCGATCCGCGTTATCTTTGAAATTAGGTAACCAGGCCAAAAATGATTTGATATCACGGTTTTTAAAAGGAGTCTTTAGAAGAGCGCCTCCTCTTCCCAAATATGATCATACATGGGACCCTTCCATTGTTCTAAATAAATTGGGCACTTATTATCCCAATGTTCACTTATCCTTGGAAATGCTATCTAAGAAATTAGTAACTTTGCTAGCATTGATAACGGCCCATAGAGTACAGACTCTATCATTAATTAAAGTATCAAATATTGAAGTTCAGGAAAATCAAATTTTAATCAAGATTCCAGACCTAGTTAAGACCTCAGGTATTAACAGATCTCAACCGCTCTTAGTCCTTCCATATTTTGTAGATAAACCAGAAATTTGCCCAGCAAAAGCTTTGTTTTCATACATAGAAAAAACTGAGTCTCTTAGGGCAATCAATCAGGTTGATTATCTTTTTCTTACCACTAAGAAGCCACATTCCAAAGTGTCGTCTCAAACCTTAAGTAAGTGGATAAAAGCTATGTTACACGAGAGCGGAGTGAATACTGATATTTTCACCGCTCACAGCACTCGGCACGCGGCCACGTCAGCGGCCCGGCGCCGCGGCGTCAATCTCCAGCTCATCCGCCGCACGGCGGGCTGGACCGGTGCCTCAAAAGTATTTGCTGCCTTTTATAACAGGCCTATAGTTGATAATACTTTGGAAAATGACTTTGCTAATTCCTTAATTAATTAATATTTTGAATTGTCTTTAGAATTTACCTCCTTTTTGTTATTTATTAATTATCATTGATAAAAATAAATGTTTTGTGTGATTTAAATAGTAATTTATTTTCATGCTCTGAACATCTACAAGTAATTAATCTTTCGGAAGAACCAGTGAAGTATAATTAACTATTAAAAGAACTTACCTGTAAGGAAGTTCAATAGTAATTATACGAGCTGGTTCTTCCGAAAGATTACAATAAAAACCCGCCCTACCCATGTTAGTCCTAAGCAACTACCATTGCAGCCCCTAGAGAGAAATATGAAAATAAATTCGGAGCTTGCTTTGTACTAAATGAGGTGCAGGAGCAGCTATGACGTGAGGTGAAACCGGGGTTGTCAGTTCAAAAGTTCTTTTTTTTTTTTTTTGGCTTTATGCCGGCATTAAGCCATAGTTCAATATCCATTGCTTTAAACATTGTGACAACGGCAGTACAAGGGCACTACTACAAGTAATTAATCTTTCGGAAGAACCAGCTCGTATAATTACTATTGAACTTCCTTACAGGTAAGTTCTTTTAATAGTTAATTAAGCTACTTCTCAAATAAGTGACATGTACTTCTCTTTCTTGGGAATAAATTTCTATAAACTGGTATAGGTTTTTTCGATCGCATCGTCTTTACGTCAGGTGAGATCGCGGCCGAATGCTGGAAAATTACACGCAACGAAATAATTACATAACGAAAATAACGTCATAATTACCGGAACATGCAGTATGTTATGTTATGCACCTAACAGGCAGACCCGAAAAACAAATGCCTTATCATATTACAAAAAGCAGTAAGTAGTGTCAGAATCGTAAAGATCGATGTGTTAAAAATAGATTAAACAAAATACACAACAAGAATTCACAAAACGAAGAACAGTGACGTTGCCGAAAGTTGGTTGCCCCCCGGGACATACACCAGGGTCATTAATTATACAGGGTGAAAACAATGAGTGTACTAAAGCTGCCCAAGGGAGCTTAAAAATTGGTTCACCTTGGTTCATAAACTCCTGTACTTTTTTCTTTCCAGGTTTAACTCAGAGCTGACGTATACTAATGAAAATACTATTAAGAAAACTTATGTTATAATTAGGAATAATTTGATTGTGTGTTTGTATTGAATAGGCTCCGAAACTACTGAATTGATTGGAATAAATGTTCTACTATTAGAAACTTGAATGAATCCGTGATGAATAAAGGCTACTTTTTTCACTATGATTTATTAAATATGATTCGAACTCGAACAAAGATGCGGGTTTCTTATTGGACTACACAGAATAAGAACCTGCTCCCAAAATTACAACTGATCGTATTACAATATAGACGTCCTTAAAAAAACAATGGCATGTGAACATGCCTATGTTCACATCAACCTTTACAAAATCATTGCTTAATTCCTAATTATGTCAGCAGTATAAGGCGCCCTTATATAAAGGTTAATGTGGACGACTCTGTACCAATTACCTACAAATCTTACCACATTTTAACATACACACTTCCGTAGATACCAGCATGTCCTACGATGTACGAAGCTGAACAGCACCTACGAGGGTGGCTGGGTAGACGGAACAGCGCGCCAGGGTTCTGCTAGTAGTGTTCCTCGTGGGAGTCCCCAGAGAACCCTGAACACGCGCCAAAACTTTCGGTTTTAGTGCGGTATTCACATCTCCTCTGGGTAAAGTGAGTCCCACACTCCTCCGTTCTTCTTTTGGAGTAAAAAAAATTAACAACTCAACAACTCACAACTCTCATTCATGAATCCATCTACGGATAGTTCAATTGAAGTTTTTACTACGTTAGAGGGGAAAAAACATAAATCTTTATGAAAACTTTTTTCCTCTGCTTTTTCACGCTTGGTTTGGAGCTTTAAAGAATTTTTAAACGTGAAATAAAATCCTTTTAACGTCCAAAGTTTTAAGAAAAGTTTGAGCTAAAAAGTGATCATGAGTAAGTAAGTAAATAACTAACGGGTGAGTGGATACATCAAAGGCCAAATTAGCTTGGATCTTCTTTCCTCATAGTTAAAACTTTTAGTTAGCGAAGTTTAAGGCTCGATACCAGGAAAACGGCTCTCGGGAAAACTAAAGTTTTATATAGAAAATACGAAGTATGAGGCACGAAAAAAATCGTCATAGTAGTCAAAGAGTTGCACAATCAGCTCAAACTTCCAGTATATGGATCAACTTACTAGATTAATGTGAAAAAAAATCAGAATATCGCTAAAAACGTGCAAAACGCACTCCCGTATTTCAAAAGTTTAGGCATCATATAAACTAACAACTTACGTGTTTTAAATAACGTGTAAAGATCAGATATCAAAGAAGCATTGCCAATCAGTTGTTTTTCATTGCTTTATTTCAGTTTTGTGCAAAAAATTCCCAAACATTCCGAATTTTTCGCTTGAAATCTCCATACAAATTACTATGGAGTGAGTGAAGTTTCTTTGATAGCTGTCCGCGCACCGTCGCAGCTCACTCCCCCCCATGTCCCCAAGGTGAGCGCACGTCGCTTTTGACGAAAATGACATTTATAATTACGCGGATAATTTACACGAAATAGGCGCACATAGGGTCTTTTGTTGAAAATAGTACAACTTTATTTTTTTTCCTCCGTACTGTTTGTTCATATGCATTATGCATAATTTATCAAACGTATGATTCTATCATGATTCACCATGAGAGTTATATGGCAGGTTTATATTTATAAGTACACTTGATTAAAAGCTCTCTTGGGTTTGACAATTTCGTACTAGTTGCCATTTCATTTTACTATTCTTTACGCAGTGACGTGCACTCACCCGGCGTCATGTGGAAGACTGACTTGCGGGACTGCGCAGACGGCTGTCAAAGAAACTTCACTCGTTCCATAGTAATTAGGATGGAGATCTCGAGCAAAAAAAATTAAAGTTTGCGTTTGCTTATACGAAACAGAAATAGTTATAGCAATAGAACATAATGACAAGTTATTCGAAATGGAAACACACTTCACACCGGAACAGCTTTTACAATTGTTCCAAGCACAAATTCGGTTGTGTATGGAGTACTTCTGCCACCTCTGGGATGGCTCTGCCAAGTATCAGCTGGATGCACTGGACTCAGTAGACCGAAAAGCCAGGAGACTGATAGGTGACGAGACGCTCGTTGGAACCAAACTCGAGTTTGGAGCATCGGCGTAGAGTTGCCTGTCTATCGGTTTTTTATAAGGTGTATTTCGGAGAGTGTGCGCAAGAACTTCATGACCTGATACCACCCTCTACTTTCTACTACCGGACCACAAGACGCCGCTAGGGCTTTCATCACCATGTGGTCGACTTTCCAGCGGTCCGAACTAAGTGGTTTGGTGCTTCCTTTCTAGTCCGCACCGCTAAGGAGTGGAACGCCCTCCCTGCGTCTGTGTTTCCGGATACATACAACCTTGGTGTCTTCAAGGCAAGAGTGAATAGGCATTTTTTGGGTAAGCGTAGCTGGCAAGACTGAGGTCAAACGCAAACCCATTTTAAATTAAAAAAAATGGATCAGATAGAACTTTGATATAAATATGAATTATCATATTTACGTCAGCCATGGAAAAATGGCAGTGCAAGCATTTTTATCTCTAACTGGCTATTTGCACACAGCTTTTCACTGTAGTAATTTGAATGAACTATACAGACAAACGTTCTAGAAAATATAATTAGCATCAACTATCATTTAGATAGTGAAAGCTTATGTAAAAACAGACAGAAAAACGCGGAGGGTGACTTTCTTTCATACTATGCTCTACTCGTAGATCAATTCCAGTAAGATGAAGATCACGGTGGATTCTGTATTAAATTCAGCGTAAAAAGCCTGAAATACGATGGCCTCTACAGGAGACTAAAGGTATTATACTCAAGTGTTCTTATCTAAAATAAATTATCCACTAAAAGTGTCTCAACTGTTGACAACTGTTAAATTCCTCGTTTTAGTTAGTAACAAGATAGCTCCGTTTAATGCTTCTTGCAGCTTTTCATTACAAGTAAGACCAATTAATTAGTGGGTTCTTCTGCATGTTACTAGAAATGGCTCCGTGTATTGCTATATCATATGCATTGGATGTAAGAAATATTTTGTGTTGATGATGATCGAACGGATAAACCAAGTTACAACTAAATCTCGATGGAATCGTCAAGTACCAGATATAACATTGTGCAAATAACGTGGTCACGAGAATAGATTGCAAATAATAGTGTAAAAAAATAATTGGCAAAACCGCTTGTTAGTGTGTTTAATAAAATACAATTTTTGGTTAGTTTCTTTTGTTTGCCCTATATCCTGAAATATATTGGGTGGTGAAATAAAAATATCTTTGGTGAACGCATCAAATGATTATCATGCCGCGATTTATAATAATAATAAATAAATAAATATCCCTGGACATTATTCCACACAGCGCCATCTAGCCCCAAGTGAGTTAATTATACTCCGTTTTTATGGGATACTAGACAACGGATAAACATACTCAAATACTTTTTCTTTTGTAAATACATACTTATTATACATAGGAAACACCCAGACCAATACAAACAGACATGTTCATGCACACAAATGTTTGTACTGTTCGGGGATCGAACCCGCGACCTTTGGTGTAGTAGCCGACTTCTAAACAATTACACCAAGACGGTCGTCCGGATTTATGCATTGCATTTATGCACGGATTGCACGGCCCAACCACTGTGTGACCATAGCTGTCACGATCGCTTTCAAATTTGACAGATTTTCTCACCGGCCGACCCTAGTAGCGAACCTTAAGTAGGAACGGACCTTTCTGTTAACAAAAAACAGAGAAGGCATGCCGAGAAGGTTTTATATTGTAGTAGCCAAAAATCTTTTCATTAGGTTTAAATCACCACCACCGTCTTGCACCAGCGCATATCCACTTCCTTTCCCAGTTTCTCTACCTGAAGGTTAACTGGAAGAGATCGCTCTTAGCGATAAGTCCGCCTGTATTGTACATTCTAAATTTTCTCGAGCATCATTGTGTGATTTGGTTTCTTTGTGCAATAAAGTATATCTTATCTTCAATATTTTTAAATTAAAATAAACAGTGTGATTCAATCGGTAAAAAAAAAACCTCACGTTCCTAAAGGAGATGAATGGCTGTCAGCCAATTTAATTTTTGGAGTAGCTGACTTTGCTTTCTATGTTTAAAAAATATTACAGTTGTGACAAAAACATTCAGTATCGTTTTTGGAGTATTTTTGTTTTCATAGTTTTACTAAAAATTAAGCTTATTTTTATCTTTTTGGTATTGTATCTGTAAGTAAATGGCAAGAATAATACGTCAGTCCACACTTGGTCACCAGAGACCTCAACAAAGCCTGCATGTTTGTGTCCACATGGCCCGTTATAATTGAGTGTGTTAATATATCTGTAAATTGGTCTGAGACGTGGATTAATTATATCGCACGTACAGTTGACTACATAACAATCATTTATTGCAGAAAACTTCAAGTAGTTTCATTATTAAAGGTATAGAATGTGAACTATTCGATGACAAATACTCTCACTGGCGCGAGACGAGATAGAGTCAAATGAAAATGAAACTCATTCAAAATATGACTATTTTTATGGCATATATTAACATATGGCAACACAAACAACATGGCAGTCACCGAATCACACATACATAACATCACGCCTCTTTCCCAACGGTTCGCTTCTTCTACTCTCATGCGTCCTTTCATACATGCTTGTCGGTTAAAAATACTCCTGACCTGACCTTTGAATCTAATTTACTTAATAGGTTTTTAAACTTTCTTGTTGCATTTTTCACTATATAAAAACTAAAAAACCGGGTTTTCTGCAACATTTAAACTACGGTAAAAACGACTATTTTACCTGTATTTGCCCGACGTTTCGGCGACAATTGCATGTGCCGTGGTCACGAGCGGACTGGCGGCGCGCGGCGCCGTCTGACGGTGCGCGGAGGAAAATCTTCATCCACCCGCACATTTCCAACATTATTAGTACTGGTACAGTCAGTTCGGCAAAACACACTAACACTGTCCGGTTTCACTTTGGACGGTCCAAACCGCGATTTACACCTAGCAATCACCGGATTCCATGCAGACGACAATTTGAAACCATCCTCCCTATTGAAATTTTGGTGTTTTTTAATTTCAATAGCTTCTCGCACCATCCTGGTATGGTAATGACGATCAGTTGAGAGGATTTTTGGGTCGTGCAACTCCATCCAGTGATTCACCCCCGAACTTAAAAGGTGTTCCGCTATGGCGGATTTGGTCGTCTGCCGATTCTTCACAGCTGCGATATGTTCTTTGACCCTTTCAGCAATTGGTCGCTTCGTTTGTCCGATGTAAGAACTACCGCAGCTACAGTCGACTTTGTAAACCCCCGGTGTCCGCAAAGGTATACTATCCTTTGGCGAGCGCAACTCTCTCGTTACTTTGGAGAACGGACTACATACAGTCTTAATGGCGTAATTCCTAAGTACTGAACCAACTTTGTCCGTTATCCCTTTCACGTATGGTAGAAAAGCAGGTACTCGGCTCACCATCGGATGTTTTTCTACCTTTTTTATCTGCTTCATGTGCCTCCTGGTCACTCTGTAGCCGTTCCTTCTTAGAACCTCCTGAACATGCTTCAGCTCGGCCCCCACATGCTCAGGGTCGCACAGACTGTGTGCTCTATTCACCAATGATGCCACAACGGCTTGTAAGTGACTCGGATGGTGATGCGATGAGGCGTGCAAGTATCTGTCTGTATGTGTTGGCTTACGATACACTGAGTGTGCCAAGGTTCCATCCAGCCTCACCGTTACCTGCACATCCAGAAATGCCATGGATCTATCCTTTTCCATCTCACAGGTGAACTTAACTTTCGGGTGAATGGAGTTAAGATGCTGCAAATACAGTTCTACTTGCGTTTGGTCTCCGTTTATGATGCAAAATATGTCATCTACATACCTCTTCCAAAACTTGACAATACCTGGGCCGCTTGCTAATGCTCTCTTTTCAAAATGTTCCATCCAGATGTTGGCAATTACTGGTGCTACGGGACTTCCCATTGCCACGCCGTCAATCTGGAGGTAGTACTGACCCTGGTACAAGAGGTAGTTACCGTCCAAACAATTCTCCAACAGTATACTGTACTCACTCGGCAGCTCATTGTCGAAAAGTAGATCCTTGATGACCTCCAGGCATTCCCTGAGCGGCACATTGGTGAACAGCGACTCGCGAGTACAGTATACTGTTGGAGAATTGTTTGGACGGTAACTACCTCTTGTACCAGGGTCAGTACTACCTCCAGATTGACGGCGTGGCAATGGGAAGTCCCGTAGCACCAGTAATTGCCAACATCTGGATGGAACATTTTGAAAAGAGAGCATTAGCAAGCGGCCCAGGTATTGTCAAGTTTTGGAAGAGGTATGTAGATGACATATTTTGCATCATAAACGGAGACCAAACGCAAGTAGAACTGTATTTGCAGCATCTTAACTCCATTCACCCGAAAGTTAAGTTCACCTGTGAGATGGAAAAGGATAGATCCATGGCATTTCTGGATGTGCAGGTAACGGTGAGGCTGGATGGAACCTTGGCACACTCAGTGTATCGTAAGCCAACACATACAGACAGATACTTGCACGCCTCATCGCATCACCATCCGAGTCACTTACAAGCCGTTGTGGCATCATTGGTGAATAGAGCACACAGTCTGTGCGACCCTGAGCATGTGGGGGCCGAGCTGAAGCATGTTCAGGAGGTTCTAAGAAGGAACGGCTACAGAGTGACCAGGAGGCACATGAAGCAGATAAAAAAGGTAGAAAAACATCCGATGGTGAGCCGAGTACCTGCTTTTCTACCATACGTGAAAGGGATAACGGACAAAGTTGGTTCAGTACTTAGGAATTACGCCATTAAGACTGTATGTAGTCCGTTCTCCAAAGTAACGAGAGAGTTGCGCTCGCCAAAGGATAGTATACCTTTGCGGACACCGGGGGTTTACAAAGTCGACTGTAGCTGCGGTAGTTCTTACATCGGACAAACGAAGCGACCAATTGCTGAAAGGGTCAAAGAACATATCGCAGCTGTGAAGAATCGGCAGACGACCAAATCCGCCATAGCGGAACACCTTTTAAGTTCGGGGGTGAATCACTGGATGGAGTTGCACGACCCAAAAATCCTCTCAACTGATCGTCATTACCATACCAGGATGGTGCGAGAAGCTATTGAAATTAAAAAACACCAAAATTTCAATAGGGAGGATGGTTTCAAATTGTCGTCTGCATGGAATCCGGTGATTGCTAGGTGTAAATCGCGGTTTGGACCGTCCAAAGTGAAACCGGACAGTGTTAGTGTGTTTTGCCGAACTGACTGTACCAGTACTAATAATGTTGGAAATGTGCGGGTGGATGAAGATTTTCCTCCGCGCACCGTCAGACGGCGCCGCGCGCCGCCAGTCCGCTCGTGACCACGGCACATGCAATTGTCGCCGAAACGTCGGGCAAATACAGGTAAAATAGTCGTTTTTACCGTAGTTTAAATGTTGCAGAAAACCCGGTTTTTTAGTTTCTAATTTACTTACTCAAAGGGAATTAAAAACGCTGATGTTTAGTTTATTAAAAAAACTCGTTGAACCCACAATCTTTGGTTTAGTAACCAACTGCTTAAAAAATACACCAAACCACTTGTTTTTTATTAACGGTTTAATCATCGTTCCATGCAAATTATGACGATGATTGTACCAAAGTACTAGACCAAATCAGTGGTTAGCTGTGCAAGACATATTGTATGCCTCGTGTTAACACGATAATCACTGTGAAGCATAATATCGATGACAAGCATCAGTAGCCTTGTAGGTAGTGTAACTATATTCTGTACATGTACTGGGATAACAAGTACAATACATATTTCTTATTACATGCAAATTAATTTAGTAAATAATCCTAATTATTGCACAAAAAGAGCAAGAACCAAGATATCGTACGATTCGGTAATTTTCAAATAACTTCAATTCCATTGTTTATGTGAGGTGTCTGTATTATCATGTTCATACCTAAATTTTTTTTTTTTTTTTGGCCTCAATCGTGCTTTAACAGCATAATTATTCTGCCAATGTCAAGTGGTGCTCAATTTTAACTTGGGAGTTTTGGCCGGTGTGTATGCTTAATTGATTTTACACACAGTAAACTTCGTCGACTCTCAATGTTTAAGGAGACACAGTGGAGGTTGACCGGTGGAGATGACTACTAAGCATGATATTTGCTGGATACTTCGTCTTTATTGAGTTCCTTTTACACCACCTAAAACAAAGACAACACAAGGACGTCACACACAAAACATGTTTTTTAAAAAAAGAAAAGGGAAATGTTAAATTTTAATATTGTAGGTGTTAATGTAATGACATAGATACTTTAAATATTTATTGTTAGATAACAAAAAGTTTAAATTAAGGGGGCGGGGAATTTTAAAAGGTAAAATGTCATAAAGGGATAGAGGGTATTTCTGACAGTTAAAAAATATATGATCCGGGGTACCCTCGTCCAAGCCGCATTCACACAGAGAACTATCTCTGATCCGTATTTTATTTAAAAATACGGGTGTACAGACATGTCCGAGGCGTAGGCGGCACACAACTGATACTGGGAGTTTATTGGAAGATTTGTGTTTAAAAAACCAAGGTCTAGTTGGGACTTGCGACTGGATGTTCTTGTAATGGCGGCCCTTGACTCTGGATGAACTTTCCCAGTGACTTTGCCATGACTCTTTAAGATCCTTGGCAGCCCTAGGTGAGATATCAATTGCGTAATTTCCTTGGCGTGTGGTGTCATTACTTATAGCTTGGTTCGCCCAAATGTCTACCTGCTCATTGCCTAATATGCCGCTGTGACTAGGTATCCAAATCAGAGTTACCTGGAGTTTTTGTTGATGGCATTGGAGGAGAGAGCATTTAATTTTTAAAATAACTGGGGAAATGTTTTTGGATCTGAACGGATTGCTTAGTAATGCTTGTAATGAACTTTTGGAATCAGAAAAAAAGGATTGCCCTATTTAATTTATGAGAGAGAATGTAGAGGAGGGCTTCTAATATGGCCAAAGCTTCACCTGTAAATATCGAGGACTCTGAAGGAGATTTAAAACTTAATAGCACCTGGAATTTAGGAATCCAGACTGCACTGCCTACATATCCGTCATCGGTGTGCTTCGAAGCATCTGTGTAGATGGGTAGCCACTGTTGCCAATCTTTGGCTAACTGCTGTTCAAATTTGTAGGCAGCGCCAGGGTCCTTTTTGACAATACCAAAGTCCAGTATGATATTTGGTTCTAAAATTAGGGCATCATATGCGGTTTCGAAAAGTGGGTTGAGGTTAAACTGTAATACGGGAGACGACAGAGTAGCAAGTTTTTGCTGACTTTTTATGATTCTGGGTGGCTCTTTATGTGTCCAATATTTGTATGAGGGGTCAGAGATTAGGCCAGACAGGGTTTCCAAACGGGATAAAAGAGGGTGGCTGATTATCTGGTTCTTTTTAAAGATAAATCTGTCCGATAGGTATTGACGGCGTAAGTCTAATGGTGGGTCTACTGCTTCCACCTGTAACGCGTTCGTGGGTGAAGATTTCATAGCCCCCAGAATAATTCTGAGAGCTTTCAATTGCACTTTTTCTAATTTTTTTAATGTCTCCTTGCTACAGGGCTCCAGAAGAAAGGAAGCATAGTCGAAGTGGCTGCGAACGAGTGCGTTATAAACAAGCTTCTGGCTGTATGGGTGGGACCCCCACCAGACACCAGAGAGGGATCTCATAATGTTGATATTTTTCTCGCATTTCTGGATGATGTGGTTGAGATGTGGAATACCAGTCATTTTGGAGTCGAGAGTGACACCCAGGAATTTTACTTTGTTAGTAACTGGGATGGTTTGGCCATTGCATGAAATATCAACATCAGGGATAGAACGCTTTCTTGTGAAAACCACAGTGGTACTCTTAGGAGCTGATAATGTTAGCCCATGTTCCCCCAACCATTCTGAAAGGTAGTATAAAGCTGAATTCAGTCTGGAATTTATATCATCTATGGACTTGCCTGTCGAGTAAAGGCACAGATCGTCAGCATATTGGAGGATGTTACAAAAGCACGAGACGCATTGCTCGAGATCATAAGTGTAGATGTTGTAAAGCATAGGACTCAACACGGATCCTTGTGGCAGGCCTTGCCAGACAAATCTAGCTGGCAGCATGTGGTCGGATGAACGGACTTTAATCATTCTGCCCATTAGCAGGTTTGTTGCACAATGAACTAACCTCACAGGGAGACTCATACGAAGCATCTTCTCTTTGAGCACCGGAAGTTGAACATTGTCATAAGCAGCTGTGATATCAAGGAAAACACCTACCAGGTACTGACCCTTTGTGAACGCAATTCTGATGTCTGTGGTTAAAATGCCTAAACTGTCGGTGGTGCCTTTGGACTTCCGAAATCCGAATTGGCTGTTGGCTAGGATATTTTTATGCTCGACTAGCCATTCTAGTCGGTTTTTAATCATGTGTTCCATGACTTTGCACAGGGTGGAGGAGAGGGCTATGGGTCTGTAGGAGGAGGCTGTTGCTGGGTCTTTACCCTGCTTCAGCAGTGGAATGACCATCTGGGACTTCCATGCTTCGGGCACTTGGCCTGACTGAAAAATGAGGTTAACTAGTTCCAGATAGAATCCTTCCCCTGCTGAACCCAGGTGGGAAAGGAAGGAGTATGGTATACCATCTTCTCCTGGCGCAGAGTCTTTTAGACCTCGGAGGGCAAGTCTAAGTTCGAAGGAAGAGAAAGGTTGATCGAATCTGCTGTCACTGTGAATAGTTGGATTAAGTGAAGGGATACAATCCTTATTAGGAGCAAAGGGGGGGCATAATCTGTCTGCAAAGTCATTGAGCCATGTTGATGGGTCGTTTGATGTGGGAGTTGTGTTGGACATGGAACCACGAAACCGCCTAATATGTTTCCATACCTTTGAGGAAGGGGTTCTAGGGGAAAGGTTTTCGCAGAAATCAATCCAACCCTTCTTTTTCTTCTTGGATAGAGTTTTTTAGTACGGGCAGCAATTAGTTGGTAGTTAGAAAAGTTTTCTTGGGTCGCCGACGAGTTATAAGCTCTTTCGGCCTCCTTGCGTGAAGCGATCATGGAAGAGCACTCCGCATCCCACCAAGGAGGGGATGAGAACTGTCTACTGTTGGGTTTCTTCTTGGGCATACTTGAATCGGCGGCCGATATGAGTGCCTCAGTGAATACTTTGTATCTGGATTCTATGTTATTGCTGGAGATGTTATCGTTTTTTATAAGGAAGCTTCCCAAGTCCGCAGCGAATTTGTCCCAGTCAGCATATTGAGTCTTGTACTTAAGAAGAGGGGGGTGGGAAGTAGGAGGAATAACGGAGTTGGGTTTGGTTATAACTATAGGGAAGTGATCGCTTGCTTGCGATTGGGAAAGGATCGACCAAGAGCACTAGGGAGCGAGGATGGGGGAACAGATCGAGAGGTCAACCGCTGATTTTGGGTTTTGGTTAGGATAAACCCGTCTTGTAGGGGATCCATCATTAAGGATGCATAGATCCAGGTCTTCCAAGAGATCCAGTAGGAGATGGGAAAAAGAATCACTCTTATGCGAGCCCCAAGATACATGGTGAGTGTTGTAGTCCCCCATAATAAGTACAGGGGGGGGGAGAGAGGAGAAGGCAGTACGCAACTCGGGGATAAGTGAGGGGGTCGGGTCTGGGGGAATATAGATTGAGGCAATGGATATGTTCATCACTCTTGCAGCTACAATATGGAAATCTGGGGAATGGGGAGGGATTGGTAGTTGGGTGAAGATGTGGCATCTTTTTATGAGGAGGAGACTTCCTGCACCACGGTCGTCTCTGTCATCCCTGAAACAAGCATAACCGGGAACCCTAAAGTGGGAACCAGGGCCCTAACCATAAGCTTATAGAAAACAATCTTGTTTTAAAGTAAGACTGCTGCAGGACTGCGGAAGGAATGCTCAAAAACCGTACCATGAAGTCAATCATTTTAGTCCTGCGAAGTGTTGGGAAAGACCGAATGATTTTTTAGAAAGCCAGAAAGGGATAGCGCTATATGAACTATATAGCACCATCTCTTACGAAGTCTACGGTCCGAATTGTCTTAAAGCATGCTTGGAGTAAAATTTCGAGAAAAGAATACTTAGCATGAATATTCTTGCAAAAAAAACTGTTTATACTGGCATTGACACTAAAGATAATATTTTCTAAAAAGGCCAGCCGAAATTAGTCTACAAAGATCATCATTCGGTCAATTTTTCATCCAAGGGGTCCAAAGCCTAAAACAATCTTAATTTGGTTTTGATGTGAGCGTGGCTTTTTGACAACCAGCAGCCTTAATGCAGGAATACTTTTACGTCAATTCTGACACACGAAAAAAGTTCCGGGAATGCAACTTCTTCATCATTGTTTTCCAAATTATATAAAAACTAAACATCATCAAGCCACTCGAGCCACAGTGAACTCTTTCTTAGGACCATAAAATAGCTTGACAAATATTTGTTCATTGATTTAGGCGGCTGATTTATTTTAGTGTGGAAATGTGGTTTGTGTCGTTTTTCCTTTGCTTCGGCGGTTATCTTTATACCTACCTACTATCGGTAGGTACACAAAGAAGCTCAAAAAGCAACAATAAATAAACTTGTAAGTGGAACGAAAGTCATCGCTTAAGATACTTTATTGTGAGTTCATTAACGTGAATGTTCATATTGTGTTTGGTTTTGAAACCTTAAGGCATGTTGAATATTTTGTTTTCAAGTAACAGCTGGAAATATGAAAGATACAGACTACAATTAAGCCGCGTATCCACTAGGCATTCATTGACGAGCACCGCGTGACACTCAACATGTCCGGCGACGTTGCACAACAGCGCGCGTGGCTTAAAACATGACGCGCGGCGTGTAGGTAGTGGAATGACGGGCGGCGTGTAGGTAGTGGAGTTGCGCGTCGTTGATCAACATGCTGAGCTTCATGTTTTGCACCATGTCGCGCAGCAAATGTAGCCGAGAAAAAAAGACGGCTTTAAGTGTAGTGTAACTTTCACAGTGAAAGATGTTAGAAACTAGTTTAAAATAAAATACAAAGTATAAGTCGAATCTTTATTTCACTTTCCACAGTTTCACATATGCATGTGTATGCATGTAAGACATTCAAACCGTTAACGTTTATTGTTCACAGATCATTGCTACCTACCGACAAGGATTGTCTGGACTGATATGCTTGTGTTAAAATGCACAACATTTAGCAATTCTGAAATCCAAGATAAAACATCTATTCAGAAATCCTATGACTTATTGAATCCAAATCCATGTCTAATCTTCACAAACTTATCAAAACTTTGTCTTCCTGCTGCCCGTGCCTGCTGCTAGATTTATCAACCTTTACTTTCTGGGCGGAGATTAAGGATCATGCCGTTATTGCTTACGATGATGAATAATCATTAATTTTACAATCATAAATATAAATAATAACTAGTTTTCCTGTTTCATTTCACCACGCTGGTTGTCATGACATGACATGACATTGACATGTTTTCGTGTCATAGTTAGCTATGGAAAAAAGGGTTAAAAAGTAAAATGTTGCTGCCAGAATATATATTTTTCTTTGTGAAATAGGTAAACTCTTTTATAATAAACTTATTCGAATATAGATAACTGACTAACTATCACTGAGCAGTTAAATGGGGGCCTCTTTCTGCCCACTAGCGCCACCAATAGTTTTCATGAATTGTGGTTTTTTTAAGATATTTAAACAAACACTGTTCAATTATGATCCTAAAATAAGATATTATCTGTACATAAAGATGTTGACAGAATAAATTTATCTATATTGAACAGTTTATATCAAAATATCTGAAATAAACCTCTATTGATAAAAAACGATTGGTGGCGCTAGTGGGCAGTAAGCGGCACCTAATTATTTCATATTTTTGACGAATTAGGGAAAGACTAAAATCATTTACACAAAATTAACATTGGGTAATTTTAACACTATCCTTCTGTTTTCATAAGATAAAACTTGTACTGTTGGTTTCGGACACATGCCTACCTACTTAAATACATAATGAATACAGAGCTTGATATAGGTACAAAGTGCCCCCCCTCATGGGTTCTCGCCTCGGCGTGGCGAGGGGGCCTAGTACCGGTGGTAGGGGCACCACCGGGAAGCGAAGAGAACCCAGGCGTGGCAGCGTGGTGGACTGGACACCCACCCGCTGCGGCCCGTAAGGGCGGCGTGGGGCTGCGGGGCCAGTGGGGCCTGCAGGCGCCTTGAGGCGCGTGGTTGGGGCCGCGGCGCACAACCGGTTGGTGGGGGCCAGTGATCCGAGGCTGATCCCCCCTGTGCGTCGCGGCCCGGCGGGGCCGTACCGTCGGTTACGGCAGCGGAGCCGCCCCTTTGGGTGACTCGTGGTTGCGGGCCCAGTAGGGTCGCTGCGGCCCGTAAGGGCGACGCGGGGATGCGGGGCCAGTGGGGCCTGCAGGCGCCTTGAGGCGCGTGGTTGGGGCCGCGGCGCACAACCGGTTGGTGGGGGCCAGTGATCCGAGGCTGATCCCCCCTGTGCGTCGCGGCCCGGCGGGGCCGTACCGAAGGTTACGGCAGCGGAGCCACCCTTTGGGTGGCTCGTGGTTGCGGGCCCAGTAGGGCCTGCCTACGGTGGCCAGCTGGCGCGTGGTATGGGGGTGCCGCCGCCAGCATTGCACGGGTTTCACCGCTGCCTGGTAGGGACGGCTTGACATCCTCGGCTGTCCCTTCTGGCCTCCCCTCACGAAGGGGGGGTCGCTTCCGGCCCGCCGTGCAGGCGGGTTCCGTCCGGGGGTGCGCGTAACGGGCCTCGCGCTATTCACCGTGTTCCCCCACTACGGACGATTAGAGGGAGTAGTAGGGGTTTTAGTCGGTAGGGCCACTGGTATACCACCTTTCCAGTGGTGAGTCCGACATAACCCGTCCGTCCCCCGGTGGACGGGTATGCGTAAGGCATTTCCCCTACTTAAACAAAAAAAAAAAAAAGGTACAAAGTGCCCCGTCGTATAGCACGTCATGATACTAAAATATCGTGATTGAAGTATCATACTGATATTTTAAATGCGAAAGTTTGTATGTGTGAATGGATAGATGTGTGTTGCTCTTTCACGTAAAAACAACCGAATGGATGGATACTAGACGCATGTTTAATTTCTTTTCTTTTTGTGAATACCTACATACTTATTAAACATATGAATCACCCAGACCGGTACCAACAGACATACGGGGATGGAACCCGCGACCACTGCACACTGGTATAATAGCCCACTTGTAAACTATTACACCAAACCGATTGTAAGTGTATAATAATAATATTACCATACAGGTGCTGCAAATAATGAGTTAAAAGAAATACATTTTTGGAAATGATTTATTACCGTTTTTGTTTAATTAACCTAAGTCACCCAGTACTGCTGCGAATGCCTCAGATCTGCATCAGATTACTTCAGTCGCTCTATTTTTGAGACAGCATTGCATTTTACACTCGCATAATTTTTAAGTTTGAGATATTTATGTCCATGTTTCCATTTTTTGTAATCAACGTTCGTTTTCTTTCTCCTGAATAGGCATGATACAAATAACATTAAACCATTGTGGACAATCATTTCAATTCTCTTTTCAACAAATAAAACTGGGGGAAAAACCCTTTCGAGGGTACCTCATCGGTCGTTGGGACCACGAGATCATCTCTACTTCGGCTTTCCTGCTGGGTCCTACAGTACACGGCCCTAGGAAAGCGACTCTGCTTCCGGATCCAGCGGCCCCAGGTGCACTTCAATGAACTGAAAAGTACTTTCGGAAAGGCTGATGAAACAAAACACGTTTAGTAGCAACTTAAAATAGAGATAAAACTTATCCCCTTATGGACCTTATGGTGTACCTAAGAGTAGTATTTATTATTTAAGTAGGTATTTGAAGTGAAAAATATACAAATACAAAACAGCTTAGCTTTGGTAAATGAATCTCAATTTGACTGACAGACGTAGCTTAGTTTTCATGACATTTGGTTTTTTAATTGATTTTAGTCTCAGTAACGGCTTGGCATGATAAGTACATATTTAAGAGTGAACAACCAGAATCATCATTCGTTTTTTCCCCACACTTCGCAAGATTACTTTGTTGGATATCATTTGATGTCAATAAAAGTAATATTGAATTAAGCTTGCTGCAAAAGTAACGCAACCTTACTTGTAAGCGATTGTGTATCACACTAGGGATTATTTTTCTGAATTTATTATTTGTATTCGAATATAACGCAAACTTTAGTTTGTTATTTTATGACCTAATTTATTCTATTATGTTTCTATATTTTTTGGGGAATGCTTAAAAGCATTTAGTTTTAATAGGTATTCTTGCTTAGTTGGAATGAATAAATCGGTTTTATGGGAACATTTAGTAGGGTGAAGAAGACTCGCACCTCATCGTCGAAATGTATTCAAGATAAATTTATGATACAATATTGTCTACTTAGTTAACTTAGTTAAATAACATTATGAATAATCTTTTATTTAACTTTTTTACCTAATAATAACCTACTTTTAGTTAAAGAGAATACTTTTCTAACGATAGGATTTGTTATGTAAATTAATGAATAAAAGTAAGGCCCAGACTCCACCGGAGCTGAGCGGAGATGTGCGGCGTCGAGCTGTGTTTTTAACAACCAATGGAATTGCGTTATTCACACATGGAGATGCGGAGATGTGATTCTATTGGTTGTTGAAAACACAGCTCGACGCCGCACATCTCCGCTCAGCTCTGGTGGAGTCTGGGCCTAACCCGTGTGAACGCGCTGTTGCCAAATTTCACGTAATAACAAAATTTTAATTGTCATGGCAACAGATCACGTGATGCCTTAAAACAATATTGCTGATTGTCAAAAAGCACTTCATGGTACCAATTTCTCAATTTTGTATGGGCTCTGACAGCAATATTGCTCAAGGATAGCAGGACTTAATAAGTATTGTTTTGAAGACGTCATAGTACGAAAAAGCAAAGTAACATTGAAATAATCTTGCTATAAGAGCTCATGGTTAGGGCCCAGGTCTCAACCACGTTTCAGAGATGGCAGCGACGGCTATGGAGTATTTGTTGAGGAGATAAATAAGATCTGTTTTTTTTGGGCGGATACTTCTACAGTTCCACTGAAGAAACTGGCTCGTTTCCGTCGCCATTATGGGTGTTTTGGGTAGGCAGTAAATTAACCATGTGAATAAGTTTGCTGGCAACGTTGGGCGGTATAGCATCATTAAATTTGGCAATTATTGATGTCAGCATGGAGATCATGCTTTCAATTAAACAATCATTGTCTGTCGAAGGGTATGGGTCTTGAATGGCGCAGCCATTACTAAGTGACGACACGGGGGTGGAGATTATATTATAGTGAGCTTGTCTGTTGTAGCCTTTGTTAAGCGGGTTTCGGGGTGGAGCACTTTGGGGTTTTACTTTCTTGTATGTCACCTTCCTATTGTTTGGTTGGCTGGATTGTGTTTCTATGTAGTTGGGGATCGGGGTCGGTGGGGATCTGAAATTGGAGGGCGCGACGTCCCTGGCTGTGTCATTATATGGACGTCTTACATTTGGGGTACGAGCAGAGGCTTCCTGGTAAGAAATGTTTTCCTGTGACATCGTCATTTTGATCGCTTTTTGTCTAACGTGCTCTTGACAGATAGGGTTGGTCGCAAAGTGTCGACCAGTGCATGGAAGGCATGTCGAAGAATCCTCCAGCACTTGGCAAGTATCGCCTGCATGTTCCTGCGCACATCGGTAGCACCTAGGTTTTGATCTGCATTGGTTCTTAACATGGCCAAAGCGGCAACAGTTGTGGCATTGAATGGTGGGTAGCAGATATAAGCTGACTATCAAAGATGTGTGGTACGAGTAAATCCTCTCTGGTAGATTTTGTCCTTCAAAGGTCAGTACTAATGTTTGAGTGGGGGACCAGCAAATCTTTCCGTTCACTACTGTTTTCCTATTGAGTCTACGTGCCTTTAATATTTTACCGCGTCCCTCAGGAATTTCAACAGACTCGATAAATTCTTCCAAGGTCCAATCGACAGGGACACCTCGAACGATGCCCATGCGTGTGATGTTGTACGTGGGAATGGAAGCTTTGAACTTATTGAGTGGAATGAAATCAGCCAGCACAAAGATGTTAGCCTCTGAGCTAGACTTAAACTCAATTGAGATTTTATTGCGTCCTATGCTTTTTACACCGTCTCTAACAATGCCTCTTACGTGATGTTTTTGTAGCATCTGACCAATTTTAATTGGGCGAATAGCAGTCCCAGCAGCTGGGTCGGGTTCAAGACGAGCCAAGTGGACAATAAATGGGCCATTATCAGTCTGGCTGTATGTACGGGATTCCATGAGGCTTGGATGAGTGTAGATTGTTTGCTGAGATGCCGAGGAGTCAACATCATCAACATTTCTGGTTCGTTTTTCTAAATTACTGGATAAGTTAGGAGTTTCTATTGCCAGCTTATGCTTTCTTGGTGGTCCTGTATTCTGCCCATCGGTAGTCTCACCCGAAAACATTGGTGGAGACATAGAAATATCATCGGGGGGATCAGGGGGCTTGGGAGGAATATTCATCCTCACAAAGTTCCTAGGTTTGAGGTTATTAAAAAATACTTACGTATATAACTTGTTTTTTGTTTTAGTAACCCTTCACCAACACACACTACCAGAATCTCAAGTAAAAACTAAGTATTGTCGAAGGAAACCAGTTAAAACCGAAGTTCGAACTCACAACCGTGTGTCAATCTACACTGACACGAGCGAAGTCATACCTAAATACTAAATTCCATTAGCTTTGACATATACAAAATTTCAGATTCAATAAATTCAAATGAAGGTTACCAAATCGTTTGATAACTCTGTTCTGAATCGCTACACCGATTGGGATTCTCACTTAATTACATAAATATAGTAGGGTGCTTGTAAACGACCCTCTCTTGAACTAACAATAGTTACAAGTTAAAGCATACTTACCTGGTTGCGTTTTTGGCAGATTTGTAGTAAGTTGGGGAAGAGACGTGGGATGGGATTAAACTGGGTTGAGCAAAACTTGTAGTTATGGTTGTCGTTTCTAGGTTAATCGTCGCTTTTATATCTGAAGAAAGAGGATTCAAAATTGAAACAAATGCTAAGATAAAGACACTTAAAAGTAACGTCGGTTCATCAGTTGAGGGAAAGCTTACTCACCAGTGAAGAAAAACAACAAGTGCATCACCCCTTCCCAGGTCAGGTTCCCAAGTGAGTGAGTGTCTGAATGTTCCGTTCACCATTGTCGGCAACAGTCAACGTCGTTCTAGTCTTATACTGTATACTTGTTTATTATATACAAGCATATACATTCAAGACCATTCGTACCTACTTCTTATCCTTGAGCTTTTATCGAGCCTAATACGGGGTGATTTTGCAAGTACTTGCCAAATTTTAAGGAGCGATTTGTTATCAGGAACTGTATAGATTTCCGTGAAAAAAATTTTTTTGGTTTTTTGTCTTGTGAAGAAAACCAGAAAAAGACATTTGGTCATGTTGGCATCAGGCAGGACTTGAACCCACATCTTTCGCAAGCCGGGCGACTGCACTACCAATTATGCTACCGAGACCATTAACAGACCGGCCGAATCTTTCTGGTATATTTTTGCCCTATGAGCCAGGGTGATTTCATCAATGTTATAGGCATCCACCTCTAACACTCCAAATGTCTTTTTCTGGTTCCCTTTAGAAAGATACTGCATGGAAAATGCTAAAAACAATAATAAAATATTTTTATCTTGTGTTTTTTTTTCAAATAGTAATTCACGTCATTCATGGAAAATACACCAGCGTACGTCACGATGTTAATGCACGATTGAACTACAAGTGTAGAAGTCTTTTTTGAGCGCATTAAGCCCAATTCTTTCATTGACTTACTGTTTAGGATAAGTAGAAAACCTTTTTTTAAAACCACTGCGTTTAATTATAAATACGATGAAGAAATAGTTTTAAACTGTTCTTTGGAGCTTATTATGAAGATTTTGCAAAATCACCCTGTATAAACGAATCCGTATACGGTTTCTATAAGACCGTTACGTAACCGATCTCTGAAGTCAATTACCGAACTCAGTCGATGTAAACAACTGATTACGCGGCTCACGGCGATTCAATCGAAGAATCCTTTAGAATTCGACCTCAAGCCATTGAACGTTAAGTACCTAGTTGGGGTGTTCGCATTCAACAAGTTCTCACTTGAGTGCCTGCGCTATCGCGAACTATGTTCTAATGGAAATGCTCTAAGTTTCTAAATTGATTGCGAAATGCGATCTGGGGGGCTAAAATGGCGACATTAGACGTTTCATATCTGAAACATAATATGAAACACTTTTTGAAATCCTAAAATGGCAACTTATTAGGTGAATCATATTATGAACATAATATGTTTCATATTTGTTTTTCATACAATTTGACAGTTTTGTATGGAATTCGTAAAATGGTGCACTTTTAAACGTCAAATTGGAGGAATGTTAGATGTTTAGGGTCAGTTCGCCTGTTCGCGTCCACCACCCCGTTCGCGTCCATTTTACGGAAAATCCTCGAAATTAAGTAAACTAATACAACAATTAAAAATACGTCACTAATGCTAATACTTAAAAGTTAAGTTCAAAGACACACGCACATAAGGACAAATAGTGTGCAGCGGCGCATTCGGATGTTTTTTATTGATTTATGTGAATTTTAAGAGACATTTTTAACGAATAAAATGAGGTAGACGCGAATTAAATACATCTTATTTAGAACTTAGCGTTTGCGTCCGCTATGGCCGCAAACTATACCTACAGGAGATAATCATAAACCAAATTGCGTCCACTACTTTCTTGAATGCAATAAAATTAACTTGCTTGTAAAAATAATTTCAAATGTATCGTTCATAATTATGATACATTTTTAACTAAGACTACGGCTAATAATTATATTTTTAAATGAAATAAGTAATTCCTTTCATTATTTTTATTAGTCAAGACATTAATTAGGTCTTCGGTGACAAGAAATAATGATGAAGAGAGAACATAAACTGAAGACCATTTAAAGAAAGCGTAAAATGAAATGCGAAATGAAGAGACCTGATTACTGTTTATTCATTCATAGACAGACCCCTGGAGAACAGACACGGGTGGTCTTATATGCTACACAGACGGATTCAGGAAATAATCAATCAAATTCTTGGTTGCTGGCGTGCACAGACGCACTATGTGATGATGGTTCGGCGATAAAGAGATCAGTACGCTTGGGCAGGCTGGCCAGCGTTCTTGAAACCAAAATTTATGCATTCTGGTTTGCGCTTACATAGCAGGCAAGCGTCACAACGATGTCACAAAAGTGACGGTCTACAGCGACAGCAAGGTGAGAGTAGCACTGCAAGCATTCAACAACCAGCGACAACATCAGCGATTGTCAAGGAATGCAAATCAGCGCTAGGGAGACTAGCTGGCAAAGCGGAAGTTGGATGTGCAAGGGTCACCTGCCAATAGTTAATGCTGGCAGTAAAGCAGCTGATAAATTATTCTCGCGAAATGGTCTACAGTTGACGCTAATTGTCATTTTTGGAAAAACCCCTAATTCTGTAATTTATCTATTAAAAAAATGCAATGTTTCGAAAAAAACTTTAAGTTGATCCTAAAATAAACTAGAATATAATGGATACATTATATATATTGTTAGCAGAACCTCCTTGGCAGACGTAAAGGGCCACTACACTACAGAGGATGTACACTACCCGAACCATAGACGACGACCATAGATCGAGGCGTTCTGTCAATCACATAAATTTGGGCGCGCACTTTTGTTTTAATATCCATCATGAAATAGAAATAAGCTTGTAAAAATATTGTGTGCATTGCGGGTGAACTCCTATTTTCTTGGTTTCGGGAACTATTTTGTTTTGATTTAGTAACAAATCAATAATTGTTTTACTATGAAAGAGTGCATTTCTGAATTATTTCCCAAAATCAGAAGTGGGATTCGTTTGCCTTACCGCTTAGCTTGATATCTTTTTGAATTTCTGTATAGTTGGAAATTTATAATTTTCCCGTTGAGTTTTTCCATTTACAACTAAATGAAAAATCTGTTTTTAAGCGAATGTGCGAATGCGAATGATAAGTTTGTGACAAAGATGTTGTTTCAGCTTACATTGACGTATGTACTTACATATTTGTGGTTCCTAAAGTAATTCAAGATGCATAACGAACCACATGAAAAGCATCGTCGTCGACGTAATAGAAGTCGAGGCAGATCGACCGACCAACCTACGAGTATGATGGAGATTAGCGCTTTAGAGAGGCCTTCGCAGAGGTCTCCGCGTGGCTCAACAGACAGGATTGTGGAGGCAATAAACGCTATGAATCCGGTGAGGTCTAACCACTATTATATTTAAAATTTTGATTCCTATTTTCACAACATTGATGCCTAGTGTGATGAAGACGAGTTACTCGAGTTGGGTATTGTATGAAAGGAGACGCAAAGTCGTGGTTATTTCAAAATTGAATTCAAATTACTGTGTCCGCGGCATATTGAAAGCGCCAATGTGCCTTACTTACAACTAAATTGAGTATCTTAGACGTGTTATTAGCTAAGGTCAGGTTAGACCGAGCCGACATAAAATGGAATCCTTAGTCAAAGCTCCTTAGCCATGAAATAAAAAGCCCAGTTCGTAAGATTTTAGGACTTAAACATGGTTAATATTGAAAGTAATTGAGGAAGTCTAGAGCGGGCCTCGGAAGAATGCGGCTTTCTTTGAGGGTGAGACATTTGACACTTTGTATTTTGTTTGCCAATATATTTTTAGTCATGCTGGAGTCAACCCCGGTGTAGTTTCATGACATGCTAACTTGGGGGTGCCTCTGTCATAATATTGTGTGCTAATCATGTTACGTTCTCCCACTATGGTTTTGTTGTAGCAAGCTAACTTGTTTGCGCCTCTGCTACTGGTGTTGCTCGTGGCATGCTAACTTGTGTGTGCCTCTGCTACTGGAGCGTTGTTTGAGCATGCTAACTTGTCTGCGCCTCTGCTCCTGGTGTTGCTCGTGGCATGCTAACTTGTGTGTGCCTCTGCTACTGGAGCGTTGTTTGAGCATGCTAACTTGTCTGCGCCTCTGCTACTGGTGTTGCTCGTGGCATGCTAACTTGTGTGTGCCTCTGCTACTGGAGCGTTGTTTGAGCATGCTAACTTGTCTGCGCCTCTGCTCCTGGTGTTGCTCGTGGCATGCTAACTTGTGTGTGCCTCTGCTACTGGAGCGTTGTTTTTGCATGCTAACTTGTGAGCGCCTCTGCTAATTGTTTGTAGCAAGCTAACTTGTTTGCGCCTCTGCTCCTGGTGTTGCTCGTGGCATGCTAACTTGTGTGTGCCTCTGCTACTGGAGCGTTGTTTTAGCATGCTAACTTGTGAGCGCCTCTGCTAATTGTTTGTAGCAAGCTAACTTGTTTGCGCCTCTGCTACTGGTGTTGCTCGTGGCATGCTAACTTGTGTGTGCCTCTGCTACTGGAGCGTTGTTTGAGCATGCTAACTTGTCTGCGCCTCTGCTCCTGGTATTGCTCGTGGCATGCTAACTTGTGTGTGCCTCTGCTACTGGAGCGTTGTTTGAGCATGCTAACTTGTCTGCGCCTCTGCTCCTGGTGTTGCTCGTGGCATGCTAACTTGTGTGTGCCTCTGCTACTGGAGCGTTGTTTTAGCATGCTAACTTGTGAGCGCCTCTGCTAATCGTTTGTAGCATGCTAACTTGTCTGCGCCTCTGCTACTGGTGTTGATTACTTAGCAAGCTAACTTGTGTGTGCCTCTGCTGTTGTTGTTTGTAGCATGCTCACTTGTCTGCGCCTCTGCTACTGGTTTTGATTACTTAGCAAGCTAACTTGTGTGTGCCTCTGCTGTTGTTGTTTGTAGCAAGCTAACTTGTCTGCGCCTTTGCTACTGGTGTTGCTCGTAGCAAAGTTACTTGTGTGTGCCTCTACTACTGGAGTGTTGTATAAGCATGCTTACTTATGGGCGCCTCTGCTTATTGTTTGTAATATGCCAACTTGTTTGTGTCTCTGTGACATGTTAAAAGCAAGTAAACACTTTTGCTTGCTTGCTCAAATATTTTGATGTTATAAGTTATAGTCATACGTGAATTTTAGAAACTGTAGATGATGCTGAGTCGCATCCAAGTTGCTCAAAGGATGCTGGGCAACAACTGGGCTGCTCGAAGGATGCAGCTGTACCTGTACCTCATACTTCCGAACAAGACGTGGACGTCTCAGTGTCAGGAGAGGCCGTTTTAGCAGAACCTCCTTGGCAGACGTAAAGGGCCACTACACTACAGAGGATGTACACTACCCGAACCATAGACGACGACCATAGATCGAGGCGTTCTGTCAATCACATAAATTTGGGCGCGCACTTTTGTTTTAATATCCATCATGAAATAGAAATAAGCTTGTAAAAATATTGTGTGCATTGCGGGTGAACTCCTATTTTCTTGGTTTTGGGAACTATTTTGTTTTGATTTAGTAACAAATCAATAATTGTTTTACTATGAAAGAGTGCATTTCTGAATTATTTCCCAAAAATATTTTATATACAAATCAGTGCTGGAGCATTTTTTGATTCACTGTCAAATTTAGCAACTGCACTAAATGGACGCGAACAGACGAAATTACCCTACTAGGTGACAGCGCTGAGCTGTCAAATTCACATAGCAGTAAACATTATTTAATCGTTTTTAGGATAAATTTAATTATTCCTAGTAAAATGTGTTACTGTGAATTATTATAATAGTAAAGTAAAGTAAAGTAAAGTAAAAATAGTTTTTATTCATGTAAACTTATTAAAAAGCACTTATGACAAGTCATAACATATAAATTAAAAGGTAATAATGTGATTCTACCACCGGTTCGGAGGTGTTGATTCTACCCAGAAGAAACCGGCAAGAAACTCGGTAGTTACTCTTTTTTAATCTTGTTTGTTTACAATAATTGCGATAACAGAGTAACAACAGTAAAGTCGAAATACATGATGTGCAGAGGAGCAGACTATTTCTGAGATGACCACAAATCCTTGTCGTTCAAGTAATCTTTTACATTGTAATAACCTCGTTTCATTAACTTTTCTTTAATTTGCGATTTAAACTTGTGAAGGGGTAGTTCAACAAGACTTTGAGGTACTTTATTAAAGAATTTTACACATTGACCCACAAATGATTTTCCTACTTTATGAAGTCTAAGATTAGGATTTACAAGTTTGTTCTTGTTTCTTGTATTGAATTTATGACTATCACAATTCTTCTTGAAAAGGTGCAAATTTTTGCGTACGTACATTATGTTGTCATAAATGTATTGAGAGTGTACAGTTAATATATTTATCTCCTTAAATACTTCTCGGAGCGAGTCGCGTGGTCTAATGCCGTATATGGAGCGAACGGCTCTTTTTTGAAGTACAAAAATAGTATCTATGTCCGCCGCTGACCCCCACAACATTAGTCCATACGACATTACACTATGAAAATAACTGAAATAAACTAATCTAGCTGTTTTAACATCAGTCAACAGTCTTATTTTTCTTACTGCATAAGCAGCCGAACTAAGTCTTCCTGCCAGGGACGTGATATGCGGACCCCACTGTAATTTGGAATCTAAAGTGACTCCTAAGAATACAGTGGAATTCGCAATTTCTAGTGGTTCATCGTTCATATTAACAACAATTTCAGCCTGTTTAACATTAGGCATGGAAAATTTGATGCATTTAGTTTTCTTGGCATTGAGTAATAAATTATTACTAGTGAACCAACGCACTACTTTTGAAAGAGTATTATTTACGTCGTCGTGACACCAAGAATACATAATAGTGACAATAAATTGAACCAATTTCCAAGACCGTGGCGTAAACGACACTGAAGGTTTATCACATTTTGAATGAAATTCCTGAGAACTTAGTTCATCACATTTACGTTAACTAGCTGTCTTCTGGTGAATATTCCAATATTATCGAGTAAATGAAAAACGTTTTTGTTATTATAATGTGTATTATTTAAAAAATGTGCGGCATTGAAACCTAAAAATCTGCTCCCAAATAAAGTCGTCTTGTACGCCATTGGCAAATCACTCGGGCTTTGTTGTTACAGAGTCATGTCTCCTTGCAAATAATCTCAATCTCAAGAACATGCCTAGCTAGCACCAATTTCTTGTCTTCATTCATCGTTTCCGGTCGGAAAATGATTTTTATCACAAGTTTTCACGAACATTATTTACAATCTCGATTGACAGCTGTGACATTATTTTTCTTAGGCCACCTGTCACGGTCCTCATTGCCAGACATAAAAATTGAAAATTAAAAACATTTTACAATTATTATTGATAAGAAATCACACAAATTCAATAATAAGCTACTTTTTAAGCCTTAAATTATTAGTTGTAATGATGAAAATATTTGTTGAATGAAAACCGTTAAGTTTACAATTATTAGGCGCGACACTATTTTTTTGGTCATCAAACTATGTCTAAGAGTCCAAGCCATGAAATAAATTTAAAAAAGAAAAATATGTCTAGGATATGAAACGTCAAGCAGGTGTTTCACTTTTCATGTCGCCGTTTTACCGTTTTTAGCAATTCACCAGATGAAACGTCACTTAGATGATTCATATATGAAACACCTAAAATGTTGCCGTTTTAGACCCCCTGATTAGTGACGACGATCGACAGTCATTATGGTGAAATGTTATTTATCGACTTCTACAAATGTAGAGCTGATCGCTCATACACTTGCAGTGGATTAAAATGTTTGAAAGTTACTTATGCAACTTTTTCTAACTAGTTGCAGTGTAAATAACCTTCGAACCCTCGACCGGATTGTTTTCTACAGCGAAAGCACAGATTTAAAATAGATGCTGTTTAACCCTGTTTAGAAGATTATAACCAAAAATTAATCATTTTTGAGTTAACTACAAACATTTATTCAGCTTTACATTTCTTTCAGAGTACGGTAAAACAGTCGGCATTATTTATAAATGCCATGCTTGATGGTGTCCTTCTATTACCTATTTGAACTTTATTTTATTTCCTAAATTTACAGTTGAAAGCGGCGCTACTTAAAACTAGTAATGTGTCTGTGCAGCATAGCATTATTGCGTTTTATTCAGTAGCCAGTACAAAGTGAATTTATCTCCAAAGTATAAACGTTCTTATAATTAATGCTTTTTATATACGAGAGTACAAAATTCATAATTAACTACACCTACCTCAAATTAAATTATTGATAAGAGCCTGTTCATACCTACGCCTTGAAATCGCCCAACAAACGCTAGTGTAAACAGGCTCTAAGCACGAAGTTAAGTTCACAGGTACAGTCGGGGAATGAAAGGGTTGACGACCCTAAGATCTGTTTTTACTTGCTCAATGAGGACATTGACAGGAAGTGTTAGTCACATTTGTAGTTTTAATCATTATAAGCAAAGAGGATGTAATAATTCGATTTATCAAACTTGACACTGCAGCGTAATGGCAATATAAAACCAAGAAAAAGTATTGGTTCAACTGTCAATCATGAAGGAACATATGTCTTATCGAATTTAAATTTTATTGTCAAACAATAAAGCCTACTTTTCGACACAACACTCTGGCATGTTACACAGTTTAAAAAGGTAACATACATGTGCTTGCAACGCGTAAATGATTTCATTTGAAAACTGGTCAACCCTTTCGTTACCCGACTGTACATACAATTTATTAGACTTAATAATAAGGCTATCTAAAAACCGAATCTGATTAAGCAAATATAAGAAGATTTTTATTTTGAACAAGAGGCGTTTTGTACAGGTGAATTTTACATAATTCCCTAAAGAGGCTATGATAAATACGTAGCTTTGCTTTATATTAATTTTCTTGACGCTTGTGGATTAACTTGATTAAATAGGTCTGGAAGGAACCGCTTGTACTTTTAGAGTCAACAAATTTAAATAAGTCCAGGTAATGAGGCCTGAGAAATATGAAGTTTTAGGCTTGGGCTTCATAATTGGAATAGCAGAGCTTGTAACAGGAAAAGCCAAATTTGGCTGAAATGACCCTACGGTCTGTAGAATTACTGATGGTTGGAGAAGAGTCCTTGAGTCAAGACAGTGGTTTCCTACACTGCGTGCCCGCGAGGTAGGCCGATGACCTGAGGAAAGTGGTGCGATTGGACTGGATGCTGAAAGCTCAGAACCGGGAGTTATGGCGCCCCTTGGGAAAGGCCTATGTCTATCAGTGGACTACGACAGGACAGTGATGATGAACTCTACGTTTAGTAATTTAAGACGTTATCTTTAATACATAGGCTGCTTCGGAAGGTGGTAAAAGCCTACAACCAGGACTACTAATACAAAAATCTATTAGTTTACCTATGCTTGTGCAGGTGAGGATGCTAGATAAAATCATAATTAGTTGTAACAGTAAAATTTAACTAAGTAATAAAAGCTGTAAAATTTTATGTTTCGAAATGATCATTGGGTTGTGCAAATAGGCAACAAATAGCTAGTTTATTGTCAATATTAAGCGTCATAAGCTTTATTTGAATTCATTGCAGGTATTACAATGAATATGTGTTTCAAACATTATACCAATGAATAACAAGCTGAAAAGAAAAATAACAACTGAAATATTTTATACCTGTCAGTTGCATGTACAGTAATACCTACAACGGGTATTACATACTCACTTACTGGACTTATATGTTTAATGATGATGTTTCAGGTTGGTGCAGTCGCTCGGTTTGCGAAAGACAGGGGGTTTCATTCCCTCCTGAAGCCAAGACCGAATGTCTTTTTCTGGTTTTATCCGGATCATTAAATAAGAATATTATTATGTTAAAAGCTATCGTAACCTAGTAACAATAGGCGGGAAGAACTCAGCAGTGAGTTTCCTCAAAATTGTTTCAAATACCTTTCATCTTCATTCTATTCACTCATCGGGGTCGAAACGAGCTATTTTAGTTTCCTTTTGTCACGGCATAATTGAAAGTTGAAATTCCTTTGTAGATAAATTTGGAAGACAAAAACAGGTGTTTGTCACTAACGCCTCTCAATAATAAAGGAAATCAATTCAGAATCGGTTACGTTGGAAGAGTGATTAAATTTTCAGGTCAGTAAATTTCAACGAATTACTGTGAAGAGAATAATGAAAACCAGACTAAACGAAGAATGACGAAAAACAGATCTGCTAGAAACACGGTTTTCATTCAGAGGAAATTGTCACGTTGGACATGGCGTTGTCTTAATGCACCATGATAGCGCAATCATCGTGCTTCAAAAATGTAAATAAGGTTCCTACTCTATTCATCAATTTTGTTATTTTTGGTGTCATTAGACATTATTCCACACAGGCCTATAACTAAGCAACTATATGCTACCTAGAGGCTAGAGATGGCTAGAGCCTATAACAAAGCAACGAAATGCTTTTGCTTGTGGGATAAGGGATTTTTATACATTTTTTTTTGTAAATACATAGTGAATACACTTAGAAAACACCCAGGCCAGTACAAACAGACATGTTCATGCACTCAAATATTTGTAATGTGCGGGGATCGAACCCACGACCACTGCGTAATAGCTTACTTCTGAACCATTACACCAAATCGGTCGGCAAAGTCGTTTTCTGCAAAGGTTGGTGTGTAACTTACATAAGTACTTATAGTACGTAGGTTACATTTTAGGAGCTCATATCGCATGCACAACTTTAAAAGAAAATAACCTCCTTCCTTTTTAGAACGGTTAAAAAAATAACAATGAAATGTGAAACAGGTATTAAATGCAATCCTATAGACTTAACAGTCTGAAACTTCCACTAGAAGGCCAAACGATGCAAGTAAGAATCCTGAAATTTGAATCTACATAAAGTCAAAAGGTTCTAGACGGGTAAGCTCCTAATTCATGATTCATGAAGCTGAGCGTTCTGCATTCCGCGCGTTGCTACCTGTTACGTCGTTGAAATCTTGCAGCATGCAACTAAGAGCCTGTTCACACTAGCGTTTTTGGGCGATTTCACGGCGGGGCGATCTCGCCGCAAGCGCCATGAGAACGCGAGCATGCCGCGAAGCGCGCTTTTGATTTGACTGATGGATGGCGTTAGTCCGCCACTTATGATATTACAATAAAATCACGCTAAATAAAAAATTGTCCACGGGGTATGACGTAGTTATTTTGAACGTATTATAACGTGTGAACATGACAGTACGATTATTGATTATTGATTACTAGAGCGTAAACGAGACAGAAACGTGTTGCGCAGTGTCGTCTCAAACTGTCAACACTGTCAATGCATGTTTGATCAGGTACACGAAAAGTCTGATTTCGGGTGTCACTTCTTTAGCACAAGTAACCTATCTACCTTTTTTTCTTATTATAATATCATTGCCCGCCGTGATTTATTTCCCGCAAGAGCGCGGCTAGCTGGCGGCTAGGGTTTGGGTCCCGGGACGTCTCGTGTCTCGAAGTCCCGGGACTTTTTGTAAATTTCGTTGTCTCGTGTCCCGGGACTTTTGGGTCGAGACTCGAGACGAGACACGATAGTCGTATGTATTGTATTAATTTTTCAAATTAAAGTAAAACTGCCCTAATTGTTTTTGCGGAAGAACTGTATTGCAGGCTTTTTGAAAATATACCTCATATCCCGACACCAGATATGGAAATAATAAGCGCTGAACCTAGTACTAGTAGCTCTCAAGTACACAACGAGCCGGATGAGTCTTTTGTAAATCAAATGGAACAAGCAATAAAAAAAATCAAAGAAAATGTACCCGAGGTTCAAAAAACAACAACAAGACTAACAAGAGCAACATTGAAAAAGGAGTTTCAGTTGTTCGAAGCAACCGGAAAACGTACAGAAAATTTAGAACTACTTTATAAAGCCTTAAACTCAATTAAACCGACTTCTGTTGAAAATGAGAGAGTGTTTTCCTTGTCCGGTGGCGTTATTACAAAAATCAGAAGCAGATTGTCGGACAAAGCTGTTAATGCTCTGATTTTTTTAAAAGCCTATTTTATAAAATCAAAGTAATTTTATTTTTTTAACTGATTAATAATTTGAAAGACTGATTCAAAAGTCTGTTTTACAGATAAGGAAACAAATCTGTGATTAAAAAAATTACCAAATCTGATTAATAATGATTATGACATGATATTAAAGTTAGTTTAGTATGATTGTTACTAAGTTTCTTTTATTATAATAATATTTAATAATTGTTTTAAATTAAAAGTTAATCTGTGATTATAGGAATAAACATACCAATTATTTGACATATTAAAGTTAAAACTATTGTGATTATATTTTATGTTTAATAAATGTTGATTTAACCGATGATTAATGTTGATTTTAAAAAAAATCCCTTTTTATTAATACGTTTCACCAGAAATCAAAGTTCAAATTTTATAATTAAAAAAAGTCTCGAAGTCCCGGGAAGTCCCGGGACTTTGATCGTAGCCTGTCTCGTGTCCCGGGACGTTGAAATTGTCGAGAATTCCCAAACCCTACTGGCGGCGTACTCACGGCTTTTATTTTATCGCGGAACTATCGCTGCGAGCACGATATGATCCCGCCGTTAAATCACACAGCAAACGCTAGGTGTGAACACGCTCTTACCTAGTTTTAGCACCAAAAATGAATTAAACTGAAGTTAAGTTGCTTAACGTTGATTTCAGAGTTATTCAAGAGGTATACATATTTATTAACTTTCTTTGTCTTTTTGTGAAACTTGCATAAAATTCAAAGGAACTTCTGATGACGGAGTATCGTTCTTTGTAAGCGAGTATCGTTCAAGAAACGGGGAGACCGATTTGGTGTAGACCAAACTAGAGGTCACGGGTTTGATTACCGCACAGTACAAACATTCGTGTGCATGAACATGTCTGTCACAGTCAGGCTTTCACTGTTCGCCTTATCGTGACGCCCCTTTATAAGCCCACCCATTATTTGATTCTTCTTCCTCTTTTTCTCTGAATGAGATGTATGGTCTTAAACCTCAATAATTCTGTCAATGTCTTATTTATTCAAGCAAATGCTGCAATAAATACCCAAACACAGAGAAGGTTGGAGTGTTTCAAAAATATGGGCCATGAAAGTAGGTTACCATCACTTTTGGTTGACACGCAAACAGACGTCCGAGCAACTACGCAAACAGGCAACAAGTCGGTCAGAACGCACTGATAACGGATAAACACTGGTAAACACGACAAACGTGACCGGAATGCTTTGGAAGAAATCAAATTTGAGTATTTTGTCTTGTTATTTGTAGCCTTCACAATCATATTTTTAAATCCCATGTTATGGTTCTGAAAGAAATTGGCTGTCTTTGAAGTCGGTTCAAGGATTATAGTATAACGTGACAACATCTTCAAATCAAAACGTCTACAAAATGTATGGATATAAAGAAGGAGTAAAATAAAAACTACAGTTGAATTGATTCGCATTGGACGCATAGGCCAATCAAGTAAGTAAAGTAAGTAAATATTCTTTATTGCACACTAAAACAACAACAATATTACAGGACAGTAGCTAAATTAAACACGTAAATGTACAACTTGGGCGGTTTTATCGCTAAAGAGTGATCTCTTCCAAACAATCCAAAGGTAGAGGAAAGTTGATTAGAAGGAAAAAAAAAAGAAGAAGAAATGGAAATGGAAGAGAGAAAGATGCGGCGCAAGCCGAACTCTCAATCTGATCAACGTTGAGCACCCCTAAGAAGTATAGCTGTCCCTTTCAGTTCTATTGACATTTTACGGGACAACATGAGCGTGAGCGCGTGCTTAGCGTTGATTGACGTTTGTGAATTTGGGGGTTATTGTAACATTACGCAAATTGAAATGTTACGGAAGAAGCAAAAGGAAACATAATTCATCAGTTACTCTTTTCATACTTGTTTACTTAATAGAACATTTATTTGAACAAAATTTAATTTACCAATTATGAATGAGGAGTATCAGTTACTCCTACTGTTACAACATTTTGTCATTTTTGACCACCGATCAAGATTGTGGACAAAAGGTTTAAGGTCCATTATTATTTCAAATTTAAGGTTAAACTGCAAAGTTCAACCGAGCCGAACAGTTCCAACAAATGAATTACCTTACAGTTCAATTTATATCAAAGATCAATTGTTTATTTAATAGAAAATTTAATTAATTTGTTCTATGAAATTGATTTATCGGTTGTTTGATTAAGAACTGCTTGCATTGCGTTCTGGGTAATGATTGGTTGAGTTTAACGAATTGAGAAATCAAAGAGCTCCGTTAATTTGAGTTCGAGTTATTAATATTTAAGACCAGAACGCATTCGTCTTTAGAATACATTTTTGAAGAATTATTAAGGGCTTTGCAGACCGGGACGACATGGCAATAGAGACTCCATTTTTCACTAATGGACATTCAAACGTACTGATACAAGAAATGTGCCTTATATTGCTAAGCATTTAAATGATGCTGTGCCATCGAAAGAGACTTCCCGGTCCCGGTCGGTGGTGGGAGAAAAGCACCGGGAAGCGAAGAGAACTCAGGCGTGGCAGCGTTGTGGACTTACCACCCACCTACTGCGGCCCGCAAGGGCGACACCTGGGGATACGAGGATAGTTTCTACGGGGAGAGTACACGGTACAGTATATTATTTTTCATTACTCATACTCTGAAAGTAGGTCATTAATGACCTGAGAAGCGGGCTGAAAGTAACACTTTTCATCCCTAGGGAGAATCACTTTCAACTGACAGCTATCAAATTGTTTTTTTTAAAAACTAGTTATTTTTCACATATCTATTGAACCATGTTGCAACTTTCTATACAGCCACGATGTAAAATTGAAATATCTTAAAGTTAAGTATTGATCAGAGAGTTTTTAAATAACTTAATTATAATATAGTTTCAACAATTTATTTAAAATAACTTAGCTTTGAGCAAAATATTTACCATTTTTCCAATGATGAAAATACAAAATAATGGCTGAATAGCGGGCCGGCCACAGAAAAAAAACAAACTAAATAGGCGGGAAAGCGGCAATTCGATCTTCATTTATTTTCCTAATTTTTTCTTTAGCTAATTCATGTTTTTATTTGTACTTTCCTCTTATTTGTAATGAAAAGCACAGTGTTTACCTCGGGTGAAAGACTTATTTAGTCCCTCGAACTATTGGCGCCCTCACTTCGTTCCGGGCGCCAAACCCCGTCTCGGGACTAAATAAGTTACTTTCACCCCTCGAGTAACAATGTACTATATTGTATTCATTCAATATTATGGTATCTTGGAGCGGTAACTTCCTAATACAGGTATTTTCTACTTAAAAGGAAAGTTACCACAATATGTTGTAAGACTAATTTATTTAAAAAATAAAACTTTTTCATTTCTTCATGTATATACTATTTGTTTTTTGTTTGTTAATGAGATTTGACGATTTGAATAGTAAATTGTTATCCTAGGGGTGAAAGTAACTTATTTAGTCCCGAGACGGGGTTTGGCGCCCGGAACGAAGTGAGGGCGCCAATAGTTCGAGGGACTAAATAAGTCTTTAACCCGAGGTAAACACTGTGCTTTTCATTACAAATACGAGGAAAGTAAAAATAAAAACATTAATTAATTCATGAAGATGGAATTGCCGCTTTCCCGCCTATTTTGTTTGGTTTTTTTTTCTGTAGCCGGCCCGCTATTCAGCCATTATTTTTTATTTCCATCATTGGAAAAATGGTAAATATTTTGCTCAAAGCTAAGTTATTTTAAAGAAATTGTTGAAACTTAATTATAATAAAGTTATTTAAATCTCTAATCAATACTTAACTTTAAGTTATTTTAATTTTACATCGTGGCTGTATAGAAAGTTGGAACATAGTTCAATAGTTTAGTGAAAAAAGAACTAGTTTTTTTAAAAATAATATGACAGCTGTCAGTTGAAAGTGATTCTCCCTAGGGATGAAAAGTATTACTTTCAGCCCGCTTCTCAGGTCAGTAAAGACCTACTTTCAGAGAATGAGTAATGAAATAGTACATTGTCATCCTAGGGGTGAAAGTAACTTATTTAGTCCCGAGACGGGGTTTGGCGCCCGGAACGAAGTGAGGGCGCCAATAGTTCGAGGGACTAAATAAGTCTTTAACTCGAGGTAAACACTGTGCTTTTCATTACAAATACGAGGAAAGTAAAAATAAAAACATGAATTAATTCATGAAGATCGAATTGCCGCTTTCCCGCCTATTTTGTTTGTTTTTTTTTCTGTGGCCGGCCCGCTATTCAGCCATTATTTTTTATTTTCATCATTGGAAAAATGGTAAATATTTTGCTCAAAGCTAAGTTATTTTAAAGAAATTGTTGAAACTTAATTATAATAAAGTTATTTAAAAAATAAATATTCTCTAATCAATACTTAACTTTAAGATTTCAATTTTACATCGTGGCTGTATAGAAAGTTGGAACATAGTTCAATAGTTTAGTGAAAAAAGAACTAGTTTTTTTAAAAATAATATGACAGCTGTCAGTTGAAAGTGATTCTCCCTAGGGATGAAAAGTATTACTTTCAGCCCGCTTCTCAGGTCAGTAAAGACCTACTTTCAGAGAATGAGTAATGAAATAGTACATTGTTATCCTAGGGGTGAAAGTAACTTATTTAGTCCCGAGACGGGGTTTGGCGCCCGGAACGAAGTGAGGGCGCCAATAGTTCGAGGGACTAAATAAGTCTTTAACTCGAGGTAAACACTGTGCTTTTCATTACAAATACGAGGAAAGTAAAAATAAAAACATGAATTAATTCATGAAGATCGAATTGCCGCTTTCCCGCCTATTTTGTTTGTTTTTTTTTCTGTGGCCGGCCCGCTATTCAGCCATTATTTTTTATTTTCATCATTGGAAAAATGGTAAATATTTTGCTCAAAGCTAAGTTATTTTAAAGAAATTGTTGAAACTTAATTATAATAAAGTTATTTAAAAAATAAATATTCTCTAATCAATACTTAACTTTAAGATTTCAATTTTACATCGTGGCTGTATAGAAAGTTGGAACATGGTTCAATAGTTAAGTGAAAAAAGATCTAGTTTTTTTTAAAATAATATGACAGCTGTCAGTTGAAAGTGATTCTCCCTAGGGATGAAAAGTATTACTTTCAGCCCGCTTCTCAGGTCAGTAAAGACCTACTTTCAGAGTATGAGTAATGAAAAGTACTTTGTAACAGGTCTATATAAATAAAGTTATTTTTGTTTGTTTGTTTGAAAAAAAATAGAAAAAAAAACGAGGAGAATAGTTAAAGAAGACAAATTTAACTAACTTGATTTTGTACCAGTCAAACAGGACGGGATCGGCATATCTGTTAGTTGTTAAATATGGTCACAGGCCAATAGCATTCAACAGAACTACGCCAATTGGGGGCTGAGCTAGTATGTAACTAATTAAATTATGCCAGATTTTATAAATCTTGACAGATGACACTCGACAACTATATTTTATGTGGTAACATCAAAATATACCCTACTAGCGCCCGCCCGCGGCTTCGCCCGCGTGGACTTATATAGGAAAAAAAAGTGATGTTTTCCTAAAAATTTTAACCTATGCGCTTTTCCGATGTATAAGCTATATTATTGTTAAGTTTCATTCAAATCCATTCTGTAGTTTTTACGTGAAAGAGCAACACGGCACATCCACATACAAACTTTCACATTTATAATATAAGTAGGATTTGCTATGTTAAATAGCATGGTTGTCAGCAACAGGGTCCAGAAACAAGGAGAAAAAGTTTCTCCCACAAAACTTAAGATTTAACTCCAATACGGTATCCGGGAAAGGATTTACGTTTATTCTTCGACACAGAGACGGATTGAGAAGAACATTTCATTTTCTTATTTCTGATTGAAAATATTGTGACGCTAATAGTAGGTATGTCAAGCAGCATATTCAAAGGAAGCGACAGTAAGAAAGTGTCAAAGAGTTTCAGTGAAAAATAATTAAAATACGTTTCTCACAATGAATTTAAATTTAAATTGGATCTACTACTACCATGCTACGAACTAAGCCATATAAGCATACGTCTCGTTTGTAACAGACTTTTAAGTTAATTAAAATCCTTGCCCTAAGTGCGTTACTGTGTGACAAATGGACGAATTCTCAAAAGGCTTTTAGTGGTAATCCCCAAGGAAAGAATCAGAGCACTTACAGTTTATACGCAGCGGACGTTTCACACTCCACTTGACAATCAGAGCAAATGCCTTTGAGTAGACAAAGGAATTGGTGTTTGACGTGTAAGTAGTTGCTTTCCAAGAGAAATGTTATTTACTTATCGTTGCTAAGGGTACTCGAGGTAGCGAATCGAGGCAAGTCACTTTGGTCTAAAAGCTTGCTTTCTCGTAAAGAGAATTACGAGAGCGAAACACTATGCCAGGCTCTTCTTGTTACGGTCAGTTCGGACCTGATGATCAAGACAAAACAGATTACAGCTAGGTCGCTAGTGTGCCCTTGCCCAAACGGGGCGCTCAGATTCAGCCGCGATACAAACGCAAGACTGTCGCGCTTCTGTCGCTTCAGTTCAGTTATACGAGTATATTGTCGATTTCATCGGTCGCGAGTTGCATCTATTCAGTAGTTATTCAGAGTAGCGCGTTGGTAGAGCGTTAGAAGTGCGTTGGTACTGCATAAGAATTGCGTTGGTAGTGCATTGGAAGCGCTACTGTACTTGTACTCGTTGCTTTCACGTGTTTGTTAAACAAAAACACAACAAGCAAAGAGTCACCGTGGGCGAGCGCTCTAATATATCTGGCTGTTAGAAAATTAAACCATATCACAACAAAAACTGAAATAAATAGTTTCAACATTGCCTGTCAAGTATGAAGCCGTGTGTAACACAAGGAAGTAAACATAGCTAATAATATTATCGTGAAATACAAGAATGATTAGGATCATCATACTTACAAAGGTATAGGGTTTTTATTTGTTGTTAAGCTGTTTATTCTGCAAGAGTTATTCGAATAAAATGATAACTGTAAGAAATAGTGCATGATTACCTCATGCTTGAAATTAATTTGTGGTTCTATTTAAGAGAACTGCAACTATATTTTTACTTATTTTACTCATCTAGCAGCGCCATAGAAGGGTTCATGTGTTTGTACTTTTATTTATGTAAGACCTCTCACTTGCTACAATTTGAATGAATTATAAAAAACAAGTACCTTTCAACAATTGCATTTCTTTTTAATTTAAAAAGAAATTACCCCCGTATGCCGAATAAATACATTGGTTTTGTTACAATAACATGTCTGTCTACATGTTATGATAAAATGGGTATCACTGCCTTGAATCTAAAATAATCACGTAATAAATACCACCATGAACTAAAAGGCAGCGTATTTTACAAGAACGATCACGAAATAATGGCTTCGTTAAATTATTGTACAGAATATTCGAGAATTTCAGGAACGTTCAGCGCTTAAACGGGACTCCTTGGTTAGATAATGATAGTTTTAAGCTTCTTTGATGTACATTAATTGAATCGGTTAAAAGGGAGAAAACGGAACGAATTTATTAATTAATAAAGGTATACCATAATTCCTTTGATGTAATATTTGCCTTATTTAAAATTATAGTTGATTTATATGAATATTAAACACCATGATTCCATTACTTACTCCATAATTCATTTTTCATTTCGCCTTTGATTTTATTTTAACTTCGAATATTCAAAAGTAAATACATACTTTCTTTGCTATTTTGTTTAAACTTGTATCTACTATCCCATAGCAATATTATAAATATACAACATTACAAGACGGACGAGCATGACCATATCCTGAACTGATTGGTGCCGCAAGGCGCACGGAACATTCAAAAGCCCACATTATGCCGAAGAAGTGATGAGGCCACCATTTTCCGTGTTGCTTAGGTTTTTCATCGGTTTAAGATTACAAAATAAGAAACATTATTCAATTCAGCAGCAACATAATAATATTTCGTCAGATGAACTGAAGATCATTTTAGAAATCTTGCCTGACTGAAATTTCACGCACTTCAACGCTTCATTTGTTTATTTAGAACATTGGACCACAACCCCAAAGGTGAATACCTACGAGTAGATGACGCTAAAAGATCGAATAAGAACTTGAGCCCAGTGGGCCCAGCTCAAACGAGTAAAAGTGGCAGCGAACAAGGAAATGAGCTGCCCGTAGCTCAGCAGTGACACCGGATCGTCAATGCGATCGTCGTTGTGCATGTCACATTAGATCGTGGTTTGGGTGGCCACTCCTACCGAAATTCAGTCAGTACTCTGGTAAGTAACAAGTGATCGTAATAATCACAACTAATTAATAAAAATCTTATTAAAAGTGCTTACATTTCAAACCCATTATTAAAAAGTGTTTTGATTAAGCCAGCACCTCCAATCAAGTAGTCACTTCTTGAAAGAAAACTTAGATTGGAGCTTGTAATCCGCTTAAAATTATACATGATTTAAAATTCTTACTATTGAAATATTTTTTCATCCCTCTTTATTTACATAGATTAAACTCAAACAGTGGTCTTTTATCACTTTCTATTAGATTCGTCGATCGAAATATTACTTTGACAAATTAAAACGGTTTGGCAATTTGCTTTACCATTTCACACAAAAAGGTGTCTAGACAAATTTGAAAGGCTCAATGCCTTATATTCAAAGAATTTATTAACAAATGAATGTTCGAATAATCGGTAGCAAAGTAATAGATACTCTGACTACGTTCTAAAACGTAGTAACGTGACTTTTCTCTTTTTAGGAAGTTATAGATAGTCAGGCATCAATTCGGGCATATTCTAAAGTACCATTCCACTGAAAAACCATGAAATTCACTTCAACTTTACTATCACGTTATTTCTTGACACAAAAGAAAATATATTTCTTTTGACGAAAAGTCAAATATTAAGTAGCACACACAATTGACAACAGACTGATAAAAATCCTTGAAAAGCCTGATAGAAATGTCACGGAGACTAACCGGGCGAAAGAAATATCAAGAAAAATTATGAAAAAAGAAATTCTTGCCATTCTTGTACATTATCATTTCTCGCAGAAATATAGTCTTTATTGTAAAGCAATAAGGTACGTGGTTGTGTTACAGGCCACCCATGCGTGAGGACGCTGTTGAGGACTCGTAGCACTCGTAGCACCAGTAGATCTCTAGCCGTTACGACGAGCGCGCGCTACGGACATTTCGCTACGTGTCTATGCTACGGATTTTAGAACTTCGATCGTAGTAATGAAGTGAATGTGGAACTTTACTTGCATGATTTGCTTTAAAATATATAATGATGAAGACTAAAAAAATGTTGAAATAAAACTAGAAACTGGTAACTTATGAAAAAAGTTTTGAGTGATTAAAACTAGTGTTAGTTGAATGAACAAAATGATTATTCAAGATGAATAAACAAAAAATGACTGTCTTCTAAAGCAGAAACGATTATGAAGGTGAGTTTGGTGACAAAAACTTGTGTTTTTGTTTTTTTTTTTCATTAACAAGAGGACGAATGTGGAATTATTTGAAATTTTGAATGAAGTCTGACGATCATCAATTAATGACTCTTACCATTTAATTAAGATAGTCAGATCAGTCTTAAGTCTAATCAAAAATAATATATTACACTCAATTGCTCTTTTTGTATTTACTTTTTTACCACCGAAAATGTGTTCAGCTCTAGAGCATACAAGTATAACATGAAATAGATCATGTTAAGAAAAACTAATTTAAATACGTTGCGTAAAGTACTTACCTCATTTAGTTTCATTTCATCAAATAAAACCAAGCTTATGCAAAGACTAACTAATCCTTTTCTCTGAAAATTCTTTCGCAAAACCTTGAGAAAAAAAAATTCAAAAAATGAAAATGTGAGTCACTTAATCTGGAAACTAGGCCTCCATTTCAGCTCAGTGGGTCGGGTAGTCGTCCGTTGAAACGCGTCTCACCCACCCTTTGCTTGGACCAACAAAAAGCATTGTCGTAATATTTCAACCCCAGTGAAGCTATAACGGCGACACATACGGACTTATTTCAGAAAGTTTCAGAACTCAACCATGTACGAGTATGCTACTGTTATTTTACAGTGAGCTATTTTACAAAGGCATTCGTAATAATCCATCATTTCATGATTTCTAGAAAAGCAGCTCGTCTCTTCTTGTTTTATGTACTCATGTTTTTGTATGAGCATGTTATGCCAGATATTGTTTCAAAATCATTGAAGCTTCCGAAGTAGATTCAAAGTCATATTCGAGAAACATTTCCCTGAATTTGTTTTTATAAATCTCTGTAAAGAAGAATAGTTTTACGAATAGCCCAATTCTGTGCCTTGGTTAAAAAAACAGGTTCTGAAAACAGCAATATTGGCTACACTATGTAGTTCAAATGGTTCTCAATCTTAGGGAAAAAATGGTTCCTCTTGCTTAAAGAGTATTCTATTGATTGATAACGTATAACTAATGTTACGTCGGTTCACTGGTTCTTTATATTTTATTACACACCAATACATTGGTACAAAAGACGGGCTTAATCCCGAAAAAGCATTATCTACCAGTCAACCATAGCGCTAAGCAGAAAAGTAAAGTAAACGGTGCCACAGCGTCAGCTAGAAATAGCAGACAAAGCATATAAAAGTAATCTTATAATGAAAAGTGACAACTGTAATTACTTCCAAAGATAAAGCCCTGAAAATAATATACAATAAATTCATAAACCCAAATCAAGGTTGAGCATCCCTCAGAAGTATAGGTATCCCTTTCAGTTCTATTGACATTTAACGGGACAGCATGAGCTTGAACGTGCTTAGCGTTGATTGACGTTTTGTGAATTCGGGGGATAGACTGGTAAAGTATACTACTCGTAATAACGTATGATAAGTATATCCTTTAATTGTGAGAACAGTTAGCCATAAGCAACCAAACTTTATAATTTTGTTTGAAATGATGATTCATAATGTTGGTGATCCTTTAATAAATGAATAAATAAATAAGAACATTTAGGCTGAGGTATGGCTTTTCCTATTCAGTTAACAGATTGAGCAAGGTTTAATGTACTCCACACTAGGTAGAAGCTATTTCTTTTTATTTTTCATTTATGTTGTCTTGATTTCCCACTTGCTACGATCACACATCTTGCGCTTCTCCCTACCCTCATGAGTCCTTTCATACTGCTCGTCAGTTAAAGGTATTCCTGACCTGAGTTTTTCTGAGAACATCTTGAACTTGTCCAAGAAACGTTCGTCTAGCTAGGCGTTCCCCTTCCAACACTTTAATTCACTCTTGCCTTATAGATCCTCATTAGTTGACTTAATGAGACTAAAAAGCATCCGCTCGATCAAGTGACATTTAAAAAAAATGTGTTACCCAATGACAATGTAGTATATTAAAATTTAATTGTTTTTGTCATAATGCTATTTAAAAAAAAACAAATCGTCACTGGTGTTTTCATTTGGTTTATCCAGTTTCTTTAACTATTTAAGACTGTGAAATATATTTTTTTAAAGTCTTAGTTTAATTTAAGTTTCTGCCCTAATTCAAGGCGACTCTTTTAATTCAGGGCATCATTATTGGTAAAGGTTAAGAAGTATGCCAGAAGTCACGGGTTCGCCTGAACCCCTAATTACTGCTAGGTTTTACTGCCTAGTACAAAGGTTCGTGTGCATGAACATGTAGGTTTGTACTGGAGGTGTGTTATGTTCAATAAGTATATTAAGTATGTATTTCCAAAAAAAAGTATTTATCCCGTAAAATATCCCGCAGCACAAGTTCTACTTAATTTGGGGCTGGATAGAGCTGCGAGAAATATTGTCTACAGTCCGTAGTGATTTTTAAATTTAATTCTGTTGCACACAAAAATACTCAGATCCACAACCTTTGCGTTCGAAAATATGCGTTCAACTGGTCACTGAGGACTTGACTTTCTAATTAGTAACGATTTGATTGGTGCTGGTGAAATTAAGGGGCGTGCTAGATTGAAGGACAGGTATGAAATTACTGCATTCCTAACGCGAACGAACTATAGTGATATTTTGGGAAATCAGGCCATAAAGTAATAAATACCCCTTACATCCGTATCCGTATTGCTATTTATTAAGCATAGCTGTCAATTGGAAATGTAATCGTGGCTGAAATATTACTTTATTTACCTAAAATTTCAGACGCTTTGTCGAAACTTGCCTCAGAGCAGCGAAGTTGCGCGATTCCAAGTTATTCAATTGACGAATATTTATGACAATCTGTAAAAGTTTTTCCCTACTTAGCGAACTGTTCATTAATCAAATTAAAATTAATAGGAATTTATTGAGTGGAGCGAAGCTGAACCGGAGTTTAGTTGTATATTATTTAATTGTGGGATATAAAATTTATAAATGAAGATCCTTGAAAAGATTCCGAGTCAACAACATGGCAAGTTTTGTTGAGTAAGGTATTAAAATGACTCATATTGTAAAATGAGTTGCGTTGACATCATAATAATGCCATTACTAAGACGTTTTCTGTTGAAGAAAGACCTTTCAATATGTTCACTTTCAATGATTCAAACGCAACAGTTACGTAGTACTTCTTGAAATATGCCATGGAAAATAAACATGAAGAAAGCACTTAAGGGGACTAGTAGAGCTAAATCCAAGTTTTATAGTAACGAAAATTAAGTGTTACACTTCGGTGATCCAGATGAAAAAAATATGTCGTATTCTTGAGGATTCAAGGGTTGGTTTTATCAATTTGAAAACACGATTTAACAAATTCGGCTCGATAGAAAAAAATCGCAAAGATGGGTCTGAAAAAATTTTAGAATGAAAAAAAACTGTACTAAACATCATGCTATCATTCTGTTTTTTTCACAGAATGTGTGTTTTATAAAATACTAGAGTGTGCTCATTTTAGTTTTGTGATTTAATGCGTATATTTTCCAAAAAACACCAATAATTGTTTTCAAGCAAATTGCGTGTGCGTGTGTGCGTGAAACGCCGTGTACAGACAGTACCGGCCGTGGCCTGATGCTAGACGGACGTGTCGCGCATTGCGCTCCGCATTTGAATAATATTTAATTGCTTAGTAATCACTGTTAGAATATTGCGTATGCTATAATAATGCATGGGACACGAAAACTCACCAAAAAGTCATCAAAAACGTCTTATAAAATGAATTACTAAATAAATTACCATAAAATGGACAATGCTAAACTAAGCGCTATTTTCGTTCGGTGTTATGGTCGACGCGGTGGAGGAACATGATTAATACACAGCCGTAATTAGCCATATCTTATGGTCGCAAGATCAAATCCTGGTTTTCCTTTTTGTATTATGTTTGTTTTTGTTCGTAGGATAAAGCTTGATTATGATTAGAATGATAGTTATTTGGCAATTTTAATAACAATAAAACGTTATTTGTATATAGTTTTATTTCCAATAACAACTTTAATTTTCAATCAGAATTTTGAAAGTAGCCACACGAAAGTTTCTTGCCGGTTCTTCTCAGTTGAGTTCAAACAACTTTCCGACACCGGTGGTTGAGTCACATTATGTTTGTATACTATGCATTTATTTAAAAGTATTCAAGTCTTTAAGGACTATGCTATAAACTAACCGCTATTTTCGATGATAAGAGATGCCAACGCGGTGGAGGAACGTGATTATGAGACAGCCGATATACCTACTATTTAATCTTATGGTCCCGAGTTCAAATCCATGGTTTATTTTTTGTATTTATTTATTTAGTATTTATTGTAGTATTTAAGTCTATTCTTAGTATATTTTTGGTTGTTTGATTGCAACTCACCAAAAAGTCAACAAAGTCGTCTTATCTTTTTATTTTTGGGCTTCAATGCGTATATTTTCCAAAAAACGCCATATCAGGCACAGTGCGTGTGTGTGCGTGTGTGCGTGAGACGCCGTGTAGCGACAAGCGAATTCGAGTAGCGACGAGTACCGGCCGAGGCCGTTGGTTGGACGTGTGACGCATTGCTTAGCTGAAATAATATTTTATTATTTTTTCAAAAGTACTCGATTATTGTGTATCCAACACGGGTGGGCCACGAAAACTCGTCAAAAAATAAAAAAAAATGTCTTATAAAAGGAACGCCCGAAGAATGCACGATGCTATAAGGTAAGCGGTATTTTCGTTAGCTTCAGTAGACAACACAGTCAGTGCAGTAAACTTAGAGTAATTGTAATTATTATAAGGCAGTGAAGTAGGTATTCAAGGTCCTACTAGTAGTTGTCATCCTAATCAAGCTATATTTTTAATTTATAGCCTTTGAATAAACTAAAAGGAGGAAGAAATAGGTACTAAAAGTGGCTCTACAAAAGTAGGACCTAATTTTAGCCCATAAGACAGAAATGGCCCCGCGTACCAAACAAAAGCAAGTCCGACGGACCAACTTATAAAAATAGGTCCAATTGACCTAGTTTCAAAAGTAGCTTCAATGAACCTACTTTCGAAAATAGGTCCGATGGACCTACTTTGAAAAATAGGTCCAACGGACCTACTTCATGCCAATCCCTGTCATGAGTTGTTTAGAGTCATACGCAACATACCTTCCTCTTTTTATTTTATCAAAGACCATAGCATAATATTAACGTAGTATTTCGTAACATTACAGTAAATGATTAACAAAGCCCCAAGAATCTTAAAAACTTACCTATGCAAAATTGTTGTCTTTCCAGAAAAAAAAGAAGAAAATATCGTCGAAAATTTTTATAGCTCCAAAATGCTAGCACTCGATATTGGGAAAGCTTGTGGAAAGACTATCTAATACGGACCACGTTAGGGTTGAGGGTTCGATTCCCAGTCAAAACTTGTTTTTGTTTTGAAGTTTTTTTATCTTTCCTGAACTTAAACACAATCATGTAGGTTTACGTGAAGCAAAAGCAAGAGACAGTGATGTCCCTCATCAGCCTAATATGTAAGTTGAGGATCAAATAGATAAATCTTTACACTTTTTATCATCAATCGCAGCCTGTGTTGTACCAACCACACCCACTGTACATAATTTTCACCCAAAACCCTTGAGGTTATTTTTTTGTTTTTAGAAAAAGACCGAGGCTTGTCACAGAAAACAAAGATTGCAATGACACTTTTCAAAAGTAAGTAAGAGTTTAATTTGATAAGAAAGTTACTATACTTCTAATACTTCAGTTGGTCAGATTGACGAGTTTGGTTCAATGTTAGTGAACGCTCTGCATCTGGCAAAATTATTTCGTAGTCGAAGGTTGTGAAACCATAGATCTATATAATGCATAGACAGGTATCATGTATATTCATATTCATTTATTCACTATACATTTGTAACAGAAAGTACAAGGATAGCAGTAAAATGACAAATGACATGATTAGACAAAGACCAATAAGAATATAAGCTGGAGCTTATAGCCAGTCCACCACACTGCCACGGCTGAGTTTTCTTGTTCACCTTATAACAGGTACTCAAGCGTCCCCGCCACTAAAAGGCGAGAACTCAGGGTGGACTTATCACTTATTATTAACATTTAACATCACAATAAATTAAAATGTACAATAGATACATTATTTTAAGAAAAAGAGACACGTGACCTCAAAGTTTATCTAATAACACTGTAATAGGCTTTCTCAAGAAGCAATCCTTTAACGGCGTTTTTGAACTCATCAAAACTTCCCAACTCATGGACAGATTTGGGGAGGTGGTTGAAGACTCGGGATGCCATGCAAAATATGCTTTTGTTGAATAAAGCCGTTTTGTTCCTAGGCATGCTGATTTTATAGTTGTGTCGTTTATTTTTAATAATTTTTCTGAGTTATTTTTAACAAATAAAACTGTTTCCAAGATATATATGGAGGGTAGGGTTAAAAGCTACCATTCTCGAAAATAGGGCTTACAACTAATGGTCCGATGCAATTTAAATACCGACCTAACACATTTCTTTCGGGCCTTGAATGCTGTGCCTTTATCTGTTGAATTACCCCAGAACATGACACCATACCTTAGAAGGGGCACGACATATCCGTGATATGCTGTCAAAACCGCGTCAATGTCTTCTGTCTTTGCAAGCATGTAGAGGGCATATGAATGCTGGTTTAGACGAGCACATTTTTTCAATACGAGTCTTCCAATCCAAATTATGGTCAACAGTTAAACCTTAAAAAGTTGTATTATCTACTTGGTCAATTTTATATTCTAAACTAGCTTCTGGCCGCCGGCCTACGGCCGACTCGCGGCCATAAGCTAGGTCTGCGACGCTGGCCGCTCCGGGGCTTCGCCCCTCCCGCGGCTGCGAGGCCCCCGGGGGCCTCGCCGCAGCTCGGCCTTCGGCCTCGCAGTTGTTTGAGGGGGGGTTGAATGTTTCGCGGTGGTTGCTCTCAGTCTTTTCTGGGAGGAAGGTGTTTTAGCAAAATAATCCTAGTGCGGGGTTGGCCGCTCCGGGCTTCGCCCTCCCGCGGCCGCGAGGCCCTAGGGGGCCTCGCCGCAGCTCGGCCTTCGGCCTCGCAGTTGCTTGTAGTTGGTTCACTGTTCCGGAACAACGTTCTCGTCCTTTTCCGGGTGGTTATTGTTTTAGCAAAAGGATCCTAGTGCGGACGCTCAGCCTACGGCTTCGCGAAGTTACTTGAAGGTCGATGATGGACGCTCCGGGCTTCGCCCTACGCGGAGTTCGGCCTCTGGCCTCACAGTCCAAGCTCGGCCTGCGGCCTCGCTGGGGGTTGAACATCAACGCTCCGGGCTGCGCCCTACGCGTAGTTCGGCCTTCGGCCTCACATTCGGAGCTCGGCCTCCGGCCTCGCCTTTTAGTAACTGAGGCAATCAACTTTGGGCTTCGCCGTGTGCGGGCGCTCAGCCTACGGCTTCGCGAAGTTAGTTGGGCCGTCGTTGGGGGACGCTCCGGGCTTCGCCCTACGCGGAGTTCGGCCTTCGGCCTCACATTTGAAGCTCGGCCTGCGGCCTCGCAAATTTTTCAATGTTTGCGCGGTGATTCACAAGAATTTTTCATACAAAGAAGCACTTTCAGTGACTCCCAGTACATTTAGTATGGGATGTCTTAGTACGGCAGGTCAAAAGTTTATTGCCCTTAATTCGTACTTCAAGAGGGTTATCTACCCTTAAATGGGTAAAATCCTTAAGAGTGGATAGTTTTGAACAGGATGACATACTTTTTTTTTTAAAACAAAGCAATTTTATTTTTTGGGTAAATCTCAGAATTTACCCCGAAAATGGGGTAAGTTTTCTCTTTCTTTCTGTAGGCCTCACTAATCCTGACAAAAGACCTAAGTAACATTTACCTGTAAAATGACGACAATTACCTGAAAAAACAGTTTTAGTGAAATTTTAAATCAACATATTTTGAAATGGCCGCCAGTGTACCTGCCATGTTGAATTCTTCACATTTTACACTTTTGTTGCAATCTCAGTTATTTTGCACGAAAAACGGTATCTTTAGTTTTTTTCTACCTTGCTCACAACTCCCTCAAGAGACCTTCAAAGTGACCCCTTCCAAAAAAAAGTTTTAATTCTCATTTCCAGTGTTGCCAGTTGATTTTGATAAAAATGGTCAAATGTCATTTTAATGGACGCACTCAACCAGCCTAGGGCATTTTTATTGCTGAAATGCCTTTATTTCTATTTTCGACTTTTTCGGGCCATTTCTCAGAAACTACTAAAGCTACTAAAAATATTTTGTAACCTGGCAACCCGCAAGCTCTAGCTACACGATTGGCTAGTACATTTTATCCCTCTTAAAAATTGGCAACACAAAAAAAAACTCAAAAAACAGTTTCAAAATCGCAAACTTTTCACAAAATGGCCACTGGCTCGTCCGCCATCTTGAATTTTTGTAATCCCGTATTTTTCCTATAATCTGGACTATATGTGGCAACACTTGGCGTTTTCACTTTTTTTCTACCATATGCGGAAGTATCCGTCACTAACTTTAAAGACACCCATGTCAAAAAATTTATTTTCTACCATTGTTCCCAGTGTTGCCAGTCGATTTTTGCAAAAATACTAAAAGGTCATTAGGGACCTGAGTTGCCATAAAACTGCATTCAAGTTTTTTTGACAGCTGTCATATTTCTCATTTCGACTTTCCCGAGCCCTATCCCAGAAACTACCATGAATTTGGTAGAAATTCACATTCATGGCAACACTCGAATAAATTACCTACAATCGGTGCGTACTATGAAAAACGCTCAAGTGTTGCCATCTACCGGAAAAATCACTTCAAAAATGGTCGATTTCGCTGATCGGAACAAAATGGCCGCCAGCGCCGCCGCCATCTTGGATTTTTATAATCTATGGATGAGGATGTCGAGTGGACTATACAAGCAACACTATAAAACAAAAATTTTGAAAATCGAACAAGAACTCTATTCACTATGGCATCGCAAAAACCACTCTAAAACCCGTTTTTCAATCCAAGATGGCGGCGAAACAGTATTTTTTTTTTCCAAAATATTTTTTCAAGATACTCAATTTTGATATGGCAACACCCAGTAAAAAAAGAAAAAAATCAGCGCCTCAAACAAAAAAGTTGATGTCTCAAAAAAAGCCGCCATCTTGTTTTTTGAAAAAAAAAAACTAAAAAAGCTGCGTTGATTAAAATAACAACAATTCTCAAAAAGTGAAATTAACCCTAAAAAACCTCAAAACAACTGAAAAACACCCCTGATCAGTCAGTCAGTGAGTCAGTGAGTGGTAATCGAGCTTTATATATTATAGATACCTAATGTCCATTCCAATAATTTCACTAATTCTATTTCCAAATGTCATTACGTTCGTCTTTGTAAGATTAATTTTTAAATTGTTCGTATCTAGCCAAGTTATAACATTGTCCAAAGTGTAATTTACTTCGCGTACTAACTGAACTTTGTCAGGTCCCGATACAACAATGGTACTGTCATCAGCAAATAATACTGTCTGGTGACTGGTGATTTTTGGCAGATCATTTATATAAACTATAAATAACAGTGGCCCCAAGACACTACCTTGTGGCACGCCAAGTGACATGTTTTAAAATTCTGAGTAATAATTAATTTCAGTTTTTTTAATAGGGCATATTCTGGTGACTCTAGTGGATTGAATTCTGCAACTCAGATACGACTCAACAAGTTTCAGTACGTTACCTCTTATACCATACTCAGACAGTTTTTTTAATAATATACCATGGTCAACACAATCAAATGCTTTTGTTAAGTCCATGTACAGGGCGCATGTCAACTAAAACCAACCTGTTCCTCGGCAAAGATGTTATATTTTTCAAAATAGTTACTCAAGGAGCTTTAAATCACTCGCTCAAATATTTTCGAAATGACTGGCACCAATGCTATTGGTCTATAACATGTAATATCACGTCTATTACCCTTCTCGAAAAGAGGTACAATGATTGTACCTCTTTTCAATCTTTTTTAATTTATTAGGAAAGGTGCCTTTTGAAATACAATTGTTAATAATGTGACTTAAAATGTGAGATAATTTAAATGGTATTTGTTTTAATATTTCTGTAGTTATGTCATCATAACCAGTGCTTTTACTATTTTTCAAAATTATAGGTAAATATTATTATAATAAGCATGTCATCTCGCTTTTCCAGAATAACATGATTCATATCCACAACTATCACCTAAATAGCTTCAATTAAACAACATAATTCGTTAACAAGAGCTTAAAACTAACCCATCCTTAGCCATCACTAAATATTTGAGCTTAAAACTAAACGTTGTACTTTTTATACGCTTACATTAACCGGAAAAATGGCCAAAAAGTTAAAACTTGACTACAGTCCATTTTACAAGTCTGTTACAAGTCATAACATAAAAATTTAAAAATTAATAAAAAATAATGTCATCATCATCATCATCATCATCATCAGCCTGTAAAAAATAATGTGATCCCACCAAATAAAAGTTTTAACATTTAATTGAATGAGTTATATTTCTTATTCACAGCCATCCATACAATTACTAAATACTAGGTATTTATTATCCATACAATTATTTTTTTAAGTACGTACGTAGGTACGTAGGCTAGTACTCTTTTTTGATTGAAATACAAAATATTCACCTTCAGTCTCATTATTATTTTTTATATTTTGTTTTTATACCCAGTGTCACTTTTACAGTAAATACTAATCCAACAACACCTCTCTAGTGAAATTTCCATCAACCCACAAATATCTAGTACTTCCTACTAATCCTACTTCCTACTAATATTATTGCTCTTTCACGTAAAAACTACTGAATGGATTTTAATGAAACTTTTGTTTTTCGACTTAAGTACAAGCAGACAAAATCGCGGGCGGCCGCTAGTAATAAATAAAATAAATGTCTTGTCTATTTTGTTGTTTGATCTATGGGTGCTTTAATGTAATATCAAAAGTAAAGTAAAATTATCAATTGTTTTTAGGTCATGAATGATATCATTAAATATCATTATTTACAATTGATAATTCGTTATGTTTTCTGAAATGAACTTATTTCTTTGTTTTTTTATTTTTTTAGAAAATTCTCACACACTGTCACAGTGTTCGTTGCCAAACTCATCCGAAACGGTTCGGGCGATTTTATTAAAATGTTATGATGTACCTACGGTGGCTGGCACATCACGCTACCGATTTCCGGTCAGTCCTCCTTGCTCTATTGCAAAGAAATGTCATTTGGCAAGAGCGAGAGACAAAACGGAAATGGAGTAACCTGATGTGCTGTTGACTGTACATACCTACGTTTGTTCAATCTGAGATATGCCATAAACTATTTTATAGACCTGTTTTTTTTGGAGTCCAGGTGGACGAAGTCTCTGGTGGCAGCTAGTTAGTTAATAGGTATAATGTAACAATAGAGGTGAAATTCCTTCCGGTCGTAATTAATTTATTATTGACTAGCGGCCGCACGCAACTTAGGCCGCGTGGTCTTAGGTTAAAAAAGAATAATATCTATATCTTTATAAATTGTAGCACATGATTCCGATTCATAAGCTGTATACTGCTCTGCTCCTATTGATTAAAGCATAACGAAAAGTATACATAGGTATAACCTGCCCAAGAGTATGAAGAATAATTGTTTCCAATTTCGTTAAAAAAGTCGTCGAGTAGTTTTTGTTCAGACAAAAATTTTACTGATTGCATTTTTGGCATCAGTAGCAATTCTTAATCACCTCTTGATTGTTAATTTTTAAATTTATTTCATGTACAGAATTGGCCTCTACAGATTTATTATAAGTGTAGATGAGCGACATCTCTTGGAGAAATGGCGAGATCTCATTGTAGTTTTATGTTGACACGGTAGTTTCATGTTGCGCCGATAGATGGCGATATACCGGTTGTCTATGTGTGTGTGTCTAAATTCTCGATTTCAGTTAGGTCTAGTAGTCCTCTTAAAAATAAATGTCACGTACGCCATGTCAGAACAAAGCTCAGCAAATTTTGTTTTTAGTCAAAATAAAATAATTAAAATCTTCTTTTTAAATATAATTCGGAGCATTATTTTCTAATTTGAAGGTGATTGAAATAAAACGTGAATCGTATTCATTTTAAGTGCTCCTGTAAACATCCATGTGAGCTTAAAGAACTTGTTTGTTTTAAACTCTCATTTGTTATAACACTGTTTATCTTCTTATTTTAACTTCTTACACGGATTCGACTTCAAGTAACATAAGCTCCATTTAGTTCAAAAGAAAACTCGTTAGTAGTGTTTAATTACCAATCGGAACCTGTACCAAGGTTTGTTGTCGGGGTACTTAAAGTATTAGCTCTGCAGAAACCTGCAAACTTGAAGTTAGGGATGCTTTACCCTTTGTTTTTAACTTCAAGCTTGTTAAATAAAACAAGAGCAACATGGTTCTACGTGCTAGTTTTCTTCTTCTTGTTTTTCTTTTCACCTAATTAACTAATGAGTAACATTTCGGGATCTTAGTTCTTAAAAAACAATCAGAACTTCAACACCTATATTTTATTATTAACTAGCTCACCCGGCGAACTTTGTTCCGCCTTAAAAGCAATAAATAAATAAAAGTAAAAAAAAAGAAAAAGAAGAAAAATAAATAAAAGTATCCTATGTCCTTCTCCTGGCTCTAAACTACCTCCATGCCAATTTTCTGCTAAATCAGTTCAGCCGTTCTTGACTTATAAGTGGAGTAACTAACACCACTTTCTTTTATATATATAGATTTAAACAGCCGGCACTATCCCACTGCTGGGCAAAGGCCTCCCTACCCCTCTGATTGCGGTCTAGAGCCATGTTGAACCAACCCTCCAAATGCGAGTCTAACTCGTCTAACACCAATGTTAGCTTAGATAATTAGACAAGTAATTAACACCAAGTAGATACATAACGTACGGTCATAATGATTTGTAGGCCTTTATTGGTGACGTTATTTTATAAAACATCAATGTTGAAGGAGATCTGTGTACGGAAAGTACGGAAGCTAGCCGCCTGTAAACCGCGCGACTGTCACGCTACTACTGAGCTCTAACTTTACGCGTGTTATTCTTCTTACTGTATTTAGATACTTTTCATAGAAGTTAAACCCGTCTCCCGCAAAGATAAATAAAAAAAGACCGTAACGATAACTCCAAACCAAAAAAGTAATATCTACTAAACTGTGTCATCGCCAAACATATCCATAACTAAATCGAAAGATCCACAAGGCAATCTTGAAGACGACTGAAATCGATTTTGAAAATCTGTCGGTTACAAAACTTGATACATTTTATATTTTATTTACGAACGCTTTCCGTTGGTTTTATAAAATGTTTGTGAGAAATATCGCCTTGGAACGTGGGGATTACCTTTGCATAAGAATATATCGCCAGGTTAGTGTCTTCAGACACGCTGGTGATAGGAAGATAAGTATTTTAAGTTGCACAACCGGATGTCCCCGTGCCCGTGACAGGCGTGACAGTGATCAACGACGATCGCTGTTGTAAACCAACATACGCCGTGTCGGGATTGGGATGGGTGACCACCACGACCGAAATTTAGTGATGTGTATTTCGGGCATCTCCGTGCTCCGGAATGCACGTTAAGCAGTTGGTCCCGCTTGACGTCGTCAGATGTCAGTCGTTAAGCTTAGTCAGAGGCCCTAGGGCAGCTTGATAACATCAGACATTAAGGTTGCTCACTAACCTTACACCCCTCCAACAATCCGCACTGAGCCCGCGGTTGGAGTATGGCTCAGTCCACCTCATAGTTAAGGTGAGACCTGTGCCCAGCAGTGGGACGTATATGGGGTCGTTTTTGTTATGTTATGTAACCGGATGTCCCACAATATTGCTGAGGCTGTTATCTCACTGAGCGGTTTTCGTCCGCAAAAATCACAGGAAGTTAAAAAATTGTGGTAACAAACTAAATATAACTTGTTAGTACTTCGGGTACTACATGACGGACACGTTTCGGACGGACTGATTTATTAAAAAAGTTATATGTATAACTAGCGGCTGCCCGCGACTTCGATCGCGTGGATTAAGGGTAAAAAAAATATATTCATAAATTGTGGCCTATGTGCTATTCAGATACAAAAGCTATATTATTGTAAAGTTTCATTAAAATCCATCCAGTAGTTTTTACGTGAAAGAGCAATCCGTCACATCCACACATACAAACTTTCGTATTTATAAAATAAGTAGGATAAACTCTTTATTTTTAATGAGAATATGATCCGAGCCACAAGGGTATTTCTCCCAGAAACAAGTAACCGAATTATAAAAAACTGCAAAATTGTATTAAAAACTATTTCCTGACTTTTCTGTTAAGAAAGCTAACCCCGTTAGCTCGAAGAGTTGTTTAATAAGCTGCTTCCTCTAAGTAGAGCAACTTCCCTTGTTCTATAAAATGAGTTCGTCACACTTTGAGTCTACTGCAATTTAATCATTGACTAATTATCAAAGAGCTCCTGAGGGTCACATAAACTTTCTCACATGTTTTAATGGGGTAATTAAAATAGTAAATTCTAAAGTTAGACTTAATTATTATGTAAATTTACTTGTATTCAGGAAGTAGAGCCGTTAAATTTAATTGAAGATAAACAGAAGGTTTCAATGATATGGGTCTTTGTTTAGCACATCAAAATGGCTACAGAGTGCCTGTTCTGTTTTTTTACAAAATAATATTTGGCCGTTGGCGCACCGTTGGCGCGGTGGATAGACGTCCTGGTAAAAGTAGTGGGCTTGATTGACCCTTGCCAAGGACAATCATTTGCCTAACAATCATTTTCATGCTTGTATTGTGCCCAGAAGGTATTTTCTATGAGGGCTTAAAGAAATATCGGTTCTCTCGGATTTCACCGGATTTTTCGTTAGCCCCAATTTTCCCACAGAATACAAATCATGCTTTTATGAAAAAAAACTTGCCTTAACTATACTTTCCAAAGTATCCAACCACGTTGTTTTTTTCGTAATATTAAAAACCTAAATTTGAAGAGGGGAAAGAGTGGGTATAAAAGCAGAAAAATTCTGCAACGGCCAATTTGATCTCTACTGCCAACATGCATGCACTGATTGAACAATTATCTGTGACTGGATTCAAACCGGCTTAAGCTAAACCCCAAATCGTTTAACCCGCGTTAAATCCGTTGCAATTCCTCTGGATCGCGCTGTAATTGGCTACTCACGGTGGTTCCAATCGTTCGATTGAAATCGTGTTAGGACCTTTTATTGGATTGCTTGGTTCAAATGGGACACAAAATGTTATGCTATGGTTTGTTTTAAACATTCACGGTAGGTACAGCTCGTGAAGGTAGCAGTGTTTTAAGGTTGAAATCGTCAAAAACCATTCTGTCTACAGCGCCAGTGGGTGGTTCGATAAGCAGTAATGTTACGAATATTTGTGTTTGTTTTGTTTTCTGATGGTGGTAATATACAGGTACAGGCTGTTGCTCTCAAATCCTGCCTCTACCAGTAAAAGGGAGGTTTGCGAGGAATCAAACTGGAAACACATTTTAACAAGCCATCCTTTCCTAAATCAGTTTGGGATAAAAGAAGCTTGAACATCTTGCGTTTGTAAAAATAATATACTGATGTGAAATAATTTATTAGTATGAGGAAGAAGAAGATAAAACATGAGATTATTTATTACTTGCCCAAAATAACACAAATCCAGGATTAATCGACATTAATCTTTAGGTGTTTTTTTTTGGTATTTTTAAAATGCTTCATAATAATGTGAACAGACGTTAGCAAATTTTTTCAAGTTATGCTTCGACAACTCTTAAAGACTAAAAGATACGCAGGTTAGACTGTTATAAGAGCCCAATATGGTAAATAAAAGAAGAGACAAATGTGCTGCGTCTGAGGGTTTGTGGTAATTTGGTTGTTTCCGATTTCAATAATACAAGAAAACCCCTACCTTTGGAATCAGTGCCATGTACAGTTAGCGTGCAAGTTGAATGCAGAGCTATGGTTTGCGATAAAGTTCTTAGTTCTCTTCCCATCTTGGGAGTGACAAGATCAGCACGTGTGGGGGCGTGAAAAGGTGTGAAATGATCCCTCTGGCCCCGACTGCATTCATCATCATCTGTAGTTAGGACAACGTAAGTAGCTTCTGACAGTGTATTCAGCCCATTAATAACTTGAAAAACTTAAAACACAGGTTTGATCCCCACCTGAAGCCTAGACCGAATGTCTTTTTCTGGGTCCTATTTTTAAAAAAAGATACAGCATTGATTATGCAAAATAACAGAAAATAAGTTTTTTTATCTTTGCCGCCAAAATTTTTAGATTAAAAATCTTCTTCGCATTGCAAAACTAGGAACCAGTTTCATTAACGCTGTCTGTTTTGCTCCTTTTTCTCAACTAACCGGGTTAGTCTGCGGAACAACTGTTAATGTGTAGACTGGCACGAGGCTTGCTGAACAATGTTCTCGTAAGTCGGCACTGGACTAGAAAAACCGAGGGAAAAATCTGTTTTTAATTATTTTAGGAAAAAACGGGGACGTTTGCTAGTAAATTAAAAATGTAGAGCACGTGTAAGAAGTCTAATCTTAAGAGCGTTATATTTTCGCCACTGCAAAATTAAACATGGCAAATATGCATGCATGATGGTTTATGACATCCAAAATAGGCGAAGCCCAGTATTATTACCGTAATGTTATTATTATTTTAGCATTTTCAATGCAGTATTTTTGCCTCAGGGCCGAAAACCAGAAATAGTCAATTAATTGGTTGGTTCGGTTAGGTACATCTCGAATTCACAAACGCAAATCAGAGCATCCCCCAGAAACATAAATGTCAAATAGTAGTACTGAAAAGCTGTCCCTTTACGATACCGCACGAGCTTCAGCGCTTGCTTAGCGTTGATTGACATTTGCGAATTCGGAGGTCGGTTATTTAACAATGGAACATCTAGGCTACTTCACTTGAACTTCGACGTTCCGTAATGCATCTCATATTTTTAATAACACTCTTGCATTTTGTTAATTTTTTTAGTTTACCTAATGACATAATGTTCTAATATATTTTCGAAATTTGTTTTTGCTGCACTTTGCAAACCCTTGTGAAGCATTGTTTTAACTTAAACATTATAAATCAAATCAATAGTCATAGCAGGGAAGGAAGGAACAGCAGAAACGAGACTGGGCCCTAACTAATAAAAAAAATAGCTCCGACAGTGTCCAGTTTCTTTGACTCCATTGAAAATATGTTCTGGTGGGCCTCTTGCGGTTTTTGCTCGAGGATAGTGATCGGTCTGAGGTTTTGAATGTATTCTTCGCTGCAGTTACTGTACTCATCTATTATATAAATACAGGGAATTGTTGAAGACCAGGTGTTAAATGAGTGGGAAAAAGACGTGGTTGGGATGCATGATAGGTTTCTATATACAGGTTGTCCCAAAAAGTAGTGTCAAGCCGATGCCTGGTAGAGCATCACTCACTCGAAAACTATCAAAAATTGCGGAACATACATGGGGGTGATTCGTGTAGCCCTAGTGATGCTCTACCTCGGCTTCGGCTTGACACTACTTTTTGGGACAACCTGTATATAGAAACCTATCATGCATCCCAACCACGTCTTTTTCCCACTCATTTAACACCTGGTCTTCAACAATTCCCTTTCATTGTATGGTCTTTCTAAAAGCAATACAATTTATTGCTTTTCTTCATCACCTTAGCCACTATGAAAAAATAGCTCCTTTTATATCCGGCATCAGTTATTATTTCCCATGTAATAAAAGATCTTTTACTACGATTTCTTCCTCGTAAGGCACATAAAATGTTGCTGAGTTGGCAAAACAAGGAGGTAATATATTAATCCTCTGATTCAGCGCGTGATTAGGAGTTACATAAAAAGCGGGATTTACTGAATCAATATTGCAAAGAGATTAATGGTTTTTGATTACATGGTTTCCTAAGATTACCTACCTTTTTGTGCTTATGATACATGCTTCATTAAATCAAAATATAGTTTTGATAGGTATAATATAAATGCAATGGAAGGTGCCCGTGGCGCAGTTGTGACAGTGGATCGGCAACCATTGCTGTTAAAAAGCAACACACGCCGGGTCGGAATTGTGTATGTAGGTAAAAATACTTTCCGGTCATCTCCGTGTTTCGGAAGGCACGTTAAGCAGTTGGTCCCGGTTGACGTCTCGGTCGGCTATGTCAGTCGTTAACCCTAGTCAGAGGTCTTAGGGCGGCTTGATTACATCTGACACTAAGGTTGCTCACTAACCTCACACCCCTCCAACAATCCGCACTGAGCCTGCGTGTTGGTGTATGGCTCGTTCCACCTCATAGTTAGATAAGGCCTGTGCCCAGAAGTGGGACGTATATGTATAGGCCGTTTATGTTATGTTATGTTTGAATGTTTAAAAGAAATTGTAAGTCATAGAACCTTAACGCATGTACCTTTGGCCCTTATAATGACCGTCTATTGTTCAAGAAGCAATATCCCTCGTCTAGAATCCCCTAGCGCCCTAGAGTCTGTAGGTACTTCATTAGGCTATCGAAGAAATATTTTGCCACATAACTTTTGGTATTCCATGTAATTCCTCGAGGAATACAAAAGTCGGAATATTTTTGCTATTTCATAGTACTACTTTGGTAATAAAAGTATAACGGCGAGTCTGGGGTAAACTTAAAACATTGTTTAGCATGTTTTGAATTTTCCTTTTTTTTGTAACAATACATAATAAAGGGTAGAATTCTCTAAAATAATTAAAATCATTTAACAGTATAACAAAATTTATAGTAGATAATATATGCTTGTACCAATGATATTACAATAAAAAAAACCTAGATAATTTATGTCAGTACTGACGCGAAGTCAAAAATTGTCCACGGGGTACGACGTAGTTAATTTGGCCGAGTTATAACGTGTGAACAAGACAGTACGATAATCAACTAGAGCGTAAACGAGACAGATACACGTTGCGCAGTGTCGTCTCAACCTGTCTACACTGTCAATGCTTTGTTCAGGTACACGAAAAGTTCTGATTACTGCCAATTGTTTTAAAATATTAAATCTTCTATATATAAAAATGGATTGCTGTTCGTTAGTCTCGCTAAAACTTGGGAATGGCTGGACCGATTTGGCTAATTTTAATTTTTTTAAAGAACGCGATTAACGCGAACGGACTAGAAGACGATCAATAACATTAAGATTCCAAAGCTCCAAGAGCGATATTTCGTTACACCCAAAAGGCGGAATTCCCCGGAATATTAAAAACCGGTCATCTGTCCTTCTAAACGTCACCTTACCTACGTCAGCAGTGCTCAGAAGGGTTTATAGGGGTAATATTTCATGCTACTAGTCAACATTCGGATCTGAAATCCTGCTCACGTATTTTTATTATATGAATGGAGAATGTTTTCCGTTTGACTAGTTGAAATTCTCAAGCAACTTTAACGACCATTTTGGGATTTTTACGTTCACACAATGGTCGTGTAGGGGTCGCTGTTTTACATACCGGTAAGATGGGGTTAATTGGTATCTGGGTCTTAATTGGGATAGGCCTTTGAAGATGTTTCAAGGCATTATTTTTCTTAATTTCTTGTACGTTTTTATATTCACTACAGGTATAAACAAAAACACCCAAAAATAAAATAAATACAGCACTTCTCTCGAGCTTTGAAACATTTTCAATGTACTGTCCCAATTAAGACCCAGATACCAATTAACCCCATCTTACGGTAGTGATAAAAATGTACGTAAAAAATTCGCTCTACGATTTCAGTTTTCAGATCACAGATAAGATAAGATAAATAACCTTTATTGCACAGAACAACGTAACATTAAAAACAGTAATATGTAATTTGTACAATTTAGGAGTTTGGTTGTGTTAATTCTTAAAGCGATAAGAAAACAATGAAATATATTAGATAACAGAAGAAATGCAGCAGATTATTTGAAACTGCTGCATTTCTTGAAAGTAATAAAATATCCTTGGACCCTTGGACATTATTCCACACAGCGCCATCTAGTCCCAAGTAGGCTAATTATAGTCCGTTATTATGGATACTAGACAACGGATAAACATACTTAAATACTTTTTCTTTTGTAAATACATACTTAATATACATAGGAAACACCCAGACCAATACAAACAGACATGTTCATGCACACAAATGTTTGTACTGTGCGGGGATCGAACCCGCGACCCTTGGTTTAGTAGCCGACTTCTCAACCAATTACACCAAGACGGTCGTCTAATGTATCACTATATGATTTATCACCTGCAATAACTATTATGATTTCTGGAATTATTATCTTTAAAACTAAACAGGTGCCGAAGGTGCCCGTGGCGCAGTTGTGACAGTGATCGGCGACGATCGCTGTTGTAAAGCAACACACGGAAATGGGATGGGTGACCACTCCGACCGAAATTTAGTGATGTGTATTTCGGGCATCTCCGTGCTTCGGAAGGCAACTTAAGCAGTTGGTACCGGTTGACGTCGCTAGATATCAGTTGTTAAGCCCAGTCAGAGGCCTAAGGGCGGATTGATAACGTTAAGGTTAACGGTAAGGTTACTTTAAGGTGACATTAAGGTTGCTCACTAACCTTACACCCCTTCAACAATCTGCACTGAAACCGCGTGTTGGAGTTTGGAGTATGGCTTGTTCCACCTCATAGTTGAGGGGAGCCTGTGCCCAGAAGTAGGACGTATAAAGGCCGTTTATATAAATAGGTGACAATGAACAATAGATGAACAATTACAATACTGTAGGACTTTTCAAGATAGGAAACCAGGAAAATCTATTGGTCGAACCGAACCAAATGTCTTTTTCTGTTTTCTACCTATATTTATTTGTTTGTTTTCACGAAAATAAGTTAAGGTATGTAAGTAAACATACAAACTGTTTCCTACTCCTAAACTTTTATCCATATTCGAATAAAAGCAATCTTATTGTCCTCTAACAACTTAAAGTGTGAAAGGATTGTCCGGTTGAAAACCAATTTTCCGTACAAACGACAAGTCTGTATCTTTACTAGTTCGTATCCCCTTATGCCAGAGCCGTAAGGGTCATTTTCAGACTGCTCTGTCTTGCGGTCGTTGGTACAATAAAGAAATATGGTTAAAGTTTTTATCCTTTATATCAGTTACCCTTTCGGAGGGTCTCTCAGGCCCCCATCTGTCTCTGTCCTCTGTCTTCCAATTTTGAAAGCCAATAATTTAGCGCTAACCCTGTCCATCCGAGGTCTCGGGCTGCCGCGTCGGTCCCTTCGAAGGGGAAAATGAGCTCTTGGTCTAATCGGCCTGTGACCTAACCCTTGTTCAATTCTTATTTAAATTTGCCATGTATGTGGGTTTTTTGTGCCCGTAGCTAAGGTATTGGTCAGAACAAGAAACCACATCCTACTAATATTATAAAAGCGAAAGTTTGTATGTCTGGATGTGCTGTGTTGCTCTTTCACGTTAAAACTACTGAATGGATTTTAATGAAACTTTACAGTATTGTTGCTTATACATTTGAATAACACATAGGCTACAATTTATAAATATATTGTGTAAATTGTTGAAAATATCAAGTAAAATATGAAAACGTACGCGGCATCACTTGGTATGGCATGACAGTTGATGACAAAGACAGACGGCTGCTGTCATTAACTATGGGTGCGTTCCGAATTAAGACAAAATCGAAAATAGCGCGTATTTAGAAAGGTACCTATTGCTTTTAGTTTCTCAACTTAAGTCCACGCGGACGAAGTCGCGGGCGGCCGCTAGTAGAACATAAAGTTCTTTGGCCAATTTTTGGTTGGTCTATGTTCATAGTTTGTGCCTGATTAGAGATGACTTGGTTGCTAACCGCTTTGGTATCATTGTTAGGAAGCTGGCCACTACAAAAAAGGTCACAGGTGTACTTATTTCAAAAAAAGTTTAAGTTTGTATCCATGGTCTTGTATCCCATAGTACACGCTCTGCTAGGTTTGGACCTAGGTGGCACTTTGAGAGTTAAGGTTTGATGTATGTTAAACATATTTAAATTACTTTTTTATCCAGCTGACTGATACATTTTCGCAGTTCAAACAGGCAGGGAGATTTTCTGCCAAAATTCAATAAGGAAACTTTTATCACTCTTAGGTTTAAAAATAAAGTCATAAGAAAATACAACGGTTCCTAATAAGTGTACCTCGCCTAAGGCTAAATGTGCTTACTTGTGGTACACAAAAGTCAAGTCACCGAATAAAATATTTTAGAATAGATGGAGAACCCCGAAAAAACAGTCATGGGATCAGGCGGGACTCGAACCAGGGTCTTCCGCAATTTGCCCGATTCGGAACGGAACTGGACTGGCTGCACTAGATGCTAAATAAAAATAACATAATCAAAATATTTTTACTTAAGGTACCTTTACTTACTCAAACGTTTCAAAATTCTTAAACACAACTCTGGTAAGGCTAAATAGGACGGTTTAGCAAACAGATGAGATGACATCGAGAGTAAAAGGATATTACCTAAAATCCAAATATTGCTGCCAGGAAAAACCTTGGCCGCAACTCAAATCCCTCAGGATGTCCCGGGAACAAAGTAATTCGGACAAAATATGCGATTTGAGGTAGCCGTTCATATTTTTGTGGGGAAACACGATTAATTATTCAACAACAACCGGAAGTTTTCGACTATGGACTTGGATGCTGAGTTGGCGAGAAAAATAAATAAAAGTCTTTTCTTTTCTAGCACGGCCGGTTGTCTTCCTGTAAAAAATAATAGCATTAAGGTTAAGCTTGTCTATGGATGCTTGTAAAGAAAATGGCAGCTTCCCCTCCTCCCGCGGATGATGAAGTTTCTAGTCTAAGGATTGTCTTTGGTTTGTAACCTAGGTTACGCTTTTGTTGATTGTCATTTGTCAAGTATTGTCAGGTTGGTTTTTATTTCATTGTGTCAATTAATTATATTTCTTTCAGAGAATATAAATGCTTAAAAGAAAATAAACTTACCTACCCATCAGAAAACGCGGTAAGATTGTTTGGAAACATAATTGCAGAAGCCAATCAAGTTTTAGAAAATAGCCCACATCAACAGGGTTTAATAAAAGAGTTGAAACATCAAATTCAGTCCAAGCATTCATCAGCATTCATATGATTCTTTGGGTTGTAAGCAACACAAAAGTGTAGTTGCGAAAAGCTGTTTTGATTTAACTCTGCGGTTAACTGTGTTCAATTGGTGCAACATTATAAACAGAAATCTCAAAGTACGGATGTTTGTAGATTGGAAAATAAGATTTTGCCCTGTATGCAGCGTAAAGCATTTACTTAATATTAAACAAAATTAAGAAATAAAAGGCATAATAAGTGAAAATTGTTTAATTTATACCCAATTAATATTTCCAAAGAAAACAAGCAGAATTTAGGTAGGTATAAATCCACAAATATATATAAAAAGGTTTTATGTTAAACCTTTTTGTATATATTTGTGGATTTATAACGTTAACATCGTTGCCGCATTATGAAAAAACAATTAAACAAAAAAAAAGCTGTCAAAATCTTTACATGCGGAAATCTCTATGGATCCTAAGGCGAGTTTTTTGCTACGGAAGTTACCCGTCTGAACCTGTTCCCTATCTAGTTTGTGTTTTCTAGGGATCTGTAGCTCAGAAGAAAAACATTTTGCTGTCCATCCGCCAGTACGTGTGTTAAGATAATTTCGATAAGGGAGGCATCTAGCTGAAATTGCTATAAAATACTTAGGTCAAGATCCTATGGAGCAGAGTTCTCTCTGCCAAACATCAAAGCTAAAGGCGCTTCCTCACCAATAACTTTCACGTGTATTGTAACATTATACATTCAGTTTTGAACATTACATCACAATACACCTACCAGACTGACAAAAATGCGCGTGTGATTTAACCTTCAGCATAGATTTCAATTTCGAACATTATTTTTTCATTTCGTTGAGTGATGATACAAGTTGTATCTAGATATTACACATTGCGCATTGTGTTGCTCTGACTCTCTTCCCTCACTGATGAAATGCTCGAACCTGTAACTTTACATTACACGTGACTGCTCCCGGTGACGGAGCACCAAATATACGGCAGCTTATGTGCCGTTTATGCCGCATATTTTGACTCTCGGAAGTTGACTCAGAATCATGAAATATAGCTAACATTAATGTGATAGGGCATCAAGAAAAAATCTATTAACCTAAAGTCGTAGCAACGACACATAAAAAAACAATGTTATACGGAGCCCTCGGTACGCGAGACCAACTCACTTGTTTGAAGGCTAAAAACTAAGCCGCATAATATTTAAAAAATATTTCCATATAAATGAGGGAGGATATTAATTCAAGGTGAAAGCTAATACTTGACTGAAATGAGCAGCTCCCCTGGGGTGGATCGAGATGTGAAATGATGTCAGTGATAATTGTTAAGCAGAGGTGGTGAGTGCGGTCGTATCATTTGTTACGGTTGTAGATGTTTAAACATTGCACAAACTTTTGATCAATTCATTTTTACTAATATGTAGAGCGAATAAAATATAGTTGTTCCTACAAAAACAGATTGATTTAGGTAAGGTCAAAAATTATATTTTGGTTCTAATTAAAAAACCTCACTCTTTATTATTCAGGTAGAACATGCTTCGTTAAATCCAAGCCATCCGCTTACAGCTATAAATAAATTAAAAAATCCAGACTCATAAAATTTACAAATATTACATCGTTATGAACCCTACGTCTCCCTCAAATTAATGTCTTAACTCATAAAATTTCAGATATCAAATGTCCAATTAGTAAAAAACCCCAGTAACACGCTTCCCAAATAAACATAACGAGAGAAGATTAAATAAAGTACACTTCTCTCGTAAAAAGAGATGTGCAGTAAAAAGAGTAGAATAAGGCTTTTTATGACGAAAACGAATTACGTACGTGATCAACAAACAATAGGCTTCATTAACGGAAAAGGTCCAAGTCCTTTCAAGGAGGATAATTTTCTGGAAGACCCATCCGACAACATTTCGACATCTCCAAGTGCAAGTGTATTTCATACGGTCTATTATCGCGTGAAAGTATTACTTACGTCTGCAAAATGGGTCAGAGAAAGGAGGCATCGATCTCGCGGGCGCTTGGACGGGAAATTAGCCCTTACAGCCACGCGGACGTCTGCACAATGAAGTTCCGGTGTGTGGTGTGAATGACAAGAAGTGCGTTCTTGTATCATACTCCGCCAATGAGCTCATTGTTCCATTAAGCGTTACCGCAGATGAGCCACACGTCACAAAACTACCGTGACAAAACGCCGCCATTTTCAGGAACTATGCGAATAGTTTAGTTTTACATTACATTTTATTGTTACTCACGGTGAAGCTGGTAGCCACCACGTTTATTTTGAAATTCGGTTTAACGTAGTTTGGCAAGAGGGGCTTATGTCAAAAGATACTTCGATGGGTTAATGAGATGACATCTGACATTTCTCGCTAGCCTTCCACATCTTCAGTGATCTGAGTCCGCGTGTTGAAGTATGTATGTCTCGCGCTACTTCATGACCAGCAGTAGGACGTATAGGACCAGCACCACCGTAAAATTTCAAAATATCTCAGTAGTAGTGATGAATTTCCACAACAACAAGTTTTCAGAAAACTTACAATTTCTTAAAAGTTCTAAAAGCACAACGAGTTGTCTGGTTGTTTCTTGATAAGATTTAAATGTCTTTATAAATATTTCCCGCTCAACGTTCCATCTTTGTGTCGTAACAAAACTATGCGGAAGTCGTATTAAAACATCATGTAATAAAATAGAAACTTACTCTAAGAACCTTGACGCATTCCTTTTGTAGGGCTGGAATTCAGTAGGATTTTATGAACATTCTAAATTACTTTTGGGAATGAGGGTGGAAAGTAAATGTTTGCTGACTGGCTACTTTTCTGATGAATGATGAAGACAGATCTTAATTAATGACAACAGTAATTATTATTATTAGACTATGTATCTTTTTCATATCATGAGATTTTTAGGGTGTCGGAACTTAATGGCAAAAAAACGGAACCCTTTAGTATTCGTCATGTCTGTCTGTCCGTCCGTATGACACGATACTTCTTTTCGAAACTATAAGAACCATACTGTTAAAACTTGGTACCTGCATTAAGATTTTCATACAAAAATAGGAAATAAACAATATAATATTATATTCACGAGTGTACGAGGGATAGGTTCAAAATTAAATTGAGGTTTGTTAATATTTATTTTTCTTAAAACTCACTGAAACCCATTTGGTATTTCCCCATTGCGACTCGCATTTGGCCGCTCTTTTTAGGAAGGGGATGTAATGAAGGGATGTATTCTTCTATGATTTTGTGAATTTCTGGAGATACTACTCTATAGTCGCTGTTGTACAGCAACTCAATGCCTCGTCGGAAACAAAACCTAAGTCCAGTAGTAAACGCTTGTAGGCTGCAGAAAATGGTAGTTGTGGTCCGAATGATAATGAACAGTATTTTTGTGATTCCATTGGGTATATTTTCCTTCATTTGGCCTTGCTGGCCAGCCTTTCGGAGTGATTTATACGCTATTCTCGCGATAAGAACAGCTGAGCGCTGCTCAGTCGTCTGGAAAGCCCAGTAATGGAGTGGGCGGCTTTTTCATCAAAACTATGGGATACTTCGATTACATTCTTAACTAGGTATGAAAACTCAAATGAAAGGGAAATAAAAAATGATTGAAACCTTTAAAACAAAATTCTCAATATTAATGCTTGGAGCATAGCTAAAGTAAATTAAAATACAGAAAAGTTACACTATCGCATGAGGTCAAAATTACTTGATCAATTAATAAATAAATAAAATACTAGGTAACGTTTGTTCACTTCATACCCACTTCTGAACCTTCAAACTAAATTAGTCGTCGTAGTTATTTTTGGGAGCCCTTTCGGTCGCATAAACTCTTTCGTCATAATGTAGTTTGGCATAAATGTTTTGGCATAAAGTTTTTTCGCATAAATTATGATAAGCAGAGTATTATAAACGCATAATGGTTTTATTGGCATAATTATAATTTGCTATAATTGTATTTATCATAATTTAAATAAGCATAAATGTGAAGAGCATAATTGATAAACGTATAACTTTACTTTATCATAATATGAGAAACGCATAATTGATGAATTCATAAAATACAAAACGCATATTTCTACTCGTCTGCCCAACAATAGAGTTGGGGTGGAACCGACTCGGCTAGATTAGGTTAGAAGGTTTAAGGCGGGAGCAAAGTAAAGCGTAGCTGTAGCGTGCGTGATTGTTTTTCAAACCCTAAAATAAAATGCCTGCTGCATTCCTGCATGCTGCTTGCTTGCTGCATGCTTGCCTGCATGTTGCATGCTTGTTTACATGGTGAATGGCGAGGGCGGATCCGACATGGCCGTGATAGGTTCGAAGGTTAAGGCGTGAGCGCAGCTCACGCCTTAACCTTCGAGGGTTAGTTATTTTTTTTTCAAACCCTTAAATAAAATGCCTGCTGCATCCCTACATGCTGCTTGCTTGCTTGCTTGCATGTATGCATGCTTGCTTGCTTGCATGTATGCATGCTTTCTTGCTTGCATGAATGCTTGCTTGGTTGCTCACTATACATTTGCATGCTTGCTTGCATGGTATTTTCGAAATAAAAATATTTCAGGATAACGAAGAGAATAATAAAGTTTTTAAATTTTGAATATAGCCCTCTCTATAGCCCGCTGGGTGACTTTAAATTTGTGGACCAGCCGTGCCGTTAGTGTCCACGTTTCGGCTCCGTATGTCATGACGGGTAGGACGCACTGATTGAAGACTTTTGTCTTTAGGCACTGTGGGATCGACGATGTGAAGACCCGACGTAGCTTCCCAAACGCTGCCCAACCCAGCTGAATTCTTCTATTCACCTCGTTCTCGAAGTTGTTCCTACCTAACTGCAATGTCTGCCCGAGGTATACATATTTTTGAACAACTTCGAGAACGGCGCCGTGTACCGCAATCGGCTCCGGTAGTACATGTTCATTGAACATGACCTTGGTTTTGTCCAAGTTCATCCGTAGACCGATGCGCACAGAAGAGTCAGCCAGGTCATTCAGCATCTGTTGTAGGTCCTGCAGCGTTTCCGCCACGATGACAATGTCGTCAGCAAATCGCAAGTGAGAGATGTACTCGCCATTGATGTTGATGCCACGTCCTTTCCAGTTCAGCGTCTTGAACATATCCTCCATTGCATTTGAGAACAATTTCGGGGAGATAACATCCCCTTGTCTCACACCCCGATGCAACGGTATGGGACTTGTTTGCTGATTCTGTACTTGGACGGACATAGTGGCAGCTTTGTAAAGACATCTCATCACTTGGATATATCGCCAATCTACTTGGCATCGCTGCAGAGACTCCAGAACAGACCAGATTTCAATTGAGTCAAAGGCCTTCTCATAGTCCACAAATGCTAGACACAGGGGCTGATTATACTCTCCAGTTTTCTGTATAAGCTGCCGCACTGTGTGTATGTGGTCTATGGTGCCGTATCCGCTCCGAAACCCAGCCTGTTCCAGTGGTTGGAATTCGTCGAGTCTTCGCGCAAGACGGTTCGTGATCACCCTTGAGAACAGCTTATAGACGTGGCTTAGAAGGGAAATGGGTCGATAGTTCTTAAGTAGGGTTTTGTCTCCCTTTTTGAAGAACAGGACGACCACACTCCTACTCCACGCCTCTGGAGTTCTCCCTTCGAAAAGGACAGCGTTAAAAAGCTTTTGAAGCTCCCTGAGTAAGGGTCTGCCTCCTGCCTTTAATAACTCTGCTGTAACACCGTCCTCTCCGGGGGCTTTTCCATTTTTAAGCCGCCCAAGAGCGATCTCGATTTCGTCAATGCTGACTTCTGGCAGGTCTTCGGTGTAGTGGCGTGTTAGAGTGGCTCTAGAGTCCTCATTTCCGGGGTCAGGTCGAGATGCATGCGAAGCGTATAGCCGGCCATAGAAGTTTTCTAAAGGACTGCTGGCTTCGAGACAACGACTTCTCCACTTTCTATGGTCAACTTCGTCAGGTGGCTTCTTCCAAGAGATCGTACGAACACTTTTGATCCCCGGTTTTGCTCGATCGCTCTCTCAATCGAGAGGGTATTAGAGCAACGGAGATCGCGTCGCACGTGCTTACTAATCTCTCGGTTTAGAGTCCGTTTCCCTGACGAAGTGACGGGTGGGTCTTCTCGTCGTCTCTTCATTAGCCCTAAAGTCTCTTCGGAAAGCTTCGACTTCTTGCCCTTGCGCTGCATTTTACAAAATCTCGTACCTTCTTCCCTGAGGACTCGAACCACATCTTCAAGGTTCTGGTTAACGTCAGTTGTGGTTTCCACGGCAGCAAATCGGTTCTCCAGATTTGACTGGAACGCTTCAGATCCCATCATAGTTTGAAGCAGAGTTGGTCGGAGCCTGGCCTTCATCAAGCGGACTCGTTCAGCTCTGAAGTCGATATTCAGAGAGCCTCGGACGAGTCGGTGATCACTACCGGTATTAAACCTATTGATCACGGAGACGTCTCTGAATATGTGCTTTTTGTCCGCCATGATGAAGTCGATCTCATTTTTTGTCATAGTGTCGGGGCTTTGCCACGTCCACTTCCTTTGGGGTAGCTTCTTGAAGAATGAGTTCATCAAGAAGAGCCCCTCCCGTTCGAGGAAATTGACGAGCATTTGGCCCCTATGATTTCTGCTTCCATATCCATGGGATCCTACTACCGATTCACTGCAATTCTGTACTCCCACTTTAGCGTTAAAGTCCCCCATAACAACGGTGAAATGGGTCTTGGTAGTGGAGTGGAGGGCCCTCGATATGTCATCGAACATATCCTCCACCTCATCGTCCGAGTGTGACGAGGTCGGTGCGTACACTTGCACCACCTTGAGGCTATACCTCTCGGTGAGCTTGATGATGAGGTACGCCACCTTGTTCGACACACTGGACATTTCCACAACGTTGTTAGCTAGGGACTTATTAACCAGAAACCCAACGCCACCTTGGGATTTTTGGTCTCCCTCTCGGAAGTACATCAGGTGGCCTGAATTGAGAGTTATGGTGTCCTCTCCCTCTCTTCGGACTTCACATAACCCTAGTATGTGCCACCTGATGTTCCCAAGTTCCACCTCAAGTTGTGCCAGATGCGAGTCGAGCCGCAGCGTGCGTCCGTTATACGTCGCCAGGGTCAGTCGGTTGTGGTGGCCTCCCGTAGCCCGGAGATTCTTTGCACCCCCCGCCCCACCGTTACCATGGTCGCCACCATAACCAGGAATAGTGGGGCTACCGGGAACTGGGGGCCGTGGCCTTCGCTGTGTCTTCATAGGAGGTTATGCCCATAATCGCCACGCTGGGCAGGCGGGTTGGCGATCGCAGGGCGAAGCTTCTCGCACCGGTGACGCTGCTGCCCGTCACCGGCCTGTGGTATTTAGCTCGCCTATTCAGAACGGATATACCGCCGTCCGTCGGTCGCCAGAGCCTCGTTCGTTACTCAGCAGGATGCACCGCGAGCAGGTGAGGTTGACTTGGGGCGATAGATGGAGGTTCGCCCCCTTACATCCCTAAAAGAAGTTATGCGGGAAAAAAGTATGCCTTATGATTTATTCTAAATGAACGTTATGCGAAACGAAGAGTATGCCAAAAAACGGCGTCAGTACAGACGCCAGACTTAAAATATGCCTTTTTAATTTACGCATCCCAATATGGACCCGTTATTTTTACTAAGAAGTAATTTCTTGTGAAAATTAAAGCGCACAGGGCTGACGTCAAACCCCGACGGTAAAAAAGTTAAAAGCTCCCTTTTACCCTCAAAGCGCGTTCCTTTGAGCCCTATCATTTGTGCACCACTCACTCTCTGCTCCTTTTGGTAGCAAATGACGCCAGAATGTGTCAACACTAACAAGCTGCCTTTGACAAGGTAAACGAGTTAAGTGCCAAAGTGCCTGAAGGTCCCGCAAGGAAAAAAAACGTTTGTCAACGTTTATGACTTTTATGAACGATTAACGACAATATCGCCTATGCACTTTGAACCATGTCACACTAACTTCGCTTCAGATTTCATAGAACTTTTGAGGGAGCTGTCAGATTAGCCAGTATGATGACTGACAAAGTGCTAAAGTAGCCAGGTACTTTTGGCGCCTATCCTATAATGAACTGGAAAACATAGCACATAGCATGACATAAGCGACTATGTTATCTCAAACGAAATAGTTAGTGGCACAATGATTGTTGCTGTGTAGTAAACAGAATATTCAGAAGCACACATTTTCCTCAAGCGACTGTCAAATTCAACGTAAAGGGCGAGACTACTAACCCAAAGCAAGCTGGTTTCTATTTTATAACCATTGAGTTAGGCATAAGTATTTAATGAACATGAAGTAGATGTTTTGACCCCATGTGAATATGAAATCGCACAGTCTCTTTCTACTCCACACAAAATTATATCTCAACGAATATTATATTCTCGGCGGGTAAACAATGATAACTTAAAATGAAGAGGAGTGAAAAAAATATTTAAAAAAAGTGCTAAAGTACCTAGCAAAAAAGAAAGCAAAAGAAAGAAAGAAAAATATATTTATTGCCCAATACAGTTCTTATTACCTTATCTAATAAAACATTAAAAACTAAATCAATACAAAATGGGACAAAAGGAAAAGGGACTCAGCATATACTGCCGCGGAAGTATGGTTTCCGGGTAGCGCTGGTTTTCAGCCCTGTCCTGCTCTACAGGTTGTTTTCTTAGAGCAGGTTGTTTTGCGAGAGCTTAAATGTACAAACGCTGGCTGACATCTTGCATAATTAAACTAACATTGAAATAAAACTAATAAAAAAGAAAAACAAATTACATTCCTAATATGTTCCAAGTAAATAAAAATATAATATGAACAATAACTACTGTTTGTGTGTAAGTAGACTTTGTAGTTTCGTGTGTGTGTGTGTGTGTGTGTGTGTGTGTGTGTGGGTGTGTGTGTGTGTGTGTGTGTGTGCGTGTGTGGGTGTGTATTGTGTGATAGTTACAGATGAAAGAAGAACGCTTTGAGGCCTACATTTTTTTTGTATGTATGCTTCCAGTTTTCTAATGACTTTTGCCTGTTAATTAACGCCGCTTTATATTTACTTTTGAAGCTATATTCATACGTCAACATACCTAAACATTTTTTTTGAAAAAATAGATTCTGCTTATATAGTTTTTCGTCGCGAAATGGGAATACAGTGTAGTACTACAGTTCTTTCGCATTAAGAATGCAGTAATATCATACTTGTCCTTCGATCTAGCATGCCGCCTAATCAATCAAATCGTTCCTTATTAGAAAGTCAAGTCCACAGTGACCAGTTGAAAGCATACTTTCGAACGCAAAGGTTGGTTAGGGCGTGCTACATTGAAGGACAAGTATGAAATTACTGCATTCTTAACGCGAACGGACTATAGTCAGAATAGCAAGACAGACATCTTTATAATATTTGTCAGCTCTCGTCGAATAGACTGTAGCTCTTGGATACTAGCCAGCTCTTCTACGAAGTGGGATTACGTCTTGTCCACTGAACCATCAAATAGGCACTGGCAGGAGGTCCTCTTTCTCGCCAGGCTATCTAGAGCCATTCTTGGCAAGTTTATTGCAAAAGTATTGAGTAAGCACCATAGCGTCGTAGTCTACAATTTCGACTTCAACAACGAATTAGGTTTAAACCCGTTTGTCACTTTCTATGGCAAAAGACATGGCATTGTTTGGATGTGCCCATCCTGGCTATCTCGTTTTAAGTTCATGTTGTAATTAACTAACTTCTACTGTAGAAAAGAGGAACGTATCGTAAAAGCAACTGCTCAGTTTTTTACCGGTTTTGTTCATCTCAGTAGAGAAACGACTCTCCGATTAGGGGGTAGAGTAACAGCTACAGGGCTAGCACAAACCGCTAACGTTTTGGTAATCGAAAAGTGAACGTTCCTTTTTTTACAGACATAGGTTAAGAAAAATAGTTCTTAACTGTTCGTGCTAGACCCATAGAGTACAGTATTTACATAATGGTTTTCTTGTCAATTAGATTTGACGATTTGAGATTCCTCTGTAACAGTTCTATTTGAAAGAATTTTTGTCTGTTTGTTAGCATGTGACAAAACGATCGTGAATGAGGGTTTTCCATACAGTAGCGGACTGCAATAGGCTGACAATAAGCTGTTTTTGATAAGTATGATTGCCAACATTATTGAAAGGCCGTTTCAAAGCGACGTCCACATAAATGAGTTAGCTCTATTTGCGGCGATACTAACATTAGCGCCAATGCATAATGCAACGGCGGATTAACATTACTAATGCTTGTTGGTCTACCAGCATTGTTGATTGAAATGTACGTTGTTTCTCTTACTGTTCTGTTATAATCAATTATGCAGTGTCAGTGTGGAGCCAGCCGTCCGAATGGCAATGGCATGCGGCTTGCAACGTCACTGGTTTGCAGTGCTAGTGTAATGGGTTCTAATTTGAGTCATTCTGTCATGTCGCAACGCGATGGTCGGTGTGTAATTGGAGGAGCGTTTACGAACCTACATCATGCTCTAGCTGAAAGATCATCCAATTCCCTCCTGCTGAAGGCAAAATAGTTTAACTTATTTTCTGAAGTCTGCTGTTCAAATTTTTGAGGCGAATGGATTCAAGATTTGTTTTTGTTAGTATTTTATTACAATTGCATAAAACGCTCCTGCTTAAATATGAGCGTTAAGTTTTGATTTCTGAACTACGAATCAAGATTCGCAAAATGTGTGCTCGTCTTGTTCAACCCAAGACTAGCGTTTTTTTCAAAATATCTGAACTGCATCAGGAGTATCGTTAGAATCAAGAAAAGTGTCAATGTGTGCGTGTGACTACGCGTACGTACGGGACGGCTCGGCCACGCTCGCCTAACAAGCTGCGCTTGCTGCGTATGTGTGGAAGATTACATATGTGGCTATGTCGATCACCTTGATTCTCTGCAGGATGAACTCACTTCGCTTTTGGCTTGTACTTACCTATTAATATTATATGGCAATCCATAATCAGTTGCACCTTCTTCCCGCGTACTTGGCAGCACTTGACTCCCCTTAATGGCTAGGTTGAGTCATTACGCGGCATTACTCGTTCATCGGCGTGTAATAGGGGGCGGTCATCAGCGCGAACAAATCGACGCAATCAGCGGAGATGGCTTTCAGACTTGCGCCTCGTATAAATCAGGGGCTTGGAAATTAATAAGGATTTTGGATTGGTATGTGAAACTGTTATTTCTACACAGGGTCTTTTTTTTAATAACTGGTAGAAGAATTGGGAGGTAGTGCAGAACTAAGAGACGAAAATACTCGTAGGAAACTTTTTGCCCCGTTCGAAGGATTGTTCCTGGGTTCTGTACCGATCAAACAGGACGAGATCAACATTTTTGTTGCATTGAACTGTTAAAGTCGAAAAACCTTTGACAGAACGACGACTATCGGGACAGCTAGTTCCAAATTTTAAAGTTGAGGGTCTTCACTCACTGATTATTCACTCTTGTTAGAAGCCCGGGTTCAAATATGGCTCGAACAAACACTTTGCGTTTCACTGTCACTTACTCGCAAATGGCGGCAGCAACAAGAATGACAGTGACAAAGCGATACAAAAGTTATAGTGTTCTATAAGAGCTGTTTAAGTTTTTATGAATAAGGGGGTTAGTCTAGAAAGCCAAAAATTCTTTAGTACGTCACGGTGGTTGTGTCCTGGCATTTATAATCTATGTATTTATTTAACAATCCTTACGATATGTAGTCAAGTAGGTGAATCTTAATAAATGAAAATTAATCGCTGAAATGTATGTATGCCCATAACTGTAGACGCCTGCACAAATTAGGCAAGTTTTTGTAAAAAAACAGGTATTTCAGGACAAAGTTTCTAAAAAAAAAGAACATTAGAAATATGCTAAAAATGCGACTTTGAACTACCAAAAAATCAAATACTGGCCTACTTGAATCTTGAAAAAGGACCAGGTGTCAAACCTGTTATCCATTGTCATATTATACTTTGAGCATCAGAGACACGGTTCCCTGACTCATCTCAGTTTGATTCATTCTAGGGGTCAAATGTTTCAAGTTTAAAACTAAAATAAATCGATTCAAATAACTGATTTTATTCCTTTAAGTGAATCGCCTCTGACATCCAGTTCAAAGGAGCAAGTAAACAAATTAAAGGCATAAATAACATTAAAGAACTTGAGCAAACTGCACTCGCCTCTCGTCTCATAAATTAGAAGTTGTGTAAATATTGACTTTCCCTTTGGCCTTAAACATATTAATGGAGCCGTCTGCTCTCTTTTGAAACGTTCCTAATTTTTCTTTTAAGCTCTTTCATTGAGTATATATACTTTCACATGGTGTTGAAAGAGAACGAACGTGTATTAAGTATAGCGACTGAAATTATGCAGGCTGTTCCGTTTGCAAAACCAACCTTTTTTTAAAGGAGATTCAAAATCATTTTTACAAAAAGGTTTACTGGAAACTGTTTGGTCATTATCACGTGTCGTGATCAAAGATGTCTTTGAAATGCGTGTGGTATTATAATGGTTTATCAAAAATGGCGATTGCATGATAAAATGGATCAATCTCAAATGGCTAATTTAACGACTGCCGTCTAGTAGTAGTGACAGAAGAAACCTAAAGCTATCTATAACTATTTAACTCTCAACTAAGTATAGTCGCTTTCTACAACTATTTAACTATAAACTGAGCATAGCTTGCACTATGAACGTAAGTCTAAGAAACAGACTTAAATAGTTAAAAACATTCAAAGACACCAGACACAGAACGAATACAAATGTTCTTGACATTAATGTTCGTCCTAAGTGGGAATCGAAGGCGCTACCTTTAGTGCTATAGGCAGGATCTCTCCTCATCACACCTAGATGCCAGTTAATGGGACGGCTTTGACTGCCTTCGCGCGGTTCAGCTAACATGCGATTGATATGTTGCGGTTACTCTCGCTACATTTCTTGATGCGGATTCAATTGTGAACTTTATTTCAATCGATAAAACAGAAAGTTCAAAAGGAGCTTTCAAAGTTACACTGCAGGTAAAACACTCGATCACTTGACCGATAAACATCATGGCAGGTGCTACATTTCTAATTATTTATATTCGTTCCATTCGATTTCTCATTCCTTTCACGTAACTCATGAATTACTTTCTTTTTTCTTTTTACCTACATACTAAACAATGCTTTTTCACGATACATTCACAACACATTTACAGTAAATGCATGAACATCATGAAAAGAAATAAATATCCGAATTTTCTAACAAATTACCATCTGGGGTATCATTTTCTATGCACACTTCCCATCACATTTCTCAACACGCTGCACTTCACACTGATTTTGACTTTCTGTTAAACTCAATACCACAGCGACTGTGCTTTTTTGAGTGAAAATAACTTAAGAAATGAAACCTTCTTATTACATGAGCCACTTGCTTTAGATTTTAGAGACGCTTCAAACGAGTACACTCACTGACTCTGATTTATTTATTTATTTATTTATTTATTGCACATACATGAAACACATATTAAGTAAAAACTTAAACTAGTTTACATGCACCCTGTTAGGGTATGGCAACATGAGTTTTATATTAAACTTATAACTACGTAGGTACATAAGTATTATATTATATAACAACAATTTTTAAATAAAACAAATAAAATTCTATGACTAACCTATTATAATTTATCATTAAGAAAATCTTGTAAGGTATAATAACATTTTTTTAGTAAAAAAGACTTTAAATTTTTACAAAACAATTTTGTATCTTCTATTTTAGTTAAGGTCATCGGCAATTTATTAAATACTTGAATGGATTTATAATATGGGCTATTTTTGTATAATTCTAATTTCGGTTCTGGTAGTATAAGTTTGTGTTTTCTACGTTCATTTTTGACATTCTGGTAAAGTATTTTATTTTTATGGACAAAAGTAGCTATTTCTAATATATACAATGATGTTAGGGTCAGTATGTTGTACTCTATGAAGTAAGGTCTACAACTAACCCTTTGCCGGATGTTTGCAATAATGCGTAGACATTTCTTTTCCATAATAAATAAATCCTGCGCTTCGCTACAATGCCCCCGAGTGATACTACTCCGTATTTTAACCATGAATGAGCATACGCATAATATACGGATAGAGCACATTCCGTATTTGTATTCAATTTGATTACACCTAAGCCGTAAACAAATTGAGACAGTTTAGTTTTTATTTTCGCTACATGACTTTTCCAATTTAGATTTGTGTCTATTGTTATTCCTAATAAGTTGAATTCAGCTATTTCTTTAATGTTTAAAGTATTTTCGATTTCATTTAGATTAAGAGGTTAGATTTATAGATTATTGCCATTGTCAAAACGTCCACATCTTTTTACCCACTCTGTTAGCACACATCACATTGATGCTTACAGAAACAGAATATTCTCAAAGATTAAAATATTAACATGTTTGTTTGGGCTGAGTGAGGACCGGACAGATAGATATTCTTTATTGTACAAAAACATTACATTTGAAGCTAATTACAGAGAACAATGTACAATTTAGGCGGTCTTATCGCTAGAGAGCGATCTCTTCCAGACAACCTTCAGGTAGAGGATCGTAAGTGAATTAAATAAACCAAATGTGGGTGAGCTAAAATAGCAGAGGAAAGTACTAATAAAACGAATATAAATAAAATAATTGAAATAAGGTCAGAAGATACGGACTAAACACTACAGATACATAATTAAGTTACTACAAAAATATACATACATATCAATAATATTTTATAACAAACGTACATATACCATACATATATACATATATTCAATTGACAAGGATTACGCACTTAATAATATCACCTTATGCTTATATAATAAAGGCCATTATATAACTTACCTAAGCTACAAAAATACGTAAATATTGACTTAACATTTTCCTAAACATGTTAAGAGTGTCTTTTCGTCGCGTTCATTAATCTTCCTCAGGCGAGCTCTGTTTCCGGGTTTTTTATTCCATTTCCTTTTTATCTTGTTGGTATCGTTAAAATTCAACGACTAACAAATTTCCGGTGCCGCTTTCGAGCAAGTGATGCTAAGAAATCGGTTTACAAAATGTTGTTTTAGGTATCGTATATTTTATGTAACACGTCGTTAGCAACATCACTCACGTACTACTACTCAGTACGAGAAAGTCACAAATGGGGAAGTAAAAGCATACGGACTGGTTGACCCGTTGCCATTATGGTGAAGGGAACGTTTAGAAGTCCACATTTTATGAAGGTTGAGCTTACTGCCGATATCCGGGATTGCTTTGTCTTCTAACAGTTTAGTAGGTTTCCATAACTGCCGATTATGTATTTTTGTTTCATATTCTGTATTTGTGTCTATTGTGAAATGTTTCTAAATTATTTCTTGCATTTTTGTATGTTGTTTGGTCGAAATGGTCAGTATTTTCCATTTTATTCTTCTTTAGAATAATAACAATTATTATAACGTGTAGTAATACGCCAAATAGAATAAGCAAAATACATTTTGTGTTTCCTTTCGTAACAAAACACACACTGTAATTATTATTAATTAAAATAGTTTAACCATTAACTTCTCTATTTCACGCACTATTCAACTCTTTATGTCTTCCCATTTCAGTTACACAAGCAATAGACAGTTAAACTTAACTGACAACATTAAGAGGTAAATGTAACATCTAACTTGAACTTTAAGGTAAACCACTAATAATCGTCAACGTTATTTGTATGGGTACACAAGAAACATTTATTACGGTCGATTTGGTGTAATGGTTTAGAAGTGGGCTGGTAGACCAGTGCTCCCGGGTTCGATCCTTACTAAGTACATTCATTTGTGTGCATGAATATGTCTGTTTTTACTGGTCTGGGTGGTTCCTATGTATATTAAGTAGTTAAGTATTAAAATATAAGTTACGTATCTCCAAAAATACCTAATGACAAAGTAACCGGTTTTAAATGTTAATACCAAAAAAAACATACGGTGTAGGTGGACTTCTAGGAGGGTAAAGTATCAAAACCAACGATAACAGTATTTTAATGTTCAATATTATGCAAATAAGAAATTAATCGACATTGGCAAAATACTCTCGCCAACGGAGAGTGAGGCCATTTAAAAAAAATAGCTCAAGAATAGCCATTTCGTCATCGCCTGATAAGCCACCGCATTTGATTTCTGAACAGAAAACAAGCGCAAACGGCAAGCAAACGGCGGATAATTGCGCTGGCCCTCGAAGGAACAAACAATCGAGGGAATTGATGCTCGATCCTGGCTGGAAGATCCCGTCTAATGGAATCGACGGTGTCGGGGGCAGACTGTTTACTTCAGCGGCGATTGTGGTCTCTTGTTCGTGCTAGCGTGGAATTTAATTATTTTACTGTTTTAGAAAGGACAAATCTTATACAAAGCGTCATCTTGGTTATACTCTGTCCATTAAAGTCCATCATGTTATTTTATTTTTGCCAGCTCAGGAAACTGACGTTTCGCATTGTATAGGTTAAAATTTGATACAAATTCGTGCAGTGTACCGCCCTCAATGATGGGGATAACGTGATACATATAACAACTACATAATAATATATTGTGACAAGGGCATCAGCCGAAGATTAAAGAATCGATATTAATCAAATAAACATATACAGATAATTAACTAAACTAGAAATAGAAATAGAAAATAATTTATTATCAGTAACTAGTATTATTAGAAACAATATTTTTTGTTTGTTCTTTTGTATCGAATAGGCACAATCCTCAATCAATCAATCAAAATGAAAATAATTGAAACGGGTTGGATCACTATCAAATAAAGCCGCAAAAAATGTTTTACGCTTTTTATAATTTTTACGCTTCTGATCGAAAATCTAAAATTTTAAGGACGTCACTAAACTTTTTATTCGAGAAAAACAAATAACATGATGGGCAGAGTATAGTAAATTACCTCTCTTCAAGCTTTCTCATCGCAATGATGTCTTTGCTTATTCTTTTACTGTGCAAGCGGGCGACTTGAGAGTCTCAAACTAAACATAGTTTGTAGAAACAGGTTTCAGAAATGTTTCTGAAAAGTTTGTATTAAAGGTACCTATTGTACTGTAAGTATCGAACTAAAACACAATTTATGACCACTTTGGCTGCTTTGAAATTTGAAACTACTGACTTTATACATTTTAAATGTTTCCGGATATTTAGTCAACGTGGCTGTTGCTTAATATAGGACGCTGACTGTATCACCTAACCAGACCGGCAGGAAAGTTGTGATCCCAGTACAGGGGCCTTATTATGATCATTTTGCAGCTCAGTTTATAGCTCAGTTCACGTCTTTTCATTTATTGAGATTCAACTAAAACATGCAAAATAAGTTACTACCGCAATGAAGAACAATAAAGTTTTTTTTTACTTTATTAAGCACACAAAACACTACTTGCGACTTTAAATATGCAGCTCAAAAGATGAGCTTGTGGCTGAAACTGTCAGGTTATAGGTGATTGTAATAAATACCCCAGTACAGTATAACTCAAGTTCCAAGCTGGAATGTTTTTCAACCCCTTAAAACATCTATTCTGGGGGGCTAAAACGCTAAACATTTTAGCATTTCATATTATGAAACATCTAACTGACGTTTCATCTAGGCCGCGGTCCGTTTCGAGTCAAAAGTGAGTAATAGCGCGCTGACGTCGCTCACGTTCATACAATTTATCAATTCGGGATGCGTGTCAGCGCGCTGTTACTCACTTTTGACTCGAAACGGACCGCGGTCTAGATGAAACGTCAGTTAGATGATTCATAATATGAAATGCTAAAATGTTGCTGTTTTAGCCCCCCAGGTCACACCACATGAATGATACATAGTCCATCGATCTTGCTGTTCGAAGCATGTTTCAAATACAATATATTTTAAAACTTGTCTAGTTGAGACAATATTGCTACAACAAAGATCTATCTTTGTTTGAGCCAGACTTAAGCTATATTATTTATACTAGTAAAGGTGCAAAGCTATAAAGATTTTTTGTTTGGTTGAATGCGCTAATCTTAAAACCTCTAGTTCAATTTAAAAAAACTATTTTTGTTTGATAATCCACTTACCGAGGAAGGCTACATAACACATAACGGCCAAGAGAGGTATCTATGTAAAATGATGCAAAAACGAAAAAAACATCACTTCCGTAACTTGCGTTGCTTAGTCAGTTTTTGTACTATAATCTGATAAGTTCTTAATTGCCACAAGTCTGATCAGCACCAAGCCTAAAATTTAGTATCCAGTATTACACTATACTGCAGAAAGCTTTATAAAGGTATCTATCAATCAGTTCTCTCACTTATATGAACGGAAGAGGGAAACTCGTACTTTAGAATACTGTGATAACAACTTTGTGTATAAATGAATAAAAGGAAAAGTATTTATCTTTGTATTTAGTAAAATATACAATCCTGTTAACACAGGAAAGCTTTTAGCCAGTGCTTTTAATAACAAAGTATAAGTTACACAACTGCCGAGGAAATTGAGAATAGGGTATGACCCAAAATCATTATAAAGGCAGAGTAAATGGTGGCCTTTCTCTTTATCTCAGAGTATCTCATTTGTTTCATCTAAATTATTCAGTTCAAAGAAATTTCCAAAACGTAGTACATTACGAGGCGGACCAAGTTTAATTTGGGTGCCTAAATCTTTTAGAGGAATGTCGTCGGTTGTACTTTTTAAAACAATCGCGTTAGCATAGTCTTTGTTAGAATTTTATGAATAAATTGCCATAATCATGTCATGAGATGCCCGTGCCGCAGTTGTGACAGTGTGTCGGAAACCACTGTAAACAATGATATTATAATAAAAAGACGTAGATAGTTTACTTGTGCTAAAAAAGTGGCACCCGCAATAAGGACTTCTACCACCTGAGCAAAGCATTGACAGTTTGAGACAACACTGCGCAACACGTCTCTGTCTCGTTTACGCTCTAGTAAATAATTATGCTATCTTGTACACACGGTCAAGTTATAGGTACGTACGCCAGGGGACAATTTTTGACTTCGCGTCAGTACTGACATAACCTATTACGTCTTTTTTATTGCAATATCATTGACTGTTAAGCAACTTATGCCGTGTTGGGAATAGATGGTCCACCCCGACCAAAACTTAGTGATGTTATTCGGACATTTCCGCGCGTCCGAGTAAAGTTTGTCCCACAATGTATCTTTTCGTTAGAGCAATGTTCATGCGTCATTTCGAAACCTAACAGACCGAGTCAGTTTTGCACTTGTTCGACTTTTTATAGTTACCTAATCACATTAGCCACATGTTGAGACCTAAACTAGACCGGCCTGGTCATCAATGTCACCATATAAACAGCGGCCAATTGTCCATTTCCCCACATTTCACGAACGATAGAACTTAAGTAGCTACGGTGTAACAATCCATGACATGAAGCCACATTCAAGTTTCAATTCACTTGAGTTGAGATCTACTTTAACGCTAAGTAGTTTCCAGGACTCAATGTGGAAGGACTGAGGGTTTGATTAATGGTCTGGCTTACTTATAGACCGTTTTTTATAAGAATATTGGCGTTGAAATGACTGTGTAACAAATGGAGAAAATTTATTTCAAGATCAAAAATCTGGTTTTCCAAGTCATTGCAACGCCCTTAACACAGGGCTTCACTTGTACTTAGCCTTAACTCAATTGTCTCCATGTAACACTATTTCTATAAGTACATTGAAGTGAATCAATTATAAAATATACCCGTTTATATAAAGTTGGCGATTTTTAGAAATTAAATAAATTGGAATATTTATGTGCAAGTATGAAATATTTAGGTTCAAGCCATTTTCGCGCTAACGGCCTCTTATTAAGCTAATTTTCATTTAGAAGATGTCTAGCAAGAATCAGATGTAGGGCATTCTCGACCTCCTTTCCCGAGATTCTTATCACTGACATTAGACGACTCGCCAAACGGGTTAATAGAGTCTTGCAGCTCCAACTGTCGTCGTTCGCGATGTGACAGTCGTTCACTTAGCATAATAGGCTCTTGGGATTTGATAACGAAGTAAGTTTGTCCAAATACTGGTCATTTTAAAATACGATCACCGTTTCCTCTGATAAGTAAGGTATACTCTAAATACCTTTGCTAGAAATGATATTGTAATAAAAAAGAGGTAGAAAGGTTACTTGTGCTAAAAAGAGGCTCAGAACTTTAGTGCACCTGAGCAAAGCATTGACAGTATTGACAAAACTGCGCAATATGTATCTATCTCGTTTACGCTCTAGTAAATAATCATATTAAGACTTTGATTCACACGATCAAATTACAGGTATGTACGTCAGGGGACAACTTTTGACTTCGCATCAGTACTGACATAACCTATCTACCTCTTTCTTATAATAATATCATTATTTGCAAGTAAATAAATAAATCGAGAGCTCTGTGTATACATAGAGGCTAGCCAAAAACAAGACGCGAATACTTTTCTACTGGTAGACAACTTCCGAATGTATTGTATATGACATTGTATTTGTACCGTATGTTCACAAGTGATAATTAAGGTATTTGAAAGTCATCTATGTCACATTGTATTTTTTTTTAACATTATTTTCATTGTCATCATTTTGATTTTTGACGATCTCCATGTTACTATAATACATAGAAGACATGAATATAATGCACCATGTTATTTTGATACTAAGAACCAGCTGAGTCTAATCTACAGTATCTATAGTTAGTTTAATATCTATATCAAAATTTGGATCAACACAGACGAAATTGCTTCCCGACTATGGAGTTTCATTGACTCGATCCTCTTTGTCGGCGTTCAGGCCTCATTCAGTGCAATCTATGTACTCAACGTAAACAAAGCATCCCTCAGTTCAGAATATGTTTGATGGCGGAGTGGGAGCTACCTCACACCGCCTTACACACCGGTGGAGGTAGAGGGGAGGTATAACTCTCCTCGAGCTAAGCTGGCTATGCCGGCATAGCGCGCCATGGGTCGGATCAGAGTTCGTGATCAGAGATCACGGGGACTTCAGCAGCAGGTTACCGGGGGGTTAGTCAGTAGTGTCTGCCACCTCACGGTAGACGAGTCTGATACACCCCCGCCCTTCCCCCGAAGAGCGGTAAGTCCGTAAAAGGGTTTCCTCCGAAAAAAAACCTCGGAATATCTATCAAGATCCCATAGATTTCCACGCGACCTTGTCTTACCGTTAAAAATACCTTGGCTGCCTGGGAGGACGACGAGGTTAATGCAGACTCCTACCGCCAGAACCCCAGAAGGTGCTTTGTCATGACAACGATACTTGCAACTCTAGTTTTTTGTAATTTGCTTTGTCTTGTCTGGTTTATAGGAATTTTTGACAAAAGTATGTCTGGGCGAAGTTTGGAAACTATTTTGAAATTAGTGGCCGCCCGCGATTTTGTCCCGAAAATTAAAAAGATAATATTTCTTTATAAATTGTAGCCTATGTGCAATTCAGACTATAAAAGCTACATTATTGTGAAGTTTCATTAAAATCTATTAAGTAGTTTTTTCGTAAATGAGCAACACGATATATCTACACATACCTAGAAACGCATTAAAAATTTTAGGATATGTCATCTCCGAAATCTATAAACTTATATTAAGCAGAAGTTATTCTAGTGCTGATAAATAATTAAAAGTCGTTTAAAGTGAAGGGTGTATGGAACTAAGGAAGAAATTTTCCCTGCACTTTGATCCCTAAGGGAGCCGAAAGGGAGGGATATGGGCAATATCATCGGAGACTACCGGGAAAAACTGATTGTGTTCAATGACTTGCAACAGTTGTTACTAAGCGAAGGGTGAAGTTATTTTAGGACGCCACATTGTTTGTGTTAAGTATTAAGTTTGTATCCAGTAACTTTATAATTGATATAAATATGATGTCATGTGGTGTTATGGTGCCAAAAAGATATTTTGTACTTAGTAGGTAATGGAAAAACGATGTGGTGTGAAAGAAGACGTTTTTACTAGGACTGAGACAGGAATTTTTAGACCCATACCTGTTTCATAATATATCTGTCGGCGCGAGGTAGGCCGAGCGGTAGGCAACTCGTCACCGGCATCTTGTATGGGGGCTTCCTTGTCGGTAAGCAACTCAGAGAAACTCAAATAGCAATCCACTCAATCAACTAATTTGGAATCACACACTTAGGTAGGAGAGTACGGTGAACATGACAGGTTCGATAATAAACAAAGCAAAAGTATTGAGCGTATCGGAATCCATTGTTTTTTCGACTCTGTCCTCGTGAAAGCGCGCCAAAACTGCTAAATCGATACTAGCGCCACCACACTGTGTTCACTGCACTTTGCCACCAAAATCGACCAATCAGAAAAGAGTGCCGTGTCATCCAGAGACTAAAGCAGTCTATTACTCTACTCTATGGACTTAAGTGTGAAAAAAACGTAATGTTGCCAGGTGTGCGCGCGAATTGACAATGTTGCCAAATATGCGCGTGACGACACGGCCAGCCTGACTAGTTACACGTCCTCGTGTATACCTGTAACAGACACATAGTACAATAAAACTGGGCAACTCGGCCCCCGAGTTAGCAAAAATTACCTGAACATGTGGGGCTGTCGCTACGCGAGCGGTAACGGTACGCGAGAAACGAAACACTTAGGTGCGCACGGACTTACATACGGTTCGGCTACGAGTGCCGCGACTTGAGTATCGTTAGAATCAATAAAACCGTCCGTGAGCCAGCTCAGACACGCTCACAAACAAGCTGCACTCGCTGCGTATGTATGAAGTTGCCATACTGGTTATACTGTGATAAAACGCACACACAGCTTGCATTATTTGCGCGCTCGGCTAGCCCTGACTAAAGGGTTAAAAAAACACACGTCAAGATTAATTGAACAAAAGAAAACCTCAATGTAAACATACTACGTGTATAGTAAACAAAACAACATCTACACACAAACACTCTTAAATTCTCAAACACAGCTCAATACATTGTCAATCATTTTCTCACTAGGTCCCCATGGACCATCAACCACTAGGTCCCCATGGACCAACCAAAAAACCACCAGGTCTCCATGGACCAACCACAATGTCCCCATGGGCAAACCACCAGGTCCCCATGGACCAACCACAATTTTTTTTTTTCATTTCATTTCAATGTCCCCATGGACATACCACCAGGTCCCCATGGACCGACCACAATGTCCCCATGGACATACCAACAGGTCCCCATGGACCACTCACGCTGCACGGCTACAGCTCTCCAGGTTCACATCACGCCCAGAATGGTCATGAGTCGACCGCAGTTACAACTACGCTGGAGCCATGTAGCACGCACACGCATCTCAAAAATCAGGTCCCCATGGACCAACCACAATGTCCCCATGGACAAACCACCAGGTCCCCATGGACCACTCACGCTGCACGGCCACAGCTCCAGTTCCACATCACGCCCAGAATGGTCATGAGTAGACCGCAGTTACAACTACGCTGGAGCATGTAGCACGCACACGCAACTCAAAATAATTCACCATGCATGAGTGTGTGTGTAAGTAACGAAATCTCTAATTAGGCACTATCAGGTACGTTACTTTGAGGCATTCTTCTAAGGCGATAGTTAGCACATTTATAACTTCGATTAGTCGAACCAAATCATCAACAACCCACTTATCAAATTTTGCCTTATTTATTACAGTCAAAAGGCATAGCAAAACCTCATATTTCTTTTTTTTTTTCTAAATAGTAGGCACTACTTTTAATAATGCGAGCCGCTTGTTGTCTTGCTTCCGTAATATCAATCTCGGTTTCGGTATCTGATTAAATCCACAAGCACAATCTCAACACGGGAAATAATTCACACCATGCAAGCAAACGTGCAATTTGGTCATGAATACGCACTAGGTACCTATATCTCGCTCGCTCTTGTAGACTAATAATTAAGCAATTAGCGTATTGTGTCACTTACTTGCAAATGGCGGCAGCAACAAGAATTAAAGTGACAAAGCGCTACAAAAGTTATCGTGTTGTTAAAGCGCTGTTTTGAATGAATAAGGAGGTAAGGCGTTAGTTAGGCACAATTATGGACTAAACATGTCAGACCTTCATGTAATTTTTCAATTCACCTATTGTTCACCCTCCTCGTGTGACAAACTGTTATTAAGCAAACTAAAACTCCATCAACAAAATATCATTGGTTATCTCGTAATGCAAACGGAATGTCTTTATTTAACAATCTACAACTTTGGTCATTGAAAACTGCCATGGTAGTTTTTTTTTTTCATTACCGCGACTATGCGTCCAATAAATTTAAGTCAGTTCTAAGTTTAAAATATCCGCACTTATCACAATGTCATACGGCATAGCTGCATAGGTAGGTAGGTACTCTTGTGCGCTAAAAATAAGAAATATCAAATGTAAACAATGCCTGTCAACTATGGTGCATAAGATTTGTACGCGCGTTTATACGCACTTCCGAAAACCGGCTACTTAGTTATATTTTGCTTCACAAGACAACATTCAACACATCAAAATAAAAAGGGTACGACTCACCTGATTGAGTGAGCTCACCTCAGACACCATCATACCATATTTCGCAAAAATTGACCCGTAACTCTAGTTATTAACCGCTGGCGCGCGCAGGGGTCAACGCCCGCTCGCAACGCAATTACGCACTGTTGTTTACTCTTTTGATGCAATGGGAAGCAATGTGGCCGTGTTCTCCACGACGGTGCTTGAAAACGACGATGATGGGGCTTGAGCAAATCCCACTTCTGATGTCGGCGCGAGGTAGGCCGAGCGGTAGGCAACTCGTCACCGGCATCTTGTATGGGGGCTTCCTTGTCGGTAAGCAACTCAGAGAAACTCAAATAGCAATCCACTCAATCAACTAATTTGGAATCACACACTTAGGTAGGAGAGTACGGTGAACATGACAGGTTCGATAATAAACAAAGCAAAAGTATTGAGCGTATCGGAATCCATTGTTTTTTCGACTCTGTCCTCGTGAAAGCGCGCCAAAACTGCTAAATCGATACTAGCGCCACCACACTGTGTTCACTGCACTTTGCCACCAAAATCGACCAATCAGAAAAGAGTGCCGTGTCATCCAGAGACTAAAGCAGTCTATTACTCTACTCTATGGACTTAAGTGTGAAAAAAACGTAATGTTGCCAGGTGTGCGCGCGAATTGACAATGTTGCCAAATATGCGCGTGACGACATATCTTTATCGTAAACATTATTATTAATGTAGAAGAATAATTTAATCACTAACTATAATTTATTCCACACAGGGGTATCAGCCTCGGATCACTGGCCCCCACCAACCGATTGTGCGCCGCGGCCCGACCACGTGCCTTAGGGCGCTTGCAGGCCTCACTGGGTCCGCAACCCAGCGTGTAGCCTTAGGGGCCGCAGTGGGTGGGTGTCCAAGTCCACCACGCTGCCACGCCCGAGTTCTCTTGGCTTCCCGGTGGTTCCACTATGCCATTTTCCACATGCCAAGGCGAGAACTCATGAGGGGGAGATACATAACAACCCTAAATAGCTAAGTAGTCATTTAAGTACTCGTTGAGGTATGAATCCGCGAGATTCGCTAAGTGATTACGCGCGTGTTGTAAGTACTAAGTACATGTTTATCTCCTGGCTGCTTGAACGCTTGAACAAACTAATGATTAATTACTTCCACTAAGGAGCCTATTGGCACAGTATAATCTTACAGTAAGCTATCTACAAACAAACGTGCCACTCTCGGTTTGAAGTGTGCGTATGCGTCGCGCGCCGTGTCGCGATATCACGCACATGCAATTTCACGCACACGCTAGCATAAAATAGGGAGGCATAGGGAGGCGGCAGTACGGACGGGCTGTGCCGCGTGTCTGTGTGCACGCTAGGCTAATAACTCGGCGGGCGGCCTTAAATAGCCTACTGTATGGTTTATACTGTGCTATTGGTATCAGTTGTTTAAGCTGGTTATGTACTGGAAGCTAACTAGCTTTTGTTTTTATTTTAACTTAGTAGCATTCTGTTGCGACACAAAGATGCTAATCAAAGCCTATTCGAAACTACAAATCTTATGATAGCTAGAAATCTGAAAGTTTCAAAAAAATGTATCTTTGTAGCCGCTTTGAAAAAAATACTAAAAATGAAAACAATGAAAATATTGAGGAGGGTCTCCCCCATACAGCAAACATGGTTTTGTCATTTTCTTCCTTAATAGGTATATTTAACAGTAACAGGTATACGCTTAAATTTTTTACAGATTATTTAGTTTTATAACACTTTCCAAAATAAATCATTAAATGAAAATAAAGAAAATATTGAAGGTAGCTCTCATATAACAAACGTGATTTGCTTCTATAGATGATGGTACGGAACCCTTGGTACGGTATTTTGTTCTGGAGAGCCTTTTGATCTTTTGGTAAACTGATTTGGTGTAGAAGTTTGTTTGTATTGGTGTTTCCTTATAATGTATGTATATATTTGTATGTAGCGCGGAGAACCGACTGCCATTGGGGCGGAAAGGTTATGGAATGGCGACCGCTTACCGGACGACGTTCCGTGGGCAGGCTTCCCACAAGGTGGACTGTCGATCTGGTCAAGGTCGCGGAAAGCCGCTGGATGCGGACAGCGCAGGACCGATCGTTGTGGAGATCATTGGGGAAGCCTATGTCCAGCAATGGACGTCGTTCGGCTGACATGATGATGATGTATGTATTTACAAAAAAAAACGTGTGTTTTTTCCTCGCTATACTCATGATTTCTCTGGGTCCAAGGTTTATCAGCCTGCTTACAGCGACACGATTTGCCCTGCCATTACATAAGCAAAATTTCCAAACGCTTCACTTAGTATGGTTAATAACACCACCAGTATTGTTATTAAACAGGGCCAAATTGAATGTAACGCGTTGTACGATTATGTTTCCATTAGTTTGGGCTGCAGGAAATCTGTAATTGTTACAGTAAAGTAAAGGAACAAAGCTAATAGGTATTATGCTGATCTCGTCTTATTGGTGGGTAAAGTTACCAGTGAAAATGGGTTTTATGGGTTATTTACGCTGGCTCTAACAATACAAGTATGTCAGCTTGATCGATTACACCTGAGGACAGCTATTTTTAGAACCGGAACAATGGCACCTTGTGTCTCGATGTGATTTTGCGGCACATATCAGAATACTAGCAATGCCAAGCTTTGGCTTTTTATGAATATTTTTATGAACAAGGGCCAGTGCACAATAAGGCGATATGACGTCGCATCGTGCTACGATGCGCGCACGGTAAGACGTTGGTGAGAAATGGACCGCACTAGACGTGTTCCCCTCAAGCTGATATTAGCCAGAAAAATGTTGCAATGGGGCCGGGAGATGTACTAATAAAACAGGTGTTCATGGTTTAATGTTGCGCTTTATGATTCATATGGACAATGCGTGTATTTAGGGGTTGAGGTGCACACACTACAATATAGATCCAAAAGTCAACATACACAAAGATACTCGTGAATAACGAGTCACTGGCTGGTTAATTCTCACGATACGGCGTCGTACCGTAATACGAAACGAGCCCTTATTCATCGTATTTAAGAGCTATCAAATCAGCCACTAAGTACCTACTACAATATTGATTTATGTGCCTAAACGTACATGATTAGCCTTATTGGTCTGATGGCTGACATTAACCAGTTGATCACCCTCGCCGTATCAGATCATTTATCTATGCCTAGTAATATAATTTACAAATAGGAAAAGTCTATTCGTATATTCGAAACTATTTATTCGATTAAAAAAAACATCTGAGTTAGCCATGAGGATCCCACACCTGGGCAAAGGCTTCGCCTCGTCTTGCCTACCCCATGTCGATATAAATATCATTAGACATTCATGCACACAATACCACCTGGCCCCAAATCATCATTAAAACAAGTAGGGCAACTTGACCGCCGAGAGAGCGAAAACTGCTTATACATGGGCTGTCGCTTTCAATTTCTAGACCCACAAAAATATAGAACACGTTTTTGAAAATTGACCACTTTTAGAAACTCATAGCTTGGCAATAAAAGAAGATAGATACAAAATGTATAAGACAAAGTTGTAGGCAATTTAATTAGCTTTTTATTATGAAGTCCTACAAAAATTCGTAGAAAGCACCGTTTTCGAGTAGTAACCAAAAAAACGAGAATCGGTCGTTGTCATACGAGTATCAAATAAATAAATACTTCAGCAGTTTCAATGAAAGCAAAAACCGTAGGAAATAAAAAATCCCAGCCGACGCGCAGGTTGTGTGTTTGTTTTCGGCGGTTCAGTTGCGTTTTCAGTGATCTGATTTAATCAAATTCACGGTCTGCAAAAAGTTAGAACCCTAGGAATGCACATACTGTTTTTTAACCTAGATTTAAATAAATGATATTCACGAAATACGTAGTATAAACTTGATCTTTTCCTCGTTTTCGGTGTCATGTACCGTTGTTACCAGTGGTACAATACAGGCAAAAGCTCAGTTAGCATCTCCATGTAATGTTACGTTCCTGCGAATGCTCGGCGTTATGTCGCTCACCCCGCACAAGCTCATTACTGACACGCGTGCAAAGGGTCCACGAAATGTTACACCAATATGCTCATTGGTATTAAAAATGTCTGTAACAAAACATCGAGGGTCTTGTTCGAAGAGCGATTCGAGTTTTAATAATGGCGAATGCTCGATGTTCTGATACAAGCTCTGGTCTATACTCACTGTTTAACTTTTTGCTACAGATCAAATTCTACGCGAGTAAAGCAACAGGCATACCTAGTCATGTTTTGAATGTTGGTCTTAGCACGCAATAGTATTATTAATGATTAGAATAGACGTGAAAATCAATAATGTCAAACGCCAAAAGAAGTGAAGTTCGAATAGCATTTTTACTGTATTTTTCTTTGCAGAACTGTGAATAATGCTAGACTATTTCAATTATTAGGTACTTTGTTAAAATCTTATGTTGATCCGACCTCTTAACTAAAAAATGACACCGTCGGTTTCGCCCTGACAGGGCAATCGGTACCACGTCAAATCACCAAAATAGTCGGATCTGTGATGGGTGACCACCCCGACCGAATTTTAGTGATGTATTTTTCGGGCATCTCCACCCTTCGGAAGGCACGTTTAGCAATTGGTCCCGGTTGACGTCGCTAGATTTCAGTCGTTAAGTCTAGTCAGTTGCTCACTAACCTTACACCGCTCCAGCAATACGCACTGAACCCGCGTGTTGCAGTATGGCTCGCGCCACCTCATAGTTGAGGTGAGGCCTGTGCCCAGCAGTGGGACGTATATAGGCCGTTTATGTTTATTAGTAATGAATAGCACTAAGTGATTTTATCTCTATACGAAATAGAACACGCATAAAGTTATCGAGCCTTCTATATTGCAAAGTGAAATTTTAGGCCCTTATAGTTCGCACGGCGAATGATGATCCCTATGACGTTTCAACTGACAGTGGTTTTAGTGATGCGAAACCATTTGAAACAATTTCGATAAAATGTTTTTTTAGGCAAATGTCATGTCATTCAGCCAGGTCATTCAACATAATAAGCAATTTCTATTTATTTTGAAAAAAAGATACGCGCATTGATGGACATAAACACTAGATAAAAAAGTAACAGTCTTATTTTATTTTACGAAAGAACGAAGAAAATTTGTTCACAAGACTGGGATCGAGATGTACAATACGACAATATTATTGACCAACCGTTAATATTAAACGTCGCCGATAGCTGCAGTTCAGACTCTGTTGTAAAACCTGTTTTGTAAGCTGAAGCTGGAAATAAGACATCTATACAAATATTATAAAGAGGAAAGGTTTGATTTTTTGTTTGTTTGTATGAATTGAATAGGCTCCGAAACTACTTGGCAGATTTGAAAAATTCTTTCACTGTTGGAAAGCTACATCATTCCTGAGTGACATAGGCTATATTTCATTTTCAAAAAAAATAGGCATCCTTACTAAAATTACGAAAAAGCGGGAAAATATTTTTTCACATACAGCTAAGTCCACGCGGACGAAGTCGCGGGCGGCTGCTAGTTCTTTATAATTTTGAATGACAATGATTTGAACCAAGTGTCTTTGCTTTTTTGACTACTGAAGTATTCACCTTTGTATAAACAAAACCTTGTAATGTAAATATTTCTATAATATATCTTTTATTCATCAATCTAACTATTTATTTCAACACGTTATCAGCACGAATTGCTCTGTGTTTTCGCGAAAATTATAAGTTGCGAAAATTTTGTGCAAAATGCAAAGTAGCGGGGATAGAATGTCCCCTGGCACGAGCAGCACGAGCATGGGAATGGGAGCGATCCGTATGCTCTCCGGACGTGAAGGCTATAGTGCTTGGAAGTTCAAAATGCGGTTCTATCTTCTGCACGAACAGCTATGGGAGGCTGTGGTTGGGTATCCTGATGGAGATGGAACCCCAGTGCAAACGAAGAACCGTAAAGATGAATTAGCACTGGCCAAAATCTGCATGACTTTGGATGGAGGAGCCATCACTCATGTGAGAAGTGCGGAGAGTGCTAAGGCCGCTTGGACGTCGTTGCAGAACGCCTATGAAGATAAGGGCATGGGCAGAAGGTTAGCTTTAGAACGTAAGCTTTACCGTTATTGTCTTGATGAATTTAATGATATGGAGATGTATATACAAGCTATGATGAACACTGCACTTGATCTGGCGGATATAGGGAAAATCATAGAGGATACTTCCTTAGCTGCTATATTGCTTGGAGGCTTAACGCCAAAATATGATCCCCTAGTCATGGCTCTAGAAAACAGCAACGTTAAAGTAACTACTGAACTAGTTAAAGGTAGATTGCTAAGTGTAATGGCTAAAACAGAGGACACAATCCCAGCTTTGCGCACGGTTGCTAAAAAGAAACCAAAGAAGGCTAAAGCAATAGTTTGCTATGATTGCAAGCAACCAGGGCATAAGAGACCAGATTGTCCACTAAGGAAATCCAACGGAGGAAAGGACACAAAGGATGCTTCTTTACTGGTGCTTGGCTTAGGAGACACTGAAGCTTTAAATAACTGGTTTATAGATTCTGGTGCGTCACAGCACATGACATCTAGAAGAGATTGGTTTACGAATCTAAAGCCGAAGGATTCTGTAAGTGTTACTGTAGCTAACGGTGAAAAGGTTAGTTGTGAAGGTTTTGGAGACATTTCAATTTCGACTCAGTCTAATGTGAATAGTATTAGTATCATCATCATGTCGTCCACACCGTGTCCGGCGATGGCGACTCCTGCAAACCATTCAGGTTGGGTCTTTCTGGCGATGGGCTCTGATGTGACTAGCAAGACCGAACTTGGACTTGAAAATTCGGTTGCAAGACGCACAGTATAACTGGCCAGCCGAATTGTACGTGTAGGTATAAGAGGGTTTTGGCATCGTCTTCCGTATTTGGCGCTTTGCATCAAGGTTTTCAAGACGCTTAGCCTCAAAACTGTTCACGCTACAATGTACAGTTTGTCGCCATTCCGGTCTGAGACGTGCGCGATCCTCCCATTCATCGGTTGGTATATTGCATGCCAGGAGGTTGCGCTTCAGGACGTCTTTGTAACGTAGATGTTGTCCACCTTGCCTGCGTTTGCCACTCGACAACTGAGAGTAGAAGACTGCTTTTGGCAGCCTGCTATCAGGCATACGCAAGACGTGACCACTCCATCTCAGCTGGTGCTTAATGATAAGGGCTTCCATGCCAGACAGGCCCGCGCGACGCAAAACCTCCGTGTTTGAAATGCGGTCCTGCCACCTAATCCGCAAAATAGACCTCAGACATTTCAGGTGGAAGCTGTCTAATTGTTTGATATCTGCTTTATAGCAGCACCAAGTCTCAGCGGCGTACAGTAAGGTAGGCAGGACAATTGCTTTGTAAACTTGAACCTTTGTTTGCAATTTTAGGTCGTGCGAGTTCCAGACACGGGCTTTAAGTTTGCCAAAAGCTGCTGCGGCACCTGCTATTCGGGCTGGTATCTCCGATGCTAGTGTGTTATCGTGCCTTAATCTGCTGCCTAAGTACTTGAAGTTACCAACCTCTTCCAAAGCAGAGCCATTCAAAAACACAGACGACTGGTCACTGCTACAACTACGGGAAGGCTGCTTCAGAACCTGGGTTTTGCTGGTGCTTATAACCAATCCGAACCTGTCACATGACGCGTGCAAGGAGTCCACGTAAGCTTGAAGAGACTCTATTGAGTCTGCCATAAGGCAAACATCATCCGCATATAAGACCTCCATAACAGAGAGCCTGGCTACTTGCCGCTTAGCTCTAAAACGAGAAAGATCGAAGACACTCTTGTCTGTTCTTGAGCTCAGTTCAATCAGATCATTGCAAGACCCAACTGCATCTCGCATGACAAAAGAAAAGTAAAGGGAGAACAAAGTGGGAGCCAAGACACAACCCTGCTTCACGCCACTGGTCACTTTAATTTGGTCTGAAAAGTCGTTTTCATGCCGAACTCTAACTGACATGTTTTCATGAAACTGTCGCACTAGGTTTAACAACTTTTCAGGACATCCGTACAGGACAGGCGTACTTGGATTGAGAACATCATTAAAATATTCTGCCCAACGAGCTAGAACACTCTTCTGGTCAGTTAACCGTTGAGTTTTATCTTTGTTGTATATTGGGGCTATCTTCTTTGTTCTTGGGCCGAAAACAGCCTGCAGGGCCTCAAAAAATCTTCCTGATTGATTGGTATCAGCATAATGCTGAATTTCCTTGGCTTTTTTCAGCCACCATTCATCTTTTAAAACACGCACTTTTACCTTCAAATTATGATGAGCATTTTTCCGCGCAGAGATATCTGATGAGTGAAGAGAACGTCTGTGATTCTCAACAAGCTTCTTGATCTCCTCTTCGGAGTCATCAAACCAGTCTTGGTTTTTCTTTACCGGTTTCCCAATAACTTGTGAGGCACAATTATGGAGATTTTCAGCAAACATATGCCACCTCTCATCGACAGACGCTTCTTCGCTTATCTCTGGCATACTGGTAGCAAATGCACCATCTAACTTCTCTGCTAGGTCCAAGTTGCGAACAAGCTTTTCGCAGTGTATTTTTGCTGGGATCTTGTGAGCTGCACGACGTGGTGCCTTTAATGTGAACCGCAGTTTTGATCGTACAAGGCGATGGTCGGTCCAACCCTGAGCACCCCTCATTGACCGGGTGATCAGCACTTCACCGAGGTCTCTCCTGCGTACTATCACGTAGTCCAGAAGATGCCAGTGCTTAGATCTTGGATGCATCCACGTGGTCTTAAACTTTTCCGGCAGACGATAGCAAGTGTTAGTGATGGTAAGGTCAAACTCGGCACAGAGAGTGAGAAGATCAACGCCATTGGCGTTGCATTTCCCCACCCCATGACGCCCAAGAACCCCATCCCAAGCACCGAAATCGCTACCAACTCGAGCATTAAAATCCCCGAACAAAACTATCTTATCAGCGGATGGTATTTTGGTCAGGACTTGATTAAGCTCAGTGTAGAACTTAACCTTTTCTTCATCTGGAGATGGTAGTGTGGGAGCATAAACACTAATAAGATGTAGGTACCTTTTCGACGAAATTTGAAGTCTTGGCGTGATAATTCTGTCATATATGCCTTTTGGGTGTTCCTGAAGTGTTCTTGCTAGCTGATTTCGTACAGCAAATCCAACTCCACTTGCTGCTCTCTCGGAGCTGGGTTTTCCGCTCCAAAAGTAAGTGTAGCCGCCAAGCTGCTCGCATAGCTGCCCTGAGTCACTGAGATGGGTCTCACTTATTGCAGCAATATCAATGTTGTATCTGGCCAGTTCCCTCGCGATCAGAGCTGTTTTACTCTCGGGACACAAGTTGGTGTCGTTGTCCAGTAAAGTACGAACATTCCACGTTCCTATTATAAAGTCCTTCATCTTTGGTTTATGTTTCATTTTTCGACCGCATTTAGATGGTGAACAAATGACCGCGGTTAGCCATCTGCTTATGAGAGGAGACAGACTATTTTTAGGCCACCTTTTCTAGGCCCCTCCCCGGACTGGGGAAAGCAGAGCGCTCCCTAAATAGGGCTGCTTTGTCGCCACCTGAGCTGCCGAACAAGTCCCCTGCCTCAATCGGGACCCAAGACGACCATCACCAGGAGACCGCCTACGTGCAGATGCCAACTAAGGTTCAGACACACCGATCCTCCCCCCACCATCAGCTCTCCGTCGCCGCAGGACTTGTGCTCAAAAACCAGGGAATATGCAGGAGTCATCTGCGCGTGAGTATATTATAGTGGGCAGACAGTTGCGCGGGTGCAAATCCACTCTCTCGACCTCCGCCTCTCGAAGCCGGTGGACCGGGTGGCCGATACGACCGGCAAAAAGTAGAGGTTGCAGGAGATTGGCCACACGTCACTATACGGATCCTGACGTGTGCCCTTTAAGGCACTTCCCCTTGTGCCTTGCCACAGCGCTGTTGAAACCAAAGCATTTGTCTACCGACGTTGCATGCCTCCTACACCGAAGTGGTCTTTTGTTAAAGAATGGCGGATCAACCATAGTCAGTATTAGTAATGTAGTATACATACCTAGATTACAAACGAATCTGTTATCTGTACATAAGTGTGTAGAAAAGGGTTTTTCTTTTTTGTTTGATAGGAATGGGTGTAAACTTTTTAGGAGTGATACCTTTTCTTTCTCAGGAGAACCTGTTTTAACCGGCTCTGTCTGCAAGGGGCTGTACAAATTAAATTGTACTGTTAATACTCCATGCAACACCGCCGCTTATGATGTACATACTGATGATTAATTGTCTGATTATGAGTTGTGGCATAGACGTTTGGGTCACTTTTGCCGCATCGGGATGGACATTTTGAAAAAAGGTAATGTAGGTATAGATTATAAAGTTGTTGACAAGAAAAATTGTATTGGCTGTGTAGAAGGGAAACAAGCGAGAAAACCTTTCAAGAAGATTACATACGATAAGGGTACTTCTTTGCTAGAGCTGGTACACTGTGACTTGTTTGGACCTATGTCTGAAGTTTCTTTTCAAGGAAATAAATACGGTCTGATATTCGTTGATGATTTTTCACGAATGGTGTTTGTCTATTTTTTAGCTTCAAAAGACAAAGTTAAGCAAAAGTTCGAATCTTTTCAATCTCTTGTCGAACGTCAAACTGGAGCCAAAATAAAATTTATAAGGACAGATAATGGCACTGAATTTGTCAATAGAGAACTTAAAGGTGTTTTCTCTTCAAACGGTATAGTTCACCAAACTAGTGTTGCATTTTGTCCGCAACAGAATGGGTTGGCAGAGAGAACTATACGCTCTGTGGTAGAAAAAGCACGTAGCATGTTGGCAGGAAGTTCTTTGTCAAAAGTATACTGGCAGGATGCTGTAGAAGCTGCCGTATATTTGAAAAATCGTTCACCACATCGTGCTCTTGGCCATTCGTTAACTCCTTATGAGAAGTGGTTTAATACTAAACCCAATTTGTCCCACCTAAAGGTGTTTGGCTGTCGAACCCTTGTTCATGTACCGTCGTGTCAAAGGAAGAAGTTTGATATGAAAGCCAGAGAACATATTTTTGTAGGTTATACTGACACTGTGAATAATTATTTAGTTAGAGACGCTCAGTATCCTAGGAGATTACAAAAGGCTAGAGATTTAGTATTTTTTGAGGATGTATTTACAAGTTTGAAGTCGACTAATAAGGAATCTGTGTTGAATAACAACCTCGATTCTATTCTCAACTTGTCGAACGAGTCGCATGTCTGTGACTTCAATATTCCGGACACACCAGGAGATAGGAACGCTGTTACTGGGGAGGTTGACCATTCTATGCCTGGGACTTCAGCTTCATATATTAATAATATTGATTTGTCTTCAGTTTATCCACTAAGGGGGGAAGATGATCTGACACCACTTTTGGGAGATGATCTGTCATCTACACGTTTAGATATTGTTTCAGATGCTCCGCTAGCATGTGCAGATAGTGATTCAGTGGCTTCTGAGCGCAGATATCCTTCGAGGAATAGAAAATCACCTGATTTTTATTGCGCTGCCATGGTTGCAGACTGTTGTTCTGAACCGCAAAATTATTTTGAGGCTACTAAATCTGATGATGCTGAAAAGTGGCATGCTGCGATGCGAAGCGAATACAATTCACTTATTAAACTAAAAACGTGGAGGTTAGTGGAAAAACCTAGCCAAAAGTTGATTTCGTGCAAGTGGGTATATAAAGTAAAAACTGATGCTCACGGGAATGTGGTGAAATACAAGGCTCGACTGGTAATAAAAGGGTACAGTCAAATAGCTGGTATAGACTACAAAGAAACTTTTGCGCCTGTGATCAGGCATTCGTCCTTGCGAACTCTTTTTGCACTTGCTGCTAATCTTGGCCTTAAGATGAGGCACTTAGATGTAGAGACTGCTTTTCTCAACGGAGATCTCTCTGAGGAGATCTACATGGCTCAGCCTCAAGGTTTCGTTGTGAAAGGTCAAGAGGATAAGGTTTGTTTGTTGCAGAAGTCTTTGTACGGACTTAAACAAGCTCCAAGAGCATGGTATAATAAGTTGTGTGAAACTTTGCTTAAAATAGGTTTCACCAAAATACCATCGGAACCTTGTGTGTTTAAAGGCCTTTTTGGTTCAGAAACTATTTTGCTAGCTGTCTATGTTGATGACATTATAGTTTTTTATAAAAATGACTTGTCATTTGACACTGTCAAAAATAATTTAGAGAAGTTTTTTGTTGTGAAAGATCTTGGTGCTCTTAATTATTATTTGGGAATGAATATTTCCCAAAAGGATGAGAAGATTATATTAAATCAACATACGTATATAAATAACCTTCTATTGAAGTACAATATGTTGGAATGTAGAGGACAGAGCACTCCACTCAGCAAAAGACTGGATGATGAGCTTACAAATGGTGAGAATACATATCCTTACCAAAATTTGATAGGATCTTTATTGTATTTAGCCGTTTGTACTAGACCAGATATTGCTTTTGCTACTAGCTACTTGAGCCAATTTAATAATTGTTATAGTAAAGCTCACTGGGATGCCGCAAAACGCGTCCTTCAGTATTTGAAGGAAACTATAAATTATTCCATTATTTATAGAAAGTCTGCGGATCCACTTGTGGGTTATACTGATGCTGATTGGGCTAACTGTAAAGCGGATAGGCGGTCGTACACTGGCTATCACTTTCAGTTTGCTGGTGGACCAGTATCGTGGGCCTCTAGGAAGCAGCCTACGGTAGCATTATCGTCGGCTGAGGCCGAATACATGGCTCTAACGGATGCGGCAAAAGAAGCTTTATATCTAGGTCGCTTCATTAAGGAGGTAAGTGACGTCCGTCAGGAGCCTATCTCAATTTATAGCGACAGTCAAAGTGCCCAAGCTTTAGCAATGAATCCTGTTTACCATTGTAGAACGAAACATATAGATACAAGATATCACTTTATAAGAGAAAAGGTATCACTTAATCTTGTTAGGTTACAATATCTTAAATCCGGTGATATGTCGGCAGATATCTTAACGAAACCGTTAGGGCGAGTAGCTCATAAGAAATGCGTATCGTCTATGGGTTTAACTTGAGTTGTTCTAATTATGTTTTTTTTATATCTGCTGTTGTTTCTTTTAGTATTATTGTTTTATGTTTGCTTATTTACCCAGTTCAGATTAAGGTGGGGTGTTGTAAAACCTGTTTTGTAAGCTGAAGCTGGAAATAAGACATTCTTTATAATTTTGAATGACAATGATTTGAACCAAGTGTCTTTGCTTTTTTGACTACTGAAGTATTCACCTTTGTATAAACAAAACCTTGTAATGTAAATATTTCTATAATATATCTTTTATTCATCAATCTAACTATTTATTTCAACAGACTCAGATTTTGAAGACCCGTGTGACTTTGTATCAGCTTCAGATTGACATAATTAAAATACAAACTCAAAGCATTTGTTAAATTTTTTCAACAAATTATCGATATTTTGTTTATCGATGTGTTCCTTCTTAGTCGATAACAGCTTGACGACGTAACTTTTGCAGCACGTACCATGTACATTTGCATTGAGTTTTTTGCCATTATTTACGAACATTACGTAATAATTTCTTAATAGTCATTTTTATAATTTCCAAATGTAAACAATTATGATTTTTTAGATTTTTTAATGGATCTCTAAAGGATTTGTTGTGACAGGACGTCAGTACAATGTTAAGCGCTAGCGAACTGTCATAGGGATCATCATTCGGCGTGCGTAGTATAACAAAATTATTCGTTACAAAGTTTGGTAACCATGGTGACGAAGTTTGGGCTCTATAAATTGTTTTTGACAGAATAGTTGCTAACGAATATCATTACGAAGATACATGTCTCAGGAACTTTGAATATTATCGCCTGCCTCAGTAATCTCCGTTATTTTAATGACTTAAACTACGTCTTTTGATTTTGGGACCACTTAGTAAGATGACAATCTATTGGTAAATTAGAAAGAAAGAAAGAAAGAAAGAAAAATAATTTATTTAGTGACCACAATACAATGAAAAGATAAACATGATAAAAAAACACGTATATATTATTAACTAAATATGTGTACTTTTAAATAGTTTATTAGTGGAGCATGCCTGTAGCATTTCATCTGTCATTTAAAGCAGTGTCACCGATTATTACGAAGTACGAATTTAAGTATTTATTAGTATTTAATTTTTTAGTATTTAATTTCGGTTGTATACGTCCAATTCCTGTCTGTATTTTTCTTCCCAGTACCTACCTACCAGCAGGCTGGCTTATTGTCAACTCGTTACTTAGCATAATTTCAAACCTTAGTGGTTTTGCTATGCTAAATTACCTACTGTTTTTTTTTAAAGATCTTTTATGTGTTAATAAATGGAAAAAAAAAAGTACAAGACAAGAGTGATTAAGTATTTTCTGGGTAAGCGTTTTCCCCCTAAGACCTCGTCGTTGTTTACCACTAGGCGGGACTGGGGTCAAACGAAATAAACCCCTTTTTGAAACTTTGATTGAATTTTGTATGACAATACATAAATATTCTCATGAATTGAAAACCCCTTTTTTTAAATCGATTCCTAATGCACATTGTGTTAAGGTTGAAACTCACTTGATATTCATTTACAATTTTCATTTTAAATCGTGGTCCATTCTATAGCCAATATAAGGTTAACAAAACATGACCCAAGACTCACCCTAAAGCGCCGGCTGACAATGACGACTTTTACGCCACATGCATAGAATTATGATATTAGTTCGGCCAAAACTTTCAGTCTGCAAAGTTTTGGGAGGTTACGTTCACGCTAGACAGGTGGGCTAAGTACGTTGAATGTTCATACAATAAACGGGTTGCTTCAAATCGGACCATAAAAAATTTGCACTTGCAGATAAAATCTCGGGTACAAGCAAAAGGTTATGATAAAAAAGTCTACTCACTTTGTTACATATCAGTAAAACAGTTAAAAAAGAATATAATTCAGGTGGCCTTATTGCCAGCAGTGATCTCTTTAAGAAAGACAAAATGCGTTGGTTAGAAAAAGGTGGAAAAAACGACACCTAAAATAAAGACATCCTCATACTACTAAATGCAAACATCATCTGACTCCAAACTAAGCCCATATTCATCGAAACTTGAACATACATCATCACATTATGTGGCGTTTTGCTTCTTTAATTCCTATGGCGAACGCTTCACGCAAGATCCATATTGCGATCCGTCAATACATACTGATGGATCGAGATATTTTATCGACGTGTTGGGTAGTGTATTGACAGATTACAATATTTACCGCTGGATTTCCGGAAATCCACGATCTGATACGAGATACTAGATTGTGACACTTATATTGCGTGGTGGTGTCTCTTGTCAATATTTATTGCGTCAGTACGCAGCGATATACGGACGCGATCAGTATTGATGGCGTAGGCTGTGCTCTGATCCGGCCCAAGATACATCAGTAAATATTATGATATTTTACCACTGTGTGTGCTGGCCACATTTGCGAGTAAGTGACAGTACCGTCATTTTTGATGCCGCGTTGCTTAAATTTTCATTTTTACTTACCCAAGTGCCATACCTTATTTTTCTTCACTTCTCGTAACATTTTTCTGCAAAACATTACACGAATGTTTCCCGAGCATTCCAGCTTCAAGGACGTTCGTTATCGCGAAGCCCTCAGTTAACGGTTCATTCGATCACGTGGAAGCGAAAACCAAGGTCAAGCGCTTTAAAGTTTCAAGTTGACAAGCGAATCAGACGATCCTAGAGTAAAGTTCCTAAAGATACTCATCAACCTGATATACCCGCGAATTCACAAACGTCAATCAGCGCTAAGCACGTGCTCACGCTCATGATGTCCCGTAAAATGACAGTAGAATTGAAAGGGACAGCTATACTTCTGGGGGATGCTCAACGGAATGAATGGGGGATATAGTAAGAAAGAAAGAAAGGTGTTTAACTAAGAACTCTTAGGCCGGGCGGTGATCTACCAGCCCTGAGAAGAGACAAGAGATTCTAATCTCAAAACTACTCGTACTTATAATACTTTTAATCGTCTATTCACTTCACCTTAAATTGGTATTCTCCCTGATTTTGTGTAGAAATAATTCTAAAATGAATAATACGAAACGCCAAATTCAATCTCCCTTCGAATTCACTGTTCGAACGTTGGATGTGCTCATGCAGAATGCCATCCCCGTATTTCACATCATCAGTCGCGAAGTACTAAGTACTTTATGTGTTTTATTACTATTATAGTAAAATGTATTTATTACAAGCATTACAAGGGAGTTAAAAGAAGGTTTATTTTTACTAACACACTCGCGGCCGCCCGCGACTTTGTCCACGTGGACTTAGGTTAAAAAAAGTGATATACCCATCTTTATAAATTGTAGCCTACGTCCTATTCAGATGTATGCATCTGAACCCTCATGCATTTAACCTTCTTCTCATAAGCTATATTATTGTAAAGTTTCAATAAAACCCACCCAATAGTTTTACGTGAAACAACAACGGCATATCCATTCAAACTTTCGCATCCTATTAATATTTTAAATGCGAAAGTTTGTATGACGTGTTGATGGATGTGTGTTCCGTGTTGCTCTTTCACGTTAAAACTACTGAATGGATTTTGATAAAACTTGACAATAATATAGCTTATTTATACATCTTGGCATTGCAATGCCAAAATTTACTAGATTTTTAATGAAATGAATGTAACGCATAGTAGCCTAATGGTTTACGTAGTAAAGTGACGAACGTTTTTTCTTCTTCGTCAAATTCACTAGCTGAAAAATGGACACTCTAGCCAAAATTAAAGTACAACAATTTCTCAGTGCAATTTCTTATATTTTGCACAAACATCAAGCAGGGGGAGTAGAGGGGGGGGGGGGGTCAAACGGAGACTGAGTTTTTATTAAAAATTCTTTACATTTTACGATTGTGTGGCACTTGGTAGTAATTGCTGTTGGTGAAGTAATAATGCTGTTCGCAGCTGTTTTGCTACTGTTCCCAGATTGCATGTAAAATCTGAAATGAGAAATTTTGAAATAAGTTAAATTGCTTATCTTGTACAAGTCGGAGAATCATCTCCATGCCTCAAGTAGGTAGGCCACATAAATTGTTATCTTTTTTTATTTTTTATCAAGCCTTTCGGTTGTCTGAATTCAATTTCAAAATAGGTAATTATTAGCTTGTATAAGTGTTGAGGGTGGTGTGTGAGAGATGTAAGGTTATTAAATAAGTTTGACTCACTGTTGTAAAAAGGGATGTATATTGTCCACAAACACACACATAAAAACACAAACACCAAAATAAAAGTACAGAAGGAGTAGGTAAATAGTTAGAAGTATTTCACAGCACAGACAGTTAGTAAGCGGTAGGAAAGGTATAATGAACAGAGTTAAGGGAGCACAGATGTAGGCAGGTTAGTAAACTAATGATTAGATTAGATAAGCACGTAAACATTGCATGTAAAATTTTGGTAGAAGCAGCGTGCGCTTCGCGTCAGGTTAGGATCTCGACTTATGAACGCGCCATCAACAAGTTTCGCGCGGCGCGTCGGTTCGAATATTTTGGTTGGCACCACCGCGCGCCTCAACCAATCACGCGTTAGCAGACGCTTGTTGAGTGCGTCCGAAATATCGATTATCGATTGTCGATGTCGATGTCGACAAACTGGTACTAATTGTAATGTAAATGTAAAGTATATTGAAAATGTTAGTAATAGTAATTATAAGTGTAAATATATATGTTAGATGTTTTAATAATACTAATTTAGGGTTGAGTTGAATTGTAAATATAAGTTGTAATAAATCTGTATGTTTATTGTTAGTTACTGGGTGAAATTGAGTGTGTGATGCAAGAAGCCTACACCACCCCCCTCCAGAGACCGTCAAGGGCGATAGAAATCTGGAAATTGCACTCGACGTCCAGAGCGAGTAACGACGTCTTGGGGTACCATCTGCGGGGAGTGTGTGGTAGTTGGTATGGGTGGGGGCAGGTTTTTATTGGAGTCGGCTATGATGAAAGCGGGTTTTAGCCGGTTAATGGTAACGGTAACCTCTTTACCATTTTGAATAATTTTGAAAACCTTGTCCCCTCTGGCCAAGACTTTATGCGGACCAGTGTAAGCTGGAGTAAGGGAACCTCGCGACGCGTCTTCACGGAGGAATACGAAGTCGCTGGTTGCTAGCTCCTTATACACAAATGCTTTTTGTTCACCGTGGCGCGAAGTAGGTACCGGTCGCAATCTGTTGGCGAAGTTGCGGATTCGTGCGATAAATTCAGACACATCTGTAGTGACTGGGACTGTTGGCTCGAAAAATTCGCCAGGCAGTCTCAGTGGCTCGCCATAGACCAGCTCGGCTGCTGAAGACTGCAAGTCGTCTTTGTACGCCGTCCTGACACCTAGTAGAACCCACGGCAGTGATTCGGTCCAACCACTATCTGCGTGGCAGACTATTGCAGCTTTCAACTGTCGGTGGAAGCGTTCCACTAGACCGTTGCAAGCAGGATGGTAAGCTGTCGTGCGTTTGTGTTCGAAGCCGGCCATTTGCGACAGACATTTAAATAAGGACGACTCGAACTGCCGACCCCTGTCCGTCGTTATGTCTATCGGACATCCGAACCTGGAGATCCAGCACGACAGCAACGCTTTAGCAACCGTCTCAGCGGTGATGTCTTCTATCGGTATTGCTTCTGGCCATCGCGTAAAGCGATCTACGGCAGTCAGACAATACCGATAGCCCTGAGAAAGAGGAAGCGGTCCGATCAGGTCTATATGTATGTGTTTAAACCTCGCGCGTGGCAAGTGGTACGTGCCTAAGGGAGCGTTGACGTGTCGCGTCACCTTTGTACATTGACACGCTCGGCATGCGCGAGCCCAATCTCTACAGTCTTTCCTGATGCCAGGCCAAACAAAACGTTCGGACACTAATTTGGCAGAACCATTGACGCCAGGGTGACTAAGCGAGTGGAGACTGTTGAACACTTGCCTGCGATAGTATGCTGATACAAAAGGCCTGGGCGTCGGGGTGCTGACGTCGCAGTACAGTGTGTAACGACTTCCAGGTATTTGTCGCTTTTCTAAGCGTAGGGATGATCCTCCTTCGAGAAGCTGAGCCAGTTCAGGATCTGAGTTTTGGGCTTCTGCTAGTGACTCGAGGCTGACAGGTTCGCTCAATTCCTCAATTCGAGACAAGGCATCGGCCACAACGTTGTCTTTGCCGGCTATATGGCGTATGTCAGTTGTGAATTGAGCGATGAAGTCCAGGTGTCTATACTGCCTAGGCGAACAGTTGTTTTTCCTTTCGTGGAAAGCAAAACTGATCGGCTTGTGGTCAGTATAGACAGTGAAGTGTCTGGCCTCGAGCATGTGCCTAAAGTACTTTATTGCCTCGTAAATGGCCAGCAGTTCCCTGTCGTAGGGCGAGTATTTCACCTGTGACGGACTCAGCTTTCGAGAGAAAAAGGCTAGTGGTTCCCAGGCTCCATTGCTCATCTGCTGCAATACCGCGCCGAGTGCACTATCAGAGGCGTCAGTTACCAGCGCCAACTTTGATGAGCAGTCAGGGTGCGCCAACAGTGCAGCTTCCGAGAGGCTGTTTTTGCAGGCTTCAAAGGCGGTCAAGGTATCAGCTTCCAGGCTAATCGGGTGCGATCCCTTGACTGATCCTGTTAGCAGAGCGTGCAACGGAGCTTGCGTTTGGGCTGCATGTGGCAGGAATCTCCTGTAAAAATTGAGCATTCCTAGGAACCTCCTGAGCTGCCTGACATTGGTAGGGCGAGGAAACTCCCTTATCGCCTGTACCTTGGAGTCTAAGGGTTTGGTGCCTTTCTCGGAGATGCTGTAACCCAAGAATGTGACTTCACGGGCCCCAAATACACACTTTGAGGTGTTAACCAGCATGCCATATTCCCGTAGCCTGCCGAAGATTTGACGCAGATGGCCCTCGTGCTCGCTTTCGGATCTGGAGAATACCAAAAAATCGTCCAGGTAGCAGTACACGAAATCGAGCCCTCGGGTCATCTCATCCACGAACCTTTGGAATGTTTGACCCGCATTCCTCAAACCAAAGGTCATGTACGGGAATTCAAACAATCCGAAGGGTGTGGTGATCGCTGTCTTCGGGATATCCTCTGGGCTTACGGGAATCTGGTTGTAGGCTTTAACCAGGTCTATGGTGCTAAAGATGTTGCAGCCGGAAATGCTATGGGCGAAGTCGTGGATGTGTCGGATTGGGTACCTGTCGGGCACTGTGCGTGCGTTGAGCATGCGATAGTCGCCGCAGGGACGCCAACCGTTGTCCTTCTTCGGTGCCAGGTGTAATGGTGAGGACCAGGGGCTCTCCGATGGTCGAGCTGTGCCATTTGCCAGCATGTCCTGGAACTCTTCTTTGGCAATCTTCAGTTTGTCGGGAGCTAAACGGCGGGGGGATGCTGAGACTGGAGGACCTGATGTCGTGCGGATGTGGTGGACAGTGTTGTGTGGTGTGTTAGTGCGATGTGTACCAGCTGGTCGAGTTATTTCCGGGAACTCACCTAAAAGTTTATGATAGGGAGACTCACCAGTCGAGACCTTCACTGAATGCACATTTTTACAAGAAGCAATAGCGGCAACAGCTGTAACAGAGGTAGTGTTATCTATTAATCGCCCATTGCGACAATCTACAATAAGGTTATAAAAATTCAAAAAGTCTACCCCTATAATTGCCTTTGACACATCGGCAACCACAAAACGCCAGCTAAAAGCTCTACGTAGTCCTAAATCTAGCACAAAATGCACATAGCCGTACGTAGCAATGTCCGAACCATTAGCGGCACACAAACTGAAGTTAGTCCTGGCACGACGATCACGTAGCGCCGACCGAGGGAACACGCAGAGGTCGCTACCTGTGTCGACCAGGAATTGCGTCTTCGTAGCTCGATCGGTGACGAACAGGCGACCAGATGATGATGGGCAATCTTCAGTCGCCATTAACGACTGCCCTCGGCATTTCCCGCCAGAAAATCGCAGGGCTTTACGCACTTCTTTGCGTCGTCTCCAAACTTGGCATGGTACCAGCACAACGGGAACTTTCTGTAGCTAGAGTTCGACCGTTGTCTGGACGAAGATCTGCTAGCGTTGCGTCGCGTTGACTGATGCTGCCCTCTGCTGTTCCTATCGGGTGCCATGTTCTGTAGCTGTCGCCTGAGTTCCGCGACTTCTCTCTTGAGGTCCATGACTACGGAACTGGGGACGCTGTCGCTGACGGCGGCAACCCTGGGTGCTGAGGTGGCGAGATCGTGTACCCGGTCTGCTAGATCCGCGAGGTCTTCGAGGGTCGCTGATGATGGCTGACCTGCGAGGACTGTCTGGACGCCATGAGGCAGTCTGCTTATCCAAATGGTCTTGAGGAAGTCATCAGGAACGTCCAAACCCGCGAGGCTTTTCAGGTGGCGAAGAAACTGCGATGGTTTGCGGTCACCCAATTCTTCGTGCATGAGCAACTGCTTCAGCTTCTTTTCGTTGGATGCCGTCAACCGTTTTATAAGCTCCTGCTTTAATTTGCCGTATTTATCCTGCTCGGGTGGGTTAATAATTATGTCTTTGACCTCTCTTGAAAATTTATTATCGAGTTGGCCGATGACATAATTGAACTTGGTCGCATCACTAGTGATTCCCGCTATCGCAAATTGGCCTTCTACTTGGGCGAACCAAATTTCTGGTTCTTCGGGCCAAAAGGGTGGTACTCGGGCTCCAACTCTGCATACCTCCGACTTCTTTGCTGTGCCAGTCTTATCCTCAAGGTCATGGTTTGACCCGTGAGCGTCACTGAATTCATTCTCCATGTCCAACGGGGGTCACCAATATAGGTGTTGAGGGTGGTGTGTGAGAGATGTAAGGTTATTAAATAAGTTTGACTCACTGTTGTAAAAAGGGATGTATATTGTCCACAAACACACACATAAAAACACAAACACCAAAATAAAAGTACAGAAGGAGTAGGTAAATAGTTAGAAGTATTTCACAGCACAGACAGTTAGTAAGCGGTAGGAAAGGTATAATGAACAGAGTTAAGGGAGCACAGATGTAGGCAGGTTAGTAAACTAATGATTAGATTAGATAAGCACGTAAACATTGCATGTAAAATTTTGGTAGAAGCAGCGTGCGCTTCGCGTCAGGTTAGGATCTCGACTTATGAACGCGCCATCAACAAGTTTCGCGCGGCGCGTCGGTTCGAATATTTTGGTTGGCACCACCGCGCGCCTCAACCAATCACGCGTTAGCAGACGCTTGTTGAGTGCGTCCGAAATATCGATTATCGATTGTCGATGTCGATGTCGACAAACTGGTACTAATTGTAATGTAAATGTAAAGTATATTGAAAATGTTAGTAATAGTAATTATAAGTGTAAATATATATGTTAGATGTTTTAATAATACTAATTTAGGGTTGAGTTGAATTGTAAATATAAGTTGTAATAAATCTGTATGTTTATTGTTAGTTACTGGGTGAAATTGAGTGTGTGATGCAAGAAGCCTACAGCTTGTAGTGTCCTACTGCTGGGCAAAGGCCTCCCTACCGTTTCTCCATTCTGTGCAGTCCCAAGCTCTGATGTACCAATCTTTCAAATGGGAGTCCAACTCATCCCACCACCGCCTTCTAGGTCTGCCACGAGGCCGCCTTATACCTCGGGGTACCCAATTAGTCACTATTCTAGCCCAATGCTCGACAGACGTCACCAGCCAAATTTCATTTCAAATGAGCAGCCTTTTGGGAAGCGTCTGTAACTCTTGTCTTCGAGCGCAAAATAAGTGATTAATTTTTATGCTTAACGGTTCTATCTATTGTACTGATACCGATATTTGCAGATAACGAAACAGACGAATGGAGTAACACGTTGATGTACAATCTAGGCGGTCTTATTGCTAAAACAATCTCTTCCAGACAACCTACAAGCAAAGGAAATATGACAGGGCGAGCAAGCAAGTGCACAAATAATAAAGGACAAAAGGTGTATTTACGTGTACACTTACAATCTTTACCTAAAGTCTTCCTCTAGGTTAACTTACTAAACAAAACACGAAAAATAACAGGATTTATCGGTGGTTGAATACTAACATTATTGTTTTCCGTCCAAAAGTTTTGTACAATGGACCATGTCTACAGACGGATATTTATTGCTTAGTTCTTTTGAAGTTTATTTATCTACAAAGCGATATATAATATTTATTCCACTTTCCTTAGACTGTTAGTTGATGAAATAGCATCTGACATTGGCCAAACATGATACCCGATCGGCCCATTAGCGTGTAGTTTACCATTGCTATCTATTAATTATAGCTACAGACAATCCTAATACAAATTGACTTGCTTGCTTACTAGAATAACAGACTGATTAAACCCTTGTTAGTTTGTTTATCAGTAAATAAGTATTGTAATATTGTAACCCCCTTATTCATAACAACGAATCCAACGCTATTAAGCATAGTCTAAGCAATTGACGTGTTATGTCACTCACTCGCAAATGGCGGCAGCAACAAGAATAAGAGTGACAAAGCCATACAGAAATTGACGTGTTGTTGAAGAGCTGTTTAAGTTTTTAATGATTAAAGGGGGGGAGGGTTGGTCAACGTAACGTAACAAAATCTAAGGAGGGCTTGCTATGAGCAATACGACGCCCAGCAACTTTTCGGAAGGACCAAAAATTTATGGCAATAGCATGGGTGACCACCCCGACCGAAATTTTGTGATATTTATTTTTCCGGCATCTCTGTGCTTAGGAAGGCACGTTAAACAATCGGTCCCGGTTGACGATAAGATATACTTTATTGCACAAAGAAAAAAATTACATAACAATGCTTACACAGATGATGAGAGTCTAGTCAGAGGCCCTAGGGCGGCTTGATAACATCTGACATTATAGTTGCTCACTAATCTTACACCCCTCCAACAATCCGCACTAAGGGGGGTGTGCCCAGCAGTAGGACGTTAATGTAGGTATGTTAAGCTCGTAGCACATTTTGTAAGCATGCGCACTTTTTTCTGCTTATTTAAAAATCAGGCCTAAATATTACAGCAAAAGTAAATAAATCAGATAAGATTAGAGTGACTTCTTTTAACTGATGTTCTATCTTTGAAAATCCCTAGTAAGTTTATATTGAAAATGCACCGCGTTATTCTTGTATTTTATAGCTCAATAAAAAATGCTTAGTGACGACATTAAATTGATTTAGGGCTGATTTCTCAATAGTCAGATAAAACTTTTTAGACTAATAAATTTCAACGAAGCAGATTTTAAAATATTAGGGGAGAGTCAGGGATATTGTACTGCTCAGTAAATTGTACGGCCACGAATTTTTTTACCTAATTTTGTTATTCTTCTATTTTCGCAACATGAAACTAAGCGCTGGCAGTGCATGCTGCTTCACCTCAGCTGTGAAGTGGACCTAGCCACGAGATTCCATTCCCGGTCCATGGTCCCGGTTGACGTCGCTAGATGTCAGTCGTTTAGCCTAGTCAGAGGCCTTAGGGCGGCTTGATAACATCTGTCATTTAGGTTGCTCACTAACCTTACACCCCTCCAACAATCCGCACTGAGCCTGCGTGTTGGAGAATGGCTGGTTACACCTCATAGTTGAGGTGAGGCCTGTGCACAGCTGTGGGACGTATATGGGCTGTTTATGTTTACTTATGTCATTATATTGTCAGTCTTTGCCGAAATTAGATCGAAAGTGTAAGAATATTCCCAAAGGTTCTCAGCTTCTTCTATAGTTCAGAATCCGTCTTAGAATTTTCTATAAGTTTACAAAAACAAACCAAGTCAAAGGGTTACCTATCATAAGACCGAATTTTCTTTTCCCGAATTTCATTTTCTCGAAAACGTTTCGTTTTTTTTCGTTCGGCATTTTTTCATTTTCCCGAAATGACGTTGGCCACTGTATCAGTTGACCAATTATCAACTGGATTTTTTTCGTTTGCCAGACGTTTCATTAGGCCACAAAACGTTTTACCGAAGTGATGATTGGCCGAAATAACAATTGTCCGAAGTATTGTTTTCCAGAACAATCATCAGACCACTGTTTTGATTGCCATATTTTTAGTTTACCAAACGATCATAAAAAAGGTACGGGTTCAATGCAAGCAGCATAAAATCAGTCAAGGAATTTTTGCATTTAAAATAAAAAAGGCAAACGGCATTTTGTGTTGCATGTTGTGGCCTAGCAATATTCGTTAAAATGTGATTTAGGCAAAGTGATCATATGCCAAATAAGTCATCTGGTAAATGAAAAAAAGTTGGAAAAAGACTTCGGGCAATAGTAAAAAGTTTATTCTGAAATTCGGTTTAACGTAGTTCGGTATAACGACACTTATGTCAAAAGATACTTCGACGAGTCAAAAATATGTCAAACAATACATCTGGCAAATGAAATGTTGGTCAATAGTTTTCAGTCAAATGAAATTCGGAGTAGTAAATTTCGGACAAGTGACGGGTTCCCAAGTCAAAGAAGTATAATTTTGGCCGATAGATAAGTAAAAAATTGTCGTTTTGAGATTCTATTTCAAAGAGGCAATTAAAACCGCCTGAACCAGCACTGAAAACGTGACCTCCTTAATTGATCAGAGGGGACATCTCAATCGGGTGAAATGTAATGGCTACGGAGGCGCCGCAAACAAATTGAATTTTCTCTCTCGACTTCAATCAGTGTCTAGAGTCGAGTCGAGTCAAGTCGTTGGAGTCGAGTTGAGGTTGATCGGCTTGCATGCAGCCGAGAAAGAAATCAGTCAGATCAGAGAGAGTCAAGAAATCAGTAAGGTACTAGGTTGTAACATAACATACTGAGCGGACCCCGGCTGCCGTAACGGCGGGATAATCGCTAGGATGATTGTGAGCGACAGGTCAGTTGGCCATGTCTTAGTTTTGACCGTTGCCTAGCAACGGCAGTTGTTAATTTTCTCATTGTGAATGCCTGTGGTTTTTATGTGCATTTTTATCTATTTTAATTATAATTTACTATTCCCTTTAATCCAGACCTATCATTTCCATCCCTACAGTCCACATATTGGTCCTTCGTTCCTTTGTAAATAAAATTTCAACTCAATTCTCTTCCAAAATTTTCCAAATTATTTTTCATTATGCACACCCGATCTCAGACAAAAACCACAGGCAAACCTCTCGAAATACCAGACGTTAGAGTGCCGGAGGAACACCACAGCGGTTCCAACATTTCCAACCCAGTCCTGGAAGGAAACTTACCGGCAGATCCCCTTCTTCCGGAGGAGACTCTCTCCAATATTGTTCACCGGGGGGAGGGGGACAACAACTCTACGAGAGCTTCTAGTTCTAGCTCTGCAACTGTGATCCGCCGCAAAGCTGCGGAGGCGGAGTACCGCCGAAAACTTGTCGAGATCGCCAAGCAGCGGGAAGAACAACGAGTGGAAGCAGCCTGCAACCTGGCCAAAGCAGAGGAAGAAGCAGCCCGCGCCGAGTTCGAAGCGGAGCTTGCTCGCTCTGGCTCGGCTGATCGTGCGTCACGTCGATCTTCTTCTGCTTACACTGCTGCGTGGGTAAAAACGCAACAGAACGTAGATAATCTATGTGAAAAAAAGGTAACCAATCCACCATATTCTTTTACGGAGCGTGCGGCGCAGCCCACATCTATTACTGCACCAGCAGTAGTTGCGGCTCCCCTGAACGACGCGCCCCATTCGCAAACTGTTACATTGGATGTGTCGCAGTTGTTATCACTAGCTACTCGGAGGCAGGGCGCACCCGTTTCCCTACCCATTTTTAAAGGGGACTTTAAACAGTGGCTTCTATTCAAAAAGTCGTTCGACGACACCAGAGCGTCTTACACACCCGCTGAGAACGTCTCGAGATTGCAAACAGCCCTTCAAGGTGAAGCTCAAGAACTAGTGGGATCACTACTCCTAGTTAGCAGTGACCCTGACGATATTCTGCGTACGCTTGAGCAGTACTATGCTCAGCCCGAGCAGATAATCGTACATGACATTCACTCCATCCGAAGGATGCCACGACTAGGAAAGAGCGCTAAAGATATTATCACGTTGTCAACAAAAATCAGAAGTTGTATGACTGTCATGACTGTTTTGAACAAAAAAGACTTTTTATTTTCTCCAGATTTATTTAATACAGTACATTCTAAATTAACACCGTTGTTACAGGAAAAATGGTTAGATTATGCTCTTGTTCATGATGTCGGACGTCCGAAGCTTGAGTTGATGGCGGAGTTCTTGGAGTGCGAGGCGAGCAAAAGGGTGCGCTACGCCCCGTGCGACGAGCCCGTCGGTGCAGTCGCGCCCTCCGGTGCCGCCGCGCCAGCCGGCGAGCGAACCTCACCCTCTGTCCGCCCGGTTGTACCATTTCGTACTACGTTCAATCCAACAGCGACTCGACCGACATTTGCAACTTCGTCACGGCCGGCACAAGTTAAGAAGGCCATTTGTAATACAGCGAGATGTGCCGCAGCCCCCGCCGTAGTTGGGAATCCCTGTTCCTTTTGTAGTGAGCCCGAACACAGTGTGCGATCTTGTTCCAAGTTTGCAGCCTTGCAGGCTGAGGAACGCCTATCGTGGGCTCGGGATTCCAAGATCTGCTTGAAGTGCCTAAAGCACAGTAAACACAATTGGCGTTCATGTAGAACTAGATGTGGAGACTGCGGAGGTCATCATAACTCCCTTTTACACAATTCGTCATTGTTAGCAGAATCGATTTTTCAAACGTCAAATGAAAATGTAAATAAACCTGTCGTGTCAAAGTCTGTGTCAGTGTCGGATGTGTCATCAAGTCAAAGTCAATCAAAGAAAGAAAATCAGAACTCAAAAGAGGTTGAAACATTAAAAAATAATTCGATTTCTTTGCAAGAAAAAGGTCGAGTTTTCTTGAAAATCGTACCTGTCGTGGTTTCAGGGCCCAAAGCAAGTTGCGAGACTTTTGCCCTTCTCGATGATGGGGCTACGGTTTCTATGATTGACTTTACTCTTGCCGACGAACTAGGATTATCTGGCCATGAAGATCGCGTAAATATTGAAAATATTACTGGTAACCGCGGTGGAATTAGATCAAAAATAGTTAATTTTGATATTAGGGGAAAAAATTGCTCAGAGGTTTTCGAGATTTCTAATGCGCAAGCCATTTCAAACTTGTCACTTTCACCACAGTCGGTTCATGTTGAAGACATCCAAGGCTTTCAGCACTTAAATGACATCACCGATCACCTCACATATGTTAATGCGTCTCCTAAGGTTCTCATTGGAATTTGTGATTGGCATTTGCTGATCGCCAAGGCAAATAGGCTTGGTAGGCGCGCTGAACCGGCTGCGGTGCAAACAGCTCTAGGGTGGGCATTGTACGGTTCATTAAATAAATTTTCAAATCCTCTTGTATCAGTAAATCACTGTACAGTTTCGTCCAAAGACGAAGAGCTTGACTCGTTGATAAAAGAACATTATTCTTTAGAAAATTTAGGTGTAAAACCCACAGAACCATACAGTGCCGCAGAAAAGCGTGCACTGACCATTTTAGACGAGACCATTCAGCGTCTCCCCAATGGTAGGTTCGAGGTAGGTTTGCCGTGGCGTGAGGACGAACCGTTCGTTCCAAATAGCTTCAACCACGCCATGACTCGCCTAAAGAGTCTAGAAAAACGATTCATAAAGGACAAGACCTATATGGAACTCTATAAGCCAAACGTTGAGGCATATGTAGAGAAAGGTTACGCGGAGCAGTGCTCAGATTTTAAACCTACCAGTGAATCCAGACGCTGGTACTTGCCACACTTTGGCGTGACACATCCGCATAAGCCGGGCAAACTCAGGATAGTACATGATGCCGCTGCTCAGTCTTGTGGGGTCAGCTTGAACTCCTTGCTCCTTCCTGGTCCCGATCTTTTGCAATCCTTGATTGGGATACTTCTTCGGTTTCGCGAAGGGCGGATTGCGATTGCTGGTGACATTCGTGAGATGTTTCCTCAGATAAAAATCAGGGAAGCTGATCGCGACTGTCAACGGTATCTCTGGTTTTCTGACGGTCCAGGAACGCGTGTCATGGAGTTTAGGATGTCCTCACTTATCTTTGGAGCCACATCTTCTCCCTTTACGGCCATTTATGTCAAAAATAAGAACGCTGAAGAGTTTAGTGGTGATTATCCTCAGGCTGCCCGGGCTATAGTGGAAGATCATTACATGGACGATTTTTTAGGATCCGTAGACTCTGTAGAAGATGCAGCAAAGCTTGCGGCTGATGTACTTCATGTTCATTCGTTGTGTGGTTTCCAGATGAGAGAATGGGTGTTGACACCACACACCATAGAGCTGAGGCTATTTCTCAAATTCCACCTGAACTAATCAAACAGGGGTTTTCAAAAGTTGATTTAGATTTTGGTGGCGTGACAGTTCGTGTCCTAGGCCTCGTCTGGAATCCTCACAATGACACATTTTCATTCAGTGTGGATTTATCTCCTCCACCATCTAAATCATTTTCCAAGCGTCAAGTCCTGCGAGATTTGATGAGGATCTACGACCCTTTAGGTTTTCTGGCTCCTATTGTCACCAAGGGCAAGATTTTGTTTCAAAGAACTTGGCGCTTGGTCTCTGGCTGGGATGAACATTTGCCTGAGGAAGAGTGCACTTTGTGGCGGGCTTGGTATGAGCAGATTGCACAGATTCACACTGTTTCTATTCCGAGGTGTTATTTGATAGATCTTTCGTGTCCGTCGCATCGCGAATTACATGTTTTTGTCGATGCCAGTAGCGAGGCCTATTCGTGTTGTATTTACTGGAGGTTTGTTGATGATAAAGATACCCTGTGTACATCCTTTATCATAAGCAAAACTCGCGTCGCTCCGCTTAAACCCGCGACAATACCGAGGTTGGAGCTGCAGGCGGCTTTGTTAGGAGCTCGATTAGCCGCGACTGTCTGCAGCGAAATTAGGCAAAAAACAACCAAGAGGGTTTTTTGGACCGATTCACGAATTGTTCTGTCTTGGATTAGGCGCGACCCGCGAGACTTTAAAACCTTCGTAGGAAATCGTCTCGGTGAAATTTCCGAACTCACATTGCAGAGTGAGTGGCGTTGGGTTCCAACAGCTCTAAACGTTGCAGACGACGCCACTCGCTCGTCGGTGAAGGGCATAGAAAGGTGGTTGGAGGGCCCATCCTTCTTGTTATTGACGGAGGCTGAGTGGCCGATCGAAGAAGCCTATGAGACTGAACAGGCGTGTGAACCGGAGTTAAAATGTAATGAAACAGTAGTCTCCTGCAATTACATTTTGGTTCCGGATGTATGCCGGTTTAGCTCATGGGTTCGTCTTCTGAGGACAACAGCTAGAATCTACCAATTTATAAGGGTTCTTAAAGAATGTCGTCAATTTCAGACGCAGCAGCGGCCACATCCGCTACTCACTCGCGACATGAAGAAGGCTGAAGAGCACCTCATTAAAGCAAGCCAAGCTAAGTCCTTTGCCGCGGAGATTGAAGCAGCTAAAACGAGACGACCTTTCCCTGCGAATTCACGATTAAGAAATATGAAGGCCGAAATTAATGATCAAGGGCTCTTAGTACTGGATAGTCGTATTAAAGCGTGTCAAGGGGTTCCTGAGGCAATGCGATCACCAATAATATTGGATGGGCGATGCTCCATAGTGAGAATGCTAATAAGCTACTACCATGAGTGGGCAGGACACGGTCACAATGAAATCGTAGTGAACGAGCTGAGACAACGATACTACATCGTCCGCCTGCGCCCGACTGTCCGCGCTATCGCAGCTTCGTGTTTGAAGTGCAAGCTGAAGAAAGCGGTTCCTGTGCTACCTCCGACAGGTGATCTACCAGACTTCCGAATGGAACACCACCAGCGTCCCTTCTCGTTCACCGGAGTGGACTACTTTGGACCGATTGACGTAACGATAGGCCGCCGGCACGAGAAACGTTATGTGGCCCTTTTCACGTGTCTGGTCTCTAGGGCAATACACTTAGAAGTGGTACATAGCCTAACGTCAGACTCCGCAATTATGGCCCTACGTCGTTTTATGGCCCGGAGGGGGTGCCCACAGAAGATCTACTCCGACAACGGGACCGCTTTTGTAGGAGCCAACCGCGAAATACGTCGTCTCTGGGATCTTGTTTCAGACTACGCTACTAATAAGATGATAGAGTGGCATTTTCTCCCACCAGCTGCACCATCAATGGCTGGCGTGTGGGAGCGCCTTGTCGGAACTGTGAAAAGATCGTTGGCTGTAATTTTGACAGAGCGGAGCCCCAAGGAGGAAACTTTATCAACCCTATTGGCGGAAGTAGAAAATATTGTCAATTCGAGACCTCTGACTCATGTCTCAGTTGCCCCGGATGATGAGCCAGCCTTGACACCAAATCACTTTCTTCTTGGGACGTCATCAAGCCTGCCGAACTCTAGTGAGCCCTTGACAGACGACGCCATGTCAGGGAGGTCAGCCTGGAAGAAGGCGATGAGATTGGCTGACCATTTTTGGACGAGATGGGTCCGGGAGTACTTGCCAACCCTAGCACCACGACGTCGCCCAAATCGCGACGAAGTAAACCTGAAAGTGGGTGACGTCGTGGTAATAGCGGATTGTAACTCCCCTAGAGGAATTTGGCCTAAAGGAAAAATATCAGCCGTATTCCCAGGAAGGGACGGCACGGTGCGGGTAGCGGATGTCGCCACTGCAACTGGCACCTTACGGCGTCCAGTTCGTAAGTTAGTGAGGATTTGCGGTAACGGTGGTGACACTACCACCAGTTCTCATTGTTTTTAATTTAAGTTTTTATTTTGTTTTTAATTTAACACAGTAGTCTGTGAGGCCTAATTGACCTGTCTTCACACTCATCTTCTGTAAGGCTTTGCCTTACGGGGGGGAGTATGTGAGCGACAGGTCAGTTGGCCATGTCTTAGTTTTGACCGTTGCCTAGCAACGGCAGTTGTTAATTTTCTCATTGTGAATGCCTGTGGTTTTTATGTGCATTTTTATCTATTTTAATTATAATTTACTATTCCCTTTAATCCAGACCTATCATTTCCATCCCTACAGTCCACAATGATGATGATCATAACATACGGAGTAATGTCAGACAGGGTTATCAGATATCAGAGGCAAATTGATAGTTGCCGTCGTGGTGAACCGAACATTCAGAAGTCCACATTTCGAGCGAATTTAATCCCAATGGGGTAAGTGGTAACTCAGCCCGTGTGTTGGAGTATGGCTTGTGGCCTGTGTCCAGCAGTGGGACGTATGTAGGCCGTTTATGTTATGTTGTGTGCGGGTCCGAGCTTATACTCTTAGCTGCGAGCTAGACTCATTTGGATTTTTTATCAGTGTTTTTCATAACCAGAAAGTTAGGTGTAAATTGCATCATGAACACAATACTTTGTGTTCCAGCCAGATTTGATCTCGGGACCTCAAAGTTCCGAGCCGAAGCCTTAAACCATCAGGCCACAACTCTCGCCTGTATTTAGTTCTAAATAATCTATTTTACCGACACAGTTGTTTTTACAACTGTGTCGGCTGCTGTTACTACCGGAATTGCATGCGAGGAGTCATGTTTTAATAATTAAAACTTTTATTCATTTAATATGAGAACAAAATCAACAGCTCTTCAAAATATAATACACCAACTACTGACTAATTACACGAACATAATGAGTAAAGAGTGAACTCTACCGCCAAAATAATAATACTTGAAACACAACATTGAAAAACTTATAAAGAACACCATCAATTAAAATGTTAATAAAAAGGGGGTAGGACACGACACGACAATTATGTGTGTGCATGCGTGTGCTTGTGTGCGTGTGTTTGGGTGTCAGTGTGTATGTTTACCAGCTATGTCCTTTGCTGGAAACTAATAAGATTTTCTTTGCATTAATAAGATTCAAATACCCAGTTTCATTATTATATTTGAAAGCACCAATACCACAATAATAAGAACCCAAAAAAAACCTTGTCCATCGGGAAACCTTTTAATCAAAGATAAATTACTAGTGGAACAAACACGATAATCAGATCAAACGTCATTCTAAAAAATACCAAACGAAATATGCGTTGCTTTACTAGGTGTAGAATTTTGATTATCAAATAATGTTCCCCCAGCAACCCACACTGAGCTCGCGTGTTTAAGTATGGCTCGCGCCACGCCATAGTTCAGGTGAGGCCTCTACTCAACAGTGGGATGTATAAAGGCAGTTGTTTTTTGTTCTGTCTGTAACACAAGAGCGTAGTATGTACTTACACTCTTTCCTTAATTGTTATTTATTTATTATTATACTTTTCAGCCTATGCTGTTTCACTTAATTGTATTGTTGATAAATAAAACTTCCGAATTCTTTGTTTGTGTGATTCGTTTGATTATGAAAGTCAGAAACTACGAGATCTAAAATCATCTAGAAAATTGTTGCCGTCGCACTTTAGTTAATAAAAATGTAATCGAAGTCTCTAAAAGCAATCACTTGAAAAAATTGTAATAGCGATGGAGCAATCTTTAGGTAAAAATCATAATCGTTAATTACTTTCTATTGATAAAAGAAAGACGCTGAAGAGAAATTATTTGCTTTTGATTTGTGAACCGTTGAGATTTATTTTCAATTTAAATAGGCACAGTTGTTTCCTGAAGCGAAATATTAACAAAGCCCATTGGAGTTATTCTTAAGAAGCTTTAATTTGCCTGCGACTTTGTCTAGTATAAACTAGTCACAAAACGGTCGAAGTTTGTAAAAAGGTATCTACGATCCTGTAATGATAGTTATTAGTTACAGTACATGAGTCAATAAATAAATTAATAATACCTATACATCAATAACACAAAGTGATTATAAACATACGTATTTCAATCATCGCTGATTTATCAAAACTTCATTGAATCTTTAGTTAAAAGGTGTTGTGTGTGTCATGGATTTAGTGCTCGGGCTGGGATGAGGAATGTGACTAAATATAAAAATCATACAAATGTAGATAATCATATTGACCACGCGTGACCATAAAGGTACAATTCCAAGGTGGACCGCAGACCGCAAGTTGCAACCACAAACTGCAAGCTACACTACTGGTTCCTATGAATCTTTATGAAACATTTATATGTTTCATAAAGATTCCATTCAGTAGTTTCACGTGAAAGAGCAACACAAACATCCATCCACACATACAAACTTCGCATTTATAATATTAGTAGGATTAGTAAGGATGTCGCGCATCACATTTGTTCAAAATTATTTAAATTTTGCCTCTAACTTTTTCGTTGTCCGTAACGTATTTTTCTTCATAAAAAGTTTAAATGAAAAAAGTGACAATGTTTCAACAACAAGCCGCCAGAAGTGGTGATTATCATATTTTTAATTGTACCTACTAATTTACGAATGTGAATAATTAATGTATATTTATGAGCTGCGTTAAAATTGTGGGCATGAAATTATGTTGACACTTTAGCCAAATAAGTTTGCAGAATAAACAAAATTGCGGATGACATGTTAACATCGTTATGCATAATTAATCTGAAAAATATTTTCGGTTAAATCTCGCGTAGGTGAGATTTAATCTTCTTTGCTATAAGAGGAATTGATTTTCGCTACTACAATCTCGCTTTTTTTTAAATTTCATTTTGTGTTTAAGCATTGATCATAATCTCACCTGATCTTAAGTGATAAAGTGGTCTAAGTTGGTACATGTCGGCCTAACAAATGGCTTTTCACTCTCTTCTTTAAGAGGCCCAGGTTATGTCGCTGTGGAAACACTTCAGCAGGAAGCTCATTCCACAGCCTTGCTGTTCGCATTATGAATGTTTAGAGATATACCATCCAAATCATATTTTATACCGATACAGAGAGCAAAGTTTTTGTTACTTGTTACGTAACAAAAACTTTGCTCTTTTTAGAGTGGGTGTTCTTGGTGGCTTTAGGACCATTGTGACTTAATTCAATTCGAGGTTGTTACATAATTAAATTTTAGTGTAGTACCTAAGTCTTGGATTCTAAAATTAATGACCTCTTTAAATTCTTCTTCTCTATCGTTTCGCTCTTGGCAGAGCGGTCGTGGTCACTTTGAGGTAGAAACAGCTTTCCGCACGATCTCCCGCCACCTTTTCCTGTTGGTAGACTGTCTAGCGCAGTCAGATACGCGGCATCCCACTGCGGATTTTATTTGGTCGGTCCATCGCATTGGCGACCTGCCACGCGGTCTTGTCCCTTCCACTTTTCCCTGCACGACCAGCCGTTCTATGGAGTCATTTTTCCGCCTTGAGACGTGTCCGAAGTATTGCAGTATGCGCGACTGTACTACGGCCGATAAACGCTGCTTGATGCCGAGCTCCTGGAGTATGGACGCATTGGTACGGAAATCAGTCCACGGTATCCCAAGCATCTTCCTCCAGCACCACATCTCCAAAGCATTTATCTTCCCCTTTTCCAACTCGCGCACTGTCCACGTCTCTGCTGCATAAAGAAAGATGGGGAATACAAGGGTTCGCACGAGCCTGATTTTGGTGGCTTTAGTAAGGTTGCGATTCCTCCACACTCTCCTTAACTTCTCCATTGCAGCTCTGGTTATAGCCATCCGTCGCTTTATCTCATCTGTGCAGCCGCCGTTATTCGAGATTAAAGCACCAAGATAAACGTAGGTCTGAACTACGTCGCAGTTCGCAATTTGCGTCACTTCCGGCGAATTGTAGTTGACGCGATCCACGATCATAACCTTCGTTTTAGACCAGTTTATCTTTAACCCAAACGTATGGCTCACGCGCTCCATCCTGAGAAGCAGCTCCTTCATGTGGTCAGCGCTACTCGCAAATAAAGTGGTGTCATCTGCGTAACGCAAGTTTGAGATCGTATACCCTCCAATCGCAACACCATCGGTCCAGTCTTGAAGGGTGATTCGCATCACAAGCTCGGTATAAGCGTTGAACAGTAGAGGTGATATTATGCATCCCTGTCGCACGCCCGCACTGGGATGGAAACTATCCGAGAGGATGTCATCAGTCCGCACTGAAGCTGTTCCTCCTTCGTAGAGCTCCCTAAGCAAGTGTACGAGGTGTTGAGGTGTGCCCATTTCAAGAAGTGTTTTCCACAATGTTGGCCATTTCACAGAATCGAACGCTTTTGAGAAATCAACAAAGCAAATATATGTTTGCCTGTTAAACTCTCGAGCCTTCTCAATGATTTGACGAACGATGAGGATTTGTTCACGGGTTCCTTTACCTTTCACAAACCCGGCTTGTTCTGGCGCAATTTCTGCTGACAAATATGCTTTCAACCGCTCGTTAATGATGTGTAGCATTATTTTGCTGGCGTGTGTTATCAGAGCAATAAGTCGAAAATTGCTGCATTTCTTCGTGGAACCTTTTTTATGGAGAGGAGTGAACACCGTATGAGCCCATTCAGACGGCCATTTGCCTGTGAGCCATATCTTGTTGCAGATGATGTGGAAGATGTCGACGCCACGGTCTCCCAATGCTTTTATGGTCTCAATCGGGATCTCATCTTTTCCTGTGGCTTTACCGTTTTTAAGATGGTGAATAGCGGCTCTTACTTCTGATCGCAGAATATGTGGCTCGAGCATGTCACTTGTAGGCTTTGTTGATGCGAAATTTTGCGACAGAGGGTCCTGAAACAAGGACTGACAGTAACTCCTCCAAACCTTCGAAATCGCGTCTAGTTCAGTCACCACTAGGCCAGACTGATCCTGGATGGCCCAGGTTTTGGACGGTAGCGTCTTCGTAATGAGGCGGATTTTATGATATAAGTCACGTGATTCATACCTAGCTGCATGAGACTCCATGTCCTGACACATATTTTTTAGGTAGGCGTTATGATCTTGTCTGCTTTTCAGTTGTATTTGTGCCGATATTTTGTTGAGATCCCTCATACTGGCTCCGGCTGCCTTCATCTTTCGACGCTTCTCGACAAGCCCGAATGTATCGCCAGTCATCCAGTGCTGTCTTTTGTGTTCTGCAATTGGTGGTGTGGTCTCTGAGACAGCTTTAGTAATGAGTGTCTTAGCTCGATCCCACAGTGTATCAGATGTTTCATTATCCAGATCGGCTTCAGACCATTGTGACCAGCACTGTTCGACTGTCGAGCGAAACCCCGAAACATTCTTCACCTCTAGCTTCCACGGTTTTTTACTGAGTCTAGCTGCGGTCAGTTTGAGCTTAAGCTTGGAGATCAAAAGCTGGTGGTCAGACCCGCAATCAGCCCCAGGTAACGTGTGGGCATTTAATACAGATGATCTCCATCGTGACCGAATCATGATGTAGTCTATTTGATTGCGAGTCTTTCCATCAGGCGATACCCAAGTGTACAGCCTTCGGGGGTGATGTTGGAAGAAGCTATTAACGATCAGGAGGTCGTTTTCTGAAGCAAATTGTATCAAGCGTTCACCTCGCTCATTTCGCTTCCCGAGCCCAAATCTCCCAGCGCACTTGCTCAGCTGATAAGCGTATTCTCCAACCTTAGCGTTCAAGTCTCCTAGGATGACTAATAATTCTCTATTAGGTACCTTCGCTATTGTAGTTTCTAGGTCTGAGTAAAACTTCTCGACTATCTCTTCGCTCGCAGTAGAGGTAGGGGCATAGACCTGAACGATGTTCAGATTCATTGGTGAAGCTTTTATCTTAATGCTGATAATACGGTCGCTTACTGGTTCGTACCCCATAACGCATTGCTTCAGATGTATGGGCAGAAGAAAGGCCACGCCATTGCTGCTGCTGATTTCGTTGCCAGAGAAGAAGACGACGTGATGATCTGCCAACTTATGTCCACTGCCCTTCCAATGTGTTTCGCTTAGACCACAGATGTTGACACCAACCCGTACCACCTCCCGTTCTAATATAGTAAGTTTCCCAGGCTGGTTTAAGCCGCGTACATTCCAAGTTCCTATCGTCTGGAGGCGTCGCAGCTTGATGGGGTTTCCAGTAGTAGAGTTTCCATGGAGGGCCTGGTCACCTACCCCGCCATGGCCGGTAGCCAATTTCACACCGCGCGCCCCGGACGCAGCGCAGCGCCGGTCGCTAATCGGTTCGCAGGGCAATCGTGTTTTATTACTTGTTTCGCTCATGTGACTTTCTTGGGAGTTTTTTCGCAGTGGTTTCCCCTTGCCTTCTGCGTCAGACATTTTTGGGATTATTTAGATCTCAAGGCCGCTGTAGCCTCCTCTACCCGGTTGCCCGAGTAGGTGAGTGGTTATTCCGCCACAGCACGGTCGCCATTGGTCGCCTCTTTAAATTAGGTTCTATTATATCACCGCATCTACTTCCTTTCCCAGTTTCTCTACCTGAAGGTTGTCTGGAAGAGATCGCTCTTAGCGATAAGACCGCCTGTATTGTACATTCCAAATATCTTTAAGCATCGTTATGTAACTTGCTTTCTTTGTGCAATAAAGTATATCTTATCTTAAAAAGGTGTTTAATTAAACATACAATACGAAAGTTGTTGTTCATCCCTAACGTTAGCAGTAAGCTTCCTGCTTGGCTTCTTGGTTTTCCGACCTCCCACCGGTACTTACTAAGCTTTCCTGCTACTACTTCAAGAGTAGTAGAGATCGTTTAAACTGAAATGACACGCCTCTCCACCGCATTTGCGCAAACAAGAGTGCTTGCTTGTATACGTAGATGCAGTGGAGGGGCGCATAATTTCAGCTAAGACGATCTCTAACTCTTGAAGGTGGTTGTTAGTAAGCTCATCTAACATAAACTAATTAATTTATTTTAACATATTTTATTTTTTTTTAAAATTTGAAAGAAGTATTTTTAGACTTTGCAACCTTATTTAGTTTTGTAAACTGTCCTACTTTTTTCACTTTTCAATTCTATTTATAAGACGACAGCGCCCGAAACTTTAATTTTTTTGTCGAAGTCGTATTTTTCGCTCATGAAAGTAATTAAAGTTTTAAACTCCATTATAATTATGATTCAGCAGCAACCGTTTTTATTTCCAACTTTCCGATAGTGGAGCGAAATCTAACTAGCTAAGTTATATTTAACAAACTTTTTTGATTCCATGATTCTACTTGTTTATTATTTTGTATCTTCCTCAAACTTCATCAAACCCGACGAAGAGAAATCGATTCAGCCGTTCTCGAGTTTTGCGGTTAGCAACACATTTCGTGATTCCTTTTTAATCAATATACTTACCTACTCTTATGTGAAACACTTTATTGCACACATAATTAACAAAGTTATGGATATGTTGGTAATGCTTTATTAAGTAGTAATCTTTCGTAGTAGTGTAACAAATTCTTTTTATACAATCGTAATAATTATAATGTGGATTTACTTCATTGATTTAAAGAATGTTTGGATCATAGTTTTTAATTGGTACCTTGTATTTTCTCTCTTGTATCTTCTCAGTAAATTTGAAGGCGTGAACTGTAAAAATAAGTAATGAGGCAATTATCTACTATATAAAAATAAGTCGGGTTTTCCTTCCTGACGCTATAACTCCAGAACGCACGAACCGATTTCCACGGTTTTGCATTCGTTGGAAAGGTCTTGGGCTCCGTGAGGTTTATAGCCAAGAAAACTCAGGAAAACTTAAAGCTAAGTCCACGCGGACAAAGTCGCGGGCGGCTGCTAGTTACTATTAAAGATCCCTAGATTAATAAAACTTTCTTCGTTACAATTAGGCTCTAAAATAATACTAGTATCACGTACGTAGGTTGCAAAAATAACATTTTAATGGCTCATATCTTTTTGTTAAAAAACTTGATACGATACGTGTAACAAAAACCTTTGAAATGCTGGCGTATCATTATACAGGTATGACAAATGGCCGTGATATTTTGTAGCTGCCGTGAAAATAACGAAAGAGGTAAAAATAGCTCAGATATAACGCGTACGCACCAGGGCATCCTGTATAGGGTTACTATATAATAAAGGAATATGGGACATTTAAAAACACAATTGCGTCAATTGACATTCCAAGCACGTTGCTTGACAAAAGCCTGATTGGAGTGATCTATCTTTTTTGGAAAGAAAAATGCTTTTTGCCATTTTTGTAGTCCAAAGGGACTCAAAAACAGAGCTAGATTTTTGTGTGTTACCATTACCAACCATTAACGTGAAATTCTATTGGCGATTAAAAACTAACACAGTAAAGAAGCATTTCTAGAAAATAGGGCACTTTTTAAAAGCGTTGATGCTATGCTAGGCTAAAACAGATTTTAAATACACAATGACTATCAATACCAATCATTATTGAATTGTTAACATGAACAATAGTACCAACTAATCCAGTCAAAATAAAATTGTCTATACAGTTTTGCACTGATATTGTTAATGATTTTAATTATTCGTCATTGATCATAGAGTTTTTAAACGACCGAAGTGCGAATAAAGTATACTGCTCATGAGTAGAATGTTGAACAAGAAAAAAATTCCGGCCATGTCCGAAATAATCTGAACGAATGGTAACTCTACCCCTCCCTGACGTGCCAGTGAGGCGTAAGTCTGAACATGGCTTTATGAGCGCGCACTTTTTATTAGTTGGGGCTGACTTCCCTTAAAAAGTGCAATAAGGTTCCTACGGCTACAGCACTGATAAGCTAGTCCGTGATTTCGCATTTTATGCAAATACTTTTGGTATGGTTCTGGTAATTTCTCTATCCTTATTTTGATGATATTGCATGACCTAAAAAATAACGATCTCTTCAACAAAAACTTTTGTTGAACGATATTTATTATTCGTAATAAAACAATATTTTTTGCGCGTCGTATATAGTTCAGAATCAGCACTTGTAGGCTACTGAATTCTTAATAATGACAAGATTACCCTTAGATGGTTTGACCCTCGATAGTTTGTTATGACGTAATAACAGTAAATCTTACTTTCTGACTGCCCATCCGACGGTCTGGAACAGTTATGAGACCTCAACAAGCTATCGTTGTAACTTAATATAATAAAATTACTACTGGACATAACGAGTGGGGACAATTCCTCAAAAATATTTAAAAAAACACTAGCGGCAACCCGCGACTACTCCCGCGTGATCTTTAGTTTAAAAAAAGGATCTCTATAAGAATAGATTTTGCCCTATTCTCAGACTTAACAAACAAACACATAAAACTTCATAGATAGAGATAGATAGATATATTCTTTATTGTACACCAAAACAACAGAAATCAATAGCAAAGAAACACAGATTAACGTAAATGTACAATTCGGGCGGCTTCATCGCTAAAAAGCGATCTCTTCCAAACAACCCACAGGTAGAGGAATGTTAATGAGAAGGGTAGGCAAGTGCACAAAAAAGTAAACAGTAGAAATGGTAATAAAATAAACTTAATACCTCACATTAAATAAATAAATTAAAAAAAAAGATAACATGATTCAAATACAAATATATACTTAAACCTAGAGAAAATGCTATAAAGTTTAAGAAGTGCGATAAAAGAGATTAGTAAATGAATGAATAATAATATTAATACACAAAAGGAGAAAAGCACATTCAGGATAGCCAATATGAAACCAAAGTTATCAGGATAGAAAGAGGAAATGGAAGGAAGAACTTCATCAGAATCGGTCAAACCATTTTGAAATAGTTTGGCAACGAGCACTGTGACTGTGATTTAGATCTTGATAAAATTATCCCAACAGTATCAGCCAAAGATGCTGTCCATAGTTTTATGGACCGATCCAAAAACGGCACGTTTGCCTGTTCTTATTAGGTATTGGAAAAATGGGAATGTGCTTGTTTACTGTCGGAAATGTTGTGCGTTGCCAGATGGCGTTGTATATTTTAGAGATGTTTGATAAATTACTTTGTTTACTATCTAAACAAATCTACGCTAATAACTTTGTTTTATCATCTTAATAGAATACAAATTCGCTCTTCAACGTGGCATCGTAAAGTTGATAGGTAATTTGTTACTTCATTACCTTTTTGAGATAATTAATTCTGATAACAATAAATATCTCACTGAACATCACAGGCGTTTAACTCTCTGACCCAAGTTACAGTCAAGTTTATTGTTCAGCTTAAACGGCAAACGATATTACAATTCCTTCCTCCTCGGCCCAATCTTGTGTGTTCCGGAATTCAAAGGAACTTGGACCCTTCGTCCCGCTGGACCTACCGATGACAATAGGGTCAACACAACATTTGTGTTGACACATTGAATGTGCGTGAGTCCGAATTATAACCAGGAGATTTCTTTTGCAATTGAATCTGGATATGTATGAATGAAAAAAATACAGCCGGGCTCAGGGCTATATTTTTTCCTCGAGCCATCGTTATACTGTTAGAATAATCAATCAAAATGTTTCTATAAATAAACATCACATTTATGCAGAATGAAAAAGAAATATGATATCGCACAAGAATAATTTTACCAAATTTTAAAAACTGGAACTATTTCAATCTTAAAAAATCTTAATCAGCCATGAGGACCACCGCTGGGCAAAGGCCTCTCTTCCAACATTCAAATTCAATATTAAATGTCAACATTTTGTTGAAATAGTGTCAAAAAAACAAATGCTTAGTAAAATGACCCTTTAATCCTTTGAATCTTTAATCTTTAAAACTGTACATTTTTGTGGTTTTGGTGGCAATAAATATATTTATCTGATTTTACATCCAACTCCTTTTGCATTTTGATTTGACTATTTTTTTCCAAACTAAAATCACAATGTTAGCGGTAAAAATAAAGTAAAACCCTTATCCTGTTGTAATTGTCCTCAGCCAGCATTGCCATTTCCATTCCTGTATTGTAGAGTGGAACATCAGATAAAAGCCAAACCCATCAGTCCCAGGCCGGGCGGCAGCAACCCTACTCACTTATAAATGATGAATATTTGACGCCATTGTGCGTTCATATCCGTAAGGCCTAATGCATACTTACACAGGCCGATGTTCTAACGTTGTGTCCGCGGGGAATTAATAAAAATAATGGCAATAAATAAATATCCGGTACTTTTTACACCTTGTTAATTTTACCGTGAACTGGGCCGAGCTTGTTTAATTGTGTTGAAGACTGATATAGGTTTAAACACAAATACCAAATGTAGATATTCTCTCCGGAGAAACATTCATGGTACTCTGAGCCACGTCAATAATGTCTTGATAAGTTGATAAGTGTTTTAAATAGTTTTTTAATTTAAAAATGGGTTTGCGTTTGACCCCAGTCTCGCCTGGCTAAATTATTCTACTAGTGTTGAACATAAAATAGAGTACCTTATAGACTTACAGCTTAACGTACCTTAAGATGCTGGAAAAATACATCATATTTCAATAAAAGTAGCCAACCAACCGACCGAGCCACTTCTTATTTTATTTTTTCAGTATGGATAATTATTTTATATAGATACGGTTCTTAATCTTCGATTTTTTTAGCGCTCGCACTGTGAACGAGGTCCATTGAATAAGTCTCCCGTCAAATTGAGCACAGGTTGAGGGACGACTTCCTTCATCGGTTTGGTTTGTGTCAGTTATTATTGTGTCATCAACTCGAGATGTAGAAGGTTGTAATATTATTCGGGTACGTTAAACTTTTGAAGAATATTTCAATATTTATTTCCAGTCTTAAATCTGATTTTTTTGTTGTAAAATTTATAACCAAAGTCTTTTTTTGGTTTCACCACAAGTTCAATTCCAATGTAGGGCAAAGTTCTCCCTTCAAATCGCTAGTATTTAAAAAAGAAATTTTCGTTCTTGATAATGATATAATTTAACTAATTCAATAATTTTCAAGTGTAACTGTGAAAAAGTAATGTAAAGTAAAAAAAATACATTCAGTCGCACTTGGTACAGTAAATTCAAAACAAATACATAGGAACAAAAAGTAAGTATCACTGGAACGGTTTCAGCTCAGCATATGCTGGATGTCATAACACCGCAGTGCTGGTCTTCTGCTAATACCAGATACTAATACTAATACTGTGAACAGTCTATTTTTAAATTGTTTGATCGCGAAGTCATCTGTCAATCTTTTCATTCTCATCCTAGCGGTGCGTTTTTTTGACAGTTAAAGGTCAGGCTATGCGTCGAGCCACCGCAACGAAACGTCAACTGCTGTGTCGTTTTTTATGTTTCCGTTCCGCCATCGCAGGCAATGTCACAAAAATCAAACAACGTATCGCAACACACTAATGGGGTCAAACCCTTTTTCCTCCGAAATCATAAACAAAATAGTTTTTGAATAGACGATCATCAACGTAAATATAACTTTTTTGACGTGATAACGTCTTTAAAATCGTTTTAGTCGGGTGACATCTTCAGAAACTTGTGTCACACCAAAACCTCACGAGCGCGATCGCAGGTATAACGAGAGAGAGACGGACCGATCTCCCGTCTCATCTCGAGCGCTGCCAGTCATTCCGTGAAATGCCGTTATCACGTAAACATCTCGATCGTAAACCTACTTTACAAACAACCAATTTTTGTAATCGAACGCACATAATCAAGTTGTTTGGTGGTTTCAATTTTCAAGCTAATTTGTTAATTTATCCAGTGGTTAACACAAATACTCAACATATTAGTCGGTCAAAAACCGCGGTACGTCTGCGAATTAGTGTTGCGGCTAATCTGGAGAGAATGCCTTCACACGCTAAGTCCACCAAATGCGTACGAAATAAATCGACCACAATTCAAAGTGTTTGATAGTACTTTCCTACAACGCCTGAAGACTACTGTATCATACATACATAAACGGCCTATATACTCTAACACGCGGGCTCAGTGCGGATTGTTCGAGGAGTTTAAGGTTAGTGAGCAACCCTTTTGTCAGATATTATCAAGCCACCCTCAGGCATCTGACTGGGCTCAACGACTGACATCTAGCGACGTCAACCGGGACCAACTGCTTAACGTGCCTTCCGAAGCACAGAGATGCCTGAAATACACATCACTAAATTTCAGTCGGGGTGGTCACCCATCCCATTTCCGACCCGGCGTGTGTTGCCGATAGTGATCGGCTGCGCCACGGGCAAATCAATCCACAGTAAAAAATGTTTGAAAAATTAAATGTTCAATTAAATCCAAGACGTGGTGCGGCTTCTGTACCAAATGGAGGTCGCAGACCGAGCTATAGAAGGAGCTACTGCTCCTACTTTCTTCGAAGAATAAACCCGTAACGAAGTTAAACAAAACGGAAGTCATGGACATGGAGCAAAAGTTTCCATAGTTAGCAAGGTAAAATGACAGTGAAACGGCCACACATGTCGTAAAACCGTCACATTGGGCGGTTTTACAACCTCATTTTTTTTTTGATTTGAAATAATAAGTTGCTTCCCTGATTTTTATTTTTTAGGGAGACTTTATAAGGGTTAGTTCTATTACTTTTAATTACTTTGACATTGTTTTAATTATATATTTATCCAATAATCATCATTTCTGTGAATTCCACTCCTAGTTTATTTATTATTTACGTTCTACTTATATTGTTATATTATTTATGAAATTATATTATTAAGTTCTTTTAACTATAATAATATCTACTGTCATTTTATATCTTTATCTAATTAGTTAATAATTTTAAAAAACCTAATTAGTTGCCCGCGTGTCTCAGTCGTGGCAGAAGATCGGCAGCAGTCACCACTGTAAAGCAACGCACGCTGGGTCGGTAATGGGATGGGTGATCTCCCCGATCAAAATTAAGTGATGTGATTTTCTGTAAAATACAGACAATATCCGTACTACGGAAGGCTTATTGTGCCTAACCTAACACCTCCGATTCCCACGATGATGCGTATGATTCGCGCCACCATGCCATGAGGTGAAGTATGAAGTTGACGTGAGTCCTTTGTCCAGCAGAGGGACGTATAAAAGCTATCATCACTACATAGTATAAAACAAAGCGGCTTTCTCTGTCACTATGTATGCTTAAATCTTTGAAACTACTCAACAGATTTTGATGCGGTTTTCTTCAATCGATAGAATGATTGAAGAGGAAGGTTTATAATATATGTATAACAACATTTAATTGCCCCCTTGCGATGCCGGGGCGCGTCGCTAGTTTCACAATATGTGACATGAGCAGAATAAAGAAACTTTAAACATATCAGGATACTCGCCATAGTAAAATGTTTTAGGAAACATAATTTAAAAAAATGTGTCTAAAGTCTTAGGTTCGGAACATGGTGACTGTATCTCTGAAGCTATTTTAGCATTACTTTGATCTCATAGTCACCTGTCCTCAACTTAAAACCACTTTATGAGGTAGGTAACGACGTACAACAAAACGACGTGTCTCGTAAATAACAACATAAACAATAAAAGGTCGCATATTTATTCAGCAACGACTTTTATTTTAACGGTTTCGAGTATTTATTATTCTGACGGCGTATTTTATTTTGTAGGATAATGTATTCGGTGAACAAAATGATGTTATTTCACTTTACTGGCGGCGGGATCGAGTGGTTGATTAGCATACCATTGAAAATTTAAACGATATCGGCTTCTCATTGAGATCTTCTACCGGTTGGCTTCTGGGCTGATGCTGCGTGGTGTCAGATGGCAAATCATGCCATCTTACACAACCCACGAAGCCACGAAGCATCAACCATACTTATCAAAGTATGCTTTGGCATTTGGCATTGCTGCAGGATTCACAAACACGAACTACAGAAACAACATTAAGAAAAACTAGTAATTAAAAACTACAGACTTCTTCGTCTCTACATACACGAAACAATGATATTGTAATTAAAAATATGTAGATACCTGTCTACCTATTTTTCATATAACTTTACTTGTGCAAAAAAGTGGCACCTGAAATCAGAACGTTTCGTACACCTGAGCAAAGCATTGACAGTTTGATACGACAATGCGCAAAATTTATTAATTTATTTATTTATTAGTTCGTACACGAAAATATAGTTACATTGGAAATAATAAGAACAACAACATGCATTTAAAACTCAATTTCTTTGCGCCTGTGGTCGTTTGAGAGGAAAGAACTAAGCCGAATATATTTTTTCAATTATTCACATTCAAAATGAGAGAAAATATTAATTCAGAGTGAAGCGTATTGATGATTAAAATAAGCGTGAAGCACCGAGATGTGAAGTGATGTCAGCCGGAATGCCACCTCTGATTTCATAAGCACTCAATCAATAGCACTAACAAAATGTTTCGCACCACTTTAAAATATTAAGTGATGCAAGTGGGAATTCCTTACTTTTCAGTTAAAAAACTCAGTTTAGCGATCCAATTGCCAACCCCATAAAAACCTTTAGCAGCGCTGCAATAACCCATTAACTTTTAAATCGCTTGGTCTCTTTCATTTTTGTTGCTGCCGTTATTTGCGAGTAAGTGACATAATAACTTAAGCTATGCTTTAGCGTTGCGTTCGTTTTTATGAATAAGTATTTTTTTGTTCCAAACGAAACTTCATAAATATCGGAAAACCAGAAAAGGACATTTGGTCGTCTTGGCATCAGGCAGGAATCAAACCCGCATCTTTCGCAAACCGGGCGACTGAACTAACCACTGTGCTACCGAGACCATTAACAGACCGGCCGAATCTTTCTGGTATATGAGCGAGGGTGATTTCATCAATGTTAAAAGCATCCACCTTCAACACTCGGAAGAAATAAAAAAAAATTTTAATCGGAAGTTAAATATTTGAAATAAGGAATTTCAAATATTTAACTTCCGATTAAAATGAAAAAGCTATGACTATGTAATGGTTATTATTGTTTTAAGCATTTTCCGTGCAGTAAAGTTGCAGTTCCGTGCACCTTTACTAAAGATCTGCAACAAGAAAAAGACATTTGGTCTTAAACTTTTTAACTCTTAAAAACCTGTCATCAGACCTGCTTACTAAGTAGATATTCCCAGTGTGAGACTCACACGTAGTAAGTGACCTAGTCTCAGCACAATGGGAGTCGTGACGTCATAGCCAGGCGTGACCAACCCTTTCACAATTTAGTGTACACTGCTGCAAAAAAGTTTCTAGCCTTTACTTAATGTAATAAGGTTTTTTTGTTTTTCATTTGAACGATTTCATTTGTGATCATTTAGGTTTTTTTCTTGTTAGATTAAATGATTACGCTTCTGTTTCTGTTTTTGAATAATTAAGTAATACATTTTGTAAATTAACAGAGTTTATTTAATATTTTCAACGTCTCAACATTTCAATTTACGTAACTAGTACTCATAATTTGTGAAAACATATGAAATGTATAAAATGTACAATGTTGGTTATGAGAATGAAGTTATATTCAAGTTAAAGTTTTTTCTGCATTCAAAGACCGGCTACCTATATGCTATAAAAAAGGCAAACGTCAGTATGAATAAATATTATTTACTGACCTGAAAGATTAATAGTGCAATTTCCACCACATTACTTTCTAAGTCAAAGAATACACCTAGACACAAGTAGTTTCAGGAGGTCTTGTTTTACTTACTTACGGGAGCACCGTACGCTACCCCGACGCCTTACAAAGTAGCTTTGAAAGCTCCTAATTGGCGTTTGGGGCAAGTTACAATCCTTACTGACTTTTTACTAGAGCAGGTAGCAAAAACAAAAGATAAAAGAAACTGTATCTTGCTTGGAAAACAAAGCAATTCCACTACTTTGGATTTTTTTCTTTCACAGCTAAAAAACTACAGAAAACGAATTATTATACTTGTTGTTGCTAGTCCAAGTCAAAACAAATATTTTACAGATAGAAAGAAAAAACCTCTTATTTAGGTTCAGCGCAACTTAGAAAATTGGAACAAACAAAACAAAAACAATTTAAATTCAAATGACCAGCGTGAGGTTAACCCCCTTATTCCTAAAAAGTTAAACAGCTCTTCAACAACACTTCAACTGTTGTATCGCTTCGGCATTCTTGGGAGTAAGTGACACAATTACTTGAACAATGCTTTTGCGTTCGTCTTTATGAAGAAGGGTTTAATTAATTCTGTTCAAGTGTAAAAGAGCCTTTTATCCACTTCCAGCTTATGCCTTAAACCGAAACCGTGAGCTTGCTGTAGGAAGCACCTACTGACCGCGACTTAAGTGTTCCATCTAGAAGTGCTTTTACCGACCTTGCCAAGTCGAAACTGAAAAACTTCTTAAGTAGTAATTGTTGGTGATCGACTCAATACTTGAAGTAAAACCCTTGATTTATAGTATTTAAAAAGTTTTTTTTAATTTTCACTTGTTCATGGTTTGACACATTTGATACAACCAGAAAATAAACTGACAGTAAGGAAGAACATATCTTTAAAAAAGTAAATAACTCAAAAAGATTATAAAAAGTTTGCATGCGTCAGCAACAAGTATCTTCTTGTATCACTGGTAGCGGTATCTGAGTTTATCTACGTACCGCTAGTAAAACAAACTTTTAAATTCAAAATCTTCTCTATTTATTAAAAAAAAATTAATCTCTCTCAATTTTCTTAGTTGTTATGCGTCTTCATGGAAACTGTTAAAAGATCAGCAGACCTTTAGTTTGAGAAGTGTTCCACGTTCGCCCTCATCATGACCCATCTCTGTCAACCCCACAAAAGAATTTATGTTTTTATTATAGCCGTAAGAACCAAAATGCTGTTTTCAATCCTATTTCGTCTGTTTTAATGGGACACACGAAAATAGCCATGTTTTTTTTTAAAATTCGTACATACCGTTAAAGCCTTTGTCTGAACCCTATGCATCCAAAGTCTGGAGGGCAATGGATATAATTTTTTTAGTAAAAAAATATGCTATCATATTATCAACCTTGTAACGGAGGGGAAGAGGATATAAGTGGACTGTCGATCGATATGTAAATAAAAGTATATTATTTAAGAACAAGAGAAAACAAAGCAATAATGAAACAGGGAAACATACCAAGTCGCAGAATAAATTATAAGAGTCAACTCTATGGCCAAAACGTGAAAATAAACAATTGACAATCATATCTTTTTTAAACTACAAAGGAGTACTCGTATTTACTCCGTAACAAACCTCATACGAGTGAATCAGAATTTGGAGCTTGTCATTTTATTGAAAGCCTGTTATTTCGAACTATGCATTGTAGTAAGTTTACAAAATTGTATTTAGTTCACACAGTTAAAAATCCATTCCATCAAAAGAACAACAAAAAATAGCTAAAACAAAAACTGATGAAAAAATATGAATGATGTGTTTTAATAGTCTATTAATATGCGATTTTTAACACAGCAGCACCATTTTAATTAAAACTTACGCAGCTTCGAATTGCAATAAAGTTACTGCCACGTAAAACGAATATTCTGATTTTATTTCCGTTACCTGATACACATTTACTTTTGTTTCAGATTAAACTGAAAATCGAAAAATGAGCAAATCACAATCGTGCGAATGGGAGTACCTTGAGAAGAAATCAAACAGACGGTAATAATTTATAATTCATAAGGTGTACTAGACAAGTTGAGAGGCTTGAGGAAAAATCTCAAAGATATTTCTCAATTACGTTATAAAAGGGTTGTTTGTTTTTGTTACAGAAAAATGGCATGTGAGAAGATGAAACTTCATGAAACCACGTTTGCTCAAATGAAGAATTATTATGGACATACTCCAGCTAAATATTCAGAAACAAACATCACATTAAAGTTTAACAACGCAACGTGAAATGTAGCTATACTGGACGTCAAAATGGGTCAGACACATACGCATGCTGATTCTAACATCACTCTTGTGAATTATTCGGAAGTTTATGACGTCATAGATGACGATAAAGATGCTTGTGCAGTTGCTGATGATCCGAAATATCCGAGTAGCTTTGGGATAACTTTAGCTGTGCCAGAATGGGAAGCCATCTGTACAGCCATTGTACTAACATTGATAATCATTTCGACTATAGTAGGCAATATCTTAGTAATACTTAGTGTTTTTACATATAAGCCACTTCGGATCGTCCAAAATTTTTTCATCGTATCTTTGGCCGTTGCAGATTTGACTGTAGCGATCTTAGTCCTACCCCTAAACGTTGCGTACTCAATTTTGGGACAATGGGTATTCGGGATATATATGTGCAAGATGTGGTTAACGTGCGACATAATGTGCTGTACGTCATCCATCTTGAACCTTTGCGCAATCGCTTTAGACCGGTACTGGGCTATTACAGACCCCATAAATTACGCACAAAAGAGAACACTTGAAAGGGTCCTCTTAATGATTGGCATAGTTTGGGGTCTTTCATTGGTTATTAGTTCTCCTCCGCTGCTCGGGTGGAATGACTGGCCTGAAGTGTTTGAGCCGGACACGCCATGTCGATTGACCTCCCAACCTGGCTTTGTAGTATTTTCTTCTTCAGGCTCCTTTTACATACCACTAGTTATTATGACTGTAGTATATTTTGAAATATACTTAGCCACAAAAAAACGTCTTCGTGACCGCGCTAAGGCGACCAAAATTAGTACTATTTCTAGTGGTCAGAATAGGTTTACAGCGAAAGAAAGCGATAATAACGACCAAGACTCAGTAAGTTCTGAAGCTAATCACAATGAGCATCAAGGCGCTACACGATTAGTGTCAGATAATGAAAAGAAAAAAAGAGTGAGAAAATTGACACCAAAGAAAAAACCCAAAAAGCGATACTGGAGTAAAGACGACAAGTCGCAAAACAAATTGATAATACCCATACTATCAAACGACAATTCTGTGACGGATATGGCCGAAAACTTGGAAAATAGGAATACGTCATCAGAAAGTAATTCTAAAGAAACTCCTGAAGATGATCTGTTGGAAGCAGTCGAGCCTGTAGTAAAACCTCAGAAACGAGTGAAACCCAGCCAACCGAACACTGTTTACCAGTTCATCGAAGAGAAACAGCGTATTTCGTTAACACGCGAGCGGCGAGCCGCCAGGACCCTGGGGATTATAATGGGCGTATTTGTCGTATGTTGGCTACCTTTTTTCGTTATTTACCTTGTGATTCCCTTCTGTGCGAGCTGTTGTTTATCTAATAAATTTATCAACTTCATTACCTGGCTTGGATACGTTAATTCAGCGCTAAACCCTCTGATATATACCATATTTAATATGGATTTTAGGAGAGCATTCAAAAAATTACTGTGTATAAAACCTTAATAAGTGTGTGTTGTGCCAAAGACTGTAATATAATTAGAATTTCGTGCTTGGAGTGTCGTGTTGAAAGCCGCTGATTTGCTCAAATTACAATTTTGAATCATTGATAGGAAGATTTAATGGTTATTGAATACCTACGTAAGTAATAAAAATTAAATAGGATTTTTCAATGTATGTGTTTCGATGACTGTGTGGTTCTCAATATAAGTCCGTAGTGTGGTATTGTAAATAACTTATAGGGACACATGAAAATATTTATTAGTGTTGCAATATCGTAGTGTTAGAAATTTACTTGTATACTTAAAGTGTACATATTACAGGTTATACCGTGCATAGCACAGTAGCTAGAATGTATCCTACTAATATTATAAAGGCGAAAGTTTGTATGTCTGGATGTGCCGTGTTGCTCTTTCACGTAAAAACTACTGAATGGATTTTAATGAAACTTTACAATAATGTTGCTTATACATCTGAATAACACATAGGCTACAATTTATAAAGATATTGTGTAAATTGTTGAAGATATCAAGTAAAATATGAAAATGTACGCGGCATCACGTGGTATGACATGAAAGTTGATGACAGACGGCTGCTGTCATTAGCGTAACTATAGGTGCCTTCCAAATTAGAAGGGTTTAACATCGAAATAACATTTGGGCTACAATTTGTACTCGCTGGCTGAACTAAATTCCACGCGGACGAGGTCGCGGGTGGCCGCTTGTTTATTAATATTTTGTAAATAATTTATTCGTGATACTGAATTTAACAATAACGAATATTAAATACCAACGAATGCCATTGTATAAAAACAAGTGATGGCAACTTTTCAATTTTTCTGTGTAAATACATATCTTTGTCCGTTGTAAATAAACTAATATATATAATCAGTACCAGAAAAAATCTACTTCAAAGTTTTTTTTAAAACTAGTAATTTATGATTAAAATAAGAAACTAATGAGTGATTTTGTTCCTTTACATGTACATGATTATTGTTTTCCAAAATATTATATCCCTTTGAAATAATTTGAGCCCTTATTTAAAAGGGATATTAGTCTTATTGCAACTATGATTGATTATTCTGGATTGTAATAAAATATTCAACAGTTTTCTGCTTTATTTAGAACAACACCTTCCCTTTCGTCCTCTAACGTCGCGATACCTATCGTGCTTTAAATAATGGTTAATTTATTATGTTCTGACATTGGTTCTAACTAAACAATAGCTCATTTCTATGATTTTTTCTTCATTACTAATATGGTAAGTTGTGTAGTATTTCAAGTGGTAAATGCTTGGTTCATAGGACGCAAGAGGTTACTCTTGCGTCCTATGAACCAAGCATTTATAAAAAGTATTGTTCCCGGAAGTTAATGCACAAACGTGTATCAGAGAGAAAATGGACGTGAGAGGATAAGGAGAAGTGGGTCAAGACATGATACTGGACTGTGGAAGATGTGGGTTCGATTCTCATGTCTTAAGACGGTAACATTCAACTCACATTTTCTGTAATAATTTATCTAATGGAATTCGATAATGACTATGTTGAGTGAGTGAATAACATTTTATTAAGGTTCGCTACTGGGGTCGGCCGGAGAGAAAATCTGTCAAATTTGAAAGCGATCGTGACAGCTATGGTCACACAGTGGTTGGGCCGTGCAATCCGTGCATAAATGCAATGCATAAATCCGGACGACCGTCTTGGTGTAATTGTTTAGAAGTCGGCTACTACACCAAAGGTCGCGGGTTCGATCCCCGCACAGTACAAACATTTGTGTGCATGAACATGTCTGTTTGTATTGGTCTGGGTGTTTCCTTTGTATAATAAGTATGTATTTACAAAAGAAAAAGTATTTGAGTATGTTTATCCGTTGTCTAGTATCCCATAAAAACGGAGTATAATTAACTCACTTGGGGCTAGGTGGCGCTGTGTGGAATAATGTCCAGGGATATTTATTTATTTATTATTATTATAAATCGCGGCATGATAATCATTTGATGCGTTCACCAAAGATATTTTTATTTCGCCACCCAATATATTTCAGGATATAGGGCAAACAAAAGAAACTAACCAAAAATTTTATTTTATTAAACATACTAACAAGCGGTTTTGCCAATTATTTTTTTACACTATTATTTGCAATCTATTCTCGTGACCACGTTATTTGCTCAATGTTATATCTGGTACTTGACGATTCCATCGAGATTTAGTTGTAACTTGGTTTATCCGTTCGATCATCATCAACACAAAATATTTCTTACATCCAATGCATATGATATAGCAATACACGGAGCCATTTCTAGTAACATGCAGAAGAACCCACTAATTAATTGGTCTTACTTGTAATGAAAAGCTGCAAGAAGCATTAAACGGAGCTATCTTGTTACTAACTAAAACGAGGAATTTAACAGTTGTTAACAGTTGAGACACTTTTAGTGGATAATTTATTTTAGATAATAACACTTGAGTAATACCTTTAGTCTCCTGTAGAGGCCATCGTATTTCAGGCTTTTTACGCTGAATTGAATACAGAATCCACCGTGATCTTCATCTTACTGGAATTGATCTACGAGTAGAGCATAGTATGAAAGGAAGTCACTTCACACAGTTTCTGTCTGTTTTTACATAAGCTTTCACTATCTAAATGATAGTTGATGCTAATTATATTTTCTAGAACGTTTGTCTGTATAGTTCATTCAAATTACTACGGGGAAAAGCTGTGTGCAAATAGCCAGTTAGAGATAAAAATGCTTGCACTGCCATTTTTCCATGGCTGACGTAAATATGATAATTCATATTTATGCCAAAGTTCTATCTGATCCATTTTTTTTTAATTTAAAATGGGTTTGCGTTTGACCTCAGTCTTGCCAGCCACGCTTACCCAAAAAATGCCTATTCACTCTTGCCTTGAAGACACCAAGGTTGTATGTATCCGGAAACACAGACGCAGGGAGGGCGTTCCACTCCTTAGCGGTGCGGACCAGAAAGGAAGCACCAAACCACTTAGTTCGGACCGCTGGAAAGTCGACCACATGGAGATGAAAGCCCTCGCCGCGTCTTGTGGTCCGGTAGTAGAAAGTAGAGGGTGGTATCAGGTCATGAAGTTCTTGCGCACACTCTCCGAAATACACCTTATAAAAAATCGATAGACAGGCAACTCTACACCGATGCTCCGAACTCGAGTTTGGTTCCAACGAGCGTCTCGTCACCTATCAGTCTCCTGGCTCTTCTGTCTACTGAGTCCAGTGCATCCAGCTGATACTTGGCAGAGCCATCCCAGAGGTGGCAGAAGTACTCCATACACAACCGAATTTGTGGTTGGTACAATGTAAAAGCTGTTCCGGTGTGAAGTGTGTTTCCATTTCGAATAACTTGTCATTATGTTCTATTGCAATAACTATTTATGTTTCGTATAAGCAAACGCAAACTTTAATTTTTTTTGCTAGAGATCTCCATCCTAATTACTATGGAACGAGTGAAGTTTCTTTGACAGCCGTCTGCGCAGTCCCGCAAGTCAGTCTTCCACATGACGCCGGGTGAGTGCACGTCACTGCGTAAAGAATAGGAAAATGAAATGGCAACTAGTACGAAATTGTCAAACCCAAGAGAGCTTTTAATCAAGTGTACTTATAAATATAAACCTGCCATATAACTCTCATGGTGAATCATGATAAAATCATACGTTTGATAAATTATGCATAATGCATATGAACAAACAGTACGGAGGAAAAAAATAAAGTTGGACTATTTTCAACAAAAGACCCTATGTGCGCCTATTTCGTGTAAATTATCCGCGTAATTATAAATGTCATTTTCGTCAAAAGCGACGTGCGCTCACCTTGGGGACATGGGGGGGAGTGAGCTGCAACGGTGCGCGGACAGCTATCAAAGAAACTTCACTCACTCCATAGTAATTTGTATGGAGATTTCAAGCGAAAAATTCGGAATGTTTGGGAATTTTTTGCACAAAACTGAAATAAAGCAATGAAAAACAACTGATTGGCAATGCTTCTTTGATATCTGATCTTTACACGTTATTTAAAACACGTAAGTTGTTAGTTTATATGATGCCTAAACTTTTGAAATACGGGAGTGCGTTTTGCACGTTTTTAGCGATATTCTGATTTTTTTTCACAGTAATCTAGTAAGTTGATCCATATACTGGAAATTTGAGCTGATTGTGCAACTCTTTGACTACTATGACGATTTTTTTCGTGCCTCATAATTCATATTTTCTATATAAAACTTTAGTTTTCCCGAGAGCCGTTTTCCTGGTATCGCCCCTTAATTTTAAATCATAGATTCTTATCTATTTAGCTATTCATTATGTCAGAGTACATACTTCTATCTAAAGCTCAACATACGTAATTAATATAGAAAAATCGAATGGCAGTCAAAATATTATTAAAACTCTTCAAATTCGAAAAACGCAAATCAGCGTTAAGCATTCCTCAGAAGTATAGTCCTTTCAGTCCTTTACACATTTTACGGGACAGCTTGAGCGCTTGCTTAGCCTTGATTGACGTATGTGAATTCGGGGGTTAAAAACCAAGAATGGTCTTCATTGATATACATTATTCTTCATTGGTCAGTTGTAGCATTATATCTTTCTCTCTCTTAGGTAATATTTTATGTTTAATGTATGTTGCACAGAAATGTGTGTGTAGGTAGTGTCCGAGATAATAGTATGGACAAGTTGTTGACAGTTTGGGCAATGGGGTCAGAAGATCATATTCCAGATATTGATACTGATAAACAAATATTATTTTCTCTTCATCAATCCTTTGAAATATCTCCGAGCAATAAGGAAAAAATCATGTTACTTTACTCTCATACATATATAACGCACTAGAGGAATGTATCGGAAAATCTCATTACTGCAAGTATGAGTTCCAGGAAAAAACAACATCGTAAAACATAATAGTGTTGAGAAAGGAAATATTTCATTGGATATCGGCATGCTCAGTGCGCTTAATGAAGAGACTCTTAATTCATCTTCCTGAACTTCCTATAGGCTGTTCAAATTTTTTGGCTTAAAGCACAAACTGTAGAACTTACTTTCATTCATTTTACTGCCACATGGTACATATTAATACATCCTTATAGTAAAAACATAAACATACAATATGGTCACGTAAAAAGTTGTATATATTTTATTTTAATGGTCTACCACGCTGCCTATGTTTTCCAGGTAAGCTATAGCGTGGGGTTCTACAATGCATGGGTTTTTACGGGTGACATTTTTATGAAGCGTCGTACAAAGCGTCCCCGCGCTCAGGCCACAAAACGCCGCGTTTGCAACGTGTGGCGGTTGGCGGCCGGGGGGACGTTTTGTGGTGGCGTTTTGTGCCCTGTGTGCAACTAAAGACCAGAAATAATTATGACATAATCCTCTAATCCCTGAGTGATGCACAATCAAAGTCAAGCAAGAAGCTTTTAGATTGTCCTAATACGCAAAATGTTAGTTGAACTACAAGTGATAGCCATACTCCTTCTCCATTTCCTTCAAAATGAGATCGAAACTAAGATAGAATTTGAATAATCCACGACAGTCGTAAGTATGAATTGAATGCAAAGCATGCATACAAAGCAATGGAAGTACGTAAGTATTAGGGTCTTAGCACACGGCACACGGGCCACCCGCCTCAGAACGCCGCCACTGGCATTATTCCTGTAGTTTCCATATATTTTATTTGGACTCGCCACACACATTGAAGGCGGTAGCCGCCACACGCCACACTTTACAAACTATAGGCACAGCTATAGGAATATGCCGGTGGCGGCCTCTTGTGGCCCGTGTTGGGGACGATTAAGAACAGCAACAAACAGGGTTACTGGTTACCCTGTATTTAAGGTGCGAGAGGGGAGGCGTGCGGGTAGCGGGGGTTACGCTTGATCTTCACTTCAGGCCCCGCCTGCATGCTGACGCGCTATCTGTTAGTAGGCAAGCCGCAGGATATATACTGCCCAAAGCCTGGTGTTTTGTAGGGTGGCCTATGTCCAGCAGGAGAAAGGCTGATGATGATAACTTTATCTGTGGAAACTCTTCATTCATGTTAACTTAGTAAAAAACACTTTATGACAAGCCATAACATAAAAATTAATAACGTGGTTCTACCACCGGTTCGGACGTGTTAATTCTAATCGAATGCATAACATAGTGAAAACATTTCCACCCAACGTACAGTGTGCTTGACGAACAGCGCATATTTATTGAATTGTGGACTTTTACACATTTGAAAAACACGAAGATTTTCTCTACAACTTCTTTAAAGAAGTCGTGGTGAAATTACTAAGTTAAATCCAGAGTCACTTAGAAACTTCTTCCTTCAAGCACCATTCATTAAACAATTGAAAGCGTAGTTTGTCTGATCAAGGAAGTTAACGATCCTTTTTGTCTTTCTTTATGTTAAATTCTAGATGGTACTAAGTAACACAACCGCTTTCAACTTAAAACTTGTACAGGAAATAAGTTTTCGCGCCATAGATTTCTCGTTCAGAGTCCCGCGGGTGATCGCGACTGTACAGTGGAGTTTTTGAACCGAGACACATTTCGTTTCTTACTTGATTGGATTCCAGAAATAAATCTAGTAATGGCGCCTTTCAATTGATTTTCATGAATAAAATTATCATTTATGTGTAATTTTTTTAAACACTAATGAGAACATTGTTTGAGCCAAAAATATGGTTCACTTTGTTTCTTATGTTTCGTACTCATGACTGCTATAATATGAAGAAGAACCAGAGTGTTCAACCACTGGGCCACGGAGTAAGTATCAGATGTATAAAGTGTAAGTATGAATCAAGAAAAGAGTATGAGTCCTAAATACAATTTAATTCATCATTCCCTTTTTTAAACATTTAAATCAGTATTCATACAATTCATAGTGTCCATAAAATAATGCCTGTATTGCAAACAAAAGCATCTACGTACTGCACTTTACCATTGAGTTCTGAGCTTCAATTGCTTCTTATCTTTTGTATAAGAAAATAAAGAAGAAATTTGGCTGCTTATTCCAGCTCAGACAGAAACAATATGAAGGTTTTGATTTAGATTTGCTTCTTATCGATATACGACGAAGCAATATTGTTCCTAGGATCACTTATTTGAGGCTTACGTTTGTTATTTGTGGCCGAATAATTATACCGGGTGCGGCAATTGAACTGTCCGCCTCCTTGTAACTATTTTAAAATTCGAACTACTGAATCGAACGCGGCAAAAATTTAAAAATATAATCTGTGACACATTATCTATGTTACTTCAAAACTATTCGGTCGTGAGAAGAAACGTTCCAATTTTTCATATAATGGATTTAAAACGCAATTCAGTGATTGCTCATTATTTGGAGGGAAAATCGAACATCGACTTTCGTCGAGCGCTACCAAATCTTCAATTGAACGAAAAATTTGTGCGTCGTACTATCCAAAGATTTAACGAGACTGGCAGTGTTAAGAAACGCTACGGGGGCGGTCGACGCCGTACTGCAACGGCGCCAGCAGTTGTCGAAAAGGTGCGACATCGTTTACGCAGAAATCCAGAGCACTCAGCAAATCAGCTCGCCCAGGATCTTAAGGTGAGCGACCGCAGCGTTCGTCGTATATTAAAGGAAAAGCTTAAGGTTAAACCATTAAAAAAAAACCTTTCGCAAGAACTCACTGCTTTGCAAAAGAGCAAACGGCTGGCTCGATCAAAGGAGCTGATTCGCTTGCTCGACACTGGCGAGCTTTCCAACTTGGTATTTTCAGATGAGAAAACTTTCTGTGTTGAGCAGTTTCTTAACAAACAAAATGACCGTGGGTGGTTGAAAGGACGTGTCAGCGATCATTCAGATGAACTGAGAGTCACTCGACGACAAGGAGCCGACCAAATCATGGTATGGGCGGCGGTGTCCGAAAAAGGACGTTCTCCGCTTGTTTTTCTCACAATGGGTCGCAACCAAGCCAAAATAAATCAACAAATCTATCAAAATGAAGTCTTAAAAACAGGATTGATACCGTGGGCACACAAGACATTTGGTTCGGAGCGTTGGACGTTCCAGCAAAACTCGGCGCCATCGCACAGAGCAACTGGGACGCAAAATTGGTTAAAAGCGAACGTTCCTGTGCTGATCGACCGAGATATGTGGCCGTCGTCTTCGCCCGACTTAAACCCTCTAGACTTTTGTATTTGGGGTGTTTTACAAGCGAATGCCTGTGCTAAAAAACACACATCAGTGGAGGCGCTCAAAACTACTCTTACACGAGAATGGAACCGTTTAAATGACGACGTTATTCGAGCAGCCTGCGCTTCATTCAGAAAGAGACTCAAGCTTGTAGTGCAGGCTAAAGGCAGTTGTATTCCATTAGAATAAATAAGAATATAATTTTAGAAGTTTTATTTTCATATGTAAAAAATATATTAATAAATATTCAAAGTAAATAAAAATATTTATTTTTTTAATATGGACAGTTCAATTGCCGCACCCGGTACATAACACAAATGTTATATTGTCTGACTTATTGGAACCATGTTTGGTGATCTTGTTTGTGTAAAGATTGTGGGTTCGTTTTTCGCCACGAATTTGTAAGGAACATTGAATTTGTTATGAGTCTGGATGAGTCGGCATTAGCACAATAAATTACGTAACAAAAACATACATTAGCTCACGGCTGTGTTCCAAACGGAGCAGTCAGAGGCACGTTGTATTCTTAACAAACCCAACATAGGTCGAGATCGATTTGAAGACGAGACGACAGGGGTTCGAGGCAGAACCGTCTCGGTAACTCATTCAAAATGCGTATAACAAGAAAAAAAGTGAGTTAAAGTGAGAGAGTGGGAGAAGAGCATCAGATTTCTGCTAAAGTGTTTCCAGAACGAAAACTTAGGCCTCTTCAAGAAGAGAGTGAACGGCTATTTGTTAGGCATCTAGGTATCCCCTCAAATGCTTGACTACTGTAGATGAAAAAACACAACATAAACATTGCATTAGTACGATGTATTTTCCGGTGCCCGGTGGTATTTTGAGGTGCCCGCGGCGCAGTTGTGACAGTGATCGGCGACGATCGCTGTTGTAAAGCAACGCACGCCGGGTCGGAAATGGGATGGGTGACCACCCCGACCGAAATTTAGTGATGTGTATTTCGGGTATCTCGGTGCTTCGGAAGGCACGTTAAGCAGTTGGTCCCGGTTGTCGTCGCCAGATGTCAGTCGTTAAGCCTAGTCAGAGGCCTTAGGGGGCGGCTTAATAACATCTGACATTAAGGTTGCTCACTAACCTTATACCCCTCCAAAAACCCGCACTAAGCCCGCGTGTTGGAGTATGGCTCACTCCACCTCATAGTTGAGGTAAGGCCTGTGCCCAGCAGTGGGACGTATATAGGCCGTTTATGTATGATGTATTTTCCAAAGTATTCGTATAAGCAGAGATATTTCACATAATAGCTGGGTTTATTAAAAAATATCATACAAGGCTTCTTCCAGAAGTATTTGCAAACAAACAAGAACTGCAAGTTTAATTTGAGGAAAGTTTCCCGAACATTCTCTGCAGGAGCTCGATATGGTAATGTGGTTGGTCGTACGTTCAGCTATTTTAAAAACAGCTTTCAAGACCAAACAGCTAAGCTCGCTAACATTGAAATATCTCTCTTCCAACATTCCACTTTATGGCATTGCAATAAAGACGTTACTTCTCGGACGTTCTGAAAACATGACAACTTGAGACTGCCGTTACTGTCGGGTAATTTTCTGTATAGGTATCAGAGGAAATTACCCTTTATACTAAGGGAACTAGACAACATAAATAAACATACCTACTTAGATTCTCTCTCTATACATAAAAATGGATTGCCATTAGCCTCGCTAAAACTCGGGAAGGGCTAGACCGATTTGGCTAATATTAGTTTTGAAATATTTGTGAAGGTCCAGGAAAAGTTTAAAAGGTGAGAAAACATGAAATAAAAATTAGGAATATAGCAAAAACCACAATTTAGTTTTCTCTTAGCAACTGTTTCTACCTGTCACGTGACACTGAATGTTTCACAACAGAACGAAGTCTGTCGGGACAGCTAGTTCTTAAATGAATATTTAGTGTGCATAGGGACACCCAGACCAGCCCACAACAGACATGTTCATGCACATTGTTTCCACTATGCAGGGATCGAACGCACCACCTCTGTTATAGAACCTAACTTTTCAACTGAAATCTGTATTGGGTCGCATTGCGTCAGAGCTCAACCTATTTATTTTTATTCCCAAAATCTCCTTAAGCCCCCCCTAACAACAAGCGGCGAACCCCAACTTCTCTACATCAACAAACTACACCTTTTACTTTAGAGCCTAGAACATCCAAAATCAAAATCTAAAATCAAAATAACTTTTTGGAATAGATCTGTTACAAGGTACTTTTCAATCGTCAAATCTAACAAACAAATGATGCTCGATAATATACATGGATACCATAATATTAATTGAAAACAAAAAACATACTGTACTTAAATAAATGTGACGCTACCACCGGATCGGAAAGTTGTTTCTGTACTAAGAAGAACCGGCAAGAAATTCAGCAGTTACTCTTTTCAACTGTGTTTTCAACATCCCTAGAACATCAGTTCGGCAGTTAGGTAACACTGTTACTTTGTTGAAATGGCTGTAATGGAGTTCAACAAAGTAAACAGTTCTTTCTCCTTACTTCCTAAGTTATTTGAAGTCAGATAACAAATATGAAGTGATAAGAATGGTTTTGATCAAACAATTTTACGTTGTTACTTTATTTACTTACCGATTCCAAAAACGGAGGAGGTTCTAAATTCGACGATGGTTTTTGTTTGTGGCAATACCTATTATGAATCGAATTTAATGTTTTTTTAAAAAAAAGAAGATAGCTTAATATACTTATAGCTAGTTCTACCATTTATTATCGTTTATTTCTGATTATATTGTTCAAAAGTTCGTTGCAAAGCCTGCCTTGGTTCTTTAAACTACCTCTTCGAATTGGATTGGAATCGACTTCAAAAATATATGTTTTCAAAAATGTAAAAGAATACAAAAAAATGCTAAAGTGTAAAAATTAAAAACAGTCATGCTTTCATCAATGAGAGCTACAAAATTAACATAACACCTACGCTAGTCTAGTTCCAAAAAGGGTTCAATGGTTCATCACTACATACTATGAAAAAAAGTCGCTTTTTTTCCATATGTTCGCTTAAATCTTTAGAACTACGCAACGGATTTTGATGGGTTTTTTTCGATAGATAGAGTGTTTAAAGAGAAAGGTTTATAGGTATAACAAAACATAACATAACATCCCAATGCACCCGTGCAAAGCCGGGGCGGGTCGTTAGTCATGAATAAATGACCCAGAATTTCTAGGCCGACAATTTCATCACTTTATCATTTGTAAGAACAAAATCCTCATAATATTTAACTAGAATTGACAGCTAATAATAATGTAGACAGACATAAATCAATTTTCGTCGTAAGGGTAGTAAATTATATTAATACCAAAATGTTTACGTCAATGCCATTCGCAGTAACGCATCTATTATTCAAGCAAAATATTGTTGACTGATTTTCTCGAACACAGCTATATACAGACTTTGAGTGGTAAACAAATGTATTTTCTTGTAAGAGCATCAGCAGATACACTTGTGTATGAGGCTTTCAATAAAAACTTCCGTAAAAAATATTAGCTAATAAAAACTTCCGTAAAAAATATTAGCATTATTCACACAACAGCAGCATTTGAATAATAACAGCCAACATGACAACATTATCTATCTTACACTTATTTGATCTTTAATTTCTAAACCAACAAATCTTCACAATTATCATTCAACAGACATAATAAAAAGCCTTAGCACTCAAATACGTTTAGAAAGTTTTCAAGAGATTTTTACTAACTAGGTATACTAATTATGAATATCAAATAACATAAAGCTGTAAAACCTACAATGCACAAAAATATATGAATGAAGGATCAGTTAGAAGATATTCTACATTGTTGTATTTATAGGAAGTATTATCACACAGAAAAAGATCGCTGTTCGCAGACAACCTTCGGTGGATTAATATTATCTGATAATAAGATAGGAAAACCAGAATAAGAAATTTGGTCTAGGCTTCGAGCGGGAATTGTACCCGCGTTTTTCGTTAACCTGCTCTCACTACTGAGCTACCGAGAGCACTAACAGACCGGCCGAATTTTCGCCACGGGCATATACATAAACATAAACGTCCTATATACGTCCCACTGCTGGGCACAGGCCCCACCTCAACTATGAGGTGGAATGAGCCATACTCCAACACGCAGGCTCAGTGCGGATTGTTGTTGTGCCACGGTCACGACGATAAATTAATATACATACTTGAAAAAAAGACGAGTCCAATTAATATCGTGCAACATATGTGAACCAAAAATATGAGCATTCGTAAATTTAACTACCTAAATTATTTATAAGTAAACAAAACCTCCATTTTGAAAACCGTTTATTACGCTAGCTGCCTTCCAAAACGAGAGTTTGTCCAAGAAATAAAGAGTGCGGCGTTTTACGACCGCCCTATCTTTAGTAGGTAACGTTTTACGTTACTTCTGTATTTAATAAAATGAGCCCTCAATAAAAATAATTACCCTCTCCGGTGTTACAACGGTTAAGACCTTCATAAACAAATAATTTGTATATTTTAACCCTTGTTGAAATAACGTAGGACATCTGTTGAGTTATTAGAAGTTCTACAGTCTATCAAATAAGCAATAAAATTAAAACTTTATTAAAACATGTTTTTAAGGTCGGCAGTTTTAAGATGTAACTACTTATGGTTCCTATATAAAAGCGCATGAGCATGTTAGGTACATTGAGTTAGGTCATTCATAAATCTGAATTAAATTAAAGTATTAATTTATGTAACTATTTTGAAATTACTTTTTTCAGTACAATCGACTCGTAAAAGGTTATTTTTCTATGGCAAGTGTGCCAGTTGCCGCATTCCCCTCATCATGGACGATGAGAGGGAGTCGCTGAGTTTTCAGTCGGTACATAAGCCCTACCGTGGACACCTTTAAACAACCTTTAAACGGGTTTGCTTAGTACCGTTTGAAAAATAAGCTGTCAAGCAAGCGAAATTGAATTGCTTTTCGTTATTTTGTTTTATTTGTTACTAAGTTGTTAATTTTTCTTGTTATTCGTTAATGTTATGTTGTTTATGTTGTATTATTATGAAAAAACACTTGATTTGACAGCTTAAAATCTTCTATTAAAATTATTTCAAAATCACTCAAATAATTGAAATAGGTATCGTTTTTAATCGTTTTGTTGCGAACTGTATTTTTTCAGATCACGTGGTTTTTAGTTAAACAAGGTTCCAGCGCAACTGTTTGTGTTACTTAGCCGGGTTCAGAACCCAGCTGCGTGTTTATATTGGAGTTATCGTCGCCTTTCGCGGCAACTCGTAAACAAACCAGGACTTAGCGAAGTCCGGCGGTGATTAGGCGGAATTTGTCCCGCCTCAAGGAAAACCGAAATAAAAACGGCAAGGTTTGATTGAGTTTAGCGAATTACAAAGTTAAAATGGTACTGGTTTTTGAATGAGTGTTTGGTTAGTGTAACCATAAGTTTCGAAGTCACTAACTTTTATGTTTGTTTTTTACTTTTAACGCTACGGATCGAATCGGGCGAATGAAATCTCAGAAGAGCTAAAGTCATCGACAAAGCCCAATAACTATGATTTAAATGTGGGCAGGTCACATAGCGGCATGGAATTAAGTAAGAAAATAAAAGGGATATTTTTTTATTAATTGTAGTCTATGTGTTATTCAGAATATTATTGTAAAGCTATATTATTGTAAAGTTTCATTCAAATCCATTCAGTAGTTTTTACGTGGAAGAGCAACACGGCACATCCAAACATACAAACTTTCAAATTAGTGATAATGGTAAGATTACCACCCAAATTGAATGGCTTCTGCTGCTTTGCTAAAAGCAAAATACTTACAATTTTATAAAGGAAATGTACCTTTGAAACGCTTTAAAAGTGCTCATTAAATTAAAATTCGACACAAGAATAAGAAAACATTTGCAAAGTAATCCTTGCTTTGATTAGTACGAGCAAATAGCAACCTTGTTGCTTCGTGAATAACCTTTTAATTAGTGCAAGCAATTGTAGAAATCCCAGTTATATAATAAAATAACTACGTGATGCTAAGGAACAATGGTAGCGACTGGTGACTAAAATATTAAAATATGGGCGGAACTTCACAAAATTATTCGTATTCAAAATCGCTTAGCGGAGGCAGACACAATAATTAGGATTTACAACAGCTGAATGCCAACTGCTTTCAAGATACCTTTGTTACAGAAATTGTTCGAGTGATTTCCTTTTTAAGTTTATTGACATAACTGTTGGGGAAAATTATTTATATAAACGGTCTATTTACGTCCTACTGCTGGGCACAGGCCTTACCACAACTATGCGGTAGAACGAGCCATACTCCAACACGCGGGCTCAGTGCGGATTGTTGGAGGGGTGTAAGGTTAGTGAGCAACCTTAATGTCAGATGTTATGAAGCTGCCCTAAGGCCTGTGACTAGGCTCAACGACTGACATCTAGCGACGTCAACCGGGACAACTGGTTAACGTGCCTTCCGAAGCAAGGAGATGGCCGAATTTAAACCCGGCGTGAGTTGCTTTACAACAGCGATAGTCGCCGATCACTGTCACAACTGCGCCACGGGCACCTCAAATACATTTAAATTTCGTGAATGATTATGTTAATATTTTTTGTACTTTTATGATAATAGTCAAGCTTTTCATATTTAGAGTAAACTGATAACGATTATCCAATTGAATTGAAAACCTCCTTCTCAAATGACTCGCAAATTTTCACAAAACCATTGCAATTCCGCAATAAAAACACCCTAAAAATCCATTCCCTGTGTTGTTTTGTATTTCTCCCTTCTATTGTGTATCAAACAAAAACTCCCATAGCACTCTCCTGTACTGTTCCGATTTTCCCTATTGTGAGAATTATTGGGAAAAAAGGTCTAATGCCTCGTCATTTTTATTAATAATTCGTGCAGAGGATATAATTCCTTTCCTGGGACTGCAAAATCTGGTTTATGGGAAAAAACTGCAAAATTAGCGTCTTATGAAAACCAAATTACAGCTGTCAGCTGACGTCCCTGGATTTCAGTCGTTAAGCCCAGTCAGAGGCCTTAGAGCTCATTCACATTAGGTCGCAAGCAGCGCAGATGCAGCGCGGCTTCCGCGCGATAGCAGTGGATGCCTAACAATTTACTAAAATGCGGTGCATTCTAATCTAATCTAAGCAGGTCGGGCAACTGTTTTTGAGATGTGAAGGCATCCGTTGCTGTCGCGCAGTTGTCGCGCTGCTGCGGCTGCTGCAGCTTGCGACCTAATGTGAATGAGCTCTTAGGGTGGCTTGATAACATCTGAAATCAAGGTATCCTACTACCCTTACTAGCCAAGCTAGCTAAGCCCACTAGCTTAGGTATTAGCCTTAGCTTCAGCTGTCGGTCTTATAAAGGATGTTAACAACTTCTTAAACTCTTTTTTTTTGTTAGCGGTCTAGTGGCCCAGTTGCTACGGCCGCTAGCCTTAATATTAGTGAATAAGCTTAACTGAACCAAAAGTAGGGACCTTCAGTCTGTCTGTAATATTTTATATTCGACAGTGACATCTGAAATATTGAAGCTGAAGCGAACTTCTTGGAATTTCAAAGAGCCTCGAACGGCGTTGGCTGTCGGTCCGACATGTAACAGTTTATTGGATTCTACAATTTTAAATTTTAAGGTATTCTCTAAACTAGTTTTTGTTTGTTTACTGCCGTCAGCAATCGCAGCATCTTCATAAAGTTAATAAAAACTAATAAACCGTAAGTTTTGTTTGTTTTCGTTTACCTGTATGTTACCTGAAAGAAATCACTGTTGGCAGAAGGCCGCCCTAATTCAACATGGCTTTACATATACCCGATACGTAGCATTTTTAATTAATTGTGCAATATATCGATAATCTATCCATCTTCTTAGTATGCTAAAAAGGTAAGTAAGTATTTTCTTAGAAATATTTATTTCCCATTCCCAATATTGGAAGCCGCATTATGTTGGTAAAGTCAACATATTAATATGACGGATGATTATAAGGAATTGGGTCAGTGAATCACGAACGCGAAACGTTCATTCCACCTTATTGCCTTTACAGGTAATAAGAGCGTTTTTCGACCAGATAAGTGCAAGTGAATTTGGCGATGAGTAGACCAAATTAATCCACATAAAAATAGTTTAAGCTTTTCTTTCCATTCAGTTAAAATATAATATACTAGGCGGCCTTTTTTTTTTGTTGATCGTCATATTGAAGTAGATAATAATTATGAGTTTTTTTTTTAGAAAAATGTAGCAAAATAGCTAGAGGACCACCTGATGGAGAGTGATGACGATCGCCTCTGCCCATGGACAATCATTTTCTCATCACAGCCGTAGTCGTTAAAGTACAAGCTCTACTTTTTTTAGCTACACGTTTAGAAAAAGGTAATTCTGATTTTACATCGTTCCAGATTTTTTCATAAATTTCCTAAAATTTCAACAAGAAACCTTAAGATAAGTAAGGTACCGGACTGTTCAAATATCGGTGTTATATTGTTTGATGTTAATTTAGCGTTCACACTTGATTTGTTTACCAAATGTTACGTCTTGCGTCGTGTTCAGGATTCATAATCACAAACTTAAGAGCTTTGTTCAATGGGTTTTCAACAAAGTCTGTTTTCGGGCTTGTTTAAAGTTTCGTGGTAGGTAAAATGGAGTATTTTCTTGGATAAAAACTAAAATAGTTTTTTACTAATTTCTTTTTGCAAGTTACATTTGTTCGTTTGTCTTAACTAGTCTCGTTATGGCGTAGTTATTAGGTTTCACTATGTGTTTTGCTTCTAAAGTACCTAGTTATTTAATTATTTAATCATCATGGGCAACACTGCCACACTAAAAAAACACATAAATAAATACTTTGTCAATTGTCAGTACTTCGCTCGCAACATTTTCTCCGATATTTCCCAACATTTCAGTATTGCAGTACTTTGTAAGGTAACCCAACAGTTTCTTCATAACTTCTTGTGCAATTTTAACAAAGTTGATCTATAAGTAGATATATCGCGTGGTGATGTTATGACTAACACAATATTCTGGCTATAAGGTAAGTATGTGTGAAGTAAATATTTAATTAGCATGATGTGCTATCTGCTACATAGTAGTACATAATTTGGTTATTCTTAGACCCACTTTAATGTCTGTCAATAATAGTCATTGGTAATAAAATTCCTGATCATTGCGGGTTTTGCTACGTCTGAAAAACCCATGAGCACAAATCAACTAAATGTAAAACAATAGATCACTCGAGAAACTTGTCAAATTAAATTCAGACATTTTACCATACGTTACTTGCCTCATGAAATTATTTATTGTTAAAATTATCAATGTCTTTTATGCAATGATAGGAAATTTATATTAGAAAAAAACCTGCATCATCGTACAGCAGGTTTTAGGTCGTTATCTTAAGAGTTAAATTCAGCGAGCATTTATAAGGTTACCTAATGTTAAAGGTACACCAAAAACTATATTACCTAAACGTGATATTTTTACAAAATAGCTTAGTTGTAAAAATTGAGAGTTTGTGAATGAACCAGCTAAAAGTTAAACGTATAAACGATACCCACGTGGGAATAAACAATAGTATTTAGCTTAATAAACTGGCTTGGTGTTAAGTTTTTTCATGAACAAGTAAATGTAAATAAGGAGTCTATTGGCTATGAAGTCGACCTACATTGAGCAATTGTGCACATACCCAGTTCAACAGTTACTGTGTGCGTAAATGCATCTTTTGTTGTCTAGCCGTGTTGGATAGGGACTCCCGCATTTTTAGTCTCGTATCTATTTAGGTGCGGCAGTAAGTTTAAGTTCACCAAGTTTTAAGCAGCAACACACACAGCGACCGCGTAATCGTGAATTTTTGTGGCATGTTTGGTTTTTGGTGGCATGGCTTTGTCACCATCTTTTTTGACGTTTAAATTGAATTAATAAAACAATTTATTAATGTACAATGTAAAAAAAATGTACTAGTGACAAACAATCAGACGCAAAATATGCAAGGGACGTTGCGGTGCTACTGCAGCATAAAAGGTCTCCATCTTACCTTAGGTCACTACAAGACAGTTGAGCCAAAAATTGATTTGATTTCGCTAGATGTCAGTCGTTAAGTCTAAGTGGAGGCCTTAGTGCAGCTTGACAACATCTGACATTACGGTTTCTCACTGACCTTACACCCCTCTAGAGATCCATCTTTTGAAGTTGAGGTGAAACCTGTGCCCAGCAGTAGGACGTATTTTGGCAGTTTATATTAGGTTATGTTTATGATAAGAAAAAGAAGTTTGGTAACTAGTGAAACATCATTATATTATCACTAAATAATCGCGCCAAACCGGTTCAACAATTGTTGACAAGCACAGCGGTTCTGCTAATTATACTGTTTCTTGTGTTGTATGATTTGCGTTTGTACTGTGACTATAGCAGTCAGGTTGTAGGTATAATGTTTGCAGTAAATGTTAGCCGAGGCAAATTTATTTAGTGAGTTAGTTTAGTTTTTCACACTCATTAAGTTTAATGAATATTAGTCACAGTCACAGCTGTTTGCGGTTGGCCACAACAAATGCTTCTATTAGAAACCTACTTCCTAGTATAAGTATTAAATTGAACAATTTTCAAGATATACGTATATATGTCTCGCGAAAGGTCATTGACATAAAGCGGTTAGTAGGTTCGCTAGGAAGGTGAGCTCATGAAGGTCAGGCCTCACCGCATTGATTGAGCAATCCTCTGAGAACTTGTGTATGACTAGCGGCCGGCCGCGACTTTGTTCACGTGAACTTAGGTTTAAAAAATAATAATATCCTACTAATATTATAAATGCGAAAGTTTGTAGTGGATGTGCCATGTTTCTCTTACACGTAAAAACCCCTGGATGGATTTAGATGAATTCACAATGATATAGCTTGTGCATCTGAATAGGACATAGGCTACAACTTATAAAGATAATATTCCAATTTTTTTTAACCTAAGTTCACGCGGAAGAAGTCGCGTGCGGCCGCTAGTAAAACTAAAATCAGAACCTTTGAACAGTTCATTTATTTATTTCTGTTGGCAATAAAGTCATTGAATTAAAGCAAAAGAGGTGACAGTAAAATTTAATTTGTGGTCTTTTACATTTTCATGTGATAAGCCATAAAATACGTTTTTAAATGAACCCTAATGAAGGTACTACTACCCTAATGAAGAGACTACATTAAATATTCGTTGTGATTTTAAACATGAACATTAAAAATCAAAATGCTATGTTATGATGTCAAGACACCGTGTGAAAAACATAATATTGACGTCAGAAGATAAACAAATTCGTCTGTAACTCATCACGTCTTTAAATTTTTTACCAAATGTTTTTACTATTACTACGTAGGTACCTACTATTTACCAAAAAAACTTAATGACATCTTGCTTTACCAAAAAACGAAATACAAAAAAAACACCAATAAGATGAATTCTTCTCCCCAGTTAGTTTAGTTGTCGATTCAAAATGCATTTATAATGTACAAGATAGTTTTATTTTCATTGCATTTTACGGACATCAATCCTTCCAATTCCTTAGAACGGTGTACCATTTTGATTTTAGCAATCCCATTTAAACAATACGCTGAGTCAATAAGGAGCCTATCACGAACAAAAAATAAATAGTTTGAGCATAATACTTAAATTAAATGATTACTTCAAACATTCATATCACGAGATCGTTTTTAGAAACTTCCAACCGAAATATCACAAATCACATAAGTAGCTATTAGCAGCTTTTCAATTTTTGAAACACTTTTCACTTCTCTGTAGACAAAGTAAACACAATATGCACTGCAAAAGTCGATTAATCATTTGGGAAGCAAATTTCTCCTTGCTTCACAAATCCTGGTGGGCAGACGATTTTCTCCTCTTCTGGGAAGACTTGTGAAATAATTCTGACATCTATAAGTTTAGAGTAGTCCTCATTTTCATCAATCACTTCTTTGTCGAACACTTTTTCAGTTTTATCAAACACTTCGTTTTCGCTGTCGTCAGGCTCCTTATAGTTGGTTGGTCCTTCGAAGACAATAGCGTTAGGGTCTTTGGTATCAGGGTAGTATAGTTTCCTGGCGTTGGCACAGGCCACGATGAGGAGTACTAGTACGAGCTTCGACATGTTTTGAGCGAGGATAGCGCGCAGGTTGTCTCGTGCCGAGAACGAGTTGTGGGTGTGTGTGGTGGACAACCTCGGTCTGTGGTTTTAAATACTCAATGGCACGAGCGAAGAGTGATTCACCAACGCAACATATTGGAATTCAGAGTTAAAATTGCTGTACAATTAAAATTTATGAACATGAGAAAACCATATAGGTACCTTAAACTTATAAGTTAATAGTTCTAGGCTGAATGAAATCCTGATTTCATGACATGATAGTTAGAGTTTCACAAGGTTTAAAAAGTTTTAAATAGTCATTTACAGCTATTTTCAATTTGTGCTTTTTCTTGTGTTTTTGATATTTTTGTTTTGCCACTAGTCTTATTTCTTCATAGAAGATGCAACACTCATCAAATGGGAGCTAATTTCCAAAATTGCGCTAGCGTTGACGTAATCCACTTAGAGCACAGGAATAGCACAATCGTGAATAGCACGAAACCTATCCGCGAATAGCACATATTAATTTGTTTAGCATGTGCTATTCGCGAATAGATTTCGGGCTATTCGCGATTGTGCTATTCAAAACTGTGCTCTCAGTGGATTTAGAAGTAAAAGTAAACAATATGTAAAATGAAAAGTTTATGCAAAACAATAGTATCGAATCAAAAAAGTAACTTGAAATAATTTGTTAGCGAAAGTCACTAGCAGAATAAACATCATTGTTGTTCAATAATGTAGGTAAGATTCTTTGCATTACTAGATAGCATAAAATGACAGTTAGTACATTACTTATTACTATTACAACAGGCATTATCCAGGTTAGTAGTTTAAAAAATGTTTTCCTCACATTAACAATAAATACCTTTTTATCGCAAAATTTACATTTAAAATGCATCTTTTGCAGAATGAGACCACATGTAAAGTCCCTTAAACCGGTGTTGAGCGAGTCTGTATAGTAGTGTTAATAGCATTGTTAATGACAAAGAGGATCGTTATTATATCGTTATTCTTAACGAACACTTATTCGTGATTATTATTATAACCATTACTATAAGTGAGCAACCTAGTGATAATGTATGAGTTATACAATCCAACTGATCAATAATTTAAGGTTGTCTGGAAGAGATCGCACACTAGCGATAAAATCGCATAAATTGTACAAAGGTCACTGTTATTTAATAATAACTGTAATGTTTAGGAAAAATAAAGAATATCTTTCTAGCAAGTACAAACTTTGAGGTGGCGTTTTTAATTTTGGTCAACTTAATATTTATAAAGTATGTATAAAAGATTGACTTGTAGGTAGTTGTAACTAGGCTCCTTTGCGGTATTGTCAGTAAAATTATCATTTTCCATGCCCTTAGCGAAATTGCTAAGCTGTTCTGCATCAGTGACTCTTGCATGAATCGAGCAATGTTTCATAACATCTCACAACTTTGCGCAAGGATATTTTGATTCCCTTACGTGTAAAAGTCTCATTTCACCATGGATTTAATATTGCATAATGTTGCAATAACCATCGACTAAACCATTTTTTTTTTAATTTTGAGTATTCGTCGATAGAGGGTCTTAGCGCGAGGGTTAAACTCAGATCCCGGTGGTCTAAAGATCGAATCTGGCCGGAACACCTACTTCCATTACACGATTTGCAACTTATTCTCCGGTGCAGATGCAGGGAAACACCGATAAAAAAAAACCCAAGCAATCCAGACAACGGCGGTAGGCTAGCCCACGTCGGGTTCAAAATGTGGGCGTCTGAATGGTGACTTTTTTATTATAGGTTTCGTTATTCGTTGTGGGTGGTGATGTCGCCTGAGCGATAGGCCACTGCGACCATTACTGATCTATTGTGGCCATCATCCCTTTAAAGATCACTCTCCAGGCCAGCAGCCTTCATAAACTGCACTATTTTCCCGGGAGTGATGTTCTTGGCGTCCTGGGGAGCAAGCAAGTGACTCCCCAGCACGCGGTACCTACACTGCGATAACGCATCGCAGTCGCAGAGGACGTGGACCGGCGTTTCGTCCATGTCCTGGCAGAATCTACAGGTTGGGACCTCTGAGATCCCAATCCTGTGACCATGTTTGTTCAACCGGCAGTGTCCTGTTAGGGTTCTGGTGAGGGTTCTGATTTGACCCCTACTCATCCCTAGGGCCTCCGCGGTGAACTTATGTGAGTAGCCCTTTATCAGAGCCTTGGCGTGCACCAGTCCGTTTGTATTGGTCCAGGCCAGCATGCCAAGGGTCTCCGCCCGAGCTTTTAGTGGCTGACGCAGGGCGCAGTTGGGTATACCCACCATCGGCTCTGGGGCCTGATTGGTGGATTCCGCCCCAGCCCTGGCCAGCTCATCTGCAGCTTCGTTCCCAGGGATATTGCAATGACCCGGGACCCAGCGCAGCGTGACCCTGTTGTTGGCGCCGAGGTTGTTCAACGCTTGGGCACAATCCAGGGTAAGTTTCGAGTTGATTTCAACTGAGGCTAGAGCCTTAAGAGCGGCCTGGCTATCAGAGAGTATGTAGATACTCCTGTGCCAGAACCGGCGCTCCAGGTTTTCCTGTGCGCAGTGAAGAATGGCGGCCATTTCCGCTTGGAATACCGTGGCGTGGACGCCTAGGCTGCTAAATATGCGCGCCCTTGGCCTCTCGCCGTAGACTCCGTAGCCGGCTCTACCATTCATTTTGGATCCATCGGTGTACCACACGATGTCTCCCGGTAGGAATTTCGCGGGAGATCCTTCCTCCCACTCGTTCCTCCCCGGGATTTCTACACTGTACCATTTTGTGAAGTGGTACTGAATGGGCATGTTGTCCTTAGGCATAAGCATAACAGGCATGCTGTGCAGCTCAGCCTTCAGGTTGACCATGCATTTCGACTGGAACCTGCCACCCCCATTGTTCAGCACTCTCAGCATGGCCGCCTTAGCCTCCATCCCCAGATGGATGTGGAGAGGGCACAGCGTCAGCATGGCCTCCAGAGCTGCCGTGGGAGTGGACTTCATGGCCCCAGTGGTTATCAGGCAGGCCAGCCGTTGCACCCTGCCAAGTAAAACACTGCTTGTAACTTGAGTGGTTTTCTTATTCCAAACCACGCAAGCATAGGCGATCATGGGTCGCACTATGGCAGTGTATATCCAGAAAGCAGCCTTGGGGTTGAGCCCCCATTTGGTGCCAACTAGACGGCAACAGATCCCCAGGGCCATACGTGCCTTCCGGGTAATGTTGCTTATGTGAGGGTTCCATGTCAGTCTCTGGTCCATGGTTACTCCCAGATATTTGACTTCCTTGGAGATCCCTATGGGTTTACGGAACAAGGTAGGTTTGCGAATTCCCTCCAGGTTCCGTTTGCGGGTGAATGGTACCAGTGTGGTTTTGTCAGCGTTTACTGACAGGCCCACTTCCTGGCACCATTCTTCTACCAAACGCAGCGCCCTCTGCATTCGACCCGATATGGTGTTTTGACATTTGCCTACCACCATGATCACCAGGTCGTCCGCGTACCCTTGCGTGGTAAAGTGCGCGTTGTTTAATCGATGTAGTAGGTCATCCACAACAATGGACCATTCTAGTGGTGACAGGACGCCACCCTGAGGGCAGCCCCTGGTCACCTTGACCTCTACGCGTGCATCAAGGAGGGATGTTTCTACCGTCCTTGAAGTCAGCATGGACTCTACCCACCTAAGGGTGGTTTCGTCCACGCCTTTGTTTTTCATACATTTGATGATAATGTCGGACGAGGTATTGTCAAAGGCCCCCTCAACGTCGAGAAAGGCGCATAGGGCGATCTCTTTGTCTTCCAGGGCCCTTTCAATCCTGTCCGTGAGTTCAATCAGAGCGGATTCCGTGGATCTACCGCATCTGTAGGCGTGTTGCCTCCCATGCAGAGGGTTGACCGTGAGGTAACTTTCTCTGATGTTCAGGTTCAGCACCTTTTCCATCGTCTTTAGGAGAAAAGACGTTAGGCTAATTGGCCGGTAGGATTTAGGCTGGGACCTGTCTTTGTCCCCTGCCTTCGGTATAAAAATTACCTTAACCTTGGTCCAATTTTTAGGTAGAACACCGAGTGCAAAGCTGGTTCTAAATATTTTTACCACGAATGGCAGAAGGACCTCGATGCCCTTCTGCATAAGTGCGGGAAAGATTCCATCAACACCCCCAGACTTGTAGGGTTTGAAACTGTTGATGGCCCATCTGACCTGGTTGGGTCTAAAGATCTGTGAGGCCCTCCTCCAGTCCTCCGACCTTGGCCGGGGTGCTCCAGGAATAATGTGAGGAGGGTTTCTGTCAGTGATCTGGTAGGAGCCCGGAAAGTGAATTTGAGCCAGTAGCTTCAGAGTTTCTTCCGCTGAGCTGGTAAACGCCCCATCCGCCTTCTTAAGAAGTTCTAGATGCGACGTGGGTGTCTTGGATAGTATTTTGTGTATCCTGGCCGCCTGGGAGGCGCCCTCGATTTCCTCACAGAACTTCCTCCAAGACTGTCTTTTTGCTTTCCGTAGCTCCCTATTGTATTCAGTGAGAGCCTTGGAATAGTCTTCCCATACCCCTGTTCGCTTTGCCCTGTTGAACAGGTCGCGAGCTCTGGCTCTGAGCCGGGAGAGGGACTTGTTCCACCCTGGGATATTTTTGTGTCCCCGGTGGCCCTGCTTGAGCGGACAATTAGCTTCGTAGGCCTCAATCATGCCCTTAGTTATTGCCACTGTAGCAGAGTTTAGCTGTTCAATTGAGCGTATGCTCTTATTGACAGCCCCTAAGTTTTCGCCTAGGCATACAGTGTATCTGCCCCAGTTGGTCGCCTTAGGGTTCCTATAGGGAGCAGTGGGTGGAGCCTCATCACTGCCTCCTAGGTCATACCTGATATGTCTATGATCAGATAGTGAGACTTCCCCTGAGACTTTCCATCGACTTATGCGTCTCTGGATCTGCCCAGTACAGAAGGTTATGTATAGTACTTCCTGCCTACTCCTCGTAACGAAGGTCGGCTCGCAACCCTCGTTGAGGACATACAGGTTGTTATTATTATAGGTTACGAGTAGCTATTGTTAAGTTGAGTTGACCTTGAAATCCAGCTACACTATTTATTTGAACGTCATTCTGACTATTCTGCGAAATCATATTTCATTTGTAGTTCTATTTCCTACAAATCCTTAAATGGTACTATGTGTACATTTGTTACGATATACGTAGGTCATTTATTGTACTAGATAATAACTCATAAAACTTTACAAGAACTTATTACAAACCCACACTTACTTGACGGATATGTTTGAACGATCTGCTAACTAGCTGTTTGCACGGATTTACTTGCTTATTATTCAGCGTGTCACATAATGTTTGGATCATAAACCATTCGGAAACATCATATTTTGGAACAAAATGTTTATCATTATGTTATTCATTAGGACGCCATCTTTTTACCACTAAAACTTTAATAACATTGCCGTAGCAGCTAAGGCTCGAAAATGTAACAGACAGACATACAGGCACATTTATAATATTATTATGGATTTCTTACTGTGATTCACGGTCACCACATAGTCCGAGCAGGAATCCGTCTTTCGGCTCCTGTTCCGGTAACATAAACACATAAAATAATGCGTCATTACATGATTTATTTAGCAATAATTTAATGAAATAAGAAGGAAGTAATGCTTGAAACGGATTTTAAACATAGAACCTTTCTAATAATGCTAACGAATGTGATTATTAACACGACTCCTACCTACCATATTGACTCATACTAAGACTATATCATTCCTACCATATTGACTCATACATAAGACCATAAAGCGCTAAATATTTACTTATTTTACTCAAAAATGTAGAGTTAACAGATTACTGTCCTAATAATCTAAGAAATACATTTGACAGCTGCCAGTGTTATTGGAAATTGTACTTAGTTGTGGCTTAACATTTGACCCTGACAGACAATATGCACCCTTTTAGCATTGCATAAGGTTTAATTTCTTTGCCAGCTGTCAAAATTTATTTCTTTGATTAATTATACAACTCGTGAAAATGCACATCGGCAACGGCTGCATCGGCTGTTTTAAAATCCTTCTTATTTTTCGAGAAAAAGTTAGAATCCCATTTAAAGGCATGTCATCATCTACTTTGAAAATTCAAAATAAGTGATTCATTCTTGGGCATCTCCATGCTTTGAAAGGCACGTGAGGCAATTGGTCCCGGCTGACATCGCTAGAATGATGTCAGTCGGTGGCCTAAGAGCGGCTTGATAGTTTAGACTACTTCAACAAACCGCACTGAGCCCGCGTAAATTGGATTAAGGGGCGTACCACCTCATAGTTGAGGTTTGGCCGGTTCCTAGCAGTAACATAGATAGTCTGTTTTATTTTAATCTTTAATTCACAAACCAATACAAAACGCGGACTTGATGCTAAAAGCATTCTCTACCAGTCAACAGTTCTTTCAGTGAGACAGAAATACTGTTAGCGGTGAAAAATATTAAGTTAATCAGTGAATAAATACTCATACACGTATAATACCAATATACATAATTAAGAAAGATACATAAACGTATAAATATGAACAGATACAAAAACCTAGAGATACATTCTCAATATGTTGACATACAATATAGTTAGTTAGAGTAATAGTTTTGTTTAGTGCATTTTTTTCAAAGGACCTGTCTCCTGGCCTCTCTGGGAGAACATTCCAGATGGATAGCATGCGTGAACTGACGTCTAACGTTAAAAATTCCGGACAAGTGACGTGTCAGGATAAGTAATAACATGACATAAGTACGCCCAATTAAATCAGAAATGGCTATGCCATTAGGGCAACACCGAATGTTGCCGAGGTGGTGAACGGGACTTCCGGGCCCGCTCTTTGAACTTCAAGCGAATCAAACCTTTAGACGTGGTTAGGGTCCTACCGCCGTTTATCCAGGTTACTTAGGTTTTTATCGCTGTTTTCCATCACCAAAGGGTTAGCTAATTGTACAATGAACACAATTAGATGTTTCAAAGCGGTACCACCAGGGTTCTTAACCAGTCTGTTTAACCACTGGGCCACGACGCTCTCATTTGTAATAGTTAGGATTCATAACCTAGGCGTATTAGACAAGATCACGTGTCAACAAATGTATTAATCACTGGCCATTTAAGATCAGTGACCTATAAAAAAAAAACTGAACCAGAGAATCCGACCACATAATACCAAATTTTGCATCATTCCTTATTCAAAACCGGTTTCCCGAACCGGTTTTGACGTGAATACCTACGTTGTTTTGGGTTTTGTTACAAAATTCAAAAATCCAAGTTTGCCTTATCCATATGTTATTACTGGCAACACACAGACTGGTTGTAGACCTTTGTCTTGAGGCACTGAGGTATGTTGGACGAGAAGACAATTTCCCGAACGCTGTCCAGCCGAGTTGGATTCGAAGATACAGACAGACATACATACACGACAGACAGGCAGTATATACATTTTGGGCTATTTCTTATTGCTTCATTGGAATCAGTAACGTCACTTTGCAAGAGCAAGATACAAATTGCAATTATTAGCCTCATGAGACGTTAACTGTACATTGAATTCTCAAATTAACCAAAAAAGACCTTACTTAATATTTAAAAAATATTTACCATTTCTTAATGCTCTAGAGGAAAGAGTACAGTCAATTCGAGCATATCCTTTACGAAAGCTAAGTGAGTAATTACAAAGACTTAGGTAATTATGAAGGTTCTGACGGCTGTTAAGAAATAATGCTTATTGATCATAACAGTTTTCCTCCATCACACTCACCAAGCGTTAAGTATCACTATAGTTGCCATCAGAAATCATTACTACGATCCACAAAACCCAGAACTCATTTATAAGCCATAATTATAAATAACAAGTCTATAGAGCAATTAAAAATTATCCACCGTATTCACGTGCCATTCCAGTTTATAAGTATCTATAACATCACATAACAGTGTACGGTGAATTATAATTGAACATTTACGTGAAAACTAATGGGCAATATTTCCAGATGGAGTTTGCGCTCAGCACAAAAACCACCTGAATGAGGTGTCAGTGACGGTGATTTTGGAATTTAAAAAAAAACATTTTTTTCTGCAAACTCATTGCGTTTTTTAAGTTAAATTTCTTTTTCGCTTTTAGTTAGAGCAAAATTGCTGTGCCTCGTTTCAATAGGAAACAAATATCTCGCGACAAACATCACGCTTAGAAAGACCAAAGTATTCCGTTCACTAGGAGGTTATCAAACGGCCCGTTTTTTAACATTTTCCTTCAACGCTAATATTATGCAACTTACAATAATTCATTCCTTGCCGATGTATTATCGACATTATAATATTTTTTTTATCCTCTTGTTAAGTACGTTACACAACATTACAGTTATATTGTTTTATGTGATTCATGATCATCATTTAATTTACGTCATCATAAAAAAGAGAATTATATGTACGTGGTCTTCGCGAAAAGCTTTCCTTGTTTAGTCATGTAATATTAAAAGAAGATAATTGGCAATATCATTCGATTATTTGTCTAGTAAAGGAGTCATCAGATTTGATTGTGAAATAACATTCTGAGCATTTTCAATAGGTACCCTAGGGACTAAGTCATATTTACCTTGTGAGCGTGAGTGGGCGAACGTTGAGCATTCATCTGCTCTCGGCTCAAAAACGTCAGTAATTTGTTACCTTTACGCACCTTTACTTTAGGCTCTACTGTAGTTAGCCTAGCCTTCGATTTTGTTGTCGAACTATTGTGCTCGGTAAATAGTCGGGGGGCCGTATAAAGAGAAGAAGATACAGCCAGCTGTCAGACAGACAGACAGCGGAGGCTTAGTAATAGGATCCCGTTTTTACCTTTTAGGTACAGAACCCTAAAAATTGTGACACTCGATAACACTTTTTGATTAATATGATGAAAAATTAACAGAATTATCTACATGAGGTAAAAACTATAAAGAGACACGATAAACATCATAATTGATTGATTATACGAGTACATGCAGTTGTAATTGTTACTACCACTATTTATATATTTATATGTACTTTTCGCGCACCTTGTCATCTGAAAAAGACTCTTCTTGCGAGTGCGAACTTAATAGCATACCTCCCTCATAGTTCTCTCCTATAAAGGCTTGCGAAAGAACAGAACGCCAATATTAATCTTCCCTATAATCCAGGACTACAGAACTAATATATTTCCCAGGTGCTCCCTAGTCTAGTTGTCTAGCTGTCGCATTTTTCAAGATAAAACATCTAGATTAATCGTGGGACTGGTAACTCGATCCCACCCTAACTGGAAAATAAGATAAAGTGTTTTGAAAAGTATATTAACTGCTACATCCCAAAAAAATGTTGCATTTGAAAATATCGAGGATATTCAACAGCTCAAACCTGTTGAAAATAATAATCTTAGTCTAGCTTTTTGTCTTTTTGGCCACGAGAGACCACGAGTTTCTCGATTTTACTAAATTCATTTATTTATTAATACTAAATATGCTACAAAATCTATGTTTTATTGCGTTTCATTTCAAAAAGTGATGTCCGTACACCAGCCTTAATGCATCATTTAATAAGGTTCAATTATGATTACCAACTTATCAAAATATTTTCCTCACTAGAAATAGCTAATCGATTTTCCGTTTGGAATAATGTTTAAATCATGCGTATCCATTTTCTGATATCTGGAAAACCTGCATTGCGAGTTGTTGAGTCAAAGAATCATCTTTCTGTATGATGTCATTTTTAATAATTATAATTATAAATGTCTCATCATTATACTCAATGGAGAGTTTTTTCGGCTTTGGCAGTCTCGATCGTGACTCTATATTAAATTTATTTTTATTTTATTTAGGCAGTTCTTAAAATATCACAGCCAGTACAAACTAATTAGACCTAAAACCAAAAACGGATTTCATTTTTACTACTTAAAAATTAATCGACAGTCACAGTTTAAGCATGTTATAAAAATATATATTTAACTGTTATTAAATATTACTCAATGAGAAAAGAACTAAGGGGAAGAAGCACACATTATGTGCACACAGTGTGTGTGCGTGTGGATCATTTCATTTTGATTAACCAATAATAATGTAGATACTTATTAGGTTCTTATATTCAAGCGTGGAGCAACTTAGTACAACAAAATAAACCTTTTTGAAAGGGTATTTTGCGTTTGCATAATAATCATGTTTGCATAATAACAACATACTGAGACACGCATGTGTATATACTTACATATTACATATTTACAGCTTTTTGCCATATCCCAGTGACGTCTCAAGCCGAGGCTAGGCCCCTCTGGGGCAGGCCCCCTGGTGCCTCTTTGGGGCACCCCTGGCCACGTTAGTATAATAAAGCAGTGAAGCCACAATTTGTGCTAACAGTTAGTCAAATAAAAAATGTATTTATAGAGTAATCGTCAGTCAAACAACCCAGTAAGCACGAATAATCTTGCAGCACTTCTTGCAAACCTGTTGAATACCATAAAAAGCCGTGACAGATTATCTGGGCAGTGGTCTTACAAATAAATTTATCCTGAGCTATCCTGCCGACCATTAATCAGTATCCTTAATTATTCAAGTTCAGCGACTCTAATCTCCTGCCCAACAATTAGACCAGGCAAGACAAATGGTTTGTTTGCAAAAAGCAACGGGATCGAAACCAAAATTCGACGTCAACACTGACCGGTTCATAAATCACCGGACGGCGCCATCTTTTGGAATAAATTGGAACTTTTGCTGGTGGCAATCTATTACCCGTCAAATTACTTTCCGACTTGTTATGCCTAATTCTGGATTAATACTTCCTGGATTGGAGTTTTAAATTGCCTTTTGAATTTCAAGTTAGTTTTTACGAAACCAATTTTGATGGTTGGTTATTTTGTCACTCTTTCTTCAAAATTGCCTAAAATGCGCCTGCTTTAACAGTAAGTTGAAAGAAAAAATACAAAAATGGTTATCGAAAAGAAAAATCTCAACTTATAACAGTTTTAATACATGTCTGTCGTGTCATGTTTTACACGTCATCTTATATCTTGATACTGGCTAATCCAGTCTCTTGGAAACTAGAGTTTGACATAAGTTGGATACATTAGTTCGTCGGTGTTGGGGTAAAGTGGTTAGGGAAGGAGGTGATGAAGAGGGACTTCGGAATGCACGTTAAGCAGTTGTTCCCGGTCTAGCAACGGCTAGATGTCAGTTTTTAAGCCTGGTTCCAGCTAGGCTTTGCGGCCTCCGGGCCGCAGAGTGGCTTGATAACATCTGATTAATATCAGCATATCATATCAGCAAGCATAATTGCTTGCTCACTAATTTAAAGCCCCTCAAACAATCCACACTGAGAACGCGTGTTGGAGTATGAATCGCGCTACTTCATAGTAGAACGCAGTGGGGGCGTCTATAGGCAGTTTATGTTTATATGCATATTGTGTTCATCAATCGGAGCCAAGTTCCAAAAATAGACAGTAAACTATGTTTCATTACAATAAGCTGCAGTAACCGAATATTACAGACGATCTGCATGTTTTTATCAAACAGACCTTCAACATTTCCCAGCTCATTTTTCTTATCATAATTATGACACATTAAGATCAAAATATAGTTAGTGCCTATAACTTAACGGATACGAGAAAGATACACACTCATAACAACGTCCTTGACATTGAGTGGAAGTAAACAGCTCCGTCTGGGTCACTATTAAGTATTTTCAACCTTACGTCACCATTATTGGGACGTCATTTGGCACTTAATTTGAACCTTGAAGGCTGCAAACTTGTCGAATTCCATCGAAATGAAGCACATTGTGGGTCTCGTTTTGCGCCTAAACACCGGTATACGCAGCGATCACCCTTTCTTTAGGACGCTTAGCGTTTTGCGTTAAGGTCATAGCTTATTTAGGCAAGCACGGCAACTGCACGGCTCCGACCCAGCAATTATCTTGCCATTCAAATTTGAACCTTCGGTTAATAATCTGAAAAACCAACGGACGCGAGCTGTGAGTATACCACTCAACTCACAACTTAAAGTTCAGAATGGCAAGATAATTGCTAGATCGGAGACATGCAGCTGCGGTGCTTGCAAAGTGTGCTACGAGCTTTAAAAGCCCACACCCGTCAAGTGGCCCTATTGAGTAAAAAAGATATACCAGAATAATTAGACAAATATTAAATAATCCTAAGTACTTACCCGTGTAACAAATACAATTAAGTAGTTTTGCATTGTTGAAAACTAACTCATAATTTTTAACTGTCATTGTAGTAAATGACCAAAACCGTCCGTTATAGACACTTTTGACCTTGGAACCTTCTTTAAATACGAAAATGTATTTAACAGAGTAACCAATATAATTTATCATTTAGTTGAAGTTCACATACAACTCATTTTTTAATATTATGTCAGTAAAATCAAATAAAATACAAAATATTTCAACGCTCAGAGTAAACAAACAATAACAAAACACTAGTATAAAATAACAACACCTTAATTAAGTATAGCTATAAAATACCTGCTTTGTAATGTCTTCTAATTCCTAGCAACGTTAACAGCGATTATCATAAACTTTGTTTACACGGTAACCTGGGATCCTGTAGCTGTATCTGACGGTAACTTAACTTGCAAACTAATTAGCAGATTCATATCCTTCCCTTACTGGATGTGTCAGTTATTTTATAAAGTTAATCGGAAGCAATACCTAAGTAATACCTTTTAATAAATAAACATCACTGAATATTATTACACTGCCACCAAACTGCCACCAGGAGATGGGCAGCAGCGTCTCCATACAACAGCAGGCCATACTGCGATCGCCAACCCGCAAGCGTGGCGATTATGGAAAACCCCCTAAAATGAAGGCACAGCGCAGGACCGATCGTTGTAGAGGCCTATGCTCAGCAGTGGGCCTCATCGGCTGACATGATGATGATGATTATAACACACAGCGCCATTTCAACCCAAACTGAGCAACTAAATACTTGTGCTATGGGATAGTTGATAATGAATGAACGTACCTAAATACGTACGTAGCTCATACAAATCATATGGGGACCAGTAGTGTCGCAGCAGCACCATAGAGCCTTCACCATCACCTTAGAGGGTAAGGTAGGCCTTATCCCCGCTTCTTACGGCTCTAGATATCACAGCAATCATCGTCTTATTGTCTTGGCCAGACCATTTTCATATGAGCTCTGACTCTAACTTTACAACTTATGACAATGAAAAAAACATAGCACGAAAAACTTTCCGATACATCGTCAGCAAACAAAGTTACGAGAAAGTTCATCATACAATTAGAAATTGTTGAGTTTGAGATAAATGAATTTCCTTTAATGAAAATTTGTTAACAACAAGAAAGTACCTGCCATTATTATTAATCTGGTCCGTTAGAATTTAATAACAATACCGAATAGGACGTAGAAAGAAAATTAAGTATTGAGGCGTCATTTTCCTGCTTTCTCTTTGTTGTTGTTTTGGAACATCAAAGGGCCTCTCCAATTCCTTGTATTTTGTGATAAGTCGAAAGAAACATTCGAATAAATATTGCTTTTTAAATAAGAAATACGTAACCTCAAAATTCAAGCTAATTTGTCGATATTTAAATACTTCTATCAAGCGAAGTTCCAGGACGAGAAATGAATGAAGGATGCCTGTTCCCTCTTATTAAACGTTTGTCTTTTTGGTTATGTTTGGTTTTAAATACACGACAATTAAGAATGGTTCACTGGAGTAACTAATGTTTTGAAAGTTGCATTGTACAAACAAACGCCTTCAGATTTAGGTGACTCCTCTAAGTAGCGACATCTTTGTGACATACCCCCGAACTCACAAACGTCAATCAACGCTAAGCACGCACTCACGCTCCCTTTGAGTTCTAGTGAGCGCATGCTTAGCGTTGACTGACGTTTGTGAATTCGGGGGTTAGTCACTTAAATCTGAAGGCGTCCACATCATGATGATGATGATTGTAAAGATTCATTGACGTCTGAAAAATAGAAAAAGACATTTGGTCATCTTGGCATCAGGCAGTAATCGAATTCGCATCTTTCCAAAAAATATATACCAGAAAGGTTCGGCCGGTCTGTTAATGGTCTCGGTAGCACAGTGGTTAGTGCAGTCGCCCAGTTTGCGAAAGATGGGGATTCGATTCCTGCCTGATGCCAAGACGACCAAATGTCTTTTTCTAGTTTTCAGATCTTTAGTAAAGAAACTGCATGGAAAATGCTAAAAACAATAATAAACAAAGTCAATGACGTATTTAAAATGGCCTTCCTTCATGAGAAATAAGTAGCAAGAAACCTTTTTATTACCAATATATTCTTCAAAAGCAAGGAAGGCAACAAAAGCAAGGCTTTCAGGCTTATCTAAGTCTTTAGTCAAAATTCGATGTTGCTTATTTCTAGAAAATCCGTTGATGACTTGAAATACGTGACTTACTTAAAACCTTACCATTTTTTTTCTAATGGCAGCTATATTTCTCCAGTACCTACTTTTACAACTGGACATTAATAACGTTTCTAACATAGTGCCTTTATTAAAAAGAACAATAGCATAATAAAAATACGCAAACATCCTGCTGTTTTATTGTTACAAGTCTGTGACCACAAGCCGCTATCGCGATAATAATAAAGCAAAAGGGATTAAAACTGGTAAAATTTAGGGTGTTATAAGGACGAGGTCACGCAAGGCCACAGAAAATCTAAGCTGGTTGGCAAAATAAAACTACACCTACTTACAGTCATCATGAAAATGATGTTTATGTGCTAACAGCAGCGTGGTCAAAAGCAATTTTATTACTGCAATGACAGAGTCGTTTGTCATTTGAAGCGTCACCAAACTCTATAACAAGTCAAACAGTTCTTTTCTCCGGTAGTGAGTGATATGGTTACTTTTCATTAAAATTTCAGACATATTTGACCACTCTGTACGCACACATTATTTTGATGCTGACTGTACGTACGTACGCAGTACGTGTATACATCTCGATTAGTGTATTTGTAGTTAAAGTATGTAGTTAAATGGTTAATAACATAATAAAGACTAAGGGCTGCGCAGGTTAGTGAATATATTGAAAACTTACTAGATGAAAAAAATATTAAAATATTGCAGCTCATTTTAAGTTAACATTTTATTACAAAAAATTAAGTTATTTTAACCCAAAGTTTATTTAAAATAGTTGTCACCAGAATACATAGGCGGCGGTAACTGGCTTTCCACTCTCATAATTTATCTATCTGTTATCCGACTTCGAACGTAGGTACCTAACATTAGGTTTTTCATTTAAAGTGACCAAAACCTCGTCGGAAGTAGCTTTCATTGAAAATCTCAGCCGCTATGGTTGTGTAGACCAGAAAGGTCTTTTTAAAGCTTCTAGCTTGAAATAAGCTAAAAGAGTGCATTCTATAAGCGTCTATAAAAGGGGAACACTCGCCGCACAATTTTGAGTACCTCGCAATCACAAATAAACGACTCATTTTAGTTATTCATCGTACTCAGCCATTTAATTACTGGACTAGCACGACCGCTGCCATTTGTACTCAAAGGGAACTCCCTCAAGTTTTGCCTCTTGAGGGTAGTTAAGCACCTCACACCGTTGGTATTAGTTATGTAACGTCTAGAATTTACAAACCGGTTTAAACTAAGTTGCATCGGTTAATGGATTTCTGAACTTGTATCCACCAAATGAGAAGATGAAAAAGCTAGAAAACTAAATTCATGTAAATTTAGATTAGGAATTATGTTTCTGGACACAATAACGGTACCTTAATTAACAGGTTCAATTAGATTGAGTTAATTTATTACTAAATTGAATACAGTATTTATGCTTGTTGTCAGTACATTTCAATTTTGTTCCTTTAACTGATTGCGAATTTCTTTAAGAATGGAATCGTTTTCAAATGTTTTCATTGAAGCACATCGGCCATCAGTTTCGTCAAGCGAATTTCACATAGTTCAATTTTCGCCGTGGTGGTAGTCTCTTCACAAATCGCCTCACCCAGCTGCATTGTTAGTCCATTTGCATAGGTGACTAAAATCGCATGCAGTCGGTTGGCTTCGGTTTCATAAGCTAGGATGCCTTTTATAGCATTCCAATTAACAAAACGATCTGTTCGATCGCGGTATACAACGTGCGGCTCCTTCATGTGGCGGGCGATCGCCTGCAACTGATCGTTTAAACCGATGTATACACGGTCGATTTTCTGCGTGACTGAAATCATGCGGCTTCTGTCATTCATGTAAGCCCTCTTTAGATTTGCTCAGAGAGCTGTAGCAAACCGTAGGTATTTATTCCCGAGTTACGAGTACATCAGCTGACTCGAAGTAAAGAATCGTTACCCCGACTTCCTCACGATACTCATTTCGTATTTGCCGTGCCTATGTCAGTTTGCCTTTACGAACGAATAAGAATGTATCAGTAGAAAAACAGAAGAGTTCACATTACACGTAGGACGTCCTCACGGTGGAGTGATGATTTGCGCAGGATGGCTGGCAGGAGCTGGATGCGAGCAGCCGAAGATCGAGTTCAGTGGCGTGTAATAGGAGAGGCCTATGTCCAGCAGTGGACTACAACAGGCTGATGATGATGATGATTCGCTTGGTTGTCAACTCGCCAAACGGTTTTTTACCGCTTGGTTCGGAAGCCAGTTTTGGCAGAATTTCTAACCGATTCGACAGAACCCGGTTTGACGAAACTCTAGACCGTCACATCACTAGTTGATACACCGTTCAAAACTCCTGCAATTTCCTGTAGGTTTGTGTATTTTAGCAGTAGCTACGTATGCAGCGAATCTGACATCCTGTTTTCCCAGCCTCGGTCTAAGCACGTTAAATTCTAGACTACTGGCTACTTCTGCATAGTTCTTCGTGCTTAAACGTTAAGTTATCAATATGCTATAGCTACTAGATATAGACGCAAAAAAAGTTTAAAGAAGAATTTAAATAAGTTTACACTAAGCAGACTATGTAAGTTCACTTTGAGACGAATTCCAACTTTAAACCACATACCTATCATTTCTACTTAAAAGCTTTTCCACAACTTTATAATTTGGCTTTTTGGAATAAAAGGCATTTTGTATACTCTTATCATAAACAGAAAACTTGGCTGAAAAGTCAAGATTCTGGATTCGAAATGCGAAACCAAGCAAAGTTGTCATTTATTCAAGTGAAACGTCTGTTAAACCACTAAACTTAAGTTTGTACAGTTCTTAGAAAGTATTTTTGACAAGTAAAACTTAACATAACCAAAAACATTAAAAGTGCCTACAAATTAAAGCACTCAAGCTTATTTTGAAAATGTTATATTTTTACTTAATATTTTTAGTAATTTAACGGATTCAACAGTACAATTACCCCTGCGGTGGGATTAGGAAAAAAAGAACGAGAGCCTAAGAAGGTACAATAAAGAATTAAGTAACGTTGAGTGTCAAAACTATTACCAGCAAATATTTCAAAGCGATCAATTTTTTTAAAGGCAATTGAGAAACAATAACTCTGAATTTGTATGTATGTATGTAGCATATAAGTTCAAAAAGTTTCTGCGTTTTGTCGCATAAGTAACCATATTAAAAGTTAACCAAATGCATAACTTATTGTTACTGATTTACTTCTAGCCATTTAAACATTTTTGTCCACATGGCTTCCGCCTTGTAAAGCAGCCTGTAATGAATTTGAAACATTAGTATTGCAGTTATTCAGCGAGCTGTCTATAGTATTTTGCTCAACAAAGTTTATAAAATTACCCGATAGCTTGCCTGAGAAATAAACCAACCGACACCCGCACTGCTCTCTCACGGTAATACGAAAATAAATAAACATGAAACAAGACCACTTACATTGCCCTGGGGCCAAAGTAAGGTTTTTCCTTTTGATGTGTAAAATAGAAACAACGAAGGAAGGTATCACAATCACTCAGAGCCAGAACAAAATATATCTAAGTTCCGCTAAGGAGTGGAACGCTCTCCCTGCGTCTGTTTCCGGAAACACAGAACCTTGGAGTCTTCAACCTGTCTTCAACCTTGAGCCTGTTCCACCTTCGGCCTCGTCATCGGTTACCATCAACGCAAACCCATTTTTAATTGAAAAAAAAATTGGTTGTTTGTAAAGTAGATTTACGATCGAGATGTTTACGTGATAACGACATTTCACGGAATGACTGGCAGCGCTCGAGATAAGACGGGAGATCGGTCCGTCTCTCTCTCGTTATACCTGCGATCGCGCTCGTGAGGTTTTGGTGTGACACAAGTTTCTGAACATGTCACCCGACTAAAACGATTTTAAAGACGTTATCACGTCAGAACTCCTACATGTGCGAGAATCGTACTTGCGACCCTGTAAATCTGAAGTTAACATGACCACTGCGATGAACGGGTCGTAAAATAATCCGATACAGAAAACACATTGAACATAACTCTACCACTGGCGTTGTTTCGACCGAGAAATCCCGGCAAGCAACTCGGCAAGTTTTCAAAATAGAATGCTTTTGTTTCAAATACTTTTAAAAACCAACAAAATCATGTATTTTTTTTAATTATCAGTTAAAATGCCAATCTCTTACAGAAATAAGACACAAACAATTTCTGAAGCTTTTGTCTTTTAAAAGATTGTCTGGCGTTTTTATCGACGTATATGTCACCGGAAAATAACAAGAACCGTAAATTTATAAATTTCCTAGGAAATTTATAAACTTTCGTGGGATTCTAAACGAGAGATAAATTGTATTATTTTACGCCCTCATTTCCGGAAATTGATAAACTTTCGGAACGCATCCGTAAAATAATAAGTGGGCGGTAACCAAACGCCATGTGCGCTCTGATTGGTCGAATAAGTCACGTGTCATTCCTCTCCTCCGCCATTTAATTTTGGTAGAAGGCCGGTTCTAATGTTTTATATTTTGTAAGAACAATTCATCTTCGTGTTCATTGTATAATTTGCGGCTAACTCTCCGGCGATGATAAACACCGATAAAAAATCTAAGCAACCCAGATAACGGCGCTCTTACCACGATGGGTTCTAATTCCCTCGGTGAAATGTGGGCTTCTGGATGTTCCGTTCGTTCACCGTGACGGGACCTCAGTGTGACTCTGACTACCCCATTTGGGATATGATCGAGATGGTATGCCATGTTTTGTATGTTATATTTTATAAGTGTATTTCATTTTTTTATAAACTTTTTTAATATCGTAAAACACGATTTCTGCCGTCTTATTTTGATTGAGTAGGGGTTATCAGCCTATTAATTGTAAAAAGTAACCCGTTCAACCTACCTAGTTTTAAAGTAAAAGTCCAGACAGGTAGGTGTTCGAAACTGATAAATGTACAGTTTGGCAAGTGTGATTGTACCATAATCTACGAACACAAGCATTGCTACTGTCAACATCGACCAATCAGAGAGCAGTGTGTTATTTTCCGTAATTTATAAAAGCGTAAAATTAAAAGCTCTTCTCTGATTAGTCGAACCGTTTAGAATCTTACGGATAGATATCCGTAAGTTGATAAATTTACCACGAGTCGTCGCAAATTTATAAATTTCCGGAAATGTGGGCGTAAAATAATACAATTTATCTCTCGTTTAGAATCCTACGAAAGTTTATAAATTTCCTAGGAAATTTATAAATTTACGGTTTTTGTTATTTTCCGGTGACATATACACCAACAACGCCTCTTAGTCTTAGTGATTGATTGTTTAGTGTTCACCGAAATGACTGAAAAGCTCAGCTTCATCTTAACTCTTTGTTTTTTTGGATGAAAATTGGAAAAAATCTTGAAGAAGATTGGCCAGTACTTGTAATCAATCATTATTTCACACTCCCTCTTGTGTTCAGTTTATTCGCAACTGCACGTTATTTTATGAACTATCTAATATATTTTTAGAACACTATTTTTATACTTATTTGTGCATTACCTTACACTTGGTATTCAGAAGTGTAAATACTTGGTTGGCGCCTCGTCTCTGGTATTTTGTGGACACCAGTCAAATGGTGGTCATCACTGTGCATAACTTTGCCACAATTACCAATATTACCAACATAAATGGCAGTCTGTCAGTGAAGGCCTCCCTTCAGGCGGCTAGATAACATCTCACATTAAGAAATAAAACAACTTTACGGATTCTACTCGCGGTCTTCCCGACGTTTCGACTACTACAAACGAGTAGTCGAGTCGAAACGTCACCGTATCAACGTATCCGTAAAGTTGTTTTATTTCGATGAATAGTGTTCGCGTAAATATTAGAAAACATTATCTCACATTAAGGCTTCTCACTAACCAACAATTCGCACTCAGCCCGCGTGTTGGAGTATGGTTTGCACTACCTCATAGTTGAGGTAAGGCCTGTGCCCAGCAGTGTGATGTATAAATAAATAAATACATGTAGGCAGTTTATGTTTTGTAACTATAAGTCCCCTTAAAAATGTGCAACTAAAATATGACTTCCTCAAATAATTTCAACAGTTGCTAATAACAAATAAGTTGCTATTATCCATTGTGCTTAAAAACCGAGATGGCAAAAAACGACTGCTAATTTGTTACCAATTAGCAGTACTTGTGCCACTAATGGTTGCAATTGCCTCAAAAGCCTGGTCTAACAAAGGAATATCCTTTGTCAGAATAAAAAATCTTGCCAGGTCTAATTTAACTTAAAAGGCACTAATCTTTGTTACTAATGGAAACAAACTTGAAATTAAGACACAGAAATTATGCTGGAGCGTGAAGTTTAGTGATAATTGCGACGAGGGTTAAGTATGCAATTTAAGGAAGTTAACTACGTTGGTTTCGAAATGAAAAGGATAGAAAAAGGTAACGTAATGTGTACTGTGTCGGCTTTAGCTTGTGGTCTTATCTTAATTAGCCAATAGAATCTCCCTGTTAGGCAATGGTGGGCAAACGGGCAGGGACCGTCTTCCAACCACGTCTAGAAATAAGTCAGTTTTAGTGCTGAGACTTTTCCTTAAAGCTAAATGGTGTGAGGATGCAGGACAAGCGAATACGCCGTGTGATGCATATACGCTCTAGATGTAACTTTTCATGTAATGCGCTCTAGGCGTAACTTCTCATGTAACTTGAAAACTTTCTTTTAATTTGTTCAATTGTTTTTGTTTGAAACACAGCACCGCCTAAAATATCTTTCTGCTTAGCCCCATGGTTGACTGGTAAAGAATGCCTTATTGGCATTAAGCGCGCCATTTGTACCAATTTATTGTTGATCAATAAAGAATAAATAAATAAATCCGTTAACAGACACACAAAAAGTTAACAGATCGTAGTTTGGGGAATTCCTTATTGCAATTTCTGTTTCACCTAAACCTACAAAAGCTTATCAAAGACTTCACCGGAAACGGAAAGTTCAATCAAATGTAACGGTTTAGTCCCAAGACCCAGACCATACCATTTCCTGATACTCGTCCCACCTGTTCAATGGTTCAATCCGGAACCGGGCGGACTTCGCATAGTACGGGATCACGTCCCCTCATGATCAAGTTGTACGTGAACGGTCGAAAGCTACGTGACGGGCCGCCCCAAACTACAATGCCTCACTTTCTACGTACCTACAACTTAAAAACTTGCCAGAACATAATAGCTTCCAACGAGTATCGTTATGGTCGTACGTGTGGCTACAGATACGAATCTAAAGGTATTTCTTACTTCGATTAAGTATTTTTAGTGTGAGGTTAATTTAAGTCTTTAAACTACGTATTAGCAAGATACACTTTTTAAGGTGTGGAAGTGGTCATCAAAACATCTCACACTAATTGCCGCACTCAGAGACGTCAATTAACGTTGATGGTTCATTAGAGTCAAAATTTTACATTCTTAAAAGTTCTTTATTCAATATGCTATAAAGCCTCTTTTGTAAAATGAAATTTTGACTCTAATGAACCATTAACGTCTCTGAGTGCGGCAATAAGGGCGCGAAGGTTTTACTGAATTCTAAAATTTTGAAAATCTATTAATATATAGGGTACCTTTTTATAGTCGAGCTTACATGGTTGAATGAAACTGAAAAGAGGTGAATGAAGTTGCTTTAACGTATTAGATTGATAGATGTAATAAAATTAAACTAGAGCTTGATTAGTCCAGTCACAAATTGACGTGATAGTTTAGCTAATCAGAATAAACTTAAGGCTAACAAACAGAAAGTAGCTCTTAGTTGCTTTCATTTTTTTCAGTGTGTATACGGAGGGGTTTAGCTGCAAAATACTAATTGCCTCATTGGGGTGCATGGCTTTACGAATGCGGGCGAAATTTCGTTAATTCATGTTTTGGCAACATCAACGGAATCTAAAAAATCCAATAAGTTTTTTCACGATGAACATGGTAATCATTCTTAACACTTAGGGACTCGCGCCTTAATTTGTAACACTAACACTCGCTACCGGGTACAGCGGACCCACTATGATATCACGTGTTTATTTCTAAACTTCTCAATAAAAGTGGTTGTTATTTTTTATTATCGAATAATGTTTAAAAGAAAGACATATATACCGGGTGCGGCAATTGAACTGTCCATATTAAAAAATTAAATATTTTTGTTTACTTAGAATATTTATCAATATATTTTTTACATATGAAAATAAAACGTCTAAAATTATATTCTTATTTATTCTAATGGAATACAACTGCCTTTAGCCTGCACTACAAGCTTGAGTCTCTTTCTGAGTGAAGCGCAGGCTGCTCGAATAACGTCGTCATTTAAACGGTTCCATTCTCGTGTAAGAGTAGTTTTGAGCGCCTCCACTGATGTGTGTTTTTTAGCACAGGCCTTCGCTTGTAAAACACCCCAAATACAAAAGTCTAGAGGGTTTAAGTCGGGCGAAGACGACGGCCACATATCTCGGTCGATCAGCACAGGAACGTTCGCTTTTAACCAATTTTGGGTCCCAGTTGCTCTGTGCGATGGCGCCGAGTCTTGCTGGAACGTCCAACGCTCCGAACCAAATGTCTTGTGTGCCCACGGTATCAATCCTGTTTTTAAGACTTCATTTTGATAGATTTGTCTATTTATTTTGGCTTGGTTGCGACCCATTGGGAGAAAAACAAGCGGAGAACGTCCTTTTTCGGACACCACCGCCCATACCATGATTTGGTCGGCTCCTTGTCGTCGAGTGACTCTCAGTTCATCTGAATGATCGCTGACACGTCCTTTCAACCACACACGGTCATTTTGTTTGTTAAGAAACTGCTCAACACAGAAAGTTTTCTCATCTGAAAATACCAAGTTGGGAAGCTCGCCAGTGTCGAGCAAGCGAATCAGCTCCTTTGATCGAGCCAGCCGTTTGCTCTTTTGCAAAGCAGTGAGTTCTTGCGAAAGGTTTTTTTTAAATGGTTTAACCTTAAGCTTTTCCTTTAATATACGACGAACGCTGCGGTCGCTCACCTTAAGATCCTGGGCGAGCTGATTTGCTGAGCGCTCTGGATTTCTGCGTAAACGATGTCGCACCTTTTCGACAACTGCTGGCGCCGTTGCAGTATGGCGTCGACCGCCCCCGTAGCGTTTCTTAACACTGCCAGTCTCGTTAAATCTTTGGATAGTACGACGCACAAATTTTTCGTTCAATTGAAGATTTGGTAGCGCTCGACGAATGTCGATGTTCGATTTTCCCTCCAAATAAAGAGCAATCACTGAATTGCGTTTTAAATCCATTTTTTTAAAATTGGAACGTTTCTTCTCACGACCGAATAGTTTTGAAGTAACATAGATAATGTGTCACAGATTATATTTTCAAATTTTTGCCGCGTTCGATTCAGTAGTTCGAATTTTGAAATAGTTACAAGGAGGCGGACAGTTCAATTGCCGCACCCGGTATATTAAAAAAACGAATATTTATTGTTTTTACTTAATCATTAATCCGTACGAAAATAGAAGGAATTCTGGCTTAGTTTTATGACTAAACTTTGACCAATAGTTATAAATTCTGTAACTATCTATTTTAAACAAAATCTTTTACACCTTATTATACAACTAGAATGTATCTACTAACACAAAATAACAACGAGAGATCAATCATCATAGGAACAAGTAAAATCAACTTCGAAAATCAACAAATTTTAGATTATCTTCTTTGGGATAAAATCACTTTGAAACATTGTTTCTACATCAAACTAAGCAATAATAATTTTCACAAATCTGTTTCATGTGTTCTCCACAAATTGGTATATTACATGTTGCGCAAAACACCTTGGTTTTCCTATCTTTCTTCCAGTTACATAACCCGCAACGCACTTTTCGTCCACTCGTTGGTAGGAGTGCGTAGGATGCTGCAGATGGTTCTACTTCTGGTACCTATTATGTTTCGGATACGGATTTTTGTTCATGTTGTCTCAAAGGCCGATTTTTCGCCATTTTCTACGAAATAAAGTTCCAAAAAAATAAACAAACAGAAATAATTTGATGGAAAAAACACTAACGTATTTAGTCGCTACCGGGTCCAGCGGACCCATACGCACCTTTTACGTCCGTAGCACTCACATGCAGCGCGCAAAATGACGACTTAGACCGCTATCTACCGCGCCATACTATGGTCAAAAGGTACTAAGAGCGGCAGCGTCGCAAACTTCATATTTTTTAAGTTATTCAACAAAATAGAAGGGACTGGGTCCACTGGACCCAGTAGCGAGTGCTTAAGTGTTAAGGTCACTAAATGTCAATATGCCCTGTAATAAAGTAGTAGCTTTTGATGAGATTTCTTAATTAATAAAATTTGTAAAGATTATTTCCGAGATAACTACCGAGTTTCTTGCCGGTTTCTTCTCGGTAGAATCAACACGTGCAGCGGTGGTAGAATCACATTACTACTTTTTTATTTTTTATGTTGTGACTTGTCATAAGTGTTTTTTAATGAGTTTACATAAATAAAGATTATTTTTACTTAACTACTTTACTTTTACTTCCGTTTTATAAAACGTATTTAGTAAACTAGAGTGTACGAGCGTGTTCTTTCGTTGTTTGTTCAAAGCACGTAAGAGCTTCAACTAACTGCAGTCTAATTAGACAATTAACCTAAATTATAGCGTTAATCTTTTAAGGGATCTAATATACCGCCCTGTATAATACGCAACCTTGCTCTTTTGCGTTGCTGACCCAAAATAATTATAATAGATTGTAAATTTCTGCCGAATAAAAACAACGTTCTCGTTTAGCTACCAAACGTTCTAATTTTGAGCAGTAATTAAACCAGAAATTAGATTTATTACTTTTGCTGATGTTTAAGTAGACTTCGTTAACTTCAAAAATGTGGAACACGAAACTTGATTCGTTTGTGAATATTTCTAAAATGTATTGTGAATATGCAGGTGGAATAAACAATATTACGTTTATCTATTATTACTCTTAATAATTATTGGTTTGACAGGTATTCAAGTTAGCAAAAGGAATAAACATAGTAGGTACAGGTGAGCTTATCTCTAATGAGATATTTCTTCCAGCAGAAATTTCACGAGAGAGACAGAGAAACAGCGGTGTACAGTAAAATCAATAAAAAATAAACATACTCAACACAACAATGAAACTATGTCCGTGCATATGAAGTTCGTTTAGTAAAAGAATACATTTCACCGATGATGATAGAGGTAGTACCATGACTATCATGACAATAATTAACGTGCCTAGTCGAAATTACAAAAAATAAAACCTGACCTGTTTACTGGCACACAAAAACACTAATAACGTATTATTAAAATGGTTTGACACAAACAAGTAAATAGACTAATTATTTAATTATAATTATTTGGAGTAAGGCACTGTCAACATAAGGCCCATTTGGTATTTGAACGCGTAAAGCTTAAAAATAATGAATCGAATTAACATAAATATAAGCTCTGAAAATTTTCTTCAGTTACTGTATGCTCTTTTATTTTTAAAACGAATTTAATATTGAAAGAGCAGTTTCACGTTATGCTGAGTCGCCGTTCATTTGAAATAAAAACAGACTTTTGCGGAAATGAAACAAAACTTTAAAGTACGTTAAAGTTAAATTAAAGATTGCGCTTTGAATTCCATCTAAAGTAAGACTTGAAAAGTTCAAACTACATTATATTGGAGAGCTTATTTTAATCGGATTCCCACTTTCCTTTGGATGTGATTTCCTAGATTTTTGCAATCTCATTTAATTTTACTAGGAAAACAGCCTTCATTTCCCGCCTTATGGTTATTACTTATATTCAATAGGAAATCCTATTAATTAATGAAATAAAGTCAAATTAAAACAAGTATTACAGGACAGCCGCTGCGAATTTCCGTGCGTCCACTTAGTAGGTCCCACTTAAAATCAGCATCTGAGTCTATCAGTCATTGTTTTGTGTCTGTTTGTTTCGATGTTCAGTTTTTTCCCTCTTTCTTCTTTCTATTGCATTGCAGTGAAGTCTCATCGCCATACAATATAACTAAATATCCCGACGTATATACCGAATATGTTATGCTTGCCGTTACCGGAGTAGGCACCGTTACTCCAACGTGTGGGAACGCAACGTGTTTGTACTAAACTTAGGTTTAGAAAAATACTAAACTTTTGTGTTTCAAAATATAGAACATTACACATGCGGTCCATACCTACTATAAACAACCGCAATTCATAATAATATTGTAGACAAACTTGATCTTGTTCAACGGAAATGTATTTCAATTTTTTTTTTTTATTAAAAATGGGTTTGCGTTTGGCCTCAGACTCACCTGATGGTAAGCGATGACGAGGCCGAAGGTGGAACACGATTACCCAGAAAATGCCTATTCACTCTTGCCTTGAAGACACCAAGGTTGTATGTATCCGGAAACACAATTTTAATTCTCAATGAAATGTATACATCTACCACATTCTGTAATTAGCACGAGAAACGTTTTCAGAAATACAAAATAAGTAAATAATATTAGTACTGGTAACCGTCACTGAATACTGAAGTACATTTGAGGGTGATTTCAAACTAGTTTTCATCAGGACATAGATCTAATTTCAAATGCCAGAAGGTTTTAAGTGGTCTGAAGCCTGTATGTAATTATGAACTCCATGCGTCCTATTTACTGTGTAAACTCAGGTACTGTTATTAAGGACCGTTATTCTTTTCTGGGCACATTTTTGTTTTATTTACGAAACGCTTTTTAATGAAGTTTTGCCTTGAGGAGTTATTTGTTTAAAGAAATAAACAATACAGGTTTTATATTCGTATGTTTCTGTACTTGTATGTTTTTTATTTGTAACCAAGTGCTGTGGAAAATGTGCAGATTGTGAAAATATTATATTCCTAATTACAAGCGATTTTTTTCAACTGAGCGTAATGAGACAAGTTCCATAAGATAATGACTTTTTTTCTAAGAAACTTATATAATAAAAACTAAGTTTTGAAAAACACAATTACCTTAGTCAGAAACCTGGTTGCTATCTCGTAGAGTCGATTAATGGGTTATAACTCTGATAAATATAATAAATGGCCAACTAAAGGAACGGTTTGTCAAATATTTTGATATTCTTAATAATATTCAAAAATGAACCATAGTGCCTAAGAAATGGCCTCCACTTCCAGTTTTGTTCCTAGTCCTACTTTGCATTTTATTCGATACCTGCATTTTATTATCCTGAAACTTCAACTTGGGAGGAAAATTAGTTTTCTGTGGTAGTATCCACGTGGGACCTCTGGATAAGATAAGATAAGATAAGATAAGATATACTTTATTGCACAAAGAAAACAATTACATAACGATGCTTATAGACATTAGAATGTACAATGCAGGCGGTCTTATCGCTAAGAGCGATCTCTTCCAGACAACCTTCAGGTAGAGAAACTGGAAAGGGAAGTAGATGTAGATGTGGGAAGGGATTACTGCACTGTAGCGACTAAGTCTGAACTAATGGCTTCGACGGACTAAAAATAGTACACTTGGTACGCTGGGCGAAAATTGAAAACTCTATCGTGAAACTAAGCAAATAAATCGACTCACAACCTTTCCTTGGCAACCGAAAAAAAAACGCAACACCGTTATTTTACAAGCTAGTGAACTTTGTTTGCCTGGGAGAGAATGCCGTTAGGCCAGGGCCTGTTGAAGATCTTATTTAACGCTTTTGCCTAGCCTAATAACTCTTTCTTCTGCAGACGTTTCCATAACGAAGATTTTCTAGAAAAGATATCTATAGAAACGCGGCTTGCTTCCCGGTATATACGCATGACTCGCATTGGTCTGCAACCTTAGTGCATAGTACTGAAAAGAAACCAAATGATTCCAAGAAGATACTATCAAAATTAAAACTTAAGTTTTAATAAACGGATGTTTTTTTTTTTGTCCAAACTTTCATGGTAACTAAATTTATAAATATTTAAATCTTTATAATGTTGTTCTTGAATAAAAGTGTTTTGAATTTTAATAATCGGGATTGCTACTATGTACGAGTACCTTATTTACACAATTTTCAGATATTTCGTCACTTTTGCAAATGCCATGATCACGGGTAGCTTGCAACAGAGCCGGCATAATCATCATCATCATCAGCCTGTTGCAGTCCACTGCTGGACATAGGCCTCTCCTATTACACGCCACTGAACTCGATCTTCGGGTGCTCGCATCCAGCTCCTGCCAGCCATCCTGCGCAAATCATTACTCCACCTTGCTTGAGGACGTCCTACACTACGCTTGCCGAGACGCGGTCTCCACTCAACACGTTCACTCCAACGGTTGTTGGTTCTACGGCAAACATGGCCAGCCTACTGCCACTTCAGCTTGCTAATCCGGTGGGCTATGTCGATAACCTTGGTTCTCTGCCGTATCACCTGCTGCTGTATCACAAATAAGGAACATGATAACATAAATGTGAATAATGTATTATCCTACATGAGAAACACTCTCTCAGCATAGTAGACAAGATTATCATCTACGCAACCAACAACCTCATTTAATCTAAAGACACGTGATTTCAGCAAATATCATCGCTGAAAACAGCTCACGCATATCGTTAGGCACTTCAAACAAGGAAGGTTAGCTAATGATGCCGTGGATGTAATACACATGTTAGGGGTGGAGTAAAAGCCACTTGGCCGTTCCGCGTCTGTGTATGTGTACAATCGTGTCGTGTCGTGTCGTGTGCAGTCGTTATCGTCTGGGTGATCCAACCCGTAAAGGTAATCGTAAAAGCTTATTCGCGTGTCGCAAGAACGTCGCTGAGACGTCGCCTCTCACTCACAAGGACTCTTAATTACACACATCAAAAGTGTCTAGGGATATCTCAAGCATTTTCATACAAAGTATAGCTATTGGGGAGGCTGTAAAAATTAAAATATTGATACCAACGTAGAAATTTTTAGGACACAGAAACTGCTATATCTGCCCTTTCAGATTGTATAAAGAAATTCATTGTGGTAGCATTATTGTACAATCGTAAGGACGTTAAAAAAAAGACAGATTTTTCTTTTAAAAGGTTTCAAAATTTTAGCAAAATCAAACGTTTTTTTGTAATATTCTCAACCTTTATCTTATGCCTGTTTCCTCGAGTTATTCTAAGATAATGCTGAGCATTATCTAATATCTTTGATTTTGCTAAAATTTTGAAACCTTTTAAAAGAAAAATCTGTCTTTTTTTTAACGTCCTTACGATTGTACAATAATGCTACCACAATGAATTTCTTTATACAATCTGAAAGGGCAGATATAGCAGTTTCTGTGTCCTAAAAATTTTTACGTTGGTATCAATATTTTAATTTTTACAGCCTCCCCAATAGCTATACTTTGTATGAAAATGCTTGAGATATCCCTAGACACTTTTGATGTGTGTATTTAGGAGTTAGTACACAAAACTCAAATTACAATACAATATTCAGTAGGTACAGCCTTTTATGGTTTGTTTGATTTTCACTATTCACTGTCATACTCTTTTTCTCAATTTTTTTGTCTTTAACATACATAGATGTAATTGATCGACATTGATCTTACTGTCAATTTTACTTACTCTAAGAGAGGCAACGAGTCAATTTGTTTAATCTCGATACACTTCGATTATTTTCTAAGATAAAGCCAAAATCACTTAGAGCACCCTGGCTGAAAACAAACCTGGGTTCACAATCGAGTTATCGTACGATTCGGAATCTTTCAATTAATTCGCAAAAGCACTTGAAATTTGTATATGTTGAATTTTTTCATTAAACGACTGTATCCTGCGTCGTTTCGTGAGAAACGTGATTCAAGGGTAATAAAATTGCTAACGTAACTACAAAACGGAAAACGAGCTGCAGGAACATCACTAAAATACTTTCGTCGCATCTATGCATACAAAAGTGCTTGCGTGTATGCAGATGCAGTGGAGGGGCGCAGTCAGGCGAGTCATTACAGCTTAGACGATCTTTACGAGTATTTTTAAAGGATGCTGGGTGTAATAGTGCCCCCCTTGAGTTGTAACGGCTTGTAAGTCAGATCACTACCACCCTAAAACTGCTCTTGTGGAATCAACCAGAACCAATTTATTTAAACGATTGCTTTTTGTTGTAAACCGAAGAGCTTTTATAAATAAAGCTTTGTAATTCATATTTGCATCCGTATTGATTCCTTAATACTGCCGTGGTATATCTGTAATGCCGTTATCTACCAAAACACATTTTTGAGTTATGAGCAAAAAACGCGGCGAAAATGGAAACCGCTGTAACTTCTCCGTTACAATACCAATTTGAGACCTGAAACCACGAAAACGTAGATCCCGTTAAATGCTTTATATTTACATGTCTGACATGTAAGTAAATATAGTTTAATTATTAAAAAAGGCTATTTTTCTTTTAAGTTTATCATTCACGTCAATAATTGCTCATGAATGACTAGCAGAAATGCCGTTAGATAAACCACAGCGGCATTTCAGACAATCAAGTTGAAACAAAAATATTGTCTTTTAAAAGACAAGAAAAAAAGGTTTCACTTGTTTAGCTTTATTGCCGTTAAAGTCTATAACCACGTTTCAGCTTAACATTGGGTGATACATTACTAGTGCATGTTAGACTTAAGTGCGTTTATTGGCATTTAACCGCTTTTAAGTCTAGTAAACTACACATTTATATTTTTTCCAAGTATAAAACATATTTGTTGCTAAGCTAAAACACAGCTAAATGAAGAACATTTAAGGTTAACGGCATTATAGTCTCTCTTTTATCGTATCGATAGCAACGGTCTTTGAACTTTTTGCGACTGTACTCCACCAACCTCACAGCGTGTTCGTTGGCACAAGTTAGGCCGTCGCGTGTGTAGCTGTTTGGGCACGTAGGGCATAAAATGAAGTGACTAATGGTCTGGCGGAAGGTACCGCACTCGCAAGCATATTCCGCACCATCGATGTACCCCCACTTACACAGAGTGTCCTTGCATCTGCCGACCTGAATCCGCAGTCTGTATAGCGTTTTCCACGTCAGCCATGGCAAGTTATGGCCTGAGGATAGATTCTCAGAAGGTGTAACAAAGATGATGATAGGTGGCTCGTCCCTTCACAGGCCAATCCTGGCTACTGGTGGGTTACTGGTGGGTGGTGGGTTTTCAGATAGAGCGGCAACTCTGCTCTGAGCTCTGAGGAACAGCCGAGTAGCCGTGCATCTGGTTACGAGGGTTCAACTCCATTTTGGATTTCTCTGTACTACACAGAGCAGCCCGCAACTATCCGGAAGGTTTCAATAAGTGCAGTCCACTTGCTTTGCGTGTGCTGAGCGGCTCCAGACAGACTGTGAGACCAAGACTGGATCGTCGGCATGTATGTATCGCGGAGTGTTTGGTATAGATGGCCGGTCCTTGGTAAAGACGTTGAACAACATGGGTACCTTGGGCTTCCCTGAGGAAGACATTTTTTTGCACATGCCATCTACTCTTTTCAGATAATAGGTGTACTTGGAAGAAGGATTGCTCAGTGTCTTCCTTAGAATCGACACGAGGTTAAGACTGCCTGTTATGCTACCCACTTTCTCTAGCAACCTCCTGATGTTGACGGTGTCGTAGGCTGCCAACAGGTATACAAATACGACACCAGCAACCTGGCTAGCCTGAAAACCATCCTCGATGTGTTGCGTGAGTCTAAGAGTCTGGCTGCAACAGGATTTTCCCAGCCTTAAACCTACTTGATCTGAAAATTTGCTATGGGTCAACAAGATCTTTAGGCACTTAAAAAGCATACGTTAAAATAGCTTAAAAGCATGGCACAAAAGCGAAATTAGCCAATACCTTTTGGATCCGTCAGCTGTTTCACCAGGCACAGCAATAACTTGGACTTTCGCCAAATGCGTGGAATCTTTGCTTGGTCAAGGCAGTTGTTAAATAGCTCGACTAGCCATGAAACCACGATAAGGCCCTTTCTCGTTTTCAAGAGATTGGTAGTAGGACAAATGGTTGACTCGCCGACATGGTGTTTTGGCGTTAGCACACGCTTTTTGCTGTAAGGTGTTTTAAAGCGCTTGGGAGGTTTTCCTTTTATAAGTAGTTCGTGTGTTATCTGATTCGCTGAGATATAGAACGAACGGAAGTTAAAATTGAGTACATTTTTTTGTTAATAAATTAAAATCAACATTTGTTAATTACAACATTTATTTAACCTGGACATTAGGCTCACGTTATGCAACGTAAACCAGAATAAACCTACACAAAATCAATTTTGAAATAATGGAATTTGTCCAATTTAGTTTGGTATTCTGTAAAATTGTTTATATTTTGAATAAATTGTTTTTTCAATATTATCTGAAGTCATTGGCGCCCTGTGTACAGAGGCGCACACATCAACCTCTACAAAACCATTGCAAAATGGGTCTAATATCAGCCGCATAAGGTGCCCCTATGTAAAGGTTGATGTGTGCGCTTCTGTACACAAATATCATTTGGATGAAAATCATTAATTTTTTTAAAAATAAGTGATGTAAAACTCGTCAGTTCCTTTTTTAAAAATATCGTTGAGTTGTTGGTTCCTAGTCGATTTATCATCATGGTTATTTAAAAATATAGAAAAAACCCATATTATCTCCAACATCATCATTGATAGCCGTATGAAGACCACTGCTAAACATAGGCCTCCTCTTTTAATTTCCATATATATTTACTGAAATTCAGCGGTTTTTATTTGCTATTCCATCCACCGTGTGGGTGGGCGCCTTACAGTGCGTTTTCTCTCCAGTGGTCTCAAATCTAGCGCCTTGCGGCTGCTACAGCCATCAGTTCTTCTCGATATGTGACCGCACATTGCCTCTTCAACTTGTTTATCCGTTGGGCCACGTCGTCTACTGAAGTTGTTTTACAAATCTGATTTCTGACTCGATCTCTTAGAAACTTTTGAGCATAGCCCCTTATGAGGCCCATAGTAAGGGACCTCGTCAAACACTCTTCGATAGAAGGCCCGTTTTTAAAAAATCTGTGTCCTTAACTCAATTTAAGCAATAGTTCGGATAACTAGATTGGTTAGGAACTCTTAGTATTATTTGTGATAAGGGACAAATATCATAATAACAAGGCTGCACATATATTATTATGTAATAGAAAATATTTTCAAAAATAACTAGTTGGATGTAGTAGTAGGATGGTATGTATATTATTATGTAATAAAAAATATTTTCTTTTACATAATAATATACAACTACTACATCCAACTAGTTATTTTTTAACTGAGCTGAGATGGTCCACCATCCTTATGAAATTGGCGGAAATAAATAAGGAGCGGCACTAGTCCTTCGCCGGCATGCACCTGCGGCGTCCCGTCTCCACTCCCGATCCCTGCCGTGCGAAACCAGGACCGTCGCTACCTACACCGCGCGAGATTTTTTAACGGCATTACAGCTTATTATTAGCCGCACTATAGCCTATTTTTTATTTACAAATATTGTTAGGATTATTTTACATTACCGTTATTGGCCACCAAATGTTCCCCAAATGTTACGCTGTAATACAGTTAAGCTACAATAGCCGCAGTTTTGCCTAGTTATTACAGCTAACGGCGTTACTGCGTAATAAACGCATGCACATCTAAACTAGAAAAGAATAACTTTAAAACAGTTAAAGTACTTTAACCGTATTATTATGTATAAACACCCACATGACGGCAATCTAGCGAAACAAGGATGAGAAAAAGTTATAACAAGAATATACGTTAGTGAACTCTAGCGGCAATATTGTCTCCTAAAGCTACTTAGCGACGTTAAAGCTAACTACACACTAGAAGAAAAGGTACTTAACCGCATTCGCTTATAAATTATTTCGGAAACTATTTAAGATATTAAAAAAACGCTCAGATAGGTCGATAGAGATTTTTTTTCTTATTAATAATCCGTCGAAAAACGAAAATCGCCCAGATGTCGGTTAACGGCAATACAGCTATACCACGGCAGAATAGGCCATGGTAATGTTACATTTTCAAATGGTTTTTGGCATTATGCCAAGACTCTAAGGTTCAAAATCTGGTGGTAACTATTTTCCTTCCTTTGCCTTATTCCTTATAAAATATATTTATAGTCATTTGTGAGTCCTTACTCGCAAATGACTATAAATATATTTTCCTAGAATAAATCAACTTTTATATGTAAGAAAACATTTGACAAAATCTAAAGTCTGATTTTACAGCTAAAACATTTTCCTGAAAATGCGAAGTATCTACTTAATTATAATAGATGTCCACGTGTAACGGACAATGGAGACTAATGTTACAGAGTTTTGCACTCCTGATTTTTTGTTGGAGAATTATTACAACATTATAATCTAAGTCTGAGAGAATTATGAAAATATATTCTTTATAAGTTGTTTAATATCATAATGAGGTGCCCGTGGCGCAGTGAGGTGTCAGTAGCGCAGTTGTGACAGTGATCGGCGACGATCGCTGCTGTAAAGTAACACACGCCAGGTCGGAAATGGGATGGGTGATCACGCCGACTGAAATTTATACGATCGCAAATAATCGGTATAAAGTAATTCGGCCTAGCAAATTTTCGAGATTCCGTACATCCAAACATTGGTGATAAGGTAATTCGCCATTGCACGCGTTTTAGCTCACAAAGATCGTACTTATGAACGTTATGAATACAGTAATTCAGTATTTTGAGTTTCGATATTCAGTAGTACAGTCATAATATGTATTAACCAAGTAAGCAAGCCGTTTGCAGAACAAGCATTGATATAATTAATTTTCATTGCCATACAAACATGAGCTTGTTACTAAGTATTAGTTTGCAAATAAATACTTTACTTTACCTTTGACAAAATCTATGCAGGTGTGCTACATAGCCGGTCAATTTGTCAAGCTTGAGATATAATTGGTTTCAGATTGGCAATCCCTATGATAATTTTGACAATTAGTTAGCCTTCTATCACAAACGGAGACTACATCTAAGCCAACGTTAAGACAATTGCCGGTACTAGAAATGCATTTAATATGACTTAGGACATTTTAACACCGAGATCATTTTCGACAACCGATTAGGTGCAACGGTTCATGGTTAAGTACAAACATTTTGTATGCATGACGTGTTTGTATGAGTCAGGGTGTTTACTATGTTTAATAATAACGTATTTAGAGAAGAAACATCATGTCAATCCGTTAGCTAAGTAGTATGCCATAGTAGAAGCTTTTCTTAGTTTGGGGCTAGACGGCGCTGATATTGTAATTATTTCAATACATTTCCAATTTACGTTACCATGGATACCCTTCGAGTCTTGCATGGGGCCGAAGCCAATATGTAGAGGCCTTTTGGTACTATTTAATCTAATTTATCATGACTACGCCTTCAGTTATAGTGGGTGAGATGTCCCATAACCCTAGAATTTTATTCGGGTTGGTCCCTCATAGTATTTAACGTCCCAGTGTGCATTTCTCATTTTCTTATGTTATTATTGGCAATTTGCTGCCACCTACTGAGTCACGGGCAATACTATAACCATGAATATATATTTTTTTTCTTTAATTTCCACCCACCGAATATAAATGCCTACTTTCCTGGGTGAAGAGAGAGAACCCACAAAAAAAGTTGGTTCTTCAAAACATTTAACAGAACCTCCACCCACTGCGCCTACGGGTCAGTTTAAAAGTCAGTGTGGGAATTTACTCAACCGTTTACAAAAATTTGATTCCAGAACTGATACTTCAATGTTGTTTTAGCAAACAAACGTCATGGCAGTGTGCGACAAAGATAACGCTATACAAAGCTAAAATCAGCTGATTGTCTCCTTCCAATGGCGATGTGCAATATTTACTCAGCACTGTATACATTTCAATCAGATTATCTGAATTCAACAAAACAGCAGCAAAGTTGATTTGCTCAGTTCTCTATTTGTTTAGAGCTAAATCCGAAATTGATTTAATTTATAGCAAGTGCAGAGCTAAATAATTCAATTTGCAGTTCTCTCAATCCTGCAGAGGAGGTTCCACAAATCCAACAATACTGTAGATCTAAATTCTATTTCTATTGGTGCTGAAAACACAATTTTGAATGCGACAGAATTGGTTTGTTTTGAATTGTACGTCAGTCCTGTTGATTTGTAGAAACACTGTTATTACAATCTCGAAAACCTAACATGCTTACGTACGTTTTGTTGTTTCAAGTTGACTAGGTTGCAGCTTGGACAGTGGAGGCTGATCACTTCGTATCCGGAAAGTAAGATGATATTCTTCTCTTGGTTCTGCGCCTGACCTTACTTCTGTTTAGTCGATCTAACATCCCATCGGGTCTCGGAATGGTGTTCAAGTACCTAATTAAGGCCACTTTGAACGAACGAAGGTATTTAGTGGGTCAGATGACCCACTATGACAATAGCAAGAGCCGGAAAGTTTAATAAAATTATGGAGGTTTAATTATTACACCACTATGAATTAAATATTACGACCAAGCGCACGGATAATTTATGGCACTGAGAGCAGCGAGTGTTTGACATTAATATGGTTAACTTTTTTTCATGCATGCAATTCATGCATGAAAAAAATGGATGGTATGTGAATACATACCATCCATTTTTTTACTCTAAAAAATACGATGATGATACATTTTTTAACTCTAAAAAATACGATGTAAGTTTATTATCACGAAGAAATGCCTCTACAAACGGGTAAGCTTTATTAACTATGCTGCTTTGAGATTTTTTAGGCTGTTGACATCACCTATCTAACTGTTTACATAGTATTAATATACAACGCTTAGGTTGGGTTGCACCATCTGACTTTAACAATAACAAACATCCAAAGGAGAACAACCATTTCGTACCCAAAAATGAAAGTGCCGTCCAGACAAAAATAATACTGGTATCCTATTGGAAATGACGCCCTGAAAGTTTCTTTATAGCACAAAAACCGTCTACAATTAACCCTTAGACTGCTACTTGAGTTTGAAATTAAAAAAATACTTTCGTTTCCTAGGATTAATGGATGAACGGATTTCACCTTGTGAGGTATCGTGAGATTCGTCTTTACTGTTTGAGTGACACTGGGTAAGTCAAAAGTAAAAAAAACAAAATGGTGGATTTATGGCGCTTAATTCAATGTTTTCACGCTCTGCAGCCTGAACGGCTTGGCGGATTTTAGCTGGAGAGGTGTCGTCTGATTCGGATTAACTGTAAGAGTAACACTGAGTAGATACAATTAATAAAATATGTAAATAAAAAAAAAAAAAAAATATTTTTACATACCTTGTGTTACTCTCACAGTAAATACGAATCTAACAACACCCCTCCAGCCAAAATCCGCCTAATCGTTCAGGCTGCAGAGTTTGAAAACATTGAATTTGGCGCCAAAAATCCGCCATTTTGTTTTTTTTTAGTTTTGATATATCCAGTTTTACTCTCACAGTAAAGAAGAATCTAACGACACCTCACAAGCTGAAATCCATTTATCTATTTATTCTGGGAAATAATGTTATTTTTGTAATTTCAAACTGAAATAGCAGTCTAAGGGTTAATTGTAGACGGTTGCTGTCTTAGTAAGAAATCTTCAGGGCGTCATTTTCAATAGGAATCCAGTATTATTTTTGGCTGGTCGGCACTTTCATTTTTGGGTATATTTTGTTCGAGACTTGGTTGTTCTCCTTTCAGTTAAAGTACCGGTTAGGCCCAAAAATGACGTCAAATTGTCAAATTTGACAAAAACTTTAACTTTAACTTCTACTATGATGCAACTTACCCTAAGGGTAGTTAAAGTTAAAGTTTTTGTCAAATTTGACAATTTGACGTCATTTTTGGGCCTAACCGGTACTTTAACTGAAATTTGGATGTTTGTTATTGTTAAAGTCAGATGGTGCAACCCACCCTTAATATAACGTAAGCTGCCGTTGATCTCCTGGGCATTTAATGCACATTTGCAATGCTTCTGAAAAGTAACCAATAAACCCCGTGGAACACTTTTCAAGCCCACGACCTCCACACATATCCGCGGACATTTGCAATGCTTCTGAAAAGTAACCAATAAACCCCGTGGAACACTTTTCAAGCCCACAACCTCAACACATATCCGCGGACATTTGCAATGCTTCTTAAAAGTAACCAATAAACCCAGTGGAACACATTTCAAGCCCACAACCTCCACACATATCCGCGGACATTTGCAATGCTTCTGAAAAGTAACCAATAAACCCCGTGGAACACTTTTCAAGCCCACGACCTCCACACATATCCGCGGACATTTGCAATGCTTCTGAAAAGTAACCAATAAACCCCGTGTAACACATTTCAAGCCCACAACCTCCACACATATCCGCGGACATTTGCAATGCTTCTGAAAAGTAACCAATAAACCCCGTGGAACACTTTTCGAGCCCACAACCTCCACACATATCCGCGGCTCCAGACGTGAGTGATACTCCACGCAGTCAAGTGGCTAGTGATGCTGATCAATAGGCAAATATCCGTTATCGATAGTTTCATAGCGAAAATTTCGACCATTGATAAGGTCAATGACTTAGAATGTTGTAATATTTTCATAATCACTTTGGTCATTATGCAGACTTTTACTGTAAAATATTGATTTATGAGACAACACAATAATACATTGCTCTGGTCCCAAATGACTTACTTCATCCCTAAGTGTAATAGAAACCAGAAAAACGAAAGTAAATAAATGGCAAATACTGGATATTGTTTCATGCTGTTGTGATTATGTATCTGAACCAGTCCTCGTAGTTTCCATATTAAACTTCGTTGTCATCAAAATTGGTAACTTAGTTTTCCGATAAAATCCATAGTGTTTATTGTTTTTTTTTGCATAATTTTCAATCGTTAGTGAGCTGGGGAATGCTTGATGTAAGTCTTAAATCATTTTGGAACACTTTTCAAGCCCACAACCTCCACACATATCCGCGGCTCCGCACGTAAGTGATACTCCACGCAGACAAGTGGCTGGTGATGCTGATCAATAGGCAAATATCCGTAGTAATCGATAGTTTCATAGCGAGATTTTCGATCATCGGTAGAGGCTTAGAATGTTGTAATATTTTTTTATAATCACTCGGGTCGTTTTGCAGACGTTTACTGCAAAATATTTGAGACCACACTATAAACATTGCTCTGATCCCCAAATGACTTACTTCCACCCTCACTGTAATGGAAACCAGAAAAACGAAAGTTAGTGAATGACAAATACTGGATATTGTTTCATTGTGATATGATTGTCTCGCCGGTCTTCGTAGCTTCCATGATGAAACTTCTTGTAGTCAAAATTAGATAACTTAGTTTTTCTAAAAAATCATTGTTTCAATTAATTTTTGCTTTGCATGATTATCAACCGTTAGTGGGCTCAGAAATGCTTGATGCAAGTCTAAAATCATTTTATGACATCCTAAAATGTGAACAGGAACAATAATTAATATGTAACAATGAGACTAACTAAATTGTAGTTTTGGTGCGTGTAATTCTGTAGATACTAATGTAAGGTTTTTCGTACCAATAAAAAGGCTAGCACACCCTCTTACTACCTCATCAAAAAAACCATCGACAGCTAACATCACTACTAGACCCAAATTGCCGGAAAAAAGCTGCCGAATGAGAATCGTATTGAATATTCCATGGCACCATGCGAACCAATAACGTGCAATAGCAATCGATCTTTCTGGAAATAGGACGAATGGACGAACGGAAGCCGCTAAGTGAAGGTGGCGTGGAGTATCTGTTCAGTTATTCATGCTGCAGTACGACTGCAAACCTTTATGGAATACTAGCTATGCCCTCAGCTTTGCCCGCGTAGAATAAATTTCGTTAGACATTATTTCACACAGCGCCATTAAAACCCAAACTAAGCAAACCTTTTAATCTTGCTGCTGGTGCTTTATGATACCAGGCAATGGACAAACATACTTAACACTTATTATAAAATACATACTTATTAAACATTGAAGACACCCAGACCAGTACAAAACTACATGTTCATGCACATGAATGTTTTACTGTGCGGGGATTAAATCTGCGGCCTGTGGTGTGGTAGCCAACTCCTTACCGTTACACCAAACCGGTCTTCAAAACGGTCTGTCTGTCATAGAAAGTCATCACACAATAATAATTATTATGTACCGCGGTTTCACCTTCGTAATCGTTATTTACTTACAGGGTTATTTTATAACTATGATAATCAAGATTAAATGATGTCAAGAGCAGTTTTGTTAAAAATCCAGTATAAATAATATCGTATTTAAAAAAATACTTCCGACAAAAATACATTATTTATTACATATTTTTTCAATGATATTAATCTTGGGTTGAGTTCCCTTCCCTGTTGCATAAAATTGAACAATCCGCAACATTTTTTCACGTTTTGTGTCTTTAGCCATGAATGCTATGATCGGAATATTCAAACGATCAATCGGTGCAATCCTCTCTCTAGGAATATGAAATGGAAAGCTGTAACTGAATAAACTGCATAGAGAATAGGGTGCCAATTGCTAGCACCACACACGCATAACACAATTGAAATTTAAATTTGTTTACAAACACAGAAATAACACACACAATTACATTTTTGTTTTGAGATTCATCTTGTCCGATGGAACCTATTCCAAAGACGGCTTCAGATCTTTAGTTATTCTCATTATTTTCACATTATTATTTTGACGATCGCAAAATCAATTCTTGTAATTTGACACCATGCACACTGTGATTACATTGTAATGTTTTATTGTGAAACAAAAGAATCGAATCGAATCGTATTGAATCGAATCATCAATGAAATACCAGTCAATAGAAATTACTAGTAAAGAACCAGTAGTTACTACTTCACGGTCACACGGTGAAAGACGACGTAGCCCAGCGTATTATCACAAAGAACTGATGGCCGTTGGGGCTGAAACGTTTTCGGGTAGATACCATTTGAAGCCAAATGTAGCGCGGGACGCGAAGTCAGATGACACCATAAAGATCGCAGGGTTTTGGTGGATGCAGACCGCCTACAACCAGTCTCTCTGGAAATCTGTGGGTTGCCTTTATACAGCACTGGACATGGTTGTTGATGATCAACAGCCACATGATGATGATGACAAGTAAAACGTAATTTGCGAACGCTTAAGTAAAAGGACGATGCTGGATTCATATGAACTAGTCCATTCATCCTGTAATCTGATTGATCGCGTCATTTGGGTTTATTAGAAGCTCTAGTCTAGTGTGATTAAATTAAATAAAGAAACAAACAATACAAAGGACTTGATCAAAATTTCATAGACAAAAAACCTAGCATCGCCAGCAACAAAATGTATAAAAATGGGTTCACTAAATTAACCTTATAACGTATTCAAAAAATCAGCCTGCTAAACCATACAGTATAGAAGTTATTGTACTGTATAACTTCATTAATATAAACAAAAAGAGGAAGATACGGCATCCACGTACCAAAAATGACAAAATAAAAAACAGGTCCAATGGACCTGTTTGCAAGTCATACGCCAATGTCATGTGCCAGTTTCCGAATAAATAAAGAACATAGAATGGAATGGCAATGACAAATAGGTTGATGAACATTGACATAAATAAGTAAAAAGTAAAATCGTAACAATAGAGATTATTCTACTCCTCTCTCCTACTTACACTCCTCCTTAAATACACACGTGTTTTGAGTTTGATCACGATTTTAACATACATTTATGCAAGGTGAGTTTTTCAAGTGGGATGGTAGGCGAAATCCTAAACTATGAGGAATTCAGAAAAATGGTCAATGTGAAAGTAATGAAAATAAATATTTTATTAAAAATGAGACCTTCCCTTCAGTTTGCCAGATAATGTTACTTCTCATTATTTGACTCTTAGAAGCGAAACTACAAGATGGCATTGTAATACAGGGTGTCATTTTTTTCCAAAAACAACTGGTTCGAACCCCGGCACGAATGAAGTTTTAAAAAAAACTGGGTATACAGTTTTAGTTTTTGTCCAAATCGGGCTAAAGACTCCCTCGACAATTTTTCTGAATTCCTCATAGTTTAGGATTTGGCCTACCGCGCCCACTTGAAAAACTCACCCTATATAATATTTTCATAGAATATGATATGAAACTTTGAAATAACAACTTTTCTTATAATACCGACCCAAAAGAGTTCATAGATCACGGCTACAATAGATTTTTCAGAACCTAAAAAATACAAATATTGATTTCATTAATCACTAATATCTAGTATACCGCGTAGCTTTTGCAGTAGATTTTAATATATTTTTGATCTACACGTTATGCTCGTTAAAATAGCATATATGGCATTTCTGGCGATTCTAGGTTTTTTTTTGATCAAGTCCTTTCAAAAGTGAAAATAACGATAATGATCAGTGATAACGATAATGATGTTTTTCTTCAATCTTCGGGTTGAGGAATAATTCTCTTAATAATAATAATAACTGCAACTAAATAGCCAACGAAAAATACGGGAGCCCTTTCGGTCGCATAAACTCTTTCGTCATAATGTAGTTTGGCATAAATGTTTTGGCATAAAGTTTTTTCGCATAAATTATGATAAGCAGAGTATTATAAACGCATAATGGTTTCATTGGCATAAATATAATTTGCTATAATTGTATTTATCATAATTTAAATAAGCATAAATGTGAAGAGCATAATTGATAAACGTATAACTTTACTTTATCATAATATAAGAAACGCATAATAGATGAATTCATAAAATACAAAACGCATATTTCTACTCGTCTGCCCAACACTAGAGTTGGGGCGAAACCGACTCGGCTAGATTAGGTTAGAAGGTTTAAGGCGGGAGCAAAGCGAAGCGTAGCTGTAGCGTGCGTGATAGTTTTTCAAACCCTAAAATAAAATGCCTGCTGCATCCCTGCATGCTGCTTGCTTGCCTGCATGCTGGGTGCTTGCCTGCATGCTTGCCTGCATGTTGCATGCTTGTTTACATGGTGAATGGCGAAGGCGGATCCGACATGGCCGTGATAGGTTCGAAGGTTAAGGCGTGAGCTGCGCTCACGCCTTAACCTTCGAGGGTTAGTTATTTTTTTTTCAAACCCTAAAATAAAATGCCTGCTGCATCCCTGCATGCTGCTTGCTTGCTGTATGCTTGCCTGCATGCTTGCCTGCACGCTGCATGCTTGCCTGCGAGCTGCATGCTTGCCTGCATGTTGCATGCTTGTTTACATGGTGAATGGCGAGGGCGGAGCCGACATGGCCGTGATAGGTTCGAAGGTTAGTTATTTTTTTTTCAAACCCTAAAATAAAATGCCTGCTGCATCCCTGCATTCTGCTTGCTTGCTTGCTTGCATGAATGCTTGCTTGGTTGCTCACTATGCATTTGCATGCTTGCTTGCATGATGTTTTCGAAATAAAAATATTTCAGGATAACGAAGAGAATAATAAAGTTTTTAAATTTTGATTAAGTGTTTTTTAAATGGTGATATTATGGTATTCTTATTGTATGACTTGAAATCTGTATGCCATATGGTGAGATGCCAATGAATGATATGCTAAGTAATCGTTATTCTAAAAACAATTATGCAAAAACCTTTGATGCTAATATATCATTATCATAAAATAAGTTATGCGGGAAAAAAGTATGCCTTATGATTTATGCTAAATGAACGTTATGCGAAACGAAGAGTATGCCAAAAAACGTTATGCAGACTTAAGATATGCCTTTTTAATTTATGCATCCCAATATGGACCCGAAAAATACATTACCTATCACATAGTCTGTCATGCGTGATTTTGAACCTTCATCTTACGAAACTTCAGTTCACTTTATTTAAGCAGAGTCTCGCATAACTTTTCATCCCTTGAGAATGTGGTTAAACACTTAATTGCTCGTTGGGGGCACACGAGACCATGTCAGCAAATTGAAACCATATAAAATACAGATGCTGAAATTTAATCAAACCCCTATTTAACCCTTAAGCTTTGCTTAAAATATACCTTATTCCAACTATAACTGGAGCTTGTTTTGAAGTCGTGAGACTAAACTTTAAGATTCATTGGTTTTAAATTACAAATTGAAGTTTCAGTAATAGTTTTATTTTCTTAGGCTTTAAGTTAAGTTTCTGAAAACAATATCTAATAATTAATTCAAATCAGATATTGGGTACAATTTCAAAAGAGTAATTAATTAAAATTATTTTGAAGCTAAACAACATTTTACAGATCTCACCTTTCTATGATTTATAATTTATGATTAAAATGGTTAGGTGCTTGAATAACAGCGATGAAATTCGAAATCACCGACTAACAAAATAATTGCGAGCTTCAATTTCGGTTCAGCGGCTGGCAATAAACGCTTGTTTGTGGTTGTGACACATTTAGTTAATAAAATTTAAATGGGATCGCTTAATTGATAACGATAGAATATGGTTGTCTATTGATAATTAATTCATCTATATTAATAAAGCTGAAAACCTTGGTTAAGTTTAACGTGCGTTCTCATGAACTACTTATTGGTTCGAATTGAAAAAAATATGTTTGTTTCGTTGGATAGGTTCTTTATCGAGACCCTTACACAACATCACACTACAACCAATAAGAACGGAGCATCAATGATGAATGTTGCAAAAAAGAGGGAAAATCAGTAATTAGGAAAACTATAGGGGTTTTTTTTTAAATAAATGAATATAGGTATATTTATTCATTCTCTGTTGCACTCAAGTACAAATGGCAATGGCAAATGAAATGTTAGTCTATTGATTGCAATAAATCAATAAATTCAAAATATAAAACTTTGAAAATAATTACTGAAAGGTAATTCTCAGCTCAAAGTAATCCCCATTTTTTTTTTTTTTTTTTTTTTTTTTTTTTTTTTTTTCGAGGGGAATCCCTTTACGGACGTCCCGCCCTTTGGGGGAAGGGCGGGGGTGTGTGAGGCTCGCCTGCCTTGAGGCGGCAGGCACTACTCACTAAACCCCCCGGTGACCTGCTTCAGCGCGTACCCAGAGGGTCCCCGAGATCTCAGGTCATGAACTCCACCGGCGGACCCCTGGTGCACTATGCCAGCATAACCGGCCCAACTCGAGGGGAGCGATACCTCCCCTCTACACTCACCAGTGTGTACGGCGGTGTGAGGTCACTCCCACACCGCCGCTCTTCCTCGGGGCCGCTTGAGATGGAGGCACACAACCCCCGCCGTGTGCACTCCCAGTGACCCCGAAGGCCCCCCTTTAGTCGGCTCTTACGACAGGCGGGGGGGGACCGTGGCAGTATTCTAACGCCCCTGCCACAGGGCGAAGGGGACAACCTAGGGCGTGACGCCCGTGCCCCGGCGTCTCCTCCTCTGTCGAGCAGGATTTTCCCGCTCTCTCAATCGTTCGGCAGCCTCTTTCTGCGCCATTACAGTCTCGCAGAAGTCGGTCATTGCCTGCCATATTCTCACATCAAAAGTCATGGCTTGCACCAAATTCGGCAATGACACGACTCCTGCTCTAGCGCTAAGAGCGCTGCGCTCTTGGGCCCATGCTGGGCACACCTCCAAAGTGTGTTGGGCACTGTCTTCGAGTGCGTCACAATGGTGACAATTTGCATTGGGCTCTCTGCCTATGCGGTTAAGGTACCTCCCGAAGCAGCCATGCCCCGAGAGGACCTGTGTGACGCGATATGAGAGAGAGCCATGCCGCCTCTCAAGCCACTCCGTGAAAATTGGACGGATCGCCTCCAGCGTCCGTACTCCAGCTCCAGGATTTTCCAGACGCTCCATCCACATCTGCACAGCCTCATCCGTGAAATTGGCCCTTTGGCCTTCAATTTCCAGGGGTGCCAGCCGTCGGCCCTGGGAGCGCGCTTCCTCTCTCCAGAAAAACGTGGCAGCGAGGGCCGTGGCGTCAAGGTCCCAGGGCAAAGAGCGAGCCAGCACGCACGCCGCCTCGTACGAGATCGTGCGGTATCCCCGTATCGCCCGGACAGCCACCAGCCTCTGCGGCCGGCGCAGAATGGCTGCGGATTGGCGTCTCAGGGCGCCTGCCCAAACGGGGGCCCCATATAGTGCGATGGACCGCACGATCCCGCTGTAGAGTTTTCTGCAGCTATCTTTTGGCCCCGTCAGGTTTGGCAGAATCCGACACAGCGCGTTGGCTGTTTTCCCCAATTTTGGCGCCAAACGCTCAAAGTGAGGGCGGAAACTCAAGCGGCTGTCGAGGATAATACCGAGGTATCTCATGGTCGACTCGACGGCCATACTAACTCCACCCACCACTATATGGGCTCCAGCTGGAGGGGCTTGCCGAGGTTTGTGAAAACACAAGACCTCGGACTTGTGCAGAGCCACCTCCAGACCCAAACGCCGAATTCGCCCTACGACACTCGCGGTGCCCGCTGTCGCCAGTATGGCAGCCTCCCTGTACGACTTCCCCCGGGCAGTGACTAAGGTGTCGTCTGCATAGCAAGTGACACTCACGCCATGTAGATTTGTGCCACGCAACACCCAGTCGTAGCCGATGTTCCACAAGAGCGGCCCAAGGACCGACCCCTGCGGAACACCGCACGACATAGGCCGACGAATCCAACCGTCACGCCCAGGGTACTCAATGTACCGCTCACTTAAGTAAGAGCCAATAACCTTCCTTATGTATCCAGGGACCCTATGGTACTTGAGGGCTTCTCTGATACAAGCCCAAGGGAGGGTGTTAAAAGCGTTGGAGATATCTAAGGATACGGCCAAAACAACCTCTCCCCTGGCTACAGCCTCCTCAGCTTCGGTTTTCACACGTAATATGGCGTGAACCGTTGATCGCCGCCGCCGGAAGCCAAACTGGCAGTCCGCTAAATCCGGGCCGACCCCCTCGAGATGCTCTACAAGTCGGGCAAAGATGACTCGCTCAAAGAGCTTGCCCAACTCATCAAGGAGAACGATCGGGCGGTACGCTGATGGTGAATCGGTCGGGCGTCCTTCTTTCTTGAGCAGGACTAATTTCCCGGTCTTCCACTGCCGCGGAAAAAGGCCCTGCCCAAGACACTCCGAGTAGAGGCTCTGGAGTCTAGGTCCAAGCCATTTTAATGATAGTGCGAGAGCGCGCCCCGGTATGCCATCCAACCCTGGCGCGGTGTTCTTGGCCCGTAGCCTCAGTATGGCTGCACAGAATTCCTCAGAGGTAACCAGGGGCACCTCTCTTGCAACTTCGTCAATCTCACTGTCCGGAATCATCGGCGGGGGAGAGAATTCGCCCCTTGCCGGAAACAACGTTGAAACAATGGTGTCGAGCAGCAGGGGTTCCAAGCACTCCGTTAGCGGGGGGGCCCAGGGTCGCAATTTCGCCATTGCCATGCGGTACGGCCGCCCCCACGGATCCTTGTCAAGAGTGGCGAGGAACTCGTCCCGCGCATCAGACTTTGCCTTATAGATGGCCGCCTTCAGGGTCCTCTTGGCCTCTCTATACACATCGTATAGGAGGGACTCCCGTTCCTCATCCCGGTGTGCTCTGCGCCGAGAACGGCTGTATTGGCGTCTTGCTCTGACGCAAGCCTGCCTGAGCTGCGTCAGGTCTGCGGACCACCAATACACCTGGCGTCTGGGTGGGAGAGGCCCGGTCCGCGGCATGGCCGCGTCGCATACTTGCGACATTGCCTCGCGAAACCAGTCCGCCTCAACATCCACCCCAAAGGAACCGTCCGGAACTGGCGACCACGCTTGGATAATGGACGCACACTCCAGCGCATCCCTGTCCAGGCGCTTTATTGCCCAACGGGGGCAGTCTCTGCCCTGGGGATTCTGCCTCGGACCGGTGTGGAGCGGTGGGCTAGAGGAGACATCCAGCCGTATATACCGGTGGTCCGAGAACGTCTCCACGTTCTCCAATACTCTCCAGTCCGACACACGGCGCGCAAGAGCTGGGCTCGCGAACGTGACATCCACGATGGACCCGCCCTGCTGCCGCACGCACGTTTGGACAGAACCCCGGTTCAATAAGACCAGGCCAGTGGCAGCCATCCATTCTTCGACCGCCTCTCCCCGTACGTCAGTCGAGGGAGAACCCCACATCGCGGACTTTGCGTTAAGGTCTCCAGCGACGAGCACTTGATGCGAGTGGTAACGGCCCACTAACGCCTCCAACTCAGAAATAAAGTCTTCGAATTCTGCTAGGGTTTTATTAGGGGAGAAGTAGCACCCAACAACACAGATGTTCCCCACAAGAGCAGCCACCCAACCCCGACCCTTTTCCACCATACGGAAAGGTGGAGCACCTGCTGCCACTTGAGTGGTAATGGCTGCCAGGCCGTCCAGATCTCCCACCCAGTCGTCCCTTTGTGGGATGAAGAGGGGCTCAGCCACCACGGCTACGTGTACTGACCACTGTAGGAGGCTCTGATTTAGAAGGTCATGAGCCATTCTACAGTGGTTCAAGTTCACCTGCAGAAAGCGTAAGGCCATTACTATTCGGCGCTTTCGGTCATCTCCTCCTCCCTTGGTGGTGGCGGGCGATTAGGCTGCGGCTGAGTCGTGGCCTCAGCGGCGGGCTTGTTACCCTTCTTGGAGCGTGGGGCCGTGCAGGACTTGCTGCCTACCCTATGTTCCGCAGGCCTATTGGCCGTTGCACAAAGAGTGCAATGTGCTGCCTCCTGACATTGTACCGCTTTGTGACCAGTTTGACCACAGCGATAGCATTGCTGGCTGCGGTCGACGTCGGAGGTACAGCGGCTCTGCACGTGTCCCGCCTCCAAGCAACGGAAACAGCGCATCCGTCTTGGCTCCAGCATTTTGACCTGAGCGGCCACCCATCCCACCAGCACCCTTTTGTTTTCGGCCAGCTTTTTAGCCACGGACACTGGGCAACGCATCCATGCTGTACCTAGCCCCGTCTTGTCTGTGCGAATTTCCCCGGCTTTCACTGACTCTGCGGGGCACCCAGCAGCTTTCGCCACCGCAGTCATCAGCTCTGCTACTGTCACTGACTGGTCAAGGCCAGTTACGCGAACCTCAGCTGTTTTGATAGGCCTGTGGACCCGTACCGTCTCTGTACATAGTGTGCCCCTCAGCCGCTCAGCCAATGAATCGGCTTTGTCCCCACTTGTGGCACCTGGTATCTCGATGATGGTGGCCCCGGTGGCCGCCCGTCGAAAGCGTACGGACTCAATACCGAGGCTTGCCAAGTCTACCTTTGATTTAGCCTCTGCAAGAATGTTAGCGTATGTTACGCCTTTTTGTTCGGCCGTCGGCTGCAACGTAAGCACCACTGCCGTTGACCGAGGGGAGTGTACTTTCTGGGCCCTTTTCAACCCGTCAGCGTTCTTATTTTTCCCCGGGTTTCGACGCGCCGGAGGCTGTGGTGCCTTGACCGCGCCTGCCTTTTTGGGCTTTTCTTTTTTGCCGCCCTTCCCAACCCTAGTCCAAGTATCCGTCTGTTGAGAGGGGGCCGTGGGTAGTTCCGTCGTGATTGGCTCAGTTGATTTGGCTGCCACCTTAGCACTTTTCTTTGCTGCTGTTTCACGGGTTTTTTTTTGGGGTGCTGAAGCACCTTCGGGCTGAGCTCCTGAGCCTGCGTCCACTGCAGCCTTTGTCGACTGTCTTGTCTTTGGACGGGGCTGACGCTGTGGTGGTGGCGACGGCTGGGCCACCTCGGCGTATTTTGCCTTGGCTTTATCCGCAGCCAGTGGTGGTCTATCATGAGGGAGCGTGGGGTCCACTACGGGGCGCGGGAATCGCGCGTCCATCATTGTGCCCATTCGTATTGTTAGGTTACGCTCTATTTCCTGCATTGTCTCCTTTTGGTTGGAGAAAAGGTCCGTCCGCAAACTTTTCATCTCGCTACTGAGATTCGCCAGTTTTTGTTGCAAGCGGGCGTTCTCTTCAAGGACCCGGTTATGGTTTTTCTCCAGGTCCGCGTAGTCTCTCCTGAGTTTCAGGGACTCGTCAGTCGCGTTCAAATTTTCTATTCTGCCAGCGAGAGCTTCCATGGTGTCGTGTGCATCGTAAAGGGCACGCTGGAAAGTGCCCTTTAGATGTTTCGATGACTTTCCCACCTTTTTACAAACGGCAGCGATGTTCAGCAGGTCGGTTTTTATTGTGGAAAGTGCCCTTTAGATGTTTCGATGACTTTCCCACCTTTTTACAAACGGCAGCGATGTTCAGCAGGTCGGTTTTTATTGCCAGTAATCCCCAGGCATAACTCCCCTCGTGAGGAGCTGGGTTGCCAGCACAGCGCGCTAAGGGTCCACTGGTAGAGTCCCTCACGGGGGTCCTCGGGTATTCCGGGTACCGCGTAGCAGATGGCCTTCGCGGATTTTAGTAGGTATGCCAACCCCTCACATGGCTCAGTGAGCCCCACACTGCCCCGCTCTTTCACCCAGGAAGCGGGATAGTGCGTAAAGGCATTCTGAGAGGTTTACCAGCTTGAAGAAGGAACGGAGAACTAGACATTTAAACATAAATAACTCACCGTTAAAGTTTGTATGTGCGTGGATGTGCCGTGTTGCTCTTTCACGTAAAAACGACTGGATGGATTTTAATGAAACTTTACAATAACTTAGCTTATGCATCGGAATATCACATAGGCTACAATTTATATAGATATATTACTTTTTTTTCAACCTAAGTCCACGCGGACAGAGTCGCGGGCGGCCGCTAGTAAGAAAATAATTAAAGTTGCCTACTTCATAAAATAATATACTATCTTAATTCAAATATTTGTGTGCCCATTATTTCAGATTAATTCTTGGCGTGAAAAGCCTTTAAACACCAGTCATGTCCTACATTCTGTCACGTATCACAATTTTCCTGCTCTCCATCCTAATTCGTAAAAATAACGAAAACCGCCGACGAGCAAAACCTGAAATTATTTCAATAGACGCAATAATTCTGCGAAATACCGAATTTATACAGTAACGGAGATTACGTGACTTGGTTCAAGGAGCTGAAAGCAAAATGGCTGCCTTGCATTTATGACGGAAATTATTTTATCTCTTCTTACGCTTCCATCTTGTTTGCGCTTAATGATTTGGCTTAGCTCACTTAGGTGTGTGGAAGAGCCAGAACGAGTTAGAAACTGCTAGTTCGAATCGATTTAAATTTAAAATACACAAACAGTGTAGTACGAATGTTACCTAGGTTAAGATTTTATTCAGAATAAATTTTGACTTACTTACTTATGTTTTGCTTTGTTTCTATTGATGGTTTCAGTTAAAAAGTCGACCTCAAGCACTTCTCCATTTTAATAAAGCTTGAATGTCCATTAAACAAGGAGCTAGCCAGTCTTTATTAATTAATTTAATGCTTTATTTCTGACGTTGTTCTCAATCTTCATCCAACCTAGAACTTCTGTTTTTATAAATTACTTGGAACTTCAACTAGAATTCTCACTCAAAGTTATCCAGGCTAGAAATATGTTGAGCAATAAAACTGACTTGAAAAAACTATATGAAATTAAATAATGACTTTCAGTTATACGATGCACTCTGATGAAGAAACAGTGCTCTTGTTATTTTTCATTGCCTAGAGACGCATTCCTGATTTGCAAAACTAATAAATATTTTCTGTAAAAATAACATGCATGTTTTTACATTATTAACTATCCATAAATTAATATGTTAATATAAAAATCACATCTGAATAGGCAAACTTAACTTATACCAAAATATGTCCTACACACCACTCAATTATAATTAGAAAGTAGTAGCAAGCAAGCCGACCTTCATCGTCTCGTCACGAACACAACTTTGTATCAAAAGGGTCGTGAAAGATTAGAATAATATACAAAAATGACCTCTGAAATTCGGTTTTAGATTTAACACGAGCTGTGGAACAAGCAAGGTCTGATTGGATTAATTCTACTAACTCAAATTAAATAATAAAACTCCAGTGAGTATGCCAAAGGATTTATTCTCTTTGATTTCGGATTGACTATCACAAAGCTTTTCTATAGAAGTATATAACATAAACCGACATGTAGCAGGTGATGAAATATGAACCTACCAGCGCTAAATCTGTGAAGAAGACCGGTAAAGGTTTTGTGGCGTATCCCAATATGACCAATAACCTCGCTATGCTGTACAGTCGAAATAAGGTAACGCCAAGACTTACTGGCGGACTTGTAGTCACGTACAGGGCACCGACAATCCAAAATGGCGCTAGGTTTTTAAGCTCCGATAGATACGCTCGCCTCACGATGTCCGGATTATCGAAGACGCCTTTGTTGACCCACGTCATCGCGGCCAGGGGACTCAGGGCTAATAACTTGATAGCCAGTAACGCCGCGTGCACCATGTAAGTTTGAGTCAGAGGGTTGTCTAGGGATATTGTTATTGGCATTTGTAGACCACCCGTTTCAAGAAACCCTTTATTGAAATCACATTTGAGCGTTGGGAATATTCAAAACTGCTACGACACTTTGAAAGTTTGCTTGAGTCACTGTCATTGATCATTTTGACTTTTTAATGTTGCGTTTCGTTCAACATAGAATAAATAACAATGTCTGTTATGAGTTTTATTCATAACTAGCTGTCCCAACAGACTTCGTTCTGTTGTCAAACATTCAGTGTCACGTGACAGGTAGAAGCATTTACTGAGCGAAAACTATATTGTGGTTTTTACTATATTCCTAGCATTTCTTCATGTTTACTCACCTTTCCTACTTTCCCTAAACTTCAACAATTATTTCAAGAGCAAAATCAACTTAATCGGCCCAGTGGGTTCTCGAGTTTTAGTGAGACTAACGAACAGCAATCCATTTTTATATATGTCGTCACGCGCATATTTGGCAATATTGTCAATTCGCGCGCACATCTGGCAACATTACATTTTTTTACACTTAAGTCCATAGAGTAGAGTAATAGACTGCTTTAGTCTCTGGATGACACGGCACTCTTTTCTGATTGGTCGATTTTGGTGGTAAAGTGCAGTGAACACAGTGTGGTGGCGCTAGTATCGATTTAGCAGTTTTGGCGCGCTTTCACGAGGACAGAGTCGAACAATGGAATATGGATTCCGATACGCTCAATACTTTTGCTTTGTTTATTAACGAACCTGTCATGTTCACCGTACTCTCCTACCTAAGTGTGTGATTCCAAATTAGTTAGAGTGGATTGCTATTTGAGTTTCTCTGAGTTGCTTCCCGACAAGGAAGCCCCCATACAAGATGCCGGTGACGAGTTGCCTACCGCTCGGCGTACCTCGCGCCGACTTAAAGAAGATCTAGCGGTCGGTGTCTAGCGGCCGCCCGCGACTTCGTCCGCGTGGATTTAAGTTGAAAAACAAAAAGTGATACTTCTTTATAAATTTAAGCTTATGTGCGATTCAGATGTATAAGCTACATTATTGTAAAGGTTCATTAAAATACAGTCAGCATTTTTTACGTGAAAGAGCAACACGGCACATTCACATATACAAACTTCGGCCTTTATAATATTAGTAGGATAATGAAGCATCATAACAAGATTTGAAAAGTTTGATAACAAGACAAGTACCAAGAAGCTCATAACTTTCAAAAACAATGATAAACTTTGAAGTTCTATGAAATCTTCTATGGAAAAATCTTCAATTCTCGCTCAGTCATTTTCTTTTCAATTATTATTTCTGAAACTGTATGAATATAAATAATGATACAGCTCAAAAGATAAAGACAAAACAACGAGAAAACGAGACTGAACAAACGAAACTGTTGAGTCAAAGGAAAAAAGTTTCCACCGTTCTTATAACGTTCAGGATTCCTTGCAAAAAATTATAAATTAACTTTATTCTTGTTTGCGGCATACATAAAGTTCTGAGGACCTTTCTTCCTCAATGAATTCGCAAAGGAAAATCAACAAGTACCGAAAGTTCAAAGACAGATTAACGTAGATTTGAAAGCAAACAAAACAGCGTCGAATCTCGAAGTTGGTTTATTGGTTTGAGCGAAAAAGGTTCGGATAAACACAAATAATTTCAAATATTTTGCACAAACTAAGCTGAACTGAGCAATCAAACCAAATTGTATAATGGATTTTTAAACTATTATACGAACATGTTGTAAATAAACTTGCTCTACTTTTATCCAACACAAAAAGTAAGTCGAAGATCGATTGTTCGAACGAAATAACTAAGAAAATATATTGTGTAGGACAATTTGAACGACTAATTGAATTTACCGCAGATCAATGCAAAATTGCTGAAATAATATAATTTGGTGTACTGAGAAGGTACTTCATTATTGTAAGGTGGAATTATTTTCTAATAATGAAATACGTAATTATCTAACACCAAATTGATTTAGTTACGAAGGGCTCGAAATTAAAGACTTATTTGTGTATTTTAAATTTATTTTCCAGTTACACATGATTTCATAGGCATTGTTTCTTGATTTCTGTAACACGTTATCTTAGACAGTATGGTTGGTTCACATTGTTGATCTTGAATATGTTATTGCGCATAGCAGTTGCAAAATACCAATTGGATTTCAAAGAGCTGATCTATAAGTATACACCACGTATCCTGCCATGTAGCTCGTTATAGCAAACGAGACGAAGAATGCCATCTCCACAGCCATTCTTGGTAGCCTTTGTATATATCCGAAAGCTGCTATGAACCTTGCTATCACATAAGTGCGGAGTAGAACGATCGCGGTCACCTCGTCCGGGGAAGTGGTCATGTAGAGAGCGGAGACCAACCAAAACGGAGTCAAATTCTTCAAGTCACTTATATTGGCTCTTTGTATCTTCTCCGGGTTGCACACCAACGATGCCAATGGCGCTAAAGCTAAGAGCTTAAGAGCCAGAATAGCTGAATAAAGGTAATAGGTCTGCATGAGCCCGCATGACGCCATTGTGATAACTTTATATTATTGGATTTTTGTTAAAGTATTTTTGTATTTTCATATTTGACATCTTGATTGTTCTGTCACTCACTCTGACTAGCGTTTGACGGTTTTTGTCACTTGTGACGTCATATTTATGTACAGTCCTACCAACTTATCTGTGAAATGGCGAAAATTGGAACTACGACCGCCATGTTGAAATGTCATTTGATTGTCCGTGTCAACAATTTTTGAGTACTATGGTTGTTTTATTGTGATATTTCGGAATTTATGAAGTTGAATATGCCGAAAGCCATTAAAAGTGATGCTCGAAACATTATTCTTAAGGTTGAAACCTTTTTTAAAGAAGAAGCCTGGGGCTCGGTCCCCGATTATTCCATTTACCAAAATATACAAACGAATTTCGGCTGCAACAGGTTAGTGTTGTCAGCTTTATTTTTATAAATACCTATATTCTCAACCAAATATTTAAGTCCACGGAATATTTGTATATATTCTTACTGTAGATTAACGTAACGGTAACGCACATCTAATATGTTACGTGTTAAATGGGTGTGCCAAATAACCTGCTGGTTTTTAAATTTCGATGAAATAAATAGTCCTATGTTTCAGGTGTGGGTCAAGGACTTATTGCAAAAATAGATAAAGAAGGGCATGCAGCAGAAGACACTGTTACTAAAATTCGGACACAAGGCAAGGATAGAAAACGCAAAAGTGGAATCATACACGTTGATGATTTTGACATGGGAGTTGACTGTTAAAAACCGTCTAGAGGTCTTAAAGAAAGAAATAAATTACACAGGACAGCGCTGAAGATGTCGGTAGTGCAGGTTCATCTAAAGATCATAACTGTAATCTGGTTTTTAATAAATAATTGTAAAGCAATTTGTTTTTTTTATTACATCCATTAGGTACTTACCACTGCGAATTATTAGTATATCGTTGTTAGTGGTTAGGTACGGTCTTAACTAAATGCTGCAAATAGTACCAGGTACCTGATGCAGGGAGGGTACATAAATCACATGTAATGAAAGTTTTGAGTGTGGAACATTTAGTTTGATTGTTAAGTTTTCCATAATCTGGTTTATCTCTCTAGTAACTGTTTTAGCTATCAAACCTCAATATCTGCAGGATTTCCATTTCAAACAAACAACTTATTTCAATAGACCTGTTACAAGTACCTTCAAATCGTTAAATCTAATTTACAAACATTTCAATTCTTCAATTCTTTTTTTAAATAATTTCACTGGATCACTTTCTAAATCAAGCCATTTTTTAATCCTGAAGGACAACTGTTTAGCGTACCTACTTAACTACAAATCAATTTTTATTTCTTATTAATAAATAATTACAATATTTAATTTTATAATTTTTGTTTTCTTATGACATATTACCTACTTGTAAAACTTGCTCAATTTTAGGCACCTTATATTAATTAGCAACACTGAATCGACGGTGTCGTCCTCTTTCAGTTCACAGATAAGTTGGTAGGTCTGTACGCATGCGATGTTTATTAAATCTGTGACAAAATTAATTGAAAAGAGGTTTATTCTTTTTACGTTTATTAGGTTTACATTTTAAAGTTTTAGGTTCATGAAGCGAATCCCCTGCTAAGAAGTACTCAATATCAATCCAATTTCTTATTATAGACTATGACTCCTCAGACAATGCAGAAGGCTTTATTCATTTTTAATCAACTTCCAGAATGCAAAATAAATACACGCCAAAGAGTACCTACAATAATAGACCCAATTCGTGGTTATTCTTCAACCCTAAAATAATAATACAAAATTTAAAATGGTGTTTGAAATTGCGAATATCTAATGTCATTTTTCTGAAGGCTGATTCGCGAGACAAAGGCAATCAGACTGTGCTACAAAAGGGTTAAGTTGGAGAATACAAATGCTGCAGTACAACAAAGGGGGCATTTTCATTAAAGGCGCTTTCGAGTTCAGTTTATTAAAACCTTTTTAAATTTAAATGTTAACAAGCTTTTATTAAAGAACTTTTAAGTGGTCTTTTTATACCCGTTAACCGTTTCATTTCGGACCAATGGGTTAATTATTTCTGACAGGTCTTCAATCGGGAAATAATTACTAATCAATAACACTTGTAAAAACTAATGTGAACGTTTAGACAGAAAGACAAAATAAAGTCATATAAAAACAAGTTGATGTTTGAGTATTGGGAAATCGTTACCTTTTTTATAATTTTACTCACCTCCGCAATCAATTATTCACAATCGCAATCAATCTTGAGTATCCCTCAGAAGTAAGCTGTCACTTCCAGTTCTATGGACATTCTACATCTTTACAGAAAACACTCAGTAGGCGCGTGCTTAACGTTGATTGACGTTTTTGAATTCCCCCCAAATTCATAGTATGATTCTGGATCTTTGTTCTACAATGAAACAGAATGGGCTGATATAGATTCAGGTGAGTATTTTATAATGGAATTCGTCTTACTAGACCAGTTTCTTGCCGGTTTCTTCTCGGTAGAATCAAACCGAAGATTATTTATACTATACTTTACTAGTCGTCCTAAATAAAAATAATAATTTCCCAGCGAAATTCTTCTAGCTAGAAACCAGTTCTGTTCTGCTAACAAGTTCTCTGCATTTGCCAAAGGCACTTCGCACAAAGACAGTGAGTTGAATTATTGTTATACTGACTTCATTTTGTACTAGTAGTGGATTCTTTCATAATGATCGTGACTGGAATTACGTAGGAGTTAAAGCAATATTCTTGTCACTTCAGTATACTCTGTTTTGTAGAAAAGAATTTAAGTATTTTGAGTTTCGCTATTACTTTTTTTTGTCCATTTATTTTGGAAACTGTTTAAGTACTTTGTAGTTATTTCTGGAACAAAAATTATTTGTAAAAAATGAACAACTAAATATTTTTTGTTAAGTAAACTTTTCCTTTGGCCAGCCGTGGGACACATCAGGTTAAATAAAAAAAAAAGTCAATTTTAGCTATGCCAAATCAAATGGCACGAGCCAGGACGGATGGGGGAGGTAAGTGATAAACCTAATCATCAGATGTTTTAAAGCATCATTTTCATTCATATGGCATTTAAATCATCATTTAAATACCATTATCTCGCTCTTCTTCAAGTTAATACCTTAGCCCGTGAGATTCCACATACCGTTCACCAATCCTTAACAATTTTCTCAATCAATAATGGGAACCCGTCACTTGTCCGAAATTTACTACTCCGAATTTCATTTGACTGAAAACTATTCACCAACATTCCATTTGCCAGATGTATTGTTTGACATATTTTTAACTTGTCGAGAATATCTTTTGACATAAGTGTCGTTATACCGAACTACGTTAAACCGAATTTCAGAATAAACTTTTTACCATTGCCCGAAGTCTTTTTCCAACTTTTTTCATTTACCAGATGACTTATTTGGCATATGATCACATTGCCTAAATCACATTTTACCGAATATTGCTAGGCCACAACTATGATAACGTTCAACGTCTCGTTAATTTCAACATCAGGGCGAATCCGACTCAGTCAACCCCGACACCACGTGGTACTTGTTTTGCCCTACCCCAAGAGTGTTATTTAAAAGCGCGTAGGCATGAAGGGGCGAGGCGGCCCGCGGGCAGAGGAGCAGGTGGCTATGAGCGAGGTGCTGCGGCTGAGGCTGGCCGGCGAAGCCGGCCAACAAGCCGAAGCTGTGGTGCTGAGCGAAAGCCTTTTGCGACGATTAGCACGCGAGGAACCGCCGGAGCCCCGTAATGCCGGAGCCGTGACAGAATTCTTGTGTTTTCCTTAAACTTGCATGTTGAAGACTTGCATGACGTTTGCCTTTTTTTAAAAAAATTCAAAAAATCCTTGACTGCTTTTATGCTGCTTGCATTGAACCCGTAACTTTTGTAGTGGTCTAATGATTGTTCTGGAAAACAATACTTCGGACAATTGTTATTTCGGCCAATCATCACTTCGGTAAAACGTTTTGTGGCCTAATGAAACGTCTGGCAAACGAAAAAAATCCAGTTGATAATTGGTCAACTGATACAGTGGCAAACGTCATTTCGGGAAAATGAAATTCGGGTAAAGAAAATTCGGTCTTATGATAGGTAACCATCAATCATAAGGCTTGTGTGTTATTGAAAAAGTCAGACTTTATCACACATTCCTATTTAAAAAGATCTTTTTTTATTTTGTATTTTGTGTGAAGTTTAGTGTTCAGAGAGTGCAATTTAGTCCCGGTGTTAACTCAACAATAAGAGTTGATTTGGTGCATCACAGAATGCATGGAGTAATTTGTGGACACAGAAAATGGTGCATTTTCTTCAGCGCGTCGCCAGATAAGACACATTTCAGTGTTTTCAGCTCATTAAAGTCGGTTTTTCAATGTTCTGCACATTTAAGGAAAATTATTTTGTTTCGTATCACGGTAACATACAAATCGGTGTATACTAGAGATCCGTAATCCAGAAAAAGACATTCGATCTACTTGGCATCAGGCGGGAATCGAACCCGCGTCTTTCGCAAACCGGGCGACTTCACTAACTACTGTGCTACCGAGACCATTAACAGTCCGGCCGAAACCGGTTTGCGAAAGCCGCGGGTTCGATTCCCGCCTGATGCCAAGTAGATCGAATGTCTTTTTCTGATTTTCGGATCTTTATTAAAGATGCTGCATGGAAAATGCCAGATAATAATAATAACAAAAGTTGAAGACTTTGGTCAAACAGTTATTTTTAAGTACGAAATGAAAGGAAATCAATCAAGCTTCAAACAAAAGAAGTTCTTAATAATTAATTAATTGCCAATTATTGGCACTGTGTTTATTACCATTTTGTTACCACCTCTGTTTATACTAGCAGCACACGTTATGTGGAGACCTACCATTTAAATGGCAGAATGGGAGTGGCGGCGCAGTCAAAACAAAAAATGGAGACATTTTCAAATTATATGTTTCGAAGTCTTTGGAAGTCGTAGCATAATATTAGGATTTTAACACTGTTTTACGTTGAAAGTATAAAACCAAACACATAAACTTTCGGGCTATCGTTAGGTGTCTTTTTTATCTAACTGTATTTTCAAATTATGAGATGTTATCAATAATATTTGCTGTGCCCAGCAGTGGGACGTATATAGGCCGCTTATGTTATGTACCAATAATATTAAGGTTTAGTCATTTGTAAATTACAAATTCTTAGTAAGATATTGTCGGGATCGTAGCTGGTAAGAAAAGGCATGATGTTATGTATTAATGTATGTAAAGTACTCTATCCATCAAATACCAGTCGATTTTCGCATATTTACCTCCCGCTAAACAGATTTGAGTTGTACAAACGACGACCGTTATATCAGTGAATCGAATCGAGAGTGAATTTACTCAATTCGTTAGCTATTCATGAGTCTGATTCGGTGCACAAATATGTGAGTATTGCCAATGATATTATAATAAAAAGACGTAGATAGGTTACTTGTGCTAAGAAAGTGGCACCCGAGTGGGACTTCCGTCCACCTGAGCAAAGCATTGACAGTTTGAGACAGCACTGCGCAACATTGTATCTGTCTCGTTTACGCTCTAGTAAGTAATCATGCTATCTAAATCTATGGACACACGGCAAAATTATGGGTACCCATGATTTTACCGTATAGTTTTTACCTGTAGTTTGGCTAACTAGCCAAGAAAGTGGTCTACTACTTTTGACAAAAGTTTCTGCGAGATGTAACGATCGCTAAGGTTGACTTTTATAACAGAGTTTAACACATGCACAATAATTGTGCATGTGTTAAACTCATAATTATGTTATGACGTTTTGTCTGTTATCTGAGATGCCTGACATTTGACGGGTGACATTGGGTGACTTAGTTTAACCTCATTAAGTGCGATAATCTATTTTGCTCAACTAAAACCATGTCGATCTTTTTGAAGAGAAACTTATTACTACTGAAAAAGAAAGTCTCACTGACAATTCTACTGTCAAGTATTTCCGTCAATGAAATATCAATATCAATTTGTTACATACGATAATTCAAACTTGACACTTGGTATGACGTTATACCTATCATAAATGACAAAAAGAGCCTATTGCTCACTGACACAAACTTATTGCCAGGGAAAATTGACCTTGTTTTTTCATGACGTTCAAACGAATCTCAACCATAGGGTGGTAGACCACATTTTTGGCTAACTGTACGCCAGGGGGCAATTTTTGACTTCGCATCAGTACTGACATAACCTCTCTACGTCTTTTTTATTGTGATATCATTGAGTATTACGAACCCTCGATACTTGGGGCTAAACGCGTCGGCAGCTGGGACCTCAATGAGAAAGATTCCCGCGGCTGGTCTGATTAGTTTGCCGATTTTAATATTTATAATACTACGGCATTTCGGGTTTATTTATAAATAGGTGGATTAGGTTCTGAAATTTCAGAAAAACCCTATTCGTACAAATTTGTATTCGTATTAAATAAATGAATAAACAGAATATCACTGGACATTATTCCACACAGCGCTCATATTAAGTAATTAATTGTTTGTGCTATGAGATACAAGATAAGTAACGGATTGACATGAATACATACTTATTGTACTTATATGAAAGACTCAAACCAGTGCAAACTTACATGTCCATGCACCACAATGTATTTTGTAACACAAAATGACATTTTAAATGCCGTTTTGTGGTACAAAATAACATCTCCTATGGTTTTTTTCATTAATTTCAATTAAAACGCAAATCGTCGCTTAAGGCTAACTAAGGTCAGATCAGTCATTATTCTAATTTGTTGTTGTAATTTTTGGCGTTCATCATCATTATTGTTTTAAAAAAGCTTAACCATGTAAACTTTCTAAAGTAGGTAACATTCACATTCAAATCTCGAAGTTAAATTCTTGTTTAATTAAGTAAACATTAAACAAACACTTTACGAGTGCCTATAACAAACTTGAATCTCAAAGTAAGCTGATTATTCACTAACTTTGTAGTGAATTAGGCTGAAAAGAAGATAATATCACTCAGAAATCGTAGCATAATCCAGACTAAGGATAAGAATACTAATCAGTTACTTAAATAAAAGTTGCATCAAAGAACACTTAGTTAAAATCCTTTTCAAAAGATAATCACTGTGGAGTGAGTAAAATTCTATTTGCGAAGTTTTTTAATTATCGCTTACATTGAGCTTCGAAAGTTGTCTTCGTGGTATTTGCAATGATGGCTAGGGCAAAGATGCGACAGGACACACACATACCTCAAAAACTTAGATTTTGAAACAAATATTAGAGAAGTATGCTTCAATTTTGATATTTCCATTATTGGGCATTTCTACTTTTTTTTCTCAATTAAGTAAAAAAAATAAAGAACACCAGAAAGAAATATTCCTCTCTTTAATTGTTGTAACTTAATCTACTTAATTAACAAATACTTAATCAACCACTTATTTGAAGAGAAAAGCTCTATTTTAGAAATGCCCTACTTCTTAGTCAATAAAACTTAACTTTGGTAATCGACATTTTCATTCATATTGCCCGGGCTTAACGTATCTTTGATGATTATTTTTTAGGGTGATCTAAGGGCGAGTCAGATATAGTGGTTTCTAAGGGTTCAAATTATACACTCAGCTATTGATTGAAGAAATGCTACAATACAATGCTAAAACACTCAGGGTTTCGATGTTTTCATCAAATATGAATATTTGTAGCATTAACATACGAGTTCAACTAAAGATTTTGTGTGCCAGTACATGAGCACGCCAAACCTTGTAAGATACTTTATATTATGGGACTTAATTAATAATCGAGTACTTCTAGATTAGTACTTGAGGAAGTAATGGATAAAAAGAAATTGTCTAAGGGAACTCAAAAGATCGGCAGTGTGACCGTTCATCGATTTTACAAAACTTAGGAAAAAACTCAACTCAAAAATACGCCTGTATCCTGAATATAGTTTGTATCCCACTAATACTTAAGTGGACATTATGTTTCTTTGCATCGCTTTAGTGTTACCAAACAAATGAATTTTTGAAATATTAGACATTTGTTGAATATTGTGGGAATAAAATTTAAAAACATGTGGTTGCAACACTGTGGCGTAAAGTAACGTGCGCACTAATTTAGAAGTACTAACCCGAATTTTCAAGTTCACACAATGGTTTCTAACTCTAACGTAAAATATATAATACATATTTTGATTGTATGACTTACCCGTAAATGGTTTTGCTTTATGTGCAACTAAGAGATTTTATCTTTTACATTTATTTGTAAGTTGGTCAATGACTTCACTAAATACTAAATTGCAGATGTTGTTTTCATGCCAAAATACCTATATCTTCAACTTTACAAATTACACATGACGTAAAAAATTTACATTGCCATTCTCCTATATATCTATGCTACTCGCATCCGTTGTATCCACTGACAAAACAAGTAAAACAAAACAATTAGCTAAAATAAATACAGTACCCGGTAGTAAACATTGAACTTCGGCAATCATCGTATTTCCAAATACAAACAAACAAACAGTCCATCATTTATTGGATTTAACGTTTATCAGAATTCGAGTTTAGAACTAAGTACAACTAGCAGCCGCCCGCGACTTCGTTCGCGTGGACTTAAGTTGAAAAACAAAAAGTTTTTTTTTTATAAATTGTAGCCTTGTGCTATTTAGCTTAGGCTATATTATTGCAAAGTTTCATTAAAATCCATCCAGTAGTTTTGACGTGAAAGAGCAACACGGCACATACAAACTTTCGCAGTTCTTTATAATATCAGTAGGATATTGTAGTTTTGCCAGAAATTGTGCGAGCGAGACACCGCAGCACTTTTGCTGTTTTCTTTTGTGAACCTTTTAAATCCAGATTATAGTAGGTCACAAAGATAAAACCTTACGCTTTCACTCACGTATTTGAATTCGTATGAATCTCTAGAATACACAAATGACGATATAATGAGTTGACTGTTACCACCAAACTTCTAAAGCTGTACGCAGACATTTATCAACAAACGACGACCCCATTGAACGCAAAAGGTCTTTGAAACGGCCCTATTTTCCATTCATAATCCTCTGAAATGTTCCAAAAACCTTTATTTAGCCTTGTTTGCCTACCTTTGAAGTCACATCTGAGTTATTTGAGGAATCGTTATAATAAAGGTTTCAGTAAATAATCAACAGAGGTTAAATATACAATTTGATTTATCTAAAAGCTATGTTTGGATTGATTTCAATGGAACATTTTGCTGAACAATAATAATCTACTCTATCGTTGTACAGTTATTACAGCTGATGAAGCATTTTGGAAAGGTTTTTATTTATTTTTATTTCTTGTACTTATGTGAATTATGTTTAAAGTAAATAGTTTGTGTTTATTTCTTAATCTGTTTTGTGCACTTGCTTACACTTCTTATCAAATTTCCTTTATATGTGGGTTGTTTGGAAGCGATCGCTTTTCAGCGATAAAACCGCCCAAATTGTACATTTACTTGTTGAACCATATCACTTGTCTGTAACCATTATTGTTATTTAGTGTGCAATAAAGAATATTTACTTACTTACTTTGTGCACACACATAGGTGCAATTTCCAAAGCAGTCAGTCCAAGATAATTAAATGTATGTTTTATTTAAAAAGTTATTGTTTGTATAAATAAATAATTATGCTTATCGGAAATGCCGTTAAGTAGTACAGCTTTAGAACGACCCAAATTCAGACTCGTAAGTTAGATTGGAAACTTGAGCGATTTCTTGAGCGTTTCGGTATAATGTACAGTCAGTCTTGCAAAATGACATTTCTTTGCAATAGAGCAAGGCGGACTGACCAGAAGTGGGTAGAGTAATGTGCCGTCCACCGTACATTATTACAAATGGTGCAATACAGAAAAAAGCTCCAGTTAGCCTAAGCATTTCTATTAAATCGTCATAAAGCTATAACATAACATTGAGAGTCGTGTTCCCACAGGTTGAAGTGAACTTAAAAATGGTGAATGCTCGATGTTCTGAAACAAGTTAATGCTCTAGTCCAATCTTACCTTTAGGCAATAAAATACTTGAGCCTTATCAATCCTAGATAGTTGTTTGTTTTTTTCTATTTGATAATGAATTTTTGTATTGTTGCTAATTATTCTGCATTCTGTGTTACGTTTATGTGAGAAAACATGTAGGTGACGTTTACCCCATTCGTTGCCAAAGTGATACATGAGACAGCAACAGAACTCTGCAACTCGCTCTCACGGATCGCCGGTCGTTAACATTCCACGTTCAACCCTTAAAATTTCACCCTTATATTTCTTCGCGAAACAAAAGTTAAATTAGGTTCTGTGTATGGTGAGATTTATTACTTAATTACACACAGACCAAGTTTTGTAACCGCTTAGGCTGGGTCCAGAAACAAATATGCTCAACTTTTCTTTACAACGTTGCCCTTTTTATGGGTTAAAAGCTTATTTGTCAGCAGTCAGACCGTTAGCCAACCTCTTTTGTCTCTGTGCCAACATTAACCTAAAGTTATTTTTAGTTCATAAACATCTTTTCAACGAAGTAAAATGATATTTAGGTAGGTATATGTATACTAGAATTTTGCATTAGCTGTTTTAAATCAATTTGTGCTGGTGGAAACAAATCCCACCCAGTGGAAAGTTACACTTTTTCTGTGTAATCGATGCAACAAATCGATTACCTATTGACCATTTTTTTCAGTGTTTGGGAAGCAAATTTGGGAAGCAAGCCGATCTTCAAAAGAAATCAAATCACCGCTTCAAAGAGTGTTTTGAAAATAAAACATTTTAACCTGCAAGCCTCTAACGCTTACTCTGTGGGTTAATCTGTGAATACATTTTCATAATCTGGTATGCGGTAAATACCTACGTCGAAATTAGCGCCTGCAGGGATTCCACCCTCAGTGGTTTTGTGTAAGTTAATGCTTGCAACATGCATTTTGTTTGCGAAGCACACCATAACGTGCTGTAATGTGGGAACACACACTACAGTAAAATCGTAATATACTCACGACTATGTCCCTGACATAGTAAATATTCTATTCTTTTCTATTCTAAGCCCAGTTGTTGCCAAGCGGATTTTTACTCTACCTAGTAAGTTGTTATTACTATCTATTTCTATAGAGTGGCCTGACCAGAATATGTCTGAAATATTCTAGAAAGCTTTATCATTTTTTTTACCTTCAAGATCCCACTGCTGGACAAAGATTTTCCCCAAATCTTTCCATTATGTGCTCTGCAAAAGTCCACTAAGCGTTACATACGAGAACCCTACCATTATAAAATTTAAATAGCTTTACTGTTATTTTAGATTTCAGTGACTCTTCAAATGACACATGACTCTGTAACTGTGGTATTACAATTCCTTTTGTCAAACCTATTACTGACAAAAGCAAAAACTAAGAATTGTATAGATACTCACGACTACACGATGTTCGCCTAATTCCAATTGCGGTAGTTAACCGGCAGTTGCCTTCAAACCCAACTCATGACAGACAGTAATTAACTAGGGATTTGAATTTAAAAGCGTTTTAAGCTTAGCATTCTTCGTTTGAGACAACCTTATCTGCCGTGCCAGTCTGAATTGTGAACTAAGACCGTCTGAAGGCCTGCGCAGACGAGGGATTATTCATGGGGTATTTTTTTGTTTATTATTATCTACCTTTTACAATATATCAAAAAACGCACACAGAAAGCTGATAGTCATCATCATAGTCATGTCAGCCAGCCAAAATTCTTCAATCGAAAAAAAAATATCTAAGTATGGACTGCTGTTGTTTGGAGACGCTGCTGCCCATTCCCTGATGGAAGTTCCCTCTGACTCTGTTGGCTCTTACGACACCCACCGGAGGGGGTAATTCCTTTTTTATGTGCTACTACACGGCAAAAATGAAAGCACCATGTACAAAAAGTTGGCGTGGACAAAGACATGGGGGAGTCCCCTAAAAAAATTGGACGAACATGACTGGGTAGCAGTAGGTAAATTTTATCCTCGGAACTAGAAATCAGAAGTGTCTATCTGGTCTCATATGCGTGTTGATAAAACTGATATTTCTTCTGGGTCTGGATAAAAATCCAACGCGAGCGCGTTACCCTTGTAACATGGGATTTCCAGGACTCAAGGTAGGTAAGACCTGAACTTGGGAATGTAGCAATGTAATATGATATTGTCTCACGTTTTTTTTTGTTAACAAAATCCCCTCGTCTGTGCAGGCCCCAAATCTGATACCCTTGAAGGTTTCTGATGCCGACAGTGGAAGGCTTTATTTTCTTCATCTCTGTTAGTTTTACGGCCATTAATTTGTCTGGCTAACTAACACTAAGCCGTGTCTTGTGAGTCTTGTGACTGTTTCTAACTTTGAAGGACTTTTTTTATGAATTCTATAGTGTTTGAACTCGTACTTCATTAACATCAGTTTCTAGTTTCTGGCAATGAGTAAAGATATTATATTGGCAATGATATTATAACAAAAATGTGTGCTGAAAAAGTGGCACCCGAAATCAGAACTATTAATTAGTGCACCTGCAGAGCAAAGCATTGACAGTGTTCAGAGTTTGAGACGACTATGCGCAACATGTATCTGTCTCGTTTACGCTCAAGTAAATAATCATAATAATATGTACTTTGTTCATATCTTGTTCGCGCGGTCAAATAAAAGAAAAATGATGACCTCCTAGTATGTTGTTATTGTTGTTATTCCATTGTATTGTATAACACAATCTTAATAAAACCAACGTTGCAAAGCCTACCGGGTGCGGCAATTGAACTGTCCATATTAAAAAATTAAATATTTTTATTTACTTTGAATATTTATTAATATATTTTTTACATATGAAAATAAAAGGTCCAAAATTATATTCTTATTCATTCTAATGGAATACAACCGCCTTTAGCCTTCACTACAAGCTTGAGTCTCTTTCTGAATGAAGCGCAGGCTGCTCGAATAAAGTCGTCATTTAAACGGTTCCATTCTCGTGTAACGAGTAGTTTTGAGCGCCTCCACTGATGTGTGTTTTTTAGCACAGGCCTTCGCCTGTAAAACACCACAAATACAAAAGTCTGTAGGGTTTAAGTCGGGCGAAGACGACGGCCACATATCTCGGTCGATCAGCACAGGAACGTTCGCTTTCAACCAATTCTGCGTCCCATTTGCTCTGTGCGATGGCGTCGAGTCTTGCTGGAACGTCCCACGCTCCAAACCAAATGTCTTGCGTGCCCACGGTATCAATCCTGTTTTAAAGACTTCATTTTGATAGATTTGTTGAATTATTTTGGCTTGGTTGCGACCCATTGGTAGAAAAACAAGCGGAGAACGTCCTTTTTCGGACACCGCCGCCCATACCATGATTTGGTCGGCTCCTTGTCGTGGAGTGACTCTCAGTTCATCTGAATGATCGCTGACACGTTCTTTCAACCACACACGGTCATTTTGTTTGTTGAGAAACTGCTCAACACAGAAAGTTTTCTCATCTGAAAATACCAAGTTGGGAAGCTCGCCAGTGTCGAGCAAGCGCATCAGCTCCTTTGATCGTGCCAGCTGTTTGCTCTTTTGCAAAGCAGTGAGTTCTTGCGAAAAGTTTTTTTTTTAATGGTTTAACCTTAAGCTTTTCCTTTAATATACGACGAACGCTGCGGTCGCTCACCTTAAGATCCTGGGCGAGCTGATTTGCTGAGCGCTCTGGATTTCTGCGTAAACGATGTCGCACCTTTTCGACAACTGGTGACGCCGTTGCAGTACAGCGTCGACCGCCCCCGTAGCCTTTCTTAACACTCCCAGTCTCGTTAAATCTTTGGATAGAACGACGCACAAATTTTTCGTTCAAATGAAGATTTGGAAGCGCTCGACGAATGTCGATGTTCGATTTTCCCTCCAAATAAAGAGCAATCACTGAATTGCGTTTTAAATACAATATTTTAAAATTGAAACGTTTCTTCTCACGACTGTATATTTTTGAAGTAACATAGATAATGTGTCACAGATTATATTTTTAAATTTTTGCCGCGTTCGATTCAGTAGTTCGAATTTTAAAATAGTTACAAGGAGACGGACAGTTCAATTGCCGCACCCGGTAGAATATAGATTGCTCAAACCTACTTGAGTGTAACTCCAGAAGGCTATCAATATACATTATACATAATATCTCCCCGATCACTTTCACTTAGGGAAATTGACCCAAATCCTTTAAACCGAAGCGATAGCCATTACGGTCCATGGCGGCTATTGTCGTCTAAAAGCAGTTATAAGACGAGAAAATTGCAAAAACCCATTTTTTCAGTACAACGGTTATTTCAAAGCAATTTCTTTCTTAATGAAGATATCTAAGACTCTCATCCAAAAATCCCACCTTCAAAAGGGCCTGCGGCGTCCTCTTTTGCAAGTCAAATCATACATAAGATTCAGGGAAGTGTTAGTCGGGCTGGGACGCTCAGGGTTCTTTGAAATAAACTGCTGATATGAGACACATTTTGTAATGGTTTCGCAAAAGTTGATGTGAGTGCCTCTGTGCAATAGGAACAAGACAATGGACAAACATATTTAAATACTTAGTACTTTTGGCACCACATACATTATCTGCAAAGAAAAGACCCAAACAAATAGACATATTTATGCACACCCGTGTTACTTTGTGTGTGCGTGTACTGTGTCTGTGTGTGTTTGGTACAGTAGCCAACTACAAATACTTAGGTATTCTGTTCACCTTTGGCAGGAAGTTAAAAGACGGTATGCAAATAGCGATAACAATAAAGTTTCTCCTGAAATATTTAAGTGGAACCCTAAAAAGCTTCTAACAGTGGTTGTCGGATTAAATTTAACGATAAACCTACTTGTTACGCTTTACTTGAAAGCGGTAGATGGATGAACCGACAGTGAAATGGGACACAATACAATACAATCCTTATTGTTTGAATTTGCACCATTATTCAGTGTTTTTGCTGAATAATCATTTTATTTTTATTTTGCATATTTACCCACAGGATGTTTCCTTGAAGCTGTCTAGTCTTTACAAGGTGATATACATACCTATCGAATTAACCCCCAAATATGAGTCTGTAGGTTGTCTGGAAGAGATCGCTCCCTAGCGATAAGATCTAAATAGTACATTGGTTTTTGGTACAATTTATTTGAAATGTTGTGATTTTGTACAATAAATAATATCTATCGATACAGCGGTTTCTTGTTCAGTTTCTTTTAGGACGTCTTTGTGCCAGCTGTTTTAAAACTCTGGCTAGGAACCGGAGGTCCCGAGTTCAACACTGGTCGGAACACCTACTTTGTGTTTAGTGTACAACTTGCTGTTTACTCTCTAGTGATGGATAACACCGATAAAAAAAACTCAAGTAACCCGTATAACGGTAAGTTCGCCCCTAACCGCGTTTGGGTTCAAATACGCTCGGCGAAATGTGTGCTTCTGAATGTTCCGATCACCATAACGGCAACAATCAGTGTGCCTGTGTCCTGGAGGAGCATGAGGTTAATTATGTTTTTTTTTCATATTTTTTGCACAAACAATACCAGAAAAGTCCATAAAGTTAGCCTTAATCTCAATGAAGCACTTTGACTTCATTTACTTCGAGAGTAAAAATCAACTAACCCTAAAATACAACTTCGTACAATATTCTTCGTGACTGTACAAAGATACTCCACGGTATGTCATGAATTTTGCTGTGTCTCAAAGGCTGCGTTTCGGTAAGCTCGGGCTACTGTTCTCTACATGTTTCACTGCAATTGCGATGCATGCATGTGTGGTTCACAAAAGACTGAATTAGAGTAGTGACTCGGCGAGAGGAATGTTTACTGCCGTTTAATTATCTTACGTTCCATCACAGAACTCCATGCGGACGAAGGCGCTGGCGGCCGGTAGTCATTAAAAAAATGTTACATCCATAAGATAAGATAAGATAAGAAACACTTTATTGCACACAAACACAACAGAGCAATTAACAAAGAAGAAAAACATTTAATAGCTAATGTACAATTTAGGCAGTCTTATTGCCATGTTTTTTTATATCACTTTTTAAGCACTGCTGAGCTCATCTAAGATAGTGGGTTCAATCCCCACCTAGGGTAAGCATTTGGGTGAAGAACTACGGTGCTTGTTTTAAGTTTGGGCTATCTCTATCGAGAGGTATCGATAATTTTGGACACCTTATCATAGTTTGGCTATTTCTGATACTTTTAGTGACGTAACACGTGGTATACTCAATTCACGTTTCGCCTATTCATACTTAAGCTTTCAAAACGTTACTTTCATATTTTGTGTTTAGCCTTAATTTCATTGTCTGACTGGGTGGTTGACTGGCAGAGAATTCCTTTGCTATCCGCCATTTGTGCTTTTATGTGCAATGAAGTATAAATTATTAAACTAATTGTTAGGCACTTAGGTTATAGGTATGATTGAATAAATAAATAACCCTATCTATATGAGAACGAGTATTTCGTCGGTATTTGTTGGTGATCGAGTTGACTAACAACTCTGCAGGAGATAGTTCGAAAGTCATTAGCGTCGTGGCTTCCACAACGAGGTATTCAATGCAGATTTTGAAACTATTGGAACAATATTCCAATCATGTAAGATTATTATCTTACCAAGCCAGTTATTGGTCGTCCAATTTTATTATAAACGTTTGGAAAGAATCGAAGATAACGAGGGAGATCGTCTACGCATACAAGCAAGCACTCTCGTACGCGTAGATGCGGTAGAGGGACGCGTCGTTTCAGCTTAGACGACCTCTTCAATATTATAGCTACCTTAACTAACTGTGTACCTGAAGAAACTGATCTTACTCGACAATCACTAGTAAAATACCAAAAAAAATATTGAACTAATTGATAGGTACTTCGTTATAGGTATTATTGAATAAATAAATAACCCTATCCTTATGATAGCGAGTATTTCGACGGTATTTGTTGGTGATCGAGTTGACTAACAACTCTGCAGGAGATAGTTTGAAAGTCATTAGCGTCCTCGCTTCGACAACGAGATATTCAATGCAGATTTTGAAACTATTGGAACAATATTCAAATCATGTAAGATTATTATCTTCCCAAGCGATGTTATTGATCGTCAAATTTTATTATAAACGTATGGAAAGCCTCATTTATCCCTCTCCTTGGGAGACAGCGAGGGCAGAGATCGTCTAAGCAGAAGTGACGCGCCCTTCCACAGCATCTGCGCAAACAAGAGTGCTTGCTTGTATGCGTAGATTCAGTGGAGGGGCGCTACATTTCAGCTTAGACCATGTCTATCAGATTTTAGCTATCGGAACACCTGCTTTGTAATGTTTTCTAATATTTACGCGAACACTATACATCGAAATAAAACAACTTTACGGATTCTACTCGCGGTGTTATATTTTCTTTCATTTTCTAACCCGACGTTTCGACTCCTTTACAGCAGTCGTGATCACGGGATGACAAAGATGTTCTATGTCACAAAACAGTACAAAATTTTTAGCAACCCTCACTTAACTACCGTCATTTCCACTAACATTATTGGAAATGTTCCTATCCACGCAGTACGAACTAACCGTATCCTGAGACCTCACAGTATTGTGCTGCCCTCTGGGATTGATCAAGCGTATAATAGGCTCCCAAGCTGGTGGTAAATTCCAACCATCCTCACGATTGAAATTCGGATGTTTTTTAATTTCAATAGCCTCTCGCAGCATCCTTGGTAAGTAACGATTCTCCCTAGCAAGGACCTGCGCTTTATCAAAACGTATGAAATGGTTGGGCTTATCAAGGGCATGTTCACAAACTGCTGATTTTGTAGATCTCCTATTCTTAATATCACCTATGTGTTCTTTGATACGCGTCCCTATGCTTCTTTTGGTTTGACCTATATACGAGAGCCCACAGTCACAATCAAGTTTGTATACACCCGCTGTTTGAAGAGGAATATTACACTTAACAGGTGTTAAAAATTGATTAATCTTCTTCGGCGGCTTAAAATAAGTTTTAATAGAAGCACGCTTCAAGATGTTCCCAATCTTGTCAGTGACACCCTTCAAATATGGCAATACAGCAGGCTGACGCTCAACTGTGGCTGGTTTCACTCGGTTTCTGCGACGTCGCGGTGCTTTGAGCTTGTTTTCACCCAGCACACGCTTGACATGCTGGACTTCAGCATGCAGGTGGTCATCATCACAGATCCGTTCCGCTCTCTGTAACAAAGTTTTACCAACAGTAGCTAACTGCGAAGGATGGTGGTGAGAATCACCGTTTAAGTACCTATCAGTATGGGTAGACTTCCGATACACAGTATGGCTCAAACTATGATCAGGATTCCTAATAACTAACACATCTAAGAAAGGTAGTTTACTGTCAGCTTCCAATTCCATAGTAAATGTTATCCTAGGGTGTATAGAGTTAAGATGGTCTAAAAATGCTGATACTTTGTTGGATGGTAAAATTGTGAAAGTATCATCCACATACCGCTTGTAAAACCGTGGAACGACAGGTGCTGAAGCTAAAGCTTTTTCCTCGAAATCCTCCATGAAGATGTCAGCTACCACAGGGGACACGGGAGATCCCATCGCTACACCATCAAGCTGTACGTAGAATTTATCATTCCAGTACAAATAACCTGCCCTAAGACACAGGTTAAGTAACTCTGCATATTCAACGGGCATATCACAGTCCACTAACCTTTTCCTAGTAATTTCTATGCAATCCTCTACTGGTAAACATGTAAACAAGGACTGAATATCAAAGCTAACCATTGTCTCATCATCAGAAAGTTGTAGTTGTTGTAACTCACCAATGAACTGGTAGGAATCCTTCACATGAGATGTAGTCTGTCCTCGCAAAGGTGAGAGTACCTTCGCCAAGTGCTTAGCCAAACGATAAGTAGGTGAGTCGATTTGGCTTACTATTGGCCGAAGGGGAGCAAGTGGTTTGTGTATCTTCGGTAACCCATACAGCTTTGGAGGCTTGGCACACGATGGTATAAGATACGACACGTCTAGATTTAACTTTTCACTGTGTTTCTTAAGAAGCTCGGTGGTCTGCTTCAAAATCTTACTAGTTTGGTCGGTTTTAACAAGTTTGTAGGTGTTTTCATCCGACAATAAAAGTGAAATTTTGTCATTGTAATCAGACGTATCTAACACCACCGTAGCATTTCCCTTGTCCGCACGAAGGATAGTCAGCTCTGGCCTAGTACGCAAGTTCTTTAAAGCGCGATATTCATCAAGAGGAAGATTCAGTTTGGGCACTTTGCTCCGACGCAGAACGGATGACACATCCTGGCGTATTGCCTCCAAATCCTCCTTCTTCATGGTATTCTTATACAAGGCATCCTCAACACTACAGAATTCTGATTATCTCTTCATAAGGTATTTTACGCGGCGCTACAGAGAAATCAAGACCTTTTTCCAAAACTGAAACGGTAGGCCGGTCCAATATTTGTTTTGATAAATTGACAACCGCTCGAGACTCCGGTCGATCCGTTCCACAGATAAAATCTGATTGGCCAGATTTCACGGCCGCGTTCCGTTTCTCGTATCGACCTTTGTTTTTATTCATTAACTTTTCAAATTTCTGAATCTGACTTTGCTTGCAGTTATTATATTTATAGTACGATTGATAATTGTAGTCAGCAAAATGACAACTTCAACAGTGACTGATACAAAAAAGGGTGACCCGCTACAATAGTGACGTTCGGCAATCACTAGACTTACAAGTTTGTTAAAAACTTATTCCAGGTACCAGTTTCTCACAGCTACAGGGGTAGAACATAGTTGTTACATACAATTACACAAATTGCTGACTAAAAACCGTTAATTTGTTTTTCATCTAACCACTGAACAATATCAGCCTTCCGCCAGTTTGAAGTGGGGATACGCTCGAAGCCATTTCTCAAAACACTCTGAATTCATCTCTTCATGATTGTCCATACTATTATTCTTCGATTCAAAAATAAGTAAACCGGAATCTACAAAACCTTCATCACTGCCTATATGTGAAATTATAAGGCATCGTCCTTTGCCGGTTGGGCCATTTAGGCCTGTAGTCAAACCTTTAGAAAACGCTTGTTTGGAAGATTCTACTGTAGTTGTATGACCTGTTAATAAACGAAATTCTTACCTGTAAATAATATAATACAGAAACAAAACATATTGAAACTGAAAACCTATTTACTAAATACAGTTTACCGAAATACCTCTATGTCTCAAGACGAAAATCTGACCAGTGTGTGTTGCCAGTAATGACATATGGAAATGAGACGTGGTCATTCACTACGACTTTTTTGCCAGGCTGTAATGTCGACTAACTTTTAATTGTAAAAACTCGATTTACCACATCACTATTTATTTGGGACTGAAAACCTGCCACACTGAAAATGTCATTTCACTGACTACAATTAAAAATCCTAGTAGGGGAAAGGGGGGCACAACGGGGACGCGAGGCACGACGGGGTCACCCCCATATACAAGTAACTACACATTCTAGGCGCGTTTTGTTTTAGCCAATAAGATGGTATTTCTCATCGACATTAAGCACGGCAGTGACCGGAGACCACAGTGCACGCGTTTCGTGTTGACGTTCAATTCTTTTTTCCGGCGACATTTCATATTATTTTGAGTCGATACCAAAACGTGTTTATTAAGGTAAGTGTTTAGTTTACTATAATCATTTCGTTTGGTGTGTTAAACTACTAGCATTAAGTTTTGATGTGTTTTGAGCAAAATCACTCCAACCTTGAATTGTTTTTTTCGTTAATTATTTTAAATTATGTTAGACATGGGGGCATAACGGGGACGTGGCTAAGGGGCATAGTGGGGTACCCTTTTTGCCCCTGTATGGTCTGTTCGTTTGAAAATATTACAATAATATTATTTGTTTTGTATTAGGTTTGTACGAAATTACAAAAATATAAGCGCCGTTGGTCGGCAGAAATCATCAACAGTCAACTATCTCAGTAGAACCTCAGCCTGGACCATCTAAGCCAGATGAAATCTGCGTTTCCCAATCTCCAATTCGAAGAGTTTGTCGTGATTTGTGAATTTTCTTTGAAAACGCTTCTCCTAAAGACATATTCTCCCTATCCCCTCAGTCGACCAAACGAACCAAGCGAAAAAAAACTATCGTAGAGGTAAGACAGTTTTCGGAGCGTTGGGTGGCCTGCAAGCGATGTGGACAGGCTAATACAGCCTGTGCCGGAGTTGATGACGCAGATTTAGAAGAAATCCACACCAGTACCAGTTAAAATAGTGTACCCCGTACTGCCCCGAACAGAGTACCCCGTGCTGCCCCTACCCTGGGGCACAATGGGGTTTTCGTAGAGGCTCCGTAAAATTTTTATAAAAAATATTAATTGCTTTTTTACCACACCAAATTCACTGCCAAATAATAAATGGATAAGTAAACAAAAAGTTGTGATTACTTTTTAATAAAAATATTCCATACTAATTTTTTTATTGTTTATTTCCCTTAGCGTCCCCGTTATGCCCCCCTCTCCCCTATAGATGTTTCTCTACTGTTTAATCGTTCCATGCAAGATGCAAAATCTAAACTCGGCAGTTGTGCCCACAAATAATTAGACAAATTCTCAATATCTTTACTCAACAATGAAAGATCGAAACGGTGTTGTCTTATGAGGCTACTAAGCAATTTTTGACTTGCCTGCTGGAAGATCCTGGCACTTCCCCAAATGTCCTTTTTTGGTGATATTCTCACGCATGGTGGAATGAGATGATGATCACGACACCTCTTCAAGAAATTTAAAGATGTTGTTTTTCTTGCGCGCCTGGTCTTAAGGTCTTCCAGCCGGCGAATGCTTTTGGCAGTTTCCAGTCCGTACTGGTCTACATAATGTTTTCTAATATTTACGCGAACACTATACATCGAAATAAAACAACTTTACGGATTCTACTCGCGGTGTTATATTTTCTTTCATTTTCTAACCCGACGTTTCGACTCCTTTACAGCAGTCGTGATCACGGGATGACAAAGATGTTCTATGTCACAAAACAGTACAAAATTTTTAGCAACCCTCACTTAACTACCGTCATTTCCACTAACATTATTGGAAATGTTCCTATCCACGCAGTACGAACTAACCGTATCCTGAGACCTCACAGTATTGTGCTGCCCTCTGGGATTGATCAAGCGTATAACAGGCTCCCAAGCTGGTGGTAAATTCCAACCATCCTCACGATTGAAATTCGGATGTTTTTTAATTTCAATAGCCTCTCGCAGCATCCTTGGTAAGTAACGATTCTCCCTAGCAAGGACCTGCGGTTTATCAAAACGTATGAAATGGTTGGGCTGTTGTTGTTGTTGTTGTTGACCTGCTTTGTGTTTATTGTACAACTTGCTGTTAACTCTCTGGTGATAGAAAACACCAGAAAAAAACTCAAGTAACCCGGATAACGGTAGGCTCGGCCCTAACCGCGTTTGAGTTAAAATACGCTCGGCGAAATGTATGCTTCTGAATTTTTCGATCACCATAACAACAACAAACAATCAGTATGCCGGTTTCCTCTAAATCCCCAGTTTGGGATATAGGAGCATGAGGTTATGTTATGTTATTTTGTTTTCTTTTTTTTTGCACAAACAACAGCAGAAAAAGTTCCAAAAGTTAGCTTTAATCTCAATGAAGCATTTTGACTTCATTTACTTCGAGAGTAAAAATCAACTAACCTTAAAATACATCTTCGTGTAATATTCTTAGTAACTGTACAAAGATACTCCATGGTTTGTCATGAATTTTGCTAGCGTGTCTCAAAGGCTGCGTTTCGGAAAGCTCGTGCTTACTGTTCTCTACATGTTTCACTGCAATTGCGATGCATACATGTGTGGTTCACAAAAGACTGAATCAGAGTAGTGACTCAGCGAGAGGAATGTTTACTGCCATTTAATTATCTTACGTTTCATCACAGAACTCCATGCGGACATAGTCGCAGGCGGGCGGTAGTCTATAAAAAAATGTTACATGTATACATAATAATATGTTCCAGCATACCGTGAAATCTATTCAACATTTTTTAGACACTGCTCATCTAAGATAGTGGGTTCAATCCCCACTTAGGACAAGCATTTGTGTGAAGAACTAGGGTTCTTATTCTAAGTCTGGGCAATCTATCTATCTAAAGGTGTCGATAATTTCGGACACCTCATCATAGTTTGGCTATTTCTGATACTTTTAGTGACGTAACACGTGGTATACTCAATTCGCGTTTTGCCTATTCATACTTATGTTTTCTAATCGTTACTTTCGTATTTTGTGTTTAGCCATTAATTTCATTGCCTGACTGGGTGCTTAACGGGCAGATAATCCCTTTTGGTTTCCGCCATTTGTGCTTTTTGTATATGGAAATGAAGAATAAATTATTAAATAATTAAACTAATTGATAGGCACTTCGTTATACCTAGGTATGATTGAATAAATAAATAACCCTATATTTATGATAACGAGTATTTCGAGTCTATTTGTTGGTGATCGAGTTGACTAACAACTCTGCAGGAGATAGTTCGAAAGTCATTAGCGTTTTCGCTTCGACAACGAGATATTCAATGCAGATTTTGAAACTATTGGAACAATATTCAAATCATGTAAGATTATCATCTTACCAAGCCAGTTATTGGTCGTCCCATTTTAATATAAACGTATGGAAAGCGTCATTTATACCTCTCCTTGGGAGACAACGAGGGTAGAGATCGTCTAAGCAGAAGTGACGCGCCCCTCCACCACATCTGCGCAAACAAGACTGCTGTTTCCGCTTCATTTCAGCTTAGGCGATCTCTAGCTGTGTACCTCCGGACACTGAATGAACTGGTCTTACGCAACTGTTATTAGTAGAATAATACACCGAAAGAAATGTTTTTGCCGTTTTAATCTTTAGAAACCGACAATCGACAATTGTGAACCGATTTGGACACGACTGGCTGACTAATACTTAATATTACGGTACTTAATTTTGTAGAATATTATACATATTGAGCTCTACCTTCGTATGAATTAAAATTATAAATCTGTTAACTCCACTCTGGTGAACTATACTTTATGACACAATGCACAATCGGTGTGATTTCTTAGAGTAAAATTTCTATTAGTGTGCACGAAAATTTGTAATAATATGTTCTCTTCCTGGCGACTTGAAAGCACTTGTAACAGGTCTATTTGAATATCGCCCTGTGGTATGGGGCGTTAGAATCCTCTGTCATAAGAGGTGACTAAATGGGGGGCCTTCGGGGTCTCCACCAGCACCGAGTTCTTGACCAGAAATCACGGGGACCTCTGGATACGCGCTGAAGCAGGTCACGGGGGCGTTAAGTGTCGAGTCTCACACACCCACGCCCTTCCCCTGGAGGTTGGGAAGTCCAAAGAAGGATTCCCCCCGTAAAAAAAGAAGGTCTATTTGAATAAAGATATTTCTGATTCTTATTCCTTTGTCCCTTTCTTGCGTATCCGTTCCTACATTTATTTCCTTCGGTATTTTCTCACTGACTATTAAAGGTGTAACTGCCAATTCCATAATATGTTCAGCATCATATATTGCTGACTAAGCGTAAGAGGGTGTACTTCGTATAAATCATGAAATACCTCATCGAGCCTTTTAATAGACTTTCTTCAATGGAATTTAATCTAGTGCCCCGACTCAAGTTTGGGTCCCCTTTTGTGTGCCGTCTCCCAATACTTTTGTTCATCGAACTTCGCGAAAAGAATATAAAGTGTGTACCTACACCACGATAGTAATGCGTACAGTCAAGCAAGGAAATCGGTTATAATTTCATTGCAATTATCAAGTACAGGATTCCTGAGAATTTTCTAATAAAATACATATTATTGTATTTACTACAACTATATGCAATATAGAAAACAACAACGTATGTTATCAGATTTTAAACATAAACTGTCTTTATTTGTCCCGCTGCTAGGCAAAGGCTTCACGTCATAACGGAACGGAAAAATATTAAGCCTTTTAAAGCTAACGTGATATCTAATCGTGAAGCTAATTGACTTATTTGGCAATTGAAACCACAAAAAAAACACAGTTTATTTAATTAATATCAACCTGTTCTCAGTATTTTTGTAGCTACAAGGAATACAAATCCTACCTGATTGTACGATAGTCATGCCGAAAATGTAAATAAATAACAAATGTATAATACGTTCTCAGAACACGCGTAATAGGATCAAGAAAGCAGGAAGTCTTTCAGAAAAAGCTTTTCTTGAAAAAGTTAAAGACAGAATAGATAAAATTCTTCAAAAAAATAAAGTTAGCAAAAGCAATAAACACAGAGAATTAATCAACTTTATTGCACTGAGTATCAACCTAATTCAATTTATCACGTAAGAGATAATTTAAACAAAAGCTAGTGAAGTTAAAGGTCAAGCCACACAGCCGACGCAACCGCAACGCGACGCGATCGGTCGCGACGGATCTTCGACAGTGTGGCTGCTGCCTTACTGTTTAGTACATTATAACTGGTCAATGTCGCGCTGCCGTCGCGTCACGACGCGCCGCGCCCGCGGTGTAATATCATATCTCGCTCTTGCCAAATATGTTTTTTTGCATTTCGTAGAGCAAGCAAGGATGATCGTTAATGGGTAGCCTGGCGTGTCGTTGACTGTACGTGCGTGACGTAGGGGTTTGGACCGATCAGTCAGATGCCATGTGAAGGATTAGCGCGTAGCCTAGCAGTAAGGAGACTCCACATGTAGACACTTTCCTCACCCCATCATTGATGAGGTAGCCCGATAGGTAGCCCGAGCCTTACACTAGCGACGTAAGCTAAAAACTGGATAGGTACATATAACTAGAAATACAACATTAAATTTCAAGATGGGTGGCAAACCCATTCCGTTCGTGTGTTCAAGCCTTACAACGGCGATATTTGCCAACACACTTTTACAACTAAGCTACGGCACCTCATAAGCTGAATGTTTTTGATAAAACATGACACAAAACTATTCTTACACCAGTTACGTTCAAGATAAGTTTGCATTTATAAGGCAATGCAGCGTGTCTATTATTCCCATTGAATAGATAAGAAAATTAAGAATTTAAATAATAATTTGCCTTTTTTCGGTGGGGATATCCTCATACTTAAATACCTCGCCACCCGGGGGCAAGACGAGGTAAGTATGTCGGACTCCAACCGACTAAAACCCCACGCCACTTTGGTGGCAAAGCTGGTTCCAAGAAAGCTTTACCGCACTTTTCCACCGCCAGTGCTTACCCCAACAGGGCCTCCTCCAACCGACCGCTCAAAAAAAGGAGAACACCCCCTACTGCGGCCTGCTGGGCCTACCGTACGCAGCCCTACCATGAGCCATCCTCAGGGCGGCTCCGCTGCCGCATCCGGCGGTACAGCCCCACCGGGCCGCTACGTATAGGGTTGATCGCCCTTATGAGCCGCAGCGGTGGTAAGCACGCTTTCCTGCCGCTACCACCAGTACTAAGCCTCCCCCCCCTAACCGTCACGACGAGGCGAGAAATCATCATCAATTTGCCTGTTCAACCCGAGAACAATTTTAATTTAACAGATATTTTTTTACAGATTTTTAATTTACAGCATCTTAACAGAATTCCCTTCAACTGCGAGTCAAAATTAAAAAAAAAAACTAAATAAAATCCCACAACCTCGTTTAAAGAAATTCCCGCCCCTTATTCCAAAGGCACATTCGGATCGTCTTGAAGTGCACTACAGCCGTAAACACCAACTAAAGGAAAAGCAATATATTCTGCAAGCGCACATACATTTTCACGCGCCATATATTTCGCTGTAATCAAGGGAAATGGTGGTGAGTTCAGAATACACTTAGGCTACAAAATATCTGCCGTGCCGTACGGTCGACGTCCGTAAATTCAACTGAGGTCCAATGGAATTGGACTACGTTAGAGTACTGTGCAATAGGTTGTTTAAATAACACGCGAAGTCGCGAGCAGTACAATAGGCAAGATGACTGTATTTTTTTTAGTCTTTTATCAAGAGACCCTACATTTGTGAAAGCAATCGTAAAGGAATCACTTCATTAGTATCAATACTACCCGAGATATCACATTTTGAAATGCATATTTTTGGACTTGCGTCTTGGATTGCGTTTAAGAAAATGGTCTCCTGACATAATTGCTTCAAAATAGTATGGGTCACAAAATAGTAATAATGTTTTTCAAAAATTTTACACTTTTGAAATGGCCTTGCGCAACCAAGCCTATTGTGGCCTCATTTTGAAACAAAATTCGATTGTGGTTTCACAATAAGATTTGAATTCCACTATTATTTTTGGTGAACATAAATAAACATGCAAAATGACTCATAGTCAATAATTGGGTATATACCCAAGTTTACACAACTACGTAGCTGTGCCCACCCACAGCTTTGTCCGCTTTGAATTCAGTCTGTCGTAGAAAGTCTTAAGAAAAATATTTGAAAGGTACTTATGCCTGCTGCATTAATATTTAATTTCCAGAAATGATAGGTACCCGTTAAGAATAAATTTGTAGGCCCATATTTGCTCCTTTGTACGCTGCATAATATAGATATTATATGTTTTGGTAATTAAGAAAAGGTGAGAACAAAGACTGTGATTACGTCTTTTGTCCACTTTCCGTTTATTTTAAGAAAAACGCTGTTACAAAAGATCCTCGGTTTTTTGAGGACCCTTTTGTACTGACCTCAATTGCTAAGGTATTGTACAAAACAGAAAAATACACACGAAAAAAATAAAATGTTGGTTAGTAAAACTATGGAAGCAACATCCAACTCACTATAATAGCGTTCATACAAAAATATAATTGACTTGAAGGATAGGTGCTGCCCTAATTGTTTCATCATCACTACATAGTATAAAACAAAGTCGCTTTCTCTGTCCCTATGTCCCTTTGTATGCTTAAATCTTTGAAACTACGCAAAGGATTCTGATGCGGTTTTTTTTAATAGATAGAGTGATTCAAGAGAAAGGTTTTTATGTGTATTAACATTCTATTGCGTCCGTGCGAAGCGGGGGCGGGTCATTAGTTCATAAAAATTTCCATGAGCAGATATAATGCGACAAATTTAAGATGGATCCTGTGTTGTTCACGTTGCAATGATAATGATACCTTTTAAATTACCTAGGGCATTTTTCTACCAATCTGCATATTACGCTAGTAAATTTTCTATTTTAGTTAAAAAGTCTCAGTGAATGTGTAAAATAAGTCTCGGAAATGTGATGTTCTCATAATAGTTATTATTTATTTTCAAAACTATATTTATTAACTGCAGTTCGTTAGAATACCGTTGCTGTGTAATAAATCTTCTCAAAATTTATTTTTACGCAAACGTGATATACATTACAATACTTGCACAACAATGAATTGATTCAACTTCTAAAAAGGGGATTAATTTTAGTTCTGCGGTATATTTAAATTCATATAGGAAACTATATAAGAAGCATCCGGCGGACAGCTGACCCCGTAACGCTTGAGTAAGTATATACCAAGAAACAGGCTGGAACGGTGATAGAATTTTGGTAACAGAATACATCAATCATATTCATCAATAGCCACGAACACGATACGAAAAAATAATAGACACGAAAAAAAGAAGAATGAATCTTTTCATCGGACTCCATTACCACCTATTGCAAGTTTATCGCTATACCAGCTTGCATTGTACTGGCCAAAGGGCTTGGATGAAAGTCATCATTATCATCGTCCATTGCTGAACATAGGCTTCCCTTAAGCATCTACTGTCGCACATCCACCAACCTGCTACCTTGGTAAAGTCATCCGTCCACCTACGTATGCCTTCGAATGGTCATCATTTAAGAACTTTTTCGCCCAAACGGCCATCAGCCATGTTAACGCCAAATCTCATCTCGGTCGGGGTGAGTGATCTTTGAAATTCGATTTCTTCGCGACTGTTATCGTTTGATAGAAAAGAACTGCTATGGAATTCCGGTTGGCGCCAAACCTCACTTCCCTCGAGTTATATTTCTCATATTTAAAATTAATTTTCTTTGCTTATGTGTCTGGTCGTTTGAGAGAAAATAACGAAGCCAATTTTTTTATTAAACTACAAACATACTAAATGAGGGGAAAAACTAATTCAAAGTGAAGCGTATTGATGATTGAAGCAAGCGTGAAACACCAAGATGTGAGATGATAGTAGCCGGAATGCCACCTCTGTTCTTCGCACTATGTGACTATTCATAACAACACTCTATGTAACTTCAAATTCAGTGCAACACTGCTAGAAACTCAATAGAACTGTAACATTGTTTTAAATTCATAACAGACCTTACCTCAGAGTTTGCGAGTTTATACTGTAAGTCCTCCGTGATACAGTCTCTTCATAACTTTTAATGGTTATGGATAACACATTTGTATTTAACCGAACATGTTGGCACAAAACATGTTCAAACTCATATTGTTACGAATAAACAATTGTTCTAAACATCAAGTTCGTGAATTCCAGCTCGTTAGTAAGTTTGTTAAAGGCAATTTGAACTGAAATTGTCACGTGTCAAAATGATTCTCGCGTTCAACTTTGGAATTTCTTCCGAGAAGACTGTGTTTATGGAAATTAGTTCAAACAAATGATGGATGAGAGAATAATGAGTATAATTATTGTTTTGATATTATCGTTGTTTTTATTTACTAATACATCACTTAAAATAGTCCGGGTCACCCATCCCACTTCCGGCCTACAAAGCAATTTTGGAAATTCCCTTCATCCCGAACTTCATCTGTTAGAAAACTTATTAAGCGTCTCTATTTGACAGAAACAGAGACTTTCTTCAAATATCGGACAGCGAAATGTAATGAGCTATTCTCATGTAGAGTGAGGATAATGTAACATCAAACGTCTGAAAATGACGAAAGTAAGTTATCTGACTAGACTGGCATGTTTGCCTTTAAAACGGCGATCGTTTCTGAGAATCGCAGTATAAAGTAATATGGTTTATGAAGATTTGAATAATTCCCAATACTCACCTTACATACGTATACAGTCTACGTTATTTAAGTATCTTAAAAACGTGTGGGGAAGGGTAGACTGATAACAGATTCTATATCCTACAGTCAAATCTAGATGGCTTATGTAATAGTATAAATGTAAGATGCTGCGGGACAAAGATTGCGCACAAGCAAAAACTTCTGTTTATTTTGACGTTGAATATCCTTTTCAGAATCAAATTAGATTGCTATAAAACACACACGGTTTGCCAGTTTATTACGATGCGCAAATCGTAAAACCCAGACAACCTATGGAAAGTTATACTAAAGCTACAAAAGAAACATCTATAAAACGTCTTAGGCGACATAAATTGAAACTTCGGAAACCAATATATGATGGTTATACTGCAGATGTATAAATAACTCCTTAAGAAGAGACAAATAAATCAAAAGCAAATTGTAAAAGTTAAAAGCGACTTGGCACAAACTACTTTTGCAATATGTAACGTAAAATCATAAAATAAAGAGAGGAGAATTCTCGCGATATGCTACAGTAAAACGTCTTACTGGATCTTATGGCACGATCAGAAGATGAAAGTGCTGACGGGGGTGAGAAAGAATTAACGACGAATGGAGGGAAAGATAATATTCTTCATCTTTTGAAGTTTGCACGTAAACTAAGAGCAAATAGACAGTTAACTTTAGTACCTAACCTTTTAAGGTTTAACGATAGTGGCAATTTTGTTTCGCTGGTCTCTAAACAAACAGAGGAAAGATAATACTCTTCATCTCTTGAAGTTTGAATATAAATTTATGAGCAAATAAACAGACAACTTTAGTAGATACTTACTCAAGCTTTTAAGGTTTATTTTCGTTTATGTTCAACGATAGTAGCAATTCTGTTCCGGCAGGGTTTTGACTCATTTTTGCACATTCACGAGTTGTTAATAAAAAGAAGTAATTTTTAATTCTTCATTGAAAGATTATATTTCTTCCTGCAGTAGGAAAGTGACTGGTGAGCTGGTTTGTTACCCACAACTTGGTATAGGTTCTTGGCTCCCCTTAACCAGATAAAAGTTCATGTACCAATTTATGCGTTTGTGGTGGTGTTTTCGTACCTCCAGTACCAAATCCTCCGAGGTTATGGGTTTTAAAAATTTATATAAGAAGTTCAGCTCACCATTTCATTTTCAATGCTGGTAAAACTAGTTAGCACTTACAGACACACCATTCTGGAAATCTGTGAAATCACAACGCTACACGTTACATTTTTTTTTCAAAATTGATTCATAAATATCTCTTTCCACTTTGAACTCCACGGTGCGGTGAAATGCGACGATTTCGGCAAACGCATATTTAATTGATTTGTTTTCAACAGAAACATTACGAAAACATACACACACTAATTTCAGTTTAAGGTTGGGTTGCACCATCTGACTTTAACAATGACAAACATCAAAATTTCAGTTAAAGTTACCGGTTAGGCCCAAAAATGACGTCAAATTGTCAAATTTGACAAAAACTTTAACTTTAACTTTAACTTCTACTATGGTGCAACTTACCCTAACAGTTCTAAGTTTACTTACCTCATTTCATTCACTGAGTAGAAAAGAACGTTGGTAAGAATTTGTTGTTTAGCTGTTTCACAGAAGAATTATAACTTTTGTTTAACTTAAGAACTATGAACATCCAACTTATGGAGAAAACATGAGGAGTTACTATTATTATCGGTGTGTTTTTGTATTTTTTTCATCTTGTAAATGGTTTAAGTAAAAACCTTACTTTGGATATAAAAAACTTTTGTGTGTATTCATAAGATGAAAACTAGTTGTTTTCAATATTTCAGTATCTTTCCCAGAACTTAAATGAATAATACAAAAGTTTAAAAAAGTATTTTTTGTTTTTTCTTGTGTTCAATTTTTATTGTGGGCTTGAAGTTGTTTTTACTCAAGCAACGTAAGAAAGCACCTAAATTAAGTTATAGGACTCAATTAAACAAACTAACCAACAGTTTGACGGTTTACTAATGTTTAATGTTGTGTACTAATGTTTGTTTATAATAATAACAATAAATCTTTGTTTGCCATCTTTTTACATTAATTACGTGAAGTTTCTAATTTCTGAACTAGGTATGAAATGCCTGTATTTACCAATATCTAACACAAAATCGTTGCATATTACTCAAACTGCCCCTTTGTTTTCATCCGTTCTAATTTCAGTAACACTTGCACCATTATTCAAGGTGTCAACTTACCTCCGCCATGCTGCACCTCCGAGAACAATTGATATTAAAATTTTAAATCTTCCAACGTCAGGCTCTAGAGCGGGGAGGGGCGATTGCGAATCGATCCAAGTGCAATCGGTCTTGCGTTATTCGACTAGAGGTCCACCTGCTATGTGATTCATTGGCACTCTAAAATCCTAGAATGCTCCAAGCTTGTTTCAAACTCAGCCATTATTCAAGCTTCTGAAAGGTTGAATTTCATTTTTTTGACCAAACACACAGGTTTTAGTCTCTTTTCAACCCCCAACGAATAAAGAGGGGTGTTATAGTTTGACGTGTTTATCGACCGATTTCGAATTGGTTTCTTTTATTTGACAGGAAGCTAAAGTAATGTGTTAGCTATGATTAAAAAAAATCCGTCCTGCCGTCTGAAGATCATCATCTCTTTTTTAGGCAATGAAAAGATGTTAAGCAACTTTCAAATAATTATGTGATGGAAGCAAAATTTAAAATCCTGTAACTTAAATGATATTGCAAAAACAAGATTACCGTGATCTAATGCTGAGTAATTTACAGGAAACTACAAGATACCCTACTTCAATTTTTTTTGTAAATACATACATAATGTACAAAATAGGAGGCACCCAGGCCAGTACAAACAGTATTGTTCATTCACACGAATGTTTGTACTGTTCGGTAATCGACCCCGCGACTTTTTGGTATAATCGCCAACTTCTTAACCATTACACCAAACCGGTCATCAAATTACAAACCCTGGCCATAATAAGCAGACGCTAGAAAAATAATAACTAAATAATCCCGGCCGGCTCACTTTTAAGGCGAGTACGTGGCAATAATAATTAATTGGCACAACAATATTCTGGGGGTCTTAAAAGGCGACATTAGACGTTTCATTACATTATGATTCAGATCTGATCTGATGATAATATGATTCATATTTAATATGAATCATATCATGTTCATATTATGATTCACCTAATAAGTTGCCGTTTTAGGTTAAAAAATGAATCATTTATGATTCAGATACGAAACATCTAATGTCGCCTTTTAGACTTCCTGAAGGTCATCGCTGACAGTGGGACAGTGTACAAATGGACAGTAAATTTGTCGAGCATTTGCTCGACAAATTTACTCGCTCTCTTTTAGTTATTATGTACTAACACTAGTTTTTGAGCTTTGATATTGTTCTTGCACATAGAGGTGCCCGTGGCGCAGTTGTGACAGTGATCGGCGAATCGCTGTTGTAAAGCAACACGCGCCGGGTCGGAAATGGGATGGGTGACCACCCCGACCAAAATTTAGTGATGTGTATTTCGGGCATCTCCGTGCTTCGGAAAGCACGTTAAGCAGTTGGTCCCGGTTGACGTGACCAGATGTCAGTCGTTAAGCTTAGTCAGAGGTTGCTCACTAACCTTACACCCCTCCAACAATCTGCACTGAGGCCGCGTGTTGGAGTATGACTCATTCCACCTCATAGTTGAGGTGGGGCCTGTGCCCAGCAGTGGGACGTATATACAGTGTGTTTGGGAACCGGTGTCCGACCCGTTAAGGTGAAGTAATATGATCTATTTTATGAATAAATCCACCATAATTAAGCACTTTTAATTAATTTTTTTTAATTATTTTTTTTATTTATTTCAGGTAAATTTTACCTGCGTTTCAAAGGGTCTCTGATGACAGGGTGATATTCAATTTGTCACAACTTCTAAACTATTTTATTTGGAACTTTGATTTTTGCTTCAGTGTTTAGGTGATGTCTTTGGGTATCTAAAAAGTTAAAAATAAATGTATGTTGACAGTTTAGTTTTTCTGAAAAAAAAAAATGTAAAAAAAACTAACAAATTCTATCACAATTTTCAAGTTCAAACATTTTTTTGAGGTATTTTAAGGGAGTTATGAAAAAATCCTTTTTTGTCAGCTTATTGCCTACTTTTGTAGCTGTCCAACGATACCACTTTTGTGACTGTAGGACCTCTAAATCGGCAGATATTGCAAACTAAAATAACCCACCCGTACTCCCGAGAAAAAAAAATTAAAATGGCGGCCATTTTAAAACAACTGGGGCAAAGTGCTTAATTATGGTGGATTTATTCATAAAATAGATCATATTACTTCACCTTAACGGGTCGGACACCGGTTCCCAAACACACTGTATAGGCCGTGTATGTAATATTGTTGCTTACGCTTATATGGATCCCTGTTGTCCGACAATTTTTTTTTTAACAATTAAGTATAAATAATGCCTTGTAAATGAATGTTGCAATGCAATTTAATCAAAGAAACGAAGAAACTGTGAACTGCGATTTCATTAACGACTCAAAGTAAATAACTTACATCCTTAGTCTGTAAAATTTCAGCTCCTTAGATAATTCACGTTCCTCACTATCAAGAATTGAAGTATTCGAACTCCTTCCATTTTAGTTCGATTCGCGGAAACAGGTGGGAACTTTGGCAATTCGATTCAAGTAGTTGGTATTTTAAATTGAAGTTCTTGTAGGAACGGAATTTAGAACGCTTTGAATTTATTTACACTTATTTCTTACTTTAGGGATTTAATTGCTTGATTTCTGGAAATATCATTAAAAATGAACACTTTTCAGCATTCATTTAGTGTAGTTTTTCCATAGATTTTCATAATTTGTTGGGTGATTTTCATCAAATCATTTCTTTACCATGCATCAAATGCAATTTATTCCAAAATTTTCACATCGGTTCATTTCTTCGCGGTGGATGACTGGTCTATTACCTACCACTTTTAATTCTGTCAGTCAATCGTGTTGCCTTGATGAATAAAAAAAAACACTGGACATTATTCCATACAGCGCCATCTAGCCTCAAACGAAGCAACTAAATGCTTGTGCTAGGGGATACTAGACAACGGATGAACAAACTTCAATACATTTTTTTTGTAAACACATATACATAAGAAACACCCAGACCATTACAAGACATGTTAATGCACACAAATGTTTGTGCTGTGCGGGGATCGAACCCACGACCATTTTGGTGTACTGGCCCTCTTCTAAACCATTAACACCAATCGGTCGACGTATCGGTCGTTATGAATAGCTTCCGATAGAAAACTGAGGGTCTCAATAAGGATCACTAGCAAAGTAGGAGTCAATTGTTACACATATTAGAACCTTTGCCTGAATAACCATACGGGTCACAATTGCCAAGCATACTTAAATCGCACGCATTGAAGTCACAAAGCATCCGAATTAAATAAGCTTTCTGAACTGGAAAATTCGTTTCGATTTAGTTTCACGGAACAAAAGCGAGAAAAAGGGTCGTGACATTTGAAATGTTGGAAGACACGAGCACGAGCCTCGCGAAGACGAAGTAGGCAATAGGAGAGCGTTGCGAAGAAATATGGAGGTATCCCGTCGAAGGGACGCCATACGTTACCGAGCCTGTTTTGTTTTGTTTAAATCTGTGCTCTCTTTCTGACTGTATTCTAATTTCATTCCACATTTGCATGTCTTTTGTTTTTACGTTTGTCATTTTGTACAGAGTGCTTAGAGTTTATTCGATTAAACGCATCGCGGAAGTTAACGCGGACTTGTGGCATTCGTGGTAGCATGGCGCCTCTAGTGGTGGGTAGATTCACACCTCATTCATAAAAACTAACGCAACGCTAAAAAATTGATTGAGCGATTGGCGGATTTTGTCACTTACTCGTAAATGGCGGCAGCACCAAAAAGTAACGGGACAGAGCGATACAAAAGCCAATGTAATGTTGAAGGGCTGCTTAAGTTTTTTGAATAATGCTATTAATTGTTTTTTTTTTTACTTAAAGCACGCCAACTTTTTTGATGCATTTTATCCAGAAAACTTTCAGAAGGCATTATAGTAGGCAAAAAGTCTCATTCCATGTGTTTTGCATCATACATTCTTGGTGTTCAGTTTTTAAGTATACCAACAGCTCAAATTGGCTCTCTAAATTAGACACTAACCTATCCACAACATTAATATCAATATGAAGCAATTTTAAGCGCCTTAACAGGAACCCAGTTACAGTTGCGAAATCCGACTGCGAAAGTTTACTAGAAAGTAAAAACACTTTACTCAGAAGCGTTAATGTACAGAGGCGATCACATCAAACTTTACGAAACTATACTTAGAATCAAATAGCTTGTCTGTCGGTTTTCTACAATGCATTTTGGATAGTGCTCCTGCTCCTTTTCTTAATCAGACCACTAGGCACCGACTAAGTTTCCACCCTTATGTGGTTGACATCCCAGCAATTAGCACCAACCGTTTTGGTAACGCGTTCATCATGGAAACAGCAAAAGAGTGGAATGAGCTTCCTGCCTCCACAGCAAAATACAACTTGGGCCTTTTCAAGAAGTCGTGATATTTTGAATGTTTTTATGGAATTCCTAGTTTATCAAGGCATAATTATAACTTTACCGTTGCAAATTTTGCCGAAGCTTGAAAATTGTACAAATGGTTTCGTGTCCCATTTCGGTATTTCATTTTGCAAAAGATTGTTAAAAGCGTAGGCTCAAAGTGGACCCGATCCATTAAAAGATTACAGCCTAAGTTTCCACATCATCTGTATGCGAGATCACATATCCGACGCCGACATATTTGGACAAGTAATGCGTCGTAATACTCCGACGAATGCTTAAATACTTCATACAAATTACTCTCGTGCTCGCGATCCGATGATATTGTGCTGTGCTTCAGATATTGATAGGTAGATTTGAATGGGTTATGAACATTTACGTAACAAACAGGAAGAAACAAGAGTCTACCATAAGTTTTACCTTTGCGTTAAGTAAAATATAGTGTTTGCAGTGTTCAATTGGACGTATTCGGCCAGTTTATGCAAAACCAAGGTTGAACTGACTTGTTTGGTTGACCAACACATTCTATGAATCAATGTTGATTAGGAAGTACTAATCACAAACATTGAAAGAGGAAGCTCAAGAGCTCCAGAAGAATAATTATTGTTCTTCAAAAGGAGTAAAACGTACCGTTTTTCCTAACCATAATAACCATACCACGGTATCAATAATTCATTTAATTCGCTACCCATTGTAAGTTAAAGAGTCTCCAAAGGTAATTGTTAAGAAAATTATTAAACACAAGATACATTTGAAGCCTTGACTGCTAACGTGTCTGTTAATATATTTTTTGTTGTTGTTGTAAGAAATCAAATAACAATGGTTTCCGACGGGAGCAATATAGGTCGTTTGTTTAGTAAGCTTCCTTCTATGACATTAATAACATTAATGTTATTCCGAATCCGAACGTTGCGGATTTATTGGGAGAGAAATGAGAGGACAATATTTACCCTGTTTTATTAAGAAATAATTGCTGAGGAGGTAATTCTTAAGTAGGACTTCTTTATGTTACTGTTATGGAATAACAATAACATACAACGTTGCAAACCAAAATATTCAAGTGACATTTCACTATCTCAAGTCAGCCTTACTTTCAGGTGGGTACGGCTCCGACTCAGAAATTATCTTACCATTCAAATTTGGGCATTAAATTGTAAGTCGTAAAACATCATTTTTGCACTACTAACATGAGAAAGCCAACGGTGAGCCAATGGCTAGCTGTCAGCGCGCTCGCCGCTACTATACCACTCAACTCGCAGCTCGCGTCCTTACAACTTAAGATTCAAAATGGCAAGATATTTGCTGGGTGCAGCTGCAGGGCTGGACAAGTTGGAGTTAAGGCCTACAAATACTACAACAGGGGTTTCTCTGCCTGCAATAAAAGCGCATGTCGGGTCGTCGAATGTGCGAAGAGGCCGCATGCGTAGTAAAAGTTTTTTGACCTGAAAAAGGTACTATATCCGGATGAACTCACAATGACGTATAAAAATACAAAAAACACCAGAAGACTATTAAATATAAGAATAAAGTTCCTTGTTGTACTATTTTTAAACGCCAATATTATTCATTAATTTTCACAGTCATTTGAGAGGAAATGGTGTTGCCCGAATATTACCTTCATTTAAGCTAAAAACGCGTAAAACCAACGCCGAAACACCGCACGGGAGGTTGTTTCTTTTTCACATTATTATAAAAAGGGAAAAACATAATTATATTAAGAGCAAGCAGGCATAATTTGATGATGCCACACGGCTATGTTGCTGTGTGTTATTAAGGCGATGACCATTTCCTTTACGTTTTATATAGGTATACTTCTAAAATATAATTTGACAGTTGCAATGTATATGTATGTAAATGTATATGTATGTATATAGCTATAGCCAAAAATTTCAAATATTTTTTGAATAACTTAGAAAGCAATGTTGTAAAAATAGGGCTTTCGGCGCTTTTGGACGTTGTTCGCTATTTCACAAGGTTTGTCCTACCGTATCTTGTTGAAAACTTTATTCTATGCAGTTGTTTTGTGTAAATAGTTTTTTCTCATCCTAAACGACATTGGTCTGCGAATTTCATCCCTTATAAGAGTCATTTACAAAACGCGAAATACTTTTTCGTATAATCTACACATTGACGCATGCAAAGCTACTGGGGAGAAGCAAAAGCTGATGTATTCTAGCAAAATCCAGGTGATAGATCAAACCTTAAGATAAAAAGACACCATCAACCTCAATAAAAAGTCTGAACGAGACAGGAAGAGGCAAATCTTAACATTTTTACGGAACACGTTCACGCCTCTGCTCTGTAGGCGTTCACATCAAACTTTACATACGGGCACCTTATGGTGCTGATATAAGACCGATTTTGCAATGGTTTTTTGAACGCCTCTGTACATTTCTTTACAGCGCCTTGTATTAAGGAAGTAATTGCAGTTATGTGTTATTGCCGTGAAGGATTTAGTTAGGTAATGAAACATACTGCCGAGTCCTGCCATGAATCTGCTACGTGATCTGAAACTGAAAATATTCTGCAAACAAATTTCATACTAAGCTTTTTGTAGCTTTCATTTCTGCAATGTTAATCTTTTTTTAAAACAACAAACTGACAGCTGCAAGCCTTACTTTCAAAAGTACCAAATTCTTACTTTACCATCAATTTATATTTTGGAGACATGCAAGTTTGTGCGAAACTACAATTCCTTCTATACAAAACGCGAAGATCTGCCGTCAAGATACTCCGTAAGGCATAAAACCAAATTAGTGCTTCCGTCTTGTCGCCTTGAACTTACCTGTTCCAATACATACATTATGTCAATTAAAATATTCCACCACCAACCAAATTGTACCAAAACAATTATTATTGCTAATATTATTTGAAAGTTATTATTATTTAAATTTGTTCTCATTGTGTTATGACTAATTTTAATTTGTTATATTGAAATGTGATGTGTGTACAATAATTAGAATTTTAGATTTGTCTAATTGTTAATGCATGTTTAATAATAACGATTTTAGTCAGTATTAGCCCCTCTACTACTTATTTATTTTATTTTATTTATTTATTTAATTTTATTATACAGGTTTTGTGACCTACTTACATAATAAAATACATTTCTGGTGCAATTCAAACGATAGATTTACAAAACTAAAATTAGACCTTACAAACTAAGAACAGTGCTTTTCACTGAAGGACATGCATGCCGACAAAATAGCATGCCAAGGATCAGCAAACACATCACAGTGGGGTTGGTCACCCAGGAGTGTGTTGAGTGCGGTGTGCATGCGGCAAAGTGGGGACTCTGCGTGCGCTACGGTGCGGCAAGGCGGGCGCGCGAACAGTAAGTGCCGACGAGAAGCGCGATGACGAAGGTAATTTTCGGGCACGTATAGCCGCGATAATTGCTCCAATAGCTCCGGACATAGAGTATGACCTCTTAATACTTTCAGTGCGAAAACCATTTGATCCTTCTGACGCCTAACCTCCAATGAGCACATGCCAAGCATGCCCAGCAAAAACTTAGTAGGATACAGAAAAGGATAGTATCCATAAACTCTTTTATATAGGTATCTCAGGAACGCTTTTTGAACCTTTTCAATCATCAACCTGTACTTAGCTTCATGCGGGCTCCACACACATGCACTAGATTCTAATTTGCTTCTTACAAGCGCTGTAAAGAGAAGTTTCATGACGCAGGGATTATGGAGATCCCGCATGTTGCGAAGCACAAAGCCCAAGCGGGAAAACGAATGTTTGGTAAGCCCAGCGATGTGCCCATTGAACGTGAGTCCCGGATCGAATTTGACGCCTAAATCACACATCTCTTCTGTACGGGTGATACCGCCTTCACCCAGCTTATATTCATGCCAGATAGGCTGACGATTTCGGCTAAACGACATCACATAGCATTTTGAAGGATTTAGCTCCATTCCATTCAATTCACTCCATTCAAGAAAAGCATCGACGTCATCTTGAAGCAACATGCAATCACTCTCAGCCACGGTTTCCATGTAAATTTTAACGTCATCAGCATAGAGGAGGCACTTTGCATGCTTGAATACCTTAACCACGTCGTTTATCATCAATAGAAACAGAAGCGGCCCCAAAATCGATCCTTGGTTGACACCAGAGGGAGTGAAGTATGGGCTAGAAACATAACAGCCGTACTTTACGTACTGCTGTCTACCCGAGAGGTAATTGGAGAGAAGTTGCAACAGATTCGGAGCAAACCCGATGGCCTCCAGCTTACCCAACAAAATAGCATTATCCACTCGGTCGAATGCTTTCCGGTAGTCAAAATAAAGCACGTCTACTTGTCTACCCCTATCCAAACTGCAAGAGATATAGTTTACCAGTGTTAATAAGTTGGTGTTTACAGATTTTTGGGGTCTAAAGCCATGCTGCTCGTTGCAAAGATGTGACTGCACCTGGCTGGAGATACTGTTTGATATTAACATTTCAAAAACCTTGGCCAAAGAGGACATAATAGCGATAGGTCGGTGTTCTTCTACCACTGATTTATCCTTAGACTTAGGAATTGGTATGACTTTGGACAGTTTCCATTCGGGCGGATAAACAGTTGTAGAAATAATCAGATTTATTATATAAGTGATTGGTATACACAAAATTTCCCTGCATGCTTTGATTAAAGAGGCTGGTATTCCATCAGGACCCAAAGACGAGGTAGGTTTTAATTTTTTTATTGCCTGGTCAACTTCTTTGAGGGAAAATGCTGAGATCTGTACACAAGCGCCCTGATCTGGAAAAGAGTATGCAATATTAGGTTTCGCGGAGTCAGTTACATAAACACTAGAAAAATAATCGGCAAATACATTAGCAATGTCAGCACCTGAGTATTGCTTGTCCTGGGCCCTAACCATGAGCTCTTATAGCAAGATTATTTCAATGTTACTTTGCTTTTTCGTACCATGACGTCTTCAAAACAATACTTATTAAGTCCTGCTATCCTTGAGCAATATTGCTGTCAGAGCCCATACAAAATTGAGAAATTGGTACCATGAAGTGCTTTTTGACAATCAGCAATATTGTTTTAAGGCATCACGTGATCTGTTGCCATGACAATTAAAATTTTGTTATTACGTGAAATTTGGCAACAGCGCGTTCACACGGGTTACTTTTATTCATTAATTTACATAACAAATTCTATCGTTAGAAAAGTATTCTCTTTAACTAAAGGTAGGTTATTATTAGGTAAAAAAGTTAAATAAAAGATTATTCATAATGTTATTTAACTAAGTTAACTAAGTAGACAATATTGTATCATAAATTTATCTTGAATACATTTCGACGATGAGGTGCGAGTCTTCTTCACCCTACTAAATGTTCCCATAAAACCGATTTATTCATTTCAACTAAGCAAGAATACCTATTAAAACTAAATGCTTTTAAGCATTCCCCAAAAAAATATAGAAACATAATAGAATAAATTAGGTCATAAAATAACAAACTAAAGTTTGCGTTATATTCGAATACAAATAATAAATTCTGAAAAATAATCCCTAGTGTGATACACAATCGCTTACAAGTAAGGTTGCGTTACTTTTGCAGCAAGCTTAATTCAATATTACTTTTATTGACATCAAATGACATCCAACAAAGTAATCTTGCGAAGTGTGGGGAAAAAACGAATGATGATTCTGGTTGTTCACTCTTAAATATGTACTTATCATGCCAAGCCGTTACTGAGACTAAAATCAATTAAAAAACCAAATGCCATGAAAACTAAGCTACGTCTGTCAGTCAAATTGAGATTCATTTACCAAAGCTAAGCTGTTTTGTATTTGTATATTTTTCACTTCAGATACCTACATAAATAATAAATACTACTCTTAGGTATACCATAAGGGGATAAGTTTTATCTCTATTTTAAGTTGCTACCAAACGTGTTTTGTTTCATCAGCCTTCCTGAAAGTACTTTTCAGTTCATTGAAGTGCACCTGGGGCCGCTGGATCCGGAAGCAGAGTCGCTTTCCTAGGACCGTGTACTGTAGGACCCAGCAGGAAAGCCGAAGTAGAGATGATCTCGTGGTCCCAACGAGCGTTGAGGTACCCTCGAAAGGGTTTTCCCCTAGTTCAATTTGTTGAAAAGAGATTTGAAATGATTGTCCACAATGGTTTTATGTTATTTGTATCATGCCTATTCAGGAGAAAGAAAACGAACGTTGATCACAAAAAATGGAAACATGGACATAAATATCTCAAACTTCAAAAAAATTAAGCGAGTGTAAAATGCAATGCTATCTCAAAAATAGAGCGACTGAAGTAATCTGATGCAGATCTGAGGCATTCGTAGCAGTACTGGGTGACTTAAGTTTATTAAACAAAAACGGTAATAAATCATTTCCAAAAATGTATTTGTTTTAACTCATTATTTGCAGCACTTGAAAGGTAATTTTATTATTATACACTAACAATCGGTTTGGTGTGATGGTTTACAAGTGGACTATTACACCAGTGTGCAGTGGTCGCGGGTTCGATCCCCGTATGTCTGTTGGTACTGGTCTGGGTGTTTCATATCTCTTTATATAAAAATGGATTGCTGTTCGTTAGTCTCGCTAAAACTCGTGAACGGCCGGACCGATTCGGCTAATTTTGGTTTTGGAATAGTTGTATTGGTCCAGGGAAGGTTTAAAAGGTGAGTAAACATGAGAAATGCTAGGAATGTAGTGCAGAGCTATAATTTGGTCTTCTCTTATCAAATGTTCCTACCCGTCACGTGACACTTAACGTTTGACAACAGCACGAAGTCTGTCGGGACAGCTAGTGTTTAATAACTATGTAGGTATTCCCAAAAAGAAAAGAAATTTAACATGCGTCTAGTATCCATCCATTCAGTTGTTTTTACGTGAAAGAGCAACACACATCTATCCATCCACACATACAAACTTTCGCATTTAAAATATCAGTATGATACTTCAATCACGATATTTTAGTATCATGACGTGCTATACGACGGGGCACTTTGTACCTATCATATCAAGCACTGTATTCATTATGTATTTAAGTAGGTAGTGTTAGCTTTTATTAGTAAATATCAACATTTATTAGATTATTCGATCATTATTTAATTTATCGATTATGCAAATGTCACTTCATGGATACCGTTCCTAAACGAAGCATTACTTTACTACCGTTTCTGAACGGAGCATGGTTTTTAAAAAAGCACTGTTGAAATGTCATGGAGAAAAACGCGTACGCGCGAAGTAGATGGATTCTAATAAAATTATATTTCACTAAAGGCTGAGAATAGTAAATAAACAGGAAAGTGTTGTAGTTGCTCTATAATTTATGTTTATAGACGTAAGTACTGAATTGCTGTAATTCAATTGTGAATTTAAAGGATGGAAAGGGAAATATAAAACTTTAAAGTGGAATTATATTGGTTTATTTTGCAATATCCTCACCTTCTGGACTGGTAGTCAACAGTAGGCATGTGTCCGAAACCAACAGTACAAGTTTTATCTTATGAAAACAGAAGGATAGCGTTAAAATTACCCAATGTCAATTTTGTGTAAATGATTTTAGTCTTTCCCTAATTCGTCAAAAATATGAAATAATTAGGTGCCGCTTACTGCCCACTAGCGCTACCAATCGTTTTTTATTAATAGAGGTTTATTTCAGATATTTTGATAAAAACTGTTCAATATAGATAAATTTATTCTGTCAACATCTTTATGTACAGATAATATCTTATTTTAGGATCATAATTGAACAGTGTTTGTTTAAATATCTTTAAAAAACCACAATTCATGAAAACTATTGGTGGCGCTAGTGGGCAGAAAGAGGCCCCCATTTAACTGCTCAGTGATAGTTAGTCAGTTATCTATATTCGAATAAGTTTATTATAAAAGAGAAAAACATATATTCTGGCAGCAACATTTTACTTTTTAACCCTTTTTTCCATAGCTAACTATGACACGAAAACATGTCAATGTCATGTCATGTCTAGACAACCAGCGTGGTGAAATGAAACAGGAAAACTAGTTATTATTTATATTTATGATTGTAAAATTAATGATTATTCATCATCGTAAGCAATAACGGCATGATCCTTAATCTCCGCCCAGAAAGTAAAGGTTGATAAATCTAGCAGCAGGAAGACAAAGTTTTGATAAGTTTGTGAAGACATGGGTTTGGATTCAATAAGTCATAGGATTTCTGGATAGATGTTTTATCTTGGATTTCAGAATTGCTAAATGTTGTGCATTTTAACACAAGCATATCAGTCCAGACAATCCTTGTCGGTAGGTAGCAATGATCTGTGAACAATAAACGTTAACGGTTTGAATGTCTTACATGCATATATGAAACTGTGGAAAGTGAAATAAAGATTCGACTTATACTTTGTATTTTATTTTAAACTAGTTTCTAACATCTTTCACTGTGAAAGTTACACTACACTTAAAGCCGTCTTTTTTTCTCGGCTACATTTGCTGCGCGACATGGTGCAAAACATGAAGCTCAGCATGTTGATCAACGACGCGCAACTCCACTACCTACACGCCGCGCGTCATGTTTTAAACCACGCGCGCTGTTGTGCAACGTCGCCGGACATGTTGAGTGTCACGCGGTGCTCGTCAATGAATGCCTAGTGGATACGCGGCTTAATTGTAGTCTGTATCTTTCATATTTCCAGCTGTTACTTGAAAACAAAATATTCAACATGCCTTAAGGTTTCAAAACCAAACACAATATGAACATTCACGTTAATGAACTCACAATAAAGTATCTTAAGCGATGAATTTCGTTCCACTTACAAGTTTATTTATTGTTGCTTTTTGAGCTTCTTTGTGTACCTACCGATAGTAGGTAGGTATAAAGATAACCGCCGAAGCAAAGGGAAAACGACACAAGCCACATTTCCGCACTAAAATAAATCAGCCGCCTAAATCAATGAACAAATATTTGTCAAGCTATTTTATGGTCCTAAGAAAGAGTTCACTGTGGCTCGAGTGGCTTGATGATGTTTAGTTTTTATATAATTTGGAAAACAATGATGAAGAAGTTGCATTCACGGAACTTTTTTCGTGTGTCAGAATTGACGTAAAAGTATTCCTGCATTAAGGCTGCTGGTTGTCAAAAAGCACGCTCACATCAAAACCAAATTAAGATTGTTTTAGGCTTTGGACCCCTTGGATGAAAAATTGACCGAATGATGACTAATTTCGGCTGGCCTTTTTAGAAAATATTATCTTTAGTGTCAATGCCAGTATAAACAGTTTTTTTTGCAAGAATATTCATGCTAAGTATTCTTTTCTCGAAATTTTACTCCAAGCATGCTTTAAGACAATTCGGACCGTAGACTTCGTAAGAGATGGTGCTATATAGTTCATATAGCGCTATCCCTTTCTGGCTTTCTAAAAAATCATTCGTTCTTTCCCAACACTTCGCATGACTAAAATGATTGACTTCATGGTACGGTTTTTGAGCATTCCTTCCGCAGTCCTGCAGCAGTCTTACTTTAAAACAAGATTGTTTTCTATAAGCTTATGGTTAGGGCCCTGAAATGAAAGGAAAGGCTCAAAACCACCGCCGCTACGCAAGCTCGAAATGTGTTGCCAGAAAGCTTTAGGGTTGGACTTAAGATTTTTCTCCAACTGCAACATATAGCTTTTGTAGGCTGCATTCATGCTCTTCTTCAAGAATGCACGCATCTTTGAGAAATGAGCATACATTGACGGACATTCAGACTTTCTCCAAGCGCGGTGTAATTTGCGTTTCTCTTTAATTCCATTAATGATTTCCGAGTTAAACCACACCGGATATCGTTTGGGAGACCGTTTGCATCTGCGTTTCTTTGGAACCAGTCTGTCAAAAACATCGTATACTATACTGTAAAAATTACGGGTAGCATCTTTTACTTCAGAGGAACCTAAAACTGGGGTCCAGTCAGCATCACACAGTGCACAAGATATGAGAGGATAATCATCCTTCTTAAAATTCCAGTCCCTAGCGGAGTCAATATTGCTAGGCGGAAGAGATTCGGTGGCCCGTTTAGTGCACGAGTAATGAATTTCAATATCAAGTGGGGGGTGATATGGGTCCACGCGAACCATTCCTCCATTTTCAGCGCATGAGACAGTTATCGCATCAACACACTCCAGGGTCAAAACTACATCAAGTTTACTACCATGTTCATTATAAATATTATTTCGATCACTCAGATTACAAAATGAAGTAAAATAACCATAGTAATTGCAGACATTAGCCGATGCACTATTAAGGTTAAGGTCACCTACGATAAATACAGAGCCGTTCAGATGGGGTAAAAACGATTCTACTTTGGTGAACCATTCAAAATAAACCCTATCAGTAACACTTGGGCTTATATACACGACACAGATATTAATCACTCGACCATCCAACGCAAAGGTCACCCATAAATCCTCACCCGCAAGGGTTTCAAACTCACTTCGGCGCAATAACGTAATTCCCGGCCGTGCTGCCAGAAGAACTCCTCCCCCACGGGTGCCACGATCACGACGCACCACACTCCAGCTTGATGCATTGAGTTCAGCGTCAACCACAGACGAGTCCAGAAATGTCTCGGTAGCAGCAACAACGTCGTGTTGCAGAAGATGTAAATTGGTGTTCCAGGTCTTAAGTTTGGTCTTGATGCCCCTCACATTCTGGTACATAATGCTAAAGACTGCCCATTTACGAACATCGTTAAAAGATTTGCTTAGATTGTCATTACGCTCAACAGATGGTTTGTTCTCCGTGTCCGCAACCTGGCTATTTGACCGAGGAACGGTCGTTTCTTTGACGAAAGGGCTGACGCCAGGGCTTGATGCAAACGTCCTCGGGCCAATGCTCCGGTGCGAGTATCAGCTCATATGACCTGGACGGTACGGATATCTTGAAAGAAGCATAATGACCTCTTGCCTTCAAGGCTTCAACTTTACACGAGGTCTTGCCTATTATTGCTTGGATATGGTCTGTCATCTGTATATCTGTAGTTCCCGCCTTCACATAAAAGACATGAAAGCTACGAACGCGCTCCGACGCCTCAAGATTCGTTTTACCTGGAGCAGCGGTACCTCGCATCCAATCATTCTGCTTGGTACGTCGCAGTTGACGGCGTTTGCCAACCTCAACCCAACGATCCGCTTTGGTATTATCTACTTCGGATGATATTAATATGGTGTCAGGTGGCATCGCAGATTCAACCGTTTGATGTTCCACCGTTTGATGTTCTACAGGTGTTGAGATGACGGCATGGGCATAGGTAGCAGTTTCATTCGCAGTAGCGTCCCCATCCGGTAAAGCAGGGCTGGGCCGCTTAACAGCTTTTCCAACCTTTTTCTTTTTTTTCGAGGTTCTTGTCGGAATCATTTGACGTACCATGGGAGACGACGATGCAGAAGGTGCACTTGCAGCGGTTTTAGTCACAGAATCCTCTCCCTCCAGTGAAACAGAAATCGCCAACTTATCAACTTTTTCGGATTTCCTGCTCTCTGGTTTTTTACTATCATTGGAAGGAATAATAGATTCGAGCTTACTAATTCTGTTCTCTAGAGTGCCAATTTTTCCTTTTAGGGTTTCCATAGAGCTGCTTACAGCATCAGAGACTTGCTTGGTAATTAAGCTGGTTAGATGCTCTTTTAGGACCAACTGGAACTCTTCCCTCACTATTTCCCTGATGTGCTCTAAGTATACTAAGTCTTCAACATAGGATACATTTTCAGGCAACTTGCCTGCATCACTTAACTTTCTGCGCCGTATAGTAACATTATCGAGGCTAGTTCGAGGTGAATCCAGAATTATAGAATTATTCAAGTAGCTCATATCAGTCAAAGCCGAATGGACAGGAGTATTGGTATTATTTCCCCTTGGTTCCTTACATTTACATGAATGACATTTCCATGCCGCTTTGTGATCAGAAGTCATGGTATTGAGAAAGCGACATTCAGGAACGTTTGCACAAAACAGGTCATAGATGTCCCGACAGTAAATACATTTCAACCACTGTCGTCCTTCTATTATGTTGCTGCATCCTGTACAAACAAATTGATCACTCGTACTTGCCATTCTGAACACTGCGAGCTGGATCGCGGCGCTAACTGGGGATCGCAACTGCAAGCCGGATCGCGCTCTCGGTCGAAGTGGCCGCGCCGGGCAGCTCGCCCGCGGACGCAGCGAACTTATCCGAGGACTCCCGACGCTCGGTGACTCGGTGCGCTCGCGCGCTCCGGCAGTCGCTCGCTCGGGTAGGCGCTCGTTCGTTTCCGTGAGCAGCGGTCACGGCGCGTTCCTCACGCCTGACGCGCTTTGCTTTGAGTTTGTTTACAACGAGAAACAGTTGTAATTTTTTTAAACTGTTCCTTCACTTTACGGGTAAACTACACTGTTGTTTTGAAAACGGCTTTCGGCAATCGCTATATTGATCCACTGGCTTTAAAATAATATAATATAAATAACTACTCTTCGCGATTTGCACTTCGAAATGAGAATAATTCACGGAGCGAACTGATACGTTGTTGCCTCGACAAACTCTAGCGTCTTATATTTGCGGTGCCCTACAGGGTCCATAGTTGATACCAATTATTATCCTAACAACTTATGTACATTATGGTTTGCAATAAAGAATTAAATTGAATTGAATTGAAAAGAATTGAATTGAATTGAATTGAAAAGAATTGAATTGAATTGAAAAGAATTGAATTGAATTGAAAAGAATTGAATTGAAAATAATTGAATTGAATTGAATTGAAATGGTTTTCGTGAAATCACAAACGCCAATCAAAGTTGAGCATCCCCCAGAAGTAGAGCTGTCCCATTCACTTCTATTGACATTTTACGGGACAACATGAGCGTGAGCGCGTGCTTAGCGTTGATTGACGTTTCTGAATTCGGTGGTTAACTGTAGATAATTTAAATACTGGATGTTTCCTAAAGAATAAATAAATAAAAAATAACTTAACCCTGGCTCATAAACAGGCTCCTTACTTTATCAAAACTACCCTTAAAATTTAAGAATGTGGCACTCTTCATTGTGTGGCGAGAAAATCCTTTGTCATCTCCAAAGTGCTCAGGTTAAGTACCATGGGGTAAATAACCATAACATAACCTCATCGCCCCTCTAGTTAGGCGAGGTATTCATGGGGTAGTAGGGTCATTTCCCAACGAAGCTTCTTTCAGAATAAACGGTGAGTAGTCTTCCAATGTTACCTTGATCCAGCGGCTTCGGCAACCATATATCACATATGGTTTGCCACAGACCCTGTATTTTCTTGCCTCAACCATAGAGACGACGGTTGCCTGGCTGTATAATATTCAGTGTGTTTATTTCTTAACAGGTATATATTGTAATCGTCCCTAAAACGTTCGTTATAAATACGGATCCCTTAAATCTAAATGTCATGTTTAATGAATGTCCTCGATCCGGTACGTGCCGACGTAAAGGTGGACGATCTGATTCGTCCCACGATGAGTTTAAATTGCTCTCAACTCGTACTATTCGCGGGTCCGGTGAGTTCCAAATGTTTTGGTAAACCAATTAAAATGTTCAAAATTGTGATTTAACAACTACACTGGCGAGGAAAATAAGTAGCCACTTAGGAAAATAACTATATTTAAACAGAAAACTCATTAAAGTAATTGAATATGACAAAAACGAACACATCGTTTTGTATTTTATTTTTGTGTTGATACAAATAGAGCAAACGATGATATCATGATAAAGTTGTGTTTGTTCTGGGACGCTAATTCCATATAATTTTATGAGTTTTTGATGCCATAGCCACCAACCAACGCAAGCACAGCATAGTTTGGGATAGCCATGTGTACAGATCCCAGAATACATACGTACTTAAGAACATACATACTGTTTCCCAATTGGTTAGTTACTTTTCCCCAAATTTTTGAACGCAACCTCAGAAATATAATATTACGCGGCCGCCCGCGACTTCGTCCGCGTGGAATTTAGTTCAGCCACCGAGTTCAAATTGTAGCCCAAATGTTATTTCGATGTTGAACCCTTCTTATTCGGAAGGCACCCATAGTTACGCTTATGACAGCAGCCGTCTGTCATCAACTGTTATGCCATAACACGTGATGCCGCGTACATTTCCATATTTTACTTGATATTTTCAACAATTTACACAATATCTTTATAAATTGTAGCCTATGTGTTATTCAGATGTATAAGCAACATCATGTAAAGTTTCATCAAAATCCCTTCAGTAGTTTTTACGTGAAAGAGCAACACGGCACATCCAGACATACAAACTTTCGCCTTTATAATATTAGTAGGATCTACGCAGCTTTTTATATGTATACAATAATATTGCATACACCTAAAAACCAATGATGTAGGTATGTTTTATCAACATTGTGTCATTTTATCAGTGTTTTTGTTTTTCAGAAAGGGCCTTGCCTGGCTTTGGAAGTTGTCGATTGAGAAGTTACTTACTCTTGCTCGCCAGTGCACCACATAATATTATTGGGATACCAATTATCATAGTTTCGCTACACATTCTGGATGTTTTAATTAGAGATACCAGCTTCGCAGTCTATCCGTTTGTTAGTTATTTCAATTAGATTTTAACCAGAATATTTTGTCAACTCTCGTGCTGAGTTTTAGTAACATTCTATTCATTTTTGTTATTATTTACAGCTCTAAACTAAACATAGTACATTTGATACCTAATCATATTGCTAATTATGGATGCTTATGATGTAGGCTATTAAACATTTGCATAAAAGCAAGCTTGGTTGATGATATGTTTTGTTTGAATATACTGTGTTGATTAGTAACCAAATTTAAAATTTACAAAACGTTTTAAGTATTTAATCAAATAACAATCATATTTTTTTTATTGTTCTAGCTGGATTCAGTTCTAAATTTTAAGTTCACGCAAACGAAAAATGTATTATTACAGAAATTTCTATTATCTTAGAGTTTTTTTCGGCAGATAATTGATTACACTCGGAGGTACACTCTTACCTACTCTAGGTACCAGCAACAGTGAAAGCGTAAGCAATAAATGAACCCCATTTTGTTATTAAATACGATCTCAAGTTATTCAGGAGCTATCCTTCCCCGTTACGCTTTTTATTAATCATTAACGGTAATATTGTTTGAACCAATGACAATTTCCATAATTTAACGCATGGATGGGTTTGACGAAGGAATTTATGATAAAGTTAGTTCCACTCGAAAAGCTACAGACACTTTTAAACCCTGCTCTGTCGGTAAAATCGATCATACCCACAAAGTATAATATTGTGTCCATTTAATAAAATTTGTAATTATCAAGTTTGTTGTTATTTTTTGACATGGCTTGTGAAAGTTTACATCAAATTAGTTACACCCAAAGAGCATACAGGGCCCTGCGCACTCAATATAATGACGCATTTAGGATGCTGATGGGGCTGCGACGGCACTGCAGTGCTTCAGGGATGCTTGCGGAAGCTGGAGTCGATAGCTTTGCGACCATCTTGAGAAAACGTATAGCGTCCTTGATCTAGCGTACACGGGGCAGCTCCAATAGCCTCCTACAGAGTGTCGAGGCTAGGCTGGATGAGGACAGTGCTATTGTGCAGCACGGACGTGCATGCATTTAGCTAAAGACACAAAAATCTCATATTTTAGTAGTGTCAGTTCATATTAGTTACTAACATAGTTTTTAAGTTCGTTGTTACTAACACTAAAATTATGGGCAATGCCCGAAATAAATGTTTTTTTTTAAATTTATTTATTTAATCGTGTTGGAATAATAACATGAATAAAGTGTTGGCAAGCTGTTGCACTAACATGAGTGAAGATTAATATAAATTTGATACTACAAGCAGACAACATGCTCGTAGGTACTTTTTCACGCCCTCGTTCGGATATTCAGAGCTTTAGGCGGTTTTAAAAGCCTGCGACGTCTAATATCTCACGATTCCAATTCCATTTATCACGGTGAACGTTTGGCTTCTTGTTCATGTCTTTTGCTGTGGAATATTAAGGAACAGCTATGAAAAATTATAGTCTGCACAGGATTTATGCGCACTCTGGGTGAACAGAAACGGCATTATTTTTGTAGACCTTTTGTGTGCTGTTGTTGTTTGAGATAGATAGGTAGATAATAATATTTATTGCACATTAACAAAGTTAAAAATAGCTTAGCAATATATTCAAAGTAATAAACCATTTACATTGCATAATCGCTAGGAGTTCCAATAGCTCTTACAGCGAAACTTCAGTTAACCTACAGGTAAGCTGCTTGGCAAGCTGTGACACGAAAAACATGTACGTACTGACTTTTTAGGCCCACTACAGGATAATGTGCAAAGGCCATCCTTTTACAGTCTCCGAGCCACGCGGTCTAGTGTCAATTTTGCAAATTTACCTTTCCAACAAGAAACACCGTCTTATCTTCCTGGCTGGGCCGAGAATACATCAAGTCAACTTTTGGTCACAGGCTGAGAAGCCTAACCTTTATCACAAGGGTTAAATCATTTGGTCCATAAAAAATGTTAACCTTGTAAAGCAACACAACCATTAACATGATCAACAAAACAAATAATCATTAAAAAATACCTCATTCCAAATTCAAGTCGTGCTTCCAGCCGCCCGATTCCGCAGTTGTAGTATTTGAAAACTTTTTTAATTTGGCTCGGTAAGCCCTGGATCGGAGATAACAGGTAGTTTATTCACGGTGTGATGAAAAAAGTTTGCTTGCCGAAACTAACATGAAAATAGGCTTTGATGTTAGCTTGTGTCAAAATTTCAGAATAATGAGATCTGGTTACTTCTTTACTACAATGGGTAAAAGATAAATAGAAAAATCCAACTTGATCAGAGTGTTAGGCAATAATTTCGAAAATATAAGTCTTCCTATTACATTGGCGTTTGGACGTTTTGTGTTGAAAACAGATTGGCCTTGTGTGTGGGTGAAATAATCCGCTCAAGAGTTATCAATAGAGGTCACGACACTCAGCATTGAGGATACACGATGCAAGGAGGAAGAGGAGGAGGAAAGCGTGATTTTTCAGAAGTCGGGTTTTATTTTAAGAATTTGCAAAAATTTTCAGGCCTGTTTTACTCATGTAGTCAGTTAAGTAAGATAGTTAAATGAGTTACTTTTGCTACTTTTGTCGTCAAATGAAACCGCAAAATCCTGTTTTCCATTATAGGTACCTCAGAATAATAAATCTCAACAAACTATTCTCATGGTAAAATTTTCTTCCTCACGAATTTTACGACTAAAATTAAATTTAAAATCCAGCATGGCGTTCAACGTGCTTGTAAAAAATGAAAGATAGGAAGTTTCGGAACAAAATGTAACATTATTTTGTGTGTCGGAAAAGTTCTTTTCGCACTCGGGTAGTATTTGGGACTCTGCCAGACTCTCATTTGAAATGAAAATACTAGATTCACATGAATATCTTGGTCACGTTATTATTAAATATATTTTTGGGCGAATTCGCGACTAATGTGTCGTGAAATTTCTGAAGTATTTTTAACTGCTTATTTTTTTTGGTTTATTCGTTGTTTGTTAAACCGATTTTCGAATAACAGTACTGCTAAACTACAAAAGCGGCAGAATTTACTTGATACTGCCCGACTCTTCCAATTGTATTTTCTTTTCCGTAAATTCACCTATTCTGGTATTGAAAGCACCAGTGGTTACTAACGTTTTACGTTCCACCACAGCTCATAGGTAATTAATGTGATACCGGTGACCTGATCGGTGCTTACCGTTCTGTTATACCTAACTTTTTTAAGTCCATTTTGCTAACCTAAACTAAATCATTTCCTATAAAACGAATTTCGTCCATGCGGTTCAGACAGTTGCATTTCATACTTCATACAGTTAACTAATCCGGTTTCGCGTCCCAAGTCATTCAGTGTCCCGAAAGGAAAAGTGAGGTTTCCCTAGTTAGTAACAGTGAAATAAACTCTTGTGTTAATAAAAGGTGTTTTTTTTTAAAATACTCTACGCGGCTGCCGCCTAACAGTTCGATGACCGATGTAATGGAGGAAGTTGGTTACTAAGCCAGCCAGAGGTCGCGGTTTCGAGCCCCGCACATTTAAAACATTAGTGGGTATGAATATATCCGTTTTTATTGGCATGGGTGTATATGTATGTAATGACAAGAAAAACAGTATGTAAGCATGTCAAGTGAAGTAGTCCATAGTACAAGTTTTACTTAGTTTCGGCACAATTTCGGGTTAGAAGGTGTTGTGTGGAATAATGTCTAATTAAATTTATTATTATTACTTAATTGGTACCACAATATTATCATCCAATAAAGGTCATTTCGCAGTAGCCAGGAACGCTGCCACTGTTGATTTATAGGTCATTAATTTCTGTTTGGTGATTAATAGTGTCATAGATCATCCATGCCACTGTTTAATTATTGTATTAGTCAAAGGAGTTATAACTTTTAGAAGGTACCTAACAAAGATAGGTGAAGTGAATTTCCTTTAGAAGGGAATATTTTGATATTCATTTGTTATTTATCGTTACCAAAGCTGTGCCAAGCTACCTTTTTAAGTTTCGTATAAAAAACGGAACCCTTATAGATTCGTCATGTCTGTCTGTCTGTTCGTCTGTCACAGCCACTTTTTAGCCACGCATTAAGATCTTGCCACAAAAATAGTGTAAAAAAATATCAATTTCGGGGGTTCGACTTATGGATAATTTGATCTCAAACTTTAAAAAAAACATCAAATCCATACGTGTGAGGCACCTATCTACTCGTATGCTTAGGTTTCCGAAACCTTTTTTTTCTATACTTGCGCGAGAGACACTTTGAAAGTGAAAAAATGTGCCCCACCCTCTCTGTAACTTCTAAAAGAAGATGATAAAAAAATAGATTGAAAATATATAATGATGTGCATAACGATGCAAACTTCTACCCAAAATTGGTTTGAACGAGATCAACTTATTAGTTCTGTTTTTTATTTTTGCCACGGAACCCTTCATCGGCGAGTCTCAATCGCACTTTGCAGCTTTTTTAAATTGCTGGTTTCTTTTGTGGAAAGCAAGCAGGCTTCCATTTAGCGTTGCTAGACTGTTATTAAAATTTCTAACAAATATTAATTTCAATTTGATACAAACTAAGAATTAGAGCAGACAGCAAAAACCTTTTAAAAGCTCACAGTTTTTACCTCAAAAGATTTAACTAACTACCTCTACATTAACTAATGCCTGAATTAAGTAGAGATCAAGTGAATTTATGAATGAGTCTGTTTATGCCTAAATTCTATTTAGACCTCTAATGGCATTGCGAATAATTTACATTTTTAATAAGAAGGTACAAATCCAAAAAATATTTTTAAGATCTTAAGAAGTTTTTCAATTCGCTGTAGGTATATATTAAGAAAACGGCAAAAACATTTCTTATTCTTTAGGAGGAGCTTTCAAAAAACAGATGTTGAAGATTCTCGAAGGCCTATTCTTCGAGAAAAGATAGGCATAGTCTACGTCGCCTCCCGCGTCAACATGATATCTTTATTACCGAAGTAAATTTCAAATATGCTTCTATGCTTTTTCTTAATTTGCTCTTTTTTGGTTTAGTAATTAGACTGAAAATAACTAAGTATCATAACTTTCTCGCTGTTGCCAGCATGCACACCGTAAAATAAACCAGTATCAAGACGATTCATTAAGGTTTCAACAACCAGAAAAACTTTTAACAACCCTTTTTTTTTTATAGTAGGGGAAATGCACTTACGCATACCCGCCAACCGGGGGGTTGGACTGGTTATGTCGGACTCTCCACGGGTAGCATGCTCTACCCAGTGGCTCTACCGACTAAAAACCCTACTACTACCCTGCTCCTGATAGTCTCGTCACTAATAACTACCACCCTTTACCATGTGCAAATGCTTCAAAAGCAATCTATTACGCGGTGTAATCATCCGACGATGTGTCCGACGGTTAATGCACTCCTAAACTAGAATAATTCACTAAACGAACTCGCGTCGGCATAAATTACGATCAGGACAGTGTTGCCAACGAATTTCATAGCAGTTATGCTAATCGTAAAATGCTCAAGCCCCTATTCTCAATAGTTACACAAACTCTGATGTGTTCTTTGATAAAACCACAACGATAGGAAAACCAGAAAACGACTTTCAGCCTTGGCTTCAGGCGGGAATCGAACCCGCGTCTTTCGCAAACCTGGCGACTGCACAACCACTTGACTGTGCTTCTGCGACCATAAACAGACCGGCCTACCGGTTTTTCTGGTTTTCCTATCTTTAGTAAGAAGAATGCATTATCCCTAATGCTAAAATAAAATAACATGGAAACACAACGTTAGTTAGTACCAAAACGTCTGTTAGGGCCAGTGCCGGCTTTACCTGGCAAGAATAGTGAAGGATTCAAACACCACGCAACTTCATTGGAGGTAGTGGCAATACCAAATCAGGCGCTTGAAAGCAAATAATACATAGGACATTATCCACACTCAGTACATTTTTGGTCCAAAGGTGCAGGTGCCGACCAAGAAACATATTGGCGCTCACCAGTAACACATGTTCAGGCGGTTAAACCCTTTACCGGATATAAGCACTCGGAATATTTCATTGGTTTTAAACCTATTTCATTAGTTTAAGGTACATCTTATGATGAGACCTACTTCCCTCCTGCCTTCTAGAGGCTTTAAGCTCTAGCCGGCATAGCCTTTTTTGTCTTTTGGTCGCCACTTTCACATCAGCTCCGAAAATGTACTTAGCGCTGATGATGTGCTTTGTTGCATTTGTATCTTTTCTTTCTAATCTGTTTTTGTAGAGAGATTTCACAATAACTAAAGCACAGATTATGGATGAGAAATCTTTGCTCAGAGCCTTTTCACACTAGATGTTTGTTGGGCGATTTCATGGCGGGGCAAGCTTGCGGCGTTCTCGCGGCGTTTATTTTATCACGTAACTATCGCTGCGAGATCGCGGCGTGTACGCTGCGAGCACGCTGCAAGCTTGCCTCGCCGTGAAATCGCCCAACAAACGCTAGTGTGAACAGGCTCTCGAGAGAACAGAGGATGGTGATGGTCAAGTAACGTTTTATAATACGGACCCTTAAAAGTGCTAGAAAATATGCATTAGCTAGTACTATCGTTAAACTTAGTCCCGTATGTGCTAAGCGTCGAATTTTAATAGGATACTCGTGCTAGAACTAGCCATAAATTATGAACAGCTTGTGCCAACATCGCAGCCGTGTTCAGTGTTGAAGTGCGGAATATGCTACTTTGTAAGAACCCTAATAAAAGTTAGTTTGGCAAACTACTAAAATACGTTACTCATAATAGTGCTTATGGACTACTTAGTGCTTGTGCTACTGCAATGCTATAAAAAAATAGTATAGAAATTTAGATTGTAGCAGTATTAAACATTTTGAATAAAAACTGTTCCTACAGTAGAACTACGAAATGCTTTTGTGTTTCGCAAAGTTTTTCATTAGTAAAAGCTTGGACTAAACAGAATTTCGGAATTAAAAGCAGCTGGTTGTACCGGGTAGATACTCGTAAAAAGCACTTTGCTTCCTTAGGTTGCTCTTTAGTTGCTCCTATGGAAACTTATAAATATTATTTTTCATCTGCGAGAAAAAGGTATTTCGTTTTTGTCTTCAAATATGTTTTAAAATGTTATTCACAGCACAGCGCGTCCTAAATATTCACAACTGCGACAGAAGGAGGGTTTTTCGAATGCTTAATGTATGTGATGCAGAAACGATTATTACATACCTACATACATACACTCAAAAAACATGTAATACACGCTCTGCAGCCTCTGCCTGAATCGTGGCCTGATGGATTTTAGCTTGAGAGGTGACGTAAGATTCGAATTTAAATTACAAAAAAATGTTAATAAACGGCACGCTACAAAAAGTCAGCGTGGGTGAATGCCCTAAGGGTTATGTTAATAAAGGAAGCGAGCAAAGAGCGGTTTTAATTGAGCTTAGTAGATAAAATACTGTTGGGATGTAGAAATGGAACTAACGACTTCCAAACAGCATCTTACTTACACTGCATTTGAGTTTTTAAACATTTTCTATAAACTTCTATTGTTTTATGCAATAGCCAATAATAACAAGTAATAGTACGTTAAACTGTGGAGGGGCTTAGTACTGGGAGCCAAGAGAAGTCAGACGTTTCAGTGTGGTAAAATTTGCCAATCACCCGTTGCTGGCCCAGATGGGCGAGCTGGGGTTGTGGACCCAGTAAGACCTTCGAGCGCAGTGGGGGCCGCGGTGAACAATCGGTTGGTTGACCAGCCATTTAGAAGCAAAATTATTCAGACACTACCCACTTCTAGAAAAAAACGGACACTGTGGCACCCTGGCGGTGGAGCAGTGCGGTAAATCTTTTGTGGCTCCAGCTTTGCCGCCAAAGTGCCACGGTTGAGTACCGTGGGGTTTTAGTCGGTAGTAGACGGACAACCTTTTCATCATTTTGCTTACAAAATAAATTGTGGATGCCATTGGCTTTTACAAAAAAAAAAAAAGAAGGAGCGGCTTACTAAAATTGAATGAAAATTACGGGATCGTGCGATAACGGTTTCGATTCTGAATTGCGCTCTTGATGACGAAATGTTTTTTATTATAAGTAGTTTTTAATACACGTTCTTAATACGTTTTGGCATACTTAGTTGACGAAGTCTACCCGGAAGACAAAGCTCAAGGCTGTTTGATTGTCCAATCACAATAAAGGCTTCACACCGTCCCCGTGGCTCCTTTGTCCCCCACTCGAGCACATCCGCCTGCCGTCAAAGCTACACTTGCCTGAGCCGCTAACACGAACGTTCTTCGCTTTGTGTTCTTTAAAGAGTTTTAGTATGCTACGACGAGTCTGTGAGAGCGTAAACATTTTTAGAGCAGAATTTCCTGCTAATAACGCGCTGACATTTTTTTTACTCTGTTTAAATCAGTAACAAACTATAGTAATTAGTATTTTTTTGTTAAAATTATACGTCTTACCCCTGAATTCACAAACGTCAATCAACGCTAAGTACGCGCTCAAGATCGTGCTGTCCCGTAAAGTGTCAATAGAACTGAAATAGACAACTATAATTTTGAGGCATGCTCAACTTTGATTTCCGTTTGTGAATTCGGAGATTAGGATCTAAAAAACGCATATTGGCCTACCGTTACAGATCTGACGAACTTTACTTAATAAAAAATGAATACGTTGTTCTTAATACACATGCCACAACGTAATTGACGAAGTCTACCCGGAAGACAAAGTTCAAGGCTGTTTGATAGTCCAATCACAATAAAGGCTTCACACCGTCCCCGTGGCTCCTTTGTCCCCCACTCGAGCACATCCGCCTGCCGTCAAAGCTACACTTGCTCGAGCCGCTAACACGAACGTTCTTCGCTTTGTGTTCTTTAAAGAGTTTTAGTATGCTACGAGTCTGTGGGAGCGTAAACATTTTTAGAGCAAAATTTCCTGCTAATAACGCGCTGACATTTTATACATCTGTTTGAATCAGTAACAAACTATAGTAATTGATATTTTTTTGTTAAATTATATGGCTTACCCCTGAATTCGCAAACGTCAATTAACGCTAAGCACGCGCTCAAGATCATGTTGTCCCGTAAAATGACAATAGAATTGAAAGAGTCAGCTATACTTTTGAGGCATGCTCAACTTTGAGTTGCGTTTGTGAATTCGGAGGCTAGGATCTAAAAAACGCATATTCACTTACAGTTACAGAATCTGACGAACTTTACTTCATGGAAAATAGATAAGTAGTTCTTAATACACATGCCAAAACGTATTTGACGAAGTCTACCCGGAAGACAAAGTTCAAGGCTTTTTGATTTTCCAATCACAATAAGGCTTCACACCGTCCCCGTGGCTCCTTTGTCCCCCACTCGAGCACATCCGCCTGCCGTCAAAGCTACACTTGCTCGAGCCGCTAACACGAACGTTCTTCGCTTTGTGTTCTTTAAAGAGTTTTAGTATGCTACGAGTCTGTGGGAGCTTAAATTTAAGAGCAGGTTTTACCGCTAATAACGCGCTGGGAGTTTTTGAAATTTATTTAAATCAGTTATCACAAACTATCGTAATTTTTTGTTAAAATTAAGTATGTGTGTTAGGATCTTTTTACCAGACCATCGGACATCATCATCTTACTTCTCGGAGACGAGGTGATCAACCTTCACTGTCCTAGCCAACTCGAAACAACAAAAACAAAGGTACACGTACAAACAAACAAGGCAGTGTAAATAATTAGTTACATTAGGTAGGTGACGAAATACTTCTAGAAACATTGGCTCCGAAACGCAAAGATAACGTTAATATTTCTAGATTAGGTACTCGCAAACAAAACTATTTAAAGTAAATATTATTATTTGAAAATTCTATAGAAGTTTCAGCACCTATTACTTGACACCTGCTGGATCAATTTTCATGAGTTTTGATTTATTGGTTTTCTCTCAGCTTCGGATAGGATATTCTTTCTAAAATTATAATATGTGTCACCTGTACAGTCACTATCAGAAATATTCGAGCAGACAAAGTGAACAAATACTTTTGATCGGTTTCACAGTCAATAAGTTCAATACACCCAAGTTACTAATATAAGCTGAACATTCTTCACTTCATTGATATCTGAACAGATAGCTCATTACACTCATTAGTCTTTATCTTCTATTACACCAAGACAGATATATGTCACCTATTATGTTCAAGTATTACTGAAGTTATGAATTTTCAGATATTTATGCTAACTTGGGTGTATTCAATTTATTGCCTGTGAAACTGTTTAGAAGTATTTGCTCACCTTGAGTGCTTCAATATATCGAATAGCGACCTTACCTATAACCTATTCAAGACATTGATTATTGTGAATTTGCAATGCTAAAGAGTAAATAATTATGTGCCATTCAAACCTCATTTTTAAACAGAGGCAGCCATTTTTGATAAATTGCTACATTTAATTAAATCTCAGAAACACTAAGATAACGTAATTTAAATAATTTGCGAGACTCTTATCAGTGGGTAATTGGTTTTGAATAATTTATTAATGAGCTTAAATTAATTCCATGACCTGAAAGAACAGAATTCGATTGAAGCTTAAGAAGATTAACGTTCGCTTTTACTAGTGCCGATAATTTAAATTGCTTACATTCAGACTTTTTGATGCACTTATTAAATTAGGTATAAACTATGGTTCAATTTATTATAATCAGTTGATTCTTAGTGACAACTTTATAATAAAATTGGATCCATTTAAACGTTGGGCATTCTTCTAATTATATAAATGCGAAAGTTTGTAAGTATGGATGTTTGTTAATCTTTCACATAAAAACTACTGGATGGATTTGAATGAAACTTTACAGTAATATAGCTCATACATCAGAATAACACATAGATTACTAAAGAGATTTCTCAAGAACTGAAGTCCACGCGGACTTTCTTTGCATCCTTGTAGATACGACAAGGGCACCATAAACTGGAGTGGAATTCAATAAAAAATGGGATTGTTCGAATTTCACGCCCATGTGAATGGCGGTCGTGTATAAAACAAAACACATGCTGGACTCGAAGTTACAGCATCTCAACAGTAAAAAAAACAGCCAAGTGCGAGAAAGGAAAATATCAAGGGGTTTCCTTGATATGCTCAATATATTATTAACGTTAATAGGTAGACGCTTAAATTTTTTACAGAATATTTATGTTACTTCCAAAATACGAATAGATAGTTAGTTAAAAACATAGTTATTTCTAAAGGGTAAATAAAGAAATACTAAATCCCATAAAACAACCTTTTTTTCATAGATGGTATGGAACTCTTCCTGCGCAAGTCTCTCTCGCATTTGTTTTATTTTAATATTTGTTGTTATGGCGGCAACGGGATACTTTCTGAAGTTCTGCTATGCTATTCCGGTGGTCGCCAAAACTCACTTCGCTCGTGCGAGGTATCTTTGAAATTCAATTCCTTCGCGACTGTGGTCGTTGGAGAGAAAAGAACTAAGCCAAATAACACTTTTTAATTATTTACATACAAAATGTGAGAAAATCCTAATTCAAAGTAAAGCGTATTGATGATTGAGGTAAGCGTGAAGCACCGAGATGTGAAGGGATGGTCGATGTGCACCGCCGGAATAGCACGGCAGAGTTGGCATTTTGGCTGACATCACTTCACATCTTCACGCTTATTTCAATCATCAATAGGGTTCACTCTGAATTATTATTTTCTCCCATTTTGTATGTAAATAATTAAAAAATGTTATTTGGCTCAGTTCTTTTGTCTCAAACGACCACAGTCGCAAAGGAATTGAATTTCACCACGAGCGAAGTGAGTTTTGGTGCCAACCGGAATACCATAGCGGAACAGAAAAGAACCAAAAGAGTATATACTTATACCATACCTACTCTAAAATCAGATACCTTACAAAAGGGCATCCAGCAGTAATTTAATTTTAAGATGATGGATATTTAAGTTAGATATGAGTATTCACAATGGGTATTGTGAATTTCTATCCGACTATAGATTTTCAAAATTTTACACCCTTAGTTAATAATATCAACAGGTAATTGCTTACAAGTAAATAATAAGCCAACACAATGTATTCTTAACTTTTTTATTTAACGCATTAAAAATAATAATACATAAAAACTAATTTGCAATATTCGGTGATTACTTCAACAATCTGAGTGCTCATCGCAGTACCTTGTCACTGGTATCTCAATTTTTTTTCTACTTAGAACAATCTTAATTGTACCTTACTTGTAGTGATATCACAGTTTGTATTCGGCAAATAATACCAATTCACATATACCGTTCCCGGACTTTCGTGAACATTTCTGCGCTGTCGACTTTGTTGGGGCCCTCGTTCTTGCCGAAGAATGTCATCCTGGTAGTCTTCACCAGGCCTTTGTCAGCTGACTTCCTCCAGTAGACCGTTTGGACTGCATGGCGTCCAGCGATGTACCTCGTCGCGCTTCCGATCAGTTGCCTCTTGTCCATATTCGCGCCTTTTTTTATTTGAAATTAGAACAATGCGTTCCAAAGGAACTTTGAATTGAGACGTTCGAAATCCGAACGTTATCTCGACTGTGGCTGTTAGTAAGGTAGTTGTAGTAATGGCTATTGTACCGCTAGCTCGCTCTTTATATACAGGGTGACACGTGCGATATGTCTAATGACTGATAAAGGAACCACAACATGCGATGATGTGTGACGATGTACTTGTTTGTACTTCCATACATCTGTTTGTGTGTGATAGGCAAACTTTGCACTTTGTGAGCGCGTGCCTATAGCATTATGAAGCCATTTATAGACTTAGCTTATTAAACAATAGGTGAATATTTTCTTTTGTGATTAATTTTCTTGATGAACATCATCAAAAAAATCACATATCAAAACTGATTCGTAGGTTTGTTTAACTAAATTCCATACTGTCTCAACTTTTGCACTTGTTTTAGGTTGAATTTTTTCGTGAAACTTATTACGCCTTTGGATTGTATCTACGAGTACATCTAACTTACCCTGTTATTTGTTTTCATAGAGTGATTTGAATATATATTTTAGCATTCAAATACTTCGAAAACTTTACAACAGTTGGAAAAATCTTTTTCCAATCTTTGTTTTATTTATTAAGATTAAGTTTCGACTTTTATCTTTTACTGGATGTATTTTTATAAAAGATTTTATATCTCCTTTGATTAGGTTTAGTCTTGCTGCTTTGTAAAAAGCATCAGTACAAGTGAGTATCTATTTCCTTACCTAATAGCGAACGATTCATGGTGAGTAAATCGTAAGTAACGGTTAGTCATACAATTTACCTACTGGTCAACGTTATTATTATTGGAAACTACTTTTAACCGTTACTTGATAACCGTAGTTTGCATTAAACAGTAATTAATCAATAACTTAGTTATTGATTTGATCATTTACCTAAATATTATGCCTAAATGCGATTTTCTGAGATAATAAATGTCTTTACTTTCTTTCTTTCTACACAAGTGTGAAGTGTTACTAAGTGAACGTACTTTTCGTTGCTTTTGTATTTTTAGGATCGATGATGGCCTATACTTTAGTATCTATTTAATGTCTGAATGACTAAGTACGAATACCACTTTATACGAACTGTATAGACACACAATGTCTGCCCAGTTTTCATGTCTGCATACTGCAATCTGCAGACACGAAAACCGTTTATTCGTGCTTAATTTACACCTTACAAAATAACTAACAAACAAATAAAATTTACAGTTTTCCCAAAATAAAAATCTTTCAACATTGACTTATTGAGCTCGATCCGAATTCGCATTGCGGTATCTTCCAAAACAAGCGTTTTATCACGCCACAACATCGCGTCTCAGACGCCGCTTTCGTGACACCAGCGTGGCGGCTAGTCATGCAGGCACAGATGGAAATCACTACACACAGGTGTGAACTGTTTCGTCCTACAAAAATCATAGCACATTATGCCAGCACGGCAACTGCACTGCTCCGACCTAGCAATAAATAGGCTATTACCTTTATGTCCGATTGCCCTCTCCAAGTAACGCCCTAAGCCGAGGTTTTGACCCCACTCGGGGGTGCCCTTAGCTCTTTACTCTAAATATTTGAGGTTGGTTCAAAGCCATCTGAGGCCACACAAAAAAAAAGGCTATTACCTTAACGTATCTTACCGCGCATTTCTGAAGGCACGACAGAGACAGCACTGCAATCCAACACCGTGGTCTGTCTGCCTGCTTTTCATTACGGACACCAATTTTTTTTCATCTAACTTTTGGATTGTAAAGGGTTTGTGACAGTTACTCTCGCTTGGTCCAAAAAGATGAAAGTTACTATGTGAAAAAACTAATTAGGTTTTCATTAATACAGTTCATATTCACACTCATAGAGCAAACTCAGCTGAGTTCCGTAATCTCATCTACTTGATACTTATTTATAAAAAACCATCCCACACCTAGATTATCCTACCGGCTTACCCCAAACTCAGCAAAGATTGATCCATGAGTGAGAATAATCAACTTTCTTGCACAAAAACACATGCACTAAGTATATTAGGAGGACATTATTTGTACAAAACAAACCGATATCTTCCAGACAACCTTCAGAAGATGATGCTGCTATTTCACTTTTCCCTTGCTAATTTTCTAAATCAAATAACCCTGAAGCTATTTCCTAAAATAATCCAAAAAATATTCTTGTCTATTTAAATTGTACCTACTGAAGGTTATCAAATAAAACCGTGGTTAAGTCTACTGGTAGAGATTAAGAGACACAACAATAGCGATAGCAACAATCGACTTTGATAAAAATTAAGTATTGTTTTATAACACACACGGATGCCATTCCAGGTTGAGATAACGAAGAAAAATAAACAGTAATCTGAAAAGGATATGGGCTCTAGTAATACGTCTATGATTGCATATCATTTAAGTCTACGTCTATGCTATAAGCAAGGTTAAAACTATGAACATTTAAAATACATAACATAAAATTTTGATTAATTTCAGCAAAGACTTCATGCTCGAGAGCATTTGTAATCCTTTTTGTCTTTACTTGGGTGCTATTCTGGCGGACATCACTTCACATCTCGGTGCTTCACGCTTACTTATATCATCAATACGATTCACTCTGTGAATCAGTTATTTTTCTCCTTTTGTATGCAAATAATTGAAAAATGTTATTTGGCTTAGTTCTTTTCTCTCAAACGACCACAGTTGCAAAGAAATTGAATTTTAAAGTTAACTCACCACGAGCGAAGCGAGTTTTGGCTCCCGTCGGAATACCGTAGCTGGTCCTGTTTAGTGAACTATCTTAACATCTTTTGTGTTGATGTAAAAATCTATTGAAATGAACGACAAAAGTCGTAAGTATTGATAGATACGAGTATTAGTGTTAAATAATTCACGCTGATTAATTAGTTTTGTTTATTGCTTCATATTATTATTGGCATATGAGTTTCATTGTCAGTGGGTGACGAATTCAGCAATCACAAAAAACTCAAGCTTTTATACGTACTACTTGGGTAAATTAAATTTTAAAGAGCACCGATCACGTGTCCGAATTTAACTAGTCTGAATTTCATTATGTAGTTTTCAGCCTAATGAAAATGGGAGTAGTAAATTGACCAACATTCCTTTGGCCATAATGTGTATTGTTCGACATATTTTTGTTCCATCAAAGTATCTTTTGACATAAGTATATTTTTAACGAACTATGTTTATACGAAGTTTCTTTTGGATTTTAATCGCATCTCGTCTGGCTGACGAAAAAAAAGAATTGTTGAATAGCTCAATTGTGAAACAAAAACTGTGTGTAACAGTTGCAAACGTCATTTCGGGAAAAGTAAAAAGAGCGGAACGAAAAATAAATTTGGATTCGGTTAGGTTACCAATTTTAAAATTCGATTATTTACGCATTCTCGAATATTTTTTTAAGTAACAGATTACTTCTCCGATACACAATAATTGATATGATTCGTAGGTACATAAGCACCGTATAATTAAGAATGAATTTATTTCGCATTCATGCTATTCAAGCACCCCGTCCTTCAGGGACCTCTATCATTTCCTGAATGTGCCTCATTACGTGAAAAAACTGAAGTATGTATCTGTTTGTTTTGTTTAGCCTTATTCTAAAATAATTCCTGTAAAAAGGGCCTCATTTTTCATGTTTGCCAACGAATGACACAGTGCTAATCCTAGCCTCGTGTCATTTTATTACCTCTACCTCGTTTCGTAGAAATTATTATACCAGGAGTACATAGAACAAGCAGTGTTTGTTTGTATTTATAATTATCGGCACACTGTCTTTGAATGTTTAAGGTTTATTCTTCATTGTTTGTTTTAATTATTAGTTTGCTGTATGAGGCAGACGACTCAGAGAGCTTTGTATAATTGGGTGATTAATCAAAACACAATGGTAAGGTATTATTAAGTACTTAAAGATTACTTAAAGCCGCAATATTTGCTGCGTTACTTTCCTGAAGGTAGACAAACAAGAGAGCACCTGTAATATAAAGGACCATTTCGGTCAAGGTATATGAAGAAAGCGGTCGTGCTGTCGCGTCCGTTTGCCGTTTCACAGTAACCACCTTGACAGAGTATCAAACACGTCACTTGGAGCTACCTTTAGGCACGTTACTAAGCTGTTAATGGTTAAGTGCCTTTGCCTTCCCCATTGGGTAGAAGCTGTGAAGCCATAACTTTGGCTAACGGCGAATCAATGGAAAAAGATATACCTACAAATACGTTTTGCTGCAGATGCCGGTTTCTATCTTCAGATAAAAATATAGCAAAAAAATATTATAGAAAAAATTACAGAAAAAAATGTTGGTTGTTTTTGATTATTGTTAAGAAAGTATAAAATGAAATTGGATTTGTCACTTTTAATTGGAGGATTCAATTAATTGGAGTCGCTAATATTTCTACTTCAAATACTTGTTGCTTACTTAGGCTATAATTTTTGCTACCTTAACAACGCGAAACAATTTCTTTCACTTAACATATTTAGAAACGTGTTTGATGTACAAATGAGTTAAACCATCGTTTTTTTATCCTATCAATAACACAGACTAATAAATCAAAATCACGTACAAAACCGAAAACACGAAGGTTTTTCATAACTCATAAATTCATGTCACGACAAAGTTTCTTAGGCGACATTTACTTACACTACAATTCCCACAGCAGAACGCAGGTGTGATGAATGTATGTTAAATATTTTATAGCAGGGGGAGTCTTTTGAATGATGCCTCCTAGCTATGTTAGTAAAAATATCGATGATTGATGGGTAAAAAGAAAAAATGACGGAAGTATGTAAATAGAAAGCAATTTAGACAATGCATCTCACACTGACAAGTGAAATGTAAAGCTATTATCATAATATTGTTTCCTAAAACGTGTTTTTATTTTTATAGCTTAGTTAGGTTCGTATTGGTAGTCTATCCTAGACATTCTCGTTTATACATATAATCACTTTATGTGACACTACAAGTAAGCTGAAATTGCAAATTATTGTGAATTAGAGTCAACTATTAAAGTAGTTTCTGAGGCTTTAATTTGTAGTTTTTTTTTTATTTAAAAGCAGAAATAAATAAGTAAAACTTGCTATTTCATTAAAATTATGACATTAAAATAATGTCATCAAACTGAGGGAGTGTCCGGCAGTCTATTCCACATTGTTTACAAACAAATTAACAATTTTAATCACAACCAAAAAGTTGTTGCTCTAATTAACATAATCAACATCTTGAATTCGAGCGAAAAACATTGATAAAACATACTATCGCGAATTGCTTATGTAACAAAGTTTGTTTATGTGGTCATAATAAGAACGTATATTAGGTATACGTAGGTATTTCTTGTTTAATATAACTTTTGAAAAGATGAAGAATCATTTTTATTTGAATCGAATCTTATAGTCAGTTTTTAAACTTTTCAACCGATGTCTGCGATGTCTCCATGGCATTTTTATAGGACGGCTCTGGGAGGTCTTCTTAAGTTTTTGACTACCACCAGCCAACAGTTTACTTTTATAAATATCTTCCTCAGATAATACCGTGGTGAGGTAATCTGATTATACGCAGAAGACGTGGTTTTATACTGCTCTATTATAGAGCTTATTTTAAAAATTCGGGAAGTTCAAAAAGTCGCCCTCTATACCAAATTAGGCAGAACTTATACCTACTATGGGTGGTCTCAGAAGCATCGACCTGCTTAACAACAAGGTTTCGTTAACCTTCAACAAACTTATTAAGATTGTTTACAAATGGAACTCAAACATAAGATACAAAGTTTGTTGGCCCTAAGATGTTTGAGATATTATCTTAGCAAAACAATTAGGTAGTTCTAAATTATTTACATTTAGTTTCATAGTCAAATTAAAAATATATTTTATTTCAATAAAATAGACAGATCTACCTTATTTTACAAGAACATGAATAAATGCTGTTGCAATTTTTACTCTACTAATAAGTAGAATAAAAAAAAAATGGCACTTTGGTTTCACTGGAATGGTATCAGCCAGCATATGCTGGTTGTCATAATGACACCTGCAGCGCTGGTCTTTCGCTGGTACCAGAACGAGAACGGATAATTGCTACATTTCCCAATATAAATAGGTACACCGTAACTAAACATACAACGTAAGACGCGACCTGAGAGATTGTATGGTTTTGATACCATTTGGCACTTCTCGATGTAGCTATGCAATGCCATATTCTGGCCAATGCCAAATCCCATCTCGATCTACTCGTTAGGGGAAAACGCTAACTTCAATCATCTAACCGCTTTACCTTAAATTGGTATTTGTAAGGAAATAATTTTTAATATTTTTTTTTAGTTCTTTACTTAAATGATTCCATTCGCGTAATTATTGAGTTTAACAAAATACCAAAATACAAGCTCCCTTCGAATTCACTGTCCGATCGTTCGATGCGCACATGCAAGAATGCCACCCCAGCAGGCTGACTTTAATCGTCTTTCCGCTTCACCTTGGATTAGTATTATCCCCCCATTTTAAAATCTTATGCGGTCTTTTTACTCAAACGATCTTAATCGCGATGTTATTGAGTTTTATACATGTATGTATAAGTCAGTCAGGTTTGCCTTTATACAGAGTGATTTGCAAGTACTTGCCAAATTTTTAAGAGCATTGGTATCAGGATCTGAATGTATTTCCGTATTTTTTTAAGAAGACCTTAAATCAAAGTGGACTGAAGAATGCATTGTGAATGACAGCCCTGCACAAAACATACGGACGGACGGACAGACAGACAGACAGACATACATGATGAATCTATAAGCCTCTAACACCCTCTTGAATAGGCATAATAAAAGTATAAGTTAAGAGAAATAACAAACACAAGAATAAACGGTAAACAAGGGAAATATTTGTAAGGTGACGTCATTAATTTGCATGTGCTAACTGCATGCTCGACATTTGACTAAGCAGCGGAGTAAATAAAAACAAAGATATTTATACCGATTGTAGACTTACAAAACAATTTAAATGTATGCTATTTGAGTTACAAACAGGTAAGCAGAGCTTGTTTGTAAACATTTTGAAAATTACAAATCGTTGGCAACATACAGGGTCACTATGCAAACATAAATATAACATGAACGGCCTGTTTTATACGTCCCACTACTGGGCACACGCCTCAACTCAACTATGACGTGGATTGAGCCATTCTCCAACACGCGGGGTCAGTGCGGATTGTGGAGGGGTGTAAGGTTAGTGTGCAACCTTAATGTCAGATGTTAACAAGCCACTCTAAGGCCTCCGACTAGGCTTAACGACTGACATCTAACGACGTCAGCCGGGACCAACTGCTTAACGTTGCCTTCCAAAGCACGGAGATGCCCGAAATACACATCACTCAATTTCGGTCGGGGTGGTCATCCATCCCATTTCCGACCCGGCGTGTGTTGCTTTACAACACCAAGCAAAAACTACAAAACAAAACAAAATGTAGGCAAAATGAAATAAGCTCTATAGAATTATATAAAACTATGTCTGTATCCTAATCTTCTTTAGACGCAGTGGTTTTTGTTCTGTCCTTGCAGACGCAACAGCTATAGCTAGTTGTTACACGCTTCAGTTTGTAGCGTGTGGCGGCCACCAGCGACTATATAAAATGTATGAAGAAAACTACAGGAAATATACCGATGGCCAATGATATAATAAGAAAAAAAGGTTACTAGTGCTAAAAAAGTGGCACCCGAAATCAGAAGTGTACCTGAGCAATACATTGACAGTGTTAAGAGTTTGAGACGACACTGCGCATCATGTATCATCTCGTTTACGCTCTAGAAAATGATGGTACTGTCTTGTTCACACGTTATAACACGGTCAAAATAACTACGTCGTACCCCATGAACATTATTTCGCGCCTGCATGTCTACACCTCAACGTGCATACGCTGCTGCTGCCGCCAGCCGACCTGTCACCACCACTCCGCAACCTGAGCGGCGACAGGCTGTTGGGAAGAGGAAGAAGAAGAGTAGCCAGGATGTCATCCACGCTGCTACGACGGCGGCTCCACGGGATCAACGTTGCGAAGAAGAAACTCCCTGGACGTAATCTCTGTGGCACCGGCCCGACTGGAAACAACCATCTTTTGCGGCCAGCAGTACCAACAACGCTGTTGTATGCGTCCCGTTTACACTACTCGACGAAGTCAGAAGATATTGTGGAGTATATGTGTGTTAAGACCAATCTTAAGATGAGGGTTGCACAGTTGGAATCCCGTCACAGCGTGAATTTCAATTCATTTGAGGTGTCGGTTCCGACTGAACGTCTGGAACGACGAACGACGAACGACCTTCATGAAGGAAGATTTTTAGGCGAAAGGTGTCGCATATCGGCGCTTTTGCGGCTGGTTGCCGGACACCATATCGCGTCGCACTTCGCCGTCTAATATAAAGTGTTAACTAAATACGTTTTAGTTTTATATTAAGTATGTATGTTAGTCTTTAAGGTATTTATAATATGAGCCGATTATGTTATTTTAGACCTATCAATTTAATTTGTTGCCTGAAATAAATAAAATTATAGTACCTATATTATTTTTTTTGACTTCGCGTCAGTACTGACATAACCTATCTACGTCTTTTTTATTGTAATATAATTGCCGATGGCGGCGTTTTGTGGCGTGTGGCCCACGTTTGCCTATCAGTGCATTTCTATTGCTCGCCGTATCTGAAGCCAAGGGTCAGTCAAGAGCACTGCATCTCTCGGCATTTCATCACAGCTAATTACCTACTCGTCGATGAGATCGAATCTATTAGTTATTTATTGTAAATAAACAAGCGAAATTATTTAATTGATAAGCAGGAATGTAAATAGTAAACATATTTAACGTAACTTAGTTAATCTTCATCTTTCCTAATTTAGGATTTTGTTCAGCAATTGCTGACTGTTAAAGAATGCTTTTAGAATGAAGTCCGCCTTTTGCATTATTTTGTGCATTGGATATTGACTCAAAAGAAAAACAACATTTTTGGTAGACGCGGTTGTGAATTCAAATCCATAAAAATGCCGCTATCGTTTATTTTATTTATTTAATCTTTAATGCACAAACCAGTACAAAAGGCAGACTTAATGCTTAAAGCATTTTCTACCAGTCAAAACTTACTCGATGCCGTTTTAAATCTATCCGGGAGCCTATTCCACAACTTAATGGCAGTCAGCCATTATTTCCATTGGCCATTGGGTATTCATGTCGTGTGTATATTCCAGTATACTCTAGTATGGCATTAAGAGTTATAACTTAATTTTATTATTCCCTGTAAATAAATCAACTAATATGCGTAACATAAGCCATTTTTATTCCTAACTAGCGGCCGCCCGCGACTTCGTCCGCGTGGACTTGAGTTGATGTGATATATCTCTATAAATTGTAGCCTATGTCTTATTCAGATGCATAGGCTATATTACTGTAGAGTTTCATTTAAATCCATCTAGTAGTTTTTACTAGTACAAAAAGAAAGTAACTTTTCCCGTTTTCCCAATAGGTATTACCCTTTACTGCTCTGCTCTTATTGATCGTAGCGTAATGAAAAGTATACTATGACCTGCCTAAGAGGATGAAGAATAATTGTATCAAATTTCGTTAAAATCCGTTGAGTAGTTTTTGTTTCTATAACGAACATACAGCGGACAGACAGACAGACAGACAAAAATTCTACTGATTGCATTTTTGGCACCAGTAGCGATCCCTAATCACCCCTTGATAGTTATTTTTTAAATATATTTCATGTACAGAATTGGCCTCTCTACAGATTTATTATAAGTATAGATGTAAACTTCGTACTCGGAATTAGATACTAAATGGACTTTGACCAGCAGGAAAATTACAATTGACCACCATACGGCATGCGTAGACCGTAGCATACATACAGTACACAATCCACATAGTACATGAAATAGTGAACAGGTTACGCATTTGCATTATTCAAATAAATGCATATCCTTATAAACCAACTTTACATCTATTATTATGTAAATGTCTAGACAAAGGTTTTAGGTAAGGTAAGGGTAACGTTTAAGCACATCAACACAATACGTCTTTTGTATTGATGTGTTGTAAATAAATAAACAAAACCACGATACAGCCGGTCTCGTACGCCAGTTCTTCTCAGAAAAGAAACAATTTATGTTTTGTCATTATTTCCTTGATACAACATTCAATTTCAAATCGTTGAAGTGGCAGTAGGCGGGACACATAGCGCGGAGAACAGGACCCCAAGTCCCTCACAATAGTCTAATTATACATATTTCTATTAATATATATTTCTATTAATATATATTTCTATTAATATTTATACATATATCAATTAATTCGTGTATCTTTTGTTTGGCTAGGAGTTCATGACGTTCAAAAGTACTAGTAAGAAGTTTTCTTAATAATTTTGTGTTTAAATTTAAAAAACAGTAGAATTAGAGGTTTCGATATCTGAGTTTATAATCCAAAACAATGGAAATAAACACGAACAATCTACAGTCATATAACTCGTCGCCCCATATCAACAAGTGTGTTTTATTCCACTAAAATGAGTAATGATGACATAACTCCACGGTATCCGGCCGTGCTGTCTGCAAGCGGATTTTTCCTCGAATATAAAGCGATAGTAGTTAATGAGGATAACTTACTGAATTTTTAAATTTACATTTGTGACAAAGTGAAGATGAGCACGGCAGTACCCACGCCAAGACAACTGCCTCTACTCGAAGGGCTTCGTTTTTTTTTAACCCTAACTACTTTAGTTTTTATTACCTACTAGCTGTCCCGACAGCCTTTGCTCTGTTGTCAAACATTCACATGTCGCGTGACAGGTAGAAACGGTTGCTAAGAGGATTACTAAATTGTGGTTTTTAGTATATTTCTAGCACGTTTTCATATTAACTCACCTTTACAACCTTCCCTGAACTTCCGCAAACGTTTCAAAATCAAACTAAGCCAAATCGGTCCAGCCGTTCCCGAGTTTTGGCGAGACTAACGAAAAGCAATCCATTTTTATAAATAGAGATGTCGGAACTCCCGGGATATGCTGTCAATAGTGGACTCATTAAAATATACAAAGTTCAGTTCTTATCAGTGGTGATGAGAGCCAGAATTGTATCGGTACTTTCTGAATATCTAGAAACGGACAAAATTGGTCTATTTAAAGCTAATTTTAACATCAAAAATATAAAAAACCCTGAACTGGCCCTCAACCCCCAAATGGGGGCAAATTGTAGCAAACTTTCGCTTTCATGCTTGAGGTATAATATTTAGCTTGATATAATAAGATCTGATATCTTTCTAACATTTTACAGGACATTTTACTGGTAAATGCAATCTACTTGTTGAACAAATTCTTACCTACATTACGAGTAGATCAATAAAGAGATGTTAATTTTACTACGTCAACTATCAGAGCCTTAGAAGAGTTTGAGGTCAGGTGGCCATTAAAGATGAACCTGATTATCTAAACTTCTACGTACGTAGTGTCTACTGGATTATCTAGATAGTAAAAGTTCAGTATAAACACAATACTAGTGAATTATTGATAATTAAACGAACTTACCTTAAGTGAAGTTCTATTATAATTACACGAAGGCTTTGTCCGAAGAAATTAAGAATAACAAAAATGTAGTAAAGCGTGTCGCGCTGGCCATCTACCACTAAAGTTGAAACCATAATCAAGAGAAAAAAAAAAATGGTTTCAACGTCATATTCAGCTGTCACAGATTGTCAAATGTCATTTAGTTGAGAGCTTCTTCACCTGGAACATAAATTAGGGAGCCTCCGAGAGGCTAGATAACTGCACATAATACTGTAGGGGTCCTAGGGTAGGGAGGGTCTTAATTTCTTCGGACAAAGCCTTCGTGTAATTATAATAGAACTTCACTTAAGGTAAGTTCGTTTAATTATCAATTACACTTCGCTTTGTCCTCGAAATTAAGAATAACAAAAATGTAGACTTTGAAAGCAGTACAGTATTATGTGCGTAATGAAGAGATAATATAAAGAAGCATAGGTATCATATGAAACAAAAAAACAAAACCTAAAAAAAACAGTAGGTTGCTTACAGTAGTTAAGTAAGCATTCTGAGAAAAATATTAATACAAATAAATAACTGTAACATTATTGTAAATATTACAACATAATATTGCAACTATGTTATGAGTTTCAGTAATACCGTAGTTGTTGTTGACTTATTTATTCATTAAAGAATGTGCATAACATTCCTAGGAGCTTCCTAAACTGTTATTTGATAGAATTTAGCAAACAGAGGAAGCTTCACTCCAACCAGTTGTGACTCTAATAAAGTTAATTAACACCGGAGTACAGCAGAGGTACTTGCATGTCTGGTCGAATGAACAATGAATAAAGATGTATGTATCTCACTTTCGGTTAGGATCCTGTTAGGATTCCTATAATCCACCGACTAATAGTTTGAGACCCTACGAGATTGTACAGTTATTGAAAACTGACGAAAACAATATTTTCGTTGTTTATATAATCGTCCATGATTTATCCAAATGAAATTTAAAAGCCTCAGCAGGACGGAGGTCGACTAGTTAAGGAAGTCAAATTTAAAAAACAGGGTTGAAGTAAACCTAGATGTCAAGTTAATCTAGTATTTTGATGAATATATTTTGAAATAACTACATTCACTCCATTAAATTTTAAAAAAATTAAATCACTTTTATGATACAGAGTTACTGCGAGTTCTAAAAGTAAAGCTGGATCACATGTCTAATTATACTTTGGCATAGGAAGGGTTTTATAAAACCCCCTTGATAAGTTATTTTTGTACTCGAACTTAAGTCTATTTTTGAACTTACTAACAATGATAACAATGGTACCATAATTCGCTCCATAATTCAATAGAATATTTAATAAATATCAATTCAGCTTCCAAGAAGTTAATATGATTTGACTGTCTTATGATAAGTTAAACCATTTTTTAAACGCAGTATCGCAATGTTGCTTGATGATGAAGCTAAGATTACGTCGGGAGACAAATTTATCAGAGGCAGTTTCACATAATTTATATTCAATGTCAGGAGGCAAACGTGTAGTATTCGACGTTTGCGCCACTGCCAGAATTTTCTAGTTATTTAGAAAGTTGTGAGGGAACCTGACGCCACCTCACCTTTTTTATATATAATCTCCGTTGTATTGTCAATTTGCATGATAATTTTAAATTACTTACAGCTATTTTTGGCATTACATGCACCAAGCATTTCTAGTTAGTTGATGTAAAAATCTTTTTTGGAAAAACTCCACTGCCCACTTGCCGTCTATCCTTGTATGCAGCCCCCCCCCCCCTTTTTACTTGCAAAAAGTGTTTTACTGAATTTTTCCACTTAACTAAAGTCTCCTTGAAGGTGGTCAGGTAAATTCATATCTTCATCATAATGATTTGTATGTTGAAATACAAGATATTTACACATCTCAAATACTTCAATAGAGAACCAGCCAAATTGAATGGCTGGGCGGGCATGCAAGGTAAAAGACCCACTAGGTAGTTGGTTTTTGATTTTGCATTGCTGCAGTCCTGTAATTTTTGTGATTTCATTTAAAATGTTATATCTTTTCTGGTCGATGAGTTCAACATGACAATGTTTGGTGACAATTAAGAATCCTAAATGGATTTTATTGTCATATATGACTAACTCTTAACCTGATACACTGATTATATATCTATACTAGCTTCTGGCCGCCGGCCTACGGCCGACTCGCGGCCATAAGCTAGGTCTGCGACGCTGGCCGCTCCGGGGCTTCGCCCCTCCCGCGGCTGCGAGGCCCCCGGGGGCCTCGCCGCAGCTCGGCCTTCGGCCTCGCAGTTGTTTGAGGGGGGGTTTATGTTTCGCGAATCGCGCTCTCGTTCTTTTCTGGGAAGAAGGTGTTTTAGCAAAAAAATCCTAGTGCGGGGTTGGCTGCTCCGGGCTTCGCCCTCCCGCGGCCGCGAGGCCCTACGGGGCCTCGCCGCAGCTCGGCCTTCGGCCTCGCAGTTGCTTGTAATTAGGTTCACTGTTCCGGGACAAAGCTCTCGTCCTTTTCTGGGTGGTAGTTGTTTTAGGAAAATGATCCTAGTGCGGACGCTCAGCCTACGGCTTCGCGAAGTTACTTGAAGATCGATGATGGACGCTCCGGGCTTCGCCCTACGCGGAGTTCGGCCTCTGGCCTCACAGTCGAAGCTCGGCCTGCGGCCTCGCTGGGGGTTTGGAAACCAACGCTACGGGCTGCGCCCTACGCGAAGTTCGGCCTTCGGCCTCACGCTCGAAGCTCGGCCTCCGGCCTCGCCTATTAGTAACTGAGGCAATTAACTTTGGACTTCCCCGTGTGCGAGCGCTCAGCCTACGGCTTCGCGAAGTTAGTAGGGCCGTCATGAGGGACGCTCCGGGCTTCGCCCTACGCGGAGTTCGGCCTTCGGCCTCACATTCGAAGCTCGGCCTGCGGCCTCGCAAATTTTTCGTTGATTGCTGGGAGACTCACAATTTTTTTTATTCAAAGTAGCATTTTCAGTGACTCCCAGTACATTTAGTATGGGATGTCTTAGTATGGAAGGCAAAAAGTTTACTGCCCTTAATTCGTACTGCAAGGGGGTAAACTACCCTTAAATGGGTCAAATCGTTATAAGTGGATAGTTTTAAACAGGATGACATCCCTTTTTTTAAAAAACAAAGCAATTTTGTTTTTCGGGTAAATCTCAGAATTTACCCTAAAAATGGGGTATTTTTTTTTAGCATGCTGTAGGCCTTACTAAACCTGACAAAAAACCCAAGTAACATTTTCCTGTAAAATGACGACAACTACCTGAAAAAACAAATTTAGTGAATTTTTAAAATGACATATTTTGAAATGGCCGCCAGTGTACCTGCCATATTGAATTCTCGACATTTTAGACTTCTTGTGAAATGTCAGTTATTTTGCACGAAAAACGGTATCTTTAGTTTTTTTCTATCTTGCTCACAACTCCCTTAAGAGACCTTCAAAGTGACCCCTTCCAAAAAAAAGTTTTAATCCTCATTTCCAGTGTTGCCAGTTGATTTTGATAAAAATGGTCAAATGTCATTTCAATGGCTGCATTCAACCACCCCTGGGCATTTTTGTTGCTGAAATGCCTTTATTTCTATTTTCGACTCTTTCGGGCCATTTCTCAAAAACTACTAAAGCTACCAAAAATATTTTGTAACCTGGCAACCCGCAAGCACGAGCTACACGATTGGCTAGTACATTCTATCCCTCTCAAAAATTGGCAACACCCCAAAAAGCTCAAAAAACAGTTTGAAAATCGCAAACTTTTCACAAAATGGCTGCCAGCTCGTCCGCCATCTTGAAATTTAGAAATCCCGTATTTTTCCCATAATCTGGACTATATGTGGCAACTCTTGGCGTTTTCACTTTTTTTCTACCATATGCGGAAGTATCCGTCACTAACTTTAAAGACACCCATGTCGAAAATTTTATTTTCTACCATAGTTCCCAGTGTTGCCAGTTGATTTTTGCAAAAATACTAAAAGGTCATTAGGGACTTTAGTTGCCATGAAACTGCATTCAAGTTTTTTTGACAGCTGTCATATTTCTCATTTTGACTTTCCCGAGCCCTATCCCAAAAACTACCATGAATTTGGTAGAAATTCACATTTGTGGCAACACTCGAATAAATTACCCACAATCGGTGCATACTATGCAAAACGCTCAGGTGTTGCCATCTACCGGAAAAATCACTTCAAAAATGGTCGATTTCGCTCATCGGAACAAAATGGCCGCCAGCGCCGCCGCCATCTTGGATTTTTATAATCTGTGGATGAGGATGTCGAGTAGACTATACAGGCAACACTATTCAATAAAAAATTCAGAAATCGAACAAGAACTCACTTCACTACGGCATCGCAAAAAACACTCTAAAACCCGTTTTTCAATCCAAGATGGCGGCCTGGGGACGTTCTTTTTTTAAAAAAATATTTTTTCAAAATACCCAATTTGGACATGGCAACACCCAGTAAAAAAAGAAAAAATTCAGCGCCTCAAACAAAAAAGTTGATGTCTCAAAAAGAGCCGCCATTTTGTTTTTTGAAAAAAAAAAACTAAAAAACCTGCGTTGATAAAAATAAGAAAAATTCCCAAAAAGTGAAAATGACCCTAAAACCCCTCTAAATAAGTGAAAAACACCCCTGATCAGTCAGTGAGTGAGTGAGTGGTAATCGAGCTTTATATATAATAGAAAAAATATCATTCAAGCTAATAGTAGATACATAGACCATGGATTTGTTGCTGGTTTGATTACTTTGGTAAAAAACCAAAGGAGCAGTGCTCAAACCAAAAAACCCACAATGAACTCAAAAAAAAAAAAGGTTCATATCTTGAGTTAGATAAACAAAGAATAAAAATGGTCTTTTAATTCAATGGATGCTATAGTAATATAACAATCCGTTGAAACAAATTGTTAAGTGGTTCTTAAATCATCAATTTAAAGTGGTTGGTTTTTATAAACTTTTTATCTAAGTTCAATTTAAGTAAATCTACTTTTCCACCTGGGTAAGTACTACTTAGATACAAACTGATTATTTCAATGAATCATCATCAGACTTCTCATGTTTAAATAATTCTGCGGAACTTAATTCTGCTGAGGGTGGTACATTGGTTTGGTAAACAGGTTATTTATAAACCTCAATCCATGACAGAACAACTGGCTCCACCAATGATCAATGAAAGACTGTCTGAATGACTCACCAGTATTATTATTTGCGGTGTTGCAAATCCGAGAGCGCTGCGGCGGCGCTGCAGGCGGTGCATGACGGCGCTGGTGATACCAAGAGCCCGTCGGCAATGTCAAAGGTGTCGGCTTGGCAGGCAGACGCCTTAAAATTATTCCCGTACGGGAATAATTATAAGCCACTTTCACCACCTGCCTGGTGGTGAAAGTGGAAGCATTCAGTTTATTAAAAAATTGCTTGAAAAGTTGTCTGGAAGATATCGCTTTTAGCGATAAGGCCGCCTACATTGTAGAACTAAATCTTTGTAAGCTTTGCAATGTGATTGTTTTCTTAGTGCAATAAAGTTTATCTCATGCTATTTTATCTCATCTTGATATTTTGTGTTGTTTTTAATATCAGCCACAGACCTGTTAATGGCCTCAGCCGCCAGAAGTATCTGCCTAAGTGTCACCAATTATATTTTCATGTATTTTTGTTGTGTATTATTGATCCTTGATATCTTTTTAATGAAAGAGCACACATATTTTCTCCTTAGCATTGTTTCTGTACAACAAACAGTCATAAATGAGCTTTCCAGTGTCTATTCCTGATTTTTATAAAGTATTACATTAGAAAGAGCCATTTCAGCATAATGGAGACAGGGCACCAATCCTTTGGCATCTTCGGGTATGCAGTGTCTGTCTATGACCTCCTCCTTGTATATTCCCAGTGTAAGGAAATGGTTTAGATCTTTTTACCTTAATATGTTTGGGCAAATCTTGAGGCAAATCCTGCTCCTCCGGGTAAGATGAGACATAAGTGGGTTCTGACTGTATTATTATTGGCTCTTCAATTCTATGTGGTGTCATGAATAGGATGAAATCCTGTTCTGTCCTCGACGGAGACAGGGTAGTTTCCCACACCGGGACCAGATAGGGTAGTAACACAGTTGTTATTATCTGACGGATAATCACTAAGTTTTCTTTCTGAAAATCACTAATATATGAAACTTTTAATTAACTGAGCACTCATTAAGGTTATACCTTAATGTAATGTATATAAATACATTATCATGTCAGGAAGTTTGGAATAATCTCTGTAATCCATTCACAAACTCAGAGTATTAACTTTATTTAAAAAATAAATAACTGCTTTTGGTAGGTAACAATCACTTCAAATTGTACACAAGCATGAGCAAAATTGTGCACAAGCACATACTCATAAAACATGTTTAACTGCTTTTGGTAGGTAACAATCACTTCAAATTGTACACAAGCATGAGCAAAATTATGCATAAGCACATACTCATAATACATGTATAACTGCTTTTGGTAGGTAACAATCACTTCAAATTGTACACAAGCATGAGCAAAATTATAGGGTAATAAAGGTTTGTAATTAGAAAGGTTATAGCCGCTCAGAGCCATACACATTCTTTATTCCTCCTTGGAAAAAAACATGAATGAGAAAAGGTAAGTTATTACCTTATGAGCTATACACATTCCTTATTCTACTCTGGAAACACACAATTGAGGAGAACACTAGACTTTTAGAAAACTTCAATGCAAATGCATTGTTTTTCAAGTATGTACTTATCAGTACTTGGTCGTTTTTAACTGATGAATTAGAAAGGTCATAGCCACATAAGCTATACTCAATCTTTATTTGTCTTCGGATACACCCAATTAAGGTGAACACTAGACTTTTAGCAACCGTCAATGCAGATGCATGGTTTTTCAAGTATGTACTTACCAGTACTTGGTCGTTTTTAACTGATGAATTAGAAAGGTCATAGCCACATAAGCTATACTCAATCTTTATTCGTCTTCGGATACACCCAATTAAGATGAACACTAGACTTTTAGAAACCGTCAATGCAAATGCATGGATTTTCAAGTTACTATGTACTTACTAGTACTTGATCGTTTTAACTGATGAATTAGAAAGGTGATAGCCCCATAAGCTATACTTAATCTTTATTCGTCGTCGGAAACACAAAATTGAGGGGAACACTAGACTTTTAGAAACTTTCAGAGCAAATGCATGGTTTTTCAAGTAGGTACTTACCAGAACTTGATAGTTTTTAACTCATGATAAGAAAGGTGATAACTACTCGAGCTATACTCATTCTTCATTCGTCTTCGGAAATTGAGAAGACACATATTGAGAAACTTTCAATGCAAATGCAGTTTTTCACGTAGGCAGGTATCCGCCAGAAACTCGATCGTTCTTGTAGTTTCCACTTGAAACTTTCTTTAATTTTTCTAATCTTTCGTTCCTTATACATTCCCAAATCCTGGACTTTGTGTTTTTGATGCTTAATATCCCTGAAAATCCTGAAATTGTTTAAAACTTGGGAAAGAAAAAAATATCGTGCAGAATGGCGCGAGCACTAAAACGCTAATGACATTTGACAATCTGTGACAGCTGAATATGACGTTGAAACCATTTTTTTTTTTTTTCTCTTGATTATGGTTTCAACTTTAGTGGTAGATGGCCAGCGCGACACGCTTTACTACATTTTTGTTATTCTTAATTTCGAGGACAAAGCGAAGTGTAATCACGTGTCTAAGGCGTGCTAATGTACCTATAAGTTACTGGGAATGTGTGAAGATCAGGATATTTGTGAATTATCTTTTTTTTGCCTGCGGATATTAAACGCATGCTTCATCTAGTCCTTGTTTTTTCTCCTAAATTCTAATGCTACTAGCAAATTAAAACCTTCACTATCCGACCGCTAAATTCACAAACGTCAATCGAAGTTTTGCATCCGTCAGAAGTATAACTGTCCCTTTCAGTAATAACTGTCATTTTACTGGCAATATGAGCGTGCTTAGCGGACAGTTATACTTCTGACGGATGCATAACTTCGATTGACGTTTGTGAATTCGGGGGTGAGTCTTTAAACTTTGATATTGTACCTACTAGTAATACATGAAATGAACACTCATGCCAAACTGAATTTCAAATTATTTTTTTAATGTTTTGGTTCAACTTCGGCAATTTATATCCTACAAATTTTATACAATGACGGAGGAGACTTATTTCCGGTAACATATATCAATAACATCCACTATTATTCATAACACTGTATTATTCCATTAACGGTACTTGAGCAGGACACCTAATATCTATTATGGGTTTCATTCTTAAAGCAATCGATAAACATTCGTTCAGTATGCAATTTCTGTCATTTTCATTTACCAGAACTGACTCTATGGTATGGACCCTACAATAAGACTTAAAATAAACAAAAGTTGCTTACATGGGTATAAAAGATTAAATAAGGATTCACTGGTGTGGGGTGGTGCTGCAGTGACCCACTTAATGGAGCTGGAAAGAGCACAGCGGGCTGTTATTAAGGTTATGTTACACAAGCCAAGAAAATATCCAACGCGCAAATTGTATGAAGAAGCTGGTTTGCTTTCAGTTAGAAAATTGTTTATTCTCCAATCCATTCTTCGCCACCACAAAACAGTGAACCCCTCTCTCCTTCCCAAACATAAAAGAAGAACCCGCACTTATGTCCCTAACTTCAACACTATCTTTGCTAGACGCCAATCATTTTACATGGGACCATTCCTCTACAGGCACATTAATGACTCCCTTCATATAATAAACTTAAACAAATCAAACTTAAAATCTACAATAAAAAATAAATTAAAGACGCTCTCTTCTGATGAAACCGAAAAATTGCTAAAAATCAGCATCTAATTGTAAAATTTGTGTGGTTTTTTGCTCAATAACTGTTATTTTTACCCTATTTCTTTCTTTTTGTTTTAAAATTAGTAAAAATCAACTGATTTTATGTGTTGTTTCGACTTTTTGTTTTGCTTTTTTTGTTATTATTTTTTTCTCTTTTGATTTTAAATATTAATATTCTGTTGTTTATGAACCTTATAAATATTAAGAGCCTGTCGTTGGGGTGGAGGGTTGATGATCTGAGATACGGGATTAATCCTAGTTCAGGTATCAACCCACCATAAAATAGTGCTGTACCATTTAAGTAACGTATGCTTTTGTGCTGTGTTTTTTGTTCTTTAGTTTTAAGATAAGAACATTTTGTAAGCATTTTTTTATTTTATGGTGAGAAATAAAGATTATTATTATTATTACTTAATGTAAATTAAGTTGAGTGGCTCTCTAAACTTACTAATTACTCACTTCCAGTGTTTCAAATGAATCATTCAAGAATGGCGCTGTAATATTTTCGAAACTAATTTAGAAACCATCACGACTTAACGCTAGGAAAACATTATAATATTTGTACCAAATAAGTCAGTCTAAAAATACAACACCACATGAGTCGGCAAGCGAAACAAAATGTCGCGTATGGACACTTCGTCATAAATGTCTTCTTCTTCTTTGTCGCTATGACTATTGACACAGTGGTCGTGGTTATCACTTCAAGCGTTGGTAGCAAGCTTCACAACACGCCGCCACTCCTCTCTGATGGCTGTCTTCCTCGTGCATTCATATAGAGATGATGAGTCTTTCATCTGGTCAGTCCACCTCATAGGTGATCTACCTCCTGGCCTGATACCCTCAACCTTTCCCTGGACCACAAGTCCCTGAATAGCCACTTCTTCTCGGCGGCACACGTGTCCATAAAATTTAGCGATACCATAGGGATACTTTGGGGATAAACCCAAGACGACAGACGCTGCTTGATGCCGAGTGCTTGGAGTTTGGACTCGTTGCAAACGGAACAAAGCTGTGAACAAAACAGAACTGAAACTGCACAAAAACATAGATCGATTCCAGAATAGCACCCCGGTGACTGCACGCGGTAAACGCGTGTGCTTGATGAGTACACGCCCGACACCACGTTCGGGCACACGTGGTCTGTTGCACTCGCCAATTGGCAGAAGTGGGCTTTATAGGGTACATAATTACTACCTTTATTAGTAGGAATTTTTTTAGAAGAAAGAAATTAAAAACGTTGATTGGTCTTGGACATCGTATACATACAGATATAAACGAACAAATAAAATGGTTAGAGAAAAAATAAATAATAGAAATAACAAAAGAAAAAATAAACAAAAATTTTCACCAGACAGCAGTTTCACAATGTCCAAAATTAAATGCAGAAGAGTAGTTTGGAGATCGGACGTGAAATTATTGCCACACAAAACTGTGAACTGGCGTGTTTTAGAATGATCTCTATCTGGCGATCAACATTGAAGACCAGAAACGTCAAATTTGAGTTATCGACGTAGTTTGAGATCCGGATGTTAGATTTAACATATTTCCTTTCCTGTGTTAAAAAAGTATATTTTATCTTATCTTATTTTGGATGTACGATATCTCATCATCAAATGCGTGTCTGTCTGTCTGCAAACGTGTAACCGTGCGCACGCTCTTGCGCACGTGACGTATGCCATGTGCAATGTGCATAGCAAGTAATTGTAAAACGAGCAGACAATAGCACTCATTGAGACTACCGGAGCTCAGAGGTTAATTATGCACACTTTGACCGACTTATAACCGATCTGAAGAGCGTCTGACGTGATAGACCCCAACTTGATCGATAGGCACATAATTAAAAGGCACAAAATGTAAGATCATTTTTTTTTAAATCATATTGCACAAACAAAATAAATTTATCAGACACAGAAATATCGGCACCGAATACATTTTTGTGCCTTTCGGAGTGAAAACCCGTTGGCTACTAGCAATAATATTTAAAAGAGGTACGTTATGTCAGTACTGAGTCGAAGATTGTCCCCTGGCGTACGTACGTATAATTTGACCGTGTGTACAAGATAGTATGTTTTTTTACTAGAGCGTAAACGAGACGGATACCTGTTGCGCATTGTCGTCTCAAACTGCCAATGCTTTGCTCAGGTGTTCGAAGTTCTGATTTATCAGAACCATATATATCACTTTATCAAAACCTATCTACGTCTTTTTTATTATAATATCATTGGGTACTAGTGCTTTTGCTTAGCTTTCCAAAAAACTCAATGAAATAACTAGAACTCAAGGGCTGGTACAATCTTCGCACAACGCGTAAGTATAGATTGATTTGTAGCCGTTGTCTTTTATCTTACTTGTTTCCATTAAGTAATTGTAACTACAAATAAATGACCTTACAGGTACGTAACTACAGCGTCGAGTCATAAAAATCTAATTTTGTACGTATAATTTCGAGCCTCAACGCTACTACGCATAGTATACTCGTAGCTTACGTCTTACCGTTTGCCCAGACTTCATCTCAACGTCGAGGGGATGGTGAGCCATACTAGAACAAGCACCGCATCTCACTCCCTCAATCAATGTTCCAAAATTATGTCAATTGTGCCAAAGTCCTAAAATTTCTTAAAATTACTTTTCCAATCCCGTGTCAAAGCTGACTTTCCATCGATCTGACTTAATGTTCTCCTTTCCACAACTTACCACAATCGTCCAGTTAATCCATACCACATAAAATACGTACGTATTAAATTAATGTATATTTATTAATTTGCTCATAGAATTTAATTTCATATATGAAGGTATGTCTATTTTTATTTTTCTAATTGTAATTTGATATAGAAATTATTCTCTCAATTACCATCTTGCACCGCCACATATTTTTTTCTTTCTTGTTTCTCTACCTGAAGGTTCTCTGGAAGAGATAGTTTTTAACGACAAAGGCATTGTACGTCCACAACCTCTGTAAACATCGTTGTGCAATTGTTTTCTTTGTGCAATAAAGTTTAGCTTACATTTTTCTGTAAAACCTCTGCAACGATTTAAATAATTATATTTTATTTGTAGACTCTGGGGCTGTCAGTTATCATCTTTTCATCGGTGATCGAAAACCAAGTCGTGATCCTAAAGAAAAATAATGAAGTATTGTTGTTTCTCAAAAACAGATAACCGCACTCATTGACCTGCCTGAGACTTGATATTGAAAACTACACTCCGATGTAGTCGGAAAGTTAGTCGCCATCCAATGATAAGATATATAATCTTTATTACACAAACAAACAATAGAACAGGTATTTACAGCATGTCAACACTTAAGTGTGCGATAACCCAACGGTCACCCTTCCAGTAGCGACGGTGGAAATACACCATCTTGTTATGTTTGTTGGAAGAGCGAGCGAGAAAGAGTGGAGAAAAGAGTCAGAAAGAGATACAGATGGAGGGAAAGTGCAGAAACAAAGATATTGGCTCATGAAATTATATTTAGTGCCACTTTACAGGATAAGCAGAACACAAAAGATGACTAGGTGGCAGATATTTTTTTCTAATATAAACGTTTTATAGGAAAAAAACAGAAACCAAAAAAGTGTATATTCAATAATTACTTATCTTCAAGGTTTTATCTAAAATCGAGAACATTCTAAAAGGTTCTGCGAATGATTCTTCTTGGGTACTATGTTACTCTTATCCAAAGACTGCGGTAACCGCTTGCTTGTAATCCGAACGCTTTGCCGTCACAGTTGTATATAAAAAAATAGTTCGTCATTTAATTACATTATTTAGCTCGTCAGTAGATAGGTCAAAAATATATTACGCATGACGCATTTAATAATAGACATTAATGATAAAGTTAATTATTTTACAGATAATAATCATAACTTTGACAAAAACAACTTCCGTGTTTTTGATTATAACCTAAAAGGCGTTCACGAAGCTTGCGACAATAAGTGGTTCGAAAATACAACACACACCTGAATACTAACACAACTACTAACACTACACTACACTCCACCTGAGTACGCTTGGATTTCCGGCGGTTTCATCTTCTAGGAAAAGTCAGTCGAAACTCACAGGGGGAAAGCGGACTGTCAGTCGATCCATAGCGCCAACCAATAAGTCAGCAAGAACATTTTTATGGTCAGTCTGTATAATTTTTACAGACTTAATTATACTTGAAGGCATTTATTGTAACTTTTAATCAGTTTTTATACAAGACTAATTTGTACCATTAGATTTATACGAACTAATTGGCAGAATAAAGTCTGCCAGCGGCTCATCAAAGCGAACGTTTGACATTTGCTTTGATGTAACTTCATTAGTCAGTTTAAAACTATTATGTCTTTGGAGTAAATTAAAATTAGTTTTTTAAGAAAATGTGAAATACTGAATTATTTTTTTCGTAAACAGTTTCACAGTGTTAACGATTTTCCAGACTCAAAATTTATAATAACAAAATAAAGAAATTTTAAGCTTGTGAAAGTTTGAGTCTCTGTGCCCATCCAAAGTTTGAGTCTCTAATATTGTTTAATTAAAATCACACCCTGTCCACAGCATACTATGTATGTCCTGTCGTCCTCAGAGTACTATGAGTTTTCGTTAACGACCTACCTTCTTCTTCTGACTGGAGTTGTTAATTAGCTAACTTAACAACATCCTAATAGCGATCATATCAATATCCATTAAAAGTCTTTGGTTTTAAATAAATAAATTGACCTGGCAATCGCACTAAACAATAATTTAATGAAATATATATACTGCTGTGCCCCCAGATAGATTTTACATTCTTTACTTCACCATTGATACTGATTTTAATGAGTTTTTCAAGTTGAATAAATACAACTTCGAATTATTGGTTTCCTAATCAATTTGTTTCGTTACAATTCTGTCACATCGCTTACATCGTTCTCATTTTGTAAAAGCTATTTTTGGTCGTTCATCAATTTCAGATCGACGTGAAAAAATATTGTAACAAGCCGTCAGTTGCCAGGCGTAAACATTTACAATCCATCAGTTTGCGATTAGATAATAATTGTTTACTATGCTATTATGCGAGAACAAACGCGAAAACTGTTTGTCTTATATTCACAAATTACGCAGTAAATAAATATTTTTTTCTATTTTATAGTGCGATAAGCAATAATAGAACAGGCGACGCAGAGATATGGATTTAATCATTTGCACTTGGAACTTGAAATATTTTTATCTTTACGGTCTTTTATCTTTATTAAACGATTGTCTTTGCCCAGTGACAGTAAACGTAATTAAACATCTATGCCTACTATGACCCAGGTAAAAAAATACACAATGTAGGCCTGTAAGTACTTAATCGGCGGTCAGAGGTAGTTGTGAAGTTTATATTCTTCATACAATTACAGTTTTGTAATACTTTCAGGTACCTATCAATATCAGGTATGAATTTCAAGGTGGCAATCCGAGATTATATTCTATTCTATTCTGTTTATTAATTTCTTCAACGTTTTTATAACTCAAACAGCTTCCTTTCTAAATGACTACCGTACCGCTGTTCACCCGCTGATGATAGCGCACTTTGACAGTTCTACCAGACTGTAGGGGAGCCTAGAAGGTTCTTTTACTGTGGTCTTCAAGATGAACTCACTGCACCTAATGGAAAGCAGCCGTGAGGTCCAGATTAGGGATTGACAAGTACAGTAATGAAGTAACTACTGGGCTGGTCAATCTCGTTCATTGAGAGCTTTTCACCTGTAAGTGCGATTTTAAGCATTCATTATACCTAAGACAGCGTGGAGCCGTTTGGTTGGTAGCACATACGATGATATCAGCAAGCTATGTGTCATTATATGACATTAGCAGGATTAATAGCCAGACACAGTACAAACAAGTATTTGACATAATTGACATAATCCCATAATGGAATCGTAATCCTGAGTGCGGGAACAAATATTACCCAAACAAAGAAAAGTAATCACGCCATCAAACAATGAAAATAAGCAAATATTAATTACGCAATGAGAGTAAAATTCAAACAGACAAACATAATGAAGCCATTTAAATATTATATTAGTAACATCAAGTGTTTGCATGATTTATTATTTCCTCGAGATAAAATTTACTTAGTCAAATAGCAACAACAGTTTTAAGAATCATGAATACTCTTAGTATTAGGTATGAAGTCTTGGAAGTCAGGTTTGTGAGAAAATCCGTAGATAAGTGGGTTCGCCAAGGTGGTCAGTAGATACAAGTGAAGTGGTAAATGGGGCAAATCGAAGAACTAATGGTGGGTAAGGGAGGGAGGCCGTAGCAGAGAACATAGTGGCCAAATGACCGATATGAGTCACTGTACAAGAGGTGAGCCTGCCGCTGCTATCCGACTGTTGATTTCCGTTCAGGCAAGTAATTAAATCAGAAGGAGAACTAAGGTCGCCGACGTAGCCCAGCGTATTAGCAGGTTGAAGTGGCAGTGGGCAGGGCACATAGCACGAAGGACTGATGGCCGTTGGTGCCGGAAAGTCCTCGTGTGGAGACTATTTGGAGTCAAAGGATTTCCTTAAAAAGATCATAGGGTTTCGGTGGATGCAGGCCGCCTTTTACCAGCCGCTCTGGAAATCTATGGGAGGCCTATGTGCAGCAGTGAATGTCATGTGGCTGCTGCTGACGATGATGATGATTTATTTAGGTTTATAAAACAATGAGCGTATAAAAAATATACTGATTTTAGGTACTGAGGCACGGGCACCTCAAGACTTATCTACCACATAAATAATAGTGTAGCTAACGCTAAGATTTAGATTAATGTCATCAATTTAGCTTCAATAAACGGCTCTTAAGGATTTGTTGTTCTTGTCGGCACTCCCGTCCCATTACAAGGGTTCGGTTAAATTGAGACGATTAACTCGCCCGAGTAGCACGAAGTGCGATCATTGGAATAGCTGACTTAGAGCGCTATCACACTGGCTATTTGCAAGACTGTTTCCGGCGATTTAGGCACAAGCCGCGAAACGCACTAGCCACACAATAATACGACGCTCTCAGCGCTGCACATAAACGGCCTATATACGTCCCACTGCTGGGCACAGGCCTCACCTCAACTATGAGGTGGAAGGAGCCATACTCCAACACGCGGGCTCAGTGCGGGTTGTTGAAGGGGTGTAAGGTTAGTGAGCAACCTTAATGTCAGATGTTATCAAGCCGCCCTAAGCTTAACGACTGACATCTAGCGACGTCCACCGGGACCAACCGCTGTGAAGGCATGTTAATGCCTTCCGAAGCACGGAGATGCCCGAAATACACATCACTAAATTTTCGGTCGGTGTGGTCACCCGTCCCATTTCCGACAACAGCGATCGTCGCCGATCACTGTCATAACTGCGCCACGGGCACCTCAGCGTTGCACATTTTCAGTAAAACAATCGGCTTTGAAACCGCGACTCGTTGCAATCACACGTAGAGCACACACTGAGATTTACGATCCTACCCCTTAAAGCTAACAACACCAGTGTGAGATAACCCTTATAGCGGTAAAACGGTGGCAGTTTTCAACAATATTATGTGTTTATGACTATTGTCATTTGAGTTAACAGAGGGACATTTGCGCAAAATCCCATGGGATAATGTGGGCATAAACTGTGTAATCTTTGGGTTTGTTTATAATAGGCAAACAAGGGTACAGGCAAGGCAGTCAGAACCATGGGATTATGACCCCATAAACACTTAACTAGCCATTTTTTAGTCAATAGGTTGGGTCAACTGCTAATGTTTCACCGTCAGAGATTATTTTTACTTTATAAAATCTTTTAGCTTGACCGAAGTTAAACATAAACAGCAAGTTTATTTTCTGGTTTCTTAACCTCAACTTAACTCTAGTTTATTTCTAACACTAATCCCCAAATTCACAAACGCAAATCAACGTTGAGCATCCCTCAAAAGTAAAGCTTTCCCTGTCAGTTCTATTGATATTTAACGTGACAGCGTGCTTAGCATTGATTGACGTTTTGTGAATTTGGGGCTTAGTGTCATTCTTTTTTTTTAAATATAATATAATAATGGTCGCTCGCAACGAAGTATAATAAATTATACCAATGTCCGAACCGATTATGGTATTATCATGGTAATGTTATTTTACTTACTTAAATTAATTGTTAGTAAACATTTTTGATCGGATTTCTTATAAACGTCTGTGATAAGCTTACATATTATTTTTTCTCTCACTTTATTTTATGATCCACAAATAAATTACACGCATCACAAAATCCCACAGGAGTTGATTGAACTGTAATTTGTTACCAAAGTCTTAGACTAAATTGATTCCTAAACTAAATTGATCTAACATACGGAACCCCAAGGGAAACCCGCACAAGCTTATACAAGGCAATCCCGATTCCGTTACTTATAAAATTTAATATCGACAACATTTTCCAGGTATTGGTATAGGGACGCCTTTGTTCCATAGCTTTACATAAGTGTCGCTGGAACATTATGGAAATGTAAACAATATCTCGGCAAACATTCAGTACTAGTAAAGGCAAGGGTACACATCCACAATATTTGAGTTTAGGCGAAACATTAAACAAAGACGAAAACAAGATAAAAATATTTTGCACGACTCAAGTTTTAAAGGCAGTTATGAAAGTCAAATAGGGCCTCTTTCAAGGCTTAGGACTTCGTTACGTAAAATTTTCTTTGTTTACTTTATTTATGTTCTTCACAATAAGGCATTTAGAATGATATACAATTGGGAACGTTTTCTTTTCGCTTTTCTACGGTACATGAAGCAGCATCAGGCGTTGTCCCAATACGATGTGAATGCGATACCGCGACCATTGTACTTATCGACGAACAAACATGCTGATCTAGTCACAATCTAGGGTACGTTCCGAATTGAGTCAAAATCGAAAAAAGCGCGCTCACACGCGTCCTGAATTGATGATCGCGCTAACGGCAGACAGCTTGACGTCATGAATGACTTCACTAATGGCGCCATATTGCACCTACAACGATTATGCTCCGGGGCGTTAACTTCGTGAGCCTTATGTCAGATTCATAGACGAAACGTCAAACAGACATTTTCACGTAAAACTATTCATATAGAAATGCCTCAGAATCAATCCAGGCCTGGCAGGTAAAATCTTCTTCTACTTTTGCTTTACAGAAGCTAAAACGTTAGAAACCTCGAGAAAATCCTGGGAATGATAGAAATTACAAATTTAAAACTGTTAGGTTGTGTGTCACTATCAAATGATCCGGATTGATTATGACGCTGAAAGCACTGTGAGTGCTGCTGTGCGATATTTCAATTCGGAACGAAAATTACCGTCAGCACTCAGTGCTGTAATCGCATTACGGACCGCACTCGTGGATAGTGCGCGAGAAGATCGTGATCGTGATCGCGTATTCGCATTCTATTAGTACCACCAGATTTTGCTATAACACGTTCGTCAATCGTGTAATCGCGCCATAATTGCCCATGGGCAATAATGTGATTTGAATTCGGTTTGTATTCGTATTCTGAGTTAGGCTGTATGTTATTTATTAATTTTTTTTGCCCATTAAAAAAAGGAAAAACATGAAAACTCTTCACCAAGAAAAATTTATTCGAATGTCGATCTGACCACTTATAAAATAGACGACAAAAAATTTAAAAGGCGCACACCGCTCAAACAGCAGAATGTTATTTATCTTTGCTAATGTTTTTAGCATCACTTTTAATTTTCGATAAATATCCTTAACTTTCCATATTTCATTATTTTAACTAGAAATGAATATTTCTCTAAGTACTCTCTTTTTTCAGTCGTTGGTTTCAATTGCCTCGCAGAAACTATAAAAAGTAGAGTAGCCATAGCGGGCTTGTATTTGTCTTGGGCGATCTTGATCACCTAGTACTCAGGATTCTAATAGCTTTAACTCCCTCGCTCCGCTCGGGAGTTAACCGTAGAATCCCTGGTGTTGGGGGTTCAATATAGCGCTCGGGACATAATACACTTCTTTTAGCCCTTTTTGCATTATCTACTATTAAAACGTTATTTGGCTTAGTTCTTTTCACTCAAACAATCACATTCGCGTAGTTATGGACCAAAATACAAACTCACTGGTTGATCGTTCAATGTGCAAATGCAGAATGCCACCCATGTGCATGAATTTTTACCACCTTTGTGAAAGAACCAGATAACCAAACTACCTAGTGCTGATGGCAAGTAAGTATTAGTATTTTAACTTCGAAAGTGTATTGTTAGCGTTCGTTACCGCCAACTTAACTGAAAATGCACCCATTTACACTCCGCTAGTTTTTAACGGGGCGCTTATCAGCTTCATACATTAGAGTACAATAGGATAGCAGATGCAGTAATGCCAAGAAAACCAGGCTAAAGAGAACCCTGGCCTTGGCTTGTAAGAGGAACTGGGAAGATTTTGATCAGACTCATTTCAAAAACAGCAAGAGGGTGCAATGAAGGTTGACTTTGGCACGATAAAATAATCAGTACATTTATTTGTCTGCACCTCCAGTATCTTATTCGATATTGGGTACTGAGTGAAATATTTTGAGTTTGGTATACCTATAGACATAACTTGTAGCGTGTGTCGCGCTCTTCGAATGAGGTTATGCTTTTCATACATATACATTTAACTGTTAAATAAGATTAGTGTTCAGTCATTGTACCTATTGCTCCTGGTGCTCACATTGTAATGCGTGTAAAAAAAGTTCGCGCACCGTGCACTAAAGAGCAGAAAAAGGCGAAATTTGAAAAAGAAATCCTTTTAGGTGTTCAAAGGTGAAACTTGAGCATTTGCTCGAGCGTACATATGCTACAATACAGGCAAAAGCTCCTAACTGGAGATAACACAACAAAATCTAGTAGTGCCTTTTGATTTCGGACCCACCACCACCGACGTATTTTGTTCGTAATGTTACTAATTTATGTTCGCTGAATGCAAAACCATTTAGTGATACGAAAATGTGGTATCACGTAAAATGTTGTACTTAAAATTCATTTTATTATTATAAATTCAAAAACGGAATACAAAATGGCGCAGTGATTAATTAGTCTCTTGCATTATACACCATTTTATCATGTTAAATGTTTTGCAAATAGTAAGCCCAATGGTAAATGAGGTCCAGAGCATACTCCAAAAATTATATCTGCACATTAAAATATTAAATGAAGTTGAACTACGATAGGTACGATGCATAAATCCACAGATGATAAAGTTTTGATATAATTTTAGTGAGTTACTATTATGTGTCTTCCTAAAACACACAGCGTTTAGGGTGAAGAAGCTGTTCATGGTCTTATTTAATATTAGCAACACCTTACCTTAGTCTTTGGTATTTTTAGTTCCAATTTCTCACCAGGAGGGCGCCACCATCTTTGTAAAACTTGTGGCGACAAGTATTTGAATTCATAGCGTTTGTGGTTTTCTGCAAAAACGGTCACGTAAAGTGAAAATTCCAATTTAATTGTGAAAAAAGTAGTGAAGTGTATCTGTTTTTGTGCGCTTTCTTATCGCCATGATCGTAGCGGTAAGGAAGAATGTTTGCAAAGTCAAACCCTGATGCTCCGGATGGAAATCGGGAGATGACTCTTGACTCGAGGCGAACAGACGAAAGTAGGTACCTACTTCGTCTTCTTCCTCGCTTTAGGAAGACAAAAAGCGAATGGATTTCGCTAGTCCTCCACTAAATGAACGTCTTAGACGTAAGTAAAAACAATATGTTTCTCGTAGTGATCTGCGTGTTGACACGTTGATAAGTTGCTTCCATGTCTCAGTACCTATGTTACAGAATTGTCAAAGTATTTAAACAAGCTTCTAGGACAATATCTCGAAGCAAAATTGACCAGTTCTCAAAACGATTGCACAATCCATGTCAATCAACTGAAACTCTTATGGTTACTTAATGTCAAATTTAAATGTAGATAGCTTATTTTAGCTTATGGAGAATGTCTCTCTAAAATAGTTAAATTGCAGTAATACTGATTCATTCGATACTGATGCATAGAAGACAATTCGTTATGAATGGGCTTCGCAATCAACGATTGCAGCTCAGGCTTTGTACCTTTGAAAATTAATGGCGAACTGTGCCATTTCAACAATCAGAAAGAATATTTACTTTCTACTGAAAACCTGTTAGCTGGACTATTAATGTGGTGTTTGAACAGCATCAATTAATAAAATCTGGTCCCCAGAACTTGTCAATTGGGCTGCTGCTCATTCTGAGGGCCTCAGTACATTGTTCAATAAAGTAAGTGTTATTTGTGGTCCACAAGCTGAATGTAATAAAATGTGGCTATGCAAATTATTTGTGGTAAAGGGCTGAGTTTATAGAATGTATCGCAAAAAATAAAATGAATAGTCCAAACCTGAGAAAAATTACACCAAAGGTTTTCGGATGGAAGTGGTTCGGTTGTAGGGGTCCAAGTTCAGAATATTTGTATGATTGTAAAAATTTACCCCAGTTATTAAGTCTTAGGGGGCACTCAAATGTGGCTGAATTGAATGATCTCCTGCATATTTCAAAGGTGAATCATTTACTTCTACTTACTTTTTAAATGACCCCGACTCCCATCAGAACCCCAGAGCACCACATGAACCGTTATACTCATTGGTGGGGGGGGGGGGGGGAAGGGGGCCCACTTAAGATATTGAGAGCCCCAGTAATAGATTTCAGCTGTTTTACCACAATGTCACCTACCAAATACCGGGGTGGGATAAGATCAATTTTCGACCTCAGAGGTCTCAATTGATTTGTGTCAACAAAACCACCACCACAAATATTTTGCAGGACTTTACAATTGGATTACAGAAATCCTTCTCTGTATGTCATTCAGAATTCTAGTCCATCTAGACAATTACCGTTTGGTCAACCAGGACCATTCTATTCTGGAGAGCCAAGTTGCGGAAACTATGGCACTCCTACAGACTCGAAGCTGGCATATCAACCGCCTTGATCAGTCTTAAAGCCAATTCAACAGGTAGAGTACTTGGGCTTACTATAGGACACTCTGTAAAGTGTCTTATTACTGACTGCAATAACTCTGCTCTGGCAATTTATTTTATTAATATAAATATATATAATAATAATAGTTGCACTGTAAAAACTCAGTCTGTTAATCAAACTTTGCTTATCATGCCCATTCTAAAAAGGCACTCAAAATTGCCGAAACTTCAATTATTCTCTTTTTGGAGGTTTCATGCAAGGCTAACCAAGAGAAAGGAAGATGCTGTCTTCAAAAGCAAGGTAAAGTAAACCTAAACTAGTGGTTGACAATAGTCTATAATAGAGCACAGCTCGGTCCCATAAAAAAGTTAGAGGTCACTCAGTACCTAACATTCGATGCAGCAGATGTAGGCTGGGGTCCTCATCTCAATGACAACGTCTCAGCAGGCAAGTGGTCACCAAGTCAGAGCCTGGTTTTCAAATTTAAAACAATTGTATGCTGTTTTTGCTGCCATCAGGTGCCAACAATAAGTTCTTTTGAACACTCATATTCTGATTCAGTCAGAGAATATCACTATAATGTCATACATAAAATAAACAACTCGCTCCATTGCCACGTCAGAATTGACAACCAGACTCTAGGAGCTAACCGAGCAGCTTAACATATTGCTGTCGGCTTGTTACCTCTCGGGGAGGCTAGACAATAATGTCATACATACAATATCAACTCGCTCTTTTGCCATGTCAGAATTGACAAACAGACTCTTGGAGCTAACTGAGCAGCTCAAGATAATGCCTTTGGCTTGTTACCTCTCGGAGAGGCTAAAAAATAATGTCATATGTACAATAATAAACAACTCGCTCCTTTGCCATGTCAGAATTGACAAATAGAATTTTGGAGCTAACCGAGCAGCTCAACACATATAATGCTGTCGGCTTGTTACCTCTCGGGGAGGCTAGACAATATGTCAATCATACAATAGTAATCAATTCGCTCCTTAGCCATGTCGAAATTGACAACCAGACTCTTGGAGCTAACCGAGCAGCTCAACACATATAATGCTGTCGGCTTGTAACCTCCCGGGGAGGCTAAACGGAATAGCAGACCCTCTGTCAAGAGGTCGAACTTTGCCCCAATGGCACTTACTGCCCCAGGCCACGGAGGTCGTATTCAGAAAGTGGGTTATTCGCGAGATAGCGTTGCTGCGGTCCAGCCCAGCTGTGGTCCCTCTTTAGGGCACCTTATACTAAAACGATGACTCAGCTCTTGTCTGCGACACCTTTAGTCGCTAGTGGATTTCGATCTAGCTTGGATATTCTTACTGTCCAACTTGTTACTTGGATGCTAGCTCACCCAAACTCAGCAAAGGGAAGCTACATTCTAATAGCTCCGCATTGAAACCAATGCTTTTGGTGGCCGGGTCTGAGGTGTCGAACCTTGAATGATCCAATTCCAATACCATACCTGCGGAAGGTACTTGTACACAAGTCCACGGGCCTCAGCCCTGCTCAGGTGGCCCAGTTGCAACTCCAGCCTTGGATAGTTGGGGGTGCTCTGAACAAGTAGCAGACTAGAATTCAAGTAAGCAAGGTCTCTTGAAAGTTGAAGAAAGGCGAACATCTTTATTGTTTGTTGATAAAACTTCTTTGAATATATCCTTTCCTAACATTTAATAGATTCTTTGGTGCGGAACCAGAAGGATTAATGATAAGTCCCTAAGAAGTGTGCTAAAGACCTTTTCTAGCAATTATATTTTTGAAGCTCCATCGGTGAAATGTGGCCTTCTGTGTGTTCTGTTCGCCATGGCGACGGCGGTCGGTGTGCTTCTGACTGACCCGTTAGGGATATGGTCGTGAGAGTATGATATTTTTGAAGGAAGGCTTTGCTGAAGTACTATCCTTTAGCATAATCAGCCATTCTTACTTACTGTAAAACCTTCAGAAATTGGAAGCCATTTGTCTCGCTAAACCCAAGCACATCCGCTGTTTGGAACAGTAAAATATTATTTCAATGATTAATAAATTCAACATGTTTGAATACACAAACCTCGATGTAGCCAGACCTGCTGCCCTGATACTACTTCTAGTGTCTGGCCATAGAATACATGAAACTAACATCAATATTAGTTACCTGTAAAAAATAGTTTTTCAAGACGATAAAGTGCACTTATGTCTTGAATTTGAATTTATGATAGTGGAACTAACCAACAATGGGTATGGTTATTATCATATCACCCAGACTTGTTTGACCAATTTATCACATAAATATATACATATATATTAGGGGTAACCAATACCTACTCGACAATTTGAAGGGCATAATATACCACAATTATTAAATTACAATAATTGGTTAACCTAAACCTGCTAAAAGAACTATGATGACAGATCTAATTTCAAGAAAACTACCATAGATCCATCTCTCGGTAGCATACCCAATACCCAATAGTTACCCAATAGTTGAATAGACAGTTGACCCAAGAAGGAAATTTCAGACAGAGGAAACTGGGAAAGAATCTCTGCATGTACTAACTGATCTTTATTGTCATCAAGTCCAACTGTTACTAATCTGTCAGAAGATTTATTTTGTTATATTCTAACTTTTCAAATATTTCATATATTTAATTATTGTTTATTTTTGTTTATATTGTTATTACAAAAATAAATCATTTAGTGATTAATGTGATCTCACTAAAAGTTGATAGCAAAAGTAATAGGTTTGTTTCTAAGCAAACAATGAGAACTCAATTCACAATTGTGGGTATTATCATTATTGATAAGAAGTGAATGCAATTAAGTATTGTTGTTATTTGAGCAAATTATATAATTTGTTGCCTTGTTGATTTTATTATATTCTTGATTTTAACTGTGTTGATCCCTAATTATTGTGGGAATTACACTTTAATAAAGGTTTATCCTTGTGCATTGTTTCTTACATAAATCATTGATTATGTAAGCATTCATGTAATCATCACATAGCGTTTGTGTTTTTAATATTTACTTCTCACCAGCAGATAACAAACAGGTCTTCACCCTAAACGCTGTGTGTTTTAGGAAGACACATAATAGAACTGTTTTGCATTACAACAAAACAGATGTTATGTGTTGAATAAAACACACAGCGTTGCAGCAAGTGGCTTGCAGGTGAGGGAAGACTTCTATGAATTCAAATACTTGTCGCCACAAGTTTTACAAAGATGGTGGCGCCCTCCTGGTGAGAAATTGGAACTAAAAATACCAAAGACTAAGGTAAGGTGTTGCTAATATTAAATAAGACCATGAACAGCTTCTTCACCCTAAACGCTGTGTGTTTTATTCAACACATAACATCTGTTTTGTTGTAATGCAAAACAGTTCTATTCTGTGTGTTTTAAGAATGTCATTTTTGATTTAGGAAGCAGAACAGGGTTTACAAAAATATGTAAAAACTTGACTTACCGCCGCACTCAGAGACGTCACATAACTTTAATGGTTGATTAGCGTCAAAATTTGACATTCTGAAAAGTTCTTTATTTAATTTGTTATAAAGTCTCTTTTCAAAAATGAAATTTTGACGCTAATCAACCATTAAAGTTATGTGACGTCTCTGAGTGCGGCGGTAAGTGACTTTAGGCCGATAACGGGTCGCCTCTTTTCCCATTCCAACTCGTAGTAAATACTAAGTAAGTATATCTCAAGCTCGTCGAAAATTTTAGGGTTCCGTGGTGGTCATTTTTACACAACAGGTGGTCGTACAGAACCCTTTTTTGGAGACCTCGTATAGGAAGCAGAAGTGTTGGCAGACCAGCTGCCAGATGGTCGGACGATATAAGAAAGACGGCAGGACCGACCTGGACGAGACTCGCCGCATCTAGATCTTCTTGGAGAGCCATGCAAGAGGCATATGTCCAGCAGTGGACGCACAAATGCTGAGAAGTACCTAAAAGGTAAAAACGGGGCCCTACTACTAAGCCTCCGCTGCCTGTCTGTCAATCTGTCAGCAGGGTGTGTATCTCATACCGTGATATTTTGGAAAAAAAACTGCTATCCGCTAGAATTAAGGTCTTTTTTCGTATTTTTCTCAATATTAACAACAGTAACCGGACGCTTAAAATTTTCCCAAAATATTCACTTAAGTATTTCCTTACAAAATCAACAGTTTTATGAAAATAAAGTTAATATTGGAAGCCCAACCTGGGCTTCAAAACCTCAAACGTGATTTCGTGATGGTACGGAACCCTTCGTGCGCGAGTCCGACTCACACCTTACCGTTTTTTTACCTTAAATATGTTTTATTAAATAATACTTAACAACGTTTTTTTGCGTTGAGCGGCCTTAATTTGACCCAAGGGATTTTCCCTTCCCTTAATGACATTTCCTCAAAGTTTACCGTACAAAACGTGCTTGAAGAGAAATATTAGACGACATTAACTCAAACCCATAAATCAGACAAAAGTCATTTCAGAGATATATCTAAATTACTTCAGTGTGACCAAGCGCCATCTGTCGGGCAACACTGGTGATTAATGGACTACCGCTGCTTTGTCTGTACTTTGTTATTAATTACAACCAAAATTAGTGTTTAGTATTAGTTAACATACTCGGCACGGCACATCACTACCCATTTCTGGTCAGTCCTTCTTGCTCTACTGTAAAGAAATGATATTTGGCAAGTGCGAGTGAAAAAACGGAAATGGGGTAACGTAATGTGCTGTTGACTGTACATACGGAAATTGCAGGAAAATTATTGATCTCCATTCATGAAACGCCAAGTAATCGTCCATCATCAATTAAATTTAAGAAAAGGTACTTTACGGATTTTATTCAGTTTTATATTTCTGTCATATTTTCTTACAGTATATAATACCTCGATCAGACAACGTTAAATTGTTAAAGTTAATTTGTTGAGTTTGCGTTAAGTAATAGGTATTAGAAAGATTGTTTGCAAAAAAATAAACAAGACATTTAATTGCAAGATTACAATTGATTTATAGCATTACTAACCCCCGAATTTACAAACGACAATCAACTCTTTCAATTCTATTGACATTTTACGGGACAGCACGTGCGTGAGCGCGTGCTTAGCGTTGATTGACATTTGTGATTTCGCGGGTAAGCGTCCCTACCACAAAACGCCGCCACGATTCGATATACTTTGTATCGAGTGGTGAGTGGCCGCTTCACGCCACACGCTATAAACGCTGGTGGTGGCGTTTTGTGGCGCCACAAAACGCCCCGGGTGCCGCTGAACCTGGTTCAAGCCTTCAAAACCAAATTGAAAGAAGCCATCATGCATTGAAACTCGTTTGTCAAGAAAATAAAGTCACCAAGAATGGATATACCTAAGGAAATAGAATTCTACAAAGCTAAAAGTGGTCTGCAATGAATTCACCTCTGCGAGACTGGGAGGAAATTGGTATGACGGAGCCTATTTGTTGAATCTCATTGGTGACTTGAAAGATTTCTTAACCCAAAGCATGGACTTGAGCGGGTGGGATCAAATGAACTATTATATTTGTATCGCATACTAAGAGGTGCTCGTGGTGTTGTGGCAGTGAATCGGCAACGATTGCTGTTGTAAAGCAACTTACGCCGGGTCGGAAATGGGATGGGTGGCCACCTTGACCGGAATTAAGTGATGTATTTTTCGGGCATCTTCGTGCTTCGGAAGGCACGTTAAGCAAATGGTCCCGTTTGACGTACCTAGATATCAGTCGTTAAGCCTTGTCAGAGGCCTTAGGGCGGCTTGATAACATCTGACATTAAGGTTGCTAACTAACCTTACACCCCTTCAACAATCCGCACTAAGCCCGCGTGTTGGATTATGGCTCAATCCACCTCATAGTTGAGTAGTAGATTGATCGTCCCACTTCTGGGGCTGTGTCGTATACATACAGGCCGTTTATGGTTATGGTTATGGTAAGGAAATCTTGATCGATCTTACATTCGAACTTTACCATCCCAGAAGGAAAAATAAATCTGCTACGCAACCTTTTTTTTTTTTTTTTTTTTTTTGAGTAGGGGAAATGCACTTACGCATACCCGCCAACCGGGGGGTTGGACTGGTTATGTCGGACTCTCCACGGGGAGCATGCTCTACCCAGTGGCTCTACCGACTAAAAACCCTACTACTCCCTCTCTTCGTCCATAGTGGGGGAATACGCCGTATAGCTATAAGCCCTGTGCGCGTTCTCCCGGACGGTGCCCGCCTACACGGCGGGCCGGAAGCGACCCCCCCTTCGAGAGGGGGGGCCAGTGGGGACAGCCGAGGGTGTCGAGCCGTCCCTACCAGGCAGTGGTGGAGGCCTGTGCAATGCCGGCAACGGTACCCCCGTACCGCGCGCCGGCTGGCCTCTACCACGGAGGGGTGCGACACGGCGAGCAGGTGCGCGCCGTCTTCCCCCCCTCCTCGGCCTGCGGAGCTCATCGGCTGCAGGATCAAGCTCCCGCAGCCGCTCCGCCGCTTCCTTAGCGGTCATCACCTCCTCGCAGAAGGTGGCGAACGCTCGCCAAGCCTCTTTGTCTGCCAGCATTGCGATCACAATGCTCGGCAGAGAGAGGTCCTGGCCCACCTTGGCGACTAGCGCCATGCGCTGTGGAGCCCACGTTTGGCACACCGCTAGTGTGTGGTGCGCCGTGTCCTCCACAGCGCCGCACTCATGGCAGAGTGGGGCTGCCTCTCGGCGGATGCGGTGCAAGAATGAGCCAAAGCACCCATGCCCGGTCATAATTTGCACCATCCTGTATGAGAGGGACCCATGCTGCCTCTCCAGCCACTTATCAAGCACTGGAGCGAGTGCCTCCACCGTCCGCCGTCCAGACTCTGGAGCTCTTAGGTCCGCCATCCACAGCCGGACCAGGCTTGCCTGAGCCTCCTTGCGGACGGCCTCCCGCTCTTCGGGGCAGAAGCGGTCACCCGCGGCCCTCTTGGCGGCCGTCCAGCGGTACATGGCCGCCAACACGTCCGCCTCTAACTCCCAGGGAGCGTTTCCCGCCAGCGCGCAGGCCGCGGGAAAACCAACGGTGCGATATGCTCGCACGCTCCGCTGTGCTATCGCCCGCTGGGGCGCTCGGAGGAGGCGGACGTTCATCTTCTTAGACAGGGCCGCCGCCCAGATCGGGGCGCCATAGAGAGCCATGCTCCTCAAAATGCCGGAGTAGAGCCTCCGGCATTTGGACCCCGGGCCGCGGATATTCGGCAACAGCCAGTTAAGGCTGTTTGCCGCTCTCAGCAGCCTGGGTGACAACCCCCGGAAGTGGGGCAGAAATTGCCACCTCGAATCGAGGATCAGACCGAGATACTTGATCTCGGTCTTCACCACCGTTCGGACGCCACCGAGCACTATTTGTGCGTCAGGTGGCGCCGGAGGTTGTCGCGAGCCATGGAACCAGATGGCCTCGGTCTTTTCGAGCGCCACCGTGAGTCCGAGGCGACCGATTCGGTCGGCCACGAGGTCTCCTCCGACTTCCGCAAGCGGAGCCGCGTCCCTGAAGGACTTCCCCCGGGCAGTGACGAGCGTGTCGTCAGCGTAACAGATTACGCTCATGCCCGGAAGGAGTGCGCCGCGGAGGAGCCAGTCGTAGCCTATGTTCCACAGGAGCGGCCCCAACACCGACCCCTGTGGAACCCCGGACTCGACGCTATAGCGTCGGATGGCGCCCGAGCTGTCTGAGAAGACAATTGCCCGATCTCTGAGGTAACTCTCAACGAGTCCCTGTAAATACAGGGGTACTCGGAAGTACCTCAGGGCCTCCAATAATGTAGCGTGAGGGAGGGAGTTGAAGGCGTTCTTGATATCGAACGATATCGCAATCACTCCCTCCTCACACTCTTCAGCCTCCAGGATGAGTTCCCGGAGATGGGCCAGGGCGTCAATGGTGGAACGCCGTGCCCGGAACCCAAACTGGGCGCCTGCCAGGTCCGGGCCTACCAGGTCCAGGCCTACCTCCCGTAGGTGCTCGAGAAGGCGGTAAGAAACCACCTTCTCGAATATCTTCCCTACTTCATCCAAAAGGATGATCGGACGGTAGGCCGAAGGCGAGTCAACTGGACGCCCTGCCTTTTGGATAAGGCAGAGCTGACCCACCTTCCAGATCGCGGGGAACCTCATCTCCCGGAAACACCGGTTGAAAAGGTCCCTAAAATTGCCCTCCATTTGGCCAGCCGCTATGGCCACGACCTTGGCTGGCAATCCGTCTGGACCTGGCGCCGTCTTCTTGGCCCGCCACTGGAGCACCACCGCACCGAGCTCCTCCGCAGAGATAGCGGGGACCTCCTCGGACTCGTCAAGAGCGCCGCGACACGGAGGCATCGCCGGCGGGACGAAGTCCTCGCAGCGGGCCGGGAACAGAACCCGGACCACCTGCTCCAGGAGAGCCGAGTTGAGAGTCTCGGTCAGGGGAGGGCCAATGGGACGCAGCTGGGCGCGTGCCGTTTTATATGGCCTCCCCCACGGGTCTTGATCGAGACTCTCGAGCATTTCTGCCCGGGCCCGATCCTTGGCCTGACGAATGGCGTACTTCAGGGTGCTCCGTGCCGCCCTGTACGCCTCGTAGAGGTTGACCTCCTCGTTGGGGTCGGCCCTCCTCCGCCGGCGTTTACAGTTTGTATACGCTCTCCGGGCCGCAACGCAGGCAGCCCGGAGACCCGCGATCTCCTCCGACCACCAATAGACGGCGTGTCGGGGATCGGGGCGGCGGGACCGAGGCATGGAGAAATCACACACCTCGGTCAAGGAGTCCCTGAGTTGGGACGCGGCCTCCTCTACGTCGACGTCGGGTCGGGGTGGGCAGAACCACCCCTGGACGAATGCAGCCTCTCTCGCCATTCCGCGGTCGAGCCGCGATAGGGCCCAACGTGGGAAGGGAGAGTCCGGCTTCGGAGCCCTGCCTTGTGGGCCCCGGTTGGAGATCTCGAACCTGATGTATTTATGGTCTGAAAGAGTCTCCACCGGGTCCACACGCCAGTCTGCGATGAGGGCAGCCAATGCGGGGGTGGTGAAGGTGACGTCCACCACCGACCCACCATTGTAGCGGACACACGTGTGCGCCGTGCCCCTATTCACTAGGGACAGGCCACACGTCACCGCCCACGTCTGGAGGACCCGACCACGGTAGGTTGTGGTTGGGTTACCCCACGCTGCCGACTTCGCGTTGAGGTCTCCGGCGAGGACCACCTGTCTTGGAGCCAGCCGGCCCAAGACCGCAGACAGGGAGGCGAGGAAGTCCTCGAACTCCCTGAGAGGCCGGGTGGGGGAGAAATACACTCCCACCACAGCGAAATCCCCTCCGGAGACGGCGACATACCCGGACCCCTTTTCCAATAAGGAAAGAGGGGGAAAGCCCGGGGCAGGCCGGGTAAGGACGGCCACTACTCCATCTAGATCGCCAAACCAGCGATCCAAGATGTAGTACGGCTCAGCCACCACCGCGATGTTCACCTGCCATTCGGCCAGGGTCTGGGCCATCAGATCCTGGGCCGAACGGCAGTGATTCAGGTTACCCTGAAGAAATTTGCAATGTCCGACTTGATACATCATTCGGACATTGCACCATCTTGCGCCGACGACGGGCCGGCACCAACAGCAGCGGCGGCCTTAGGCAGCGCCGGCTGTTTTCCCTTCTTGGGAGGGGGGGAGCACTTGCTCCCCCTCATGACATGCCCGGCTGGCCGGCCACTAGCGGCGCAGACCGCGCACTTGGGCTCGGCCGCCTTGCAGGTGCTTGCCTTGTGCCCCTCGGCTCCGCACCGGAAGCAAAGCTCCGAGCGGTCTACCGAGGAAGGGCAGTGCGGCCTGGTGTGGCCGGTGCCCAGGCACTTGAAGCACCTGAGCGGCTCGTCGTCGATGGCGCAGACGGATGCCGTGCTCAGGCCGATCGCCAGACGACCAGCCTTCAGCACGGCTTTGGCGGCTGCGATGGGGCATTGAATGCGCAATGTCCCAGCGCCTCTGCGGCCGGTGCGAATTGCACCGACCTTCAGCTGCTCCACCGAGCAGCCGCCGACCTTGGCCACCTTAGCGGTGACCTCCTCTACAGTTGCGGACGCATCCAGGTCCCCAACTTGCAGGGAGGCGCACTTCTCTGGGCGGACCACATTGGCCGCACCCGCCACCACCTGTCGCAGCTTATCTGCGAAGGTGTCCGCCTGGGAGCCGCTCTGCGCTCCCGGGAACTCAAACAGGCGAGCGCCCGTTTGAGTGGTGCGGCACCTTTTCGGCGTGGCACCTAAGGCAGCGACATCGCCGATGGCCTCTCGAGCCCGTTTCAGAACGGTCTCGTAGGTCTCACCCTTTTTGACCGCCTCGTCTGTCAGAGTCACAATGACAGCAGACGATCGGGGTGAGACCAACTTCTTTTTGGCGGCTTGGTTGGCCGCCGGTGCAGGGGAAGGCTTGCCCGCCGCCTTCTTCCCCTGCCTCTTCTTGGCCGCCGCGGAAGTGGACGCGGGAGCCACTTTGGGGGCCTCGGCCTTCTTGGCCTTGGCCTTGGCCTTTCGGCCGACGACCTTATTCCAGCCTTCGTTGGCTGGGGTCGTCGACGGGAGGAGCACGTCCTCCTCCATCGGCACCTGCGGTGCCGGTACGGCCTTCGGAGCCTCAGCGATGGCGAGGGACAGAACCTCTGCGCTGGGTGCCACCGAAGTGGGGGCCTTGGTCTTCTTGCCCTTGCCCTTGCCCTTAGGCGGTGGGGGAGGCTTGAAGACCTCTGGTACCGTCACAGGCTCAGCAGTCTTCTGCTCAGCAGCCTTCTGCTGAGCAGCCTCCTGCCTGAGCTCGTGAGCGAGCGGCGGACGGAGCCTCTTCTCCGGGAGGAGGCGATCCTCGATACCCGCAAAGCGGGTACGGGTGTAGTTCCGCTCCTCCGCGAACTTCCTTTCCAGGAAGGCTTCTAATCTGGCCTCCATGCCCATTGAAGCCGGAACCGGGATGATCGGCTCCGGAATAGGTGGAGGCGCCTTACGCGTCGCCGCTCGCAGGGCGGCCAGCTCTTTCGCCATATCAGCGAGCTCCTCCGAGAGCCGCTTGACGGTCGCCTTCAAGGCAGCAGTCTCGTCAGAGACGCTCCTCTTCGCCATCTCAGTGGAGATGCCAAGGAACGACAGAGCGCGCTCCTTCAAGGCCTTCTTGAGCGAGGCCTTCCCAGCCTGGTTGGAAATGGCAATGATGTCTTCCGCGTCCAGTTTCGCGAAAGACTCAAGGTCTGCCACCGCCATTGAGGAGTAGTCCACCTTACTACTCCTCTTCTTTGCTACAATCCGCTCTATTGTGACGGCCTGCTCCTTGAGCTCAGCCGCCAGCAAAGAGCGCTTTGCCGCTAGCTTGGCCTTGCTAGCGGTTAAAACCTTTTCGTCGTCGTCCGACTTTATCGGGCGACCACCGACCGCGCGACCACGACCGCGCTTGGCCGTCGGCAGTTTTGACGATTTCGCCGATCCTGCGTCAGAGAGAGACGCAGGGGCCACGCGTTTGCGCGGCCTGAGGAACTTTCCGCGAATGCTATCAGCATCGCTCATTGCCGAGTCCACATCGGACGTTCCGACCTCCGAGTCGGACATCTCGATGTCTTCGGGGCAAAAGAATTTGCTGCCCGAGACAATGGCGGCAGGCTTGCTGGATGAACCAGCAGCCGGTTTGGGTACCGAGGTACAAGCCGGGCCGGGTGACCTGTCCTTAGAAGGACTAGCCACACCGGCAGCGGGTGACCTATCCTCAGAAGGACCAGTCACGCCAGGGGCGGGTGACCTGTCCTGAAAAGGACCAGCCACACCGGGTGTGGGTGACCTGTCCTGAGAAGGACCAGCCACACACGGGGAGGTAGACCTATCCTGAGAAGGACCGGTCACACCAGAAAGAGCTGCTGCTGCAGCCAAGTCCTGAGAAGGACTCGGCCCGCGCGCTAGGGACTTTTCAGTCATCTCCGACATTGCGAAAACAGCCAGGGTTTCGGTCGCAATGAAGGCCACAAGTTGTTGCCGTTGTCCAGTGCCACTCCGTTACGGTGGTCACTGGAACAACGTTGCCCGGGGTATACTGCGAGGAAGTCACTTGTGGGGCATACCCCATCTGCTACGCAACCTAGGTACTAAATTTTTGAAAATCTTTTGTAGGCATATTATGCAAAGACTCGTAAGAAAGTTGTGTTACCTATGATAGTACGCCAAACTATGGCCAAGGCTAAATTTTGAGAAGAGCCGCAACTCGACATGGGGTTTGTTCACTTTCACACTTTAATTAAAGCTTCAGTTTAGAAACCATATTATTAAGCAAGATAATAGTAAAAGTTTTGTCAACGACCTGCAGGTTAAAAGGTTCTAGAAGAAAAGCTAGACTTTACAAGGACTTTACTTGCACCAGCGGTGGAGGTGAAGGCGGCGCTTTTATTGGTTCGAGCCATAAATGCTCAAGGTGTGAGCCACAGGAACGCATCTATCATTCAATAGGACTTCCTTCAAGCACAGTGGAATCATAATATAAATTGATTGGTTGCATTTGTAGCATTGCATTAAGTTAGGTGGAGCAATAAAATTCGTTTATATACATATCAAATCATGATATTCGCCATCGGGGTCCAGTGAACGCCGTATTTTCACTACCAATAAAAAATTTAAACCTCTATTTAAATTTTTGACTTATTTTCCTTTAAATAACGACTTTTATGAGTTAGTGCTATTTCATTAAGACTATCTGACACCAACGCAAAAACTGTTTAAGGAAGTTAGGTTAACCATGTAGGTAGTATCCGACTACCCGGTTTATGCTTTTTACAACTAATTTACCCTTTCGATTTGAAAAGTACTGCCAAATAACAAAGAATGAATCCTGTCAAAAAGAATATGAGCGTCACAAATAAAAGCTAAAAAGCCACACGTCATTTACATGAACATTCGCAAAAAAATGCAAAGTGAAAAGGAGATTAAAACGGAAAAGAACAGAAAACCTTTTTTGTTGCGAAATTCGGAGAGATTTTCGTTTCATTATCATAAAAACGTTATCGTAATGACGCTTTAGAGCGGATGTTTGTCTATGTATAACTTTTTTAATGATGTTCTAGGGCGGGTTTTTCAATAGCCAGCTGAAAATCTGACGAATTTCGTTGTTTGTCACATTAGGTTTTGTGTGTTTTGTGTTGTTTGTCACACATTACGTTGTTTGTCACACTACTGTCTGGTGGGGTGTATTCTCTGTTACTTCAATAATTGTCAACAAACTATGCTGAAAAGTGTAGCTATCGTGTTTGTTGCCGGATTCTTCGCGATAGAAACAACATTCGATCCGAACCTGTGGTACAGTTCCATTCCTTAAGTGTTTTGTACCTTATTTATTTACTGTAAAGTTACAGAAAAAAAATGATGACTGGTTGCTGACTTTTAATAAACATTTGTGAAAGTTTACATGAAATAAATGCCTTTGAGTTTAGCCAAAAGAAACACCCCAGTTAATTCAAGCAGTAAGGAGCTCCTTAAATGTAAGGTAATTACGACGACATGAGAAGTTGCCAGATCAGGTCAAAATGAAATTTTAAGTTAGGTGAATTCCCAAAAAATACTAAGGAGTCACTCATAGATAAAACTAATTCTAGTTTTAGAATAACTTATTACAATGTAAGACACGCCTAATGATTGAGGATAAATTTGAACTAATTCACCCCCTTGGGGGTCGTATTCCTTGAAATCCATTCTTATTGCTCACTAATTTCATGAAAGAAACCCCTTTTCCAAACTTCAAGCTTCTAGTTTGAAAAGTGAGTAATTCCTAATATACCTTACAAACTTAATACCATTTTTCGTGGAGAAATCCTCATGGATACCTTGCCGAACGGGGGACGCCACGGCACCTAACTGTGGCACATTTTGACCCCTTACCAACCCCTATAAGCTGCTTTTTAATACGAAATAGCGCTTTTCGCATTTATAAGCGGTCAGTCCTTTTTCAGGCTCTAGGCCATATCCGTACCAACTTCTATTGCAATCGGTTACCTAAGTAGTTTAAGCGTGATTGCGTAACATACAGACAAACAGAGTTTTTACTATTATTAGCAAGAAAAATAATTAGGGATTCAAGAAATGCTAATAAGAGCGCGTTGAGCATAACAATTCATCTCCTAGGGGTAGTCGAAAAATAGGTTCTTAATTAACAAAGCTCAAAGCTTATTTCCTAGTGCAGCTTTTAATAATACAATAGGTCCGCAGCAAGGCGCCGGAGTCAGCTGTTAACCTGCACTCTCAATCCAGGTGACCTGCTTCTCTACAACCTTTTAGTTAACAGGCTGAACCTGTTTGCCGTTTCAAGATCATTATGCTTTTTGCTTTGAAATTACAGGTTGTTGTTTTCAAAACCTTTGAATTTCACAAGGAAAAACGAACATATTCACTTACAGAAAAGGCGATATTTAGTATGATAGACAAAAACAATTGTTGTAGCGAAGGGGTAAATCTGAAATGTGATGTGTCTGCATGGGGTCCATATTGACTCACCTAAAGTTGTTTCTCCGAAATTGTTCTTCCTAACGATTTGTGATCCGAATGATCACTCTTCCTAAAATTTTTAGTCCTAAAGTTTTCTTTCATACTTTTTGTAGTTCTAATGACGATGTTCATAACGCTCATGTTTCCTAAAACTTCAATTCATAATATTTTATCTCCTAATGTTGTTGTTGTTGTTTTTCCTAACCATATAATGAATACACACATTAATGAATGCACATTGCTAAATATCATAAAAAGTGCTGGGGTTAACGCAAGCGGCAAGTTGGTTTAAGGGCTTAAAAAAAAATAACCACGAAGGTTTAAGGCGGGAGCTTCGCTTCGCTTCGCTCCCGCCTTAAACCTTCTAACCTAATCTATCCGTGTCGGTTTCGCTCCGACTCTAGTATAGGGCAGACAAGTATACCAATTAGTTGTTATAACAAATAATTCATAGTTTTTCATAGAGAACAGATTCATTTTCCCAGTGTAGAATTAGGGTCAAAGACAGTTAGGTTGACAAAAATTAGGATATAAGTGTTTATGGCTATCGAGATTATGAAGTTGAATGATTCGGAACTAAAACATTAGGAAAAGAGAAGTTAGGAATTGGGATTGTTAGGATGAAAAATTTTAGGAAGAAAATTTTCGGAGTTCCGATTTTAGGAGTTACAATTTTAGGTGAACTTTGGCGCACCCGTCTGCATGACTATCTTCGGTGGTGGAAAACATCAATAAAAACTCAAGTGACCCTGGTAAGCCAAGCCCCAAGTGGTGAGCCTTTGGGTGTAGGCTCAATGGCAACACGTTGAGGGGGAGTTAAGAACCTACAAAATTACACGCATACAAGGAAAGCATGATGGCACAACGAAAAAAGTATTTTACAAGATGTCGCTACTGACATGGGTCACATAACTCAAAAGGCGTCTGTACGTACAGACACGTTCACCGTTCACATTAACCTTTACGAAACCATTGCATAATGGATTTTATGTCAGCGGAATAAGGTTTGTGTAAGGTATGCAAAAGTGTATGCAAAAAAAACGCCATTGTACGTCTAATGTTACCTGGTATCAACTTTATTGTAACCAGCTGACAAAAACATATACATTTTTTGAAAACCAATTTAACAAATGTTACCGACCATATTGTATGAAGGAGGTCAAGTTCAAATCGAGGGGTCCCCTCAACCTGTATACGCACCGCAATCGTTCCAGGTCACCTGTTCCTGAACGTTCGAGTGCGAAGTCTTGTCGAGTCAGCGAGAGTCTTCCGCTTCACTGACTGCTACAATTTATTACTGCAATTCACAGTTACTACTACTGTGTTGCCAGCAATTTCTTCCCTGATCTTGTCTGTAAGTATTTTTTTTCATGCTCCCAACTTTTTTCGTCATTTTTAGTACAATACATACAATTGAGAACATATACTCAAAAACATATAACAACATATACTCAAATTGAACGGATGCTTTTTTCCTCTTCCGTAGACATAGCTCAATCAAATTAACAAAGTTGATAGTTCATTAAATAGACAAGTTTTCGAAACACCAATAAAAACCAATTTACCAAATGCTACAGACCACATTGTATGAAGGAGGTCAAGTTCAAATCGAGGGGTCCCCTCAACCTGTATACGCACCGCAATCGTTCCAGGTCACCTGTTCCTGAACTTTCTAGTGCGAAGTCTTGTCGAGTCAGCGAGAGTCTTCCGCTTCACTGAGTGCTACGATTTATTACTGCAGTTCAGATGGGTAATATATCCCTAAGTTCAACAGTAACATTATAGTGTTGAGATGTAGGCAAGATTTATGTGTGTTACGTGTTATGAACTGGGTACTGATGACTAAGTTTCGCCATAACATGCGTGGCATATGATAATATTTGGAAATACATATGATAATATTCTGTTGCAAACAATTTCTTCCCTTATCTTGTCTGTAAGTTTTTTTCTTGTTCCTAACTTTTAACCAAACTAAAATTTCAGCCAAATTGAAATAACGATTTTTCCCTCACGGCAACAATTTGCCGTCATGGTGAACGAAACATTCAGAACCTAGCATTTCGCCGATGGAATTTGAACCACGTTGGGTTGGAAGTAAGGGGCGAGCCCACCGCCGTTACCCGGGTTGCTTGGGTTTTTAGCAGTGTTTTTCATCACCGGAGAGTACAAATTGTACAATGAACACAAAGTAGGTGTGTAAACACTAAATAAACCGGGTTTTCTGCAACATATAAACTACGGTAAAAACTACTGTTTTACCTGAATTTGCCCGTCGTTTCGGCGACAATTGATGATTAAACGAACTTACCTTAAGTGAAGTTCTATCATAATTATATGAGTCGCTGCATCCGAAGGGATTTTATCACAAGGTAGTACATTTCTTTATGTACCAGGCATCAACACGTTTTAGAGCTGGTATCACTGAAACAGAAAAAAAAATAAAAAAAAAAAACAAATTCCCTCCCTACGGTAGGTGCGTCGCTCTGACAGGTGACAAGTTCATCATTCTTTTAGAGACAGATTTCCCTAAAGTTACTCGGGTCAGTTACCAAAGGGTATGATGGTAACTATGGGTGGGGTGGGAGCTAAAATCCCTTCGGATGCAGCGACTCATATAATTATGATAGAACTTCACTTAAGGTAAGTTCGTTTAATCATCAATTATACTTCGTCGCTGCATCCTCGGGATTTTATCACAAGGTAGATGTTTAGAGGTCTAGGGAAATCAATATCAAGGATTTACTAAATTGAATTTGATACCAAACTTTATTTTTTGATGTGAAATAGGTAACGTTTATTATAATTTTACCTGTTTACTATAAAAACGCAACAAAATTAAGGACCAATGACCAAAAGTCAAAAGATCATCGCAGCTTCAGTATTATGTTCCAAGATGAATATTTATTAAGATAACTTCATGTTATAAATATGCTTTGCATAATAATTAATATTAATTTAAGCAATGTTCATTAAAAAAACTTAATGGTAACTGTATGAACTTTGCTGTTACCACACACAAAAACAGGTATACATATACCACCCAATAATAAAACCTAATTTACTCGAATATTTAATCCATAGTAAATTCGGGATCAAAGAACGACGTCTATTGAAACAGGTTAGCAGCTTGAGCTGCAACTTTTCCGTTAATATTTTCGTAATAAATGTAAAGTAAGGTGGTACATAATTATATACAAGTACACTGGGCAGTGGTTTATTACAACAATTTAAATGTACTGCACAGAGTAAGCAGACTTTAGAATCCGAAGAATAATAACCTAGGCATAATAAGCTTTAGTTTTTATTATTTTTCTTAAGAGTTTATATGACTCTCATTGATTGAAATGTCCTTCCAAGATAGAAACTACACATGACCTAGTCAATGCAGCTGGCCTATGTTTTTAATCTAATAACCTAACTGAGGTATTATTACTTAGGTAATTTATGCCACTCTGGTGAAAGCTGGGGCGTTTTGTAAGGATGAGACGTCTTACTATTCTTTATGACAATGTTTTCGTGAGTGGAAATCGTCTATTTTTAACTATCGCTATGCGAATAATATCCGTAACACTGTAAGTAGATAGGTACCTACAGTTCCCTGTTGGTACAGTTAAGGTTAGAATTGCATTAAGATATTCTACTGACTTCTCTCCTTAAATCTTCTTACTGTGAATTTCTTATTAAATGTCAAATCTTGTTTGGCTTGGTATACTACTAAAGTGTAAACTAATAAAAGAGCTGTTGCTTATGCGAAGGTGTTATTTTTCATTAAATTATTATTGTGATTTCAGTCCTATTCTCACGAAAAACTTAACTTATAACCTATTGCGGTCATTTTAAAATGAAAGACCACGATGTCTTCTACTCGTGAGTGCGTATGCAACAAATTCGTAATGGTAGGTCACCTACCTACATAATATCAAATACTAAAACTATTAAATTGTAATTTAGCGTCTGATTGCAATTAATTTCTTAATCAACAAACCTTGCCAGATGCGAACAATAAAAGCTAAAACTACTTCCTATAAATTGCAAATCATTACCAAACATTTTTGTCTTTAGGTATATGCTGTCAGAGTATCTGCAAATGACTAAGTACTAGTGTTACTGAAATCGAGACAAGATAAACATCTTTTTCCAATACATTTCCTGTATTCAGAAATGCCATCAATGTGAGATGGTTTTAGTTCAATTTATAACTTTTAATCCCAAGTCAAAACCAATCATGGCTTGGATATGGTTATCCACTATACCTATTGATTGATTTTGTTATTTCAAAAAATAACCACGGAATCGAGGTACTAAATCAAGTCTACATTACAAGTTGTGCCTATTGAACGGCTAAAAACAGCAGTTATACCTTTAAAAATCATCTACTCAATCGTTAAATGAACTAATGTTTGCTAAACGGCAAAAGTGTAGCATTTTGCATATAAAAGAAATCCGCGTGCGTAGCACACCACTCAACAACAAGTAAATCAAGTAGATACATGTATGCATATACATTTAAAAGACGGCTGTGTTTATGTACTTACACCATTATTAAGTGTTGTTATTCAACTTGTTATTGTTAAACGCGTGGCTGCATTAAATACTTACTGTGTTAATTATTAGGTGGATTAGGTTTATCGCTTCATAAGAATAAACTATTAATAATAAAGAATTTAAGTGTCTCTTCAATTCATGTTGTTTCAAATGCTTTTGCTTATTTATTATATTAAAATAAACAACTATATAAAAATAAGTCGGGTTTTCCTTTCTGACGCTATAACGCACAGACCGATTTCCACGGTTTTGCATTCGTTAGAAAGGTCCTGCGCTCCGTGAGGTTTATAGCAAAGAAAATTCAGCAAAATTTCAACAGAAAAGCGGGAAAATCTTTTTTCACATACAGCTAAGGCCACCGGACGAAGTCGCGGGCGGCTGCTAGTCATAGAAAATTATTTCTTGAATGATAAAGGAAATTTTGGAAAACTTACATGGGTTCTCTGCCACCAGGTAAGGTTTTCAAACCATCAGCAAGGTAAGATACAGAAAAATACTGGTAAGGCTAGGTTGTTTAATACATACCTGACTTTTCATAATCACTATGAAAATACTTTTCATTTCATTTTATGTTTTATTTTATTTCATTTTATTTCATTTTATTTCATTTTATTTCATTTTATTTCATTTTATTTCATTTTATTTCATTTTATTTCATTTTATTTCATTTTATTTCATTTTATTTCATTTTATTTCATTTTATTTCATTTTATTTCATTTTATTTCATTTTATTTCATTTTATTTCATTTTATTTTATTTCATTTCATGGGCCATTCATGGATTGAATATAGGCCCTTAATTCAGATATTGCGATATCGTTACCGTCATGTTGACTCACGGCCAACTCCCAGTTTGTTCCTTATGCACAGATCAAGCTATTAAGTCTCAAATTTGAGATCATTTTTCTGTAATTATATGCCTTCGTGATGACTCGCGGCCAACCCCCAGGTTTTCATTATACCTTCGTGATGACTCTCGGCCAACCCCCAGGTTTTTACAATACCTTCGTGATGACTCTCGGCCAACCCCCAGGTTTTTTAAGAAGTAAATAAATAAATAAAAAATTTAATTAGGCACCGGTACTCACCGGGATGGTTTTCGGCGTCGGCCTCTAATTACATAGCTAATTGAATACTTCATTCTGCTAAATCCGCATTGGATTGTCATTTTGATGTAACATATGAGATGTTGTGAACTTCGTGGGCAGCAAGCCTACGTGAGTGGTTATCCCGTGGTAACACGGGTGTTAGCCTTTATCATATTATGAATATTGTAAACGGTAACCACGAAGTGGTATCAAATGTATTTAAATATATATTTTATAGCAACTAGAGTAAGTTATGATGTTAGCCATACTGCCGTGGTATATCTGTAATGCCGTTATCTACCAAAACTCATTTTTGAGTTATGAGCAAAAAACGCGGCGAAAATAGAAACCGCTGTAACTTCTCCATCATGATACCAATTTAAGATCTAAAACCACTAAAATGTAGATCACGTCAAATACTCTATATTTACGTGTCTGACATATAGGAAATGTAATTTAATTATTTAAAAAACGCTGTTTTTCCTTCAAGTTTATCATTGACGTCAATAATTCCTCAAGAATGATTAACTAAAATGCGGCTAGGTAAACCTCAGCGGCATTTCAGACAATCAAGCTGAAACAAAAATGTTGTCTTTTAATACACAAAAAAAAAGGTCTCACATGTTTAGCTTCAATGCCGTTAAAGTATATAGCCACGTTTCAGCTTACACATTGGGTCATACAGAACCAATGCATGTTAGACTTAAGTGCCTTTTTTGGCATTTTACCACGTTTCAGTCTATTAAACTACTATTGTATAATATTTTCAAGAAAAAAAACTATTTGTTGTTAAGCTGAAATACAGTTAAATTAAGAACATTATAGGTTAACGGCATTAAAGTGAAAGAATAACAAAATATATTGGATTGAAATATAGAACGAAAGGAAGTTAAGATATAAATGAGGGCATTATTTTGTAAATTAAAATCGAAGTTGGTGAATCATAATATTTATTTAACCCGTATTAATAATTGAGCAACTGTTTACTTCAACAGAATGTAACTTATAACTAGATTTATTAAGAACTAAGTTCTTTAGTAATACAAATATCACAATAACAGAATTTAGCTTAGAACTAGATTTATTAGGATTTATTATTAATACGAATATCACAATGATAAGGCTGGTAAAAGGCACATTTTTTCTATCACATAATTATACACCTATCTTTGAGTGTCTATATATTTAAAAACTATGAAAAGAATTAACCTTAAGTCAACTATCGTCTGAAGTATATAATAACAACTAATAAAACAACCGAAAACATCTTCAAACAACACAATTGCTAAATCTTCTTAGCTTAACTAAAAACATACTATTAAAACGACCAAAAACATCTTCTTCAAACAACACCATTTCTAAAACTTCTTGGCATAATTAAAAATGTACTATTAAAACAAACAAAACATTTTCTCTAATTAAAACAGTTTCTAACTCTTCTTGTCATAAATAAAAATTTACTTGTCAAAATAATAAAGTAAAATATCTTATATGATTTAATTCTCAAGAACTTATTGTTCATAACTATCAGAACTTGTACCGGCAACTACATTTTCCCTCGTGGGCAAGTTTTTCCAAAATAATAGTTTGTGAGGGGGAATTATGCTTGATAGTTTTTCCAGTATGTCGGCTTTTCTTTTAGCCTCAACACATTTTGGGTCAGTTCGAAATTCAAAAACCATTAATCGTGGGTTTCTAAGATATTTGTCGTTCATGAACCGTAGGGAAATATACATGGTATCATTGAGATTGTTTTTATACATGAGATCATAAGAATCACGTGTAAAACATACCTCTACCATATTTTTCAAATACGCCCTTGGGGTAGATGTTTGGAGTCTTCTTTGTGACACATAATTCGGTACATTTATAAAGTTTTCGGGGGACATGGACTGCACAATCACTTTAGAATTATTAATTGAAGATACACACTCTTCAAAATCAGAAAAATCGTAGTTTTCCTTTTTTTTTCATGGCCAACTCTACCTGGTGGTGCACTTGATCACTGCTCATAAAAGTGTGTCCGGGCTCAAAATAATGGAGTATAATTTTAGTTGTAGCTACGACTTCACTGTTGATCATGTGAACAAGCATAGAAAATAAGAGCCAATTTTTGTTTTGGGCACTGCAGTTATCTAGCCAAATATGTATCTGCTCAATATCTCTGTTACGCAACAGAAACTGATAAAAAGCAGACATTAGATCTTCTTGCTTTCTACCTGCAATGCCATCATGCCAGATAACTGTAAGGGGCTTACATTCCGTTGTGATCTTACCAAGCGGTGCGAAGGTTTGATTGAATGCTATGAGACGTTGACAGAAAATTGCAGCTTTGAATGTCTCTAATCTGGGCAACATAATCACCTTTTCCAGGTCAGCGCTGTAGAATATTTGTTTACCATTTTGAGGCTCCTCTTTGTGCGCGGTGTAAAGGTCTCGAGCCTTCGTATACCTTTGGTGATGTTGCAACCAATTTAAGCAAACTGCACACTCTTCTAGTATCTGTCTAATGGCATCATGTGATGAATCTCTTCTGTGAAAATTATATGCTTCACATAATTCACACTCTTCATTCCCGAGATTAGTGAAAGATATGATCATTTTTTTAATATGTGACCTGTATAAGCTGTATGAAATATTGTTATTGGGGTACTGCTCACAAAAATGTTTATGCATTTGAGTTATATTAATATCACTCGGCAAGTATCTTCGTAAAGGTGCATGCTCACGCCTGTAGTGTGGTTCTAATGGGTTAAAAGATTCAACATGTTGATTTAACAAATCTCGATCAAACTTCGGTGTTTTTTGATTCTTACCTCGATTATCTGTAGAAGGATCACTGGAGGTTCTATATAGGATTCTATCATTTTCTTTTAAATATCCCAGAGTAGTTAGGAAAAATATTTTGCACACATCTAACTTAGTACCGTCTCGTTTTTTAAAAGTAAAGCTTCTTTTTGGTTGACGCTTCGGCTGACTCGTACTTCTTCTTTTTGGAACTGCTAAATAGGTGTGTGTTTCCACAAATGCATGTTGTTCTTTATATGACTTATCCCAATACACTTTATTTATGGCTTCTCTTTCTTCTTCATCGAAAAACAAATTTCATTTTTTAAAACACCTCTCATTGCACCCAGGCTTGACACTATGTTTCTTTTTTTTTTCATTAAAGGCTTCTAACTTTCGCTGATGTAAGGGAGTATCATATTTTTTTCGTTTGCGTATAGGTAGCGGTATTTCAGGTAACGTGGAACAATAATTGCCAGCAACAGAAGAGCAACGTTTACGGAGGATTGTTCGCTGGAGTGAAGATTCTGCACAGGTAGGATTAACTGAATTTCTACGACGTCGATTTAAAACTTGTTTTTTGTTATTGCTAAAGCTGTTTACAGTTCCATTATCCACAGGCAGTATGCAGCAATAATTGCCGGCAACAGTATTACTACGTTTGCGAGGGAGTGCTCGCGAAGACGAAGTTTTTACACAACAAGGAGCAATTGAATGTCGCCGACGGTGCTCTAAAGCTGGTTTTTCAGAGGAGGTAAGAATATTTTTTTGCCCACAGTCCACAGGCAATATGGAACAATAATGACCACTAACGCTACTACTACGTTTGCAAAAGGATGGTCGGTTGTGCATAGTTTTCGCGTAACAAGTAGCATCAACTGAGTGTCTTCGTCCTCGCTTCAAAGTTTGCATTTCAAAGGTTTTTATTTTCGGAACATCACTTGACAAACTGGTTTGCGATTTGTAATTCTTTTTTTTTATTTTCTTTTCAGGTACATCAGACATGGGGCTTCTTGATCCTGAAGAATCAGATGGATAGTAATCTTTGTCCAGAACAGAATCGTCGGAATCAAAATCAAGTGTATTGGTTTCACAAGCTACGCTTGTTTGAGGTTCTATTTCTGAATAAGATGGAGAATCTACTGGCATTAATTCGCTGCACAATAAATTGGATTCATTGTTGCTGTTATTATTCACAATCATATCATGCTTTGTTACAGTACCATCCACATAATCATCTTTAAATAAGGCTTTTTTTAATTTAACTGTGTCCACATTTGCCAAATGATAAGAGTTGTATGTTGTTTGTGTCTCACAAAATGTGTCAAAAATGGAGCTAGTCATTGAAAACGGTCTTCTGTATATGTCGCTAATATAGTCGGTTTTTTTTTCATTTTCTATTTTTGTATTTTTAACTGGCGATAAAGCTATCACCGAACTTTTAGACTTATCCTTAACCATATCTAAAATAGCCTTAGCTCTCCTCGTCATAGCAGAGCATCTGTAACAAGTACAAAATATTATAGAACACTAGCTGCCGCCCGCAATTTCGTCCGCAAGAACTTAAAAATATAGGGTATAAAAATAGATAACGACCTATTCTAGAACTAACGTAGAACCGGTGTTAATTTATGTTCGGTCAGGATCACGAGTCAACAAACGGAACTCTTTTTCTATCTCGGGCCTCATGCGTTTTTTTATTGTTACTTAAAGTGTCCCGCTCGCTAACACTTCATTAAAATAACGACGTAAACAAACTTAAAATTACTAACTACATTTTCGACAATAGCCGAGAATTGCAAGACATGCGCACGCGCCCGGTTTGCTTACAATTTGACACTATTGTTATTAAAGATCTGAAAACCAGAAAAAGACATGGCATCAGGCAGGACTCGAACCCATACTAAACCGCCCACATACCCATACGGCATGGAAAATTCTAAAACAACAACAAAACATACTATTGTTATTATTATCCGCGCGGGCGCGGGTGGCGCGGCGCCTCTTTTGGGTGAACTATCTAGGTTCCCCACCGCCCCGCGCCATACCTGCTCTACACACCCGCATCCGCGATTCATTTCATTCTTTTAACGTGGCAGAAGTTAGAGAAAGATTTTTCGGCTCTATCTAGGTACTTCTTGCATAGTACCGAAATAAGAAGCGACCTAACCATTAACTACGAGGTACTGAATTTGGTATATTACGAATAATTCAACTTCTTATTTGCCAACTTACCTGTGATGGTCCGCCATCCTTGTGAAATTGGCGGGAATAGATGGGGAGCGACACTCGTCCTTTGCCGGCAAGCACCTGCGGCGCACTATTTTCACCCCCGACCCCCGCCAAACGCAACCAGGATCGTCGCTATCCCCACTGCGCGAGATTTTTTAACGGCAATACAGCGTATTATTGTGACTTAGCCGCACTATAGTTTAGCTTTCATTTACAAATATTTTTGGGATTATTTTGCATTGCCGTAATTGGCCTTTAACGTAAAGTTTTATGAAATATGAGTTGACCAAATGTTACGCTTTAATGCAGCTAAGCTTTGATAGCCGCATTTCTGCCTAACTCGTATAGTTAGCTGCGTTACTGCGTAACAAATGTATGTACCTTTGAACAAAGAAAGAATAACTTTAAAACAGTCAAAGTACTTTAACCGTATTATTGAGTATAAACGCCCATATGACGGCAATCCAGCGTAACAAGGATGGGAAAAAATTATAACGAGAATAAACGTTAGTGAACTCAAGCGGCAATACTGTCTACCAAAGCTGCTTAGCGACGTTCAAGCTAAATACACACGAGAAGAAAAGGCACATAACCGCATTCTCATATTAATTATCTCGGAAACTAATTAACATATAAAAAAACCGCTTAGATAGGTCGATAGAGATTTTTATTCTTGTTAATGTTCCGTAAAAAACTCAAAATCGACCTGATGTCGGTTAGCCGCAATACAGCTATACCACGGCAGCATAGCTGTATAGCTACAAAAGCTGTGGCTACTCAGATGTGTCTGTGTAGTAGCAAAATGAAACATTATTTCAATGTCAGGTACTTCCATTACTAAGACTTATTCTTAGTCGTTAGTTTTCAATTGAAATTACAATCTTATTCTTGAAGTTTTTAGGTACTAGTGTATATAGAAAGAAAGGTTTTTGTTATGCAAGGATAGCACAAAATAACTTACAGTTTGGTCTTCGATTTGATTTTCACCTTAAAATGCTTTCGAAACCACACTCGCGTTGTGGGCCTGGCCGTGCTCTCGTTACGGGACGTCCTCTTGGACATGAATAAACAGGAACCTATATTCTGCTTGGCTGATTTGTTGTAAATGCACCGACCAACTTGGTACGGGAAAAAACAGGATCTTCTTCTTCTGTTTGTCTCGTTTGTTGGAAACACACACTCAGTGTGCGTTTTATCGTAATCTCGTTACGGTGGGTCCATTTTGGACAGGCCTCAACAGGATCATAAACAGCTAAAATTAATGCCAACATTGTTTAAGACCACTTCACGGTCTCATCATTGACGTGTTTTGTTAAATTTAAACATTGCATCGTCATGCTATTACTTAGCTTTGTTTACAGTCATACGAAGATTCACTTTTAATCACGAGTTCTCTTATTAAAACATTTTGTGCAAGAAAATGTGGGTAGATTTTTATTGTAGATCGTATTTAGTTATTGTTTAAAACGAAAGGTAAGTACGATCTTAACGTTGTATTTCATTTAGGATCTATCGATTTACACTACTACAACTATTGCAAACACTTCAGCACTTAAGGAAACCGTTATATAAAAAATAACGAGAGAGGGTGTGTCGATGCCCGAACACTAGAAACGAATGATGAACTTGTCACCTGTCAGAGCGACGCACCTACCGTAGGGAGGGTTTTTTTTTTTTTTTTTTTCTGTTTCAGTGATACCAGCTCTAAAACGTGTTGATACCTGGTACATAAAGAAATGAACTACCTTGTGATAAAATCCCGAGGATGCAGCGACGAAGTATAATTGCATGTGCCGTGGTCACTGGCGGTTCGCGGCGCCGTCTGACGGTGCGCGGAGTTTATATAGTGAAAAATGCAACAAGAAAGTTTAAAAACCTAAAGTAGGTGTGTTGCACTCAAATAAAAACAAATGAAATACACAAAACACAAACATAAAAAGTAAATAGTCCATGAAATAGACAAGTTTTCGAAAAAGTATTAGGGTGAAAAAAAATTACTCAATATTTAAAAAATGTGTCCTTCATACTCGTACAATTACTTCGGTACAAACGCGTCCAAATTAACCTTCACAAAACCATTGCAAAATGGCTCTTATGTCAGCAGTGTTAGGTGCCCCTATCTAAAGGTTGAGGTGAACGCCTCCATACATGATGAAAACACTCATCGCAACAAAAAGTAATCGCTCACATAAATCATACAGCATTTCACATTTCTGCGGAATCAATAACTCTCGTGACAAATTGATGTATTTCCACCGGACAATTAGATCAGATTGGGTTTATGTGTTTGGCTCTGTTTGTGATACGAATGCTCCGAAACGACTCGTAAAGTCACGGACATAACAAACAATATCGGAATCCATTGTACAAAATGACCTGACCGATTAAAACAAAAAGACCCGACGACTGCAGGTCCAATAAACCAGCCTTCAAGCCAATATGACAGCGACTACTTATCTTAATAGGTATTTTTGTTTTAATCAAAGCCTGAACAGCCCAATTAAGGAATGTATCCAATCCAAGACGTATCAAGTCTTGGATTGGATACATTCCTTAATTGGCATCCATAGTTTCAAAATACTCCTAAATATTATTATGTTTAAAGAACTTATTTCTCATATAAGCACAAATGTTCACTCAAAGTGAGGTAAGTACATTATTTTTATCGCTTATTATCTAAAAAGCTTAATAGCTAAATTTTTAAAGACCCTGCACGAACTAATTAGTAAACCCTTGCGGTAAAGGTTAACATCTTGAAATACAAAACACTAATTGAGGCATTTAAGTACAGTAGTTTTCGAAAGCCAAAACTGTGCCTCTCATCATACCCCGGTTGCTATAGCCATAGTTGTCATACCACGCAATGATCGCTCGCTACTAAAATTAAGGAGGCTGGCTTCCGAGAATGTAGTCACACAATTCCTGTTTAACATCTCACCTCGTCACACTAATTAAAAGTCAAAGAGACTCAGTGGAGGTGCCGCATGTCAACGAGATAATGGAACGTCTTTGCTTTTGTTAATTAATTGTAAAATTAATTGCTTTCCCCATTCGCTACTCTCAAGAGCTTGGCTTGATTCGTGATGCGCATTTTATTCTCATTATAACAGATCATACTCTAGTTATAATTCCACAGATTAAACGTTGACATTTAAAAACATAATATTTTAAACATTTTTGTTGTTGTTTTGAAACTTTCAAGCGAGAAAACACTTTGGCTTTATCTTAAGCTGGTCCTAAAACTAAAAGCTTTTAGCAAATCAGGATATTTTGAGGAGTATATAAGTATATTATACTAGACATGCACGCTAGTCTTAATAATACTTATCTACATTATTTAGTTGCATTTCCACATTCTAATATGAAAATAGCTTCTAGTAATAAAAGAGTAAGTGTCCTTACTTTAGAGTAAAGAATTGAATAAATAAGCTAAGAATACAGCGGAGGTTTTCCACGACTGAGAACAGCCGAATGGACTATAAATATAAAGTGACTAACGGCTGTAAAAACAAGTTTCAAAACCCTGTGACTTCGTTTGAATGTCAAAAATGTGATCGCCAGCCTTTGTCCTAGTTAACGTCGAGTTCCAAACGAGATGCCATCTCGTTTGGAGTATCTCGATCGTTAGTTGGACGTAGACATGACTGTGATGATAAATGACAGTGTGAGAGCGTGTGTGTCATTCGGCGAATGTCTTTTGTCTCCGTTACGTTAAACTGTTCTCTGTCTTAGGGGTTGTAGGGTTTATTTATTTATTTATTTATTTATAAGGCTTACCAACTAAATACATACAAGTCAATAACAAAATCGTTCACAAAACAAGGTGCACATATATGTATTTAAATTATAGGTAGGCACAGCATTGTTATACACAATAAAAAAAAATATAAAAGTAAAGTGGTAATAGTGTCTGTGTTCAATAAAGCTCCCTGCAACATTTAATCATAGATTTTTTAAAAGTACAAATACCCTCACAAAAAAATTCCAAATTACTATTTTGAAATACAGAATTAAAGTTTCTGAGCATGGCACAAATAGGAGAACAACTGCCATATTTGTTTTTCCTTAAACTTACAGAGAATGGCTTATAATTTTGCAGGTGAGCTGTAACCCGAGGCGAGGGTTTAATTATACTACCTTTTTTTACCCGGTGAAATGCCTTCACGCACTTCCCGCTGCTTGGGGGAGTGCAGCGGGGGAGTGTGGGACTTGCTCATCCCTGGCAGGGGTGGGCATGAGAATACCCACTAAAACACAGGGGGGGCCTTCTTCTACGCGTGACCAGGGTTTATCGAGGACCCTCACAGGGTGGCACTCTACCGGTAAAACCCTGGCGCGCTGTGCTGGTGTCCCGGCTCGCCTCGAGGGGAGTAGTACCTTCCCTCTTACACACCCGCCGGTGTTCGACAGTGCGAGGCCACCTCACACTGCCGTCCTCCTCGGGGTCACTTGTGCAATGAAGGCACACAGCCCCGCCGTGTACACTCCTAGCGACCCGGGGCCCCGTTATAGCCATGTTTATCTGAAGAATAACTAGCAGTGTTTGACTGACATTTAAGGTTTTGATTTCTGATTTTGGTTCTTATTTGATTTGCAAGTTATGCCATAAGTGTATATTTTGAAGGTATTTTGATGTCTGTTTCATAATTCCTAGCCTTTCGAACGCTTAATCGTTCTGTCCCAAAAAGGATCTCTGGAAATTTCCCTTACGAGATAGAACGCAATTATACGAAGGGTTTGCGAGTTCGTGACGAGAAACCGTAATGATTTATACCGAGACTAGCTGTGCCAGCAGCTCCGCTCGCGTGAAACTATTTTTACAACTGTCCGTCAAAAAAGGATTCATACAATAGCTGGAGCTATTTTAAAAGGCAAATATTTTTTCCTTCTACAGGAGTAATCTATATTGGTGTACGGATTTTGAAACGCTAGAAGGTTTTCCTGAAAACGATCCATCGGGCTAATGAGCTTCGGGCATTCGAAATTCGAGGAAACGATGCATCGGGCTAAGGAATCTTACGGGAAACAAATATTCCGCAAATCGATCTTTATATGAAATGTCAGGACAGGAACGTGTTTCTGTGAATAGTGTTTCGATATGGCTTAGGAAACCCGAATGCCTATGATGAACTAAGGTATGTATTTAGATCCTTGAAAAGTCTTCTTTTACGTCCGTGATTTGGAAAAACACCTTCCCAAATAAAACATTATCTTGAAACAAATTGTATAAAAATATAAGAAAGAAATTCTCATATCCAGTTATACCCACTAATGTCCGGTTAACCGCACCCCCAGAATTGTATGTAAATGTCAGACCCCTTTGGTCACGCGAGCTTAGTGCGGGTATTTAAACATATTATATTCGCTCTCAGAAAGAAAAAAATCTCCAGTTCTTGCAACATTTACCATTGATATTCTTTACGTATGCAATACGAAATAATCAGTTCCTCAGATGAGCTAGTTCAACCGAACAAACAAACAAACGTTTGCAGCTTTTTAACATTAGTATAAATACAGATTAGGGCACAAGTTCAAAGTCAGGCAGCTTCGAAAAGCGAAGAGTAGATAATGAATCAGCACATTATAAGTAAAACGTGCCTTTCGTTTTAAATAAATCACTTTCTTCACAAAAAAACTTTTTCTTCGGTAAGCAGGTTGATTCGGCAGTAGAGCACATAGCGCGTAGAACTGATGTCCATTGGAGCCGAAAGGTTCAAGACTGGAGACCATTTCAGGCCAAATTCAAGGTGGGTGGACAACCTGATGAAGGTCGCGGGATCCTGGTGAATGCACGCCGCACGCAACCGAGCGCTCTGGAAATCAATGCGGGAGGCCTATGTTCAGCAGTGGACTTCTTGCGGCTGCTAATGATGTTGATGACGACTTTCTTTACAGCTTTGTTGACCTATTATAACTTCGATGTCTTTCATCTGAACGAACCCTTCGTTCATAAATTCTAGTACCTTTGTGAGGTGACTCACGAAGCTCTCTTTTACTGTTTGCTTGACGTCTACTGATTTAATAAATAATTATAGATATCGCTGAACATTATCCCACACAGCGCCATCTAGCCCCAAACTAGGCAACTAAATGCTTGTTGTGTAAGTTAAACCAATAAACATACTTAAAAGATTTTAACCCGCAACCTCTGGTGTAGTAGCCAACATCTCAACCATTACACCAAATCGGTCGTCGATCGTATATGGGTTAATATAATCTATATTATTGTTGGTAGATCATAATAATATTTGTAAATACTATTCAGAGAGAGATTTGACCATAATAATTGTTTCATAGACATGTAGACTAGTTCGGTGAGCCCGTACCTTCTCCACACCATACTCCATCTCGATAAATTGTTAAAAACCTCTATGATTAGTAACATTCCATCAAAATTTGCCGTCTAGATACAAACAGTTTCAAGTCACCCATGTATGAAAGATGATAAATGACCTCATACCCTCTGCGAAGCCGATAACCTGGCTTTGAATCCTTCAGGAAGGTATTAAGAGAATTCAAAGCGCAGCAAAACCACAAAGGAATCAGACTATCGCCTGTCTTAGGGCCGGCGCCCACTATCGGCATCGGCACGCTTCAGGCTTTTAAGGTGGCAAATAGCAATATACTTTAACATTATGGCAATAAAGTAGAAATTTCCGCGATGTGTTCTCGTAAAAACAAAATGCATTTGTTCTGTTTCTGTTTCGGCATTTTTTACTTTATTGCCATTACGTTATAGTATATTACTATTTGCCACCTTAAAAGCCTGAAGCGTGCCGATGCCGATAGTGGGCGCCGGCCCTTATCCTTCCTAATCCTTATTAAGCCCTGCGGGATGGGGCGGCCGTCTCCACTACCTGGTTGACGAAGGCCTGTGATCCACTTATCGTGCCTAGAAAAGATCTTAAATAAATAAAGTTGTACCCAAGTTAAAAAGCTAAGATCCTCTCAAGTCATGAATGAGGCAACGAATCGGCACCGAAGTCGGAGCAAAGCTTAATTTGGAATTAAACAACAAAGCAGGAATACCAGAAATAGCACGACATTGCAGTATATTTTTTCTTTAATCCTGATCCTACTTGGAACTAAATGCTTTTCTACTAGGACAAAGAACGAATTCCCATTTTCATACAATCCGTTTTCTTGTACAGTCTGAACTCAAGCTTAATGGGTTTTGTACCGTCTGCGTATATACGTGAACCTGTCGGAGCTCAGCTTATACTGGCTGATACGCTTTTGATGTGGTTGAATGTACTAAAAAGCCCGCCCAGAACTTGAGGTTAACGCCAACACACTTACAACGGATTCTTCTCATAACGAAATCGGCTTTCAGCATGATAAACAAAACGGCGCATTTGGATAGGAGGTCTTGTTTAGTTGAAGTTTTCTTTTACCTATAAATATTTGATAAGGTTTTACGGCTGCGGCAAAATTATACAGGGATTTTTATAAAATGTTTTATGCATCAAATTGATATAACCTAAGTCATTTAAGTCCTTAATTGATGGTGATAGGGATCTGTAGTATCCCCGGATATTTCAAACGGAGCCTGATCGGAATATTAAGCGCCTGGGGTTGCCAGTTACCGGAGAAAATGGTAACATGATTTGACTTGTGAATTTGTGTACTCGTGCAGATATTTATAACATTTTAATGTAGGCGTATTGAAGGGGTCGTATTTTTACTGACTGCGGGGTTTGGAAACCACGCTTAAACGAGCTCTTAGTTTCTAAAACCTTCATAATTTTTTGAGGATATCACTTCGCCGAACTAGAATTTCGTTTATTCAAGAAGGCAGTAAAAGAAAACGTTAATTAAATATTTTTGTAAAATTGAGATATATTACTAGATTTCAACTCTATTAGCGAAGTTATAACTCAGTAAATGTTCACTACTTATACTCTAGTTCTTGAGTCAGCTAAAACTGAGTGTGTAGACCTAGCTCATTATCCACTAGAGCTGAGCAGTGCTAAAATGTGTGAGACTGTGTTTATAACTGAAATAAGGCGGGGCAAGATAGGGGTGATAAGAATCCCCCGATAACTTCGACTAACACCCCTAGGGAATACTGGCCCTGTTAACTGACAGTGTACGCGTTTTGAGGCGGATGGGAAGTGAATTTTAACTATAGTTCTTCATTAGGTCATCATTAAAAGCGACTAAAGTTCCACGAACGTTGAGTCCAGTGTACTTAAAACCAGACGAAAACCCGCCAGTACAATTCCTCTGAACCTTTATAATGATTTCTTTTCTATCTGTTATACCTATACGAGTTTATTGTAGATCGGAGAGACCGCTTACGCTTAGTTATCCGGTAATTATCTATTATTCCTGTCTGATGTAGGTTAAATGAATGTTCAAAGGTCAGATTTGTGGAGATTTACACGTCGGTTCAGACGAGAATACCAAAGGTCAAGCCGTAATGGGAATATTCATGAGGCGAGATTAATTTATCTGTTCGTGCGAAATCCCTTTAATGGTTCCTTCTAAGGACCATCTAAGAGAGGTAATAATTCTGTTTCTGGCTATATTGCAGGCAGTGTAGGAGAGCTGTTCATAAGTTCTCAACACCTGGTTTCTTAACACGAGGGAATGAGGAGGACCCCATGGTAACGAAGGGGCCTGTGAATTCATCTATTGTGCTTTGTAATTTTTATTTTTTCTTTTATTTTCAACGTTGTTTTTGACATTCTTTTTTGACATTATTATTTGACATCATATTTTATGTATTATTTCAATTGTATTAATCATTTCATATTAATTGACGATCTCAATATTAATCACTTATATAGGACATCAATGTAATGTATAATGTTATTTTAATAATGAGAAATAAATAAATCTAATCTAATCTAAACCCAATCAGCATTGAGATGATGTAGACTAAAATCATCATTTTGATAAGCTCATCAATCTAGTTAATTTCCACACATTCCGTAGTGTGTTAAACAATTTGATTTACTTCTGTTGGTTTTGAATTGCCCAGCTTGTTACGAGTATTTTAATGAAAAACACTTTGGTGTTTTTCATCTGAAATTGGCCTGTATGAACCCTTGAAAACGGGTTATAAAAACAGATTATACCTACCTACTCATAATGACTCAGTGTGATACCTAAAAACAAAAAAGGAATAAATCAATTTACAGTGAAAAGGGACCACTAATTTCTGTAACACATTGTAATTAAACAAAGTTCCTCTAAAATGATAAAAGCGAGACTAAACTCGCCGTAGGAGCAGTCTTGTGATGACAGCAGACGTCAAATTAAGAGAGTGTAAAATGAGGAGGGTCGGCTTTTCAAGGCTCTACCGGCAGATAATCCGCGACACGCAACCAATAGAAGACCTTCAGAGAGTCCAATTACCGACTTTATTACGTTGCAGCAAGGATAGTGAAGCGAATAGCGTGAGTTGTGGTTATAACACCGACAGCGATAAATAATGATGTGCAACGCATCACACGAGCGTTTTGTAAAAGCGCTAGTTCGACCCAGTTTTGACGGGACATGCGTTTGCTTAGGCGTCCTGTTGCTTAATATTTAGGATCACATTTTATCTTGATTTTCAAGAAGGCTGGTTTGCATTATTTATTTTTCAATAAGGTGATCCTCAAGGTGAGGGAGCAAATGACTGGTGGTGGTCATTTGCTAGCTCTCTCAAAAAAAAGTTACATACTTTTGTTTCTGATTGCCTCCAAAAAACTGTTTCAAAAACAACACTGACTACTTCCACCAAGTTTTTAAGGTCATGCAAGATCATGCTTAGGTGACTCTTTCGTGCATCCAACGAAATTCTGCGTCTTCAAAAGTCAACTAACGAGTTTCCAAGTCTGAAATGTAAAGTTAAATAATAGAAATTAGCTTCAAAAGCATTCTCGTGTTGAAATTTAGGTTTCTGCCATATTTATTCAGTACAAACTGGAGCTGGTTGTGTGTGTACGTAATGTATATATATGCTGTGTGTCAGTGATAGATGTTGTCCTGGAAGAGCTAGCTGCTTGCGGCAGACGAACAACTGAATGCAAGTACAAGTTTGAAAGTAGGTACTTCGGATACTTACGGGTACTTATAATACTGAAAACCGCGGCGACATAATGGTATATGACTACCAATTTGATCATAATTACTTCGAAGATAGCACTAATAGTTAGTTCCATTCAAATATGTTTACCAATTGTCGAAATAAAACTACTGACATCTATCTAACGCTGGCTTTCAGCTAAATGCATCAAAACGTTTAAGCTATCTAAAAGGATATGAAATCGGCTGATCATGCAACTCAAAAGACCAATTCGATTACTGCCGGATCCTTCCATCCATACAGAGATGGCGCGAACTCTTACAAACTTTGCTGCCCTGTATTTCTACGTACATGCTTGCACTTTCTCACCACAAGTCATAAATCAAGAAGCAGACAAAGGCAAGACATGTACATTATACAAGAAGAAGCTCACAATAACAAAACTGAATTTGAAAACTAGACAGTAACCGATTGCCGAGAAACATCCGTGAATTTAAACGATAGAGAAAATAGTAAAAGATTTATTCCAACACCACAAAAATTTTAAAATAGTTACCTACAAATTATAAGCTAACTAAGGTGCAGAAGTCTGAAAGGTAACACCTTACAAGTTGATGTACCTGGCTAAAGGAACCATTGCAAAAGTTAAAAATAAAACAAAAAAATGTTCAGAACGTGATTTTCCACTAATCTTTTGGGATGATTGCGACCTAAATAAATATTTGATTGATTAAATAATGGTTCATATAGAAGTTTTAATATGGAATTTGAGGAGTTCTATCTAATATTACGAGTATATGCATTTGATGCAAAGAAAAGCAGTATTGCGCATTGAAATTGCATTAGTATCAAACTTTCAGTTGTTGAAAACTGCAGTCATTTTAGAAAACACTCTACGGCTAAAGTATTTAGAGCTCTATTAAGGAAATTAAAGTAAAAGCGAGGTTAGCTATGGTTTTGGCAGCGGTCCGACCCAAGTTCAAGTGCTCATTGCTGGAGTGCCTATAAATATTCCTTTCCCTCGTGGGACTGGGCGACCTTCTTTGTGTGGTTACTTCGCGTTCTTCTGAAAAAAAGGTAAATTCTAATCTACATACATTCTGTTTACCTCTTACCATTAGGAGCTGTGTGGTTGTTAGTCACAGTCGTTGTTATAAAAAATGTATGCGATGATATTAGGTGAAATATCGGCGTTTTGCCCCCGGTTATAGGGTTAACTATGCAGTGGTGTGAGCCATTTTCCAAGATGCACGATCAATCCGAACTTTTGAAGGGTAATGTTAGGCTAGTAATCAACATCACACTGAAATAATGTTTTTTCGTAGGTAATACGTAGGAATACCAGAATAGATCAGTATGATCCTTTGTGGACTTCATTTTTCCACATTCCAAGTTTTCCATAATACATACTATAACGATAACGTGGTTCATACTAACATAGATTGTTATTATGGAAACTGAATGCAAAAATAAAACCTGGAAGTATTAGAGATATGGCCCTTTTACTAAAGATCTGAAAACCAGAAAAAGACATTGGGTCAAGTTGGCATCAGGCAGGACTGGAACCCGCATCTTTCGAAAACCGGGTGACTGCACTAACCAATTATGCTACCGAGACCATTAACAGACCTCTTTCTGGTATATTTACCCTATGGGCCAGGGTGATTTCATCAATGTTATAGGCATCCACCCCTAACACTCGGAAGAAATATTATTTCAAATGTTTAACTTCCGATTAAGATGAAAAAGCTATTACTATAGCATTTTCCATGCAGTATCTCTTACTTAAAATCTGAAAACCAGAAAAAGACATCTTCCATCCATCCATCGACATCCGTCCTCCATCGTCCTGCTTGATGCCAACATGACCAAATGTCTTTTTACTGGTAAATGTTTTTTTTTTCATCGATCGATGCCGTCGATCGACGATCGATCGATTGATCTGGCAACACCCTCAGCAAAGGTGTTGGAGTATGGCTCTCGATACTTCATAGTTAAAGCGAGGTATGCTGCTAACACGCTGTAATTAAAGGCTATTGTGTAAAGTACACTATTATAATTACCGACTAAATACCTGACTGGGTTGGCTCGGATAGGTTTAGTTACCCTGCCTGGGCTGCCTGCCTGTTCAAATACTCATGTATAAGCATAACTATATGGGTTGATTCAAATTCATGAAAATTGTTAGACAGTATTTTTCTATCTCAAGTTACTTTCCTGGCCGTTTTATTGCTCACTAATAAATTTAAGTATCTGAGGACAATTCCTGAATGCCAATTTTTAGAAATCCAATATATCTGTGAACCATCCTCTATAAAAAAGCACTCGAAGATTTCAACAATGAATAATAGTGCTCCAAGGGTTATAAATCAGAAAATAAAAATACGAACTTACAGACGATTGCACTTGTCTCGTAAAATAAATGGCCTAGCTAATGATTTTACTATGCCATACATAATGGAGTAGAAAAAAGAGCTACAAACAAAATTGACAAAATAAAACATTAGGTACCTTTGTATTCTAACATACTTTGTATGTGCATGAATAACTATAGTTTTTAAGGCCTTTGGCTTTTTAGAGAAACATTATAAATGCCAACTTACTCCTCTTTATAACAAGGACTATAACTACGATGAAACTAATTAAATTAATAAAATCACTGACAATCAATATGTCAAGCACGCCTGTAACGTTTGCGACTTCGAGGGTTAAGAACTTGCCGATCACCAGGAGCATTCACGTGTAATATAGTGGTACAGGTGCGAGCATTACATCAGTGAAAGGGGAGAATCGAGCATCACAATGCGCACCATGTAATGATACAATTGTAGAGATCGTCCAAGCTGAAGTGACGCTTTCTTCCACCGCATCTACGCATACAAGAGTGCTTGCTTATATGCGTCGATGCAGTGGAGTGGCGCGTCATTTCGGCTTAGAAGATTCCAAATATCTTGATACAACTTGTAACATCAGTCAACTAAATAAATATCTAGTGAGCGTTCGAAATTCAAATCTAAATGTCACATTTTACGCGAATGGTCATCACTCAGGGAGGTATTGTAATGTACTCCTCAACTTTGAATCTATAATGTTACATTACACGCGAAAGTCCCGGTGAGGGAACACCTCAAGAGTGTAATTTTTGGTGTAGTTTATAATGAACGTAGCGGATGAGTAAGTAGGTACTCTGAAAACAACTAGCTTCGCCTCACAAGTTTTTATGCAAGTAAGTAACTTAGTTTTAGTTATTTCCTTGTGCTAGTTTACACAGTGCACTGATTCTCGTATTTGCCGAGCACTCGAATAAGATACGCCGCGTGTTGTTCCTAGCGAGCAGTTTTAAAGGCGTGTTTGTTCTACAATCAACTGCTTCCAGATCCTTCACAAACTTACGGTTCATTTTCAAACAGCGTGGTCTGTTTGAGAACAGTCAGAAATAGCGTGCAACTACTTCTGGGTTTTATTCGTAACAATCTGGATACGGTGTTTGATAGCGAGGAAAATAAACGATTTCTTCAATTTTGTTAAGTAAAATTCTATAAATATAACTAAAGCTAAGAGTTGATATAAAAACAACCGCTGTCTCCTCAAAAGACTTAAATATTAGATGAGAACTCATAGGAGGTGGGTACTGACTCAGTGAGGCGCTCGTGAGTCAGTTATGACAGGTGATCGACACCGATCCTCGCTGTAAAGCCACGTAAGCCGGGTTCAAAATAGGATGAGAGACCACCCTCACCGAATTTTAGTGATGGATTTTTCGGGCATATCCGATAAGCAATTGGTCCTGATAGACGTGGTCACAGTCGTTAGGCAGAGTCGGGAGCCATGGAGTGGCTTTATAACTTGTGACAGCAATGGATATCACTTACCTAACACCCCTGGAACAATCCGCACTGATCCCGCGTGTTGAAGTTTAGTATGGCTCGCGACACCTCATAGTTGAGGTGAGGCCTGTGTTCTATTAGTAAATAAACCTGTTCTTGTTTGTCATGAAGAAGTACTTAGACCTAAAAGTAATACACTGAAGAACAGAATCTCCTGTAGAGCCACATGAAGATTCGATCAGAGACGCGGAGAATGTTGGAATCAATCAATCAAATAGTGAGAGAACCGAATAGAGGCGTCTTGCAAAGGAAGTCCCTGGAAATAGGCAAAATAGGGCCGCAGTCCGGGTGATTCCAGGGTTGGTACTTAAAATTAAGTTACCACATCATAGCTAACCGAATGATAAGTACAAATCTACGTGTGGATTTAAATATCTTTATTCACACTATAGTTCGTACGCGTTAAGAATGCAGTGATTTTGAAATTTAATTCTGTCGCACACGATTAATCTCAGGTCCACAACTTTTGCGTTCGAAAGTATGCGTTCAGCTGGTCACTGTGGACTCTGCTTTCTAACTAGGAACGATTTGATTGGTAAAGGGGCGTGCTAGATCGAAGACGTCTAGCTCAAATGTGGTAGATATTACAAGTGATCAGAATCGCTGTCAACTTTTTTACCTATGTTACACTAGGTATTTTCTGAAAGCAACACAGTTCAAATTGATCATTTTTCTCTTCCCTTTATCGGTATATATACTTCCGTTTTCCCCCTGACGAACGAATGAACTGCTCTCAAGTACCAAACAATATCCAAAAGCTTCTCCCGCGAGACTTACCTTTTCCGAAGTGACAATACAAAGAATGCATGCCTTATTCCGCTCGAGTAGATCAGAAACATCAGGGTTGTCATCTCAATACAAGTTTACGTTCTCTAGGTCCTACATGCTGTTCTATACCACTGGTCATCAGCCTCTACGGTCGACTGCTGGCTACAGAAGTCATGCAACGATGCAAGCCATACTTCACCATCTCTCAAGTAACGTGAGGCACGTTACTTAAATGTGAGGGGTTGAGAGCCTTCTGCTCACCCTATTGCCCTTCAAAGCTGTGAACGTCACAACTTGGACTGCCACCTAGTTAATTATAGAAAAAGACTTCCTGTCAGATGTTATCAAGCTGCACAAAGGCCTCCGACTCTAGTGCCTTCAACCGGGACCAACTGCTCAACGTGCCTTCCGAAGCATGGAGATGCCCGGAAAATACATCATTAAATTTTGGTCGAGGTCACCCTTCCCATTTCCAACTCGGCTTGTATTGCTTTACAACAGCGATTAATCCTTGGGCACAATGCCCTTATGTAAGACACGATCGTTTGTCTATGCTGACCGTCGGAATGTTGTTGTCACTCTTTGGAATTTTGCTTTAAAATCACAGCGATTACAGTTGCTGCTTTCAACCGCAACCGAGCAATTTTGTAAACGTCGAACTTTACAGTGGTTGATTGCGTACAAACCGCGGAATCGTTTCTGTTTTTGCATACTGAGCGGATTACTGGATGCAAGCGAGTTTTATTGAACTTTCAGCTTTGGAATTGAATGCAGTTACCTAAATTAGTTGTTAGGATCCCGCTACTAATTTTAATGGCAATTATTCTGAGCGAGGAATCTGCTAGGCAATTCAAAATAGTTTGACACAGGAAAATAGTTTGAGACAGGAGGGGCACGTGTGATTGGCAGAGAAAAGATACCTGAAAATAAACAAACAACACCTTCATGCCAAATGAACTAATTTTCTTCCACTTCATATGCTTTTTTACAGCCACATTACATTTATACGCACTGGGCACAGACCACACCTCAACCATGTGGTGCTACGAGCTATAGCTGGTTCATTGCGAATTGTTGGTCCCGAAACCCCAGACCCTTTCGTCTAAAGCTATTAAAAAAAATGTTTGTCAGATATCATTAGGCCGCTTAAGGCCGTCAACTACGCTGAACTGACATCTGGCGATGTAAGCCGGGACCAGCTGCTGTTTCACTAGCCAGAAGAAGTTACTACACGATAGCCTCCCAAACACGAAGATGCCCCAAAAATACATCACTAAATGTAATTTAGGGTGGTCACCCATCCCATTCCCGACTCGGCGTGTATTGCTTTACATTGGCCCTCGTTGAAATTGTTTATAATTTTATTTAATCTTAAATTACCATCGCGATTTTGGATCAATTTTAAAATAGTTAGTGGCAAAAAGCTAGTAGTAGCCAACCCTAGACAACCGGATAAGTAGCGTTCAGTTATTCAAAGATGGAAGTCACATCGGGCGTAGTTATTCATCGCTGCATTATTCAAGATTTGAACGGCATGCCTCAATTTGGTTTCCTTACCCGGCCTCACGAGCCCGTCGTTTGTAAGTCAGATAAAAGTCTAACTAAATCGACTGTCCGATCTATCAATGTGTCCAATAAATATCCTGCCTGCTCAAAACTCAACTTAATGCTGAAAGAAATATGGCAGACAGGTGTTCTACTCTCAATTGTAAGCAAGTGGATAAAGATAGACATTGAGTTGCAGGCATACTCAATAAGCATGAAAAGTCTATATGAATTTAGTTCTTGGTTGGTATTTTTCACAAATCCTGTCACAGGTTTTACAAAAGAATATGTAATACATCACTTAATTTAATTGAGGGTGGTCACCCATCCAATTCGCGACTCGGCGTCTATTGCTTTACATTGGCGCTCGTTGAAATTGTTTATATCTTAATTTTCATCGCAATTTTGGATCAATTTTAATAGTTAGTGGCAAAAAGCTAGTAGGAGCCAACCCTAGACAACCGGATAAGTAGCGTTCAGTTATTCAAAGATGGAAGTCACATCGGGCGTAGTTATTCATCGCTGCATTATTCAAGATTTGAACGGCATGCCTCAATTTGGTTTCCTTCCCCGGCCTCGTGAGCCCGTCGTTTGTAAGTCAGATAAAAATCTAACTAAATCGACTGTCCGATCTATCAATGTGTCCAATAAATATCCTGCCTACTCAAAATTTACCTTAATGCCGGAAGAAATATGGCAGACAGGTGTTCTACTCTCAATTGTAAGCAAGTGGATAAAAGGTTTAGACATTGAGTTGCAGGCATACTCAATAAGCATGAAAAGTCTATTCGAATTTAGTTCTTGGTTGGTATTTCCTACAAATCCTGTCACATTTTCAAGTGAGTTTGAAACACAATATTTCATCAAGTTTGTCTCAATTATAGGTTTTGAAAAAGAATACGTATTTTGTCTTGAACTGCCTGCTTTTTGCAATTTTGAAAATAACGATTTGTAAAATATTTTGTGAATGTATTTCCGAATCTCCTTTTAAAGCAAGTTTGAAGAACAACAGCCTGTATAATCTTAATAAACTGAAAGCCCAACTAAAACAACTGTTTGAATAATTTAACCAACAACGAGTCAATAAAACAAACCTTTGCCAGCCGCTATCAAAGCTGTTGTGGTATATAATTCTTAATTCGAGTTGAGAGAGAAAAGGAATGGCACTTTAAAACAAAAGAGGATATCCCAGACACGTCCCTCTTATGGATTCTGGAGTGGCAGCCGAACAACAATTTTGACAAAGTAACACCGAACTCGCCTCACTCAGTTGTAAGAGTCTGTTCACACTGGCGTTTTCACGGCGAGGCGATCTCGCCGCGAGATCGTGTAAAGTTTTGTATATGAATTACAGACATACGAGATTTGGGTACTTCATTTTCACGCACGCAAAGTTTGGTCCCTCCATCTTGACGTCATAATGGAGGGACCAACAATTTTGTTGAATTATTTTATATTTATTGAGGTAGGTAAATTCCAAGCAAAGGTAAGTAATAGTAGGGTATGGTATAATCGTTTTATGTATGTATCACAGACATACGAGACTTGGTCCCTTCATCTTGACGCTCACGCGAGATCGAGCCCGCTTTGAGTTTGACTGATAGAAGAGGCGTTCACCGGCCGCGATACCGCCCAGCGTGATCGCAGCGTGCTCACGGCGTTCGAGCGTTCCCGCGGCGTTTATTTTATCGCGGCACTATCGCTGCGGAATCGCTTCGCTTGGTGTGCCAGACTCTTAATCTTCTACGCTGTAATAAAATCACACTTAAGTGCTGTCGGTTGCTACAATTGTACTGAATTATTCTTCGGAGACATAGTCTTTACATAAATCTTTTAACTCAACAGTCTTTCTCTGTTGTACATTGATTACATTTTGTTTTGAGGAAACAATAAGTAAGTGGTTTGGATGGATTGTACTACTTACCACGTAAAGGATACAAACTGCTGTTGAATACTTTGGAAAAACAGAAGGGGTTAGTATAAACTGATATTTTTATTCTTAAAGACATGTAAATGATTGTCAATAAATATCAAATGACAGACTTGACACCAAAATTTTTCCGACTGAATTTTAAACCCAACGTGGAAATGGGTTGGTGGAATATTCTAGACTCCAAACCAAAATCAATCAGTTAGGCGGACTTTTTAATTAGGTTCATGAATGGTTTCAATGGCTTATTACCCATTGACTGCATTGACACAACAGTACATTTATAATATATAAATAGTAAGACAGTTGAATACCCATAGTCATCACGACATAGCGTCACGTAGGCACTGCGAACTAATACGTGAGCTCTTTCCTCGAGCTTGGAGGGTAGGGGATGAAAATGGAGGGTCATTATTTATTAATCGTTCCGGACAATCATCGCTTCCTCCGCTTTTGGATGGCGCCCAAACTGATCCCTTTTATTTTCGGTATTACTTGACCGAGAAGTGCGCAATGTAATGGAAAAAATATTTGATGATGTTCTGTATTTGAGTTTGAACATGTTACAGCACAGGCGACTCCGTGGAGGATGGCGGTGCGGGGGGGGCGCACTGCCGTTAACACCGGCGAGTGTAAGACGGGAGGTACAACTCCCCTCGGGTCGAGCGGGATCCCCTGGCGCGCTAAGCCAGCGCGCCAGGGTACCCCGGTAGAGTCCCTTGCGGTGGTACTCGGGGACCTCTGGTAACGCGCAGAAGGTGACCTTTGCAGAGTTTAGTGGGTATTCCCTTTCCCATTGGGTGGGTGAGTGCCACACTCCCCGCTCTCCTACCCAGGGAGCAGGATAGTGCGTGAATGCTTCTCCGCGTCAAAAAAAAGGATGCCCTATGTGGACCGAGCACAGACGGGTGACCTGTTTTGTGAGATTTTGTTAGATCTTTTAGTTTTTATGGGAAAGCCTATGTTCAGCAGTGAACAGCCTATTGCTAATGATTTAGATTTTTACATGAATAAGTTTATAAGGTTCAAGTTTGACGACTGATTTGATGTTATGTGTCCTTAACTGTTCCACTACAGTTAGCTACTACACCAGAGGTTGCAGGTTCGATTCCCGCAGATTATAAACATTTGTATTCATGAACACGTCTGTTTGTAATATATTGCTCTTTGTGTTTACTATGTAAATTATGTGTAAGTAAGTTTTTACAAAAAAAGTGTTAAGTATGTATAGTGCCCTTGCCCAGTGTTCCACAGTGTAACAGTTAATAGGCAAATAAAGGAATGAATAAATATGAACTATTAACTCAAGCTGTTCTCTAATATAAGTTAGAAGACGTAAGTGGTCACTGTTTTTTTTTCAGAAATTTCAATGCAGTGTCTTTATTAAAGATTAGGCCGGTCTGTTAATTGTCTCGGTAGCTCAGTGGTAAGAGCAGTCGCCCGGTCTGCGAAAGACGAGAATTGGGTTCCCACCTGAAGCCAACGATCAAATTTATTTTTCTAGTTTTCTGATCTTTAGTAAGTAGCTTCGTCTATATTTATATATTTTACTATACTGTAATCAAAACTCTTTATTAATGTTCTCGTAAGGAACAAAATATTGACCAAGTAGATAAAACCAAGGCATTAAAAGTTCTCATTCACCTCGCCTCCCAACTTAGACTTAGTTAAATAAAATAGCAAGTTTATAATGAAAAATTACGCATTTAATGCAAATGAGAGCCCGAAGCATACCTTTCACTTACACGTTGAGGGTACCTGGATAAACAAACTCCAGCTCAGAACTAAAACTTTTAACTAGCGAACTAGAGTGCTCACTCGAGATGGGCAAGAAATTGTTTGATCAACTAAAGTGATTTCGTGCTTAATTATACAGGGTGAATTTTTTAACTGGGCGCATATCATTCATACATGCCATATCCTAAGAGGATGCAGGTTATGGAAAAATCATCAAAGGAGTTTCAAGGCAGATTTTAATAAAAACTGAGTACTTTGTTTTTGGTAAGACTTTAGTTTTAATTTGCCATTTAGCATTAATACACAAAATTTGTTCCTTTCAAACAACAACACAGGGTAATACCTACTCATAACAAATATGGCACGTAAAGTAGCTGATGGTTGACGTCAGTCATCTAGTTGTCAATCGGTAAGTCTGGAGCAAAGATATTATAATTAAAAAGAGGTAGATAGGTAATGTCAGTACTGGGGCGAAGTCAAGAATTGTCCACTGCGTACGTACAACGGGTTGCAACGTGTGAACAAGATAGTATGATTATTTACTAGAACGTAAACGAGACAGATTCAAGTTGCGCAGTGTCGCCTCAAACTGTCAATACTTTGCTCAGGTGCACTAATGGTTCTGATTTCGGGTGCCACGTTTTAGCACAAGTAACCTATCTACCTCTTTCATTATATATCGTTGGTCTGGAGGGCTTAGAACGTCTTTATTCACTCTGGTAAGGTTTATCACTACACAGCCTTTGGCCGCACACCTCTCGTGCGTCATTACGTAACTTTTCTTCTCTTTTCATTTTCAAATAGGTGCACATTAGACATCAATCTCACCTGATCAAAAGTGATGATGTGGTCTAAGGTAGCACATGCCGGTCTTACAAATGGAAAAACATAAAACTTATTTAATAAATTAAACAATAGGTACTCCAAACAGCGCTGTCTAGCCCTAAACATAGCCAAGCGTGAACAACGTAACACCGGCAACGGAACTAACAAACATTGTCCTTGGTATTTTATTAAACCAATTGTAAGAAGTAAGTACGTAACCCAAACAAATACTGGCTTATCTTTTGTTTGATTGGAGCAATCCTAATAGGATTTGGGTCACCTGATCTCCTTTGGTCCCGTGGGGCAATAAATAAAAGGTAAAAGAGATTTCCCTTCCCTTTTCACGTTACAAATTAACTTTAAAAAGATTCAGCCGAGTTTTTCCCGCCACACTGGATTTAAAGTAAATGTGGGTCTTTGGGCAGTATTTGTGAGTCGACTAATGTAACATTGTTTTGCCTTGAACTTCGAGGGATTTATGGCCATTCTAAATTAATTGTTTTTAATCCGCTTGGGACTTTAAAGGCAGGTCTAGTAGAAGTTGATGGCTACGTTTATTTCGATGCCACAACGTTTGATCTGTGGGCATCGGAAGGCACGACCATGCTCCTAATGGGTTAGTCAGAGGCACACTGATTGTTGCCGTCATGGTGAACGGAACGTTCAGAAGCCCACATTTCACCGAGGGATTCCGAACCCAATGCGGTATGGCGCGAGCCTACCGCCGTTATCCTGGTTGCTTGGGTTTTATATCGGTGTTTTCGTTTCAGTCAGTTCGTACTGCGTGGACAGGAACATTCCAAGTAATGTTAGTTAAAATGACGGTTGCTGTAAAATTGTACTGACTTGTGACATAATAACATCTTTGTCATTCCGTAACCACGATTGCTGTAATGTAGTCGAAACGTCGGTTAGAAACAAATATAAGACCGCGAGTTCGCGTAAACATTAGAAAACAATATTTTTCATTTCTGTTATTCAAAGTAATCACTTATGCAATTGACGCATCTTTGCCAAGGCATTAGCGGTTTAGATGCCCTTCTAGTAAAGTTCAGCTAGACGGGGAGGCAAAAAAATCACCAAAGGCATTTTGTACTGCCTCTCGGGTATTGAATTCTTCACCCGCTGAGATTACAAAATTTTGGAAAAAAAGTACTACTTAGTCGGTAGGTGCCGCGGTCGGTCGGGTGTACTACGCCATATCGAATGTTAATTGATCGATAATCAAATGATCGACCACTATAAATCGAAAAGTTAAATCATCGAACGTTCAAAATATCGAATTGTTTTTTTATCGAATACTCACCACATCGAATGTTTAATTTATCGAAAAGCAATGTAATGCATAGGTGTAGTTTGTTACACCATGAACGGTCTGTGGAGGGTCAGTATGGTGGATGAGAGAGAGCTTCCCACCCCAGCTCTTGCTCTTGCAGCTTGGAGACTGTCTATTGTGCGGTATGGGGTCGAGCGTTGTCGTGAAGGAGCAGTGGACAAGCTATTGACCAAAACTGGTTGCCGATATGCAAGCTTCTCTATCATTGTCTCCAGTCCACAGTACACATCTCTATGCTCATGCCGTTTTGTAAAAATCGGTGGTGAGTCTCACCCGCACTAGACCACCAAACGGTCACTGTTTTTAGATCATCACCTTTTTAGGGGTAATTTTTAGTTTAGGGCATTGCTTTGGTGCTGAACCAGGATCTAGCCAACTACCAACTATCGAACAGAATCCATTTTTATCACCTCTATTGAGCAGCGCGAGGCAGCATGAGGCATCTATGCATTAAGTTTTTTACCTAGCATTTTTGTCGCAAATCGATCAAAATTATTTGATGCTATAACATCAACAGTTAGTGCTAGCACAGCTGTAGATTGAGTTCTGACAGCTTCCACAATCCATCATTGTTGACCAAAGTCTCCGGACGACCATGTGCTTCATTTTTTAAGTCAAAATTTCCAGAACAGGACGTTTGTACAGTTCTCTCCGTACACTTTTGCGATGGTACGTGCCGTTCGTATCGCGTTGGTGCCACGACGTAACTCATATTCCTAAATTACACGAATTTTAGAGTACCCTAAAAATAATAGAAACAATAGAATAAATGATCCACATCATTTGGAGCAAATAAAAATGGTTGTTCCTCGCAGATATCCCCGTTTTCAGGTGCGCAGGTTATTTGGTGTCCCACGATACAGGACCAACTTGGGTATACATTATCCCGTTGCAAGGATTTGTAATGAATACAACAGCATTATGCATGTGATACCCAACATTGACATATTTAGCGACTCTTACTCGAAATTCAAGAGTAAATTGGTTGATCACTTCCGGTCTATCGGTGCTAACTCGGCTTGAATCATATTTTTGTTTTATATAATTTTTGTTTTTATTTTTACTTTTGTTTAACATTTGTAGAAGGACTTAGTCCAAAACCAACAGCGGCATTTCTTGGCCAATGTTGTGTATACCTGTAATAGGCGAGCATATATGATCTAAGACCCATGCGTACTTTATTGTGTATGTTTTGTATGCATTGCTGTTGGTGTACCTTATCATAAATAAATAAATAAATACCCTTTGTTCAGGACGCACATGACATCCATTTTCGTGTCATAAGTGTCATGTCACAAATTAATGTTCTTAGGGTAAGTTGCACCATAGTAGAAGTTAAAGTTAAAGTTAAAGTTTTTGTCAAATTTGACAATTTGACGTCATTTTTGGTTCTAACCGGTAACTTTAACTGAAATTTTGATGTTTGTTTTTGTTAAAGTCAGATGGTGCAATCCACCCTTAATGTTCTTATTTCAAAATAGGTCATAGTTTCACCATTTCCTCCATTAGATGGAGTTATCTGTAATTGAATCGCGCAAGTATTGTGTTTTTATCAAATTATAAAGCCTTTAGAGGCTTTTGTATGAGTCAGTCCCAGGTGCGTTAAGTGCCTGGGTGACCACGGCACGGCTGATTGCCCCCGTCCCAAGGACCTCTCTCAGTGCACGGAGCCTCCAAGCTGCGTGCTCTGCGGAGAAACGGGCCATCCCGCAAACTACCGCGGTTGCCCCAAAGCCCCTAAGTCTCAGCGCCCCAGTCGCGCCCCGGCTCAGAGCCAACTCTCCTGGAGGGCCCGTCCAGCCCCCATTAACTCCCAAGTCCGCCCAGCCGTGCCAGACCAATCTCTGGCCAACTTCCCGGCCCTAACAAAGTCCCCGCAGACTATCCCTCCCCTTATTAACGTACCCTGGGTACGTAATACCTCTCAAGTGGCACCTAGCCCTCCCCATTACCAGGCCCCAGTTGCCAGGCCCGTACAAAGGCCCGCGCCTCCCTCACCCCCCGCCCCGCAGGTCACATCGGCCTCCCAGTCCTCTCTAAGCGACTACTCTCTAGTGTCGCGCTTCCTCGGAGTAATAGACTTCGACGAAGTTTCTAGAGTAGCCAACCTACTCAGAGCCGCCGAAGGCAATCCCGCCCTCATGTTCGAGGCGGCTATCCAAGCCCATAAGATAGGCATGTCCCTGTCCACTTTTAAATGTAACCCATAATGGATGTTACACCCAAAGGTAGAGTCAAACCTAGGTCCCTTAGAGTAGGGTTTTTCAATGCTGATGGTTTATCCAAAAAGCATTCTTTAGTAGCTGAATTTGTCAAAACCCACCAATTAGATCTCTTTTTAGTTCAGGAATCTTTCCTAAAGCCCTCTAAACGGGATCCCAGAATAGCTAATTATAACATGGTCCGTAACGATAGGTTAACAAACAAGAAGGGTGGCACTCTTATTTATTATAAACGATCTTTGCATTGTACACCCCTAGACCCTCCTCCTAATCTCAAATGGTTAGAGACCTCTGTCTGCCGTCTCGGTATGACTGGTCATAGCCCTATTACCATTGTCTCCGCCTATTTAGGGCCAAAGCAACGCGATAACGCTAAAGATCTTACCAAAGATGACCTTCAGATCATAATGAATCTCGATAGCTCGGTTATTCTGGCGGGCGACTTGAACGCCAAGAGTGGCGCGTGGGATTGTAATTGTACAAACCCACGCGGCAGGGTGCTCGAGTCGCTGGCCACCTTAATTGGCTTCGATATCATTGCTCCCATGAGTCCCACCCATTTCCCTAAAATTGAAGGCCATAGACCTGACGTGCTCGATATAGCACTTCTAAAGAATATAAACCTACGTTTATCTTCTATAGAAGTGCATCACGAGCTCAGCGAATCAGACCATAGACCTGTGATCTTAGAGCTCATCCCCCGGATAGGACCCCCAGACACAGGCTCCCCTGCCCCTGAAAAAGTAATAGTGGATTGGAATCGACTGGGCCACAGCCTCAAGTCTATTCCAAACCCACTATTAAACTTAGCTTCTGGAGATTTATCCTCCATCCAAGACACAGTAGGTGCGATCGATTCTCTCACCAGTCACGTACAGAGCGTCGTGGAGGACTGCTCACGGCGGGTCCCTGTGTTGGGTCACCAACGCTGGAATCTGCCGCCTGATGTACGTGCGCTGTTGACGGAAAAGAACGCCGCCACCCGTGCTTACGACTCTTATCCCACTGACGCTAACCGTCGTCGCTTACGGTCTTTACAGAGGGACGTAAAGCTCCGTATAAGCGAGTTTCGGAACTCTCAGTGGGACGAGATGATTAGTAGTTTAGAGCCCTCTCATCAAGCCTTCTGGCACTTAGCCCGAAAGCTTAAATCCGACACCATTTCCACAATGCCTCCCTTAGACCGTCCCAATCTGCCCCCGGCTTTCGATGACTGTGAAAAGTCTGAATGCCTCGCAGATAGCTTAGAAGCTCAATGCTCCCCCAGTACCCTCCCAGTAGATAACGACCATGTCTTGAAAGTCGACTGTGAAGTCGCACGTAGGGCAAGCCTCCCTCCCTCTGATCCTCCTCTCGCTAGCGTCACGGTCGAGGAAGTTCAGACTGTCGTCAAGGACCTCCACCCCCGAAAAGCACCAGGCTTTGACGGGATATCCAATAAAGTGCTCAAGCACTTCTCCACTCCTCTTTTTATAGTTCTCACTGCGATATTCAACGCAGCTTTGAGTAACAACATCTTTCCGCAAGCGTGGAAAGAAGCTATTGTCATTGGCTTTCCCAAGCCAGGCAAACCCCGATCCAAACCCACTAGTTACCGTCCCATTAGTCTCTTAAGTTCCATAGGGAAACTTTACGAGCGTATCATCCTTAGACGACTCAAGGACTACGTAGAGTCCAAGAGCCTCCTTCCTGACGAGCAGTTTGGCTTTAGACCCAAACACTCTTGCGTCCAGCAGGTGCATCGCATAGTCGAGCAAGTCCTAACCGGTTTTGGTAGGCAAAAGTGCCACAGAACCGGCGCCCTCTTTTTCGATGTAGCGAAAGCATTTGATAAGGTCTGGCACAATGGCTTGATTTACAAGCTATATACACTTGGTGTCCCAGATCGTCTCGTGCTCATCATTCGAGACTTCCTTTCAAATCGCTCTTTTCGCTACAGAGTGGAAGGCATTCTGTCTCAACCACACCCCATAAGAGCCGGAGTCCCTCAAGGCTCCGTCTTGTTCCCCATCCTGTTTACGCTGTTCACTAGCGATCTCCCAACCTTTGATTGCCCTCGGGCACCTATTAAGATAGCTCTTTTTGCTGACGATACAGCTCTGTATTGTACGCACCCCAGACTAGATTTCATTCTCAAATCTCTCCAAACCGCCGCCGATACAATCGGTGACTGGTTTAGGAAGTGGAGAATTGAAGTCAATCCTGACAAAAGCGCCGCTATCCTCTTCAAAAGGAGCCGCGATAAAGACCCACCCAAACTCCCTGAAATCACTATGTTCGAACAACCTATTCCCTGGGTAAAAACAGTTCGATACTTAGGCGTCCAACTTGACAGTAGTTTGAGCTTCCATGACCACATTAAAAAAGTCCGCGATCGTGCCGCCTTTGTCCTAGGCCGCCTCCACTGTCTTATCAATAAGCGTAGTAAGTTGTCCCTTAGAAATAAGGTTCGACTTTACACGTCTTGTATCCGCCCCATCATGACCTATGCTAGCCCCGTGTTTGCACACGCCTCCTCCCGCTCTATCCATAAGCTACAGACCCTCCAGAATAGGTTCATGCGCAAGGCCACGGGTGCCCCGTGGTTCTTACGCAATGAAAATCTCCATTTAGACTTAGATCTGCCTACCATCCAGCAGTATCTAAAACAGTTGTCCTCCAAATTCTTCGACTCTACCATGACCCACCCAAACCCCTTAGTAGTCCAAGCCTCTAATTATATCCCTAGGCCCCTTAAGGGCAAGAAGTCCCGAAAACATCGTCGTCCCAGACATGTCCCACTAGAGCCCGATGATGCCATCACCCGCTTCATCGCCTCCGTCAAACAGCTCGCGCCAAGCCAACACTCTACAAGACCGAGATATCGTCCACGCCGTCGTGGACGCGCGTCGCGGCCCCAATCTTTTAGTTATGCTTCGCGGTACCGGCACGTCCCCGGCCGCTTCTCTCCCCAAACTTACGTTAGATTGCCTAGTCCCAGTAACGCCCTAAGCCGAGGTTCGGCCCCCCCTGGGGGCACCCTTAGGCCTGTTACTTAACTGCTAGGGGTTGTGAGCCTTCCGCTCACCCCATTGCCCGGTAAAGCTGTGAAAGTCACACCTTGGACTAACAGCTAGTCAATTCAAAAAAAAAAAAAAAAAAAAAAAAAAAAGTATGAGTCAGTTCAAAACAAGAACAAACAGTTCAACCAAGTACCGAGTGAAAGTGATTTGCAAATATAGTTCTAAACTCAGTAAATTCTGTGTTTCATTTACATCAGTGCCTCATCAGTCCATCAGTACATATTCATGGTCCATCGAGAGACGGATCAGTCAAGATCGAGAGCATCAGCTCTTATTCACCCTTCCTGACGAAAAATGTTCAAATGTAATGAAAATACAACGCTAATCAATAAACAAAAGATTGAGCTTATAAAGACGACCGTCTTGGTGTAATTGTTGAGAAGTCGGCTACTAGACCAAGGGTCGCGGGTTCCATCCCAACACAGTACAAACATTTGTGTGCATGAACATGTCTGTTTGTATTGGTCTGGGTGTTTCCTATGTATATTAAGTATGTATTTACAAAAGAAAAAGTATTTAGGTATGTTTATCCGTTGTCTAGCATCCCATAAAAATGGACTATAATTAGCCCACTTGGGGCTAGATGGCGCTGTGTGGAATAATGTCCAGGGATATTTATTATTTTTATAAAGAGAGTGTCATGTTTTTAAAACGAAATTTATTTGAATTTAGAATACAAACTTTTTTCTGTTTGAAATGACCAGTACTGAAGAACGACAATTTCATAGGTAAGTAAAGACCTATTTTTATTTATACAGGGTGAACTGTCCAACTGAGCGATGTAGGCAAAGTCCTGAACGATACGAAATAATATTAGAAAATGCTCGAACGAGTCTCGCAACCGATTTTGACAAAAGCTTCTCGCAACCGAGATTGCCAAAAATGCATCCTGAATATTTAGTATCTATAAAGCAATTGCTATAAAGCAATGGCTTGATTTTAACCAAGTTAAGTATTATAGTAATTTCAATTTCAAAAACGTAAATTGTATTTCAATTTTGACTAAAATCTTGAGATAGTGATTCATAGCACCTTCGTCGTGATAAACAAAATTGTTTAGTTTCCCCAACATTCCACTATGACTTAGCGGAAAACTTCAAACAGAATTTTCCCGTTTTTTGCAGCTGAAATACCATTTCCTTCCAATAGGAATACCTCGAGCGGCTGCGAACGGCGCACCTGCCTATATTTTTATTTTTATTTTCCGGACGTAATGCAAAATCTCATTTGGCCCGGGTGCCCGACTTTGCGCGACTCTCGACGCATATGTAATGTTCACACGTTTATTGCATTTCTGATTCATGCAACTTTTTAATGAACCTCATTTGTTTCAAGCTTAACGACGTTTAATGTCAGTCGTTAAACGGCATATTGATAACACTTGTAAAGAGAGCGTCGGGGCTCAGTGGTTCAACACTGTGGCTCGGGATAGGTGTGGACATGAGTTCAAGCATGGCCGGAGTAATACAATTTGCTGATAACTTTCCGGTGAAGGAAAATATAATATAACAAAACCCAACCTGCCCGGCTAACGGCAGTAGATCCGCCCCTTAACACGTTGGGTTCAAACTTCCCTCGGCTTTCGAAAAGAGGTCTTCATAATGTTTCATTCACCACGACGGTAATTTATCAATGGAATATTTAAAAAAACATTTATTTTAATTTATAAATAAGTTTGCCTATAAAAAAGGGCTTTGTAATACAAATAAGAAAATACACACATCAAAAGTGTCTAGGGATATCTCAAGCATTTTCATACAAAGTATAGCTATTGGGGAGGCTGTAAAAATTAAAATATTGATACCAACGTAGAAATTTTTAGGACACAGAAACTGCTATATCTGCCCTTTCAGATTGTATAAAGAAATTCATTGTGGTAGCATTATTGTACAATCGTAAGGACGTTAAAAAAAGACAGATTTTTCTTTTAAAAGGTTTCAAAATTTTAGCAAAATCAAACGGTTTTTTTCAATATTCTTAACCTTTATCTTATGCCTGTTTCCTCGAGTTATTCTAAGATAATGCTGAGCATTATCTAATATCTTTGATTTTGCTAAAATTTTGAAACCTTTTAAAAGAAAAATCTGTCTTTTTTTTAACGTCCTTACGATTGTACAATAATGCTACCACAATGAATTTCTTTATACAATCTGAAAGGGCAGATATAGCAGTTTCTGTGTCCTAAAAATTTCTACGTTGGTATCAATATTTTAATTTTTACAGCCTCCCCAATAGCTATACTTTGTATGAAAATGCTTGAGATATCCCTAGACACTTTTGATGTGTGTATATGAAAATAATCATTTTTGAACAGCAAGTAAAACTGCAGTTAGAAAATCTATTATTAGTTTGCAATGTGCTAAAATGTCTGCGTCATATTCCCTTCGTCAATTTGCGATAAGACCCCGGATTATGATATTCCCAAAATAAACTCCCGAGTCATTAACTAAAACGTCAAATATAATCTAATTGTGAACAATGTAAGTCACTTTGTTAGTTCGTCCCCGAGCCAATCTAATTTGTTCCATTAAGCCCCGCTACTTCCTAGAAGGGGCTTCCGGGGGCTAATGAGAAAACTGTGAGAAAAGTCGAGTAGAGTCATGAGTTGCGGTAGATGACATGACAGGGTGAATGCGCGAGTGAGATGGAACCCTCGTGAGCCTTTGACGTAATTATCTTCCTGTTCAGTGAATTATCAGGTTTTGAACTTAGATTAACTGGCAATGTCTTTGCCATTGAAATTAACCTACTGAAACTTACTTACTTACTTAAGGGTGGCAGTTTCTTACAGTTGCGGTTTGACATAATCCATACAAAACACAAAGTGTGTAGGTCAAAACAACAAAAGTAAAAATAAACAAAAACCGGACTTTTGAATCAAAAGCACTGACCAAATCCGTTACTATATTTAGTACATCTGTTTGTGATCCGTTTATTAAGACCCGTTTATGTACTATTATTATATAAAAAAATGAAAACAAGAACCGACTTAAAATAAATACCAAGATAAACTGAAAAAAAAACAAAATCGGTTATGGGATTTCAAAAACAAAAGTTGTCTCATAACCACAGCAAAATCATTCAATTTCACAAGTAATACAAAACAGAACCGTTTCAATACGGAAACAAAACATTTCTTGAGGCACAGACTATGAATAAAGTTTCGGTCCAGTGCTGCCATTACGAATGAAGGTTCAGTCCAGCTGCCCAGAAGCATAGTGCAGGAACCAAGAATAAACTACCCAATACAAAAAACATAAATAAGTATTGTGCCTTCCAAGCTGTTACTTCCCATGTGCTTTTTTGTTGATTATTCCTTCATTTCTCCTAAACTCCACCCGGGTCCGTGGGTCCCCTGACATTAACGGTTATTTGTTGCCGGGTAGCACACCCATTCGTGCAAGAAAATCGACGTATTTCTCCCAAATGACGGCAGTCCAATCTCTTTTCATTTAATACAACACCCGATCTGAAGAATTGGTACAGGATATCAACATTTTCAGCACCACTGAACAACGATCGCGTAACTTGAAAATAGGATTTGGCATTTGCTGGTTTGTGCACACGTTGACAATAAATACATTTTGCAATGACAAATAGAAACCATTAGGGTGCTCACTGGTTACTCCATTGAAACTAAGGCTAAGGGTGTCAGTGCTACGTTTCTTTCATTTTTCAAAACATGAGGAGATATTTCAAACAAAGATAATAATTGGTAATCGATCTGTTGCTCTCTTGTACTAAAAAAATGCAGTCTATTAGCGACCTTACGAGCATTACACAGAATACCAGAACTCGAAAAAATTTAAGACCGCAAGTAGAATCCGTAATAGTACATTGTTATCCTAGGGGTGAAAGTAACTTATTTAGTCCCGAGACGGGGTTTGGCGCCCGGAACGAAGTGAGGGCGCCAATAGTTCGAGGGACTAAATAAGTCTTTCACCCGAGGTAAACACTGTGCTTTTCATTACGAATACAAGGAAAGTAAAAATAAAACATGAATTAGCCAAAGAAAAAGATTTAAAAATAAATGAAGATCGAATTGGCGCTATCCCGCCTATTTTGTTTGTTTTTTTTTTCTGTGGCGGGCCCACTATTCAGCCATTATTTTTTATTTTTTTCATTGGAAAAATGGTAAATATTTTGCTCTAAGCTTAGTTATTTTGAAGAAATAGTTGAAACTGAATTATAATAAAGTTATTTATAAAATATACATTCTCTAATCAATACTTAACTTTAAGTTATTTCAATTTTACATCGTGGCTGTATAGAAAGTTGGAACATGGTTCAATAGATATGTGAAAAATAACTAAGTTTTTTTTTAATAATTTGGCAGATGTCAGTTGAAAGTGATTCTCCCTAGGGATGAAAAGTATTACTTTCAGCCCGCTTCTCAGGTCAGTAATGACCTACTTTCAGAGTATGAGTAATGAAAATTAGTTTTATTTCGAAATACCAAAACTCGTTTGCAAAGGTGACTATGATTAAAGCTGGACTTTGATAAATAGTACTTCGGCGGCCTCTAAAAACTATGTAGAAACCAACAGTGCTCTTGCCAAAAATAATAATGATTTAGCCAAAACAAAACAGTTGTTGCCTTTATTCGGCTCCCAGAGAGTTCTCATTAAGGATTCATAATAGGCCTCCAAGGAGGCGCAAATTACGATCACTATTGAGTAGGGCTGCCCACTGATTGGGCTTGATTGCTTGAGGCCGGCTTAGCCATCCCTGATTGAAACACCGTTTCGTGTTATTGTCAACTATGTTCAAAACAAGGATTAAGACGGATTATTGTCATTGGAGAGTAGATGAAATGTATTGCAGACAAGAATCATTTTTGGTAGTTAAAATACTTATTGCTTATTAACAGGACCTGTAATGGGGTCCTCCCTCACGTGTCACAAGGCAACCATGCGGTTGCCCTATGTCCTGGGAAATAAGAATCCAGACAGTCAATCCAGGTTCCAACAACTGTGGGTAGGGCACATAGCACGAAGGACTGATGGCCGTTAGGGCCGGAAAGTCCTCGAGTGGAGACCATTTGAGGCCAAACGCAGCGTGGGACGCCCACCCCACCAGGTGGACGGGTGATCGTCTTGTGGCTGACGATGATGATGATGGGTGTTGCTTTATAACAGCGATCGTGGCCGGTCTACTGTGCCGAGGTACCCATGACGCAATATCTCAGTTTTATAAGACATTTTATTTACTTCCTTTAAAAAGGCAGCCCTATTATAAATATCGAGTATCCTGTTTCACAACCACTTGTTTTATGAAGAATACGATCCGCGGAGTTTGGCGGCTTTTCATAGAAATTCCTCTTATTATGGCTTCGTATCTGGTTTTATAAATGTTGGTTAAGTTTTAAGCCTTAACTGTGCTAGTCTGTTCTAAAAGGAAATATCAAACGATTCCTTCTTTACTGGTTTATTTCGTACGCCTAAGCTATTTCTACTATAGGACCGACTAAAACCTCACAGTACTCCACCATTTCAGCGGCAAAGCGGGTGGGAAGTTGCTTGCAGGGTTAAATAACATCTCACCGCCACTTACGGAACCCATCACATGCCGACTTCCAAGCAAAGAGGAGATGCTACGGAACCACCTGGAGTACACAAGCACTTCCGCTCTTATTGAAAGACTTACACCCCCGTACTTTCGCTAGCTCCCACCGTTATTGGTACTTGTGTAAGTACTAAGCATTATAAATTAAGACTCAGACTTTGTGAACTACTTTGGTATGCCCGACGAAAAAACTCGTGATGAACATGACCTTGACGGTCATGTTGAAACTATCTATTGAGATATTGTATGCTGAAAACATATAAACCGATACTTTAATCACGTACCCTAATTAAGTGAATCGAGTTTCCGATATTACGGCACTGATCATGGAGTGTGGCGAAAAATTGTTAAGAAAAATTTTAAAGATAACAAACTTTCTTAGAATAAACTCAAAACTTGCACATATCAACCTATTGTACTTTCACACCAAATTTGAAATGACTCAGTCCGATAGTTTCCCAACAAGATTGAATTATGTGATTGGAGTTAAGAAATTTCGGAAGAAACTAGAAAAAATCATAACTTCTAAAGTAATTTTATCGCCGAACAATTTTTTTATAAATTACTTGTTATGATGCCCTCTACCTAAAAAAAAAGATGGACCACTGTCGCTGAGCACTCTGTATATTTAAATGAAACAAGAGCGACTGTATTTCGCGAGGCGCATTGTTCCGGAAAAATTAACGGCACTGTGAATTTCCATTTTACTCCTAACCAATTGTTGCCGGCGGCTTGGCTCGCGTGAAGTCGTGTTTTCAATAGAAAAAACTATTGCCAACCTCCACTAACAGTGTAAAAATTTGATAACCCTAAAACACGTAAATGTTTTGTTCTACATAGATTACTTTCTACTCCAATCTCCAATTGTACTAACTTTTTGTACACTAAAACGAAGTGATTTGATAAATTGTAAGAAATAAACTTCAAACGCAAAAAGAAGAGCTTTAATCCTCAGAAAAGTAGTTTTTCTCCACATTTTGAAAAAAAATGGATGGAACAGGACATTAGTCAAGCAACCTTCGGTAGCAGTTTGATTCACACATTTTTGGACACCTTATTAACATTCGTTTTTTATAATATTAGTAGGATAGGATAACGTTTTAAAATAAACTCAAATGATCCAATTTTCGAATACGGACAAACGTTTTAATAGATATATAGATAGATTATTGAAAATTCAGTGATGCCTCGGCTGCGACAATTGTTGAATATTGCTCGTTTGTTTTTCACTGTTTATCTGGAACGGCAATTAAACAGAGACAAATACGAGGCGAGTGGTTCGAGCTTAAAATTTGGTTTTATAGCGATGTACAGAGGAGCACACATCAACCTTTACATAGGGGCACCTTATGCAGCTGACATTAGGACTATTTTGCAATGGTTTTGTAAAGGTTGATGTGTGTGCCTCTGTACAACCAACAACAAAATATATTCTGAGAACTTTTTGCATTTATAGTTTACGTCGCTTTCATAGTTGAACGGGTAGCTTACAGTACATACAGTATAACATGTTTTTTTTTTTTGGAAGGAAAAAAATATTCATTCGTGATAATATTTATTTTTCAGGGAGACTCATTTTGTTTTTTTTAAGTTAATAATTTAATTGCCAAAGATAAATATATAAATATCATTTGATTCGCATTTTTGGGTTGGTTTTGGACTCTTACCCCCTTATTCATAAAAACGAACGCAACGCTAACGCATTGTTTGAGCTATTGACGTGTTCTGTCACTTACTCGCAAATGGCGGCAGCAACAAGAATGACAGTGACAAAGCGATACGAAAGTTATCGTGTTCTATAAGAGCTGTTTAAGTTTTTATGAATAAAGGGGTAAATCTTTGTATTATTCATGTTTTATGTTATAATTAAGTTTAAATGTTGAAACTTGTAACATAGGTAACATACCCTGGTTACTATTTACCAAACGGGGTAGTCACTCCGACTGTTGCTATCATGGTTAGCATGAAGTAGCACGTAACTCAGGTCTAACTTAGGTCCCTCTCATGGGTTCTCGCCTCGGCGTGGCGAGGGGGCCTAGTACCGGTGGTAGGGGCACCACCGGGAAGCGAAGAGAACCCAGGCGTGGCAGCGTGGTGGACTGGACATCCACCCGCTGCGGTCCGTAAGGGCGGCGTGGGGCTGCGGGGCCAGTGGGGCCTGCAGGCGCCTTGAGGCGCGTGGTTGGGGCCGTGGCGCACAACCGGTTGGTGGGGGCCAGTAACCCGAGGCTGATCCCCCCTGTGCGTCGCGGCCCGGCGAGGCCGTACCGTCGGTTACGGCAGCGGAGCCGCCCTTTGGGTGGCTCGTGGTTGCGGGCCCAGTAGGGTCGCTGCGGCCCGTAAGGGCGACGTGGGGATGCGGGGCCAGTGGGGCCTGCAGGCGCCTTGAGGCGCGTGGTTGAGGCCGCGGCGCACAACCGGTTGGTGGGGGTCAGTAACCCGAGGCTGATCCCCCCTGTGCGTCGCGGCCCGGCGAGGCCGTACCGTCGGTTACGGCAGCGGAGCCGCCCTTTGGGTGGCTCGTGGTTGCGGGCCCAGTAGGGTCGCTGCGGCCCGTAAGGGCGACGCGGGGATGCGGGGCCAGTGGGGCCTGCAGGCGCCTTGAGGCGCGTGGTTGGGGCCGCGGCGCACAACCGGTTGGTGGGGGTCAGTAACCCGAGGCTGATCCCCCCTGTGCGTCGCGGCCCGGCGAGGCCGTACCGTCGGTTACGGCAGCGGAGCCGCCCTTTGGGTGGCTCGTGTTTGTGGGCCCAGTAGGGCCTGCGTACGGTGGCCAGCTGGCGCGTGGTACGGGGGTGCCGCCGCCTGCATCAAGAAAAAAAGGTCTAACTCAGGTGCCTAAGTAAAAACCTATTCATGGACTTTTTCCAATAACAGTAAGGCTGTCTGATAAGTTTAAAGACTTAAGACACAGACAATGAACGTTCTTAGTTTATTTTAGGCACTTCTACAAAGAGCTTCAAGTAACAATAATGAACTTAATCTAATAGACTATTTCATCATTATGTACCTTAAATAGAAAACAAAAATACTTTTGCTTGAACAATAAATAACCTCTAAAGACGAACCCTCGAGAGAATTTGCTCTCGATATCTTAAATAAAAATACGATACTTTAACTGGGTAATTGATGAAGTCTGTACCTCGGTAGACTCTCATTATTAAAATAGAAATTGCATCTATAGTAATTCGTAGAGGTTTTTTTTACGATAGGTTACAGGATTGATTTTTTTCAGCCGTACCCGGAGTGAAATCGCTTTATTATTACTATTACTTAAAATACAAAAATTAGGAACTATACTTTTATAGCTGGTGATTACTTCACTTTAATAATAAATTAAAATCGACTTAAGTGCCAATTCACTGCTAGTCGGTGGGTTTATTATGTAGATAGGTGTTTAGTTAGTAGACTTAGGGCCGGCGCCCACTATCGGCATCGGCACGCTTCAGGATTTTAAGGTGGCAAATAGCAATATACTTTAACATTAGAGCAATAAAGTAGAAATTTCCGTGATGTGTTCTCGTAAAAACAAAATGCATTTGTTCTGTTTCTGTTTCGGCATTTTCTACTTTATTGCCATTTTGTTAGAGTATATTACTATTTGCCACCTTAAAAGCCTGAAGCGTGCCGATGCCGATAGTGGGCGCCGGCCCCTAATCTTACTATTGTTCCAGTGCACCACCTTCATTTTTCTGACTGTGTAGATGACTGGTAGAAAATGCCTCTAGGCATTAAGTCCGCCATTTGTGCTTTGCATTTGTGCAATAAAGAATAAAAAGATAATTTATTTTGTTAACATCTTAAAAGGCAGAAAATACCTATCTTCTTAAGTATTTTATGTTCTTAATAAGTCGGTTTTTGTCAAAATAATCTAAATAAACCGCAATTAATAAAAAACGATTGGTGGCGCTAGTGGGCAGTTGACTGGGTCTTAAATGGACGGCCAAATGAAGAAAGAAAGAAAGAAAGAAAAAACATTTATTGGCCCAAAAATACAAAAAAATAAAATAAAAAACACAGCAAAATAAAATAACAAACAGCAGTAATAAATATTAGTGACAACATAGAAACAATAAACGTCAAGATGGGCCAATCAGGACCCTACCTCAGCATATGTCACTGCAGTACAGTGCAACTGACACTGCAGTGACGCTGGTATCTGCTGTCACATTCCACGTTCTGCCACGTATTCGTGAAACACTAAACGCAATGTAAAAATTAAAAAGGTAAACTGTTAGGCATTAAGGGAGAGAAAAAAAAGGAAAGGTCAAAGTGGTAATAGAAATCAGGAAAATTGTCACGATTACGTGATGCCATTTGAGCCAACCGTCAGTGTCTTGAGCCCCCCAGCGGTTGCCTACGCGTCGCGGACAAACCGGAGGTGAGTCGGCTGTACTGCGGGTCTGACTTTTGTTTTTGAAGGAAATGTAATTTCAAAGCGTTCCTAAATGTGTGAATGGTTTTCAGGTCGCGCACCGGTGGGGGGAGGTCATTCCAGCACCGCGAAGCGGCAAATTTAAAGGACCCACGGAAAGCCATAGTGCGGTGTTTTGGGGTTGCAAAGATGTGCATGCATGCCCTCCTAGGACCACCGTCTCGCCCCTGGGCCCGCACCAACTTTTCCCAAAGGTATATGGGCTTTCCAGTGGCAATCACGCCAAATAACAAAGTGGCAAGATGAACCCTCCTACGTGCCTCCATCCGGATCATGTTTGCCGCGTTAAGGAAGGGAGTGACATGCTCTCGTGGGGGTATCTTAAAGCAGAATCGCGCGCAGGCATTTTGAACACGCTGTATGAGCCTCGCTGCGGATGCCAAAAGACATGGACCATAAACTGTGTCACAATAGTTAAATTTAGACAGCACCAATGTCTCACACAAAGTGACTCGCAGCTCTTCAGTAAGGTAAGGCCTCATCCTGTATAGCAACTTTAATCTGTAAAAACAGTTTCTTGCGCATTCTGCGATATGAGTCCCGAAATTAAGGCTACTATCAAATATGAGGCCAAGGTTTCTTACCCTGTCCACAACCTCTACAGGTTCCCCATTGATGACAATATTAAGTGGCATGTTGACATTGATTTTGGCAGTATTTGCTTTGGAGCCTATTATCATCAATTTGGATTTCCTGGGGTTGAGGACAAGGCAATTGGCCGCACACCAGGAAGATATATGTTCCAGATCCTCATTAATTACAACGACTGCCTGTGCCAACCTCTCAGGTCGAAATGGGAGATAGAGCTGCAAGTCATCAGCGTATAAGTGATACTGGCAGTGTCGTATAGTGCTAATGATGTCTGCGCTATATAAAATGTAGAGAACGGGGCCCAGAATTGATCCCTGAGGGACACCACGCGTGACAGGCTGTGGTACCGACTGTAATTTTGAACCATCTGCTCTTTTCAGTTCCACGAGTTGCTGCCTGCCTGTCAAGTAACTGTTAAACCATTGGACAGCCCGATGGTCAAGACCGTAAAAAGCCAACTTCGCAAGGAGTAAAGTAATATTAATTGAGTCGAAAGCCCGAGAAAAATCAAGCAGCAGTAAGAAGGTCACCATACCCTGATCCTGGGCGTTCAACAAGCAATCTACAACATCTGCGAGTGCAGTTGCCGTTCCAAATCCCTTTCGGAAACCAGACTGGTATTTAGGCAGTATGCTGTGAGCTTCGAGGTATCCTGTAAGTTGGTCACATACTATTCTTTCCAAGACCTTTGATAAGCAGGGAAGGAGGCTTATGGGACGGAGATCCTGCATTAGAGTGGGCTGACTAGTTTTTGGCAATGGTTTCACAACAGCTGTCTTCCAATCAGTGGGAAAAATACCTTCAGTTATTGATCGATTTATTATAGCGGTTATAGCATTTAGTGAATGTGGCAGGGTCATAATCAGCATGTCCAGACACATGCCATCATTCCCCTGGGCATTTGATTTAAGTCTTTTAATAGTTTTGAGCACCACGTCACTGCTTACAGTCAGTAGTGTAAAAGTAGCGTTGTCATTGTGCCTGTGGTACTCAAAGTAGGTAAGCTGGGAAATTGAGACCCCACCCTCACCAGGTACATTCAGAAAATGGGCATTAATCAGGTCAGGGTTGTTAAAAGATGGTGGAAGAATGGCCTCAGATTTTGGGTTTGGCAATACCGTGCTCCTGAGATTTCGCCACAGCTTTTTAGGATATTTTATGTTTGAATTGATGTCACGATTGAAGAAACATTTTTTCTCCCGCTCAATTGCTTCTACCACCATATGTTTCATTGTTTTATAGCACCGTTTATCAGCATCCGAACCATGAAGTCTGAACTTACTATGGTAACCATCTCTGATCTGCATCATTGCCTTGATAGTATCGGTAATCCAAGGGTGCGGGGGGTGTTTAAACTTCCTTGTCTTGATTGGAGCATGGAGGTCGAAAAGACCCACAATGCTGCTGGTTAGAGCTGCAACTAGGGCTTCAACCCCTTGAGCCTTATCAAAGAAACTCCAATCAATAGTGTTGAGGTCTGTGGTCAGTTGATCTTGCAAGATACTCTTGTAGGGTCTAAAAGTCACCCACTGAGGACAAGGCTTCTCTTTCCTTATCTTAAACTTACTAGTGACCATAGCATGTCCTCCCAGATCCGGGGAGTGCTTAACCACAACCCTGAGTGCCTGGATGTCTGCACAAATAAGATCAATGAGGGTGCTACTGTGGTCGGTAAAGTGTGTAGGCTCATTTACCAGTTGTTGAAGATCAAAACTGTGGAGAAACTGCAAGAGCTGTCTGGTCTTGCCTCCAGCAACATCATTAAGGTTAATGTTGAAATCTCCAACAAATATGAGTGCATCTCTTTTCATAAATGAAGTAATGGAGTCTGTGGCAGCATCCAAGAAAGTATCCACATCCAGCCACTGCGGCCTATATGCAGTGCCTATAACAATATTATTATTGTGTATGCGCACCATCACCCACATCTGTTCAATGACTGCTGTGGTAACAGGGGGATGTATTATGCGAGCATTGATTCCCTTTCTAATGTAAAAGCCTACCCCCCCACCCCGACCTCCTCTCATATGATCAGGCCTGGGAGCCAAATGCAACCGATAGTCAGACAGTTTCGGAGCCTCATCGCTCCTGCCCAACCGCAGCCAGGTCTCATTCACTGCCAGCACGTCTGGTGCCAGTTGTTCCACTGCCACAATGAATTCCTCATGCCTTGTACCTAGTGAACCAGCATTAAAAAGACCAACTGTCAGGTTACTAGAGCTAATCATTGCATATTATATAGAATATAGGCTGACGTTGTAAATGATAGGACTGTATGAAAAAAACAATATTGTACTGTGCATAGTGTGTCTGTAGGTTGATGGAATGGATACAAGGTGTATCGGAAAAAATGCTGAAAAATTGTAATGAAATAAATAATGTGAGAATATACTGTTGTGAATGTGTATTTCGAAAACCTGGAGAAATCCCTTCAAAATGTATACAGGTAGGGGCTCGGGACGACAACAAGACAACACCGCATAAATAGCTTAAGTCAATTACAAACAAGTGAAACATAAAAACAATGACGAAATTTAAAAGTAATTGAACAGGAATGTAGAATAAATAAAAATGAATTATACAATATAAAAACAACAAAAAAACAGGTATTAAAATATCTATTGGGTTCCAGGAACCGATGGCCCGAAGACTCTGCCGAAGTCGCTCTCCGATCGGATAAGAAAGGCCGGTTTGCCATCCCCCTGGCGAGCGTAAATGCGGCCTCGCTTCGTCCAGGAGTACCGCCACTGAAGCCTGCGACACTCCTCTCGGACACGGTGGAAGAGCTGGCGGTTTGGGCGAGTCAGGCGCTCGTTGATGTAAACTCGGCCCCCGCCCTCGGCAGCGACGGAACGGCGCACGCGCGCGGCCTGCAGCAGCTCGTCGCGCAGGTGGCGGCGCGTCAGGCGCACCACTAGGCGGCGCACGCGCGGCCGGCTCGCTGCACCCGACGCGGCAGAATCCCCCGGCGGCGCGCCCACACGCTCGGCAAAAACCACATCGCGCTCCTCCAATGACACCCCCAAGCGGCCCGCGAGAACGGTCACGGCGTGTATGGGGTTCTCGCCTTTGCACTCCGGTAAATTGCCGATATCCAGGTCCGCCAGCAAGGCCTCCTGGTCCCTGTCGTGAAGGTCCTGCTTCAGGTCGGCAATTGCGCGCTCCAACTCCGCCGTCTCGGCCCGAAGCTCTGATCCCGCCTCTGCTTGGGCACGCTCCACAGTCTCCAGCCTCTGCTCGACGCTGTCAAGTCGCGACGCCACGACTGCAATAGACGAGCCGAGCCGCGCCATCTCCTGACGAAACGCGCGCATCTCCGCCAATCCCTCCAGGAACTCCTCCCGAAAGTTTTGCATAGACGCATTGACCGAAACGGTGGCAGGAAGAGACATCGGTGATGGAGTCCGGAAACCACCCTCGTTCCGAGACGCCTCAACGTCGTCAAAGCGCGCATCGGTCGGCAGTTCGTCACACGACATGTTAATATGTTCAGTGTCGCCTCTGATGTCATGTTGCCTGCGCGCTGGCGTCTCGTCCATCCTAGGCCGGCGCTTAGCGCTCGAGCAGCCCGGGCACAGCCATGATTTTTTGAGGTCAGCGAGGTGTCCATTGTAATATTCGGCCGACATACTGAGACATTTGTAGTGATATGTCCCGCCACAAGCCATACATCTTAATATCTCAACCAGTTTGGCAGAGCCGCTGCAAGCTAAACACTGCATTATGTGTGTTTCAAAGCAAACAGACAAAGTTGTAAGAAACACAAAAAGACGCGCTATGCCCAGGACTGAACCCGCAACCTCCGGCCGAGAAGTGCCGCTTCAAAATATAGGCTGTTTCACGCTTGCTGTTACTGGTGAAATAACGATACCAGTTTGTCTATAACTTTAGTATCACTGGCCAGCCGAACCTATTGTTTTTATATCCAAAATAAAGGATCTCCAAGTACCGCACACTTTAGTCACAAAAGTGGAACACAACAAGACTTTTTTACGTTTTTCACTTTTTTGCGCGCGATTTATGTGGAAAAAATACACTGTAAAGGTAGCTCGTTCCTTTATCTCGCCCTCAATGTATGATTCAGGTTGATTTACACACTTTTTACTATTGTTTGGAATAAATTTGTATGGAGCAATTCAAAACACAGTTTCTCTCGCGAGTACCGCCGGACGATCTGCAGAGAGTTATCAAAAAGCGCTGCAACGATAGCGTTCGAAGATAATTTTCAAACTGTGACAACGGTGCCAACCGAAAGGGTAAAGCAAAACACTGTGCCAGTGCGGGCATAATTGAAGACCCAAAAAGGATTTTATTAAATTATTTAAAATCAAATATCACTCATGCTGCCCTTCTTCGTCAGTTGTCGAGTCCTCGCTCATCACGGAGGCAATCAGTCAAGCAAAATGAAGCGGCCTACGTCGTCCGTCATGTTCGTCGTCGCAGATTAAAACAACGCGTCAACCCGGGCAGGCGACGCGATCTGTTCATTAAACTTTACAAACATAAGGTAGAAATAAAAGGGCTCGAACTTTTTACTTAATGAGCTTATAACTGTCCCATCCGCCATCTTAGTTTTTTCCAAAATGGCGGCGTAAAGTAGAACATCAAGGGCGCATCCCAATTACGCGAACAGTGATCGGCTGACTGTTCGGACCACGGAACCGTGGTTCGCTTCCAGTTTGCCTCACTATGCATTTTAGATATGTTTTTTTTACCCTCACGACCTACCCATAAACCTGATTGGTCAGTCAGAGGCACACTGATAGTTGCTGTCATGGTGAACGGAACATTCAGAAGCTCACATCTCACCGAGAGAATTTGAACTTTAGGCTAACTATAGGGTTACAAAAAATAACATAACATTATGTCATACCTAAATCTGATCAACCTTTCCACAATAGGTGTTACGTTCTCATGAAGTTGAAAACTTAATCAAAGATCATGTCGTTGCTTAATCCGTGATACAAAAGTTAATAAGTAACTCTAAAGCAATACTACCAATGACGATGATTTTCCCAAAACATTCCTACAGCTTTAAAAAGATTTAGAGATCATGAAAATTCCAGGAAAATATTACTATTAGCAAAGAAATCTTGAAACGGAACGCTATATTTGGGCGGGTCGAGTATTTTGTAGTAGCCATAACTGATGAAAAAAGGTGCTCGTGAGACGTCAAAGAAATGGGATGGTTCCCATTTAGGTGTAGTGTAGATAGACCCTGAACATCACGCGAAACCATTGTGTGCAGACGACTGTAAATAGTCCTTCAGTTTTTATCCACCAATTCAGTAGTAGGGTGGAGTCATAGTGAATCGTGAGGTACTGTCATTTACTTTTACGGGTATGATTACGTTGAGAAACAAATCCTCCACGGATTCTTTGAATTTCAATAAAAAAAAGCCCATTAAGTCCATTTATAAAAAGGACAAAACAAACAAGATAAAAGATCTGAAAACCAGAAAAAAACATTTGGTCATGTTGGCATCAGGCAGGACTCGAACCCGCATCTTTCGCAATCCGGGCGACTGCACTAACCAATTATGCTACCGAGACCATTAACAGACCGGCCGAATCTTTCTGGTATATTTACCCTATGAGGCAAGGTGTTTTCATCTATGTTATAGGCATCCACCTCTAACACTCGGAAAAAAAGTAAAGATACTGCATGGAAAATGCTAAATCAATAATAAAACAAACAAGATTGTTAATGAGCAATATATGAGCAAACGTAATGTGACTACCACCGATTCTAAAATGCATTTCTAGAAGTGAGACATTTCCATTATACATATATAACTTCACCGAATTTGACCCTAGGGCAATAATGCCATGGTAGACAGCTTAACCACTGGTCCATCGCGCTATCCTCTTATACAAAAAAATATGTTTTAAGATAATCCAGCGGTTTTACCGTATCTCTTGAAAATTTCTTCCTTTCGTTCTGTGAAAACAGCTCCAGTCGAAAACCGCTGCGTAATGATGGCATTTAATTAATCTATAACACACCCCGCGATTCTATTATTCCCTGCCAAAGGCACTGCGAACCAATTAAACAAATGGAAATTCAATCTAACTTGCGTCGGCTTCTTTGTGATCGGTTGCCGTGGCAACGAGTATAACATTATCTAATCGCTTTTCGTAACTATCATTAGCGGTACAATTTATAGTAGAACGGGATATTTGGAAACTAGAAAAGTATTTTGCGCTAAAAGAATTTGGATACATAAACGGCCCATATACGTCCCCCTGCTGGGCACAGGCGTCCCCTCAACTATGAGGTGGAATGAGGCATACTCCAACACGAGGGCTCAGTGCGGATTGCTGAAGGGGTGTAAGGTTAGTGAGCAACCTTAATGTCAGATGTTATCAAGCCGCCCTAGGGCCTCTGACTAAGCTTAACGACTGACATCTGGCGACGTCAGCCGGGACCAACTGCTTAACGTGCCCTGCCGAAGCACGGAGATGCCCGACATACACATCACTAAATTTCGGTCGGGGTGACCCCCATCCCATTTCCGACCCGGCGTGTGTTGCTTTACAACAGCGATCGTCGCCGATCACTGTCACAACTGCACCACGGGCACCTCTAAAAAGTATGGATATGACGAAAATAACCTTAACCGACGAGCATGTATGAAACGACTCATGAAAGTAGAGGAGGCGCAAGGTGCGTGTCAGGATCGTAGCAAGTGGAAAGAAGTGGTCTTTGCCTACCCTGTTGGGAAAGAGGCGTGATGGTTTGTATGTATATGTCACCGAAAAATAACAAGAACCGTAAATTTATAAATTTCCTAGGAAATTTATAAACTTTCGTAGGATTCCAAACGAGAGATAAATTGTATTATTTTACGCCCTCATTTCCGGAAATTTATAAACTTTCGGAACGCGTCCGTAAAATAATAAGTGGGCGGTAACCAAACGCCATGTGCGCTCTGATTGGTCGAATAAGTCACGTGTCATTCCTCTCCTCCGCCATTTAATTTTGGTTGAAGGCCGGTTTAAATGTTTTATAATTTGTAAGAACAATTCATCTTCATGTTCATTGTATAATTTGCGGCTAACTCTCCGGCGATGAGAAAACACCGATAAAAGATCTAAGCATCCCAGATAACGGTTGTATGATCGCTTCTTACCACGATGGGTTCAAATCCCTCAGTGAAATGCGGGCTTCTGAATGATCCGTTCGTTTACCGTGACGGGAACTTAGTGTGCCTCTGACTACCCCATTTGGGATATGATCGAGATGGTATGCCATGTTTGGTATGTTATATTTTATAAGTGTACCTATATTGTATTTAATTTTTTTTTAAACTTTTCGATATCGTAAAACACGATTTCTGCTGTTTTATTAATTGTGAAAAGTAACCCGTTAAACCTACCCAGTTTTAAAGTCAAAGTCCAGTCAGGTAGGTATTCGAAACTGTTAAATATACAGTTTGGCAAGTCTGATTGTACCATTATCTACGAACACAAGCATTGCTACTGTCAACATCGACCAATCAGAGGGCAGTGTGTTATTTTCCGTAATTCATAAAAGCGTAAAATTAAAAGCTCTTCTGTGATTAGTCGAACCGTTTGGAATCTTACGAATAGATATCCGTAAGTTGATAAATTTACTGCGAGTCGTCGCAAATTTATAAATTTCCTGAAATGTAAGCGTAAAATAATACAATTTATCTCTCGTTTAGAATCCTACGAAAGTTTATAAATTTCCTAGGAAATTTATAAATTTACGGTTCTTGTTATTTTCCGGTGACATATATATGACAAAAATGTTCTTCTCTCCTGTTGAATACGAGTACCCATTACCACTAGTAGGAACTCGTACCTACTAATACTGAGAACTGAGTTAATTTCAGAATACTATTCTCCCTAATGCGACACAGATAAATGTGCAGTTGGATCTTATTAAGACCGAGTAAAAGACGTCGCAGCAAAAGAACAGAGAGTCACCTGCTGAATATTTTAATGCGATTTACGTAATAGGTGAGTTAAGCCATAAGGTCGGCTGTGCTTTCTGATAACTGTATTGTTGGAAGGCTGAAATGTGTATTGACAGTTCTGAATGCCGTCTGCACTGAAAAAACTTAATTTACAACTCCCATGAATTTATAATACATGCAATTTAGGAAATTAAAATACGGAAATTAACTGACTACTAACTTATTTACCGGGCTTGTCCAAAGTTAAAATATGATTCTGTGTTGATATGGCGTTTTCGTTTTTTAGAAAAAAGTTATCTTCAAAACTTTGTTTAGCGTTTTAAATGGTCGTCGGGTATAAATACAAAGTTTTTTTTTAATTTGCTATAAAGTTTTAGTTAATTTTTGTGTAGGGCAGGTTTCTAAAGAGATGAACGTGGACTATGGCTCCGAAAAGAGCCTTCATTGTTTCGAGCATCGATCGAGTTGGAGGATATCTGGGAATTTGATGTTACCATTGTGGTGAGAGGATTGGCCTGCCTAGACTCTGCGTTACCGAGTCTAGCTGTTTCCAGAGTGCGCCGCGGGGAGGCTCCTTTCATGCACACTTGTAAGTGTAATCCTAAGCTTTGACAGGTTGTTAAACAACGCCATGTTAATACTATAAACCTACCTAAGCATAAATAATTTACCCACATCAGCCCTACAAATATCCTATAGTCAATAGTTGCTTGATCTCTCGGCTAGTAACCTAGTACAGCCATTTGCACGCAGGAATAGCCCGCCCACTTACTAGCTATTAATGATTCAAGCTGCCCTGCGCCTCTTCCCACACTATTATTATGCCGATTGTACTTGTGATTATGCATCATTTATAATGCCTCACTTAAGGCTAAAGGAGAAATGTCAATGGCAGGTAGGCAAGCACCCTTTTGAGTAGGCGTGAGTGGAAGTAGAGAAATGCCTTTTTGGGGAGAATTCAGACTAAGGCCGAGGCTTCATCGGCGGTCTCGATCCGTTGAAACATTCATGCGACGACGCAACGCATAATCTAGAATGACAATAAAAATGTTAAATGACGCAGCTACGAAACAGCGCAATGCTATGCAACACACTAATGAGGCCGTGCCCTTAATGTCAAATCCTTCCTACTAATATTATAAATGCGAAAGTTTGAATGGATATGCCGTGTTGCTCTTTTACGTCCAGAAGGCTACAATTTATGAAGATATATTACTTTTTTTAAACCTAAGTCTACGCGGACGAAGTCGCGTGCGGCCGCTAGCCTTTAGTATTTCTCAAGAGATGAATTGGTTTTGTTGGAGTAACACCTCCTTCATCTGAACTCATACAGCCTTTCAGCATCACTTAAAACTGAAGTTTGCAACGTTTTGTATTTATCTTTTGTCTTTAACTTTATCAATAAATATGAAATCATAGATGTAAATCAAAATGGATTTCAAAAAGGGAAATCTACAACTCTTGCTGCGTTTAATCTCGTGAGTAAAATTGTGGGATATGTTGATAAAGCTATAGAAGTCAAGCCTATGTTCATCGATATGAGTGAGGCTTTCGATTTCGTATCGCATGTCCTACTTCTTTCTAAATGTGAAAGTTATCTCTTTTCTTTTCACGTATTGCACTCTATCAGTTAGATAAACTGATAGAGTGCAATACGTGGAAGTGACCAATTTAGATGCAAAATTGAATAAGGTAGTGTACAGATCTGACGGTTGCGCCAATGTCAATATTAGTGTGCCTCAAGGAAGCATTCTGAGCCCACTAATGTTTCTCATATATATGAATGATCTCCCGAAGGCCATCAAACACTTTTGCTCATTATTTGCTGATGATCTCTCGGTAGTGATCCCAACTTTATTTAATTCCGAATCTGAATATTGTATTGAAATTAACAAAACTATCATTGACATAAAAAATTAGTTAAAAAACAACAACTTAACAGTGAATATTAGCCAAACCAAATTTGTTCAATTCCATAACCAGCGGAACAGTAGCAATGCTGATCTAGTAATTCAATATAATGGACAGCCTGTGGAACAGGTTGAAGAGGTGATGTTTTATGTATCTTATTAGATAAGCACTGTATTTGGAAAATGCACGTACAAAAAGTGTGTAACAAAATAAACAGGTTTTCCTACGCTTTGTGGCGACTAGTAAATATCGCAGACGAAAAAAAGCCCTACTGGCTTATCATGGATATGTGGCTTCCAATATACGATACGGAATAGTAATATGGGGTAACTCTGTAGATATAGGAAAAGTGTTTATTGCCCAGAAACAGTGTGTACGTTCCATATGCAGGTATCACCAATGACAAGTTGTAAACCGTACTTTAGAAAATCAATCTTGCTTACGGTATATCTTACCTTGCCTGTATATCTTAGAAATGTGTAGTTTTGTTAAAGCGCGCTGTCTGTATCTTTTTGAAAAGAAATGTAACAAAGGACATATCTATCGTGGTAGATATCCTAATAACCTTGTGATACCTCAATGTACGACCACATTATATCAGAAGAATTTTTATTCGATGGCCATAACAATATTCAACAAATTGCCTCATGACTTTAGAGAATTACCGTTGAGAAAATTCAAAAATAATCTGTTTCGTGTACTCGATAAATGTTACTATTCTGTGTTGGAATACATAGATGATAAAACAGTGTGTGATTTGAAGCATGTATGATTTAATGGTAATGATATAGACATAACGTACTAATACAAATTTAAGCTTTCCGACATTCTAATCTATTGTAATTTGTAACACGTAATTAGACATTTTGACAATTAATCTCTCATTATAGGTATTTAATTAATTTGTATGCCGACGTCGGTAAAACATGTGAACATTTATTTTTATGAAACAGCTATCGATAGCATGTTTTGAACAAATAAATATTTAATTTCAAACAAATACAATTAACATTGACCTAATCGTAAATACCAGATAAAAACTGCTGTGACAGCAGCCAAGACATCAGTATCTAATTAATTATTAGCAAGGCCATTTACTAAATTAAGCGCGGTCATTCCGGACCCTTCCTCATAATAAACTAGCTTCCGGTACTGTGCCAAAGTGGTCATCACTCTGTGTTGCACTGATTGCAGAGAGATTTTATATCCTTGTTACAACATTGTGTAACGTCAAAACAAATTGGAATAACTTGCTGAATCGTGATCTTAGCGAATTACGTCCTTATTCAGAGCAACTCAATCCCTCTTATAGGACTGTTTAAGCCAGGGTCATATTGCTGTGCCGGGGTGGGTAGTGGCACGACACAAGTTATTGGTTCCGTTCAAATGTTATGACTAGATCATATTGGTGTGTTGTGGTGTGGCGCCAATCTACCAAGCGATAGCATCCTGTCGTGGCACGACACACCCTAACACAGAGATGTGAACATAGCATTAGTATTTTTCATTCTTAGCATAAGCGTCAACATACTTGCAAAGTAAGAAGGAGGGAGATTGAAGAGATTTGTAGGACTGGAGTCGGCAACGTAGCCCAGCGGGTAAGCAGGTTGAAGTGGCATTAGGCAGGGTACGTAGCGCTAGTAACTAGTGGCCTTTGGTCGATAAGAGACCATTTGAAGGCAAGCGCAGTGTGGGGCGCCCATCCGGAAGTCTGTAGATACGTCCACACGCGGGTGCAAGGTGGACATTGAGCGCATGAGAACGTTTATGAGCGCTTTTGGTTAGGTTGAACCTCTAAAATAGTAACACCATAGATATTTATTTATTTATTTATTAGGTCACCAATAAGACTTAGGCCCAGACTCCACCAGAGCTGAGCGGAGATGTGCGGCGTCGAGCTGTGTTTTCAACAACCAATGGAATTGCGTTATTCCCACATGGAGATGTGGAGATGTGATTCTATTGGTTGTTGAAAACACAGCTCGACGCCGCACATCTCCGTTCAGCTCTGGTGGAGTCTGGGCTTTACACTTATACAATGATCCAGGATTCCAAATTTTAACAACAATAATGCTAAATATAGCGAAGTAAAGACATTACATACATACCTTCACGACCATTTGCCTAATGGGTTAGTCAGAGGCACACTAATTGTCGCCGTCATGGTGAACGGAACATTCAGAAGCTCACATTTGAACCCAACGTGGTACTTGAGGGGCGAGCCTACCGCCGCTATCCGGGTTGCTTGGGTTTTATATCGGTTTTTTCCATCACCGGAGTGATGGAATCCATCATCCATCCATCATCATCAAAGTAGGTGTGTTCCGGCCAGATTTGATCTTGGGACCATCGGGTTCCGAGTCCAAGTGTTTAACCACTGGGCCACGACGCTCTCTAAAGGTAAAGGTAAGTGAAGACATTAGTCCGTTTATAAACCAGAAATCAATGAAGTATCACGTCACGCCTGACACAGCGACACCCGGTAGCGCCGCTGCTCTCGCGGCTTCCCGAATCCGTAAATTGTCACCCCAGGCTATTTAGGTCGGTCGCGATAAATTCAAGCATTTGACATCCTTTTCAACAACCCATTTACCGGTCATATCGAATTTATTTCCGCTGGAATAACCACTGTATACACAATTGCCCTTGGTCGTTGTCGGTTTTTTGTGTTTTTTTATTTATTTGTCAAAGCTCATTTACCGTTTGGACAAACGGTTTTTGACAAGCACATTATCAAAGTATTGCCGCATCGGTATTTAATTTGATAAGGCATCTTTATTAATTAGTCCTTGACATTATCAGTAACAACCTAAGGCAATTGGAGGTCAGTATGTTAAGAGGCGTTCACAGCCGCACCAACCTTTTCATAGGGGCACCTCATACTGCTGCCATAAGACATTGAGTACTGAGTATTTTACAATATTTTTGTAAAGGTAAATGTGAACGCCTCTGTACCTACAGAATCGATTCGATTAATAATTTCTCAAATTCAATACATCCTTTACCCGCATGTCAAAGAGGTGAACTTATTCCAGATCGTTAAATTGTCGTCTTATCTGACGATAAACTTTCACACAGAGAACTCGACATACGTATATTGTATGTCGATACGAATTCTCAAAACACAATTAATCGATTAAGGTACTAAACAGGCATTCCGGCACAAAACTTTCGATACGGTACATTTTTGTATTCAATATATTTCTTTATACTTTCATGGTCACTAACACTCAAATCGTCAAATACGGGATTGCTACCATGTACCTTATCAATTGTTTTAAATCTTTGGATTCATTTTACTGAAACGATTGCCAAATCTTTCCGTGGCCAAGGTCGTTACTCCTAACCAATTAATTTTCCTTCCAACAATAATTCGAATCTTCGACCAAATTTCACACAAAACAGACCAATAGACGAGATCAATATCTCGAAGATCCTCAGTGAATTTGAATTGAAAACTTGATAAATATTTGATTTCAATCAGTGGCTTGTTTTTATTATGTGATTGGATAAGGAATTGCGGAGACTGAATGAAAGAATGAACGAAAACAAACGCTCCTTAGGAAATAAATCTGTATTATTCTGAGCGGATGTTTCGTATTGACACGATCTTAATGGAATAATGTTTATATATTGTGCGACGATAAAATACACTTCTCTTGAAAAAATACGGTCTCTGGGAAAATCCAATTGAGCTAGGTACAGAGGCGCTCACATCAACCTTTACATATGGGCACCTTATGCTGCTGACATAAGATCTATTTTGCAATGGTTTTGTAAAGGTTGATGTAAATGCCTCTGTATGTGGTAGCTACATTTTATTAGTAACTAGCGGCCACCGGCGACTTCGTGCGTGTGGACTTTTTTTTAACAAGGTATGTAAAATAGATTACGACCTATTCTCAGACTGACGATCATACATATAAAATGTCATTGCAATCGGTCAAGCCGTTTTGGAGGAGTTTGGCAACAATCACTACGACACGAGAATTTTATATAGGTACCTATTAGATTGAGTTTTTTTGAATAACATTCTCTATGGCACGTTGATGACTTTGAGCTTTTTTATGATGCCATTAGTAAGTGACCATGTTTCCGATCTATAAGTCACTGGTAACCATTATGTTAAGATGTGGTACTGAGGTATGTTGAAAGGGAAAACGTTACGTCACGTAGCTACTGGAATACCATCATCATAACGACGAAAATTAATGAATTAATTAATTTGTCTGGTTTTAGTTCAATTCAGGTGTCGAAATACATAGAATGAAACAAACAGTATTTATAATGAAGCGGTTAGCCATTGCCTTCTCCATTTCACACGCTGGCCAGCAATTAACTGGAGTACATGCCATCAGTACGGGAAAGGCCTTTTAGTTATTTATTGGCATCCAATGTACCTCTTTGATTTTAATGAAAATGAAGCGACAATAGGTTTTTAAACTTTGTTGTTGCATTTCTTACTATATAAACACTAAATTAACCGGGTTTTCTGCAACATATCACGAGCGGACAGTCCGCTCGTGACCACGGCGCATGCAATTGTCGCCGAAACGTCGGGCAAATACAGGTATAACAGTAGTTTTTACCGTAGTTTATATGTTGCAGAAAACCCGGTTAATTTAGTGTTTATATATGAAGCGACAAAATGACATTAGTAAAATGTTTCGAACCAATCAAATGTAACTGAAATGTAATAACGCGTGGCTGCATTCCCACGTTCGTCCCACTGCTGGGCACAGGCCTGGCCTTACCTCAACTGTGGCGATCCCCGAAAAATACATAACTAAATTTTGGGGGGGCTGGTCACCCCTACCATCCTGGTCCCGGCGGAGCTTTACAACGGTGATTGTTTCCGATCATCTGTCACAACTGAGCTATGGGCAGTATGGGTACCTCGATATGGGCACGTATGGTAGCAACGACACCTCAAACACTTAAAATATAGCAACGGCATAAAATATATTCAATTTCTTGATCATGGTTAGTTTTTTGACCGTGTAGTTATTTCAATACGTTTCTCTAGACATAGCGAGATAGTTCAAAAGTTGAGTGAGATAATAATAATAATAACGCATTTGACGACGTAAATAATACTCTTTCAAAAGTAGTGCGTTGGTTCACTAGTAATAATTTATTACTCAATGCCAAGAAAACTAAATGCATCAAATTTTCCATGCCTAATGTTAAACAGGCTGAAATTGTTGTTAATATGAACGATGAACCACTAGAAATTGCGAATTCCACTGTATTCTTAGGAGTCACTTTAGATTCCCAATTACAGTGGGGTCCGCATATTACGTCCCTGGCAGGAAGACTTAGTTCGGCTGCTTATGCAGTAAGAAAAATAAGACTGTTGACTGATGTTAAAACAGCTAGATTAGTTTATTTCAGTTATTTTCATAGTGTAATGTCGTATGGACTAATGTTGTGGGGGTCAGCGGCGGACATAAATACTATTTTTGTACTTCAAAAAAGAGCCGTTCGCTCCATATACGGCCTTAGACCACGCGACTCACTCCGAGAAGTATTTAAGGAGATAAATATATTAACTGTACACTCTCAATACATTTATGACAACATAATGTACGTACGCAAAAATTTGCACCTTTTCAAGAAGAATTGTGATAGTCATAAATTCAATACAAGAAACAAGAACAAACTTGTAAATCCTAATCTTAGACTTCATAAAGTAGGAAAATCATTTGTGGGTCAATGTGTAAAATTCTTTAATAAAGTACCTCAAAGTCTTGTTGAACTACCCCTTCACAAGTTTAAATCGCAAATTAAAGAAAAGTTAATGAAACGAGGTTATTACAATGTAAAAGATTACTTGAACGACAAGGATTTGTGGTCATCTCAGAAATAGTCTGCTCCTCTGCACATCATGTATTTTGACTTTACTGTTGTTACTCTGTTATCGCAATTATTGTAAACAAACAAGATTAAAAAAGAGTAACTACCGAGTTTCTTGCCGGTTTCTTCTCGGTAGAATCAACACCTCCGAACCGGTGGTAGAATCACATTATTACTTTTTAATTTTTATGTTATGACTTGTCATAAGTGCTTTTTAATAAGTTTACATGAATAAAGACTATTTTTACTTTTACTTTACTTTAAGTTTCTAAACTAAAAGCGATCTGCACACCATCCGCGCGTAGGGGGTTTTCTGAAATAGGCGCTTGAGTATATTCGAAATCGGGTTTTTCATCGCTCTGCCTATCTTTTCTGGCGAGCGTCAATCTCCGGTATAAGATAATCAGACTTTTTGGTCGCTTCCTTCTTATCCTCTTAAAATCGATGAAATAGCATAACACCACAAATATCTAACACATATTGAGGAAAAAGAGAAAATCGATCTTGAGGTAGATTTATTCAGACGAAATTGGTCGGGATGAATCACTTGTAGTTAAAAATGTCCAATTTTTCTACGTAACTAAGGGACTCGATTAAAAAAAAACGAATCACCCTTGTTGCATTCGAATCATTGATTTGAATCTCACATTATGAACTGTATGTAGGTATAAACAGGGTGTTTCAAAAATATCCCTAAAGACTGAAATGGCATAGAAAGTGAATGAATCTGAAATCGTAAGTGTTGTCCCTTTTTTCATATCTTTAACGGTTTCGATAAAAACGTACATCAAATGTTTACAAAAATGACGATATTAATTCGATTTATCGATATAAAACGTAGGGGCGTCATGAACCCAAATTAGTGCTGGGTGTTTCTGTGATCGATGTTTTTATTTTACGTTAATTTACTCCAAATTCAAATTATGAGCTACGAATGAAAGAAATTAACAAGGGACTCCTTCCAGGAGTTTGTATAACCCCCTTCAGTTATTAGGGGTATTTACAACAAACACAAACGTATCTATTAAATACAATTTTACATGAATAACCTGTTTTACCAACAAAAACAGTCGAAATTTAAAACAAAGCTTTAATCACGTATACTATTTAAATATTTGCCGGTTTTAAAAAATACGGTATAATGACGATCAGCATAATGAACCCAATAATGATTTCAACGAAAACTTGACAACTTAGCTCTGATATTGTTTTTCTTTCATAACTTCTGTTTTAAACCAGTGAAATGATTTCTAAAAACATCAATGAGGATTCAACCCCGACACTAAAATTCAAATCTGGTACACAGCTTTCAGCGATATGTTTGAATACTGTTTCATATCGTAGTAGTTACTTTTTATATGTGCTTCATTTTTATAGTGACACTAAAAAACATAGCTATACATCGGGGATGTGGTACAATAAAAATTTATGTCAGTTTTGGCCATAGCAGGCCTTTCCGTTACTCAACAAACGGCGTTATCTAAGAGATCGGTCTATAGTGGTCAGGAAATGTAGGCCGTCCCTCGGGAGGGAAGTGCTTACATAGATTGACGAGATACACAGTCACGTCACGGTACTGACACTAAATACACTTTAACCCTAAAATATCGTACGATATTACTATGACCATGGATCTGCTATTTTTTGGGGATTATTTCGTGCCTAGGTGTCTAAATTGCGACTGCATGGAAATAGACTGCTATGACGCTCAATGGGTTTTCATTCAATCTTAATAAACTCGGTTGATACTGTTTTTTTTCTAGTTGTTTTTAAGTTCACCAAATACTTAACAATTTTAAAGAATGTGGAGTCCCTGTCATGTAAAAGGAAGCTAAAGGACAGTTAGAAAGATGCACAAGCAATAAGTTTACAACCTTGGTTTACAATAACAAACGCGCTCAGGAGCATCGTTGGGTTTAATGTAGTATGTAATAGGCGCCTACTTTACTAGCAACGTAGTAATCGAAGGTAACTAGAACTAATGCTTAATTTCAGCATTATGTACATCATCATGTCGCATAATGTCGCATCATGTCGATACATGACTAACATGTTCACGTGACATGAACATTGCTTTGCAGTGTATGATTTATTTGTCTCTCAATATGGTAATTGTTTGTTGTCAATTTATTTGGCTTTAAAATTATTTCGCTGGTTCAAACAGAGCTAACTATTATGCCCCGCAGTAGGAGTAGGTAACATTTTTAGGTAAAAAAATGTGTTAGACTATACCACTATTAGTTGAATTTCATTATTAGACTTGTAAAAAAGCCTTTAAGGGCGCTAAAAGGCTAACAAATTCACCCCTTTATCACTCAAAGTCGCGATAAACTTGTCGCCTGTAGACGTATGGGATACAAAGTAACTGGAGCTTCGCTTTCGTAAAATACCTATCTTACAATACGTAAGAGCAATTTATTCGAAGCCCATACATCTTACAAGTGCAAGGGACGGGAAAGCCAGCGAAAGGGTTCCGATGGGTTAACTCTTGCAAATTGGCAACCCGAAAATGCCCTATTTACAGCTCATTCTATAATGTTCTTTATTACACAAGGGATAAACGTCTGTTTACAGCCGTATTATGTTATAGTTTTTCGTAACAGCGAACGACCGTGGCCGGCCAATACTTTGAAGAATGCTCGATGGTCGGTCAATGTTGTCATGTTGGAGTTTTTCCTACAAAGCTTTGAGGTCAAAGTGAAAATGTGCTACTCGTCCGATGGATCGCGTTTTTGAGAGTAAAATCACTGTTACCGTGCGATGAGTCGACTTTTGAGTGGGAAAATAAAATATTGCGTTTTGCTATAGTTCTCTACCGTTCATACTGTCCCTTTATAAATTGACCTAAATTGCACTCCGTTTCAGCTGCCCCGAGTTTTACCCAGTTCGAGTTGCACAAAGTAAATACATTGAATCGTTCTTTTTTTAACAGTTACTGACACAAAGTGCTTTGTGCGGTCAGTTCGGAATAAATTGGTAGAACATAACAATGGAAAACGATTATGGTTCATGGAATGGATTATGGTAGAGGTTGAAAGCTCAGACAAATAACAAACAACATATTATTCATAGTTGCCTGGGATATTTTTAGGGTTCCGTATTAAAAACGGAACACAGTCTGTCTGACCGTCCGCCACAGACACTTTTTTCCGAAACTTTATGAGCTATACTGTTGAGACTTGGTATTCTGTGTTCTGTAAACCGCATTAAAATTTTGTTACAAAAGCAGGAAAAAACAATAAATTTTAGGGAGGTTCCCAATACTGAGAGCTGAAACTTAAAAAAAATGTAATGATAAAAAACAGGTCATCAAAATTGATGTTGAGGATTACATCATTTTATTTTAAACTGAAGTAGATTGCACGAGAGACTTCCAGAGTAGTACATTAGGGAACCGTAAGAAACTGAAAAAGATACTCAAATATCGAATAGTTCATATCACCCAGACGCAGAAAATACTCAAATGAAATTAAATCACAGGACCTCTTTCCTCTATAAATAAATAAATAAATATCCATTGCTAATGATGGATTGTTCCAAAAATAACATTCTTATTCGAACGATTCAGTAAATAGTATGCGAATATAAATAATCATTCGAATGATAATTTGATATACGGAATAAGAATTAATAATTCATTAAATTTTTTCCTTCTAGAATTTTATTATTCGAATAAGTCTTTCCTTCTTTTTGTTTACGCTGTGGGAAATGCCTTACGCAAACCCGCCTCCAGGGGACGTACTGGTTATGATGACAGACTCTCATACTGGGAAGGTTAGTCGCTGAGGGAGATGAGAGGGAGTCAGCGACTCCCTCTCATCGTCCACTGTGGGGCGAAGTCGGTGACTGGCACGAAGCTTCCTACGCGTCAAATAGCTCTTTCCTGCAAAACGAATACTGCGATTATCGGGCCATCTAATTGTCATTCGAATTAAACATTAATATTCTGTTACTAAATACTACCTATTGCTTTGACGGGCCAGTCAACAGTCAACCTCTTTATAAATATTAAGATATGGGTTTATTCGAGTTACTTGCACTAAGGCAGTGAATTAAAATGAAATTTTAATTTTAACTAGAAGTTTTAATTTTTTGTTAAGTAATTTATTATACTGATTATGAAAGGCTGTAAAATTGTTAACCCCACAAAATTGCGTTTTTATATTTATAAGGTCCTAATGAGCTGTCGGGCCGCTACGCTTTTTTACGAGTCTTTTAATTCATGTTTGAGTTAAAAAATTTGTAGCCCAAGTAGCGGCTAGTTGGATTGCAAAAAAGCGAGCATCTTGAGCGATTGACTGCTTGATTGCATGCGTACACATCCGAACCCGGGACCTCTAATGTAGTGGTGTCGCGGAGGCCAACGCACGATTAGAGGCAGTGGGCGGAACCATTGGGAGGATAGGAGAGGGGAGGTCTCTCTTTGCTTCTGACGCAAATGGCTGGTCGATTTGGTGGGGTAGCCCCATATCCAATGAGTGGGGCGAGATGGTCGGTGACTTTCTCGCTCAACACCAACTCACGCTCCTAAACGAGGGCACTACCCCTACTTTTGAGACCGTCAGAGGCACAAGAGAGATCTCTAGCCACACTGATGTAACGGCGTGCGGGGACGGCCTGCTCAGTATGGTCGAGGGGTGGAGGGTCAACCGGGATCTGATACCTGCCTCTGATCACAACGCGATTGAATTCGCACTGGGATCAGCAGGCGGGGAAGGGACCCCAGTTACTACCTCCACCAGACGGTACAAAACTGAAAAGGCCGACTGGCTTACCTTCAGGTCCCTTCTCTCTCAAGACTTTGAGCGAGAGGGCCTGACGCAACATCTACGTGGTGGACCATCCCCAGATACCCCCGATGAGATCGAGGCCCTGATACTCAAATACACCAAGTGCATCCAGAGTGTCAGCGTCCAGACGCTTCCCACCAAAAAGGGTGGAATGAAGCCCAAAATTAGTTGGTGGACCGAATCACTCTCGAAATTAAAATCCGAAGTAACCAGACACAGGCGCAAAATTAAAACTACCAATCGCCACAGAAGGGAGCAAGTTGTCATGGAGTACCAAAGCAAACTAAGAGAGTACAAAGACCTCATCCATGACACTAAGCTCGAAAGCTGGAAGAACTTCTGTGGCAAACAAGATCGAGAGAGTGTTTGGGATACGGTGTACAGAGTGATTCGCTCCACCAACACCAACAAGAGCGACGTCCTCCTTGCGGACCCATTAGGAGGGACTTTATCAGCGGTCCAATCCGCCGAGTTACTGGCCAAGACCTTCTACCCGACCGATGACACCTCTGGTGAATCACCAGAACACCAGGCCATCAGAGATGCCACCGGTGGGGATAAACTGTCTCCGGACGAACCGCCCTTCGCCGGGAACGAGCTTCGGGACATCGCGAGGTTTATGAACCCCAAAAAGGCCCCCGGCGAGGACGGCCTGACCGCGGACATTTGTACGCACGCGATAGAGGCAAACGTAGAGCTGTTTGCTTCTATTGCAAATCTCTGTCTGACGCACGGGTACTTCCCCGTGATATGGAAGAACGCCGTGATCAAGATAATCCCCAAACCCGGCAAGCAGGCCTACGATAAACCTAAAAGTTATCGACCAATAGGCCTCCTGCCGGTGTTGGGGAAAATCATTGAGAAGGCGTTCATCACTCGGTTGCTGACATTCCTGGGCACCAACAACTGCCTCAGTGACCGCCAGTACGGCTTCCTGCCGCAGAAGAGCACCGAGGATGCTCTGCACGCAGCCCTTTCCAAAATCCGGGACGGCCTGACCGCCAAAAAGATCACCGCCCTCGTATCTCTCGATATCGAGGGCGCTTTTGATAACGCATGGTGGCCCGCCATTAAACATCAGCTCACCCAGAATGGTTGCCCGCGACATCTATACGATCTCGTGGGTAGCTACTTCGAGGGCAGGCGAGTCACCGTGAGGTACGCAGGCGAGTCGGTCACCACTGACACGGAAAAGGGCTGCGTGCAGGGTTCCACCGGGAGACCCGTGCTGTGGAATGTTTTGCTGAACTCCCTACTGTTGGAGTCGGAATCGAGGGGGTACTTTTTACAGGCGTTTGCTGATGATATAATTATTATATCAGAAGCAGACGACTCGGACACCCTCGAGTCCGAAACCAACCGTATCTTGGAGTTCGTGCACCAATGGGGAGTGCGCAACAAACTCCACTTTGCCCCCCACAAGACGCAGGCCCTTGTAATCACAAGGAAACTAAATTACAGGGAGCCTGTGTTCTGCATGCAAAACACCCAAATACACGGCCAAGACAACATAAAGTTGCTGGGGCTCTATATCGACCGCAAACTGACTTGGAGAGCCCACGTGAGCGCGACCTGTAGCAAGATCGCCGAGCTTTTCAAAGCAATGAGCAGAGCGATACGCGCCACGTGGGGGCTCAGTCCCCAAGTCCTTCGCCACCTGTATGTGGCCGTTATAGAGCCCATAGCCCTTTACGGAGCGGGTGTCTGGGGGTCGGCAGCTGACAAAGTATACGTCAGAAAGCGACTCTGCGCTCTACAGCGCATGTTCGCAATCCGGGCGGCCAGAGCGCACCGAACAACCTCGTACCATGCGAGCATACTGCTGGCCAAAATGCTGCCTCTAGACCTGCGTGTCAAAGAGGCACATTTATTATACCTGGCCAAGGCGCATGGAGAGTTCGAGGAGCTACCTGACCGCCCGATGGAGGGCAGAGCGCACTGGACGAGCTTGCCGCACCCGACCAAGAGACCCCGCATCCACTTTGAAGTGGCAGACTCTGACCTAGGGAATGTGCCACAGAATATGCCCCACATCTTCACCGACGGTAGCAAGTTCGATGGCAAGGTAGGCGCGGCTTATACCATCTGGAGTGAGGGACGGGAGACCAAAGGAGTAAAATTCAAACTGGCTGATTACTGCACCGTTTTTCAGGCTGAGCTTGTCGCCATTTACCAGGCCCTCAAGTTCGCTGAAAAGAAGCGGTGCAGCTTCAGTGTCTTGAGTGACTCCCGATCGTCCCTCGACCTCATCTCCAATCCCGCCACCACACACCCAATTGCCACGAACATCCATGCCATAGTCGGTGAGATCGAATCTCGGGGCCAAGAAGTGCACTTTTTCTGGGTCAAAGCCCATATTGGAGTGGCTGGCAACGAAAGAGCCGACGAGCTCGCCAAAGCCGCCACTACCAAGAAAACTTCCCCGGACTATGACGCCGTACCTACATCGTACGCCAAGTATAGGCTCAGGCAACAAACCCTGAACGCCTGGCAGGAGCGCTATACAGCGGGAACATCGGCCGCACTCACCAAAAAATTCTTCCCAGATGTGAGGAGAGCCTACCGCCTACTGGACCAGTGGGTCCCGAACACCACTAGGACCCAGATCTGGACCGGACACGGAGGCTTCTCCTCATATCTGGAGAGATTCAAATTGAAGGACACCTCACAATGCGAGTGTGACCCAGCCGAGGAGGAGACTGTTGAACACATACTCGACAGCTGCCCGATATTCGCTGCCCAGCGGCAACAACTGGAAGCGAGGATGGGGGTGGCTGTTGAGAGTTCCGCTTACAGTCTCCTTCTCGAAACCCAGGCCAAATACTTTATGGCCTATGCCGAGGCCATATGCACAAAAATAATAAATAAAAACAAATAAAACCGAACAAATAAAAGACTAATAACAAACACCATAACTGGAAAGCAAATATATGAATAAATTTGAACTTAATAAATATAAATAAATAAAAATACAGTAAAAGAGTAATAATACAAATAACTAATAAGAAAAATTATAATTGAAATTAAAAAGTAGTTGCATGATACAATAACACTGAATAAATACAAAATAATATAACAAATAAATAATAAGGTAAAAGAATGAACAATATAAAAAGAAAAATATAGCAAATTAATAGTATATTAAATGAATAACATAACATAGCATTATACTACACAATAAATTCAAAACTAATACACAAAATAAAATTCAGTATAAAAATAAGGAGAGGAGCCAAAAACATACAAGAATATGATTCAATTTCTTTTGATTAAAATTATAATAAATCTTGAGATAAATAATGAACAATTTGAAAACAAACGTAATAAGTCACCCTGAAAAATCAATATCAGCGATGAATGATGATTCTTCATAAAAAAAAAAATGTAGTGGTGTAACTAATCAACCATTACACCGAATCGGTCGTCATTGAGAGTATTGCCGCTGATTAAAATGAAATTTCTGAAAGGCAGGCATTACTTAAAACCTGTGTCCTTTTGGATGTAAGTTCCAAAACACCGCAGTTAGATGTTTCGGTACGTGTGAATTCTTACATCACTCAGTCGTTAAAACTCCAACTCAAGCAATTTAAAAATATATGATGCAACTAGTCTATAAAGCGCGCCTCACACAGTGAACCCGACTTAGGTTAAGATTTTAAGCTCCTTAACTAGTCATGATGATTATTTCAGTAGGTACCTATGTACCTTGAGTTTAAAGTATCAAGTAGAGGCGGGTGAAATACCTGCGGGAATTTGATTGCATGTCTCTTGAACCCTTTCTTTCATTTGAAAGTCGGCTTGGGGTGAAGTACGTAGGTACTCTTTGCCTGAATTATTTCTATGGATTGATTAAGTTTTAGTAAAATAACATTATACAATCAGATTCATTAGACTGCCCATGAGACAATATTTTTTACCTTTTTTAAAACTTTGCTAGATTTCAATAAGACTGCAGGCATCTTGTGCATTCATCTTACAATTTATGTCAGGTCTAGAGTTGAAAATGTACTCTTTTAAAAAAATGCAATGTTACCAGTTTTTATGGTTAATCTACATTAAAGATAGTTATTTAAAGAATTACTTCATAACATTGTACGTCGACGTCGTACCTTGCCGTGTGTGGCGAGCTTAAGACGAGTTCCGTGTCATTTAGAACCCATCAGAAGTCATTATCATAGTTCCCCACAGCGCGGCCACATTGAATTACCAAGGGTCCGCGGGCCCGGCACGTCAATTTTTGCATCGGCACGCGCCACTCACTCTTGGCAGTTATCGAAATTCCTCCGCCGAGCACCGCTCCGGAACAAAGGTTTGAATAGAGATGATCCTTCGAGATGAAACTTTTTGCTACTTGCTGTCCCGACAGACGTCGTCCTGTCAAGTACTTTTGGACTATGATGTGACAGTTTAGTAAAAACTTTATGTGGCAGCCAATAATATCGATTCCGTACCGTTTGACAGGTAGGTACAAAAAACAGGAAGTAAAGTTAAAATTGTTGTTTTTCTTCATTTTTTAAACTTTTATTCCTCCGTAAGAACCTTACCCAGACACAAAGCATTAATCATATACATTATGTGATTTGACATAATCATCATGATGATACTGAAATAATCATCATGATTAACTAATCATGATGATTATTTCAGTAGGGTGAAATACCTGCGGGAATTTGATTGCACGTCTCTTGAACCCTTTCTTTCATTTGAAAGTCTGCTTGGGGTGAAGTACGTAGGTACTCTTTGCCTGAATTATTTCTATGGATTGATTAAGTTTTAGTAAAATAACATTATACAATCAGATTCATTAGACTGCCCATCAGACAATTATTGTTTACCTTTTTTAAAACATATGATGCTTTGCTACATTCCAATAAGACTGCAGGCATCTTGCGCATTCATCTTATAATTTATGTCAGGTCTAAAGTGGAAAAAAGATTGTAATTCTTTTTTATAGCTTAATTCGGCGCGCATTTGACCACAATCTCACCTGATCGTAAGTGATGATGTGGCCTAAGGCCACAAAATATTCGATCAGATTGTACCTCGACGTCGGGTATCGCATCTTTGCCGTGTGTGGCGAGCTTAAGACGAGTTCCGTGTCATTTAGAACCCATCAGAAGTCATTATCATAGTTCACCATAGCCACATTGAATTACCGAGGGTCCGCGGGCCAGGCACGTCAATTTTTGCATCGGCACGCGCCACTCACTCTTGGCAGTTATCGAAATTCCTTCGCCGAGCGCCGCTACGGAACAAAGGTCTGAATAGAGATGATCCTTCGAGATGAAACTTTTTGCTAAGCTGTCCCGACAGACGTCGTCCTGTCAAGTACTTTTGGACTATCTATGATGTGACAGTTTAATAAAAACTTTATGTGACACCCAACAACATCGATTCCGTACCGTTTGACGGGTAGGTATGTACAAAAAACAGGAAGTAAAGTTAAAATTGTTGTTTTCTTCTCCGTGAGAACCTTCAGACATGTCATGTCTTGGCTACTACAAAACGCGTAGAGAAGTTGCGGGTAGGCAATTAAGGCAGCCATATATGAACTGAATGCATCAACCTCCCTTTCACAAGGACATATATAAAAGAAATGCATACAATAAGAGTATTGTCCTGTTTAACTTGTTACCGAAAGAGCTAAAAACACTTCAAGAGCCAATATTTAAGAGGAGATTGACGGCCTGGCTTTTGGACAAATGTTTTTATAATTGTAATGAATATTCTAACTGGCGACAACACACTAATATTTTATTTTATTTTATTCAAACGACATAACTAATGATAATAATTTTTATGGAACTTATTTGGCTTTACTATTTACTATTATTTGTATTACAATTGAATTTTTGCACGTCTCCGAGCAGACTGAACACACGCACTACTTTCTTTTAATGTCATCTTTAAATTTACTATGTTCTTAGCAAATAAACGCTTGAGTTTGAGTTTGAGTTTTCCTTATGAATGAATTGTAGCCTATGTGCGATTCAGATGTATAAGATACATTATTGAAAACTTTCATTTAAATCCATTCAGAAGTTTTAACGAGAAAGAGCAACACGGCACATCCACATACAAACTTACGCCTTTATAATATTAGTAGGATTAGTAGGATTGAAGGGCTTTATAAGTAGTGACTATACAATATACATCATCATCATCATCAACCTCTCGAAGTCCACTGCTGGACATAGGCCTCCCCCATAGAGCGCCACAACGAGCGGCTTTGGGCCGTTAGCATCCAACGGCTTCCCGCAAACTGCACCAGGCCATCGGTCCACCGAGTGGGGGGCCTTCCCACGCTGCGTCTTCCAGTTCGTGGTCGCCACTCCAGAACCCTTCTTCCCCAACGGTCGTCGGTTCTGCGAGCGATGTGGCCTGCCCATTGCCACTTCAGCCTGGCTACCCGAGAAGCTGTGTCGGTGACCTTAATTCTTTGGCGGATAATTTCATTGCGAACTCTGTCACGCAAAGAAACTCCAAGCATAGCTCTCTCCATAGCGCGCTGAGCAACTCTGAGCTTGTTTAAAAGGCCAACAGTTGACGACCACGTCTCAGTGTCGTAAGTCATCACTGGCAACACGCACTGCTCAAAGAATTTAGTCTTTAGGCTCTGAGGGATACGGACCGTGAAGATGTCGCGAAATTTCCCGAACGCTGCCCAGCCGAGTTGGATTCGTCGTGCCACCTCTTTGTCGAAGTTGGACCTACCAAGACGGACATTTTGTTGCCCTAGGTAGATATATTCGTCCACAGCTTCGACGGTGTCGTTCCCAACTACTACTGGTACAGGGTCAACATGGACATTCGACATTACTTTTGTCTTGTCCATGTTCATTCTAAGACCCACCTGTTGGGAGACTTCACAGAGGTGGCCAAGCATGGTACCAAGGTCCTCGAACGATTCCGCCATTTTTACAATGTCGTCGGCAAAACGAAGGTGGGTGATGTATTCGCCATTGATATTGATGCCTAGTCCGTTCCATTCCAATAGCTTGAAAACATCTTCCAGAGCGTTGGTGAAGAGTTTTGGGGAAATGACGTCTCCCTGTCTCACACCACGCTGCAATGGAATAGATTTCGTACTCTGGTCCTGTAAACGGACTGACATAGTGGCTTTGCTATACAGACACCTCAGAGCTTCGACGTACCTATAGTCGATCTGGCATCGCTGCAAGGACTCTAGCACCGCCCATGTCTCGATTGTATCAAAGGCCTTCTCATAATCCACGAACGCTAGACAGAGAGGCCGATTATACTCTTCTGTCTTTTGTATAATCTGGCGGAGCGTGTGGATATGATCGATGGTGCTGAAGCGTTTTCGGAATCCGGCTTGTTCGGGTGGCTGAAAGTCATCAAACCTGCGTGCGAGACGATTTGTGATGACCCTGGAAAACAGCTTGTACACGTGTGTTCCCGTATTATAGGCTCTAATCTCTACTGGGACTAATGGATTGAATTAAAGAGTGGACTGTATTAAAAGGTGCTGTATTGAAGTACAGAAATTAGACCGACAATAATGGACGTGTGCGCAAGCTGAGATCTAGTAGATGTGTGTCGCGAGGAACCCGTGCCTCCTCCCGCGCGCCCGCGACCCGCGCCGCGGCCGCCCGCGGCTAGTGCTGCATCCACTATACTCCCCGCCTTGAAGAGTCTTCTTCAATAGACATTGGCAGGGGGCATATGGTGTTGAATGCCCGACGTATGATGCCCCTCTTGGTCTTGATGTCGGCGACCCGCGCTATGCCGTCTCTGCCCGGCAAGACGCGGAGGATGCGGCCTAGTGGCCACATCAGTGGTGGAGATCCCTTGTCCTTTATCAGGACTAGAGCTCCTTCCTTCAGCTCTCCCCTTGACCCGTGCCATTTGGTCTTCCCCTGCAGCCATAAAACATATTCGTGGTTAAATCTGGACCAAAAATGTTGTTTCAGCGCTTCAACCCGCTGAAATCTTTGCAGTGACGAGATTCGCTTGTCAAGGAGTTGCGGACAAGGCAAAGAAGTGATCGATCGTCCAATTAGGAAGTGAGCAGGAGTGAGGCAAGAAAGATCGGAAGGATCATTGGAAATAGGAGTGATAGGACGGGAATTTAGAATAGCTTCAATCTGTATCAGAAGCGTAGCCATTTCCTCAAAATCTAAATGGGTCAATTCTAACACTCGTCGAAGATGGTGTTTGATAGATTTTACTGCTGATTCCCAGAGGCCGCCAAAATGAGGTGTATAAGCAGGAATGAATGAAAAATTGATACCTTCGTCTACGAGACTGGAAGAAAATGAGGGTTCCCTGAGGAGTCTCGACAACTCGTTGAATGTACCTACGAAGGTGGTCCCGTTGTCAGAGAACACGTTCTGCGGCTTCCCTCGGCGTGCTATAAATCTATTAAGAGCAGCAATGAAGGCTTCTTTGGTTAGGTTTGAGACAAGCTCCAGATGCAACGCCTTCGTGGCTAAACACACAAAGACACAAATATAAGACTTAATCATTTTGCACCCTCTTCCCTTACGGTTGGCTATCAGCACTGGCCCAGCATAATCAACGCCAGTCTCAAGGAAAGGAAATTCTAAATGAAGTCGGTTGCTCGGTAGGTTGCCCATTATGGGTTGGATTGTTTCGCCTTTAAAGCGGCAACATTTAACACATGAGCGTACTGTTCGTTTTGCAAGTCTTGTTCCTCCCATAGGCCAATAATTATGTCGTGCTGTGGCTAAAAGTAGTTGGGGACCTGAGTGAAAGTAAGTCTTATGTAACATGTCAAATATCAACTGGCTAAGGCGATGTTTACTACATAGAAGAATGGGATGCTTAACGTTATAATCGTAGTGAGAATCACTAAGCCTGCCCCCCACTCTGATGAGTTTGTCAGAGTCCATGAATGGTGACAATGATAAAAGTCGATTCTTGAAAGGTAATTTATCGTTGTTTATAAGTAATTGACGCTCTATAGGAAAAGATTCTTCTTGTGAAGTAATAATTAGTTGAGTTTTGGCGGCATTTAACTCGGAGAGTGACAAATGCCCCTTCAGTTTTATATTATTTTTACAATTATGAATAAATCTGAAAATATACGCTAGAATGCGTTTTAATTTATTGAAACTAGATGTGTTTAGAATAAGGTTAGAAATTAAGTTAGGTTCTTCAAGTTGATTATTATCATTATTTATTAGATGTACATTTTTGATCATTTCTGGCAAATTATTATTTTGAATTTTGTTTTGATTAGGCTTCTCAGGCCATTCACAAGGGTCTAGTTTTAAAAATGAAGGACCCGACCACCATAATGCACAGTCATTGATTGATTCTGCACGTATTCCACGCGAAACCAAGTCTGCGGGATTTTGCTTAGTGGGTACATATTGCCAATTAAAAGAATTGTCTTGAATTTCAATCACCCGATGGCGAATAAAAGATTGAAGTTGATTAGGAGATGAGGAAAGCCAACCTAACACAATCATCGAGTCAGTCCAGCATGTACACGAGCTGTATTCAAAGGTAACCGACGAAATAACCTTTGCACACAGTCTTGCTCCCATCAGTGCCCCACAAAGTTCCAAACGTGGTATGGTGGCTGGTTTGATGGGTGCTACTTTACTCTTGGATGCTAACAGGCGGACACAGACTGTCCCGTCCCTATCCATGCTTCTTACGTATGCACAGGCACCGTAGGCCTTCTCAGATGCATCCGTGAATATGTGTATCTGTATATCAGTAGATGGGTACATTTTAATGCATCTGGGAATTTTTAAATTATTTAAACTTAATAGTGAAGTTGCAAATTCTATGAATTGATTTTTGATATCCACAGGTACATCTTCGTCCCATGAGCATTTTAGGATCCACAATTGTTGTATCATAATTTTTGCTTCAACTATGCATGGAGAAATGAGCCCTAGTGGGTCGAACACCTGGGAAATTGTGGATAATATGTGACGCTTATTGACGTTATCCGTGGGGTCAATATGTATGGAAAATGTGAGTGTATCAGATGAGCATGCCCAATGAAGACCTAATGTTTTTGAAGCTTCTTTTGCACTAAGATTAACATTATCTGACACATCATTATGACTAGACATAGCACTTAGAATCTGCTCGCTATTCGAATGCCATTTTCGGAGTCGAAACTTCGCTGACTCTAATATACCACTGACGTCTTTGCAAAGGTCAATAGCATCTCCAATTTGGTCCATCCCTGACAAAAAATCGTCGACGTACATATCATGACAGATGGCACGCTTAACTTCTGGGTCTGGTGAGTCATAACCCAATTGAGACAAACACCTGATGGCTAAGTATGGAGCTGATGCTGTTCCATACGTCACAGTGTTAAGTGTGTAAGTCTTAAGAGGGTGAGAGGGATCGAACCTCCACAGAATGCATTGGAGCGGCCGTTGTTTTTGATCGACCCTTATTTGTCGGTACATTTTTTCGACATCTGCTGAAAATGCAAATTGGTGCTGTCGAAAACGTAATAAAATTGCTATTATGTCATCTTGAATTGTGGGACCAATACGCTGGATGTCATTAAGTGACTTACCTGATGACGTTTTGGCAGATGCATCGAATACTACGCGTAATTTAGTGGTAGAGCTATTCTCTCTGTACACTCCATGATGCGGAAGGTAGCATTTTTTGCTTTCTTTACTTGATGCTTCGGTCATGTGACCGAGTTCTAAATACTCTCTCATGAATTGTGTATATAATTGTTTCATGTGAGTGTCCTTTTCTAAGCGAGTTTCAAGAGAAAGGAACCTACGCCTAGCGATAAAGAAAGAATCGCCTAAAACGTCGGGTGATTCTTTGAAAGGCATGGCAACTATAAAGCGACCATCAGCAGCCCTCCTAGTGCTTTCCAAAAAAAATTCTTCGCAAGCATGCTCATCAGACGTTAACTTATGCTGAGATGGAATAGAGTCTAGTTCCCAAAACCTAGTTAAATCAGATTGACTTTGTAAATTGTGGCTAAACATGCACACTTGATTATACGAACGCGGCTGGCATATGGCACCTGAAACTAACCACCCAAGTTTAGTTTCAAATAAGACCGGTTTATTTTTTCCTAACTGGATTCGATTTGTGCCAATCACATTCCAAAAGACGTCCGCACCTACTAAGATGTTAATGGTTGACGGAACGTTGAACTTTGGATCAGCTAAGCAAACTCCAGACGGTATATGTAAGTCGTGTATGTCTATGTATGTGTTGGGTATTAAGGATGTTATTTGTGGTAAAACGAAGCAGTCAATGTCCATCCTATAGCCGCCATTGTAAGACTCCAATGTAAGAGAGCAAGACTGAGAGCTGTTGGATATTTGATTATTTATGCCCGTTACCTTTGAATTTGCTACATGTGTACGCAGGTTTAGCCTGCCACAGAGGTCTTGTGTTATAAAGTTGCCGGTGCTACCGTTGTCCAGCAAGACTCTAGCTGGATGCGGATTCCCATGGCTGTCAATCACCTTGACCATAGCTGTGGACAGTAATATATTGGTTGCATTAGAATTGACCCTTGAATGCTCTGCTGAAAGTACAACACTATCATATGAAGCAGACTGCTGAGGTGGGTCAACATGCAAAAGAGTGTTGTGTTTTAAGTTGCAATATTTGCAGTGAGTCAATTTGCAAAGAGACTCGGGGTGACCTGACCTGAGACAATTCAGACAAACTTTTAATTCCTTGGCCTTATGTGCGCGTGTCTCAACTGACAGTTTACGAAATGAATCGCACGAAAACAATTGATGGTCTTTATGACACAGTGGGCACGAATGCGTTTTCGGTTTATTTGAAGTTACAATAAAACTCTTAGGCCTTTGTGTTGTATTTGGTTCAATTTTACCTTTGCTGTTTCTCGCCTCTTCCAACGTTTCCAGAAGATCAGCCCTGTTTGTTAAAAATGTCATAAAAATGTCTAATGTAGGTGGTTCACTACGATTATTACGATATTCCTCCCATTCCCTGTTGGTGATGTTGTCCAGCTTAGAGGCCATCATAAAAATTATTAAAGTATCCCAATGCTCTGTGGGTTGGTCTAGAGTTGCCAAAGCTCGTAGATTTTTGTATGTTACATCGACTATGTAACGCAAAGCCCTACTTGACTCTTTTTGTATGGCGTTAATGTTGAAAAGAGATTGCACATGATTATTAACAAGTAAGCGCTTATTATCATATCTTTTACACAACAATTCCCAAGCAGAAGCGTAATTATCAGCCTTAAAGTCCAAGCTCTTAATAACTAAGGCAGCACTACCCTGTAAACAAGCGCGTAGGTAGTGGAACTTGTTAACGTTATCAATGCTATGGTTGGAATGAACAAGAGAAATGAAAGTATCGCGAAATTCAAGCCACTGCTGATAGTCACCACTAAAGGAAGGTAATTCAATTTTAGGCAATCTTACGAAATTGTTGTGTCTCCGTGTATCTGCATCAAGAGAGCTTACCGCACCACCACTATGCGTTGACACGCCGAGAGAAGCCGCAGAAGACGCGTCGCACAGTGCCTTCGCGATGCCAATCGTGACGAAGTACTGGTTCTCGAACGCGTCCCGCTCCTGGTATCTCTCGTCAGGATCATCAGCCAACTCCTCAATCTCTCCCTGAAGCGTATCAAACGACTCATATAAGGCCTCCATTTTTTCTAAACGCGATTTAAGCTCGTTGAAAATAGCGGGAGTATTAACAGCTGTGCTATCTTTAAGAATATTGATGTAATTGGCAAAGCCAGTAAGTTTACATTTAAGCGTGCCTCTCTTCTTAATTAACTGCGAAAGTTTCCCCTCTGCCATTATATGTGCTTAAAAGTTATGCTTAGAAGGATAGAAATTAAAAAACTATGTAAATATGTATATGCGAAGTAAATAGGTAACAGAATAAGCGTATGGAAAATTATTGTAGGCACGAAGATTGTAGGTACGCTATGAAAAAAAAAATGTTAATATTTCTAAAATCGTAATCTAATTAAGAAAGACAGTAAAATAATGAAAAGGTACAACTTTGTTTTGCCCCTGCAGCAGTCGGCTCGCACACGAACGCGAACGTTGCGATGTGGTATACCGACCTGCGAAAAAAAAGAAACACTGACTATGATCGATTTAACGAAAAATAAAAAAATATTAGTAGCTAAATACTTTGCAAAGCACTACAGCTAACTATGGTTAGTTATTATGATTGTAACAACGTCTTTATTTGAATTTATATTTTTAACGTTTTATTTTTAAACTCTTAAAAGCACTGTAAATGTTGTAAATATTGTAAATAAACTATTTATTATTATAACTTCTGTAAATAAACTACTTTACTATAAAAACTAATCGTTTAAATGCTACTATGCGAAGCGACACAACCGTTACAAAATACCGTTATGATTATGAAATGGTGTAGGTATGATGTATGACGGTGAAGATGATGATTTGCTAACTACGACTGACACAGACATATAAGCAATCTAGAAATAATAATGAAAGTGAAATGGGAATGATGATGAAATATGAATGATGATGAAATACGAAGATGATAGGAAATAAATTGGTACGATCTCACGGTTTCGATGCGATGATGCAACTTATCCTTTCTTCTTTCTTCGTATTAGCACTTCACTGAGCTGCACTGATAAGATGATCCATGAATCTTGATCGGAAGACTAATTTCTTGACCACGTAGTGAAAAAACCGTTGACACGACGAACCGTTAGAAAATGTTTCGTTCGAACAGCTGATGTCCCGTTATTTTCTCCGTACAAGCGGCAACGTACTTCTTGAAATCTTGAAGACGGCGATAAAAGGACCATATGTTCCCGTATTATAGGCTCTAATCTCTACTGGGACTAATGGATTGAATTAAAGAGTGGACTGTATTAAAAGGTGCTGTATTGAAGTACAGAAATTAGACCGACAATAATGGACGTGTGCGCAAGCTGAGATCTAGTAGATGTGTGTCGCGAGGAACCCGTGCCTCCTCCCGCGCGCCCGCGACCCGCGCCGCGGCCGCCCGCGGCTAGTGCTGCATCCACTACGTGGCTCAAGAGCGAAATGGGTCTATAGTTCTTCAATAAGGCTTTATCCCCCCTCTTGAAGAAGAGCACCACCACGCTCCTGTGCCACGCTTCAGGCGTAGTACTATAGAATATGACGGAATTGAACAGCCTCTGGAGGACTACTAGTACCGGTTTTCCACCCGCTCTCAGAAGTTCTGTTGTTATCCCGTCGTCACCAGGTGCCTTGTTGTTTTTTAGCTGTTTCAGGGCCACTCTAATCTCATACAGACTGATGTCCGGGATGTCCTCGGTGAAGTGTCTGGTGAGTTTAGCTCTGGTGTCCTGAGTTACTCGACTGATGGGCTTACATGATGAGGTGTATAACTTTCCGTAGAAACTTTCTATCTCCTCTAAAACCTCGGGCTTGGAGGAAACTATGCTGCCACTACCGGTCTTCAGTTTGGTCAGCTGACTTTGGCCTAGCGACGAATCTCTTGGAAACACTTTAGAGCCTTGGTTTCGCTCGATCGCTTTCCTAACACGCGATGTGTTATAGGACCGCAGATCATGCCGCATCGACTTGGAGATTCGTCTGTTCAGCTTCCCATACGCTGCCATATCAACCGATGACTGGAGCTTCATTTCTCTCCGATCTGCCATAAGTTTCAGGGTCTCTTTAGAAAGTTTCTGCGTCTTCCTTTGAAGGTTGGTCTTAAAGAACTCGTACCCTACCGCATGGACAGTTGACAACAGCCCATCGTTCAAATCGTCCACTGCGTCGCATTCGGCCAGATACTGAAAGCGATTTTGGAGTTCGAGTTGGAAGCTTTCCGGGTTCTCGATTTGGATAGGGCTTGGACGGAGCGTGGATTTCATCAGACGTCATTGATATTCAGTGTGCCTCTCACAAAACGGTGATCACTACCGGTTTTTAACCTGCTGATCACAGAGACTTCACTGAATATTTGCCGTCTGGTCGTCATGATGAAATCTATCTCATTATATGTGGCAAAGTCGGGGCTGCACCACGTCCATTTCCTTGTCGGCCGCTTTCTGTAGAAGGAGTTCATCATATAGAGCCCCTCCTTTGCCATGAAATCAGCCAACCTGGAACCCCTTCTGGCCGTATCCAAATGGTCTCACTCCTAACTCACCGCAATTCTTCGTACCTAGCTTGGCGTTGAAGTCCCCCATCACAACTGTGTATCGAGTTTTTGAGGAATGCATGGCTTTGGAGATATCCTCATACATAACCTCGACCTCGTCGTCTGGGTCTGTCGAGGTCGGCGCGTATACCTGTATGACCTTCTGCGAATACCTTTCGGTGATTCTGAGAATAAGGTACGCCACCCTGCTCGACACACTTTCGACTTGTACAACGCTGTTGACGAGGGGCTTTCGGACAAGAAACCCAACTCCACCGCTGATGGGAGACCAGTAGAAGAGCAAGTTTCCGGAATCGAGGATTAGCGTGTCCTGGAGGTCTACCACAGAACACAAAAATCGAACCTTCGTGCTCTTCCTCGTGTCTAACCCTACTCCCCTATGCATCGTTTCGGCCATCGTTTGAACGAAGGAACGACCGAAACTTTTTTTGGCAAGGGATGTCGTATGTTACTCTTGCGTACACGATAAATCTAGTTTGACGTTTACACAGATGTCAAATCTCCGAACTTTCTAACGATACCAGCCAAGCTATCGTGTCCATCATCGTTTCCGAATTTTTAGCTCTTTACCTGTGATTTCTTCAACTATTGACCAATTTTCTGTACACCGGACTCTGTATCTTCTTTCCCTGTCGAACCTCGCTGCCTTTTGGACTAACTGCATTGCATAATAATTAAAACAGGTGAAACAAAACAAGATGTTTACAATAATACTTGCACGCATGAAAATTAATTCACTATTTAGGTACTTACACAACTCTTTACACCTTTAATAAAGATAACTGCACAATACTAAATTTGATTTATGATTAGCACAAAAAATGTTTTAAAAAAGTTCACCAGTTGAAACTGTCAAAAAGAATTTATTTAATCACTTTGACATTGACGACTTCTTTTTTTAGTAGGCAACGAGTCCGAAAAAAAGTTTGTTTTCGTTTAACCAATTGGGGTGAAAAGGAATGAAAACAATTGGTTCAAGGAAAACAAACTTTTTATGCAGTCATTCATTCACGAATATTGTCTATGATAACGACGGTCGTGGAGAGATACGACAATGTTACGGAGTAGCTACTAGGCGAACGTATCGGAGCACTGTCCATGGATCCGCATATATCGTCATCGATTTCCGTGGTAGACTTCCTGGCCCTGTCGTCTGACTTCACATAACCCTACGATATCCCACTTGATTTTTCTCAGCTCTTCTTCTAGCTCAACGATCTTCGTATTGGCCCGGAGCGTGCGTGCGTTATATGTCGCCAGGTCCAGTCGTCGGTGTTGGTAGCTGGATCTCTGCCGGAGATTCTTCGCACCCCTTGCTCCACCGTTACCCGGTATGCTACCTATACCGGGAATAGTGGAGCTGCCGGGGACTAGGGGCCATTGTTTTGTATTGCCTTTCATATTTGGGGGGTTTTTGCCGTAATCCCCACTCTTGGCAGGCGTCTTGGGGATCGCAGGACGTAGTTGTCGCACCGAGAACGCTGCTGCCCGTTAACGGCCAAGCACTTAGCTACGCTAATATGGGCGATGGTTATTCCGCCATCTATCGGTCCCAGGGTCGTTGTCCAGCAGGATGACCGCGTGCAGGTAGGGGTTGGTTTGAAGCTGGTGGTGATATTTTCTCCTTTCATCCCACAATATACATGAACTGACGAAAAATTTAATAAAAAAAACAAAAAAGTATTTACTGACGCGTCTCCAATCATTTTCCATTGGACATGCATGGTGGAAATTCGCTGAAAATTCTTTGCTGGAGATACCTCGACCTTACAGACGGTGGGCACTGGGTGAGCAGGTATACTTAAATTGTTTGAACCTGTTCAAACCTTTAAAATTGGCATATTCTGCGTAGATGGCGTTTTTCTGGCTTTATACTCTGTAAATTGATATGGATATTTTCGAAACGATCGGTGCTTTGTAAAATGTTGGCATTCGGTTTGCATTCATACAAGGTCAAGCCTAGAGAAGATATAAAAAACCTTAACCAAACGTAATAAGCAAACGTAAAGTGTAATACCTAAATAAACCATAGGTCACTGCTTTTTCCTCTGGGAAAAGTGTCAAAATCTAAGCACAGTTTTTAAATTCTGATTAACCAGTCAAACCTGATACTTTTAAAGCGAGGAATATGACTATGACTTGTCATAGGTGACAAGTCGTACAAGAGCACTTGTCTGCAAAACTTGAGCTGAAAGTATTCATATTGAAAGATAGAAATACCAGAAAAAAACAATGGGTCTAGGTATTAGACAGGATACGAGCCTAAGTCTTCCGTTAATCGGGATTCTCTAACCACTAATACGTCAGTCACGGCATATTAAAGCAGCATAATAAACCCATTTGTAATAAGGTTTTAATTATGTTTTTAATACAGTTGCTCAAAAAGTGGTACTTTTCGTAGCTGTTTAGCGTGCGGAAAGTTGGATTTTCCGCACTAGTGCTTTTTACTTTTCCAATATTTTTTTTGATAATGTTAATAAAATCCATACATCCTACCAAAGAGGTTGTCTGTTCAATCACTTTATTTTGTATTTTGATACGTTATTTGGCATTAAAACTGGGAATATAATATTATTAAAAATATTTCAATTGCATAATTGACAAAATAAAGGGTTATTTAGTAACTATTAACAATTAAATTTCTGAAACAGTTTACTTAAAGTTGGCTGTTTGTGTATTAACAATGGCCGGATATTTGTAAGTATGAGTTTCACTTAAAAATACTTGAAATAAAATAATAGGTATTTATTGCATTTCCATGTTAAAATGCAATTAAATTACTTCTTATATTTTTACTAGGCTGAATACAACCGATGCCGTGTTAAAAAAATACTGTCAATCCTAAGTTTTTCATTCCCGCTTTCTTTATTTACGATTAGTCACGACTGTCACGATATACTTTGGTTATTGATCGTTTTTAATGTTGTTTATTTTACATTTTTCGTACACAAGTATTTAACACATTTTTTTCAAAATAGTTTATTTTTACTAGGCTGAATGCAAACAACCGGTGCCTTGAAAAAAAAAGTTTTTTCATTCCCGCCCTTTTTACTCTTGATTTAATTTGTGTTAATGATTCGCATTGGTTTGATATAATTTTTTTCGCAAATGTATTAAAAAACGTTGTTCGATACACGAGCGGAAGTGTCATTTTCACTCGTCCCGAGTCTTGACCCTCGCCTGCCGGCTCGGGCCAAGATGCCTCGAGACTCGTGCAAAATGACATACTTTCAGCACTTGTATCGAAAACTACTATTTTCTTTGAAATGGTTTTCCCAAAAAGAGTTTATGCCATTTTACTTTACTTCCTGTACGACGAGTATTTCTCCAGCACGCTTGTAACCTTTTTTTAATTTTAAATAGGTTTGCGTTCGACCCCAGTCTCGCCTGAAACCAAAAACTGCAAAACAGTAAGACTGTAGGCTAAATGTGTGAATATGTACAAAGATAAGTGAACAACGAATTGATAGAACCCATAAATGACCTATTGTTATCTTTACAAGGATGTAATTACGGTTGTTAATTGGTTTTTCCTTGTATTTTATTCCAGAACCTAGTCAAACTTGTGCCTAAATCTACCGAGTTATTTACCATCCACTGAAAATTCAGCCATTCTATGTAACTAGCGATCTGTACAATTATTTACCTACCTCGTCCAATCACTGGTTTTAGTTAAAGTTCAACGCTACTCATTGTAGAGTTAAATCATTTCAGAAACAATCTCTGAACTATTTGTAGTATATTCATAGATTAAATATTGAATATCGTAAAATCAAATTCGGCAGATATTCAATTGAGGATTGAATGACTGTTGCGAACACAACGCACCTACGCGGGGAGGGGAGTGCGCGGCCGAAGGACACCGAGGCCATTCGCTCGCCCACCGCGACATACGACCACTCGGATTTGGAATACCACCGTCGCCGGTTCCGTTCTCATATATTTTTAAGTAATCCATTGTAATCAAGAGGCGAAGATTACAGCCCTATTTAAATACAGTCCACTAGTTTTATTTATCGATAGGACCCAAACAATGGTCCTTTAGGATATTCGCCGTCGTATTTGTGAGGATTATCGGAAATATCATTTTGGAAAGAAGAACAAAATTCAAGACTTTTCATTTGGAGCTCTTCAGTTGTGGACTTCAGCTACGCCTAGATACCTGCCGGAGCCTTTAAAAATTCCAGCCAAGGATACTACGCAAGCACCCGCACACGCCCAAAGAAGTCATTTGAAAGTCAACGCGCGACGGACTTTGGACCCGCCGAACATTCGAGTCATCGTGGCATCAAATCTGCGCAGTATCATCATCGTCAGTGATCTGTGTTAAGGATTTAGTGGGAGGTTCATAAGATACGTGAGTCGTTCCAATTATTCCTTTCTTATTCTTTCCTTTCCAGTGTTTAAATTGCTAAAATTGAGCGAGTGCTTCCTATTAGCATATTTATTTCATCTTTCTTAATCTTCATAGCCATTTGAAACGCTTCCTTATTATTTTTTCATTGCATTTTATTAATTTGCCAGCCCTATTTCAATCATAAACATAAGTAAATCACGCTTTAAAATCACGCTTAATAAGTTCCCACCCGCAATCAGCTGTTCGAGCGGTGCATTCGCTTTATAAAACGTAGGCATAGTTGATAGGTAACTAACTACGCTAACGGTGCCCGTGCGCAAGTGTTATCTTATCGCCCGCCTCAGCTGTTCTTTTGTTCTCGGCGCCGGGTCGTTGAGCCGCTGCACCTGTTTGCCTACCTATCATTCATTATATTTGCATACCTTATTTTTTGCTTAGCCTTTTCCATTCATAATTTCAATCATGTCTGATCAAAAATCAGCAAAGAAACGTAGCTGCATGAAAGGAAAGCTAACCATCTTTGGAAATTATTTAGAGGTTCTTAAAAGTTCTGACGAACTAGGAAGCTTGCAGATAATAGACTTAGAAACCCGGCTTAGTAAGTTTGAAAGCTTATATGCAAAATTTGACGCGTTACAGTGCACTATAGAGGAGTCATCGGAAGACCCAGAGAACGAATGCGAGGAGCGTGAGGAGTTCGAGGACAAATACTTCAAGCTGGCCGCGGAGGCGCGCGTCCTGCTGGGCGCTCGGCCCCGCCGGCAACATGACCTTCGGGAGGGAGCCGTGTCGAGTGACAGTGATAGACAGGCGAGTGGTTTTAAATCAAATTGCGTGAGATTGCCAAAAATTGAATTGCCAGTTTTTCACGGAAGCTATCAACACTGGCTAGAATTTAGGGATACCTTTATATCTTTAATTCATTCCAGAACTGACATAGATAACATAAATAAACTGCATTATCTTCGTGCATCTTTGAAAGGTAGTGCTTCACTTGTTATTGATAATTTGGATGTGCGTGCAGAGAATTATGAGTCAGCCTGGAAGTTAATATGCGACAGGTATGACAACAAAAGGCTGCTTGTAAACAATCACGTCCAGGCATTATTCAAGGTCGAGCGCTTACAAAATGAGTCTTGTTCGGCAATTCGTTATTTAATTGATTCTACCAATAAGAATCTAAGAGCCTTGTCCACTTTGGGTCAACCTACCCAGCATTGGGACACTCTTATCATCCATATGATGGCAGAAAAGCTTGATCCTATTACTCATAGGCAGTGGGAAGAGCATAGGAATTCATTAAGTAATTTCCCGTCACTGGACATTTTTATTAAATTTTTAAGCAACAGAGCAGATTTATTGGAGACATTGCAAGAAAACAAAAATAATAATACCAGTAAAATAGAAACTAATAAAAATAATTCTTACTTACAAACTACAAAAAACAATCAAAATATTTACAAAACCCATAATAGTAATAAAAAAGAAATAAAAACAAATAATAACAGTTATAAAAAAATATTACAATGTCCCATGTGTAAACAAAATCATTTCTTATTCAGTTGCGAGTTATTTAGAGCCCTTCCCATTGAAACCCGTATACAGAAGGCGTCAGACGCCAAAGTTTGCCTAAATTGCCTCAGACCAGGGCATGTGGAAAATAAATGCAGCCTTGTGCCCTGTAAATATTGTAAGAAATTACATAACACTCTTTTGCACATACATGAGTCAACCCCCACCCCTGGACCTTCTGTCCCAGTTAACATTTTTTCAAACTCAACTGATGTTAAGCAGATTACTACTCCTCCACATGTTTTGCTTTCCACAGCAATGGTGAAGGTGTTGGACAGCAAGGGCGCCGTGCACCAGGCTCGAGTACTGCTCGATAACGGTAGCACGGCGAATTTCATCACGCAAGACTTGTGTGGTAAGCTGGGTTTGTCTCAAAGAGGCGCGAGCGCCACGGTAACAGGTATTAATAATAATACGTCACTTAGCACGCAATCTTGCAGCCTTACGATTATGTCAATTCATAACAATCATTTTAAACTTACTCTCGACTGTCATATTTTACCACTCATAACAAAATCATTGCCTTCTTCATTTATAAATATTAAAAATATTCCTCTTCCACTAGGAATTCAGTTAGCTGATCCGTCTTTTAATATACCGTCAGCGATCGACATTTTGGTCGGTGCGGATATATTTTGGTCAGTCTTATGCAATAATTCCATTGATTTAGGAAAGAATCAACCCAAACTTTATGAGACCAAACTTGGTTGGCTCGTGTCAGGGTATGTCGCCCGCCTTAAGACACAACCATCATCCTCTGTTTGTCATTTCTTATCCGAACAGTCGGACCCAGACTTAGCTCGGTTCTGGGAGCTTGACAGCGTATCTACCAAGCATTGTCTGTCATCTGAAGAACGTAGTTGCGAGCAGCATTTTTTAGAAAATACCTGTCGTAAGGATGACGGGCGATTCATAGTCAAAATGCCACTGAAGCAAGATCCTTCAGTCTTAGGCGACTCTTTTCAAAAGGCTAAATGCCGTTTCTCATCATTAGAGAGAAAATTTGCTCGCAACGCTGAATTCAAAAGTAGGTACGTAGATTTCATGAACGAGTATGAGCATTTGGGTCACATGACATTAAATAAAGAGCCCAACTCACTCCAGAATTACAATTATTTTCTCCCTCATCATGGCGTCATTCGTGAGGAGAGCCTTACAACTAAACTTCGCACTGTGTTTGACGCATCGGCTGCATCCAGTACAGGTGTCTCTTTAAATGACCTCCAGATGATAGGCCCCACAGTACAAGAAGATTTAACTTCTATACTGCTTCGTTTTCGCCAGCATAAATATGTTGTCACAGGCGATATTGAGAAGATGTACAGAGCGATTGAACTACATCCTTCTCAACGCTCTCTTCAGCAGATTCTCTTCCGTTCAGACCCTTCCAAACCTTTACAAACCTTTACATTAAATACATTGACCTATGGGACGTCGTCAGCTCCATATTTGGCTACCAAGTGCTTAGTGAGCTTAGCACCTACTGCCCACGATACTGACGTGCAGAAAGCAATAGAAAGAGATTTCTACGTCGACGATTTTTTGGGAGGGGCCTCATCCAAAGATAAAACAATTAAAATTTGCAAGGGGGTTATATCAACTTTAAAATCAGCTCAGTTTAATTTAAGAAAATTTAAATCTAATTGTAAAACTATTTTGAAAGAAATTTCTCAATCAGCACAAAGTCACGATAATAAATTAGAATTTGCAGATATAACACAAAATATTTCTTCTAAAACTCTTGGTTTACTTTGGAATTGCAATACAGATACTCTTTCATATTCAATAAATATAGAATCATTTAAAAAACTTACTAAACGTCACATTCTATCTGTTATTAGTCAGATCTTTGACCCCCTGGGTCTCGTTAGCCCATGCATTGTTGAGGCCAAGATCATCATGCAGAGGTTATGGGTAGACAAATATGATTGGGATGATGACGTCTCAGCGGAAATAAAAGAGTTATGGCTTTCATTTGCGACCACTTTACCTCTTCTTAATAATTTAAAAATTCCACGATGGGTTCTTAACGATGACTCTGATCACCATGAAATTCATATCTTTTCAGACGCTTCAGAACGAGCATACGGCGTCAGCCTTTTCGTTCGATCAGTCAGTCATTCAGGTCTCGTAACAGTACATCTTCTGACGTCGAAGAGTAAGGTGGCGCCGATAAAGCCAACTACAATCCCGCGTCTCGAGCTTTGTGGAGCCTTGCTGGCTTCAAGATTGTGTGGCAAAGTGTTGGCTGCATTAAGCATTCCTATTGCCAATTGCACGTTTTGGTGCGACTCCACTATTGTGTTAGGGTGGTTAAACACACCGCCTCTTCAACTTAAGAATTTCGTTCGCAATCGTGTAAACGAAATTCAAGAAAATACCAGTGGTTACCTGTGGCGTTACGTGCCTTCTAAGGACAATCCGGCGGATCATGTTTCTCGAGGGCTGAAGGCCGATTCCATCTGCTTTTCATCTTTGTGGTGGTCAGGTCCTAGTTTTTTACTTAAAGACGAAACAGAATGGCCCAAAAATCCTAATGATAGATATCATGAGAAACATAATCTTCCTGAATTAGTCGCTTGTTCTGCTGTCCTTGATAATAATTCTGACCCCATTTCTGATTTGTTGAAAAATAAATCTAATTTTACATATTTACAAAAAACAATGGCATATTTACAAAGATTTATTTACAATTGCAAAAATAAAAGTAATAAATTAATTGGTCACTTAACTGTACAAGAGCTTCAAAATTCATTAAATATTATAATACACAAGTCACAGCTTGAAATGTTTCCTGCTGAATATGCCATTCTTAGTTCAGGGGAGGCACTACCAAAAAAGAGCCGTCTTACTTCTTTATCACCATTTTTAGACAAAAACATGATCATTCGAGTTGGTGGGAGAATACAAAATTCCCCATACAGCTATGATACAAGACATCCTATGTTACTATGTTCAAAACATCATTTTACTCAAATTCTTTTTAATTATTTTCATATTAAATATTTACATGCTGGTCCACAGCTTCTTTTAGCCAACATTAGGCAAACTTATTGGCCGTTAGGTGGCAGGAACCTTGCCAAAGCCACAGTTCATAAATGTGTTCGGTGTTGCAGATTCAAGGCAGATACAGTACAACCCATCATGGGCCAGTTGCCTGCATCCCGGACTGAGCTTGAGTACCCTTTTTTACATTGTTGCGTTGATTACGCAGGCCCAGTGTTGATAGCAGACCGAAAGGGTCGGGGTTGCCGCCTTTTAAAGTCATTTTTGGCAATTTTCATTTGCAATTCGACTAAAGCCTGTCATATTGAACTCGTTACGGCTCTGTCCTCTGAAGCTTACCTAGCCGCCTTGAATCGATTTGTTTCTCGAAGGGGAAAACCTAAGAGCATCACTTCCGATAACGGGACAAATTTTGTAGGAACCTTTAATGAGCTGTCAGGATTTCTAGTTCAGTCGAACCTTGAAGGCCATGTTGCTCAAGAGGGCATCGAATTTAAATTCGTTCCTCCCTATAGTCCCCATTTTAACGGATTAGCAGAAGCTGCCGTAAAATCCACCAAACACCACCTTAGACGCCTGTTACAATTAACTAACTTCACCTTCGAAGAAATGGCTACATGCCTCGCTCAAATTGAGGCCATTTTAAACTCCCGTCCACTCACTCCTTTATCTCCAGATCCTAACGACCTCACTGCCCTGACTCCAGCCCATTTTCTAATTGGACGACCACTATTTTTTGTGCCTCATCCACAGATCCCGGAAGACACCGATATCAGCAGACTTCAGCGATTCAAGAGAGTAGAGCTTATTAAACAGCATTTTTGGAACCGCTTCTCTCTGGAATATATAGCTCTCCTGCAACAGAAGGTGAAGTGGCGGTCGTCCAACAAAGAGCTAAAGATTGGCTCACTTGTGCTCATCAAGGATAGAGCTCTTCCTCCTTTGCTCTGGTCGATGGGTCGGGTCACTAAACTCTACCCTGGCACCGATAACGTCTCCAGAGTCGCTGAGCTCAAGACAAAGAGCGGCACCATGCGAAGAGCCTTGATTAACCTGTGCCCTCTTCCAGATTTTTGAAGTCTTCTCGTCTTCAGACTTCAAGGCGGGGAGCATGTTGCGAACACAACGCACCTACGCGGGGAGGGGAGTGCGCGGCCGAAGGACACCGAGGCCATTCGCTCGCCCACCGCGACATACGACCACTCGGATTTGGAATACCACCGTCGCCGGTTCCGTTCTCATATATTTTTAAGTAATCCATTGTAATCAAGAGGCGAAGATTACAGCCCTATTTAAATACAGTCCACTAGTTTTATTTATCGATAGGACCCAAACAATGACTCACATTACTAATTGCCAATCATTCGCTGAAATCCATAATTCAATACAGTGCACGTGAAACCGTGAATGGCTTTGAGTATTTATAGGAATAAAAAATTGAAAGGGAATACTTGCATATTGGTATGTATTTGGCCTAGATACACCTTTAACACAGTCGGTCCAGAGACCGCCCTTCGATTTTTACATTACTAAAATACACACTTCCAGGTAAGGGTAGGTTTTTGAGGTATTTGGCCTCGTTTCAGGGTAAGGAAAGATAACGGCTTTTTAGGACTTCTGTTTGTGAAACCAAAAAAATAATTGATGTATTTATCGGGCATCTCCGTGCTTCGGAAGGCACGTTAAGCAGTTGGTCCCGGTTGACGTCGCGAGATGTCAGTCATTAGGCCTAATCAGAGGCCTTAGGGCGGCTTGATACCATCTGACATTGCTTGCTTACTAACCTTACCTACACCCCTCCAACAATCCGCACCGAGCCCGCGTGTTGGAATATGGCTCATTCCACCTCATAGTTGAGGTGAGGCCTGTGCCCAGTATTGGTACGTAAATAGGCCGTTTATGTATGTATCGTGATACAATGCCTATCACCTCCACGAAACAAGCCAACTCATTCTGTCCTCGGTATTATGACGCCCCGACATCTCGCAAGTGAAAAGGGTCTAACTTAAAAAGTCTATTTCAACTTCAACCTAAGTGAAAGTGGAAAATCTCTTACACCTCGCGTAATGCGATGCGGCGCGTTGTTTTCTATTCTGCCCTTCCATTACGGCCCCTAACTTAGCTGAATGGAGACTGTGTTAACGCTATTGTGAATAACGGTGTAAGCAGGATTGGAAATGTTCTGAAATGGAGACCATTTGACTGCAAGATGAGATTAGCCAGATCCGTAGTATACTTTGACAATATAGAAAGTACTCGTAGAAGGTAAACTCTGTTGGCCCCTAATTAACAAGTGTCAATTAATATTGAGCACGCCTTCAGTCATTTCGTGACATATTGAATGTCAAGTTTGATTACCTACCATAAGGTAAAAAATAGATTACGATTTATTCTCAGACCTAACAAACAAAAATTTTAAATTTCATTAAAATCGGTCAAGCCGTTTCGGAGGAGTTTGGCAACAAACACTGTGACACGAGAATTTCGTAAAGTAGAAGATAAGTAGATTAAGTAGGGTTCAATCTGGGTGGAATTGAGCCATGAAAAGTCAGGGTAATGGTCTCAGCACACATTCTCACACACACACACAACTCGGATTTGTCACCTCAGTCACAGTATAAACCATACAGTAGGCTATCTAAGGCCGCCCGCCGAGTTATTAGCCTAGCGTGCACACAGACACGCGGCGCAGCCCGTCCGTACTGCCGCCTCCTTATGCCTCCCTATTTTATGCTAGCGTGTGCGTGAAATCGCGTATGCGTGATATCGCGACACGGCGCGCGACGCGCACGCACACATTCAAACCGAGAGTGGCACGTTTGTATGTAGATAGCTTACTGTAAGATTATACTCTGGCTCAGTTCATGTTCAGTATTGTTAGTATGAAACTACCTACAGCTGCATCGGAATCGTAACGTAATTGCCTTGTCACGGAACCGGCTCCGTGTTCGATCCGGCGCGTGGTCAATTTGCAGTTCCCGCGCTTACGGCTCGTCGTCCCCACACTTGCGTCTCTCTGTACCCGAGCTCACGTCACTTCGTCCACCTTTGTTACCATACGCTGACTATTTAGCCATTCTATGTAACAAGCGATCTGTACCATTATTTACTTACCTCGTCCAAACACGGGTGCGCACCAGGTCAGCCAGCGGTCGCCTAGCAGTAGGTGAGTTGAAGCACAGGAGCTGCTAATACGCTTCGGTTACGTGCATACGATAGGTTGACGCCTGGTTGACGAGGCGAGGCGAAAGATAATACGGTGAAGATCCCTTTCCAAGTTGAATTGTGTGCTGTAACCTTATAAGAGGACAGTTTGCTATAGGCCAGTAGGGCCACTCTGTTATAAAAAATAACATTAAACTACCAAGCCCATCACCATTTAAAGTAACAGAAAATTGTTTCGTTACATGATGAAGATGAAACACTGAAACTTGAATTTCGGGCGCGTACTATCAACACGCGGCCGGAAGGAATTTGTCTGTCTTCGTTAAAAATCGTTCGTTTAGTTATTTGCCAAAACTTGCACAGACTATACACGACGTAAGAATTAAAAACACCACTCTACGCGACCCCGTTGTTTTATCACGGATCGCGTTAAAAATACAGATTGAAGACTGTCCGAGGGAGGGGAGTTTTTGTTACGCGAAAAACGCCCGTAGCGAAATGTTTTCTACTTTCTCGCTTTTTATTTATTGCTCTGCGGTTTCCTAATGTTTTATGGAAGCCCGTTCCTTCAACAAAATAATGCCCGAATATGTGTACGGAGGAGTCAACGGCCTAATTTGATTTGGCTTAGGTATTTGTTTTGTCGCTTTAGTTTTACGACCCCTTTCAACGGTTCGGAAGATCAAGGTTGCGGAACGTTATTCGGAGCCGTTTTATCATATTTACGTATGTAGTTGGGGTAGTTGTAAATCGATTTGATGTGTACAGTCAGCGTCAAAACTATGTGTTGTTATCACACATCGTCGAGTAGTCAAAAAGGTATTGATATACAGTACATATTCTGATCCTTGTAGGATCACAGTTGCTTTTGTATTGTATGAAAGATTCGTGTAGTTGTCGTTTGATAATTGAAATAGAAATAATAGAATCGTTTGAAATCGAAACATGTCAAACTCTGTTTTAATTCTTTAATGATTCTACAGCTACAGCAGATTCTACAGCTGACTGCGTACCTAATCAATGCAATAAAAATCTCAGATATCACCCACGGACGTAAAAGAAAGACGGACGTCACCACGTCTAATCATGAGTGAAGCATATTATCAGCTGCCAGTTTAGGGTGTGTGCGTGACTAGCACGTGTCATTGGCGCTGTCCCACGGAGTAAAATGGCGTAGTTTTTAGCACCTAGTGAGTTTGTGTGAGTGTTGTATGTTGTGACCAACAAACGAAATTGTAGCACCCTGCATGCTTTACATATTTTTAGTGTGATGTTCCGTCCGTCTTTCTTTTACGTCCGTGGTATCACCCTCCTAAAGCCCTCGCAAATCATTGTTGTCAATTTTGGATCGCTTGATAAACCCGAAAGCTGGTATGAGTAGTGTATAGTTAAGTAATTATGTTTAACACAGTTTCACAAATACGCAAAATCCTACCTAAATTCTATTTAAGAGCTGCGGTAGGTAATCCCTTAATTTAAATAATAACAAACTAACTATCATCAGGCTTAATTAATTACCGCAAAGTGATACTTTAAATAAACTCTCTAATCACATTAACGTAGGTAAGCTTTTAATGGAAACTCCGTAGTAATATGTACTACGTACGTAAGCGAGTTAATTAATCAAAATGTAGTCTTTTAGAGCCGCGGGAAGCAGGAATTAGTTGGTAAGATAAAACGGGGATTTTGCTTCGTACAAAGTTTTTACTTTTTAGGGTTCCGCTCTGTGTTACAGGGATTTTACTTTCAGGTAGCTTTGCTTACCTATTCATTTGGTTAAAACGTTAGAATTTAAATTAATTTAGTAATATGATAGAACGAAACAATTTAGACGTAATCACATGATAATATGGTCAAAGCCTCAAGGGATGCTTTATGTTATGCCAGAAATAAACAAGGTACTTACTTAATCGTACAGAGGCGTTCACATCAAGCTTTACAAAACCATTGCAAAATGGGTCATATGTCAGCATAAGGTGCCCCTATATAAAAGTTGATGGGAACGGTTCTGTCCATGCCACTGATTTACATACAACAGAATATCGGACCGAACTTTGTGGCGGAAAGTCTATAAAAAATCCTTAATTATCCCTGGACGCTGGACATTATACCACACAGCGCCATCTAGCCCCAAGTGAGCTAATTATATTTCGTTTTTATGGGATACTAGACAACGGATAAACACACTTAAATACTTCTTCTTTGGTAAATACATGCTTAAAGTTAATATACATAGGAAACACCCAGACCCAGAGGTAATCGAGGAAGAAGATTCTGCAAATAAAACTGGAACTATGCTCCATGGTCACTTGTTCTTTTCACTGATAAATCCAGGTTTGAATTTCATCCCGATTCGACGATCGATTTGGTGTAACTGTAGAAAAGTCGGCTACTACACCAAAGGTCGCGGGTTCGATCCTCGCACCTTACAAACATTTGTGTGCATGAACATGTCTGTTTGTATTGGTCTGGGTGTTTCCTATGTATAATAAGTATGTACATATATACAAAAGAAAAAGTATCTAAGTATATTTATCCGTTGTCTAGTATCCCATAGAAACGGGCTTAAATTACCTCACTTGGGGCTAGATGGCGCTGTGTGGAATAATGTCAAAGGATATTTATTTATTTATTGTGGTTTGGGCAGGAATTCGTCTCGGCGGTAGAGCGGACCTCGTTTCGATACAAGGCAATGTGACTGCTCTTAAATATCAAGATGAGATGCCAGAGCCTGTAATCTTGTCCCACAGACAGCAAATGGTGCAAAATTTCCAGCTAAAGCCCGTCCACATACGGGGCGTATTGTTACAAGTTGGTTACATACATATAGGTATACATAGATAGATATTCTTTATTACACAACAGTTGTATTACATTACAGAGACCAATGTACAATACATACCATCACGCCTCTTTCCCAACGGGGTAGGCAGAGACCACTTCTTTCCACTTGCTACAGTCCTTACACACATCTTGCTCCTCCTCAACTTTAATGAGTGTTTTTGTTAAATCTTCCCGGCACCTGTGAAACAGACTAAGTCTAGTGTGGGTGCCACATCACTGGCCATGTACCTTAAAACTATTTTTTTAAATAAATAATGTTGTATTTTGAAAAAAAACAGTCATGCTCGTTGGTTAAAAGTACTCCTGACCTGACCCTCTCTGAGAACATCTTGAACTTGTCCAAGAAACGTTCGTCTAGGCCTTCCCCTTCCAATAGTTCCATTCACCCTCGCCTCATTAATCTGTTTCGTTAATCGCGTTTCCTTCATTCTTTCCATAAGACCAAACCACCTCAGCATTCCCATCTCAATTTTTGTAATAATTTAACGACTTCTTTCACACCACATCGCTCTCATAATGCACAGTTTTAATTCAACAACATAAACGGCCTATATACGTACTGGGCACAAGCCTCACCTCAACTATGAGGTGGAATGAGCCATACTCCAACACGCGTGCTCAGTGCGGATTGTTGGAGAGATGTAAGGTTAGTGAGCAACCCTAATGTCAGATGTTATCAAGCCGCCCTAAGGCCTCTGACTAGGCTTAACGACTGACATCTAGCGATGTCAACCGGGACTAACTGCTTAACGTGCCTTTCGAAGCACGGAGATGCCCGAAATACACATCACTAAATTTCGGTCGGGGTGGTCACCCATCCCATTTCCGATCCGGCGGGTGTTGCTTTACAACAGCGATCGTCGCCGATCGCCGATCCGGCACTTCCAACTGCTCCACGAGCACGGGCATTCTATCACTCAGTTTTACGCCAGCCATACTTCGTAATGCTCTCATTTCCACTGCATTTATTTTACCTCAAGTTGGTTACAACAGCATGATACTTAACTAAGCTTTAGACTGGCCTGCACCATCCTGTTTAAGTTTTTTTTTAAATTTTACTTAATCTGTAAGTTCAAACTTTTGTAATGTATTTCTACTTAGTAACAATCAATCAACTATGCAAAAACTAAAACTAAACTTAACTAAAAATATAAATAAAAATAAATAATAAGAAATAGTTACAGTTACTCTGAAAATTGTTTCAACAGATTAGAGAGGCATTTAGACAAGGTTTATTTCAATGTGTGTCTGTCTAATCGAAAAGTTAATAGAATTTTAGTTAGTTTGGTTTAATTGAAATATCCGTAGACTATATTGATATGTGTAAACTTTTTGTATTAACTATGTACCCGTCGGCAATACCTACCCAGAGGAATGCGCTTCCCTCGCGCTACCCCGCATCTCGCCTTGTTCTCTCTCCAATTTGCGTGACGTCATTAAGCTAGGTGCACAGATATTTGAGACAGGTAGTTTGAGGCATATGGACATAATTATTTATAAGTGGCCTGAGTATTGACTGTCACGAATCCGATTACTACCACGCTAATCAAATTAAAAGCAAAGTCATTTTAAAACTCAACGTTTTTCAAAACCGGCGCAGTCACGTCTCGAACTAGTGCGCTGCAGAGCGATGCCCCCAGCCACCCCTTAGTTTGAATCTGAACCGCCATTTTAAACTTAGACCACAACTCTTAGCAGTCTTTATTCTCTATGGAGACTATTGGACTGCCTATTATTAGTCTATGGATGGGGTAGTCCGTTGTTCCGTGCCATTTTTAGCAATTTTGATTTAGGGACGTGCATTAATGTGTTTAAATCTATAAAATGTTATGCTACGGCTACACTATCGCATGAAGATTAAATTAGACTGAGTGACTAGACTAAGAGAAATTTCTCACACTACTAATTCACAAACTAAGAAATTTAGCCGCTTCCAGAGCTTGGTTCTCGGGTGGTATTTTGTGTTGCAATCTCAATCAAAGCGTGACCGCTGTAACACGCCAAAAGTCTAGTTCGCTCGATTTAAATTGAAGAAAAATATGGCCATGTCAAGGGAAGGTGAAGCCTGACAACATATCAGACTAATCTATCTAATAACGAAGGTGGTCTGAATAATACTGATTTATATGAGCATTTCTGGGTCAAGGGGATTAATAAACAGTCATTGACGTTTCAGGTGGTTGACAGACTTAATTATATGCTAGAAATCTAATAGATGTTAGCTTTGTGATCGCCGATTCCTTGCTGGGTAAAATGTTCTTTTTTCATAGTCTAAGTTTTACTTTGGGGCTCCTTTGACTATTCAGCCTGTATATTTTTCGGATAGCTATTTGATTTACTGCCTTTACCAGTGCCTTTTTTCTGTAACAACAAAATTGAACACCGAAGAGCTTGTGACCTTCCTTGTTCTACAGCAACTAGACGCAATTTGATTTCTTGTGTGAAAATGAGTCTTTTAATGACCTAAGGCACGCAGCATACATTATGTTAGTCGATAAATCGGGCCAAACTGCGCTCGCCTTTAATCAAGTGTCTAGCTAGAGTCTGGCGGCCGGGGACGTCGATACAAAGCAACGTATAGAAATCCAAATCTCATCGTTTGAATTATGAACAGCCAAGTGGTTCCCGCATTTTATTACTGATAGTTTGTAGGTATATCTATAACGAACAATAATCATCGACCTCATACAATAGTTAACTTAAAAAATAAGTATATTTCTGAGTTAATCTTAATCGGTGAATTAAACTTCCGCAATAGCGCATCACTACTTTTCCACCAACGACATTCTTCTTATCTGTGGTTTCCAATTTGGCTTTCTGACGGAAGAACTCGGAAGCGCAGAAAATATTTTTCAGTTAATTCTCAAGAATCTGGTATTTATCGCTAATCAAACATGAAGAAAGTAATATTCGTTTGTTTACTGTCTCTAACTACATGTTTAAGCCGGCCGGACGGAACACAAGGTAAGATGATCTAAAACAATCTGGCATCCATGAATATTGCATTCTAAGAATTTTCTCATGACAAGTTATGCGTAGTACGATGTTGCAATTAGTATTTCATTCTATATTACTCTTAGATACATATCCCATGTAATTTAGATTGCCACGTTGGCATAATAGATTGCTCTGCTGAATTTTCGCCACGACGCTATAACATGACAAAAAGGGTTTTGATTATTATTACCTACTAATTTCCTCAGACGAGCTGAAATAACCAATGTTAGTTTTAGCGGAAACTGTTTAGTTGTAGTACCCATAATCTCGTTCACCTGTTCTTTTCAATCTCAAGCACAACAATTCCGTCGTAAACATTCCCTAAATTTCAGGACAATATTTTCAAACTCTTGATTAAATGAATCCAGCTAGTCCAAAGAACAAATTATTGAGTTTGTTCTGTAGGTGAGTGTTAGTTGGTTGTCTGTGTTCTTTAATTTGAAAGTCACTGTGTTAAAATAAATAACCATGGGCAACCACTGCTAATGTTCAATGTTAGCTAAATATGTTATCAAACAAACAAACATATTTTATCTGACGTTAGAGCAGATTATCAGACTACTTGTAAAGAAATTTATTTATTTATTTATTAGTTTGTACACAAAAAGACATTTACAATAGACAATATTTAAAAAAAATATTTAGAAATGGGTAAAATAGGTGCACCAATCATCGGGATTACTGCCCATGTCCCCAAATTGGAAATATATAATAATAACTATGTATTACATACAATAAAACCTAAGCTTTTGTTGCTGTGGCTTAAATATTATGCTCTTGTTGCACTGACAACATTGGCAGGTCTGTAACAACTGTAAGCGCCCCTGCACTAAAACCTAGAAAGGCTGCTATTGGCATATTCCAATAGTTTGTAGCATGTGGTGGCCACTGGCAGTGTGTTCATATTATAAAATGTATAAAAAATACAGGAATTAAGCCAGTGTTGGCATGTAGCCTGTGGCCGTGTGGCTTGTCATGTCAATGCCTTAGAGGTCTTTTCCTAACTTCAAGGTTACTCCTAAACTGTTGCCTACAGCACAGTTAAATACTGTTAAGCCTTTTCAAACGCTGCTCGTCAAGCGCAGTATTCCCCACCATCATTTTGACGTTTTTAAAGCTCCATCAGTCACTCTTGTACAGGTTGTATTTGTTATGGTCTGTAAATAAATTGTAATTTAAATGGTTTATGGTGTTTCTGAGCATACTTTCTAAATGAACATGGTGTTTTTTTGAAACGCTACCCTTATCCTTACCTTTCCCTAATAAGCCAATTTGTAATATGTTTTTTTATCCAACAGGTACTACATTGGTGCCAGCTGCAACAAATGCTGCCAGTCCCCCTGCAGTCCCAGCAGCACCTGCAAAGGAGCAAACACCAGCGGTGGTGCCTCCGGCAACGCCTGTAGCCAATAACGCATCACAAGCCACGCCACCTCAACCACCGGCTAGTTCTGTACCACAAGCCAAGACCAATGAAACCTCGCCGTTACCACCAGCTGTGCCCTCAGAAACTAAAACTGAAAATGGAACAGAATCAAACAAAACAACTGACAAGAAGGAACCAGTAGAACCAAAAACGGAGACACCCAAACCTGCAGAGAATGCAACTGATAAAGCAAGTACAGAAAAAGCTCCCGCAGAAAAGAAAACTGTCACACCAGCTCCGGTAGTACCAGAAGACAAGACCGATAAGAAAAACGAGACTTCGACGCCTAAAGCTGAGGCGACCACTAAGGCGGCCATACCTGTGAAACCTGTGGAAGCATCTGGCCGAGGGTAAGTTTTGTTGATCATTTCTGGTTTGCGCAAAAGGGACACTGAACAAATAACGTCAGTAGTATAGTTCTAGTTGGACGACCGTCTTGGTGTAATTGTTGAGAAGTCGGCTACTACACTAAGGGTCGCGGGTTCGATCCCCGCACAATACAAACATTTGTGTGCATGAACATTTCTGTTTGTATTGGTCTGGGTGTTTCTTATGTATATTAAGTATGTATTTACAAAAGAAAAAGTATTTAAGTATGTTTATCCGTTGTCTAGTATCCATAATAACGGACTATAATTACCTAGTACACTTGGGACTAGATGGCGCTGTGTGGAATAATGTCCAAGGATATTTATTTGTTTATAATTTATAATAGTGTTTAGATAACTTAGTTTGTGCTCTGATCTAACTTTCGGTCTATTACATTAGGTTAACAAATATTTTTATTGCTTGAAAATAGACAACCCATTTCATTAAAAAAAATTATGGTATGCATATCTACTTCATTAATATTATTATTGAGCATTTTCTATGCCGTATCTTCCGAAGATCCGAAAACCAGAAAGGCATTCGTTCTTGGCTTCACCAGAAGGATTCGGCCGGTCTGTCAATGGTCTCGGTAGCTCAATGGTAGGAGCAGTCGCCCGGTTTGCCAAAGTCGCGGTTTCGATTCCGGCCTGAAGATAAGACCGAATGACTTTTTCTGGTTTTCGTAAATCTACTTCATCTCCAAAAAAGTCATCATACTAAACCTAACCAAATTCGCGTATTCATGAACCTCCATAGTATTTCTCACAAAACTCAGTTCACTCCAGTACCTTTTGGGAACTCGGTTCTCGAAAGTGATTGACGAGTACGTCAACCTTGCACAATTGATTCAATTAAGGAGGTTAACTTCAAGAAAGAAGTCAATACATACATCCCAGCTCGCTGGACTGGGCAGCATTTGGGAAACTGAGTGACAGAGCAATGATTTTAGAATAACTTCTTGCATGTCGTCTCATCACTACATAGTATAAAACAAAGTCGCTTTCTCTGTCCCTATGTCCCTTTGTATGCTTAAATCTCCGAAACTACGCAACGGATTTCGATGCGGTTTTTTTAATAGATAGAGTGATTCAAGAAGAAGGTTTATATGTATAATAACATCCTATTGCACCCGTGCGAAGCGGGGGCGGGTCGCTAGTTTTTGATAATTGAATGTTGAAAAATCAATAAATCCCTAGTAGTCATTCAAAGAAGCCTTACAGAAGCACTTTGTCGCGCGTCAAGAGTAGAGACTAATATAGATAAGTCCCAGCAGCTACATAAGTCGTAGGTGGCTGATGCGCTTTATTATATGAATGGCGCATCTATACTATTACTATGACATTAATAAACACCTGTTTATTGATCTTTACTGGGGTTTCCTCATATACTTGCAAAACCTTGTTACTTTTATTGTACTGCCTACTTATTAATGCTACTCGTAAGTTAGAACAGTAAAGTTAATACTGAAATGTACCTGAGAGCTAAACTAATGAGCAAAACATTTAACAAAAAAACTTGATCTGTCTGACCATTTGGTCTAATTTATAAATGTAAACCTGTATAACTCTAAAATCAAGGTCGTTAGATACTCTGTAGTACTTACCAGGCTAGAAGCCATGACGTCATCCAGCATGATTTGAATGTTATTGAAGTTGATAAACTTCTCAAACATTTGACTAAGTAATCGTAAAATTTAAGCATTGCTTGAGTTAAGAAAACAGCCGTGACAAAAGTAAGTAAATTCATGCGATGCATTAATTCATTTGATATTGGTATCTATTGACAATTTCTCTGCTTCTTACCTCCTGTACAAAAGGTTTAGACCCACTAAAGAATTGTTTAAATTCGAATGAATAGTGACGTTCTTTACCCTTCAGAGCCTTCGAAATTTCCATATAATTACGACCTGTAAATAGAGCATCTTAAATTCAGTCCAAAACATTTATTATTGTTTTACTTTGTTCAGTGTAGGTTACAGAGTGATTGTTATTTTGTTTATCAAAATACGTTACGTTTTGTGCATGATGTGGTTACCTGTAATTGTAAGAACAGCAACCATGTGCTCGTTCTTTTAGGCCCGCGGGGCCAATTCTGTATGAGCCCGCGCGGGCATCCGCGCAATGCAGTTTCGGGCCTTACAGTAATAAATTCTGTTTCTTGTTGGTAATCCCCATTCCGCGACTCAGTCCAATATATTGACGTAGGTACAAAACGAACTTTTCACTAACAAATTAACTAGCTCATAATCTAGACCACAGGCTATTCAAATAGATTCACCGAGTGAAGGTCATAGCAAATTATACTGCACGGCTCTGACCCAGCCATTATCTTGCCATTCAAATTTGAACCTTAAGTTGTTAGCACTAGTTGCGAGTTGAGTGGTTTAGTAGAGGCAAGCGCGCTGACAGCTCGCCGTTAGCTTACTCATATTAATATTGCAAAATATATTGTACCACTCTCAGCTTCGTGCTCAAATTCGAATGGCAAGTACAGCTGCTGACGTTGCTATAACGGTATAATGGTCTATGAGTCAACGACGTGGTTCTCAATCATAGGCTAGGTTTGAGGAGTAATGTGACAGCACATTCCTAAGATGAGTTTCCTTTTTCATTGCAGCTTCGACGGGCCGAGCTTCCTGGGCGGTATGATCCTCACTTTGGGTCTTCTCGCTATTGGATTCATGGGATTCAAATACTACAGGAACCAAACTGAAAGGAATTACCATACACTTTAAATAATTTGTAATCTCTTTTAAGTTCTCTTTTTATTCTTAAGTGCACTATTGCATAAGTTTTAAAGGTTAATTTGAATATTTCTGTTTTAGTTTCGTACCAATTAGTGCACTTTTTTTTTTATAAAATACAGGGTTACTGCATGTTATTAGGTAAAAAATCTCGATAATTTGTATCTAAATTAAACTGATTTGGTGGCTGGTCATTTAGAACTAAGTTTTTTTTTTTAATTTTATATTTAGTTTGGAAGCTACCAACACTGTAATTATTCGATGTGTAGTAGAGTAATTTGGCATTTATCTTACTGATGTTAGAAGTTGTAACTATATGTACGTACACTAGCTTCTTCACTATAACGAATATCCATGATTTAAAAAATCAGGAAATGTGATTTAAGAATATTTCTAACAATGTTTGGTAAAAAGTATATTTGGAAAAAATATTATTTACAATTGACAGCTATTTTGAGATTTATATAAGAAAGTAAATATTGTGCAATTTAGTCTATTAGTAGGTTGATATGTCACTAATTATCTTTGTGTAACTGTGCCATGTCCTTATTTGACAATTCTTGAATGCCGAGTTTGGTTAGTTTAAAATTATTTCACATCTGCTTGATCTGCACTGAAGTTTCAGAAATGTATGTAGATTTAAGCATAATAGTTATCTTAAGTGTTATTAAAAGGCAACGCAATGTGATGATGAAAATAAGGGTCTAAAGTATTGTACCTACATTGTTTTGGCACAATTGAGTTTACATTGAATCTCCTTTTGTCCAAATTTAACTCGAAATCGTAGAATCTCATCTCTTATTTAAAAACGCGGTATCTCAATATCTTCGAGCGTTTTGTTTGTTCCTATGACACAGTTGATTGTTAATTTTTTTGTGCCAAAGCAATTCTGTATGTTTTGTTTTCTTTTGTAATTTAGCACGCTATTTGTAAACTGGGAAAAGATGATTCCATCCTAAAGTGCTCTTAAATCTGAACTATTTATGGATAGATATTCAAAACGGTTTGCAAGCCACTGAAACTTTCCTCTCTTAAAGTTACTATGCTGCACTCACTTCACAATCACTGGTTATGTTATTAAAGTATATTATACAAAAAACACTTGTTTTATTTATTTTGTATGCAGAATGTTGAAGTACGGTCACCAGCATGATATAGGCTACCACCACGACAGTCGTTTAAGTAGTGAGAGATAAAAATATGTAGGATGGGAATTTATAACTAATATAAAATTGCTATGGAAGTAAGTGGTAAAGACTACAACATTTTGATTGAATCGTCACCATTTCGTGAAAAATGAACTGCAAAGCCGTTAACGCTTTCCGTACGGATGGCGGTGGCTCCTGTGTAAGGCGTGTGACGCCCGGGCGAGTCACTGAAAAGTTCATCTAGTAAACTCTAGTGTTGAAACTTAACTACGAAAACAATGCATCCCGCATTGGTTTCGTAGAATTCTGTGGTTTCGCTTGGCACTCAATGTGGTCTTTCTTTTGTATACGCTGGGGGAAGTGCCTTCACTCATACCCGCCGGCGCGCGGCGCCGGGGCGGACGGGTTATGTCCGACTCTCCTACTAAGAAGGTTTACCCAGTGGCACAGTATAATCCATACAGTAGAACATCTAAATACAAACGTGCAACTCTTGGTTTGAATGTGTGCGTGAACGTCGCGCGCCGTGTCGCGATATCACGCACACGCGATTTCACGCACAAGCTAACATAAAATAGGGAGGCGGCAGTACGGATGGGCTGTGCCGCGTGTCTGTGCACCCTAGGCTAATGACTCGGCGGGCGGCCTTAGATAGCCTACTGTTGGTTTATACTGTGCCAGTGGCCTACCGACTAAAACCTCAGCGACTCCCTCTCATCTTCCATGGTGGGGGAAGGCGCTGACTAGCACGAAGCCTACTACGGTCCCCCCAGACGGTCTTAATGTGGCCTGCCTGTGCTTCTACACCATAGCACACAGTAGGTAAATGAGTAAAAACCTTTTGGAATTGATAGATATGTTTATTGAATATTGCTCTGAAAAGTATTATGGAATTTAAACTGATTGATTACTTAGTATTTTAACTGTTGGTTCTTAATAAATAGGGGTGTTTGCCTGCTGGGCACATGCGTTTGGTCACCCTTAGTGTGAATCATATAACCACAACTACTTTTTATTAAATAATCACATTTTGAGCTTCTAACATTCAAACCAACTAATCTAGGACAGTACTCTTTGTGTAAACAACTGATATATTGCCTTGCTTGTCTTAGGCCCCACGTTTCTAGTGGTATCACCATACTTCAAGTTAGCCAGCAGTGACTCGCCTGACTTATCACTACAATTACCATAAGCTTCCATTAGACATGATGGAGTACTATATTTGCTAGTAATAGCTAAAGCCTTCTCAACAGAAACTCCTTTCAGCTGAAGCAACAACTTTATGAAAGTTTCTGTAACTGTTAGAGGCTTTGATTTGGAGGAAGACTTGTTGAAGAATGTAAATGTCATCAGACTATCATCCACCGGCTCGCAGTTGTATCCAATTAAATTCCTAGGCTGAAAACAAAGATAAAATTTTTAGAGGAAATTATATTTAGTTTTAAAATAATTTAAGACAGCATACACACACCTCATAGTCAATAGTCAATCTTTTAGTCATCATAGCTAGAAACCGGGCCGAATTGCTCAAAGAATCGGTTGTGTGTATCCTGAATCCATCTTGTACTCTTGTGTTAGCCAAAGCTTGCATCAAAGATTGTAGTGGAAGCCCAACATGTTTATTACTTCCGTAATTTTCAACCATGTAAATAACATTTTTTAAACCACATTTCCGTAATCTGAATTTCTGTTCATGAAAACGCCCATCTTTGATACTGCTCCCTAGATCATCCATGCGTTTTCTCTCTACCACATAAGGCAAAACCAATTCTTTGTCCTTGTCTACTTTGTGCCTTGCAATCCATGTGAAGTCTCCAACTTTAAGACTTCTGTACTCATGCTTCAAGTCTGGGTACTTGTTGAATTGTGCCACAGTTGGATCATTCTTTTTCGAAACTCTAGAAGACAGAAGATAGTAAAAACATTATTTTTCCTGCACTTAAAAATTTGAAGCCAGTATGGTCTTTTCAAACTTAAATTATAAGGATGATTCCAAGGAGTTTGTGAAGGAGGCCTTTGTAAGACTGCTTGATTAATCAAGTGTTGCTGCATTAACTATTAGAATCAAAAAGAAAAACTATGCAGATGTAAGTCAGTGAGTGTATTAAAGCAGCTCTGAGGTTGAAAAGTACAGCAATAATACAGTTACTACTGAGCTGCAGCAATCTCACCTTGCAGGCCTGGATGAATGCCATTCCACATCCCACTTAGAAACCTGGTATTTATATTGTATTTTGAATATTTAAGTGTGAATGAATTAATTAGGGCAGGTCCCCAGTGATGTGGGAACTCCAACTTTTAAGAAAACAGGCTGCTGTTGACAGGCTGGGCATGTCACAGGACATAAGACAGAGAGGATTCATTCATACCCCTCAATATTCGGGTGACTTGTATGTTGAATATTGGATAGGAAAATTGGTTGTTGTGTGCTCAATAACAAATACAAACCCTCCAGTTTCATTTTTATCTATCAGCAATATGACGTCAAAGGATCCAGCAGGCAAATCCACAGCAGTTTTAAGAGGTTGAGAATCAAGGAGTTGGGATGAGCCAGAGTCAGTGTTAGCTCTATTTATTGTAGCAACTGGACTTTCTTGACAGCTTTCAGTACTTGATAATGCAACTTGGTTAAAAATTAAATCATTGACTGTTAGTTTATTTTTTGAATCCTGTAATAACTCAGTAGCCAACAAAACTCCTGAGGAAGACAGTGAGTATAACATTTTCTTTTTCTTACTCTTCACCACAAGCTCTTTTGTCACCAATCTAGACATATTAGACCAGGCAGTATAAAATGATTCTGGTTTTGGTCTAACAAAAGATTCCTCGCTATGTTTTTGTGCCATTTCTATTAAGTCTTCTTTTGATAAGCCCGGACTCTCTGAATTACCCTGTATATGTTCTAGCAAAGCTAAAAGAATTGCATAACCACCAGACCTGAATGCCGGTCTATACATTCTCTCTTTACTTCTTACTTGACTTGATTGGGAATTACCACTGTTTTCAGCCACCTGTATATCAGGTATAGTCGAAGAACAAGAAGGGCTTGTTTTACTGTTAGAACTGCCATTTGTATGTGTGATCTGTGAAACTGAAGACTGTGTTGTGGTTAATATGGAAGGTTTCGTGCTTTCAATGAGGCTATGAACTATATTCTGAGTTTGTTGTGTATCTGGTCCGTTTATATTGTTACAATTATCAGATATTACCATGTTCTGGTCAGAGCCACAGGGCTTAGCTTCACAGCTGTTATGAACTTCTAGATGTTTGTCCAAGTAACGGCAAAGTTTTTTGTTAAAACCTTTGAGGATTGCACATTCCGCGCCGGACTTCAAGGGCAGGGGATACTTCGCCAATGAAGTTAGAGCTTCTTTTAACATGGGCTCGCACATACTGTTGCTATTTTTAGCTTCTTCAAGTAAATATTCAAGCCAACTCTGAAACAGCGGATTTGGCTGCTTGTGTTTAAAAGTGATCCTCTGCGACTTCTCAAGTTTACTAGCTGCCATAGTTAATTAATTTTAAGGTTACAGATAGGCAATATCACGAGAGTTAAAGAGTTAAGTTGTACTAGTATTTTACAAATATTTCCCCGGCAAACAGGTAGGTATCCAATTTTTGACAAGCATTGTCGACTTGACAGCTCCTGCTGCAATGTCACCGCTGCGGTCCGAAGTATACTGTAAGTAGTATTTAAACTTTTTGCAAATTGTGTGAATGTGTACTATACTACGCACGCCGAATGATGATCCCTATGACAGTTCGCTAGCGCTTAACATTGTACTGACGTCCTGCCACAACAAATCCTTTAGAGGTCCATTAAAAAGTTGAAAAAATCATACTTGTTCACATTTGTAAATTATAAAAATGGCTATTAAGAAATTATAACGTAATGTTCGTAAATAATGGCAAAAAACTCAATGCAAATGTACATGGTACGTGCTGCAAAAGTTACGTCGTCAAGCTGTTATCGACTAAGAAGGGACGCATCGATAAACAAAATATCGATAATTTGTTGGAAAAATTTAATAAATGCTTTGAGTTTGTATTTTAATTATATCAATCTGAAGCTGATACAAAGTCAAGCGGGTCTTCAAAATCTGAGTCTGAACTGCAGCTATCGGCGACGTTTAATATTAACGGTTGGTCAATGATATTGTCGTATTGTACATCTCGATCCCAGTCTTGTAAACAAATTTTCTTCGTTCTTTCGACCACTTTTCGTTTTATTCAAATTATGCAATTTGAATAAAAATTAAAGAATATTAAAATAAAATAGGACTGTTACTTTTTTATCTAGTGTTTATGACCATCAATGCGCGTAATCTTTTTTGCTTATTATGTTTGTGGTGTCCAGATTCGGGTTGGGGTATCAAATGAAATTCACACAACGGTTTCACCAAGGAGCGTGCGCACGTCCGCACCGGCCGGCGGTCAAGTCAAGAAGACCGCTCCCCGCCCGGCCGGCGCGTACGCCCATCCGCCGCTTGTCATTTATTGACAGCTGTCATCTGTGACAGTACGTCACACCTCTTCCTTTTTATAAGATTTTTTATAGTCTTACATTTACATAATTTTATATTCATTTCGTTTGTTGACAACAAATCCAAAGCACTTAAATAATAGTAAAACCAGTTATTACATACTATGTTCCTTACAGCCAATTAAGGATTTGAATTTTATTAATAAAATAGTATTACAAATTGAAGAGCATTGTGTTTACTATATTTTAGTTCACTTCTAAAAATAAGGGCGGATTACTGTCGCCCGTCAATAATTGTAAGTACTTACGAAACAACAATTTTGTGTATTATATTTATTACATGTTACCCTACTTTGCCATCGGTCCTCATATCTTTCCCCTTTCTTTCTTCAAGTTCGACAGATAGAATGAAACTTCTGATAGTAGGTATTTTAATTATTGTTCTCTAATTGAAATGAACAGTAGATATTTATTTCATGTAAACTTTTACAAGTAATTATGAAAAGTCAGTAAAAATTAAAATGATGTAGGAAATGCTTTTGTGTTTTTATTTTCATTTTATTTTTTTAATTTATTGTTATTTTATTATTTTTGTTACTCTACCACCGGTTCGGAAGTTGCTTCTATCGAGAAGAACCGGCAAGAAACTCGATAGTTACTCTTTTCAACATACATTTACAATGTAATAAGTTATATAGTCATCTTGAAACGTTTCGTATTTTATATATGTACCTGGTAGTATACAAATATATTTGACTTGACTATTAATTTTGTATGTCGCTGGTACATTTGCAGTCTGTTTACTGCCAGTCTACGCGCCTATGTTTCACATGGCAACTACAACCTGTTTATTAACCTGTTGGTTAACTAAGTGTACCTGAGTATTGAATTATAGAAGGTGCTTACGCTTAGTCTCTTTTTTGAGCACCGCAACATTCACAACCCAGGAAAAGACAAATATTATACAATTCAAAATACATTTGTTATTACATTGAAATATGATCAACAGTTTCATTTATCTACTTATACTATTGTCTTAGGTTCAAATATTTAGATTTTTCTTCTATTACATTGTAATATAGCTACCGAATATCCGTATTCCTATTCTATTTTCATCAATCTAGTACATATTTTCATTTGAAAAGATAAACCACTTTATTTCCCGAAGAAAGGAATACAACAGTTATTGCAGCTAGTAAAGGCTCAGACTAGAATAAAATTACATGGTCTCATCGCCATAGAGCGATGATGAAGTGTAGCAACACGAGTTCAGCTCCTAATTTAATTTTGGTTTCGTTTACAATACCCAATAATAAGATAAAATAAGTAATGTTATTGTAACTTACTTGTACACACTGGACATTGCTTACTTCCAGTTGACTTTATTTTCCATCCTGTGGGTCCTTTAACAATGTGCTCAATGTTTATTTTATTCCTATATTATACTTCACGATCCCGCCTGAAAATCCTTACTTTTGATTATTTCATATTATGAACTGTAACATGTTCAGTTTATTAATTAAATATTAAAATCACTAACACTGTTCATCCTTACTACAGCATCAGCATTGAAAGACAAGTTCAAAATTAATGTGTTTTGTGTTTGATATTTTAATTTCATTTTGATCTCTTGAAATGAAGTTGTTTCCGAGAAATCATTTGATCAAAGCGAACTGGATCAGTTCGGTTTAGTTACATTATTGTGTTCACAACTAGTTAAGTAGAACACCTGATTTTGAAACTTCATGTGTCTTCACATTAAACTTGATGGTTAAACTAGGTCATGAATCATCTTAGCTACAAAAACCCGTGGTCTACGCCTGCCAGACTTTGCGGCAGTATCAAATAAATAGCGAATTAAATTAATCATTCAATGAAGTTTAAAGATTTCTGGATTTTGGGCGAAACCTCTTTTTCCTATACAATTTTTTGTGTTCTTTCATGATGTATTATTATTGTTACTGTAATATATTGAAATGGCTAACATACAGTCAATTTACTGCTCATTTGTGCTCTTTAATGTGTTCCGCTTACTTAAATAAACCATACTCTGCAGTCACGTTATTTGTGACACGCATTGACTTTGGTTTAACTGAGGTGATTGGCTAAGATTGCATGTCAAAATGTTTATTATTATTATCTATTAGTCATAATCATAAATATTTATAGCAACATGTGGTTTAACAACCTCTTACATCTAAAAACAGTACATCATATGACCCTGTTAGGGCATTGCAACATTAACATTTAATACTAAACATTATCTATTTAAAATAAATTTCTAAACATTAAAACTATGCATTTAATTACAAATTATGTTCTTCAAGAGTTCACTAGGCTTATAGGTATCTACATCCTAGTATTATACTTTAGTACTTTAGTGATATTTATACTTCAATGCACAAACAAGTACAAATGCGGCCTTAATGCTAAAAGCATTCTCTACTAGTTAACCATTAAAACCGTACAGGGAGGACGGACGCCAACCCCCGGAGCCCCGGCTCCGTCAGAATATATAAACCTTGATATCTAAACAAACCTTTTTCTCGTTTAGACGTAATAACGTACTTTGTTTATTTGACCATCCATTTCAGGGGACTTCTTCAATGGGAACTGAGGTCACTCAAAAGTACTCAAAACCTTCACAGGTTGCTATTTTTTGGGAACAGTTTATACTGAAATGTTTTATGTGGAAAACAATGTTAAACTGTATTAACCAACTTAAATTACAACAGAAGAGAGGACATTTATGGGCAGATAATATTAAAATTTAATCATTATCACACTTTATGCTGGGAATGTAAAACATGAACTCCGTAGAAATAAAAAGGGCAAGTTTGGAGATTGTACCTGCTCCAGCATTATTGTGGGGATGCATGGACTCACCTCAGTGTAACGAGCTGTTGTCTCGTGTACACAGGCCTGATAAATTATTACGAATTCACTCCGGACGGAACCATCGACTGTTCGCCACTCCATCGTGTCGTACCGTAGTACGAGAGAATTCCCGCTATGTCGTATGCCAAAGGTGTTAACCATGGTTGGGGAATCATTGTAATTATCAAGCTTACCTAATATGTTAATTGGTTTTACTCGTCTACTTGAAACGGCCGCAGTTGCAAAGTAATTGATTTTCCAGATGGCTTTAATCGAAGTGATGTGATGTATACATAGATATACATATTTACAGTGGCTACTTTTTATTTTTCCTATGGTAACCTATCATACTTCCCAGAAATGAAACGAGAACGATTGAGAACGAGGTTAACCTACAATCTTGTCATACCCTTTTTTTTTTTTTTTTAGTAATTTGAACTTTCACTCGAAGTATGAAGTTAAACTTAAAGTTACTTTTCTGGTTCATTGTTGGGTTTCAGTTAAATACTGAGTGACTATAAATTGAAATGCACCAACTGAGTTTACGTTTCCTGATATATTTTAAGGGTAATTTGCTGTAAAATTGTGCACCTTCGAAAGTGATTATTAATTTAAGATCCGTTAAGCAGTTACTGGCTACAGTTTATTCTGGCATTGACTATTAGTAAAACTTTGTCTGACTAGTAACATTATGTCTAAAATCTGTCCGGCTTTGCTCTGCAAAAGGCCCACTTTCATATTATTGTGATTTATTTTATGTGCCGAAATTCGGCCATTTGTTTCTCAACTGTTTTCCGGACAGAGAAGCCAGCCGAATTTCCTACTAAACCAGCCAGTATTTGTTTTAATGACTCCAGCCAACCAGCTAAGGCTTAGCCAACTGCCAGCCCGCTTTATCCACATTAACCAGTGTTCGTTGGTGGCTTTACAAAATCACTATATCACCTCAATATATCATATCAATATACCTCTATATCATATCAACTAGCCATTCTTATTAGCTAATAATTAGTTTAGGTTTTCTTTTTTTTGCATATGCCTTTAACTCCTGCTGTTAAAATTGCAACCCACGGTTCCTTGACCTAATATTAAGGTCCATAGCCTTTCAAGTTGACTTTTATAAATATTCTTGTAGTTTTCATTATTAACCGATCTCTCATACCACTTTTCACTGTCTCTCATATTGACCTGCAAGCACACCTGGTCAGCTTTTGACCGATTACCATGACTGTTCTCATTGGTCCAATACCTACACTTTTCAATACGTTAAGATTTAAATGGATATTGTTTCCTTTAATTATTGTCAAAACCAGGAATCGAACCCAGGACCCTTGCGTCCAGGCAAATCGTCGCACCCCTATTCTAGCTGGGTCGTATATATGTATAACAAAATCCCACACATCCGAGACATGTTACCGATCTCATTAGTTATCAAAATAAATAGCTTTGTAATATATGTTTAAACTCTATTTTAATGTAAAATCTGTTTATGTAAACCAAAGCTTATCTAAAACTGCTATGAATATCTTTTGTTAATTCCTCACTGGCTACTGCGATACAAGCCTGCGAGGCTAGTGCAAAAGTCGTGGTATCTGTTTTTAAGTTCAACTTCCTTTTTGCATAATAGACATGTATTATTATTATCTTCTGCAAAACCTGCTAACTAAACACTTGAAGTTGTGTAAGTACATGTTTCCAACAGTCTGGTGCAATAATTCATTCTTAGCTTTGTAGCTGCGATACATACTCATGTGGCTAAGAGATATGATTCTACCTTCAATGCTACTTGTGTCTGTAGTTATGTTAAAATAGTTTTTTAATAATACTAACACTAGCCATTAAGTTCCTAAGTATTTACTAGCCAGATATAGATGTGTGTTCTAATAAAACTATATTTTTTATAACTCAATTATTTACTCTATGTTTGGACTAAATTACGAGTAAATAAATGCTTGATTTTTGGGTGTTTATCATTATTGACTCATCCTGACCTTAACCACTTAATTTAGCTTTAGGTAAACTTTATTATATGGACACTGTATTTTATAAGTAGTAGTTGTTTTGTGATTGATATACAACCTAGTGCACCTTGGCACTTTGTTATTCCTTATGCACCTTTGGCACTATTGTTGCAAGAATGCATACCTCTAGTCTTATCCATTCACCAATTTTTAATCCCAATGACATAGGATTACCATCGCATTGTAGTTGCTCTATTGGTGGTAGAAAAGACATTCTGGGCTCTTCAGACAACGTCAGTATGCCCTTGTGTTGCACCCTTGGTGCTTTTCGATTAAGGTGTGTGTATTCTTCTAACGCATGGAATAAAATACAAATTACTAGACGCTATGTATTCATCGGTATGATTTAATTGGTTATTCAGTTAAGAAATAACATATGATAGGCTATTAGGTCATCATACTATGCCTGTCATTGATCTTGCGAATAAACATTAGAATGGGCTAATGGTTAAGTATGTATGTAAATATAGTAACTCTAGGTACGTATAATATGGTTCGCTAACATATTGTACCACAGAAGTTTAAGCTACTCAACTAGAACAACGTTGGTGACGGTATAAACACGAGATGATTATACACGAATCAATTAGATACATACGTTGCTTCATTTGAGTTATCTAGGTTATGGTTAACAATACACAATTACTACTGCAATGCGTTGTATTGTATCCACGTATCACTTGACATAAGAAATATATTTTTAGTTATTATTTACTTATTTATGAACGGTATATCAAACCTCATCAAATTGGTATTGCTTTTGCCATAATAAAAATAAAGTATAGTAGCTACTGGGTATAATATGAAATTCACGGTTATCAAGTTCTATTATCAATTTCCTAAATTGACAGTTGAATAATTATGTTCAGGACAAGACGAATTAATTAGCTCCGTGTTAAGTAACAAGTATTCCATGTGCTCTCACATCATTCATGCCCTTGGCAAATCACACCTAATACTGCTCCTTGGCAACTTTACGCACCTTGGCGAGTTAATAACTTTGTGCTTTTTGGCACTTTATTACACCTCACTAAGATGATAACTTCGTGCTTCTTGGCACTTAATTGAACATTAGTGAGATAATATCTTTGCGCTCCTTAGCACTTTGTTGGTACTTGGAATAAGGCTCTCGTAAATCAGTTAAGTGATAAGTAGGTATATGTAGGTAATAACTATAATACTACGTAATAAGTATAATTACTCTTAAGACCAATGTATTGCATACGAAAAAGCAATCGATAAATTAAATAAAATTATTCTTACATGGATTAAAGGTATCAGCATAATTCGCTATTAAATTGAAGCGCTCTGCATGACACAAGAGACCTAACTAGGCAGTTTCTAACGGCATGTAAATTCCCTGCCTTTACATCTCATTCAATCAGGAAGTAGGTAGGTAGGTACACCACAAGCGTTAATGTATTGTAATTGATTGTAGGTAACCTACGCAGTTATCACCACTAGACAGGAGATTATTATATTTCGATCATAATTATTGCTTAATAACCGTATTTAATTTACTACGGAAAAGGTCTTCCTCACGTTTGTTTACTTACGATATCAATATGCATTAACAAGTCAGTTATTCAGACAAATACTAATATTGAAAGTAGGTAGGTCAGATAGTTATTGCATTTAGCATTTATAGACCTAATGGTTACTATATATTTGATAATTTGAGTACTTATTCAATCCTAATTCCTACATATACCACTCAATCGTTTATTTCCTCATTACGTACCTTATCATTATTCTTCTAGCACGCGTGTTCGTTCCCTCCTTTTATGCGATTTTTAAACCACATTTTACACCACTCACTGGAGGACTCGTCGCCACGTGTGGTGTCCAGATTCGGGTTGGGGTATCAAATGAAATTCACACAACGGTTTCACCAAGGAGCGTGCGCACGTCCGCACCGGCCGGCGGTCAAGTCAAGAAGACCGCTCCCCGCCCGGCCGGCGCGTACGCCCATCCGCCGCTTGTCATTTATTGACAGCTGTCATCTGTGACAGTACGTCACAATGTTGAATGACCTGGCTGAATGACATGACATTTGCCTTAAAAAATATTTTATCGAAATTGTTTGAAATGGTTTCGCATCACTAAAACAACTGTCAGTGGAAACGTCATAGGGATCATCATTCGCCGTGCGAACTATAAATAAACGTTTTTCTATTTCTATTAAGTACAATTTCAAACTAAAGTGCTGACGGGTAGAAATGCCGGTCTGAATTGAAAAGCCAAAAGCCTTAACGCTTAACCTTTTGTTGTGTTGTGAAAAGCATGATTAGACCACAGTCTAGAAAAATATGTCTACCTACAGTTTGAGAGAAATTAAATAAATACACGGTTACTATTTATTTATGTACATCTAAAAAAACAAACAGGGCTTTCTATTCACGTTACTAAACATATTTAAGCTGTTAAAAATTCAAAAGTCGAAATCGAAAAATTATCCATCAAAAATAGTTATTATTGGTAATATCCAGAAAAGTCACACACAGTGATGCGTACGCGTGTGTGAACGCGGTCGCTCTAAGCCACGCACACGATTGTCTTCGAGGGATTTTCGGAGTCGTCTTGCCAACGATATCTTATAGGCCAGTGGATATTAACATTAAATTCGCAAAGCACGATGTAATGCTGCATTTTTCGTATGTTGTTTGGATCAGTTAGGGTGATGTAAATCTCAATTTGCAACTTCGAAAAAGTTGTGCTCGCTGCGCACCACGTGATAAACTGCGAAAATTTTGGACTTTTTTCACTTTTTGCTCTAAAAGTCATAAACTATGCGTTTCCGACAAGTAACATTCACTACACAAATGAAGGTTATTAAATTTGCAACAATTTGAGCTTAATTGCAGCTCTCTAAACCTTATAACGACTAAACTGTGGCTATTCGATGATGGTTCGTTTTTCCCGAAATATTGAAATTAATGCCACGTTTTTTCACAATTACCACTGTACTGTCACCTTCCTTGAATGCTAGCCGACACACGAAGTAGACTTCCGGGGGAACCGACATTTTTATGACTATTTAGCCTGACTTCGTTCGCGTTAATAAGGTAATAGTTTTTTGGCTGCTCCCCTGCGTTACCTACCCAGGCTACTTCCAATTACTATCTTGTGTGAAAATCAACATAAGCCCGAAGGCATTTGATTAGTTGATGGGAGTTTTAGCCAGTTTACACTGTTACCGCCTTCACCGCGTGGAGGTACTCCCAGCTTATGTTTTCAAATTCAAATTCAAATTCAAATATTTTATTTCAGGCAGTGCCCATATAAAATTAGTAACAATTTTTCTTATAAACTATTGTTAGTAAAACACAATATTTAATTTTTATATGACATAATTTATTTAATTGTAAGGGCCATCACCCACCTCATGAGGAATGGTGAGTCCCATCGGTCAACAAAGACCTTGAGAATAGTGTTGGTGCTGCCTCGCATGCGAGCCAGAGCTGAAGCACACCGTTTTCTCATGATGGCGGCAAAGCCGTCAGTTCGCGCTTCCGCGAACATTCCTGACGCACTACACCGCCATGGCAACCCCAACAATACTCGCAAGGCATTGTTATACTGTACTCGCAAATCGCTGTATGTGCGCTGGTTGTAGCTTAACCAAAGGCTGCACGTGTAGAATGTTTGGCAGTATGCTTTAAACAGCGTGAGCTTGACTGGCCTAGTGCAACGCGCAAACCTTCGAGCCAGCATGTTGCAGCGCACAGCCAGCGACCTGCGTTCCCTTTCGATATCCAGGTTGTCTCTCATATCCTCAGTGACCCAGTGACCCAGGTATTTGAAACTTTGTACACGTTTTAAAGCCGATCCGCAGAGTGATATTTCAGGAACCTGTGTATAATTCAGAGACTTTGATTTAAAAAGAAGCCATTCGCTTTTCCTGGTGTTATACACAAGTCCATGACCCCGCGAATAGGACTCACAAATTGAGAGAAGCCCCCGCAACCCGCTAACAGATGGACTCAAGAGCGCCATATCATCAGCATAGCTGATATAATTCATGCATAATCCGTCTACATGACATCCTACCTGGGTGCCATTGAGTTCACCTATCAGCCGGTTTACATAAAGGTTGAAGAGACGGGGCGAGCTGAGCCCTCCCTGCCTGACGCCACACTCCAACCCATATATATCAGAGTACGCTCCTGCCCATCTAACCATATTTCGCTGACTACTATACCAATATTTAAAAACAGATACAATCTCTTTTGGTAATGTAGTGTCACAATTAAGTTTATGCCATAACATATCATAATTCACAAGGTCAAATGCCCGGGAGAGGTCGAGAAAGCACGCCACTACTGGCGTTTTTCTGGCTGTATAGTAGTGAACAACCTGCTTGAGGCTGAGGATGGCACTCTCGGTAGATAGGCCGGGCCTAAAACCAAACTGATTGTCGTAAAGTTCCGTATGCTTAGACAATATCTTATCAAGCAGGCTGTCCAATACCTTGGATACAATCGTAGCCAGAGATATAGGCCTATAGTTTGAAATATCTGAGGCGTCTCCCGTTTTGTTTTTAATCACCGGTACAACGATTGTTTGAGTAAGTTCCTGTGGTAAATAACTATGACTTATACACAGATTAAAAAACAAAGCTAGCACACGCGGTAAGTGTATACCTGCATATTTAAGATGTTCGACGCTCAAGCCGTCGTGACCGGGGGACTTGCCCCTGACCATTTGTCGTATAACATGATTAATTTCATTGGCAGTGAACCTCGTGATACAAGTGGGAGCATTTTTGGTACTGACGGCCACAGAGTCGCTCATCTTGGGCACTTCCAGTAGTGGTGGTTCAACCTTAAAATGAGTCATGAACAAATTTGCTATTTCAGTGGGCTCATTCACGCCCGCGACGCTCACTGGGAGGCCAGGCTTCTGATTCAGACTATTAGTAGACTTCCAGAATGTATTAAATTGCTTGTTCGAATGGCTTTGCGCAATCCTATCCATTTTTATTTGTTGCTGATTATTTTGACAATATTTTAATTTACTTTTAAAATTATTTCTTGATTTACACATTTTTTCATAAACAAAACCACATCTCGGCTTGCCGTACAATAACCAAGTTTGATAATGCAACCGGGCCTCTCGGTGAGCGGCGCCTACGTGTTTGTTCCATCCAGGAATATATTGTTTACTTTTACGGTAACTTTTGTTTACATTACATTTTTCGGCACCCTCCTTAAGAATACAGATCAAACCACAATATATTTTATCCAATAACAAACAATGTACAGAGTTGCTACATAAGTCATTCGCACAACTACTACATTCAGCAGGGAAATCAATCAGTCGTAATTTAGAATTACAATAATCGTGGTATACTTTTATTTGTTTTTCGTCCCTTTCCCCCCAAACAACACCGTTACGAGTTGAGTGATTAGTGCTTGACATCTTAGTTTTAATTAAATTGATATTACACTCTATCAGCACAGGTAAATGATCCGACGTGTACACACCATATGAGACTGAAACATTAGTGACCAGAGACCTGGCTGCACTGGTCACAACACAGTGATCCAGCCATCTAAGGGACCCGTTAGCTGTACTCGTAAAAGTGTGTGTGTTCGGAGGTAAAAGTTCCCAATCTACACAGTGCCATGATTGGTCAGAACATACAGTAAGCAACTCACTGAAAAACTTGGTTCCTGGATGGGCGTTGTAGTCCCCGAGCACGAGTTTTGATATGCATATTGTGAGTAATTCATGTAAAATGTCAGTTCCACCGGGAGTCTACTTTGTGTGTCGGCTGGCATTCAAGAAAGGTGACAGTACAGTGGTAATTGTAAAAAAACGTGGCATTAATTTCAATATTTCGGGAAAAACGAACCATCTTCGAATAGCCACAGTTTAGTCGTTATAAGGTTTAGAGAGCTGCAATTAGGCTTAAATTGTTGCAAATTTAATAACTTTCATTTGTGTAGTGAATGTTACTTGTCGGAAACGCATAGTTTATGATTTTTAGAGCAAAAAGTGAAAAAAGTCCAAAATTTTCGCAGTTTATCACGTGGTGCGCAGCGAGCACAACTTTTTCGAAGTTGCAAATTGGGATTTACATCACCCTAACTGATCCAAACAACATTCCAAAAATGCAGCACTACATCGTGCTTTGCGAATTTAGGGTTTTTTAGTGTCGATTTCTACTGGCCTATTAATGAAATTTCGCCCGCCACTCCCAACCTTTGCCAAAGTCACAAGCACAATCCATTATCCCATGAAAAATAGGAAAAAGAAGGCGCGGTGTAAGCTCTGCGCTTCAAAATTTGTAGATACTCGCACCGTTTGGCAGTGCGAGTCATGTCTAATAAGCTTGTGCATGCCAGCCAAGAATGCTTCAAGAAATTTCATGAAAATTTGTAATTTTTTTTACTCATCCATGGGGGAGGCCTATTTTCAGCAGTGGACGTCGTGTGTCTGTTTTGATGGTGGGAGCCTATGTTCAGCAGTGGACGTCGTGTGTCTGTTTTGATGGGGGAGGCCTATGTTCAGCAATGAACGTCTTGTGTCTGTTTTGAGGGGGGGGGGGGTCCTATGTTCAGCAGTGCCCGTCATGTGTCTGTTTTGATAGGGGAGGCCCATTTTCAGCAATGAACGTCGTGTGTCTGTTTTGATGGGGGAGGCCTATGTTCAGCAATGAACGTCGTGTGGCTGCTTTGATGGGAGAGGTCTTTGTTCAGCAGTGGACGTCGCGTGGCGAGGCTTTGGAACATGATTTAACCAGTGTGTGTTACTATAATGACTCATGAATTTGAGACATGGTCACTTACTATGGGCCTCATATGGAAGTTCAAGCTCACCTAGAGGGCTATGCTCGGTGTTTCGCTACGGGTTCGAAACAGAAATGAGGAAATTTGTGTGATTGTAAGCTCAAATGTTTTCTTGTTGAAAATTGCTTTTACTCCCTTGAGGAATATTTAACTCACAAGAAATACATTCCTCTGTTTAGAAAATAAGTGTTATTATAAATATTTTTTTTAAATTTAATGTTAAGTATTTCCATTTTAAGTATTTTTATGTTAAGTATTTTCATTGTGAAGTAAAATTTAGTATTGTGTGCTTTATGTTAAAGAAAAAGTAGAATAGGTGTTAAAACATACACAACTTTTAAAATGTAATTGTTAAGATAGTTAGTTTTTGTTTATTGCCGTTATTCTAGTTGTAGTCAGTTTAGTTACTTATTAATTTTTAAATTTTGTTTTCCAATTTTAATTTGCTGTGCCTGCAAAAGGCGACTAAGTTTTAAGAACATAAAACCATGTATACAACATCTCTGTAACCTACACTTAGTTTGCAAATAAACACTTTACCCCTTATTCATAAAAACTTAAACAGCTCTTATAGAACACGATAACTATTGTATCGCTTTGTCACTGTCATTCTTATTGCTGCCGCCATTTGCGAGTAAGTGACAGAACACGTCAATAGCTTAAACAATGCGTTAGCGTTGCGTTCGTTTTTATGAATAAGGGGGTTAGACTTTGACTTTATGGCCGGTTTTTTTGCTTACTCTTGTAATATGTTACTCTTTGATTTCAAATTGCTATTGTTTGAGATTGGTACGCACGATTGATGTGATATTTACAAATGTTGTTCATAAAGATCCTATCTTTTAGACCCTGTTAGTATTTTTGACGTGACGTGTGAGAATGGAACTGTTATTTGCTTTTTTGTGATGAGGAAGAATCCGCCATCTGCCAAATTTTATGTTGTGTTTGTACTGATGTAAATAAAGTTTTTTTTCATTAAGACATCCTTTTATTATTTTTATCGTACAACACATAAACCAATAATTGCCCTATTGATTAAATAAAATAAGTGGATTCCATATTTCAGCTCAGCCGTGCTATTCCGGCGGTGCACATCGGACATCACTTCACATCTCGGTGCTTCACGCTTACCACAATCATCAATACGCTTTACTTTGAATTAGTATTTTCCCCCATTTTGTATGTGAATAATTTAAAAATGTTATTTGGCTTAATCCCTTTTTTTCAAAAGACTCAGTTGCAAAGAAATTGAATTTTTAAGTTGACTCACACAAGCGAAGGGAGTTTTGGCGTCCTCCGGAATAGCATAGCAGGTATTGCCGTTTTTATAACTAGCTTCTACTTTCATAGTTCATAAAACTTAATCATGTGCACAACAAGCAACGAAATTAAATTCTTTGAATGCTCTAAACATCGGCTAATCATAAAAACACAACTTCATTCATATCCATTCTGAGAAGAGGTCGTAATAAAAAAATGCTTACTAACAAGGGCTAAGGGACGGATGCGCGGCGGGTGACGTCATGCGGCTAAGATCTCGAGTAGGTACCTGTTTTGAGTACGTGTCAAATTGCGCCCAGCGGATAGCAAAAATTCAATGGCTCGTTTAAATCGCATTTTTCTCGTATAAGCCACCGTTTTACATTACGGCTAGCTGCTATAAAAAACAAAACAAGATTCAGAAAAATCAGAACTAGAACCTGTCAAAGAAATATAATGTAGTATGTCACGAAAACAGAGGAAATTGATTGTTTTTGTTTCGCACGACACTAGCGCCTCTAGTGGCAGTTACACATTCAGTAGGCTCTATTCGACGCCCAAAATCGCCGTCTACGCTCACGGCGCTAAAATCCCATTACGGACCGCTTAGATTCTTTTCCTTTGCTTGCGTTCTGGGCGAGAAAAACAAACTGTCACCTGTCATTCAATCGAAAAAAAGCGTTCGTCCACGGCCGGTTTTCTTCCTTTAAAAATAATAGCATTAAGGTAAAGCTTGTCTATGGATGCTTTTATAGAAAATGGCAGCTTCCCCTCCTCCCGCGGATGATGAGGTTTCTAGACTAAGGATTGTCTTTGGTTTGTAACCTAGGTTACGCTTTTGTTGATTGTCATTTGTGTCAAGTATTGTCAGGTTGGTTTTTATTTCATTGTACAACAATTATATTTTTTTCAGAAAATATAAATGCTTAAAAGAAAATAAACTTACCTACCCATCAGAAAATGCGGTAAGATTGTTTGGAAACATAATTGTAGAAGACAATCAAGTTTTGGAAAATAGCCCACATCAACAGGGTTTAATAAAAGAGTTGAAACATCAAATTCAGTCCAAGCATTCATCAGCATTCATATGATTCTTTGGGTTGTAAGCAACACAAAAGTGTAGTTGCGAAAAGCTGTTTTGATTTAACTCTGCGATTAACTGTGTTCAATTGGTGCAACATTATAAACAAAAATCTCAAGGTACGGATGTTTGTAGATTGGAAAAGACGATTTTGCCCTGTATGCAGCGTAAACATTTACTAAATATTAAACAAAATAAAGAAATAAAAGGCATACTAAGTGAAAATTGTTTAATTTATACCCAATTTATATTTCCAAAGAAAACAAGCAGAATTTACGTAGGTACCTACCTATAATATACCGTACCGTTATAAATCCACAAATATATTTTTGTATATATTTGTGGATTTATAACGTTAACATCGTTGCCGCATTATGAACAAAACAATTAAAACAAAAAAAGCTGTCAAAATCTTTACATGCGGAAATCTCTATGGATCCTAAGGCGAGTTTTTTGCTACGGAAGTTACCCGTCTGAACCTGTTCCCTATCTAGTTTGTGCGTTCGTCGTAGCGTCGCAAAGTGCTTCTTGTGTGTGTCAAAAATTTATTTATTTTGGATTTCGTATATTTACGAACCAACCACGATGTTGTGATTTAGATACCAGTGCTTAGAAACACCGCCAAAATGTCTTTGGAAATACCGTTGATGAGCACCGATGAGGTAATAATTATTTTGATTTTTCATTAAATTTCGGATGTGTAACAGCAAGTAAAAACTTGGTTTTATCAAACAGGTGATCGAGCTCGATCCTGATCAGCTCCCATCCGGTGATGAAGTGCTCAGTATTCTCCAACAAGAGCGATCGCAGCTCAATGTTTGGATCAATGTTGCCGTAAGTGTCCTAACCTATATACGCCAGTTTATTTTCATCTCTGCTCTGTTTGTGCGTACATAAGTTACTAAATTATGCAATTATGACCTAGTTATATTTACATTATGAATAAAGACAAATAATAAACTTGCTAATCGATTTCAGCTTGCATACTATAAACAAAAAAAGATCGATGACTTCCTCAAGATTCTTGAGTCGTCCCGAGTGGATGCCAATATTGACTACAGGGACTTTGAACGTGATCAAATGCGGGCTCTTGATATGCTGGCCGCGTATTATGTCCAGGAAGCCAATAAAGAGAAGTCAAAGGACAAGAAGAAAGAGCTGTTCACTAAAGCAACTCTGTTGTATACTATGGCTGATAAAATCATCATGTATGATCAGGTATGTGCATATTACCTTTTGCAACTACAATGTTGAGAAAAATTTACAAGATTACCAAAATAAGGTAGGTTATCTACTAAGAAAAGATATCAGTCTCTGTTAAATGAATTTACCAATAAGGCTCAATTTTAAAACCATTTGCAAAATTTACCACACTTTAAAAAACATTTGTTTTGTGACTTATGACCCCATTGACTGATATTTTAGAACCATCTTCTTGGCCGAGCCTATTTCTGTCTTCTGGAGGGGGATAAGATGGAACAGGCAGATGCTCAGTTCAACTTTGTCCTAAATCAATCTCCAAATAACGTACCATCACTGCTTGGCAAAGCTTGCATTGCTTTCAACCGCAAAGACTATAGAGGTGCTTTGGCATTCTACAAGAAAGCACTCAGAACAAACCCAGATAGTCCAGCTGCTCTGCGCCTGGGTATGGGGCACTGTTTTATGAAACTCAATAATCAAGAGAAAGCTAGGTAAGTAAACTTATTAAACTTTTATAAGCATGTTTTGCACTTTGTAATAAGAGAGCCACTTTATATCCAAGCCAGACATAATCTACTCTGTGACTTCAAGAATTTATTATCCTTTTTATACCTAAATCTTTTTGATCTTGAGTGACTAAGTTCTTTTTTTGATTTCAGAATGGCATTTGAGAGAGCTTTGCAGTTAGACCCTCAGTGTGTTGGGGCACTGGTAGGGCTTTCCATTCTCAAACTGAACTTGCAAGAAAGTGAGTCAAATAAAATGGCCGTCATCATGTTGTCAAAAGCTTATGCTATTGACCCAAAGAACCCAATGGTATTGAATCACTTAGCAAACCACTTCTTTTTCAAAAAGGTAAGCAAAATAAAAAATGTAGTTTAGCTTGTCAAAAGTATATGTTTTTTGATGTCCTAGGACTCATACTGTATTTTTTTTGTAGTCTTTTTATTTGTGAAAACTTAAGCAACAGGAAAATAAAATACTGTAAAATTAAAAACAAAAAGTATGAAGTATTGAATTGAATAGAACATTCTTGATTTAGCAGTTGTAAGATTTGTAAAAAAACTTTTTATTATTATTTTTGTCATAAAGCTTCATTATTGCAATCCAATTTTGATTAGTATTTTGATTGAATTTCCAGTTTTATTATTTTGGTTTATGACATGTATGTGTGATCCGCGTTGGTTGAGAATAAATGATTATTATTATTATTACAACACATTCATAGCATCTCCAAAATATTTTTTTCCCAGGATTACAGCAAAGTGCAGCACTTAGCACTCCATGCATTCCACAACACTGAAAATGAGGCTATGCGAGCTGAGAGCTGTCACCACCTAGCCAGAGCGTTCCACGCTCAAGGAGACTGTGACCAGGCCTTCCAGTATTACTATCAAGCCACTCAATTCGCTCCTCCTAACTTTGTTCTACCTCATTATGGCCTGGGACAGATGTATATTTACAGAGGTGACACTGAAAATGTGAGTTTAACTATCTGTTTTTATAGGGTATGAAAGTACGAAATCGTAGCGAAATCGCCTATTATGCTTCTGCTTTACTTGTAGGTAAGTGAGTAGTGGTTAAATAAGTCTAAAGGCAAGAAACATACCTCCAAGAAACTAATAGCATGTGACAAAAATCTAGATTTAAAGTGATCTGAGAAAAAAAATGCAACCCTATCTTAGCATTTTCTAAATCTAGCCCTCGGACCACAAAGCTACTTGTTATCATAAAGGTGCAATATCTATTTCCCCAACAGTCATTAGTGTAAGTGCATGAATTAAACTTGCCACTTATGTCGCATCCAGCATTATTAATAACCAATTTGGTGTAATGGTTTGGAGGCTTTCTACAAAACCAGATCTGTGGGTTCGATCCCTGTACAGTTGAAGCATTTCTGTGCATGGACATTTCCCCTAAGTATATTACGTAGGTACTTACAAAAAAGATATTCAGGTTACATTCAAAGATATTTAGTGATTTTATCTCAGTGTTTTTTATACTTAAGGTACGATTCATTCTTTTGACAGGCAGCCCAATGTTTCGAGAAGGTTCTAAAAGCTCAGCCAGGCAACTACGAAACGATGAAGATCTTGGGCTCGCTGTACGCTAATTCCCCGTCCCAGTCGAAGCGTGACATCGCGCGGCAACATCTCAAGAAGGTCACCGAACAGTTCCCTGATGATGTGGAGGCTTGGATCGAACTGGCGCAGATATTGGAGCAGAATGACTTGCCGGTAACATACACAACATAAAAACATTTGTAAATATTGATTAATCGCCGTAATGTATGTATGTACGCGCATAACATCAGAATGGCTGTACCAAATTAGATACCTGGGTATTTTTCTGTGTATAGTCAGGGCAAGTTAGACAATAGTTAGAAAATCGTTTTCAAACAATCATCTCGTTTTGTCAAATGCTATTGGACTGGGACAGTTTACTATTTATTTGACAATCAACAAAATTTGTCCATCTTGCCAGGCATAAAAGCAAGGATCATTTTGAGAAAAAAACTAATAAAATTCACTATTGAATTCTCCTTTAAAAATTGTAATGAAATTGAAAAAGATAATTTGTTTTCCACAGGGTTCACTGAGTGCTTACAGCACAGCAATGAAGATTCTCAAAGAGAAAGTGAATGCTGACATTCCTGCCGAGATTCTAAACAATGTGGCGGCTCTACACTACAGACTGGGCAATCTCAACGAAGCCAAAAACTACCTGGAGGAAGCCTTAGAGAGGTAATATACTTTTATCTATTTTGCCTATTCAATCTTAAAGAAAAACGTTTGACAGTAACATTTTTATTTGATAAAGTATTGATCCCTTTTGGGGATTGGCCTCCTTCACACCTCTCCTTGTAGGCCTGTATTTGGACCTGTTGTATGTTGTCAGCTCACTTGCCTTTGGGCAACTTCACCTTACAACTCAATTCACCTTTCCACTCAATTTTGGGAAGAGAGCCCAGCAGCTTTCTTCCCAATTTTAAAATATTTAAATATTATTTAAAGTAGAGTGATAACTTTAACGCGTCTAGTGTGAATGCGCGCGTGAATTTAGTCTTCACTAAATTCAAAGGGTCAGATATGATATGATACGATGAAATCCCTATGACAGATGAAACACGAAGTTTGCCTAAAGACATTGAGAAAACAGTTGAATTTGTACAAATATGTATGTGAAATTAATTGTTTTCCAATATTCATTATAATTTTTATAATTCAGAGAAAAAGCAGACGCAGAGACTCTTGATGCGCAGTACTACAACTCAATAGCTGTGACCACAATGTACAACCTCGCCCGACTCAACGAAGCGCTTTGCATGTACAACAAGGCGGAGAAGCTTTACAAGGATATTCTCAAAGAACATCCGAATTACATTGACTGCTACTTGAGGTAAAAAAATATTTAGAAAGATATTCATTTTTTGATGATGGAATTTGAATTGGTCTATAAGCTTCGCTATTCAATATTATGCTAGAGCTATTTCGAATTTTTCATTTTAATACACTGAAATTCATTTCATTGTCAAATAAAAATTATAAGTTTTTAGTTCACTGCAGAAGGCAACTTCACAAAATTCTGTAATTTCTTTATCAATGAATACAGGTATGGGAGGACCTACCTCATTTTTAAATTTGATCTCTCTTGGCTCTTCCTACTAAAAACAAACTTCAATAGAAGCAATGACCTATGAAAACTATTATCTATTATTAGGTTTTTAAGTTAGGTTTTTGTCACTCACTTAGTTTATTCTTCACTGTTTTTGGTTATGTTATTTAAGCTCATTGTATGTTTGTGAAACTCGTGTATATATCTTGCTGTTGGTGTGCTTAAATAAATAAACATGACATATAATTATGAAATAGCGCCAAAAAATTGCATGTGTGGCAATCAGCCATACAATAGAATATCAATTAACCAAATTCCTGATAGGTATATAGGCATGCAAGCCATTTTCAACCTTATCCTCATGCAATATAAGATGGTGTACAGAACGATTCAAAATTGATGTCGGCTGTGAACATCGCGCGAGTCGATGCGCAGAACACAATTTTAGGTGTCAGAGGTACGAGAGAAAGGTGAGGTTAATTTTGCGCACTCGGTGCTCGCAGCTAATTTCCGAGCCGCCATTATGAGGGGGTAGGCGTTCAGCGAAAATTCAGATTTCGTAGCTCTTCGCGCCTGAGGTAAGGGGTGGGGGAGGAGGTGATCGTCCGCGGTTAGTATGGAATCAACGTGCTCGAAAGTAAAAATCGTAAGCGCCATTCACATTTTTATCAAAAAGTGAATGAAAATATTTAGTATTTTCTAAATTTAAAACAGTCACGAAATCGAGAAGGTAAATAACTATGTTTTTGTGATTTTATACGAATTATTATCGTGCCGTGTAGTGCCGGCACGTTAATAGAATAGCACTACCCCCTCTCTTCCCGTGGGTGTCGTAAGAGCCGACTGAGGGAAAACAGCCACCAGGAGATGGGCAGCAGCGTCTCCACACAACAGCAGGCCCTACTGCGATCGCCAACCCGCCTGCCAAGCGTGGCGATTATGGCAAACCCCCCCCCAAAATGATGGCACGACATAAGAAACGGCCCCCAGTCCCCGGCGGCCCCGCTATTCCTGGCTACGGCAGCGGTTATGGTAACGGCGGGGCAGGGGGTGCGAAGAATCCCCGGGTAGGATCCGGCTGCCAACATCGACGACTCGACCTGGCAACTTATAACGCGCGCACACTGAGGCTCGACGCGAAGCTGATTGAGTTGGAAGAGGCAATTGGTAAGTTACATTGGGATATTATTGGGTTATCAGAAGTCCGAAGAAAGGGCGAGGACTCGATAACCCTGCAATCCGGTAACTTACTATACCACCGGGAGGGCGACCAACAGTCCCTAGGTGGTGTCGGGTTCATCGTCCACAAGTCCCTTGTCAACAACGTGATAACTATCGGAAGTGTTTCGAGCAGGGTAGCGTACCTGATACTCAGAATATCGAAACGATATTTGCTGAATGTCATTCAGGTCTACGCTCCGACCTCGAAACACGACGATGTCGAAGTGGAGGCTATGTATGAGGAGATCTCTAAAGCCATGCATAGCCATAAAACCCACTACACAGTTGTGATGGGGGATTTCAATGCGAAGTTGGGGCAACGTTGCGGTGATGAGCTGAGAGTGGGGCAATTTGGATTTGGGCAACGGAACAACAGGGGCCAGATGCTGGCAGACTTTATGGAGAAGGAGAACCTCTTCATGATGAACTCCTTCTTCAAGAAGCCCGTAAGCCGCAAATGGACCTGGTTCAGTCCGGACGGTAAGGTGAGAAACGAGATCGATTTTATCATGTCGACCAAGAAGCACATATTCAATGATGTCACTGTGATCAACGCTGTTAAGACAGGAAGCGATCACCGCATGGTCAGAGGCACATTGAATATCGACATAAAGCTTGAGAGAGCGCGACTGATAAAATCCACGCTCCGACCAATACCGGCTCAGATTCAAAACCCCGAGTGCTTTCAGCTCGAGCTTCAAAACCGCTTCGAAGCCCTTGATTGCTCGACTATCGAAAGTATAGCATTAGAAAGTAAAGAAAACGGCCACAAGATGGCGCTTACATGCGCTAAGTGTGATACCACAATATTAACCCGGCAATATTTAAAATGTGAAAACTGCAATAACTATTTTCACTTAGAATGCTGTAATGTAGGCGAAAAAAGGTTTTACTTAATGACTCCTGAAAATAAAGCAAGTTGGAAATGTAGTGCGTGCTGGGAAATACAGAATATAACACAGCGACAAAAGTACAAGATAAACATACCCATAGAAAATTCATTTGACTCTCTGAATGATAGCGAATATTCATCCCTACTCTCAGACAGTAAAACAGAAGAAAACTGCCTAGACATAGAGGAAAAAAATGAGGGCCATCAGGATTTGAAAAATAAAATTCTGTTCCTGGAAAATAATTTGAAAGCCGCTAAAATTGAAATTAAAAATTTAAGATCGGAAAATATAATGCTAAGAAAACAGATGGAAAATAAAAATGGCGCCAAAACTACATTATGCGAGACACACACAATTTGCGGACTTCCAAAAGCCATAGAAATACCTACCATGCCTTTGACTAACAATGAAAGTTTCAGTAAGCAAAGCAAACAGACCAAAATTCAGGGAAAAGTTTGCCATTCTCGTAGTCTCGATGAAAGCCTAGATTGTCATCAAAAAGAAAATATTGAAAGCAATATCCGCATATTTGGAGATGAACAGGGTCGAGGATTGTGCAGGCAGCTCACGAAGACATTAGGAAGTAAGTACAGGATTGCAAGTGAAATAAAACCTGGAGCGAAAACGCATAAAGTGCTTGAATCTATGAAATCAGATTGTTTAGGCTTTGGGAAGTCTGATTATATTCTCATACTAACAGGGAGAAATGACAATAACCTAACTGAACTAACTTCCTATCTTTATTATTATTTAAGTCAACTTAATAACACAAATATTATTATTTGTGAACCACAAGAAAGTAGAGAACTCAACTCGAAGAGATTAAAGGAAATCCTGTTATCATTCAGCAGCCAACTTCCACATGTTAACTATATTGACTTACGTTATGATTACTTGGGCTACCCACACAATAAATTCAAGCACCTCAGCCAAAATATATTACAAGAAATACTAAGATTTGACTATCAAAATAAAATAAAAAAGTACCAGATTACACATCTACAAAAAATGACAAGAGCTCATAAACTGAACCACTCACTAATAACTCAAAGGCAACAGAAAACAGAGTCTATCAGTACAGAAAATAACGCTAAAGGCCAAAATACAACTTCGACCAACCATGCCCACCATGAACATGAGAGTTATCTGCATGTCTGAAACACACTTAAAGGAAATACGATTGGACTCTACGCATATTAACGGGTATGAAATTGCGGCCACATATTGCAGGAAGAAATACATGAAAGGAGGAGTTGGAATACTAATTAAAGAAAATGTTGAATATGTAGAACGTAAAGATATCTCTGATTTTTCAATTGAATTTGTAGTAGAATATTGTGGTATAGAGATAAAATGTTTAAATCTTTTGATATTATGTGTTTATAGAAATGATCGTGAAATGGATACATTTTTAGAGTCTTTCACAACTCTTTTGGATAAATTAAAGCCTGAAAAAAACAAAAATATCATGATAGGTGGTGATTTTAACATAAATATGATGTCAAATAAAATAATATCTTCTGAATTTAAAAATCTAATGTTAACTTATAACTTTTTGTTGCAAGTAAAATCTCCCACCAGAATTTGAAGGTCAACTTACACGTGCATAGACTTAGCATTTACAAACTTCAGTGGAACAGCCACTGAGGTCCAGGATTTGGGCCTTTCAGATCATCATGGTGTTATAGTAAAAGTAAAAACTGTACATACACAAAATACTGGGAAAAAACAAGTAATAAGTAAACGAATATTTTCGAATGGTCAAATAGATAATTTTAGACAAAAACTGAGAGAAATAAACTGGACTGAACTACTGAACGAAAAAACTTGTATAAATAAAAATTACAAACGATTTCATGACAAAATCCAAACTATATTCAAAAAATGCTTCCCTAAGAGACTTATAAATAATAAACCTAACAATAAAAAGCCTAAATGGTTAACAACAGGATTAAAACTATCATGCAAACATAAAAGAATGCTGCGTATAATTGTCAACCAAACAAATAATACAATAATTAAGAACTTTTACAGACGCTACAGAAAAATACTGAAAAAATCTATTGTATTTTCTAAAAAAAATGACTTCATTATTAGTATGGCAAAATCAATGAATAAAACTAAAACAATGTGGCAGATTGTGAATGATAAAACAAACAAAACCAGGAAAAAAAACCATAAAAATATTAAACTTAGTATAAATAATAGAGAATTATCATCCCCGATTGAAATTGCTAACTACTTTAACAACTATTTTGCCACCGTCGGTGGTTCTTGTGACAGAAATAGTAAAATAACCCACGATAGTTCAAGTGAAATAGAAAACAGTATATACCTAAAACCGGTTGATGAAAAGGAAGTACTCACCTTGCTATTAAAGGTTCAAAATAAATTTAGCTCTGGAATTGATGAAATACCATCAATCTTATTAAAAAAATGTGCTCATGAACTAGTTGTCCCTCTTACATCATTAATAAACCAGTCCTTCTCTGAAGGTATTTTTCCAGATTTATTAAAAATTTCTATTGTTAAGCCAATCCTCAAAAAGGGAGAACAGGGGGGAAAGGGAGGCCTATGCCCAGCAGTGGGCGTCGTTCGGCTGACATGATGATGATGATGATGATTATCGTAAAATGCGGTTGTAATGAGCATTTATATGATATTTTAGAGGTAACTTCAGGACTTTTTTCTGTCGAGCAAAGTTTTTCCAATCGTGTTTTGGAAACAGTCATCCCATCACACATACGTTCTCTAATACATATTAGTTATTTCACTGCGAAAAACATTCAATATTTTCAATTATAGCTCATAGATAACAGTCCATTTTGCCGTTTTCGCCTACTAAGGCCCCTTAAGTTTGAATCATACTATAGCTTGGCTTTCCCAAATAAATGAAGCTTTTAAACTTCTAGGCTAGGTTGCATGGCCCGAGACAAGGGTCAAATCTACGAGGCGTCCGATTGGTTCAAAGAGGCCCTGAAGGTCAACATTGAGCATCCAGACACGTGGTCGTTGCTAGGCAACCTGCATTTGGCGCAGCAGGAGTGGGGACCTGGCCAGAAGAAGTTTGAGAGGATACTCCAGAACTCGTCCACGACGACTGACGCGTACTCCTTGATTGCTCTTGGTAAGTTACTGTTTAATGTAATTTATGCTTCTAAGCATGCAGTAATAGGCATGATGACTGTATTTTTTTTTTGTTTATTATCGAAAGACCTTACATTTATGTAAACAATCCTCAAAGAATCACTTCATCTGGATCAATACCACCAGAGATATCACAATTTGAAATGCACATTTTTGGACTTGCCCAAAAACGCTCCATACAAAAGTGACAGCGATAGTGACGTCACTGTCGCTTTTGTATGGAGCGTTTTTGGGCAAGTCCAAAAATTGTGCATTTCAAATTGTGATATCTCTGGTGGTATTGATCCAGATGAAGTGATTCTTTGAGGATTGTTTACATAAATGTAAGGTCTTTCGATAATAAACAAAAAAAAAATACAGTCATCATGCCTATTGTATCGATAATCTTGTGCATCGCTTAATTTCTCTGTCTGACCGTGTGGTTGACTGGTAGAAAATGCCACCTGGCATTAAGTCCGCTATTTTACTTTTTTTTTAAAGTGCAATAAAGAAGAAATAAACCAATGCTCACGGCTTTCGGACAGAGTTCTCATCATTACAATGTCATTATACTTAAGTCTTGCCTTTCACTTCAACTTTAGCGAAATTGCACTACTTAGGCGACAGTCAATATTGTGCAATTGTCCATTAATATAGCCATGAAGTTCATTTTTATTATGCTACCACAGGTAATGTGTGGCTTCAAACGCTGCACCAACCATGCCGGGAGAAGGACAGAGAGAAGAGACATCAAGAAAGAGCATTGTCTATGTATAAACAAGTGCTCAAGAACGACCCCAAGAACATATGGGCCGCTAACGGCATCGGCTGCGTCCTAGCGCACAAGGTAACTTGGCAGAAGAAAATATTTAGGGCATTGTACAGTCGGCACCGAATTAAAATCTGCTTTAAAAGTGCTAAAATATGTCGAGTAAAAGCAACCTTATCAGTAAATAATGAAATAGTCATGTCTTTTAGATTTGAGAGACACTTCAAACATTGTAGTATTACGATAACTTGTCACACCATCAATACCTTTTGACCAATCTGTTAGCACACAGTTGGTATGGATGGTCAGTAAGAACTGCAGAAGTAAATTCCATTTAACCAGTATGTACTAGTTTTGCACTAACTAAAAAACTAAACTTTTTTCTATTTCTATTTCATAAAAAGCCTTTGGCATTTTTTTGAGTTTTCAAAGTCTTTGTAGATTTTTGACTAAAACATCCATTCAGTAGTAATTTTTAAATGTTACTATAATTTGAATGTTATTATAATTTTATAATCTGATATAATATGGAGGTAAGACAGCAATATCTGACTTTAGATTAGACAGCCCTACCCTCAAATCGCATTTTTAACAAACCCTTATGGTCGAAAATTTGTCACCTGCTTTGCCGCCAGGTCACCGACGCCTTCAGAGACAAGTGACCTACCTCAGTAGTACTTCAGAATCAAAATCAGAATTGATTTGCAATAAAAGTGGTTACAATGATCTTACACATAATTAATTATACAGTTCCGCCACAATTAGCTTCTTAATCAGCATGCAAATTTTAATTTAACAATTTTAGGTTACTTTTAAAATCAATGTCTGTCAATCAATTGAATTACAATTTCACAAATATTCTCATGTCATAAATTAATTAATTCCTCAACACTATAAAACAATTTGTCCATTAGCCAGTTAGTCACCATTTTCTTAAATCTATAATCTAATCTAATAATTTAAGGGATTTTAACTCCACGGTAAGGGGTCTTCGATGGGTCATTGATCTCTAAAGGTGTCTGTACCTGTTACTAAAGCATAATCATTAACCCGGTTATTCCGGCAGGGCTGCGTGAACGAAGCGCGCGACATATTCGCGCAAGTGCGCGAGGCCACGGCCGACATGCCCGACGTGTGGATGAACATCGCGCACATTTACGTGGAGCAGAAGCAGTACATCAACGCTATACAGATGGTGAGTTCACTAGATCTCAAGTGGGGCAACCTACAAGTTACATTAAATTAAAAAAAAAATTGTGCAATCAACCACAGCATTAAATGTATTATTACTATTAGCAGAAGTCGTGTTTTTTTTTATTGAAGACTTTCACTGTTTGATTTCTTATGAAAATGTGGATAGCCTAAAACTTGAAATGTGTCATTATTTATAAATGTTCAGTAGCTGTAACTTTACTTTACTTTTGTAGTAACTTTTCATGTTACTAGTTTTAAAAAACAAGGACCCAACCCCTTTTTCTTGCCCTTAAATTTGAAAGTAAAATGAACTGATATTCATTCTAACCGATGATGATGTATCAAATAAACCTTGTTATTTTCAATCTGTAGTTAGTTTTGGCAGTATCTTGCTCTTATCTCGGGACAAACGATCACATACAATATAACCCTAGATTAACACACAGGACAAACATGAATTGTTCTTGTTGGGAATTGAACCCAAAACCGAACAATCTATTATGGCACCACGAGCAAAAATTTACAAATTGCGCACACGAATCAAGCGAAATCAGTAAAAACTACAAGTTTACTAAAAATCCCTAATTTCTATTCATGTACAGTCAAGTTGGGTAACTTTGAATTTCAGTGTAACATTGAATCCACTGTTTAAGAACAGTAAAACGTCGTACATATTGTTGTTTATGGTTTGTTTTTGATCCAAACCCCTCATAGACTCAACAGCATCAGTTGGAGTACTTGTCAACAGTAACTGATCTAAAAGAGTGGATTCAATGTTATACTGAATTTCTAAGTTACCCAACTTGACCTTATGTATTCTGTATTTGTAATGGGGGATGCAGGAAGATTGTTATGTAGCTCTTCTATTGTATTTGGATCGCCTGTGAAGATTACATCTATCTTTGCAGGCGATACGAGCTTTGATAAAAAATGTTGACATTGGAATAACGTCTTGTCTCCAGTACGAGAACTGTATCCGCAAGTTCCGCATGCACCACGACGTGGACTGGCTGACCTGGGTGGCTCGGGCACACGGGCTCGCCGCCCGGCCCGCCGCGGCTCGCTCCGCGCTACTACGAGCCCGACGAGTGGCTCCACATGATCACGCATTACTGTACAATACAGCGCTTACTTTGAGGAGATTGGCCGCTCATGTGTTGAAGGATGAACGGTCTGAGTTGAACAAGGTGCTGCGGTGTGTGCACGAACTTCAAGTCTCCCATGAGTAAGTAATTTAATTCTTATTACTAAATTTTACCTCTTACAAATATTATAAACACGCTAAAGGGTACATGATCGGGAACCGCAAAGGTCCAATATGTCTTGCGTGACGTAGCACCACGGATCTGATATTCTGTAAGACCAAATATCTAAACCGACCGAACTTAACTAGACCGAATGTCTTTTTCTGGTTTTCGACATGGAAAATGCTAAAAATAATAGTAACATAAACTTAAGTAAGTGTGAATGCCTGCCGCGTGGTTCCACATGATCACGCATTACTTTACAATACAGCGTTAACTCTGAGGAGATTGGCCGCTCATGTGTTGAAGGATGAAAGATCGGAGTTGAACAAGGTGCTGCGGTGTGTGCACGAACTTCAAGTCTCCCACGAGTAAGTAATCCTTATTACTAAATTTTACCTGGTACAAGTGTTATAAGCACACAAAAGGGTACATAAGTAAGGTATGAATGTCTGCCGTGTGGCTCCACATGATCACGCTCTATTGTACAATACCGCGCTAACTCTGAGGAGATTGGCTGCCCATGTGTTGAAGGACGAAAGGTCGGAGTTGAACAAGGTGCTGCGGTGTGTGCACGAACTTCAAGTCTCCCACGAGTAAGTTAATTAAAAAGTTTAGTTGGTACAAAGGCACCCACATCAACCTTTACATAGGTGCACCTTATGCTCTTTCCATCAGAGCCATTTTGCAATGGTTTTTAAAAAGTTGATGTGGGCGCCTCTGTACATATCATGAAAACCAAATCAAAGTTACATGTTTGGCAATAATGGTACCGAAACGGTCTGCTCAGATATGACATGTGTGACCCATGACGCTAGTATTTTGCGGCTGCCTTAAACATAAACTTAAGTAAGATATAAATGCCCGCCGTGTGGCTCCACATGATCACGCGCTATTGTACAACACAGCTCTTACTCTGAGGAGATTAGCTGCTCATGTGTTGAAGGACGAAAGGTCGGAGTTGAACAAGGTGCTGCGGTGTGTGCATGAACTACAAGTCTCCCATGAGTGAGTTATTTGTTTATTTTTAGTCTTACTAAAAAGGAAAAAGCTTATTTGTTAAAAAACACAAAAATAAAGGCCCCATATGTCGTGGGTAAAGCGAGTCCCACGACGCTAATATTCTGCGGATGCTTTCAACATAAACTTAAGTGAGGTATGAATGCCCGACGAGTGGCTCCACATGATCACGCATTACTGTACAATACAGCGTTAACTCTAAGGAGATTGGCTGCTCATGTGTTGAAGGATGAACGGTCGGAGTTGAACAAGGTGCTGCGGTGTGTGCATGAACTTCAAGTCTCCCACAAGTAAGTTATTCTTATTACTAAATTTTACCTGGTACAAATATTATAAACACACTAAAGAGTACATGATTGGGAACCGCAAAGGTCCAATACCTATGTCTTGCGTGACGTAGCACCACGGATCTGATATTCTGTAAGACCAAATATCTAAACCGACCGAACTTAACTAGACCGAATGTCTTTTTCTGGTTTTCGGCATGGAAAATGCTAAAAATAATAGTAACATGAACTTAAGTAAGTGTCAATGCCCGCCGCGTGGCTCCACATGATCACGCATTACTGTACAACACAGCGTTAACTCTGAGGAGATTGGCCGCTCATGTGTTGAAGGATGAAAGATCAGAGTTGAACAAGGTGCTGCGGTGTGTGCACGAACTTCAAGTCTCCCATGAGTGAGTTATTTGTTTCTTATTAGTATTACTAAAAATGAAAAAGTTTATTTGTTAAAAAAAATAATTTTAATAAAAAAAAAAACACAAAAATAAAGGCCCCATATGTCGTGGGTAAAGCGAGTTCCACGACGCTGATATTCTGCGGATGCCTTAAACATAAACTTAAGTAAGGTATGAATGCCCGCTGCGTGGCTCCACATGATCACGCACTACTTTACAACACAGCGTTAACTCTAAGGAGATTAGCCGCTCATGTGTTGAAAGACGAACGGTCGGAATTGAACAAGGTGCTGCGGTGTGTGCACGAACTTCAAGTCTCACACGAGTGAGTTATTCATTTCTTATTACTAACCACTTTGGCACACATTTTAAAACACAAAAATAAGGGTACATGATTGTCGTGGGTAAAGCGAGTCCCACGACGCTGATATTCGGCGGATGCCTGAAACATAAACTTAAGTAAGACCGAATAACTAAACCGACTGAACTTACAAAGACCGAATGTCTTTTTCTGGTTTTCGGCATGAAAATGCTAAAAATAATAGTAACATAAACTTAAGTGAGGTATGAATGCCCGCCGTGTGGGTCCACATGATCACGCACTATTGTACAATACAGCGCTCACTTTGAGGAGATTGGCTGCTCATGTATTGAAGGACGAAAGATCGGAGTTGAACAAGGTTCTGCGGTGTGTGCATGAACTTCAAGTTTCCCATGAGTGAGTTATTTGTTTCATATTACTAAACACTTTGACACACATTTTAAAACACTAAAATAAGGGTACATAATTATATCTTAATTAAATAAATAAAAAATGACAAACTAAAGTAAGATATAAATGCCACACGACCACGCACTACTGTACAATACAGCGTTAACTCTAAAGAGATTAGCTGCTCATGTATTGAAGGATGAAAGATCGGAGTTGAACAAGGTGCTGCGGTGTGTGCATGAACTTCAAGTCTCCCACGAGTAAGTTATTCTTATTACTAAATTTTACCTGGTACAAATATTATAAACACACTAAACTCTAAAGGGTACGTGATTGGGAACCCCGAAGGTTCCATATGTGTGGCGTGTCGCAACACCACGATGCTGATATTCTGCGGATGCCTTAAACATAAACTTAAGTAAGACCGAATAACTAAACCGACTGAATTTAACTAGACCGAATGTCTTTTCCTGGTTTTCGGCATGGAAAATGCTAAAAATAATAGTAACATAATCTTAAGTAAGTGTGAATGCCCGACGAGTGGCTCCACATGACCACGCACTATTGTACAATACCGCACTTACTCTGAGGAGATTGGCTGCTCATGTATTGAAGGACGAAAGATCAGAATTGAACAAGGTGCTGCGGTGTGTGCACGAACTACAAATCTCCCACGAGTAAGTTATTTGTTTCTTATTAGTCTTACTAAAAAGGAAAAAGCTTATTTGTTAAAAAACACAATAATAAAGGCCCCATATGTCGTGGGTAAAGCGAGTCCCACGACGCTGATATTCTGCAAATGTCTTTAACATAAACTTAAGTAAGAAACAAATGCCTGCCGCGTGGCTCCACATGATTAGGCGCTTCTGTACAATACCGCGCTAACTCTAAAGAGATTGGCTGGCCATGTGTTGAAGGACGAACGATTAGAATTGAACAAGGTTCTGCGGTGTGTGCATGAACTTCAAGTCTCTCACTAGTGAGTTATTTGTTTCAAATGAAAAAAAAGAAAAATCTCAACATACTCTAAAAAATTTGGTAACTCGTTGCATAATCTGTGTTATTATTTATTTATTTAATCCTGCACGCAAAAAAAAAGTACAAAAGGCGGACTTAATGCTTAAAGTATTCTCTACCAGTCAATCCTCGGGCGAGACAGAAATGCTGTAGGTGGTGTAAAATTCTAATTTTGATTTAAACGCCAATCTCTATACAGGGTGTCCAAAAACTCAACCTCAAGCTGGCACAGGGTGTTTTGCATTTTTTTTGTTGTGTCTTTGACAAAATATTGTTTCTTTATATCCAGGTACTTCCAACGCCTAGCCTCAGCGGAGGGCGGCGAAGGCGCCGAGCGAGCTCGCTACGAGCCCGCCGCCGCCGCCGCCGAGGCTCGAACCTGCGCCGACTTGCTCTCGCAGGCGCAGTGGCACGTTGCGCGAGCGAGACGACAACATATTGAAGAAGTTTCCTTAAGGGACCGACAGAGGGAGCAGCGGGAAGCCTTCCGCAGGCAGCAGGTCAGTTGTAGTTACTAAATAGCCTATATTAAGCCAAAATAACAGGCGATGCTAGAACCGGCGAAATGAGTGGGGGACCCTTCCGCAGGCAACAGGTCAGGTTTAGTCATTAGGTAGCCAAAAGGGACCACTAGCTACAACAGGTGACTCTGGGATCGTCAGAAGGAATGGAAGCCTTTCAGAATCAGCAAATGAGATAGCCATGGTAGCCTATAGCGACACTCTAGCTATAACAACAGGTGATACAGTGCCTAGAGCCGCCGCCGCCGAGGCTCGAACCTGCGCCGACTTGCTCTCGCAGGCGCAGTGGCACGTTGCGCGAGCGAGACGACAACATATCGAAGAAGTTTCCTTGAGGGACAGGCAGAGGGAGCAGAGGGAGGCCTTCCGCAGGCAACAGGTCAGATTTAGTCACTAGGTAGACAATAATGACACTAGCTATAACAACAGCGACTCTAGAACCGACAAACGGAATAGAAGTCATTTAGAGATAGCTGGTAAAGACAGCAGGCATTAGGTGGCCAACAACGACACACTAACTATATAAAAACTAGCATTGATTACTGCTAGTACTCGTAGGTGAGATACAGCGGGCTTTAGGTAGCCTAAAGCGACGCACTAGCTATAACAACAGGTGACGCTAGAACCGACAAACGGAGTGGAAACCTTTTAGAGACAGCTTGGGAGGTTATAAAGTCATCAGGTAGTCAAAAGCGACGCACTAGCTATAACAACAGGCGATACAGCGCCTAGAGCCGCCGCCGCCGAGGCTCGAACCTGCGCCGACTTGCTCTCGCAGGCGCAGTGGCACGTTGCGCGAGCGAGACGACAACATATTGAAGAGGTTTCGCTGAGGGACCGACAGAGGGAGCAGCGGGAGGCTTTCCGCAGGCAACAGGTCAGATTTAGTCACTAGGTAGCCAATAATGACACTAGCTATAACAATAGGTGACGCTAGAACTGACAAACGGAGTAGAAGCATTTTATAGGTAGCTGGTGAAAGACAGCATGCATTAGGTAGCCAATAACGACACACTAACTATATGAAAACTAGCATTGATTACTGCTAGTACTCGTAGGTAAGATACAGCGGGCATTAGGCAGCCAATAGTGACACTAGCTATGACAACAGGCGACGCTAGATCCGGCGAAATGAGTGGAAGCCTTTCAGACACAGCAAAGAAGGTTGAAAGGTCATTAGATAGCCTATAGCGACACATTTAGCTATAACAACAGGCGATACAGCGCCTAGAGCCGCCGCCGCCGAGGCTCGAACCTGCGCCGACTTGCTCTCGCAGGCGCAGTGGCACGTTGCGCGAGCAAGACGACAACATATTGAAGAAGTTTCGTTAAGGGACCGACAGAGGGAGCAGCGGGAGGCCTTCCGCAGGCAGCAGGTCAGATGTAGTTACTAAATAGCATATAGCAACATTCTAGCTACAACAGGCGACGCTAGAACCAACAAACGGAGTGGAAGCCTTCTAGAGATAGCCCGCGAAAGACAGCATGCATTAGGTGGCCAATAGTGACACTAGCTATAACAATAGGCGACGCTGGAACCGAAAAACGGATTGGAAGCCTTTTAGAGGTAGCTGGTGAAAGACAGCATGCATTAGGTAGCCAATAGCGACACTAGCTTTAACAACAGGTGACGCTAGAACCGACAAACAGCGTGGAAGCCTTTTAGACACAGCAAGGGAGGTTTAAAGGTCATTAAGTAGCCAATAGCAAAACACTAGCTATAACAGGCGACTCTAGGATCGTCAGCAGGAATGGAAGCCTTGCAGAATCGGCAAGTGAGATAGCGATGGTAGCCAATAGCGCACTAGCTATAACAACAGGCGACACTAGAACTGACAAACGGAGTGGAAGCCTTTTAGAGACATCAAGGGAGGTTTAAAGTTCATTAGGTAGCCAATAGCAACGCACTAGCTATAACAACAGGTGATACAGCGCCTAGAGCCGCCGCCGCCGAGGCTCGAACCTGCGCCGACTTGCTCTCGCAGGCGCAGTGGCACGTTGCGCGAGCGAGACGACAACATATTGAAGAAGTTTCGCTAAGGGACCGACAGAGGGAGCAGCGGGAGGCCTTCCGCAGGCAGCAGGTCTGATGTAGTTACTAAATAACTTATAGCGACGCACTACCTATAACAACAGCGACGCTAGAACCGACAAACAGCGTGGAAGCCTTTCAGAGACAGCATGTGAGGTTTCAAGGTCATTAGGTAGCCAATAGGACCAGCCATAACAGGCGACTCTAGAGTCGTCTGTTGACGGTTCTAGGACCGTCAGAGGGAATGGAAGCATTTTAGAATCAGCAGGTGAGATACAGCAGGCATTAGGTAGCCAATAGTGACACTAGCTATAACAACAGGCGACGCTAGGCCCGGCGAAGTGAGTGGTAGCCTTTCAGACACAGCATGTGAGGTTTCAAGGTCATTAGGTAGCCAATAGTGACACACCGGCCATAACAGGCGACTCCAGGACCGTTGGAGGGAATGGAAGCCTTTCAGAATCAGTAAGTGAGATAGCCATGGTAGCCTATAGCGACACACTAGCTATAACAACAGGTGATACAGCGCCTAGAGCCGCCGCCGCCGAGGCTCGAACCTGCGCCGACTTGCTCTCGCAGGCGCAGTGGCACGTTGCGCGAGCGAGACGACAACATATTGAAGAAGTTTCCTTAAGGGACCGACAGAGGGAGCAGCGGGAGGCCTTCCGAAGGCAGCAGGTCAGGTTTAGTCACTAAGTAGCTTATAGCAACATTCTAGCTACAACAGGCGACGCTAGAACCAACAAACAGCGTGGAAGCCTTTTAGAGACAGCTTGTGAGGTTTCAAGGTCATTAGGTAGCCAACAGCACCAGCCATAACAGGCGACTCTAGAGTCGCCTGTTATGGCTTCCATTCCCTCTGGCGGTACTAGGACCGTCAGAGGAAATGGAAGCCTTTTAGAATCAGCAGGTGAGACACAGCGGGCATTAGGTAGCCAATAGTGACACTAGCTATAACAACAGGTGACGCTAGAACCGACAAACGGAGTGGAAGCCTTTTAGAGACACCATGTGAGGTTATAAAGTCATTAGGTAGCCTATAGCGGCGCACTAGCTATAACAATAGGTGATACAGCGCCTAGAGCCGCCGCCGAGGCTCGAACCTGCGCCGACTTGCTCTCGCAGGCGCAGTGGCACGTTGCGCGAGCGAGACGACAACATATTGAAGAAGTTTCGTTAAGGGACCGACAGAGGGAGCAGCGGGAGGCCTTCCGCAGGCAGCAGGTCAGATGTAGTTACTAAATAGCATATAGCAACATTCTAGCTACAACAGGCGACGCTAGAACCAACAAACGGAGTGGAAGCCTTCTAGAGATAGCCCGCGAAAGACAGCATGCATTAGGTGGCCAATAGTGACACTAGCTATAACAATAGGCGACGCTGGAACCGAAAAACGGATTGGAAGCCTTTTAGAGGTAGCTGGTGAAAGACAGCATGCATTAGGTAGCCAATAGCGACACTAGCTTTAACAACAGGTGACGCTAGAACCGACAAACAGCGTGGAAGCCTTTTAGACACAGCAAGGGAGGTTTAAAGGTCATTAAGTAGCCAATAGCAAAACACTAGCTATAACAGGCGACTCTAGGATCGTCAGCAGGAATGGAAGCCTTGCAGAATCGGCAAGTGAGATAGCGATGGTAGCCAATAGCGCACTAGCTATAACAACAGGCGACACTAGAACTGACAAACGGAGTGGAAGCCTTTTAGAGACATCAAGGGAGGTTTAAAGTTCATTAGGTAGCCAATAGCAACGCACTAGCTATAACAACAGGTGATACAGCGCCTAGAGCCGCCGCCGCCGAGGCTCGAACCTGCGCCGACTTGCTCTCGCAGGCGCAGTGGCACGTTGCGCGAGCGAGACGACAACATATTGAAGAAGTTTCGCTAAGGGACCGACAGAGGGAGCAGCGGGAGGCCTTCCGCAGGCAGCAGGTCTGATGTAGTTACTAAATAACTTATAGCGACGCACTACCTATAACAACAGCGACGCTAGAACCGACAAACAGCGTGGAAGCCTTTCAGAGACAGCATGTGAGGTTTCAAGGTCATTAGGTAGCCAATAGGACCAGCCATAACAGGCGACTCTAGAGTCGTCTGTTGACGGTTCTAGGACCGTCAGAGGGAATGGAAGCATTTTAGAATCAGCAGGTGAGATACAGCAGGCATTAGGTAGCCAATAGTGACACTAGCTATAACAACAGGCGACGCTAGGCCCGGCGAAGTGAGTGGTAGCCTTTCAGACACAGCATGTGAGGTTTCAAGGTCATTAGGTAGCCAATAGTGACACACCGGCCATAACAGGCGACTCCAGGACCGTTGGAGGGAATGGAAGCCTTTCAGAATCAGTAAGTGAGATAGCCATGGTAGCCTATAGCGACACACTAGCTATAACAACAGGTGATACAGCGCCTAGAGCCGCCGCCGCCGAGGCTCGAACCTGCGCCGACTTGCTCTCGCAGGCGCAGTGGCACGTTGCGCGAGCGAGACGACAACATATTGAAGAAGTTTCGCTAAGGGACCGACAGAGGGAGCAGCGGGAGGCCTTCCGCAGGCAGCAGGTCTGATGTAGTTACTAAATAACTTATAGCGACGCACTACCTATAACAACAGCGACGCTAGAACCGACAAACAGCGTGGAAGCCTTTCAGAGACAGCATGTGAGGTTTCAAGGTCATTAGGTAGCCAATAGGACCAGCCATAACAGGCGACTCTAGAGTCGTCTGTTGACGGTTCTAGGACCGTCAGAGGGAATGGAAGCATTTTAGAATCAGCAGGTGAGATACAGCAGGCATTAGGTAGCCAATAGTGACACTAGCTATAACAACAGGCGACGCTAGGCCCGGCGAAGTGAGTGGTAGCCTTTCAGACACAGCATGTGAGGTTTCAAGGTCATTAGGTAGCCAATAGTGACACACCGGCCATAACAGGCGACTCCAGGACCGTTGGAGGGAATGGAAGCCTTTCAGAATCAGTAAGTGAGATAGCCATGGTAGCCTATAGCGACACACTAGCTATAACAACAGGTGATACAGCGCCTAGAGCCGCCGCCGCCGAGGCTCGAACCTGCGCCGACTTGCTCTCGCAGGCGCAGTGGCACGTTGCGCGAGCGAGACGACAACATATTGAAGAAGTTTCCTTAAGGGACCGACAGAGGGAGCAGCGGGAGGCCTTCCGAAGGCAGCAGGTCAGGTTTAGTCACTAGGTAGACAATAATGACACTAGCTATAACAATAGGCGACGCTAGAACTGACAAACGGAGTGGAAGCATTTTATAGGTAGCTGGTGAAAGACAGCATGCATTAGGTGGCCAACAACGACACACTAACTATATAAAAACTAGCATTGATTACTGCTAGTACTCGTAGGTGAGATACAGCGGGCATTGGGTAGCCAATAGTGACACTAGCTATAACAACAGGCGACGCTAGAACCGGCGAAGTGAGTGGAACCCTTCAGACACAGCAAGGGAGGTTTAAAGGTCATTAGGTAGCCTATAGCGAAGCACTAGCTATAACAGGCGACTCCAGGACCGTTGGAGGGAATGAGAGCCTTTCAGAATCAGCAAGTGAGATAGGCATGGTAGCCTATAGCGACACTCTAGCCATAACAACAGGTGATACAGCGCCTAGAGCCGCCGCCGCCGAGGCTCGAACCTGCGCCGACTTGCTCTCGCAGGCGCAGTGGCACGTTGCGCGAGCGAGACGACAACATATTGAAGAAGTTTCCTTAAGGGACCGACAGAGGGAGCAGCGAGAAGCCTTCCGCAGGCAGCAGGTCAGATACAACAGCTTAAGATCGCCATTAGCGACACGCTAACTATATAAAAACTAGCATTGATTACTGCTAGTACTCGTAGGTGAGATACAGCGGGCATTAGGTAGCTAATAGTGACACTAGCTATAACAATAGGCGACGCTGGAACCGAAAAATGGACTGGAAGCCTTTTAGAGGTAGCTGGTGAAAGACAGCATGCATTAGGTAGCCAATAGCGACACTAGCTATAACAACAGGCGACGCTGGAACCGACAAACAGCGTGGAAGCCTTTTAGAGACAGCATGTGAGGTTTCAAGGTCATTAGGTAGCCAAAAGCGAAACATTAGCTATAACAGGCGGCTCTAGGATCGTCAGAAGGAATGGAAGCCTTTCAGAATCAGCAAGTTAGATAGCCATGGTAGCCAATAGCGACGCACTAGCTATAACAACAAGTGACACAGCGCCTAGAGCCGCCACCGCCGAGGCTCGAACCTGCGCCGACTTGCTCTCGCAGGCGCAGTGGCACGTTGCGCGAGCGAGACGACAACATATTGAAGAAGTTTCCTTAAGGGACCGGCAGAGGGAGCAGCGAGAAGCCTTCCGCAGGCAGCAGGTCAGGTTTAGTCACTAAGTAGCTTATAGCAACATTCTAGCTACAACAGGCGACGCTAGAACCAACAAACAGCGTGGAAGCCTTTTAGAGACAGCTTGTGAGGTTTCAAGGTCATTAGGTAGCCAACAGCACCAGCCATAACAGGCGACTCTAGAGTCGCCTGTTATGGCTTCCATTCCCTCTGGCGGTACTAGGACCGTCAGAGGAAATGGAAGCCTTTTAGAATCAGCAGGTGAGACACAGCGGGCATTAGGTAGCCAATAGTGACACTAGCTATAACAACAGGTGACGCTAGAACCGACAAACGGAGTGGAAGCCTTTTAGAGACAGCATGTGAGGTTATAAAGTCATTAGGTAGCCTATAGCGGCGCACTAGCTATAACAATAGGTGATACAGCGCCTAGAGCCGCCGCCGAGGCTCGAACCTGCGCCGACTTGCTCTCGCAGGCGCAGTGGCACGTTGCGCGAGCGAGACGACAACATATTGAAGAGGTTTCCTTAAGGGACCGACAGAGGGAGCAGCGAGAGGCCTTCCGCAGGCAACAGGTCAGATGTAGTTACTGAATAGCCTATCTATAGCGACGTACTAGCTATATAACAACAGCGACGCTAGAACCGACAAACAGCGTGGAAGCCTTTCAGAGACAGCATGTGAGGTTTCAAGGTCATTAGGTAGCCTATAGCGACGCACTAGCTATAACAGGTGACTCTAGGATCGTCAAAAAGAATGGAAGCCTTTCAGAATCAGCAAGTGAGATAGCCATGGTAGCCAATAGTAGTATAGTAGCGACACACTAGGCTATAACAACAGATACAGCGCCTAGAGCCGCCGCCGCCGAGGCTCGAACCTGCGCCGACTTGCTCTCGCAGGCGCAGTGGCACGTTGCGCGAGCGAGACGACAACATATAGAAGAGGTTTCCTTGAGGGACCGCCAGAGGGAGCAAAGGGAGGCCTTCCGCAGGCAACAGGTCAGGTTTAGTCACTAGATAGACAATAATGACACTAGCTATAATAATAGGTGACGCTAGAACTGACAAACGGAGTGGAAGCATTTTATAGGTAGCTGGTGAAAGACAGCATGCATTAGGTGGCCAACAACGACACACTAACTATATAAAAACTAGCATTGATTACTGCTAGTACTCGTACGTGAGATACAGCGGGCTTTAGGTAGGCAATAGCGACACACTAGCTATAACAACAGGTGACGCTAAAACCGACAAACGACGTGGAAGCCTTTTAGACACAGCATGTGAGGTTTTGAAGTCATTAGGTAGCCCATAGCGACACACTAGCTATAACAGGCGACTCTAGGATCATCAGAGGGAATGGAAGCCTTGCAGAATCAGCAAGTGAGATACCCATGGTAGCCAATAGCGACGCACTAGCTATAACAACAGATACAGCGCCTAGAGCCGCCGCCGCCGAGGCTCGAACCTGCGCCGACTTGCTCTCGCAGGCGCAGTGGCACGTTGCGCGAGCGAGACGACAACATATTGAAGAAGTTTCGTTAAGGGACCGACAGAGGGAGCAGCGGGAGGCCTTCCGCAGGCAGCAGGTTAGATACAACAGCCTTAGAAAACCATTAGCGACGCACTAGCTATATAAAAACTAGTATTGAGAACTGCTAGTACTCGTAGGTGAGATACAGCGATCATTGGATAGCTAATAGTGACACTAGCTATAACAACAGGTGACGGCAGAACTGGCGAAGTGAGTAGAACCCTTCAGACACAGCAAGGGAGGTTTAAAGGTCATTAGGTAGCCTATAGCGAAGCACTAGCTATAACAGGCGACTCCAGGACCGTTGGAGGGAATGAGAGCCTTTCAGAATCAGCAAGTGAGATAGGCATGGTAGCCTATAGCGGCGCACTAGCTATAACAACAGGTGATACAGCGCCTAGAGCCGCCGCCGCCGAGGCTCGAACCTGCGCCGACTTGCTCTCGCAGGCGCAGTGGCACGTTGCGCGAGCGAGACGACAACATATTGAAGAAGTTTCGTTAAGGGACCGACAGAGGGAGCAGCGAGAGGCCTTCCGCAGGCAACAGGTCAGATGTAGTTACTGAATAGCCTATCTATAGCGACGTACTAGCTATATAACAACAGCGACGCTAGAACCGACAAACAGCGTGGAAGCCTTTCAGAGACAGCATGTGAGGTTTCAAGGTCATTAGGTAGCCTATAGCGACGCACTAGCTATAACAGGTGACTCTAGGATCGTCAAAAAGAATGGAAGCCTTTCAGAATCAGCAAGTGAGATAGCCATGGTAGCCAATAGTAGTATAGTAGCGACACACTAGGCTATAACAACAGATACAGCGCCTAGAGCCGCCGCCGCCGAGGCTCGAACCTGCGCCGACTTGCTCTCGCAGGCGCAGTGGCACGTTGCGCGAGCGAGACGACAACATATAGAAGAGGTTTCCTTGAGGGACCGGCAGAGGGAGCAGCGGGAGGCCTTCCGCAGGCAGCAGGTCAGGTTTAGTCACTAGGTAGCTAATATTGACACTAGCTATAACAATAGGCGACGCTAGAACCGACAAATGGAGTGGCAGCCTTTCAGAGGCAGCTGGTGAGATAAATCAGACATTAGATAGCCAATAACGACACACTAACTATATAAAAACTAGTATCGAGAACGGCTAGTACAGTCGAGTTCATTAATATATAAGCATTGTCAAGGATTCAAAATATAGTGAGCGTTGGAAAGCTCAATAAATTCTACAGAACTTATAGATCACAAATATGTTCACATGTGAACGGTCCAATAATATATGCAGTGCAATATGCCATAAATATGTGGTCACCCTTTTCAACAATAATATCTAAACTGTAATTACTTCAATAATATCTAAGTAGGCTTAGCTTCTTAATTATCTTTATATGTATGGGAAAATCTATTTTAAGACTGAACAAATAAGACCTAGTTTACATTGTTACAGAAATGACAGTGTAGCTTCCATTGGTCACCTCGCGTGTTTTATTTTAAAATAAGTGTATTTCAAAAGATAGGAAAACCAGAAAAAGGCATTCGGTCTTGGCATCAGGCGGGACTCGAACCCGCGTCTTTCGCAAGCCGGGCGACTGCACTACCAATTATGCTACCGAGACCATTAACAGACCGAACGAATTTCTCTGGTATATTATACCTGACAGCCAGGTTGGTTTCACCAATGTTTAGGCATATACCTTAAACACCTTACCTTAAGTGTATTTCAATCCAAATATAAAATAATAAACTGATTGATGACTGACATATTTATTGACGAAATACTTAAAACTAGGTCTTATACACTAATTTTTATATTAATTCTTATCGTACCTATCAATACAGTTTTGATATAATTGGAAATAAACTTTTCATTACTCATACTCTGAAAGTAAGTCATTACTGACCTGAGAAGCGGGCTGAAAGTAACACTTTTCATCCCTAGGGAGAATCACTTTCAACTGACAGGTGTCAAATTATTTTTAAAAAATCTAGTTCTTTTTCACATATCTATTGAACCATGTTCCAACTTTCTATACAGCCACGATGTAAAATTTGAAATAACTTAAAGTTAAGTATTGATTAGAGATTTAAATAACTTTATTATAATTAAGTTTCAACAATTTCTTTAAAATAACTTAGCTTTGAGCAAAATATTTACCATTTTTCCAATGATGGAAATAAAAAATAATGGCTGAATAGCGGGCCGGCCACAGAAAAAAAAACAAACAAAATAGGCGGGAAAGCGGCAATTCCATCTTCATGAATTAATTAATGTTTTTATTTTTACTTTCCTCGTATTTGTAATGAAAAGCACAGTGTTTACCTCGGGTTAAAGACTTATTTAGTCCCTCGAACTATTGGCGCCCTCACTTCGTTCCGGGCGCCAAACCCCGTCTCGGGACTAAATAAGTTACTTTCACCCCTAGGATAACAATGTACTATAAAATGTCCCGTAAATTGTTCTATTCCTAAACATGCTAATATTAGAACACATTTACAAAAAAAATATGAATGATTTTGTAAAAGACGATGTTTCACCTACGGGAACCTTATCATAGTAACTAGAAATTTCACCGTAAGTCACAAATTATAAAATAACAAAAAAAAAATTTCTGCTCAGCCAGGCGCAACCATCTTAGGTTTGATAATTATACCACAACTTTTATAGGACTAACGAAGTCATAGCTGTAAATTAAATTTTACGTCACCGGAAAGAAAAGAATATCATTACATTTTAGTATAAACTTTATTTTTTGACTCTTATAACTTAAACAAAACTAAATCTCTGTAGCTTTAGTGTCCTAAACTAAAACTAATATTAAATATTTTTTTGTAAAAAAAAAGCACGTCTTCAATAAAGTCAATTTTTCGAGAAATTAGGTACCAAAATATTATCTAATTAGCGCTCCAATTAAAAATAATAGTCGCTAATATCTTGTGTATGATCCGTTCGCATCAATCACTGCTTGCAGTCGAGCTCTCATTGACTGAACCATATTGTGGCAACAATCTCTATTTCTATAACTATTCCAGATGTCATGTGCATGAGCCTTTAAATTCTCTTCCGTGCGAGCCTCATCAGAGTCCCAATTCTGTACCATTAACCCCCATAGATTCTCTATGGGGTTAAGGTCCGGACTTTTCGGTGGATTTTTTATTAATTCTAAGTCTGGTTGCTCCGCTATCCAATTTTGAACTCGTCTGGCATTGTGAACGGAACTATTATTCTGTATAAAAGTTATCCGGTGATTATCAGGATAGACAATTTTTGCAGTTGGTAAAAACACATCTTTTAGAATATCTAGATAGGCATCACTATTCATTCGACCAGATATTTCGCACAGTTCTATGGGTCCACCCGAATTTATCCACCCCCAAAATCCGAACGTAATGCGTCCACTACGTCTATTTGGCAATACATTCTCATCATCATAACGTGTATTGGCTGCACGATACAAAGAAATCCGCCCGTCCGCCGAAGAAACAAACGTTTTCTCGTCCATGAAAGCAACGTGTTCAAAATTATAATTTAAATATCTGTTAGCAAATTGTAACCGATATGCCTAATTCTTCCGCAATAGCTGATTTAGAAACCCCGTCCTCATACATATGAACTATTTTATGTTTCGTATGCTCATCAATTCGATACATTTTTATTTTAAATGGGTAGGAGGATTGCAATAAAATTGTAATGCAAATTATAGAATTTAATTGAATAGTTATTTGACATGTGCGTCAGTTATAATTTTATTAGAAAAACAGAACGTCATTTGAAGTTTATCTAGCCAGTGATAAATAATGTTGCAAACTCCTTAACCATGCAGTTTTATGAACACTAGTAAAATCATCTTTATGCCGTTAATAATTAGGTAGAATTTTAATTACATTAACTAGTTCAGATATTATTGTATTCCGTGTGCATACATAATTATGGATCACACGCTTTTCAGATAATATGATCTTAAAGTTGTTCATATAATAATGTGTCTTTGGCTGTATAGATGTTACTGAGAAGAAGGAGTCCCATATTTATGAATCTAAACCTTGAAAACAATTTAGTGATGCTTATGCTTGGTACAATATTATGAACTTTTTTAACGTTAATATATTTTTGAATCCTTGACAGTGCTTATATATTAATGAACTCGACTGTACTCGTAGGTGAGATACAGCGGGCATTAGCCAATAATGACACTAGCTATAACAACAGGCGACGCTAGAACCGACAATCGGAGTGGAAGCTTTTTACAGGTAGCTGGTGAAAGACAGCAGGCATCAGGTAGACAATAATGACATACTAACTATATAAAAACTAGTATTGAGACAGCTGGTACTCGTAGGTGAGATACAGCGGGCATTGGGTAGCCAATAGTGACTCTAGCTGTAACAACAGCGACGCTAGAGCCGGCGAAATGAGTGGAAGCCTTTCAGACACAGCAAGGGAGGTTGAAAGGTCATTAAGGAGCCTATAGCGACACACTAGCTATAACAACAGGCGACGCTAGAACCGGCGAAATGATTGGAAGCCTTTCAGACACAGCAAGGGAGGTTGAAAGGTCATAAGGTAGCTAATAGCGAAACACTAGCTACAACAGGTGACTCTAGGATCGTCAGAAGGAATGGAAGCCTTTCAGACAGCAAGTGAAATACAGCCGGCATTAGGTAACCAATAGCGACGCACTAGCTATAACAACAGATACAGCGCCTAGAGCCGCCGCCGCCGAGGCTCGAACCTGCGCCGACTTGCTCTCGCAGGCGCAGTGGCACGTTGCGCGAGCGAGACGACAACATATAGAAGAGGTTTCGCTGAGGGACCGACAGAGGGAGCAGCGGGAGGCCTTCCGCAGGCAGCAGGTCAGGTTTAGTCACTAGGTAGCCAATAATGACACTAGCTATAATAATAGGCGACGCCAGAACCAACAAACGGGGTGGAAGTCTTTTAGAGATAGCGGATGAAAGACAGCAGGCATTAGATGGCCAATAGCGACACACTAGCTATAAAAACAGCGAAGCTAGTACCGCCAGAAGGAGTGGAATCCTTTTATAGGCAGCAGGTGAGATAGATTTTTTTAGAGACGGCTTTTGCCACACGCACAGTTCCTACGAGCGTTGACTTGCATATAAACGCGAATCGTGTTTCCATGTCAGAATGTCAGTAACTATAAGGTGAGAGTGTTTTTATGGACTTCTTGATCCTAAAATGTAGCTTTCGCAGCTTTAACGTACAATGGGATAAGCAGAAGGGTTTCAACACCTAGTATTAAAGTAACGTGCCTAGTGAACATGCCCTAGTAACCCATCGTACGCAACTCCAGTTTCCAGAAGCATGAAATGAAGCAAATTCTTCACGTTAACTAATTAGTAATCACTCCATATGTTTATTTGAATCTGTTTATTAATTTGTTTGTTTAAATAAATAATCAGCATTATTTATTGAGGGATTTAATAATGAGATATCTATAAAACACAGCTTACTAACTTACTACTACTACTTACTTTGAGTTTGTAAGTTGACATTATTTTTTCTGTAATTTTGTTTTTATTTTAAGTGTATTTTGTAGACCGATTGATTTTTTTCTTTCAATGTGTTATTTTTATATTATTTTATTATTGAAATTTTATTTACCTTTTGACTATCTCAATATGAATTCATGTAACTTGACATTATATTGTAATTTTATATTGAGAAATAAATAATCTATCTATCTAACGTCAAAATGTTTTAAACCCCACAGGAAGACGAGCGCAAGCGTCAAGCGGAGCAAATGGCTAAAAGCACAGTGGAGATGCTCCAAAAGCGTCAAGAGTACAAAGAGAAGACGAAGAACGCTCTCTTGTTCGAGCACATGCCGGCGGAGGGGAAGGCGAAGGGAGGGGGGCGGGGGAGACGGAGGGACGAGTATGTGTCCGACTCCGGGAGTGCCAGCGACGGGCCCCGGGGCGGGGAGGACGGGTGAGTACTTGATGATTTGCTTTGTTACTGTAGTTTAGTTCTTAGAGTGTCGGAGACGAAATATGAGCTGATTCAGGAAATTGATGCAGTTCAAAGCGGCAAATTTAGACCTAGTATAATTATGGCTTTCACGCTAAAAAATTAACCATTTAGGCCATTGGCATTTTGCCATTTTTTGGCATTTGCGTTATTTTGGCATTTTGCCATTTTTTGGCATTTGCGTTATTTTGGCATTTGCGTTATTTTGGCATTTTGCCATTTTTGGCATTTGCGTCATTTTGGCATTTTGCCATTTTTTGGCATTTGCGTCATTTTCTCGCCAAATAATGACGCGCAACGATCTCGTATATCTCCAACACTTGAAGCATTAATGGCTAAGAGCACAGTGGAGATGCTCCAAAAGCGTCAAGAGTACAAAGAGAAGACGAAGAACGCTCTCTTGTTCGAGCACATGCCGGCGGAGGGGAAGGCGAAGGGAGGGGGGCGGGGGAGACGGAGGGACGAGTATGTGTCCGACTCCGGGAGTGCCAGCGACGGGCCCCGGGGCGGGGAGGACGGGTGAGTACTTGATACTTTGCTTTTTTACTGTAGTTTAAGCCTTCGAGTGACGGAGACGAAATATGAGCTCATTCAGGAAATTGGTGCAGTTCCAAGCGGCAAATCTATATATATAATAGAAAATCGTGTTAGTTACTCCACTTATAACTCAAGAACGGCTGAACCGATTTAACTGAAAATTAGCATGAAGGTACTCGTAGTTTAGAGCCAGGAGAGGGACATAGGATACTTTTATTTTTATTTTATTTTTTTTTACTTTTTTTTATATTGCCCTTAAGACGGAACAAAGTTCGCCAGGTGAGCTAGTTTAGTATAATTATGTCTTTCGCGCTAAAAAAATAACCATTCAGGCCAGGCCATTAGCATTTTGGCATTTGCGTCATTTTGGCGCCAAATAATGACGCGCAACGATCTAGCGCCATTTTAGTAAAATTCGATAACGCGCCTGACAGTTCGTATGTCTCCGACACTTGAAGGATTAACAGCTAAGAGCACAGTGGAGATGCTCCAAAAGCGTCAAGAGTACAAAGAGAAGACGAAGAACGCTCTCTTGTTCGAGCACATGCCGGCGGAGGGGAAGGCGAAGGGAGGGGGGCGGGGGAGACGGAGGGACGAGTATGTGTCCGACTCCGGGAGTGCCAGCGACGGGCCCCGGGGCGGGGAGGACGGGTGAGTACTTGATGATTTGCTTTGTTACTGTAGTTTAGCCCTTCGAGTGTCGGAGACGAAATATGAGCTGATTCAGGAAATTGGTGCAGTTCCAAGTGACAAATTTAGACGTAGTATAATTATGTCTTACGCGCTAAAAAATTAACCATTTAGGCATTTTTTGGCATTTTGCCATTTTTTGGCGTTTGCGTTATTTTGGCATTTTGCCATTTTTTGGCATTTGCGTTATTTTGGCATTTTACCATTTTTTTGGCATTTGCGTTATTTTGGCATTTGCCTTCTTTTGGCTTTTCCCATTTTTGGCATTTGCGTTATTTTGGCATTTTACCATTTTTTTGGCATTTGCCTTCTTTTGGCATTTTGCCATTTTTGGCATTTGCGTTATTTTGGCATTTTGCCATTTTTTGGCATTTGCGTTATTTTGGCATTTTGCCATCTTTTGGCATTTGCGTTATTTTGGCAGTACGCAATTTTTTGGCATTTGCGTTATTTTGGCATTTTGCCATTTTTTGGCATTTGCGTTATTTTGGCATTTTGCCATTTTTTGGCATTTGCGTCATTTTCTCGCCAAATAATGACGCGCAACGATCTACCGCCATTTTAGTAAGATTCGTGACAGCTCGTATGTCTCCAACACTTGAAGGACTAATAGCTAAGAGCACAGTGGAGATGCTCCAAAAGCGTCAAGAGTACAAAGAGAAGACGAAGAACGCTCTCTTGTTCGAGCACATGCCGGCGGAGGGGAAGGCGAAGGGAGGGGGGCGGGGGAGACGGAGGGACGAGTATGTGTCCGACTCCGGGAGTGCCAGCGACGGGCCCCGGGGCGGGGAGGACGGGTGAGTACTTGATGCTTTGCTTTGTTACTGTAGTTTAAGCCTTCGAGTGTCGGAGACGAATTATGAGCTGATTCAGCTAGACCTAGCATAATTATGCCTTTCGCACTAAAAAATTAACCATTTAGGCATTTTTTGGCATTTGCGTCATTTTGGCTCCAAATAATGACGCGCAATGATAGATAGATAGATAGATATTCTTTATTGCACACGAAAACAACAGAAATCAACAACAAAGAAACACAGATTAACGATAATGTACAGTCAACAGCACATCAGGTTACCCCATTTCCGTTTTTTCTCTCGCTCTTGCCAAATGACATTTGTTCGCGATAGAGCAAGGAGGACTGACCGGAAATGGGTAGCGTGATGTGCCGGCCACCGTACAATTTGGGCGGCTTTATCGCTAAAAAGCGATCTCTTCCAAACAACCCACGATCCCAACGATCTACCGCCATTTTAGTAAGATACGGCGATAACGCGCCTGACAGCTCGTATGTCTCCTACACTTGAAGGATTAACAGCTAAGAGCACAGTGGAGATGCTCCAAAAGCGTCAAGAGTACAAAGAGAAGACGAAGAACGCTCTCTTGTTCGAGCACATGCCGGCGGAGGGGAAGGCGAAGGGAGGGGGGCGGGGGAGACGGAGGGACGAGTATGTGTCCGACTCCGGGAGTGCGAGCGACGGGCCCCGGGGCGGGGAGGACGGGTGAGTACTTGATGCTTTGCTTTGTTACTGTAGTTTAATCCTTCGAGTGACGGAGACGAAATATGAGCTCATTCAGGAAATTGGTGCAGTTCAAAGCGGCAAATTTAGACCTAGCATAATTATGTCTTTCGCGCTAAAAAATTAACCATTTAGGCCATTGGCATTTTGGCATTTGCGTTATTTTGGCATTTGCGTTATTTTGGCATTAGCGTTATTTTGGCATTTGCGTTATTTTGGCATTTCGCAATTTTTTGGCATTTGCGCTATTTTGGCATTTTGCCATTTTTTGGCATTTGCGTTATTTTGGCATTTTGCCATTTTTAGGCATTTGCGTCATTTTGGCGCCAAATAATAACTAAATGGCTAACTAAAAAACTAAAATGGCGATCTACCGCCATTTTAGTAAGATTCGGCGATAACGCGTCTGACAGCTCGTATATCTCCGACACTTGAAGGATCAATGGCTAAGAGCACAGTAGAGATGCTTCAAAAGCGTCAAGAGTACAAAGAGAAGACGAAGAACGCTCTCTTGTTCGAGCACATGCCGGCGGAGGGGAAGGCGAAGGGAGGGGGGCGGGGGAGACGGAGGGACGAGTATGTGTCCGACTCCGGGAGTGCGAGCGACGGGCCCCGGGGCGGGGAGGACGGGTGAGTACTTGATGCTTTGCTTTGTTACTGTAGTTTAAGCCTTCGAGTGTCGGGGACGAAATATGAGCTCATTCAGGAAATTGGTGCAGTTCCAAACGGCAAATTTAGACTTAGTATAATTATGTCTTTCGCGCTAAAAAATTAACCATTAAGGCCATTGGCATTTTGCCATTTTTTGGCATTTGCGTTTTTTTGGCATTTGCGTTTTTTTGGCATTTTGGCATTTGCGTTATTTTGGCATTTTACCATTTTTTGGCATTTGCGTTATTTTGGCATTTTGCCATTTTTTGGCATTTGCCTTATTTTGGCATTTTGGCATTTTTTGCCATTTGCGTCATTTTCTCGCCAAATAATGACGCGCAGCGATCTAGCGCCATTTTAGTAAGATTCGGCGATAACGCGCCTGACACGTATGTCTGACACTCGAAAGATGAATGGCTAAGAGCACAGTGGAGATGCTCCAAAAACGTCAAGAGTACAAAGAGAAGACGAAGAACGCTCTCTTGTTCGAGCACATGCCGGCGGAGGGGAAGGCGAAGGGAGGGGGGCGGGGGAGACGGAGGGACGAGTATGTGTCCGACTCCGGGAGTGCGAGCGACGGGCCCCGGGGCGGGGAGGACGGGTGAGTACTTGATGCTTTGCTTTGTTACTGTAGTTTAAGCCTTCGAGTGTCGGAGACGAAATATGAGCTCATTCAGGAAATTGGTGCAGTTCAAAGCGGCAAATTTCGACCTAGTATAATTATGGCTGACACCGATATAAAACCCAAGCAACCCGGATAACGGCGGTAGGCTCGCCCCTTGCCACGTTGGGTTCAAATTCTCTCGGCGAAATGTGGGCTCTTGAATGTTCCGTTCACCATGACGGCAACAGTCAGTGCGCCTGTGACTAACCCATTAGGGATATGGTCGTGAGGGTATGTTATAATTATGGCTGTCGCGCTAAAAAATTAACCATTTACGCCATTGGTATTTTGCCATTTTTTGGCATTTGCGTTATTTTGGCATTACGCATTTTTTTGGCATTTGCGCTATTTTGGCATTTTGCCATTTTTTGGCATTTGCGTTATTTTGGCATTTTGCCATTTTTTGGCATTTGCGTTATTTTGGCATTTTGCCATTTTTTGGCATTTGCGTTATTTTGGCATTTTGCCATTTTTTGCCATTTTGCCATTTTTTGGCATTTGCGTCATTTTGGCGCCAAATAATGACGCGTAAAGATCTACCGCCATTTTAGTAAGATTCGGCGCCTGACAGCTCGTATGTCAGACACTTGAAGGATTAACGGCTAAGAGCACAGTGGAGATGCTCCAAAAGCGTCAAGAGTACAAAGAGAAGACGAAGAACGTTCTCTTGTTCGAGCACATGCCGGCGGAGGGGAAGGCGAAGGGAGGGGGGCGGGGGAGACGGAGGGACGAGTATGTGTCCGACTCCGGGAGTGCGAGCGACGGGCCCCGGGGCGGGGAGGACGGGTGAGTACTTGATGCTTTGTTTTGTTACTGTAGTTTAATTCTTCGAGTGTCGGAGACGAAATATGAGCTCATTCAGGAAATTGGTGCAGTTCAAAGCGGCAAATTTAGACCTAGTATAATTATGTCTTTCGCGCTAAAAAATTAACCATTTAGGCCGTTGGCATTTTGCCATTTTTTGGCATTTGCGTTATTTTGGCATTTTGGCATTTTGCCATTTTTTTGCGTTATTTTGGCTTTTTTTCCATTTTTTGGCATTTGCGTTATTTTGGCATTTTACCATTTTTTGGCATTTGCGTTGTTTTGACATGTTGCCACTTTTTGGCATTTTGCCATTTTTTGGCATTTGCGTTATTTTGGCATTTTGTTATTTTGCCATTTTTTGGCTTTTGCCATTTTTTGGCATTTGCGTTATTTTGGCATTTTGTCATTTTTTGGCATTTGCGTTATTTTGGCATTTTGTCATTTTTTGGCATATGCGTTATTTTGGCATTTTGTCATTTTTTGGCATTTGCGTTATTTTGGCATTTTGCCATTTTTTGGCATTTGCGTCATTTTCTCGCCAAATAATGACGCGCAACGATCTACCGCCATTTTAGTAAGATTCGGCGATAACGCGCCTGAAAGCTCGTATGTCTCCGACACTTGAAGGATTAATAGCTAAAAGCACAGTGGAGATGCTCCAAAAGCGTCAAGAGTACAAAGAGAAGACGAAGAACGCTCTCTTGTTCGAGCACATGCCGGCGGAGGGGAAGGCGAAGGGAGGGGGGCGGGGGAGACGGAGGGACGAGTATGTGTCCGACTCCGGGAGTGCGAGCGACGGGCCCCGGGGCGGGTGGAGGGGGGGTGAGTACTATACTTTTATGGGGAAAATCAAACTGCATTTTCCTCCATTAAAATTTAAGTTGTATAATTAAAATATTTACAACAAAACTGAAGGCATTAGGTAAAATGATTTATTTACATTAACAACAAGTCTGAAACAATAATCCAACCTATAATTTTCTCAATCTGACAGAACTTATCGCCCACATCAAATTTTATTAGTGGCCAGGCGCACACAAGGAGTTTGTGTGCGCCTTGTCGCCACACTTTCTTCTATTTTGTTACTGTAACTTACCCACAAACATAACTAACTGAATCAGAATCAGAATCAGAATTTATTTGCAATAAAAGTGGTTACAAAGATCTTACACATAATTAATTATACAGTTCCGTCACAATTAGCTTCTTAATCTAAAGCATGCAAATATTAATTTATCAATTTTATGTCACTTTATTCAATCTCTGACCCCCTTATTCATACAAACTTAAACAGTTATTCAGCTATACATGAGGGGGTAAATGAATTGTTATTTATTTATTTTACTTGATTTAAAACGGCTTGCAGGCCAATGACAGTAATTAATTAATTATTATTTAGATGGTAAGTTATTTCATGACTTACCATCTATAGATACAAATCTGAAATAAATGATATTAGCATTACGTTGGCGCAATCATAGAAACAAATGGAGGCCATTGCCTACCAATTTGTCTTTTTCTCATGCCTCAAAATATTCTTTTGTATTTATCATGAATTCTACGATTTACCTAATTTCGTTTATTCATTTATCTACTAGCAGCCGCCCGCGGTTTCCACCTCAACACAGGGGTTGAATTTCTAACAATCCTTTGTTAGGCCTCACTTACGTCATGAAAGGAACCCCTGTACCGAATTTCAAGTTTCTAGGTACAATCAATGATTTAATTATAAAAATAGGTAGATAGGTTACTTGTGCTAAAAAAGTGGCACCCGAAATCAGAACGATTCGTACACCTGATCAAAGCATTGACTGTGTTGACTGTCTGAGACGACACTTCGCAACATGTATCTGTCTCGTTCACGCTCTAGTAAATAATCGTACTGTCTTCACACGTTATAACAAAGTCAAATTAACAACGTCGTACCCCGTGGATAATTTTTGACTTTGCGTATGTTCTGACATAACCTATCTACGTCTTTTTTGTAATATAAATATATTAGTATTGTAATATCGTTAGGTACAGTAGTTTCAGCTGTGCGAAATGAGCCCATTTGAAAGACTCACCCTGTGTCTAGACTCCAGATACGCTGACTTTAAAAACTCGGTTTCAAAAATCAATTTTCAAATATCCTTATACAGTAAGGATATTTGAAAATTGTCAATAATTGTTGTGTAATTGTATATTTGTCTAAGTGTTTCTAACTGTGTACCCACAGACGCCGGTCCCCGAAGCCGAAGAAAGGAAAAAGCAAGCGCGAAGGCGAGCGCAAGGGGCGCCCCAAGAAGCGGCGCGAGCGCGGCTCCGGCAGCGACAGCGATCCGCCCAGGAAGAAGGGCAAGAAGAAGGTAATTACATACAATACTAGCTGTCCCAACAGACTTCGTCCTGTTGTCAAACATTTAGTGACACGTGACAGGTAGTAACATTTACTAAGAGGAAACTAAAATTGAGATATTTACTATATTCCCAACATTTTCTCATGATTACTCATCTTTTAAACCTTCCCTCGACCATTTCAAATATTTCAAAACCAAAATTAGCCAAATCGGGCCAGCCATTCCCGAATTTTAGCGAGACTTACGAACAGCAATCCATTTTCATATGCAAAGATTTTAATGTTAACACATTGCATAATTAATTAATTAATTCATTATTTGTGTCTTCTAGCAATAAGACCGCCTAAGTTGTACATTCATGTGAACATGTATTCCTTACAAATGTGTTATTTTGTGCGCAATAAAGTGTTTATCCCTGTCCATTAAATATCAAAATTGAAAATCCATCGTAATAAATCACATGTGACTTGGGACGGAATGTGTTAACACACTTTGGTAACCCTTTACAAGGCGCGTTTATTGGCCGGTTGTTGACATCCTTTTATTTTGAAATTTATTTTATGTATGAGTAAGTATGAGGTAAGGTCTATTGTCTTATCGTTTATTCCCGATGTCCCCCACTGGTGGACATCGAGAAAAAAGTCGCTGAGGGACATAGCAACTCTAATAAAAAATTGCATGCCGATGAGGTACTGACATCCCTTTCATCTTTTTTTGTGCTCTAAGTCGGAGACCATGTGGTTCCGAGCTCAAAACTGAATATCAACAACAAGGTTTGGTAGGCAAGTTTTAAGATTACTATAGGACTCTTAATGCTGGAATTATAGTTCTAAAACCTGTGACATACTATTTTAAACTTTTTTTTTTGCAATATGGCTTCTCATGCTATACATATACATCATCACCCCGAAGGGCATGTTTTCAATGCTCTACAGTTTTCACCAGTTAACATAAATAAAACAAATCCCCAGGGCGAAAAAGGCATCGGCCGCCGCGAGAAAGCGAAAGCGGCCGACGAGAAGCTCAGCGCGAAGCAGCGCGCGAAGATCGTCTCCAAGGAGACCATCTCAACCTCGGAGTCGGAGTCGGAGGGCGGCAAGCGGTCGCGCAGCAGCAGCGGCAGCCGCAGCCGCAGCGGCAGTCGCTCGCCGCCAGCCAACAAGGGCAGGAAGAGGATCGTATCCGCTTCCGACAGCGACAGGTATCAATTTCAGCATTGTTTTCATTTATTCATTTATCCCCTTGAGCAGGGTAGGCTCGTGACATTTTTTAATGGGAGTTCACCACATACAAACGGAAACATTGCACAAACAGGTACCCCAAAAAGTCTTGGTGCTCAGACTAAACGTAGGTACCTAGGTACTTAAATGAAAATATTTTGACAAGATATCAAAAACATGTTATTATTCATGTTACGTTGCTTCAATTATGTAATTACAGAGCTGAGAATTTGGTTGAATAAATAAATGAACAGAGTATTTACTTAGCTATATAAATCTTGTATTGTATTAGATAAAATGCACATCGTAATGCTTGCGCGTTTGATTGTCATCAAACGCCATCTAGTGACAACTAGAGTGCAACTTCTTATAGGTCGCGCTTAGGTGTCGTAAAAGCATTAACCAGGAGCGGCAGTCGATCACCGCCCGCCAACAAGGGCAGGAAGAGGATCGTATCCGCTTCCGACAGCGACAGGTAACACATAAACCGCCTATATACGTCCCACTCCTGGGCACAGGCCTCACCTCAACTATGAGGTGGAACGAGCCATACTCCAACACGCGGGCCTAGTGCGGATTGTTAGGTTAGTGAGCAACCTTAATGTCAGATGTTATCAAGCCGCCCTAGGGCCTCTGACTAACATTAACGACATTTTTAGGTTAGTGAGCAACCTTAATGTCAGATGTTATCAAGCCGCTCTAGGGCCTCTGACTAAGCTTAACGACATTGTTTGGTTAGTGAGCAACCTTAATGTCAGATGTTATCAAACCACCCTAGGGCCTCTGACTAAGCTTGACGACATTTTTAGGTTATTGAGCAACCTTAATGTCAGAAGTTATCAAGCCACCCTAGGGCCTCTGACTAAGCTTAACGACATTGTTAGGTTAGTGAGCTACCTTGATGTCAGATGTTATCAAGCCACCTTAGGGCCTCTGACTAACATTAACGACATTGTTAGGTTATTGAGCAACCTTACTGTCAGATGTAATCCACCCTAGGGCCTCTGACTAAGCTTAACGACTGACATCTAGCGATGTCAACTGGGACCAACTGCTTAAAGTGCCTTCCGAAGCACTAAGATGCCCGAAATACACATACTAAATTTCGGTCGGGGTGGTCACCCATCCCATTGCCGACCCGGCGTGTGTCGCTTTACAACAGTGATCGTAGCCGTAGAGATCGTAGCGACAGGTATCAATGATGAATATCTCCACGTCGGAGCCGGAGTCGGAGGGCGGCAAGCGGTCGCGCAGCAGCAGCGGCAGCCGCAGCCGCAGCGGCAGTCGCTCGCCGCCAGCCAACAAGGGCAGGAAGAGGATCGTATCCGCTTCCGACAGCGACAGGTATCAATCATCCCCTTGAGTGTCGGAGACGAAACTCATCAGGGAATTGGTGCAGTTCCAAGCGGCAAATTTAGGCCATTGGCTGGCACTTTGGAATTTTGCCATTTTTTGGCATTTGCGCCATTTTGGTGCCAAATAATGACGTGCAACGATCTACCGTCGCTTGCCGCCAGCCAACAAGGGCAGGAAGAGGATTGTATCCGCTTCAAACAGCGACAGGTATACAATCTTTCGAATTTATATACAGGGTGGCCCGAAAGGTGATACTAAAAAAATGTTTCTGTTCTCCTGACATAAAGGGGTGCCCGAAAATACCCCATGAATGTTTGCCGATTTTTGTAGTTTTCGAGTTATGTTTTTTTAAAAGTAATTTTGAGAATTTTCGACTTGACCTACTAAAAAAATGTTTATCGGAAAGTATGCATTTTTTATTAATTTATTTTTGTGTAGCATACACCTCATTAGTTGTTTACCCATAAAATATTCAGCTTCTTGCCATTAATTGAAGGTACAAAAACATTGACCAAAAGAAAAAAAACTGGGGTGAAAACGAGACACAGTAAAATTGAAAATTTTAAAAAAAGTTACATGACTTTTGCGTCATTAAAAACTGCACAAAACTCTAAGCTTTAATTATAATAAATAAGACGACGCTTTTTTTAGCCGAAACTTGCCTTCAAGTAAACAAAGGTGGAATTTTCTAAGTTAATAATTTGTTGTTTTCCTCTTATGGTATGCGCTGGCTATACTGTGGTTGACCTTCTAATTGATTTATTTTAATAAACCAATGTTTAATCTTTTTTTAATAATAAAACATCGCTATTATTATCTACCTAGGTCCCGATCGCGTTCGAAGAGCAGGTCAAAATCGAAGTCTCGCAGTCGCTCCAGATCAAAGAGCGGCTCCAGGTCGAAGAGTCGTTCGAGGTCGAAAAGCCGATCGAGGTCAAAGAGTCGTTCGAGGTCGAAGAGTCGTTCAAGGTCAAAGAGTCGTTCGAGGTCAAAGAGTCGTTCGAGGTCGAAGAGTCGTTCGAGATCGAAGAGCCGTTCGAGGTCAAAGAGTCGTTCGAGGTCGAAGAGTCGTTCGAGATCGAAGAGTCGTTCCAGGTCCAAAAGCAAGTCCAAATCGAAAAGCCGTTCGAGGTCCAAGAGCGGATCCAGGTCGAAGAGCCGATCAAGATCTCGATCCAGGTAACTACACAGAAAAAACGGTTTTCTCCGATTAAGTGAAATAATCTTGCCTGAAAGCAAGTTGCATTAAACTAAGATTATGATTGCATCATATATATTGAAACTAATAATTTCTCACATTGAGAAACAAAAAATCTTAAAGTTAAAGTTGAAATAATCTTGAATTAAAACAGTAATCGATTGATTGAAGATAATACATCTTCAACCAAAAATTATTAGCATTCTTAATTTAAGTTGATAACTTCTCTTCATGCAAGTTAAGGATGTGTTTTTACTTCAAGAAAATATTAATTTCGATTCAAACAGATATTGCTTCACTGGGAAAAATATATGCTTAATTTTATTAGACAAAGTGTTCTTTCAACAATAATAAATCTAGCTCGAACACTAATTTTACTTGGTTCAAAGGTGTTCATTTTAAAATGAGAAAATTATGTCCTCAGACCAATAACTAATATTATTATTTCAATTTATGCTGCCTTTAAAAAAGAAAAACCTTTCTTGTTTCGTGAAAAAGATGTCTTGGTTTAATAGAGTCCTAAAGGCTTGTTCGAAGCGTTTTTAATGTAAGTATTAGTTTTTAGTTAGCAAAAATTCCTTCAGGAATGATTAAAACTAACTGAAACACAATACTTCCTGTAGTCCCAATGGAAGTTCTTATGTCATTTTCTGAAAGGTAAGTCAAAGAGAACAAAACAAGGAACCAAAAGAAAAGCATATGATGTGTTGGAAAGAATGGGGTTACCTTTAACAAAATTAAAAGATGTTGTTCTTATAAACATTTATTGACACATATAATAAGACAACAATAACGATCACAATATTTTAACGTTCTCATCAACCTTTGGGCACCTTATGCTGCTGACATGAGAGCCGTTTAGCAAATGAAAATAACTAAGTTGTTAGTTTTGTCGTCCATTTTATTGTCGCTGATGTCGCACTCCCTAAAATTTTAACACAAGCACCGCACCACAAGATATATCATGATAACTGCAGACTACTGTAACACCACTCACTTCCAAAACAAAAAATACCTAAACAGTTCCAACGAAAAGAATAAGTTAAAACTTGCTTTGCACGGCGCGCGCACACACACTGACTAGACAAGAGACAATCTCCTGTCTTTTTTTAAAGGTTAGCGTGGGTTGACTTACTAAAAAAAGTCTTTCTCAAGTAAAAATACTGGATATTGAGTCAAAACATTTATATAATTGAAACAAGGCACAAAAACATTTTGTAGCAAAACCAGGATGTTTACTCACAACAAGACTGGATGTCATTAGTTCAAGAGATATAATTTTTGAATTTGCTTATGTTAGGATTCAAGATGATATTATCTTCATTGAAAACATCGTAACATTGTGATAAATAAACTTTCCGTTTGAAATAAGTAATTCATTGTATTAAAGCAATAAAATCTGAAGTTCTTAGATTAACTTCACTTATTATTCTTTTAAAATATTTTTTCTTGATTGTAAAAATAGCAACAAGGAAATATATTTTTTGTTTTGAGACTTCCATCATCTAGAAATAAATAAACATTATTTGTTTTAAGACAATTTTCTTTAAAATGACTAAATATTTCAAGAAAACTATTTATCTTGCTTGGAGAAATCCTTTTTTTCTGTGTATTTCTATTATTTGTTATTTAATTTACGATTAAAAGCAATATGGCATGCAAATAAATAATCTTTCAATGTCTGCCTTTGAAAAAATGCTTATGCCAAATTTATTTAAATCGGCTTTTAATTAAGGTTGTTTATTTAAAATTGTTTTTATTATGTCTGTCTTCATAGTAAGCTTTTAGGTAAATACACCTTATGATTTGCATAAGAGTGTCCTGGCCCAGTGGTATAATACTAACACAAAATAAATTTATTGCGTTGTATCAAAGCGGCTAATTATTAACTGGTAATGGGAAACATAAAAACCTGTTCATGTCCGTTGAACATATCTTGATGGAATGTGTCAGGAATGATAGCATTGGACATTTATTGATATTTAATCCCAGAAATAGTTAAAAGGTTGGTTTTTGTAATAGCATTTTAGTTTATCCCATGTCTGACAATGCTAAAGTATGTTACAAAATCTTGAAAAAGGGCCTTAGTAAGTAAGTCAAAGTTAATTATTATACGAGGCGACATTGTCGCAAAGCGACAAAGCCTCTTCAATAAAGAAAAAGAAACCATAACGGCAACAATCAGTGTGCTTCTGATTACTTCGTTTGGAATATGGTGGTGATGTGTTATTTACATAAAAACTGAATTTCCCCTTCCACAGATCGAAAAGCAAGTCCCGTTCGCGGTCTCGGTCCAAGAGCGGGTCTCGTTCGCGGTCTCGCTCCGGTTCGCGGTCTCGATCAGGCTCGAGAGACTCTCGGCAGGCCACGCCAGAGTCCAGAAAGTCCGTCTCCGCCAGCGAAGACGAATCATAGACAACTAACTTGTAAATATTACGCGACCATAGCCTTAGTTACCTGCAAGGTAAGTTTGTCTTTTATTGTAAAGTGAGATGTTTATTATTATGTAAAAGTGACTCAATTGTATTTTGTTATAACAGCAGCCGAATACACATGTTCAAGTCTATTATTGAAGTTTTTTTTCACAACAGCCCTCACCCGGCCTTAGGATTGTAACCTGTAGTGTAGGTGAGTAAAATTTCAAGGTTTTCAATTAGACTCCTTTTGTCTAAAAATCCCTTCTGCAAAATTATGTTACATGAAAGAACAGGAGAGGAAAAGATAGATAAGTACATTGTCACTGTATAATAATATTTTTTTGTCAAAAAGACAAATCGGGACAATATGCAGATGGGGGTGTGACATGTTTGCACTACAAACATTATTATTATTTTATTATGACAGATGCCACTTTAAAAATAAAGAGTGTAATTCATTCAAGTTTCAATTTATTTCTCAACATTCGACTTCACTAAATAAAACACAAGTTCATGAAAATGTTGTATATTTCACAAATTCAAAATCCATACTAGATTGTTTCCAAAGACACTTTTAGTTTATTAAACGTAAACATCTCTGCAAAGGTTTAATTAACATATTCAATATATTATAACAAAAATGGATGAATTTCCAATATGGGGTTCAACTCAGCATCATTATGTTGAGATTCTCAATTTTTCTATAAAAGATAACAACAATTTATTATAGCTTATAAGTAATATTTTATTTTTTATCAATAAAGGTAAATGTAACACAACCATTCCCATTCCAAAAAAGAACATAACAGTTATTTACTAAATTCATTTAACTAAAACAATAGCAGAGAACGAAGATCATTATAGGATTATCTAATGGACTAATAAATGGACTATTAATAAAATTTTACAAACGCTTTAATGTCTTAATATTAATAATTGAGCGTCAATGTAACATGGCTAACAGCTTTTAATAAATAAATACTTTAAGCTAGAATTGATGAAACATTAACTTTGAGATTCATGATCAGTTACAGGTCGACCCAACAAATTAGGCGTGTTGTTTAGACACAGACAATATCAGACGAAAGCCTCTGGAAATGAATTCACAAATTTTATGTCTTGTGAAATTTGCCTTTACTTGATTTTAACATATCTAATTTTAAATCACTCCCATGGCTCCCATCCCCGTCTCATTTCATAGCAGAAGGTATCCTCACAATCTTTAACCTCCAACAGCCTGTGTGGGGTTTAATGGAAGTGAGTGAGTGGGTTGAAGTGTTCAGACAACAATGTGGTATTTGTCGCATTTTCTGTCGGAAAAAATAATATTCGAGTACTAACCCCCTTTTAAAAAATATTCAAGATTTCAAAAACAGTATGAAACTCATAAGTCAAACATCTAAGCGTTTCTGTTGGCTGTCCAGACAAATAACTGTGCGGATTTTTGTAGCACGTCATTAAGGCCCCTTTTCCACCAGATTTAAATCGAGGAGATGGGTGGAGCTGTGTTATCAACAACAAATGAGATGTACTCGTATTTGATTGGTATTTCAATTGTCAAATAGGTATCGTAATTCGTAAGGCATAAAAGCTGTGTCGTACTGTAACAGTTTTTCTATTTCCTCTGTCTTATTCAAACTGAACTTGTCGTCATTATTCATTCTTACTAGAGCATTTAGATGAAGACTTGGTTTAGACTTGTAAAAAGTATGACGATATTTTAAGGCATATTGTAAACACTTCATTCATTTCTCCATCGTCTGTTAACTTTATTATTTTTGTTTTGTATTATGGACAGTGAAACTGATTTCAATAATCATCATAGAACTTTGCATAATGTAAATATAATCTTGAAAATTAATCAACAATAGTAAAAATATCGACACAATTTGGGAACTAAATCACAGTTTAACTTACTTACTAACTTTTTGTCTTAAGAAATTCTAATTTAATATGTAAAAACCGCTGGAACCTTTTTTTAGCTTAAAGTACAAATGGAATATATTCATTGTTACTTATTATCTTTTTTACTAAGTTACAATACTTGTTATAAAAGGGTTATTGTGTATAAAGAGCATTCATTCTAAATATTATCGTTACGAAACAAATTGGTCAGCAGTTAGTTGTACAGCGGTTTCTACTCTCCTCCCACTATACTTCCCTATACCTAAATATCAGAAGTATCCTAAATATTCTATTCAATTCATGCAAATCCGATACATTTTCTCTCATAGATCTACTTTAAAATTTCATACAAATTTTCTAAATGGTAATATTTTCAATAAAAAAATTAATAAAAAATTCGAGTATGTGGCAGTATTCGTTTTAAATCGAGGTTAATGGTCATTATTGCTAATTTTATAGGAAAAAGTAAATTTGCTTATTTGATTGAATAATATCTGTGCGCTATTTATAGCTTAAACGCTAGGTAATTTTACTAATGACTAGTCATTAAATAATAATCACACTTTGAAATGGTTTAGTAATTTTGTCAACTTGCTAATTGAAACTATTCAGAGCCTTGTTTGTTTATAGCAAACATTTACTTGGAGTTAACATTTTCTAAAATAGTAAATTTATTACCTACATAAGTGACAGTTCTGGATAATATAATTCAGATGTGCCTAAGATACATTTTAGAATATTTCTTCACACATAAGTCGACAAAAAATATTTTAGCTCCTGACTTGTAGGACTTATTATTTAAGTTCCTTTGCCAGAATTGCAGTGCAATGAATTATTATAAGCAACTCTGTAGTATAGCTGTATAGACAAACTTGTTGTTTCTTGATTTATACCGTTTCGCATTTAGGCAACATATAATTTAATACAAATCTGTCAATAATATGTCTGGACTATGAAGCTCTTGAACCGCTATTACATAGTCTGAGGCTGTAAGAAAGCTTATACAGCTTAGGTGCTAGTTAATCTGTAATTATTTGAATGATTAAATGTGACTGTGATATCAATTCAGTTCATCTTGCGATATGTGACTCGTACTAGTGACTTAAAAGGAATTCAGGTAAACCTTACTCAATATTTAGTCTTGTCACAATCTATGCTACAGTTCCTACCGAAACATTGTGTAGTTATTACGAAGTTTCCTTACTCATTTGTGTGCCGTTTGAGTGGCCAAAAGTGACTGAACCATTGGCCATGGTGGTGTTGGGTCCTCCGAGGAATGACGTGAAAGTGGTGTCTCTGCTTATAGGCGGCTCCAGGCCCTCAATTGGGATGCAGTCCAACGTTGGTACGGTATACTCCCTGTAATTAATTCACAGATTTTAAAAAACATACTCTTTGCACACAAGCATAACATAGTTTTTTAATTTTGATGGCATAAAATAGGCCAAAGAGTGGACCCAGTGCTTGAAGTAGTCAACCATCGGTTAGCACAGAAATGCTGTTGGTTGTGCAAAATACCTAAAAAAGACAACATTCCAATTTTTTTTTTATGTTAATCTAGGCGGGGTACTACGTCGTACCCCGTGCACAATTTCCGACTAAGCTTCAGTACTGACATACCTATCTACGTCTCTTTATTGTAATATCATTGAGTTAAGTTGTAAAGTGGCACTTACATTGAGACGTTGTCCTGAGACTGCACAGAGTCGTTGATGAGCTGCGGCAGCGCCTCGCGCGGCGGCGGCGGCGCGCTGCTGGCCCGCCCGCTGAACAGCAGCACTCCCACCATCGCCAGCAGGTACGACAGGAAGTAGAGGGCGTGGAACTGGAGCAACAATATGGTACAAGTATAGCAATTCTGCCTAGCAAGAAAGGCTAGATGGGCAGACGATATTCAGGACATAGCTGGTCCAAGGCCAGGCAGGCAAGGCCAAAAACAGAATCGCATGGAAGGCTGTGGAGGAGGCCGATACCCGAAAAAGATCCCTAATTTGAACAATTTTTTTAATTTAATTGTAACTGTAAAAACTAGTTCTTAAGTATAATAAAGGCTAAATAAATAGCAATTCTGCACACACCCCTCGATCATAAATTGTAATTTCAAAATTGTCAGAAAATGAGAGTGCTTGCTACTAAGCGTAGATGCAGTAGGGGCGCGTCATTTCAGCTTAGGCCATCTCTACAAGTATAGTAATCCTTTTTTTTCGTAGGGTGCATGCCACTGACCCGAGATGTTATGGGTCATAATCTAATCTTATCAAATTAATAATAAAAAATCGATGGAAAATGCTTTACATACTGAACAAAGAACCACTTATACTATAAATTAATAGTTTACTAAAAAGCTTACCTTAAATTGAAAGATGTACATGCCAGCAATGAGTGTATAATAATCTGCCGACAAAAATGATAAGTGCAGTATAATAGAACCTGCATCCCTGAGCATGAAACACTGGAGTATTTGGAATATCGTCTGGATGGTACAGTAGCTTCCCAGCTGAGCAATAGTTTCCAGCTCATACAAATTAAATGTCATCAATTCACTAAATTCCATAAAGAATGTCTGAGTGCCAGAAACAGCAGTTCCAATGAGGCCTAGAAAGGCCAGGTAATCTGAGCAAGGTTGGCTTTTGAGCATCATCTCTTGGAGAACTGTGACTGTGGCATAGAGTAGCGATCCTCCAAGGCAAAGCATATCGCCGACAAGCTGATTTTTGCCTGTAACAAAACAACAATGATATAATATTTTGCCTGTGTCAATAATTTTTTATGTAAATGTTATCACTTTTCATTCATTTTAGACCTGAGTTTTTGGAGTATCTATTTCTTTAACAGTATAGATTTTTTTGCTACTCTAATTGTTGCAACTATTGATTCTTAAACAAAAAAACATTGTGTTTGAAAATTTTAAGTAAGCCATTGTTCAGCAGAGGAAGACACAACTTTGCATAGTAATTTTTCAAAACTGGTAACTTATAGACATACCGTCAGTAGGGGCCCCTTCAACATCAGCCCACACAACACACACTACAGCCATCAAGCCCAGTGTGGCACCAGCAACATGAGCAACACCCAATCTCTGGCCCCGCCATGCTCCCCCCACGAGGGCTGCTCCAACACCACTGCATGCTAGCAGTTGTCAGCTAAGAACTGAAGTGAAACGCTGGGACATCACCAGCAGCCAGCTAGCTTCCACATCCAATGCACAAGCGATCACAATGACCCACCATCTTCTAGAAAAAATAAATAAAACTCAGTATCCCTAAAAGTTACATACACATTGAGCTTTCACCTCTTTTGCCGTGTCGTGCACACATATTAGCTGGGGGCATTCTATTCTCCCGTTTTTGTAATGATCCTAAAATTTCAATGTCCTGTGGTCACAAATATATATCTTTATCTATCAAGAAAATCTTTTTAAAGTTGGTCATAAATCACACAATATTGGGATACTTTACTTTCTTTTGCTGGTAGACATATTTATGCTCACTGGTTTTGACATAGTTTTGCTGTGGAATTGGCTTTCAGAATAAAAAGTGCGATCTCTCGACTCGCGGGATATTGTACAAAGCGTTACCAGGAAACCATGCTCAAAAAAGGAATAGATAAGGATGCCAATCATGAAAGAATTGCATTTCAAATATGTACTTACTTAGTTGCTTTCTTCAAGCCATTACATAGTAAAGTTGGAGTAAACAATATAAACAGCGTAACGTAGGGCACCACGAGCTGTCCTGTGGTCGGGAACTGCCAAGTCGCGCTTTGAAGAAGGGTAGTCAATATACACTTGCCACTCAGCAACAATGACAGAACTTGTCCCAAAATTATATTGCGCCACACCTTCCTAAAATGTATTACAAGTAAATAACGTTTCAGTAAAGAAATAACAAAGTAAACAACATTACAGAAAGGAAATTTAATACTAGCCATCGCCCTAGCTCCGAGAAATAAATTTCAACTTTATCACTGAAACTTGTGCTTTCCATTGTGTCGAATGATCGTATATTACTGATTTCAAGTGGAGAATTCTGCAGGGCAGAATATTATTGAAGGGGATCTTAGGAATTCATCGAAAATTGCCATAATTTTCCCGAAAAAGGGATAGGCAGGCAAAACACTGCACCTATTTTTTCTTTGCCGTGGTGCACATAAATCTGACATCTATCTGTTTTTTTTTTTTTTTAATTTATTAAGGCATTGGCGACTGGGCCATCAGCCAAAAAGCAAACTTAAAAATTACCAATACAAAAAACTTGAGATTAAGTAGTAGTTATTCTATTCTACACATTACTACAAAAATTATACAAATCAAAAGTAACTATATTGCTAGTATGTACAAAAACTTAAAAATAACTGATAACTTAACATGGTGATCAATCAATTCAATCGCACATTGAAAATACAGAAAGGAAAACAAATAAAAATTAAATTCGCCCGAAGGTATTAATTATGAAACAATATACAATAAAATACAATTCAGTGATACACAGTAGTTTTTGTGTATTATTAGGCAAGTTCCCCTTTACAATATTTAGCGCTTGAGCTATTAATAGTAGACGTTGAATAGCAAATTGAGGACAAACAAAAATTAAATGATCGAGATCACAAAAATCAGAGTCACAATGTGGACAGGAAGGACTTTCTAGGAGATTAAGACGATGTAGATGTGATGGAATTCTGCTATGACCGATTCTTAAACGACTTATTGTAGCAGAAAAAGATCTACCCAAGAATTTTGGGCTTTTTTCAAACCACGCTTTAGTGGAAGGTTTAACAGCAATTTGTTCCAACCATTTACCTTTAATAGCCCTGGAGTTAGTAAGGCAAATATCCCAACGTTTATACATATTGTTTTTAATAAAAATGTACAAATCAGTGAAAGGGACTTTCAAATCACAAATATTCAGATTAGCAGAGGATTTAGCAAGAGAGTCTACTAACTCATTGCCTAGTATACCCGAATGTCCAGGCACCCAGGTAAATTCTACTTGAATATTGACCTTTTTCAAAATATTAACAAGGTTTTTAACTTCATAAATTAAATAATTAGCAGAGGCATTAAAAATACTAACGGATAAAGCTTGCAGCACGCTCATCGAATCACATAAAATCAAAATCTTTCGTGAAGTTGTTAAATTAATTTGTACATATTTTAGTGCATAGAAGATACCCAAAGTTTCGGCTGAGAAAATAGAAAAATGATCGTTGCATCCGTACACCCTCCCTATTTTGTTAGATGCGTCATAAAAGGCAAAACTTGTTCTACTATCAGTTTTAGAACCATCGGTATATATTTTTACAAAATCAGACTTATGGCTAAGGTATTCTAGAAACTCAAACTTATTTTTAAAATGAGTAATGTTGACAAATAAATCTTCAATAGTACAAGCGTAATCGAAGTTGAAACATGGTAGTAAACTAGACCAATAAACAACATCCTGGAATTCAAAATTTAAGTAGGCTATGGCGTGAGCCAACGAAGTAGTAACAATTAAAGGAGTCACATTAAAATTAGGGTATACATAATTTTCTAAATATTTTACTACAATGTCATTGTCCCGGCTGACTAGTTTAAGGCAATATTTATCTGTTATATAACTTCTTCTTACGCTTAGAGGGACGATTCCTGACTCAACTTCCAAAGAATTTATAGGAGAAGACATTAGAGCTCCAGTTATGATACGCATGGCTCTATTCTGGATTAAATCTAATTTACGTAGTAAGTTATTGGTTGCTTCACCATAAAAGATACAACCATAGTCAAAATGACTACGGACAGTTGTTATATACAACAGTTTAAGTATTTTTGGATCAGCTCCCCATGATACGCCACACAGGGATCTTATTGTAAAACTCTTTGTAGGAGTGACACAAGATTAAAAGGAAGAAGACATGTCAAGTATTTAAAATGTCTGTTACTCTGTGAAAATAGAAATAAAGGAAAGCTACATATAAAAGTTCTTTATATTTTAATTAAATAAACAATAGGTTATGGGCACATAAATATGAAATAAAGTGTAAAGAAAAATGGCAGGCAGCTCATATCGTATAGAGCAACTAAATCGCGACAATTATGATACTTGGAAAGTTCAAGCACAAGCGGTCATGATAAAAGCTGGATTATGGAAATATGTCGTAAATCCAAAACCACCCAGTACTGAAAACGATGTAGCAGCCGTTACTAAGTATGAAGAAAATGTACTTCTTGCCAGGTCAGAACTATTGTTACTTATTTCGTCACAAGAAATAAAAAACGTCAAAAAATGCGAAACTGCACAAGAAATATGGCACAAACTTGAAGATACTTACGAAAGTAAGAGACCAACCAAAAAGGCTTCACTCCTTAAGCAATTAATTGTATCGAAATATAAAGAAGGTAGTGATCTACGACAACATTTGGATGATCTAACTGATACGGTAGACAAATTAGCGAACATGGACGTAGATATTAATAAAGATCTCATATCCGTCATAATGCTATACTCATTATCGTCTAATTTTGAAAATTTCCGTATCGCGATCGAATCCAGAGATACTCTACCTTTACCAGAGGAGCTCAAAATTAAAATTTTAGAAGAAACCGAAGCTCGAAAATACTCTGAAGTCAATGATACTGAAACCAACGCAATGTTTACAAAAAAATATTTTCATCAGAAGAAGAAACCAATATATTGTCAGATTTGCAAGAAATTTGGACATAAGGCACAAAATTGTAGATTCCGAAATAAACATAACGAGCCAGAAAGATCTAACACGGCACAAGACATATGTTTAGTCACGGAACCAAATAGCAATAAAAAGAAATGGTGTTTAGATAGTGGGTGCACATCCCACATGTGCAATAATTTGAGCATCTTCACATCCATTCAAAAATACGACGGAACGCTTAAATTAGCAGCCGACAATACCACAACTCATATTGAAGGCAAAGGAAATGTTCAAATTAAAGTCGATGATAAGAATATAAAACTTGAAGATTCACTGTATGTAAAAAATCTTACTACAAATCTTTTATCTGTTTCAAAAATAACAAAGAAAGGGAAGACCGTACTATTTAAAGAAAATATCGCAACTGTTAAAGATTTGAAAACAAACAAAATAGAACTAAAGGCTAAAAATGTAAATGGTCTATACTATTTGATGAACAATAAGAATGATTATGACATACATTTGAAAGAAGAAACTACGTTCAATGCTGAAATTGATGAATGGCACAGAAAACTAGGCCACATAAATGAAGTAAATCTCAAACAAGCACTAAAAGATGAAGCTATGAACGGACTCAAATTTGACATAAATCAAAAACTCAATGAATGCGAAGTATGCATAAAAGGAAAGATGAGCAGACTACCTTTTCCTAAAAATAATGACAAATCTAGAACAACACAACGTCTTGAAATTGTACATTCTGACGTCTGTGGGCCCATGAATGTCGAATCCGTGAGTGGAGGAAAATATTTTGTCACGTTCATTGATGAATACTCAAGATATTCAAGAGTGTACATTATCCAAACAAAAAATGAAGTATTTGAGAAATTCAAACAATATAAAGAAGAAATGGAAACATGGACTGGAAATAAAATAAAATTATTTCAATCTGATAATGGGACTGAATACATTAATAAAGAATTTGATGGGTATTTAAAAGGATGCGGAATACGTAGAAGACTTAGCTGTGCATATACACCTCAGCAAAACGGTACAGCAGAAAGAAAAAATAGAAGCCTACAAGAAAAGGCCAGATGCCTATTACTTGATGGGAACATGCCTGAAAAATATTGGGCAGAAGCTGTTTCTACAGCAAATTACCTACTGAACCGAACTCCATCAAAGACAATTAAAAATAAAACTCCATTTGAAATTTGGGTTGGAAGAAAACCGTCTGTACAACACCTACATATATTCGGATTAAAAGCATTCGCACTTAATAAGAATAAGAAGCAGAAACGAAAATTTACTTCAAAAGTAACTGAAGGAATATTCCTGGGATATTCGGAAAATAGTAAAGCTTACAGGATATTAATACCTGAAACAAATAATGTTATTATATGCAGAGATGTGAGAATAATGAAAACGTTATATTATGAAAATAAAGAAAAAGTTAATAACAAGAAAGAAAACAAGATCGAAAGAAAGTCAGTAGAAATAATACATGTAAATAATAAAAAAAAACAAAATGAAGAACAGCATCAAACTAACGACATCGAAACATTCGTTGACTCTGAAATATTCAATGATCCAGAAAGAACAGAAACAAATGGCGATTTACTACAAAATGAAGCAACTTCTCTGAATGATGATCGTACAAATGAAATGGAGGCAAACGACAATGATGTCATTCAAGAAACAGAACCTGAAAAGAATCAAAGCGATGACATAATAATAAATGAGAGACCTCGAAGATCCAGACAACCGCCGGTTTGGACAAATGATTATGTTTGTGCTGTTTCCATGGGAAAAGAAGATGATTCAATATGGACTGATGCGATTCTTTCTGAGATAACAGCACATTTAAAAAATGATACCTGGTCTATAATAAAGAAACCCCCTTGCCGAAATGTAATTGACAGCAAGATGATTTTAAAAGATAAATTGGGACCAGATGGAAATGTTGAACGCAAAAAGGCTCGTCTAGTAGCCCGAGGATTTTCGCAAATACCTGGTGTCGACTATCAAGAAGTGTTCGCACCTGTAACTCGACTAAGTTCAATACGACTGTTAGTATCTTTAGCTGTCCAAAAGGATATGCATTTAAACCAGATAGATATATGTACTGCATTCTTAAATGGTGACATTGAAGAAGAAATATTTATGAAAAAGCCTAAAAATTTAGAAGGTTATCTTGAAAAGATTATGAAAACTACAAATGAACCGGACTTAAAACAAAAAGCGAGTAAAATGCTAAACGACTTAAACCAAGACAAAGAAAACGCTGTATGTAAATTAAATAAGGCGATATACGGATTAAAACAATCTGGAAGGCAGTGGTACAAAAAGCTGGATGCCGAATTAAAAGCCATTGGTTTTACTCCTACTAAAGTTGATCCATGTATGTACTTATATGCGAAAGGCGGAGAGGATACCATTATTATTAGCATATACGTTGATGACATCATAATTGCTTGTAAATCACAGGATAAAATAAACAATGTCAAGAAATTACTATTGAAAAAGTTTCAAATGCGCGACTTAGGCAAAATTAATTATTGTCTCGGAATAACATTCGAACGAGATCAGAATCGAATGATATTGAAACAAAGAAAGTATATTGAGACAATATTAGAGAAATTTGGATGCCTAGACTGCAAACCTGCATCTACTCCAATGGAGACAGGATTAAAGTTGGCAAAAGGGTCAAGTCCCGTGAAGGAAAAAGATATACCTTATCAAAACCTCATAGGTTCTCTCATGTACCTAGCTGTTGCCACTCGTCCAGAAATAATGTTTGCTGTTAGCTACTTAAGTCAGTACAATAACTGCTATACTTCTGAGCATTTTAAAGCAGCGAAAAGAGTTCTGCGATACTTACAAGGAACCAAGGACTTGGGGTTAACCTACAGAAAAGGAAACATGACGCTTGAAGGAACAGCTGACGCAGATTGGGCATCATGTGACATTGATCGTCGATCTGTAACGGGTTACATATTTACCTATGGTGGAACGCCAATAAGCTGGGAAACGAAGAAGCAGCGCACCGTTGCACTGAGTACTGCTGAAGCTGAGTACATGGCTCTCACGGAAGCATCGAAAGAAGCCATATACCAAAAGAACTTGCTGAATGAGTTAAAATGTAATGTTGAAGTTATTGATATTTATAATGATAACCAAGCAGCTCAAAAACTAGTCAAAAACCCAGTCATCAGCAGCAAGTCAAAACATATTAGTATTAGAGAGCATTTTATAAGAGATGCTGTGAAAGATGGTCATATAGATGTCAAATACCGTCCCACAGAAGCAATGGAAGCAGATCTTTTGACAAAGGCTTTACCTGCTCCAAAGTTTGATAGACTAAGGACTATCATCAATGTAGTCTAATAGACTAATCTCGTGAGGCGGAGTATTGTAAAACTCTTTGTAGGAGTGACACAAGATTAAAAGGAAGAAGACATGTCAAGTATTTAAAATGTCTGTTACTCTGTGAAAATAGAAATAAAGGAAAGCTACATATAAAAGTTCTTTATATTTTAATTAAATAAACAATAGATCTCATAATATTTAACCCTAACTCGGCTTTTCTAGCTATGTTTTCTGTGTGAAGTTTCCAGGACAAATCTGACTCCAAATAAATTCCTAAATATTTGACACAGGAACTAATTGATATTACAGAACCATCGAACATAATTTTGGGTTGATACGGTATAGTATGTTTAGAAAATATTACAACAGAGCTCTTATTTATGTTAACTTCTAACTTGAGACAGTTATTTAGGATGTTATGTAAGATGTTAAGGCAACTATTGATTAATGATTCAGCTATTTGAAGATCATTACTAGTACTATAAATGACTAGGTCGTCAGCGAAAAGTAAATACTTGATACTATGAGGAAGTTCATGCATCAAAGTCACCAATGATAAAACAAAAATTAAAGGTGAAATAACGGACCCTTGAGGTGTGCCTTTAGAAGTAAATTTTGGCCCGTACAAATTGTTATTTATTTTAAGTAGTACTCTGCGGTTGTGAAGAAAGTTAAATATCCACTTCAATATAGTCCCAGGTAAACCTAATGAATGCAAACTTTGTACTAAAAATCTGTGATCGATGTTGTCAAAAGCGCCTTTAATATCTAAAAAGACTGCTAAGGTAAAACCTTGATTTTGAAACCCATTTTTGATGTCTCCAATGAGGCAGCCTAGATTTTCCATTGTACTTTGGCCTTTACGAAATCCATACTGGTTTTTAGGGATGAGAGAGTTATTTTCCACAAACCATTCTAACCTATTTTTGAGCATGGTTTCAAATATTTTTGAAAAACAGGAAGTCAATGAAATTGGTCTGTAGGAATCAATATTGTTGGCGTCTTTATAAGGTTTTAAAATTGGGATTGTATGTTGAATTTTCCAAGAGGGGGGAACGCAGACAGATGTCCAAAGTAAATTAAAAATTGATAATAAAATAGACTTAGCTATAGAAGGTAGCTTTCTTATGACCAGATAAGGAATAAAATCTGGACCTGGAGAACTGTTGCGTTTGTTTTGAAGGGAAGCGTCTAATTCGCATAATGAAAACTGTTTAGTCAACCAGAGCGCTGCTTGAGACCCGCTAGAGGAAAAATAACTTTCTAAATCTAGAAATAAATTATCATTTACATCATTGGTATTCGCAATTTTGTTTAAAAATTCCATGGCTATTGCAGGATCATCAAAAAATTTATTATTTTTAGTTTGAGTAGTTTTTGAGAATTTGAATCTACGGATATGGTCCCAAATTATTTTAGAAGATGTCATACGGTTAAATGTAGAACAAAGATTGAACCATGATATTCGCTTCTGTTCAGCGATTGTTTTTTTCTTTTTGGCGTCAAACTGCTTATAAATTAAGTAATTAACTAAAGTTGGGTATTTTTTATATGACAATAATGCTATTTTCGCTTTTGTTACTGCTTCTTCACATGAACTGTTCCACCAAATGGTAGCTTTTCTATTTTTACGTAGGTCAGCTCTAAATTTTTTACGTCTAGGGACGGAAGTCAAAATTTTTGTCAATATTTCCATAAAAGTGTCATAATCTTTTAGAGGATCACCTGTTGATAAAAAGAGTGAAAACTCATCTTTACATTTATCAGAAAAGTCTGTCCAATCTATTTTGTTCCAGTTCACTTTGGAGAGAGAGATATCAGATTGTGAACCAACTGAATCAGAGGCCGAGGGAGTTTCTATTTGATTAAAATGACGAGATTCATTAAACAGCATTTCTATAATTACTGGATAATGATTGCTACTTAGCGGATCATCAGCAACTGAGAAGGCACAGCTTGAGCTTAACGAAGGCGATACAAAAACTAAATCCAAAATGTTACCTGTTTGCCCGTGAGGTGCCAGAGTGGTTAAATCGTGGTCATTCAAACATACTAGATTATGGGATTCTGCAAAGGAGTGGATGATATTGCCTCTTCTATCATTGTTTCTGGAGCCCCAAGAAGCATGATGACCATTGAAGTCTCCAACTATTAGAAAATTATTTGAGTCAATTTGATTGAAAACACTGGACAATTGATTAATATGAAATTTACCATTCGGCGGCGGCGGGCAGTAAACAGCTAAAATGTAAAGTTTAAAAGAATTAAAGTTGACATGTAATAAAATATTTTGGAAATTATAACTAGAATTGGTTTGAATTGTTTGAAAGTTGTAACAGTTTTTTACAGCAATTGCTACACCTCCATGAGGCCGATCAGAATCCTGCCTTATGATAGTGAAACCAGGAATTTTTAGAGATTTTATGCAAGTGAGCCAAGTTTCATTTAAGACTATGACATCAAAATTTAAATTTGAGTTAGCAAGAAAATGTTTAAATTGATCTAGTTTTGGTAAGATGCTACGGGAGTTCCAGTGAATGATATTTAATTGCCTATTAAAAACTTTTGAACCCATTTTCAGATAGAAAAGTTTTTAATAAGTGACTCCTTTATTGATTTAGAACAAATGTTGTTACCTGTCTGATTCGCGCCCGATTGCACTTGTGACTTCAACAAATCAACTAATGTTTTAATTATTACATTCAATACAGTGTCAGAATTTAAAATGTCTGTAATTAAAGCCCTCCCTTGAGGGGACCTATTTGTAGGAGAAGGGACAGGATTCAGGGGATTTGAAGAAACTGGGGGATTTTGGAGAGTAATTTTGGGAGGTTGTCTGGCAACAATCGATGAATATGTTTTGCGGGCTATTTTGTTCCTTACTTCATCCATTTTCGCTGACTTCACAGGACATTCTCGCGACACTGCTACGTGGGGGCCATTGCAATTAGTGCACTTGACATTGTCCTTGTTGTTGCATTCAGTGTAGAAGTGATTTTCACTGCAGATCGAGCACACTTGTTTACTTTTACACGTGCCCTTGCTATGACCGAATTTGTAGCAGCTGAAACACTGCAGAATAGGCCGAATATATTCCAAAACGTCAAACCATAAGTGGTCAAAGGTAACATGATCAGGTCGCACAGTTGACTGGAACGTGAGTAAAACCAGTTGAAGAGGGATGAGGGATCCATCAGCTGATTTCTTCATGAATCTTTTCACACCGATAATTTGGGATTTCGATTTTAATGATGTCAAAAGCTCCTCTTCTGTTAATTCAGTTGGGACCCTAATAAGACCTTGGCATTCAATATTGTCATAAGGGATTCTTGCTGTCCATTGGTTTCTAGCTAGAAGATCATTATTAAGCAAAAAAGAATTGGCGTCTTTCATGTTATTGAAAAAGATTTTTAAGAATGACGGTCCTGTTTGTTTAATGTGCGCAATGCCTGAAATGTTTCTGAGCATACTGTTGACTTGCAATAGATTGAACTTTGAACTTGAGTTTTCTCTGGTGACTAAAATAGGATATTGATTCTTGAATTCTTCTCTGTATATTTTGTTGATGTCCTTGAACAGACCACGTTTGGTTGAAATGAATTTAGTTGGTTGTTTGCTTACAGGTCCTTGATCGTCATCTTTAGTTTCCTGATATTTCCGTTTAATCGTCTCAGAATGGGAGAACTCCATGGGAGAGCCTCCGCCGTCTCTTGTTTTACCCATCTAGCCGGTGCTTGGTAAAAATAGGGCTTTTAAACTGTTTATGAAAATATTTTTCATAAAAGGCGCCTTTAAAATTTTCCCGCCCAAAGTTTTTTTTTGACATCTATCTGAAAGATCTAAGGTATGTTTAGAAATTTAAAGTCGTAGAAGTGTTCGATTCCAAAACGGGTAAAATCATCGACCTCATAGCTGTGTGTGGTCGATGGGTGAAATTCACTTGAATGAGTGTTCTACCCCGAGAGACCCCGGGGTAGAGCTAGATTATGAACTCTTGCTTGAGCCTGAACCGTAGCCGGGCTCAAAAAGTCAAGCGATCGGAGCCGGAACTGAACCGGGGATTGGAGTGCACACTATTTTAAAAAACAATTCTGATTACTGAACTGATACTGACTGTGACAAGTTAAGTGACAACAACCAACAACAACAACGTCAACAACGATTTTTTTCTAATCTGTAGAGCCGATGCTGCACTGTTGTTTATTTATTTTTATTTTGCTGTAGAAAGATTAATTCAATTTAGTAAATCGTTTCGTAAAAAAACTAAGAAGTGAATTATGGCAGATGGTAAGATTATGGTTTTGAAAAGCTGATTGATATTTTTAGCTGGTGGAAACTAACCTACAAACTAAAAGTATACATTTTGCAGAGGATGTTATTCGTCGGCGTCTTCTTATCGACGGTGATGGCACTGGCGACGACAGGAGATTGAATGTGCTCTTGAAAACTCTCATCAAGTGGTGCAATAGCACTGATGAAAAACGTGAAGAAAGGTAATAAAAATTCAAGTCTTTGTTGATTTTGAAAAATGTCTCATGAGTCCCTTAATAAAAAATATTGTCAATTTCAGCAAGTCAACACACGACCGAATGTTGGCCCAACTGGCTCAATGTGAATTCGCTGTGACCAAGTCACAATTGGGGACAGAAATGATGTCCGCAGAATTGACTAGTTACGAAGCATTGTCTAAAATACTTGAAACTGGCATAGAAGTTGCTAAGGGTAATATTGAAAAGAGCAAAGCTGATCTAGCTCAAGCCAAAACTGTTCGTAAGAATCGTATTGAATATGATGTATTGGCTAAGGTTATAAGCGAGCAGCCTGATCGAAAAGAAACTTTAGACCACCTCAGTACTTTAAAAACAGAACTCTCAAGTTTAGAATCTACAAAACAGCAATTGGAGAGTCGGTTAGCGTTAAGGAAAAAACAGTTCCATGTGCTAGTAACCTCTATACACCAGCTGCAGGCTTTGTTGGAGGAACCCGATGACACAGAATCAGTGTCTGATGATGTTGAAATGAAAGAAGAAACTAGTGAGACTGAAAATGAGATAGCAAAAGATACTAAAAAATCAAGTTGAAAAGCTGTAGAATTAAGAACCTTAACTTGTAAGTGCTTAATAATAATAAAACTTTGTCTGTACTATGTTCATCTTTATTTGTGTACACTAGCAGATATTATAAATACAAGTTGTAGACTTCGATCATACAGTAATTTTCCAAGTGTACATGGTAGGCCAAAGGAGTCCTGAGGCTCATTGCATATTATTGTTGCCCTGTTGCTTCTAAGGATCATATCCTATGATCGAAGTAACAATAAATGACTAACTTAAGTTCCTTTTTGATACCAAATAGGGATTGTACCTACAGGTTAATTTCTTGATGAAGGTAAAAATTGTTTCTAAATCTGAGTACCTATGCATTTTTCTATTTTTCTCATAGTTGAGAATTTGTCTTAGCACACCAAATTGAAAAAAATACCCTTGTGATCAAAGGTTGTAGAGCTTAACCCATTCATAGTTATTCAAGTGGTGACACACACACCAACTATTTATCATCATCATCATCTTCATGTCAGTCGAACGACGCCCACTGCTGGGCATATGCCTCCCCCAAGGATCTCCACAACGATCGGTCCTGCGCTGTCCGCATCCAGCGGCTTCCCGCGACCTTGAAGTCTACCACGGAAATCGATAACGATATATGCGGATCCATCGACAGTGCCCCGATACGTTCGCCTAGTAGCTACTCCGTAACATTGTCGTATCGTGGTCGTATCTCTCCACGACCGTCGTTATCATAGACAATAATCGTGAATGAATGACTGAGTAAAAAGTTTGTTTTCCTTGAACCAATTGTTTTCACTCCTTTTCACCCCAATTGGTTAAACGAAAACAAACTTTTTTTCGGACTCGTTGCCTACTAAAAAAAGAAGTCGTCAATGTCAAAGTGACAAAATAAATTCTTTTTGACAGTTTCAACTGATGAACTTTTTTTTAAAAAAAAATGTGCTAATCATAAATCAAATTTAGTATTGTGCAGTTATCTTTAATAAAGGTGTAAAGAGTTGTGTAAGTACCTAAATAGTGAATTAATTTCCATGCGTGCAAGTATTATTGTAAACATCTTGTTTTGTTTTACCTATTTTAATTATTAAGCAATGCACTTAGTCCAAAAGGCAGCGAGGTTCGACCGGGAAAGAAGATACGGAGTCCGGTGTACAAAAAATTAGTCAATAGTTGAAGAAATCACAGGTAAAGAGATAAAAATTCGGAAACGATGATGGACACGATAGCTTGGCTGGTATCGTTAGAAAGTTCGGAAATTTGACATCTGTGTAAACGTCAAACTCGATTTATCGTGTACGCAAGAGTAACATACGACATCCCTTGTCAAAAAAAGTTTCGGTCGTTCCTTCGTTCAAACGATGGTCGAAACGATGCGTAAGGGAGTAGCAATGATGTAAAGTAATAGATTGATAAAGCGCCTCTAAAAACGTGCCAAAAAATGAATTGCGCATGTGTGAGTGATTGTCTATGTATGCGTTGACATCTGCTGTCATTTAGCACAATAGTGTTGGTACTTTCCATAACAATCTAACAGATTATCGAAATCACGAACAACAAATGAATAAAGGTATACTCGTATTCTTGAAAATAAAAGGCGGAGGTTCTTTATTATTTATTAGGTTTACTCGTTACATTGTTTATGATATCTAAACATCAACTACGAGATGAAATAATATAAACACCATCAATTATTATCCTTTTTTTAGGACTGGGTTAAATAGTATTTTGTTGGCCCGTACTCTGTAGATTTAAATTGTTTTTCTTGTTTCGGCCTAGGCATATAGTCTTTGTTAACATAAGAACACGGTGGTCTTGGTATCCTACAAAAATAAAGAAATTTTAATTTCATGTATCTGCTTTTTCAAACAAGTACGGTAGTGGTCATTATGATCGCTAAATTGCTCAAAAATGGCGCCAAGTATTGATTGTTATTGTTTGGTAGTTTTATTAGGCTTCTAGTCTGGGCCATGACTTCAGCTGTTAAAAAAATATCGACTACGTATATCGATATGTGTCATTCTTCATTTTGTACATCCCTATCGTAAGTGAGCAATTCAGTTTTTACACAAAATATTTTTCAATTCTTATTTAATTTCTGAAATAATAACTTATGCAGCATGAGGAACTAATATAATGGTAGCTGAAATGAATTAATTGAACTGGGTAGTGAAAATAATTGCTCAAAACATAGTTTGAAAAAACCAATTACTTTCTGTATTTACCTGTGAAACTTTTGCATTTCTGGATCATTTCTATGATTCGTTTTATATTTGGGCACGCAACAAACCACTATTTTATTTTTATAAAGCTTCATCCACTTTTATCGCCCACTTTACATTAATTTTGAAAACTAAAATTTCCCGCTTTTGGCAGTGGTGTGGTGGTGTAGTTTTCGGTTTGATTTTGGCAACAAATCTTGGGCATATCTCTGTCTCTTTTCCTCTTGTGTGATGTCCATATATGCAATAGTTTCTCTTTTCCTCACTTGATCACTCTATAAGTGTTGAAAACACGCTCTGGAAGCTCTATGGGGAGTAGGGTTAGACACGAGGAAGAGCACGAAGGTTCGATTATCGTGTTCTGTGGTAGACCTCCTTGATAAGATCGTCGGTCCTCCAACAGCCATTACGTCATCTATATTCATGATTTACAAGATTGTGAAGACGTGGTTTTGGAGAATATTATTTTAAAGTTAACTACACCAATTGTGACGTTAAAGGGTCGCGGGTTCGATTTGCGCATGAGCACAAAATTTTCGTTGATTCATTATTAGATTTACAGATCCCCAGTGTTGGGCTGGGTTCTCGTGGCCCAGTGGTTAAACACTAGCTTGGAACACGCGTGATTCTGAGTACAAATCTAGCTAGGACCTAAGTACTGGTGTCCTAAGTACTTTTTGTTAAAATTACAATTTGCCGCTAATTCTCCGGTAAAGGGAAACATCGATGAAAAAAACCTAAGCTGCCCAAATAACGGCGGTAGGCTCTCCCCTTACCACATTAGGTTTAGAAATTCGCACGGCGAAACGTTGGCCTCTTGAATGATCTGTTCACCATGACGGCAACAATCACTTATTCTTACTACCTACCTACCCCATTTGGGATATAGTCGCTAGCGTGTTTTTTGTGTTTGGGATGTTTCTGTTACTCCTGTTTTCAAACAGTACATACATAAACCACTCCACACTACGACCACCACCACCACATAAACGACTGACGTCTAGCGACTTTAACCGGGACCAACTGCTTAACGTGCCTTCCGAAGCACGGAGATGCCCGAAAAATACATCACTAAATTTCGGCTGAGGTCACCCATCCCATTTCCGACCCGGCCTGAGTTGCTTTACAACAGCGATTGTCGCCGATTACTGTCACACTGCGCCACGGGCACCTCCCCTGCGGGTTTTTGAACAATCTTACTTTGAAAATGTAGATATACCAATAGTTTAATCACCTATTATGTATTGACTTTGATATAAAGGGCTCAAAGTGTCGTCACATACACTTACCTGTAACCTTCTGTACGATTATGCCTAAGCTTCGTGGACCATGTGTACAATAGCAAAGGAAAGCCTAGCATAATGTGTACTAAGGACTTTACGCAAATATCGGAACTCCCTCATGACTTAGCCGCGTAAATATTGTGACTCAAGCTACAACGCAAAACCAAAAAATACATCAACTTGCGAAGGATTTCCTATCGTATGTCGAGGGTAGTAGATGTAAAATTGATTGTACGAAAAAGCGCTTAAGACATGCATTATTAGTACATTGCGTGCTCAGACAGGGTCAAGCAAGACAGGGTTTAGGTATAAAACGCGCTCATGCTCAACATTAATGTCTCTTTCATAAGTCAATAAACACGTTTAAATATTAACGGGTCCACCTGCGGAATGTGTGTAAGTATGTACAGTCGAGATGTCTGATTTTATTCGCCCTGAAAATTTAATTAATTTATCATAACCCTCTCTTTTTATTAGGGTAATCCCTGCTGCTCATAAAGGAACCAGGTGTTTCTCTCATCCTTTTGTCTTGTAGTGAGCAGTAAAAGGGACAAATAAGACGTTTGCTGTAAACCTCATTTTTGCTTAGCTAACCCACGTTGAGCATCCCTCAGAAGTATAGCTGTCCCTTTCCCCGGTGGTAGAGTCACATTATGTACATGTATTTTAAGTATTGTTCATATATTATATTATTATGTGTATGTTTATTAAGTGGTTATAATTAAGATTCTTGACGATTCGAAAGTACTGTTTATTGGTCTACTTGAATAAAGAAATATTGAATTTTGAATTTTTGAATTTTTCAGCTCTATTGACATTTTACGGGATAGCTTGAGCGCGTCCTTAGATTTAATTGACGTTTGTGAATTCGGGGGTAAGCAAAGTGAAGGGCAGAGCTTAGACTTTTTAGTTCGATTCCCCTGAAGCCATCTTTAGAGCTTAGGCTGTAGTTAGTTATCTTTAGATAGATACTGCATATAATCATCTGACATTGTGTGGATTACTGCGCAATCTAGCTTCTGGACAACGGATAAACATACCTAAATACCTAAAATTTTTAAACAGACAAATTCATGCAGGCAGACGAATATTTAATAACTGTCCTGAGAACGTATCCACGATCTCGGCTTTTCTAGTCAACTTCTTAACCACTACACCAAATCGGTCGTCTACTGTTAAGCAAATGTAATTAAATACTTACCTGCCTAGTTATCTTTTGTATTGGTAGAAGAAAATCGAATAAACACTTCGCCGTGTCGAATTGTGCCACTTAATGGATGTTTGCTCAAACGAGCCGAGCCTGGTCATCAAATGCCATGATCATACAAACATCTATATGTATTAGATATGGATCTCACACACACAATGTCCCATTTTGAAGCACGAGTTCGAATGCAACATTGTGATGGGAATAATAAAACTTGTGTATTTTTTTTGTTTCTTCTTTTTGACGTTGAATACTAAGCTGGTATATCATTAGCCAGTTAAGCCATTAAGCTGCCAAGTTAGTAGTAGTAACCGATCATAATATGCTTAACAATCTTCAAACTTAGCATGACCAATCGTGCATAATGACATGTTGTTACTCAGTTCTTAAGCTGTCTAGCTGTTATCGCTGTATTTCAAATAAGGTATCTAATTACAAGTAATTCGTTTTCTTATAGATTAAACAAAATAAATTATCCCTAGCACTTTCTTCACCGATGGTAGCAGAGTCAAAAACTAAACTTTGAACGCGCAAGTCCGTAGCGGCTCTTACATAAAGCGGCTACGACTACGCTACGAGCACTACGAAGCTGCTACGCGGGCGGGCAGACGCGACGCGCTGCCTCGCTCCCGCATCGGAACACAAAACGACTTATAAAAGAAAATGCCTTCCTTATGGGACTACCTCCGTTTTAACCGACAGTACAACAACAAACGAAACCTAGAAGAGGGCCTTTTCCAAATCGCTTCGCAGACTTGCAACATCCTGGTGAAAGTCAACAACACGAACAATATAAACTTGACAAGGAACGACAGAAGTGACGAGTACGGGTGTGCGGGCCCGCCTAAGGGGAAAAGTTCGATGCAAGTTTGTGTGCCGAAATTCAGGAAGAACTCGATCACGTCGGGCTGCAACCCTGGACTTTCAGTAAGTCTATTTTGAATTTAAAAGCTGTTTTGTTTTGTTTTCCCATTTACAAATGTTGTTTTCTCAACTTTTGTTTTTCTTAGTTAGATTATTAGACTCTGGTTTAGTTAGAGATTTAATGAATGTGGGACGCATGATAGATACATGCAACAATCAATGAAATAAATTAGGTACCTAAATGTTTTATCTCATTTTTAATAGTTAGCTTGAGAACACTAATAAAGAACCTGAAACAAGCAATTTTATAGGTATTGGTTTTAAAGAAAGTTATCCAATTTAGCATGTAAATATTTGGTGTAATGTTACATTCATTTTATCTCTACGTTCTTAATTGACTGCAAACACTTTTTAATCATAATATGTATTATCAAGTAACAGTCTAACGTAACATTTCCGATATTATCAAATCATAGTGCATGTAAAAAAGGACAAACATTAAAAAAAATATTCATATGTATTAGGAATCGCAGTACTTAATTGCTATAATCGAAAGAAAATAGCCACCAACATTATTGCCTGAAAAAAGCTGAAATCACAACAACACGCTAGGGCTAATAGTAGGGCATGTCCGTCAAAGTTTTTATAGGTAACCCAATACCGTGGCTTGTCTTTGTAGTAAAAGATGCATGCGAGCGCGAGCCCTTGCAGTCCGCTTTCATTGTTCAATGGTGTCAAACGATCGCCACGAGTTTCTGGACTCCTGGTACTTAGTGCGTGAGCGGCCAACAACATATGCAAACTGATTTCGCTTCAGGTAGGCAATTTGTTTAATGTATTGTGTTTATTTATTTTTTACGGTGGCGTGTCGCGATCGTTGGCATATCGATTTTGTGGCAAGGAAGACGACGCGACCACAGACGTCGTCGGCCTCGTTCCAATTATTCACGTACCTACTTAGCAGTAATGATTTTGATGGACAATGCAATGTGCCCTTTTGCTCAGCCTTGTACAAAAACCTTAGCCTTGTAACAATTTAGGTGCGAATAGGCACCCTTTTGGGTCGTAATCTCGTCAACAAATAGTACCTACCTAGACCTACCTATCTAGATAAATGTTACCTCGCATAGTGGTTGATGACATAGCAGTTGGAAAATTACCCTTAGTGCATTAGAATTAGGTGATAAAACCAGTCAATGGTGATTAAACTTGACCTAATGGTCACGTATACAGTTGACGGCACAGAGCTACGTGATAGGTACGAGTAATTCAATGTGTCCAAACTACTTATTGCAAATAATATCTCTTAACAAATTATGCGAACGAGTTAATTTATATATTTTATAAACTGGTGAACAACAATATTTTGCAGTTTTTATTCAAAGAGTAAATATATAGTTTGATCAATCGTCGTCAAAAGGTAATAAAAAAGGTAAAATAGGTACCCAACACCCCTTTTTTTGTACTTTGAAATACATAAGTTCACAACAGTTGTTTATTTCCACCTCAGGTGCATTATATTAGCATTATTTTGGACTGTATTTTTTTAAGATAAGATAATACTTTTAAAAATATTTATTTCGAGAGTTGAAGGTGTTTGCTTTAAAACTCCTTGAAATAAAATGACACTGGCCTTACACTTAAAAATACACGAGAAAGATTCCGCCGGTCTTTTTACGGTCTCTGTAGCTTACTGGTAAGAGCCCCTCGATTTGCTGAGAAGAAAAGACGGGTTCGATAATGAAACGCCAACTGCGGGATCCCCCCGCCCGGAACCTAGACTTTAAAAAAAAAACCTGTATGTCAAATTGTTTTGACTTGCTAATACTCTCTTCATTTCTCTATGACTCTTCTTGAATCAAGTTGTTATGTGGCAAGACGTCCAAAATGGGGTTAACACCCTTCCATCCGGATCTCCATATCTCTTGTAAAATAATTCGCAAAGCAAAGTGTTCTTAACGGACAACGTAATGCACTTAGTAACCCGAATTCACAAACGTCAATCAACGCTAAGCACGCGCTCACGCTCATGCTGTCCTTTGCGTTTCTATTAACATTTTACGGGACAGCATAAGCCTGACCGCGTGCTCAGCGTTGATTGACCTTTTTGATTCCGGGAGTAATACTTATATTTTGAGTGAGATCTTAACATGTTTCGTTTGAAAGTGACTGAAGTTCTTCAAAATTGTATGTTGAATTGAGGCTGAAAGGAGTTTACAAAGATTTGTAATCTATCAAAAGGCGTGAAAAACTTAGAGTTGAATATCTTATCTTATTTATAACATTTGTCGCAGTGACACAGCGCCGGTTGAGACTCAAAAGGTCACGGGCTCGATTCCCGTCCCAGCCCAAATGTTTGTTAATGAAACAGATATTTGTTGCCGGGTCTGGTTGTTTCTGGTACTTTCGTTGTTTCTGGTTTTCATAACACAAGGGAAAACCTTACCTTGGAACCAGTGCAATGTATGTACCGTAGTACCCACACTGAGCCCGGGTGTTGGAGTATGGCTCGCTCCACCTCATAGTTGAGGTGAGGCCAATGCCCAGCAGTGGGACGTGTATAGGCCGTTTGCGATCTCCAACATGACAGCACAGCATTTAATACACCACTTTAGTTTTCACTATCCACCTAGTGGATAGCACTGCTGCACTGCAATCATTTCACTGTGCGAGCTAAGGCGCCTTTCGGTGGCTGCTTGGTTTGTAGTGCATTTTATCTTTCAGTTGCTCTCTTTATTTTTAATAGCAACTTTTGAATAACCCTGAAGCAAATTCCAAACCCTGATAAAGTAACAAAAACACCTTCAATGTTCAGTGTTGCATAGAGCCGATAGGTAAAAATAAATATCACTAATATATCACTGGACATTATTTCACACAGCGCCATCTAGCTCCAAACTAAGCAACTAAATGCTTGTGCTATAGGATACTAGACAGCGGATAAATACATACTTAATTACATAGGAAACACGCAGACCAGTACAAATAAACATGTTCATGCATACTAATGTTTGTACTGTACGGGAATCAAACCCGCGAACACTGGTGTACTAGCCCACTTCTGAACCATTACACCAAATCGCCCGTCAAAAATCAGAATATACTTAAATAGTACATTGTTATCCGAGGGGTGAAAGTAACTTATTTAGTCCCGAGACGGGGTTTGGCGCCCGGAACGAAGTGAGGGCGCCAATAGTTCGAGGGACTAAATAAGTCTTGAACCCGAGGTAAACACTGTGCTTTTCATTACAAATACGAGGAAAGTAAAAATAAAAACATGAATTAATTCATGATGATCGAATTGCCGCTTTCCCGCCTATTTTGTTTGTTTTTTTTTCTGTGGCCGGTCCGCTATTCAGCCATTATTTTTTATTTTCATCATTGGAAAAATGGTAATTATTTTGCTCTAAGCTAAGTTATTTTAAAGAAATTGTTGAAACTTAATTATAATAAAGTTATTTAATAAATATATATTCTCTAATCAATACTTAACTTTAAGTTATTTCAATTTTACATCGTGGCTGTATAGAAAGTGGGAACATGGTTCAATAGTTAAGTGAAAAAGAACTAGTTTTTAAAAAAAATAATATGACAGCTGTCAGTTGAAAGTGATTCTCCCTAGGGATGAAAAGTGTTACTTTCAGCCCGCTTCTCAGGTCAGTAATGACCCACTTTCAGAGTATGAGTAATGAAAATAATATTTTCATTACTCATACTCTGAAAGTTTCAGAGTTCAGACCCACTTTGTAATGAAAATAATATTTTCATTACTCATACTCTGAAAGTTTCAGAGTTCAGACCCACTTTCAGAGTATGAGTAATGAAAATAATATTTTCATTACTCATACTCTGAAAGTAGGTCATTACTGACCTGAGAAGCGGGCTGAAAGTAATACTTTTCATCCCTAGGGAGAATCACTTTCAACTGCTGTCAAATTATTTTTTTAAAAATTGTTTTTTTTTCACTTATCTATTGAACCATGTTCCAACTTTCTATACAGCCACGATGTAAAATTTGAAATAAGTTAAAGTTAAGTATTGATCAGAGGATAAGTATGTTTTAAATAACTTTATTACAATTTAGTTTCAACAATTTCTTTAAAACAACTTCGCTTTGAGCAAAATATTTACCATTTTTCCAATGATGAAAATAAAAAATAATGGCTGAATAGCGGGCCAGCCACAGAAAAAAAACAAACAAAATAGGCGGGAAAGCGGCAATTCGATCTTCATTTATTTCCCTCATTTTTTCTTTAGCTAATTCATGTTTTTATTTTTACTTTCCTCGTATTTGTAATGAAAAGCACAGTGCTTACCTCGGGTGAAAGACTTATTTAGTCCCTCGAACTATTGGCGCCCTCACTTCGTTCCGGGCGCCAAACCCCGTCTCGGGACTAAATAAGTTACTTTCACCCCTAGGCTAACAATGTACTATTACAAAATAATATTTTACATTCCTACCCTTTAGTTATTCCAAGTAGTCGGCATTAAAAATAAAGGTTTTGAAATCCATATGAGATTAAAGTAAACCGAACGGCAAATATGCCAGTCTTAACATAGTTTTAATACGATTCCTTAGCTATGCAAATTCCTTGCCACAGAAAATGAGCACTAGCCACGCAACCGTTAGACGCAATTAAAATAAAACAATGTACTATAATACGAGTATCGCTAATCACTGAACAAAAGAGGAATTCTGCTGAATAGGTTTGTTATAAATTCATAGCTCTAACTTTTTGAATGAAGATTATGAGATATTTTCCTTCGTACCTGCATACACTTCACGGTCGATAAAACTGTTATTTATGAAAATACATACATATAACTAACTTTTTGGCGAAATTTCAGAACATTACTAAAACGTGTTGCGATAGAAACTGGTATCCTAATTTACTTGTACGAGACACTTTCATCGGATATTTATGTCGCTATACCATACAATGTCTAAGAATATACAGTACCAGCAGGTAAATCGAGCTAGACGTTTGTACAAATATTTTGATACTAGCCCGCGACTTTGTCCGCGTGGACTTGAGTTGAAAAAGGATATATCTTAATAAATTGTAGCTTATGTCCTATTCAGATACATAAGCCATATTATTGTAAAGTTTAATTAAAATCCATCCAGTAATTTACTGTGAAAAACCAAGACGGCTCATCCATCTACACATACAAAATTTCGCATTTTTAGATAAAAAGGACAATTACAATAGATAGTATTTAGGACAGTTAAGTACGGGTGAGCTTACCTTAGTTTGTCTAAAAAAATACTGGGTTGTTCTATCGTTGTTTTAAAGACTAGCTTTCCGCCCACTAGCTTGCCCTTCGTAGCGAGAAGCTACGAAAATTTTGCTACGAGATATCGTATGTCTTGCGCGTCTGGTTATGAATAACTTAATTCATATTCAAAGTTTGGGAACTTAATTTTTAATAAATACTAAACAGTGGGATAACGAATGAATAAATGTTTAACTACTTTGACAAATTACAATTAAACAGACAGGGGTTGAAGAAATTTTTAGAGTCATTCATACGAAATTGATTAAATTAACTAAACATTGACTTTGATTGATTGAATGGATTGATTGATTGATTGGATTTGACAAAAAAAATCTATATTTAATTACTATACCAAAACGGGATAGTCAGATCCCCACTGATTGCTGTCGTGAACGGAACATTCAGAAGCCCTCATTTCGCCGGTTGAATTTCGAACTGTTATGGTTGCTTTGGTAATTAATAGGTTTTTCTTACACCGGAAAGTTTGTTGCAAATTTTACAATGAAATGAGGTGTAGTTGTAGTTCCGGCCGAACTTGGGACCAAGGCAGCTTCAATAATTTAAACCACTTGGCTACGACGCACTCGCTTCGTCAAATACAGATTAGTTTAGAGACGATTTATTTTCTACAAGTTGTTGCCGGAAAAAGGTAAATGTCTACCAACAAACCCCGTAGTAAGGCCTGGATTGGAAAAACGTATCAGATTAGCAGTAGGAGATTATTTATCGATTTAAAATCACACCCTGCCCTAGTTTTTGGGGCTGCCGCTTTTACCGGCGCGTTCCGGCATTTGCAGTGACGGCTCGACACAACACACAACACGTTCACTAAGTAAATTTACTTACTATAAATTGACTTAACTTGTTTGTAGAGGCGGCCCAAATAAACCGGAACTGTATTAGCCTAAAAGGCACGGTATTTTTGTGTATTTTCTACATCAACTCTGACACTGAAACACTATTGTCTCAATAGGGTTCATACAATGAAAACAAAACAAACTATATCACAAAGGGCTATCAGAGACACACTGATTGTTATCTTCATGTCAAACGGAACATTCAGAAGCTCACACTTCGGATTTAGAACCAACGTGGTAAAAGAAGGGAGTTCACCGTTATTTGGATTGCGTGGGTTTCTTTGGTGTTTTCCATCACCGGAGAGCTACTACGAACACAAAGTTGGTGTTCCGGTCAGATTTCAACTCAGGACCACTCGGGTTTCCTACCCTGATTATTTAACCACTGGGCCGCGACACTTTCTGGTTCTCCTCGAAAGAAGTGCTTACTCGAAAGGCAAGGCAAAACATTTGAAATCATTTTTTAACAGATACTTAGCCAAGTAAGCAGTATCCAGTTACTTTTAGCATAGGAAAACAAGAAGCGTTAATTGGACTCTTGTTAATTTTGGCATATTGTAAGAACGATTTTTAGGTAATTATTTATTGTTCTTGTGTCGATTCAATCGACATTTTGAATTACTCATATTCATGACAATTAAGCATGTTTTGGGATTAACAGCAAGGTGTGGAACTGTAGAGCTTAGCGTGCTTCTATAATTGACCTCATCCTGGTTTAACATCAGCCGTGACAGGGTCAAGGTATAGTTATAAAAGCAAAAAGGGTAAAAATGGCTTAAGTTTAGCAACATAGAGCCCATTTTTACGATTCAAATGTGATTCGCCTAGAGCAGAGGTTTTAAATAAGTTATGAAGTTAAAAGAGCCACGAGAGTGTTATAATACATATACTTAGGTAGGTACCTAGGTACTGCAAGACTAGGTTGATTGTTTTGGATGACGAATGTTAACTGTAGCAGATAGATTCGTACCTGACTCTTATTTAGCTTCTTTAACCGACTTCTAAGAACGAGTATGCATGTTAGTTCAATCAGAACTCATCCGAATCCGGTAACGGAGATCCGAATGAATACATAGATCTGATATTTGAAAATAGGTACGAGTACTTTGAAATACTAGACCACGGATTCATTCCTCTTTTTGTAAAAACATACCTACATTGCATTGAACTGCTGTTCATAACATGCTGCCAGGCAACTGTATACATTCGTGTTTTGATAAAAGTTAATAGTTTCCAGAACACTGCTGACAAATGACAAGCGTTTTAGTAGTTTAATAAATCAAAACTAATCGATGTTAATATTCATAGGGCACCCTTGCGTGTCCATCAAGGCTTGGGGTTTCATCCACTAAGCTGTTTTAACGATTAACCCCGTTTTTGCTAGGTGATTTTTATATTAGATAGCTGATAGTTTTCTACTGAAAAGGCTTTTCACATTACAATAACAACACGAAATGTTAATGTGATTAGTCTTCCTAACTAATTTTTGAATCGGATTTTTCATGATTAGTTCATCGTTTCTTGTTTTGTAGTTGAGAAAGTGTTAAATCCTACTTCCTACTAATATTATATATGCGGAAGTTTGTATGTGTGGATGTACCATATTGCTTTTTCACGTACAAACTACTGAATAGATTTGAATGAAACTTTGCAATAATATACTTTACAAATATATATTATACCTACATCTGAATACCTAGCACATATGCTACAATTAATGCGGACGAAGTCGCGGGCGGCCGCTGATCTTGAATAAATTCGCCTTTTTATGGCAGTAAGTTTCGTTATTGTTTAAAAAATGTATGTTAGACATGCTCGTAACCGAAACCTGTTGAAGGGTAATGTTAATAAAATAACATATTAAAGTGAGTTTAACAGAGAAAATACAAGACAACCAACTAATCACTTTATGTTGGTAGGTTTGTAGTGTGTCATCTACCTATAGTACTTAACACATAACTGTTAATCATTATGTACGACTCGGTTTTTTTTATATTTTCTTCAGAAGGGACCTAAAAAATGCTCAGTCAAATAGGTAATACAAACTACCTACCAGTCTCGCAAAGGAGTGAAACCTCGTACCCTTTATTTACTTGTTCGGTAGTCATATGTGTGAAATACATCTCGAGAACCAATATACACTCAGACATTGTTCATGGAATGGGTTCTATTATATGTGGATTACATGTTTGACGACGAGTTCAGTCTCTTGGAATTTCTTTATTTTATTTTTAAGAGCTTTAGTCACCCAGACGCGTACTTACTTTTGTCTGGCTCTTTAAAGGATACAATGGGAACAGCCGGAAACGGAATGCGTTAATGATTTGCTTAACACTTTTAATGCCCAAATTAATATGTTGTTTGACCATCACGCTCCCGTTAAAGTCTCTCATGTAAAGGAACAAAGTCCGCCTTGGATAACGCAAACCATTAAAAAAATGATGAAGTTACGAGATGCAGCTCACACTAAAAGTCGTCAAACTAAAGTAGAATCGGATAAAATGTATTACAAAGAACTTAAAAGAATGGTAAATGTTGCCTTGTACAATGAAAAGTCAGCGTATTTTAGACACTGTATTGATAAAAACTTAAAAAACTCTCGCACTCTCTGGAAAAATATTAGAAAAAATGTAATACGCTCACAAGAACAATTAGAGCTGCCAGAAAGTTTGAGTAATCCAGACAACATAAATGAACATTTTCTTAAAACATCTGATGAAAATCATTTAGATATATCTCTAGTCAGCTCCTTATGTTTCAATAGATTTAACTCTTCTACGTTTACCCTAAAACAGGTTGACGAATCCACTGTCCACAACATTATTAAGAAAATTAAAACCAACGCACAGGGTGTTGATGGTATATCATTGTATATGATTTTATTGACTATGCCACGTACTTTATCTACAATCACTTGCATTATCAATAAATCAATTAAAACTGGCACTTTTCCGGACATTTGGAAAAATGCTATTGTGAAACCACTCCCTAAAGTCAAAAATCCTACAGCGCTTACGGATCTTAGACCAATCAGCATTTTACCATTAATGCTTTCAAATGACAGAATACTTAGAAATTAACAATATTTTACCCCAGAAGCAGTCTGGTTTTAGAGCTGGAAAAAGTACCGCAACTGCCCTCTTAGATGTAGTTGATGATATACTGGCTGGGCAGGACGTAGGCGAGGGAGCAATGCTGGTCTTATTAGATTATTCTCGGGCGTTTGATACCATTAGTGCGACGCTTCTTATGGCTAAACTTACATACTATGGTTTTGATACTCAAACACTAAAATGGTTCTCAAGTTACCTCTTGAATCGCTCCCAGACTGTTGAGCTGACTAATAAAGATGGTAAAAAAAACTGTCATCTACTGCTTCAGTAACAAGGGGAGTACCTCAAGGATCGATACTGGGTCCAATACTTTTCATTCTGTACACTGCAGACCTACCAAACTCCATATCATCTTGCAATTATCACATATACGCCGACGACCTTCAAATTTACAAATCATTCAAACCTGACGACACCTCAACTGCTGTAGATGTATTAAATAGGGACCTTGAAACAGTAGCCAAATGGTCAGAAGACAACGGCCTCATTTTAAATCCAGCAAAAACGAAACTTCTCATCATTGGAACTAAGTCGAAAGTAACTCAAATTAAGAATCACAATTTAGACCTAAATATAAGAAATGAGAAAATTCAGTTAGTTACTGAAGCAAGAAATCTGGGTGTTGTAATTGATGAACATTTAAAGTTTGAAAAGCATGTAAGCGAGACTGTGAAACAATGTTTTTATAGGCTAAAAACATTGTATAGTATACGTCAGTACTTAGGCGCCGAATCACGCATTTATCTTTGCGAAACCTTAATTTTGTCAAAGCTCAACTAGGTATGCAGATATAGTCATAGGCGATTGTCTGTTGGCTAGAACAAGAAAACTGATTCAGCGTGTTCAAAACTCCTGCGCTAGGTTCTGCTTCCCTATACCGCGAAGAGCCCACGTTACTCCTTATTTAAATAATAGTAATCTAATCAACATGGAGTCGCGAAGAGCTTTGCATTTTGCAGGATTATTATTCCGTATCATAAGAAACCGAACTCCACTCTATCTCTTCTCAAAATTAAAATTTACACAGCGCCAATCTCGTTTGACTGACCTTTTGATATGCCCAAGTCATAAAACAGCGTCGTTCCGAGGGAGCTTCCGTTACGCTTCCACTAAGTGTTGGAATAACATCCCTCCACCCATCAGACATTCTACAAGTGTTAGGAGCTTCAAACGTAATTTCAAAGACTTTTTATTAAAGACACAAAAAAATCAATAAATAAGTATAGCAACTTTATTCTCAGAACACACCGTTAATACCACACACAAATAATGTTATCTCGCCACATAATTATTACTATAATTATAAATACATACCATGCAATATATATATATTTTAATTTTTAATTTTTTAAATTTTTAACAGTATTACCTATGTTTATTTAAACTTTTATTTTAGAAAATATATATTAGGCATCCGCAGAATATCAGCGTCGTGGTGCTGCGTCACGCACGACACATGCTGAGCGGGGACCTTTTTGGTAAATTACTACTACTAAACATGTACTTACCTAAAAGATGTTTGTCATTATTTTGTATTTTACGTGTAGCTTTACCAAATAAACTTTTTCATTTTCATTTTCATCATTTTCATAAAGGTGCTGTAGGTACCTTGTGTTTACTCCATGTGAGTCGCTTGGTGAATACAGTCAGGGAATGAAAGTGTTGACCACCCTAAGATCTTTTTTTTTTTTTTTGGCCTCAATCGTGTTTTAACAGCATAATTATTCTGCCAATGTCAAGTGGTGCTCTAATTTAACTTGAGAGTTTTGGCCGGTGTGTATGCTTAATTGATTTTACACACGGTAAACTTCGTCGACTATCAATGTTTAAGGAGACACAGTGGAGGTTGACCGGTGGAGATGGCTACTAAGGCACCCTAAGATCTGTTTTTGCTTGATTAATGATGACATTGACAAACGGTCAATCGAATTTTAATTTTATTTTCATACTTTTGAAGCATACTTCTCGTAAGCATACGTCTCGCTTTTAAAGCAAACATACATATAGGAAAACTGGTCAAGCTTTTCATTCCGCGACTTTACGTATACCTGCTTGTACACATAGTTTGTTATCAGACAGGATACGCATTCAGCAAAATTATAATGTTTATTCAAATATATGAAATAAACCTGCCATTGTTGCAAATAATGGCTGCGAAATTAACCAAAGAAACCCAGAAATAGACAAACAAGATGTGACTCTACCACCAGTGTCGAACTGGAATTTCTGCAAGACAAAGGCTGGTCTCGGTCCTCCGTCTTGATAGCATTAATTAGCTTATAACTTGTATGAATATTCTTCTGCAGCGTAGATTTTGGTTTTGATTGAAATTGAAAGAGCTTAGAAGTGAGTCACTTCTCCCCAATTCCAAGTCCACAAAGAATCTAATGTCTAGGAGCTAGAACCAGAGCCATTTCCTCTGGGGAGACCTGACACCTTTTTACTGCTTAGCTGGAAGGTACTGTGTTCCGTTCCTCTTGGTTCCTCACCAAGGTGATGATGCGGGTTCGAATCCCGCACAGTACAACCATTTTTGTGCATGAACATGTCTGTTTGTATTGGTCAGGGTGTTTCCTAATGTACCTACTATTTGTATTTACAAAAAAAAGTATTTAGGTAGGTATGTTCAGCCTTTGTCCAGTATCCCAGAGTTTAATAGGTAAATAAAGCTAGTTTAATTAGCTTACTTGGAGCTAGACGGCGCTGTGTGGAATAATGTCCGGAGTATTTATTGATTTACCTTCTGGTAACGCGCAGAGATGACCATCATTAGGTTGGTGTGGTTTAGGCACACACAAGCACAGCACATCCCAGTTGTTCCGAACCTTTTTTTGTTGACGCTGAGAGAAATGCAGAAGTATTTAGCCCCATCCCATCCATTCATCAAAGTTCGTGATTCTTGTATCTTATGAATTTTTGCTGTAGATATCGTCTAAGCTAAAATGACGTGCCGACGTTAGTGAGGGGTGCGTCATTTCAGCTTAGATGATCTCTACATGCTAATGTTGCCGTATACGAAAAGAATTGAAAAAATGGACAGATACGATACGAAATAGAATTGAATTGAATGGATGATTACAAGACAAGACAAACGCTGCTGGCTAGGCACATGTATTTGTGTTCGAAAGTGAACCAAAGAGACCGTAAAATATGCCACTCATAGCCATATTAAGAGCTACAAGGCCGGGATCATTATTAAATCATATGATGAAAGCAGATGTATGGAGGTAAGCGTATTTTGTGTAATACTCTACCGTATTTATGTCCTGTATCCTGTTTTATGAGAAGCTCGCGCTTGTTCATTCCTGCACTGTTCATAAATCCACTGGGATGTGTAGCTACTTGTCTTACGTCAGTTTCACGCACATTTTATTAAATTTTAGCTCGTAATCGCTTACCTTTGAGCAGAACATCAACGATAATAATATATACATAAGTGCGCTCAATAAAATGTTTTCTTACCTATTATCGCAGTATGGTCCATCAAAAAACTGTGAAACGTGAAAATACGACGGGTACAGTCGCCATCAGATATAGTTATTGAAGCACACAAGGTTATGTTCCATGGACTTATTGTTATTTATAGCCTGCACTCTCTGCTAGTAAGGGAATTCTGCCTTTGATTACTTGTACTTAATCATTAGATACTGTATCGTATATTTTAATGCTTCGCGGAATTTCCTGCGGTTCATCACGCACGCGGCAGCAACGCCTTAACACGATACCTTTAAGGTCTTATGGGTTTGTCCCTTAGACCATGAAGAACTATATTAATGAAAAAATATATATTGTCTAAGTTTTGTCCGCTGATAACTCACATGATGCTCTATGGTCAAATTGAAAGGTTTGAATCATACAATTTATCTTGACGCTTGAGGGCTGAACATCATTGTGGGATTTACAGAGATTTAAAACACTTGTAGGCACAATAATGAAATAATAGTAATTAATAAAGAAACACACAAATAATAATTCCGTTTGAATTACAGTGTAAATAAAAGATTTCAACTGATGGACGTAAGTAACAGTGGCAGTCAACTCACGGAGACATGTAAACAGCAGCTCTTGAATATGTAAAACAAATGGTACCGATCATCTACTCAAACTGTCATAGGTCAAGCAGTTGAAAACATCCTCTAAATGATTCACAAAATCAAACTACCTACTTATGTCACAGAGTAAAGGGAGCTTAGATACTTACATTTTCATACTCCCTGCAGGTTTCAAATAGTGATGGCATGGTAATGGTAATGTTTCGGTCGGCCATTTTGTTAAGTACCTACGTAGGTATGTACCACTAAGGCAGCATTTTATTTGGTAGACCCTGTTCGTCGTTATTCGGTATTTCATATCCCTGGGTAGGTTCCTACTTGGCGATTTTAGCATCAATCGATTTATGCATAAGGACGGTAGAGGGCATACTATTATGACTTCTGGTTAATGAAGGTTCCATGAACTTTAACGTGTACCTACTTTCGTTTGTCGAATACCTAAAATAGAGAGAAAGACTGACCGGAAAAGGCAGCCGGTTATACCGTTGACTGTACCTTCCCGTTAAGTTCAACTAAACAGCACTATGTATTTATGAATATTTATTACTTAACATATTAAGGCATTACCTACAACTATATTGGCAAGTCGGTAAAATGTTCATATCCGTTATAATAGATATCCCATAGTAACACACAAGCTTAGCCCAATATGAGGATAGGGGCGCTGTATGGAATAATGTCTCATGATTTTAGTTACTTTACCTACTGTGTTTTCTAGTAATAATTCTAATTTAATTTTCACACGGATGATTGCCCAAATCGAGGGCGTCGTGAGTGCTAAAATCGAGTTTATAGAATAGTATTTCAAGAATATGGTTTGGAGGCTTTAAGACAGCAGAGGCGTAGTCTGACAAGTCGAGGCGTAGTCTGTCAAGGGGTCAGACGTCTGACAACAAAATCTACCGCTCAGTCAGTTTCGACCCTTTCTGTGAGCTCTGATTGGCCATTAATCATATAGATCAGGTTGTTGAAAGATTCACAAACGTCAATCAAGGCTAAGCACGCGCTCACGCTCATGCTGTCCCGTAAAATGTCAAAAGAACTGAGACGGACAGCATGACCGTGAGCGCGTGCTTAGCCTTGATTGACGTTTGTGAATTCGGGCGTCAATCTCTTACATTATACAAAGTCGATGTTTGGAGATGAGTTACCGTTTGGCGCCTAACAGCTGGCTTAGCGCCGCTTATCTCGGTTAATACCTGTAGCTAGGGTAGCGTGTGGTAGGCAGCGTTCGCCTGTGGCACAGTAAACATAACAGTAGGTTATCTAAGGCCGCCCGCCGAGTTATTAGCCTAGCGTGCTCACAGCCACGCGGCACAGCCCGTACGTACTGGCGCCACCTTATTCCCCCATATTTTATGCTAGCGTGTGCGTAAAATCGCGTGCCGACACGGCGCGCGACGCGCACATTCAAACCGAGAGCGGCACGTTTGTATGTAGATATTTTACTGTTCTCTGTTTACTGTGCCTGTGGTGCACCCCGTGACGTGCCGCGACGCCGCTTCGACACGCGATTTTGCGTTTGAGTCGTTTTGTCGGCTCTATTGAAACGTCGATTGAATTGTGACTTGTGGCTGTTACTGCCGCATAAATCTCATCAAACATGATTTATGTGCGTTTCGGGACTAAATGCGTATTTTCACCAATAGTACAAAACAGCAAAACTATTTGTGTGATCGATATTGCATATTCGGGACCACCGGGTTCCGTCTCAGCGTGTTTAACCACTGGGCCACGACGCTCTCTCCATTTCCATTCCATTATGAAATTAAATTATTATTATCATAATCAAATTTCCAATTTTATTTTCCCCTAAAGTACTAAGGACTTATTCAATATACGTAAACAGAATTTAAGTTATTTCAAACCCCCTCCCTACTTTATCAGCAGAGCCCTAGCCTAGGATGGGTACAAGAGCTCTGCTGACAATGTTTAAGTGAACATTGAAACATATTTTTCATATCTATTTCTGGTTCTTGCTGCTGTCATGTTCTGTTCTACTTAATTATAATAAATGTTGCAGACGCAATCGCAAATCTCACTTGATATTGGCAAAATTAACTCACGATAGCAGAAAGTATACGCCATTCTTTAAACTGGACAAAATTTTGAACATAATTCTTAAAAGAAGTTGATAGTGCTATTATCTATAATAGCCTTAGACAATATAGAAATGAATGCTCTAAGATTATAGCCCAGCTATGCTATTCTGGCGGACGCCAAAACTCCCTTCGCTCGTGCGAGGTAACTTTAAAATTCAATTCCTTTGCGACTGTGGTCGTTTGAGACAAAATAACTAAGCCAAATATTTTTTTTTTATTATTTACATACAAAATGAGAGAGAATACTAATTCAAAGTAAAGCGTATTGATGATTGAGGTAAGCGTGAAGCACCGAGATGTGAAGTGATGTCCGATGTGCACCGCCGGAATAGCACGGCAGCTTTGAAAAAGGGGTGACACGGTAATCTAGGACCTACGTCCACATAAACAGAAGGCTCCAGACAATCTACCGTGTTATGGCGCGAGTTAAGTTACCATAAAAGGGATTAGAAATTTTTAAGAAATGCTCTAAGTAGAAAGGGGCGACAAAAAGGAGTATTTTCTAATTTGTTATTTAATCGGATTGCGCTTGTTAACTCTACAACTACAATAGAAACCCAATTAGCACCTTCCGTTTACTCTGAAATATTAACCTGCTAGCCCATTGTTGCCGCGTAGCGTGTAGTCTTGCTAATTATAGCTACTATCGGTAAATAAGTTGACGGTTTACTTGCTATTCCTTAACTTTTAGAGCTTAGACTCACGCAATTATGCGATTAACACAAACTGCTATCAAATTTACTGGAATTCTGAACATTACCTCATAATGGGCTCTGTAGGTACAGTCAGCGTCATATAAATGTACTTAAACAGTCACAGATACCAAATATCTGGAAACATTGGAATTGGAAAGAACTTTTAATAATGTAAAATTCTGACTCTATTGAACCATTAACGTTAATTGACGTCTCTGAGTGCGGCGGTATGAGGTTTAACCATGACGTTCCGCTTGTTATTCTCAGTATCCTGCAAACTTCGGAACAAATGTCAAAATTGAATCTGGGAATAGATTTTATAGTGTAGGCTGTGCGCGTAGGTAGGTTATTCCTGGGTTATTCTATTCATTTGTTCTTAGATGAGATTGTAAAACACCATAAAACACAGATAGATATTAAAAACATGTCGCACTAATTTGTTTTACTCACGCGTTATTTGCTTAATGGTGTTAATTTACTTGTTTAGTGGTCATTTTCGGCGGGTGTATTTGCCTAATTTTGTTATTACAGCCGTTGCCACGGCAACGCGGTCGGTTCATGGTGGAATACAGACAGAGTTGTTTTCTCTACTAACATTTAAATTTTGCAGCTGGCCTTGTACAGGGCTGCCGAACAAAAAGACTTCAAACAAAGGAAAATAGAAAGCTGGGTGTTTATTACTTAGCTTTGAAGAATATCCACCGTTTTGTAAAATAAAAAGCACAATGGGTTTCTCTGTTCAACACCACTTAAATTAATCATTGATAGGTATACAATTAATGTAATATTCGTTTTAGATTGCATATCTTTTAAGTTGATTAACTTATTTATTACAATAAAACAGCACTTGTATTCTACTTAAAATAATTATCAGGTGTGTATTAGAAGGTATTAGATGATGTTAGGCAATTTTGTTGTAATCATGAGTTCGAACACAAAGATTTTTATGAAATTGTGTTTAACCACCGGCTGGCGTGAGATAAATAAGAGAAAAAAAGTAATTTAATACATGTCTTTGAAGCCTTACGCTAAGATTCCTAAGTTGACCTTTCGGTAAAATGGGTGTCAGAGACTTTAAAACAAAATAACATCTACATAGTAGAAATAATGGTGGTTGAAGGAAGGGATTCTTTCTACCCGCCCAGATAGGGCGTCCCCTGCGGGCAGTCGACCATACGTTGATAGCTAACCCTGTAGTTATGTACCTAAGTACTCTGGAGGTAGGTACTGCACGATAGACTAACATAACCTGGAATGTGCGATCTGAGATAACGTCGCAGTGTGCTATGAATATTTTAAATGCGAGTTGGTAACACGAATGAGGGTGGACCTTTTTGGAAAGTCCAATGTAGCTATTGCTTGCAATTTCCTTGGGTCCGTGTTTGTGGCATTTTCTTTGCTAGCTTTTTTACAGTTGTAAAAAAGTTTCATTTAGATCATAGACCAAGCCCACACTTTGCCGAGTGAAATTGAACTCAAGGAATAGGCAAAAGGTTGCATGTTACTTTCTGCCATTGAGGCTTCAAAGTCTAGGACTCCGCTGGTCTCGATTCACATTTAGGTTCCTGGGCTCCTCTACCATTTATTATACTGTGACATATCGTAAATAATTCATGGATTGATTAACAGGTATAGTGCAGTAAGTATACTAAAACACTTACCTACCTATCTTATGACGCATGTGGCACTATACAATGTACTGACTCATAAGTAAATGGTTTTTGATATCATTTATGTCGAGGCATATCCCCTTGGAGAATATTCTGCGAATGCAATTTATTATTGTCACGCAAGCAGTAAAAAAGGAAGAAAGGTTAAAAGGTACAGACTCGTTCACATCAACCTTTATAATAATACAAGCGGCCGCCCGCGACTTCGTCCGCGTGAAATTTAATTCAGCCAGCGAGTGCAAATTGTTGCCCAAATGTTATTTCGGTGTTAAACCCTTCTAATTAGGAACGCACCCATAGTTACGCTGATGACAGCAGTCGTCTGTCATGCCACACCACGTGATGCCGCGTACATTTTCATATTTTACTTGATATTTTCAACAATTTACACAATATCTTTATAAATTGTAGCTTACGTGTTATTCAGATGTATAAGCAACATTATTGTAAAGTTTCATTAAAATCCATTCAGTAGTTTTTACGTGAAAGAGCAACACAGCACATCCAGACATACAAACTTTCGCCTTTATAATATTAGTAGGATAATCCTCGCCAATTGCTAATGCGCTGGAACCTTCTCAAACTATAGACCACGTGATCACAAAAAATACAGTTCGCAAAAAAAGATCAGAAACGAACAAACCTATTTAAATGATTTAGGTAATTTTGATATCATTTTAAGCTGTCAAATAATGTGTTTCTTCATGGTTCTTAACAATTATTTATTCCTGTAAGTAAACGTTAAAATTGTTAGAAAAAATAAAGAATAGTACCTACCTACAATAACGAATAACAATAAAACTTACAACATTTTTTTAAAATAATTATTGATCTTAGAACCAACAGCCGTGCTATTCCGGCGGTGCACATCGGACATCACTTCACATCTCGGTGCTTCACGCTTACCTCAATCATGAATACGCTTTACTTTGAATTAGTATTTTCTCTCCTTTTGTATGTAAATATTTAAAAATGTTATTTGGCTTTATTTTTTTTTCTCTGTAACGACCACAGTTGCAAAGAAATTGAATTTTAAAGTTCACTCACACGAGGGAAGGGAGTTTTGGCGATCGCCGGAATAGCATAGCAGCACTTAGATTGCAATGTCTTCGCACAACTGTCTAATGTTTCTAACATCACTTGCATTTTTTATAAAAACTTAATTTAAGTACTTACTTTTTTCAACCATTTGTTTCGATTGCCTCGCAGAAAGTATGAAAAGTAGTACAAGTGTATTTGTCTTGGGCGGTCTTGAACCCCTGTACTCAGGATTCTGGCCTTAACTCCCTCCCTCATACTCGGGGTTCAATATGACGCCCGGGACATAATACACTTCTTTAAGCCCTTGTTGCATAATCCTACTATCCTACTAATATTATAAAGGCGAAAGTTTGTATGTCTGGATGTGCTGTGTTGCTCTTTCACTACTGAATGGATTTTAATGAAACTTTACAATAATGTTGCTTATACATCTGAATAACACATAGGCTACAATTTATAAAGATATTGTGTAAATTGTTGAAAATATCAAGTAAATATAAAAATGTACGCAGAATCACGTGGTATGGCATGACAGACGGCTGCTGTCATTAGCGTAACTATGGGTGCGTTCCGAATTGAGACGAAATCTAAAATAGCGCGTTCACAGGCATCCCGAATTGAGATATCGCGCTAACGTCCATCTAACGTCAGACAATTTGACGAATCCGTTCAATTTCATTATAAGTCCACTTGAGCCCACGCGGACGAAGTCGCGCGCAGCCGCTAGTCTACTATAATGCCAGACTGTCGCTGAGAATGGGCTAATGTAATGTGGGTGTGCGAGTGTGTGTAACTTAGTAACAAATAAAACAAGTTGACGAAAAACAATAACAATGAAAATGTGCGTGGTCACAATTCGATTTCGCGCACTTGACAGCTTAAGTTGCAAACGGTACTGAGCGTTGAAATTTCAAAACACGTCACAAAAATGGCGGCCAGGCGCATTAGGAATTGGCGGGTATTATAGATACCTACATTTCATTTGAAATGCTGAAATATTTTTAAAGTTAATGACGAATGAACTTGACATTTTGTGTAATTACCGAGTTTTTAGAAATCGTTGACCAACTAGATATTAACGGTTTCCCAGAAACTACGAACCCAGTTCATTCATTAGAAATTAGTCTGCCGAGCGTTTTTGAGCCTCAACCTTTCGCGAACCGCGTTTTTAAAAGTTACGTCCTTCACCATGTGGGGTTTCCTGGACCCTTTCATCGTTACCTCTTTTTGAGTGTAAGGTAATATAAATAAATACATATACTGGACATTATTCCACTCAGCGCCACCTAGCTAGCTCCAAACTTAGCAACTAAATGCTTGTGCAACGGGATACTAGACAACGGATAAACATACTTAATACATTTTTTTGGGAATACATTGCATAGGTACTACATGGGAAGTACCTACACAGACCAGTACAAACAGACATGTTCATGCACGCAGAAGTTTGTACTGTGCGTGGATCGAACCCACTACCACTGGTGTAATAGCCCACTTCTGAACCATTACACCAAATCGCGTCATCTACATCTAATGTAGATAGGTGTAGGGTAATGTTTGGCACGCTCTGCAGCTTGAACGGCTTGACGGATTTTAATTAAGTAGGTAGGTTACTTAGAAAAGTATTGGCACATTGGTCACATAGTTACTCAGGTATGTAAAAAACCTATTATATTATTACATTATGCGACCCAAAACGAAATACTAAACCTCTAGTACAAAGTTTGTACAACTTTGCAACCTTTTAGGTTCGAACTTTAAATGGCAAGCATATCGGTAACCGAAATTGATACCCTGGCCGTTTGCAATCGAAACGTTGTTTATTTATGATTACTTGCACGCAATATTGATGACTAGATATTTGAATATCCTACCTTTTATCGACGAAGCCACGAGTAGATATGATATCCACATAAGGTAAGGTAAAAGTTACTCAGTACTGAACTAGGTTCGGAGGAATCTAGAGTCACCTGGTTTGTGTTTACTTAATTAATTATATAATTCTGCACAGTCATTTGCTCGTCGTTGAATTCGTTAGGTGTACATAGACTTATGAGTTTTAAAAAACCTATTAAATTAGTTTTGTCTAGTGATCGTCGCGCTAACGTGTTCAGCGACCTAGAAAATAAAATAACCTTGTGCCTACACAAAATTTATTGAACAGTTCAGTGACCGCTAGCGTTACCAATGTGAGTAAAGCAATTTACGAGTAAAACAGAACCTATTTCATGTAACAAAATCTTAATGTCATTATTAAATTATGATAAACTTTTTTTATGATTGTGATCTCGTAGAACTGCCGTGCTATTCCGGCGGTGCACATCGAACATCACTTCACATCTCGGCGCTTCACGCTCACCTCAATCATCAATACGCTTTACTTTGAATTAGTATTTTCTCTCATTTTGTATGTAAATAATTAAAAAATGTTTTTTGGCTTAGTTCTTTTCTCTCAAACGAAGACCGTCGCGAAGGAATGGAATTTTAAAGTTAACTCGCACAAGCGAAGTGAGTGTCGGCGACCACCGGAATAGCATAGCTGAGGTTTGTAAAAAAAAATGTGAATATGTTGAATGCGCGAAGGTACCTATGTTTTTACAAAGTTTCTTAAGCCCTTGTTTCCATAATGTGCGAAATTGCAAATACAGACCGACAGACAACGAACCACGCCGAACGGCTTCCCTCTAAAATCGTTAAAGAACTCTTGCGATAAAACCTAATCGGCTGACTATGTCGTTGATATTTTAATAATACACAACCAAGGCATGGCAGCGTTATATCAACAAAATATCTAACAATCAGTGCCATCACCACCACTACCCGCAGCTATTAGTTAGTTAGGGTACCAAAAAGCTTTTAACATTATTATGTTTATTCTTTTCAGGCATTTCGAAAACGTTTTCAGTCAAAATAAGTCGTTGGTCGAGTACCTGCTAGATACCTATAAATCAAAAATTGCATAAGTAGTTATAATATTGGACCTGAATCTTGGAACCCCTAACTCAAGAAGTGGTAGTGTGAACTGTGCTGAAATTAAAATAGCTATTTAGCTTAATAATAATAGAAAGATACCAAGAAACGTTTTGAAGATTTAGCAAACTATCTACCTACCTATAATAAGGTGATCCGAACTTCCAAAACTGGAATTCTGTATTTTTTTACATGAGTTAAAATTATTTAAATCATGTTCAACGTTACAGAACATGTTTGATGCTTTGCGATGTGTATTGCATGGTAATTTGCATTAATTCCTCTTTGTAGTATTTAAATAGCATAGCATCTTCTGATATCTGCGACCACACACAAACACGCAAATCTACCTTACATGTCGTCCTTAAAAAAGTCTTGTCGTAACAACATGTTATGTTTAGAACAGTAAAAAGTGTTATTATTTAAAGTTATTTTTAAACTCACTAACTACATTCTACGGCTTTAGTGATACGAATTTCAATAATACATAGATATTATTTAGTATATTACTTACTACTACCTTACATTGAAAGTTAGTACCTATGTAGGTAGATACCTAGGTTTAAAAATAACACAACTTAATAACTACATTGCAAACATTACGGTCATTGTCAGGCGAACCACTTTGATAATTTCATAGATAATAATTGAACTAAAACGACTGCTCGAAAACTTGTGCCCTGCATAGTTTGCCGGTCTGAACTAACCTAGTATTTAAAATGCACATGCACAATGCGGTGGTTGCCGACGTCATCTACTTTGCAGTAATATTTTTGCTACTAATGCGCCTGCACGGTGTGTAAAGGAAACAACAGGATATACAAAAATGCAGTTTTATTCGTGTTCTATTCGTGATTGCGTTAAAAATAGTTCTTTTAGTGATCTTAATAATTGGATGAAGACTTTAAGTTCCCCGGTTACTTAGTAAAGGAACGAACGGTACAAATGGTTAGTAGTTTCAAGTTTGTTTTTGTTAATGATAACTTGTAAAAAGTAAAGGACGACTGGCCGGGTGGAAAAATAGTTTCAAGTATTTCATAAATGATCCTTGTGTGTGTTTCAAAGAGTTAAAGTGACCATTGAATGTGCTCAGCTCCTAATTTATCGAAGTTAACGACGCCCGGCCGACCGGGACTATAGTTTTAAATATTTATTTTATGATCCAGACATCAACTTGTGCGTGTTTCAGCGAGCTTTAGTGGCAATTCAGTGTAGTGAGCAAAGTGTAGCTCCCAATTTATTAGAAGTCGATTCTTTCTTCTTTCTTTTTAGTGATTAAGGTGTTTTTTTTTCACAACTTTATTTTATAATCGATCGATTACGTTTGTCCACTTTTACATGCTTATAACAATTTGACAACTTCACGGTTTAAAAAACAAAGTTGGAAAACGTCAGTTTTCCAACTTTTGACAAAGCAAGCAAGAAATAAAATATTGTTTGTTTTCGTTGAAAAAATTGAAAATAGTGGTTTTGTGTGTTAATGAAAGAAAATGCGTTTTGTTATACTTCCTATCCAGTATTTAAAATATCTTTGGAAAGTTAGTGCTTTAATTATTACATTAGAAAATATATTTTTCGAACTATTGCAAGATCATACATTTTCAAATCGAAGAAGTGCCTAGATTTTAAATAAGTACCTATTAATTACTTGTGCATTCTAATAGCATTGTTACATACAACCTTTAAAATAATTGTTTAAACAATTATCTATTGTCGAAGACGAATCCTAAGCTATAACCTACACAGAAAAGTGCCGACGTAAACATTCATAAAACGGTGTCTTATTTCCAGACTGTACTTGAGACAGGGAGTGTGGGGAACGCTTCGTCATCTGATGAGGAACTGGAGCAGTGGGAGCAGATATTCATGATGAGGGATGAGAATGGAAATAGCTATAATGATAAGTTAGTTCCCTGTTTTGATATTTCCTTTGTTTTCTAGTGATCACACTCAAAATAAATTAACTATAAGTAACACTATATTACCATCTGACCCATGAAATAGGTAAGTACTTAATATTTTGTATTGAAGTGCAACTACAACTTCTTCACAATGATTTGTTTAAAGTAAAGTACTTCAAGCATACTTTTTCAGTGATGGTTGCATGAAATGGCCAGTGTCATGCAGTACCTACACCACAAGGAGTTTCTATACAATAATCTTATGCACTTTTCTTTGTTTCTGTTACAGAAGAAAAAAAAGAAGTATATGGTGCAGGCCATCCTGCATTCCTGTGTCTATAGTAATATTGTTAATAGTGCTAGTAGTGTTAGTGCCACTGCTGGACCAGCCCAACATCGTCCAGATGTCTACTCCTAGCACTCCTGTTAGTTTGCATTGCTCAGACGAGTGTAGGTGAGGTGAACTTCATCATACAAAATTTAAATTTGATTATGACTAACAATGATCCATAATAAAAAAAAGCTTAAATTGCATCATGTAGTAACATAGTAAGATTACATAGTAAGATGCTAGTGGCTGTAATAAAGGTAAACATGTCCAAACTGCTAATGTATATTCATTCATTTTTTTAATTTCAGGTTATCTTTAGTAGAAAGTATACCGGAGGGTCACATGTATCCTCCAAACGCAACACATCTTCCCACTAAAAACGTGTGGTTAGATTTGATAGATGAAGCTCAAACATCCATAGAAATAGCATCCTTTTACTGGACTCTTAGGTTTAATGAAATATATCCATATAACTCCTCCATAGAGGTGAGTCCACATTTTACATTTAATTAAAATTATAGTGATAATTATTTTCTATGATTTTTTTTAATTTCTTTTTTTTTACAGGGTGAGCAAGTGTTCCAAGCATTATATGCTGCCGGGTCAAAAAGAAAAATAAATTTAAAAATTGCTCAAAACTGGCCCACAAAATCAAATCCTAATTTAGATACAGAATATTTAGTTAAGAAAAAAGCTGCACAGGTAAATATTTACTTAATCGCAATAGTCATTAACTTAAAACTATTTTTGTGACACTTAAATAAGATGAATTGAATTGAATATTTGTTACTTATAACAGGTCAGAAGTTTAAATTTTTCTAAACTTCTTGGCAGTGGAGTTCTCCATACAAAATTTTGGATTATAGATAGAACACATTTTTACATTGGAAGTGCCAACATGGACTGGCGATCGCTTACCCAAGTAAGTTATGTTCCCTCTTTGCAACTTAAATCCTTAAATGTTTGTGTTGATCAAATTCTTTATTCATATGCAACCACTTGTTTCCCAATTAGTGCAGCTTGTGCTATGATTAATATATCTATGTATATTAATCATAAACATAACCAGCCTATACAAATACGTCCCACTGCTGGGCACTTCTCCGTGCTTCGGTAGGTACGTTAAGCAGTTGGTACCCGTTGACGTCGCTAGATGTCAGTTTTTAAGCCTAGTCAGAGGCCTTAGGGCAGCTTGATAACATCTTGCATTAGGGTTGCTCTCTAACTTTACACCCCTCCAACAATCCGCAGTGAGCCCGCATGTTGGAGTATGGCTGGTTCCACCTCAGTTGAGGTGAGGCCCGTGCTCAGCAGTGGCACGTATATGGGTAATTTATGTTATGTTATGTGTACTTATGTAAATAAATAGTATTACTTACGTTCAAGCTGTAGGTGAGTGATACTAAAATATCAATTTCAATTCTACAGGTCAAGGAATTAGGCATAGTCGCCTACAACTGTTCCTGCCTTGCCACAGATTTGGGGAAGATTTTTGATGTAAGTGAAATACCACAGTTTTTATTCTTTTTTTCTTTTATACCACAGTACAATAACAACTGGACAGTTCTTAATAATTACCTTCATTATTTTGATGAGACTCACGTATAGTCAGCGTCAAAAACATGTAAACACTTCCGAATCCGAACTTTGTCACATTAACTTTGTTTACGTTGCCGAAGAAGCTGTCAAATTAGCCAGTATTACAAAGTACTAAGTGGTTTTCTTAATTTTGACGTTGACTGTATATCTCCCATATTAGCAAACAATCATACTTTTTTTTCTAATACTTTTATGTGTGTTTGTTGTGCACAAGGGCGTACCCAGGATTTCAGCTAGGGGGGGGGGGGGGGGGGCAGCTCATACCTGTTTCGTTTTTCGTAGAGAGAGAAATACGTTTTTAATTCCCACTTGTAAGGAAAATTGACTTCTAGGGGGGGGCAGCTGCCCCCCCCTGCTCCTACCTGGGTACGCCCTTGGTTGTGCATGAGAATCGAACCTTTGACTTTTCGTGACACTCGTCACTACTGGGCGGAACGGGTCGAAAATTGGCACCACTTTCGTAAAAAATTCTATGTCAGCATCAGAACCATGTGACCTCTGAAGAGAGGCCAAACAGTACCGTTTAAAAGAGAGCAAAGTATAATACTGCAATGAGTGTCGTGTCTTGGTTGTAGCCTCATTCAAATTAAAAACAAGGAAAGTCAAATTTTAAAAAATGAGTGATAGGTTGCCTCTCTTAGAATATTATAGATATTCAGTGTGTGATTTTATTGAGCAATGAGTCCACCCTTTGTTTTGCCTTAAATTATGTGCAATAAAAATTACACACTTTTTTAATATAAATTATAAACCCTACAGCACCTCTCTAATTATCTGCTGTAAATTTTTGTCTCTTTCATTTTTATTGCTGTCAACATTTGCGAGTAAGTGACAGGACACATCAATCGCTAAACCAATGCTGCAGGACTCAAAAGAACTTTTATGAATATGAGTCTAAATAAATAAATATTCGTCCATTCTGATACTCGTAGGTCACTTGAATTTTGACGCTCACTGTACCGTGCTCGATATCTGAGAAACTAAATAATTACCCACATAAATAATGACATTACGAACGAACACAAAACAGGTAGTTTTCGTGAATCTACTAAAGATTCACCGAAGGTCGGAAACTTTGACATTCAACAGTTCACGGTTCTTGATAATCGTCTTTTAATTTCTTGTCAAATAGCATTATTATAATAGCTGTGTACAGTAGCAGCTATTTTTAAATACACAATTTATCCTTCGTTTCGGTTCGACTGTTTCATTGCCAGCCCGAGGACAGCCTCTAGAAGTCACACAATCGGCTATTTTTAAACTGCATTAATGTAATTATTGCATGCAAATCATGCAATGTTCACTAGGTACAATGTAGTGACATTGAATGGTGGTGTACATTCCACATCTGTTTACATAGGAAATATAATAATTGCTATTTGTGTTGGCTTAATCGGTAGTGTAGTATTATTTGATGACCCAGGCTGCTAAGCAGAGGGTACGGTCAGTATTCAAATTATGAGTTCTAAGCTAACAAAATGGACAAAAAGGTATTGACGTTTGGACAAAAGCAATTGTAATACGACAAGTCGTATGTCGATTGAAGTGTCACTGATATTGAAAACAAGTGAAAAACTATTTTAATTTCTGAAGTGATAAGGTTGCTTTTCTTTATCACTAGACATATTTGGCCACTCTTTTGATGCGTAGTAAAGAGTATAGGGCGTATGGGGTGGGTAAGAATGACATTTCATCTACCTTCCCGCTCTTGCTGCTCACAGACGAGCCACACGCCGCGAGCTCGCTGCGATATTGCCGCGATAAAATAATCACCGCGTGCTCGCTGCGCACTTGTGAGCGATTATTTTGTCGCAGCGGGATCGCCTCCCCGCAGCGCGCTTTGAAGACGCCCAAAAATCGCTAGGATTACCGACTTCACATAAAAATATCGCAGCTCCAAATAAAATGTATGGAAACTACAGGAAATATGCCGGTGGCTGCGTTTTAAGGCACGTGCAGGCGTGCTGCAAAGTAGGTAACTTTATCTTTATTCAAGTGAGAGATGAAAATTAAATTTAAAGATAGATGGGAAGAACGTGATGCGTTGATCCAATTCTCAAGTCAAAAACAAATCAGTGGTTGAGTAACATTATAGACTACGGCTTTAAGATTAAGTGATATTCGATTAAATCACGAACTGCTAAAGTTATCAAGTTTCGTTCAAGTCAGTGCCAGCCATGTTTAACTAACGATCTTCTGTGGGGACTTTGTGGAGCAAACTCGTTACTTTGAGCTACGTTAACTTAGACGTTTAATTTAAATAGCTCTACGTAGAGTGGCATAGACGAGGCGAAGCCTGCCTTAGTCAGTCGACTAAGCGAATGTTTAATGTAAGTTGCGAGTTGGTAGTTTCGAAAACTTCCTGACAGGTGAGATTTAGGTCAAGAACTCGGTCTAAGTTTTCTGACGTTTGATTAAACTCAGTTTCTGTAGAAAGATTGGCAATCAAGTATGTAGACCGTCTGATGCTAAGCGGTAAGGGATGAAAACTTTCAATCCCTGAGCTTCCTATCACTTGTCTTATAGCTGATACCATAAGACTCACGGGTACTTTTCTGTAGCCAAAGAGGCAATCAAAGCTAATTGAGATTTAGCTTGGAGCGATTAAGATTAGCATTTCACGGCCCTCAGGCCAAATCAGGGCAAATATCGTTGTAGTTTCTGAGTTTCGGAAATCATATACCTACCTAAGTCTTATCTAATTGTCAGTGCCGTCCATTCAGTGGAACATTGAATGCAAACAGCTGATAGCAGTCAGGAGATGACTGAATAAAAGTCAAAGTTTCTGAAAGTCTGAAAGGTTTTATAGTATCCATCGGGCTACTCAATTACGGCAAAAGAATCTGCTAGAAAAAACATCACTTTTTCTAATGCTATTCTTACTGTTATAACGTCTTGAGTGCCTCACCTGACTTTGTTTCTTTGGTGCAGGTATATTGGTTCTTGGGAGGCCCAGATGCGTCTGTGCCCGACTCTTGGCCAGAAGACCTCGCCACAGATATCAACATGGATCACCCCATCAACATGACCGACTTATATGGAGCCTTCATCACGGTAAGTCCTAGTAGTAAGCAGCTGTCTAAAGATTATACTCGTTTCTAACAAATAGGTCAGGCGTCCTTATTCATTCTTTGAGAAATCATTTGCTATTTTTTGAAGGATACTCTGTAACATCATTAATTTAATTAGCATTCAAACTTACATCTAATAATGTTTATGTAAATAAGTTGTTATGCTGACAAAAATATTTCAAAGATATTTTAGAAAAATATGATTTGTTTTAAACATAAAATCAGCTTTTATCTAGTCAACGCGTGACACAAAACGTGATGCATTAGGAGCTCAAAAAACAAAACGTGATGCATCAAAAGCTCATTCATAAAGGTCGCAAGCAGCGCGGCAGCCGCGCGACAGCAGCGGATGCTTTCACATTAAGAAAACAGCCGCGCTACTTGCTTAGATTAGCATCACAAGTCGCGCGGCTGCCGCGCTGCAATTTTTAGTTATGGAAGTCGCGCTGCTACAGCCGCGCGGCTGTCGCGCTGCTTGCGACCTATTGTACATGAGCTCTAAGTCATGATGCAATTATCTAGAAGTGTGAACTGGAGCCTAAACTAGGGTGCCCCTGTAAATCTATGAAACTCAGCAGGATGTTTCACACGTGTAAACAGTAATAAAAGTAATCAACAGCTTTAGTTGTCAGCAACGAGCGAGCTTATTGTACAGAGGCGTTCACATCAACCTTTACAAATCCATTGCAAAATGTCTCTTATGTCAGCAGCATAAGGTACGCTCTATGTGTACGTTGCGGAAGTTAAGTAAAGTAAACGAAACAACATGTAATTATGATGAACGACCAAGATTGAACGAATGAAGAACGTGTTGTGAATTGCAGTGCGGAACGTGAAACATGCAATTTTACTGGCTTTCTATTTTACAAACTGTTTGAAAAATACGCTGTAAAGGTTGAACTTTACAAAAAGCAGATTCAAATGAAGATTTATGATTCGCTTTTATTCTTGATGTATTAATTCACGTGCTCTTGTATCGATGAATTGTACCTGAGTCTGATCGGATGGCGCCTGCCTTGTACAGTTCCTTTATTGTCTATGGTCCCTGTAATAGTCCGTGGAAGGTACCACGGGAGTTATTTACCCGTGGTCCCTGAATTCAGTAAGCCTCACATACTATGTTGTACACATGTTTTTTTCAAATCAGTTGGCTTATACTTATCTAATACAGGGACCACAGGTAAAATAATTCCCGTGGTACCTTCCAGTTGTGCTCACAGGGACTATCACAAGAACAATGTACAATAAAGACCACAGTGACAGTAGCAGCGTCTTTAACACAGTCCCTTCTGAACCATAACACATTACGAAGGAGCTGTCAGATTAGCCACTTTGATAAAGCTTTGTACTTGTGTCGTTGTTTGACAAAGCTTTGTACTTGTGTCGTTGAATTTAGGAGTTATAAAACTCTTACCCGCTCTTATAAGAGTATACACCACGGACGTAAAAGAAAGACGGACGCCATTTCGTCGAATCATGAGTGAAGGATACTAGCACCTGACAGTCTATGCTGTGTGCGTGATTTGAGGGATGCCATATAAATCATTAATTTCCCTACAGTTTACCTTTTATTTTAACCGGGTTCATTAACTTAAGTCCGATTATGATTTTTATTATTTTAAACATCTGACAGAAGGTTTATCACTAACCTTACACCCATCTAAGTATACCGACTGAACCCGTGGGTTGGAGGATGGCTCGAGCCTCCTCATAGTTGAGGTGAGGCCTGTGCCCAGCGGTGGGACGTATATAGACAGATTATGTTTAAATTTATGAAATACAAGCGGCCGCCCGCGACTTCGTCCGCGTGAACTTAAGTTGAAAAACTAAAAGCAATATCTTTCTAAATACGCGCTATTTTCGATTGTGTCTTAATTCGGAACGCACCCATAGTTACGCTTATGACAGCAGCCGTCTGTCTCTGTCATCCACTGTCATGCCATACCACGTGATGCTGCGTACATTTTCATATTTTATTCTTAGATTTTACTTGATATTTTCAACCTATGTAGCCTATGTGTTATTCAGATGTATAAGCAACATTATTGTGAAGTTTCATTAACATCCATTCAGTAGTTTTTACGTGAAAGAGCAACACAGCACATCCAGACATACAAACATTCGCCTTTATAATATTAGTAGGATCGGAGCCGGGAGCTTAAGAATCATAATGTTGACCTAGCTAACATATTTTTTATGACCACTGTGAAAGAAAAGAAAATACATGTTACTTTATGGGAAATGTTTTATTTACATAACATTATTAACATATTCTGATGTGTTGATGATGAATGTTAACTTCTTACCAGTAAGAGGAATTAAGAGAATCCGTTTATGGTCCAATAGCGCCATTAATCAACTCTCATTAAATTGTGTTAAATATATAACATTAAGAAAAAAACCCAATGTACAAATGATTATACTGTGGGTTGAGCCCGCGATCGCTGGTGTAGTAGCCAATTTCTTAGCCATCTCACCAATCGGTCGTCACGTCGTTTACCTAAGAACATTGTCCAATAATACCAATACCTGCAGTATAGGTGAAAAAGTGCTTTGTGATGCGTTTCTGAAGAGTTTGAAAGTAGCTGCAATTTTAAAAAATAATGAGAATAATAGAAGCCGCCAAATAAATTATATATATGAATAAATTATTATATAAAATAACAACAATACAATGTACCATAAAACTTACACTTTTAGGAATGGCATGCGCAACCAAACAACGTACCCCTTTAGCTGTAGTCACAAAATCTATATTATCAAAATGTGCACTGCACACGGTACTGACAGATGAGGGGTTCCAAAAGTTTTCTCCTCTGCAGTTTTGAATAATTGAAACCCAGTCATCTCGACGATTTTTACTACTAGGTGACCTATTAAAAATAACGCAAGTGTTAAATTTTATATTAATTGTTTGGGTTTTATTATTCTCCTTTTGAGATACGGAACCCAAAAAATGGAAAAATTTGATTTTAGAGTCACAAATGCGACAAATACAGATTTCCCCTCATTTAGGGAAATTTTCCCATCAAAAAAGTGGCAACACTGTTGTATTTTGCTTTAGAATTGTCAACACAGTTTTTAAATTTATTTAGGAGAAAATATAAAGAATAATCATAATTTACCTGTGATAAGTGATTCCTTGTGATTTTTCAAGTTTATTCAAGTAATTTTTACAAGATTTCACCACACAGACGGCATTTTTAAATGAATACTAGCAGCCGCCCGCGACTTTGTCCGCGTGAACTTAGCTGTATGAGAAAAAATATTTTCCCACTTTAGAAAAGATTTTACCGCTTTTCTGTTGAAATTTTCCTAAATTTTCTTTGCTATAAACCTCACGGAGCCTGAGACCTTTCCAACGAATGCAAAACCGTGGAAATCAGTTCGTGCGTTCTGGAGTTATAGCGTCAGGAAGGAAAACCCGACTTATTTTTATATAGTAGTGTAATGCCCGTTTTTCAGCAGAGCAACAGCACCGTCTATTGGTCTCTTGATTCGACTCAGACTCAGGACTCATGACTCTGGCGGTGCCAATCGCCAACTTCCTCAGCCGTCTGTATTTATTGAGAAAACGCAATGCTTGCGCGATTCATTGACGGATAACGCCATCTAGCTGTTGCCTTCTTACATTAAACATAATTTATTAAATTATTAATAATTACAAAATTTGGATAATTAGTTTAATTCGGCGCGAGTGTGTTCGCACCATTATCTTTAGGCGGTGCGTTCCCAAGCCGCGTTTATAAAGAAAAAAGAAATAACTAAGGAGGTAGTGTCATGGCCGGCGGGTTTAAATCTTTTGCTGGTCATGCCTAGCAGTTTGTATTTTTGATGTGTAATTTCCCTTTGCAGTGTTAGAACCTCAGCAGGGTGTTTTAACCGAATAATTAGTGTGGTTGGTGCGGATATTTGTGCATTTAGTTTGGGTGTACGGTTACCCATTTATTTTTATTTAGGGTGTAGGTAGGCTGTGCCACCCTTTAGGAAAGGAGATATTTAAGGGATATTTCCTGATTTCATGTTTCAAGTGTTGCTTATGGGCTAGGAACAAGCGCATCTTCGCCGTTCCTCCCTGTTTTGTGGTGAACTTGCCCCAAAAGGGTGCAAAGATGTCTAACTTAGATACCCCCGACGGGCCTAGAACAAACTGTCCTCCCTAACCCTTACTTTCTCTGGCTCAATTCCCCTCTAATTGAGTCCAGCTGAATATTTTATACTACAGTAGATTGTCGGATGCAACGCACGTGTCATTCGCGCTGTCACACGGGGTAAAATGGCGTTAGATTGTAGCACCTAGTATGTTTGTGTCGTGTGCAACTAACGAAGTTGTTGTACCTTGCTAGCTTCACATTTTTTAGTGTGATGTTCCGTCCGTCTTTCTTTTACGTCCGTGGTATACACGTTATCGATAAGTTTGTTTATGCAAGGGTCATACACGAGCTTCACATAATGTCATTACATTAGACTGGCAACTTATCGCCCCGTCCACGCACTTTAAAAGCAATTGCAATGACCTAGAATAGTTAGATGTGGCCGTTAAACCGAACATTTACTGATCGTTAAGACCAGTCCGCGTGGCGCGCTGTTTTAAATTGGCAATATCGTTGAAACGCTGCCTGGTCACCCCAGCTGACTCGGGCTAATGCTTTTATAGCCCCCCGCTAGCCTTGGCACTAAAGCTAACTCAATAAAAGGCATAGAGACCGATAAAGCTTCTCATCATATTACGGATTTCGCGGAAAGTGCAAAGCTTTCTAAATGCTTTTTATAGGAAGTGGGCGATCAGATTTCCCGTCCATTATTAGCCTTTGTGCTTTTTAGGGTTCCGTAACGGTAAGGTAAAAAACGGGACGCTATTACTAAGAATCCGCTTTCTGTCTGTCTGCTTGTCACCAGGCTGTATCTGATAAACCGTGATATCTAGAAAGCTGAAATTTTCAGAAATTATGTAGGTACTTTATATCTATTGCCGCTATGCCAACAACCTCCTCCGTGTGTGCCTCCGTGGTGTAGCAGTTAGACGTGGTGTAGAACCCGAAGGTCGTGGGTTCAAATCCCGCACGAACCAACAACATGTTCATATTTGTGTTGTTGGTTTGAGTTGGCTAGGACAGTGGGGGCTGTGATCACCTCGTGTCCGACAAGTAAGATGATGCATGCTGTCGGATGGGTATGTAAAAAGTCGGTCCTGCGCCTGCACCTTTCTCCGGTGTCATAAAAGGGTGATGGTATAGGTAGTGCACCTGTGCAATGCGCACACACTTGTGCACTATAATATCTCCTGCGTACCTGGTTAATCTCGTTGAGATTAGCCACTGTGGTCGAAATCGACCAGGAGGCCTTTTATTGTATACTAACAAAAGATATTGAGACAGCGAGAAACTTCATTAAACAAGAATTAAAGAGTCGAATCGGTCTGTTATTCGTTGAAACAGTCTTTGATTCTGCAATCAAGGATTTTAACCGGTAGGTAGAGTAACATTCTCCATAAATAAATTGTGAACATGCTACAGGTCCTAAATGAGTAGAATAAAATAATTTGCTAGGTGATTATGTCAATTATATTTTCGTTTGATTTTGTAATTTGACAGTTCGAAAGTACTATTACTTAAAGTTTATTGGAATGTAGATATTGATTTTCTGTAAAAGCTCTAATCTGTTGAAGCCTAGTCTCTGTCGTGGTTACCTAATGTCGAAAAGTAATTATCGTTCTATAGTTAAATGTTGGCAGTTAAACTTAGCCTTGTACGTAGGTACCCTGCACGTTTAGTGGTCGTTAAAAGGGGTGTTTTGAATCAGCAATATCGTGAAACGCGCTGTCTACCCTTCCATCTGACGACATAGCCGCTCTACTTGCTTTTATAGTCCCTGGCAAACCTAATTCTGAAAAGTTATTAGCATGTCGATAATTCAATATTGAATTGTATTCAAAATAATGCTGTCAGTAAGCTCAGCGACTTGCTTGAACCTCGAACGAGTACCCAACAAGTGGGCCTAATAATTAACATGGAAAAGGCAAAGGTCAAGGCTCGCTTCAGTATCAGCTGGGTGGGAGGTCGATTCTCTAAGTCTTCGACATGTACGTCGAAGCTGTAACTAGTAATCGAAGTAGTCACGTCTGACTTCCAGAAAGGGGTACTCGAATGTCCGGATAGAAGTAGCCTGGCTTGGCCAGCGTTCAAAACTTCAGGATATTTTATCTGCCAACAACTAACTGTATGGTGGACGGCACATCACTCTACCCATTTCTAGTCAATCCTCCTTGTTCTTTTGCAAAGAAATTACATTTGGCAAGAGCGAGAGAAAAAACGGGGTAGCCTGATGTGCTGTTGACTGTACCTAATTTTTGCTTCACTGTGCCTGAACCGCTGTAAAATTGGCAACATCATGAACACGCGCGGCTGCCCCCTTTCCAGCTAATGCCTTTATAAGCTCCATCCGCTAGCCTTGGAGTGCTGACTCAGCTAGCCCACGACGAAAGGTCTCGGCCCTCGTATTCGACGTGCTGTCGTGACAAATGCTAGATCCATTAGCTAAAACATTCGTAATGGATAAGGTCCGGTGAGAATGGAGAATATTTGCATGCACTTTAACGGTCTCAAGGGCACAAAACATAAATTCTGTTTAAATGTTTCTCACTCTATAAAAGATATAGGTTTGCGGTAATAGAGTGCTGTGAAGAGTCGTGATTAAAGCAATTCCTACAGTTTTAGTTCAGACTCTATTTCTATATGATAGAGCAGAAGGGCCTTCCTCCTGCTCTTAGCAAAACAGTTGTGTTAGTCTTTAAGGTTTAGGTGAGACCTCGAAGCTTAGTTTGATTGATTTCTTATTGTCGAACATCACATAGCACCGTGAGGGACAGCAGAACATTCACATTCCTAGCAGAATAAGTACTCCTCCAGGGGTATTCTGGAGGAGTACTTGTAAAGCCTAGTCTTATTCTGTATAGTCTTAAAATTTTAGCAGTCTTTAAAAAAATCTGCAATAACTTGGCTCGTGGGGTATGATTGTCCACATAACCACAAAGATAGTTAAGAGACGTTAACTTTCGCTGAGTAATGTATAAAACTTACTTGCGTTGATATTATATGTCTAGTATTTTAGTACCTATATATCATTGCAGCACAGAAACAACATTATCTAGAAACTTATGCCTTAGCCAACGTTTCTTACTTTAAAACTTGCTCAACTAAAAGTAACAATAATGGTCTTATTACATCCACTTATACAATTATGTCAACATATCTGAAAAAATAAGGATTTTTTATTACCTACAAGAAATTTAATTTATAGGTAGTTCGATCCAGAATAATAAGCGTAAACACGCTTCATCACAACCGTAATGGTTGTACTAATGTATACGTTTGTCAAATTACTTAAAGACACACAAAGGTCAAGCTGCGATGGGGGTAGGTCGGAAGGCGTACGTCTGTATAGCGCGCGTGCGACTAATAGCTCGGCCTTATCGCTCGACAAATGTATCGCACGCGCGATGAGACAATTAGGCCCCTGTTTCACTAAGACCCGACACGTATGTATAAGTGCATATTATGTATGAGTGCATAGCTTAGGATTATTAAATAATAACCGCCTAATTGTGATCATTTTATTGTACTTCAACATAAAATGAGGGGAGTAATAGATTCACCTGTTGTATCCATCGTGACTGATAATAACATAGCTCCCAAAAGTACGACAAGGGTAGATTAGATGGCGTAAGTTGGTATTTTTCTACCATGAATGTTTCGAGCGAAATGTATCTCTTTGTATTCTTACATGCTATGAGACAATTAAATATCTGGCTCACTTATATCTTAGATGTAAAATGAACCTTGAGTGAGTTAAATAGACTTAGATTGAAAAAAAGTGACATATCTTTATAAATTGTAGCCTATGTGCTATTCAGATGTAAAGTTTCATTAAAATCCATCCAGTAGTTTTTACGTGAAAGAGCAACACAGCACATCGAGACATACAAACTTTCGCCTTCATAGGATTAGTAGGATATTAGTAGGATTCAACGATGCTGCCTTAGTGGTTTTACTGTGGTTTCACTTCCCCGCCGTCCTAGTGTAATAGCCCCCTACGTCCTTTACGACGTCCGATCAAGGCTATGAGACTAATAGATGAAGTTAGAAATTTGAACGAGACTAACGTTATTGGTTTTAAATTGGTGCTTTGAACGACAGCTCAAGTTTGTAAAAACCTTCACAATCGGTTAGAAGCACCTTCCTTGATTTTGATTCATGAGTTTCATCACAGTAGTGTTTACAGACACATTTATTAATTTACACACATTTTACACAACGAAACAAACAAATATTTACATTTAGAAAAACAAAAATCTTTCCTGTTATTATTATACATCATATTTACACTTAGTAAGCAAATAAATAAATTGAATTAATTAAAAAAAAATGTGATATGATATTTTTAAACTCATTTAATACCTCCTTACTAAGAGATCTTGGGGTTTTTTTTCAATCTTACCATATTCTTATTGCTATATCTCTATGTGATTCAGAAGCTACCAAGAATCATGCTCTGCTATGCTATTCCGGCGGACGCCAAAACTCCCTTCCCTCGTGCGAGTAAACTTTAAAATTCAATTTCTTTGCAACTGTGGTCGTTCGAAAAAAAAAGGACTAAGACAAATTACATTTTCTAATTATTTACATACAAAATGAGAGAAAATACTAATTCAAAGTATAGCGTATTAATGATTGGAGTAAGCGAGAAGCACCGAGATGTGAAGTGATGTCCGATGTGCACCGCCGGAATAGCACGGCTGAACTCAATTCGATATTATATTTGCTGAAAAAAGGAGAAGTGTTTCGTCGAAGGCGGTGACTTGTTTTGAAAGTAAATCACCCTGAATCTAATTCTAATCAAAATTCTGCTCGAAAGCTACGTCGCTGTCGGCCGGGTCGTCTGTGGCTTGTTGAATCGGTTGGTCTCCAAAGAAGCAATTCGACAAAATTTGAGTTCAAGTGGGACTCAAGGACCAAGTAGTAGTGCCTAATAGCATCGTAAGTGAGCGTCGGAAGTGTCCATGAGCGAGAGTGGAAGCTATCATAATATGTGCTCTTCCATAAACCTATCCCTTCTAGGCATTTTCAATTCCTTTCGCTATCTATTGTGAAATAAACATCAAGAGTAAGAATCATCAAAAACTTCCTAAATTTATGGTTCTCAGATCGCATGATGGAGTGCGATTGCGAGGCATTTCGTCCGGCCCGTTGCCCATTACGAATTCTCGAAAGGGGTAAAGCCGCTAATCACTCCATCGCGAGTTAATGCCGTCGTTTCATTTCAAACAAATTATGCCGCGGCCGATAGCGCCATGGATAGCGGCGGCAATCGCGCCCGATAGCGCCATGGATAGCGGCGGCAATCGCGCCGATCTAGCTCGCCGCCGGACAGCCATAGTGGCGTGTGGACTCGAAGGACGCCATTTTGGGTTCCGTAACTCTGAAAAACAGACCCCTTAGTCCTACGTCTTCGGTTACACGTAAAGCATAACATACCAGCATAATAATGGTGAATGATTTTTTGCGCCTGCATATACAGGGTGTTTCGAAAATACCCCTAAAGACTGAAATGGCATAGAAAGAGAATGAATCTGAAATGGTAGGTAGTAGATTTTTACATATCTTTAACGGTTTCGATAAAAACGCACATCAGATGTTTACCAAAATGCCGATATCAATTCGATTTATCGATATATAACGTAGAGGCGTGAACAAAGGAGGTCGCTCCTGGTCACTCCCGGTTAGGATCAACGTGGGTCCATGAACGCAAATTAGTGCTGGATGTTTTTATTTTACGTTAATTTACTCTAAATTCAAATTAAGAGCTACGACTGGATGAAATTAACAAGGGACTCCTTTCAGGAGTTTGTATAACCCCCTTCAGTTATTAGGGGTATTTTCGTAACAACCTGTATATAAGACGAAGCGGCGGCAATCGTGCCGGTAAAATAAACAAAATTAAATATTTCAAATGTTGTTGTACCGAATATGTATCAGTTGCAACGTTGAATTTGATCATTGAATAGGCATGATGACTGTATTTTTTTTTTGTTTATTATCGAAAGACCTTACATTTATGTAAACAATCCTCAAAGAATCACTTCATCTGGATCAATACCACCAGAGATATCACAATTTGAAATGCACATTTTTTGGACTTGCCCAAAAACGCTCCATACAAAAGCGACAGTGACGTCACTATCGCTGTCACTTTTGTATGGAGCGTTTTTGGGCAAGTCCAAAAATGTGCATTTCAAATTGTGATATCTCTGGTGGTATTGATCCAGATGAAGTGATTCTTTGAGGATTGTTTACATAAATGTAAGGTCTTTCGATAATAAACAAAAAAAAAATACAGTCATCATGCCTATTATATCTTACCGTTATAGCAATGTCAACAGGACACAGTACTGGTAGGTATATGAAACCTTCGATGCCCCAGTTAAACTGGCACTCGTCTAATAATTGTATTTATCGATATAATACGTTTTTGATCTATCCTTTATAGTTTTAGATTACTACTGATGTTATAGTAGTGGTGAAGGTTAGTAAAAACAACAACATGGCTGAGCATTAAACATAATTGGTTTTGATTTATTATTAAATAAGAGTAGTACTATCAGGTTTTTGTATTCAAAACGGTTCTGAAAGTCATTTACAAAAACAAAACAAACTTTGAATAAATGAACAATGTAGCACAAACAAAAGAAAATAATAAAATGTGACTTTACCACCGGTTCCGACGCTGATCCATCGTACTGAGAAGACCATTTTCAAAATTGGAAAATTATTCCTTTAACGAGTGCTCTGTCTGTTCGTTTCGTATTTTTATTTTTTCTCTAATAATATTTTTTATGTTAATCTATTTTATTTCAAATCAACTGACTCTAATTGGTTTAATTCTAAAGTGGCGATAGTTATAAATATTCAAAATAAATCATTTCAACATGGCTAATAGCTACTTGACTTGTCATTCGTAGGACAGTTCTAATGGTACAATGGCATGTCATGGAAATGCCGCCGCGTGAAACCACAGCTAACACGAGTATATACCATCTACCTTTGCAACACTTTGCGAAGGAACTTATCTAGATATCGTGCCACAAAACAATGGAATTCATGTCATGTTATGAATTCCATCACTATTTCATAATACCAGTGACCTCTTGACTTACCTGCTGGCTCAGTTTAATAAATCTTGAAGGAATTTCTTCCTAATTCAGAACCTTGTTGTCACTGTAGCAAAGCTTGGACCTACTAATACTGATAGGGGTATCAAGGGGGTTGGGGTGATACGGGTGGTAAACAAATCTTAATATTTCTAAACATATATACGTATAGGTAATAATAACAACCTGTAACTGAACCAACACAAATATTCGTCAACTGAATGTTTGTCGTGGGTGGAAATTAAACCCACGACCTACGGCCTTTAGCCAATCTCGCATTACCATGAACTTCCATACTACTCGCAGGCGGCACGAAGTCACCGTGTTGCAGTATTAACTGAAAATGATTACAGCGGCGTTATACGTATGACTTACTGGCACTTCGCGTTAAAAATGTGACAACTGACGCTTCGCTAAGTGCCCCTAAGTTGAACCGATGACCAGTGACTCTAGCCGTTTTCCGCCTTACAAAAAATGCTTCATGTGCCGGTACTTCGTCGTAACTTATTTGTGTGGCATTACAGTTGGTATTCTTTAATTTAGTAGGTACTCTAACTTTCGGAGGTCAAGGTCTCCACCCGCCCATTTATGATATTCCCATGGAAATATGGTTCGCATGGGCCAACACGCGCTGACCTTTGCCGCGTAACCTATTAGCTAGCTGCTTATATTTGTTGAACGTGTGATGTACCGAGTGATAGGACCCTAACACTTCTGTATAGACTGAAAGGTATGTGGTGCAACTATGCAAATTAATTGCACACATGTGCAGCAAATGGCAGCCATGTGCAAATTGAGACCACATACCAAAGTTGCTATGTAATTTGAAACCTTAGTGATAGTTATGCTTTAAAACTAAAATGGACACCAGTCGAACTGGTAGCCATTTCGACTTCTAGACCTAATGCAATATGAGAGTCATATCTTACACTAAAATCATTCGACCCCATACTAAGCAGAGCAGAGTTGTGTTTGATGAATGCTCGTATTACCTTATTACCGTACGTTACGTACCTTATTTTTCCCTTGAAAAACGTAACTCTTGGTTGTGCAGCGGCTTTAAGATTTGTAGAGTTAGAAAGCAGGTGACGTTTTGGGTCTTTGGGTAGGCGAACCAAATGGTTCCACCATGTCTTATAATTGCTAGCATCTACTTACTTGAATTATTTCATGTATATAGGTATTAGGATTTCGTGAACTAACGAAATTCCATGATACATAACTCTTATCTCTCTTATGATCCAAAACTCTTACTCTTAGGTCGCATATGGAGCCTTCGGCAGCCTTCTTAGGTACGCTGACTTGACTGATGATGATTCATTCTCTAATAATTTATGATTGTTTTATTATCTTCGACAGAGCTCTCCTCCACCGTTCAGCCCCGCAGGCCGCACCAACGACGACGACGCCATCGTCTCCATCATGGAGGCAGCCGAGGAGTTCATATACATATCCGTCATGGAGTACGCGCCTGCGCTCCAGTTCGCGCCTAAGCTGAAGTAAGCACTTGGTGCCATGTATGGAAACTTAGTTTGAGGAGAGATTCATTTGGGTGTTGTTCTCAATAGTTGCGTCACAAGCATTATAGTAATTTCCCTGGCGGTAAAATATATTAGGTATATGATGGAAAAAAATACGCCCATAGTTAGCTTGTTAGCGCCTTGTTTTATTTTAGTGATTATCAACCGAATAGAAACTTTGAAATGATTGACTTTGAAATATACGATCACATTACTCACTCCTCCGACACAAACCGACTTAAAAAAGACTTTTGTATTCATCAAACATTTGGCTACTTCTAATGTCATCCCAGAAATCCTGTTGCAATGACCACGACCAATCTGTGAAGAGTGCAACGACTAAGAAGAAGAATGTCATCCCACAATTCTTTGGCAATTTCTCTTGGCTACTCCTGACCAGTGCCTCAGTAACCATTTGCCGTTTGAAGGAGCGTCAATTTGTGTCAAAAAACCTTGACTAAGTATTCTCTGTTCGCAGATTCTGGCCAAAGATAGACGATGCAATCCGCCGAGCGGCGCTGGAGAGCCGCGTGCACGTGAAGATGCTGATCAGCTGGTGGAAGCACTCGCACGCCTCCGAGATATACTTCCTCAAGTCGCTCATCGCGCTGGCCAACGCGTATCCCAAGGTTGACATACAAGTGGTAAGCGTCAACATAGTCCTTGAAATGTTACATACGTACTTAATTTTTTCAGACTTTGCTTCAGTCTGGACAAAATGCTAGAGCAGTACCTTCACAGAAAGAAAGTCAATCATTAAAATTTTAATATTTTTTATGTAACCTTTAAAATATTGACCTACTGCTGAGCAAAGATCACTCCCAATTGTCAAGGTGGACCTAAGAACGATGGAGCGAAGATTTCTCGGTGAAAAGCTTACTGACCGGATGACTAACCGAACCATTCGCTTTAAAACAGGCATAACCGAGGCAGGCGAGAAAACAGCATCTAAAATATGTTTATTTTAATAGACTTACTTCCGAATTCACAAACGTCAATCAACGCTAAGCACGCGCTCACGCTCATGCTGTCCCGTAAAATGACAATAGAACTAAAAGGGACCGCTATACGTCTGAGGGATGCTCAACGCTGACTTGCGTTTGTGAGTTCGTGGGTTACCAAGTGGTTTAGTTGACCTTATTTCGTACTCAGTCATTACTCTTATGAGTGACCTTATAAATGGTATTTTGCAATACTCAATGTTGGGCTGTCGAATTGCATCGACCACGAACGCTAATCCAGCCAAATGTCTCAAATTACATTTGTGTTGTCTTCGCAGAAACGCTTCATAGTCCCCTCGACGCCGGACCAAGACAAGATTCCGTTCGGGCGCGTGAACCACAACAAATACATGGTGACGGACCGCGCCGCGTACATCGGCACTTCCAACTGGTCCGGGGACTACTTTGTGGACACCGCGGGCGTCGCCTTCGTCTTCCAGGTAAGATTATCGTCATTCGGAGCCATCTACTGCTTGTAGCCCAGTTGTAACAGTAGATCGTTGTCAAGCAAAGCACGCCCGGTCGTGAATAGGATGGGTGATCATCGCCCTAAACCAAATTCAGTTTTTACTTTGGGCGTCTCCCGTGCTCCTGAAGGCACGTTAGGCAAGTTTAAATGTTGAATTCGAAGTCTCAGTTTTTCTATATCTTTTATATTATTAGGGATACTGTTAAATATTTCTTTAAACGTCCATTGAAGTACTGATGTGACAAACTGGAGGAGTTACCTTACCTAGTTTAAGTTATTCATAGTCCCACTAATTTAAGAAATACATTTCGACAGCTGCCAGCGTCTTAGGCAATCGTAGGTACTCCAATCCAATAGTTTTCTTTGGCTGGACTTTTGGTCCTGACAGAATACTTAAACCCTTTTAACATTGCATAAAGTTTATTTTCCCATAACACTGGCAGATGTCGAAATGTATTTCTTAGATTAGTTGGACTATAGTAGTGATTCCTGTACCGCAAATGTTGCTGAAATGAGGGTAAATTCCAGGAAGAGTCGCACTCCGGCGCAGCGAACGCGTCACATAACTTGCGCCGAGAGCTGCAGGAAGTGTTCGAGCGCGACTGGAGCTCCCCCTACGCGGTGCCGGTGCGCTTATAGCCCCCACATTCAGCGCCCTAGGATAGACATTCAAACTGTGCGGTCCGTCATGCGATTACAGTTCTGTGAGCGCTCACGGCGATAACAGGCGTCCCGAATTGAAATATCGCGTCAACAGTGCTCACAGCGCTGTCAGCGTCAAAACCAATTCGGACCGAATTAATTTCTATCATTCCCAGGTTAAACTTGCGGTTCTTGTGGTAAAACTTTCTGTTTCGTTATCACAGAAAAAGATTTGTCCTAGCAAAGATTTATTCTGAGGAATAAGAGCAAAAATATTTTTACGCGAAAATGTCTGTTTGACGTTTCACCTATGAATCTGACATAAGGCTCACAGCGATAACGCTCCGGAGCATTATCGTTGTGAGCGCAATGGCGCCGATAGTGACGTCACCCATGACGTAAAGCTGTCTGACGTTAGATGGTCCGTTAGCGTGATGTCTCAATTCGGGACGCTCTGTGAGCGCGCTGTAATCGATTTTGACTCAATTCGGAACGCACCCAACATTGGATTATGATTTTGGCTACAGGGCCATCTTCATCTAGGGGAAAGGCATGGAAAAGTACATGATGCTGTCTGACTTAACATAATATTTTTTGGAAATCATATGAATTCGTTATATCGGAACCTTTTTCAAATATCGTTTAGTAAAAAATTAAAGGAATAATCCTCCATATTGATTTGGAATCTTGAATTTTACTGAAATGAAGAGCTATTCACGATTAGGAATGAGAAATCAGTAATCTTTGTTGCAACAGTTTGCCACAAAGATCATTAATTTAAAGTTTTTTAATGTGAAATGATCCCAATTGAAAGTAAGGGACGACGTTTATAAAGGACATCGCAACGTACAAAATAAAACAATATTTTAAGGCCAAATAACGGAAAAAAGAAGAATTAACAGCAGTGCTGCGATATCCAAAATAATATGAACTTCAGGTTTCCACCAAGTTTTCGGAAGCCGAATTTCAACTTCTATCGGCTTTGTAATATACAGGGTGATCAATCCAAATGGTTCAGTAGGGGGAAGTCAGAAACTATGAGTGATAGCGAAATCTTCTTAGAAACCATGGCTTCGATTTTAGATTTAATCATATTGGCATTTTCTAATCTCATAAATAACCGGGAATCGAACCTGTTGGTCTTGAAAAAAGGTCGCACTGTATTATTTTACGTCCTCACGTAGTGTCGTTGATCAATCGTAGATTCAAATTCTGGGACGTAATGACATGCAATGCATGAGAACATGTATGAGATTAGAAAATGCCAATATGATTAAATCTAAAATCGAAGCCATGGTTCCTATTTCCTATCCCCATTTGGATTCATCCTGTATAGTCGACTATATTTGCTCAAGATCTTTAGAACTTAGATAGCAATATAAAAGTAATTCTCATAAGTTTTAATTTCTATTGTTTTTGTGTCTTTTTCTATTGATTTTAAAATTTTGGTATTATGTAATGGTTTGGTGTTTTAGCAGGTCAATTTGCTATAAAACTTGATACAATTACAACTTAAGGAAAGATGTTTATTATAAATAGACTGACATAATTGTCGCAAAGGGGATATGTTAAAATGCATGTGCCAATGGAATAGAGGTGTGCGGGCAAAATTAAACAAGCTCCTAGCTTCATATAATAACTGTAGTTACCAGAAAACAATTTTGTAAATAATGCACACCACAGTAATAGAGTAGTCTTCTATTACTGTGTACTTACTATTTAAAAAACCTTGATATGTTTCGTTCTAAGTGTTTTTTTTAACAAAGTTGGCAATAATGGCGTTCAATGAATGAAAACACTATGAATAAATAGATTATTTTCAGCTTGACACAGCTTGGAAAAAGCGCTATTTAATATAGACGGTTAAAGTACAGTAGCTTTTTAGGTAGGTTGTCGTGGGTTTAAAATTATTATCTTCCTATTTTGACAGTTGTTAATTATGATGTAATCGGTGTAATTTTTCGATAGTTTTATAAAATAAAAATAAAACTAGCGACCTATATTTTGTGGTCTATTAATGAACTTTTTCGTAAACAACGTAATTACACATTTACTATGAAACTCACATTGAGATGAGTCATTGTGATTTTCAGATATACTATAATGCCTAATCTGGATAAAATCGACTTTGTGAATGCTATTTTTGCAGCAACTTTATACTGATTGCATTATTATGGTGTGAAAGTAAATGTTATTATTAGAATGAGATATGTCTTATGACTCGTATGAAAAAAACAAACGTAAAGAAAATACATCGTATAGCGCCAATAGCACTGTTAGCTAAGTATATGTTATTTCTTCGGAGTTATGTATTTTAATAATGTCACCTTGAAGACGAATCGAGTATTAGTAAATTAGTAGATTGCTTCATTTTTATGTATGACCGTGTGCCTTTGACTAAGTGTGATAAGAGTGTTTAATTCTTGAAGTAATTCTAAACATTTTATACCTTCTATTAGCATCTGTTCTATTGTAAATAAATTTGCAACTTGAAAGTGGTTATCTTTATTCTTTTAGTAATAATATTTCTGAGAGTGTTCAAACCAAATTGCATGCTCGAAATAAAAAAGCATTTCAATCAGTATGTAGTGACATAAATGAAATATAGGTACAATTTCCTTTAAAATAACATATCATAAATATAATAATACCCGTGCGTTTGTTTCAAAGCATTTTTTGTAAGATTGAGTTGTGTATTATTTTTTAAATTTTGATATAAGTACTTTATATTGTGTTAACTTTAACAACAAATTGACCCAGTACTATATAAATTATAATACATTTGTAAATAAACAGTATCTTTATAATATATTTTTGTCATTTACTCATTCAATCAAGTGTGTGTAGTGAATACCTGCCTTGCGATTCTCATTAACATCACTTCGTCTCGATGCAGCATACTCACTCCAATCGTCTTTTCGCTTCACCTTGAATGAGTACCTACCTATTCTTACTCATTTGTATAAAAAACATTTTAAAATATTATTCGGCATTAGATTGTTTCACTCAAACGATCAGTCGCTAAGTTATTGAGTTTTACAGAGTGAAGTGGTGCGTGAAGTGAAGTGTGCATCGAGAATGAAACCTTGTTCAGTCCAGCCCCATGCATTTATAAAAAAACAATGCTGAACTGCGTCAAATAGTAAGTGGTATAGTAATTGTAAAAACTATGTGTACAGATCAAACAGGTTTCGACAGTTTGACAAACGCAATTTTGTTGCTATACTACAATGACAGTCGTAAATTACGTGAGGTGTTTTTAAAAAAATTCTGACACTCCCTCCCCCTGAGATTTTTCAGAATGTGGATTTCTTATGTAAACGCGTTGGGTTGTTATTGAAAAAGAGAAAAAAACGGTTTGCTTTGTGCTTTTATTTACGACTAGGTAGTTAAGAAATCTTGAGCATGCACATACACTTTGGATTGAATGGACCAAAATGGTAGTTTTTTTATGTGCGTGTGGTGTGAGTGCTCCTTTTTGAAAGTTGATCGAAACATTACGAGATTCAAGAATATTTTAGGAAATAATTGTCAAAACTTCAATAGTGCAAATAAAAATTTGTCAAAAGTAGGTGGAAAAAGTTACGGTCAATTAACTAGAACACTCAATCGGCTGATCTGAGAAAAATACTTTATCTCGTGTCTCACAAAGTACTTATCTTTCTGTATATATTTTATTGTGAGAAATTTGTGATTAATTTGTTAAATGTATCGACAAATATTCGATGGTTTTTAACGGTTTGTCTTGATTTTATAAAGGTATCTGTAGATCACTCAATCCTCCAAGTGTGCCGATGGAGTGTTCCTAAAATCTTTAACTACGGCTACATAAATTCTTGACCTTTTTACTCTATTACACGCATACTATCCCTACTCAATTTGTTAAACAAAAATATTACAGCAAAATAGAGTAGTTCGAGAGTAAATTGAAATATTACTTTCTTTGATAGGTCCCGTCTGAGTGTTCCATATTTAAGCGTATATTTAACTAACCAGAACTTGTATGCAAACCGAGACTACATTAGAAATTGTCAAAATGCTTTTCCTAAAATTCAACATGTCTTCTGTTTCTGTAAACGTTTAGTTAACTTCATAATCAACTTTATCATATTCATATGCGAGGAAATTGATTAGGGGGACCATGGATTTATAAAAATAACACACTTTTTAAATGATACGAATTTTATGGATTAATCCTAATACGGTGGTATGACTCAGAAATGAAAAATATTGTGCATATTTAATTGTTTTTCACTTTCACTTCATTAACTTGACTCATAAAATAAATAAGATACCATATTCTGCGGTATGTGTTCTTTATTAGAAATCTAGTTGAACTCCAATAGCAGTCTAAGGGTTAATTGTAGACGGTTCTTGTGCTAAAAGTAACTTTCAGGGCGTCATTTCCAATAAGATTCTAGTATTATTGTTGCCTGGGCGGCACTTTCATTTTCGGGTACGACATGAATGTTCTGCTGTATATTATTATTACACACACATTTATTTTATTCACTAACGATCCTCTACCTGAAGGTTGTCTGGAAGAGATCGCTCTCTAGCGATAAGACCGCCTAAATTGTACATTGTTCTCTGTAATTTGCTTAAAATGTGATGTTTTTGTACAATAAAGAATATCTATCTATCTATCTATTATTTAATAAAAAATATTTGTACGGGACTTCAATGAATATAGTTAATGACCCTCCGTGTTAGAAGCCGTCTACCACAGTAATAGGCTCCGACCAATATCATACCTCCGTATTAGAGAAAATCGACCTGACTTATATTTATATTATATTTTTGTACAAATATCATGAAAATAAACTAAGACTCAACTGCAACACAAACACAAATTCCATTTTTGACTATAAAATCGTTTGGCACCTTTAAAAATACTAACAAATTCTTATTTTCGTTTCTTATTTTCAAATGTTGCGAAACACCTCCGTAATACGTGTTTTTACCTTACCTTATTACACCAAATCGGCCGTCAGATATTTAATATTCCATTCTATATTCTTAATATTCGAGAAAATAGACTACCATAAATATATCGCTAAAAAAAGTTAAAACTAAATTTGGTACTTACAGTGTTCTTTATTATTAGTAATCAAAATGACAATATAGACAAACACAATAATGAGCGTAACGCAACTGTAGGTAAACTCAATAACTGGTTCAGCACATATGACAATGTCTTTATTAACTTCTAACTCATAATACTGTTGCGTACTGTTGTATACGAACAAAAACCAAGCTTTGAATGAATAGTTAGCGCGGAATGTGGGTAAATGAAAAAAATGTCCTACAAAAATGAAATGATATCTACCCTACATGAACAACGTAGTACTTTTCGGCTTATAAATATGATAAAGTTGATTATTGGTGTTAACTAAACGTTTACAGAAACAGAAGACATGTTGAATTTTAGGAAAAGCATTTTGACAATTTCTAATGTAGTCTCGGTTTGCATACAAGTTCTGGTTAGTTAAATATACGCTTAAATATGGAACACTCAGACGGGACCTATCAAAGAAAGTAATATTTGGAATGGAAGAACACAGTGTGTTCGAATTAATGAACACACTAGCCAAGAAGAAACAGTTACATATGGCATACCTCAAGGGAGTACACATTGTTTTTGGCATACATAAATGATCTGTGCTCAATAAAGTTGCCAGGTGGTAAAGTTCTGTCGTTTGCGGATGACACAGCACTTTTATTTACAGGCGATAACTGGAATAAAACTTTTGCTTGTGCACAATTTGGCCTAAAAGAAGTGCTTAGCTGGTTAAAAAGCAACCTCCTTACGATCAACACGCAAAAAACAAAATACTTAACTTTTGCCATCCGTAACGTCTCAATGCCAGTAGCTGAAAATTTCTCAATCACAGCCCATAGTTGTCACTCGAGTAACCAATGTACTTGCCAGGAACTTGAAAATGTTACGAGCATCAAATATTTGGGCATAATAATCGACCAAAACCTTAACTTTCGGGCTCATATTGAGCAGTTAACATCCCGAGCTCGTAAGCTAATTTACGTTTTTAAAATACTACGTCACGTTGCCAACTTCAAAATTATTAGATCCGTTTATTATGCCCTGTGCCAGTCGATTCTAACATATTGCATTTCGGTTTGGGGTGGTGCTGCAAAGTCATATTTGTATTCCTTGGAGGTTGCTCAAAGAGCCGTCCTAAAAGTGGCCACTTTTCGGAATTACCTTTTCCCAACCAAGGATCTCTTTAAAGAATGGAGAGTGCTTTCGGTTCGGCGACTTTTTATTCTGTCAATCATCATTAAGCAACACTCGATAACCCCTTATGATCCAGCGAGCCAACTAGTAAGACGCAAAGATATAGTATGTAGTTCGCAAAGGTTCAAAACTGCCTTTTCGAAAAGATTTGTATGTTTTCTAGGACCTTACCTATACAATTCGGTGAATCGTGTCCTATCAATCTACTCCTTAGCCAAATCACACTGTAAACGTTTATCGACAGAATGGCTACTAACTAAAGACTACGGAGATAGTGAGGCGCTTATTAAAATAATTCAGTAGTACACACACACACACACACAAACACACACACACACACACACACAGACACACACACACCCACACACACACACAAAACAAACAGACACACACATGCACTAATTCGATGTTAAATTTTATTTAATATGCTGTGTTCCCCAAAGTTGTTGAAAATAGTTTTATATAGTTTGTTAATCTTATCGAAAACTCAAGTGTCATGTCCGGTGGTGGAGGCCTGGTGGCCGTAGCACAGGTAAAATCCTAGTACTGTCTCCAGTCTCTGCAAAATAACTCCTTCACTGTACCCACCCAATTAATTAAGTCTTCATGTTTCACGTTATTTTGATAAGAGAAATAAAGATTTTTATTATTATTATTATTTCAATTTACTCTCGAACTACTCTATTTTGCTGTAATATTTTTTTTTAACAAATTGATTAGGGATAGTATGCGTGTAATAGAGTAAAAAGGTCAAGAATTTATGTAGCCGTAGTTAAAGATTTTAGGAACACTCCATCGGCACACTTGGAGGATTGAGTGATCTACAGATACCTTTATAAAATCAAGACAAACCGTTAAAAACCATCGAATATTTGTCGATACATTTAACAAATTAATCACAAATTTCTCACAATAAAATATATACAGAAAGATAAGTACTTTGTGAGACACGAGATAAAGTATTTTTCTCAGATCAGCCGATTGAGTGTTCTAGTTAATTGACCGTAACTTTTTCCACCTACTTTTGACAAATTTTTATTTGCACTATTGAAGTTTTGACAATTATTTCCTAAAATATTCTTGAATCTCGTAATGTTTCGATCAACTTTCAAAAAGGAGCACTCACACCACACGCACATGTTTTTTTTTGTTGCAATCAGAAAAAAAATGCGTGATATTTATCGAGACCCCCCTCTTCCCAACGTGAGATTAGATGAGATTTGATTCGACCCCCTCTCCCCTAAATCGTCTCACGTAATTTATAGAAGCCCCCAAACAGGTGGAAGACTTATTTTGATTCTGTAGTGATATGGTTGCTTTTCTATTTTATACTCGCAGACATCGTATCGCCCTGTACGCCCACATGATTTTGATGCTGATAGTACTAACGGAATGGATATGAACTTTAGAGGATAATTAGAGACTTGATTCAATGATGCATTAAAACACAAGGACTTGAAAAATGGAAATCTTTATTCTGTCAAATCTTAGCACCAGTCATACTTTAAAGAATAACAGGTCATATTCATGTACTTCGTGGTGCTCAATAGTAATTACAATACTTTCATAGAATGCGGGAATTGTATCTTTTTGAATCCATCGTCACTATAGTTATTCTTAATTAACATAATTCAGAATCAAACAAATAGCTAACCTTATTAGCTTTACTTTTGAAGACTTTTCTAAAGTTGAATAGACTTTATTGTTTATCATTTATGAAACGAATTTTATTTCGACACGGTAATTTGAAACGTGTCTAGTCATTAAAAAAGAAAATACAAATAACATTAATTAACTAAAAGTAAATTAAAATAAAAAGAAATTATACATCTAAAAAACATCCACCAGCGGATTTAATTTAATGTCGAATTCATAACTTTATAACGAACTCATGTGTAAAAGTTATCTTGTTTGTGTACATATTTTAACTATTAGAATGTAATTATAATAATATTATTTTCCTTTCCTTATTTTAACTCAGCTCTGTCTAACTGCACAGGGGCGAATATTATGATGGGATTCGGTTACAGAGTGGTTTAATATTGCGCGATTGAAATGGACAGGAGATATTCTTTTGTGCTTCCTCCTCTGCAGTTTATGTAACAAAATGCCCAAAACAAAATGAGATTGGTGTAAATGTGAAATTTTTAACCAATAGCAGACTTGCAGCATGTATTCAGCAATGATTGAGTTTTGAGTGTCGTTTAAAAATACGAGGCCGAGTTTAGAGAATGACGCATTCTACTCTTGGTTTCAAAATTCATATACACTGCAATAAAAATATATCTCTGAGAACAACACTATGAAATACTAATAATAACAGTGGTGCAGCAGCAGGCTCGAGTGAAGTTACTTGTATGTCCCACTTTAGGAGACTGCTGCGTGATTTGATGCCGAAGATTGGTCTGGTCACCTGTAAACGCAAAATAAACAATAAGCACACAAGGTGTGTAGTTGATACGCTTATTACGATGGTGACGACAAACAAGTAAGAAAAAAAAATCTATATTTAATAAAAACATCATTTTAGAAGTTCCTGCATACCCGTGAAGAGCTAATTAACAAGGTAAGTACAAATTCACTCTTTGGAACGCCAAATTCAATATTCTGCGAAGTTGTTTTTATGAAAAATAACAATATAGAATATAGATTTCAAAAACTATGATGTTATTAAACGCTAGTGCTGCAAGAAATCAGAGATGGTTTCAACTGAAGACGCGTGTTGGGTCGAATATTCGGTTTAAACTGTACTTTTACAAAAGCATTTCGAAATAGTATATTCTATATAATAGTAAATTCTAAACTAAACTGATAAAACTTCATCACAAGTAGGTACGATTTACCACTAAGGATGTTGTTGATTTCAAAACCTGCGAGTTTTAAAAAAGACAAATCTTTCAGCGTTTTGACGTTTAAAACGCTTTTTTTGACACAATTTAGGCAAAGAACTACCCGTAATTATCTTTTTTTTGGTCTTTTTGTTTTTTTATATTAGTGAATTTACCATCACTTTTTCCAAAAATTTTCACTCACGTTTCCCATTCAGGCGTGTGTGGCGCTATCCTCCACGAAGTCCCTGGCCTCGTCTTGCGCGACTAACTTGACGCCGTAGAACTTGTTTGCTATCGCTATAGTAATGTGCTACATTTGTCACTCACGTGGCCCATTCAGGCGTGTGTGGCGCTAACATGTTTGCTATCGCTATAGTAATGTGCTACATTTGTCACTCACGTGGCCCATTCAGGCGTGTGTGGCGCTATCCTCCACGAAGTCCCTGGCCTCGTCTTGCGCGACTAACTTGACGCCGTAGAACTTGTTTGCTATCGCTATAGTAATGTGCTACATTAGTCACTCACGTGGCCCATTCAGGCGTGTGTGGCGCTAAGAACTTGTTTGCTATCGCTATAGTAATGTGCTACATTTGTCACTCACGTGGCCCATTCAGGCGTGTGTGGCGCTATCCTCCACGAAGTCCCTGGCCTCGTCTTGCGCGACTAACTTGACGCCGTAGAGCTTGTTTGCTATCGCTATAGTAATGTGCTACACACATCAAAACTGTCTAGGGATATCATAGGGATATCATTTTTCAAATATTTCATAAAGTTAAGTTTGTTTACAAGTTGAGCATTATCTTAGAATAACGCGAGGGCAGAGGCATTAGATAAAGGTTAAGGATATTACAAAAAAAAACGTTTGATTTTGCTAAAATTTTGACATCTTTTAAAAGAAAATTCTGTCTTTTTTTAACGTCCTTACGATTGTACAATAATGCTACTACAATGAATTTCTTTATACAATCTGAAAGGCCAGATATAGCAGTTTCTGTGTTCTAAAAATTTCTACGTTGGTATCAATATTTTAATTTTTACAGCCTCCCAAAGAGCTATACTTTGTATGAAAATGCTTGAGATATCCCTAGACACTTTTGAGCAGTGTACATTTTTCACTCACTTGGCCCATTCAGGCGTGTGTGGCGCTATCCTCCACGAAGTCCCTGGCCTCGTCTTGCGCGACGCACTCGACGTGCGAGACCTTGTTCCGGAACTTGACGCCGTAGAACTTGTGCGCGTGCTCGAGCAGTTCCGGCCGGAAGGTGGTCGTGATGAACTGGGCTGATGTGGAGAGTTCGTGGATCATGTTTGCTATCGCTTTGCGGTGCTGCGCGTCTAGGGCCTGGAATTTGTCAATGTTAAATTAAATATTTATTTGCAGAAATCATGGCACATAAAAGGTTTATTTATTTATTTTGTTCCACATGTTTTACCGAATTATCGATAGGACCGAAATCTTCGCTCGGGTGCTTTAATTTAAGACGAGTAGGTTAAAACAAAATAACATTAAAAATGAAAAAAAAGCAATATGCTATAATAACAAATAATGAATGTGATCATAAATAAAACTGATTTCAATAGATACACAATTAATGGGAAGTACAATTAAATAACAAAAACAGAATTAACATGTCAATAAAAAAAATACGCTGTTGACAGGTTTGCTTTTTGCCTGCAAACAAACGACTGCTTTAGTCAACTAACGTACGAGCCCTGGACGTTTAACCATTTTGTTTTTGTTGAGCAAAACAATTCTGCAGTATTCCTTACTTCCACTGGGTACGTGATAATTTCCGATTTTTATAGCCGTCGCCTTCTTTTTGAATGATTCGATTAAACAAGTACGCTAAACCAAGAAAAGTGTAGTGTTTGGTTATTATGTTTTCATTAAATGCTTTAATTCGTTACTTTGGTAAAAAATCTTTACCCTGAAAGAAGGGCTGCGAACAAATTTTCATACAAGCCTTCTAAGCCACTGGATGAAACTGGGTCAAGTAATCTGACGATCATTGGTGTTCACACATACCTGGTCGATCTCGTCGAACAGATAGAAGGGCGCGGGGTCGCACTTCTGTATGGCGAAGATGAGCGCCAGCGCCACGAGCGACTTCTGCCCGCCGGAGAGCTGGTTCATCTCGCGCATGTCGCCTTCCCCGCCAGTGAAAGAGACCTTGATGCCCACGCCTGCGAACTGGTCCGCGTTTGCGCGCTGGGAACATACGTAGGAATTAATTATATTAGATTAATATAAGACCACGAGTAGAATCCGTAAAGTTGTTTTATTTCGATGTATAGTGTTCGCGTAAATATTAGAAGACATTGAATTAATTAGCATTAATAATAGACTAGATGACCGCAATTTTTTTTTGTTTAATATCGAAAGACCTTTCATTTATGTTAACAATCCTGAAAGAATCACTTCGTTAGGATCAATACTACCCGAGATATCACAATTTGAAATGCACATTTTTGAAAAAGCGTCCTCGACCTCGACTGTAGGTCCTCGACCACCTGAGCAAAGCCTGTCTCGTTTACGCTCTAGTAAATAATCATACCATCTTGTACACTTTTTTATATTCACCAAAAATAATATAATAATTGATTTAAAAAGTTATTTTGGAACCGCAATCGAAATTTGTTTCAAAATGAGGCCACATTAGGCCTGCAAACTTGGGAAAGTCCATTTCAAAAGTGTTATTTTTTTGTTAAACAATATCACTATTGTGTAACCCATAAGGCTATTATGTTAGGAGACCATTTTCATAAACGCTATATTTAATATAGCTGCCGAACTAATTTGTTACGCGCTCCTTACAAAAACAGTGGACGTGACGTCGCGTTCTCTGTCACGTTTGTATGAAGCGATCTTGGGCAAGTCCAAAAATGTGCATTTTAAATTGCGATATATCTGGTAGTATTGATCCTAATGAAGTGAATCTTTCAGGATTGTTCACATAAATGAAAGGCCTTTTGATGATAAACAAAAAAAAATACAGTCATCTAGCCTAGGCAAAAATAGGCACGTGCGCCAGGGGTCAATTTTTTACTTCGGGTCAGCACTGACATAACTTATCTACGTCTTTTTTATTGCAATATTGTTGGAGTATAGCTCAATCCACCTCATAGTTGAGGTAAGGCCAGTGCCCAGCAGTGGGACGTACATAGGCCGTTTATGTATCGTCACCTCCGGGTTGACGTCGGGCACATCTTCAGCACCAACACGCATGATGAGGCTCCCGCGGCCCTGCGGCACGAGCTTCTTGAACACGTCCGTGAAGTTCTTCGTCACCTGCTTGAACGTGAACTGGATCGCTTCCAGCTTGCGGTGCTCTAGCGTCTCGATGAGTTGCGGCAAATTTAGGCCTAGTATAATTATGTCTTTGGCGCTAAAAAATTAACCATTTTAGCCATTGGCATTTAGCCATTTTAAGCCATTTGCGCCATTTTTGCGCCAAATGACGCGCAACGATGTACCGTCATTTTAGTAAGATTCGGCGATGACGCGCCTGACAAGAATTATTATTATTTTACAATTAATTATTAATTTATTATTATATTTAATTATTATATTATTTAATTATTATTGAACTACGCTTTTTATGACATTCACGGGCTTAGGCCAAGTGAATACCATTGAATCCTAATTACTATTTTGGTACGTCTGTAAGCATTTTCGTGTTAATCTGCAAGTGTTTAAGATACAAGCCTGCTGAAGTTCAGGTAATGAAGGCAGCAGCTGCGTAGGTATGACGCCTGTTGACGCCAGAACTATCGGTGCTATAGTGACTTTTTGTAATTATTATAATATCGTCACCTCCGGGTTGACGTCGGGCACATCTTCAGCACCAACACGCATGATGAGGCTCCCGCGGCCCTGCGGCACGAGCTTCTTGAACACGTCCGTGAAGTTCTTCGTCACCTGCTTGAACGTGAACTGGATCGCTTCCAGCTTGCGGTGCTCTAGGGTCTCGATGAGTTGCGGCAAATTTAGGCCTAGTCTAATTTATGTCTTTCGTGCTAAAAAAATAACCATTTTGGCCACTGGCATTTTGTCATTTTTTGGCATTTACGCCATTTTGGCGCCAAATAATGACGCGCAACGATCAAACGTCATTTTAGTAAGATTCGGCGATGACGCGCCTGACAGCTCGTATGTCTCCTACACTTAAAAGACCCCTGGAGTGTCGGAGGAGCTGATTCAGCTCATCAGTAAATTGGAGCAGTTCCAAACGGCAAATTTAGGCTTAGTATAATTATGTCTCACGCGCTAAAAAAATAACCATTTAGGCCATTGGCATTTTGCCATTTTTTGGCATTTGCGCCGTTTTGGCGTCAAAAAATGACGCGCAAAGATCTACCGTCATTTAAGTAACATTCGGTGATCACGCGCCTGACAGCTTGTATGTCTCCGCGATTGAAGTATCAAGAATTATTTTTTCACTTATTACTGTGGTGCTGGAATAAATATTTTTCTATTCTATTCTATATAATATCTCACCTCTGGGTTGACGTTGGGTCTAACATTGACAGTAAGTTAGTAATATATCTAACCTCTGGGTCGACATCGGGTCTAACATTGACAGTAAGTTAGTAATATATCTAACCTCTGGGTTGACATCGGGTCTATCATTGGCAGTAAGTAAGTAATGTATCGTCACCTCCGGGTTGACGTCGGGCACATCTTCAGCACCAACACGCATGATGAGGCTCCCGCGGCCCTGCGGCACGAGCTTCTTGAACACGTCCGTGAAGTTCTTCGTCACCTGCTTGAACGTGAACTGGATCGCTTCCAGCTTGCGGTGCTCTAGGGTCTCGATGAGTTGCGGCAAATTTAGGCCTAGTCTAATTTATGTCTTTCGTGCTAAAAAAATAACCATTTTGGCCACTGGCATTTTGTCATTTTTTGGCATTTACGCCATTTTGGCGCCAAATAATGACGCGCAACGATCTACCGTCATTTAAGTAACATTCGGTGATAACGCGCCTGACAGCTTGTATGTCTCCGCGATTGAAGTATCAAGAATTATTTTTTCACTTATTACTGTGGTGCTGGAATAAATATTTTTCTATTCTATTCTATATAATATCTCACCTCTGGGTTGACGTTGGGTCTAACATTGACAGTAAGTTAGTAATATATCTAACCTCTGGGTCGACATCGGGTCTAACATTGACAGTAAGTTAGTAATATATCTAACCTCTGGGTTGACATCGGGTCTATCATTGGCAGTAAGTAAGTAATGTATCGTCACCTCCGGGTTGACGTCGGGAACATCTTCAGCACCAACGCGCATGATGAGGCTCCCGCGGCCCTGCGGCACGAGCTTCTTGAACACGTCCGTGAAGTTCTTCGTCACCTGCTTGAACGTGAACTGGATCGCTTCCAGCTTGCGGTGCTCTAGGGTCTCGATGAATTGCGGCAAATTTAGGCCTAGTTCAATTATGTCTTTGGCGCTAAAAAATTAACTATTTTAGCCATTGGCATTTTGGCATTTTTTGGCATTTGCGCCATTTTTGCGCCAAATGACGCGCAACGATCTACCGTCATTTTAGTAAGATTCGGCGATGACGCGCCTGACAAGAATTATTATTATATTGTTTTCTCTATTGAGACTCAAAGTTTTTATGACATTCACGGGCTTAGGCCAAGTGAATACCATTGAATCCTAATTACTATTTTGGTCCGTCTGTAAGAATTTTCTTGTTAATCTGCAAGTGTTTAAGATACAAGCCTTCTGAAGTTTAACATAAATGTCTTCACGGAGTTTTAATGCACGTAGTGAAGGCAGCAGCTGCATAGGTATGACGCCTGTTGACGCCAGAACAATCGGTGCTATAGTGACTTTTTGTAATAATATCTAACCTCTGGGTTGACATCTGGAACATCTTCAGCACCAACACGCATGATGAGGCTCCCGCGGCCCTGCGGCACGAGCTTCTTGAACACGTCCGTGAAGTTCTTCGTCACCTGCTTGAACGTGAACTGGATCGCTTCCAGCTTGCGGTGCTCTAGGGTCTCGATGAGTTGCGGCAAATTTAGGCCTAGTCTAATTTATGTCTTTCGTGCTAAAAAAATAACCATTTAGGCCATTGGCATTTTGCCATTTTTTGGCATTTGCGCCGTTTTGGCGTCAAAAAATGACGCGCAAAGATCTACCGTCATTTAAGTAACATTCGGTGATAACGCGCCTGACAGCTTGTATGTCTCCGCGATTGAAGTATCAAGAATTATTTTTTCACTTATTACTGTGGTGCTGGAATAAATATTTTTCTATTCTATTCTATATAATATCTCACCTCTGGGTTGACGTTGGGTCTAACATTGACAGTAAGTTAGTAATATATCTAACCTCTGGGTTGACATCGGGTCTATCATTGGCAGTAAGTAAGTAATGTATCGTCACCTCCGGGTTGACGTCGGGAACATCTTCAGCACCAACGCGCATGATGAGGCTCCCGCGGCCCTGCGGCACGAGCTTCTTGAACACGTCCGTGAAGTTCTTCGTCACCTGCTTGAACGTGAACTGGATCGCTTCCAGCTTGCGGTGCTCTAGGGTCTCGATGAATTGCGGCAAATTTAGGCCTAGTTCAATTATGTCTTTGGCGCTAAAAAATTAACTATTTTAGCCATTGGCATTTTGGCATTTTTTGGCATTTGCGCCATTTTTGCGCCAAATGACGCGCAACGATCTACCGTCATTTTAGTAAGATTCGGCGATGACGCGCCTGACAAGAATTATTATTATATTGTTTTCTCTATTGAGACTCAAAGTTTTTATGACATTCACGGGCTTAGGCCAAGTGAATACCATTGAATCCTAATTACTATTTTGGTCCGTCTGTAAGAATTTTCTTGTTAATCTGCAAGTGTTTAAGATACAAGCCTTCTGAAGTTTAACATAAATGTCTTCACGGAGTTTTAATGCACGTAGTGAAGGCAGCAGCTGCATAGGTATGACGCCTGTTGACGCCAGAACAATCGGTGCTATAGTGACTTTTTGTAATAATATCTAACCTCTGGGTTGACATCTGGAACATCTTCAGCACCAACACGCATGATGAGGCTCCCGCGGCCCTGCGGCACGAGCTTCTTGAACACGTCCGTGAAGTTCTTCGTCACCTGCTTGAACGTGAACTGGATCGCTTCCAGCTTGCGGTGCTCTAGCGTCTCGATCAGTTCGCGTATCTTCTCGCCACTGGTTGGATACAAATAATACTTAATTTTGATACTAAACCATTTGTTAGATTAAATCGTTTATCTTTAGACATGTAATGGGCAATATTAACACCACTTAAAACACACAAACCACCATCGAATCTTAAAAAATATGAAAAAGGGGTTGCCCCCTTTTTGAATTGAAAATTGAGTGAGATAAGTCTTCAAAAGATGATCAATTATTGATAGAGATTGCGCAACAATGGTCCACTTAGTATCAAACTTCAAAATGAAAAGAACATGGAAGTGGATAACCTTAGTTTTGAGTCTCCCAAATTTCTCTATATAACTGGGGTATTTCATATGTTAAGAAAGATATAAAATTACTTAAACATAAACCTAAGCAAGCGAGACGATTAGTAAAATAAGGACCAGGTTTTTTGTTTAGATTCTTGGATTTGTCTCACATGACACAGCCTAGAAAGTTAAAATCAGCTGCGCTGCGCCAAACATTCATAAAATTGTAAGTGGAATCTCAATCTAAGCGAACTTTAGCCTAAACTTAATGATATTATAATAAAAAGACGTAGATAGGTTACTTGAGGTATAAAAAGTGGCACCCGAAGTTAGAACTTCGAACACCAGAGCTAAGCATTGAAAGTTTGAGACGACACTGCGCAACATGTATCTGTGTCGTTTACACTTTAGTAAATAATCATAGTATCTGGTACACACGGTCAAATCATAGGTACGTACGCCAGGGGACAATTTTCGACTACGCGTCAGTACTGACATAACCTATCTACGTCTTTTTTATTGTAATTTTATTGCCTGAAAACCTGTCAGCCGCAAAAAAGGTGAGTATTATCTTACCCAACATCAAGCTCTTCTTTCCGCTTATACAACTTTTCCTTCTGTTCTGAGAAGCTGATGAACTGATCCAAAGCCTTCTTGTTTACGTGATTGTACTTCTTGAGGTGCTGGTTTGCTTTTTCCAACTCTTTGAACAGCTGAAATATTTTTCAACTATAGAATTTAGTTTTTGTCGCAATGTGATAAAAGAAAATGTAATTATCTGCAAAAGATGACTGATTTCGTTGAGTGGTAAGCTGTTGGTACCAGTTGATGACAGTCGTTAAGCCTAGTCAGAGGCTTTATGGCGGCTTGATAACATCTGACATTAAGGTTGCTCACTAACCTTACACCCCTCCAATAATCCGCATTGAGCCCGCCTATTGGAGTATGGCTCGTTCCAACCGACGGTAGAGGTAAGGCTTGTGCCCAGCAGTGGGATGTATAAAGGGTGAGTTTTTCAAGTGGACGTGTTCGGCCAAATCCTAAACTATGAGGATCTCCTCATTAGAACATTTTTTTTAAAATAAAAACGTTTCTTTTTTTGCCAAAATCAGGCTCGAGACTAGTTTGACCATTTTTATAAAATCCTCATAGTTTAGGATTTGGCCTACCACGCCCACTTGACAAACTCACGGCCTATATATGTTAAAATTATGTGTTACTAGCAGCCGCCCGCGACTTCGTCCGCCGATTTTTTGTTGAAATTTTCCTGAATTTTCTTTGCTATAAACCTCACGGAGCCCGATACCTTTCCAACGAATGCAAAACCGTGGAAATCGGTTCGTGCGTTCTGGAGTTATAGCGTCAGGAAGGAAACCCCGACTTATTTTTATTATGTGTTATTATAATAATGTGATGGTAGGTCAGACCTGCTTAAAGTGGCGGTGAATAAGGCTAAAACCGAAGCGCGGGAGGAATTTTTGGCCACGTTGGACAGAGATCCGTGGGGGCGGCCGTACCGGATGGCTATGGCTAAGCTCCGACCATGGGCCCCCCCACTCACAGAAACTCTGCCACCCCCGCTGCTCGAGAGTGTGGTTGAAGCTTTGTTCCCGACGAGAGGCGATTTCTCACCTCCGCCGATGGGCACCATTGGAGTGACAGATGAGAGTGCAAGCGAGGCGCATCCGGTGTCTGCCGACGAGATGGGTGCGGCCGTGCTGAGGCTACGGGCAAAGACCACCGCACCGGGTCTTGACGGGATCCCAGGGCGTGCTCTCGCGCTAGCACTTAAATGGTTAGGACCAAGGCTCCAAAGCCTATACACGGAGTGTCTTGTGCAGGGCCTTTTTCCGCGGCAGTGGAAGACCGGGAAATTGGTCCTGCTCAAAAAGGAGGGTCGACCGGCGGACTCGCCTTCCGCGTACCGCCCAATCGTGTTGCTCGACGAGATGGGAAAACTTTTGGAGCGGGTTATAGCTGCTCGTCTCGTCGAGCGGATCGAAGGAGCTGGACCGAATTTAGCGGAATGCCAATTCGGCTTTCGACGCCGCCGATCGACAATTCACGCGATACAGCGTGTCAAAGAACAGGCTAAGGTGGCCATGGCTCAGGGTGAGGTTGTGTTGGCAGTATCATTAGATTAGCAATCACCTCTATGCTAAATCAAACACACACGTCTGTTGCCGACACCGTTTATTCGCTTACTGGCTTACGTCTATACAAATGACAAACATCACACCTCCACCCTTATTAACATAATTTTATTATCTATTCAAAGAAACTTAAGAACACACCACTAGTTACATGTGAACTTGCCCTTACATCACTAGTTACATGTAAACTTGCCCTTACACTCTAACTTAAATTAACACTTAAACCATTACAAAACTAAACTTAAACTTATGACTTAAACTTAATACTTAAAGTAATCTATAAACAATACATGAGCTAACAGCTATGATTTTCAAGTAACTACGCTATGTGGCAGTGTTGTTTGAATCTAATATGTTTATAACAACCAGTACCTACCACTCAATCAAATTCTTCGAACCCATATCGAACAGGCGGCTTACGAACTCGGCCCGTACTTCTTTCCCTTTCCTCTGGCACATTTGACTCACACACCGGGGCGGTGACTGCGGAACTGCCTGCCTCCCGTGACCCTGGGGTTGCGTTCTCCGTGGGGCTGAGAGACGAGCTATTCGTACTGTTAGGCGGCAACTCTGCCTCCCTCTCATCCCGGCCTGATTCTACGCTGCCAGTCATAGGCAAAGCCAGAGACTTGCGAGATTGTGTATTCAATTCTAGTTTTTGTTTAATTACATCTATAGAAACATTATCTATATTTTTATTATGTTGATCGCTTGTGACTCTTAATTTCAGTTGATCTATATGTCTGTGGATTTCGGTTCCATGTGTGGATCTAATGACGTAATCGCTACTGCCTAAAGTTTTGTGTATCACTCCGGCTGCCCATTTGTCTGAGCCCCTGTACTCGCGATACCACACCAGCGTGCCGGGTTCGAACCGGCGCTGCGCCCCGCCCGCGGCTCGCTCACTACGCGCCTGCTGCGCTGCTACTCGAGATGCCCTTTCTGGTTTTAGATTATCTAGCCTCATACGCAGTTTACGGCCCTGTAAAATGTTTGCTGGACTGTCCCCCGTAGTGGAATGCTCGGTATTTCTATATGCAAGCAAAAACCTACTCAATGCCGTATGTATGTCTAAGCTTTGTTTAAAAGCCTTCTTAATTACCCTTTTGCAGGTCTTTACCGCGTTTTCGGCAGCACCATTAGAGGCGGGGTGGTAAGGAGCCGAAAAAATGTGTTCGATACCATTATGTTTTAAGAATTCTTGAAATTCTAAACTGCTAAATGGTGGTCCATTATCGCTAACCGTTTGTTTGGGTAGGCCAAACTTTGCCCAAAGATCTCTAAGCACGTATATTACTTCTCTTGCCGTTGTTTTTTTCATTTTTATCGCTTCTATCCATTTCGAACATGAATCCACCACCACTAAATATGTCAAGCCCTCTATGGGCCCTAAAAAATCTAGATGGAGCCTCGACCACGGACGTGAAGGCCACGGCCACGAGCGGGGCGCCTGCCCCGGCGGCGCATCGGCCGCGGCAGCGCACACTGCGCACGCGCGGCACTGTGCCTCCACTGCCTCGTCTACTCCCGGCCACCATACATAGCTGCGGGCTAACGATTTCGTTTTAACTATACCCATATGTGGATCATGGAGCTCTGCAATTACTTTATTTCTACAAGCGGACGGTATGACCAGCCTATGCCCCCACATAATGCAGCCTAATTCTGTATATAATTCCTGTCTCCTATTGAAATATGGTCTTAACTCTTTTATTTCGACCTCTGCTGGCCAGCCGTCTAGAACAAAACTTAAAACCCGAGATAAAATTGGATCCTTGCTAGTCTCTTTTCTAACAATGTTGCTATCTAGCAGTAGGGCCTCTGAGGAAAAATGCAAATATGTTTGCTCCGGTAAGTCCACTTCTAACGATGTTCTATCATTTTTTTGAGATTGAATCAAGCGCGAGAGAACATCAGCTGTATTTTTGTCCGTTTTAATATACTCGATTGTAAAATCGTAAGCAGACAATTTTATAGCCCAACGTTGCAGTCTACTAGCCGCCGCGCTCGGTATACCTATGTTTGGCCCAAAAATACTGACAAGAGGCTTATGATCTGTCCGTAATACAAATTTTCTACCGTACAGATAACTATGAAATTTCTCAACCGCATAGATTATCGCTAATGCCTCCTTGTGAATTTGACTGTAGTTGAACTCATGAGGCGTCAACGCGCGTGACGCATACGCCACTACTCGCTCGTCTCGCGCGCCGCCCGCGCCCGCGCCGCGCGCGCGCTGCGCCAGCACCGCGCCGAGCCCCCGCGAGCTCGCGTCCACCGTTAACACCGATTCACAATCCATGTCAAAATGGGCTAAAGCCTGTGTACTACACAAACAATGTTTCACTTTATTAAAAGCCGTGGTTTGCTGTGTCCCCCATTTCCAGTGTTTGCCTTTCTTTAACAGATTATAAAGTGGTGATAAATACACGCTTAAGTTTTTAATGAATTTCCCATAGAAGTTGACCATTCCAATGAATGATTTCAATTCACTAACATTATTAGGAGGTGGCATAGAGGTGATTGCTTTCACTTTATCCGCATCAGCTCGAACACCATTTTTATCAATTATAAATCCTAAATATTTGACTTCCTTTGCCAAGAAACTGCATTTACTCTTTTTAATTTTTAAGCCGTTTTGCTCTAATATGCTAAGTACCAATTCTATTGTTTTTAAGTGACTTTCTAAGTCTGTATTTTTAATTAAAATATCATCATAGAAAACAACTACATTGTCCACATTTTTGAACATATCAACCATGATCTTTTGAAAAATGCCTGGACTAGAAGATAGTCCGTAGACTAGGCGATTATATACATATAGACCCTTATGTGTATTTATTACTGTGTACTTTCTGGAGCCTTCAGATAAAACCACCTGATTATAGGCTTGCGAAAGGTCTAGTTTGGTAAAAAAATTGTTTCCGCTAAGGTTACTAAAAAGATCCTCCATTTTTGGAACCGGAAACCGATCAACATCCAAGACTTTATTAAGAGTCACTTTAAAATCAGCACAAAGTCTCAACCCACCATCAGGCTTGCGAACTACGACTAGCGGCGTAGCCCAGTCCGAATGCTCCACCGGCTCGATGACGCCGGCGCTCAGCATCGCCTCCAGCTCCGCGTCGACGCGCTCGCGCAGCGCATACGGGAGCGGCCGCGCGCGACAGAAGATAGGCTGCGCGTCTTCGCGCACACACAGCTCGGCCGAGCCTCCTGTGTATTTGCCCAATGTGCCATCAAAGAGGGTTTTATGCCTAGAAATAATATTGCTAATTATCTTATCGCATTTTACATCCGCCATGTGAAAGTTCGAAACTGGGTCTTTACTTATACTTATAGGTATTTTTAATTCCGCCAACCACTGTCTACCTAATAAATTTGTGGTTCCTTTATTGATAACATATAAATCTAACTTTTTCGTTAAGCCTTTAAATTCAACAATAGCTTCTATGAACCCAATTGGTTGAATAGTAGAACCGTCATAAAATTTTATATTTAAAGAACAAGGAATTAACTGTAAGTTACTAAACAGCTGATCATAAATGTTTTTGCTAACGCAAGATAAGGCGCTCATGTGCCCGCCGCGTGATCTTCCATTATAAAAACTACCGGCTGATTCCGCCGAATATGAATTATTTGCCTGATTGCCTTCATGTAACTGAGATTGTTTTTTTGGACACATCCTTCTTAGGTGACCGATCTGGCGACACCCGCTGCACACATAATCTTTGTACCCGCAATCCGCCGCTTTATGCCTTTTGTCTCCACAGTTTGGACATTCTGTTAAGGACAATTTATGTAGTTTTTCCGTTAGTTCAGTACGTTCTACAGCATTCGCATCCCGCTCGGCAGCTTCCAATGACAATGCCAAAGCTATTGCTCGATTGTATGCAATATTTTCTTCTGAAAACAATCGCTGTCTAATCCCTTCACTCTTCAGACCACACACAAATTGATCTCGGAGGTTTTCATCCAAAGTGGCCTTGAACTCACAAAATTTTGCTAATTTTTTTAACTCTGTGACGTAGCTGGCTATCGATTCCTCCTGAAGCTGTCGCCGTTGCCGGAACTTATACCTTTCTGCCAGTACTGATGGTTTTGGCTGCAGATGGGCTGATAAGATCTCAACTGCTCGGTTGAAAGACAGTTCCGATGGCTTCTGCGGACTTGTCAATGTAGATAACAAGTCGTAAGCTTCCTCTCCCATTACCGAAATTAACGTGGGTAATTTATACTCGTCCGCCACTTTGTTCACCATTAGGTACATTTCAATCCTTTCCACATAACTTGTCCAATTTCCCGCTCTAATATCGAATTCACGCATTTGTCCAACCGACATTTTTATAACTGTATCGCAATCCGTCCAAAACAAGAGACTTATTGTTTTCCGCGTTCGCCACTGCTAAATCAAACACACACGTCTGTTGCCGACACCGTTTATTCGCTTACTGGCTTACGTCTATACAAATGACAAACATCACAATTGCCAATGCCTTCAACACGATCCCCTGGGCTTGTATCGAAGAGGCCTTAAAATATCATAATATCCCGATATACCTGAGGCGAGTGGTTAGCTCGTATCTACACGAGCGCTACGTTGAGTATCCCGGACGAGACGGATGGCAGCGACGGTCAATGTCGTGCGGTGTTCCTCAGGGGTCGGTCCTCGGTCCGCTCCTTTGGAACATCGGGTACGACTGGGTTTTGCGGGGAGCTAACTTGCAGGGTGTCAGAGTCACGTGTTACGCGGATTCTCTGGTAAGCGCCCGGGGGAAAAACTTCCGAGAGGCCGCACTACGGGCTACTGCCGGGACGGCACAGGTGGTAGGGCGCATTCGTCGGTTAGGCTTGGAGGTGGCTCTGCACAAGTCCGAGGTCTTGTGTTTCCACAAACCCCGGCAAGCTCCTCCAGCCGGAGCCCATATTGTGGTGGGTGGAGTTCGCCTCGCCGTCGAGTCGACGATGAAATACCTCGGTATAGTCCTCGACGACCGCTTGAACTTCCGCCCTCACTTCAAGTGTTTGGCGCCAAAATTGGTGAAGACAGCGAATGCACTTGCAAGGGTATTACCTAATCTAAATGGGCCACAAGATACCTGCCGAAGATTATACATGGGTATCGTGCGATCCATTGCTTTATACGGGGCCCCAGTATGGGCAGACGCCCTGACTCGCCGGTTAGCGTCCAATTTGCGCAAGCCGCAGAGGACGATGGCGATCAGGGCAATACGAGGGTATCGCACGATCTCGCATGAGGCGGCGTGTGTGCTGGCACGGCCCTTGCCCTGGGATCTGGACGCGAAGGCCCTGTCTGCCGTGTTCTTCTGGCGGGAGGAGGCGCGCATTCGCCGCAGGAAGTGAACGCCCAAAAGACGAATCTTTTGATTCAAGCCCTGCAGCAGTGGCAAGACAGGCTGGAAGATCCCGTAGCGGGATTGTGGACAATCCAAGCGATTCGCCCGCATTTCAAACCTTGGTTTGAGCGGCGGCACGGCTCCCTTTCTTTCCGTGTGACACAGGTCCTCTCGGGGCATGGCTGCTTCGGGAGGTACCTGTGCCGCATCGGCAAGGAGCCGACCAGCCGGTGTCACCATTGTGACAGCCCAAATGACACGGCCCAGCATACTTTAGAGGTATGTCCGGCCTGGGCTCAGGAGCGCAGTGTCCTAGCTGCTGAACTAAGAAGTGTTGTCACGCTGCCACGAGTGTTGGAAGCCATGGCGGCAAGTAGACGGTGCTGGGCAGCAGTTGTCGCTTTTAGCGAAACTGTCATGCTGGACAAGGAATCCGCCGAGCGTTCAAGGGAGCTCGCTGACCCTAGCCGGCGGAGAAGACGACGCAGAGGCGCTGGCGTAATGCCTTAGTGCGTCCTCTTGGCCCTGTGGTTTGGGGCGTTAGAATTCGGCCAAGGTTCCCCCCCGCCTGTCGTAAGAGGCGACTAAAGGGGGGCCCCAGGGTCGCCAGGAGTGCACATGGTGGAGACTGTGTGCTTCCATTGCACGAGCGATCCTGTGGAGGGCGGCGGTGCGGGGGGCCTCGCACTGCCGTGAACGCCCGCGGGTGTATGAGGGGAGGCATAACTCCCCGCGTGAGGAGCTGAGTTCCCAGCACAGCGCGCCAGGGGTCCACTGATAGAGTCCCTCACGGGGGTCCTCGGGGATTCCTGCTTTTAGTGGGTATGCCCACGCTCACTGGGGTGGGCGAGCCCCACACTCCCCCGCTCCCATACTCAGGGAGCGGGATAGTGCGTAAAAGCATTCTCCGGGTAAAAATAAAAAAAAAAAAAAAAAAAACAGGTCAGACCTGCTTGAGCGACATCTTCTGGTACTTGGCGTGCAACTCAGGCGCGTTGGGCAGCGTCCCGAGCGCGGCGATCTTGTCCAGCGACTCCTGGATCTTCTCCTGCAGCAGGACCTCTTTGGACGCCATCTTCTCTAAGCCTTTGGCGTCCTCCTCCATCTTGTCTTGAGCTTCTTTTTCCTGGAAAGTTCGAATTATGGTACGTTTAACAGGTATACTCACATATCAGTAGGCCCAGCACGAACCGCTAACGTTTTGGTAATCGAAAAGTAAACAAAACTTTGTTTTCTTAAAGACATAGGAAAAAGAAAAAAAAGTGTCGTTTACTTTTCGATTACCAAAACGTTAGCGGTTCATGCTAGGCCTACAGACAAGATTTGGTGAACGTTTTTTTAACATGATATCAATTATTTGTTTTTAAATTAGACATTGCAAAGTTCGAAATCATGCTTGTGTGCAGCCAACGGCACATTTATTTATTTATTCTTTATTGCACAAAATTAAGAAAATAAAAGTACAATTGGCGGACTTAATGCCTAGAGGCATTCTCTACCAGTCAACCTATAACCATAACAGAGAATTTAGCACATCAGCCTATTGCCATTTTTTATTTTGCTCTAGCTCATTGTCATTTTTTGTAATAGAACTAGAAGTAGGCGGAAATAAGTAGCCCATCCTATCGTTCACCATTTCGAAAATTTTTTGAACACATGAATGTTACCTGGAAATGAAATTAACTATGGGAACTAGACAACAGATAGATATACATATTTTTGTATGTGTTAATACATAATATACATAAACACCCAGCCTTATTGAACTAAACATGTCCATGCACACGAAAGGTTAAAACAGTCCGCAACTCCTGGCATAGTAGCCTTTTTTACCCTAAACACCTAGTCGTCAAACAAAACCGTACCTTATTCCTCCACTTGTCCAGTTCAAGTTTCAACGCTTTCTCGTTCTTGACTGCCGCCTGGACCTTCCGCTCGACCTCTTCAAGTTCCTTGTTGATCTGTCTGATCCTCTTCTCAGCGGCTGAGAGATCTGATTTGCTGTTTGCGAGGCGACGCTTGCGATCTTCTACTGATATCTCTTGGAGGGCTTGGACTAACTCGTCTTTACGTCTGGTGAGGATAAGATATTTATTTATTAGACGGAATGTGGTATGCAGGGTAAATTTCGCAAGTAGGCGTGGTAGGCGAAATCCTAAACTATGACGAATATAGAAAACTGCTCAAAGAAACCGATGCTCGGTCTTAAACCGATTGAAAACTAAAACTGCATACATATTTTTTTTTAAAACTTACAAAATATGATCTTTTAGAATTTAAAGAACGTCACTTCGTTTTAATATGTCACCTCGAAGGGTCGCTTATAAGGACCAAATTCTAGATAGTAACTTTACATGGGAAAGTAAGGCAAGTCACATTTTTAACTCAATGCAAAATCCATGATAAATATCACTTTATCATGGATTTTGAATTTCAACCTATCGGTTGAAATTGAGATCTTCTTATACTTATGTCTGTTAGATTCTAGTGACCCCACACATACCTACATAATCCCTGTTTCACTCAGGGTCATCACTCGTCTGTGGCTTAAGTATGTATTTATATTCTATTATCCCCTCAACTGGCAGGCAGACATAATATGTCTGACAGCTAAATCGGGTAAACTGGCAATCAGACATATTATGTCTATTCGGGAATGCTCCCAATTTTGCCTCTAAAAAGATACAAAACTTGAACGCAGCGGTAGTCCAAGTGAGAAATTAAAAAATGGAACAGACAATAATTGCACATACCTGATCAAATTATTGGTGAGCAAGTTCTCCAGTTTGTTCTTGGTGGCCTCAAGGTTCATCCTAGCGCTGAAGGCCTCCTTGTTTTCCTGCGTGAGTCTGCGTATAGCGTCGTTGAGTTCGTCCACCTTGCCTTGGTCCGCTGTTGATAGTTGCTCCATCAGTTCCTGAATATTGGAAACGTTGATTAATAACAAATATTAGACACAATCATCCAACAGAGGAATTACAAAGTTCGAATTTGTAAGACAGAAATCAAATCAATCAAATCTGAATTGTAGGCATCGTGTTTTTATTCATTACTTATGCGATCCGCTTTTTGATTTTTTGTATGTTCAATACATTGACTTATTGACATATTGTATTCTTCTTTTATTTTGTATTAATTTGTTTTAACTGTATTTGACATTGAATTTATTTTATTTCGTTATTATTATTTTCTTTTATTATTGTAAATCTAGTTTTGACATTGTTTAAATGGTTTTTTTTTTTTCTTGATTTCAAGTTTTATTTATTGTGACATTGTTATTTTTATTGTAATCTTATTAATTATTGTATTAGAATTTTTTGACGATCTCAATATTAATGACTTATATCAATGTAATTTATAATGTTATGAAATACTGAGAAATAAATCTAATCTAATCTAATCTATTATATCATAGTTTGCGTTTATTCCTATCTGACTACTATTTTGTACACTCACCTACTCTTCTTCTTATCAACTTTCCTCTACCTGTGGGTTGTTTGGAAGAGATCGCTTTTTAGCGATAAAACCGCCCAAATTGTACATTTACCTGTTCTTACTTGTTATCATTATTCTTATTTAGTGTGCAATAAAGAATATTTACTTACTTACTTACTCCTGCTTCGTCAGAGGAAATGTGATAAAATGTTATTGCTTAAAAACTTTTTTCACATCAAATTCAATTCAAAAGTTTTTTGTAAATTATTCAAAAAGTCAATCTGAAATCTAAGCATTTCGGGTTCATTTTATGCAAGTATGACAAATTGTCAAAATTGTTTAAGTAATTCAAAATCAATTTATTCGCTTTGCCGTCGCGAAAGATTCGGCGTCAATCTCAAAACTTGAGGGGTCCGAGGGTTTGTTTGAGTACCTGGTGCAGCTCGGACTCGAGGCCCTCGCGGGTGGCCTGCATGGCCTCGAGGCTGGAGCGGCATTGCGCCAGGGACCGCTCCTTGGGGCCGCGGAAACGTTCGATGGAGCTTAATTCTTCCTTCATCAGACGGATGTCGGCCTTCACTTTGTCGAATATGTCTCTGGGGACAAGATACAAATCGAATTCAGATAGAGTACACAGCAAATCATAAGTTCTTATATAAGTTCTTCAATGTAAAGAACGCAATTTATTAGGTATCTAAATATGCATTAGACCTTCCAAAGAGGCCAAAAATGCCTTAACTGTTTGCGAAAAAAAGTAATGTTATGTATTCCTATGTTTTGCAGCGTCACTCAAATCTAAACTTTTGTAAATTACGTAGGAATAAAGTTAGTTTTTACAAAAATAATCGATTTATTTGTCAAATAGGTTAAAAATTTAAATCACTAGGTTGAAATTGAACGGCAACTTGAAAGACAAGAATCGTGGTCATCTCAGATATAGCCTGCTCCTGTGCACATCATGTATATACTTTACTGTTGTTACTCTGTTACCGCAATTATTCTAAACAAACAAGATAAAAAAAAGAGCAACTACCGAGTTTCTTGCCGGTTCCTTCTCGGTAGAATCAACTCGTAAGAACCGGTGGTAAAATCCCTTTTTTTTATTTTTTTTGTTGTGACTTGTCTAAAGTGCTTTTTAATAAGTTTACATGAATAAAGACCATTTTTACTTTACTTTGCTTTACTCACTTGGCCTTGCCCTGCTTGGTCTCAGTACGCTGCATCTCAGACACAATAGTATTAATGCTGGTCTCAGTCTTGCTGAGGTCCTGTCTCAGAGCCCCGAGCTCCTGCTCCAGCGTCGAACATTTTCGACTTCGCATCAGTACTGACATAACCTATATTACCTAACCTGTATGTTTTTGTAATAACTTATGTATCTGTAGTGTTTATTCCGTATCTTCTGAACTTATTTCAATTATTTTATTTATTATTAGTTCTTACCTCTACTAATTTAGCTCACCCACATTTGTTTTTTTTATTCACCTACGATCCGAACCTGAAGGTTGTCTGGAAGAGATCGCTCTCTAGCGATAAGACCGCCTAAATTGTACGTTGTTCTCTGTAATTTGCTTAAAATGAAATGTTTTTGTACAATAAAGAATATCTATCTATCTATCAATGTCTTTTAAATATCATTGGTGTAGAGACTCACTTGGCCTTGCCCTGCTTGGTCTCAGTACGCTGCATCTCAGACACAATAGTATTAATGCTGGTCTCGGTCTTGCTGAGGTCCTGTCTCAGAGCCCCGAGCTCCTGCTCCAGCGTCTGGATCTGTTCCATCAGCTCTGAGCGAGTCTTCTGCATCTCCAGCCGAGAACGGGACTGGTTGAAGTAGCCGCCTGTTAGCGAGCCTTTTGATGATACCTGGAAGGGAATATTCGTTTCAATGCAAGATTACAGGAGAGATTTTTGCAGGGGGCGACATTGCAGTATTGGTTATTCATTACGTTTTTTGTCATCTGGGCACCACATAAAACACTTCTCGTAAAAATCTACACGGTAATACACAAATAAGGAAAATTAATACTTGTACTATTTTTGGACGTTATTTCAAAACCAGCGTTATTTCATCAATGTTCAAGGCAAAATACTTAGAAAACTATAAACTCAAAATTTTTTGATTTACAAACACTTTGCCTAAATATGAATGATGAAGAAAGAAAGATTGTGAAGTATTTTTTTCTCATAAATAGCATTATCAACTCTGTATCTTTTATTTACCTGATACCTAGACCAAGTGTTTTCTTAATATTTCTATCATAACACATGGTCATGTCATCCGAAACTAAGCAGAACTTAAGACTGCTTAGTTTCGCAGCATACTTTGATATTTTAAAAGATGTTTAGATATTTATTTCGATATTTTGTGTCGTATAGTAACACGGATCAAACACACATTTCTATCACATGATATCTCACTAGATATTCACCTGGTCTCCTTCCAAGGTGACGCAGTCCAGATGGAACTGCTTGCCCAGTTCGGTGGCGCACTCCAGGTTCCTGCAGATGAGTGTCTTGCCGAAGATGTACTTCATCGCTTTTGCGTATTTCGCGTCGTACTTTAACTTTTGTACCATAGCTATTGCGTTCTGTTGGAAGATTTACAATATTCAGTTGATAATACCTATTTTAAAGTACATGTGAAAAATATTTGAATAAATATTATTAAATAATATTATTAAATATTATTACATAGGTTTAAACATCATATTAAAACTGTCTTATTAAAAAAAGGATATTATACCACAGCCGACTACCTTATGGATAGGAACGCCTGGGAGTAAGCTCTCAGCTCGACGCGGACTCCAATTAGCCATTTTGTAACAATTATACGGATTCAACTTAGTAATGTGAACCAACCAAACATTTTTTTCTTTGAATTGTATAACTGAATGTGAACCTCAAAACTCTTTTTTCATAATGTTAACCAGTAGTCTTTTCTAAACAATATTGTTAATTGCTTTTAATAATTTAACATTATTTTGTGCACTAACCATTTTCTTGAAATTGTATAACTGTATGTGTACTTAATAAAATTGTAATTTACTAACGGATTATTGTACAGAACATATTGAAAAGAGTAACTGCTGAGTTTCTTGCCGGTTCTTCTCAGTACAGAAACAACTTTCCGACACCGGTGGTTGAGTCACATTATGTTTGTTTACTGTGTATTTATTTATTATTTCTATTATAGTATTTAAGTCTATTATTAAGTGTATTTTTGTTTGTTTGATTAAGTTTTTGACGATTTGAAAGCACTTGTAACAGGTCTATTTAAATAAAGATATTTCTGATTCTGATTCTGAATAATAATAGTCCTTAATCATCGCATCAAATCTTTCAGTCAGTTGAAGAAATGATGATGACTGACTGAACTCGTGAGAACAACCACCTGTTTTGAAGAAGTACCTTCAGTCAGCATCTAGGATTTCTGAGTTTTCAGAGTAGCCGAAAAAGCCTTTAGAAAAGAGCAAGATTGCTTTACCCTGATAATTTAGATATTAAACCTCTCTGAAAGATATCTGATCGAATAATGAAATCTTATGTTGATTCAAAATAGTGGTTTTTGTCGATCACTAGCTGTCCTGACGTTGTTTTGTTGTCAATCATTGACAGGTAGATATGGTTGCTAAGGAAAACCAAATTGTTGTTTTTTTTTTACTATATTCCTAGTATTTTCTCATGTTTGCTTACTTTTTAAACCTTTCTTGGACCTTCACAAATATTTTTAAACAAAATTAGCCAAATTGGTTGAGCCGTTCCCAAATTTTAGCGAGACTAACAAACAGCAATCCATTTATGTTTAAAGAGATAACGAGAAGAATACTTACATTATCATTAGGGTAGACCATGTCGCGGACTTGCAGACGGTTGAGAGGCATGAAAGTGACCTCTCCTGGGAGGCTCTGTCGATTCATCTCTTTGAGGATTTTAGTTCCCACTGTGTCAGATTCCACAATGTGATGGAATAGACGGTTTCCTGCTGTTACCTGAAATTCATACGATGCTATACTGCTAGTATGTTATACCAGACAATAGGCATGATGACTGTATTTTTTTTTTTGTTTATTATCGAAAGACCTTACATTTATGTAAACAATCCTCAAAGAATCACTTCATCTGGATCAATACCACCAGAGATATCACAATTTGAAATGCACATTTTTGGACTTGCCCAAAAACGCTCCATACAAAAGTGACAGCGACAGTGACGTCACTGTCGCTGATTTGTAAGGAGCGCGTAATAACTTTGTTCGACAGCTATATTCAATATTGCGTTTATGATAATGGTCTCCTAACATAATTCCTTCATAATAGTTTGGGTTACAAAAAAGTGATATTGTTTTACAAAAATTTAACACATATGAAATGGACTTGCCCACCCAAGTTTGCAGGCCTATTGTAGCCTCATTTTGAAACGAATTTCGATTGTGGTTTTACAATAACATTTGTAATCAATTATTATTTTTGGGGAACATAAAAAAACATGCAAAATCACTCATAGTCATCTACCCTATTATGTTAATATTTTTTAATAATAAAGAGATATTATTATGATTCAATCCCACCCCGCATATCTTACAAATTGTCATTATGATTGTTTTGTAATGGTCATAATGAGACTATCATTTTGACCCATACAGAAAGAAGGTCACAGCCTCTAACAGTAAAAATTGATTAAAACCAAGTGATCATCTCTGATTGATGTTCAGAAATGAATGATGGCTAGTGTCAACCTTTTCATTCCATTGAATAAAAGACATGACTTCATTATAATAAGTATATTACGTCCAAAAACACTATCATAGTTACCTCAACCGCCGTGTAGATAGTCTTGTCACAAGTGAAGTTCTCGATGACGGGTCCATAGTACATTGTTGCTATTTTGGCCCACTCTCCCCCTCTCTCTTGGAATGTTTCTAATACTTTTCTGACACTGTCTCTTCCATTCAGGATCGGCTATAAGTAAGCAGCAGATTAAAATTAATATACTTCAATAGCGCTTTAACTATTATAAATCTTAACTATTGAACATAGATTATGAGAAAATGCTCTAGAACTCAAATAAGTAAGTAAGAGATGGCCTCGTATGCTGCATGCAAACCAAATGGCGAACCATGACAATTTAGGGCAAATCAAGAGTGAGGTGTCCAAGCTGATACAAAGTAGATAAAATAGTAATTAAAAAAAAGAAAGATGCGGGTTCGATTCTTGCCTGATGCCAAGACGACCAAATATCTCTCTCTGGTTTTCAGATCTATAGTAATTTCATCTAACATAATAATAAATATTACTGGACATGATGTTTTCTAATATTTACGCGAACACTATACATCGAAATAAAACAACTTTACGGATTCTACTCGCGGTCTTATATTTTCTTTATATGATCCCGTGATCACGGCTGCTGTAAAGTAGTCGAAACGTCGGGTTAGAAAATGAAAGAAAATATAAGACCGCGAGTAGAATCCGTAAAGTTGTTTTATTTCGATTACTGGACATCATTCCACACAGCGCCATCTAGCCCCAAGCTAAGCAACTAAATGCTTGTGCTATGGGATACTTATTAGACTACGGATAATACATTTTTTTTTTGTAATTCATTCTGACACGATGACACGCAAATGCTTGTATTGTGCGGGGATCGAACCCGGGAACATTTTTGTAATAGCCCACTTCCAAACCACACACATTACGTTGTCAGAGAATGTAGCTTGAAACTTTTTTTCATGCTTACCTTTCCTGCCATAGAGCGAAGCGCTTGGTCTGCTTTGGCTAAATCTTCTTTCAGTGAAGACAAATTTTGAGTCAAGGTCGTTTCCTTACGCCAAAGTTCACTGTGAAACAGACATCCTTAAAATATCCTTCACACATTATTCTCCTTCCTAACCTTATTTATTTTTTCGTTACATTCTAAATAATGAAATCTTTGAACAAATGTAATATAATTGGCGAAATCCGGAAAACAGTAGCTATCTTAATCCTAACTTTAAAAACATAATACTTCGTATACAACATAGTATTTGTGTAATGCATTTAATAACACAGTAAAATTCAAAAATATATACAGTTATAATACTTTTACAACAGTAATAAAGACTGTTTACGTCGGAAGCTAGGTGTTACGCATTTTTATGTAGGTTACCTTTCGTTATTTGAAAGCAGCGTTACCACGCAAGCGGTAGCAATGAACTGTATATTTGTGAAATCACTAAGAACTGGAGTTTTATTAGGTTTATTTTTAATCTAGCATAAAGTCAGCGTTTATGTTATTTTTATTTCATTTTATTATTAAACAAAATCCACAGCTCTTGAAAGACAATATTGAAGTAAGTAATGTAAAGGTCAAACAGTCAATAAGAGATTGTCATTTTATAAGAAATCATTAAAATAATATTTTGAATTTATTCTGAATCCCCGGATTCAGTTAAATTTTTAAATATTTTTTTTACTTGCCTTACTTCCAACTACTGGGGACGTCTAGGCATCTTAAATTATGAGTTGCACACACACACAGTCATATTCTTTGTTGGGCTCAATCCTGTGCCCAGCAGTGAAACGTAAAAGCTGGTGTTTCGTTTGGTTTTATTATTCATTAGTCCGAGAAACAAAGTACACGTTTACATCAAAAATGAAAAGTATTTAGGTATTTCATGTAAATTTTAAGCAGGTCCGCTAAAAAAAATGCTATGTTATACTGGAGGAGCCCTTCGCTAGAAAGTAAGTACCGAGAGCATCATAGACAAAGCAGAGACATTCGTTGTGGATGGGGATGTCGCCTGAGCGATAGGCCACTGCGACCATTGCTGATCTATTGTGGCCATCATCCCTTTAGAGATCGCTCTCCAGGCCAGCAGCCTTCATAAACTGTACTATCTTCCCGGGAGCGATGTTCTTGGCGTCCTGGGGAGCAAGCAAGTGACTCCCCAGCACGCGGTACCTACACTGCGATAACGCATCGCAGTCGCAGAGGACGTGGACCGGGGTATCGTCCATGTCCTGGCAAAATCTACAGGTTGGGACCTCTGAGATCCCAATCCTGTGACCATGTTTGTTCAACCGACAGTGTCCCGTTAGGGTTCTGGTGAGGATTCTGATTTGATCCCTACTCAGCCCCAGGGCCTCCGCGGTGAACTTATGTGAGTAGCCCTTTATCAGAGCCTTGGCGTGCGCCAGTCCGTTAGTGTTGGTCCAGGCCAGCCTGCCAAGGAACTCCGCCCGGGCTTTTAGTGGCTGACGCAGGGCGCAGCTAGGTATACCCACCATCGGCTCTGGGGCCTGGTTGGAGGATTCCGCGCCAGCCCTGGCCAGCTCATCCGCTGCTTCGTTCCCCGGGACATTACAGTGACCCGGGACCCAGCGGAGCGTGACCCTGTTGTTGGCGCCGAGGTTGTTCAACGCTTGGGCACAATCCAGGGTAAGTTTAGAGTTGATTTCAACTGAGGCTAGAGCCTTAAGAGCGGCCTGGCTGTCAGAGAGTATGTAGATACTCCTGAGCCAGAACCTGCGCTCTAAGTTTGCTTGTGCGCAGTGAAGAATGGCGGCCATTTCCGCTTGGAATACCGTGGCGTGGACGCCTAGGCTGCTAAATAAGCGCGCCCTTGGCCTGTCGCCGTAGACTCCGTAGCCGGCTCTGCCATTCATTTTTGATCCATCGGTGTACCACACGATGTCTCCCGGTTGGAATTTTGCGGGAGCAGAGACATAGACAAACAATAGACTCACTTCCTCGCGCTTTGTTCCTGGTCCTTCCGTTTCTTGCACTCGTAGTACTGCTTGTTGTGTTCGTCGATGGCGACGCGCTGCCGCTCCATTTCCTTCGTCATCTCTTCTATTCTCTTCTCTAGATCAGCTAGACATAGCCCATAGACAGAGCAAGAGACATAGACAAACAATACTTACTTCCTCGCGCTTTGTTCCAGGACCTTCCTTTTCTTAAATCGATAAAAACGGGATTGCTACCATGTACCTTTTTTGTTCTTCCGTTTCTTGCACTCGGTAGTTCTACTTGTTGTGTTCTTCCGCTCTATCTCCTTCGTCATCTCCTATTTTCTCTTCTCTAGATCAGCTAGACATAGCAGAGACATAGACAGTTTGCCTATGTCTCTGCTCTGCTATGTATTGTATAATAGACTCACTTCCTCGCGCTTTGTTCCTGGTCCTTCCGTTTCTTGCACTCGTAGTACTGCTTGTTGTGTTCGTCGATGGCAACGCGCTGCCGCTCCATTTCCTTCGTCATCTCTTCTATTCTCTTCTCTAGTTCTGTCAACTTGACCCCGTCTCGGCGGAGGTCCTCCCGGAGTTTGCCTTCGTGGTCTTTCTTGTCTTTTAGCTGCTTGTTTAGAGATCTGAAAATAGAGTGTGTCTGAGTTAATGTAGAAGCACAATTACTCGCAGTATTTCAACTGTCATCTGTAGGGCTGGCACGAACCGCTGACGTTTTGGTAATCGAAAAGTAAACGATACTTTCTTTTCTTAAGCACATATTATAGGTAAAAGAAAAAAGGTATTGTTTACTTTTCGATTACCAAAACGTTAGCGGTTCGTGCTAGCCCTGCTGTAGGGCTGGCACGAACCGCTGACGTTTTGGTAATCGAAAAGTTTCCCGACAGGTTATTTTTTTATCTATGTATAAAAATGGATTCCTGTTCGTTAGTCTCGCTAAAACTTAGTAACAGCTGGACCTGGCTAATTCTGGTTTTGAAACATGCTAAAATGCTAGGAATATATTGAAAAACAACAATTTAGATTTCCTTAGCAACCATTTGTACCTGCCAATGATTGACAACAGAACAACGTCTGTCAGGACAGCTAGTGTTTCAATAAAATTCACCAATTCACCAGACCACCAGGCACTCTGGAAAATTATGGGGGCGGCCTATGTTCAGCAGTGGACTTCATGCAGCTGTTTATAATGATGAATACTTACTTGAGCTCTTTTTCGATCCATCTATCTCTGTCTTGCTTGGAAGTGAACTGCGTGCCTCTGCCCTGTTTAGCGTATAACTCCTGTCTTTTCTGTTGGTTGAGCGCGAGGGCTCTGGTGCACTCCTCTTCGCGGGACTTCATCTCTTCGTACTTCGGCTTCAACTCCTCTAGTTCTCTTTCTTTCTCGGAGATCTGCTGCCGGAGACGCTCTAGCTCTGCTTCTGCTCTTTCCTTAGAAATTCATAAAATAACATTAATTTGAATAACTACTGTCACGACAGACATCATTCTGTCGAATGCTCTGTACATTAACTGTTAATAAATCGATACTGTTGGAGAGACACAAAACCCAAAATTTTCTTAGCCTGGAATCCAACCTGTTTGGTTTGTAATAAAAGTAACCATGTATCATTATGCTATCTCATAGTGTCTCTTATAAGGATCTATTTCTGGGAAGTAACATTAAATGGCAAACTTAAGATAAAAATTAACAAAATCAGAGTAAAATCTTCTTATTGACCCAATGTAGAAACACAAGCAGGTCTCCCCCTTACCTACCTCATATGACAAGTCAACCCGTCGCATCCTATATGTATGTTACCTTAGACTTGTTGTCCCCGCCGACGTCATTGGTCAAGTCCTTGATGACGAGCTCGAGCTTGGTCTTCTCCAACAAAGTGAGGGTAAAATCTTCCTAATGACCTAATGTAGGAACACAAGCAGCCTCCTCTCCATCCAAACTTCATATGACAAGTCAACCCGTCGCATCCTATATGTATGTTACCTTAGACTTGTTGTCCCCATCGACGTCATCGGTCAAGTCCTTGATGCCGAGCTCGAGCTTGGTCTTCTCCAACAAAATGAGAGTAAAATCTTCTTATTGACCTAATGTAGAAACACGAGCAGCCCTCACCCCCTACCTACTTCATATGACATTTCAACCTGTCGCATCCTATATGTATGTTACCTTAGACTTGTTGTCCCCATCCACGTCATCGGTCAAGTCCTTGATCCCGAGCTCGAGCTTGGTCTTCTCCCGGACTAGTTGCTGCTGTTCCGTGGACAGAATGTCCTTCTCTTCGCGTGCGGCCGCTACGTCTTTGCGAGCCTCTTTCAGTTTCCTACGAATAAACAAAGGCAAGATGGCACTCAACAGAAATGACAAATGTAACAACACACACCAATCTTTACAAAACCATTGCAAAATGGGTCTAATGTCAGCGGCATAAGGTACCCCTATATAAAGGTTAATGTGTGCACCTATGTTCAAGTAACAGTATCATAATGTGCGAGGCCCGTGGACAATTCATGTAATCCCCCAGTATGAGACATACTAAAATCGGGTCATCACCTTTTTTTACAAATGCAATAATTTTAATAAAAAATAATAATTACGTATGTCTAGGAAGGCCTAGCCAAAATAAATTGAATAAAAACAATGTTTTTTTAATTTTTCATAATAAATGGTGGCATTTTGCGCGCTTGTAATTAACCTACTGACAAGTCAAAAACAATGGGCGCGATCTGTTTTGAGTCAAAAGTCATAATAGCGCGCTCACATGCGTCCCGAAATGATAAACTGTATGAGCGTGAGCGACGTGAGCGCGCTAATATAACTTTTGAGTTTTGACCCAAAACGGACCGCACTATATGTCTACGGTAACAGCACGGTCTAGGTAGACGTACTTTTAGGCTAGTTATGTAATTTGAATGTTATTACCTGTTTGCCTCTCTGACGTGTTCTTGTGCTTCTCTCACTAAATCAGCATAATGTTGTTGCTCTTTGCCGCTATTTGACCGCAATTTCTCCAACTAAAATAATGATTGATTTTTTAATATTCGGAACGATATTGTTTGGTAGTACAAATACAAAATCCAGCCAGCAGTTGAGATGTAAACGGCGCGGTTTTAAAAGCACATTTTAAGGAAACTATCATTTTGAAAATAGGATAAAAAAAGACCATGTTACAATTTCGTCTTCAAAGTATTTTAAACAAAATGCAATTTTAAATTGGCTGTGTCAAAGACTTAGAGCCTGTTCACAACTAGCGATTGTTGGGCGTTTTCACAGCGAGGCGATGTCGCCACGTTTTCGCTGCGAAGACGCCGCGATAAAATAAAAGCCTCGCGGCGCCGTGAAATCAGCCAACAATCGCTAGTGTGACCTGTTCACTCATAAGTGACAAACATTATAATTTATACCTCATCCAACTTCCTCTTATTCTCCCTATGTTCCGTGTCGTGTATGATGAACTCCAGCACACGGCGAGCGCGGTCCCATTTCTGATACTCTTTCAGTTCCTCTTTCTCTTCTTCTAGGGTCTTCAGACGCTCTTCTATTGTTTGAAGGAACTCATTTATCTTCTCAACCTGATGTGATGAAATACAGTTTAATGTAATAATGCTTTCAATTGCTATAAATTATTTATTCATTTATTTGGAAAATCTGCGGGGTTACAGACTTAAGAAATACAGAATTATCTTATAAATTGGAAGGCGAGGCTAATTACAGATTTACACAAAAGCAGAGTAAGTTCAGAAGTGAAATTGGTACAATGTAATTTCGGAAGTAATGTTGAATATCTATAGCATGGATGAATTAACTTATTTCTAATAAGTCTAAAGAACAGTGGATGTGAATCCTTTCTTCTTTTTGCTCTCTCTCACTCTCTACTCTCCAGTGTGTGTGTGTGTGTGTTTGTGTGGGTGTGTTAATGTATGTGCGTGTGTGTGTGTTGATGTGTGATGGGTATGATAGTGGAATGCCAGTGCCAATGCCAATGAACTAAAGGCAAGCACCTGAAGTTGGACAAAACTGGTATAAATGAAGCCAAAAAGACTTGTTAGTACTTAGTTGGTACAAGATACACCATTATTAGTTTTTGAGCTTAACACCTAAAGTTACCTTTCCCACTGTTTCCTTGAGAATTGTGACAGATTCCTCCCTCCGTTCATCGTAAACCCTAGTGCCTGCCACTTCTCTCAGCAGTTTCAGCCTGTGAGAGTCCGGTGCAACTGCCATTTGATTAATCTGTAATAGAGACATTATTTACTGTACTATAGGCTTAGTAAAACAAACAAATCTACATTTTACCACCAAAAACTTGACACCAATTTACCCAAATACTAAAGGAACATGGTTTTAGAATAATAGCTATCAACAAATGTATGTAGCAAACCCAATCACTGAAATATAAAATCATATGATTGACATCAATAATAAAATTTAAAATAAAGAATTCTGTTCTTTTGTGTTTTTAAACCAAACCAAAAAAACTGCTCCAATGGCATATTTATGTGCTAATACATAAACTTTTTTCACATCAATCACAGTTTGTTGCTTGAAAACAGAAAACTTTTTGCATGTATGGTTAATGGTTGAGAATGTGTATAGGGCAGATTAACTAAGCCTCATTACTACATGCTCGTAAAACAAAGGTGATAATTTTATATTAACTCTTTTTAACCTTAGAGATGTGTGGGATATTATTATGTGCTGAAAATGCTGCAATGTGTTATTACTCACTTTTCCTTGTTTGACAATATAGTAAGGGTTGGAGTTGGAGAGTCCAGCACTCTCCAGTAGGTTGAGCACTTCAGATCTTGGCACCACTTTCTTATTGAGGAAGAACTGGTCCTTCTTGGAACCAATGACCCGACGGAGGAATATTTCATCTTTCTCAATCTGAAAACACAAACAATGACAGATACTAAACAGCATAAGTTCATTTGAATCGAATCTTAATAAGTTCAAATTAGTAATTAAATGATGTTAATGCCAGATAAACAAAATTAAAGATTTCCACATTAGCTCTAGACCAGTCAGTCTAGAGACAAACCTAATCCTTAACCATTCAAATAATGGGACTGCCAGAAATGGGCCTTGTTCAGGGTTTGATTAATGGGACAAAACTATGAGAAAACAGGGATCTATTTCAAAATAAATGAAATTCTTCTTACCGGTATCCTGTTGTCAGAGTTGTCAAATATAATCTCAACAAAGGCTGATATGACCCTTGGACCTGTGCCTTCATGAAGAAGAGCTAATCTTTGTTCGGGTCTGAGATGTGAAAACTCGTCGCTCAACACAAACTGAATAGCTGCAAGTAAATACCACCACTTGATTAGATCAATTAATTTTGTGTTCGTTTTTGTCTATTGGTTTTTAAGTTCAATGTGTACTGTATTATGCACTCTTAACATACGACGAGGTAAAGCACGAGCTGATCTTAGCTTTAAGGCAATAAATATGGCCAGCTAACCACTTTGTAGAAGTGGCGCCAACCTGCCACAAAATTAGGACAGTGGACGAGCATTGCATTGTTGTATGTCAATAAGAGGTAGCCAAGAGAAAAGAAACTTACCATGGAAAAAGTTACTTTTACCAGAACCATTACGTCCAACAACTACATTGTGGCGTTTATCAAAAGGTTCTACGACGATTTGCTCACGATAACTTTTGAATCCCTGAATGATTACCTGTAAACAACAACACTGCTTACAACACATACAATACTCACAAACACATGGATACTTCGGTAATTAGAGGAATAATGACAAATAAAACACAAAAACCCGACATAATAATACCTGTTTGATATGCATTTTCTCTGTTATATTTTAGAAAACGCAATTTTAAGCTAAAAAATATCCAACGCTGACCGCCATTTCAAGCTGTCATACAAAAATGGATCTGTCAATTTTGTCATGTCAATCAACTTTTTTTTTTTGCATCGCACAGCTTTTGCATTTTGCTTTGACTAAAAACAAGGCATAAACAAGGAAACGGTAATCAGAAGGGTAGGGTAATCAGAAAAAAATGTAAGTACCGGTAAGACAGGGTGAATAACAACACAAACAACTTATAAAAAAATGGCGAAATGTGGGCTCCTGAATGTTCCATTCACCATGACGGCAACAGTCAGTGCGCCTCTGACTAACCCATTAGGGATATGGTCGTGAGGGTATGTAACAACTTATAAAATTCAATAGTTCATACTTTTGATATTTTTTCTTGAATTTTAAAAATACACAATGTAAGTACATGAGTAACGATCGTGACTATCGGTTTTATATTCACACCACTAGAATTCATATTTTTGGCTAAAAAAAACATTCTTTTGTTGTGAGTATCACCCCATACGGGGTCAATAACAACGTTATTTTAAATAAATATTTAATTTAAAAATACCATAAAAATTGAAATCATAGGGTTGTAGGTAGGAACAATACAGAGTGGCCCAAAAGGTGATACTACTAACTGGGTTTCTGACATCCAGGTTTACCCGAAAATACACCAAGTATGTTTCGCGATTATTCGTAGTTTTCAATTTTCGACATCGAATTTTAAAAAAAGTTCATGGCCATGACTTTTGAGTAATTTTTACCCTACTCTTAAAGAAACGTGGTGCTTTATTCGGTCTTTTTTAGCCAAAAATTGCCTTCAAGGAAACAAAATTGGAATGTTCTACATTAATAATTTGTTGTAAAAACACTTTTCATTGTTTTAAGGGTTAATGTGGGTTTGATATGACATAGTTAATCAATTCTGAATTTCTTATTATTCTAGTATCAGCCGGGGGTCATTTGAACAGCACAATTAAGTCAGGCTTTGTCCCATGAATACGAGTGCGGAATGTATGTCGTTTTGCACGAGTCCCGAGGTTGGCCCGAGCTGTAAGGAGAGGATCAAGAGTCAGGACGAGTGATAATGACATACGTTCGTGTATTGTTTAAAAATATTATAAAACATTGAAACCTACTTATTATAACTAAATTAAATCTTGAAGGAAGCGGGAACGAAAAAGCTAGGATTGACAGTTTCGTGGTACAAATGGTAATTTAATTACATTTAAACATGGATAACATTTCTAAAGCAACACACGCCGGGTAGGAAATGGGATGGGTGACCACTCGGACCGAAAATTTAGTGATGTATATTTCGGGCATCTCCGTGCTTCGGAAGGCACGTTAAGCAGTTGGTCCCGGTTGACGTCGCTAGATGTCAGACGTTAAACCTAGTCAGAGGCCTTAAGGCGGCTTGATAACATCTGACATTAAGGTTGCTCACTAACCTTACACCCCTCCAACTGTTGGAGTTTGGCTCGTTCCACCTCATAGTTGAGGTGAGGCCTGTACGCACCAGTAGGACGTATATAGGCCGTGTATGTATGGATAATATTCAAATAAAATAATAACTTATGTATTAAATTGTTATTTCATGCTTCTCGAAAATCAATAAGAAAATTTTCTAACTATTAACCAGTTGGGTACAAAGACGGCGGATAACATATCTATAGAAAATTTTATAATTTTATAATTGATATATATATCTACCTAATATGGAAATTAGAAAATACATTAAAACGAAAGTTAGAAGCCCTCTAAACATGCTAGTTCGTGAGCGGCTAAATGTTGCAGCTGAGGATGCTCTTGGTTTGTTTGTTTGTGTGACGGGTCATTCCATTCCCTAAAATATGGTTGAGTGGGATGATGGCTGGCTCACACGTCAACTTGTGAACAGGTGCCACCTTCGGGAACTGGTCTGCTCAAGTTTACTTAGTTTACCCAAGTTAACTTGTTAATTTCCTGTTTTATTTATTTATTTTCATGTCAAAACTGTATGACTTGGTTGGTTTATTCAAACATTCACTTTGTACTGTGAAACATTGGAGGATTTAAAAAGAGTAACTGCTGAGTTTCTTGCCGGGTCTTCTCAGTAGAAACAACCTTCCGACGCCGGTGGTAGAGTCACATTATGTGCATGTATTTTAAGTATCGTTTATATATTGTATTATTATGTGTATGTTTATTAAGTGGTTAAAATTAAGATTCTTGACGATTCGAAAGTACTGGTTTATTGGTCTACTTGAATAAAGAAATATTGAATTTGAAATATTGAATTTGAAAGTTCTCTACTCCGAGTTAGGGACCAACAGATACGCTGCTCAGAGTCTTGATAGCTGCTCAGAGAGATGATAACTTTTTTGGTTTGACTAGATTCTTACTTGCGATAAGTACAAGTAATGAATTTTTCATTACCTACTTAAGAAATGTAACAATTTTATATCTATTATTATTTATTCTTCACCATTACTTAGCACGTGATCAAAAAAACCCAGTTCTGAAATGCCTATGCACAACAGTGCCAAGTACGAGTTTGCTTGAACAAACGCGGCGAGGAAGTAAACGCGCATTTGTGTGGCTTCGTTGTCGCGGCTTCTGCATGTGTCTATCTTCTAGGTATACCTACGAAAATTATCTTTTAATTATATTTGAATATTTGCATAGGACATGTAAAATTAATCTTTACAAATATGTGTTTAATGGCTTACATAGTTTAGAACAAACCTGAATTAAGCCGAAGGACCATAATTATTATACATATATGTTCTGTGAATCATTGTGATTGCTGCTCAATCGAACGTTGTTCTGCGAGTTTGATCTGCCTAGATGAATTAGTATTATAACCGCGTCCACAGCAAACGGAATTGCAGACTGTAAAATAATAAATTAAAATTCGCAACAACATTTTAGAAAATAAATATGACAGTGTTCACAATAGAAAAAGAATTGAAAGAAGTGGATTTACGTGAGCTCGAAAAATTCGGCAAATTCCATATTCTTCAATATTTCTGGTTATGTTGGCCGCTTTTTATGGTGTCGATGGTGCATGTGAACTACGTTTTCGTAGCTGAAGTTAACGACTATAGGTAAGATTTGATTTTTTAACGAGCTGAATAATTTGATAAAAATTGTGCACCGAATAAACTTCAAACTTTAGATATTTGTTGCCAAAAATATTTCAGCACTTGTACATACATGTTTCAATTTAATCAAAAGCTTAAATATGATCAATTGATTCGAATGCCTTATAATTGAGCCCATTAACTGCCCGTACACAACAGTTTTTTTGGCGCTGGGTCAGTACTGTCTCACTTCGTCTAGTGGAGTTAAAGTTAATAAAAACAACCAGCATATAAAAATGACTTAAATTAACATACGCGCACGATTTTATTTCGATAATGTAGTCAGGGGCAAGTAATGAATGATGTAAGGCAATATTAGCAATAGATTGTTAGAGCACCTGTGAAAATGGGACAAAAACTAAATTGCGCATGTGTGAGTAAATGTCGGTGTCCGTCGACATTTAGCACAATTTAGTTTTATTATTAAACACTCGAATAAATTAACGAAAATACGTGATGGGTTCAGTTTATTACATACTGGGAGATTGGGTTATCCGGATCGAGCTCTTTCCGCTATTTCAACTTATTCGAAGTTGCCGTTTTCAGTTAAATATTATGTTAATCGATTAACTGAGAGCGCACGTGAAAGGGCGGAATGAGTGCGCGGGGAGTCTGGCTAGCACTTTGGTGGTTTATATACACCGTGCTAGCCAGACCCGCGCTCGAAGGGTTCTGTACCATCATCGTGTGAAAAATTGCTAGAATATTACTCTTGTTATACGGAAACCTCCCTGTGATATTTACCTTTCATTTATTTTGAAAGCAGATATACAACTACATTATTCTATTTTGTTGTTATAGCAACGGAAACACATAATTTATGCAAATTTCAGCATTCTAGTTTATGCGATACAGCCTGGTGACAGACGGACAGCGAGGCAGACAGCAGAGGCTTACCTAGTAATTGGGTTCCGTCTTTACCTTTTAGGTATGGAACTCTAAAAACAAATGATCATCCGTTGTCTGGTATCCCATATCCCCAGCGAGGTTGAACGGCGCTGCTATGGTATGCCGCTGGAATTATGTCCAGGGATGTTAAGTTATTTCATTTTTACAGATGTGTTGTGCCAGCATGCGAAAACTTAAACTCTACAGCAAGCATTCCTGACTGGTGGCCGTCTGACGTTGATTCAAAATGCTATAGGCCTATTATAGCCAACGAAAGACTGAACAAATTTAATACAACTGACCAAATTTGTTCCAATACTTCCTTTTCGGGAGTGGAAAAATGCGATGAATGGGTTTACGAGAACGAAAATTCTATGGTGTCTGCCGTGAGTACCTATTAAGTACTAATGTTTAAAGCGCCCTTACGAATAGATGCCACATCTATAAGACAGGACATTGGGTTTTAGAAAAAAACTAAAATACTTTGAACCTACGAGTATATTGCAATAAAAACTATCCTTTTGTCTTTTTCCAACGTCAAGCCTATCTTATTTATCTCTAACAGAGACACAGAAAAAGTTATTTTGGCATTAATCATATTAGTAAGGATTTCAAACTCAAATTCAAGGGCATTCATTTCATGTCCGAGAATTGACATTCCTACAGTGAAAAAAAAGTTAAAAAGGTTCCGGTTCGGAAGTTGTTTTTTTCGAGAAGAAACCAGCATTTTTGGATGTTAATGTACCTATACAGCGTATTTTTTGGTTTTTCAGTTTAATCTTGGCTGTGAGTCATGGAAAGCTACTTTGGTGGGCACAATTCACAATGCAGGAATGATTGTGTCAATGTTCATCATGGGTTGGCTCTCTGACAAGTAAGTACCTAAGTACACAATAATTGTTTCGAAACAAAATTGCGTGTCACTGTCAGGTCGTGGACTAAATAATTATTTATTCCTTTGTTTCAGAATCGGAAGGAAACCAGCTGTTATTATTTGCTCCGTTGGAGGATTTGTAGGACTGTTCAAAATATTTGTAGAAAACTTTTATGCTTATTTGACACTCGAATTTTTGGAGGCAATCACCGCGTCCGGCCTTTACAGTGTTGGGGTAATTTTAAGTAAAGATCATTTAAATTAACAAGGTTTTTATTTTTCACAATTCAAAAAATTTGTAATCTTGTTGTTATTTTTTGCAGTGATAGAAATTGGAGGAGAATCAAAGCGTATTACCGCCGGTGTTATATTTGCCTATGCAATTTACCTTGGAGAAGTGGTTTATACTGTTTTGGCGATGGGATTCAAGTACTGGAAATATATCGTCATAGCAGTTTATTCACCATTGATACTATTTGTGACCTATGCCTTTTTGTTGAGAGAAAGCACTAGATGGCAAATGATACGAGGCAAAATGGATGACGCCAAAAAAACTTTCAAAGAAATGGCCAGACTAAATAAACTTAAATTATCCAATGCAGAGATTGATGCCATGAGTAACGAAGAGATAAGAAATAAGTTAAACGTTGAACTGCAGGTTGAAAAAGAGAGCTTCAAAGATATTATTGGGTCAAAAGAAATAATGACAAGAGTTGCAGTTATTTCGACGTGTTTCTTCACCTCGAGTTTCTTATATTACGGGTTGATAGTAAATACCGTTTTCTTGCCTGGAGATAAATATACAAATTTTATCATGTCTTCAGTGACATCATTTCCAGGAGATCTCATTGCATTTTATAGCTTAAACAGATTTGGAAGAAGAATAACGTTACAATGGGGATATTCGATGTGTGCAGCATTTATGGTAGCCCAAGTGTACGCACCTGAATGTAAGTGTAATAATAATGTACGGTCAATGGTATAACAGGCCAGTCCTAGTTGCTCTATTGCAAAGAAATGTAGTTTGGCAAGAGCAAGATAAAAAACGGAAATTGATCCCTGTTGTGCCGTTGACTGTAAGAATTTCAGGATTTTAGGACCCATTTGCCAAAGAAAAACAGTCACCCATCATATTCCTTTAACTAACTTTAATACCTATCAATTTGTGTACAAACTACTAAATAAATGATACATTTTGGATATTACAATTACCTATCTATTTTTAAGGCATAATAATTATTTTCAGCTCTACCTTGGTTGAAAGTAATGCTGTTCTTAATTGGGAAACTTGGAGTAGTGGTTTGTTTTACGTCGGTTTATACGTACGCCATGGAACTTTTCCCTACCAGCGTTAGGGGTTCGCTTTTCGGTTGGGGCAATACCGTGGCAAGGATAGGAGGTATGCTTGCACCACTTACACCCCTCTTGGTAAGTAATGGTGTCTTCACTAATGGTCTTTTAAGCAGCAATAAGTAGATAGATAAGTAATAATTACAATTATTTTAGGCCTTTTTAATAATCTCAATAAAATCCTGCTAACTCAATATAGTTTATTAGACATAAATAATTGAAGTGCAAAAATAATTCCGTAGTATGTAACCACTATTATACAGTCCTCTCCACACTTAAATAATCATGTTAAAAAAGACGGTTGTCTGTAAACTCGGTTTACTGATAATAGTTGAAACAGCTTAGGCCTTAAATGGAACGTCTCAGAGCTAGGTAACGCCGCATGCGTCTTGTTTTCAGTGCGTGCAGCCGGATCTAAAAAACAGGTTATCTACCTATAAATTGGCGTATTTAATAATCGTCAAGCACAAAAGAAGAGTTCGAAAGGACTAAATGCTGAAAGCATTCTCTATTACTCAACCATTGGGTGAAGTAGAAATGCTGTTGACGGTGCATTTTTTAAATTCTAACTTATGTTTTTGTTTTACAGACTGTAACCCTGGAGGCTCTCCCCTCATTACTGTTTGCGGCAACAGCAGTTATATCAGCTATAGCGGTAATTTTTACACCAGAAACAAAATATTTACCATTGTTCGACACCATTGCACAAGTCAATGCTTATAAAACAAATGAGAATAGGAATAGTACTGATTTATAATAAAATACAATATCAAACACATGCAACGTGAGTGTACCTACCTATTGTTTACTTAACAGCAAGTAAACAAAAGAAAGATCCTACTTCTCTAGTCCCTACTGTGTGTAATTTTGCTTCGAAATAAAACAACTTTACTCGTGGCAGTGTTCACTCCTGGCTGCTGTAAAGAAGTCGAAACTTCAGTCGGGTTTAAAATTAAAGAAAATAAAAGATCGCGATTAGAATCCGTGAAGTTGTTTTATTTCGAAACACCTACCTATAGTGTAAATATAAGAAAATGTAATTTTGCTATCACTTATATTGTAAATAACTTCTACCGCATCTTAAAAGTCAAAGGATGATTGCGATCACTTGTTGCATATGATACACAAACACTAACTACAGATGTTGATAATGCTATTTTTTATTATCAAAACAGTAGTAACCTTGAATTTGTTCTGAGTACCTACACGCACGTTAGGTAATAAAACTATACGAAAACACAAAACGAGTTTTATTTATATGAATAAACATCTTCGACTGCCATAACCTGTACAGACTTTTGCTTGTACTAACAGATGCAAGATTGACTATCTTAAAATACCTGCTTATCATTAAAACGACACAGCTTAAACTTATTTAAGTGTTTGTTTTAAGTTGGTGAATAAGAGGTGAGTTCAACTAAATTGAATAAATAAACATCTTTGAACGTTAATCTAGCCTCAAAAGATCATGATCACGAATTTTGTACTGTACGGTAATAGAACCCGGGACGTTTGGTGTAGTAGCCAATTATTTAACCATTACAACAAATGGGAATCATCATCATCCATCATGTCAGCCGAACGACGCCCACCTCTGGGCTTAGGCCTCCCCCCAAAGATCTCCACAACGATCGGTCCTGCGCTATACTTATGTATAGCCACTTGTTAATTAATATTAGTATTAATTAACAACACCCAGACACCCAGACACCCACATACTCTTAACTCCACAGTGGAGATAAGAGTGTTCATCACATGAAAGTTAGGCCAAGCCAAGACATGGGTTCGATTAAATAGAAGTCACTCTACATTTACTTTTCTAGTTCTTCTGTCATACAATACTGACTTTCTCCGTGAAGGTGTCAGCCATGTAGATCTTTTATTGCCTAACCTATCGTATGGTAGGCAGGTTCCGATTAAATAAACTCTAGCTCTCTGCCCGCGGCTCCACAGTCGTGGATTTCGGTTAGACGTCGTGCAATGTGGAGCAGAGCACATCCGCACCTCTGCATGCTAGCTCCCACCGTACGCGGACAACCACGAGCCACACTTAGCCAATCGGATGGCTCATTCGGCCACAGTCCATAACCTTAATCAGGAAGAAAAGAACATGGAAAAATGAAATACAGTGATTGAAGAAAATCGACTAAAGTGTTGGCTGTATGGTTGAACCTAAAGCCGTAATAAGAATATAAGAAAAAAAGATTCCTCCCCTCCAACCAATCCTCCTCCTCCCAAATGTCCGCCTTGGCCTTGTCTGTGGTTAACCTCAACTCACCTGGAAAACATTGATTTTACACGGGTTATTGTTTTTATTCTAACAATAACATCAAAAAGTAAGTGACTGCGAATTCAAGAAAATAGGATCATATTAAAATGGAAGGGTTTGAGATACGAACTTCAAACAGCAAAAAGGTAAATTATTAGATCTTATCCGCAACTGAAAAGCTCCTAAATAACCCGCTCTTTATTCATGTTTTCTGGTCTGTTTTAGGGTAAAGCATTATTCGCAACTAGAAAATTTGATCAGGGTGATGTGATATTAGAAGAGGATCCTCTGATATCCTGTCAGTTTGCGTGGAATGCCGCGTACCGATATCTTGCCTGTGATCATTGCATGAGGTGAATATAATTGCTTACTAGATTTTAACCGTGAATTTGTCCACATAATAAAAATGTGCGGTTTTCTAAGAGATTTACATAACAAATACGAGCTTGAAAGTTTACTAGCACCTAGTTTACAACCGTCAACTGCTGTTCTACTGAGGACTTTAGTATAATTTTTATTTGAAAATCAGACACAATATCAGTGGCTATTGGACTAAAAATCTCTTTAATTCATGTTATTACTGCTCTAAAAAATCTTCTCTTACTTAAGTGACTTACAAAAAGTTTTAATAGTTTTTTTTTTATTTTCTGGTTTTAAAAGTTTTTTTATACACTTTCAGGCCATTAGAGACCCCAGAGCAGAATGTGCGCAGACTCTCATGCAAGCCAGACATTGTGCTACCCCATTCAAATTGCTTCGAAAGCAATGTAGATGGCATCACCAGCTGTGATCAGTGTGCAATACTGTACTGCTCAGAAACATGCAAGCAGGACGCGTTTGATAAGTATCATAGACTTTTGTGTTATGATACAAGCGATGCACAACACCCTATCACAATATTATTGGAAGCTTGGAAGTGAGTAGTTGCATTAAAATGCTATTTTTACATCACAAATACAATCTTTGATTTATGTCCGTCTTTATTGAAACTTCTTTGATGTGTATCTACATGAAATAACAAAAAAAAACACAAATGAGATATTTGTAAACTTTTGAGTTGAGACTAAATTGATTGTTTTTTTTTTGTTTTCAAATTAGTTGTAAGTAATAAATTAAAAATCAACTCTTAAATGCTATCATAGTCTTCGTCATTGATATTTTTATTATAATTGGTACAGTTAATTTTCAGAATGTTCATAAACATAAATTAGGCCCAATGCCTTTGCTGATATAATTTTGTACTTGCCATGATGTGGCAATAAACAAAGTCTTTTGATTGTTCACAGGCAAATGCACTATCCACCAGAAACAACAAGCATAATGCTTCTTGTCCGAATACTAGCATTCATAGAACAGAGTCCAGACCCCACTGGTGCAGTGGCAAAGGTCCAACAGTTCTGTCATCGGACCGTGAATGAGGACGCAGAGTTGGTACATAAGCTACTAGGAGAAGAGTTTGCTAACCAGATCAATACCCTAAGGGAGCTTACTGCTAATGTTATAAGTGGAGAACATGTACAAATGGTATGATTGAATAATTTTAAAAATAAACATCTGTAAACTTATCTGAAGTAAATTCTAACCTTATTCATAAAAACTTAAACAGCGCTTCAACAACACATGAACTTTTGTATCGCATTGTCTCTTTCATTCTCGTTGCTACCGCCTTTGCGAGTAAGTGACAGAACACGTCAATAGCTCAAACGATGCATCAGCGTTTGTGTTCCTTTTTAATGAATAAGGGGGATAATGACTCCTCAGTCTTTGCATTTTATAAAGTAACTAGCGGCCGCCCGCTCCGTCCGCGTAGACTTATTTTTTTAAAAAGGAGATCTATCTTTATGAATTGTAGCCTATGTCCTATTTAGATGCATAAGCTATATTATTGTAAAGTTCCATTAAAATCCACCCAGTAGTTTTTACATGAAAGAGCAACACTGCATATCCACACATACAAACTTTTGCATTTATAATATTAGTAGGATGTATAAAATATTGAACAGCCCTGTTGCTACTTGAGTAAACTAGTAGAGTTTTTCGAGTCACCAAGAATGCTTTAAAAATCCCATCCTTTGTTCTTTCTAGTTCTTCACCCCTGAGGGTTTTTGCTCACTCATGGCGCTAGTGGGCACTAATGGACAAGGTATTGGCACAAGTCCACTTGCGATGTGGGTGAATGCAGTACTGGAGCTTACAATGTCAGATGATGAGCGGCAACAGCTTGATTTATTCATAGACAAGCTATACCAGTATGTGGAGGAAGGTAAGCTTGGTTTGGATAATGTAATGCAAAATAGAACCAACAAAAGTGAATTCCTTAGTAAATTTTTTATGAATGTTTTTTTTTATATTTTTTATTTCTAAATATTACTTTGAAGACTAATAGGAATTTACCCAGCAGTGGGCCAAAATACGTTAATATCATAATTATAATAGGGTACTAAAAGTATCAGAACTAATTAATCAAGAATCAAATGTGTTAATCAGTAAATAAAGTGCATCAATTTTATTCAAGTGTCTGTTAAAGAATTAGACCTGAAAAAGTATATTTAAAGTTAGGAAATTGACTTCAATTCATTCCACAACATGAAATTTTCCTCTTCCAGAATCTGGTACTTTCCTGAACACTGAAGGGTCTGGTCTATTCCAACTTCAAAGCGCCAGCAATCATAGTTGCGCGCCTAATGCAGAGTCCTCGTTCCCTTACGGCAACCATCGGATACAGCTGAAGGCCGCTAAGCCGATCTCGCCAGGGGAAGAGATATGCATCAGCTATTTGGACGAATGCGCACTGCAGAGGTCAAGACATTCGAGACAGAAGGTAATGACAACTTTATTTGTTGATTTTCCGAATGTATAATCAAGCACAGCATACAATTTCTTACCAAACATGGGTAGCGATTCACAACCGAGTTATCATAAAATTTGGTAACTTTCATTTAATTCTAGTAAATCGCTTGGTCCGCGTAATCACTTGAATTTTGTATGTTAAAGCCAATGGCTTCTAGTATTTATTGAGTGAATAATAGAGACCTCCCGCATAAAAAAATGGTTTTACAATTTTATGAAAATTACCGAATCGTACGATAACTAGGTTCTGAATCGCCCTCCTGATTACCTGAAAGTTCATATTGAGGCAAATGACAACCCATAATGTGGTGCCGATACTGCTTTTCCCCCTAGCGGAATCCATTCAACCAATATATTTTTTCTTCTTCAGGAACTTGCTCAAAACTACCTCTTCGTCTGCTGGTGTGAGAGATGCAATGCCCAAGCTTCCCAGCCGGACTGCACCAGCGAGGAAGAAATGAGCGACGATGAGATCGATGCGGATGACTGATGCTCCAACTTGCTCGCATTTTGCCTACTGGGCATCTAGAGGCGAGCTAGTGAAGTGACTGTAGTGTGGTGAAGTGACAGTTATATTATACTTGTAGTGTCAATGATGTCATAATAAAAAATACGTAGATAGGTTATGTCAGTACTGACGCGATATCAAAAATTGTCCACGGGGTACGACGTAGTTAATTTGACCGAGTGAACGAGTGACGAGACAGATACATGTTGCGTAGTGTCGTCTCAAACTGTCAACACTGTTAATGCTTTGCTCAGGTATACGAAAAGTTTTGATTTCGGGTAACCTAGCACAAGTAACCTATCTACCTATTTTATTATAATATCATTGCATAGTGTAGCTATCCAAGCAGTGATGTGTACAGATATAAAGATATCCTCGAAAACTTGCTCCCATTTTGCATGTAGATATTAACCCCCTTATTCATAAAAACTAGCACATAGCTAAAGTATACAGTAAGCGAAGCGAAGCTAAAGTATACAGTAAGCATTGTCACTTACAAATAGCGACAGCAACAAGAATGAAAGGGACAAAGCATTACAATAGCTAACGTGATGATATAGCGCTGCTTAAGTTTTTATGAATAACCCCCGATATCACAAAAGTCAATCAACGCTAAGCACGCGCTTACGCTTATGCTGTCCCTTAAAATGTCAACAGAAAGGAAAGTGACAGTATGGGCGTGAGCGCGTACTTAGCGTTGATTGACGTTTGTGAATTCGGGAGTAAGAGAGTTAAATACGTGCCATTGAAAAGTCAATTTTAATAGTTGGATTACATATTGGCTTATTGAGTAGTGAGGTGATTCATTGTCAGTAGATATTATACAATGTTGTCTTACCTACTTGGTATACAGATGCAGCCATCAGAGAGTAGGTTTACTCTTATTTGTTTAAAGCAAAAGTTAGTACTTTTAATGGTAGTAATAATCGAAAGTTATAATCGAGGAAAAGATATGGGATGCCAAAGTGGTGGTTATGGATTCCTTGAAACTAATAATTTCTGCCTTTAGGCATTTATTATACTATGTCGTAAGAGTTAGTACCTATATCTAGAGTTGAAAAAAATGATATGAAAAGTAGGCAACCGAATTTTAATCGTATTATAAGTGTGACCTACCTTATTTTGTGAAAAACAATAATGAAATCTTAAATATCGCTGGAATACACTTATTATGCAAGAATATATAAATGTAATGTAATGTCTTCAGGTAAGCATGTAGAAAATAAATATAAAAAATCTAATAACGCAATCAGTAGGGGCAATATTGTTTAGTCCCAACAGATGGTATTTATTCTGCTGCTTGCCAAGCAGCAGAGATCCATTCAAGGGTGAATTTCTTTATTTACCTATTCTTATTTACAAAAATGAATGGTTCAAAGCTGGACTTAATGCCATTAAGGCATTCTCTACCTGTCAACCATACGTTGGTGCGAGAAACATTAAAAAATAAAAAATAGTGTATTAGTATTTATGTAGTTTACTTAAACTTAAAGTAACCCTATAAAGTAGGGAAACGTCTTTGCAAGACGCTGGTCGTCTTCCGCTTAGGCCTAATAAATCGCGGGCCATTTAAGAATAATATAAGTAACAAGATTACTTAATAACGATAAAAAATAAGCAACGATATATTTCTGATTAAAATTATTAAATGTTATATTTCCTCAAAGAATAAGTGGTCAAAATATCTTATTAAAAGCAACTAGATTGTTACATGTATTTCGTTTGATAAATATTTAATATTCAGCAAATTAAATACAAATATAAGAAAACAAAACATAATGTAGTACTGCCTCAGGTGTTTTTCAAAGATGTGACATGCTTCAAGTGAATAAGATTAACTGTGTTGTCGGGCGCTTAGGCCTGTATTCTGGCATTTTACTCAACCAATACATTTACTCGAGTGAAGATCTTAGTGATGTTTATGTATAATTTATGTGAACTGACTTTGTCAAATATCTGCTCAAATGCCTCACTCCGAGTTTCCGAAAGGCTGATCAACACAATGAGCAACTTTATAATGAATTTACCAACGTTTTCAAGCAATGTGATCGATGGCTTGAATTTCTGTCGTCCAATCACTATAAGCCCAGTGGTTTACAACACTGGCTTAGAACACGTGTGGTACCGAGTTCAAGTCTGGCCGTGTAATTCTACAACTTCCGTTTGCTCTCCGGCGAAGGAAAACACCGATTAAAAAGCGAAGCAATCCGGATGACGGCAGTAAGCTCAACCCTTACGGCAAAAATCAGTGTGCCTCTCGTTAACCTGTCACTATCGTAATCACTAATGTGATTGACAGCTAGATAATTTGATAGACATTGACTGTCCTTTCGGAAACCGGAACTAAGTCTGTCATTGACTGGTCAGCTAAGCTTAGTTTGTTTTTATTATCTATCTCATTGATATTAACTTTGTACCGAGCTGTTAAGTCTTTCACCGCCGCCGGTCACTTTAACAATTGAATTCCTATTGTTTGTGACCGGCGTGGCGTTCAACGTGTTAAGTTTCATGTTTAAAATATGGCATTAAATGTACGGTATTTACTAGATTAAGATTTAAATGTAGTATATTGTGTAGCATGTTACATTTAACGATAAGTAGGACCAAGAAGATATTAATTACTATGAGGAATTTCGAATAAAATGATAATTATTATAGATTGCTATAGAGAAAAGCGAACATTTGTTGAAGATGGTATACAGTTGATGAAATATAAATGGTTGAATGTTTATTAAATAAGGCTAAAAAGTAATGATATTGTCTGATTGTTCTGAATATTATAAAATTGAATGTTTACGTCGACTACATAACTGCTTTAATATTTGTAACAGATTGTTAAATTGAAAATGGGCGAGCACTATACTATAATTAATTATCCTTAACTGTTTACTTTTAAAATAGCAACGAAAAAGAATGTTAGAAGTCTGTGATGGATGAGGCATTGAAACATTTGGATTCGACTATGTAGTTGGTCCTAAAGTAAAGATAGGTCCAAGGAATGGTGACCAGTTAACAAGGCAAAAAGAAATGAATTTTAGCACCAAGGCCTAAACCGGCTTACGTTTAGAAAAATAAAAATGCTTATTGTATTTGAGCACTTAACGTATGATCGCGTTGAATGAAACCGCTGAGTCGCAAACGTTGACTGCGGTAAGAAAGAAAGAGATAAAACAGTGGGTACATTTGTAACAATGTTACGATTAAGGGGTTAGGGTCCTTATAAAGTAGTTGTATTTTACTATTGTAGTGGAATTATGTACGGTACGTCAAATTATTGCAGTATACTAAATAAAGGTATTTTCATGAATTCGTAGAATACGATAGTAGACATAATAGATAATTATTAAAATGTAACTTGGAATATCTAGAACTTATATGAAATCTCTTAGAACCCAGACCAGAGTTAGTTGAAGTTTGTATAGTGAACGCACACTGGGAGCATTCGTTTCACGCAATTAGAAACTTGGAGGTCAGTATTCGCCAACTAAAGATTTAGCGAATGCTCAAATAAAAGATATTGTCAAGAACACGCGTCCTCGAAAATAATGTGCTAACATTAAAAATGACCCCGAGACGAAAGCTCGCAGTGACTGACCAACAATAACCATAATTTTATTTGTATGTTCGAAATACGGACGTAAAAAGAAGACGGACGGAACATCACACTAAAAAAATGTGAAGCATGCAAAGTGCTACAATTTCGTTTGTTGTATACGACCTGCTACACTCACAACAAACACACAAGGTGCTACAAACTACGCCATTTTACTCCGTGTGACAGCGCCAATGACACGTGCTAGTCACGCACACCTAAACTGGCAGCTGATAATATGCTTCATTCATGATTAGACTGACGTCCGTCTTTCTTTTGCGTCGGTGGTTAGAACCCTAAACTGAAGGCACAGTAGGGCCACAGTAGGGTATGATGTCCCATGTTAGTGATGAAAACAAAAAGTAGCTTAGTACATAATCGTATGGTTTATGTCTATCTATGTAATCGAATATTGGAGTGCTCGCAGTATAATTAAGTGCCAAATTTACTAATCTTTTTTGCTTCTTATAATGCTAAATAAGTCAATTAATAGTCTTGTTGATTAAAAAAGGTAAGATGAATCACACTGTTATGTTTACAGAAATGCTGTTGCTTAGTTTGATTTGGTTTGCATAGCTAATTTACCCAAAAATTTAATTGACATACCTTAGGTGTTTAAAATATTATACGTGTTTCAATTATGAAGTGTAGGTATATTTCTGAGTAATTTAGAAATGCCAGACCAAAGTTTCATTAAGACCAATTCCAAACCAAGACCAAGACCAAATCTTAAAAAAGGGGTTAACATCAAGAATGCACATTTTGCGAATTGTCCTTTTGGGAAGTTAACATCGTGCGATGTGAACCATTTGCGTCTAACCCCCAGACCTACGTCACTTTCTAACACCTAAGACTTGAGTGAGAGTGTTGGTAGCATTATGTGTTATTCGAATCAGTTTATATTTCATTTTAAATTTTAAAATATCAACACTCGTTCAGAACGAGTGTTGATATTTTAAAATTTAAAATGTGTAACATGAGATTCTCATGTTACACATCATCATCATGTTTTGAGGAATAATACAAAACCCCTCACATTTACCCGATCTTTGTTTATTGTTTAGCTTTTTAGTACCATTTGATCATTTGTTTTGATTCATTGAGGAGGAACGCAAGTCCCTATGGGACCAACTTTTAATTATTATTTGAGTGCTCGAAGTAAATAACTTCTTCCTCAAAGTTCCAAATTATTCACTGGTTCAAGCTAGGCTACACACATAGGAAATGTCGTCGGTCTGGCGGCTAATACCTTGAAATACTGAACGAAGAATCAAACTAAGAGACGATGTTTTTCACGCCTTTGAAATAAGCTAAATTATTGTTTTTTTATTAATTGTTCATAAATATTGTTACAAGTAATCGCTGGATTAAATTATGTTGAAACAGTTTTTATTGTGTATTGATGTTGGTTCAAGTTTGTAAAGTTTGCTTTTGTTCAAATAAAAATCTTTGTATTTAAAATATGTTTTTTCCAATTAAAAATGTTCCCTTTGTTAATAATAATAAAATACAAGTTCCTTAATCTGTTACACAGACAATATACACTTACCGCCGCACTCAGAGACGTCAATTAAAACGTTAATGGTTCATTAGAGTCAAAATTCCATTTTTGAAAATAGACTATAACAAATCAAATAAATAAAGAACTTGTAAGAATGTCAAGTTTTGACGCTAATGAACCATTAACGTTAATTGACGTCTCTGAGTGCGGCGGTTAGATTGTATTGTGGATTGAACTTTAACGTTTACGTTTCACGCTCTTTTGGTACATATTTGTGGTGTTGTGTTGTCAAAAGTATTTTTTTGGAAAACAACTAAGCCTTTGCAAAGCTAAATATACCAGCAACAAGTCTTAAAGAGACACCATTAAGTAATATCTGTGCAAATGTGGATACTTCATTTTTATTAATATTCATGTCTGTCTAATTTCAAGTCAAACCATTACGAAATTTCGTAAAAAGAGAAATTCATTATTTTAATGATCAACTTTTCCAATTGAAAATGGCGTGATGTACTCGTATTTTCATTTATTAAGCCAGCAGTGGGCCCTTGTAAGGAAAATTTCCTAATGAAGAGTGTTTGAAACTTCCTGATTTTACGACCGTTGCCGGCTATTCAATACGTTTCAAAGAGCACGAAAAATAGGTAAATTCTCAATGAAACGTCTCCGCTTTGTCAATGAACAGTAAATAGGCTTAAAAATTATGAAGGGTCTGTCTATGAGTGTACTTCGGCTTATGTTTTGCTGGGCCCGTGATTTGAATAGTCAAGTTAACTGGGGGTTTGAATGTTTAATCTTATCTCCAGTTTGGTTTGCTGGGTTTCGTTCAATCGCATCATGTACCTTTCGCAAAATGTACCCCATGCGCAAAACGTATTTTTCCACAATGCACCTTTCGCAAAATGCCCCTTAAAATTATGAATTATCAAGTGATTCTCGCAAGTCGCTTGTCACTAACCTGCCTTCAGGCTTTTGGTAGTATCGAAGTAGGAATCCTTTAGTTGGACGTTAAAATTACAGAGTTTCAAAACTATCATGTTTTTTGGTAATCTCATCTATGTCAGAGGCAAATTCTATACCTCCTTGGAAAAACGGCGTCGGCAGTTCCTAAAGACGAATACGTTCAGAACATGTCCTAAGCAGAATGCCTTACGGTCAGCAGAACGTAGATAAAAAGCATCAAAGCCTGTCAAGCTTCGTACTTAGACGATGCAACGGAGTCTCGTGAATATAAACCTGACGAAGTAGACGAGAATATTTTATTTTTAAAGTGTGCTAATGTAGAAAGCAGTATCTGTAGCTGAAGAGTTGTTATTCAATATTTTTCTGACACGGACCATTAAGTCTGCCATTAAAATAATACCAACGAACAAAAAAGAGCAAGCCGTCTTAAAGCCATATACAGCTAGCTTTCCAGTTATTCACCATATTGTAATAATACCCCTGAAGGAGTTTCTTGGCTGTTTTCTGGTATTGATTTCATGATAGACTTCGCAGAAACTAATTCTATTGATTAGTCATTACCTTGTTAGTGGTACCACGTGTAAGTAGGTAAGGTATGCTGGCGTCGTTACGTAAGTAATTGCTTAATACTTTCAACTTTTATCGGTTGGCCTGCAAACTTAATTCCTTGAAATAAAGTTTTGTAATTTGAATCGTCTGATTCATACGTTTAGGTTGTGATGATCGTTTTCACGATATAAACTAATATTTCAGGGTGAGGAGGCCAGTTTGACAGGAACTTGTTTTCGAAGGTAATTACTGTTTTTTCATGAATTTTTCGGGACAAATAACCCAAAAGGCCCGCAAGTCAGTCTGAGGGACGAAGTTGGGAACCCAGGAATGCTAATCCCGGTGGAAACAAGGGTCTCAAAGCCCTAAAGGCGGATCGATAACCGGGGTCGATAACCGCCAATGTAAACACTGGCCAGGAAACGGAAGTGGACCAACAAATCAACCGAACGTATTTATCACCGCACGGAATGCACAATCACGCTCCTAAATTCCATTAAAAGCCCTAGAAACGGCCACCGAAATTAAAATCAGCAATTTAATTCGTCTCCGAATCAATGTTTTTTCACGTCATCTGCCCATTGACAAATCGCTCATCCTTCTTTTTTTTCCTTTCTTCCAGCCAAAGACACGCGCGCGGCTTGGCGACGCGCGCCCGAGCCGACCTCACGTTCCGCCGCGACTGTGGGGTGATCTGGTTCGGACACACATCGAGGTGACGATTTTCAATATGCATGTGGTGATGGGAATTTGATTATTTTCATTTACAACATTTTTTAAAAGCAAGACAGTCTGCTCTGCCTAAGGGTTTACAGGGGTTGAGTGGGGTTAAATTCAAAAAAGAGTCTGGCACAGCTGGTCGCTACGCCATCAATGATCATTTTGTCAGTTGGATGTTTGCCAACATATTTAATGCTCTCCACATTTGCACGCTTGGATCTAAGTAGATCTTAACTGGACATCCTGATACAAACTGACATCCTATTTTGTATTCACTCAAAATCTAGCAAATAATTAAATTTCATTTCATCTCATCTATTATAGGTTTGCTCATTTTTCTGAGACCCTGAGGCACAGTACGGACCCCGGGGAATGCAGACCGAAACGTCAACGTCATAGGTGTGACAACGTCAGAGGGATGACAGGTGAGGGAAAAATTTCACTAAATTACCAATAGATGACAGTGGCAGTACTTTAAATCGCGCAAGCATTGCGTTACGCTAAAAAATATACTCTGCCAGGAACTTAGACGATTGGCATCGCCTGAGTCAGAGTCTGAGTCGATCAGTAGAAGACAGACGACGCTGCCTCTCTGCCGAAAGCCAGGCATTACAAGGTAATATTTTGCTACTTCCGAATTCAATTAAAATGGTCATAGTATCTTCCGTGTTCGAAAAAAACCCTAGAATTATTTAAGTATTTACTATAGTTGCCTATACTTACGAAGGCAAATCAAAGATTTGATTGAACCAGGATTAGTTCAGACAAAGTTCTCAAGCAGCGTCCATTATCTCTGAGCCACGGATGAGATCACTCGAAGACGAGTAAAGTGCTACTCAAGTTAATTATTATTGCTCTCGTGAAACAAACAGGGTTTTCTATTAGGGTTAACTGAAAACTTGAGGTAAACAATGTTTAGTGGGCCTAAACTTGTGCCTAAACAATGGAAGAACTAATAGTAAGGGGTCATTGAGTAGTTATCAACATTTACCGATAGTTATTTTCTGATCTACAGAATGGTGGATAAACAAATGGTGGATTACAGGGACCTATCCATCTACATAAGTCCCAAAGTGGCAAAAAACCACCCTTCAGTGTAACTTTACATATCTATTTCCCCAGTCGTTTGCTCTCTTGAAGTGAGCTTAAAGCACACCAAGCATTAGTTTCACGATCTAGAAACTGTTGCGCAACTTTATGCTCGAACAAAGCCCACAAATATTCGTGGTGGTATAAATATGTTGGGTTCGTGAACCCAAAATTTGGTGAGTAGGGAATAAATAGTTACATTGCAACCTGTGATTGCAACCAATGCCAATTTTGCAACATCATAACAAAATCATGTTCGTAAAGAACATGCGTTCTCGAAGAGATGTGCTAACGTTACAAACGCTTGTAAAAGGAATGCAAACGGTCGTATATCAAAGGAGTTTACCGAACACCCATACATATTTTTTGTGCTAATTCTGAAGGTGCGAGAATAAACACGAAACTTTTCTTCTATATTGAATTAAGCAATACAAACCTTAATATTTAAGATGTTAATTTTGATAAAAAAAAAATTAATGAGCTGAGTTCTTTGTTGGTAATGCATTTTCAAGTATTTGTTGGCCACAAAATAAAAATTTGCTTAAATTGGGTGATCTCCTTTGCAATGCAAATGAAGCTAGGTACCGTCCTTTCTATCAAGCAGGAATTGAAAACAGTTGACCGGTAGTTAGGACTACAAAAGCTACCTACAAACTTAGCAAAGCGTAAATAGGTGAAAATGTATACCTACTTATGGTGAAGATACAAATGGCCGTTTAAGCACCTGTTTAATACCTTCTCGTTAATTTCCTACCAGAAATAAGGGCATTAAGAGGGTACAAATTTAATTTTGATAAGTTAAGAATGAAGGAAGGTACTGTCAAAAAGACGAGACAAAAAGGACTTAAACCGGACAGGACAAAGTCCCCTGAAGCAGGTCGGCGCAAACATTCGGGCCCTTCCCACCCTACTTCAATCGTCTATCTCTAAAGGGAGGAGAAAATTATCTCGTGAATAAATTATATTCCTCCCCCCTTTATGAAGACGCTTGAAGTGCATTTTCGTCCATGTTTTTTTGTTTGGCTTAGATCAAAGCGTTGCAGGAATTCCGGCCGGGCCCGTGACCCCGCAAAAATAAAATGAATAAAGAATTTAATGTGACTTGATGTCTGTGGATAATAAAATAAATGTTAAAGTGCTTTGGAATGTTTCCGGGGAAAAGGTTGTTTGTTTGAATTCAATTTGCTTAGTCGAATTTGCACGTTTAGCAGTTTTTGTGTAGGTAATGCGAATTTGCAAATTATATTAAAGTCAGTTTCAGCTGACTTCGAGTTTGCTTAAGTACACGGTTTTTGGCGAATATCATCAACACGCGTAGGAATGGAAAGCTTTTATGAATGAGGACTTATTATAAGAGGATAGAGATATTTTTAATACTATCTACAGGCGCGGATCCAGCCCTCAAAAAAGGTTGTGGGCACAGCAAGGTCAAATCAAGCTTTGGCGCCAGGAGGGGGTCACATAGTCGTGGTCACGTCAAGAAGTATTTATTGTTCAAAATCAAATGATGCCAAAAAATGATTACAAACATAGAAATTAAAATAGGCGAATTTTTCGGCTATTTATGATTATCAGGATCGTGATGTAGGCAGTAAAGGGCGAGCGAAGCGAGCGCGTTTTTTTTTAGAGCCAAAATGAGCTAGATTAATTAGAAATTTTAAAGAAGCGAACTAGAAAACAAGCATTTTTTTGTCTTTTTCACTTTGCCTACTACTCGTACTAGCTTAAATTATACCAAACTGCTATGCTATGCTAAGAAAGTGATTTTTACAGTGGCGGCGCTGTACCACATTTAGACGTCGACGGCCACATCAAGTTCGCGAGGCCTCTTTTAGTGCGTAGTAAAAAATATATAGCAACAGCGCTATGTCAAGATAAGTGAACGCGAGCGAAGCGAGCGAGTTTTTTTTGCTTTTGCAATTCGACTAGATTATTAAGTGGTGTTAGAGACTTGAAAGTAAGAGCAATCAAATCTAGAAAATTCGTTATGTTGCGTTTATTACTTTCTGCTTATCTAGTAGAAAACTAATTCTAAATAACAGATAGCCTTTCTGGGAGTTGGACAAGGCCGTTATGGCTATCCACGTTGGTCTGTCTCAAAATGATCTTCAGTTAGAGAAGAAAATGCGCATGCGGCCTCCTTTCAATAAAATGTCACACGAGTAGTATAGCGCGAGTGGAGCGAGCGCGGTTTTTTTAAAAAATATTACATTAGTATAATTGTAGTTTATTTAATTTTTGTAAAACTAAGGGCCGCCCAGGAGTGCTTGCACCGCCGATGGGGCACAGCCACCAAAAATTAGCAAAGTGAGAGTTGGATATCGATCTTTTTAATAGATCATAATTATAACAAGCAAATTAGGGTTGTGGGCATGCCCACAGTGCCCACAACGGTGGATCCGCGCCTGACTATCTACGTCTACGACTGCGGCAAATGATGGAAGCGATTACCGCAGTTTTGCGGTTTTATGAACAGGTTGTACAATTTGGAACTCTAACTTTTGAGTGGACACCTAATTTGAAAAGAATAAGTGGAGTGACAAGGATACAAACGAAACGAATAATCTTTAAGATTAAGTAACGACCATTTCGTTTGTGAAGGTCTTGCGAGTTTTTCAAGTGCAATGGGCGTGGAAGGCCAAATCCTAAACTATGAGGAACATCCTAAACTATGAGGGGTTATGAAAACAAAAGACGGGTGACTGTATTAGTATGTCGCTAAGGATCAATTTCTGGGAAGTAAGATTATATGGCAAACTAAAGGAAAGGTCTGATTTTGAAGAAAACATTTTTATTTTAAATATTTATGTATAAAACACACAAACGGAATATGCCCTAGTATAATAATAATATTACTAGGCCCTAATTTAATACGATTTCCAACGCAAAATGTAGATCAGCAGGCCGATCTGCCGCTATCTGCGTTCCCCATTATCCAAATTGAATTTTCCGTCTCGGGTCTAGTTTATATCAGTCATCCATCCCTTATTTGCGAATCCTCTAAATCTCCCACCGAAATGCGATTCCGTTTGATTTAATTTCTAATAGGACAGCGGATTCAACCGAGCAAAATTCCTGTAACCTGGACGACCGTGGCGAATCGCGTCGCTTTGATCTTGCCTCGGAAACCCTTTAATAAAACCCTTGGAAAGTTCGTTATAGGCATCTATATATATACTTGCCTAGAACAAAAAGGTAACAGATCTAAAATCGTTGGGAAAAATCAAATGTGATAAATTATTACGGTTTTTAAAACTATTTTTAGACTTTCTTTCGTTTTTGTTTATTGGCGATAGCAAGTTTTCTGTCAGTAGGGTTCTGCACCTAGCCTTACAGCATTTCAACGATTCGCACTGTCTGGTTTTCTTGCCTACTTTTAACGGTTTTTTTAACAAGCGGTCTTAGTGCAACTACATCACGAAGCGCTTTGCGACATCACGAACAGGTACATCACGAACCTTTTTCATGGTTAATATTTTTTCAAAATTACATGTGCAGAAGCGTTTACATCAACCTTTACTTAGGGGCTTATGCTGCTGACATAAGACCAATTCAGCAATAACGTTCATCCATACTTGTAAAAGGGTTGATGTGAACGCCTTAGTACTACTTTTCCAACTACATTGTTATGTACAGCGGTCGCTAGCGGTGTTCTACAAGCAAGTTGTAAACTATTACACCTTGCTTGCTTGTAGAACACCGCTAGCGACCGCTTCGCGACAAAAAGCCGCCGTGGGCAAGGGCTCTAAAGGCCACTGGAATACGTCCCATACATACTCAAACTATGTATATTCTCATATTGTAATTTACCAACGGATTATTGCACAGAAAACATTGAAAAGAATAACTGCTGAGTTTCTTGCCGGTTCTTTTCAGTACAGAAACAACTTTCCGACACCGGTGGCTGAGTCACATTATGTTTGTATACTGTGTATTTATTTATTATTTAAGTCTATTAATAAGTGTATTTGTGTTTGTTTGATTTAGTTTTTGACGATTTAAAAGCACTTGTAACAAGTCTATTCAAAAAAGATATTGAACTCCTTGGCATGCACTTGAACCCAAAGGTTATCCCACAAATAGAAAGCTGCAGTCTGCCAAAAAGGTAACCCTATTTTTTCTCATTATTTTTCCAAAGACTAGGCACCCTAATTGGAAAGTCTTTGCCTCAGTACACTGATGCTTGTTCGATGCGTATTGGTCAGACGATGTCCTAAAGGCATAAGGTCCAGAGAGCATTCTAAAGGCACATTCATAATGTTGCCAGTTCTGTTATAGAAGTTTAGTAACGAAATAGCTCTTTTTTTCTTCTAAGCGATTGAAATGGGGACAAGAAATGTTAAAACACTTTATACTATTGGCAACAAACTGTATCAAGGATTTTAATTTTTATGGTATCATATTATACGGATCTATGATTTAATTTTTGCTTCAATGACGGCGCTACTCAAGAACTTTAGGGCCCTTAAGGTTCGCTACTAGGGTCGGCCGGAGAGAAAATCTGTCAAATTTGAAAGCGATCGTGACAGCTATGGTCACACAGTGGTTGGGCCGTGCAATCCGTGCATAAATGCAATGCATAAATCCGGACGACCATCTTAGTGTAATTGTTTAGAAGTCGGCTACTACACCAAAGGTCGCGGGTTCGATCCCCGAACAGTACAAACATTTGTGTGCATGAACATGTCTGTTTGTATTGGTCTGGGTGTTTCCTATGTATAATAAGTATGTTTTTACAAAAGAAAAAGTATTTGAGTATGTTTATCCGTTGTCTAGTATCCCATAAAAACGGAGTATAATTAACTCACTTGGGGCTAGATGGCGCTGTGTGGAATAATGTCCAGGGATATTTATTTATTTATTATTATTATAAATCGCGGCATGATAATCATTTGATGCGTTCACCAAAGATATTTTTATTTCGCCACCCAATATATTTCAGGATATAGGGCAAACAAAAGAAACTAACCAAAAATTGTATTTTATTAAACATACTAACAAGCGGTTTTGCCAATTATTTTTTTACACTATTATTTGCAATCTATTCTCGTGACCACGTTATTTGCACAATGTTATATCTGGTACTTGACGATTCCATCGAGATTTAGTTGTAACTTGGTTTATCCGTTCGATCATCATCAACACAAAATATTTCTTACATCCAATGCATATGATATAGCAATACACGGAGCCATTTCTAGTAACATGCAGAAGAACCCACTAATTAATTGGTCTTACTTGTAATGAAAAGCTGCAAGAAGCATTAAACGGAGCTATCTTGTTACTAACTAAAACGAGGAATTTAACAGTTGTCAACAGTTGAGACACTTTTAGTGGATAATTTATTTTAGATAAGAACACTTGAGTATAATACCTTTAGTCTCCTGTAGAGGCCATCGTATTTCAGGCTTTTTACGCTGAATTTAATACAGAATCCACCGTGATCTTCATCTTACTGGAATTGATCTACGAGTAGAGCATAGTATGAAAGGAAGTCACCCTCCGCGTTTTTCTGTCTGTTTTTACATAAGCTTTCACTATCTAAATGATAGTTGATGCTAATTATATTTTCTAGAACGTTTGTCTGTATAGTTCATTCAAATTACTACAGGGAAAAGCTGTGTGCAAATAGCCAGTTAGAGATAAAAATGCTTGCACTGCCATTTTTCCATGGCTGACGTAAATATGATAATTCATATTTATATCAAAGTTCTATCTGATCCATTTTTTTTTAATTTAAAATGGGTTTGCGTTTGACCTCAGTCTTGCCAGCCACGCTTACCCAAAAAATGCCTATTCACTCTTGCCTTGAAGACACCAAGGTTGTATGTATCCGGAAACACAGACGCAGGGAGGGCGTTCCACTCCTTAGCGGTGCGGACCAGAAAGGAAGCACCAAACCGCTTAGTTCGGACCGCTGGAAAGTCGACCACATGGAGATGAAAGCCCTCGCGGCGTCTTGTGGTCCGATAGTAGAAAGTAGAGGGTGGTATCAGGTCATGAAGTTCTTGCGCACACTCTCCGAAATACACCTTATAAAAAACCGATAGACAGGCAACTCTACGCCGATGCTCCAAACTCGAGTTTGGTTCCAACGAGCGTCTCGTCACCTATCAGTCTCCTGGCTTTTCGGTCTACTGAGTCCAGTGCATCCAGCTGATACTTGGCAGAGCCATCCCAGAGGTGGCAGAAGTACTCCATACACAACCGAATTTGTGCTTGGTACAATTGTAAAAGCTGTTCCGGTGTGAAGTGTGTTTCCATTTCGAATAACTTGTCATTATGTTCTATTGCTATAACTATTTCTGTTTCGTATAAGCAAACGCAAACTTTAATTTTTTTTGCTCGAGATCTCCATCCTAATTACTATGGAACGAGTGAAGTTTCTTTGACAGCCGTCTGCGCAGTCCCGCAAGTCAGTCTTCCACATGACGCCGGGTGAGTGCACGTCACTGCGTAACGAATAGGAAAATGAAATGGTAACTAGTACGAAATTGTCAAACCCAAGAGAGCTTTTAATCAAGTGTACTTATAAATATAAACCTGCCATATAACTCTCATGGTGAATCATGATAAAATCATACGTTTGATAAATTATGCATAATGCATATGAACAAACAATACGGAGGAAAAAAAATAAAGTTGTACTATTTTCAACAAAAGACCCTATGTGCGCCTATTTCGTGTAAATTATCCGCGTAATTATAAATGTCATTTTCGTCAAAAGCGACGTGCGCTCACCTTGGGGACATGGGGGGGAGTGAGCTGCGACGGTGCGCGGACAGCTATCAAAGAAACTTCACTCACTTCATAGTAATTTGTATGGAGATTTCAAGCGAAAAATTCGGAATGTTTGGGAATTTTTTGCACAAAACTGAAATAAAGCAATGAAAAACAACTGATTGGCAATGCTTTTTTGATATCTGATCTTTACACGTTATTTAAAACACGTAAGTTGTTAGTTTATATGATGCCTAAACTTTTGAAATATGGGAGTGCGTTTTGCCCGTTTTTAGCGATATTCTGAATTTTTTTCACATTAATCTAGTAAGTTGATCCATATACTGGAAATTTGAGCTGATTGTGCAACTCTTTGACTACTATGACGATTTTTTTCGTGCCTCATACTTCATATTTTCTATATAAAACTTTAGTTTTCCCGAGAGCCGTTTTCCTGGTATCGAGCCTTAACTACGATCTACACCCAGAACCTCGGCGAGACGACGCGTATCCACAGAGCACAGTTTTTAATAGCACCATTGCGAATAGCACAAAATCTATCCCTTCGGGGATAGATTTTGCACAATGAATATGGCTATAAGTAAAACAGAACATGCCAAAAATATCAACATGTTCAAAACTGTGCTCCAAGTGGAATACGTCGGTGAGATCCTACAGAAATAAATATCGGCAAAATATCGTTTGCAACACTAGAGGATGTAACTTTTATGAATAAAAATCGTATTCGCCAGTTAATCCGCTGTTCAATCATCGAATACCCGCATTTCTAAATCTCAACTAACAGTTCGCCGTGTGCACCAAGCTTAGTAGGGCTAGATTTAAATTAAAACCATCCCCTTTCTCCAGAAAGGGTATTTAATTGTGATCCTCTTGGCGCATCGTCCGACTGTAATTGGCGAATTTCATACTCAAATTCTTTCGGTCCTCTGTCATTGAGTTTGCGTATTGGGCAGGGCTGGCGATTCTCATTTGAATATTGGAATATTAGGTATTTGAAATGGATTCCGTAATTTATTGTCTTAGCGAATTTGTTAGGCACTTTGATTTTATTGCTGAGTAAAGGTTTTTGTGTATTCGTAATAATGAAGGCGATTAAACTGTCTGTTTGGTTAGTTCTTACATTTAAATTAGGATCGTCTCATACAGCATGTATCACATCGCAGCCAAAAATATATGGATATCCTCTTTTTAACGAGTTTATGAGTCTCTGACCGACTGATGAGCTGATTTTAATTTTATGTTAAATAAATAGAAATACGCGTATTTCATAGGCTTTTTTGCAATAAAGTGTATTAATAAACTGTTATGAAACTGCAGTTTATAACCAAGTTAGTTTGAAGAGCAGTGTGTAAAATTATTTGACTGTTTTGTTCGCCGACCGGCTAGTTGTCATACTAGCCATTTTGATACAAAACGGACGAATTTACCGGGGAAGTATTGTTTTTATGTTATTTATACTGCCTCTTGTGCCTTTTTATGTGTAGTCTAGTACTTTATGACACTATCTGTTAACAGATATCACAGGATTGGAATATTGGTAAAAAGTAGGGTTATGTGATCATATTTTGTTCTATGTTACTTATTTCAACAATTTGTCCATTAAATAGCCAACTCATAAGACAATCACTACTTATATATTTGCAGTGAAAGTTGAGAACACTTTAACCCTCATCATTGTTTTAAAACTATATGTAAGTAAGTAAATAAGTATTCAATTAGCAAACTGATAGTTAATCCATTAATTTCAGAACATCTGCTGCCCTATTATTTCATTAGGGCGGAGAGAGGTAATTGGGTCTGTGAACTAAGAGTTTCCGAATAGCAAGTTTAACCCATACTGCCATGGCCACCCGCACTAAAACAATGGAATTGAAACTCAAACAAGCACTTGCTGATTTGACTAGTCTGAAACAACAAAATGAAGATCTACTCCGTGAAAGAGACGACAGTGAACAAGAAATATTGAATATTATCAACAAAAACACAATATTGAAAAATGAGATGGCTGTCCTCCATGCCAAGTATACGGATGTGGCCGAGCAATGTGTTCACTTGCAGGAAGCTGTGGAGTCTTTCCAAGGATGCGGCAACACACACGAACAAGCCCTCAGTCGCATTAATGAGCTTGAGGTTACCTTGTGTCAGTCACAAAAGGAGATCAGTAACCTCCAACATGAAATGTCTTCCAATCAACTAAATGCTACTCATATGAGTTTGTCCGATGAGTTACGAAGCAAGACAGATTTGCATTGTGGGAGCTTCTATCCCACAATTGACCTCACTTGTGATGAGTTTAGTACAGGGAAAAAAACCTGTATTTTAAGTAGGAATAGATTGAAAAAATATATCAAAGTTAATCGCTTCATAAAAAAAACTAAAAAATTAATTAACAAACAAAATCATGTTCAAATTTATAACAATTTGACCTGTCTTAGGTCAAAAAACAGCAGCTTAGTTGGCAAATTAAAATCTTATGAAGTCCAATTAACAGAAATAAATGTAACACATGAAAATGAAACTAAAGAATTCCAATTGAAAATTAGGCAACTGGAGAGTCAACTCATAGACCTCCAGAGTCAATACGCCATATCTCAGAGGCAAATTAATGAACATATCTTAGCTGCTGATGAACTAATTAATATGGCTAGTTATAATGCTGAGCGTTTTGAGTCATTGACAAATAAGCAAATAAACAACTGCTGCTCATGTCAAAATGAGGAACAGTTATGTAACAAGACTGTCCTTGACTCATCCCAGTGCAAACTTAGTGATAGTTTATGCAACTCAGATAACACAGGTGTGTCCAACATGTTAATAGGAAATAAGACCAACAACTTATTACCTACATTGAAAAAAAAAAAAAAAAACATCATTTTGTCTGACAAAATAGGAAAAGGTCTTGCCTCATTGATTAAATGTAATACTGACCACCAGGTGATCAGCTATTGTTATCCAGGTTTGCAATACACTAGTATAATACAAAAACTAAGTCTGTGTACCATAAGCAGTGACACAACTGTTATAGTTCTATGTGGCGACAGTGAGGGGTGTAGTAAGCGCAATATGTCCCAAGCGCTTGCCACTCTGCTAGAACTACAAAAAGAGAAGAAATGCAAATTAATTTTGGGTGCTTTTCCATACTCCCAGGACTTAACTGCTGTACAAAACAGACGGATTTACGACCTCAACATCTTGATGTATAACCTGGGGGGCTAAAATGGCGACATTTGACGTTTCATATCTGAAACATAATATGAAACACTTTTTGAAATCCTAAAATGGCAACTTATTAGGTGAATCATATTATGAACATAATATGTTTCATATTTGTTTTTCATACAATTTGACAGTTTTGTATGGGAATTCGTAAAATGGTGCACTTTTAAACGTCAAATTGGAGGAATGGTAGATGTTTAGGGTCAGTTCGCCTGTTCGCGTCCACCACCCCGTTCGCGTCCACCACCCCGTTCGCGTCCATTTTACGGAAAATCCTCGAAATTAAGTAAACTAATACAACAACTAAAAATACGTCACTAATGCTAATACTTCAAAGTTAAGTTCAAAGACACACGCACATAAGGACAAATAGTGTGCAGTGTGTTTTTTATTGATTTATGTGAATTTCAAGATACATTTTTAACGAATAAAATGAGGTAGGCGCGAATTAAATACATCTCATTTAGAACTTAGCGTTTGCGTCCGCTATGGCCGCAAACTATACCTACAGGAGATAATCATAAACCAAACTGCGTCCACTACTTTCTTGAATGCAATAAAATTAACTTGCTTGTAAAAATAATTTCAAATGTATTGTTCATAATTATGATACATTTTTAACTAAGACTACGGCTAATAATTATATTTTTAAATGAAATAAGTAATTCCTTTCATTATTTTTAGTAGTCAAGACATTAATTAGGTCTTCGGTGACAAGAAATAATAATGAAGAGAGAACATAAACTGAAGACCATTTAAAGAAATCGTAAAATGAAATGCGAAATGAAGAGACCTGATTACTGTTTATTCATTCATAGACAGACCACTGGAGAACAGACACAGGTGGATTTATATGCTACACAGGCGGATTCAGGAAATAATCAATCAAACTCTTGGTTGCTGGCGTGCACAGACGCACTATGTGATGATGGCTCGGCGATAAAGAGATCAGTACGCTTGGGCAGGCAGGCCAGCGTTCTTGAAACCAAAATTTATGCATTCTGGTTTGCGCTTACATAGCAGGCAAGCGTCACAACGATGTCACAAAAGTGACGGTCTACAGCGACAGCAAGGTAAGAGTAGCACTGCAAGCATTCAACAACCAGCGACAACATCAGCGATTGTCAAGGAATGCAAATCATACATCATACATGCCAGGGAGACTAGCTGGCAAAGCGGAAGTTGGCTGTGCAAGGGTCCCCTGCCAAGAGTTAATGCTGGCAGTAAAGCAGCTGATAAATTATTCCCGCGAAATGGTCTACAGTGGACGCTAATTGTCATTTTTTGGAAAAACACCTAATTCTGTAATTAATATATTAAAAAAATGCAATGTTTCGAAAAAAACTTTAAGTTGATCCTAAAATAAACTAGAATATAATGGATACATTATATATATTTTTATATAAATCAGTGCTGGAGCATTTTTTGATTCACTGTCAAATTTAGCAACTGCACTAAATGGACGCGAACAGACGAAATTACCCTACTAGGTGACAGCGCTGAGCTGTCAAATTCACATAGCAGTAAACATTATTTAATCGTTTTTAGGATAAGTTTAATTATTCCTAGTAAAATGTGTTACTGTGAATTATTATAATGACACCAAGAATACATACTAGTGACAATAAATTGAACCAATTTCCAAGACCGTGGTGGAAACGAGTGGAAATTCCTGAGAACTTAGTCATCACATTTACGTTGTTAACTAGCTGTCTTTTGGTGAATGAATATTCCAATATTATCGAGTAAATAAAAAACGTTTTTGTTATTATAATGTGTATTATTTAAAATATGTGCGGCATTGGAACCTAAAAATCTGCTCCCAAATAAAGTCGTCTTGTACGCCATTGCCGAGGCAGAAGTTTGGCAAATCACTCGGGCTTTGTTGGTACAGAGTCATGTCTCCTTGCAAATATCTTCAATCTCAAGAACATGCCTAGCTAGCACCAATTCCTTGTCTTCATTCATCGTTTCCGGTCGGAAAATGATTTTTATCACAAGTTTTCACGAACATTATTTACAATCTCGATTGACAGCTGTGACATTATTGTTCTTAGGCCAACTGTCACGGTCCTCATTGCCAGACATAAAAATTGAAAATTTAAAACATTTTACAATTATTAGTGATAAGAAATCACACAAATTCAATAATAAGCTACTTTTTAAGCCTTAAATTATTAGTTGTAATGATGCAAATATTTGTTTAATGAAAACCGTTAAGTTTACAATTATTAGGCGCGACACTATTTTTTTGGTGTAGCAATGTCGTCATCAAACTATGTCTAAGAGTCCAAGCCATGAAATAAATTTAAAAAAGAAAAATATGTCTAAGATATGAAACGTCAATTAGGTGTTTCACTTTTCATGTCGCCGTTTTACCGTTTTTAGCAATTCACCAGATGAAACGTCACCTAGATGATTCATATATGAAACACCTAAAATGTTGCTGTTTTAGACCCCCTGACTTGTCGTCACCGTGACGCTTTTGTATTTTTTGACATGAATAAAATCATACCATCTAGTCATTCTAGTCAACTTAGCTTTAAGATGACTCTGGGTGCATTCCACCTGTCGGCAAAACTCAAAAGCAAGATTGCTATGTTGTTATCACACAAAGTGATTAGTATTTCTAATGTTACTTATGATAGTAATTCTTATACACATTGGAATAGTAATCTAATTCCTGTAACTATAACTGACACTCAGACAACCTCTTGTTTAAACTAAGAGGGCAGACAAAGGCCAAGTCAAGTAATCTTAATCTCAATATAGTGCATCAAAACATTCAAGGTGGCTTGGCTGGCAAAAAGTTAGAAATAGAATTGTTCATTCAAAATCTTGACATACACATTTTATGTATCACGGAACATTGGTTAAATTTTAATGATCAGACATTTAATATAGATAATTTTCAAGTAGCTAGCGCGTTTGTAAGGAAAACTGCCATTCATGGTGGTTCTTTAATACTTGTTAATAATAAAATTAAATACAAAGAGCGCAAAGACATAGTAGGCCTCTCAGTCGAGCGAATCGTCGAATTATCTTGTATAGAACTCGAGAGTTATATTATAGTTTGTGTGTACCGGCCCCCGAAGAGCGACTTTGACACATTTGAAGCTGTGCTAGAGGACGCCCTCCGAAAAGTAACCACTAAGAATAAGTATATTATAGTTTGCGGTGATTTCAATGAGGACCTGTTGGAAAATTCTTCGTCCTGTATGAGATTAATATTATTGTTTAAATCTTTTAATCTTGAGTACCAATTTAGAGAGCCTACGAGAATTACGTCCTCTACGGCAACTTGTTTGGATAACATTTTTTGTGACTGTTTACCTGTCCATAAATCAGTCATCACTAATTTAACTTCTGATCACTGTGGACAGATGGTATCCGTGAAAGACACCTCCGATGTAGACAATACTGTAAAAAAGGTAACCTGTAGGCCCATTGTAAAAAGTCGCTTAGAAAATTTCAGAAATAATATAGCAGCAAAGTTACCCTTGGTCTCTTGTAAAATAGGTGATCCAAACTCACAATACAAAAGTTTATTTAGCTGCATAAAACAAGAGTTTGATTCTAACTTTCCTGTGAAGGAAAAAAACTGTAAAAATAAAATCACATTTTGTGATTGGGCCACACCAGGGATCTACAAAAGTAGGAATAAAATGTACGAACTATACGACCTAAAAAAAGACAACCATTGTCCTTCTTTCATTAGCTATGTCAGGAACTACTCTAAGCTTTTCAAAAAAGTATGTACGCATGCAAAATCATTGTATATCAAACGTAAATTAGTTGACTCTAGGAACAAAGTAAAAGATACTTGGGATGTAATTAATCATGAGAGCGGGAAAGTTAGGCCACGCGACACTTCGTTTTCGCTTGAAATTAACAGCAAAATTGTTACAACAGAGGTTGAAGTGGCTGAAGAATTCGAGAACTATTTTACAAATATACCTATAGTAACTACTTCATCACTCAATTCTTCTTCTGCCGAAGCTGAGAAATTGCTAGGGAATAGCGTCTCACCCTGTAAAACTTTGTTTAGGTTTCATTATATAACTTCAACTGATATCGTCCGAACCTTCAGGTCACTAAATATAAAAAACACAAGTGACTTGTATGGCATGTCCGTAAAGTTATTTTGCAGTGTTATAGATGTTATTGCACCCTACTTAGCAACTATTTTTAACGGATGTGTTGATGAAGGGGTGTTCCCGGACCTCATGAAACATAGTAAGCTCATACCTTTGTTTAAAGCTGGAAGTAAACACAATCCTAGTAATTTTAGGCCGATTTCTATTCTACCAGCCCTAAGTAAAATTTTTGAAAAAATTATTAATGAACAATTGGTTCAACACTTTAGCGAACATAAGCTGATTCATAGCGAACAGTATGGTTTTGTAAAAGGCCGATCTACTTCGGATGCTGGCATTGCACTGATCAAACATGTTTTCAGAGCTTGGGAGAAGTCACAAAATGCTATCGGCATTTTTTGTGATTTGTCAAAAGCCTTCGATTGCGTTGATCACCAAACGCTCATACTCAAGCTGCAGCACTACGGTGTCAGAGGTGCTGCACTTGAATTGCTGGTGTCTTATCTAACTTTGAGAATTCAAAAGGTGAATGTTAATGGAGTGTTGTCTTCTGGATCTTCTGTCAAGATCGGGGTCCCACAAGGGTCCATTTTGGGTCCTTTCTTGTTTTTAATCTATATTAATGACCTACCTTTTTATGTGGAGAACTTCTGCAAGATTGTTTTATTTGCGGACGACACCTCTTTAATATTCAACATTGACAGAACCAAAGACAACTTTGACGATGTAAATGACACCCTTGCAAAGGTAGAAAGATGGTTCACTATGAACAATTTGCAGCTAAATGCTAGCAAAACCAAATGTGTCAAATTTGTGCTTCCCAATGTTAGGAACGTAAACACCAATTTGCAATTGAATGGTGATTCGCTAAAGCTAGTGGAGTCAACCGTGTTTTTAGGGGTTTCGCTAGACTCCAAACTTCAGTGGAGTTCCCATCTATCGACTCTTGCTGGAAGGCTTAGTTCTGCTATTTTCGCTGTAAAAAAAATAAGGCAGTTAACTGACGTTGCAACGGCTCGTTTAGTATATTTCAGCTACTTTCATAGCATAATGTCATATGGCATCATACTCTGGGGCAGAGCGGCAGAAATAAACTCAATTTTTATACTTCAAAAACGAGCTATTAGATCAATTTATAAACTTGGCGCACGGGAATCGCTTAGAGATCTGTTCAAAGAGATAGGCATCCTTACTGTAGCTTCTCAGTACATATTTCAGTGCATCGTACATGTCCGACAAAATATCAGTAAATTCACTGCTAAAAGCGACATTCATAATAGGAATACTAGGGGAAGGAACAAATTGGTGCTTCCGCTGTTTAGGTTACAGAAAGTACTAGGTTCTTTTTGGGGGCAAGGTATACTATACTATAACAAATTGCCAGATAATATTAAACAACTGCCTCTTCACAGGTTCAAGAACTACGTCAAGAAAACCCTGGTTCGGAAGGCGTATTATACGACGTCGGACTACCTTGAGGACGTCAATGTCTGGAAACAAACTTTATAATAACTTAATTTTTGTTTTTTGCTTCTAACATAACCACACTTAATAAGTAAATGATTATATTTATGTTGTATTTCATAAACTCACCAACAGCCTTGCATTGTATAACTTCAAAATCTCACTTTGTCCCACAGTTTAGACTAACATTTGATTTGTTTGTTTCTTGTGAATTTATATTGTTTCCTCTAAACTAACCAACAGCCTTGCATTATATAACTTCAAAATCACACTCGGTCCTACAGTTTAGACTTACAGTAGCTTCTTTTGTCTTTTGTTTTACTATGAGTAACTCGAGCTAGTCATGCTCACTAAAATGTTTCTGGGGTGGTGGCGTTGTGTGGCGGGTCATTCCATTCCCTAAAATATGGTTGAGTGGGATGATGGCTGCCTCACACGTCAACTTGTGAACAGGTGCCACCTTCGGGAACTGGTCTGCTCAAGTTTACTTAGTTTACCCAAGTTTACTTATTAACTTCCTGTTTTATTTATTTTCATGTCAAAACTGTATGACTTGGTTGGTTTATTCAAACATTCACTTTGTACTGTAAAACATTGGACGATTGAAAAAGAGTAACTGCTGAGTTTCTTGCCGGGTCTTCTCAGTAGAAACAACCTTCCGACCCCGGTGGTAGAGTCACATTATGTACATGTATTTTAAGTATTGTTCATATATTATATTATTATGTGTATGTTTATTAAGTGGTTATAATTAAGATTCTTGACGATTCGAAAGTACTGTTTATTGGTCTACTTGAATAAAGAAATATTGAATTTGAATTTGAATTTGAATTTGAACATTTATAGATTTGATATTTATTACAAAAGGTAAGTTCCTGCTAAACGCATTCCCTACCAGTCAACCACTGAGCGAGACCGAAAATGCTGTTTGAATGATATTTTTTTTCTGCATGATTCGTGTTTATAATTTAGCCGTGTTGTATGCATATATTTATATCTTTGGGTGCCTCTCAATGTCATACAAATGTCAAATAATGGATCGCAGTAGCTATGTACTCCATTTACATCCAAATTCCCAGGCGCAGCGGTAGAACTACCTGTGTGTGCTCGCAATTATTCCTCAAATAAAGCAGCTGACTTGACACAAATGATGGCCTGAAGGCCGCAGACACGATGACGCAATCATCAGAACCAATACCTGTAGGTACCAATGCAATTGCAAATTGGGAGCGCCTAACTCCGGACACTATTATCTGATGTAAACAATCCGGTGAAAGCTGTGCTAATCTCGCCTTTATGTGTCTAGTGGACAAGTTAGTAAGTTCCGAAAACCAGAAACAGACATTCGGTCTTGGCTTCAGGCGCGAACCGAACCTGCGTCTTTCGCAAACCGGGCGATTGCACTAACCACTGTGCTACCGAGACCATTAACGGACCGGCCGGATACTGCATGGATAATGCAAAAAAAATATAATAACAAAGATAGTAAGTATTTTTAATTTCCCAATTGTTGATTAAAAAATTCCACCAGATGAAAACAAAAAATAAAACCGGTGATACAGAGATGTGTGTCTTCAACTTACGACGAACTCAGTGCATTTCGTTGTCCAATATTTTAAGAATCAGTCTGCAGGTAAAAAAATAAACTCATTATCTATCTTATCACAAAAGATTTAAAAATCGGGATCGAAGGGCGTTTCTTGCACAGCTGCTCACTCAGTAATTCTGTAGTCCAAATTCTACGAAGTCGACTACGATTTGCTACGAGACTACGACTACGAACGCACACTGTAGTAATCATTTCTCGCACCGAAAGCAGTCGGCACAAATGGCCCCACATCAAAGGCCGCAATAGACACGACGACTCAATCACCAGAGCCAACACCAATACTAATGCAAATCTGGTTTATCTTGCTCTGGACGCTATTATCGGGTGTAAACAGTCCAGTAGAAGCCGGGCTATTCAAACCTCAGCCCTATCTCGTTTGTTGTAAGGTATTGCAATCACTGACGAACGACGACATGAAATAGCAGTGGGTATATGCCTGTCCAATAGTAGTTTTTTTTTAAAGTTATAGTGGTCGAGCTTGAGCGATCATATAATGGAGAGTGATCACCTCCTCCCATGGGTGTTGTGCCTGTCTTTCATAGACACTATAAACATCGGTAGGGTTGCACTCGATCTTTTACTGAAAGTGCCTTCAAATGTATGGTTCTTTCGGTCAATCTTCAATTGGTTCTGATGTAATGTTTTGTTATGTCGCACCGCCTACTGTACTGTTCTGCTTAGCCTTATGGTTGACTGGTAGATAATGCTTTTTTGGCATTAAGTCCGCCTTTTGTAACATTCAATGTTGTGCAATAAAGGATAAATAAATTATTAGAATGTATCTTTTCGGGAAACCGCAGAGCGAAAGACCGCCCAGGATTAAATATAAGTTTGTAGATAAAAAAAATAGATGGATTACATTGTTTACAACGGAATTGATATCAATCTATGTCATTAATAATATAATCGATACAAAATCAAATATAGGGCAACGGTAACTATAGCTTTTCTGTCAAATTCAAGCTTACCAGGTAACTCACTGACACGTAATACATCAAGCATATTTTATTACCTAGTCTTCAACTTCAACCCATATTCATTGAAGCTGAATCAGCGCTGAAGCATTTGTTTATGGATTTAAGTGTTATGTCACTCACTCGCAAACGTTGACAGCAATGAGAATGAACAAAAAGAAACATTCCATTTGATAAAGTGTTGCTGTAGTGCTGTTTGAGTTGTCCCCTATTCCTCTTGTCCCACCTGGGAGGAAATAGTGGTGTCCTTTTCTTCCCTTCCCACCCAGGTGAAACATTTTAAGTCTTCTCTTCCTACCATCTTCGATGAAATAGGGGGCTATTTCTGGTTTTTCAACCCTATTACCATTTGAACATTTTGTCTAAAGCGCTTATCGCCCATCTGGGTAAGAACGAAAGATAAAGGAACCACTATTTCCACCCAGGTGGGATGGCCGAAAAGGGGAATGCCGGGTGCAAACCCAGCATTCCCCTTTTCCACTAAAGAAACTCACTTTCCACTATCCATATTCGACTATTGTACTTTATTTATAAATACAAATTATGAATAAAGTAAAATAGTCGACTACCAAAATGTAGATTCACAAACTCGAGTTCTTCACACTACGCTTGTAAAATTAAACGAGTAATATGCCGTTATTTTCACTTCATAATACAAACAGAGCACTATGTCAACTTCCGGAGCTAAGTGAAAAGCTAAGTAAGCAAAGTTATAGTATAGAGGAGCTCACCAGGATTCTCCTCTTTAATAAATACACAAAGGCAGCTAGATAACGTAATTAAGCCACAAAGCACGCTGTTCTACAAAACACACATTCCAACCACCCTGTATTACATTTGCTTACTAAAACATTCACGTTGTAAGTAATATTGTTTAACAGAATATTTGCATGCTTGCAATTGGTAAGAGACCTTAATTAAATAATTACGTGCGACTGTTGTTGCTTATGTTTTGTTCAGCGATTAAGTACCTACTCCTTGGTCTTATGACGCTGTATATTAATGAAAATAATTTCAAAACTGTAACTAATTTAACACATCTGCCTGATTCTGCCGGATGCCGGATGATTTGTGGGCAAAGGCAGCTACAGATTGCCCCCCCCCCCCAAGCAGTTCCGACGGCCTGGCAGACCAAGGCGCAGATGGCGTGTGGCGAGCTGGACGCCTTTGCAGGGGACTGGCCGAAAAAGGCCCAAAATAGACTCGCGTGGAGGAGGGGAAGGGAGGCCTTTGCTCAGCAGTGGGATCCTCATGGCTGATTTAGATTTAGATTTCATTTCAAAACTCATGCTACGTTCTAGTGAAACGAACTAAGCCTATTCGTTTCCCTCAGTCGCAGCGCTACTGTAGTTATTGAGTTTTACGGAATTTCAAAATGAAATCTCCCTTCGAATTCCCTCGTTCTTGTTGAGAATCGCGCTCCAAATGGTTTACTGAAAAGATTTTTAGCTTCAAACTGACAGGTTTTCTAGTCATCCTTCGAAATTGTGTTCGCGCCACTATCGATTTATTTTTATTTTATTATCAGCTATGTTCAAAGTAGCTAGTGTAAAAAGTTCTACGACTTCCAATAAATAAATTAAACACAGTAAACAAGTAACGCACACACGTACAGGCGACCTTTCAATTCGGTTCGTGGCTAAATTTTTATTAGTCGACCCGTTCGGAAACTAGCGCCCTCCCGCCGGCCCTCCCTCGGGACCTCTTAACCTATTCCCGTTTGAGCCGTTTCATTCTGTACTGGCATGCGGGCCGATTTCTATTTTCTACTTTTTGCAGTTTTATCAAAACGGCCTGTAACTATGAAAAAGACTAGAAAAAACATGTATTGGCGGTTTCGCAAAAATGAAGGAAAAGTCTATAAGGTAAAAGCACCTATTACGGAGGGATTTCGCAACATTTGAAAGTAAGACGCAAAAATAAGCATTTGTTAGTATTTCTAAAGGTGCCAAACCATTTTATCTTCAAAAGTGGAATTTAAATTTTGTATTGCTGTTGAGTCTTGTTTTATTTTCATGATATTTCATAATTTAAAAAAATATTTAAGTGGTCGAGTCGATTTTCCCTAATACTGAGGTATGATATTGGTCAGAGCCTATTACTGCGGTGGACGGCTCCTAATACGGAGGTTCATAAACTATACTCATTGGAGTTCCGTACAAGTAATATTTATTAAATAATATAAACAAATTACTTAAGTAGTTAAGTAAATTGTAAGTTTTTCGTTTATTGACCATTGATTTGATTACACATACGTTTTAAAAAGAGTTTTGGATTATTCTAATTCGGTTGATTTTGCTTTTTACATTCAGTAAAATGTAAAAATGGAGCAAAGCAACATCAGTCCGTGTAGAAAGATCTTTCCGGACAGACTGACTCCGCTTCGTTTTTTAGTATTTTATTTTAACATGAGAATTGCTTAGGATTCTCTCATGTTGAAATACAATACTTCTTATTCCGGAATTCCTACAGATTTTGAAGGACTTTATGAATAAAAAAGTAGCACTTAGTGTATTTTTACACGCGCCAGTACAGCGTTAACTGATTTTATAGAAATAAAAATGCAAATTTATTTAGAAATCACCTGATAATTTTTTTTAAATAATGGCGAACAATAATAAGAATTCACAAAAAAGGTCCGAACCTTTTATTTATTTACGGAACCCCAAAACTTGCAATGTATTTATGTTCTATGAATAGAGTCGTAATAGGAGATCATATATAACCAATACAGAGTTATCTAGAATAACTACCACCGTAATAGGAAAACTACTCGTGCTTTTATTAATCCTAATTCTGACCCATCAAAATTGCGATAAACAAAAGAGTGTAAATGCTTAGTCAGAGGATAGCAAGTTTTTGGGTCAGATGTGTATAACTCAAGTCAAAAGTTATACAAAATAATTCATTTGTGATAAGTTGAAATAGACCTTCCTAATTTGACCATTTCTAAGAAACCAACAATTTGTACTCAACAGTTTTCATATTTAACTAGATTTCTAATAAAAAACACATACCGCAGAATATGGTTTTCAATGTATGAGACTAATAATTAATTCAACAACACTTGGAACTAATTAATCAAGTTAATAAATTGAAAGTTATAAACAATTAAACATGCCTAGTGTTTTTCCTATTTCGGAGTTATACCACCGAATTAGGATGAAGCTATAAAATTCGTATCCTTTCACAGCGGTATTTTATTTCTTGTTTTTTAGGTAAAAAATGAGTAACAAATATGAAACAAGCTATTTAAATAGTAAGTATGACAATAGGAAAATGATATAAATAATTCATCAACAAACTTTAACGGGTTTTTTATACGAAAAACTTAGTTTATAAATATCACTGTACTTACGTTTGTCGTTGCGCGTTTGTATGAAACCACCTCTCTCGTCGACGACGTTACACAGATTGCTGATTTTGTTGTGTTGTCTATGTGTTATACTTGAAAACGTCAATTCAGTCATAGAGTGATAGATTTATAAGAAATATTTCACATTTTGGTGTATTTTAACTGAATAGAATAGAAATAAATCTCGAAAATAAAAATACCACCGTAATAGAATACGATTTTGACTACCGCCGTATAAGGAGCCTTTACCTTAGGTACCATCGCCTTATAAAGGATGACTTCAAATCCGTTGATCGGTGTAAGACTTGGGGGAATACAGAATTTACAGTCGGTAGAAGTACCGATTTTTAACGCTTCTTCCTCTTTACTTATAGAAGTTAACGGTAAGTTAATAACTGTGACTGAGGTGCCCGATTTGATATCTACGAGTACCTATTCAAAATCTTGACTTTTATCATTATAAACCTGCTGCTCCATTTGTAGGGCCAAGGCCCCTTCCCTTGCCTTCCCTCTTCGTCTCTATTCTAGTTGTTTGAGTGTGTAATAAAGAATATCTCTCTTCTTATCTATCTAATGTCCTTTTGGAGTAATATATTTATTTTTAAAAATTATGTTAAAATACCACTTAATGAATATCAAAAACCGCCATCATTCAAAACATGCCGTATTTAATCATTACTTTAACAATTGCTGCCCGTCAGCTACTAAGCCACCCCATAATTACATCATCATCATCATTATCAGCCTGTTGTAGTCCACTGCTGAACATAGGCCTCTCCTTTTGCACGCCACTGTACTCGATCTTCGGCTGCTCGCATCCAGCTCCTGCCAGCCATCCTGCGCAGATCATCACTCCACCTTGCCTGAGGACGTCCTACACTACGCTTGCCGAGACGCGGTCTCCACTCAAGAACACGTTTACTCCAACGGTTGTCGGTTCTACGGCTAACATGGCCAGCCCACTGCCACTTCAGCTTGCTAATCCGGTGGGCTATGTCGATAACCTTGGTTCTCTGCCGTATCACCTCATTTCTGATTTGATCTCGCAGAGAAACGCCGAGCATAGCCCTCACGCTAATTACAGTAATTACATCACGCTTGCCATAAGTAGGTTGGTGATAAAACCCGGACTATGATCCAAAAAGTCTGACACTAAATACCAAAACCTCTGAATTCCAGTCCGGATGCTTCACCGAAGCGTACAAAATATCTCATCAAAACATCTCAACTGACATAGAAACAATTCAGCACAAACAAGCTTAGAATAGGTTACGTACACATTTCGGGCTTCGGCCTAAATCATTGTAAAGATAAAACACGAAACTTACCCGAACAAAGTTTACGTAAATCCGTCCAAATCCGTTTGTGCCTATCGACTGTCCAAACAATCTATCTGGCAGAGCCGACATACGCAACGTCAAGAAAAGTTAGGGAGGCTCTTAATTAGAGGCCTGGCTCGGCTAAATAACGCGGATTCCGGCGCGCTTGGGAGGCGAGCCGGGTTTACATGCCACGAGTAGCTGCATGAAGAAAAAACATAACATAAACGGCCTATATACGTCCCACTGCTGGGCACAGGACTCAACTCAACTATGAGGTAGAACGGGTCATACTCCAACACGCGGGCTCAGTGCGGATTGTGTAAGGTGAGTGAGCAACCTTAGTGCCAGATGTTGTCAACTGCTTAACGTGCCTTCAGAAGCACGGAGATGCCGAATTGGATGTCTTTGCAAAGGACTGGTCTGAAAAGACCCAAGATACTTGAGCCCACATGGAAGAGGGGTAGGGATGCTTTTGCTCAGCTGTGGGATTCCAAAGGCTCATTAACATTTAGAAATTTTGCAATTTTCGATTTCATTGAAATCGTCCTCTAGTCTTCTTTGAGAATTATTTTTTGTATATTTCTCATTGTTATAAATAAGACCTGCGGCAATCTGCTAAAACATGCCAAGTGTGTAGGTATCACTTATTCAAGTAATGTGAAATACTTGGAACAAACATGGGTTATTTTTATTTTACCATTTTCAATGCAGTGTCTTTACTAAAGATCTGAAAACTTGGAAACTTATAGATGACTCAATATCACCTTGCGCGCACTAAGGAAAGTTACTTAAATGCAGCCTAATAAACAAATAGTCGTTGAGTGTAAATCGCACTTCAGAAGCAACCCTGCGTAATCCTATGCCTCCTACACGCGAACATGCGACGGGCCTGATACCAAAACCCTGGTTCAGACCTCGAAATACTGCGAATCATCTGCGCTGCATAATTGAAGAACGAATTTGTTGTTTTCGATTCTACGTGCTTCGGAGAAAGAATGATTAGTTCGTTAGAGAAAAAGGTAGGTAGATTGATTTCGTTTTCATGAGATTGTGAAAATAAATAATTTATTTACGACTAGCTGCTGACGGCGTCCTTTGCCCGCGTGAACTTTTCTTTACCTAGTTTTACTCGTATTTACATTTTCTTGTTTTCACAACAATGTAGGTCTTCTGACCAGAACTATTGTTCTGACTTAACTGAATAATAATTATTTAAAGAATACTCAGGCATCTTATTAGCGTTTGAAAACTTTAATTCATTTTGCACTTTATAATGTCCAGCACAGTCAAGACAGCCTCAGCTGTTGTTGACCACAGTAGTGTTCAAATGTCTGATTTAGATTTTCGATTTCAGTGACGCTAAAATCGGCAGACGCCTCTGCCATAGTAGTATTAAAATTGCTTTTGTCAACCCGTCAATACCCTTTTAACAACTCTGACACATAATTCTGATGCTGACAGTACTCTGATTAAAATTGCGGGTTTGCAAACATGTGAAATTCACTAGCCTGATTAACCGCAAGTGTTCGAAGGACAAGCATGAATTGCTATTTATGGTTCATAATCTGCAGGCTTTGGTCTAAGCCGGCTGGGTCTGGTCATCAATCTTGGTCAGGCCCGCATAATCACAGAAAACGAAAAGCGGGATTACATGCCGGACTCAATTTTTAGGGTTCCAAGCGACATAGAAAAACAGACCGTTTGCAGAATTTTGCTGTCGGTTCAGCCGTGTGTGTTGTACAGAAATGGTTTGAATTTATACGGTCTGCAAAAATCTATTTTTGTAGAAAAAGCAAACAAATAACAGCATTTATTGGAAATGAAAAAAAAGCGCAACTTAAAAGTGACCGAAAAGAAGATAGAACGATATTTACAACGCATGTGATAATATTACTTCAGTTATTTCTCCGTTTTTGTAGTTCATTTGCCAGCGTTCCTCCTAAATTAATGTAAAAGTAATCTATTACAGATAGGGTGAACACCCTGAAAATTTTAATGATGCGCAAACAATAATAGGTACACGTATTGTGGTAAGGAACCCGAGGGGGAGCTTAGCTTCACACTTGTCCATGTTTTTAAAGCTGTATTATGTCTTTTACATAGTTGAGGCATGCCTCGTTAATTCGAATTGTGTTTTGTTTGTTTTGGATAGGGGGCGGCTTGAATAATGACGTTAAGACATAAGATGGGCTAGCGAAAGCCAAATCCTAATTTATTTAAGTAGGTGTACTAAATTTGTATCGGTATAATCCAAAGTAAAGCGGTGTATGCACCATTAATTCAGGCTGTTTGGGCTGTTTGCTTTAGATTGAGAACCTGGATTAGAGAGATCTGTAGTAAAGGGCCAGACTAGGATTATCAGTGTGAAACTTATGACAGTATTTTGTTAAATAAAATAACATTTGGAGTGAGTATTCCAAATGCATGTGTGAAATAACAAACTATAATTATCATATAACTTAGAAAGTTAGTTTTGCTCATTCGAAGTGCCATCTCGCGGCACGACACTCAAAGCAGCTGAGATGCTGGTTAGTTCGACACTTTCTTGTTGTTTCCTGGTCATGTGAACTCATTTTTCGTGATACTGGGATCAGTGGTATAATACTTCAACGCGGAGCCGACAGGAACCGAGACCAGTAGAGATACCAGGTACAACCACGAAAGGACTGAAGCACACGCAGGCATAGGTACATTTCACGTCTCTAAAGGTCATTTTGGTATTTTTCTACTATAGGTAGTATAACTCAATAGTATGCATAGCGAAATCCCTATTATGGGGAACATTCCTTTATCGCCTTATGTTTTTGGAATGATTATGAACAGAACGAAAAAAAATAGATGTTAAAACCGAAATCTACCGTACAGAATCGTTAAAGACATTTTTAATCTTGTCTAAAATGAGATATTCAGTTAATAATGGCGAGACAAAAGCTAATTTTTCCCCGAGATGGGTAAGATGAAGTTGCATAAAAGAATTTAATTAAGGCAACGGCCTCTGCCGTCATATTTTTAACTCTATCTTTTACGACTGCCAAAGGCGAGGGTGGGGGGAATGTTACTAGATTATATTTGGGAGAATTGGTATTTAGGGTTGAAAATGCTTCGGGGGTTGACTTAAATGTTATTCAAGAAGATTTTATTGCATTTATTTCTCTTTTTAATTCGCAGTTCAATTGTAACTAATGTAACTTTCTGTTTCTGGTTACACAGAAAATATAACTTGGGAACTAGGTTTCCTTCTTTCACTGTGTGTGTGGATGAAGGAATTGCAAGACAATTACCTATCTTAAGACGTTTTTGGGTATTTTTCATTAACCATTTCTTTTGGTTCTTATCATAATTATGTCTGGGTTGGCTAGCCAGTAGCATCCAAAAGACATGGGAGTATTTGTGTGCAATTTTTTTATACAGCTACAAGTAAGTACGTGAAGGAGAACATAAACAAGCAAGAAAAAGCGTTAAAGGATGAAGAAAAAAATAGTTTTATCTAACATAAGAGATTTGTATTTGTATGAGGAACTCCCTTTTTTATTTGTTTTGTTTATAGATCCGATGGCTGTGAGATGATTAGAAAAAATCCTTTTGTTTTCTAAAAGTTGAAATTTAGGACTGATAAAAAACAATTTTCATGTATAACATCTGGCAACACTCAGACAAGACGTCATCTCCCAAAGAATGCGCTAATAACAGAATCGAAAAGCTGAGAATGAGCCAGTCTTCGGGAGGGGTTCAGGGGTTTCATTAAACGGCACGACATTAACGAGATGAAAGGGAACCACTCGCTAATCGAGATTTGTTTGTCTGATCTAATTGCCTAGGGTTGGGCATGAGTTTTGAAATTAAACACCTACTCAGGCCGTAAAGCGAACGCTTTGCTTTAAAGAGTTTCTGACTTACTTAAATGTAATTCTGGTTTGGTTACAGGCCTACCTGACTTCATCCACAGATTGTAAATGGAACAGGTGTACTTGTTGTGTCTGTACAAAGCAGAAAAACAAGTTACACGGTGAATCTGATTTTATGATTTACTAGCTGTCCCAACAGACTTCGTTCTGTTATCAAACATTTAGTGTCACGTGACAGGTAGTAACATTTACTAAGAGGAAACTAAAATGGAGATTTTTACTATATTCCCAGCATTTTCTCATGATTACTCACCTTTTAAACCTTCCCTGGACCATTACAAATATTTCAAAACCAAAAATAGCCAAATCGGTTGAGGCATTTCCGAGTTTTAGCGAGACTAACGAACAGCAATCCATTTTTAAATATAGAGATTAAGTACTCAATATAAATACAAAAAAAGATAACAAATTATAATGATTTAGGAATTAAAGCTATTGGTTCTCAGACTCTATACCTTAATCGTTTTAGTTGTAATTTGTTGTCACAGACATCATCATCATCAACATGCACACGACGTCCACGGCTGAACATAGGCCCATAGATTTTCGAAGCGGACGGTTGGAGGCGGCCTGCATCCACCGAAACCCTGCGATCCTTATAAGGTCATCCGTCCACCTTGTGGGTGGGCGTCCCACTCATTAGGCTAAAAATGGCCTCCCTCTTTCCATCATTTCATCACAGTTGCTGTTTCATGTCAGTACACCTGTTGTTTTGGTTGATGACATTTTCAGGAACACTGTTTAGAAAACGGACATTGGAAGACAAAACGTGCATATTATATTTTGCTTTTCAACTGAACTTCTGTTTTTACTACGTTATTCGCCTGTACTGACAAAAATATTTTTTCTACCATTTTCATGTTCACTGCCCACCCCCAAGATGCGAGGGAACGTATCAAACTTTCAGAAGGTTGTTCCCGGAAAGCGGAAAAGGTTTTGACAAAACGAGGTCTTTCTGGATTTAGCTTATAAACCTATTTCTTTGCTTTCTTTTAGTAGTAATGTCTTAAAAAGTTCTAAAGCCTGTTTACTTGTCGAGGCAACTACCGACATGGTTACATTACGTTAAAAGGTACACTTTGCTTAGCTTCCACCATCGCGCTTTCATTTTTAAACCCAGAAAACCCCATTTTACAGTGTGTAAGATTTATTGAAAATGTATTATTTACAGGTTTGGTGCGTACAAAATTTAGGAAATAATGTTTTGATTATTCGAATTCTGGTAATTTTTGATTCCAATATGCACCTAACATTTTTCAAAGAGCGGTGATTTTGTTAAAAGTAGGATCTTAAAAATGTGATAATAATAATGTGAAAAGAGTTTTTGGATTTCCATATTTTGAATGCGTGTTTTTTTAAAACCCGTTTCTACGTGTCAAAGCTATATATCTGTACTCTACGTGTTAGTGTAGAGTACAGATATACGAGTATATTTTACGCAACTCAAACCAGAACCGCGTAATAATCCAACTTTATAATAAAACTTTAAATGGAACATGTCTAGATATATTCCAGTTTCTTCTTCAAATTAATTTATACATATAAAGGGCTGGTAAAGTTGGTAAGGCAAACTCGGGTCTGTCGTCCGGGCCGGTTTACGAGCGGGCGGCCTCCGAGTGTTTTCTTCCATTAGTGTGAGTGGGAGGGCTCATTTAGACTTTCTTTAATGCTGTTCCAGACGAGTTTGCTTTTTAATTTCGGCTGAGAAGGTCGCACTATTAGGGCTATTTACTAAAATGGACTTATGGTCCTAAATCGCTAAGCATGAGAGCGGTTAGAGAGCGTTGGAGAGGGAAATCTATAAGAATATTAAGTCACCGACGTAGCTCATAGAGTGTTTAAGTTAGAAAGACAGTGGATGGGTGATAACAAGGTGAAAACACAAATGTATATTATGGAAACTTGACACGTGTCTATATAGGAGAACAAGAAAAGAGTGAGAACTTTACCTCTAATTTTTTCTGACTGTCCCGACAGTAAAAACAATATTAGTGTGTCAACAAATGTCGATCTCGTCCTGTTTGAGAGGTGCACAACCCAGGAAATAAAGTTGAAATTATTGGTTTTACTTTAACCATCGTATTATTTTTCTGTCTATAAGAACCTTTCTCAGATTTCACCAAATACAACAAGAAAGGAACTAGGGAAATCGGTTCAGCCGGTCTCGAGTTAGCAACGCATTTAACGATTCATTTTCATTTAAATATTAATCTGTCTTTATTTTTGCGTACTAAAGCCAAAGCGAATGTAACTCGCCCTTGACTGGTATTGACTCGTAAGTAGATTTGTGTTAGTCTAGTTTTAATGTAACATTACGCTGCAATACAGTAATGTGGCTCTACATTGCATGATGCCAAAATTATCTTTGAGGATCCACAAAAAGATAGACCTGCATCCAAATCAAGCATAATGATTTCAAATTAATATAAAAACATTGGAACAAATTTACTCATTTTAGCTAAACCGATGTAATTATTTTCACATAACGACACATTCGTGTCGAAATAGCTTTACAGAACTGTTCAAATTTAATATATTTCGATTTGAAACATTAATTACGTGGATATTATGAGTGATAAACCACTATCTGCCAGTGTAACCACGGAGCGTTGGTTAGAGGCTCAGCGTCATTAAGCGCTATGCGGCTACCCATACAGAACGATTCAATGGCAAAATGTTTAAATCAATGGTTTACTATTGCATATCTGAAATTATTTGGAAAAGCGCATGTATTTTCGGTTCTACACGATTGATATTCGTTAGTTCAGCAAAACTTTGGAACTGTCAAGCTAATTTTTATAATTTTGGTATTGGCATATTCCTATTAAGCTATTTTGAAATATATAAATACGATATCACGAACGTACGTGTTGTTGTAAGTGTAGTTACGCCACGGAACTTCGTGTTTGCTACTTAGGGTTTCTGCAGTGTCACAGCGGCCCCCATAATTGCCTAAACGGCCCTTAACACAACAAACTAATTCAATTGGACATTAAACCGAATGCTCCTGTCTTTCTTTCTATTTAGTGTAAGTATAATAGGCACGAAAGTTGGCGTGACATTCTGTCACCCGTCCTTTAGGATAACGACTAGAGACGCCATGTTTATTGATATAATTTATTATCGTGATTAGGCATATTAGCTCTAAATATCACTGACGATATAGACTAGAAGAAGGTTCAGGGAGTATGTATGGTACGCGGTATGTCTGTCAGGGTAGACGACTATGACGCATTTTGCATGTTATTTTATGTTTACCAATAATTAAAATCAAATAGATTTGTGAAATCATAATCAAAATTTAATTCAAAAGGATACCTTCAAAGTTAGATGGGCAAGTCCATTTTTAAAATAGTTTTTTTTGTAAAAAAATAAAACCATTTTGTAACATCTGATCCCGAGGCCAAGTGTATTGTTAAATCTTCCCGGCACCTGCGAAACAGACTATGTCTAGTGTGGGTGCCACTGGCAATGTACCGTGAATCTGTTCTTTGAAATAAATGATTTTGTATTTTGTATTTGTATTTGTAACCATCATCATTTCAGCCGAGCGACGCCCACTGTTGGGCATAGGCCTCCCCCAAAGATCTCCACAACGATCGGTCCTGCGCTGTCCGCATCCAGCGGCTTCCCGCGACCTTGACAAGATCGTCGGTCCACCTTGTGGAGGGCCTGCCCACGGAACGTCGTCCGGTACGCGGTCGCCATTCGAGAACCTTTCCGCCCCAACGGCCATCGGTTCTCCGCGCTATGTGTCCCGCCCACTGCCACTTCAGCGATGCAATCCTTTAACCAAGTTTCCGTAACCAAGACTATTTTTAATAAAGCAATTTTGTTAAAAGGCCATCTTCATAAACGCGGTATTTAAACACCTTATAACTACTGGGGTGTGACGTCATTACTCAGGACACGTTTAAATGGAGCGTTTTTAGGCAAGTCCAAAAATGTGCTTCTCAAATTGTGATATCTCGAGTACTATTGATACTAGCAAAGTGATTTTTTCAGGATTGCTTTCATAAATGAAAGGTCTTCCGATAGTAAACAAAAAGAAAGTACAGTCGTCTTTAACCTATTATTGCCACATTGGAATCATCATCATCATCATCTACAGCTTCAAGACTTCTCAATGAAGACCACCTATATGGATTTGCAGAGTGGATGGTGTGTAATGATTTTTTTCATTTATTCTTTATGACACAACAATAAATGAAACAAAAGGCAGACTATGCCAATAGGGCATTCTGTACCAGTCAATCCTAAGGCTAAGCAAGAATGTCCAGATTGACATGATGATAAATAAACATCCTTTGCTTCGACTACTAAGTTAGCAAAAGCTTAAAAACTTTTTATTCCTAAGATTGATGGAGGCCATTAATCATAAAACGTATACGACGTTTCCCTTCAAGACTATAAACAATTTATCTTTAATACAGAGGTATTAATAATATTACATAAGCTGTCTCCTTCAAGGCCCATCAAAGGTCAGTGTACTCGTTACCCCATTTCCATACAGTTGAGACTAGAGGCCACCAACTGTCTGTCAAATATAGGACATGGGTAAGTTGCACCATAGTAGAAGTCAAAGATAAAGTTAATTTTTTTGTCAAATTTGACAATTCGACGTCATTTTTGGTTGTCAAATTGTCAGATTTGACAAAAACTTTAACTTTAACTTTAACTATGGTGCAACTTACCCTTAGAAAATCCTCTTTCACGTCTAACCGTTTAATACAAACAAGTCTTCTGGAAATGATGTAAAACTATTTTTTTACTAGAGTTCTTAAAAATTTTCATGTATTAAAACATACAACACCCTGTTGTTTTTTTTTTACTGACTAGTTGTTAGTCCAAGGTGCGACCTTCACACAAACTAAACTCTCATCTGTCCTATGCGGAAAACTTCAGTGTTTCGTGGCAAATATTCAGTTAAAAAATAAATCGTTAAGAACTTAACTATACTTAATACGTTATTTGAAGTAGTTATGCTCTCAGTTACTAATTTTATCTCAGGAAATCTCTATGTATTTTTCACCTAAAAACCTGAATTACCTAGTCATTTGAGAATATTGACTCATAAATGTCCCAAATCCAACAGCAATGCTTCGTAGCCCTACTACAGCGCTACGTGAGCTCGTAGCGAGGGATTGGATCTCGTAGCTTCGTACATCTTGCGGCATGTACTCTGTAGCGTCATGACCGACATCGTTAGTGCTTGGATGAACTCGAAGACCACTACAGGGTTATAATAGGTATGAGATAACTGGTTGAGCGTGAACACGGCTAACGTAGCTGCCTCAGGCTTCTTGACCAACTTCTTGAGGTACTTTCCAAAGTACGGATATGCTCAAAAGACACTCAGTTTCATTATAATCCATTTAGTAGATAACTGGCTGAGCGTGAACACGGCTAACGTAGCTGCCTCAGGCTTCTTGACCAACTTCTTGAGGTACTTTCCAAAGTACAGATACGCTCAAAAGACACTCAGTTTCATTAAAATCCATTTAGTAGATATTACAAAATTAATCTTTTAATGAAAACTTAATTATATTTTTACCTAGTACTTGATTGTACAAAAACATTCAATTATTTATATTACAATCGTATCTTTCTACAGGACCACTATAGGATTATAATATAATAGGTATGAGATAACTGGCTGAGCGTGAACACGGCTGAACGTAGCTACCTCAGGCTTCTTGACCCACTGCTTGAGGTACAGAAGCGCTCACATCAACCTTTACAAAACCGTTGCAAAATGGGTCTTATGTCCACGGCATAAAGTGCCCCTATGTACAGGTTGATATGAGCGCTTTTGTACTTTCCAGAGTGTGGAAATGCTCAAAAGCCACACACTCAATTTCGGTTAGGGTTGTCACATGTTGGTTACTTTTTTGAATCACCATTTTTGGCCGAGAGACGTGGTCTACTGTCAAGTCGCGGTAGACTGCCACTGTTGAATGCCATGCAGTACCAAATTAGTATGGATATAGTTATCCTACCTATTAGACCTACTGCTGGACACAGGCCTCACCTCAACTTTAAGTTGTAAGGTTAGTGAGCTACCCTAATGTCAGATGTTATCAAGCCTAAGGCCTACGACTATACTTAACTACTGACATCTAGCAATATCAACTGACAATACATGTTTTTGTTCAATTCCGTTAAAAAAAAACATTGCAAAAAAGTGAGCCCGATCTAAAAAAGTTGAAAGCTTAAAAGTGAAACCTATCTTGATTTACCGCCCAATTGTTTGGCGGCAATTTGTCCCCCATAAAGTATGCAAATTGCTCGATCCAATTGCAGACGCTCAAGTATGCACCGGGCTCAAAAAATAGCTGCAATGTAGGAAGCGTAGGCGCGGTCATTTATACTGCCTTAGGGTGCCGTTGGGATTTATCGGTGTTCTGTATGCAAAGAATTCGCTTAATGTGAGGCGTTTGATTGTTTTCTTTTGTTTTTTGTTGAGTGATGTAGGTACTTAGTTTTTTTTACAAGACATACTCATATGATACCAAACGCATACGATTCCAACACGAAAAATTCAAATGATACTTAAACATTCTTCATTCTTTTATATTCATAAGTTTTATTTATTCATTCTTTATTTACATAAAAAAAAGAAAGTCGTGTTAGTTACTCCACTTATAACTCAAGAACGGCTGAACCAATTTAGCTGAAAATTGGCATGGAGGTAGTTTAGAGCCAGGAGAACATTTTATCCTTTTTTCTTTTCGTAGATACAAGGACAGATTCATCATCGAATTGGATCAATGCAATGTAGGAAGCGTAGGCGCGGTCATTTGTACTGCATAAGGGTGCCGTTGGGGATTTATCGGTGATCTGTATGCAAAGAATTCGCTTAATGTGAGGCGTTTGATTGTTTTTTTTTGAAGTTTACTTTCGGTATAATGATATTCGACTGTTGAGGGTACTTGAATTTGATGATGAAATGAAGTTAGGGGAGATTTTGGAATAAATGGGTTTGAATTTAAGTGATGTAGGTACCAGGTTTTTTCAAAATATACTTATATGCTTAATGTTTTCTAATATTAACGCGAACAGTAGGTGTATATTGGGAAGTATACTTCATTTTTTTCTTCACCACTCGCTCTCTTCGTTCGCTCATTCGAAAAAAATGAAGTACCTTCCCAATATACACCATTAATTAGTAAAAACGTATCGATTTTGTTCTGAAATTGAAGTACCTTCCCAATATACACCATTAATTAGTAAAAACGTATCGATTTTGTTCTGAAATTTCAATCCTGTAGTGTCTAATCTGATGAAAAGAGCATAAAGCATTCATGAAACCGTTTTAAATGGTTTATAACTTGTGACAACATTAAAAGTAGTCATTTTTATGAAACCCGTGGAACTTGCCAGACAAATTTATTCAACAAAAATGAAGTTCCTGAAGCAAAAAGATTCATTGCAATTGGAATGCATCTGTCCTTCTACGTCATCAACAGAAACTAAGCGACATGGTCCTTTACTACCAAACACAATACGCAGCATCGTTTGTGGTCCTTCCAACTGCGGAAAGACAAACTTGGTCCTGAGTTTATTACTACACCAGGACGGTCCACGTTTTTGTAACCTTTATGTCTACTCGAAATCATTATATCAACCAAAATACATCTTCCTGGAGAACGTGTTGAATGAGGTGGCAGACATATCTTATTACAAATACAATGATAATAATGCGGTCTTGAGTCCGCACGAAGCATTACCAAACTCAATTATCATATTCGACGACGTTGCTTGTGAAAATCAGAATAATATACGAGATTACTTTGCAATGGGTCGCCATAGAAATATTGACTGTTTTTATATCAATCAAACTTACACCAAAATACCCAAACAATTAGTGAGAGACAATTCTAATCTTATCATATTATTTAAGCAAGATGATGTAAACCTTAAACACGTTTATGATGAACATGTAGGCTCTGATATGTCATGGTGTAAGTTTCGTGAAATGTGCTCCACTGTTTGGAGAAAACCTTTCAACTATTTAGTTATAAATAAGGACTGTGAACGAAACAAAGGATGTTACCGGCTGAACTTCGATACATTCATAGAAGTAGACTAATCTTTTTAAATAGTTGCTAGGTTACTGATGTTTCAGTTTGATTAAGATTGTCAGTCAGTGTGGAGTCTTTAACGATGGAACGAAATCTCAAAGAACAAATTGTAAAGTCTGCTGCAGCTGTGAAAAGAAAGGTGGATATTATGAAAGATTACAAAAGAACAAATGACATAGCCCTCGAAACATTATTCAAACCCATTATCAACCCCCTAAACCAAATGTCAAGTAAAAAAGATGACAATAAACAATATAAACATGAAGAATCAACGCCAGTGAACCATTTAATGAAAAGAACCAAATATTGCGAGAGCGAGTCATCAAGTACCTCTTCCGAAAATGTTGAAGAACCTGTCTCTGATGGGGAAATCACAGATCATGAGATTTTTATGCCTTCTAACAAGACTCTTACTACATCCCCATCAGAGGATCATGATGTTAATGAGAACTCATTTAAATCTCTCCAGTCATCACCAAGTATTGCTAACGATTCTCTATCTTGGTCCGTGTCATCTGAAGTAATGAAAGATATACCTTATGGTGTTAAACATGAGCGAGGAAAATTATGGCTTGGCAAAACTCGTGTTTATGACGACGACAGAATATTGAAAATTGGAAACCGTAGCCTGAAAAAAACCATAGGGCTTCAAGAATTACTGTACAAAAAGGTACCAAATTTAGAAAACGTTACAGACGAGGACTTGCAAAATTACAGATTATTACTTATTGATACTAATGCACACAAACGTCATTGCAATCCTTCTAAACCCATAAACAGTAATAAAGGTTTTAAATACATGAATATTATTAAACCGTTATTCAAGTTCTCAAGAAATCATACCAGTAGTGTTGAAAGTCTTCCGCAAGGAGAAGGGGTAAATATATTAAAAGAAGTTAAGAATGATACTGATTTGATTTACTGGAACGATCCTAATGAGTTAGTGGAAAGATTACAACTTTTACTGGCTTCATGGACAGCTGGTAACACAGGAGTAAGAAATGAAATTTATGCAATAATCGAAGAATTGCATGAAGCTGGCATTATCAAATACAAGAAATATATAAAGCTTCCATCTGGTGGACCGGGCAGTACCATTGCACTAGAGAAGCCGACAAGACGATAATGAATGTAGACAAATTCGGTCATCACGTTCATAAGCGTTTACGACAATCTTTAAATGCTGATATTATTACAGATGCATTAATAAGGTCCGAAGCAGGAGATTTTGATTTAAAATTATCGAAATTGAAAGGACTGTCACTTCCCGAGAAGGACGATGAAGCTGTAAGTAAAGAATACGTTGATAAATGTATTCACGAACTAAAACAAGAAATAAAAACAGTTCAAAGTAATGTTAAAAAATACCTAAATAATCTAGAAAAACTGACTGTTGAAAATTTGAATACATTGTATTACACTAAAAAAGAAGTTGATCTCATGATTTCACCAAAACCTACTCAAAATGAGTAAAGAAGATTTAGTTCATGAGTTGCACAAAGCAGCGAGAAGGAATTTTTGTCGTCGGCATACGATTATCAAAGGAATGGATGATTTATGGCAAGCTGACCTCATGGATTTTCAAAAATATTCGTCGTATAATAACGGACACAAGTATGTTCTTGTAGTTATTGATACTTTATCGAAATACGTTTGGGTTAAACCGTTGAAGTCAAAATCAAAAAAGTGTGTAACGGACGCAATGTGCAGTATACTATCAGAGACAAGAAGAAAGCCTAAAAATTTACAAACTGACCTGGGTACAGAGTTTTATAATGATTATTTTAAGCAGTTGATGAAAAGGCATAAAATAAATCATTATTCTACGTACTCTGTAAAGAAAGCCTCCATAGTAGAACGTGTGATAAGAACTCTTAAATCTCACCTTTACAAAATTTTCAGTCTATATGGAAACTATCAATGGTTTCAAAATAATTTAGACATCACTGTGGAGAATTATAACAGTACTTTACATCGCATAACTAAATTTAAACCAATCGATGTAAATCAATCGAATGAGATTCTAGTAAAGTCTAATATAATCAAATCCCAACAGTCAAAGATACGACGAGGAAAAACTTTTCAAGTTGGTGATTGTGTACGTATAAGTAAACACAAAGGAGATTTTTACAAGGGTTACACTCCTAATTGGTCAACCGAAATATTTCTCATAGTAAAAGATAATCAAACTAGTCCCCCAACGTATCAAATACAAGACAAACACAAACAAAATATTCTAGGTTCTTTTTATGGATACGAATTACAGAAAACCAAGGTGCCGGAAATTTACCTTATTGAGAAAATTATTAAGAAAAAAGGAAACAAAATTTATGTAAAATGGCTAGGCTTGAGTGATGAAGACAACAGTTGGGTTAAAAAAAGTGATTTAGTTTCATAGTATATAAATAAAATAATTTGTGCTATCATCTCACTTTTTGCCTATCGATGAAGAAAGGCAGTGGTATAATTAATAACTTGATAGATCGTTTACCGTTTGAACTACATTTACCTGGGTATCAATTTTGTGGGCCCGGAACGAAACTTCAGAAACGATTAATTAGAGGTGATCGAGGGGTGAACAAATTGGATGAAGCTTGCATGCACCACGACATTGCCTATATTAACAAAGATTCGCGTGCTCGACAGATAGCTGACTTAAAACTGTTGAATATGGCAAAGAGAAGGTTGAACTCGAAAGATGCCGGAAAAGGAGAAAAACTTGCATCATGGGTTGTGAAAAAAGCGATGAACGCAAAAATTAGGGCTGGTAGTGGTATGAAGTCATTCAAAAAGGGTGTTAGGAAAATTAAATCACGGTTAAAAAAAATCAAATCCAAAGACAGTCACACTGCCATTAAATATGCCTATGCAGCTGCAAAAAAATTATTTAGTAATAAAAAAGGAATACGTTTGCCGCGTTGCATTCCTCTTCCAAAGTGCGGAGGGCTTTTACCACTTATTCCTATATTCGCAGGGTTATCAGCTTTAGGTTCACTAGCTGGAGGGGCAGCTGGTATAGCTAAAGCTGTTAACGATTCCAAAGCTGCACAAAAAAGTCTTCAGGAATCTGAAAGACACAACCGAATGATGGAAGCTGTTTCTATCGGGAAAGGGTTATATATTAAACCTCATAAAACTGGCACTGGTTTATATCTAAACCCATCAAAAAACTAATTAAGCGGCTACCCAAACGTGCTCTCACCAACATAGATATATTAGAACATGCCTATGATATTCCCTATTTTCGTGGAGTCTTCATGAGAGATACATTACCTTTGAAACCCAAAAATATAGAATGTGGAATATTGAATTTAGACAGCAATAAAAACCCCGGCACGCATTGGGTGGCCTTCGTGAAGCACAATAATTACGTAGAGTATTATGATAGTTTTGGCAATTTGAAGCCTCCTCTAGAATTTGTTAAATACATGAGTAACTTATCTATAAACTATAACTTTGACCGACAGCAAACCTTTGGCACTACAAACTGCGGTCATTTATGTTTAAAATTTCTGAGGAATTATTGGAAAAACATTTAAATACTGTGTGAAATAAATAAAAGTATCAGTTCAAACATGTCTTTTACTGTATCTATAACTGGAAGCGGAGCCTCCTTGAGCACAAACTATTCCCCTACGTTGGAACTTCGAGGAGATTACGAATGCGGACTTTTGTCATTTTCAACCTTCAATTCTATTCCCAATATAGATGAAAGGAACAATAAGTTTTATTATGGGGAAAATGAAGTCATCAAAATTCCTGAAGGGTCTTATGAGCTTCAAGATATTTGCGATTATTTGAAAAGTAATATTAAACATACCGTGTTAACATTAACATGCAATAACAATACATTAAAAACGAATATTTTCTGCTCCAAGAATATTTATTTTGATAAAGCTGAATCATTGGGACAAATTTTAGGTTTCGGTCAACAAACAATAAACGCAAATATAAGAACTGATTCACAATATCCTGTCAACATTCTATCAACAACCATCGTAAGGATCGAATGCGATGTTGTCAGTGGTTCTTTTGTAAACGGAAAAGGAAGTCATATTATTTACGAATTCGTGCCTAATGTACCACCCGGTTATCGTATAATTGAAATACCTAAAAATTTAATTTACTTTCCGGTAAACCAAAGTTCTATTAGCGCTATTAATATAAGGTTGTTGGACGCTGAAAATAAAGAGATAAACTTACGAGGTGAAGAAGTACAACTTTATTTACATTTCAGAAAAAAATGTTAAATTTCCATAAAAACCCGTCTACATCGTGTGTTCAATTCAGTTCTAAAAAAACATCCCGCAAAGACACACCGATTCAGCTAAAGAATAAGCTTACTAAAAGTAATAAGGAGTTTCTTAAATTAGTAGGCTTGATAAAATGAATATTTTAAATATATCACAACAAGCTTCATACGATACCAGTATTGAAAGTTTTGAGTATCATTCATACAAACCATATGTGTCAAGTTTCAACAAAAATGATGAAATACGAATTCCTATCAACCAACAAGATTTGTATGTACTGCCATCACTAAGTAGTTTATACATAGAGGGAAAAGTGAATGTGTTTAACAGTACCACTAAAGCAAAAATAACAAATGTTCATTTCGTTAATAATCCGATACTATTTCTGTTTCAAGATATAAGATATGAATTGAACGGAGTAGAAATAGATAAAATTAAAAATGCTGGTGTTACTTCAACTATCAAATCTTACCTATCTTTAAATGGTGATGAATCCAAGTGTGGTCGAGTTTGGGGGTGGTCAACTACAGGATCGAATAACACTGATAGTGGAGCATTTTCAGCATCCATACCGTTGAACAAAATTTTAGGATTCGCTGAAGATTATGAAAAAATTATTATAAACTGTAAACATGAGTTGGTGTTGCTTAGGAGCAATACGAATCTCAATTCTATCAAATTAAATGCAGGAGAAGTTGTCGACGATATTGTAATTAATAAAATTGTTTGGCGAGTTCCACACATCAAAGTGTCTGATCGGGAAAGAATTAATTTGCTAAAACATTTAGAGAAAGATCGAGCTATTCAACTCGCGTATCGTAATTGGGATCTATACGAATATCCACTACTACCTAAGACACGTAAGCATACTTGGTCGATAAAAACTTCATCACAAATCGAAAAACCACGGTTCGTTGTTATTGCAATGCAAACCAACCGTAAACATAACGCTGCCCTTTCAATGGCTGAATTTGACCACTGTCACGTGCGTGATGTTAAAGTATTTTTGAATTCATCGTATTATCCTTATGAAGGTTTAAACATCAACTTTTCAGAAGATAAATTTAGTTTATTATATGAGCAGTACGCTAGATTCCAACAGTCTTACTACGGACGCCGACCAGAGCCGTTGATGAGCATGAAAGAATTCAGAGACATTGCTCCTATGTTTGTAATCGACTGTTCACGCCAACACGAGACGTTAAAAGGATCGATAGACGTAAGAGTTGAAATTGAAACAGATCAAGAAATACCAGATCAGACAGCTGCATACTGTCTAATTTTGAACGATTGTGTATTTGAGTATAAACCTTTGAGCAATATTGTGAAGAAATTATCATGAATAACGATACAGTGATTGTGGATTTGCAAGGATTCAAAAACCGTAAAAATGAATTTTTAGTAAAAGAATTCGTTATAGCAACTCTGGAGTTTACTCAAACATTCTTAATCAAACCTCCATATCCATTTACTAAATTAACTGAGGAAGAGAAACGACATGTTAAATGGATAGAAAGAAACAGAGGTTACCAATGGAGTGAAGGGTACATCGATTTTCAAGAATTTCATAGAACTATCAAGCCTCTTCTGAAAGACATGAAAATTATTGTAAAAGGTGAAGAAAAGATTAAATGGGTGGCAGAGTTGTGTGGTCATGATAATATTGTAGATATAAGTTATACAGGTATACCTAATCTTAATAGTTTAAATGACCTGTACAAAACTAATATGTTTAATTGCTTGGTTCACAAAAATAAATGTGCTTTAAGAAGTGCTTTGTGTATTAAAAAATGGTGTTTTTTGAATGGATACTCATTATTTGACTTGACTGTTTTTACTAAATAATTTATTGATTAAGTAATTGTGAATATACATAACATTAAATATGATCAATGCATAGTTTTATTTAATTCTACCTACCTAACGAATTTAAATAATAAGTAAAAAATAACAAACACAGTTCTTCACATGACGTATTTATTTTAATAATATTTCTGATATTTATACAAGTGTACAGGTTAAAACTAGTCTTATATCTAAAATAAAGTTTAAAGCTAATAATTATTATTATCACTAATTTTCCTACTTATTTTTTTAATCACTGTTTCTGTTTCGTCCATTATGTCATCCAACGGTTCTTTCACAATATATTGTGCACTTAACACTACATTATCTTCATCACATTCAATGTCCGATTTGTTGAGAGATTCACCGCTTATATCTATCACTTTTATTTTAATAAGGCGTATTCCTCGCTGATGCTCATTATTAATCACGTAGGAGGTTCTGCGCAGTCGGTTCTTCTTGCATTTATGATTCTTCCGCTTCGCTTGCCTCTCTTTGGGTGCAGGGCTAGACCGATAAAGTTCAGGACAAGCTTGCCGAAACGCACTAGCAGTTGAGAAGGGATCTTGTGCGAACTGACTGAACATGATGTCGGATTCAGACATTTTCTGTAACAAAAAACAGTAATACATATTATCAATCATTTGTACAAATGTAACTTTCAAACAATTTTCTAAAAAATAGTATACTTACAGATAAGTAAATAGCACACCACTTCACTCGAGCTCAGAAACTAAAAGAATGACATGACCAACACCTCACTAAAATAGTTTTGCATAGTTTTAAAATTTTACAAGCTAAACACTTTTAAATGGAACATGCAGGGCTGTCAATCCACATTTTACAATGTATGATTTTATCTGTAATGTATTAAATCCTACTCCTTTTTAAAGTTGATTATAAAATCTTATCGTCTTGCAGTTAGTTTGGGTTCGAATTATAATTTATAGTAACAATCATCCTGTTGTTAGGTGACCTACTATATTATAATTGACTCTCTTATATCACAGCTCGATACGCACTGTGATAGTTTGATGATGTTCATAAAACAAGTTTTGGCAAGTATGAGCTGTAATTAACGTATTGAAACTAAAACAACATTATCAAAAATATTTTTTTAACTTTCATAATATGTAACTGACAACCCTCGTAGTCTTAGGTAATCATAACAGGTTGAAACTTGCAGAAATCATCACGTGTGCACTACTTATGTTGTATAGGTTTTTGAGCAGTAGCTATGAACTAATTAAGTAGGCAATTCAAACCTGGGTTTGAGTTCAGCAATGAAACAAAAAAATTGGTGAAATATTTATTAAACAACTAAACACAATTATTCTTAACATACAATCTTACGTGGTCTAAATCTAACATAACAACAAACTTAAAACTAGATACTTGACTTAACTAGTCCAATCTATTGTAGCTAAATTAAAAGGTACTAGATTTATGTCCCCATGCTAATGTGTCTATATTGTTTCTTAATAAGATACGTTTATCATCATTAGATGATAAGGCTACTTTATCAACACACTGAGTGAATATTTGGTGTTTGATAGATTTGAAAACAATGTTTCTTTTGCGAATTATTTCCTTTTCCAACAAAGCTTTATGATAGTCTTTGAAAAACAGTTTGTTGACTACAGGTTTTTTAATACCTTTAGCTTTCTTAATTTCTTTGGTTTCAGTTTTGATACAGTATAATTTTGATCTTAAACCAACAAATTCTGTAATAAGATGTCCGCCAAGTTCATCTTTGAACAATCCAGGTATTTTTTTATTTTCGCGTTTAATACCGTACGTATTATTTTCTTCATAGTTACTTGTATCAAAATATCCTTGAAAATTGTGTCTCAGATCTTTATATATATCACTAGTTTTCACCGAGTACAAAAAACTATCTGTATCTGTGTAACAAAGGTTTAAATTACGACCATAAAATGGTTTCATTACAGAATAATGGAAATTATACATGTGGCTTTTGGAAATTTCTAAAACCGTAAATCCAATATAAATAGGTTTGTCAAGTACAACTGATTCTGGCTTCAACTGAACTGCCACAAAATTTTCTGAAAAAATGGTAGAACTATGGTAATTAGGCCTCGCTATTAGTTGTTCTGCAGTGACCATTTTTTTCGTTCTATTTTTTGTATCAACCCACTGATTGACTAGTTTTACATCAAGCCTTTTTTCGGTGTCCTCTAAAGTTTTGCCGAAAATGCTATTATTTAATAACTTAAAAAAATCCTGTTCGAAACTTGACTTTGCCTTTTTTCGTAACTCTGTATTCAAATCAATGTATTGTTTTAAATAAGGGCTTTGTCTGAATTTAATTACTCTATGAATCTTTGTGAGCTTCAAACCATGTGATAAACACGTTTTCAAATGCGCATAATGGATAACGTAGTTAAATTTGTCATATAAGTTCGGTATTAATTTTGGAGTTTTAGATCCTGGTGGTGAAAATTTTTGTGGGCAAAATGGTAATTCATTATGCAGGTCATGTAAATTCTCGGGATATTCTAAATCAACTTCTAAAATAAACCCTTCTTCGGAATCATCGGGTGTTTCAAGGATTTCAATTTGATCAATATCTGAAACATTCAATAATCTAAAATCCGAATGAGGTAAATAAGAACACATCGCATAGCCGTACAAATTATTACAGTCTATGTAAAATAAAAAGTTATCGGGGTATGACGTTTCATAATTTGTTAAGTATTTATTGTTTGCTTTCGCATACCTCGTAGAACATAAACATACTCCCCCGCGAATACCTTTCTGTATTAATCGAATTATTTCTAAGTCATCAATTAGCTGAAGTTTTACATTCGTTTTAAGGAGCATTGCGTCAAAACTCAAACTAGGAGCTGTCAGATAAAATGAAGGATCTAACTTGTAATTTGTTTTACAAGTGCAACGAAACTTTTCAAATACATCTGCTAGTAACAAAACGTCAGATTTCAAATATAAATCTGTGTATTCACCCAAAGTTTTTAAATTGAACTCATTCCAGACCTGTTTAGCATGGCTATAGTCAGATTCTGAAACAGTAGTGTCACTAAGGCTCGAATAGAAGCATTGCTGTGGAGGCAATTTTTTCTCTTTGTACGAGTCCCAGGTAGACATGTATTCATACGGATACACGCCTTTCCGTCTTAACAATTCGAACCTCTCAGATTCTGGGAAAAAATTAAGCAAATGAATAAAATCTTTCTTATCTAGATTCGATACAAGTTTTTCTAGGCTTGTTCCCAAAAATTTAAAAGAGTCAACGAAACGAACCGCCATATGTTTATTGTCATGTGTTGTAAAAAACTTAGTGAATGATATGTAATTTTCTTTGTTTTTAGCTATAACTTTTATTGGTCCTGATGTTTGTCCCAGTTGACTTATAAATAAATGACTGTCGTAGCCAGACAAGTTATGAAAAAAGACAGGAACAAATTGTGGTAAACGATAGTTAAGATTACAGTAAGAATGAGCTGCACCGCGATAGTTGCCTGTCAAGTGGCAGTGGTCCCGAACTTTATCATCGAATAATAATTGACTGCATAAATAACATACTTTTGATTCCTTGAATGCGCAAACTTCTTGTGTGGTTAGTTTTTTCATAGGAATTGTATTTTTATAAATTTGTAAAATTTGAGATACATCCTTTTTTAGGTTATTTATGAAAACTTCAACACAATCTTCACCGCGATAAGTTACGTATCGATTTAAAGAACTATTATAAGAACAAACAACATAATACGCAAACGCAGCCGGTACATGTTTTTGAAACAGTTTCGTTGAACTGGAACTGGGTTCGTTAGGACTGGGCTGCAATAAAGATTCAAAGTCAGCATAAATTACAAAAGGCATGTCTTGCATTTTCTCATAGTTCTTAAATTGAATAAATGTACCCGACTTTGGCAAAATAGTCGCAACCCCACCGCACACATGAGCGTTTAATTTACGTTCGTTTTGAAAAAATATCATGCAGTCGTCACAAAAAAATATTTGACCATGATGTTTTGTTACTTGCGACCTTATTAAGCGGCTTAGGTTTTTAATCAAACAATAATGTGAAAGATTACCTCTTTCTATGTACAATAAGTTTATGTGATTGCTTTTTTTACTCAACGTGCGGTACAATGGTCCAACAACATTTGTTTTGTTTTTGAGTCCATATACATTAACGCTTATATTAGGATTATTTTTCTCAAATCTTTTTATGTCGGGAAACTTAACCGGAAACGACATTTTATTTACATTGAGCACGCTCTTAAAATGAGGATAAGAAGATGTTCGATGCCCGTTGCTGTCTGCAGGAAATAAAGCTGCCATTATGCTCCATAAAAAACAGAACTCATCTTTATTTTGAATGTTAACACATGCGCGTTTGAGTTTCAATGCTTTTGGCAAATCAATGAATCTAGATGCTCTCAGAGGATTGTACTTATTAATGTTAATTTCTAAGTAACAATTACGTAAAAATAACCAACCGCTATCTCGTTCTTCAAACTCGTCTACTTTAGAAGTAATCACGTTGATAACTTGAGAGAAAACTTCTTCAAAATCAAAACTATTATTTATTACAATGTTTTCCGTAGCAAATGACTTTATTTCGGACTTGTTAGAATCATTCGATCTTAAAAGAAATTCAGCGAATAATTCAAAGTTAACTTTGATGCTATCATAAGTTAACTGGCGCGCTCGTAGCAGCTGAGCGGCGCGCGCGCGCAAGCTGCGCATGAACGAGGCCGGCGCCTGCACGGCGCTCCCCGCATCACCACACAACCTGTACGCTGCGATGCGACTGCGGAAAGCACTACCTATTTTCTCAATACCATCGCTTTCTTCAATAGCAGAGTTATTTTTATGTATTGTACTCTTAAGATGAGCGGAAAACGCTTTGCTTTTAACAGAAATATTACAAACGGAACAATATATCGATCTGTTTGACATTGTTACTTGATGTAAAAGAAAAGATTGATTTAAATTTAACTAAAATAGATTGGACTCTTATTTCTTAATGTTTAGGATGATAACTTATTTTTTGTTATCGACAAAAAACCGTCCTTCGTCGGTAAAATCCGCGCGTGCTCGCTTGACAAACTTGCGCAGCAAGTCCAGCTGTTCAGCGTCAGAATCGGTTCTATATTTAAGCGATAATACCGCCTTCTGCCAGCGATCTCTCGCCGGTATCGACTTGATGTCCGCTGAGTTATAGAGTCGGAGCTCCACGAACAGATCGCCGGATAGGTCAGCGGTATGACGTAGGTTACCATCCGCCACGCGGCGCGTGAGCACGGATTGCAGGGAAGGCGCGGCGCGCGTGCGGTTGACGACGATCTCCGGCTCGTCGTCTAAGTCCAGACACCATCCATCAGACCGAGCTCGCTTCGGTACGCTGCCTTCAGCTGGCTTGCGCTTCGTAGGTCTTTTAGCCGCTTTACTGGAACTGAAATGATTAAGTTAGATGAGAAACTATTACTTACTATGCTTCGTGGATTATTTAATTAATAAGTTTGCTAGGTACCAAACAATCATAACCCTCCTTTGCTTTGACGTAATCAGGAGAAAAAAAAGGTATGTATCACGTACATAACTATAAAGGTATAAGGTACATAGAGTTCATAATTTATAAAGTCAATATTTTCTAATGTTTGGTTTAAAAAAGATTTGTTTTGAAAAGATCTGGTCATTACGTTCCTCGCTATGATTTTACATAAAACTTACCGCTTATTTACTTCGTCGTCCGTGTAAAAAAGTTCTTTTATAAATTTCGCCTTCCTCTTGGCCCCAGCCGTCTTGTTGCTCCTGAAAATGAAAACAAAAGTATTGGTTCAAATGTTAAGTATTCACGTTCATAAACATAAGCGTTATAAGTGGTTATAAGAATCTTCACTGTTTGTCACAATACTGAGATGCAGGTCGTTATCTCACCGTTTTTTAGCACACTCGTCTTCAGAGTCGCTAAGTGGTGGGATGGTCTTCCGTGCTCGGCGTTTGGAGGGCTCGGCGTCAGAATCGCAAAGTGCTGGAGTGGCCTTCCGTGCTCGGCGTTTGGAGGGCTCGGCGTCAGACTCTGAGTGCTTGTGCACTGCCCGGCGTTTAACTTCAACCTCGGAGTTGCATTCGATGTCAGACCTATCATATGAAGAATAAAAACAAACATGTAAAATAAAATCTTTATCGTTTTAACATAGTAAATTGAAGATAAAACTTACGAACATGATTGATTTCTGCTGAATTTTCTTGCTGTAGCACTAATAACGTTGAATAACTTCTTGATGGTCCTTGATGATCACTCACTGTCACTGATGTTATGGTTTTCATTGATCTATAGCTCCTAATTTATTCAAAAATATTGCAAACTCAGACAAAGAGGAGCATAACATTTTTACTGTAAAACTCCAATTTTACTAGGAAGTGATCGCAAAAACGACCTATAAAGTCTTTCCAATAAAAGGTTAGCTAACACTGTCTAAAATTGTAAGCTGTCAGCAAAAATTTCGGTTTGTCAATACATTTCGTGAAAAATAAAATATTAATTCACTAACTAGGTCGGCTGAAAGGTACGTACTTATGTACAGTTGACTTGAGTTTATTTAGAAGAAAAAATGTTGCGCTGTTATTAATGAACGATAGAAAATTCCCATTTTTCGCTGTTAATAACGTAAAATTATTTGTGTATACATGCGTCAGGGAACATGCCATTTGTAAGCGTTAAGGTCCAGAAGTAAGAAACTGAATATCCGTGTATGGTAAGTCCAACAAACTAACTCCCAGACGCAGGAAAATTAAAAAAAAAAAAGTTTTTTCTGAATTGACTGACTTTGAACCAAACTTGTGGCAACTGGCACTGCAAAACGGAGGAAGGCGAAAACCTTGTAATAGTTCATTAAGCCATTCCTAAATGATATTACATGTCATGTGTAGAGTTGCACTACCTACACAACAGCGTCTAGTGATAAACTAAACTTCTTAAAGCTTGTGTTATGGGACACTAGACAAAGGATAAACATATTTCAAATACATCATTTGTTTACATAGGAAACAGCTAGAACAATACAAACAGACATGTTCATGCAAACGAATGTTTGTACTGTGCGGAATCGAACCCGCGACTTCTATTGTAGTAAACAACTTCTGAACCATTACACAATTAAGTAATTAGAAATACGTTCAAATTATGAAAGTAAAAATCATTTTTATTGTGGTTGACTATACTTGAATCTTGAATCATATTACCGAGCTTACAGATAAGGTAGTGCAGCGTTGGCAAAATGTAGTGACTTGTTTGTTCAAAGTAATACCTGCTTGTGTTGCATTTGCATTAGGGTTCCTTCCTATCTTTACGTAATAAACAACGGACTTTTTTGTGTTTGATTAAATTTAATAATTAGTTATTTGATATTTTTTTAAAATGAGTTTTATTTGTTTTAAGTAAATGTATTGATACCATTGTTTCATAGGTTAAGTTTTTATTCTGCATAAATGTTTACTTACTTACTTACTAAGTAAATTGATATTTATTTCTGTTTATTACAGTGATATGACTTATTTTAAAAATCTATTTTAATTATTGCATTAGGGTTCCTTCCTATCTTTACGTAATAAACAGCGGACTTTTATCTGTTTGATTAGATTTAATAAGTAGTTATCAAATATTATTTTAAATATGTTTTTTATTTGTTTTAAGTTAATTGACATTTATTTCTGTTTTTACAGTTATATTGTATTATTTGCAAAAAATCTATTTTAAATATGATTCCTAATGTTATGCTTAATATGGATTTATATGGTAATGCGAAATAATCATAATTTTGATTTTTATTAAGGTTGTTACTGCATCATTGAAGATGATGAGGTTCCTCACTGAATGTATTTAGCATTACACCAACGTATTAACCAGTTAGTAGAATTATGTTTATAAACTTTTGTCCTAACAACAATTATACGGAACCCGAAACAAAAAGCGTTACTAATTAATTACGATTTACTGGTCTTGTTCATACATTGCATCAGTATTGAAGGGATCGTCGCGGCTCCCACACACCTTTTTGAGTTAACGCGTCCATGCTCATAGTTGTGGTAAATTGCATTCAAACTTGTCCGTACGACCAATCAGGCATGAATCTCTGTTCCATCATGGAATTACCGAGGATTCATGGTGCCGACATTTTTACTATCATAAATGTGATTATTGACTATGTTGCTGCTGGATAACACGCGGTTGAATAGAGTATCACTTGTATCGGCACGACCAATCTGGCATGAAACCACCACTTGTGGTCGTTGTAGTTTCATGGTGCCGTCATATTCTAATCGGGTATCTAAGAGCGCCATGTATGATCTATCAATCAGTGTAGTTATGTTGTGTTTTTTGTGAAATACCAGATCTCAAGGGAAAAAAATCACAGGTATGTTTTTTATGAATTTGTTATTAATTTTATGATTGACGATAATAATTCACTTTTCGAATAATCATGTTGCGTCTTACACCAAAATGAACTCGTATCAAGTTTCATTCAACGATTTAGTTAAACAATCAGGAATCGGTGCATTAGGTATGTGTAGCGTAGAGGTGTCATATCGCAAGACCGGACGCACGACGTCAGCGCGAGCGCTCGTGGGTCGGCTAGGAAATGATGACAGTGCATGCAAACTGTTAAGCGAATAATTATTTAACTTTCGGTTAGTGGTTTTTTGATCAAAATTTTTAATTCCATAACATGTTTGAAGTTCATCGTTCATGATAAACCATCTGAAATATTTTAGGTGGTTTATTTCTGATTTTGTGCTCCAATGGTGTATATTGGGAAGGTACTTCATTTTTTTCGAATGAGCGAACGAAGAGAGCGAGTGGTGAAGAAAAAAATGAAGTATACTTCCCAATATACACCTACTGCGAACACTATACATCGAAATAAAACAACTTTACGCTGCTGTATAGTAGTCGAACCGTCGGGTTAGAAAATGAAAGAAAATATAAGACCGCGAGTCGAATCCGTAAAGTTGTTTCATTTCGATACTTATGTGCTACCAAACGCAATGGGTCTTGCTATAATGACAAAGGTCGTGTATACGATTTCAAATGATAAACATTTTGTTTATCCTGTCTTGATTTTTTTATCTTCATGAGTTATATTTATTTATTCTTTATAATTTATAAATGTCAACGCAGTTAAGCAAAGACTGTTTTCAGCTATAGCTGGAACGCGTATTTAATAACACTCATTTATACTGATGTATTTGTATTCAGTAATCAGTTATGTTACCTAAATTATTATTACTATTACTAGCCTGTGCTATTCCACTGCTGGGACAAGGGCCTCCCTACCATGAGAGCCATGATAAGACAAAGTAAACAAGTTACATAACGATGCTTAAAGATATTTGGAATGTACAATACTGCAGGCGGTCTCATAGCTCTGGGTGTTGCGGGGTGCGCTCCCCTTAGGGTTGCGCGTCCTGTGTTACGCTGACGACACTCTAGTCATAGCCAAAGGGGGGACGTTTGAGGAGGTGGCGAGGCTGGCAGAGATTGGAGCCAGCCTAGTGATAAGCCGCATAGAGGCTCTGGGGCTGAAAGTCGCCCGCCGCAAAACGGAGGCAATATTATTTCATGCCCCGCGGCAAGGGCCACCTCGAGGAGCCTCTTTAAATTTGGACGGCGTACAGGTCACCGTAAAGGCCCAGATAAAGTATCTGGGCCTAATCTTGGATGGGAGGTTAAATTTTCGCGGGCACTTCGGTGTGCTCGCGAACCGCCTCGTCAGCGCTGCGGGCGCATTGGGCCGCCTATTGCCGAACCAGGGCGGCCCAGATGCCACATGCCGGCGACTTTACGCTGGCATAGTAAGGTCGATGGCGCTCTACGGAGCGCCAATTTGGGCGGACGCCTTTTCAACGGCTAATAAGCGTCTGCTGCGCAGGCCGCAGCGGACTATTGCCGTAAGGGCGGTCCGTGGCTACCGGACCATCTCCGGGGGGGCGGCCTGCGTGCTGGCCGGAATGCCCCCTGGGAACTAGAGGCGGGGGTCCTTGCTGCCGTTTATGAGGCTCGAACGACAGCAAGGAACATAGGAGAGCGCCCCACCTACGAGGAGGTGGAGCGCATACGGAAGGAGGCCCAGGAGGAGGTCCTCAGAAAGTGGAGGGAGGACCTGGCGGATCCCGTCTATGGTGCACGCACCATAGAAGCTATCCGACCGGTTCTCCGTCGGTGGTGTCGTAGGGGGTTCGGTTCATTGACCTTCCGGCTGGTGCAGATGCTCTCTGGGCACGGATGCTTCGGAAAGTATCTGCATAAAATAGCCGGGAGGGAGCCGACCCCCGTATGCCACCACTGTGGCGCAGCTGAGGACGACGCCCAGCACACCCTAGAGGTGTGCCCAGCGTGGGCGGAACAGCGCCGCGCCCTGATTGCAGCTGTTGGTGGGGATCTCTCACTTCCAAGCGTAGTACGAGCTATGCTTGAAAGTGAGAAATCATGGGAGGCAATGGTCTCCTTCTGTGAAATTTTCATGGAACAGAAGGAGACCGCGGAGAGGGCTAGGGAGAACGATCCCCTGGCAGCACCTCTCCGACGCAGGCGGAGGGGGACTAGGAGGCGGCAATTCGCAGCCGCTTCCTCGGTCACTTAGTGACATCAGTGGGCGAGTGTCGGGGGGCATTCACCCACATTGCCTATTGTCACCCGTCTGAGGGGTATCTGACGTGTATAAGGATACCCCCATAGCGTGAGGAGGCCTGGCGCGGAGGCCAGGCCGACCGCTCGGGGCGAAGTGGAGATATTCAAGCGGAATCCCACATCGCCCCTTGCAAAGTGGAGCGGAGATACACCGGGGTTATTTTAGTGGGTATTCCCACCTCAAAGGTGGGCGAGTCCCACACTCCCCCACCGTTCCCCCTAACGGTGGGATAGTGGCGTAAAGAGCATTTTTTCCCCGAAAAAAAAAAAAAAAAAAAAAAAGGCGGTCTCATAGCTCATAGCGGCAGGTAGAGAAACTGGAAAAGGAAGTAGAGAGCCATGCTGAACCAATGCGAGTCCGGCTCGTTGAACTAAACAGTGAAAATAAATGAATATTTCCCAAGTTCTTACTTTTTGAAATGCGACCCGCCGTCCTACTATTTAGAAACCTATATTATAAAATGAGTATATTTATTCATTTATTATCACAGACCTCTCCAACTCTCAGCATAAACGATACGCTCAAAGCACACGGGAAACTATTGGAAATGAAATTTTTGCTCAAAAAGGTTCCAGCCAAAAATTCGGAGTGAACTGCCTGCATGGGAACAGTCCAAACAAGCAAATAACGATGCAAGTTGAGGGCGGCGGACAACTACACCACTACCTAGTGACGCTAGGTACAGAATGAGGGCACAGTGTAAATAGGAGTGCAGTATACTCAGAGCGAAATAGTTTAGATCTCTTTCAAATAAAACTGATGTCTTGGCCAAGGCAAAACTGGAAATAAGAAGTGGTTGTATTCCACAAGCAGGTTCGGTACTGATCAATGAAGAGATGTTGTCAAGCCACTCGACTTCGTCAGCGTCAGACTTTAGACTGATATCTAGTGACGTCAACCGTGCAGAGAAAAATACAACTTATTGCAGAAAGAAAAGAAAAAAATTCAAAACTTATTCTGACTATTGTTTGGTAGAGAAAAAAGAAAAACAGACGTAAATATTAAATATAGTAAATAGTGTCAAGAAGTGTTTTGATATGGTTGTGGCCGGAGGCAGCGTTGAAACATTAGTTATTAACTTATTTCATTCAAAACAGAATCAGGTAGACCGTTCATACCCTCTTCCGTGCCTGTTTAGGTATTTATAACGTTGCACGTGCTACCCTGATGCACCTGTTTTACTGCTTTAGCTATATTTATTCTGTGACGGAGGTGAGCTGAGTCGCGTCGTTGTAACTCGCCGGTCTTTACGACTATGAGAAGACCGGTGGATTTCACAAATTAACCAGCGTTTGGAGAAAAAGAAATACAAGCATTTACCATAACCACAGTTGCCTGTAAATAGTGTTTTCATTACTCATACTCTGAAAGTAGGTCATTACTGACCTGAGAAGCGGGCTGAAAGTAATACTTTTCATCCCTAGGGAGAATCACTTTCAACTGACAGCTGTCAAATTATTAAAAAAAACCACTTAGTTCTTTTTCACATATGTTTTGAACCATGGTCCAACTTGCTATTCAGCCACGATGTAAAATAGAAATAACTTAAAGTTAAGTATTAATTAGAGAAAAAATATTTTTTACATAAATTTATCATGATTTAGTTTCAACAATTTCTTTAAAATAATATAGCTTTGAGCAAAATATTTAAAAAAATTCCAATGATGATGGCGCCCTCACTTCGTTCCGGGCGCCAAACCCCGTCTCGGGACTAAATAAGTTACTTTCACCCCTAGGATAACAATGTACTATTTTTATATTTTATTTTGGTCTTCAAGATGACGTCACTCCACCTGATGGGAAGCAGCCGTGAGGTCCAGATATGGGGTTGACAAGTACGATCTCATTTTGAAGGCCTGTAAAAATACCCTTTCATGCCTTTGCACGGGCTACAGGTCACACGCCACAAAACGCCGCAACTGGCATAATTCTTGTAGTTTTGATACATTTTATATGGACTCGCCGCACACAGTGACGCCGGTGGCCCCCACAAGCCACACTCTACAAACTATAGGAATATACCGGTGGTGGAGTTTTGTGGCACTTAGGGTAAGTTGCACCATAGTAGAAGTTAAAGTTTTTGTCAAATTTGACAATGTGACGTCATTTTTGAAGCCTAACCGGTACTTTGACTGAAATTTGTATGTTTGTTATTGTTAAAGTCAGATGGTGCAACCCACCCTTACAGTTGCATTGCTTCACGGAGCTCGCAACGCAACCAGGTTGTTATGTGGTAACACATTTAAGCGTGCAATAATAAACTGCTCTTGATTAATATCAAACAATAGTTTGAAATAATATAAAACAAAAACAAACAATAATATGTTTGAAGGAATTCCTCTAACACTGCATTAGTTTTCACTTAATTTGCTGTTCAGTAATTTATGCAAATATTGAGTCACAAAGTGAGTTATAGGAATAATTGGCATAATTATGTACTTGGATGTCTATCAGCCTCTGACATCCATTTAACTCAATTTAGGTTCTAATGATGTATGTTGTAAAGTTTCCCAAGTTTTTTTTTCAAAAGAGTATGTCAAAGGGTTCGTTAGCTACCTGCTCTATCATTACAAATAACGTATTCCGCGTTTTATTTCAATAACACATCCCTGAATGTCCGTCGCATCTGTACCTCCGTAGTTTCAAATTGTTAAAATAAATAAAATAATACCATAACTACTTAATATTACGCTCTGCAGTCGTTTACGGGTTGTTCACTCAGCTATAAAGACCTTCACTCACAGCACCCGATCCGACCTGACGATACGATTTTAACGCATGGACTATCTAATGATCCACCGGTAATCTGTTCGATTGAGCAAGTACAGGACCCTATGTTTATTTAGCTAGGTTTGCTAGCATCATCCCCTTATGATATGATGATTCCACGCCCGAAACCTTATTACGAGTACGTCCCCCCCGAAACATTGACAAAGTAGAACATTTTCCTTGCATTCACAAAACCTAGCAGAAAAATAGTTCTAAAAGTTCCTATATTTTTAAATCGAAGCTAAACTCAGCGCTCTTAATCACAGGTAAAAATTTACTGATGACGCGAATCATTCGAATTTGAAATAATAAGTGCCCTTTTGAACAATTTTGTGAATGACAGGAAACTGAAAATAATTTAATCAAAATGAGACCTTTCCTTTAGGTTACCATATAAGTAATGTTACTTCCCAGAACGTGATCCCTATAAGCGACACTACGAGATGACATAATTATACAGGGAAAACTTTTTTCAACACCAACAGGTTCGGTTCCCTTCCAGGGTTTTTTTTTCAAAACTAGACAATGTAGTTTATTATTTTGTCAAAATGCGCTTTGAGAATCTTTCGACGGTTTTCCTATTTTCTTCATAGCTTAGCATTTGGCCTACCACATCCACTTGAAAAACTCACCCTGCCTATTTATTTCAATGTATACCTTGTTTTGTTGGATCGGTGTGACAAATCGGTCGTTGTGAGTGAAGGCGTAGAGCAAACAGTGGCGTGCCCGGTGAGCACGCATGGTCGGTATGATTTCACGACAGGCTGCCGTTGCACGCTGCTATGCCAAATTTAAATGCAAACATGAAAATTGGTTGCAGGTGTGTGTAAGCTGGACTTTGTAATACCCCTTTATTTGAGGAGAGATTAGGGAATTACATACTGTTAAGATAAACTATACCTTATTTTTTGCAAAAATGCACTTTCCTCATGATCGAGTGCAGACATCAAGTTGTACAGTCAACAGCACATCAGGCTTCACATTTCCGGTCAGTCCTTCTTGCTATATTGCAAGAAAATGTCATTTGGCAAGAGCTATATAAAAAAAACGAAGATGTTCCCGATTAGGGAATTGAACAGTGTTAAGATAAGATATGCCTTATTTTTTATAGTTATGAAATTTGCACCACTTTCCTCATTGCCGCGTAGAGACATCAAATTGTACAGCCAGCGGCACATCAGGCTTCACATTTTCGGTCAGCCCTCCTTGTTTTATTGCAAAGAAATGTCATTTGGCAAGTGCGAGAAAAAATAACGGAGATTGGTCACCTGACGTGCCGCTGACTGTACCTACAGGTTTGTACGGCTGTCGCATCTTTCTCATTTTTTTCTTACCCACACAGTAGATCGGTGTGACGGATCGGTCGTTGTGAGTGAAGGCGTAGAGCAAACAGTGGCGTGCCCGGTGAGCACGCATGGTCGGTATGATTTCACGACAGGCTGCCGTCACACGCTGCGATGCCTAATTTAAATGCAAACACGACAATTGGTTGCAGATTGTGTAAGCTGGACTTTGTAATACCAGTTTATTTTAGGAGAGATGAGGGAATTGAACAGTGTTAAGATAAGATATGCCTTATTTTTTATGGTTATACAATTTTCACTATAACTATCCTCATGATCGCGTAGAGACCAAGGTGCACAGTCAACAGCACATCAGGCTTCAAATTTCCGGTAAATCCTCCTTGTTATATTGCAATGAAATTTCATTTGGAAAGTGCAAAATAAAAGAACGGAGATATGTCACGTGACGTGCCGCTGACTGTACCTACAGGTTTGTAAGGAAGTCGAACTTGTCCGGTTTTTATTCTAACACACAGTGAATCGTTGTGACGGATCGGTCGTTGTGAGTGAAGGCGTAGAGCAAACAGTGGCGTGCCCAGCGAGCACGCATGGTCGGTATGATTTCACGACAGGCTGCCGTTGCACGCTGCGATGCCTAATTTAAATGCAAATACGACAATTGGTTGCAGATTATGTAAGCTGGACTTTGTTATACGACTTTATTTTAGGAGAGATTAGGGAATTACATACTGTTAAGATAAACTATTCCTTAATTTTTGCAAAAATGCACTTTCCTCATGATCGAGAACAGATATCAAGTTGTACAGTCAACAGCATATCAGGCTTCACATTTCCAGTCAGTCCTCCTTGTTATATTGCAATGAAATTTCATTTGGAAAGTGCAAAATAAAAGAACGGAGATAGGTCACGTGACGTGCCACTGACTGTACCTACAGGTTTGTAAGGAAGTCGAACTTGTCCGGTTTTTATTCTAACACACAGTGAATCGTTGTGACGGATCGGTCGTTGTGAGTGAGGGCGTAGAGCAAACAGTGGCGTGCCCGGTGAGCACGCATGGTCGGTATGATTTCACGACAGGCTGCCGTCACACGCTGCGATGCCTAATTTAAATGCAAACACGAAAATTGGTTGTATAAGCTGGCTGGACTTTGTGATACCACTTTATTTTGGGAGAGTTTAGGGATTGAACAGTGTTAAGATAATTTAAGCCTTATTTTTTATAGTTATAAAATTTTCAACACTATCCTCATGATCGCATAGAGACATCAAGGTGCACAGTCAACAGCACATCAGGGTTCAAATTTCTAGTCAGTCTTCCTTGTTGTGTGGCAATGAAATGTCATTTGGAAAGTGCAAGATAAAAGAACGGAGATAGGTCACGTGACGTGCCGCTGACTCTACCTACAGGTTTGTACGGAACTCGCACTTGTCCGGTTTTTTTTCTTACACACACCTTGAATCGGTGTGACGGATCGGTCGTTGTGAGTGAAGGCGTAGAGCAAACAGTGGCGTGCCCGGTGAGCACGCATGGTCGGTATGATTTCACGACAGGCTGCCGTTGCACGCTGCGATGCCTAATTTAAATGCAAACACGACAATTGGTTGCAGATTGTGTGAGCTGGACTTTGTTATACCACTTTATTTTAGTGGAGATTAGGGAATGGAACAGTGTTAAGATGAGATATACTGTATTGCACAAAGCCCTAAGCGATCTTTTGCAGTTGTCTGCAAGAAATCGCTTTCGTCTTTTTCATGATCGTTGTCCATCAGGTAAAGAAGCAGTAAAATGAAAGTAGACTGTAGTGCAAGATTTATAATTTTGATTTTATAACATTACATTAATTTTCTTTATTTTTTGCTTAGCTCTGTTGCTTTATACAGGAATTCAATAGTATTCCCAAGTGCGTTAAATTATCCATGTACAAGTAGCTATCTTTGTATGTTGTCATAGATTTTTTTGGACTGTCGCCGTATCGTAACAATGATACGCAATATCGTAGGTTTTAATTCTTGATGTTTTGATAAACATTTTTTTAAGGTGTTGGTTCGAACGCCCAAACAATTTGTGTATATTTTATAATGCACTTGAATTATAGTTTTTACGTCAAATGACCAACCGCGATTGTTCCAGCTTAGTAAATAGTAACATTCTATCTAAAGAATCAACAGACATGCGACTACTAAAGATGGAATATTTTTTAATTATTTATCGGTGTTCCTAAAATTGTAGCTGATGGTTGAGAGCGAATAGCTTAAGCATAACTGACGTCGATGTTGTAGTCCAACTCTTGAATTTATTTTATAAAATATGGAAATGTGGTTAGCAAAATATGCAGTTTTTTTAAAAATATTTTTTGCTAATAAGAAAGCATAAAATCATAAAATATATGATAGTCAAAGCTCAACATCTGGGAAAATTCATTTTTGCCGTTTTTTAACAAAGTATTCTTTGAATTTAAATAGCACATTATAGTTTAACTGAACTGAGAAGTTTAGACAGAGAAATAGCGCTATGCATGATTTCTTTTGTCTGTAAAAGTTTTCATTTCTCTTAATATAAAGTCATATGGTAAGTACCTCATTCTCGCATCCTAGCTCAAAAAGGTCAGACACATTCTGCGTAAAAAATGGGAGAGATTTTAAAAAGCCACAAAAATATGCGCACACTTGCATGAGCCGGGCTCAGAGTTGCTATTACGACCGCGCTCGGCCATAACTTAGGGAGGTTTATGAGAGAGGTTGGCCTCACGCCGGCTTCTAAATATTTAGGAAATAATTACATAAGCACCCGCGTATATACTCGCACGAAATTACTGGCGCAAGCCGCGGAGGCTGAAATGCCCCACGATTTGTGTTTACGCCACGGAAATAATAGACTAAGAGGGCAGTGTCGGTAATCCCACCTGATCAAGTACCAGAATGAAAAAGTAATCGTGAAATAAAGGACAAAAAGTTATGTTTACAAAAGTTGGTCGGTCTAATTGAGCTTGACAGGTTTTGTACAGTCAGACTACCGATCTGGGGCGATCAGGGGCGATCAGGGGCTTTAGAGGCAAGCTTTAGCTTGTAAATATATTAGGAGACCCAACCCGAGCCTACGTTCTCAAACATTATGACGTTAAGTTCTTTCTCTAAAATTACTGTTCCATGGTGGTACTCGATCAAATAGGATTACGGACAATGCTCTCTCATTCTATATAGAGCGTGTGACTTCACGCGCGCCGCGTAAATGTAACGTGCTTGTAAAGTTTATGATTTGTAAAGATTGGTACACAATGTTGGGATAAGCTTCGACACAATTTCAGCGGAACGAGCTTGTTGTTTGTTGAGACCAAGCTTTATTTTGTTCGAGAAATTATTAGTTCCGCTTTCTTTAGCAAACTTTGAGTGTGGCTGATTTCATGTCAATAAAATCGAAAAACTAGTAAGACCATGTTTGAAACCACACAACTATTTTGGATCTCAGCTAAGTGGAACAATCTAGAACGGTATGTAGTGAATAACGAAAGGAGGCTGTACCAGCTCTCGGATAATTAATAAATATCATGGAATATTAATCCCCACAGTACCACCACCCAACGCTTATACAGTCAGCATCAAAATTATGTGTGCTAACAGAGTGGTCAAAAATATATTGACAAAAGCCATTTTAATACTGCAGTGACAGTCGTATGTCATTTGAAAGAAGGAGGAACGATGACGAGGACGGAGACACTTAAAAAAATACTTTAGACCTCACCTAGTTCAAGTTTTGGATGACAGCTTCATGGATCATAATATTTTTCATGGAAATATGCAATATTTTGCAATCTTGATTAAATGGATTTTTCTGAACAACTTGCCAAGGATGCTAAAGTAATATTTTTTAAAGAAAATAAGGGATGACAGATGATGTCAGCTAACTAGCTAACATATAAAATCTTAACTGACTGAGTCGTAGTCGAACATTTTTTTTGACTAAACGTGCAATTTTAATTATATTATAAGTGGTCACCCATCCGACACAACAGCAATCGTTGCCGATCCACTGTCACAACTGCGCCAACCGCAGATCATTCAATAATAGATGCGACTAAACATATCACCGACAGAGTGCAGTCAGAGGCATCCTGAAGGACGAACTGAGGGTAGACGATTAAATCTGGAGCAGGACGTGTACTTGTCTCTCGGGAGATGTGGCCAAACCAAAGTTGTTTAGTTTCAATTGAGGTCTAGGTACTACGTGGGCTCAGTGCGGATTGTTGGAGGGGTGTAAGGTCAGTAAAAAAGCTTTACGTCAGATGTTATCAACCCGTCCTAAGGCCTCCAACTAGGCTTAACGACTGACATCTAGCGACGTCAACCGGAACCAACAGCTTAACTTCCTCTTGGAACACAGAAAAAAAAATACAGAAATGCCCGAAAAAATAAATCTCGACTGGAATGGTCACCCATCCCATTCCGGCCCGGCCGGTGTTGCTTTACAACAGCAACCGTTGGCGATCCACTGTCACAACTGGGCCACGCGCACCTCATTCAATAATAGATGCGACTAAACATATCAACGACAGAGTGCAGTCAGATTCATCCTGAGGGACGGACTGAGGGTAGTCGGTTAAATCTGCAGCAGGACATGTAGTTGTCTCGTGGGAGATGTGGCCAAACCAGAGTTGTTTAGTTTCAATTGAGGTCTAGGTACTACGTGCCTGCAACATACGAAATAAGCTCATGAGCGCTTTATTTCTGCAGGAAGATTTTGAAATTCATTCAGCCTCTTGAAGGAAAGTCGACTTTGCCATGAGCTCCTTTCCAACATTATTTCTGTAAACTGCGTTTCGAACACCTGTCAACGCACTAGCCTCGTAGTTTCTATATAACCTAATTCTGAAAAACTTAGTTGGAATGCAGCCTCATTTGAAGATATTAGATTAGATTAGTACTTAGTCTATCTTGTCACTCTCTGCTTAATGTTTCTTATAGCTTGGGATTCACAGATATCGATAGGCCTTTAAACTGGTATTTTCTTTTTTTCACTTGGTCTAGGTCAAAAATTGTACCTATTATGTTCACTTTTTTTTAGCCATTTCATCATTATTAATTCCTTTATGTATAAATTAACGAAGCCTTGCAAAAGTTAATTTGTAGCACATGATAGAGATCGTCTAAGCTGAACTGATGCGTCTCTCCACCGCATCTACGCATACAAGAGTGCTTGCTTGTATGCGTACTCTTGTCTTCGTCTGTGTTTCCGGATACATTCAACCTGGTGTCTTCAAGGCATTTTCTGGGTAAGCGTGTTACACCGTCGACCTCTTTATCGCTTACCATCAGGCGAGACTGAGGTCAAACGCAAACCCATTTTTTTTAAAAAGACGATCTACCAGCTGCTACAAGCCTAAAAGTACCAATTATCTTTTTTTTGCAAACTTATAGTGAATAAATGAATATGATGGAAAACCATATGACAATACATATTGAATTTGCAATAGCACATCTTTGGAGCCGGAAGCGCGGTGGACGCATCCGATCTCGACATGTGTCCTGCGTCCGCGCCTTATTTCCGCCGCCGAACCTTTTGCGAATTCACTGGATCGGGAATTTCACTGGAACGTCCTTTTTGGTTTTACCTCTTTCGCTGCTGGCTTTGTTTACAAAGGTTTTAATTTTGTTGGGATATTGTTACTCTTTTTGAATATTTTCATAATTTTTCGTTCGTCACGTCCCTTTCACCGCAAAAATTGTTCGTCGAAGGCAAAATAATATTTTGTAGAAGATAAAATTTGGCTTGTGAGGTTGTTTGTTTTTGCGGTATGAGTTCATATTAGTAACATAATCTGAGACGGGCGCCTGCGCCGCTGAGCTAAGCGGCTTGTTGTAAAGAGGACGAAATAAAAAGTCACTTACCGCCACACTCAGAGACGTCAATTAACGTTAATGGTTAATTAGAGTCAAAATTCAATTTTTCAAAATAGGTTTTATAACAAAGTGAATAAAGAGCTTTTAAGAATGTCCAATTTTGACTCTAATGAACCATTAACGTTAATTGACGTCTCTGAGTGCGGCAGTTAGCACGAAAACGCAGGTAGGAATCTACACGGCTACACACACGTACAAGGAAAGCATGGCACTACGAAAACAGCATAAAACAAGATGATAGAAGTGAAGCAGCAGTGAAAAAAGTTGTGAAAACGGGAAAATTTATGTTTTTTAGAGCGATTGTACGAAACATTAACAAATGCTTTTGTAGATAACATCCAGGAATGGCATGTTCAGTTTAATTTGTAAAAAAACACAAAAGAAATGAGACTTGAATGTTCAGTTAGCGTCAAACTCACTGCCTTATTTAATTAGCCTTTTAGCAATCACTACCCCTCCCAACCGCGCTACCGAGCTAACCACCTGGCGATAAAAGTTTTACAAAAACAAACAATACCTTGTTTAATACTCTCCCTTCTCTAAGTAATAGCTGCTGCACTTAAATGAATTGATTTAATAAAAAGAAAATCGCGTTTTATTTAATTTTTCACGAGCCACAGGGATAAGATAGACTGCGTCTAACGGAACGAACCGCCGCTAATCGCTCACCGGTTGCTCTGCGGAACTTAACTTTAAACGCCATCGGTCAACTCTCGGAAAAATAAGCAAAATGGAACGCTTACCAGCTGGGTTCTTTAAGCTAGGAGCTGCTAATATTGAGGTTTAAACGGGGAAGTTATTAGAGTTGGCGTAAAATAAAAACACGTAACAAATTCTAAGGAAATGACCTTAGCCTATTTCGGCGAGATGGATCGGTAAGATTTACAACGCATAGATTTAACTAAGGTGCCACAAATTTTAAGTTATATTTTCCTATCGTTGATCTTAATGATGAAACTTAAAACATGAAAATAGAACAGTTGGCATGCTATGTGCCTAAAAATACAAAAAAAAATGAGACTTGAATGTTCAGTTAGTGTCAAACTCACGGCCTTATTAAATAAGCTTAGTTCAGCAATCCTTACCACTCCCAACCGCGCTACCGAGCTAGCCACCTGGCGATAAACAAGTGTAACAAAAACAAACAATACCTTGTTTAATACTCTCCCTTCTCTAAGTAATAGCTGCTGCACTTAAATGAATTGATTTAATAAGAAGAAAATCGCGTTTTATTTAATTTCTCACGAGCCACAGGGATAAGATAGACTGCGTCTAACGGAACGAACCGCGGCTAATCGCTCACCGGTTGCTCTGCGGAACTTAACTTTAAACGCCATCGGTCAACTCTCGGAAAAATAAGCAAAATAGAAGGCTTACCAGCTGGGTTCTTTAAGCTAGGAGCTGCTAATATTGAGGTTTAAACGGGGAAGTTATTAGAGTTGGCGTAAAATAAAAACACGTAACAAATTCTAAGGAAATGACCTTAGCCTATTTCGGCGAGATGGATCGGTAAGATTTACAACGCATAGGTTTAACTTAGGCGCCACAAATAATAAGTAATGTTTTCTTATCGTTAATTGTAATGATGAAGCCTAAAATATGGAAATGGAACAGTTGCCATGCTATGTGATACGGAAGTATTTTGAATTATTTTACCCATCACACGTTGCTGTCCGACAGTTACGAAAATAAACACAAACGTTATCGAATCTAACTTACAACCTCAGCAGGCAAGAGGCAACTATTTCATCAACAGTCCAGTCAAGAAATAAAGTACAACGGTAAGGTAAGAACATCCTCTACCAGGAACCTTTGAGGCTTAACCGACAATTTAGGATGTTTAGTGTGTGCAATCGCGATTATTAAAAAAACTTTTTTTCAGCTAAATACTTTATCAGCTCTATTAATGACTATTAACTATTCATTATCTTTCATTAAGTTATCTGAATTTACAGTGTGTTGTATCGACACAGGAAGTCCGTTTCAATTAATAGGGTGTTCCAGCTGTTTTTAATTTAATTTCAGTTAGCTGGCTCAGTGTGTCGGTTAATATTACAGTGATCCTGCTCGCAAAGCCGCGGATCGGGGATTTGATCCCCGCCCTGGAAAATTATCTATGTAAGCCTGTATTGTACATACCTGTTTCTGTATTGGTGCGGGAATCAAACCCAACCCTCAACGGATGCTTGCGATCATCAGTTGAGGGGGCGCGGTGTATAGCTACCTAAACGGGTCTTCAGTTATGAAAGAAGTCAGGTTTGTTCAAGTTCTTTCACTTTTGACCTGCTAAACTGGTCTTTAACTTTTTTTTTAAATTGGAAAATTTTTAAAACATGATACATTTTTGCTCAAACTGTTCTTGGGTTTTGTTCTATCAACAAGACGGGATCGACAGATTTGCTCGGTCACAATGACTATCGCCAGAGCGCGTCTGTCGAGAGTACGGGACACCTCGTTAAAGCTATAAATGGTTGTCGTAATAATTAACGAACAAGTTTTCAGTCATTAAAAGTCTGTTTCTCGATTCGCTCCGTCTAATTACCTATTCATACGAATTAGTTGGGAAGCTGAGCGCTAATTTTACATTCTTGAACAAGCTGAGAACAGGCCGTTCCACTGAGAGATATAACTGCTATAAACGAGCCCTAATTATATTAGGAATACGCGTATACTCTGAATATCTCTTTTCTTTACGGTGCACGATGATGGAAAATATCGATAAAACACACGGTAGGTTCGCCACTTGCCACTGTTGGCATAAAAAAGTGTGGGCTTCTGAATGGTTAGTATGTGCCTCTGATAGCCCGTTTAGAATTCAGTCGTGAGCGTAATATTTGCATACACTATTAAATTACTATAAAATCGTTTTTGTTATTTTAACAATAATTAAACTTATCCAGATATTAACGCCGTTTTAGTCTTCATTAAATTTCGGCCTCCAAGGCCGTCACTCCTTCGCGACATGAACCCTTCTCACTGCCACTTCATCTAACTGACCCGTTGGGCTACGTCGGCGACCTTAGTTCTTCTACGGATTTCTTTATTTCTGATTCGATCTCGTAGCCAAATGCAAAGCACGTTACGTTGGGTGACCTTGAGCTTTCTTAATAATACTTGTTTCATAGTTAGTGTCCACGTCTCCGACCCATTTGACACTGGTAACACACACTGGTGTTGAAAGTTTTCATCTGTCTACTTAGATCGCCTGGCCCAGATGGACGTTTTATATTAGAGAATCGAGCTGCCAACAGTTACTGGAGTGGCAGTATCACGGGTGTTTGTCTTGTCCATATTTATTCACAAGTCCACTGTTGGGAAACTCGATTGAAGATCCAATCACCACTATAACGTCGACAAATCGAAGGTGAGGTAAATAAAAACTAAACAGCGTCAATAGTTACGAAAATCTTGTTCAGTGTTGTTCAAAATGTTTCTGTTTCCGAACGAAGGAAACAAGAACACAATGCCGCCATCACCTTTTACGTATTCTACGGCCGTTTCAGGTTTTTTAACATCCTCTCGTTTGTAGTTTGGCTCCCAAAAGATTTAGTTGAGTGAACAAAAACGGGGCGAATGGGGGCTCGTTAAACAAACGTAAACCTGCAGGTTAAGCGAGGACGTGACAGCCCTGCCTGTTTAGAGCTTGTGTTGTGAGCAATCGAAGAACTTTGTAACTAAGTTTTCAACTATTTCCTTTGTAGAGTAACATAATTTGCAAGTGTGCTCCGAAGAGTGTAGCTGTATTGATTTTTATTCATGAGGCCATGTGCGAAGTGTTGCGAAAAAAAAGCTTTGTTTATTCGTGTTACAATAAATCACTTCTGTATTTAACGCACTTTTTGTGTTTTTTCATTACAAGCTTAATATTTCTGGAGAATATTTTTTTTATTCAGGCGTTTGATTTATCCCATTAACGCACATTTTGACAAAACCAAAATCTTCCAACTACGCATAATATCCAAATCTAGTATTGAAAGTACAGCTTATCGCCAGTTGCTATCCGTGGTGAGCGATGATGTAGAATAAGGCTTCGGTCTTCACTCTCCTGAAAGGCAAACTAAGCCTGCGATAACAGTCCCCGCCTCTACCCGACCATACATAGCTCTCCTCAAAAGAACCCCTAATAGGGAAAGTGTTTATTAACGGAATCCGTGCTTACAGTCGTTTACACGATGCGATTTCTTTATAGCTAATTATGCTAAAACTTAAAATTGTACTACGTTTGTAGTACAATTTCATATTGTAATTTCCATTGATTATATTTCTTCTTCTTGTCTGTCGTTTCACTCTTGGCAGAGCGGTCGTGCTCACTTTGAGGTAGACACAGCTTTCCGCACGATCTCCCGCCACCTTTTCCTGTTGGTAGACTGTCTATCGCAGTCAGATACGCGGCATCCCACTGCGGATTTTATTTGGTCAGTCCAGCGCATTGGTGACCTGCCACGCGGTCTTGTCCCTTCCACTTTTCCCTGCATGACCAGCCGCAGATTATATTTACCTTTGTTTATCTTGCCTTTGATGATGAAGTATTTAGAGTGCGAGCAGTTAAGTGGTGGAAACTTCACAAAGTAAATTTAAAAACTGAAAATCTTACCGACAGCATCTTGCTGGTGAGCTTGCTTGCTTATCCCTATATGTATGTGCAGTATAAAATAAAGCCGCTTGCCGTGTCTGTCTGTATATTAGCTAATTCCCCTTAATACGCGGACGGACATTGCTGTGGTTGGCATTCAGATAATTACCTTTGGATGATTAATAACATGCATGTTATGGGTCATAGAAGTCGTCGGATGTAAAGACCCTACTTCATGCAGTCAAAAGAAATTCCATCTATTTATTTTGTCCAGTGCCAAGTATAAGACCTTCGGCCGCTTTCATTCCTGCTCTCGACGGTAAGTGGCCATCGTTAAGTGGTGTTTGGTCAGGAGGGATTACCTTTGCTCTTTTCGATTTGACCCTCATCCCACTCAATCAGACTGAGCGGCTTCAGCTAAAACGCTTTTTGCTTTGTAATTTTTACGTCATTTAACTCACCCCAAATACCTTTGTTCTAAAGCTGTTGATTTAAAGTACCATCAATTTGGCAGAATTTCCGCATCAAAAGTATTCGGTATTTTTTGAGGATAAGTTGAAAAGGAGATATCGGTGTTTTGAATTCCAGAAAAAGTAAATTATTTGTTTTGTACGAATTCAGATTTCAATATTGCTAAGAATAACTTTGATATCTGGTTACGGGGTACAAAACTCAAATAAGCTCTTGAAATAAATGAGACGTTTACCTAAGTACGAAAATCTACATTACAAACGTATATATGAGTGGCAAAACTAATTTGTGTTTAATTAGCCATGAAGAAATCTAAATTTTTTAAACTGCGTGTGACCTTTTAGATTAGTCAAATATAATATACAGTGAGTCTCGTCACCGGTGGTGACCCCGTTAGGGTTCTGTAATTTAATCAACTTATCGACAAATCCACTGTAATATATATTTTTTCCTTCTAATGAAGAATGGCAACCATTTGTTTTTTTTTGTCGAGACCGGGTGTGTTCATTTATTTAGCAATATTTACCGATGTGCAGTACCTATAAGAATTATAGCAGTGTTCGATCGACCGCTGAAAGTTAAGACAATAGGTTGAAAAAAAAAGAAATTAACAATAGCCCCCACTAAAATCTCTTAAAAATGTATTGCTAAATCAATAAGTACACCGGGCTGGGCATGAAACATCAAATGGCCGCCATTTTTTAATAGAGGCATTTTTTTGATTGCAACCAGTATGGCAACTTTATACATACACAGCGAGCGCAGCTTGTTTGTGAACGCGGCCGAGCCGTCCCGTACGTACGCGGCGTCGTAGGCACACACTGACGGTTATATTGATTCTAACGATACTTCAGTCCCGTACGTAAGTCTGCGCGCACTTGTGTGTTACGTTGCTCTGGCGCAGCTGCCGCTCGTGTAGCGACAGCCCTACATGTTTAGGCAATTATCGCTCGCTTGCGGACTAACTGCCGCACTCAGAGACGTCAATTAATTGACGTTAATGGTTCATTAGAGTCAAAATTAAATAAATAAATAAAAAAAAAAAACCAGTTTTCAAAAGAGACTTTATAACAAATAGAATAAAGAACTTTTCAGAATGGTCAATTTTGACTCTAATGAACCATTAACCATTGACGTCTCTGAGTGCGGCCGTAAGTTGCCCTACTTGTTTTATTGTACTATCCTCCAGCTATGATTATCTATACATATGCATACCATAAACACCAGAACCGCCCCTCGCTGATCCAAGGACCGCAGCCATTTTGTTATTTGTCGTTTGTATTCAGGCGCTGCGCGTGGACACGAGACTCCACTTTACTCTTTTTATTCTTTCATACAGAACGCGGCGAGAGGGTTTACGATACGAGGCCCCTGTTTCTTTACATAATTTAACGTTTTTCTTGGAACGTTTAAAGGCGTCACGTTCGGCTTTTCGGGAAAGGAATTTTCATAAAGTTCACTGACTCTGTGACAGTTTTTTTAGGTGGCTGTACTAAAAGACTGATACTCCAATATTATTCTATTAAGGAAAAGAAGGAGTATTGGACCTAAAAGATCGATGTCCTTGGACTCTAGGGTTTTGATATAGGTGTATTACAAGAACCACTTCTGCTGTGTGGGTTGCATGGTTGCAAAACAGACTTCGGTGAACAATACGAACTTAACAGGGTCACTGTCCTAATAACATAACAATTGGCTACTAATTAATAAATCACAGGTGCACACAATTGTGAACCGGTTAATTTCACTTCTGAGTGATTGAGCTTTCTCAAGTGGTTTATCAGGTATATAAATAGTAACATAATATTCATATTTTACTGTACAAACAAATAACCACAGCAGTATTTTTTTCAGATATTCACACACAAATAATCTCATACATATCGGTATAAGAACTTACTTCTAAATTACAAAATTGACCTTCAGAAAAGCTGATATTAAGCGAATCAAGATCCATCCCCGAATTCACAAACGTCAATCAATGCTAAGCACGCGCTCACGCTCATGCTCTCCCGTAATATGTCAATAGAACTGAAAGGGACAGCTATACTTCTGAGGGATGCTCAAAGTTGATTGGCGTTTGTGAATTCGGGGGTGAGAATCGTTTATGTCAGTAACTGTCTACTTTTGCATGTCCACATCCTTATCCACTATAACACAATACGTGGCCACAGATAACGAGTCCAACTGGAGACTGCGTCATGGACGCACTTGATCCCCCACAGGTGTGCTTGCGGTGTTCCCGCGCAATCGATACTTCGATGCCACACTTAGTATTTTATGTCAGTTACTGCCTATTTTTGCTTGTCAGTTTACATCCCTAATAACAGCCTGTTCACGCCTAGCGCGGCGACCATTGCGGCGCGTGTTCGTAGCGTAAACGCCGCGATCTCGCGGCGATCACGCCAGCGAAGCCGCGGGTGGTATCGCGGCGGGTGAACGCCACATCCATCAGTCAAATTCAAAGCAGGCGTCGCGCCATTGTCGCGGTGTGTTCGCGGCGTTTTATCACGGAACTATCGCTGCGAAATCGCGGCGTGTACGCTGCAATCAATCAATAGTGTGAACAGGCTCTAATATCCGCTATTAACACAATACGTGGTCACAGATAACGAGTCCAACTGGAGACTGCGTCATGGACGCATTTGATCCCCCACAGGTGTGCTTGCGGTGTTACCGCGCAATCGATACTTCGATGCCACACTTAGTATTTTATGTCAGTTACTGCCTATTTTTGCTTGTCAGTTTACATCCCTAATAACAGCCTGTTCACACCTAGCGCGGCGACCAGTGCGGTGCGTGTTCGTAGCGTAGACGCGGGTGAACGCCACATCCATCAGTCAAATTCAAAGCAGGCTTCGCGGCATTCTCGCGGTGTGTTCGTGTGTTTTCGCGACGTTTATTTTATCGCGGAACTATCGCAGCGTGTACGCTGCAATCAATCGCTAGTGTGAACAGGCGCTACCGTTATAACACAATACGTGGTCACAGATAACGAGTCCAACCGGAGACTGCGTCATGAACGCATTTGATCCCCCACAGGTGTGCTTGCGGTGTTCCCGCGCAATCGATACTTCGATGCCACACTTAGTATTCCGCTCACAAGCCAACTCTGTTACGCTCTCCTTCTGCGAAAAGGTACTCTATAATTTTATTTTCCGACCAAAACGTAGTTACCCGAGAAACTGATACTTTTGTAACGGATATCCAGCGAGTTCTTTTTACGGGATGAATCTAATTTTCTTCAGAACGAATTTTGAGAGTGTTGTTTTTGAAGGCACGAAGTTAAGAGTTTGAAGTAGGGTATTCGCAAGGGCTGAATAACCTTCTTTCCAAAATTCAATTAAATGATGAGAGATTATTTTTCAACAAGTGTTTTGATATTTTACAATTATTATTTGCCCTGCAGTAGCACTTATTTCTGCGTGATTATTAAACTAGTCGCGTGGAATTAGGTTTAAAGAAATGTTAATTTTATAAGTAGTAGCGTATGTGTTATTCTGATGTATAAGCTATATTAATGTAGTTTTATTAAAATCCATCCAAAATTCAATTAAATGATGAGAGATTATTTTTCAACAAGTGTTTTGATATTTTACAATTATTATTTGCCCTGCAGTAGCACTTATTTCTGCGTGATTGTTAAACTAGTCGCGTGGAATTAGGTTTAAAGAAATGTTAATTTTATAAGTAGTAGCGTATGTGTTATTCTGATGTATAAGCTATATTAATGTAGTTTTATTAAAATCCATACAGTAGTTTTACGTGACAGACTTCAGTGACCATACTTTCGAATTTATTATATCAGATAGGATGAATTAAAAAAAAAGTTTTTTTACAGTTTTTAGTTTTTGTGTGAATAAATGATAGATTCTGTGGAAGTTGAGATGTGGCTCTAAAATGTAATTAATTGTAATGTGCCTGACGAAGCAAAAATAATAATCCCCTTTTTATCTGTGTTCTTATCAGACTAATAAATTACAATTTGTTGGTCTGATGAAAAAATCTGTAGCTATTTATACATAGTAAAACATAACGTATGGTTATTATTGTTTTTAGCAATTTCCATGCAGTATCTTTTGCGCGGTGGCGCGGTGGAGGCCTACGTCCAGCAGTGGACCAACATAGGCTCATCTTCTTCTTTCATCTTTCGCGGTTTGCGAAAGATGAAATGAGATGATGTTCGATTCCCGCCTGATGCCAAGATGACCGAATGTCTTTTTCTGGTTTTCAGATCTTTAGTAAAAACAAAACGTATTTTACAAAAACAGCTATTTTAGACGCTTTGTAGTCGCAAGCATATAAGTGCAACAATTGCAAGTCTGTTGCAAGGATCACTTGACTTGAAATAGAATACCATTCTCGACGACGACGTATGCAAATTCTATGACCTCTATTGAGAATCGGAAAATGCTCAGAGGATATCTATCTGTATCTGACTTTCAAACAAAGTGATTCGCAAAAACTCACCCATGAGCATTGATATAAACCAAAAGATAGGGCATTTTCGTAACAAAAGTGGCCACCCTAAATCAAGTCCGATAGACCTGTTTGCAAGCGAATCTGACAGCGACTAGTTTGCGTGCACGTCATTCATACGACAATGTCACGTGCCAGTTTCTGGATTCGCGAAGTATGAACGTAACGTATCTTCTTCTTTTTTTTTTATATCAATGAGTTACCTCTGAATTTTCAAAGTCTTATGGTAAAGTAGTAAATTGTTCTAAGAAAATAATGTCAAAAACATTTTGCTGAAAACTTTGGAAATTGTCTATATTATAATGAATTATAAACTGATGTTTATAATTTATTTTAATTGTTTTATGAAATTCATTGCTTATTTTGATAATATTCTTTTAAATAATTACATAAGACGTCCACTGTAACTGTTATAAACCCAACTATTGACTGACAAATAAATAAAAATAAAAACACAAACAGCCAATTTTTCATTCAAGGCATTTTAACAACAAAATTATCTGTCCCTACCAGGGTGTCAGAGTCTGATGAACATAGCCAAGAATTTCTAAATTACGTACCTACTAAATATACCAACAAAGAACAATCACAAATTGCCACATAAATGTTTGTCCGTAGAGATGAACGCCACAACCATCGGCGCCAAAGGCATTTCTACCCATTGCTCCAATGGGCTAGTAAAACAGCAACAAAGAATAAGTTCTAGTAGTTTTTACAAATAAGACATAAAATCGAACGAAAAGGAATTCAATATTTCTTCTTAGTAAAATGTACGTAAAAGTATTTCCTTTGAGCTACAAGTACGTCTGATATTCACTTCGGTTTGCTCTTGAAAGATTTCCTCTTTATTTGTCCTTTCACTTCACCTTCAGAACACGATACCAATTCAATATACTCGTAGCATCACGAGAAAACACGCAGATACGCCTCTACAAAGTACTTTAATGAGATACCGCGACATACGTACTACCATGTCGTCCTAACTTCGTCACTGCCCCGCCCTTTCCAAATACGACCCACGATAAAAGTTCCAGTCACGCGTACCGACTTCCAGTCGACTTTACGGCGTTTGTTTACCGAATGTTTGTTTCGGTCTGTTTATGTTTGACTTTCGTCTATTTGATCTGTTTGACGTCTTGTGAATGACTCGCGCGTATATTTTTACCAGTGGTGGATCTAGGACCGGGGTGAGGGTGCAAAAAATTCATAACATACACACATGGCATAGGCTTGCGACTATATCCGAAACTGGGTGTGCACAAGTACATTGATTGGTGCCGTCATGGTGGACGGAAATTCAGACGCCCAAATTTTGCAACCTAACGTGGTATGAGAAGTAATACTCGTGAAATTCTGGGGGCCAACCTCAACGACAACAACCTCATCTTCACGGATGAGAAAGAGAGCGATAGTTAATGTAAACGTTTCAAGTTTCCGTAAGACACGTCACCTAACACTCAGACAAACAGATTTTGCAGGAATGTTATGAAGTAAGGATCTGCAAGGTTTTTAAAGAGTAAACGTACAAGGTACGATCCAGCCATTCAAATAAGCTGTGGTCAAATTAAAAGTCTGAAGTTAACCATCAACATTTAAACTTTTCTTATCTTTGCAGTCATTCTATGGTGTGTAAGAATCTTGGTCACCATCAGTATGTATCTACCTGCTTTCAAACGCATTCCTTATAACCGTAGAATTTAGAAAGAGATGATTCTGTCTTAAGCTTGATTCTTGTCGGTGAATCTTGCACACGTTTACCCAATTAAATCACAGTCCCCAAAATGATCTTACTCCGTCACTGGACGTGGTAAAAAGTAAAAACGGACAGATTTTCCTTGACTTTTATCTGTATCGCAGGTGAAAGATGAACGTGACGCTTTTATGTTGACTCTGCGAAGGGTCCGTAGTCTCGACACTCACGTTTCATTCACCTGTTTACCCGTTCGGAAAAGTTTTTTACAATAATCTGCTTAAAAGGGTGAGGAATCAATTACGGTAAGAATTGTTTCGGATGGAAGACGAAATCGGCTAAATTTGAATCAGAAAGAAAAAAAGAAAACACGTTTACTGATCTCGGACATCTCGGACATCTGGATATCATTTCCAACAATTCACACAGATCGTTTTATTATTTCTAGTACTGTGTTAGGCAGGACTTGTCTTTCGCCACACACTCTTCTGAGTGTGTGGCGTACCTACGAGACTGGCCGTTTTTATTTAATTTAATATTGATTCCCGTTGGACTCCAGTATCGCCTGATGATGAGCAATGAGGCTGACAGTGGTACAATTACCCAGCGAACGCCTGTTCACTATTGCTTTCAAGGCACCAACGGTTTCCTGAAACACAGACGCGGGAAGCGCATTCCGCTCCTTTTGGTACGGACCAGAAAGGAAGCGGTAAGTAGTTGTTTTGTTGTGTTTTTGTTTTGTTTTACTTACGTCAAACTGATTATGCTAAATTCTAAAAACCAAGTTATTGCTATGTTCGTAAGCTCTTGTATTGCGAAAACTCTTACGCCTGATGTTATAGTTTGAAATGCAAGCCATTTGCCTACCCCTTGACGACCCACCATGAATATACTGTCGTTGTATGCCTGTCCCCCAGCCCATAACTGCTTACTGCCGAGCATATGATACTTTTTATACCCCTCTTTCTTGCATTTCCCCTGTTATTTAACGATGTCGTCTATGTTGGGTTTTCTGCCATCTCAGTTCCCTTGTCATGGCTTTATTTTACGACTTACATACTTTTATCATCTTATTAAGTTTGAGAACCTAGTGACTATTAATCTCTTTATGGAGTTTATAGAGTATGGAGGCCTTAACTCAAGTATTGCTAGTAAATGGTCGTCGGTCTGAGTTTAACATCGACTGGTTACCAGTCATTGTTAAACTCATTGTTACTTTCGGAGGACAGCGGGTCACTACCTTCATCAAATAACTGTTGCGTATTTGATGTTCGTGTAAGTAATGATACAAAAAGTTAAAAACTAATGGATGAAAATTTCCTTTACAATAGACATGAACATAAAAAATATTTAATGCATACATAAATATAAGTACCTTATTAAGGTTGCAGAGAGCAAACAGACCAATGGCAAGAAACTCTTCAGACGCATAATTAAAATTGAGGTTATCATCGTAGGTATAAGATTTTCCTGATCAGGTATATAATTATTTATTTATTATAATTAATAAAAACTGAAACAACTACAAACAAATAATCAAACTACTAAATAGAATAAAGAAAAACAAAATTAAAAAAACCGTTACTACCAAGAATTATTGTCCGCCGCCTCGATTAAAATGGTGCCCAAAATGCTGGCAGCATGGCCTCTTTGAATAGCCAGACTTATAAGCTGGCCGAGGTAGCCACCAGCCTTCTGATCACCAGTGACTTAAATCAGGCGAGTGAACCTCTTTGTGGAATTCTTAGAACAGATTACGGGCTCCTTGGCCCCACGGTCCCAACGTTTCCACGCCAAAGGGAACAAAGCGGTAACAACTGTGAAGATATTATTATTTATAGCATTTTTAACTAAGAAGTGCATTCTAGCCGGATGAACGATGCCTGACGCATTCGCACACATTAATTCATTATGCACCCGACCAATCCATGCCGTTTCCCACAAACCATATTCCAGTACAGTAAACACGCATGGCATCGACATAAAATACTGCTTCGTCCATATCTCCTGATTCATTTGGCCAGTTTGTTGAATTATTTAAACGATCGCTTATTGGAACGGATCAGTTCCATTAATCGATTTACTGCGGTATTAAAGGTTTAATATTTAATCGCGACCGTCAACAGTATTCATTTAATTTATGGGATAGTGGGTTAGGCGCCGATTACACTAGCGTTTTTATCGCGGGCAGGGCATGTTTGATAGATAACGATGCGTTTGCGAGACGTGGTTACTGCATTCGAAAGGCACGCGTTTATAAACGAACAACAGACGCGCTGGTGAGGTATTGTGAAATAAGATCGAGGGCTGTTATTTTGCTGGTAGACTGGATACATAAATAAACATGCAATAAATAATTGTAAAAATTCCTAACGCAAATAACAAGTTCAGTAGTCGAGAATGCTGTTAAAATAAAAGTGATACTAGACTTACAAAATAAAAGGAGTAATAACCGGACCCCATTTAAAATTTACAAAGCTCCTTCGGGAGATTTGTTTGGTTGAAGTTTAGGTCTCGGCTAAATGCATTTTAAGCGATTTGTAGCTAAGACTCCCTTTGAAGGTTACATATCGTTTGACATTAAGTTTTTTTAGGTGCAGAACGGCGATGGGCAGAAGATGAGTTGATAACAGTTATAGCATTTTCTACAGTAACAGCATTCCTTTTCAAGCACAATTAGGAACTATTTAGTTAGAACCTTTTACAGGTAGCGAAAAATTTTTCATCACAAAGCAGGTCCTGTCTGCCTAACTTCACTCAATGTCCTATGGCTGAGGCTGTCCTAGGAGGAGTGGTCCTGAGTAGTGCAATCTATTGAGCCCAGCCACTCCAAGCGACTGTCAGGTCCTCGTGGCCGCTTATGGCAAAAATATCTTCGCCTTAAATAGATATATATTTATATAAAAGGATATCTTTAAAACAACCGAATATGTCTGCAGGTTCTTAAATGGTTGCCTTATAAGGCTCGTGGCTAATAACTCGTCGGTCTTACTATATTTTACGACCGAATCTGAAATAGAAAAAAAATTAGATCATTACAGATTGAGTGCGATAGATAGATGGACAAATATGAATTTGCCATATCTTTGCGGTGGATTCTTTGCAACGTTTAGGCCCAGACTCCACCAGAGCTGAGCGGAGATGTGTGGCGTCGAGCTGTGTTTTCAACAACCAATGGAGTTGCGTTATTCACACATGGAGATGTGGAGATGTGATTCTATTGGTTGTTGAAAACACAGCTCGACGCCGCACATCTCCGCTCAGCTCTGGTGGAGTCTGGGCCTTATACTTTGTTGTCCAACTAGTGTCTGAATAACATTTTATGCTTCGCACGTTGACGTAAAACAACTGTCTCTACTACATTTGAAGTAGTGCACATTGAATTCTAAGTACTTAGTTAATATTTTTAAATTACAACGAATAAAATACCATAGCGTATCACTAAAAACTAAAAACGATAAACATTCTTTGTATTGAACCTAATTTGTATTTTGAACGAATGAAACAAATGAAAGATGCAACTTTGTTCATTGTATTAGAGAATTTGAGAGACAAAATGGAAACCTAACATCATGAAATGGAATTTTATATCTCGTGATTCCTGTGCAACAAGCCGGGTACAGTGGACGTGATATCTGCATTTGAAATATTAAAAAGTTGAGAGGATGACGGGGAAAAATATTTGCTCTCGACTCTGGCGGTCGCACTTGTCACCTTTTCAGAATCCATCCATCCATTGCAGTCCACGACGAACTAGGTCGACAAGTTGGAAAGGAAAGACAACTTGAAACTGTTAAGTAATATCATAGTAATGTTTGAAAAGAGCAGCTAGCTTAGTGAAGTGATCCTGTAAACTCATTTAGATTTTGAAGTTGAAATCAACTGTTAGATGCTCTTTGAAAACTAGCTTAAGCGGTTGTTTAAATATCGAATAACCTAATTCGCTGAATTTATACTTAATATTTTGAAGCTGAAGAGTTCCTTTGTGAGATTGAAGGCTATACCATGATACGACCAATAGGAGAGGAGCACCAATGAGAAATGTTGCAAATCGGGGAACAAATAAAATTTTACTGTAACGTCTTTTTAAAATTTGTTTCGGTTTTCAATACCTAATCTAACAGTTTTTGTTGGAGAAGGAGCAACGATAACTCTAAATTGTTTCTCAATTAGCATAAAATGGCTTCAGAGGATAACGACCCTTCGTTTGAATCACTTGATTGGAAATTTGACGGTTTTTGCTCTTGATAGAGAAAAGAAATTAAAGATATGACATTGGGGCATTGACTTTGAAGGCAAGGAAATCGTCGTCTCTTTGAAACCGGTGACACCAGCTGTGGTGTTCACTTCGCATCAGGTGACTCTCTTGCGAGATTGGGACCTCCAGGCCCTCATAAAGAATGTACAAATAATACACAACCTAAGAGATAGCGGTTCTTTGCAACCAAAACGATGTATTGGTAACAGAATAAGTCAATATTTAAAGATATACATTAAAAAGATACAAGACATAGCAAAAAGGTAGGTTGTCATTGCTGGGGGGCTAAAAAGGCAACATTTTAGGTGACTCATATTATGAAACATCTAACTGACGTTTCATCTAGAGCGCGGTCCGTTTCTTGTCAAAAGTGATAATAGCGCGCTCACACGCGTCCCGAATTGATAAATTGTATGAGCGTGAGCGACGTGAGCACGCTATGATCACTTTTGACTCAAAACGGACCGCGCTCTAGATGAAACGTCAGTTATATGATTCATAATATGAATCATCTAAAATGTTGCCTTTTTAGCCCCCTGGTCGCCAACAGTATGATTGTCGCTTATTGATTTATTTTTAAGACGAACATTTGTCTCTTTGCTGTGTCTCTTTAAATTATTGTGAATTAGTATTAGTTTGGTTCACTTGTAAAAGATGTTGAGAGATATTGATTTCAATTTCTAAGAAGTTGAAGATTTTTAATTTGGCAATGACTGACACAATTCAAAACAAAGCTCTCAAGAACTGTAAAGTTTAAATTGTTTGAAGTCCATGAATTTTTCAATACTCAAATTATTCTAACTTTATTTTCTTCACTTTTTTCATTGCGAACTTTAACCGCATCTTATGTTTGCTCGTATCTATTGTGATACAAAAATTGGCTTCTTCAATTCTAATAGGTTTGCGATTTCTATTCTTGTTTGATACGCGTACTGGAACCACACCTGGGCCCCGAGATATCAAATAAATATATTCCAGGCGTATTCCTAAAGTGACTTATTGCTCGCAATATTTTTGGCACGTTTTGTGTAGTTATTTTTGTTTATTGGCTGTACTTGGCAGAAGGCCATGCTAACATTTATCAAAGTTGCGCTGTAATAATACTTCGGTATGATAAACTGTTGGCTATGAAGTAATGGGTAAGTTTAATAAAGCATATGTTTATCAAAGATATTGTTCAGTTCATTACTATTCGTAGCTATCGTCAAAATTTTGTTTGTTCCTTCAAATGACCTGTTATGGGCAGTATTTTTCCTTGTCTTGCACAAAGCACAAATCATAGGGTGTAACGTGTCCACTGCATGCTGACATGTTCATTATTCATTATATTATTATATTGGTTTTATTCTACTCTCAGGTTTTAGGTTTCTTAAAAAGTGCTCGTGACTCAGTGTCCGCAACAATCGCCGTCATGAGGCAGTCAAGCTATGCTGGCTAGTAGGATGGGTGACCGCCTTGACCGATGTATTTATTGGGCATCTCCGTGCTTTGGAGGGCACGCAGTTGGTCTTTGCAGACGTAGCGATTTCAGTAAAAAAGCCTAACGAAGGCCTTAGCAGCCTGATAACATCTGGTATAAGGTTTCACTAGGTTAACATACCCTTAACAAGTCTCATTGAGCACTCGTGTTATTTTATGGCTCAAACCACCTCGTACTTGGGGCGATACCTGTGTGCCCAGCTGTGGACGTATAAAGACTGTTGCTTGTTAAAGGTTTACATTATATGTTGGTTAGAAGTGATTGTTGCCTAAACATGTTGTATTCATCAGTAAAAGATGGGTACTTAGATTGAAATTGTGTCTTCTTTCAAGAAAACTATCGAAGAGTTAGTAATTTGGAACGACATCTACCATCAGAGCACTCTATCTTCCGACCTTAATCCACGGTTTTGTCCGCCTAATCCCGGCTAGCAAAGGGTTACAGTCGCTCGTTAATTACCTCCGAATCAGGAGGTGTATCATGGAAGTCGTTAGGGCGTAATTTTATTGACGCAGCAGGATTAGAGTAAGCTACTAAATACTCGTACTCCTGTTCAATCGCAATAAATTCGCCGGAAGCACAGTATAAACCATACAGTAGAACATCTACATACAAACGTGCCACTCTCGGTTTGAATGTGTGCGTACGCGCCGCGCGCCGTGTCGCGATATCACGCACATGCAATTTCACGCACACGCTAGCATAAAATAGGGAGGCGGCAGTACGGACGGGCTGTGCCGCGTGTCTGTGTGCACGCTAGGCTGATAACTCGGTGGGCGGCCTTAGATAGCCTACTGTATGGTTTATACTGTGATTAGAGTAAGCTACTAAATACTCGTACTCCTGTTCAATCGCAATGAATTCGCGCGGAAGACACATGGTTGCGGCGGTGTTATTTATCGCTTGTTTTTTGTACGCGAGGTTAATGACCTTTAATGGGACTTTTATGGGCATTGACCTCTGGAAATTGGCCGAAAATATCGGGAGTTGTGTCATTCGACAGGTAACCCCTGGGGTGAGGGGTTTGACAATTAGGATAATGACGCGCTTGTTGTGTTAGTCTGTCACACCATTGCTGTGTAGAATATAGGTATTTGTGGTTTGGTATTAAATAACCATTGGGCATAAGCGTTAATACAGCCTTTTAATTTTTGTGCAAATATATCTGAAAATTAACTATTATTTTTGAGCGTAGGTAGTGTTCAAGCAAAAAATCAATTCATGAATGATAGTTGGAAAACATACAGTCGTTACGAGATCAATCAATTATTTATTTGAGTTATTTAAATTTATAAACTTGTGTTACGAAAATTTCTCGTTAAATAAATGTGTGTGTTGTGTGTATGTAGGTATACATAACTGAAATATAATAATAATATTTTTGGAAAGCGTACTATCATTTTGTGTAGAATTAACATTTACCCCCTCATTCATAAAACGAACGCAATGGTAAGCATTGTTGAAGCAATTGACGTGTTGTGTCACTTACTCGCAAAAGGCGGCAGCAGCAAGAATGAAAGTGACAATCGATACAAAAGTTGACGTGTTCTTAAAGAGCTGTTTAAGTTTTTATGGATAAGGGGGTTAGAGTGTTCTCATCCCTTAACTTGATGGACCCAAACGGGCACAGCCGTTAGAGTGCTTGCAAAATCTCTAAACAGTTGCTAAATAGGTCACAGTAACTTGGTGCACTTGTAAATTAATTATTCGCCCTTGTAACTAAGGTAAGGTTCGGACATGGGACGACCTGAATTATTTACAAAGGTCGCCCCTGGGAAATTACAAGTGCGAAGTGGATAGACACGGCGCGTCGGTACGGTAAAATGGCGGCGCAAAGCGACAGTTGGTAAGTTTTTGATGAGTTGCGTATGCTTAAGGTAGAAAGGTCTTTGTTACATTGAAACGTCGGTTTGAGTTAAGCCGATATTAGAGTTGCATTGAATTTGGCTGGTATATTTTTTATGGTAGAGATGTTTCCTCTTCTAACATATTAGGTATGCTGAAATAAAAGGTTGATAAGTAGGTAAAATTTTTGTTACCGGTTACACAGAAAGACACATGCGAACTGGATGTTCATTTACAAAGGTTGTTTCGTCTTGACTTTTAAAAACATTTTCTTTGTTTTAAAAAACGGATAATATAGGTTTTTCTATGTTTGAGTAAAATTTAAAAAAAAATATAACTAGCAGTCAAATTGCTTCGTAGTAAAGTTCGCTCTAATATTAGAGCGAACTTTACTACGAATTACTTTACTGGGAAATTACAAGTGCGAAGTGGATAGACACGGCGCGTCGGTACGGTAAATTTTCCGGCGCAAAGCGACAGTTGGTAAGTTTTTGATGAGTTGCGTACGCTTAAGGTTAAAAGGTCTTTGTTTCATTGAAACGTCGCTTTGAGTTAAGCCGATATTAGAGTTGCATTGAATTTGGCTGGTATATTTTTTAATGCTGAAATAAAAGGTTGATAAGTAGGCGCATATTGAATTTTTGTTACCGGCTACACAGAAAGACATATGTCTTTCTTTGTTACCGGCTACACAGAAAGACATATGTCTTTTTTGTTACCGGCTACACAGAAAGACATGTCTTTCATAAAATAGGGATAATATAATTTCAGCCGGTAACAAAAATGAAAGTGACAAAGCAAAACAAAAGTTAACGTTAAGTTCTTAAAGAGCTGTTTAAGTTTTTATGATTAAGGGGGTTAGAGTATTCTCATCCCCTAACTTGATGGACCCAAACGCGCGTAGCAGTTAGAGTGCTTGCAAAATCTCTAAACAGTTGCTAAACAGTAACTAAATTTAAAAATTTTAGGTAAATATAAATAAATTTAATTTTAGGTAAATTTAAGTAAATTTTAGGTAAATTTGCCGGCAAAGCGACAGTTGGTAAGTTTTTGATGAGTTGCGTACGCTTAAGGTAAAGGTCTTTGTTACATTGGAATGTCGGTTTAAGTTGAGCAGCCGATAAGGTTGCATTGAATTTGGCTGGTATATTTTTTATGGTGTTTTCTCTTCTAACATATTAAGTATGCTGAAATAAAAGGTTGATAAGTAGGCGCATTTAAAATTTTTGTAACAAGTTACACAGAAAGACACCGAAGTCGGTGTTTTCTTACAAACGTTGTTTCGTCTAGAGCAAAATTTTGTTTTAAAAACAGAAAAAAAGGTTTTTCTGTCATCACTATCATCATGTTAACCGCACGACGCCCACTGCTGGGCATAAGCTTCCCCCAAAGATCTCCCTCAACGATCGGTCCTGCGCTGTCCACATCCAGCGACTTCCCGCGACCTTGACAAGATCGTCGGTCCACCTAAATATCAATATCCTTTCTATGTTTGAGTAAAATTAAAAAAAATATATAACTAGAAGTCAAATTGCTTCGTAGTAAAGTCCGCTCTAATATTCTATTAATAAAATGCTTAAAAACATTCGTTCTCTCTAATTGCCTAGTTGAATTTTCCAACACAAGTTTTATCACAAAAGAGAAAAAGGCTCTGAATAAGCTGTATGAATATTGATGACTTAAAATAACAAAAAATAAAATGGTAAAGTATTCTAAAGTCACGCATTAAAGTATTATATCAGGCTTTGCCCCGAAAGCGCTTACTAATGGCCTCGGTCGATTAAACGAAAAAAGCAGTGACTCCACAAAGGCCTATTGAAAATTTGTTAGTAAAAAATCACCGGTATTAACCTCTGCACTCCTCTTTGATTAGCTGGAGGGTTGAGAGGAACCGAGGGGCTGTTCAAAGTAGGTTTCATTCAAATTGATTACTTCATTGGTTTAACCCCAATAGAGATTAGGGACCGCAAGTTTGTTTAACAAGGCGAAAGTCAATTGTTTTCTTCGGTTCGATCTCCTTGATTTGATTGGCTGTGATGGTTCTTTCCTAATAGTTGTTGCCCGTGAGGAATTGTTGTGACTAAGCACTAATAATGATTGATTATTATTTCCTTTTACTATTATGTTATGAGTAGCGATTAAGCGATAAACAATTGTGTTTATCCTATAATACAGGGGTATAGAAAAATAAAAGGTTTATTGTGTAAAGGACTATACTTGTATCGCATTTACTGAATAGTGGCGTAATGTACATCAGTATCAGAACTAAGAAAATATGTGAGCATGCAGAGTGGTCAAGTAACCTTAGTCCAATCATTTTGAAAGACAGTTTCTCTTTAGTTTAAAATTTGTATGACGCTACAAACAACATAAGACTATCATTGCAACTTTAGAATTGTTTTTTGAAACATCATTGGCCTCTCTAGAAGGCTCACGTGGTTTTGTGGCTGACGACTGTACCTCATTCTTGTATTTTTGTGTGAATAAAATTGTTAACACAAAGACAGTCACAGGCAAGGGAATGCATCCGGCGTTCAAAAAATACACAGCTGGCCCTCGGGCTACCTAACAGATAAGCACAGCAGCAAATAAAAATAAAAAAATAAGAAAATTATGGAAGTTGGATAGAAATTTAATTTAACTAAAATTTTATTTCAGTCTCATTTTAATAGGTGATTTTACCATTCAAATGAAAAGTCCTATTAATTACTCTTGGATATTTCCCCCGCCCTGTGATTCACAAAGAAGCAGTAATTAATCGAAGTGCGCTTACAAGGGTTGATCTTTTTTACATCGGCCGATTGGAAGGGTGCTCGTTAGGGCTACTCGTGATTATAGCGACAGGAAGCCCGCCAAGTGGACCGTTCGGATGGCCTCTTGCCTTTAATGAACTCCAGTTTCGGCAGGATAAAGAGTTAATTTGTTTCAAAGAGACAGAAATGGTGGAGGAAATCTTTTAAAATCTGTACGAAAGCAATGCCAATGGTGGATGATAACCAAACACAAACGGGATTCCATAAATCAAAATGGCGGTTGGTAGTTTGAACGTTGGCCACTATCGCCAAAATAAAAAAAAAATGGCGAGTCATCCCGGTCCGGGCTTAGGACGCCCTAAGTTCGCTTTTCTTAGCATTGCCGCATAGATATATATCGCAGATCATCATCATCATGTCGCCCACACCGTGTCCGGCGATGGCGACTCCAGCAAACCATTCAGGTTGGGTCTTTCTGGCGATGGGCTCTGATGTGACTAGCAAGACAGAACTTCGACTTAAAAATTCGGTTGCAAGACGCACAGAATAACATCGCAGATACAGTGTTCTCGTAGGTCATGTATAGACTCGCTCAGCTGCACCATAATTCGCCTAGCTTATTTTGATAAAACACAAACTATCTATAAGACCACCATATTAGGGCTGGTCAGTGCAGCAGTTAGCTGCACTGATGAATCCGTTGGGGTGTCTGCGCACCGCTCATTCATTAGAATAGATGCTCAACTTTATTCCATGTTTACATTAATAAGGATTAGCATTTTATTTAATAAACCCTACACAGCTTGATTTAAAAATACTACAGTAATATAAAGTATTTATTATTCTGTACTTCTAATAATATTCTCCACCCTCTTTCCCCCTCAGACGCCAATGAGGCAAGGCCTGCAATATTAGCGGTTGGCTTTGCTTCGAGATAATATTTCCTGTTATTTCCTGTCTACCTACGTTTTTATTGGGATTTTAATTTAATGAAAATTCAATTGAATAGTTTAAATGCGAACTCAATGATGACAACGTTTATCTACCAGAGCAGTGCAGAATTTTGAATTAGAAAATGCAAATATTATTGATTCTTAACTACATAGTCACTTCATTGCAATAGGTTACTTGAGAGAGTTCTAACGATTGATTTTCTATAGTCTTTCTTGAAAAGAGGCAAATGAGTAAAAAAAATGAGTTTTTTACGTTTCACAGAAATTCATTCGTCATTTACATACAGGTCAATCAGACCGAAGATATCGCTGGATATTGGCAGTATTTGTTCAGGTCGCTGTATTATTGGTCGGTGACGCGCGACGGTGCAATAACACCTGCATGTAAATGCAGATTGGGCACCAGGTGCGATTGAACGATATAAGTACAGGCTGTCAAAAAGGGAAGCAATAAATAATAAATATATATAGGAGACGTTTTGCTAAAAATAACTAATTTAGATTGGCTGAAAACGAGAAATTTGGAGTTATTGAAAATATGATTCAGGACTCCTAGTTTCAGTTGTAATAATAAGAAATTCTAAGGCAAATGTTATTTACTATACTATAGGTAACTATTGACGGATTTGTATTTCTTCTAAACGAAACCAAAACTCTACCACTTCCGTACTGGCACAGCTGCTAAAGAACAGTGAATTCGAAGGGAGATCTTAATTTGGTGTTCTGGTAAACACTATCACTACACAAACGTGTTCGTCTGAGTGTAACTACTCTGTTTCACTTTGTTCGCGAAATGCTACCAAATGTCTCTCAAAGAAGACTGCAGAAGTTCCTTGAGTTTGAGCCCCAACTAGGATAGGCTTCCTTCATGAACGAAATTAACCAAGATTTGTACACTAAAACACTGCTATCGAAATGATACTAAAACTTATCCTCTGAAAGTTAGAAATATAGAGATATAAAAATAATAAACTAAAGGGGATAACATCAGGTTTTAAAGAGTTTTTCATTAATTTCTGTGTCATACATCAGAGCACTTTATGGCTTCAATCGTAAGTCCGAAAAACACGCGTAGTCCAAAGATAATTCACTGTAAAAACACCACGAAATCTTTGCAAACGATTCAACAACAACAACTAACACAATGCACGCATGTCAGTCTGACTTAGACGTTTGACACAATGTGACATTTAAACGTTCCGTTACTGGCATTTATTTAATTTCTTTTACTGTTTGACTTGCCATTGAACCGTTTTGTTAAAATCTAGTCACTTGAAACATCGTAATCTAGTTAGAAATGCTTCAATAACAGTAAAATAAGAACAGCAAAACTAGTCAAAACAATACAACCTAGATGAAGGTTCAGTTTAGAAAGAAAGTAAAATAACACTGATGCATGAACAGGAACGTCCTTCACTTATCCGGTTTTCTGTTTAGTTTCATCATTATTTACGACGTTTTGATAATATACTGCCGTAAATTATTTAAAATTCAAATCCCTGTTCTACAAAATCCAATAAATTATGGATAGAAATCTACTAATACCATTTTATAAAGTAAAGTAAAGTAAAGTAAAAAAATCATTTATTCATGTAAGCTTATTCACAAGCACTTATGACACGTCAAGACAGAAAATCAAAATGAACTTTTATAAAGTTATTATCAGTCTCAACGTGAACGTGGTTGAGTCGACATTCGCCATGCCCCTTAAGGGCAAGAAATCCCGAAAACATCGTCGTCCCAGACATGTCCCACTAGAGCCCGATGATGCCATCACCCGCTTCATCGCCTCCGTCAAACAGCTCGCGCCAAGCCAACACTCTACAAGACCGAGATATCGTCCACGCCGGCGTGGACGCGCGTCGCGGCCCCAATCTTTTAGTTATGCTTCGCGGTACCGGCACGTCCCCGGCCGCTTCTCTCCCCAAACTTACGTTAGATTACCTAGTCCCAGTAACGCCCTAAGCCGAGGCTCGGCCCCCCCTGGGGGCACCCTTAGGCCTGTTACTTAACTGTTAGGGGTTGTGAGCCTTCCGCTCACCCCATTGCCCGGTAAAGCTGTGAAAGTCACACCTTGGACTAACAGCTAGTCAATTCAAAAAAAAAAAAAAAAAAAAAAAAAAAAAAACATTCGCCATTCTTCTTTTATTACTTACTGATTTTGGTTACATCCTGTATATTCAGATACGTTGTAGTATCAATAGAATACAGTGACGCAGAAACTAATAAAGCCGTACTGTGTTGGGAATAGACATTGTAGTAGTGACGAGGGATCTTATGTCGTTGTGTGTGCTCAGTATTGTGGAGCCTCCAATTTATTTCATTGTGGTCTTTAAGTAGACCATAATCCACCTGATGAGAAGCAACCGGCAGATCTAGATTTAAGTTCTATATCTACAGTAATACCATTACTACTAAGCTAGTCAGTCTGACGTATTTTTGAGAGACGCTTAACAATTGGAGATGTGTCATTTCGCGTTAATGTTAATTCAGCAGTCTTACTGCTGAAGCTATCTCTTGAAGACAGAGCTAAACTAACTAATAAAATTCACTCCATTGAAGTGGATTATTCTAAATGTATTGTACATTGTACTCTTAGGTCGCTTATGCATAACTAGCATTCCCAATTGCAACTGAGAAACAAAAAACAACGGGCATAAATATTTCCTTGCTCAAAAATTTTCTACTAAAAATTCGTCATGAAACCGACCTGCACGGCCAACAAATGCATGCACTATCTCTCCCGGGAGAATACAAATGGCCTTTCAGAAGAAATAGGCGCGGAGGGTGGCATATATTATGCGAATACGTTTAATATCTTAAAATGCGACGCCGTATTTTTGTGAACAGAACAAAAAATAAGATTATTATGCGTACGTCCCCCTTCAAGATGCTCGGAAAGGGTGCAAGTTTCCACTCAAGGATAGACTGTCATCTAAAATCATCATAATACGTAAAAGAATAATAATGTTAAGGGAATGTTGGATTATAAGAAACACAAACGGTACGGTACTTACTGATGTGGATTATGTAGAGAACGTAGGTACGTACTTACTAGATTTCATTATTTTTTTTCATTAAGTGTAGAATGAAGTAAGTTTCAAATTATGTGAGATCACCGTTGAAGTAATCTAATACAAGTGAAAATGGCAGATCACAAACGGCCCATCAAATCTCCTTGAAGCGCCTTGCAGTCGTTACTCACGCACATTTTGAGTTCGAGAGTGTCATTCTTAATGCACACTTTGCTTCACTTCACCAACGTGAAGATATTGAGCTTTCCAGAGGGCCAAAATCAACATTTTGGCCTTCTGGAAAGCTCAATATCTTCGCGACTTTGGGAGAGTATCGTATAGTTACTCGTATCGTATTTGCCGCATGCCACTTTCAACCTTTTTACGAACAAATGAAACGAGAATGGAGTAGTTTAACATACATTGAAGTTAATTAAAACTCATTAACGTACTTAATATACTTTAATAAACTTGATTTGAACGAGCCGATTACGTATGCGACGCAACTCGAAACCATACCTCATGCTAGTTCTCGATTGTATAAAAAGTGGCGAGTAACGTAACGTACACGTTTTCTCGTTACTTTTACAGCTTAACAATTTTGTCTCTTTTTCACTTACAAATGAAGGTTTTCTTCGCTCTTGTGTTTTAAATATTACAAAAGAAGTTCCAGTCTCTCAGGTGCTGTTCAGCGTTTGATGGTAGCTACAATGTTGCAATAAAGACGTAGTGTTAAGCCTAAAAGCCACAAGGAGGCCTGCCTTAATTTAAATAATAACTGAAAGTAAGAACTAAAACAATGCGAAAAATTTCATTAAAAATAAATTTACATTTCTATGTACAGAAGATGTTTCCTTTTTGAAGTAATGAGAACATAAAGCAGCCTTTGGTTTTAATACACTCTTTTTAAGCTCTAAAGGCGCTTTTTATTTTCGCGAATATTTTCATATTTTTTAGATTTTGAACAATACTTACTTGAAACATAATATGTAGTTATCGGAAACAAAACTTGTTTCATTATTAGCTACAATGGAACTAGTGTTATTTTTACTATTTACTTCTTTTATTTTAGATGTGAATGGAATTAGACACGGAATTTTAATCATATGCAGTGAAATGACAGGTTGTTCGAGTATTATGGCTTTTTATTATCAGTAGTTCCACTTTTTGTATTTGTGCTAGGAGGGACTTATGATTTACTAAATCTGCCAAACCATAGGTAGCACAATCAAGAAATATTAATCAATAAAGAAAACGATTCTCCCGAATTTCAGATTATGGAATTGATTTAAAACTGTCAATACCCTCGTCCCAAGATCTCCTTTTGTCTCTAGTTTTATTGCGCAGCGGCGCGTCCAAAGACGAGTTTGAAGACTCAAGTTGCTAAGTTCGCGTAGATTAAGCGTAATGGCGTCGTTACGCCGTATTGCTGAAACAGAGCCAATTATACAACTAACTCACTCCAACAACTCTCCTCTAACTAGTCGTCTTAACTCTTAAAACTCCTCAATTAAGAGGAAATTGCCAAATGAAAGGAACAACAACAATACTTGATTACCTACGCTCCGAATTAAGCTCGTTTTCGAGAACTCAACGCGAGTTGCGCGAATAGTTTTTACATTTTACTTTTATCGGATAAATCGGTTTGATTACCAATTGAGCTTTGTTTATTTTAAAAACAACAACAACGAGATGGTATGTAATAACATAAACGGCCTATATACGTCCCACTGCTGGGCACAGGCCTCACCTCAACTATGAGGTGGATTGAGCCATACTCCAACACGCGGGCTCAGTGCGGATTGTTGGAGAGGTGTAAGGTTAGTGAGCAACCTTAATGTCAGATGTTATCAAGCCGCCCTAAGGCCTCTGACTAGGCTTAACGACTGACATCTAGCGACGTCAACCGGGACCAACTGCTTAACGTGCCTTCCGAAGCACGGAGATGCCCGAAATACACATCACTAAATTTCGGTTGGGTTAGTATGTAATACAGATCTATAAAACTTCAGTCTTAGTCCTTGTATACATCAGGGGACGAGCATTTACCAATTCTGGATAGACTTATTTTAACATAAAGGAAATCCATTCTTTCTTTCATTCGTGTCAAATCAGTAACTCTTCAGGCGTTAAAAACGTATTTGGAAAGGAGGTTACACAAACAACCATTGCCCAAGATGAAATTAAAAATCAAAATTGATATCCTTATTTTTGAAGATGATCGGTAATCGAAATGCCTGTTTTGAGGTGGTATTTAAATTATAAAAGATACATCATCATCATCATGTCAGCCGAACGACGTCCACTGCTGGGCATAGGCCTCCTCCAAGGATCTCCACAACGATCGTTCCCCGCATCCAGCGGCTTCCCGCGACCTTGACAAGATCGTCGATCCACATTGTGGGAGGCCTGCCCACGAAACGTCATCCGGTATGCGGTCGCCATTCGAGAACCTTTCCGCCCCAACGGCCATCGGTTCTCCGCGCTATGTGTCCCGCCCACTGCCACTTCAACGATGCAATCCTTCGAGCGATGTTCTCTTGCGGATCTCATCATTTCTGATTCGATCAAGCAGGGAAATATCAAGCATCGCTCTCTCTATTTCTCGCTGGGTGATTTTGAGCCTGCTTATGAAACCCATAGTGAACGACCACGTCTCACTCCCATATGTCATTACTGGCAACACACACTATTCAAAGACTTTCGTCTTGAGACATTGAGGTATTTCGGACGCGAATATATGCTGGAGCTTCCCGAATGCTGCCTATCCAAACTGGATTCGACGAGAGATCTCATAAAAGATACACAAATGACTAAACATAAATCAGGATTGATTTTAGTAGGAATTCACACATGTCACGCACATTCGTCACATTGATATTTTTTATTTAATTTTACTGACGGACTGTTAGTGCAAGGTGCAACTTTCACAGCTTTATCAGGCAATGGGGTGAGCGGAAGGCTCTCAACTTCTAACTAATAAGTAACTAACGTGCTTAAGGGTAAGTTTGCATGGAAGTGACGTCATCGGATTCACACTCCTATAACAGACTCAAACAGCATACTAAAAACTCAAAACTACATCACGCTATGTACATTTATTTGCTAATTCTACTGGGCTAGAAGGCTTGTTGCAGGATTTCTGTAACGTCAATTCTGACATGAAGATTCCGTGAAAATAACTTCTGCAACATCAATTCGGTATTTCGGTGTGGATAAACAACGAAGCTAGTAGGTATTGTAGATAAAGTAAATACTTAGACTCAAATCCCGGGCATAATAAACTATTTTCACAAGGGTATAAAACACCCACTCGCAGCGCAATCAGAATCTATGGCCACACTACTTGTAGCTGTAATGTTAGTACAGGGCATAAACATACGCGATTTACAATAAAACACAATAATAAAAAGGTACTAGACTAAAAGTATGTAACTCACGTTATTGCGGAGTTTACACCATACGATCATATTGACCAATTAAGGGGCTGTAAGTATTTTTTACCTGTATAATTGCCACACTCAGAGACGTCAATTAACGTTAATGGTTCATTAGAGTCAAAATTTTAAATTTTTTAAGTTCTTTATTCAATTTGTTATAAAGACTCTTTTGAAAAATGGAATTTTGACTCTAACGAACCATTAAGGTTAACTGACTTCTCTGAGTGCGGCAATGGGCAATAAGTGTCAAATTCAAATGTACTATTTAATGTGTGTTTTACTATCGAAAAGCCTAACAAAGCTTGATTTAGTTTCTTGATGATTTAATTGTAGAATGTGTACGCCCACACACTACGCCTGGGTTTCGTGAAAACTCTGTATGTATTACTGTATTATTATTTACATGTATTATTTTTAATAAAAACATTATTGACGTGACAACGTCTTATAATTCAATGGAGCCGGCTGCACGCACAAAAAAACATGACGCATGCGGCGTTACCTCGCTCTGAGGCGTTCCATGACGTTGTCACGTTCAACTATCGTCAGTATTTAGAGTTGTTAAAATGTTGTTTAAAATGTTTCTTCACTTAGAATCGTTAGATCTTGTCAGCCTTTTAAAGTGAAATCGTTGCTGCATCTATCAGGCACTCGTATCTCTACATCAGCCTTCGTACGGAACATGTTTATTCCAGCTCGGATCGATTCCTTCACTACGTGACCGTCCAGCACTACTCCATTTAGCTGACTTTTTAAGCTTTAAAGTATTCATTCAGCAGCCGACTCGTGACCAAAATAAACGTGATTCCATTAATTACATTTAGGTTTGATTTAGATTTTTCAACGATTTATCACATGTCAAGGTACGAACCACACCAAGTCCAATATAACTGCATGACATGGACCAGTTAGCCACAATATTCAACATCCCAAGTTTTGAAGCGTGACTCAAAGTTAAGAGTTGAAAAAAATCATCAATTCAAACACACCTCCTAAACTTCACTCGACATATTAGGATTCAGATTTTGATTATTTTTAAGATTTGTTACGTATTTCATTTACACAACACTGTTTACAGAGATTTAGGCGGTTTAAGATTATGCTGTTATGAAAATAAATATTTATTGGTATGGACCTTGGTCCAGTACCTTTATTATCTACCAGGCTACGTGCAAGTTTAGCGACTGTGCAGTTGTTTGCAGAGTAAAGATCATAGCACATTATGCCAGCATGGCGACTGCACGGCTCCGACCCAGCAATTATTTTGCCATTCAAATTTGAAACTTAAATTGTAAGGACGCGAGCTGCGAGTTGAGTGGTATAGTGGCGGCGAGCGCGCTGATCGCTCGCCGTAAGCTCGCCGTTGGCTTTCTCATGATAATATTGCAACATATATTGTTCCTCTCACAACTTAATGCTCAAATTTTTGTGGCGGTTTATGTGCCGGTAGAAATTTACCCTTAATACTACCGAACTTGCTGCCTGCAGTGGCAAACAGTAAAGAGGCTCAGGCCAGTATCTTAACTCTTTAAGGCCCATCTTGAAAATTAGAGTTGCGGCCTTGAAAATTAATATAAAGAATTTGAAGAATTTGTCATCCCGTGATCACGACTGCTGTAAAGGAGTCGAAACGTCGGGTTAGAAAATGAAAGAAAATATAACACCGCGAGTAAAATCCGTAAAGTTGTTTTATTTCGTAATATAAAGAAATTACAAAAAAACATCGTCCAATGTAAATGCCTTTTTAGCGCGGCGGCCTCACTTCCCAGTGTCTTATTTACGCAACTCGTTACTCCAAAGTGCTCATGAAAATTCCCTTATACCTTCCCGTGGGAGGGTTTTAGGTACAGCATAAACGATATGCTACCAGAGATATTCCGAGTGTGGATGAGGAAGATTTTCCAGTTTCCATGTGTTTTAGCGCCGCGTTTAATTTTAGTGCTCTGCTTGGAATTTTCTTGGAATAAAATAATGTTTGCGATACCAATCATGGCTTGATACCCCAGTTACTGGGGGTCGTGACCTCTCTTCTGTAGCACCTTGTGCCTTATTATTGATCGCCACTGGTGTCGATCTGCAGCAGTGTGGAAAGCGTCGTGGACCGTTGTTTCGAATGTGGAGCGTATTTGATCCGTCCAGGGCATCGGGTCTCTTCCCCTTGGCCGTTTCCCCTCGCCGTTGCCAGGGACCACGAGTTTCTCCAGATTATCACTCCCCTTCCTGACAATATGGCCGAAGTACTCAAGCCTTACGCATATGGTGGGTAGCCTGATCTCAACCTTGAGCTCTTGCAGGATAGACACGTTGGTACGTTGTCCAGAGTGTCCTACGTGTCTGCATAAACAAACAAACAAACAACAGCTTTTGGACGTCACGCTGCTGGGCACAAGCCTCACCTCCACTATGAAGAGAGAGCAAGACATATTCCAACACGCGGGCTCAGTGTGGATTATTGGAGGAAAGTTAGCACAGTTGAGGTGCCCGTGGCGTAGTTGTGACAGTGATCGGCGACGATCGCTGTTGTAAAGCAATCAGTCGTTAAGCCTAGTCAGAGGCCTTAGGGCGGCCTAATAACACCTGTCATTAAGGTTGCTGTTTTCTTGATTCTAACGATACTCCAGTCGCGGCACTAGCGGCCGAGCCGTACGTGAGTCCGCGGGTAGAAATTAAAAGCGACAGCCTTGCATGTTTAGGCCATTCTTGTTTTATTGGATTATGATGTAAGGTAAGAGATAAACCTTGCTGGTAGACTAGCCTTACCGACTAACATCTAACGTCAGCCAGGACCACCTGCGTAGTATGCCTTCTAATGCACGTACGGGTAAATGCCCGAAAAATACGTCAGCAAATCGAGGTGGTCACCGATCCAGCAACCCTTCTACATAGATCAACATCGATGATCTACTCAACGACAGACACTTCACGATTTACGTACTGTACTCGAGTTCCGAAATTCCGTTTGATTGCCTTTTCAAACCCATTTGAAAAGTCGTCCTAAATTATTTATCACTGGACCAAACCGAAGTCCGCGCTCGGGAAACGAATCGTACTGCATACATTCGTCAATAAAGCTCATTTTCGTCGTTGGGAGATTTCCCAGGGGAAGGTACCGCTGTAAATAATGCCGGCCCATCGGATCCCAGTTTCGTGGTTCTCCTATTTAATTGATCGTATATTACTAACTTCCCAACTAGTTATGGGTAACCTTGTTTTATAGGGGTGGGCGGCGATAATTAACGGATCTGATGGGTATGATTCTGTGCAGTTAATTAAGGTGTTTCCAACATGTACTGAGCAAGTTTGGTTGGAGTTTATAACGTAATAACACCTCAATTAGAGTAGAGGAAATGTCCTGAGAACAACGGCGAAAGCTGTGTTAATACTAAAATGTTTTAATACTTAATCATGAAATGCTTGCTTTAAATACTCCAATTTAATAAACCAGGCAGACATTCGTTCTTATCCGTAATGAACATTGATGACCGTTGATTGGTTTAATAAAGAATGTTTTTTTTTCAATTCAACTCAAAACTTTTATTTCAGAAAATATGAACTGCAATATGAACTTCTTTTTGCAACGTTTTCTGTATGTAAATAATTGTGTGCGTATTGTCAATGCTATAAACACTTAAAGGGACGGCATGCGTTTGATAAAAGTATTTTAAGCTTTAATTGACATAATGGCTCTTCGCAAAACTGAATCTTTCAGAGATCCTTAAAAAAGATAAATGTGAAACTACGTTGCTAAATAAATAGGTAGGCAAACTTGTATTAAAAAAACTTAAGGCGCGGTCCGTTTTGACTCAAAAGGGACCGCACTATTAATTCTCTGAGTTGAGAGTTCAATATACCAATGTCTGACTACGCTGTATTTGACGTCTTCCTAAAATCGGTAAAAGGCTTTTTTTATTAAATCTCATTTTATCAAGATCTGTAATTTGTGAGTAGGTATTGTCTGCAGTCAAAACCTTACATTTTAATTAGTAAATTGTAGCTCATAAACAGCAAACTTTCAAACTAACGAATTGAATGGAACTTTGCCTTCTAAGCTCTAAACCGAATCCTTATTCAGTCATTAACTGCGAGTAAGTAACGGTTCATCGCTCTCACTCGTTCCTCATGAATCAGAGGGAGAGTGCAATGAATTTATCAACCTAAGGTTAGATTTATAAACAGTTTTATTGGTGTCTGGATTTGTTTGCATAGTCAATGTCTGTTGGACGAAAGTTTAAAAAGAAATGTAGCCTGTAAATTGTTTATTTCATGATCAAGTTTATCTCATATTTCATCAATGATGAAATATCAAATAAAAACTTCAGTCACAATTGCCTAAGTTTTTATGCTGACTGTTTGCGAACGGATATACGGATTTTCTCATCTTTCAAATCTCATTTTGTCAAAATGCGGTTTGAAGGCGTTATAATTTGAAAGCCCCGAACACGGCTTCTCTAATCATCTTGATTCCCAATGGATCATGGCAGTCTCCCATATCAGCTTTTATTGAACACATTTTTTTAGCGTCTTCTGTTGAAAATAATAATTTAGTTTAAATTTTACTTCGTGCGCGAGTCCGAAGTCCGACTCGCGCTTGGCCGGTTTTTGGTACTTAGTGGCTGTTCTAATGGCTATGGCTCACGGCTGCCTATTTTAGGAAATTCTGAATTTAAAGAAATTTATTTGGTAAATGTGTAACAAATCAAATTTTCTGAGGTAAATACTTTCTCTCAAGGATGAAGCAAGGAAGATCTTCATTTAAAACTCAAGCAAATAATAAACGATAGTAATAAAACTGACGTAGGAACAACCACTTATGCAGCTTTACTCGTAATACAGCTATGAAAATGAGCTTAAAAGCACTGAGACACTAGCGCAGTCCTTTCCCTGAGGAGTGCAGAACCTAGGAGTGCTCCGCTCGCTTCGCTTGCTTGGAGTGAGCTCGAGATCTGAACACTTCCGTGATCCTTAGCGCTGGCTGAGTGCACACACATTCCCAAGCATCGTTTAAAGATGCTTTATTCAGCTTGCATTGTTTTAATTAAATCTGTATTTTATTACCTCCGTCCTGACTTCAATGTCGCAGGCTGATCCTTAAATTTAACTCTTCACGCGTAAAGATCACAGTTGGCTATGGCAAAATTGATATAATTCAGTCTGTCCTTACGTCTCTCTGACCTTACCATATATACAGTGTGTTTGGGAACCGGTGTCCGACCCGTTAAGGTGAAGTAATATGATCTATTTTATGAATAAATCCACCATAATTAAGCACTTTGCCCGAGTTGTTTTAAAATGGCCGCCATTTTAATTTTTTTTCTCGGGAGTACGGGTGGGTTATTTTAGTTTGCAATATCTGCCGATTTAGAGGTCCTACAGTCACAAAAGTGGTATCGTTGGACAGCCACAGAAGTAGGCAATAAGCTGACAAAAAAGCATTTTTTCATAACTCCCTTAAAATACCTCAAAAAATGTTTGAACTTGAAAATTGTGATAGAATTTGTTAGTTTTTTTTACATTTATTTTTTTTTCAGAATAACTAAACTGTCAACATACATTTATTTTTAACTTTTTGGATACCCAAAAACATCACCTAAACACTGAAGCAAAAATCAAAGTTCCAAGTAAAATAGTTTAGAAGTTGTGACAAATTGAATATCACCCTGTCATCAGAGACCCTTTGAAACGCAGGTAAAATTGACCTGAAATAAATTAAATTTTTTTTTTATTAAAAGTGCTTAATTATGGTGGATTTATTCATAAAATAGATCATATTACTTCACCTTAACGGGTCGGACACCGGTTCCCAAACACACTGTATAATGAAAGAACAAACTTTATACCAGGTAAAATATAACAGGTCGAAGAGTCCTCAATTTTATGACCTCTATGCTCTAATTTATTCTAGACAGATATTGGAATTAGATATTTTTACTTACACGCCTGTAGGGCCTGTTGATGAGCTAATAGACACACATTCCTCCCTTTTTCGAGTAGCTGATGGTAAAACCTTAAGCACGTACACAGATATTTAATATCTGTTACAATAACCCAATTAATAAGGTTGCTCATTAATCACGGATATTGTGGGCCAATAATTACAGCTCCAGCGACAGTATAAACAGTTACGGGGCCGTGTAAATACCCGGCCGTGTGAACGACGCTCGTTGCGTGTAAACCTGTAATAGGCCTTTGAGCGAATCCATCAATAATTTATAAATATTATTTATTTATACGTGCGTTTTGGTTATGACAAAATACCTGAAATTCAACTACATAAATGTACTTTACTCGTTTTTGCTTCGTTATCAGTACAAAAAGTGGATCACCAGTAAGTACTTAACAAAATTGTTTGATTGAAAATATTACCAACTATCAAATAACACCGTTATTTTATTCCACACAGAACCAGACTTTTTTGCCGTTACAAAATTCGAAACACACTAGTGTTTGTCGAGTGATTTATTTACAATGCAGAACTAGGTCATCAGCCTCAAATTCGACTTAAAAAGACCTTAAATCTTGTAAACGTTTTTTAAAACAAAGAATAGTAAGCTGCGATGCATGGCATATAATTGTTGCCCAATAACATGGGTTACAATTATATGCCACAAACACAACATTGGGTTCACAGACCCAAAACCGCTCGTTGTTGCGTTCTATGGCCTTTGCCTCTGTCCAGCTGTGGACATCCAAAGGCTGGTGATGATGATGAGGAACATGCTAACAAAGGATAAGTTTTGTTAAACACCGAAATACACAACGAAATATTCATTACAGTAAATAGTTAATTTAATATTACAGCAAACAGACTTACGTTTATATGACGTGTGTGTAACGAGTTCGCGACATTTTGCCGCGCAACACAATTTTGCCAGCTAATCCAACTAAACGCGAATAAGCGCAAATTTCCCAGCAGCTCGACGAAATACGTACTATTTACTAGTGATGTAACGGTTTCGTGAAGCCGGGATGAATCGGTAAGGGAATGCTGCAAACCGGGTTGAATCGGTAAGGGAATGCTGCAAACCGGGTTGAATCGGTATGGGAATGCTGCAAACCGGGTTGCATCGGTAAGGGAATGCTGCAAACCGGATTCTGAACCGAGAGCACATCACATCATCACTTACCAGCAGATATGCTGTTCTGGCTAACACCAAGTCTCATCTCGATCGTGATCAGGATAATATAACGACAGCTTTAATCGTCTATTAGCTTCACCTTGCATTAGTATTCTCCCTCATTTGAATTTGAATAATTTTAACGAGTTATTTGGCTTAGTTAGTTCTTTTCACTCAAACGATCACATTCGCGTAGTTATTGAGGTTTACAAAACGCCAATGACAGTCTCACGTCTTCAAATTCGTTCAATGTGCAAATGCAGAATGCCACCCCAGGTGAAATAGTGATAGCGGGTTCGCAAACACCATCTAGTAAACTCTTGGCAAATCGACAAATTGGGAGATAAGTCAGTTTTGGGTTTTAAATATAATACTATCAAGAAACCACCTCAAACCTTCCAACAGTCATCAAAATTTTACGGTAGTCTGTCATGTGGCCTCGGTTGGATTTCAGGCTATCGAAAATTATGCTCTAAATTGGAAACATAGAATCTGTCGTAGAACTCTATTCGTAGAATCGCAAGATAGATTGTAATTTTTGTAATCATACAGTGATAGATACCTACAATATGAAAACCGGTTAAAACGGACTAAAAAGTCGAGTTGCTACATCACTACAATTTTCAAAACTACGCTTTTCACACTCAGTGACAGGGTGCAAACAGCGAAACACACTGTTTGTTTAGGAGAAACTTTCAAATCTGGTTTATACCTCAACTAAACAGAGGACCGTAACCAGACTAATAAGACCTTTCCGCATTTTTGGCGCTAGTGGACACTGTTGGGATGGCTAGTTAATAAGGGTCTTTTCTCACTGGGAACTGAAATCATTGGTTGACAGAAATACGTTCTCTTGTTGGCAAAGTTAAACAAACACGTCACATCCGTTTCAAACTGCTATGTAATCTGTTGCTATTTGCTTTAAATATAATTTCTCCCGTTGACAACAGATAGAATATTATTTGATAAGTCACGCATACCCACCGCCGGAGGTTGGACGGGTTATGTCGGACTCTCCTACTGGTAAGGGTAGGTAACCACGATGCCTGCCGACTTAAAACCTCAGTGTCTCCCTTTGATCGCCCATGGTGGGGGTAATACGGTGACTGGCACGAAGCCTACTTCGAGTCCCCCCGGGGCAGAATACTGCCCTGCCGCACGAGTGTCGCAAACAATTACATACTTCTCTGATTATCTTATTGTCATTGACAGCCTAACTACCATTGTAGTAAACGGTACTCGTAAAAAAGGTATTTGAATTCGAGCAAACACAAAACTCACGGGCTACAAAATGTATTTGAGGCCGACAGAGAAAATCTCCAGGGATTATTGCTTAACTACAGCATTTTAAGCCCGTTTTTTACCAAGGCTCAGCGTGAAGATACATAAAGCTGGATTTAAACTATCGTATTTTAACATACGGATATGTATATTTTTTAATTGGCCTGTGCGCTTCATTGTCAAGTGGTTTTTCTGCGTTTGCATGCTTACATGAAATACCAGTATAGTTTGTTTTAATGCTTCGTGGAGTTGTATCTTAGCATGGTATGTCTGTCTGACGAAAATGAAGTCAAATGAATCAAATGAATTAATAGGTCAAGTTGTACGGAACTTAACTATCTAATTTCCTAAAAACTCAGTATTTATTCAAATAAAAAAGAACTCAGTATTTATTTAAATAAAAAAATGGATCTACTCACTATGCTTGCCGTTTAGGTACCCTCAAAAAACTCATATAGATAACATTTATTTAGTTGCTTACAGCTAAACATTTATTAACATTTGTGTTTCGCTTAGTTTGGATCGCATATGGGCCTTAACATGGACAAATGGCCGTTTCATGGCCAAGGTCACTTAATTTTTTTTACAATTTTGTACACGATATTTCTCTAAAAACTAATTTTTCGACCCACAGATTTATTAAGCCACGAGGCCACCTAAATTGGCTGCCGAAAAATACCGACGGACACATTACGGTATCTAAGTGAAATATGCCCCTAAGGGGGTCTTCAGTAACTGGTGTTTCGAGTGCAAACTTTATAATTGGTCATAACCCTCCAATGCCGGCCGCCGGGGGCGCAGTAATTAACCAGTCACTGCTTCGCTCTTGTGACAATAACCGACGGACCGTCACAGAATATAATAACACAGAATACTCGCCAACTTCCATGCCCATATACCTCACGTTTCGAAGTAACCGACACAGTAGAGTTTTGTTGTTTTAGGGTTAAAAATTCGAAGATATGTGTTTTTAATCATGCTGCCATAGCTTAAATGCCGCTTATATACCCACATCTAATTAATTTAAAAACTGATTACTGCCGTTCTTTCATTCACAAACAGAACAAAATGAATACATACATAGAAAATAAAAAGGTTAGAGTTGCTATTATTATGTAAATGTGACACTACAGAGTTGCAGCTTTGCGGCTAACTCTCCAGTCATAGAAAAGACCGATATGAACCCAAGCAACGGATAACGGCGCCGCGGCGGTAGGCTCGCCCCTTTCCACGTTGGGTTCAAATTCCCTCGGCGAAATGTGGCCTTCTGAATGTTCCGTTCACCATGACGGCAACAATCAGTTTGCCTCTGACTTACCCATTAGGGATATGGTCGTGGGAGTTTGTTATGTTATGTCAAATAAATATGCCGAGTGCATCGTTATAGCCCACACTTATTGAAAAAAAGTGTCCGTAAATTATACTTACGCACATATTCTTTCTTTTTATTTTTCCTCTATCTCTAGCCACCATTTCATCAATGCCTTCCACGTTATACTTACTTAACTGTAAGTTTCTTTATTACCACATAAATTAAAATGAACTAACGCACTATTATTTTCAGAGTTTCTAATTGGTAAGAAATAACGTCTGTTAGGATATTCCTATCTCTCGGCTAACCCTGACCGTTTTCTAAAAAACATCGAAACAATATTGAATACAATAATTAAAATAGTTGTGCTTAAAAGTATTCAATTGCAACATCGAAACAAAAGTCTAGACTCGGATTTAGACTTAGCTAGTCGTGCCGCTTCCGGCTGGCACGTCACTTCCCAACTAGACACCTCTGCGTTGCGTGCTGCACTTCCGTTGACCCACTTCCATTGTGCAATCCACTTTCCAAGAGACATCGTACTGAATTTCAGAGAGAATCGATGCTCTTTTGTTATGAAGAAATACTGAGTAGAAGGCAGGATAGTATTTTGAATGATTGTGACTAAAGTCTACCGTAGCTACGAGTATCTACGAGTGTGGCGACCATAGGAAATTCTTCTTTCTAATTTTTGGATTTTTTCTCCGTTCTCAATAATAATCAAGAAAATATTCCGAAAAATACAGAATTTGCGAAAAACATTTATTTTTTCAAAAGAAAGTTTGTCTACTACCATTTACTGTTTCTTTGATATAAAAATAATTTGATTCTCTACTCAGACTACTCTTAGTCTCAGTAGTACCTCAGATGATTGTGATCAACGTAAGGAATTAAGTATAATGAATGATATAAACCAAATGAGTGATAATGAAAACCGAATGAGTTAAATCTTAAATAGGACTTTTATGAAGAGAAAAATAATCAGCTTATAAAACATTTCTCAGAACATTTTGGGAAACCCAATTCTCCCAATATAGAACTTTGTATGGAAATCGGAATCTCCAATGTGCTGGCTCTTTTTCTCATTACTATGAATTGGCATAGTATCGGGACTTGAATAATTGTGTCCAATTGGGTCTTGTGGGAGACCTTTTTCCGCGATAATCCAGGAATCGTTTAACTCTTTCGAACAGAAAAGGATGTTTTCCAAATGATGTTAACATAGTTTAAACATAGTTTGTCTCCCATCTTCTCTGTCCCTTTATGATACTTTGGTTTTTGGCTATCTTGGCTTATTCGTGTGATGTGTTTAAAATATCCTGTATACTTTGATAAAATGTGTGTTATTTATACTTAACTCTGTATAATCATAATCATAAACGGTCTATATACGTCCCATTGCTGGGCACAAGCCTCACCTCAACTATTAGGTTGATCAAGCCATACTCCAACACGCGGGCTCAATGCAGTTTGTTGGAGGGGTGTAAGGTTAGTGAGCAACCTTAATGTCAGATGTTATCAAGCCGCCCTAAGGCCTCTGACTAGGCTTAAGGACTGACATCTAGCGACGTCAACCGGGACCAACTGCTTAACGTGCCTTCCGAAGCACGGAGATGCCCGAAATACAGAACACTAAATTTCGGTCTTGGTGGTCACCCATCCCATTTCCGACCCGGTGTGTGTTGCTTTACAACAGCGATCGTCGCCGATCATTGTCGCAACTGCGTCACGGGCACCTCCGCTATTACATCTAGCCAGAATAGCATGGCTATAATATTGGTTAAGTGCTCCTCACCCTTGCTGTCTTCGGAGGTTTTACTCCGATGTCTTTGCGTAAGAACACTTAAATCTAACTCGCATGTTACGGCTCGGACAATAAACGTTACTGCACTATATTTGTTTAACATTTGATTTCAACGTTTGATATTTTCCCGTTTATACCTTCAAAGGAAGAAACCCGTATGAATCTTACAACAAACACAAGAAGCAGAAGGACACTCTTTTAAAATTCTAACAGTTCCAATATTTTCCTTACAGCAATATCAAATGCACAGCTTTAACATCACATAACATTACGTACCCTCACGACCATATCCCTAATGGGTATTCAGAGGCACACTGATTGTTGCCGTCATGGTGAACGGAACATTCAGAAGGCCCCATTTCGCCGAGGGGATTTGAACCCAACGTGGTAAGGAGCGAGCCTACCGCCGCTATCCGGGTTGCTTGGGTTTCTTATCGGTGTTTTCCATCACCGGAGAGTTAGCCGCAAATTGTACACTGAACACAAAGTAGGTGTGTTCCGGCAGGATTCGATCTCGGGACCATCGGGTTCCGAGCCAGAGTGTTTAACCACTGGGCTACGACGCTTTAATCTCAAAAGGAAAAAAATGTCTTTAAGGAATTCAATGTTGTCTAGTCTAAAGCAGTTTTGTGTAAACTTATTCACCCTCTTTCCTTATCAGATGAAAATGCTAATTTAATCAGTGAAGTGATGTCAACCGTGCAGAGGGTACATATCGATGAGTCATGTTACAGTTTTTTCTTCTATTAGTGCTTTTAAACGGAGTCTAATAAGTATTTATTACGTACGTTACACTATACTTATTTGGAGGAAATTTTAATCTGATTAGAATTTTATCATTCTATACAATAGCGCTCAATTTTGAAGTTGGTAAGTAATTTCAACTATGGTCGACAGAACATACAGAAGAAGTTAGGGTCACATGGCCGAGCCAAATTGAACCGATCGCTGTGTGGTTGGTGCTTACTGCCATATTTATTGATATTAACTTTATTGTCCAAATTGTATTTAAAAAACCCATGCAACATTTTAAATATTTACAAGCAACATTATCATCAGTAGGGTTAATGATTATCATCATTAGGGTTAATTGGGTTTTTTATCGGTTTTACATCACCGAAAAGTTAGCCGCATATTGTAAACTGAAAACAAAGTAGGTATTTCCGCCAGGTGGGAAATTAAAAGTGCATGCTTCCAAACCAGACGACGTAATTCACTTAGAGCACAGTTTTGAATAGCACAATCGAGAATAGCACAAAATCTATGCGCGAATAGCACTTTTCAATATTTTTGGCATAATGCACGAAAAGCACATGCCAAAAATATGCCAGCCAATTACTGTCAATGCTTTGCTCAGGTGGTCAAATTCCTGATTTCGGGTGCCACTTTTTTAGCACAAGTAACGTATCTAAGTATTTTTATTATAACATCATTGATCCTAAACCAATATGCGAAGTAGTTATCCGACAAAACACAATAGTTCTGCAAGTCAAAGTACTCCGGCAACATCGATTGATAGCGAACTCGAATTGTTTCCAACTATTCCGATTATCAGTGATCGAGAACTAAATTTGAAACCCTCACTCGAGTCAATTTGGTTCGCAACTAATTGTTATTAACGAAAATAGGTTCGGTCTGAATTTAGTAATGGTCGTTTTGTTTGCATACAATTGACTATCAAAGGCATTGTTTTGATTGCTATCATTATTCGGAATATTAACACTAAATTTGTTACGATTGTGTGCAATAGGTCTATTATTTTCGAATTAACGTTTGGTTATTGTTAATAAATGGTACACGATTGTTTTGATATTCAAATACAGTGCTTTATTTGTGTAATTGGTCATATGTTTTTTTGACGAGTATAATAGTGAAACGATGGCAGTTGGTAATTTCCTTAATGTATCACGTATGAGGAATATACAACGGTTCGAAGGAAACCCGCAATAGGGGTTCAAGAACCGGTTGGTCTCGAGTTAAAGATTGCCCGGAACACCTTCTTTGTGTTTATTGTACAATTTAAGGCGAACTTCAAAGTGATGGAAAACACCGCTATAAACCCGAAACAACCAAATAAATAAATAGTTACAAATAAATGAACGAGCAACCCAAGGATAATGGTGGTCCTCAATAATATGGACAAATCTCCAATCTTCTCTCTACAAAGGAATCCAATATCTTAACATATAAGCAACGTCCGTTTCCTGTCACCAACGCTGTGCATTTGCCTCACTTCAACTATGTATAAGGTATAGCAAGCTATACTTAAATATCATAGCTTTGTGTGGATTGTTGGACAAATAGTCCTAAAGCCTCCAACGAGGCTTAATGACTGATAACTAAGCGACTTCAGTCCGGCTGAACGACTGCCTAACGGATCTTTTAAAGCACGGAAATACCCTAAAAATACATCATGCAATTTCGCTATGTCTATTTTTCCATCCAATAACTCATTAAATTTAAATGGGCTGATAATTTACGGAAAAAAACACTTACTGGTTACACATAAAAAGTGACACGCGTATTAGGTTGTTCATCATCATCAGCAGCCACAAGCACAAAACGTCGACTGCTGAACACAGAACTCACCCATGAATTTGCCCGGCCTGCATCCACCGCACCCCTGCGATCTCCATAAGATCATCAGTTCACCTAGCGGATGGGCGTCCCTGGGTCACTGGGTTGTTACCTGCAATAAAACCTTGTTTCTTCAGTGTTCAGTAGTATTTATTATTTACAACATCTGCAGCTATTTTGTTTCATCGCAACTTGAAGCACGAAACGCCAACGGTCGCACTCTAAAACCTAACGAAGTGAAATCTAAAACTGCAGTTTTGGCAAACATCGCGTCCGCATGCAGTGTTCAAAGGCGACGAGCTCATTACTGCGAGACCTAGCCTTCGCTTTAATTTCTTTGAGTTTGGTTAATGAGTGTGTCGTGTAGTCTTTAATCGCTGTTTCACAGTCTACCATCTGGAAAGGCTGAAACGTTACTCAAAGACGTATTTTGACTAACTTACCTCGACTTGTCTTTAACTATTAACTTGCTTCCAAATGAAGATTTTCACCAACTTCCACACTTTTTGACAACTAATTTTCAAAATCATAAAACCTGAAACGTCACAGGCGCGACGCGCGGTTCCAAAGCGGTCGCAGCGCCAGCCAGTTGCTGACATTCATGAAACACCTTTTAAACCGTATTAAAATAAAAATGTTGTCTTTACTTTCAGAATCTTCAGTTTTCCTAGTTGATGGTAATTGTTTAGTTGTTACTAATTCTTTTGTAAAACCCGACAAGCTGCGTTGTTGCCTAAAATAATAAAACCTTTGGTTTGAAGTCATTTTTTTTCTTAATTAAAACTAAAACGAAACCCAAACGATCCCAAGTTCATGGATGTGTAAGTGCATGTAATTGTAAGGCATTAGTGCAGAATCGAGTTACGAACGCTGCACGCCGAGTGTTGTGTTGACCATAACCGCAGGCCTAGTTATCAAACGTGGAGCTACGAAAGGATCGTGGATCGTCGTAACTGAAATGATGCGCTCCTCCACCGCATCTGTGCAAACAAGAGTGCTTTATTTTTTGTAATTTAAATTTTTATTCTATTTTCAACGTTGTTCTTGACATTCTTTTTTGACATCATCTTTTATTTATTATTTCAATTGCAATCTTTTCATATTATTTGGCAATCTCAATATCAATCTATATATTTAAAAGAAAGTCGTGTTAGTTACTCCACTTATAACTCAAGAACGGCTGAACCGATATAGCTGAAAATTGGCATGGAGGTAGTTAAAAGCCAGGAGAAGGACATAGGATACTTTTATTTATTTTACTCTTTTTTTACTTTTTTTATTAAGGCGGAACAAAGTTCGCCGGGTGAGCTAGTTACTTATACAGGGTGTTTCAAAAATACCCCTACTAACTGAAGGGGGTTAAACAAACTCCTGAAAGAAGTCCCTTGTTAATTTCTGACGGTCGTAGCTCTTAACTTAAATTTCGAGTAAATTAACGTAAAATAAAAACATCGATCATAAAAACACCCTGCACTAATTTGGGTTCATGGACCCAAGTTGACCCTAACCGGGAGCGACCAGGAGCGACCTCCTTCCCCCTCATGGGTTCTCGCCTCGGCGTGGCGAGGGGGCCTAGTACCGGTGATAGGGGAACCACCGGGAAGCGAAGAGAACCCAGGCGTGGCAGTGTGGTGGACTGGGAACCCACCCGCTGCGGCCCGCAAGGGCGACGTGGGGCTGCGGGGCCAGTGGGGCCTGCAGGCGCCTTGAGGCGCGTGGTTGGGGCCGCGGCGCACAACCGGTTGGTGGGGGCCAGTAATCCGAGGCTGATCCCCCCTGTGCATCGCGGCCCGGCGGGGCCGTACCGCCGGTTACGGCAGCGGAGCCGCCCTTTGGGTGGCTCGTGGTTGCGGGCCCAGTAGGGTCTGCGAACAGTGGGTGCCAGCGGGCCGGAGTGCGGGGGTGCTCTGGCTTGCATTGCACGGCGTCCACCGAGACGGCGAAAGTGCCTGCGTACTCCAGGCGCTTTCGTGGCCTCCCCCCTTCGTTGGGGGGTCGGTTGGAGGGGGCCCCATTAGGGGCTAGCACTGGCGGCGGAGCAGTGCGGCATTACTTACGGTAGGATCCAGCTTCGCCGCCAAAGTGCCACGGTCGAGTGCCGTGGGGTTTTAGTCGGTAGGAGTCCGACATAACCTCGTCGTCCCCCCGGGCAGCGAGGTATCCATGAGGATTTCCCCACGAAAAAAAAAAAAAAAAAAAAAAAAAAAAAAAAGGAGCGACCTCCTTTCTTCACGCACCTACGTTTTTTATGGATAAATCGAATTAATATCGATATTTTTGGAAACATTTTGGTGTACGTTTTTATCGAAACCGTTAAAGATATGAAAAAGGGACAACACTTACTATCTCAGATTCATTCACTTTCTATGCCATTTCAGTCTTCTGAAATAGTATTTTTGAAACACAGGGTGTTTCAAAAATACCCCTAAAGACTGAAATGTATTAATAGGACATTAATGTAATGTATAATATTATTTTCATTTTGAGGAATAAATGAATCTAATCTAATCTATGCGGTGATGCAGTGGAGGGGCGCGTCTTTTCAGCTTAGACGATCTCTTCTTCTTCTCATCTCACTCTTTGACGAAAAAACTACTGAACGGATTTGGATGAGATTTTACAGTAATATGGGTTATACATCGGAATAACATAAAGGCTACAAAGAGTAAAGATCACAAAACACGGTGAAAAAAATAAAATACACACGGATGAAGTCGCAAGCGGCCACAGGTGTGACCATAAAGTTAGAAGTCGGCCCTGGATACGTTAAGCTCATAGCTTATGATACCGGGCCTGCAACTGCACGGTTGCAAACAAGCAAACATCTTGCCACTCAAAATTGAGCATTTAGTTGTACAATATATTTTGCTATATTATCACGAGAAAGCCAACGGCGAGCTGTCAGCGCGCTTGCCGCTTCTATACCACACAAATTTAAATGGCAAGATAATTGCTGGGTCGTAGCCGTGCAGTACCGGTGCTGATATAATGTGCTTATTCGTAGCTCTATGTACAGAAGGTGACGTAGTGCGACGTAGCCCCGGGGCGTTGTTACACTTACCACGTTACGGGAACGTGACACTTGACCTATTTCGGCGCAGACACGTTGCAACTTGTCCTAACGACCTAACGCTCATTATTTAGCGAGTGCACTAACTAAACTCCGCGAAGCTACCAGGTTATTTACTAACAGAAATTCCATTTTGTTACGAATATTTGTAAGTATGAATGTTTGTTACCCATTGACGCAAAACCTACTGGACGAATTTGGATGACTTTTGACGATCATAAAACTCGGTGGAAAAAACTAAAAAAGTACACGTAGCCGTAGTATGACCATAAAGTTAGTTTTACTACTATCACTGGCCACGTTATTCGTAGCTCTATGTACAGAAGGTGACGTAGTGCGACGTAGCCCCGGGGCGTTGTTACACTTACCACGTTACGGGAACGTGACACTTGACCTATTTCGGCGCAGACACGTTGCAACTTGTCCTAACGACCTAACGCTCATTATTTAGCGAGTGCACTAACTAAACTCCGCGAAGCTACCAGGTTATTTAGTAAAGAAAATTTCATTTTGTTTCTTAGAGTTTAAGAAATGACAATGTGCAAGATAACATTTCTATTTTCCGTTGGCTCTACCTATTTATTCTTAGCGTATTTCTAGTTTATGATTTAGTTTTATTCTAATACAAGCTGACCGACCTACGTTATTTTGTATGTAATGTCGAAACATTTTCTTCGTCTTTAAGCTTCATGCTGATATTTGTTATTTTTAACAGTGGATTCAACAAGTTTGCTTATTTACTCTCCACATAGTGGACGACAGGAACGGTCATAGTTAACATAAAATATCAGAGAGAGAAATATAGAGATAGTTTAATCTGAAATGACGCGTCCCTCCACTGCATCTGCGCATACAAGAGATGCGGTGGAGAGTCGCGTCATTTCAGCTTAGACGAGCTTACTACAAAGGCACTAATAAATACTGAAATTGTTAACGTTGTCCTCAAACCAATGAGAACTTTAAAAACAGCAACTTTAACTGATAACAATAAATATAAAATACAAAATGTAAAACAGAACAAGCGTCACACTGTCGCTGTAACATTTAAAAGTGGAAATTACTGCCATTAGAATGTGAAGTGTAAAGTGAATATTAGTTTATGTATATTTACTATTTCGTGCTGCTTATCTCGCATGCAACTTGAAAAACCTGTTTCCCGAGTACTTTCGCTATGTAGGTTAGTTTTCTACTTGTTTACTCCATGTGTGTTTATTTCAAACAAGCTTCAGCGTTCGACTTTGGCTAAAATTTATTTTTATTAAATAAAAATAAATAAAGCTTATAAACTCATTCCCGTTAAGTTTTCTTATCGACGACTGGTTTGGTGTCATGGTTGAGAAGTCGGCTAAAGGGCGCGGGTTTGATCCCAGCATAGGATAAAAATTTTGTACATGGACATTATTGGACATGTCTGTCTGAACATGTCCGGTGTTTCCCATGTATTTTAAGTATGTATTTTCAATAAAAAAGGGTTCAAGTAATTTTATCCCTTGTCTAGTTTCCTATAATACGAGATTTAATTAGCTCGCTTTGGGGCTAGCTAGGTGGCGCTGTGTAAAATAAAGTCTAGGGATATTTATTATTTAATTGATTTGTCTTTTAACGTCTGTGTCGTGACAATATTGTTAAATATTACACGAAGGAAAACCGATCATGGGCAATCAAAACAGGGTTTTTGTTGAAGATCTGAAAACCAGAAAAAGACATTTGGTCGTCTTGGCATCAGGCAGGAATCGAACGATGCGGTTTGCGAAAGATGCGGGTTCGATTCCTGCCTGATGCCAAGACGACCAAATGTCTTTTTCTGGTTATCAGTGTCTTTTTCTGGTTTTCAGATACTGCATAGAAAATGCTAAAAACAGTAATAACCAAAGTATTTGTTGATATCAATACTTCTTGTAAACTCACTTTGACTTATGATTGAAAGAAAGAAAGAAAGAAAAGAAAAATATATTTATTGCCCAATACAGTTCGTATTACCTTATCTAATAAAACATTAAAAACTAAATCAAATACAAAATGGGACAAAAGGAAAAGGGACTCAGCATATGCTGCCGCGGAAGTATGGTTTCCGGGTAGCGCTGGTATCTGATTCTTTTGGATGCAGCGCTGGGTGATCTTCTATTTGAATTGTCGACATAATCTTATTCTCCTTATCTTGAGGCCATTATCCTTTTTTTTTTTTTTTTTTTTTTTTTTTTTTTTTTTTTTTTTGTTTAAAGTAGGGGAAATGCCTTACGCATACCCGTCAACCGGGGGACGGACGGGTTATGTCGGACTCTCCACTGGAAAGGTGGTATACCAGTGGCCCTACCGACTAAAACCCCTACTACTCCCTCTTATCGTTCGTATAGTGGGGGAACACGGTGAGTAGCGCGAAGCCTGTTACGCGTTCCCCCGGACGGAGCCCGCCTGGACGGCGGGCCGGAAGCGACCCCCCCCATCGTGAGGGGAGGCCAGAAGGGACAGCCGAGGATGTCAAGCCGTCCCTACCAGGCAGCGGTGACCCGTGCAATGCTGGCGGCGGCACCCCCGTACCACGCGCCAGCTGGCCACCGTACGCAGGCCCTACTGGGCCCGCAACCACGAGCCACCCAAAGGGCGGCTCCGCTGCCGTAACCTTCGGTACGGCCCCGCCGGGCCGCGACGCACAGGGGGGATCAGCCTCGGATCACTGGCCCCCACCAACCGGTTGTGCGCCGCGGCCCCAACCACGCGCCTCAAGGCGCCTGCAGGCCCCACTGGCCCCGCAGCCCCACGTCGCCCTTACGGGCCGCAGCGACCCTACTGGGCCCGCAACCACGAGCCACCCAAAGGACGGCTCCGCTGCCGTAACCGACGGTACGGCCCCGCCGGGCCGCGACGCACAGGGGGGATCAGCCTCGGATCACTGGCCCCCACCAACCGGTTGTGCGCCGCGGCCCCAACCACGCGCCTCAAAGGCGCCTGCAGGCCCCACTGGCCCCGCAGCCCGTCGCCCTTGCGGACCGCAGCGGGCGGGTGTCCAGTCCACCACGCTGCCACGCCTGGGTTCTCTTCGCTTCCCGGTGGTGCCCCTACCACCGGTACTAGGCCCCCTCGCCACGCCGAGGCGAGAACCCGTGAGGGGGGAGGCCATTATCCTGCGGTAACTTTAGGAAGGTAAACATACCCTTGTCTTAGTTTATAAATTGTAACCTGAAGTTAAGCAGAATACACAAGTTTACAGCAAGATATACCGCAACTAGTAACGAATATGTGTGAGCGGAGCCGCGTGTTTAAAGGTGCCTTACATCAAATTGTTGCTAATAAGTTTGCAGTAATTAAACTGAGTAAAACGTGTTTGCGCCCAAGTTTACGGTTTGTGCCGCGAATATTGGTCTAATTTGGCATACACCTTGATAACAATAATATAATGGTGGTTAGGGGCTATATAGATATTGAGATTATTTCTATTTGTGTTGTAAAAAACATAAACTATGATCATATTGATCATGCAAGATCTATCTTGAGGTTAGCCTCAAGTGAAGCTGAGTCAAAACATCTTTATTTAAATAGCACTTGCCTCAAGGCAAGTGCTTAAATCGTCATGAACTCATTAAATAAAAAAACAAACTAAGCAGAACTTATGCTATGGGCAGAGACTGATAAGCATGCTTAAATGTTTCTACATACATACATATTTTACCTATTGACTCGGGATGCTATCATATTTGTCCGTCAGTCGAAGGCCGGAGGGCGGTTGATGACATGCGACTGTTAGGTTTATCACTATAGGCTTTTATACAGCTCTCCAACTATTTAGTCTGACCTATCGTGCTCAGGCATTGCTTGTGCTCAGCAGTGTCACGTATAAGGGCACGTATACTCTAACAACCCCATTGTTACACAGGGAGAATAAAAGTATATTAAATAAAAACAAGAGAAAACAAAGTAATAATAAAATCAGGAATACATACCAAGTCGCATCTAAATTATAAAATTACAACTCTAATGTCAAACAGTGAAAAAAGACAAATGACAATCAAAACATTTTTATGTTACAAAGGAGTCTTCACTCTGTTACACCCATATCCACCAATTTGGATGTGGTCTTTGACTACTAGTGCAAGGATCCTGAGAGCGCGTCTCGACCAAGCGAACAATGAGCGGCTGACTGTCCTCTGGCTGAATCTGAGTGCCGTAACGGTCCAGTAAAGCCGTAGTGAACGAACCGTGCTGTCGACCGTGAGCATCATTTGCGGCAAATCAGTCGCTCACAGAACGAGTCAGCTTGCAAAACGTCGCATACTACATTGCGTGCTGTTTTACACTTCGTTTAAAATGTGTAAAGCGGCATACAGTCAGCCGCTCACAGGTCGCCTAATCTGGACGCAGCCTTAGTGTATCTATTCGTTTGTCTGTCAGTACTAAATAGCTTAGCAAATTGCTTGACATCGCAAGTGACAGCGCGCACACGACCGCAATGGCGCCTGTCCGACGCACCCGCTGCTTCCTGACACGATGCGGGACTCCGGACACGGATACATAGCTCAATATAGTACGATTGTTTATGAGAACTGGTCAACGTGAATTAGAAATCACAATCTGTTTATTAATTAACTGTTTTTGCCGTCAGACTTCAGTCTGATGGCAAATACAGTTAATTAGTCGGCAATTGTTTGCCCACCCGTTTTGTGAGTGCCTACATGCTATTTTCACTTTATCTAAAATATAAAAGAGGCAAACAGTCAGCCACTCACAATAGACCCTTAGAACGCGTCCTGATCAGGCGAACAATGAGCGGCTGATTGTTCACTGGCTGACTCTGAGTGGTTTATCGGTCTCTAACTAAATATTAACTGGATCATAGTATTATCCGTAGTGAACAAACCGCTCGTAGACAACACACATCATTCGCAGAAAATTCTAGCAAAACGTCGCAAACTACATTTAAACTGTATAGAGAGGCAAACTGGAAGCAAACAGTCAACCGCTCACGGTTCGCCTAATCTGAACGCGGCCTAGTGTATCTATTCGTTTGTCTGTCAGTACTGAATAGCTTAGCAAATTGCTTGACATCGCAAGTGACAGCGCGCACACGACCGCAATGGCGCCTGTCCGACGCACCCGCTGCTTCCTGACACGATGCGGGACTCCGGACACGGATACATACGTCAATGTATACGATTGTTTATTAGAACTGGCTAACGTGAATTAGAAATGGCAATCTCTTAATTAATTAACTGTATTTGACTTAGCTTGTTATGTTGTTAAACAACACCACATTGTTTTAGCACCTGTGCATAGACCCTTAGAGCGCGCCCTGATCAGGCGAACAATGAGCAGCTGACTGTCCGCTGGCTGACTCTGAGTGGTTTATCGGTCTCTAGATTAATAATAACTGGATTATAGTATTATCCATAGTGAACAAACTGCGTGCTTCATTCGCAAAAAAATCAAGCAAAACGTCGCAAACTACATATAAAATGTATAGAGAGGCAAACTGGAAGCAAACAGTCAGCCGCTAACAGTTCGCCTAATCTGAACGCAGCCTTAGTGTATCTATTCGTTTGTCTGTCAGTACTAAATAGCTTAGCAAATTGCTTGACATCGCAAGTGACAGCGCGCACACGACCGCAATGGCGCCTGTCCGACGCACCCGCTGCTTCCTGACACGATGCGGGACTCCGGACACGGATACATAGCTCAATATAGTACGATTGTTTATTACAACTGGCTAACGTGAATTAGAAATGACAAACTGTTTATTCATTAGCTGTATTTGACTTAGCTTGTCACGTTGTCAAACAACACCACATTGTTTGAGCACCTGTGCATAGACTCTTAGAGCGCGTACTGATCAGGCGAACAGTGAGCGGCTGACTGTCCGCTGGCTGACTCTGAGTGGTTTATCGGTCTCTAGATGAATAATAACTGGATTATAGTATTATCCATAGTGAACAAACTGCGCGCTTCATTCGCAAAAAAATCGAGCAAAACGTCGGAAACTACATCTAAAATGAAAAGAGAGGCAAACTGTAAGCAAACAGTCAGCCGCTAACGGTTCGCCCAATCTGTACGCGGCCTTAGTGTATCTATTCGTTTGTCTGTCAGTACTAAATAGCTTAGCAAATTGCTTGACATCGCAAGTGACAGCGCGCACACGACCGCAATAGCGCCTGTCCGACGCACCCGCTGCTTCCTGACACGATGCGGGACTCCGGACACGGATACATACGTCAATATAGTACGATTGTTTATTACAACTGGCTAACGTGAATTAGAAATGACAATCTGCGTATTCATTAACTGTATTTGACTTAGCTTGTCATGTTGTCAAACCACACCACATTGTTTGAGCACCTGTGCATAGACCCTTAAAACGCGTCCCGTTCAGGCGAACAGTGACCGGCTGACTGTCTTCTCAGTGGCGTATCCGTCCCTAACTCAATATTAACTGAGCGGCGAACAGTAAAGCCTTAGTGAACGAACCGTGCCGCCGACCGTGCATCATTTGCGGCGAATCAGTCGTTCACAGAACGAGTCGGCAAGCAAAACGCCGCAAACTACATTACGTGCTGTTTTACACTTCATCTAAAATATAGGTATAAAGAGGTAAAAATCAGCCGCTCACGGTTCGCCTAATCTGTACGCGGCCTTAGTGTATCTATTCGTTTGTCTGTCAGTACTAAATAGCTTAGCAAATTGCTTGACATCGCAAGTGACAGCGCGCACACGACCGCAATAGCGCCTGTCCGACGCACCCGCTGCTTCCTGACACGATGCGGGACTCCGGACACGGATACATAGGTCAATATAGTACGATTGTTTATTACAACTGGCTAACGTGAATTAGAAATGACAATCTGTTTGTTCATTAACTGTATTTGTCATCAGACTGAAGTTTGGTGCGGCCACATTGCTCTGATGGCTTGGATAAATCTTTCGAGGAAGTTCGAGAAAGTTTCAAGTATGAATATTTATTGGCATTTCTATTTATAATTATTTATATTACTTGTTTTTTTTTATTCTCTTTTATTCATCTCTTTTGCACAGCCCAACTCTGTGGTTCCTGCAGGAAATCCTCTACCGAAGGTTGTCTAGGAGAGTTCGCTTTGCAGCGACAAGACCGCCTGAATTGTACTAAAGCATGTCCTTTTACCAAAATTCTGTAAAATGTCTTTTTTGGGCTATAAAGATTATATACCTTATCTTATCGAAATCTTATCTTATGGCATGTTAAGGCATTGCAGCCGCGCCAATACTCGCAAAAAAACTCCGCAATGTACTAGAATACACAATACGCATAGTAACCTATTTGGCATTTTCTTCTGCGATTGGCCTAAGGAATGTAGGCGATAGAAATATTATACAGAGTATCTAATATCAACAGGAGATTTCATTAAAAGAGATGCACAGTTTTACTATAACATAAATTGAGTGGGCGGAAACTAAGTTATTCCTGAACTCCATTTAAGTTTACATTCAAGCGTATAAATATAGCGTTAGTAAGCGTTAGCTATAAATATATAATTTACACTGTATTCACAGTGCTTCTTAGTAAGTTGTACGTTAGCTAAATTATGATAATGTAGTCTATTCGAAACTAAAGCTAATTAAACTATCATAGTAGCGTAACCGATATTTGTGTTTCGCTTTAATATCGTATCATAACCGTGCCAATTATATTAATTGATTTAACTTGTAGGTGTTTAGTTTGGTATTAGTTAGAGCTAGATGTTAAATTAGCTAATGAATGTTTCTCTTACGAGGATATCGAACCGAGAGGTAATTACTTATTAACCAATACGTTCGCCCGAGCAAACGCGTAAGGTTGCAAATAGGAAACCGGGGCGTGTGGGCTAGCGAGCATGTAAGCGTTTTCAACAAAAAGTGACTGAATGAAAACTACTCAGTCATTTTTATTTTAATTCCGTTACACACAGAAAAACTCAGGTACAAAACCGTTTTTTTTTAAACAATGCGTTCATGTGGGCACTGTGAACTTGACTTTCTAAATAGGAACGATTTGATTGATTAGGGGGCGTGCTAGGTCGAAGGACAAGAATGAAATCACTGCAGTCTTAACACGAACGTACTACAATACTTTTTAAGAATGCTATCTGACCTCAAGCAAAGAGGGACTAGAACTATTAGTTGAACTACTATAAAGGAAATGAACAAAAGTGACTACCCTATATCACAACTTTAGCTCATACACTGTTAGTTCAACTTCTGGCAAATTTTGACAGAGCTTAAAATGGAAAAGCCAACACAAGTCTTGAGGTGAAACAGTGTTATTTAGTATGTTAAGAATATGGATGCTTAACTACGACTCGTACTCGACTGATGGCTCTTCCATCGTGTCGAACAGTAGTGCGTGAGCACTCCCCGCTGTGCCGAATACACAGGGCGTTAAATGTGTTATTGGCCTCTAACACTGAATTGGATATATTCGCTGACAGTCCGCAATGGATATTAAAACATATTGAGCAATCATTGTAATAGCTTGTTATTAAGCTTCATAATTATGTTACTTGGTTATTACCGCTGGGTCAAGGTCATCAATCATTGAAATAAAGTCATTACTACAAATTATTAAAAATAAAATTAATCGCCGAGCTTGCCAATGGAGTAGCAATTCATCAAATCTCACGCTATTATTTCGTAAAATCTGTAAGCACTCCGCTTTAATGGATAAAACGGTATTAAGTTTAGAGGCTATACCTGAATATGTTGTCATTAAGAATGAAAAAGCAATCTGCAGAGGACTTATTCATTTATTTATTAAATCACCAACAAGACCTACACCAAAACAAAGATCCAGAATTCCGAATTTCAACAAAAACGATGCTAAATGAAGCCTTCCTTGAAGCTTAGCCTTAGCCTGACTTCGGTCATTCTCACCGCTTACGTCAAGACCGTAGCCTTTGTTATCTCTGGAGATACGAATGAGCACGACGATGTTTCCAATACACACAGTATGATTGGTTCCGTATGTAATAAATTGTTTCAAAACAAGATCCCTTAAGGCTAGTTGGGAACTATTAGTTAATACGGAGTTTGACCGATTCCATAGTACTGAACACTAAATCATGTAGGTACTCGTACCAACTGTTTGTATGTAAGTTTATCTAAATAATGAAAATAGCTGTACAATCGAAGCAATTCTATTTACAGTTACTGAGTATGATATTGAAATACATAAGGTGAATACAGGCTGTTGTTTTCAAGAAATGTTTAGGATTGAGCTAGGGATACATTAAAATAAACAGTTTAGGCTTAATCAGGATGAAAAAATTACAACCTTACGCGGAGAAGAAGCGTTTTGAAATTTTGATTGAATTGTTTTGCATCTAAAGCAGCAGAATCCGTCTTGCTGCATTTTAAAGGTCTCCTCTCCCAATTTCATATTTTGTTAGATAGGATTAGGGCCGCCTATCCTAATCTTCAGCCACAAGGCCTAAGGCCTAGAATCAGGTAATTCTTTTGATGGTCGATTGTCTTGCCTTTTCTAGGATCTCACACTAGCTGTTGCCCGTAAAGTATACTAGCGGACTTCCGCGACTTCGTCGGCGTGGACTCTCACCCAGTAAATTGAATTTCAAAAAAGGGTTAGTGTTCCTAATATCAAATTTAAGTTTATAGGTGCAGTCGTTTCAGCTGTGCTTTGATATTTGAGTCAGTTAGGATTGCCTTAAATATGGATAAAAATATGAATGTTTTAATATGATGGAGTATAGGAGTAAGCATGAAAGGCACAAAGAACATGTTTACCTGATAAATGAACTCGAGTTTACTAGGTAAGATCCCCCTCCCTTTCCCTCCTTCACCCTCTCTTGCATTGCCCGGTCCAGGTTGTATCATGTAAATCTTTTAACTCATAAACATTCCACTTCACTCGTTTTAGGTCTCTCGCTGAATTTTAATACAAACTTAGCAATTTTGCGAGTTGTAGGTCGTTACGTGATCTACTTGATATAGCAAAGCTATTATAATACAAAAACTTCGCAAGTTCGTAAGTTTAGGAACACCAACTGTGAAGTGTTCAAATCGGGACAAAAAAGCCTATTGTGGAAGCAGCGTCGTCGACTTGAGCAAGTAATGAAGGTCTTAGGATTTTCAACCTAAATACAATTTGGTATTTTTTCATTAACATTTTGGACATCTTACATCATCGGACCCCTTTTTGGCAAGGAATGTAATTAAGCATGCCAAGTGCCCTAGGCTTGGAACAACTCTGAACTCCTGGGTAACAGACACCGTACAGATCAGACAGACAGCAGAACCCCGAGAGAAGCAACAGCTTGGTCGCCTGAGCTATCCTCGGGAGAAGCAACCTTTACTCCAGTGTACGGTAGCACATTGTCCGCAGAAACGCATTATAGTCTCCCCGGGAATCGTTACACCACGCAGTCTACCCCAATGCACATTTCACGATCTTGAACCTAGAGTGCGCGGTCCGTTTTAAGTCAAAAGTGATACTAGCGCACTCTCAGGCGTACCGAATTGATGAATCGTATGCGAGCGTGAGTAACGTGGGCGCGCTATAATCAGTTAAGGCTCAAAACGGACCGGGCGTTTATAGTTGCCTCTTATAACAGGCAGGAATACCTTGTTAGTTAGTATTTAGGGCAACTACTAGCCACAACTGGAGCATACGACTAGTTAGTTTCCTGCTTTCATAATATTATAATTAGATTTGCGTGCAAAGCATTTTTCGCAAACAATATGGCGTCCCTACAGGAGTCAAGGAGGCAATAAGACAGGTCTCGCTTGAAAACCGCGGAGTCATTCCAGAAGTTTTTCGCATTCACTCCGCGTTCATTTTATATTCTTAATGGACTCACCTGGGGCCTGCGTCGGCAAATTACGACTGCTAGCGTATATTATTATTTGTTAGCGTTATTCCTAAACAGAACGCAATTTTCCGTATAGTCTAAGTATTATTAAGAGAAGAGAAGAAAAGAGAAGGCCAGACGTTTTGAGTCTCGCCTTCTCTTTTCTTCTCTAACGTAACAAAATAGGTACGGTATTTATATGTGTATTCGTAACTTATTCACCTGGTGATAATTAGGCTAAATTTTCACCAAGTGAATTTTTGAAACTTAAGGGGCGAGCCTACCGCCATCATCGGGGTTGCTTGGGATTTCTTTCATCGGTGTTTCTTCCTTTCCTTCACCTTCATTGGAGAGTTAGCCGTAAAGTTCTACGAACAAAAACTAGATGTTTCGGCAAGAAAACACTTATTCAAGGAAGAGTGTTTAGCCACGTGTGGGCCATGACGCTCTCATTATCATTGAATTTGGTAACATTAAGGGCATGAATTATAATAGCTTTTCTCTCTCTGTAGTCGGTCAATCCCTCATATCTGAGGATCGTGTTCGGCTTCGGGGTTGCATCTGGAGCGGATGATCTGCCTCCACCGGTTTCTGTCCAGCGCGTCTTTTACCGCCAATAACAGGGCTTACCTGTAGTAATTCTGTCCTCTTCTAGTGCACCAGCTGATCGTACAATCATACAAGTAGTTCCCCAATGTAATCGTAATCATATCACTAATTTACCAGGTATATTATCCTTCATTCACCACCAAGAATTCCTATCCAAACGGAAAATTACAGGCAAATGAATCCGGTGTACCTTGCATTTATATATACCCCTCATTACCATAAGAAACACTTAAAAAGTAGGTTTTTAAGTACCAGTGCGTTGGTGCGGCTAGCGTGTCTGCTCCGGTTAGGGCAGTGGTTCCCAAACTTATTTTGTCTACTGCCCACTTCGAGAATGTAATTTTTTTTAGCGCCCCCATTTTTTCACCTAGCGCCTCTACACAACGCTCCCATTTTCTTTCTGGGTCTCTTACCGCCCCCCTTGAGACCTGCAGCGCCCACAAGGGGGCGTTATCGCCCACTTTGGGAAAGACTGGGTTAGGGTATTTCCTCGCTTTCACGTCGGCGCTAATTTAAAACCGTCCTGGCGCGGGACGGTCTGACGTGCTAGCGTGTTTGTCTATATTCTAATCTAACTGGTTTTATGGAAACGGCACTAGGAATGTTTTTGTATAAACTAAAAATTGTCTTTCATGTACCACTACTAGCCACTACTGGACGGTGGATGTGGACAGCACGGGACCGATCGTTGTGGAGATCTTCCGGGGATGCCTATGCCCAGACGGTGAAGATGTATCTAGGGCTAGTAGTCAACCTCCACCTCAGTCCACTACTGGATGTAGGGCTCCATGAAGAACAAGAACTGCTCTCCTGCTTTCACTATCCAGTCACCACATTCCTTCCACCCCATCTGAGGGTGTCCAAGAATACGTCTGCCAAGCTGTGGCCTCCATTCGAGAACCTGTCTACTTTACTGACTATCGGTTCTTCGGCAGATGTAGCCAGCCCACTGCCAATTCTGAACTATATCAGTCGCTCTGGTCTTCTGACCTCAATGTTAGACGTTATTGACCCACCCTTAGTTCCGTCCGTCCTCACACATTTGTATGAGAAGTGGTCCTTGAATCAATCGCGATACTGTTGTGATATTCATTTGGAGTCACCTCAACTACCACTTACAGACTTATTTATATTATCACTTGTCCAGATATAACAAAACATTTTCGTCATAGAAACGTGTTTGTAAATGGCTAGGGAACGCGTAGAAGGCTTCGTACAAATTACCCTGTTCCTCCACTATGGATGATGGGAGGCAGAAGCAGAGTTTCAAGTCGGTAGGCCATCCGCCCGCCGGTGCAGGGCAGGGGGTAATGCATTTCCTCCGCTTTAAAAAAAGGTATCAAATCCTCGACAGGCATGCCCACAGGGCAGAATACTTAAACATTGCACCAACCGGCTAGTATTGCCTTTCTACTCTTCTTTTAGTCCTACTAAGACGGAAGTAGGCCACATTTTTTCCCCATATCTGCGGAGGATCTAGCCGTTTTACTTCCGCGGTAGCACCCGGACTGCAGCGTGACCGTTCGCGTTCTGAAATTTCCTTACACGAAACCTCTTTGCAGTTGACAGTCGAGGGGAGGGGGATTTCCGTTTCCGTTCACAAATATCGTGCCGTTAAATTAAAGTTTCGGGCTTTACTGTTTTAACTTGTTAGCAAGTAATTTAGTTTCGCAGCACTCAATAGAAGCTTTGAACTTAAGTTAAGTTACACTTGAGCTGACGCTATCTTGACATCTTAGTAAGGTCGTAAATGGCATATTACATGCTGCAACTTTATGTAGCGATACAAACGCAATGCATGCGCGGAAGTGAATCAGGATCGATTGCGTTTTCATCGATACTAACTCGCTTATGAACCAATGCAAATACTTGTTGATCCTTGGTGTCGCGATGTGTGTGTGTGTGTGTGTCATATACATAATCTAAATGTCAGGCTGTGTTCATAAATATATCTAGGATATTTTATCACCAAGAAAGTCTGGCACCAGATTAGGCAGAGCTTGTACCCCAATTAGTTCTCGCCCTGTAGTTAGTTAGGGGGTTAAGTACCGGTGGTAGGATCAACCGTCAAGAAGCCAAGGGAACTCAGGCGTGGCAGAGTGGCGAACTTACCACCCACCAGCTGCGGCCCATTTGGGCGAAACGTGGGGTTGCGGGCCCAGTGGGGCATGCGAGCGCCCTGAGCCGCGTGGTGGGGGCAATGGCACACAAGGATCAGTGGTCAGTAGGGCCGTACCGCCGGATGCGGCAGAAGGTCACCCCACGGTGGGAGCCAGCGGGTCGGAGCAGGGGGTGCTCTGGCTCGCATTGCACCACGTCGGTCCACCGAGACGGCAGTTTGTTTTTGACACCTTATGCGACCTAGGAATTCCGCGAAGTGTACGATTAGCGTTATCTAGCCATTGTACAATCCAGCTAGTCTTACATATGAAACAAGAAACACATCACTTTCCCCGTGACGTTTAGCATTTTGAGAATTATCAATTTTAATGGATATTAATAATTCATTATCCGAACAAAAGAGCTTTTAGATAGATAGATAGATAGATATTCTTTATTGCACACGAAAACAACAGAAAATCAACAACAAAGAAACACAGATTGACGATAATGTACAATTTGGGCGGCTTTATCGCTAAAAAGCGATCTCTTCCAAACAACCCACAGGTAGAGGAAAACTGACGAGAAGGGTAGGTAAGTGCACAAGAAATTATAATAGTAACTGAAACTGACGGCAATTTACATTAAATACATAGATACTTACATACATACATTCAATAATAATATATATTAAAATATAATTAAAATAAAATACATGAACATACATTTATTGCGATATTATACTTAGAAAGGACGAGGAAGTAAAATAATGAGTAATAAGTCAAGATTATTACTATTTCTCAAGAAATTAATACCCAATGAAGAGTAACAAATTGGCAACACTTACAAAGTTATGGACTTAGGCCGACGTGGGCGAACTTTGTTTAATAATACCTCATTCAGGATAGTTCGCGTGGGACGCATTCTACATCATTATCTTCACGAGTTATTAGTTTATATTGAGAGCAAGTAAGCTAGTAAATCTTAATAAAGAAATAGGAAAAAATGGTCCACGCATCAGACGTAATTCGAACCTTCACTTTCGAGCTGGCTTATAGTTAACTACACTAATAGTGTGTAAGGGAGAGATCCTCGTTTGGACCATATATTGGCGACTCCTCTGGGGTTCCCAAATCTGGCCCAGCTTTGGGAGAAAATCAAAACCAGTAGTTCATCGTGCCAAGATATCTTTTTATTAACAACGTCAAGAATGACATAAAAACAGAACACAAAAATAATACAAAAATATAAAAATAAAACCATTCCAAAAAGGGTCCATTCGTGGACATTCTCATTTTGTTTTACAACTTTACATGTTTGGGAAATGCCTAGTCGACTTTTCATCAGAGGCGCACCGATTGTCGCCGTCAAGGTGAACAAAACATTCAGAAGTCTACCTTTCGAACGAATTCCTAAACCCAACGTGGTAAGGGGCGTTGCTTGTGTTTTTTATCGATAAGAGTATTATTTTATTTTGCCGATTTCACAAACGCAAATCATCGTATAATAAGTTATATCGTAATAAGTTTCAAGGTATGCTCAGCCTTGATTGATGTTGTTAATTTGGGGGTTAGTAGCTACTTACTTCTAATGTGCCCCACGTACGAGTATAACAGTAAATTAAACCTGGCTTGTATACCTATAGGTATCAGTTGCATACATAAACCTATACATAAGCAGCCAGAACTACTGTACCTATAAATTACAAATTTAGTACAGGGGTTTAAAAAGGGAGAGGTCAAATAGGGTGAATGTCTACGCGGATGAAGTCGCGAGCGGTCACTACTAACTAATATTTTCTCTCATTCAAACTAAATTTAACTTTTAACAAGAGTTTTAAATTTAAAATGTCATACATGTATCTGTAATGTGGTTATTGGCATGGTAGGTAGGTTTCCAACCAATTCGTTGGAACTGAGAAACCTGATTAAAAGGGTGAACATCTGGTACTCGTAATTGTTAATTTGGATTCCATTAGCACTGCAAAGTGACAATCAATGGTGCTTCATTTCATTACACTTTGAATGCATGTTTTCAGTTTTTAATTACGTCGATAGTAATACGTCAATCAAATATGATCTTCACCTGTAATACATCTAACATCATACATGCGCTCACCACTAATCGCAAACGTAGTAGTCAGCAAAATGAGTGAACGGAACTTCCAGAAGCCTACATTTCGACGAGATTATTTCGAAACCAACGTAGTAAGTGGTAAGCCTACCGCTAATATCTGGGTTGCTTGAGTTTTTCATCGGTGTTTTTAAACACTGGGGAGTAAACCACAAAGTGTACAATAAACACGTTATGTAGTAAGTGTTTCGCCCAATGTTGAACCAATGGGTTCCGAGACAGAGACCGGAGAGCTTATTTACTAAATCACGACGCTCTACATAATAGAAAACATTGTGCAATTGTGTTTAAACCAAAGCTTATACTATAAGAGTAAATGTTCCAGAGAAAAACCACTTCATATGTTCTGAGCTTTGACACAGTTTAATCATACAGTAAGATATCTACATACAATCGTGCCACTCTCGGTTTGAATGTGTGCGTGAGCGTCGCGCGCCATGTCGCGATATCACGCACACTCGATTTCACGCACACGCTAGCATGAAATAGGAAGGCATAGGGAGGCGGCAGTACGGACGGGCTGTGCCGCGTGTCTGTGTGCACGCTAGGCTAATAACTCGGCGGACGGCCTTAGATAGCCTACTGTATGATTATACTGTGGCTTTGACTATGAATTTCTCTGTATCGTGACTTCTTCTACAAAGTCACGGTGAAGGTGAAAGAGAAATAGAAAGGTCTTGTAGGCTTCAACAATCTAACACTTTTTCTTGGAAATTCGCACTTCGGGTAACATATATTAATATTAGTTTCCGAAAAGTTGTTATATCTACTGTTTCTTTATTATTAGACTTCAGAGAAACGATATCAGTTTGTACGTCTAGGCCTTTTTTAGGTATTAACTCGCGTTCTATGAACATTCGCTTCTTACGAAGTGTATTTTATGAACACAAATACTATTACATAAAGCAGTTGTGTTATTAAGAAAACTTTACAGTAGGTATGCGTATGCTGTGTTTACTCATAAAAAAAAAACTTCTCCATAAACAAACATCACCCCCATTACATAGTTCAAGGTGTTTTGTATATTTATACCAGCACTAAACATTTACAGTTCTCAAAAGTAATTAACTAAAATACAAATAAAACTTTACTTTTCTGAGAAGATTAGATTTAGGGCGTTTTTTATCCATCAACAACTAGAAATCAGCAAAACTAAATGGACCGACATACATTTGTAATTATACTAATGCCAAACAAATCTTTTGTTATACCTATTTACTACCATATTTGAAACCGGTAATTTTCACATACTACTATTCATATACTATTTCGTATACATGCGTAAATCCAAAATTGTATATGTTAGATGAGTTAAGAAAGGCTCAATTGCACACCCCCCTGGAAACGTCTCCACCTTGTCGTGGTAGGGGGGCTCAGTACCTGGAGCACGCTGCTCCGGGGAAGCGAAGAGGGACGACCCGTGCGGTTTGGAGTCCAGTGTGACTGGCCCTTGCCGGACGGGGCCGTAACCGCCACTGAGGCGGCCGGTTGGTCTCCGTCACTGAGACGGTACCCGCGTGGAGCAAACCACTATAAAAATCCCCGAAACCACGGTGTAGCGTGCCGTGGCGTAGGGATCTCAAAACGCCTGCGGTGCTCACCGCCAATAGAGCAAAGATGACAAGCATGGACAAGAGTGTACTACCCCAGGAGGGTAAAGCCGGAAAAAAAACAACGGACAATCCCTCCCACTGGTTTCGGCTGGTGGCTGCCCCACGTACTCTGGGGGGGGCAAGAAATGCTGCGATTCATCACAAACCGACCCATGCTTACCCATAACGGACCCCGAAATGGCTGCGCGCAATGCGCGTAACGATTTGGCTGTAGACGAACCGGTGGCGGAAGTGCGCACCCCACAGGTGCGCGCCCCCGTCGAAGACCCCAGCGATCTTACACGGACTGATTGCAGCGAATCGGACGTAGACGATACGGAGGTGGGGGTGTGTACCCCGAAGGTGCGCATCTTTGCCAGCGACCTAAGCGATGTAGGAGAGACAACTGACCGTAGGCCCGCCAGCGGCACAGACTCGGATGTCATGGCTGTAGAGGTGCCGGTAGGTTCAGGCATTTCTACCGACGACTTAAGTTTGGCCCGAGAGCCCGCGCCCCCCAAGAAGGGCAAGACCGAGCGGAAAAAAGAAAGAAAGGCGACGAAGGCTGCGCAGGCGGGCTCCTCCCGCGAGCGCACGCCGACGCCTCCCACGACGGATGCGGAAACCGACACGGCCGACGCGGCAGAAGGTGACCAGAAAACGGTTACGCCGATCTCCCCGCGGTCGCGCTACCTGCGCAAACGCTCCGCGGGGCCAGGAGGAGGGGACTCCGACAACCCCAAGTCGCCGGAGAAAACTAAGCAGGCCCCCACGGCCAAGCGCGGTCGCGGTCGACCCCCGACATCGGGGGCGCGCCTTGGCGTGGCTGTATCCAGGGCACGTGAAGCGGCGGGGAAACGGGCTATGCTGGCCCTAGACAATGAAGAGCAGCTCGACGCACAGGAGAAGCATAGAAGGGAACAAAGGGCGAAGACAGGCTATGGAGTGGCCCAGTCTCCCGACTATGCCGACTACACCCTGGCCGAGCTGCAGCAAGCCGCCAGGACGGATGTGGAGGATTTACTTCTCATCTCAAAGAAGTCCGGACACCTCAAGGGGACGATACAGAAGGCGCTTAATGATCATGCGTTTTCCCTCTTGAGCGTGTCCGAAGAGATGGCAAAGCGGACGAACTCTGACGAGACCGCCGCCTTGCAAGCCACCGTCGACCGCCTTAATGGTGAGCTGGCGATCATGAGGCAGGAGCTGACGGCGTTGAGAGCGGCGGTCCAGTCAGCCGCCCCGGCTGCCCTTGCCCCCGGCCTTGTTTTGCCGCCACCCGCGCCAATCGTGGTACCGGGTGAAACGCCGCGGCCTCCTCCCTCAGACTTGGAGGGTCTGGAGGCTCGCATAACAGCGGCTTTGGAGAGGCAGTTTACTGCCTCCCAATTCTTTGCTCGGTCCCTCATTGAGGGAATTCAGGACCGACTCTTGCCGGCCCCGAAGGCTGCTCGGCCGCCTCTTGCGGCCGACAAAAGAAAAGCGGCGGAGCCCGCCGCGGAGCCCATGGCGCCCCCTACCGCCCCGCCCCCACCTAAGAAGGGCAAGGGCAAGGGAACGGGCAAAACGACAACCAAGGGCCCTCAAGACGCCACGCCGCCTGTTACCCGGTCCAAAACATTTGCCGAAGCCGCAGCCGCAACTCCTGCGCCTGCACCCGCGAAACCCGTTAAAGCGACGGCCACGCCGGCTAAGGTAGTGCCCTCAGCCACTGCCCCTGCCCCCACGGCAGAACCACTAGCGTCGACATCGTCGGCGGCGCCAATTCGGCAACGACGGAGCCAAGCGTTCGAGGAGGACGCCCTGCTCCCTTCTACAACGCCCGCCAACGAGGGGTGGCAGACCGCTTCCTCGCGGAAAAAAAGGGCAAAGAACAGAGCGGCTCCCCCTCCCGCAGCCCCTAGCAAGGGCAAAGGGAAGTCTAAGATGGCGACTCCTCCCAACACGGGGGGAGGTAAACAGAAAAAGAAGCTGTCGGCGCCCAGATCCTCGGTCGTAGTTGTCACCTTGACGGCCGAGGCAATTAAAAAAGGCGAGACCTATGAGTCCGTGCTAGCGCGGGCTCGTAGGGAGATGGGCGACGCCACGACACTTGGCCTGCCGCCGCTTCGGTGCCGGCAAACGCAGACCGGGGCCCGCAAATTTGTGGTCCCTGGAGCGCAAAGCGGCCCCGTGGCCGATAAATTCGCGGCCAAGCTCCGGGAGGCAGTAGCGGGGTCGGCTCTTGTGGCCCGTCCAGTTAAATGCACCACCCTAATCGTGACGGAGCTCGACGACTCTGTCACCAAAGAGGAAGTGGTGGCCCGGGTGGCCCAGGTCGGGCAGTGTGAGGAGGCGGCGATCAAGGTTGGTGTGTTACGCACCGGCCGAGGTGGGATGGGCCAAGTTAGGCTAGAGTGTCCCACCGTCGCTGCCAAAGCGGTACTCGCTGCCGGTCGGCTCCTGGTCGGCTGGAGCTCCGCCGGGGTGTACGCGCAGGACGAGGAGCCTCTCAGGTGCTTCCGGTGCCTCGGCACTGGGCACACGCGCCCCCTATGCCCCTCTGCCACCGACCGCACGGAGGTGTGCTACCGATGTGGTAAGGAGGGCCACAAGAGCGTGGGCTGCAAGGCGAAACCCCACTGCTCCGTCTGTGCTGCCAGCGGTCGGCCAGCGGAGCACGTCATGCGGGGGAGGAACTGCCGCTCTCCCCCAAAGAAAGGCAAGCAGCCCCCAGCCCCTACACGGCTGACGGTTGCCACACCCGCTGAGGCCCCATCGGCCCCTATTCGGCCGCCAGCTGCCGCAACAACATCTGAGTCCACCTCGACGGCGCGGGAAGAGAGATCGATGTCCGAATAATGTCTAGTGTCGGCCATCGCTCTCTTATACAGGGAAATCTCAACCATTGCCGCTCGGCCCAGGACTTGCTGTTGCAGCTCTTGGCAGAGTGGCAGGCGGATGTGGCGGTAGTTGCTGAGCCGTATTGTGTCTCTAACAATTGGCTCGGCGACCGGGATGGACTGGTCGCCATCGTTAGGCGGTCGTCCTCCCGCAGTCCCCCGCTGTCGCTCGTCGAGCAGGGCGCGGGTTATGTCGTGGCAGAGTGGGCAGACATCGCCCTCGTCGGCGTCTATTTCTCGCCCTCGCGCCAGTTTGCGGAGTTTGAAGCCTTACTCGGTCTCCTGGTCACAGTGTTGGCTCGCCTAGCACCTCGGCAGATTGTCTTGGCCGGCGATCTAAACGCCAAGCATATGGCGTGGGGAAATCGCCTCACGGACCAACGCGGACGGGCCCTGCGGGAATGGGCGGTGGCCTGCGGTCTCACCCTCTTAAATCGTGGGAGGACCCACACATGCGTGCGGCAACAAGGCGGATCTGTGGTGGACGTTACGTTCGCCACCCCTGCTATAGCCGCGCGTATCGAGAATTGGAGGGTGGACCTGACCGAAAATTTGTCCGATCACCGCCACATCCGGTTTGCCATTCGGGCCCCGTCGTTTGCCCAGGTCGCATCTAGCCGCCCTTCGCCGTTCCCCCGGTGGGCCCTGTCCAAAATGGACCGGGAAATGGCCAAGGAAGCAGCGTTCATTCAGGACTGGCTAGGCCCCAGCCTGGATGCGGACGTTGACGTCGCTGCGTCGCAACTCAAAGGGTCCCTAACCGAGGTTTGTGACGCGTCCATGCCTCGGTCCCGCCGCCCGGGTCCTCAACATGCCGTCTATTGGTGGTCGGAGGACCTGGCGGATCTTCGGGCGGCATGCCGCGCTGCTCGGAGGGCGTTCACCCGCAGCAGGCGACGACGGAGAAGGGACTTTGAGAACGAGGACCGCCTGTACGAGGAGTACAGGGTGGCCAGGCAAGCCTTCAAGGGGGCCATAGGCGTGGCAAAAGACGCGGCGCGAAAGGAGATGCTGTAAAGTCTCGATCGAGACCCCTGGGGGAGGCCCTACAAGGCGGCGCGGTGTAAACTGCGGCCCATCGGCCCCCCAGTTACGGAGACCCTTCAGCCCGAGGTCTTAGAGAGGGTAGTGCGGACATTATTCCCCGTTCGCACCGACTTCACCCCTCTAGTGATCGTCCATCCGCCGCGGGTGGTAGATGAAGACCCACCGCCAATCACGGCAGAGGAGTTTGGCGAGGTAGAACTCCGACTTCGCACCAAAAAGACGGCCCCTGGGCCTGACGGGGTCCCTGCCAGGGCGGTCGCAATCGCGGTCGCCCAAATGGAGACAAAAATTCGGGGCCTTTTCGATCGCTGCCTGGCGGTAGGGAGGTTTCCCAAAATCTGGAAGCAGGGCGTACTCGTCCTACTCCAGAAGGCGGGTCGGCCGGCGGACAGTCCGTCGGCCTATAGGCCAATCGTGCTTTTAGATGAGATCGGGAAGATGCTGGAGCGCATCATTTTCTCCCGCCTCGTCCAGCACATGGTTGAAGATGGGCCCGATTTATCGGAGTCCCAGTATGGGTTTAGGTCGGGGCGGTCCACGATAGACGCCCTGACCTGCCTCCGGGACAAAACCCTGGAGGCGGCAGACAGGGGGGAGGGCGTTCTGGCTGTGAGCCTTGATATTAAGAACGCCTTCAACTCCCTCCCTCACGCAGCGATTATCAGGGCGCTTGATTATTTTAGAGTGCCCCGGTACCTCCAGCTACTTGTCAGGGACTACCTCGGCGAGAGGTCGGTGTCCTTCGTGGACAAAACGGGGGTGTTGCAGCACCGACAGGTTGAAGCGGGCGTTCCGCAGGGGTCGGTCCTTGGACCACTCTTGTGGAACATGGCCTACGACTGGGTCCTCCGCGGTGTCCTTCCCTCGGGCACGAGTGTCATCTGCTATGCCGATGATACTCTTGTCACAGCTCGGGGGAAAAGTTACAATGACGCCGCACGTCGCGCGCAGAACAGCACGGACCAAGTCGTGGGCAGGATTGGCCTGCTCGGCCTGGAGGTGGCGACGGGTAAGACCGAGGCCATTTATTTCCCAGCGCCTCGGCACCGTCCACCTCCCGACGCTCGCATATGTGATGGGAGGTTCCCGGGTTGAAGTCAAGGCTGAGATGCGCTATCTTGGCCTGACGTTGGATTCGCGGTGGCAGTTCGGCCCACACTTTCGCGGGCTGCTGCCGCGTCTTCTGAAGGCGGCGGATGCCTTTTCCTATCTGCTGCCTAACCTGGGGGGACCGGGCTCCAAGTGTCGGCGACTCTACGCTGGCATCTTACGTTCTATGGCGCTCTATGGGGCGCCAGTCTGGTCCGACTCCCTTTACAGGAGGGAGATCGTTTCCCTCTTGAGGAGGCCTCAGCGTGTCATAGCGCAGCGGGTCGGTCGAACCTACCGAACGGTAGCCTTCGACTCGGCCTGCGTGATCGCTGGGACACCTCCGTGGGAGTTAGAAGCCGTGGTCTGGTCCGATGCATACTGGGATGCGTCGGCTAGGAGGGCAGTAGGAGAACGCTACTGCCCCGTCGAGCGGGATGCCGTGCGGAGGAGGGCCCTTCAGGGTCTTCAGGAGCGTTGGGCCTCGGCCCTCGCTCTAACTCCGTTCGGACGACGAACCCTCGACGCGCTCGCCCCGATACTAAAACGGTGGCTTGAGCGTCCCCACGGTGCTGTCTCCTTCCGGATGGCGCAGGTGATGACCGGGCATGGTTGCTTCGGGTCATACTTGCACCGGATCCAAAGGGAGGAGACGCCTTCCTGCCACGCTTGCGGCGCTGCGGAGGACACGGCACATCACACCCTTGCGGTGTGTCTGTCGTGGGCTCCGCAGCGGGACGCGCTGGTGGCGAAGGTCGGCCAGGACCTCACGCTCCCTAGTATAGCTAAAGCTATGCTAGCGAGCGAGGAGGCCTGGAAGGCATTTGCCGCCTTCTGCGAGCAGGTGATGTCAGAGAAGGAGGCGGCGGAGCGCGAGCGTGAGAACGATCCTCTCGCTAGCGCGCTTCGAAGGGCGAGGAGGGGGAGGAGACGACGAACAGTTGCCCGTGGTCTCCGCCCTCTCCGTGGAAGGGGCCTGCCGGCGCGTGGAACGGGGGTTCCCGCGCCGGCATTGCACAGGCCTCTCCCGCAGTCCGGCATGGACGGCTCGGCGTCTTCGGCCGTACCTGCCACCTCCCCTGGAAATCCAGGGAGAGGAACCGCCTGGCTCGCCGTGTAGGTGGGCCCCGCTCGGGGGTTGTTATGGTGGAGGGCCACTGGCTAGTTTCCCATGACACTCCCCCACCTAAGAGCGATGAGAGGAAGCCGTAGGGTGTTTAGTGGGTATGCCTCTGGGCGGCTTCTTGACAAGAAGTCCCCCCCAGATGGAGAGCCCCACATAACTCGTCCGCCCCCCGGTGGACGAGTATGCTTAAGGACACAGGGTCGACCCTTACCATCTCGGGTCGGCGGCATTCACCCTACGATAAAAAAAAAAAAAAAAAAAAAAAAAAGGCTCAATTGCACAAAACACACACACCGTTATTGTAATAATCGGAGTTTATTTGACTCAAATTTCATGGAAAACAAAACAAAATGTATATTTTTATCACGCAAACATTGCCTTTATTATATTCTATATGTTTGTTTCCTACTCATGGTGAAATTTTACAACACGGTGCAGTTAATTACGGTTCCGAGTAAGCCGGCGGCTGCGGGCGAAATGGGAAATAGCTAATTATGAAGTTGCGTAGTGGCGGGGCGCAAATACAAACGTTTTGAATAACGAGTTGCGGTAGGTTTTTTAATAATAAAGTAAACAGATGATAATAACCACTGTGATATAATAACTCCAATGCCTCATTTTTTCCTGTTTCTGAAATCAACTGGTAAATTATAATTTACTTGTTGAACCACTTACTAGTTAAAAACCAATGATATTGCAGTTAAAAAGACGTAGATAGGTTACGTCAGTACTGACGCGAAGACCAAAATTGTCCACTGGGTACGACGTACATAATTTGGCCGTGTTATAACGTGTGAACAAGACAGTACGATTATTTACTAGAGCGTAAACGAGACAGATACATGATGCGAAGTGTCGTCTCAGACTGTCAACACAGTCAATTCTTTGCTCAGATGTACGAATCGTTAAAATTTCGGGTGCCACTTTTTTAGCACAAGTATCTACTCTACTCTCTAAGAATTACTATTTTTATTATAAAATCATTTTTTTATTATTAAAAACACATACATCCAGCCTTTGTGGGTTGATTTTACTGGTAAACAGACTATCACCCGAATTCACAAGCGTCATTCAACGTTAAGCACGCGCTCAAGCTCATGCTGTCCTGTAAAATTTTAATAGAACTAAAAGGGACAGCTATACTTCTGAGGGATGCTCACCCTCGATTTTTGGTTGTGAATTCTGGGTTACAAGTACAACCTATATTATTTTATACAATTTTAGATCTTATTTCAGCGGCATGTGAAGCGTAAAGATATTCTTAAGGCTGACTGTACCGTACGCGTTACAGCCTCGATTAACATATAGAGTGACATCACACTTCGTCGTCTTTCAAAGAGGTTCACTTCTTCGTTATAAGTTGGCTAGGCTGTGAGCTGTGGTGCTCGTGGCCTGAAAAGCTATGGATCCTTTTAAGGTGACGATATACTTGAGCGTATCCTCGAGCGTTTCAGTGTAATGTAACGGTCTGATCATTAAATACAGGCAAGAGCTCCAATTCTCCTAAACATATCCATATAAAAATGTACCGGTTCGAGTACCAGAACTTAATGGCGAATGTTCTGATACAAGTAGCTCTAGTCTATACTGACCTTAAAACTCACCTAAAGGTTCAGGCTTTAAGTTAAAAGTAAGTATGCATCTTAAATCGTATACGTAATATCGTGTACGAGAAATTCAAATCTGACCTCAATATCTAGGTAGTGTAGTCAGTCGAGACTGTGCACTATGTGGTTATTTTAGGTTTACTAACTTTAAGGCTTAAACCTTTATCTCTTTGTATAATCCCAAGCAACCCGGATAGCGGCGGTAAGCTCACCCAGCAGTTGGATTCAAATTCCCTTGGCGAAATGAGGGCTTCTAAATATTCCATTCACCATGACGGCAACAATCAGTGTACCTCTGACTAACCCATTAGGAATGATCGTAGGGACCAAGCTAATTACGACTTTATATGAGAAGGATCGCGAGAGATAAATGCAGTAACATTGCGTACCTTTTATATTCACCAAAATGAAAAGTGGCATAACTATCGTAATTTAGGTTACAAACCTTCACAAAAAACTTCGTGAAAACAAATAAAAACGAAAAAGTTTCAGATCTAGTTATCAATTCCAGAGCGAAGGTACAATAAAAAAGAAAGATCGGTGTGGTTCAGGGTTCCCTACCATAGCTTAGCTATTATTTTCAATGGATATAGAAATTTAGCCACGGAACCTTTTAAATCGTAAAACACGGGATTTCAACCATTTTTTGTTTTGAGTTTCCGCTATATAAGTGTTAGTGACCATGAATGTTTCACGAAACACATTATAATACAAGTCCACTGATGAAACTTTGTCAACCGCTTCAGCTGTTTTGAGAAATAGCTTTTAAAAGGTGGTTGTGTGACAAAGTATCATGTGCCTTTGAATATTCTAGATATGAATACCTATAATATTATTACCTGTTTAACATGTTTCTTCTAAAACTTGATAACGGCACATCCACGAACTCTTTAGCGGATTACAAAAAAACGCAACTTAGCTTAATCCGAGTAAAAAACAATTTAGCCAGTCATCCTTTTAGACCTGAAGATTAGCTTAACTGGGTTGCGGTTTTTATTCTGCGGTTTGGAACCCTGAAAACTGGCTTTACGCCTCGAACTCGTACATTCTACGTGCTACGAGTATACCCACGCCTATAAAACTTCGTACGATACAACGGCAGAGTTGAGTGATTTCATTTTGTAAGAGGATTCTTTTCGGCGAAGTCGGCAAAGCGTAAAATTGGGAAACAAACATGCTCATGTCGCTTTGCTCCCTGTGGGGTTGTGTCTTATAGGTACCAGTCCTTTTACTTTGCTCATGAGGAATTATCTCACGTTTTTATTTCCATATATCCAATTGGTGTTATGTTATCAAAGGCTAGGTTGGTGTAACATGGATTGACTTATTCAAATAACTATTGTAGGTGTTTTTATTGCTTACTCAAACTCAAGAAATCGCGCCACAAATAACATAAGACTTTCACAGCTTCGCACCACAATGGTGGTGGTGGAAAAGTGAAATTCGACAAAGAAGCAAAGAACACGACACTGACAAAATAAAAACACCCAGCGTCAAACGAGCCAAATAAACCTTTCTCAATTCTATTGAAGCTTCTCAAAAACCTAATAAAATAAAAGCAAATTATGTTTCTATCTTTGGCAAAATTTCAAATTCTAGCACTCATGTTCATTTGGCTGTCAGGCTTAACATCGACGACCAACTGAATTGTAATAGCGACCACATGTTCCAATTGCGCCCGTCTCGATGTTCCACAGTTAATAAGAGCACGAGAAACCATAACAATACTCATTTTCTTTTAATAATGACAACACAAAGTCTTGGAAGATGTTCAAGTCGTTCCCGCAGTAACAGAATGACCGCTGCACTATATCTCGAGCAATTGCAACGATATTACCAATGAAGAAACAAGCAAAACACAGCTTTGTCAATTTGAGATAAGGCTGGTAAGGCCCGCAAAGGTATCTTGGTTATGTAATCCGAATGAAACGTTGACACTGAGCTCCCAGCGGCTGCCGGGAAGAAAATTGTGAGATCAAATTAGGTCCTGCTTTAAAGTCTTCACAATAATAAGAATAGCTCGAAAATGAAATGTAAGATGGTTCTTTTTCTCAGTAAGCCGACATTTAATTTTGATAAGGACCTATTAATAATTTTGGTTTAATGAGGGTTTGGCATTTAAATACTTGGCCTGTTTTTAAACATTGTGAATAATGCAAAGGTTTTGTATCTAATTAAACCTAGGAAACAATCGTTCTGAAAAAAAACATCACAACCGGTTCACACAGTCAAAAGTTCTGAGGACACAAACACAAAGAAGAAATTATAAAGATAAATACAATCGAATTGATTAACTCCTCTTTTTTTAAGTTGGTTAAGCCAAGGGAGTCCTCGTTGTTGAGCCGTGATAGCTTTGGTCCTGTGATGTGTTGGTAAACACTGGAATATGCTATAGAAAAAGTGTGTTACCCAAAGAATGGACGGAGCTTGCAACACTTATAACACCTAATAGATCCAACAAACGTGTTTTAATATGGTTGACTTTGTTTATTTAACGAAGGGAAGCCAAACCAGCCCAAGGTGGATGGATTTCTTGACAAAAATCACAGAGTGTTAGCGGATGCTTATCGCCCTCAACCGGTCGCTCTGGTAATCTATGGGGGTGGCATGGGCCTCCCTGAACATAGGTTCAACCGTATTACGTCCACGGTTGGATGGACATGATGATGATGATGATATAGTTCGAGATGAATTTTAGTTCAAACTGTTAGAAACTAGTGCTGTCTTTTTTCATGATCATCTAGAAATCCTCATGGATTTCTAGATCCATCCATGGAAAAACCAATAAGGCGGTGAAGGGATCTTATAACGAATGGTCGTCATAATGCCTTAACGCCTAGTGCTTCATCATCATCATCATCATCATCAGCCTGTTGTAGTCCACTGCTGAACATAGGCCTCTCCTTTTGCACGCCACTGTACTCGATCTTCGGCTGCTCGCATCCAGCTCCTGCCAGCCATCCTGCGCAGATCATCACTCCCCCTTGCCTGAGGACGTCCTACACTACGCTTGCCGAGACGCGGTCTCCACTCAAGAACACGTTTACTCCAACGGTTGTCGGTTCTACGGCTAACATGGCCAGCCCACTGCCACTTCAGCTTGCTAATCCGGTGGGCTATGTCGATAACCTTGGTTCTCTGCCGTATCACCTCATTTCTGATTTGATCTCGCAGAGAAACGCCGAGCATAGCCCTCTCCATAGCCCGCTGAGTGACTTTAAATTTGTGGACCAGCCGTGCCGTTAGTGTCCACGTTTCGGCTCCGTATGTCATGACGGGTAGGACGCACTGATTGAAGACTTTTGTCTTTAGGCACTGTGGGATCGACGATGTGAAGACTCGACGTAGCTTCCCAAACGCTGCCCAACCCAACTGAATTCTTCTGTTCACCTCGTCCTCGAAGTTGTTTCTACCTAACTGCAATGTCTGCCCGAGGTATACATATTTTTGAACAACTTCGAGAACGGCGCCTTGTATCGCAATCGGTTCCGGTAGTACATGTTCATTGAACATGACCTTGGTTTTGTCCAAGTTCATCCGTAGACCGATGCGCACAGAAGAGTCAGCCAGGTCATTCAGCATCTGTTGTAGGTCCTGCAGCGTTTCTGCCACGATGACGATGTCTCTCCGAGTGCTTACCTCTTTCCAATACAGGGGAGGCTAGAAAACTGCCTGAAGTACGCAGGCTTCCTATAAACTACCGTGCTTAATATATTATGTCAGTCTCCAATAGCAGCTAATAGACAATTTTTTTACTACTAGACACTATAGTCCGTTCGCGTTAAGAATGCAGTAATTTCACACTTGTCCTTCGATCTAGCATGCCCCCTAACCCATTAAATCGTTCCTTATCAGAAAGTCAAGTCCACAGTGACCAGTTGAACGCTTACTTTCGAACAAAAAAGATTGTGGATCTGAGTTTTTTATTTGTGAAACAGAATAAAATTTAAAAATTACTGAATTCTTAACCCGAACGGACTGTAAAAACTAAGCACTCAAGCATAATTTCTGCACTTCAAACTAAATTTGCTGTTATGTTTGCTTTAATTCAAAACGCAAACATTGAAACTCACACAGAAATGTTGAGATATTATTTCCTTACAAAATTGTAAACTACCCATTAAAAATTCATAACGTATTTCAGAGGTAAGAAAAATAAACAGAGTCCATCTCGTTAGGTGCGCGGAAGGAGGTAAAGTAAGCTTTTAATCTTTCTTCTTCCGCGTGGCGTAGCTAGACAAAGTTAACAAGTGCGAACCTCGTTTAGGATCGGGTTCCGTATTTTAGTATTTAATAAAATCGTAGAATTAAAAAAACGATTAAAGAATGTCAGGTAAGATAAAATATGATCTTTATCCTACACCTAGGATTCCTTAACCTTTTTTTTTGTTAGTTCTTTTTTAAGTATTTTGGAGGTTTCCTTAAACTTGATTTTCCATTAATTGCTTAAATACTTTAAAAAAAGTTGAAATGCATTCCTATTTAGCGAGTTTTTATGATAATTTTACAGTACTTTCTTAATTGTGGCATGTGAATGAGACGAAAAGCATTTTCGTAGCCAATTTATTTCCTTCTAGTATCTAAAACCCTAGTTAGTAGTTACCGATTGTTAGATCTGATGTTAACTGGAGTGATTGGTTGATAAACACTTGTGCAACCAATTAATCTCATTGCATTCATCAATTAATAAATCGATAGACGTTTAAGGTAGTAAAGATGAGGCGTTAGGACACTGGATTTGTTTTCCGAAACAAATATTTGGTGTAGCAACAGGTTCTGCTCAACCCACAACTGAACTCTACAGAACCGAGTACATATTTAATGTGAACTGGCAGACGAAACAGAACGGCAGTATTAAAAAGAATTTAATAAACTCTTAACTGATAGATTGAGTCCAGGAAAGTATGAACAAAATCCATTAGTAAAGGCCCGGAGGAGAGGCGCCTCCGTTTAGGAAATCATATTAAAAGCCAATACTTCCTGATGTCTGAAAATAGCAGAGCATTTCCTCCTACCTGGACACTTTTTGCTCTGGTTTGTTCAATCTGTGAACGTTCATTTGATGTTGCATTCTTTAGCGTTCATTACAGTTCACTGTCAGAACCCAGTTGCATACTCTTAGGTGGAAATGGGTATATGTCGAATAAAAATAGAGGCAAAAAGTCAGGTTCTCTGCAACACGATGCCATGACTTAAGGACTGTTTTTTTTGGTTTTTACCTTGGTTCGTATCCGGGTTGTTGAATATTTTATCGGAGTTTTCTATCACTGGAGAGTAAGCCCCTCATTGTAGATATAATGAACAAAAAAAGTCTACGTACCACACGCAACATCTTATTACAATTCCTTTATTTGAATTGTTTAATAGCACTGCATTATTATAACCTTACACTTTTGAGTAACGGTCACTTGACACATTTTCATCAGTTATTGGGCACGAACCCCCTAAAGTAAAACTCTGAGGGAAAATGGCGGTAGCTACAAATAGTTAACGTTACCTACTTAGAGAGGCGACTGTCCTCGTCGACTCCCCATCCAACAATGCCTCGATTTGCCATCTGTTCAGTCCCCACTTGCCCGTTCGGTGTTGCTATTAGCAGGCTATGTAGTTTCCGAATTTGCTGTTGCCATAAGCAGGCAATAAGACTACAGTCGATTAATCGAGTATTGACAGTAAAACCTAATACAAGTGTGTTTTGATAAGGTTATTAGAGAGTCAGGAATTTTTGTTTCAGACTGGTGAATAAGCTGCAGAAAATTACCACCAGCTGGTCCGCACTCTAATTTTGTCACCTTCATTTTTAACAAAAAAAAAACCTCATTCAGTTGTCATGTTGATGCTCAGACGTGTTGAGCTTATGACGGAAAACTAAGTGACCGACATATCCTCAGTTCTAAAATACCTTCTTTGTAATAAAAAGATGAAGCTCCCGTACATCTCGACCCATTAATCAACTGGGCACAGGATGACATGAAATCCGTTCCGTCTTTTGTCAAGGGCCCCTAAAGTATTACGTGCGGTCCACGTTAGAGACAAGTGAATTGGGTCACGACTCACGTCACGTGGGCCTACATTTTTGTGGTATCACTGTTACGGTTCAACTGTTTTATCTTGCTGTAACTGTGGCGTAGTTTGTCTAGCGGAATGGGGAATGTGGAATGTGGTGCTATTCAGAGATGCACTGTGTAAATTAGCTTAAAACTTAAGTAAAACCTATGTTTGTTTAATATTTTATGTATTTACAACAATCATTAAAAAAGTTTTGTCATTTTCCAATTTAGGATTTTGCACGGCAAAAGCATTTCAGTGTCGACTTATTGGTTGTCCCGTAGATAATGACTTAGAGTCCAGGCCGGTTTTTTGTAATATTTTGTGCATAAAAGATTAATTATACGAAAACTGTCCCACAACTAGGCAAAGGTATATCAAAGTAGCCAAATCAACGAAACAATTGAAAGGTGATTATCAACTGGGCACAGGACGACATGAAATCCGTTCCGTCTTTTGTCAAGGGCCCCTAAAGTATTATGTGCGGTCCACGTTAGAGACAAGTGAATTGGGTCACGACTCACGTCACGTGGGCCTACATTTTTGTGGTATCACTGTTACGGTTCAACTGTTTTATCTTGCTGTAACTGTGGCGTTGTTTATCAAGTGGAATGGGGAATGTGGTGCTATTCCGAGATGCACTGTGTAAATTAGCTTAAAACTTAAGTAAAACCTATGTTTGTTTAATATTTTATGTATTTACAACAATCATTAAAAAAGTTTTGTCATTTTCCAATTTAGGATTTTGCACGGCAAAAGCATTTCAGTGTCGACTTATTGGTTGTCCCGTAGATAATGACTTAGAGTCCAGGCCGGTTTTTTGTAATATTTTGTGCATAAAAGATTAATTATACGAAAACTGTCCCACAACTAGGCAAAGGTATATCAAAGTAGCCAAATCAACGAAACAATTGAAAGGTGATTATCAACTGGGCACAGGACGACATGAAATCCGTTCCGTCTTTTGTCAAGGGCCCCTAAAGTATTACGTGCGGTCCACGTTAGAGACAAGTGAATTGGGTCACGACTCACGTCACGTGGGCCTACATTTTTGTGGTATCACTGTTACGGTTCAACTGTTTTATCTTGCTGTAACTGTGGTAGTTTATCTAGCGGGATGGGGAATGGGGAATGTGGTGCTATTCAGAGATGCATTGTGTAAATTAGCTCATACTCGTAACTACACGTTATATTATTATGTTTGTTGACTACTTTATGTAATTACAACAAAAATAAAAGTTTCGTATTCTACACTAATTGGTTGTCTGGTAGATCATTATTTAGTATTAAGGCCGTCTTTTGTAATATTTTGTGCATAAAAGACTGACTAAATAAAAACTGTCTCACATCTAGGCAAAGTTATATCAAAGTAGCTAAGTCAATGAAACAATCGATGGGAGTTTGATCACCAGTAGGGTTATAAAACCACCTCTTCCTCACATAAAATTCAGTCAAATTTAGCTGGCGAACGCCCTGAGCTGAATTGGGGCATAAATGCCCATTTCCCACTCGGTCTGTACCCAGTTTCATAGTTGAGGCACAAGCCTGGGTACAGATACGGTGGAGCAAGCCATACTTCAACACGCGGGCTCAGTGCGGATTGTTTGAGGGGTGTAAGGTCAGTGAGTTAATAATGTTATCAAGCCGCCCTAAGTTCTCTGATTAAGCTTAACGACTGTCATCTTAGTGACGTCAACCGGAGCCAACTGCTTAACGTGCCTTCCAAAGCACGGAGATGTCCGAAAACCAAATCACTAAATTTCGGTCGTAATGATCAACCCATATATGACCCGGCGTGTGTTGCTTGATAAGTTTTAAATAGCGTTAATGTTCAGTCCAATACCAAGTAAAAAGGTTACACCCGAGTCTCGGCACGAGCGAAGAAATTTCTCAATACGCTCCCATCGAGGGAACCATCTAGAGTGCTCAACCAAATCCAACAACAAAGAAGTTATTTCGGATTCGATAAACTCAAAAGAACCAATATTGGAGAAGCATCTCCTTTTAACTTCCTTCGTATGAAGATTTTCCTCCAGCGGCTAGGAGCCAATACTAATTGATGCGGTACTTTGAACAAACTTCAACTGTAGTAACTGTGTATTAAGTTTTAATTTCATTTTGAAAAGATACAGTTATGATGAAGCAACAAGTAACAATCTTTGGTCTATAATTTCTCCTTTTATGGCACTGCTTATATCGGTGGTTATGTTTTTTAATTAATAACTACATCAACAAATAATAAAAATTTAATAATGACGACATATATCTATCAATCATTCAACGCTAAGCACGCGCTCAGCTCATGCTGTCTCGTAAAATGTATTAGAACTGAAAAGGGCAGATGGACAGATGTATATCTGACGAATGCTCAACTTTGATTTGGTTTGCGAATTCGGGGGTAAAAGAAGTGAAGATAATCCAGAGAAAGTAAAAAAAGATAGTTTTTTTTAATAGTTATTAACGCATCCACAGGTTCGCTCTTCCGCGCAGCCTTATCCCACAAAGAGGATTCCGTTTTGTTTCTTAATTTTACGCGCCGACGCACACGTCCCGACCTTCTTAAATGCTTCAGACTCGTGCTGATAAGGGATGGTATACTCGACTCATATTTTTATCACTCACACGCCACAACACTTGGATAGAAACGTTGTTTCTGTTGAGAAAAAATGTTTTGCGATCAGTTTCTTGACGCAATGTTTGTAATGCAAGTTGAAATTTAGTTTCAATTGTACATCTGGGGCTTATGGTATGGTTTGATGTTCATAAGGATGTAGGCTTGTAAGAGCGTGCGCTGTTTCGTCGCAGCGTCAACCGATGCGTCGTTTTACAAATATTCTATTGACACGTCACATTACATATGCATTGTGTAGTCGACTTACGATGTTTTAACGAACACAACGCGCAAATGAGGCCTCACCTTTAGGCAGTAATTTGAAACTACATACCGGTTTATAGCAACCAGCAATTCTTGCATGGTCAAATGAGATGATTGTTTAATTAATAGCATAGGCGGCCTTGTAGCTAAAAAAACCTTTCAAAGCACTTTCAGGTAAATTAACAAGGAAAGAAAAATATGAGTAATTTTTCAAAAATAACTCATAATAGACTGACATTTTCATTTCGCAGATCGTTCCTATATTTCTTCCCAGTAATACTCCGTGCGCTAAGTTGAACCCGTCTAATCTCAACGGTTCATCATTTGTAATGCGGGATTAAGCAGATCTTAATCCACCCCAAATACTCTAGCCCGTAACCTTTAACGCTGCAGTCCATTTTCTAGCAATTAATTTTAAATCGTCCTTAGATCGGCAGACGCCACAGCACCAAACAACGTTAAATTTTCGGCGGCTAAAGACTCGGAGATAATCGGCCAGCCTCTAGCAGACAGTAAGCAATTTAGCAAGGATTAAGCTCGATTCTGCGGCCAGGGCCGGGTGGAGGGGTTAGAGCACTAACAGGGCAGTTGACTCTCTCTCTCTCTTCAGTTGATTTAATCTTATTTTCGAGGCAGTCGGAACGCTGGAGAAATAACGCGGGAGTTAAGTCAGCTGTGGCAGCTGCAAAACATCGTAGGCAAAACTGTGAAGCCGCAGTTTCGTACTTGCTATTTTAAATTATACCTCTTTGGCATCTTAAGAAGAAAAACGCTCAAATTAAGCTTTGATAATGAACATCTGCTCTATGCTTTAACGGAATCATACTCAAGCTCCTTATCAATTATACGTACAGTTTTACGGTCAGATCTAATTCGACTACGATGTTGGTCTTACAAAATCCTGTCATGACTATCACCAATATCAATCTTTCAGAGCCTACTGCTGGGCCTATGACCAAAGCTGTGGCCTTGTATAGGGGAGGCATAGGCCTCCCACACACACACACACAGCGAGCACAAACTGAGCTAGATCATTGGTCTACCAAGCGAGAGGTACCATGCTGCGTCTTCCAGTTCGTAGACTTTAGTGACATAGCTAAAAAAAAGTCAACAAAGTCAAATAATACACTTACAATAAATAAATCGTAGCACTGCAGAAGGTCGCTAACTCCCGCTAAAGCCCGCCATACGGCCCTGTTCACCTAAAGCGCGTAATGCAGTCGGATTTATTTGTGCTCCGAAGTTAGTCTGCTGGTCTGATCGAATAATGGCCATTGAGAGCTGTTGAGAGACAAATAACCCTTCGGCGAGAACACACTTTTTCCAGCACACTTTGAGGTAGAGAAACAAGGAAACAAAAACATGCGATGATTTTTCGCAAAAAAATTCGGAATGAACTGACACTATCATTTCACAGATCATTTTTGTATTCCTTTCCATGTAAACATACGTGACATAGCTTAAAGAGCGTCCACACAAAACAATAATGCACTCAGAATAAATAAATCGGTACTAGACTCTATATCTCCATAATTTTAGGTGATTTGTTGGGTAATGATAGGAAAACCAGAAAAATGCATTCGGTCTTGGCATCAGGCGGGACTCGAACCCGCGCCTTTCGCAAGCCGGGCGACTGCACTACCATGCACTTTTGAGGACTAACCCTATAATTTAATAAACACAAAACTAATTAAATTGGTGAGAACATAAATCATATCCTATAATTTGTGCGTTGCGATGTACCAACTAAGATAATAAATATCCTTTGATTCAATGAATGAATCGTATAAACTACAATGTCACTAACTCCCGCTAAAGCCCGCCACACGGCCCTGTTCACCTAAAGCGCGTAATGCAGTCGGATTTATTTGTGCTCCGAAGTTAGTCTGCTGGTCTAATCGAATAATGGCCATTGAGAGCTGTTGAGAGACAAATAACCCGTCGGCGAACAGACATCGCTGTTTGCATCGGGAAATTAAATTGCATTGTTCCACGACGTCAATGGAACTGTTTAATTTTCAGTTCGTGCCTGCAAACATGGCGGAAATAATTCACCACGCCATCTCAATACAAGTCTCAAGTCTCACACGCTTAGTGTGGGAGTGTTTGCCTTGGTCTAACACTCCTAGTTGGCAAGGGTTTATCTCGTAGGATAGTATGTAGATGTTGCAGAAACGCAGACTTTGTATGGTTTGGACACAAAACTAAGAGCATTAATGTATTGGGCGTATGTTCGCTTAGGGCGGGTTCTTCAAGCTATCATCACCGCATACAAAGCACGTTATCAAGATAATAGCACACACAGTTCGACTCAGTCAAGACAAGCAATCGGAACAAAACAGTAATATTAAAATGTTTGTTTAATATTTTAAAAAATATTTTAAGTTTTTCGTAGCCCGTAGCTACGAATCGTGGAAGTCTGTTTCCGGGATCTATTCCTTTCTAATACCAAAAAGTAATACCAATGGTATTTGTTTGTAATCGTAATTAACTTCTATTCCGGACGAATACCAAAACTACATTGAAATATTTAAAATTTGGTATTCGTTCGGAACAGAAAATTATTTACGATAGCAAACAAATACCATTGGTATTAGTTTTTGGTATTAGAAAGGAATAGATCGTTTCCGGGGCATAAAGGGTTGTATCCTTCGTTGGACATTATTAAACCCAGTGCCGGCTGGCCCCAAACTAGGCATAGCTTGTATGTAATGGTAAACTAGACAACAGAAAAACCTACTTGAATACTTTCTTATGTGAAAACATATTGAATATACTAATATAGGAAACAACCACAACAATACAAACAAACATGCGATCACACCCGATGTTTTCTAATGTAAGGTGCGGGGATCAAACTCAATACTTCAGGCGTAGACCTCACTTTTTATTCATTACATTAAATCTGGAAAAAAAACGGCTACAAGGATAGGAAATGAAATGAAAATGGTATTATTGAATAATTAATAAACTAACGATCTAAGCCGAAATGCCTTGTGTGACTAGACAGTCAAAAGCCCTATTACGAAGTTAACTATTAAAACAATCCCATAGCCAAAACAGAACACAATCGCGCTTAACGACTTTACCCTGAAAAATAAAAGAAACGTTATTAAGAATTAATACAAAAGCATCCCTCCGCTAGCGAGCGAATCAAAATGAAAGTTGTTTTTTATTCCATAAACAGATTTATAAGGTTTCACTGGTCACAAAGAGAACTGTCTCAGGGGACGAAGCGAATAAAACAAAATAAGAACATTGTACTTTCCGTTGAAAATACCCATCGTAAAATAGACGGTAGGTAGGTATTAGAGAATTCTTGCGGTTTTCCATTGGTGCGGTCTTTTTTAAATGTGTCGTTCATTTCCGATTTGATTTATGAAACAAGAACTAATCATGAATTCATGACTGATGACTACTTATTAATTAGCAGAACCTAAAACGATATTCACCTACATTGAAAATGATTTCGCGATCTGATCGAAAAATTCCTGAAATAGCGTAATCTTTTTAAAATTTCATGTTTTTTTCATCTTTAGCCAATAATACTTCTATTCAAATAACTTTACACAACGTAAGTCAGATTTATTAAAATACTTAATATTAAAATCGTTTTATTCGTTCAACTTGTTATGACTGTTACAATAAACAATATATCTGAGATCATAAAAACTGGTAATTCCTATGTTTTCAGTGGCAGTTGCATTGATCCTATCCAAACTAAAACGATTTGATAACTAAGCACGAATTGTTAATACATCGGTTAATTTTCCCTATGTATAGAATTATCTATCTACTTTCAAATTATATCTTCACATACTTAATGTTAATTAAAACAATTTTTGAATAGAATCCGTAAACTTGTTTTATTTCGATATATCTTCACATCCTAAAAATACGTCACAAATATCACTCGTATACCCCGAGACTCATAAGTAAGGGGTATCTGTATGAAATCGGACATTCACCGACTCACCTGAGTTGGCAGGAACGGACTTAACGAGCTTGACCCTTGTCATGCGACACAATGTCGCGATGCTGCTCCGAGCAGATATACCTAATTTTCCAAGAAAAATCCGAGGAAAACGAAAAACGGATAAGGTTTTGCACGCTACTTGTTAGAATTTCAATAAAATAATTTGAACTGAAATTCAATTTGTTTATGTATTTATTTACGTGTGTGAATTAGAAAGGCCTGTGGCGTGGTAAACCACGGGGAACCCCTCCGACCGAAAATTGATGCACGAAAGCACGTTAAGCAGTTGATCCTGGTTGACGTCGCCAGGTGCCAGTCGTTAAGCCTAGTCGCAGGTCTTAGGGCGGCTTGATAACAGCTGACATTAAGGTTTCTCACTGACGTTACACCCCTCCAAAAAGCCTGCGTGTTAGAGTATACTAACTCAATCTTCATGAAGAATATTTGTAACCAGACAATGCTGGACTGATATTCATGGCTTTTGATTTATTGGATTTGTCTCCGCCTTAAATAGGATAATGCCTATTAGAACAAAATTTTCCAAAACTGTTTGTCGGATTTGTATCTGTCTAAAAGAACGAGATTGGCCTACCTATTTGTTGGATGTGAAATATGTTTTTTTATGAACTATCACTGTCCAATAGGACTTGACAACAAGATGTCTGGCGGAATAGATAGATAGACTATTTAAATAAAAGACTCTCTGACGTTGTTCCCTCGAGAATGCGTAAAGAAACCAACCTTAGGCACGTTCCCAGCATTTTTCCGTTCCAGGAAAAATAGTTGTAAGAATTTCTTGAAACAACGCTGAGACATAATATGGCATGACAAGGGTCAGAGACATGTCCGTCTTCATAATTTACGATAGTGTACGATTTACGACTGATATCTGTTGCATACTAAAGGACAACGGAGGCATCACACGACCAAATTCGAAGTGAAATTTTAATTGGGCGTTCTGCAAAACTCACAAGACAAAAGTGATCGAAGGAACAAAAAAATTAGGCTTAATAGTATTTTCTATACAAATGAGGGAGAATACTAATTCAAGGGTGATGCGAATAGACAGTTAAAGTTTTCTTATGAGTGAGTTCGAGATGAGATTTCATGTTAACGAGAATTACATAGCAATACCGACACGTGCGATAGCGGAGGGATAGTGGTGGGAGCGTCTGCTTTTAGTTGTAATGGCCTATTTTGTTGCTTTACACAGACTTTTGATGAATTAAAAAAAATATTGCTCGATTAATTAATTACAGAAAAAAACGCACCTTAAAAGTGTTGATGGAGTATATTTTTCCGATTTAATTCCACCCATAATGAGTAATGTTTAAATTAAGTTATTCTTTGTTAGTCCAGCATGTCATCATTTGTAATCGGTGCTTACTTTCGCAAATTAGTTATAATTGCACTTTTCGTTTATTCTCGCCACCTCATCCCTTCCCCATTAATAAATCGAGAAGCGATCCGTCACGTAGCGCACGTCATTAGATGTATAGGATTATTTTCATTAAATGCATACCTCTCGCCGACCGGAAGTGCTACGTGGGCGGCATCGGGATGGGAACTAATAAAAATGTAAAGACAGACCGTCTGTACGTCTTGGATATGTGAGATTGGTGGTAAAACTTAAGGCACTCCATGTCTTCTCCTAGTTTTACGTCATACGTATTGCTATTTCTCACCGACTTCAAAAAAATATTTTTTCTTTGTCTTCCTGAAATACACAGCGTTTTAGGTGGAGAAGCTGGTCCTATGAAATCTATGGAATACTTACCTTAATAGTCTGTGTTTCTAAGTATTTAGTTCCTCAAATTCGCACAGTTCTATTACCAACTTGTTGTCCCGACTAACGTTGTTCTGTTGTCAATCATTGATTGGTGAAAACGGTTGCTGAGGAAAATTGAATACTTAGTTGTTTTTCACTATTATCCTAGCTCTCATGTTTACCCATCTTTTAAACCTTCCCTGGACCTTAAAAAATATTTCAGAACCAAAATTCAAATTATATTAACCAAAATTCGGTCCAGCCGTTCCCGAGTTTTAGCGAGACTAACGAACAGCAATCCATTTTTATATTGAGATTTAATGTTGTGCCGTGAAAAGATAATAAATGAATCATGCCTGAAATAATAGTAATTTTTAGGCCATTTTTTTCTCACAACCGGGTCGAAAGCAGTTATCTTTTCAAACGAATGCTTGTACAAATTACCTTTACTAGAAAATTACCAAAGACTTAAAAAGTTTCAGAAAAATAAACAAAAGTAACTCCGCCGCCCGCGGCACCTGTTCATGAATTAACTTATTAGGCTGCCATCGTTACACTCAACAAAGTAGTTGTAGGATGTTTGTTCTTACCTTCTGGGCTACATCGGCGACTTTAGTTCTTCTAAGGACAATATCATTTCAGATTCGATCTCATAGCAAAATGCATAGACCTCACGTTCCACGTTATGTACTAATGGTATCTAGTTCCTACACTTGGCGTTTATTGTATTCGATTTGGCATAAGAAGCGGCATGTTATCGCACCGCTCTCGTTCCATTAGTGAGAGAGCTCGCGTGATTACGCTTCGCTTCGTTCCGACAGAACGCTTCCGGCGGCAATATGCTTCATAAGTGACATGTCACTTCTTGCATTGGGTAATATTTGCTATCTATCTATATGTATGAGCTAAATACACACATCAAAACTCTCTAGGGATATCATAGGGATATCATTTTTCAAATATTTCATAAAGTTATGTTTGTTTACAAGTTTAGCATTATCTAAGAATAACGCGAGGACAGAGGCATAAGATAAAGGTTAAGAATATTACAAAAAAAAAACGTTTAATTTTGTTAAAACCACCTTTTAAAAAAATAAAACTGTCTTTTTTTAACGACCTTACGATTGTACAATAATGCTTCTACAATGAATTTCTTTATACAATCTGAAAGGGCAGATATAGCAGTTTCTGTGTTCTAAAAATTTCTACGTTGGTATCAATATTTTAATTTTTACAGCCTCCCAAATAGCTATACTTTGTATGAAAATGCTTGAGATATCCCTAGACACTTTTGAGCAGTGTATGTACATATAACCACGCCGCTTGTCTCCGAGAGAGACGCAATGGGTAGACACTCTGGCTGGGAACGATTGTACAATACTGACCTACCAAAGAGCGGTAATTGAAAACACCAATAAAAAACCCAAGAAATGGGTAAAAGTGCGGGAGGCTTACCACGTTGGGTTAAAATTTGCTAGGCAAAATGTGGGCTTCTGAATATTCCGTACACCGTATTTTTTTTTCAATGTGAATTTCATCCACCAATAACTAAATTCGTAGAGAAACAAATATTGGAGTCAGACAGATATTGCTGGATGCTTTTCCACCAACAGAGAGCAGGAGAATAGGCTAAATAACTGTAACTAGGTAATAACTGCATAGGTACTCTATGTTAAGCTTCCCTAAAAAGTTACAGTTACCACGCTTGTTATCTCTGTATCAAAAACCAACCTACACCTTGATATTATAATAATACCGATATATACAAAGATAACACCTCAACAACATGGGAACAGCGCTAGTCAAATTACGGTAATTAATGCAACTTACGAGTCAAAACCCTCAACCCTAGAGAACTATGAAGTCTGCGGTAGTTTTAAAGTTCAGAAACATCAATTTTCCCCGTAGTTCTAAAAAGGTAAACCCGTAATATTCTCGTAAAGTACAAATCCCCTAATAATGCGAGCGTCTACATGGTACGAAAGGCAACATTACGACTTAATCTCGCCTAGATTGCCAGTTAACCTGCTGCCGCCGTAATTACATACATCTTTTGTATCTACAATATGCATTTACGCAACTCCCTGTACTACGGAATATAAAAATTTAACGTTTTCAATGGTTATGCGGCGTTTTTTCTTTGTAATTAGCTTTGGTTTTACCGAACATTGATTCTAATAATTTTTAATTTGAGAGGACTTATATACAAATAACTTGGGTTGGGTGAATTTTTATATACTAATTCTTTATCTTTTATGTTTGCTTAATACAGAGCAAATATCGAATTACCAATACAAAAAATACACACTAATCAAACACAAAAAATGTGATCAATGCAAGTCATTCTAATTTCCACCGCGAAAAGTTTGGATCAATTTTGGTTAACTAAAATAATTGACTGAGCCTTAGAGTAAATCAGATTATGAAATATTTTTCCTCGTTTCGGCAAAAATATTGGATTTTTAAGAGTTTGTCCTTGTGTTAGGAGTCATTTAGAGTTTAAATGATCAGTAGGTAACTTGACAGTCAGTAATATGGCATAATTTAATTTAAAAAAAGAAAACATTTATTTATATATTTTCAGCTTGTATTCTATCTTTACAGGGGGTCCCAATACCATAGAAAAGCTACACAACAATCTTCCTGCATCACCCATTGGAAATACAGTAATAAATACATATTTATTTACATCTTTGAACGATAACAAGACTGAAGAAAATGAACAGTACAACTAAAAAACTGGGCAGACTTGGCAGCAAGAGGTTCGCCGCCGGTCAACATTGTATGCATTCTAAATAAGTTCAATAATTTAGTATGCTTACAATACATAAAAATAATATTAACAAAAGCTATACCTTGTACCTTCGAGCCTCCACGCAGACCTCCCTTTAGGATTACTGTGTATTGTAAGATATTGCCCCATTCGTCCGACCCGATGCACCGCCTAAGTCGGCAATTTTCCCCTTGATCCTGCAGAAATTATCGCCTATAAAGCGGAATAGAGTCCCCTACGTGGTCTAAAAAACGATGTTGTCAGTATGCGCCATGCATAGAGCATTAAGAGTGTATTCACAATGGCATTTGTGCGTTTGTTTTTAGAGCTGAGTCGTTAGAAGGCACGGTCCGGTAGGTAAGACTATAATTTAGGAAATATAGAGCATAAAATCAAAGCAGTGGAAGGTAATCCTTCTATGACTTAAATATCTACTAAAGCATACTTTGCATTATTTTGCTTAGTATGAAATACACAAAACAAAACTGACAAACGCTACTATTTGGAGTCACCGATAACTGCCATGGCGATCAATGGGTGTGTTAACAACTCGAATTTGGATTAAGCAAATGGAGCAACGAAAAACAGTTTACACCATCAAGGCTGAACAAAACAACATTTCAAATTGATGGCTACAAATGCATAGTTGTCATCAATGATATTTTAATAACAAAGACGTAGATAGGTTCATATCGAGTTCAGTGGCGTGTAATAGGAGAGGCCTTTGACCAGCAGTGGACTGCAATAGGCTGATGATGATGATGCTAAAAAAGTGGCACCCGAAATCAGAACTTCGAACACCTGAGCAAAGCAGTGACAGTTTGAGACGACACTGCGCAACGTGTATCAGTCTCGTTTACGCTCTAGTAAATAATCAGACTATCTTGTACACACAGAGGACAATTTTCGACTTTGCACCAGTACTGACATAACCAATCTAAATATCATTAGTTGTCATTGTATAGTATGACAGTCAACATGCTTTTGCCTCAACGGCGTGTTCCCGTCTGGTTTACACTTGTTACTTTAATTTGTGCAACAATAATATCCCATAAAACTTCCTTAATGCTCTAACTACACATAAAAATGTGATCTAACACAAATCACAGTAGCAAACGCCACGTGTGTACATAGTCCGAGAATGGGTTTCCAGAAGCCTTAGATGGTGCGAGCGCGTCGGCCCTCGACGCGACAAAGTGAGAAAAATATGGTTGTTCAATATTTATAGGATTTTTATTTCCGTCGTTTAGCCTCGGATACACGTCGACTCACGAAGGTGGGGAAGAATCAAAGATGTAAGGGTTACACTGGAAGAGACACGAAGTCTCTGCCAGTGCTTGCCGTTGTAGCAGTCAGGAGGTGCCCGTGGCGCAGTGGATCGGCAGCGATCGCTGTTAAAGAGCACCAAAGCAACAGGATTGCAAATGTTCTGAGCAGAACGGAACTCTGACCGAAATTTGGTGATGTATTTTTCGGGCATCTCCGTACTTCAGAAGGAACGTTAGGAGTTAGGGTGGCCCCGATTGACTACGCTAGATGTCAATCGTGAAGCCTAGTCGGAGGCTTAAGGCATCTTGGTAACATCTGACGTTAACTAACCTTATACCCCTCCAACAACCCGCACCATAGCACGCGCCTTCTCATAGTTGAGTTAGTGGCCTGTGCCCAGCACTGGGATGTATAATTTTTGTTTATGTTTATCCTAAATTCTAATCTAGTAGCACCGCTGCTGTGACAATTTTTTCCCACAACTGCAGCTTGCAGCGTAGTTCTGAGGGCAAAGCCCATAACTCAGTTCAGACTGAGCTTAGAGGTCTACATGCTCTAGTTAGTTTAGTTATTTAGAACAAGATTTGGCCACCCGCAAAAACAAAAGACGGCATTTTCAGACAATAGCTGAGCCAAATCCCTGCCACATCCAGTTCCAGTACGCACAATCGTGTCTCCATATGTTGTTTTTCTTGGTCGGTGCATTCATTTGGACGGCTTAGGAAGATAAATAATGCATACGCCGCGGGAGGTCATCAGTATTCCGCTGTAGTACCGCTGCCGCTCGTAAGAGGGCGTTGTCGCCACGTGTTTTGATGCCTGCGAATTACATCTTATAACTGCGTTAAGACTTGTTGACTGTTTGTTTGCGTTTAGCGTTTGGGCAGGTAATTTAAAGATTCCTTCACTCATTAATCGCGACAACTAGCGCAGAGGTAATGAGCTTTAGTTGAGGCTCAAAGCCACAGTCATTTTAACACGTAGACGTATCAATTGAATGTTCGTTTTTGGTTCATGCTGGTACTTGTGATTATATTAAATGATGAACCTCAAACATATCTGCCCAGAAATGTACCGTAAACTTTACTTTGGAAAAAGTAAGGAAAACTTTACTTAGAGACCAAAGCTATGTACGAGTAGGTATGTGACAGTCTCAAATGTATACTATTAAAAAAAATACTACTTACCTAGGTACATTCTATTATATATCCATATTATATATCATCCTATCCTATTAATCCTATGAATATTATGAATGACTATTATAAAAGATTGTAAGTGTTTGGATGTTTGTCCCACTTTCAGGTAAAAACTACATAATGGATTTTGATGAAACTTCACAATAATTATAATAAATAGCATAAACCTCAGAATACCACATAGGTTAAAATTTAGGACTTTTTTTAAAACTTAAGTCCACGCAGTCAAACTCGCCGTCATTTACAATATGACCAGCGGCTAGTATTATTATATCCTTCAATGTGTGTTGATAGGAAAATGTCAATGCAAAAGTTTTTAGAGCTGTATAAATTGTTTTCTATCACTGCATAAGAAAACAAGTGAATTTTAAGCCTTGAAAACTACCTCAGCAGCGTAAACTCAGTCCTAAAACTTATCTCTAAACAAAACAAAGTTTCTAAAACCGTATCTTCGTCTCGATGTGTCCTGTTTAGGAGTGAGCCAGTAAAAAAGCTTGCAAATCCTTGTAGCCCAAGTGTTGGCGAAGTAGTCGACTGTACTATGTGATAGCTTAGTCGAAACTTCCGCTTACGGGGGACTATTGCAAGATTGGACGTTTTGAGAACGGTTTTACTTAAGGATTTTAACTGAGCTTTGTTGGTTTAAATCCACTTTGTTTTGAACATTATGTTAGTTAAGAATTTATCTTTTAGAGGCATTTAGATACAAAATATCTATCGATCCTTACCCTGAATTTTTTTTGTTCATCGCGTTACCTTACAAGTTACAAGGTAACGCGATAAACTAGCATAGCATAATATGCTGTGTTTTTTAAATACAGTGCCAGATAGATACAAGTGACGACTTTACTGCTGGTGCCAGGGGTAGACTAGTCAGATGAGGACTATTTTACACCCCTCCCTGGTTGCAAATTGACACTTTTCTTAATTTTGCTGACGGTTCCTTCAAGTCGAGGTTGTAACAATTTAGCCCGGGCCTCATCGCATTTTACCATCTCAAACACTATAGTCTCACGACTGCTTAATACCATACCACAAATATAAAGTTCGCTTTTACTGACTAACAATAAAAGCCAATCTTCAAGCTTATTTCCATGCTGCCCACGTCTCAAATTCCAAATGCATTTCGCAGCTTCTTGCACATTCCCAACAGTAAACCACTCAACTCGCTTGCTGTATTGAAGAATGCGCTTTTAAAGGTTTCTAATGCTTCAAGAATAGCACCCTAGGTCCCGATGGAGTCCACTTTCATACTGTTCGCTATTTACCGCCTACGTCGTGCCAATCGATATCGCACGTCTCAGATGCATGCCCCTAAAGTATTTCGCTCGTTTTGCAATAAATTTGTATTTTCGATATAAATATTTGAGGCTATGAATAAGAAATGGACGTTTTATATTTCATAGATATATGTGTTTACCAATACATACTTTCAGTTTTGTAATTTCTAGTGGAAAAACTGGAAGATCCAATTCAATCTATCTATCAAATCTGAACAGTGTTTAACGAAAAAATACTGAATAAACGGCAAAATTGTATTTATCCATCCACATCGAAGTAGTTGGGACCCAAATGGACTGACTGCAAGCCTAGCTGTCAAGCCTTGCTGGGTTCATCTTTCAAGCAAAATTTCAAAAATTCAGTCCTGTAAACAATTGGCAGCAGATTCTGAAGCTCTTAGTGGGTTAGATGACCATAACTGTAATTTCAGGGGTAGTTTTAATGTGGAAAAAGTTAAACATTATGCAAGACAAGCAAATTAATGAGGCTAAGGTTTATGAGCGGAACACGTGAGTGTAACAGAAGAGTGCTTGAGTGGAGCAGACAACAACTAGAAGCGAATAAGTATATCACAAAATAGAACGCAGTTTTCTAAGAAGAAAACTATTTATTTCCACCATCGGCCATCAAAGAATACTATTTACAAGAACTACTTTGAAGCACCAGCAATCATTGAAAAGGAAACTTTATGTTCAAACATAGGTTTGTTATTTTCCATTAAAACGTTCGCCAACTCTGCGTTTTAATTACTTAACACTGACTTGAAGAATTAGCGTGAAACTAAATTTGATGAAAAGTGTTCCGCTTGAAAAAGTCCTAAAACGCAGACTGTTTGAAGTTAAAAAAAGCGCCCGGTGCCCGGTTATTCTGATAAAGGTGGCCAAGTTCCAATGTTTCCGTGAATTCGACCGATTAGAAAGAATTTTTTGTCATATAAAATGGAATGCGGACGCTGGCTTCTTCCAGTTTTAAAATTACTGTTCATTCCCGACCTGGCCACTAGACCACTTCCTTTCCTCCCTTGACGTTCTTATACACATTTCTGCCCCTGCTTATGTGAACTGAGGAAGCGAAAGGCCTCACAGTCACCAGAATCTGAATCGAACTGGTAATTAACATCCAACGATGCAGCGCCGCTACCTAAAAAAAGCATCTGTTCAGCCTTAGCAAAACTGACTAAATTAACTGCCGCAACATCATTTGATATTTTCCTAATAATTATTTAAATAGTTTTATGATACAAGTCCTGACCCAAAGTGGGACTTGAATTCACATGTTTCACAATCGTATAGACAAAACATAAAACATTCGTGCCAAGAAAACAAATCGAATATTCCAATAGGTCACTAAGAATCCAAGATTCGCATGTCCCCGTAATTGAAACTGGTCTCGTGTTAACAAAAGTGTTCTTGGACATTTCGAGTCTAGACGACGAGCGTAAAAGTTTGAAAAGTAAATTAGATTTCGTCGGGAACGTAACAGAAACCGTTGCTGGCCTTTGCACTTATCTGGATGCGCCCGACCGGCACATTTCCATTGCCTCTTTGAATACGTGATGGTTTTAGAAATTGGAGTGCATTCCTTCGATAGCTTTCCGATGTTTTCCACTTGGCTTCGATTATATTTTGAGAGTAACTTTTGTGTGAGGAAATATTTTTGAAGCTGGTTTCTTAGGTGTTTTCGTGAGTGGATCTATCAATTACTATTTTAGATGCAACAAAATTTTCCAATTCTTTATGTTTTTGTTTCTGTTTTTATAATTTTAAGAAAAAATACCGTTCATGTCATTTAGAGAGTAGGTATATCAAGGGCCTGATACACTTTTCAAATTGTACAAATCAAAAAGCCCAACGTTATTGAAACGATTTTGTTTTGACTTTAGGTCAATATTTTTCAGTCTGGATAGCGGATGAAAGTAGTTTGTGTTTTAACTACGCTGTCAACATTGCGTCGAACCCTGTGGTTGCATCCTGCACGTGACGTCAGTTACAACGCGTGTGCCAAACTTTTAATAATCAACATTTTCCAGCTTCACAAGTCATCCACGATAAAAATAGGATGAAAAATTGCATTAAAATGTTTGGAATAATAATCATACCAAACGAAAATGGATACCAACATAAACCTTTAGATTTATTCTCAGAAAATAAAACAGTCTTTAGCAGTAAAATATGGAATATCCCAATCATTCCATCGGTATAGTGGAAACGAACATTACATGCTGATATAAAACCGATGAGAACCGAAATGTGGATCGTATAAATGTTATACAGTTATTAGATCTTCACATCTTGGAGCTTGGAGCTGTTATGTAGATGAAAATTTTGCGCAAGGCTTTAGTATTAGAATTTAACAATGTGACTACATTGAAACCTGGGTTTGTCTGTTTTATTAAAATGTGTAGCAACATAATGTAGTTTGTAGACAATGAATATATATCTCTTTTGTTACTCATTCGTTTTTATGAGTAACTGCTGACTTTCTTGCCGGTTCTTTAGTACAGACAGTCTTATACTAGAATGTGTCATTCGTTTTTTTCCAAACTGTGTGACGCTAGCGGAACGTAAGCGTAAATGCATTTCAGTTCAACCATCACGTTAAGCTGGTAGGATTCCTGTTAGGTTTTTTTACCGATAAACTTAGTAAAAGTATGTAGCCTCAATTTCTTAGAAGTTTGATAGACACACAGCTGTTTTAAATAATATAATCTTCAACTTGAAAGCAATTTAATTTATTTATTCCAGTGTGTGTACACTAATCTAGTAGAAAACACAGTACAGTTGCAGTGGTGCAAATAAGCACGCATGCATAGTAAACAGAGAACAGTAAAATATCTACATACAAACGTGCCGGTCTCGGTTTGAATGGGTGCGTGCGCGTCGAGCTCTGTGTCGGCACGCAATTTCACGCACAAGCTAGCATAAAATATAGGGGAATAAGGTGGCGGCAGTACGTACGGGCTGTGCCGCGTGTCTGGGAGCACGCTAGGCTAATAACTCGGCAGGTGACCTTAGATAACCTACTGTTATGTTTACTGTGACGCATGCCTCGCACAGCTGATCCCGGTCGGTCGCCAGTCTTTAATCAACATGCAAATGAACTTCCGCGCATCGCTCCGTAACGTCACAAAACGTTCTCCGACGTGGATTATGCGGCCGGAGGCATGTTGTGACGAGCGAATAACCTGTAACGATTATGGGAAGATGCTAAATTGCGCATACACATAGCGCTATTAGTGTGAACTGGAAGCTCTGCTGTTGTTTTTTGTTGCTGTGTGGAATATAAGCTGAAATAAAGTTCAAGTAAGTTGAGTACGATTTTTGTGGTTTGTGAAATACGTTTCGAGATTTTAGTTTAATTAATTAAACACATGTGCCAGGCAATCAGCCATGTAACGCACACCGATAGTGAATCTAATTTGTATTATTTTGATTAAAATAAATTAGATGTAAATAAAATTTCGACGAACAAAGAAACGTACATAGATTGTGATACTTCATTAACATATTGCTCAATGTAGGATTATTGTTGCTTACGATCTCTCCTGGCATCCGATGAGTAGGGCCTTGAAGAAAAACTGGAGGCCGCCCACGATTTTCGTCCGCATGGATTTTCTTTCGTGATGTTAAATATAGCTTTCCTCAATAAATGAACTACTTATAATCCATCAAAATCATTTCTAAATTCGAACCAGTAATTCCTGAAATTTGCGCGTTCAAGCTAACAAACTCTTTAGCTATATAGGTATTACTAGCTTTTGGCCGCCGGCCTACGGCCGACTCGCGGCCATAAGCTAGTATAGGTATTATTATACAGGTAAGGGATAAATTTTCATAAATAGTTTGCTTACAAATAAAATTAAAAGTTCTAACTCGGTGAAAACATTTTTGAAATACTTTCAGCTATTATGCTTGTACCTACATCCGTAGATTACTAATAAAATATTTTTTTTTGGAATTCATCAATGAATGCAAAGCACGTTATTCTAAATAGTAGTTAGTTGCTCATGTACAGAGGCGTTCGCATCAACCTTTACGAAACCATTGCAAAATGGGTCTTGTTTCAGCAGTTTTAGGTGAAAGCCTTTGTACAATAAAAAACTGTTCATAAACTGAATATCGGGTGGCATGTTAAATTGTATTACTCAGAATTTATCAAATCGTGCCCAGCGAATTGAAATCGTCAATTGAAAAACCCGACATGTAATGAAAACAGCGGCACCAGTAATAATTGAATACGCCAATTTGCAAACAAGCGATAGAAATCACAAAAGTTAATGAAACTGTATCGCGTAACTCAGTTACATAACATAACATTTAGGGTATATGAGGACCAGGGTGTTAAAATTCCTCATCCCCCATTGAAAAGGGAGGATCCTCCGACCAGACGAGTGTTATGTCTGGTGAGCTACTGCCCGACGGTTGATGTCGGGTTTTTCTATGTATGCGCAATCGCTCCGAAAACTTTGAAAGCGCGTTTCAGGATGGTATTCGTAGTTCCCATGTGGCGAGATAGATGTCGCTACAACATAAACGGCCTATATACGTCCCTCTGGTGGGCACAGGCCTCACATCAACTATGAGGTGGATTGAGCCATACTCCAACACGCGGGCTTAGTGCGGATTGTTGGAGGGGTATAAGGTTAGTGATCAACCTTAATGTCAGAAGTTATCAAGCCGCCCTAAGGCCTCCGACTAGGCTTAACGACTGACATCTACGACGTACGCCGGGACCAACTGCTTAACGTGTCTTCCGAAGCATGGAGATGCCCGTAATACACATCACTAAATTTCGGTCGGGGTGGTCACCCATCCCATTTCCGACTCGGCGTGTGTTGCTTTACAACAGCGATCGTTCACTGTCACAACTCCTCCTCGGGAAAACAGCGGCACCAGTAATAAATTGAATACGCCAATTTGTAAACAAGCGATAGAAATCACAAAAGTTAATGAAACTGTATCGCATAACTCAGTTACCTCGGGTTAATTTGAATTTATAAATTAGTGACAATTTTGAGTGCTGGTTCGTGAGAAATTTCGTATCACGTAATAAAGGTGCGAGCGTGATTAGTAATTTGCATAAATGTGTTTCTAAGCGAATTCGGTGTTATGTATAGGTTGGCAGCGGAGGCATTTATTACTGTTTACTTTGTGGAGTTTGTAAATATGACTCTTCCGATATCCTACTAAATATTGTAAATGCGAAAGTTTGTATGTCTGGATGTGCCGTGTTGCTCTTTCACGTAAGAAAACTGAATGGATTTCAATGAACCTTTACAATAATTTAACAGTTTATGCATCTGAATAGGACATTGGCTACAATGTATAAAGATACATCACTTTATTTTTTCTAAGTCGACGCGGACGGAGTCTCGGGTGGCCGCTAGTGCCTTCTTAATACAGGCTGACTTTGCAAGGAGTAGCCAAATTTTCAAAATAAGCTCCACAGAATGATATAAAAATACGTTTGTGTAGTGACTTTCTCTAAACATTGTAAAAAAATTGTAAAAACTAAGTTAAGCTAATAAAGGTTAGGTCTAATTTCACGCAGTGACTTAGTTTACACTTGTAGTTGAATGCACTAAATCATCCAATACTTAGTTACCTATTACATTTTTTAAAACAGCGGAAAGGAATTGTTACTGATTCAAAGGCGCTCCTAAAAACTAGCAGCATCTTGCAAAATCACCCTGTATTTTGTCAATGAACCGTAATTCTGAAATTTCCTTGAAAATTACAAAGGTTTTTAAATCAACATCCTTTACACTGACTCACTGCTACCTTCACTACTCCATACTCATACATTCTTAAGTTTATCGTGTATGTTAAGGTAGATACGAGTGGTGTGTGAGCTGTGTTCGCGATTAGAAACATGCAATAAGATAGGTGAGATTGGCCAGCTACTGCTTGCGTGACGTGGATTCTATTAGGAAATGTTTTCTTGGACTTAGATTGTTCAATACATGAAAAACTACCAAGGTAACTGTTACATTCGAATGTAATGTGTTACATCATGAAACACCATATAGTACATTGTTATCCTAGGGGTGAAAGTAACTTATTTAGTCCCGAGACGGGGTTTGGCGCCCGGAACGAAGTGAGGGCGCCAATAGTTCGAGGGACTAAATAAGTCTTTAACCCGAGGTAAACACTGTGCTTTTCATTACAAATACGAGGAAAGTAAAAATAAAAACATGAATTAATTCATGAAGATCGAATTGCCGCTTTCCCGCCTATTTTGTTTGTTTTTTTTTCTGTGGCCGGCCCGCTATTCAGCCATTATTTTTTATTTTCATCAATGGAAAAATGGTAAATATTTTGCTCAAAGCTAAGTTATTTTAAAGAAATTGTTGAAACTTAATTATAATAAAGTTATTTAAAAAATAAATATTCTCTAATCAATACTTAACTTTAAGTTATTTCAATTTTACATCGTGGCTGTATAGAAAGTTGGAACATGGTTCAATAGTTAAGTGAAAAAAGATCTAGTTTTTTTTAAAATAATATGACAGCTGTCAGTTGAAAGTGATTCTCCCTAGGGATGAAAAGTATTACTTTCAGCCCGCTTCTCAGGTCAGTAAAGACCTACTTTCAGAGTATGAGTAATGAAAAATCATTTACAGTCGCAAACTGAGCAAAACACTATCAAAGAAGTTTTTATATAGAGTCACAAAGGTCTCTAAAGTACCTATGCAACCTTTTTGGTATTTGACGTTGCTTTAAATAAAATTTATTTTACGCAACAAGGCCTCACTCTTAGGTTGGGTTGCACCATCTGACCTTAACAATAACAAACATCAAAATTTCAGTTAAAGTACCGGTCAGGTAAGCAAAAATGACAAATTTGACAAAAACTTTAACTTCTACTATGGTGCAACTTACCCTAAGGGTAAGTTGTTGAGTTAATAACAAACATCCAAATTTCAGTTAAAGTACCGGGGTTAGGTCTCGCTACGAGATCGAATCAGGAATGAGGAGATTCGTAGAAGGACTGGAGTCGCCGACGTGGCCCAGCGGGTAAGCAGGTTGAAGTGGCAGTGGGCGGGGCACATAGCGCGTAGAACTGATGGCCGCTGGGGCCGAAAGGTTCTGGACTGGAGACCATTCGAGGCCAAACGCAGAGTGGGGCGCCCACCCGCAAGGTGGACCGACGACCTGATAAAAGTCGCGGGATCCCGGTGGATGCAGGCCGCACGCATCCGGGCGCTCTGGAAATCAATGGGGGAGGCCTATGTTCAGCAGTGGACTTCTTGCGGCTGATAATGATGATGATGATGATGACCGGGGTTAGGCCAAAAACGACGTCAAATTGCAAATTTGACAAAAACTTTTACCCTTAGGGTAAGTTGCACCATAGGTAGTAGAAGTTAAAGTTAAAGTTTTTGTCAAATTTGACAATTTGACGTCATTTTTGGCCTAACCCCGGTACTTTAACTGAAATTTGGATGTTTGTTATTGTTAAAGTCAGATGGTGCAACCCACCCTTAGTCTAGTTAAAGCTGTTTAGGCTGTTACTTTACATACTTACGTCCCTACTCAGGCATAAGAAAAGGGATGGTAGCAGAAAAACTCATGACAACAACGAACGATGTTTTTGAATATAACAGCCTAATACTTTCAGAGATAGAACACACCACAAGAAAATCCTTTAAACGAATCATCGAGTGAACGGCGAGACTGTCACATCGGACTAAACTTACAATTTGTCATAAGACGCTCATCGTTCGCAACAAAGGGCGGTGTGTCTCGAGCACTCCTCGGCCGCCCATTCACTGGCCACTGCCATTGTAGGTAACCCAGGCTGGACGACACGATTACAGTAGGCGTAATTGGATATTGATTTTGCATTGTTAGACATTGGAAGAAATGTAATTCTTTGAACTATTTGTGCTGCATTGTTATATACACACATCAAAAGTGTCTAGGGATCAGGCATTTTCATGAGGATATCTTGAGATTGAGATTGTGGCTTTGTAATAAATTTATGATTTTATAAATTTATATGGATCCTTTTTGGTGCATTTCATAATTTGAAACAGGAACTGTCGATCAAATTCGAGTAAAAGATGAAAATCAGCTGTCAATATTTTCCCTATAAAAACATACAACGCATTGAAGACATTATTAGTGCTACCTACTGTTTCCCTACTACTGATTAAAACGTTATTATGGAGCGGCGACGTCATTTAAGCAGGGAAGAAATGCTCAGAGCCGTGGGAATGATAGAAGCTGGTTCCCGGCAACGTACTGTGGCTTTAGCTCTGAATACAAGTCAGAGTGTTATCAGTCGACTTTGGACACGTTACCGAAGCACTGGTACCGTGGCTGAGCGCCATGGAGGACGGTATAGCTGCACCACACGAAGACAAGACCGATACATTCAAATCACAGCTCGAAGAGCTCCAACAATAACCGCCATGATGTTAGCCGTGAGGCTTCATCACTCTTCAGGGAACTTAATTAGCGACCAAACAGTCAGAAACCGCTTGCATGAAGTGAACCTTCATTCTCGAAGACCGCTAAGGGTACCACCTATAGCAATGCACAATCGTAGGATTCGATATCAGTGGGCTCTTGAACACAGAAATTGGGCAGAAGAACAATGGCGTTTCGTGTGCTTTTCTGATGAGTCTCGTTTTGGTATGAGACCGGATACAAGACGTATACGACACTGGAGAACCCTTGGACGCCAACAGCGATTAAAATCCTGCCAGGAAGTCCATCCTTATAGTGCTGGAACCATCATGGTATGGGCGGGTATTTGGATCGGCGGAAGAACTGAGTTGATTTGGATCAGAGGCAACCTCAACGCTCAAATTTATGCTGCGACGATTGTATCAGACGTCATCGTTCCTCTACAAGTGCAAATCGGTCCCTTATTTCAGTTAATGCATGATAATGCACGACCGCACACCGCAAGAGTTGTAAGACAGACTCTCGCCGCAGCTAACATCGATGTCCTGCCCTGGCCTGCTCAGTCGCCAGACTTGAACCCGATTGAGCATGCATCGGATATGCTACAGAGAAGAGCTCTGCCGAATATGGAGGGTATCCAGTCGCAAGAAGACCTTTTTTTGATGTTGCAACGAACATGGGCGGCCATTCCACAGCGTGATTTAGATGAACTCATTTTGAGTATGCCGAACCGATGTTCTTGGGTTGTTAGTGTTCGCGGCAGAAACACGGATTATTAATTGTTTAAGTTACCCAATAACATTTTAAAGAAAACTGTTATTTCAGTCTTTTTTTCGAACTTTAATGTTAGTGGTTCAAATGTCAAAAATCCCTTTATTAGGAAAATGGCAAATTTCTTTATTAATGCAAAGGTGACTTGGTTTATCGTTACTGTAGACAAACGAAAACACTTTATTTGATGAATCCTTAAAGAAAATTTTAATTAATATTAATCAGTAGAAAAGTTTTTGCAAAAATATATGTTGATCCCTAGACACTTTTGATGTGTGTACTATAATTATAGATAATAATTTAATAGCGTCCATTGGCCCAGTGGTTGACACTCTGGCTTGGAACCCAGTGGTCCCAGTAGAATAGGCATAGGACAACTCATACTAGTTATAAAAACAATTTGCGTCTGCTATTTTTTTTCATTTATTTATTTATTCTTTATTGTACAACAATGAATGGAACAAAGGGCGGACTTAATGCCAATGAGGCATTCTCTACCAGTCAACCATAAGGATAAGCAGAAAAGCACAGTAGGCGGTGCGACAAAAATTTAACAGAAAGATACAATAATAATAATAAACTTAACCCAAAACATACAAATTATCTGTTAAATTTTAACAAAGTACCTGTAGAAATGAGCACGCAAACAAAACGCAGAGGCTCGCAATATGATTTCATTCGTACCCATGAATACCCCATGACTGAGTAGCAATTAGATTGAGCAAACACATATGAAACCACTCGGCCAGAACAATATGAGAAAGGGGTGTACAGACCGACAAACAAAGGCTGCCGGGGCTAGATGGTGTAATACCGGGTGAGGCATGTGGTTTTAAAATAAGAAAAATTATAGTAAAAGAAAAAATAATACTGAAAAACGAATCTGAATCTAGATTTGTGATCAGCATTCAGAATTTTGTAGCAATTTTTAAATGAATTAGGTATTTTTTGGGGAAATGAATTGTTGTGAGTTGTTTCTTGCAAAATTCTCAAGATTCCAAAATCACCATCCACCAGCCACTCCATCTTGGCCGTTCTTGAGTTATAAAGTTATTGTAATTAATACAACTTTCTTTCTTCTATAAATTATAGGAAAAAAATGTATATTAACCGTGTTAAAATACAATTCGGGCGGCTATATCGTTAGAAAGCGATTTCTTCCAAACTTTCCAGTGATATAACCAAAATTTTAGGATTGCAACATCGCATAAAGCCGTCCCGCTGATATCAAAGCCAATCGGCAACCCATAGCTGTCAAATTTTCCACGGAAATAGCAACCGTATTGCATTTTAAATCAACGAGGTTTTATCGCAATAACTGCTTCTCTTACAGAGTCGTTTCGAAAACAACAATGAAAATATTTCCGTAAATACTTGTACTGAAATTAATTTGATTTCGAAGTGCGTTGCTCATTTTGTAGCATTATTTTCATTGGCAATCGGAATTCTTGTTATGCAATTATTATTGTGGTTAATGAAAGATGTTTTTAACTTTGAGTAACGTTTGCTGGCATGAGTTTATCACCTAAAATATTTATTCTAATACAGGCTAAAGGGTAACCAAAACTGACTACAGAAAGACATACAACTACGAGTAGAGATCGTCCAAGCTGAAATAAAAGCCCTTCCACTGCATCAACGCATACAAGCAAGCATCCTTGGATGCGTATATGCGGTGGAGGGGCGCGTCATTTCAGCTTGGGAACCTGTCACTTGTCCGAAATTTACTAGTCCGAATTTCATTTGACTGAAAACTATTGACCACCATTTCGTTTGCCAGATGTATTGTTTGACATATTTTTAACCCGTCGAAGTCTCTTTTGACATAAGTGTCGTTTTACCGAAGTACGTTAAACCGAATTTCACAATAAACTTTTTACTTTTTCCGGAAGTCTTTGTTCAACTTTTTTCATTTACCATTACCAGATGACTTATTTGGCTTATGATCACTTTGCCTAAATCTTATTTTACCGAATATTACTAGACCACAACTACTGTACGATAACGTTCAACGTCTCAGATTTTCAGTAATTTCAACTTCAGGGCGAATCCGACTTAGTCAACCCCGACACCACGTGGAACTTGTTTTGCCCTATCCCAAGAGTGTTATTTAAAAGCACGTAGGCATGGAGGGACGAGGCGGCCCGCGGGCTGAGGAGCAGGTGGCTAAGCGCGAGGCGCCGCGACTGAGGCTGGCCGGCGTAGCCGGCCAACAAGCCGAAGCTTCAGTGCTGAGCGAACGCTATCTGCGACGATTAGCACGCGAGGAACCGCCGGAGCCCCGTAATGCCGGAGCCGTGACAGAATTCTTGTGTTTTCCTTAAACTTGCATGCTGTTTGCCTGCGTACATGCTGTCAATTTCTTACTTTATTTTAAATCCAAAAATTCCATGTCTGCTTAACCCGTAACTTTTTTATGATCGTTTGGTAAACTAAAAATATGGCAATCAAAACAGTGGTCTAATGATTGTTCTGTGAAACAATACTTCGTACAAGTGTCATTTCGGCCAATCATCACTTCGGTAAAACGTTCTGTGGCCTAATGAAACGTCTGGCAAACGAAAAAAATCCAGTTGATAATTGGTCAACTGATACAGTGGCAAACGTGATTTCGGGAAAATGAAAAAATGCCGACCGAAAAAAAGCGAAACGTTTTCGGGAAAATAAAATTCGGGAAAAGAAAATTCGGTCTTATGATAGGTAACCTTTTAGCTTAGACGAGCTCTATATCCGTTTTTAACTTTTTTATTTAAAACGCAAACTACAAATGTGGCTCCTTCTGTATGAGCAAAATCACATAAAACTGAAGACTAGGATGACGGCGAGGCACACTCAAAAAGACAGTGGGTTTAGCTGAACACGTTTTATAGAATTGGCTACATTTGCAGAGAAATTGCGTAGTGACGCAAGAAGCGAAGCTTTTGTCTCGCAGAGGGACTGAATGGGATAATAGCAACTTCAGTCAAGAAGTTCTTGTTTTAGAATTGTAGCCTAAGAAGGCTCTTCATGCGAACACTAGTTACATTAAACATTATATTTCGGAACCACGCTACTATGGTTTTTTATTTTTTTTTATTTAAAATGGGTTTGCGTTTGACCTCAGTCTCGCCTGATGGTAAGCGATGACGAGGTCGAAGGTGTAACACGCTTACCCAGAAAATGCCTATTCACTCTTGCCTTGAAGACACCAAGGTTGTATGTATCCGGAAACACAGACGCAGGGAGGGCGTTCCACTCCCTAGCGGTGCGGACCAGAAAGGAAGCACCAAACCGCTTAGTTCGGACCGCTGGAAAGTCGACCACATGAGGGTGAAATCCCTCACGGCGTCTAGTGGTCCGGTGGTAGAAAGTGGAGGGTGGGATAAGGTCATGAAGTTCCTGCGCACACTCTCCGAAATACACCTTATAAAAAACCGATAAACAGGCAACTTTACGCCGATGCTCCAAACTCTGGAGTTTGGTTCCAACGAGCGTATCGTCACCTATCAGTCTCCTGGCTCTTCGGTCTACTGAGTCCAATGCATCCAGCTGATACTTGGCAGAGCCATCCCAGAGGTGGCAGCAGTACTCCATACACGACCGAACTTGTGCTTGGTACAGTTGTAACAGCTGTTCCGGTGTGAAGTACCGCCTAACCTTGAAGAGGATGCCAAGTTTCTGGGCAGCGGTTTTTGCTTTAGACTCAATAGAACTTCCAAAGTTGAGGCTAGACGAAAGATTCATACCAAGGAGCTCGAGGTGGTTGGTAATCGGTATAGGTGCATTCAGGAAAGTAGGAGTTGAGTTAAAGGGACTCCGTTTGGCGGAGAATAGACACGCCTGGGTTTTGCTGGCGTTGAACTCAACGAGATTAGCTTCGCCCCAGTCGGACACTGCTTTTAACGTTGAGTTCATCCGCTCTACCATAGCCTCTCTAAGGGACTCAGTCTCAGCCGGACTAGTGCGAGCGCTGGACATATATCTCTCTGTAACGGTGCTATCGTCTGCGTATCCGAAGATACCTGGGCACAGCAGATCGTTGATGTGCAGCAGGAATAATGTTGCAGAGAGAACAGACCCCTGAGGAACTCCGGCATTTATAGCCAGTTGGTCGGATGAGCAGCCATCAATGACTACCTGTCTTCGCCTGACACACTGGAGCCAATGAAACTCTGTTTTTCTTCTAGAACTTGATTTAATGTTTAAAGTAATTACAATGTAGTGTCTATCGCAACGGTCGGAAGGTAAGTGGGGGTGCTTAACAAATAATTAATATGGGCCGCGTAACTCCTGTCGCGAGCGTGCAGGCAATGTCGCATCCCTGTATGATGCAGGAGTCCAGGACCGTAGGTGCCTGAACATCCTCCCCGCCGTTGAAAGGGAGCCTTCAACCGTCTTGCTCTTCTATGGTTGGTAGTGGGCAGATGCGAACCAAAGGTCGTCGTACGAATCCCCTGGTGGTTTTCAAGTCTGCAACTCTGGATATTCCATCTGGTCCTGGGAAGAGGCGTATCACTCTCCCAAGGCGCCAGTTTAGAGGAGATGTGCCATCTTCATGTATTATGACCATGTCACCAACTTGAAGCTTGGTCATATTGTTTCGCCATTTTGTTCTTTGCTGCAACTCTGTTATGTACTCTTTCTGCCATCGCTGCCAAAAGTGCTGGCGAAGCTTCTCCAATCGCTCGTAGCGTCGCAATTGGCTGTCACTGCAGTTTTCAAGTGACTTCGTAGGCATAGCAGTCAGAGGCCGTCCTATGAGAAAGTGTCCAGGGGTAAGAGGTAGTAGGTCGTTAGGAGAGGATGATAATGGGGACAAAGGACGGCTATTGAGGATCGCCTCAACTTGGGCAAATAACGTTAGAATTTCCTCAAAAGTTAAGTGACTATTGCCAATGACACGCCTTAAATGGTGTTTGGCAGATTTAACTCCAGCTTCCCAAATACCGCCGAAATGAGGAGCGTAAGTAGGTATGAAAGTGAACTTAACACCTAGCTGGCTTGCAAAATCGGATAATTGTTCTGTGTTTTGTTTTAAAAATGCTCCTATTTCTTTAGCAGCGGCTACAAAATTGCGCCCGTTGTCGCAAAATATTTCGGCTGGCTTGCCCCTGCGCGAGATAAAACGTCGAAGTGTCATCATAAATGCATCCTTGGACAAGTCACTAACAGCTTCTAGGTGAATGCACTTATAACGCAAACACACGAATAAACACAAGTAGCATTTTATTAAACGACTGCCACGACCTTTGCGGTTTGATATATAGAAGGGTCCAGCGTAATCCAGGCCTACTGACATGAATGGATGACCTGGGGTTATTCTCTGGGCTGGAAGGTTACCCATTTTTGGATGAAGCGTTTGTCCTGCTAAGCGCCGACAGCGCACGCAGTTGTTCACAACACGCCTAGCGAGACGCCTACCATTCACTGGCCAAACTGTCTCGCGAACACTCGTTAACAATAACGAAGGTCCTGCATGCATATTGGTTAAATGTTCGCGCTCAAACAAAAGTTTAGTTAGTCGATGAGACGCGTGAAGTAGTATAGGGTGTTTCATTTCATAGCTGCAGACGGCAGCGTCAATCCTCCCGCCCACCAGAATGAGACTTCTTTCTTTATCGAGAAATGGTGATAATGACAGTAATGTTGATTTTGATTTTAGTTGTTTATTGTTAATTAATTGTTCATATTCAATTGGAAAAGACTGGCGTTGTGCAATAGAACACAACGAAAAAAATGAAGTATGTAATTCGTCTATACTTAGGACACCTGAAAGTTTATTTTGGGGGTTTTTTACATTATGTATAAACCTTTTGATATAAGCAAAAATTCTTTGTAGTTTACTTAGTTTGGAATATTTATTAAAATCAATTATTGACTCGTGGATGGTAGCTGTGTTACATTTAATTTCAGGTTTTTGAACATTTGTATGAGGCAAGGTGGGCCAATCTGATTGGTCTTTGCGCAAAAAATCTGGGCCGTGCCACCACAGGTTCATAGACATTAATTGATTTGCGTTAACGCCACGAGATATCAAATCTGCTGGGTTTTCTGATGTTGGCACGTATCGCCAAGAGTTTACATTAGATATTTCTGAGATTTCTATAATACGATTGGCTACAAATGTCTTTAACTTTCTAGGGTCATTATGCAACCAAGCTAATACAATGCTCGAGTCGCACCAGTGGACAATGTTTGATAACTTATACCTTAATGAATCTACAACAGATTTGCACAGCCGAGCAGCCAGTACTGCGCCGAGTAACTCTAAGCGCGGTATTGTTGTGGGTTTCACAGGAGCGACCTTTGATTTCGAGCACAGCAGCATGACGTTGACATCGCCACGCGCGTTCATTGAGCGAAGGTACACACATGCACCGTAAGCGTTCTGTGACGCATCGCTAAATGAGTGCATTTCTATGTGAATAGGGTTATTGCACAAAACGAATCTTGGAATTTCTAGTCTCTGGAGATGCGTTACGTTATTTTGAAATAAATTCCAGCTATTTTCAATGTCCTGCGGTACAGGTTGGTCCCAGTCTATTTTTTGAAGCCATAGCTTTTGCAACATGATTTTAGGTATTGTTATGACTGGGCTCAATAAACCAATTGGGTCAAAGATTTTAAAAGATTGTGACATTATTGTCCTTTTAGTAATTGATTTATTATCGTTTTCTATATCCAATTTTGTAGGAAAATGTAAATTGTCTGTGGATGGGTTCCAACCAAGACCTAGAGTGCTGGATGACTCGCTAAATGTTAAATTGTCTTGTTTGTCAGCGAGATCTAAATTTTGACTTAGGCTCGGTGAGTTACTTTTGTACTTTCTTAAATTGAAACATCCTGAGCTTAATACTTTTGAAATTGAATATTGTAGGTTACGTAAATCCTTTTCCTGATTACAGCCGGTAATAAGGTCATCAACATAAAAATCGTGTTTAATTATCTCTTTGATTTGTTCATCATCACATTCATCACCAAGCTGATTAATACATCTAGTGCTCAAGTAGCTAGCACTAGCCGTACCATAGGTTAGTGTATTTAATCTAAGTATTTTGATAGGATGAGATTCATTCTGCCTCCATAGAATTAGTTGGAGATCGCGATCAGATTCCGCGACTTCTACTTGACGGTACATCTTCTCGATGTCTGCCGTCAGTAGGTATTCATATTGCCTAGCCCTGATTAGAATTGAGAATAAAGAGTCTTGCACATTAGGACCCGACATCAGAATATCATTTAGTGAATATCCTGAAGTTGATGATGCCGAGCCATCGAAAACTACTCTTAATTTTGTCGATTCACTAGCCTCTTTAAGAACAGCATGATGACAAAGAAAATAGGAGGGATCAGGTTTACTCTGAGCCTCAGTGAGATGCCCTAATGCTTCGTATTCATCTATGAATTTTGAATATTCTGTCTTTAGAATTGAATTTCGTTTGAATCGCTTTTCTAAATTAATAAATCGCCTTTTAGCAATTGCGTAGGTATCACCTAGGCAATCAGGTGTGTCTTTTAGAGGCAATTTCACACGAAACCTGCCAGTATTTAGCCTAACTGTATTTAGTAAAAAATGATTTTCGCAATACTCATCATCTTTGCTAAGTTTAGTTTTTTGGGGAACTTCTTCGAGATTCCAAAATATAGGAAGCATTTTGTCTACTTCATTGTATGAATTTTTTGAAATAAGTGCGTGATTGCATTGTAAATCTTTGATTGTTTTACATGAATAAATAGGACCAGAGATCAACCACCCCAGTTTAGAGTTATGCAATTTAGGAGTTTGAGGACCCAACGAGCGTTGCTCTGTTGTTATTATGTCCCAAAATATGTCAGCCCCGATTAAAATATCAATCGTGGAAGGCTGGTGGAAAGTGGGATCGGCCAGAATGATATTTGATGGTATGTTTAGGTCTTTGATATTGATAGGAGCTTTTGGGAGCTCTGTTGTTAGTTCATTTAGAACAAGACAAGATAATTGAATTTTAAAAGAAGTGTGAAGTGAATTTAATTGAGCTGTACAAGTTTCGACAGCATGATTAGAACAGCTATTGCCTATTCCTATCACCCTTAAATTATCTATGCGGTTTGCCTTTAATCCTAATTTGTTTTGAAGTGATTTAGTGATGAAAGAGGATTGACTTCCGCAATCTAACAGCGCACGAGCCCTTATTGTTTTGTTTGTGATAGGGTCACAGATTTCAACTATGGCTGTTGATAGCAGCACCTGCTGATTTTGTGTAGAATAATTAACAGTCGTTATTGATTCTGGTGTGCTGACCGTTACATTGGATGTCGTTGCTGTGGGCGCGTGAAGTAGTGTATTGTGTCGTTTGTTACATTCACGGCATGGACCCATACGACAGTCGTTCAATGTATGACCTTTGCGTAAGCAATTTGAACATAATTTATATTTTTTAACGTCATTTAGTCTCTCATGAATACTTTTTGCCTTAAAAGTCGAGCAATCATAAATTCTATGATTTTCACCACAAATAACGCATACATGCACGTAGGACCTCTGTGTGTTCACTAAAGCATTTGCACTAGTAAGTGCCCTAGTGTAAGAAGCACCCTTGTTATTGAAATTGTTATTGTTGGGCGAGTTAAAACTGCGTGGCGAGTTGTAACTGCGTGGCGTTGTAGGCACATTTTTGTTGCTATTGCTATTATCATATTTATTTCTATTAATAGCTTCCAAAACGTCAGCACGGTCTATCAAAAATTTATTAAATTGAACTAGGGTAGGTATATCTTCAAGTGTGTTACGATATTCCTCCCACTTGGCCAAGGTGCAGCTGTCTAGCTTTGAGGAAAACATAAAAATGAGCAGCATATCCCATTTGTCAGTAGGCTGGCCTAGGCTAGACAAGGCACGAAGATTTTTACTCATGTGATCAACTAAAAAGCGTAACGATCTCTCAGATTCACGTGATAACGGCTGAATATTTAATAATGAATTTAGGTGATGGTTGATAAGAAGACGCTTATTGTTATAACGATCACAAAGAAGCTGCCATGCCTCCAAATAATTCACTGATGACATTTCGAAATTAGAAACAATCCTAGCAGCTTCCCCTTCTAGGTAGGAAACAAGATAGTGAAATTTATGAATGTTACTTATTTTATTATTGTTGTGTATTAAGCTTTCAAACGTATCATGGAATTCAAGCCAGCGGAAATAAGTTCCGTCAAATTTTGATATCTGAATTTGTGGCAATTTGAACCCCATGCCTATATTTTCCTTACAATCGGACGAGCATTGACCACTAGTATCGTGAAAAATAGATTCACGCCTCTGCTGAGTGTCACAATTAAAATCATCAATTATTTTCTTACTTGCTGCAATGTTGGTGACAAATTCGTTTTCAATGCTCTCCCGTTCGTCAATTTCCCATTGCAAGTTGTCTGAATTAAGCACCTCGATTTGAGTCTGCAAGTCGTCAAATCTTAATGACAACGCTTCAAATTTGCCTAGTTTAAGGTTTAATTCCGCTAGATCAACGACAGTTAAAATCCCTTTTAGTTTTACATTAGCTAAATAGTTCTTATATTTCGTGATTTGACCTTTAATCGAGCTACGTTTTATGGTTAATTCTCTTAAGTCTACACTAGCATCTACATTAGAGGTAGACATGATGTTAAAAATAAGAACTTACAGTTAAAATAATAATTTACGGCAATTGTAATGCAAACCAGAAGGTAGGTAAGTAGTTAGAAATGATAAGTTTTAGCTCACGCTCCTCCCTCGGCGGTAGACGCTGCGGCTTGGCTAACTGCGTTCGTTGCGTACGTAAGGCTGGGTACAGGATGCCGCAGCCGGAACAGCTGGAATGTTCGGCAAATTGCGTTTACCAACACGAAGTGTTTGGTGCGATAAAATGCTTGAAATACGTAGATGGGCCACCAACTCGGCGTTTAAATTAACTAATTATAAATCACCAAGTAATTTTTAGTATTTTGAACAAAGAATTTACACTAATTTACTCAAATTAAGAAAATATTTTTTTTTATATAATTATGCGAGGGTAGTAAATTACAATATTTTAACGTTAATTTCGACAAATTTATGCGAATTTCACTAAAATAAGTTGCACTGATTATTAATCTAATAGGTAATTCACTATAACGATCGTTTGCACCAAGCTTTAGCTGTAGGAATAAGATTGGAAAAAAAATGTTGAAGTAGGAATGTAGGTTGGAAGTTACGATTTTAGGATATTTTGGACACTTAGCTCATGAATCCACTGCCAATGTGAAGCTTTAGACACTTCCTGCCTTGGTTACCAGCGTATTCTTGACTTCTTCTTCCCTTGGATATGGTTTTCGTCCTCCGACTATGAAGATTTCGGCGCGATGACGCAGCTTTTCGATTCTTGTATTTTTTTGATTTTGAAGATTTGTTCGATTTTCCCCTCATGGGCCACCAAAATATGTCTTCGCCTGACACACTGGAGCCAATGAAACTCTGTTTTTCTTCTAGAACTTGATTTAATGTTTAAAGTAATTACAATGTAGTGTCTATCGCAACGGTCGGAAGGTAAGTGGGGGTGCTTAACAAATAATTAATATGGGCCGCGTAACTCCTGTCGCGAGCGTGCAGGCAATGTCGCGTCCCTGTATGATGCAGGAGTCCAGGACCGTAGGTGCCTGAACACTACCCTTATTGACCGTTCACTCAGGAAGTCAGATATCCAGGCACAAAGTGCGGTGGGAATTCCGTATGATGGAAGTTTGCTTTTAAGGCTATCGTGCCAAACCCTGTCAAACGCCTTTGAGATGTCAAGAGAGACGGCAAGAGCCTCACCGTGATTCTCGACGGCTTCGCCCCATAAGTGAGTGGCGTACGCAAGAAGATCACCAGTTGATCGTTCTCGGCGAAAACCGTACTGACGATCACTGAGCAGACTGTTGTCCTCAAGGTACGCCAGGAGCCGGTTGTTAATTACACGTTCCATACTTTTGCAAAGTATGGAGGTAATTGCAATTGGCCTATAGTTGGCAGGGTCGGCTCGACTGCCCTTTTTGGGCACAGGTTGCACGTTGGCAAGCTTCCAAGACTTGGGAACTTGTCCCGTTGCTAGAGAGAGGCGGTACAGGCGTGTCAGTACAGGAGACAACTCGGGCGCACAATTCCGCAAGACCACTGCAGGAAGCCCGTCAGGACCGCTGGCTTTATTCACGTCAAGAGTGCGAAGCGTTTTTAGTACCTCTTTTTGGCGGATGCGGAACTCAGGCAAAACTGAGTCGCATGGGGGTAATATAGGTGGTATTTAGCTTCCAGCACTAAGACGCGAATGGCTTGCAAAAAGAGCAGCAAATAAATTTGCTTTCTCTTCGGCAGAGTGAGCCAGAGATCCGTCAGACTTCAACAATGGCGGTAGCGATGAGCGGCAAAAATTCGATTCGACCGACTTAGCCAAAGACCAAAAAGCCTTGCTTCCCGATGGGCAAGAGGCAAGTTTGGCTCCAATACGGCACACACGGTCAAACCGAGTCTTTCTGAGTACCTTTTTGCAGGACTTGGCAGCTGCGTTATAGGCTCTCTTCTTTACGCTGACATCGGAGGCTTTACGCGCGCGAGCATCAGCCCAGGTTCGGTACGCCGATTGCTTTGCCGCCTCAGCAGCAGCGCAATTGGTGTTGTACCATCGGGGAGCTCGGCTTTCGAGGGATACGTCGGAAAATGGAATGAAATACTCCATAGCCCGACAAATCACCTCTGAGATAGCGTCAGCGCATTCCGATGCGTCGCCAGAAGAGAAGCAAGCTTGCTGCCAAGGATAAGATGCAAAGAAATGCCGCATCTCATCCCAGTCCGCCGACTTGTATCGCCACATCCGCCTTGTGCCTCTAGGGCTGGGATCGGGCGGGGAGTAGTTCGACACAGCCTTCACCAGACAATGGTCAGAACTGTCAAGAGGAGCGGCAACCGACACATAATAGCGGTCTGGATCTGTAGTCAGCAGAAGGTCTAGGCAATTCGGTGTGTGGCTAGAGACATCTGGTATGCGCGTGGCCTCCTTTATGAGCTGCGTGAGATCTAGCGACAAGGAGAATCTCAGCGCCTCTCTTCCAGCATGGTCAGTGTTCTGGTATGGGTACAACCAATCACGATGGTGGGCGTTAAAATCCCCCAGAAACACTGACTGCGCAGACGGATACCGATTTAGGGCTATGTCAGCCGAAGCACCGAGGTACTCAAAAAGTTTGGTTGTCTCCTGATCCCCGCTGTGCGACCGGTAGACACATGCATAGAGAATTTTCTCCACGCCTGTGTCCACCAAAACCCACAGGACAGAAAAACCGGGTCTTTCAAGGTTACGGAGACGTTGGCAGCAGATGTCATCGCGAGCATATACGCACACGCCGGAGCGTTGTTTGAATTTGTGCTCCAGGGTATACCCTGGGTAGTGTAGATACGCCGCGTCAGACGGACACCTGATCTGCGTCTCCGTGACAAACAGTAGGTGAGGCTTATCAGTCTCAAGGTGGTGGTGGACTGCAACGAGATTTGAGTGCAGGCCTCGAATATTGCAGAGGTGCACTTGGAGCGACAGGACGTGCTTCCGCTGTAGAAACCTCTTATTTTTTCTGTACTTTGTCATTTGTTGGGGTTGGGAAGAGTGAATAGGCGAGAGGAAGGCAGTTGGACAAGGCGCGCACCGTCAACCCAGCAACGTTAGCGGCACCGCCGCGCCACTGGGAGACTCATCTGGAGACCGCGGGGACGCCCGAACCCCCCCAGAATGGCCATCGGGTCCTGTCATCCGGTCGCCAACCGGCACGATGGAGCATTCTGGGATTTTTCGCGAGTTGGCGGGGCAGTCTTTCATAGGTGGCTGGCCTACTACTTGGGCCCCCTACTAACTGCGGTCGGCCAGCGGAAAAACCGTGCTTCGGATCTCGCTGCTCTCCAAGATGAGGCTTCCGGAACATTGGCACCGCCTCGTTGCACCCGGTTTCTCGGCGCAGCGCAACAGTCCAGACCCAACCTCTCGTAAGGGCTCCCAAGGCATCACGCCGGAACACGTTGAATAACGTTTGGCGACGTGTCTTTGCCTTGGCGGTGGTAACTAGCCGCGGCCGAAGCCTACCACCAGGAAGTTATCGCTCGTTTGGCACCACCCAGGGGTCACGTGTATGGTCTCGAGGGTACAACATACGGACGCGAGCGATTTCGACCCCCAAAAATGGTGCTAAGAATTAAAAATATAATTGGATACCTCTCACTGTAAACCATTTGTTTCTGTTCCTTCATTTGGAAAAATCTAATCAGTACTTTTTTATAATATCTGTTGACGCTGATTCTACAAAACAGACTTGCCACCAAAATGCCAAATCTGCTTATTGCCTTGTCTCATTATTATCCAAATCTATCGGAGTTTGTCTGGTTGTAATTCTCTAGCGTCATATTTCTCTAGCGTCTGTACTTTAATATTTCAACTTTTGGTACCTTATATGGTCCGCTAAAAGCTTCCAGAAAAGACACCACACAGTTAAAATAATTAATTCACTTTTAGACTGGTTATTGCTTTAAATACAAAACACTTATAAGATAAAAATATCTTGGCAGAAAATTTTCAAAACATTCCATTCTACTTATCCGCAGTATACTTGCAGTTGCAACAACGCAGTTTACATTGTTCGAATTATGTGGAAGTTAGAAGTTATTCTTTAAGAATAGGAGGTCTATGAAAGTGTTTGCCCGGACGCCGTTACTGTAGAGCCGACAATACTGTTCTTTCTTAGCTGGCTTACCACAGAAGAGAAATCGATAGAGTCGCTGAGTAAAAAAACAAGTGATATTTTTCGTTATAGAGGTTTTTGTGAGAAAGTCGTGGGCCAGTGGTTAATCATTCAGTGATCGAATCTGGCCGGAACACTTACCTACTTTGTTTTCATTGTACGATCTGCGGCTAACTCGTGGTGAAGAGGAGTAAAATCGCATAGTTCACTTTCGCAATCTTCGGAACGATCCATTTAGGACATTTCTAGAGTCTTATTTTCATAAGAACTAAAATCCGCAGTTATGATCCTGTTAGTATATAAACATAAATACATTTTACAACGTTTCAAGATTCACTGATTAAGCATTTCTCGGTATATTTCTTTGACGATATCCGTCTTCAGGTCACCATCCACTGAGAACATTTAATTAAATACATTTATTTATTTATTTGAAATCTCCATGTCTTTCTCTGTTGCAGTTTCCATTTTCTCGTTTCATGTTATCTCTATCCTAGTAGTACGGTTTATTTTATATGCGCCGTTACCAGCCGGGTTAAGAGGACAGTCTCTATTAAAAGTTTACCTCATTAGATAATATGAATATTGTTTGGAAATCTTCACTACAAACTAGATTTACGTAAGTATATTTATGGTCAATTTTTTTATTCAATTGAATATTGGGATTTAAGAACAATAATCAGGGGGTATGTATGTAAAATAAAATGTATGAGAAAAAATATTGTAAAACGAGTATAATAATAACTATACACATAATTAATTGACATCACTCGAAAATAAGTTGGCTGAAAAAAGAGTTTAAAAACTTAAATTTGCGCCCTAAAAAATATGAAACAAGAAAGTAGTCTCTGCTAGGCGGAAAGGATAATAAGATAAATTTTATTGTAATTTGTTTTTTAGTTCATTCCTCTGTGTTGTGCCTCTTTTTGGAGTTATTTTCCTTGCTTTTGTATGGGTTAAACCGATGTCAGTGCATAGGCGATATATCTGAAAATCTATATCTGTATTTTTTCTGGTTTTTGAAAAATAATAAATGAAGTAACCTCAATTAATGTAGGGTTGAATTCACATTCAAAATATTTAATCAATCATATTCATCAAGCATTTTCGATGTGAAAACCTGACTGTAGAAGACGTTATTTGTCGTCGTCAAGGTAACTTAGGGTGAGGTGGGGTGTATGAACTAGCATATTTCGAGAGTGCAGAGGCCGTCACATCAACCTTCACATAGAGGCACCTTATGCTGCTGACTTAAGACCAATTTTGCAATGGTTTTGTAAAGGTTGATGTGTGCGCCTCTGTACAGTTACCACAGCCAAGCGAACACAATTAAGTCTTACAGTTTCAACCCCTTATTTGATCACTAAAATTGGTTTCGGTTTTGTCGGGTCTTCTCTCGTATCAAAGTAATGTCATGGTGATTTTGACAAGAATGTCTCGTAGTTAGCGAATACAAGTTAAATTATTTAAGGTAAATTGTACCGCATGATAGTTTATAGAATACTTTAAGATCACGTAAAACAATTTTACTGGTAAAAACACTCTCTTAGGAATAGCAGTTTTTTTTCTAACTGGTTTCAAAGGTACCATACCGGTATCTACCGGTACAGATATCAAAATAGTAAGAGAAAATAGTTATTGTAGAAAAAACGGTAAATAAGCACTTTTATTTGATTTAATTATATCTTCGTTAGCTTATATACAGGTCAATTTGACCTCTTTGCTTTAGAAGAGTTGTCATTTTCCCATACCTACAGTTTTTGGTTAATAGGTAACCTTCGCACTTTAACAACAATTTTCCTAAACACTTTCATGAAAATATATCAACCCCCAAATCATTAAATCGTACGCCATACGTGTTTGCGCTCTGAATAAGTTATAACCACAGTTATAACCCTCCACAGCACGCGTGTGTAATGCACGACTAATTATAAACGTTGTTGGTATTGTAAACAAAATTGCATTAATTGCTTTTGCCTCCGATGCGAAGGGAATTACTGTGTTACTTTCCCACATATTTTGTTGCACGCCTTGATTGTAAATAACATTAATTGCCATTATTTTGACAGTTGAAAAACGCATTCACTGTGTAATGCGTTCATTGATGTTTATTTGACATAATCCATTGTATTTATTGTGTTGCCATTTAAAACCGAATGTCCGAAAGACAGGCACTGAAATGTAAACATGGAAAATTAGTTGAACGATGTTGATGATCATAATGATTATTGTTATGAGATTAACTAACAGGTTTTCCAAATGAATAGTAGTAACAAGTCGCAACTATGCTTTGAACAACTGAAATACACTTGTCTCGTCCTGCTATCGAAGTCATGGCCCCTCGATAAAGCCAGACATCAAACCACGAGATAGCCAAATTACTTAAAAATAAGATTCAGCTGAACATACCAAGATAAAAACGTAGTCATACTTACTAGCTAAGCCAGCAGGTGGAACTTTAAAGGCTAGAACTCGCCGGCTGAGCCTCTGATCCCGCACGTGAAACCTAATGGCCACCCGACTATTAGCCTCAACCGAGCTCAGGCTAGCTGCTTGAGCCACTTTAATCCACTCTGAGCTACACTGAGCTACACTTGGGAAGTTATCTAGAGGGGAATTGCTTAGGCGTGAGTTAATTTCGGTCGCGTTTGACAACTACTTATCTCACAGATCAATATTGGCGGATTCGATTGATGTCTGCACATAATTCCGTTGAAAGATAGATAGATAGGTTATCGAGCCACTTAATACTAAGAACAAAGTAGATTATTTATCTTAGAGTTTTAAATATCGCATTCCAAATTGCATTTTCCAAGTCACCATGTAACTAGTAATTATGATTGGCGTAAAATATTGTAAAAGTAGGTAGAGATCGTCTGAGCTAAAATGACTCGCCCCTCCACTTTACTACGCTTACAAGCAAGCACTCTTGTTGGCGCAGATACGATAGAGGGGCGCGTCATTTCAGCTTAGACGATCACTACTTGTCAATATCTTCCTAAGTTTATTCACAATCTATGTGAAAAATCGAATACATTGTTAAGTGATATTGGTTTTTAATTGTTCACTAGTATACTTCTAGTTCAACATTTAAACTACCAATGTGGCATTGATAAACTGTCGGATTTTTTCTAGTCTATTTCAAATAAAATGGGAATAAAAGCATTATTAGGTTTAATTTCTTAGTAATTGAACCAACATAACACGGTTCTCCATAGTCTAACGTTTTTTACACGTTGTTACAAAATTCATGCTTTTTTAGTTAGACCACGGCCTGTGAAATGCCTGGACGGAGTCAGGATAAATGAAGCGGGAATATTAAATACTTTTGTTAGGGTTGTCCAAACGCAATCTGGTTTGCGCTGCAGGGCGTAGGCGGGCGCACGCTATGCCGCTCTTTGTATGTTAATAACGTTTGTTTTCATATAAATAGGGCTACCTCTTTGAAGATTATGTTGTGTCCTGTTTTGTTAGTCTGTCTCAATTTCAGAAATTCTGAGATATAAGATAGTAGACATGTAAACTCTCGCAGAGTTCAGCCTTGCGAGTTTATCTTTATAATTTCTTATAAATCATGAAAAATGTCTCATCTCATAATACTGCTGCCTAGAGGAATTTTTTGTTGATTTTTCTGCTAAGTAATAATTTTGTATTTGAGACTTTGCCCAACAGTGGGACACATCGGGTTGAATTTAAAAATATATGTTTTGTTTGTTTTCATCTTTAACGTTGCATGTACATATGATGCAATAAACCTTCTGTCTTTCTTTCTTTCAATGTAAAATAATAATGAGCAAGCCTACGTAAGCCATTATCCTAGTCGCTTACATCTTTTACCGGAATTTTATACGACCAGTGAGTGAGCCTCAAGTTAAGTCAGCGTTCCAATTACATTTAAAATAGAGGCTACACGAGTTCCGAGCCACAAAGCTTAAGCAAAATGCGTTTTAAACGACGCTGTCTCGCTCTAACAAATTTTAGAAGAGTTAAATATTTATGACAACCCTAAGTTTGAATGACATGTCCCGCGGCCCGCCGGCGCAATATGCGGCCGGTCGTTCATTGTTTTTATTCATGTGGTCCGCAGGGACAGCCCTGAATATTGTATCTCCTTATACGTAAATGGGCTTCGCCGATGACGTATGAATACTTTGTATTGTAATAGCCCCGTGTTTTAGAGGAGCAAATAGAGTAGAAATTCTATAAGAGTCATTAAAACTGAAGAGCTATGAGCAGATATACTTAGCCACAGCTAGTCCTAGAGGGTTTTGAGGTATTGGTTGTGAATGAAACAGTTAGGTTAGGAACACATGCGTGTAATATACCTTCTAATGTGAGTATGTCCACAAACCAGTTGCCTTTTGAAGCTGTCGAGCGTTGCATACCTATTTTTGACGGACAATTTCATGGCGCTATTCGGACACACATATAAGCAATCCCTGCAAACCTTAATTTTTTGACGGATCTTTATAATCATATTTTTCACAAACCAGGTACTTCCCTGCATGACTAAAGTCTGCTCTCCCAGTCGTCATCTCACATGGTCTAAGGCCAATGTCGGCCAATCTCTTTGACAGGAATCCAGTTGCTCGTTTGGGATACTATCAGTGATTGGACGGTATGGGCTGATTTAGGTTAGATAAGGTAATCAACGTTATTTAATCTTTAAAAACCAAGAAAACGATGCCAAATGCGTTTACAGCGGGTAGCACATTAACGGAATAGGCTAGTATTCACCTGCACCGCCTCCTAGTAACCAGCCAGTGACCACATCCTATTGACATCACTCACGCGTTCGGGCTCTGTAAGCTTCTGACCATTTCAAGACCCATGACCTTGCGTCTGTGTTTCCGGATACATCCAACATTGGTGTCATTTAGGCAAGAGTCAAAAGGCATTTTCTGGGTAACCATGTTCCAACCTTGGCTTCGTCAGCGTTCACCACCAGTCAAAACTGAAGTCTTTAAGTAATCTATGCTGCATTAAGTGTATAAGTAAAACTTCAAGCAATTGCAAGCAAAACAAGTCCACCAGCAAATATATGTGACCGACAAGACAAAAGAAACTAACTGCGTAGGAGAGAAAATAAGTCCACAGATCAGATTTGATAATTTCATCCGTGATTACGTCAACTACTTTTAATATTTATTTGAAGTAACATTTTAAAACTAACTCAGTTAACAACGAAAACATTAGAGGATTAATCACTCTGTAGAAAATGTCCTAGCTAAAATCATATTTATTTTAATTAATTTCAAAGCTGCGACTTAAGTCCCTGCGAGTCATGTTTATCTACACACCCTTGTAGGGATTAGAAAATTACACCTTTTGTTCTCACCTAACATTAATTAGCCTTAAAATTGTAAACTTAACAAGGTCCTTCGAGACTTTATAGCTTTAGTTAAGGCGAGGCACGTAGCTAATCAAATGAATCATGTGGTTGATAGTGCTATATATGTGATTTAGGATCCAATAGCACCTTACGTGAAATGGTTTCCAAATTGTAATTATGCTGCCTTTGAAATTCGAAAAGCCATATATTAAATTTCTTACTAAGGACCCCAAGCAGATATTGACAATGTAATTATGGTGCGCACCCAGCGTTGCATACTAATTTATTAGTGAAAATTAGTTGGAATTGATTTAACTTATGGATTATTAGACCAAACTCAGTTTGAATATTCTGTTTTAAAGCTCAATAACACCAGAATGTACATAAATAGTTTCGAACGCAGTTTGGAAACAACGTCCTGTAAATAATTTCAAATGTTGAAAATATACAATAAGACCTAATAATTTATCATCATAATTATTTCATTTGTATCAAAGAAATATAAAGATGAAGTTATTGAAAACATTTTTTGTTAAATACATTTAATGAACCTCATTACCTGGTTTCAGCAAACTTATTTAGTTTGCTGAAGCCAGGTTAGTTATTGGTCAATTTTCAAAGTAGTTTCCCTGGAGAAATGGTATTTTTTCTTCACTCAGTAAATAATGTTTGTTATCTGTTTTGTAGTAACTATTCTCTCTCGAATAAATTTGCTTTGCGTGACTATGAGATTTCCCTGGAGATGAAACCAATAACATAGTAAGTAGAGTAACATCGCAACGAGGATATTATGAAAATATTTTCACATTACCTTCTTTATAATTATCCTGAAAATGTATCGTAAATTTGTTTTTAAAAGTAGGTAAAGGTATACTTTAGTTAGACGACTTTTGTTCATGTCTCAGTCTTTACTAAAGCTGTTGATGTGAATTTATAATTTAACGTTGGGCTTTCATTTTGGGGCGCTTTGCCATAATCGCCATGCTTGGCAGGCGGGTCGCAGTATGGCCTGCTGTTGTATGGAGATGCTGCTGACCATCTGCTGGTGGCAGTTTCTCCTCAGTCGGCTCTTACGACACCCATGGGAAGAGACGGGGTAGTGCTATTCTATTTACGTGCCGGCACTGCACGGCACTACAGGCCTTCCACAAGGCAGACCGGCGATCTGGTCAAAGTTGCGGGAAGCTACTGGATGCGGACAGTACAGGACCGGTCGTTTTGGAGATCCTTGGCCCTTTGCCCAACAGTGGTCGTCGTTCGGCTGAAATGATGATGATGCTAATAATTTCACATAACATACCACATCTATAATGGGTTAATCAGGCACAGTAATTTTTGCCGTCATGGTGAACGGAACATCCAGAAGTCCACATTTCGCCGAGAAAAATTTAGAACCAAACGTGAAATTCATGCTCGAGCATTTTGCTGTAAGGTTTAACAATATGATATGTCTGACTGCTATTTTCAGTAACAATCAATGAAAGTTCCTTGTAAAAGTAATTGGTCTGTCTAGACGTATAAAACAAGTGGTCGGAGTCAATAATTCAACGTATCTGCGGGAATTTCTAGCGAATAATCCTAAGTGCTCGATAAATGATTTGATGGTATAATGAGTCCTGCTCTCCCAGAGTTAGTGCCGCCCTCAAACCTTTGCCAATTTGACGCAAGATTGATTCAATTGAGTTCCCGCCATTTCCATTCTCTATGCATCCGGATAATACTTCAAGTGGTTCTGCTCATTGTGCCCACCAGCGTAACGAGGACTTCCCTGTCTTTGATCTTGTTTGAGCTCAGTCCCATTTCGGAGCTGCATCGATGTATGATCGCGGGTCAGGTTACTCCGGCGTCTTTCATGTCTCTTGACATTTGAGAATTCGCATCGGCCAAAGTCGGACCCCTTTCTAGGGCGTGAAATTGAATCTTGTTGTGGGTGGAGGGCGCGGAAAACTTAAATATTTAAGGGGAATTACCATCTAGCGGGCCAACCCGCCTATCCAGAGGTGAGGTATTAATTTTACGAGCCCCATTGTAACAGTAGAGGGATGGATGAAGTCGTTAAGTTTTAGCAGTCGTTTGTAGACAGGATTTAGGTTTGAGGTCGGAGTTGTGACTTTTGGAGGGTGCAATTTGAATTAATTAAAATTAGCAAAATTTTGAGGGCTCCACATAAGTCCCTTGTGCCTGACATCAGTTGATGAGATTACGTCCACAGCCGTAAAAACTTTGGACCCGATGTGTGGAAGTTGGTAATTGCGTGCCGAGAAACTTCCAACTACAATATTGTTATGGGGTGAATATGAGATTTGAGAAGACTGTTAAATGGTTCGCAGAGTTATAATATTGACGTTAAGCAAGGATTTTGTTTAGGTAACGGTAAATTGAGTGATTACTCTCATCAGAAAAAATGGCGTTGATTGATGCCTTTAAAAGAACTTGTATTATTTGAGATCGATATTGAGTTTTAACGTTCACTATTTTTTCGAGTGTCTTTTTATCTGCACACTTTTGTGTCTGAAAAATGTTTCTTTGTTGTTTCTAAAGACTAGAAGCTAAACAATGCCTGTTACAGAACTAAGATCAAATTATCTCCCAACTTCTCGAGTCTCTAAGTACCGAAAGCTTTTGTTTCAACTTAGCCTCGACCGGGCTCATCCCGCCCCCGGCTGTCACGTAAGGGGTCCTGTTCGATCCCCAGGGAAGTCAATTTCATTAATACTGCGGTTGTTTCTTACCTCGCCTAGGTAAGGGGAGCTTCGTACATTTTTAAGTACATTAACCGTAATTGAATACCTGCTGTTTTTCTGCAATGAATTAGGATTAACGTGTCTGGTGTTGGGCAGGATCTCAGGGGTTTTACCCGAGCTATCCAAGGAGTTTGGTTTATTTAGCTCTTTTTGAAAATTAAACGCAAATTGGGTAGTTCTTAATAAGGTCATATAATATTGAATTAAAATAATTAAAATGTTGCTTTGCGGTTGTTACTCGCATGTGCGACTATGAAGCAAGATGATGATTTCTGTTCAAATCAGGTGTGTATTATCAAATGATATAATGCCTTTAGGCGAGAAAAAAATTTAATTCACGGTTTCTAATAACAACACAGAGGCTACTAATTAGAAACTGTTCAATTAAGATGAATTTGTAGTAAAAAGCGAAACCAAGAAAAATAAGTCCAATGACCAAGCATTAAGGTTCATTTGTGTGTTCTCTTACCTTCTGATAGGAATCACCTGTGCTACTTTGAGAAAAATAGAATATAATTATGCCTAAACTTGCGTAATTATGACGTAAAACACCATTCCAAAGAAATAAGAGGGCAAAAGAGAAAAAAATATTTTAGAGATAAATATTCACAGTTTAGTTTGTTCTTGTTCTTTGTGAACATTTCCGAAAAAAATATTGTATGCTGTAGGTAAACCAGACTTCTACGTTCCAATAAAGACGAAGCATGTATTTTTTGAGACAAGTTAATAAGCTCGTCTGTTTATTATTCTGGCCAGGGCAGCAGCGCCTGCCACAAAACATATTTTTCACATAAAGAAAATATGGAGACTTAAAGAGTTTGCGTTTTTTGTGGTGTAATCTTAAGAGATTACCTTGAAATACTTTCAAAGGGGAGAGGGTGCGGAGAAAAGAAAATTGTTTTAGGAGTGTTTTTGTTTTATATAACTTTATAAAGCCATTAGAGTTTTTCTTCGAATTGCTCAGCCGTGCTAGATGGGAACATCTGGATTGAGTCAACAAAGAAAATAAAATAGAATTCAACTAATCTTTTGAATTAGGAGTTTTTGTTCACTTAATATTTACGATTTGGAAAAAGATGCCAAGCTTTGTCGATAAGTTTTAAGAAGGGTGAGACAAAAAAACTGAAATAATTTAATTGGGTAACTTGGGTACCAAGATCATAATGACTTCAAACTACTCGTACACGCTGCTGTAAATGACTAACATCATATTTTTGTATATCATATAAAACAAGTTTAAGATTGTACCCATATACTAAAATTAAATCCATGATCTTGGTTCAGCCGGCGTACCTATTTACAAACCTGTATTTGTTAAGAACTAAAAGTACCCTTACATAATCCTTATATGGGCAAATACTACTAATCTGATACTTTAAACCAATGGATTAGATAGCGGGAACTTTATCTGAAACACAATTACATGTTATCGATTAGTCAAGCGTTGTATCTACGCCGGCATTAATAGATCCACCAGTTTCTCCGTACGTAGCAGACGTCATGGCTAGCCAATATTATTTATCTTCCATCTGCCTTATACTAACCATTTTATACCCTTGTGGCAGTAGTAGTGTGGAACCAGTGAACGGAAGAATTAAAATTACTACGGTTACTACATCAGCATGCGGAGATACTATAAACTTTTTCAGAGATCACTTAGTACCAACGTATGCTAAGTACGGAAACTTCTTAGACCTCGAATTTGTACCATGGGGTAGAACCGTGAACCACGGCAATGGAAATTTCACGTGTCAGTTTGGAGTAAACGACTGCTGGGCCAACCGACTCCATAGATGTGTGCTCAATCATCTCAAAGGTAATCAGAAGGCGCAGTTGGATTATATGGCTTGTGAGCTGACGCCACCACTTCCAGGGTATTCGCAAAGAAGCTACGTATGTGCTCAAGCAGCTGGAATGAGCTTATTAGCTGCTGACTACTGTGTCAACAACCCTGACCGAGATACGCTAGATGCTGACGCTGAAACAGCTGCTTCTGAACCCATGAGAATAATCAACTTTGTGCCGTCAATTGTTTTCAACGGCCATATCGACCGCGAAACAAGCCATGAAGCGCGGAGAAGATTAGACAGCCTAATTTGCTTTGCACTGGCTGCCGACTCTACCACAGGCGTGCGCGGCTGCCAAATTTAATCTAGTGCTTACTGTTAAACAAGTGTCATTACCAAGACATTGAAGTCTCGCCCTCAAACGACGATCCGAGAAGTTTTATCTTAGTTGGCCTGTGCCCGAGGATTTTGAGATTTTCTAGCTAAATGTCCAACTTTTGCCGCATTGTAATCGACGAACTTGTGCAATTGGACAATCGTCGAGCGCAGATATGGTTAATGGCAGTGTAATTTTTGAAGATAAGAAATGTAATGATGTCATTTTACGCCTTAATGTATTTTAACGCAGCGTTTACCAAATGTTTACGCTCGTATCTTTAAGAATAGCCAAGTCGTTTCTTTGCGTAAATGTTTCTTTTATTTTCGTGCTTTAATAGAAAATTGCAAACCCATTTTCCATTTATAAAACTTTTAATTTTACATTATTGTTTCATTTTATTACTCAAGTGTGATGATGTTCGTTGAGAATAATCGAATAAATAGGTACATGATAAAAAGTTGTTTCTGTAGATATCTGGAGATAAGTCGCACATGTGAATAAATATTTTCTACTAATTAGTAATTCAAACCCTTATTAAAGATCGGGCAGGGTTTTGAATTAAGTGACTAAAGACGAGTGCGACACCTGTGTATTACGCAATTGGACTTACGTATTTACGTACCTATTGGACCATAAGGCTCAGTCAAATGGCGCTGAGTCTAAAAGACTCTGCGCATGTCGGGCTAAGGTGAATAGTCTGCCTAGCTTGCTGGAAGACCCTATCATTCTTTGTCATCACAAAAAAAACAGATCATGGTCATGATGAGTATCCTCTATAGATTACCAGAGCGGTCGGTTGTAGGTGGCATTAGCCGACATCCTTCTAAGAGCGCGGGTAGTGAGCACCAAAGGATGACCACTCAGTAGCCAGCTACTGCTGCATCTGTACGACGAAGACGGCTTGTTGTTTTAACCAAAAAACTAAACTTCGGGATTCCACCATCTATGTACAACGGGACTATTCTGAGTATAATATTTTGGGAGCTCAATAGAAGTACACAGATAGTTAATGTAAAGATGCATCACGTCCAATTTGTTTTATAATGTTATTTATCTTGAGTCGAATAGAAAGATAATTACTTTTTTTAGACTACGGAGAACCTAACTAATCGTGACGAAATATCAAAGGACACTGTCAATTAATATGATTACTTCTACTTTAATTATTTTTATCTAATCTAAATCCGTGATTAGGTAAATAATCAGATTGTTTGAAATCAAATTTCACACTTTTTAAACATTTAGAACTAGGTATAAATTACCACACACGAAGAGTATTATTGCATTCAGTGAAGTGAATACAGTGCCGGCTGATACCATGGCTGGACGATACCTCCTTTTGTGCTTGGCGCTGATGCTTGCCCAGGCTAACGGGTTAACAAGAATACGCACTGTGAATGGAAAGATTAAGCTCACTATGGGAACAGCTTCAGGATGCAGCAACGCAATCAATTTCATCAGAGACCACTTAGTGCCAACGTACTCATTGTACAAAGACTACATGGAGGTAGAATTCGTGCCTTGGGGCAGGACCGTATGGCATCCTAATGGCCAAATGACCTGTCAGTTTGGCCCTAACGATTGCTGGGCGAACAGACTGCACCGATGCGCGCTGAACATGCTTCGAGGAAACACTCCTGCTCTGGTTCGGTACATGGCTTGTGAGTTTGCTCCGCCATTCCCTGCGTTCAGACAGCGTAGCTTCAATTGCATTCAACAAGTAGGTCTGAATGTTGCTGCTGCCGACTTCTGCCAACGGAACCCTCATGCTGATGGACTGGACCGCGCAGCTCAGGCCGCTGCTGCTGAGCCTATGAGGGTCATCAACTGGGTGCCGTTTGTAGTGTTCAATGACAATGTCCACCTTCAAGCCAGTAGGGACGCACACATCGGGCTTAGGAGGATGGTCTGCCAAGCATTGCTGGACGACCCTAATATCCCAATCCGTAGCTGTTAGTCTTAATATTGTGAATTATGAATATAATATTGCTTGCAATGAAACATTATTTTTATTTTACATTTATTTGTACTTGAATTTTAAGGATTGATTTCGAATCTCTTAAGCATAATGTTAAGGCTAGGGAACCTTTATCTAGGAAACAAGAAGTGCAGATGTTCGATTTTGAGTAGATATTTTTGTCAAGTTTAGAAATACATGTTTTTGGCACATTTATACTCATAAGGGACGTAAGGGACGGGGCACACAGAAACACGTCAAGAATAGGACATCCCACCGTTCAGATTTGCTAATAATAAGATTATACAGTTAAATTCACATTAGATGGACAGTTAAAACTTTGAACGAAAAACGTTACCATGATTTCCTTCCTCCAAGCTTAACTGAATCTAAACCAAAAGACCGAGCAACAACAGTTTAAACCGAATTCTAAACATCAACAAGGATAATTTGCTGACCTTAATTTGGCATTTCGTTTGTAATGGCTCGCAAACGACTGCCTAACTGCCGGTGCAGTATGCATCAGGCATTATGCAAGTAGGGTAGCCATTCCGTGTTTTAGAAATAGGACATGACATTATCCTTGACCACGCTTCGCTGTAATCTGGAGTAAAAGACCTTACGTGCTAGTAGGTGTTATTTCATTTAACTTGCTTTAGAGAATGTTGACTACGCTCTATGTCAGAGGTGGCCTTAAAAGTTCGTTTAACAAAAAAACTACAAAGTAGGTACTTTATTAGGTATTGTTGATCGGTACACACTTTTTTATTTTGATTACACAAGAACAAAGATTCTAAAGCAAAAAACTGACCAAGTGCGCGACCATCATCATTGAATGAATCTTGGCAGCGGGTCCACATTTTAGACTACTTCAAGCAACAAAAGTTTAAATCAATTGGAAAAAAATATCAAACCAACATAAAATAATAATGAACAAGAAATAAATAAACACAAAATATGACTTAAGATAAAATGGGAAGAAAAAGAGGAAGAAACCATTTACTGTCACAGATTGAAAAATACAAAAACAGACAGATATAAAATACTTACCAATCATTCTTAATTTGAATGTGATGCATCTGGCACAGCATGCTGCCACGGTCAAAGGCCTGAGCAGTGCTGGTGGTGGTGATGACGCTTATAATCTTTGATAGCATAGTGTTAATTGCATTGAATATTTTTATTTACACCAAACACCCAATACATTCACTCTGGTGTAATACTGATTGTATTTTAATGAGTAGATATTTACGCCTTCGGATTTAATTTAATAAACAAAAACGCTAAAAGCATCATCTTTATATCTGCAAAAAACTAAAAATAGCTTTTATCGCATAAAAATGTCATCCCGCGATTATAGCGGCATAAATAACAGGACTATCCCATTAAATCCTTGCGCGTAGATCCCCCAGGACATTATTCTGTTATAGACGGGCTCCTGGGCCAATAGCGTCGCGCCATTAGGCGATTGAAAAATGTCACAGGCCACTTTGCAGCACCGATGCGCTACATTACACGCGGTTCGGGCTTCGTCGGAAACGATCATGGGAAGTTTCATAAGTTATTGAAATCAATATACCTACTCATACTTGGAGATTTGAAACTTTGTCGCTGTTCTAGTCTGCAGCTAGATCCTTGTCCCTTACCTACTCTGGGAAACGAGGCATACGGCAATAAGACACGACTAGCAACTACGAGTACGATTAATATCGTTATGGGGTTAAACTGAAAGTTTTTAGGAATAGTCTAGTAGAAAAAGTAGGCAATGAAAACAATTTTTTCGGTGTTTCAATTAAAAACAATAAACAAACAAGCATGAAGAAAAAGTGACAAGGAAATCGGGAACTTAAAATTTATTATTGATGGTATTATTTATTTCCATTTATTTTTCAAGGAAACCCACTCGCCGCGTCTTATATTTATAATATAATATTTAAAAGACTTCCAAGCTTCTTATTTGAATATGTACCTACGTTTGTAATTCGTCGGTTTGCCATGGAAAGATTTTGCTGGAAAAATAAAGCGTAGAAATGAAAACAGAAAATAATGTCACGGTTTACAATTACTAACTAACGCTGATCGCAATGATGGTGTTATATAGGGTGATCAGTCCAACTGGGTCAGTAGAGGGAAGTCACAATCTGTGAGAGATATCAAAATCTGTTCAGGTTCGATTCCCGGTAATGTATGATAGATTTTTGAAAAGTTTGAATGCTAATAAATCTATGTTGGTAAATCTAAAATCGAAACCATGGTTTCTAATCTCTCATTCATTCGGAATTGATCAACCCGTATACTCTAAGTTCTGAGCGTATTTCATAGTGTTACATAATGATTACTAGGAAACACCTACGCGCTCACGGTAATTAAACATAAATAAGCAGTACTTACGACGGCCGAACCAATGATTCCAGGGAAACAGAAATTCATTAGGAGATACCGTCATTATTACTTTGATGATTCCAGAAATTGATAATGCATTGATTGATTGAATAATCCTTCATTTATCATTTTACCCGAAATTTGATGCACCTCTTATGTTATGCCTACAACAGTCACGTTGTTACCTACTAGCTAAAGAGGTTTCATGCAATAGGGACTATGAGTGATTTTGCATGTTTTTTTATGTTCCCCAAAAATAATAATTGATTTCAAATGTTATTGTGGAACCACAATCGAAATTCGTTTCAAAATGAGGCCACAATGGGCCTGCAAACTTGGGTGGGCAAGTCCATTTCAAAAGTGTTAAATTTTTGTAAAACAATATCACTGTTTTGTAACACATACTATTTTGAAGCAATTATGTTTGGATACCATTTTCATAAACGCAATTTTGAATTTTTAGCTGTCGAACAAAGTTATGACGCGCTCCTTACAAAACAGTAAACGTGACGTCACGTTCCCTGTCAAGTTTGTATGGAGCGTTTTTTGGGAAGTCCAAAATTGTGCATTTCAAATTGTGATATCTCTGGTAGTATTGATCAAGATGAAGTGATTCTATGAGGATTGTTTACTTAAATCTAAGGTCATTCGATAATAAACAAAAAAAAATTACAGTCATCTAGGCCATAATATCTTTTCGAAATCGGTAGTTCGATTGGTAGTGATCCTAAATATTTTTTATCTTTATTAAGTACAGTTAAGCACAAATGGCTATAGCTATCTGGTACCCGATCTGGCAGCGTATTTTTGAATTATGCTGCCAATATTTAAGTGTGTGCCTTTTTAAAAACAGTTTGATTAATATAATATCACTCATATTAATATCTTATATAACTTTCTTTGTATTGTATTGTGTCACCAAATAAACTATTTTGATTTCTTTCTTTCTGTCATGGAGGACAACGTCCATTCTGTTTAAAGCCAGGTTGCGTTGAGATATTACCCAGAGAACTCACTTGCTTGAATTTCAATATTAGGAGGAACGAATCAACATTATTAATTTTCTCTAGAGCTAGAGGTTGGTTTGTTCTTCAACTGTGCTCTTGATTTTCGGCTTTGTGTAATGTTAGTGAGAGGAACTCAATTTGGCCTATGTCACTAGGAAATAACAGCGATACGATCGGCTTAAGCTCCAGTGTAGAGCTGGCAATACTAGGAATACACTGTAAGCCCATAGTATCGTAGCCCGTTGGCTGCGCTATTGAGAGTGCCAGCTAATACAAATAGTACAATGGGTTACATCAGTCGAGTAGGATGTTATTGGACAATCACCTGTGTAGGACGTTATTGGACAAAATCACTTTAGTACCTTTGAGTAACTAACATATTTGTACATATTGAATGAAACTTGTCCGAAATATGCAATTTCATTTTATTTCATTAAGTGTGACTATTCACATTAGACCTTCCCATTTCTATAGGTATTGCTAGATGGACATTTCTACGACGAAATCCATATTGACGTATCCACAATATTATTGCATTAAACTTAGGTATATAGAGGACACCATAGCGAGGATTGGCTTAGCCTAGCACAGGATAGAGACCTGTGGAGAAAATTGAAAGCGACCTTTGCTCAGCAGTGGGACAAAATAGTTTAATAAAAAAAAACTTATAGAATGATCAAGCGTTGGATAGCTTAAAGAAAACAAAAGGCTTGTTTAATAATACGTAAGCAACAAAAGTCGAATGGTGTAATTATAATTTCAATACCTTTTTAGCGCTTCATACATGTCGCCAGGCGGAGTGCTCCGAGGTATCATTTGTGTGAGAAATCTCTAAGAACATTTTCAAACTTCTTTTAGAAAACTTCAGGCTTATACTCGTAGCTTACTAGCAGTTGCCAGCACGTGGAATGTGATTCAGAAATTTCATATATCTAACTTCAAAGAGAAACGACTGTCATACGAAGTTACTCCGCCTATTTCTCCCCGTTTAAGTATGAAATTTCTTTAAAACTCTTTCCAAGCGGATGCTTACGTTATAAAATATCTAATAATCGAAGTTGGTACTTTTGGCTTTGCGTTGATTATTACTCAGGCAAGACAAACGATTTTATCATTATGAGGAAAACCTCAGGAGTGAGGTGTTAATTGTTTTTTTTGACTCAAATCTTATCTTATCGCCAAATCTTGATTGATGTGCAAGATTCAGTTCATTATATCATTCCATTTTTGGACATCGAAAAGTCGTGATCTTATCTAAGTCCCCTGCAATGAAGATGGCAAACACTGATTACTTCCTTACGCTAAGCTATATTCTACATTGTCTATAGACATATAAAGGTATACATTAAATACACATACTTGATGACCTAAAAGCACTGTTGCAACTGTTGCCGTCATGATGATCGGAACATTCAGAAGCCCACACCCCCGAAATTGAACCCAACGTGAAATCGGGCCAGCATACTGCCGTTATCCAGGTTGCTAGGACTTAACGAATGACAGCAAGGTGCCCGAAAAATACATCCCACTTCTGAATTAGCGTGTTTTGCTTTACAATGCCGATCCGCTGTTGCCACCACGCCAAGGGCTACTGGTCACTGGGTCACGACACCCTGGACACAAGGGAGGGCCCTTATTACTTCGTACAAACACCATATAATGTTACATAGAACAACAAGCAATGCGATCGAGTCTAGAAGCACCCGTGCAGCTAGCATTACGTTGTAAGCCTTGTCGCTTTATTATGCAGATGGCCGGTGTCGCGCTATTGGCTATATCCAGTAATAGCGCACTGGATTACAGTATGGTAATAATAGTAAAACTAATTTAGCGGTGTTGATTGACAGGATATCTTGCTTATATTAAAACTTTGAGGAGTAGAAAGAACTAATTCCTCCACCCGTCGTTATGCAGCAAATACCTCTACCTCTATACCTAGCAAAAAACTATCATTTAAGGAACCTGAGGTATACCTTGCTGATTACTCAAAAGTTTCTTCTTCTTTTAAGGGTCTAGTATTAAAAATTAATGAATGCTATCCATAGCTATTGATTGATTTATTATACTTCCACACCAATATCCTCGAACACCAAAACTTAGGCAAGACAGTTTTCTTACCCATACTCAATTTAAGTGTGTTTAGCCCTTACGCCCGTACGCCTTCAAATTCGTGCCGTCCTGTAATTGGCTACCTATAGGATTGAAAGTGACAGCTAAACTATTTTTATACCAATGTAATGTTGTACCTTAAATAGTCAATAAATACTTTTACTGATTACCAATCTCATCATCACCATCATTAACAGCCGCAAGACGTCCACTGCTGAACATAGGCCTCCCTATTTATTTCCAAAGAGAGAGAGTTGCGTGCGGCCTGCATCTACCGAGACCAGCGACCTTTAACCGGTCATCCGTCCACCTTGCGGGACCTACCTCATACATCCTACCTACCTTTGACGACCGATTTGGTGTAACTGTTGAGAAGTCGGCTACTACACCAAAGGTCGCGGGTTCGATTCCCGCATAGTACAAACATTTGTGTGCATGAACATGTCTGTTTGTATTGGTCTGGGTGTTTCCTGTGTATAATAAGTATGTATTTACAAAAGAAAAAGTATTTAAGTATGTATGTTTATCCGTTGTCTAGTATCGCATAGAAACGGGCTTAAATTAGCCCACTTGGGGCTAGATGGCGCTGTGTGGAATAATGTCCAGAGATATTTATTATTAACAGCCGCAAAAAGTCCACTGCTGAACATAGCCCCCCCCCCCCGTTGATTTCCAGCTCGCCCAGTTTCGTGCACCCTGTATCCACCGCTACCCGAGACCTTTATCCGGTCATCCGTCCACCTTGCGAGACCTACCTCACACATCCCACCTACTTATCTCACCTAGTGCCAATATACGCAGGCATTCAGTTTAATCAAGTCTGAGCTACAAGAAGGACAATATCGTGTTCTAGAGCTAGGACAGCAGGCAATACCGGTAATACACTGTAAGCCCTGGTCTATTATGCAGATGGCGATTGTTATACGCTATGTGGAATTTCCAGAACCTAATAGCGTATTGGATTATTGCTTTATTGTTTAACACGCTTACATGTTATATGTGCCAATTAGTGAAATAACAACCTGGTAAATATGGTGAGAACCAAGACAAGTGTTCTGAATGTAATTTGTAACTGACCTGTCGTCGATACAGTCAAAAAACTAAGACTACACACACCGAAATAAACTTTTACCTTATTTAAAACTGGGCAGCATGAGAGTACTCACAGTGCAAAATAGGTAGCAGGGCCTTATATATTAGGCAAAGCAGAACTTACAAACTCCGATGGCTCGGTCACTCGTAGAAAATGGGAGAGGTTCGTAGCCTCATGAAAGTCTATTTTGGTTATTGTTGCTTGCCGAAGGTTTTGGCTCGAGTGATGTTGCAATATCGTATCACAGCAGGCTGTAACAAACTTTGGCTCAGACTGAACCAGTGAAGTACTTACGATGTAAGTAAATAAGTCATTCCAGTTTAAATATTCAGCCTGTAACTTCAAAAAACATCAAATCGTAAAATCTAATTCATACAACTTAACTCCAATTATCGCTTCAAATACTTTTACATCGTCTTATTCATCCGAGTAACTGAAATTATACCGAACAACAGACTCAAATATTATATGTTTACATTTAAATTTATATACTGTATTTAGTTGTGTAACAGCCGGATTTTCATAATGTTTTACAACAAGTTGCATGTTGTTTATGCGAAGGTTAATTGTAACCTTGGTACCTATTGTTTAGCGAATCCAAGGCAAACCTTGGTGATGAATGCCGCTGAGGACTATCGTTCTAGACAAAAGCAAACAGAGTTTATCAAAATATTTCCGCGATAAAATGTAAATGCAACCAAATGCAACGGAAGTTGATGACAATTGTCAGAGCGATGCAAGATAAAATATAGATGTGAAAGATAAAATGGAAAGGAAGAGGTCAAGGATGTATAAAATAATCAATTCAATGTTCCTTGTTTCAAAGAAATACGAATTTCGTAGCTAAGTTTAGTTTACTAAGGGCCATGCAGAAATTGGCAGGGCATCCTTGTGAAAAAATAGCTAGAAGATGATCTTGAAATTCGTCCGGAAGTTGGGTATTCAATGAAAAAGAATTAAAAGCGTAGTCACCACGCTTGTCAAAATCGGGTTGGTGATAATTTAGACGTTTGGTTACAAATGGAAAAAAAACCCATGATTGTATCATTTTTTACCTTTTGACGCTTTTCTGTTCAGTGCAGTTCCAATGACTGCATTTCACTGCAATTTGGCGATAGCGCTGGTGGTTAATTGAGAACGTTATTAACTGATAATAATTATGTATGCCTCCATGATAATGGTAAATACCTAGTGGAATCTTGGTGATTAGTATTGAAATAAATAAAGACTGCAACAACTAATTTTGTCTCTTTTATTCAAGAAGCGACATCGGATCGAGCTTTGTAGCCGACTAGCGTAGCCAGGTCGGGTTTTGGTATGTGTGACCACCTCAAACGTAATTTGAAAAGTGGATTTGTAGTTTCCTTCTTGAGATATTAGAATGCCCTTTGCACCTTTATTCGGTGTCTGATTATTTTATACTGAAGCATCGAATCTTGACGTCGATGAAGCATGAGCTTGGAAGTGCACATCAAAATGCATCAAAATCTTGAATGATACTAGTCGACGGATCGAACGCGTAAACGTTACCTCAAAAGATCATTTATCGAAACATTGCAGGCACCTGTGCGTCATCAATGAAATTATCTATTATTTTCGATTGGCAGTAATTAGGTTAATATTGACTGCAATCAAGCTAAAAACAACATTACTCGTACAAACCTACGGATCTCCGAAAAAGAAACAGCAATAGCTATCGGGCAAGACGGGAGATGTAACAAACTGCCGCCGCCGCGGAAGTAGGCGTTTGAATAATTGAAGAAGTGTGGTCCCCGGCGTGTCGGCTCGTCTAGCCACTGGATCAATATCTACCAGCCGCTATATTTCTGCGTACAGATTGGCCAACGGTTGACTACTTAGCTTAGTGTAGGTTTTACGAAAATGAAATGTTTCTGATAACAAATATCCTAATCAAAACTTTAATACCTCTAATCGAATATTAGCTAGGTTTGCTGTAATTTTAGCTACCTTAATACCTACCTTTTTAAATACCCATTTTTTAAGATAATTATTGTACTTACAAATTGATGCCTCCAATTGATGATTTTTGTAACACCTCAGGCAAATGGACTTAATTAGCAATTGTGTTCGACATCTTCCTAATTGCTTACAGTGATAAATAATAATAATAATAATAATATATCTTTTATTTCAGATTAAAATCCAATTAAATTAATTTTGATGAATACGTTCATATAATGCGGTAACCGCTTATCATTTGGCGGTCCGCAATAATTTAATATCAGTTTGACACTGTCGTTCTATTTAAAAATTCATACGTGTAACGTCTTTGTTTATACTATGTAATAGCGTTATAAATTCCTCCAAATCTTCCTGACAGCATACAGTTTAAAAAATAGCACACAAAATATAAAGACATTTATTTGAAAAATAAAATAAATTAAGCATACAATTACATCACATCAATTGTCACATTACAATATATAACAATAATTTATTTTAAACAGACGATAACGAGGTATTAACATTTTACAAAAAAACAATGTTATTGTTAAATTAACTGTCTCGCATACTATTTCTATGCACGCATATTACTTCATAATAGCTAATTTAAATAGCATGAAATTAATTACCTTCCGAACAAATCGATCGATGTGCTCGCATGATGTATTCACAACTGAGCCAATACAACCTGTAGGGTAACGCGGGCTAACTTGCTGGTCTTCAGCTTTGTACTCTTCTTTAAACTATGACTAAAAATCTCCATTTCTATAATCCTTGGCGAGAATATTAGATCTGACATCCCCGAACACCTGTAATAGGATCGTCAGCCAAGGCAAAGCAAATCATGCTGGACAACCTTCGATTAGCCTCGAAACTGTTTTGTATATTAATGGCGTCGTTAAAAAGCACAAACGGCACCGAATTGATGATCGACATCGGCTGGTCAGCAGCAGTCTCTGCCTCTTCGTCTAACGTGTCGCGACCAGGATTGTTAACACAATGGTCGGCTTCAATAAGCCTCAGGCCTGCATTGACGGCACAACGAAAGTTTCTCTGTCCAAAAGCAGCCAATGGAGGCGTGTATTCACAGGTCATATAGTCCATTTGCGCTTGAAGATTTCCTCTCAGATGATGTAGGACGCACCTGTGAAGCCTGTTCGCCCAGCAGTCGTTCGCGCCATACTCACAAGTCAATATCCCATTTGGATGTCGCACTGTTCTTCCCCAAGGGACAAATTCTACATCGATGAACTCCTTGTATTGCTCAAATGTTGGCCTCAGATGATCCCTCATAAAGTTCACAGCAGATATGGAGCCAGCCGTTGTTCCTATAGTTATTTTGACAGTTCCATTGACTGTTTGCACGCCATTTGCAAAGGAAAATGCCGAAATAATGAAGATTGAAAGAAACAGTAATCGTTCGGCCATCGCGTCTGCTATCTACGAATTTGTTATTTTGAATGAATTAAAACGTTATCAAATAACAGATAGCTTAAAACTGTGTTAAAAATTAACAGTAAGTATTATTGATCGCATATTTGGATAAGATTACATAAACCGGTGATTACTTAACTATTATAAAAATTACTCTTGCTAATTAAAATGTTATTTCATTTTATAAAATTGTCTGTATAATTTTGCCGTCAGTATGGTGGATAGTTAGAAGTTAATATGTGTATTCAAAACAGATCCTTGTTTTGATGACATCTTTTCCTAACGATTTTAACTTAACGTAAAGGTGAAGTTAACTACACGCTAACGTAAACGTGAGCGCTCAAAAATTAAAACCTGTATGACTAATTACAAGAGAAATTATGCACAATTGTGTGTGCAGTAATCTCGCTCTTCTTTCACCATTCTATGACTCGATGGGACGACAGATCATGACCGGCAAAAGGTGTGCTGCAGGATCAACTTCTAACATGCTCATTCGACAGGATGGATCATTGTTATTTTCGGACACGAGGCTACCAGCCCCTGTTGTCTTAGCCTGAAACAGACAAACAAACAACAACACAAATTACAATTAAATATTGTTTTATTGATAGTGTGAAATAGAAGTTTTTTTTCAAGCAAACAATGGTGCGTCAACTTCTTTGCACATTCAGTCAGCTTTTCGCTCTTTTCTTGTGATAAAATATTTTTTTTCCTGGCGCTACCTAATTTCGTACAAACCTACACCTTCACAACCTAGCTTCAACGTCCAAAGGTGTAAAAACAAATGGAGCCGTAACATCCACAGGCTTCTTCGCGTTTTACATCCAAGCATGATACTTAATTGGAAAATATTAGGTATTAAAATTTCCACCCCGCCTTACAGACACTGTCTAATTAAATTTCCGTTTCTTGCAATAAAAGCTACCACGTGGCACTTTATTACACGTTTTGAGAGTTGATCAGAATTTATCGCTGGGTATCTGCGAATTGCGTAATGGGAAAAAAGCTATATAACTGTTTTGCAATTCCGAATTAGGGTAGCACCGTTCTTAGGGAATGAGGGTGATTGTAGATAAAGTATTTCCTGGTTCACGTGATAATATCTTGAGGAATATAACCTATTTTTTCATATTCGACACAGTGTAGGTATAATACATTACTTATTATAATTAAATGTGTCAATTATAGCAAATTTGACCACCACCACCACGCCTACTCATAGTTTAGGTGCGGCCTGTGCCCAGCAGTGAGACGTATATAGGCCGTTTATGTTATGATAATATGAAGCACATTTATAGTTTCAGCAAATTCAATTATTGTAATATTTAAGCCTTTTTTTATTTTTTTTTTGACCCGGAGGAAATGACCTTACGCATACCCGTTCACCGGGGGGTGGACGGGTTATGTGGGACTCACCACGGGCAAGGTGACATCCAGTGGCATACCCACTAAAAACTCCAGGACTCCCTCTCATCGTCCATGTTGGGGGAAATTGCGGTGACTGGCACGAAGCCCTCTACGCACTCCCCCGGACGGAGCCCGTCTTACACGGCGGGCCGGAAGCGACCCCTCCCTCGTGAGGAGGGGCCAGTAAGGACAGCCGAGGGCGTCGAGCCGTCCCTACCAGGCAGCGGAGCAGGCCTGTGCAATGCCAGCTCGGGTACCCCCGTACCACGCGCCGGCTGGCCTCCTCCACGGAGAGTTTGGAGACGACGGGCAACTGTTCGCCGCCTCCCCCCCCTCCTCGCCCTGCGAAGCGCATCAGCGTTGGGATCTTGCTCCCGCACGCGCTCCGCGGCTTCCTTCTCATTCACCACCACCTCGCAAAATGTTGAGAATGCTTGCCAAGCCTCTTTGTCTGCCAGCAGTGCAAGCACTATGCTGGGCAGAGTGAGGTCCTGGCCCACCTTGGTGATGAGCGCGTCGCGCTGCGGAGACCACTTTTGGCACACCGCCAGGGTGTGGTGTGCCGTGTCCTCCGCTGCACCGCACTCATGACAGAGTGGGGCTCCCTCACGACGGATACGGTGCAGGTATGAACCGAAACAACCGTGTCCGGTCATGATCTGCACCATCCTAAAACTGAGGGAGCCGTGCGGCCGCTCCAACCACCGATCGAGCACCGGTGCGAGCGCCTCCAAGGTGTAATATTTAAGCCTGCTATACCATTAGCATTGTATTCTCCTTTCTCTCTCTAATGTTGGATTCCAAATCAATAAAATATACAGCTTGTATACAATCATTTGCTACTTCAGTTAGACAAAACGTCTATTACTAAGAACCAATAAAACTAAAAACTAATTATCAGATCAAGCTCTGACAAATTCGTGTTATAAATTCATGCATTTCAAAGTTAAATCAAAAATGTTATAGCAAATTGCATAGTACACAATCTTAAAATGCGAGTCATTCAAGAACCTTAAAATATTTCATTAAAATTAAAGTCCTCGTAAAGTTTTCGCTGCGACCACGTTTAATAAGTCATCGTAAAGGAGAAAATAAAGTCTCTTTAATAATAAAAAGAGCTCCGGGAGCTACGAGACTGCGAACTGATAAAACTCCAAGTCAGATATCAATGAAGTCTGGAACAGAATTTGAAGTCGCTCCGCAGATTCTATCGGAATGAACTTCGTCAGATAGTTGCTGTTTTACGTAATTAAAATATGTATTTGAATTGAAAAGAAAAGCTGAAAGAGGATAAGATAAACTTTGCTTTGAAGAATTGCTATTTGATGTAATTATACGTCAAGCTTTTGTGACATATTTTCTGCTGAACTAACAAATGATAAAAGTTTTAAAAAGTTTTCTATTTATCGGTTTTTTTTTGCTTAGTACAGCTCCCACTATTAAAGAGTGGCAGCCGAAATATTGGCAACACAAAAGAGCTTGGCTACACGCTTGATTGTATAGGTACTCTAAATATTGGATAATTGCACATTGACAATAAGTAATATTATTCACTTTAATAGTATATTTCAGATTAACATTCATTTTATTTAACGTAGGTACTTACTTAATTTTCTAAACTTCTGGTGAGTAAAACCAAAAATATTTGAAGCAAGAAAAATTTACTGAATTATTTATTACGAATCCAAACAAATTGTTTAATAACTTAAAAGTCTAGAACGATTCTATTGAAATATTGTTTGGCTGAATGCCCGCATCCGTTGCCATCCCATAACGACGTAGTAATAGTCTTCAAGGAGCAATATCTTCCAAATGGGTGAATTTGTATGCAGTTAAGTTTATAAGAATATTTCACTGAGCAACAGACAGGCATGTAATTAATTCCAGTATCGTTCAAGAATAAGTTGAAGAATAAATTAAACGATCAAAAGCAGTAAAAGAAAATAGAAGGTCACCAAAATACAGCCGCAGAGTCTCAGTGGATGAAAGCAGCCCACGACCGAACCGTCCGGAAATACTGGGAGGCCTATTTGCAAAAAAAAACTTTTCAGCTATTGGCATGTACTAGTTTTTAGACTGGTTATTCCTATTATTATTTTAAAGTTTATTTTTTTCAAATTACTGATCGATTTTTATTGGTGCTAGATGTTTAAAAAGTAAGAATATTTAAACAATATAATACTCATGGGCACTCACGGTGCAGCGGAGTATCCAATGTTGAAATAATGATTACAAATCTTACACCGACTGCAAACAAAAAATCGGAACTTTGCCAGGTTTTGAAAGAATATTGATTGTATGAATAGTTTTTACAAGTCTACTCCAGACAGTTTTACTTTTTAACTTCCCAAGCATAGATTATACTCAAACAAACTTATTTCATAAAGTGCCTGAACACCTGGTGTGGGACTTGAGTTGTATTTAGTTCTCGATACAATTTACAAGTTTTTACTTACGTATTCATGAAGAAAGGAACTTTGTCTCTACAGAAATTCTTCGCACAAATTTCTTATTTGGAAATATTTTCACACAACTAGACTTTCAAAGGTCGGCCTTCGTTCAAGCTTAAACATATGAGTGGCAATATTGACTTTGACCAGATTTCATTTATTTTCGACGTTAATATCATTTCAGGAGGGCGATTCGCGATCTATCGGTGAAATAGCGCATTCGAACGAATCCCGAACTCGAGCTTGAGTTTCGATATTATAAAACGCGATTCACAACGGCATTTTATTCGGATTCGGTTCGAGACCACAGATTTTAAAGAATATTTTAGTGTTACTAGCTCTGTTTTAAAAGATATTTCTGAAAAAAATAAAAATATGTAGGTACTCATGTCAGCGACCTTAAAGCCAATAGACTCCTAATGACAGGCGAGAGGCTATGGTCATAAAGTCAGATTATTACGGCGGAATCCCCAATCTACCACCCAGTGAGTTTCTACCGTTTCCGTAAGCTGTCAAGCGACAACGTCACTGATTGGACAATAAGCGTATTGACCAATCAGTGAAATTGCCCCCTCCTCAGGTAGAATCCTCCACACGCTGAATTTCATACAAGAAATCAAACATCAGGCGTGTAGTGGCTGAAAAATCGATGACTCATGTATTTACACGAAGTTAAGTGTGTATCATATCTAAATTATTATTTTCTTATTGACCTCCAATTATCATTAAACTTCATTATGATTATGAAATAGCTTACAACCACTAGTGCCAACTAGTGTAACGGATTTCTCCTCCCTTAGATTTATTTGATTAGAGTCTAAAAATTAAAAGATAGTATTTTCACATCTAACGAATTTTTAAGTAGAAATGATATTAAAAGACATAGTCACACACTCAGAAAACTCAGGCGTGTCTATTCTCCGCCAAACGGAGTCCTTTCAATCTGACTCCTACTTTCCTGGATGCACCCATACCGATAACCAACCACCTCGAGCTCCTTGGTATGGATCTTTCGTCTGACCTCAACTTCGGCAGTTCTATTGAGTCCAAAGCAAAAACCGCTGCTCAGAAACTTGGTATCCTCTTTAAGGTTAGGCGGTACTTCACACCGGAGCAACTCTTACAGTTGTACCAAGCACAAGTTCGGTCGTGTATGGAGTACTGCTGCCACCTTTGGGATGGCTCTGCCAAATACCAGCTGGATGCACTGGACTCAGTAGACCGAAGGGCCAGGAGACTGATAGGTGATGATATGCTCGTTGGAACCAAACTTCAGAGTTTGGAGCATCGGCGTAAAGTTGCCTGTCTATCGGTTTTTTATAAGGTGTATTTCGGAGAGTGTGCGCAGGAACTTCATGACCTGATCCCACCCTCCACTTTCTACCACCGGACCACTAGACGCCGTGAGGGCTTTCACCTCCATGTGGTCGACTTTCCAGCGGTCCGAACTAAGCGGTTTGGTGCTTCCTTCCTGGTCCGCACCGCTAGGGAGTGGAACGCCCTCCCTGCGTCTGTGTTTCCGGATACATACAACCTTGGTGTCTTAAAGGCAAGAGTGAAAAGGCATTTTCTGGGTAAGCGTGTTCCACCTTCGGCCTCGTCATCGCTTACCATCAGGTGAGTCTGAGGTCAAACGCAAACCCATTTTAAATAAAAAAAAAAACATGTGCAAATTCCTGCCATTTTGGCAATGGCATTGATTGTAGGTCGACGAAATATAAAAGTAGCCGAATTTGGCAGATTTGAAAATATAGACTTCAACATTGTAATTTTCAGTGCATAGTATAGCATCCACAGAATACCAGTCATCGAGACGGGCTCTGCCGACACTGCATCGTACTTGCTAAGCGGAGACCATTTTGCTACATCCCTTTTTGTAAGGTGGTTAAGTTATTTTTGTTTTTCTTGTGTTTCTTTTTGTTTTGTGGAACCAAATACATTTTTTAAAATCTTATCTATTCTTTGAGTATATAGTAAATTGAGCACAAACAAAAAACAATTTATCTGCATCCTTTGATTTAACTAAAAAGAAAAAGCTGCGGCCTCTGCCTATGCGTGCTACAAAATCGGGTCCAAAGGACCTGTTGCGTTCATGCTCATAAGACAGTGACTACGGCTACTGTACGTGCGCGTCAATCATACGTCATTGTGAGTAAGCATGTACCAGTTTTTAAATAAGCGAAATAAAAACGTAAAGTGTATCTTCCTCTTTTTGTTTTAATCAAAGTTTGCTATAAGTTTTGAGCGAAAGAACTTATTGACCTGTAAAATTCATTGCTAGGCAGACTCTTTTCGAAAGCGTGTTCGAATTTAGTTTTATATGTTGGGACAAAATAGTGTGGTTAGATAGGTACTATGTGCTGCGGAGTTAGTGACTTAATAACGACTACCTTAGGTTTGATTTTCAAAAAATTTGGTAACTTACAAGGTACAGTTAAGTGTGTTTTTATTTCCTTAAACGGTAACACTGGATATTGAGATTCAGTAACTATATAGAACGTCACTTGCACACCGAGAGTGACGTCATAGCGTTAGGTTACACTTTCTAAACGCAATTGACAACACACTCGTCATTGACAAGAATAACGAGAATGGCCGAACATTTCTCCTTCTTTTGTAGATAATGAATCGACTGGTACAGACCACTCGATATGGACAAAACGTAATGAAAAAACTAATTAAATTAGGAAAATATAATTGTTTCAATAACTTATTGATCGATTGTAACTCTATAATTTTTATATGTATAACATAAACGGCCTATATACGTCCCACTGCTGGGCACAGCCTCACCTCAACTATGAGCTGAAACAAGCCATTCTCCAACAAGCGGGCTTAGTGTGGATTGTTGGAGAGGTGTAAGGTTAATGAGCAACTTTAATGTCAGATGTTATCAAACCGCCCCAAGGCCTTGACTAGGCTTAACGACTGGCATCTTGCGACGTCCGGGACCGGGACCAACTGCTTAACGTGCCTACCGAAGCAAGGAAATGCCTGAAATACACATCACTAAATTTCGGTCAGGGTGGTCATGCCATCCCATTTCCGACCCGGCGTGTGTTGCTTTACAACAGCGATCGTCGCCGATCACTGTCACAATAGGGTAGATGACTATGAGTGATTTTGCATGTTTTTTTATGTTCCCTAAAAATAATAATTGATTACAAATGTTATTGTAAAACCACAATCGAAATTCGTTTCAAAATGAGGCTACAATAGGCCTGCAAACTTGGGTGGGCAAGTCCATTTCATATGTGTTAAATTTTTGTAAAACAATATCACTTTTTTGTAACCCAAACTATTATGAAGGAATTATGTTAGGAGACCATTATCATAAACGCAATATTGAATATAGCTGTCGAACAAAGTTATTACGCGCTCCTTACAAAAACAGCGACAGTGACGTCACTGTCGCTGTCACTTTTGTATGGAGCGTTTTTGGGCAAGTCCAAAAATGTGCATTTCAAATTGTGATATCTCTGGTGGTATTGATCCAGATGAATTGATTCTTTGAGGATTGTTTACATAAATGTAAGGTCTTTCGATAATAAACAAAAAAAAAATACAGTCATCATGCCTATTGCGCCACGGGCACCTCCCTCCTTTATATGCATGAATGAGTATAAATGGGCCAAAGAAATGAAAAGAAAGGTTAATTTTACTGGCACAATACCTACCTGGTAAAAACCAGGTTTCAAGTTTGCGTATCTACACTAACTAGGGCCTCTTAGGTTGTCTAGAGGTAGGTTGTTTGAGAAATTCGAGCTTTTGGTGACTGAAACCAGCCTGAGCAAAGTCACAGTAGTTAAAGAATATGTATCGTAGATCGCCTGTATTATAGAGAAGCCTTTTTTTTGACGGGGTGAATGCTGTCCATCCCGCCCATGGCGGGGGTGAGGCCTTGGGCTCGCCTGCTGATATTCAGAATACCTAGTAAGCCGACGCACAAAAAATGCCTTATAATACTACGTTTAACAACGATACTATGTATTTATGAGCTACGTGGCCCAGTGGCTAAACACTCTGACTCGGAACCCGATTGTCCAGAGAACTGACTGGCCGGAACACCTTTGTGTTCATTGTACAATTTGCGGCTGGCTCTCCGGTGATGGATAACAACTATAAAAAACCAAAGCAACCCGGATATAGGCGGTAGGGTCGCCTCCTACCACGTTGGGTTCAAATTTCATTGGCAAAATGTGGGCTTCTGAATGTTCCGTTCATCATGACGGCAACAATCAGTGTGCCTCTGACTACCTCGCCTGGGAAAATGGTCGTGATGTATGTTATGACTATGAATGGTATTGCAAATAAAACCAAATTAAAAATATCCCCTAACAAAACGTTATATTTAAGTCTGTTTCCCACTGATGCCGATAAGTAAGTATTGTCCAGTGTTTCAGTTCATAGGGTTTTTCCAGGGCACATGTGTACATAAGCAGTATTTTTTTTATTGAACAACACTATTTGTGTTTGATTTACTTGAGGAAGCAAAGAACCATTAGGTAGTTCATTTATCAAGACTTCAGTAAATAATTCAGATTATAGTAGTTCCGTTTCGGGTGCTTTTCTTTCACACATACAAGCAGTCTATCCCAAGTTTGAATATCATCATAAGTTTCCATTCTGAAAAAAAGTAATCCAATTATAAGCTATTAATCTTTCTCAGGCAATAAGTAGACACAACAAAACACAGGATGTACGGCAAAATGATTAAGACGGTTATGAATTTTATTATTTCAATTGTTGTTTAGGTTCAAGCCTTTACGCTATTTAGTCATACGACAAGAAATAGCTGAAATCTTGTTTTGTAAATTATTTACCTGAAAAAACGTGTGTTCCTATTTTGTTTGCCGACTTATTTTACCCATAAAGCGGCCCTCGTATTAATTTTATTTAGCTTGTATGGGACTAGGCAAGAAAAATGTTACGATGAATTCAAATATACTTATTAACTGGAACTGCCACTTTTTCCATCCAAAATGTTATTTATTTATTCACAAAGTAAATAAATTGAACCTATAATTATAGGCAAATTAAAGTACACGCAAGTGCGAATGTCAGTTTGACATACCTACTAATCGTCATAAAATCGTATGCAAAACTTGGCAAAACTCGATAGCCAATACCATAAAAAAGTCAATACCCAGAGGAACCACAGACTATTTTGCCTCCTGTTAAAAAAGGTTTTGTTTCATCATGAAAATCATCATCAGTTGCTGATTCAGGCGATATTTGGCCATGAAGACTCCTACAGAACAGCAAAATGGATTAGACGCATCTCGCAAATACATAGGTATTTTAAAATGCGTCTGCGAGATAGCGCCAAATTCTCATTACACAGAACGTAATCATAATGCGATTAAGCCTTACATTAAGAAGCTGGAATATTAAGTAACAAGCGGCAAACTTTGGAAGGAATATTATTTCTATACGATAGTTAATTTCAAACTTTTAGATAAGTTTTTCATCATCGATTCCGGTGATGATCGATTTCACAGACCGAAGGTAGAAAGAAGATATGACTGTAAATACCAGTCAGGGAATTCAAGGAATTAAAGGATTAATTGGGTATTATTGGAAAATTGGGATTAATTGGGTATTATATGATTGTTATACAAATTGGTTACCTTACAGTCAACTAATTTATATTTGATGATTTAATAATTTCATTGATAAATCTAAATAGCTGGATGGCAAGTTATTTGCGGTGCAATTTTTAAAATTCAGTTTCTTAAAGTACTTTTAATTTAATATGGTTGATAACAGATGTCACTTCAACTCCGTTGATAAAAGCACACTATGGTTCAAACGTCAGAGTAAGCATGGGATATAGACATTAGGTTAATCAATTTATCAACAGATGTCACTAACCATTTGAATCGCGGAAATTTCTTTCAACAAATAATTCTCAATAATTATTTTATCTAGTGCATCCAATTTGTTTCCTACCATCTAACTCACTAGAAGATTCCAAGATCACATCACATCACACATCATCACACAGTATTTGGTATTTTTCTGAAAAAGTCTCGGCAGATTTTCCCAATTCATACAATTTATATTCTTAATCTTCGATCATATTAATGGAATGCAGCAAATTTTCTGTATTTGCAAAGATTACACTACATGCACCCTACACATCCGCCGAAAAATCAAAAATAAAATATCTTTAAGTAAATAAATAATACAAACGTTAGGAAAAGTGTCAGAAAAGCGTTTCGAAGTGCTAGTTCAGACAGAGCGATTAGTGGCAAATTGAAAAGGACGGAGTTAGAAGGAAAGAGGTATTCTTCTAGCTCCGTCCTTTTCAACTCGCACGATTGTCGCTAGGTTTGAACTAGCACGCACTGTAACTAGGGTAACCGACGCAATGACGTCATGGTTCGACTGGATAATATCTCCGGTGATCCTAAATTGAAAAATTAAGATACCGACCGATATCAACCGCTTCGGTCGGCAAATGAGATCTCGAAGGATCCTGGGCATCGATTCAGGATCCTTCGAGATCTCATTTGCCGACCGAAGCGGTTGATATCGGTCGGTATCTTAATTTTTCAATTTAGGATCACCGGAGATATTATCCAGTCGAACCATGACGTCATTGCGTCGGTTACCCTAGTAACAGTGCGTGCTAGTTCAAACCTAGCGACAAGCGTGCGAGTTGAGAAGGACGGAGCTAGAAGAATACCTCTTTCCTTCTAACTCCGTCCTTTTCAATTTGCCACTAATCGCTCTGTCTGAACTAGCACTTCGAAACGCTTTTCTGACACTTTTCCTAACGTTTGTATTATTTATTTACTTAAAGATATTTTATTTTTGATTTTTCGGCGGATGTGTAGGGTGCATGTAGTGTAATCTTTGCAAATACAGAAAATTTGCTGCATTCCATTAATAGGATCGAAGAATAAGAATATAAATTGTATGAATTGGGAAAATCTGCCGAGACTTTTTCAGAAAAATACCAAATACTGTGTGATGATGTGTGATGTGATGTGATCTTGGAATCTTCTAGTGAGTTAGATGGTAGGAAACAAATTGGATGCACTAGATAAAATAATTTTTGAGAATTATTTGTTGAAAGAAATTTCCGCGATTCAAATGGTTAGTGACATCTGTTGATAAATTGATTAACCTAATGTCTATATCCCATGCTTACTCTGACGTTTGAACCATAGTTTGCTTTTATCAACGGAGTTGAAGTGACATCTGTTATCAACCATATTAAATTAAAAGTACTTTAAGAAACTGAATTTTAAAAATTGCACCGCAAATAACTTGCCATCCAGCTATTTAGATTTATCAATGAAATTATTAAATCATCAAATATTAAATTAGTTGACTGTAAGGTAACCAATTTGTATAACAATCATTTTTTCCAATAATACCCAATTAATCCTTTAAATCCTTGAATTCGCTGACTGGTATTTACAGTCATATCTTCTTTCTACCTTCGGTCTGTGAAATCGATCATCACCGGAATCGATGATGAAAAACTTATCTAAAAGTTTGAAATTAACTATCGTATTGAAATAATATTTCTTCCAAAGTTTGCCGCTTGTTATTTAATATTCCAGCTTCTTAATGTAAGGCTTAATCGCATTATGACAACGTTCTGCGAAATGAGAATTTGGCGCTATATCGCAGACGCATTTTAAAATACCTATGTATTTGCGAGATGCGTCTAATCCATTTTGCTGTTCTGTAGGAGTCTTCATGGGCAAATATCGCCTGAATCAGCAACTGATGATGATTTTCATGATGAAACAAAACCTTTTTTAACAGGATTGACTTGTTTATGGTATTGGCTATCGAGTTTTGCATACGATTTTATGACGATTAGTAGGTATGTCAAACTGACATTCGCACTTGCGTGTACTTTAATTTGCCTTTAATTATAGGTTCAATTTATTTACTTTGTGAATAAATAAATAACATTTTGGATGGAAAAAGTGGCAGTTCCAGTTAATAGAATAGAATAGAATAGAATAGAAAAATCTTTATTCAGGAACCACAATAATGATGGAAAATAAAAGTTCTTAAAGCTAACGTATAAATTATAATCTAACAACATTACTGCGTAACTGAATATACTTATTACTGCGTAATAAGTATATTTGAATTCATCGTAACATTTTTCTTGCCTAGTCCCATACAAACTAAATGAAATTAATACGAGGGCCGCTTTATGGGTAAAATAAGTCGGCAAACAAAATAAGAAACACGTTTTTTCAGGTAAATAATTTACAAAACAAGATTTCAGCTATTTCTTGTCGTATGACTAAATAGCGTAAAGGCTTGAACCTAAACAACAATTGAAATAATAAAATTCATAACCGTCTTAATCATTTTGCCGTACATCCTGTGTTTTGTTGTGTCTACTTATTGCCTGAGAAAGATTAATAGCTTATAATTGGATTACTTTTTTTCAGAATGGAAACTTATGATGATATTCAAACTTGGGATAGACTGCTTGTATGTGTGAAAGAAAAGCACCCGAAACGGAACTACTATAATCTGAATTATTTACTGAAGTCTTGATAAATGAACTACCTAATGGTTCTTTGCTTCCTCAAGTAAATCAAACACAAATAGTGTTGTTCAATAAAAAAAATACTGCTTATGTACACATGTGCCCTGGAAAAACCCTATGAACTGAAACACTGAACAATACTTACTTATCGGCATCAGTGGGAAACAGACTTAAATATAACGTTTTGTTAGGGGATATTTTTAATTTGTTTTATTTGCAATACCATTCATAGTCATAACATACATCACGACCATTTTCCCAGGCGAGGTAGTCAGAGGCACACTGATTGTTGCCGTCATGATGAACGGAACATTCAGAAGCCCACATTTTGCCAATGAAATTTGAACCCAACGTGTTAGGAGGCGACCCTACCGCCTATATCCGGGTTGCTTTGGTTTTTTATAGTTGTTATCCATCACTGGAGTGCCAGCCGCAAATTGTACAATGAACACAAAGGTGTTCCGGCCAGTCAGTTCTCTGGACAATCGGGTTCCGAGTCAGAGTGTTTAGCCACTGGGCCACGTAGCTCATAAATACATAGTATCGTTGTTAAACGTAGTATTATAAGTTATTTTTTGTGCGTCGGCTTACTAGGTATTCTGAATATCAGCAGGCGAGCCCAAGGCCTCACCCCCGCCATGGGCGGGATGGAAAGCATTCACCCCGTCAAAAAAGGCTTCTCTATAATACAGGCGATCTACGATACATATTCGCCATATTATTTAACTACTGTGACTTTGCTCAGGCTGGTTTCAGTCACCAAAAGCTCGAATTTCTCAAACAACCTGCCTCTAGACAACCTAAGAGGCCCTACCTAGTTAGTGTAGATACGCAAACTTGAAACCTGGTTTTTACCAGGTAGGTATTGTGCCAGTAAAATTAACCTTTCTTTTCATTTCTTTGGCCCATTTATACTCATTCATGCATATAAAGGAGGGAGGTGCCCGTGGCGCAATTGTGACAGTGATCGGCGACGATCGCTGTTGTAAAGCAACACACGCCGGGTCGGAAATGGGATGGCATGACCACCCTGACCGAAATTTAGTGATGTGTATTTCAGGCATTTCCTTGCTTCGGTAGACACGTTAAGCAGTTGGTCCCGGTCCCGGACGTCGCTAGATGCCAGTCGTTAAGCCTAGTCAAGGCCTTGGGGCGGTTTGATAACATCTGACATTAAAGTTGCTCATTAACCTTACACCTCTCCAACAATCCACACTAAGCCCGCTTGTTGGAGAATGGCTTGTTTCAGCTCATAGTTGAGGTGAGGCTGTGCCCAGCAGTGGGACGTATATAGGCCGTTTATGTTATACATATAAAAATTATAGAGTTACAATCGATCAATAAGTTATTGAAACAATTATATTTTCCTAATTTAATTAGTTTTTTCATTACGTTTTGTCCATATCGAGTGGTCTGTACCAGTCGATTCATTATCTACAAAAGAAGGAGAAATGTTCGGCCATTCTCGTAATTCTTGTCAATGACGAGTGTGTTGTCAATTGCGTTTAGAAAGTGTAACCTAACGCTATGACGTCACTCTCGGTGTGCAAGTGACGTTCTATATAGTTACTGAATCTCAATATCCAGTGTTACCGTTTAAGGAAATAAAAACACACTTAACTGTACCTTGTAAGTTACCAAATTTTTTGAAAATCAAACCTAAGGTAGTCGTTATTAAGTCACTAACTCCGCAGCACATAGTACCTATCTAACCACACTATTTTGTCCCAACATATAAAACTAAATTCGAACACGCTATCGAAAAGAGTCTGCCTAGCAATGAATTTTACAGGTCAATAAGTTCTTTCGCTCAAAGCTTATAGCAAACTTTGATTAAAACAAAAAGAGGAAGATACACTTTACGTTTTTATTTCGCTTATTTGAAAACTGGGACATGCTTACTCACAATGACGTATGATTGACGCGCACGTACAGTAGCCGTAGTCGACCACATGGGGGTGAAAGCCCTCACGGCGTCTAGTGGTCCGGTGGTAGAAAGTGGAGGGTGGGATCAGGTCATGAAGTTCCTGCGCACACTCTCCGAAATACACCTTATAAAAAACCGATAGACAGGCAACTTTACGCCGATGCTCCAAACTCTGAAGTTTGGTTCCAACGAGCATATCATCACCTATCAGTCTCCTGGCCCTTCGGTCTACTGAGTCCAGTGCATCCAGCTGGTATTTGGCAGAGCCATCCCAAAGGTGGCAGCAGTACTCCATACACGACCGAACTTGTGCTTGGTAAGTAAAAGTAAAAAGTAAAAAAGTAAAAAATAATTTATTCAGTGGTACAACTGTAAGAGTTGCTCCGGTGTGAAGTACCGCCTAACCTTAAAGAGGATACCAAGTTTCTGAGCAGCGGTTTTTGCTTTGGACTCAATAGAACTGCCGAAGTTGAGGTCAGACGTAACATCCATACCAAGGAGCTCGAGGTGGTTGGTTATCGGTATGGGTGCATCCAGGAAAGTAGGAGTCAGATTGAAAGGACTCCGTTTGGCGGAGAATAGACACGCCTGAGTTTTCTGAGTGTGTGACTATGTCTTTTAATATCATTTCTACTTAAAAATTCGTTAGATGTGAAAATACTATCTTTTAATTTTTAGACTCTAATCAAATAAATCTAAGGGAGGAGAAATCCGTTACACTAGTTGGCACTAGTGGTTGTAAGCTATTTCATAATCATAATGAAGTTTAATGATGATTGGAGGTCAATAAGAAAATAATAATTTAGATATGATACACACTTAACTTCGCGTAAATACATGAGTCATCGATTTTTCAGCCACTACACGCCTGATGTTTGATTTCTTGTATGAAATTCAGCGTGTGGAGGATTCTACCTGAGGAGGGGGCAATTTCACTGATTGGTCAATACGCTTATTGTCCAATCAGTGACGTTGTCGCTTGACAGCTTACGGAAACGGTAGAAACTCACTGGGTGGTAGATTGGGGATTCCGACGTAATAATCTGACTTTATGACCATAGCCTCTCGCCTGTCATTAGGAGTCTATTGGCTTTAAGGTCGCTGACATGAGTACCTACATATTTTTATTTTTTTCAGAAAAATCTTTTAAAACAGAGCTAGTAACACTAAAATATTCTTTAAAATCTGTGGTCTCGAACCGAATCCGAATAAAATGCCGTTGTGAATCGCGTTTTATAATATCGAAACTCAAGCTCGAGTTCGGGATTCGTTCGAATGCGCTATTTCACCGATAGATCGCGAATCGCCCTCCTGAATCGATGCCTTATTTGTGATTCACTCATTTTACCTTATAATAAAATGTTCGTCTTCTTCTTTGACGTGATAGTATTCAGGCATCAAATATTTATTCTGCTAGACAAGTATTTACAGGTGTTGTTTTTTATAAAAATAATCTTATTTGATATATTTACCTAGTGATTGACTATTGTCGTTAAAGTTCTTCATGTTTGTACACTTCTTTTACTATATTTATGTTTCTTATACTGAAAAAGACAATTACACTTTGGTGTGGATCTTAATCAGTTGCGTTCATTATTGAAGATTCAGCTAACTTATCTATGAATAAAGTTCTATAATTAAAACTAACTAACGAATTAAAATACTTGATCAGTAAATCTGAGTTCAGACTTATTCAGATTTACTGATCAAGTATTGTAATTCGTTCCTAAAAGGGGAGTTAACAAGCGACGAAATCCACTTCAAATTACTTTCAAGCAAACATATGTCATTGTAACATTGCAGTACCTTTTCCGACTGAAATAGAATGTTGCAGATAAAACGATAATATGCTCAGAACAAAATATGCAAATACCAATACAGCCGATGTTAAATCCCATCAAAATAATCCAAGTTTCATACAAATCCAGGGCAAGCGTTACAGTACACGATTTTGCCTCAATTTTCCGTGCCAATGGGCCTCTTGGAGCCCGGGTGCGGCGGAGCTATTGCCAATAAACAATATCTTCCAGCCGAATGGACCTCGAGCGAGTATCTGCTAATTAGGGACATGGATCCCGATCAAAAAGGCCCTTTGATGCGAACTGGAAAGGTGACAACGGCGGCAAACGGAGCGTACGCGATTGCTTCTCTTGCCCGTTACGAACGATCCGCTTTCGAGAAATTTTAATTTCACGGAATATTTGCCTGTTTGTGATCGATATCGGAACGCAGACGTGCTTTTGTGGTTGCCATTTCAGGTTAAGACTTTTTGTGAAGCTTTTTTTTAATAAATTATTATTTGTTAGAAATATTCGTCCCAAAATGAAATTATGTTGCATTAATCAGATATGCCAGCAGTTGGTACTCTTACATACTCAAATCAGTGGGGCTAAAACAGCAACATTTTAGATGATTCATATTATGAAACATCTAACTGACGTTTCATCTAGAGCGCGGTCCGTTTCGAGTCAAAAGTGATAATAGCGCGCTCACACGCTTCCCGAATTGATAAATTGTATGAGCGTGAGCGACGTTAGCGCGCTTTTAACACTTTTGACTCGAAACGGACCGCGCTCTAGATGAAACGTCAGTTAGATGATTCATAATATGAATCATCTAAAATGCTGCCGTTTTAGCCCCCCAGGCAGTTGTAAATGACAGGTGACGATAACTAGGAGCATCGTGGCTGTCATGCTTGAACACTCTGTGGAACCTGGGGGGCTAAAACGGTAACATTTTAGCATTTCATATTATGAAACATCTAACTGACGTTTCATCTAGGCCGCGGTCCGTTTCGAGTCAAAAGTGAGTAATAGCGCGCTGACGTCGCTCACGTTCATACAATTTATCAATTGGGGATGCGTGTGAGCGCGCTGTTACTCACTTTTGACTCGAAACGGACCGCGGTCTAGATGAAACGTCAGTTAGATGATTCATAATATGAAATGCTAAAATGTTGCTGTTTTAGCCCCCCTGGTGGTCCAGAGTTCAAGACTGGCCGGAATACCTGGATATGCAATAGTTTTTTAGTGAACCATGCATGAAAGATAGACAAATGCTATCGCAGACTTTTTCAGAAACTTTTAAAAGGAAACTGTTGTTTCTGTTACAGTATACGCACGCAACTTAGGCTTTCAAAGGGAATATATTGTTTTTCTGTTTTTGCATTACTTTTTAATAATGCTGCGTTCCAATTGGTTATAAATTGGATTTATTTGGATATTTTTAATTGGAAATTTTTTCAATTCAAACTAGTAGGTATTTCCGAAGTTTCAAACAAAACTTTCCATTCTCTGCGGTCCAAAGGCACTTTCGGCCAGTCGCTGAGGTGATGGTCGAGCTCATCGCGCCATCTCTTCTGAGCCTAGCGCGCTGACGCTTATAATATTAAAAATAGTATGTAAATATTTTGAGCAGTTAAAAAAATAATTAAATATCGATAGTACAAAACTGGTGATAGTTGGATCGAATTAGTGAGTTAGGCTATAATTGAAGTGTCCTTAAATATAAATTCACAGTCAACTAGTAGAGGACAGCAGTCGAAATGTATCACGTTCAACTACCTTTTCCGATTTGCAACTGTCAATATGGCCATAAAATATAAAAATCCTTTGTGATTTATGTTCGTGTGGAAACATCGTATGTAAACAGTCCTGCTTCAAAACAAACTTGGCTTCCGTCAGAAAAATGCATCTCACTCGTAAGTAGAAAAGACACGGGGGTGCGTTACGAGAAATACATATTTTACACTTTTGACAGATGTGTCCCTCCCTTTAGATTTATCGTTCTTAGAATATGAAGTAACGTCTTTTCGTGTAGAAACGGGATTTTTCCTCTTGTTTTTCGGTTATATAAAATATGTCTTCTGGATTATAGAAATAAGAGCTGTGAATAAATCAAAATATTTTTCTAAGAGTTTCACTTCATGAATAATTTGATTTCTAAGAGATACTTGAGCGGATTTTAGTAGATTTGCAAACGTATTCTAAACAGTTCGCAAGACAAGTGGAGTTGTGGATATCTGATTTTGCTTTTAGCTTCGGAAAATGTTTAAGGAAGATTGACGCTAAACAATTTAGAAATAAGACGTACTTATTGCGTTATGAAATATCTATATACCTAGATTCATGTCAATTTTGTTATAAGATTTTCGGTATCACGAAGTGAATAAAACTCATTATTAATGCTTATATCTATTAGTTTTGTACTGTGCGTGTTGCAACCGAATTTTCAAGTCGAAGTTTTGTTTCGATCACATCAGAGCTCATCGCCAGAAAGACCCAACCTGAATGGCTTGCAGGAGTCGTTGCCGGACACGGTGCGGACGACATGATGATGATGATGATGACTATTGGTGTTTTTATTTTCGGAAATATAGGTAAACCCTAAGGGTAAACCTATTTTTGTAGTTTTGACATTAACATTATACTTGTCTAAATAACTTAGGTTTAGATTTTGTCAACATTTAGTACTGATTACTGTCATAAATATCTTTGGAGGCAGCGTATTAGATATTCAGAGTAATTCTGTAAAACTCAAATAACGGAATTGCCATTTGACAGGTGAAATCGAATCCAGTTCTCAGACTCGCTTGGCTGCTCCTAACATGACACCGCCCAATTTGTGTTTATACAGTGAAGTTTATGGACGAAAACCAGAAAACAGATATAAAAACAGTTAAGTACACAAAAATTCATAAGTAAGAAAAATCATAATCGAAGTTAGAAGAGCGACGCCGATGTCGCTGATAATAAGTTCCCGTGATATCAGCCTCACCCCGACTATTCATAAATCGTGCCGCGGCCTACAACTTTATTGCGGACTCTGATAAAGGATCGTTGAGGTAGCGGAAATAGAAATTTGGAGTCTGGAAAATAAAATTTTCGCTTATTGAAAATTCGAAATTCTTTTTTTTTTACATACCTACGCGCGTAAAAGCAAACTTTAGCCAGAATAAATCAAAACAGCTATATTAATTTGAGGGCTTCTAAAGAGGAATTATAGAGGGAATTTCAGAATTCTGACGAACTAACGGCCATGCTTTATCTCGTTCGATTTTAATGGTTTAGGCACAAGAAAAATCGCGAGATAATTCCGTCTCGGTTCACATGTTGCTTAGAGTCCCAAACTTACCACCAATTAACGCTTTTCTAATACCTACATGAACACCCTCGGTACCACTTGACTGGTAGTATTTATTCTCGAACAAAAAAAGCCTTATAAAAACTAGGCACATCCAGCCGAGAGCCGCTGGAGTTCATGGTCTCTAATAAGAAAAGTTCCCTGGTGCCATGTCAGTAATTTAAGAGAGCCCATAGAAAGTTTTGTAGCAAAATTAAATTTTTGTTGCGCCGTGCGTCCCGCCCCGGAGCACTCCTACTTCAGCCATTTTAGTTTTTCGCCGAGTCCTTTGATAGTTCGCTAGCAGTACGATGGAAAAAGTTTATTTAGTACTATTTTTCGATACTTTCAGTCGCAAAAGTACGGGTTACGTACGTTCTACGTTAGAAACAAACGTATATGCACACGAAATTCAATCTTGTTTGTTTGCAAGTGGAGAAAAGTGCTGGAGTAGTTTCAGATTGCTTCGAAAAAATGGTTGAACCTTTTTAGTTGGGAAGCGGAAAATGTATACGGCTTATGTCTTTATCTGAAAGATCAGTTGGCATTTATAGTAATTTGTGATCTACTTTAAGTGGTTTTAAGTCTTGAGTTATGATTTGGCTTTTCAGCCCCAACTAACTTTTAAACAGTTCCAAAAGGTGAATATTCGGCCACCGAGACGGCCAATTATAGATAATGATTTTTCGTCAAGTAATACTAGTAGGAACTGTTAGTTGTCTTTGTGAGAAAATAAAAACATTTCAGTGTGTGGAATAACCTATGACCTATGGAATAACTGTTTCATAAATATTATAACACTTTTAAAGTAATGAAAAACAAACCCCAGCCCTTTTATTCGGCCGTTCACAATAGGCTAAGCACCAACACATTTGTATAATGCATGCGAATAATTTAGGGTCACTGCCGAATCCGACCCTCTATTATGAAGTGACCTCTATGCCTCTATGAATAAAACAGGCAATTTGTTGATAGATTTTATAAAAACGTAAATATTCAATATCAAAATCTATGAGGAGATTTCTTCACCGAGTGTAATGTGGTGGAAAAAGCATTAGCGGGCTTCCTATTTTTGTAAGTTTTTATTGTCTTCCACTGAAATAGTGAGTGAAAATTACATAGGTAATTTAATGGTGGCATGGACCTGTCTACAAACTCTGGTTCAAATTTAAAGGCAAAGGAAGACGACTCCATGTCTGTTCCGGTACCAGAATGCCTATTGATGAGACTGGCCCATTGACGCAATAGCTAGGGACCCTGCCTATATCGCTAAAGTTCGCCGGTTACCGAGGCAAAGCTCATGTGACGATCATTTTAATTTAGGTCTGAGAGTTATTATGTATTTAGAAATATTTATTATTCCTGACAACCATAATGTAAAAAGAAGCGCTCAGTTTGAATCTACATAATCTCGGTGCTTACACTAACCTTACTATGCCAAATATTTATTTATTTTCTAAATGATATTAAACTATTTTTGGACTAGGGTATTGTCATGATGTTGACCTTTAAAAAAGGAAGAGAAAATGCCAGTGTCATTTATATCCGATGCGATAGAGAAGTAAACACGGTGGAAAAAATGGTGCCACATAAATTGGGGTAGGCTGAACCTAGGTGACCTCCATGAATAATACAAGGCATTTTCTTGCCAGATAGGTTATCAAGTGGCGCCAACAGAAGATATTTATAAGGTCCTATTTGAATAATATTTTAAGAATATTGTCAAAATATATAGCGAGCGATTGACTGAAGCGTAGCTTTATGAATATTATGCTCTCACCCAGGGGCGAAATATGTGACGAAATTTATGTGGATTATGTCTGGATGCGAATAATTCATTAGTGAGTATGCATTTGGTAATAATATGCTAAATGCCATTATCAGTTCGAAATCAGACCTAGAAGGAAACCAGCGAGTTTATGAAAAGTGTGGGTTAGTTTGGGCCGTTGACTCATGATGTGAAAAGCCAGCTGGTTTATGTCTCCTTCACTGATGTAATGCTCGAATCTGTAAGCATCACGGGCCCCAAAACGCCGCCACAATTCCCTATAAGTTGTTTCGTGTGGCGCGTGGCCGCTTCACGCCCCTCGCTACAAACAAACGTCGGTGGCGGCGTTTTGCAGCATTTTGTGCCGCCTCGAAACACGCCGTGTGCAGGGACGCTAACGGTACAGTACACGTTTCCTATAAGGGAACACCTTAAAACATTTTAGATGGAGCAACTTCACAGTTTTAATGTAATAAAAGCACGGACGTAAAAGAAAAACGGACTGCCAGTTTGCCAGCTGCCAGTTTAGGTGTGTGCGTGACTAGCACCTGTCATTGGCGCTGTCACACGGAGTAGAATGGCGTAGTTTGTAGCATTTAGTGTGTTTGTGTGAGTGCAACAAACTAAATTGTAGCACCTTGCATGCTTCACATTTTTTTAGTGTGATGTTACGTATGTCTTTCTTTTACGTCCGTGAATAAAAGCTTCAAATTACAATTTTCCAATTACAAAGGGGCGTAAGGGGGCTCGACCAAGATCTTGAGAGCCCCAAGCCAACCTCACCTACCCGCGGTGCGTCCTGTTGGATAACGGACGGGGCTCTGGCGACCGACCGATGGCGGGATAACCATCTTGGTATAGCGTCCCCAAATGCCAGGCTGCGACGGGCAGCAGCGTCGCGGTGCGAAGGGGGCGTTTTCAGCGCTCGCCAACCCGCCTGCCAAGCGTGGCGAGTACCGGCACATCCCCCCTTATGATAGTCGCAAGCCAACCGGCAGCTCTGGAAATCTATGGGGGAGGCCTATGTTCAGCAGTGGACAACATGTGGCTGCTGATGATGATGATGATGATGATGAACTGTAAGTTTTTCATAAACCTTCCTTCATTCAAGTGTCTGCGTAAAATTTACCAATAAAATTCTAAACGAATTCATGAAAGGGTTTCAGAAGCGCCATAACTATTGACGTATTTCCGCATAAGCACGTACAAATGTAGAAACGAAAGCAATATCATTATACAAAATGTCCGTTTTGAATGGCCGAAAGATGAAAGCTATATTCCATTATTGTAAAAGGGTTTCGACGTGTATGGATAGTGGGAATTGAGATGGGGTCACGGACTATCCGTTACTGTTGTGGGTATTGGCGCTTTGTGAGTTTGTTGTTTGAGGGTAGTTTGAGGGTAGATGTATAAACCGAGCCTTGGACGTTATAGGTTTACCTTTCGTTCACTTGACCTAGCGGAAAGGTAAGTTGAAGTGACAGTGGATAGGGTACTAATGGTCGTTTGGGAAGAGAAGTTGGGGAATGGCGACTAATATAGAAAAGGTTCCCGTGGCTTAGTGCAGTGCATCTGGAACGCCTAGTACTAGGGCCCTAAGTCTACTAATTTAAGAACGCATCAATTGAGTCCTAATGGTCTAATTTGACATATTCTTCATAGATAATGTGTCAAATTAGCCGATTGAGACTCAATTACGATTCAATTGGAGTGTCCTAAAATTAGCAAACTTGAGGCCCAGGATGGTTGCTCCTGAGATGGCAATTTTAGTGATGCTTTTTTTGGGCGTCATTGCTACGTGGCGACATTGCAAAATGGCAGTCGTTAAGCTTATTGGGAGGCCTTAGGGTAACTGTGAAAATCTTTACTAGGTAGCCACACACAGGGGGGTGAAACGTTGTGTCAAAGCTGTTGTTGTGATTTGGTAGGACTTATAGCTGTGGTGTGATCTGTGCCCAGCAGGATGATGCCAGTTATAGGATCGACCTGATAATACTCGCATATTTTTAGTAAATGGCAAGGAGGTAAGAATATTCTATTCAACAGTGGCCGTCTCCCGGGGGCGAATGACGATGTCCTATAAATTAACAATTAACATTGTTTTCATGACAATTTATTAAACGACTGGATCAAAAACTCACAGCTCAATAAACAAAACTCAAGTTCATTTAATGTGATGTTACGTCCGTCTTTCTTTTACGTCCGTGAATAATTTTAAGTTGAGAAGTGGTGGGGAGGCCTTTGCCCAGCAGTGGGACACTACTTTAGGCTGATAATAATCGGCTCTTATTAGAGCTGTTGGTGCGTTACGACACCACGGGCCAACCCGACGTTACCGCAGGGCAGCTTGTGGCGAGCTGTTGGTGTGTAGCGACACCACGGACCCTAGTTCCCCCGAGAGTCGGTCAGGCCCTCCATCTCCGCTTGCCTTCACTGGCCGGCTAGAGTGGACCCCAGCGGGGGCCGCAGGACTCTCACCTCTGGCTTGCCTTAACCGGCCGTCCAGAGTGGGGCGTTAGAGCTGAATGCTCGCAGGGTGGAAGTGAAAGATGCCTAAGTCGCGAGTTGGTGAGGTGGGAAACCACCGAGCAGAAAGCGGTGCACACCTCTCGACACCCTGAGCCACTCACGGCCATGTTGCCGCCTTTGCTGACCTTATGCGTCAGCACGTATAGGTAGCCCATTTAGTGAGCGGCTAGTCACCGTCTGCCAGGAGAGTAAAGATTGAGACAATTTGCATGGCAGACGTCCGTTGTCTCAGGCAATAGACCAGTTAACCAGTCCACCGAAAATTCCCCTCCATAGCCTGGCTTTTTGCTTTTTTACTATCTGTACAATAGTCCTTGCATTTGCCGGGGGTTGTCTTTGGGTAGATATTTATTATTTATCAAGAGACAAAACCCGGCAGATGTACACATTTCAAATTAGAGTATATGGTACCAAAAAGCCTCTACGTGTTGGCTTCGGCCCCACGCAAGCTTCAAAGGACCGGGTCCCCATGGACCCGTGAATTGAACATGTACCAACATAATAATAATAATAAGTTCATTTAATGCATACAGAAAACTTTATTGCTGGAGAGTTAATTTCAAAAAAAACCTGATGAACTATTTTTAAACTTGGTTTTTTGATGAAGAAATTAAATAACATACATACATACATCTTAGCAAAAAATACTGTCATTTTAAGAACACTGGTTAGCTACCTATGATGCAAACTTTCTGACAAAATGCCATAAAAAAACTTAATTTCTGGAACAATCCAGTTTTTCCTTCATGACATAAATCTACGAATTGAAAATGAAAAAGACAAAAAATGAACCTTGTAAGGCTTCCAAATAAAAATTCGGGGATTAAATCTAAAAGCCGGTAAAGATAATCTTTGCGACATTCTTATATAAAAAGTATACTAAACAACAATAAAAGTTGGCTTATAGCAAACAGAGGGGGCAAGCGGCAACAGCTGTCCGTGAACGATGAAAAGCTTAAGGCGATTACAAGTTCCGTTGAAGTTTAATATAAAAATAAGAAGATAATGCCATTTTAAGTATGCGTTCCTGGTACTCTTTGCGACGTTTTGAATTTTGAAAAAAAATCAAAAACAAAAAAAACAAAATCTAAAATCTGGGGACAACGTTTCCCCACGGGGCCTTCAAGCGGTTATAGATGCTTTAATATAAGTTAAAGTCATTTTTCAGTGAAGACTTAGTATTTACTCGTAAATACCTATGAAGCTTCAAGACGTGCCTACGTCTTAAAAAAGATCTACCCATGGAATTTTTGAGTGGTTGGTTGTACGTGTATTCATGTTGTTGCTGTACAATGTTAAGTTTCTTAAAAGAACATAATTACAAGTGCACAGTCATCTTTACACACAAATAATACAGTAAGTTATAAGTGTAGCCTCATATGGACGACTGTTCCCATCTTTTTGCAAGAGAATCCGAATATCTCGTTCTTCCCCACAGCCTATACAGCGTCTAGCAGCTCAAGTCGTTCTGGACCATGTGAAATCCGATCACCTCGATCCTTTGGCGAATGGACGTAGTGTCTACAAAAGGGAATGTGTAGAGGAATTACCATAACCATACACGGCCTATATACGTCGCACTGCTGGGCACAGGCCTCACCTCAACTTGGAGGTGGATTGAGCCATACTAGAACACGCGGGCTCAGTGCGGATTGTTGGAGGGGTGTAAGATTAGTGAGCAACCTTAATGTCAGATGTTATCAAGCCACCCTAAGACCTCCGACTAGACATCTACGACGTCAGCCGGGACAAACTGTTTAACGTGCCTTCCGAAGCACGGAGATGCCGGAAATACCGGTCGAGGTGGTCACCTGTCCCATTTCCGACCCGGCATGTGTTGCTTTACAACAGCGATCGTCGCCGATCACTCTCACAACTGCGCCACAGGCACCTCAAGGAGGAATTAACTGTTAGAAATCCCCTACCGGCCGCCCACTTACATTATCGCACGCTTACAACTAGTGTTGCCCAAAATCGGGCTTGGTCTTGCAGTCTTGGTCTAGACCAATACCAGGTGTATTCGCGCAAGATCAAGAACAAGTCTGGCTAAGTCTCGTAAAACTGGTTGTCATAATAAGATGGATAAGTAAAACCATTATTTGTAATGCAATCTGGCAGAGGAGTGTCGTTTAACACATCCTTTCAAAGTGAAATTCAAAAATTTCTTCTATTGTAACTACCGACCGTTTACTGCGTAGGTATCTATGCTGTTTTACATGCTTTTGATTCCTTTTTTACAATCTAACTAAACACTAAGAATACTCTCCATTAAAATGCCGATGTTGTTAATGTTATATTGGAAATCCAAGGGTGTTACCGAGGGCTGCAGTTTGTAAGTAAATGCAAATATTTGCAGAGCCTAAGATTCAAAGCGGCATCAGAAAAAGGCACGCGTCATGGGCAAACTTTGCACTCTTAAGTGCTATTCGATTTTACTTATCTTCTGTTAAGAAGCTTGCTTGTAGGTAGTTTAAACATAACAGTTTCGGTATTTGTGTGAGACCGGCTATTACTTGCGTTTATATTTTTTATGAACCCAAAGGGAACTACAAATAAGAAGAGAGGTTTTGCCCAGCAGTGGGATCCCAATGGCTAATTTAGATAGGCACTGATCTTTTACCTGAAGGAGTTATATCTTTCGTGGAAGTTATTGACGACGCATGATTAAAAATAAAAATGGGGCATTCGATATTACTAGCGGCCGCCCGCGACTAAGTCCGCTTGGAAATAGGTTAAAAAACTGAAATATTTGATTTTTTTTTTTTTATTTGAGATTTCTGTTGAAGATCCAAATTATTTATTGAAATATCAAAATTATCAACTGATATATTTTCATTATAGTTTATTTTATACTCATTATTGAAAGTTTCTTTTTTTTTATTACCTATCTCACCACCTGAACTGCCAGGAATTATTTTGGTGTGTATAGTTTGTTTTTCTTTATTTTTTTTGTTTATATTTTGAGTGATATTTAAATCCTCATTTTGAGTCAAATTAAATTTTTGTATGCAGTCTAACCCAACTAGAAAATCATAGTCGAAGTTATTTTCATCTATAACAAATACATTAACATGTTTTTCAATTTCGAAAATTTTAATTTTTAAAGTTACCGTTCCTATTGTTTTTTTTACGCCATTAATTGTTTTTAAGCCTGCATTTTTATGAAATTTAGGTATTTCTTTTAAAGATAATAACCTTGAATTTATTAAGGACACATTTGATCCTGAATCATAGATTCCTGTTGTTCCTAAAGTATCATTTATTTGTAGCTTAATTTTTATTAATGGCGGCACTATTAGTTTTTTGGGTTAATTTCATTTAACTCTGTCTCTAATTCCGAATTGTTAACACTCTTTATGAGCTCTCTTGTTTGTCTATCATTATTTTTATTTTTGAACCAACATTGGGACTCGGGGTGGTAACGAATACCTTTATTTTCTTTTTCACAAGTTTTGCACGGACTATACAATGGCTTCACATTTTTTTCTTTAATTTTAGTTTCGGAAGGTCCTATTTTTCTATCAAATGTTTTTTTGTTTACCATATGCTCCAAACTTCTTATATTATTAAATAAGTCTTCCGTTTCCTTTAAATTATTCCTGTCAATCTTATCTGCAATAAAATTTGGTAATCCCGTGGCAATCAGATTAATCAGAGTAAGTTTATCTATAGACTTATTTATTTCTAACAGTAGTCTCTCTTTTCTTAATGCATACTCCAGTAATGAGCCTTGCCTATACTTATATAACATCGCATACCTGATTGGTGACCAACCCTTATCCGCATATGTATCACAGAAGCTATCCTTCCACATTGCCCATTCAGAATTTATCGTGTGTTTTATTAGCATGGAACTATACCAGTCTAAACAAGAGTCTTCTAGAAATAATCTAAATATTTCAATTTTTTTCACATCCTCTTCTATTCCAACACGTTCACATTCCGTTTTAAAGATATTCATCCACTGTGACACGTTAGTAATCTTGTTATTGAATTTTTCTATAACGATTTTTTCTGCCATTCTTCCTGTATTAAAAGGTTTTGGTGAATCTTTCTTCATTTCGGCAACGCTTCCTATGAGTGTTGCTAGAGATTCTTCCGAAATTCCTGTTGTAGAAGTTTGTGGTGCTGTTAGTTCTTCCAATAGGTATCCCCCGAATTGTTTGTTTCCATCTTCATCACAATAAACATTCATCAGCTCCGGATCCATGGATATCCACACCTGTCGTTTCTCATGCCGTTTTTGTAACGTAGCCTTTACTTTCTGGAAGGTTTGGGTCTTCGTTAAACCTTCATGTAGTCTGACATGTTGTAACTTTTCTGGGATCGCATAAATGTGACCATCTACATCCGTGATTGCCGTTACGCAAATAATATTTGTCTTCACATCCTCGCCGGCTTTTACCACAAACTTAAACCTTAATTTTTCCATTATTTCAGATAATCAGCTGTAGAAATGTTGTTTTATAATCTATTCTTAGATATAGGGATCAGTAATAACCAAAATTGTGTTGCTCTGAAAGAGATTACAATTTTATTGAATAAACAAAACATTACACTTTTATAAAACAATCTTAGTAAACACTAACTAACTCACCTGAAAGAGAAACAACATTTAAAGCTACTGCTTCACCATTTCTTATTATAATATTCAAATTACAAATTAATGTTTTCACAAATTTATCATAACCATCATTTGTTGCTAAGTCATTCTGTCAATGTGTCAGATGGCTTCATAGATTAGAAACGAGTTCACGAATGAGGTGGTTAAACGAAGTGTCAGCCACTTCGTTTACATATCTTTAGAAATTGTGGCCTAAAGGAAATGAAATTTTATTGTGAACATAAATTCGGGTACATATTAGCAGATCAATTTACTCTAAAATACAACCGCCAAATTTTACCTTATCAGTTGAATTCACATTACTACACACTAAAGATAACAAGTTGTAATAAAATGATTAAAACTATTTTTTAGACTATGTACTTAACTAATATACTATATATAATTTATATATTATACTCTATCAAGTTGTAAAAAATCTTTAACACTATAAAAACACTTTTCCAAAAGCCATGTTTTAATATTTTTTCTAAACCTATTTAAATCCATGTATTTAAAATGATCTGGCAATTTATTAAAAATATTAATACACATTATATAAGAATTTTTTGAAGCTAACGACAATTTAACGTAGGGTTAAATGTCCTATTCAGATGCTTAATCTATGAATCGTAAAGTTTTATGAAAATCCGTCCAGTAGTTTTAACGTGAAAACATTCATAATAATAGTAGTTTTATCGAAAATGCTCTGCAATATTTTTTGTGCAACAAAGTACATAATCTTATCTACTAAAGGACAAAAAACCGTTTTACATAACAACGTTTATTGTTTAACAACGTTTATGTTCCATTCTTAATACCTATTGTGTTTGGACTTAAGTAGGTATTCATATTTCAACTCGAAAAGGCAAGCTTACGTAATTACTAATTAGTTAAGGCATCCATAACATACAGAAATAGCAAGTAATTAGTGTACAAATGTCGAAACGGCTGAAGAGATAGAATAGCAATTTACTCAGCGCGTCGCTCAGCTCGAGAAAGTTAAGTAGGATAAGCCAACAACGTATACTCTTGAAACAAAATTCCCTTGTGTTTAAGAGAAAAGAGCATGTAATATTGCCATTTTCGTATAAAATCAAGTCTTAGAATCTTTTTGGTTTTGTAGACACACAATCTTAATTCAAATGTAGATGGTGTAGAATAGAAAACTGAAACACATTTTGTTTTATTTACTCAAAAATCGATAGCTTTAACCCCCGAAATCACAAACGCAAATCAACGTTAAGCATACCTCAGAAGTATAGCTGTCCCTTTTATCATGAGCTTGAGCGCGTGCTCAGCGTTGATTGACGCTTGTGAATTCGGGAGTTAATCAACTGACTTTACATTCAAATATATCTTGAAGTCTATGAAGGATTCTTAAGGTCAAATAGTACATTGGAGAGTTATCAGCGTATGTACGATTAGGTGGTTAGTTAGAGCCAAGCGCAAGGTGTGCGGATGACCTGATAAAGATCGCAGTGTTTCGATGCATGCACTACCTACGACTGGCTGCTCTGGAAACCTATGAGGGAGGCCTATGTTCAACAGTGAACGTCATGTGGCTGTTAATGTGTTGATAATGACAAATATACACACATCAAAAGTGTCTAGGGATATCTCAAGCATTTTCATACAAAGTATAGCTATTAGGGAGGCTGTAAAAATTAAAATATTGATACCAACGTAGAAATTTTTAGGACACAGAAACTGCTATATCTGCCCTTTCAGATTGTATAAAGAAATTCATTGTGGTAGCATTATTGTACAATCGTAAGGACGTTAAAAAAAAGACAGATTTTTCTTTTAAAAGGTTTCAAAATTTTAGCAAAATCAAAGATATTAGATAATGCTCAGCATTATCTTAGAATAACTCGAGGAAACAGGCATAAGATAAAGGTTAAGAATATTACAAAAAAACGTTTGATTTTGCTAAAATTTTGAAACCTTTTAAAAGAAAAATCTGTCTTTTTTTTAACGTCCTTACGATTGTACAATAATGCTACCACAATGAATTTCTTTATACAATCTGAAAGGGCAGATATAGCAGTTTCTGTGTCCTAAAAATTTCTACGTTGGTATCAATATTTTAATTTTTACAGCCTCCCCAATAGCTATACTTTGTATGAAAATGCTTGAGATATCCCTAGACACTTTTGATGTGTGTATAACTTTAGTAAGTTGATTTATTGTTTGTGTGTTTCACGCAGACTTTTCAGGTTTCAAAGTGTTGATTATTTAACCAGCAGAACGATTTCGAACTACTTTAATGCCGAGGATGCCAAAAGGGCAACATAACACTCTATAAGGTGTCGCGAAAGAAGCTACTCAGGAATTTTATTAAAAATAACAAAGTTCGTTCGAAAGCGTGAGGTCGATAGAATGCAGGCTGCGTTTGAGTCGTAGTTTCCATATCGCGCCGGTTTATCGCGCGATCGAAGCCCCCCGTTGCTCGCGATGATCCATCTTCTAGGGAGCCGGGGCGTGGCAGACGAGCATATTGACCGCGCGTTTTTAGTCATGTCAACACTTAGTTCCTTTGTTAGTTTGGCTATCTAAAACTGAACATGTCTACGGCGGGTTTTTTGTTCTCGAACAACGTTTAACACAACACTAATTTCTCATTAAGTTACGTTTGTCATTGTTCATTCAGTCCTGTTCAGTATTCCACTCCAAAGATACGTAGGTACTACAATTTGAAAAAGGGGCATAGAAAAAGTACGCCTGTAATGTGTGGAAATAAACATTTATAACTATTTATTGTTTATTCCATACTTTTATTATGGTCCTTCTTTACAAAATTTTCTAGCAATATTCAAAGTTAGAAAGTTCAAAGGCTCGTCAATTTCTCATTATTGAATGTTTAAAGATATTCTGAATGCTGTAACAAACCCGACTTTGTTTCATAATTAAGCTATACACTTTTGAACCCAAAATGAGACATTTCTACTACGTGGATCGTAATATTAATGAATTTTCGGCAACAGCAGCAGATAAAAGTTTATTGGCCCGTTCAAACATTTGTGTGTATGAACATGTCTGTTTGTACTGATCTGGGTGTTTCCTATGTAAATTAAGTAAGTATTTACAAAAAAATGAATTTAAGTATGTTTATACGTTATCTAGTTTCCCAAAACACAAGCATTTAGTTGCTTAGCTTGGGGCTAGATGGCACCGTGTGGAATAGTGTCCAGTGATATTTTTCTATTAAATTTCCCTGATTAATGATTCCATTACGTACTGCGGTGCTATTCCGGCGGTGCACATCGGACATCTCGGTGCTTCACGCTTACCTCAATCATCAATACGCTTTACTTCGAATTAGTATTTTGCCTCATTTTGTATGTAAATAATTTAAAAATGTTTTTTTATTTATTTTTTATTTTATTTATTTATTTCATCTAAGCTTACATCTATCTTTACAGGCGGGCCCAATACAATAGAAGAGCTAATACAAAAAACAAAAGAATAACAAAACAATATTCCTGAATCCCCCATCAGAATTACAGTTATACGCTGTAACACAATACATATAACGTTATCTTCGTGAAATCACACAGAGAACAGTGAAACAAGTCAATCTTCTCTGCAATTTTATTTAGAGCACGTAGCGTGAGCGTCAGAGGAGCTTTATTGATAAGGTGCGTCCTACCCCGCGGCACGGCCAGCAACTGCGGCTTGCGACGTTTCACGTAGTTATCGGGTACCCATAGTCCTATCTGACCCAGCAGTGTAGCGTTGGTTATCTTTCCTTTAAACACTTTAAAGACGTACAATGCCAAAGCCAATCCCCTTCGCACTCGCAACTCGTTATATCCCACCATTCCCAGAATAAACAAATTTGGGTACATCAGCGGGTAAAATGGGTACACCCCATATTGCTTTTTGTAAAGGTACCTTACAAATTTGTTCTGGATCCTTTCTAGCATACCACTGTACTGTTCTTGGAACGGGTTCCAGACTACCGCATTACCCTCCAAGTGACTCCTCACCAGAGCATTATAAAGCGCGACAATGGCTCCTATACTCTTAAAACTATGGACTATGCGAAGGATCAATCCTAAGTTTCTGTATGCCTTTTTACAGCAGCTAACAATGTGATCATGAAACCTTAAATCTGCTGAAAACCAAACTCCCAGGTCTTTAACACCCGTTACTCTCTTCATTGGAACTTCTTCGACCCTATAGTCATACCGGATAGGATTACACACTCTTGTGAAAGAAATTGTAACACACTTGGACAAATTAAATTGCAGTTTATTTTCCTGACTCCATGCCACTACCTCTTCAATGTCGGTCTGCAAGCGCTCACAATCGTTTTCTTTCTTAACTGTCATGAACAATTTAAGATCGTCTGCGAAAAGTAAGCAACCAGCGGACTTCACAACGTTTGGTAGGTCATTGATCATTATAACAAACTGAAGAGGTCCAAGGTTACTCCCTTGACTCACGCCTGATCTCACGTAATATGATTCCGACCGATAACCCGCGAAGTCTACGTACTGCTGTCGACCACTCATGTAATTCGCTAAAAATTTTAATATATGCGGTGTGCAACCTACCCCAGCCAGCTGTTATATGTTGTTATTTGGCTTAGTCCTTTTTTTTTCAAACGACCACAGTTGCAAAGAAATTGAATTTTGAAATTCACTCACACAAGCGAAGGGAGTTTTGGCGTCCGCCGGAATAGCATAGCTGATATCAATAATAGTAATATATTTTCCAAAATGTTTCTGGGTGTTGGACTTACGATTATCAAAGGTACTCATATTGTTCCATATTGTTTTTATTGAAATGTCGTTATAGAAGACAGGACAACGTCTGTTGGGACAGCTAGTATTTTTACAAAAGTGTTCCAACCGCTCGTCTGCAGCGTACTTGTCGCGCGTCCCAATGATCCATCTTCGTGAAAACACGCGCAAGCGACGCGTGATTCCACCAACAAGGGTGCGGGAGCTGTGAAATATTTTATTTTTTCCCTCTCCTCGAGAGTTTGTGTCAAACTTATGGTGCACACGACAAATGGCAACGAAGAATGCGGCGTGCTTAGCCAAAGGGATGATTCGGTGGTACCGAAATGTTTCGCCGTTTATTCGGTTGTCAAAAGTTTGCCACAATTGTGTCGAGACGTTGTCTGTGAGGTAGGGCGATTTGCAGTAGTGATGAGTCATATGTCTCTGTAGTGTAGAGTAATAAAATGTATAAGGGGGTTTTGGTAAAGAAAATGGCTTTGTTGTTTTATTGGATGAGCAGTTCACGTCTAAGTAGTTCGTTAGTTTTAAATTATTAATGGTAATACTTTCAACATTTTTTTAGTATGCAAGTCGGTTTTGACATCATTCCACTGATTTTAAAAATATACGGTGAGAAATACATGATCATATTATATCAGAAGAGAGTTGTAGAGAATAAATTCTACCTAAACTGAAAAGGTTAAATGATAAAATAGCTCATACAATTAAATATATCACATTGCCAATTTCACAGAACAAAGAACGATGTTTGGCCACAGAATACTAAGAGGTTTGGCACCGGGTGTTCACTTTATTTTTATTTATATATTTCATGTTTGAGGATGTCAAAAACTTTCCTCTATTACAGCTACGATTAAAAACAACGACTTTCAGACAACCATGGTAGGAACCAAAAAGTTAAATTCTGTTCCAAGTATTACAAATAAAATATAGATAATTATCATGTATTGTGTTTGCCTGTTGTGTTTGTTGGACCTTGTGTCTTCTTCACTCCAATTCTTTTATTTCCAAATCTCTCGTCTTCTCCGTTGACTGGTAATGCCTCTGGAAAAAAACAGCAAATTGTTATAGTTTACTGTCTAATAAAGAATAAAAATTCAGGCGCAACAACTCAGCGCGAAGCAGGTCGGATCACAGCGCGTTGCATCATAAATCAATTCCACGACCGATTACTCCGTGTGCCCACCCATTAGTGATGCACTGTAATGGTGCTCGTTGTTATGGGCTACTTTAGGAGCCAATGCAATGCTTTATCATTTCTAGTGCACGCTCTCACTAGGCTAGCTTGGTATAAACTGTCTAAATATAGTACCTGATTTTTCCACAGAGCGCTGTCTAGCCCCAAAGTGAACTAATTGAAGCTTGGATTATGGGCTAATAGACATTGTTTACTCAGGTAATATACATAAACAATACCCAGTTCGCCTAGGCGAACGTTTCTTGGACAAGTTCAAGATGTTCTCAGAAAGGGTCAGGTCAGGAGTACCTTTAACCGACGAGCATGTATGAAAGGGCTCATGAAAGTAGAGGAGGCGCAAAGTGTGTGTCAGGATCGTAGCAAGTGGAAAGAAGTGGTCTCTGCCTACCCCGTTGGGAAAGAGGCGTGATGGTATGTATGTATGTATGTATGTACAATACCCAGCCCAATAGTTGTATCTGTTGAGATATGTTCATGCACACAAATCACCATTACACTAAATCCGTCGTCGAATGACTGTTAACTGATATCAACTAAAGAAAAAAAAATTATTTAAAAAGTGACCGCTATTTCAAATGGTAGGTCAATCATTAGAAATACAGTGTTGTAGAAAATGACGGGTTTGAATTTGACGAATAGTCTGCTTCATTCCTTAGTTTGCTTTCTAATTTATTTATTATTTATATTTCTATGTAGCATTTTGTGTAACAGAAAACATTGCATACAGAGTTAACTTGAATGAAACAAGACAGAAAGTCAAAAGCAACCCCCATTGAACAAAGGCGTTTATTGTGTACACGCATACAAGTTATGACTGATGGTGAAAAATCAATTTTCATCGACCCCTGACGTCTCACTTACGACCCTCGACCACCCCGGCCTCCATCCCCCGCTGATCTTGCTGTTTTCGCCTCCGTTGCACATGTCAAAATAGCAAAAAATGATAAATGTCGTAAGTGATTTTGAGATGTGGTCGTACTATAGCGATGTATCAACAGAAGTATGTCAAAAATGAAATCAACAAATTATAAATTAAGAAATACACAGATTTTGCATGATCAAGGTCTGAGCACAGGCGTAAATTGGATGATATCGTGAAAAGTTCTGATGGTCTAACTAAACTAACAAAAAACTACTGTATTTAGACGATTTCGCGATAAACATTTTGCAGGAAGAAAGGAAATGAGGAATTAGAAAAGGTCAGAACATCTTCCCTTAAGAAAAATATTCTTAAGCCGGAAATCATTATTCCATGGAAAACAAAATGGTCAGCAGCGTCAGTAGCTAAACCATGGTTACATTTACTTCGTCGAAATTGCAATATTGGGCAAGTTAAGTTAAATAACAACTAACTAACTAACTACAAGTAAAAAGAGTTTTTTTTTACATGTCTTCGTTTTTGAGGGACTTCCATCGCGATAACGTTGGGGTTTGTTTCATGATAAAACGACATAATTGATTTAATGTTTTCATATTATTGTTTTGAAAAAAATGCATACCATAACTCACTATATCCCGGGCGGGGTAGTCAGAGGCATACGGATTGTTGCCGTTAAGGTGATCGGAACATTTAGAAGCCCACTTTACGCCGAGCGAATTTCAACCCAACGTGGTAACAGGCGAGCCTACCGCCGTTTATCTGAGTTGTTTGGGTTTTTAAAAATGCATTATCCACGCCATAGCTTTTGTTATCAAACCACGGCCTTACCCCTTGTAAGGAAATAGTCTAATGCGTATTTAAATATGTGGGGTAATGTGCGTGACTTACGCCACCAGATTTAATCGCCTTTGAAAATTTATTCGCTCAGCCCTTCGCGAGCCTTCAATGGTTCGGTTAATAACCCAAAATATGGCTAGAAAGTTTTAATTGTCGGCCGTTTATCGTTGAGTGCTCAGGTTTACGGCTTTATCGCGATTAGGAACTCGTATGCAAGGGGCTTGAACGGCTTATTTGTTGGTGTTTATAGATGCATTTTTAATATTTGTGTTCACGCGATATGATTGTCAGTTTTATAGCGGAAAAAGGACCGGTGGCGGTTTAGCTTTCACCGTTTGCGCTGTTGACATTTTTATGTTGAAGTTTTAAATTTACTGACCGCAAATTATGGGGGTTGGTGATTTTAGGGGTTTATACCTGTGTTGTGTGGATAAGAAGGATTATTTCACGATTGAAAATTTAACTTGAGGGTGGTTATTTTGGTGTTTACGATGTGTTGTTTTATTTTAAAGAGGTTTTTTCTAATATTGTGTAAGGAGAGGCTTTTGCTGACCCTTGTTTTTTCTTTTAAGTTGTTTATTTTTACTGGAACCTACAGCTATCATTCCAGGATTGTCCCTAATACGATACGTGATATTTATTGTAAACTAGCTGTCCCGACAGACGTTGTTTTGTCTCAAACATATATTTTTTATTTATCTAGTTTTTGTCATGTTTCTAACCTTCCCTGAACTTTCACATACAATCGAAACAAAAATTAGCCAAATCGGTTTAGTCGTTTCTGAGTTTTAGCGAGACTAACAGACAGCAATCCATTTTTATATAAAGAGATGTTGCGCAACTAAATGCATAGCAAAGTAGCACATGGCCTACGTACAACTGATAACATACAACTGTCGATATCATGTTACACCACTACTTCCAAATCAACAACGGACTCGACAGTGACCTTAGCAAGCTCACAAGCCTAAAGCACTGCCACGTATGGTTGCCAGTCGTGACTCCGACCACCATTCGTCGCGCGTGCTCACCGGCCTCCGTCGGCACACCCCCTGCTTTGTTCATGGTGCACAATAATATAGCGTGTACGCTATATTCGGTAAGGTCTTGACACTAGATTTAGATGGGATGCCAAAGTCAGAGGTTTGCAGTTGTATGCGCTGTTCTATTCGCAGATCTTGAACTGGCAAAACTGCACATACTCGGATCGAGAACTCAATTATTAGTTTGCCTGATCAAAGTACAGATGCTGAAACGTAGATCATAATTACTGCTTTTAGATCATCAGACCTTCAAATATAAATTGTACTTGGGACCAGTCAATCTTTTGTTTACATAAAATATGGCTGCTGGCTTGGAAAAATGGACCCACAACGGAAGTAATTGACATCACCTGTTAATTGTTAAAGACCTCGTTGACATTGCAAGTTTCACAAGCTTGAATCAGTTAAATCTATTATTTAACTCTCACCTTAAAAAAATCAATGGCTTTCTTAAGTTCTCAAAACTTATGCTAACAATGAACCTTTCAATCAGATATTATCAAGCCCCTCAAAGGTCTCAGACTAGGCTTGACGACTTACCGCCGCACTCAGAGACGTCACATAACTTTAATGGTTGATTAGCGTCAAAATTTGACATTCTGAAAAGTTCTTTATTTAATTGTTATAAAGTCTCTTTTCAAAAATGAAATTTTGACGCTAATCAACCATTAAAGTTATGTGACGTCTCTGAGTGCGGCGGTTAGACATTGCGACAGATTGCGACATGCGGCGTGACCAACAATTGAACTTGCTTTGGTGTTATAAAAATGCCACACTCAATTTATAGTAGGAGTGGTCACCCATCCAAAAACCTGCCCAGGCAAGTGTAGCTCAACATTGATAATCGTTACCACTACGCTGTTGCCACGGAGCCACGAGCACCTGTTACCTACTATTATATTTTCTCAACATAAAATAAGTGAACAGCAAGGTTTCGTCAAAGGAGTTGAGCAATCCAATTTTAAATTTTGCGCCTTTGATATTAAAAACGTTTCATTCCAAGCCATTTGTGTCAGTAGACTTGTAGCTCTGTAGGGGTTCGTTCGAGTGTGCAACTCGACGCAAAGTTCACAGTTTTCTTCTATTTATGCGAAGCCGTAATTGCTATTTTTTTAATTTCTGTTTGCCTGTCATCTCTACGTTACCTTATTTTATTTACTACAAAGTCTCTATTTAATGTATTCAGTAGAAGAAATAGCCAAAAATACATACATACCTCCATACATATTATACACCAAAGTTCAAAGCTTATACTGACCTACACAACATAACATATTGTGTTAGACACGTTGTGTGTCTCTTTCTTTCAATGAGTTCCAGATTGTGGAATTTTATTTTGGCTTTTTAAGTTAAAATTCACCAGCTCTATTGAGCTCTAATTTCACCTCATATTATTAATATCTTTAGGTAATCGTCTACCCCATAATCTGGACCTCACGGTCAAGCAAAATGTTTAAGAACTTTAATCATCACCATAATTAGCAGCCGCAACAAGGTCTACTGCTGAACACAGGCCTTGCCCTTGGATTTTCAGAGCACCGGGATGCGTGCGGACTGCATCTACCGGAATCCTGCGTCCTTCATCAGGTAGGCTCGCCCCTTACCACGTTGGGTTCAAATTCTCGAAGTGTGTTGTATATGTTCCGTTCACCATGACGGAAACAATCAGTGTGCCTTTGACTAACCCAATTAGGGATATGGTCGAGGGTATTCTATGTTATGTATGTTTAGCAGGTTACCCGCCCACCTTGCGGGCGGGCGCTCCACTCAAGAGTGTGGCCTCAAATGGTCTCCAATCCGGAATCTTTGGGCCCCAACGGCCACTCGTTCTACGCGCTATGTAGACGAGTACTATAATGTACAAAGTTAAGTCTACAAACAGCTCTTTTCTGTAACTTTTCATTGTACTGTTTGCTTCGGGTGCAGCACAAAGGGCACAATATGTTTTCCTTTTATTCACGCGAGGCTGGTACGTGTCGCTACCGTCGCTGTTAGATAAAAATAAAATTTGACGTGTTTAAAACGGGTTCGCGGCTGGCAAATGGAATATTTCACGTGAACACGTGACGGTAAATTGGTGGAACGTCTCGCGAACTTGGTGTCGGCGTGATAGACATGTCATGCAAACTGTCTCGGGTATGGACGTGCAAAATATTGGTTTTGAAACTAATGATGTGCATGCATGCATGATCGGTTTACTTAACTCGTATCTGACACTCTTTAATCGCACGCTTTAAGACTTATAAATTGTGTTATTAATTCTTCTGCTAAGTAGTTACTATAACAATATGAAATACTTAGGATATACTTATGCGAATATTAGGATATACTTAAGACTGCTCTCAAGCTAAAATCCGTCAACCCAAAATGTTTTGAGACTGCTCTGCAGAGCGTGCTAAACATTGACTTTGGTTCCAGAAATCCCTGTCAGAATATGTCACTTACACAGTAAATACAAATCCAACGACACCTCTCGACAACTAGTAGACAAATCAGGCCATTGAAACGTAGGTTATTCTTTTTGATTTAATAATAATTTATTTTCATAATTTATTTTTTTATTTCAATCAACAATGGATGATCAATTGAATTTCATTCATAACATTACAATTACAATAATTCAAATTAAATTCATATTCAGATATTCACACGAATTCATATTTTTATACACGAACTTTTAAATAGATATGCTTTAGTTTCTATCCAACTATCTTCAATCACCTACTAAACATCAATTTACGTATTTACTAACGTGAAGTAGTACCTATATCTAAATTTTTCCTTGCTACTCAACTCAACTTAACTCAAACTAATAGTTCGAAATCCATCAAAGATTAAACAAATCACGTAAAATAATCTGCGCCAATGTCAACTAGTTCAGACGCCACCTGCCCCTCTGATTTAGATAAAACAATCCCTCAGCCCTCTGTAACGCCCGCGTAATATTTCTCTCATTCTCTATCTAAAAAATCCAATTTCGCATCCGTCTACAACACGTGACGCGGGAAAAAGCGGACTCTGACACAGCCGTCATAAAGTTTCCAAGTAATTCATAAAGTGGGAAAGTGCCATTCCCAAACCGGCCCTGCCGATTCGTACGCGACAGAGGCCTATTAATTTTTACGAACCATTTAATTCTTTAACCTGGCGGAATCGATTTAAGTATAACAGTTTTATCGCTCGTGGAGATTTAACGGGAGTTGTAAAGCTTCTGTCGGTGTCTCGCAGTATTGCATTCTAATAGCCTGTGCACGCCATTGAAAAGTACAGTCGGCGTCGCTAATTGGATATTCTACTTTATTTGGACGGCAGAAGATGTATTCGTGATTCGTTAAAAGAAAGTTTACGTTTGGATTGAATTTGACGGCGGTGCTGTTTAGAAGGTAACGAGGCACCGCAACATTTAAGCGTAGGTAGCTTGGTAATGTTCTTGACATCCGTCACCTTTGATTTAAATGTTAGTACTTAATTGTGTACGTGTTTTACATCTTTAGGTAAAGCTCGAGTTGAAAATTTCAAATATCTTGGATACGCCATCATAAGGTTAGTAACAGTTAGAAAACTGCGTTTATGTTTTTTATGTGATTATTTTGACTTAATTAAACTTGTCTAGATAAACTTAAATTGTGAAATAAATGAAGACCATTATCGATAAATTTCAGGTTTTTAGAGGATTGTTACATTTTGTTTCTATGGAAAGTGGTGACGACCGGTGACGTTGCTGTTGATTATAGTTGATGGCTATGGCCAATATGGGCGTCTACTACACGTAATACTGACTCTTAATAGTGATTTAGAGCAAAATGTAATATTAGGAATCTTTATTTAATTTACATATTTTATACTATCTAGTATTTCTGTGACTAAAGGTGGAGCTGGGCAAACCAAGCTCAATCGCACCTCAAATTGGTTTTCATGTCTGTTTGAAACTACTAGGTACTCCACTATATTTTTGACCATTCTGTGCGTACACATAATTTATAAACTATTTTTAAACTATTGAAATACTTTTATTTTTTTATTTTATTCATTTCGAAACCAACAGCGTTATATCTTGTAATAGTTAGGAAACATTTAACTAAGGCCAATGGCAGATTTCTTTGTACTATTTCTATCGCGCGACCAACAGACGTTCACAGCTATTTTCTTAAATATACTACAATTTGCTTAAAAATTCAAAAACAATACCCTTAACTTAAAAACTTGATGAGTTACTTAGGGAGTAACAAACATCACCAGTTACTTACAATTACAAAATGAATAAAAAATACTAAATAGTTCAAGCTATTCCCTTCCGCTTCAAAAAAATCTAAATCTATGAAACCCACTGCACAAGTTAAGGCTAACAGCTTGTCCTCAGAAAACTTTCTATTAACAGCTAAACTCCCAACACTAGCGTCAACATAAATCCTTACTTATCATAAACTGCAATAAACCAAAAAATGTTTTAAATCCAGCATTTTAAGGGCGAAAATTACAGCCCTTATTAGATTTCCGTGTCGAGTAAGGTAAAAAATAGGCAGTTTGGTGTGTGCACTGCTGCACGAAGCTCTGATTCAGCTGTGTGCAGCGGCACAGCTGATTTACGAGCTGCACGCACGCGTTTGCTGACTCGCTCTACTAATTGTTTGTTAAACAAAACGTTTTGGCGAGGAAATTTAGCACGTTTGAGGCAAAATCAACAGTGATACTGTTCATAAAAGACATGACTATCGTATGTCATTATATCTTTCATACTTTTCAAATAGAAAGGGTCGTGATTATGTAGGTCCCGAGCTAAAATCCAAGCTGTTCATTATACTCATAACATTTAATTCACATTTGGATAACAACGCTTAGAAAAAAATGTCTCTATTTTCTATTCAGCCCCAGAACTTTCTGTGGAAAGTTGGTTGGGTTTCAAGTACTTGAATGTGAAAAGTCCTGACTTTTTGTCAGAAGTCCAGATTTTGTGTCAGAAGTCCAAGCTTTGTGTGAAAAGTCCAGGCTTTGTGTGAAAAGTCTAGACTTTGTGTAAAAAGTGTTTTAATAATACCAACTTATCTTTTTTGTGTCCGATCCATACGATTGACCGACTACCATTTCGAAAATCGACAGTTAGCTCAAAAATATTAACTTCAAACTAATGCAGGTAGTTGACAATAAATAAATCCATAGTGATTGTTCCGCGCGCCGTTCGCATGGCGTGCTCCGGAATTATAAATCAGCCGGATAGCCTATTACTTTGTGTGCTCAGCCATTAGAGATACGCAGTATTTTTCTATAAATTATACAGTGACAAATCCAGGACTGCCTGTGTCATTATGGTAATTGGTTTCACCTAGAATAGTTTGATTCACATTGCTTTTACAGTTTTACATTACGTATTGATCTATAATACATGGCTGTGAAATATGTTGTTCGCTATTTTAGTTGTCAATAAATCTTTTTGTTGGTATAATTTTAAAAGTAGAGCTCCGTGCAACTGCTATTTAATGTTTTGTGTAGTTTAGAGAAAGCACCGTTTTCTTTTTGGTAGGTACATCATACCTAAAAGGTAGATAGTCAGCAAAGTCAATTTCAGGCCTTTTCACGCAAATATTAGGAAGAGCAGGCTAACAATGTTTATAGGTATGTAGTGGTTTTAAATAAGTTAATAAATCTTGATTGACTACCTTGAGTTACCGGGACCCATCACTACTTATTGGGTAAGTAGTAATGGGTCCCGGGTATTGATTTGCGTGTCCTAGTAGCTTTATCAAGTTAGGCGTTGAAAGCGAAAGCGATTTATCGAATTGAGCTAATACATTTATGTGTTATTAGAAAATAAAAAAAAGGTATGTCAGTAATTGTTTCAACAATTACTTGTTGGGTCCATCTTTAATTTAGCCACTTTAGATCCTTTGTTAAAATCACACACGTTTACTCATCGACTTTGACTGCCAAAACGCAAAAAACCGATACTGGTATCCCTTTAATTTCGTATTTCAACTTCAAATCCCTGATGGGACATAATCAGCATTCAACATTGACATCCCGCGGTTTAATTTCTGATCCCGACTCCTTTAAATAATTCCACCGTTTATGTCTAAAGACAGGCTTACGATGGTAAAAAGAAGAATCAACCGAGCATCGTCGGATGAGCTGAGTTTGAATAATTTACACCTATAGACGTCGAAAAGACGGTCCGAGTTTACGAACACTTTTTTCTCATTTACAAACCTTCCTCATCTGTATTGCTATGGTCTTAAAGTTCAGTTTGTTTCTGTACTTAGATTGCGGAATGGTTTTACGTAAGTTGGTTTTAAGATATCTTGGCATCTCGAGCTGTGACAGCGGTTCTTCTTCGTTCGTAACCAGGCTTCAATGTCATTTTTTGTAGACCCCACGTTATGCCGTTTCGTTTTAAAGCCTTTAATACGTGTCTTATTAGCTGCGGGTGTTTAAATATTTCTTGCAGATGACGAGACCAGCTGATATTTGACACATAATTACCAGTGTTTATTTTTAGTTCAAAGATTTTAGCAAGTGCCAGTACAGATTTGTTAGGTTATTAATACATTGCTTTAACAACAAAATGTTATATTTTTTGGTCTGATTTATGGTTTGATATAGAATTAAGTGTTTAGTATGTCACATTCTCATATTTCTGTCCTTTATCTTCAAAATAATTTTATACTAAGCTATGATTGTTCTTAGTCTTCCCTCTAAGCTTCAGCACACAGTTTTTTTTAAAGTGATTGAAAAGGTTTTTAATGGTTTGGCAAATTTCACAAAAAAACTAAATTAAAATAACAAAGACATAGCAAATTCTATGGTATTCCATGCAAACCCAGGTGATAACCCGTATTGTGTTCAGCCGTGGCCGTTAAGCTCGTATCTGTTTCCGGGAGAATCGTTCGCGCCCGCGAATTGTGATGCATCGCCGATGCACCCGTCCCGGCGCGTATTTAGAATACGGCTTTGTGCCCGGATTTATTCATGTAATGTGAAAAAGTTACCATTTTCATAGCTCACGAACAAAATAATATCATAACAGTAAGTTACAGCATTTTCATGCCTCACAATCCAAATAATGGAATGTGGTTTACATTTCTAGAGTAGCGTTTATGCAAAGTATTTTGGAAAATAGTAGTAACACCAATAGTAGTCGGTGGTGACACCAATTTAGTAGTCGGTGGTGACACCAATAGTAGTCGGTGGTGACACCGATAAAAACCCCAATCAACCCTTTCGTTAGTGTCATCAGTTTTTTAAAAGTGATTGAAGAGGTTCTAAAAGGTTTGGCATTCCAACAGCTCCATTTTACAAAAATCTCTAAATTAAAATAACGAAAACATAGCAAATTGTATGGTGTTCCATATAAACCCAGGTGATAACCCGTATAGTGTTCAGCCGTGGCCGTAAAGCTCGTATCTGTTTCCGGGAGAATCGTTCGCGCCCGCGAATTGTGATGCATCGCCGATGCACCCGTCCCGGCGCGTATTTAGAATACGGCTTTGTGCCCGGATTTATTCATGTAATGTGAAAAAGCAAACATTTTCATAGCTCACGAACGAAATAATATCGTAACAGTGAGTTACAGTATTTTCATGCCTCACAAACCAAATAATGCGATGTGGTTTTCAATATTTCTAGAGTAGCGTTTATGCAAAGTATTTTGGAAAAATAGTAGTAACACCAAAAGTAGTCGGTGGTGACACCAATAGTAGTCGGTGGTGACACCAATAGTAGTCGGTGGTGACACCAATAGTAGTCGGTGGTGACACCGATAAAACCCCTAGTCAACCCTTTCGTTAGTTGTCATCAGTTTTTTAAAGTGATTGAAGAGGTTCTTAAAGTTTGGCATTACAACAGCTCCATTTCACAAAAAAACCTCTAAATTGAATTTATTGAAATGACACAAAAGCATAGCAAATTTGATGGTGTTCCATGTAAACCCAAGTGATAACCCGTATAGTGTTCAGCCGTGGCCGTAAAGCTCGTATCTGTTTCCGGGAGAATCGTTCGCGCCCGCGAATTGTGATGCATCGCCGATGCACCCGTCCCGGCGCGTATTTAGAATACGGCTTTGTGCCCGGATTTATTCATGTAATGTGAAAAAGCTAACATTTTCATAGCTCACGAAGGAAATAATATCGTAACAGTGAGTTACAGGATTTTCGTGCCTCACAAACCAAATAATGGAATGTGGTTTACAATATTTCTAGAGTAGCGTTTATGCAAAGTATTTTTTGAAAATAGTAGTAACACCAATAGAAACCCCAATCAACCCTTTTGTTAGTGGTCATTAGTTTTTTAAAAGTGATTGAAGAGGTTCGTAAAGTTTGGCATTCAAACAGCTCCATATCACAAAAAATCTCTAAATTAAAATAACAAAAACATAGCAAATTTTATGGTGTTCTATATAAACCCAGGTGATAACCCGTATTGTGTTCAGCCGTGGCCGTAAAGCTCGTATCTGTTTCCGGGAGAATCGTTCGCGCCCGCGAATTGTGATGCATCGCCGATGCACCCGTCCCGGCGCGTATTTGGAATACGGCTTTGTGTCCGGATTTATTCATGTAATGTGAAAAAGCTAACATTTTCATAGCTCACGAAGAAAATACTGTCGTAACAGTGAGGAGTTACAGCATTTTCATGCCTCACAAATTAAATAATTTTTATGCAAAGTATTTTGGAAAATAGTTGTTACACCAATAATTGTAGTCGGTAGTAAGACCGATAAAACCCCAATCAACCCTTTCGTTAGTTGTCATCAGTTTTTTAAAAGTGATTGAAGAGTTTCTTAGCGGTTTGGCATTCCAACAGCTCCATTTTACAAAAATCTCTAAATTAAAATAACAAAAACATAGCAAAATTTATGGTGTTCCATATAAACCCAGGTGATAACCCGTATTGTGTTCAGCCGTGGCCGTAAAGCTCGTATCTGTTTCCGGGAGAATCGTTCGCGCCCGCGAATTGTGATGCATCGCCGATGCACCCGTCCCGGCGCGTATTTAGAATACGGCTTTGTGCCCGGTTATTCGTGTTATGTGAAAAAGTTAACGTTTTCATAGCTCACGAAGAAAATAATATTGTAACAGTGAGTTACAGCATTTTCGTGCTTCACAAACCAAAAGAATGGAATGTGATTTACAATATTTCTAGAGTAGCGTTTATGCAAAGCATTTTGGGAAATAGTTGTAACACCAATAGTAGTCGGTAGCAACACCGATGAAAAATCCCAATCAACCCTTTCCTTAGTGTCATCAGTTTTTTTAAAAGTGATTGAAGAAGTTCTTAACGTTTTGGTATTCCAACAGCTCCATTTCACAAAAAAACTCTAAATTGAATTGACAAAAACAGCAAATTTTAAGGTGTTCCATACAAACCCAGGTGATAACCCGTATTGTGTTCAGCCGTGGCCGTAAAGCTCGTATCTGTTTCCGGGAGAATCGTTCGCGCCCGCGAATTGTGATGCATCGCCGATGCACCCGTCCCGGCGCGTATTTAGAATACGGCTTTGTGCCCGGATTTATTCATGTAATGTGAAAAAGCATTTTCATAGCTCACGAAGAAAATAATATTGTAACCGTGAGTCACAGCATTTTCGTGCTTCACAAACCAAAAGAATGGAATGTGGTTTACAACATTTCTAGAGTAGCGTTTATGCAAAGTGTTTTGGAAAATAGTGGTAACACCAATAGTTGTCGGTAGTAACACCGATGAAAACCCCAATCAGCCCATTCGTTAGTCGTCAGCATTAGTAATCAATCAATTTTATACGAAACATTATTTGATTTAATTTTATACAAAACATCATTTGGTTAAACTGTTATTATTTTCGGGGAGGTACAAGCATAGAGTACTCTGTGAGAGCTTTGAAAATATTCTTACAAGATCGGCAACATACTAGTGCAAGTACTTACATATTGAAATTCCCTTTACTCTGGCCTTTGAATACTTACCACAGATATTATAATTAAAAAAGGCGTATCTATAAATAGTAGCTTTCTACGGTACTAAATTGAGATCCAGAAAATATATATCACGTTCCGTTTGACAAGTACAAAATTCATTAGGATTTTGGGATATTTCCATTTTTTTTTCAAAAGGAGACAAAACATAAAGCCATGAAAATAGGTCTAACAGTTCTCAAGTCATAAGTGTTGCTACCCAACCCGACTTTCCTTATAATCTTGAAGAAGACTAATACTCTATGTTTGCTGACCACGATTACTGTACCGAAGGTCACGGTCGATAGGTCTTAGACAGGTGGATTCGGGATCGAAGTTCGACTCTACTGTCAAAAGTCTATGTAGCGCTTGATCTGAGTTCGTTCAGTTGTTCACTGTACATAATATGTGAATGTCTCATTACTAGCTTTAATACAATCATGATGCAATACTATCAATCATTAGAAAAAAATATTGACAGTGGGCTTGTTCCCGATTACATTTTTCTCAATTGTACAAAGAAAAAAAAGGCGCAAACAAATAAAAAAGTTAGGACAAGTGCTGGTTATACTGGTGCTCTGATGGTTCTGTACAACTTGTATTGTAATAATGTAATGTAATTGCAAAAAATATATGTCAATCTAATTTTAATTAGCATAAATGGGAAATTCAAATTAGGAATTGTATTCTGTAACTTTGTACATTTGCAATTATGTTTTAAGTTAGTAGTATGTATGCCTATGTTAGTAAATAACTAGTTAATCCACTGTACATATAATGTGAACCTCTCCTGCAGTGCCCTAACAGGGTCCATGAATTTTAGTTGTAGTCTCTTTTGTATTGTAACTTTGTTACTGGTGCAAAAGAGCTAATAAACAATAATATAGAAACAAACAGCATGCCACGCGAGTTGAATGCAGTTAGCAGAGTTGTCAAGGTAACGAGAAAATGTGTACCCGTATGTATCCGTTACCAAAATAATCGGTACTTATTGCTTCCGTATTGTTAGCTAATAGTTGCTTTTCAGTTCAGACACAATCAAGTACTAGCATCAGGGGGTTCATTGAATCGTGTCGCGTTCTTTTTGGGTTTGTACCTTGTAAAAATCGATGAGTCTGACGTGCTTAATATTGACGTTTGCTAATTTGTTGTATAGAGACGGAGACACTTTAGTGATCATCTCTATATATAAAAATGGATTGCTGTTCGTTAGGCTCGCTAAAACTCGGGAATGGCTGGACTGATTTGGCTAATTTTGGTTTTGAAATATTTGTAATGGTCGAGGGAAGGTTTAAAAGGTGAGTAATCATGAGAAAATGCTGGGAATATAGTAAAAATTTCAATTTTAGTTTCCTCTTAGTAAATGTTACTGTCACGTGACACTAAATGTTTGATAACAGAACGAAGTCTGTTGGGACAGCTAGTATAACATTTTTCTTTCTTCTAGGACAAGGAACCCCAAAATCCCCGCCTCGTCCACTAAAGATGTAATTACCGCAACAAATGCAAGCGATGCGGGCGTAAAATTTCATTACGCACTGGTTGACGTCACGCGTCAATCCAACCAATGATTGATGACTCGGCCGAACTTTAGCTTCAAATATCCATTTGTTAAACATTGTGGCCGTTTTGTGAGAAAGATGATTGAACTTTGGTAAAAAATATTAAGTTGGTTTTGGGCCTTGTTAGAAGGACTGGCTTCTGCCCGCGATTTCGTCTGTGTGAGGATTTGGCTAGTTATGTTTTTTAAATAAGTTGCTAAAGAGGTCTTGTTGAAGCACAAACCTTAGCATATCTGAGATAAAATGAGCATTAGCTGTCACAACATGGCAATAATCAGCTTGCCCATTTCGGAAGACCAGGCCACAGATTTCAAATTTTCCCTTAACATTTCGTAAGTATGTAGGTATAATGTGAACAAATTACAAGTTGTTTATTTCAATTAGCACTTGTGACCACTGAGTACATTTAATTTTGAATACAGACCCCCTTATTCATAAAAACTTAAACAGCTCTACAACAACACGGTAACTTTTGTATCGCTTTGTCACTGTCATTCTTGTTGCTGCCGCCATTTGCGAGTAAGTGACAGAGCACGTCAATACCTTAAACAATGCTTTAGCGTTGCGTTCATTTTTATGAATAAGGGGGTGCTATTTAGATGTATAAACACTGTTTATGGCGGTTATTGTGATAGTTTTGATAGAGTTTACAATACACGATGTATCAGTATCATTTTTTCGGTTAAGTTGTGTGAGTACTTTTACTACTATTTTCAGTCTATCCTGTGTACTTCATGACAAAATCCAAAGCAACGAAGTTCAAGACAACGATTTGTCACCTTTGTTCGCGCAGTCGATCCGTTTTTGATTATAATAACACATTTTGTTTGTAATTTTGTTGTTTTTTGTCACCAGGTTCCAAAATGTTTAGTAAGTTTTGAGGAATGATAATATGGACTATACGAGTATGGCCATACACGCGCACGTTTATGTATGAACATATAGGCAGGCGCGGATCCACCGTTGTGGGCACTGTGGGCATGCCCACAACCTTAATTTGCTTGTTGTATTATAATAAGTCCATGATTGTTCATGAGTAAGTTCGTAGTCTAATCCAACTTTCACTTTGCCAAATTTTGGTGGCTGTGCCCACAACCATCGGCGGATCCAGGGGGAGCTGGTGCCAGCTCTCCTTAGCGGCCCCTAGCTATACAGAAACTAAATTAACTACTAATTACTAACGCTATTTTTTGGAAAAACCGCGCTCGCTCCGCTCGCGCTATACTACTAATGTTCCCAGTGTTCTGAAAGTAGTCTGTATGCGCATTTTCTTCTCTAACTGAAAATCATTCAGAGACAGACACACGTGGATAGCCATTACGGCCTTGTCCACCTTCCAGAAAGGCAATCTGTTATTTAGAATTGATTTTAGACTAAATAAGCAAAACATAAGAAATGCAAAAAAAAAATTGCGAATCTCCTAGATTGTATTGCTCTTTCTTTCAAGTCTCTTACGCCACTTAATAATCTAGTCGTTATACAATCGCAAAAAAAACGCGGTCGTTCCACTCGCGTCCTCCTGGCTCACCTAATTTAATTTAAGGCACGGTAAAGTTACTATTACCGGGCCCAGGGGGACTCGCAATAAAGTTTAACAATTTGCCTACCTATTTTTGCTTCGCCAAACAACCTGACTCAGTTAGAAGACTCCTAACTATTAAGGTAAAAAGCTAAGCACTTGATATGATAGTGACTCTTATTTATCACGAGGACCTTTCTCTACTTTGGAAAAAAAATGCGCTCGCTTCGCTCGCGCTTGTCTAGTACACTGTGTTCCTTTTCATTAACGGAGACGTTCGCGCAATTTCTTGTCCAACATTGGATCATTAAGACAGACAAATGTGAATAGCCCTAATAACAATGACTCAAAAACTATTAAAACAGCTTAAAGCAGTTTAGTATAATTCAAGCTAGTACGAGTAGTAGGCAAAGTGAAAAAAACAAAAATATGCTTGTTTTCTAGGTTACCTGTATTAATCTAGTTCATTATGACTTAAAAAAAAAACGCGCTCGCTTCGCTCGCGCTTTACTACCTAAATCACAATCCTTGAAAGCTTCAATAGCCGAGATATTCGCCTATTTTCATTTCTGTTTGTAATATTTTTTTGCCATTATTTAATTTTGAACAATAAAACTCGTTCACTCGTACCAAAGATTATAATTTGACTCACGTTATTATTTTTCTGCAAAGTACAAGGCCTCGCGAACATGATGTCGCCGAAGCTCACATAAGTGGTCTAGCGCCACCACTGTCTTTAATTATCAAAATTAAATTATAAGTTCGTGACTTGACCACGACTATGTGACCCCCTCCTGGCGCCAAAGCTGGATCCGCTCTTGCCCACAACCTTTTTTGAGGGCTGGATCCGCGCCTGCATATAGGTGGGTAGGTGATAATAATCACTGTGCATTACAGTATACATTTTACTGGCTTTTGGTATCAGCCAGTAATAAACCAGTGTTCGTAGTATAGAGGGTGGTATGTTTCATTATAACCTTACCTTAACAAAATGCGTAATGCGTAACACACAATAGTCCGTTGTATGTATCTCTAGTCACGACTCGTGCGCAAGCCTACTTACAAACCGTAATACATCTCAAGAAGTTCAATCCTTTATTATCCCACAACGTCCCACACTACGCTTGCCGAGACGCGGTCTCCACTCAAGAACACGTTACGGTTATCAGTTCTACGGCTAACATAAGCTAAGTTTAGTTGGATGTCGGTGTCAGCCAGTAATAAATAAGTGTTAGTAGCATAGAAAGTGGTGTGTTTCATTTACTTCAACCTCCCCTTAACAAAATGCGTAATGCGTATCACACAATAGTCCGTCCCACATATCTCTAGTCAAGACTCGTGCGCACGGCTACTTACAAACCGTAATACATCTCAAGAAGTTCAATCCTTTATTATCTCACAACGGTTAATTTGCATACAAATGTGTGATTATATGAGTCGGTGGCTCATAATGGTTGTTGTTATAATACTGCACCATTACAGAGCTCATAACGTTAATGAAACCAAATGTTGATCTGATGTACAAATGAATATTCTCCTAAGAGTTCGGGGATGTGTTTTACAGTTTTAAGACTAAGTTAAACTTGATCAGTGATGTGACTCGATTCATATATGTATTTAACGTGCGTACTATTTCTGTATGAAAAAATAATTGAAGTATGTTTATGCGTTGTCTCGACCCCATAGTCAAGCTGTGCTAAGTGCGGGGCTAGACGGCGATGTATGGAAGTATGTTTTATATATAGTTCCAAAAAAACATAGTTATACAAAAAAACAAAAAGCAAACACTAAAAAGCAAAAAAAACCTCTCTACGGAAGTTAAACATCGGCTTTTTGCAGTATGAAGTGACCACGTAAATAAATGAAAATTAAAGGATTTAAGGTTCTCTCTTATTCTGGGAGCAACAGGAGAAGCCACAAAAACCCAAAACGCCTTTTTGGAAAACTTAAAAACTCATGTATGTTCAGTAAATTGCCACCAATAAAAAACGCAATGTAAAAGTAAATAAAAACGTTACAGAATAAATCCAACATCAAATTAACGGAAAGTTCATTTAAAAGTCAAAAGAGATAATCCTTTTGTGTAGCGGCAGCTAACGACAAACGCCGACAAGCCGCGGCTCGCAGCGGAACCATCAGAACTATGAATTCAACTGATAAAATTTTATTGAATTTTCCGCCCAATATGAGAGACGAAAGGTTATTGATGGGCGAACCGTGACGAGGCAACACCGCTAAAACGGCGCTTCAAGCAGATTTGTTTAAACTGTATTTTATTCTCGCTGACTCCAAGTAGGCAGAGTTTAAAATTCGTCGATTTTTATGAAAATATTATGTTTTTATGTTTTTTTGTTTATTTTTTCTTCGACGATTACTTGAAGTTAAAATTGAGTAGCTGGTTTGCATGTATTTAAGATTTAGCAATTAAACCGCCTAAATTGCACCACAGCACTAAAATTATCACTTATCTGTTATTTACTCAATTTTGTTTGCAGTAAAGTATTTCTTATCTATTAATAGCTCTGCTAGCATCATTATTACTGACGGTTTGACAAACAATTGTAACATTACAATGATAGGCTCGCACATGTCGGTTGAAGCGTCTCCGAAACGTAAAAAAAGTTAAACATTTAAATACTCAAGTGATAATATTGCTTTTATTAAATACTATAGATACATTTCATCACTCTGTACGCACACATTATTTTGATGCCGACTGTCCCAATAAAAATTGATTAAACTTCTAGTTTCGACTTACCCATGCAGCATTTTAACGCTGGAGCTCGTAACTGAATACGAAACAATGTTTCATAGCAAATTTTAGGACAACTTTGTGTTTCTTTTTAGAGCTCGGATATCCATCATCAATGTCGGGTTGGGAAATGTCGCAAATACGCTTTATGTCGGCCAATAAGTGGCTTGATTGATCGAACCGATTAATTTTCTTTTAAACTCGTGTACCTATGTTTTTGGAACGCAACATGACACGAGTGGTGTTCGGAAGTACTTTAGTATACTTTTTTTATGAACTTGAATTTTTTATGTTTTTTTTTTAAAATCAGATTAACTACGAAAAGTTTGGTATAAACCTAAAAAGTCAAATTATGAACGAATAAAGGTCTATTTCATTGAAATTGAATTAGTCTAAATTGACAAGTATTGGCTTACTATTTTCGCTAACTGCTATTACTCGTACCAAATTATTAAAATGTAATTCAGTGATTTGGACATTAGTTGTACCTACTTCATAAGTTAGGGTTATCAATTTGATATTTTCGCAGACAATTATTCCTCAAAAATAATGACAACGCCGCTGAGTCAAAAATTTTCAGAATCTGGTCGAGATAATATCTGTGCACTGTAATACGTAAATATTCAAAAAACAGCCATTACCCAGTCACACTTCATTCACAAAAAACAGATTTCACCAGGAAATTCGCATTTTTACATCCGGAAAGGGTTCATGCCACACCGCCGAATTCAATCGGCCAAAACATAATTTAATACCCCTCAATTTTAAAAGTCTTCTACAAAGAAATCGCGCGGCTAAAAATTCAGAAACCCTCTCGAGGAATGCATAGTAACCTCCGAGGGGCATCACAAATAACGGAGGGGGCACCGTATTGTACGAAACCTTCCAAACCAGACGTCCTAATCGACCCTTTTGAAATTCCAACTAACGGGAAACTCGTATTTCCATAACAATAAAAATGTGATCCGAACATCTAGAAATGCCTCAGCGATATTCACGGATCATAAAATCGCACTCGCTATGTGAACACAGTCGTCTGATTTAAATGGACCCCCGTAATCCTGCGGTGTGCGCCTTATTTTCAACGATTAGTCGGAAATTACAGGAGGTTGTGTGTCTAATTAATTTGGTTAGTGTAGTTGAAAGCGTTTGCTGGTAGTTGCTTTTGATGCCATTTTTGGTTGGGTACGGAGAATGGCTGCATTTTACGGGCTGACTTCTGAACGTAGGTTTGTATATTTTGAAATCACCTCAAGGAATTTTCGACGATGGGAAATATTATATTTGAATATAACATAATCTAATTATATAATAATATTTATCAATTGAGTAGCTTAACTTCAAACTCGGATAAATCCAATTCTGACAATTTTTAAGATTTTGGTGTCAAAAAAAAGCGTAAAACACTAGCTTCGGAGCTATTTTAGCAGTTGCGTATAAATCCGCATGGCTCCTGAGGAATAAACCGTTGAAATCGTACAATTTTATCAAAACCAGATAGATCCGTGACATAGTTTTTTTCAACTGTAGATAGATCCCTCCGAGCCAATCAGCAAACAGCATTTTTTCAACATGGACGTCAGTTGACGTAAACGCACCGACAGTATCACTGTACTCTCCTGCTTTTTATTGTATTTAAATCAATAACAAGTTACAAAAAAACACACTTTAACTGTCGATAGTATTCCCTATTTTAGCCACAACTCTAGTCCTTATCTTATTTTATCAAAAACTCCATAAATCCATTCAGTGTTTTTCAAATATAGATAAATGGCACTCCATTAAATCAAATGAAGTTAAATCCAATCTAAATATATTTATAATTAATTCAAAGATGGTTTTGTAATTGATTTTGTTATAGAGGGTCGTTTTTTTCGATACTGTTACCCCAAACAAAAAAATACGCTCTTTTAAATCATTGATTTAGGTTAGATAACAGTTTTTCATTAATATCTCCTAAGAGGGTAGAGTGGATTTATCTGGGTTTGAATTTAAGCGACTCAATTCAGGATTAAATGAATTTTGTAAAATATTTTCTTGACTGATAAAGCACCAAACCAAAAGCGGAAATTGTAACGAAAAACTATTTTTTCACCGTTTCCGCCAATTGATCGATCAACTCTTTCAGTTAAAAATATTTCCTTAACAAAATAAATATTTTATTTCCTATTAGTATGTATCTCTTAAATAACAAAGTAGCTTTAAAATAAACATTCAAGAAGTAAACTTCAGTAAATAACCCTCGTATTTCACGTGAGTGGTAAATATTTATCTAGTTAACGAATTTCCAGGTTCCGTCGCCTCTGGGAGTCATCAGGCACGACTATCGCTGCCTGAGGGACTAATTAGTTAGTCGGTTATGAACTTTTGAGTCTGTCTGATTTGCGGCCGCCCACGGGATGGGAACGTACAGTGATAGCGAATGTACAAAGAACTTTGGTTGAGGAAGCTGCAGGTTGTATAAACTTTTTTTTAGAGGAAATTCCGAATAGTTTATAATTTTGAAGCTATTATTATTGAATATTTATTTTTTTTTGATTGAAATAGCTATTTGTATAAAAAAGGGCCATAATTAGGATTCCCGCCTGATGCCAAGTAGAGCGAATGTATTTTTCTGGTTTTCCTATCTTTAGTTTCAAACTAGACAGAAAAAAAGTCAAATGCGAATTATTTTTAAATACTTACTTATTATATTAGGCCAATGAAAATGGAACAACATCAACATTTTCAAAAACTACAGTTAACAGATTCAACGTTGACGTGAATAACACCAATTACGACCAAAAAGATTTTAATTTTTATCCAGTTTTCATGTAAATGGCGAGAATGGCTTCATTTTCAACACAGAGCGTTCACAGGCAAGTTTTTATTACGTCGCCTCGTTTGTCATACGGAGACAGAAGGAACCGTTAATTTGACAAGGGGTCGCCTGCCACAGGGGCATAGAGTAACCAGAAAATATACGTTCAATAAGAGCTTTAAATTAATGCCTACTTTGGGTTGAGCAAAACGAAAGCTTTTTTGACAAGTTGAAATTGACAACTTTTTGATTACTAACCAACTTTTAATCACTTTTTTGAATCAATAGACAAAGTTGAAAATGTCATTTTGTTTAGTGAAGACATAATGTTCAGCAGTAAACATCTTTTGACAAAATAATGATGCCAGAATTAGTAAATAGACAGGCACACTATAACCACTCAGACGAGAAGCAAACATTGCACACTCAGTTCAATATTTTATTCACAAAAATAATTATTTGCAAACCTACAGAACTACTACAGAAAACCTTGTTTCCACATAACCTGCCCATTTTTTGCAGTTGTACTCACATTAGCATCTGTGAACTCGTTACTCATGCAACAGTGACCTACTTGTTTATAAAAGATTACTTTATTATGTGGAGCCCTGTCACAGTTCTTGCTCGTATTATGTGTTAGTGGTTAATAAGCTCCGAGATTTTCCTAGATTTTGTTTGATTGGTTCTATCGTGTTAACTTTATTGGTTTTTCTGACAACACCGCGTTTACCATTTCTTTTTTTTTACACGGAGAATGCATTTACGCGCTATCCCCCTCCCTGGGTAGGGGAGCGGGGGAGTGAGGGACTCACCTACCCTAATGGGGAAAGGAATACACACTAAACACAGCGGAGGCCATCTTCTGCGCGTTATCAGAGATCCTCGAGTTGGTACTCGCCACTGCGAGGGACTCTACCGGCCGACCCCTGGCGCCCTATGCCGGCTTCCCAGCTCAACTCGAGGGGAGTTATGAGTGTTTAAAAAATTGTTACCACACAGGGGCCTACCCAGCTTCATCATACACTTCAACATACCATCAATATTTTAGGCAAATATGTCTGAAATTGAAACAATTTGCTTACAAAACTATCGAAACTTTTAATTTAACGTTATTACGAGTAATTTAAATTTAATTTTTCTTCTAAACTTATTATTAGTTGTGTCACAAAATGTAAAACATTTTGCCCCTGCCCTTTCCATATAGCATGCATATGAAAATAACTTACAAGTAACTTATATAAATTTCCTATCGACAAACTTGACGTAACATCAATTTCCGAACCAATTTGAGCTAAACCTCTTAGCAAAATAAACTGTATTAATCTCAGCGAGCAACTTGCGAGTCCACTACATCAAACTTAAGAGCATTAAATGTAAAAAGCTACATGAGTTTGAAAGTTGGCGTCCAGCCAGCTTCTCTTCTTTATTTTAAACGGAGATTTTGTATGAAGATGGCGATTTTGTTAACGTAATTGTATGAGTTTTAATCAAACTCATATTATTATAGTATCGCCATTCTCAAAGTGAATCGAACACGAGACACCGTTGTCACAATGACCAATTCTAAATCAACATCAAAAGACCCTACAGCGTAGTAGCTGAAGTCAGAGTTTGCTAGGCTATCATTGATTTTCAAGAATCATCAATAAGTTGATAATTGCAACAACTTTTATTTTATACGTCGATCGTAAGAGCGCAAGCAGACAGCTTGGATTATCGCTTGGTGCAGGCTCATGAGGCTCTGCAAAAGATTTCACTCACGCGTTGCCAGTACTAGGACTGAGATAAACTTACTATTATTCAGCAAACCGAACAATAGGGAAGCTAAAGCCCCGTTGCTGGACCACACATCTGGTCTCCTTGAGGTTTTAGGTACCACGGGTAACACTTGTTGCCTGTTTAGTAAGTTTTTTGCTATGGTTTGTCTTAAGGTAGAATTATAATTGTTTAGAGTTTTAATTAAGTATGTACACAGTTACCGGGGCTTATGAAAACTGTTAGTTATGGGTGAAGTTCCTTAAAGTAATTACACTAGCTGCTCCTGATACCTTCTTAGAGCACAGAGTAAGATTTTAAAAAAAGCCAACATTATCCTAAAATTCATGTTAAGTCGCGGAATGAAAAGGTTGACAAGTTTTCAAACACATTCATTTACGTGTTGCAAGCACATGTTACCTTTTAAAGCTGTGTAACAGGCTAGAGTAAAGTATGACTGAAAAGTATGACAATAATAATATGAAATTCGATTGGACGTATTTTATTTATGTATTTATTTATTCTTTATTGCACATTAAAAAAATAAAGTAAAAATAGCGGACTTAATGCCAAGAGGCATTTTCTACCAGTCAACCACATGGTCAAACAAATAAATTTTCCTTCACGATTGACAGTTGAACCAATACTTTTGTCAATGTCATCATTAAGCGAGCAAAAAAAGATCTTAGGTTGGTCAACCCTTTCATTCCCCGACTGTACTAATCGGTCACCTCAATGCTGTAACATGGGCTTCATATTCTACGAGTAGGTATTTTCGTTTTTTTACTCTCTTTTCATGATAGCAAAACCTATTTTCTAATTCTTCAACCATTAAAATGGAACTGAGTTTGAAAGAAAATCGTGTTCCCACTTAAATTCAGCACAGAATTCTAGAGAAGGCTTTTACGAGAGCTTTTATGCCTTATGTAGGAGAATGTTAACTCAGTGTTTTCTTCAGATTACAAGTGGAAACACTTAAACGAATGAACAGCCTTTTATACGTCATAAGCGACGCGTGACGTTCTCGTTACCTAAACATTTTTCAAATTAAAGCTTTTACCAGACGATCATTCGCTATTTTAATTTTAAGCTAAACAACTTATTTATGGTTTTTATCAATGTTGTTATAAGCTTTTGAGTTGAATAAAGTAACACGCCAGTTTTACTCATAAGCGTCCTCAAATAAAGCGGAAAACTCGTTACATTGCATAAAAGACGTTGGCAATTTTAGCACCTACCTTATTATTTGTAAAATTGAAACGCTTTAAAATTTGTATGAAAAGGTAGATATTGTCATCATATTTGCCCTCACTCGTGCCTTCCAAATGTCAATTCGTTCGTACGTGTTACTCATGTTTCGAGGTTAAGGAATTTTCAATATCTGAAGGAGTAACCAAATGCCGATACTGAATGCTTGAAAGTATTGAGAAAGGGTAGAGAACCGAATATTATTTAAACGAATACTGCATTAATATATACTTGATCGTCGTCCGCTTATGACTGTTTTGCGCATTTCAAAAACCATGCAAGGAATAGATGAATTTGTTTGCACTTAAATGCAGGTGGGCTGGAAGTTTCCACTTTCTAGCGATAAGACTGCATAAATTGAACTTGGTTTCTGTAATCATTTAATACTGTATTGTTGTCTGTACAGTAAAGAATATCTATCTATCTACAGATTTGGTACTTAAATTCATAAACAGCTAGTCTGTAAATATGACATAAAAAGAAGTAAGTACTTGGCATAAAGTACATAGGTTTCCGCCCTGTGGTTTGTGCGTCACGGTTCCCTCCACCTGTGGTAAGAGGCGACTATAGGGGGGCCTTCGGGGTCACTGGGAGTGCACACGGCAGAGGCTGTGTGATTCCATTCCAAGTGGTCCCAAAGAAGAGCGGCTGTGTAAGAGTGACCTTACACTGCCGTACACACCGGCGGGTGTAGAGGGGATGTATAACTTTCCTCGAGCTGGGCTGGCTATGCCAGCATAGCACGGTAGGGGTCCACTAGCACCGAGCCACCTGTCAACGGTGGAGAGTATTGGCAACATACCATAAATGATAAGCAATAAAAGAAACGAGCCCTCAGTCTCCGGCAACCCCGCTATTCCTAGGATGCGGGATTCCTATTCTCTGGGAGCGGACATAATATATTTTTTTTCTAAATGACTACTGCTGTGTGGCCTCAGATGGGGTTGACAGCTTTTCCGGACTGTTGGGTGAGCGCTGAGGGCTCTCAACCACAAAATGATCACGGAGGAGCGAAGTAGACCGCCTACAACCAGCCGCTTTAGCGATCTATGGGGGGAGGGTCTATGTTCAGCAGTGGAAATCGTGTGGCTGTTGATAATGATTTTTACTTTGGTTAGTGGCGATTGGCAGTCATTAAAGTGGCTTTAATGAATCGTGTAAAATATAATGCACTATCGTCAGAATAATATGGCAGCTATCAAATCGCAACTTCAGATTTCCCTACCTTGCTCATTGGTCTCTTCTAACACACTTAAAAACTGTTTTTTTTTCAGGAAAACCTAAATACTTACTAAATACTAAATATTCACTTGAACACGTCCCTAATACATTTATAACATAGCCTTCACTAGTTTTTTGTAGCGAGCTTTCCTTATTCACAAATAAAATCCAAATACCTATTGAGTATTGGATCTAAGCCTAGCTAGTCAGCGAGTAAGTAATACACTTTTTGTACGAATAAGGCTCAATATCTATTTCTTTTCTGCTTTATCCCGGCTAAGCGCCGTCAAATAAGCTTCTTGAATATTTGCCCAATAAGATTACCGAGAGAGCTTTTTCTTGTTGATTACCGCTAACAAAAGTGCGGTTAGAATAAGTAAAGAGTTCCATGCAATTTGGGTTTTTTATGATCCTACCTTTTAACCTACTGACCTACTTCGGAGAAGTTGATTGATTCACACGATTACGTAGGCGTGAACGAACAGTAAATTTTCATAGGGTGGTTTATTTTAAACCGGCTGGTTAATAACAGCTGCAAGATAGTTTCTGCTTTTAAGACACTTTATTGTTCCCTTTTTTAGTTTGTGTTAAAAAATTGTGCTTCATAAAACTTTTTCTGGTTTTGATTCCTATGGAAGTGATGAAAATTTGCAGCTTAAACGGTTCAGTCTTTTAATTGCGTTGGTTTAGAAGATTCACTTTTTCACAGCACGAATGGACAGCAGATTTGAGTTCTTGATATAAATTGCAGCTTCCTAATAAAAAGGGTCTTGACAGACACACAGACAGACAGAGAGGCAGACGAACAACAAAGGTAACCTATTATAAGGGCCCTGTTTTTTCTTTACGAGTTACGAAACCCTAAAAATAGACAAACACTGCCTGAAAATAACCATAAAAGGCTATTACAGCGCTTCGTACAAAACTAGGTTAGGTTACCGTCAATCAAAAATAGCGGAAGCCCGCGACGCGAGCCGTGGCCCAGTTTAATTACCTACATAATCGATTTTACCTCTCTACGCTAATTTTCCTCCATTTACGATATAAATAGAGGAACATTTTTCAAGCAAGTTTTCTGCTTTGCCCGATGGTTGACTGGTAGAGCATGCCTTTAGGCATTAAGTCCGCCAATTGTACTTTCATTTTCGTGCAGTGAAGAATAAATAAATAAAATTAGCCTGATTTAACGACCGATGTAGTGTAATGGTTGAGGAGTCGGTGACTACTCCAGAGGTCGCGGGTTTAATCCCCGCACAGCACAAACATTGGGGTGCATGAACATGTCTGTTTGTATTGGTCTGGGTGCTTTCAATGTATAATGTATGTATTTACAAAAGAAAAAGTATTTAAGTAAACATCCGTTGTCTAGTATCCCATAGTAACGCGTACGTGTTTTTTTATTATTTATCCGTTCGTTAATGCTCTAAAGAGCATCTTTTTAAAAAAAAGAACTCATAATGGCGGACTGAGTGCCAAAAGGCATTCTCCATGTCTCATAAAAATATATACGTTTAGTGACAACTAAACACATTATGTAATAATAAATGTATGGTTAATGTGTAATTTATTTTGATTTAACAAACATTGTTTGCTTTGGTGGGAACAACACTACACAGCTTCTCGTTTAAAAAACAAATTAAATTTTAGAAAATTTAGTAAGTCAACTCTGAAAACTGAAACTAATAAGATAAGTAACCTAAGCCTGTAACATAATCCAAAAACTTCCATTACGATCACAGCGCAAAGCGACGTAACTGATTCGTCTAAAGAAATCGCGCAAAAGGGAGCAACAAAAAAATAATGTCCCTCCAAATTGAATCATTTGTAATATTCATTCTTTTTTACTCTTGCTTCTGCGGACGCTTTCAAGAGTTGGTTACAATGATGCTTTAGTACTGGAAGAGACCTGAATATTCTTTTGTTTTCACAAATGTGCCATTCCAACAACAAGTGCATTGACTGCTAGCTAGCAAAGCCAAAATGAAAAGGTTTATGCCTTAGTGTTACAGTGGGACGGCACATACTAAGAAAAGTGCTTCTGTAATGATGACGTATTGCCTAAAATAATTAACTATGAATATGAACGGCGGATTCAATAATTTTACAATAGTTTTTATTTTAATAAACAGACGACTTGGCCTAGCCTTTGCTCAGCAGAGTGCAGGTTACAAGTATACAGGTGATTAAGTACTGGTTTTCTGATCTACTTGCATAATGAAATACAATACATTAGGGTTGTGTATTACATAAGATGACATTATTTTGATAAAAAAAATATGCAATAATAATACAGCTTACAAACTATGAGCAGTCCTTTTCGCAGAAATAAACAAATCTTCCTTATGTCTTTAAAAGCTCCAGTTGTTTTATTCCAAAGTTTTTAAACGAATCATTGTATTTGTTTGGCGTAACCTGGTTAACAATTGTCGCATGGCTTTTAATGATTCAAGAAGTAAAACTAACTTGGGCAGACAAGTTCCCAAAAGTGGCACCTTCACTTAGGGCAACGTTTGATTCAACTCTATTTTAGGGAACTAATGAAGTTAAAAGCTTTTTCTGTGCCTTTTGCCTTTTCTTACAATCTTGATCTTAATCTGAATCAACCCGTTTCATTTCACTGCAGGATAAAGGTTTCCTCTCCTAGTCTCCTAATCCTCCCAATCTCTCTCACAAGAATCCAGGTTCGTCTCGCCACCTTTTCCTAGACTTTCCGCGCAGCCGTTGCTCGTTCGGGATCAAGTTAGTAGGTAGTCCTCATACACATCACAGCCGGCATGCGGCAGACGTGTCCAGCTGAGCTCCAAGTGGAGCTCAAGTGAGCTTGGCGACTGTTTGGCTCATGTTAGCGATTCCTTAGCAAATCTTGATAGATTTTAAAATAAGTAAAGATTTTCTTGTGTTAATGCAACAAAAAGGGTTTAGGCCACATCCAGCATAGCTCACATCAAGGTGACATGAACATTTCTCCTTTATGAAACTCGTTTTACGATAATCAACTGCCTTCAGGAATTCGCGACGTCACTCGCCGGGGAGGGGGTAGGAATTATTCGCTTCTAAGTATCTTTTATTAATGCCTCCTTCCTATAGCCTTCTACTTGCTTTGGATTTTCAATGAGACTTGACGTGATTAATTTTAAGAAGTCTCAGATTATCGCGTCTCGTGAAAAGTCTTATCGAAATCATTTTGGTAAAGGAAAAATGTTTTTGGCGGAAGAAAAATGACACCTAGTTTTAATAAGTTACGTCTTTAGTTTCTCACTGCTAATATTTAATTTTCCAATATTTATCTTTTTTCAACGTTATTTTACAACATATTATTAACTAACTTCTGTCCTTGTCCTTCCTTGTTGGTCATAAAATTAAATTACCAACTCATGTTCAACTAAAATTTTCCAAAAAGATTTCAAGTGATATTGAATACTTCCAAAGTAATCAAACTAGGAAGACTAAACGTAGCTAAGGAAGTTACAAATAAAATACCTCAGCAGCAACGAATTTCCTAGAATTTTACCAGCAACCTAAATAAGAAACAGGGCAATCTGATTTCTCGGTCTTGTCTCGACTTAAAGGGAAATAAAACTGTCGTTTCATAGCGAAACGGGGTCGGACATGTTACTGCACCCGGCACTGGTATGCGGGGGCCAGTTGACCCCCCTGAGGAGGGAAGGTACCCTCGACGTCACGCGCGCTCCTGGGTCGCACAAATCACGCAAGTTGAGCACGCGACCTGATCCTCTACCACGAAACTCCAATAAACAACTACTCGAACGATACATTCGCCAAACCACCAATACACTGTCGCGTTCTGTAACCAACGGAATCAATGTTGAATAAGAAAACAAGAAATGAATTGTGGTTGTGGCAAGCGTAAGTGGTGGTGACAGTGAAAATGGGAGCGCGACGGCCAACAGCGCAATGCGATAAGTCAATAGTTCTGTTTATTTTGTAGTAAACGCCTCTTTTTTAAATAAAAGAATACCGTCGTAAGGCGTAATAAGTCAGAAGTCGCAGACAATGGATGGCACGCCACATTCCCAAGCTGTTACGGAACCTGATGCAAATGGGACTTAGCGGCGTTTTTCCTTGTCCTCGGGGTGTTTGGGGGAGTTATTTTTGGTGCTGCACACGATGAGGTAGGCTTGATAGTTTTTTGGAAAAACCTCGTACTAGAACTTAGAACTTGCCATAATTATTATGATACATAATAAAGTTTTTGTGATAAAATTTGCATAGTGAAATTATGAATGATTCTTATGATTGATGAATCCATGAAACATATTTCGTTGCGTAACTCATTACAGAAGTGAATTCTGAACTGAAGTGAACTCTGAAAAGTCCTCCTCCTTTTTTGCAACATAAAACAAACTTTAAAACTTGTGATAACCACCAATTTTAAGTCCATTTCTATACCCATTACCCAACGAAATGTTCTAAAATAACACAATATAATTGTTTTTAAGTTATTTAACGATTAACAACATACAGCATACTGAATTCCGCCAAAATAACTTGAAATTTTTTGCAGAAAAAGGATTAAAAATAAAACATTGTTCATTTTGCAATGAAGCTGTAAATTAACTATGCAAAAGCACATTGTTTTCATCGATTTTCTTTGGTTTTAATTACGTACGGTGTATGAAAAAATGACCATTACTATAAATAATGACATAACTAGAACGTTGAACTCTGTTGAATACGGAAAAACGGTTTGAAATTCTAGAGTTAACGTGTTTCCATTTTAATATTACTATTGGAACATTTTACGCTGAACACGAAGCATTCCATTGGACACATAGCAACTGACAATAGTTAAATGGCTTTTAATTGATTTGGTGGAATTACAAAAATGACCTTTAACACTCCCAAAATAAATGGTGAGTATTATATGGGTCAATTGTATTTAGACTGCGACTACGCACCATAACTGTGCTAAAACTTAATAATAACATCATGTTAATGACAATGAATGAATATGAGTCCACTTTACCTAAAATGCCAAAGAAAATTCGTACTATTCATAATGAACTTTTTTCTCGTACTATGTAAATAATTCAAAGAAACAATTAAACTACAAATACTCAGATCCAGAACAAAGTCGTCCATCCACAAAAAATAGTGCTGATTTTAATTTCAACTATACTAGGAAACTATACTAGGTTAGATTAACGGAATTTGTGCTGGGACAATTTGTGTTTATAGGGTATAATGCAATCATACTGCGGAGGTTTTTTCAAAATCAACAGGTTCGATTCCCGGTTCGGGAATAGCTTTTTCTCAAAGTCTAAAAAAAATCTTCTCTATCAAAGTCAGCCTTTAGATTCCTTACAGCATTTTTCTTTATTACTTATAATTTAGGATTTGTTCCACTAAGTTCAGTTGAAAAACTCAACACGTAGGTATGTCTACCCAGCTTCGCGGAACAATACAGGGTGCTATGAGCTACCTCCTCTGTGGTCAAGCTTGCTTGTCCCTAGGGAAATTTATTACTACGGAGAACGGCACGGTATTGGCTTAGTGCATCCTCGTAAAGGTTAATAACTTCCGTAGCTGTATCTTGTACACCATTGGCCTAACATTTGATATTGGCTGGATAGATTTTGGTAGGGCTTGTGCAAGAGGTATTCTGGTGGCGTAGAGTGGTAAATTACAGAGTTTCATTGTGATCTTTTTATTTGCGTGTCGATGGTAATCTTTTTTTTGATGAGACTACTGTTCTGGCATTTCCACGACATCTTCATCCAGCACGACAGTAAGTTTCTTAGAACGGTGCCTTCACCACCTCGATGTTTCAGCAACTTTATTTGATTTATATTTTATTTTAGAAATTATATTTATGATGCATCTGCCAAACAGGTAGCGTTGTATGTAACAGTTCACCAGGTCAGCCATGTTGAGTTATACTCCGGGGTGAAAAATTCTGTATGAGACAAATAAAGAAGGTTATTGAAGGACTGTCTTAACTTGCTTAGACTCAGAGTTATCTTTTAATTATTTGCTGGTCTTTTTTGACAGTAAATGATCATCAGCTATCTGTCAAGGTATATGTTACAACCTTAGGTACCTGTCACCTTGTTGCAAAAGTAGTATGATAAAAACAATAACGTACAAAAATATATCATGCATATTTAAAGAACAGACGGGCTCCATGGCTTTAAGTAGCGTTCGAGAATTCAGGGGAATCGTTAAAAAGGCTCTAGGGAGTGAATGATAATCATTGAGTACGCAATACCTCCCGCCCACGTTCACATGGGCGGTAATTTAAAACAATAACACGCTTTCATTTCTGAGTATTTATGATTAGTTAGCACGCAAGTTGTCTTGTTACTGAAGTAAGCAATTTGATGATATTAACACTTTCCACAAAATATTTAAGTAGCTCTCACGAATGAAATCAACTCTTTCTTTTATACATTGGTCAAAAATACTAGTTTAGAATCGAGTGATTTCAGAGGCTTAAAATTAGGGGAACAAATTGAGTTGGCTACTCACAAAATATGTAGGATGATTCTGTAAGAGAACGGTGCTGGCTGAAAACCAGGTCAGGTTCAGATCTTTGACCGTTGCAGCAGATGCTGAGCCAGATGCCCTTGTCACAGTGAAACTAAAAATTACTGTTAAGTCTTTTTTATCAGTCTAATTTAGTAATTATCTATCTGTGACAGTAAATGATATCTTTATTTCTTCTTTCTTTCTTTATTTCTCTCTTTCTTTAAAAACACTTTTGAACTGGTAACCGACAGCTTTTGTATGTCCTATAAACCATCTCATTCATTGATAAATAAAACCATTGAAGAGTGAAATTCAGGATGTTGTCCTGTCAACATACACACCACTTACCTATTTTGCTTATTCAACCTACATACACACATAAACGGCCTATATACATCCCACTGCTGGGCACAGGCCTCACCTCAGTTATGAGGTGGAACAAGCCATACTCCAACACGCGGGCTCAGTATAGATTGTTGGAGGGGTGTAAGGTTAGTGAGCAACCTCAATGTTAGATGTAATCAAGCCACCCTAAGGCCTCTGACTAGGATTAACGACTGACATCTAGCGACGTCAACCGGGACCAACTGCTTAACGTGGCTTCCGAAGCACGGAGATGCCCGATAAATACATCACTAAATTTCGGTCGGGGTGGTCACCCATCCCATTTCCGATACGTCGTGTGTTGCTTTACAACAGCGATCGTCACCGATCACTGCCAAAACTGCGCCACGGGCACCTCAATTTAACCTAAACTCGTTTAATTGAAGTTTTGTCCATAAGTAAGAGAATAATTCTAATAAAGTACGGAGGCCACTCCCGCCCATACTCACATGGGCGGGCGGCGATTTAAAACAATAACTACGCTTTCGCTTCTGAGCGTTTATGATTTGTTAGCACGCAATTTTCTTGGTTACCGGTAATGTTCTAAATTATAGGTTACGCTAGCAACGATTGCGACGAACAAAAACCCAATTTCAATTCATGCTATTAGCAGTGAATTAATTAAGGAAAATGTATAAACTATCCCACTTCTGGAGAGTGCAAAACATCATCATCATCATCATCATATCAGCCGAACGACGCCCACTGCTGGGCATAGGCCTCCCCCAAAGATCTCCACAACGATCGGTCCTGCGCTGTCCGCATCCAGCGGCTTCCCGCGACCTTGACCAGATCGTCGGTCCACCTTGTGGAGGGCCTGCCCACGGAACGTCGTCCGGTACGCGGTCGCCATTCGAGAACCTTTCCGCCCCAACGGCCATCGGTTCTCCGCGCTATGTGTCCCGCCCACTGCCACTTCAGCGATGCAATCCTTCGAGCGATGTCGGTTGTCTTAGTTCTCCTGCGGATCTCATCATTTCTGATTCGATCAAGCAGGGAAATACCAAGCATCGCTCTCTCCATTGCTCGCTGGGTGACTTTGAGCCTTCTTATGAGACCCATAGTGAACGACCACGTCGCACTCCCATATGTCATTACTGGCAACACACACTGGTCAAAGACTTTCGTCTTGAGACACTGAGGTATTTCGGACGCGAATATATGCCGGAGCTTCCCGAACGCTGCCCATCCGAGCTGGATTCGACGAGAGATCTCTTTCTCGAAGTTGGACTTACCAACAACGTATGCAAAACATACTTGAAATTAAAGATAGGAAACCCAGATAAACATTAGGTTTAAGGCTCAGTTAGGACTCGAACCAGCGTCTTCAACAAACCCCGAGTTCGAGTCCCGCATGAACACAAGACTGAATGCCTTCTTCTGGGTTTCCTATCTTTTGTGAGAAGATAATGCATTATCCCTAAAGCTAAAATGAATAAAAAAGGACTTGTAATGTGGGCTTCTGAATGTTTCGATCACCATGACGGCAACAATCAGTGTGCTTCTGACTACCCCATCAGGGATATGGTCGTTAGGGTATGTTGCGTTATGTTTATATTTGTTGCATTATCTTATATTACACAACCTGTATCAAATGACAATATTTTTCATTTAAAATTCCAAATTTCAAATGACTTTAAAGAGTTGTTTTGCTGAAAGATGAATGCCCTTTCTTTTATGACAGTTATTTTTAACCATTAGAAAAGATGTTTCGTCAACTTAGTGTGATAAAGTTAGTAAAAAGAGTAATACAAATCGAGCCATGTCAGAAGCCTAGACTGTTCAATATTTCAATCAGTAAATCATAACTCTAGACTTCATAAATAAAAGGTCTTCGACCAGACTATCCAGCACTAAAGGTGACACGACGACATCGAAACAGCCCGTGAAAGAAAGTAATCTAAGTTGCGAAAGATTGACGTCTTCGCAAAAGTATCGAATCTCAACAATGTTCTGAAAAGTGATTCAATCTGTTCAATTTTAGTACGTATAAAATATTGGGACTTAAGTATAAGTACTTTTATTATATTTTTTTAAGAAACCTTAACCATTAAAATTTGTAATTTAATGGGTGCTTTCAAAAAGAGCTGTTCACTCAGGGACGAAGGGGCGACATCGTATCGGCAATGATATTATATTTAAGTTGGAGCCTGTTCACACCTAGCGTAGCGAGAGGGCAGCGTGTTCACAGCGTACACACCGCGATCTCGTAGCTATAGTACCGCGATAAAATAAATGCCGCAAGAACGCAGCGATTTCGCGACGGAAAGCGGGCTTCACGGCGTTCCCGAGGCGTTTATTTCATCGCGGAACTATAGCTGCAAAATCGAGGAGTGTACGCTGCAGACGCGATGTCGCGGCAAGGTCGCAACAACAACAAACACTAGTGTGAACAAGCTCTTAAGCTTAAGACAAGGGTCAGATAGTGGGATGCACACAGCAGCCTTTGTCTCAGAAATTAGTCCAACTTCGAGGTAATTAATTTAGACGAAATCTTAGTTGCATTGACTGCTTCGAATGAAATGCTAAAGCAGTACTTTTTAAGATTACCTGAAATTATTTTAATAATACCACTCCAAAATCTCATAATAACGAACTAGACAAAGATTGCGTATCTTATCAAAAGGCACCGCACGAATACCAATGAAGGTATAAACCATTGTAGGCGAGACGCAAAAACCTCCGAAGTTTTATGCGTAGCTCGTAAACGTAGGCCTGCCCTAAAGTTCGAGACTTAAAAGATTAAAACCATTAAATTTTTATGTTCACCCTTGTCATTGATCTTGCTCTAAGGACACCTTAACTTGAGTATAAAGAACGGGTGTAGAATAGATATAGGTATAAGAAACTCCCAATTCTTAACTCTTTAGGAAAACAAGACATAGGTACAGAAAACAAAATAAATTACAATCGATGTTTAGGACAAAAATGATCATATCTTTCGGCCTAACATTTTTCATTGCTTGGTGTAGATTGTTTCCTAACTAACGATGCAAATAATCTCACCGTAGGATATTATGAAACCACCTTCAGGACTCAACTTAAGCCATCAACAAGCTAACCGACGTCAGTCGGCTTTTCGAAACACAGAGGGGCCTAAATATTTCATAACTAGTTTTCGGTGAAAATGGTCACCAATCCCACTACCCTAATTAGTGTGCATGACTTAACTTCAGTGATCGTTTCGGATCCATTGTCTCCACTGATTCACTCGTGCCCAAAACATACATAACGGTATAAGGTCAAAGTTGTCACCCATCGCACTTCCCAACTTGGTGTTCTAAGCTTAATTTCAGTAATCGGCTAAGGAGTGGAACTCGCTTCCTGTGCATGTGTTTCCGAAAAATATAACTTGGGTCTCTTTAAGAAAAGAGTGAATAGGCACTTGCTAGGCAGACATGTACCACCATATCATCACTTACCATCAGGTGAGATTGTGGTCTAATGACTGCCAAGAAAAAAAAAACGATGTCGCCACTGAGTCAAAAAGATCTCAATATTATTTGTTACCTTTTTATTAAAGACCTAATGCCGGCTTACAAAATCATTTAATTATTTACACTTTGCACGATACGAAGCTTAATCCAAAACTAGGCCAAAAGTATTCTCTTAGGGAAATTCATTAATATAAGATGAGTGTTTACTTTGCTACTTTGAAAACTACTCTTGTTAACTTCGAGAAGCGAAGCTATAAATAATTATAATTAGTTTAAAATTGAGCTTTGTTGTAAAGGTTCAAGTTATTTTGAATAAAACCTTTCAGCAAAATCAGGTCGTTTGTGACCTGCCAGTTTGAAGATCAATGGGCAAGGCCTTTGTTTTGTAGCAATCCTTCCACTTTTTGCTATCTGTTGTTCAATGGTTTATTCTTTACTGCTCGAAAAAAAAAGAAAGATTGTGATAGTTACAACCAAGCATACCTACTAATTGCCATGAAAAGAAAAATTCAGGACAAGAAAATATAGCTACCCTATCAGAAATTCAATTTTCGTTCAAACCCAATTATAGTTCCATGAATGCTTTAAAATTCGCCCCAGAAGCGCCGGTCCACAAAGGTGCCATTATACGTCCGTCCGTAGAGATGGTGAGCAGAACATTAAACGTCCGAACGTTTATAATACTGCCTTAAATTCAGAATGCATGCATCATTAAAATCTGCGTCTCTGTCAAACAAGCAGACAATCTGATAACTAGCTGCCATAGTCTGAGTGCCGAAAACTTTTTTCAACCCTCCTTGAAGAGCTGCATTTCTCAGATCTTAGTGTCTTAAATATCTTAGAATACCGATCCAGCAACATGACAACATCTAATACATCTTTAATCAAGAACCACTCAAATATTTAAGATAGGTATCATTATTATTACCGACAAACAGGCATATTGAACTGATAACGACATAGTATAAAACAAAGTCGCTTTATCTGTCCTTGTATCCTTTATGTATGCTTATATCTTTTGATGATTTTTGATTTTGATGTGTTTTTAATAGATAAGGGTGATTAAAGAGGAAGGTTTATTGTATAATACCATGGCAACCGGGAAAGGTCGCTGGTTAATAATAAACTCAGAGTCATAGCGTTTTAGCAGCGTAGGTAGGTGATGTAAAACGTAAAATCCTTTGCCGACGCATCTTGAAGACGTCCATTTCTCCGAACTTAAGGTTTCTTATGTAAAACAACAATAGCAACAGTAATACAAGATCGAGTTCACCTTTGCATTATTTCATAATTATATCGCTGTCTAATTAAATCATTTAAAAACATCCATTCTCGTTATTAAACGATATCAACAAATTTGACTGAATCGTAGGTGCGAGTATCAGTTTTATTCAAGAAAGTTTCCAAGCATTCAAATTTATTACAAACACTCGTATACACGTTCGGACGTTAACACCAAAGGGTGTCCTCAAAGAACTATTCTTCTTCTATTTTCGTCCTAGCTCGTTATATTGTAGCCTGATTATGCGGGCGAGTGGGGTGGTGTCAGTTTGGTAGGCATGCCACGAGCTGGATTGCAGAAATTTTAGGACTACATTAGTATGTTATTCAGTTATTTTACTGTTCCTACTTAAGGTAAGATGAGAAACGCTTATTTGGCGCATGAAAAGGAATTTGTACATGTAATTTTGTGTAACAAGTTTTATCTAATTTATTTTCATCAAAACAAAAGTTTTAATGAAAAGGATTCAATAGAGCCTAGTTTTCAGTGGTTGCCGGTTGTGGTAGTGGATTATGAAAATTATGACGCATTGCTTTTTTCAAAAAATTATGCTCCATTACCTACACCAATTTTTCACCCCGACTCTAATCAGTTTCTTTGTATCTTGCTTACTGCCACTTCAAGCTAATTGAACAGTTCTTTATAGTTTAAAGCAACGTCAGTAAAGTTCTTATAGTAACTTAAAGCTAATTTCATTGTGTTGAAAATTATATTATCGATTAGGTAGTCTTTGCACCTGATCGCTACGTAGCTATTCTTCTGTAAGATCACCTGTTCCCTGTTAAAGGGCGAGTACAGACAGACATAAAAGGTGTTAGGTAATTGTCTATAACACCAAACGTGGAGTGCTAAGTGCTGTAGTTTAACGACGTCCGCTGAGGGCTATTGTGTGTTGTAGGCCAAACAAGTATACCTTTTTTTTTTTTTTAGTAGGGGAAATGCCTTACGCATACCCGTCCACCGGGGGACGGACGGGTTATGTCGGACTCTCCACTGGAAAGGTTGTATACCAGTGGCCCTACCGACTAAAACCCCTATTACTCCCTCTGATCGTCCGTAGTGGGGGAATACGCCATATAGCACTAAGCCGCGTGCGCGTTCCCCCGGACGGAGCCCGTCTGCGTGGCGGGCCGGAAGTGACCCCCCCTTCGTGAGGGGAGGCCAGAAGGGACGGCCGAGGATGTCAAGCCGTCCCTACCAGGCAGCGGTGACCCGTGCAATGCTGGCGGCGGCACTCCCGTACCACGCGCCAGCTGGCCACCGTACGCAGGCCCTACTGGGCCCGCAACCACGAGCCACCCAAAGGGCGGCTCCGCTGCCGTAACCTTCGGTACGGCCTCGCCGGGCCGCGACGCACAGGGGGGATCAGCCTTGGGATGCTGGCCCCCGCCAACCGGTTGTGCGCCGCGGCCCCAACCACGCGCCTTAAGGCGCTTGCAGGCCCCACTGGCCCCGCATCCCCGCGTCGCCCTTACGGGCTGTAGCGACCCTTACTGGGCCCGCAACCACGAGCCACCGAAAGGGCGGCTCCGCTGCCGTAACCGACGGTACGGCCCCGCCGGGCCGCAACGCACAGGGGGGATCAGCCTTGGGTTACTGGCCCCCGCCAACCGGTTGTGCGCCGCGGCCCCAACCACGCGCCTTAAGGCGCTCGCAGGCCCCACTGGCCCCGATCCTCGCGTCGCCCTTACGGGCTGTAGCGACCCTTACTGGGCCCGCAACCACGAGCCACCCAAAGGGCGGCTCCGCTGCCGTAACCGACGGTACGGCCCCGCCGGGCCGCGACGCACAGGGGGGATCAGCCTCGGACTACTGGCCCCCGCCAACCGGTTATGCGCCGCGGCCCCAACCGCGCGCCTCAAGGCGCCTGCAGGCCCCACTGGCCCCGCAGCTCCACGCCGCCCTTACGGGCCGCAGCGGGTGGGTGACCAGTCCACCACGCTGCCACGCCTGGGTTCTCTTCGCTTCCCGGTGGTGTCCCTTCCACCGGTACTAGGCCCCCTCGCCACGCCGAGGCGAGAACCCATGAGGGGGAAACAAGTATACCTATGGAATTATCATGGCGGGCATTGGGTTTCTATTCAAGAAAAATTGAAAAACGCGAAATAGGATTTTTGTATCATGATTGACCTGTTTTCGTGCCTATTTCAATAAATAAGTTGTATAATTAATTGAGTTCTTTCTTATTAATAAATGAATCTTATCTAAAATAAAAAAAGGCTGGCAAAGATTAATTTCAGCAGTAAAATTATTTTAATTGTAAATAACGGTTAAATGTAGAAAAATATAATAAATGGTTCAAATAAAAACAAATACCCAAGCTAATAGACTGTTCCGTGATACACAACATTTTCAAGCAATTTAACCTGTTCTTTCTACATTTTAAAACGATTTATTTTGTACCATATTTTATTTGATCTCAATTTCATCGCACGGAACTAAAAAGCTCACGAAACTATCCAAACAGGACAGTAGAAACTTCATAACTTCAAAATGGCTAGCAAAATTTCCGTTACACAGGACCGGACTACGGAGAGCGAAGCACAGTATCGCGAACTCCAGAACATTGTTTCTGCCCTGCCAGGTCCACACGAGCGCACTTCGGCGAAAATGTTCAGCGACTAACAATGCTCTCGTCCGTTACATGCTTTGTAGTGCGGACCTTGTGCACGTTGCCTTATTCTGAAAATGGCAAGGGGCAACGTCATTATTATTAGATAGACGTTGGACGATAAAATTGGTTTTATTTTCAAGCGAAAAAAAGCAACTTTATTTCTTACTCTAAAATCGTTTGTCCTCACTGACAGCACCAAAGCAAAAATTTGCACCCTTTATTTATTACATAGTAAAAGCCCTTAAGAAAAGATTTTGGGTTCACTTTGAGCCGCTCTCAAGGTAGTAACTTTAGAGAGATTCATGAGAGATTAAAAGCGGACGATATCTATATTTTGAAGGAATTAAAAATATTTTTACATCAAAACTCATGCTTGTATTATGATGAAAAATTACTATAACAGCGTTACTGAATTTCTGTGTTCAGGAGGTTCACAAGTCAACAAGTTGAAGTAAGATGCCTAGGATGTGCCCTGCGGTAAGGGGCTCCGAACACTACCGGGGGATCCATGCCTGTCGTAGAGCGACTGAGGTCGTAGAGCGACTGAGGGAGTCTTGGGGGTCGTGAAATGTGGGGGCCCGCATGCATTTCGTGAAACGATCCAGAGGACGCCGATAATGCGTGTCTGCAGACATTATGCTGCATGGCAGTCAAGTGGAGGGTATGTGTTGCTTTCCTCGGGGTTCGGCTACCCTATAGCTCCACGCGAGTATGACCACAGCCAGGTTTTGCAGGGTAGGGGTCTCTGTTTCCCAGGAGATCCGAGTCCCACACAACCCAGTTGTTCTTAACCGAGGGCACTGGGCGTAGCTGCATTTCCTAACGCGAAAAAAGAGGATGTCTTTAAACCCCCGTAGCGGACATTAATCGTTGTGCGTGAGCCACTCCTACTTACCGTCGGATCTCATGAAAACAGTGGTGATACCTATAGTGAAAAATAAAACCGCCGTGCCGATAAGAATAACTATAGGCCTATCTCACTAGCTACGGTCATTGCTAAGGTGTTTGACGGTGTGCTTAATACACAGTTAAACAAATACGCGAACCTGCACCACAATCAGTTTGGTTTTAGACCCAAACTGTCTACAGAAAGTGCAATACTGTGTCTTAAGCATACCGTTAGGTATTATACAGAGCGAAAAACTCCAGTCTATGCGTGCTTCCTCGACTTGTCTAGGGCCTTTGACCTGGTGGCATATGATGTTTTGTGGAGAAAGCTGAAGAGCATTAGGCTACCCAGTCAATTTATTAACATCTTTAAGTTTTGGTATGCACACCAGGTAAACAACGTCAGGTGGGCAGGTGCAGTGTCTGAGTCGTATCGACTTCAGTGTGGAGTGAGGCAGGGCGGGTTGACTTCGCCTACATTGTTCAATTTGTACATGGATGCCCTGATCGCCGAGCTTAGCAGTCGCCATGTCGGCTGTCATGTAGATGACCTGTGTGTCAATAATCTGAGTTATGCGGACGACATGGTGCTGATGAGTGCTTCGATCTGTGGTTTGCGGCACCTTTTGCAAATTTGTGAAAGGTACGGTGATGAGCACGGCCTAAAGTACAATTCTACTAAAAGTCAGTTCATAGTCTTCGAGGGCCGCGGTGCTAAATGCCCAGAACACATACCACCCGTGTATCTTAACGGTGTTCCTCTAGTCAGAGTGGATCAATTCAAATACCTGGGGCACGTGGTAACCTCCGACCTCGAAGACAGTGCTGATATGGAACGTGAACGGAGGGCTCTGTCAAAAAGAGCGAATATGTTGGCTCGCAGGTTCGCCCGGTGTTCAGTTGAGGTGAAGGTTACGCTTTTCCGCGCGTACTGCACTTCGCTGTATACCTGCGCCCTGTGGGCTAACTTTTCGCAGAAGGCGTTCAGCGCGATCCGTGTGCAGTTTAATAATGCGTTCCGGGCATTATTGGGGCTGCCCCGCTTCTGTAGCGCCTCGGGCATGTTCGCGGATGCCCACACATCCTGTTTTTACGCGACTATTCGCAAAAGATGTGCGTCATTAGTGCGGCGAGTGCGGGCCAGCCCCAATGCCGTTCTGGCGATGATAGCCGAGAGGCTGGATTGCCCCTATATCCGCCATTGCTGTCAATTGCATGCTGCCGGCAGTGTTGGATAGGGTGGTCATCCAAGTTAACTAATTTGTTTTCTTTTATTGTGAATGAGATATTATTTAATTTCAATTTAATTTAATTTATTTCCATGCATTTATTCTGTATTCAATTCAATTTATACTTCATATCATTTAATAGTGACTATTTTATTATTATTATTTTTGTATTTAATTTCAATGTGACATGTTTATGCTACCTACTTTAATTATTAATTTTTGAAAAAGAAACAATTATTCATTTCTAATATTATGACATTGTGTTGATAACTGTATTTCTGTGATATGGATCCCTGTAATCCGAAATAAATGATTTTTTATTTTTATTTTATTTATTAAACAAAGCTACACAAAAGCGACATTGTTTCTCACTACGAGAACGTACAAGACAAGAGAGTTCAGTTGCCTTTGTCGAGCGAAATTTGCCCAAAGCGGATTATTTGGAGCAACTTTGCTCGTTTGGTAGCAAAGCATCTGACCAATCAGGATGCATACTGTGAAAGTTATCTTAAAGTGCGCATGAAGCTAGGTAATAAATATGAATTCATATTATTAGGTGAATTTGATGATGATGATAATTGTACACCACACCCAGCCAGTACGTAAATAAATAGTAAGAGAGGGTCGTGGCCCAGTGGTAAAACACTCTGGCTCGGAACCCGGTCGTCCCGAGTTCAAGACTGACTGACTTCGTGTTAATTGTACAATTTGCAGCTGACTCTCTGACGATGAAAACCACCAATGAAAAACCTAAGCAACAAGGATAAATGCAGTAGGCTCGCTCCTTACAAAGTTGGGTTCAAATTCGTTCAGCAAAACGTGCCCGCTTCTGAAATCTTGCGTTCACCATGACGGAAGAAACCCGTGTGCCTCTGACTACCCCGTCTGGGATATAATCTTTGGGTTATGGTAAATGGTATGGTATAGGTATGATAATATAGGCAAATTAATAAAGATAAAAATTAAGCAGTAAGTGTAAAGTAGTATCATGCCTTAGCCTTTGAACTCACTCCCAATTACGGATGGCCTGCTGACATAAGCGTTATTAAATAAACAATTAATAATCACAACAAAAGCTACTTAATAATAACGCGATCCTGATTAATATGTGAATAATAAAGCAAACATAAATTGCTATCATATCCGCCGTTTCGTCGGCAAACAAACGGCCGAACTGGGTCGCTGTTGCAATCACCGGATAGCTTTCAGAGTATTGGACGGCGCCATTTTATATTTGAATAGCAAAATTAAGTGAATTGGGATGTGTACGAGTATTTGTCGACATGTTTAGTGTACTGGTTATGACCGCCGGCTGAGTAGAGATTCAAATGCGAGTTCGGTTTTCGCATTAGACAATTAATGTGGGCTGATTTCATAGAATTTAAAACACCATTTACAAACGTACGTGCGCAGTCAGACCACCGCACGAAGCAAAACACAAACAAAACTGCTTTTATACTAATGTCCCACAACTGGGCATGGGATTGGGCTTAAGGTGTGCCTCAGCTATGAGGCGGTACATGAGCTTTGAGTTAAACATTGTGATACAAAACTAATTAAATCAATTTATTATTTACTAGCGGCCGCCCGCGACATCGTCCGCGTGGATTTAAGTTAAAAAACAAGAAGTAATATTTCTATATAAATTGTAGCCTATGTGCGATTAAGATGTATAATAAGCTATATTATTGTAAAGTTTAATTAAAATCCATTCAGTAGTTTTTACGTGAGAGAGTAACACGGCACATCCACACATACAAACTTCTGCATTTATAATATTAGTAGGATTTGTAGGATTAATAACATTCTATTGCCACACACATTTGCACACAGATATATGTACTAGAAACGTAGTCAACCACTGGATACGAAAATAAGCACACTCGATATTCAATTTACAAAAACATTGGCCAAGACCGTACAAAAACGTTTGGTTGGGTTCCATTATGGAACCCAACCAAACGAATATGGAACTTCCATATTCAATACAGTCGCTTACTGCATCGAATATGAAACTAAAAACTCGTATAAAATGATGAAAGTGAAGTCAAAGAGTTCAGTAAGTCCTTCGAACACTATTCCTTTACGAAAAATATTTAAAATGCTAATCACGTACTTATTACAGTAAGAGAAATCAAAATTTATTGCATCAAGAAAAATAAATAAATTGGGATCTTTGCCAATTAATTATATTTCACAGTGTCATATTTTTAGAATTGTAAAGTGTAAGGGTGTAAGTGTAATTTTTGTTTATTTTTAAATGTCAGTTAGTTCTCCTACTTTTAGTTTAATATTGTTTAAACCAAGTTTTCTGTTTCATATTCGCTAACGTAAAGTTTTACTTTAGTAAACATGCAATCCTACTACCTGGTATGTCAAAACAAGCCCGACTGTTGCATATTTTTCAGGCAACTCAATGCTTCAGAGGGCACCAAAAAAGTAGTTGGTCCAGCTATACTTCTGAAAGTATTTATAAGTTTAGTTCAGCGGTTACTTACGGTACCCTAAAAAGTCAGGCTTCCTATCATATGGCAAGATAGCTTATCTCGGCGTTGATTAAGGCGGCGTCAAATGTGGTTTATAGGCGCGGTGACTTTGAGTCAGAGAGCTTATTAAAGTTATCGGCGGATTTACACTGATGAGACGCATGCGCGTGCATACTGATGTGGCTGCGCGGGAGTTCCAGTGCTCATCGCGATCTAGAGGAACGTTTAAAAATAATTCTTAACGGCTTTAGTTATTTATTAATTCATTCATAACACTTTTAAACTTACAGAATACACCAAGGCGCAAACAAGCTCATACAAGCGCAATCACAAATGGATTCAGAATGTTGCATGCTTAAAAAACACAAAAAAAGAATAATTCATTAAAAAAGTACTTGAATGAAAAAAGGCTTGAATGAAAAGATCGAGAATTGAATAAAAAGAAAAGATCTTGTGCAGAAATTGTTACGTAAGCTAACATTTTTCAATATTTCTGAATCTAACCAATTTTAATCGTGTAAAATATGCGAAAGTTGGTATGATTGTATGGATGTGTGTTACTCTCTTATGTAAAAACTACTGAATGGATTTTGATAAAATTTCACAATAATACACATAGGACACATACGCAAGGGATACTACAGTTTACTAAAAATATTCCTTTTTTTAGAAGTCGCGGGCGGCGGTTAGTACCTCATAATTTTCAAATGACACAAATCAGCAACCTTTCTCTCTAGTTTTTATTTTCCATACGCATAACTACACTACACATTTATAGGTAAAAAATTGTGAACTGATGAAGATAAGACCCTGGCCATTTACTATTAACTCACCACCTAAGTACCTAAGTCGATCTGGAATCTTGTTCTAGGTTAAATATCATAACTGGCAAGTCTAAGTCTACTGCAAACTGTAAGTATGAAGCAGTTAATTACTCTGGACAGCAGCGCGTCGTCAAAGGTTTAACTAAGCGTGACGTAGACCAAGTTTCGTCTCTGTCCGAAACTTACTCTGTACTCGAGCGCTTATTAGAAACTTATCAATTCGGAAGTTCAGCATTACTCAAATGTCTCAATAATGTTATATTTACTGTATGCTTTGTTTTTGATCATCAAACAGATAATTAAATAAGCACTTTTTTTGTTTTACCGTTTGTCGTTTATTTTTAGTATACAATTCGCAAGTTTATTAAATTCAATAAAGTTTTACTTGAATTTCAAGCGCGAAGAATTCAGTCAGTTCGACTGGTTTTGATCAGAGACGCTGGTTGGACGATTTTTATCCTAGCCATTTTTACTCTTGACTGTCCAAAGCCTGCCAGGTTTCGACCAATGACCAACTTTTTGAAGCATTGCTTTTTGAGCCTTTTCATGAGATGGCAATAGAATGTGGAAACCCTATAGGAGGGGTCATTAACGACTCACTAAAATGTCTACCCCATCATGACTTCCCCATCATGACTTATGCTAGCCCCGTGTTCGCACACGCTTCCTCCCGCTCTATCCATAAGCTACAGACCCTCCAAAATAGGTTCATGCGCAAGGCCACGGGTGCCCCGTGGTTCTTACGCAATGAAAATCTCCATTTAGACTTAGATCTGCCTACCATCCAGCAGTATCTAAAACAGTTGTCCTCCAAATTCTTCGACTCTACCATGACCCACCCAAACCCCCTAGTAGTCCAAGCCTCTAATTATCTCCCTAGGCCCCTTAAGGGCAAGAAATCCCGAAAACATCGTCGCCCTAGACATGTCCCACTAGAGCCCGATGATGCCATCACCCGCTTCATCGCCTCCGTCAAACAGCTCGCGCCAAGCCAACACTCTACAAGACCGAGATATCGTCCACGCCGGCGTGGACGCGCGTCGCGGCCCCAATCTTTTAGTTATGCTTCGCGGTACCGGCACGTCCCCGGCCGCTTCTCTCCCCAAACTTACGTTAGATTACCTAGTCCCAGTAACGCCCTAAGCCGAGGCTCGGCCCCCCCTGGGGGCACCCTTAGGCCTGTTACTTAACTGTTAGGGGTTGTGAGCCTTCCGCTCACCCCATTGCCCGGTAAAGCTGTGAAAGTCACACCTTGGACTAACAGCAAGTCAATTCAAAAAAAAAAAAAAAACACTAAAATGTCAGTCAATGTTGAAAAAGTATTCAAATCAATGTCGCCACCCCCAGATCTATATCTACAGACACTTCACGGAACAGGCTTATGCTGCGTTTCCACCGAAGATATACGAGGATGCGTAGCGAGGGATGTGTTTGTAAAGAACCAATAGAATCACTTAATTTGTCTCACCTCGGTCAACACATCTCTGGTGGAAGCGTCCACACGTTTCCACAGCACAGTTAGACATTCTGCCACGACACATTTCCCATCACACACGGCTTTAAACGCAGCCTTAAACGAACGTTTTGTTTTAAGGCGTCGTCTTTTGAGCGCCGCCTAAAAACAAAACAAATTCTATAAGCAAACGCTTAGATCAGCTTAGTCATTTTATTCCACAACATAATACTAACAGCATTATTAAAAACATTATAAGTTGTAATAAATAAATTCAATCCAATCAAAAGTACAGCCCATTAAGTTAACTAAAAGCCTCATTTATGATTGTGAGCGCATTCCAATACGATTTACAGTCCATTTTGTAAATGCCAAAAATTGAATGGAGCCAAAATAAAGCTACTGATCATATATTGGCCGGTTAATTAAAATGACGATTTCTTGAAATGTTAACATCAAGCTGGGAATGACCGATATGAAGTTGTGTAACCAATTAAGATCTTCGGAGTTTAAAAGATACAGACGTTTGCATACGCCAGAGGGATGCCTTGGAGCGGCATTTCGCTGAGTAAAAAAATTTGGATATGGTTTTATCAATTATGATTAAAGGTTCAAACCAAAATGATAAGCATAATTTTATTGCTAAAGAAATTATGCTTAAATTCGCCAAATTGAACATACGAGTACTTCAATAAATTATCCTTGGACATATTGTTTGCAATATGAATGTGTGTTCAGAGGCAAGATAATTTAAAACCACTGCCTTTAGATAAGTTTTTGTTAATATTTTGGTGCCGGGAGAGGCAAATGATTATGACTCATTTCCGAACGTTCTTGCAATCCATTTTTTTATAGATAGCTCTTATTTTACCTTATTTATAAAATAACCAATCCCTAACGTGAGAATATAAGATACGTGATTTAAGGTTGGTTACCTCACCTTGTCGTCAGAATTTAGAAAACCATTGCATATCCAACTAATTCGTGGTAAATCACATGATGTTAATTAATTGTTTGAATAATAGATTTCAAGGAGTTTTTTTTTCAAAACTAATTTTTAGTTATTTTTGGCGAGTTATTTGGTGATTATTGTTAAGAAATTGGCTTTTACACTAGAGGTCGCGGTTTTGTAATCAGTATAGTGTCAATTAAAAGCATTTGTGTGCACGACTTTGTAATATAACAACACGTTATATTACAAACCTTTACTAGTTTTTGGCTTGCCATCGCTATCTGGAATGATACTCAATGAAGAAAATTAGTACATTTTTTTCATGTCAAATGTTACCACATCCAAAGTGTATTTGCGCTCCATGACCGATTCTTCTTTAACACTCGTTGCTCCGTTCACATAATTTAGTTTTATCTCTTTAGAATCTCTTTAAGGCACTGTAAGTGGCCATAAGTCGGTCGTTATCTTCATCCTTGTCACCCATCAGTATATGGGTGAAATGTGCTTAATTAGCTATAAATTGAATATTGATTGAAGTAACGACTTTACTGGTAACGTTAATGGTGGTTAGTCATACAGTTTGTACTAAAGAATCTAGTCGCTTTTTATCGAAGTATAAATCATTGAATTTTATCGAAAAGTATTTTAGATGCGATAATGTAAGAATGTGGTTCGCCATATATATTTTTTTAACTGTTGCTTAGGAAATAGCCAGATGTAGCTTTTGCGGCTATTGATAAATTAATGAATATCCCTGAACATCATTCCAAACAGTGCCGTGTAGCCCCGAAATGATTAATCGCTAATCAGACCTTTTACGAATACACTCAGGAATAGACACAACTATCTACAATTACTTACTTATTAAGTAATGTCATGTAACCAGAAATCAACATTTTCTCATCACCGTTTATTCTTATGAAAACCCCTCGGCACTTGAACCAACGAGCAAAAACAGCAACAGTTGAATTCAATAAAATAAAATTCAGCGCTATTATTAAATTTTCATCAAGATCTCTAAGGCTGGTACAGAAATGCATATTAAAGAGTGAGACGCAACAACTGACAGGCTCGTTCCCCGGGGCTTCCCCACTCCGCTACTTGATTTGATGAAATTGAAAAATTGTTCCAAGATTGCTATGACTCTACTCAATGATATTATAATAGAAAAGACGTAGATAGGTTACTTGTGCTAAAAAAGTGGCACCCGAAATCAGAACTTCAAACACTTGAGCAAATTGACAGTTTGAGACGGCACTGCGCAACATGTATCCTGCCTGTGCCTCCTTTTCACTCTAGTAAATAATCATACTATCTTGTACACCTCAACACTATCTTGTTTCCGTCAAATTTCTGCCATTCCGATATACAATATTATGCATAATACTTATGCATAAGAAGGGCGACAAAGCAAACATAGACAATTTTCGCCCAATAAGCCTTGTTTCCCACGTATATAATAAGCTCTTCGTAAAAGTCATAGAGAATCTCATATCTCGACAGCTCGATTCTCATCAACCACCCGAACAGGCAGGGTTTCGCAGGGGCCTTTCCACTACGACCACTTGCATACACTCAATCATCTTTTGGAAAAATATCAGGAATTTCATATACACTGCATAAACATTTTTTTTTAAGTTAACCATAGTTGGTAGCTTTTGAGATGGATAAAGCTAATACAAAAATGTATATTGAAGAGTGGCACGCAACGACAGACAGACTTGTTCCCCCGGGTTTCCCCGCTTCAGCTACTTGATTTGATGAAATTGAAAAATTGTTTCGAGATTGTTCTTACTCTATTAGCGCAGTAAGTGCATGAGGGTAAAAGAGTGGGAGCTGAATTGAATAACCTACTTACTATTTTACCATAACCTTTTATGTATTTTAATATAAAATATAAAGTCTTTATAAGATGTTGAATAACAAGCTTCGTTTAGACTGGGGCTAGGTGGCACTGTGTGGATTATTGTCAAATTAATATTTTTGAACCACACTAGCGGCCGCCCGCGACTACGTCCGCGTCGATTTAAGTAAGAAAATAAATGATATTTGTCGCCTATGTGCGATTCAGATGTATAAGCTACATGATTGTAAAGTTTTATTAAAATCCATTCAGTAGTTTTTACGTGAAAGAGCAACACGGCACATCCTCACATACAAACTTTCGCCTTTATAATATTAGTAGGATGCTTTTTCAAGCGTTCTCGATACGTTTTGCATTCACAGTAAGTTAGGTGTTTTAGTTAATTTAGTTTTTCATTTTGTACGCAGCTGTCTAAAACTGTCGCTCGTTACTTATCACCCTGGTCTGCTGGAAGAAATTTCTTTTAAGTGATGAGTTCACCTTTTACTGCCCTTTAAAATGTCTATTGTGATTGTATTTTTGGGTACAAACAAATAAATTAAATGAATAAGATTTTCCTGCTATGAGTAGAACATAGTATACACATACTTATCAACATACGGTATGAAAATTCAGTAACAAATGTTATTAATTCCAAATAAATCTAATTATCAATGATTTCATCAGTCAAGTTTGCAAGACTTAAAGTCTTCTCCAGAGCAATCAAATTATTGGTTTCAAATTATAACGTTATAGTTTAACGAAGTTTCTCAAATACTATTCCGGTAATAGGAATAGTATAATTAATTCACTAATAACTTACTACTTGCTGTTTGTTATTTTAGTGTTACAATTAATTTAGCAAGGCTTATCGTTTGATCTACGGACTTGTTTGACTTCTCCTTTATTTTGATAAATATGCTTCGTTAACATCATTCAGGATATAATTTGATAGAGATTACGGTTATTTATTTATTTACGCATGTCAATTTGGGCTGCTGTTAAATGATCAAATATATCAGACTAAATTAGCTACAACACTATAGCTTTGAACGAAATGTCAAAATGCCATTTCGAAGAACCTACAACTTGCAAGACGTAGGTACGTAGTTAATGGTTCTACCATTCACGAAAAAAAAAAAAAAAATTGTAGTTAGAATAGATCTAATACATTTTTTCTGTTAACTAAACAATCAGCGCTTAGTGATGAATTTATATATTTTTAAAACAGCAAAACTACCCCAAAAAATGTTGGATTCAGATCGCTTACAACAATAACGCCGGTCGCATAGTACTTACATTTTTAGGAGTTTCTGTTTCATATATCCGTAACTGTTTCAATCATACCTGAACTTTGATGGCTATCAATTGTTGGTTTACATAATAATATGCCTTATATTTATGTTTGTTTATGCCAAAAAAACGAATGGCATATGCCAAAGTTGTAGGTTATCAGGGCACAGTACTTTCCACCGTGGGAAATGGAAGATAACATCAATCTTAGGTGTCGTTCTAATAGTACCTCGCTGCCCTTACGATGGATGGAGTAACGGCGTGTGGGCGCGTTCACACCTACACCGGTCTTTAAAGTTTTTATTAACACTAATTTACCGCTAACTGTTGCTACGCCTACATCTATTCGGTGTATCGATTACGAGATAAACCGTGTATGGTATGGTACTGGCAATTTTAACGCGTGTTTAATGTTGAGAAATTAATGAAAGTGAAGTCATTGCTCAAAGCTGGTACTGCGTTTAGAAATGAAAACCGCGCACGTAGTGTATACAGGCAAATCGAAATGGACTGGATGGGTAGTACTGCGTTCAGAAATGAAGGTGACGTGGTACATAGCCGAATTGAAATGGAGTGGATAGGTACGGCTCACCAAGAACTAAATGAGTATGACTTGTACGCGGCAAGGTAGAAAGATGGGAGACCAAATTCAGTGGTGTATTAAATTTATCTTTCATCCATTTTCGTCCATCACAAGTCACGACTTACAATTAGCCCTTGCTATACGGCAATGCAATGGATGCATAGCGAGGGATAGAGGAGAATGGCCTCAAGAAGGAGAGCCCTTTCCTCAGCAGTGGGTGGATCGGTTACCATCAGGTTAGACTGAGGTCAAACGCAAACCCATATTAAAATAATACAAATCCATATTGGACACAAGCCCCAAATGAGAAAAACAAACACACGGAACACAAACATGACTGATGTGTGGACTCTACCACCGTTGCCCGACTGTTGTTTCTGTACTCAAAAGTACCTACCGGCAACATGACACAACAACAAGAAACTCAGCAGTAGCAACAAAAAGAGGCTTTCTGACTGCCGTCATGATAAACGGAACATTCAGAAGCCCAATTTTTCTAGCAAAGCGATTCATAGTCAGTGGATCGGGTAAGGGGCAAGCCTACCGCCGCTATCCAGGTTGCCCGGTTTTATTATCAGAAGAGAGTTCAGCCATACAAAAAGTAGGCGATAGAATATTTAACTCTGCTCTACCCAAGTAGTGTTTAACTACTGGGTCGGGACCCAGAGAACCAGGGTCATCGACAAAGCTCTCAGAATAAGAAGCTCTCGGAAGCCTACGTCCAGCAGTGGACCAACATAGTCTGATGATGATGACTGGGTCGTGAAAGTAGGCGATAGAATATTTAACTCAGCTCTACCCAAGTAGTGTTCAACTACTGGGTCGCGACTATTAAGTTAATCAATGCAAAAAGACCGTTCTGTTAAATTTATGTGACCACAATGTATTAACTCCGGATTATAATAAAGGGTAAGCAATATAAATGGGTCAGCATGCAAAGGGCCGGTTGCAAGGCGACCCTTATGGATTGGCGATACGCAAAAGGCGGGGCAGCTCGTCATTCAATGTCTCTTCGCTCTTTTAATTAACTTTTTGTAGTATAAATTACCAGTAGCTCATATATTACATGCTATCTTATTTTTCGTTAGATTCAGAAAGTAAAAAAAGTGAAATTGATGTTGTATGGCAACGCACACCGGGTCGGGAATGGGATGGGTGACCACCCTGACCAAAATTTACAGATTTTTTACAGGTATGTTCATGCTTTGAAAAGGAAGCTAAGCTGTAGGTTGCTGATGATGTGGATAGATGTCAGTTTTGCTAAGTCTCAGGCCTAAGGGTGGTTTGATGACATCGGCAATAAGGTTTATCATTAACCTTATACCCCACCAAAATCAACACTGAGGGCGCGTGTTGAAGTAAGAGTACGAGTAAGGCTCGTACTATCTGTTCTGTATTTGATTAAAATCAATCTTTATTTATTTATTTACCAAGTATACATTTCACATTTTTACATTGAACATCTCGCCAAACTGCAAAAGCAGTTTATTGACAAGTTTGTACTCATTTTTAATTTATTAATACAAATAAATACTTTAAAATGAAATACCTTCTTAAATTCGTCTCAGACTAAGCCGAATTTCAAATTTATTTCGTTAGCCTTCGTAACCGAAGCCAACCTTCGAATCAGTCTAGAAACATCTGTGAAATTGATATCTAGAATTAATTACCCAAATCGGCATCTAGATAAGCCTAAAAGGTTGTAGGTCGTTAAAACGGCCACAAATGTTGATACTTTAATCAAAGTCGTAAATCAGACGAACTATTAAACGCGTCTGACTGAATCATTGGCCAATTAATGAGAAGGTATAGCTATTTACGTAGCTTTGACGTTGAGAGCCTGTTCACACTACCACAGTACAAACATACAGTAGGTTATCTAAGGCCGCCCGCCGAGTTATAGCCTAGCGTGCACACAGCCACGCGGCACAGCCCGTCCGTACTGTCGCCTCCCTATGCCTCCCTATTTATGCTAGCGTGTGCGTGAAATCGCGACACGGCGCGCGACACGCACGCACATATTCAAACCGAGAGTGGCACGTTTGTATGTAGATGTTCTACTGTAGGATGTTTATACTGTGACACTACTTAGCGTTTGTTGGGCGATTTCTCAGCGAAGCGATCTTGCCGTGTGCAGCGAGCTCGCGGCGTTGTCGCGGCGATTATTTAATTGCGGAACTATCGCGCGTGATCGCGGCCTGTAGTTGCCCAACCAAATCTAGGCGTGAACATGCTTTACAATTCTACTTGACATAGACACCAAAGAAAAAGATACCAGACTTTGGTAGTTAATTATTTAATTTTTGCTATTGATTGAACAGAAAAAAAATGACTTAGGGCGGATTTTTCAAAACTTAGATAACATTTATCAGACCAATAACTTACAAGTCGGCCCATTTAGAAATGTTGGATGTCGAAATCTATAATCTAAGCAACTAAATGCTCGTGCTATGGGATACTAGACAGCGGATAAACTTACTAAAATAATTTTATTTTGTAAATACATACTTAATATACATAGAAAACACACAAAACAAACAGACAGCACAAAAACAGAAACAAACTTGTTCATGAAAAGAAATGTTTGTAGGTACTGTGCGGGGATCGAACCGGCGACCACTGGTGTAATAGCCCACTTCTAAACCATTACACCAAATCGGTCGTCAATGAACATGACACAGCGCACGCCATTTTAATTCTGTCGCATCTGTAGGCTGCTGAAAATATACGTTTAACAGTGCACAGCTCATCCAAGTGAATTTGAATTTTATGACACAGAAATTGCGGTCAATATTCCAGCGTTTGATTTCTACAACTTCGGTTCTCTATTGCAAACGCGAAATAAATTCGGAAATGGAATGGTATGAACAAATTTAAAACAGATTGGATAATAACTCACTTGACCGCAAGATATTTTCAATTTTATAGTAGTGTTCCGCCAAAATGCATAAATCTTATAGTTTGTGTCTTTTCTCAAAATAAGTAATTTTTTAATTCTGTTGTGAGCTGTCGTAATAAATTTGATCTTCCCAAATGACTAATCGGTTTCTAAGTAGTTTCTAAAATATTGCCTTTTTGGCTGGAACTCCTTAAACTTCTGAGAACTTCATGTCTTCCTATTAAAAATAGTGGGCTTAAGAAATCCCCATTAACAACGATCATTACATCACATAAATTAACGCATGTTATTGTGTGTTTGGATTATTTACCTGTTATAAAATGAGTGCTTTTTTCGCCAACAAACTGCATTGTTAAAGCAGTTTGGCGATCTTTTAGTTAAGTTTAAAACTTTTATAATTTTCTTAAATTAATAAATAAAAAAAATAAAAAATATTAAGCAGTCTTTGAACAAAAATATAATATCGACAAGGAATCAAAGAGACACACGTCGGTAAAATGTTCTTAAACTTTAAATTGGGCTTTAAGATTAAAGACATTATTGTCTAGCTTTACGACAAATACTGAACATTTATACGTCCTACTAAGCTAGGCACAAGCCTCATCTCAACAAGAGGTGGCGCTTAGCCATGATGGTAACCTAGGGCTTATTCTTCTGTTTACATTTTCATTATTCACTATAAATTTATTTGAGAAGCAATCGCTGTTTTATGTAATTTAGTGATCTCCACAGATTACACACGGGGGACTTTGCAAGTACTTGGCAAATTTCTTTAGCGTTATTTTTTCAAACGTAAGTAAGTCAATAAAAGATTGGGTTTATTTCCGCGCACAAAAGTGACTTTTACACTTGTAGTTCAACTTGTGCAGTAATATCTTGACGTGCGCTATCGTATTTTTTCATGAATGAAATAAATTAACAGAATATTGAAAAAATATAAATATATGTATTTTTCACTGAAGTCTATATTCAGTTCCTGATACCAAGTCGCTCCTAAAAATTCGGCAAGTACTTGCAAAATCACCCTGTATAAGTATAATGTATTTTATGGATACTAGTAACTAGTTTCCATACGTTTAGGTGTATTCTGTCCCAAATTTATGAAACACAATCGAAAAATAATCGATTCATTAGCTTTGACGGGCAAAGGCCACGCAAACAGTGGGGAGTGCTCACAATGCCCAGTATTTTCCAGGGAATTGTGCAAAATATTTAGTACAAAAGGGAGTAGACGTCATTGGACTCTGGTAAGGGTAGCCAGGCGTTAATGTTTTAATAGGGGCATTATAGACTCCTGACACGATTTAATTCCAAACGGAGTAGTCAGGGCACTCTGAAGTTTGCCGACCACATTTCGCCGAGATAAAACCAACGTGATGAGAGACGAGGTTTCCGCCATAATCTAGGTTGGTTAGGTTTTTGGGTTGAGGGACAAAAATTGGAGAAAATACTATCCAAACTTTTTAAAATAAATGACTGATGAATTAAGTAGGTAGGTAAATATACTGAAACCAGCAAAGAAAAATTTGGTCTTGGCTTCAGGCAGCAATCGAAGCCGCGTCTTTCGCAAACCTGACGACTGCTCTTACCGAGACAAGAAAACCAAGCTCAAATGTATTTTTCTGGTTTCCAGATCTTTAGTAAAGATACTGCTATTGAAAATGTTAAAATGATAATAATATAATCCTGTTTCTGTTTAACCCTGGTCACCCTAATCCCTATTCCGGACAGGTTTCCGGTAATGAACGGCGTGTAGGGAAGTAATGGTGAGGGATGATTGCGGCTAGACGCAGTTAGTGGTGGATCACCTTCGTTGTGGTCAGCTTAACTGACTTTACTGTGACTGCTCAAGTACTGAAAGAAAGCCTTGTCATAAAAAGAAACTGTTTCCAATACCAATGGTTATCATCATAATTTTTTTAAGACTTTTGTTTGAGAATATACTTCTATGCCTTTTGTTTCAAAAGGTTTTCTTGCACATTGGGAAGCAATGAAGAGGGTGGCAATACATCATCAACGTAAAGGCTGTCAGAATGGATAATGTACTGTAAGTTGTCCAGTTTACAAACATTGGGTAACAATAATAACTTGTATTTGATGGATACATAATATTTCATTATAGGACGCGCGATTAGACTTTAGGTTTTATGAACTTTTATATTTAAGTGAAGTAAGTGAGTAAATTATATTGCCATTATATAATTCTGGGCTATCAGCCCATTCTTGGCTGAGAAGAAGAGTAGAAGTGAGTAAATTACACTGTACATAATATAATTTTGGGCATTTGTAGAAAAAGGACTTGTCACCTGAAAATAGTTTCTACAGAAATATCCGGAGTTTCAGAAAAACTAATACCTAGGTCCGAAATAGTTTTTTTTGTAAGTTAGATATTATGTACGATACATACCTAACACGGATTCATCTTTTCAAGTTCACCTAGAACTATGGACAACGTGTCCGAAATTAGACCTCCTGACACCCGAATAAGACCATGATTTTACTGGATCATAGAGCCATTTAAATTGCACCTGAAATAAAACACATGATTACGGGGTCTTTCATCACAGGATGCCTACCAGACACAAAAAAGTAGAAAAACTAATTTCTGCATACAACGTGAAACTTCAGTATAGAAAGTTACGTAATGGACAGCGAAATAGAAGGCAGATTTCTACTAAAAGGCACATGTAAAAGGGTTGACGAAAAGGTCAGTGGGTAAAGCAGAACAAAAACTGACTCCTAACCAATACTAGATTCGATTGTCACAGACCAGAAACATGCAGTGTAACTTTGTAATTTGACTGTCGCGATGCCACAAATGATGAGGGTTAAATCCCGCACAGTGGCAGTGTTAGGGGCTATTCAAGTATGTATTTAGAAAGTTCAGCGTCAGATAATGTTTGTGTGAACTTTCACAGATATATTTCATATGGCTAAGTAGCCAATCTTACAAGGCTTTGCATTCATTCAAACACATAGGTGAAATACAATAATCAAAATAAGCCCCTTATCCTGAACTGCTTCCGTTTTTCTTAATAATGTGGTTGTCTCTTTGGTCATCGAATATCTCTGAGTTCAGTGTAGGTACCTCTTGGCAAGGGCCTCCTCTAACAATTTGTATTGTACTCTGGCTCTAGCAACCCTTCTCCATTTTGGGTCTGCCGTCAGTTTCAGTTCATTCTACCATCTCTTGCTTTGTCTTCCTCTGTTCCTTCTCCTGATGAAATACAATAAATTATTAATAAATCATAAATGTTAGACCGTGGTTTGAATTTAATTGATGCTTCAATTATTATCATTCAAGTTTACTAACAATCTAACCACGTGCCGTAGTCTAAACGTTTTCCATACAGTGAATTTTGATTTCATGAACCGGATCCGAGCATGAGACTATGGATTGATTTTCTTATATCAAGAGATATCGGCAGGGTAAAGAATTCAAAATAGGACCAGTTGCACCGCATAATTTTATCCTGTGGTTACTGTCAGACAACTCAATCATCTCCATTCCCATCCCGAACGTTACGGAAAATTGGAATTTGTCACCCTTTATTCGACTGATCTTTCTCAGCTTCGCGCAATTTGCCCACCATCTTTGATTGGAGTGCGTAACCGGATATCCGGCGAGGTTATCGTTTTCTTCCTCTTTTACGGTGAATGAATACACCTTTATCGTGTTTCAGGTACGCTTTGATGTTTTGATTTATTTACAGTGTGTTTTTGTATTGGATGAAGGCTGAGGGTAAATTGAAATCATGTAACATCGTTTTGGTTTTTATCGTATTAGTGGCTGTTTAGATTGGAAGGCGAAAAGCGTGGAAAAATTGTATATTTTAAAAGCTCGTTTTTATTTACTCTGTTCTAGGAATACGTATGATCACGACAGATGGGACTTTGAATACATAGTAAATATGTTACTAGAATCCACAGCATATTTTACTTTTATTGAAGGAAGTTAAGGTTTCAAGTTTTTCATTTGAAAGGAAGACCCTCCCCTCGGCCCACATACAGTTCTAAAAGTGCCGGCCAAGAAATGAAAATGCTGTTTAACCAGATAAAATTTCATAAAAATGTTCATATTTAATGTTCAGTTAATAACATTCATTGATTATTTTCATTACAAGAACAGGTTAAATCAAACACAGCGACCAAACTTAAAAGAGACCAAAGTCAATAACATTCGTACGAGTCATTTAACAGTACCTATGAACTGCACAAAGAATTCCGTAATATTAATATTTATAAAAGAGAATTTCATTCCAGCACGATAGGACAAAAATTGAGGCTTGATCGAAAATACAAAACAATTTACTTCGCATATTTTAATTTATGAACATGTAAATGAAGCTTTCAACTGAGCATTGTATTGAAACTTGAAAAATTGGTTTATTAATTATTATTTTTCATGTGCAATAAAAGATGCTTATGAGGTGAGGTCGTTTATGTTTTTGTTATGACTTTACTCTGTGACTTCAATAATTGTAAACAGTGTTGAAAAGAGTAACTGTCGAGTTCCTTGCCGGATTCTTCTCAATAGAAACAACTTCCGAACCGGTGGTAGAGTAACATAAAGTATCACTTGTAAAATATTACATAAAATAAATTTATTTAATGTAAACTAAATTAATTATTTAATACATTTATTTGATCTTTTGAGTCAAAAATATCACGATTAAAGTACTTTATGTTGTCTTGTCAGGTTTCGACAACAAACAAAAGAAAGCCACTGTAACTGTTATATCAATTCTTGAAATCCTAAAAATATAGCTATGGCTAGTAATAAACAACGGTGAACACCAAATGAAAGTAATTTAAACTGGCACTAAAACATATAGAAAAAATGTCTCTAGGAGCGTCCTTTTTATTAAGAAAACCAACGTCATAATTTTATGATGAACATTGCTGCACAGACCTACTTATCGTCTAGTCAAGCTAGTTTTAGCATTATTTCGATTAAAAACAAACCTAGAACGTGTCATGGTGTCTAGTTTTCTAAGTCATGACTCTTGTCCTATTATGAAAAAGTCGGGTCTTATTATGAAAAAAATGATCTTTCCTTTTTTGTTTCAAGACCAGCTTTATTGCCTTGTCTTTACGTTATATTATTTACTCACATATTTTATGTTTTTCTACTTGTCCACTCTTTTATTGTTTCACTAAGTGTGCTTCCATTCTGAGTCAGCTAAGTATTTTTCATGTTCGCACTTTCAAAAAGCGCTGAAAACATAATATTCCCAATATAAAAAATTCAAAGGGTAATTGTTTTCTCTCCAATGTGCCTGAAAGTCACATTTTTTATATCGTTAACGCCGGGCTGCCTAAAAAGTTAGTCGCGTTAATGTATTTGGCTTTTGGAATACGCTCCCAACTTTTTGTTAAGCCTAATACTTTGAGAGTGGCATGGAGTGACATCATTATCTACTTATACCAATATTACACGTTTGTTTTAGTTTTCGTTATATAAAATTATACATATTTAATGTTCTAGTACATGAATAGCTGTAATTAATAAATTTGGAAAATGAAACTTTTTCCAAACAGCATTGTAATTTCTAATTAAGTAAAAAAAACCTCTCTTAAATTTAAGGAAAATTATAGCTAAGGATGCAATTTGTTTTAAGTAAAGTTTAAAGTATTAGTGCGTTTAACAGTCTCTACAATTTATAACATTGTTAACTAGTTTTGTTCGTCAAAATCAAACTGCCTAGAGTGTAATAGTCACAATAGATCTATTATATTTATAAATTACGTAAGTCAGAAAATATTGTGTTAGTTTGAACTAAATCATCGAAGCGATGACACTAATGCACTAATGAACGATGAAAGTACTTTTTCTTCAAAGTTTTTGTAACTTTTTAAATAACTAGGGCATTTTTTGTCCTCTAAAAGCTCGTATATGCTATGTATGCTACGTTGCATTGCATCTAAGCGATGATTTAGGAAAATATTCTAATACAGTTTATTTGTTGCCCCAGCCAAGTACACAGGCGTATTCTGGTAGATAAGTGGTACACATTAAATTGAGTGTACAGCTCTGCTTGGAATGAAAGCATCGAGGCGCGAAATTAGCTAGCTTGAACCTAACGTCTGCTCTAAGACTATTCAGATGCTAATGCTAAAACGTACGTTTCAGTTTCAATTCGTTCATAAACCAACTATAATGTGCTTTTTGAGTTCTTGTTATTTTATGTTAAAAACATTCTGAGTAAATATTTTCTGTTATTTTGTAGGATTAATTTATCTTTAATAAATATGGGAAAACCAAAAAAAGACCTTTTGCTTCAGCACTAGCAGGGGATTGAAAAAACCGACTCATCTTAATCAGAAGGCAAACAAATGCAATAATATTTCTTTGCAGTGTTGAAGGTCTGCCTTTAAAATTGATGGAATGACCCTGGCTTACAGTGTAAATATAATACCAGAAAAATCGGCCAGTCTGTTAACGGCCTCGCTAACTCAGTGGTAAGAGCAGATTCGACGCAGATTCGATCCCCTCCTGATGCCAAGATCAAATGATTTTTTCTGGTTTTCCTATATTCAAAATGTTGCGGGTTATTCTGTTTTTCTTTTGTTCTGTAGCAATGCCAACCGGGTAACACCAACATAGAAATTAAAGCCTTTTTTTCTTAGTGAGCAAACGAAACTGATTAAATAATTAAACGTCGATAACAATTAATGTCAATCCATTTAAGCAATGCACTTAATTTTTTGTGCACCCTCAATATCGAATACGCTACCCATAACTGGCTATACGACCGGTGACAGTCGTTGGGGTGCGTCAAGCAAGTGACATGTATGGCACTGATTGGTTATTGTAAAATAATGGCCGACCCATAAAACATTTTCTGCCCAGTCATAAAGTTGATTTTTGCCTGACTCAACCATCGCTGGGTAATCACTTAGCTATTTTACTTTTTCCAGTAAATTGGCCAGATTTTGGCACGTGAAACGGCGTGGTGGCTCGTTAAAAATAATGAGAACGGTCTCAGTGATAAATAATAGTTGTGTCGTTTTTTCTCCGATATAATTATTATGTTTTACGACTTCCCCATTTAGTCGACAGGGCGGCGTTTTCGGAAACTAGTAAACGATGAAAGTACTTTTTCTACAAAGTTTATGCAACTTTTTAGTAACCAAGGCATCGTTTTTGCTCTGGACACTTTAAAGCTCTATATAATTGTATAGGCTACTGTATGCTGCGTTGCATTGCTTAAAAGATTATTATTTGTACGTGATAGGCCATTTCGCGTTTGAAATAACTGAAGGTAATATTTTTAGAATTATTGGCAATCAGTCCACAGAGGCAATTTTGTTGACACCATTTAAGTCTAGCTAGTTTTAAAACACCTTAGTAAGTTTCTAAAAACAAGAACACATCAGCTTTGTTAGCAAATCCAAGACCCGAGCCGATGGAAATCGGTTCAATATTGAAGAAGTAAAGGCTAACTGGACAGTTCAACAAACAACCCCTCGTCGGACGGTATAGATTTTCAAATAATTTGCTTCACCGACAATTTACGATCACGCGAAAGCAATTTCACTAGAAGTTAACGCGCATGTTTTGTTGCCCTTTAGGGAAGTTCAGAGGGGGTCGGAAACTCGGAAAGACCCGGGAATCAAAGATCAAGTAACAAAATACGGACATTCCTTTTTGAACTATGTAGACTTGGAAGTTTGTGAGATGATATTTAACACAATCCTACTACACAACTTGAAAATTTAACCTACTCATTAATAAAAACTCAAACAGACCTTTGGCATTAATTAACTACTGCAACCAATGATTAAAATAAAAAAGAGGTAGTTATGTTATGTCAGTACTGATGCGAAGTCGAAAATTGTCCCCTGGCGTACGTACCTTTATGATTTGTTAATCAAGCATAACGTTGCTTATTATTGCCAACCTTAACCTGAATCAGTAAGATGGACGATTCAATTGGTAAATAGCACTAATGTATCTTGATAATAATACGTAAATTAAATATAAATATGCTTTACAGGTAAAATCGTTAGCACCTCTCTGACGTAACTTACATGAGTAAATTTGATTCTTGTTTTTAGCATTTTCCATGCAGTATCTTTCTAAAGAAAACCAGAAAAAGACATTTCGTCACCGTCGTGTCAAAATTAAATAACCGACAAAACCAAAACTCTGAGATATTCACGTTTTTGTGTTTTTTTTTCATAAAAATGGCAATAACTTTTTAAGGTGAAGAAAATTTACTGTCGATCTTTCGATATGTTATACAACAGGTTTACTTTCATAATTTGAGTAGTCTGCCATGTTGTTACTTTTTACTGTTTTAAATAGAAAAATAATAAAGTAATTATTTAGTTTTGCCAAACACTTTTTTTACAACTAAGTTGCAGTTATCAAGTTTTTGTATGTCACTTAGCAAGTTTTGCCACACCCAAGAAGTAACTAATACGAATATTTCCAGTGAATAAGAGGGCTTATTTAATTTTGCTTCACTTGTACTGACCCAAATTTTGATATATTCGTTTTATTTTATTCCATTTATTTATGTAATTTTGGTGAAAAAATCTGTAATCATGTCAGTCGGCCTCGGCTTTGGCCTTCCCCAAGGATCTGCACAACGAGCAGTCCTGCGCTGTCCGCATCCAGTGGCTTCCCGCGACCTTGACCAGATCGTAGGTCCACCTTGTGGAGGGCCTGCCGACGGAACGTCGTCCGGTACACGGTCGCCATTCCAGAACCTTTCCGCCCCAACGGCCATCGGTTCTCCGCGCTATGTGTCCCGCCCACTTCAAAGATGCAATCCTTCGAGCAATGTCGGTTGCCTAAGTTCTCCTGCGGTTTTCATCATTTCTGATTTGATTAAGCAGGAAAATTCCCAGCATCGCTCTCTCCATTGCTCACTGGGTGACCTTGAGCCTTCTTATGAGACCCATAGTGAATGACTACGTCTCACTTCCATAATGTCATTACTGGCAATACACACTGGTCAAAGACTTTCGTCTTGAGACATTTAGGTATTTCGGATACGAATATATGCCGGAGTTTCCCGAAGCTGCCCATCCGAGCTGGATTTGGCGAAGTTGGACTAACCTAACTGGACTGCCTGTCCCAGGTGTCCCAACATGCTCGGAGAGCATTACCGAGATCTTCGAGCATTATGTTCAGGTTTTCCAAGGTCTCAGCCATAAGAACTACATCATCGGCAAATCGCAAGTGTGTTAGGTACTCGCCATTGATGTTAATGCTGCATCTTTCTCAGTCCAGAAGCATGAAAAAATCCTCAGCTGTAAACAATTTCGGAGAAATAGCGTCTCCTTGTCTCACGCCTCGCTGTAGTTGGATTGGATTAGATTTCTGGTACTGTAATCGGACGGACATGGTGGCGTTTTTGTATACGTCCACATCGGTGCTGTTCTCAAGGGCTTCGAAGCGGGTTTGAAGCTAAAAGCACTCGGGTTTGCGAATCTGAGCCGGTATAGGTCGGAGCGTGGATATCATCAGTCGCGCTCTCTTAAACGTCGATATTCAGTGTGCCTCTGACCATGCGGTGATCGCTTCCTATCTTAACAGCGTTGATCACAGCGACATCATTGAATATTTGTTTCTTCGTCGTGATAAAACGTATCTAGTTTTTGATCTTACCGTCCGGACTGATCCAGGTCCATTTGCGGTTTACGGGCTTCTTGAAGAAAAAGTTAATCATAAAGAGGTTCTCCTTCTCCATGAAGTCGGCCAGCAATAATCTGATCCCTATTGTTCCGTTGGCCAAATCCAAATTGCCCTACTCTCAGCTCATCACCGCAGCGTTGCCCCAACTTCGCATTGAAATCCCCCCTCACAACTGTGGGTTTTATGGCTATGCATGCATTAGAAATCTCCTCATACATAGCCTCCACCTCGACACCGTCGTGTTTCGGACGATGTTGTTCGGAGCGTAGACCTGAATGACATTCAGCTAATATCGTTTCGATTTTCTGAGTATCAGGTACGCTACCATGCTCGAAACACTTCCGATAGTGATCACGTTGTTGACAGGCGACTTGTGAAGATAAACCCAACACCACCTAGGGACTGTTGGTCACCCTCACCGTGGTATAGTAACTTACCGGATTGCAGGGTTATCGAGTCCTCCCCCTCTCTTTGGACTTCAGATAACCCAATAATATCCCAATGTAACTTACCAATTCTTCCAACTCCACGAGATTCGCGTCGAGCCTCAGTGTGTTCGAGTCAAATGTTGCCAGGTCGAGGCGTCGATGATGGCAGCCGGATCTTACCCGGGGATTCCTAGGCTTAGCACCCCCTGCCCCGCCGTTACCATAACTGCTGCCGTAGCCAGGAATCGCCACGATTGGTTGAGAAAATGCTAACGTTTTGAAAAACAATTTCCAGGCATTATTGAATTTAGACATTATTGAATTTAGATAAGGTTACAATGGTCCAAATTTATCCATAGATTCGGTACACATACACCTGCTGCTGCAGTTACTGAATATAGCCTTCAAAATCGTGAACTACATTCATCGTTAAAAAGTTTGCCTGCATCATCAGCTCAACTTGACGTCTATGAGCTAGATGTTGAATCGGAATAGTTATCTTGATTTATTTTAATATTTGTTGTGGGTGTAATCTGAAGTTGATTGTCAGAGATGGAATTCAGATACATGTTACAATCTCATTGTTTTTGGATTACCTATTTAGTTTGCTTGATATTAGCTTGATTTTTACTCACGGCTTTGAACAGGAAAAACTGACTAAGCCCACTTATCAATCTCAAAATTATGTTTAAAATTAAACAAGCGCATTTATTCAATTTTGCCACAACTAAATTTTGTGACAATGTTTTGGAGTGAGTTGTGGCAGAATTCAACAAAGTATCTTGTTGACTTTGTTTTTATTGTAGTGGCCCTTATTATGTAGTTATTTAATTTATTTAACAGTTATTCAATTGTTCCACGGAAATTCTAGTACAAACCTTGTTGTAATATATGGTCAATAGATTTATTAAAACGAAGATATCTAAGCGAGTATTATACATATCGCAACGGGCTAGAGACTAAAATGTAGATCACACTTTCCAATATTCAAAAATGTTAAAAAGTGAATTTCGGTAAAGGTGTCAGTTATTTAATTTTGACACGACGGCGACGATTTGGTCATGTTGGCATCAGGCAGGACTTGAACCCGCATCTTTCACAAGCCGGGCGACTGCACTCGACCAGTAGGCTTGTGAAAGATGCGGGTTCAAGTCCTGCCTGATGCCAACATGACCAAATGTCTTTTTCTGGTTTTCTTTAGAAAGTTACATGAGTAAGTTACGTATACGTTTAAAAGATACATCGCTATTTTAGTGTTCATTTCGGAGTTCATGAACATAACATAACATTAGCTTTTTCAACTTGAAAAGCTATTTATATACTATTTTCTTATTTTATCTATCCACTGTGAACTGTGCAGACTCTCTGTATGTTTATGATTTATCCGCATGCCAAAGACGGTCAAATACATACGGCATTAGGATTGACAGCGTGAAAGTGAATTGCGTGTTGGGAATATGGCTCTTTCAGAGTTTGGTACATTGATTTAAACAAAAAAGGACTATTTGTGTTCATACTTCGCGAATATGAAAATTGGTACTGGTGGTTTTGGTACGTGGATGCCTTATATACCTCTTTTGTACATCTTAATGCTTAGGAAATACAATTTTAACAATACAATACAATTTAAACAATAACAATACTGAAACATCATATTTGACGGCTGATTCAGTAAAATGTTTAATAAATTGGCTACTACACTAGAAGTATGTATTTGTTTTTCGAAATACGTATCTATGTATATTTTTCCGTTGTCTGGTATCCCATAGCACAAGCTTTGCATAGTTTGGAGTTCGGCGGCGCTGTGTGAATTAATTTCTGATGATAGGTACTTTTTACCAGAAACCCCTATCCAGCACGGACGTAAAAGAAAGACGGACGCCACTTCGTCGAATCATGAGTGAAGGAAGCAGTCAATGGTGTGTGCGTAATTTGAGGGATGCCATATAAATCATAAATTTCCCTAAAGTTTACCTTTTATTTTAAGCGGGTTTATTAACTTAAGTCCGATTATGATTGTAATTATTTTATACATCTGACAGAAGGTTTATTACTAACCTTACACCCCTCTAACTATGCACTGTGCACTATGTGCACTGCACACGGTACTGACAGATGAGGGGTTCCAAAAATTTTCTCCTCTGCAGTTTCGAATAATTGAAACCCAGTCATCCCGTCGATTTTTACTACTAGGAAACCTATTAAAAATAACGCAAGGGTTATTTCATATTAATTGTATCGCGCGCTCGCTCGGCTCGCGCGGTTTTGGTCACAGTTCTAACCTAACCTAACCTAGGGACACCTTTAGTCTGAAGATTATTTATATACAATATCATTATTTCTTATTTTCGATCACGCTCCGGCCTTTAGCCTTCCAACCTGACCTAACCCTAACCAGTCGGTTGTGCCCCGATTCTAGCTAAGCAGTGAAAAAATAAAAAGACGCGAGTAGGTAGGCTTTTATTTTTTCGTCATTGAAGCCCTTAAGGGCTACTTACCTTTTTTTTTCATTAAAAACATATTTTAAAGAGAATAGCAATAATAATATGGTTTTCTAAATTTAATTTCAGAAATAAACCTTGGTCTGATGCAACAAATCGTTAAAATGGCGTAAAAAAACCTAACTTTTCCCGATGTTATCTTAAACTTTAGGATTTTTTTTCTCGAACAGTATTCACTTCCGCAAAATGAAACTTCACAGGATTACATGTTTTATTAACAACTATTACCAAAATCAAAATTAAGCTCTTAGCTACCCGTTATGATACTAAAGTCGAGCCAATACGACAAATACAGATTTCCCCTCATTTAGGGAAATTTTACCGTCAAAAAAGTGGCAACACTGTTGTGTTTTGACTTTTAAATTGTCATCACAATTTATAAATGTAATTGGGAGAAAATGCAACGAATAATCATAATTTACCTGTGATAGGTGATTCCTTGTGACTTTTTAAGTTTACTCATGTAGTTTTTAAATGATTTCACCACACAAGACGGCATTTTTAAATAAATATTGTCATAGCAACACGCGTGTTATTCGCGCTGTCACACGGGGTAAAATGACGATAGATTGTAGCACCTAGTAAGTTTGTGTGAGCGTAGGTCGTGTGCAACTCACGAAGTTGTATGACCTTGCTAGCTTCACATTTTTTTAGTGTGATGTTCCGTCCGTCTTTCTTTTACGTCCGTGCTATCCAGCTTGTACGAGTATAAGCAAACGTTGGACGTTCCCTTTTACACCGGCACACTTAACATATTTAAAAAGAAGAAATTCTAATAACTAAGCTAGTTCACAATTTTATATTTGACCTCACATAAATATAGTTTCCCTAACGAAGTTAAACCAGCAATTACAGCCGTATTATTTAAAACAATTTGCGCAATAATTTTCGCTTTTCCATCGAAATAAACTGCATGTATTCATTTTCCAATAGTTTCGTGAGTAATTTCCTAACATGCAAAAGTGAATTGACGTTGAGTTTGTGTACCCTTCAGACTGGCTCGGAAAGACTGAAGCATTTTTGGTTGAAATCTATTCTGAGCAGAACCTATTCTCACTAATGGGTCCGACTGTTACAATTTTTCTTAAGTTATGTCTAAGTTTGTCTCAAGAAAGCCAGCATACTCGATTGCGTTTGGGTATGCATGCTTTATGAAGTTTAAGGCCAAATCAAACATGTCTGAAATTAAATGATAATATGAGTGTGACTTTCACAGTAATTAAAAAATCTAACGAACCCTCTCAAGATAAAATCCATGGAGCCTTTCAGGCCGCAGAACGATCCAAACACTATTTAATACAAACATACATACACTCGAAAAACATTACCCGCCACCTTGCGCAGTCGGGTAAAAAGTGTGAGTGACGATTTACAAATTTATTTATTTATTTATTTATTTATTTAAGCACACCAACAGCAAGATGTATACAAGAGTTCCACAAACATACAATGATCTTAGTTCTTATACATCAGCTAATTACAGGTATACATAACCTTACCAAAACAGTGAGTTACAAAATCCTAACTTAAAAATCTAATTATTTTTTTACCTAATTATACAAATTATAGTCATCACTCCGTGTAACTATTTTGTACCTAAATGGGTAAGTCATGCCATATCGGCAATGAGTCATTCAATTTTGCGCAACAAAAAAAAATTTTTTTAGCACAATTCAAAGTAACTTTATTTGGGCTTTTAAATTAAACGACACTACACAAGTATCGTTTGCGCAAATAAGACAATGACATACTTTATTGGTTTTTTTTCAAAGCGAAGTCGGGCTGGGCTAGTCATCTAGCAAAGTATTACTTAATTCATAATCTATAATCCATTATTCCGTTAAAATTTCTAAGAGATTTTGTCGGCCATCATTGTTCGTAACAAAGTAGAAACTTCCGAATTAATTGTTTACTTCTTGAAACTGGATCGTTGCTCCCATAAACTGTATTAGCGGAGGGTGAGTTTAATAATAAATGACGATAAAGTGCGGGACCACCCGATACAGTGGCAGTCCGGTTTGGAAGTGAAAACATAAAGAGCGTTATTTGAGGGCTAATGGCCCGTACACAATAACATGATACGACGTCGCATCGTGCCACGATGCAGCAACGATTAATCGATTTCAAATTTCGTTTTGCTCGTGTATTTTATTTTGTTTTTTGTAACTTTGGGCCAACTTTACCTCTTTTTTCCCACTACAGGCGTCTGTGTATGATGTAATTAAACTCAAACTAGACCTTCGGTTGTCATAAAAGAAAAACACATTGCATAGTCACACAGTGCATAAGTTACTACAAATAGAACACATGAAAATTTTACCTAAAATGTAATCACCTCATAGTTTAAAAAAAACGCTTTTTCTGTCCCTATGATGATATAGATGAGGTTTTTTTAGATGGAGTGATTATAGAGGAAGGTCTTTATGTACAATAACATTCCAATGCCCCCGTGCCATGTCGGGGCCGGTCGCTAGTCAATTATAAAAAAAATATTACGACATAACTATTTCCATTTCTCCATCAAAAAAAAAAAACAAAATTGTGCTAAAAACTTTGCTTTTATATTTAGAAACCAATTTAAATGAAAGTTAGTAACCACAGTACAGTAAGTTTGAATACAACAAAACCTTAACTAGCAATCCAAGCCGACGGCTACGCTCAAAATTAACTCCCGTATATTCTGCTTACTATACTTGATATTCAGTTTGCAATATCTTTGTTTAAACTTGAGACAGCCTACGGATTAGGTTAGATTAATTTTGATGGACTGTACAGAATTGTTTAGTTGACAGCGGGCTTAAGGGGCGAAATTATTTTATAATTTTCCAGTTATAATTCTGAATTGTTTTAATTAAACTTGCGAAATAATAATAGGGTCGTTAATGCTTTTCGTTGACAAGGGATTTGTAAAAGACGGATCACCATTAAGCTTATGTTTTGATAGTATTACACCTACACGTTTAATTTAAGACACATTTACTTAGTCTAATTATTAATAAGCGGTTATTCAAGGAGTTAAGAAGTGGGAAGTACACACATCAAAACTGTCTAGGGATATCATAGGGATATCATTTTTCAAATATTTCATAAAGTTAAGTTTGTTTACAAGTTGAGCATTATCTTAGAATAACGCGAGGATAGAGGCATAAGATAAATGTTAAGAATATTACAAAAAAAACGTTTGATTTTGCTTACATTTTGAAACCTTTTAAAAGAAAAATCTGTCTTTTTTTAACGTCCTTACGATTGTACAATAATGCTACTACAATGAATTTCTTTATACAATCTGAAAGGGCAGATATAGAAGTTTCTGTGTTCTAAAAATGTCTACGTTGGTATCAATATTTTATTTTTTACAGCCTCCCAAATAGCTATACTTTGTATGAAAATAGAATTATTTTATGATTTCTGAAACAATAAAATTTAATTTAATGTTAATAAGAGTTTAACAACTTAAACCCGACTGCTAAAAACACGCCCCAATGAGTATAAAACAAGCAAGTAGTCTTTGCTAGTCGGATAGGATAGCCGTGTTCGTATGACATTTTTTTTAGAATTAATCGGTTTTGATTAAGGAAGTGGCAAATTACACATACATACCTACATACAAGTCAAAGTCACAACCCTCCTTTCTGCTTGGCCGTTGTTGGGTAAAAACACATCAGCATTTTTTGTTTAACAATTAGACATAATGAGATAGACAACGTTTTTCATCGTTTTAGCGTTGTTAATTAAAGTCATAATAGTAGTAATATCACAAAGCAGTGAAGCCACATCATAACTTATTATCTTAACTTTTTTTTATTTTTTATATATATATATATTTCTTATGTCCAAATATGCTGTTGAAACATTGTTCAAATAAATAAATAAACACTTCTTAATCTACAAACATGCCAAAAAAACTAAAATATTTTGTCATTGTAAAAACGGCGCCACCTACTGACACTAGGCGAATCAAAAGCAGTGTTGCTACTCGCTCCTAGGTGGCGCTACTCATACTGTGTGCGCGGGCGCAGCGTGTTATTTTTAACAAAAATGGCTGAGCATGTTTGTATGTTTTTTACACCGATTAGGACTAGCTTTGCTTTGGTTAGGGTCAGGTGACAATGGGTTCAGATTTCCTTACATAAGTAAATGTCAATCGTTATATTAAATCAATATGACGCCTACTATGAAATGAAATGAAATTTATTGTGAACATAAATAACAAAATATTATATATTTCTCACAAGGGAGTAAGTAATAACTATTTTGTCATAGATTAAACGCTCTATTTTAATTTAGATTCATTGACTAACTATAGCCTAACAAGATAGTCAAATTGAATTTATTGATAAAGTCAATGTTATCGATAGTAAGTCTTTTTGACCGGTAACACATGCATAGATGCTTGTAGATAGACCGAAGAATTTGGGAAGAATAAGATTAAATTAAAATTAATTAAATTCTTCCTTAATTCTTCGGCCTATCCAAATCATTATTTAAATTATTTTGCCGCCTAAGTAATATGGCTTCAAACCACAAAACTACCAGCAACTCTACACACTCTACATCTGTTATTCATGAACAGAAATTCACATCCGCAACGTGTCTTAAATTATATTTGAATAAAACAGATTCCGTTCCATTTTTAAAAGTCAATTGTCATGTTTGTTTTTTTGCTTTAATTCTTGAGTTCCGGCGCGTCGCGTGTAATTGGACCCGAGTTTGGGTCCCGTGAAATCACTAATCCAACTAATTCTGACAGCCATATGTCACTTGGTAAGCGACGACTTAAATATGACGCATGACTTATATGACGGGCGACGTATTTAAGCCTTGTTTGGGAGACGCGAATTTTTCTCAGAAGACAAAGGTACAGGTGAGATTTGTATCTCGCTAAGTGAGTGACAGCCGTGAAATAAATAAATACTGCACGTTTAATTTGGTTTGAAGGCCTGATTGGGAATGACTTTGGTTTTTGTAAATCGTTTCATTACGGGATCAAAAGGCTTTTCGGGTTTTAAAAAGTAATACAATTTGAACCCAAAGTAAAATTGTTCGTCGATAATTTATGATTTGAATTTACTTTATTAAACCTATACTATGTTTGTTTTTGCTTTCTGTTATATGTTCAATCAAGTTAATCTGACCCAAAACTAGAAAAAAACTTGTGCTCTGTTTTGTCAAGGAATCTAAAAACACATAGGCATCTTAAATAAAACACCTAGTCACAGAAGTCAGAACACTAGAAATGATAAAAAATCATATAAACCAAAATTTTCAAACGCACGACACAACCAGCAGGCTCTCTTTCTACTCATTGCGTCAACGGGTTAATCAAATAACGAATTGATGAATGAATGATTTATTTGCACATAAATTTGGCATGCAAACATTATTCAAAAAGTCAATTTATTTGATTATAATATTAGACTTTTCTATAAAGAGCCCAAAATGGACTCGCGTGGAGGAGAGGAAGAGAGATCCTCATGGCTGATTTAGATTGAGATTTTAGATGAGACTTTTCAATTGATTCATCAACTATTTTATACCGCAACAATTTATCTTTATTTTAAAACTTTTAAAACCAAACAAAAAACTTCAAATCTGAACTGATGAGTAAAGGAAGAATTATTCAGAGAACAGCTTTCGAATTATTTTTTACTGCCCATGTGGTTACATTTTAACCAATAAGTCTGTCTACTCAGATACGAATGCGGTGCACTCCTGACCACAAACCATTCGGTTTAATGTTTTCTGATCAACTGAGCATGCTTCGCGTGCAAAAAATGTGACGTCGCCCAAGAAATATGTATCGGGTCGTCACCTTCTGTGTTCGAGACTTTAACATCTGTCAAAAATATGTTAAGAGCGTGTCAGATGCGATGAATGGTTCCGTTAGCTTATTTTATTTTACAGGATTGTTGTTTGTTTGATACTGCTTACTTGCTAAAACAAGCATGCTTGGGACGAATATTTTTAATATTTGGATATTTGAATAAATGTGGATACTATAGTATTTTCATTTTTCTGCCAAACGATGCCTTTGAACTGGGATACAATGAAAACAACAGCCATTACTGCAGGGCACAGGCCTAACCTCAACCATGAGGTCCTGCTAGCTTTAATCAAATACGTTGGTTCAGTGAGGATTTAGGTATGTTACGTTGGTTTAGTATAAGATTGGTTGAACCACGTTAACAAAATGTTATCAAGGCGCCTCTGACTAGACTCGAAGAATGACATCTATCGACGTCCCATCTTCCTTATTGATTTCTCTTACCAACAACTTGAGTAGGCAGCTCAGACCATCCGAGTATTTTTGCACTTTCTGCCCTTCAAATTTCAACTGATGGCTGATGCCAAAACTAGGAGAGACTGGTTTTACGTCCAGCCCCCACTAGAAGCGCTACCACGAAGCCATATATTGTTGATGAAGTTGTTGTATTCTATGTTTGATCAAGTAAACTCTTACCTGAAAGCAAAGCGTGGAGGCAAGGTTGGTTTAGGTATCTTAGGTGCCATTTAAGTTCCTTTACACCCTTTCTGAAGATATCAGGGTTGTTTATCTATGCTCGATATTAGATAATACATATTTTTGACATCAATTATACATGAAGTTTTGTGCGGTTTTGGATTAATGGGTATTAATTAAAAAGGTTAGATTAAAATGTTGAACAACATTGTAAGTGGAATCCTGGTTTAAAAGGATTATTAAGTACAGTCAAGTTGTTGACAAGAAGCTTCGTCTGATAATATGTTTTGTCAATATTGACATTAGCTTTCACTCTTGTTTATCTACGTTGTATAATTCAACTAAGCTGCTGCCTACCCAGTTAAACTAACATTAGTCTTTTTGTTTACCCACTTATATTTTACTGAAGTATTTATATAAAATGATTTCAACTTGCAACAGTTTTCTCCAATATACCTGTGTTTGCTAAGTTATAAATGCCGCTGACATTTATTTATCTATGCATTTATTATTATAATAGCAATCAAAACTCAACTGAACCTAATTAGTAATAGGGAATTCATTGAATATAGCAAAAGTGTGTCATAAATCATTTTCAAGTAACTGAGCTCTCTTTTTGAATTATTTCAATCTGGCTAGGTGAACTCTAAAAATGGAAGCAAAAGTTTTCTCCACCGATGGCAAACATTAGGGGTAATATATCAGACAGACATGTGCGGAGTTATAGTGGATTATCTTAAATAGGACCACCTGTTTTGAAGATGAATCTGTATGTCATCCGGTACCAAAACGGATCTTTACTGAGTTTTGTTCTTACAATCTTTGAACACAATTTTTGATAAAAATAAACGCTCATGACTATATCTCAAACGGGGTAGTCAGATAAACTCTGATTGTTGACGTAATGGATAACGTAACATTCAGAAGCCCGCATTCCGCCGAGTCAATTTTAAATCCAACGTGGTAAAGGGTGAGCCTAACGCCGTAATTAGTTATGCTTAGGTTTTATAAAACACTAGCTGTTCCGGTAGACGTCGTTCTAGCTGATGTTATTGAACTTTCGCACTTTTTAAACCTTCTCTATACCTTCGCTAATATTTCAAAACTAAAATTATCCGAATCGGTCTAGCCAGTCCTGAGCTTTAGCAAGCCTTTTTGACTACCAAACAGCAATCCATTTTTAAGGCGAGGTGGGCCGAAATTACGGATTTGAAAAACCATATGACACACAGGAAACAATGTTATAAATTCTAAAAAAAAATGTATGTATTAGTTGAGGATCTGATCTACTTAAAATCGTATTCGGTTACATGATTTCATAAACTTCACTCGATAGAAAAAAATCTCAAAGTTACCCCTTTTTCTAATGTTTTTACATTGTCATGTCGAAACTATTGACTTTTTTGAATTTATTATTTTACTCGATTATACCCACTATATATTTGTAGACGTTTCCGTAAATTTTCAGTCGAAAAAATCATTGCTTTATTTACTATGTTTAAAAACCTACGAAATGAAAAGGGCGGCGACTCGGCAGGTCTGATCAGACGCGCGCTGGCGCTTGCGAACGACGGACCTGTGCCATTTTTTCCCGCGTCGCAATTTCGTTCACGAAAATCAATTACAGACCAAACTACATAATTGTTGCAAGTGGTACAATACAGGCAATACGCAAACGCAAAAACTCGTGCACAGCCATCTCTTATTAATAATTTATTACTAAAATATCCTAGGTAAAGTTACGGGCTTAGTGACACAGTATAAAAATAAAAGTGTGAAAAACTGCACTGAACATGGCATTCATTTTTGATCATTTATGAAATACATACTACTACCTGCCGTTTGCAAATGTAAAGTACACACAATAAAAAAGGCTAACCCTTGAATTCACAAACGTCACTCGAGGTTGAGCACGCCTTCAAAATTTCATAAACATAAAAACCCAGAACCGCCAGGAACAAAATGTATAAAAATGGGTTCACTATAGTAACCCTATAACGTTTTCAAAAAATCAGCTTCCTACCTAACCCATGTAGTATAGAAGTTATTGTACCGTAAAACTTCATTAAAATAAAAAAAAGAGGAAGACATGGATGGCATCAGCGTACCAAATGTGGCCATACAAAAAACAGGTCCAATGGACTTGTTTTAAAGCCAATATGACTTGTTCGCGTGCGCGTCATACGTCAATGTCATGTGCTAGTTTTCGAATTCACTAAGTATGAACGTAACGTATCTCTTTTTACTTAAATAAATGAATAACTTACATTGATTTTAATTACCTTCATTTTATACCCGATTTCCACCAATAACACTTTATGATAATACATTGATCTAAACAAAAAGAGTTACGTTACGTTCATACTTCGCGAATTCGAAAACTGGGACATATTGTATGAATGACGAGCACTCTAACAAATCACAGTCTTAATATTGGTTCGAAAACAGGTCCATTGGACCTGCTTTTGTGTAGCCACATTTGGTACGCTGATGCCGTATCTACTCTTTTTGTTTATATTAATGCAGTTATATGTATAGTCTAGTAACTTCTATACTACATGGTTCAGGAAGCTGATGACGTTACAAGGTTACTGTAGTGAACCCATTTTTATACATTTCGGTCCTGGCCTTTCCTTTCAATTTCACAATGTGTTTTGCATTAAGTCCTAAAGATTTTTCTATTTATATATTTTTTACCGTTTACCCGAAACGTCGGGTTAGAAAATGAAAGAAAATACAAGACCGCGAGTAGAATCCGTTAAGTTGTTGAGGTCTGGCAATTGTGCAGGCCAAGGCAATACCAGGATACATAAACGGGAACTAAACCTGTTGGTTTTGTAAGTATAAGGTCAACATGACATGTCATCTCGTGGCGTTGATAGTGAGAATCAAATTCTGTGAATAACATCATATAGTAAACTGATAGAAAGGTCTCGTTTCGAATAAAATATTTTCATTCTCCTTGAATTCACAACGTGCCCGTTAAAAATTAGCTATAAAAGATCCTTTTTATTTGAAACTAGCGGCCGCCCGCGACTTCGTCCGCGTGGACTTAGGTTTAAAAAGTGCAATATACCTATCTTTATAAATTGTAGCTTATGCATCGGAAAAGGGCATACCTTTTCCGATGCATAAGCTGTATAAATGTAAAGTTTCATTGAATCCATCCAGTAGTTTTTACGTGAAAGAGCAAAACGGCACATACATCCATCCACACATACAAACTTTCGCATTTATAATATTAGTAGTAGGCCAGTCATTATAGTAAGTTCACCTCGGAATTCGAGATACCCAGCTGTAAGTCTGTAAATACTTGTATATTGACACCCTACAAGTATTTACCGACTTACAGCTGGGTATCTCGAATTCCGAGATTATTACCTAATTTAAGCTTAAATGACTGGACTATAGGATATAATTGTTTGAGAGTTTCTATCTAACCAGGTTGACTGTCTACAAAATAAAACAATTGATATCCAGTTGCTACTTAACAGACCTAACTTCTCCCGTTTTACCAATATTTCCCTTCACTGCTCTGCTTCTATTGATTGTAGCTTAACGAAAAGTATAATATAACCTGCCCAAAAGTAAAAAAAAATTGTGCCAAATTTCGTTTAAATCCACCTAGTAGTTTTGTTTCTAGAACGAATATACAGACAGACAAAAATCTTACTGATTGCATTTTTGACAATGACAGGTAAAAAAATCCTGCCGCTAATAATTAGAAATTCAAATGCAAATAACTACGGTAAAAACGGTCCGGTACGGTCTGAGCATACAGAGTATACAAGTTTTTGTCAAAATCAGTTCCAGACTCCGTTCAGCATTTTTCGATATTTTTCATAGTTTTAGAATTTGGCCTACCACACGCACTTGAAAAACTCATGTTGTTGATGTCTAAAAAACCGATGCACCCTGAATATTAATCTCTAAACTAAACTAAATTAAATTGTTAAATCTAAAATTCTGAAGTACAATACAATTTGTTCTACTGCTTATTTCTGCACTGTATGAATGGCTGGGGTCGAGTGAGTTCACTCGCGTTGCGTCCGGGCGAACTAACTTACGCGCGGCTCGGACGGCGTTAAAAACCTACTTTTGCGGGACTAGAGGGCCTTAAATATAGAGATAAGTAAGTGTTCCGGCCAGATTTGAACTTGGAAGCACACGGGTCCAAGTCAGTGTGTTAAACCACCAGTCAACCATGTTCTAGTAGTAAGTATAACACTCATAATGAATGCAACTTCTCGTTTCCGAACAACCACTTTATCTAATCTCCTCCGTTTCCTTTTGAAGCTGGCTTAAACACTAGTTGCTTTACCATCATTAAAAGGCACTAAAACGACGAAACGATGATGAACGATTATGACTAACAAAAAAGAGGATGCGCGTAAAAATGCAGAGTGCTCGAAATAGGGAACGTTTTTATGACTTTTAAGGGAATGGAGTTCAAAAATGTTTACAACTTGTTAGGAATATTATTACGTTTCACAACGGCTTTTTGAGTATTACAGTTGTTCTCAAATTATTTTATTATGTAGACTCACAATTCGATGAAACCTAATTAAGGCCTCTGACTAGGCTCAACGACTGACATCTAGCGACGTCAACCGGGACCAATGGCTTAACGTGCCTTCCATAGCACGGAGATGCCCGAAATACACATCAATACATTTTGGTCGGTACGGTCCCCCATCCCATTTCTGACCCGACGTGTGTTGCTTTACAACAGCGGTCGTCGCCGATCGCTGTCACAACTGCGCCAACTGTCAGATCTGATCATGAGTAAAAAGACATGATATGTCCATAAGACAAGACACCCAATTGAACAAAACTCTATTGAAACAGTTGACAATAGCCAGCAGTAAGTGGCCGAAAAAGAGATACACGCTAACATTGTGATTAAAATGATTCAATAAATACAGCACCGACTTATACACTCTATTTGAATGACAAGGTTTAGGTAGTTCTGAACTTCGGAAGCTAGACGATTGCATGATCTATAACCTTGACACGTCAGGTTATTTACGTTTATAACTTGCTTCGTTTATTTTTCACAAACGACAGTGCTGAACTGCCCTTGGGGGTTTTTACATGATTGAAAGGAAAAACACACACGGATGCCGACGTGTTGTTAAAAAAGCTTTTATCTATGTTTTAGCAACACAAAAACACCTTTTAACGAAAACATGCGTGAGATTGTGGACTTTTTTGTGTCACTTTCTAACGACGTGTCTAAAATGTCACTATTCCGGTGAATTTCAGTGAACTTCACCACACGGCTGTGGTGAAGTTAAAATTAAACTTAGGTTTTGCAGAATTTTAATAGACGAACATTCAATTCATTCGCAGGATTCAAATCAAGCAAACAAAACAATAACTGAAAATGAAAAAGTAGTAGCGCATAAACTTATTATATACCTACCTATTTGACGTTTTGAAAACTATTTTTACAGTTTCTTAAATTATGGGCGTCAAAAAAATTTATGAAATATATATCAAATTGATTAAAACCCTGTAAAATAATATCTAGACACAAAATCATCACATAAGTTTACGTCTCATAAAAATCCCTCTCACTACATAATAATCACATCAAAAATCAACTGATTAGCCAAAAATCAAAACAAGACTAGTTAATATTATAAAATATTCATCAGTCTAAAATTTCAACTTACCCGCCAGTCTACTTAAAGTTTTTAATACCACCCAGAACTTCTGCTGGCACAAGAAAATAAAAAGCGAGAACCCGTCAAAAACTGTAAAACTAGGAAATCCAATTTCCGTCAAATTAAGACTGTGGTTGAACTAACTTCGAACTTAATAAAGCAATTACTAAACAGAACAATGGGCGCAAATTTTGTCACAACCCAAAGGCACAGTAAAGCCATACAGTAGGTTATCTAAGGCCGCCCGCCGAGTTATTAGCCTAGCGTGCACACAGACACGCGGCACAGCCCGTCCGTACTGATGCCGCCTGCCTATGCCTCCCTATTTTATGCTACCGTGTGACGCTACACACATTCAAACCGAGAGTGGCACGTTTGTATGTAGATGTTCTACTGTATGGTTTATACTGTGCCAAAGGTAACATCTTGGAATTAGTCAAAAGGTCGTTATGAATTCTATTTGAGTCTTTGATTTAACTCTAATTAGCTGTCCTTCAGAGGCAACAACAAGCTACGAGTGCGTCGTATCTTGTTTTTCGAAACTACTTCCATTGTTTGAAGACAGAGGTTTCAATAAAAAGCATGTTTCATGAGTTCTGCTTAAGGTTCGGCGAAACTTACGACTTAGTGTCTTGGCAAATTGGCATTCTGCGTTGCTTAATGGAAAAAACTTAAATTAGGAATGTGATAAATAGATTTGAATGTATACTCATTACATTAGAAGTAAAATGTATTTTTTGAACATTTAAAAAAAACAAGTAACTTCAACTCAATAACGACCAGGTTATCCTCATAGGTTTACCACTTACCAAATGAGGTTCAAATTAAATTTTCACCATGGACGGAAGAATCACTGTGCCTCTACCCCGTTTGAAATGTATATCTGTAGCCTAGTACAGAAAGCAATTATGCAAATAAAATATTTTTATCTGATCTCTATTATATTATTACTATCCTCTACAGTACTCGGATAGTTTAAATATCTGTAATTAATATGACACTCCTATTCAACTGACTTGCATGCTTCTAAAAACGGAAATCTGTTTAAAATTTTAATTCTTTATGTTAATTCTTTATGAAATAAAAAACTGTTTCACCGTTCGTCCGGCCCTCAACACCAGCACTTCAGACCAATTATACTCTTAACTAAGCTCGAGTGGAGAGCCTAAATAAATTGTGTGCTGCATTCATATTTAGTGAAAATTTCATTATTTGGTTGAAGTTTTAATTAATTGTCAACAAAATTAAGCAAGCTTTTTAGACAACATCACATACATAGCTCTGGTCCAAAAGGTTTTTTTCTGTTTTATGATGAACAGAATCCAAAAAATTCAGACATCGACGGAAAAGGAACCCGCTACCCTTTGAGTCTCCACTGGCACTTGGTAAGCACTGTGCTAAAAGAGTAGTTAAGTTTGAATATGGTTATACATATACTACCATAGATTCGATTTTCATACCATATTTTTACCACATTGAAACAAATGAATAATTGTTTCATTACTTTAATGATTTAATATCATAGAAAAAGATTCTCCTGCATGAGAAGTTTATTAAGCATTTAACAAAACGCAAATATTGGCAAAAATCTCAAAAAAAACTTCATTTAGTTAGTAATTAACGAAACGCAAATGTCAGTTTTCGCCTTATTTGCATTAAATCTGGAATCGAGCTGCGAGCGCGCATAACTCAATCAACATCAGTCCGATCGAGCGAATTTAACAAGTCCCGTGTTGTTCCCACACGTTCTGTTTGCTTTTGTTTATCCGGGATTTGGTAAAGTTGCGACTTCACTGGTTATTTTCAATTTGAATACATTTTACATTACGGGTCTTTTATGAAAAAAAAGTTTAATGTTTTATGAAAATAAAATCAATGCAGTGGGAAGCAAGCATTACGAAGTATGAATTGGGTGAAATTGAGTGAAAGAGTGAAAAACTGTAATAAGAGTGCGATTAGGTGTGAAACATGTGTGAAACGTTGCGACTTAAATTGAGAAGGAAATACCTCATTCCCTTCTTTGTCATATAAATCAGATAAAAGGCAATTAACGAAACGGATATCAAGGGGAAATGTAACTGTTGCAAGGGAAAGGCCTAGACGAACGTTTCTTGGACCAGATCAAGATGTTCTCAGAAAAGATCAGCATGTATGGAATAACTCATGAAGTTCAGGCAATACATGTGTGACAAGAACGTAGCAAGTTGAAAGAATTGTTGTCACCTGTTGATTAAAACTTTAAGAAACATAACATTTACCCCATTTTGACCTGATAAGCATTTCTTCAAACATCTTCTATTTAAGAATTTGTTTAAAATTAAATCAATTTTATTTCAAATGTTTAATGCGATTACAACTTTTTTCATTGATTTATAAATCTCAAGAAAGTTCATGTTGTAACATTCGGCCAGTGTGCCCCGCGCTTGTCCGAACAAGGTTGTCACTACAATGAATGTGCTCCACAAATCACCGGTTCGACTCAACCGTTTTTTGTCGTTGCGTTCATTTCGCTGTGAAATTGAGTTTGGTCTACGCTCGAAAATTTGACCCAGCGCCTATGGACGGACATTGAAAAAAATGTTGTTTAAACAAAAATATTCAACGCAATATGTTAGGGAGAAAGATGTGCGTCGTACTAAAGTGTGCGAGGATGAGTGGCCCGTTTTTGCTGGCTTTTAGCACAATGGTGAAGAGTGTTCAATCGAACTGCACGTTTTTAACGCAATAAATGCGCTGGGTTTATTTTTATTTTACGGGAAATGCCTTACGCATACCCATCCATCGAGGGGTGGACGGGTCCACTGGAAAGGTGGTATACCAGGTGGCTTACCGAATAAAACCCCTACAACCTCCTCTCATCGTCCATAGGGGGGGAACACGGTAAGTGGCACGAAGCCCTCTACGCGTTACCTCGGACCAGGACCACCAGGCACCCTGGACCTGCCGTTGTTTCGGGTTTTCATGACATTGAAACCTTACTTTATACAAATTTTTCTCGTTGTAGGTACTCATAATCATAAAAAAGAGTTAAAAAATAAGAAACAATTCAAACACAATACTGAAATAATATGTATTCAATAATTTTTGTAGTTACTTTATTGACTGCTGTTTCATTAATAAAAGACAAAAATGCTGTAACCATCAAAATAATGAGAGAATATTGCAGTAAACAAAACATACGATATTCTTTGCTAAATAAAATGTGGTTTGCCTGTATCATAACGTCTTCTGATAGCAATCAGCTTATTTTCGCAGTCAGTGGAATTGTTTTAATGAAATAACAATATACTTAATTTTTATCAGATTATAAGACGACACTAAGAACCAGTTAAAATAATTGAATTACTGCTTAGCGAGTTTGGCAGATTCCTTTTACATCATTTTTATTTTAACAGCCGAAGGTGTCTGACATCGGATCGTAAAATATTCCGAAGAAAATATCAAATTATCGTTTTTGACACTCAAAAGTTCTCCTTCAAAAAGCTTATAAACATAAATTCATACGCATACCCTGTAACTCGACTCATCTGTTATTATATTTCAAAGTTTTCGGCAGTAAATCTTAAAGGGTTTAATTTTTATGTGACGTACCGCAATTCTGGTGGTTCAAAATGTTTACAGTCGTTTTACGGTGTAAGATTGTTGCCTTTTAAAATAAATTTATGAATGAATAATTGTTCTTAGGGAGGATAAGCGCTGCGCTGTTTCTGTATTTTTGTCTTTGCTTCTTGATTCCAGACGTGAAGCAATACACACTTATTTACCTCGAAATCGTGGGAGCTCAAACTTACTCTGACTTTTCTTCCAACTGCTTAGAAAAGGCACTCTTCAGCCATATGTTGGTATGAGAACATGTCAGTTCAGAGTCGATTGTTGGAGAGCTAAGTGTAGGCACTCAATTCACTACCCGAGTAGCCGTATGTAGCTGAAGTTAGCATCGGCGATCACTGAACCACAACTACCAGCTACTTATTATCAACAAGATCTGAATGATCTTATCGGATAAAGTGAACCCGTAAGAAGAGGTAACTCATAGCACAAAACTTGCGTACCTGGTTCACCAGACAACCAACCAACATGAGTACCAGATCTTTAATGCGAGCAGCTATCTCTAAAAAAATAAATAGCTTCAATGATAGCTGACCTTCATCGGAGATGGCACCATAAAAAGAAGAAAACTGTGCCACAGGAACCTGATATTGATACAATTGTAGAAAAACTATCGTTATCGTTTCGCTTACCACCTAGGAAGTGCAATAATAATGTTCGTATTTGTCTGTTTAACGCTTGTGAATATATTTAATATAGGGTGTTACCAAATACTGCGACACCAAATGAATTTCTGTCTCGCAAACTGGTTGACAGGTAGGAAATGCTCGAGAAATAAGTCCGCCTTTTGTACTAATTTGCACATCGAAAATGAATGAAGAAATCTTGTCTACGCTCAGCAAACGAGGACCGGGGACCTACCGATGAGTAGATTTAGCTGATATTGCATTTGATGGACATTAATGTTCTAAAAGCTATTTATAAATTGAATTAAAATAATATATTGTCTGTAAAATATACTGCCGTAACAATTCAGATAAGGATGTGAAGTGAATATAAAATAAATTAAAACGCTTTAGTTTCAAACCAATTTATGGAGTCGTTAAGTGTGACACTGTTCTAGAGAACTTTTATGTTAATTTAGTTTTATGCGAAGCGAATGATATACTTAGTGCCATATAAAAAGAGGTGGGTGCAATTTTGGCTAGAAATTAACGGCAAATTTTGTTAAATTGATAACGTTTTAGTTAATTAGAATGTTAAACAAGCTCTATCATAAATTAAACACACCAATTCGAATGCATTTAGAGAACCACTCAATTAGAAATCAGTGAAAAGAAAAACTGGAGTTAGAATTCTGAATTTTAAGACATTTGCTAATAAATGCTTAGATTAGTTGTTACATTTGCTAAATCTTATTTGTTTACCTTCTAATTTATTTTTTCATTTGTGCTCGCGCCTATACAATCTGGATAAAATAAAAGTGAATAAGCATTGACTGGTCAGTCATGTACCACTGAAGATCACATCTTCACTTACCACTAGGTGGGAGAGTGATCAAGTGACTGCCTAGTCCTTATTAAAGAAAAGACCTAAAAACCACAACAACTGAAAAACAAACAGTGTTGTCAAATTCTGATTGAAGTACCTACTTGGTGTTGGAGTATGGCTCAAACCACCTCATAGAAGGTGAGGCCTGTGCCCAGCAGTGGGACGTATAAAGGCCGTTAATGCTATGTTATGTACCTACTTAAGGTTGAGTTCTAGTAAAGGTGAAAACAAATCAACAAGAGTGGTAGGTTGATTGCCACACCAGCACAAATGTTAGTTAATGCAACAGATTTTTAGGTATTGATACCACTTCTGTTTCTGATATCCAAAAAACAATGGAGAACCTTCGTTTTTGATAGGAGCACACCATCATTATACATGACATACTCGTAAAATCATGAAGGTGTATAAAATTTCATCAAAGCCCATATGACCTCACAGAATTATTATAATGTTTTTTCACTAACAGAAATAAAAGCAAACATTTCCTACACGAGGAACATAAACACAAAAACAGCAAAGATATTAAATACCCATCTTAGGATGCTCGCGAAAGATTAGTCGACCAAACTTATTATGTGCATAAATTACAACTTCAAAAGCGCAGACGAAGTTTTATTTTCAAACAATAAATCATTAGGCGTGAAGCTTCTAATTAAACGAACCCAATTTTACATTAGTGTCAAAATTTAAACATAAACGAAAGAAATAAAAAGTGATTGATGGAGTTTAAGAGGAATAGACAATAATGATATATTGCGAATTGTTAGAAACCCTTTTTAATTTACTGCTTATGGAAGGTCTTAAGGATGAAATCTTCTACTTTGTAGTTTGATTAGGCTAAACATAAGTTAGAGTTAATACCATTTTGTTATTATGACCAACCAAAATTTCATGTAATTTTAATGTCAAAAACCAAAACCTATAATAAGCGGTCTTTGGAAATAGTGTGAGTCATTAGCCTATAACACAATATGGACATAGGTGGCCTTTTATATAGGAAAAAGTGATCGTCAATTTTTCTCGCATTTCTATGTTCCTAGCGCAGAAAAGCAAAAAATATACTTTCCTAAGTATGGCGACTTGACGGTATCAAAGGTGTTAATATACCAATGAAAAAGTCCCACAAACCTTGCATACAATAACAACAACCGTTATAAAATTCAGTGTCAGCGGGCATAACCGTCACGATTTCGGTGAACTTCAGTTCAAACGCTTAAATTGAGGTGCAGTGCTAGTTAACCCTGCTGTTTACGTCACAGAGTTAGCCTGTCATACAGTTAAGTGAAAATCACGATCGCGCTGTAAACGGTTAGATGTGAGACTGTTTTGTAAAATGGTGGCGGAAAATGCGGATATTATTTCTTTGCGCACCAGTTTATATCATACATAACTTATATTAGAAAACTAAAATCAACCTCTTAAATCAACAGACTTATTTTAAGTTGAAGTTGCAGTGAGAAGTACTTATGTGACTGTTAATTTGCTAGCGTAAACTCATGGCAAAGGCAACAAGACAAAACATAACGATTAGTAAGATGAACAGACGACCCTGTAAAGCTTACAAGATTCGGCTTTGGTTGGTGAAAACACCGATATAAAAACCCGATAGCGGCGGTAGACAGCCTTTTACCACATCTCTTTGAAGTTAGTTCGTTCTAAAGCTATAAATAAGCTAGATGTTCAGAAATGGTCTGGCTATTCTAGATTGACAGTTTAACGGCTTGCTAATAAGCCTGACATCGTTTTTAAATACTTTAGGGTGAAAGACATTTCCTCATCGAATCCCACAGCGTCAAGTTTATAGAATCTGCTTTTTATTTATTTATTTATAAGTTTGTACACAAAAAGACAATTACAATAGACAATATTTAGGAAAGTTAAAATACAGGTTAGCTCATCTCTAAAAAGAGCTTCTCCACCTAAGCACCCTCTAGCATTGATCGTATTGGCGCCAAACCCTTTAGCATTGATCGTTCTCTATACACCCGTGGCATATATTCATCTACGTGTGAAGTCTGCTAGATATCTGTCAATCAGTGCGTTGTTCACGCACTAAGTGGCATAATATTCGCGGCATAGTTAACACAGCACAATGGACGCCGAGATTCACGATCCATCTCATTGTGCGGGACGTATTCATAGTCGGAGCTTGCAAGAGAAGTATTTTATTTTGTTACGTTAAATAAACAGTTTCTAATTGCTTTGAAATACAGTAAAATGTGACTTGACAAACACTCAATTCGTATGTATTGGAAAAGCCATTCTATTACCTTACCTAATTGGAACTAGAATTGTAGTGATGTTCAATCACTTTTGTGGCTGATTTTAGGTGGCCTGCATCCACTTAAACCCTGCGATCTTTATCAGGTCATCCGTCCACCTTCCAGGTGGGCGTCTCACGCTGCGTTATGGCTTCAAATGTTCTCCACTCGAGAACTTTTCAGGCCTAACGGCCACTTCTTGTGCTTTTCATATAAGTTTGATTTAATAACAAAGTAAAATTGTATTTAATATCCATTGAACCACAGGCACTCTAATACAATTCTTATTTATTAGAATTTTCACATAATATCTAGTGCAACAACAGCACTATGAATAACTATCACCGAAGTGGCAAGACGGCTGCACAGTCGATCGCCGCCGGAGTCAGAGGCTACGGACGGCGCATCACTCATCGCGCCCCTTTACCTCTCACACGTACCCTTTCCTAACCCCCTTCATACGACAACCCTACTTATCACCACACGCTACGACTCACATTCACACAGCACCTGTACTGTACGTTTATTCGCACCAGCACAATCAAAAACCAAGCCTGAATTGTTAGACCTAAGACGCAATTTCAATTGTGAGAGTAAAACACAGACGGTAACAAGAAGTAAGATCTGCCACGGTAACGTGCCGGCTGGTAATTCAATAAGGACTACCTAAATTGACTCGGATGCGTTCGAATTTTGCGGACTGCCTAATTTGTTAGCAAACATTATTGTTTGATGAACTGTTGGCACGGGGGAAATGTAATATCAATTGGTTTTCTTTTTACAAGTTACACAGTGAGCTACTTTTTGTTGCAAATTGTAACGCCATTTGGGGAACTTTTAGGATTTATTTGTTTGGGAAGATTTTTTGAAATAAAGTTAACGTCATTAGTAAGTAGTAAGTAAGCTTTTAATCCTGTTAATGGCTGTTATGAGAGTAGGTTAAGGAAAGGCGTTGCGTCGTTGGTGCGTTGCATTGCGCTGTCTGGTACGTTGAAACATTGCGTGCTAGGTTTTTTTTTTTGAAGTCAACGCATAATTTGGCAATAAAAACAAATGACGCTGAGACGACGCAGCGCAAAGCGATAATGAGGCGTCACCATTACCGACCCGTTATTGGCACGTGCAATAGCGTTGGGTTTTTCTTGCACGAAACGGACCGTGCAAGACAAAGGGGAACCTTTGTTTACTCAATAAGACGAACGATGGCGAGGTCCCCCAGCTGACCACGCACCAGCTCCCCAGTGAACCTTGATCGAACAAAGACTTACCAAATACTTTTTAAAATACTTTCTCAATATTTCACTTATAGTGAGGTGCTCAAAGCGCAGTAGCAACAGTGGATCGGCAACGATGGATGCTGTTAGCCAACCCACGTTTGGTGAGAAATGAGATGGGTGACCAACCCGACCAAAGTGATGTACTTTTCGGGCATCTCCGGGCTTCGGAAGGCACCTTAAGCAGTTGGTCTTGGTTGTGGTGGTCATGTCAGTCGTTTAGCATTGTCTAAGGCCCTAGGGCGGCTTGATAACAGCTGACAGCAAGGTTTTTCACTTGCCTTCAATTCCAATCCACTTCCAACAATCGTAATCTGGGCCCGCGTATTGGAGTATGGCTCGTTACAACTCGTAGTTTTCGTTTGGTCTGTGGCCAGCAGAGGAACGCATAGAGGACGCCTTGTTTGTGGCGCAAAGCATAATGAATCAAGAGTCCGATACCAGTGGTAGAGTCACATAATGACAGAATATTTGCGTACCATGTACGGATGTCTTTATATTTAAGTGACCCACCTCAGTGGCGATATACATATAGGTTACTTAAATCTGAAGGCGTCTGTACTTTGTCCATCCATATTATTATACCAAATTATTGTTTCTTGTTTGGGATATTTTTTTCGGTTCATATTAGGACGATTTAATGTACTAGGTATATTTCAGTGAACAGATTTTTGTTAACACCTGTACTCTACTAGTACTTATTTTCAAATTTAATGTAAAAATTATTTTTTATCTACATAAATCCCCATTTACAACTCAACGCTTTTAAGTTTAAGTCCTTGTTAGAGGGTGACGTCCCCGTAATCCAATCACAAACTCATCACAAGATGTCTGGATGCCCATTTGAGTAGGATAAAGGACCGGAGATATCAGGACACGTGGCAGTCGCGTGGCCACCAATATGCTACCAGGCTCAACGCAAAAACATCCATCCCCTAACGAGGCTGCAGTCACACCGTGCTGTAACGTTTCATTTTGTGCAAAGTTTTGTTTTACTATAAAAATTTGATTCTTACAACACGCTCAAAACTGTATCCCAAACAAAAAAGTCAGAGACACGCCGAATGTGGCCATCTTGGTGCACGGAGAATTTAGAAGCCCACACTTCGCTAAGCGTATATGAACTTAACGTGTGCAAGTTGTGCAATTTCACATAATTTAGGGATGTTGCATCAGTAACATCCCTAAATTATGTGAAATGGCGCTTGGTTAATCTGCTTGCATTTTGGTTGATACAAGCGCTGGACAAGACCTCTTGATCGCATTGATACCTATACATTTCTCCAACAATTCGCATTCTTATTGGAATTCAGCTTCCACGACCTCCCAGATAAGGTGAGGCATGTGCCCAGCAGTAAAAACTGAAGGTCATTTGTTTGTTTTGTAATATTTTGTTTTGTATAACCTGAAATCTTCATAGTAATCATGCTCACCTAAGTTGAGTATTGTACCCGTTATATGACCGGTCGTTCCATTTCCTAAAATAAGGTAAACTTGTCGGAAAACTGGTCTGCTCAAGTTTACTTGCTAGTAAATTTTGTTTGTTGTTTTATTTCATGTCAAAACTGTTTGACCATGTTGTAAACCAACATTCACACATTCATTTTGTACAGTAGAAACATACGACTATTTAAAAATAGTGACTGCTGAATTTCTTGCCGGGTCTTCTCAGTTAGTTGCAACCTTCCGACTCTGGTTGGTATGTAAGGCATTATTATAATATGTACCTCTATGGGCTACTTGACTTTTGAATTTCATATATAAATTGAATGTCTCTCTAAACAGTGTTTACGGTGTAAAAGAAGCCCAAGAAGCCGCGTGCCATCTTTAGAAATAAATCTAAAAATAAACCCAACCATTAAGGAGTTAATGTGTTAACAATGTTCCTAGATTTGTACCCTACGTTGCACTTTTGCAGTGTACTGACACGTGCAAAGGCGGTTATACAATAATAGACCTTCCAGCTTCGACAGAAGGGTTATACGTTAGCGAAAGTTCAGGCGATGCACTCGATTGGGGACTCTTCAATGGACAGCTGGCTGATATAGTGCGGCTACGAAATGCAGAAGCATTTTTGATGTATTTTTCTGTGGTTGGGCTATGTTGTATGGATTCTAGTGACTGGTGAACTCTACAAGACCGCAATTTCAGAAAAGCGAGGCACTATTAATGATCTTTGATTTATTTTACTTGTGAAAATGAATACGAGGCATTACTCCGGTAAGTTAAGGTTTCCTATCGTGTTACGGAAATCAGAAAAATTAAGGTAAGTACACCAAAAACCAGATTCGATGTAAATAAAATAAAAATGATTTGAGTGTCGATTGTTGTCGAGAGCAGTTAAAAAACTCTGGCTCGAAATCCGATAGTCCGGAAATCAAATTTGATCGGAACACCGATTTTGTGTGGTCATTTTACAATTTTTGGCTAGCTCCTTGGTGATAGAAAATTCCAATAAAAAACCCAGGAAACCCGGATAGTACAGGAAGGCTCGCTCCTCACCACGTTGGGTTTAAATTCGATTAGCGAAATGTAACTATCTGAATGTTCCGTTCAACATGACGGAAAGAATCAGAGTATCTCTGACTACCAACTATATAAGATCAGATAATATGCTTTATAGCACACAAAACAGAAATACTTTCCAGGAACATTTAAATTGTTATGTGACAGTCGTTAGCCTATGTATATTGTTTGTGATGTGGAATAGACATAATTCACTATCGTGACACGTGGGCTACAAGAGCGCAGTATGTCAGTAAAATTATCTAATACTCGTATTATGCTGTAAAATGTAACACCTTTGTCCATAAAAAATTACACAGCTCTTCAACAACACGTTAACTTTTGTATCGTTTTGTCACTTTCATTGTTGGTGCTGGAGCCATTTGCGAGTGAGTGACATAACACGTCAATTGCTTAAACTGTGCTTTAGCGTTGCGTTTGTTTTTATGAATAAGGGGGTTAGTCACTCTGTAATGTTGTCAAAACACCGGGTTAGAAAATGAAATAGTATACAAAATCAAGAATAAATAGACGTTTTGTTTCAGACTCTGCCATCCTACGTGAATTACTTTACCCGAATTAACACAATTAAATTGAACACAAATAAAACACAAATAAAATAATTAGTATAAAATAGTCGCTTGATCAAGCTCATATTAAGCCGATAGGACCTGGGTATATTACAAGGCTGTTATCCCTAATAAACAAGAGAAAGTATCATGAACAGTTTTCATAAAGGCAAGTTTCAAAAGAGGTATTACATTTCAAAGAGACCTTCAAGACGGTGTGAGCACGTCGTCGTCACCGTTTGATCACATAACGAGGGATATATTTGGATATTTTCTTAAGAATTTAGAAGCCGATAAATATCGCCAGACAAGAATATTTTTAATTATACATTTTTTGTAGACGGATAAGATTTCATTTCAAGGGCGTTAGATTTCTACATAATTCAATAAGATTAAGAACTGTCAAATAAGGCTGTTTAATTACTAAAACTCAAATGAATACCATTCCGGGTGTACGAGCTAGGTCGCACATGACGCAGCTGTCAGCAGCCTACTTACGCCGACCTGACCGATGGACCCACAGCGTGCAGCGTCGACACTCTACACCGACGCCTCACAAGCAAACACACATACTTGTGTACATCGACTAAATTGCATATAAATACTTCACAACCTTGACAATAAACTAGATTTCAACCGACCGTGTTGACTTCTCATTTCCCCACCGCTGCGGCCAAGACACCTTAAGCCGTCAGTATCATGATCAGTAGAGTGAGCCTGCTCTACTGGCAGCGGTTCCAACAACCATACCTACTGTCCTTACTCTTCCCGCTTGCACCCCGGGCACCCCGGGAGCAAGCTCCTTCCCCTCACTATCTATCTATGTATTTATTGTTAGGTAGGGCTAGGGCTCTAGCGACCTAGTGTCTCGACACAAGGGGCTCTAGGCTTACTAGGGAGTTAGTTCCCTTCCTAATCTTATTTCTCTTCTCTGTGCGGCCGGGATGCGGTGCCTTACAACCACTTAGCTTCCTGACCGTACACCGGGTAATAACGGCTTTTTCTTTTTTGGTTTCAATAGGTGTCAGTTTCTTTTTGCGAGTAAAAAAACTCAACGTTTTTACATGAAGATGAAACAGTGGCTGTTACAAATTATGGAGTTATACCCCTTCTGATGAAAAATCTGACTTACATATAGTATTAAAACCCTCAATAGTTTAAATAAACATTATTATTATGCACATATCATATTCTACATTTTTCTAATGAGCAATCATACAAAAAGCAAACATAATAGTTTTGTTAGTAGACTTATTTGTTAATTAAGTATCTTTGTAAGTGTTGACAAGACGATGTATTTACGAGGCATTTTATGTATCGATGATGAGTAAACTAATTGCAATAAAGATACTAGGTATAGTCATCAATGACGAAGGAAGGTTGTAAATAAACTATCAAAAGTAAGTATCTAATATCAATTCGCTGTATCAACTTTATGAAGATGTAACTCGTTATTCGGAAGTACCTACTTATATACCTACTCTGGAGTGTAAAAAATAAGTAGGTCACTCTGATATATAGTTATAAACTAAGAAGTAGATGAAGATAGCTGTGGATTGTATCTAAATAAAAATATATTAATTTTATTCTATTCTAGTTCTTACGCCAGTAAGAAGTTCTAGAAAGTTGCACAACCCAAATTCCCTAAATCCTCTGCTAAGCATTGTGGATGACTGGTAAAGAATACCATTCAGAATAGGTTCGTGCGCAAGGCCACGGGTGCCCCGTGGTTCTTACGCAATGAAAATCTCCACTTAGACTTAGATCTGCCTACCATCCAGCAGTATCTAAAACAGCTGTCCTCCAAATTCTTCGACTCTACCATGACCCACCCAAACCCCTTATTAGTCCAAGCCTCCAACTATGTCCCTAAATCTCTTACTGGAAAGAACGGCCGAAAGTTACGTCGTCGTTACTATCGAGCCTGACGATCCCATCACCCTATTTATCGCCTCCGCCAAACAGCTCGCGCCAAGCCAACACTCTACAAAACCGAGATATCGTCCACGCCGGCGTGGACGCGCGTCGCGGCCCCAAGCTTTTAGTCATGCTTCGCGGTACCGGCACGTCCCCGGCCGCTTCTCTCCCCAAACTTACGTTAGATTGCCTAGTCCCAGTAACGCCCTAAGCCGAGGCTCGGCCCCCCCTGGGGGCACCCTTAGGCCTGTTACTTAACTGTTAGGGGTTGTGAGCCTTCCGCTCACCCCATTGCCCGGTAAAGCTGTGAAAATCACACCTTGGACTAACAGCTAGTCAATCCAAAAAAAAAAGTGGTAAAGAATGCCTCTTTGCTTGTTATTCAGTGCAATAAAGAATAAATAAATAAATTGCCTACCCTCCGAAACCTTATTTTAAAGGTTGTGCTGAAATTATATTTGTCAGTCCATTAAACATCATATTTTTAGGAACACTTTGACCTCCATGCACCGAGTTGAATTTATATCAATGATTTATTTACCTAGAATTGAGGATCTATAAAATCAAAACTTATTTATTTTACATAACGGCCTATTTACGTCCCGCTGCCGGGCACAGGCCTCACCTCAACTATGAGGTACTATTAGGTAGGTGAGGAACTATTTATTTTACTGTCTTCTATTTTCGCATCTACAAGAGTTCACATCCACAGATACCCTTTATTGAACGTCGTAGCATGCTAATTCAAATTCTTATTGTCATGCAAAATTACCAACCATACACAACAACACAAGCGTGCACAGACATAAACGGGCAAAGTTCACTCTCGAATCTCTATTTTTAAAGATCCTGTAGGGTACAATACAGAAATAATACGAAGTTTTATGTTCGCCCATAATCACATCCTTCGTGTAAAATGTCTCAATTAGGTACGGGATGTGTGGACACGGTTGCAGTTAACGACTTTTGAATACGAGAACGCTTTTGATGCTTGCGACCAATCGGTGACGGTGACGACTATATCACCGCCTTTGTTTGCGGCCAACATCATAAGTTGGCCGATAAGTTTGTTGGACAAACATTCGGCGGTGAGCGAAATGTTCGCAACAAGATTAAGATGCCTAACTTATGCAAAATCCGAGGTTTTTTCATTTTAGCACTAAGGATAATGCATTTTCATCTTGCTAAAGATAGGAAAACCAGAAAAAGACATTGTGTCCTTGGCTTCAGGCGGAAGTCGAACCCGCATCTTTCGCAAACCGGGTGACTTCAGTTCCCGCCTGAAGCCAAGACCAAATGTCTTTTTCTGGTTTTCCAATCAATAGTTATAAACCGCACTTAAATCCACTTCACCTCACCCTATCTTCAAAGACTTGCGACCTTAGGCAGTATTTATATTATTTATAAAAACTTAAACAGCTCTTCAACTACAGGTTAACTTTTGTGTCGCTTTGTCCCTTTCATTCTTGTTGCTGCCGCCATTTACGAGTAAGTGACATCACACGTCAAATTGCTTAAACAATGCTTCACCGTTGCATTCGTTTTTATGAATAAGGCAGGAAATAATTTTAACAGAAACTTTTACATAAAGAGTTGGAGGGCTTCGGCGAAATGACCTTGAGTGAGATTGCAAATTATTAGGTACCAAGTATGCTGTTAGATCTGAGATAACATACAGTTCTAAAATGCCCCCAGGGTGGCGTATAGAATGAATGCGGAAGGCGCATGCGCGGGCGTTTCCAGATGCCTACCTGTATCCTGCAAAGGAGTTTTATTTTATGACCGATTTAGAAATATATCGAAGATCTTCAAGTACTATGTTTGTATGCAGGGATTATTTAATCCTAGCCGCAGATTTTACTCGACTTAAGTGAAATCAACTATGAGGTGGAATGAGCCATACTCCAACACGCGGGCTCAGTGCGGATTGTTGGAGGGGTGTAAGGTTAGTAAGCAATCTCAATGTCAGATGTTATCAAGCCGTAGGGCCTCTGACTGAGCTTAACGACTGACTTCTGGGTAACGTCAACCCACCTCATAGTTGAGGTGAGGCCTGTGCCCAGCAGCAGTAGGCCGTATTTAGGCCATTTATGAGTTTTTAGGAATTGCTATATTTTATCGAATATCTATGGCATAGTAAACCAATTGAAATAAAACCTAATGTCTTTATGGCCACCCTTAAGAAATTTTGAAAGTCTGTACAAATAAGTGATGAGAAATACAGGGCACCCTGTATACATAAACTCCCTAAACAAAACAACTAAACTTAAAAAAAAAAACATCTCTGACGATACAAAAATATTTATACAGACAATAGCCTCTAACTGGCAATACAATTAGTAGTATAAAAAACTTCATATAAAGAACCATCTAGAAAATGACCAGTAAAAAGTCAAATATCTTGGTTACATTTTCACCGCTGTAGGTGTATTAATAAGCCGTTCAAATATCTCTATCAAAATCGCCCATGCATTATTAATGCAAGCCAAATGAATGGACACAACTATCTTTGTTTTAATCTGAATCTGGGCGATAAATGTATGAATAAATAAAAAGGCCTTTTGTCTTTGGCCGCCGCCCACGTTGATGCTGTATAAAGGACTTAATGAGACTGAGGGCTTTTGGTTATCACTAAGGGAGTTTTGAAAACTTATTTTTAGTACAGTTGCTCAAAAATTGGTATTTTACGTAGGTGTATATTAGTGTATATAGGTATTATACCTTTCCTTTCTTTTTAGTGAATTTTGTTCATAGCCATACTTTCAACCAAAGAAGTTGTTTGTTCAATTACATTATTTGTTTTTTGTTTGTGTCAATTGGCATGGAGATGAACAGGCTGAATACAACACACAAACAATGCAATATAAAAAAAAAGACTATCCTAACATTTTATTAGAACATTTTAACATGATAATCTTGAACTGTCAGTATTTTTCTACCTTCGAAATATTGTCTATCTGAACAATCAACTAAGATATCAAATTGGACTTCATTGAAGGTCGTTTTTGTTTCTCTGCAAAAAAAATTAACGCCATCCTAACAAATCATTAACAAAACCGTTCCAGATGGAAAAATACCTACCTGTGCTCCATTTAAATCGCCCCACATCGCTCCATATCACCCCTTCGAAAACAAAGCAAAGAAAATCCCGTGTTTCCGCGCTACCTCACCCTGTAGTGGAGGGGATGCTAAGTTTTATCACGACCTACAGCTCTAGTGCTCCGGCGACTCATTAGGGGCCCCGCTCTGCAAGGAAGGAGCCTGAGGGGTCTCAGCCCCGGGCAAAAGGGGCCCTTAAGTGCTGGAGAGCTATCCGTAAGGTTTCGCTCGCACTACGCCACTATCTACCACAGAGCAAGTTTTTTAAATAGTTAAAACTTTACCCACTGGTGGTTTTGATATTTTGCAAGCTTGTGGTTTCTTAGCATGTGGATGTAAGGAAAAACGTATAGCATCTGTAAGCAATAATAACACCTGTCTCTGACACAGTTAGGTTGCAAGTTCTTTGTAGTTTAATTGTAACACAAGAACGTTATGCGGCCTGAGTTCTTGGCGCACATATTTCAGACTTTGCAGTCTCTGTTAATTTCAAATTGTCTTAATTTGTTTTGTTGGAGAGGTGCATTTGTTTCTTGGCCCCTAGGGTGGTTGCGCTCACTTCGCTCAGCATAACTTTGCTGTCTTAAATTCAAAGAATGCTTCTTTGAGCAACAACACTTCTTTTGTTTCTTTAATTTTCGCTTAAACTTCGCTTCCGACATTTCTAAGTTTAGCGTGCTCATTTTCATAAAACTTTGCAAGTTAATTTTAGTTGATTCGTGAAATGCGTTTATAAAAGTTAAAGTTTTCCAGTTTAACTATTTGTTCCAGATGAAGTTGGTGTTCAATAACTGACTGATTTGAATTTGTAAAATTAAAATATTATTTGCAGAATTAAAAGTGCCTACTAATATACAGTGTGTTTGGGAACCGGTGTCCGACCCGTTAAGGTGAAGTAATATGATCTATTTTATGAATAAATCCACCATAATTAAGCACTTTGCCCCAGTTGTTTTAAAATGGCCGCCATTTTAATTTTTTTTTTCTCGGGAGTACGGGTGGGTTATTTTAGTTTGCAATATCTGCCGATTTAGAGGTCCTACAGTCACAAAAGTGGTATCGTTGGACAGCTACAAAAGTAGGCAATAAGCTGACAAAAAAACATTTTTTCATAACTCCCTTAAAATACCTCAAAAAAATGTTTGAACTTGAAAATTGTGATAGAATTTGTTAGTTTTTTTTACATTTTTTTTTTCAGAAAAACTAAACTGTCAACATACATTTATTTTTAACTTTTTGGATACCCAAAGACATCACCTAAACACTGAAGCAAAAATCAAAGTTCCAAGTAAAATAGTTTAGAAGTTGTGACAAATTGAATATCACCCTGTCATCAGAGACCCTTTGAAACGCAGGTAAAATTTACCTGAAATAAATTAAAAAAAAAATTAAAAAAAATTTATTAAAAGTGCTTAATTATGGTGGATTTATTCATAAAATAGATCATATTACTTCACCTTAACGGGTCGGACACCGGTTCCCAAACACACTGTATAAATGGTGAGGCATTTATTGCGCCCAAGATCCGTTTTCTGTTAGAGATTGGGGTTGATTAATTAATTAATATCACTAGACCTTATGCATAGGAAAAACCCAAACCAGTACAAACAGATATGTTCGCAAATGCTTGTACTGGGCGGGGATCGAATCCGCGGCCACTGGTGAACCAATACACCAAATCGGTTGGTAAATAAGTTGGAAAATCAATAATTTGAAAGCTCCTCTTTTGTGAAATATTTTTTTATACCTAGTACAACTATAAAAAACAGCCATTTTGTAAAATGCAATACTTTCACGGTTTTTGAATCCCTATCAAAAGCATTTGTGTGGCAAAGCATGTATCAAAGCATTTGTGTTTGCAAATTCAAAAGCCAGTTTTAACTCGAGCAAAGCAAACCGAAAAATTCTGCTACATTTTGTATATTTACACAATTCCAACTCATAACTTTAAACTAACCACATAAATGTTAACAGTCAGAAGCTAAAAGTACCGCTGCCTATATTATTATGATTGCCCTGAATGTCCACATCGTAAACTTTTATTTATTTTAAAACCGGTCCATGCACTATCCTGTTTAGTCCTTGTATTTTAGTAGCGCGGTGCGCTGAGCTTAATATATTGTGAAACATAGTCACATAAATTGTCACTTAAAATGCTTGTACGACTGCAGCTTAGAGCGGCCGTAAACTCTTAAAAGGAAGTTATAAGGCTCTTCATAGACATAGAATCAAGGCATAAATAAATAAACATTGTAACAAATTAAACCTTATTTATACTCTGTGGATTTACACGCGTCGTCTAAAAGGATGACTAAGAGAGAATTGGAATCGCAAGATTTGTAAGGTGGTAGGTATTTTAATTGGTGTAAGTTTATCCTATCGGAAGCTTTTGAGTTAAAATCTAGCCAAGCTACGTGGTGTCGGTAAAGGTCAGGTTAGATCTGTAAGGTAATGAAGGTAGAAGTTTTACTTCGAAATAGATCTTATTTGAATCTAACAGATACGCTTCAAACGATAATAGTGTACTGAAAAATACTGCTTGCAGATCTGATTCGGCGGAAGTTATTTAGTAACATAACTTAGCGTCACAATACATAACTTTCAGCTGCTTGCGCTGACTGTTAAACTGTATGAATTATTTCTAGAAGTCTGAGAGAAGCTAAAGTTGACAAACTTGACGGGGCCACTGCCATGCTCACAATATGTAGTTATTTCCAGTGTACTGCTGTTGAAATGAATATCATGTTGGTGTGTGAGCAGAGTTCAAAATAATAATAGATTGGTTTTATTTTAACGCCATTTCTTAACCCACCCTAAATAATGACATTCCGTTCCTCGCATGAATATATTTCGAGACGGTAAATCCGCCGTGTTGAACTTGAGCTGTCGAAATGTCAAGCACTATCAAAATCAACGTCAAAAGAACTGCACTTTTCTTACTATTCGTGACTAACCCCCGAATTCAAAAACTTCAATCAACGCTAAGCACGCGCTTTCGCTCATGCTGTCTCGTAAAATGTCAATAGAACTGAGAGGGACAGCTTTACTTTTGAGGGGTGTTCAACGTTGATTTGCTTTTGTGAATTCGGTGGTCGGTGCATTACAAAAGACTCTTTATCTAAGTCACGTCACAAGATAATGATACACCTTAGAACCCTTTAACTATCTTTAGCAAAAACTTTCACACCTTAGTCCAGATTTCTTTCCCTAAGTAGGGACACGTGCTACTCAGATTAACAAGGCCGTTTTCTTCGTGTGGCATCTTCTCTCTTAACTAACTTAATCTTATGGCTTCATTGAGATTTGGTTAGATGTTTTAATCGAAGCTTCTTTATTGGGCATTAAATTTAAAAGAATTAAAGAGAGTGGAAGAAACGAACTGATATTAGGGATTTTTTGGATTTTATCACCGTCATCGCCTCATGCGCTGAAAATACAGGATACATTATAATATGTCTTCAAAAACTCATGTTTTTTTTTTCGAAGAAACGCACACCATTTTGCGGAATATGTAATTACTTAGTAATTTTATGAATACTGCAATTTTGGTTTGAAAAATGGTGCCGCATGCATTATACATTGTAAATTGTATTGATTTCGAACTGAAATAGCTGGAATGGATATAATTCTATCATGCAATAAACAAATAATGATAATCGGAGGTTCGTTCGCAAACATCGACAGTTCCATACTTTTACCTATTTTATTTATAAGATGAACGCAAAAATGCAAGATCTTTATATTCCCTTTCAAAAAGACCCTCAGGACACCAGAGTCATTTTCGAAGAAATCGGTGTCAAATGAAAACATTAATTATAATAATGAAAAGGCCCGTCTATAAATCATCAGTAAACCCGTCAGTGGGCAGATTAAGCAAAACACGGAGATAGCCGCACGTCTCGTGTAGGATAAAATTGTAATCCTTTTAAGTAATGAGTACCTACCTACGGGGCAGACTTGATAAGGTAGAGACAGGGCAGAATCAACTTCAAGGAAAGAAGAATAGTCCTTTCGGCAACGTTTATAAAAACATATATTTTAAGGGGATTGAAAAGGATGTTTTCAAATAAGGTGATTTGTGTCCAACTGTTGCTGCTCTGGTATCGGACTGCACGGACAAGTTTTTCTTGCGTTTACTCAATTTATTTAATTTAACCATATGCATTTTGCTTGTCGATATGATATGCCTTTTACATTGTAATTAACATAAGTCAATATAGAGCGACTTTTAAAAAAATAAGTAAATAAATTCTAGTGGCGACAAGGCGCATACAAACCCCTTGTGCGCGCCTGGCCACTAATAAAATTCTGTCAGATACCAGAAAATTATTTATTGGTATTAATGTTTCAGACTTTTCATTAATGTAAATAATTCATTTTACTTAAAGTTTTGTTGTAAATATTTGAATAATACAGTTCTACTATAATGGTGCAAAATGCATAGTTCAATTTTCCCCATATTCTTAAAAACAATCCCTGACGGTATTTGCTGTATCGTTTGAAAATACACGGCATTATCCTTCTACCATGGGTTTCAAAATAATTATTATTTTGTTACTAACATAAACCAGCTTCCTTTTATTTCGACGCCATGTCTGCAAATTCCAAAGTCACCGACCCAAAACCAAGGGTGCGCTTATCAATCTACATCATGATCCTTCATTATTAAGAGTGATGAGACTTCGGACCGGTCGATCGCTGCAGATTTGTCTGAGCTTTAACCTTTAACGACGGATGAGTTGCAGGGGAAACAGTGGAGGGTACGGTAGGGAGGTGCTAATATGTGGGCATTGTTTACTGAATGCATCCCCGGGGGCTTTGTTGCAACTGCCAGTGCAGAAAATCTTTACACTTTGCGAGATTTTTATTTAGAAATGAGAGCGTTTTGGCAGCATAGGAGTAATTATTACAATAAATAAACACGTTGAGATGAAATTGTCAATAAAATCTCAAGCAAAAAATGTTGGGCAAGAATTATTCAAAGTATATTTAATAAAACGTCATTGGTCGTGTTAGGTGGCCGATGGTAATGGTGGGGATACCGGTGCTCAATCCAAAATCCAGGGTTCTCAAAGAAATCCAGGGTTCAATTTATTATGATGGCAAAGTGTGTTAATTATAAAATTTGAGATCTTAATATGACAAAAATATTATATTATACCGGTTTAGGATAGGTACGGAATTATTTCGGATTATCCGTCTTCTTAATTATAGGAATTGGAAGAAAGAATATGAATTAAATCGATTGAATGATGAGAGAGCGTCGTGGCCTAGTGGCTAAAAACTCTGGCTCGGAACCCGATGGTCCAGAGGTCGAATCTGGCCGGAACACACTTCTCCTTTGTGTTCATTAAACATCTTGCGGCTAACTCTCCGGTGATGGAAAACACCGATACAAAACCCAAGCAACCCGGATAACGGCGGTAGGCTCGCCCCTTACCACGTTAGGTTCAAATTCCCTTGGCGAAATGTGGGCTTCTGAATGTTCCGTTCACCATGACGGCATCAATCAGTGTGCCTCTGACTAACCCAATAGGGATATGGTCGTGAGGGTATGTTATGTTATGTTATGAATGATGAAACCCGGATAGCGGCATAAAGGCTCGCCCCTTACCAGTAGGTTCAAGTTAGGTCGGTGAGGTGTGTGCTTCTGAATGTTCCGTTCACGTCAATGGCTAAAAGCAGACGACCACGTTTGGGATATAGTCAAACGAGTATGTTATGAAGGCACTAGGTACCCCATGGAAGAATTACAAAAGTGTGTTTTGGGAGACAATTATTTTCTTAATCTGACCAATCTTATAAATCAACGTTGCTGCCAAAAATCTCGACCATAGTTTAAAGATACCTCACTTTCCTTGACAAAAGTAAAACAAAAATGAAATGTGTTTTTGGCCTTGTATTCGGAAATACTTTCAAAAACGCCGGTTCTCAAAGAAATTAGCTGAAGAATTTAATATCATAAACGTATTAATTTATAAGCAGGGTAACCGGCATTTACGGTACGTTTTTGTAAATGATTGAACTTTAAGAATGGTGATCAAGCAAACGCTTCAAAACGTTCCATTGATTGAAGCCGGATAGTAGTTATTTGAAGCCCAATCGGTAACGAAACGAAGAAAAAACTTCACGTTTCGGGACAAAATTTGGTGTCTAGACAACGAAACACTGTCATTATCTTTATGGTCAACGTTATGATCCATTGAACGTCATGAAATTGGTTTAAGGTAAATTTGATGTTTAGGGTTAAGTGGCTTTTTAGTTACTTGAGTATTAGGGTGAATATGAAATTGACAAAATTACAGCTAAGGCTTATGAACAATAAATAAAAAATAAGCAATTAAAAAGTCGTCGTTAGTCAAGTATACTTCTTCTTCTTTCAATGGTATCAAATAGAACCCGACCGAAACTTGGCCACCTCGACTGGTTATCACTCAGATTCGTCCCCCTTGAGGTATAAGGTTACATTCAAGGAGGCATCAAGCATACTTTGAAAAAAGATAGTTTTAACTGATTAACTTGAAAGAATAGATTATGATGAGTAGGTAATACTGACTCAAACTCTGTTAACATAATATCATCTACAACAAACATCTTTAAAACATTAAAAACCGTTTAAGTCATATTTTTTCTGCTAACTCGAATTTCAAAGGTCCCTTACAAGTTTTAAAATCCAAAAAATACACGCGACCCAAAACTTGATTGATATTTAATGGCCGAACGTTTATATTGGCAGTGGACCCCAAACACCTTAGCTCCGACGATAATTCGATCTAATAAAAAATTAAAAGCATTTCGAAAACATCATAATGGTAACAACGGCATAATTGCTTAATGGCAACCTAAATTGTGATTCCATATTATTTATTCATGAGGCGAGTCTTGACGATCCCCACATGCGATCGGGCTTTCGCTACAACCCAAAATTACCTATCCCATTATGTCATCAAACATTTTATGAATCTAAATTCTTTATTATACGAATTAAATATCTCAACGTAATGGCTCAGCGTCATGGTTGCTTACTCCCTCACGATTAGCGATAATAAGAACTTAACAATCTTTAGTTAACAACCACGTTTCTTTACTGGTACTTCATACTTTTAATGTCCTCTTAGTCATAAAGTAATATTATCATGACCACAAGAAACCATAACATTTTCTAAAATGTGTTCCCAGAATTACAAAAATTAACTTCGCCTAAGCGTTGTTTAATTCTAGGTCTTTCGTTGAAGGTTGTATTTTGAGATGTAATTAAATTTAACTTAACAACATTTTTGTAATTCAATTAATAGACTACTGCTGTGATGAAAATAGTATCTTGGTTCAAGATATTTTTGTAAAGAAAAGAATCTTTTGATACTCTATAAATCTTTGCCGTAATTTGTTTTAAGTAAAAAGCAATCAACTGATTGCCAATGTTTCAGGCTAGAACATTAATTTTACGAGAAAAATATAAACGTTACGTTCAAAGAAAGTATTTGCTGAGACTCTTGAAAAGAAGGAAGAAATAAAAAACTCTTTTTCAGTATAAAACGTAAAGCTATTCGTTCACAAAAAAAATGACGGAATTGCAATTTTTATGATCTCAGGTGGTTTGTGGCTCATAGTATTCTGTAAGCTGTGCCAAAGTGTGGGCTACCAAATGGTCCGTTCTACATTACATTATATACCTATAACTACCTCGTTTGGGATAAAGTCGTGACTTGTACCGCATGTAAAACTGGTAAGAACATAACATAACATTGTGTGTGACTACTACGGTCCCCGACATTGCGCTTGATCCCCTTTTGGCTGTCTTATGTGAAACTTTTCAGTCTTTCAAAACTTGGAACATCAATACTTCTCCTCTTATTTATAAAACTCAAACAGACTGATACCTTGATTAGGTACTGTTAAGTATTATCTCTTGAATTCTAATTCCTGTCGGAATTTTGCGATTTGTCACTACATGACACTTCAATCGCAAATGCTGCAACACTGATTTTTGTCTTAGGAATCAGAGGTTTGTGCTTAACTTCATATTTTTTGTAAGCCATATTAGTCAGTACGTATGTAGGTATATATCTAATTTACTGTCTAACCATCGCCATGCTATAAAAATCAATTACTATTGATATTTTGAAAAAAACTTTAACAACCAGTTTGAAAGAGCAACATGAAAACCGGAGGTCTTAATACAAAAATAATTACTTCTCAACATTATTTTGTACAAAGACTAGTTATGGAGTTCATAGTTGGTGGGAACCTTCGTATCAAAATCGACAACGTTGATCGTTGGTCCATGAAATTAAATGCTAATATAAATTATTATATTCCATGTTGATTGTCCTTAACAACATTATAATGAGGGCTCTTGGAAATAAGATCGCTCGTAGCGATGACTAATTTGTGTTGGGAGATTTTGTTTTTGTGTTACTTAATTTTGGACACGGATCTTTAAATTTGTTTAAGCATTTACTCAATACATTGTAATTTTTTGGGAAAATATTTTTCATGTTTTTACAGACATCTAATAAATGTTTTCACACGAAAGAGGTTGATATCTATGAAGTCCACTATTAAGTATTTACATGGTTACATTAACTGACACGTCACTTAACATAAGACAAGATTTGAATGATATCCTAGCAAGCCTGGTTCACTCAAACCTCCAGACTTTAAAACTTGCTATGTTGCAAATTTATATGTTTGTGATTGTAGAGCATTTCGTTTGGAAAATTTTAAAAAAGGAATTAGTACCTATACATCAAAATAATAAAGGTGTGTTTTAACTTCAAAATTACTTATTATAAAAAAAACAGTTGACTGCCAATGTTGATAATCCGTTTTTTTATTCATGCTACTAACTCTTTGCCTAAATAATCTTATTTAATATCTTGTTTACAACAATAAAGTTCTAATGTATGTAGAACTTGGATAGGTAGGTAGGTGATGTTTGCAAGGAATTGGACATATTTTCACTTTCTCATTCAGCCTACATGGAAATATGTAAGAGTAAGCTTTAGTAAAGTTCATTTTGAGTTATTTTAGTTTATTGTTAGGTGATATCAGTTTTTTGGTTTATTGTTTTTTTTTAGTTATTAAATTTTAATGCAGTGAAGCGAATGCTGTGTTCAGCTTTAACTGGAACGCATGTTTAAAATTAACCTTTGTTAGATTCTTCTAATTGTATGTTTCAATGTGTGTTCTGTTGCTGTACCTTGAATAAATAAATAAATAAATAAATAAATACATTCCATGCAAATAAGAACTTTACTTCCTGCATTGACGCTTTAGTTTCTTTCACCAAATTGTCAGTAGATTATACTCTGCACGCCATGAACAGTGTGGATCATACTTAAACCGTACAGGTTTTCTTTCCCTAGAGCTGGTCATGCATTTTCCCCCGAGGCAACTTATTATCCTTCATCTTATGGAACCTGTGTTAACATCGATCAGCACTTAGCCAGAAAAACGTAATTTTGCTTACAAAGTACCAGTCAGTGTTGTTAGATGTGGCTGAGTCACTTTATATGAGATACTAAAAAAAGCATGACGTCATGATGACGTCACAAGTATTTTATGTAGCTCATGGTACTTTTCATCTGGTTTTGCCCATTGCATACTTAGTCAGTGGAGAAAACTGTCTGCCTAAGGTTACAAAAAAAACTACAAAACTAAGTACATTAAGTTTTATTAAAATACTGTTTTTGTTTTGTAAACAAATAAAAAAACGAAGAATAAAATCACATTTTGTGATTAAGCAATTCGGCCATTTTTAAAATCTATTTTTTATTGGAACTACAAGGCAGCTATTCAATCACAATCACACCTGATGTAAGTGATGATGTGGTCAATGGTGGTTCATGTCTGCCAAGCAAGTGCCTATTCACTCTTTTCTTGAAGGCACCCACCATAGTGACCCGGGAACACATGCACAGGAAGGGAGTTCTACTTCTTGGCTGTTGTTCGCATCATAAACGAGTCAGCAAAAGGCTCGGTGCAAAAGGCTCGGTGCAAATGGAGTGCAAAGCCAACGTGCGTCTAGTGGCCCGGTAGTGGTAAGGCGCTGGCGGAACCAGCTCTTGCAGTTCACTCTCACACTCTCCGAAATTTATCCTATAAAAGACTACTATTCTCCTATATCTCTCGCTTCTTGTATTTATTGCTTCCTGGCCACCACTGCAATGTCATCAGATTATAGAACAAGTGGTCAGCCAACCGATTGTCATCCCAACCTAAGTATACATATGTACAAAGTAATATATTACTTATCGGATGATGTTGGCTTTAAGCCGCTAGGCAAACGTGTGTCTTGTGTCAAATACACTCATAGTTGTACAGTCAAAACAGCTTGATCACTTAAGTACTTTGTCATAGTGGCTTATCTGACAGCTCCTTCATAAGTTCTATACCAACTAAAGCAAAGTCAATGTGACATGATTTAAGTGTATCTTAGTACTATAGTCCGTTCGCGTTAAGAGTGCAGTGATTTTTTATTTTATTCTGTCGCACACAAAAAAACTCAGATCCACAACCTTTGCGTTCGGAAGTATGCGTTCAGCTGGTCACTGTGGACTTTGCTTTCTAATTAGGAACGATTTGATTGGTATGGGTGTGCTAGGTCGGATGACAAGTATGAAATCACTGCATTCTTAACGCGCACGGACTATAGAACTCTTGTCGTTGACTCCTGTGATGGTGTGCCGTATTGGCAATAAAAAGCGTCTCCATTTGTGCAGCGCCTAAGGCGTTTGTTTTATGGTTATTTGAGCTTCAAGCGCTGAAGTACATAATCCCACAAGAAATTCTACCATTTAATGATGTTTGATGAGTTTCGTTTATAACTAATTATTACAAATAGTTATTAGTGTCTGCAGAACTCAGTCTGAAGCACCAATCATGACTACGGTCATAACTTTTTAGTCACAGGGACATTAAGTTTATATTTCATGTCATAAAACTGAACGTAGTTATGTATGTTATAAAACGATGCTATTATTGTCCAGCTCAATTAGCAATAAATAATTGAACCTACTATTTTGACGCGATTTTACGCTATTTTATTATTTTTATGCAACTTTCAGACACATAGAAATTCTGTTAAAAATCACACTCCCTAGCTAAAGTCAACTATCATTTTTGTCATCAGAATATAAATGATTATTTTTTTCATAGCATAAATTGCACACACATTAAATTTATTATGTCTATTTATTTATTTATTTATTTATCGTATGGCGTATTTATACACTGTAACTTAACTAATTATTTAACATTCAAAGCTTAATTCTATTGTTGCTGAGGTACTTCGCAGCATCGCTCGTTAGCTTCTTGAAGTCCTTCGCTGGTCCCACGTACCTAGTCAGTGGGCTATCGAACACGATGTGTTGGACGGTCTGCTTAGGGTTACCACAGTCACATGCTCCACTCTCACTCCATCCCCACTTACTCCGTAGGTAAGCACAGTGACCGACCTCAGTTCTAAGCCGGTTGAGCGCACACCAAACGCGACGGTCCTCCCGAAACCCGGATGGTAGGGCGTCCGTGTCCAGCTCAAACAGGTCAGGTGGCACTGCGTGTGATGACCATTCGTCTATCCAGGCTTTTTTTAGGTTCCATTCCATCCTTGGTTCGTGGAACAGGAGCGCTGGGGGATTTCTAGACTTTAGCCTTGGGGTCGTGAAGGTCATCAAATCCCCATTTATAGGAAGTTCGGGCCTCTGGTGGATCTTTCCTGTTTCCCTGCGAAGATGTTGCAGGCGACGTAGGTGGGGCGGGGCTATACCGCTGAGGGCTGGCAACCAGTGTCTATTAAAGGTGAACTTACTTTTTACTTCAATATAATAATAATATCAAGTTTAAAGCGTAGTAAATGAACTTCCATGATTTGAGCACGTCTATAAAATTTCTGATCGTCTTTTAGTCCTTTAGTGGAGACCAAGGGTTAGGTGGTCGTGGCGCATTTGTGACGATCCACGGCAATGTCTGCTGGTATAAAGCAACACACGCCGGGTTGGGAATGAGATGAGTGACCATCCTGACTGGAATTTGGTGATGTATTTTCAGGGCATTAAGCATTTGGTCCCGCTTGACGTCACTAGGTGTCATTCATTAAGCCTAATCGTAGGCTTTTAGGCGGCTTGATGAAATCCGGTATTAAGGATGCTCACAAGCCTTACATCCCTTCAACGATCCGCAGTGAATCCGCGTGTTGGAGTATGGCTCGCGTCACCTCATAGTTGAGGTGAGGCTTGTGTCTGTGCAGTGAGACTTGTACAAGCAGTTTAAATATTATGTTATGAATTTTATACAATATTAAGTTAAGATAAGATATACTTTATTGCACAAAGAAAACAATACTAAAACATACTTCTTTGAAAAATCTTGATTCTTAAGAAATGACAGCAAGATTTACAACTTTCTGCAAGCGTATGAGCAATTCACTAAATGTTTATCGCTCTATGTCCACTAATCAGACGTTGATGGTATACTAAGAGTAAAAAAGACTTCGACATAAATATACGAGATGGTCTCTGTGAGATGAGTTCACCCGAGCATAAATATCCTGTGACTTGAATGAAGCGAGGTTGCGTGGACGTATGTTACTGTGTTGTAAAGAAGAGAAAATATGAGGCCGTGCGTAGAATTTGTCAAGTTATTATATTACAAAATTCTATGAAACACTATTAAATTTGTATGCAAACTTTTATGTGGGCAATGTGAAAAAGGGTAGAATGTTGAAAAATGGAAGAAGAATTTTAAATTATACTCGGTAACAAAAAACAAGTATGTTTAAATATTTGTTGTTAATATAGAACTCAAAATTGTTTGAAGCATCGGTTAACCGGTAATAATAACCACCTAAATAGTGATGCAATATTATATAATATTTTTATAAATTGTGTTACTATTTATATAAAGGTGCTCTTAGCTAAAATTTCATTAAGGCCTGACTAAATGTACGCAGTAATAATTTATATTTAAGATTTATGCAAGATATTACTTTAGTTTTAAAATCATGCAAGGTTCGTATTAGGTCTATTATTATTTATCTGTTTGAGTTAAATAAATTTAAAGAAGTAGTAAGAAAGGGCCCAAGTTCAATTCTTGTTTTGAGAAATATTTTATATAAATCAAATCGAAAGTTTTTATATTTCAACAGATGCTTACCATGCCGGAACCAGACGCAGTTTAAAAGCAGGCTTTAAGTGCTAACCGCCGATTATCCACATTATATAGCCTCACTAAATCATCTAATACTTAGCCCCTTCTATAAGTTGCGAGCCGGTATGAACTATGAACTATAAAATTGAAGTATTGCTTTTTTAGTACAAAAGGGGGCATATCCCTACAAAGGGTCTAGTGTCGTAAAAATCGCAATCAGGAATGTTATGCGCACGCGTCACCCTAATGAGATGGATGGTTATAGGATTTATTGAAGCCTTATTTAATTTTAGCTAGAGATCGTTTTTCTTCGGGCTGTGGTTAGAGCTTTTCTACGCTTTTTTATTAAATAAGTCACATGCTTGAATAAAATTCTTGAGTTCTGGAAATATATCTGTAAAATGATATCCTTTGCTGGGAAATTGCAATTGAAATCTTAAGACATTAATTCAGAGACTTATGAAAAAAATAAGACTAATTCGGGTGATTGAAATAAATATGATCAAAAATTACATGTAAGTAAAAAGTGCGAGCATAAAATGATAATAACCACAAACTAATAAAAAAAGTCATCCCTTATACAGAGTCTCTAAGCGTTACTACAAGTTCTATCTAATCTAAGTGCGAAATATTTTACTGCATGGATAACTTCGCCCAAGTTGCTCGTATGCAGTTGATTTATGAAAGAGGTTATGAGACAGATAAAGGTTGACTGGGATATGACAAAACCAAACACCAAGCGAGGGGGCCCGTGGAGCAAAGGCATCGGATACGATTGCTGTTGTAAAGCAACGCGGTCGGAAACGCAATGGGTGAAGACCCCGACTGAAATTGAGTGACGTATTTGTCGGGCATCTCCGTGCTCCGTAAGGCACCAACTGCTAAGAGTTCGTCTGGGCTGACGTCTGTAGATGTCGGCCGCTGATGCTGATGGGAGGACTTAGGGTGGCTTGAAGACATTAGACAGCAATGTTTCTCACTAGCCTTGGACCCTCCAACAATCCGCACTGAGCCCGTGTATTGTAGTAGTCCGATCCACGGATTACTTCATAGTTGAGATGAGGCATGAGCACAGATGACGTAAGTTGAAAACGCCCCCTGTCTAGGTGGAAGGAACTTTATGCGTCTAGCAGAGGCTGATTATAGGCTGATGATGATGAAAAGTGTGCCATGTGAAGTTGAAGTAGACCTCAGACAGTTAATTCAATTAAAATCTAAAAGGTGTTAGGATTCTTGCTTAAATATTCAATTACAAATCTCTATAATAAGTAAAACACAAATTATTTTTGATTTAAAAATTCGTTCTGTTCAGCATTAAACATTTTGCCAATTGAAATAGCTAGTGTTCATTAAAATAACCATAATTGGCTGCACTTCAAACTAAGATGCATGTAGAAAAAAATGAAACAGAAATAGTTTTTCGATATTGATACATTTCCAGACAAATCTTAGTCAACCTTTAAAAGACCGATATGATGTCATCCTGTTAAAAAGTTGCTTCTAGAAAATTCTCTTTATAGTAGAGAGAGCAGCGATAATATTTCAGTTACTTCCACAAGTGAAAAACAATTAAGTGAAGCTACTCTGTTAGCTTTGTAGAGTAAAATGATTTAAAGCGAGAATATCCTGTTAAGAATGTTTCTAAGTTATAAGTTCACTCTATTTGTTTCATAAATTTGAAAGTTAATCTATAATTTTTTTTTATAGAACAGCTAAAGTTCAGAGGACTGGGATAAGTACTATGCGTAGCGTGACATAATTATCTCAAGATTTCTCATGTTTATGCCGTACCAATCGCACGACATGACGCGTGAAACATTTCAGTTGTGGTGTAAATCTTAGGTTATCAAAGGATTTTGGATATAACTTCGACATAAACACTGACTTGTAAGTATTGCCCAGTTACCCAAGTCATTGATGTTTGCACTCAAAATAACAGCAGTAGAACAGAAAGCTACTCACGAGGGCTGCTTCAGCGAAATTTTAGAATTGAGAGCATAGATGAGACTAAATGTCTCAGACTTAGCTTAATTTTGCCCTATGGTATGGGGCATTAGAATACTGCCATGGTTTCCCCCCGCCTGTCGTAAGAGGCGACTAAAAGGGGGCCCCGGGGTCGCTAGGAGTGCACACGGTGGGGACCGTGCGCCTCCATTGCACATGTGACTCCGTGGAGGGCGGCGGTGCGGGGGGGCCTCGCACTGCCGTTAACACCGGCGGGTGTACAAGGGGAGGTATAGCTCCCCTCGAGTTGAGCTGGGTAACCGGCATAGCGCGCCGGGGGTCCGCCGGTAGAGTCACTCACGGTGGTACTCGGGGACCTCCGGTAACGCGCAGAAGATGGCCTCCGCGGAGTTTAGTGGGTATTCCTTCCTATTGGGGTGGGTGAGTCCCACACTCCCCCGCTCTTAAACCCTGGGAGCGGGACAATGCGTAAATGCATTCTCCGCGTCAAAAAAAAAAAAAAGGACTTAATTGGCTAACACTTCTATCTCAGAAACAAATTATCTTTACGGAATCTAATCCTACTATCTCCATTAACTATATTATTATATTAATATAGGTAATTTTGAGTTTTGCAAAAAAAATTGCCAAATTTTGGAAAGTTATTCACTTTATCCCCTAAATTAAATGAAAGCATTTAATCCATTTATGCCGAAACTAGGTCAGATAAAAGTGAAGTAAGCAGACGGAAAACAACAAATGGCATTTCCTTCATCCTACCGTTTATTTGAATTGTAATCTGTCAATAGTTAATGACAGGTTAGGCATTCTATAAAATGCAAATTGCTCGTGCTGACAAGCGAATCTTGCATGTAAGTGCTTATTTTCTAACTAGTTAGTGCATAAGTGATAAGTTAGACTTAGGAAAAATCTGAATTGCCTACTTGAAGGCAGACATTACTCGGAGTAATTGGAGTGGCGTGTAATTGTAAGGCAGGTCGCTCGCTGGATGCTAACTGTTTTGCTTTTAAGTCGGCTACAGTTTAATGGTTAAGTCTAAGTAGTCTTACTTAGATTGTAGTAGTGGCATAACGGGAAATGAAACAGCAAGGTTTGAAATACATTTAATTTTTTTTTTGTTCAAGTTAAATATTATTTATGCCTAAGTTTGACCCTGTGGTGGCTTGTCTTCAGGATGTCTTTTTAAGGAGGACCAAATTGTTATGCTTTAGAGACACTATCTGATGAAGAAAATGTTTGAATAGAACAGAATGGAAACCATTTATAGACCAATTCGATCCCACAACACACAGGAATGCAAGTAATAAGGCAGAAAATGTTTACAACGGAAACAATTACACGCTTTAAAACAGGAAAAATCAGTAGTTACAACATAAAGCACGAGATGTGAGAGATGGAGATGGCATTAGTCAAAAGGGCCACTCTTTTCATGATTTTACCGCCGACTGAGAGACAGTAACGCTAGTTTATTGTTTTAAGCAGACGTCAAACTGTCAATTAACAAAATTAAACTAACTAAACACTAACCTCAGTTGTGTCTGTGGCTTAGAGGTGACAAAGAATTGGTAACCATTCTGAGTAGTGGAATGGGTGGCACACCAAAACAAAATATGTTTTTTATGAGATATGGCGCAAACAAGCTAGAGGGTCACGTGTCGTGATGGAGAGTAATCATCTTTGGCCATAGATTTCCGCTTAAAATGTAGCATTGAATTCATTTCCACTTTATAATAATACATATTTTATCTGTACTATACCTTTATCAAGCGATTCTTCTTCTTAGACTTTTTCAGTATTAATAAAGATCGAATCGTAACTTGAATAATTAAAGTTCAAAGTGATTTGACGCTCTGACACTGCTTATTAAACTTTTCAAAAGAAGTTACGCTTATGATTTTCGAGTAATTAGTATGCATTATGCGTATTTCTTTCGTACCGTAATTAATTGTACATTAATGAAGAAGACAGTCATTTGTATAAATGTTCTAAAGTAGTTTTTAATTGGTTATCAAGTCGCACGCAACAATTGAAACGAATTTAGGTTAGTGCCTACTGTCTCTCCTTAATTGATGGAATTAATGCTCGTAAAGGCAAATCTTCTCATTTGATAATACTGGAGTCGTTTTCATTATTTGACGGCTGAGCAGCTGATTTAAGGAGGATAGTCACATCGGATCAACAATGCTTATCTATACTAATAATAAGCTGAAGAGTTTGTTTGTTAGAACGCGCTAACTGCTTTACCCTTTACTGAGAAAGGCTACAGGCTGTGAAACATCCCGGTACGAATCAACAGACCATTGACTCAGTTGCTAGTGACCAGGGTCATAATGTATTTCTTTTAAAATACGTTTAACTCTTAGTTTAATTTGGTCTGCTAAATTTGATATAAGATGATACTATATAATTATTGATTAAAAGACTGCGCATTTAAAGATTGCACAATTTTCAACATCATCTTTCAGAGCATCCAATCTATTAAATTTGTAACCAGGTCCAACCAATCCCACATTGAAAGCGAGTAATAAAAGTCAAGGTCGTCCCAGGGGAACCCCCTCTTGGAACCGCAACAAATTTAATCAGCGAACAGTAAATAACAATAATATAGAGTGAACAGGAATGGTAAAAAATGTGGGTAGTATTGTGTTTTTAGCTGATTTCGGGGGTAGGTTTTGCTATGCAACCTGTGGTCAGGTTAACCGTTTTGAAATTAACTTCAAAACAAAAAGGATATTTTCAATTTGGTTGCATTTTTGCTGTTCGCAGAACTGTGGCATTTATTAATTGATGAGAAAAAAACCTTCATCTTAATTTTCAATGTTTCAATGCTTTAGCTAACTTGTTCTTATTTCAAATACCTACTTACGTTCTATTTTGTCACTTTTTGTACTTTATATCCGGTTGGAAAGGTTTACTAAAGAGCTACTTTTATATTAATTTCTTTTACCGAAAATTATTGACGACTGATTCGGTATATTATTGTTAACTAGCGGCCGCCCGCGACTTCTTTCGCGTGGACTTGAGTTAAAAAACTGTGATATATCTTGATAAATTGTAACTGTAATGTCTTATTCAGATGCATAAACTATATTACTGTAGAGTTCCATTTAAATCCATCTAGTAGTTTTTACGTGTAAAAAATGGAGTAATTTCTCCCGTTTTTCCAATATCAGCCTTCATTGCTTCTCTTCCTATTGATCGTAGCGTTATGAAAAGTATACTCTATAACCTGCCCAAGAGTATGAAGAATAATTGTGCCAAAGTTCGTTAAAATCCGTTAAGCAGTTTTTGTTTCTATAACGAATATACAGCAGACAGACAGACAGACAAAAATTTTACTGATTGCATTTTTGGCATCAGTAGTGATCCCTAATCACCCCTTGATAGTTATTTTTTAAATACATTACATGTCTTACAGAATTGACCTCTCTACAGATTTAATATAAGTACATGTTAATAACAGGCCTGCAACACCAGGTTGCTAGTTCAATCCCCGCACAGTGCAAACACATTGTGTGCATTCATAATACTTGCTTTCGTATTTTATAAAATATCGAATAACTCTACCAACCAGAAACTAGTTTACGTAAGCAAAACAACAAACCGCTATTTTAACGTATAATTCTGCATTGAACCGAATTGTACACTCCCGATTTCAACTAAAACTTTCCTATTGAAAACTGCAAACTAGCGCGGCTGCATGCGACAACCCTTAATTAGAAACATTGAAACTCTGGCCCGAATCCCGGTAATACCATACGAAAGCTGCTAAGAAAATTAATTGTGAACTATCCAACGATGGGTGTTGATGTTCTTTTATTGTTGTTTATTTATTTATTTATTTATTTATTTATTCCAAAAACAATATACATTGTGTAGGAAAAAAAAAGAAAGAAAGTGAACATGAGAGGTAGCACACTTTTAACAAAATACATGCAAAAATTTAGAAAGCCATTATCAAACAATAATCAAAACAATAATCGAAATAAAAATTAAAACAAAAATAAAAACAGCAATCAAGACAATAATCAAAACCATAAATCAAAATAATAATCAAAACGAAAAATCTAAATAATAATCAAAACAAATAATCAAAACAATACTAATACCTAAACTAAACCTCACTCAGTAAATTATGTCAATTTGAAATAAATTAATCGATATCACATTTAAAATCTATAAAATCTTTTACGCTATAAAAACACTTTTCCAACAGATGCAATTTCAATCGAACTTTAAAAATCTTAATATTACTAACTGTCTTTAGATGACTGGGCAAATGATTAAATAATTTGACAGCTTGATACCGAACACTGTGTTTAGCAATTAGCAACTTTGGTTGTATTATGTGAACGATATCTTTGCGCCTAGTCTCATAACGTTTTACCCTCATTTCTTCCGTTTTATATATGTCGAGGTGTTTAATGAGGTCTGTAAGTACAATCAAAATATAAAGGCACGGAGCGGTCAAAATTTTAAGTTTCTGGAAATGTTCTCTACATGACTCTGTCTGAGGTATACGGACCATAGTTCTGATTGCTCGCTTTTGAATGATGAAAGCTTTTTTTATGTTGTAATCGTAGCCATTTCCCCAGAATTTGATACTATATCGCAACCTTGATTCGACCAAGGCGTAGTATATCATTTTCAATTGCTTCATGTTTAATTCTTCTCTTAACGCACGCAGAGCAAAACATGAAGACGACACTTTGCCTTCCACAAAGTTTACTTCTTCCTTCCAATTAAGTAAGGAGTCTATGTGTATGCCCAAAAACTTCAACGAATTCACTAGTGCAATACTGGAATTATCAACTTTAACATCTAAGGAGTCTTTTGTTTTTGAAGTAGATTTAAAAAGGATAGCCTTGGTTTTTTCTCCGTTTATTTTGAGGTTATTCGCATTGAACCACTTGGAAAAAGCTGCCGCTGTGTTGTTAACTATGTCATTGAGTTCTGTTATGCTTCGTGCATTTACCACTGCATTTGTGTCATCTGCAAAAACAATTAGTTCGATGTTCTGGATAGTGTTACTCATAAACGCAATCAGGTCATTCGTAAACATAATGAAGAAAATGGGTCCTAAAATTGAACCTTGTGGAACGCCTCTTCTAATTTTATTAAGTTTAGATTGGGATATTGTTTCAGTCTTGTGTGCCCGGCACTTTATTTCAACATACTGATATCTCGAAATAAAACAACTTTACGGATTCTACTCGCGGTGTTATATTTTCTTTCATTTTCTAACCCGACGTTTCGACTCCTTTACAGCAGTCGTGATCACGGGATGACAAAGATGTTCTATGTCACAAAACAGTACAAATTTTTTAGCAACCCTCACTTAACTACCGTCATTTCCACCAACATTATTGGAAATGTTCCTATCCACGCAGTACGAACTAACCGTATCCTGAGACCTCACAGTATTGTGCTGCCCTCTGGGATTGATCAAGCGTATAACAGGCTCCCAAGCTGGTGGTAAATTCCAACCATCCTCACGATTGAAATTCGGATGTTTTTTAATTTCAATAGCCTCTCGCAGCATCCTTGGTAAGTAACGATTCTCCCTAGCAAGGACCTGCGGTTTATCAAATCGTATGAAATGGTTGGGCTTATCAAGGGCATGTTCACAAACTGCTGATTTTGTAGATCTCCTATTCTTAATATCACCTATGTGTTCTTTGATACGCGTCCCTATGCTTCTTTTGGTTTGACCTATATACGAGAGCCCACAGTCACAATCAAGCTTGTATACACCCGCTGTTTGAAGAGGAATATTACACTTAACAGGTCTTAAAAATTGATTAATCTTCTTCGGCGGCTTAAAATAAGTTTTAATAGAAGCACGCTTCAAGATGTTCCCAATCTTGTCAGTGACACCCTTCAAATATGGCAATACAGCAGGCTGACGCTCAACTGTGGCTGGTTTCACTCGGTTTCTGCGACGTCGCGGTGCTTTGAGCTTGTTTTCACCCAGCACACGCTTGACATGCTGGACTTCAGCATGCAGGTGGTCATCATCACAGATCCGTTCCGCTCTCTGTAACAAAGTTTTACCAACAGTAGCTAACTGCGAAGGATGGTGGTGAGAATCACCGTTTAAGTACCTATCAGTATGGGTAGACTTCCGATACACAGTATGGCCCAAACTATGATCAGGATTCCTAATAACTAACACATCTAAGAAAGGTAGTTTACTGTCAGCTTCCAATTCCATAGTAAATGTTATCCTAGGGTGTATAGAGTTAAGATGGTCTAAAAATGCTGATACTTTGTTGGATGGTAAAATTGTGAAAGTATCATCCACATACCGCTTGTAAAACCGTGGAACGACAGGTGCTGAAGCTAAAGCTTTTTCCTCGAAATCCTCCATCAAACAGCGGGTGTATACAAGCTTGATTGTGACTGTGGGCTCTCGTATATAGGTCAAACCAAAAGAAGCATAGGGACGCGTATCAAAGAACACATAGGTGATATTAAGAATAGGAGATCTACAAAATCAGCAGTTTGTGAACATGCCCTTGATAAGCCCAACCATTTCATACGATTTGATAAACCGCAGGTCCTTGCTAGGGAGAATCGTTACTTACCAAGGATGCTGCGAGAGGCTATTGAAATTAAAAAACATCCGAATTTCAATCGTGAGGATGGTTGGAATTTACCACCAGCTTGGGAGCCTGTTATACGCTTGATCAATCCCAGAGGGCAGCACAATACTGTGAGGTCTCAGGATACGGTTAGTTCGTACTGCGTGGATAGGAACATTTCCAATAATGTTGGTGGAAATGACGGTAGTTAAGTGAGGGTTGCTAAAAAATTTGTACTGTTTTGTGACATAGAACATCTTTGTCATCCCGTGATCACGACTGCTGTAAAGGAGTCGAAACGTCGGGTTAGAAAATGAAAGAAAATATAACACCGCGAGTAGAATCCGTAAAGTTGTTTTATTTCGATGTATAGTGTTCGCGTAAATATTAGAAATCATTATACTGATATCTGTTGTTTAAGTACGACTCAAAAAGCCTCAGGACTTTTCCTCGTATTCCGTAGTGTTGCAGCTTTTTTATCAGAATTGAATGGTCTACCATGTCGAAGGCAGAGCTTAGATCTAGGAATAGGCCGGCTACTTTTCTTTTATCATTCAAATTTGTTATCACGTCATTAACCAAAGCTTCTATTGCATCACTAGTTCCAATATTATTCTGATATCCAAATTGTCTCCTGTTCAGTATTTTGTTTTCGCTTAGGTGCTTAACAAGGCGAATTTTTATTATTTTCTCAAATATTTTTGAAAGTACAGGCAGCAAAGAAATTGGTCTGTAATTTTTCGGATCTGTTTTTGAACCTTTTTTGTACACAGGCAAGATTTTTGCGATTTTTAATTGAGCAGGGAAGATGCTTTGATCAAAACACTTATTGTAAAGCATGGCTAACGGATTGGCCCAGAGGTCAATGTTTTTTTTAAAGATTGTGATTGGCATGTGATCCCAACCACAAGACTTCTTGTTTTCCATACCTTGTACAATTTTCGTTATTTCTAGATGTGTGACATTACTCCAAACCATATCATGCAAACAGCGTTGACTGTTTTGCTCGAGCAAGTTCACTGACTGGTCAAAGTTATCTGCTTTAATAGAAGTCCCACCGTAGTCCATGGTTTTTGCAAAGATATCTGCTATTATGTTTGGGTTGTTAATAAAAACGTTATTATCCTTTAACATAATATTTTCCCCTTTTGCAACAGAAACCTGCTTCCTATGCTTATTCACTGTGCCCCATATTGCTCTAGCAGAGTTATTGGATTGTTCTATTTCAGACTGTATTGTAAGTTTTTTAGCTGCTCTTAATACCTTTCTATACAAATTAACATAAGTGTTTTTATAATTCACAACGGTTCTGTCTGAAGTTGAGAGATGTGCCGAAACGAGGACGCGTTTCATTTTACTAGATGTCTTAATCCCTTTAGTGATCCACTTTATACTCTGTTTCTTACCTATCTTGATTAATCCTGTTTTCTTTCTATAACATTTTGCAAAGATTAAATTAAGTTGCTTCAGGAAGCTGTTTATTCCAAGGTTATTCCAATCATGTTTTCTTGTTTGTTGTCTGAACTGTATATTATTTTTATTATTAAATACTCTTCGGGTTATTCTTACAGTATCATTTTTAACTTTCTTATTTCCTTGGTACGGAAGAGAAACCCCACACATCAGTGCTGCATGCCCATCCGATAAGCCATTGTGATCCAGTTCGGTGTCCTCAATACACGCGTTGGGAAGATTAGTCAGTAAATTATCTAAACAGGACTGTGAATTTCCTTTTATATATGTCACTGATTGTATGAGAGGTCTAAAATTGTAGCATTTAAGCAAAGATAAGAACTCCGATCTTTGCTTTGTATCATTTAACAAGTTGATATTGAAGTCACCACATATTATACATTTCTTCTTAAAGTAATATTCTAAAGTCCTCTCTAGCTGTTCCATAAAAGCACCAAAAAACTTATCCATTGGATTTCTGTATATACAGATTACATTTAATTCAGTATCTACATCCTTAACACCACAAATTTCAAAATAGTCAGTCTTTACAAAGATTTACAGAAAGAAGACTCCAAACATTTACAATTTTTGAGACCCAATATAAGACTGCCACCTCTTATTTTTTTGGACCTTGTGTTATAAGAAACTATATCATACTGAGTGAGGTGAAACAATTCAATATTCTTACTATTTAGAAAATGTTCAGTAATGCATACATAAACTGGCTTACTAGTTGTTAAAGTTTCTAAGTATAAATCCAATTCATCCTTTTTTGTCGTCAAGCCACATACATTTTGATGATATAAACTGATTTTATGCATCACATTGCCTTCCTCTGTATTCGTTATGAGGCTAACATTATCAATGACATCAAAAAAGCTAGTATCTTTACTCTGAGTGTTACTGGTGGAGAAACAACTATTTTTGCTATACATACCATATTGCACACTACATTTAGCCTCGAAAAAAAATCCTATTGAGATTTTCAAAGATATTTCTAATGCCCAGATTGTTAATTTTGCCTGTCCTTTGAGAAAACATATCAAGAGTCAGGTTAGAGTTTGAGTCAAAACAATGCACAAAGTTCAGAGGTTCTAATCCGGAACACAGTTTGTTGTTAAAAATTTCCACTTTATAGTTGTATATGGGAGCCCCACACACATAATTAGGTGCCACAAAGATAATGTTGGTATGGTTTAAATTTCCTGTCATACGTGTAATGTCATTTAAAAGTTCTGTACTATTTTCTGTTGTCTTGAAATCTTCTTCACCTATCAGAACAGCGGCATAATCCTCTTTAGTGTAATTTTCCACTTTTTTGTCCAAACGATCTAGTAATTCCTTTATTCCCGCATGTGGTTTTATGTAATGACAGAAATCTAAACTGTTATTTTCTAATTTTTCTATCGCCTTTATCACTTTATATCTAAACTGGTTGGCTGACTATAAATGCAGCAATCGACATATTATAATGAAAAAATAAAAAATAAAGTGAATGTTTATTCAGTAACAGGTCACAGTTAACAAATTACGAGTAGTTAAGGACACCCTCTATTAAATACAAAATAAGCACCTGTGTCAGAGCGTGCCACTCTTCCTTCATCATTAATACAATAAATCTAAGTGCAGTCGTTAGAAACTAACATTAATTTATTAATTTAAACTAAAAATATAGGGATACAAATATGTTAGAAATCAACTTGTTATTTATGTGTCTTTTTGAAATCACGAAACAAATAAAAAATTTAAATAAAATAAGCGTGCAAATTCTGTTTGAATTAGTTGAATGGGCCGCGAAAAGTATTTCCTCCAATTTGCGTGAGCGTGGAACAAATGAAATCAAAATATTTTCATTAAATTTTAAATTTACTAGTTCTAGTTAAGCTATATTAATAATTACTTAGTCAAATAAGTTCAGTTAGATGAATATTTACAATATTCCCACAAAATTAAAACAACAACTAAAATAATGTACATTTTCTTATTACAAATGCCAAAAAGTAGACGAGATACATGCTAAAAAAATTCAAAAAGCGACCTACGCCTTTTTTATTTCTTTGATTCGTAAAGTACAACAATACGTCAATATACCATTCAAAATCCATTACAATATATTCGCTAATTTCATGAAAAGTTCAACGAACCCCACGTTCCAGCCAAAAAAAAAACTAACACCGCAATAAATTGGAAGTCCAAGCCTAGAAACAAAAGAAAACCGCAGTCCGAAACTCTAGACAGGGGCAAGGTGGTAACAATTTAACCCGGCGTGTGCGACCGTGGGTCAACCGGACCCCGGAACTTTCTATTGCACTCGGCAAATAAGTCTGGGGTGAGACACTAATTAGTACATCGGGCGGCGCGTCCGGCGCAGACAAAGGGCGAAGTTTGAGATTGCGACACTACAATGAGTATGTATAGGCTCCGTTCCATACTGTTTGGACAGCTTGTGAGTTCTAATGCGATCTACGGAACAAAAGCTTTGGAATGTTAGTGAATAGGTTTCGAAGGTATAGTTTATATTAAATTCGACTTTTGTATTAATGCTAAAACTAAGCTTAGCTGGAATGCTAAGCCTATTTTTTAGGATGTTAAAGCGATATGGATAAGGGATGTAATTATATGTTTAAGTATTATTTTAAGTGCATTTTTTTTACTATGAGGTTGAGGTTGTAAATTACTTAAAATGTACCAAGTGTCTCTTACTAAACATTTTTACTTTTACTTCACGTTGCGTACTACTTACTAGTTGTTAGAGTTGTTCTGACTAACAAATGAATAACATACGAGTTTGTCAGTCAAACTTCCGTTTCCGTCATTTTTTTTTGTACCTAGCTAGCTAAATTATGATTCTTTGCAATAGAGTAAGGCGAAATGAATACAAATGGGTAGCCTGTCCGATTGATAATTAGTCAGGTAAATCTACAAGTTAACTTTTATGTCATTTTTTTTTTTGCACAGTGGCACATAGTTTGAGGTAACCTTTTGGTTTTTTGACCGAATATTCCACAACTGGCCTCACTAAAAGACAATCGCACAGGCACAAAGCTACCTTCCATTTCTTTTTGGGGTCAAAAGTTCGGCCGGTCGGAATTCCACCGTTTCACTTCGCACCGTGCATTCGTTCTCGTCGCTCATTCCGCGCCAACGCATGCACTAATTAGTTGACACCCGACACCGCACGTTTCTAGCTCCCATAGGAAACTTGCCGGGGAACAAACCAGGTGTGAAATTGACAAGCTTCATTTTTAAATTTAGAGCCGGTAACTAAAAATGGGAGTCTAACGAGGCGCAAGACTGTCAGCACGGTATTTATTAATTAACGCAATTTAATTTTAAAACATCGTATTTTATCATATGAAGCACAGACGAGTTTCTTACAATACTTAAACAGATGTTATTGAAAATGTTTGTTTTGTTCAATTTGTCTCCACAATTAAAAATTGTCTCAAACTATTATTTATTTTTTAAAATTGGTGTTCAATATTATGTTAGTTTTGCTGCCAAATATCACCTTTATTGAATTGTCACAATTTCGTAGCCTTAGACAGAACGACGTTTGCTAGGACCGCTAGTTTTTATTAAGATTAGGACAACTTCTTTTTGACTGACTAATTTGAAACAATATTGTAGTCTTTGGCTGCATTTGATTTGATCAATCATATGGAATAATAAATGAGAGTTTAAATCGGTAAGCTAGTTGTAGTTATAATTTTATGAATAAACTTAAAGTGAATAACAGTGAACAGAGTTCATTCTTCATCATGTTATGCGCAATACAAAGTAACAGCTTATTGAATATTGAACTTGCAAAATCATCCTGCTTTGCAAGTCTACGTTGAAAAAAGGCAACCCCACAAATTAATAACTAAGTGGACTCGTAAATGAATAATAAATCTATTTAAAATACACGTGTGCCTAACGTAATGATGGGTATCATTAGCAACGCTCTATAATAAGGGTTGGCTTGAATACAGAACAGCGAATCACTCTCAAAATGTCATCAAAGCGTGAATAATGCTGAACGCCGACCACATGTTTCGTTCGCACAGAAGAATAATAATAAATCTTTACCCACATATCATGTTCCACAGACTAGCTTTATCAGTTCAAAAATTCCACACAGAACAGCAGAATGTAATTTTCTGCAAGGGGATTTTTGTACACTACTGCCACAAAGAGGGTTGAACAATCAGTGAATTAGGGTAAAGGGGTCAATACTGAGTCAGATAAAGATGGTCTGCAACAAATTGTGTGCTCTCCCGCCTTTGTTATAGGTCCCTGCTGTACTTAATTGTCCTTTTGTCCGCTCTTAGGGACGGTCCTGCGATTGGCGACTTCCACAGTATTTGACCCAACGCTGAAATAATACACATCTGAAATGGTACGTAATTGATTGTGTCTCCATGGTAACGGAGTTAAAGATGTTCTGCCAAACTGTATTCACAGGATTATTAATCGTAATATCTTATAGTTGACAAAAGAGAAGAACAGAGATGCCATTCTGGGTTTGCGTTTGATCATTTTGCTAGTAAGTGATCCTCCTAATCCTGTTTTTTTAAGACAGCGAGACAGTAACATTCAAGGTTTTACAAAGAAGATGGTCTGTCAAAGAATGAAGAAGTTATATTTTGCAATAACGTACTTTAAAATTTACTGTTCCACTTACATATTCCGGAGACTGATAGGAATGGTTAAGAAGTACTACACTAGGGGTCACGTGTTTGATTCTCCGATCCTCACATAGTCTAAACTAAATATGCATGTTTCTATTGGTCTGGGCGTTTACTAGGTATGTACAGGTATTACGACTATGAGTTTTTAAAAAGTATAGCATGTTTATCCGTTGTCAACTATCCCATAGAAAATACAAACTTTATGTTTATCCTTTGTTAAGTAAGCTGTGTATAATAATGTCCTTCAGGAAGCACCTAAAATTTAACAGATTCTCTATGTGTACTGGACTGAAGCTTTGCGGGAACTGTGCAAATATCAAATTGCGCATTTTTCTTTCTTTTTAATACTAATTTTCGGTCACAAGCCGTAGTTCACTACTCTGCGCTGTCAGCTGTCCATTTGTAAAGTTAGATGCAAAAAGGTCATAATCATAACATTTTTTTTTGGTTCCCCGTAATGGGATAAAACGCAGCCGCACGTACGCAGTCCGACATCCACACTGAACCTACACTTACCTACTTGGGTCTCTTTAATTTGATACCTACACTTTGAAGGTCATTCATTAAAATAACGTCGAAATTCGTTAACGTCTTCCTGGAGTTAAGTAAAAATACATTTAGAAAATGGAAGCCTCAAACTGCTAGAGGTATTTGACTACCCAAAAGCCCACGCAGGGTAAATAACAAAAGGACACAATTTTTAAGGTGATCATTATGGAAATATTCTAACAATAGATTAAAGAATTCAACACCTACAGAAGGTCAAAGAAAATTAGATTATGAACGTTCTTACTAGTAATTGAAAATTTCATAACCTTCCCTATTGTTTGATGAAAGAGAAAATGCCGACAAAGTTTGATTGCCGATTGATAGGCGTATAGTTTTTTTTTTTGACAATTTCATTCTTCAAAATGCTTAGACACAGCATTCTTCGTTTTAAGGTACCTAGGTATTTTTATATTTGTACGGATATAAAACGTTCCACCGCAAAGATGGTTGACTACTTGTCAAAGGTAGTCATAATAAAATACTTATTATGTTATATCAACACAACGGATCCCTCAAAAATATTAATACCTAATAAAAAATATCACTTGACAGTATTCTTTTCTTTTTGCAGAAAACGTCTTTTAGCTTGGTATGATGATGACAACGATAATGATGTATTGTTATATTTTGAATACCAAATACACAAATATTAGGTACATCACTTTTTAAGCGTTTTTGCTATTTCTAAATCATCGTGTAACTGAGCACTCATTTTCAACTGTCATTGTATGTAGGAAGCGTTGAAGCACAGATAACTAAACAGTTTAATACAGAACCCTCTCATTACCGTGCTCGTCCCCTCGTTGCCACATACGCCTATCAGAAGTATCACTCAGCACTTCGCGGTGGACAATCGCATTAGCACACGCCTCAAAAACCGGCTTTTACTCAAATCGCCATCCTAAATAAACAATAACAGGGGACACAGCTTTTAAACGATCTCCTGCGGCTCAGCTGACAGATTAGCTAGCCCTATCAACATACTTCCATTTGCAAACCGGAACGTTGACTATAACTCTTATCCCCATGAACTGAAGGTTGAAGTCGCTTATGATTTTGCAGTTGGAAAAGGAAGCGGCTTGTTGTATGCAGATGGGTCCGTCTGATAGGTGCTTATAGAGTTTTTGAGGAGACAAAAGGGTGGAGGGTGTGATTGGACCACGTGGTAATGGGCGCTGCGGGCGAGAAAGATTTTATCGCAGCCTAATGTTATACAGATTTGAGGGAATATGCGTAGTAACAGTATAACGGCCGTAGATATGGTTGCTTTAATGTATGGGGCGATTTGATAGGAATATTGAAAGATTAATATCTTATTCGTATTATTAATATGTAGGGATTAGAATTTCGGTTCAGCTGTTGTTGAAGCACATTAATAACTCTGGTAAATAGGTACGAGTAAAGTAACATAGTCATTTTTTTAACAGAAAAAGTCGTTCTAGTTCAAAAAATACTTACATTTATTTCAAACACGGAAAGAATCCAAAGAATCTCAATACGCATTAAACATGTTCTTGAAAAAAACTTTTTACAGAAAGAATCTAACTAAGACGAGCCTTTTTATTCAAATAAGAGTTGGAGAAGACTTTTAACTCTTAAAAGTCAATTAAAAGCTATTCCAGATTTTTTTTCGATTATTTATCAGTATGTCTTAAAGGGTTTTTTTTATATATCGAGAGATACTACCGACTATTCCATTCTACCCCTACTACTATTCACCTGATTCTTTTTTTCAGTCAAAGCTCTGGAGTGGCTTACCACATTATAATTCCAACGTTCCTTGACCTTTAGAGAAATATCCAACAAAATTATGGAAATAAATGTAGCGATTTAATAATATTATTATAAAGCTTAAAATATGAGACCATAAATCCTTAGTAGAGTAATGTGAAAATAGAATAACCTAAAATACGATGAGTGAACCTGTCAAAATAGCTCACCTTGAAAGCGTTAGTCGACGCTACCGGGCGGGCAACGCGACGGAGTGGAAGGGAATCTGAGGTTCGATAAATTTGGATCCCCTTACATCTCTTAGTTTCAAGATATACCTATATCTTTATTGTTTTTTTCTACCAAATACTTTGACATATTCAACGAATTTGTCAAATTACAGAGCTGCAAAAGAATTTAAGCGTCCAGCGGTAGCCCATATTTGTACTGTTATAAGCATTGAGAAGACGCTTGCAATAGTACGCCAAATGACTGATGATGAACCAGTACAATTTTCATTTTTTTTGACATAGGTGCCGACATCTTATAACCTGACGGGTACTGTCATTGAGATGCTTGGCCCTGGAACTTGCCTTCTAACACTTCGGCAAGATTAGGGTTAAGTGTCGTAGATTTTTCACTATTTGGTCAGTTTATCAGTTCATAATATTGTCAACTTACGGCAGGAAAAACAAGATGAAAAAAATGGACAAACAGGATGAAATTGATATATTTGTTAGTTATCCATAGTTTTTTTTATTCGAGAAAGCCAGTATAAATTAATTACATTATAGAAAAGTATCTTCTAAATAAATACAAAGAAACCATCATAAAAGTTTCTTCAAAAACGAATTATTCAAAACGACGTTCAAAGAGAAATTAGCTATATTGCTAACTGCTTACTCTTGTGTACCAAACAAATAAATCCTTGGAAGCACTCAAGACATTTACACCAAATGCCTCTGGGCTTGCACAATTCTATTGCTGCGAACTTTCCAAGACTTCTATTTACTGAATTCGAATTCTTAGACATTCAAGTTTCTTATTCACTTAAATATAAAACCCATTTCACAACCGAACAAAGGCATCACTCGTTAAGTTGCCGGATCCTCGTGGGACAAGGAGCATATGCGCTGTTATAATTAGCGAACAATGTTTGGCTTTAGCAAATCCCTTTGGGGCGTAAATTAAGAGATTCAGCTCTACGGACGGCTTACGAATACATTTTCGTTAAAACCCATGCGAGGACAAATACGTTGTTTGTGTATATCTGGCCCAAATTTGTCCTTGTTACGGGTATTAAGTCCGCTAATTATTTATTGCTGTATGCATAAGGATATACATTGGATTAAATCAAGTCTTCAGGAATACTCTCATTCTCCTATTTAATTACAAATGTAAGAATAAAATAAATTCCACTTTTTAAATTCTGGGGCGGAAACACATTCTAATTAGTCTTAATTTACAAATAAGAATATATAATTCCACTAATCACCAATCATGTAGATTAAAATATCGAAAAAGAACTAAGAATTTAAGATTCTTAAATCTAGGCAAAATTATTTATTCATCATAATATCTTGTGTCACTCCCTATAGTTTTCAAACATAAATATGTCTTTAAAAATACGTAACTAACGCTGTAAATCAATTTAAAAGCTACCTATATTGCAAATCCCATTATATAAATTATAACTACTTGCAAAACGTGCATGTTTCGGAGTCATAATTATGAAGAATGTATTCATACAAAAACTAAAAAGCTGTAAATAATGACTTTATCGATGCTAGGAAAATATTATACAGTTTTAAACATATTATTTAAACACATGCAAACTTGGCTTGTCGTAGTTAAGGTGGCCAACGTTTATGAAGAAGATAGTTATAAATATTCAATTACGGTTTCTGATATATTATTTTTTATTTAGTTTACTGTTTTCATGAAATTCAATATAATCCTATGATTGTATCTAACGTGTAGTGTTTGCTTACCAATGTTTATACATTATACCAGTAAATTAGGTTGTATTCATTTGAACCTAAATGCAAACCATTACCAAAAGTTAACCAGAGAGAAAGTTAAGCACTCGATCCATTCAACCGAATTTAAATAGTAAGTGTCGAGATAAATTGTAAAAAAGAAACAATTGTCAATTACTGGAATTGATATTGCTTTTGATTTTGATCAAATCGATCAACGTTTAGACACAGTCATAATCCTGTTTGAATATAATTTCGAATGTCCGCGGCTATTTGCATATTTCCATTATTGTCCTCGAGGACCACAAACCCTCTGGCTCCAAAATCAACAAGCATGGGTTACCGACACGTAGGGTAATATGAATCAGAATGTATCATTATGGTTCCAACAAAATCAACATTTATATTGCGGTTCTGGCTGAGCACGGGAGAATATCATTCGTTCATAAAGTTGCATAATTTTGAAAACAAGCTCTGAATTGTAATTTTTTGAGAATGTTGCTATAATCTACAAAACTGCTTAAATTGTTTGGGGTCATTCAAATTCCTCAAGTATCTTCTTCTTCTTAGTAGTTGCAATCTTTACAGAGTGGTCGTGGTCATTGCAACAGGATTAGTGCCACGCTTTACCATCCGCCGCCAGTTATTACGCATTTTTTGGTACATTCATGGAGGGAACTATGGATTGCGACTTTAGTTTTTCTTTTTTTTATAGCTTAATTAGGCGCGCATTTGACCACAATCTCACCTGATCGTAAGTGATGATGTGGCCTAAGGTGGTACATGCCGGCCTAACAAAAGGCTGTTCACCCTCTTCGTGAAGGGGCCCAAGTTATATTGCTGTGGAAACACTTCAGCGGGAAGCTCATTCTACTCCCTTGCTGATTGCATCATGAATGTTTTACCAAAACGGTTGGTGCGGTTCTGTCCAACGCAGAGACCTTTACGTTACCTCGTGCCCTCTTGCCATCCAAGTTTCTTTGCACTACAAGGACTCCACAGAGACATCACTCCGTCCCGATTTTTTTTCCAAAGAAGGTGAGGATCCGGGCTTGAACTATGTAGAAGACAAGTATAGAGAGAGTAAATAGCAGATCAGGTTAGCATAAACTGACAAATTTTATTCAGCCACTGTTGAACGTTAACACTGACTTGAAATTGCTGTTTCTGTGCTTCAGTTCTCCAGTAAACTTATTGAAATGAAAATAAACGCCAAAAATATGCAAAATACTTGACAAGGAAATGAAGTGCCGTAGAACTTTTGATTAACGACTAGCACTTTTTGCACTAAACATGTCGTACTTAACAAATGAAGAACACGACGGTGATATGTTCATTAACATAGCTTAAATTCCTTTTACTCCATTAGCCAGATATTTTTATTGTTTTGAGTCGTCCCTTCTGAAACTTTGCAGCTGGGATGTGCCTACCGCGACGAGGTATTTTAAGACAAATTGCTTTCTAACTGATGTTTCACAAAATCTATTTTTAAACCACCTTAGGGATGACGTGAAATGTCAAAGGTGTTCACTAAATCTTTGAAACGTGGAAATTTAGACGAAGCATCTTTGCTGGTGGGTGTTAATTACCTATAAACAAAACACTTCAAATGAAAACTAAATTTCGTAATTTTATTATACCTAAAATAAACTTTCAGCTGAGATTTATCTTTTAGGTACGGAAGAAATTAAAATGAAAAGTAGGTTAATAGCCTAGTTTGTATTGTTGTTCGAGTACCTAAGGTAAACGTGCTTTACACAATACTTACTGTATCGAACTTACCTAAACATACCTAAAACAGATTTATGCAGAAATATTGAAATGCACATTTCTATAATATTGAAAATAGTTGTCTTAAATAGTTGACGTAACGCTTAAACCTAATTTTGGCACAAAACATGCTTGTGACTATCAGAGAGATCGGAAATGTTGCTCCTTTAAAATCAAAAACTTGTCTATTCGGGTACTGCAAACTTCACAAATCTCTTTCCCCAAATCTCAAAATCATAACTCACATAATCTAATCAAATGAGACCCTCAACAATTTCACAGCAATTGTTCGCACCCCGAATTTCTATAACACCCCATATATCATATTCAAATGATAATTCAATAGCCATGTGATTTCTGACCCGGGTTCCGCAGGGTTCAGATAAAAGAAAATAATCCGAATAAGCATAAAATTATATTCCCGAACGGCCGCGTGGGACTTATTTAGGCTAAATAATTTATGCCACTAAAGATAAAAGGCCATGAATACAGGAGATTAGCGAAAGAAAATCTAATAGAAAAGGTTATTTATGTCTTTCTGGTTATCACTAATGCTCCAAGTCGCGTGGCCGCACATCTAGCCGAAACAATTTAAATTTGATTATGGAACGTTAGAAACTTATTTATAGCAATATTATTAAATTATAATGTCATCGCAGATGGAAAGCGCGAGAATTGTCATTTTTTATTGTTTAATTTAGTTTATTTCGATAACGTGTGGTGTTAAATTGCAAATAGAATATTTTGCCAAATTAGATTTCTGTGGCTCCAACGAGTTGGTGTTCGGTCCTTCTGCCGAGTACAACTTCACCCTTTCAGCAGGTGGATCATGTAATAACTTGTCGAACTGAACAAAAGCTACTTGAGATCTAAGTATCACTTCTTATTTCTTCATATTATTTAAAAGCCTTAATCTTACTTCACCTGGTTTCGGTTATTTAATTTACAGCAGATTAGTTTGTTAATTTTTTTTTACTGCCACTATTGCGCTTTTTATTTAACCCTATTGCGTTAACTAATGACCTTATGACTAACTTAAGCTTCTGTGAAATTATATCCTTACCGAAGTAGGGTTCTAAGCAAAGTAAGACTGCCTAAATTTTTCATGCCTTGAAATTTCTTGTCAAGTGCATTTTTTTCCTCTTACCCAACTTTAAAATAAAGACCTAAGGTGGATATTAACCAACTATTCATAAATAAGTTGTACTTAATTGTTTGCTCTGTGCAACAAAGAACATTATAAATTAGCATTAAAATTCAGACACAACAGGTCCGAAAACTGCTATTAGTGTTTGTTTAAAATTACTGAACTAGCTCCAACGACCAGACTATTTCGCAAAAGCCATTATTTACTCGCAAGTCCTAAATACGTCATCCAACAAACAAAATCGTATTTGACTTGCGGACAAATAGAACAACTGGGACAAAGCATTATGAAGCTTCTGTTCACCGGATTAGGTTACAGTGTAAACTCGTAACCCATCAAGTTAACTCTCGGGTTACGCCTAAGTGAGTCGTCGACCACCGAGGAATATTCCATTAAATCGTTTTCTTTGCTAAACACTATCCGTCTTACACAACGCAAATAATAGCCCTTCGGACTTGTGGTGCAAGATTGGAGTGGGCGGTAGTTTTTTTATACTTTACTCGAATGGTTTCAGCTATCTTTATGAATGCGCATTTGGTTTGGTTTCTTAGATTTAGAGAGAGAGAGAGTTTCAAAGAAACTTCAGCATCTAGAGTTTAGTGACCAACAAAAAATCATATTTTATCATAATCATAAATTATAAAATCATAATTTATTTTATCTTGCAAAGAAGAAAATAGAGCTACAGAAAAAATACCAACAAAGTAATTCATACCCTTTCTAAAACAATTGCTTCTAAAATTTTAATTCCAATTAAAGCTTTCTGGGGTAAGCGAACGACTTCTATTCTAGCCTTTCATTTGCTCTTGGAATACAGGTTGTTCTTATGAGCTGCGGTAACCGTTCACCATGGCCGTGCAGACTGGCCATGATGAAACATCAAACTGACAAAGTAAATAGTTCGATTTTATTCTGATCTTGTGACTTACGTACATATTCGCTGTTAAAAGGGGCGACACCATCCATTAGATACAAAAATAAATTTTAAATCAAGTCATCTAGTTAAAACAGATTCCTGAAATTCCGTTGACAATATATTTCTAAAGTTATCGTGGTCAAACAGCAAAAGCCAAACAAAAGTTATGAAAATTCCACTATCAGCTCTGGCGAAGACAAAGGGATTCGGACCAATTTCACAAATTGCTCTTCCGTCTGTGTTAAAATAGGTTAACGATTGAATGACTTTAATTAACATTGCTGCTACATGACCAATTTAGCAAGACATTGCTGATGCACGCCAACTGCATGCTGACGTGTGTCTAGTCAGTTTGGTGGTTTAGTGTATGGTGACGTATGACAACTTACGAGGGCTATGAATAAAGACGATAAAACTATTAGACTTGTTAAAAAGACATGATGCAGTTTTAAAATAGATCTAAGCTCATCAAATACACTTCCTAATGATGACAATCTGATTTATGATCTGGTATCTTATATGAATGTGTAATTATCTCTAACACTAATCTATAACCTATTATAATAGTTTATAGAACTATTAGACTTGTTAAAAAGACATGATGCAGTTTTAAAATAGATCTAAGCTCATCAAATACTCTTCTTAATGATGACAAGCTGGATTATGATCTGGTATCATATATGAATGTGTATTGATCGCTAAGACTAATCTATAACCTATTACAATTGTGAGAAGGATCTTAGTAAATAATGTTTTAGATAAGGTTAATAGTTTTTTATATTTTTTGTACAAAACCTAAAATTAACGCTTGATCAATCAATCACACAAAGTTCAGACGTTCTTACAAGTTTAGCTGTCACTTTGTAGATCGTTTGTCTAAAATGTTTCATAAATTTTACCCTATAGATTAACCCCTGAATCCACAAACGTTAATCGACGCTAAGCACGCGCTCACGCTTCACGCTCATGCTGTCCCGTAAAATGTATATAAATAGCACTGAAAGGGACAGCTACTTCTGAGGGATGCTCAATGTTGATTAGCGTTTGTAATACTCCTAATTTCAAAAGCTGTTTTCTTTCTTTCGAAACAACATGAAAGCAACTACAAAACCCCAAAAAAATCTAACAATAACCCAAAAATTGTCATTTCCTTCAACCCAATTGTGCAACGTTACAGCTAAATGAAAACTAATCTTATCTACCCCCCATCTGAAATGCAGATGGAAACACCGATAAACAGCTATATTCGTGTACGATCCATACAAGAGAAGACAATAGCTTCGTTAAAGCCAAACTACGTTAATTGTTGCAAATGGCTGCCAGTTAGAGAACAATAAAAGGCACTGATGATAGTTTCTAGAAACCCTGTATCTAGAGCATCAATATGCAAGGTGTGTGCGGAATTCATTGCATTCGGTAAGCCAATGTGGTTTAGCTAATTTGAAGTACATGCGCCAATTAACGATCTATGGCTTAGTAGTTATGGTATGTATAAGAACGGAAACTACTAATTTGATTATAGATAGAACATAATAACTGGGTACAATAAGTGAGAAACATGTTAGAAAAAAAATTGAATACAAGAAAAAGAGTCATAAGTTTGCTTCGTCTGCGTCTACTTAAGTTGAAAAACAAAAGGATATATTTCTTTATAAATTTTAACCTAGTGTAATTCAGATGTATAAGCTACAGTATTGTAAAGTTTCATTAAAATCCATTCAGTAGTTTTTACGTGAAAGATCAAAACGCCACATCCACACTTACAAACTTTCGCACTTTCGCATTTATAATATCAGTAGGATCATATTTTCCTAATATTTTAGAGTCTGATCAGATAAGGTCCATTAAGAGACGAGACAGCTACTGGACAGTTATTTAACAATGCTTACTAATATACATAGTACGGAGTATAAAGTAGCATGTAGTAATACGAATAAATAGTAAGTTCTTTCATGAGCTTTGTATGTTAAATTTTACGCTTTCGCTGACACAAACCTAAACTCAACGGAATAATGATTGTTATTACGTTTACAAACATTAACTGTTAGCGAAAGCGTTACGTCGCAAAATTCGTGCTTACTAAATTACCAGTGTTGGACACGGTAACATTCTCATTACGCGTCATTGCAACGCTAAGTATGAATAAACGTTCGGAAGAATGAGTTTTTCTTCGTAACTGATGCCTTCATAATAATAGTGGGAGAGCAGTGAATGGTAAAATCGTCGAAGCAGTATTGTGTATGGTTGAATTAACGTAAAAAGACATTTGGCAACCTTTTTGAATGAATTATTTGCCTTGTTGGATAACCATTAAATCACGTTGTTGTCAAAAGGCGAAAACAAAATTAATGCAAGCTTGTTATTTATTTTCAAGCCTGCATGACACATAGTTGGAACCCATTTTTTGTAAGACAATCAACGATGATGGTTTATTAAAAATGATAATATCATGATGAGTAGTAATAAGAAACCAAAAACGAATTAGAAAATTATGTTTTGACCCACCACATCCATTGAAATCTTCTAATCTTTACTATCTCTGACGTTTTTGTGGTGGCCTTATTAAGAAGCTTTTTTCTGCTTCTGTGCTATAGTTCAAATATAGTCATACAACCGAATCATGCCTAAGCTCATGCTTGAACATAATCTTTTTATTGTAAGAATTTAAAGAAAATAATGATTTTGCAAGCCTGGGCGACCACAACCTTTTAAATGGAACATATTGAGAAGTACAAAGTCCAAGTGAACATTAAATAGAGGTCTGTTTTAGGCTATAGCTCTAAAAATTATTGAAATTTAAATAAAATTAAAAAATTAAACAATGTTACCATTATAAATATTCACGCTTTTATTTGACCAACTGCAAGGTAACAGAATGTAAGCTTATCAAATGCATTTTTTCTAGCTCCTTTAAGAGTCACCAGTGTCAGAGCTTCAAAAGATGTCATTGTTCTAAATTAGTCTCTAAGTTTCGCTTCGACGCTTTAGTTGTTCGCTGCGAGGGAGTAATCCCACCTCATTACAGTGGTCGACTCTGCAACAATCAAAGGGACATTTTTTCAATTACCTTCTCGCGGCTGCAAGTGCAATCAGCGGTTTTTTATTTCCATTTCACGGGTGTAATTTGAACGAATTCTTCAATTTTGCTGGCGGCCTGAATGCTTTACGTTTTTTAAAAGAGACAATATAGTGTATGCATAAAATAAGGCTTGGACTGGCGTATATTACAGAGGAATAGATGGAACAAAAAACTTTCATATTTTACTAATTTCCACAAGTTGTTTTTATATTATCTATAATATGTAATTATAAAGCTTTCATTATTTTTGCTTACAAAAAATTTGATCTTTTCCTCCAGCAAGATCAAAAATGATATAATTAAGTTACGGTAGTAAATAATGGTTCGGAGAACCATAAAATCTTGTAAGACTTTATTTGAAAAATATCGAAACCTTTTCGACTGAATTGGAATGATATTATTCTCTCTCATATTGCTTTCTTTTTTCACTTCTTCTTTGTTTTATGTATATAAAAGATGAAATACATATGAAACGAAGGTAATTTTAGGCTTGTTTTAACTGAATATTGACTTTAAAAAGTACACTTGTCATACGCGTCTTTACTGCAAAAAAGAGGCCACTAGTTTATGACACAAGTATTTAAAATATAAAGTAAAAAACTGCAGTATTGTCTTGTCAAACAAACAACAAACCACTTTTGCAGCAATGATTTAAAACTTTCTGCTACAGTTGGACTTGCCCACATTGTTCTAATATTTACGACTAAAGACTTTCATTAGTCAGATTTGGTTTAGATTTAACGCTAAACGACATTAGTAGTAGCGCTCAGCGAGCCAGCTCGAGCATAATCTAGGATTATCCAACTATTTATCAAACGGCGCGACATCCAGCCGCGACCGTTCGAAATTGGCGGTCCTTTAAATAAAACAGTTTTGGATTTATGGTCAACCATAAGGCACGATAAATCAGGGGTATCGTGTCTTGTAACTATTCATAATTACCGATATCGACTTCTTTGTGCTTCCAAGCATGCAAATGTCTCGCCGACTTATTTATAGCGGACGTTAAGAAATAAGGACGGGGTATGGAGCAAGCGGGAGAGCGTTGTTTTTCAACCCTTCCAGGTAGTTACTCTTAGAATGTATTTTAATTGCAAATGTGCAATGGTTCAGACGTGGGCTATAACGCCAGGCCTAGGTGGCGCTGTGTGCAATAATTTTCAGTGTCAATGATATTTATATTATACTAACACTTTTTTTGCAATAATTTCATTTGAATTTTGAAGTAAGACTGAATGTTAAACGTTTCGTGATTAATTCTGACTATTATACCCCCATAGACTTATTTTTAGCTTAAGCCTTTCACCGCCGTCGGTCACTTTAACAATCGAATTCCTATTGTTTGTGACCGGCGTTGCGTTCAACGTGTTTAAACAATTAAACAAAGTTAAGGTTCAGATGTTTAATTCCACTATTAAAATAAGTTTTCTTTGCATTCCAAAGGCTATACATTTTGTTAAATTTCTAAACACCGCTCGTAACATAACCCCAGCCTTATGCACAAACGTGTTCCTACAAGAGTCGGTGTTTACTCTTGTAGGGCAGTTAATACGTGGAAAGGCTTATCCGTGATGGATGTACTATCTTCTGTACTAATTTATTTGTTCTTGATTCTAGCACAAATAAACCTTCGGTCTTAGTGTTTGCTTAGTACAAGTTATAGTACAGATTATGTATTTTTAGTTTCTTGTTCGATAATTCGCTCTGAATTAGAGAACAGAACATTTTTCGCGTAACACAAATACCGTTTCAGCCAAGTAATAGCGATAGGTTCCAGTTATGTTTCAAAAAAATACAAACGGTTGAGATTTCTGGCATTGAAAGAAAAAAAAAACCGGCCAAGTGCGAGTCGGACTCGCGCACCGAGGGTTCCGTACAAACCTGCAAGGTTTACAAAGTTCGTTCATTACGACAATCGATATTTTGTAATGTAACAAAAAATTTAAGGTTTTCGGAATTTTTCCTTTATGTGTGTTATAAAACGTTGCTTCATGCCAAATTTCAAGATTCTAAGTCGACTGGAAGTACCCTTTAGGTTTTGATTCCCTTGCGAGTACTTGCGAGTTTCAAAATATGCAGCTTAAATTGCTGTTTCTTTTGATTGCGTTGACATAGAAGTTTGATTTTGTTACAGCTTAAAGGTATTACAGACCTGAGTATTTGGTATGAATTTCAATTTAATACCTTTACGCGTTTATGAGGAAATGGGTAGTAAGTTTAAAATTATTAAAAAAATATATATTATGTGATGTAACTAAAAATTTTTGGTTTTCGTAATTTCTACTTTATCTATGCTATAAGACGTTGCTTCGTACCAAATTGCAAGATTCTGAGTTCACGGGAAGCACCCTGTAGGTTTTGATTCCCTTGCAAGTGTCGAAAATTTGCGGCATAAGCGGCTGTATCTTTTGATTGCGTTGGCTTAGAAGTTTGATTTTTTTCACAGCTTCAGGGACAGTAGACCTGAGTAATTGATATAAATTTCAGCTTCATACCTCCACGCGTTCCTGAGAAAAAGGGTCTTGACAGACGGACGGACAGACGGACAACAAAGTGATCCTATAAGGGTTCCGTTTTTTCCTTTTGAGGTACGGAACCCTAAAAATACATTTTATAAAATTATGCATGATGTAATTTAACGCTCCGTCATTTAGTCCCTATGCCAAGTCAAATACTATTCCATTTAGAGGACAGTTTTGAATAGCACAATCGCGAATAGATCTTAATGAATATAGATAAAAGTAAAAACTAATTTTGACCCACAAACAGAATACGCAAAAAAATATTAATACGAATGTGTGCTATTCAAAACTGTGCTCTAAGCTATTCAGTAGAAGGTATTAAGTCTGCGCTAATCTTCTAGCAAAGGGCGCTTCCTTGTTTATTGGATTTGTTGCATTATTACTTATGATTATGAAAGATACAATCTTAACAAAATGCTCTAGGTTCTAAAATCAAGCAGCGATGCTAAAATAATTGCGTTTTCTTTCATACAAGTTACAATTTCCCTTTGTGACTTCAATCAGCATTTTCTTCCCGGCACGCTACTCCTGAGTCGCTGGTACAAAAGCGCACACATCAACCTTTACTTAGGGGCACCTTATGCGGCAGACATAAGACCCATTCTGCAATGGTTTTGTAAAGGTTGATGTATGCGCCTTTGTACGCGAGGCATCTAGCTAGACGCTTTACGATAAGTCGTAATTAATGTCGCAGCATAGAGCTTTATTGTGCCGAAGTTTGCCGGAGCGCGTCCTAAATTACGATGAGACATTTTCGCGTGTGAACTTCCCAAGCTAAATTTAGAATTGTTAGCGGATAATGTTGATCGGTGTCCTTTTAGGTTAACATAAGACAAACTATAAAGAAAAATGATGCTCTATTTAGTCAAAATAGATATTGTAAGAGTAACTTAACAGCATACCCTCACGAGCATCCTAATGAGTTAGTCAGAAGCACACTGATTGTTACCGTTATGGTTGAACATTCAGAAGCCCACATTTAGCCGTGGGAATTTGAGCCCAACGTGGTAAGGGGCGGGCCTACCGCCGTTATCTCCGGTTGCTTGGGTGTTTTCCATCACAGGAGAGCTAGCCGCAAATTGTACATTGAACACAAAGTAGGTATGTTCCGACCAGATTTGATCTCGGGACCACCGGGTCCCAAGCCAGAGTGTTTAACCACTGGGCCACGACGAAATCCATTAGGGATCTGCTCGTGAGGGTATGCAAAGATGTTTATACAAACCAGGAGAAATAATGCCTATAATAGCGTTTAACCTGTTAGCTAACGGAAGTCAATTACAAAACATTAAGCTTGATTCAAAATTCTTGACCTTTGATAGCTAAGCTCTTCAAATAAATAACAAATCCATTAATATTTAGATTTTGAGAAATATGACAAAAGAATTTACAATTTTACTGTAATATGTTAACGAGTTCTTTGTAAATGATATACGACATTGTGAGAGATGATAGCTGGCGTCGTTCACATTCTTGCTGCAGAGCGCTTTCTTTGTAGTTTCTAGTTAAACTGTTACGATATCCTAATTTGTAGGACAGATTTGACTGGTCACCGAGTAATCTACATTCAGTCACTGACCTAAAGCATGAGTTACTTACTAGATATCTATTGTTTTTATGTTTTTGAAGATGACTTTGGTATAGAATAACCACAAAAATCGTAAAATCGATCTCTAGAACTTGAGATGATAATTGCAAATACACCTAGTGTCCTACAGTTTAGACTAACATTTGATTTTGTTCGTATTTTGTTTTACTTTGAGTAATTCAAATTAGCCATGCTGTGTGCTGTGTGACGGGTCATTCCGTTCCTTAAAATATGGTTGAGTGGGATGATGGCAGGCTCACACGTCAACTTGTGAACAGGTGCCACCTTCGGAAACTGGTCTACTCAAGTTTACTTAGTTTACCCAAGTTTTGGTTAAAATTAAGATTCTTGACGATTCGAAAGTACTGAGTTATGGTCTTCTTGAATAAAGATATATTGAATTTTGAATATATTATTTTACAAATTCAAAATACCATGGAAACCATAGATATTGAATCAGAATCAGAATCAGAATCAGAAATATCTTTATTTAAATAGACCTGTTACAAGTGCTTTCAAATCGTCAAAAACTTAATCAAACAAACAAAAATACACTTAATAATAGACTTAAATACTATAATAGAAATAATAAATAAATGAACAGTATACAAACATAATGTGACTCAACCACCGGTGTCGGTAGGAATTGGTAGGAAAAGTTTTTGCATTGCCGTCAGCTAACGTCAGCTAAGCCGTGCTAGCTGCTAATGCATATTGCGTAAATTCGTCCGTAAGTAATGCTGTCACCGCTGCACTGGGACGGACCTGCCAATTTTCTATCTAACGGCTTGTTGGTGATACTGCCGCCTACATTCTAACTAATATAGCTAATCTTTCGGTGTTCTACAGAACCCATTCAGTCAGCATCGTTTCTCTATTAAGTTGAAGAAGTACATTTTTTCCTTTTGTACTTACTCGTGAATGATACATTGTATAAAGTGTCTAATTCTATTATTATTTTAACACAAATGTTCATCTATCATGAACTTAAGCAACACATGTGAAGACCTGCTCTCATTTCGGCGTCATTAATATTATCATAAAAAGGCAGATGACAATCAAACAAACACTTTTGTATGTTCTCATACATTTCCAAAACCACAAACACGTGTTATCGCCGAAATAGGGCAGCGACCGCATCTGCCAAACAGATGTTGCAACTGACACTATCATAGCGAATATTACAACCGCTAACTAGGGTTTGCATACATCTTGTATTTGTAGGACTGTTTGGTATACGGTCTAAGCTTGAATTTATTATATTTTGTTAACACTTTACTGTGCTAAATTAAATCCTCTTTTTCTAAAACAGACAATAATAATTATATTCCATAGTCTGTAGTTGGTTCATCATTGTACTGTTTTTCACAGTAGTTTTTTTCCTTTTCATCATAATTTTAGTCTCCTCAGATGTTAATTGTTGAATATACCATGTAACGTTAAATCTACATTAAACGTTACATGGTATAATCAACAATAGCAACTTAGCTACCCATAAAATGGGTAGCCATAAGTTGCTATTTTATAATTTTTAATTTTATGTAAGGCATCACCTTCTTATTATTTTTTGATTGGTCTTAATAAATCACAGTTCAATGGTGCAATAGCACAAACTCCTTTGACAAACTACTCGTACCTACCCAACTGTCTTAGGACTAAAGTCATGAGAATTTTCTTCTGACATTTTAAATATCACTCAGCGGGCTATGGAGAGGGCTATGCTCGGCGTTTCTCTGCGAGATCAGAGAACCAAGGTTATCGACATAGCCCACCGGATTAGCAAGCTGAAGTGGCAGTGGGCTGGTCATGTTAGCCGTAGAACCGATAACCGTTGGAGTGAACGTGTTCTTGAGTGGAGACCGTGTCTCGGCAAGCGTAGTGTAAGACGTCCTCAGGCAAGGTGGAGTGATGATCTGCGCAGGATGGCTGGCAGGAGCTGGATGCGAGCAGCCGAAGATCGAGTACAGTGGCGTGCAAAAGGAGAGGCCTATGTTCAGCAGTGGACTACAACAGGCTGATGATGATGATGATGATGATTTTAAATATGTTTTGTATAGTTTGTTACTTGCTGTTTTTGCTGATATTTTTGAACTTAAAACTGTTTCAGCTTTTGCAACGTAACGTTTGGTAAAAGGCAGCTGAGTATTTATTTTGATAATTTTAAAATATCATGTATTAGTAATTATTATTCCGGTCATTCAGAAATCATGGCATTTCTAGTGCTAACTGACAACATCGGCACAACAGATCCCCTGGAACGTGCCCAAAAATGTACTCTTACGGCTTTCAATAAACCTTGTTTGAGTCAAAACAATACCAGTAAACAGACGTTTAAATCTACAGTTTTATTTATACTGTTATCCGTTGGTATTACTGCAAATTGGCGTAGGAAATAAACTCACTAGATAACTGGTACCATGAGTGGATACTTAAACTGAAACAGGGTACGTTATGTTTTAGATACATGTTATTGTAATGAAACTTCGTTTTTTTATCGTAAATTTATATTGCATGGAGCAAAATATGATTAATTGAACACTACATTGATCAGAAAAAAACCTTTAAAAATAAATAACCCATTTTCTCTTCACAGTAATTTGGGAACTTTGCAATTACCTTTTAATAAATTAACAGTACAAAGTCATCAATCCCTATAGATAATATGGTAAATGTATTGTGTGCTAGTTTCCATTACTTTGTAACAAATTGGTGTATTTTTTGTTTTATAATCATCTTACCTTACCTTGGGGAGCACCTGCGGTAGTTTGTCCAAACAAGAAGTTGTCCGCGTAACACATCAAAGTTATACAGCAAAAAGCTTCACGACGCAATGCTTAAAGGTATAGATTATCTAACTGCAAAACCGAATTATCATCAAGAACCTCCATAGGCGCTTGTATCTAGATCGCCGTTTCCATTACAAACTGGTTTAAAAATATTTTTGCGGGCATTAATCTTGTAGAAGACGACAAACTACAGAAAATTGGCAATTTATAGTCCGATTCACCAATAAATTAAACAAATTCTCTGCATTTGTTTTCCGTAGCCTACGCACACGTTCTTAGATAGCTTAATGATTCCTAATAACCATTTCTTAATACGGAGTTATGTGTATACATTTGTCCATACAAAACGAATATTGCCTATAAAATGAAATCTAACTGTAAAATTAGCAAAATCCGTAAGATGTTATTTACACTTCAATAAGTTTTAATAAAAAATGTTTCCGGTTGACTTTTTTTTTCCGTTAAAGGATTTAACAAAATTGTTCACGAAATAAAATGTAATAGTCGATTTGTTTGCCAATCACTTGTAATTTATTGCTGTCATTAAAACTCTGATATTCTTATATGGTATTTATTAAAAAATCTTCACTGAGCTAAGGGTATTATTAAGGTTTATTCACTGGCTTACCTAATATTTTTAAAACATCCTAATTGTATTTTTTACCTTTCTTAATATTATAAATCTTAACAACATTTGATAGTAAAATGCAAAGCTGAGTATAATAAAACTATTTTGTTTCCATAATTACCCTATTGGGTTCCATCAATTAACTTCAAGCAAGATTGATGTCTCTAAAGCCGCAAAAGGCTAATGAAGCCTACAAAAAGTGCAAATATTTGCAGTAATTAACGAGAGAAAAAATCCTCCAAAACATCCCTTCGATCCTGGCTTTGTCCACACTCATCCCTGATTAATGCCAGCTCATTGTGAATTCTATAAGTCGAGTAACTTTATCATTCCATATCAAATGAATCTGCAAGGGTGGTGTTGGAAATTTTAATGATTCTAGACCGTCTATCGCACTGTGAGAAATTAAAAAGAATGGTTAGGAAGCGGTCTCTGCTTTGCTTTTTAATTTTCCGTTCGCCGGCGGCCGAGGCTTTTACAGTTTGCGGTCGATTCAATCTTCACAAATTCTCGCATACCTACACAAATGCATTATTAGAAAATAACTATTCAAAATTTTCATTAAATTTCACTTAAAGATTACATTGTATTTTAGGTGTTTTTTTATTGCATTGCAATAAATGATACAATAGGCGGACTTAATGCCAATTCGGAATTCTCTTATCTACCAGTTAACTATAAGACTAAGCAGAAAAATAAAATAACTTTCAAATAAGCATAAATTCTTATAAAATTTTCTAAAATAATTATGGTGTATCACGTATCTTCTTACCCCCTTATTCATAGAAACTCAAACAGTCTTGTAGCGTTATTTCAAATTTATGGACTGGCTGATTGAGTTTCACTGAATTAAACCTACCCTAGGTTTAATAAGTGTTATGTAACTCAAAAACGATCCTGAAACTATTTGAAGATAATCTATACATCCTTAAGGTAAACAAATCCCACACCCACAACAAAGCTGTATGTTAGTCTTACCAAACTGTGTCCGAAACTTCCTACAATCTGAGTCGACTAAAGTCCTCAAGATTCCAAAGTTAAACTTAGACGCAACATATAAAGGCAACTCGGAACTCCGGGACGAATGTTCTACTGTAATGAGATTCCTTCGATGTTATCTCGCTTGACAACGAATCCCCAATTTGTGGTCAGTCAATCTTCCCGAGGAGATTTTGCGGAATTCAATTTGCTAAGACAAAAGTAATGTCTCTCTCTGAAGCAGTCTCAGAAATTATTGCTTTCGAAAAGGAAACTTTTAAAATCTACCAATCCCCTTCCTATTATTTCTTCCGGACCACAAATTATTTTAACATTAGGATTAACGATACAACGTAATTTGTCTCTAAAACGAGTCCAGCATTTGCAAGGAATCTTTAATCACGCTTTAAAAAAAAGGTAATTTACGTTCTCATTGCTTTACAAAAAATAGCCCCTGGGCTACGTTAAAAATTTACACCCACCTAATTTTATAGCCCTCGAATACTCTAAGCTGCTTTCACGTACTAAATCGTTTCTTTCGCGGCCACACTTTGCTTTAGAGGTGTTGACGTACACTAATGTCCAATTAATATGCCGTTTTATTCGAAACCTCTCTAATTTATCGTGTACCTAGCCGGAATATATTCTCATTAGTTTGACACTCACTGGCTATTATAAGCTGACCGATCATTAGATGCCGTTGATAAATGGCGATACCGAATCGAAATAGAGATATTGACCCTGTCTATAAATTCTTTAAGCTACCGGCAATGCGATATGGCGGCAATATATTCTTTTTTTAAGTTGGCAAGTTTTTTATCAGATGTCCGAATGCAGTTAGCTTGTAAGTTTTAAGTGGGAAGGGAATTTGGGGCGGTGTTTCCTTTGATTGTGGTATCTTGAGAATTAATGGATGGTGTGAAACAAAACGTTAATGGGTCATTAAGGATTGTCGTTCAGCGTGACCGTGAACCTTTGAACACAAAAGGCTTTTTAACCTCACTAGTGACATCACTTGCTCCTTTTAGTACGATTGGCTTTCCAAATGACAACAATAATTATACAGAAATTAATATTCATCGCCATTCCTTTTTATTGCTTAATAAAATAAGACACTTTATTTTTGATCTGATCGTTAATGATGGTCTTGTAGAAAAATAAAGCAATCGATTTTTACGACCAAAAGCTCTACATATGGATGTTGCGTGCCCATTGGAAGGTCTGCGGGGAGCTTCTAGAGACGGTGAGAGTGAGGCAAAAACGGCCCAAAGACACAGCGAGAACAGTTTATTTCTTAAATTATTGATGTAATAAAAAAGAACTTGACTATAATGTATTCAAACTGTGACCGGAGTTGTACGGAACGCGATCGAATCGATGTTTATGTTAATCCGTACTCCAACTCCTTATATTAAGATGTTCTGTTTGTTTATGTCGTCTCTCTTCGACGTGAGCCCATTGGGGGTATAGTTTTATGGCAACTTAATTATTTTATTTAGCATCTCCGTTGAGTTTATTAATGATAAGAAATATTGCTTCGGATCTGGGGTCTTGTTCGAGAGATTATGGTTTTATTTATTTTGTATTTTAGACAACACGAAAGCCATGGAAATGAGTCTACGAGAGAACTAGTTTACAGAACTTGTGATGATAATATTATTAGACATATCATTCGTTGAAAGTGTTATATTTCTAGTTATAAGATGAAAAGGCTTGCTACTTTAAACAATGGAAAATCATGTTGGAGAGCGTCTAAGTTGCATCATAATAAGCTTGAAATTATCTAATACGAACAATGCGTATTGACAGCTCTCTGAATGACGCCCATCAATATTGTGTTACAACAGATTTCGAATACGGACAATAGGCACAAATGAATACATCACTTTTTGACTATGATGACACGAATTAGATATTTACAGAAGGCTGACTATAGGCATTTCATAAACAATAGTAGGTTTCAAGATGTCAATAAAACTTGATGACACATAACATCTTTACCTTCACGACTATATCCCTAATGGTGGAAAGAGGCACACCAATTGTTGCCGTCATGGTGAACAGAACATTCAGAAGCACAAATTTTGCCGAGGAAATTTGAATCCAACGTGTTAAGGAGCGAGCCTTACGCCGTTATTGAGGTTGCTTTTCGGTGTTTTTCATCACTGGAGAATTACCCACTAATGATACAATGAACACAAAGTAGGTGTGTTCCGGCCAGATTTGGGACCGCTATATTCGGAGCTGGAGTGCCACTGGGCCACGACGCATTAGGTATACGTCAAAAAATTCAAAAATGATAATGTAATGATTTGTATGTAATGAGTTGTATTTGTAATGTATTGTGATTTATAATGTAATGGTAATAATGATGTTTAATGATTTTGTATAGTGGTTTTCCAAAATTAATGATTTCTGTTTGTAACTAAATTATGATCCCTTGCTTATAAATAAATTTATTATTAAAAATAGTAGACTGAAAAGTTTACTATTCTAGCGGTAGGTAATTTCATAACACACATTCACGAATGAACCTTCTGCATCCAAATGTTTGTTGTGAGTCATTATTCGTACCCCCGGGTAGGCAGATTTACAAAATTCTCAAAGGTGTTACTTCCGAACAATACAACTTGCTACTGTATTTGACAAAAGACACAATAAACGTGGCACACTTCCAACTCACAAAAGAGGCATTTACTGAGCTAAATGCAGCATCTAGCAATTGTTTTACCCCGCGGGACCTTATCGGGATGTTCTAGGAAGGCTGTAAAAAGACAAGAGGAACCGGAGGCAGACGTTTCATCCAGTGTAATAAGTTTTTACGCCCTTTGTGACGCAAGAATGAGTATGTTTTCTGTTACATTCGAACAGTTTAGATGCGATTCCACACTGAATTTGGCGTGAAACGTTTAGTTTTGTGTATTATAATAGTAGTTGTTTGAATGAAGATTGCTTACGTTATGCTCTTAAATCGAACATTGTTCCTTTTTGTTCTTCTGTTATATTTATGTTAACAATTTCATTTCGATTACAACTTTTATAACTATATTAAGATTATAATATGTTATTGTTCTAATGTCATTTCTTGACGATTTTCATCTTGTTATTTTGCCTAAAATACATCCAAACTTTTTCTGTAATTTTATGCATTGTATAAAATGTATAAATGCATCTTTAGGTAAGGTATTTTTTCCGTTTGCACATTAATGATCGTCTGATTTGATTTTCTATTTATTTATTTATACTTTAATGCACAAACAAGTACAAAAGGCGGACTTAATGCTAAAAGCACTTTCTACCAGTCATCCATTGGGCGAGACATAGATGCTGTTGGCGGTGCAATATTTGAAATTAGAAAGAAGTACTAGTTATAGCCAAAAGTAGGAGGAATAAATACTTATAAAATAAACAACATCCTTAATCTCCAAACAATTGAGTCAATCACACAAATACTTATCCCAAGAATAACCATCCCTAGTCAAAATCACCCTGACGTACGTCGCTGTAATAGGATTAATGCAAGAAAATAAATAATCCGAATTTCGAATGTCACATTCCGTCACACATGTTAAGTTTTTATTTTGACCCCAAGGAATTTCAAGGTGTCTTCGTACAAAACTATCAACGTGACGATCTAATCTAAAGAATCTACGGTAAAGACCACACACTGGCAGGGACTAATGTTTCCACTCGGAATAAAACGAGGAGGAGGAGCATTACGACAGGCATTGTCTCGAAATTGAATCTTATTTCTTTTTTACTGACTTTTTTAATTTCGGTAAATCTTTGACACCTTCTTTTCGATCAAGTGCAGCTGTTACTGTTATTAATAAATGTACTCAACTCTAGATGTGTTCTTATGTACTTATGTAAGGATACTATCAGGTTTAAGTGACCTGTCTCAGTAGTGACATCTTTTTTTTATTATGATAGACATTCAATCTTGGGTGAAACTATTCAAAAATCAAAAGAACTAGGTGAGAACTTGCCACAGATTATAGGCTTATGGTCTATGTATGAGTTGATTTAAAAGTATGCAATTGTTATTTTCAAGAACCGCTTAAATTCAACTTATTTTGCGTTCTATTATCAAAGTCCTAGAACTTCATTAGGTCACATCGACTACCACGACGCAACGCGACATATGTAACGGTGGGTCTTAGACATAGTTCACTGGAAAGGTTTTGTGCTTTTTTGACTGGCCTGTTGGCGCATTATGTAGAGATCCTGCTTTTAGCACCACAGGTTGCAGGTTTGATCTTGAAGATCAAACATTTGTGAGGTGAAAATGTGTCTTTGTTCTGAGTCTTTAAAAATATTCCAAAACGTTTATGGTCTTAGACATTCACGACACAACCTCTGTTGAGTATAAAACCCACATTATTTTAGCTATAAAACATCTGGTACTAGACCAACCACAATCTCTTAAAGTAGAGTAGTGAAACTATTATTTTATCATAATCATCATGTTTTATTGATTGCCATAAAATTACTTTAAGGGTTTGTGCTAAAGTCGCAGAAACGATTCAACTTATCTGAAATGTTGATGCAAAGGCAAAGAAAACAGTATATTGAATTCATTCAAGTAACATTAAATGTATAAAATAAATACTAACTCCTTAGAAATTCGAAATTAGCTTGAAATGATCAGAATCTCGTTTTATTTCAAAAGGCTACGTTTGAGAATTTTCTTTGTGAAGTAATATTATTAAAGGTATTTAAAATTTCGTTAAATGAATAGAATTAGTGCGGGCATGTTCAGCATGGATAGATTAAAAACTGTGAATGTACTTTTTGGCCCTGTTCGGGTGCCATGTGATGATCTTTTTCACGATATTAACCAGAAGTTTTTCAGGATCAAGAGGCCAGTTTGACAGTAATTACTGTTTTTGTTATGGATTTTTAAGGACAAAATACCCAAAAGGCCTGCAAGTCAGTCAGAGGGACGACGTTGGAAACCTAGGGATGCTAATCCCCTGAGTCATCAGTCAGAGTCTGAGTCGATCAATAGAACACTAGACGACGCTGCCGCCCTGCTGAAAAACAGGCATTACAGTTTGAACAATCTCATTTATACTTCGAAGAGAGCGTCGTTTCCCAATATTTTAGCATTCTAGACCTCGTAGCACACTAGGCAAGCATTGAAACTGCACGGCTCGACCCAGGAATTATCTTGCCATTCAAATTTGAACCTAAGGTGTAAGGACGCGAGTCGCGAGTTGAGTGAGCACCACGGCGAACGCGTTGACAGCTCGCCGTCAGCGTCCTCATATTATTATTGAAAAATATATTGTCCAACTCACAACTTAAGGTTCAAATTTGAATGGCAAGATAACTGCTGGGTCGAAGCCGTGCAGTTGCCGTGCTTGCCTAGTGAGCTGCGACCTTTACTCTGAGCCTGCGAGATACTGAGACAAACTCTGGCCGGAACACCAACTATGACTTTGTTTATAACCAATATGGAACCCAAGCAATCCCTGGGTTCAAATTTGCTTGCCAAAATGTGAATTATTGCATGTTCCATGACTGCATTAATCAGTATGCTTCTGGCTACGACGTTACCCAAAGCACAGATTGCTGCTAAATAAGAACTTCAATGCACTGTACGAGTATTCGCTGAATCGTTTGCCTAACCACAAAACTCTTACCCAGTGTATTTGAATAATTGAGCAACATTTTAACTTTTAGCCACATTCTAGCCTGACATTTGGACTACGTAAGATATTCCTTAGTGTACTTACCTAAATTTTGTAATCATTAATTGCTTTGCTTATCTGAAATTTCACTTTAAGATCTTTTAATCATGTTGATCTTTACTAGACAAATTTGACAATCAAAAATGTTAGAAACATGTAGGTAGAAGGAACACATCATATCCTAGCCCTACCCTTCCTTGTAGGAATTCAACAGTCGTGATTTGTCGGCCTGTTCGGGTTCAGCACGCATCTCTGGTGGTCAAGTCCTGCTCCGCTGCAGCTTCCATCCCAGACGATTCGACCCAGTACATCATCATAAACTCTTAGAGCAAATCAGCCGCGGCCGCGGTAACGCGCGCGCAAAAAAGCCTATCGTACATCATCGAAAATTATCACGAGAAGAACGGCGTCGCTACAAGGCCTCACAAAGTGAGTCAAATTTCCTTCCTCCCAAAATCTCCCCTTTTTACCCAACACTGTCGTATTTAAACGAACCAGAGTAAGCTCCCAATGTCACATCCAGAACTACAACTTATTCCGTTTTAGTTAGAGCTTGCCACAATTTACCGTCGCAATACGACGGTGGCTGAGTGCTCGTGATTAAACAATAAATCGTCAGACGCCTTGCCGGAGGCCTTAAGAATGGGTGTGCTAGGGTCAGCCTGTAAATTGTTCTATGGAAATGATTAAGGGTACGTATAACCAAGATTTATGAAGGGCTACTATTGAAGGTGCAGCATAATCGGGTATTAAGTTATGATTGACATAATTCAATGCTGTGCCGTACGGAGTTCGTAATTTCGATGAAATATTTCGCTCTGATCGGTGGATGGAACTAGTGCTTAGGTTGAAAGTAATGAGTATGGAAGCAACAACGTCTCTTTCAAGTTCACTTACATTATAAATATTTTTAACATTAATCCTAAACAGAAAATAAATTCAAAAAACAATATTTTGTTTTTTGAATTTAGTTAGTTCATCTAATTGAGTGAAGATAAATGTTTTGACGGGTAGGCAGAAAATTAAATTTTAAACCCATGTCGTTAATACTCATATTTTCAGAAAAAAATAGTAACTAACTTAGGTAATAGAGATTCATTTGTCTGAGAGATGATATTTACAAAATGCTTCTGACAGGTATTGTTATAATTAGTCATGAAAAATATGTTTAACTTACATAACAAAGTCAAACAACCACCCTTTATTACCTACTTCATCGCAAATAATAATACAAATTCAAAACATTTAACACAAAATTTCGGACACTTAAAATCCATGTAAAAGCAATTAAACAGATACAATGAAGTACTTCTCTGCACAATAGCTTTATTCTGTTCATCCAGGAACCCCCCGCCTGGCCGGCTCTGCCGAAAAAGTTTTTTTAAGTATTATGCTCAAGAAATTTATAATTAATTAATGGTCGTCGAGCGTATCGAAGCCGTAGTGGGGCAAATGGGACGGATGCCCACATTCCATTGTCGTGTAACTTACGCACATCGTTCATCAAGTTGACAAGCGTTAATCCAGTTTCCGGGGTCCGTACTAATGTTTCATTCGACTGAGTGTTAGAGAGATGTCGCATCAATATCACCCCGACTAGACTAAGTCATTTCGATCGAGTTCAAATTGGAAATTATATGAACATGTTCATGTCATCATTAGTAGTGCACGTGTGAATGTTGTTGTTTTTGGGGCTTTCAATTATTAATTACATGTTTGGAAGGCACATGAGATAATGCACGTCACATTATAAAAAAAAACTATTTAAATTGTCTGGATAGCATCTATGTATGAGTCGTCATTGATTGATTGTCACTTAAGGACATGGTCAACACTATTTATAAAAAGCAGAGTTTGATTATGATATAAAATTTATTCAAAACTCAAAAATGTTATCCAAAAAGGGCTCTAGAGCTTAGTAAAGCACGCACTCTACCAGTTTATATTAATCATGCGCACCCAATTTAACCAGGCATGTCTTCAGGGCAAAAGTATTTCCTAATCCATCTCAAAGAAATGAGTTCAGTATTTATAAAAAATCCTGTTCGGGTGTGTTTTTTCTAAAACCCTTGTAAATACACGTTGATTTTTTGTGATAAATGCTTACACTAAAGCTGATAACAAGAACCTTGTATTGTGATTATTTACTGTCAGACAACGGTCTTTCATATTATTTTTGAAGTTTCTTAAATAAGATTTTTTTCCAAATCATAAACAGTTAGAATTAACTATTAATAGATATCTGTTCAGCTAGAATTTAAACCATTGGCCCCACAGACTAAAACATGAGGTAAAAAATAGTCAAGAGCAGTATCCTTCTAATAGACTAAATCAATTTGCAATGCTTTTTACAGATCTGAAAAAATTACATCATGTCACAAATACTCGTTTTTGTTGAAATAACCATAATCTTTGTTTCAGGAAGTAGAAAAGCAACGCGGAAGTCGACAGTTCTTCAAGTCACACAATCCTCGATCAAAAATCTGTAGTAGGAGCATCTCTCAAAATGTCCCCGCCCCGCTCCGGCTGAATCTCGATGACAAATCGTTGCGTAAATGATAGTGTTCGCTCGCTCGTACTCGTACTGTCGAGAGCTCTGTTTTTGTTGTTTGATGTATGTCTCCGCTTTGTGCACCAACCCCGCCTATTGTTCAACGGTAGGCTTGGATTGCACGCTTTTTGCGTTTGCGCTTCATCGATTCTACCCGTGTAGTGGGGTAATTTTAAAATTTTCGACTTTGTCAAGCCGGTTCAATTTTGAGAGCAATTAGTTTGAAATGAATGAAACGTGCTTTTAATTTGAATTGCTCTGTTTGGTGGTTGCTTTCATTGCATGTTTTTAATAAATTCTCCTTTGGCAATTTTAATTAAATAAAATATTTCAAATCAGCTGAAATAAGTCTAAAATTTAATTTGAAGTAGCTTTTGCTTGCTTTTTAGAAAACAATTGAAACTGATTGTCAGGGCGCATAATATGGTGAACGATTCATTCCTCTTTGAACAATTCACATCGAAAATAGCGTGTTGTAAACGTTTTAGAAAATAAATTTCACTTTTTTAAATGTCCATTCAAACCCTTTTGTTCATTCGGCTGCAATCCGCCACTGTTGGTGCATTTAAAAAGCGTCTTTATTTTCAAAAGAATAAGAATTACTAAAACATCTATGGGTGGTCAAGCATAACATCAGATATGCCGTCACCTGGTCTAAGATTAAACTGTTGGGAGGGTCTACAGCATGTGGTTCGATGACATGGTCTAAATTATATAATTAATCATTATTTAATACTGAACCCTTCTATATTACAGAACAACGGTCGTAATGACGAATGCCTGCGGGTGGGTTTTTATATTTCCTGTGTCTACGAGTCTGACAACACCGCCATCTTCGGGCTATTAATCAATAAGCCACAATAACAGACTCAAATTGTTTTCGGCCAGGTAAGTTTTTCGGATTGTAGCATTAAATCATTTCAACGCGTTTTTATTATCAAATATTTCTGACAGAAATTTCGATGGAATAACGACAAAGAAATAAACCTTCGTTTCCGATTTGAAATAAATTAATTTCTTGACAAATTCGAACGCGACACTCGAGCTGCGTGTTTTGTGACGGAGAAAAAATTAAAAAAAGGCATCCGCAAGGGCGTTGTTCGTATTTCAATTACGAACCACATATTCACAGACCGTGTTTTGCCTTCATTCATTCCAACCGAAATAATCTCTACCGCAAACAACGTTTGTACAGTCGACTTGTCAAATATAATACCTACTCTCTTTGTGCGCCCAAAATCGATTACGGCCTTTTTGTTGTCAAAATTGAGGTTCAAACTTCTCTGGTTTCACAATAGATACGATGTTTATCGTGGCCAGGTGCGTGGATGTTTAAGTGTGTTTTAATTGAGTGCAACAGGAGACTATGAGTTATAAAAGATGAAATAGAATGCCTTGAGAAACGACAAATGATTCGAAGAAATTTCATAAATTCGACTTTTTAAGACATTTAAAACATTGTTCGTCGTAGGTACGATATCCAGTCAGGACAAACATTTGTATAACGATAATTTTCATACTTGCCTTGAATGTTTACATTTAAAAACGGCATATACCTATAAGTCCTGCTGGGCACAGGCCTCACCTGAACTATGAGGTGGATTAAGCCATACTCGAACACGCGGCGTCAGTGTGGATTGTTGGAGGGGTGTGAGGTTAGTGAGCAACCTTATTGTCAGATGTTATCAAGCCCCCTAAGGCCTCTGACTAGTCTTAACGACTGATGTCTACGACAACCGTGACCAACTGCTTAACGTGCCTTCCGAAGCTGGAGATGTCCGAAATACACATCACTAAATTTCGGTCGGGGTGGTCACCCATCCCTTTTCCGACTCGGCGTGTGTTGCTTTGCAACAGCGATCGTCGCCGATTACTGCCACAACTGCGCCACGGGCACCTCGATTGTTTATTAAGTTTTAATTCACAGACTCTGACACCCATAGTATAAACATTGCTTAATTTATTCAGATGATCCCTTTACTGGTAGTAGCAGATCATTTTCAATTATTTTGAACCTTAATTTGTTGTTATAGAGTCTAAACTAATAAAAATGTCCGAGATGTTTATTATTCAACTACTTTGAACTGAACCGAAAAAAAGAGGTAGGTTAGGCTGGGAGCGCGAGGTCCCTTTTGGTGCCCGTAGCATTTATTTGCTACTCATTATACAAGTTTAATCAGGTACTGTCTATAAGTATGTATGTAAATCAATACCTGATATCCATAGTTGCTTTAGATGCATGTGGCCGTTTTGTAAAGATTTTCCATGTTAATTTCATTCGACCTTGTATTACCATTTCATAAGGGTCAAAATAGTATTTTGACTTATTGTTTCTTAATCCCTGCAAAAATATCCCTCGCAAAAAAACATTATGTTAAAATTACGACAGTAATCTCAGTTTTTTGTCAGTTTCATAACATAAAAGTAATCGTTTAATATTTTTACAAAGCTCTTCTGCAACCAAAACAAAAATAGGTCTACCTACTGAAATGCACCCACTCTAATGTATAGGACATTGTTCTTAGTTAATTATTGTATTTTCATATTAACTCATAAGTCTGAAAGCTCCAAAAAAAAATATGTGCTGACTTGTTAATATTTGAACACACGGTATTCTTTAATATTAAAGAAATTACTGAATTGTTAATGCAGTCTAACTAACTCGTGATGCAAGTCATTATATTTTGACATAATACGAGAAATAAAACAATAGTGGTCCTACACTTGGAATCTAAGGACAAATTCCCTTCCATTATCAAGGGAAAGAGCCTAAGTGGTCATTCCTTTTCCGTCCCATACTTACCATGACACTAACAGGCCTAGTGTTCGGGTAATTAAGCCCTGTTTGCGCACAAAAAGCCCGTGTGGATATCTGCCATAGTTTCTAGAAGCGGCGTTAAATTAATTAAGTGTGGAAGTGGACCAAACGAAACCGCCAAGTTGTACTCTGTCGTACTTTTGGGTCGGGCATAGTCCTGCATAACCTTAATATCGATAAAATATTGGTATGGTTAACACTTTATAACATTAAAATACTGTCGATATGATCGATAGCGTGACGTGAATTTGAACGTGTTATTTGAACTAAAGTGTAATGCCAACAAAATTCATATTTATTAACAGACTTGTCAGTATTTATTGAACACACGACCTACTTAATTATGATGAAGTAGTTTTTAAACTGCATTTTAAAGGCAGTTAGACTAGTCTAGCCACTAACAGCTTCACCGGACTGTATAGTAATCGATTCTGACCCTGAATTATAAAACGTTATATTTATTTATGCTTTCTTAGTTTTCCAAAATCCGAAAGCTCTATTTTTAAATACAAGCTATTCCAAACACATTCTCATTGACAAAAGTCATCAAAGCTATTAGGGAAATGGTAAATGGTAATTTCTCACAAACATAACCTCAACTTAACCAACTTAACTCCTCGATCCTGACCATAACAATGGCTACTCACAGACAGGCGACGACACAGCCTCCGGCCGACAAAGCTGCACCAATTTACGAATCAGCTGATGCGTAAACTGTTGCGTTTGCTGCACGCTCCACGATGAAGGGCCACCAATTATGGCTGTAATTCGATAACCAGAGAGTGCACCTTTGCTTTTTTCTATGGTCATTTTGTAGGAGTATGGCAAAGAGAATTGCGTATCTGAGTGTGTTACCTGATACGTCCAGTAGCTGCAAATGTCCGCGGTTAAAATGCTCCTGTACTAGCTAATTAAACTTCCTGGAATAGATTCTAAAGTTTTTTCTTTTATTTGCCTGCCTGTTTCCTCATAAGGCCAATCTAACCGCCACGTTTTATGGAAAATATTATATTGTAGAAAACAAAGATTAAAGAGTCCTTTAACAGATTGTTCGAGTATTTTTACGTTGATATAACTAGCCCCGAAATTTTACGAATTTTGTGTACCCGTAAGTAACAAAATGTGTCAGTATCGGGCGATTTTGGCTATTTCTTTTCTTCACAAGTACCGGATTAAATTTAAGCATTTTGCATCCCTAAAGAGGTTTGTAGATGCACTTTTTCATGAAGTTTGGAAGAGTGGATAAGCATTTTAATAATACTTGAAGTGTGTTCACCATTTAACATAAGCATAGCTTTGCGAAAATACAAAATACAATTGAAATGAATTTGGTGAAAAATAAATCTGCTAAATGGCCAACAAATGCTCAGATTTTAATAAATTGAAAAAAAAAACGTAAAAGCTCTTTAATCAGTTCAAACACTTAACTAAGAGCTGTTTCAGAAAACAGTTACCAAAGTTTACAGAAATACACTCGTTATTGTAGATGCAAGTATTAAACTTTCAATTAATTTTCAAAGCAAAAGTTTTTCTGATGTTTAAAGTTCAGATAAGTACAGACTTGTTACTGAATACTTCAATTGTTTAACTAATTTGCTCTAATAATAACTGGACGAAATTAAATTTTAAATACCCATTCAAACTTCTAGGTACTTTACCAATGGAAAGTATAATGCTTTGGTGTGAAAGCTTTCAACAACTTTATCCTTGAAAGTGAATATTCTATTTATATTCTGTAGTGATCAGATTGTTTTCTGATATACTTGAGGCATATTAGACCACTTTGTTCGCACACATAATTTAGATAGTAGGTAGCAATATTAAAAGAGATACGTTATGTCAGTACTGATGCGAAGTCAAAAATTGTCCTCTGGCGTACGTACCTATAATTTGACCGTGTGTACAAGATACTCGTAGTATGATTCATTACTATAGAGTAAACGAGACGGATACATGTTGCGCAGTGCCGTCTCAAACTGTAAATGCTTTTCTCAGGTGTTCGAAGTTCTGATTTCAGGTGCCACTTTTTTAGCACAAGTAAAGTATCCACGTCTTTTTTGTTAAAATTTCATTGGTAAGTAGTAGTATGTAGGTATCACTAGCGCTTAACTTATCTCATAAGCTTTTTTGTGTAGTAAAATGCCACGTCCAGTCCATATTTGGTTATGTACATAATATGTGATTGTGGTAGACTCATATTGGCCAGAATTCTGACTATCCCGACATATAACTGTGTTAAAGAGAGTGACAGAGGGCACTTACATAGTGTTGAATTCCGCTAGGACGGTAAAAGAGAATACCGTGAATTGGCGCCTATACTGTTGCCTCCTTCGGGGAAAACACGTCTCCGCGGAAGGAATGGCCTCCTTCTGAGAAAAAGTGATCCATGGCCTCTTGCCACCAAGCATCCTAGAAAATAAATAATACCTTCTTTCCAGCGAAAGAGCCCGGAGTACAGTCTCCTATCGAAAATTGACCAAATTAAATAACATGGGGGGCTAAAATAGCGACATTTGACGTTTCATATCTGAAACATAATATGAAACACTTTTTAAAATCCTAAAATGGCAACTTATTAGGTGAATCATATTATGTTCATATAATGATTCATATTTGTTTTTCATACAATTTGACAGTTTTGTATGGGAATTCGTAAAATGGTGCACTTTTAAACGTCAAATTGCAGGAATGTTAGATGTTTAGGGTCAGTTCGCCTGTTCGCGTCCACCACCCCGTTCGCGTCCATTTTACGGAAAATCTGCGAAATTAAGTAAACTAATACAACAATTAAAAATACGTCACTAATGCTAATACTTCAAAGTTAAGTTCAAAGACACACGCACATAAGGACAAATAGTGTGCAGCGGTGCATTCGGATGTTTTTTAACGATTTATGTGAATTTTAAGATACATTTTTAACGAATAAAATGAGGTAGACGCGAATTAAATACATCTTATTTAGAACTTAGCGTTTGCGTCCGCTATGGCCACAAACTATACCTACAGGAGATAATCATAAACCAAATTGCGTCCACTACTTTCTTGAATGCAATAAAATTAACTTGCTTGTAAAAATAATTTCAAATGGATTGTTCATAATTATGATACATTTTTAACTAAGACTACAGCTAATAATTATATTTTTAAATGAAAGAAGTAATTTCTTTCATTATTTTTATTAGTCAAGACATTCATTAGGTCTTCGGTGACAAGAAATAATGATGAAGAGAGAACATAAACTGAAGACCATTTAAAGAAAGCGTAAAATGAAATGCGAAATGAAGAGACCTGATTACTGTTTATTCATTCATAGACAGACCACTGGAGAACAGACACAGGTGGACTTATATGCTACACAGACGGATTCAGGAAATAATCAATCAAACTCTTGGTTGCTGGCGTGCACAGACGCACTATGTGATGATGGCTCGGTGATAAAGAGATCAGTACGCTTGGGCAGGCTGGCCAGCGTTCTTGAAACCAAAATTTATGCATTCTGGTTTGCGCTTACATAGCAGGCAAGCGTCACAACGATGTCACAAAAGTGACGGTCTACAGCGACAGCAAGGTAAGAGTAATTCAACAACCAGCGACAACATCAGCGATTGTCGAGGAATGCAAATCAGCGCTAGGGAGACTAGCTGGCAAAGCGGAAGTTGGATGTGCAAGGGTCCCCTGCCAAGAGTTAATGCTGGCAGTAAAGCAGCTGATAAATTATTCCCGCAAAATGGTCTACAGTGGACGCTAATTGTCATTTTTGGAAAAACACCTAATTCTGTTTCGAAAAAAATATTTAAGTTGATCCTAAAATAAACTAGAATATATTGGATACATTATATATATTTTTTATATAAATCAGTGCTGGAGCATTTTTTGATTCACTGTCAAGTTTGGCAACTGCACTAAATGGACGCGAACAGACGAAATTACCCTACTAGGTGACAGCGCTTAGCTGTCAAATTCACATAGCAGTAAACATTATTTAATCGTTTTTAGGATAAATTTAATTATTCGTAGTAAAATGTGTTACTGTGAATTATTAAAATGACACCAAGAATACATAATAGTGACAATAAATTGAACCAATTTCCAAGACCGTGGTGGAAACGACACTGAATGTTTATCACATTTTGAATGAAATTCCTGAGAACTTAGTTCATCACATTTACGTTAACTAGCTGTCTTCTGATGAATATTCCAATATAATCGAGTAAATAAAAAACGTTTTTGTTATTATAATGTGTATTATTTAAAAAATGTGCGGCATTAAAACCTAAAAATCTGCTCCCAAATAAATTTATTTTTTATTTATTTATTTTACTTTAATTAAAACGGCTTGCAAGCCAATGACAATAATTAAAGATACATACATTCAAAATACAAAAAAAAGAAAAAATAACATAATTATAGCAAAACAAACATACAATAACTAATCCAGGATAACACACACTACACACAATGTCTTTCACAAAAACACAAACATTCAGACAAAATGTCTTTCCATTTGTCCGCAAAAAGGTCCAGACGTGGATTTCCTTCAAGGAGAGCGTTGAGCGATGCGAGGGAGCGCGGTATAGGAGAATTGGCGCGGGCCACTGTGCGGTTCCAGTCCAGAGAAAAGAGTTTGTGCCTCCTGCTTCGAGTGTAATTGCTGGGGGCAAAAAATCGTGCAAGCTCCTCGTGCAGATCTGGTGCATCGACTTTCCCTCGTAATATTTTGCACATGACAACTAGTTGGTGCTTTCCTCGTCTGACCTCTAAGGAATTATATCCTAGGCAACCCAGCAAGAACTTTGTTGGGTACATAAATGGATAGTACCCATTAATTCGCTTGTAAAGGTACCTGAGGAAAGCTTTTTGTACCTTTTCTAGCATTAGCGCATACTTGCTTTCATGTGGGTTCCATACACACATGGAAGCTTCCAACTTGGAACGAACCAATGCCACGAAAACCAGTCGAATGACGTGGTAGTTATTCAAATCCCGTGAGTTTCTCAGAATGAAACCCAAACGGCTGTAAGATTCCTTCGCCAGCGCCATCACATGATCATGGAATGTCAGTTTCTGGTCAAAGGTTACTCCTAAGTCCTTGATGGTTGGTGGGCGAGTTAGACACTCACCATTTATATTATAATCATATGACAATGGATGTCGGGACCTAGAAAAAGACATTGCACTGCATTTATTCACATTAAAATTCATGCCATTTTCATTACTCCATTGACAAATTGCATTAACATCCTGCTGTAGATAATTGCAGTCTGCTTCTGATTTTACCTCAATAAAGAGTTTTAAGTCGTCTGCGTATAACAAGCACTGCGTGTGCCGGAGAACACTGGGAAGGTCGTTCACCATTATTAAAAATAGAGAAATAAAGTCGTCTTGTACGCCATTGCCGAGGCAGAAGTTTGGCAAATCACTCGGTCTTTGTTGTTACAGAGTCATGTCTCCTTGCAAATATCTTCAATCTCAAGAACATGCCTAGCTAGCACCAATTTCTTGTCTTCATTCATCGTTTCCGGTCGGAAAATGATTTTTATCACAAGTTTTCACGAACATTATTTACAATCTCGATTGACAGTGTGACATTATTGTTCTTAGGCCACCTGTCACGGTCCTCATTGCCAGACATAAAAATTGTAAATTAAAAACATTCTACAATTATTAGTGATAAGAAATCACACAAATTCAATAATAAGCTACTTTTTAAGCCTTAAATTATTAGTTGTAATGATGAAAATATTTGTTTAATGAAAACCGTTAAGTTTACAATTATTAGGCGCGACACTATTTTTTTTGGTGTAGCAATGTCGTCGTCAAACTATGTCTAAGAGTCCAAGCCATAAAACAAATTTAAAAAAGAAAAATATGTCTAAGATATGAAACGTCAAGTTGGTGTTTCACTTTTCATGTCGCCGTTTTACCGTTTTTAGCAATTCACCAGATGAAACGTCACTTAGATGATTCATATATGAAACACCTAAAATGTTGCCGTTTTAGCCCCCCTGGTCATTCAACGAGATATTTTCTTCAGTATCCTAGGGTGAAAAAACGACCACAAGGGAGACCACAAATGCGTTGGTACGACGACATTAAGAGGATCGCCGGTGTGAAGTGGATTGAGATAGCACAAGACCAAAGAGAATGGCATATACTGAAGGAGGCCTACACCCGCGGGGTTGAAAATGGCTGAGAAGAAGAAGAAGAAGAAGATCTTGGGTGTGATATAAAAACGATATTTCGTGTTTTTAAATTAGTTTTAGGATTAGCTTTCTATTAACAAATGTATACCGAAAATAGCAAAGTAAGCTTTTTTCCAAAACATTAACAAATTCAAATATCCATAAACATGAAAAATACGTTCATGTCTTTGGAAATACTATAAGCCATAATAATATCAGAAGCAAAAGATCCGTCGCCTTTATCTTGCAAAAATATTACTTTCTGAATATATTTTTCTCTTCAAAGGTAATATGAAGAAATACCAGATAGATTTATCTTCTCATAAATAAAGACAAGTTGATAGACGTAACGCCAAGAAGTAACGTTTCGAAGTGGGTAAACAAAATGCGCACTTATCTCCCGTTTGCATATGAAATGGTAATTTAGTTTTATTTTCGAGTAAAAGATCCAATAACGCGTAAACATTGCAAACGTTAAGATAAATTACGCACACAAAATATTCGCCTCGGATAAAGAAAGAGATTGAGAAACATTACGCGAGATAAAATAATGAGTACAAACTGTACTATAAGAACTGAATATAGTATTAAATTATTATTATGATAATATCATAATGATGATATTATGATAATATCAATTTCGTAGTAGCACACCATAAAAAAATGTATCATTAAGACTTAAGTCTAACTATTCTAAGAAATACATTTTGATAGCTGTCAGTGTTTTTGGAAATGAAACTTTGCTGCAATGCCAAAAGGGTACAAGTAATCTGTCAGGCTCAAAAGTCAAACCACAGCTCATGGACCTTATCTCTATTACCTATATTCAAGCTAAATTTTCAATAACACAAGCAGCTGTCAAGATTTATTTTTTAGATTAGTGGGACTGTAGGTTTAGTCGATGAAAGAACGGTAGCAACAATAAATATTTTAGGCATTGGCTTGAAAACCACTCTTGCTAATTGAGTCGCTATATTGGCTTACCCCCATATTCACAAAAACTTAAACAGCGCTTCAACAACACATTAACTTTCATATCGCTTTGTCTCTTTCATTCCTGTTGCTGCCTTTTGCAAATATAAGACTTACCCCGTCAATAAACGTAACGTCAATTGCCTAAACTTTGATTTAGCCTTGCGTTCGTTTATTATGAATAAGGGGTTTACATATTACTGTCACAGTTCCCATTCCGAAATGTATATTTGAATTCGTTACAAAGTCTCTTTTGAAAATGCATTTTATGGTCAGTGGAAAAATTGACGTCTCTGAAAGCAGCGTTAGTCTTTCAACATTTTGAAAAACTGTTCTCAAAGTGCTACAGTTTTTCAATAATATGCTATTTATTAGGATTTAAAGTATCTCAAATTATTCAATAGCATCAAGGAAACATTGTGATTTAGCACGTCAACAGGCCCTGCTACCTGTACAGGTATTTGATACATCAAAGGATTCTATTTCTGTAGAAGCGGCGTCTTTACTTTGACTAACCGGTGAGGTCAGCTACCGTGGTTCCTCAGTAAACTCCCGATATTGCTCCAAAGATTTCCCAAGAAAATTCAGTTTTAGAGGTGTATTTAATATTGGGATTGTCTCTGTTTTGAAAGAAGATTATATGATTAAATAAACACTTTATTCTTTAGTGTCACAGGCTCAAACGTAATATGCTATACAGCTACAACCAGTACATTAAATAGCAAGTGTGACGTGGATTTTTACGATGGAAAGACAAAAGCAACCACCGGTTCTATGCAGAAAATTATTAAATAATTTTTTTTTTCGTTCTCAATTAAAAGAGACCGCTGTATTTCGATTAATTTATCCGATCCAATTGAAAAAATTACTAAATCAAAAATCAATCCTAAAGTCAAAGAGTCTGTTTACCGCTACTGGTAAAGTTTCACCAAAAACGACTTAATTCAAAAACCTAAAAAGCTGTTTGATTGAAAAAATCGTGTCAAACGTCTCACTTGCATATAGCAAAAACCAGATGCTCTCAAGCGATCGCGTCATAAATTACGGGTCGAGAAATAAAAGTTTAGCTGAAGAAGCTACTATTACTGAAGACTTAAAGTAAAAGATCCCCGGAGAGCGTGATTTGGCAACGGTAAATAACTTTTGGGAAATAAATCACAAGGAAGGATAAAAACGAGAGTGCGTTCGGTTAGAAAATTTATTTCTTTCCTCCACATTTCGCTGGTTCTTGTAAAAGTTTTAATTATTTGCCGGATGTGGTCTGACGCTGAGCTCAAGATCAGCGGTGGATGTTTAGGCTTTTTTGTTTTAGCGACTGACTCTGAAGACGTTTTTTGTCTTTAAGGTTAAAAGCTTGTTGTTGGTGATTGTTTTGATTAGTTTTGTCGACAGCTTTGTTCTGATAATATTGAAATTTCGGATTCAGGAGCCTTCCAGAGCTGCATTTCTTCCATCATTACAATCTTGTTTTAGATAAAGGAAAACCCATAAGAACCAGACCCTGACTATAATTTTTTATGATATAATTTAATTATGATAAATTTACTGACTTTTCATGTTCAAAAATAAATCTGCATAAATAAAACAAAGTCGATTTTGTGACAACACTTATAACATAAAAAACTGTTTCTGTGGCCGATTTTTGTGGTTTTCTATTGGTTAGGTTTTTGTCATCCTCGAATTTAGAAATAATTGTTCACTTACAAAGTAGAAAAAAGTATAATATGATTATGTTCCCAATGAAACTAGGGTTTGCGCCGGTCAACCGAGACGAATTCGACTTTGTTATAAATAGTTGTTGAAAATTGTTTTTATTGAACTGTCACAGCCCAATTAAATTGTCTGACATGTTGTTATTTAGTTATATGAACTCTTTGAAATTTATGAAAATAATTGGTAGTTAGTGGATTTGCGTTGCCTATTCTGATTTCCGATTTTATTCACAGAAATAAAAATCCATCAGATTATTTACTGTAGTAAAACAATTTATAGCACAAGCTAGACCACAATTAAATCGAAATAAAAAAAACATGGTTTTAGATCACTGAAATGAAAAAAGTCGCAAATAATCAAGTTCCCGTTACTTCAGTTTGAAGAAACAGCGAGAGATACACTGCAGAGTCACAACTAACAAACGTACCTAAAGGAAAATAAAGGAATTTGACAGCCGCGAATGGCCGTGCGGCCACTCAGCTGGCCCCACTGAAAATCAGCGTCTGAGCCTATCAGGTCCAGGCATTAGCTGAGTGGGGTCCATTTAATTTTGGACATCGTCACACTGCTGTCTGGTGTTTTTTTTTTTTTTTGTATTTATAATTTTTTTCTCTAACCGTTTTGTTTTGTTTGTTTATATCTGTATGTGTACGATGTCCAAAAGCAATAAACGATTTTTCTTTCTTTCTTTTTCTTTCTAAGGGGAAATAATACCTGAGCTGAAGACACCAATGCAGGTTTTATCTGGTAGCACCATTCCATATTCTGTCCACGGAGTGTGCTTTAAGAAGGTCCGCGGTTATGGAGCAATCTCGGATGATCCAACGGACCCTACGTGACTATTTTGTGTAATATTTTCTTGATGACTTCAACTCTGAGATTTGTTATTAAGGTGTTTTTTGCAATATAGCTTGGATTTTAATTGATGTTAAGGGATTGAAGCTCAAACGTTGTTAGAAATGCATGTCAGGTCAGGTGATAGGATGACTGACCACCTCGACCTCAATATAGTGGAAGGCACGTTAAACAATTTGTCCCGGTTGACGTCGCTAGATTTCAAACACCTAGACGGAGCCCACAGGGCGCCTTAAAAACATCTGACAGTAACATGACTCACAAGCCCCTTCACCTTTCGAAGATCCGCACTCAGTCTAAGTGTAGAAGTACCGCTCTAAGTTAATTTGTGGCCTATGTCCAGCAGTGGAACATAAGCTGGGCGTAATTACTAGCAAAAGTAGTTAAGTAAGTATGTATTAAAGAAACTAAGGCATAGAATATCAGGGAACTAGTTCATAGTAAGACTAGCGCAAGTTTCGACGCCGTTTGTTTGACCAACGAAATGGGTCCGGTGTTTGCGCAATGATTGATGTCGATCGATCTTGCAACTTACTTGATGGGGAAGTTTGGTGGCTAGCTAGATAGTTTTTTCGTTGACTTCTTCCACTTTTGTCTCCGTTAAAAACATTGAGCAACTCACATACATGACATAAAAATGACCCAGAGGGACCTCTGCTGGGCACGTGCCTCACCTCAACCAAAAGTTAAACTATGTTTTGTTAAGTACTGGTACCTGATATTAATTAGTAGGTAGGTTATTGATCATCAAGCCTGAAACATAGACCGCTTCATTTATTTCCTGGTGTTATTTACATTTATTATATATTTGGATCTCTTTGCGGAAGAAGGACTGCATTACGAGACATGGACCTATACTTAGACCTATTTGTTGTTATAGCAGCAACGTAAATTTTTACTTTTAGGCGTGGAACCCTAAAAAGCATGGTACAGCCGTGCCCTCAGATAATTCAAAAACCGTGTAACTTATTCAGATATAAGAATAAGCTTTAACAATTCAGGGGCCTGTTATTTCAAACTGAATAGAAAATCAAACAGACATTGAATACAATCCCCGATCAATTAGAAATTTCCAAGCAATCAAAATTGGCTATCATAATTAGTTTAACAATCCCGCGCTTCAGATTAAACGAGCCGATTGACTTCAACTAATTGGACTAAACTTTATACGAAGGTAATTTGAATTTGTTAGTTGTAAAAACAAATTTTGTGTACAATAATAACATGAGTTAATTTATGACAACATATTATTTATTTATTTATTTATTTATTTATTAGATCTACCAACGTCTGTTTACACTCATACATGCATATAAAAAGGAAGGTACAAAAATTTATAACAAAATGTAACAAACACTTATAGGTAAATACAACATGCACTATTATAAAATATACAAATGATATATATATTTTTTAAAACAGTAAAACAATTAAAACTATTCTCTAGACTAGATGGTCCCTGACCGCTCGACGAAGCCTATTGGGTGAGTCAGCGTAAATATCTATGATGACATTATGGTCATTCACAACTTCACACATTCTCGAGATAGGTGAGTTGGAGCCAAATACCGTTCTACGAAAAGGTCTTACAAAAGGAGTTATCATACTGCGTGGATACCTATGAGGTATGCGAAAGTTAAAAAATCTCAATAGTTGTGGACAGTCAATCCGATTACTAAGCAATTTAGAAACGAAGAGCAAATCCATTACGTTTCTACGGTCTTCCAAGGAAGTCATTTTAAACCTTGCTAGGTTTTCTAAATATGACATTCGTTTAATTTTCTTTTTGATACCAGCTGCATATGCCAAATGACTAACGAATTTCTTTTGGATCCGCTCAACCTTTAGTGAGTGAGTAGCATAATGGGGTCTCCACACAACAACGCAGTACTCCAAGATGCTTCGTACTAGACAATTGTACAAGATAATTTTGGTTTTAGGACTACGCAACACCTTGATATTTCGAAGAACGAAGCCAAGCATTCTTGACGCTCGCTTAACAATGTCTTCAATATGGGGTACAAACGTTAGTTTTTTTATCAAATATAACGCCTAAATCTCGGATCTGGTCTAACTGCTGGATATCCTTACTATTTATGTTGTAATTATAGGTAACTATGGTACTTTTCCGAGCATATTGAACATAAAAACATTTGTCGACATTCAGGCTCATCCCATTATTGTTACACCACTTAACGACTTCATCCAGATCACTCTGCAACCTATACGAGTCCTCCAAGCTGCCAACAACTCTGCAGATTTTCAGATCGTCCGCATACAAGTAAGCTCTAGAGAACCTCAGGAGCCTACATATGTCATTAATAAAAATTCCAAACAGAATGGGACCCAGATGTGATCCCTGAGGCACTCCAGAAGTAACACTTCTCGCAGACGACTGGAAACCGTTAACCACCACATAAAATAACCTATTCTGTAAATAAGACCTCACCCACTCTAGCAAAGTACCGGTTATACCATAAGCAGACAATTTTGTGATCAAAATATCATGGGGCACTCGATCAAACGCCTTACTCAAATCAGTATATATAACATCAACCTGTTTGTTAGAATCTAGTGCCTCAATAAGAGTTTCAGAGATATCTATTAAGTTAGTGGCAGTGGATCTAGACCGAACAAAACCGTGCTGATCATTGCTCAAAAAATGTTGAAAATGTCTCTGCAAGTATGGACAGATTAAGGACTCGAACAGCTTTGCAAGAACCGACAAAATAGCAATAGGTCTATAATTACTTATTATGTCTACTCTATTAGATTTATGAATCGGGACAATTTTAGCTCTCTTCCATTCCGTCGGAAATTTACCAGTGCTAAGTGAGGTATTAAAAATTGCTAAAAGTGGCGTTACTAAATATTCAGCGCACCTAACAACAAATACTGGAGAAATCCCGTCTGGACCAGCGCCCTTACTACAGTTAACACCCCTCAACTTTTCGAGCAAAGTTTCATGATCGATCAATGGCAGAAACAGTGGACAGCTATTGAGCTCTAGATGTTTTAAGAAATCTGATTGAACGTAATTGTTCTGTACCATACACGAACTCTCAGCGTACGTCAATGAAAAGTGTGAGGAAAAAAACTCGCAAATCTCCACGCCATCAGATGTTACCGCAGAGCCATCTGTCATTGATGCAGGGTACGAACTAGCACCGCCTCGTTTTGCTTTGACAAATGACCAAAAAAGCTTTGGGTTTGCGACCATATCGTTTTCCATTTTATGAATATAATTATTGTAACAATTAGTGGCTATTCGTTTACATCTTGCGTTCAACAAATGAAGGGCCAACTCATCCATAGGGTTTTTATATTTCTTGTAACGACATCTAATTTTTTGCTTTTCTTTTAAGGATCTTATTAAGTTTTGATTAAACCACTGTGGATATTTATTCTTACGTTTCTTTTTACTTGGAACATAATTTTTAATTAAATCGTTAATTTTATCATAAAAAACCTGTATCATGTCATCTACATCAACGATATCAGCGAACAACTCCTCCCATTTGCATTCTGATAACTCCCTATGTATTTCCTTATAATTAGCATGCATGAAATTGAGTGAAACGTTATTACTATTGAAAGGGAGCATAACATCATTTTCAAGCGATACGATAATATCGAGAGGAGGATGTAACTGATCAATATTAGTCAAGTTGTTAAAAGACTGGACCACGCTACAATTAGGCAAGTTTGATATAACCAAGTCAAGGGTTCTGTTAGAAGTATTTGTAACATAATTATGCTGCTTCAATCCATTCATATCCAAAAAACTTATAAGAGCCTGAGACAAATTCGAGACCGTACAGTTACCCGGGACGCCATCCAACAAGCTCCAGTTGATGCCACCCAAATTGAAATCGCCAAATATACAGTTACAATTTGTCATTTCGAGTACAGAATTACAATTCTCAAAGAATGTCTCCAAGGTTACAATATGTACGGGAGGCGGTAAGTATATCGCACAGAGAGCTATCCGACGACCAGTATGTGACACCGGCACATCAACGGTGACCCAAAGATCTTCTAAATTTGACTCCCAGCTATGCATTCGCTTAGATTTTATAGCTCGGGACACTGCAATTAAAACACCACCTCCATCTTTTTTATAACTATTTGTGTCGTTTCTGTCCCTTCTATACACGATATATCTGGGATCAAAAAGCTCGCTACTTGAAACCGAACCATTCAACCAAGTTTCTGTTAGAACTACTATGTCATAATTATTACAGAGCAACTCACGATAAAAGCTATGCGTTTTGGTTCTCAAACCACGTGTGTTCTGATAGTACACTTTTAAACTTTTCTCTTTTAACAATTTAGACACCACATAAAAGATAATAAAAATAAACAACTTAACCTAATCAAACAATGTTTTTCAAGATGTCCATGTTTTTCACTAAAACGTAGTCACTCTCGTCGTTCTTCCTCATAAATACCCTGCCGTTCCTTATCCAGACATATTTATACCCAATCTCTTTAGCCTTGGCTCTAGAAGCTGCCTGAAGAGCCTTGCTTGTCGGAGAGAGATGTTCAGTAACAAACACAGGGACGGCATTTCCAGGCAGACCCAGCAGCTCACTGTTAATCTTGTTTTTTGGATTAGATTTGTTGAATTTTATGGTTGAAGCTAAAAGTTGATCACGTATTCTTGGAGACGCTAACTGTATTATAACAGATCGAGGACGTGTTGAGGTTCTGTTCAATTTAGCAGTACGTGTGCAGTTTAGGATGTCATTGTCTTTCAATGTACAACCAACTACTTTCCCCAGCTCAGTAGCAATGTGTACCAAATTCTCGCTTCTATGTTCTGGTAAACATTGCAGTTCAATATTGCTTTGGCGTGAATGCTGTTCCATTTGATTTACACGATGATTCAAGTCATTACAATTGTTTTTCAGTTCATCCCTTTCTTTCTCCAAGTTCATCATTTTTGATTTTAGGTCCTCATTTTCAGTCCTCATTTCCTCATACCGATCATTCAGAAACGACATTGAATCTTTAATGCCTGACAACTCTTCTCTCAAAGGTTTCATTTCCTTATCAAACAATTTACCAATGTTTTCCTGCAATTTATGAAACATTCCACTCATCTGCTGATTCATGACACCCTGCACCACTTCACGGACGTCCTCCCGAGTTATAGATACTCTGCTGTTATCTGATTGCGGAGATGTTAGGGCCTGTCTTTTTTTTTTTGTGGGCCTAGATGTAACACGGAGACAGTCGGCACAAGTCCAATCTGCTTCCTCTCCTGATTGCAGCTGACTGTGATCGAGAGACATACATTCATGATGGTAATATTTGTCGCATTTGTTACATATAATATAGCTGTCGCAGTTATCCTTTTCAGGCACACAGCAACCCCAAGTTGACTTTGACATGTTCAATAATATCAAAAATATCAGTGAGAAAAAATAAGCAACCACGAAAAAGTTACGCCGTTCTCTCAGCGGCAAGCGCGCGCGTCTCAGTGCCAGTGTCTCGTCTGCGTTACTTTATCAATGGCGCACGGAGCAGCCGAGCGGCAACGACGTCACAAAGTAGCTGCGCACGCTAATATCACGGTTTTGCGCACTGCATAACCGCGCGATTCGCGTGTATGCGCGTTCTCGACAATGTCAGTTATGATTATTCGACGACCGCACAATTCTGCACAATGTTAAGAAATCTCGATTTGTTTCTTGTATTTTCACTCTTAGAACAGTTTATTTGCACAATTAGATCTCACCACACAGTATTAGTGTTCCATAGATGTTGAAATATCCCTAGTATCAATTCTTTTAGCACTTTAAAATAAATTTTAACACTGATTCTTAACAGACTCGAACAAATTGGTGTTGACTTAACTGTTTCCAAAGACTAACTATTAAAATAGGAGAATAGAGGTGCCCTTGGCGCAGTTGTGACAGTGATCGGCGACGATCGCTGTTGTAAAGCAACACACGTCGGGTCGGAAATGGGATGGGTGACCACTCTGACCGAAATTTAGTGATGTGTATTTCGGGCATCTCCGTGCTTTGGCAGGCACGTAAAGCAGTTGGTCCGGTTGACGTCGCCAGATGTCAGTCGTTAAGCCTAGTCGGAGGCCTTAGGGCGGCTGCATACCATCTGACATTAAGGTTGCTCACTAACCTTACACCCCTCCAACAATCCGCACTGAGCCCGCGTGTTGGAGTATGGCTTGTTCCACCTCATAGTTGAGGTGAGGCCTGAGCCCAGCAGTGGAACGTATAAGGCCGTTTATGTATATTAAAATAACAGCATAGGTTTTATTAATTAGGTACAACTGATTTAGTATTTGAGTAAACCAGTTTCGGATATTGTTTACTAATATTTACGCTTTATAATAATGAAAAAAATGAAGTCACGAGTAGAATGCGTAAAGTTCTCAAATAGAACTGCAATATTGTATTTGAACATCTAGACCGGCTCAATGCAAAAGTTCACAACGAGTAAGCAATTTTTGGATGAGCAAATGGATTTACAACATATTTTATACTACATACCTACATAAGAAAACCTTTCGATTCTTAAACGACACTCCGAATAAACCCACTCTGTTTCTTTCTGATACAATCTAACTAAATAAGATGTATTTATGATAGACGTTTCACAAGTGACAAGTTTAAGGCGCGATACCAGGAAAACGGCTCTCGGGAAAACTAAAGTTTTATATAGAAAATATGAAGTATGAGGCACGAAAAAAATCGTCATAGTAGTCAAAGAGTTGCACAATCAGCTCAAACTTCCAGTATATGGATCAACTTACTAGATTAATGTAAAAAAAAAACAGAATATCGCTAAAAACGTGCAAAACGCACTCCCGTATTTCAAAAGTTTAGGCATCATATAAACTAATAACTTACGTGTTTTAAATAACGTGTAAAGATCAGATATCCAAGAAGCATTGTCAATCAGTTGTTTTTCATTGCTTTATTTCAGTTTTGTGCAAAAAATTCCCAAACATTCCGAATTTTTCGCTTGAAATCTCCATACAAATTACTATGGAGTGAGTGAAGTTTCTTTGATAGCTGTCCGCGCACCGTCGCAGCTCACTCCCCCCCATGTCCCCAAGGTGAACGCACGTCGCTTTTGACGAAAATGACATTTATAATTACGCGGATAATTTACACGAAATAGGCGCACATAGGGTCTTTTGTTGAAAATAGTACAACTTTGTTTTTTTTCCTCCGTACTGTTTGTTCATATGCATTATGCATAATTTATCAAACGTATGATTTTATCATGATTCACCATGAGAGTAATATGGCAGGTTTATATTAATAAGTACACTTGATTAAAAGCTCTCTTGGGTTTGACAATTTGGTACTAGTTGCCATTTCATTTCCCTATTTTTTCTTGTAAATTTTTACTATTTGTAACTTATACTGAAAGTTTTTACCTATTGGTATTTGAAAAACAATCTATGTATTTACTTTTAGCATGGTGTCAATCTGCAGCATCATCGGTTAATGCCAATACGGGATCTGCCTAAAATATTCAAACAAAACATGGGAACGAAGTAAGAACGCAAATAGCTTTGATTGCTTTCAAATCGAATTGATTAAAACTATGTTATTTGTGTGGTCTAAGCTACTATGTTATCTGATCATGAAAGCTTGATTAAGGTGTCTGAATAGATTAAAGGTTCTTTTTTGAACAATATTTTTTACTAAATTAATTTTGGAGGCCTCTATCATAACTGAAATTGTTCGACAAAGAAATTTGACGAAACATAAAGATACAAAGTTATAGAGCAGAAATCAAAGTTAATACTTACGTTAAGTTAAGTCTTTCAAAAAATGCGAACAGAAAACTATGCATCGAGTTCGTGTACTTACACACGCCGTATTTTTATGCTTGTTTGTATTCTTCACGTGACGTGCACTCACCCGGCGTCATGTGGAAGACTGAGTTGCGGGACTGCGCAGACGGCTGTCAAAGAAACTTCACTCGTTCCATAGTAATTAGCATGGAGATCTCGAGCAAAAAAAAATGAAAGTTTGCGTTTGCTTATACGAAACAGAAATAGTTATTGCAATAGAACATAATGACAAGTTATTCGAAATGGAAACACACTTCACACCGGAACAGCTTTTACAATTGTACCAAGCACAAATTCGGTTCTGTATGGAGTACTTCTGCCACCACTGGGATGGCTCTGCCAAGTATCAGCTGGATGCACTGGACTCAGTAGACCGAAGAGCCAGGAGACTGATAGGTGACGAGACGCTCGTTGGAACCAAACTCGAGTTTGGAGCATCGGCGTAGAGTTGCCTGTCTATCGGTTTTTCATAAGGTGTATTTTGGAGAGTGTGCGCAAGAACTTCATGACCTGATACCACCCTCTACTTTCTACTACCGGACCACAAGTCGCCGTGAGGGCTTTCACCTCCATGTGGTCGACTTTCCAGCGGTCCGAACTAAGCGGTTTGGTGCTTCCTTTCTGGTCCGCACCGCTAAGGAGTGGAACGCCCTCCCTGCGTCTGTGTTTCCGGATACATACAACCTTGGTGTCTTCAAGGCAAGAGTGAATAGGCATTTTTTGGGTAAGCGTGGCTGGCGAGACTGAGGTCAAACGCAAACCCATATTAAATTTAAAAAAAATGGATCAGATAGAACTTTGTTATAAATATGAATTATCATATTTACGTCAGCCATGGAAAAATGGCAGTGCAAGCATTTTTATCTCTAACTGGCTATTTGCACACAGCTTTTCCCTGTAGTAATTTGAATAAACTATACAGACAAACGTTCTAGAAAATATAATAGGCATGACGAACAATTTTGAAATCTTCTTTCGTGATGTAGGTACACATGTATTGAATACTAAAAAAGCTTTATTTCGGTTTCAAAGGTCAGTTTAACAAAGTTTGAGGACATTCTTCTAGTATTTTATCAACAGCGCTCGAAAAAGCTCGCAGGTGTCATGGCGTCCGTTTGACGTAACTCTTATGTAAACATCACGTGTCTGTCAAACTCACTTGTATGAAATACGACAGTGACATTTGTTGATTTCCGTAAGAGTGACGTCATAGTGCGTGATTGACGTTTGAGTCAAAATGGCGAATTGCAGTATTTTATCCTTTTACTTTATCGAAAATCTGATTAATCACAGATTTTAAAATAAAACTAAATGTGTCTTTTAAATCCTTTTAATATGTATTTTCCCCTAAGATATTCAAATCGTTGATTATTTGATACTGTCGTCATGCCTATTAGCATCAACTATCATTTAGATAGTGAAAGCTTATGTAAAAACAGACAGAAAAACGCGGAGGGTGACTTCCTTTCATACTATGCTCTACTCGTAGATCAATTCCAGTAAGATGAAGATCACGGTGGATTCTGTATTAAATTCAGCGTAAAAAGCCTGAAATACGATGGCCTCTACAGGAGACTAAAGGTATTATACTCAAGTGTTATTATCTAAAATAAATTATCCACTAAAAGTGTCTCAACTGTTGACAACTGTTAAATTCCTCGTTTTAGTTAGTAACAAGATAGCTCCCTTTAATGCTTCTTGCAGCTTTTCATTACAAGTAAGACCAATTTATTAGTGGGTTCTTCTGCTGTTACTAGAAATGGCTCCGTGTATTGCTATATCATATGCATTGGATGTAAGACATATTTTGTGTTGATGATGATCGAACGGATAAACCAAGTTACAACTAAATCTCGATGGAATCGTCAAGTACCAGATATAACATTGTGCAAATAACGTGGTCACGAGAATAGATTGCAAATAATAGTGTAAAAAAATAATTGGCAAAACTGCTTGTTAGTATGTTTAATAAAATAAAATTTTTGGTTAGCTTCTTTTGTTTGCCCTATATCCTGAAATATTTTGGGTGGCGAAATAAAAATATCTTTGGTGAACGCATCAAATGATTATCATGCCGCGATCTATAATAATAATAAATAAATAAATATCCCTGGACATTATTCCACACAGCGCCATCTAGCCCCAAGTGAGCTAATTATACTCCCTTTTTTATGGGATACTAGACAACGGATAAACATACTTAAATACTTTTTCTTTTGTAAATACATACTTATTATACATAGGAAACATCCAGACCAATACAAACAGACATGTTCATGCACACAAATGTTTGTACTGTGCGGGGATCGAACCCGCGACCTTTGGTGTAGTAGCCGACTTCCAAACAATTACACCAAGACGGTCGTCCGGATTTATGCATTGCATTTATGCACGGATTGCACGGCCCAACCACTGTGTGACCATAGCTGTCACGATCGCTTTCAAATTTGACAGATTTTCTCTCCGGCCGACCTTAGTATGGACCCTGATGAAAGTTTTGTTAACACATTTGTGTAAATTAAAAATAGGTATTTTTACAATAACACGGGTAAAATATGGGATTTTATTAGCCCACAGATGCCCACAATGAAAATTCATTCGATTGTGAACCGAACATCTTAAACAAAAATACCGAAATTGACACGAAGCCCCAAAGTTGATAAAGCGGTCATGAAACCAGAAAGTTGGAAGCCAAAAACAGAACGGTTTTTGTACACAGATAACAGCGGGTAGGAGTAAGGCATTAGTGAAGTTAACAAGCCCGCTTGTCAATCAGAACACCCTGAGTCTCGTTATTTTTTGAGCCGTAATGACACCATCCTTTATATGAATAAATCAGGACTAGTTGAGTCACTTCAATGGGCATCTAATTGCTTAAAAAAATGTGCTACTATCCATCTTTCTTAAAAAAACAGAAATTCGGTATTACGTTAATAAACAAGACTTTAAAGATAAATATCACGTCATATTTATAACTAGAAGCCACCCACGATTGCCTTAGTTCTCCTGCGGATCTCATCATTTCTGATTCGATCACGCAGGGAAATACCAAGCATCGCTCTTTCCATTGCTTGCTGGGTGACTTTGAGCCTTCTTATGAGACTTATAGTGAACGACTACGTCTCACTATCATATGGTTGTTCGTAGGAATGAATAAATGGGACTATCCTGAGATAGCTCGGACTGGTGGTAACACGCGCTGTAATGGTGTTATGGATTCTTGTTTTTGTACTCAGAGGATGTAGTGATGTCGTAAATTGTACTTGTTTATGTAAATTACTTATCTCAGAGGTGATCTAGATTTTGCAAGTTGTCGCAATGTCGGAGTGTCAACATTAACATGTTAGAGCAACAGTTTAAGTGGCTAAAAAATTGTCAAATAAAAGCTCTACATTAATTTTTCATAGGTTGATGACCTTAAATCGTAAAATACGGGATAGTATAGGTAAATGGTAATCTTATTTGTTTTGAGTTTCCGATATTTCGGCACTGTTACAAGCGCCATGGTCACGGAGTTGAAGACCTGTATATATTGTTAATATTTTACTTTTGTTTGTTAATTATGCATAGCAATGTCCAACTTAAACTAAATCATATTTTTTTAATTCGTGAGTCGTATTTTTTCGGTGATTTGCTATTTGCTCACCTGTATTTCTGTGAATAGTAAATCTTTATGTGAAATATAGAGTTATATATAACAAGAAGTGATCTAAAAAAGTTAATACCCTAATTAATAAACTTTATACCTCCAAAATATGAGTAAATATATACATCATGTTCACAAATTACAATTGCTTCATATACTTCCTTCATTTATATTTTAGCAAAATAAAGGAAGTCATTGATGATGAAGCCATTGTAATTTGTGAACTTCAGTTTACTTCAGTTTAAACTGAACTTTGGCATCTGCTATAAGTGCCTTCAAGCCATAAATATCCCATATACAAATCATTGTAACACGGGTATCCACAAAAAGTTCGCATGTTTTTTATTACTATGATATTAGTGATTGAGAATTTTGTGGACTGCCTTTCCTATTTGATTATGTAAATGGCACGTTCAGATATAAAACATCTTAATCCAACGATAAAAACAACACTACAGATCTGTAAATCCGTGATTTACATACAATAAACTAAGATGATGATATCGACAACGTTCTAAAAGATCAATAAAATACAAATCTAAATGTCAACGACCCCAAGTACAGAATGTATAAGGGTTTTTACAATAAATAACAATATTATGATAAACACTACACTATATTCAGCCTTAACGAGGTTCCAACGAGCGGAATACAAACTTCACCTACTCGTTAACATGGAATCAAAATATTTATTATGAATCAATTTACATAAGCAGTCCACGAAATATGCATATTTGAGGATTGTTCCTCAGCGGATACTACGGATACAATAAAGGATATTTGTTTTTGTTCTCGGAACGCGAACGTCTTGGTGACGGGAGTGTAATGTATCGCTTTAATGTAAAAGGGTTGCGGCGAAATAACAGCCTGTTACTAAGGAAGAAAAAATAAACAGCAGCATATTATTGTTCCAAAAGATTATGTTTCTACTCCACTGGTAACATCTTGAAATAGGGATGTCCAAAAAAAGTCACTATGGTCAAACATTATAAAAGGTACCAACATTTTTACTCAATTTTCATCATCATCATCAGCCGCACGACTGTTGTTAACTGTTAGTTACAAACATTTTAATTCTAGCATCATCATCATCGTCTCATCAGCACCACATTCACGGTTGAACACAGAAGCCTTCCCGGTATATATAGAGAGCGTGCCGGTAACTGACCACTGCCACTGGCTAATACAAAGTACTAAAAAAAGATAGAAGAAATTACCATATTAGTCGATTACTACGTTTCGTATATTGAATCCATCAATGATTTAGGTCTTAAATAGACATTGCTGTTGAGAATATTCCAAGTGAATGCTTTTAACTCAAGGGTCCAAGGACTCCAATATCTATCTTAGACCATTGAGGTTTGTCAACGTTTTCGCTTTGTTTTGTTTGACTAACTATAATTGGTGGTCACGACTCTGACCTACTCCAGTAGAAAACTACTTATAATAGTACTTATGGCATCTACTAAGGCCTAATGCCCACGAACATCAGATTTGAAACCTTAAGATCTTAATCTGGCATTCAAACTACAAACCAGTGAGTCTGATTGGGTGATTGTGAATACTTACGCATGTCTTATTAACATCAGAGACACATAAAACATCCCATAAAAACCAATTAACATAAAATGAAAGGTTACTAAAAGCCTAAAAAAATTATTTAAAAAATAAAAATAAAAACGAATTACGAAAAAAATTATTGTAAAAATAAAACATTTTATAAATATTTCTGTTAATCCTTTATTTGCTCGTCATTCGAATATAGCACGAACTTCTCTGAAATGAAAATTTTTATCGTTCATTAAACAGAAAAGGATTATATTTTTGAGTAAAGCATCCGGTTACTGCGAATTTGAACAGGCCAAAAGGTATTCAGGACGTGTGTTGCCCAGCATCCATTGATTCATAGTGCTGTATCATTTTTACAATTACTACCGCTTTAACATAAAATCTAAATCTAAATCAGCCCGTTGCGTCTTACTGCAGGGCAAAGGCCTCCCCTCCCAATCTCCATCCCACACGGTCTAAGGCCAATGTCGGCCAATCTCTCTCACAGGAATCCAATTCGCTTTAACATAGTTCGCTAATATAATATTCAGTTCCTAAAATACTTTGCGCCTTGTATTGGTATATTTAATAAAACCTACTTTCAAAATATACACGTTCATCAAGTAAGAATATAGTTACTTCACTTATTCCAGAAAGCTAAAGCACTCCAACTCGTCCATTATCTTCGCAATCAAATGCATGTTCTGTCAAACCTGTACACAAAACAGGTAGCCATACAATTATTACTGTGAACGAAGCTGCAAAGTAACTAGAAAGTATTAAATTATACGGTTTAAGTCCGGCCTAGATTTCGTGTTAAAACACGAAATCTAGGCCGGTTTAGCTGATTTTCACACGATAACTCTTTTCCGTTGCCAAAGTTCTAATGTCTTTATTGTTTTAGATTTCAACAATCGCAGAAGAAAGAGGACGTTTTATTTGTCTAATTTAGAAGCTTGTTAGTGTATTGTTGGTGATTGCTCGAATTAAAGTAGCCATTTAATGAAATTGTTTTGAAATAGCTAAATCAGTAGCAATACAACCTTATCGTAAGATCACTTTGAATTAAACCTTTTCTCTCAAAACTTGATTATTCTTACAATTGGATCATAATGGTGAAATGAATTATACTAATGGTGGAGTATTTATTCCAATCTGTTCATTAATAAATAAATATATTTTAATCGTCCTTATTCATATGGTTTCTTTATAACCTACCATTTGTCCAAACAGCAAAATTTACTGACAATTTGGACAACTATAATGATGGACATTTATACATCTGATTAATATTTTAAAGGAGCTTAGGTTCTCAAAACATAGTTTGTAAATATGTACGAAAAAAAATCTTAAAATATTTTCTGAATAATGAATGTTGTATTTATTTGATCAATCAACGATCGCTATAACAAAATCCTATCCTAAAGGCAAGCAGATAATTATTTTAACTGAAATTTCTTGGACAATACAAAGCGTTTCCTCGGAAGCCACGCTCGATTGTCAAACTTGCTTACACAAGTTTGAACACAGTTGGAATAACAATCCTTTGTTGACAGTTTTCTTTTGAGTCAGCCCGTGACAAACTCAAAGGATTCGCTACGAGGCGTGTCCACTCGGGATGGGAACATCTGTTATATTAAATTAAATGTCCGTCGTCTACTAAAAATACATTTCTTATTCAGAAGTTGTAATTCTATAAAGTCTCGTCTCTCATTAAATAAGGAACTTGCTCAGCATACAGCGCTGATTTATTGTAAAAAATGTGAAACGTGACCTTTGATTAAACAAAAAGAGGGAAACAATACGTTCATACTTCGCCAATTCGAAAACTGGCACATGACAGTAACGGATGAATGACGTGCACAAAACGAGTCGCTTTTGTCACTTAAGTTTGAAAGTAGGTCCATTGGACCTTACTTTTGTTAGGACACCTTAGGTACGGCGGTGCTGTATCTTCCTCTTTTTGTTTTCATCGAATAACGCGACGCAAAGTTTAGCCATTGATTCGCTTTTTTTTAATTTTGTTTTGGTTTAGAATAGTGCAGTTTGAAAATTTATTGTAACTATTGAAAATGAATGATGTTATATTACCTAATTGTGGTTAGCTGATAAATGCCAAAGGTATAAATCTGTAAAAGAACTATCAATATTTTAGCAAAATAAAGATGTTTAATAAACAATAAGAAAAACTCAACATTTTCCCGCAATATATCACAAGCTTGTTTCTTAGATTAATTAATTCGGAAAAAAAAACCTCCCTTAATCTATTTCACAAATCAGAAAACAACTTTAAATAACGCTTAAAACACCTTTATTAATGTCGAAATCAACGCACTCGCAATTTCGATTAGACTAACGAAGTAAATAAGAACGTTGAAATTAACATCTAATTAAGAGAAACTCCTCTCATCCAAACACGAACCTTCATTAGCATATCGTAAGGCATGTTATCTAATAGCAAGAAAACAGACGAAACGACTAATATGTGGTGGGACATGCTCCCAGATTGCGAAGATTCATTTGAAAACGAACGAAATTTAGCACAATGGAAATTAGATGGTGAAATAATGTGGCTATTCAGCGTGTTCAACAAACCGTAAACGAAAATTATAGGTGCTCGCAGTTGAGGAGAGCAAGAATTATATTATAGTAATTAAGAGCAAACTACCAGAAAATTTTGTCGCCTAACAATGTTTTTGGGACAACAATGCCGCGAATAAAGCCTTCCAGACGGTGTAGTATTAGACGAATAAAACTGTTCGTTGAACTTGTTATTTATGCTTTTGTAATGCTTTGGGATTTTCTTGTTTGACATATTTTCTTCAGGAAATTAGGAGAAAATTACAATTCGTATTCAAACCCTTTTTATAGAGCGTTTACGACTTTACGTTTTGTACGTTATTTTTCATATTAAATTATCTGGAAAGACAGCAAATTACAAGTAGGTAGTCACAGATAGAAAAGAGTAAAATTACAGCTTTTGTAGAAAATATAAAATCTTTTTAAAAAAGCGTTCAAATCTCCGTTGTTAACTTAACACACTAAAGCAACCAATCTAAATAAAAGTCAAAAGCTGTTTTATAGCAATAATTCATCTTGAAAAGTTAATCAACATTTTAAATCTTTATGAAAGAAATGTCCACACCTTGTTTACAAGCATCCCTTCCAGGTAACCACTGCTGGAGAAAGTAGGTACCACAGCTGGGAGTCTATGCAGTAAGTCAACAATGACTATCAATGACAAATATAAAATTAAAAATAAAATTCGAGGTTATTATTTTAGTACGTTTCATAAAATAACAATATTATACTTATGACATAGGTATCATAGCAAAGGCAAGGTGAAGATTTTAGTTTTTAAAAAAATACTTATATGACTCGTACTATGTAGAATGAGGAACATGATAATGTGTAAGTATCTGATGGGCCAACTGTTTTACTATTTTCATATAAAACAACTTTTATGATCATCACGCCTTCAAAAGTAGGTTGCCACTAGCAACTATAATTTACATAAAATATAATATAAAACATAGGAAATTACCTTCAGAATGAGAATTCATGGACCCGTTGCAGTTTGAAGATCTCTGGATTCTCAAAACGTTCATGCGACGAATCACAATATGGCATGTTATCAAAATAAATGTAAATCGACGCAGGAGTTAGGCGAAAAGACATAATTCAGAATACTAATTGTATTTTTACACTGTGGCCCAACAAATAAAAGCCGTTGACGACCGAATAAAAAATGCCCTTACGTCTTTCTCGACGATATGGCCCATTTTAGCGCCGTAAAATTATTCTCATCTCATCGTGTTGGCCGTAAACCCTGTTATCATTGTCTAATATTTGGACTCTTTATTACACTGTTTGCTTGACTTTAATTCTCAGTGAGTTTAACAGAGAGAATGTCTTTGGTCAACTGTAATGCGGTTATGATGACGGAAACGAGTGTTGGACTGAAAAATGTTAAATATCCGGCGATAATAGTCTTTATGGATTAACGAGAATAATGACTGTTTGTTCTTTGAGATTAGTTACAGAGAGGTAAGTAGCTAAGAATGTTGTATTTCTGTTTAATCATTTTGCTAAGCTCATAAAATTTGATACATTGTTTCTCTATCGTATTTGTGTATTCGTATTTTACTATTTAAGTCGTAGTGAACATGAAAGTTTAAAGAAATATTCCAAAACATGAGCTCAGTGAGGATTGTTGGAGGGGTATAAGGTTAGTGAGCAACATTAATGTCAGATGTTATCAAGCCGCCCTAAGGCCTCTGACTAAGCTAAACGACTAACATCTAGCGACGTTAACCGGGACCAACTGCTTAACGTGCCTTCCGAATCACGGAGATGCCCGAAATACACATCACTAAATTTAGGTCGGGGTGGTCACCCATCCTATTTCAGACCTAGCGTGCGTTGCGTTAAAAAGTAATCGTCGCCGATCCCTGTCACAACTGCGCCACGGACATCTAAAATGTGGGTGAGCGATTACAGATACTTGCCTTACCCAGTGATTGTGCTAAATGAATTCAGCTACTGACGTTTACTTAAAGTAAAAACATCAAAACAAAACGGTCAAGTGTTCCACTCGACTGCAATAGTGCGAAACAAAGAAGTCCAACACGCTGCAGTTTCATACAAAATTTACCGACAGCTTCCGACTAAACATAATATCAAATTACATTCTCACTTCTAACGAGCATTATTTTATTTCTCTATTTTCTGTATGGAATCCAGAAAACAAAGCGCGTACTACTTGTTCTCATGGGAAACTGATAAACAACTCGTTTTTAGACTTTTAAATGTAACAATAATATTTTGGAGAACTACTCTTGAATTACGTTTCTGTTGTTTCATAATAGAGCAAGGACTGACTGGAAATAGGTAGCGTTTCATGCCGTTGACCGTTTAAAATGTCATATGCCCAGACATATTAATGAATAAATTAATTTGGTGACAAATCCAATTCAACTGATCAAAAACCCTGAAAATCAGTCCAGCAGTTCTGCAAAACCAACTTAAATAATGTTTACGACATAGTCATTTTATTGAATATCAAAATCTGTAGACTTTGTTGCGTAGCCAGTACGGGAGTGCTTTGTAATTATTTGTTGTACGTAGTACAAATTAAAACGTAATGTAGGTACACTTGATAGTTAATAACTGCGAGTGGTAAAATTGAGTAAATAAGTCTACAAACATGAATTCCTGCGCTAGAAGTTCCAAAAGCATTTCCTATTCGAACGTAGCGGCAAAACTCGCAAAAACAAACACTGATTCGATTCGCAAACAACTGGTAGCAGTTCATAATTGAAATTCGAAGTGCGGAGAACTGGCCAGCTCAATTCCGCAGTGAATACCGATGGTCTGCTCTTTAAAACTATTTCTTTCATGTTGGACTGGGCTAGGAAAACTAGTAAGAAGTAAAAGTCTTCGCTCTTTTCAGATTGAAAATCCAACTCTGTAATTTGAATTTTCAAAAACGATGGTAATTTATGGGTGAAGAGAAAACTCGGCAAAATAGCAAGCAATCGAAACAATAGAAAAACTTTTAAATAAAAAGCCATGTGAGCTTCCTATTTGCTAAGGTTATTTTGAAATTCTAAAAACATCGAATAATCCTGTTATTCCTTGACCTAAATCGGTACCTCGTGGTCCAGTGGCCACAACGCTCTCTTATTTCGTACTGGGTTCAGCATTCTGGATCCCTTTGTAGCCCTGAATTTGGATTGACACTTAGTACCAACCTCGTTTTTTATTTAAAACATGCGGTTACACTCTGCTGATGGAAAACATCGTTTTAGAACCTAGGTTAACGGCGGTATCTTCACCACTTACAACGTTTTGTTTGAAATAGCTTGGTGAAGTGTGGGCTTCTGAATGCTTTCTTCTCCATGACGATAACAGTCAGCGTGCCTCTGACTACCCCGTTTGGTTTAATGAAAAAACTTTTAACCATCACAAGGAACTACAATAAAACTATCAGCTAGTTGACATGTAGAAGTTTAAATCGATCAATATAACATTATCAACATTTAAGTCGCTTGCCGATGTTAAAAGATAGAAACTGTTGTATTTTCCCACACACGCGCTTGTAGGCCGGAACTGAGAAACTATGTAAAAGTCCCCGCCTTACTCGGAAAATTATTAAACTTCGAGTAAACACGTACATAATTAGTTTGAGAGTAGGTCTCGTGGTTAGAAAGTTTCGATTTAATTTATCAGGCCGTGCACTTTGCGTGAAGAGAATATAGTCAACCACACCCTAAGCGTAAACAAAATCTAAATAACAGCTTTTTTACGTTAAACTGCTGGGAAAAGCCCTAAACTGAACTATGGAAAGGTACAAGCCATACGCCAACAGCGTTTTTGATGCGTGAGTATAAATATTTGTAATATTATATTACTAGCGGCCGCCCCCGACTTCGTCCGCGTGGATATTAGGGGTTGAACGCCTTCCACTCACCCTATTTTCCGGTAAAGCTGTGAAAACCAAAATTGATATAACAACTAGCCAGTCAATAAAAAAAAATGTAGGGGTTGTATAGGATGATCATCAATGTTGAGGACAGCTATAATAATAAGATAAAAACCCAGATTTTTCACCTTGTAAGTTAATTTTACATGCTCCGGGTCGCGTCTTGGTAAACCCTTGGTCATCGCAGGGACTTGGTCCTCGGGCTGGAGACAAAAAGGCAGCTCTAGCCTCAGTTCTGGCAGCGGACGCAATATTGGGTCGCAAAACCGATTTGAGACCAAACGCAGAGTGGAGGTGGACTGACGACCTGATAAAAGTCGCGGGATCCCGGTGGATGCAGGCCGTACGCAACCGCGCGCTCTGGATATCAATTGAGTAAGCCTATGTTCAGCAGTGGACTTCTCGCGGCTGATAATGATGAAAACCGTTTTTGTAGGTGATTGATGTCCGCCGCCAAGGTTCTCCAAGTCATGTCTGATTTCCAGATGAGCTTAAAAATAATTCAATCATTTCTGCAATGCACCAAGTCACTCAAAAACTGATAATTCACATACGTAACAAGTGACGCAACGCGAGTTCATTATACGTGCCATCATCACAGCGTATGAGTGACAATTTAATGAAGAGTTGCCCCATTGTGTAATTACAAGTGAGGTTATTAAAAGCTCCACCGTCAACTAATGAATGGACTTATGATTTATAAGGGGAATTTCGTAAGTTACAGCTCAGATATTGAAGTATCGGTCAATTGGGCTGAGATGTTGACTGCCTTGCGTAAGGAGGCAATATTAAAATGAAGGTGAGAAGGTAATTGACCTTAGAATAATACTACATCGCTTTTGAAAATAACACTTTTTCTGCTATAAATAATAAGAGCCGGTGAAATAGAAGCCTTTCTTGAAAAAATAAGACATGACACTTTTCATGGCAATTATTGTGTACCTATCTGAATTTAAAAGAATAACAAATGTCTTTTTTTTTAAATAGAAGTCGTAATACGTTTCAAACCAACTGTAAGTTTTTTTGTTACTTATTTGCAAACATTCAAAATAGGTCTTTTAAATGATCATTCATCTTCGGCAAAGTTCTTAATCCTTTAACCGCCATACGTATGGGCATTTGCAGACAAAAAATGTGTAAGCGACCTGTTTATAACAAGACTAAAGTCTTCGGGCACTACCTCATTATATTTTTATCATTGAAATTGTATACCAAATTCGATCGGTACAAAATGCTATAAGCAGTCTGTTTCTGATGAATTGTGACTTACCACAAAACCCAGTCGCCATACAAATGTACCAGGTGTAGGAGGCTTTCAAGCGCTTTATATAAATATTTAACACAAAACACCTATCTTCAATCATCTCTAAGCTTGCGAATCTACGCAACGTTTACAGCAGTCCTGAATCGTGAAATTAGTTCGAGCACAGAAGCCCTTTGTTAGTTCGGCAATTATGAACAAATCTTGACTTAACAGCTCATCTGATTGCGCATTCCATAATACTCATCAGTTCTGTAATCAATCAGTTCTGAATAAACTGTGTGGGTATGATAAATGCGCTGTGTATAATTATGGTTTCAAGCAAATGAATTTGAGTCTGTATTCGCATGCCGCTTCCATTCGACAGCTGAGCGAATTTCGCTGTTTATGGAATTGGCGTTTTAATTCAGTACATAAATAGGTATGGTTAGTCACTACTATATCCCAAACGAGTTAATCAGAAGCTCGGAGATTGTTGCCTTCACAGTGAACGGAACATTCAGAAGCCCACACTTTGCAGGGCGAATTCAAACCCAACGAGATAAGGGGCGAGCTTTCTGCCATGATCCAGGTTGCTTGAGCTTTTTCTTTATTTTTCGTCACTGGAGGCTGACTTAAAATTGGGACCAGGATTCCGAGGCTTAATGTTAGCCACTGGCCCATGATGCTCTAGCTGGCTTCGACCTAAAAGTCCTATGACGTCTGAGTCCTATTATGAAACAGGTGTTTAAAGAACTTTCAGAAAGTGGTGTAGAGACTTTTAAGTTGGTTGACTTGTACCACCTGGTGCAGTGCATACATAAGATATTGTTAATTTTGTGTTTTAGCTTCCTGTAGAAAAAACAACTTTAACCACCCAAACGTCGTGTAGACTGGCAGAACACCCGCCGGTTAGGTCATACGATGCTAACAAGAAATAAATTGGTAAAGGTTATATAAAGGTAAAAAATAATTCACAGAAGAAAATTAAGAATTGTTCATCATAATAACAGTTTACATTTTGTCGATAGGAATAATCTAGCGTATAGTTTGATTGATTATTATAACGTAATTTAAACAGTTTTTGCCCAACTACACTTAATAGAAATCTTGACGAACTTTTTGCATGGGTATTGCATAGGGTATTAGAGTTGATATTGCACGGGTATAATATACCCATTCGATCATAAGATAGGTAAACCCGTCATTAGATTATTAATTGACTATTGCAAGGCAAAACTAGGCATTATAATGATCGCTGGTAATGCTTGTGTATTAGCAATAAAAGAAAAATATTTCGATTAAATTAGAATTTTGAAAATGTTTACAGGATTTTGAAAGAGATTATACCTATTTTCTGATCAAAAATATAATCTGGAGAAGTGTAAGGTTAGTGAGCAACCTTAATGTCAGATGTTATCAAGCCACCCTACGGCCTCTGACTATTCTTAACGACTGACATCTAGCGACGTCTCCAAAGCACGGAGATTCCCGAAATACACATCACTAAATTTCGGTCGGTGTGGTCACCCATTCCCTTTCCGTCCCAGCGTGTATTGCTTTACAAAGCAATCGTCGCCGATTACTGTCACAATTGTGCCACATGCACTTCATTTATTATCTTCTTATTAAAATTCTTATAACACGTTGCACAGCCTAAAATTTCTAAATTCTCTGTTGAACCTACTGGTAGAAAAATCATCTGGGCTATAAGTTGGCCAACTTTTTTTATTTGCTGCCTTGAAGTATAAATAAATCAACAAAAATAGCAACATGAACCAACAACAATATCGCACAAATTAATTTTGTCAGAACCGGTCAAAATTTGCATGAAAAAAATGAAACAATAGGCTCTTTAGTATTAAGAGGTATGTTTACTTTACGTTACTTTAAGACATTTTTATTGCCTCACCCGCTATGTTTGAAGAGACAACAATGAGTCATAACGTTTCACGAATTTTATGATCTCCTGGTATCTTTTTTTGTCGTGAAATAAAGAGCTACTAGTGTTCTGGGTTGAAAAACAAAGGCCTTTTTTTGTTATCCGCCTAGTCATAATTCTTTGTCACATTGTAGCGTTCGACATAATATTGACTTTTTTTACAAGGCTCTTCAGTGATGGCTCCTAAAGGGGCGTTTTACGTTTTGCAAAGTATTGTTTAGAACATTTTGTGCAAAGCAAAATAGTGTTTTGAAGACAGTGTTAAGAAGGATTAACTGGAAATAGATTGCCTATCATGCATTTGACCGTACATACAATTAATGTTCATTGATGAAATAAACATCAGAGTTTGACATTTTCTTACAGCAGGATCGAAATTGCTGTTAAATTTTGTTCAAATTACAGTTTTTAAATCTTGTCAGTTGCGCATACTACTTTTCCAATTACCTACATACCTAGTATATAGTTCAGTTTATCAACCATCTAACTATAGATTAGATTGCGTCTCAGTGCTCACAGTAGGTCTTGTATTGTTCCCAGCGTGTGTCCTCTCAATTAAAACCATTTGTGTTCATCTAGAGTTGATTGGGTCAAAGAGTTGGAAACACAATGTTGTTTTCTGAGGAGGATTCTTTGGATTTCACGCAATATAAACAATATCTATGAATGTAATTGATTAGGTATCCAAGTATACTGAAGTTAACATTGTCTTATACTTAATGGTAACAAACTAGCAATGATATATGATAGAATCAATAATTACCATTTTTACCAGTTAATACTGTACTTTAAACTCCATTCCTTATTCAGTAGGCGTCACGGCGAGCTATTGTTGTTATGAACCGCTATCACTGTGTCATTTTCCTCACGTCCGTTTTTGGTATTTTGATATACAATAATTTTTGTATTCCTGAAATGTGGGCACCGACTCATGTATAAATATCACTTAATGAATCATAATTATCTTAGCTATGATGAAAAGCTTAAAAATAATTTATATTAGGCCAGTTTTCTAGCAGATCTAAACAAAACAAATGTGTGGAGCTATGAGTATGTATAACCTAACAATTAATTCAGATATATCGCACAGCTCACTTCAGGTTATCCAGCTGTGAATAACCTGGTGATATGTAGGAAATGTTCAACATTTATTGAAATTACAGTGAATGTAAACTTGTCGCCGATCCGAAGACTTCTAATGAGTCATCCTCCCATTCATAACCTCCAGCTTACCTCAAGCTTGTTAGATTAAGGTTTGGTCTGGTTGAGATTTGAACCCACAATTTCCAGTTAATATAACTAACAATTGCCTCAAACAGGCTAGCGATCTGATTAAAATATGATTCCTAGTTTTTAATTCTTAATAAAAACGATTCATGGATATTAAAGTTAATCTTTTTTCCAGGATTTTGGATTAAGGATTCTGTTTTTCTGAGTTAGGGTGCGATTTTTAGAAGTTAAATTAAGTTTATATTGAATAAAAACTGTGGGTAATAACATTAACTGAATTACTTAGTTGTTCTTCTAAATTTTATATTTTGCCTACTAATAACAGCAAATAGTGGTCGGGAAAATAAAAGATGCGAATATGCAAAATTATCACAATGGCTTTATTAAAGTATATAAATAGTATACTTGTGACTTATTATGGACATTTATTTACACATTATATACAAAATTCACAATCATAATATACTACAGCAGTCTTATAGAATGTATTTACACCAAATCTATGAAACAAACGCCCTTTGGAACGGCGAGAAATTACAAAAATAGATTAATTTTTTGGTAAAGCGCGCGTTGCAATAATACAATATTCACATGAAGCCTTGACTAAATAATTCCTAACGCGTGGTCAAGTTATTTGGTTACATTTTACATAACATATGGAATATTTTGACAATTTTAGGGTTAGTTGCACCATTAGTAGAAGTTAAAGTTAAAGTTAAAGTTTTTGTCAAATTTGACAATTTGACGACCAAAAATGACGTCAAATTGTCAAATTTAACAAAAAAATTAACTTTAACTTTAACTTCTACTATGGTGCAACTTACCCTTAGACTCGAACAAATGTTTACACATAGCATTGTTATGCAATAATAGAACAAAACTTTACAGATACATGTTTTCTTGGCTTAAAAACTGACTTATAAAATGACCACTCTGTATTATGTTTCAAAATGGGTTTGTAAGCACGCAGACTAGACAAGATAGGCTTGGCCTGACGATTGAGTGTCAATAAGCGGTGGTGGGGGCGGCCAATGTCTAAACTCTCTTCTTCTATTGGGATTATTACCACCTAATTCTAATGAGGAATAATCTGAATCTATGGAGGAATAAATATGATCTGAAGGAGGCCTACCATCAGGTCCATATGAAGGAATAATATGTGACTGTAATTGAGGTCTGTCCTCACTGAACTCTGGGGTTGCATTCACGCCATCGGCAGATCCTCTCATCTTCTCCGTAAATGAAAACGACCTCAATGTACCATTTTGCATACCACTTCTCATAGTGTACGAATTAATATTGTTTCTATAACTAGACGACTTTGACTTATGATACTTTCTGTACGGCATTGCGTATCGCAAATTCTCCCAGAATTTGTTTTGGCCCCATCTTATTCTCAAACTGGTCTTCAGATATGGCCTTAAATCTGGATCGCATTCGGCTTCTGGGAATATTGAATTCTCTTCAATTATTACTAAAGTATAAATTCGAGATTTCAAGATATTATGAAGCGCTTGTCGGTAATCTAAACGAGACCATTCTGTTTCCATGAAATTTCTCGTTATTACTAATATTATTCGTTTTGACGCTTCTGCCGCTTCAGGCATGGGTAAAGTATATTGCATGTAAGCAGCACCATGTTGTGGTATATCTCTATAATGTAAACATAGTTTATACAGAGATCTCCCATTTTCCAACTCAGCGGCTAACGTTTGAATAACAAAATCATCATCCTTTGGGCTGTAGCAAACATAGGCATCGTATAATTTATCAGTGTCGTCGTACGCTCCAGTGAATGGAAACAATCTTATTCCGCAGCTTGTATAAAGCCATATGCGAATCGTGTCTCTAAATAAGAAAATTACGAGGATGACTAGCATGATCAACATGAATCCAGTGAGAGTGGTTACCATCATGGGCATGTAATTTGAGACCAGCATGTTATCTATAACAGAATCTCCGGCGTAATAGTCACTGCATATTGTACCATTAAGGTTGAGTTCTTTCTTTTGTGGCGACTGCGAGTCGGTATTCCAGCACCATACGTCTGTTACGTCAATAATTTTAGGAACATTATCGGATATGAATGCAGTGAATCTTTGTAAGTATCTACACTTACATGACCACATATTATTTCCTAGGGCTAAAGCATTCAAATTAGCCTTGTTGTTCAAAGTCCATACTGAAAAATCGACTAACCTATTTCCATCTAACCTCAAAATCTTTAGTGAATGTAAAGTAGAAAAAGTAGAATTATCTATGTGACTGATATAATTGTTTTGTAAATACAATTCATTAAGCTGTGTCAAATGCTCAAATTCATACCCATTCAAACGTTTTAGTTTGTTGCTACCAAGATGCAAAATAATGAGAGAGGATAAACCGGCAAATGTTCTATTCTGTATGCTTTCAACTTCACTTGAATTAACATAAAGCGATCTCATATTTTTTCTTCCAATGAATGCATAATTTTGCAATTCCTTAAAGTCATTTCCGTCTAAATAGACCTCTGTTGCATCCATAGGAATTTTATCCGGTATATCCGGACTATGTTGGCTGGAACAATCTACAACATTTGTATGCCACGTGGGGTCATGGTAACAAGAGCAGTTATTTGGGCACGTCATTTGGCAATCGCAAGCTACGTAATCACAACAATGGCACAGCGTGAAACAATGTGTCTCGTACGTACACAAGAAATCAGTAGATTTTAAGTTACTCAACGGTATATGAGTGACGCCTCTTGCATGCGTCATTTTACACAATACATTCTCAAGATCCATTATCCTAGGGTGTTGTCTCATTGCAGTCATATTGTTTATCAAAGGCAACCATTCCATGGAGCAATCACAGTTAAACGGATTTCCTCCTATGTAGAACTCTGGCAGAGACTTGTTCGAAGGAACGGGGGACAACCGGAGGCTGTTTATATCTAAATGAGATATCTCATTTGCGTAAATATCAACTCTAGTGAGATTGTGTTTGTCCATAAACGTATTAACTTGGATGTTGTTTATGTGGTTATTGTTTATGAATAACAATTCAACGCTACTGGGAATGGCTAAAGGAGATATCTCAACAATGCGATTGTGACTTACATCCAGTGTTTTTATATGGATTTCATCTGTAAGTTTATAATAGTTTCCTAAATGTTCTATAAAATTCCCGTGTACATCGAGCCATTTTAAATTGAGAGGTATAAAAGCGTAATCAAACCAAACAAGATGATTTTCAGACAAATTGAGCCATAGTAAACTAAGTAATGCCGAAAATACGCCGTTTATATCAGACAAAAAATTTCCATCTAATCTAATAGCTTCTAATTGCTTATTCCTTTCAAAACTGCCTCTTTCAACTGCCTGAACTTTATTTTTAGCTAAGTTTAATACTTGTAAACTTGGCAAATCCCAAAACATACCAATGGTGAGATTGCCAATTTGATTATCAATTAATCTCAGACCAGTTAACTGATCTAAATTTCTAAAGGAACCATTTTTGATATCTGTAATTAGATTTTCTCCTAGGTCCAGTGTTTTTAAAAGAGATAATTCCCAAATTGCCGATGGCACATCCGTAAGTTGATTAGAACTTAAATCTAATTCTTTCAAGTCAGAACAATTTTTGAAAGCCTTTGGATCTATATTTACAAGCAAATTGTTATTTAAATTAAGTTTACTCAACACAAATAACCCATTAAACAAATATTCATCAATTGTATGCAAGCGGTTTTCAGCTAAATTTAATGTATGCAAATTATATAACGGAAGGAATGTATTTTCCTCGACATATCCAATTGAGTTATTTCTTAAATCTAGTATCTGAAGAAAGAATAAATCTTTAAATGTCTTACCATCTATCCTCGTCAAAGCATTATTGGATAAATTCAGAATGACTAAGCGTATAAGGCCAATAAACGTACCACCATCTACATGAGCGCTAGAGAGCTGATTATTCGATAAATCTAAGACAAGCAGCTGTTCTAATCGATGGAACACGCCTCTAGCCAATTCAAATAATAGGTTATTATTCAAATACACTTCCCGCAACTCTTTCGTGTTTGCGAACGTGCCCTCAGGTATCGACTGGAGGTTATTGTAGTGGAGGCGGATGGCACCAGGAAGTAAGCTACGGCTTTAAGAAAAAGGTGCTTAGAACTGATTAAGCAGTGTGAAAACTCATTGGGCAACACGATTTCAACCAAAAATTATCCTGCATCATTTTTTGGCTCAAATCGTGTCATGTTATACTTGCTTAATTTTTAGTTCCTGAATGTTTTGTTTATTTATTTATTCCTTATTATCCAAAATTAAAAAATAAAAGTACAACAACCGGATTTAATGCCTTTGTTTGGTACTTGTATTGATTTCAATGTGTTTGTTTCAATATTATGTTTTACTGAATGTGAAATTTTTATTTTGTTGCTTTTGTTGATCTTCAGAATACATACACACTATACACATACATGGAATGGAACAATACACATACACTTTAGGTACTTTAATAACTGGAAGATGTATTCTGATAATCAAATTAAATATAAAATTTGCAGCCAGCCCAAAATCAACCAACCAAGTACAAAATTATGCTTTTGATTTATTAATTCTCTATTTACTCAATGCCTGTAGAAATTTAAGATGTCTGTATGACTCCAAATCCAAATGCCATTATATTCGTCGCACGTTGAGCATGCCTGTATCGACCGTGGCGTTAGTGTCCCACTGAACTGATTCTGTTTAATCAACGCCCGTGCCTCGGATTGGAACTATTGGAAACTATTCGGAGTGATCGAACCGAGAACACGGGCTGACGAGCAATCTTCGACTAATATCCTTCGTCGAGAACTCAATTACAATACCTGCTCGAGTGCCTTTAATTTCCTCGTGTGGAGTTCCGTTTTAAAGGTTTAACGGTTTGTTTTGTTTACACGGATTGCATTCTTTGTCTACTTGTCAACTATGAGCAACAGTTACTTACTCAGAGAGCTCGCTAGTTTTCTTTGAACACGTGGATTTTGAATCTGAATTTGATTATTACGTAACATAACGTAAGTAACATAGGTGTTCCGGCCAGTTTTGAGTTCGAGACCGCACGGGTTCTGAGCCAGAGTATTTAACCACTGAGCCACGTCTCTCTCAAACTGAGTAAAAACATCAGATTGATAATTTTGGTTAATACCAGCTACGACTCGACCGTATGTATGACCCCCAGGATGAGAATAATATTCTGAGTTTCTACTTCATTTACCCAAAACATCATTTATAAATAAGCGACAAAATAACAACCAGCAATGATTCAATCAGAACAAACTCTACCTGTTTAAAAACTACAAGTTCTCTTTAAAGATTACTTCAAAGATCGTTTTTCCGTAAAACTTCTGTATCCCGATCCTTCCCCTTCGAAGTTTGGGCATAAAATTGAGTGTTTGACTTATTTAACTCCATCGATTAAGTCATGATTAAAACTTTGAGTTTGAGTATTTGATGTCGCTTTATCTGTGTACCGTCACCTATTTACTCGTGCGAGAAAACATTTCAACTGCGTTAAAATGTTACTCGAATTCACTGGGAAGTAAATTTTGAAAATCAAATATCGAAAAACATAACATTTTCAATTTTAGGTTATTTTGTTTTGAGATAATGCATTATCATCTTACTAAAGATAGGAAAACCAGAAAAAGGCATTCGGTCTTGGCATCAGGTGGGACTCGAACCCGCGTCTTTCGCAAACCGGGCGACAGCACTACTAATTATGCTACCGAGACCATTGACAGACCGAACGAATTTCTCTGGCATATTATACCTGGCAGCCAGGTTGGTTTCACCAATGGTATTGGTAGTGCAGTCGCGCGGTTTGCGAAAGACGCGGGTTCGAGTCCCGCCTGATGCCAAGACCGAATGCTTTTTTCTGGTTTTTCCTATTTTCAATTTTGTTGTAAAGATTTGTGGGTTCAAGCATTGCAGTGGGTGTCAGCATACTTAGTTGCTTACATAAACGGCCTATATGTATACGTCCAACTGCTGGGCACAGGCCTCACCTCAACCATGAGGTGGATTGAGCCATACTCCAACACGTGGGCTCAGTGCGGATTGTTGGAGGGGTGTAAGGTTAGTGAGCAACCTTAATGTCAGATGTTATCAAGCCGCCTTCCTCTGACTAGGCTTAACGACTGACATCTAGCGACGTCAACTGGGACCAACTGCTTAACGTGCCTTCCAAAGCACGGAGATGCCCGAAATACACATTACTAAAATTCGGTCGGAGTGGTCACCCATCCCATTTCCAACCCAGCGTGTGTGGCTTTACAACAGCGATCGTCGCCGATCACTGCCACAACTGCGCCACGGGCACCTTCATAGTTGCTTTTGTAGTAGTATTTCATTTCAATTTCTATGTCTTAGACATTCGGTTATGTCTTGATACATTTCTTCGAACTAATTTAACAATGTGTTTTGCTCTCAATTCTGACCAATTTGGATTTTGAAATTAAGCGTATAATACAACCTTACAACTATATGAAATTTACTTAAACTATAAGACAATCAAGCATATAAGAGAACATTACCACCTGGTAGCTTTGATTAATCATTTCCTTCAGCGTCGTCTTAGCCCCTTCGTACACAAGGCTACGCAAATCTTCGATATTGAATGTTGACTTATGTCGCGAGTGTTTGACTGCGCACGGACCATCCCGACGGGTCTCTTTGAATTTTGTATTGCAGCAGTCTTATGGTCTGTACACAATTTACACGATACGACACCGTGTCGTGCTATGCCGTAGTGTCGTACAACGTAGTGTCTAGGGAATCTTCTACGAGCAATCGACGTTACATCGTTTTCTCGTGACTCTTTATGGGTGATTGAAAAAAATAAATGTTTCTTCTGTGTATCTTTTCACGTTCATGTTGGGAAAAATTATGAAGGTTTTTTCTCTTCCTAATATCAGCAAGAAGAGAACACGTCTAGTGTGGTCTATTTTTCCAGGACGTCATACCGTGAAACGATGCCACGTCGTAGGACGATGCGACGTCATATCATGCTATTGTGTACGATCCAATATAGATCAAGACATCAGGCGTAACAGATTTGCGTAGCCTTAGTGGACGAATAGCCTTAGCCCTCACTCCAAAACCCCGTCGGATATTATTTGCCGCCATTCCCACCGATACCGCGCTGTTTGAGTTGTCGCAGTGGTGTTTGTACTTAATTATGGTAATGGACTGCAATGGGGCTCGTCTGCGGAGTGTTCGGTGTTTGTTCCACCTGTGGGATGGCAGATTGTTTGCATTTTACAGGTTAATTCAGGATTTTATTGGTTGGAGTTTAATGACTCGAATGAAACCCTGATAGGGATGCGTTACCGAATTGTACCAAAGTTTTTAGCCAAAAGAGGTTTTTTAAAGGTAGCTTTTTTTTTAATTATTTAAGCATTTCCCAAAACTACGTATGAATTTGATGCACCGTAGGCCCCTAGTAAGCTGAGCTGCTTCTCAAGTTATTTTTATTAAGCTTCTCATTTATGGTAACACAAAAAAAAGGTTTGAAATACTGTGAACTGATGATAAAAATAGACTATTTGTGGTAAAATTGTCTTCTGTCTTTTAAGGCATAAAAATCAAGCCTTTTAGTGATTGTTAAGTTTTTTGAAAATATTAGGCTAGCCTAAACTACGAAATAATCAGTTAGCAAAAAACTGGTATCAATATTATTTTATTAATACTCTTCATAAGTCAAGATGCAATTAAGTACAATGCACTTTATCATTTCTTACTAAGCAAAATACAACAAGGTAAAGTGTTTTAAAAAAAGTTTCATTGAAAGTTACCTAAGAGTACATCACTTGAAGGAACGCAAATCAAAAAGTGAGTAATGAAAGAAGAAATAAATTCATCTAAAGCTATTTATTCCTTAATTCATTTCATAGGTAATATTTCACACCGGTCATCTATTTCACTTAGCTAGCCAACGAGTATTTTCCGTTCAAATTCCTGCCACAGTGCAAGAAATCGTTTATTCAGCGCTTGAACAGATTGCAGTAGTGAGAAAAAGACTTCGAGATGTTTGTAGAATGTGCCAATTATTGGCGTGAAGTCTGTGCAATTTGAACAGCGAGAGGTGGAAAGAACGCAAAATGAATTGTGATGAACGAGCTAGCAAGGCGAGGTGAAATACCCGCTTGCCTTTTGGCGATGAAGTTTTGTATTGATGGAGGTGCCTGACGTGCATTGAAAATATGAGCGGTTGTTTTCTTTTTCCTGCTGAACATAATGACGACGAAATGAATTAGAGGCTGCACATTTATCAATGACTCTCAGTGCCATTGTTGTACGCTCTGGCGTATTTTGTAATTCCTTAGCTGTTGTGTTCGCACCTTTAATGTCGGTTTATTCAAATTTTACGGAATTCTTAAATGCGTCAGTTAAGACAAATGGTCGCAAATTTGATAAACCTAAATAAATAGCTAATAAAGCAGTTAATGTTTTTGTTACTAATACATCATAATATCATTTCACCGTCTACCTTTCCTTCGTCGCGCTTAGGTTGACTGGTGAAGCACCATTAACTGATTTATTGTTTTGCTAAAAAGGTATAATTGATTTAAAAAAAACTTTAAGTATTTGGATTGAAAACGCAATTATTTATTATTGCACTGAATGTTACAATAGTTGTTTTTGACGACTGATTTGGTGCAATGGTTCAGAAGTGTGCTATTACACCAGTGGTGTGGCTTCGATCCTCGCACAGTACAAACATTTTTGTGCATGAACATGTGAGTTTATCTCTACCTTCCCTGATTATTTCAAATTCATGACATGAAATGTTGTCTACGAGTTTTATAGCAGTAAATTATGAAAGGCAAAATCACGTGATGTTCGCCCATGTAAAAAAAAACTGTTCAAATAAAAGATGACCTTTGCTGATCTTAACAATAAAAACTATTCCTCAAAAATGGTTCCCTGTTACAAACAAAGCAGTTACTTAACTAGCTAAGTTCTAATACGAACGAAACAATTCATTTTGCAACAATACAAACACTTCATTACCAAAGTGATATCGATTCTCATAACAATAGTAACCAAAGGACTCCAGGACTTTAATTAACAAATCGAGTTAAACAGGATCAAAAACTCCAATTGTGCCAGAACGGGCACACGAGATAATAGGCAATTGGGCACAGATTATGGTAGTAATTCACGACTGGCTCCGGTAACACTGATATTGGGATCAGGAATTAGGAGTTGGGGTAGTCGGGCGGGCGTTAGGTAAGGGTTTGTGAAACTTAAACTTTGAAGTCAGATTGTATTCATTTGTCAAGCTTTTTATTCCAACTAGGGGCCTTGATTTGATCATTTGACAGCTCAGATCACGTCTTTCATTATTTTGAAATTTGTCTTAAACATGCAAATTGAGTTACTACAGCAATGAGGAAAAATTAAGGTTTTCGTTGACACTATTTACTACACAAAACATGACTTGCGAATGCAGCTCCGAAGATGAGCTTGTGACTAAAAGTGTCAGGTTATAAGACATCATAATAATGCCCCTTATTTACATTCTATGTTGCTACTGATATAAAGTATCATAATTGACATGCTTGCTGTAAAAGGAGTTTGGGGAAAAGATCTTTTCAGTTACCTACTAGTAATCTGGTGAGCTAAGAAAAGGTTTGTGAAAAAAAAGCCAATTTTTATTTAAATTACGAGTATAGATGGAATAATCAAAAAGTGAAAAAAACCATGAATGAAAAGTGGTGCGATAGATTACTATATATTAAGGACATGATTATAGCAAATGAAACAAAAAGTGGTATTTGCCAATCCCGTAAGAAAATCGACTTGACACGAAAGTCCAGGTAATTTTTTTCAGTAGGTAGCTTTATCTATTAGCTGGTCGTGGCCAAAGGGTTATTCTGGTGATGACGTCACCATATATATCGAGAACAGTTACTGAGTTGTTTATCAACATTTTACATCTTTTTACCTGGTAACCACAGCCCTCATGTGCTGATCTGTAATTCTTAACTGTTTATCTATATGATTTTGGTATGCAATAAAGAATATTTTTTTAATTCAATAGGCTCACCGCCATAATATGCGTTGACCTATTTGTCTAGATTAGAATAGTAATTTACAACGCTGGATCCCGAACACTGATATTGGAATTAGTAATTCGGAGACGGAGTGTTTGGGCGGACGGACAATTCGTGGTAATTCGTGGAACTAAACCTGTAAGGCCTTTTTCCGATTAGTTGTGATTTAAATTTGGAGGTATAAATAGCTGAATGGAAGCCCTATGGCCTGTGGCTAAACAGGGCGCGAAACCTGCGTGTGCCGGAATTCAAATCTGGTCGGAACACCGATTTTATGTTCATTGCAGCGGCGTTCATATCAACTTTAACATATGAAATCTGATGCTGCTAACATAAGACACATTTCGCAATGGTTTTGTAAAGGTTGATGTGTACGCTTCTCTAGAATACGCGGCTAGCTCTCCGGCGATGGAAATCAACAATAAAAAACAAAATGTGTTCGTAGTCTTAGGTTGAACCGCCGTTGCAAAGTTAAGTTTTGATAGTAAGAACCAGTGTAAGAAATGGAGGTTTGGCCAAAGTCTAAATCAGCAAGCCATTTACTTCAAACAAAATGACGTCATTAAGCACGAGTAAGTGAAGCTTAAGCGTTTTGTAAATCAATGATTTTAAATTACAACGTATCAGCATAGTTGCGTTTGGTTGGTAATGATACGCATCAGCAAAATATTTTATCAAAAAAAGCCGAAACAAACGAATTCAGGTCATATTTCAGCACAAAAACGTCATCCAATCTGTCACGGATACAGCTTGTGTCGTCACGAATGCATGTATTAACGTTTTGCACACGCCATGCGTCGCCAGTTTTCCGCCATAACATCCACTACTCATATTCATACCCAAACGTCTGAGTTAGAGACATCCATGGAGTGGTGTACCACTCCATGGAGTGGTGTGTGTTTTTGTACTGAAGAAACAGAGCCACGTTCAACGATTTGCTGAGTCAAATACTAAGCCTTTATCGGTCCTCAAATACTCCCAGAAATGACTTGGCTATTTACTTGTTCAAAATTCGATCAGGGGCGCCGAATAATAGAATTGCTTCATTTTTTAATACATCCGAGCGAACTATTGTGAGAAAAATACATAAAGTCAGGCAGTGTCTCATCATTGACTTTGTTCCATTGCACCTAGGCTTAGACTATATAACCAGGGACGAAGTAATAGCCCGCAACCGGGTTATGCCAAATGTTTTGTTTGGTAACGAAGAGTCACCAAAACCGTTGGATTCGATGGAACCTACATAGAAAAAAGTTCTAACTTTTTATTTCAACGCCTTCATAAGTATAGGAACTTAATAAAACCATTCATGATCGTGTACGTGGATGGATATATCTTGGATACAACAGGTCCGTACTCTGCACGGACAACCGATGCTGATATAATGAAAATGAGAATGCAAAACCATGATGGATCCATTGAAGACGGACCATTCCACTTTTTTACCATGAAGGAGACTCATTTATTTTGGACCGAAGCTTTATTCCTTTAATAGAAACATATGGCTATGTTGCTGACATGTCGTCAACCAAACGACCACAAGCCACGCAATTAAGCACCGAAGAAGCTAATAAATCACGACTCATCACAATGGTGCGATGGGTCGTGGAAACTATAAACGGGAGATTCAAGCGCGACTTCAAGATATTTAGAAACAGAGTATTTAACCAACATGTGCCGCATATACTTGAATATTTTAAAATTGCTGCAGCTTTCTTAATTATTTTCAATATCCTTACGGAGACAGTCTATACACCGGAGTTTTTATTGAAATGATTAATCAAAATAAACATAGGCCCAATTAATTATCTGAGTATGTGGAGGAAAATAACCTAAACCGACAAAGAGTGTCGTTTCACAGGAGTGTTTGAAACAAACTGACTGAGAATGATCCGGATAATTAACATTTTCCACAATTAACAACTGAAGAGTTAATTAAATTCTCAATCGGCACTTATCATGTGAGGTTAATACGGTCGTATTGCAGTGAGCATTTGAAAGCCGCGGGAGTATATAATATGGTAATATAGACACCCAGCGGCAATAGAGCGCAGAAACAATAATACTTCAATCAGGTGCAGAATTCATTTGCGACACGTTACGACAAAAATATATTATACTTATATTATGTTTGACGAGAATCTATATGGAATAACGCAATAACGGAATATTACTGCTTATGCTAGCATGGTTAAAGGACATTGGGAAGTTGCGCACACGTCATTAGTGTTGTATATTACTTAGGGTGGGCTAAACATCAAGATTACTTTAACCACCCAGCAATTGGTATGGATTTTGTTTCAAGAGATATTATAGAAATTCAGTATAACTTTATATCGACATACCTATTAGTTTTATTTTTATTTGTTTCAATCTTGAAACCCAAGGGATAGATCATAATCATCATCATTTCAACCCATAGCTTTTTACTACTGAACATAGGCCTCCTCCACTGCCAATTGATAGATGCTACTAAATAATCGAAAATCTACCACGATTTCAATGAATCCTAAGTTGATCGTTGTATTAAGAGTTTAATTATATATCCAGCTGCATCTCCTGATCACCTAGATACATACCATAGCTATTGTTTTGTCATTTAATTACATACATATACGAATTTTATAGATAATAAGGCTTTTGCATTTTTTTAGTGTATCGTCTGAACAAAAACATACGGCAATATTTTTTGGTGTTAGCCATTGATTTCGAATATAAAATATATGTTTTTTAAAAAAACACATATACCATTAAAAATGAGATATGTTACGTTTCTGTCGGGCCTGGGTTTTTTTTGTATGGGGCGTGACCATTCTTCTTTGGTATTAATAATTGAACTTTTATTTCTTAACTGACAATATTTATTCAATATCAATAATATACACTTGAAATTGTATTCCATGTGTATTGTTAATGTGACATACAGTGAGATTAGAATAAACATTTTCGGTGTATTTTGTTGTAACTATCATCTACAACAGCAAACTTTTCTTTAAACTTCATAGTATAATATTGTAGGTATGAGATACAACTAAAGATGAAACCAAGACTCCGCCGTATAATCTTGTAAGTATGAGATATCACAGCTGGCACAGTCTGTGTTCCGCAGTATAATGTTGTATGTATGAGATACAACAGTTGCCACAGTCTGGATTCCGTAGTAAAATGTTGTAAGCCACAATTCTCAGAAAATACGCAATTATTTCATATATTTGTTTCAACATAGTCAGTAAAACCATATATTTTATTCATATAACAAATTTCACAAAGCTACATAAATAAATGCAGTTTCTAGGCCAATCTGAATCTTTAAAACGCTCTCCTGTAAAATTGCAGTTTTGGAGATACAACAACTTACGTGGGAGGTATCGATTTGCACTACGCAGGTCAATGTGCTAATAAAGTAATCAAAATCATGATTTATTATAATAATTGATAGAAATCAATGTCAATAGCATACACTAAACCATGTTTCAATGTTATTCAAGAATGATGTTAAAACAATTTAACAATTGAATAGAATGTCCACTTCGACAGCCAAAGCAACGTTAACAGGGAAGTACCTAAATAAAATAAAATGTATAATGGGCCTTAAAAATAAAATATACAATGCCTCTGGTATCCAGCGCTGTCATCTCTTAAATGCCATAGGCCTCCGTGTATGTTTTTGCAGCCGAACGCTGCACCATAATCCGGCCAGTAAAAAATTAACGAAACGAAAAAAAACGAAACGCATTGTCCCGATTCGTTTACAAACAAAGATACGTAAAAACATCACCGCCAAAAAACCGGCTTCAACACAAAACCACGTCATAATATATCTCAGTTACAGGCCCGGTAAAGTGTGAAATATACGGATGTTCAATATTTATAGGCATTTTATTTGTGTTATTTATTCAAGAGGCACGTTTTGTTGTTGAGACAAAGGGAGAAGCTCGGTTCCTCCAACTTATTTTTCGTTAGTATCTACGTTTGTTGTAGTCGTCTTAAGTATTATAAATAATGCATTATCACGCGTTTGGCCGCCCATCGCAAGCACGGTCGCGAATTAAATTATTTTCAAGGATATAGCACTTAAAATATGATCATTTAAAACATTACCTATGCCTAAATCGTCACGCACGTGCCTCTTTTATTATTACAATATTAAAATGCCTACTAGAGCAACATTTTAACTCAGCAACACAAAGGCGAAAGCCCTTATAAAAACAATACTTATTGGGTCCAACTCTCACATCTTTTCGAAAAGACATTATACTGTTTTACTGAGTCATTTTTACATGTATAGTAAGTAAAAAACTAGTGATCTAGTTTTGAGTGAGATAATACGTGCCCATCAAGTTCCCCTTTTCAACAGCATTTTGAACATTAGAATAAAGAAAAATAAATAACAAAAAAGTGGCGGATCAAAATTAAAAAAACATTGCATAAAAATGATTTTCTTAGAGATGTGGCAAAAAAAAACTTCTAAACAACAAATCGAGCCTAAAACCTGACAATTGAGCTACATTTTAATAACTTTATAACAATAAATTTTAAATAATAAAAGATCCAATTACGTGTTACTAATTACCAAATTACTCGTAACTGCTTTTTCACTATTTTAAAGATTATAAGAAAACAAACTATACTCTCACAAAAACCCACAACATCGTAGTCGTTGATTACATAGAGCACCGAATCGACATTCAAAGACAAAAACTCAGGTGAATGAGAATCTACGACAGCCGGTATCTGTTTTAATTAGAATGCAAATTTAATAGCCTAAAGGAATTAACATGTCAATGGTTCCCTAAATAACGCAGTTCAAGACACAAAGGATTTGAAGCGCTTTGGCGGCTGCTTACTAGCTCAAAGTATTGATCTCTGGCTTATGAGGCAAAATTCTATGAATATGAATGTGTGAGACTACCGTTAAAATTTGATTTGACGTCTATGAAGCAAGCATTTGTGGGAGTTTCAAGCAAACAGATTTGAAAAAATGGTTGACATTTTATTAATGCTCTAATGATTGAGTTATTTTGGTTTGGTAATAAGTAAAAGAAGGTAATGTAACTACCAGTAAGAAGACATTCGATAGACAGATAGAAATTCTTTATTGCACAAAAACGTTATAGACATTAGAACTTTTCGATCACTAGTTTTAAAGAAAATGACATAAATTTAACCCTGAAGTATTTCAGGTAGTAATGTTGTCCAGCTATTAAAATAAAAAAAACTTTGGTTTCAGGTTTTGCCTAGACAATATTTTTATGAATCTGATTGGAAAATCATATTGCGAAACTTAAAAACTGCTTTTAGAGTTTGTAATCATCATCATCATCATATCAGCCGAACGACGCCCACTGCTGGGCATAGGCCTCCCCCAAAGATCTCCACAACGATCGGTCCTGCGCTGTCCGCATCCAGCGGCTTCCCGCGACCTTGACAAGATCGTCGGTCCACCTTGTGGAGGGCCTGCCCACGGAACGTCGTCCGGTACGTGGTCGCCATTCGAGAACCTTTCCGCCCCAACGGCCATCGGTTCTCCGCGCTATGTGTCCCGCCCACTGCCACTTCAGCGATGCAATCCTTCGAGCGATGTCGGTTGTCTTAGTTCTCCTGCGGATCTCATCATTTCTGATTCGATCAAACAGGGAAATACCAAGCATCGCTCTCTCCATTGCTCGCTGGGTGACTTTGAGCCTTCTTATGAGACCCATAGTAAACGACCACGTCTCACTCCCATATGTCATTACTGGCAACACACACTGGTCAAAGACTTTCGTCTTGAGACACTGAGGAATTTCGGACGCGAATATATGCCGGAGCTTCCCGAACGCTGCCCATCCGAGCTGGATTCGACGAGAGATCTCTTTCTCGAAGTTGGACTTACCTAACTGGACTGCCTGTCCCAGGTAAACATAGTGGTCAACAACTTCGAGTGTAATGTTCCCAACGTTAACTGGAGCGGGTGCAACATGGGCATTGAACATGATTTTCGTCTTGTCCATGTTCATCCTAAGACCCACTCTTTGAGAAGCATTACCGAGATCTTCGAGCATTATGTTCAGGTCTTCCAAGGTCTCAGCCATAAGAACTACATCATCGGCGAATCGTAGGTGTGTTAGGTACTCGCCATTGATGTTGATGCCGCGTCCTTTCCAGTCCAGAAGCTTGAAAATATCCTCCAACGCAGCTGTGAACAATTTCGGAGAAATAACGTCTCCTTGTCTCACGCCTCGCTGTAGTTGGATCGGATTAGAGTTCTGGTTCTGTAATCGGACCGACATGGTGGCGTTTTCGTATAGGTACCTTAGCACCTCGATGTACCTGTAGTCTATTTGGCACCTTTGGAGAGACTGCAACACTGCCCAGGTCTCGATCGAATCAAAGGCCTTCTCATAGTCCACGAACGCTAGGCAAAGTGGCAAGTTATACTCTTCGGTCTTCTGTATAACTTGCCGCAGCGTATGAATGTGGTCTATGGTACTATAGCCTTTTCGGAACCCGGCTTGTTCGGGAGGTTGGAAGTCGTCGAACCTGCGAGCGAGACGATTCGTAATGACTCTCGAAAACAACTTATAGATATGGCTCAGAAGCGATATGGGTCTGTAGTTCTTCAAGAGAGTTTTGTCACCCTTCTTGAAAAACAGCATCACATCGCTCCTGCCCCATGCCTTTGGCGTTCTGCCCTCGAGGATGACAGAACTGAAGAGCGTCTGGAGGACCTTGAGTATCGGCCGACCGCCCGCTCTCAGAAGCTCTGTTGTGATTCCGTCATCACCCGCCACCTTGTTGTTTTTCAGCTGCTTGAGAGCCATCCTAATCTCGTACAGGCTGACGTCCGGGATATCTTCGGTATAGTGTCGGGTAAGCTTGGCTCTAGGGTCTTTAGCCTTGCTTTCAACAGGTGTTTGAGTGGAATACAGCTGTCCATAGAAACTCTCAATCTCCCTCAGGATTTCAGGTGTTGACGTAATGATGCTACCTGCCTCAGTTTTCAGCCTCGTCAGTTGGCTTTGCCCAATAGACAGATCTCTGGCGAACACTTTGGAGCCTTTGTTCCGCTCAATGGCCTCTTTAATACACTGGGTATTAAATTGGCGAAGGTCGCTCGTCAAAGACTTAGATATCTGTCTATTGAGTTGCCGATAACGATGGGCATCCGCTGAGTTCTGTAGCCGCATTGCGTTTCTCTGATCCATGAGTAGGAGAGTCTGGCTGGAGAGTTTCTTGGACTTCGGACGGCGGGTTTTAAAGTACTTGGACCCTACCGTACGGACAGTATCCACCACCATGTTGTATTGATCGTCCACATCGATGCTGTTCTCAAGGGCTTCGAAGCGGTTTTGAAGCTCGAGCTGAAAGCACTCGGGGTTTTGAATCTGAGCCGGTATTGGTCGGAGCGTGGATTTTATCAGTCGCGCTCTCTCAAGCTTTATGTCGATATTCAATGTGCCCCTGACCATGCGGTGATCGCTTCCTGTCTTAACAGCGTTGATCACAGCGACATCATTGAATATATGCTTCTTCGTCGACATGATAAAATCGATCTCGTTTTTGACCCTACCGTCCGGACTGATCCAGGTCCATTTGCGGCTTACGGGCTTCTTGAAGAAGGAGTTCATCATAAAGAGTTTCTCCTTCTCCATGAAGTCTGCCAGCATCTGGCCCCTATTGTTCCGTTGCCCAAACCCAAATTGCCCCACTCTCAGCTCATCACCGCTACGTTGCCCCAACTTCGCATTGAAATCCCCCATCACAACTGTGTAGTGGGTTTTATGGCTATGCATGGCTTTAGAGATCTCCTCATACATAGCCTCCACTTCGACATCGTCATGTTTCGAGGTCGGAGCGTAGACCTGAATGACATTCAGCGAATATCGTTTCGATATTCTGAGTATCAGGTACGCTACCCTGCTCGAAACACTTCCGATAGTGATCACGTTGTTGACAAGGGACTTGTGGACGATGAACCCGACACCACCTACTGACTGTTGATCGCCCTCCCGGTGGTATAGTAAGTTACCGGATTGCAGGGTTATCGAGTCCTCCCCCTCTCTTCGGACTTCAGATAACCCAATGATATCCCAATGTAACTTACCAATTGCCTCTTCCAATTCCACGAGCTTCGCGTCAAGCCTCAGTGTGCGCGCGTTAAATGTTGCCAGGTCGAGTCGTCGGTGTTGGCAGCCGGATCTCACCCGGGGATTCCTCGCACCCCCTGCCCCGCCGTTACCATAGCCGCTGCCGTAGCCAGGAATAGCGGGGCCGCCGGGGACTGGGGGCCATTTTTTAGGTTGTGCCATCATTAGGGGGGGGGTTTGCCATAATCGCCACGCTTGGCAGGCGGGTTGGCGATCGCAGTGAGGCCTATTGTTATGCGGAGACGCTGCTGCCCATCTCCTTATGGCAGTTTTCCCTCAGTCGGCTCTTACGACACCCACGGGAAGAGAGGGGGTAGTGCTATTCTATTTACGTGCCGGCACTACACGGCACCGGAGTTTGTAAAGACCAGTCTTATCACTTAGCTAGATAGTCAAAATGCCTTTTATCAATAAATGACTCATTCAAATACTCGTGATATAATCTGAGTTACGGGACTACAAAATTGTGTTGTGCATAATATCACGAACGTAAGATTTTCGTAAAAGCTTAAGTTGTTGCTCACAAAAAATAGCACTTAATTAATTTCATTGAACATTCTGTTGCAATTGTAATAGGGTAGACGACTATGATGCATTTTGCGTGTTATTTTATGTTTACCAAATAAAATCATTAAAATCAAATGGATTTGTGAAACCACAATCAAGATTTGATTCAGTATGAAGCCACAATAGGCCTTCAAAGTTGGGTGGGCAAGTCCATTTCAAAAGTATACATATTTTGTAAAAAAATAATACCATTTTCAAACAGAGACTATTAGGAAGCAATTTTGTTAAGATACCATTTTCATAAACGCAATATTTAATATAGCTGTCGTACAAACTTCTTACGCGCTCCTTATAACTACGTTGGTGTGACGTCATAACTTAGGACACGTTTGAATGGAGCGTTTTTGGGCAAGTCCAAAAATGTGCAATTCAAATTGTGATATCTCGGGTAGTATTCATACTATAGCAGTAATTCTTTTAGGATTGCGTTCATAAATGTAACGTCTTTCGATAGTAAACAAAAAAAAATTACAGTCGTCTAGCCTATTGTATTGTTCTCTCTATGGGAACCTGTTGGTGACTGGTATAGATTGCTTCTCGTACTCCACCATTTGTACTTTTTAGTGAGAACTAACCTTCTATTGCTAAACCACCCTAATATTTGTTATGGCAAACAATGCGTACTGCCAAAAAAGTGTCGCTGCCAGTTACTTCTGACACTATTAGAATTGCCTAAATTCATTAATACAGTAGACACAATAAAATAAATTACAACAACAAAGTAATAGCTAAATTAAAACAAAGCAACACGCCTAAATAAATTATAACGCTTTTACGGGACAGTATATAAATAAAGACATGCGAATGCCATTAGTGTTATTACACTTTTATAGCGACCCATAGCAGGTGTATCAAATACAGGGATAACAGTGGTGGCGACGGGAAATCTCATTACTGCGTGGTACAAGTTAAACGTTATTAGAGATTTTCAAAGTTATTTTTTAACTGGGAGAGTCTGTTCTGAATTCGGCCTGGTGTGGTTTCTTAATCGAAAATTAGCGGCAGTTTTGAGAAATAAGGGTAACTTGTTTGTATTTATTGGTTTTCCAATTAATTTAATACTGAATTCGCAGGTAAAAACAGTTACTAATATTTTTAGGTACCTATTTTAGTTAAAGACAAAACATATCTTAGGGCAACATGTGTCGTGGACATCCTAATCATGACTAATAATTATACCCAATTTGATTATCTATATCCTTAGAAAATCACATCTTTACTGACAGGAATATTGATTATTTTTATATTAATCCTGGTAGGGAATCAGACCCACAAGCCATAATAATAATAATAATTTATTTATTCAGACAAATTACATCCATTACAAAGGTTATTAAAAGACAACAAAAGAACCAAAAAATATCAAATAATAGAAGTCAACACAAACAAATAAATCAAAAATCAATTAAAATAAAAAGAAAAAAATCAAAATAATCAACTAACAGGTATTAAAAAATAATAATAATAATAATGAAATCTATTTGAATAAAATGAAATAAAAAATAATTAAATTTAATTGAATTAATAGTGATTAAATTAAATTATTGAGTTACTTATTCATGTCGATCAAGTTAATAAAATCTATGAGACACTGGTGCATGTAAAGACATCCAGTGCCCCAAAAACGGCCCATCAGTGCGGCCTGCGACCACACTCAGAAGGCTGTTGCCACTAGCCCGCACCCTCCGCGCCATCGAGGTTGCCCTTTTGCGCATGGTCGTATGGAAGCAATCCACGCGAGCATCCGCGAACATTCCCGACGCACTACAGTAGCGGGGCAGCCGCAACAGCGCCCTGAATGCGTTGTTGTATTGAACGCGAAGGGAGTCTAGCGCCCGTCGTGTATGTCTAACCCACAGGCTGCACGTGTAAAACGAGGTGCAAAAGGCACGAAATAGTGTTAATTTAACCTGATATGAACAACGTGCAAACCTGCGAGCTATCATATTCGATCTCACTGACAGCGCCCTCCTTTCACGTTCAATGTCCGCATCGTCCTTTAAATCCTCGGTCACCACATGACCTAAATATTTTAAATTCGACACCCGCTTCAGAGGCACGCCTGCTAGTGTGACTGGAGGCACATCCGTCGGACATTTGTTTCCGGCTTTGAAAATCATGAGCTCGCTTTTCTTAGCGTTGTATTTAAGGCCGTGATCACGCGCATATACCTCGCAGATACCTACAAGGTCTCGTAGACCACCTATTGAGGCGCTCAGCAGCACCATGTCATCTGCGTAGCTAATGTTATTAAAGCAGACGCCGTCCACATGACATCCGACATGGCGGCTGCTGAGCGCGACAATCAGCTCGTTTATGTAGAAGTTGAAGAGCGTAGGTGAGCTCAGCCCCCCTTGCCTCACCCCGCACCTCAACTTGTACGTGTCCGACAACGCGCCTGCCCATCGCACATTGTTGACCTGATTTCCATACCAAAACCTAAGAACACTGATCAACTCAGAAGGCAATTTTGCTTGGCTAAGTTTTTTCCACAGAATGTCGTAGGAAACCAGGTCAAAGGCCTTCGAAAGGTCGAGGAAGCAAGCATACACTGGCGTACCTCTGGCCGTGTAGTACCCGACGGCATGCTTCATACACACTATCGCACTATCCGTTGACAATTTGGGTCTAAAGCCAAACTGATTGTCATGAGTCGTGATAAGCTTATTGAGGTGCTCATTCAGAATGCCGTCGAATACCTTGGCGACCACGGTTGCCAATGAGATCGGCCTGTAGTTTGTTTTGTCAGCTGAGTCTCCTGTTTTGTTTTTAATGATAGGGACTACAACCGTTCTCATCAGGTCGGCTGGCAAATACGAATGCCCTACGCAGAGGGTGAAAAGCATTGCCAAGACCCGTGGCAGATGTGGACCGGCATTTTGAAGATGCTCGATGCTGAGACCGTCATGACCTGGTGATTTGCCTCTCGATTTTGATTTGATGGCCTCCGCAACATCCTTGGCAGTGATTTTAATAACCAGGTCCTCATTTCGTGTCTCAGCATCGCACAGCTCCTCGTTACCAGTGTTAAGCGGCTCCACAGTGAAATACTCTCTAAACAGATTCGCAATTTCTTGATCACCGCTCACACCACCCACAGACGCAGGCAGGCCAGGCTTAGTATTCTGCTTATTTGTGCTGTTCCAAAACGCCCTAAAGTCGTGCTTAGAGTGGTGTTGAGCAAGCAAGTCCATTTTGATTTGGTCTTGATGGCCCTGGCACCATTTTAATTTGGACTTAAATATTTTGCGACTTTCACGCATTGACTCATAAACCGCACCCTTGCTAGGCCTACTGTGCCACAACCACATCTTGAATCTGAACCTGGCCTCCCTGTGTGCGTCACTCACATGCCTATTCCAGCCCACTACACGTTTCGGTTTCCGCTGCAAACGACCAGGCCCTCGACCTACAGATGCCGCCTGACTCAAAGCCGTTACAATTTCACAATACATTTTATCAATAATCACCCTATGTTGTAGTTCATTACATCGTTTGTCACCACAGTTAGAAACCCCCATAGGAAAATCAATTTCTCGCAGCCTTTTGTGACACTCTTCTGAGTAACATTTTATTTCATCTGTGGTTCGATGACCCCAAATAACATTTTTGTCAAAATATTTAACACTATTATTCGTGTTTTGCTTAGGCTGAATTAAACTAAAATTACAATCTACAATTAAGGGCAGATGATCCGAACAAAACAAATCATACCTAACATAAACATTATCCACCAAGCTAACAGCTGATTTCGTTACTAAGCAATGATCCAACCATCTAGTTGAACCATGCGCGTCACTAATAAATGTAAACGTATTCGATGTCAAGCCTAACTTATCAATATCAATACAGGTCCATTCACTATCGTCACAAAAGTTATTTAATTCGCGATAAAAAGTTTCGCCAGGATGAGCATTAAAATCACCTATAGCAAAAACATCCTCTATGCCACAAGTGTCTATGATAGCGCTTACCGTGCCAAAACAATCCGTAAACTCCGTAAGGTTGTGCACTGCATCCGTGGGCATATAAACACTCAGCACTAACACAGACCGATCACTATCTGACACTTTGATGGCACACACTCGTGGGTTATCACACGACACCGCCGTGACATCCGCCAGCACACTCCTCCGCCAGAGCAGCGCTACGCCCCCATGAGGGCGTCCGCGCAGCATACCTGCGCCGCTGTCCACCGCCGACGTCCCCGTAAACCCAAAGTCACTATCTATGCTGCCGAGGAAAGGCAGCTCTTCAGGCAGTAACCACGTCTCTTGAAGGGCGATTATGTCGGAAGTCTAATGTCATCACCAGATCGTTTGACGTTTTTACAGTTGTAACTTGCAATCTTAATATTTCTACTTAACATTTTCATGTGTCATGCCGTGTTTGGAAACATCGCTGGAAACGACCTTTTGTTTATAGTGAACAAAACGTCTAAAAATAATGCCTCTCGGCCACAATGCTTCATCCAAAAACAAATCTAATGTTGACACAGGAACAAAGAATTTAAATGCCTTATGACTTGTCTCATTCTTCATCGATATCCTTTGCAACGTTACAGTTTGCTTCGTACATTTGAAAATGTGCTTTATGATATCCTGTTCTTCAGTGTCCTTATGAATATTCGTTATAAAAATAGGTGTTTTCCTGTCCGCCGCCCGAAATGTCCCGTCATCGTCACCCTTTAAAGTACCCATTTGACCGAGATAGCGGTATCTTGGTTTCATCTTACGTTTCTGTACTTTAATCCATTCTCCGTCCGACGTACTATTCTGCCTATTAGTTGTTTTCGCGGCTACGATAACAGCTGAACCGGTATCGGTCAGCTGTTGATCCGAACTGACAAGCGAGAGCGGTGACGTAGCCGCCGGTCGCTTCGTCGGGTCAAATTCCCGTGGCTGCCTAGCTTCGCGCGCACCGTGTAACACTGTGTCGGGCACCGTGTCGATGTTCGTTTTCATACCCTCTTGTTTATCAATGCACAAATCATTTGGTGTTATTTCTTTTTTTCTAGGAAACGGCGTCGAGGAAGCGCTCTCCTTACCATGCTGTGAATGCGAATCACTCAAATACGATAGACCTATAGGTCCACTATCATGATAAGTGCCCCCGCCGCGTCTCATATTTATATTATTGTTTTGAGCAAAACTGCGTAACGGTATCGTATCATGTTTCAAGTTACTTAATTCTTCTTTAAGCTGCTCTTGAGAGACGTAAGATGAGTTTATATTCTCCACTTGACTTTTGAGCAAGGTCATATCCTTTAATAACTTCGTAACGTCTAAATGGTCAAACGTTACAGGGGGCAGCTTTTCCAGCTGCCGCGCCACAAATATCGGTGTCACATCAGGATCGATCATTTTCAGCAATGCGATGATGTCCACAAGATCTCGCTGCTCTTTTCCTTTTTGCTTGCGCAAAATATTACGCTTGTCAGTTGGCACCGATTCGAAAAGTAGGTTAGTCACTTTCAACGAACCCAACGAGCTAGTATTTTATTCTAAACTTCTGTTGCTTGTAACTTGCACCAAACGCTGGGCTCATGCCGTCTGAGTAAATGTCAGGAATTAGTTTTACGGGTGATACCTACTTGATTATAACGGAAAATGATTCATTAAAATCACCTACAAGGTGCGTTTGCTATTTATTTATTAAAGGTGTTTATTTCTGAATATAACTCCTATCTTTGGACAAGTACCTACTGACTGACAGATTCATCGTGATTATATTAAATGCTATTACATCTTGATATTTAGTGCTTTTACATAATTACATTGAAAACACCCAAACCAATAAAAATAGTCATTTTCATGCCATGAAAGTTTGTAGAACACACACGACCAAATTTGATCGTCGAAAGACTTTTCCTAAACATTTTGCAATTTTATTTTACGGCACCCAAAATTGTGAACTGTGAAACTGCTTGCTAACTTATACAAATTAAAGAAAGAAAGATAATGATCGGTCTTCTCAGCCTTTGTTATTTATGAGTGACACCGGTCCAGAAACAAATAACAAGATTCCTGGTGTGGGGCCCCCTCCCCTCTCCCCTCCATTCCCCACTCGGCTTCTATTGCTGTAATTGGAGTGCACTGAATATTGCCGGAGTTTTGCAGTTTTGAAGTGCTGTGGTACCGCGGAAAGCGCTTTTTGAGGTTATTTCCTATTTTGAGCTTTATTTCCCTAACGAGTTCTTTTGTGATTACGAATTTTTGTGATGTGAATTAGTGCACTTTAGCCGCACCATGCAAAGTCAATTTCAGTATTAACACTTTGGTTTCCTTCAAAGATCTAGTCTTCGTCTGCTTGACAGATACTCTTACAATATTAGTACAAATATTTTTTTAAGCAGCAAGTCATTAAATACTATGCGTCTCAGTTACTCTCGTAGTAATCTAGCTTTTGCTGTCATAATGCCAACGATGATAAATTTCTTTATTATTTTAAATTCAAAAAAATATGGTTAAAATTACTTGAAAGTTATTTTTTTTTTGTCGCACCGCCTATACTGTTTGGCTCAGCCTTATGGTACTTAAAGCTTTATGTCATCACCTCTGCCTTTTTTATCATCCATTGTAGTGCACTAAATAATAAATAAATACATTGTACCCTGAACTCCAAATTCAACATGATTAACTTTGTCAACGTCATTCAAAAACAAAACAACGGTACACCCGAGCAACATGTCGTTTTTCATTAAATTAAACGAGCCTTAGTCTCCTAAGCCTCAAAATCGCACCCACCACAGTGTCAGCCACACGCGAATATTAAAATAATATCCGCAACACTTGATCTGGTCGCAAAATGACGAGCCGACATAAGCTTGAGCAAAAAGAGATTGCAAATTATGCGTCCCCATATCATATTATTACAACTGCCGAGCTCTGCGGTTGGTTTCGTGAGAATAGGTGGACGCGGCGTTTTATTTTATTTCGTTTAAACGGAAATGAATAAATAATTTGAATCTGTAACCAAAGTTCGTACAGGTTTTATGTAGCAAAATGGTTAGCGGTTTTTATAAATTCAAAGATCTAGAGCTTTGACAGTTCCTTACAAAAAAAACATGTATTAAAATACACACAACTAATCAGGGGCCCATTGATTGTATCCGTTATGATGAACAGAAGATAAAATGTCCTTGCTCAGCGAATTTGGACCCAACGTGGTAGCTCCTTACTTTACCGCTGTTATTCAGGTTGCTTGGGTTTTGAATCAGTGCTATCCATCAATAATCTAGTTTGATATACTAGCAAAAAATACCATTACTCGAAAACTCAATACTGCCACTATTTTTGGGTATCAATTATTTAATTTCAATTCTAGTTTACTTTAAAAATTCAAAAATAATTTAGAAGCAAAAATTGACTTGCAGAGGCACGTAAAGCCAACATCACAAGGGTGCACAAACTTTACATGATTAAACGACACATTCTGATGTTCTTATTTTCAAATACAGCTGAATGAACGCAATCTTCCCTCATTTCATAATATCACGTTTCAAAATAATCAGTTATCTGAAATACAACTTCATGCACGGAACTAATTGAACAAAACTGGCAGATACCGCATCGTCACGACGGAGATATCCGTTGAGACTCCAAGCTCAGCGGCAGAGACGGTTTATCCAAGACTGGCGGTAATGAATATTAATTCTGAACCAACCTAACCGTGTGACGGTGAATTATCTATCGGATGCCTCAACTTTGAGTTGGTCTAGATACATTTGCTAACTTAGAGGTTCTACCTGCAATGCATAATAGACGTAGTTGAGTAAAGTTTACTTTGAGGTGGTTAGTGCGTTTATCTAGGAGTATTTTACATGTCTCAATTGCCTTTGTAAAGCAACACATAACGGGTCGGTAATGAAATGGGTGACCAGCCCGGCCAAAAGGTTGTAAAGTCAATGTCACAAGAGTGCAGAAAATCTACAGCATTGAAATGTGTTTTAACTACCTTCAAAGATTGCATAATACATACTAATATTTTTGTGTTGAAATATAGCTGATTTAGTGCATCTTTGCTTTATATAACAATCTTGATTCAAAATCAACACAAAATATAACATAATATGCACGGAACTAATTAAACAAAACTGGCAGATACCGCATCGTCACGACGGAGATCTCCGTTGAGACTCCAAGCTCAGCGGCAGAGACGGTTTATCCAAGACTGGCGGTAATGAATATTAATTCTGAACCAACCTAACCGTGTGACGGTGAATTATCTATCGGATGCCTCAACTTTGAGTTAGTCTAGATACATTTGCTAACTTAGAGGTTCTATTTGCAATGTATAATAGACGTAGTTGAGTGAAACAGAGTTTACTTTGAGGTGGTTAGTGTGTTTTTCTAGGAGTATTTTTCATGTGTGTTTCATGCGTCAATCGCATTTGTAAAGCAACACATGACGGGTCGGTAATGAGATAGGTGACCAGTTCGGCCAAAGGGGCGTAAAGTCAATGTCACAAGAGTGCAGAAAATCTACAGCATTGAAATGTGTTTTAACTACCTTCAAAGATTGCATAAAACAAACTAAGATTTTTGTGTTGAAATATATTTAGTGCAAACTTGCTTCATTTAGCTATGTCGATCCAAAATAAACACTAAAGCGAAATACAAGTATCAACCCCATGCACGGAACTAATTGAACAAAACTGGCAGATACCGCATCGCCACGACGGAGATCTCCGTTGAGACTCCAAGCTCAGCGGCAGAGACGGTTTATCCAAGACTGGCGGTAATGAATATTAATTCTGAACCAACCTAACCGTGTGACGGTGAATTATCTATCGGATGCCTCAACTTTGAGTTGGTCTAGATACATTTGCTGACTTAGAGGTTCTACCTGCAATGCATAATAGACGTAGTTGAGTAAAACAGAGTTTACTTTGTGGTGGTTGTTTCAAGAGGTGTTGTGAGTAGGAGGTATCCGTGTCGAAGTGATGGTGGAACGCACGCCATCAATGGCCGTTGTAAAGCAACACACGACGGGTCGGAATGGAATGGGTGACCACTCCGACCATAATTGAGTAATGTATTTTACGGAGAGCATCGTGACCCTGTGGTTAAACACTCAGTCTCGGAACCCCATCCAACCCCTCCAGAGATCAAATCTGGCCGGAACTTAATCTACTTAGTGGTCATAGTACAATTTGCGGCTTACTCTCCGGTGATGAAAACACCGAAATAAAACCCGAGCAACCCGAATAACGGCGGTAGGCTCGCCCTTTACCACGTTGGGTTCAAATTCTCTCAGAAAAATGTGGGTTTCTGAATGTTCCGTTCGCAGTGACGGCAACAATCAGTGTGCCTCTGACCAACCCATTAGGGATATGGTCGTGAGGGTTTGTTTTGTTATGTTGTGTTTACGGGAATCTTCAGTGGACGTTCAGTAGTTGGTCCTGGCTGACCTTTCTAGATGTCGGACAAAACGGATTGCTGTTTTCTTTGTGGTCTGCATCACTCTGGGATGGACTTTCTGTGCGTCTGTGTTCCCTGATGCATACAACCTTGGTGCCTTAAAAGACAAGAGTGAATAGACATTTTCTGTGTAAGCGTTTCAGTATCAGTCACGTTATCGCTCACCATCAGGCAAGACTGTGGTCTAACGCAAACTCATACTGTAATCTGTGTTTGACAAACAAATGATTTGATTAATATCAAATCAAATCAATCATTTAAGAAATCGTATGATATTATTAAACATTTACGGTTTTCTCAATTATCCCTTCATCTGTGCTATATGAAGTTGCTTTGTCCCAAATTTCAAGATTTTGAGTTCACGGGAGGACTGAGAGACGGACCAGAGAGTAATCCTAATAGGGTTCCGTTATTCTCCTTTCGAGATACGGAACCATAATAAATTAAAAAAGGAATCAATAGATGGTTGAAAATGAAGCCTACTGATCACTTTGTAGGTTGCCCATTAAGTTGTTACACATCCTACTAATTTGTATGTGTGGATGTGCCGTGTTGCTCTTTCACGTAAAAACTACTGGATGCATTTTAATGAAACTTTACAAGAATATAGCTTATGCATCTGAATAGCACATAATGCTACAATTTATAAAGATATATCAATTATTTTTAACCTAAGTCCACATGGACGAAGTCGCGGGCGGCCGCTAGTACATAATAAAACATAGGTGCTAGATATTGCCTACGTTAATATTCGTTACGGTGCCTCCAGGGAGCCGCCAGACAAATTGACTACGACGTAAACAAGATAGTCTAGCAGGCTGATGCAGCTTGTGTTTGTATTTTCAATAGGTTTAGTTCCTATCCTAAGATATACCTGATACCTTAATCTAGTAGCAGCATTATGCTTGTCTGTGTTCTACTTCAAAAGGATTCTCGGAACCCCAAGTTTTAATTTGTTGATAATTATTTTTGTTGCGCTGATTATTTTGTGCAAAAAAATCTGCAACAACGACTAGTGAAATAGCTAGTCACTAGTCGTCCGCCATTTGAACTTTTCGTTTTTATTTCAAATTTAAAGTTCAATGTTATTAACAGTACAATTTATCTCCTGTTTATATCTCAGATTCGATTACTCGATCCTGGTCTTGGAAAATTGTAACCTTCTTATGAGTTAACTGCCTAAAAGAATAAAAAAAAATAAAAAAATCTGCATTGCAACAGCAAAATGCTTTTCAATAAGCATGAAAACAAACATACTATAAAGCCTCTTCAATGTAGTAATGTTCTCCAAATCCCGCAAAATACATCGACCCCCAAATAATAGCGTAGCCAGAAATAACCAAGTTTTCCACCTCGTATTTTCCGTATTAAGTATTTTGTTGAAAGCCCTTTCGTTGCCGACCCCTCTTTGTGCTGTATCCGATATCATCCCCTCAAAATTATGAAAGTGTATAAACATTTTCACGCCCCTAAAGCTCGCCCCTTGATTTCCACATTTCCCGTCTGTAAGTTATTATTATCAAATCAAGCTATAGATACCTGCCTAGATAACGGTTGTATACCTCTCTCCCCAAGTTAATGGAAAAATGAGAACTCGAGATTCCGAATCATTGTTTTATGATATATAATTTTGTTTTCTAGGGTGGATTGTTTATTTTCGTAGCTTATCTTTTTGGACAATTTTTTTTGAACGACACAAAATTATGTTCTTATTCATAAATTGAAAGAGGAAAAAGCATTAATTATATTATTAAGACAAAAGTAACGCTGTTTTTAACTTCTGTTATGATATGTAGCGGTGGGGCGAGCTTTGTGGACACACTAGCTCGGAGCCAGATGACTACAAGTTCAAATCTGACCAAAAAATCACTTTGCCTTCGTCATATGAATCAAGCAACGCACCACAACGCAATGCACTACTCCTATAAGGCCCAGGCCTTACATCAGGATCAGTCCGGTGATGGAAAACACCGATTGAACCATAGCGAGGCGGTTATTTTCACGCAATAACTACCATGTTGGATTCTAATCCATTCTGGTAAACGTGGGCTTCTGAATGTTTCGTTGCCCACGACGGTTATGATCAGCGTGTATCGTGACTACCGTTTGGGATACGTGGGGTTTATTGTACCTGTAATTTATTTAATAACACCGTCAATTCTGCAATAGTGGTAAATAAAATACGGTAAATATGTAACAAATCTTACTAATATTATAAATGCGAAAGTTTGTATGTCTGGATGTGCCGTGTTGCTCTTTCACGTATAAACTACTGTATGGATTTTATTGAAACTTTACAATAATGTTGCTTATACATCTGAATAACACATAGGCTATAATTTATAAAAAATATTACCTTTTTTTTCTTGCTTAAGTCCAAGCGGACGAAGTCACGGGCGGCAGCTAGTAATTAATATATTAATCCTAAAGCAGAAATAAGAGACACGTAGAAAACCAAGCGTAAACACTGCATATTTCCGGTAGATTGCCGAATCCCCTTACCGAATTAATTAACGAAGTAGCAAAACACTGAATTTCGCCAAACAACAACTCCCAACAAATTGTGTTGTCAACGCTATTACAACTCCTTTAGCAGGACTGGGACCGTGCGTTGTAATTTCGGCTCTAAATCAAGTGCATAAGAGTGTTGTGATGTTGGTGCAAGTGTACGTGATGGTAAAGAGCGTTGGCGGATATGCGTCTATTTGCATAATCCATGCATCAAATTCCGTTAATTTTCTTTTAACGCGCGCGACGGGTGCAGCTACGTCAACATCTTCCGTCACTCGTTAGCCGTAGTGTTGCGAAGCTATCGATATTTTGGCTAACGATAGTTGATCTCGAAAAATGACCAGTATATAGGAATTTAGATACTGTAAAGGATGATTTTGCAAGTTTACGTAAAGAACAGTAATTTTTCTTTTAATGTATGGATTTGGATCGCAAAACAAAGCAATTTTTAGGTGAGGAATGCTTATTTTCATATTTAAGCCGTTTTCACATTTAGGCAGTATTTTTAATCAATGCTTCCTCTTTGAACAAAATAGTATTGCAAAAAGTTGGCTATTGAAAGTATTTCAATATAACTAAAGATCTGAAAACCAGAAAAAGACATTTGGTCATGTTGGCATCAGGCAGGACTTTCTTTTTTTTCTGGTTTTCAGATCTTTAGTAAAGATACTGCATGTAAAATGCTAAAAACAATAATAAAAAAAATATTTCAATATAAGTTGTACCGTCGATCTGGTTATTATTTTTAAGGCTTTAATAGCATCGATAGGCTATCGATATTTCATATTGCTTGCGACGCTAGTTAGGCGGACTTATGCGAGTTTGCATCGCATTAGGGATGCTTTCTACAACTGCCGCTGCAAAAATTCCGTCTGCAACTCAGTTCTTCAGAATTAATAACTTGAAAATTCTTTGCCACTGCAGCCATATTTGCATTGGGTACTTCCGCTTTGAGTGCAATGCGACAGTGCCAATCAAGTTTTAATAAAGTTAATTAATTTAAATAACATGATTGCGATTTACTTTTATTTTTTATATTTAGTTTGAAAAAATCTGCGCAAAAGATTTAAGAAAGAACAACTTTAAAAGAAATACATAACTTTCCTTGAAAAAAAATTTTAAAAAAATATTCAAGGAACGCGTGTTCCGTTTCATTTAATTGCAAACAGCTGACAGGACATAATTTGAAAAACTTCTCTACTTAATTATATATTTGGTGCGTACACAAAAAGACAATAGCATTTGCATTAGGATGAAAGTATAGATGAGCTTATATCTAAAAAGAGATTAGTTCAAGCAGACCACGTCAAGTTAATAAAAGAATTTGAGTCAAATGGACCTTCTTTGTTATCTCAGGATTTAACACTGTTGCAGTATTTTTTGCACAAATTATTCAGGCTTATTGAAAATCGGACGTCGGAGGGGCAATCTATCAGAGGAATAGCCGATGCCTAAAGCCTTGCAAAGAAACCCCGGATAAATGGGTCACAAATCCTTTGGAACCCGGGCCTTTAAAAATTGGTTTTATTCGTTTTACATGTTTGCGGACTTGGAGCAAACTAAAGCCGTTAGAAAAGGTCGGGTTTCATTTGAAAGGTCAAGAAAATTACTTGCTAGGAAAAGGTGGATGCGTTATTTTGTTTACAAGATGCTGTAACTCACACCTTGTTATTTTACTACAGACACACAAGAAATACAACGCTGTTGTTGTTTGCAGCGTACAAACGAATTGGATCCGGATACAACTTTAAGCTCTTCGTGCGTATAATCTCTTTTGTCTCTTCAAACTACGTAAGACCAGGGACGAGATAATGGCATTTTCTTAATGACTGTAAGATAATAAAAACCTGAAAAGGACGTCCTTAAAGTGGAATGGTGAACTGGCCCAGAAACCAGTGCCCCTAAAATTAACTACAGGCTCGAACAACTTTGGTGCTCTGAGATGATGATTCATTTAGCGAGTACAACGGGCCCAACATCGTATACCAGCGGAATTTCGACTGTATCAATTTATGAGTCTAAGAATCAATCTCCATTATTCTAGGAAAGTGTCATTTTGTGCCGCATCACCTTACAGGCACCCATATCAAGGTTCGGCAGGCGCTCTAAGCCCCCATTCGCGGCTGAACCCTAGCATCTTTTATTACGGTTGTAAAACAGCGAACGATCGGCGAAAAAGATTCCCGGGATGCAGGTAAGTCTCAAATACCGATAGTATTTCGACTAACTCCTTACTAGGATCTTTATGGAATTGCGTGAAACTGAGTTATCTGATGGTGTGGTGTGGCAAGATTGTATGCCGCAAGTGGTAACTGACAAATACAAAAAAAAGTCACTAACTTAAGTTTCTACTTAGTTTACCTACATAAAGTAGTTCTCATGTCCCTTACTACTAACGTTATGTGGCAGTTGATGATGATAACATAATTCATCAAACTCATTTGTCTGAACATAGCCTTCCTCGAGGAGTACTTACCAAAGCAGACGGCCCGCGACTTCCTAAATTATGCAATCTTCACTATTACCGGCTCCCAACTAGGAAAGAAAGGATTAAAAATGTATTAGATACTAAACTTACCATTGAAATTTACACAAAAAAAAATACAAATAAAGTGTCAAAAAGGCTCGGAACCTCAGCATGTGTCGCGTTGGCTATAAAACCACCACGAAGCTGGTTTTCAGGGGTCACCTTAGGGAAAAGGAAAGAACTAGGAGGAGCCACGTGGCGTTAATCTTCAAAATGTCTTCAATTCAATAGTTTTACCGCTAGGCCATGTCAATCTTTAAATTTCCCTATCGATTGGGCACATTTCTGTTTGAATCACGTAGTAAAACAATGACTACTACCATTCAATTATGATCATCAGAAGCCGTGTAAAATACCAGCAAAAACAATAAAGCTAAACAATGCAATTTGTCTAAAGCACATCTACTTAACCGAAACATCCGTGTGGGTTTGCGGCGCAAAATTGCGTTCGCGGCGCAAAATTGCGCATTCCACTTTTTCCTGATGTATGCCCGTTTTGTGAAATGCCAAAATGGAAGCGAAAGGTTTCAACCGGCACGCCAGGAAATAACAAAATTTGATACTGGAGTATCCATGGCAAGGCGCGTGCAATTTTTAAAAGACATCAACAGGGTATTCTTGAATCGCTCGACAATTTAGTGAATATAATTTCAGAGACATCTACTGGGGCCATTTTTTTTTAACTTATTAAGCTACTAAGCTTCTTTTCTATAATAGTTTTATATTTGGGAGTAGATAGGTACTTAACCATAGAAATACTGCATCATTTGTTACTAGTCTTTGAAGCTGGAAATCTATTCTGTCTCTCTTTATGAAAATATCACGAAATATTGCCAATAGTATTGACGGATAAAAAAACCAATCATTATTTGATTAAATAATGATTGAAAAATAATAAATACCGTCGCCAAACCCATTTGTTGCTGTTACGTGTTTCAATTTCCTTTGAAAAATCATGATGAGTCTTTTAGCATAATTAAGAATTGTTTCCAATAGATGTTACTAAATACTCATGGATTCATTATGTATCACAAGAAAGTAGGAGATAAAACTTACAAACTTAAAAAGCAAATGAATTCATTAAATTGTCTCCTGCTGCCAGAATAGCACGCCAAACAGCATAGTGCGCTTAAGTAACACTTTTCTTGCCCTGGCGTCTTGGACGCTCTTAATGCAAATTTTATTTATTCATGTAAATTAATATCTATTCTCCATGACATCCAGTGAGGCGAGAAATTGAGTACGTGCAAAAATAAACCGCTCCTCCGGCCGGCTTATGCAAACTCAGGGACGTCCCCCTGGTTACCAATTAGGTTGTTGTCCCAAGGAATGCCAGGGTTTGTTGGGATAAAAAATATGATAATAAAATTGGAAAACGCATTTTGCCTATTTAATTATAAGAGGTAAATGTAAAGTATTTTATTTACATTTGTAACAATAAAATTGTGCAGTATACTGCACACCTGACTACCTATTTCCTTTGTTTGTCTTACTTGAACCAAATGTCATTTTTTTGCAATAAGGATAACATAAGGATAATAATAAGTACAGATATAATTGTTTTCCCTTTTGATGCGAGTCTGTTAATGAGTTGTTCAAATCCCGTAGTACATAAAAATATTTTGTAAGATCTAATAAATGGTATTCACCCTTCAAACCATCATTGAGATTCAGTCAACTGCAGAAAACGGCAAAAGCAACAACAACAGCCCTTTGTCAAAAACTAAAAGCAAAGCATTTTATAATATTTTAAATAGATTTTATCACTCTTACAAACATTCAAATAAAAATTAAATTAGTGAAACCAAAAAAAGGCTAAGGATGAATTTACTCAGTATTTAATATTATACGTTCGAGTACTCCATGTCAATGACACTACCAACAAGTGGTATAAGTGTTTTTGAGACACAGCAGTTTATTTGAGTAACTTAATAAATATTGCGTTACTGTACTTTTTTGCAAAAAAATGTAAATAGTGAAACTCAACTTTTTTGTAACTCGCCTCTTTCAGACTTAATAAATGCTATCGCACAAAAAGAGGGGCAGCTAATGGAAGTATGAAATACGATAGCGTTTGAGCGGATACATTATTCTTTAGCAACATTTTACAATATTTTGACATATCCTGCACCGCCCTAAGTAAGGAATGATGTTACATTCTTTGAACTTATTGTGTTTGAATAAACTTGATAAAATTATACTTTACGTATCTTGTAAACATAAAATTATTTCGTTAATTTTAATGTTTGAAACAAAAAAAAAAGGTCATACATAATTCACCTTGTCTAGAAAAATAATTTTTTTTGAGCGTTTATTGCCCTGTTTTTTTTAAAACCTGGGAAATTTTAAATAGTCCAATTAGCCAGCAAAACCCTATACACAAATTACTTAAAATATATTACAATGCTCATAATTAACCATACCACGCAGCGTATTACATTACCGCCGTTCAATATCAATGCGGATTAAGGCAGACATCGTCTAAGCTGAAATGACGCGTGCCTTCACCGTATCTTCGCATACAAAAGTGCTTACTTGTATGCGTAGATGTAGTGGTGGCGCGCGTCAGTTTAGCTTAGACAATCTCTACTGCGTGATGTTGTTTGTTTTGAATACGGATTGCTTTTGGTTGTACTATTGGCCACTACTTGATAACGAAAGCTATTGCATACACTGTGAAAGTGAAACATTATCATTATGTTTGCTCAATTTTCGATCTAGCAGTCTGTTTTGCTATGAATGCACCTTTTTCTTTTGCCATTATAATTTCTCACGTCCGCTATTGTCCATGATTTGTTTGAAATCAAGAGTCTGCCTTTTGTTTGGTAACATGATTATCTTATCCCAGCTCACTTTGTTACATCATCCGGATTGTAAGAGTATGCAGTTTTCTCGGTTGAATCGGCACATTTCAAAATAGTTAACACATATTTACGAGTTTAAGAAGACCTCCCTAATATTGGCAATACATACCTGATAGAGACTGATCAAAAAAAGGTCCAGTTGGTTTACATTTGTTTTACACCAAACGTAAAAGTATACATCAATTTTCCAAATGAAGTCACTGTAATCAAAGGTGGGAATTAGGTTTCTTGCAAGAGCGAATGTTATGAGCAGGCTCCATCGTTACTGGCACTAAGACTGCCATTCTTTATTAAATGATCAACGTGACTGGAAAGAAGAGAGTATTGCAGAAAAAGGTTCCATCTGGCAAGTGAAGAAATACCTTCATCTTAAGGAGCTCTCTCACCAGGACCATTCGCTCGTTATGTTACCTCATAGATTAGACCTTGAACATTATGTGTATCATTACAAGATTTTTTTCCGTTCCTGAAATACTCGTATCGCTCGAATCTGTACTGCAACATTACACGCAAATGTTCGCAGTGAGGAAGCACCTTTATATTCAACGAAGGAGGCATTGTTACGCTGCCACCAAAGTTCATACAATCCTTTGTTTCAAACTTCCTACTCGCTCTTTGCCAGTTTTTAATTGTAGCGCATGTTTGTGCATTTCCCTCAGTAAGAAATTAATTTAGTTTTCTTTTGAAAGTCGTGTATTTATTATACACAGTAGGTTAGCCCTGCCTGAAGTTTGTTTTCCTGTTCTTAGTTCTACCGAGCGTAATAATTTGCAGTGTGCTTCCACCGTGGAATGTTATTTTAATTAAAACTGCTTGCGTTTTTCTGTATTTTTTTAATGCGTTCTTTTGTTTAATGTGGCATTAGTTTTGCAATCATAGCTTAAATGGTAATCTTGTATTGCATTGACTTTGTCTACTGTGTCATATGTTCGAACCATGCATGAAATGTTTTCTTTTTGCACGCATGACATAATGACATTTTAGTATCGATCTGTACTTAGTTTACCTATTATTAATAATATTTATTTATTCAATCATTACTTGTGATGGTGTTGATGACGAAATGCAGATGACTGAATCCTGTAACAAAAAACAATACTTTCCAGCTACAAAAGCACCTTAAAATGCTTTTTGCTAAGATTGACCCTGAGGTTACAAGTTGATTGACTGTTTGCATTCTACAATGCTTTCATCTCTTAAAAAATGATCCGTTTGGCTTGACGACCGATTTGGTGTATGATAATGTTCTGGGTTTTCCCTACGTATCTTCTTACTCTTCGCGTCGGTCTCAATCATCTTTACCTTGCCGCGATTATTTGTCGCTATATAGTATACATAAATATACATAGAAAACTGTATATTATAAATAGAGAAAGCTCATATTACGTAAGTTTTATTTTTTACTAGCTGTCCCGACAGACTTCGTTCTATTGTCAAACATTCAGTGTCACGTGACAGGTAGTAACATTTGCTAAGAGGAAACTAAAATTGTGTTTTTTACTTTATTATGTCAACCATTTTCTCATGTTTACACACTTTTTAAACCTTCCCTGGACCATGACAAATATTTCAAAACTAAAATTAGCAAAGTAGGTTTAACCGTTCCCAAGTTTTAGCGAGACATTCATTCATTTTTTATATAGAGATTGAGATCTTCAAAATGACCTCAGTCTACCTGATGGAAAGTAGCCGTGAGGTCCAGATATGGGGTTAAAAAGCACAATAATGAAGAACAACTTGGCTGATCAAAATAAACACACATAAACACAATACAAAAACAATAAACGATAAAACAAAAACAATAAAACATAGCACAAGCGTTGCTAAGTTTAGGGCTAGGTGGCGCTCTGCCGAATAAAGTCCAGGGATATTCATTTATTTAATTGGTTCAAGATCGCTCATCCGTACTTGCACCAAGCTCTGAGCACATAGCAAACACAATGTTTTACAATACTCAAATAATTATGTTTGCACTAACTTCCCACGATGCAATCCAACTGTGACTAAACAAATAAATAACGACCCACAAACACATAGTTTATTTGTCCACATTTGGTTAAACGAAAATAGTTTCACTCAGCTTTGTGACACAAATAACATTATTTGCTATCAGACCGCCATGACTATTCCATTTTCTATTTTATCCCTGGAGGAATTATCTCATTAATGACTACAACACGTGTGAAATGTGGGTAGATTTCGCTGTAGCATTACCCGACAGTTGACAAACCATTTTAGACCTTAAACAGCGGTAATAAAAATGGAAGGAGAGTCTTAAGATTGCAAATGTGAAGTTTCTGTATAAACACTACTCACAGGCTTTCAGAACACTGTTGGATGTGAAATTCATTTTAACTTTGACCCAAGTTTTAGTCTGTGTCTGAGTTTACAAAATACAAATTAAAATGTAATGACGACGGATTTGATGTGATGGTTGAGAAGTCAGCTACTACACCAAAGGTCGCTGGTACGATCCCAGCACAATACAAACATGTTTGTACTGGTCTATGTTTTTCCTATGTATTTACAAGAAAAAGCAGAATTTGAGTAGGTATATTTACACGTTGTCTCGTATCCCACAGCAGAAGCATTTAGTTGCTTTGTTTGGGGCTAGATGGCGCTGTGTGGAATAATGTCCAGTGATATTAAAATATTTGAAAATGTCACTGTATCGAAAGAGGTCATTTTATTAATAATAGTCCTTTATTGCTTGCTATCCCCTACGACATTGTGTTCAAGTAATAATTCAGTTTATCATACACGTCCACGTTCCCCTTTGTAAACATTGGAGGTGTTAATGGCATGTCATTACAAGTGTTTACTTACTGTGTTTTGCCGTTTGTTTGAGGACCTATTGTCATGTTTTGTAAGGAGGTGGAGACAAGTGATTGATTTGATGAAGGACTATTTTTTAAATGTCTGATTTCTGCCAGAATCACAACATTTTTTCAAAACAAAAACTTATTTCGGAGGTTGTTTGTTTTCGAAATGACTGTTTTCTTTAAATTATTTAGGCCAAAAATGCGATGGTGGGATAAGCTGGACTCATTTTTGAGCAATTGGCGCGAAAAAAGCACAGAATCAGCAGCAGTGGAAACGGGATGAGGAGGCCTTTGCCCTGCATTGGGAAATGACAGGCTCCTAATATAATAATTATATGTAGTTGCGCGTGACTTCACAGTACCTACTAGCCACCTTTATGTACCAGTGTACCAGTCGGCATCAAAATTATGTGTGCGTAAGTACATACTGTGTACAAGTCTGAAATCATTTAGAATTTTAAATACATACATCCACTCGTAAAACATATCTCTCTTTCTGGCGCAGTCGGGTGTTTTTTTTTTATTTTTTTTATTTAAAATGGGTTTGCGTTTGACCTCAGTCTCGCCTGATGGTAAGCGATGACGAGGTCGAAGGTGTAACACGCTTACCCAGAAAATGCCTATTCACTCTTGCCTTGAAGACACCAAGGTTGTATGTATCCGGAAACACAGACGCAGGGAGAGTGTTCCACTCCTAAGCGGTGCGGACCAGAAAGGAAGCACCAAACCGCTTAGTTCGGACCGCTGGAAAGTCGACCACATGGGGATGAAAACCCTCACGGCGTCTTGTGGTCCGGTGGTAGATCATATTGTTTTACCCCATTATTAATAAAAAAAAAAACAGCGCTTCAACAACACGTTAAGTTTTGTATAGCTATGTCGCTTTCAATATTGTTGCTGCCGCCATGTACGAGCTACGTCGCACATTCAGCAGCCGTCAGCAGCGGCCTACTTACACCGGCGACCGATGGACCCTCAACGTGCAGCGTCGGCACTCTACACCGACGACTCACATACAAATAGCAATAGTAGTGTGCATTGCCTAAATCATGTATATAAACCAATTACCATTTACAATAAACCAGATTTCAACCGTCCGTGTTGAGTCTCATTTCCCCACCGCTGCGGCCAAGACACCTTAAGCCGTCAGTATCATGATCAGTAGAGTGAGCCTGCTCTACTGGCAGCGGTTCCTACAACACTACCTACTGTCCCAACTCTTCCTGCTTGCACCCCGGGCACCCCGGGAGCAAGCTCCTTCCCCTTACTATCTATTTATGTATTTATAGTTAGGTAGGGCTAGGGCTCTAGTGACCTAGCGTCTCGGCGCAAGGGGCTCTAGGCTTTCTAGGGAGTTAGTTCCCTTCCTAATCTTATTTCCCTTCTCTGTGCGGCCTGGAGGCGGTGCCTTACAACCACTTAGCTTCCTGACCGTACATAATGGTCCTTCGTTCCTCAACCAGCTCCCTATGGAACCAGAACATAATGTTCCTTCGAGCATCTACCAGTATCCAGTCATGTCCATTAAGGTCTACTAATCTTCTCCAGCGACTTGTGGACCCTACACAGTCGATCTTTTCTACCAGATTATATTTTAGACTGTATAGATTTTTAAAATCTTGCTCTCATAATTCAACCAATATTATAATACATATTTTATATTTTATAATATTATCTTGCTTTAGGATCGGAGTTACACCCGAAAACGAGTAGATAATTTATCAACATATTTTACCAATTATAAGTACCACTTAATTTTGATTCATCACCATTATTATGTAAAGCAAAATATTAACCATAGTTATTGGCTCTGTTACCAATTTTGAACCTTGCATCCATTAATAAACAATACAATTTACCTTAACCTTTTCGGATGCAAGCAAGCAGTTCATGCGTTGCGTTCAAATACCATACGTTGCATTTTCTATTTATAAACACCAAGTAATATCAACATAGTTTATTATGAATGAACGTTATTTTTTGTATCTTAACAGTAGGTAGGCGGGGAAATTAAATCGTAGATAATATTTAACTTATTTGATTCAAGATATTAATGATCGGACAGACCTATCATCTCGTACTCAACCATTTACCATTCCCTTATACTCCATCACCATTTGGAGTAACACCAAACCAAAGATCCCGTTCCCTCATATCCTTTCTTTATTACCAAGACTACTACCATTACCATTTCCCTTAAACTCCATCACCATTTGGAGTTACCATTCCAGTCGGGCAAACCAAGAGTCCCGTCCACCACCATACCATTACCATTTACCATTTCCCTTATACTCCATCACCATTTGGAGTAAAACCAAAATATTCCGGGTCGGGCAAACCATGCGTCCCTTTCTCTACCATACAATTCCCCTAATGAAGTAACCATTCCGGGTCGGGCAAACCAAGAGTCCCTTCCACCATAACCAACCATACCATTACCACCGTACCATTTCCCTAAAACTCCATTACCATGAGGAGTAAAACCAAACATCCTGAGTCAGGCAAACCAAAGGTCCCGGTTCATTTACCAAACTATATCCAATCAGACAAGACCTAACTACCTTGGCAAATGAGAATGAAGAATAATCTCAGCCAATAATTTTACCACATTTGATATTAAACCAACCATTTAGATATTTTTCATTATTTTTTCTTGTGAGAAAGACAACTAGAAAATGAATTTTAGTTCCCAGAAGATCCCACAGTTAACTTAGTTTACCATTTCTTAGTTTACTAAACATACTTATTTTTTCACCTTTCTTGTGGGGAAGGCAGCTGTCAAGTAATCTTCAATGACCAAGTTTTACTTGCCATTCTCTTTATAAGCAGGCTGAACTTACAACTTTTCCACCAGGAATAACCACAACCAACACCAAGAGACTGTCAGTAGCGGATCGGTCACTGGCCTCCCACAAGCGGGTCTCACCAGTGTACTGAGAAGTCGCACATGCTGTTCAGTCACCAGCCTTCCTATCGAAGAGCAACCAAAGATGGCACCAATCACAATCCATGAGCTACCGATCAACGAGCCATCACCATGAGCTGCCGAGCTTCGAGCTATCCCCATCAGCGGACGACCAACGCACTACAAGATGACCATGACCAACGAAGATCACACAAACAGACCGGTCACTGGCCTCCCACAAGCGGGTCTCACCAGTGTACTGAGGAGCTGTGTTAACAAACTTTACAAGAATTGTAACAACCAGCAGTAACCAGAAACCAGATTACTCTAAGCAACGACTACCAGCATCCATCGGGCCAGCAAGGTTATCACATCGCTGCTGCATACATCACTTGAAACCAGAGCAGAGGAATAGTAACCACATCCAGGGAACCCCTATGGGCCTGTCTATGGGTCCCCCTCGCCGCCTTCTTCCTTTTCTGAGTGGCCAATATGTACGAGCTACGTCGCACATTCAGCAGCCGTCAGCAGCGGCCTACTTACACCGGCGACCGATGGACCCTCAACGTGCAGCGTCGGCACTCTACACCGACGACTCACATACAAATAGCAATAGTAGTGTGCATTGCCTAAATCATGTATATAAACCAATTACCATTTACAATAAACCAGATTTCAACCGTCCGTGTTGAGTCTCATTTCCCCACCGCTGCGGCCAAGACACCTTAAGCCGTCAGTATCATGATCAGTAGAGTGAGCCTGCTCTACTGGCAGCGGTTCCTACAACACTACCTACTGTCCCAACTCTTCCTGCTTGCACCCCGGGCACCCCGGGAGCAAGCTCCTTCCCCTTACTATCTATTTATGTATTTATAGTTAGGTAGGGCTAGGGCTCTAGTGACCTAGCGTCTCGGCGCAAGGGGCTCTAGGCTTTCTAGGGAGTTAGTTCCCTTCCTAATCTTATTTCCCTTCTCTGTGCGGCCTGGAGGCGGTGCCTTACAACCACTTAGCTTCCTGACCGTACACGCCATTTGTGAGTAAGTGACAAAACACGTCAATCGCTCAAACTAAACTTTAGCGTTGCGTTCTTTTTTAGGAATAAGGGGGTTAGATTTTAGTGACGCTTCAACCGATATACTCTGTAAAATACTTCTTATAGTGCTCGCATGTGTATTAATTCCAAAAAAAAAAAAACAAAAACTTTGCCATTTCCAATATTGCCAAAGAGTTCATATGCAAACAATGGGCCAATGGAAACATTCTAATATGGAAATCTGTGCCATATCGATGCGCCTGAATTTGATCAGATCCTCGATAAACAAGCTTCGCACCGGGTTTCACACGGTAGCTGCTCATTGTTCGTTTACGAAACCTTTGCATAATGCAACCCAACGTTTGTGTAACTTGGTCATTATAATAGATTTGGAATGATATGCCCCAATAACTTAAAAGATAAGAGTCAAATCACCTTATTAGAATGTTCTAGATAACTTTTAACTACACCAACGTGCAAAAATAGGTACTTAATCTTTTCTATTAATGTATTTTTTTCTGAATGAATCAATAAATTTCTAAGACTTGATTTTCAGTGTTCTAGGGGATGCTTTTCTATCTAATAAGCTATTGTTGCTAAACTATCGATGGTTAGACTATCATTGCAAGTATTCAATTATAGAAAAGCTATCATTATTAACAGTACCATCGTAGCGGCAGAACAATAATCACATTATCAATGGAAACTTAAATCAAACGCGTTATTAAAAACATAAAATGGACAATATATGTAACTAAGATACAGAATTAGTAAATATAATTATGGCTATTATGATAATCTATTTCAAACATGACTTAAGTAAAATTAAGAAAATAATTGTTATATATGCGTAAAGTAATGACCTCATGAAGCCATCTCAGTATGGAATCCATTGCTTAAGATGAAGGTCCTAAGTGTTTTTTTACAGAATCGCTTCTCTCCGTTTTAATTCAAATACCTTTTAAAAATCAATAACTAATAATACTGTAAAAGTCGGCTACAACGACTGCTGAACGGACTCAGTGGAAACGTCTTACTGCCCGGCGCGACCGTGTGCTCGCATATGAAAGAAAGAAATAAAGAAAAAAAAACTGTTTGTTGCCCTACATGTGACAAAAAAACAAAAAACATGAAAATAATTAAAAAATAAGGTAATGGAACAAAAAAAATAGTGAATTCTGTGTTGTAGCTTTTTTTGGCTTTTAAAGTCCTAAGCACAATAGGCAATCGTAAATTAGAGCCGTAGGTGGTCTGGCTACCACCATGTATACATAAACGGCCTATATACGTCCCACTGCTGGGCAGACAGGCCTCACCTCAACTAGGTGGAATGAGCCATACTCCAACACGCGGGCTCAGTGCGGATTGTTGGAGGGGTTACGGTTAGTGAGCAACCTTATGTCAGATGTTATCAAGCCACCCTAGGGCCTCTGACTAGGCTTAACGACTGACGTCTGGCGACGTCAACCGGGACCAACTGTTTAACGTGCCTTCCGAAGCACGGAGATGCCCGAAATACACATCACTAAATTTCGGTCGCGGTGGTCACCCATCCCATTTCCGGCGTGTGTTGCTTTACAACAGCAATCGTCCCCGATCACTGTCACAACTGTGCCAGGGGCACCTCACCACCATGTATGCTGTTCATCAAAACCCATCAAGACCCTAATAAAAAACCTAAAGCGTTAACGTTAATTCCAGTTAAAACAATATTTATTTCATGTTCATGAAAAAGATGGATGAGTTCGAAAGAATCCTTTATAATTCTCGAGGACACGAGGTGACATTTTGTTGATTTGCTCGAGATGACTTTGGTACGTTTAGAAATAAATTTAGTAAAAATACTTATTTGCTCTTCTCGGCTTATTGAATTCGATGATATAACATAAATAGCTTATAAGATAAATTCTACCTACCTTTTTAGATATCTGAAATACTATTTTGCATATTTATTAAAACATTATTTTTCTCGACGATGGCATTTTGAAGACTTTCTTCGTATTTGAATTCAAATTATATTCACATGGAGCTGTTTTTCAGGTTGTTTTTTATGAAGTCTTGCATTGTCACACAAATGCGCTGTGTAAAAGAGATTAATAATAGATACATAATGTATATCTATAAAAAACCTCAGTAGTCGAGTTGAGGGGCCAACTAGGAGTTTTGGCCTCGACTTCGACTTCGACTACGAAGGTGTTATTAGTTGAAATCAATTCAAGGTGGGTTAAGACTCTATGCATTTAAATCATTACTTTTTATTTTATGAAAATTATGTGCACAACGTGATGTGCATAGGTGGACCGTAAAATACATAACGATGAGTTATGCAACTTCACTGCACACAGAACAAAACACAATTCCCAAAACCCATTTCAAACCACTTTCCTTCCAACAACTAAAACCGTTTTCAAGAAGTTTAAACCAAAGAAAAAGGCATATTAATTAATAACCTCAGTAACATAGGCGTCAGAATTCACTCAGCCAGTCATTAGAAAGTAACGGACGCATCGGCTCCTTAAAGCACAGTATAAACCATACAGTAGGCTATCTAAGGCCGCCCGCCTATTAGCCTAGCGTGCACACAGACACGCGGCACAGCCCGTCCCTACTGCCGCCTCCCTATGCCTCCCTATTTTATGCTAGCGTGTGCGTGAAATTGCGTGCGCGTGATATCGCGACACGGCGCGCGACGCGCACGCACACATTCAAACCCAGAGTGGCACGTTTCTATGTAGATAGCCTACTGTAAGATTATACTGTGCTTAAAGCTTCTTGATAAAGCACGCCACATGGGACGTTTTACGAGTCAGCTGTAAAAGTATATGTCGTCTTAAATGAGACATAAACACAGGGACATGTAAACGAATGTCGCACATTTGTTTTATTAGCGTCATTAATTCGTAAGCTTTCGTCGCGTCCGACAGACGATTCACAGTTTGGAGGATGGTCGGAAAACGGTCTTAGTATCAGTTTGTGACGGTATGGAAACCGTATTCTTTTATCAGCATATTGTCAACGTAGATGGTGTAAATGACTGACTATGACTAATGACTGACCATGACTAAAATGACTATTGTTCTATTTTATTTAGCCAGAAATGTGTGAATATTAAGAGTATTACTCAGTGGAATTCGCTTATTTCTAAACCTCTATTATTTGCGTCTCTGCAAGAAAAGAGTAAATGCTTATGCCTTTGCTTATGATTTCCTACCACTTATAAACGTGGCCTATAATTAAACAAATTATTTGTTTGATGATGTGCCATCATCGACCACGTTATCTCCTGTTGTATTTCTCCATTAATCATCCTAGATTTTCCTAACCCACACTTGATATTATCTTAACCAACAATCTGAAGGCACTCATTTTATGGTGCTCTTTGGGTCCGATTTTCTAAAAGAGACGTAAGATAGGAAGGAATACAATAAAACCGAATGGTTAAGCAAGCATCGACACTGTTAAGACTAAAATGTTCTAACTTGTAAGTGCACTTCGCTTTAAGCTTTCAGGTACACTTTTTGGATTCGTTTCCAACAAACTCTTTATATTTTTGTTAGAACCTCCCAGTAAAACATTATTGTCATTGCTTGGTTTTAAATTGATAAAATGCGCCTTCTTTTTGAACATTTTTGTAATGGCTACGAATTTTGTATCATGAAGATGATAAACGATAATAAAGACTTCAACTATTAACCCTCCACTGCGCAAAGCAATTTAACACACAACAACGTTCAGTCGGTGCGCTTTTTCATTCAAAATTAAAAGTCAGCATTACGGAACTGAAAGCGTAATGTGGAAAATATGACGTACGATACATCAGAACGCGCCCCTTGATACGCCCAACCCGTGCATACTAAGCCCGGTTTATTTTTCAACGTCATTAGCCCTGTCACATTGTGAATGGATAATGCATTATTTGCAATAACGCGACGTAATACGCTACGTGTGGGAAAACGTTGCAGTCACGGGGGGGTTAAGTTTGGAGCGAAAATTTAAATATCTGCGAGTTTTCTTTTCCGACTCGGAGATGTTTTCATGAATATTTTTTAAGCAAAAATAGGTTATTTTGAAAGCGAATAGTGTGTAGCTAAAATTAAACGTATTAGCATTTTTTTTAGCAACAACATAAAATATTAACTATTACTCCATAACTTCAAACGGGACTTATCATTATTAGCCCAAGCGCTTCCAGTGCCGAACAAGACGTTACCCGTAGGTTGTCAAAATAGTAGCTGTAATAACCTGTAATTACCTTCAAAAATGGTCTTCAACCTACGTCTCCAATGACAGTTAATTACGTGTGCTATGTTCAACAAGGACAGTGTTGTTTTAGACAAAAATGACATCAGGAAATAGACATCACTGGCAATTTCTAGCCTTCACTTTTACGTACAATTTACAAGAGCTAGTACTGTCTTCACTTCCAAAGTTAATAACGGGGCAACCACCTCTCGCGTGGTCAAGTCAAGTTGGTCTTGTGACAGAAAGATTCCGTACAATATGTATAGTTTCCCAAAAAGATCTTCCGAAGAGACTTGAAATTTGTATTTTAACTGGTTAGCCATATGGTTGATTACTAGAGCGATACCTCCAACGTAAGTTGTTGTATCCCCAAAACTGCAATTTTACAGGAGAGCGTTTTAAACATACAGATTGGCCTAGAAACTGCATTTATTTATGTAGCTTTGTGAAATTTGTTATATAAATAAAATATATGGTTTTATTGACTATGTTGAAACAAATATATGAAATAATTGCCTATTTTCCGAGAATTGTGGCTTACAACATTTTACTACGGAATCCAGACTGTGACAACTGTTGTATCGCATACATACAACATTAAACTGCGGAACACAAACTGTGCCAGCTGTGATATCTCATACTTACAAGATTATACGACGGAGTCTTGGTTTCATCTTTAGTTGTATCTCATACTTACAATATTATATTATGAAGTTATGATGAAGTTATGATGAAGTTATGATGTATCTAGGTGCTCAGGAGATGCAGCTGGATATATAATTAAACTCTTAATACAACGATCAACTTAGGATTCATTGAAATCGTGGTAGATTTTCGATTATTTAGCAGCATTTATCAATTGGCGTTGGAGGAGGCTTCTACTGAACGTAGAAGAAAGCTATGGGTTGAAATGATGATGATAATGATCTATCACTTGGGTTTCAGGATTGAAACAAATAAAAATAAAACTAATAGGTATGTCGATATAAAGTTATATTGAATTTCTATAATATCTCTTGAAACAAAATCCATACCAATTACTGGGTGGTCAAAGTCATCTTGATGTCTAGCCCACCCTAAGTAATATACAACACTAATGACGTGTTCGCAACTTTCCAATGTCCTTTTACCATGATAGCATAAGCAGTGATATAACGTTATTGCGTTATTCCATTTAGATTCTCGTCAAACATAATATAAGTAAAATATATTTTTGTCGTAACGTGTCGCGAATGAATTCTGCACCTGATTAAAGTATTATTGTTTCTGCCCTTTATTGCCGCTGTATGTCTATATATTTCCATATTATATACTCCCGCGGCTTTCAAATGCTCACTGCAATACGACCGTGCTAACCTCACGTGATAGGTGCCGATTGAGAATTTAATAAACTTTTCAATTGTTGTGGAAAATATTAAATATCCGGATCATTCTCAGTCAGTTTGTTTCAAACACTCCTGTGAAACGACACTCTTTGTCGGTTGAAATTATTTTCCTCCACATACTCAGATAATTGATTCTGGCGTTGCATATTTTGATTTATTTTAATGAAATCTTCTGTGTAAGGACTGTGTCCGTAAGGATCTTGAAAATAAATAATTAAAGCTGCAGCAATTTTATAATATTCAAGTATATGCGGCACATGTTTGTTAAATACTCTGTTTCTACGTATCTTGAAGTCACGCTTAAATCTCCCGTTTAAAGTTTCCACGACCCATCGCACCATTGTGATGAGTCGTGATTTATTAGCTTCTTCGGTGCTTAATTGCGTGGCTTGTGGTCGTTTGGTTGGCGCCATGTGAGCAACATAGCCATATGTTTCTATCAAAGGAATAAAGCCTCGGTCCAAAATAAATGAGTCTCCTTCATGGGAAAAAAGTGGAATGGTCCGTCTTCAATGGGTCCATCATGGTTTTGCAATCTCATTTTCATTATATCAGCATCTGTTATATCCAAATATATCCATCCGCGCACACGATCATAAATAGTTTTATTAAGTTTTTATACTTATGAAGGCTTTAACTGCGGCGTTGAAATAAAAAGTCAGAACTTGAACTCTATGTGGTTCCATCGAATATAACTATTGGTTTTGGTGACTCCTCGTTACTAAACAAAACATTTGGCATAACCCGGTTACGGGCTATCACTTCGACCCTGGCTATATGGTCTATGCCTAGGTGCAATGGAACAAAGTCAGTAATGAGACACTGCCTGACATTATGTATTTCTCTTCCAATAGTTCGCTCGGATATATTAAAAAATGAAGCAATTCTATTATCCGGCTCCCCTGATCGAATTTTGAACAAGTAGATAGCCAAGTCATTTCTGGGAGTATTTGAGGACCGATTAAGTAAATAATTAAGTAAGATTAAGCTTAGTATTCGACTCAGCAAATCGTTGAACGTTGCTCTGTTTCTTCAGTCCAAAACCTTAACTCGGCGTCAGAAACGTCATCTACATTAAACGTATTGTATAAGCAGTTTGCTCTTCTGTTGTGTTATCGAAAAAAAACACTAACTATCAAATTTGCAATCTCATTCATTTCCAATTCATTGAAATGTCTAAATGAAATATGAAATTTTATTGCTTGTAAGCAAGCTATCAATTAAACGATCAAGTTAAGGCTCTTTATCGGTGAATCAGTAAAAATAGAGCGCTGTATAAATTACTTAACTAAATATATAGGAATATGTCGTAACATTAAGCAAAAAATAAAACAAATTTTGACTATCAATTTCCGATGCAAACATTATAATTTACTACATACCACATTTATTTTTATTTTATTCCAACGTAAGATATTCTATGTATTACATACAACATTTTTTAATGGACGCTTTACGACGTAAAATGTTGTATGTATTACATACAACATTTTCTTATGCTCCCTCAACAACGTAAAATGTTGTATGTAAAACTTACAACATTGTTGAATGTTTACTTGACAACGTATACTGTTGTATGTAATCTATACAACATTTTTGGTTGGTAAATTTGAAAAAATACATGATCTTAATTATTGCCTGTAAAAAATAAGAAAAAATAAACATACCTGTGATATTTTTGAGACTGGATTCGTAAATAATGTTTTGTTCAGATTTAATAATTGTCACATTGATATTTTGGACAGGTGTCTGAGATTGTGTACTCGTATGATTTACTAAATCACACAATATACACCCCCTTATCATAACACCTGTACGTTTCATAGTTATAACGTATTCTAATCAATTATATCATATCCATATCATATCCATATCCCATATCTGGACCTCACGACTGCTTCCCATCAGGTGGAGTGAGGTCATCTTGAAGACCACTATAAAAAAAAAAAAAAAAAAAAATATTATCAAGTCCTAATAACTTAAAATGTGCGAAAAACTTGAAGCGCTCGACACACGGACCGTCTTAGCCTTCTTTCCGGCGTAGTCTGTTTTATCTAACCCATACAACACGCGAGCGCGCCATCTTTCCCGCCCCGCGCCCCGCGTAAACAGTTGTCAAGGACTATACAGTGTTGTAGTCCGTTCCCGTTCAAAAGTTACAACTCTTTACGTCCTGAAATTGCATGAAATAATTGTGTTTTCGTGAGTTTTATTTTTTTTATGCATAGATTACTAATAATGAAGGTAATTTTTAGTAAAAACGCTAAATCGCATTTTTGTGGGATACAACAACTTACGTAGGAGGTATCGAGAAAATGAAATGACTAATATTGGTATTGAAAATTGTATTTTAAATTTACTGCTCTTGTGGTTGCTATTGCTAGAGAATGGAATGACTAATTGATATTAAGTCCGCCCTTGAAACTTTTCACTGTTGTGTAATAAATGATTGGACGAGTAGAGATTGCGGAGGCAGGCATAAAAAATGGCACCATCTCCGCGCAACGACAAGTGCTTTTGCATCAGTACCGAATGTGATGAAAGTACTCGTAGGTTGGAAGACTGCGGCTACACTTCAAAGGTTGCGCAAAATAAAGATATTAACTTTCGCTATCAACTAATCAGGTTAGTAGTTAGTAGTAAAAAAAAAGTGGTAGACAAGGGCTGTAAACATTTTGTAAAGTCTATGATCAGACCTGATTTTCTTCTCAGCTCCCACAACGAACACACTAGCGCCCTTGTGGGCAGGCAGCCTGCAGCTGTTACTATCAGACTGTTAATTGGCCCCCTATAGACTTGAACCCCATTTAGCTTCCCGTTGGTTCTACCTCACACCGGTTAGAAGGACAACTTAGGTTTTAAAACTTTCTTGTTGCATTTTTCACTATATAAATACTTTTAATGTTGCAGAAAACCAAATTTTTTCGTGTTTTCATAGAAGGCCTGCTTGCAAACGTTTATTTTCGGGACATTGTAACCCTAAAAAAGCCGTGAAAACTTTTGGGAAATTTCACAAGGCGTGTGCAAAGTGCGCCGTAATGTTCTCCCAACATGCAACAATACTTCGCAGTATCTAACAAGGTGTCAACCTTTATGGTTTTATACCGCAGTAAAACTATGCTGAATGAGGTTTCATGAATTTATATGAGCTCGCTTTTGCAGTGCATTACAGAAAGCTATTTATATGAAACGCAATGTTATTTTGTTAAAACAGTGTGTAGCAAGCAGGTCTGTGCGCACTGACTATTAAAACAAATGCTTTTGTCAGAACGGCCATAAAGTCATTTTCAATGTTACTAATATCCATTAATAATTAATTTCAGCGTAATCTATTTGCTTACCTTTGAATATGTAATACATTTAAACAACAGTTTAGAAAACAGTCAAGGTCACACGTGGAGATTTAACTCACAAACGTCTTCCACAATCTGGTTGGTGGAGCTGACTATAACACCAAGACCCGAGCTGGCTTTTTGACTGAATAATGAATGCAGTTAATATTATTTACCAATCTGCGTTGTTCCTTTGTTCAAAATACAAAAATATAACAGAATACGTCCCTTTAACTCGGAATTTCTAAGTTCGTGCTCTACAGTCGAAATGTCTACTGAAGCAGCTGATTTAAAATTAAACACCCAACATTGTGAACTTTGTAGCAAGGGTGGATTGGCTGAAGATAAAGACGGATCGTACTTCACTGAACTTACATTTTTAAGTCACCACTCGAGAAGTTTTTGGCCCCAGCGGCCATCTGTTCATCGTGCTATGTGACCTGCCCACTGGCATTTTAAACTGCTAAAACCACAATATACCCAGTATGTCATCTTCCATACAAACGAAGCGAGCACAGCTTGTTTGTGAGCGCGTCGCGTACGTGTACACACACTGCCGATTTTCATGATTCTAACGGATACTCTAGTCGCAGCACTTGCGGCTGAGCCGTACGAAAGTTTGCGCGCACCATTGTGTTTCGTTGCTCTCGCACCGTTGTCGCTTGCGTAGCGACAGCCCTACATGTTTAGGCAGTTACTACGCCCGCGGGGGCTAAGTTGACCTACTTGACTATTCTAATACGCTGGGCTAGGTACGTCACCCAAGTTTAATGAAAATAGAAATTCGGTTCCATTATTTTTTACAATGATCATTAAAATGAAATAAACAATAACATGTATTAAGAGTCCATGAAATACGTTTGTTAAAATTAAAGACCTCCATTTTAGTCTGTAACCACCCCCACGCCGCCAACGCAACTCTGTTATCGGCCCACAATATCCATTTTCAACCACTGAATGCCAATGTCAGCTTGAGGTTTTTAAAATTATTTATTATTACGACGTTATTTTTGAAGTACAGATAACCTGGTTAACGATCTCTTATAAAAATAGAAATTATGAGTGGGCTAAATCAATGCACCTATACTAATTTAACTTCATTTATTGCGGGCTGTACACCAGAGTAAGTACCGAAGTCTGAAACATCAAACGATCTACCGGTTGTGGCTAGTAAGATCTGTCTTTAGGGTCTCAAGAAATCCACGTGTTTATCTTAAAAGGTGAGGAAAACGAGGGTTGCAGTTATATGGGAAAAAGTGATGGCTTTTTATCAGGTGACATTCCCGCTAAATGGATGTGATCACCTTCGCTGCCTCTATTTTCCCAAGTAATCCAAGCCAGAAATACTTTGTGCTATATAGAAATCGAAATAATTTTGATCAAGTAAGACTAACGTTAGAATTTTGCTTTTAGAGACCGAATGAAATTCAGAACTTTATGCAGTAAATCGATCGCCCTATTATATTCCATCGCAATACAAAACGTTCAGTATGTAGCGAAAAGTAGCCAAAAAAGCTTCATATTTTCCAAAAGTTTAACCGTATAATGAGTTCCCAGTTTAATGAAAGACAAACACGTAATTTAAAAAGCATTTTTATTTCTGCAACGTGAAGTTAGTTAACGCTAATTGTCACTGTCAATCCCACTCAACACACTACAAACGAATAGAACGAACTATTCCGGCCAAATTAATGCATTTGCTGCAAAGCTCACTTCCGTGTCTTGGCCTGACCACAGTATAAACAGTAGGTTATCTAAGGCCGCCCGCCGAGTTATTAGAATAGCGTGCACACAGACACGCCGCACAGCCCGTCCGTACTGCCACCACCTTATTTCCCCCTATTTTATGCTAACGTGTGCGTGAAATCGCGACAGGGCGCGCGACGCGTACGCACACATTCAAACCGAGAGCGGCACGTTTGTATGTAGATATTTTACTGTTCTCTGTGTACTGTGGCCTGACTGTCCGATCGCATTCGCCCTGTGGAGCAACACGTCACAATTCAACGAAAAGCCGACTTATCACGCGAGCTGCTTTATTTTCGTTTCCCTCTTATTTACCTTTTTACTTTGCCCCCCGCGTTTTAGCTGGAACTTTGGGGCTTGGTGCACAGCGCTTGTTGTTTTATGGTAGTGGTTCGAAGTAGTTTGGAAAGCGCATAGACTGAGCCTCGTTATTTTGCTTGTTTATGTACCTATTCAGTATCAGAATCATGGGGCTTTTCAGAGTGGTCAAATGCATTTGTAACTAGCTATCTCGACAGTTTGGGTTCTGTGAAATGCAGTCAGACTGTGCCAGTTCAATAAAAAACAAAGGTTGACAGCCGTAATATGTCGATTCTTCCCTGTGTGACTTGTACAAAACCCAGGAATATTTAATAAAAATACTATGCCATTGTTCATGAATTCTTCATATTGTTATTTATTCTCATAAAGTAGGCACAGACAAATCCAAAATCAATACCTACCATGAAAATCTAAGTATAAAGTTCTAATTAAACAAGACTTTGTTTTAATAGGTATTATTATGAACGCTCGATATAGAATAAGGCGTCCAATAAAACGCTTTATTTATTATTCGTACAAAAGCTACAAATGGATGAAATAAACTAAGGTATGTGTGCTGTAGGTTGCGTTTAATTGTTCAGCATATACTTACTTTATAAATTCAGTAGTTTTTGCTGCCGTGTAAATACAATATAGGTCAACTAAAGAACTCATAAGAGTTGAGTTTTTATTGTCCTCGCATGGTTAATCACTATACTTTACGAGCAAATGTTTGCATTTATAGTGACCACCTTACGCTACTTTGACCTAAAATGTAGAGAAATGCGAACGTAATGTAGAATTCCTTATGTGTGCTTTACTAGTAAATACCGAAGAATTTGCTAAAGAAGCGTTTGAGACGCTTATTACACATACACTGAAGTACAATGTATTGTCCTCTGCCCATTAACATTTAACAAACTTAGGCATACAATTCCAACTAAAACAGAACATAAAAACAAAATTTGGTTTCGCAATCTGAACTTTACAGGGTACTGAAAGTGGATAGCCAAATACCAATTGGCTCACTTTAGATAAATAGACCAGTTATGAATCCAAAACCGTTTTGCAAATCAATAGTATTAGTTGTAGTTCTCAAATAATCCTACACAAGTATTTTTTTTACTTTTTTGAAGAAACTACTCGAGCTGAGCTCTCGTTACACATGTATGGGTGAAAAAAAAAGTAAAAGAGAGCGTTCCGCCCGCAAGTCTGTGGCACCAGAGCCATCAAGACATGTTTTTTGTAATCCAGATTAGGTTGAAGAAGAATAACTGCTGCGGCCGGTCAAAGGGAAACGTCAGGGCTGGACTACGCCAGTAGTGGATGTTTTGCATTTTTGCCACTGGAACTATTTCCACTTGAGTAATTGTCGTTTGTGTCTGTTTACTAGGATTCGAATAAAGACAACGATATTTAAGTTTTTTTCTAATAAAATATTTACTTCATGTTGTGGGTGGGTACCCACTCGGCAATAGCAATTCTATCTATTCGATTCGATACCATTGACTGCACGTTAATAGTATTATTAAGATTGTTTTTTTATCAAGACTGCAACTAAGCGTCCCCTGAGAGTCCATTATAAAATACTTGAAAACTGTAGGCATTATGCCAGTGGCTGCGTTTTGTGGCTGTGGCACGTAATACGGGCTCTTGCTACATACATTTTATGTAATAAATATCCCTGCACATTATTCCACATAGCGCCGTCTAGCCCCAAGATGAGCTTATTAAAGTCCGTTTTATGGGATACTAGACAATTACGTGTAAAAATACTCAAATACTTTTTCTTATGTAAATACATACTTAATATACACAGGAATCACCCAGACCAATATTAACAGACATGTTCATGGACACAAAATTTACTGTGCGGGGATCAAACCCGCGACCAATTCCGTCGTCTATATGGACTCCCCGCACACTGCGGACTCCGGTAGCCGCCACACGCTACAAACGCCGCCATACACCCCTTGTTTGACTACCCATACGACGAAACTTTGTAGTCGCTTCTGGCTTTTTGTAGCGGTGTCATTAGCTGTGGCAAAGAACGCGTGCTGGGACGCTCATTCCAAGATCTAATGACACTTTCGATAGTTTAGTTCTTATTTCAAGGTTTAATGACACTATCGATAGTTTGGCAGTCCAACACTATCCTCTTGAAATTATTAGATAGACTTAAATCATGACTTTAATTTACCAGACAGCCAAATTGTAAACCAACCACAAATCCACTTTAAAACAAAGCTCCACGCTAATATTTCAGTGCTATTCTTCACAAACTTCAAGTTAAATGATTCCGTCAGAAGCACAAAGACAAGCTTAAACGCGGTTTTAACTCAGATAAAGTCATTTAAAGCTCACATTTTAAAACTACATTAATAACCTGCTAGGAAGATGGGAGACAATCTTGGACTCAAAACTTTTAAACAAAGGCATAAAGTCTCGCTGAAAGTGGGAAAGTACAAGAGGAAAAGGTAGTCAAGAGGAATCAAGTTACAACTGACAAACTTGTAAAACGCAAGTTCAGTAGTGAACATATTTGTCGTCTAGTTTTGTATCGTAATTTCGAGACACTGTGAGATAAAGTTTAATATGAGCCTGTCTTAATAATTTTAGTTTTCTTGCAGTATGCACACGGACATATTGTATTCCAGCTGTAAGCCTATGTTCTTCAACAAATGTAGGTAAAATTCAAGATTTTAATTCAAATTACTTATTAAGTAACAGCGTTAAGATGACAGTCAATTAATGTGGTTCTAACTTATTTTGAAGGAAATAAGTAGTTTGCTTGTGATAGAAAGCTCTGCTCTTCTTATTTTGCAGTTAGAATAGGAGAGAATAATCTTAATTTGGTATCAGAAAGTCAGATTATCAAATATTATATACAATGAACAGACTAAGAAAAAAACTAACCAAATAAAGTCAAAATGAAGGAGCACAACTTTGAGACCTAATTCAACACTCAGCTGTTTACTCTGTATGAAAAGACGATGTTTTTTCATGTTTCTCAGAGATTCAATATTTTTTTTGTCTCAGCTAATCTGTTTTAATTATGAAACTTTTTTTTCGCATTTAAAACATCATAGTTGCGCAGTTTCCCGCGGTATTAGAGCCGCGTTTCCACTAGCAAACATTTGACGCGTGACATGTGTAGCTCATCATGTTGATCAGCAACGCGCAACTGTGCACAAAGTATGGAACATCAAGCCGCGGGTTATATTGCGCGCCAGCCGGCAACGTCGCGCGCTGTTGTGCAGCGTTGCCGTATATGTTGAGCGTCACGTGTCGCCGTCAAATGTTGCCTTGTAGAAACGCGGCTTAACACTTTTTTTTGTCAAAACAAGCAATTTTGTCTTTTCAATAAAATATTAGGCTTTTTAATTGATGTCATTTCTAGTAATTTCTTCAAGAACTTTACCTCCATATTTCGTGGGCTGCAGCCTCACAGACGCAGTCTAATATCTCAGGGTGTCTCGACAGCGCGCGCAATCACGCGGCGTCTCGCGGTGTCAGCCCACAGTGCTGTTGCTTTGTTGCTTGACGTTTCTTGTTAACAGCGCACTTTGCCTACTGTACTGTAAAACTATTCTCATTATTCTCGTTGCACTGTTTTGGGACTCTCAAGATTTGGTGTTTGAAACATGGATTGGTCGGTGTGAAAATTCATAACAAACTTCGTTGGGCTAAGTTTTGACATAAGGATCGAAGAGACTTTGAACTTTTGTAATTTAATTAATCAAGGTTTTTGTGTGAAAATAATTTAAAGATGGAGAAAAAAGTAAGGGGGAAGAATATATGCCTTCAAACATTATTGGAAATTGCTCGATATTTTGACTTATGTAGTTGTGTCGTGTATCTTGATGTGGATTATTAACGTGTATCAAAAACCATATTATGCATCAATAGGCTAGTTTCTAATTGAAGCCAACGTCACCTTAGTTTGTTTTTAGAATAATTTTTTACCTTTTTTATCTCTATTGCTTATTAGAAAAGTGAACTTTAAGCGTCTGTAAACCTAAAGCAAAATTAGTGATAGTTTGTGATGAATTAATTAAGAAGGTATCTTGTTTGCTCCGTCTTAACTTCCAAACAATTTAGTAAAAGGAAAACATTTTATCCAGAAACACCACTACATCTTGTGAAGAAAAAATAATGATCCTTGCAATCCATCTATTCTCCTAGACAGGTCCACCCAACTTTATTCCGTTAAGCGAAATTTATGGGCAAATATTTTGAAAGTCTATACATTAGTTAATGAATGCAGCTCTTGGCAATGTGTACGCAGTATCTCCTGCATCCCTATTCTGGAAATATTGTAGAGGAAAATGTCGGCGAGCAATAATTCAAAAAACCAGCAAAATTATTAACGCAATTTATGTAAGACTGTTGGTATAATTATTATTGAGATTATTGTTGCTATAATTTTTCTTAGAGGAGGTATCTACCTCCTCTAAGACAGATAATAGCTCAAATTCACATTCAAATAACTTCCGTAGTTTGCAAATAAGTATTGTCAGATGTATTAGTAAGCAACTAAAATGAGTTTTCTTCAAAACAACCAACCATTTCGTGTTTTCCTTTTAAGAATATATTAGATCCAAAAAAAAAGATTATCTTGCACGATGGTGACTGGTGAAGATGCCATCCCTCTACACTATCTTTCGGAAAAATAAAGAGCGTTAATAATTAATGAATGGCTATTAATGGATATGCTTTAGAAAACAACGGAATGACTACTTACCTTTGCATTCAATTAATGTTTATTTACGGGCTATAATTTCATTATTAACGATTAAATCATTTTTTTTTGCAATCACATTGCATGATTTTTTTTCATAATCTGCATGTCAAAAAAATATCACAACGAAGGTGACAGAATTTCCAGAATAGGTCCAAAAATATAATGGATGGTGTTGCGACAGTCGGCTGACGCACCCTATGCCATTACAAGAGTTCCTACCAGACCCTCAGTGATAATCATGTTTATCATAAACACGCCGTCTTAAGAAAATAATACGGTTAAAAATTCACTCATTTAAATTAAGGGTGAATAATTAGGGTTTGGGAATGAATTTCTATAGGATTTTTGGGACTCAGATAAGTGAATTGAAATTGAAAATCAGAAGCCGAATTAATAAGACCAATTTTTTCTTGATTTAAATTATTCTTTTTTAATCTTAACCTCGCAAATTAAATGAAACACAAAGAAAATGTTATAGAAAATATTTTCTTTTGCATCTATTAAAGTAGTTAACTCTAGGTTATTTAATTTTCAATTGCTTTTTTTGCTCTTGGTCAAACTGGTGTGATCTATTGGCGAACAAACAGCCAACAGATCAACAAATTCAAAACTATTTAAACACTTGAACTAAAAACAACGTCTCAAATATACAAAACCTTGTAGCATTGATTTTATCAAAACAAAATCAGCGCTCTGGTAAGTAACTACGCTTCAGATGTAATATTATGAATGACTACAGTTTTAAGACTGTATAATATGCAAATTAGTATTTTAATAAAGATGTCAAAGTGTGTTAAGATTTCTTAAGCCAAGACACCGTTCATAACGAAGTTAAATGAAACTTGCTTAATATCCTCTCTTCAATGTTTTAATTACTAAAATTTCCTCAACTCAGTCTTAACAAGACAGATTCAGTTTCATCAAGTCTATACAATTCTGCTTCAAATACTTGCTTCTATATCCTCAGGAAAAAGAAACATTTCAATTCTGAACAGCTGCTTTATGAAATAGCTCTATCTTTTTCCAGTCGGATAACCCTTAAATGCGGATGCGGTCTCTTGTACCCGTCGAGAGTTGTTTGAATGAAAACCAGTGGCAGGGCAGTCAAGGAGGTTGTATTGTCCGTCAGTCCGGCGGGCTCGGTCGGCGCGACCACTGCCGTCGTCTGAGGCGCCGCACCGACGTCCGCGGACGTTATTTAGGGCTTCATTGTGCCATTGGCCATTCAGACCGACCGGCGAGATTTGACTGTTGATAAGCCGAGATGCTTTCGACTGATGGTGCGTCACATTAACCCTTTTTGAGTTAGCGCCAAAATTGGACGCGCTGTGTTTGTAGATATTTCTATTAGGGTTTTGTACGAATCCAGCATCAGGCTTGTGAAAAAGAAGTGATGTTAGACGTAAATAATATTGTTTTGTACACTGTATAGAGAGGTATTAAGCATGTTAGTTTATTTGTGAAACAAAAGCAAATTTTAGCAAGTTTTACATACATTTCAGGATTATATTTTCAGGATAGAGAAATCTTTGTGTAAAAATCGATAAGATGTTAGAAAAATACTATTTCTGAGCACTTCCATGACCTTCGCTGGCTAATCCATAAGAAATACATGAAAATGACTCGTTTTTCGTTGTTGGTTTTCATTCCTGTCTGATGAGGTTGTATCTTGAGGATTTTATCCGCAGGAAAAACATTTGTGATGATTTTCTCCCAACATATTGATGGCATATAATGTTATTTAAAATATTGAGAAAAGTTTAGAAGAAAATTCTGGTGATTTCAAGAATGAGGTTAAGTTCGGAATACCATTCATTAACTTTTAACTATTCCTAACCGTTTCCAGCAGAGATTTGAACTATACCCACGCTGTTTTTCTTTAAAACAATTTACCTAAGAAATATATTAACAGGAGTATTTATAAATGTTTTAAGGCAACAAAAAAACAATTTACATAAGATCAGAAGACACCAAATTGCCTTGCCGCATCAAATGTGTTTAGTGTCAAATTAGACAGCAAAACACATCATCACCGCTAAATTGATTCCACTGGGTCATTCATCAATCTCTTTGACTCTTTGATTGATGATTGCGTATAGTATTGACGGAAAGTAATTAAAAAAGCCACACATACAAACCGTGTGCCCGCAAGGCCGGCTGTCATTCCTGAGTGGTCGTATTTAAATGATCTTCGGCCAACAGTAGGTTTATTTTGTTTCATTGTTTGTGGTGGGCGGCTTCGGCAGCATGATAAATAATACAGAAGGGCCACATACACAAATAAATTTAACTTTACACATCCTTCAGCCGTATCAAATTGCAGCCGTTATTTAATGTCGCCAATATTTAGCTTAGAATAACTCTTAAGAAGAGATAATGTCAATTTACCGTAAATTAACCTCAATTTAAAAAAAAATACAACTATCTTAATATGTCTGAAATTTTTATCACCGCATCTACAATAATAGATGCGCAAACTCAATTAATATTATTCAGATGAACTTATAAAAGTCTTTCAATCTCAGAACGGTACCACTTAAAACTGACAAATATTTCTATACTTACAGTCTTACCCCCAAATTCACAAACGCCAATCAACGGTAAGGACGCGCTCACGCTCATGCTCTCCCGTTAAATGTCAATAGCATTGAAAGGGACAGCTAAACTTTTGAGGGATATGCAACTTTGATTTGCGTTTGTGAATTTGGTGGTCAATTTGTTTTTTTTTTAATATTATTGTAGCTACTTATGTTGTGGTTAACCAATAAACGTTTTCTATATCTCTAAATGGCAAGTGTCTGCCTTCTGTATTCTCTTCTATTACTTTGTGTCGTTCGAATGATGAAGGAGGTCTACACACGCTGGTCCTACACGAGGTGTCGAAGTCAAATTATTTTATTATCAAGAACACAATCACGCAGCCCGGGTTCACAGCACCATTCTGTACTGACAGGTTATTTATTTTAATCGAATCGCAATGATGCGATTTTGATACCAGAGGTCGTTAAGAAACTAACACTAAAAAGTCAATAAGTAAAGAATTTAGGTTCTAGTTGTTTTAAGAATTCAACAGACGTCCCATTTATTCATTTAGCACTAGCTGTCCCGACAGACTTCGTTCGGTGGTCAAACATTCAGTGTTGTCACACAAGGAGTTGCTAAGAGAAAACTAAATTGAATTTTTACTATATTTCTAACATATTCTCATGTAGACTCACCTTTAAACCTTCCCTAGATCTTTACAAATATTTGAAAACCAAAACTATCAAAATCGGTGCCGCCGTTCCTGAGTTTAAGCGAGACTAACGAATAGCAATTATTTTTACTTAGAGGTATTTTGTTCCTAAAATAACAAGAATAGTTCAGTTGTATCTGTGTCTGGGTTCTATTAAGTATTTATTCTATTTCTATTCTATTCTATTAGTATTTTATTTATTATTATTTATCTGTCTGACAACCACTGTATAAGCTCAGCTTGGTACTGTTTTAAGCAACTTTTTTTTAAAATATTAATCTACTTCATCGAAACGTAATTTTTGCACTAAATGTTTATTAAAGTCAGATAGTTTCCTGCCGATGATAATTTGTAGTAATTATATCTTCACGATCGGTACAATTCTCAATTGGAATCGATAGTCTTATACACAGTTTCCAACTTGTGTTTGAGTATTGGAATAGGAATACGGCCATGAAATTAGCGATAAATTATTAAGTTCATAGAACTTCCTGTCTGACGTTATAAAATCTACTTTTTGCACGAACTTCACTGATAATTGAAATAAAAAAATAAATTCTAATTTCTCACTACTAATTCTAATTTAACTTTATCTACTGGCCTTTAATATTGTTGTTGTTTTAGTGTGCAAAAAAGAATATCCATTTACTTACTCAATTACATGATAATTTAGTTGCCTCGGCAGTATGTTTTCCCAAATTTTTGCCCATTTTGTTTATCAACACCTAAATAAAATAAAGCGTTAAAATTAGGAGATTACAAGCGACACACACTGGCAAAGTTCGTTTACTCTGTTTATTTACTCGTTTTGTTTTTTTAAATTATAATTATTGTAATATTTTGAAGTCTCTTAACACCGGAAAATTATTTATGATGATTGACATAAGGCACCAATTACTAACCATACGATACTAATTACTGTCAGTATAAGTTAACAGTGGACCTGTCGGTTTCTGTACAAGATTTTGGACCCAGATAATTTTAAAACATCCAATATGGTTTTATATACGCAGAGCATTCCACTTTGTATATTTTCTCAATTACATGCATTTTTTTTGAATATTATTAATGGTCGACAGCGTTGTGGCCCAGTGGTTGAACACTCTGGCTCGGAACCCCATGGTCCCGAGATCAAATCTAGCCGGAACACACCTATACTTTGTGTTCATTGTACAATTTGCGGCTAACTCTCCGGTGATGGAAAACACCGATATAAACCCAAGCAATCCGGATAACGGCGGTAGGCCCACCCCATATCACGTTGGGTTCAAATTCCTTCGGCGAAATGCGGGCTTCTGAATGTTCCGTTCACCATGACGTCATAAATCAGTGTGCCTCGGACTAACCCATTAGGAATATGGTCGTGAGGGTATGTTATGTTATATTATTATTAATGGTGAGTAGGTACAAATTTCAAAACGAAAAAATCTCCAACTCGTCTTCATCCTCTGCTTTCGTAGCCCAACACTCGGCGGTCAACTGCCCCGACCGTGTTCAATTAAAGTGGGACGGAGATAACCTGCGTCACGTACTGTGGTACTGAGGATTGTATCTTGTCACATCTCCCTGAACGGCATTGAGCCCCATGCTTTTAATTAGTGTAACGTTAATGCGATACCGTGTACTTGTCGGTCGTGTATGTGAAGGGTATTTGCTTTATATACATTTTTGTTTCGCTATTATTATCCTTGGAGGCTTGATGAAGGTTTTCCAGCACGGTTGCTGGGGGGAAACTATAAAACTAAAAAGACATTAGCAAGATTTCAAAAAGGGTTGTTTTGATGAATTCAGCACTGAGAAGCAATATGGCCACACCTTTAGGTTGAACCACACAAATATTATTTGACTCAAGTGGAAGACTGTTTATAGATTTGAGAACTTCACTACGGTGGGTTCAACTGTGGATTGTTTGGAAGAGATCACTTTTTAGCGATAAAGCCGCCCAAATTATACATTTACGTTAATCTGTGTTTCTTTGGTGTTGATATACACACATCAAAAGTGTCTAGGGATATCTCAAGCATTTTCATACAAAGTATAGCTATTGGGGAGGCTGTAAAAATTAAAATATTGATACCAACGTAGACATTTTTAGGACACAGAAACTGCTATATCTGCCCTTTCAGATTGTATAAAGAAATTCATTGTGGTAGCATTATTGTACAATCGTAAGGACGTTAAAAAAAAGACAGATTTTTCTTTTAAAAGGTTTCAAAATTTTAGCAAAATCAAACGTTTTTTTTGTAATATTCTTAACCTTTATCTTATGCCTGTTTCCTCGAGTTATTCTAAGATAATGCTGAGCATTATCTAATATCTTTGATTTTGCTAAAATTTTAAAACCTTTTAAAAGAAAAATCTGTCTTTTTTTTAACGTCCTTACGATTGTACAATAATGCTACCACAATGAATTTCTTTATACAATCTGAAAGGGCAGATATAGCAGTTTCTGTGTCCTAAAAATTTCTACGTTGGTATCAATATTTTAATTTTTACAGCCTCCCCAATAGCCATACTTTGTATGAAAATGCTTGAGATATCCCTAGACACTTTTGATGTGTGTATGTTGTTCTGGTGTACATTATAGAATATATCTATCTATCTATAGGTGAGTGCACCTTCACTCTGCGTTCTTAACTACCGCACGTACACCATAAAAGTAATTATGGTCAGGTAGCCTCTGATTTGTCGCCCCCTCTGGTAAATCTATGTGTGACTGTTGATGATTGAATCATGCTGTTACTTATTTATTTATTTATTTACACTTTAATGCACAAACAAGTACAAAAGGCGGACTTAATGCTAAAAGCATTCTCTACCAGTCAACCATTGGGCGAGACAGAAATGCTGTTGGCGGTGCAAAATTAGAAAGAAGTAGAAGACTATAGCCAATAGAAAGAGGAATAAATACTTATAAAATAAACATACTTAAACAATACATACACATATGAGGATATAATATATATATATATATATATATATATATATATATTTATATAAATATAAATATACTTTATTTAAACAAAAATGCTAGGATAGATGACAGAATCAATGATTCATAGACAGACGAAGAAATTCACGGACAGATTTCTTGAAAGTCGCTTTACTCGGAGCCATCTTGAACTTATCAGGAAGCATATTCCACAACCTGATGGCATTCAGTGTGAAAGAGTGCTCGACGTGGCTTGTTCTATGAGCGGGAATCACCAGAGTGTGCAAGTTACAGGAACGCTGATTGCGAGTACTTGTTGTCACCCTTTAACTGAAACCTACACCTCAAATAGTCGGGAGCATTTGGGTCATTCAGGATGCTGAAAAGCGAGCACAGTGTTCTCAACTCCCTGCGCTTGCGTATGGTCAGCCATTTAAGTTGTGCTCGGTATGGCGAGATGTGGTCATACTTACGCACGCTGAAGATAAACCTCAGACAACTATTGAGGAGTCGATCTAGCTTATTGAGGTAGGCTTGGGATAGGTTCGAACAACAAACATCTGCGTAGTCTATAAGAGGGACCACAAGCGCCTGAACCAGAAGCACTTTGGTGTCGTAAGGAAGAAAGTTTTTGAGACGGTAGAGAGCCCGAAGAGAAGCTGCTACTTCATTTGCTAGTTGTTATGGCATTAACTAATTTTAATGTCAGGTAGCTTATCATGTCTGTACTTGTGGGATATCGTATATATTGAATGTCAAAATGAACCCTTTAACGTCTCCTGTCTCCTACACTTAGCTCTGAGCTGAGACTTCCAATTTCAGGAGGTAAAACATTGAACGATAAACAGGCTGAATATTGGAATCGAAGCCTTATGCACTAAGACATAATATTCACAATTGCTCAGAATAAGATGCACGTATTGAGTTCCCTAGGGTACCTTTAGGCTTGTCATCCCCTATTTATCTAGGCTGAGTACTTTTTACACTCACCTATGTAAGTCTCGACATTGTTAGGTCTATGTTTACCCAAAAAACAAATTTGTAAGAAAATTTGAAGGCGTCTCAAGGGTGTTAAGCAAGTTGGAATTCAATCTCATTATTTTTTACCTTCATAGCTTGAAATTATGTATTTTTTTGCCATTTTGAATAACAATGACTAAGAAGATCTAGCTTAAGTACGTATTTACAATAGTTTTTTTTGAAAAAATGGTTTTCGTATATTATCTAGTTAGAAGACTTAACTCACAAAATACGATGATATAATATTTTTGTGATGTTATGAAATTAAGCAACGCACACTGGGTCGGAAATGGGATGGGTTACTTTAACCGAAATTTAGAAATGAGATCACGCGATCTGATCTAGCGTTCAGTTGTAAAATAGTCTGATTTGTTGCTTTAATCTATTTATAACTGGAAATAGAATGAAATAATCATAGTCTGTGCAGAGTAACATATCAGGCCATTTAGGCGAGAAGCTGATTGTAGGTGTCAGAATGGCGCTATACGATTTAAAATCCTGACTTATGAAACGCTAGTTTCAATGAAAGGGTATTTTCTTCAGAGTAAAACACAATTTGTAAAACTTCACTTTTGTATTTCTTCACTCTTACACTACTCGAACAGAGTTACCACTCGCGAAGTAATCGTACGACAGACTGCCTGTTCTGAGTCGAGTGCCGACCTTTTATGCATCAACCGAGCTAGTGTCCCCACCGCATAACCGGTGGGGACTCGGCCAGTCGAGTCAAAACAGTGACTTTATATTATACCGGAAGTACGCTACTAATTAAGTATACCGGATGGCACTAATAAATGTTATAGTCGACTCGGCAAGTCAAGTCAAACCAGTGACTATACAATACCGGAAGTATGCCAATGATCAACTATGCTGGATGTTAACGATTAAATGTTACAGTCGGCCATCCGATATAGAACGAGTCTCTTCGTTAAGGTTGAGAACATTGGGTAATAATCAACAAAAAGAATTTGACAAGATTTGTATATAAACACACAAAAAAAAAACTTAAGTATGTGGAGTTCATCATGGCTTCACTAAATTATATAATCAACACATTCAGGCAAAATATTGTAATAATTAGTAGGATTCATTTTAACAGATCATCGATATGATTAATAATTGATTATTGTTTTGATAAAACATTTTTTTCTTTAAATTACAATTTAGTTAATAAAATACTTAAATAAAAGGTATGATTGCTGGATGTTTACTTCTCATCAGCTATTAACAATTCGAATGAAAGTTGACACTTAGATTTGTAATTAAATTATATAAAGCAACGTTATAGGTTTTTGTTATAATTTAGGTATTAAAATACTTAAGTAATAGGTTTGATTACTCAATGTTAACAAGTTGTGTAGTTATACTATATAAATCAACGTTATGTTTTTTAAAGGCACTAAGCTGTTATTCAGATAATTTGTAGATTCTAAGATGCTAAAGGTCTGTCTTTAACATTCGCTGATAGTGTTCTTAGATTAAGATGCTAAAGATCTGTCTTTAACATTCCCTGATAGTGTTCTTAGATTAAGATGTTAAAGATCCATCTTCAACATTCCACGGTACATACTTGTACCTAGACACGACCTCTGTGGTACATGTTCAGTCATGATATAATCATGCTCCAACTTGGTGCTGAATCAACATCCAACTATACTTTGTAGCGTTATAATTTTTCTTAAAACGATCACCTCACCTGAACTGAACAATGCTTACTCTTCTAAGGAACTGTTGTCACTGGAAGTATTGCCTGTGGGATCATTATCAAAACTTAACCACGGGTAGATTTTATCAATTGATACAGTGCTTTCGTAACGCCTACCTTTTTTTGTCAAAGGCGTATCTTCTATGACGAAACGGTCATGAGGCAATATTTTTTTAATCCTATAAGGTCCCTTTAACTTTGCCTCAAGTTTTTTTGACTGTCCCGTTCCACCAACTACGGCCCTGATAACCCTAACAAGGTCTCCTTCCTTGTACTGTCGGCTTTTCTTCCTTTTTTTGTCAAACCTTTCTTTGTTTTGCTCTTGATTTTTATCCATTAATTCCCTAGCGTTATTTCTAATTTCATCTAAGCTTTGTGTTATCATTCCGCCCCCTACATCGTCAATAACGTCATTTAAAACGCCCTGGGAGGAATTTGTAACTTTTCTTCCAATTAACAATTCTGTTGGAGATTTCTTAGTCACTTCATGTGCTGTAGAGTTAATGCCCATTTGTATGTCCTGTACATAATCGTCCCATTTGTCCGGGCTTTGTCCGTGAGACATAGTACTTAGAGAAGACAGAATCGTGCGATTATATCGCTCGACTTGTCCGTTAGCACGTGGGGTCGCAACTGAGTTCAAAACATGTTTGATGCCCAGTTTGTGCACAAACGATTTGAATTTAGCGCTAGTAAAACTCGTCCCTCTATCTGTTATTAACCGAGTAGGGGTCCCGAAGTAACTAAAGTGATTTTTAAATACTTTGATGCTTTCCTTGGCTTTGGTGCTTCGAACTGGAGTCAGGTCGACATATTTTGAGAAAGAGTCTACAATAACCAGCAGGTAACAGTTTTTATGCTTACTGCGTATAAATGGCCCTAGATGATCCGCATGTATTGTATGGAATGGACCGCCCACTTTCGGAATAGGGTGCAGCTCTCCTTCTTTAGCCCCAGAAGGGATTTTGTGATGGGCGCATTCCAAACAAGCGGATACATATTAAAAGGGAAGCTCAGAAAAACGCATTAAACCATTTAAATTACAATTTATTCACAAACTAAAACAAATGCAAGTTGTACAAGAAAAAGAGTGAGTGAGATAGCTATACAAACGTCAAATAATGGCGGGGAATACTGCTCTTGACAAGTTGCGTTCGGAAATGCCTAACAGTCGGCCTTCCTGTACCACTGCTCGCCCCGAGCAGTATTCTCCATGTAAAGCAACGTAAAAGTAAAACTAAGCTAAGTAATATTGACATACCCAGGTGACTTCTTAATGCCACCACAACTGACTTCTTAATGCCAGTTCAGCTGACTTCTTAATGCCAGCACAACTAACTTCTTAATGCTAGTTCAGGTGACTTCTTAATGCCACCACAACTGACTTCTTAATGCCAGTTCAGCTGACTTCTTAATGCCAGCACAACTAACTTCTTAATGCTAGTTCAGGTGACTTCTTAATGCCACCACAACTGACTTCTTAATGCCAGTTCAGGAAGTACACCTTCCAAGTCGCGACTTATACAACACCTCTTAAGGCAAATCTCGAGATTTAAACAGTCAGTCAAATAACAAACAGTCTGAAACGTTCTTAATCGTTTCCAGTTATTTAACAAGTCTGAAACGTTCTTAATCGCCTCCAGTCAAATAACTTACAGTCTGAAGCGTTCTTAATCGCCTACAGTCAAGTAACAAACAGTCTGAAACGTTCTTAATCGTTTCCAGTTATTTAACAAGTATGAAGCGTTCTTAATCGCCTCCAGTCAAATAACTTACAGTCTGAAGCGTTCTCAATCGCCTACAGTCAAGTAACAAACAGTCTGAAACGTTCTTAATCGTTTCCAGTTATTTAACAAGTATGAAGCGTTCTTAATCGCCTCCAGTCAAATAACTTACAGTCTGAAGCGTTCTCAATCGCCTACAGTCAAGTAACAACAATGAGCGAACAATTATCGCCTTCTTAATGGCAGCTCACTGAGTAATATTACAAACAATCACAAACAAATAATATAAATCAGATAATGTAACAAAATGAGCGAACAATTATCGCCTTCTTAATGGCAGCTCATTGAGTAATATTACAAACAATCACAAACAAACAATATAAATCAGATAATGCAACAAAATGAGCGAACAAATATCGCCTTCTTAATGGCAGCTCACTGAGTAATATTACAAACAATCACAAACAAACAATATAAATCATATAATGTAACAAAATGAGCGAACAAATATCGCCTTCTTAATGGCAGCTCACTGAGTAATATTACAAACAATCACAAACAAACAATATAAATCAGATAATGTAACGAATGAGCGAACAAATATCGCCTTCTTAATGGCAGCTCACTGAGTAATATTACAAACAATCACAAACAAACAATATAAATCAGATGATGTAACAAATGAGCGAACAAATAACGCCTTCTTAATGGCAGCTCACTGAGTCATATTACAAACAATCACAAACAAACAATTTAAATTAGATAATGCAACAAAATGAGCGAACAAATATCGCCTTCTTAATGGCAGCTCACTGAGTAATATTACAAACAATCACAAACAAACAATATAAATCAGATAATGCAACAAAATGAGCGAACAAATATCGCCTTCTTAATGGCAGCTCACTGAGTAATATTACAAACAAACAATATAAATCTTAAGAATACAAGAAGTAATGTTTCATTCTTATTAAGAATAATCAGAATGGACTATATGATTTAAAACGATTCAGTTTGTCACGAGCTATCACATTACAGTATGCTTGACGGCGACTATGTGTATAGTCTTAATCACATTACGGCTTACACTTTTACAATCCTGAATTTGACTATCTAAACTTGGTGCAAGCCTGTCACTTCGTTACCCCTTGCACATGATATTACGTTCACCAATAACCATGTCACATACCTCAAAAGATCTTAACTTAACACATGTGAAGCATAAAACGCAGAACGACTTAAAAACTTTGTCTAACATCGTAAAACAAAATAAATCATCCAAGTCAGATCACCAAGCATTACCAATCACATTCAACATCACCAACGCAAGATCACCAAAGCGCCCAAGATGGTTTGCCATTAAAATAGGTAGGTAAGTAGTAGACTTGCTCCTTTGCGCGCGGATTGACAGCAGTCAAAATGAATTTTATTTGTTTCTTGTAGACCACAGTGATCCTTAAAATACTTACAAATAAAAGCTATGTTTCGGTCGCATACAACTCCGAATATCTGTAATACTATAATAACACGAACAGCTTCTAACTACAAGAGCTAGAGTGAATAAATGTCGTAAATCAAACACCAAGGTGGTCCACGTATAGATACTATGTGTAACGGCACCGGCATCTTTCATAAAGGATACAACAACACTGCTTGACACCCTGTTTATTTTTCTCGCATAGTGTTAAGTGCAGCCATGTACATTTTTTTTTTTTTTTTGTTTCTAAATACAGCGCCGTATTTGCCAAACCAGTTCTAAAATACACCACCTAGATAAAAGTAAGCAAGTTCTGTCAAATAGTCACTTTTAATTTTACCTTACAATTATTGGTCTACAGTTGAACCAATTGAAGTCTCCCTGTTGCATTGCTTCTACAAAAGTAGGTAGGTACTAAACATGTATCATTTATTCACTTAACGGAAATAACATTGTTTCGGCTAAACCCATCCAGGTGGCCCGTTGACTTACCAGCACGGTATTCGACCTTAAAAAAAAGTCTCCAATCAGTACAATCGGTAACTATTTAACTTAATACCTGTAACATACACCTTAAATTTAAACTAACTTACAACAACAGCAAGGGTCTCATAATCAATGCTTTGACTTCTGCTAGGCTGTAAGTGATTCACCAGTCATAAACATTCGTAAAAACGTGTTGACTCAAAACGATGTAGGTACTGCCGCGATCTTTCATCCGCTCGGCCATCGACAAAGTACAATATCTATAATATGAGCGCTTTGAATCTGTAAGCTACGCACTTTTTGTAGAACATTTATCAATCTTACAATTACAGAAAAAAACAATTCGAAAACTCATCTGATACTCATCAAGACTATTTCAGCAGGTAAGCTTTCGCCGATCTATGTCTTCAGACAACGATGTATGCAATGCACGACGCTCACTGATCCTAAGATAATGTGACCAACGTGCGGATGTCAATTAGTTAAGGTATTACACACTGCTCTAGACACTCCGTATATATTGTAAACCCTGAAATATATGATTGTGTGCCTAATATAATTGCACTTGCTGTGGCGCAACGCCACAACACACCAATGTGAATATGATTATCACATTTGAACAAAACTGATAGCCTTTCTTTTGTCTTGTCACGACACACCCCGTCACAGCAATATGTTGGTCTGTATAATTCGTGTACTAATATCCGTATTAGGGTCCTTCCTACAACGGTTTGGTTGTCACGAATCTAAATAACGCATTATAATAAATATGAGCCTCGCTCTGTGAAACCAGGAACAACGAAGGTACCACAGACAACCAGATTCAGCACAAACACTTGTTTCATCAACAAACCCCGCACTGTGCGGAAATCGAACACGCGACCCCTCGATGCTCAACCGTTGAACCACTGCGCTAAACGGGTCATCAACGACTCAAAACAAACGAAATATCAACATCAAAATAACAAGTTCGAATCTAATCGACAGGCAATTATTTAACACCTTGTACGACTGCACTTACATTTGGCAGTTCGATTAATTAATTTTGTAAATACGAAACATCTACTACGTTTTTTAAATAACACAAATCACCATGACAATACTCAAACGCTTAGTTGGTAACAGGCTGACTAATATTAACCTCTGTTTTAGGCACAGTTTGGCCTCATCAGCCACCTCCTTGAAGGATTTATTTTCGAATTTATGACATACCTCAAATGCCCAATGGTTGACTGGCAGATATTGCGCTCAGCATGAAGCCCGCCATACCGTACTATTATGTGCAATGAAGATGAAATAAATAATTAAATATTAAAAATTTTAATTGAACAACTAGACTCGCATGGATTGAATATTCAACTGTAACTGTAACCTCTGGGCTCTGTATAACTCTGTAATTATTATTATTTTACGCAAGACAAGACAACTGAAATCAATAAAAATGACAACTAATAATTTGCAGCTACAGTAATATCTGTAAATAATTAGACATAAGTTTGTCTGAAGTAACAGTTTACTTCAGGACATTCATTCTTATCATGGCCTGTACGATGATAACAGTGTGATGAACACCTTTTCTACCTAATTGTTTTCATCATCATGACAGACACAGCCACAGAATGCACAAGTTTTATGAATTTTGTAATGTTGGTGCAATGTGACCACAATGCTTACAACTGCATAATTTAATTATTAAATCAGTAACACTTGACTTACTTCAACGATGAAAATTAATATCTTAACATGCTGGACGTGTCCTGATAACCAGCAGAAATAGCATCAACTTACTGGTACGGAAGGTACCTACCTGTTATTGCTTCTGTAACCTGCATCGGGTAACCCACAAGCATAACCTTAAATAGATCTTGTCACATTAAAATTTATAAATAATATTCAGAACATTACACCATAAGCATTAACTTAGTCACACATCTGACTAACTTACTGATTGGAAAGAAAGGCAGTTAATAAACATTAGAGTTATGTAAGGTTGAGATATTAGTTTAGGTTTAGATAGTTGTTAGTATCAATGTTCGGCATACTTCTTTTTTTAAATTTAAAAGTCCAAATAAGTTTCAGAAATAGTTTTCTCATCACCAGTCATACATCCACAGAATACAAAATACCTTTATCTTTTCAGATTAACTTACTTACTCAATAATAATTAACAGATCAGATAGGATCAGAATCAGAAAATGTATCATTAAGACCAGCATAGACTTGAACTAAATCAGCTGTAGGTTGCCAATGGCACAGATGAAATGGTGGGGTACTACTGAAGTGGGGTAAAAACAGACCACTACTGTGGCTACTGGTTTCCATTATTCAAAGTACTAGGCATAGTAGATACCTAGCACTTTAACTAGGAGTAGTTTGACGAATGAAACTTGTTCAGGTTCGCAAGAACCTGCTGCTTAATCACTCTCCCATCAGGAGCATGATGAACACTCCGCAATAAGAGAGCGATTAAGGCAGAGGTCAGTGACCGCGCACACGGTCCGGTGCCGCGGTGCTCCAGCGGACTCCGCTCGGGACCGCCAAAACGCTGCCGATTTGAGACACTATTCAAAAGTTCACGAGGCAACGTATCATATGGGTACACCGTCCGTCACTACTACACATTTCAAAGATGACAATCCGATATCATGGAAAAGTTCACGTCCACTTATTGTTATTGGCTTGAAAGTTACTTTTATCACAAATTCACAACAATCCCCAATACACTCGATTCGACAATTCACTCACAGAGTCACAGTACCCGTGCGGCAACAGGTACGAACCGGTTTTTGTTTTCTGCAAGGCGTCCCGGTCGGCGCGGCCGCGCTTAGCAAATTTTGGAAAACGATACAGAAGTTACTTCCACTTATTGTTTCGTCAGGAAAACGTTTTTGTAGGCGCTCGGTACACTAATCCCGCTTCTGAGCTAAAAGGGAAGCTCAGAAAAACGCATTAAACCATTTAAATTACAATTTATTCACAAACTAAAACAAATGCAAGTTGTACAAGAAAAAGAGTGAGTGAGATAGCTATACAAACGTCAAATAATGGCGGGGAATACTGCTCTTGACAAGTTGCGTTCGGAAATGCCTAACAATATTTTTTTGTAAATCGGCGCATTTTCGGGAACCAATAATATGATCGCAGCCTTTCGAGGGTTTTATCAAATCCAAAGTGACCTACGTCATCATGGTTGGCTTTTAACAACTGCCATCGGACGCCCCGAGGAACAACCCAGCGTATAGTATTCTCATCGATGACACGGTAGACTCTTCCGTTTTTCAGTTTATATTCGTGGTGGATGCTGGCAATTTTCGCCGTTGATGAATCTTCCAATACTTCTTTGATAACTTTTATTTCAGCATCACTAGATTGAACAGTTGTAATCCAGTCTTCAATATTTACGGTTAGAATATCCAGGGTGTATGATACCTCATTTTTTTCTTCAATAGGGCTTCTGCTTAACGCATCGACATGAGCCATTTTGTCTCCGGCTCGGTATTCAACCTCACAATCGTATTCTAGGAATTGTATCCACCATCTAGAGATGCGTGGAATCAGGTCTCGTTTAGAAAATGTAGTGCTCAATGCGTTACAGTCTGTGACGATCACGAACTTGACACCGAGCAAGTACACTCGAAATTTGGCTAGTGAACTGACCACTGCTAAGGTTTCAAGTTCAAACGAATGTAATTTCTGTTCATCAGTGGTAGTCTGTCTACTGTAGTACGCCACAGGGCGCCAAGGGTTTGAGGCAAAACGCTGAAGTAAAATGCCAGCGAGGCCTACTTTACTTGCATCGGTGTGCAATTGTGTGTCAGCAGTATGATCGTATAGCGCAAGCACAGGCCTCTCAATCAAATGAGTTTTCAAAGTTTGAAACGCTTCTTCCTCTTCAGACGTCCATTTCCAAGGGGTATTCTTCCTCAAAAGAGCCGTCAGTGGCCTGGCTATTAGTGCAAAACCTTTGACGAACCTCCTGAAGAAACTTGCCAGACCCAGGAATCTGCGAACATCGTGTGGGTTCATAGGAGCAGAGAATTTTGAGACGGCTTGAACTTTCTGAAGACCAGGTTTGATTCCCTGCTTACTAATTTCAAATCCTAGAAACTCAATGTTTTTCTGAAAGAAGTTACACTTCTCCTTCTTAAGGGTTAGGCCGCTTTGCCTCAGAATGTCTAGTACTTCTTTCAGTCTACCTAGTCCTTCCTCAAATGAAGCTGCTGGTATTAAGATGTCATCCATATAGATGACGACATATTTGACCTTTGCCAATACTTTGTGCATTACCCTCTGAAACACAGCCGGTGCGTTTGCTAAACCGAACGGCATGCGCGTATATTCATACTGCCCATCCGGTGTGACAAACGCAGTTTTCTCTACAGATTCCTCAGCTATAGGAATCTGATGATACCCGGATGCAAGGTCAAGTGTAGAGAACACTGCTTGTCCAGACAATCGATCCAGCAAATCTTCAATCCGAGGTAGGGGATAATGATCACGTTTTGTTTTATTGTTAAGAGCGCGATAGTCCACACAAAGCCGCTTGTCACCAGATTTCTTGTGAACTAAAACAATCGGACTAGCATACGGTGAATTTGATTCTCTAACTATTCCGCTCGCAATCATTTCGTCTACCATATCCCGTACAAGTTGTCGCTCTGAGTAGGACATTCTGTAAGGTCGGTATACTACCGGGTTAGAATCCTTGAGCTGGATTACCATTTCTGCTTCAGTTGTATATCCCAAATCATGTAAGCCAGTTGAGAAGCAGGTTGCGTATTCATCTAGTAGGTCGTTCAATCTTTGTTTCTCATCTGGAGATAATCCATTTCCGCAACTAATAGTAGATTTGTAGAGTTGAGTTTCACAGTTGGGCATGACTGTTACATTCTGAACATGCTTTACTGCGTCCAAATAAATAGCCCTAGTAATCAGAGAACCCCTCTCAATGGTCAATGGGTTAGTTCCCAAATTTTGTAAGAGTAACAAGCAAGTGCCTTGGTGAATCTTATACTCTCCCGGTAAAAGGAAATATTCTCTACCCGCGCAACCTCGTACAGAACCACCAACGTACACATTTCCACTTAGTTGTTCATCTGTGTGAACATGAATTGCCTTCATTTCACCTGAATTAATAGTGACATTCGTTTCAGATCTTAGTAATAACTTTTTGTTTTCGCATTGACTTACATTTTCGAATTTCAAATCCGTTGCAGTTTTTATGATGCGCACGTTTGGCCGTTCTGTAAGGTATGCCCTAGAAGGACGGGGCTGTTTATTAAATGGTCCTCTACTACAAAAACATCTACCCCCTTCTCGCTGACACTTTGTACTTCAACAAGAACTTGGACCTTTCCCAATGGAGCATAGGGTATGTTCCCCAAGCCCCGTAGGAATGGGCCATCTACTGGAGACCAACACAAATTCAGGTTTTTCGCATCTGTCTGCCGAATAAGTGTAGCTTCACTGCCTAGGTCTACTTGACAAAATATTGGCTTTCCATTAACTTGAATTCCTATTCTATACTTGCTATTGGGGCTTTCATCAAATTGGTTATTTGTATTTTTATGTGAGACACTTATAGGTTTGTTGACCTCTAGTTCATCATGTAACAGAACCCGGAGAACACTTTTACCATTTGCAGCTTCCGGTTTAGAAACTTTTTTTGGGCAGTCTGTAACTAAATGGCCCACAAGACGACAATATGAGCACTTAAGAATAGGTTTCGGGCACTTAGAACATGGATGCCCTTTTTCCTTGCAGTTAAAACATATCAGAGTGTCGGTATTCTGACGTGGGTTGGGGTGATTGGTGAAATCGCGCGTTCTGTAACTCTGCCTGTTATTAGTGCTATTAAGCAGGTTCCTTTTATCCCTTTTATTATCAACACTGCTGTCCTTTGTCTGTACTTTAATTGTTTTGAAAAACTGAAGGACTTGTTCAGGTTTCACGAAATTAGCAGCTTGGGCACCTAATCTAACTCCCCTATCATCTATTCCATGAATTATGCAATCTATCGCTTCCTTACCGAAAATTTTGCAGCGATTCAACAAATTGATCTTTGAAAAATAATACAATTCCAGTGGTTCGCCAAAACGAGCTCTTTTGCCTAACATTTCAGTCAGTATCTCTGCATAATTTTCGGTAGCTGGAAAAGATTCCATTAATAGTACTTTCCATTCAGGCCAAGTTCTCATAAGAGATGGTAAACCCTGGTACCACAGTTTAGCATGACCAGAGAGCTTGGGCAAAGCATAGTGAACGGTTTGTCTATTATTCCAATTATAAATTTCGGCACATTCATCGACCTTACGTAGCCAAACGCTGATTGGCTGTTCCCTACTTAACGGGTCGAATTCAGGTACAACATTGTTCAGAGCAGGAAAACTTTCACGTTCGTTATTTTTACTCATTACTTTTAACATTTCCATAAACAAATTAGATGTTGAATCATACCTGGACTTCCCAGTCTCATTGTCCCTTCCAGGGCTCCGTTTCCAATCAGCGATTTCGTTAAATCTTCCGCTTCCCTTATTGCCCTTTGTCGGACTCCGCCTTTGAATGCAAAGTTCCAGCTTCCTACGACGATCTCGGTCTCGAAACTCTTGTCGCTCACGCTCCCCCTTGAGTTGGCTTTCAAGTACACGTAAGCGCTGTCGCTCTAGCTCCAATTCCTCTCGTAGTCTTTTGTTGCGAGAGTTACTACGACTTCGCGTGCGGCTGTGCGCATGGTTCTGCTCTAGACGTAGTTTTGGCTGATCTAGGTAGTTATGTCGGTGACTGCTTCTATTGCCATGACTACGACTACGCCTTTTCGAAGATACAGAACTGCTAGTGCGGCCCCGTTCACGGCTGGGCCTAGGGGTAGTCAAAATCCGCTCCGACCTGTAGCCTCGATGACTACTTGTAATTTCGTTCGGCTGGTGGTGGATAGTCGCAGTAGTTCTCACTGTCTGCACTACTGGACTCCTTGCGTGCACCAGATGATCGTCATCATCAGATAATCGCTGCTGTCCATCGTCATCATCAGTGTCCATTATCACTTCTTGATCTGAAACTTGAAATAAGTAGGCATGTACATTGCAAAACCCAAATAAACAAATTAAACTGAGGATTTCGTTTGTTTGTTAAACGCGCTCATGAACTTCTAGTTGAGACTTATAAACAATTTCATAATTGTCGAAAATAGTTTAAGCTAAATGACACCACGCTATGCCAATGAGCGATAAGTCAGTAACCAAGAAGGTTGAAAAAACTTTGATTATTTCTAGTGAGAGGTGAACAGTACAACAGAACTTAATCTATCTTTCCCAAACTGACGCAGGTGAGACCACGGGCACAGCTAGGATTCAAGATATACCCAATTTGCTGTCTCAGATTTTAGCCCTATCTGTAAAAAACTTAGCAGCCGTAAATATATTAATTTACCACATTAATTATATAAGTATAATAAAACTATCAAGACGGGCTCAAAATTCTACAGGCAGAGTCGGTGTAACAACTAGGCCTCCGAAAATTGCTTCTTGGTTACGAGTTTAGTTATGAGACATTAAAAGAATCAATTATGTTTTTGTTTTATTTCTATAACTTCTATATCCCATGTAGCAACGAAATCTAATAAATTTCGACATCATATAATTGCAGCAAAATGTTATTAATGCATTGACTTACTTAAATATAACTTTAATATTAATTATGTATTATTAACATTAAAGGACCTGAAACTTTCCCATCCACAGGCTGGCTCTTAAAGTAAGCATATGTTTCTATGAGTGTCAAAACATGTCGAGGTGGGGTCGAACCCAAGACCTGCGGTCTTTTAAAGCAGCATCGCTGCTTAAAGAACCAAACAATTCAGTCCACTAACAAGTTATAGTTCGAATTAAGGATTGCATTTATTTAACCCACATCAAACCACATCGGTGACAATGTGGTTGATAGACAGCTCTTTCATTTACGTTGAGTGATGGATTAGAAGAGAAGACTTTTATAAACACATTAGTATCTATTTTATCAACAATAAGAAAAAAAAGATTTACAGTAATGCATGTTGTTTTATTTACAGCATGTATGCCCCAGAGAGTAGCCCTGGCAAAGCCTACATACGGCAATGGGTGTAAAGAATAATTATTGCTCTATACAGGATATTCTCCCGATATTAATCAATAACTTCTTTTCTTTGTAAGTATGTCATATAGTGTAAGGAACAACCAACCATTTATACAGGATATTCTCCCAATATAAATAATGTTTGCTCTCTTGTGTACGTATGCCTCCGGAGTGTAGCCCCGGCAAGGCAGGCGCACAACTATTTGTTATTTTAACCATTCGATCTTACGGGATACTCTCCCGATAAGGTCGGATAATTGCTTTATGCTTTTATGTGTAATACTCCAGAGAGTAGCTCTGGCAAAATAGCACCCATAAAACAGTGTTCCTTGTATGCATATAACGTGAGATTATTTAAACATTGATTTTAATTATTAATACAGTTCAAAACGGAAGTAATTCGTTACACATAATCCATCACTCAGTGAAAATTTTCGCATGCACTAATTCATGGTAAAAAAAAAAAAATTAGATTAGATCTTACGTACCTTGTGGGACAGTGATTTCGATACCGCTTCTGAAGTTGAAACGCTAGTTTCAATGAAAGGGTATTTTCTTCAGAGTAAAACACAATTTGTAAAACTTCACTTTTGTATTTCTTCACTCTTACACTACTCGAACAGAGTTACCACTCGCGAAGTAATCGTACGACAGACTGCCTGTTCTGAGTCGAGTGCCGACCTTTTATGCATCAACCGAGCTAGTGTCCCCACCGCATAACCGGTGGGGACTCGGCCAGTCGAGTCAAAACAGTGACTTTATATTATACCGGAAGTACGCTACTAATTAAGTATACCGGATGGCACTAATAAATGTTATAGTCGACTCGGCAAGTCAAGTCAAACCAGTGACTATACAATACCGGAAGTATGCCAATGATCAACTATGCTGGATGTTAACGATTAAATGTTACACTTACTTAAACAGTCTTTATATAGGATACAGTTTGTATACTATATTTCGTTACTTAATTTTTTTTTGTTTAACATTACTCGTTTGATCATTGCTTAAAATTTACTGAACTTAACATCCAGTTCAAAACAACGATAGTCAAAACCTTTTTGTTGCATTACAACAATCAATTCCGCGAGTTAAACCCTACTAAACAGTTACACATTGCACAAAATTTACAACCGTCTACAGGGAACCACAAAACCTCCTTCATTATAGCATTTGTCAGTTTTTTCCCGCCCTAAACGCAAAGCCAGACAACATCTATCTTTCAAAAGTACGGCTACGACGTCAAAATTACAAATTCAAATATTATTTCGAGCGAAAACTTTCACAAATCCACTTTGCACGAAAGCATTCTTTACGACACGCCATACCACCCCCGGGGTGGTTGAGTTGATTTAGATTTATACAGCTCATATACAAGATGCTATTAGGCTAGGTCCACACCAGACTGTTCCGTCAAAATGGGAGACGACAAACGTTTAACGTTGCGAGCAAATGAAATTAGGTAGCGTTACAATAGTTGAGGTGATTTTTCACGAATAAAAAATAATATAATGGAAAACCGGTGCAGGTACAATGTAGATATAAATATATTTTAACAAATTTTCTCAGGTATGACGTTCCTAAACTCACCTTTAGCTCGCACTTACTACTCTCGGGTTTGTACATCCGCTAAGTACTTTTATGTTTTAAAATCAATTTATACAAAGTAAACAGTACCACACGCACACGATACACGATGTATGACATTACTAGCATATTTATTTGTTGCTGTCACAAAGTAATGTATATTTTTTTCCTTCTAATGATTACTTACATAATCAAACACACCTTGTACCTCAATTGTGAACCATACTCATTTTAACGTCAGTGTAGATTCAGCCTTACAATAAACCATGCTATTATGCAATACCAATAAATATGAAAGACAATGTATTGGGGATAGTGCTAGTTAGAAGTTGAGCAAAATGGTATTACTACTACTTCTCACGCATATAATAATAAAAAACTTAAAGCCATAAAAACTTACCCTTTTCGGTAATCGAAATAAAACGCATTTTACAAGAGTTATAGAACATTATTTAACTGGGCTCCTGTGGCTACGAGCTAAGCAACGTTTACTGGGGTTGGTAATAGGATGGGTGACCACACGACCGAGTATACGTGTTTTATTTTAAAATATTTCACATACGTGAAACTTGAACGTAAAACTCCAGGTGTATACTTACGTCAATTAATGAATTGATAGTGAGTAGAAAATATAAACTACAAGTAGCTTTTGTGCCACAAGGTTTGAAGAAAGCTGTTATTCCTGTCGAAAGGAAACGTTTCATAAATTACTTAGAATTGTTTTCTTTCACTAGATTTCAGATACCAGGTTTCACTTTGATGCAGATGGCTTCACGTCAGCGATTGTTCCCGAGTTTTAACATCACTGCATTATAAAGGAAAAAACCACTTCTAAGTAATAAAATCTTATTTTATACTCTATTACTACTCTCGAACTTATTTTCTAAGCAAGATATTTTCTATTCAAAACCCCTACTATGATATTTTGATTCGGGCATGTCATGTCATGAACATCTATGAGATAAAAGTATCGGGAGTATCTAAATACATGTATTCGACACAAAGCTGTCTATCAAATCTTTATTGTGTTATCTCAGTTTTCATATGAAAAATGATTTTAATTAAATTTATCTAAATTTAAGCATCTCTCATTTTCAGTTCTATTGTCATTTTACAGGACGGCATGAGTTTGAAGCCATGGTCAACATTGATTGACGTTTGTGAATGGAAGTAGAAATAAAATTCTACTCAAATAATTCCACCAGTTTACTCATCAAGCAGCTTAAAATGTATTTTATTTACAAAATTGAGAAAAATGGAAAAAAAACAGTTTTATCACATTTTTTTTGGCTTATACCTACTCGTCGTTGTAATGACAATATTTTCTGACAAAGTGCATTATTTTTGTCTAATGCGCGGTATAGCGTTATAGTGTTTAGCTTAAAGACTGACGTCAGCTGAGACCAATTACATAACGTGTCTTCCGAAGCACGGATATCAACGTAAACTACAACGCTAAATTTCGGCCGGTACCGACACCCGCCCCAATATTCAACCTGGCGTGCATTGTTTGACAACGGCGATCGTAGCCGATTCCGCAACCATGAGCACTTTGACAACATGTTAGTTAAAAAATATGTTTTTGGGCAACATAGTACTAGCTATTTGTTGCTTAGAAACACTCCATTTAAACTTGATTCTGTTTTCATCGAATTGAATCGAATCGAAATCAAAAAAAACTCATGTCTCATCAGCTTCAAAAGCCATATGATCTCCACTGCTGAACATAGACCTCACTCATAGATTGGCAAAGCGGCCAGTTGTAGGCAGCATACATCCACTAAAACACTGCTTTCTCTATCAGGTCCACCGTCCTTGAAGAGCCATTCTTATCGGCTTCAACGGTCATCAGTTCCTCGTGCTATCTGCTGCCACGTCAACTGGTGCTGGGTTATCTACGTCTAAAGTATATTGAAAGGTCCTTTTATTTAGCTCTCCAAAAATGAAAAATAAGCCAAACTTGACTACATTAAACTTTGCACGTGAAAGGCGATTCGATCCGTGCGAGGCGCGAACAGAACACAAACGTTGGGGTGTCAACTTTAATTGGTGCTGTATTTCAAGCCAAGTCTGGCTCGTGTATGCATCCGCAGCCTTTTGGGTGACGCCTTAGTGACAGCGGAAGTGTGCGTTGTACTTCTTTGGTAACCTTTGCGCTTGTTCAGCATTTCTGTAATTTTGTGAAGCCGTAAGTGGCTCGGGTTCGTGATGTCATTGGCTAGTAAGATTACGAAAACACACTTTTTTACTAAGGCAACGAATGTTATCACAACGATGAGTTGTTATGATATATACCTTATAATTAAATAAAAAAAAATGTTGACCGCAACGGATAACGCTTTCAAAGGTATGCTTTTCCTGCCCATGTTTTTTAAGCAGTATGGATATCAAATTACTGATGTATTCTTACTTTTGTAATAATAATTATTGTAATTCACACAGTGAAGAACAACACTGGTCTTTAGTAATTTTGTTTTTGTTTTTTGTAGTTTTTTGTTACAACACTTATGCAAAACTCAAAATGGTTGTCCAACCTACATTTTTGTCCACTTTGAGCAATGATGAAAGCTTGAAGAAACTCACACGCTGTTAGTAACAAAATAATTTTTACATGCTACTTACACATTTGCTTGATAAGAACCCAAGCCGCTATCACTGAGACCCCGACTTTTCAGTGAATTTGAACTGGCGATATCGAGGGTTCTATTGTTCGTTTTTTAAGTTTCACTCGAAGGTGTGTCTAATTGGATGGGCAAGGGTTGCAGAGAGAAAAGCTTTTTCATTTGTTTTTTTACAGGTCAAAGTTTTCTCATTTTTTCGATTGCGTGTTGCACACGTGACTAGTTTCGTAAAAGTACAAACTCTAGATTAGATTGGTTTGAATTTGGTTCGGTGAAGTCAGAAAACTAATTCCAACTTGAAGCTAACAAAAAAGATCTGAAATGTTAAAATGGCATGAGATTGTGTGGCGCAAATGGCGAATCTGACGAATTGGCAATGTCATCTGATTTCAGCGTTAAACTGATTTTCCTTCTATTCAATCTGAATCTTCAAAAACATGAAGTCTAAGACAAAATAAGAAACTCATCTTTACTGCAATAGTATAGTCATATTATTTTACTCAAATGCCATAAATCGGTTGTTTAGAAAAAAAATATTAGCCTGAATGATGAACATTGACTAAATATCTGATAGTCAATCTATTTAATAATGATTTTTGTTGCGTTTTATTGAGAGGAAATAAATTAATATGTAAACCGACGACGCTGCACCGTCTGATAAATCAAAAGGAATGCTTTTTGGTACAAGGAGAAGTAAAATACCTACCTGCTTTCATTCGTTTATTTTAAATAACTGGGTCGAAATACTGAATACCCTGACCAAGTCAATCGATGTCGTAATAATTTCCTTAATTTTCGTCCGAGAGTCGTCTCAAAGCGTGGATCCGATAACTCTTTGTTTGCAACGAACTGTTTTATTAGCTTAACAATATTCAACTTTTTGATCACAGCCTATTCATTACAAAATCGAACTTGTTTAAAGCGCAGCTAAGCTGAAAACCCGGAGGAGTGGATAGAGGGATAAAATACAAAGAGATCGGTAAGAATGTTTGCAGACTTAAGCTTTAGCTGTGAAAAAAGGTTGCCGAGCCCACGATGGTGGGAATATTGATTCGACTTATCAATATTGGCTCAGAGTTGCGTGCGCTCGGATTTTTAATAAAAGAAAAATGTGCATAACATTTCGGACATAATTTGGCGCGAATTTAATAAGAAGATTGTAGTGCCCAATTTTTATGATCGCTTTGTTTACTTACAGGTTCAAAAGCTGTGACCCTCACGATTTTGCTTGCTTTTTTTCGCTTTTATTAATGCAAAGCATTTTTGTTTTATAATGTTTTTGTTCAGATCAAATAGCCGCAGGTAAATTGGAGTGCACTGGCATCAGGGTTGAACTACTTGCTCGTTAAGACGGACAGCTCTGTAATGAAGACAAAATGAATATTTTGATGGCAGATGAATCTTAACTGGGAATCTTAGTATATTGCTGACTGTACATTTGTTGATAAAACCTTATTTCGCTCATTTATAGGCTGTCGTGCATAGTCTCATCTTGGTGAAAAGACTGCTCACTTATTTTAACTACAACTACAGAAAAACAGAGTGTTATAACTAAAATATACTATATAAATATACTTAAATAAACAGAAAAATGCTAATATGTAAATATACTTAAAAAAACAGAAATATTGCAATCGTGAAAGAGTAATGCCTGCATGCGACCTTGTGTTTCACCTTTATATAGGTACTAAGTAAGTTGGTTGTCAAAAGTACTGGTTGATATTTAATAGGACCTATTTGAAAGGGCTTGGGTCAAATAGACCAGGGGTTCTGTATCACTGAAATGCTAAACAATCAAAATATTCCATGCAAGTAAATGCTAATAAAATTTAAGGAAAACTTTTGAAAACATTTGGAAAGACATGTTCCGACACCGGTGGTTGAGTCACATTATGTTTGTATACTGTGTATTTATTTATTTCTGATTCTGATTCTCATTATTATTCAATCATGAAATACAGAATTTAAAAAGGGATAGGTTAAAAAAATGATAATTTTAAAAGGCACGATGGCTGAATTTATATATTTCAACTAAATAACTCGTGCAACATTTTATCGATCAGGTGAGATTGTGAAAAAAAAGGCCTCTAAGTCATGAGGTCATGAGGTAGGTAACTTTATGTAATTGTGTTACTTATTTACAACAGAGCCCAGCGCCAGAAAGACCCAACCTGAATGGCTTGCAGGAGTCGCCGTCGCCGGACACGGTGTGGACGACATGATGATGATGATGATGATTTATAAAAAAACAAAACATTGCAAACATCACGAATTTCACGTGTCTACTAATAACTTCATCGTCTAAGTGAAACAGCGCCCCAAACGTGCCAAAGATACGAGCACTCGTGAGTTGCGCTCGCGTGTCAAAAACCCAAAGGAATTCTTTCGATAATTCTGAATAAGAATTAATCTATTGCACGCTTTGCCCGCGGAAGAGTTACCACAGATACTCACAAAATTTACTGGGTATATTTATGCGCACCGTTTGTGGAGGATTTATTGTCTCTATCTGCCGGCTTCAAGCAATAAAGTGATTTTAAATGGGTCGCGTTATGAATTTCACTCGCTCACACCATAACTAGTTGGACAACAGCAGCGGGTCGAACATAAACTTCCTATAGTTGCAGATAAAGTCTGTGTATCCTGGTGCTGAACATGTCCATATCTTATTTCATTATAAAATATCCCTATTGGTCTTGGATATCTCTATAACCTTCTCCCTTCTTCTCCCTCTTTTCCAACATTCTCATATTATTAATATTAATATGGTTTCAATGTCCAACTATTACGGAAAAGGCCTAACCATTCCGTTTTCACTAATGCCTATTCCGTGCTTTTTCCGGACAATTGCTCAAAAATAAGTCTGAATCTTCCTACCATTGCATTCTCGGCCTACTACGGTTCCTACGAAACTCCCAGATACGTAATGTTCAATTGGAGTGCATCCTGCTAGCGAACTTATGCAATTGCGTTCGAAAATCACAAAAAGTTATCCAACTTTCCTTAAATAGCCATTTCACAAAATACCCCATAATGTTATGATTGTTACAAAATATCGAATTAAGAATTAAATTATGAAATCTCGCACAATACCCGGTTACGTAACATAATAGTTGGTAACCATAAACCCTATACAATACGATCGATTCGAATCAAAAATTCATTTCTCTTATGCCCGAGTCCATTCTATTGTGAGGCGGCAATTTGTGAAGCAACCGTAATTGACACGTTCAACAGTATCGATTATTCAGGAATATTTGTCAAAAACACTGTGGTACAGCTGTGTTTATGAGCTCGTAATCACTGCTTTTGAGCCACCTCAATAAGAGACTTTCTTTGGAATGTTGCCGAAATTAAAAAGAAATAACCGGATTTAGCTGATCGCTATTTGTGAAACGAATATTTACTAACTATGAATAAGTCAGTTCGATATAACTGAAGTTGACAGGAAATACAGTTGACATTCATATATTAATACACTAAAACCCCCTATTCATAAAAACGAACGCAACGCTAAAGAACAGATAAAGTGATTGGCGCGTTTTGTCACTTACTCGCAAATGGCGGCTGCAACAAGAATGAAAAGGACAGGGTGATACTAAAGTTAACGTGATGTTGAGGAACTGTTTATGAATAAGGGGGTGAAATACAATCATGCTTAAGTTGAAGTATGTTCAGATGTTAGGCGCAAAAAGGCTGTTGTTTGTCCAGGATCTCTAGGGCACTGACCTATGTCAATACTAAGTATTGACTATTCCTCCCTCATTATACTGTATCCAGTTGGACATAATTTTCATAATGGATACTTCATGTTGTAGTGCAACAGTAGGTTTAAAGTCGGACAAACCTGTTATTACCAATGATTACCTGAATCCATACTAAAACTAGGTTAACGATGGTTTTGATGCTGCTTCAAAATATCGGCAGATTGAGGTGCCCGTGGCGCAGTTGTGACAGTGATCGGCGACGATCGCTGTTGCAAAGCAATACACGCCGTGCCGGAAATGGGATGGGTGATTTCGACCGAAATTTAGTGACGTATTTTTCGGGTATCTCCGTGCTTCGGGAGGTACGTTAAGCAGTTGGTCTTCTTTTGACGTCGCTAAATGACAGTCGTTAAGCCTAGTCAGAGGCCTTAGGGTGGCTTGATAACATCTGTCATTAAGGTTGCTCACAAACCTTACACCCCTCCAACAATCCGCACTGCACCCGCATGTGAGTATGGCTCATTCCAACTCATAGTTGAAATGAGGCCTGTGCCCAGTAGTGGGACGTAAGTAGGGTTTATGTTAATATAGAGCAGTCGAGATTCGCCCTGTGGCAGGGGCGTTAGAATACTGCCACGGTCCCCCCCCCCCGCCTGTTGCAAGAGCCGACTAAAGGGGGGCCTTCGGGGTCACTGGGAGTGCACACGGCGGGGGCTGTGTGCCTCCATCTCAAGCGGCCCCGAGGAAGAGCGGCGGTGTGGGAGTGACCTTCACACCGCCGTACACACCGGTGAGTGTAGAGGGGAGGTATCGCTTCCCTCGAGTTGGGCCGGTTATGCCGGCATAGCGCGCCAGGGGTCCGCCGGTGGAGTTCATTACCTGAGATCTCGAGGACCCTCTGGGTACGCGCTGAAGCAGGTCACCGGGGGGTTTAGTGAGTAGTGCCTGCCGCCTCAAGGCAGGCGAACCTCACACACCCCCGCCCTTCCCCCAAAGCGCGGGACGTCCGTAAAGGGATTCCCCCCGAAAAAAAATAACAACATTTGCAGATCTAGATCTCTTCCACTGTAATCTTGGGTTCCAAGGACTCGAGTTTCCAACCTTTTTATGACTTCTGCTATAATGTAAATGAACCATCACGCTGTCATTACGGAATCTCGCGTAAATCGCTATGTTACACAAATTTCGACAAAAAGTGTCTATTGTCGACTAAATTATGGCATTTCGTCACTTTTATCGCTAATGCGTTGTTATGCAAGTTAGCACTTTTGGCCTTAATGCTGTTTATTTTATGTTTTGTTTGCTTGTAGATGGATAAAATGGAAATTTGTTTACGGTGAAGCTTACATTAGCCGTAAATTGTGTAAGAACTAATGTTACCTACTCTCACAAAACAGCAAGAAGAGGTAGGGCACAAGTTTCTCTGCCCGTAATTGCGTATTGTTTGTCTAGGTGACTGAAAACCAGAAAAATATATACATTTGGTCATGTTGGCATCAGACTTTTTAATCGGAAGTTAAATATTTGAAATAATATTTTTTCCGAGTGTTAGAGGTGGATGCCTATAACATTGATGAAATCACCCTAGCTCATAGGGTAAATAAACCAGAAGATTCGGCCGATCTGTTAATGGTCTCGGTAGCATAGTTGGTTAGTGCAGTCGCCCGGTTTGCGAAAGATGCGGATTCGAGTCCTGCCTGATGCCAACATGACCAAATATCTTTTTCTGGTTTTCAGATCTTTAGTAAAGATACTGCATGGAAAATTCTAAAACAATAATAAAACAGGGTAATTTTTCTATCCATGCACAGTTTTTTATACCTATGAATATTATTAGGTACGTGTGATAGACCACGTTGGTTTTTAAAAAAAACTTGTCTTACGCATTGGGAACAAAATTTACATTCGCGTGTAGACCCATAAAAATAACTTCTGCATTCTAAAGATCTTATGAACATTTAAGTATGAAGGTGAAATTGGATTGAGGGATGGGGATGTACAAAACAGTAGTTACCTTTTTTTAAATAAAAAAAAGTTATTTCCGATAACTATTGTGAGACGAAAAAATTTTAAGAAACGCATAATTTGTTTTACTATGACCTACACAATAGCCAAGTTTGTGCACTGTAATGGTACTTTCTAAACAAGCGTACTTCATTGTCAACCACATTGTCACCTATCATCAGGTGAGATCGCGATCAAATATTCCGATTTAGTCTTAATCAAGTCACCATGTTTTTGCCAGTTTCCATGTTGTAAGTAGGTAAAATAGGTCCTAAGGGTTGGAATTTTCTATTTAATTACTACCACCGGCCATATGTATGAAACAATCATGATACGAAGCAAAATGTTCACGTATTGATAGCAATAAAATTAAAAAAGAAACCTTCACCATTATTTGAAGGTGAACTGCTTCATAACTCATTTAAAAGATTTCCTGGAGTAATTGAATTCGAAATTTTCACTAACACAGTGCTGCCCTCTATAACGAGCACGCACGAACGCTCTGAAATTCCCCTTATATGAATATTTTGTCTCAATGAAAATGAAATTACGACTGGAATACACCCCTACTGCCTTTCGGGTCACATAATTTATATGGCACGCCATAACATTCGAAGAATTTTTCATATGCGGAGGAAAATTGTTATATTATTTTAAAATGCTCTACATATTGAAGGATAAGATGGTTTTTATTGCATCCTACCTATTGCATGTTTAAGGTTTGTTTTGTTAAGGATCAGCTCAAATGTTCAAAATGTTTTTAGTCAAGTAGCTATATTGCTTTTACGATATGACAGGCTTTTGAATCTATACTAATTGGACTGTTATTTAGGCGCAAACATTTAAATAGCAGGTTCACTGCAGCTTTAGTTTTCGTGTCAAATTATCAATTACATTTTGTGTAATTTATTGTTTTGCGTACGTAATTTTTGCTGTCTGTAGCTCATCTTCCCTTTTAATATTGTAGATGACCTCAATATCCTGCTTTAAGTCTAGTTTCACTTTGATTTTATTATAATTTTCATATGAATTTTGATTGTCATATTCGAACACTCTCAAATTTCAGTAAAATTGCTCAACATTCAGTGCCTAAGACCTAGACCAAACCACATCGTTACGAGCCCACATTAGATTCAACTCCCATACAAATAGCAGTACTTATGCACCCCTTGCACTTTACTAATGAAAGCTGTTATTATAACACATTACTGCGCCGACAATTAGCATGCTTTTGCGTTAGACTGCACTACAGAGTATCAGTGTATTAAATGTAATAGAAGATAATAGTGCTTAGATATATTTGTAAACAGCGTATTTTGAGTGAAGTGTCTGTAGCTTGGTGGTAAGAGTGGTAACCGGCAACGACACTCGAACGATACATAACAAGTCAGGTAATTAAATGGGTGTCTATCCTTATCCTGAATTAAAAATAGTGAAACATTTCAGCCAACTCCGTATTTCGGAAGGCATGTTAAATAGGTGGTTCCGGCTGACGGTACTAGAAGGCAGAAGCCTTGCATTGAAAAATCTGCCCCTAAATGAAACATATTTTACTGGGTATTACAACCATAGATCGGAGTAGGTAGAGCTATTTGGGTTCATTGACCGCAAACATTGATGTTAATATGGATATTCCACAAGATTTCAACTGATACTCCGACATTTAAATGAATTTGATTCCTGCTATCAATAAGTATAGGGAATGGGATAAGACATTGTTATATCGAATCTATGATTAAAACAGACGTTTATACTGGGTAATATAGATTACTTTTCCAACACGCCAATAACCTCAACGTTCTTTACTAAAGATCTGAAAACCAGAAAAATACATTTGGTCGTGTTGGCATCAGGCAGGACTCGAACCCGCATCTTTCGCAAACCGGGCGTTTGCACTAACCAACTATGCTACCGAGACCATTAACAGACCGGCTGAATCTTTCTGGTATATTTACCCTATGAGCCAGGGTGATTGCATGGAAAATGCTAAAACAATAATAAAACATAGTAACCTCAACGTTCGCTTATTAGGAACACTGTTTTTTACTGCATTATTTAATTTACCCCTACAAAGTAAAATTAAAAAAACATCTCAAACTTCCAACACAATAACCCGCCGTCAAACAGGCCAGCTCTACCTACTGGAGGAGCCCTACTAATAAATGAGACTAATTAATCTAAAGTAACGTCTGTCATGCTAAAGAATAGTCGGACGCCCCCGGCCAGGCAGCACAAGGCACTGACACAGTGTAATTGCTTTTGGTAAATCAACAGTCCCCTAGGATGAAGGCTCAAAATTATCTAGCTCATTTGTTATGTCACTTTTAAAAAGTTTAATAATCGCTAGATTTTCTACTAATCATTTTTAATCAACACAAGGAGAGATGAAATGTAGGTTTAACTTCTCTGGTATTAGCATTAGGTTATAAATGTAATACTAGAATTATGTGGCCCTTATTATTTGATGCGTTCACAGCTGAACATAGGCCTGCTTAGACTACCAGAGCGGCTGTATGTAGATGGCCTGCATCTTCCGTATCATTCGCCTTTAGAAATTTTGGCAGTGTTACCCCCGAATTCACAGACGCAAATCAAGGTTGAGCACCCCTCAAAAGTATGGCTGTCCATTTCAGTTCTATTGACATTTTACGGGACAGAACTAGCTTAAGCGCATGCTTAGCGATGATTGACGTTTGTGGATTCGGAGGTAAGACATCTGGAAATTTCTTTAAAAATCATTACCCATTTATAAACACTTACGGTAAACACTTTGTGCCCTACAAATAAATTTATCCTATTTCAGAAATTCTATTTCTCCTTCCCATTCTTCATTCTTGCTTCTTGAATTCCAATTGTTATCAATATTATTTCATCAAGATGCAAAATCCATCTCGCACTAAGTCACTTTGACAACCTACGCTTAACCTACCCTGTCAAGGTTTTCACTTCTCGCCTCGAAATGAAAATTTAAATGCATTACCGCCAATTTAAAATACAAACCTGCGCGTTTGTCGTCTCCAAGCTTACCCAGTGGTGGGAATAAGGAATCCCTAACATGAAGAGATGGAAGCGATACTTCAGCAGCGTTCATTTCGTCGGCGTTACTCGATCCAAGGGAATGGGCCGACGCCTCGCGAAACGTGACGTGTATGAATTAAAGAGCTGCCGTGAATAACGGGACTAGGTTATAAATATACTGGAAGAGGCTGAAATATGGATGTCAAGGAAGCCAAGAGTTAAACACTTAATATGTGCCTCCATTGTAACACATTAACAGTCTTAGCCCACACTTAGGTGGCCGCCGTCAACAGCCTTTTTACGCTGACCTGACCAATGAACCTTCACCATATAGCGTATAGATATAATAACTAATTGGCACACAATACTGCTCCATATTTGCAATTAACGAGATTTCAACTGACCGAGTTGACTACTCATTTCTTTACCGCTGCAGCAAAGCCCTAGACTTCCAGAATCATGATCAGTGGCGGTAAAATTCGCACCAATGGCGAAACTCCAACCGTTCAACTATGCTTTTTCGGTTATTATTGTCTTTAGCATTTTCTACCTTTACTAAAGATCTGAAAATCAGAAATTTGGTCAATGCCAAGACGACCAATTCAAATGTCTTTTTCTGGTTTTCAGATCTTTATGCTATTTCGGTTGGCCCAAAACTCACTTCGGCCGTGGTAAGTTATCTTTAAAATTCATTTTCTTTGAAACTGTGGTCGTTTGAGAGAAAAGAACTAAGATAAAAAACACTTTTAATTATTTACATACAAATGGGGAAAAAAAGTGATCATCTGAAGTGATGTTAGCCAGAACCCCGCCTCAGTCCTCCGAGTGAAGTTGGTTTTCATCATCATGTACTTTTCTTGAAGTTTACCTCTGTCTTCGTAGAGTAATGTAGCTATTAAGTTCAAAAGTCATTCAACATCTTTCGACTTTCGAATCAGTTACCACTTCCAGTTATTAACGGATAATACCGTCACACTACGCCCCGTATATTGTGGGGATGTGTATCCTCATTTTGGAGTCATTACACGAAATAGTATCACCGTATAAAGTCCCTGGGGGGAAGGGAGTGACTTTGCGGCGGCTGTTTGTTTATACACACCCGTATATATTTTGGTTAATTAAGTTTTTGTGCGGTCACAGATTAGAGAGGGTAGAATCGACGGGGATAATCGTGATGTGTGCGAGGGAGATCAAAGAGGTGAGGGAAATGTGTTAAGAGTTAATTGTGTTTGTAAGTATTTTGGATGTTTATTTCTGCAGGTGATAAGGAAGACCAGTTATTCGAGCATTATTCTAAATGATGATATAGTACGTGTTTATGATCTCAGTTACGCCTTTTTCCAGAAGTGGGGATCCTTACTACTACATGAACTTAACTTTAAAAATACATTGTGAAGTATTTACGTTTGCTAGGTGCAAAGTCGTACATACGAGTAATATTCGCACATAAACCTATTTCTTATTGTGTAACATCAAGTCAAAATTTCAAATGTGCTTTAAGTTGCAATTTGTAAGTACTCGTATCAATTTTCTTAACGTAATATGAAAAGTCAAGTCTTGGTAAGAAATGTTTTTCTTACCAAGACTTGATCCAGTCTCAGACTGAAATTACTTCAGGCTAAATACAAAATATATGGGTGCCTATTACAGTGGCAAGGAGCAGAAATTACACCCACTTAGGTATATTCCAGACCAAGAATAAAACAATTGATCGAAAACTTATTACGTACATCAATTAAAATCTGGTTGCTACAGATTTGTAATTACGCGCGTCGTTTATCAAGATATTGGAGTTCAAAGCGGCCATAAGAAATTTTGTTAGACTCAATTAAAATGTTACGTTTACTTAGCGTAAATATTTCAGTCTTACTCCAGGAGGTATTTATGGCCCTCCTAAGGCTTAATTAAGGGATCTTTGATGTTCAATCTGTTACAGGAAACTTGGTAATTACGTCGCGTAAACAGTTAAGTTAGTCGATCTTTTTTGGCGGGTTTGCTGAAACGGACTCAAATGACTGGATAATGTTAGTTGGATGAAAGGAAGAAATAAAGTAAAATCAATAAGCCCACTTTGAATAACTACTCTAACAAATTATAGCAATACCTGATAACAGAAAAAAATCACTGCAACAAAGAAAAAGTGGTGATGGGCCGATAAGAATCTACCTCAGCATGTGCTGCTGCAGTGCGAGACGCTGGTCAAGTGAAGTAAAGTTAGCACAGAACCCTAAAAATAGGCAAAAGATTTAATTTCATTCCCTACCTGACATGTTCTTTCTTAACATTACCAATCACTGGTCTACTGATGAGATATACGCATATTGCTAAACACGTATTTTGATGTTATGTATTCGTATTGTTTTTTGGATTACACGATAGTTTAAAACCAATATTCAGTTTAAACAATATAGTCATACCTACTTATGGAAAAATATTTACTAACCAACATACTAAGTGGTGGGTCGGAAAAATAGTCGCTTGAGCAGCTATTGAGAGAAAAGTGGAAGTCTTTGGAGGAGAGTTTGAGGTACATAATTTAATCAGAACCTGTTAGGTATTCCAGTTAACTTCAGACTTAATAAACAACAGTGTCAAGCAGTTAGCAACTTGAAGTCAACGCTTTTAAATACATTCGCCGTATGCAATTTAATCAAACAGAAAGCGCTCACTTTATGAGATCAAGCATTCGTACCAAACGAGTAGCTGGGAAGAGGATATTGGAACGCCACAAAGAGTTCAGTCAGCCAGAGATTCTTTCCGCCGACTTGCCACTCTAACTATAAGATATTCATATACGAATCTTTGTGTTCCAACAGCCTGAGGCAGTCGGAATTTTATTAAAACTTCAGTGTTAGGGCGATTTTAGATTAGCGTATTTTAACGCTGAGAGCATCTTGGCTCAGTGGTTAAACACTCTGACTTGGAACCCGATGGTCCTAAGATCAAATCTGGCCGGAATTACCTACTTTGTATTCATTGTACAATTTGCGGATAGCTCTCCGGTCATCACCGGTTGCTTGGGTTTTATATCTGGGTGTTCCATCGAACACCCAGATATAAAACCCAAGCAACCCGGATAACGGCGTTAGGCTCGCCCTTACCACGTTGGGTTCAAATTCCATCGAAGAAATGTGGGTGAATGCTTCGTTCACCATGCGGCAACAACCAGTGTGCCTCTGACTAACTCATTAGGGATATAGTCATGACGGTATGTTATGTTATGTATTTTTCTGCGCGCAAAACGGTCGTTTCAGCAAACTCTCTTATGCTCGCTACATTTCACGCTTGAAAAACTAGACTCGCCTTCACAGGCTTAGGCGTTGTAGCTGAAACTAAACATTACGACTCGCGCTTATACGAGCTTACAAGCGCGTGAACGCTCGTGGGTTTCAGGTCGTTTCATACCACGGGCAGTTCGGACCGCGGACCACTGTGCGAGTCACCCAAAATCTCTTTTTGAATGGGAATTCTTTCGGACCAAAGAGGTACAGGGGTGTGAATGGCCGAAGTTATTTTCCTAATGTATCGATTCGGACCACGCGGGCACGGTTCAAAAAACGCCCATTACGCAAACGTATTAGTTTTGTTTTTATTGACCCGTTCCGACGAGCCATTTTGTAGACCCCTCTAAGTAGAGCTCTTAGGTGATTCGCACAAATCTGCATTCGCCCTTAGACATCACTTGTGACAAAAACCAGCCGCCGACACCCTCCAAACAATTAATGTGACCATTTTCGAAATTTAATTCCATCTGCGAATGCAAACTCTCCTTATTTGATTATTAATAAAATGAGTTTTATTTGTTGCCCATTTGCATAATTGTTTCATTTTCACTTTCCGACCGAATTCAATAAAGCCCGCTCGGGATCTGTTAAAAAGAAATTAAACTCAAGTTTTGGAACGTGATTTTTAGTGCTTAGTGAAATGGGATTTCTGATGCGGTCTGAGGGAATGAAAATCACCATTCTGGATGAAATCTGAAACTAATGGAAATGTTGTATAATCAACTACACAGACAAACAGACTGTATACAGTCAGCGTCAGAGACACGTGACTTCTAAGCGTGTCCAAAAAAAAATACTGTGTGGGAAACACAATTCTACTATAGTTATTGATTACCTAGTTAAAACAATTACCAATCTTGAAGTAGTTATGGTTTTGCTTGCCTTTTCTAGCTTCTTTCTTCTGCCTGTAGATGGTCTGAAAGAAATTACTTTCAGCAGTAAGTCCGCCTTAATATTGACCACTAACGCAAAAATCCATTATCAACATATCAACTTTTTTAATTTCTGCAATAAAGTGTTTCTAATATTTTCACCCGAATTCACAAACACAAATCAACGTTGAGCTTCCCTCAGAAGTATAGCTGCCCCTTTCAGTTCTATAGACTTTTTACAGGACAGCGTGAGCGCGTCTTGTTATTTGCGCGCGTTTATTGACGTTTGTGAATTCGAGGGTTAGAGTCGTAAGTTCAACGATTAAGTATTAACTAGTATGAAAAATATGTCAATCTGAAAAAACACATAATTCAGATGTTGCCATAGAAATAAGTGGCGGTAACCGCTTACCCTCAGGCGGTCCACATGTTTATAAAAGTCACAGAATGTACCTGTTAAAAAATACTGCTATGTATAATTTTAGTTTTAGTACTCCAAAAAAAAGAAAACATTTTTTCCTAGCATTGAAACCTTCTGGCTTCAGCTGTCTAGACTAAACGTGATTTACTTTTGTCTTTCATGAAATGTCTGCACGCTTTTACCACCCGGTATAAAAATATAGCGCCAACGACCAGTCGTTGTCCAAGTAAGACCTCATAAAGCAAATGTTTACTTCAGCCCGTGGCACTGAACAAGTTGATATTATAAATGATAAGGTCCTGACGTTTTGACTATCAGTAAAAAATATTATATTCTGAAATAATACTGAAGAATGGAAAATATTGTATTCTAATATAATTATCAGTATTTTAAGAATCAATATTTTCGAGCATTTAATACATCTAAATACTTCAAATTAATAAATCACAGACTTGAATCCTAATGTCACAAACATTGGTTTCCTCAAAATATGAATGTAAATAAGAATAGTTTACAGTGCATCATTATTGAAGTTATTATCATTTTAAAATATCAACTTTTTAATAGCTGCGGTGAAAAAAGGATATGGATATTGATACATTTATTTTTTTTGTAAAAAATGTTTTAATAATTTTGCTAGTAAATATTTATTAAGTACCTACCATACCAGTGCTCTGCTATACTTGTCTAGGGAACAAATATTTCAAAGTCTTTTAGACTTTTAAGCCCCTAAATGATAACTGCTTTTGATTCGTTTGTTAGATATCAAATTGTATCTTATCAGCATAAAAAGATACGCTTTTATCTTGAACAAACTTAAACTGTTAGGACGTTATATTTGATGATTAAACGAACTTACCTTAAGTGAAGTTCTATCATAATTATACGAGGGCTTCATCCGAAGAGATTAGAGAACAATTGTAGTTTCGCATAACTACTCGCTAATCTAACACTATAGTTTAAATATACATTAAATTTAATGTAAAAATAAAATAATAATATTTTGACCGTAAAATAGGAATATTTTGTCTTTTACACTGGCAACCCAAAGCCTACTAGTACGCAGTCGTTTCTGTCACGTCATTTAGTTAAAAGTATTTGGTAGACAACAGTCAGTAATAATTTTTATGTATAAAACAAACTGTAAATAAAACAAACTCTTGTTTTATTAACGGCCATTCAAAAAACAGCGTCTTTTCAGATGTTGTAATAATATTTCTTATAGGGTCTGTAGGGAGGGTGGGTTCTAATCTCTTCGGATGAAGCCCTCGTATAATTATGATAGAACTTCACTTAAGGTAAGTTCGTTTAATCATCAATTATACTTTGGGCTTCATCCTCGAGATTAGAGAACAATTGTAGATGTTGAAAGAGATGGAAATATTATTGCAAAATCTTAATTAACTATAATCCCAACATAATGCTAAGAATCGATTTATTGCAAAATAAAAATATCTCTCACAGTCACCTTGAGAAAAAACAATGTACAACTCACATTGTTATCATTCAGCATATTATTGCCACAATTTAAAAAATAAATGTTACTTCTTTGATAAGATTTATCATAAGAACTAAAGAACACATATAATTGGCTTTTGGATGAAAGAGAAAAATTAAATACTGAAGATCCCAAATGGATAAAGCTGATTCGCTTGGATCGTTATGGACAACTTCACTGTTATAAAGTTTACCAAAAAACGTTAGAGTCACACTCCACCCAGCAGTAAGTATTTCTAATTAAATCTTTGTTGACACCAAGCCTGCTGGCGGCAAAAGTGCTCGCGTGTCGGTTAGAGTGGGCAGAGAATGTGGAAGTGTCAATACTGCTTTCATTCAGGGTAGACTTATCCACTTGCTTGAGGGTTTGACTGCCAACCGAATGGAATGATTTTCTGCTACTGATAAATAGGTTATAGGCAATTTGGTGGTGTTATGTATTTTAACAATGCATTGGCAGGACAAATATCTGGTTTAATGTCCTATAATGGAATGATAAGACAGGACTAATGGGTGCCTAACTTGTGGTTCTTTATAGTTCCTGGTATCTTGATATGTATCGAATCAGAACAACGATGTGAGTATAAATGACAATGTCTGGACTATGTGGGCTGTGATTAGGACTAGTAAGGTCACAGTCTTTTTCGCAAACTGATCTAAAAGCAGATCCTCATTTGGGTATACATTTTCCAAGTAGTCTAGTACGATGGAGGTATCCCAGGTAAAATAAAAACCTTTTAACAGTCTATTGAGTCCATCATCGGTCGATACTATCGATTCTATAATTAAGGATATGGCTGACTGGTAACAATTCAGTGTCCCGTATTTGGCTCATGAATTGAACGCATTTCCTTAAAAAAAAATCCTTTTTCTTTTTTTTTTATTGAAAAAAAATAAACCAACGTTTAAAAACTTCTGAGTGTTGAACTATTGAATGTAACTGTAACTTAAAGATGTACAAATGCTATCTAATGAACTGGATGGCACACTTCTTCCGAAAGGTTCCCTGATAATTTTCCGGTCATAAGTCTGCACACTGGAAGCTTCGTTGTGCTGTTAGGAACAGAATTCAATGGTTTATCACTCGGCTTAAAAATTGAACAGTCAGGAACAATCAGTTGATATTACAACGGAAACCACGGTTGTGTAGACCAATAAGGCACTACAACTATCCCTTGCGCTTTATCCGTTCTTATTTTTCGTAGAACCTTTGCGATAGCAGAAACAGGGGGAAACGTGTAAAAATGTTAGTTACCCCAGTTTATAGGCAAAGCGTTTACTGCACGGGTCCCAGGATCTCTGAACCAAGACAAAAAGTCAAGATACTTCGTCTGGTTGCAAAAAAGGCTCTATTTCGGGACTGCCAAAAGTCTGAAACTATGCGATCAAAAGCTTGATTGCTTAATTCCCACTCTGTCTTAGGATGGAGTCACCTGGGTTCCGTGTCTGGTCGCTGTTTTTTTTATCGAACTGATATTTGAAGCGTAAGTATATGAAAATGTTTCTTTTTTCGCAAAAGTTCCAAATATTGGTTTTGGTCAATCTGTTCAACTGAGGGAAACGAACGCCAACTAACCGATTGATATACGAAATAGCCGTCGTGTTGTCAATCCTTAATAATATTTGGCATTGGCAAAATTTTGACGCAAATGTTTTTATACCAAAAAACGCAGATAATAACTCTAAAAAATGCATGTGTTTTATAGCCTCTTCAGAGCTCAACTGGCCCTTTGCGGTCTTCTCGCCGCATACTACCCCCTTCCAGGTTTTAGCTTGCATCGGAAAAGATTTCTAAGGTGTAAGTATTTTGACTAATGGGATTAGTCGCCTTTATTATAGATATAATCCACCATTGCATATTATCTTGTAAATTATTAGGCAAGCAATCGTAACTATCATAGTCTCCTGACTGTAAAAGAGCAAGATATTTACACCTTTCGAAGTCTTAGCAAAGAGGTTAGCAATCCGACCACACGTGCGTAATACCGAATGAAGCAACGCTGAAGCTTGCTCAATTTATACAATTCGGTAACTATATTTATTTATTTATTAATTCTTAATTGCGCAATGAAAAAAAAAATACAATTGGCGGACTTAATGCCTCAAGGCATATATATATATATATAAATATATACTTTTGTATCAATTACGAATCCAAGATAAGTTCATTGGTCTGATGAAGAAAAAAACAGCTTTTTTATGCATTAATAATAATAATAATAAAACCTAATTACTCAAAATAATGTCTTAGTTTGACTCTTATCATCCAAACATTCTTGACAATTAAGGGCTATACAGCCCCGGTCATCTCAATATATAGATGACCTAATATGACCCCTAGATCTCAGCAGGGACATAACTGGTTAGAGTAATTTGGTAAACACTTAAGGGGCTGCCTGTAGTACATAAGCCAATTTAACATCTTATAAGTTCAAAGAGTTTCCCCGATAACTGAACCTTAGGTATTTTCTATATTGTTTATTAACTGAAACCAAAAAATAAACGTTGTTTAAGTCTTAAAAAGGCCATAAAATAATCCCTGAAAACTAGTTTTTAGGTTTAAAATTGTTCTGAGGTCCTTTAGCTTAAAGTTTTCAGTTTTTATAAATTTGTTTAGTGATTTTGAATTTATTATAAAACGAGATTTACCATCTTTCTTTTAAACCAAAAAAAAAAAACTTAATAAGAATTGGCCTACACGACTATCAGATTCTGAAATAGCCCTAGAGGCTATTAGATCAACAATGGCTTCATTATAAGTTATACCTATTTTCTGTCTTTTACAGTCTTTGGAGGTCTTGGGATACTCTTTTGTATTACTGGCTTATAAAAATGGGATAGCGTGACGCTTTAAGCACGTCATAATGGTATACCTAGTCATTTGTTATTTGACACCATTGGTTGTAAAATAAAGACAGGAGACCAGAAAAAAACTTACCCAGTCTACTATCGCTGCTAAGGGCGTTGCCTGAACCGCTGCTGCGGTGGTAGCGGGGCCAGAGGAGGCGGTGGCGGTTGCGCTGTCGTGCACCCCTTTGCGGCGCGCCGCGGTCTGCGCTTGAGTGTACGAGACAAGATGTTGTGTCCTCTTGGCAGGCTGCCTGCTGTTCGCCAGCCGAGGTTTCAAGTTAAAAATTGTGAGGCTGGGGACGCGATGTTGTCCTTGCCTATCATAGTATCTGATAATGCAGCCTTAATCTCTGGGTTCAGAATCGGCGCAGATAATCTTTGACTATTAACAGGTACAGGTAACAGGAGATGCCGGTAGAGCTGTTTTCTCCTCGTAATAGCGATATGCTCCCATCTAAGGGCGATATCTTTCTGAATATTATCACCCATCTTTTTAGATTTTTATGGGGTCGCCCAGTAACTCAAGGATATTCTCGTGTAGTGGGCATTCATCGGCTGAAGCCGTAACCGGCGCGGGGGCCGCCTAGGCGGGTTCCCTAACCTCCAAATCCACCTTTTAAGCAGGTGGGCCAAGTTGTTCGCTCGGAGCAATGGAACCTGTCAACGGCAGTTCTGAGAGGTCTTGGCTATCAGGAGGTAGTGCATAAAATATAATATTTTATTATTTTGCACGACTAATCAATACCATAAATGGATTGGATTAGTATAATAATTACGCAAACAAAATTACTTACAAAGCGATGGTCGCTAAGTATTTGTTTAAATCGTAATACCACGAGTGCATGGTTGATTAGTTCAATACCATTAAAATGGATTGGATTGGTAGGTATAATTACGCAAACAAATTCACTTACAAAGCGAATTTGTATAAATCGTAATACCTATTTACTCTTAACTATTTCTCTTTGAATAAATTGAAACACTTAAAGAATTTAAGATAGGAAACCCTGAAAAAAAAAACATTCGGTCTTGGGCTCAGACGGGACTCGAACCAACGTCTTCCGCACTCAGGGCGGCTGCACTAACCAACTGGGTTTCCTTTCTTTAGTAAGTGGATAATGCATTATCCCTAATGCTATGGTAAAAATAACATATTTGAAGCATCTATTGAGTCATGCATGACTTTTATTTAATCGAATTTAATTGACTTTCATTTCATTCGTACGATTCTTAGATACTGCTCATCAATTACTCACCATTTAATAGCTTGATGTTACATAGCAGTATTCGCACGGTCATTTTAAACACTGTAATTTATTTGACTTTTAGTCGTGCGATTTTTAGATACCGCTCATCAATTACTCGCCATTTAATAGCTTGATGTTACATAGCAGTATTCGCACGGTTATTTTAAAAAAGTGTATTTGTACATACCTTGAAGCGAGAGCACAGGCGACGCGTTATATTACTGGAGCTAGTAAGTAGGTCTAGAAAGCTTTTTGCGTTTTCGCATCTTCTTTTCGATCCTCCTAATTTTGCGTCTAATGTATGTATTCATCGCTATATTCATCACTTTTTCTTTTCGTGTAATGTAACTCCGAAATGCGGGTAGAATGAAAAAAAAAAATATCGGAGCTGAGAGCAGTGTAGACTAGCGAAGCACTAAAACGCGAATGACGTGACAGAAACGACTGCGTACTAGTAGGCTTTGGGTTGCCAGTGTAAAAGACAAAATATTCCTATTTTACGGTCAAAATATTATTATTTTATTTTTACATTAAATTTAATGTATATTTAAACTATAGTGTTAGATTAGCGAGTAGTTATGCGAAACTACAATTGTTCTCTAATCTCGAGGATGAAGCCCAAAGTATAATTCACTTTAGTACCGGTTTTATAACAGCTGCATTCTCAGTGCGAATTAGAAAGGACAGGACATTTTGCAACGGGGCCACCTGAGACAGTTACTAAATTAAACTGAATTATGTACAATAGCCACTGACGAGAAAATTGTCTTAGATACTTGCTATGCAAATAAATAGAACTACACTTGTTCACTTGCTCCACTTGCTTACAATCTGAGAGAAAATCTATTTTCGTTTAGATCTTAGATAGACTCTAAAAGCTGAAAATCCAAGAAAATGGTAGTATGTGGAGATGGACAAAACTGGCTGAGCCGTAACAGCCAGTTCTTTGAGTATATCAAATTATGGTTTAACATAACTTTGACTGACTTGAACTAAAATACGAACCGGTCAATCCTACAGTAGTAAAATTATTGGTCTAATTTTGAAAGTTCAATAACAATTACCTAAATGAAATTGTTGACAAGTTCGTAGGGCAAAGTTTATAACAAGTGCTGAGTCATCGAACGGCCTTAAGCCTAGCATTCCATGTGTGAATGAACATCGATCATGAACATCACTTTAATTTATGTATATTTTGCACAACTGAAGAAACCCAGCCCCAAAAACCGTTGCACGACATCTAACCCAACACATTACGTCTCTTAGTAAATAAGAGGTTTAACTGTCACACGATTTTCTGGCTAGAGTATATCTGAGAACCAATGTGTACGTACAAAAACAGCGACAAACAATCTAACAGTTTAAGGCATAACGATTTCTAACCCTAGTGATAATAACTGTCCGAGCAACTTCCAATAAGTACCTGGGTGCGGACCTAGTAGTTTACAATAATCAATATCATTGAATGCTTTTGTACAAGATATTTACTAAGTAAACTTAGACACAATATTTCATCTATTTAATACGGCAATACAGGAATTGGAACTCCGAAATGGAAACAGGTGAGAGTGGCCACTCCCATTTGGGCAATAGTGTGCATTAGCCATTACCGCTAGGGCTGGTGGATTAATAGGCCTGTTAGATATCTAAGAGAAGAAGTTATAAAATGCCATAACATCTGATCGTCAGAATGCTGCAAATGACCTGAAAAAGAAACAAGCTTACCGTAGATGTAAGCGCTTACCGCTCTGGTTAAAATCTAGTAATAAGAACATTTTAGGGTATCTTCGTACTTTAGATTGCAAATTGAGTAATTGGTCGTGGATGATCCCGATAGATATTCGTGGTTTAGCTTATTCCAAACCTTAAACGTCCCCGCACAAAAAACGCCGCCCCAAAACGCGGCCACTTGTCGCATTCATATACTTAGTGCGATTTAACAAACGCTAGGAATATGACAGGCAGTGGCGTCTTGTAGCGCCACAAAACGCCTTGTGTGCGGAAACGCTTGTTCAGTGTAGGTAATCTAGTCAGAGACAGTTTTACTCATGGTTAAATATTATCAGGGATATAAAACTTGTATTTAAATTACATGATCCTTTAATGACTGAAGTAAAACTACAGTTACCTGTCGTTTTACGAGAAAAACATAGAGTGAAGAGAAAAAGAGAGATAAATAGATAGAAGAAAGAGTTTTGTAAGAAAAAGACAGATTTCAAAAATACGAGTTATTATAACTATTCAGGTTATCATCAGGTCATCTTTATTTTAATCCTTAACTTTTCAGTAAGATATACCTCAGTATTTATCTATAATGACATAGATAGGGTCAACCCGGAAACAGCAGTCCTATCTCGGCTATCGTCAAGTCACCTCCCGCTCATTACACGCCGCACGAGGCCTCACTTCGTTACCTGCGCCTGCGCTGGATTGAATCGCATTCACATCTAATAGCTGGTAAACAGCGATCCGTTTCTATATCTATATGAGACCTTTGAAATAATTAACATGCTTAGAGCTGATAGCACCAGGTGAATGAATATCAAATGACTGGAGGGGTGTAAGGTTATCGAGCAACCTTAATGTCTGATGTTATCAAGCCGCCCTAAGGCCTCTGACTAGACTTATGACATCTAGCGACGTCAACAGGGACCATCTGCTTAACGAGCCTTCCGAAGCACAAGATGCCCGAAAAATACATCACCAAATATCGGTCGGATGGTCACCCATTCCTTTTCCGACCAGGCGTGTGTTGCTTCACAGCAACGATCGTCGCCGATCACTGTCACAACTGCGCCACGGACACCTTAGAATCAACTTAGTACTTATCTATAATGACATAGGGTTAACCCGGAAACAGCAGTCCTATCTCGGCTATCGTCAAGTCACCTCCCGCTCATTACACGCCGCACGAGGCCTCACTTCGTTACCTGCGCCTGCACTGGAATTGAATCGCATTCACTTCTAATAGCCGGTAAACAGCGATCCATTTCTGTATTATCTATGAGACCTTTGAAATAATTAACATGCTTAGAGCTGATGGCACCAGGTGAATATTGTTTAATACAAACTTAGATATACTAGAAGCTCAGTTGTGACAGTGGATCGCCGTTAAAAAGCAACTAACGGCAGGTCAGAAATAAAAGGGGTCACGACCTTGACCGGAATTTAATGATACATTTTTAAACCATTTTTTTCAAATGGTCCTGACCAAACTTGCTAGGTGGCAGTCTGACAGCAAGGTTTATCACCAACCTTACACCCCTCCACAACAATTCGCACTGAGCGCGTTGGTGTATGGCTCGCGTCGTCTCATTAATTGAAGTGACGCGTGTGCCCAGCAGTGGTATGTACGTATATAGGCTGTTTTTTAAGTTAAACATTTAGAATTTGTTACGATTAACCGACTAAATTACATCATAGCACCTTTTTATTACTTTTTTTCTTCTTGATAATGTGTGTTTAGATTAACTAATGTGCTCTGATATTTAATTCTAAGACATATTTTGGTATCAATAAAATTTATAGGTAGTCATATATTCGCAGACTCAGCTCCATATAAATCCCGTCTATTAAACCGACCAAGGCGGAATGCTGCCGTAGGTTGTTAACCTGTCCCACAGCTTACATCTGATATCAGATACGTTCGTATCTTTGTCTATCGGCTACCTAATGCCTCCGATATTAAAATGAGAATTCACGCGACTGGTGAAATATCGGGTGACGTAACGCTGATTACGTTATCTGTGACAGTTTTCGACTTGACCGTATCGAATCTAGAGCTAGTTTATTCGGTATGGTGTAATATGATAGTCAGGTTCTTGGCTGTTGCAGATTAGACTGCGATAAGTAGTAATAATTTATTCTGGAATCTTGATTACCAATCGCAGTCTGTGGGGGTCACATTCTGATAGTCCGAGTAGTTATGAAGCTATCTGCGTATCAGTTCATACCAATAAAGTATGATCTAGTTAGAAATAAATTGCGAAAGATGGTAAACTATTGATGTCAACAGTTGGTTAAAGAAGCCGCCCGGCGGGTGGAAGACCTTGGTTTGATAGGCGCCTGTAACCTGGATCAGATGTTTTTTCTGGCATTGCTATCTTTATTTAAGAAAAAATTTGATGTCAATTTTTGCAATCTTATATTAATATGCATTATTAATGGAAAGTAATGAAAGCCCTTCCGATCTTCAACCAAATTCCTAAAATAAATGTTATTACTACCAACCCAAATTTAAAGTTAATTTGCTGCAATGGTTAACGGTTTTGGACTCTGCTGACGGTCAGTCCACTCTTTTAACACAATGTATTGTCCGGGTTTAGTATTCTATCGATGTTTGCCATTACCACTACTAGAACTAGCTTTAATTACTTCTTATAAACACAGAATGAGCGTTATGACCTCGAAAGCTCCCATTTCACCCAGCTTTAAAAAAAAACAATAGTGATTTCCAAATTTTTTAGCTGACTGCTTGTTACAACCAGTTTGAATGCCCGTATACCTAAATACTCTAGTTCTTAACATTTCTGGACGAACATTGAATAACGCAGTGCTAAACGCAATTAAATACCATTTTACTCCATTACAATAAAATATTTTTCGTCTCACCGTCGCATCCAATCAAAAGATACAAATCAGAAAAACAAGTGACTTACTCATTTCTTTCATTCACACGCCTCCGATGACTAATTCGACCTCCTGTCGTAATCCATATCTTTAATCAAGACATTTTGACATTTATGATTGCGGTTGAAAATTTACGCCCTCCCATGTCACCTGAAGCGTTTTACTTTCAACTAGCTGAATCATAATAAATCTTGGAAACTTTTTGGGTTAAGTATTTCTCATTTGGTTCTTTGCATTAATTTCTTAAGGAAAACCCCGCTTCTGAATCATTTTAGCGTTACAAAACTAGATGACACATGACTATTAAATTTCTTTAATTACCTGAATACACTCACGTCTGCTCTGATCTCCCCAGGCGAGGGTTCGTTTGGTCGTGACAACTTTAGTAAAACCAAGAACTTTCTCATCATCATATTATTGTCATCTTCACTGCTGCAAGTTGGGTCTTTATTGCAATAAAACTCCTCTATACTCACTAAAATGATATGTATTTTTTATTCTCTTAAAGAAATTGACATAACTAGGTACGTACATGAGGATGTACATGAAATTTGGTACAGACGTAGTCTTGGTCAGTAGTCCATCGCGGACCTAAAATGATATGCAAAGCATAAAGCACCTACCTACATACATACCCTCAAGACCATATCCCTAATGGGTTAGTCAGAGGCACACTGATTGTTGCCGTCATGGTGAACGGAACATTCAGAAGCCCACATTTCGCCGAGGGATTTTGAACCCAACGTGTTAAGGGCGAGCCTACCGCCGTTATCCGGGTTGATTGGTTTTTATATCGGTGTTTTCCATCACCGAACCCAAAGTCGGTGTATACCGGCCAGATTCGATCTCGGGACCATCGGGTTCCGAGCCAAAGTGTTCAACCACTGGGCCACAATCCAACCAACAAACTTATCAAATTACAAATTGCACAGTAGTTTCATGGCCCTGTTCACAGCGAAGATAATATAAAATAAAAGAGTAACTTTAAACATGTTGAAAAGAGCAACTAGAGCCTCTCTGGCTCTTCTCAGTACCTATATACATGATCACCCCCCTGGTCAATTAAAATTTGCGATGTTAAACTATCTAGAACTTTAGGTAAAAAATTGAACTCACTGTTTGACGTAAACAAATAAAGCGTACAGAAGTTAAACTTTTAATTAAGGGTTGGGTAATTAGCCACGGTCCATGATTAAGTTAATTAATCCATGCATTAATTCCTTAAAACACTGCCATTGTTCTGAAAGCAGTAAAAATCGCATAACTTTCGAGGTAAACATTGTATGGGAGTGACATGCAAAAGCTTTCATTTACTTACTCTAATACTTACCGAAATTATCCTTCTTTTCTATTCTTGCACTTCTTGATAAATAAATAAATATAACTGGACATTATCCCACACAGCGCCACCTAGCCCCAAACTAAGCAACTAAATGCTTGTGCTATGGGATACTTGACAACGGATAAACATACTTGAGTACATTTTTTTCGTAAAATCATACTTAATATACGAGTACATAGGAACCACACAAACCAGTACAAACCTACATGTTCATGAACGCGCATGTTTGTGCTGTGCGGGGATCGAACCCGCAATCTTTGGTGTAGTAGCCAACTTTTTAACCATTACACCAAATTGGTCGTCAACATAATATGTTAAACATAAGCTTTCAGTTTTATCCAGACCTGAGTAGTCAGAAGCACACTGACCTTAACTGTGAATAAAACATACTGATACCCACACTTCTAACGAATCTAAAACCAAAGTGATGTTCAACTTCTTCTCGTTTACCAATACAATTGTTGAAAGCCAAAAAACTTGCTTCTGATTTCTTTGGCATATCCACACTAACTCATCGACAGAGATTCATAAAAGCACAAAGCAATGGAACAAGCAAGCTACGCTTGGAAGGCTCTGTTATTGAATTTCGCTTTGTACTTGGTTATTTTTGATCGTTTATGAGAAACATTAGCGAAGCTTATTACTGCGTAAGACTGAGCTTGATTAAAACTGGCATTGTTATTTCATTTCATAAAGAGTCTTTGGTAGAGACCTCAAGAATAACTAAGATAAGATAAGCAGTTGTTGCAGCGGACAAAAATAAATACAGATGCATTGTTATACTTGAAAAGATTCGAAGGCCGTTTTTATCTCTGTCTCTCTAGCAGATAAAACCTATACCTAACGACGTTACCATGTTGAATTTCTGGAGTTTACTTATGAAGTCCACTGCCGAACATAGGCCTTCAGCCTTTTGCACGCGGCTTGCATTCACTGAAATCCTGCGTCATCTATACAGCTTGCAGTTAGGCACCTCACACTGCGTTTGCCTTCAAATAGTTTTCAATCTAGAGCTTTTCAACCTTCCAGAACCCCAACGGCGATTACGAATACGAGCCAACACTCATTACTGCGTTGCGTTGCCTCGCATAATATCAGCGCCAACCGCTGCGTTGTTTTCCATTTATAATAAATGTAAATGGCAATTGAAATGCCAAATAATGCGTTGAGTTGCGTTGCTTCCTTTTATATAATGTTTCAAACGATAACAGTAATGAGCTTTCTTAAAACACTCATGGTTAATAACGTCAACTCAAAATGAGTAAGGGACACAGTAGCAACCCCGATATGAAGATTTTTTTAATTTTCATAATATAGTAAATTAGTAAACTACAAACTCAATATTAATAAACATTCAAAAGCCTGACAAAACATGTAGCCGAATTGTTTTTTGTAAAAGTATTCATCATGTTGTGACAATCAATTACTCACCGAGTTTGTACCCAAACTACATTAGTATCAATCAACGTCGAATTAATTAGATCAGATACGCCCACGGTCGTGTCCGAAACAGTTGTATGTGCTACGATTTAGGATCTGTCTCCACTAACAGAGATTAGAGGCTTGCGTTATCTACGCATCCACTAAAGTACCAACAAATGGACGATAACGTTGAGTATGTATTTAGGTGTAATCATTTATCTATGTAATGTTATGTTGACAAAGTGAACCCTCTAGGAACAAAAAAGCCTCATCCTAATGAATTTATTTATTACCCCGAAAAAGCTGGTTTTTCTTCATTCAATTAACAGTGTATAATATTACACTTTTGGTTATATTTTTGGGTTGTGGTAACACAGATAAACTACGCTATATACATGAGAATATCACGAAATGCATACTTAAATTCACAAGTATTCATAAAGTATCTACAAAGATATCGTCTAAGCTGAAATGACGTGCCCCTTCACCGCATTTACGACTAAAAGAGTGCTTGCTTGTATGCGTAGATGCAGTAGAAGGGCGCGTCATTTCAGATAAGACAATCTCTATTTAAACACTAGTACTTGTCAAACCTCGCTAAAATGCAAAACCAGGCTAGTTCTGATCTTAGCTTGTGTTGTTAGAAGGTATATCCAACACGTCTAACGTGCACAAAATAGGCATTTTTAATGTCGCAAATACTCAGCAACATGGTGATTTTCTCAACTGTAATAACTTAGAATATTTCAAGATTATTGTTTTCTTAAGAAGTTAAGTCAGCATAAAATTGTCTCGTTTATTTAGCTCCACGGAGCGTAGGCTCGGCCTCATAAAGTTAAATAGTTATTGGAGCTAAATTGCTCTGGAATAAATTGCGAGACTCTTATTGGACTTGCGAAAATATCAGTGCGACTGTCAGCGCTATCGTTCTAATGACAAATGGTATTTTAATGAATCGATAAAGTTTGAGATCGAGGAATCGATAACGGTGAGGTTCGTTACATGGAACTTTCTAGAGTTATCTGATAAATTAAATGCATACTTACGCAGGTGGAGTACTGTTTATAAAGGCACTTAGTAAGAGTTTCAAAGACGGCAATAAGGTATTCAAAACTCTATTAAGTTACTTTTGAGTTTAGGTCAGAACTAAGCTTTATAGTTAGGAATTACTGATAGAAGAGTTTTTACATATTCAGCAGTTTGGTTAGTTGAATTTATCTTTCAAAATTGATAGTACCAATTTTTTTAAATAAGTGAATCAATAATTGAGGTTTTTTATGTAAGTAAAGGCTTCAACAACACAAAGAAGTCTATAGAAAATAAATAGAAACAAGCTAATTATTCAAGTAAATAAACAGACAATTACAAATCAGTTTTTCTTTGATGTCAAGAAGACAAGATTAGATAATATACTTTATTGCACAAAGAAAACAATTACAAAAAAAAATACACAGATTTAGGATGTACCTACATTTTGGGCGGCGTTATGGCTAAAAGCCAACTCGAAAAAGTCGACTCGAAGACCCTATAGGGTCTCGAAAAGTTCAAATTTACCTACATAGGAGAGGACCCACTGCTCCTGTCTATCGAGCTGAATAATGTGGCCAAAATACCAAATTACCAGTTCAATAATTATCACTTCAAACAAACCCGTATTCAATGTTTCAGTATATTCAATCCGAATCCACGTTTCCCATCGCGTATTTAGTTTATTGTTCACGTCATCGCATGCACTAGTCATTAAAATCACTCCAAAACTCGCATGAGCGAATCTATTTCACTAAAATATCGAAAATACACTCACCGGTTGGTACCACGCGGTGCGTACTACGCACAAAGTACTGGTAAAATAGGAATCGTTTTCAAATCAGGAACATTATTGTGTGTGTAAACTTGTAAGAAGGTAATGTCTGTTGACAGGTGAGCGAAACGTTTCGTTGTTCTATCTTATCTTAAGTAGAATAGTGAAGCTATCTACAAGTACATTATTGAAAGTTGAATCGAAGTTTTCAAATTGGGTCAAATATCGATAACACAAAGTTTTACAACACTAATTATTGGCCGACAATGAACACCACTAAATGCTGAAGTAAGCGTTTGTCATCGCTGACTTATAATTAATAATATTGGAACCTTAACCTTGAAGAAAGGTTTATACCATAGATCACCCTATACAAAGAACAAAAAACTTTATATCAATTTAAACAGTGGCAATCGTATTCATTTTGTTGTGTTCACATTTATTAAGTCTTGTTATTTTTAGTTCGGTGAAGTTTTCCACGCAGTAGCAAGCCAAATAATTCTCTCAGTATACTATTACTTTAACAAATTAAATAAAACAAGAATTGGCATCTTTGATGTAAAATCATTTCGATAAAATATGAAAATAAATGAGATATAACTTGATATCCGTTAAATTTTATTGAAAAAGACCTGTGATCGTTTTAAACGCTTGGCAAGCACTAAGACCCACCAATGCATTCCATTTATTAATGGGTCCGTACTTACAAAATGTTTCTCACTACTAAAATCAATCATAGGCGCTTGGTTAAACAGTTAAGCATGGTACAGCCTACAAAGAGCAGCATACCAAAACAACGCACGAGTACACAGAATAAACACTTGTAAACCTAAACGCAGTAGACTCACACCATTACTAAAAATAACAAGAATACAAGCTGAGCAGTAATCGGTGGCCGCCTATCGAGTTCTAAGCAAATAGACTGCGAGCTTTATGAACATGTGGCTGTTCAGTTCGTAAACCAGGCGTAGTATGAAATACCTGCTGAATCAGCCATTCGGCTGTTTTACAAAAAAGAACATGTACTTGCTTTTATAATAAGAGTTGAACTTTCAGAGAAGACCCAGTGCTAAATAACTTAAAAAAATATTTTTGACACAAATAAAAATAATTATTAATTTTTTTGGAACCTCATTTGTGCTTTTCTTGTCCTGAATTTTGTCTACAATAAAAAAGTTAAATATTTACTCATATTTGAATATTTATTATTATAACCAGACGTGTATACCATACTTTTAATAAAGTTGTATATAAGGTTCATGAATATACGACATGCCTCAACCTTTCACGAAACTGCGAGTAAGTTGGAGGTAATGCAGTTGTTTTGAGACAAACTAAAGACGGCAGTGGAATGCTGAGATGTTTGAAAGTTATCAAATTTTGATGAGATAAGTATATTGTAACTAATCGAATATAATATAACTAATAGTTATAAAAAAAATGAGGAAATTTTAACCACGTAAGGTGTGAGATAATTTAGAAATCATCAAAGTCACGTTTTGCTCATAACATTAGTGTGCAATTTGAAAAGTAGACCATTTGACTGATTTTAAAAACCAACAGCTACATTCCCAAAAACTTCCGCTAGAAGCCACTGATAGTCTCGGTGATATCTTCGAGAAAAATCTATATTTGTGAAACTGTTTGATTTTGGATTACATTTATGTCATAAGGTGTAGTTTGTGATCCTATAACAGGTTTTTATGTCAACAGCTGAGATTCAAAATCAACTTTGATATTTCTTTTTAACATGTTTACCAAGTACATACTTTTACATCCGATAAAGTGAATGGGTAGAATGCTGGGGGAAATCCCAAAGATTACTTCAATATATTTTACTTGAATAAGATTACTTTTTTATATTTCAACAGTACAAAAATAAAAAAGCGGACATGAGAAGCCAGATTAGCAGCTGACTTTAAACAACAAAAAACCAAATCAAAACCACCAGTAAATCAGTTACCAGTAAAATTGACACACGAATTAGATTTCATGTAAAAGCTGATTCAGAAAATACCAGATGACTAATGGCAAAATTCGTAATGGAAATATCCGCAAAAGAACTAAGTTCACCAACATAGTTTCGGGTAGCAAACCTGAAGTGGCAGTGGGCAGGCCACATCACTCGCAGAACCGACAACCGTTGGGGCAGATAGGTCCTTGAGTGGCAAGCACGAACTGGAATACGAAGTGTGGGGAGGCCCCCACTCGGTGGACCGATGACCTGATGCAGTTTGCGGGAAGCCGGTAGATGCTAGCGGCTCAAAGCCGCTCGCTGTGGTGTTCTAAGCGGGAGGCATATTTTCAGCAGTGGACTTCTTGAGGCTGATGATGATGATGATGAATGGCTAGTCCTCTTATTCATAAAAACGACATCACGAACCATACTGTCGTAGAGGATCTTGTTGGAAAACAACTTTTTATTGACGTTTTGTATAAATATTTAGTCTCAATTTTACTCTAAATGGGTCATCAAAAGATTGGCTTTTACAATCATCTAATCTTGACAGGGCTCATAACTACTCCTTTAAACTAAAATCTGTAACTTAATTAAATCATAATAACGAAATTCATTTATCTTTAACGTTAAATCTTGTGCAATTTAGCATAGTTAGCGGACAGACTAAAAGTATTCAGACGAATGCTTTCGTAATGAATGACTCATCTATCGAGCTATCGTTATAATCAATTAATCGATTGGAGTCAGACGATGATCGGCTAGCTACTGGCATTCATTAAGGCTGATTGCATAAAATGATCTAGTTAGCGATGTATCATAAACGGACTTGTTGTTTTTTATTTTTTATACTGTATCAAGTATTTCATGCTAATCAATACACTGATTTGATTAAAACAAGTTTTTAGCAAATTCATTAAGAAAATAGATGTTTTTTGATGAAATTATTTTATTAACACTGCGATCACAACTAAACATAAACTAACAGCTATTGGGACAACACTTTGCACAAACAATAAATTATCTAAAAGTTAGTTTTAGTAGGCGATTATGTTTCTTAAAACAAGATTCAACTGTCTATTTTTGCCTAAGCACAAATTGTACGTTATTCACGCAACACAATATCATCCCGACTATATTGTGATGAACGAAGTAAGAATAAAAATGTGAGTGCTGTTACCAAAGCAATTTCCTCAACACTTAAAACTGCATCCACTTAGATCTCAGTTGAAAGTATCACATTTAAAGGTGGGAAAAAAATTCTAGCTTGCAGCCATGAAACATTGTTGTCTGCTTTGCGTGCAGTATAAAACAATTTTACATCAGATTTTAGTGCGAGACTGCGAGACATCGTAACGGTTTTTTAAGACCAAACTTTGGTCTTAATTTTGTGTTGGGTTCAGTTTGCTGTTGGCGTTTGTGGTAATAAAAAAGTTGCTAAAAGGTTTAGGGTATCTTAAATATAAAAAGAAGGTAATATTTGTTCGCAGTTAACTACGTGTCGTGTGGAAAGTTCTTATGGGAAATACATGTTTGAAGTGCTTAAGAAAATAAAACAAAGATGTCATCTAGGAAACACTGTGGATAAAAAGTATGAGAAGTGACGACAAAGTTTCGAAATGGAACCTGTAGAGGTCGCAAAATTTTGGTAAAATGAAATCTATGTCTGTTTTTTTATTTAAATTGGGTGCAAAAAGACCAGCGCAGTAGTAACTGTATTACTGTACTTCTCAATCTCATAGCTGAACCTCACAGCACAGCTGCTTCGTTTAAAAATAATTCTGAATAACATACAAAGAAAGAAAAACAGCGCCTTGTACTCCTTGCGAATAATTGGAAACAGCACTTTGTCGCAGCCTAATTAAATACCAAAAGAGACCGTGGGACAAAAATTAAAAATAAGTAGAGACAATGAGATTTAGCGTACAAATTATACACCAACCGTAAAATTTGAGTGTCCAGAGCAGAATTTTGAGTGACACCAATAATTTTCGTTGCGTAAACTGGGTCTTGCCTTAGGCCATTGATCATTAGGGACCAATTACTTCCTTCAGAATATCGAATGATTACAGAGCGTCTATGCCCGAGGCCCGCAGTTCACCAGGTGCCATTCTTTGTTGGAGCAACGGGAATTTTTATGGAATCTGAAATTTCAACAGCCATTTGCTGGTAATATTCCAGTTGTGACGACATATGGCGACGAATGTTTTGTCTTTTTTGGAAAATGCAATTAACCAAATTAACTTAATGTTGCTTCTTCGAACTGTTCCTGTCGGTCTTCTAAGTACTCGTTGGTACAATGTTTTTAATTTATTTGTCATTGTACTAACATTATTTGTTGTTAAACAGAAAAATATAATTTCCATCGTGCATCAAATTCAATATGAAAAAATTAAAACCTAAATTAAAGTCTATCTCTTTCATTCTTTATTAATTACCGGTATTTCTGTAGTTAATATCATTGCATAATCTATAAAGGACTCTAGTATAAGTTTATTAAACATTACAAAATAAAACCTTGTAAATCAATGTATCGAATAAGAATTGTACCTCGAGCCGCGGAACAATAAAATTTAAACTAATTGATATTTTCAATAAAACAAGGCGGTAAAACCGAATCCAAGTCTTATAGTAATATTAATTATATTTGACAGACAGAAAAGTTTGTAATTAGCGAAGGAAATGACACAGAGGGAGTTGCTAAGCAACAAGGATGCCGGTTCACAAACTTTTGCTTTTTATTGCAAAGCTTGCTTTGTTAGCTGTGCTAATTGCACTTTATTAATTAATAATTTTATTGCAAAAGAAAAACAAACAAAATTAGAACTAGCGGATTTAGTGCCTACTGCCATTTTCCTACCAGTCTTCAGGGCAAAACTGACACAGTTCAGTCAGCTGCTCAGGGTTAAGAATCTAGGTAGGTATTCATAAAACACAAAAGACGCGTATTTCGAATGGAACACGAGTCAATTTTTATCAAGAGTTAAGATACAATGATTTAAAATTAATGGGTCGCATGTATACCGAAGTTTTTGGGCTTCTTAACTAAATTTGGTAAGAAAAAGGCATCAAAAACCATGTTTTTAATATTGTTAACATTGATGAGCCCAAACATGAATCACAAATTGTTTTCAATAATAAAAATTAACAACATTAAAAAAACTTGGCCGTTACTTTGCACAACAAACACTATAGCAAATTAAGAAGCTTGTCTGACAGCTTGTGAACATCATTGACCCAAATATATGTTCTCATCGAGCGTTGCTCAAACATATAATGAGTTTCAATAATTAATTTCAGCCCAATCGTTACTACAGATTCTATGACAGCAGTTGCGATTGTACTCAGAGCTTTGTAGTGGTAAAGTTGAATGAGGAGCCCGCTGCGAGTTATGCTGCTTAAGAATTGCTTAAGAAAAGAATTGCAAATGAAGTGTTAACATCACGGCTAGTAACCCTCACGACCATTTTCCAAGCCCACATTTTGCCAATTTAAACACAACGTGCCAGGCTGTGAGGCTACTGCCCTTATCCGGGTTGCTTAGATTTTTTTTCGGTGTTTTCCATCGCCGGAGAGTTAGCCGCAAATTTCACAATGAACACAAAGTACGAGTGGGTGTTCAAATAAGACTTAAACTCGGAACCGTAGCGTTCCGCCGGAGTGTTTAAGCCAAGACGCTCTCTCGTAAAAAGTTAATAAATTTTATTATAAGGCAGTTTCGGTCATTTGTATTTAGGATTTTACTTACTGTGTTTACTATTTGGCGCTATCAATAATGTGCCATCTAACCAGTGGAATTTTAACAAACCACGTTTAGACAAGTTGGACTGTCTACTTCCGTGTAAGTCCTGACTGATTATTTTGGAAAAACAATCTAGTTTCTTAGTTTTAGGAAATTAAATAGGGGGTTGGTTAACCTTGGTAGATAAGTATTAAAACATGCGATGGGATCTCGTACTACAACTGGGTATGTAATTATAGCCAAGTTTGATGACTGTACAAAGTAACCGACAATTTTGTCATCACTGAAGAGGTTATGCAGTTGATTATGCGGTGCTCGGCTTGTAGGAGTAGAATAATAATATGCAGTGGGTTGCGTAGTTTGACGGTTATTTAATTTGAGGTTGCAATGAAATGGTACACTGGTATTCAATTTGTTGCCATACAATATCACGCGTAAATTCAAAGTTTGCACGCCCTTACAATATAAGCTTTATTGGTATTATAAGTATGCCATTTTTTAATTGACTGACATAATATAATTTTAAATGGATAGCAGTCTTATCGTAGGGCTTAGTCTTGCTTTTGGGCTACTCTCAGTGTTTGGGGACTAAATTTCGGACTAGAATCAGAGTTGGGATTTTAATCAAAAATGTAATGTCATCATAAATTTACTAAAAATATATTTAAGTCAACTTTTTTACGTATGGGAGAGAGATCGTAAAAAAAACCCTTGGATATTATCATTTTTCTTATCTCCGTCATGTTTATTATCAGACATAACAAACTTTGCTAGCATACACCTCTAAAATGTTTGATTTCAACAGTACGCTATTATCAATTTGTACGCTTTATTTTCTTAGTCCTGTGGGCCAGACCGTGCAATTTCTTTGATGTTTAATAGGATACTCGATACTCCCTAGCTGACAAACGCAATCGAGTGTGGGTGTTCAAACACGCCCCAGGCATTATTGTAGATCTTTAGCTTTACTGGGGTGTAGTTCTATGCTTTGAGATTAGGGCTTGCTTAATTACGTAGCTGTACAAAACTAGATAAATAAATACATAATATAGAAAACATCGTGCCTATTTCCTGATAAATATCTGTGACATCGCAAATTAATCTTTAAATTCTAATAATTATTTAATAAATTAGGTAATTATTTGAATTCAATGGTTGTTTAGCTATTTTATAGTTAGTTGTAGAATAAAATAATGTTTCGACATATTTTTTTTATCCGAATAAATGAACTTGAACTAATATCACTCACGTAATTACTTCTAAGACTGACTTAAATTTCAATTAAGTACTTATTAAATAGATACAAATAGAGTAAACACTTTTAATTCTGAATGTTTCAATGTTTGCCCTATTAGTCACAATATATCAGTAGCAATTGTTATAATTATCAGACAAAAAAAACAAATTCTACGAAAACCTGAGTCACATTTCATAACATTAACTGACCTCAAATTTCCGTGAACTATAAAGTTGACATAATTCTCTTAAAAAATTAAATATAACACGAACATGTCGGTGGTACTTCACGTTTTGTCCCACGGACATTCTCCAGCCGTTATGATACCAAGCTTAAGACATTTGTGAGGACATAAAAGCACTACCAAATAGTTCTGACTAGTATAATGTGTGGTCTAAGTTTGAAGAGTTGAGCGACAACGATTTACTGAAGAACCCTACCTATAGTAAAACATAGCAATTGAGGTAGTTGATTATTAGTCACAAATGAAATATTAATCAACAGCAGCTGAGCAACTCTTTTTTTAACGTACCTTTTTATTTTTTTTGGATGCAATAAACTCAGAACTGCCAATAAAAATGTACCATCTGAAATATCTATGTTCATTTTTTATAAAAAAGAGTGATAGGAAGCGATCAATTTCCCCATTTGAATCGTGCCACGATTTAAAGTAAAGTAAAGTAAGTAAAGTAAAGTAAATGATAATTGATATCTTTCCGGAAACACTTCTGTTTGGGTCATTTTTTCTACTATTTGCGACACAGTCCACAACTGCTGCAGTTATTAACGCTTCAATGGTTTTAAAACTGATTATTAGTTATAGATTATTTAAAAATCAAAAAAGAATCATCATCGTCATCTGAATCATTCTTATCATATTATGAGTTTCTATTTCTTACATTATGCGATCGCTACTGATCGACGCTTCAATAGTTTATGTAAAAATTGCTATCTGAGTTTCAAATAAACACTAATATTATTATTATCATAAAAATCTATACGTAATAGTTTTTTAAATCTGAGTTTCTATCTATTACATTATGCGATCGCTACTAACTTGGGCTGCCACAGTGGTAATAAAGAGGTGGACTGCCCGCGGCTATTGTTAATCTCGACTATGGAACAGGTTTGGGCGGCAACATAAAGACCACAGATAACACTACGTGAATGTTTCTGATTGTCCACGTTAGAGGTTTGTTTGGGTCACAGTTTTGAGCAGAATTATGGAGGTTACTGCGATGTGAAGCTTGAACGTTTTAAGTTCACAAACATCATTCACTCCCGTGAGGAGTGTTGTTAAAACATTTGAATGTGTGATTTAAACCAACTATGCCTTAATCAAAGCTCAAAAGTTAAATTGTTCTCATATTCTATCTAGTTGCACCTGTCTTTTATTTAGCAGTCGACCCTTGCTTATTTTGTAACCCTGGTTAATGAAGAAATAAATTCATTATTCATTTATTTTATTTATTGTGGTGCTGTCACAAAAAATATGTTAAGGAAACTTGTTTTTAAATGTTAGTTACAATAAAGTGAACTTACCTATTTTTAGTCTAGTTATTTTTACAACGTATTTTTGTGGGAAAAATACTTGCCATAAAGTATCTTTTTTGATCACAAAATTGGGAGGCAGTCCGAGCTTTTGTTTAGTCCAAATTATATCTTTAGAAAATATTAAATATGTCATAAATTTAACAAAAAACTAAATATATTTTAACATTGAATAGAGTCTACAGAATATATTACGTTATTAGTCACCTCATTTTAAAAATTGAGAACAATCTGTTTTACATCTTTTCGCTCTTTATCTATAGTTTCAGTTGAACTAGTTTTGAAAAGCCGGTCCATTCGGATACTTACTGGTAATCTAGAGACATCATTCATTTCAAAGCACGTGTTACTATAATGTATGCAAATGTATGAAACCGGCGGTGAGTATAATGGTACCGGTACATAATCCTATTCGGAACAGGCACTTGTGTCACGTCTGCATCAATGCCAATGGCGAAATTATGTCGCAATAGTGGTCCGTTTGTCAACACTGACATTTAAAATGTTTATTTCAGTTCTGGGTTCCGTATTAATACACTACCTACATCACACTGATACACACAACACTGACACTAAGGAGCAATATTGATGAAACACCCGTCTTCATTTTTCTAAATCTTTATTTTTTAGACTAGTAAAGATGCCTTTTGTGTACCAAATTATCCAAACAAGGGGTTTATGCAATCACATACATTCAATTTTAAGTAGGTGCCATGTGGTAGAGCACCAAATAAAATTTTGATGACATATTTTTGCTGGAACGGCATTTCGTGACTGATTTAGAAATTTTACACATCTTAACACGTGGCTGATAATGAGCTAAGCTTGTGGTATATAATTACATAAATATCGCCATCACTACTAAAAGGCTCGTCAAACTGTCCACTAAATCCACAAGCAATATTTTTGGTTTTAGTTCATCTCTGTCGAACCCTAAACACTTCAAAGCCTCTTTTGCGCAACCTTACCGGTCAGAGATACTCCCCCCCCCCAGTCCGATTGCTATTGATAAAGACGCAAATTACTGATAAAATACTACCAATGACTGACGTCGATATCAATTTTGTATCATTACACTGTTATTTGTAATACGGCTGCTGCGCAAATCTGCCTATTCAACATTTTGACATTATTAAGCAGTGTTATTTCTAGAAATAAAATAAATATGTTGGCCGTATAGCACGAGGTCCTGTGCGTGTTCCACCGGACGGAGCCCGCCTGCATGGCGGGCCGGAAGCGACCCCCCCTTCGTGAGGGGAGGCCAGAAGAGACAGCCGAGGATGTCAAGCCGTCCCTACCAGGCAGCGGTGACCCGTGCAATGCTGGCGGCGGCACCCCCGTACCACGCGCCAGCTGGCTACCGTACGCAGGCCCTACTGGGCCCGCAACCACGACCCACCCAAGGGGTGGCTCCGCTGCCGTAACCTTCAGTACGGCCCCGCCGGGCCGCGACGCACAGGGGGGATCAGCCTCGGGTTATTGGCCCCCGCCAACCAGTTGTGCGCCGCAGCCCCAACCACAGGCCTCAAGGCGCCTGCAGGCCCCCTGGCCCCGCATCCCCGCGTCGCCCTTACGGGCCGCAGCGACCCTTACTGGGCCCGTAACCACGAGCCACCCAAAGGGCGGCTCCGCTGCCGTAACCGACGGTACGGCCCCGCCGGGCCGCGACGCACAGGGGGGATCTGCCTAGTATTACTGGCCCCCGCCAACCGGTTGTGCGCCGCGGCCCCAACCACGCGCCTCAAGGCACCTGCAGGCCCCACTGGCCCCGCAGCCCCACGCCGCCCTTACGGGCGGCAGCGGTAGGTGCTCAGTCCACCACGCTGCCACGCCTGGGTTCTCTTCGCTTCCCGGTGGTGCCCCTACCACCGGTACTAGGCCCCCTCGCCACGCCGAGGCGAGAACCCATGAGGGGGATTGTCACTAGTAGTCTAGCCTAAATACGGAAAAACAGATACTTTTCTAGTCAGGGACAATCATAATGATAACAGTATTTTGTATCATGACTTCACCGATATTTTTTTTGTAATTTATTGCACAAAATGACAAGCAAAGGATACAAATGGCGGACTTAATGCCTACAGGCATTCTCTACCAGTCAACCGCAAGGCTTAACAGAGAATGTAGGTAGTCTATATTAGTAAGCAGACACTGAACGCAAACAAATTATTTCATGCAATTAGCGTTGATTGATATTCTTTTTCACTTTAGGATCAGTTAAAATAAAAAATAAAATCCAGGTTAGCAAATTTATAAGTTGGACATTTATTACGACACAAAATTAATAAGGGAACACAATTTGCCTAACGAACACATTGCTAGTAATTTCACGTTATAACTGTTTCATGAAATAGCAGGTTTACGATGATGTCAAAAACTAATAAACATCAGTTAGTGGGCTTTAGCAATAGCTCGTTCAATAGTTAACTCACTTTATCAAGATTTGTGTTACGAAGGGAACGGAAAATCGGTTATCTTAGGTTACGTAATTCTATTGCAATATTGAACTGCTTTACGGACCTAGGTCATTTCCTGTTAAACATTTCGTTCTACATTTTATGGTATCGGCAATTCTAGACTTAGTATTAATTTATCTTAGCGGCTTAACATAGCATTATGCGCTATTTTAGTACAGCACTTTACGTAAACGGGTTGTATTTCAGTTTGAAATTCTTGGTTGACCTGTTTCTCCTATTTTCTAAAAAAATACAATCCTTTTATATTTATATTCTAACTTCAAAAAATATTACTTACTATTAGCCTTTTTCTTACGCTGAGATAAATCGGGCGGGTTATGTCGGAATCTTCTACTGGTGAGGGTGGCCAGACAACCCAGTGGCCTACTAACTAAAAACCTCAAACTTCCGCCTTGGTCGGAATCAGCGCGGCAAGTAGCACTACTGGGCAGCTCCTTAGTGGCAGCATTGAGGCAACAGCACTGCTGCTTTGTTTTATTTTTGTTTAAGCATTTTCCATGCAGTATCTTTACTAAAGATCTGAAAACCAGAAAAAGACATTTGGTCATCTTTCGCAAACCGGGCGACTACACTAACCACAATGCTCTTGAGACCATTAACAGACCGGCCGAATCTTTCTGGTATAGTTACCCTATGAGCCAAGGTGATTTCATCAATGTTATAGGCATCCACTTCTAACACTGCTCAAGCACTGCTGCTTGTTACCGAGTTTGGAATCGAACCTTTTACCCTAACCATCGTAATTTCATCTTTGAAGATTAAACAAAAACCTTGATCTCCAAAGTCTTAACCTTCGTGCAAACAAACGTAGCAAATTTCAGTCAGGTTTACAAACATTTACTTAATACAGCCTTCATACTTCCTATTGCAGGGCAAATAACTGTTACATTAATACACATATTATCTTATTGCACTCTCAAGAGAATCAGTACCCTTAACGAGCCAATTTTTCTTTCATGCAGGAAAACAATTTATAATCCATCAAATTTACTAGTCCAAACATATCTGACCCAAATCCAGTTCGCAAATTCCACATTAGCCTCTAGTTATTGAATAATATTTATCCATCGAAACGCCCATCCGATTGTTGAGAATGCGTAATCAACAATTAAAATATGAATTGCGATGATCAAATAAAAAGCTCATTTATTACCGGCAACCTCAACTGGAAATTATTTGATATGATTAATTAAAAGTAATAATTAATGAAAACGCGATACTCAACGCAAGGCGCGCCTATGACGGGAAGCTTGATAGCGGAATTAAATTGTTTCATTACGCTGAGAATTTCAAATGGATTTTATTCAGTGTTTTATGTGAGAATGAGCGGCTTATTGAATACCAAAAACAAAGGTGTTGCAAGGATACTTTAACCAATTTTTGGATATCCTTTTATGCAGCCATAAAGCGGTCCATAGATTTTGTAAATCAGATTTCTTTTTATATCGAGCGTCTAAATAATATACACATTCATAGTTTATTTCACTCCGGGTATGAAAGTTGTGATCGTCTAAGCTGAAATGACGCGCCCCTCTACTGCATCTACGCATACAAACAAGCACTCTTTTTCGCGCAGATGCGTTGGAGGGGCGCGTCATTGCAGCTAAGACTCTAGATTTCTATCAGGCTGCCTGAAACACAATGGATCTATAGTCAACAGCAAGGTCTGGTATGAACTTCCTTAGAATGACTGGTGGCTTACGACCGCAAGATATGCCAAAGGTCCCCCAAATTCAATTTGGAGATGGCATACTATAATGTTATTACTCGTTCGGCTAAGTGTGAGGTCAGAAAACTTTATGGTGTTACAAAAATAATTCCCGAAAAACAAATTAAATTATTTTCTAATCTCATCAAACAAGATTTGGTCTTACAAGCTTCAAACAAAGCCTGCTTAAGCCCAAGATCTACTAATCTGTTTAGGCATAGCCTCCTTTGTCTACGCGACATGTTTTACGACGATTTATGGATTATACCCTTTGTTGTCTGCTCATAATATATTGACGTCCGATGGAGATAGCTCATCGGAGTAATGGACTGTTGTATTATTAGAATTTACATAGCATACACATCAAATATTTATGCTGACGTGAAGTGTGCCTACGCTTAGGTCACCAGTTCATTGACGACAATCCAAGCTATAATAACTGTTTTATTTTGAGTACCATTGTACAAATTTGGAAACCAAATTCATGACCATCACTGTCAAAAATAGCTTCGTTTGTTTGCCTGCTATATCAGCTACATGTATGAACTTTGTCAACATTATTGTAAGGAAAGTTTTCCATGGAGGGTTTTTTGTAAATCAAAGTTTATAGACTTGTAACGTGGGAAGTCATCCTAACCTGACATTTATTGGATATAGCAGACATAAAACAAACACGGATTTATATAAACCAGATTATCATATGACTTCGATATTTTGGTGGTTTTAGAGTGAAAAGACAAATTATTGTTCGATGTTAAATACAAAGTTGAAGGCTCTATTTGAAATAGTTCTACGACATTCATAATAACAACCTGAACCTACCCACCGTGGACAAATAAAAGGTAGTGTTGATATGTTAAGATGGTATTGTATTGGTAATGTTTTTTTTTACGTAACTTCAAAACAGCCCATGCCAAAATAGTTTGGGGATGTTCGCTATTTATGCCTCACTTTGAAAATATTATTCTCCACATTTTTATTATAGAATGATATAATTCCTCGCAATATTATTTCTTGAGCTTATCAGTTCTTAGCGGTACTAGCAGAATCTACACTTAATACGTGCAGTGTATCAGCTCCGTGTATCATTACTACAATGAGTTTTCTATACACCCACTTAGAAGGATGTTAAGTTTCACATCCTCGCAACAGGTTGGAAAGGCTCGTGCATATGGTGACTTTAAAGATATTTATGAATCACTCATTCAAACGATTGGTATTGATGTTTTCTAGTTTTCGCTTGTTACATACCCGCTTGTTGTTGTCATTACAACAATAAGCGGAAAAAGGTAAGGAAAAAGGTGAAAAAGTGTTTTCACATACCAAATTTCGATTAGATTAGGGACGCCTTCAAATTTAAGTGACTTATATAGCACGAAGGTGTCATTACTTAACCGATTCGCTGCGGATGACACTTATCCGTGCCATCACTTTTTTGTAATAATAGAGGTTACCAACCTTTTTTAAAATGTTAGTTATTTGATATGAAATCGTCTTATGATAATAAATTATAACAGCGTTAACACGTTCAGTGCCACCGACTCACGCCGGGAGTTCATCTAAATTTTATTCCAGTGCCGGCGACTCGCGCTGTTAGGTTATCAACACTCCACATTGTGCAAAAACAGTGGTCCACGCAAACGAAGTCGCGGGCAAAAGCTATTATTCATGTTACATTATAGCATATTCTCCTTGATTCAACTACAGAGATAACTTCAGTATCAAGTCAATTGTAACTATTTATTATCTCCTTAATCAAACTTGGTAGTTTTTCATTTGCATAGTTGAAATTTGTTGTACAAAGAAAACCAAAACAATATTTAGGCCTAATTGAATATTTTATATTCAATAAAATCATTAGGAAATGTGAAATAAGTTAAAAAGGTTTAGCACAACTGCATTAAAAAAGTCACTTACAACAATGTGCCGGTCCGTTTACGTTAGATTTCGAATGTAAACTAAAGGTCAAGCTTTTAACATGTAAAAACTTCTTTTCCGCATGGCGGAAGACGCAGATGCGTGTCATCTAATCGTATGGCGTTAGGCGCTAAACAGTGTCACATCGTTTTTGCTTGACGCCACCGTCGGAAGTTAGCGAAATTGGCCACCGCAGTGAATCGGTTAAATGAGTCACTTAAATCTGAAAGCATCATCTGAAAGTTGTCAGGAAACTGAATCGAAATCAGAACTATTAGTGCACCTGAGCAAAGCATTGGCAGTTTAAGACGACACTGTGCTTCATGTATTTGTCTCGTTTACGCTCCAATAAAAATCATACTAGGTATCCTGTTCTTGTTCTACTATCAGTAATCAAATTATAGGTACGTACGCAGCAGTGATCAATTTTTGACTTCGCATCAGTAGTACTAAAATAATAAAAAAAATAGATAGGTTAATGTCAGTACTGATTCAGTACTGACATTAACCTATCTATTTCTTTCTTATTATAATATCATTGATTGCACTACATTTTTGTTTCTTCCTCCATGTTGCGTGTGGCTCATGGCTCTCTTCTCCTTGATTTAATTACTTTCTATTTTTTAGGTTTGACGAGCATTCGGGTCACAGTATAACATCAGCCTTACAGCTCATGCGACATACACAGGCGGTATAACAAAGCATCAGATATTTGCGAATCGAAAATGTCTTCCTACAAGCCTGAATTTATGGCGTTGCCGCTGCAGCTTCAACGAGAGCTTGTAACCACAGTTATCGCATGCAATGCTATTCGGATTGTGCCTAAGTATTGTTAGTTACTTTGCCTGTGAGAGATTTATACGGGGAAGTTAAATTATTGTAGTATAAATTTTACGAGGACGGGTCTAGGGGCTTAACACTTTAAGAACTAGTTATATGTAGTAAGCGTCTTTTATCCTACTAATAACATAAATAATGTGAACGTTTGTATATGTGAATGTGCTGTGTTGCTCTTTCACGTAAAACTACTGAATGGATTTGAATGAAACTTGACAATAATATAGCTTAAACATCTGAATAGCACATAAGCTAGAATTTATAAAAAAATATAACTTATTTTTCATACTTAAGTACACGTGGACAAAGTCACGGGCGGCCGCTAGTTTGGCTTATAAAACCACTGCGTTAGCATTCTATGCATAGCATTTGGTTAGAAATTATGATAGTAAAATGTAAAAATGCCATAGAGTAAATCTGCCTAACAGCATCACATCAGCTATAATTGTTTTCAAAATAATTATAATATATAATTGAGACACCTTCCCCGAATTCGAATCTCAATTGAAAGACCTAAGTATATTTTGACATCTAATGTTACTAGTAGTATATTTTTGTTTTGAGAAATAAATTATCTTCTCTAATTGACCAACGTACAGAGGCACACACATCAACCTTTACATAGGGGGCTCCTTATGCGGCTGACATTAGACCCATTTTGCAATGGTTTTGTAAAGGTAGATGTGTGCGTCTCTGTACATCAAAATTTAACACGTTTTCAAACTCTTGCCGTTCCGTACATAGTCTATAGGAGTAAAAGGCTGTTAATGTAAATGTTTGTGTATTTGGGGGAATACCTATCCAACTATTTTCATAATCTTCTACATCAAATACTACACAACACTGACATCTTATCTTTATGAGTTTGTTGGTAAGAGCATAAAGCTACGCAAAATGCACTCCGTGCCTCTATATGGGATTTTTAGTATCACCCCGTCTTCAGTACACCCTTCTGCGCCTCTAAAACCTTTATCGAATGTTTTATATTTTTCAAGGGAGCATGATTTTACAGCAGATAAAAGATATTTACATATTGCGTTAGGTTGCAACATTAGGTCCTTTACATACTGCGACTTTTAGAAGCGTGATTTTTGAACGCGAGTTGATCGCTACCCATAACATGTCAGTCGCATTTGAATAAAAAAGTGACAAAATGAAAAAAAAAAGTGTAAGTGTATTTATTGTTCAATAAATTTTATTTCTTTCTTTCAAGACTATTACGCAAAAGAGAGGTAAAAATATTACACTTAGATTTTTGAGACTGACTTTAACATCATCTTCCACCGATGCTATTTTATACCTATTCAAAATGGATTCTGCATTGATGAAAACGCATCTTATGGCAAATCATTATGCACATTTTAAGCTGAGTTTATAACTGCAGATGCACGCTTATATCGATATTAATGAACGCAGATGGGGGCAAAAGTTCTCAAAACTGTTTCAATCGAACTCAGCACGCTGTAGTTGACGATGATTTATTGATACAGTACCTACTTACTTGTCTCGTGACTGTATTACATTAGCAACGACACGGTATCACGTTTTTTATCGATGCTGTATTGCGTTTGCATCACGATTAAGTCACTGCTAAATGATGCACATTTGGACCCTCCAGTTCGTAAAATCCCTAAGTCACACTTAGGATTTTTTCCAAACATCAATGGCATCGAAAAGAGCTTGTTTTTGTCTATTTCAAAACATAAACAGGCTATTATTTACGTCCCACTACTGGGCACAGGCCTCACCTCAACTATGAGGTGGAATGAGCCATACTCCAACACGCGGGCTCAGTGCGGATTGTTGTAGGGGTGTATGGTTAGCGAGCAACCCTAATGTCAGATGTTATCAAGCCACCGTAACCTCTGACTAGGCTTAACGACTGACATCTAGCGACGTCAACCGGGACCAACTGCTTAACGTACCTTCCGAAGCACGCAGATGGCCGGTCACCCATTCCGTTTCCGGCCGGCGTGTGTTTCTTCACAACAGCGATTGTCGCCGATCACTGTCACAACTGCACCACGGGCACCTCAATCGGTGTCCTCGGGTCTATTTCTATACTCGTATGTAAAGGTAAACAGTAAACGTGTTCTTATTAGCTAAACTTCGCAATGTGTAACGGACTTAAGGACTTTTACACGCGCCGAGTGTGCGATATCTAAACGTCTCAGACTCATAAGTATAAAAACTTTGACTTTGACAATAAACTTGCTTCGTAAGAGGGCAAACGCGTTTGAAAGCTTATAGCTGCTCGAGTATCAATTCTTGGAATATTTCTATTGACTGATCTGAACTAGCTTACTATTTGACGTAAACATCCTAGAATACGTACCTACACACGCAAATGTTAGCACCATTTTGTTTGCCTGGCTTTTTGACGTCCGTAATGAAATGCAATATGTAGAGTATTTTTGAACAATCAAACAAACTTACGAAGTTCGATTGATCGATCGATTCGATCGTAGTTTTTTGTTGAGCTTCCTTAATTTATTTTCAATCTTATCTGTCCTTTTCAGATTTCCGTTTTTTGCCCATATTGATGATGTGGAAAAGTGATAACAGCCGGAGATTTAACTACTAAAAGAGATTAAAATAAATATTAACTAATTGCGTAGAAAAAAAAGTGGCGCCGGTTACGTGACACAAGAAACTAGGAACTACTAGCTAGAGCCACGGGATCTAAGACGCGCTATTGGGTGCGTTCCTTTTTTGTTAATTCTTTTAACTTATGTGTGGCGTCGGTGAGTGACGATACTAACAAGTAGTTTTCCTCATCATCTTCGGACGAGACAACATGGTTCATAATTTTCAGCAATTTGGTTATGAGCAAACCATTAACAGTCAATGCTCTATTTATTCAAATATGACTCATTCGAGATTAAATCGTTTTTGCTTCAAGCAACCACCATGTTAAAGGCTTGGAACTTCTCAGAATTAAAAACCACAAACCGTATGACTAATGTTACCGTTCTGATGTGTTAGAGATATGCTTTCGAAATACCTCATAGACGTATTAAAGAAGCATTTGTATTAATTACCTATAATGTAGGCAAATTGCATCCGCCATACCAACGTTACTATACAATGTTTAATTGTTTCCATTACATTTTCACACAGTTGGTGGGTAAAGTAAAGATTCGTAATTACAAGGTGTGTTAGAAGCAGGTATAATTATTTCATCAGAATAATGTTAGAAGGACGGTTAGTATGTTATGTCAGACGATCTGGTTTCGTTGAGAATTTTGAGGTCAGATTCTGTCGTAAGCGTAACAGAATAGACAGTAATTATAATATCTGTGACAGTTTGGTCCGCCTAGAGGTGCAATTTCATTGCATATTATTAAATTATGAATCAAACAATGCAATTTATACATTACTTAATTCTAATAAGCGTTCAGTACGTATTGGTTTTAACCTAGTTCTTGGCAAAGAAAATAAGAAATAATGGAAATAAGTTTGACCTATAAGACAAATGATTCATTCACATAACATGTTCGACACACAATTAATAATTATGTGGCGATCATAATTTGATCCAGAAACATTAATAAAATAGCAAAGAGCACCCTTGATACGTTTCACAAATCCCAAATATTAAAGTGCTAAACCAATGTTTTTAAATTTTAATAATAGTGATTCAAAGTGAGATATCGCAGGTAAACAAACTTTCGCAAAAATAAGACATGCGACTCCATACCGTATTCAACAACCGTATCCGTATTCAATCCCAAGAGGGGTAGTCAAAGGCATAACACCGATTGTTGCCTTCATGATGAACGGACTATTCAGAAGCCTACATTTTCCAATATAAGTGTCACATTATTTACAAGCTCCAAAAAACTACTTAATGACTTTGCTAAACAAACAGTCTTTTCTGCAAAAGGCTATTCGTAACAAGCAGATCTTGATAACAGAACAAATAGACCGAAAGCGATACGACAGTACCAATCGAGATCGTATCGTCACAAGTAGCAATCTTATAATTAGAAGCAAAACTCCTGCGCTGGTATCTTTGAGATCAATATGCACAACCTTGGCTTATTATGAGCTCATTAAAACTATATAGAACGCTGAGCGTTGTACTTTTAGAAAGCAAGGTCGCAGTTCCTATTATTTTGCTCGGAACAGTTCAAATACATTTTATGAGAGACAGCGATTTAAACATTTGAACCCAACCTTTGAACCAGAAACGGAACTCATTTGAAATTGAGACTAGACCACTCGGAAAAGCGGATATAAGAGCTGTACAAATGAATAAGATGTATTTACTACTCAAATGTAATTTCAAAGAAGATTTTCAATCTTCTTAATTTAACAAAAAACGTTTTTTTCAGTTTTACTAGCTGTAAGGTATTCATATTTTGACCTAATTTAAGGAAGGATGAGATTATTAGAGTAATTTTAAGGGCCGATAAGTAGTGGTAAAGGTGCATCGTTGCAAGAGTTGCCTACAACTTAGTCTGGCGCACAACCTATGGCAAACAAACCCTTCAATATTTACCCCGTTATTTATTTAAAACTAAAGCAGGGCTAAAACATTGGTTTTGTGGTTGACGCGTTTTATCTCGAAATATTGTCAGGAATAAAAATTAAAAAGACAAACCGTTACAGGAGCTAAATAAATGCTGCTTAGGGTGCTTTATTAATCGAAGAAACGAAGGACTACCATTGCACTGTACGGGGTGTAGCCGCAACTGTAGTAGCTATTGTATAACTAGACATAAAACTCCCTAAACTAAATTGTCAACTAGTTTCCCTTACAACTTGCACCACAGAAGCCACACAGTTGTATGTGATTCAGATAGAGTCAAGTCACAAAGAACTGGCGACAAAGCTTGAGAACTGGAGCGGCGAGCGCGAGCCGCTCCACCTCGCGTTTGTCTACCCGTGAATTTGCAGATACTTATACTGAGGACAAAGACAAAAGGTTTTGTTGGTTATTCAAATTGCTAGTATCCATGAAAGTGGCAACTAATTAACGACAACGCAAAGACGGAGCATCTTTGGAATTCAAATTCAAAAATCTGTGCTCAAGTAGACTTTTACACAATATTTTCAAACGCCAAAGATCTTGATTTTCACCACATATTAAACATATACGTCATGATAATTCGAAATATATACAAAACATAATTTTAATACATGAACACAATCTGACTCTACTTCCGGTGTAGGAAGGTTGTTTCTCCTGAAAAGACACGGCAAGAAACTCAGCAGCTACTCTTATTATATGAAGAAAATAGTCTTGTTACCTGATTCGTGAATATCGATATCGTGAAAACAGCATGCTATAGACAGGACGGAAGCGAGTATTTAGCCTATTTGGAGCGCCAAAGCTGGTTAGGCTGGGAGGCTCAAGTGTGGTAACAGTTGAAGGGTGTTGGCCTAATGATGACGCCTAATGATAAAAATCAAACTTAGGACCTCTTTATTTACAGGTCAGGCTAACTTCTTCGACATCTATGTGTTAAATTATCGTCAGTATAGGTTGAAAATGGAAAACTTATTTTGAATATAGAGAAGTTTATATTTTGGTTGTACTTATTGATTAAATAATCTCAATACAAAATGACAGTGCAATTATTGAAGTAATTTGAAGTTTCGAAAATGCTTTCATTAAGTTTATTTGAATGACAATATTTCAGATTTGATTACTTAATTATTCATTCACCTGGTCCTACTGACGACGATAATACATATTTATTACTAATTACACACCCACTCAAACACGGCGTAGGTTGATATAGCTACTTATTGCATTAAAAGCGTTAAACATTATGCAAATGTTAATACAAGACAGAAATTGATATTGCACAAACTAAATTACTGGTCCCTGTAGGCAGTAAGTGGTGTGTGTCAATGATATTATAATAAAAAGACGTAGATATACTAAAAAAGTGGCACCCAAAATCAGGACTACTACCACTTGAGCAAAGCACTAACAGTTTGAGACAACACTGGGCAACATGTATCTGTCTCGTTCACGCTCTGGTAAATAATCATGCTATCTTGTACACACGGTCAAATGAAAGGTACGTACGCCAGGGGACAACTTTTTGACTTCGCGTCAATACTGACATAACCTATCTACGTCTTTTTCAGTGTCATATCATTGGTGTGAGTGATGTTGCATTAATATTATCCAGTGAACCAGATCTTATCGTTGAAGCAACTAATCAGTTAGGAATTGATATTGTGCTCATTAATAATATCACATAGATCATTACATCGTTAATGTGATTGACTGTCTGGTTATTGATCCTGCTTGCCGCTCTGGGGGTCACGGATTTGATCCATGCAAAATGTTGGATCTCTGTAAATTATAATAATTATGTTGCATATTGTTATGGCGTTTCAGTTGCATACACAGGGTGAAAAGCTTCAAAGCTTAACCACCATGTAAAGTGGTGTTATTAGTTGGGTATTTTTTTACATTACATCCATTATCAAAATATCCGACCTCTATTCAAAAGGTTTCGAGTGCATACATATTTTATCATATTACAAAAAATATACATATTCATGCAAGACTTGCACAGGAAAACTTCATAACTCCCTACTTATATATCCTTTTTTCAACTTCAAACCCAATGAACAACATTAAATTTAACAGTTTATAGCAATAACTACTAAAAAGCTTCACCTGTTATAAAAAAAACAACAAATAGTGAACTTGTCAATTTAATAATGATTGCTGTATTCAAGCAGGTGTAATGGTCATCCGAAACATGCAGGTCGCAATCTCTCCGGGCGATAAATTTATGAATGTAAAAAAGATAAAGTAGCAATGTGAAGAATTTTATTGACCTGCACATAGCCCGAACTAGTGCTGCGAAATCATACAAAACCTCAAAAAAAGACACATTTTCGATAGGTGTTTTTGATGGTACTAGTCACTATCCATCGCTTTCCCTTCTATCAATAGTAAAACAAGCTTTTAGATATAGAGTTTTTCTAAGTCATGTTTAGTTCGATAGACTATCGCTATTTCATAAAATAGTATTTTTGAAACTGTTTAACTAAACTTTACTGTTTCACAGCAATACATTATTTATGACTGTGGAACTAAACCATGAAACAAAACTAAATTTATAAATGTCAGAATCAAACTTCTCTGGCAACTAAGTTCACATACCTAACTTTCATTAAGAAAATCTACATCTAGCGAGTTCGCTAACTCTCTGTACGTTCTAACCCGCGTCACTTCACAAACGTGTAGAAAGTGCAATCTGGTGCAATTAAAACTTTACTTTGCTTTAGTTTGTTTACGAGTGCACCTTTCGTCCGAAATTTGCCAAGTTGCTCGGCGAGTTTGGCGTTTATCACAATGCAGCACCAACTTTGCCCGTTCAATGTCGGAGTTCCTCAATATTGTTCGGAAGTTCAAGAAATATCGTGTCATACGGTCCTCGGGCACAATCGGCTTTATTGTGGAATGCCTTGTCTGTGCTACATACTTGGTGAGCCATATTAGGCTTCCCTCACAGTCCTTGATTGTTCTCAACGTTATGTGGTGAAGTTGCTAAGTTGTAACTTTATATTGTTCTGCTAGTGGACAGCAGTTAAGCTAAAATAGTAGTTAGCGAAGCGAAAGGAAATTAATTAATTTGGTAAAGAGGCTCTTGGAGAAGGAGGTTGAGGGACAAATTGCAGCTTTCAGATTTATCAATCAGCATTCATCTCCCACCTATATAATGATTGATATTTCGTAACATTAAGACCCACTTGAAGACAAATGCCGCATCTCAACTATGAGGTTGCACAGACTAAATACTTAGTCCACGAGAGTTCAGTATAGTTGGTGTAATGTAAAAAAAAAAAAAAAAAATGTCAGTCATAGTTCGTGACAAATATTATCAAGTCGCCTTTATGGCTTCAGCATAGAGGTTTTCGAAACAACTCACCCGAGCACAGGCCGACAGCGGAAACGGACGCTGGTTCATAGGCTGCCAACAAATCTATCTACGTCTAAGGGTAAGTTGCACCATAGTAGAAGTTAAAGTTAAAGTTAATTTTTTTTTTAAATTTGACAATTCGACGTCAATTTTGGTCGTCAAATTGTCAAATTTGACAAAAACTTTAACTTTAACTTTAACTTCTACTATGGTGCAACTAACCCTAAGTGTTCTACCTAAACTCAAATACTTATTTTAACATTCATAGTCGTTGCTACTTTTGCTAGTAACTTTCAATTAATTTTACAGCTTTTAGCCAAATAAAACTACAGCTTTTATCCATTACAAGCCTTAAAATGAACTGCCTAGCATCACAAAAAGGGAGGAGAGCAATCTCTAGAATGTTTTAGTTATGATGAGTCATTGATGTATTGATATACATTGCATACGTTAAAACATTTATAGTCTACCAAAAAACAGTAACTCAAAATTAGAAACAAGCAAAAATAAAAACCATAAGAAAAGAAAACATTCAGTTCTCAAACTGCAATTTTTATAATTGTTATTAAAATGCTGCAGAATGAATCATTATTAAATTTCTTGAGAAATTATAAAAAAGTGTTTATTTCAAATATGCACTGTCAGTATTATTGCGAAATTGTATACTGCGCTAATGAGATTGATTATTTTTTTGATTCGGTTGTCATTCATCAAATAAGGTACCTATTTAACGTCAGGTAAGATTGTGATATTAAAATTATTCCATTCACCAAACTAAAAAAATAAACCACCATTTAAATTACAAAACCAATCGAAACTTATCAAGATTTGTTAAGAAATGCTTACAAAAGTGACATTACTAAGTTGTCTCACTCATAAGGTCACGTTTGAACAAAATGGCGCTGGTGTCTGAGCGTGACAAATAAAATGGTGCGCCCAGATCGGTCATAGATTGAACACCTCTCACTTTTTGCCATAAGGATCAACGGTTACTGAACATCTAATCAATAATAGTAGAAAACAGAGTATTCGATGTAATGCAGTTGTTATAATTTAAGACCAAGCAGCTGTCCCTACATTTCCATTTTCCCATTTTGTGCTTTAGTTTTCCTCCTTGACTGTTCCTTATGAAATGGCGCTATGTTCCTTTGAATTAGTTGAATATGTCATAAAATACGCATTGACACCATAAATAACAATGTTTACGATGATCGCACAGGTAGCTCTATCTAGCGGTGAGCGGCGACATTATGTAGCAAAAAACCGACCATGACGACTGATCTAGGATTCCGTATTTGTCCATTATTATTAGATAGATGTAGACTTGACTATTTTGGATACTATAAAAGTATTAAAATATCTAATTTTCTTTTCATTGATTGTATGAGTTGCTCGATTATTATTCGTTAACTTGTAAAGCCTACCTAGGTATCTCAGTTGTCCCTTTACCTTGATTTTTATTACCATTTCCAATTGGCTATTCATTGTTTAAATCATCATCATCATTATCATCAGCCTGTCATAGTCCACTGCTGGACATAGGCCTCTCCCAAAGTTAAAAAATATTTAAGTAATGTATCATAATTCAAAGTGTTTCTAATTCTCCCAGTGTGCGTTCTACTAAATACACCAGTTGCTCGCGCCATAAACGGCAGTTTTGCAATGCCGCGCATAATTCAGATAACAATTCGATCGCGACCAAGCTTCTCGTAACCACTCGTAACCTTACATTTCAATTGGAAGCTCCAGCTTAAACACACTGTGCAGTTTTAGAACTCCGTAGTTAACGTGTCGAGACCTTAAAGTCAAAATTGTAACGAATTTTTGCAATAATGGTTGTATTGCCCTTGGTTTAAAAAATGATTTTCTGTTTAATGTGTTTATAATTCACCTGCTTTGTTTTGTTATAGTTTTATACTGAAGGTCTTAAACAATGACCTGTTATTCGATTAGAGATCTACTAAACGGTGCATTATTTGTATCTTTGCAACAAAAATAATAGGTATGAATGGCCGTTACATCACATTTAGTTAGACCGCTATATTTTGTATTTACTACATTTATATAAACATGCTGGAAAGTTAATCTCATCTAACCGTTGCTCTAAAGCACTCCTACTCCCACTCTACTACTTTATACTCAAATAACCATTAAATTTGTTATTCCAAATATTTTCGTAGAAGTTTACACGGCTGAAATATTACATTTCTCTCAATTCACACCAAATATATCAAATTTATCTAACTAAGTAAAATTTTTGGCTCACTCTCAGCGCAGGTGCGACATTTCCTACTAGAACAATTTGGGTATTCACCACAGTGGGCGCGCATAATTCAGAAAATGCATTTACTTCCTCTGTTTCAGTGACCGTCCAGGCCGGTACCACCACACTGCTAGCATTTTACTGGTTTGAATTCGGGATATTATATTATCCTACTACTTTGTTACCTTAAGGATTTTGTGCTTGGTTTAACTTGAGTGGTTATTTCATATTTCACTGGTGATGATTTGATTACGATAAGCAATTTTTGATAAATTGACACAGATCAGTTTTTAAACCACCATAATTATATCACCCATGTAGCATTCACATATGCAGCATTCACATATGTAGCATCATAACTACACACTGTAAAAGTGTGTAGCTGGCTAGTTGTCGGCATCCACTAAATTTTTCTTACCTTAATTAATTCGCATGTCCACCAAAATCTGAACTGATTATTATATTTGAATACTACAGGGTGTATATTCTCTTTAGTAGTTGAAGAAGTATCCTATCCAACACATTTCAGTGCTTCATTACTCCTGTTGTTAAGCACACGATACCTATGAAAAGAAGAAGGAGATTAAATTACCACTTAAGTAATCGTAATCACAAATCTCACCCCAGTCACCGTCAAATCGATCTGATCAAGAAATAAATCGCTCCAAAACTTTATGAGGCGAATAAACTGTGAGTTTGCTTAAATAGTACCAGCAAAATTTATCGGAAAAGATTTGTGCGCGACGCCGATGCTGCAATTTGACTATCGGAAAATATATTTTATGACGTCCACGGCACTTTGTAGGACTTAATGGCGGTTGGGAGCGTTTTTTCGGAGATTCGGATGTGTGGACACCACCTGATTTGTAGTTCCGAGCTGGTATCCTCGATTTATGTTATGACTTCCACTTGCGGTAGGGGAAACTTTCATAACTATAAATCGTCTCGGCAGAGTCGGGTTGCTAGTTTTAAAATTAACAAAATACACGCTCAGCCATTTTGCTTCTCTCAAGTACAATTTTTTTTACTAAGCTTTTAAATGAAATACCTGTAAGTTATTAATAAGATAGTACCTACACTACTTAAAAAACAGTTTACAAGAGGGCCATTTCCGTTCCGTTAGTTTCAAGGTTACAGCCTTGCAAGAATATCCGTGAAGCGTCCTCAAGTGCAGGGTAAACCTAGTGAAAGGTCCGGTTCAGCCGGGAGTTGTGGCGCACCGTGGGAGGCGCCATGTCCATCAATGGACTATGGCAACCTGATTAGGGTGATAATGATGAGTCACAATTGAGGAATTTTGGCGGATTTCTGTTTTACTAATGAACTAGTAAAACAAAAATAACTAGGAATACAGTAAAACTTTAGTGAAACTGACCAGACCTCTTTTTTAAATGATGGAGTATTCATATACATATCGAGATACGAGTTTAATTATATCTACTCCTTAATAACAATAACCTAGACCTTAACTTTTTAATTCAACAATTTTACCTTCAATAATAAAACATGAACTTTACAACTCATTCAAGCCTGCGGCAACAAACTTAAAGGCCTTAAATGATGGAAGACAATTGTTAATCACCAAAAACAGAAAAACTACAAAGCACTTATTTTCAATCCAAGAAAAATTACGCTTTATACTTATGTGTATAGGGTTTAATTTGTACCCAAGTGTCAGTACAAGTTGATATGAGTTCCGAGCAGATGCAGTAAGCAACTTGTTAATTACAGACAACTTTTGAAATACTAGTTTCGCAATAATTACTCGAGAGGGCGCGCGACACAAGATCGTAAGAAATAAAACAAAAAACTGTGTTGCTCGTCTCGATTTAAAACTCGTTGATTGCAAGAGAAACTAGATGTGCGATGGTTTGAGAATTTTACATTTTGTGCTTTTAAGGTTACATTGATGTTGAAACTTACCAAATTGCTTATTTTTTAATTGGTATTGATTGCTTTACTTGATTTTCGCAGACAAAATTCTTTATGGTAAGAGCACACATCGTTTTTCCAGTCTATACTCTCAAATATCAAGCATGACTGTAATAAAATATGAGTTTTACTAAAAAAACGGGTTTCTGAAATTGCGTTCTTGCGTCTCTTTAAAATAGATACACTATTTTGTCTATTTTATTTTCTGAAAACTCATAAGCTGGCGTCAACATTATTAGTAGAGCTTTTTTGTAAGTTTTTGTACAGACAAATTAATTAACAAACTCTTTAACAAGCTCAAAATCGATAAAAAATAATACGTTAAACGCTGAAAACCGTTCCAAAGTTTCATTTCATATTTTTTATTTACATTGTGGCAACACCATCGGGTTACAAGTATTTCTTAATCTATGTAATCACTAAATTCAAGCAACAGTGTCTCTTCTACATTGTAAACTTAATCTTTGTCTCCGCCCGAGGACTTTAGTACTGGTCAGCTGCCATCAAGGACAATAAAACGACTATGTACAGAGGCGGTCACATCAACCTTTACATAGGGGCACCTTATGCCGCTGACATAAGACCCATTTTGCAACGGTTTTGTAAAGGTTGATTTCTGCGCCACTGTACGGCCAGCGACTAAAGTTGTCCTCTGTTATTGGTTCAATTAAATTAGTAGTCTTGTGCTTGCACTTATTCTTGGGCTATTTTTAATTTTTTGCAGATGATGCGCTTGTGAGTAACAGTTGTAGCACCGTTTTCCATTTTTAACAGGTGACGGAAGCTGTTGAGCTACGAGAACAGTCTCGAAACCAAACGGAACTTGATTATGTCACCTGGCAGTAATTCAACCTAATCCAGGGTATTAATTAGGCAGGGCAAGAGGATGCATGATGACAAATACTGGCATCAAACACATAAGCAAAATAAATAAAAATTACATTAGTAGATACAGCAAGCTTGCCATGATCTTGACCAGAAATCTAGTCACATTTGTTCAAGTTCCAGTTGAGTGACTAAAAACACAGTAGCATTATTCGTAATTCAATTCTCCGGACTTCTTAAGGATTCAAGGAATCGCATAAGGTCAAAAATAGGCCGTAAAATTGACGGTAAAATCAAATGAGTGTTTCGGGTCTTAGAGAGAAATCACAAAAGATGAACAAAATGATGGCAATGTGGCATTTGATTAAAGACTTGGGAATTCTTTCATGAACTGTAACAATGAATATAAGCGTGATATATCGGATTAAATTACATAATTAATTTTAATATTCTATTAGTTTAACGACCCTCAATCACAAAATAATTACGATGTCATAATTTCCAGGAAAGAGGTGATAAGTTCAAGCTTCTCAGATAAACATTTTAAACAACAAACATATTATTGTAAAGGTAAAGAGCGTCGTGGCCCAGTGGTTAAGCACTATCTATCAGAACTTGGGGTCTGTGTTCAATGGACGACTTCCCGCTATCTCTCCAGTGAATGCTCTTTACCATGTCGGCTTTAAATATGCTTTTTTAAATGTAGGCTCCTGAATGTTCCGTTCACCATGATCAAAATAGTCAGTCCACCTCAGACTCAGATGGTATATTTTGTATTTTAGAGTTTGACCTACATTCAATCGGTGAGGTTAAAGGAAAGTAAAAACGCTAGTAAAAAACTACAGAGAATTGACTCGCAGAGATAAAATATTCAATCAATAATGACATGAAACATGCGTACAAGAATTGAACGTGCAAGATGAAATACTAGTTCTACAACACCTTTCAGACACGTGGCAACAGACGAGCAACTGGTTGCAGGAATCACAAAAATTAAAAATAAATACGTGCGCTAAAGTGGAAGCCAGAACTTGCCTAACCATATAAGTAATTAGCTCAGAAATCTGCCCTAGTCAGCACCTGTCAACGATTAAAATGGATAAACAACATTGCAGTGTGCCTAGTATTATTCAATGCATAGACCATTTTTTGCAAAGTCTACCGGACTTCAAGGTGCGTTTACAAGTAACGAGAAATTACAATACGAGTTTTAAAAGGGTCCATATTGGGATGCATAAATTAAAAAGGCATATCTTAAGTCTGCATAACGTTTTTTGGCATACTCTTCGTTTCGCATAACGTTCATTTAGAATAAATCATAAGGCATACTTTTTTCCCGCATAACTTCTTTTATAATAATGATATATTAGCATCAAAGGTTTATGCATAATTGTTTTTAGAATAACGATTACTTAGCATATCATTCATTGGCATCTCACCCTATGGCATACAAATTTCAAGTCATACAATAAGAATACCATAATATCACCATTTAAAAAACACTTAATCAAAATTTAAAACTTAATTATTCTCTTCGTTATCCTGAAATATTTTTATTTCGAAAATATCATGCAAGCAAGCATGCAAATGGATAGTGAGCAACCAAGCAAGCATTCATGCAAGCAGGCATGCATTCATGCAAGCAAGCAAGCATGCATACATGCAAGCAAGCAGCATGCAGGGATGCAGCAGGCATACATGCAAGCAAGCAGCATGCAGGGATGCAGTAGGAATTTTATTTTAGGGTTTGAAAAAAAAATTGCTAACCTAAAATTGCTAAAGTAAAGTTATACGTTAATTATGCTCTTCACATTTATGCTTATTTAAATTATGATAAATACAATTATAGCAAATTACAATTATGCCAATGAAACCATTATGCGTTTATAATACTCTGCTTATCATAATTTATGCGAAAATACTTTATGCCAAAACATTTATGCCAAACTACATTATGACGAAAGAGTTTATGCGACCGAAAGGGCTCCCGTTTTAAAATGTGGCACTCGAAGGACATGATTAAACGATTGGCTTTGTTAAAAGCATCGAACATTGAACCTAAGAACGTAGTCACTGGCATTTCTATCAACATTTTTGTTTTTAGTTTTCTTTACGCAAAGGATAACCATGCTTTGGAACCTTTCAGAGAGTAAGAGACAAGATTATTTTTTGAAAAACCCTTCCGCTGCCGATCGTTATGGTTAGGTACCTTGACAAGAAGTTCATTTCACAACTTAAATACCTCAGAAAAGAAATTTCTAAGGAACCATCTTGTGTCTGTCGACAGTTGAAGTAAGCTCCTTGATGTAGGGTATGGTTGCGCGGAAAAAGTGGTTTTATGTAACCCAAAAAGAAGTGAATACGATAGTTGCCAGACATCTACGTACAGAATAAGCTCGTAGATATGCCTTTTCCGAGCTCACACTGTGCGTTGATATGACATGCTACTCGCCACACACGTCCATTTTTAACACGGATGGGCTGAACAGTGACCCATTCAGAGATATACCGATTATTCCATTTTCTTTTATTCAGTTTTTTCGTATGTTAAAACCTATTATGGTATTCATGGGAAAATGAATCTATTTCCTTTTATTCTTCACGTTTATGGCTAATTACTGAATTTTCAAAAATCGTCACGCCCACGTCTCGTTGACACTCAATCCCATTTTCCGGCCATTGCTACGTACGCTGATGAGTGAAAACCAGCCAAACTAGTTTATCACAGAGTGCCAGGTGCCACATCGAAAATAGATTATAAATATAGAGCGTAATTACTACCACCAGTGCTCTTTAATTTCCTTCGGGGCAAATTAATCGACAGGTTGTCGTATGTCGTTCAAGCAATTCCGAAGCCTATAACAGTAATAATATTTCAAATTCAACTCTATCAGAACTGCTAAGGGTCGGAATTGAAAACGAGGGGTGAATCTAATTTTGTATATTATGTCGCGCTTGAAATAACTTATTTTACGGGTAAAATGCTTCTGAAACTGATTAATTTTGTGGTATACCTGGACCTATCATTTGTTAATTAGTTGACTCAAAACAGAATCAACTGAAAATTTAAATAAGTGACATTGTTGTTTGTCATTTTTTTGTGAAATGGCTTAGTTACTTTGAAATAATCTTATAATAACGAATAATTTATTTTAGTAAATTATTCGTTTATTTTATTATATCATTGAATCCTTTTTATTATTTATTAACAAAAATAATAAAAAGGATTCAATGCGGCCTAAAAATAGTTTCTGCCTACATCAATACCAATACGAGGTAGACATATTTTTGTCTGTTCACTATTAACCCAGTTATATAAAAGAACGACCTTCTTCAAACCTAGTCATTAAAAGGTTTTAAATTCAAACGCATATTTGATGGAATATTATCGTATGAGCTGGGTACCAATCTACCATTATCAGAGATCACCAGATCTCCCGCCCTTGTATATTATGCAAAGTAATTGTGCGGTGTCCTGAAATGCACATAAATTATAAATGTTTAAGGTTTTAAAATTATATTTAACATTTTGTTACGATACACAACTGAACGTTCCAGTTGGATTTTTATAGGTACTAGTTTGACTTTTTGATCGAAAATTGAACGTCATGGCGTTTCGTTCATATGCGGTTTGAAGAAGTATCAGTACAGCTACTTAGTGTTCATTGCATTTATCTACAATTTGCGGCGATCTCAAGTGAAGTGGAACGCCGATAAAAAAACCAATCAACCCTGATAACGGCGATAGGCTTGCTTCTTATGACGTTAAGTTCGAAAATGCGCTCGGCGAAATGTGGGCTTCTGAGGGTTTCGTTTACCATGACGGCCACAATCAGTGTATTTTTTGTAATGTTATCTTTCCAGTGGAATCAGCTCGTGTTTCTACTTCTCTAAGTAGCCGATGAGTGAATGACCAATATATGACATTTAATATACGAGTACAATGTGTCATGAACACGTAGTCACGTTCAGTTGTAGATTAGACAAACTGTACCTAGGTTAGTTATGAATACTGATAGTAAAAAACCCAACTGTCCTCACACCACGTGGGAGAAATGTACACAAAGCCAGTAATTAAGTGTACACCTCAAAACTTTTCCCATGGAACTAAAAACGAAAGCAATTTACGCTCCATAAGGGTAATTTCCCGGTTCCTCCAGGTAACTTCCATTATTCTAGAAAAATCAGGCATGCATTGAGGGAATGTGGTCGCTTGGCGGTTTGTTTAGCGACCACAATGCACTACGCTAACGAGTCGCGGGTCTGAATAAAACATTGCCGGTTTGCTGTTGTAAGTGTTGAGCGGTAGCGGTTAGGGCGAAAATATGCCTACGCCAGGTATAGCTGATTCAAAATTAAACAGTATTTCTTTATTCAAGTATACCATTACATTAGTATAAAAATAAAATAAAAATAAAATTAAATGGGGTTTTCGAATCGTCAATTATTCATCTTACTGCAAACTACAAAATAAATGTACATTTAAAAATACTTATACTACTCTACTAAGAAGACACTGCAAACAAGACAGCAGATTCCTGTTTACAGAATAGGATGTTTCACAAAAAAAAGTTAATACGACCCATATTCTCACGCAACTACTTATCGTGCCTTCCAAAACACGGCATTGCCCGAAAAATATAATTAAATGAAATAAAAACAAACTTTGCTTTAAATATCGCTGACCATTATTCCACATAGCGCCATATAATAAAATATTATATATTATGTCACTGAATTTCAGTCGGGGTCACCCATCCCATTTCCATCCCAGCAATTGTCCACTGTCACAACTGCGCCTCGGTTACCTCCTTTCACTTACTTTATTTTTCTTAACTTTTAGATACTGATTAAAAACAATTTTAATGTTTGTTTCCTTATAGCCCTTAAATCCATCAATTTATCCTTACCTAGCAGCCGCCCGCGATTCTATATGCATTGACCCCTCTCCCACAGCGTAATGTCATATCAAGAAATGGACTATACAACACAAAAAAAACGAACCAGTAGTTCCCGAGATTAGCGCGTTCAAACAAACAAACTCTTCAGCGTTATAATAATCCATAAAACAAATGAAAATGACAAAAAAAAGATTATTATGATTTTTAAATAGCAATGACAAATAAATTTAATATAATATAGCGTTTTTAGAAAATGACTGGTTATAACCAAAAGCAATGATCTTAACAATCAAGAAACAGCGACCGGAATCTGCATTTTTTATGTTACTACAATTCTAAAAGATTTTGTATATGTATATGCCGCCCATGCATGTCGCTTGGACCAAGCATAAACAGAAACGTTTCACTTTGCACAATAGACACGGTTTGGCTGTAACCTAAATATCGGATTGTGGCCGTACAAGCGTTCTACGGAAATGTTGTTTATTCTATTGAATAAAATATAATTTGGTCGACGCGCACCTAATAATTTCATATTTTGAAAGCTTACCGTAGTGCGCGGCTACAAAACATTAGTTTTGTTCGAGAGCCGATTTACTCGCTCGGGATGATTATCAAAAGTCAAGTATTCATGCTTAAAACGTTAATTAGGAACAAAGAGGGCTTATCTTTAGGAGATAATTATTAATATGTGTTTGAGTTTAGAATTTTTCAAATACAAATTGGTGCTTTATATTCAACAACTCAAGCTATAACTGAAATATAAAATAAAATCGATTGTGAGAATCTATTCACAAAAAAAACTTTCCATTTAACTTTTCTTTGTAGTAATAAGACATACCTATTAGCCAAGTGAAATAAAATAATAGTTAAATTCTTTTATTTGGGGCAATTAAGAACTAAATAATAGTTGTAATTTTTATTGATGCAACAAGTAACTTTCTCATTTAATGTTTTTTTTATTTCATAAGTTTAGAAACAAATAGTAGGAAACTAAACTAATGGTGTGGAATGAAGCAGCTTATTTCACCCCTACCAATTGTATCCTAAAGTTTTTAATTATTACTAGAACATAATTTGTGGTTGCAATTTGCATTAGGGCACTTTTGCGTGTTATTGTACGGCCAGGGAGAAAAAGTTAACATGTTTTTTTTAAACTTGCTGTCATTTTTACTTGATTTCTTTGTTAGTTTGCAAAGTTACTAATCTACCTGCTATTTTAGACTCTTTTTGGCTAAACCCCACTGTACTCGAATTGGGTCTTTCGGAGGCAATGCAGAATTCTCCATGAGGATTTTAAAAAACCACATGAATCGGGCCTCAGTTCTAATTGAAGTATAAATCTTCCTTTTTAACTGGTCTTTTTGCACGACACAAATGTTTATTTTATTTTCTATATCAATTTTAATTTATTGAAAAAAACTAGTGAAGCTTATATTATGTACGCATGTGTTGAATATGTTTCCTTTTATTGCCTTAAGCCTATTTAAAAAACTTTTTATAAAAATAGCTATTAGCTAGTAGCAAACTCAAAGAATACACCTGTGGAGATTCTTGAATATGTTAATATTAATGACCTTTATATCGCCGTTGTAATATATTTTAACACAGTAGCTCTTTTTTCACTATTTCAAAGCATTTTCTTTTATATTATAATAACTTAATGTTCAGACCCTCGAAGAGGTCTTTAAAAAACTAACACCTAACTGGCAAGACAAAGGGCTCGTCCTCGGTGATAAAAGGCTGACTAACCTTAGATTCGCCGATGACATAGTGCTATTTGCCTCGTCTGCCAGTGAGCTAAAGAGCATGCTTGAAGACCTAAGCAAAGGGAGTCTCGAGGTCGGACTTCAGATGAACATGGAGAAGACAAAGTTAATGACCAATAGCGTCCAGCGCAAAATTTATGTGAACGATGTGGAGGTTGCATATGTCGAAGAGTATTTATATCTAGGCCAAATAGTTTCTTTCCAGGCGAGACAAGATAAAGAGATAGCACGAAGAATTGAAAACGCCTGGAAGAGCTATTGGTCTCTGAAGCACATCATGAAAGGCGATGTTCCAAATACTTTCAAACGCCAGATCATGGACATGTGCATCCTCCCCATCCTTACATACGGCGCTCAAACTTGGTCTTTGACTAAACACCAGAAGTCCGCCCTCGGGGTTTGTCAAAGGGCTATGGAGCGTAGTATGCTTGGTATCAAACTGACAGACCGCATACGCAACACAACAATACGCTCCAGAACCCGAGTAACCGATGTCTCCCGAAAGGCCGCTCAGCTAAAATGGGATTGGGCTGGACACGTCTGCCGCATGCAGGATGAGCAGTGGGCTAAAAGAGCGACCGAGTGGGTGCCTCAAGGCAGAAAACGACCTCGCGGCAGACCAAAACGGCGATGGCGGGACGAGTTAGACTCGCATTTGGAAGGCTGGTTCAACATAGCTCTAGACCGCAGTCAGTGGAAGAGGGGTAGGGAGGCCTTTGCCCAGCAGTGGGATAGCGCAGGCTCATAATAATAATAATAACTTAATGTTGATAAATTGTACGTCCAAACTTTTATATCCGTCTCAGTTGATAGGTAATGAATAAGCTTATTTTGCATCAGGACATTACGATTATTATAATTTTATACCAACACTATGAAAGCAAATTAAAATATTGTAATTAAGACTTCGCTAACATAAATTAAAAAAAGTATTTTTTAGTAACACTTAAATTCCAGAGAAGTAATAAAAAAAGATAGCACAAGATATTTCGAATCATTGACCACTTTTTTCCGTTTCTATTTAGTTTTGTCAATTGTTTATTTGTCGATGGAAACGGCAAACAACTTTTTTATTGACTGTACATATACAGTTGGGTGAATCGAGAAATGTCCGACTAATTACATAGTAGCTACCATTATAGGTAATTTGCTATTCCGGTTATGATGACGGTCAGTGGATCGACATCTGGTAGTCAATAACAGCAATTACATACTGTGCTTCCACGTATCAACTCTTTGATGGCGTACTCGTGAAATCTTTTATTTTGGTACAAGATAAAAGTGCTTTTGATTTTTGTAACAACTGTTATACAGTTGTTAATACAACATAACAGACCCTAACAACCATATCCCTGATAATAATAAATCATTTAATTCAGGGAATTCGGTTTACAGATCTTAAAAACGTAATCTGTGCAGATATTATTAATACCTTATAGACTAACATACATATCATATAAAAACAAACACAACTAAACTAATGGGTTAGTCAAAGGCACACTGGTTGTTGCCGTCATGGTAAACGGAACATTTAGAAGCTCACATTATATTATTACGATATGAGTGGGATGAGAGGCCCAGAGGTAAAACACTCTGGCTCGGAACCCGATAGTCCCGAGATCAAATCTGGCCGGAACACACTCACTTTGTGTGCATTGCACAATTTTCGGCTAACTTTCCGGCTATTTAAAACACCTATATAAAACCCAAGCAACCCGTATAACGGCAGTACCCTCGCCACTCACCACGTTGGGTTCAAATTCCCTCCCCAAAATGTGAGCTTCTGAATGTTCCGTTCACCATGACCGCAATAATCAATGTGCCTTTGACAGACCCATTAGGGATATGGTCGTGAGGGTATGTTTTGTTATGTTATTGAAACATCTCCAATCAAACATTAACTAAATTCCAAATTTCACTCTCCATTCCGCCTGAATACTGTACCAACAACGTAATACATCGTTACAATACCAAAATTAAAGTCCGAGTACATATTGGAATTCGTAGTCCATCAGTTTCGAAATTCTATAGACAGAATATTTTTATGTCTCATAATGTTCGCTATTACAATCGATATGCCAATCGATCACATTATGTAATCTCTTATTGGTTACCAAATCGAAAGCTTTTTGTAATTACGTCTCAATGGCACTTATTACCACGACCTTGTCAAAGTATGAAACGGTAGCTAGAGTACAATGAGCTAATCATACGCAGCAGAATCGGTTATAAATATTATGGACACACGGATGGCACGAATGACAAGCTTTTATTTACAAAATTAGGTTTTTTTTTTTCTTATACAAAAATCTAGAATAAAATGTAACCACAGTTTAAGCAGAGATTCACAGTAAACGCCTTTTGATGTTGAAAGTGAATTAAAAAAGGAAAAACGCAGCAAGTCAGTTGACAATTTATGTAGTAAAGCACAAAGTTCAAAATAGCAAGTCTTGTGACCAGTGGCACTTGTTCTATCATTGACCTTATAGGCTGCGTTAGCCACTTGTACAATTTAATATTATGGCTCATTGTAAGCCTATATTGAACGGCGAATTCAAAAACGCAAATCAACGTTGAGCATCCCTCAGATGTATTGTTGTCTCTTTTAGTTCAATTGTCATTTTACGGGAAAACATGAGCGAGAGCGCGCGTGCTTAGCGGTGATTGACGTTTGTGAATTCGGGGGTTAGTGAACTACTATAATTATTATCAACATTCAACCTAAAAACAGGTTTGCTTGTTGTTCTGAGCAGATATTTTTCTTTTTTTTACTGTATTCAACTTACTCTCGCCTAATATAATTGTTTAAAAAGAACTTTAGAAATGGGGGTGCTAGAAATCTGACAGCCTTTAGTTGAAAATAATCACGATATGTTAAACATAACAACACTTTACACTAATTGTTATCAGAACCTAAATGTTAATTTTATTCTTATAAGCACTGGAATCTTGCTCTACCACAACAGTACAGGTATGTTTTTGAACTTGGCTGCCCAATCAATCTGTTTGCATGTAACTCAACTTATGGGCGATAGGAAGACAGATGAATGGACGGTCTATTCACGGACGGTATTTCAATATTATCGCGAACCTTGTCAGGTGAACAATGGCCACAGCCTAAGATGAAGTGGTGTCGTTAGTCAGAAAAACCACAATAGCCTACGCTGTAGGTCTTGCACTCATACGTTTAAAGGGCATTTTTGATCGATAACAAGCCGATTAATATGCAGTTCTTGATAGTTTGCGTAGTCAACTACCCTACCAAGGCTCCTATTGGTTAAAAGTTTAATGTCAGTTCTAGCTGAATGTTTTATTCAAATATTTGTTTAAAAAAAGTTAAAATATCTTCAAGGCAAGAGTGAATAGGCATTTTCTAGGTAAGCGTTTTACACCTTTGATCTCGTCATCGCTTACAATCAGGCGAGACTGAGGTCTAACGCAAACCCATTTTAAATAAAAAAAGGGGTGTATTAATTCGACTAACTATACTTTAATAAAAGAATAAAAAAACTTCGTCAAGCAATCCAAAGAGAATTGTGTCAAGGTCTAACTTAGAACAACACTCTTATGGTACTCACACTATTCAACCAATTATGTATCTTTTTACCGAACCTTAAAGGTGATAATAGAACTACTATGGACTCTATAGCTGGGATAGAACTGAAAATAATGTCTAACCTTCGTCCTACTAACGTTTAGAAATTTATCAGGACCCAGTGGCTTTGCAGGGTTTACTTTTACACTAGGTACCAATGAAATGAAATCAGAATTGTCTAATTCTTGATAAAAACTGAAGGTAAATTACCTTTTTTTCACTATTTAATTATTATACACTCGCAAGTTATATTATTAATGTAAACTCGCGATGATTTTGTGTGGACTAATAAAAAAATAAGAATCTTTCTCTTTATTTATTAAGTACCTATCATGAGGACATCTAGAACTACCATTTCATGATGAGAAAATCATCTGATGATTATGTGTGGTCCATTTTTTTCTGCATCGTAACACCGCTTCCTTGTAAAACTGTCCCTATGTTATGTGTTTATTTCAATTGTATTAATGTTATTCATTAATTTTTGTTTTACTCTTTTCTGTTATTTTATATCTGGTGGGTTAAGGTGTCCCAAATCATAAATGTATTTTCTATCTTCTTTCTTTCTTTCTTTGATATATTTTATCTTAGTAATCTCTCGCTTCCTGACAAATAGTTAAATTATTACTTGCAAAAAGGTATAAACAGATTATTGTTCATGTAAACATAGTCTTACTCTTGGCCCACGAAAATAGATTATTTGGATACAGAGCGCCAACAACACCGGCCCGCAATGAATAAATTGCCTACAACGCAAGCAATAAAAGCACACCACATTAATAAACATGATGTGCAATATTTTGCGGGAGCAGATTAAACAGATACCCTCTATGAGGCCTGTGGGAGAAGTTTAAGTATCTTGTTGGCAAAGATCAGCAATAGTATTCCGCCTAGTGTAAGGTTTGTGCCTAGTAAGTTATTAATATAAAAAAAGCGTAACTTATCGTAACATAAACAACATAGCATGCTCAAACGAGCTTTATCTTCAATATACATAAATTCTTATTAAAATATTAACAAAAAAACTATTTGAATAAATAAATTCCGACACAAAAACTAGCATGTCCAAATATAGGAAGTTCCAAACAATCTTTGCAAGTTTATGAATCGTTTACACCTTCGAAATATATTAATGACCCGATAAAATTAACTGAATATTAATATTCTTAGTTTTTTAAGTAAGAAATCGAATTAAATAAAAACAACACTGTATCGATCAATAAAATGCTGATGAACTATAACTTGAATTGACTCATCATCATACTGCAAACTAGCTCTTTAACTGACTTTCTCTTCTTCTCACTATTATTTTTAATCTTTGCCGCATCTGGTCTGCATTAGGACCTGTTTAGCGTAGGAAAGTTATAAACTGTAAGAAAATGGTTACAGTCCCGGACGTCAAGGGTGTCATTCATTTTAAAAGACTTCCTGGAAGTTCAAAACAGATGCACAGGGTCCCTCTTTCATAAGAAGAAAATTGAAGAAGATGAACATACTAAACAAAAGCAACGCATTTTGATTTTTCGTATTATGTACTTGATATTGTAAAAGGTATTGAATTTAAATTTGAATTTAAAAAAAAACTAATTTATAGCATTTTTAGTCAATTTCTTGTAGTGTAACTGGTAGTTGTTAAGCTTAGCAAAATCCGGCATTTAGTCCCGTTTGATGTCACTAAACGTCGGTTTTTAAGCTTAATTTGAGGCCTTAGGCCATTCCATTACGTAAAGTAAAGTAAGGTTTATCAGTAAAAAGATGTATGTATCCATCTATTTTTGCAGCTTTCTAAAATTTTGCACTGAGCCCGAATGTAGAAGTTAGACTCGTAGAAACATTTACTTGCACCAGTGAGCCGTACTAATCCCCCGGTACCAGCGTCCATGACAGAATATCCATTTAAAAAAAGATAAAACATGTTACCCTGTTATTAACTTCATTGTCTTCGGTCCTATATTTAGAGTGAAACAAAATGACTATTGCGTTAGTTCCGTACACGGCATTTTATTTATGCTCTTCAAGTATCATAACCAGTTTTACCTGGTCTACAAATTGAAGAGCTTTCTAAGTGCAATAGAAGAACGAAGAGCTCTTTGTTAACTGGTATGTAGTTTCGTGAGACCATGCTTCATTTGCCACTGCCTGGAAGCTATACCATATGAACCATTGTATAAGAGAACGGCCAATTATGTCTTTAGAACACTTTTTCTGGTTTACGGTGTTTTTAATAACACACCTCTGTAATACGGTATCGTCTTTGCGGTATGTGGTATGTTGTGTTAAAACACTGTGAAAATAATGGCTTAATTAAACAATAGGTAGTTGTTTTTTCGCTATACAGCTTTTCAAATGAGAAAATAGCATGTTGCGGTGTAATGTTTCAGTTTATAAAGCTGGCGTTCACTAGATTTACTGATTTGAATAACATTTTATTTCAAAGATTGATTGTGGAGTATTTGATTTTGGTTTATCATTTTCACATTCGCAAGTGGATTTTCAAAGCTGGATGATGCCTACCCAAAGCAACAAATATTTTATTGAATAATTACCTCATTTCATGAAATGTATGTATTACATTTAAACATCAACTATGCCTTCTCAGATTGTAATACTGATAAATTATCAGTCTCTGACACGTCTCATCTTGTAGTAAGAATCTTGTATTCAGTTTTGATTTGTTTGTTTGCCCAAATTTTTAAAGTGTTGTTTTCTACTATCTTAAAAACATGTATATACATATTTGGTTAGGAGGGAAAATGAATAACTGTTCAAGTTAATAGTAAAGCAATCACTTGAACTTTTGCTTTAATTGAATTTTACTTTCATAGCGAAACTTTTCAAGAACTTCGAAATTGATGTTGAACATTGAAAAGATAAACTTAAGAAACAATTAGAGGGATAGATTAGAATTTCCTCGTCAAATATAAATATAAATTTCAATGAAACACTTCGTTTTTGAGTTGAGAAGTTTTCTTTATAAATCTTTTATTGCCTACGTCATACAATAATGAAAGAAAATTTTGTCTTAAGCTGTCAAAATTTTTGAATCGTAGTCTATCAACATCTCGTCTGCTTGAAGAAATCTCTTAGTAGAAATAAGCTCACTTGTACTTTGCTGTTTTAAATATCACTTTGACTCGTTTTTCTGATAAATAAATAATAAAATTTTAGCAAGATATATCAAATTGATTAAATTTAAGTAAGTCTATCTATCTATCCGTTTGTTTTTTTTTCACAAATAAATAGACCCTATGCTTTTGGTATCTATTTTAGAAAAAAATATAATTGTCATTGATGTGTACGTTCTAATAAGTATCGATAGTTAGACCTTATTTCCTCATATCCATTAAAATACCACAGTAAAGTGTAACTGATCCGTACGCGTTCACAATGACTCTTTGCCGGGAGCGCAAGACATTTTTCTAAGTGCGTGTCTGTACTGACCCCAGGGGGATCAGAGCTTTTACACGGTACGATTTTTGACATTGCAGAACAAATAAATAAAATGGCAAATCTTTTAATTTTCGCTGTAGTCTAACTAAACTGAAACATGGAAACTTGTTTTATCTTATTAACTTATTGTGTTGGGATTCTCCATGATTTTTGCATGATTTTACTTGACTGAACAAACTTTCACGAAATAATAATTATCTTATTATTAACATTTTAATTAATGTTGATCTCTGTAATCTAGACAGGACACAATTTGTACAAGTGGCTCTATGTCAAGTGTCATTATCAAAGTTGAAAAAAATACTTTCTGTATATAACAATATAGGTATATACGGACCACAGATTATTTCTTATCGGCGTTATGAGTGCACGATACTGGCCGGTTATAACCGGTTGGCGAAGGAATCGTGGAAGGGTTTTGACCGATTAAGATTTTTGTTTAAAAAAAAAACCGTGCTGGACAGTTACATGAGTTGAATAAGCAATGTGTTCCTGTGCGGTTGCATAAATTATTGTGCCACTGGATTTTCAACCCGTTTATCGCTGGAGTTACGAGTGTTTGTTGAGAAGCAAAGGGTTTCGACTCATCGCAAAGTTTTTGATAGTGAAAATAATGTAGTAAGTCCCTTTGATGTTTCTGGTTTCCAAAGCAAAAGGACAAATCATACTTAGATGAATGTTGAATGAAATAATTGACAACCGTCTCATATTTTATTAGTTTATCTATGTTTATAGTTTCCTCTGATATCTCAGAATGCTGATGATTTAAAAAAAAATGCTGATGATTTACAAAAAATGCTGATGATTTCCAAAAAAATAATCGAACTAAATTATTAAAAGTGAAGAATAGCAAAATACTGTCTCATTAGATAACCCAGGGAAGTTTCCATTTAATTAGCAAAAACACACTTTTTCTTGTTGATCTTATCTAAAAAACATCCAACTTCAAGTTCGCAAAACAAACATTTGTAAAACAAAACTGCTTGCATTATGTCAATTTTTTTCAGTTCCGCCCGCTGCACTATAGTGGTTCGTAACCAAATACTTCGGACAAAAACGTCTAAAAGGACCGTGAAATCACTAATCCGACCTAATTTTGAACGCTATACGTCATGTGAATAACGACCACAGGGCGTTAACTCGGAATCTTAATACGAAACGCTTTAAAAGTTCAGTGCGTGTGGATTTTGGTATTGTGACCGTCGCCTAATGACAACTATCATTTAATGAAGTTTAAAAATCAGTGTTTAGTGGTATTTTATCAGATACAATAATACAATTACGTTTAAATAATATAAAAATACCATTTTAGTAATTTCAAATGCAATTATTTTTTTTCCTTTTGCAAACTTGAGTAAATTAATGAAAAAAAGCAATTTGATAGCACACGTACTATATGGGCGCGCACCAGAAAGTTAACTTTATAAAGTTTTCAGATTTTGGGTGGATGCAGAACGCGCTTTCATTGTTTGAAACTGAGACTGCGATAAGAGGAGCGTTATGTTTTTGGAATTCATACAATCAATAGAGGCCCCTTTTAACAACGAACGACCTCTGTAGCTAATGATGACTAAGCTAAAACATCGGATCTATGGAAACAAAATGATTCAAAGTCATGATATTGTTGTTAACCTACTTCTTCTCAAAATAATGTTTATTAAACTCAACAACTTAGAAAACTGGCCACTTAAAAGCAACACCGAGGGATATCGTAAATTACTTCACGTCATGTAAGCGAAACGCTGACAAATGACATGTGTTTGGTAGTCCCGCGTCCCGACGTTTTATTTTTAGAATACTGGAACGTAACAAGAAACGGAGGGTTAACAAGAACAGGGAGGGCCTTGTGAACGGGATGGCCATTGCCGTAGTATGTCAATAGGCCTATTTTGAATTGCGAATGAACTTGAAGTTGGTTTGGAATGTTCACAAGCGAAAATGCGAGTAGTAAACAGTCTGGCTGTTGGTTCAGCTTAAATAACTACTTACAATAGCACAGAAAAAAATATGTACTAAAAATTGTTGGCTTTGTAAAAAAGTTATTCTTATTAGCTAAGTTAGTCACTTATACAGCTTTTTAAGTTATAACTATTCATATTATGATCGATCATAATAACAGTTGTATAAATAAAATAAATAAATATCCAAGGACATTATTCTGCATACACTATCCGAGCCCTCAAACTAAGCAAAACTTGTACTATGGGATACTAGATAAAGTTAAAACTTACTTAAACAGTTTTTTTTTAAATAGTCGTAATACGTCTAGTTTAATCTGTATTGATACTAGAAATAAATTGCATTTGTTCTCACTTTTAGACTAGATATTTAATGTAGCTGTAATGGTAAAAATATCTGCACGAGCAACAAATTATTTAAAACAGAAAACACGAATAAAACACATTAGAAAGGTAGGTACAAAAATTGACAAAGACAAAGCTCTTGAAATTTTCAGTGACGTAATCAAAACAAGGTATGTAATAAACGTAATTGCTCTAATAAAGACATGATTTTGGTTTGTAACATAATATTTTAATGGTAGAACAATAGTTGTCCAGTTAACTAAGGCATACAGAGCGCAAGCAAAGATTAAGCGTTTCAATGAAATCGAAATGTCTCGTTATATTCTCGTTTCGCTTTAGGCGAAATCTCATGATTGTAGATCGCGTAAAACAAAATCGTTTATGTAGTTATGTAAACGGTAATAAAAAAATTAGACAATTCGAATACCCAATTTGGCATCGTAATAATTATGTCAATGCTTTAGATGTTTGTTTTTTTTATCAGGCACTACTTTTTCAAGGATGTTTGGGTTTAAAAATATCGTGAGAAAGTTTCAGTGTACAAAATGTCTTAAAGCCAGTTTAAAAATTAAAGGTTTTTAAATAAGTTCTGTAACACAACGTAAAATCAACATGCAAACCTTGAAAGCAAACCCCGCGGCAAGCCGCCGACGTTCATGTAAAAGTTCCCAAGAACACCAATAGATGGCGTTGGCAGTAACTTAGCTCGCGCAAGCATTGTGTTTTAGATTTTGTACTAGATCTCACCGTATTCAATTCAATCGGAATTCGATCAGAGTTCACTTCTGGTACTCGTTCGCAGTTACACTGGAGTTGGCTTGCAAGCTATTGCACCTTTTCTAGTTGACTGCCTCGACTCGACACCTCTTTTTGGTTTTACATTACCTTTTTGAATGTAAAGGCACTGAGCTCGTACATTTAAGCCATTAAGTTGCGCTGCTCAGTCCACACTACATTGCATCTGTATCGATACGTAATACAGAACTCCACAACCACACTCCCGCGTGTTTAACTTGACGACTTCACCGCGCACCCCTTCCTCACCCGGACTCTCGTACCACAAATTGGCGCCCAACGTGGGGCCAAAGCCAAAACAAACCGTATTACAAATTGGCGCCCAACGTGGGGCATCTTCGTTCGAAGAACGGATTAAACTTCCCGCCCAAGAACAGAAGATTCCAAGATCCCATCAACCCAAGTTCGGACGGAAGATTACGTCATGTTCGGAGACTAGGTGTGTTGGAAACAGAAGAAGAAGATCAGAAGAAGATGATGAAGATCATGTTTACGGACAAGACTGCTGTACACCTGCCTGTTCTTTGATGCAGAACTTCGTACCCGGACCACTTTGTCTCTTCTATATTCTGGACTCCAGAACAGAAGAACACAGAAGCAATGATGCAGTTTTGGTCCAGGGGGAGAAAGAGGACGATTGTGTACAAGAAGAAGTACAAGTGATGTCAGAAGTGAACAGCACGCAACCAAAGCATGGACCTGGCCGACCTCGGAAGAACGCTCTCTAATTCATCATCCTGGCTTCTCGTCGGGACGCCTATCGAAGCCAGAGGGGGAGACTGTAACACAACGTAAAATCAACATGCAAACCTTGAAAGCAAACCCCGCGGCAAGCCGCCGACGTTCATGTAAAAGTTCCCAAGAACACCAATAGATGGCGTTGGCAGTAACTTAGCTCGCGCAAGCATTGTGTTTTAGATTTTGTACTAGATCTCACCGTACTTATAAATATTTAATTCAATTCAATCGGAATTCGATCAGAGTTCACTTCTGGTACTCGTTCGCAGTTACACTGGAGTTGGCTTGCAAGCTATTGCACCTTTTCTAGTTGACTGCCTCGACTCGACACCTCTTTTTGGTTTTACATTACCTTTTTGAATGTAAAGGCACTGAGCTCGTACATTTAAGCCATTAAGTTGCGCTGCTCAGTCCACACTACATTGCATCTGTATCGATACGTAATACAGAACTCCACAACCACACTCCCGCGTGTTTAACTTGGCGACTTCACCGCGCACCCCTTCCTCACCCGGACTCTCGTACCACAGTTCTTTTAAAAAATCCTGTTTTACGAAATTCCCATTAACCTTAATTTCAAAGTGGTAACTTGTAATTAAAGTACTTGTCTACATGGTGTTTTCCTTACATTTCTAATTCCATATTAATCGGCATAAGTGACTGGTTGCTATCAATGTTAAGAGTTTTTATGTTTTGTCATCTTGTTGCTAACAGCTAAGAACATCTGTATAAAAAGCACGAATAAGCAATACTTCAAGACAACACCTTTACAAGACTTAAACTGATCGGAAAAATTATGTATTTGCAAATTTGAATAATGACTATTGAAATTTTAGATCTAATTTAGGTTTTTTGGCAACAAAGTAAGACTGAATTTGCATTGAGAAATCGGTAAAATGTTTATGTCGCATGCACAATATCTTCAACACAAAATTATTTAAGCCACGTCAGTTGCGACTGAAATATGAACGTTATGTGTTACTAATTTTCATAACATTATTCCATACCGACACATACGCTCATAATACACGATTTTCAGTTAATCGGTTTAAAACAACGTCGTTTTAAGTACGCTGTACTGTTTTGCCCATAGCCTTAGGCCACACTTGCGCAAAAATTTAAATTTTGCATCTTTGTACGTTCTTGCCCTTTATTTTAAAGCCCGTAAGATTTAATATTGAACGTTAAACCTTTCAGGGGAGACTTCGCTAAATGGCTAAGGTAGTAAATATTTTTACAAAATGACTTTCTGAGAACGTTTACTTTGAATTATAAGAGCTTTTAAGTCTACTCCTGTATACACAGTAGCTCTAAGAGTATGATCTTTTTAAAAACGCTCATTACCTCTGTCGTTCGTTTCTTTAAAAGCTTGATAAATAATTAATTAGACGTCGATTTTCTGAACTCTTTGGCTCGTGAAAGGCGGTCTTAGCTGGGAATTAATGTTATCCGTGGCACTGCCTTGCGAATAAATATTCAAAGAGATTTTGAGCGTCTACTCATGTCTGCAGAGATTTCTGCGCAGAGAAATATTTTTTTAATTCATCACTTTTACATTTTTGTTTTTTACTGGCCAGTATTTTTAACTCAATTTCTGCTCTACTTTGTGAACATTATTTGTTATTAAAATAAAACCTACTTATTATCACCATTATTGCTTATTATATTTACCTGAGCATTTTAAATAAATATTTTGAATACGTGAAGATAATTTAATATTCCAATTTCCCCTTAAATTTAATAAACTTTCCGTGCATTACCTATAAATATTCAGGTTTACTTAGTAAGTAGATTATTTTCTGTGAATCGTTTCATACATTCAAAATTACAAAAATAATTCTAGTATTATCAATTATTGCGAAAAATTCCGATAATGATATTTTGTAAATGCTCGTGAACAGATTTTCAAAATACAGAATCACCTGAAATGAAATAAATAGGTACAGTAATTTCTCCGGAGGATTACGTGAACAATTCTCTGTATTTTTGATTTCGAAATTGCCTATTGAGAATGATACAAAAATAAAGCATTTAAAAATTAAACTCGCTATCCTTCAGGTTGTAAAAGATACTTTAAATGTTCGTTCCTTACGCCGATGTAAGCACGCATTGTGAAATAAAAAGCATTGTCGTGTTCAGACTTAACGTATTTGATATATCAATTTATACATTCATACCGGGTAAGTTAAATGGATTTGTTTTGTTCCACGATTGTGTTAAACGAATTATGATGTGAATGGTAGATGTGCTTTTGTTTCTTATTGTGATTTCAGAAACGTTGAAGATGAAAGCTATACGGTGTAGTGGAGTTTGCTTTTAGATAGGTTATTTGCGTACCTAGTTCAAGAATCCAATAATTAGGTATGTAAGTAGATGCTATGTTGATTATTAACAATTAAGAATCATTTTTAATAATCTTATTTGACGTAACTTATTTAGTAATTAACTATTAGGCGTCTCATTTACAAAAAGGCATATATATTTTTCGTAAAATGTTAAATATATTTAAGGTACCATGTGTATGTGTGAGGCTACCAGTTCAAACTTAATATGTGAAGCTTATAATATACAGTTTATGAAAGGTTAACGAACGCAGAGATAGGCGTATATCAAGTTGGTATAAGTAACAAGAGACTTGTGATTGAAAAACTTAAAACAACTGCGGTTATTAAGAGGTTGGAAAAGTATATGCAAATTTTAATGAAACCTACTGTCACTGACACTGTACTGAAAAATTATTTTAAAATATATGTTTCAGTTGATGATCTAACAGTGGTTACATAATAGTTGCTCACAGTTCCAAAATTTGAAATATTGTGCAAGAAAAAAAAGTAAGCCTACAGTAGTTATTTTTCTCAATAAAAATTGGTGCTGATAATGTTTATTAGATTGAATTACGCATAATCTCTTACAATGGCGATTACCCCTTCTTTTTCTTTTTAACGATATTTAACAATAAACGATACGGCCACCTAAATTTTGCATTGCTTCAAAAAAGTACTTAGTAAGTTTCTTTGTAAATACTATGGCTATAGAAGGAAATGGTCATACATCCAAACTCTCCCGGTCAGCTGTCACTAAGCCTACGTAAGGTTCAATATCCACCAAAATCTAGTGTTTATCTTCTGTTGAGGTCAACTGTACAAGTTGTATGGGCGTTAATGTTATTACTTGAGTGGCGTAAGAGAAGCAGTGATACTCTCGCATCATCGGTCAATTACAAAAGGTAATCCCAGGGAGGCACTTAATGAATCATTATGGCATGCGGCGTAGTCTGCGCGACGGGTGATGCGCGCAGCTATAGTCTGGTCTTTTTAGGAAAAACATATTTATAAAATGATTTGACTTAAATGATTTGTTTTGAATCTACCTTTCAGACTGAACAATATTTTATTAACTGTTTTATCTAGATAATCCAAAGGAAAGGGCTAATGGCAGGGTCTTATTTGCAATACACAAATAAGCTAAAACAAGTGAATTACTATATCAAGTCAGTAGCTGTAATATAAGGTTGCTTTTTTCAAATACCTTTTGTAAATAAAGTTTAAAACATTTATGAAAATCACATGATTCTGACGTTGACTCTTAAGTTTCATCGAGCCGTAGTTATCTATTGTTTTTGTTTCATTGTGCATAAAAAGCTAAAATTAGGTGACATAGAGCACTACTGTCTCTTACGAAATCTTTTTGAACCTACGTCAATCATAATCCAATAGAAATTAGGTGGTCAGACGATGCGCTATATGAAAGCTCACTGAAAATGTAGCGTCCAAAAATAACGAATAATGTATTGGTTTTTCATAATAGCATTACTGTTGTTGTAAAAGCACTCAAACCCACGCAACCCATGATTGAATCTATTAGTTTTTGGATTATAACTAAAGTGTTAGCGCGGACTATAGATATTAACGAGCCCTACACTCGGCGGACAGTTGAGCGACTCGGAGTCAAAGGCGAAGAGCGTCGGCATCGCTCATGCGGCGACCTTGCCGATAGTTCACCGCTCTGACCAGAGATGGGGCTTGAGTTCCGTACTTTCTGAATTGTGGTGGAGTAAAAGAGAGAGAAATAGGAAGTGTTAGAGCTATGTCTAAGAATTCGTACAACCTGCCAATTTCACCAACAATTTGGTTTTTTTTTTGGGTAGCGGGGCATAACTCTAAAAGCTCGGGGTCGATAAAAAAGTCGTATACTGTCAACATGCTTGTTTTGATTCGACGTCAACCAATACAGAGTAAGTTTTTTTAGCAGGGACTATAAACGTAGTGGAAATATATAACATCATTTTGACATAATAAACGTGTATTGAGTGAAATGTATGTCTAATTTCATAGATCCGTTTATGTTTAATTGCGTACCTAATTGCATTAAAAAAACATCTGTTCAAAACAGGCATTTAGATGACAACAGTTTCAAAAAGAAAGATATTAATTTTAGCTTGAGGCATTAGACGAAGCCAATCTCCTTTCTAACAAAGGCAAGCAAAAATTGATATCAACATAAAAATTTACTGGCATATTTACAGTTAATTCCGCTGAAATTAAAACCAACTGATCACAATTCAAACGTAATTAAGCAATATCCGTAAAAGGGACATCTCCCAAAGACATTAAACGCGTCGGTGAATAAACTCCTTAATGAAGACCTAAACCAACAGTAACAAATTAAAAACAAACCTGATACGAAATTAAAAGACGTCGATTAGTTTATAGACGTCTCAGGGAACCTTAAACAGCGAACGAAAAAACCTTAAACAGTGATCGCTAAAACATAGAAGTTAAATACCTGTCTCTTTGCCTAATTTAGAGGCACGCGAATAATAATTTTATACACTGTTTTGTGCAGAAGTGCCTGGCTCTAGAAGTGATTTTGACTCACTGGTGACAGCTGATTGGTAACGTTCACGTCTGTAAACCCACGCACACATAGTTGGTTAGTACCTATGATGGGTGGCCACTCTTGAGTTAATATTGCTATCCACACTAAGCCCGCACGCACCACCTCAGCATTAGGAAGTTTTTCGTTTGTATTTGAATATCTCTTAATTTAATTAGCAACAAAATTGCACAAATTCTTATTGAAATGCTTCCAGGGTTTTTCCGCTCTCTGATCTTGGGTCAATAAAAAACCACTTAGTACCGAAATATCGCGTTTACATCCCACCAAGAACGGGGAATTTGCAAATGAGCTTGCCTTCATTAGACACAAAATGAGTACTAAATAATATATACTCCGGTGTACCTTTGAGGATATCCGTCGGTCCGTAATTTTTTGTCATTAATTTTAATAGGTTATTTGGGGAAATTGAAGCTTATTATGGTTTCATTAGTCGGAGACCCAAAATAATTGCAAAAGTTAAGTACTTTGTTTATACTTTTAAGCGGTGACTGAATATTAAAATGCCTGCACGTTTATGGGTAATAAAAGGGACAGGTACAGAAATCAAGGTATACCTTAGTTCCTAAATTGCAAATATTTTAAGCGAATTTGGCACTCATGTAAGATTAGTAAAATACTAAAAACGTGTGTACATGACGTGTTGAATTAGGTTATCAGTTTCAGTAAAATTCACATTTTTGGATGTCTTATGACGATCACTTAAAAGTACACACGTACCTAAAATAGGTATACATTTATTTATAAGTACTTTCCTAATACCTCAAACTCAATGAGAATGGAATGGCTAAGCAATAATTTGGATTGGTAAATGCATAAAAAAATAATAAATGATAATGAATTTCCCCCCCTTTAAATCTTAGGTTTTAAAACTTCCGAATCACTTTCAATTGGGGCTAAAATTGGATACCACTATTATAAGTTTTTAGGTAGTTACTGGTAAAATTATTAATTACATAGCCGTGGTTTTCACTTCTTATTTACCGTGAATTATTTTCACCCGATTATGAAATGTCACTCAAATGGATATGCCGTTACAGTTATACCCTTCACTTCCAGTTTCACTGACATACTACCGCACACCATATTTATAGAGATCGTTCACTTAAAATATCAAAGGACTGTCTTGATTGATGAACAACATGAAATTACACTTAATGTGCGTAAATACTCCGTTTTGTATTGAGAAACAAATGTGAAGCTAGAAAAATTCGAAGCTAAGTAACCAGATTAAAATAGAGTAAACAGGATTACTGCTTACTTTTATTTATTTTGATCCCTCAAAGGTTTTACGACACCACTCACACGGATCTTAAACAAACCAAGGAATTATTCCGTGCTGTAAGGAGCTTTACACACAGTCGTAAAAATCGCATTTAAATACACATGCGTGTATCGAGCCCAACTAATTGAGATGTTTCGACAGCTAAACCACAGTATAAACCATACAGTAGGCTATCCAAGGCCGCCCGCCGAGTTATTAGCCTAGCGTGCACACAGACACGCGGCACAGCCCGTCCGTATGCCTCCCTATTTTATGCTAGCGTGTGCGTGATATCGCGACACGGCGCGCGACGCGCACGCGCAATTTCAAACCGAGAGTGGCACGTTTCTATGTAGATAGCTTACTGTAAGATTATACTGTGGCTAAACGCACGATTAGACGTTCATAAATTATGTATTTAATATGGAGTGGCCGTCTGGGCCCGATTATGAATTTGTCGTGCAGGCGACACGCTGCGTTTTCTTCCCAGTTGTGTTCTTACCTTTATTGTAAACACGTACTTGCTTAATTTTTAAGCCATTTTGAGGGTCTCACTCGAAGTTATGAATAAATTCATACAAATCGTTTGTAAATATTATGTTATTTAGGAAAAAAAATACAATAATGAAGCTGTCAATAATTTGTTTAACGTTAGGTGAAGTCATTCAAAATGTTTCGATGACGTTCCACCAAAACTAACTTTCACCATTCGACGTTCACTTAACGAAACATCTTTTCTTACAAATTTTAAATTCATTGTATTTGACAATGAAACGATAGATGCTAAAATTACAATTCGAAAAATGAAATAAATGCATTCTAACAACATTTTGAATTATATTTTTTTCAAATTGGATAACAACAATAAAAAAAAGAACTGTCACACTTATTGTCTCCGGAGAGTAGCGATAGTTAGTTATAGTACAAAACGCGGCAGCCCAATTACTCCAATATCAACCGCATACTGTGAAGGTGAACAAATATTTCCTCATCACTGCGTCAAAAGCTAAAAACCTGAAAAGGATCTTCCTCTATCAAACTTTCAAAATGAAACAAGCACTCGTAAAACAAGAGATTACGTACCAAAGCAATTTCTATTAGGACCTGACAGAAAAGCGGCGGGATTTTTCGATTTGTAATAAATCACAAGTTTAATTGACCGGAAAATAAAGGGATTAAGACGGATCCACCTAACGGCGCAGTAGTTTCTTTGATGCCCAACGGAGTTTCTCTTTTATATTTACGATTGTGCTTATGACAAACGTTAAATGATTTTGGCTATTCAGGAATGGTTCTGTAATAGCTTTGAATCATTGAAGTACAAATTCATTTTACTTTACCTTTTTACGTATCTTTCTTCCTTTATTGTGCTCACCAAATTGAATTCACTACTATCCTACGTAATGAGAAGCAGCCAGTGAGGTCCAGGAGTCATACTAATAGTGTGTTTGACAATTAAAGTTTTACTTTCTATACTTCTGTAAATTGTTGTCGTTAAGTTATAGTGAGTTTGGTGTACGGGTATCACACAAAAAACAAACGTCCTAGGTCAGTACGACTCCTGCAACGCTTTTGGGACACAACAGGGTGCCACCAGAATGCCCAATTTGTAAACATACTTGAGCCCATTTCCTAATAGTTATAAAGCCGAGAACTTTCCAAGTTTCTTGGTCATCTGTGAACTGTGTAAAACCAGATGATGTTAGGAGTGGTGAAAAAAAAGGCAAAATCCATAGTTGTTAAATCTACAAAATATAATTTATGGATAATCTCCACAAACGTGTATTCATTACAAACAACCTACTTTTTCAACCACTTACACAAATCCTCATCCCTAATTCGTGTCCAAAGCATATTGTATGTGCAATAAAAATGTGCCAGTTTACACATAGAATGCTAAACTAATAAGGGCACTAAATTTAAAGAATGTGTTCGTAACGAGCCACTAGCACAAAAGGTATAACGACGTATGTTTTCTAACATCGGGGTCGTATAATTTTATAATACCGTATCGACAACACCGCAAATGCGCTTACAAAAAATGCAAAAGCTAATATTTTTACCTAAAATAATCCTTAACAAAAGGGAGTAAGGTGTTATTGCCAGCTGGCATTGTAAAATTTATAACTGTATGTTGAAAGTTTGTTTATTTTAGACAGTGGCACGACCATCTTTGTCAAAATCCAATCAACTAATCCTCCCTACAGTTAAAATGAACACGCATGTATGCAATAAAACTACGGTGTATGCTTTTGAAATCTTTCGGATAGTAAAAATTTATTATCCGTTTGAATTTAATATTGGAGGCGATAAAATCAAAGAAAGGCATGCCATAAGTTGAGATTTGATTATTTTTAGCTATTGGTAAAAGCTTGGTTATTTCGTAAGCATTCTGGCCTTTGATCTAATGGCTCATATTTTGAAGGTGCTAACTGTTTTTGAAATATAATTAGGTAATTTTATGCAATGCTTTTAATGAAAAAGACTCTAAATTATACTTCGTCGCTGCATCCTCGGGATTTTATCACAAGGTAGTACATTTCTTCATGTACCAGGCATCAACACGTTTTAGAGCTGGTATCACTGAAACAGAAAAAAAAAACAAATTCCCTCCCTACGGTAGGTGCGTCGCTCTGACAGGTGACAAGTTCATCATTCGTTTCTAGTGTTCGGGCATCGACACACCCTCTCTCGTTATATTTTTTATATAACGGTTTCTTTAAGTGCTGAAGTGTTTGCAATAGTTGTAGTAGTGTAAATCGATAGATCCTAAATGAAATACAACGTTAAGATCGTACTTACCTTTCGTTTTAAACAATAACTAAATACGATCTACAATAAAAATCTACCCACATTTTCTTGCACAAAATGTTTTAATAAGAGAACTCGTGATTAAAAGTGAATCTTCGTATGACTGTAAACAAAGCTAAGCAATAGCATGACGATGCAATGTTTAAATTTAACAAAACACGTCAATGATGAGACCGTGAAGTGGTCTTAATCAATGTTGGCATTAATTTTAGCTGTTTATGATCCTGTTGAGGCCTGTCCAAAATGGACCCACCGTAACGAGATTACGATAAAACGCACACTGTGTGTGTGTTTCCAACAAACGAGACAAACAGAAGAAGAAGATCCTGTTTTTTCCCGTACCAAGTTGGTCGGTGCATTTTCAACAAATTAGCCAAGCAGAATAAAGGTTCCTGTTTATTCCTGTCCAAGAGGACGTCCCGTAACGAGAGCACGGCCAGGCCCACAACGCGAGTGTGGTTTCGAAAGCATTTTAAGGTGAAAATCAAATCGAAGACCAAACTGTAAGTTATTTTGTGCTATCCTTGCATAACAAAAACCTTTCTTTCTATATACACTAGTACCTAAAAACTTCAAGAATAAGATTGTAATTTCAATTGAAAACTAACGACTGAGAATAAGTCTTAGTAATGGAAGTACCTGACATTGAAATAATGTTTCATTTTGCTACTACACAGACACATCTGAGTAGCCACGCCACAGCTTTTGTAGCTATACAGCTATGGCTAACATCATAACTTACTCTAGTTGCTATAAAATTTATATTTAAATACATTTGATACCACTTCGTGGTTACCGTTTACAATATTCATAATATGATGAAGGCTAACACCCGTGTTACCACGGGATAACCACTCACGTAGGCTTGCAGCCCACGAAGTTCACAACATATGAGAAAATGACAATCCAATGCGGATTTAGCAGAATGAAGTATTCAATTAGCTATGTAATTAGAGGCCGACGCCGAAAACCATCCCGGTGAGTACCGGTGCCTAATTATTTTTTTTTGATTTATTTACTTCTTAAAAAACCTGGGGGTTGGCCGAGAGTCATCACGAAGGTATTGTAAAAACCTGGGGGTTGGCCGAGAGTCATCACGAAGGTATAATAAAAACCTGGGGGTTGGCCGCGAGTCATCACGAAGGCATATAAATACAGAAAAATGATCTCAAATTTGAGACTTAATAGCTTGATCTGTACATAAGGAACAAACCTGGGAGTTGGCCGTGAGTCAACATGACGGTAACGATATCACAATATCTGAATTAAGGGCATATCGCTACTTGCAGGTTCAATTGGGGTAACTGACAAAATACGTAAAATAAGTTAAGTATACAGTTTTTCTCAGACTTTTTTGCTCTTTCGAATGCTTTATTTAAAAAAGCTCTAGGCCTTAAAAATATGCAGATACACTCCTTTTTTTGGGTATGTACTTTTCACAATTCCATTCAAATTTTAAGGTATCAGGCATTTAATTATTTTTTGAAAGTTAAATTGATGTATTTGGACAATGATACGAAATAAAAAAGGGTAATTATGTGACCGAGAAAAGCATTACTCTTACACTATTAAGTTTAGGTAAAAAAAAAATGTAACCACCGATACACCAAAATATTAGCTACACTTTCCAATGTGTTGACAGTTACCTTATTTGACGTTACTATCATTTTAATGAATTCTCGCGTTACACCAATTAGACTCGAACTATAAATACGTATTATTATTATTTACTGTGAATTTGATTCGAATGTCAGTTTAAAGCAGTGAAACAAAAACAATTTGCTGCCCTTAGAAACACTAATTTACAAAAAGTTAATCAAATATTCAATGAATCATTCGATGAACGTTCGCACATACCTGCATTGCATCATTCTGCAAACTTGATTTGAATATCTCAGGATCTACGTCTCAGTTCCCAGATATTGCATCTTTAGCTACAGTATCTGCACCTTCTGATATTGAATATTCGGCTTTAGTTCTACCTGCTAACGTTGAGATTAATTCTTTGAACATACAAACAACTTCGTGTTCAGACGTTACGGATATTCCAAAAGCTACCACTGCAGATTTCGCGCTGCGGGATATAGTACCTGTAACTTCCTGTCTTGAGGCTATGAATGAAGACTCACCAGAACCTCCTGCTGCGAATTTAGTACCTGTAACTTCCTGTACTGAGGCTACGAATACGGACTTACCTGAATCTCTTGATGCGGATGTAGTACCTGCAACTTCCTGTATATAGGATATGAATGTGGACTTACCTGAATCTTTTGCTGCAGAAATCTTTGTAAAAAATATAGTACCTGAAACTGTATGTGCTAATATACCGGATTTGAACCAACGTGCATCTTTTTCAGGAAAAATAGCAACTTCCAACTTACCTGCTCATTCTAGTAGCTGTGAAAATAAACATTTAATGACTGATATTAAAAATCCTAATACCCTAAGTCTAATCCAGACTCCTTAAGTTAAAAAAGGAACATATTGATCTATATCAGAAGAAGAGTGTTTTGAAAAACTTGTTGGAAATGTAGATTTTTCTTCTGGAAGCTCAGATCTATGGTCAGGCAAAGAAAGCGACAAGTCGTCATCGAGGTCTGAAAATGATACTAAACATAAGTACTCTTCAAAAAAGAAAAATAAATTACAAAAAGTAAGAAAGAGGAGAATGAACAGAAAGCAAGGTGACAGTTACGAGACTTCGTCTTGAAAACTTAAAGACATGAAAGGCCCTGTGAGTCTATAAAGTGTCTAAGGAATTGCTCTGAAATTATCGAGGAAAGGCGCCAAGCCGAGTGATTCAAAATACGATGAATCTGTGATAGCTGCAGCAAGGCGCTATATTGAATCTCTTCCGTATCTTCCTTTACATTACTGTCCAAAAAATTACAACAAATTATATTTACCACCAGAGTACAAGAATGTGACTAACATTTATCATTTATATCATAACTAGCAGCCGCCCGCGACTTCGTCCGCGTGGACTTAGCTGTACGTGAAAAAATATTTTCCCGCTGTTTCGTAATTTTAGTAAGGATGCCTATTTTTTTTGAAAATGAAATATAGCCTATGTCACTCAGGAATGATGTAGCTTTCCAACAGTGAAAGAATTTTTCAAATCTGCCAAGTAGTTTCGGAGCCTATTCAATTCATACAAACAAACAAAAAATCAAACCTTGCCTCTTTATAATATTTGTATAGAAAACAGGAAAACTATCTGAGTGAGCGGAAATTTAAAGTTTTTTTTAAAACTGAATATAGCAATGTTACTGTCCACGTGCCAAAGAAAGATAAATGATGCGACCACGTATGAAATAGTATTAAGTGAAAATGGTGCTCAACCAAAAGGAAAGGGTGTAATTAAAGGAAAGGGTTCACCAACTTCGAATGACAGATTAGAAGCAAGACTACGAAAGGTCTTTCGAGAATTTAAGCCCCTTTATAGAAAAAGATTGGCCATATCAGAATTAAAGATTTAATGAAATTGTGAAATAATCTACCTCATAATAAAAACGACGGATGAAGAAGACTCCTCTCTTGCCTCCGCATAGCAAGCTTGGTACTTGCTTACAATCACCTACTTTAAGCACAGTGATTGCTTACCTTCTTTCTGTTAATGTTTCGCAATAAACGACCAATGTCTAAATTAATAAAATGTTTCATTTTATCTTAATTTTTATTCAAACGAACATCTAAACCGTCATATTCTATGTTTTAAGTGAAATTAGTGTAAAAGACAACATATTTTTATTTCATTCTCTTCTACATGTTTACTCAACTTACCTGGAATGTGCAGAAATAAAATAACAATGCGTCGACCCTTACATCAAATTGACAAAAAGCATTTTATTTATCACAATCTTTACACCACTTTGACCAAATTTATTTGAATTTTTTTTTGTCAAATGTGGTGTAACTGTCAATAGTATCAAAAAATATTGGTGTAACTGAAATTTATTTCCTAAAATAGAGCACATTTAGATAATGTTTTCATTTTAGCTTAAAATTCACCGTTTTTTAAGTATTTTCATAAAAGCAAATCAAAAAAAGGTTGAATGAAAACAAAGTTATGTTCGATCAAAGACGATAAAAAACTTTAAATGCTTCTCCTGCAAAATCGTGTATTGTCAGTTACCCCAAGTGAACCTTTTTTTTTTTTTTTTTTTTTTCGAGGGGAATCCAGTTTACGGACATCCCGCCCTCCGGGGGAAGGGCGGGGGTGTGTCAGACTCACCCACTTGGGAATACTGACTAAACCCCCCGGTGCTCCAACGCTGCCATCATGTTGTTGGGATCGTGGGTATCGCTTTGTCGCGCTTCCATGAACCCGGCAACGGCTGTCCACGTCTGGACCCATCTTGTGTGGTAGTATTTCACCACTAAATCACCTTTGGTCAGGGTGTGCGAGGAGCACTCAGCACACCCTCCATCTTTTTGGCCCCTTACGAGGCGACAAAGAGCCCCCGCTATTGTCACCCGTAGAAATTGAGCCGGTTTCACGGCAGCATCACGCGATTATAGTTTCGCCGTCTGCGCCCAGTTCTCCGGCGGCGAAGCGGGTGGGACATGGGGTCCGCCTCTCGTGTTCGCTCCGCCGACTCCTTCTCACTTATTACAGCCTCACAGAACGCTGCGAAGGCTCCCCAGCATTCTTCACTCTTCACCATTGCACTGACAATAGAGGGCAGTGAGAGATCACAGCCTACTACTGACTCCAGCTCCAACCTTTGCGTTTGCCAATTGGGGCAGTGGGCCACAGTGTGCTCGGCCGTATCGTCGCCATCCCCGCACTGGTGGCAGATGGTGGACTGCTCCCTCTTGGCCACGCGGCACAAGTATCTCCCAAAACACCCGTGGCCCGTGAGGACTTGGGTGAGTCGGAAGGACAGCGCCCCGTGCCTACGTCCGATCCAGTCGTCCATGCACGGACGTATCGCCTCTATGGCTCGGTGACCATAGTTGGGTCTCACCAATCTTTCCCGCCATGTCTCTAGGAGATCCGCTTGGGAATCTTGTCTCCATTTCAAGATTTCGTCCGCGGCTGGATTTTCGCCGCGAGACCTTCTTTCCGCACATTTATGGTAAATATCCGCGAGGACGGCAGCATCTAAATCCCATGGTGGGATTGCTGCCATCAAGCACGCCGCCTCCCAAGCTATGGTACGGTACCCTCGTATGGCGCGAATGGCCAGCACCCTTTGCGGTCTTCTCAAGAGGGCCTGGTTTTGGGAACCTAGCGCGTTAACCCAGATTGGTGCGCCATAGAGGGCCATCGACCTAACCACACCGGTGTACAGGCGGCGGCAAGCTACGTCTGGTCCACCGATATTTGGGAGCAGCCGTGAAAGGCCACCAGCCGCCCTTATAAGCTTTGGAGCCAACTGGCGGAAATGCTCCTTGAAGGACCATCGGCTATCAAGGACGATGCCAAGGTACCGCATCGTCGACTTGATGTCGATGGTCACCCCTCCGATAGTTATGTGAGCTCCATCCGGTGGCGAGTTGCGGGGGCCGTGAAAGCAGAGAGCCTCCGATTTGTGAAGCGCCACCTTTAACCCCAATGTCCGAATCCTCTGGACCACGTTAGCTACTCCAGCTGTGGCCAGTATGCTCGCCTGTCGGTATGAGTTGCCGCGGGCGGTCACGAGGGTGTCATCGGCGTAGCATGTCACGTCGACCCCCCGGAGATTGGCGCCGCGCAGCACCCAGTCATACCCGATGTTCCACAGGAGAGGACCGAGAACTGAACCCTGTGGAACACCGCATGACATGTCTTGCCTTTCCCAGGTCTCTTTCGTGGGGTAAATTACCGCTCTGTCCGTGAGATAGGCGGCCACAATCCTTTTTAAATAAGGTGGGACTCGATGGTAATTAAGGGCCTCCTTAATGCATTCCCAGGGGAGGGTGTTGAACGCATTGGCGATATCTAAGGATACCGCCAACACCACATCACCCTGGGATACCGCCTCTTGTGCCGCGACCTTCACTTTCTGTATGGCGTCTATGGTGGAACGTCCTCGCCTAAAACCGTTTTGGTTTGCGCTGAGACCCGGTCCACCGTCCTCCAAGTGCCTTACAAGACGAGCAGCTATCAGCCGCTCGAACAGTTTGTTGGCCTCGTCAAGCAGAACAATGGGTCGGTATGCCGACGGCGAGTCTGGTGGACGGCTATCTTTTCGCAGCAAGACAAGTTTGCCGGTTTTCCACTGGTGTGGATACCGGCCCTGTTCTAAGCAGGCTGCAAAAAGATTCCGGACCCGCGGCTCCCAGCCTCCGTGTCTCAATGCCAATACCCAGGCTTTCCCGGGGATGTTGTCCGGGCCCGGAGCGGTATTTTTGGCCTGCAGTCTTAATACGGCCGCTCCCATTTCCTCCTCCGTTATTTCAGGCACACTTTCATCGGGCTCCGCATAAGGACCAGTTGGCGGAGCCATCGACGGAGGTACGTGGTCCCCTGTGGTTGGGAACAGGGTTTCCACCACCTGCTGCAAGAACTGCGGCTCGAGAGTTGTTGTCAGCGGTGGGGCCCACGGACGAAGTTTTTGCCTCACCATTTTATAGGGCCTGCCCCAGGGATCTCTATCAAGGGTCTCAAGAAGCTCCTCCCAAGCTTCCGCCTTCGCTTTGGCTATTGCCACTTGAAGAGTCCCAGCGCAGGCTCTATATGCCGCGTATAATTCAGTCTCCCTGGCCTCGTCCCGACGGCGCCTTCTGCGAGATCTGGTGTACTGGCGACGAGCAGCTACGCAGTCGGAGCGCATCTGTGTGAGAGTCACCGACCACCAGTATACCTGGCGCTTTGGTGGAAACGGCCGGACCCGAGGCATTGCCGCATCGCATGTCGCGGACATGGCGTTGTTTAACCAGACAACCTCCTCGTCAACGTTGATGGGACCGTCTGGTACAGGTAACCAGGTTTGTACGACAGCCGCCTCAACGAACAACTCCCTGTCCATCCGCTTGAGGGCCCATCTGGGGCGCTCTTCCTCAGGGGGACGGCTTAAACTGGTCTGAGCATCTGAAGGGGTGGAAACCTTATACCGGATGTATCTGTGATCCGAAAGCGTCTCCACACCCTCCAGTACCTCCCAGTCTTGCACACGGCGCGCCAGGGCGGGATGTGCGAATGTCAAATCCACTATTGATCCCCCTTGTTGCCGCACGCACGTCTGTACCGACCCCCGATTGAGTATCATCAGCCCAGTCGTGATAACCCAATCTTCCAAAACTTTTCCACGCGGGTCTGTTGCTGGAGAGCCCCATGACATGGATTTGGCATTAAAATCACCAGCCACGATCACAGGGCCCCGACTCCCACTTATGAGGGCGGTGAGGCGCAGAAGAAACTGCTCGAATTCCGCTAGTGGGCGGTTTGGTGAGAAGTAAACGCCGACTACGTTCACGCCCTTTATTGACACCGCCACGCATCCCTGCCCTTTCTCCACCTTCTCAAAGGACGGGAAGCCAGCGGATGTCTGTGTGACGATTGCAACGTCTCCCTGTAAGTCTCCCGCCCAGTTGTCTCTCAATGGAACCGAATAGGGCTCAGAGATGATCGCTATTTGGATCAACCACTCCGCCATGCTCTGTGTCAGAAGGTCCTGAGCTCTTGCGCAGTGGTTGAGATTCGCCTGTAAAAGGTTTAGCGCCATTTATTCCAACGAGATTGCCACCTCCGAAGCCCTCTCCAATGGGCTGGTAGTCTGTGAGGGGACCCTGGGGCCATCACTTTCCTTTGTCCTCGTCCAGATGTTCTTTTTCCCTCTACCAGGTTTGGGAGCTGAGCACGATTTGCTACCCAACCGGTGACCCGCTGGTTTCTTTGCTGCTAGACATAAACTGCATTGCAGCGTTTGAGTGCATTGCGCAGCTTTGTGTCCGGGCTGGCCACATCTGTAACACAGCCCGCTGCGGTCTGTTTCTGATGGGCACCGCGCGCTGACGTGGCCTACCTCTAAGCAGCGGTAGCAGCGCAGAGGTCTGGGCTCAGAAACCCTGACTTGCGCTACTACCCATCCCACCAATAATCGGCCGCTTTCAGCCACCATTTTTGCAGCCGCAACCGGGCATCGCAGCCACACTACTCCCATTCCGTTTGACGGACTGCGTCTTATTTCGCCCGCCTTGATATTTTCGGCGTGGCACTGACCAGCGCGAGCCACTGCAGCCACCACCTCATCAGTAGATACTGCGTCATCCAGACCCGCCACCCGTACGTCTACGGTCTTTACGGGTCTGGAGATTTTCACTTCTTCGCCATTTAATACCTCTCTTAGCTTAGCTGCGAGAGTGTCCGCTTTTTCCCCATTAGACTCTCCAGTTACCTCTAATATGCGGCCGCCGGTTGCCGCGCACTTAACTCGAAGTGGCGGGATCCCGAGTCCAAAAAGGTCAATCCTGTTTTTGGCTTCTTTGAGCACCTTCTCGTACGTGAGCCCTTTTTCTTCTGCACCCGGCTGTAATGTTATGGTCACAGCAGCTGAGCTAGGTGGACGAATTACGGTTTTATTTACCTTCCTGGCCTTTTTAGGGGCCGTCTTTATGGGTATCGCCGTTTTTGGTTTGGCTGCTTCTGCAGCTTTCGTCTTTTTGGTGCCTTTGGCAGTCACAACATTCCACCCTTCTTTTAGGGCCGGGGGCGGCCTCAGCATTCGCGGCTCCTTCTGTTCTTTCTGCTCCACTCGCTCAGGGGCAGTCTTAGGTTTATCCTTGTCCTGGGACTTCACCTTCTTTCCCCTTTTCCCCTTTGTTGAGGGTGGGGGTGGGATAGGGTTTCCGGACTTTCCTTCTGCGGCATTGATTGGGCCTAGGGCGGGTTTCGCTGTTGGTATAGGCGCGGCAGCCGTAGCCTCTTTTCTCAACTCATGAGCTAGTGGTGGCCTCAATCGTGTTTCAGTTTCCTTTTCATAGCGATCTAGCTTGGCTTCCAGTTGGTGGTCCATCCATGTCATGACCTGCTGGATTACAGCTGTGGACACTTTTTCCACCACCACGTTAATTAAGCCTTCCAGGAACTCCTCAGAGACGAGTTGCTTCTCCGCTTCGTTACAAGCAGTTTCGTGTAGAAACTGACCGATCGGCTCGTCTCGAGACCACTGCATGTCCTCATCGTCCATCCTCGTAGCCGGGGCTGTATTCTCCATTTTCAAGGTGGCAGGACTTGCGTTTGCTGTCCTGGCCTCTTCTTTGGCCTTTTTAAGCTCTGCCTTGAGCCACGCATTTTCGGCTTCAAGTGCCGCCGTTTTCTCAATCGTTTGCTCGGCTTGCAATTCCAAATCCATACGTTCCGTGGCTAATTTGCGCTCCTGTGTCTGAGCCAATGCAATGTATTGACCGGATTTTGGGGGTCGTCCCCTTCCCCTCTTTGTTGTGGAGATCTTACGTGCCGACGGTGACTTCAAAACCTCAACGTCAGAATTATCACCAGACCTTTTGCGTCTGTTGTCTGGGCTGCACATTCTCCTACCGTCATCAGATTCTATTTCAGTGACTGACTCAAAAGAGTGGTCAGAATGGTCAGAGTCCGAGGTGTCAACCCGTACTACCTCTTCAACTTCTGCCAGTGTGTCTAGCGGCTGTTTTGTCGCGTCTAGTTCTGAGCTTTCTTGCCTAGCGCTCCTCTTGCGAGCTCTCTCCTCGCGCTTGGACAGTTTGCTGTCTTCTGCCTTCTTCTCGTTGGCCTTTAGCCATTTGGCTAATTTACCACCTTTCACCTCCTTCTCATCTTCTCCTCTCCTCAATACATCCTCAACCACAACCACCGTAGATATGCCTTCAAACAATTTTTTGCCCCCTCCCAGAATACGCTGGGGGCTGCCCGCCAAAGCGGGGAGGGATTCCCTACTGCCTGAGGCAATAGGACCTTCCTGGGTAGTTACTTTAAAACTGCTTAAATCCATATCGTTGTTTGACCGAAAGCCGGCCGGCTGTCCGCTCGCGACTGGTCTGACCCTCCCAGCTATTCATCCCTTAGGCGCGCAACACACCGTAGGATTTGGGGATTTTTAGAGTGGTTTTCTCCACGCAGTCACCGTCTCAGTGACGGTGACCAACCGGCCGCGTCAGTGGCGGTTACGGCCCCGCCCGGCAACGACCAGTCACACTGGACTCCCCGCCGCGCGGGTTGTCTCTCTTCGCTTCCCCGGAGCAGCATGTCTCGGGTACTGAGCCCCCTCCCAGAATACGCTGGGGGCTGCCCGCCAAAGCGGGGAGGGATTCCCTACTGCTACCCCTACCACGACAAGGTGGAGACATATTCAGGGGGGACCCCAAGTGAACCTGCAAGTGTCGATATATTCAATCCGTGAATGGCCCATGAAATGAAATAAAATAAAATGAAATAAAATGAAATAAAATGAAATAAAATGAAATAAAATGAAATAAAATGAAATAAAATGAAATAAAATGAAATAAAATGAAATAAAATGAAATAAAATGAAATAAAATGAAATAAAATGAAATAAAATGAAATAAAATGAAATAAAATGAATTAAAATGAAATAAAATGAAATAAAATGAAATAAAATGAAATGAAAAGTCAGGTATGTATTAAACAACCTAGCCTTACCAGTATTTTTCTGTATCTTACCTTGCTGATGGTTTGATAACCTTACCTGGTGGCAGAGAACCCATGTAAGTTTTCCAAAATTTCCTTTATTATTCAAGAAATAATTATCTATGACTAGCAGCCGCCCGCGACTTCGTCCGCGTGGCCTTAGCTGTATGTGAAAAAAGATTTCCCGCTTTTCTGTTGAAATTTTGCTGAATTTTCTTTGCTATCAACCTCACGGAGCGCGGGACCTTTCTAACGAATGCAAAACCGTGGAAATCGGTCTGTGCGTTATAGCGTCAGAAAGGAAAACCCGACTTATTTTTATATAGTAGTTTATTTTTATACAATAAATAAGCAAAAGCATTTGAAACAACATGAATTGAAGAGACACTTAAATTCTTTATTATTAATAGTTTATTCTTATGAAGCGATAAACCTAATCCACCTAATAATTAACACAGTAAGTATTTAATGCAGCCACGCGTTTAACAATAACAAGTTGAATAACAACACTTAATAATGGTGTAAGTGCATAAACACAGCCGTCTTTTAAATGTATATGCATACATGTATCTAATTGATTTACTTGTTGTTGAGTGGTGTGCTACGCACGCGGATTTCTTTTATATGCAAAATGCTACACTTTTGCCGTTTAGCAAACATTAGTGACTACTCATAATTCAGTAAGCGTTAAATTTGTCATTTAACGATTGAGTAGATGATTTTTAAAGGTATAACTGCTGTTTTAGCCGTTCAACAGGCACAACTTGTAATGTAGACTTGATTTAGTACCTCGATTCCGTGGTTATTTTTTGAAATAACAAAATCAATCAATAGGTATAGTGGATAACCATATCCAAGCCATGACTGGTTTCGACTTGGGATTAAAAGTTATAAATTGAACTAAAACCATCTCATATTGATCGCATTTCTGAATACAGGAAATGTATTGGAAAAATATTTTTATCTTGTCTCGATTTCAGTAAGACTAGTACTTAGTCATTTGCAGATACTCTGACAGCATATACCTAAAGACAAAAATGTTTGGTAATGATTTGCAGATTACCAATTTATAGGAAGTAGTTTTAGCTTTTATTGTTCGCATCTGGCAAGGTTTGTTGATTAAGAAATTAATTGCAATCAGATGCTAAATTACAATTTAATAGTTTTAGTATTTGATATTATGTAGGTAGGGGACCTACCATTAAGAATTTGTTGCATACGCACTCACGAGTAGAAGACATCGTGGTCTTTCATTTTAAAATGACCGCAATAGGTTATAAGTTAAGTTTTTCGTGAGAATAGGACTGAAATCACAATAATAATATAATGAAAAATAACACCTTCGCATAAGCAACAGCTCTTTCATTAGTTTACACTTTAGTAGTGTACCAAGCCAAACAAGATTTGACATTTAATAAGAAATTCACAGTAAGAAGATTTAAGGAGAGAAGTCAGTAGAATATCTTAATGCAATTCTAACCTTAACTGTACCAACAGGGAACTGTAGGTACCTACCTACTTACAGTGTTACGGATATTATTCGCATAGCGATGGTTAAAAATAGACGATTTCCACTCACGAAAACATTGTCATAAAGAATAGTAAGACGTCTCATCCTTACAAAACGCCCCAGCTTTCACCAGAGTGGCATAAATTACCTAAGTATTAATACCTCAGTTAGGTTATTAGATTAAAAACATAGGCCAGCTGCATTGACTAGGTCATGTGTAGTTTCTATCTTGGAAGGACATTTCAATCAATGAGAGTCATAGAAACTCTTAAGAAAAATAATAAAAACTAAAGCTTATTATGCCTAGGTTATTATTCTTTCGGATTCTAACTTCATACTTACATTAAGAAATATTATTAGCAAAAACTAGGAGAGTAAGTTACTAACTAACTTACTTTAGTACCCACTGCCGTTGGGTTCTATTTGGGAATAGGTTTTCCAAACAACAGCTTTAGTTGAATTAAGTTAGGTGACTAATTATGTGTCACCCACACAACGAGCACATACAATGCTGGGCATTTAAATTGTTGTAATAAACCACTGCCCAGTGTACTTGTATATAATTATGTACCACCTTACTTTACATTTATTACGAAAATATTAACGGAAAAGTTGCAGCTCAAGCTGCTAACCTGTTTCAATAGACGTCGTTCTTTGATCCCGAATTTACTATTGATTAAATATTCGAGTAAATTAGGTTTTATTATTGGGTGGTATATGTATACCTGTTCTTGTGTGTGGTAACAGCAAAGTTCATACAGTTACCATTAAGTTTTTTTTTAATTAACATTGCTTAAATTAATATTAGTTATTATGCAAAGCATATTTATAACATGAAGTTATCTTAATCTTGGAACATAATACTGAAGCTGCGATGATCTTTTGACTTTTGGTCATTGGTCCTTAATTTTGTTGCGTTTTTATAGCAAACAGGTAAAATTATAATAAACGTTACCTATTTCACATAAAAATAAAATTTGGTATCAAATTCAATTTAGTAAATCCTTGATATTGATTTCCCTAGACCTCTAAACATCTACCTTGTGATAAAATCCCGAGGATGCAGCGACGAAGTATAATTGATGATTAAACGAACTTACCTTAAGTGAAGTTCTATCATAATTATATGAGTCGCTGCATCCGAAGGGATTTTAGCTCCCACCCTACCCATAGTTACCATCATACCCTTTGGTAACTGACCCGAGTAATTTTAGGGAAATCTGTCTCTAAAAGAATGATGAACTTGTCACCTGTCAGAGCGACGCACCTACCGTAGGGAGGGAATTTGTTTTTTTTTTCTGTTTCAGTGATACCAGCTCTAAAACGTGTTGATGCCTGGTACATGAAGAAATGTACTACCTTGTGATAAAATCCCTTCGGATGCAGCGACTCATATAATTATGATAGAACTTCACTTAAGGTAAGTTCGTTTAATCATCAATTATATCTTACTGAACTTGATTTGACTTGTTTTTTGATAATTACGTAGAAAAACTGTTTAAAGCATATTCTTTCGACATGAATAGGTCTCATGTACTTAATAACTACTTATGGGGCTATAAGAAATAAAATGCCATATGAAGCCAAATGCTAAAAGTGCCCATAGTGGATTTGCAACAATCAGGTAAGTAATGAATCGGTTTTTTTAAACGTGTCAGTGCAAGTGGAAGTTTTTCAATAGTATTCCACAGTCATTCGGCTAGTAATTAAAGTAATGAGTGTAAAGTTAGACAGAGAAGTGGAAAAAAAATAAGTTGACAAAATCCCGGTTTTAGTATTTTTTGCGTAGACGCAAAGTAAAAAGAAAAACTCCAGAAACTTTGCAGACACATCACAGCTAAGCGATTCTCAAACACATCATTTCACATCCCGATACAGAACTCTCATTTCGTTTGTCTCATCGCTTCAACTGAGGTTTGAAATTTTATATCTCATACACAGTGTTCAGAGATACAAAAATAATTTATAATCTTTCTTCACCTCTGGATTATAATGGTTTACTGGATTTGGATTATTTGAATTAGAATTCGGCTTCTCTTGTATCACAGAAGTCCAAAATCTAATAAAAGTGTAAGTAGTGTGTATTGAAAATGACACGTCTGAACTCAATATCCAATACACTTAAGATACCCTTGCGCTACCCAGCGCTGAAAAGAGAATGTTATAATTTTCAGCTACTGTCGATTTTGTATGAAAGGTAATAATAATAGTAGCACCTACATGCGAGTAAATACTGACCTTAAACCTGATAACCGTACAATATTGTAATGTCAAGGGCATCGTCCTTAAAAGAAAGCGCTCCTAATCGAAGTATTCTCAGGGGACGATCAAATGGATACTCCTCATTGTTAAGGCGTCCATGTTGACTGACAGCATCAATTAAAAGTTGACGGACTGGTATCGTATTACAAAGGGAGCCGATCGGTGGTAGAAGCTTACCAGTAATGGACTATTAATATTAAATGAGGCATTTTTGAGACGCGCTATGGGAAATTAACGTTATTTTGTTATGTGAATGTTGTGTGACGTTTAAAGTACCTCTCCATACAAAGTTGACATGTAAGCTTCAAGTTACATACTCTTTTTAAATATTTCATAATAAACATTTTTATGACGCTATTAATTATTTTCAAAACAAGTATTTTTATTACTTTATTTTATTTTTTAGCATTATCATCTTACTAAGAATAGGATAGACTGAAAGCCTTTTTCTGGTTTTCCTATCTTAAGTATTTTTATTTCTACTACTTCTAAGAAAAGGCTCAAATTGAGACTTTTGACAAAATTTCATAAAAGGAGTTCAAACTTCTAGCAAAGGTCCATGGATAAATTTCTTATAATATAAGAAATGTATGTACATACATTTACAAAACAATGTACATTTATGTTCTCGTAAATTAAAACTGTTGTGACGAACAGGGGCTGCTGTTGGTGTAGTATGTCTGATTGATAGTCTGCTAACTATCAATCTCAAAACCTACTTTATCTGTGTTGATAGCTCCTATTTGAGAAAATTATTTAGAACACATTCTATCTCTCATTGGATTGCACTTCGAAACCCACATGCAGACTAGCAATTTGCATCTCAGCTGTCAACAACATTTCAGCAAATTGTTTACAATTTTAACACTCCAAAGATTATTTAAAGCTGCTATTACTAACTACGTCCCAGTTTCAATAGCACCAGTAAACGCAGTCATTATGTGGTCGCATAGTTACTGTTGCAGGCGAAGAGTAAATTGCGAGCGATAAACCCGCACCTGATTTAGTTCAACAGCTGATTTGTAAACAAATAATGCATTAACTGTTTGGGGTTTCAACAAGTGGAATTTGATTACACATGTGTTTCAGCAAGTGCAATTTTGAGGACTTCAGTCATGTGAGAAGATGACAGTAGATTAGCAACGATAGGCAAGCAAGGCACGCCAAGACGGGTCATGGAATGACCACACTGATCAAAATCTATATACTATTTAGTGTTATACATTTCAAGCAACTTCTTTGCTAAAATAATAGCAGACGGAAATATGACAGGAAGAATGACCAAGTGCACAAATACTAAAGGGTTGAAAGGTATATTTACAAAAGTAATTTCACAGTTAATTTCGGTTCATACAAAGAGACAATTGAAGATTTGCAAAAGCCATACGTGAGTCGCGGTTAACAACAACTTCCTACGTAACCTTGCGGTTGGCTTTCCATCCCACCCTTTTCATTCGCCAGATGTAAATACAAAATGTCACAAAATGCAAAATACAAAAAGCACCTTTTACCTACGTTTAAGTAAAGTATGTTTGTACTTACTGGTTGCAGAGGTGAACCGCAGTAACCGCAGTCCAAATATTGCACGGCAATTTACACATACCAGACGAGCAGATTTATTTTTATTTTTTTGACGAACTAAGGCTTCTTCATGTTAGCTTATTAATTTACGACTAAATCCTAAAGGAACCATTCAGAAGATCATGTACTGCCTAACGAATTTCAAACCAAAGTAGCAAGAAGCGAGCTAACTGTCGTATTCCGAGCATAGCATAGTATAGTATAGTATAGTATCAGCATAGGACCGATCGTTGTGGAGATCTTTGGGTAAGCCTAGCAGTGGACGTCGTTCGGCTGACATGATGATTATGATGTACGACGTATTATAATGTAGGGTTTCTTCTGTACCATAATTTGTTATTACATATTGAATGTAGTCATTTGATGGTAACAACCGCCTCATAAAAGTTATGAGTATCAAAAGTTACCCATGTTGAAGACGCAGTTGCTTAGCTTTGTGTCTTTAGGTTAGATGACATAAGCACCTGAGTAACAACAAGCAAAAGGCTTAATGGACTTGATACCTATCTTTATAGCCAGCAGCATCTCAGCAACTTCCATATACAATAGCCACATGACAAAGGTTATATTCTTATTACTGCACTCCCTCGATAGGCTGACGTAATAAACATATTTAGCCATAATAATAAAATGGCCCCCTGAGAATGGTAGTGACATTCAGTAGGCCGTAATGAGAGTATATTGTCTTCTCATTGTATCAGCTGCAATGGTAAAACTTTTAAAATATTCGAGCACTCAAACGTCTTTAAGAGTAGTTTCGAATAAAATGAAAATTACCTTGTTTTTTTTACTCTGGTCTTCATGATGACTTCACTCCACCTGATGGAAAGCAGCCTTGAGATTCAGATATTAGGTTGACAAGCACAGTAATGGGTAACTTGTTTGCTGGTCAATCTCATTTTGATGTTCTTTTACAAACAAAACAAATTTGCTTGTTTGCAAAAACAAATCAAACAAGCTTTGATTTGTAAAATGTATTTAATTTGTCAAACATTCATGACTGCACAATCCAGTAGTGTTGTCTAAATACACTTATCTTACCTTAAGGGTATTTTAATGTTACTGATTGTTAAAATGACAAGAATTTGTGGTCATCATAGGAAAAGCAGCTTATTTGCACATTTTGTGATGACTATACCCTGTTATTAAAATAATTTTGTGTGTTGAAAAGGGTAACTTGCCAGATTCTTCTTGTTAGAAACAACTTCCAATGGTAGTGTTTCCTACATTTTTTTACTGTTAATTTATTCACTGACTTTTCATGAACACTTGTTAATGTTTACATGAAATAAATACTTTTTATTTTCATCTCAATTAGCTATTTAGTCGTTTTTAGGCCAGTCCAGTCCCCTGCATTTTAAAGTCTTCCAGCTAACGAACTATTTGAAAAGAGCACTATCGAGTTGCCACATTATTTACAGTATCAACGTCCAAACCGGAAATAAAGTCACATTCTTCGTTTATATTTCTTCGTTCGTTCGTTCCAGGATATGAATTCTCGACATAATATCATTAGTACTTCATCTCCATTAGCTCTACATGAAATAAATGCTTCTGACTTTGACTTTGTGCCAGCGTTCACCCCGCTCGTCTAGCCGGCCACCGCAAGTGGGCCAAACTCTGGAACAGATTAAAACTTGTGATGAATCGCTATTTTCGTTTACCCGCACTCCAACTTCTGGATACGAGGAATTTACTTTATGTGTGAAAATGTAAATACGCGAGGAACTTCGCAGCTTCCTAAGGAAATCTCGTTCTTGAGTGTTGACAGAGACATGTCGGCTTTTCCTAGTGGATTATTTGAGGGATTTGCTTAATGCTATGCGTTTGCTTGCGTAAAGGATTAACGAGAGGCAATGTTTACTTTTGCGCTTATGAGATAAGATTTTATCCTTCAGTGTTTTCGCAGACTAATGGGTTCAGTTTTGGGCAGTCAAGAACGGCGTCTGGAGTTATAGGCACACTTGTTAAGATATGTTTTATTTGTACACTCGCTGACTGATGTCGCTCTGTCAAAAGCTATAGTGCGACAGTTCATCATGTCCAATAAAATTCCATTTAAGGGACCTTAGTCGCAGTTTCCAACTAGAAGAATAATAAGGTAGTTGGAAAAACTGCGCCATCCGAGCAGTTTGTAAATGTGTTCTTAAATGTGTTTATAAAATTAAAGCTAACTCAGCGATTAAGAAAGAAGAAAGAGAAAAAATATGTATCTAACATAAAATAAGCACAAAGATAGGTTCAATAATTGCATTAAATTAGGCAAGGCATTCAAAAGAGAGTATTTTGGTCTTATTTGCCATAGATTGTGAATAAAACCTGTGTTTTTAACAATATTTACCGACCTCCGTACCAGCAAGATAACCTGCTTCTTAGCATAAGAAATTCGATTCCAAGAGGCCGGACAGACTTTGGAAATGATTAATGAATAAACTAACGTCCAAACTAAATTGGCTGGATAAATGTCAGGATGAAAAAGGTCAGCTAATGTTAATTATGGAATAATAATTCATAGCAACATAGTACGATCATCTTGAAGATAATTGCCTTACGTACGTCCTTGACCCGGTACACAAAGAGAAAAAGCTAATACCACTCAGGTACTTAGGAAGAAAGGTAACTGTAGACATTAGAATTAATTAAATTGGCAAGCACTAATAAATTAATGTAAAAGGACATCTCGTGTTAACAAGTAAAGATAAACTACAAAGTTGTGACAGTAGATCGGCAACGATCGCTGTTGTAAAGCAACACTCTCCGGGTCAGAAATGGGATGGGTGACCACCCCGACCGAAATCTAGTGACGTATTTTTCGGGCAACTACGGGCTTCGTAAGGCATGTTAAGCAGTTGGTCCCGGCGGAAGTCGCTAAATGTCTGTCGTTAAACCTAGTCGGAGGCTTTAAGACTGTTTAAAAACATCTGGCAGCTGGTTAATCACTAACCTTATACCCCTTTAACAATCCTCACTGAGCCCGCATGTTGGAGTATGGCTCGCGACACCACATAGTTGAGGTGAGGCCTGTGCCCAGCAGTGGGACGTGTTAAGGCCGTTTATGTGGTTGGTTTTGTCTCCGGTGAAGGGAACACCGTGAAAAAACCCAAGCAAACAGCAGCTACTATGCAAGCAGTTACTATGTTGGCGACGAAATTCAGACGACGCAAAGTGAGCTTCTGAATATTTAAAATTTAAAAATAATATTTTTTTCACCGGAAATCTATTCAGTTTCTGATACCAAGTCGCTTCTAAAGTTAGACAAGTTCTTACAAAATCAACTTGCTTTTTGGTAATGACATTAAAAACTATTAAAATAATGCCCTAACTCATTTCGCATTCAGCGCAGAACTTATTATGGGCAGAAAATATAAATTGTACGTTTTAAATACTATACAGATAATTAGGTCCTATTCTTGTCTTATGTACAATGGCCTAGCTCTCATAGCCCTTTTAATCACATCTAAATTGACAGAAATAAATTCCAAGCCATTTACTTACAATACCGCATTGAACGAAGGGTTTGTCGGGACATTAAATAGTACAAAGGGACAATAACATGTAATTGCAAATGATACACTGTGTCTGTACGAGTTGCTGGTTCCACTACCATTTAAGTCAGCCCACGCTTTGGTCGAGCATACACGATAGGGCTCAGAGCAATCTTCATTCATATTTTTGTATGTTTATGGTTTCTTACTTTTATCGAGTTGCCATTTAAAGTGTCATGTGGGTGTATTATTGTTTCTGAAAATATATTGTCACAGATAATTTCGGCGCTTGTAGCAAAAAATGGTCAGTATTGTTTTATATCACTTCTGTTATCATCTTTATTTGTGTACTCAGTCCATAACTTCATACTGATGATAACAACAGGAACATTATTTCAAAGAAAGAAAACATTTTGTACTATATTTGCTTTAAGGCATATGCCGTCATATTATATTTACAAAAATGAGCATGAAGTGCCATTTATTCGTGTAAAATGTTCCCTTATTCCCTAGCACCGGGCTGATACCATCACAGATCGAAGGTTTGGACTTTACGCATTCTTTATGTGGTTCTTTATGTTTATGTTTACTTCGCCTCTAGTCAATATCTCAACAAAATAATCATCAGTTTTTGATGAAAACTACAGTTTTTCATACAGTGGAAAACTAATGCAACAATATTATTTTCTGTATCACATGGCCTAAAATCAATATTTTATGCGCGTATGTATGGAAGATGACAAACTGGGCATACTTTAACTAAGATTTTCGGGCTGACTTTGTCCTCCCGCGGCCACGAGGTTTTGAAGGTCTAACCGCAGCTTAGCCGCACAGTATTGCTTGCAATCATTTCATTCGAAAAAAACTTCCTTTAACTAGTGTTGGTACGAAAGGTAGGTAAGTTCAATTGTTGCTTTATCGTTTTGAGTACAAAATAAAACATTGATACAGTTTAATTTTTGAATGACCAGTGGAATGTCTACATTAGACGAATTTCATATAGTTGAATGTTGTCCACAAACATTAACAGGTGTAACTCAATATTTTTTCAGCTAAAAAAATCTAAATAAAATCTTTGCTTTACCTTTGTTCTTAACCGAAGTCTAGCTTCGGAACAATAAAGTTGCAGCAGTTAAATCTCAAAATCCATTCGCCCCGTAATATCTAAGTTTATTGACGTGGGCTCTAAAACAGAGATAATGCGGTCGTAAAACTAGTTCACTTTTAGGAATATGCATAGATTTATTTAGCTATAACAAAGCACTTTCATTTGAATTATTGTATGCTTCGTTCGTTCGATAAACGTATCATTGTTAGATTATGGTAAGTGCTCGTAGATATTAAGTGGCATTAGTTGTATTTTATATTTAGTGAATGTATTTGTAACAATGCACTGTGTATAATGTACATATAAAACGCAATAATTTATTTGTTCTTTATTGCACAAAAGTAATGTACAAATAGCAGACTTAATGCCTAGAGGCATACTCTACCAGTCAACGACACAGTCAAACAGAGAAATTAAGGCGATGCACCAGACGAAAAGTAAGATTAAGTCTGCAAACTAAATACATACATAATAAACTAACAGTCATTCAGTATAATATAGTTTTAAGGTTTAGGTTAATTGCAAGTTTTAAGTTGAAAGCGTCCTCCTCTATCCTATTTGTTGTGCCCGAGAGGGTCTGTAATACCAATACCAAGTTTGTAACATCTACCACTACATTATGGAATGCAAATAAATGATTGAGTACTGAGTAATAACCGTAGGGACATACGATACAATTACATAAAGGAAATATATAGATATTTATATTATAATATGTTAATATTGATAAACAATGATCAAGCAATTATTTGCAACTCTGCAACTTTTGGAACCTTTTAGTAACTTGAACACCAAAGCAGCAAAACACAAGGATAAAAGATGAACGTTTGCAAAAGATTGTTAACCATATTCTTAAATGAGCTTTAGTTAAGCTTTAATATGTAACTAATTTGGCTTTAAACACCAATGTAAGCCGGTATTTATCCTAACTTACACGAACAGAACCACATATACGGGCTCCTATTTAAAACCGTTATTACAAACTTTGCACGACACTTATTTACGTCGTATAAAACTGCTATTTATCATACTAAATTACACAATACAGCCTTAATGCCACTTATTGTCGTTCGTATAATGTCAAAGCAACGTTCTAATACCTCAGATGTAGGCAACAAATAAATAGTGTTCTTTGTAATAGTCCTAAGGGTTCCCATGAATGCATTACTGGTTAAGGTCTGGCCCACACACATTGGTTAAATACCTTATTTATGGACCGCTTGTGCTGACCTTTAGTACGACTTAGTGGGGAAAAGGCGTAACTTAAAAATTTAAGAAAATAAATTCTAAATGCTCACATGGGAAGCTAAGTTTAAGTTTGGTGTTCAAGTTAAATGTTTTGGAAAATCAAAATTACGTACAAACCACTATTAAGATTGTAATGTTTAATAACCATTTTTAGAAAATTCACTGGTTAACACCACTAGTCGATTTTGGACAACGACCTAGTTATTAAGGAGTTAGGTATAACGTTGGTACTTTTTATTTAAACGCATTTTAGAAAATAGACCATTTTCTAATCTTTCATACACACCACACACACCGCACTATATCTTAGTGTCAAAGTATCCATTTAGGGCAATACACTTTGGTACAGAACCGCAAACTATATTTGTTTTTTTTTCTCATAGAGTTACAAGCAGTGGCTCTACTTGAACTGAAGTTATTATTTCCTGTTATAACAACTACAGTTTGGATGTTTGATATGCGTTTTTACTGAGTAATCTCATTCTTTTAAATTTCCTCTTTAAATATTTAAAAATAAAATACGCAAAATAGTTAAAAATTACTTACCTTATTTCGTATTATAGCGGCTAGTTCTAAATACGGTCAGACACAGTGTATCGCAAGGAATTGTGATATTTCGTTTGGTGGTCATTCGTGAGGTGCCCACTCGTGGCGCCGCACTCGCCTGCGGATGTCGCACGATTTGTTACTAAGCCTCTAGGTTATAACAATAATATAAATGAGGAGAAAATGTGGAGTAAACTTCGAAATTAGAAAAAAAATCCTGTTTATTATCATCAAAACTTCTTAAATGATTACCTCCCAATAGCTTACATAAAATCCCACGGGGAATGGGTACCCGACAATATAAGTACTCGTAAATTACCGTTTGATTTTTGCGTTTAACTTCTTTTCTTAAGAAAGTTAGTTAATAAACATTATTAGCTGATACTTCAAAGAAAACTGATCCGCCACTTTTTCGAAGTGAAAACATCTTATTGGTTGCTATACGTCTTGTAATGGAACTATTAACTGTTTCACATCTTTCACAATCTAATAAACCTTTTAATTTTAAAAATGTTTTAAAAAGAAATGTAGATTTTATTCGTAATAAAAACATAAAAATGAAGAAGTTTTGAAAAACCAGTAAATCAATAAGTATTTTTCTGACGATGTACCCACACCACAAAGTGCTTATATAGTCGTTTTTCACTTTTATAACAGATTAAAATGAAAAATAAAAGGTTCAATACTGAACCTTTTATTTTATACAATAAACATCTTTCAACACAGTTCTAGGCTTACTTCAATTTTCGAAACTGAGTCGCTGACCGCTTAATCTGCTATTTTCATCAGAAAACCTTATTTTTTGTAACTTGTTAACCTCATTCCTAAGTTACAAACATAATACAAATCAAATAATTAGTGCCTACACGCCTGATTCGTGATGTTTAACAAAAAACAGCCTGCTTATAAAGTAATTTAGGGCGAAACATTCCGATTATAATATCAACACAGATGCCTCCGGGTTATTGAACGATATTTCTGGTAGACTTTCGGCTATTAAAAGAACATATTTTCACGCATCTAAAACTTTGAGGTTGAGTCTCTTAAAAAGCAGTTTTATTACTTTTAAATGGTAGGTAACAGTTCGTTTTGGATGAGTCGTAAAACGCGGCTATCGCGCCTGTCTCCGCACTGGCAGTGGAAAAAATGATAAGCTTTTGAAATTATGAGCCGGTAAAATTTGTTTGCCATGATTTTTGGTGAGAGCGCCGTGGCCCTGTGGTTGAACACTTTGGCTCGGAACCGGATGGTCCCGAGATCAAATGTGGCCGAAACACACCTACTTTGTGTTCATTGTACAATTTGCGGCTAACTCTCCGGTGATGGATAATACCGTTATAAAACCCAAGCAACCCGGATAACGGCGGTAAGCTCGCCCCTTACCACGTTGGGTTCAAATTCGCTCGGCGAAATGTGGGCTTCTGAATGTTACGTTCACCATGACGGCTAACAATTAGTGTGCCTCTGACTAACCCATTAGGGATATGGTCATGAGGGGATGTCATGTTATGATTTTTGGTAAGTACTTTCATTGGTGTGTTGTTTGATTTAAATAGTGAAGTTTTGGGTTAAAGTTTAGTTTAACAATAATTATTTTCCGTTTATTTCGAACCTAATCTGAAAACCTAACCCGGTTGTGGGTTAGGTCGTACTAAAAAGTTTATCGTTTTTATTCCGAACATGGCCCCATTGTTAACTAATCTGAGAGGATTTTACAAACATAAAGCGATTTATGAATTTTACACAGTTTTCCAACATTATCAACTTCGCGTTACTGTTTTTGCGGATCTTGGCCTACTCCTAATCACCTGACCATTATGAATTTAATTTAACTAAGCAAAGTTATTGTGTGTTTCAAAGATGAATGTAAATATTTTCTTCAATATTTTATTTAGTTAAAAAACTAAAAATCTCACCGAAACAAAAGATCCAACATTTACCATTACCAATCAATAGTGCATTTTCAAAATCTCAGATGACTCACGCACAATACCTTAAACAAGTTACAGTACAATTTACTGAGTGGCACACCACCTCACTCACGGTGATGCAGCACGATCGATGCATTTAATTGTTGCACGCTATCACGCTAATGCACCTGTCATGGAAACAAAGGCATCTCTAGATAAGTCCAAAATTGAACTTTTTGGCGGCGAGCGGCTCAAATGTAAATGTTTATACTTTCTCGTTTGTGCTCTTCTGATTTTCATCTCTGCTAGGGTTGGCAGAAGTTTTTTTGTGAAAGATTCATGTTTATTTATTTTATTTTTTTATTATAGTCTTTTTTATTTTGTTATAGTATAGACGAAAAAAGTCCACTGCTAAATATTGATCAGTGGACTTTTTTCGACCGTAATCCCCCATTAAATCCCATACGGCTGTTAGGCGGCCAACATCCACAGAAATCAAGTAATAATCACTGAGAGTAACATGGATATCGTGGTGGTAACCTGGAGGTTTTTTTTTGTTGTGACTGCATACTGTTCAATAATTATTGTCTTTAATCCACTAGGTAAGCCTACAAATAGGGGCACATCCAAACATCTTGTGATGTGTGCCGCATGGCTTTCATTAAGAAGGGTTTTAAAAGGATCTTACATTAAATATGGAAAGCAAATTTATTTTGATGTAATGGCATGTATTAAATGTGTAATTAAATGCTTGATGGAGTTTTATGCGGTCTTCAACTCACATGCCATAACGTGCCATGCCGCAAAGCCATAGTGAATCTGTCTGATGACAAACCAGATGACTACTTACATAAAGCAACATTTAAATTATTTGTAGGTAATTTAATAATTCATAATTATAGATTTTAGTGAATAATAATTTCTTTACTATAATCCACCGGCTATCCTTTTCCTTTTTTGTTAATTCAAAACAATAGTCTTGATTTTTCACTAAAACTTCTTATATTTAGTGGCAACCCTACACATGACGTAAGCCACGCCAGTCATTTGTCATGTGCCGAATAGCAGAGGGATCGCTCTGCTATCGTTTGTTCTAAGGTATTTCGTTATGCAACGAGATCGAACGCTTACAAATTGTTAGTACGAGATAAGGTCGACTTAGAAGGTCTATGTCGTCTGTTGGTATGATCGATATTATCAATATTTTCTTTGTTTGATATCTTTGGATAATAGCCTTTGATCACAACTGTGCTTTGTTCATGCTCTGCGTGAAGGTAAAAAGTAGAAATTGATGTAACAAAGTAAGGTCTTAATATGATTTTTATCTAAAAACACCATCACAAGTGTTTTGAGGAACTGACAGAATTTAAAAAAAGTCAACTATGGCAAACTAGAAAACGAGGCCTGTAATTCTGTTAAAGCTTTGTACGACATAGATATAAATTCTCAAATATATTTTCTACCTTTATGGCCTCAAACCTGAACAAACAACAGACCTTAGCCCCAAACCTTACCTTCCAAGTTCAATATGTTAGTCCCTAAAATTTTAATAACCTTAATCAAGAATATACTGTGTACATTTTTACAAGAAAAAAAAATGTTGGGTTAGGTTCTACCGAACAAACTTTTATCACGCTGTGCACATACAAAATAACCATTGTCAGTTAAAATAAAAACGTATCCTCTGAACCAAAATTTGTTACCAAAACAACAAACGTGTTCACGATAACACAATTAAGCATACGAATTATATAGGTTAAGGGCATTCAAAAACGATCATGCGCTTTCTAGAAACAATTTGTAACAAATGTCAAGATCATAAAGGCTCCCGATATATCGAATAAGAGGTCAGTCGTGACCGGCTTGTGCAAAGAGATATTTGTAGGAAAAGAGGTCGCAATTTGATATAGGTCTTGACGTCAAGTGCATACCCGAGGGCATATTTGGGTGTATCATTTGTATTAACGTTGCTAATAGATAAAAATAAATCAAAGAGAGAAATAAAAAAAAACTGACACACTTACAAATGGAGCTCCAGCTACAAAAATTCCCGCCTACTATTTTTTTCTGCTTAGCCCTATGGTTGACTGGTAGAGATTACGTTTTTCGGCATTAAGTCCGCCCTTTGTAACAATCACGTTGTGCAATAAAGAATAAATGAATAAATAAATAAAAATTAAAAAACAACAAATTTGTCAAAAAGGCTCCAATACAGCATAGGCCGCGGGACTATGTTAGCACCATGTCGCTGGTTTTCAGAGGACACCTTGTTGCAGCTTTATTGACAAAATATTACTAAAACTTATTAGCTAAAGAGTTTGTTCGTGTGGTTGAACGCGCTAATCAAATTCAAAATCTTTTTTTTTTGTTGACGGATGACGAATTTCCATCAAATAAACAAAAACAACAATTGAATAATGTTGATCACCGTTATCTCATAAGTAGCAGTTCCTGAGTTCAAACAAACAATCTCTCAAGCTTTATAATATTATAACAGATATTTCTTTAAAATATCTATCCGCTTACAAATTTTCAGTTTCCCATATATAGATTAAATACCTACTTCGTTGAAGGAACCAAAATGATATTGAAGTTCACGACTCATGGATAGTGTGTAATATCGACTCTATCAAAAACTCATTGTACCCCTGAAGGGCTACAATGAATTGATTAAAAACAAATGATTGCATTTGATAGATCACAAAGAATTCCTTATATTTAGTATTTCCATTAGTAGAACAGTGAAACAATCCGACTCACTTTACAGAACCTCTCACAAATTTCCTCAAACAATTTTATAAAAAGTAACGGTCATAAAGTTAACGTTAAACATTTAATATCTTAAATGGCCAAATAATGTAAATACTCGTAATATCCTAATGTAATTGTTGAGGTTTTCACGGCAAGGGCGGGCAATGATGAGTCGGCATCTTGCGAGATATTATCGTTATGCTCGCGTCGCCTATCTCTCCCCTTCCTATTTAGAGGGTGTTGTCTTATTCAGAGAATTATCACTTTTTGGCAACCTTACTTGTGGTTAGTTTCGTCTGTACTTAAATGGAGGTGCCCGTGGCACAGTTGTGACAGTGATCAGTGACGGACACACGCGGGGATCACACACTCCGGGTCAAAATGGGATGGGTGACCACCCCGACCGAAATTTAGTGATGTGTATTTCGGGCATCTCCGTGCTTCGGAAGGCACGTTAAACAGTGTCCCGGCTGACGTCGTAGATGTCAGTCGTTAAGCCTAGTCGGAGACCTTAGGGCGGCTTGATAACATCTGACATTAAGGTTGCTTACTAAACTTGCGCCCCTCCAACAATCCGCATTGAGTCTGCGTGTTGGAGTATGGCTCAATCCACCGCATAGTTGAGGTGAGGCCTGTGCCCAGCAGTGGGACGTAAATAGGCCGTTAATGGTGAATACTTCAATCTGTTTGACATAACATACGCTCACGGCTTTATCCTAAATGGAGTAGTCAGTGGCATACTGATTATTTCCGGCATGGTGAACGGAACGTACAGCCTAACAGAATGAACAGAACTATAGAAAAAGTACAATCTGTCTTAAAAATGTAGGAAAAAAATTCATCATCAATCTTCTTGAAATGTACCTAGGTTTTGTGTCTGGCAACCAGGACGAAATTTATATTTATGAAATTGTTTGTGTAGAACTTGAATAGAAAAAATATGATCTAAAAAATATTCTCAAAATGGATCTTATGTAATCAGTATAAGGTGCCCCTAAGTTATGGCTGATGTGAACGCCTCTGTACCTGAATTAAAGTGTAAAAATCATTTCCATGATCAGACGTATCAAAAGCTCAGCCTGAATATCTTCCTCGTTCTGTCTGATAGCAAAAACATCGTCGCACAACTTATCTGAAAATAAAAAAGTTTTGCCATTGTTTAAAAAAAATACTTATTAACTTGTATGGCTTATTAGCGATTTACTAAATGTTTTAGATGAAAAATAGCAAAAGACAATACAATAATGAGTTTGAAATCAAAAAACCTTAGAAGGAAATAATGAAAATAAAACACCCAATTTTTTCCACGCCTGTATCAACGGCTCTCACAGTATTTTACGTAATACCGTCCTTGCATATTTGCGATCCCAAAGTCCATTTTTATCCCGCCGATGCAGCACTCCAGGTCTCCGTAATTGGTTGAAGTTATCTCCGTCATTACATCTCGCTCTGAACTTTTTTCGCCGTCTCATTTCTTCGTTTCGCTTCGATTTTCGTTTGTTTTTGATTCAATTACTTTTAATACGCGATTATATCTGGCAGCAAACGCAAACGTTGAAGGATTGTTTTCTTTTTATTTAACCGTCGATTAAACTCCTCGCGTTTCGCAATTGTTTTTGGATCACGACTTTTGTTTTTATCGACACTCTTGTGTCAGCGTGGTCAGGTGCGGTAATTTTTGAATGAGTTTAAAAAAGTACAAGGCGCGCACTGCTCAAAGAGTTTGTTTTTTTTCAGTTAATTTACTTAACTTTTAATTTCCACCTAATAAGGTTTATTATATAAATAAAGGAGACTGGGCTAAAGTGGTCCGTGAACTTAATTACGATGCCCATGTGATATTTATGTGGGGACATCCCAAATAATTAGGTATACCTACGAGTGAAGTGCAACGGGACCCGTCAGTTTTGTCAAAGAAAGAAATGATTGATCACAAATCAATATGTATGTTCGTAATTCTTTATGACAAATAAGACCTTTCCTCAAGTTTGCTACCTGATGTTGGCAAAAGTGCTCAGAGGGGATCCAGGATCGGCAACAACCACCGATGTTAAACAACGCATGCTACTTCGGGTTATAGGGTGGGTGACGACCACCACAACCAAAATGTTTTTTTTCAATTTTTCGGCTTCGGAAAGCTCGCTAAGCAGCTGGGTTCCTTACTGTTGACGTCGATAGATGTCAGCCGATAAGCCTAGCCTAGAGACCTTTAAGGGGTGATGACATCTGACAGTAGGTTCTCACTAGCGTTGCACCCCGCCAACGATTCACACTGAGCCCGAATTTTGAAGTATTATTTTAAGCTATTTTAGTGAGCAGGTGATAAAACAGTTACTTACCTAATAATTTCAGCTAAGTTAGCAACTGTAGGACGAGTCGCTCTCAACTTACAAGATTGCTTTAGAAAACTTTATCATCTATCTAAGTAAAAAGTCGTGTCCTTTCTCGCAGACTAAAATTTGTCTTTTTAAAATGCTTACCAGTCTGCGGAGGTTAAAAGGAGGTAGATAAGAAAGAAAATGCCTCAAGCTTATCGCAGAACCTAGAGGCGCGCCAAGTATTTTCCTCAATAAAATATCACTGTGAAAATATTCAAAGCTCAACTTTACACCTAACACAACCTTCACAACAATCTAGATAAAGCCCCATTTTTCTTCTCTTAGCCTTGTTTATGCTGCTTTAAGACGATATTCTTAAGGACACGACATAATTCATACTGTATCGTAACTAAGATCAGTATTTCACTAAATGAACGCGTCTCGAGCCGATATTTATGGCGTCGGTGGACATAATTTAATAAACAAAGCAGGGCTGAGGTTGCTTTAATGCCACCCCAGGCATAGGATCTGATAATGGTTTGTAACTGGTTTTCGAGCCTCGAAGATAGCATTGTAAGAAACTAGTAGTTCGTTACGAGGAGCTGGCCTGCCTGCTATCGTTAGGGCACGCATACACAAGACGGAATCGCGTGCGACAAGGCGATCGCTCGACTAACTTACAACCAGCTCGTTTACTTACACACGAATAGATTTCAAAATTACAGTGTGTATAAGCTCAACATTAGTGATACAATCCGTGTAATACCTAGAACAAATGTTTACGTAACGGCCAATTTTTGTCTAGACACACTGTTTATTAATTGTAGTACTTGTGCGTGTTATTAATTTGTAATAGCATTAATCAGAACTCAAAGTCAACTCTTACAAAAGCTTTCTTATACAGTGTACTATACTTACATAATAAGAAATCTAGCGTAGTTTACCAAAAAGGCGTTTTTAGTTTGCAGAAATAAAATTAATATCAACTTGCTTTTTGACAACACGTTTGAATCTCGTTGTAATCTCTTACAACGATACATTACATTCATATTATATTTGAACACAGAAACAAAAAAACATCTCTTTTCAACTTTTAAGTCGCTGTTTCGCTATTCAAGTCGCTATTTCAATCGCCCTGTCTGTAAAAGCCTTAAATGAAAGCGGTATCTGAGGCAGCTATTAATAATAATACTCGGCAACATCTGATACGATGCGAATGCACCGCCAATGCTGAAATACGACGAGATGCTATGCCGCTGTTTTCGCGCCGATTAGACTATTTAATAATGCATTCATTTGCCTACGATAAACAAATGCTATCGATAAAGATAATAAAATAATAGGCGAATGCTGCAAGATTTTCAAAAAGTTGTTTCTTTTCATGAGTATAAGGATGTATTACTGTGTGTCGCCACAACTAATTTATTGCACATAAAACTAAATCCAATTTGTCAACTAACTTACGAGTTGAAATTCCAGAGATATTTCTACCACTAAACCGCAAAGTTTGACAAAGAAGTTAGGAAGTTGGGGGCTGTGTAACAATGTTTAATAAATAGTACAAAAAATGCGATCATTTAAAACCTTAATTTAAATATCAATAAAAAATGCCGCAAGTATAAAATACTCTTACAAGCTTTTGAATGACATCATACTCAATTGAAAATCCCACGTACAGTTCTTGCAAAGCTGTAAAAAGCAAAATACTTATATTTGATCAACCAACATTTAGGTAAGCCAAAAGCCAACACCGCCTTTAAGACAGTGGCATATTGTTAATAGCTATATTTATTGAGGAATAAAAATGAGAATAGTGAGAACGTGAGAAGACCTTGAAGCTAAGAAACTAGAGAAAGAGAGAGATTGCGTCTGGTATATCTAAAACACACATTTTAAAAAGTGATAGCATACGAGTACTATACGATATCCATGGCTCAGTTGACAGTGGAACGGAAATATTCTCAGATGTGAAGCAAAGCGCCGGGCTTGAAATGAGATGGGTGACTACTCGAACCGAGATTTAGACGATTTTTTCGGTCATCTTCGAGCTTTGATGGACATTTTAAGAAGTTGGAACTGGCTGACGTCGAGATCGTGAAGCCCAGTTGAAGACATTAGAGCAGCTTATATCATATCATAGCAATTGATCACTAACCTTACACCACTCCAACAATCCGTACTGTGCCCGCGTTTTGTAGTATGACCAGCGCCACCTCATAGTTGCGTGAGGGTTGTGGGCTACTGTTGTTTGTTTGAAGATAAAACATTATTCCATTTTTGAATTGAACTGATATCCGGGAACTTCTTACCCACATGAAATATTAACATTCCGTACTGAAATACATATCAAAGTAGATCCTAATAACTTAATCGCAGACAAATCCCCTGACATTTCAAAGCGAATTGGAGTATTCACCTCATGTAGGTAGGTCATGTAGGCGGCCTGAATTATGAAGGCCAGAGATAACCCAGGGTGGGACTGTATTAATTAAATAATTATGACGTATTGTTCTGTTTCAATGGAATGGTGGAGCTGATAAGAAAATATAGGTGCAGGTATACTCATTAATGATTCCATACGTGCGGCTTGTGTTTGTACAAGCTTGATATGGATGCGCTATATTGGACCCAGAGAATGTATTTCTTGTTAAGGACGATGTTATCACTTTTGATTATAATTGATTAATAATGATCGATCTGTAGGCTTAGGTAGACGGAAAGTTGATGTTGATACACTAAATGTTGTGATAGCATTTAGTCGACTACACATATAATGCCAACTGTTGATCATGTGCCCTAAAAAGAGAAATAAAATAAACAATTTTGTGACACTAAGGTTTGTAGTTAACCGGACTAGACGTTCTGCTGACCACATGATCGAAATAGGATGTTTATCGTATCATCTATTTGCACTGCGATGGGTCTGACGGCTTACATACAATTTCGCAGTCGGACGGCCAGCCGTTACCACACACTTCTGCTGTTTTACTTCTAACGGTTGATGATATACACAATCACATAGATACTCAACACAACAACATTTTAATAGCGTTGGCACTTAAACGCTTTCCCTGTGTGCAAGTCGAGCTCAAAATCTTCAGTGTCAAAGGCAGGACCTCAACCCATAGCCCAACAAGCCAGCCAGTAGTTTATATTAGGGATTATGAAGGACTTTTTTTATTATCATAAGATTTGACGATGAGATCGCTTTCAAGAAGTATTATTAAAGCTGATATTTTGTTAGAGTTAAAATTCGAAAATGTACATGCAAATTGTATCTTTCCTTGCACTATAAAATTTTGCAAATCACATTGCGGCTCCATTATATTTCATACTGTATCTTAATGTTCTCGACTCATTGCATGTAAATAAGTACTTTGAGCGAAATCCTCTAATGAGAAACATTCAGACATTTTTTATTCGCATTACCCGACCTCAGGCGGTCTCACAATGACCTAATTTACATTTTAATTGTTCGTTGAGAGGATCAGAATCAATTCGAAATTTTTAAGCATAACATTAGAGGAACATTTTGGTTCCAACCATGCTAATGTCTTTATTATTGGACCCGTTTTAATTTGTTAAATATATTCTCGATACGGTTCACGACATATTTATGATGACTAATAGGCTTTGGGCATTAATGAAATAATCATTTTGTTTAGCTTTAAACTTTTGGATTAAGGTTTGGGACTGGCGTTATTTATAGGTAATTAGATTTCTCAATCAAAGAGGTTTTTTGTTTGTAGATTAAAATGAATAAATTCATAAATCATAATTGCATGAGTAATAGACTCGCTCAAAGTTTTTTTCAAGCCATAGTTCTACCGATTTTTGTTTGATTAATTGCTCTTTCCATTTATCAATGAAATCATTATTTTTTTAACATTATTCTAAGTTCTATCAAAGTAAGTAGTATTGACGTTTATGCTGATTTCAGATTCCCCGAAGCTCATACTTTAATTTTTTACATATTTAAAGGGTTATGTAACTTGCTGGGTTTATGTGTTTGCACTTTGATTAATGGTGGACCTGTAACCTACCACATTTGTGTGCAGTGATAAAATGACTGAATTATAAATTATTGTAATCTAATAAGTAATAAGTCAATTATTTACATTTGGCAAGAGCAATATATCAAACAGAAATTGGTAGCCTGATGTGCCGTTGATTGTACAGTCAACTAAAGCCTAAACTTAACATAAGTACTTAAGGGAAAACCTAACTGTCAAAAGAAACAAACAAACATTATTCAAAGTTTAAAAAATTGTTTATGATGTCACAATATTTATAGTAAATGCAATAGTATTATCAAATACCTAGACAAATTAACTGTCACCCTTACTCCCATACAAATAAGATCCTATCACCATTTACCCAAATATTAAAGAATTTTTTAAACAATCATTTAATGTAGCACGCGTTGATTGCGTCAACCACTGAGTGATCACTTCCCTGGGTTTAACAATTTTAACCTAACCGCTTCTGTGACTGAAGTTTGAACTTTGTGACTTTAAATATAAAGATGGCGGGAAAATAAGATGGAAGGAAACAGAAGTGTTAAGTAGTGAATGTGACGTGAATCGCTGACGCTATGTCGAGTGACCCCTGTGGAGTTTTAAGGTTTTGGACACGTGCTCGGGAGAGGATTGTGTGGTGAAGGTACAGCGACAAGCGAGTATTTAGAGTAACAAGGTTGTAATGACGTGCTATTTTCATCATAATGAACCTAGAGGCAAACGATATATGAAACTGAACTTCACTGATGCTTCACCTCAGGTGAAGTGAGGTCACGTAGGTTGTAAATTTGATTTATTTTCTCAACTAACACTCATGTTTGCATTTTTTCTTAATGTTAGTGGGGATTTTATTGTTAAAAGATTGTCACCTCAAGAAGTTTAATACAACACTTAAAATTAACCAAATTATCTTTTTCTACAATGCCGACTATAATGTATCATTCATTTTCATTGACCTTTGTAAGAATACCAATAACAAAGTTTAATCATAATTTAAAACTACAATCTGTCATTTGAATTCATTATTCTCAGTAAATCTTATGAAACGATTTAGACTCGCTAAATTGTTCTGGACGTCTAAATCTAAAAGCTTAAGTTAGAGCACCGAATGTAGCAACAAACAATATTAATCATTAAACTTCTAGATGTTTATTCAATTATAATAGCTAATACAAGATTAAGGTACTAATCCGCTTTTCTATATTTATCAAAGCCTAATGCAACGTTCGTCTGCAGCAAAGCCTTTGAAAGAGGTTTTGATTTAAAATTCAATTAAAGAAACATTAGTACGTGACTCAAGAACAAAATTATGGTAAGCTATTGTTTCTTTCTCAAAGGTTCTTTCTTTCAAGTTGTGTGTAGGTATAATAAATAGTTGACAAAAGTGTACATCAGATTTAACTGTTTGATAAGTGTTTTATTACACAAAATTACTCTTTCAATGTGTGACAAAATGGTTAAATGTAATGTAATGTTAATTTTAACTTTAACTTTAAAATGAATACAAAAAAATATATTTGCACGTTCGAAGAAAATTATAATGGTAATCTAAAGATCAGTAATATCACACCTCGTAAGTATACATAACCTGAAAATGACGCTTTTTGCTGTTTTATTGAATCACGTGATATCCCACGATTTTAAATTGCTGTTATTGAGGCATAATACTAAAATATTTTTCTTACTCTGATATATTTAAGCTGTAGATAGGAAAAACCAGAAAAAGACATTAGGTCTGTTGGCGTCAGGCGGGAATCGAACTCGCATCTTTCGCAAACCGGGCGACTGCACTATTCACTGTGCTACCAATACCATTAACAGACTGGCCAAATTTTTCTGGTATATTTACCTGGCAGCCAGGTTTGTTTCACCAATGTTTAGGCATAGACCTAATGTCTTTTTCTGGTTTTTCCTATCTTTGATAAGATGATAATGCATTACCCCTAATCCTAAAAATAAAAATAACTTCAGGTTATTTTCTTCTTCCCAAAAAAATTATAAAGCAGTTTTTAAGTGAAAAAGCATGCTGTGTTAAATCTTCATGGCCAATAGTAATTTCTGGCATTGTTAAGCAGGAAAATATTCTCAAAATTTGCATGCATTGACTTTCACTATATTTTCGGCTGAACCGATGATTCACAGCCCTCAGATAGTCTGAGTTATGCCTTTACCGATAGCGCTTGGACAAAAAAAGCACAAAAAAGATTTCTCTTTGTTCTTTGTCGCCCCGTCATATGCAAATGCGGTGTCCCGTCTGATTTAGGACTTGAATTACCGATTCACGAAATGTCTAAAGCTGCAGTGGGTGACGCAAAGGAGCTTCTAAATGCATTTTTTGTTCAAAAACCGAAACGGTTTGCGTCTTTTGACTGCTTACAACTGTGCCACTAGGCTGGCGACTGATTTTATTGAAATAAGAAGGTCAATCATGAGTTTCTACTTGCACAGTAGCTAGTTTCAACGAAAATGTTTATTCATAATAAGTAATACATAAGAGGAAAAACTGAGTGACTTAAACGCACAGCCGGAAATACTGTTCCTAGAAACTTGAAATTTGGTACAGTGAATATTTTTATGATGTGAATGAACACTTAATAGATAATATATTGAAAGTGTTTTCCCTGAGGGGGTGAAATAGGGTGGTAAATTCCATGTGGACGAAGTCACCGCAGCCGCTAGTTATTGGTTTATAATTGATGGGTTCTCATAAATCTGCTTTGCGAACTGTACGAAAACTTGAACAAAATGGCACATATTATTTGCGGAATCAATGGAAGGTTTTCTTACAGTAAACATTTAATTTTTTAAATTAAAATTGTGTGTTTTAAAGTAGCAGTATTCAGAAAATAGTATCTGTCGATTTTAAAAATACATATGGCTCTATGACAAAAGCCTCTGCAAGCTGATTTTATGTTTCTTCTCTACATTATTTGTTATTAGATGACAGTGGTTCCAAAATCTTCATTAATTTTATAACACAAGTCATTTCATATCGAAGGAGTGGGACAGCGATATATTATAACGTGAACAGCATTCTATGGTATTTGGATATCATACGACAAATCGCTTTGTTGGTATCGAATGACGTGAACGCGTATTGTTAAGCTTTATCAGTTACTAAGCATTCATTTTGGAATCGCTTTGAACCTTTGTTATCGCCTATAATTTATTATCTATCAGTTCATTTTTATTTCATTACTATAAATGAGTTTTAGAAACTCAAGGTTCATTGATTTTTTCACAATCTATCGGGATTTTATTTAAAACTGTCTGTTTTTCATATTTCACCAACATTTCAAACCTAGCATTCAGTAAGGTTACAATCCCGGTTTGAACGATTTTAAATTTTAATGATCTGTGTTTTATAACTAAAAAGGAGGATATGCATTTGCCAATTCATTTTTTTCCATAAATAAGCTGTCGCCAATTTCAAGTCACTTCCAAGGACGTAAAAAATGATTAACGAGGACTTTCTTACGAGTTTCCGAAGTTAAACAAACGATTTCCAATACCGCCATCATTAATTTCATACTAGATATCAACTATCGTTTCTGCTGTTCTAAATTCAGCTTTATATCGCTAACGCTAAGGTGCTGCTGTTTATCTAGATAAAACAACAAATGATCCTTTGGCAACACTTTTCATGCGTTTATTACGCTTTGGCACGGTCTGAGAGTAATATTCGTTCCGTTTATCGCGATACTAAGTACAGTTAAGGGGTATACATATGGGTAATTTGGAAGAAGCATTTGGTAAGAAAAATGGCCAGAGATTGCATCATTGTATAACTAGTTTTAAATTATTAAGAAATATTTTTTAAAGTCAACAGGAGTGAAAAACAGAAGTATACATAATTTGGATGTTTACTTTAAATCATAATTTGAAAACTTTTCGGCTCCAACGGCCATCAGTTCTTCGTGCTATGTGCCACTCCCACAGCTTCTTCACCTGCTATCTTACGTTAATGAAGTAGCTCTCCTACAGATTTCCTTATTTTTAATTCGATCTCGCAGCAAAACACCAAACATAACCCTCTCCTTTGCCAGTTGAGTGACCTTGAGTTTTACATGAGTACCTACTACGATACTTTTCTAAAGATCTGCTTGCTTGACAACACACGTTGTTTCAACCTTTTCTCACAACAGGCTTGTTTGGTAAAAAAAATCCGAACAGATTCAGACCATCATAACCAAAAGCATTATGCTCTAAGCCCTAGAATAGCTTCTCTTGATTTATTACGCCAGAGCTGATACGAGTAACCTTGAGCGATAAAAGATGAATCATCGAGAGATTAATATTGTTTTCTCGAGAGCTTATCAGGGAACATACTGTTGGCAAATGGTTTTCATGGCGAGGAAGACAAATGGTTCATGGTTAGTGGATTAATCAATTAGGCTAGACTGGTGCACCGATGCAGTTGAGACGCTATTAAAGCTAGGAGTAACCAAGAGCGTTTTTAAAACAGTTTTAGAAATACCTTTAAAAAATGAGCTAATTTATTTTCGTCAGTATTAGTTTTGACACAGAATAGAAAATTTCAACTCAACTCAACTTAAAACTTTTAGAGTAGTTTATGAAAAGTTGGTAAATACACACATCAAAAGTGTCTAGGGATATCTCAAGCATTTTCATACAAAGTATAGCTATTGGGGAGGCTGTAAAAATTAAAATATTGATACCAACGTAGAAATTTTTAGGACACAGAAACTGCTATATCTGCCCTTTCAGATTGTATAAAGAAATTCATTGTGGTAGCATTATTGTACAATCGTAAGGACGTTCAAAAAAGACAGATTTTTCTTTTAAAAGGTTTCAAAATTTTAGCAAAATCAAACGGTTTTTTTTAATATTCTTAACCTTTATCTTATGCCTGGTTCCTCGAGTTATTCTAAGATAATGCTGAGCATTATCTAATATCTTTGATTTTGCTAAAATTTTGAAACCTTTTAAAAGAAAAATCTGTCTTTTTTTTAACGTCCTTACGATTGTACAATAATGCTACCACAATGAATTTCTTTATACAATCTGAAAGGGCAGATATAGCAGTTTCTGTGTCCTAAAAATTTCTACGTTGGTATCAATATTTTAATTTTTACAGCCTCCCCAATAGCTATACTTTGTATGAAAATGCTTGATATATCCTAGACACTTTTGATGTGTGTAATTTACAGTGAAAAAAATAAAAACAAAACTCATAATACGACTTTACCACCGGCACGAGAAGATATCGAGAAGAGTCCGTCAAGAAAACTCTTTTCAACATACCATAGTTTGTTAACATTTTTTTAAGTTACAGAATAAAGCGAAAAAAGTGCCAAAAAGCAGACCATCTTTTATGATGACAAGAAATTCCAAACTTATGTCGGAGTTTGGCTCGCATCACCAAATATTTGAGAGGAGACCTGTGGCTAGTAGTGGGAAATGAAGGCCAAAATTTATTTTGTTTTCTGGAGTAACGCAAAAACTAGTGATATGTGCATAAAGGGCATATCTCTTTCGTAAAATGATGTATGAAAAACAAAATGTACCTAAAACGAACCCTTATCAATTGTTAGGCATAAATGTCAATTGTCTAAGAGGGGTCCATTTATTAGCATAAGGTAACCACAGTTGCGAAGGTCTGACAGAAATAACAAATTAGGGCAAGTCCACCGAAGCGAGGACCTCGCCCACACCATTGTGCTCACACCCCAGTTCCACTGCTAATTGTGTTTTGTTTGCTATTTTACGGTCGAATGTCGCTCTGATATTTTCGCAAATCGCAAATCCGTCGGTTATTTTTGTACGAAGAGCGGTTACGTTAATAGGTAAATTGAAAGTGTTAAAATAATGTTAAAACGGTCGTAAGTAGAACATATGGTTCAAATTAAAAAAAAATATTTCGAAGGTTCCGAAAGCTTCAAGAATACAATAATATTTAATATAAATTCGAAAAATGCTTAACCCATTTTTTAAAACATTAGGTACTTAATTTAATAACTACTAAGCTTTGACCGTTTGTTGAAGTACTAAGCAAACCATTTAACCAAACGGATCTATTATAATTATTGTTTGATATTAACGAACATGGTAACGAAAGGTTACTCGATAGTTCTATTGCATTTTATTTTCCTAATTTTACCGTTCCATTGTTAAATATTGATTAAATCCCTATTTACATAATAATTAAAATCCTAATTCTTAATTGAAGCCTTGAAAATCACAGCTTATCGATCTGCCACACAAAGTCTTGCTAAATAGCACGGCTTAGTCTCCACGTGCTCGAATATTGGCAATTCGGCCTAAACCGCTCTTGTCATGTAGCCCATATGCCAGAGCGTTAACAATGGAATTAGTCGGCATTCAAAGTACCGGCGCAAATTCTAACATATCTGGATAACGTGTAGCAAGTGCACTCGTCTGACAGGGGTGACACTTTGAGCCCCCGATACTGACATTATGTGACAACAGAGCTTGGGGTGTGCGGCCGAACAATGGCCCATCATTGGTACCTTTACCCTATTCGTGTTCGCAGACACTTTTATGGCAGCCATGAATACGAAATTGAATTGAAACATTCGGGATTGATTTTCGGTGCACTGTCTATTTGAACCATTAAATTATGTCATAAATTTACAGAATTAGATTTTGAAACGACAGATAGTAATTTGGGATGCAGATAAAAAGTTCAATTTTGGTATAATGTCTTCGGTATGAAGTACGAGTACATAAATGTAATAAAGTGAGCTTTTTAAATTGCAAGTTTATGAATAAAATTAATTCTACAATGCTGCATCAGAGTTTAATGTGGTTTTAAAACTTAACTTAAATTGCAAATTTTGTATTCAAGTACTTTTACGAACTAATATTACATATTTGAGTCGCAAATCAAGGGGATATTATTTAAAAAATGTTTGAAAGGGAAATTAAAAAGTTTCAGTATTATGATACCCTTCCCTAAAAATCACGTACTTAAACAGAAATCGTATCGAGAAGCTGATTTTAAATTTCATTCCAGCATTCAAAGTGAGGAAGAAAATAAATTCACCCACAAACGCGGCTTGAAATATTCAATGAAGAGATTTTATGAAGAAAAAAAATCTCATTTGCATCTCAAAAGCTATGCGAGTTAATGGGAACGTTCCGAATGCGAAGCACGTCGGTTTCAACCCTTACACGACACTTTAGGCGAACGCTACACGTCAGTAAATATCGTGATAAATATCATGATATTTACTGATGTATCTTGGGCCGGATCAGAGCACACTCTACACCATCAATACGGTCAGATAGTACGCGACAGTATCTCGCTGCGTACTGACGCAATAAATATTGACAAGCGACACCACACGCAATATACATACGAATATCACGATTCAGGATCTGGGCTCAGATCAAGGATTTCCGGAAATCCACCGGTAAATATTGAGATCCGTCTATGCACTACCCTACACATTAAAAAATATAATGATCCGTCAGTATATTGACGGATCACATATGGATCTTGCGTGTAGCGATCGCCTTAGAGCAGGATCCGCTCGCTTACGTTCGTGTGGCGCCATTGCTTGCTTATAGCAACCTCACCTTGACGGGAAACGTCAGTTGATTAGCAGATGAGGCTCTAGTAATCAACCACTGACAATAGGCTAGATGACTGTATTTTTTTTTGTTTATTAACGAAAGACCTTACATTTATGTAAACAATCCTCAAAAAATCACTTCACTTCTGGATCAATACTACCAGAGATATCACAATTTAAAATGCTCATTTTTGGACTTGCCCAAAAACCCTCCATACAAACGTGACAGGGAACGTGACGTCACGTTTACTGTTTTTGTAAGGCGCGCGTTTATGAAAATGGTCTCCTAACATAATTATATGGTACATAATAGTATGGGTTACAAAATAGTGATATTGTTTTACAAAAATTCACTCTTATGAAATGGACTTGCCCACCCAAGTTTGCAGGCCTTTTAATTGTGGCCTCATTTTGAAACGAATTTCGATTGTGGTTCCACAATAACATTTGAAATCAATTATTATTTTTGGGGAACATAAAAAAACATGCAAAATCACTCATTAGTCATCTACCCTATTGCGTACGTAATTCTAGCTAGCCAAAAGCAAAATGGGAATAACTTTCTAAAAGTCAATAATTTTTCCATGTATTGATTGATATGACATAAAATAGTTCATTTCGACTTGCGCATTGCTACTTGCGGGTAGAAATTTACTAGCGTATTGCGTATTGACTAGAGGGCTTCAGAGGTCTGGGTCATTAGAATCTGGTCTGCTCTGGGCCAGATTATCCAAATGAAAATAACGATATCTAAATGATTGTTTAAAGTACAGCTTCACTTTTATAACCATTCATCTCTGGTGGAAAGCGTCAAGCTTTTTTTACTGAAACCACTTGCCCACTTGACACGGTCAGGGAATGCCAATCCTTACTATCTCTCCGGTAGTAAAGGCAAGGTATACGGGTATGCGACCCCGGCCTCCCGAGCTATGACTGTCTCACCCCGATCCGTCCGAGACAGTAATATCCTTTGCTTCCTTCTTCCTACCCCAGTCCCAAGCAAGATCCTTTCTCAGTTACCAATCCCCTCCCTTTCTCCTTGCTATCCTATCCCTTCCGCCAATCCAAGGCCTGCCGTACCGATGGATGCGTGGCTAAGGGCAAGCCTAGTCACAAGCGGCCAAACTGCCCTGGGACCAGGCGACCCCAGATCAAGGCTAGCCTTATCCTGGCATGCGGGGCTCTGCTAGGACCGACATATTATATCCCTTGCTACTCGTGGGAACGCAATGAATACTGTAAACCTTTCTATTCATGATGGCGGCGGTGTGGTTCGCAACCCATCACGTCTCGTTCCACGCGGGAGCGAAAAGCGGCCCACGGAGAGCCGCTTCGCTACGTTGAATGTGAGAGGTGGAATGAGTGATAAAATGGGTGAGGTATGTCAGTTGATGGGTGAAAGGCATATTGATGTTCTGTGTGTGAATGAGACCAAGCGGAAAGGTTGTGACACCTCGAGCCATGGACCCTATAAGGCGTATTGGTCTGGCGTGCCAGCCAATAACCGAGGTTGTCAGGGGGTAGGCCTTATTTTCTCCGCGCGAATGTCTGACTGTGTAAGCGAGTTTGAATGTGTTAGCCCGAGACTTCTCTGGGTACGGCTTAAAGTTGGACTGACTTGAATTTTTATCCTAGGTGTGTATGCACCGACAGATACGAGTGCTAGTCGGTGTTCGAAAGCCCAAAAAGAAGTTGAGGAGTTTTGGGATAGTGTGAGAGAAACCCTACGCAAATGCAAGCAGAATGAACGAGTGATTATATTAGGGGACTTTAATGGCTGGGTAGGTAGAAAGCGAGAAGGATATGAAAGGGTGCTAGGCTTGTATGGTGACGAAAGAGTGAATGAGAATGGGAAAAGTTTGTTAGAGATCTGCATGGAGTGTAATCTGTGTATCACTAATACAATGTTTGAGCACAAAATGATACACATGTTTACAAGGGAAGAGGGTGTGTCTAGAAGTATGATTGACTTTGTGATAGTGGACGAGCGACTGAGGAAGAACGTTCTGGATACCCGAGCATACCGCGGGACGGGCATCGACACAGACCACTTTTTGGTGTTAACCCGAATAAGTGGGCTCTTTAATGGGTGGCGACACCGAGCTCCGATGGGTACAGGAATCCTGGAACGAGTGAAAGTTGGGAAGTTGCAAGAGAAGGATGTTCAAGACGAATATGTGAATGAGTTGCGTAAGAAGTTTAAAGATTCAGAAGAGGAGTGCGAGATTGACGGACTATGGGAGACTTTTAAGGAAGGTTTAGTAAATGTGGCTGTTAATATATGTGGAACTACAAGGAGAAGGAAAGGAAGTAAGGAAAAGAAAGTATGGATGGACAAATGTGTGCAGACAGTTGTGGAGGAAAAGAAGAAAGCATGGGTAGACTGGTTAGCAATAAAAGCTAGTCATAGAGTACACGAGGCAAAGGAAGAGGATGTGATTGAAGCTAAGATGGAATATAAAAGGATGAAAAGGGTAGTAAAGGATGTAGTGAATAAAAGGAAAGAAGTACAAAAGGACGAATTTGACAGGAAGCTTACTGAAGACTTTCAGTCAAACGTAAAGTTTTTCTGGAAGTCCGTACGAACTGCTAGAGGAGCATCTACAACATCAGACCTAGCAAAAATCAGAGGCGTGGATGGAAGTATTTTGAAAGGTGAAGAATGTGTCCTAAGAAGATGGAAAGAGTATTTCGAAAGTTTGTTTGAAAGAGATGGTGCGTTGGCAGAAACAGCTGATGCTTCTATGGAAGTGAATGAAGAGGATAACGGGATAAGCATGGATGTGATTGTGATAGCGATGAAAAGTATGAGAGCTGGTAAGGCTGCAGGGTATGATAGAGTGTCAGTCGAGATGCTGAAGTCAGGGCGAGGCATAGTGGCTAGCCAGTTGTACCGCCTTTTCAATTTGTGTTGGAGGACCGGCCGAGTCCCAGGTGACTGGTGCAAGGCCGTGATCGTGCCGTTGTTCAAGGGAAAAGGGTCGCAACAGGACTGCAAAAATTACCGCGGAATCAGCCTGCTCAGCGTGGTTGGTAAATTGTATGCGAAAGTGTTGATTAACAGGGTATTGAATGAAACTGAGAATAAGATATGGGATGCACAAGCGGGATTTAGAAGAGGAATGGGGTGCACGGATCAGGTTTTTTCCTTACGGTGCATAGCTGAAAAGTTTTTGGCAAAAAGTCAGAAGGTCTACTGCACATTCGTGGATCTGGAAAAAGCCTATGATCGAGTAAGAAGGAATGAATTATGGTCGACATTGTCTGCGTATGGGGTGAGCAGTTGCCTGATACGAGCACTGAAATCTCTCTATGAGGGCTCCAGTGCTTGTGTCAGGATAGACGGGATGTACACGGAATGGTTTGATATCCATAAGGGTGTTAGACAGGGATGTGTGGCGTCACCATGGCTGTTCAACCTATTCATGGACAATTGTTTGACAGGTTTGAAAGATAGTAGGTATGGTCTGAGAATGGATGGGTTACTCGTAAAATGTCTTCTCTACGCCGATGATCAGGTTATACTTGCATCGTCTGCCGGCGAGTTGCAGGATATGGTAACGATAATGAATGCGTCGCTGGAAGCGAGAGGTATGAAAGTGAATGTGAGTAAAACTAAAACGATGGTGTTTGAAAGAGATGACAGCATGACAGAATGTAATGTTTTTATTGGGGGTGAAAAAGTCGAGCAAGTGAAAGAGTTTGTGTATCTGGGTACCAAGTTTACGAGAGATGGAAGATATGAGGGTGACATTGAGAGAAGAGTGAATGCAGGTAATAGAGTGAACGGGGCGCTACATGCCTTTATGAGCAGTCACAAAGTGTCGGAGAAAGCCAGACTGGCAGTTCACGGGGGTGTGCTGGTACCGACATTAATGTACGGTAGTGAAAGTTGGGTATGGCAGAAGAAGGATGAAAGTAAAATAAATGCAGTGGAAATGAGAGCATTACGAAGTATGGCTGGGGTGAAACTGAGTGATAGAATAAAAAACTGTGCTATAAGAGAACGATGTGGTGTGAAAGAAGACGTTATTACAAAAAATTGAGATGGGAATGCTGAGGTGGTTTGGTCATATGGGAAGAATGGATGAAAGGCGATTAACGAAACGGATTTATAAGGCGAGGGTGAATGGAGCTGTTGGAAGGGGAAGGCCTAGACGAACGTTCCTTGGACAAGTTCAAGATGTTCTCAGAAAGGGTCAGGTCAGGAGTACCTTTAACCGACGAGCATGTATGAAAGGGCTCATGAAAGTAGAGGAGGCGCAAAGTGTGTGTCAGGATCGTAGCAAGTGGAAAGAAGTGGTCTCTGCCTACCCCGTTGGGAAAGAGGCGTGATGGTATGTATGTATGTATGTACTTGCCCACTAGTGAAGAAAAACAAAGTCATGAAATTGCATTCTCATGTACTGGTGAGAAAAATAGAGCAAGCAAAGGCAAACCTCCTTTGTAGTGGTAACACTCTTTCAACCTCTTTGTTACGCACAGCAATGTATGTTAAATATTTGATGACGTCCCTTTTAATGGAATCAGACTGGGTTTTTTTTTTAAATCAAAAGAAAGCTGGGCACGAGCTTTGAAAGTACATACATAAGGTAAAACCCATTAATAAGCAAATTCTGCATTTATTAATAGAATGAATTTATCCACTCAACTAAGTAAAGGCCTTTTCTGAAGTTAATTTACTTCAATAGCTAAGATAGACCAATGTTTCCCAAAAGGTTAATTAGTACTACACCTTTTTGTTCTGCTTGAGTAACTTACCTAAGGGGAAAACCGCAAACATTCTAACGAAACAGTTATAATTGCAATACAAGCTTCTACCACAAACCAAACGTTGTAGAAAGATGTCTCACCGAGACTTTTAATGAAGTAATTACAGTCCTGAGTTTGTTAAGCTATTTCTAAACGGAATTTGCGTCTTACAGACAGACCTACTGAGTTTGCAAAACGACATGAATGAGATCTATTCAAAACTCATCATACATTGATAGGCAGAAAACATGAGTTTGTATGATGGTAAGTAGTTTTCACAAACCTGCAGGTACCTGATGGCTCGGGTGCAAAATGGTACCTAATACGTTGGCTCGGGTGGAAACTGGTAACACGATGATTCAGGTGGAAAATTGTAACACGATGGTACATAATTCGATGCCCAGTACCGTCGACGTACGATTGGAGCCAGTGTGCTGAAGTGTGATGGTACTCTTGCCCACATTGCACACGATCGAGGGTCTTCTTTACCTCTTTGCTGGGCTCACCTGGAGCAGTGTAAGGGGTAAGCAGTAGTGGAGAGAGGTAGAGTACCATGGCGTTTCATTCGTAACAGTTTGACATGAATTCGACATTTTCATAGATGGTGAGATGTTTATGAGGATAAGAATAAAAAACTTTCATCAATAATGATGTTCCTTACACTTAGATAAAAAATATCTAAACAGTCTAATGCTTATCTTAGATACTCGCAATGTTTATAACGGCGGTCCTCGCGGCTAATACGAACAGCCCAATTTTTTTTTTTTTTTTTTTACGCATTTGACCACAATCTCACCTGATCTTAAGTGATGATGCGGTCTATGTTGGTACATGCCGGCCTAACAAATGGCTGTTCACTCTTTTCTTGAAGAGGCCCAAGTTATACTGCAGTGGAAACACCTCAGCAGAAAGCTCATTCTACTCCTTTGCCGTCCGCATTATGAAGGAATTACCGAAACGTTTGGTGCGGATTGCCGGAATATCAACAATATAGGGGTGGAAGGCCAGTCTGCGCCTAGTGGTCCGATGCAGAAAGGGAGCTGGTGGGATCAGGTCATGCAACTCCAATTGAACTTTTTAAGCGATCTTTAAACATATTATTTTTCGTTCGTCCAACTTCACAGCTGTATGTCAATAAGCTCCGTGTGATCAGACGAGTGTGGAAGCATACGCACAACGTGACAAATGCCTAAAATTGAGCAAATTAATACATTTTGTACGTTTAAAAGCTTTTACGTGCAGTGTTTGTTCATCGACCCTTTATTGATGTCTTTTTGATTACACTTGAGTTTGATTTTGCTTTTTTTTAACTAATGAAGAGCTTATTTTACAACTTATTTATTTATTGAATGAAGGCCCAATTTTATCAAATATTTCGGAAATAATATTCAAGGACTAACTCAATTAAATACATTCTAGTTTGTATTGATTCAATAGGTTTAAATGTGTAGTGATGTTTGGCGGCGAATACATTATGGCGGTTTTTTATTCAGCTGGATTCAATATAGCTAATCGTGAAGCCGCCGCATAACAATATAGAGTTTTTTTTTAAAACGGCTAGCCGTAATACGGCCGATTATACAACCCGCCTGCAACATAGGTGTTTTAATATGAATATTTCAAATTGGATTTCCTTTTATTATGTGTTTTTTTTCAAGGACGATGGAAGTTAGGCCACTGAACCTTGTAAATTTTATGCACTTCAAAATGATTGCGTGTCATGTCAAATTATCTTGGTTTTGCGACTATCGCAAAATTAAATTTCATTTTTACGTGCCGAAAACTGTAATCTCTGTTAACTCAATCGTGCCCACATCACCACGAATGGACGCATCAAAAACAAATTCAGCCATTTTGCATCACACCGCTCAAAAGTTGTTCCGGAGCTTGGATGGCAAAATTATATCGCGCGGCCGATCGGGCGTACCGATGGAATGAAATCAATTTCAAAGATGGTACGCGCTGTCGATCGCGATCTCGTATACCGTTCTTCATTAACTCGATTTTATCGAAAACGATTTTAATAATAATTGGAACTCCCCCAGATGATGTGGCGATTAAGAACGGTTGTTTTTTCAAACCTTTTTCTTGATCAATCTTCGTCCTCATTTCGCTTCCGCGTATCCTTATCGCGAAAGTTACTGATCGCGAAATTGGTACAGTCCTGAAGTGTGTAATTGCTACAAAAATATGTTTCCGATTTTATCTCTTATTTTTATCTTTCGGGACTTAATCGATGTTAAAATATAAAGCTGCGATTAAGATAAATTACAGTTGATAAGCAAGCCGTAAGTCACCATTATATTAACGCTTATTTTGATACCATTTTTTTTTAAATTTAGTGTTGCCTTGAACATCTCCAATGGCATTTTAAATTCCTATCTTGGGGGCTAAAATAGCGACATTTGACGTTTCATATCTGAAACATAATATGAAACACTTTTTAAAATCCTAAAATGGCAACTTATTAGGTGAATCATATTATGTTCATATTATGATTCATATTTGTTTTTCATACAATTTGACAGTTTTGTATGGGAATTCGTAAAATGGTGCACTTTTAAACGTCAAATTGCAGGAATGTTTGATGTTTAGGGTCAGTTCGCCTGTTCGCGTCCACCACCCCGTTCGCGTCCATTTTACGGAAAATCTGCGAAATTAAGTAAACTAATAGGTACAACAATTAAAAATACGTCACTAATGCTAATACTTCAAAGTTAAGTTCAAAGACACACGCACATAAGGACAAATAGTGTGCAGCGGTGCATTCGGATGTTTTTTAACGATTTATGTGAATTTTAAGATACATTTTTAACGAATAAAATGAGGTAGACGCGAATTAAATACATCTTATTTAGAACTTAGCGTTTGCGTCCGCTATGGCCACAAACTATACCTACAGGAGATAATCATAAACCAAATTGCGTCCACTACTTTCTTGAATGCAATAAAATTAACTTGCTTGTAAAAATAATTTCAAATGGATTGTTCATAATTATGATACATTTTTAACTAAGACTACAGCTAATAATTATATTTTTAAATGAAAGAAATAATTTCTTTCATTATTTTTATTAGTCAAGACATTAATTAGGTCTTCGGTGACAAGAAATAATGATGAAGAGAGAACATAAACTGAAGACCATTTAAAGAAAGCGTAAAATGAAATGCGAAATGAAGAGACCTGATTACTGTTTATTCATTCATAGACAGACCACTGGAGAACAGACACAGGTGGACTTATATGCTACACAGACGGATTCAGGAAATAATCAATCAAACTCTTGGTTGCTGGCGTGCACAGACGCACTATGTCCTTTCTTGCCCGTGTTACTACCAATCTTACTACTGGTAGTAACACTGGTAATTGACTTGCCCTACTTACTACTGAAGTTGAAAGTTGTTAGAACAGCAATCAAAAATTGCCCGTGTTACTACCGCAAAATTAGAACTACAAAAACAAACAAAATACGTACATAGAAATTTATTTGGACTTTAACAAAATATAGCTTATTTTTATTTTTAACGAAATGTATGTAGGTATGCCTTTCGGTTTAAGTTCTTTATTGGCTCATTAGGACAAAAAATATGTCGCTTACATGAGTACAAATTACATAATTAATGAAATAAGATTAAATTATTTACAATTTATCGGTTTTAATAAAAAAAATACAAATTACACCATTTTTTCAGAAGTTGCCAGTGTTACTACTGCAAAATTAGAACTCAAGCTAAACCTTTTTTCACAAGACCAAACGTTATTATAACAAATTTGAAAAGTATACCTTTTTAGTTCTAATTTTTGCAGTAGTAACACTGGCAATTTCTGAAAAAATGGTGTAATTTGTATTTTTTTTATTATAACCGATTAATTGTAAATAATTTAATCTTATTTCATTAATTATGTAATTTGTACTCATGTAAGCGACATATTTTTTGTCCTAATGAGCCAATAAAGAACTTTAAACCGAAAGGCATACCTATATACATTTCGTTAAAAATAAAAATAAGCTATATTTTGTTAAAGTCCAAATAAATTTCTATGTACGTATTTTGTTTGTTTTTGTAGTTCTAATTTTGCGGTAGTAACACGGGCAATTTTTGATTGCTGTTCTAACAACTTTCAACTTCAGTAGTAAGTAGGGCAATTCAACTACCAGTGTTACTACCAGTAGTAAGATTGGTAGTAACACGGGCAAGAAAGGCACTATGTGATGATGGCTCGGTGATAAAGAGATCAGTACGCTTGGGCAGGCTGGCCAGCGTTCTTGAAACCAAAATTTATGCATTCTGGTTTGCGCTTACATAGCAGGCAAGCGTCACAACGAGGTCACAAAAGTGACGGTCTACAGCGACAGCAAGGTAAGAGTAATTCAACAACCAGCGACAACATCAGCGATTGTCGAGGAATGCAAATCAGCGCTAGGGAGACTAGCTGGCAAAGCGGAAGTTGGATGTGCAAGGGTCCCCTGCCAAGAGTTAATGCTGGCAGTAAAGCAGCTGATAAATTATTCCCGCAAAATAGTCTACAGTGGACGCTAATTGTCATTTTTGGAAAAACACCTAATTCTGTAATTTATCTATTAAAAAAATGCAATGTTTCGAAAAAAATATTTAAGTTGATCCTAAAATAAACTAGAATATATTGGATACATTATATAATGTATCCAATATATTCTAGTTTATTTTATATTTTATATAAAAAAAATATATATATTTTTTATATAAATCAGTGCTGGAGCATTTTTTGATTCACTGTCAAGTTTGGCAACTGCACTAAATGGACGCGAACAGACGAAATTACCCTACTAGGTGACAGCGCTGAGCTGTCAAATTCACATAGCAGTAAACATTATTTAATCGTTTTTAGGATAAATTTAATTATTCCTAGTAAAATGTGTTACTGTGAATTATTAAAATGACACCAAGAATACTTAATAGTGACAATAAATTGAACCAATTTCCAAGACCGTGGTGGAAACGACACTGAATGTTTATCACATTTTGAATGAAATTCCTGAGAACTTAGTTCATCACATTTACGTTAACTAGCTGTCTTCTGATGAATATTCCAATATAATCGAGTAAATAAAAAACGTTTTTGTTATTATAATGTGTATTATTTAAAAAATGTGCGGCATTAAAACCTAAAAATCTGCTCCCAAATAAAGTCGTCTTGTACGCCATTGCCGAGGCAGAAGTTTGGCAAATCACTCGGTCTTTGTTGTTACAGAGTCATGTCTCCTTGCAAATATCTTCAATCTCAAGAACATGCCTAGCTAGCACCAATTTCTTGTCTTCATTCATCGTTTCCGGTCGGAAAATGATTTTTATCACAAGTTTTCACGAACATTATTTACAATCTCGATTGACAGTGTGACATTATTGTTCTTAGGCCACCTGTCACGGTCCTCATTGCCAGACATAAAAATTGTAAATTAAAAACATTCTACAATTATTAGTGATAAGAAATCACACAAATTCAATAATAAGCTACTTTTTAAGCCTTAAATTATTAGTTGTAATGATGAAAATATTTGTTTAATGAAAACCGTTAAGTTTACAATTATTAGGCGCGACACTATTTTTTTTGGTGTAGCAATGTCGTCGTCAAACTATGTCTAAGAGTCCAAGCCATGAAACAAATTTAAAAAAGAAAAATATGTCTAAGATATGAAACGTCAAGTTGGTGTTTCACTTTTCATGTTGCCGTTTTACCGTTTTTAGCAATTCACCAGATGAAACGTCACTTAGATGATTCATATATGAAACACCTAAAATGTTGCCGTTTTAGCCCCCCTTATCTTTATAACGTTACTAGGTGTAGACGTTGTTCTGTTGTCAAACTTTAAGTGTTTGCTAAGTAGAAATGGTTGTCAAGGGGAAACTAAACAGTACTTTATTCCGAGAGTTTTTTCCTTCTACAAAATTCCAAAAATATTTCAAGACTAAAATTAGCAAAATCAGTTTAGCCGTTCCCGAGTTTCACCGAGACTAAAAAACAGCAACCCTTTTTTTCGGTAGATAGGTATTGCATAAGTAACATGCATGCATCAATTCTTTTGACTTTCAAGTCAATTTCGAAGACTACTGCACCATGGCTTTCCAATGCCGTATGTTAAATTAAATTAACACTCTGTTGATGATAATACAATTTGGCAATTGGGATAGTTACGATTCCCGTCTGTATGTTACGGAAACTCAAACTGATGATGATTCAAACTAACTATCTAGACTATTTCAGGCTGAATGCTTTCACTCTACAGACACCTTAACAAAAAAATAAACGACTGAAACAAGAATAGACATGAAAGAATACTATCTAAATCAGGAATACCTAATACAGATACTTGTTTTACTAACAGCCATTTTGTTGACAACAGCACAATGAGACCGCGATCCTTTACATTCCAAACGACGTTTTTAACCATTAGCAAGTCATCTTAAGACGTCATGAAGACCTGAATTCGAGTTATTTACGAGAAGCCTAAGCAAAATCAAAACAATTATAGTAAAAATAATTATATAAGTTTGCGAGTTTTATAAAATATCTAAACAGACTGGCATCTGACTACAACCTAACCTGATCTTAAGTAATGATTTGGTCTGAAGTGGTACGTTTGTCAGCTTTCCTGTGTGAGAACACACACACACACAGGTAAGAGAGTGTTCCTTTACCTGTGGGTTGTCTAAAAGAGATTGCTGTTAGCAATAAGACCGCCTAAATTGAAAGAGATTGCTTCTGGCAATAAGACCGCCTAAATTGTACATTGACTCTAAAATATTGTTCTTCTTTGTTAATTACTCTGATATGTTTGTGTGCAATAAAGTATTTCTTATCCTATCTAACAAATTTATATTCACTCTCTTCTTGCCTTCTCTTGATGCCTACTTGCAACCAACGCTTCGGAAACACTGAAGCAGAAACCTCAATCCACTCCATTGCTTTGCTCGTGAACTTAATATAGGAAACTCGACTAACCACTATTGTAGTTTGTATCCAATAGAATCTTATGATGCTCTGTAACACTTCTAATTTTGCATAACGGCGACAAGTATTCGAACAATATCCCATCTTCAGCATCTAAACCACTTATCTGATTCACACTAACAATACCACTCATTGGCCCAGAACTTTATTGTTTCAAACTCTAGCCTTACCATTATGGTCACAAAATAAGAAAGTACAGAAGGTTAATACGTGTATGCCCTTTTATAATAACCTACTAACATTATCGACGCCAAAAACTGCATGCTTAGAATTATTAGGTACAGAAAGGTGAAAATAGTAACCTTTATTATTCATAATTTAAAAAATGTTTAAATAAATTTCTTATATTATCTTAAAGTGTTTTGGAATATATCGCTTCTAGAGTTGACTATTTTTGTAATAGTCAGGTTTTAAAGGTGGTCCAAAAGGAGTATATAATGCCTTAAAATAATGCTTCGACCTAATAACAGGTTCTGGTAGCTTTAAAAGTAATATCAATTGTTGAAGGTAACTTGCTCATCCTGTCAACAAGCTGTCTCCATCAGCTGGTTACCACGACAGATAGTCAGTTGGTTCAAAGTCACAGTTAGTGAATATAATACTAAATACCTAATACCGACATACTCAAACTTAAGCTAAGCATGTAACACATGCTTCGTCACATATGTTTGTTCCAGGATCTAAAATCTAATAGATTTCTTTCAAATAGTGGTTCTTCTGCATCTCTCTCTTTAGTGATAGATACAGTCGAGTACAAACATTGGTAACAAAATTTACGCAATTATAAACTTTATTACTTCACTACAACCGGAGAATTCGAAACACACGTATGCACGTGACTGTACAACCACGCAAGATTTTATCTAAAGCTAAATGTTTCGTGAATAAAATTGGTCGCGGTCGTTCGAATCGGATCTCGGATCGTACACGCGATGAATCGATTGCATCTCGATATTCTCGATACTAACCGATCCTATCTGAATCGATGTTACGTAATTATAGAGCAGTTAAGGTTTATTCCTTCGCCGAACTTTGTACATGCATAATTCAGGCTTCTCGAGTCAGGGCTCTCGTGTTGTTTTAAACACTGATCGTGAAGATACTCCAAAACGGAATGTCAAATATTGAAAAGCTTTCAAATTATAAGTGTGTTTTTAAAATAAACGGTTTCGAAGTTTTATGACTGTGAGATTTTGAATCTGTTTATTCTACCTGAAGCAGTTGAAATAACATTAAGATCCTTTAAGAGGAATATTCTGTGTAGCAAACTAACAGTTTTAATAAATCGTAATCCTAACCTTAATTTCCAAAAGGCATTCACGTTTTCGGTACGACTTTGCAACCTGATACTAAAGCACAATACAAGAAGATTTAGAGAAGAAGAAGAAGAGAAAACTTGACAGAAGATGTACCTAGCTCATGGCTCAAAAATTCACCGGGTTTTACATGAGCACTAGATCATTTTTCTTAGCCCCTATTCCACTTTTACCACCTAGCCATCTTACAGGGTCCTGTGGAGGAAGCGTGGAATATTTTATCCACTCTTTCCTTCCCACCCAGGTGGGATGGCTAGATGTGATAAGTGGAATAGGAGGTTCTGAGCAGCGGTCTCTTTAATAAGAATAGCTTTGATGAGATGGAGCAGATCTCCGATCAGATGACACCATATGAAGACGAAAAATCTCATAAAGCTACGGTAGAAAACTCGGTGTTCGTTTCTTATTTATTTTGCAAACATCTGTTAAAGTTACTATGTGAAAGACACCTAATAAAACACTTGCGCACTTTGATTCTAGTCACCCTCAAACAAAATGAAACACATTAAAAAGCAGGTTGAAAACAAGTGATTGCATTACCACCTATTGTATGAATCCCGCCCGTACAATATGGGAGCATCACAAATGAACAATACTCAGTAATTATGCCACAATGAGCTGTCATACTGATTTTAGAGCTGTGACAATCAGTAGCGGGTCGGAGCCAATATGTGATGATGTATATCCCTTTAAACTTGGTTTAAGTTACAAAAGTTAGCGTTTGTCCAAGAATGAAGTTTCTTTTTTTGCACTGTTTGACATTTGATTTCAAGTAAGAACTTTTAAGAATGTAAACGCAGATTAACCTCATGGTGACGTCATGTTGTTCTAGATACTCTTCTATATTTAAAACCTTCCATGTTTGACATAAATATATAAGATTTCAGCTAATCCTTGATGAAGGCAATTAAAATTATAAAGTGCTATAAGTTAATAAACAAGGAAGTTAGAAGTTTAAAGACCAGCACTTTTGGATGAGTATTAATGGGAAGCATTAGCTAGCGAGCCCTCTCAAAAATAAATAAATGTCAATCTAGAAAACCTAGCCTCCGGTAAGTTGGATCTCCCAAATAACGATTAAGTCCGCCAAATAAGTACTTGTAACAAGTAACAGTTGTACCCTCTACATATTGAATAACACCAGAGCTACCAATCACCAGCTGCAAAAATTATGCTGAGACACATTAGAAAAACCTTGGAGGAGAGGTTATTTTATAACCTGAGCAAACTGAAAAAATCTTCCTTCAAATATCCAAAAACAACTATGTTAAAAAAGTTAATTTCTATCGAGCAGTATGAATATCTTTTTTGCATAACACAAACTGCCTATATACGTCCCACTGCTGGGCATAACTGCTGGCCTTATCCCAACTATGAGTTGGCGTGAGCCATTCTCCAACACGTGGGCTCAGCCCACTTATATTATTTATATTGTTTTACCTAAAAACCCTATGGGTTTAGTTTATTCTACTAGTAGCATGTCACAATTTTTTAAAATTAAAGAACAATTTTCCGCCGAGTCTATTCAATTGCGCCCCAAAATATGCTATGGAATTAACAGAGGCAGCTCACGTAACTTGAGCCGATATACATATGCTCTTTATTTTATTCGATTCGTCGGAACAAGGGTCCACATTAAATTTATGTCATATCCACGAATGCTCGCGCGAGCCAGGCGTGTTGACATTTCATAAACAATACAGGGTGTTTTTTTTGTTTCTATTAGGAATTGTCTAATTAAATGTCGATGAAAGGTCGGCTGGCGTTTGTTTCCAAAGGTAAATGTCAGTGTGATCTAAATGATTTTCATTGTTGTTAGATAATGTGTGAAAGACATTAATCAAAATAAAGCCATAATCCACTACCATCAGTCAGATGGGCAGACGTGTCTCATTTTTTTGCTATCTAAAACCTTTTAAAGTTAGTAGCCCTAATACGTTAACAAATAATGTTGTAAGTACAGCAGTTTCTTTGACAGTCAGTATACTTCCAAACAAACACACTGCCTTATCAAGATTTGTTAACTAAAACCAAAGTATAACTCACATGTACAATGTACAACAATTGATTACACACGTGCTTTGTATCTAGTATCAAATAATAGCGACTGTGTGGGCACTTTCAACTATTTCACAACATGAGAACACTAAGCCTGACCTTATTCTAAGAGCTAATTAGCCTCGTGTCTATAAACGTATTTGCAAGGCTGATATCAAAATACTATTTGCTCATCAACAATATTGACTCACTTCGTTGTTAATAATTGTTTCGGTCTATGAATACGTCCATCAAAATTTTAACCACTCAATGTTGATTTCATTTCTTCTGTAAGTAAATGCTATTCTTGATAAGAAATAAATATTCTTTAAAACTTTAATCACGATGAATTATATTACTGACTAATACCATACAGTTTAAACAGAAAATCAGGGAATTGTTGTAAATAAAAACCAGCAATATTAGGTGCTTACTTTTGTCTTCACAAGTGAGGTCGATAAAGTACACCAAAAAAAAACAGCAGATAAAATAACAACTACAAACACTTGTTGAGCTCCCAGCCTTACATACGAAGTTTCAGACTTAGCTTTAGGTGTAGGTAATTCCAGAAGGACAAATACCAAAGACCGCCCTGTATACACCATCAGACAGTAACAAAACGCCGGTCAACCGTACCCCGCCGTAGGTTAATCATTTTATTCAACAGTATACTGTTACCCGGAATTATTATTGACACACCAACTGTCGAGGGAGAGGCCAAATTGAATGTGTGATTGGAAAATCAATACGAACACCATTATGATATTTTATGTTCATGTTATTCAACTGATGACTAAATTAGTTACTTGAATAAAAGAAACCTCTGATAGTATGCTTATTTTTTTTAGTAACTTTGAATTTTCAAACTTGAATTTGAATTGAAAGCAATAATTCAATAACTTCTCAACTATGCTACCAAGTTCAAAAATAAAAACAACATCATGCACTTACGAATGTATGAGTAGAATTTTCACACACCAATATTCGTCACACAATATTGGACTCGTGCTAAGCCTTGGCGAAGATCAAACTCACGACTAACAGCCATAGCCCACGGTTAAGTATGCACTACGCCCTAACAAAATGCTTGTTTTAAACATGCTATGTTTTCTGAAAATATATCATCACCCCGTGGTTATTATATCAATCGAAAACATTTTCAAAGATTTGGCGTTCACACTAGCTAAAAGCTAGTTATTAAAAAAATAGTTGCCACTGAGTATAAATATACTAGTACCAGAAAATACTTTCGCGACGTATAAAAGGAGATATTGGATTTAGATTTGAATTTATCGGAGTAGCTCGGCGGTGTTAAAGCGCCCCTCAGTCGATATCAAAAAATTATATCAGAACTTTATCGACAATGCAAAGTTGGGTGTGTGTTTTCATTGTCACACGTCATTCATAATAACGCGAAAGGCTGCTGGCAGGAGATGGATGCTTAAAGGTGAAGATTTTGCGCGATAGCGCGCATTAGGGGAGGCCTATGTCCAGCAGTGGACCAACAGAGGCTGAGGATGATGATTCATAATAACTAAACTTCTCCTTACAAATTACTTTACAATCGAATTGAATTTGAATGTAAAGTAATGAGGTTTTCAATGTATCAATCACGTTGGCGCGTCTGCCAACCTAAAGTTTTGGCAAGGCTTTTTTAAGACTGGCGCAACATAATCTTTAAGCAATGTTGGTTTCTTTCGAATTAAGATAGTTAGATCATGGGTTTTCTCTCTTGTCATTATTATACTACTTGCACATTATTTAGTTGCAGCCCACAGCCCAAACTTCCTAAATCTGTTGGGTTGACTAGTAGTGAATGCCTTTGGGCATTGAGTCCGCCAATCAGCTTTTATAGTAATTTTGTGTAATTAGAAATAAATAATCTTAACTAGGTGAAAATAGCTTAGTTTACCAATCACAACTACTCGCTCGGGTCCCGTTCTGACTCGATGTTTGTTTTTTGCAGGTTACCCGACATTTATACAATATTTGTTCGTAGTGATATTAAGTAACTTAACTTAAATTAATTTAGTAAAATTTGTTGTATCTAGATGTAAGTATGTACGCTCGTTATGTTTATTATTAATGTAATTGTAATTTCTCAGTGAGTGAATTATATGTAAGTAATTCTTTTGAGAAATAAAGTTCTTAAACAGTAAACAGTAACTATAAAGTTTTATTTTATCTGTAGACTCGAGTATAATGGACACAAACTAAAGTAGCGAGGGTTGGCCTAGAACTATTTAATTTTGGCTAAGGGTGTTTACATATAGAAACGTGATAAACAGTAACTCACTTACGTTTCTTAAAATATATTAATTGTAAGTTTAGTTTATGATTCAACTCTTATCATTAAAAAGCGGTATCTGATTGATCAGCGGTAAGAGATCATCCACACTGGTGATTACTTTCCACTTTTTCTTCTTTGAACTTATCATGCCTGGTCTCAGCTTGAGATTTCAGTTAACTATCAAAAGGTGAGACGTATTGTAATAGAAGACGCCCTTATCTCTGTCAATTTAGAGCCTGTGCTTGCCAATTTGGCGGATTTAGTGCCAAAATGTTGCGTAAAATGAAGAAATAATAGCAACATCGAATAAGACTTGTTCGTCTTTCTGCAAGCACCCTACCCTATTTTGTAGCGCGTACGTCACGCTTGCATATTTCATTGTAGTCAACAGTGGAACGCGTCGTGGGAAATCAGCCATGTTCCGATGTGAGGTAAGTACAGATGTAATTACAAATTTGTTATTTATTAGGATTTGTGTTGGCATTTGTTTAGTGGAAGCTAAATATTTATTGTTTCAGACGTTTTTTTGTATTTGATAAACGTAGATAGACGTAGAATTCTTTTATAATTTTGCTACACTCTCAGATTTTTTACAATAATGGATGTTTGTGGAAAATAAATGCATGACATTGTTAGTATGGCTATTTAGAAATTATGAATGTTCAAATTAAAGGCTTGCTTGCTTGATGCTGTAGACCAGTATGCTGATACTATAAAATGAGGTAAGAAACAATTTATTCGCACCAAAGTAACAACGTTATTTGTACGTAATATTTGTCATAATTAGATGTTTTACAATTATCTTTTTCCTGAAATCATTATTTTCTTGGCAACCTGCAGACACAGAAAAGATGATAGATAGAGTAAGCAAGTACCATACCATCTGCCTGGAATTTAGTACACATGTAGTTTTATTCCGTACTTGGATTCGGTGAAGAAAAGGCTTGTCAACATCATAATCAGAACATCTCAATGCTGATGAAAGGCCTTACGCATATATTTCTATGTCTGCATTTACCAAAACTCTGGGATCTTGTCAAGTCATATCATTTGCGTGGCGTGGAATTGTGTAAAATACATGGTATTTTTGTTTCTCAATATCTTTGCCCAGTTTTCTTTTCTAAGTCCTCATCGTGGACGCCAGCGGGCGTTTACGCAGTACCGCCCGCGCCGCTGTCCTCAAGAACAGCTGCATACATATCTATGAACTTTGATTGAGACGAGCGGCCGCTTGTTTTACCCGCTGGCGTCCAGGACGCGGCCTTCATTATCAGTCTGTCATAGTCCACTGCTGGACCTATGTCATGTATGTATGTATGTAGAGGCCTATGCCTCTCCCAAAGTGCGCCACAACTCCCGGCTCTGAGCCTTCCGCTTCCAGTCCGATCCCACCACCGTTCTCAGGTCATCGGTCCATCTCGCTGGAGGGCGCCCTACACTGCGTTTGCCGAGCCGCGGTCTCCACTCAAGGACTCGTCTGCTCCAACGACTATCGGTCCTTATCCACAGACGTGACCAGCCCACTGCCACTTCCGCTTGCTGATTCTGCGGCCTGAACTGTTTTTAAAAGTAATACATTACAACTAATATCTCTTTTGAATTACAACCAAAAACATCAGAGAGCTAACCCTAAACAGCTTCATTAAATCAACCCTGCCAGCACGCATATAATCCTAACTAGATCCTATCGACCACGTTAACAACCCCATTACTCAATTACCTCTAGTAGGTTAGCACATCGGCATGAGGAGATTAATGGTTCTCAGTGCTCTGCGGAGCTTGGGATTCTGAGCTAGAACAGTCCTTATGATGATGGTGACGAGTCTAAAATCATAAAAAGCTTATGATTTCAGACTCGTCGCCTAAAACACAACAATTATTAAAACATTTTGGTTAGATTTTGATAGTCAAAAGTGAAAAAACCATACAGCCAGCGAACAAGACGTCTGTAAGCTTACAAAACTGAATAGTCGACTGGGTAGTAGACGTCTTGTTCCCTGGCTGTAGCCTACCTAGTTCTTGTAGCTGTTCAAGAATTATCTTGAATAATATTTTCTTGGCGTCAGACAATTCACAAGCAGTGTTAAGTCAGCCAACGCCATATTAGTCTGATAATAAACACCGAAAAGGAGCACTTAAGCTTTAAAAAATGGACATCTCAATTTTGTCACTTGGCCACTTAGCCGGTCTCATTGACCGCGAAAGATAGCACAATGTGAATCCTACACTACCAACGCACACGAAGGGCAAGAAGTTCGCGCCGCAGGTACCCGCCACGCACCTAAGTGCTTTGTGTCCTAGGTGAGGGGCAGTCGCGGGCATCGGCGGGCAGACGCGGTCTTTATTGCTTCGTGGGCAAAAAGACCGCGGAACCCCGTCTGCAAAGCGCCTTTTGGCACCGGCATACGGTGTGCTAACATAGTGTTTACATACCTACTTGCGCGTCAGACGAATATGAAAAGATACAAAATACAGCATGAAGCATTATAAAGATGTTCAAAGCTCTTTGACGTAAAAGGTAAAGTGACGATCGATCAACAGAATCATGAACTCGATTAGTGGTAAAACTGTTATTATTATTTCCTACATTAATTAACTACCCCAACCCCACAAAAGCGGGCTACGTAAAACTTAAATATTCCACGCCTATGCATTCGCATCGATTGCTGTGTTTTTTTATTTGTTGCCCTCTCATCTCATTTGTGTTGCAAATTAATTCCCGAACGCACTTACGGTAGCGAACGGTTGGGAGGACGGCGGCTACGCAGCTGACGGTTCTCATAGAGTCCATGAGAATGGTTTAAATCACTTATTCACAACCTTTGTTTAACTTAAAATTTTGGGATATTTTGCTTATTATCACTTAATTGCACCAACTAAGACGCCGAGGCTTTCAATTCCGTTTTGATATCGGGAGCCGATATTACCGACTTGTTAGAAGGCTTGTAGGTAGTCCATAATGTTACTCATGGGTCATTTCTTAAGTAAGTTGAGAACTTAAAGTTTCAACTTTTGGCCAACTCTCTGGTGATGATAAACATAAAAAAACTTGAGTAGTCTAAATAAATGAATTGTCCGGTACCACGTCGGGATAAGTTACACTTGAAAAAAGTGTTGACTTCTGAATGTTCTGTTAACCATGACGACGACATTCAGGAAGCCTCTCACTAAATAACATACTCTCATTGTAGGATGAAGTCATAGGAAAAAAAAACTATTTTTACAAAAAACAAAAAAATATTGACTTATTATGACATAAACCAGAGATACCTGAACCTGTATTGTTCAACATTTTCGTCAACGACATACCAGACTACCTCAGCAACTCATTGCCCTTCATGTTCGCCGATGATCTTAAAATATTAAAGATTGTAAATAGCCCTACAGATGCTAGTGACCTACAACGAGATCTGGAGAATCTTAGCACATGGTGTGGCGTGAACGGAATGCATCTGAACCCCAACAAATGCTTCCATATAAATTTCACCCGCCGTACGAGTAACCTGATCAATTATGTTTATAAACTGAACGACTTGCCCCTGTCTGAAGTGGATACAGTTGTTGACTTGGGTATAGTGCTAGACAAAAAGCTGTCCTTCATACCGCAAATTGAGAAAGTTGTTGGCAGAGCATCTAAATCTCTTGGGTTTGTGCTTCGGAACATGAAAGCCTTCAAAAGCCCAAAAACAAAAATTCTTCTGTATAACTGCCTCGTGCGTAGCATATTGGAGTACGGATCTGTCGTATGGCGTCCGCACTACGCAACACACGTGCTGAGATTAGAACGTATACAAAAGAGGTTCTTGTGGCATTTGACTTTTTCACAGGGATTGGCTAAAAGGGTCAGATCTTACAGCGACAGAATGAAGTTATACGGAATGATTGACCTGGAGAAAAGACGCGATTTGCTGGATCTCACTTTCTTTAATAAGCTTCTCTCATCCAAAATTGACTGTCCGCAATTATTAAGTCAAGTCAAACTTAAAGTTCCCGCTCGATACCCTCGAAGTAAAATAAAAAAGGTATTTTCACTTCCTCATCGAAGAACAAACTTGGGTAGAAATTCACCAGTTCCACGGCTCAGTGACCTCTATAACAAGAACAGTGACGCTCTCGATATATCGAATTGCGTAGGCAAGAATCGTAGGATAGTTTACAAAATTTTGAAAGAAAAGAAACTAGCTTAGTTCACTCAGAACTAAGCTAGTTTCTTTTTATCAGTTCTTTTAGTTTCAAATTGTTATTGTAATTAAAAAAACATATTTGTGTATTTTTATCCTAAACTATAGATTGCATGCTGTGTTTGCCTGTAAGGCTGTACTCTTAGATTAAGTTATTTTTGTTTGTACCTTCTACCAATGTAAGATTGTAACAGCTGTTGGCAAACCTCAATAAATAAATAAATAAATAAAATAAATAAAAGACATTTTGTTAGTTTGTTAAATATTCCACTTTAATATCCTAGAGAAAAAAAAAATGCAATGCCAATTACAGTTCGAAATAGCTGCAATGATAGTAAACACGTCGGCATACAGCTGGCGTTTCCCACAATGTTCATGCATAACGTCGCGGTTTGCTAATTTGCATTGTTTTATTTTGATTTCAGATATACACATAAATAAATACATTCCATAATCCCTTTTTCCTTTCGGAGACAGAAATAGGATTTACCGCTAGCTACATTTATTTATTTTATTTTGGTGGAGGAGGGGAACAGAGGCTTTTGCCCAGCAGTGGGATCCTCATGGCTGATTTATATTTAGATATTTTCATTCTTCAATGGACGAAATAAATGTTTATTTTTAAACTGATATTATTCATTTATAAATATACCTCATTGTAACAGATTTTGGTAGCCTTAGTTTGTAGTGTATGTTGTTTATTGTGATGAATGAATTCATTCTAAAATTGACTGGTCAATTTCATTGATACTAATGAAAATAAAATAAAATAGGTACCTTATGTACGAAAGAAGTAATGAGGGGAAGAATCGCAAGATGTGAGAGTAATTAGATTAAAAAATGACAGGTTTTTTTCTGATTAAAATTCTTCAAGCAAGTTGCACAGCCCAAACTCCCTAAATTATTTGATAAAACCTTACCAAAAAATGGCGCTAGGCTATGAATCCGCTAGGACTACTTTATGAAGCGGTTTACAATCTTGTAAACAATCCATATCAACACGTTGGTTAATAACAAATACGTCTGGTAAACCTTACGTCGATTGTATGATAATTATATTATCCATCCTTTATTTGAAAACAAAATACGATTACCATTTTGGTAAATTATTTTCATTCCATTCAAGTGCACATCAATCGAGCTGAAATTAATTATTAATAAGGGAACGCTATGAATAAATCATTTTGATGACATGATCACAAACAAGTTATTAAATATTACGACGTAAAATATATGTAATATTACATATCTTTATATCTTTATTTAATAATATATAAAATGAATCCCCTTCTTCTTGAAGTTTCCCTTGCATCATGCGTGAACAATTGGACCGATTGCGCTAATTCTAACAAACAGTTTTGACTTAACTTCTTTGTGGTCCAATATTGTTTTTATTGAACTGTTACAGTCCAATAGCATTCTAAAGAACAACGTCTGTCGGAACAGCTAGTGTAAAATAATGTTATGTTCATGATTTTTATTTGTGGATTTTTACTGAGAGAATTATTATTATTATTTCAATAAAATTTGGCCTTTGCTCAGCAGTGGGATAGAGGGCTATCCCACTGCTGGGCAAAGGTCTCCCCCAAGCTTTTTAGAGAAATTAATTATTTTATATTTTTTGATGTTCCTTTAGGCCTTGGATGCCGCCTGACAAACTCTAAGGCCCATCACATGAAGGTAAGAGTCCTACTACCTGTCTACTTTTACAGACACTCGCTACTCAAAGCGATATAGCGCGATACAGTCGCGGCACAGCAGCGATACAAACGCTCGTATGAATCAAAGCAAATACTTGTTGATCGCTGGTGTCGCTATGCAGTCTATTAGTTGTAAAAGATTATTAGAAATAAAGCAAAGTCAAGTTTGTAGAAAAATCAGAACTTAAAAGTTTCGGGGCCTGTTTCCATAGTTTTGTATTTCATGGATTTGTCTATGCCTCTAATAGGAAAATATATATTTAAAATGCGAATAGAATTTGTGTTTTGTACCTGTCGAACGGGATAGGACCATATTTGACAACCAACTGACATACTTACCTATCCGTGTTATTACCAGGCTAATAGCATTTGACATAACGACGTCTGTCGGGAAAATTAGTCTTTGGCGATATAGGAAAAATGGGAATAAATAAATAGAAAAAACATAGGAATTCAACAAGTAAAGGTTATTTTAAGTCAAGTTTATTAAGGCATATCTTTTAAGACCCAACTGTGTTTTTTTATTCACTTATGTGTCGCCGGTGTATCTTAATCAAAAAATAAAATAAATAAATACATTTTCTTAAAAACTGGCCAAGTAGCAATTGCAAAATGTTTTTCAGTAAGTTAGCTACTGTGCTTTATTACTGCCAATGATTAATATTAAACGAAATTACAAATTTAAAAGCATCCTGGCTCTTTTTGCATAAACCGATCGCACGGCCTATCCATTTCCTGCTTCGCTTTCGCATTTATCGCTTTAGCGAACGAATAATGTGGGATCAGTGATTCGTCGAATTTGCAACGTTTCTGACCATTGTTTTAATTGTGCATCCATTTTGGAAATCATCGTTTCATGTACGGGGTGGAAGGGCTTAGTTTGATTAGATTGGATATTTGATTGTATGAACAAGTTTGTTATTTGACATAAATGGATTTTGAGACAGTGATCAACTAACTGCCTTTAGAACTAAAATACTTGCAAAATTTCAGGATTTTGGATTCCGAAGTTTTGGGCTGGCACACATTCGGTAAATTTTTGTTTTGTTAGGATCCTCTTCCAGCAACTTGTCTGGAAGAGATCGCTCCCTAGCAATAAGATCGTTTAATTGATAGGTATTTAACTCAGCCATCACTACGCGGCGCACCGGTTTGTCACTTTTTGAGAAATACTGTATTTTGTAATAATAGCTGTCACAACAGACGTCATCATCATCAAAATTAGTCATCAGTTAACCAATCTCAAATTTATTAGTACGCGTGAACAGCGTACAGCGTACACGCAGCAGAAGTTATACAAATGTTGAACATCCTTTATTAACAAGTTTTGTTTACCTTTTAATATTCTGCTAACTATATTAATAGCAAGTTATTCATACTACCGCTGAAGTGTTTCCGCGAATGCAAACGTATGTTTGCATTTCATTATTGTTTTGTTTACGCCTGCATGTTTTGCGGCTTCTATTGCCACAATAGAATTCACCTTATTTGTATAAAATCGTTGTGTGGTTCGTTCGTTTACAAGTTGATTAAATAAATATCATCGCACGTTATTCCTGTGTCTGTGACCGTGGATCAGTTGTGACAGTGGATCGGCAACGATTGCTGTCGTTAGGCAACAAACGCTAGGTTTGGAATGGAATGGTTAACCAACCCAAATCAATTGCAATGATGTATTTTTCGGGCATATCCGTGCTTCGTGAGACACGGTAAGCAGTTGCTCCCGGTTTACATCGCTAGGAAGTAGCATTATAATACGGCAAAGTAAAGTCAAGGTCTTAATTATTTTTTAATATGTTTGTTTTCTTATAGTTTAGAATTTGGCCTACAACGCCCACTTGAGAAACTCTGTATTAGTCAGTTTCTGTCACAGATTCATGCCATTGAACAGCTAACGTTTCAACTAAATTAGCTCTTACGTCTCCTTCGTTAGGGGACGTCAACTCGTACGTACAGTGACGTCAGTTGCCATATCACTTGTGTGGCCTGCCAGCGAAGTTATGGCTCCTCCACACGGTGGACTGGGACTAACAGCTGTTGACTTGCAAGCCTGCATGAGACGTAATGACTTTAGGAGGCCTTCATGTACATTGAGCTTAGTGATATCAGACGGGATAGGAAGTGAAATGTTTGACCAGAATTGTCGAAGCTTGAAGTGAGTTGAAACCGGTATGATTCAGGATTTCTCTTACCGGTGTGTTTTCTACCGGCATGTACAATAGTACCAAATTAAAATGTATCACTTTTTCTGAATTATCTAAAAGTACGAAGATCATAAACATTAACTTTTTCAACAACGTGAAGATGCTTTTTCTCTTTGAAACATTATCAAAAGAGAATTCTTTACCATACTTATTTTTTATTGTATGACATATTTTTTTGGAAAAAAAAAGTTAAACTCTAGTAGTTCACCGGTGACCTCAAACAATTTCTATATTTTCTACTAGCTGTCCGGGCAGACGAAGTTCTATCAAATATCATTGTACTTTCGCACCTCTTAAACCTTCCTTGAACTTTCACAATTATTTTAGAACCAACATTACCCAAATTGTTCACTGGTTTTTGAGTTTTAGCGAGAGTTTGAACAACAATCCAATTTTATATATAAGAGGATTGTGACCGGTTTTTTCGCATATTATTCTAGCTACTGTTAGCCCAAAATTTGGCTATTATTGCTTTGCTTTTTGGGGCTGTGGTTCCTCTGCAGTCGGAAGATTAAAATTACTTGAAAAAATTGACAGTGTCCGTTGACGGGGACTAGGCGTACCAAGTGCAAAGGCGCTCTTAGCGTAGTAAGTCTAAGACAGACTATTCCGTCTGCATAAATCGCTATTCATTATGTAAGCGAATGTTTTATAGCTCAGGATGTCGTGATGTAGCCACACTCTTTAAACTGTTCGGGCTATTTTTTACAATGTTCCTTCTAATGTTTTGTTCCGCGCGAACAGCTCGTTTGCTCCGTAATGCATAACATTATTTACAGTTGTTTTGCACAGTGCACATATTTGTGCATTCGCTGATATTTGTACTGTTAGTTTGTTTGTTTGATAACTTTTTATGTACAAACTTTATAGCAGTCTAATTGAAACATGTTTTAGCTTTTAAGCTTATACACGTATGGCTCAATTTTTGTTACCGAATAGGGTTTTGAAAGTGTGTCATCAGCAGAGTAACATCAATTAGCAGAAAAACTCATTTTTGATATTTTATTCCAATTGATACTTACATAGTTTTTTTTTGACCGCATTCAGTGGAAGAGGGGTAGGGAGGCCTTTGCCCAGCAGTGGAATAGCGCAGGCTGATTTTGATATAATAATAATAACAATAGTTTTTTTTTACTTTACTGTCCATTTAGCTTTATTTGTACCATTAATTTATTAATATTTAATGGTTTTGACCAATGTCCTTAGTCAAAAACAGTTTTGACTGTTTATGCAGATGAAAGGGGTTTGTATTTTTTTAATTAAAGCGTCTGACCATTGGTCAAAACTCAAAAAAAAAAATATATAATATTATGATAATTGGATTAACTACTGATATAACGAAAAACAATACAAAGATAGATAAGTATCACTATACACTGCACATTTATAAAAATAGACCTATATTTGAATACAGCTAACAAATATTTTCAGGCGACTCTATAATCAATAGCGATCTCTCTTAGGAACTCTATAATTTCAATGCAACACAAACAGGAAAAAGGACGGGAAAATAGATTAAACAACATTCTAATATTAGATAATGTAAATCTCGTATTTTCAGTCGGCTCTTTGATGTTCTATTGCTTTTCTTCACGGTTGCCTCCTTACACGATCTAATAATGGAGCGGCTTACGCAAATATTTTCTGAAGAAATACTATATTTGTACTCTTTGTGTGTTTTGGTATCAACATTTTGTTTTGTTCGAGTGTTTTAACTTTTGCGTCATGTAATGTGTCAAATATCAATTGACAAATAATTTTGGCAATTATTGATCAAATTTGATTTGAATAACATAATTTGTTATCTTTATGTCGATTTTCACACTTTGGACCCTGGAGTACACAGGCACTTTCGCCATCACGGTGGACGCCGTGCAATACCAGAGCCAGAACACCCCCGCACTGTGGCCCACTGGATCCCACTGTACGCAGACCCTACTGGGCCCGCAACCAAGAGCCATCCAGAGGGCGACTTTGCTGCCACCTCTAACGGTATGACTCCGCCTGGCCGCGACGCATAGGGGGGATCAGCCTCGTATCACTGGCCCCCACAAAACGTTTATCCACCGCGGCCCCACCACTCACCTCAGGGCGCTTACAGGCCCCTCTGGGCCCGAAACGTGTCCGTAGGTAATGGGTGGGTAACCAAGTCCATAACACTGCCACGCCTCTCTTCTCTATCTTCTCTTGGCTTCTTCGCGGTTCCACTCTACCACCGGTACTAAGCCCCCTCGCCATGCCAAGGCGAGAAAACTCACGAGGGGGGGGGGGGGGTATCACCAATAATCTTAGTCTACTAGTGTTAGAAAGGATAAGAATATTTTTTTGTGTCACTAAAGATTATCCAAAGCGTCTTTAGCGAATCTTAATCATCACTTTATCATAAAGTAACATCCATCACGTTTTACATTTGCCATCACACGTCAAAATATCTTACCTTATCTCTTAGGATCGAGGAGACGCGTCAGCGGTTTATTATTCTCGAATACAATGTAACAAGTTGAAACATGGCTAGAGATAGCATCGGCCGAGACACGGCAAAAAGCAAACAGTGCTTGTATGGAAAATGAGGTTGGGTGGCTTGAAGTAGAATAACATGAAATAGCCCAGTTTTAATAAGTTTGTAGCTATTTTTTTTAAGTTTCAACAATATCATACTAAGTAACTGTGATCATTTAACTGGATTAACTAACATCAAATATAACTTCTTCCATATTGGTAGACTAGCTGGGCCGACAGACGTAGTTCTGTTCATAAACTTTTAGTGTTTGACAGCTAGAAATGGTGGCTAAGAGAAAACTTAATTATGGCTTTTACTGCATTCCTAGTTTTTTTCATGTTTACCCACCTTCCAACCTTGCATGAACTTTTGGAAACATTTCAAAACCAAAATTAGTCGAATCGGTCAAGTCATTTCCCGAGTACTCAAAAAAAACTAAAAATAGACTAGCCATAAATATGTATTGGAATGCCCTAAAAAAACTACACAAAGCCATTAGATAATGTTGTCCCAATTAAAACATCACTTTAAAAACGCCGACGATCATCTCAAACCGATCGAAATTCCGAACCAGAGTTCCAAGGGTGCGGTGTCATGTGACACTTTTACTCCTTAGTCCAATATAAATAATTGATTTAAGAAGTTGCCTTCCAAATACGAAGACATCGGTGTTTCAAAAGCGCGTAAATTAGTAAGTAAGTGAGCGAGATTTATGTGACTTTAGAATGCGCACAGCCTGTCGAGTTCTTTTGGAGTGAAGTAATGAGATTTCAAGGCAGTAAATGGCGACGTCTTAGTGGTTAGCTGGTTTCACATGTCCGTATTAGTGAAAATAGTAACGTGTTGACTTTAAAATATCGATCGATCTTTTTGGTCTTTTCCCAGACACGATTTATCGATCGTTTTAAAAAGATCAGAAATATATTTTCCTTTAATGTTCGATTACTGTTTTTGCACATTCTTCCCTGTTATTATTAGGCCCAAATGATTGTGCGGCTGAAGGGTTCGTACCTAAAAGGTAAAAACGAAACCCTATTACTAAGCCTCCGCTGTCTGTCTGTCACCAGGCTGTATATCCTTAACCGTAACTAGAAAGCTGAAATTTTCACAATTTACGTATGCCCGTAGCCGCTATAGCAACAGACACTGAAAATAAAAAAAAACTAAATTAAGGGTGTCCCCATCCAATAAACCTGTTCTTTTTCGTTTTTTTGTTCCATAATTATAAATACGACACCAGAGACAAGCTCAACATTTTCACAGAATATTTGGTTGTATATTACTTTAATTAATTAATAAAAATATAGCAAATATTAGAAGTGGCTCCCATGCAACAAACCTATTTATTTAACAATTTTTACTCGATGATAGTCGAAAACCTTTATGAGCGAATCCGACTCGCACTCGGCCGGTTTTTAATTTTTTGTTAAAGTAATTTGGAACAACGGTCCTAAGTTAATGAATGTTTTCTTTTATGCTTTGAATTGTTATTTTCATGAAATCTCGTGCTTTGCAAAAAAAACCCTAAATGATTCATTTCATCTATTTATCATAGCAATCATTCTAAGTACCAATTAACTATTACTGTTTTTTGCCTAACCCGTCGACTGTCGAGGCTTAAATTAGCAGCAGTCGGCGCGGACGCGTCCGTGTACTTTATTTGACGTCAGAATGCGCCGGCGCAGCGTGTTAAGTAACGAGCGTGTTCATACAATTTCTCGGTAAAGTTAACTATCTCACTGGATTAATACAGGGCTATGACTTTAATGTTGTGAGGATTATGGGTACCTACTGTAATGTGATTATTTTTGCACATAAGGTACTAAGTTAACCTAGGCCTGAAGGGCGGGGCTGAAGGTTATAAAAATGTAAACTAACAGCACTGGAACAAGTTATTTATTTAATAAAACAGGGATGTCCTAGATACCTCAATAGATCTATATTATAGATAGGTTACAGAAAACTTATAATCTTATAAAATAGGAAAACACGCCATGGGCCCTGAGCCTCAGTGCTGGTTCTTAAACCGCCTGCGGAGAGCTCAGCTCACATGGCCACATAATAAAGACTATACTACTTTAAAGTTAATAAAAGATACATTGGAAGTCCTACTTCCTAATTATAAAAATCAGGGTCTTAGGCTGGCTTGGTTGGTAACTCTGATAAGTAATGCCCTAACATGTGCTTTGGGTGCTGTGCGGGTGGTGGGGTGCTACGGAGTGGCAAGATGGTGGTACTCGGCCACGTGGTGGGCCTAGGACGGGTGTCAGCGTCCGCCTGTCCTCCCTCAGGGTGCACGGCTGATGGGGAACAGGTTCGGCAGCTTTTGGCCGTAACTGGACACCTCCTAAATAGGAGAAAAAATGCAGACATTAGTCTACTGACAATAAAATGAGATGGGGGACCACGAGGGGAATCTAACACAAGAGATTAACACTGCCTAACCTACTCTGGGAGCACTTAATAAAGGGTTTCAAGACTCACCTGTTGGAGGATACTTGGTCCGCTTGAGTCTCCGCTACCAATTTTCAACTCAGGCACGTGGCGGCACAAAATCACTGTAAAAGAACACCACTCTTGTGAATTTGGAAAGCACAGCGAGGGCTCCGTGAAGACGGGGGCCACATAGGTTATGGTGGCTTACCAAATTGCAGGAAAACGGGCCCGCAGACAGATTCTGCCCGATGTCAACTGCTGGTGCTCTGGTACTTGGGGAGCTTAACTTGCTCTGGCGCAGGTGTTCAAAGGTATGGCCTCCGATTTTGTCTCCAGACTATTTAAACCCTCGGGACGGAAGCCATCGATTTTTTCTGAAATCTAACCTAACTGACAGCCAGCAGTGACAGCTGCGTTCAAAAACACGAAAACTCTAAATATTGTTGTGAGGTCGACCACAGATAAAAACAACGCTACAACACTCCCCTCACCACGGTAAGAATTCACGCAGGGAATTCGATCGACGCCCACGTCGACCATAAGCCATCAAAACCCCTAAAAAAAAATGTTAGAAAATGAATTCTGAAAAAAAATAAATAAAAGCAAATCCCGTTGCGACTCCATCTTAAAAGGAAAGAGAAACAAAAAGAGACAAAAAAAAACCTTACGAACTCAGCTATGCTAAGATGAGCGAGCTGCATAATCTACAAAACTAGCAGTGTCATCGCTGCATCTAAAAAAAACTTCAATAAAAAAAAACATCATGTGAAAAACTGTTATTTTGGCGAATGGCTTGAGACCATTTGTCCAAGTCCTAAATATTGTAACAAAAATAACAACTGACATAGAAAAGAAAATAAAATTAAGGAATGCAACATTTGACCTTGACCTATATAATGCTTGTCACCCGCGGTCCGAGTTGCGCTTCTGACTCCTCAGTCTTTGTCTTCAATAACTTTACAATCCTTAATATGCCATTTTCCAATTGGTTTACCGTTTTCATCTTCTAGCTCGTAGACCAACCGGGATAGCTTGCGGATAACACGACATTTTTCGTACTTGGGCGCTAATTTCGCAGAAAAGTATTTGCTTGCGTCACTCTGCTTGTACGAACGCTTCCATACAATGTCACCGATGTTAAATTCCAGATCACGGCGGTGTTTGTTGTAGTATGTTGCGTTTCTTTCGTGAGCCTTCAGCATTTCTTTTCGAGCCTCTTCGAAGATGTGCCGGAGCTCTCCCAGCTTATCCTGGTAATCAAGACGGGAACCAAATACAATATCATCGATGTCTTCAGGTTCTGAGTACAGTTTACCGTCTGGTACCGCTTCGCGACCATGCACCAACAGGAACGGAGTGAACTTCGTAGCCATGCTAACGGAATCCTATGAATGTTGACATCCCAGGTGCGATGATCCGAGCCCACGAAACTGGAAATAGCTGTGACCACCGTTCTATTTTGCCTCTCCACTGGGTTCACCTGGGGGCAATATACGGGGCCTAGGTGCACCTGTGGGATATTATATTTAGCAAACAAGGATTGGATTTCATGACCTGTAAATTGCGATCCGTTGTCAGCCATGACGGTTTGCGGTATACCATGAACAAGAAATACGTGATCCTCTAGGCGTTGGCAAATCACTTTGCCGGTTGCCCTGCGTAGCGGGAATATTAGACAATATTTCGAAAAATAACACACCACAACCAGGACAAAGGTATTTTGCTGTCGCGACATTGGCAGTGGACCAACAAGGTCTATGCTGATGCACTGGAAAGGTCGCGAGCATACCCTGGGATCACCCATCAAACCAGGTGTGGTTTGGTTGGGATACTTGTAAGCATTACACACGTCACAAGTAGAAATAAATTTAGTAGTATCCTTATACATACCAGGCCAAAAATAGAGCAGTTTCAGCCTGTTATATGTTTTGGAAATACCTAGATGAGCGGCAGTTGGTGCTGAATGGTTTTCCTCCAGGATCGACTGTCGCTCCTCACTTGGTATGACCTCCTTCCATACAAAGTCCTTCCTTAGATTGTTTGTAGTTTTTGTATACCTAAATAATTTATTATTAAGTATCTGAAAATTAGGAGACGCCTCAGGGCGTTCTCTACAACGTTTAAAAACGCTTAAATACCAGTCGTCTTTGGTCTGAGGTTCTACTACAGCCACCGGAACCGAGCGAGAGAGGGCATCGGGGACTATGTTCTCAGAGCCACGACGGTGTATGATTTCGAAGTTGTAGGGTGACAAGCGGCAACCCCATCTTTCCAGGCGGCCAGTGGGATTCTTCAAGTTCAGAAACCACTTCAGGCTCGCGTGATCAGTCACTATCTTGAACTGTTTACCACCTTCCAAGTATGGGCGGAAATGTTCTACCACGTAGACCACTGCAAGTGCTTCTCGCTCCGTGGCTGAATAGTTCCTTTCCGGTGGCAGCAATGAGCGGCTCCAATACGCTATCGGGTGTTCTTCTTCGTCTTGAACCTGGGTCAGGGCACCGCCTACTCCGAAATCAGACGCATCACAGTGAACTGTGAAGGGGAGAGAAAAGTCAGGACAAGCTAAGACTGGGGCCGTCGATAGGGCAGTCTTGAGCTCCATAAAAGCTTTCTGTGCTTCCTGGGACCAGTTAAAAGAAGGGGCATTCTTGCGTGTTGATGTTAACGCATTCAACGGACCGGCTATGTTACTGAAGTTCTTTATAAACCTACGGTAGTAAGAGGCTGTACCTAAAAATCGCTTGACGTCCTTCCGGCACGACGGGGTCGGAAAGTCAGCAATCGCCTTAATTTTGTCAGGATCCGTTCGCAAGCCCTCCTTATCGACGATGTAACCTAGATACCTAAGCTGTTTCCTGAAAAATTTACATTTGGAAAGGTTAACAGTTAGCTTGGCTTTCCTGAATCGCTCCAGGACAGCACGCAGGAGTTCCAGGTGGCCCTGGAAATTAGAATGAACTACTATGACGTCATCAAGGTACGCAAACACCTTCCCACCAAACTCAGGTCCGAACAGCTTATCCATCAATCTCTGCTGCGTAGCTGGTGCTGACGTCAGTCCAAAGCACATGACCTTGTACTGGAACAGACCTCGGCCTGGAACAGTGAATGCTGTCTTCTCTTTTGATGCTGCATCAAGCGGAATCTGGTGGAATGCCGATTTGAGGTCGATGGAACTCAGATATCGTGCCTCCTTCAGTTGGTCCAATATGTGTGTTATGTAAGAGAGGGGGTACGAGTCGTGCTTGGAGACAGCATTCAGCTTGCGGCTGTCTAAGCAGAACCGGAGAGAACCGTCAGCTTTGGGAGCCAAAGTGACGGGACTGTTCCATGGACTGCAGCTTGGCTCCACGACATCCTCCCGCAGCATGTCATCCAGCTGTTTGTTGAGCTCTGTAAGCCTCGCCGGAGACATCATGTAGTAACGCTGCTTTATAGGCGCAGCATCGCCAGTATCTATGTGGTGAGTAATCAGATCCGTACGGCCTAAGCCTTTGGTTTCTGATGAAATTTCTTTAAAGTCTTGAAGTATAGACTCCGCCTGCTGCTTCTGGTACTCAGGTAAGGAGTCGAAGTCATGCAGGTGACGGACTTCAGAGACTGTAGTACAGTGCCTTGAATTTGGCACGGTAGGTTTACAGTAAGATAAAATTTCAGGGGCCAATTTGAATGCCTTCCAGAAATTTATCCCTAAAAGAAGTTTGGTGGTAACGCCAGGGATAATATAAAACCTGACATCTCGGGTCTCGCCTTTCACCGTGACCGGCAGGTACACGTAGCCTGTGACGGGAGAGCAAGAACCGTTTGCAGTAGATATGGATTCCAAATCGTATGATTTGTGAATCAAAAATTTAGTTGGTAGGTATGTGCTCAAAATTTTATTCGAAATAATAGAAATCTCCGAACCGGAATCAAGCAGCCCACTGTGCGCACTACCCAGGATGTTTACATTCATGAAAGGCCTCGAATCGTTGCTGCCAATCACGTAAACCACTGGTCGCTGCTTCACAGTTGGTGCCGAAGTCACATTGTCCTTATCAAACGAAGGTGTGTTATTATTAAAAGGTAAACATTTAGAAAAGGAATTTAAAAAATTGTTTTTGTAAAAAGAATTAAAGTCTTTATTTTTTAAAAAGGTATTTAGAAAAACTTTCGTTTGAAAAGTCACTTTAGTGCGACCCCGATTCGGACCGACTAGTTTTTTGGACCGCCATTTTGTTGTTTACTATTTTGATGTCTAAAATTATTATGACTATTATGAGTATTACGGACCGCACAATTTTGACAATTTACCGCAGTGACGCCTTTATTACCACAACGAAAGCAAATTATTGTTGGAGGGGCCGTACATGATGACAAAGAATGACCGTTTGTCCTACAACGCACGCAAAAAGTCCTATCTGTAGTGTTACTAACCGCTGAGCAGGGTACCGTAGTATTCGCCGGCGGTTTGTAAGCCAGGTCTGTAGCGAGAAGACCGTCTTTGCGCTACGGAGGTTCCACAAAATTGTCAGCCCGCATCCTAGTGTTCTCCAAAAGGCGACACTGAGCTTTCAGCTGTGTCCAGGTTGACGCTCCGTGTAATGCTAACTGTGTGAAGTAGAATGGCCTGATGTTATGCATCACTATCTTAAGCTTCTGCTCATCTGAAATAGGAACTAACAATCTAGCGAAGTAATTGTGCATAGTGGCTAAATAGTTCACTATGGACTCCTCTGGGCCTTGGGTTCGTGACCGAATTTCCTGCATTAGGCGGTCATCAAAGTCGTAAGGTAAATATTCTTCAAGCAGCAAGGACTTCAGGTCTGACCAGCTGCTAACACTAGCCCTAGCTGCACGAAACCAACACAAAGCCTCATCAGTGAACAATTCTACTGCAGATGTAAATAATTTGGCATCAGTAATGCCACGGGAAACTGACAGCTCCTCTAATCTATGCAAAAATTCTATGACACAACCTTTACCGTTATACTTTAAATTAAGAGAGTGTACACCTGAGCTCCTTTCGCAAGGGACAACTACAACAGTCGGTGCAGGAGCTGATGGCGCAGGAGCTGGGACACCACCACTACTTTGGTCTGACGCCTCACCAACAAGACCAGTCGCTGCCAAATTTGGAATAATAGACTGCTTTTGTTCCTGACTGGACCTGAAGGTGGACATCAGATTATCCATCCGTATGGTGATGTCTTCCAACACCTGCTCCAGCCTATCCTTTAGAATAATATGCTGCTCCTCCACTGGCTGTACACGACCTAGCCTATGGAATAGGTGGTTTCCTAAATTGCAAATTCTGTTTAATGATTTTAATGTGGATCTCTTACTTGCCAAATGACCTGTCAATTCAGCTAACTTGGTTTCAATTGTGCCCAACTCTGAGCCCAAATCTCCCTCATAGTCCACAATCTCATCTGTAGGGATGTCCTTTGCTAACTGCCTAATTTGGCCACGCAATTTCTCAACAGTGGTCTCAGGGACTGCATCTCTAATTGCCACTTCATAAATAAGCTCATCCTTGTTGAGCAAGTGAAATTTAATTGGCCTTTCCTCCATTGTTCAAAAATCAAAAATAAAAAAAAATAATTGAAATATTTAAAGTTACTATTGTAAGTCTAAGTTATATTTTAGCACACAGGTAGCACACAACACTAAAAGCACTGCTGTAAAAAATTTGGTTATTAATGGCACTGTTATGATTAGGAAAAGTAAAATTCGCACATGTTACCAACCAATTACAAAAATATTAGGAAATACCTATTTGCACTGAAAAAATATATGTTTCTTTTTTTTCAAGAAAAGAAAATAATTAGTTTTAAATAAGTTACAATTATGTCTTAAATTTAGAAAATTATTCTATTTATGGTAGGTATAAACTACAGTGGGTACAAAAATCAAGTAAGTATAAAGTTGTAACCTAAAAAACACATGTTACCCTAATATGTGAAGGGTGAAAAAAATGTTGAGGGTGGAAAAATGCGGTGGGCGATACCTCTGAACACGGCGGCACACTCGCGTAGCACAAGATGGTGGATAAGCACAAGATGGTGGATAAGCACAGCACAGTTTGGGAAAAAAAATGTATGGGTAAAATATTATAAGACAAGAAAAAAATGTATGGTTACCAACCAACCTAATCTGAGCTAAAAACGACCAGAATTTAGTACTAGCACAGCCTAAAATCACTATATTCGGGCGCCATTGTAATGTGATTATTTTTGCACATAAGGTACTAAGTTAACCTAGGCCTGAAGGGCGGGGCTGAAGGTTATAAAAATGTAAACTAACAGCACTGGAACAAGTTATTTATTTAATAAAACAGGGATGTCCTAGATACCTCAATAGATCTATATTATAGATAGGTTACAGAAAACTTATAATCTTATAAAATAGGAAAACACGCCATGGGCCCTGAGCCTCAGTGCTGGTTCTTAAACCGCCTGCGGAGAGCTCAGCTCACATGGCCACATAATAAAGACTATACTACTTTAAAGTTAATAAAAGATACATTGGAAGTCCTACTTCCTAATTATAAAAATCAGGGTCTTAGGCTGGCTTGGTTGGTAACTCTGATAAGTAATGCCCTAACATGTGCTTTGGGTGCTGTGCGGGTGGTGGGGTGCTACGGAGTGGCAAGATGGTGGTACTCGGCCACGTGGTGGGCCTAGGACGGGTGTCAGCGTCCGCCTGTCCTCCCTCAGGGTGCACGGCTGATGGGGAACAGGTTCGGCAGCTTTTGGCCGTAACTGGACACCTCCTAAATAGGAGAAAAAATGCAGACATTAGTCTACTGACAATAAAATGAGATGGGGGACCACGAGGGGAATCTAACACAAGAGATTAACACTGCCTAACCTACTCTGGGAGCACTTAATAAAGGGTTTCAAGACTCACCTGTTGGAGGATACTTGGTCCGCTTGAGTCTCCGCTACCAATTTTCAACTCAGGCACGTGGCGGCACAAAATCACTGTAAAAGAACACCACTCTTGTGAATTTGGAAAGCACAGCGAGGGCTCCGTGAAGACGGGGGCCACATAGGTTATGGTGGCTTACCAAATTGCAGGAAAACGGGCCCGCAGACAGATTCTGCCCGATGTCAACTGCTGGTGCTCTGGTACTTGGGGAGCTTAACTTGCTCTGGCGCAGGTGTTCAAAGGTATGGCCTCCGATTTTGTCTCCAGACTATTTAAACCCTCGGGACGGAAGCCATCGATTTTTTCTGAAATCTAACCTAACTGACAGCCAGCAGTGACAGCTGCGTTCAAAAACACGAAAACTCTAAATATTGTTGTGAGGTCGACCACAGATAAAAACAACGCTACACTACTATGATATTCAATTTTTAAAATTATGTTGCTTTGTAATTGTTTTTATTTACCCTTAACTTAGTTATTGTTCTCTTCATTGTTTTCAATGAATCAATAATTGAATTAAAAAACTTCACAGGATATTTTCATCTGTTTCTTCGTCACCTTTTTTATGGTTATTGAGTAAACCTTGAATATAAATGCCTCTTGGATGGCGGACTTAATGGAGTCCGCCATTGTCTGTATTATGTGTAAATAGGATAAAAAAAATATGGAAGTTAATAATAAACTTCACGTTCAAAAAATGACCACTGTAGAAAATAAATCAAAGTTTTCGTAAATTCATTCTTTCGAAATCAAACTGTTCAGAAGTTACATTTTCAACTGATCCGACTCAAACCAACTAGGTACACAACTTGTGACAACATAACATTTAAAATGGTCCCGGTGGTAAATTCTCAAGTCTTGTTAATCCTCTCAATTTCGCCTCCAACATAAAACTAAACACAACTAAACCCAAAGGGCATCTACGTAAGTTTGTGGACGCCATATTAATTTGCAACTTGTTGATGATCAGGGTAGCGTTCATCGTGCACGTCACGGCGACCCCTGGACATTTATCACGTGACCTCACCTCGGTTGGGTTCATAGATGAAAAAAGGCAGATGAGACACGCTCTGGAGAAACACATGTTTATTCTAACATTTTCCTTTTTATTTGATTAATTGAATGTGTATAATATTTGTTAAAAGCCACAATTATAATTATCTAGCTGTCCCAGCAGACGTCGTTTTGTCGTTTGTTTGTTTGTATGTTTTTAAACTTTGGTATTTTTTAAATTCCCTTCCCTGGACATCCACAAATATTTTTAAAACTAAATTCATCCAAATCGGTTTAGCCGTTACCGAATTTTAGCGAGACTAACGAACAGCAATCCATTTTTAAATAAAGAGATTCATTTGCAATTTTAGAAATGGTTTTTCACGAAGTTAAAATTTAAAAACGCATTTGTATGTTTAAGCTAGAAACGAAACTTTTAACTGGCGAGTTTATTTCTGACAAAAGGTCTTTCAGGCTGTATCTCCGATAATTTGCATACTTTGAAATTGTTTATCCTCACAAATAAATAAGTTTTTTTAATTTACAATTTGACACTTTTTTCAAAAGTTAATTTTTTTTTTTTTTGAGTAGGCTTTGTCACTTTTACAGCGATAGTAGCAGACAAGCATGTGCACCACCTGATGGTGAGTAGAAACCGCTGCTTCCACGAGTATCCAGGAGTATCACTTTTTACGACCCTTTGAAAATACTTCAAGATAGACAACTACCCCCGCTACGACACCATTAATTTTTTGAAGACATTAAGTCCTAATGTCTTGAAAAAATAATTATATAAGATAACACCTATGATGATTTCCGAGAGTCAGAATGAAAACTCCAAAAATGGCGAGCAGTGCGAGTTAGATGTGGCTTCTCTGTACTTGATGTTGTTTGAATACAATAACACACTACACCCTAAGGTGTAACGCGACGGCTTATTAGGGGAATCTAGAACTTTGGGGTCGAGTCTACCCTATATGGGGGACACGAGAATACGTGTACGCTAACTCTCCGTGACAACTGAATGGGTAAAGCCTAGCAAGTCTGATAAAGTTCTATATCTATCTCTCTTACTCCGATAGCACTAGATAAAGATCAGCGTATCTTTATAGAAATGACAATTTATAAGGGGAGATATATGCTGTTTGAAAGACAAAAGTGCCTGAGGCTCAGGGGAAATTTAAGTCAGTACCATAAGTGAGGGTGAAACGTCAATCAGGATGGGAATCTAAAAGATCTGTCGAGAGAAACGACTTATTACATTTGATTTATTACGTCTGTAACAATTTGAAACAATGTGTTTTTGTGTTCATTGAAGTTGAATCTAATAACGATCAAACTGATTCATAAAATATGTAGACCGGATTTCAAGACATTCATTGAGTTTTATTTTTTATTCATTACTTCAGAATACTTTTTTGTTGTCCTACAATATTAATATAGTTCTTAAAACTACAAGAATGTATTACATAGCTCACGATAACGCTTTATCTGATTCAAATCTTGGCAGTTCTACAAGGGACACAACTCGGTTCACAGTCGTATATCCTAGTAAAAGTACATGCGTATAGTATATCCAACCTCCCAAGTTGATACGTTGTTGCTCGCAAGATATGGACCATTAGATCCGTACCCAGACGTATTAATACCAGATCATTATTATTAATAAATCAACGACGGTAGATAATTCTGCCACAACCAAACCGAGGCTAATAAATTTGCTGTTTCGTGATGTTAGCTACCAATCTGTCTTGGTTTCGTCCCAATTATTGTCTATGATTACCGCTTTTGTTTAACATTGTGCGTACTTCTTCTTTAGGGAGTAAATTCTTAGTGTCATAAGTTGATGATATATTCATAAATTTTGCACTTATTATAAGGCGTCGCCAAAATTCTGCCAATGCCGTCAGATCTATTCCTTTAGTACAAAAAAGTCACTTTTTATGGTCGTCAACGTATGTTAAGAAAGAAACTACTTTTAAATCGCGTATTTGACTTAAAAGGCCTTTGCACTGTATTGAGACATTTCTGGCTTTAAATAAAACATAAAGTGTTCTTTGTCTTTATTTAACAGCTTTTTATTTTGTTATAATAACTCAATTTAACGTTTTCAACTATAGGTTAGGTATTTTGAAATAGCTAATTCATAAAATAATCAAATCTAATTCACCTCCGCATTACCACAAAATGAAGTCAACAAAATAAATAAATGGTCTAAGTGTTCAATTATAAATAATTGTGGAAGTCATTAGAGGGTTGTTTCTTTTTACAGCGTAACTCGTTTACGGAAAAAACTGTATGAATGGCTTGTTAGCGTTTTCCAGTCGGTCTCAAGAGTGCAGGCGTAAGGTGGAATCGTTAAGGGGTCTTATTGGCTGGTGAGGAGGAAGCGATTCTAGATTTTTTATTGACTTCTTGCACAAAAATGACGTGTCGTTTAACGGAAACGGGCAGCTTAGGAAAACATGTACTTGATAAAACAAGCAATAAATCGTTAAATTACTCAATTTGCTTCTAAAACTTGCATTGTACTATTTTCTTATTTATTTCTACTAAAGATTTGGTCCAAGTGAGATGGATGTATATTCAAGTGAGTTATATTGAGTTGGGACTGTTCCGTTCCTAAAACATTGTCTTTCAAATATTTGTGGTATTTGTTTCAATAAGTGTGGCGGTGAAGAAAATACTACTTACAAAACCATTTTCATAAACTACTCCCTTGAAGAAGCCTGCAGCATTTTTAAATTTACTGTACCTATTGTTACAACAATAATTATTAACAGCAAACCATAGCGCCCTCTTAATTTTTGCAACAAAGACGGAAAAAACCGCTGTTTCCATATTTTATACACGCACCCTAAAGAGTGGTCATAATTTTCGATCGCTCGAGTCAAAGGGGAGCCAACATTATGGGGTGAATAGTGCAATTGGTCTCATACAATAAAATATAATATTTCACGTACAGTCAAATACATGGGGCAGTAACGACGTGACAAGTTTTTTAGCCATTTGGGAAATCTGTTATTTTCGGCACATCAATATTATTCTGACACGACAATATACTATGCAGGATGGCTGGCAGGAGCTGGATGCGAGCAGCCGAAGATCGAGTACAGTGGCGTGCAAAAGGAGAGGCCTATGTTCAGCAGTGGACTACAGCAGGCTGATGATGATGATGATGATGAATATACTATGTTTGTTTGCTACTCAATTAATTTACGTTTTTGGTTCAAACTAAAGGTAGAGATGTCATTTAAAATTTAAATTTAATTAGTAGGTACTAGGTTTATAATATTTTTTCGTTATTCCTTCTTACTGCAATCTCAATATTATTTTGCAACTATAGGCACTCGCAAAATCAACTAAAAATTTTCAAATATATTTCGTAAATATTTTTGTGTTCGTGTTTAGTTTAGAAGAAACTTGTCGCTAATTAGCTACTTTACTCTGTTATTCATAGTTCTAATAAATATTCGATATTTGAGAAAAAAAACCTATTTCTACATCTTAATGATAGTATTTCACTTGTTTCAGATCTATTCGGCGCACAAACAACACACGGCTGTATCAAATTAGTGTCTTTGGATTTTTTTGGTGTTCAAAAGGTCACTTGATTCGGAGGCTGCCGTATCTATAATATTTTTACTAATAAAATAATATTATTTGTTTGGCTGTCACCATTTCCTAAATCTATGCTTGAGCAATTCTCATTCAAGCCCCGAAGTGTATTAAAAATGAAATCAAATATGTAAATCAGACCATAATATTTGATGTTTATTAATAAATTTATATAAACAAGCTTTAACATTCGGTTCTGCTTATTAATCTGGCTCGTTTAAGTATAATGATCTTGACTGATTGAATGTTATGGGTGTTACAATAGCGCCAGCTTATTAAGAACTTCCACACCTAGTAGTGGATTGACAAGTCTATTGGGAATAGAGGCAGTGGGCGTCCCTTGAAGGTCAGGATAAAGTGGTTGATTTGGTTTTTCTATGGTAATTATGTGCCGGTGATGATTTTATAGATAACGGAACTTTTGACTAGTACCATAATAAGGCGGCTGAGTTTGTTAACGACGAATCAAGTCTATCAAATTGAATCGCATTTGAGTCATCTCTGGTTTATTTTATTAAATTTCTGTTAATCAGATAGCCAGCTGATCCTAACCTCAGTTATAACAAGTGTTATTATATCTAGGCACTTACAAGAAGGAAATACATTTTAATAAAAAATACTTCTCACCCAAGTCTTCAAAAATGATTGCATTCAATAAGGATGGAGACGGTCCAGAGCGGCTCGTTGTAGCATTCTTAGGGAGAGGCCTAATGTTCAGCATTGGGGTAAGGGGGTATTGTGCATATTATTTGTTCTCCTCGCAGCACAGCGGATATTGTACACCCAATTTTGGGTAAGCTGTCTGGACACTTAATGTATTTCATGACCTTATGTACTCAGCTTTTTAACAATAAATGATTTCTGATTTCATTGGAATCTTAGAGCCTGATGTAGGTCAAAGATACGATCGTCAAAACTTATTGCAGAATCTCTACATACATCAAAGTCAGTCGGCCATATGAACTTATTCTTCAATATATCCATTTATTTATACAGGGTGTTACAAAAATACCACGAATAACTGAAGGGGGTTATACAAACTCCTGCAAGGAGTTCCTTATTAATTTCTTACAGTCGTAGCTCTCAATTCGAATTTCGAGTAAATTAACGTAAAATAAAAACATCGATCATAAAAACACCCAGCACTAATTTGGGTTCATGGACCCAAGTTGACCCTAACCGGGAGTGACCAGGAGCCTCCTCTAAGCACCTTCTTTGTTCACGCCCCTACGTTTTATGTCGATAAATCGAATTAATATCGTCATGTTTGTAAACATTTGATGTAAGTTTTTATCGAAACCTTTAAAGATATTATGAAAAAAGGGAGAACACCATTATTTCAGATTCATTCACTTTCTATGCAATTTCAGTCTTTAGGGGTATTTTCGATACACCCTGTATACTGCTTTATATGACCCATTTTGGCTGTATGAATTTGGTTGATGCGAACGAGTCTGTACCACCTAAATTCGGCAGACACCTACCAAATTATGAAATCTTTATCAATGTTTATCGCCCCAAATCAGTGCCCATCTACTGACGATCGAAATTTTAACAACCTAGCGTCCACATGTGACATTAATAGATTTTGACAGATGGTGTAAATGGCGGCGGTGGGCGAAAACAAACGCACGCCGCAGGTGTCGCCGGCGACACGGCGTGGAATTGGACACACCCGCCGATGAGAGGATCTACTTCTTTATTGGGGTTCCGTGGGCTCGTAATTACATTGTCAACTTTAATTGACCGCCCTGTTGTATTGCCTACGTTGAAGGTGGAGCTTTAAGTCCCCGCATTACATTCTTAGAAACACACCGTTTATTAAGCCATCGATATTAATATTTGCATTTTATTAGCAAACAGATTGATGTATTTAGAGATATTCACGGATATTTCTCTAATTCCAGCACCCTGGGGCTTTTGAGACTTCAGGGCCTGGACCCTTCGAAATGAAGAAATAAGTGTGTTGAGGTCTCACACTGCCAGCAAGTGTCAGTAATACTAACTTATTCGGAATTAGTTAAATTCCTAATAAGTACGAAGAATTCCCCCGGGTTAAAAAAATATTTCGATATTGATATGTTAAATTTATTAAAATTAGATCTTGGTTTAGAACCTATCTTTGTAAATAAAAACATGCTTTAAGATGCGTCTGTTACTCCAGAGGATACACCTACAAAATTTACAAATAGTAAAGAATTCATTTTTCAAAACATTCGTAATACAACAGGATGGTTAACATTTCATTCTCTGGGAATCTAAATCTGCTAGAATTTAGAATCCTTCCCGTACAAGGCTCATGCAAGTTTAAATTCAAATCTTAGAAATGACTTGAAAACGGATACGAGATACACTTGGGAACACTTTGAACTGTACAAAGCTAGTCCAAACTCCTTCCTAGCTTTAAGTTTAAGTTTTTGAGTACAGGCAACGTAGTTTTCAATTTGCGACAAATGTGTACCAAGAAAACTAAAGCAGCTTTCTAAGCTGTTGTCTTTTATACAGTACATATTTTTCAATGACGTAGGAGCGTCGTTTCTCTATGGCTAAATACTCTGAAGTTCAAGTTTAGTATTGCCATAACGCCACAATTTGTAGCTTACGCAACGGTGATAGAAAACACCGATAAAAAACCTAATAAACCCGGATAGCGGCTGCAGTAGGTACGGTCGTTTCTTAATACAAATGTAGACTTCTGAATATTCCGTTCATAATGACGGCAACAATCAGAGAGCCTCAGACTACCGATATGTAAGTATGTAAGGTATTTCTTTTTTGATTCAACAAAGTGCGATAATAATAAGACAACAGATGTTAAAATTACACTTTTTACCCTTTTTTTTAGAAACTATACAGTTTCCTTCACAATTTCCATAAGGAACATTACTACAGAACCCATTATCGGTTGCAGTGCAACCAGTGTTATTTTTTGTAGTGCGCCACCTGCCGAGCGGCCATTACGACCGGAACACAATCCACGACTATCGCCTCGAATAAATATAATTTTATTTTGATTGCTCCTTCTAATGTTTGTACTACGGATTTGACCACAAGCTTTGTGTTTCTGGTTTTAATATGTTTGTGTTAAGGTATTTTTGTTATATGTTTTTTCATATCTCGCTAAAAACAGGGGCTCAAGGTACAGGGAAAACGTAGAGCCTACTTTAGTTTATAATAATAATAATTGAAAATAAACTGTCTACATACTAACTTCCCACTCCTTGCTCAGGCCTCACCTCAACTATGAGGTGGCGCGAACCACACTCCAATACGCGGGCACAGATGTTATCAAGCCACCTTAAGGCCTCCAACTAGCCTAGATAACCGACATCTAGTGACATAAACCGGGACTAACTGCTTCACGTGCCTTCCGAAGCAACAACACTGAATTTTCCGACCCGGCGTGTGTTATCCAACGATTTATTGATATCCAACGAATTATTTTTAATTTTTTGAAGTAAAAGCTTTTATTTTGCCATGACAATCTCTCATCTAAAGTAGCCAAACTTAAACTCCCTATAATGACATTTTGATCAAATTACCAATGTGAAGCGCTTGTGTGACCTAGAAAGGCCTTTATAACGCCAACGCCTATCGAGCCCAAACGAATCATATTATAAAACTTGTTAAGCTTAGTAATTACCATCTCGCAGCTACTCAATGCCTATTTGTCATCCCTTTAATCACCTCTTAAATGCCATCTCACCTTTCGTTCCTTATCACATCAGCTACTGAAGCGAACTGTGACGCGTTTTCGTAATTCTTCCCAGGGCACTATCTCACCGGGAGTATTAATTGCATTTGTAATGTACCCATGACCTACTTATTAATTACAGGTCCTTGTGATTTTGTGGTAATAGCTATGTTGTCTGGTTGGGTAGTGGAGTGGGGGTCCCCCCCTAATCCGAATTTAAATGCTGTTTTTTTTTATAAATGAATACCATCGGAACTTATTCCACACAGCGCCGTCTAGCCATAAAAGCAAAGTTTACCTGTGGGATACTACACAACGGACAAACATACTTCATATTCACATACTTAGTGACATAATTAACACCCAGACCAATGAAACAGACAAGGCGATTTTTTTACATAAACGGCCCATATACGTTCCACTGCTGGGCACAGGCCTCACCTTAACTATGAGGTGGAACAAGCCATACTCCAACACGCGGGCTCAGTGCGGATTGTTGGAGGGGTGTAAAGTTAGTGAGCAACCTTAATCAGATGTTATCAAGCCGCCCTAAGGAAAATGGAATAAACTCAAAACTCGCACATATTATGGTTTCTACATGACTATGAATTGTACTTCCATACTAAATTTGAAATGACTCAGTGCGATAGTTTCCAAGCAAGAGTGAATTATGTGATTACAATTGAGAAATTTCGAAGTATTAAGTATAGATTTTCGATAAACCAATGTTTTTTTTTAATAACTTGTTATGATGCCGTCTACCCAAAAAAAAAATTTATGCTACTGTCGCTGGGCCAACCTACACTGCTCAAAAGTGTCTAGGGATATCTCAAGCATTTTCATACAAAGTATAGCTATTTGGGAGGCAGTAAAAATTAAAATATTGATACCAACGTAGAAATTTTTAGAACACAGAAACTGCTATATCTGCCCTTTCAGATTGTATTAAGAAATTCATTGTAGTAGCATTATTGTACAATCGTAAGGACGTTAAAAAATACAGATTTTTCTTTTAAAAGGTGTCAAAATTTTAGCAAAATCAAACTTTTTTTTTGTAATATTCTTAACCTTTATCTTATGCCTCTGTCTTCGCGTCAATCTAAGATAATGCTCAACTAGGAAACAAACTTAACTTTATGAAATGTTTGAAAAATGATATCCCTAGACAGTTTTGATGTGTGTATATTTAACATTTTACTTTTTGTTAAAAAAACGGTCACTCCGTGGGAAAAAATCCGTGACTTTATGTTTGCATCTGAGCTGGTACATTACACGCCAGTGCTCCCAGTGATGGAGGGCCTCAAAGTAATTCCGTTAATTAATTTGATTTCGAGTTCTCGTTCAGATCGTGAAGCGAGATTTCTTCGGTTCTAAATGTCACCTTCAGTATTCAGGCGTAGGGAAGTGACGATCTCACCGCCCACTGGCGGTTTATACTACCAGTGCAGTCAGTCTATGGTTGATCCGCCATTCTTTAACAAAAGACCACTTCGGTGTAGGAGGCATGCAACGTCAGTAGACAAATGCTTTGGTTTCAACAGCGCTGTGGCAAGGCACAAGGGGAAGTGCCTTAAAGGGCACACGTCAGGATCCGTATAGTGGCGTGTGGCCAATCTCCTGCAACCTCTACTTTTTGCCGGTCGTATCGGCCACCCGGTCCACCGGCTCCGAGAGGCGGAGGTCGAGAGAGTGGATTTGCACCCGCGCAACTGTCTGTCCACTATAATATACTCACGCGCAGATGACTCCTGCATATTCCCTGGTTTTTGAGCACAAGTCCTGCGGCGACGGAGAGCTGATGGTGGGGGGAGGATCGGTGTGTCTGAACCTTAGTTGGCATCTGCACGTAGGCGGTCTCCTGGTGATGGTCGTCTTGGGTCCCGATTGAGGCAGGGGACTTGTTCGGCAGCTCAGGTGGCGACAAAGCAGCCCTATTTAGGGAGCGCTCTGCTTTCCCCAGTCCGGGGAGGGGCCTAGAAAAGGTGGCCTAAAAATAGTCTGTCTCCTCTCATAAGCAGATGGCTAACCGCGGTCATCTGTTCACCATCTAAATGCGGTCGAAAAATGAAACATAAACCAAAGATGAAGGACTTTATAATAGGAACGTGGAATGTTCGTACTTTACTGGACAACGACACCAACTTGTGTCCCGAGAGAAAAACAGCTCTGATCGCGAGGGAACTGGCCAGATACAACATTGATATTGCTGCAATAAGTGAGACCCATCTCAGTGACTCAGGGCAGCTATGCGAGCAGCTTGGCGGCTACACTTACTTTTGGAGCGGAAAACCTAGCTCCGAGAGAGCAGCGAGTGGAGTTGGATTTGCTGTACGAAATCAGCTAGCAAGAACACTTCAGGAACACCCAAAAGGCATATATGACAGAATTATCACGCTAAGACTTCAAATTTCGTCGAAAAGGTACCTACATCTTATTAGTGTTTATGCTCCCACACTGCCATCTCCAGATGAAGAGAAGGTTAAGTTCTACACTGAGCTTAATCAAGTCCTGACCAAAATACCATCCGCTGATAAGATAGTTTTGTTTGGTGATTTTAATGCTCGAGTTGGTAGCGATTTCGGTGCTTGGGATGGGGTTCTTGGGCGTCATGGGGTGGGGAAATGCAACGCCAATGGCGTTGATCTTCTCACTCTCTGTGCCGAGTTTGACCTTACCATCACTAACACTTGCTATCGTCTGCCGGAAAAGTTTAAGACCACGTGGATGCATCCAAGATCTAAGCACTGGCATCTTCTGGACTACGTGATAGTACGCAGGAGAGACCTCGGTGAAGTGCTAATCACCCGGTCAATGAGGGGTGCTCAGGGTTGGACCGACCATCGCCTTGTACGATCAAAACTGCGGTTCACATTAAAGGCACCACGTCGTGCAGCTCACAAGATCCCAGCAAAAATACACTGCGAAAAGCTTGTTCGCAACTTGGACCTAGCAGAGGAGTTAGATGGTGCATTTGCTACCAGTATGCCAGAGATAAACGAAGAAGCGTCTGTCGATGAGAGGTGGCATATGTTTGCTGAAAATCTCCATAATTGTGCCTCACAAGTTATTGGGAAACCGGAAAAGAAAAACCAAGACTGGTTTGATGACTCCGAAGAGGAGATCAAGAAGCTTGTTGAGAATCACAGACGTTCTCTTCACTCATCAGATATCTCTGCGCGGAAAAATGCTCATCATAATTTGAAGGTAAAAGTGCGTGTTTTAAAAGATGAATGGTGGCTGAAAAAAGCCAAGGAAATTCAGCATTATGCTGATACCAATCAATCAGGAAGATTTTTCGAGGCCCTACAGGCTGTTTTCGGCCCAAGAACAAAGAAGATAGCCCCAATATACAACAAAGATAAAACTCAACGGTTAACTGACCAGAAGAGTGTTCTAGCTCGTTGGGCAGAACATTTTAATGATGTTCTCAATCCAAGTACGCAGACCTCTGACTTGTTGTTTATTGACTCCCTTGAAAGTCTACCGACACTTGAAGAACTAGCGCAGCCTCCTTCATATGATGACTTCAACGCTGCGTTGCGAAGGATGAAGAACTGCAAGGCACCTGGGATGGACGGTTTACCGTCAGAGGTATACAAATGCAGCGGCCCACAGGTTAAGAGTAGGTTATTCGAGCTTATCCTGAAAATATGGGAGTGTGAAGTTATTCCGCAAGATTGGCGGGATGCCTCCATTTGTAAGTTGTACAAAGGCAAAGGTGACATAGCTGATTGCAGTTCGTACAGAGGTATCTCTCTTCTCTCAGTAGCTGGGAAAATTTTAGCCCATATTGTAAACAAACGTCTATCCCAACATGCAGAAACTATACTTCCTGAAACCCAGTGTGGTTTTCGCCCAGGCCGAGGTACAGTGGATGCTATCTTTGTGGTCAGGCAGATGCAGGAGAAGAGCCTGGAACAGTACCGTCCCCTGTATATGTGCTTTGTGGATCTAGAAAAGGCATTCGACAGAGTACCACGCGAGGCCCTGTGGATTGTGCTGAAGAAAACTGGATGTCCTGAAAAGTTGTTAAACCTAGTACGACAGTTTCATGAAAACATGTCAGTTAGAGTTCGGCATGAAAACGACTTTTCAGACCAAATTAAAGTGACCAGTGGCGTGAAGCAGGGTTGTGTTTTGGCTCCCACTTTGTTCTCCCTTTACTTTTCTTTTGTCATGCGAGATGCAGTTGGGTCTTGCAATGATCTGATTGAACTGAGCTCAAGAACAGACAAGAGTGTCTTCGATCTGTCTCGATTTAGAGCTAAGCGGCAAGTAGCCAGGCTCTCTGTTATGGAGGTCTTATATGCGGATGATGTTTGCCTTATGGCAGACTCAATAGAGTCTCTTCAAACTTACGTGGACTCCTTGCACGCGTCATGTGACAGGTTCGGATTGGTTATAAGCACCAGCAAAACCCAGGTTCTGAAGCAGCCTTCCCGTAGTTGTAGCAGTGACCAGTCGTCTGTGCTTTTGAATGGCTCTGCTTTGGAAGAGGTTGGTAACTTCAAGTACTTGGGCAGCAGATTAAGGCACGATAACACACTAGCATCGGAGATACCAGCCCGAATAGCAGGTGCCGCAGCAGCTTTTGGCAAACTCAAAGCCCGTGTCTGGAACTCGCACGACCTAAAATTGCAAACAAAGGTTCAAGTTTACAAAGCAATTGTCCTGCCTACCTTACTGTACGCCGCTGAGACTTGGTGCTGCTATAAAGCAGATATCAAACAATTAGACAGCTTCCACCTGAAATGTCTGAGGTCTATTTTGCGGATTAGGTGGCAGGACCGCATTTCAAACACGGAGGTTCTGCGTCGCGCGGGCCTGTCTGGCATAGAAGCCCTTATCATTAAGCACCAGCTGAGATGGAGTGGTCACATGTTGCGTATGCCTGATAGCAGGCTGCCAAAAGCAGTCTTCTACTCTCAGTTATCGAGTGGCAAACGCAGGCAGGGTGGACAACTTCTACGTTACAAAGACGTCCTGAAGCGCAACCTCCTGGCATGCAATATACCAACCGATGAATGGGAGGATCGCGCACGTCTCAGACCGGAATGGCGACAAACTGTACATTGTAGCGTGAACAGTTTTGAGGCTAAGCGTCTTGAAAACCTTGATGCAAAGCGCCAAATACGGAAGACGATGCCAAAACCCTCTTATACCTACACGTACAATTCGGCTGGCCAGTTATACTGTGCGTCTTGCAACCGAATTTTTAAGTCCAAGTTCGGTCTTGCTAGTCACATCAGAGCCCAACGCCAGAAAGACCCAACCTGAATGGTTTGCAGGAGTCGCCATCGCCGGACACGGTGTGGACGACATGATGACCAGTTATTTGGGTTACTCTTTACAGTTCGTGATTTTAATATGCTCGGAAGGTTTGAGAGATAATTTAATTTTATATTAGCATACTGTTATTTTGAGGGTTTTTTTTTTGTTCACTCTGTTCCAGATTTTAAAGTTGTGTTCTGTTTTATGCAATAAATATATTTACGCATTACCTTCTTGCAGTCTCATAGTTTTAATACTTGGTTTTTGTAACATACTCGTGCCATCTCATGATCACTGCTACAGCTAAAGTGAAAAAATGAAAATGTTTTAAAAGGTTTTTCATAAGACCAACTTGAAAATAACGCTGTCAAAATAGGTCCACTCTAAACGCTATTCTAAGACATTTGTAAATTTTTCTTCAAATTCCAGGTTTTTAATATGAAAAGGCAATTTCCCTGCTTAATTGGGAGCCAATATTAGTAACTGATTTACTGATTTGTTATTTATTAAGACCTTACGATCGCTACAGTTAAATACATTAGCCGACCTACTACACTTAACTAGGGGTCGCTTGTTCGATTCCTCTACATCACAAAAAGTTTAAAAATAAATAATAGTCCAAGCTCTGTAAACTATGGAATCAAGCAGCCTGATCTATAGGTGCAGATCTATTTATTTATTCGTATTGTAACATTCCAGGTCACAATAATAACTGTGCCCATAACAAAACAGATAAAAGCACATCAAAGTTCATCCCAAAGTATCGACTTACTGATGTTTACGACCGTCTATAAACTGATCTTGTAGTTTTAAGTTCACCGCTCATTAGGCCAGCACGGCATTTGCACGGCTCCAACCCAGCAATAATCTTGCCATTCAAACTTGAACCTTAATTTGTGAAACATACATTATATTTTGCAATAATAATATGAGAAAGACAACGGCAAGCTATCAACAAGCTCGCCGCTACTATACCACTCAACTCGAAGCTCGCGTCCTTACAACTTGTGGTTCAAATTTGAATGGCAAGATATTGCAGGGTCGGAGCCGTGCAGTTGCAGTGCTGGCAAACTGTGCTACGAGCTTAAAGTTCACCGTCGCCCTCACAAATTGTATTTTATTAGGCCATGGCGCAGTTTACGACGAGTGCAATATGAGGAGAGAATTTGTACAGAAATAAGGAAACAAAGTTTCTCATGTTTTTGCTGCGAATAGTACTATTAGCGCTTTTGATGTGGTTTGATGACAGAAGCCATAATTTTAACTTTTTTAACCTGTCGTAAAATTTTACTACATTTTGGACCAATTGACTGAATGACAACTTAGTAGGTGATATTATTTAAAACTTATGTTGTTGAAAACAAACTTAACATTGTTTTTTTAAGATAACTCATAAAAAATTTGAAAAAGGTTTCAAGATTGTTAAATGGTTTCGAAACTCAAATTTCATTTAGCCCATAATTTATGTAATTTTTCGTTAGGAATCAAAGCTTCTCTTTTTATAAAACAGATCTTATCTATCTAGATTAATCTAGTAAGTCTCCATTACGGCGTATCATAGCAAAGAAAACTAAAAATAAACTGTTCTTTTTCGTTTTAAATTACAATGATTAATTCGTTAGTTTTGATCACCTTTTTTATTTAATTTATACAAACAATCTTTATTGAAAATAAACGACTGTTTAGACTCAGATAATAGCGGCAAGCTTGACTTTACCACGTCGGATACAAATTCGCTGGAAAGTGTAGGCTTCAGAAAAACCCCAAAAATTTTAGATAAATTAGTTATCATTTTAATAAAAAAAATTGAACTGTTACCTTCCGTTTGGAATAAATTTATTCTGAACGACTACACGTGGACCAAGCAAAAAAGGCCATCCAAAAGAGTAGGCAGGAATTTATTTGATCTTAAGTCTGTGAAAAAACTTTTCGATACGACCCAAAGATGGCCGCTAAATACCTAATTGGAAATATATTTCTCATCGTATCGTAAACGTTAATGATATCATTAGTAAAATGAAAAGGGTGACAAAACAAGACCGTTGCTCTTAATGATCCATTTTATTATACCTATTATCGATTATTTTAATACTTTAACAGTTTCTTATATCTTAAGAATCTTTTGCAACAAGCTAAACTGGAATAGGTCAAGATAAAAGATGATACTTAATTTTATGGTCAGTCGTTAAGAATTAAGCGTGGAAATGTTTATTTTTTCATGCTTTGAGTGTAGGTGTATCGTAAAATTTTATTTTCTAATTATGTCTATTATTAAAATGTAAACTTAGTTAAAATGAATGCTATAAACGAATTTTGGAGTTGTTATTATAGTGCATCTGTAAATCATTATAAATGAATCATCATGATGCAAAAAACTAAGTACCTACCTAGAGAAACTTCCTTCCGACGTATGAGTTCCAAAAGCACTTTCGGGACGAACGGGTTTTTTCACATTGCAATTAGAAAACAAAGCAGAAAGCCAAATTTATTCTACACATAAAAAACACCGCTCAAATGTACAAGTAAAACCGTACCTATATGGTGTGCCTTGTAACTACAATCTGCTCAATCCATAGTCAATCAAATTAAAAATAAATGCAATCTGAATTGATAAAACAAATTGAAGCATTAGTCATCGTATATGGAAATCAAATACCGAACCGTCATGCTTTTTATCGGGACCAAACATTACCATCCCCGCAGCCCGTTCTCGTATGTACCACATCGCTAAATTACACACCGTCGGTCCATAGTACCCCATTACGGCGGAAATGCCTACTAATGCATCTTATTCTCTATTTGTCAAATTATAGGCCGCTCGCGTGGTAGTAATCTCACGAAATAAGATAATAGCGAGAAGTGAGAGTCCGTTGGGTCGGTTTTGACTCGCTAAGTGACGTCTGACATTCGCAAGGGAAAGCTGTTAGGGCCTGATCAGACTAGTGTCCAGACGTGCGCGTTTTTGCAACGTTTGCACGGCGTTATCTTTGCGCGTACGGCACTTGAAGCTATACAAGCAAATTGGATTTTGATAAAAATTACTTAATGAATAAGTCTCATTGGTTCATGTTTCAAATTGAACATATCGTAGGTATATCCTAGATGGAGAATTCAGAGACACGCTGCTTTTAGACTTCGTAGTGAACGGATCACTCAAAAGCCAAGCGAATTTGAACAAATGAATAATTTTGCTCATTATCATCAAAAATAGTGAAACGGAGTTGGCTTAACAAAATGAATTAATAAATACCTAACGAAATCAACTTGAATAGTACATAGTAAATATAAGACATTTACAATTCTATAAATATGATTTTCCATTAAGTTAATGCTTAAGTTGGCCTGCAGTGAGACGGAACACGCTGATTTGGATTTGTAGAAATCATAAACACCCAGACTCGGCCCAACAGACATGTTTCATAAGCAAACAGTTGCTTTCAACCAACTTGTGCTCCAGCGATCTATAGACAACTCGTCAACATGAATATGAACAAAACACTTAGAAATCATCCACCTGAAAACTAGTCTTAAGGTAATAAAATAATAAATCTAAGAAGAGTGGTTGTACAAGTTGACTCAAAACGCAACGAAAACGCTGATCAAACGTCAGAGAAACACGCAAACCTGGCTAACGCTTATGATCGGAGCCTTACAAATCCACGATATCTTATTACGAGATGGTCACAAGCAAAATTGTTTCTGATTAGGTGACGAGTGATGACACGAGGCACGGAACGCGAAGAAAGTTCCGCAGGGAAAATTGAATTGGTAGATAATCAGTTTCGTGCAGACGAGATAACCGAGTTCTGATGACACATTCCTCGATGCACGTAAATTCTGTTTATCTTACTTACGGCTTTTACTTTTATACAGAAAGAGATTGATGGAAGTGAATATCATTGAAAATCAACTTTAGATTACGTAGGGAATTTAGCATTGCAGCTTTCACGACCAAGTCGAAGATCCAAAATATAATCTGAAATAAGAGTGTAGTGTTGAAGGACATCAAGGGAGTGTTAGGTCTCCAAACACGATTTCGAGGACAGGGAAAATGGAAAACTAAAACATGGAAAGTTGACCCCACCGCAATGTGGTATACATAGCAGGGAAGGGATAGAGAGAAATATGTATCATTGGCAAAAAATAAAGTTGATAATTTCCCTGCAAAGTTTATCAAATATGAGTGTCTGAAATAAGAGTGTAGTGTTGAAGGATATCAAGGGAGTGTTAGGTCTCCAAACACGATTTCGAGGACAGGGAAATTGGAAAAGTAAAACATGGAAAGTTGACCCCACCGCGATGTGGTATACCTACATAGCAGGGAAGGGATACAGAGAAATATGTATCATTGGTAAAAAACAAAGTTGATAATTTCCCTGCAAAGTTTATCAGTAACCTATTGTTTAGGCAAATTTTACCTATTAATAATGTTAATTAGGTAGTACACAATTAGAAATATTAGGTTTCATTCCCCTTATATCTTTCCATGCATTTTTAAGTTTTAGGTCCGCATTACATCACAAAAACCAAAAGCTCTACACAGGCCCTTAAAAGTTGTTGAAAACCTCACAACAAAGCAGCAAGCTAGTTGATAAATTTAATCGTTCAGAAACAAAATCCATTCGCCTACAAACAGTACAGTCACCTAATTACCGTCTTGCGAAACTTTAATTCCGTTCGGCGTTCACCATAGACTGTACCACAGTATGAACATACAGTAGGTTATCTAAGGCCGCCCGCCGAGTTATTAGCCTAGCGTGCACACAGACACGCGGCACAGCCCGTCCGTACTGCCGCCTCCCTATGCCTCCCTATTTTATGCTGGCGTGTGCGTGAAATCGCGACACGGCGCGCGACGTGCACGCACACATTCAAACCGAGAGTGGCACGTTTGTATGTAGATGTTCTACTGTATGTTTATACTGTGACTGTACCTCGCCATTAGCATACAAACACCACTACCGAAGCAGATATACGAGATAAATTGTCTAGATAAAACGGCAGCGAAAGAAGTTCAGCCATAATTACAGGGCTAGGTGCTAAACGCTAAGAGCCTTCCTGTCGTCCTAGATAAGTACGCAACTATACTGCCGGTCATTTGGGGGTTATTATTTTGCAATTATTGTGATCGAGAGTTTTAAATACAACCGGCTGATATGGATATCTATGGGGGAGGCCTATGTTCAACAGTGGATCATGTGGCTTCTGATGATGATGAAAAAAATACATCCAAAGATTTGTAAAACATGTACAAAATGTGTAGAATTTAAGTTATTAAGTCTCATTATAAGTGAATGTATTTTTTTTATGAGAATTAAAGTTCTGAAACCAGAAGACGATCTGTTAAAAATAATATTATTATGCTGAGTGTTTTTTTTATTTTTGTGACAATAAATAGTTTCTATTCTATTCTTTTCAATTTAGATTCCAATTTCCAAAAAGTTTCAACCGATTATTTGAACTTTCATCGAACAGAGGGATTATAATTTTTGCCACAGAAAAATAGTTATTTCATGGGTTCAATCTGATCCATTTCAATCAATGTGTTTTATTCGAATGTTGTCTAGTAACATTTAGGATTCATTCAGAATTTCAGATGCGTGTTTTGCAGAATGTTTTTCTAGTTCATTTATTCATCCAAACAACAGTCAGATTTTCATACATTGTATCACATCACAAAAATATTTCACAAAGCTCCATAAATTAACAGCTTATTAAATTGAAATCTTTAATAAACTGCTGAATATTTTATGATACCATTTAGCAGGTAACGACTCTTTATCGTGGAAATCGACGGCGTCAGTCCAAAGTTATTGCGTGAATTTAAAAAGTGTTGCAAGTGAGAGTCGGACTCACGCACGAAGGATTCCGGGCTATGATCGAGTAATATATTGCTTAAAAATTACGTTTGTTGCATGAGCCCCTTTTAATACAAACTTCATTTTTCTTCATTTTGAAAGGTTATTAATTTACAATTACATATTTTTTATTCTGTGGAAAGAAGACTGGCGAAGTTCCTTGAGTTTGAGCCCCAACTATAATAGGCCTCCTTCGTGAACGAAATTAACCAAGATTTGTACAACTAAACACTGCTATCGAAATGATACTAAAACATACCCTCAAAAAATTAGGAATATAAAGATATAAAAACAATAAATTAAAGGGGAAAGGTTATAATAACATCTGGTTATAAAGAGTTTTTCATTAATTTCTGTATCATGCATCAGAATGGCTTCAATCGTAATCGAGAAACACGCGTAGTCCAAAGATAATTCACTGTAAAAACACCACGAAATCTTTCAAACGATTCAACAACAAAAACTAACACAATGCACGCATGTCAGTCTGACTTAGACGTTTGACATAATGTGACATTTAAACGTTCCGTTACTGGCATTTATTTATTTCTTTTGCTGTTTGACTTGCCATTGAACCGTTTTGTTAAAATCTAGACACTTGAAACATCGTAATCTAGTTAGAAATGCTTCAATAACAGTAAAATAAGAACAGCAAAACTAGTCAAAACAATACAACCTAGATGAAGGTTCAGTTTAGAAAGAGAGTAAAATAACACTGATGCATGAACAGGAACGTCCTTCACTTATCCGGTTTTTGTTTAGTTTCATCATTATTTACGACGTTTTGATAATATACTGCCGTAAATTATTTAAAAATCCAATCCCTGTTCTACAAAATCCTATAAATTATGGATAGAAATCTACTCATACCATTTTATAAAGTTATTATCAGTCTCAACGTGAACGTGGTGGGGACGATATTCGCCATTCTTCTTTAGAACGTGTATAAAATACAAAGAGAAGAGAAAAAAACACGTTCGTTTTATAGTGACCCCCCTTAATATTTGTTCATTAATTTTTGGTATTTGTTGCTATAGCAGCAACTGAAATACATAACTTGTGAAAACTTCTAGCTATCACGGCTTAGGAGATACAGCCTGGTTTTAGACAGACAGCCAGTGGAGGCTTAGTAATAGGGCTCCGTTTTTGCCTTTTAGGTGCGGAACCCTTAAAAGTGTTCCGTTTGTGCCTTCAGTTTGGCAAAAATAAATCGGGTGAGCTGTCAATTAAGGGTGTGGAATAATGGCGGTTTTAGTGAGGTTCGATCGACAAGCATCAGATGCAGATTTTGAGATCACAGTACTGTTAAAATTGCGGTTGTTAAACTTTGAAAGCGTATTTTATGGTAAGAACGAGATAATCAATGCCCTGAGGGTTTGTATAAAAGTTAGCATCAAGTATGCAGGAAGTGTTTGTTTTTTAGTAACTTCTGTTAGTTTTTTGTAATTACGTCTGCGCAGAAATAAATGCCTTCTTACTTTGTTGTCTTTTACAAATATGGCTTAATCTTCATTTCAAAAATGTAACAATATTGTAATTGACGTCTAAAACTAGAACAAGTACTTTTTCTTTGGTGACAATAATGCAATAAATTTACGACAAGTTGAGGCCTTTCATCTTTGCTGGTAACTTATGATAACCCTCACGTGTCGGAATCCGGCTAGACTTTGATGGAATCCAAAAAACTGAAAAATATCTCTTCTCGCAAAGCACACAGCTCTCCTTTGGTGGAGTCCCAGCCTTAATACGTTATAAGAATACATGTCCGAGGTAAGATTTAAATCTTATAGCCAGTGGAAAGGTTGACCTTCTGTTTGACGTTGATGAGAGAAAAGCTATGTAAATGTTTCACCTCGATAATCAGAAAAAATGAACGGAATATTAAAAGAGTAATATTCCGTTCAAAGAAAGGCCAGCAGTCTTATTCAGGTCATGAATAATATACACTGGGTGGCAATAGAGCGCGAAGAGAGCGTCGTGGTCCAGTGGTTAAACACTCTGGCTTGGCACCCGATGGTCTCGAGATCAAATCTGGCCAGAACACACCTACTTCCTCTACCGAAGGTTGCCTGGAAGAGAATATTCCAATGGGCTTCTGAATATTCCTTTCACCATAACGGCAACAATCAGTGTGCCTCAGACTATCTGGTGAGGAATATGGCCGTGAGGGCATATAATATGTTTAGTAATTTATTAATATCTTCATTAACCATTCCGAAGTGACACAGTATGAAATATATAAAGCTAAAAACACCACTATTTAGATTGTTTAGTTGGGGTTCACGAAACGAAAAGTTGTTCAAGCGGGAAAAAGCTGTTAGGGATTGGACTTTTAGTAGGACCATGTAAGTAAATAGCATACCACAGCTACATTTCCGTTTATTCCACCCTTATAAATATCAACAGCCTTTTCCCAATTGGCAACAATAGGCGTCCTATTCCGCAAACGATCGACTCAATACTCGAACACGTTCTACAAACCTGTGCCAAACAATAATAGGGTATAGGAGCGCATACTGTCGCAGAATCACCTACTTACAGCTATTTATACGTGCGATATTTCACGTTGTACGAATGTGGCGTTCGCTTATTGGTCGTTAGGATACCGCGACACAGAATGCGTGAAATCGAGTACTTTCAGAATAAGCACAAGGATTGTAGTGAAACTAGATCTGTCTAATACTAATTTTGAAAGATTAAGAAATGAAGAGTCATTTCGACGGGAAAATTCAATTCCAGATAGTAAACGTCTTGATCTTGTCGTTCTTAAAATATAGTTTTTTAACGTTTTAAGTAAAAATAACTTGCTATCACAAATGATATCAAGCCGCCTTCTCAGACTAAGCTAAATGACTTACACCTTTCGATATTAGCCATCTACTTAACTGAACGTGCCTTCCAAGGTACGAAGGTGCCCCGAATCTCCTTATACTCGGCCTCCCGTGAAAGAAACGCAACCAACAAACAATGAGTGAGTGGTATCCTATGGCGCAATTTCAGCCAGGGTCGTAACCTACCAAATTCTGACCTGGAACTCGCATCCGGCTAACATCACTTCACATCGCTTCATGCTTATTTCAATCATCAATATGTTTCACTTTGAGTTAGTATTTTTTCTCATTTTGTATGTTAATAATTGGAAAATGATATTTGGGTTAATTCTTTCCTCTCATACGACCACAGTCGCAAAGAAACTGAACTTTGAATAACGCACCACGGCGGAAGTGGGTTTTGGCGCCAACTGGAATAGCATAGCTCGCTTGTTTTGAAACACGGCCACCGCAACCTCGACTTCGAAGAAAAATTCGTCCTTGTTTCACTCTGCAGCCATTTCTAGAATCGTTTGTATCCTTACAGAATAGTACTAAAGCTGATTCAGTGTTTATGATCAGCTTACTTTACGTTTATAACTTCGCTCAAATGTGGGATAATGTCATTCGTATCTTACGAGATACAGCTTCATAAAGGATTGGCTCCACAGAGGTTGGTGTAGTTTGATCTTGTTTTCACACGATACTACCTTGTTGTGGAAGGGAATCTGCTGTTGGATTTTGGATATATCATTTGGTTATTTTTCACTTTTCTTTGGGAAACAACAGCCACTGTTTGGCACAGGCCTCACCTTAACTGAGGCCACGTAAGTAATACTCTCGAAGGCTTTGTGCGCAGTGTCGGTGGTGTGTAGGTTTAGTAACAAACCTTGCTTTAAAATGTTACTGGCGACTGACTAGAGTCAGTCGCAGAGGCTTTACGGCGCCTTATAAATACGTGTTTTAGATAGTATGCAGTAGTAAGAAACAGTGTAGATATAGTATGTAGAGAGCAGCTGCGAACTGATTAGATTTTTTTTTTCTAATCAATTAGTTACAAAATCTGTATCTGTCCTTTGTTGTGTTTAAAGATCACCTGTCAAACCAATTATCAGATTTTATCAGAATATCAGGTTTTTTTAAGCGAGAACTGACATTACCAATAAAAGACACTTCTTATCTGTTCATCAGATATATCGATTCGTGTGAAACGTTTTAAGGAAATCGCAATCTAATTACTATGCGTAAATTGACAAAAAATACCAACCGCAGATCAACGAACATTCCAAATTGTAGCCTGTCCATTGCTTGCCATGTGAATGGTTTATTAAAAGTTTACACAACGAAAAGCGCAATGTACTTGACATATTCATTATAATGTGATTTGATACGTTCATTCTTATCAGAACTTTTGAAGAGCTCAATTGTAACAGGTTTCTTTGCGGTTGCTTGACCACGAATGTCATCTTGTCTATCCGTCACATTCATATGATGCGACCTTTTATTTGGAGTGGCCAAATTCTGACCATGAAATTGATACTTCACTGACGTCTGGTGTCACATGGTCAACAGAGTAACGCCTTTCCGAATAGCTGTACCGGTAACAGAATATTAACGAAATACGATATCGGCTGTCAAAGATTGTCAAGCGGATTAGTAATAATGTTTGGTGAGATTTAATACCTGCACATGGTGCCATAAAACATGTCAGTGTTAGATAAACATACTAAAAACTAGCTGGTGATTGGTGTTAAAAGAAACTGATGACTAAGGAATCGGGTGGAACTGCGTCTTGAAATTAGTTTCCATTTTTGAAAATCACTCAAAAGTTAGTAGCGGGAAAAACAAACTGATAATGCGAAATGTTTAGGAAAACGTTTCTTGGTCAAAATGGTATGCTGGATGCAATTTTTTACATTTTAGTAATTTCTTTACCACACGAGTGCTTAGTTTAAGCTAAAGCTGCTGGGTTCTTTATTTATCCTCAACGTTATTTTTTGGAGTTTCTTGTTCGAACTAATTTAGAAATAACTAAATTTAATAATTTGTCCTACATGTCATTATCATATTTTTGGAATACAATATTGACCCTTTAGAAATATTGTAAAGTTGCATCATGTATTTGATAATTATGTTTCATATTTTTGTCAATGAGAGTAAAGCTATTAATTACAAAAACTAAATTACTACAATACGAGTTGTCAAATGTTGCTTTATTAAATAATTAGCAATAAAACATATAAAAGTAAGGAGAAGAGTCTTACGAGATAGGTACTCTCTTCTTACTGCTTGCATGTTACTATTTCTAATTTCTAAGAAAACATATTATGGATTAGCTTTATTGTTAGTCGTAAGCCTAGTCAGAGGCCTAAGGGCGGCTTGATAACATCTGACATTAAGGTTGCCCACTAACCTTACACCCCTCTAACAATCCGCACTGAGCTCGCGTGTTGGAGTATGGCTCGTTTCACCTCATAGTTGAGGTGAGACCTGTGACAAGCAGTGGGACGTATATAGACCGTTTATTTATTTTTATTTATTGTTCATATGAGACGCTGACTTAGAATATCAAAAGAAACAAATCTATTTGCCGGCATTCCTCAATCGTTGTAATACACTCAAAGCAACGGCTAAATGTCGCTTCTTCTAGCACGTCACTTATCATTAAATGCGATGTGACATTCAACCTCTTCATCACGGCTTACAGAAATCGTGACAGATCAAAGTGTTTGTGCATTTAAAGCCTCGCATCAAACAGTGCCCGTGCTTTAGCTGTGATACGAGCAGTAGATCGGCAACGTTCGACGTTTTAGTTTGGCGCTAGGCGGCGGTGAATGGGATAGCATCCAATGATATGCATTTAAATAATCATATTGGTTAATTTAGGTGCCCGTGGCGCAGTTGTGACAGTGATCGGCCACGATCGCCGTTGTAAAGCAACAAAATTGATCGGAAATGGGATGGGTGATCACCCTGACCGAAATTTTGTGATTATTTATTTACACTCATTAATACGGATTAATAATAACATTAATTAGTCAAAATTAAAAAGCACTAATATAAAAACAATAAAACGATACACATGAGAGAAATAATGATAACAATAGGTATACTAACCAAACATACATCACGCTTTGCTTCACAGTGCTGCAGGCATTCCAACAAGATCAACTTCCATTCATCCACAAACAGAGGTGATGTGTATTCAATTCAATTCAATTCTTTATTGCATGCCATACCATTTCGGGCATCTCCGTGATTCGGGAGGCACGTTAAGCAGTTGGTCCTGGTTGACGTCGCTAGATGTCAGTCGTTAAACCTAGTCAGAGGCCTTAGAGCGACTTGATTACATGGGAAATTTAGCGGGAAATTTAGCGACTGGCTATGCGACATAAATCTGCAACACGTCATTTACAAAAGAAAAATAATAGGTTAGTTTATTTAACCGTTATCTAGTATCTCATATTACAAGCGTTCGTTAGATTGGAGCTAGATAGCACTGTGTGGAATAACATTCAATGATATGCGTTTATATAATCATCTAGGTTAATTTAACCCGGCGTCATGGGGGTTAAAAACTGTAACACGGACGTGGGGGTTGGGTCTATTTGACCCTGGTAAGATATGTAAATATTTTAGACTCCAGTTGAAAGAAAAGGTTTTTATTATTACCAGCATTCATTTAGAGTTATAAGGGTTATACAACACTAAAAAAAAATTGAAATATATAATTTTTATCATGGAAACGAGACTTTGAAAAAATAGAAAAAAAAAACTATAAAAACCGCTCAAATATGTCTTTTGCGCTAACAAACTAAATAAAAAGGTTTAAACTACAATAAAGAAGAATTAATACAAATAAAATATAAATATGAAAAAAGCTCATTTTGTATGGAAAAAATGGAGTGAAATTGTTACACCGAGTACAGGCATGGGTCTAAATTACCCATTTTCAGATTACGGCACTTATAGCTCCAAACTCAGGCGTTTTCTGACTTATTTCAGGGCACCAACGTGTGAAGTGATTCATTAACTCCAGCTATAGGAAAAAACAGCAATGTCGGGTGAACAGTATAAAAATTCTAAAAACGGCCGGGTATCTTAGACCCAACCCCCATGACGCCGGGTTAAAAACAGGTGTTGGAAGCATTTTCGTGACATTCACTGCAATATTATCAGTAATTCCGTTACATATTCAGATTACCGCTCTAATCGGATTATAGAAGATGACGGATTTACCGTTTAGCTTGCGCAAGACATCAGTCGGACGTCGGTAAGGCTTAGTCGGACATTGTAAAGCCTCTTTCGTTATGTCTTTGTTATTAGTCAGTTTTTAACGGTTAAATAGTTGGTTAATTAGGCAGTTACTGAGTCAACATAAAGTTGGTTTCTTGAACACTTTACTCAACTTAAGCTTTGCAAGAAATAGTTAATGAACAATCCAATTGGAATGAATCATTTTATCATAACATATTAATGTTAACATACGCTGACAACTAGATCCCAAACGGTTACAGGCATGCTGTCGCTTAGTAAAATAAGGTTTGATAAAAGACTACCATAATAAATAAATAAAAAACTACCATGTTTTCGCTTACACAAACTCTAGCGATTGGGCTGTCAGAAGACCACACTTCACCGTGCAGAACTTAAATTTGAAATATGATAGTCTTTAGCCTCTATTTAGAAAAAAAAACAAAAGCCTCTCAGATACTACGTTTGATTTAGCAAGTGGAAGCAAAGAGTACATGGATAAAAATGTGTTAAGTTTTCTCGGACCAAATAAAGTGTAATGAAACCACCTATTACAACCCCATAAAAACAATAAATTGAACAACATTACCAGCAGTTAGACTATTCGGATAATGTTAGCCTACTTTCATAATTTATAATCACACAGCCTCGGAGCTAAATGGAATTTCAAGCAGTACAAGAACTGTAATTTTGTGGTTGGGCATGGAAACTGGACAAAAAGTCACACCGGATTAGGTCCACGACATACTAGTGGCGTACATTAAAGAACAGTTCATGGACAAAATATATGACTGAAAATTTAGATATCGCGTGGAACTTGTACATTTTGAAGAATTTTTTAAATAAAACTCAACTGCATAAAAATAAAATATGGTAAAATAGCACAAAATGCAACTCTACCACCGGTTCCTATCGAAGATAATCCTTCAAAAAACCGAATACCTACTCTACTTCTCCTAAGAAAGTTTGTTCACAATTATTGGAATTACAGAGTTAGTCAAGATAACATAAAACGGCCTATATTCGACCCCCTGCTGAGCAAAGGCCTCACCATAACTATAAGGTGGCGTAAGCCTTACTTCAACACGCAGGCCCGGTGCGGATTGTTGGAGGGGTGTAGTAGAGTCAGTGAGAAACCTAAAAGCCAGATGTTGCCAAGCCGAAGCCTAACGACTGACAACTAGCTACGGCAACAGCTACGGCAAAACGTACAGCTGCTGAATGTACCTTCCGAAGCACGGAGATGCCAAAAAATATACATCACTAAATTTCGGTCGAAATGGTCACCCATTCTATTTCCAACCCGACGAGCGTTGCTTTACAACCAGCGATCGTTGCCGATCCGCTGTCACAACTGGTCCACGGGCGCCTCATGATTAAATGTGCAGAGGTAAAGGAAACGTTTATCCATTAAAATAAAACCAAAATAAGAAAATTGATTCTAAATACTCGCACACACTCACAATAAGAATATTAAATTCAAAGTTTCTAGTATGTCTTTGATATGGCAAAACCATCATGTGTAATAGACTTTACTGACTGAGGTATACAAAAACTGATAGTCAACCGATATTATTGCTGTCCAAAGAGGCTATGTTGACACTGTAATTGATACTATCATCTAATAGGTATGAGGAGCTGCTATTATTTAAATCTCTAAAGATAGAATTAATCATTTAATTGCATTAGTCAATTTTATTGCGTGTGAACAATTATATTTAAAAGAGGTATATCTATACGTCTTTAAAATATCATTGTACACGTACGTAACGTATCTACGTTATGTCAGTACTGACGCGTAGTCAAAAATTGAACCTCTGGCGCACGTACCTATGCTATGATTTGACCGTGTGTACAAGATAGCATGATTATTTATTTTGCATTAACCTGACAGACACAATCTTGCGTAGTGTCGTCTCAAACTGTCAATGGTTACCTACCTCAGGTGGTCGAAAGTTCTGATTTCGGGTGCCTGCACAGTCTTAGCACAAGTAACCTATCTCCGTCTTTTTATTATAAAATCATTGCGTGTGTAAGTATTAGTCGTTCACTATTCAATAAGGAGTTCAGAAGTTTTTAATAGCTCAGGTGCTTAGGTAAATAACTTTCAGTAAATGCTTCATTGGATTAATAATTTCAAATTCGAATTTATTTACCCAGTAAATAAAAAATGAGAAGTTACCAAGGAAAATATGGATTTCCATTGGAAAGTTATTTTTATTGTAATCTTGAGATTTTTGTAAGTGTTGTAGATTGTTTATATTATCTTACTGCCATAAAATTGTAACCTAGGTATTTTTCTCAAAACTCAAAGCGTTTGTACCTACTAAGTGAAGTGATTACGAGTGAGAATGTAACCTATGTTTAAAAATGTCATTGCTAACATATAAGTTTTAAGAGAGAAATTCCAGTCCTTTTAAGCTGAGTATAACGTCCCTAGCATAATATTACGTAAGTAGGCCAGCGGTATCACACGCTTGTCTAAATGTGTTAATTACTATACTAACGCATTTTAGCCGCCTACCGAGCACTTGATAAGATTTCACAGTCTGCTATTGTATTGATAGTCTGATCAACTAATTAAGAAACACCCTTTAAAATTGTACATGAAAGAAAATATATACCTATTTAATTACTTCAAATGTTTGACGTAACATTCATGTTTTATTTTCTCTAAATAACTATGCAGGCAATTTGACTAAGCTAAAAGACAACATTCAGCAGAGTGTGACCTGCAAAAAACACCTAATATACGAGTATTCATCCAAAACTACCAAGCAGACAGCCCGGTGAAAATGCTCCAGCGTTTAACTTGTCTTTGACTGGTAAGTGATTTGTAGTTACTGACCCAGGAAGGCAGGCCCAGCAGCTGGAGGCAACAACAAGTGCTTCTGTAGTGTTAGAAGGAGTGCCCTTACGGGAGTAAGTGGCACATACATAAGACAGGACGTGTTCCATCGCTAAACCTGACTGAAGGGTTCAGGCCGAGCATCGACTAAACTCGAACCCTTTGATCTAGAGTTCGATTTAACCTCCTAAAACTTCAGAAAAAAATAATTGAATTTTTGTTATACCCTCCAACCTTACTTTGTTTAATGCAGGCAAAAAATCTTGCACAGCATTCTTACAAATTTTCCATCCAAACGTTCCCGCACGAAGTACTTACATCCAGTAAAGCAGGCCGTTGAAGTAGCACACGATGCTGCATAGATAAGTCTTGTATACCAGACAGATCCGACGTATACCAGACAAATATACGAGCACATTCCTTACTTAGTACTCCTTCCGTATGTTAATTACTAGGCCGGCAATATATTCAGGTTAAGAACTCGTGATAGCTAAATTAAAGGCCAAGGAACGACGGCTTAATTGCAGGACCGACGTGACTCCGCACCTTAAATGCGAATCGGCGATAACCAAAGTGAATGTTGAATGTGAAATTTGTATTAATTTACTTGTATGACAAGAAAATTTACAAAGAATAATTAATGCTGTTCATCGTTATGTCTGGAAATTGTCCGCCGCACTAGAGCCCTGTCAATTTTTTCCTTTATTTCTCCCGTTTGAAAAATACAAAAGTACTTAGTTTAATGAATCAATAAAAAGTTTTAACAGCAGCTACTGACAGAACTCCCTCACTCAATACATGAAAAACTTGAGGAAGCCTATGCAAAAAGGCACGCACAGTCCCAAGATTATAGTTTTAAAGAACATCATACTTTTGTATAATGTAAAAAAAATTAAAACTGATAATAATTCTTATGATTTCATTGTTACTTCTAAATGAACCAAACAAACTTTTCTTTCGAAATACATTATGCTACCTAATAAGACAGCAATTGTGTCTGCCATCATTTCTAAACATAGCCGCTTTTGCATTCTAAAAATAGCTACAAACAGGAAGAGTCGGCAGGCAAAGCAAACGTAAACAAAATCCATCAAATGCATTAGCCTACAAACGTATCAATAGTTTGATTTAAAACCATTTTAATTAAGGAACGATCGCTTTAGTGTTGTATCTAGCTGAGCGAGCTATGTTAAATATCGGGACGAGCTTGGTTATTGAGATTTCACGTGCGATTGGGACAACTATGACACTTGTGGATGACTGCCATTTTACATAATTGTTACTCATGAACATTAACAATTAAAAATGCCATATATTGATATTGCTGACAGATAAAAAAATAAATACGACATTAATCATTTAAAGTGTTATTTTTCTAAAGTACATCGTAATGCACAGTACGGAAGGCAGACGTAATGCTAAAATGCAGAAATGAGTATGGCAGTGCAAAATTTTAGATTGGATTTTAGATTAAACCTATGAACTAGAATCATGAATGGAACAAAAATTATATCCTGTCGCATGTCTAAGGCTATGTTTTAATGAATACATAATGTTTTTATTCCCTTGCACTATTATTGAATATATTTAAAATTGTATAGCGATATACGTTTTGTCAAGCCGATCATGACGCCGATTATCATTATTATATCTTAGTTTATAGGGCAGGAAGCATATGTCACAAATAAACTAGTTGTTATTGATTTTAGAGCGCATTTAGCTAGATTCTGTTTCTACACTAATTACCCAAATCAGAACCTATCTCATCGATATTTCTTTGTTTTAGAAACGTCCCGATTAAATATGTTCAATCGGGACGTCCCATATTCAGAACGTAACGGCAATGCTCAACTTGTTTGCACGGCGCGATCACAGATCCGACATTCACGATCCATTTTATCGTGTCGGACGCATCGGTGCACTCATTCAGTGTTTAATGTCTCACCGGTAATCCTACACCGGTAAACTTCTGGATTTAAAGGTTGTGTATTAAGGTGCGCTTGTGTAAAGGCAGTAGAAATAATCAGTGTTTACTAATCAGGTTTAAAATGTGATTGACAAGCACAGTAGTTGTCCATTACTGTGCTTGTCAACCCCATATCTGGACCTCACGGCTGCTTCCCATCAGGTGGAGCGAGGTCAAAAAAAATACTCTGTAAAATCAGAGTGCAAACGCTGATGCAATCTTACAGTCTCTAAAATAAGTGTTACTAAAACGTGTAACTCACATTTTCGTACGAATTTCACTAATCATTATTATTTGGTAAAATTTAGCAGAAATCACAACTTTCGTTAGTTTTATTCGGAAATAATGTTTCGCAGCTACTAAGTACCTTTACAGGTTAAAACAAAAAGGAGGGTAACCTCCTACTGCTGCAGAGGTTTCTCTCACAAACAAAATTATTTCAACTAGCAGTGCTCATAGGATAATTTAACATAATTCTTATAATGGCCGGCCAGCAAATCCATTTTGCAAATTAGTGTTTTCTTTTTTGAATAACGAATGGATAGGTTTTAGAGTGGATGTGTTTAGTTTCTTTCTTAATGTTTTAATAACATAAAATAACAATAATATACTCAAAAAATTTCAGCGTGAAAGTTAAAAAATGGTTAGATATATCACACAAAAACGATCTCTTGAAACCGTACGCCACCGAAAGCGTATGTGAGTTGCAAAGCGCTGATAGAAAGATTCGTGACTGTGGCATCACAAACGGGAGTCGAGGTCGGAAATCAAATCCAATTTACTTCATTTGCCCACCGTAAAGTTTACATCGAGCTGTTGAATGGAGCAGATACGTTCGGAAATAAAGTTTCGAACGATTTATGGCGCGATTATTTTGATTTTGATTCAGTTTTTTAATGTTCAATTAAGTTTTAGTCTCTTAAGTACTACTACTAAGCCACATAAAGCTTTACAACGTCACTAGTAAGGAGATGGAAGGACGAAAACAAGGCTGACGTCTCGTCAGGAAAGAGGCAATTGGACGTTGCGTCGTGAATAGGAAATATACTTACTTACTCTGCTGGCTGCGACCGGAAGTGGTTCTTGGTCTGAGACACAACAAGTCGCAACACTATTTTTCGCGATTTCAGGCCAATTTTAAATTCGAAACCACTTTGTCACCAGAGCGATACCAGGGTTACCTATGAACAGAGGCGCACACATCAACCTTAAAATAGGGTAACCTTATGCGGCTGACTATGGACCCATTTTGCAATGGTTTTGTAAAGATTGATGTGTACAGTTTACCATAACGATACAGTACAGATACCAATCAGTGTGTCTCTGAGTACACCGTTTGAAAAACTTATTTTTTACGTTCCATTCGTGTGTATGTAGCAACTAAGACCGATACATGAATCTGAAGTATTAAGTAAGAAGTTCATCCGCTCCGCCCAAACGTCATACTTCAAAACCCATCTGTTTCTTTGTGTAAACATAAAGAGATCCAATGCCAGTCCAACGATGAAATATAAATAAAGTCTGATTCACGGATATTTAAACTGAGTAGTCTGTCTTGTGAATGGAAAAGTTTCATTGGAATTGAAAGACTTGCACCACTTCTCGTGTCGGGGAAAAAGGCAGGCTCTGTATATTTGGACCTTCGGAAAGATGTGCGATTCTTGAAATGTAGGTCATGGGCAAGAGTGACGTCGTAAATCAAGTACTCTTCGCAATTTTTATGAAATAAATAAAGGAGACTCAAATAAATATTTATTTAAGTTAGCGAACAAATCCAAAACCCATTGAATAGCTGACAACGTTTTTTCAACGTCAGATTGGATTGGAACTAGAATTTAAAAAAAAAAAACAAAAATCAATAAAGTGAACAAAAAAATATTATTCCACCAAGCGCCATCTAGACCCAAACTAAGCAACTGAATACTATGGGATACTAGACACCAGAAAAACTTATTCAAAAACTTTTTTAAATACATATTATTTTTAACATACATAGGAAACACCCAGATGCATACAAATTTTAGTACTGTGTGTGGATCGAACCCGCGACCACTGGTGTAATAGCCCACTTCTGAACTGTTATACCAAAGTAGTCCAGAAGGTGTTCTGTAAATGTCATAATATCAGCCACACGTTAAGCGTAAATAAAGGTAAAGTAATATTTAAGAGCATTTACGGTTATTACCCATGAAACAAATTAACCATCATGCAACAAAATAGAAAAAACATCAGCTCTGTTACATAAACCTGGCATTCAAAAGTATGAAAGGTAGTAATAAAAACATTACGCTTATTAAAAACTTTCCTGCGGTAGGAAACGTCGACTCTTTCCAGTCTCAAGTGATGCATAAGGACGATAACTGCTAACTTTTTTATTTTTCCTCGACGACTTTTTTCCAACAAAATGTAACAGCATTTTAAGTTCAAAACTGAAATGTTTCGTGAACTTTGACTTTAGCTTGAAAATTTTATTTTGCTAGTTCATGCTCTACATTCAGTTTTATGCGCTGACGATGGAAAATGAATGGTCACGGACAAAATGGCGATATTATTAACTAATATTTTACTAGACAAGATAAATACGACTGAAAATAGTAGTCTCAGCAGTTTTATGTTGTTGCTAACTGGGCAGTAGTGGCAAAAGTTTCGAATGTTTAACTTTAAAATCGGTTTGTCTTTCGGCGCAAGTATTTCCAGGATTTAAAACTATTAACAAATTCCCGTCACACTGCTGACTAAAACCCTAATAATCATTAGAGGACACTGGAAGTGGGCTTGGCGATAGGTCCGCCCATTGTGGGCCATTTCACCCATAATGATCATAGCCTCGAGTATATAAACAATCCACTTTATCTCACTGCTTCTGGCCTGAACTCAAACGGTCCCATCCACCAAATGTGGCTCCAGCTCGTCCCCACCATCATCATTAGGTCTGAGGCGTTCCCAAGGCCGAGCGAAACCTCGTTTGGTCCTGGGAAACCAATTCGTTCGCTGGCTTAGCTAAGAGCTGGTTCAGTATGTGGCAATCATGCTCAGCTGAGTAGTCTTTTGGGAGACATCGAGGGCTGGTAGCATTTATTGCTAGTCCAGTCAGCGCCAATAGTGCCTGATCACTTTATTACTTCGTCGTACTGTCTAATCTGCCAGCTCTTTCAAAAGTTATATGACAAATAAAGCAAAATTAATGTGACATCGTTGAAGAGTGCACAGTGATTATTTTGACGTTAGCCGTACTATTATAATGAATTAGAATGGCATTAGCGTCAGCGCAAGGCGTAGAAAGACTAGAAACGTCGGAAACGCTGAACTCGCGCTGTGTCAAATACACTGTGTCTAAGCGCACAGTTTTAATGAACTCAACGTTCCGGGACACAAATGTAAAAACGGCAACATTTGTTTAAAATGTTTCACATTACATTCTTTGAAAACATCTCTTATAAAATTATGGGGATTGTTCCAGAATAGCACAATATGCAGCCGGACATTTTTGTTGCAGGAATGTACGCTGACCCGAATTTGTGTTTTTATTTTAAGAACACAACAAAGGATTTCTTTTCTTGACTTTGTTTATAATGGACTGAAGAATAAATGCTTGTTGACTTTTGTCATTACTCATTCAACTCCTTGCCTGTAACCATGTGAATCTCAACTAATCACAGTTTGAACCACTATAATGAATATTCTTAGCTTAATACTTCAATAGTATTGATGAGCTGAATCATCAATTGATATTAATCCTTGAAAAGTAAGTAACTATCCATCTGCTTGGGCGATTATTAACTGAATGGCTACATGAAGTAAACAGGAAATTGGCTGAAACGACTCCAACGACGGTCCAGACACACGTTGTTCTGTTGTCAAACTTTTGGTGTTTGACAAGTAAAGATGGTTGCTAAGAGAAAACGAAATTGTGTTTTTTACTAATATTTCAAGCGTTTTTCATATTTACTTAATCTTTAACCTGTCCTGGACCTACATAAATATTTTTAAACTGAATTTATCGAAATCGGTTAAGTCGTTCCCGAGTTTTAGCAAGACTAACGAACAGCAATCCATTTTTATATTATTTCCTAGATAGAGACTTTCTACAGGGAATCATCCAATCCTAAATAACAATGACAAATCGATATTTACGAAAAAATATACACCGGAATTGACAAACATCAATCAGAGGTCAATCTTACTATATAAAAATAAGTCGGGTTTTCCTTCCTGACGCTATAACTCCAGAACGCACGAACCGATTTCCACGGTTTTGCATTCGTTGGAAAGGTCTCAGGCTCCGTGAGGTTTATAGCGAAAAAAATCAAGAAAATTTCAACAGAAAAGCGGGAAAATCTTTTTTCACATACGGCCAAGTCCACGCGGACGAAGTCGCGGGCGGCTGCTAGTTGAGTATAAAATTGAAAGTGACAGCTAAAAGTAAGAGCTGCTCAACTTTTGCACTTGTGAAATAATAATAATCGTTAAATGGACGGATGGTCTAATAAACTCATTCAGATAGGTATTCAGAAAAAAGGACCTTAATGACTTAATTGGACAAAATTACCCACGTACACATTATTTTAATCATAGGCAAATTATATTTTTATAATTTATTAAATCTGTTACTAAAACAAACTCCCGAGTACAGCGTCACAGTAATTTAACTCTGTAATTGAGTCTTCCAATTCTGTACTCACGTAATCTAATCTCCGAAATTAAAACGAGACTTTCAATTAATGTAGGTGAGTTATTATAAACACGAACAAATTGGGAGCACGCGAGATATAGGGGAAGTTCAAAGAAGACCATCAAGGGTATTATTTGAATAAGCCGACAGATTCATTTTTAAATTTGTTGACGCTCCAGTCACGTCCAAAGGATTTTGGGAACAGCTTTAAAAACGCTATTAGGTCGATCGTTAAACTTTGAATGAGTGACATTTTCACAAAGACAATGTCAAGAAACACCCCAACCAATCCTTGATATGGAAATTCAAACCTTATTGCTCTTTTTATACTGCTGCGTTCTTCATTATTCTATAGCTGAACGGTAAGGTTAATTTTGTTTTTAGTAAGTTGTCGACTGCGCTGTCACAGTGGACTTTTTGGGTCATCACTTGTATTTGATGCGTTTTGAGAAGCAGGGAGGATTAATTTTAGTTTTAATAGGAATCCGCTCGTGTTCAAGAACGTGGATTCTGGAAGCGAGAGTGAATATAACAATAAAGTACTTTTAAGTAAAGATTCGTTGAAAACTATTGTTTTTGGTTCTAAGTAAACGGGATTTGGACCACAATCTTACCAGATTTTAGGTTACCTATATGATGTGGTCTATGATGACAATAGGTTCATGGTACCCAACTTCTTCGAGCCGTAAGCCTAGTCAGCTATTCTTACAAATGTCTATTCACTATCTACTCGAAGAAGTTGGTGCTCAAGAAACACTTAAGTTAATTGTTTTATTTTAAATCCAGGCTCATAGTAATCTAGGCTAAGTAGTTCATAGGCTATAAGCTACTAAACAATAAAACATTTCAACAAAAAAGGTATTAACCTTGTCGAAAGTCCCACCCAAACATCAAAACATCAAACCATAAACAAACGTTCTAACGTCTTTCTCTAGAATTTTTAAAAAACTTTGTTTCGAATCGTTTATTTATTGATATGGCGTTCAGGAGATTAAGCTATAAAGTGGAAAGCGCTTTAGCGCGACGCTGCGCGCTGCGGGAAGCGGAGCCGTAAGCGTTATATATTTTACAACTGTTAAACTGTACGTGGGCATGGAGTAGACACGTGCTTATGGATAATCTTTAGGAATTTAGCTCTATGAAATCTTTCGAAGTTTGTGCCATTTGATATTTGATCGCTAGCATAATTGTGAAAAAAGTAAAATAGGAGGAAGGACAAGTGTGTATTGTGTTTCTCAATTCTTTTTGTGTATCATTATAATTACCGTAATTAAGGTCTTATCTTCAAATTCAAGTTTGGGTGTCAGCAATCAGACACCCCAAGATCCTAAGTCCATCGCGCAGCTGATCATAAGCCGAAATTCTAAAAAGCATAATTAAGTGCGATTCACGTGTCACTTTAACAGCACAATTACCGCGTACAGCAAATATGGAATGGTCTCTTAGCGATATTTCCTGGTAGGAATAAGTACCAAAGGTTTCAAAGAATCTGTTAAATTGTACCTCCTTGTGAGCATGTAGTAGACACGTGCTTAGGGATTTCCTTTAGGAATTTAGCTCTATGAATTTTTTTGGAGCTTGTCCCTACATGTTGGCAAAAATGACATGTAAAACAGAAGCCTATTGGTCTCATTTATTAGCTCGTGTATTTGTGTATTGGTAAGACTGCAAAAAACTAACGTAGACATCATGCATATTAAAAATGCCTTATTTTATTATCTTCTAGGGTGACATGGTGCTCTCCACCCTTTAGACCGGTACGAAAATAAAAATAATAATTAACTTCACTCCTTCTTAACATTCGCAACCATATCGTTTAGCATCAAAACTAGCTTACCTCTTTTATGACAAGAAGAGTTTGACAAGATAATTTTTTCAAGAAGATTTCTTTTGGTGAATAAATAACAAACTGGGAACGTTTTTGTTGTTCTTCAAAAAAATATGAGTCTGTGACTCACAAAAAAGAAGTAAGAAGCTAACAAAACAAAACATTCAAAAAACTATTTATAATGTTTAACACGTGGTTCAATTTTTAGCTGCATGACCAATTATGTTTATTGATAAGAATTAGGTAATTGTCTTTGACTGTAAACGGTATTTCTGATTGCCGTTACTCAAGGTAATTGATTATTTCCGTTTTCAAATTATAAGGTGGGTTGTAAAACTGATTGTACCTGGTCTTCAGTACCGTTTGTGTAGGCATGCCTTTATTTGGACAAACGGGAAATTTATGTCTTATGGACTATTTAGAAAGTCCAGAATATTGTTTGAGCTTTTTCGTTGTGAAAGAAAATAGTAATTCACGCCTTCAGTAACCTTTATAAGGTTCATGTATCGCAATGTGACGCGATGCACTTGCCATTAATGTGTTAATTTTTTTCTGTTACAACTAAACGGCCCATAGCAACTAAGATCATATGATCAAATGCTCTTTTGCACTAAACATGCAATGAGATAATGTGGTAGAGCTCTTAAGTACTTAGTTATAATTTATTTCTAAAGTAAGTTTAGGCATCCTCATCGCAAGCAGCTCTTAAGAACCGTAACCGTATTTTCATTCCCTTTTACATAAGATCCAAATAATAATTAAATACACGTTCCCTATGACAAAACCGAACGGTTTCCTTGTCATTAAAAGTCAGTGATTCTGAAATTAACAGAACAAAAATATTATCTCACAGTTCCGAGTTTATGCCTCGTCAGAGAAACCACTTTTCTGAATTACTTCATTTTATTCTGAGTGAAACTCTGGAAATAAAATAAGTTGGAAATAATGTTCAAGAATTTAAAATACTACACTATTTTCTCTCAGCGGAAAACAGACACTAAAAGTAATTTTACAAATTGCATAGCAAAACCAACATAATAAATAATACAGGAGTATGGTTTAACACCTAACGTTACGGACGTTAATGCTAATGAATAATATGAAATATCTGTATTAATTCCCATAAAAACTGTTACAGCGAAAATTAATAGCTTAATTATCATCTCCCATAGCGTGAAAATAGTAAAACTAGTAGAGAATTTACGCATTAAAATGCATTGCGTCGTAAAAAACATTGCCAAGCAATACAGAATGCGGTTTGAGCACAGTTTTACGCTCAAAATGCTATTTAACATTTATTATTATGTCGTTGGCGCTGATGCTCTGCTCTTGCATTTAAGAATTAATTATACGCTTTTGCTTAATTACATAAGGATCTAGAGAACTGGCAATCAGCACCGTATTCTAGCTATACCAAACGAACTATTTGGGGCCACTTTCGACCTCCTTATAACTCAAATAATGATAACACATTAATCAAAAATCAGACTCACATGATATTTTAAAACTGACAAGTAAGCTAACACGGGTTTCGAATTTATAAACTCACGTTGCACGGTTGTTTAGATATCATTGTCCTAAAATCGTCATTTCTATCATTGACTGACTGACCTACAAATCAAAACTCTACGAAAGTGAGTTCCAGGTGATTTAGTAACCCTAAACTGACTTTAAATAAGGTCACCCAGGCAATCATTACACCTTGCGTTCCAGAATTCTCCAGCATCAATGGCCAGCAGTTTCCCGCGCTTTGTGCATTGCACACTATGCGATGTTCAATGCCAATTTATCGATATTTATGTTTGATTGAACATTAATATACACATCTATGTTTATCCAAAAAATACAGATAAAAAAAACATAAAGGGTCGTGGAGAGACGTGGTCCCGAGATGAAATCTGTCTGAAACTTGTGTTCATACTTAGATGTGCAATTTGCGGCTCATTCTCTGGTGTTGAAAAACACCGTTTAAAACCGCGAGGTACCTCGCCTTTACCAAGTTGGGTTCAGATTCCCATGGCAAAATGTATGCTTCTGAATGTTCCAATAAATTCTCATTGGGATATAGTCGTGAGGGTATTGTGTGTATGTATGTATGAACAAAATATGAATACATTAAAAAAATAACAACTCGAAAGAGTAAGTAGCATATTTCTATAAATCTTCCATGGAGGCTACCCATGATAAACATTGAATATTTAGTACTAACTTCAATTTTATATCTAATCCAGGTCTGTACTAAAACCTTTTTACTATCCACCATTTCGCAAGCAATAAGTATCTTCTTCTGAATAAAACTTTTGTGGCTAAAATTTCGGATTCCACTTAGTCGAACAATAAAACCTAACTCGCTTCTTACTTTTGGGATTAGTTGGGTATAAGCAGTAAAGTTATACGACACAACTATCAGATGTTATTTAAACGAGACTAGTGTTGTCCGAGTTTTCCAATCGATATCGATTGGATAGGTTATGTATCGATATAATTTAGTAGTTGGACAAAGTGTTATTGCTATTCAGTATTTTGGATTGATTCTATAATTTTCATTAATGGATGGAAAAGCAAGAAAATGTATAGCTGGATTATCACATAAATGGATACTAAGACACAATTAACTAACACCACACTGGAGAATGGTAGAATAATGTTAAAAAAACCTTTTAAGGCTGGAATAAAAGGCGTTTTAAGTTGAGATTTGTGAAAAAACTGACTTCTTCTTCTTTCGTGTCAATGGCATCAAATAAAACCCGACCAAAACTTGGCGATCTCGACTGCGTCATTCGTTGCCATATTTAGATCCTCCTTTGTGCAGGTCTTAGAGCACAGAGGGCAATCGAGGAGGTGACCCATAGTTTGTGGATCCACGCCGCAGTCACACGCGCTTTATTTCCATCCTTAAACCCCCACGTGACAAGGTTTTGTCTGCAGCGGCCAACTCCAGAGCGGAGTCGGTTAAGTGACTTCCAGGTTGGCCACGGCTGGTCAGAGCCGGGTGGTAACATTTCCGCAGGAGGAATGTAGTCAGTGGGGGGAGGGCACTTGCAAGACCAAAGTCCGACTCTAGCGACGGCAGGCTCTGTCACGCAAGGGTAGGTCTGTCTCAAGAAGCTCCTGCGGCTCTTCAATCTTGCCTCCGGCATGTGGTAGCCGTAGAGGGGGTGCCGAGCGTCTGTTTCTTGTTTCGCCTTTTCAATCATGCAGGCAACCTCGCGCCGGACAACAGGGGGCGCTATCCCTGCGAGCGGGTAGAGTTTCGGCAGCGGTGTAGGTTTGAGGCAGCCCATTATAATGCGACAGGTCTCGTTCAACGCAGTGTCGACCTCTTTTGCGTGGGTGGATCTATGCCATACTGAGCACGCGTACTCGCCTGCGGAGAAGGACAGAGCGAGGCCTGTTGTACGCAACACATGCGGGGCTGCTCCCCATGCACTGGAGGTGAGTTGGCGAAGCAAGTGGTTCCTGGAGTTGACCTTCTGTTTAGCGCTTTGGCAATGAGCTTTAAATGTTAAAGACCTGTCTAAGGAGATGCCAAGGTAACGTGGATGAGTACAGTGCGCAATATTGAAAAACTGACTGATCTTTGACTTAGTAACTAGTAAGTAAGCGCTCGTTGGTAGTGTCCCTTAATATTCTGAAAGAAAACCTTACCTAGAAACCAGCACCATATAGATGATGTTTTCTCATAATAATTTATTTAATAGTAGACTAACTTAATATTCAGAGACGTTAAATAGATTGCATGAAAGCAGGTTGATAAGTTTTCGATATGCTGTTGATAAACAATCATTAGGCGACACTGTCTTTAACTCAGCGTGATATCTTTAACGACTTTATCTTTTGGAATAATACCTCTACTTAAGCACACATTCGAAGTCGGTGCATATTTAACAATATTCAATTTATGACGTTAAGAAGTCAGCGTCTAAAATTATAAAGATTCCACAATTTATTGCCTTATACCAACCGTCTGGGGTAATCCGCTTAGCGTCGAACATCTTATTAAGTGTGGGTCTAAAGACTGATATATTTTTCCGTTTAAATTCGTTTATGTTACTAAAGCATACATTTTGCAGCTTGCGTGTGTTTTTGTTGTAATCGTATATGTACAAGATGAAAATAAATGAATATCTTGGTCAACTTACTGCAAGATAATCGGACTTTAAACTAAGAAGCTTGTAAGATACAGGTATGAGAGAAATACTTAGAATATTTTTGTCTACATTTGCTGCATACAGAACTAGATATAAATTTATTTTTGTCACATGGATGTTTGTCATGATTAAAGAAAGCGAGAAGGAGGAAGTAACATTCAGAGGAGTGTTGCATTATTTTTTATATAAGAAATGCAATAATGTCTAGGTAACTTGATTGGAAGAGATTTGAATTTCGCTGGATAATCTTGCTCCTTCCAAATTCTCCAAATCAGTTTTTTGATTGTTCAATCTGAGATTGTAGGGATTTAAAACACTGTTTTAAAGGACTGAATTGCCAAAGTTTACGATCTTACCGATCTTTGTTTTGACTAATGAATGACCAGGTTGATTGGCCGTTAAGTCCCAATCAACTCTACAGGAAAAGTTGTAACACTTGAATACCTGTTGTTAAATTTACACGATGACTGGTTTGGTACGGGCAATTCTGGCAGCCAATCATTTCACAAAGTTGCGATTCAATAACATGCTAAAACATTGGCCTTGACTTCCTGCTACAGAAGTGGGCACACCTAAAACATGAATTGGAGAGAACTATATAATCCAAAACGTAGGCTCTATGTGCAGCTAGTTTAAGATGAAACTAAGCCTCCCTAGAGCATTCCTACTGATATTTTGGTAACTTAATCCGGCCTTGACGTGCCTTCTGGAAAAAAGGGTCACCTATCATAAGACCGAATTTTCTTTTCCCGAATTTCACTTTCCCGAAAACGTTTCGCTTTTTTTCGTTCGGCTTTTTTTCATTTTCCCGAAATCACGTTTGCCACTGTATCAGTTGACCAATTATCAACTGGATTTTTTTCGTTTGCCAGACGTTTTATTAGGCCACAGAACGTTTTACTGAAGTGATGATTGGCTGAAATGACACTTGTCCGAAGTATTGTTTTACAGAACAATCATTAGACCACTGTTTTGGTTGCCATATATTTAGTTCACCAAACGATCATAAAAAAGTTACGGGTTTAATGCAAGCAGCACAAAAGCAGACAAGGAATTTATAGATTTAAAATAAAATAAGAAATTGACAGCATGTACGCAGGCAAACAGCATGCAAGTATTCAACATGCAAGTTTAAGGAAAACACAAGAATTCTGTCACGGCTCCGGCATTACGGGGCTCCGGCGGTTCCTCGAGTGCTCATCGTCGCAGATTGCTTTCGCTCAGCACCGAAGCTTCGGCTTTTTGGCCGGCTTCGCCGGCCAGCCTCAGCCGCGGCGCCTCGCTCTTAGCCACCTGCTCCTCAGCCCGCGGGCCGCCTCGCCCTTCCATGCCTACGCGCTTTTAAATAACACTCTTGGGGTAGGGCAAAACAAGTACCACGTGGTGTCGGGGTTGACTGAGTCGGACTCGCCCTGAAGTTGAGATTCATGAAAATCGACGTTAACGAGACGTTGAACGTTATCGTACAGTAGTTGTGGCTTAGTAATATTCTGTAAAATAAGATTTAGGCATAGTGATCATATGCCAAATAAGTCATCTGGTAAACGAAAAAAGTTGAAAAAAGACTTCGGGCAATAGTAAAAAGTTTATTGTGAAATTCGGTTTAACGTACTTCGGTAAAACGACACTTATGTCAAAAGAGACTTCGACGCGTTGAAAATATGTCAAACAATACATCTGGCAAATGAAATGTTGGTCAATAGTTTTCAGTCAAATGAAGTTCGGACTAGTAAATTTCGGACAAGTGACGGGTTCCCGGAAAAAAGTTTACAAAATATCGTTAGTTATGGTCCCTAATTCCACTACTTGGCCTGACAAGGGTGGCTTAACATTTATGATAGTTACCGATCCACAGTTACCACAGGGCAACTCTTTTTCATGCCAAGTTTGGAGTATGACAGGAAATCATTCTAAATATGAATCAGCTCATTCCGTCCCACTGCAGGGCAAAGTATTCACCTCCCAGTTTCCTTCCCACACGATCCAAGGCCAATGCAAGCTAATCTAAAATTAAAAAAATAAGAATTCAGCCCATCTCGCCACCTTTTCCTGGGCCTTCCACGCAGCCGTTGCCCGTTTAGGATCCAGTTGGTTGTTATCCTCGCCCACAGCTCAGCTGGCATGCAGGGAACCATTAGGGAATAATAATAATTAACACGAATAAACACCATGATATTCCTTTTTTGTGAGATTCAAATCATTCAGATTAAATTTCTCCATCATTTTAAAGTTTAGTGACACAATATTGGTATTAAAGATACTTTAGGCAGCCCTATAAATGTGGCGACCTTCGTAAAATTCTATTTATTTATCATAATGCCAGAGACAACAGAACAACGATAGCATCAGCGCTAAACCGCCGCTCGTTACCAAAAGCTAGTAAATACAATTTTGGAAGTTACGCTTTAGTATCTGTTTCAGAAATCTGTCTGTTCATCGTTATAAGATAAATATCCGACCGATGATCGCATAAACAAATGATCCGGGGCGACGACCCCAGCAGTCAGATAGCGCTCAAACTATCTAATGTCCAACAATAGGAACCTATCGTTCGAATAATAACTCATTGTCTTACTTTTTGTTGAACTAATCACTTGATTGTTTCACTCATATAATCAATTATTCGATTAGGTTTCACATAAATGACGGCATCGATCCTATCGAATAGCCGACGTCATTCATTAGCCGCGTATCGGATCGCTTTTTGTCTTTTTTATTTTGAAGTTGATACAGCTTAAACGTTTAAATCATCATGAATTTAAATTCTCATTGATCGACATTCCATTACGATCATAAGGCTGAGAGTTGAGAGTAAACTTGCTCCTTTTAATCGGCCTTAGTTACTTAAGTTGCTTTTATTTATGAAAAAGAACTCGAGCCGGTAAAATAGATATTGTGAATCTGCTATTTATTACTGGTTTATTAAAACTTGTTCACAGTACCCACCCACTAACGTAGTACCCACAGTTATAATGGTATACCTACCAAAAATGTAACAAACAAATACGGGCGATCACTTCATGTAACATCTTTTTTCCTCATTGAACTTAACTTAACTTACCTTCCTTCATTGAATAATTACCTTGGTCTTCTGGTTGCCTTCACAGTAGGAAGCTTTAGTGTAGTAGCCAAGTATTTGATATATCAGCAGTTTTGCAGCAGCAAAATTTGTATGACACACATTGTTTGATACAATAAATCTGTTGCAGTATATATACTTAAAAGTAAAAAAAAAAAGATTTCGCAACAATGCTTATTGAACAGAAAAGCATGTTTGCTTTTGACGCTAAATTTTATCATCATAAATCCAGCTATCATCATTCGACATTCTATTCAAACAAACAATTTCTTTGTTTTCAACTAACCGTTCTAATTTAACGAGTTACAAATCGTGTTTTTGACAAGCGAAAAAAAACAATGACGGAGAGCGTGAGTTAATTTTTTTAATTGCCGCGATGTTTACAGCGGTTTTGGGCTGATTCGGGGAGCCTTGGCCCAATGTCACAGTATAAACCATACAGTAGGTTATCTAAGGCCGCCCGCCGAGTTATTAGCCTAGCGTGCACACAGACACGCGGCACAGCACGTCCGTACTGCCGCCACCCTATGCCTCCCTATTTTATGCTAGCGTGTGCGTGAAACCGCGTGTGCGTGATATCGCGACACAACGCGCGACGCGCACGCACACATTCAAACCAAGGGTGGCACGTTTGTATGTAGATGTTCTACTGTATGGTTTATACTGTGCCAATGTGGAGTTTGGACTACCCACGTCGTTAATACTTTTACAATCTTTCCGCTCATTAACCGCCAATCCTGGGGCGATTAAGTCGTAACATGTTTCGTGAAACTTAGTTGTGTTCACCAATTAAAATTTATTCTCTATAAAGAGTCTCACGCCTCGATCTCGAGATATGCATCTTTATGATAGAAAGAGAATTAAAGTGTGTGTTTTATAATTGCCTTTAATGCTATTTGTAATTGTACTAGTTTTCAGATTCATCGTCTGTTGCGTAAATAAATAGTCATATTTTAATAACCAAATGATTGATGTAAAGACGTTTGTTTGTAGGCTAAACATGGAGAGCCAGATTCATAACTTTAATAAAATTGAATTTAATTCATGTTTTGCTGTAGTTGTTAATCATTTGTTTTAATATTGCGTGTTTCAGTGTTAAAATAATCACTTTAAATACATTATCTTAAGGCTAGTCTTACACTCTAGCATTACTCCTACACACATCAAAACTGTCTAGGGATATCATTTTTCAAATATTTCATAAAGTTAAGTTTGTTTACAAGTTGAGCATTATCTTAGAATAACGCGAGGACACAGGCATAAGATAAAGGTTAAGAATATTACAGAAAAAAAAGTTTAATTTTGCTAAAATTTTGACACCTTTTAAAAGAAAAATCTGTCTTTTTTTAACGTCCTTACGATTGTACAATAATGCTACCACAATGAATTTCTTTATACAATCTGAGAGGGCAGATATAGCAGTTTCTGTGTTCTAAAAATTTCTACGTTGGTATCAATATTTTAATTTTTACAGCCTCCCAAATAGCTATTCTTTGTAAGAAAATGCTTGAGATATCCCTAGACACTTTTGATGTGTGTATTTCTGTGATTTCCAGTTTCTTTACTACTTTGGTCAGAGTGATCATGATTGAATGGACCAAGGAAAACATTTCGCTAGCGTAAGAAAGATATTGCTTTAGAGGAAAGTACGCTTGTAGTTTTTAAGCCACTTTTGTGATAACGCTCCTTGATAAACAGGTCTTGACCTAACCGAAGTTGAAAATGTCTCAAAATTTTTCATTTAAGATTCTAAAAATTTGAGAACGAAGGAACTAACTAAATGTCTGGCCGGTCGTATTTTTTTCACCTTTTCCTACAAATTTCAATTCCTTTTACCTTTCAATTCCATTTTGTCCAAAGAATAAGGTTGGAAATGGACCGAATTTTACTTTTTGACGGCAATTTTATTATTTGGGTCGCAAAAAAGTGTCAAATTGATCTTGTAGTGAGGTCACGTTCGTGGAGGGCGGGTGTAGGGATCGGAAGTCGGTTCTGGGTAACTAAACCAATCAGCCGGCCATTGTCTCAGGACCGTCTATGTACAGTCAGCCAAAAATGTGATCTACCACCCTACGGTTGAGATTCGTTTGAACGTCATGAAACAAGAAGGTCAATTTTCCCTGGCAATAAGTTTGTGACTACTTATTGCTCTCTTTGTCATTTGTGATATAACGTCATGCCAAGTGTCAAGTTTGAATTGATATTCATATTTCATTGACGGAAATACTTGACAGTAGAATTGTTAGTGAGGCTTTCTTTTTCAGTAGTAATAAGTTTCTCTTCAAAAAGATCGACATGGTTTTAGTTGAGCAAAATAGATTATTGCATATAATGAGGTTAAACTAAGTCACCCAATGACTTCAAATGTCAGGCACTTCCGATAACCGATAAAACGTCATAACATAACTGTGCATGTGTTAAACTCTGTAAGAAAAGTCAACCTTAGCGATCGTTACATCTCGCAGAAACTTTTGTCAAAAGTGGTAAACCACTTTTTTGGCTGACTGTACGAGTATCGGTTCGCCTTTTAGATGCCCAAGCAAAACTCTACAAACTTTGTACCGTCCGCGAGTTGTATGCAATTTCATAGTCATGAGAGGTCAACTTATGCCGGTCTTGCCATGCTGAAACTATGGTCGATTGTATAAGGGATAATTGCACCAGAGGTATTTTTATTTTTAACGTTTTATTGCTACAGTGAACTGTGTTGCGCTGAGTTCGCTAGACTTAAAATATCCTTTAGTTTTTCTTCAAGCTCTCGTATAATAAGACAGTAAAGAATAAAAATACTCGTTTATTAGATTTAAAACAAGGCAAAAGTTACTAAAGGAAGGGAAAACAAAATAAGTCAGTCTCTCTTCAAATTAAACAAAAATAACGTTATCGAGTCTTTAAAAAAAGGCTTAGTTCTACGTTTGTCTTACCATCGATAGATTATAATATAGCGAAAACTAATGCTTTTAATTGCAATTATAAGTTGCGGTTCACAATTTTTGGACAATTTACAATCTCACGAGATAGATTGTAATCTGACGATGTTTATAATCTTACGGTGACATAATTAAAAGTATGCGTTTACAAAAAAAATGTATTGAAGTAAATTTATCGGTTGTCTAGTAACCCAAAAAAAATTAAGCAACTAAATGATTGATGATTTTGTAGTTGCTTAATTTGGGGCTAGGTGGCACTGTGTGAAATAATGTCAAGTGATATTCAAAATAATAAACTAACAAGGTAATTCCACCTAACAACTCAAGGATTACGTAGCAAAATTCACAGTCAGAAGTGCATTACAATACTCGTAGGTGCAACAATTTCGTATAGTTTCACGTTCTGTGAAGTTTCACGTCCCGTGTAGTTTCACTTACTCACTCTACTCGGGACACGTTAGCAAACTAAGATATAAGAGACGTAAAACAGATACGTGATACGTTTGAAGTCACTAACTCCCAGATTAAGCGGAGTTGGTTTAATTTCACAAAGTTAGGAGCATTACTTAATGTTTAGGATTTATTTTACAGGCAAAGTGTATTCTTGTTTATGAAATTAATATATATAGGTATAATATAAAACTACGTTTTTGTCTCATTTTTTTCATAAATCAATAATGGATTGGGCCTATTTTTGAGCACAAAAATTACCTCTACAGTTGTAGTTTAACTAGTGCAATAATATCGTTAACAACTCTGTTACCAAGGCGCTGCTTAAAATTTAGTTAGAATTAGCAAAATTACCCTGTATGTAATGAGAAATAACGTTCAATGACCGCACAGCCGCCAAACTAGCTGGTGAATGGTCACCAATTCTTTAATTTAGAATAAATCCTCCTTCTTTAGTATCACTGTCCCTAGTCAATCCGTAGATAGAGTTTCCAACCTCCATTCAAAGATTTCGTGGCGTCACCTACTTAATATTCAAATCTTCCAAAAGAGATCAATAATCTAATTAATGCTAAGCAATGCGAAAAACTTTACCAAAATTTTAATCAAACGGAAACATTTAACATTTCCAAAGAATAACTTTAGCGAACATCCATTCGAAGTCTTACTCTAAAGTCGGTTCATATCTTTGTTCTTGGTTCAACTAGTGCAAGTAGGGTAGGATAGAAATCCTATGCACAAGAGACTAAAGTTATTTTCAACTAACTATAAACTGGGAAGCACTCATTCTGTCCGTCCGACAGTTACTGGCGTAAACGATTCGGCAGTAATTTTATGTTCCATTTTGAGTGTTACATTTGAAGTTCTATTAATACGTTTGATGGCAGTCGCAAAACACAGCGGAAAATATTACTACATTAAATGACCCGGAATGTTATGTTCTCGTTTTATTGAAGGCTACCAAAAACTATCAAAAGTATCAAAGGGCCAAGTTCTACACTGAAATACCAAAGTAAGCAAATGGTTGCAAATAAGCTATAGTTATATAATGAAAAGTTATTACCATTAAAGTCACTAGTGGTATATAATAATATACTACCACTGCACTAGTATGCTATGACTGATATACAGATTTGTCGATAATCTAACCCAGTTAATAAGGTACATTTCCTTAGAACTTCCTACACACGTGTTCCCGAAACACTATAACTTAGGTATTTTCAAGAAAATAGTGAATAGGCACTGCTGATATAAGGCAATTCTCGTTAACATCAAATCTCATCTCGATCTCTCAGGAGATAACGCCCACTTTTTTCCACTATTGGTTTCACCTTGAATTAGTATTCTGCCTTAATTGTATGAAAATAATTTTCAAATAATAATTGGCTTGGTTCGTTTCACTTAAACGATCACATTCGCGTTTTACAAAGTTCTTCAAAGTGGTATATTTCTAAAAAAGGTTTTAGTGGTATCTACTATTTTTCTTTCTGGCTTGTATGGACGTTTGTATGACTTTTTGGTCGTTTGTTTGTATAAACCCTTGTGAAATACACAGTTTCACTCTCGTTCGTGCATTTGGCCATCAAATCAAATAACAATTGAGATTTTCTTTAAAATTAGTCATAGTAAATGCTCGCCTACATCGTACAAAACCTAAAGAATTTCATTTCTTTATTCGAACATTCATGCATATTTTTTTAACAAAAAGTTGAACTTCAAACACCAGTCTATCACGGAGCGAGATAGAAAATTATTTGGCGGTGCTAAATTGTAAAAAAGAAAGAAAAACAAAAATAAAAATATTGTTCTATAGAGTTTCGAACGCCGCCGTCATCATTATCATCAACCTACGATAAATTCGGAACGTATAGCTACGTTTTTGGTCAATTGTTTACCGTGCGCCCTAATATGGGCAACGATTTCATGTTTTTGTGGACATAGAGATCTCTATCTGTATTTTGCGGTGCCTCCCGGCATCTCATCCGCGGTTTTATTGTCAAAGTCTGCCATCCTATCGCTTTTGACCCAAAAAGGGTTTATGATTGCTTTGTCATCCTTCTATTGTTACAGGCTATTTGCTTTTAAATATACACGTATTTTATCAACCTTTTAATCTTTCAGTTTTAGTGCTTCGACGTTAGTAATTTCTTTCCTAGTCATTATCAGTTGTAGTATCACGGTATCACTTTTAATTCTAACACAGGAGTATTAATTAAGCTTGGAAGTATTCTGCTACTAACTATTGCTGTTGGCATAGGTTGTAATTGGTATGTGCAGTGCAGCAGAAAGTTAGCCGAGGTTATTTAGAACGGACGGATATTTCAATGCTTATAATATTGCCTTTGTTTGAATTACTTTCTGAACACTATGAATTTTAAGTAATTAGTCATTTATTCATTAGCTTATTCAACTGCTGATAATTCCAGACAAATGTATTAAACAATATTCATAATTATGTTATTGTGAAAGAACATGTAGCTCAATGGTCGATCAGTGATTCGTTTTGGGAAATTATTTACATTACCACGCAGCAATTTCACATTGCAAGTCAGGATAGGAGTCTTGATACTAAATAATTCATTTAACTTTTTAGAATGACAAATTTTGAAACTATATGTACCAATATTTCTAAATTGACGACTCTGAGTGTGTTAAGGTAAATCCATGATTGTTCCTGGATTTATTTACCTTGGTTTGAAAGAAAAGAAAGAAATAAAAAAAAAAGTTTATTGATTTTGAACATCGCAACGGATAAAAAACATATAGAACAAGGTGGTTTCATGGATACGCAATAAAAAAAGATCCTTGGTAAAACGTATTTTTAAAACCTCTACCTTTAATCCATAAAGTTTCGGAAATTCAACTAGCTTAATTAACTACCTAATAAATATAATTTTTCCTCAAACACTTTACTGAAAGATCTCTTCAGAGACTTATGAATTAAAAATCAAAATCACCTGCAAATACACAGTGCAACTTTTAAAGCTCGCCCAGAATCCCAAGCACGGGTTGGTAGTGAAAATATCAATAAACAACTACCGACAAATAGTGCAATTTCCCTCGCGGAGTTTACGTAAGTGCGGGCCGGGGGTCTGCGCAGTGAGCTTTACATGTTACGAGTAGCAGAACAAAAGCTTGCTAAATTGAGTCAAATGGAATCCATTTTAGCTGGATACAGATTGACACGATTTGCTTTGGCTTTTAACTTCTCTCGATTCTTTTCGAAATTTTTTAAACGCGTGTTTTGAGATAGGTTTTCAAGATATTCCAATTATATGAAACTAGCACTTCATCCGCTAGGACTAGAGTTAACAAAAAAAATTCGTAATTTTCACAAATTGTAGCCTATATCTTATTCAGATGTATAAGCAACATTTCAATAGCAACTTTACAATAGTAAGGTTTCATTGAAATCCCTTCAGTAGGTTTTACGTGGAAAAGCAACATGGCACATCCATACACACAAACTTTTGTATTTATAATATAAATAGGATAACATGAGCGGTTTTTTTAATCATTTAAGTATCCTAAGCGATTGTAATGCCGGATAGAGACTATTCCCAGACAATTTTTATCGTTTGAAAACAGTTCCGATTATTCAAGAAAAGGTATCATAAAAATCTGTAACAACACACTTAACGTGTTTGTCGTTGTTAACAATTGGTTTGACAAGTAAACAGTTAAAGCCCAAGTCTTCATTGACACCACACCGTCAATATTGATCAACAGCCAATTTTCCTCTCCCGTTGTGTACTTTTCACGTTGTCATAAATTTGTCCGTCGATAGTCAATAGTAGTAAGTGTCAAGTCCATTCACACATTGGTTCCTCCATTTCAAGTCAAAGTGAAGTGTGAAATGTCGTCCTCTGTTTGGACCAATCTGGACACTGGTTGGAATCGACAAACATTTATAGACGACTAAACAGTTTCGAAAGGAATAAAAAAGTTATTGTTTATCCGGTAGTTGGCACGCGCACGATATAAAAAAGGTTGGCATCTAGTTTATTATTTTATGCAATAAAATAAAACGAAAGTAACCTTATTGGTTCTCATAACAAGGATCAATAATAAATATCACTTTTGCAATTGGATGTGCCATGATGTGAAGAAAATGAAGATTTAATATTCCTAATACCCACGTGCAGTTTATCTTCTAGCGTAGCTTAACTTTTAACCCAGAACCCTTAAAATGATTGGTCCCCTTTGAGAACCCCTCATGGTATCTTTTCATTGGATGAACACTGGCAAGGTCTTTTAGACATTAAAACGCCCTAAAAAGAAAGTGCTATAAAAACTGGATACTACACACACAATCAAGTTTCAGTACACAAAACCATGGCAAATTGCAGTTAGAGTATTTGCTTAGAAGCTATGCAACTTTGGTTCCCCAAAACAAGGTACTAGTTGTGATTGTCTTTTTAGACTACACCATGGTCAAACTCAAGAAAGACTAACCCTCGTACGCACAAACGTCACTTAAAATTGAGCAGCGCGTCAAACTCTTTAACTTTTAAGGCATGTACATCAATTGATGTTATTGAATCCGGTGGGAAGTGTTTAAATTATTTAAAAACTGATTATCATAATTATAAATAAGGTATTAATTATTTTTGTCAAGATTAAGATTCAAAGTCAGTCGTGTCCTGTGAAGAGTCCTCCGGCACTCGCTTTGAATGGCTACATATTGGCCCATACCAACTGTGAGTATCGGCCCGCGGCGCCTAAGTCTAAATTTGTATCATTCCGAAATACGCTTATTCCGACGCATTATCCCGTTTTATGACCTATAAAAGTCAGAAGGAACGTACTACATTTGTGCCGCAGCCCTTATTTTCAGTACCTAATATAGCGTATTCTTTATTGGCTTCCCTGTCCTTTATATTTTATAGCATCGTCTATGCATAGATTTTTTCCCGGCGATTTGTGTATTTTACCGCTTACCAATAAAAGCAGTGTTTATGTTTCTGTTTTATTACAGGCGCGTGACGATTTTGCTAATACGTCGGTTTTTTTATTATAATTCATAAAAGGTTTAGTAGCGGTAAAATTTGTATGCGTACGTGAGAATAAATGGAACACGCGAACCTGCGAATTCCTTTTTTCATATGCAATAAAGAGAGAATTGGGTGGCGGTGTTTTAAATTGTATTTTTTGATTGGGAAACCATTTTCACAGTAGTTACAAAAGATAATCTGTGGTGGAAGGCCAATTTTCACCAATGGTGGTCTTATAGCTGTGAATGATGATAATGTATATCACCATGTCCCACGATGCATCTTTAGGGCAGAGTAGTCTGACTCTCTTATTTTCAAACATTTACAACGTTCAAAATCTTCCATAAATTTAATCTAAGTCTCTAAAAGTTTCAAATTATCTAAATCTGTATTACGTTTATTTTATTTTACTTTCCCTAATCACTCGTCGTAGGTATATCTAATCCGAAATTACAATAGTAAATGATAAAATAGTTTCAAGCTTTTATTTTCTTTTAGAACTTCACTTAAAAGCTCAATTCGAATCTAGATGAAAATGCATAGTCACATTCGCAAATTAAACTTAACTTATTAACGTTTTAAATATCTCAACTTATGATTTTCTTCTGTAACTAACCCCCAAAGATACGACACAAACTTCCAACTACATATTACCTATAACTTCAAACATTACCTTTGAACTGCAGAACGTAGCATCACCCCCAAACTCCGCATCTTCATAACTCATCTCGGGTACAGAGGCGCACACATCAACCTTTACATAGGGGCACCTTATGCGGCTGACATTAGACCTATTTTGCACTGGTTTTGCAAAGGTTGATGTGTGCGCCTCTGTACAAGTTAAACAACATATTTCTCAGAGGAACGACCGGATTTCAGGGTAACGTGAAACAAGATTATTCACCTGTTATAAATCAGGCCTAAGTAGCAACACCATCTGTTCACGTCGATGTTCAGTCTGTGATCTAATTACCGGAGTTTTTGCAAGATTTCTGAACAGCAAAAATGCGCTACCCTGATGTTTCATTCAACAATTTAGGTGAAAAGGTGTATGGTGGTGTGTAGGGTAAACTTGCTTTGTGATTCTAAGATAGAAGTTCTATGTAGAAAAAAAACACTCGGTCTAGTGTCAAACAGAATTCCCGGTTGTGTTTTTTGCAAATCGGGTCACTACTTTTGGTTGCATTTTAATTTGATTAATTATCTTAATAATGCTGTAAGGAATTGGTCAGTTTTGTAAAAATATAATATGAACAAGTGGTTAATTATTTTGGTCCTAAATAATATTATCTTTGAAGTAATTGTTTGGCAAAGATGCAATAAAAATCTTGAGCAGTAAGTAGCAAATGTCATAAATGATGCATCAGCTTCAGAAACAATCGCGGAAAAAGACGAAAAAAACTTTAATTTTGTCAACCTCAGCACCGCCAAAATACTTCCACAACACGACCAGAGTTCCCTACTGGCGTAAATAAAGCTATTCATCTTCCTCATCACGCCAATCACATCCCTTCATTGGTCATCCCGCAACCGTGGGAATGCAAAAACTCCAAAAGTCGACACCTTAAACGATCCCGCATGCCCAGTCAAATCATTGACGAATATCCTGCACGCAACGAAATCGTAAAAGCGCACTACCTGCTCACATGTGCAGTATTTTTGCTGTGTTCGAAGGACCTAGAATAGAACTTGAGGGCTTTCCGATACGTAAACAGATTGTGTTACAGAAAAACTATGATTGAGAGTGTGTTGTAAGAACTTTGTCATACTTTGTTGCAAAGTTTTTCTGAACACCAGTCTTTAAAGCAAAAGTTGCTTAAATTATGAACGCGCGTGTTTTAGGGACTAATAGAACATAAAAAATATGTTTAAGGTAATAATAATGTAAACAACACATAAAAAGGAAATGATACTAAGGTATTGTCTTTAAAACAATTAAACACAAACAAACAACAGCCTTCGATACTTAGCACAGTCTGTCACGTACCATGGTCTGTTAGAAGAACTTACTTAATAGGGATAAGCCCACCTGTCCTATTATTTGTTCTTAATATTATCCATCGTTACTATATTTTTGTGTATAAACTAATGAATGAATGTGTACCACTGTTAGGAACAAGGTTCATCTCAACTATGAAGCGCGACCTATACTCCAGCAAGCGCGTATTGTTTAAAACAGCGTGTAATGAGTGAGCCACCATGAAGCCTCCACCTCCACGACCGATATCTAGCCGTCAGCCGTAGCATCATCAGCTAAGAACAAATCACTGATGTTGCTTCCCAAAGCAGAGAGATGCCCAATTAATGATTAATTGCAATGCGTTTTTAAATTAATTTTAAAATGCATTAATTTATTGAACACACTCACATTTGTGTATATTAAAGTGATTTTCGTAAAAAAGTATGAATTAAAAATACTAATCAACATTCGCAGTCATACTACAGATGGAATGCCAGCTGTCTTTCAAGGCGATAAACAAAGGTCAGATGAAATTAACTTTTTTAAAGTTATAACGACTTTCCCATGTTTGGTCTGTGCAAATTCATAAAATATGAAACCTATGCTACGAATACGAACTTAGTGGCTACCAATCTTTTTTTCGTGAAGGTATGTTTTTGTAGGGGGAATGGGTAAGGCATATCGTCTACTGGGGGCGAACTGGGTTTTGTGGAACTCTCCGTCTGGGAGCGACTTCTTGACAAGATGCCGCTAAGAGGCCTACTCATTAAACCCCTTACGGCTCTACCCACCACCTTTAGGGAGAGAGTGAGCTCCAGCCAGAGTTATGTTTGATTCAGAGAGTATGTGCTTAGAACCAAAGACGATCATTTATTCTTAAAATTGACTTCGTCTGGGTTAATAAAAACAAAATGATATTCAAAAGAGATTTGTAGCCCACTGGTTAAAAACTTTGGCTCGAGACCCGAGATCAAATCTGGCCGGAACACACCTACTTTGTGTTCATTGTACAATTTGCGGCTAACTCTCCGGTGATGGAAAACACCGTTATAAAACCCAAGCACCCCGGATAACGGCGGTAAACTCGCCTCTTACCACGTTGGGTTCCAATTCCCTTGGCGAAATGTGGTCTCTGACTATCCCATTAGTGAAAATGGTCGTGAAGGTATATTTTGAAAAAAACTCAAAATCCAAACCAAAAGTAGTCCGAATAAAGCTCTAAAAGGGTAGCAGCAAATGAATCAATTGAGTTGCTCACACAGCCAATTACCCATGTTGATATTCATTAATTCATCTGTTGAATGAATGGGATTTTCTAATAAAAGGTTTCTCAGCTGGCTGTTCAATACCTTGTTGCATCTAACTTTTGAGGTTGGCTGCATCCTATTAAAAATAGGCCCAATGACACGTGGATTCTTCTATAAAAGTGCCGTGCTCTGTCTTTATCGCGAAGTCCTACCTGCATCTAAAATTAAAAGTGTAATTTTACCGACTCCATCAAGTCCGAAGACCGGTTCAGTGTTGACTGCTGACGATTAAATGTCGCCTTCTTTTTGGAAGAACCGCCCCCAACAGCTGACGTTGGCCTGGCTTTTACACAAATTGAACCCCTGTTGCTGCTCAAATTAAAAGCACTCTTTACCATAAAAAGTGTTTTTGGATTAACACTTTTTAGGGCGACGCGGTGAGACAGTTTGACACCTGACGGAATTCTGAGTTTAATTTGGGTAAGTTTATATTACAATGGCGTGACCTGGAAATGTAAACGAGTACAATGAAATTATAACGTATCATGTATAAAATAAATGAAATAGTAATCATTTTCAAAGAGAGGTTGAAATTGTTCATTAAAACTTCATCTTTTTTATTTAAAGAAACAAGTTTCACTGTGTACTTGCAGCGTTTGCTTGATTTCAATTATAAATTTAATATTTATTTCAGGTATCCATACTAATAAAAAATAAAAAATAAAATAAAAATCGTTTATTTCAGGCTATGCCCATAAAAATGATAGTATACAAGCAACTTAAACAACTATGTTAGTACAAAAGGAAAAGGAAAAAAGAAATTAATTTAAATACTTGCCGCCCTCAATGCGCTACTTTTCAGTTCATTTTATACAAAGGACAATCTATAAGAATGCAATACAAATAAATATTAGTTACAGTGTTCAAAGTCAAAATGATAGTCTTCTTACTGGATCGATAGACGGCAACTTATGGGGAAACAACTGCTCCAAATTGGAGTCCAGTTCATCACCCTTTAATGTTGTCGATGTAAATAACGCCTGAACGGTAACATAAGATAACGTTTCAAAACTAAGTAGGTAAACAAATGAATATTCTCTAATTCCTCTGCCTGAAGCTTAACAACGTTAAAAATGAATCTGTCACCAGGTAAAACACACTTTAAGGATTTTTTCTCTTCTAAAATTAAAAAGTAATCATCATGGTTGCATTTCGTTTTGTTTTTGTTTCATTTGGACTCAAAATGCTTTTTCATTTACACTCGACAGCTTAAATCTCCACCTCAAAACGAATTATAGACCTAAACCCACCCTCAGGCAAGTATGAAATTGGATCAGAAGATTAAGAAAAAACGATGATTATTTAAAATTTGGAAAAATACAATTCGGTAAAAGTTAAGTTCCTATATTTTTACGATTGTCATTATAACATCTGATCTACATGTCAAGTGCCTATGTATTTATTACTATACTACTATTGTAAATACTTACGTACTTTACTTGTTTTTCAAGGCTTCTGGTGGAGGCAACGAGAATGACAAAACATCAGGCTGGATTGGAAGCTTTTGAAATTACTTACATCTTTTTACTGAGTTGTTATTATGTTTTACAAGAGTTCGTCGAAACCGCACTCGGTTGTGTCAGTTTAATTTTCACATAGTATAATAGACCGATATAATCTCTCATGAATCACTGTTCTTCAAATGTTGTGCGAATGACGTAAAACCAGTAATCAAAAACAATTGAAAAATGACTTCGTTCGGACCTCGTAATACTCCTTCGAGTACCTGGCTTTAAGATTCATATTATGCCACAATAACTACCACTAAAAAGATCCCGAATAAACGAGCCATTTATTTCATTTTTATACACGCCAAAATATCTTGCAACTGGCGCGAAAAGGCTAAAGCTGCACTTGCCCAAGTCTGCAATTACTGAACCTACTACACCACCTGTCAAACGCACCCGCGACATCGTTCGCTCGAAGTAATTACAAAACAGACGCAGCAAAAAGGGCGGGAAAATGTCGCCGAACTCGATTCAAATTTTGAACTCCTTTTTATTAACTTGCGATATGAAGCTGCCAGATACTGTTTGTGGGTTTATGAATGAAACCTTTTTGTTTTTTTAACAGAGCCCCTTGAACAATATTTCAAGGCCGTGAAAATCCTGGTTCAACGTGTATCGTCGCAACGCAACGCCCTTAAGGGGCCTCAGCTTATTATAATAAGTTAAATGTCTTACTAGGGTTATGTAGGTACTAACTAGATACTTTACCGGCACAATTCACGCAAAAACACCGAAAAACAAGTTTTCCAGAAGTTCAATTAAATATTTCCTATCAAAGATGATTTACTGTTACAGTCATGCTGGCAGTTTTATTTACTTTGATAAAGATTTCAATGGTTATTCTTAGCTAAATGGGAAAAGCACGCTGATTACAAAATTATATTATTTTCCATTCCGATTTAATTTATTTTATTACTAATATCGGTTTAGGAGATAATGTAATGTACACAATACAACAATATATTCAGTTGAAATACATCTCATTACTTCAACAAATACCAGAATACTGTATCTAAACATGTTAAGTGGCACAGGATCATGTTTGCTCTCCGAAAGCATTAATATTCCACGCAACATTAACAAATTTAACATTATCAATGATTAAGCACTAATAATTCAAACCTGGTTAGTATCGCAGTTTCACCGACATTGTTTATCTTTCCATTGCCATGTTTTACATATACCGACCTACCGGATTGTTGCAGTAAAGAATATAACAGGTATCTTGCAGTGTTTTAAGTGAACTTAATCTGTTTTGTTTGTTTCAAATAATTCAATTCATAATTGATTTGTATTTGTTCATAGGAATTATTGTATGTGCAAATGTGCTCCAACAATCCGCACTGACCCCGCGTGTTGGATTATGGCTCGTTCCACCTCATAGTTGAGGTGAGGCCTGTGCCCAGCAATGGGACGTATTATAGGCCGTTTATGTTGTGTGCAAATATGATAAAAACATGAGATAGCAGTACGTACAGCGCATTGATTACCTATCGTTTATTCGTATAATAAAGTAACAATTAGTGATTATTCAAGAATTAGGGGAGTTTTTTTTATACACTAAGTAATCAGGTACAGATTTTTAAGGAATCAACACTTCTGAAAGATGATGACGAGACACTAGCTATACTTTCATATTTTAAAAAAGTGCTATTTATGAATAGATCATCAAATAAATAACTCTGAATGGAACTAACTGTCAGTTTTAAACGTCTGTTTATTTTTTAACTGAACTAAATGACACGAATCACGTAAAACACGTCATTCAGGTCACTGAATTAATAAAAAAGCACGCGATATATTTAAAAATGTAAATATAATATAATTGACTAATTTAACAACCAGATCTAAAACTAACAAATAAGTATACGCCAATTCAAAAATTTAGTTGTTAATGTTTAAAAACTATCAGTTAGATAGTGAATCATCACCATTCACCAAGATTTGTAAAGTATATTTCAAATATTTTTTTTACAAGTAATGTCCCTTCTGTACTTTATTATTTAGAGCTTGCAGTATTATTAATGCATGTTTATCCTACAGAGATAAATTGTCGTATTCATTAAAATTTAATTAAGAATGTGAAATCCTTCACCAGTTAAAACTAAGTAGCATTCGTTGTAGCAATTTGCGCGTGAAGGAGAAAAATTGAGCGTTGGCTGCTCAAAAGATACTTAATTCGGGAACATTTATAATAATCAGGAAGATATATTCACCTCTGGGATTTTAGTCGGTCGTCGGGGAGGTAACATTTTTAAAGATAAACAATGTTTTATTTGCCAGACATAATCTGAAACTATTTTATCTTAATTTCAATTACTAGCCGCTTACTTTTACGAAGATATTTTGAACAAAAGCATCTTTTATAAGGAAACTTTTATTGTTATTGACAATGATTTTATCCTTAGACATATTCCAGGTTACCTTATTCGATTGTAGTTTTAATAATCTTCGTAGAAGCTTCAGTTGCCATCAAAGCCCTTTAATACTGTCATCATCACGGTCATCACGGTTAGTATGGCCACTACAAGCCACACTAATGTGCTAGGCACTGGTAACAGATACCAGTGCCTAGCATATGTATGGAGGTGCTCACATCAACTCTTAAATAGGTATAGGTAGGGCATAAGGTGCCCCTTACGCTGCTGACATAAGATCCATTTTGCAATGGTTTTGTAAAGGTTGATGTGATCGCCTCTGTACGGTTGAGGGCTGTTGGGTTTTGTTTCGCAACCTTCCAGTATTCTACATTTTATTTACAAAAAACAGATTGTATTTAGGAATAAAGATATTTATAAGCATAATTCAGAAACACAAAAACCGATAGTAATTCATATTGATTAGCTCCATAATTATAATTTGTGTCCACTTCAGTGACCTTTGAGTGTCTAGACTTGCGTGTTTTAGTTGATCAACTTTTGTTATTGTTGTGGTATTTTAAACCTTCTGAATTTAAATCACAAAAAATCGATAGGATAGGATTTTAGCGTGTTACACCTATGACCTCGTCATCGCTTACCATCAGGCGAGACTGAGGTCAAACGCAAACCCATTTTAAATAAAAAAATAAAAAAAACACCCAGACACACGAATGTTAAACGGCTGGATGGCTATCTCTATTGTTTTGTTATGTTCTCAATTTCATTGTGCCTACTTATTTTACATTTATCAGGTTAAGGTTTCGGTTTTAAACATACGTTTGTCAGCATTGAAATTGGTAATACCTCTAGGTACCTATACACAGCTTATTTGACTCCAAAAACGATTATTTGTATTAGTTTGAAGTCACCAGTCCCACGATATGATAATCCTTCAACTTAAGCCAATGTAACAAAACACAATTTCCAACTAAAGGGTGTTTTTTTTAGAGGTATAGAACTTTGAAATGGAATAAAACAAAGATATTTTTTTTTTATTAATATGATAAGTACTTTATTCGAAAGACAATCTTCTGGCATTATGATTTAAATACGATTTCTGGCATATGACCGCCACGGCTGGCTCGGACGTAGTCTAATCTGGAGGTCCAATTTTCGATTACTTTTTCCAACATTTGTGGCCGTATATCAGCAATAACGCGCCGAATGTTGTCCTCCAAGTGGTCAATCGTTTCGGGCTTATCGGCGTAGGCTAGCGACTTCACATATCACCACAGAAAATAGTCAAGCGGCGTTAAATCGCACGATCTTGGAGGCCAATTCACGGGTCCGAAACGTGAAATTATGCGGTTACCAAACGTTTCATTCAATAAATCAATTGTGGCACGAGCTGTGTGACATGTTGCGCCGTCTTGTTGAAACCACAACTCCTGCACATCATGGTTGTTTAATTGATGAACGAAAAAGTCAGTAATCATCGCTCTATAGCGGTCACCATTGACTGTAACGTTCTGGCCAGCATCATTTTTAAATAAGTACGGACCAATTATTCCACCAGCCCATAAAGCACACCATACAGTCAGTTTTTCTGGATGTAACGGTATCTCAACATACACTTGAGGATTATCATCACTCCAAATACGGCAGTTTCGTTTATTGACGTATCCATTCAACCAAAAGTGAGCTTCATCGCTAAACAAAATTCGCTTATGTAAATCGGGATAAGTATTTCGAACAGAACCATGATTTTCAAAATACATTTTTACAATTTGGAAGCGTTGTTCAGGCGTCAGTCTATTCATGTTGAAATGCCAAACCAAACTAAACATAAATCACTTGACAGCTGACAAAATAGCCGCCATTTAAAAAAGTGTTGCCAACTTAAAGTTATATACCTCTAAAAAAAACACCCGTTACTTTGTTACCTTGAAAACAAGAGCCTGAGTTAGTCCGTTGTGTTACCTCAGTTTGCCTAACGAATTATGTACTAACCGCTTTAGGTCATTCTACTATTCGGCTGTCTTATCTAAGGCCATAATAAACTTTAACCACCCCACTGTGTTCCATTCCGTTGAAAATTGATAGACATAGGGTTATCACTTGACAGTGTGCGTGCGGCAATGTTTTGTCACGCAACACAGCCTAGCCCACCGGCAAAGATTAACGAGTAATGACATTCTTCATACAATATAACTGTATTTTACAAAAAACAGAAACGAAAAATGTTAATAAGCAAATAATTTTCACACATAACTATAAGTTTAGGATACTTGAAGGGGGTACTGATATCTTGGATCTAATTTATTGATTCGGTGAAGTCGCTTTATAATAATTAGGGTAAGAGCACCATGTATTCCAGCACCGGTAAGGAAAACTACAGAAAGTAACAATACTTGGTCTTTTATAAATTCCTGCTACTTGAAAATTAATTAGTCACAACATGTAGAAATAACGGAAATACTTTTCCAGGTCCATGACCCAACTGACCCCTCAACCATGAACCACCGTGAATTTGGCTCTGCAGGAACATTTAGCGTTGGGACCCCGCTGGGCTGCAATGACCAGTCACTAGAATACGCAGTCGCTGCACTCGAAGACGCCCCTGAAGACAGGAAGTGGCAAACAACACTGCCATCACCACTGATGGCATACCACAGCGCCATGCAGAGTCCCCCCCCCCCCCCCCCCCTCAGCATCCCAGTTGTTCTGCTTCTCACAGGCACTAGCATAGCACCCTTTGCCACGACATGGCAAAGAATCACCAGCATCAACCTTCAAGGTGACCATCAAACCTCAAGCCTATTCATTTCAGCAAAATTCTTAGTTTAAGGTACACAAAAAGCAGTTGAAATGGTTAGGCTCCTGGCCATAAGTTCATTTATCTTTCCTCTATCTAATAAGAACCTCTAGTCTGATTACCAAAACTGACTAGTTTTGGTTTTGGTAATTTGGTTTGGCTAGAGGTTCTTATACAGACAAGCTAACCTTATAATAATCTTTGCCATGACACCATTACGTTACTATCCAACGTATGAATATTCTAAAGTAAAATAACGAAATAACTTTATTATATCCGTCGACATAAGCCGGACTTTTATTTACCTCCAAATATAATTTTTAGGTCAATGGGAATTATGCAAATGAACGCTTTAATCAAATTTATAAAAATAAAATTTCTTCAAACGCGTGATTGAACTTGGCTGCTTCGTCGGTGTGCTAGTGAGTGTTCATGCTTATTGCGTCAAGGGATGTGTTTGATTCCTATTTGACTGAAATAACATTGATAAAATTATAACATCCTATTTTTAATATGTCTTGCAGTATGATGAAGTCTCTAGGAATTAAGTTTATATAATTCATATTTAATGGCTTACCAATTACGCTAACTACGAATATACGAATATTCATTTTTTTTAAAGGCAAATTGTGTGATGTATCTAATTGGACGTGTTTCTAACAAGAAACAAAAGTAAAATACTAAGAATGGTTTGAATAAAATGAGATGTAATAAAACAACACATATGCAAGCTCATGACTATATCCTACTCATGGTAGGTAGCCAGCTTACTGATTGTTGCCGCCGCGTTGTTGTGAACGGAACATTCAGACGGTAGTACTTTGCCAAGCATTTTGAGCCTGTGAATGAAAGTGACCGAATCCAAAAACACAATTTGTGGGAAATGAGCATGAAAGTCTTCAAAAAAGTGTAGTCTTGGATACAATTTACTATATCTCTTTAGTGTTCCGTCGCATACGATTGATTTCAAGCAGAATTATTGATTGATCTTTTGAGTTAACAGTGGCAGAGTATTTTTTAATTATACTATATTTAATATATAATTAGACATAAAATAGAAAGTAGTTCTAAATTGGGTCACTTTATAATTTTGTATCTGATTATATTTTTTATGAATTAAGTCTGTTTATGACGTATATTGCAAATGAATACTATAACATAATTCAGTTTAGATACAGACCTATATCGTATAAGGTCACTTTATGCCAAGAAAATTTGAACTTACCTTTACCGTATTTTTGCAATAAAAAGACACAGTTCGAGCTCCGCCTGTGTATTACATTTCCAATCGCAAGCACCGCCGACTTAAAACTAGTTCTGCCTCTTTCACACAAAATGCATCCACGAAAAGCAGGAAGAGTAAAAGAGACCGAAGTATGCGCTGCCCTGTTTTACTTAGAGATAGGTCACTTTTTCTTTACAGGGTTATAGAGCATGATTTATAAGGTCAGTTTATTGGAAAATCGAGTGTAACAGGAATTTTGAGTTAAGTCACTTTCATTCTAAGGGTGCGAAGGGGTGAGCCTACCACCGCTGTCCATGCGTGTTTTTGATCACCGGAAAATTGTTCTATAAATATGAAGTAAGTGTTCGGGACAAAGTGGAAAAGTGGTGGGGAGGCCTTTTCCTAGCAGTGAGACACTACTTTAGGCTAATAATAATAATAACATGTCCCGAACACGGACATATTTTGGGCCAGATTTTAACGCGCAGGTCCACACGGGATCCTAGTCAAAGTGTTTACCTACGGAAAAATAAAAATATTAATAATAAATAAATAAAGGAGAAAACACTGTTTTTTGTGTTTTAAACACTTAGACCCAGTCCAAATTTATATTCATTTCTTTAACAACAATAGTGCTGCTGCGTCAATCGTCAGTAGGTCGTCCGCTGGTAATATTATTAAGTAAAATAAAACCAAATATAATTATCTATTTATTGTTAGAACAACCAGTGTTGAAATTTGTCTATTCACTATACTAACGTCCCTGCTAATCTTGTTTAAATACAAAGGATTAACTACTGGGTGTAATCAATTACTATAATTCACTAAAGTAAGAATTCAAATGTCATTACGACAAGTCACGCTCCATGGCGTGCTCATAACTTTCCAATTAGTTTGGATTTCTTATAGGATTGAATTCCTAAGTGCTTTATAAACTTCTTGTTTAGCTTTTAAGGTTACTAAATGCGAAATAAGTGCGACTATAATAAAATTTTGCAATGCTTTCGTTTAAATCGAATTTACCAATGGAGGTTCAATGTTGACTTTAAAAGTACACTCAAAGATGCTATTTTTAACCTAGTACGTATTGGTGTCGGTTTAGCAGTTTTCATTACCTTTTTCACTAAACTTTATTTTCCACAATTTCCGACTAGTGGACCATTGATATTGGGTGATATTATTAGGTTCATTATATTGTTTCCACTTTGACTTTCGATAGTTATACTTGCTGGAGTTGGACTCCAATTGAAAACAAAACAAACAACCTTCATTCGTTCAGTCTTTACACGTCAGACAGTTAGGCACCTCAACCACCTCAACTAAAGGGGGTAATTATGTCAATCTCTTTTTCCTATAAGTACTAATATTTAGGTGGTAATTTCAGAGTATGGCGGTCTTAGCTATAATACTTACGGGGTAGAGGCCGACGTCTGTCGTATGCCGCAGGAACTCCGAGCGATTTGAGTCCCAGATTGGTTGCCCAAAGACATTAAGCGGACACATGGTACGAAAAAAATGTGATGACGGGATGAACTGGACTCGCTTATAGCTGATTGGCCTGCAGAAGTACAATGTCTGCAAAAGTGGTTTCATGCTCTCAATAAATATTTCCCTTACATAAATTATTCCTATATTAGGTATTTTGTAGTTCTGTACATCAAGTTGGGTAACTTTGAATTTCAGTGTAACATTGAATCCGCTCTTTTAGATCAGTTACTTTTGACAAGTACTCCAACTAAAAGATATTGTTGAGTCTATGAGGGATTGGCTCAAAAAGAAACCATAAACAACAGTATGGTAACTTTTACTGTTTTTAAACAGTGGATTCAATGTTACACTGAACTTCATTACTGGCTTTTTCCAGTTCTAATATCATTTAATTCCACCTTGTCACTCTTGTAACGAAAAGTTATCTTTTGCACTTGCAATCATAATATTCATCTTCAATTTGAAAGTTTTAATTAGTTTTGTTTATTTTTGTGCTCATGCAGTTTAGGATTATTTTGTAAAAATCTTGTCAGACATTTGAATAATATTCTCATTCGCAGTTTTTTTCTTTTTTTGTATCTTTCTGCTTGCAGGTTAATAATAAGGTTGTATCTGTTATCTCCTGTCTACATTTACCTCTTAAAAAGTTTTCGAGATATCTTACTAACAACTACTCTACAGAACCGTGTCGTACCGTATTATTTTTTCACCCACGCACTTTGGGACATTTCGAGTCGTTTCCTTTTAACGTATTCTAAAAAGCCCTCTATGGGCGCAAATAAAAACACGATAACCCTTTTGAACGACGCTCCCGTTGTTTCTATTATCATTGCTAGCTTTTTCGAGGGGCCAGAATTTTTTAGGCTACTAAAAAATAAGCAACACAGCCGGATATGGGAGCGTTCTCCATCTGTTTTATTAAAACTGCGATATTGATCATCCGTTCGTTTAATTGAATGATCCACGCGTTGAATAAATGCAACCGCATTGCGTTGAATATGTTGACTTTGTCCGATTTATTGTCGCAATAACTTGCTGGCTAAGCAACGCCTTCTCGGCCGATGCGATGATTGGTTTCTCTTATCGATTCATCGCCCCGTTATCCTTTGATGGCGGAGAACGAGATCTCAAAATGATAGACATTCCTAATTAATCTCGGGATATAATTGCTTGAAGTTGTGCTTTTTCTCTTTTAAGAGCACAACCTAATGCAAATGAAATAAAATGCAGAAAATTTTAATTCTGTCGTATTCTTAAGCCGTTGTATTTTCATCATGAATCTTAAGACATTTTTTGGATTGCGACGGTTTTGTCATGTTATATTAAAATTTCAAAAGACGGGAGTGCTACCATGTATCCTACTTGTTTTGAGATTCCAATATTTCGGCACTGTAACAAGCGCTATGGTCAAGGAGTAACTTGTTATTGGCAGGCATATCGGTCGGAATGAGGTACATGGTAGCAATCCCGTTTTTTGAAATTTTAATGTTATTGACCATGAAAGTTAAAAGAAATATTTTGCCATGTAATGCTTTATTTAACGTTTATCAGTTTATCATTAGTCTGCAGATTACAACAGTTACTAACCGCAAACATGGTGTAAAATGCCATCGTTCCAGGATGTGCCAAGCTAAGTAGCCGTGACGGCTTGCATTGAAGGACGCATTTTATGTGTAGCAGTGAAGTGATTAAAAGTAGCTGTGCTGATGTTTTCTTTTTGCTTTATTTTGATTTGCTCTAATGGGAAGCGGGTGTGAGGGTCACATGTCCAGTAATGCATTTGAATTATGACTGTTCAGTCAAAACTCATTTAATATATTTGTGTTTAATAACATTCCATATTTATAAGGAGACAGGGTTTTGGATTCACTATTTGTGAGATCAGATTAGAGACCCTCAGTTGAAACTTGGAATGGAAGACAATCATAATCGATCAAGAAATAATTGTCTGAACTTAAAACAGTTGGAATGTTTTTGTCCGCGCAAAAACTTTTTTGCTGAGACAAAAACTCAGTACGTGCTTCAGGTCCGTATTTACGATGGATCCAGCCAATTATGACGGTCATCAGATGGGCAGCATCGGAAAATATGGGCACTTGACATACTGAGATGAGTTGGGTGACGCAAAAAATTGCTCGTCTCTGTCGTTGTGGGTAAAAACTTGGAGAGCAACCCGAACGGTTGGACGCAGCAAAAACTGTAGATCCCAACGGGAAGGCCGAAAAAAGTGGACGGTTCGGATACGGCATTTTGCAACCGATGACTGGCAGTTACGCAAGGGGCTACTTAACCTTTAGATGTCTCCGAGCATTAGACAATGATGACATGACATTTCTGGTACCTGTGAACTGGGAAGGAACTCATTACTGCGGATGGATAGCTGATGTTCGCAAGATAATATCTAAAAGAATCGTTACGTTTATTATCAAGTCACATTCTCTTTGTCATTTTGTTCACATTAACAATTAATTACGTAAAAAAATTGTCAGTGTCACTGTCTACTAGAAATTCTGAGTTAAGGAATTTAATAGAAAAAAATTGGTACCTAGTTACTGACTCATTTTTGGTTTTTGGCTCGACGAAAAAACTATATGGTAAACTGAGTTGCTACCTATAAAAACCTAGTTTCAAAAATAATAACAATTTCTTTCCTCATTCCCAAAGTTGCAATATTTTCGAAACCACAAAAATAGTGCAGCTGTCTAATTTATTAAGTATGATAGTAAAAAAAGCCTTCTTTACTATTTACTGAATGGCCAGATAAAACTACGAGGATAAGTTTCGTGGCATTTGTTAAAACCTGACACTAATTTACAGAATAGTACATTGTTATCCTAGGGGTGAAAGTAACTTATTTAGTCCCGAGACGGGGTTTGGCGCCCGGAACGAAGTGAGGGCGCCAATAGTTCGAGGGACTAAATAAGTCTTTAACCCGAGGTAAACACTGTGCTTTTCATTACAAATACGAGGAAAGTAAAAATAAAAACATGAATTAATTCATGAAGATCGAATTGCCGCTTTCCCGCCTATTTTGTTTGTTTTTTTTTCTGTGGCCGGTCCGCTATTCAGCCTTAATTTTTTATTTTCATCATTGGAAAAATGGTAAATATTTAGCTCGAAGCTAAGTTATTTTAAAGTAATTGTTGAAACTTAATTATAATAAAGTTATTTAATAAATATATATTCTCTAATCAATACTTAACTTTAAGTTATTTCAATTTTACATCGTGGCTGTATAGAAAGTTGGAACATAGTTCAATAGTTAAGTGAAAAAGAACTAGTTTTTTTTTAAAATAATATGACAGCTGTCAGTTGAAAGTGATTCTCCCTAGGGATGAAAAGTATTACTTTCAGCCCGCTTCTCAGGTCAGTAATGACCTACTTTCAGAGTATGAGTAATGAAAAAGTATTTTGAAATGAGAACGTTGCAGCTATTGTTTCTGTCTTCTTACATCCATGAATGTACTAATGAAATCGTGCCCGGGCAGCACACAACTCGGTGATCGCATCAAAAAGCGCTTACAGCGCTTTCTTTTTTGCTTCTAATTGTAAGTTATTCGGCTGGATTGGGGCATGCGCTATACAGGTTTTTTTTATTTGCAACTTTACTATTCAGAAAGTGCTGATTGTACAAAAAGGGTAAGTTTATTCTGCAGCTGACAGCAGAGAATTGATTGTTTTTAAGCATGAGGTATAAAAACCAAGAAAATGTGAATGGATTAAAATAACATCTATGTTTGTCTCCACATACCATGTTGAAAAGCCCCATCCCTTACAAAATTGAGTACGGATTTCTCTTGGCCTGATTGTTCCACCAAGTTTGCGATATAGTCATGAGCGTATGTTATGACAAAACTAGTAAATGTTACGAATTCAATAAATCAAACAGCATTCGTAAAATTTTATTACAAACCACCATTGATAACAAAAAAAAATGAACCCTCACTCTCCAGTCCCCCATATCTGCGTCCACCACTCGTAGATAGTAAAACAAAGCCGCGTCCGCACATACATCACCGCGTGCCGGTGGGCGGCAAATAGCCCGTACTGGTAAATCGTGCGTCGAAACGCGCAATATCAATGGTGTTGCAGCGTCATTACTAGACGCTTGGGTGCACGCACGCGCCGCTTGATAGTACCATAGAGCAAGCTTAGAAAGAGGAGACACATTTTTTTCTTAGTATTTTTTTTTTCTAAATACTTGGGTCTTTACTGGTAAATCGTGCGTCGAAACGCGCAATATCAATGGTGTTGCAGCGTCATAACTAGACGCTTGGGTGCATGCACGCGCCGCTTGATAGTACCATAGAGCAAGCTTAGAAAGAGGAGACACATTTTTTTCTTGGTACGATTACCAGTACTGACGTACTGGTAAATCGTGCGTTGGAACGCGCAATGTCAATGGTGTTGCAGCGTCATCACGCGCCACTTGATAGTACCATAGAGCAAGCTCAGAAAGAGGAGACACATTTTTTTCTTAGGAATTTATTTATTTCTGGAGACCAGGGGTTGTACTGGTAAATCGTGTGTCGAAACGCGCAATATCAATGGTGTTGCAGCGTCATTACTAGACGCTTGGGTGCACGCACGCGCCGCTTGATAGTACCATAGAGCAAGCTTAGAAAGAGGAGACACAATTTTTTTTAGATACTAGGGTCTGTACTGGTAAATCGTGTGTCGGAACGCGCAATATGAATGGTGTGTCAGCGTCTCTGCTTGGTTGGGTGCCAGCACGCACTACTTTATAGTACTAAGAGCAAGCTTAGAAATAGGAGACTTTATTTCTTTCCCATTTATTTATTTTATTTATTATTTTACTTAAGAATAGACAAAACGACCATTAAATTGCAAATACAATGTAAGTAGTGGTGTGGTGTTGCCACGCTACAACCAGATACTTTGATGCTGCTTGCTAGTGCTTACGATCAATCTCAGAAAGATGGACAGAAGAACCATTATGATTAAATAAAACTGAACTGTGGATAAGGTGAATCATTCGTTCAAATGTATTTCAATAAATACCGCTGAAATTAATGAAGTAATCATAAACATTTTTCTGGGCCATCTACCTTCATGACCACCTTACATAATGATGAGATGAGCTTATTGCCCAAATAAAACATAAGCATTTCAAATCATCAAAACACAAAATCAAATAACGTGAAAATTATCTCATAAATGCTCATTTTATTTTTGTGCTTTAGTTTCTCACAACAAAATGTTACTGCTCTTAGTTGATAGTCTTTGTCTGTAAGTAGTATTGTTCCCCTGTATTTTGTTCTGCCACCTATTTCCTGGTTCCGGAGTCCGACTCAGTAAATATTGCATTCTAGTACGATTGAATGGAAACCCAAGTGAGTTTATTATCAATCTGAATTGGTTTTGTCCTTAGTTTTATTTTATTTTCCACTGCATCCCGACTTATCTTGCTCAAGCGTTCAGCTTCAAGTTTGAAGAAAAATCGTGAAAGAATTTGCTAAAGTTTTCCTTATTGCGCAAATTTCCTTTTTATTTTCACTTCGGGATCTTAGATTTATTTACCTCTTCTGGCTTAGTTGAGTTAAATAAGAAAATGTTAGCTGAAAATAAACATCTTTTAAAAGTAAAATTTAAAAGGTACTTAGGAATAAGTGAGTGTTGGACTTAACGTAAATAATAAATTTCATGATTTGCATGGCAAGGGTACCTACAGCTAAGAAAAATAAACATATTTTACTAAAAATGGGGCCTTTTCTCAATTTCGCCATTTAATGTTACTTACCAGAGTTTTATTATAATTAGCGACACTACAGGATGGCACTATAAATTTTTTTTTTCGCAACCAACCGGTTAGGCCACCTTCCGGGAAAAACTATTTTTGCAAAAATCGAAGTATTCCGTTTTAGATTTTGTTAAAAACGGTCGCGAGATTCCTTTTACCATTTCTGTTAATTCTGATAATTTGAGATTTGGCCTACCACACCTTTTTAAAAAACTCACTCAGAGTGGAGGTGGATGCCTATAACATTGATGAAATCACCCTGGCTCATAGGGTAAAATATACCAGAAAGATTCGGCCGGTCTGTTAATGGTCTCGGTAGCATAATTGGTAGTGCAGTCACCCGGTTTGCGAAAGATGCGGGTTCAAGTCCTGCCTGATGCCAATATGACCAAATGTCTTTTTCTGGTTTTCAGATCTTTAAACTCACTCAGAATTAGTGGTATGGATGAAATGAGCATAGTAGATAATGTTCAACTTATTTTTGGTTTCAGTGTCAATGCTAAAATCCAAAGAAAATCAATTACAAAGAGGGCAAAACCCGATACAAATTCCCCAGCACTGTTACGCGAGCATCATTCAATTTGTCGTTCTTTTATTTCCCGTCTCATTGTTTTCATTTCCGTCAGCGAGAGGCTAAGAAAAATAGCGGGTACAAAAAGTTCTATCTAAAGGGCTATTCGAGCGTGAACCTTCAAAAACAGAGATAGAACAACAGTTTCGAATAGCCAGCCTTCGACGTCTTTCTCGGGTTCATCGATTCCGAATGAAGTTTGAAAACTTAATACTCTTATTGACAAATAAATTCTTTGTGACAAAATTTCAGAAACAATATTCTTATTATGTTTTGCTTTGTTTTGCGATTGGAAACAAAACGCTTTGATGATCATAAGTTCAGCTAATGTATCTTATGTGCCTAGTAGATCATACCAATAGTAGATCATAATTTCTCTATACCTACAGGTATGGGCCAATCACAACGCTGCATTTGGAGACCTTAGAAACGTGCCAGCTGACGTGTCTGGTTCGTGCTCGATCTTCAAAATCAAGAAAACCTGGAAAAACTGTATTTTAAACCAAAGCCAACCAAATTGTTTCTCCGCGTAATTCATGCGTAAGACTCTATTTTATTGTGAGACTGTTGCAAAAAATCAGTCAGATTTTCGTGAAACAGTAAATGTCAAAAAAAACTGGGTTTTAAAACATAATTCTAACCAAAGGCACAAAAAAACAACAGTACCAACCTACTCGTAATATCAGAAATTGAATGTTTAATTAACGCCAAAAGAATTACGCTACTCTATTCAAACAAATTATATTTAATCCACCCGGTAGCTAAACTTCGGATAGCAGCGACCCTTTATTAAAACTACGCCATCTAGCGCTTCTTGGGTGCTATTCCTTAAATAACTTTTGTCAGTTTAATGACCGCTTCGTTTCCCGGCTGACCTACTTGCAGCCTTTGTGAGACATCCCCCATTTCGTCGAGCACTTATGCAAAAACAAATATGCTCTAGTTTTTTTCTGCGACCATGTTTGCGGTCAGACCTCATTTGAGACTGGTGGTTTTACTATTTATTTGCGGCTTGCATACTCTAGTCTAAATTGCTTGAATTAAGTTCTAGTAACGGTTTTGTAATGGTTTGCAGTGGTTAAAGATTTACATAGTAGCAACTTTGTTGGTTACCTACATACGTTTCCTCTTTAATAGCAGCACAAGAGGTTTCTTAGTACCTAAGCTCTTTTCTTAAATTTCTACTCCCTAATTTCATTCTTATTTTATAATACAGTATTTTAGGTAATAACACTCGATAGATTTAAAATAGATCTGATAGCAATATTTTTGTGGGTCGCGTTTAGATTTATAGGATTTTTCTGCAGAAAAATATTAATTGCTGTGAGAAATTAAGTCGAAACTAGATGTTATTAATAAAAAAAAGTATTTAAATAACAACCACAGACCAAACTTGCTTAGTTTGTAAGATGAACTTGATATAAAATCATGCAAATATTTATATACGTTTAAATAAGAACAATGGAATTTTTACACACCTTTTTATCTGTCACGAGATCCTGAAGAACCACAAGACCAGAAATATTTGCGAAAACCCAAAAGTCACATAGCATGACGAACATAACCACTTGATAAGACGTCGACGAGCCGTTAAATTCTAAATTTATTGCCGAAAATTGTACAGTTTATTGTTAAGCATATTTGTTTTGATAGGTTATTTTATTTTTAGCATTAGGGATAATGCATTATCATCTTACTAAAGATAGGAAAACCAGAAAAAGGCATTCGGTCTTGGCATCAGGCGGGACTCGAACCCGCGCCTTTCGCAAGCCGGGCGACTGCACTACCAATTATGCTACCGAGACCATTAACAGACCGGACGAATTTCTCTGGTATATTATACCTGACAGACAGGTTGGTTTCACCAATGTTTAGGCATATACCTTAAACACTCGAAAGAAACATTATTGCAAATATTTGACTTTCGATTAAGATGAAACTATGTTTTTGATAGGTTATTTTATTTTTAGCATTAGGGATAATGCATTATCATCTTACTAAAGATAGGAAAACCAGAAAAAGGCAGGAAAAGGGAGTCCCGCCTGATGCCAAGACCGAATGCCTTTTTCTGGTTTTCCTATCTTTAGTAAGATGATAATGCATTATCCCTAATGCTAAAAATAAAATAACCTATCAAAAACATAGTTTCATCTTAATCGAAAGTCAAATATTTGCAATAATGTTTCTTTCGAGTGTTTAAGGTATATGCCTAAACATTGGTGAAACCAACCTGTCTGTCAGGTATAATATACCAGAGAAATTCGTCCGGTCTGTTAATGGTCTCGGTAGCATAATTGGTAGTGCAGTCGCCCGGCTTGCGAAAGGCGCGGGTTCGAGTCCCGCCTGATGCCAAGACCGAATGCCTTTTTCTGGTTTTCCTATCATATTTGTTTTGTTTTCGCAATCCCCAGCAGGGGGCGCGGGTGTGGCAGTTAGTTTAAATTAATATTCTGTCAGCGCACATGATTTTCGGCGCTGTATTTTATGATATCTCCAAGATTCGATCAGAAAACTTGTATCATATCGAGTGAACAGCAAACAATTTATACCGGTTTGTTTTGTTTTAGGCAGTTTGTGTTTTGCAACCGAAAGAGATATTATCCCGGGCCGATTTCATTTTGTTTGATAGTTTAACTTTTTGCATTTTCTTTTATACCTTTGAAAGAAACTTGAAAATTACGAGGACGCTCTTACATCGTTGTCTCAATAAAGATTTCAAAATTATTATATTCAAATCAGAATATACATATTTTCATTGTTGTACTGCGAGACTAGTAGCCGCATAAAGTATCAGATATTTGAAGAAGGCTAACGAAAAATGATATTAACTTTTACTGTTTTTACGACGTAAACACACGCTAAGGCGGGCAATTTTTAAGGAGTATAATTTAATGATAATGATATTATTATTGTACATATTAGCTGTTTTAAGACTACTCTTTATTTTCGGAAAACATATTAAGCCGAACCATTATTTATAATTAATTCCTATTAATCCTGAGTGTCAGCAAAGTTGACTAGTCTAGACAGGTTTTAGTCTACACACACCGGCACAATTAGGGGAACACAAAAAAAAAGTAGATTTTTTAAAATACCGTCGGATATCTTGACAAGTTGTTATTATTTATGTATTACTACCCTCTCTAGAAATCCACTTGAGCACAAATTTCTCATTCACAAGTGTTAAATTTTTTTTTATGGCACTTTAAGCTTTTGCTGACACTTATCGTTAGCATTTCTTCTGATAAGAACTTTGTTGGGTCCTGTTCATAGTGACTGTGGCTCATTCAGCTGTTTATTTTTGAATTGTGTACACATTCCTGATACGAAATGAGTGATTTGCCAGCAACTACAGTGGCTAGGGCTGTAACCATGATCGAAGAGGGGCATACCTACCGCTCAGTAAGTCGAGCTTTGGGTGTATCGACTTCAGTGGTTAATCGCGTTGTTCAACGCTACAGGGAGACAGGATCGTACGTCCGGAGGCGAGGACAAGGCAGAAATCGGGCTACAAGTGCCGTTGATGACCGTTTCATCACCTTGCAAACTTTAAGGAATCGTCGACAGACCGCAGTTCAGACCCGAAATCAACTGGCTGAGGTCCGTAACGTTAATGTTAGTGAACGAACAGTTAGGAGGCGTCTTAATGAAGTTGGCTTAAGATCTTATGTGCCAGCAAAAGCACCTAAACTCGAGGCAGCTCATCGTGTGGCAAGGCTAGCGTTCGCCCGTGCGCACCGAGATTAGACAAGTGAATGGAGTCGCGTTTTATTCACCGATGAGAGCCGTTTTTGTGTTAATTTCGTGGATGGACGGGAGAGGATGTGGAGATATCGTGGAGAACGATATAACCAAACGAACTTCACAGAAACAGTGGCATATGGCGGAGGGTCAGTTATGGTATGGGGTGGCATATGTTTGGGAGCTCGCACAGACTTAGTGCTTATTGAAAACGGATCTCTCACTGCACAGCGATACGTAACCGAGATCTTAGAACCATATGTCATGCCTTTTGCCCCATTCATAGGCTCACATTTCATTTTCATGCACGATAACGCGCGCCCCCATACTGCGCGTATCGTGAGTACCTACCTGAATGAGGTTGGCATTAGTCAAATGAACTGGCCAGCGCGATCACCGGACATGAACCCTATAGAACATGCCTGGGATATTCTGGGAAGAAGGGTTCGACAGCGAAATCCAGCTCCCAGGAATGTTGAATAACTGAAGCAGGCATTAGTGGAAGAGTGGAACAATTTGCCTCAATTAATGATTGATGGCCTTATTCTGAGTATGGGAAATCGAATCCAGGCTCTCCTAAGAGCCCGTGGAGGTAACACTCGCTATTAATTTTAAGTTTTTTTTTGTTAATTTTGTAATAAAACCAATTTAAAATCTCACACTCCTAGTGCTTTATTTTACAAATTTTCGTAATTAACGCTTAATTTCTTTAAAAACAGGTTAATTGTAGCTTACGTTGATTCAATTTAGTTATTTTAAGGTTATGTGAAGTGTTACTGAAGAACAAAAAAATATTGAAAATGAATTCATTGAAAAAATCAACCTTTTTTTTATGTTCCCCTAATTGTGCCGGTGTGTGTAGTTCTAACCGGTTAAATGTAAATAAATAAACTTCAACGTAGAAACAGCTTCTTTGCAAACACAACGTTGCAAGACAATAGAATTATGCAGCTTTATCACAGAGCTACGACTTTGTTCAACTGTTCAAAGTTTTCGCTTGTTACCGGATTTTCTCAGCTACAAGTATAATTCGTTTTTCCTCATTCTTTGTGGCTATTTGTGTACGATTTTTGTTAAGAATAATGGTTTTAGGACAAAATGTTTTGTTTATGTTTGTTGTGGTTTTGATGTGTTTTTTGTATAGTATTGTTTATTCCTATTTGATGGTTCTTGCTGTCGATAATTTTGCTTAATAGGGTTTTAGATCATCAACCTATGAGTAAGTACTCTTTTTTCATGTATTCTCAACAGTTTCTTATTTCTTTACTACCTAGTAGGTGAACATGCAGAAGTTTCAAATAATAATTGTTTTATCGACCGCTAGAAAACTACCTATAAATAACTTTACAATTTATATTTCATAAACGTACAAAGCTACTCTTCATACATTAAGAAAATCATAATTAACAACAGACATCAAAGTGAAGGACAGCCATTTTTATAACTTTCAAGCGGTCGATATAGCGGCCTAGATACTTCAAATTCACGTCCAATTTGGTCACCGCCAGTTAAATATAACTCAATCACTGAACTCATTGAATTATCAATGGACGTAGTCTGGCCTTGACGACATGTGTCATACTCACTTGCTGCTTACCGATTACGTACCTTATACGTCAATAAATTAAGCTATCACGTGGTTAAAAATAACAGTCAGTAGTAAAAATGTGACTCTATTTTCCATGATCTTATTTTTTTTTCATTCAAAATATAAGTATTAATTATCTTTTTAAGGCTCTCGTTAAAGCACACTGCTGTACACAATTGTTTCTAGTGGTTTTATTTTAAACATTTCTTTAAATTAAAAAACATTTTTTTTAAATCATTTTTACACTTCTTTCGAGGTCCTTTCATCGAAGTAATAATTCCTCAATACGTGACTATCCCTCATCTTATCTGAATAATCAAAATCTGATTAAAATTCAGCATTCGTGCATTCACGATCTCGTCATAAAACATCTGAAAAACCAACAATATCACACGAGATATATCTCGTGCGGTTAAAATATGCGTTTTCGGTGGTTAAGGCTTTCTACACAAGTCATTATAATGCCAAATATATATTTTTAAAAAAAAAATATTGGCATACTCAATGCTAAATAACATGGCAAGTCAAAATTAAACAGGTTTTCAAAATCGTGTTTTTAAACCGTCTAAAAGAAAAATTACACTTACAAGTAGTATTTTTTAACTAACTCCTAAATTGGTAAATGAATAGTAGGTAAATCACCTAACCACCATTATTCAATTTAATCATTTTTACCACAAGCCTTTATTTCAGGTTTGCAATTAAAACTGCTAATAATAGTATTCAAAATGAGCAGAACAAACATGCAACCAAAGTAAAAATGCATCATTATTTATTATGAGCTCGAAAATCCTATTGCTGAGCAAAGGTTTAAAATAAAAATGAAATTAATAAAATTGTCTTTTACCTGAACCTCCATGTGTCGCAAGCCTTATGCATTCGCGGTAACTGACGAAGAGATTAAAATTCATTTGGGAACCGCCACCCCGCTGTAAACTTAAAAACTAATGTGCCAAGATAAAAGGCGGTGATAAACACCCGTTTTTGGGGATCCTTTAGCATTTGGCAGTTTATTTTAGTATCATTTTGAATATTGAGCAACTTTAGCGGATTTAACTCACTGTTTTAAATGTTCTTTGACTGCCTAACACAACCCTTTTCGAGTACTTGATATCAATTTCGATCACGAGATGACAAAGATTTGTCTATTTTTAATGTCCAAGGATATTTATTTATTGATCGGTTCTTTAAAACTAAAACATGCAATCATGATACGGAGCAAACCCACTGAACTACACCCTTCTAACAATTCCAAACAGTCAGCAGCACACTGTCTGTTTAACTCCTTAATATCACTACGGAATCCTTTGACCAGATTTTACGTTGACGATTTAAAAGTTCAAATAGCATTCTTCTTAGAATCCAGAGTGTGAACTAAAGTTTTTTTCACCTTACCCAGATAAATGCGTGAGAATATCTTTGTTTCGTGCAAAAATGCATTTGTAATTCAATCCGAACAACTAATTGAGAATTAATTCGGATCGGATCGCGACTGCAATTTATGGATTTTACAACTTGAAGTTGGACTCCTGAATTTGTCTGATAAAGGCAAAAATTAACAAGTCAATTTGCTACCTGCTTTAAGTTGCTTATTTATTAAAGCAATATAAGTAAAAACCCGAGCAGATTCAGTGCTTAAATACATTTCACCTAACCATTTAACTATTATTAACTTACATGGCAACTTTTAGATATAACTTTTTTTCTACTAAAGCAGCCGTTTTTATTGACATGGATACTCAAAAAAATCTAGACTAAACCCAAAGGTTGGGTTTCGAACTTGCATAATATCGCTATAGGCGCAATAGCTCTTACCATTAAGCTATCGAGACTTCAACTGGTCAGCCTATTTTGTCTATTTAGCTGTCGTTTTAGACAATTCTCGAAATATTTATTTTATTTGTTTCACAAAATTTCTGCAGAAAAAAAACAACGCCTTCATAAGTTGTATGCGTTTATATTATGCGTTGAATGAATACTCATTATAATCATAAACGGCCTATATACGTCACACCGCTGGGCACAGGCCTTACCTCAACTATGAGGTGGATTAAGCCATACTCCAACACGCGGGCTCGGTGCGGATTGTTGGAGGGGTGTAAGGTTAGTGCGCAACTTTTATGTCAGATGTTATCAAGCCGCCCTAAGTCCACCGACTAGGCTTAACGACTGACATCTACGGCGTCAGTCGGGACCAACTGCTTAACGTGCCTTCCAAAGCACGGAGATGCCCGAAATACACATCACTATCCCATTTCCGACCCGGCGTGTGTTGCTTTACAACAGCGATCGTCGCCGATCACTGTCACAACTGCGTCACGGGCACTACTAAACCTAGTTTATGAAAAATAAAAGGATGTAAATGCTGTGTGTTAGCAAATATTGAAGCAGAAAGCTAGACAGGAAAACGAGCAAAAGAGGTCATATCCTACGAAACAGAATAGTTAAATACTAGGGCAGCGCACTAAGAAGAGTCCCCTAGCGCGGCTCCGGAAAATATGCTCGCAGCCTACTTGAAACTGAGTAGGAGGATAACTGAGGAGGAGGACTTTGTAGGAGAATAATACACTTTTTTGTATTCACCTGATTTGTGAAATCAAAACGGTACAGGTTTAACAGGCTATTACTTTTAGTTTTGATCGAAAGCGCATCAGGCTTTCCAGTTTCGGTGACGATTGATTCAGCGTACTTAGCAGCTACGTGTTGATGGATACAAAGTTAGTACTGCTTCATGCTTGGTCTGTGTGGTCATGATCTCTTCATGGATTTTGAGTTCCATAACACCAGGTAAATCTGCACATGGTTTGGGCAATTGTATAATTGTACTAAATTAAAGGAAAGAAGTGCGAAAAAGGTCGCAAGTGACGACGTTGGTTAACATTGTTCGATGTTATCCGACTTCGCCAGACATTGCAAGCCGCGAGTGTCACAAGACACAGAATACACTTTCGTATGTGCATTTGTGCAAAGGCACAAATAGGTCGATTAAACTCATAACCGCATTCGGGAAGCTGCGTCTTCAGAAAAACCACAATAAGGCTGCCTGTCCATTGACGCGGTTGCATGAAATCTCGGAGCGGAGATTTCATGCAATCCTATTGGTTAATATTTCTTCGTTTCTCCGCTCCGCTGCCCCTCTCCGCGTCAATGGACAGGCAGCCTAAGCCTTAGGGCTGAAACTTTCCGTTCAAAAGGAAGAAAAATAGAAAGTAAGAGTGGACTGTACTTAAGATAGAAGGTAGAGATGATGGAAATATGAAATAAGGTGTTAAATATTAATAAAAGCTTTATTCACTTGAAAACAACAATTATACATTTCTACAAACACAGCACACTTTTAGGCATTGAAAAATAACATAAAAATCTAAACACGACTTTTATCCTTGTGGATAAAAGTGGTTGTTATGAGAAAAAAAATTGGAAATGGAAACTCCTAAAAATACATATAAAAAGTAAATAGACAAGTATGAAAAAGGTTGACTGTCGCCAACAGTCTCTATTTTTATACTGAGTACGACCCTGAGCCCACACAAGTTTGTTCCAGAAACATTTAACCTTTTCAGTGTTAATCAATGACCCAAAAGCCGCTTAACACTGTCGTTTCTGTTATAAGGCATTCTATTAAACGCCCGCAAACCTTGGAGGAAGTAGGCGTATGCCTTGCTGTAGATCGCCAGCGATACTAAGGGTAATAATTAAAAGTTCTGACAAAGCATTATACTGGTGAAATAAATTTGTGCCCTGGGAAAGACTTTACCTTCTATACCTACTTGAAAAGCAAGAAATATTTGTTGATTTCAATTATTTAGCTAACCAAGCAGGCTGACAGTCAATGCTGACTTTTCAATTTAATTAAACCATCAACCGATGGCCGTTGGGGCGGAAAGGTTCTAGAATGCCGACCGCGTCCCGGACGTCGTTCCGAGGGCAGGTCCTCCACAAGGTGGACCGACGATCTGGTTAAGGTCGCGGGAAGCCGCTGGATGCGGACAGCGTGGGACTGAATCGTTGTGGAGATCCTTGGGGGAGGCCTATGCCCAGCAGTGGGCGTCATTTGGCTGACAGGATAAAACCATTGATACAACATTCATCGACAAATTGATAGCGCTATTGTTATTCCACTCCAAGTAATAGTTTTGTCATTTATTATGACGTTTGTGACTATTTATGTAAGTAATTAATGTAACTCGATGGTCGAAACCAGGTGCCCAAAACCAAAAAATCTTTCTTGGTTTCGACAGAACTCATGTATCATGTAGTCCTATGTGCTATTCAGAACATTATTGTAAAGTTTAATTGCAATCTATTCAGTAGTTTTTACGTGAAAGAGCAACACGCCACATCCACACATACAACCTTTTGCATTTATAATATTAGTAGGATGATAGTAACTAGCAAAGAGATTTCATATCTTGGCATATGAAATTAGCAACAGCACGCAGCAGTTCAATCACATCAATATTCATAGAACTTACATAACGGTTGTTAGGTGAATCATTGTGTCTAATATCATCTCAGAGCTATCATAAGCCTCTCTTGTACAAAGTCTGTCAAGCTACCGGCTACATGAGTCTAAACATTTCCAGAGGTATTTATTTTAATTACTAGTGAATCTTTTATTCCATCTAGTCTGTTCCCGAAACCTATTTCCATTTCCCCGTGAGAAACACGTCCCTCGCAACAGTTTCGCCAAATTTACCACTCGAGTAACTACGAAAAACAAAGCTGGAACCACCAGAACCGCAGGCCGCAAACATTAGAACGATCTAGGGGAAGAATTCCATTTGTTCTGAAGCTCTTTGGGAGGGAAAAGATAAAAAGGTAAAGTGGAATCTTGTTTTTTTACCTTTTTTAAAACAGCAATTTATTTTTATACTAGCTGTCCTGGCAGACGTTGTTCTGTTGTCAATCTTTGACAGGTAGAAATGGTTGCTAAGAAAAACTAAATTGCTGTTTTTGACTATATTATTAGCATTATCTCATGTTTGCTCACCTTTTAAACCTTCCCTGGCCCTTCACAAATATTTTAAAACCAAAATTAGCCAAATTGGTCCAGCTTTTCTCGGGTTTCAGCGAGGCTAACGAACAGCAATCCATTTTTATAAGTCTATTATCAAAATATTAACAGGGCTCCATATACATGATTGAAAGGTACTCGTAATGTATTTATTGGAAAGAAGTTCGGTTAAAGATGAATATTGTTTCATGATTATAAATATTGAGAGCCCGTCGTGGGTGAGTGGTTAAGCAATGGATTTAAGCCTGCGAAGTCCCGAGCTCAAATCTAGCTGTGACACCTTTATATCTATACAAATATTATAAAGAGGAAAGGTTTGATTTTTTGTTTGTTTGTATGAATTGAATAGGCTCCGAAACTACTTGGCAGATTTGAAAAATTCTTTCACTGTTGGAAAGCTACATCATTCCTGAGTGACATAGGCTATATTTCATTTTCAAAAAAAATAGGCATCCTTACTAAAATTACGATAACGTTAGTCCACGCGGACGAAGTCGCGGGCGGCTGCTAGTCACTTATAAATCCAAATCACCCCGAATAATGGCAGTAGCGGCACGGCAACGCATCTTACAACTTTGCATTCAATAATTATTTCGACAAAATGCGGGCTTCTAAATGTTCCGTTAACCCATGACGTCAATAATCTAGAGTGGGTACATTGACCACTCCGTTTGGGATACATAATCGGCCTATATACGTCCCACTGCTGGGCACAGGCCTCACCTCAACTATGAGGTGGAACAAGCCATACTCCAACACGCGGGCTCAGTGCGGGTTGTTGGAGGGGTGTAAGGTTAGTGAGCAACCTTATTGTCAGATGTTATCAAGCCGCCCTAAGGCCTCTGACTAGGCTTAACGACTAACATCTAGCGACGTCAACCGGGACCAACTGCTTAACGTGCCTTCCGAAGCACGGAGATGCCCGAAATACACATCACTAAATTTCGGTCGGATGGTCACCCATCCCTTTTCCGACCCGGCGTGTGTTGCTTTACAACAGCGATCGTCGCCGATCACTGTCACAACTGCGCCACGGGCACCTCCGTTTTGGATATACTCGTAGTATTAAGAAAAATATTCACCAAAACATTGATACAACCGAATAAGTTTAGTTTATCGTACAAAATGAAATACTTGCATTATAAATCTTTTTGTAATCTTCAAAACAATAGGAACAATACAAATTAACAGTCTCGGATTCTAACATGAAATATCTCACATGCTACCTTTCCTTATCACGAAGAGGACTGATGATATTCCATTGTTCCCACAATACTTGCCCTCAGAAAACATACCTAAACAATCCTATAATAAAAAACCTAGGCCTGCTCCCTTTTGGGTCTGTTCCATTAATACAGCGAGATCTAATTTGTTATTAAATTGCTATTTATACCCTTATTTGGTAGGCAGCAGAGGGTGGCCATTGGAATCTAATGAATTTTAACTTCTGTCAATAGCTACCTTTAATATTTAAAATGGGGTTGAGCTTCCTTTACTAACCGTTGGATGTTTAACGTTTACAGGTTCGTATGAACCCATAAAAATTCAAGTTTATGGTTGGTGGGTTTTAACGATGTTTTTCACAATTCACCTTAATTTAGCTTGAAGCCGAATGTTTTCAACAACAAAAATACTTACTCATACCTAAACCTTTTTTTAAAACGTGGTTTCGTAGTAAAAGAACTAAAACGTAAGTTTGCTTGAAACAAGTAGACATAAAAGAAGCACCTGCAGTGGATTTGCTAAATCGAACGTTGATTGTTTTTATTTCTGGGTTTTTTTTTAATCTAGGGCATTCATAGATAAATGTCTAGTTAAATTATCAGATCGGTAGTGTCAGGCACAAAGATAAAGATAACACAAATATCCTTACTTCATACTTTATCCTTAATTCATTGACGTCATATTATATCCACTCAATAATGCGTAAATTGTGCCTACAACGTCCAAAAGTACTAATGATCTCCTGGCTATAGAGTAAATTAACCAATTTTGGTTAAGTAGTCTAATTCCGAACTTAAGATATTATCGTAAAAAATGAAGGACCACTGAAATAGACATAATAGAATACTCACCCACGAAGAATACGTATTTTTAGAACACTTACGTTTGGATGGTTCGATTTGGGGTAAAACCAAACAAGCGGACTGGCTGATAGCTACCCTATTACGGGAAGGTTAAACAAAGAAATGGAGATGTTTGCTAAAACAAGAACACTATACTAAATATAGATAGTTAATTATATGCTAATTTTCATGAACAAACATGGCTTTGGATCCTAATAATTTTGAGGAGCACTTCAACCCTTATACATAAAAGTTAAACAGGTTTTTAGCAAAATTTTAACTTTTGTATCGCTTTGTCATTTTCGTTGTGTGAGTGAACACGTAGGTTTGTACTGGTCGGTGGGTTTCATAATATGTATATTGAGTATCTATATATTTACAAAAAAATAGTATTTAAGTAGGCATGTTTATCTGTTGTCGCCCAAACTCAGCTAATTATTTGCTTTGGAGCTTTAATTTGGAGCTAAGTAGTGTGGAATAAAATCCAGTGTCATTATATTTTTTATTTAAGAAACTGCTTGTTCGAGTTGAAAATTTTCTTTATAAGATCATTGATAAAGAAAGGCGATGGTGAGTTAACATCACACTATGAATAATAGGAGTGTAGCAGCAACAGAAGATGTTGTGAAAACAAAAAAAAAAGTACACGAGGACAAAGTCGCGGGTAGGTAATTAACTCTCTAATCCAATATTTTAGATTATATGAAATGTATTTCGTCGTAATCATGAACAAGACCTAACTTTACATCAACATTTGCAAACACAAGCCCCAAAACGTTTCACAACTAAAATTACGACGTTTTAATTTCAGCTAGAAAAATACACGGTTAAAAAATAATAACCATTCATAGCAAGGCCATAATAAATGGCCTATATCAATAACAGTCTAGTAAAAATAAACGTGAGCCAACAAAGTCACGCAATTGTGGTGCGCAGATAGATATGTAGGTATAAAGCTGTGTCAAGGTATTGTTTAGAAAATGTAAGGTAAAAAGCCTTTTGTTAATCAAATTACGGTAGAAAGAAAAACAACATAATTGTTTGTAATAATCATCTACCCATAACCAAAACTATAAAAATATTAAGAATTACCAAGTGGTAATTTAAATTTACCGAAACGTCTTAAATATAATAATGACGTTTTTCAGGGATATTGGGCAAATGCAGAAAGGTTTCAATTTTGGAAACACGACTGAAAGGCAGTTGGCAAGAGCAAGTTTTATAAATTGGTTCTTGATGATCGGAATTTGATAATTGTAATTTTTTAATTAATATTTTATTAATGAAGACTTTAATTTATAATTTTGTATGGAAGGAAAGCACTACAATTAACACCTCCAGAATACTGCAGAATCTTGTCTCTATAGTTATTTATTTTGGACTTTCAGCGATGTAAAGACGCTTCAACTTCCTTTATCAATTACAAATATAGTTTCAAGACTACTTTTAATCAAAAGATAGGAAAACCAGAAAAAGGCATTCGGTCTTGGCATCAGGCGGGACTCGAACCCGCGTCTTTCGCAAGCCGGGCGACTGCACTACCAATTATGCTACCGAGACCATTAACAGACCGGACGAATTTCTCTGGTATATTATACCTGGCAGCCAGGTTTAGGTAAATAAAATAACCTATCAAAAACGTAGTTTCATCTTAATCGAAAGTCAAATATTTGCAATAATGTTTCTTTCGAGTGTTTAAGGTATATGCCTAAACATTGGTGAAACAAACCTGGCTGCCAGGTATAATATACCAGAGAAATTCGTCCGGTCTGTTAATGGTCTCGGTAGCATAATTGGTAGTGCAGTCGCCCGGCTTGCGAAAGACGCGGGTTCGAGTCCCGCCTGATGCCAAGACCGAATGCCTTTTTCTGGTTTTCCTATCTTTAGTAAGATGATAATGCATTATCCCTAATGCTAAAAATAAAATAACCTACTTTTAATCAAAATTGTACATATTAATTAGATACATCCAAGGGAGTTTCAAGCTCAAATATTACGTGTAATAAAGAACGGATACATGTGTTAAAGTTAAAAAACATGGGTAAAGTTAAAATCCAAAGTTCTGTACGAAGTTGTTCTTTGATCAGCGCTTTAGAGTCGCCACACAAACGTTATCGCAACCGCATCGTACGGAGATTAAGGCTGTGGCGGAGGCGAATGCATCGTCATGCCTCCGTATATGTGGTACAAGTCAAAGACTTTCTTGTGCAACAGAGGTCTAACTCTCAACCTACCTGGTTGAGTGGGATGATGGCTGGCTCAACGTCAACTGAACAGGTACCACCTTCGGGAACTGGTCTGCTTTAGTTTACTTACTTAACACAAGTTTAATTATTAACTTCCTGTTTTATTTATTTTCATGTCAAAACTGTAAGACTTTGTTGGTTTATTCAAACATTCACTCTGTACTGTTAAACATTGGACGATTTAAAAAGAGTAACTGCTGAGTTTCTGGCCGGGTCTTCTCAGTTTCCATCCCGGTTGTCGAGTCACATTTTTACGTACATTTATTTTAAGTATTATAATGTGTATGTTTATTAAGTGGTTAAAATTAAGATTCTTGACGATTCAAAAGTACTGTTTAATGGTCTACTTGAATAAAGAAATATTGAATTTGATTTCGTAATCCAAAAAAATTTAACAGCGCTTCAGCATGACGTTAACTTTTGTGACGCTTTGTCCCTTTCATTCTCGTTGCTGTCGCCATTTGCGAGTAAGTGACAAAACGCGTCAATCTACTCTATGCTTTGACATTCCCACACACGGGGCGTTTTGCGGCGCCACAAAACAAATTCCTATAGTTTGTAAAATCGAACTAAATGAATGTGACAGGTGAATAACAAGAATTTAAAAAATGCATTAGGTACCACTGTACGGAAAAAAAACATTTCATGATCTCATAAGGAATAGCTTTGTTTTTATTATTTTCTTAATTACTTCATTTCATTTATTAAACTTAAGACAAGATAAAGGTCTCGCTCGACGCTTCTTACTTTCACTACGCTCCTAAGATGCTCTAAGCCTCAGGGAATGGAGAAAATAAAAATGAACAGTCTCCTTGTTGCCTTATCGGAATAGATTACTTTTTTCAAAATGTCCTCAAGGGGAGTAGTTGAACCCCGGGGGATCCCTTTTTTTATAAATCATTAAGCTCTTAGACAGATTCGTGAACTAACATCAGCTACTTTTTACGGCGGTAGGACATTCTCAAATGTTGTGTGCATCGATTCTAAATCTTAAGAAATTTTTAGAACCCGCAAATGCAAAGAGACAGAAAATTTTCTATAAATAACAATTGACACGCAACGCATGACTATTTCAAATAGTTGTAGTCAGTAGTCAGCATATAGACTGCTCTGAGGTCATGTTGAACGAAACATTCAGAAACACATATTTTCGAACGTGGCAAGAGCGAGCCTGCCACTGTTATCCGGGTTGCTTGGGTTTCATAACGGTGGTAAAGTGCTTAACCACTTAGCAACCACAGCAAACTGTATTACACATTCACAAAACTCAAACACTATTTTTTACTATTAAGACCTACAAGTCCTCAACAAGATGCGAAGTGAAATTGAATTAAATTCTTAATAATGTTCAATCATAATTGACCTTAAGTTTCAGTTGTAAATGAGTTACAAATGAGAATTAATGGGATATTAAAATATTGTAAAACAACTACAATTAATCTTTTTTTAACATATTTTTCAGACTTAAAAGAAGACTCTTAACATAACATTGTTTGAGAAAATTAGAGCATAAACTCATTTTGTTTTTATTAATAGGTTGAGGTTGACCACTGTGGTTTAACGTGACGATTGACTAATAAAACATTTGTTTCTGCCGTTTTTTAAGAGCACGTACCAGCGATTGCCTTTGCGTGTGGGCGAGTTGAACATAACCTTTCATTTACAAATGCCTTCAACATTGCCTACCACACACAGTGAGCAGTCACATTTTGAAGTATCAACTTAAGCGTTGTGGTTATTTTTAATGCGCTACCTTTTTTAGGCCATTGTTTCCTTTAGGACATATTTACTTTTGTGGCTTTAGTTTAGTCTTTGGACCGTACTGTTATTATTTAAAAGTTTTAAGATGAAAATAAAAAGTACTTTGTGAGCACGTGATTGCAGGCATGTAGGTATTTGTTTGGAAACTAGCTGGTAGCTCAGCTTGCCTAAATAAGTCACATTTAAATTTTAAAATTACGTTTGGGCATGTCATTTTTCTTGTTGTGTTTTAATAATAATAATATTTCAGTATCAATAATTCACTCCGTGTAATGTACAGACGCCTTGAGATTTAAGGTACCTAATGGCGAGAAGATGTCGCCACTTAGGTAGGTCAGTTAAATCTAAAGGCGTCCCTACGGGGACTTGCTGTGATATCGTGTTTTATTAGCAGTATTCTCGATATTATATGATCATCCTCGTACAATCTAATCAACTCTTATAGTAGGTAGGTAGGTAAGTTCTTCAACATTTATTTCAAACTTATCTGCCACAGCATTTGAAACACCAATTCACATTTGGCAATTGTTGTGGTGTGGTGGATTTGAATTGCAACAATGGTAGCAAAAGAAATATTGACACGCCATATGATAGTAGTGTGATCGCTTTATTTGTTGTTATGACTATTTTATACTGTTTTTCTCATTATAAATCGCTACGGGAGACCATCCTCGGGTTTGTCTATTACATCCAACAAAAGGTTCTGCTAAATTGTTTTAATAGAGCCGCAAAACTGAGAGTCATTATGTTTTGTTGAGTTGAAAGCTTTCATCCCTCCCTCACAACACCTGGTTTTGATGAGATTCTTATCTTGAGCAATGTAATTAAATTCATATGAGTATCATCCAGCTTCAATTTAGAGGTGTTAATAACGCATATTTAATGTTTGAATATTACAAGCCGAGTTTGGGTTCTGAGAAAAGCATGTGTGGTGCTAAAAGCGTTTCGTATTCGATATATTTTTTGTTAATTTGTTAACTGCTATTAGTATTTAAAAAAAATGTTTTTTGTTGTAATACTTAGTTGTCAAGGAATAAGTTTTTTTACTAGTATCTGTAGGTATCACAAGTAAATACTTTGTAACGAAATCGTCATTTTGATTTTGTAGCAAAATTCAAGAAGCGTATGAGCAGCCTTGACCTTTAAGATACCATGAGATAATTATGCTATTTCTAAAAAACAACGATATTTAAGGTATATTGCAAAGGCGGTCCATAGAAAGAATTACGTTTCAGATTGATAAAGCTGACTTTGTGGCTGAATCAAGACACGGCTACATACCCCAAAATAAAGAGACTTTTTCAAAAGCATTAGGATACAATCTTCAGAAATAACATAACTCATTTTTTTTTTATTTAATTTTAACCAATTTTTTCCAATTCGTATTAGTATGTAAAAAATATGTGACAATCATAGATAAAAATAGCATGATAAAAAGTTCAATTAATGCTATCACCTATTGTACACCAAGCCTAACAAACCCACCTGCCGTGCCAGTATCTCAGCTACTTTCACAGTCTGTCAAATTAAGCGCAATTTCACTAACCGCCGCCCTTAATAACGTTGTCGGTTTTATTTTCTATTCGCTAATTTCATATTAAACAGCATAAATTACGCTTAGGTCGTGAGGTCGACGGCCGTAATGAGACTTTCTTCACGTAAAGCCTTATTTAGAGGTACATGCTGCGTTTTTCTAAATTATTGTACAGAATTTTGTCGACAAAAAAGGTCGATGGATTGTAATTAACGCTCAATTTGCTATTGTGGAAAGAGAATATTCTACAAGCTTAACATTTTCACTTTTTAAATTGAATATGAAGTAATTAACGCCATTGTTTTATTATAAGAACCTATTCAAGAGGTTCAAACTTAAAAATATAGTGAGAAAGAAAAGTGTTAGTCAAAAGGTGGACCACCCTGACCGAAATTATTTATTATATTTTTTAGTCATCTCCTTGCTTAATAAGACACGTTAAAGCAGTTGATCCTGGCGCAAGTAATACCCAGAAGTTACTTAGTGTGCCACAGTTAAAAAAAAATATTTTCGAACTTTAACTTTAGTTTATTGACTGCATACCTACATAGAGCAATAAAAATAATTGTTTCCTTGAAAACATAATATATAGAATCAAAAAAACTGACGAGTATAATACACACATCAAAACTGTCTAAGGATATCATTGGGATATCATTTTTCAAATATTTCATAATGTTAAGTTTGTTTACAAGTTGAGCATTATCTTAGAATAACGCGAGGACTGAGGCAAAAGATAAAGGTTAAGAATATTCCAAAAAAAATCGTTTAATTTTGCTATAATTTTGACACCTTTTAAAAGAAAAATCTGTCTTTTTTTAACGTCCTTACGATTGTACAATAATGCTACTACAATGAATTTCTTTATACAATCTGAAAGGGCAGATATAGCAGTTTCTGTGTTCTAAAAATTTCTACGTTGGTATCAATATTTTAATTTTTACAGCCTCCCCAATAGCTATACTTTGTATGAAAATGCTTGAGATATCCCTTGACACTTTTGAGCAGTGTATTATTGTGTGTCCTCCATAAACTGTCTTTTAACTGCTGATAAAACATTCAAGCGTTCTCTCAAGTACTAAAGTACTAACATCAACTTTGGATTTGAATTTCAGATTTCTAACCACGGAGCTGAACATCAGAATCACTTATGAGAAAAGCAGGTAACTGAACAATTTCATCTGTGATTTAAATCGTGTTTGTGGTGCACTGCGGCACTATTTATCACGACCTTAGAAACTAAAGTTTTATTAACAACTGCTTTTCAACGTTCTACGGGACGCACCAGCTGGCGTCAAGTATGAGGTGGCAACAGCCATACTCTAACACGTGGGCTCAGTGCAACGTTGTGAAGGGTTGAAGGAACTTTAAGGTTTTAGGCCACCTGATGACCTATCTTATCCTACATACCTCAATATCCCACCCTAAGCTATCGTTTGACATTTAACAATGTCAGTGCAGCGTGGCAAACGGTCCAATGTACCTCTGAAAGCACGGATATTCCCATAAAACCCGTCCCTAAGTTTTGGTCGTCGTGTTCACCTACCTCATTACCCGACCTGTCGTGCGTTCGTCAACATCTTTCATCGTTTACAATCGACTGTCTCTAGTAAGCAACTGACGGCACAGTTCTTTTTGTATAGCTTTTCTCAAAGATTTTTGAAGTTTATGAATAATAGGATTAAAACTCGTCCAATGTTCGAGCTTAAACATCCAGAATGAACCAACACTGTTCAAAGTGTTGCTAGTGTTCCACAAAAGTTAGAAATCTCTATCTATCGAAGAAAGCGGCTTACTTTACTTGAGGCAATTTCGCCGTCCACTGCTTCAGCAAAGCGACAGGTAAGCCCGTTCTAAGTCTTTGTACAGCCCCAAAGCCAGTAATACTGTCCGCCCCTGTCCATACATGTTCACAACTGAACAAATTGGAAACGTTGTGAAAAGGACAGGTTCATTTTTTAGTTTAAGTGCGTTTTCTTGTAAAATCACTTTATGAAAAATACTTTTTACTTTTTCTTTTCTTATATATTTAAAAAATCATAACTTTTTGTAGTAATCAAACAGTTTTTTACCACACTTTTCAAACAGGTTTTTAAAATTAAGAAGTTTGTATTTTTATTGAAACTATCCGTAACCACCATACATTTAGAACAAAAAAGTAAGTCCATTATTCACTCTGCAACACAAAATATCCCTAGAAAAGAGACAACCCGGCGGCATAAATTTTCTGGGCTATTTTTGACTCTACACTGTTATGTCAACACTTTATCTGTAGATTTTGGAATAGTAGCATTCATAGTGTGAGATCACACTGCCACTTTGCTTACACCGTAATGTACAGACTTACTAAATCGTTTTGTAAAAGAATAGTATATTTTTTACTCACTACACATATTATACAGTAAGATATGTATTTATTATGGGACGTCCAAAATATTCAGCAAATCAGATAACAATATTTTACTTAACTTTGTCAACAAAAGCTTATCTTAGAGATTCTTATATACCTCACCTTACCTTATGTATTTATTCAATATTGCACATATCATTATCATTAGCATTATCTCACAGTCAACCACACGGGCAGACAGAGAAATTCGAATATTATCGTAAACAATTCAACGATTTTAGTATGACATAGTACAAAACTGCTCAGCTACTATCGATGCGACTGTACAATATAATTAGCAAATACCACAAACAAAATAAAACAAAATAAGACAAAACAACAAAATACCACCTCCACATTTACCGCTGTCTGACTACACATACCTACAATGAGTGACATTCTTGATTTCACTTGTCAGCCACAAATCTTCGGGACCCACCCCTGTCTGCCATGTGTCGAACACTCAGTTACGCAGTCGAAAACAAACAATATCATTCTATTTTTGCTGGAATCAAGTATTAAACTGGGAGCGGTAATTTCTTTGTTACTTTTGTATGCCCTGTTGTTATATAAAGTTAATAACCACAATAATGTGATTGTAATAATAAGGTGATAGGGTGTTCCACCTTCGGCCTCGGTGTCGCTTTTCATTTGGTAACACTATCGATGACTCGGCAGGTCACAACGAGGTTGGAAAGGATCTCTAACTTCCAAGCATAGCTTGTACTATGCTAATCATGGGAGGCGATGGTCTACTTCTGTTGTAATGGAACAAAAGGAGACCGCAAAGAGTGCTAGGGATAACGATTCCCTGGCAGAACCTCTTTGACGCAGGCGGAGGGGGACTAGGAGGCAAAATAAAAATAAGTAAAAAAAAGGCTGTAAAGAGGTGGTGGGATGAAATGGATGATTTTGCATGGTACAGGCCTTGAAATGCTCACCATAGACTGGCTTGGAGGAAGAAAGGCGAGACTAATGTCCAGCCGTGGAATCCTAACGGCCAATTTAAGTAAGGTTTGAGAAAGCAATCGCAGAGGCGTAAGAAGCGTCACTAAAATCTTAAACCAGTAAATCACTATTTTCATTATATCCTGAAATGATGCTTTTATTCGAACAATCGAACGCAATCAACATTTTGCCGCTAATCTATACCTAATCTTCATGTAGTTTACCACTTTACTAGACTAATTGAGAATATGCATCAATCACCGTGTCTTTGAATGACGTTGTCCACCTATTAATAGAGCCGATCGATGAGCAATCCTATCCAATCAGCAAACACAATAACAGACGGTTACTAGGGAACTACACCAAGGAGACAATGATGGCCAGTCTGTTGTATAGTGGGCCACACGAGCGTAACGTAGGTGTTGGAAAATTACCTTCAGTACATTGATGTGAGATGAACCTGTCAGGGATCCTTCTCTGACCTTTCTGTAAGTCAACTATGGCTAGCAAGTTTTGTTGCCAATTTGTTGAGTTATTATTACTATAAATCTGCAGAAAAAGCAGAGAAATTAAAAAAAGTCTTATGTAATTTAATAAAGAGTTAACTATAATTCGTTATAATGCTGGTAATATATACAGACCGTGTGTGAACATCTAAGTCTAGTTAAGACTTAGATGTTCACACACGGTCTGTTTATATGTTATATGTTTGGAAAGTTAAACTAATCTGTCTTGAGTTTTGAAAAAAACACGTTAACTTATTTTTATTTATTTATTTATTTACACTTCAATGCACAAACAAGTACAAAAGGCGGACTTAATGCTAAAAGCATTCTCTACCAGTCAACCATTGGGCGAGACAGAAATGCTGTTGGCGGTGCAAAATTAGAAAGAAGTAGAAGACTATAACCAATAGAAAGAGGAATAAATACTTATAAAATAAACATACTTAAACAATACATACACATATGAGGATATAATATATATATATATATATATAAATATAAAATATAAATATACTTTATTTAAACAAAAATGCTAGGATAGATGACAGAATCAATTATTCATAGACATATTTTTCTTCGACCTATTCCTATCCAATACCAAAAACTAATACCAGTGGTATTTGTTTATGATCGTAATTAAATTCTATTCCGGACGAATACCAAAACTACATTGAAATATTTAAAATTTGGTATTCGTCCGGAATAGAATTTAATTACGATCATAAACAAATACCACTGGTATTAGTTTTTGGTATTGGATAGGAATAGGTCCTACGTGGTTCATCAGGAGGCTCAAATTGTCTGACATTATCTGAATCTCTTTTTCAGCTCTATTTTGCTTTTGTTTAGCAGGAGCACAATTTCTCAAACTGATACGTTCATACGCTGAGGTACCCAATCCTGAGCTTTGACATTCGAGACTTTTTGAACACAAATTTTCATGAAAATAAATTAAACAGATTGTCAACTCGTTCGAATGAAACAATGCAGTCGTATGCAAAGCAGTTTTAAATTATCAAATGAATCTTTGTTGTTTGTGTTCATAAATATTTGAACCCTAACCTCGGATTTTTGACAACATATTAGATGATTTTGTAAATACCGCAAACACCTCGCCTCTTTTGAATCTCATACATTTTTATTAGTGACATAACCTAAGAATAGGTTGTCAAAGACCTGTCAAACCTCTCTCACTGTTTTTCTAGTGGTTGTCACACAGTCACCCCTCAGCACTTTGATCTTTTTAATGCTTTAAAAATAATTCACATGGGAAACGCTTCTGTGTACGAGTAATTACTTTGTGGTGACAAATATTTATTATTTTAGACAGATCCCAAGCGGAATTGGTTTGATAAAAAAACTGACGTTTATTTACATACTTAATACTTAATTTTTCATGGTTTACAATTAAAACGTAGTAGGTGTATGTTTTATCAAAAAACAAAATCTTTACTTAGCCTATATTGTCCCACAGCTGGGCAAAAGCCTACCCCATATCTCGCGCGATCTCTTTCCTGAGCTAAAGTGGTTTTTTTTAAACAAGCATTAAAACCAATAAAAGCCTTAGTAATGTAGAACAGGAAGAAAAAGCTCCAACTAGTGTACGAATATTAAACCTTCGAGTTAAATATTCGAAGTACTCAATAACAAAAGAACAGTTAGTTAGCTTATTGTGAACATGGGAATGGGCAGAGGTTCACAACCTGCTCATATTAACTATCATTATGCCAACTAAGTAGATCGCCTAAGTACAAAAAGTCCTGCGTGTCCTGACGTTTATATTACATTTATTTGAAAATATATTTTCTTAAAATTCAAGACCCATGCCTAACCCATACTCATGTTTAACTGAAAAATACCCTAATGCTTTGGAGTTCGGACTTATTAAGTGAAATTAGGATAATTGCAGTTGGTCATTTGCGTTTACAAATCTTTGTAATGAAAAATTATTGGTTTGTGCTATGGACTGGGGTGGAAAGAATTCTGAAAGTTAATGTTTAAATGTAACTGTGTTTCAGCCAATTCACCATTTGCAAATAAGTGCAGTTTGCGGAGTCCCCGATAGCAAAAGTTAACTCCGCCCTCCAGTATCGTTGGTATTCAGCATATAAACGTTAGGACGTTATTTTAAGTATCACAGTCGTTCGTAGTAATTTTTTTAATCGGCAATCTAGTTTAACGACGTTAAATGGAGTAGTGACATTTACGTACGTTAAGTTCTTAATGATCGATGAAAAGAAATAGCACACCTAACATGATGTACACAGTAGAATGAATTTACCACAAATATTCATAAGTACATAATTACACAGTATGAAGTCACTTCTGGACTGTATACGAAATCTGTGACGATTGCCAGTAAACGACGAATTAAAAAAAAATATTTTTATTTCTAGCATTTAAATTAGATTATTTTGTGAACTGCTGATGAGAGAACATAAGCTGCCCGGCGATATGTAGAATGCGCCAAAAATGTTTTTGATGTCATTAGAAGTCGCCAGATCGGGATCAAGTTGAAATGACATTCAATAGTTATGGCATTCCCTACATCTTTGGCGCGCACATGTCACCAGGCGGAGTGTTGCTCATGGTCGTAATCTGCCTCCACTAGTGGACAAATACAAACTATATACGAATACATTCTACCCACGTGAAGTCACCCTACTGGTTAACAAGATAACAAAAATCCCTTCAGCAACACACGTCACCTCTAACTTTTTGCGTCACAAAACATTTACACCTTTAAAATGTAATTGTATGGCAAATGGTGCACAAACGATCACAGTCCCGATGATAACATCAATGTTTATAACCATTTCCAATGGCTATAAAACAGTAAATCGATACGGCCGGCGCACACGCGTGAAGGCGGAACCAAAATGTGTTTTGATTGATTCAGGTGTACTTACATGAGTACGGGGGAGGAATAATTTGTAACCTGCGTGCTCCTGGGAGCGAGTGTGGGGAGGGCATAATATGGACATGGGCTGTGGGAAATATATTGAAATAACTACCGAGTTTCTTCTCGGTAGAATCAAGACGTCCGAACCGGTGGTAGTATCCCTTTTTTTTAAATTATTTTATGACTTGTCTCAAGTGCTTTTTGATAAGTTTACATGAATGAAGATTATTTTTACTTTACTTTTACATTTTTTTTAAATTGATCTTGGCTCAGCAGTGACAGTTGCTGGTCTCAACCATTGATCGCTTTCAGGTAAATGCAACTCGTACCTGAAAATACTTTTCCTTAGGTTATAACTTCCGAGGATGATTCAATTATATCTAATAATAATGAATGTTTTACTGAGTTTTATCAATTAGACAATCTATGAAAACAAACCTCTAAACTGACACAATTCTTCTATAAGTGAATCCCGATGATTTGAAAATAAAAATCTCTTGCAACATTGATGAAACTAGCCTCATTGTAGAAAAGCTAACATTAGCAGCCCCAGTTAATATTTAAGTGCTCAACATAAAACTGAAAAGTAAGTAAACGATAAGAAAAGTTGAAATATAGTTAGAAATTCTATCAGAGTTTCCTTGGAAGTTTGAGTTGGTTCTGAACATACTCCTAGTGAAGAAATCTATTAGGAGATGTATATCGACAATTTTCTAGAATCACAGGCAAAAGCATCTCCTTCCGATCAACAATTGTATATCAGTAGCGCAAATTGAGGTGGTAGGTATCACCTTGCGCATTAGAATAAGGATTTTTTAATTGATTTATAATTTAGTATCTTTCAGTCTTTAGTCAGTCAAGGTTTAAGAAGAGTCAGTGTATCAGAACATTGGCATTAGGTGAAAAAAACATTATTGATGGCATACATCGCATACGTATAAAAATATATTTATTCAACAAAGTTTATTTACGTGTTATTCTCTTAGCTCCCTTTCCCCTAATACTTACGATTTTCAGTACGTTATCATTGAATTGACCAATAATAGCAAACACACTCCAACATTTCAGCTGCGCAGGTTAGCGCGGTGATTTGGGCGCCACAGAACGACGCCACCTGTCATTTTCTTTTAGTTTGTAGCGTGTGGGGTGTGGCGGTTTTTGGCTTCAGCGTGTGCGGCGAGTCCATATTTATAAAATGTATGAAACTTACAGATCTGCCAGTGGCGGCACTTTGTGGCGAGTTGCATGTGGCCCGTGTGCGGAGGACGTTTAGTCATTATAAACTCTGTCATTGTTATTTTTTTTCCCCATTGGTTTTTAATCGTGAGGTTAACTATCGATAGCAAACAAAACACAGTTGACATCACTACATTCCTGTACTAAGAGCGGTAACGTATCTTAAATAATCGAGCAGTCTGACAGTTCTGAAGCTTGAATTAGTTTATTCCTAACACGTCTATGTAAGGGTCCAAGAAGTTACCCAATAAAAACTTTGCCCGTAAGACGATTAGTATTTTTACTTGAATTAAATTTAATAAACTAATATTACTACTTGATAGGATACACAGGCACCATCTCAAACATGAGAGTTTTGGAAGTAGTATTTTTTAAAATATTTATGATATTTGAGAAGAGCAATCTTATTTAAGTACAGGATCAAATGGTATTATTCTTGTTTTAGGCTCCAGTGTCGCCAAAAATGTTACGCCTATTTGGTACGACTCTATTTTGTTAAATAAAATGTACTATGTTCAAATATCGGACTGGCCTGGAAGGGTCAAAATATACTTGATATGAGGATAGGGCCTTTGCCTTTTTTTTTTTTTTTTTTGACCCGGAGGAAATGACGTTACGCATACCCGTTCGCCGGGGGGCGAACGGGTTATGTGGGACTCACCACTGGACACCCAGTGGCATACCCACTAAAAACTCCGGGACTCCCTCTCATCGTCCATGTTGGGGGAAACAGCGGTGACTGGCTAAGAAGCCTTCTACGCACTCCCCCGGACGGAGCCCGCCTTACATGGCGGGCCGGAAGCGACCCCTACCTCGTGGGGAGGGGCTAGTAAGGACAGCTGAGGGCGTCAGGCCGTCCCTACCAGGCAGTGGAGCAGGCCTGTGCAATGCCAGCGCGGGTACCCCCGTACCACGCGCCGGCTGACCTCCTCCACGGAGAGTTTGGAGACGACGGGCAACTGTTCGCCGTCTCCCCCCCCTCCTCGCCCTGCGAAGCGCATCAGCGCTGGGATCTTGCTCCCGCGCGCGCTCCGCGGCTTCCTTCTCATTCACCACTACCTCACAGTAGGTGGCGAATGCTTGCCAGGCCTCTTTGTCTGCCAGCAGTGCAAGAACTATGCTGGGCAGAGTGAGGTCCTGGCCCACCTTGGTGATGAGCGCGTCGCGCTGCGGGGACCACTTTTGGCACACCGCTAGGGTGTGGTGTGCCGTGTCCTCCGCTGCGCCGCACTCATGACAGAGTGGGGCTCCCTCACGACGGATACGGTGCAGATATGAGCCGAAACAACCGTGCCCGGTCATGATCTGCACCATCCTGAAACTGAGGGAGCCGTGCCGCCGCTCCAACCACCGATCGAGCACCGGCGCGAGAGCCTCCAAGGTGCGGCGGCCAGACTCATTGCTGCGCAGGTCAGCCGCCCATTGGCGGACCAGACTCTGGTGCGCCTCCTCACGTACCGCCTTCCGCTCCTCCGGACAGAAGGGGTCGCCTGCGGCCCTTTTGGCGGCCGTCCAGCGGTAAACGGCCGCCAAGACGTCGGCCTCCAGCTCCCATGGAGCAGTACCCGCAAGGGCGCAGGCCGCTGCGAAGCCTACCGTGCGGTAGGCTCTCACGGCCCTCTGCGCAATCGCCCGTTGGGGCGCTCTCAGGCGACGGACATTCTCCTTGCGGGAGAGGGCCGCAGCCCAAATGGGCGCACCATACAGCGCCATACTGCGCAGGATGCCGGTATAAAGTTTTCGGCACCTTGACCCTGGCCCGCCCAGGTTTGGCATTAGCCAGGCCAAACTATTGGCCGCCTTCAAGAGCCTGGGTGACAGCTCGCGGAAGTGTGGGACGAACTGCCACCGAGGATCCAAAATAAGACCGAGATATTTCATCTCGGTCTTAACCGGCGTCCGGACACCCCCGAGCACGATGTGTGCACCAGGTGGTGCCCGACGTTGGCGAGCCCCATGGAAAAAGATGACCTCGGTTTTTTCCAAAGCCACCGATAGGCCCAGGCGACCGATCCTCTCGGTCACCCGATCACCTGCAGTCTCAGCCAGCAGGGCCGCCTCGCCAAAAGATTTCCCCCGGGCAGTCAGGAGCGTATCGTCGGCGTAACATAATACGCTCGTGCCCGGGGGAAGGGAGCCCCGAAGCAGCCAATCATAGGCGATGTTCCACAGGAGTGGCCCCAACACTGACCCCTGTGGAACTCCAGATTCAGGGCCTTTGCCTAGCAATGTAATGCCATCAACCAATAAGGAGGAAGAAGGAGTTAAGGCAAGATTAATGTAGATACAATTTAATTATGTGTAATTATGGTCGCAAATAAATGTTGCTTTTCTTAAAATGTAATGAAATTAGGTCACTCTCCAATAAATAATTGTAAATACCGATGGCTGTATTTTTGAAGGATCTGTTCTTGATCCATTATGCACCACATTATTATAAATCAATCGCCGTTTGGTAGTATATATTTTAGAATAATGATCTGTATATTCACAAATCTACGTTTTCTAGTCATTAAACGAAACTTTTTGCTGTCGTATCTATAATCAGATATTGTAACCCATATTGTACTACACTGCTCCCGATACAATATTGTGTCAAGTCATCTCTCAAGTCAAGACAAGCTCACATTATTCAAATGCATACAATATCCCATGCAACTGTGCACCTTAGCAAACAACCTGTTATTCACCATTTTTGCTTACTGTCTTAGTTTTAAAGTTTAAATTTGATTGAACGTTAAATTGGGCAAGTGTACTTTAAGGTTGTGAATTTGCACGACCATGACTAGTATTCATAACAAAACTTGGGCATGTTGAAACACAAAGCGGTAGAGGGACAGTAATGTTGCGCTTATGGTAATATCTACTGTCCTGACTTTGGTAAGTCGAGCAAGGCAACAGAGAAATAGATACAGCAGGAACTCAGTGGGACCAACGGGATTAGTTCGTGGTGGTCGGAAATTTGCATCGACGTCCGGTCCAGAGTTGCTTAGCAGTAATAACAAAGAGCAGGCTACAATTTGTTGCTAGTACAGCCTAAATTAAAATAGATTGCAACAGACGAACCTGAAAACTGCACTAACGAAATATTTAATAGTGTTTGTTAACTATTTCTGCATTAACCGAAGCTTCACAATAGTCTGCAGGTACATACGCCTTTGAATTTAAGTGACCCATCTAAGTAACAATATCTTTGCGACATCACTCACTCTCACTCTCTTATCATCAGGTCACTTAATTCTGAAGGCGTCTCTACCAGAAATACAATCATCAACATATGTATTTGTATCAACATTTGAGTATGTACTCAAACAAAAAGCCGTTGTATCGAGTACATGCCAGATAATACTTAATTTTTAAGTCTTAATAAAGAAGTAAGAAAAACCTTGACTAAAGAAAGGCCCGTACTCTTTCGATAAATACCAAATAATTCAGAGAATTTTATTAGTAAAAAGAAACAATTGAGTTTCCCTGCACAGTGTTCGCTCTGTAGTCATCTAAAATAAAATTCACCGAAGTCTTAAAATTTGATGTGACGTTGAATTAATTTATAAATATTCACTTTAAATATAAACCACCTCCAATAAATAGAACTAATTAAGTAAAACCAAGTCCCAATTAAAAGGTACGACTTCGACTTAACACCTTCATTATACGGATCGATAGTAAAATCTTTAAATCGCTGGATAAAATTCTTATACAGGCATAAACTAGATAAGCCCCGTTTTAACCGAACATTTAACTCTTCGATTAACCGTTCAATTCCGTGGTTGTTAAATAGTAGCGCTAACCGGTTCCTAATAATTCCTATCTGTAGCTTAAAAGCTTTGGACTTATAATGGACTTAATTACCAATTGCTTCGGACTATATTCTCAGAGGACACGTTTCCATATTACCGTTTGTATGTACAGTCATGTTGTTTAAGGATATTCAAAGTGTCGATTTTTGGAACAATTTTATTGAAGGATTGCAAATGAGGCCTGTTAATGATGATGATGATGATAAAAAGTGGTATAAGGGTGAAGCCTCATTAGAGCCTTGCGTTGCAATACGTCTTGCTAGCGTCGTTTCTTAAAGTATAATTTTAATGGCATCGACAATCGCTTGACGTAGCGCAAAGCGCGCTAAATAGGCCTCACCCAAAAATGAGATATTTTCAACTGTAGCTAATTGAAGTTCTGGTCATATCAAAAAATGCGAAAAACTGCTTTATCGATGATGATTTAACACATTAAGTACAAGTGCAGTCGTTTCAGTCATTAATGTGTATTTTAAATGGAAAGTGCAAGATTTTTGTTCAAATCGAGGAACCGTACCGTACGTAGCAATGTTAAAGCGTATACTTAGCACTTTGGCTTAAAATACCCGTTCCTAGCAAACTTGGGCCACAGAAAATGCAAACCGAAAAATAACTTCAGATCTCTTTAGCTTCCCAAATAGGCTCCTATTTTGTTAGCTTTTCCAGCTTAGAACCAAACGTTCTTTAAATTAGCTTCATCTTTGTTTTGGTCGGTATTGATAATTTTTCTATGAATAAACTAAGTAAGTGCCTGCATAGAAACTAAACTTAGAAAATCAGGACAGAGGCCTATGCAAAGCTTTTAATATCTTACCGGAAACTGTGAATACATTTACGTGTTATTTATCTACAGCAATATTTATGATACATTAATTATTACCATATGCACATTGCAAAAGAGACTCAATAACGAAAAAAATCAAGCCACCCTTAAGGCCTCCGACTAGGATTAACGACTGACATCTATCGACGTCAGCTTTGTATGATCAGTTATTTCAAAATACTGTCTAATAAGTTTTCTGAGCACAATTACTGTAAACCTTTTGTTTCCTGCAGGACATCAAACAGCATGCGTTATAGATCTCAAAACAACATCATATCTCTTGCAAAAATAAAACCAATCGGTACAAACCGCAAACCATGTAAACAAAGTTGAGTTTCGAATATCAAACTCATATTTATTTGAAGCTGGGACTTCGATAAACCGATGACATCGTTCCAACCGCAGAATGCTAATCGCCAGATTTGCTGTGACCGCAGTCGAAAATCAACCGTGGTCAACGTTATTGATAGTTCAGTTTTATATAATCTTTCTAAACAATGCGGTGAGCTTCATTTTTGTTCACGCGATAGATTGGTTCGTTTATTTTCTAAAAAAAATGTGATATTATTTTATAAATTGTAGCGTATGTCTTATTCTGATATTATTGGAAAGTTAATTATTATCCATTTAGTAGTTTTCACTCGAAGAAGCACAACATTTCCATGCAAACATATACAAACTTATTAGTAGGATTTTATACGACTGGACTTAACTTCCATTACAGTAAAGATTTTATTATAACTTTGAGCAGAGAGTTATCTTTTGTTTTCAACCCGATGATACTAAACGTCTAGAATCACTTTTTCCTGTATTGCAAAAATTACCACACCGCAAAGAAATGTTTATTATGAATAGAAAATTAAAACTGAACTCAACTGTTATATTTGGTCATTCACCAATTTTGAATTATCTGTGACCCATTGTTATAAAACACGTCTATAACATGCGTTTGTATTGAATTAATCGTGTATTAGTGTCTTATTCGTATTCTAAATTGTTTGTGACTTCCTTTTGTTAACTTTTGAAGCATTTCCAACTTTTAAGAACCGCAAAACACCGGCTCTGTCCGGCTTTCACCGACCGTATTGTAACAAAGAGTTTTCAATTTGGGCGCGCAATTTTTCGCAGACAAAAAGCTGAATCTGTGTACTCCATTCAGTTTTATAGGTTTCACTGGAACTAGTGGTCAGATGGGGGGATTTTTTTGCTTCATATTTCCTTCGCTGTGACATTCAGAGATGAGATTACATCAGTGCACAAAAAAGAAGATTTGTGACTCTATTTGATCGAGTTCTGTGGCAAAATGTATTTTGCTGCTGTGACTTCAACTGTTCTTTTTTTCAATATTTTCTACGTTTTAAAAGCTCTAGAGTGATTATCTGCACTTCAGTCAGAATTAAGTCATTCTTACTCTCATCGCCGTGTGGCACATCATCTTTCTAAAAAAAAGGTTTTTTTGGATTTCGAATACGAAATAAAACACTGACATAGTTTTCGTTCCTGTTTATCTATATCTCATTACAGTTGCTGTGAAGTAGTCTAAATATCTAGGAAAAATTAAAGCATTCGTAAGAATTATTTGAATCATGAGACGTTTGAGGTGTCTTGTATTTAATTATATCAATTCAGTTTTTTCTCTAATTTAATCAAATCTTTTTTTTGAAAAATGAAGATCTTAAATCCTTTACTGAAAAAACTTAAAGTGCTAACAGAATAGGAAACAAACTATGCTCGAGACAAACAGTGGCATGGTTGGCATATCTCAACCATTAAAAATAATACGGTAGACGATCAGATAAGTGTCACACAATGGAGCAGCGACATAAAGACATCATATCATTCTTTGACAATAAATTTAAGAAAGGGCGGTTTTATATAATACACAAAAGATTGAGGTTTGGGTCTAACCGTAGTTTTTCGAGTGATTCCAACTTCTTTGTGCAACGTTCTGGGAACAAGGGGAGTGATCAAAACACAGTACAAAGTTTTGGGTTACGTAAATTATTCCTTTTTTCTGAATGATATTTGAGAATACGAAATTTGGCTACTCTAATAGAGCAATTTATTTTGGTTTATGTATAAATTTGAATTGTATTTGTAATATCTTTATTATTATTCTGCAGGAAACAGAGTTTTTGTAAGAACAATAACCCCGAAATAAACATATACTTACATAAAATGTTAGTATACTCGTTTATTTATTTTCATTCTGAATTTCAAACATTTCATTATTTACACATTTTAAATTCATTCAGATTTTAAACATTTTCTGATTCTGCTTAGATATTTGTTTCCAAAAGTAATTATGTTGTGGAATTTTCAGGTTTAGAAATTAGTTTTTTGGATTCAAAATTACCTATTTTGAATGTCGCAATGTAGTTGTATCAGTTTGCTCACGTACTTAAATAAATAAATACTATCAAAACATCTTGACATTCATTTGCAATTTGTTATTTATTTAATTCTCAAATGCTGGATGTTTATATATCGATATCACCGACTGATTCAAATACCAAAAGAGATGCAGTAGTAAATTAAATCATTGAAGAACATCAGTTGTCCTTAACATCTGTCATTAATGGAAAGTGCCCATAGTTTGAAGGCGTCCAAATGTATGGTGAATTTACAAAAACTAACAAAGACCCCACATAGATACAGTCGTAGATACTAAAATATTGTGACGGCATCCCGCTGTGATATATTTGCCAAAATGTGGGTACCTTATCAAGATGTGGCATCGACAATCGATGCAGCTGATGTCATTGTTAGATCATAAAACGCACACATTTCTTCTCCTTTGTGCCACCGATGTTTGGGCATTTTTAAAATACTCAACAATGCTAGTAGTTTATCATTTTTATATCCTCCGGCATTATAAAATTACTGTCTATTCAAGAACACCCAATAAATTACGTTTAGAGGGTTAAATTGCTTTGGTCTAAAAATAGTTAGATCTGTTTTAAATTTACTAGCAATTACTAAATTCTTTTGCTTTATTATAAAGTGAAGGAATTTTTTGGTATTAAAACCTAACACATTTTAAAAATTCATTCTCAGAAGAAAGAATTTTAAAATTTAATTAATGGTAAAAAAAATATTAAATTAAGTTAAGCTTGACTTAAGTTTGTTTAAATTTTAAATACCAGCTATCACAATGTTAATTCTTTCTAGAAATCTGAATCTTTATTTACAGATAACGTGCAAGAAGATAAAAGTAAAAAGTGTTGGTTCAGCGAATGAACGTGTAAGAATTTCTGCCTAGAGCCGTGATGTCAAGATAAAAAACATTATTTATTGCTGCGGTCCCCTAACACGCGATCTAGACAAATTAAACAGGTAACTTGATCATACGGCTTTAGATGCAGTGGGTTTTATTCTGGGAAAAAGTGTAAAACATTAATTTCATGTTGAACAAAGTAACGAAGACTAGTAAGCAAACGCTATTATTATAAATTACAAAACACTAAGAGGGAACAAGCATGCAGACCGCGTAGTGGTATGTTTTACAGATTTTTAATGAAAACGACTCCATAGAGCGTCTCGTGGTACAGGGGAAAATAGAAGGCACCAGGCCACGTGGTAGATCTCCGATGAGGTGGACAGACCAGATCAAGGCCGCAACGCAGTGCGCAGTTCACGAATGCACCCGGAAAGCTGCAGTCCGCGAAGAATGGCGCCGTTTAACTAAGTTAATCACTCATCGTGATACATAATGATGACCACGACCACTCTGGCAAGAGTGTAGCGACTAAGAAGAAGAATCAACTTCTACACAAAACCTAAAATAATGAGCTATCACACATACCATCGATTTTAAGTTTGAATACTAAAGGTAATGGAATCAATTTAAATAGATAACATGTAAACCAATTTGTGACCTACTACGAGTATAATTAGGTACTTACATCAAAGTAGCAAGGTCGTCTAGAAACGTCGCCTTGCCTATTATAGAGAATTACGCCCGTTACAAGCTGGAGAATACTTAAAGTAGCCACAATCACTCTCTAGGCTCCACTTACCTCACTCGAGCGTCAGGCAAAAACTGAATACACGACTCGAGCGCACTCAAGTGACGAGAAAAAAACGCCAGGTGCCTACCAAAAGCTTTCATTGTTCCAAGCACCAGAGAGATTAATAAATCTTTAGAAAGAGGAGTATCTGCGGCCGATCTCGCGGGATGCGAGCTTTCGACCGGGACGTGTTATTGCAAGCCTATTCAGATGCCACAGTTGAGACCAAACAGCCCCCTTTGTCATGACAAAGGTGTCTCGCGAAGAAAAAGGGCCATATCGACGATCTACCTTATCAGATCCAGTTCCCTTCCGAGAGGTCTCAATAGAATAGTCGGAGTTTTGAATGCGGAGGATCTAATTCCCCCCACTACAATAACGTACACGAATTCCAATTTACTCGAGACATGAGAAGCAAAAAGTCAATGTGATGAAGGATTCGTTATCGAACTACTCTGATGGCTTGTATTGTATATCTAGCCGACAGCATTACAGTGCTACTTTTAAATTCTTCTCCGTTTCATTACGGCATGAAACTCTCTAAACATGTTAGATGGCTGACTAGAAACTGTATTTTGACAAACGAATTACAAATGTGTCAAAATTAAACAAAAACAAAATAAACAACATCATTGTACTATCAATAATCTGACAGCTCATCGTTTCATCACAAATTCTTTTCGAATTTTAATATAAAATCAATGTCAGATCTATCGTTTACTCGAGATCAATGGAATTAACCTTTCCAAAGTAACGGTTTAAAAAAAATACTTCACACGGAAAGAAACTGCCCGTCAGAGAGGCGTGGGTCTGCAAAAAGCAATGACATGTAATAGACATTCAACCTCATTACCAACAATTTCTCATTGATCATCCACGGTCTTAAAATCGCTAGATTAGCCGAAAACGACGAGATGTCCAAATTGATTGATGCTTGTCCTCCAACCCCGAATTTTTGTTACACACGCTTATGATGTTCTTTCTTTTTTACTTCCACAAACCGATGCTAAACACAATACTGACAATTGGTCCGATCAAACGGAATATTAAGTTCGCCTGTCATTTTAACGATACTTACTTCTCGCTTCATCTAAATATATCAATCAGATGATATCACACTTAAAGTTCTGTGATGTAAGATTCAAAATTATTTGAGGTTGGCTTCGTCTAGGAAGTGATGTGAAAGAAAGAGGTTATTGTCAGTGGCATTTTATGGGTTATGATTTATGACCAATGACTCCCAACGGGTTTTACTCTCGTGATAATCTTATTCAAACGCGTCTCTCTTGTGAGGTTCACAATGCTACTTAAATTAGCTATAGGTATAAGCGGTTTTGATGTTAAGAGGTTCATTCTGTGTAGCGGACCGTGTGTGGCATACACAAACAAGGTGCGCTGTCAATTTGTTTATACACTTAGCTATTCCGAGTCATGCTTCTCATTTTCAGAATGACATCTCTAAACTTACAATGAAATTAATAGTTGTTTGATTGGCTTGCGCAAACCGCAAAATATTTTGAATAGCTTAATTTGATATTAGTGAATAGCAAATAAAATAAGCAATCCTGATAATTTCTTTAAGTGATAGTGTAAAATTATTATGAGAAAAAAACACTTTCTAACAGACAACGATATTATTGAGTATATTTTGCTGTTTGCAGCTTCAACTTGGTTGAAGTTATATTGGTCAATAATTTGTTTACTCAATTATCATTATTGCATCATCAGTGATTTTAAGAAACAGCTGTCTGGTGTTTGAATTTAGTTTAAACTGAGTTATTAGTGTTGAGAGATACGAGTTAAAATTCTAATTCATCTTTCAGACCACTCTGCTAAAATTGAGTGGTTTATTTAATTCGATATTTGATTTATTGCGTTTCATAAACTTGTATTTCAAAATCACAATAACCACACTTTTGAATGCAAACAAAAAACTAAGTATCTCAGGACATTTTTTGTGTTCATCGATCCGTCATACAAGACGCGCCGTCCCTAGTGGTCTTACAAATAAAATACTAAAAAATGTCCCATTATTCAACCCTTCTATTGTGACGGTACGTTGCTACACTCCAGATTAGCCCTCGTTCAGAAAAGGGATAAAATCTTAACGACATGACACAGACTGAAGTTACTCACCATTCTTCATAGAAAGATTTTTATTGATAAGAATATAGCAGTCATCTATAAAAGTAGCTTACGTGCAAGTAGTTATTAAGCAGTGAATGCACACACGTAAGATGGGCTTAGTATTTGATGAATGTTCTTTACCTCGGGCAACATTCATGCCAGAAATCTTTACATATAGTTTACGCTTACGATTAAGATATCTTGAATGTACTTACTGACTTTGAGCAAGTTTATAATAAATCTTACCTAAGGAGGACTTAAATTGTAATTCATCCATTTGTATTCAAAAGTTTGAACTCAACGTAAGGTAAAAAATCTTTCTTTGAAAACTATAGCTTGACCACGAGTAAGTTTTAGCCAAGATAAATTTTACAATTTTCTCATAAAAACCAATTTGATTTCAAAGCGGGTGAGAAGGACGATGTCTGAGATTTTGAGGTAGCAACTCTACGTCTTTTAAATTTCTCCTTCATACTTGATTTATTAAGAATACAAAGTAAATTGCTTCAATACAATATGACATCTTTTCATGCATACTCGTCGGCTAAACGTATTCTTGGTCTTACCTATTGGGAAAACGTCTTGAATTTGTTTTTGGTATCAACTAGGCATTGTCCTCACAACAGGAACTTTATATTCTCATTATAAATCTGTTTAGTTCATTGCTTTTCATCCATCCTAGTCTATTCTTCCATATCCAGGTTATCCAGTTATTTTAAACTAAATTCAAAATCAATAAAACTTAGTATTTGCACTTATTATGCGTTAAAAACCTATTAGTAAAAACTCATATATCTACGCTAACAATCACTTCTGCTAAATAAGTGGTAATAACTAGAAAATTTCAAATTAAGAAGTAAGTAGTGACATACTTTTAAACCAGCTAGTCTAAGTAGTTTCTGAAGTGTGGACATTTAAAAACAAAAGTCTCTAAAAAACTCTCTTCACCATTTTCGTTAATCACTTACAAAGTAAACGGATGTCTTAATGTGCCATAAACATTTCTTCTATATTAAGTTTTGTTTAAATTGTGTATTTTAGTCGGCACGCTTAATTAGGTGGCGTTTAGGCGCGTTTGTTGAGGACGGCCCAGTGGTCCGGATCGTCGCTCTAGCTGACTGACCGTTGAACACATCCTGTGTAGATTGATTCTGGTATTAGAATTTTATTTTGTCACGATAGGTACTATTTACTTGAAGTTTCATTTTAATTTATTACAAGGCACACTTGATTTGACTGTTAAGTAGCCGTCATGGTGAACGTAACATTTAGAAATCCACACTTCGCCAAGGTAATAGGCATGATGACTGTATTTTTTTTTTGTTTATTATCGAAAGACCTTACATTTATGTAAACAATCCTCAAAGAATCACTTCATCAGGATCAATACCACCAGAGATATCACAATTTGAAATGCACATTTTTGGACTTGCCCAAAAACGCTCCATACAAAAGCGACAGTGACGTCACTGTACTGTACTGTACACTTTTTTGTATGGAGCGATATCTCTGGTGGTATTGATCCTGATGAAGTGATTCTTTGAGGATTGTTTACATAAATGTAAGGTCTTTCGATAATAAACAAAAAAAAAATACAGTCATCATGCCTATTTAAACCCAACGTGGAGTGAGGGTCAGACTTTTTACCTACCTACCACCGTTTGGGCTACTGTGAGTTGTGTTTTTAACAACGATGCTCTATCTTTGATATTTAAGGTTTGCTCAAATACGTTACGTTAATTATTTACCTCACACTAAAAAAAATAAGGTAAGCGTTCTTACATATTAAACCTCAGACCATCTCATATAATTATTTGTTATTCCGCTAACGTTTCTTGACCTAGAAGACAAGATTTTGTTTACCAATTTCTTATAATAACACTTGTTAAGATTGCCATAACAAACAAGTATAACTCTTGTTTGACTCTGTTCTTGTTGAAGAAACAATAACACTAATTGTTAAGAACAACAAAGAAAAGTTGTACAAGTTTAATTGATTGTTGTAAACAACAACAATAATAGTATTGGTAAAGTTTCGCATAAGCTGGTTGTTTATTAAGCTTGCTAATGAAATATCCTGCTCAATAGTGTTAGAGTGGAGTATATACAAATTATAAGTTTTATGAACATATTCAATGTAATTAAATAAAATAACATCTTTCAGTACCTACTTAAAAAAACTTTAAAATGTATAGCATTCATTTATAAATGTATCAATTCAAATAAATAAATAAGTTACTATGCTCAAAAGCTTGCCATGAATGTTTCTTAATCTAGAGTTTTATGACACATTGGTAGTAGGTTCACCCCTTAGCACGCTGGGTTTGAATTTCCTCGGTGAAGTGTAGGTTTCTAAGTGTTTTGTTCACCACGACTGCATCAACCATAGTGGGTCTGACTACCTCGTTCGGGATACATTTGTGAGCGTATGTATGTATGTAGAAATCATGTTTGAGATTAAGCAGTTGATCAAAAGAGCGATTCCACAGTTTTGACGCGACACAGGCAAACTTTGAGGCATAAAAACCGTTTATTATTGCATCCGGAATTACACTGTGGGCGTTAAAATTTACTAAATTACGCTATTAAGTTCGACTTAATTATACATTGAGACTTGGTTTACTGCGATTTTAATTGAGTGGTTTTGAAACTGATGAGAATATTAGCACGGTCAAAGAACAGGCAACTAAGTTATTTGCTCCCATACAAACGTTGAATGGCCGCGATAACATTTCATAATTCTTTGCAAAGTGTTATGAATGGAAGCGACCATAAAATCTTGTGATTTTAAATAATGAGATTATGTTTTATCTAATTATAAAGTGGATTTATTGACGTTTCAAGTGTCAATATTGTAAGTATAAATAACTACTGTCAAAGCCGATTTCGGCTACAGCGAAGTAAGTATAAATTACGTTAAGTACGTCACGTTGATATTTCCCTGCCTAATTTAAGTGATTTTAAAATCTTCCTGACTTCATAATAAAAAGTAATTAACATAGGCTATTAAGCTATAGCCCCTAAACTATTTACTGGTGCATGAGCTTTCCCCATTGAAATAGGTCATCACAGCAATGTATGGATTACTGCTCAAAGCTTTTAAGTGCTGATTGGAAACCTCCTGGTTCGAGACATAGTAAAAAATAGAGTATCTGAAACAAAGATTGTTCATTCATCGTCCAGCTAGTGCACAAAATTAAAATCATAATGAAACATTTAAAACTGACAATAACAGTCGGGCATCTCCGTGCTTCGGAAGGCACGTTAAGAAGTTGGTCCCGGTTGACGTCGCCAGATGTCAGTCGTTAAGCTTAGTTAGAGGCCTTAGAGCGGCTTGATAACATCTGACATTAAGGTTGCTCACTAACCTTAATGCTCAATTAAACAATTTATGCTGCAACAATCCGCACTGAGCCCGCGTGATGGAGTATGGCTCGTTCCACCTCATAGTTAAGGTGAGGCCTGTGCCAAGCAGTGGGACGTATATAGGCCGTTCATGCAATCATTAATTCTTGCACATTGAGGTGAATTACGGCACCTGTGTATTGTTGAATCTAGGACCTTGAGATTTCCGGCCCCGCCCTCTAACCACTCAGCTACCGCGTCACTTAATTGTTGCCAACATCTAATCCAGCCTTTAATCAACAATGGTACAGTGAAAACAAGCCAGCCGGTTCTCGAAGCAAATTGTGCGCGTAGGAGCGGAGACGGCGTGTATTGAACTTGAGGTAAGCGCATAACTCCACTTATCTTGCCACTGCGCAGCTACCGGTTCCGAGGGTACAGTTGCCGGCATTTTGTTGGATTATTGCTTGATGGTGATGGTTGTTATTTCACACTTTTATGTACTGCTGAGTGACGGTTAACGTTTCGTTAGTTTATATTTTTGTCGAAGTTGGGGTTTGATAAATTAAGATAGCGGAAGATTTAATTTTATTTTGTCGGTATTTTTATGGTGTCTCAGTAATCAGTAATTTTTTGAATACTTTATTTGCTAAAATAACGCTTCTTACTGGGATCGTTAATGTCATTGGACACATCTAACATCGTCTACAAGTGACAATTTATTCAAAGAAAACATTAACCTTTTTTGTCTAAAAAGATGGCATTAATCTAAAATTAAAATTAGCGAATGTTACAACTCAAAATCAAATCAGAAATGTTATTTTCTTATTTGTTTTACTGAGAGGTATCACTGCGCTATCTTTCTTAGGCAAACGCTATGTACACGCAGAAAAATATCTTGGTCTGACTACTGTATTGATGGATCACAATATTTATTTACCTACATTTTAAAGATACATCAGTAATTCGCGATGTATATCAAGATATTTATTGAACGTGTAGCGTTCGCCTTGGACTCTTTGGTGGTCCCCAAGCGTCCTATCGGACTGTACTCACACGCTAACATAGTTTCATCTCAGGTTCCCGAGTGTGAGTCAAGATGAGCGTCGAGATATTGACTTTTTATTTATTGACATTTTCTAATGCACTACCTCGGCTATTCATCATTCCGACGATACGGCCGATCCTGATAACGCACCTCATTGTTTGCGGTACACCTAATGGATTATTGATAAAACATGTGGGTGTCGAGGTGCCCGTGGCGCAGTTGTGACAGTGAACGGCGACGATCGCTGTTGTAAAGCAACACACGCCGGGATGGAAATGAGATGGGTGACCACCAAGACCGAAATTTAGTGATGTGTATTTCAGGCATCTACGTGCTTTGGAAGGAACGTCAAGCAGTTGGTCCCGGTTGAGGTCGCTAGATGTCAGTCGCTAAGCCTAGTTTAGGGTGGCTTGATAACATGTGACTTTAAGGTTGCTCACTAAGCTTACACCCCTCCAACAATCAGAGCACCGAGCACTGAGCTCGTTCCCCTCATAGTTGATCTGAGTGCATGGCATGGCGCATGGCAAACGGCCTGTATACGTCCCACTGCTGGGTACAGGCTGAGGCCTGTTTATGTATGTGTATGTATGTGGGTGTCCCAACGTCGCCGGTAAATCTACAGCAACGTCAAATCAACAGTTATAAATTAACGTAATGCTTCATCAATGAATGATTGCAGTTAGATTTCACGTGGACTCAATTTATCGGGAATTAATGTAGAAAATTTGATAGCGAGCCTACTCTTTTAAATGGTCTAACAGTAACGTAGAAAGAGCGTATGAAAACATTTGTCAATGTAACGACAACGGTTTCTCAGATTAGACTACCGACGTTTAAAGGTGATTTGTAATTTTTCGAGCGTAGATTTATAACGGGTCGGAGGTTAGAATTCGTATATGAAAAATGTTATCTTAGATAGCACTGGGATGAATTAATTTCTGAATCGATAAGCGTCTTCTGTGCGTTTGGTATGGAAATTTTTAAACAGTTATTTAATCGGCTTAGAGTCAATTCGTCGAAATACATCATCGCTAATTGTGAGAATAAGAATTTTTCATAAATTTGAATATTTTAAAAAAATGCAGACTCAAATAAACATCATTAACTGACATGACATGTGTAATTTGTTATAATTTACAATAAATAATGCCTTTTTATGTTAGTTTCGACAAAAAGTTGCCCTTTTTTAAGCAAAAAAATAGTAATAAAGGAACTGCAGAGGTAAAGGAAAAAAGGGGGAACAGGTAATATGCAGTCCAGAAGGTGGTCTAGTAGCCGAAACTTTCAGAATTAAGGCACAGCCCACGCGCTTAATATACAAAATAGAAAATAAAATCTAAGATGAGTAAGAAGTAAATAAGATAGATTAGCGAAACAATGCTTTAAAATAAGAATTACTTTAAGGCTGGCATTTGCTAAACATAGCAAATTAAGGCAACACAGAAAGTAGATGAAACTCAACCCGTGGAGTCAGATGCGCGCAAAGTTTTGCCCGAAGTCGACGAAGCTCGCAGATTTCCCCCGAGCAATTATCGAAACAATAAACCTAAAATTGCAGCGTCCTGTAAGCGCGGTCACCGATCCCTGACTTTCCACCAATTACGTGACTTTACTTTACTTTACTTTACTTTACATGACATGGGTAATTTGTAATAATTTACGATACAATGTCTTCTTATGTGGATTTTACCAAAAAAAGGCACTACAGAAAAAAAAAGGAAAAAGACGTAACAGATTATGTCCAGTTCAAAACGTGGCCTAGTAGCCGAAGCTGTCTAAATATTAAGGCAGCCAGCGTGTTTACCTTTGAAAAAAGTCTTTTATAGAACATAAGAAAAGAGAAGATAACAAAGAAGGAAGCAAGCAGTAAATGAGATAGATTAGTAAAAAAACACTTAAAAATAAAAATCACGTCCAAGATACAAATCAAGATCATAATAAGGCTGGCATTTGGTAAACACAGAAAGTAGGTGAAACTCAACCCGCGGAGTCAGATGCGCGCAAAGTTTCGACCGAAGTCGACGAAGCTCGCAGATTTCCCCCGAGCAATTATCGAAACAATAAACCTAAAATTGCAGCGTCCTGTAAGCGCGGTCACCGATCCCTGACTTTCCACCAATTACGTGACTTCCCGACTCCGACCTACTTTGCTGAATGGGTATTCATTAAGAGCCATTCACTCTATCACAATATGACTATTAGAGCTTCATCCAATTTTTAATTAATCGAGAGACGCTAAGGAGAAACCAAAAAAGGGAAAAAAACTTACGTCGTGCGACAGCAACGTTCAATCGCGGTTTCCATGAACTAGCTCTTTGAAGTTTCTATTCCATTGCTAGAATTGCGGACTATTTATGTCTCATTTTACAGGAATTTATGTGCGAAGTGGCAACGTTTATTAGGTAAATAAAGGAGAGACGCGTCAAAGGATCAGGTTAGAAATAATAAACGCGTGACCGAACGCTTTGCATATAATGAAGGGAAGAAAACAGAATCGGACATAAATCATGGTTTGCGTAACATCTAGCCTAATTTATGTTCTCCTACTCGGACAGCTACCGTAGGAACATCTATTATCTTGTAAGTGTTACTCTGCGGGGTGTTAAGGAATGATAAGTATTTAAATTTTAGTAAGTAATGGTGTGACCTTTTTGCAGAGTAGGTATTTTGAAACGTATTCCATCTTTTTGAATTAATTGATGGTATCATAGTATTCGTATGTTAACGTTGAGAGCAGCGTTTTATTGTATTTATAATATTGAAGTTGTAAAAAATGTTGTTTAGAGAAATGGTAATAAAATGATCGCAATGCTCTTTTTAAGTGAATGATTAGATAAAGCTCGTAACCAAATGATTGCTGCTTATTGTCAACTGGTCAGTGGACCGCAGTGGCTGCAGCTTTCCAAATGAGCGTTATCAAGCTATATCCACAGCTGAACGCATCCATCTACTACCAACACCAGCCACCCAACACGCTTACTTCAACATTTCCACTGAAATAAATTGAATACCTCACCACTCCAACAAGGACAGAAGCAATAAGCCTCCAAGGTGTTAACAGGTCACTATTTTAATCCTGACGTCTTCAATCACTTCTGGCCGATTGAATCGAGACAATATCGAGTGAATTAAGTTTTCAATTTCATTCCATGAGGTAACAATTTCAATCTAAAATTGGTAACCCAGATGTTCATGGGCAAATAACTTACGTCGGCCGGAATGAACTCTAAATCTTCCCCGGCTGGATGGTTCTGTGCCAAGAATTGAATTTGCCTTGCATTCTCTCACACCGTGTATGTACTGGTTTGTCTGAAATTCGTATCACTTCAAACGGTTTTACAGCGTATTTGTTAAGCAGTTATGGACTTTGTGACTGGTTTCTGTTTGATTGAGAGTTCATTGCTAAATTATCGCAAGAATGATTGAATGTGCTATTTTTATGTACAGTCAACAGCATATCAGGTTATCCCATTTCCGTTTTTTCTCTCGCTCTTGCCAAATGTCATTTCTTTGCAATAGAGCAAGGAGGACTGACCGGAAATGGGTAGAGTTATGTGCCGTCCACCGTACATGAATGTTCGAAAAAATTCATAATAAATTAAATTGCAAGATTAACAAAAGTACACAAGTGATGGGAAGGACCCTAGACGTTTTGGGCTCTCAGTAATGATAAATAGAAGTCTAGAGTCTCGGTGTGTCGTGTGTCTCAGTTTGCCGAGGTAGGATTGGCCTATCCCGAGATAATGAAAATTTTTAACAAAAATAATTATGATTTAATGGAAAGCGTCGATGCCCGGAGTAGATAAGCATCCTGCCACTGATCCCAAATTGTCGTATAGAAAATGAAAATCTAAAATATGCTAGATGTGGCATGTGCCCACCAGTTGGACGAATAAAGGCTGTTGTTCTTTATTTTTGTTTTGCCCTCCTTTTAAATAGCGATATCCCTGAACACAGTATAAATAAAACAAGCCTAGAACAGTGGTAGAAATCGCCACAAACAGCCGCTTTCGCCGGAGGATGTTAATTAAGCAGCTGCAGCATTACTAAAGCCTTTGAACGACTGGCTGACTGGCGCTGTGTGGAGATTGTGTGTTCAAGTAGATGAGCCGCGCTTTAATAGCAGGGAAAGAAATGTAGGAATTGCTTTTGAAATACATAAACATGTCTGCTGGAAAACAATGGAATGAAGGGAGATTTGACAGGTTGATGCAATCCAAAGGCTTAGCAGGATTGATTGATTTACTACCTTAAATTTGGGGCTGGGGGTTGTAGATTACGGCTGTTACAATAAAACATATTTATATGTTTTTTTTCCTACATTTATTAGCCTTTTTCATCAACGTCGCCCTAATTACTAAATATATAAATGAAAAGCTAAACTGCCAATAACCATACAATTTCACACTATGTCTGATGCACAAACATCGCAAGAGATCTTCCACTATAATGAATAAATTGAACACACAAACTACACGATGGATAAAATTATCTCTAAAGATACCTACAATATTCATTATGAATACATAAAAGAGTACGGTTACACAATTGAATTACTCAATGTACAAGTTTTAAAGCTCCTGTAAAAACCTTTAGAAAAAAGTAGGTAGATAGGTTAGGTATTAAATGTGGAATTATAAAAGAAAAGTCTTTTTTTTAATATCTCTTATTGGAATTCTTTCTATACGCAAAAATGCTTTCTACAACAATAAGTACAAAGCACCACTCTGTAGTATATTCTTGTAAGAAATACAGTACACTTTAAATTGGTTACTGTGTACTATTCCAACTGGAGTTGGTTATTGTATAGTTATATAATATTTTAGTCAAAATTATAAAATTACACTGTAAATTCTTGAATAATTCTCGTTATTTAATTACGTGTTTTTTTGCGGGTGTCTGAATGAAACGGATTTCTTATTGTTAGCACATTTGTATTGCCATTATTGGAAGTATGTTGTTTAGAATGTGACAGAAAAAAATTACAACAGGTAAAAACAACGAAACTCTCAAAAATAATTTAGAATGTTATCCCGTCAAATTATTGACGTATAAGCAATTTGAAACCAGCATTTAGTATTAATTTAGAGATGAAAATATACCTCATTCTATCTTTACGAAAATCGAGTCAAGGAACGAAAATCTTAAGTTAATTTTAATCCCGAAATAACGTTTCATTTCGGATCCAGATAAATTGGTTTCACTTGTCCTTAACGTAACTTGTTCATTAACGGTTTAAATAAATTCATTAATAAGCCCACTGAGACAAGCAGTCAACGCACAAATCTATAAATCAAATAGTAAGGGAGTGTCAGAGACAAAAGGACGATAGCATGACTGGAGCGGACCCACGGGCAGTATGTTCTGCCAACAGTTTTGAATACTAACTTTTTTTTTCCCTGCCATTATAACCCAACTCACATCATCATCATTATATTAGTCTTAATGAAGCGTGAATGGCACCTGCATTTTTTTTAAGTTCTTGTTTTGTCATCTTTATAACAGTTTTTTTGCAAAATAGTAAAAATCCAATCGCATTTTAGTAGTAATATGATATATACGGTATAAGTAATTCACAAAAGCTAGTCAAAGATTATTATCTACATTGAGCTAACATTGTCAAAGTTATTAAATGAAAACATCATTTAAACAAATCAATAAAACTTATTAAGTCAAATAATTCACTTAATAATTTCTCGGTTTATTCCTAGACTTATTTCCCGGTAAAGCTGTGAAAGTCACACCTTGGACCAACAGCTAGCCATTTAAAAAAATACTAGAAGTTAAACTTAATGGACGCGAATGTTACATATTTGATTGCTTCATCATTTTTGGTATCTTTTTTCACTTGTTATTAACTTATTAACAACAGTTTAGTAATGTTTTCTGATATTTACGCGAACACTATACATCGAAATAAAACAACTTTACGGATTCTACTCGCGGTCTTATATTTTCTAACAGTTAAGTACTCTGAAATATTGAAAAAATATCGAATTATCAGGCGCTATCTTACGTTGGCTGTTTGATAATGAAACTTGAAAAATACTCTCCGTTGTCTAAAGCTGTGTGTCAGCAACATCACTCTGCATCCCAAAGCGGTTCCCACAAAGATCTTTCTTCACATACAGTCCCGTACATTAATCTATGTAGGTAACATAGTATGTAACGGTCATATAATCCTACACCTATTGTCGCATTTGACGCGGTATGTGATACTCGGGCATACCAGATGATAATGTGATCAAAGAGTTTAAATGCACAAACTTTCTAATTAATAGCGACTTTCGGTGATATCTTCTTTGTTGTTTTTAGTGGCAATCCTATTTGTCCCAGTGTCTTAACTATATAAGGATTGGCCTTGGTTTTGAAAAAACCTGAGTTTAATTTTCATAAACTTTCAATTGCTGAATGAAGTACGTACCTGTAACTGGTGTAAAAATCAGTCTGTGTAGTATGTAGTTAATTTTGGTATAGTTTTAATATCTACACTGTTGGTGTGTTTTTAAATAAATAAATAAATTTCCCACGACCATTCTTGGGGGAGCAAATTGTGAGAGGGACATTTACAAAGGCAGAACTCTACCTACTTTTTAATCTGACGAGTTAAAGGCAGGTATTTAATTTAAAAAGTTAGTTTAAAAAGCGAACTTGACTATTTATTTTAAATTAATATCTGAGATATTATGAATAAATATCATATTATTATGACTCTTATCTAAACAGAGCTCAATATTTTAATACCCGTAGTATACTACGGTGTTATGGCACCTATTCATAGTTGTGGAATACTGTAGAAAACAAAAGCTTCTTCATAATGTCATAGTTTATTCACTTTAGTAATTTTAACAAAAACTGAACGTCGGAATTCAAATTCAAACCAATGGAAAATTGTGGAAAACATTTTAGTACCTGAAATAAATCATTCGCCATACTGTCTCTGCGGACCCATCACAAAAACCACTAAATACATTTTAACGAGACTAATGCTAGCTCGGGTAAACCATTATAAAATTAATATTTGCTTAGTCAAAATATCAATTTGTTACTTTTTAGGGATAATTTTAAACTGCAGACTCTAGGTTAGTTAATAATACTCGTCGTTTTCAAAACTTAGCTTTGGCTAACCAACACTTTTCCGAGACTTATGGGGATTTTTAAAAAAAATGCGTTCATGTTTTGTCAAGAAAACAAATGATCAAAAAGTCTATACCAAATAAAATAGAATCTACCAAAACATTATCCACAAAGCAAAAAAGTATCAATTTTATATTAAAAATCTTATCGCCTTTAAACGCGTCACAGAGAGAGGAGAATATCACCTTTAACCCTAAACTGATTCCACACAGGTCGTTAAGGAAGGCAATGTAGCGGAGGCTTCCGACCGATTTATCTACGTTAGCTCACACGCCATCTATCGTACGTTAAAAATGACAGCTTCATGTTTTTCGACATGACGCGACGAATATGTAGACACTTTTCAATTCAGATGATGTAAAGTATGGGGTAGTCAGATCATTTATAAAATGTCTTTAAATATAACGTTTGGGTATAAAGATGTTAGGAGACTTTTCAATTCATTTGATTTGACACAAATCGTATCTATAAAGACTATTTTTGTAATCAATAACCACATCACAATTATTATCATTGCTCTGATTTTATAGTAGGAATCGATTTTCAAGAAAACCGAATGAATTCACTTAAATATCTGTATTTTGAATCTGTTAGTGAGATTATTTTTTGCGTGTTGCGTTGACAATAATAGACATTTTTTTAATGATTGTTGAGCTGATTTTCCTCTGAACTAAACTGCATGGATGGTTTCAAGTGAAACGATAACCCTAGAATATAATAGAATAAATTGAATTTAAAACATTGGAAATACAGTTTAATTACTGAATTCAAATAAAACCTTATAAAATAGGCACCCAAAAATTGACACCATAATCCAAAGAGATACAAAGATTCCTCTCAGTTCAAACAGTCTTTTGTTTAAGATTACTTTTAAAAATATCGATAACAACAAACACAATGTCTAATTGTCAACCGTTCTGACTTAATCAGTCATTCTAACAAGACTTATTGTAATATCGACCCAATAAAGACACCCAATAATAGAGAGGTGACTGTTCAAATAGATCTGTTATGATATAAAGTATACGTAACAATTTTCGCGTTGTTATCTGGCCTGAGGTCTAGTATTGCTTTTGTTATAAAAACGTGACTTAGAAAGTGAGGTTACTTAGAATAGGTACCGTCATGCTCGGAATTTCCGACAAAGGAAACTAATTCCGGCCAAAACATTTATAAATAAAACGGAAAGTTATCACCAGGTGAATCGGAAAGGTCTGTTTTAGTGTTGTGGAACTATCGATGAGATAAAAAGAAAAAAAAAACCCACTCCGAGGGTCCGAGGGTTTAGTGTGGATTATGAATTTTAATTATTATGGAGAAGTTAGTTTTAGAACTGCCAATAGTGGCATTGAGATTTTATTTTGGTTAAACCGTCGTATTCATAGCATTTTACTATAAAAGCTATCATACTCACTACCATCAATTGTATCAATACTTTGATAGCTGTATTTAGTGAAATTGTAATGTATAGACATATTACTAGTAGTGAAGTAACTTGCAGCTGAGCAGTACACATTATGCTTGCTTTTGTTTCGTTTTTGTTCGATATAACAATTATCTAATACCTCTATCGATAATCTGGTTATTTTTGCTTATTCACTAGTATATCGATAGGTGGTCGATATTGGACTATCAAACAGCAACACTATTCTGGTTAGCGACAAAGAAAGATAAAAGTTGGAGTGGACAAGTGATCACGTTCGTTTCATCCGCGATCGCCGCGTGCGCAGTGAAAGCATTCTGTGGTTTCATTCACTATTTACAGTATGTCTAGTTAAATGGCAGAAGTTTTTGTTTGAAAACAACGTAGATATTTATTTCTTTTATGTTTTCCTTTAAGGCAATTAGGTATAGCTGTCAGAGACAGCGAGGAAAACTACGGCTATGAAGTAAAATGTAGTTTTTTAAGAAAGTAAAGTTCTCCATCACATGAAAATTTAAGCAGAAAACAAGGAACAAAACGTTATCTAATATAAATTATTAAAACAACGCTAGTTTTGTCTACGGCCATATAGATAACCGTTACCATTGAAGGCGACAAAGTTTGTAACTTTAAAAGTTTGTAAGAGCAAAAATTTTTTTTTACAAATGAGGAAGACTGGATGAGTCTATGGGCTAAATTGCGGATTAATGTAATGGCTTATTTAAAAAAATAGTATCTGTGAATTGAACAGCAGTAAAGAAGGAATTCCTTGTTCGATGATAAGTTGAAACATTATTAATTAGCCACAGTTACCAAAACTCTTATTACATTGTATTTCGAAAATTTTTTGGACGACAATAATGATCACACGCTCCACAGGCCCAAATTAAACTATCTGTCATTGCGTTTTTAGCCTTCACAGTAATTACGTTGGACTGAGACTAATTTAATTCTGTGCATTAACGAGTAATCCGCAACGGTTTGGTTTGAACAATGCTGAAGCTTAAAAATGTAGAGCAACTGTATTTTATTTGTTTTGAATTTCGAATTAGACTGAGAGAATTCGAAATAATATTTTTCACACGCTGTTCAAAGTTGAACGCTCATGAACGGTCAGCCCACAGCTGGGCATTTTTGAATGTAGTCATCGCTACAAATACGTGTATTGACAAAATAGAATGTATTGGAAACAAACAATAAATAACCAAGAATTCTGGATTTTGTGCGCTCCTACTATTTGGTCAACGAGGCGTTCAAAATGTAGACATGTGCAAAAAATAAACCATAAAATATTTAAACCAGAACGTCGAGGTTGAGAACTTTAGAGTTCAAAGTAGGCCTAGTTCAAAACTGAGACACATTGAGTTACGTGCGAACATACAATCTAAACCCTTTGAATTCCTTCGCAGACAGCGCCGCAGAGGTCATCATATTTTTTTTTGTTTTTCTCACACACTCATGATTTACCGACGGCGCGAATCCAAAGACCCTATTGCTGGTGGAAGAGGTCTCCTTGCGCCTCCATGATTTATACTGTGAACTCCAAAGAGGTTCCGCCATCCCGTTTAATATCTTTGATTTACGATAGAAACTACGCGCGTATAAGTGCCAGGTCCACCGATGATATGTGGCTCGCTGTTACGATTCACTCCTTTTTTTGTTTCGAGAATAATGACATAGTGTGGCGGTTTTAATAACCAGCCTTATAGTCCGTTGTATGCTTGAGGCGCAAATTTTACAACGATTTATCTCGTGCATAAAGCTATGTCTTCTAAGTATTCAGCGAAACAGTGGGAACGGTAACAAATAACAGTCAATAGTTTATTTGTTCCTATTTAAATTAGGAACCTCTTTTAGATTTGGAGATTTTTGTAAGATGAAAAACCAGCTTCAAATGCAAAAAAATATTTGAAAGATACACTTTGTGAGGAAAATGATTAGATATTTATTGATCATGAAATATGCAAACAAAACGATACGTACGACAAACACAAACAAGGAAGCAATTACTTTTCATATTGCGCCCAACGTGAAAAAGAACTCAAAGAAAACATTTTCAAGATGGCGTCTGTGCTCCTAACTCTCAGAGTGCATCCAATTTCACCCTTAGCAAACTCTAAAATGTCAAAGCAAAATAAAGTTTCAATATCTTCAAAGCATGATGTATGAACATTGTCGTGACTTGCAAACAGACTTGTGTTTCGAGAGGACAACGCAATAACTCATATCTCGAGAACCTCGGAGAAAGTCACCAAGTTATTTTAAAGACAAATAGTTCTGATGTTACGAAAGGGCCTTCGATTGAAGAGCATGCCACATGCACGCCTTGTTTGAAATCTCCTTAGAAGACAAACACAAGAAAAACATAGTTATTATTCGATACAAACGTAAGAGTCTTTTAGAAAATAAACTGTCAAGCTATTGTAGCTTTTGTGTTCATGAAAATAGTAACCATCAATAATAATGTGACGGTACGTTTTACCGTGTTCTAATCTAAAGAGCACTTTGATGTTAAGGTTTAAAAGAGTGAAAGAAAGCATATTTTTTTATTGAATATTGTCAACAAAAAAGAAATATTCATGAATTAAAAATCTTTGTTGTTGAATATTAAGAGCACTTGGTCCATATTTTAGGTCGATCAAAGTGTGTTTCAGGTTTTTCCGAGTTTGTGAAGGCTTACTCCTCTTTAGCAAGAATGTGTCTTAATTTATCTGTAAGTTCGTCTTTAGCTACTATTCGCCAATTTATTAATGTACATCTATTTATCTTTGATCGAAATATATAAGATCTACTGACTCATTAGTGCCAGTACTAATAGTTTAGAAGAGGGATTTAATCTCCAGGCTATGCCATTGATGACGTAGAAAATCAATTCGACGATGGACTTGTAAAAGTTTTCAGTGTCGGTTTATCTTATATTTATTTAAACAATCTTCCAAAATCACTGTGAGAAAGTGACAATTGGAATTATACAAACAGCAAATTGCAATAGGGATTGTTTACACAGGTCCTTGCAAAATCCACAGGCAGATTAAGTTAAGCGAATGACACAAAAGCACCAAAAGCTCTAGTGTTTATTCAGAAATGAGGTACCTCCACCTAAAAAAACAACACCATCCTCATCGAAAATGAAACTGCCGAATGATAAAAGCTATGAGCTTTATTTCGTTCCTGTAAAGTCTATTTTAGGTCGAGCTTTTTTTGAGTAACAGTTTCGTTCGTAATCCTTTTCGTCACGAAGCCTGTCAATGTCACCAATTGTTTACCTCTTTTAGAATGAACTGCAAATGACAGTCTTTTGTGGTCGTCCTCGTGTAAGATAAACATCGTAAATTTTGGAACTGCAAGGTTTTGTCTAGTGTTAAACCACCCAGATTGACTTCTTTGTTAAGAAACAATGTGCACTTACGAAAATATTGCACAGAAATATAAGACATTTAATATGCTAACAAACGGTTGGATAATTTATCTATAAAATAACGTTTCATTTCAAACACACAATCTTAGCTCGAACAGGTTTTTCAGAGGCTCTGATTTTTGCCGTCATGGTATACATACAGATCATTCTGAAGCCCACACGTTGCAGAGTGTATTAGGAGAGAGCCTACCACCGTTACCTGACTTGCTTTATTTTTATTGGTGTTTGATATCACCGGAGTAATAGCAGAAATGTTGAAATGAACACATAAAAAAAGTACCAACCAGGCTGAACTCAGTACCACACGGGATTTAGAATGAGCCGAAATGATCAAAAAGGTTCTGAACGTACAGGTCAATTAGTTAAAATGTCATAATTATAGAATGAAAGAATTAATCCAAGAGTTAAAAATGAATATGAACCAAAACCGTTAAAAGCGTTAAAATTTGAAAAAAGTCTGTTAATCTATTGGCCTGAATGTTCATGCAGTTACAATTATTGTTTAATTTAACACATAACATAACATAACATACCCTCACGACCATATCCCTAATGGGTTAGTCAGAGGCACACTGATTGTCTGTTGTTTGATTTATTCTTCAGTAAAGTGAATTGACACTGAATAGATCAAGAATCACAGATTCGAAAATGAAAGTTGATACATTTCAAGATATCGATACCCCTTGTCTCCCCGAACCGCTTTGTTAACTAGCCGGTTTTTTGTTGGATTTTGAACTTTATTCCAATGACTTTATTAAAATAAGAATTCAAATGTCCTGTTTGAACATTTTTAAAGAATATACGTTTTACATGAGCTTCTCCTTTTTGAGCCCGAGGCACTTTCGACGGTAGGAATGAGTAATGTACATAATCCGCTTGTGGCAAGCCTTAAGCGAAGGGTTAAACCTTCGTCCTCTTCGCTTATTTTTATACATAAGGTATAACTTTCATATTTATTACGGCTAACAGGCGTCGAGCCAGTAAATCCGGCGAGCGAATTGGAAATAATAAAAGCCGTGCGATCGTAACGCGATACTCAGTTTTTTATCAGATTATGCAGATAATCGTAATATTTAGAGGCCTGATTGCGGGTAGTTATGGTTTCAGTGTGGCGCAATAAACTGGCAAAATGAAATCCGCGTCGGTAAAAAAAAAGAGGACAAAGCATTTACCTGAAAGTGCGGCAAATGCTGAGATAGGGACATAGATCCCCCGGCACCTCGTTTTCCATATTGATTTTTCATTGTTGCTTTATATTTCGCTACTTTTAATTTTTGATATTTTAGTTTTGTTTTCTACTGTTTCAAGGTACTCTTATTTTTCTTTCCTTTTTTCTTTCTTTCAGAACTATTTCCTTTTAGTTTCTTTAGTTTATTGGTACCTCAGTCAGTCAGTCAGGATAATTAATTGTACATTTTGTATTTTGAACAATGTATTCCTATCTGATGAATAAAGTTTTGAAATATTTAATAATTTTTAATAAGTAAGTTAAGTTACTTAAGTTTTGAATAACGCCTTACAAGTTATTGTGGTGACAAGATGTTTTATAACAATTAGTCAGGGGTATTCAATGCTCGCCCTGTGGTCTGGGGCGTAAGAATGCAGCCAAGGTCCACCCCCGCCTGTCGTAAGAGGCGACTAAAGGGGGCCCTTGGGGTCGCTCGGAAAGCACAAGACGGGGGCTGTGTGCTTCCATTGCACATGTGACCCCGAGGAGGACGGCAGTGTAGGGTGGCCTCGCACTGCCGTACACGGACGTTAGTCAGAGGGGAGGCACCACTTCCCTCGAGGAGAGCCGGACTGCCGGCACAGCGCGCCAGGGTTTCACCGGTAGAGTGGCTCCTCAGGAGAGTTCTCGGGAAACCCTGGTCACGCGCAGAAGAAGGCCGCCCCGGTGTTTTAGTGGGTACTCCCACCCCCCTCTGGGGTGGGTGAGTCCCACACTCCTCCGCTGCCTTCCCCCAAGCAGCGGAAAGTACGTAATGTATTTCACCGGGTAAAAAAAAAAAAAAAAAAAAAGGGGTATTCAATGTACATTTTGTATTTTGTACGATGTATTCTAATCTGATGATTATAGTTTTAAAATGTAGATGCGCATTCTCGCATCAAAGTTACATGGATAAGCATGTCTGTGTAACTAATAAGTCATTTCTAAAAAATATTTCGCACTCGAATCTAACAAGACTTAAACACACTCCAGCCTCTTCACAAGTTCCGCATCAAATTCTCCCATTTCCCCTCTTCGGCGACGAGAGTGTCCCATAAAAAGAAAGTTGTACATTCCTAGTTACCAAATTGGTGGGGCACATGCCATCGATTTGTTAGAAAAGGCAGTGATTAATACGACGTCTTTCGTTATTCCAATCGAGTTAATTTTACCAAGAACGTCGACGATAAATAAGGGACCGCTCTAGACATTTGTCATTTTGAAAGATTGCGATCTGATTCAGTAGTTCCGCAGTCAACAATCACAGACGTATTAACTAGGTAGGGCAAATAAACTTTATTCATTGGGGGATTTTCAGATGAAAGTCTTTGAAGAAAACATTTTTTTAGTAATATGGCCTCCATTTGCTTAGATTAATGGAAATGATATAATTTGATAGATTTAAAACTTGCGCCAATTCTGTGTGGAAATTTCAAATAATAATTTTAATCATATAATATAGTATATCATCTGTATACAAAATTGCTTTTTATTGAAATATAAATTCGCGGTATCTTTTTGCCAGAAAATATACCAACTTTTGTGTCTGTCAAACATAAAGCCATAATCTAAACGCTTATGTTTTTCGAATCAATGTTATTAAAATGCATGTGACATCCAGCTAAACTAGTGTTGTATTGCTAACTATTATAATAAGATGTCGATTTCCAAATGTTTTTTTCAATTTGAGCTACAGTCTTATAATACTGCTTCACCCCTTGAATCAGTGACCAATAACATCAATAAATTTCTTTCCTAATTATCCTGGAGCAGATAATATGCTCACAAATAAAACACTGAACGCCGGCGGCCTTCAACAATCGTCTCATTTCGGCTTTATTAAGCCCTAAATTAGTTTATCGGCGACAACCACCTAAATTAACACCTTTCAAGGTTTCGTTCAACCGAATTTTAATTAAACTTAATTTATACGACGTCTGAATCGTAACAAAGCCGTATTTTCTGAGGTAAAAAAAGAACAGCTTTGTTTCCGCAAAATAACGTTACGTAAAATAATTTTCCGTATTATGAAATTTTAATTTAGAAATGTAAATACTAGGGATGCGCCGAAAGTGAGTTCAACCAATATTCAGTCCGAAATATACCGTATCGATTATTAGGCCGAATCATTCGGTAAAATTTTGCATACTAAACAGGTTTGTTAAGGGAAGCGTAGCACTAGTTACGGACTAGACTAGAAGCCGGGAAATATTTTATTTTTTTATTCGTCAATAATGTATATTTGAAACAAAGTAGTGGACTTTTTATTAAAAAAATACAGTTTTCAGAATAAATCATACGTACACAATATAATTATAAAAAGATGATCAACAAACAAATAACCACAAAACGTTATTTTTTCGAATACTAATTCAAATATTCGTCATGTACCTATTTAAGGAAATGAACTGAATATTTTGAAAACAGATTTTTTATAAAAAGTATACCCTAGGTATCAATCACGAGTATTCAGCGCATCTCTAGTAAAGACTAAACATTGAAGTAGGCGCACAATTAATCTGAACGCTTGGACTAAGCGTTTAATTTGTACACCATTGTATCCGAGAGAGAAGACTCGCGAAATTAATTACCGTTTGCTTATTTTTTAATTAAAATTAGATTTTATGAAACGGCCGTCTACGTAATCCGTAATATTTCATAAAAGATGGAAATCCTAGTGGCGCCATATTGTGAGAAAAGGCATCCGTTTCGGTAATATTTTGCATCTCTAAGTGGATTTATTTCACGGATAATTTGACCTACTTCCATGGTTTTTACGACACCCACTCCCTTGTTTAATTTTCCTCCAATCTTAATATCGTTAACGATAAATCATTTCACTTTATTTTTTCCAATCTTTTAATAAATAGCTATTACTTTATCATCTCCCAAACCAAGAACCCTTATAAAAGGGCAAAGTTATTTAAATTGCGCTCGTTCTAAACGTATATCTCAATCGTAAGTGAAATTTTGTTTCCTCCCCACCTAGCAATTTGTAAACATTGCTTCGAACTTTAACTAGAGCTTGGGTTCAAATTCAAAACACGCCAGCGCATCTGAAACCCAATCACTTAGTAGGTCATATCGGCTCTCCCTTACCAGTTAAATTAACATATTTTCCCTTATCGACGAATATGGAGGTCCGACCCGGGCTTATCAAGGATGTTTTAACCAAAATATACAACAAGGGTGAGTATCTCGGTTCTCGCTTGAGTTTTGAACAAATGCGTCGACGCCCACGGAGGAAAGATTACGGCATGTTCGGGAATAAATCTTGCGGGACAGTTGAGTACATTCTGAGGCTAGCTACAAATAAATGTCGTTGTTCGCTCCCCCAGTCTGGTTTAGGCGACCACACCCCGCGGTTCGACTTGTGACTCGCTTTCACTAAGTTTTTAATTTGAAGAGTTGAATGTTTGAACGTTGAATGGCGTTTTTTTGTTATCTCTTAATTAGTCGTTTTCACATTTGGCCAGTTCTTTTTTAATTAACATTATGTCGTCAATTAAAAACTTTCAGACTTTTGTCATCTTATACCTAAACCGCTTTTCACCACACGGGTTGAGTCTCAGCTTTACGACAGCACCTTGTACTGTACAACATATTTTACGCTCGAGACTATATCCCAAAAGGCTAGTCGGAGGTATAGGTACTGACTGCAGACTAGTCGTTGTGTCGAAGGGAACACTCAGAAACCCACACTTCGCCGAGCGAATTCAAACAAAACGTGGTATCCCTTCCGCGTGCTTACATTTTTATCGTTTTTTCAATAACCTGAGCGTTAGCAGCAATGAAAACAAAGAAGGTTTTCCAGTCAAAAGTGTACTTAATTACTAAGCCACGTTCTTTATTCAACCATTTTAAATATTGAAACAGTCGTACTCCAAAACGACGTTTAAGTATATGTCATAAGTCATAAAATTTAACAAAATACTGCTATAGAAAATCAAATACATAGTTAAGCTTTTGTTAGGCTAGATTCAGCTTTAGCGACTTAAAATCTCTACAAAGTTGGTTAGGTATGAACTAAATTCTCTGGGTTCGCTTCTGAAAGCGAACAGACTAAAATAATGCCTAGCAGTTTCCATAAAGGAGCATGATTAATGTTTCAGTCGCGTCCAAATATTTAAGTTGAATTTTAAACAAAAACGTCACATTTTTCACGACGATGCACAATCAAAAAGTTTTTTATCAAGCGTGACCGTAACCCAGCCTTTTCACAGCTTTTTGATTTATGTGTCTGACACTTGTTCGAGATTACATATCTTCACACACGAATAAACCTCTCGAACTTAGATTACTTTCGTGGCTCAACAAGGACCAAAACAGGCGACGTTGTTGATAAGAAATAAAATTAAACCCCTTCTGTGTGACAATGTTTTTATTTAAAATATCGTCCGATAAAGAATTGATTTATATTTATCACGGACTACACATATTCTTTGAATAATCTTACTTATTATCAGCGAACTTGAATTAACGGGCGACCTACTTTGCAGTTTTATTGCTGAAGTCTGATTTTATTTATTGAAGTGATAAGGATACGAAAAGTTTTTTTGAACAAAATCTAAAAATAAGTATCAACCTTCTGACGTCACAACATTCTATAAGACAGTTGAAATACATCTCTACAGTAATAATATGGTTAATGAATTTCAATTCGTCTATTATCCAATACACAGTTTTTGGTAGAACCAAGACATGATCTCTGTCTACCCAATCAGAAAATCAGACATCAATATTTTTTCGTCAATAACCGCTCCCAATAAAATTGAACAATTGAAACTAATGTGTCAATAGAATGCCTCAACAAAGAGACATAATTTACTGTCACTGTGTATTAAACTTCCAACATAACTAACAGACGACCTTGAAATAAACTGACATCTATTGGCAATAAAAGATAATATTCTCATCAAACAAATAGATCGTCACAAGTGGCTCCTAACACTTCAGCTCCCTCGAGAGAAGTTATACCTAAGTTGCGTCGTCACAAAAGCAATTACTATGACGACCTCTGCCCGCAGACTCTCGAAATGGAATTATCATTGAATAGTGACTATAACAATAATTTGGTTGTGGCCAATGCAATTACGTTCCGTTTTACACACCCCAAAATCTCATTGGCGATGATTGCACCAATTGTGCATATGCGGGTGGCGACAGCTTGTTGATCTCGATATAAATTGTAATAAAATTATCCCTCTTGAATGTGTTGATATTAACACTTAGTTTAACTCATTTTAACTGTTTAACTTATAGCTAAGCTAACTTAAACGTAAGGTTATTTTCCAGATTTTTATTTGGATGAGCAACACTACGAGATATAGAAATAATACAGTAAGAACAAGTTTTTTTAAAACCAACAGATTCGATTCCTGACCCACAGTTTCAGTTTTTGTCAAAGCAGAACTCGACACTCTTTTAAACACTTTTCTAAATTCCGAATAGTTTAGGTTTTTGCCTTACAAAACTTTGTATAAGTACGTCGTGTACAGTCAACGGTCCATCATAACTACGTAGCCTATCATGTCATTGACCGTACATGTATGCTCTTTTCTGTTTGTCAATGTAAATTTTATAAATGTATTCAATGAAATTATTTTTGTTTAACAAAGTTCTTATAAAAATCTATGTCTAGACTATTTCATCAGAACGAGTTGTAACGAAATACCTTTATAACGTAGCCTACCTATAACAGACCTATCGCATTGAGACAAAATTTCCTGTAACGATAGTTCTAAGAGTTGATAAATTTATGATTGTATTATTAAAAAACTACACGCTAATGATGGCGTCTAGATATATTTGTTTTTATAAAACAATCAATATTTCATGGTAATTATTGATGTACTGTTTAAACTACATCAAAACTATTTTAGGTTGATCCAATACTCAAGAGTAGGGACTTGTTTATCAAAGTTGATAAGCAGCTTACACCACAAAAAATGATTAAAAAAATAATTGAAATATTTCCTGCATCCTAATGGATTAATGCTAAAATACCTCGTCGGCTTATCGAATTATGGGGGTCGCTCTACAAATGAAATGAAATGTCTCATCTTAACATTCATTTTAAGGTCCGTCCGTCCCTTTCTGATCCCCGGCTTTTAATGAGCTAGGGAGAGAAAAGGATTTTTTAAAGAAAAACATAATGTGGGGTTAGGAGCCGCAGGATTCGTGTCACCGGCAGGTAGATCAATAAAAATGGTTGTTTCATTAACTTCGTGTCAGACAGCACTTATAAAGACATTAAAAACGTCGATGTGGTTGTCGGGTAGCGTAGACCATTTTGTATCTATGGCTGTTTTTTAGCTTCTTTATCTTCTAACAGCACGAAAAACTCGAAAAAACCTCTGTGAGTATCATATTACTTGTTAAAAAAGGGAACATTCGAATAATGTCATAAAACGACTCCCGTTTTCGAAACCATTTGCGTTACATTTGATATTCAAGTGAAAAATTAACCACTAACACCAACTATAATTTCACCTTAACTACTTAGAAGTAATGGTGGTTTAAGAAGAAAGGAGTCAATATAACACATATTTCAGTTAATTAAAGATACTCGCAGGGGGAGGTGTGGAGCGTTGTGGACGTTACTGGACATCAAAAAACTCATCAGTTAATTGGCATTTGAACGAATTTCAGTCCTTGTTATGTTGCTTTTAGGTTATTTTTAGTATAGATGCCAAACAGGTTCCTCAGATTGAAAAGAAGATATTGATCGAGCAAGTTAAGTATGAACTTGAGCACGATAGATGGTTATTTCTATCCTTATCAAAGAATTACGCGGTCTAGATTAGATACAAAGGAATATAGTGCTCAGATATGTTCCCTAATGAGACTCTACGGTAGTTTAAACCGCCGTTAACAAATGAGACCGTTGCGAGCCACTATAAATATGATCAAACAAAACGTTCGCTGGAGGAAGTAGTTCGTTGCATAGATAAACGTCTAGGGCCGCCACCGTAAACATAGGAAGCCAGAGTTCTCATGGCACGAAATCGAGGGTTGCATGCTCGAGCCACGTTAGCTTCGTAATTGGCATTCTGTTGTATAGCGCTGTCACTAAGCTGTGAACCGCTTTGTTTTCTAACAATAAACCCCCTTTGTTAGTATCGGCTCCTCGCCAGTCGAGAGTCAAGATGCTCTCGCCGTCTAAGAATGATGAATGGTAAGGCGTCTGTGTTGAGAGCTCTTGCGCCTATTTATAAAGTGTTTCTTTTGTTTTGAGTGCCCATTTAAGTTCACGGGTAAGGTCAGTTTTGATGTATAGCCTTTGCGTGTTGAATGTCACCCAAAATTGATTGTTATGCTTTTAGGTTCAATGACGCAAGCTAGCTGGCTTGTTAGGCGGTTTTAGTAATGAATTTATTCGATGCGTAATATTATATTTTATATTGCCTTAATGAACAAGGCATTAAGGTACATAATGAATATCTTAATAAATCTTCAGCAGTGTTCATAAATTATTGAGATTGGAAATTAAGACGTTACGATTTTTAGTAATTTAATGTTTTCGAGCATTCTATTCTGTTTTATTTAAACTGAAACATGAATCAATAAATTACAAATTGAGTCAAAATGTTCTCTTTTGTTAGACTTTTTAGGTCAGAATTATGGCTTGTTCTGTATCTGGGTATTATTAAGTATTTGGAAATGTTTGAGTATGTTTATTACTTTCAGATTCCTAATAGTACAAGCTCCGCTTAATTTCGGGTCAGATGATCACGGTCCCAAATATCAATTGATTAATTTATCATTTGTTCGAATTAAAAATAATCAAAATGGCTTTTATATCAAAAAGTACTTATTCCTTAACCACATAACAGGATCATAATTAGGATATCATTCAATTACGTCATTTTACTACAAAATTAAATAATTTATGTAAATAAATTTAAGACTTGATGGGTTTGTCGCTGTATTTATTGGACTTTCAGCAATATTTTTTGCTTGTAGTGACAGATTATGATTAAGCAGTTAAACTCACGAGGGCAAATGATTTGAAAACCTGATCAATTTCTGATAAATGATATTAATATAAGTATGAAATAAGTCAACATTATAGCGCAATCATTAATAGCTTGTCATTTACTATCTTACGTTAAGTTGTTTTTCAGTGGCTAGGCAGTCGGACCTAACCAAAGCGCAAATAGGTACTAGAAACTACTTTCAAAATAAGCAATGTAGTAAGATAAGAAAAGCCACTCTTGCTTACTTTTGTTTTGGCAACGGTACTTAAACAATCATTTCCTTATGTCCCTACAAACGAGACTACATTATTCTATATTCTCTCATACTCAGACATTCATGTTAATAAATCACGTAGGATATCGTGAAACGGACACCGGCCGTTCCCCGATGAGGCATAAATTCGTTTTCGCAACGTTTTTTACTAAATCATTTGTTTCGGTAACCGGATTGCGTTGTATCGGTGACTAATGGGGTTTTAATAAAGAGTTAGGGTTGCTGCTAATTGTGAAACGGTGTTTTGGGATTCAAATATGTCGCCCGATATGTCTCATTGGATAAATACCGCAAAAACTGTCAACATTTAGTGCATAAATTTAGTTAAGTCATGAGGTTAATAAGACAGTCGGTGTCCATAAAAATCTTCGGTTTTGGGGTAAATAAATAGTAACATTAGAAAATTATAATCAGTAGAACTTACTTCTACAGTTTTTGGGATGTTTATCTTGTCTACGACAGCTTTTTTTTTGAGGATCAGACAACTTTATCTGTCTTTGTAGATAAGTTTTTTTTTTAACCCTCTAGATCCCACTGCTGGGCAAAGGTCTCCCCAAAGATAAGTAAATAAATAAATAATATCCCATTATTCCCCACAGCGCCATCTAGCCCCAAATGGGCTTATTATAGTCCGTTTTTATGGGATACTAGAAAACGGATAAACATACTTAAATACTTTTCCTGTTGTAAATGCATAATTAATATACATAGTAAACACCCAGACCAATACAAACAGACATGTTCATGCACACAAATGTTTGTACTGTGCGGGGATCGAACGCGTGACCTTTGGTGTAGTAGCCGGCTTCTCAACAATTACACCAAGACGGTCGTCGTCGTAGATGACACTCACTTGCTTTTAAACTTGAGTTCGACAAGCTTATATGCGACCCTCCAACGTTTAGCTTTAGTTGCCGTAAAGCCGCAGGAGAGTCACGCAGTAACTTGTCAGACTGAAGCGGTGGTCAGCGACTTGGTAGAGTACTCACAGGAGTAAAATGTGACATGGTGGTAATTGTAAGGCGTAAAACAAAACTATGCATTAAGTAGGCAAACAATGTAGTGCTACAACATAAACCTACTAATTAAACGAGCAATGTTTCCAGTTTTTCTCGTTATCCACGACTTTTGACATCTTAATAGACAGATGTTGCGAGTGTTTTGAAAGTAATACTACTTTATTAGTAATAATGTTAATTTAAACATTTTTATGGGTAAATTGCAGTAGAAAAGTATGCGGATTTATAGCGCTTACAGCTAATTGTCTTGAGGCAAAGAAGTTTTTAAATGGTGACGACCTGACAAAAGCTGCAAGGTATGGATGGCTGCAGGTAGCCCCCACCCCAAACATATGAAGGAGGCTGACCTTCTTACAGATAATGATGATTAAAGAAAATGTAATTGAGAAGATATTTCTGACAACAATTGAGGAAATCTAAAAAGTAATCTGATAATTCTGAATCACGCATAGCTTGGATCTAATGGTGGCATCTAATATCTAAGGTTTGCATCATAATTTAACAAAATCCGAAATTATCTGTTTAACCATTAATCGTAGTAACTATAATGATGATTATCATTTAACTATCATGTCTCACACCTGTGATTAATAACGTATATGCGTATAGGCGTGAAGACAAAAAGCAAATGTCACTTCCCCAGCAATTGCTGATTCCTATAATTTAGTTAGCACCTAATTTGTCTATAATGACACGTCAAGACAAGCTACACTAATACGCCATATGTTTTACGCCTCCATGTCACCTACTAATATGACTTTGATAAATAGGTCGCCGTAACATTATAGGTTACCTAATACTAGGGGTAGTAACACTGGTTGCTAACTCTCTTTCGTCTCGCTTAGAACTCGACTCGAGTTTGTTTTATGAGACAATTAAAAAATATCGGCATATATCGAGACATCTTGTATTTGTAGCGAAAATCTTGAAAAATCTTGAAAGTGAGCCGCTCTTGGTGACGGCTCGTGGTGATAAACGTTTGTTGCCTAGTAGCTGTAGTCTAGCAATGATTGCCTTTCTCATGATACTTACTTCCGGATTTTTGCTGTCATTGCAATCACATGTATTTCGCCTTCTAGCAGTAAAAAACCATGAACCCACCTACTAGTTATGTATGATTACAAAGAACTATTATTGGGTTTTAGTTTGGAAATTGTTTGAATTTGAAAAAAAAATGGCGGATAGTTCGTCGAAAGTAAAATTCATAATATGGATTACCAGTACAAAATTTAAACTCTGGATGGCATAAATATATTTATGGGTTAAATAAAACTAGTCAAACTGTGACTGTTAAGCGACTGCTTTTTGATATCAGGCTGCTTCAATGTTTTTGTATGTCCTTCATAAAATATAACAACCAATCATCACTTCAAACATCTTAAATTAGTAGGGGCATTAATATAATATGGTTATTCACGCTTGCAGCATGTGTTTAATGTCAGAGTGAGCTTCAATTGATTGACGTGACGCCTGTTTCTTGGCCTAAGACTAACACATGTTCCGTTACATTAGATAGTTAATTAGGAATCATGAGCACAATGATATTAATTTGGGTGGTACGTGCATTTGCTGTCGTTTGGTAGAGCTTAGTGGGTATTAGAATTGGCTTTTATAAGCAATTACATCTAGTGGTTAGAGAGACTTACCCCTTAATCATAAAAACTTAACAGCTCTCTCTTCAGCTATAGCTTCTTTCAGCTAGAAAGCCAAGTCCACAGTGACCAGCTGAATACATACTTTAGAAAACAAAAGTTGTGGATCTGAGTTTTTTTTTGTGCGACAGAATTAAATTTAAAAATCACTGCATTCTTGAACAAAACTATAGTCCCATTCTTACAGGACTGGCCTCTAAATGTAAATAAGAGGTTTGCGTTTATGTTAATATGTCACCAAGAGACAAAACAACTTAAAAGTCTTTCCTTAGAAGCGAATTCTATACAATTGATCTCATAAGTGACTTTTAGAGCACAAAAGTGTATCGGTATACAAAATATTGTCATAAATTCGAAGTTACCTTTTCATACTTAATTTCATTATTTTGTCAAATCATGCAGTTGAATGACGCGCAAGACCTCTAAGCCGCTTCAGCCCTATAAGCCCTTTAAGGTTATACGATCTGATGGTTTAGGATTTAGTCTTAGGAGGAATCTCTATTGTCAATAAATACTAAAACCAATAGTTAAATTTGAGCTAACTTTTTATTTATGAAATATGCAATCTAATGATGATGATATTGAAATTGTAACTACTTTAACTTAGGGTTGCTAAATTATTGATGGTACACTTTAAACAGCCAAAATACTTGTATCTGTGATATCGTCACTTTTCGGTGTAAAGTTTATTTCTATAAGATTTAATTTTACAAAAAGGGTAAAGATAAATCTAAATTTATATTTTCCGAAAAAGGTACTGATGAAGAAAGTAGTAAAGGTGCACACGAGATTTCTTCTCGTCCAAAACATTCGGACAATCGCCTGAAAAAGTGCTAACATGTTCTGCGAAATGTGTTTTCCAATCAATCAAACAAACACAAAAGGTGCTCAAAGGCGTCTATTGGATATCCCAACACGACGCGGTCCTGAGTTCGCCAAAAAAGATCATTCGTTCACACTTAATCTGATCATTCGGCTTCCGTGGTCTTCTCACACTACAGTTGAGGCTTCATGATGGGGACAGTAGGACGGGTAAAAAATATTTTCTACAAACTTACAATGGCAATGAAAAATATTCATCCGCGAAAAAAAACCTAAAGTACTACGTATAAATTTATCTGCACAGAGGTTAATGTAAATCTGTCTGTATAGTATTTTCACGTAATTTTGCTAACATAAGTTTATTCCTTACTATTTTATTGAAAGTATCTATAGATACTTATCTACTTTAACGTTAATCTGTGTTAATTTCCGTTGTTTTGGTGTGCAATAAAGAATATATATTAGCATGAATAATATCGTAATGCATTATTTTAATTAACTATCAGTAAATAAAAGTATTTGCTTAAAATTTGTATTCTCAACTTTAATTATTTCATATTTTGATATGTTCAAAATTTTGGTATTTCCCACTCAAGATATCAATGTAGGTATTTAATTTTGAGGATATTATTTTAGTATTGTAAAATAAATTAATCTGATCTAATATAAGTCAAACCAACATAATCCGCTGCCATTACAGCCACGCCATACACACTTAAGACTCCTAAGGCATTACAGCCGTACAATGAACAACTACTCCATACACAGCCCGTGGGTGGTCCGCACCTTGTACAATGCCCCTTACAACCCATATCGAGTGTTGATAAGGACTACACTTGCGATTAACGTGCTAAGGTATGATCCGCAAAATAATTGCTTGTTTTTGTTTAGGCGTCAAATGTTATGCTGGCAATCATGTTTATGATTAAAAAATATTAATTTCAAGAAGTAAAATAGGAAATAGATAAAATCTGTTGGTGAAAGTGAATCTGCCTTTTTAAGTAAAATAAAATCCATGTTTTTATATCAGGGAACACAGTTACATTATGACGTTACATACTTACATAGCATCGTCGACTAGTGGTAGCGGTGGTGGTGGTAAAATCAGTGTAATGTCGACTTAGTATTAATTATACAATTTGCATCTAATTTTCCGGTGAAGGACAACACCGACAAAAAACCTAATCAACCCAGATAACCGTTATGGGTCTCTTAGCACGTTAAGTTTAAAATTCGCGGCAAAAGATAGGCTTCTGTATGTAAGGTTCACAAGAACATCAATAATCACTGTTCCTCTGACTACCTCGTTCGGGATATTATTGTCGCGAGCGTATGTATGATTGTGATCATATCATTTAGTGACGCTTCTTAGTCAAAAACTGCTTATTCTAGGAGCCAGGTTTATGTCAATCTTATGAAGTATCAGGAAGGTCACCAGAGATGAGTGAAGTGACCACCACTCTCACCAAAAACTAACTAAAACTAGCTTTGCCACGAGATTTCCCTTGTTTCGGATTGAATGTGTGTTTCGATGCTTTTTATTATTATTATGTACGAGTTTGTATTTAAACCAATTTTATACAGGTTTATCAAGACTTCCTGACAACAAGACTTCCCGTATACATTTTCTTGCATTTACCTGAGCACAAAAAAGTCGTGCCTAACTAGACTAGACACTATCTCTCATCTTTCTGGACAATAAGCTAGAAAAATGAACAAGAACAAACCTCAAACTTCCTTGATAAGAAGCCTAACAAATCGTACAAAAAACCTGAGAAACTCATTGTTCCACGCAATCTTACGTATTCTGCGTAAATATTACAAAAAAGGGTGTAGAAAGTCTATTCTGTTTGTCCATTTTCACATCACTAATCTGGGGTTTAACGAAACGTGCTAAATATTATCTTGAAAGGAAGCATTTAAACCATGCAATGCATTGTTTGAGGTTTCATTAACACATCTGCCATAAACATAGCCATTGATTTGCTCTTAGAACTATGTTTCATATTTCGCATGTTATTATAGCAGTTCACACGAATTTGGTTATGGGCACAGACAACGACTAAGGATAGCACAATGCGCACTATTTCATAAAGCGCGATGCTCTCGGTATGTACGAAACAGTGTAATTTTCTTGCGGATTCTGAGCCAATCTTAACTTTTATTTTTAATTCAATGTCTATGCCTATGTGCCCATGTCCCACTGCTGGGCAAAAGTCCCCCCCAAAGTTCTCCAAACGTCTCTGACCTGAGTCAAAGTCCACTCCCCGGAATAACAGGATATGTCATCGCTCCATGTCAGGAAGACTTCGAATTTTAACTTATCGCAAAAAAAAATTACCACTTACGAAATTCTACGGAAAACGGAAGACATAAAACCCATATCATTATCATGCTCAAAATCTCTCATTATACCATCTGAACATAAGCATACATAACCGTTTTGCATCCCCAGTTTATACGGTTCGCTATCGGTTCTCATCGATTTCATCTAAACACATTATCAGTCACCGATCGTAAATTTCTTTAAACACCCGAATGCATTATGCTAATACGGTTTCCTGTGAACATCTAAAAGACCTGACCAAAATTCCTTTCGTGTCGATTGGCGATTCTCCTGTCTTTATAGAAATCTTTCTCAGAAGCCGCTATATCCAATAAAATTTCGCAAGATTTGCATAGAATATTTATTACGTCACCAATACTAACCGCATATTTTACGGTCAGACGTCAAAACATGATTTAGTTCGCTCCTTAGTTTATGGAGACGTTGTTTTAATTTAGTAAGGGATTCTAAGAATGTCCATTTGTTCCGTTGATTTAAGGATATTAAATATTCAAATAACGTGATCGGTTTCTAAGATTTTTTAAATCCTTAATTAACCATTATTGCTTATTGATTGGTAATCTTTTGATCTTAACTAAATAATATTTTTTTGAATATTCGACGATAGATTTTATTGCTTTGTAGTGAATAATATCAAAATTGGAGCACTGCTGAGGAACTAGATACCATAATAGCCATATGTTTTTTTTTGTTTTATGTGGTTTCCAAATATCATGCACTTGATTTAGCTATATCTGAACCAAAATGCCATATGAATAGTTGGCAATTTGATTGAAGAAATACTCCGAAACACAAAATATTATTAGTTTTGTAAAATCAAACATACAAATAATTAATCAATGGTTGGAATAGAATATAACGTGAGTCTATCATTAAGAGCATAATCAAGTGGCTAGTTGCAATTTTAATCTGTTGTTCAAATGTATTTCTTACTGTGATCGAAATAAGATGGAAAGGCATATAATTTTAGAGCTTAGAGCAAGTAAACTAGATCATATGTTAGACCGCGTGTCAGAATGTAAATCTTTATCATTTTCTGCACGCATTTCCTCTTGCCGGCCTGTTTCGTTATTATTGAGATCTTTCTTATCTGATGTTTGTTTTGTGCCTGTTTTAGTTTCACTGGAACTCGTTATTTCGCAGCATTTGCTTCCGTGTATAAATTACTGATACAATTTCAAATGAAAGTACTTGTTTTGAATACAACTAAAAGAAACTAAACTCCCAAATAACAACTAAACAGATCAAAAAAAACATTCATATTACTGATACAGAAAAAAAAAGTTGGAATGAAGATTTAGAACTCAACGGCATTAACATTGAAAAGTTTGAGCAATAAGAAGTTAATATATTTTTGGGAAATTATTCAGAAATGCACTCTTTCATAGTAAAACAATTATTGATTTGTTACTAAATCAAAACAAAATAGTTCCCAAAACCAAGAAAATAGGAGTTCACCCGCAATGCACACAATATTTTTACAAGCTTATTTCGTGATGGAGATTCCAACAAAAGTGCGCGCCTAAATTTATGTGATTGACAGAACGCATCCATCTATGGTCGTCGTCTATGGTTCGGGTAGTGTAAATCCTCTGTAGTGTAGTGGCCTCTTACTTCTGCCAAGGAGGTTCTGCTAACAATATATAATACAAATCTGTCAAAAATTCACTGTTGATAATGTTTCTATGGAAACTGTCATTAAACACATTTAACTTTTTTTATTAAATATGGAGCCTTCAAATTGAAGTCCGATCACACATGATTAGATATTTAAATGCACAGCTGCTTTGTTTATCAGTGAAGCTCTACAGGTACTTTTCAAATGCTCTTGTCTTTTAAAATCCATGAGACGGACAATGCTTTCGTGTTACAACTTCCTTTATCTTCTGCTCGACGGCTAACGTGCGAGAAAAATTGCTAAGACGTCGTGTCGTGCACGCCACGCGTCCTATTCATCCACGCGGGTCTCATTTTTTGGAAACGGAACAAAAGCTTTGACGCTAAACAGTGCCATTATTACTTCTATAACAGACAAAGGAAGTTTGTCCGAGACAATAGAGAGAAATAAAAGGCTGTCGCCATTAATTTCAACACTTTTGACATTTGTAACGGTGCATCTTTTGTGTTAGATGAAGAACTTAACCCCGAAGCAGGAATTAGACGCTCAGCGTGTGTGTTGCGTACAAAGAAATCCGCTTCGTTTGCGCTTTTCGCTTTCGGTGTGATTTCGTTTTTTCTCGAATCCAAATTAGTAACGCCGAACGTCACGTTCAAAGACCGCACACCGAACAATGAATAGTATTTTGGTTCCTAAAGCATTCACTGCTTATAAAATATTGTTCGCTTTAGACCCCACGGGAACGAAACCCACCAAAGAATGTTTTTATGCCCATGCCTCACCTTATAATTGTGAGATACGATGTTTCCGTAATTATTTACGACCTTAATATCTCGAGGACGTAATTTACGGACTTAGATATCGGTAAAAGCTTGTTTGACATTACGTATGTAATGTTATCTCTGCTTACACAGATTTAATTTTTATGTTTTTATAATTGAAATAAACTTTGTTGGTGGTATAAAAGAATGGATATAATTGTGATTTATCAACCATGAAACCATCCTATCAGTGTTGTAAAAATAACTTGTTTTAATACTCACAAACCACTTGACATGTTAAAAATGTCGTTCGTCCTGCTGGCGTTGTAACCAGTAGATATAGTAGGTCAATTCTAAATTTATTTAACTCACAGTAAGCATTGGTAAAAAGGTACTAACACAGAGAATAAACACTTTAATATTTTTATAATATGATTGTTAGTCCTTGGTTCAATATGAAATAACGTTAAAGACGTTTCATGTCATTCGAGTCAGTCAGCAATAATTTCACATATTTACAATGTTGAAGTCACTTTTCATTTCCATAACCATTGCCATTCTTATCATGACCATAACATTTCGTTCCGGAATTTTTCTCCAGTACCGACTAACATTTTTCATTTCTTAAAATTCTTACCTACTGCTTTCTTCTACAATAAATAGTAAGACTGAACTCTATAATGAATATGCTACGTCCGTATGAAGTAAAGTAGAAGGTTCTTCAGTTTACGAGGTGCTAGAGCTGCACATGCCCCCGCAGGTCGTATCATCTAACAACGACAACGAGCTCGTAGCACGAAACTCGACGAATGGGCTAAGGAAATATTTTTAACACTATGCAATTTTCGCTATGTTCTAACCGCTTTGTTTTGTGCATTGCTCATAAGGCTTGTGGTTTAAAAATAGCTTAATATTTTTATCCTGTTGGCAATTGCTCTACAAAAAAGTTTTTACACGTGATAAGATCTGCCTAATAATATCGCTTGTTAAGCAATGAACTAACCTATTTAAGAAATTTGCTTAATATGTAGAATTTTGGAATAAATCATATGAGAAATGAACAAATTTGGGAATTACAAACAAAAATATAAAATTATTATTATAACCTCTTGTCTCTTGAGATCCAAAAATTTATAATATTCTGTTAGATAACTACATGATTTTTGAAAAATTGCATCTTGCAGGTTTGTTCATAATCTATTTTGATTTTTGACAATAGTTCATTTGATTCTAACCACAAGACATCTTAAAGTGTTTCCTGGTTTATCCTTTTCATTCTCACAATTAGTTACAACATAACAATGTAAGACCCGTTCTCAACATAGCGTTCCTCAATTATAACGGTGATAAGTTTTTAGCAGGCATTGAAGATTTGTCGGGGCATAAACTGCACATAGCATAATCTCACGCCATGTAATGGACGCCTGGCTTTACGATGCGTTAAGCACTAAAGACGAAGTAATGGTCATAAGGGAGAAATGTGCCAAGAACTTTGAAAGAGGTTTAGCCCTTTTTGAGTCGTAACTTCACATGGGCATGTTGAAGATATAGCTGGGAAACACAAGTTAATTACAAATAACACTTTGCGGAGTACTTATGCTTAAAAATTCCACCTTTTATCATTTTATAATTTAATCGATAAATACCAATAACTACCCTGACAAATTGAATTTGCTATCGTATTTTTTTAAATGGGGTTAAATGTCAAGTAGTGAGAAATGACAGGTCATTTACAAAGATGATATTCTCCTTTAAATTATTTTAATTGGTTCATTGAAATAAAAATAAAGATAGAATACTTTTGATCAACTAGGAAGAAACTAGGTAAGAGCAATAATTAATAAACATACAACTTTTCTTCTTAAACGGTTTACCTATATCCTAATCACTTTTACTAGTACATACTTTAAATTACTTGTCTGGTGGACTTTATAGGTGACTCTAGTTAATCTTAGGATGTTTCTATTTTTATTCTTACACAAAAAAATAATACTGGCCAAAAAGTAGAAAGAACGTAATTGGTAATTGCTCTTACTTCATTTTTATATCCCGCTGGGTGTCGTTGACGCCGATGTAGGTACAAGACCCACACAGCGCCGCACAAAGCGAAGGAAACGCTTAACGCACACATTCTGTAGATCAAAGAACGCGCAATCTGTGTGAAAAAAATAACGTTTTGGTCCCAAAAGGGCAGACCCGTTTACGCGACCCAATTCACGCGAGCGGTTCGAAAGAAATTGAATTGAAGTCAGAGCGAACAACAAATTCAAACGCGTATCGAATTGTTTTACGTTTGACGAATTCGCCATTCGAAATTTTCAAATTCGTACAATAGACCATAATGATGCAGGTCTGCTTCTTTGTCCACATCAGAATGTAGTAGGACATAAGAAGTCATGATACGAAGCGGTTACCGAACGTTTTGCTTTTATTATAGGCAGTCGTGTGGCGGTCGAACCGAATTAAATAAAGTCGACTGACAATGAGTTGTTTTTACAAGATTCGTATCTCTAAATTCTTCGCATCCCCGTGAGGCTATCGGTGTTTGGATTCCTAATTAATTCAAAAGAAACAAATTTATGTAGGTATTTATTTGAGGTTTATTTTCTATGCCCGATGTTGCATGCCTAAACTCAAGATTTAACATAGGATAATGTTTTGCCTTAGCTTTGAATTTTAATTACATTATTACTGACATTGTAATATATTTTTTGTCCTTTTTGTTTCGCATCAACTTTATAAACAACAACCGAATTTTAAAATGCAACTTCAAGTAATATCATCAGGAATAAATTAGCGATGAGCACAGAAGTATTATTTATATCCAAGGAGGCTCCAACATTAATCATATCACAAGGAGAAAATTACCTTTCAAGATCAGTGTTCATTTTCTTGAGATGTTATCTTGCTTGCTACCATTTGTTAGTGTCTTGTTTAGAAAATCACATCTGCTAAACTTTATTAGCTCGCATTTTGACAAAGGCAAGGTTGATGGAGGCGCGTATCAAATCGCTCGATTCAACGTGCTCCTTAGCGCAGCTGGTTCGGGCGCAACGAATCATTTTATTTATTGTTCACAGATCTTATGCGTTATTTATGAAAATCCGTAGTGATTCGCTTCGGTGCCCGCGGCGCAGAAAGTGTGTCACCTTGCCTGGAATTAGTAACGCGTTCCCAGTTGATTCATGGTACTAGTAGTCTGTTTTACGCTCTGACATTTCTGTGATAGATCGTATCTAGAGACTCACTACCTGGTACTTTGATATCTTGCTGGCTTACAATGATTTGTAAGTAGATGGTGAGCGGTACAGTTACATAAACATAGGGACAAATATACAGTTGATTAAAGGGCAGTTTTCAAATGAACATTTAGTTTTTCATTATAACATTTACTCATCCAGGAAGCAAAGACAAAAAGATATAACAACTTACGCTTCATTCGTAAAATATTAAGTTTAGTGTAGCGCATTTAACTCACGATCTAATAAAATCGTTTAAGTAATAAACTTGGTAATAAAAATAAAAGAGCCTCATAAAGTAAGCTGGAAACTAATGAAATTTACTGAACTACTATTTTACGCTGACACAGCTCCGTAATATTCTTAGTTTAGAGAAATTACTTTTCATCTTGTCCTTAAATACAAAAACTAAGTAATAATTTAACCCACTCATTCATAAAAACATAAATAGCGCTTCAACAACACGTTAACTTTTGTATCGCTTTTTCTCTTCCATTCTTGATTCTGCCGCCATTTGCGATTAAGTGATATAACACGTCAATTGCCTAAACTGTGCTTTAGCGTTGCGTTTGTTTTCATGAATATGGGGGCGGAACTATAATTTCAGATTATGTGCTTAGATTAAGCATGTTTTTCAGTTTTAGTGAATTAGACTGTTAGAGTTCCTCCTAGAGTGTATTTCTCATTGACTAACCGAGGTCTCAAAGATTGCTAGCCAGCAAATATGTCAAAGGTTGCTTTGACATATTTACTGGACTCTGAGGAAAGTTCAATGCCTCAACCTTAAGTACCTAAGTAACAAGGGCGCCCCAAAGTGCAGCATGAACTTCAGTTAACGGCGTAACTGGGACGATACAACATCATACCAATCGATCACAACTAGCGCTGACGGCTCCAACGCGCGTAAGCGCACGGAGAAGCCAAATCACCGAGATGAAATCATAAAGATAAACATAATTGAGATGAATCTACCAGCGAATGCTGGAAACAATCTGAAATCCACCAGCCACCTTATTACGCTTCGCCCGAGCACATCCAGCTTTTTGCCGCACGGCACCGCCACGATTTGATTGCTCTGCTTTTTGCTCGCCTTTTCAAATAAACCGAAGTAATTGTTTGTTTTAGGTCCCGTAGATTGCGTCCGCTGCACGGATTTGTTACAGACGTTAGAAAATAGAGACTTCAAAACGGTTGAGTGGGCACGTCGGTACCGTACTTTGATTTAGTGTCGAACGCGACAGAAACGCGATATGTTTCAGTTTAGAATTGTAACAGTTATGCCTACTAGCGACCCACATTGACTTCACTTGTTCGCAATCGACTGAAATAGTGACAGACTGGGTTTTAGGAAAACTTTTAGCTTTTTATGCGTACACTGAACAAAATGTACCAAATTACGAAGTGTTATCTTGGTTTACTTTGAGCTACAGAGCTTAAAGTCATATTAATAACGAAAGACATATCACTCTTTCACATTCGCAACCTTGTGAATGAATGAAAAATTAAGTTTATAAAATGGTCTCTAAGATAGAAGATTCGTGAGAATAACAGGCGCATGCCAAGATAATCGCGATACACTTATTAAACGTATATTCATTTAATGTAGGCTTTACTGTTATGTAAGGCCAATTAACTTACTTTAATTGAGTGCGCGTAGTAATGTCCTAAAGAACCATAACATAAGATCTGAAAATATCAACAAGACTCACGTTTTGGCGCAAAGTACAAAGTAACACGTGTTTTGTTTTGAAATGTGGAATTAATTCTAAATTGCTGTGGCGTCTGGTTTTTGCTCCTGAACAGGTAACAGGAAACGGGTTGTCTGACATTAATCCCATGTACGCGTGTGTGAGTGTGTCTCATCTGTGTGTGTCTGAACATTGGATGCGTGAGTGCGTGAATGTTGTAGACTTCACTTTTTGTCAACTTGCGACTTGGAAGCCGCTATCAAGTATCGCTCGACTAATCACATCATCCCTCCCGCTTCTGTTTATGGTGTAACATGAGAGGAAAGACCTGCAATCTGTGCTCTAAGATCGACTTTGACGGCAAGTACTTTTATGCGACTTGCCTTGTTATTGGTTATTTTAATAAAGTCACTAGAGAAAAAGATATTATGGTGGTTTTCATAAATTAAACAGAATAACATCTTTTTAATTGTGTCTATTAAAAACTGGCTAACAATTTTTATTAAATAATGCTTATTATCTACAACAATTTTAAAATATAAAAAAGCCTGCTTCTAAATAAATCGCACAACGTAAACTCTGTTGTGAATTTTATTCGAATATTTTTTTTAGTAGTAGTAGTTAGTAAAGACGATCTATTCCTTTCTAATACCAAAAAGTAATACCAATGGTATTTGTTTGTAATCGTTATAATTTTCTATTCCGGACGAATACCAAAACTACATTGAAATATTTAAAATTTGGTATTCGTTCGGAACAGAAAATTAATTACGATAGCAAACAAATACCATTGGTATTAGTTTTTGGTATTAGAAAGGAATAGATCGTAAAGACGTCGGCAACAATCAAATTTTTTTTATTAGGTATAAAAACATTATTTTGATTAAAATCATGAAACTGTAATCGAACAAGTTTGAAACAAATATTTTATATGTAAACTTTATAACCTATTTTCACAGTCCCTTACTAAATCCTTTTTGCTGGCTATTGCTGAGTAAAAAAACAAACCCGTATATGCGCAGACGCCAGCTAAATCCGTTGTGCGCAGTCGTTCATCAGCCGATGCGATGCTCGAATGAATCTTTATGATTTAGTTCCCTCAGGCTTGCGAGGTTTCTCAGGCTACCGAGACTGGTCTGTTTCCGTCATGACTAAATAAGGTGTTCATATTTGCGCCTTGCTGGACTAGTGATGCTTTTTAACAGTTGAGTAGCCATTATTCTATCGACATTAACAATTACATCAAAAGAAGTGCTAAGATATTTTTGTAATCGTTATTTTACGTCTACATAGTTTGGGGTGCTGGGACTAGTTTTGACATAGATTAACCAAGTTGCTAACTCAGATCTACGCTCCATAGTCGAGGTAGCTGATGTGGGACAGTTTGTGGTCAAAGACAACAACAGAGTGGACCACACCAAAGCAGTACGGGCGACCAAGCAGAGCAGACCACGACCCAGGTGGCGTGAATTGGATGTCTTTGCTGGCACGAAAAGACTAAAAACAGGCAGCCATAGTAGATGGAAAAGGGAGGCCTTTGCCTAGCGGCCACCCGCGACTTCGTCCGCGTGGACTTAAGTAAGAAAAAAAAGTGATATTTTTTTATAACTTGTAGCCTATGTGCTATTCAGATGTATAAGCTATATTATTGTTAAGTTCTATTAAAATCCATTCAGTAAGTAGTTTTTACGTGAAAAAGCAACACGACACATCCACACATACAAACTTCCACATTTATAATATTAGTAGGATTAGAGATTGGTATTTGAACATTTACTCAAAAAAAATTGCCCTGTTAAACCGACATAAATACTGCCCGCTACAGATCCAACGGATAATTTTTATTAGAGGTATGTTTAATAACAAAAATAGATTATGGGTGAGCTAGATTAAATAATTTACTAAAAAAAATCAATTTTTGATTTCTTATTTTTGATTATTGAATGCTACCACAATGAATTTCTTTATACAATCTGAAAGGGCGGATATAGCAATTTCTGTGTCCTAAAAATTTCTACGTTGGTATCAATATTTTAATTTTTACAGCCTCCCCAATAGCTATACTTTGTATGAAAATGCTTGAGATATCCCTTGACACTTTTGATGTGTGTATTTACCTACTTATGCAAATATCAATTTTAGGTACATTCAAGTTACACGTATAACATTTCTCTAGTTATCGACGTGAAACCAATTTTAAAAAAAGTCATATCAACCAAACCAAAATACATAATCTGTCTTAAAGAGACTCATCACCAAATAGTTGGCATAGCTCATTCAAACACATTTAAAAATTCCGATATAGTACAACCCTCAAAAAAAGTCCTCTTATTTTTTATCCAAAAATATTCCGATGATCAAAGCCGTTGACTTTGCAACAGGTAAAAAGCTAAACTTATTGGAACTGACCGAAAATTACGATCATTATATTAATTATAGAGCAAACACACTTTCGGACCAATTTACTAATCATTCCCTCGTTTTAATCGTGCCTTAAACTTTATAATGTTGTGACCGGATTCTACCTGGACGCTGTTTTTTTCTATTCGTAATTAACTCAAATAACTAATTTGAGCAAATAAGGTACGTTCTTGCGTTTTATTTCTTGTTTATTTCCCAGGATTGTTTTTGCTGCAAAATTAAAGTGAGCAAGATCCTTGATAATTTGTTATTTGATTACAGCTTAATTGCATAATTACATTTTATTATGATATCCTGTGATAATAATCCACTTTGTGCATGATGCACAGATCGTTTAAAAATCCTTTGCCAAAACACAAAATAAATAATGGTGTAAAAAAATTTTCTTGGTTATTTTAAAATATACCCAGATGCAAAATAAACAACACCGCAAGTGTTTTGTGCAAAGATCTTATATCTGCGGCAACATTTCAATTGCCAGTTCGCATGCTTGTTTAATTTTCCTTTTTTTTGTTGTTTTACAAAAAAGCTTTTTAATTCTTACAGATTATAACTACAGTCAAACGACTGTAGCAATACAAAATTGAAGACGGCCATCATAAAAGGTTTATCTCATTCCAAACAGATAAATAATAGCTAGACAGACTATCAGCCAATTATAATCACGTGCACAGCACATTTGAAATGTCTTTATAAATATTTGATATGAATGAAGTAAGTGTTTATTTTCGAACTCATTGAGATACAATGAGCATTACTTGAAACTATGCTCTAAGGGCTAACGAATCAAGAGAAAAACGGAAAGCATTTTCTCAATGAGAATAATCCCATTAGAACGTTGCCTCGCGTCCAGCATAGGGAGATTGATGCACAGATATATCGATAAAATGCAATATCAATAAACGACATCGAAATCAAAAATTGATTTTTTTTAGTAAATTATTTAATCTAGCTCACCCATAATCTATTTGTGTTATTAAACATACCTCTAATAAAAATTATCCGTTGGATCTGTAGCGGGCAGTATTTATCTGTTGCAAAGTCAACGGCTTTGATCATCGGAATATTTTTGGATAAAAAATAAGAGGACTTTTTTTGAGGGTTGTACTATATCGGAATTTTTAAATGTGTTTGAATGAGCTATGCCAACTATTTGGTGATGAGTCTCTTTAAGACAGATTATGTATTTTGGTTTGGTTGATATGACTTTTTTTAAAATTGGTTTCACGTCGATAACTAGAGAAATGTTATACGTGTAACTTGAATGTACCTAAAATTGATATTTGCATAAGTAGGTAAATACACACATCAAAAGTGTCAAGGGATATCTCAAGCATTTTCATACAAAGTATAGCTATTGGGGAGGCTGTAAAAATTAAAATATTGATACCAACGTAGAAATTTTTAGGACACAGAAATTGCTATATCCGCCCTTTCAGATTGTATAAAGAAATTCATTGTGGTAGCATTATTGTACAATCGTAAGGACGTTAAAAAAAAGACAGATTTTTCTTTTAAAAGGTTTCAAAATTTTAGCAAAATCAAACGTTTTTTTTGTAATATTCTTAACCTTTATCTTATGCCTGTTTCCTCGAGTTATTCTAAGATAATGCTGAGCATTATCTAATATCTTTGATTTTGCTAAAATTTTGAAACCTTTTAAAAGAAAAATCTGTCTTTTTTTAACGTCCTTACGATTGTACAATAATGCTACCACAATGAATTTCTTTATACAATCTGAAAGGGCAGATATAGCAGTTTCTGTGTCCTAAAAATTTCTACGTTGGTATCAATATTTTAATTTTTACAGCCTCCCCAATAGCTATACTTTGTATGAAAATGCTTGAGATATCCCTAGACACTTTTGATGTGTGTAAATTCAAGTGGTACTTATGTTCTTTGCAAGATAGCCGCTGGAGTAGAAGTTTTGTAATAGGCATGAGACTTGGACGGACGGGGGTTGAAAGTCGCTGACCTTTGGTGGAAGTCAGATTTTCTGTGACACACAACTTCGGATATTTGCAGAGAACGTCTTTGTAGATACAAAATAATATAGTTTGGCGATGGTATATTCTAATGTGTTCATCTAAGTGAAGAACGTGGAATAAAAAGCCTCTGTGGGGTGGATCAATTCAAAAGCGAACAACAATTTACGCTACTATTTCATCTGGGTGATATCACCTGGGTGCAATGGTTGAACGTCAACGTGAAATGAAGTCACCGCAAATAACACTTTCTTTATTTGGGTGATAGGTATCACACAGATGAACATTGTTGAATACAAACGGTATATAATACGCAAATGAACGCTATATGATTATGTACGCGCGTAAGCTAGTGCAATGTTATTTCGATTTGACTTGTGAAAGGTAACTTTGCAGATCTATCCATAGCCAACTTTTGTTTTCACATGGACACTGTTTTGAACCAGCCAGCATTGTTGTTTCAGACCAAAGTCAATTTAGTGTTTGCTCGCTAGAAATATGCAGATAAGGATCGTCAACAACCCAAATTAATTCAGTTTATTGTTATGCTAAATTGGAAAGCAAACACTGTCTCGGTTTCCCCTACTAGAAACTTTAAATATTATGATTGTGATGTGCACGTTAATGGTAACGCAGGTGGTGAACGAATATGAAATAAATTAGTAGAATTATTGTATCTATAAATTAATATCATCCTCTTTTTTTGTATAGAAACCAACCGCAAACCGGTTATGTGAAGAAGCCTTTAGCTAATAGTGAGGATAAATTCAAAACGAATCAATGTCTTAGGCTCGTTTATCATTCTTTGTGTAAAAGGATTAGCTATAAATTAGAAATATCGTATGGGGATTGCAAAAAAAGTTTTTTATCGGATATAAATCAGGATGATGGAATTTTTGCCATCTTAGGCGACGATGATAATATGTTAATATCGATTATAACGGTTTTTATGACAAAGATAAAGACTCTTTTTCTGATTAATGTAGCTAGAAAATAGACATTATAATGAAATGATGTAACGAAAATATCCACTGACAAAGCCATTCAAATAAATTATAGTATAACAAAATCTTTATGAACTAACTAACAGCAACGTTGTATTGTGTGATCTTACTAGGTTTTCGATATTTGTACGCATAAATGCCAATTTTTACTTACTCTATTTTTTGCATGTCTTATTAACTATTTATCTAAAGTAAATTAACTAACCGGAAGTAGTAATCTCTTATTGATACTCACATCAAAATGTATTTGTGGATAAAGTATAATTTGAAATGTTGTCGCAATTGCATATCATTTTGACTTATTTGGATCGTTCTTTCATTTTAATGTTTCTTTTCAAATTTGTAAAAAATAAACAAATTTACTATGACGCAGGAGTTAAGGAATTGGTGAAAATAGTCAAGCAAGTAGGTCAAAGAACCTAAATGATTAATCTCATTTTTCATCTGCCATTGAGTGGACGTGATCGTTGGCTAAGAGCTTCTTAGATTAGGCCCCAAATTCCGTACTAATTCCACGAGTCGCCCCAAAAACTAAAGGTAACGACATAATGACAGCGCAACGGTCATAAAACGTTGTTTTACTCGACGGTCTGGGATTAATGTCGTTTTAATTAAACCTATATAATTTTGATCCCGAGACTGAGGAGAGATTGGGATCTACGAATACGCAGTTTGGATAAGTCTTGAGGAGAGTGAGCACATCCAAGGAAGTTAGTGTGTGTAGATACAAAAATAGAGCATCTAAATACTCGTGAAAAAAAAACGTACAAATGACTAGCACAAAAGCTAAAGTGGCAAGTTGTTTAGTCGTTTTTAATTCGTTTAAAGCTGAGTTGTTTTTAAAGGTTTTGTTGCGTCAGAAGCATGATTTTTCTGCATGTTATTTTTTTCTGAAAAAACTGATAAATTTCGTCTTTATTATAAATATTTAATGTGAGTTAGTAAATAACAGACAAATTAACCTAATTATATCTTTCATTATTAAGTCAGTAGTATAATAAAATTCTTAACCTACTTAGAAACAAAAAAAAATGTTTCAAAAACCATGTCCATTATACCAATATTAGTGACTGCATGTGTATCGAAGGATGCGTGGGTTTACCCTCAAAGAAAGGCCTGTAGTAGGCGGGCGACTTTATCAAATTACAACCTGCGCATTTTGTTAGCCGACAAAGGGACCGACCACCTTTTCGAAGGATAATTTGGTGCAGTGTCGCGACTGTGACCGGCAAATAGAAACGACGGAATGCTGGAATATTTGTATTTTTTGAAGTTACACAAAGTCAATGATATGAGACAATGATAACATCAAGAACTTAAAAACTGTAAAAATAAATAAAAAGATTATGTGACTCTACATTTAATTATCTACCAGATAATATTATTGATATTCTAACATCAAACTATTTTTGAAAGTTAGGGTTCAAAAATAGTTTGATGTTAGAAAAATTAAAAAATTAAATTCCCTATTTTGATTCTAGCAATAAAATTATCTGGAAATTGAAATTGTGTCCCAATCACACATGGTCGGCTAGTCATAGTTGGTGTAGTGATAGCTTTTTCATCGTAAGGCTTATATTAAGCTAGTATTGCCACTGACTTGAACAAAAATAATAATACCATTTAGACGTCGGCTACAAAATGTTTTCCGTAGAGTCTAACAACACTCTTTTAATACGGACTAGTTTTGATGTTATTTTTTCCAATAAATAATTACCTACATAATTTTATTAAAAGTTATAGACACGGTCCCGACCGTTTTTTCCATCTGGCACCATGTAGGTCCCATTAAAATTGCCATAATTTCACAACTCCGTAACAAAATTAATACAAACAGCGCCGACTATTAATAAACAAACAAAAAACGTTCACACCCAATCCAGAATGTTATTAGTGTAAAATCTCCAAATTTCTTATTAAAACAGAAACCGCCTACAACGTCCTTTATACCTGTGCTTCAGTTTCAAAGACTGTCCAAGCCTTATCGTCTGCTAATAAGGTTCACATTCCTACTGTGATTTTTGTATCTAAAATGTTTGATGTTGACTTAGTTTCATCTTTTACTTCCCGTGAAGAATTAATTTCAAGTGTGTATAGGCTTTACAATGTGTACCACGCAAACAACCGTTGGGACGACTTTTGACATACGGTTGTAGCACGAGTCAGAGAGTTTAGTATAAAAGTTATAATGTTTACCCTTTGGATGATTACTTTTTGTTTATACAAGATTAGGATTAGTCCCATAAGGTAAATTTTCTGGAATCTGGAATTAGGTGGTTGAGTTCCCTTCGTATTTGTTATGCCCAAGCAAATTGATTACACTTGTCTGCCAAACCTTTTAGCACGATTAACGTAATTTTGTGTCCACTAGACTAAACTTAATTTTCTTCACATGAAAAAACATCATGAATATTCATGCATTCAGAAGTTTTGTCGGACTCCTAGCTGTCGAAGGACCCGCTGTTCCCTGCGGCCTCTACCTCACAATGGCAGTCATCGTAGCCATTCAGCCCACCGCACTGCCACACCTGAACCATCTTGGCTTCCCAATGGTTCTAACGCCCTGATCGTGGCTACACCAGACTATACAGAGCTTATTAAATCCTTAATCCTATATGTTAGAGTATGTCTTGAACCACCTCATAATTAAGGTGAGGCCTGTGCTTAGCAATTGGACGTTTGAAAGCTGTTAATTGTTTGTTTGAAAGTAATAAAAGAAATCATAAAAGTGACCAGCCACCTGTGTGTTTAAAACGCTTCGTCCACTGTTGCGCAACCTATTACAAATGCAATGCAATGTGCATTATGAATCACAACATTGAAATGTAAACCAAGACAACTACTGCAGCAGACAATTCACATCTGGCTTGATTAGTATTGCACTCTGCGTTTGATAGACTTTCTACAGATGTAAATGGCAATCGTATTAGGCATTTATACTGTGTTGAGAATGGGAATAGGCGCAATCAGAATTTATTTTCGCTTGACAATGTAACACACGTGTAGAAGGTAAGAACAGAATTCCTTGGCCAAATTCATTAGGATCTTTCTTTATAAATGATTAACAGCATTTAAATGAGATATGATCGGCTTATAACGTGATTGTTGATCCTTTCAATTCATTTCGCATAAGGCATGATCATCTTACATTAAGATTCAAAATTAAGTCTAATCCTTGAATAATAATGTTAGGGTTTGAAAAACACCATGCAAACAAAATCTATCAGTCAAATGAGCTAAATCTATTATGTACTCGTACCTACTCTAGAATGACCAGTAATGCTACAAAAATTTAAAATATGCTGGTTCCTTCACGTAATTGAAACACTATCCTTCCTATCTAATTAACTGGGGCCAAAAATAACATTAATTTCTACTTTAATTTCATTAAAAAGTCCTCAATGAATGGTGTTTTTAATAGATAAAAACATTGCGTTTGCTTTCCTCAAACTAATGAAATTCTGTCTACATGAAAGGAAGTCCACTCGACGAATCCCGTCGCTTACAACACTCGGAACAAAAACCATCAAGTTTCATTATGTCTTATCTGACAACCCACATGATACGGTATTAATTAAACTCACCGGCAGGCTCATGAATTATCAAGAGGTTAATAGTCACCAATGAGCTTGGAGTAATTATGTAGATGAAGCCTGGTGCGCGGGCGCTTGGTGGGGAGATGTGCGCGGCCGGCCTGCGCGGTAATCAAGGTCGGAGAGTGGGTATTGTACAGATACGCAAATGGGTAGAAATATAACATAAAGCTCACGAACACATGTTCAAAGCACATTGATTGTTGCCGTTATGGTAAACAAAACAATCAGAAGCCCGCATAGCAAATATAGTAAAGTCGCAACAGTTTTTTTCAGAAAACAGAAAAAAACAATTGCGCGTAGTTTAAGGTATTCTAAGGTATTCTAACTACATATGTGGATACGGCGCCTAATGTAAGGCACCTAATTTGTGACTTGTTTTTAGGCTCCCGCAGCCAACGTGTTGAATTACACTGATTGTTGCCGTTATGGTGAACGGAACATTTAGACACATTGCTCGAGTTTTAGCCCAACGTGGTAAGCCGCTTGCCGTCGTTATCTCGGTTGCTACGGTTTTTTATTATCAGAGAGCTAGCCGCCAATTGTGCAACGAACACAAAACAGGTGTGCCGGCCAGTCATCTCGGGATGACCCGGGATCCGAGCCAGTGTTTAACTACTGGGGCACTACCCCAGACGAAATTAGTAGATAAATGGATGAAAATATTATGGACTTTGCGTAAAAGTAGAAAATACAGTGGAAAACTTTTTGGTTTATATTCAATTCTGAACGTTGCATACAACAGAAGAGTAAACCGAAGTACTGAAATGAATATAGCGCGTAATTTGACAGAATATTATCACACACAATTGATTTGTATGCAGCCAAATCCAGCGGGCAACATATTATGTTTTTCGATTTCGTGAGTCATAGTCCAGTTGATTTTGCTCAAAGTAAGTTTCATATTCTTTGACAGGCAGGAGGCGTGCCCAAGTTGGCGGTTCGCGCATCGCTCGCGTGCCTGCGCGCGCGCCACCCAAGCGCGGCTACCGAACTCCAACTCGGCGTAATCTCCAATTTGGCCGATTTTACGGTTATGTCTTATTAATCGTGTGAATTGGAAGGTGGGGCTTCAGAAAATGTATGTATACAGCTTATGCCGTTCGTTTCAAAAATGGTCGTAAACGTCTGAAGTAATTATGATAATTGAACGGGAAAGGAAATACTGAATTGGTGTAGCAAAAACTTAAAGTCATTGAGTAATTTAAATGGACAGTATTTCATGTCGCTGAAAATATTGGGAGCATTGGTTGATTTTTTTTTTTGCATATACATTGAATACAGTGACGGAAGTTTTGCGATTCACAAACCATGTTAGGCTGTCAGTATAAACCATAATGCTGAATTTAAAATGGGCATTATTCCACACAGCGCCACCTAGCCCTAAACTAATCTAATTAAAACTTGTCCCAAGGTATACTAGAAAACGGATAAACATGCTTATTTTTTTTATATGCATAACATAAATAATAAATATACATAGGGAACACCGTGGCCAATACAAATAGACATGTTCATGCAAACGAATGTTTGTAGTCCGGGGATAATCATGTAACTGCTTGCATATTAGTGAAAAAACTAGAAGAAGCTGATAGCAAGTATTTTCCTAAATATGGAGTATGAATATCTTGATAGTACTCAAACACATTTTTATAAATGTTGACTGAACCAAGCCTTTATTAATAGGTACAGCTTGAAAAAATGAGTTTTACAAAAAAGCCGAATTACGTTGTTAGTTACATAATCTATAATACAACTGGGCGGATTCGATGATTACTTAGGGTAAGTTGCACCATAGTTAAAGTTAAAGTTAAAGTTAAATTTTTTGTTAAATTTGACAATTCGACGTCATTTTTGGTCGTCAAATTGTCAAATTTGACAAAAACAGTTTTTGTCAAATTTGACAATTTGATGACCAAAAATGACGTCGAATTGTCAAATTTAACAAAAAATTTAACTTAAACAAAAACAGTTTTTGTCAAATTTGACAATTTGACGACCAAAAATGACGTCGAATTGTCAAATTTAACAAAAAACTTTAACTTTAACTTCTACTATGGTGCAACTTACCCTTAATGATTTACTTTTACGAGTATGTGCAAAATTAGTAACTTATTTTTTTGTGGTTTCCTTGGTTATAATAATATTCCTATTTACCGCTCAACTATTTTACTATAACAGTAAATTAACATTTATCAACTCGATCACTAAACAACTTACTAATCAATATCCTCAAGGCATAGGCCCCAGCTGATTGCAAACATAGACTAGGCGAGCCATGCCACTTAATCATAATAGCTGTTTCAGTTTAATGCCTTCATTGAGCACCTGTGCAGAGTATAGGTGGTCGAGGCTAAGAAATGAGATTGAAGCGTATCTGATAGTTTGTTAAGAGGCAGCCGAAGCCGTTTTGTTTCTGACTTTAGGACTTAATTTCAAAATTATTAAAAAAATAGAAAACACTGATAAAAACCCAAGTAACCCGGATAACATAACAACGGTATTAATAATTCACTCGGCGTAATGTGGGCTTCTGAATGTTTTGTTATCCATGTCGGCAACAATAGGTCCATCCAACCAACATGAGTTCAGCGAAAAACACGAGCTGTCAAAAGTAAAACGATAAACAACTGATCAAAAAATATATTGGTTACAAATACTGTAAGATTAAATACTTAATTGCTTTTAAATTCTTAGTTGTTGTTGAAAGTTGAGAGTCCTTTAACTGACACTGTCTCGATATGTGTGACAGGTACTTTAAAATATCCTTCACAGTTTCGGGTAACAGTTTTTCAAAGTAAGAATCTAATCTCAAACAATAAACGTTCTAATAACTCGACGTATAATCGGAAGATTTGAAAATGATCTGTAGTAATTACGATCTGAAAAGTGTTAAAACACTTATCTCTTTTGGACATGTAATTAAAAGACAACATCTGTAATGTATTTCAAGTGAAAAATATAAATAAATCTGATGCAAGAATACGGTAAGCACAAACAAATTCTATAAGAGTTTCCTCTTAATAAAATCTATGTTTTGAAGCGTAGGGAAGTTTATAGGGAACCATCAGATAGTGGAGCAAATTCCCTTGTATAGGAAATTTAATTTTGTTGTTGTAAGTTTTAAAAGAGATAAATAATACATTTTGCGCTTTAATGAATTTATGTTTCATTTACGAGTATATTGTATAGCGAGTGGAATTAATCGGATCTAGTTAATCCGCTCGTCTGAAATAATACGTTGATTTATTTTGTTTTCAAAACGTGTTAATTTTAAAACTATAGTTAGTACCAATACACTACGTTGTCATATTTTCTTATTAGCCATAATGTACAATGGAATGAATTAAAAATACTTCCTTTCCTTTTTTCATGAAGCTTGATGGATTCGGAGATACTAAGCTGGTCAATCTTGCCTTGAAAGCCTCAAAACCAGCTTATTATCTCTTTATCATCATCAAGCCCATGAAGAAAAAAATGCATTTTCATGCCTCGCTTAAAAACCCGGGATTGTAGGAAGAAGGAAGCACATGCGCTCGATGAGCGTTCATGTCTGGATAGCACGACACAGGAACGATTCACCGAACCTTTTGGTGTGGGCCGATAGTCGCTGGATCGTATTTAAAGGTTATGTTATGTTATGGTTAGGTTATTGTTATGTTTGTCTTGTTATCGTGACATTATGCGTGATATCAGCAGTCTGATACCAGTAAGTTTGTTATTGTGTAACACATTCCATTGCATTTATCAATCGAGGCACATGCCGATGTTGGTGTCATCTTACTTCGGAGTATGATGAAGCAAGCACTGCAATCATTAGACCTCACAGGGTGGCTAATGAGGTCTGGGTGTACAGCGAAATGATTGGTGTTTGTAATAAATTGATTTCACTAATCCATTTGAGATTCGCTGTTTTCAATTTCAGTTCATCATTTTACTACACACCAATCAAGACGACATTAATGATTCTGACAATGATAACTTTTCATTTTTTATAAGAAAATACTAAACATTCAGTAAAAATAATTTAAATTCTATATCTCATGGGTATAAACTGTATTAAAAACCTGTTTAGTGTGCAACTAAGCGTGTCTTATCTTATCTTACATTTTCCGAAAATGCACCTTTCAAAGGGACGGTATCGACATATTCGCTGTCTAATATTATGTTTATTGACCTGTGACAGTCCAGTACATTTGACAGAACGATATCTGTCGGGACAGGTAGTCTATATTTAAGTTGGGATTACTACGATCGCGATCGAAACCACTGAAGCATATTTATAAGACTCCATTTTCCTCATAAACGGTCACCTTAGGCGCTTACGGAGACCGGTAAACTGACCAACATGTAAAACATTTTGCGTAAATTGCATAGAGCCATTTCCTAGACATAACATGCAATTTCAAACTCTCTACTCTAGGGGATAAGTGTTATTAGTAAGGTTCTTTAGAATTATTCATACGCATAATAAAGTATTAAGCCCACAATAGCATGGAATATGAGTATGGCAATTCTGGTGAACATTGAAGACCCAATTTGTGAGATAGAAGTCTAAAACTCTGTTCGCCGTTAAGTCAATTCTATAGGCACTCATGCCCAGGATGTAATTTTACTGAAACACTTATTAATTTATTAAACTTGAGTACAAAAGACGGACTCATTACTAAATGTATTATCTACCAGTCAGCAGACAGAAATGAAGTAAGATAAATGAAGTACAAGAATCAAGTAAACACTCTTAAGAAAAACCCAAAATTTAAAAAAGAAACAGAAATCTATTCAGTTCCCGATACCTAGTCGCTCCAAAAAGTTTGGCAAGTAACTTAATCACCCTGTATTAAAAAAATGAGTACTTATAGTGTGAAGATTATGACAAAATAATGATGACAGTGATGTTATTCTGTGAACCAATCCTTTCTCTCAGCTGTTATTTTTCAAGTTCTTATCCAATGGATATTGGCTACATAAACGACTACGACTTCGTTCTATGCCCGTAGTTAGGGTGCTCTGAAATGGATATTGTGACCCTTTAGGTATTTCTCCATTGAACAGACATTGCTTTTATAACAGTCATCGGCTGACTTTGTTTTTAGAGTTTTGTTCCAGAATGACTACAAGGGAACACTTTTTTGCATCAATACTTTAAAATCATTTTTTTCGAAAGAAGGAACAATCAAGAGTTTATGAGTTTAGCATAAAATGTTAATTCCTGTGAACGTTCTTTAGAGTGGCCAAAAATATTTATAATCTCTGAGAAAAGCAGCTCTGATATAACAATGAGCTTCAATCAAAGTTTAAAACAAATGAAAAACTAAAAAATGCTTTTAGAAATGTGGTTGTTTCTTTCAAATGTTTTAGATAAACATATTTCGTAATCTGGAAATCAAATGTCAGCTGATTTGAGATGAAAATATTGAATCTATAAATATAATTTTGATCTTAAGTCTGTGTTATATTTTTTATGATGAAACAAAATCTATTAATCAAGTAAAAACACTTTCCCTGTAGTATCAGTCCACTTTCTTATTCCCTTTGTCTTTCTTCTTTGGCCTTTAGGTTGTTTAGAAGAGAACATCTTTAACAATAAGACCACCTGAATTTTAGATTAACACTGAGACGTACTTATTCACTTATCTTAAAACTACTGTGTTGTACGCAATGAAGTGATTCTCATCTTATCATGACTTTACTTAACTTTAATTGTATTAAATAAATAAATATAATTATTCGATTTTGCCTATGTCAGAAAATAACATCCAGCAAACAGCACAAATCTAAAAATAGAACAACGAATCAAGGCCTAACCGCTATCGATTTCAAACAGCGTAAACAAAGACGCAAACGAGTTAGGCTTCTCTTACGAAAAAATACAACACACGCAAAATGTTTTAATGCAAAAAGGCTGTAACAGCACTTAGTACAATAATAAAAAATATTTGTAAATGAAACATTCGTGTTTCTTTACGAAATCCTACTTCGCTTTGGGGTGCTAATAGATTTATGTGGGTGTCCTCTGAATATGCCGCAATGCCTACAATAGTCTTAGTCCGGGCGGAATAGCCATTTTTCAAAGTAGTTTGCACCTTGAATTCAAATTCACCTGTAGGATAACTTACCAGTTTTGTTAATTTCAGACGCGTAATTTCGTATGTTCTCCATTCTAATGAATACGTCATACTCAATATACAGTCCGTTGTCTGATGTACAAAAAACTATTTACAGCTGTAAAAAAAAGAAAAAAAAGTCGACCGCGTTTCAGTGTAATGTAAAAACCCTGAAACAAGAAAGTCGGCATATCTGACTGCACCTAACTTGTGATAGTCGAGACTCATTCTTGAAGCAGAGGTTTAGCGCATACCCATTATACTGCAGATTTAGCTAGAATGGGTCACACTGTATTTTTTTTTTCTTAAGTAAGTTGCATTTTGATCATTTATGCCGACTTTTTTGTTTTAAAATTGAACGATTAATTCTTCGATAAGATTGATCATAACTTTACCCTCCGGCAACAATCCGCATTGAACCCGTGTGGTTCTCACCTCATAGTTAAGTTGAGGTCTGTGCCCAGCAGTGGGACGTTCATACCTCTCCCATAACTTTTGTAGGCCTATTAACTTCGCTCAGTCAGGATCCCCACACTGAGTTTGCCATTGGTAAATTCCAGAACTTTTTTCACCAACGGTCATGTTGTCGGCACATTAACAAACAAAGGCTATCGACAGCCCTGAATTACAATTTGGCATCAACACGAGTACAACAACCGGCGATTGTCCGCTTCTGAAAGCTCCCGCTTGCATGACGTCAGAGATCGTATTACCACACAAGTGGAGATTATTTATCGGAATGCTTAAGACAATGTTCGTAAAGGAACACGCGCCGTCAATTATAAACAAACATGGCGTATGACGAACGCATCCATAAAATGATTGTATATTGTCTCGGCTTTGTTTTTACGATCTCAAGCGTATTGCGTAATTTTTTAATTTTAACTTCACTTGAATGCGCAATCGCTTGATGGGAGAGTTGTATCAATATCAAACAGTTTTAAAAGAAAGCGCGAGTGTTGTGCCCCAGTGGTTGAACACTCTGTAGAACCCGATGGGTTCTGAGCCACGAGATCAAATCTAGCCGGAACACACCTACTTTGTATTTATTGTACAATTTCCGGCTTACTCTCCGGTGATGAAAAACACTGACGTAAAACCTAAGCAACCTGGATAACGGCGGTAGGTGCGCCCCTTACCACGTTGGGTTCGAATTCCCTCGGCGAAATGTGGGTTTCTGTATGTTCCGTTCACCACGTCGGCAACAATCAGTGTGCCTCTGACTATCCCATCAGGGATTATGGTCGTGAGGGTATGTTATGTTTTGGCTTCGTTTGTTCCACCTAAAAAACTTAGTTTGTATCTAAGAATATTTACTCTCTACGTGTTCTTACTTATCGTATTTTCAGCATCTAAAGATTGTAATTCATAAATCTTCAAATAGCAGTTTTCGCATTAATGATTATTTTTATGCATTGACTGTGTAACTTATCAGAGCAATAACAAACAACAACTAATCATCTAAAAAATACGAATAAAATCATCATGTTAATGAAATTATTTGATGGAAACCATCATCATTTTAATGATCGTCGGTGTGTAAAACAGAAATAGCAAAATGGTAAACCACTTCATTAAAAACTCCGCAGAGCGTCATTAGTTACGTTTTATTTTATGCAATAAGCGCTTTAATTTCATTTTACTTCTTTCCAACATTATATCTACACGCTTCAAGTTATCTTGTTGGAAATAAAAAAGTGCGCAGACTATTAAACATGACGCCACTCAGTAATGGTGGACCTGTTTCTTGGCGTCGTTGCTCTCAAATAATTCCTGACATTATAAAACTGTAGGTTCGGAGACCTGGGTTATATCAAACTAGGGTTGGCGTTAGTATTTTGAACTTTTCCTTCACGAAATGTTCATTTTTTTTTTGCTAGGCTCGGCTTGCTTAGTAGGTGGTCGGTTTTCTTTAACCACGCGTTGTTTGTTGTACCTAGTCGTCAATGCCATTTTATAACTATCCATTCTGCTAAACCATTGGTCCAAGGTTCGAACCGGATCACGAAAAATGTTTATCCTGGTCCTAAAGCAAATTGTCTTAGCAAGTACTTACTTTAACGTTGTTGAATTCTAACCATTACATACTTGCTATAAACAGTTTCAGATCAGTTACCACGGCTCATGAGACTAGACATTTTTGTTTTACTCTCGCTCATGGCCAATGGTGATTATAAGCAAAAGCACTAGTAGGAATGGCCGGTAAAGGGAAGCCTGTCATACAATCATGGACTCTTTCATAAAATAGTCAAGACAATGAAAACAAATGCTTAAATTTGAAAGAAAAAGTGAAAATCATTACTTTTGTAAAAGGCTAAGTTAGTTCTTGTGTTGAACTCACACCCCTATTTCAAACTGGAACGTCCAGCCTAGCGTCTAGTGGCAGCGAAACATGGTAATCCCTTGTCATTATAGCATTATTTATAACCGAGGCCAAAGCGTATCAGGATGGAGGCAAGGACTAAACAGTGGACAGGTGTTCCAATGAGGACCTTGGAATTTTTTAATTACAACTCCACTTGTTGCGAAATTGTTGAGAAGTTTGTGTTGACATTTAATGACACGCAAAAAATGAGACACGTGTCTGAGATGCCTGATGTGAATATTAAAAATAAACAATAGGACAGGACATGCTTCATTTAAAGATATTTTTACTACCAATACTTAACTAGACCCCGTGTGTATCGCTATGAAGAATAGAATTCACAAAAATTCAAGTCATACCTAAGAATTACTAACAAGTCCAGCGAATTTTGTGCTAAGGGCTATTATTAAATTCAAATTCAAATTCAAATTTCTTTATTGCATGTCACAAAATTAAATTGCCATCAAGAAAAACACTGCATTTGATTTCGATATCTATAGTTGTCCGCCTTGGTAAACTTATTGAGAAACATAAATAAAAAGTATGATATGATAATACGATAAAGTACGAAGCATCCTTAGCATACAAAATCAAAATAGTGTTTCACTTTTCACATTACACCTACCTCACCTACTACTACAATGAGAAACGCTCAGTCAGTAAATTGTTTGCCACTATGAAAGCTTAGATGGTTAAATTTTAGTGCTGACTGCTTATCTGAATTTTGCCTTTGAAACTTGATTCTAAATTTACCTTTCATAGGGTTAGTAGCGGAATATCCAAAAAACTACTGTGCATTAAACATAGATTTACTATATTTCATACTATTTAGACATGAATGTATATTTTGATGAGAATAGAGTACGTACTTTTCATCAAACCACATGCAGCACTGGCGTTAATTTAAAAACATTTCTACTTTTTACTCGCGTTGCTAGTAGGTTGAAGCCACTTACAAGTCTTACCTTCAATTAAAGTACTTCTTTGCCCGTAACGCCGGCGGCAAACCAACCTGTTCTTCGGAGAGAGCAGTCATACGTCATTGGGCCGCCTCAAAAATTATTCCCGCATTATATAATAAATCATAGTAAACCGGTAATTAAGTCAGTCATAACCAGAACCTTCAAATAAAAAGAGTTCTATAATTTTTTCACATTAAATAACCATTTTGACTGCGGTGCGGCCTAAACGATCATTCGATAAGTTTTTTGTTCGAAGACATGTAGCGGTGTACAGAGGCGCACTCATCAACTTTTACATAGGGGAACCTTATGCGGCTGATATTAGACCCATTTTGCAATGGTTTTGTAAAGGTTAGTGTGTCTCTGTACTCGCGTTATAAATGATCGTCGGCAGATTTAAAGCTTGTAGCAATATTGGTACAGTCTTGTTGTAAGGAACTTGTTTGTAATTGAATTACAATCGCATTACGGTCGTAAGGAAATGTCTTGATCATAATTTAAAATTAATGATGACTAATTAGATGGCGTTAAATTTCAAGGAAATGCTTTTTCTTACTATGTTTTGTTTTGGTTCTGACCACACTAAATATTGTATACAATTATATCTACGTATTCATATTTCTGAGTTAAAAAAAAAACAATTTTGAGAGCTTCTACAACACACATATCAAATAGAATATCATACCTACTCGTAATAAAAAAGATAATAATGACTTTCTTAATAAGTACTATCAATCATAATTTGTTGTTTAATTTCATGAGAACAATTAAAAACCAACATTTAATAAGTTTGTAATCACTTATTAATCGATGAATATTAAAATCCTGACTAATGAGTTACTGTTTTCCATTATACTAAATCTGAAAAAACTAAGCGAAACATTACTTTTTCTGCACGCCATATTTGCTTTTCAAGCACTTCCAAATCCGTTCTATTTCGCTGCACGATCAGATTTTGACAAATGATCTTAGGAACTACATAGACTTAAGTACGTATTCCAGTACAAATGATGACCAATAAATCATGGCGCTAATCAAGCACAATACAGGAGCTACCACGACGCCAACCGACTCATTACGACAGTTTGAAAATAAACCAACCCATCGACTTCACAGCCAGCAGATGTTAGATTTCTAGTATGAACTTAAGTCTGTCAACAACCTGACGTCAAACGTCACAAACGCAATGGTAGAAAGTTAGGGAAATGGTCGAAACCGAATCTGATTTCTAGATTTCTGCTCAAGAAGTACAAACTTTTTGTTTACAGACTTCGACGCAACTGTCATCAGGAGCCACTTGGCTGTGAGTTAGATGGTTACACCAAGCAAACTTGTAACTCCAAGGTTTGGACCTAAAACCGTATTTTGATTCAAGAGATTACCTAACAGCATGTTTCTATACAATTAATAAAATATCCTTCAGTCTAAAACCTGTGCAACGTAATTCCAATAATACCAATATTGTTGATTCAACATAATCAGGAAGCTAGACAAAATGACGTTTCAATATGTGCCGGAAAATGACATTTCTAATTCTGTGCTGCGAATGATACCATAGGAACTATATAGACATAAATACAAATTCACCACTCCAAATGATGACTAATAAATCATACCGCTAATCGAGTGCAACACAGAAGCTACCATTCCTAGTAGCCGGACACCGCCTACCGACCCATCGCGCCACAGAATAAAAACAGTTCGAAAAGAACAAAGTCAGTTAACCTGTGTGGATATACCGTGATTAAAATTTTGGAATCTAAAAAAAAATAAATTAAATTTTAGATTTTAGGATTCTAGGTAGTTCTAGGTCTAGTTAGACTCAACAAATTACTTAAACCTATGTCGTACTTACCATTTTTGTTGATGTAATAATCAGAAGCAAGGCAAAATGGGTAATATTTCTGAAAAAAATTTTTTGTTTGATAGTTATGCGTATGATTCCTTTGGTCTTCCAAATGTCTGAATGGTCAACTTGTTTGCCTCTGGAAGCGTATTATTTAAATCGTATCTTCTAGTATACTAAGAGTTTGTTGGGTACAATCTCACCATCAGAACAGAGTATTTTTCTGTAGATAACATTGTGAATATTTGGAATGTAAGAACATTTTCACTAACGTATTATTTCACTGAAAGGACAAGCTTTCTGAGTTATCCAAACTAAATGAGTTCCTTGAACCTACCATCAAGGCCCGATGAAATCTTCATAGTTTAAAAATTTACGAAAGATAATAATCGGATGTTGACGTAGAGCTACTGATACCAGTTAGTCTACGGCATAACACCTTTCCAACTCAATATTGATCGCTCGCACCATTCCCCAGGTAATTTGCTTTAATAACTCGAAACACTCATTAGTGCGCATTTTAAAAAATCTGTTTGAAACCCATTACAGAAGAGAGAGTAACTTCCTTTACACGTTTATGTATAGACTTGTTTAGTTTGTTATCTATAGTGTTATGGTTATGGTAAAAAGTGTGACTTTAAGTAATAAAATTTTATTAGAGGCAGTGAATCAAGATATTTCATTGAGTCACCGTGACTAATTTGTTGAAATGTGTAATTTACGTAAGATGAATTTTATTTACGAACCTGAATGCTTTCGGCTCTTAAGGAGCACGGCTCATTTTCTACATGAGTCTTGAATCCACTAGGTTGATGACACAGCTTTTTTTGTTATTTAACTGTTACAAGTTGAAACTTCACCAAACAATTGGAATACTTAGCTAATTTACAAAATATAACAAAGGGCTACCTCGCTAACCCATGTCTGCAAGTTCAGGAGTCCTTAGGACAACCTTTCATAATTTGTGAATTTTGTTTGATGTTATGTAAGCAAAGATCCAAGCTTTCAGGTGATCATTATCAACTTGATAAATTTTAAGGCTTCTACCCTGTTGTCCATTATATCCCGCTACCAAACTAAATAAATATAAGGATGGTTAGAGAGTCTAGGTTATTATCAGAACCGTCTTGTAACAACGAGTAGGTCGGAGTAAAAAAATATGATGTCAAAAACAGACAGAAAATATTGTAATAAATCTCATAAAAGGTCGAAGCTTTAACATTTCTCGTCTTTTTATCTAGGATTCTAGATATTCTATTTAAATAAGGGTCAACTACGGACATTCACTTACCAGTAAGATAACAATGGAGTCCGAAAATATCATAAAACATAAAGGCGAACGGAACGATCGTCCAAAGTAGGCAAGTTCCAAGGCTGCGACCGTTCAGGATCCTGAATAAATTAGTTTTCGGAACAGGCCGAGCCAATAAAAGTTTTAAAACAAAAGAATCATAAAACGAACGGCTCAACTTCGGTAGCAAGCAACAGGAGTACTTCAATGATTTACGACTAAAGTAGGACACAATTGCTTCAAAGTTTTCGAATGAACTAGTCGTGAATAGACACAAACATGTGTTTGGAATCGGGTATTGTTTAGAAATGTTGTTTTAATGAGGGATGCGTATTGTCGGATACAGAGAAAAAACAAACAATGGGTGAATTAAATTTTATTAGATGCGGAACGTAGCTACCGATCGGTTTTGGGAGGGGTTTGCGAGAACAGGACGACGCAATAAAAGTTGGCTGTGAGCGTCGTACGGTCGGTTCCGGTCTGCTGGTTTTGCATGTGTAAATACTGATAGCCCAATCCAGCATAATGGAGTTCTTGAAGTTAGTCCACGTAACATTGGTTTTCGTAAGCATTGAGATTCCGTCTAATTATGGTTATGTTATGTTACGTAGTTTTTGCAGAGGTTTATTTTTATTTCATCTTCTTTTCTACAGTCACATTATTACATAGGCCTTAGTTTTGTATGGTAGTCGGTCGTACATCACCTCATCACACGGTTTGCTTGCCATCAAAATGGTATTCCATTCCAAAACTTCCCGAGAGCCAAGTGATGTGCTTACTGCCACTTCAATATACTTACCTTCTTATCCGTGGGGCTACTTCACGAGCTTAAATTAAATCATATTAACTTTAAGTTAGTCGTTGAATTCTTATCCTATTTTTCGTAAAATTTGAATAGTTTGTTTGCAAAGTGTAGCACTGCTTTGGTTTTAATGGCTTTGGCATGAAATAATTAGTTATTCATTTCTTTTTTCCTATTAGAATCACAGCGATAGCAATAGATTTAAATCAATTTATTAATCGATTTACTAACTACATAGTAAATGTCGAAATAATACAGGTGTCCAGCATAGGAATTGGGTAGTTACAATTTTACCGGTTTGCAAATGTTAAGAATCATATTATATTATGAAGTAGTCCAAAAACTTTATGGACTACAGTAATGAAATGTAATAAAAGAAACACGATTGCGAACCGATTAAGATAATAGTTTTCAGTAGACCTAAACTACTTCCAAGAACAAAAAAGCTGGCATATGGGGCATCAAGCATTCGGTTCTGGTCTACCGGTTATGCATGTGTAATGTCGGCAGCAAAAAGTCGATTAAAAATAACCCCTTCTCCTTTTTTGTCGCGTAATCGTCGGCGCTATCTTTCAAGTCCGCAAGTAAACGCCACACTCGGTGATAGATAGATAGATAGATAGATATTCTTTATTGTACAAAACATTACATTTCAAGCAAATAACACAACAACAATGAGAACAATGTACAATTTAGGCGGTCTTATCGCTAGAGAGCGATCTCTTCCAGACAACCTTCAGGTAGAGGATCGTAAGTGAATAAAATAAAATAAATGTGGGTGTTTGGAAGGGATTGGAAGAGACCTTTGCCCAGCAGTGGGATGATGCAGGTTAGGAAAAAAAAAAAAATGTGGGTGAGCTAAAATAGTAGAGGAAAATACTGATTCATACTGATAATGGTGATTCATTTCATGGTAGAATGCTAGGATGATTCTAATTTAAACAGGAATCACATAACGACGTCGTCCGCAAGATGACGTGAATATAAATTGAGTTTAAACATTACTTACAATTGAAGTGGTTTTAATGCTATATAAAAACTAAAAAACCGGGTTTTCTGCAACATTTAAACTACGGTAAAAACGACTATTTTACCTGTATTTGCCCGACGTTTCGGCGACAATTGCATGCGCCGTGGTCACGAGCGGACTGGCGGCGCGCGGCGCCGTCTGACGGTGCGCGGAGGAAAATCTTCATCCACCCGCACATTTCCAACATTATTAGTACTGGTTCAGTCAGTTCGGCAAAACACACTAACACTGTCCGGTTTCACTTTGGACGGTCCAAACCGCGATTTACACCTAGCAATCACCGGATTCCATGCAGACGACAATTTGAAACCATCCTCCCTATTGAAATTTTGGTGTTTTTTAATTTCAATAGCTTCTCGCACCATCCTGGTATGGTAATGACGATCAGTTGAGAGGATTTTTGGGTCGTGCAACTCCATCCAGTGATTCACCCCCGAACTTAAAAGGTGTTCCGCTATGGCGGATTTGGTCGTCTGCCGATTCTTCACAGCTGCGATATGTTCTTTGACCCTTTCAGCAATTGGACGCTTCGTTTGTCCGATGTAAGAACTACCGCAGCTACAGTCGACTTTGTAAACCCCCGGTGTCCGCAAAGGTATACTATCCTTTGGCGAGCGCAACTCTCTCGTTACTTTGGAGAACGGACTACATACAGTCTTAATGGCGTAATTCCTAAGTACTGAACCAACTTTGTCCGTTATCCCTTTCACGTATGGTAGAAAAGCAGGTACTCGGCTCACCATCGGATGTTTTTCTACCTTTTTTATCTGCTTCATGTGCCTCCTGGTCACTCTGTAGCCGTTCCTTCTTAGAACCTCCTGAACATGCTTCAGCTCTGCCCCCACATGCTCAGGGTCGCACAGACTGTGTGCTCTATTCACCAATGATGCCACAACAGCTTGTAAGTGACTCGGATGGTGATGCGATGAGGCGTGCAAGTATCTGTCTGTATGTGTTGGCTTACGATACACTGAGTGTGCCAAGGTTCCATCCAGCCTCACCGTTACCTGCACATCCAGAAATGCCATGGATCTATCCTTTTCCATCTCACAGGTGAACTTAACTTTCGGGTGAATGGAGTTAAGATGCTGCAAATACAGTTCTACTTGCGTTTGGTCTCCGTTTATGATGCAAAATATGTCATCTACATACCTCTTCCAAAACTTGACAATACCTGGGCCGCTTGCTAATGCTCTCTTTTCAAAATGTTCCATCCAGATGTTGGCAATTACTGGTGCTACGGGACTTCCCATTGCCACGCCGTCAATCTGGAGGTAGTACTGACCCTGGTACAAGAGGTAGTTACCGTCCAAACAATTCTCCAACAGTATACTGTACTCACTCGGCAGCTCATTGTCGAAAAGTAGAAGTCTGCTAGAGTGACTCGACGTATTCGCGCCCTGATTCAGGAGCAGAGTGAGATTTTTACGGATGACGTGTTTTTCCAGCTGCATAGAGCAAAGACCGTGCAGCCGCCAAAATTATATGGTTTGCCTAAAATACACAAGAACAACGTGCCACTTAGACCGATTGTCAGTCAGATTGACTCACCCGCATACAGTCTGGCTAAACACGTTGCAGGAGTGCTGCAACCATTAGTGGGGAAGACTTCGTCGTATGTGAAGGACTCGCGACATTTCATTGAGCTCCTAAAGGCCATTACAATGGAACAGGGTGACACCATGGTGAGTTTTGACGTCGAGTCGCTGTTCACCAATGTGCCGCTCAGGGAATGCCTGGAGGTCATCAAGGATCTACTTTTCGACAATGAGCTGCCGAGTGAGTACAGTATACTGTTGGAGAATTGTTTGGACGGTAACTACCTCTTGTACCAGGGTCAGTACTACCTCCAGATTGACGGCGTGGCAATGGGAAGTCCCGTAGCACCAGTAATTGCCAACATCTGGATGGAACATTTTGAAAAGAGAGCATTAGCAAGCGGCCCAGGTATTGTCAAGTTTTGGAAGAGGTATGTAGATGACATATTTTGCATCATAAACGGAGACCAAACGCAAGTAGAACTGTATTTGCAGCATCTTAACTCCATTCACCCGAAAGTTAAGTTCACCTGTGAGATGGAAAAGGATAGATCCATGGCATTTCTGGATGTGCAGGTAACGGTGAGGCTGGATGGAACCTTGGCACACTCAGTGTATCGTAAGCCAACACATACAGACAGATACTTGCACGCCTCATCGCATCACCATCCGAGTCACTTACAAGCTGTTGTGGCATCATTGGTGAATAGAGCACACAGTCTGTGCGACCCTGAGCATGTGGGGGCAGAGCTGAAGCATGTTCAGGAGGTTCTAAGAAGGAACGGCTACAGAGTGACCAGGAGGCACATGAAGCAGATAAAAAAGGTAGAAAAACATCCGATGGTGAGCCGAGTACCTGCTTTTCTACCATACGTGAAAGGGATAACGGACAAAGTTGGTTCAGTACTTAGGAATTACGCCATTAAGACTGTATGTAGTCCGTTCTCCAAAGTAACGAGAGAGTTGCGCTCGCCAAAGGATAGTATACCTTTGCGGACACCGGGGGTTTACAAAGTCGACTGTAGCTGCGGTAGTTCTTACATCGGACAAACGAAGCGTCCAATTGCTGAAAGGGTCAAAGAACATATCGCAGCTGTGAAGAATCGGCAGACGACCAAATCCGCCATAGCGGAACACCTTTTAAGTTCGGGGGTGAATCACTGGATGGAGTTGCACGACCCAAAAATCCTCTCAACTGATCGTCATTACCATACCAGGATGGTGCGAGAAGCTATTGAAATTAAAAAACACCAAAATTTCAATAGGGAGGATGGTTTCAAATTGTCGTCTGCATGGAATCCGGTGATTGCTAGGTGTAAATCGCGGTTTGGACCGTCCAAAGTGAAACCGGACAGTGTTAGTGTGTTTTGCCGAACTGACTGAACCAGTACTAATAATGTTGGAAATGTGCGGGTGGATGAAGATTTTCCTCCGCGCACCGTCAGACGGCGCGCGGCGCCGCGCGCCGCCAGTCCGCTCGTGACCACGGCGCATGCAATTGTCGCCGAAACGTCGGGCAAATACAGGTAAAATAGTCGTTTTTACCGTAGTTTAAATGTTGCAGAAAACCCGGTTTTTTAGTTTTTATATAGTGAAAAATGCAACAAGAAAGTTTGGTTTTAATGCTGTATTTATATTACACTGCGAGTACCTCAAATGGCAGGATGTAGAAAGACGTTACTTAGTTTTTGTTTGTTAAAATACAGTGATGCATAGTAACTATTCATTATAATACAGTTGGCAATTGCAATATACCGGTAAAACGGGGTGAGTCACAACTGCGGGGTGTATCACAACACTTTTATGGAAGATTAATATAGAACGTGATGAGAAGAAAACACCACCAACTTTCAAAAATTACAGTTAATTAGAAAAACAAGGTGACGTTTTATTAATAAACATGTTAAAAAAGGTTGTTTTTATTGTTTACTTGTGTGTGTATCAAACTGTTGTGATTTACCCCGCAGTTGTGATTCACCCCATTTTACGGTACATCAAAAAATTATAGGTACCTAAACCAGAAAGCAAAAAATCACCCTAATTAATTTTATATGTTTTGTGGTTTCATTGCTTAAAGCTCATTTACTGCTAAATAATTTCAAAGTTATGTTTTTTTATTCAATAACATAAAAGCTTCTTTAACTCAATAACTTAACAATTCATATTATGCATTTATTAGTAGTACAGTTTTTTCTTTAAATTACGGTGTTGTTTACTGCAAATTATATGGTCAGTTTTTGCAGTTATAAATTATAAATGACTAATTAAACACGTATATCGTTATCATGTTTGATTTCTTTTAACGATAATTGCAAAGTTTGAACTTAAATCAGAAAACTTACCTTAATTTTATGTAGGTCGTTGAAAGAAAACGTGATACCATAGTTGTTAAAAAAGTTGAATTTTTCTTAATAACTCTGTAGAACGACTCAATTATAACCTTCAAATTCTTTTGAGGAATCTTAGGGATGTTTTGAACAATGCTAACAAAATTAACGATCCCGGGCCACCATTGTCACCGTCTCATTACCGACAGAAGCTAAAATCACCATTGTTCCGCTGTCAAAACTCAGTAAATAAGAAAAAATGGGATATGTAACAATATCGTAATAAACGGAACGTTTTACAACGGCACAACATTTCGGTAGCTTACGACTTTTGTCTTTACAACGTTTACGGTCCATTCCGCTGGAGTTAGTTTTTGCAGTTATAAATTATTAATTAAAGCACGTAGGTATGTCATTATCATGTTTGATTTCTTTGAACGATAATTGCAAAGTTCGAACTTAAATCAGAAAACTTACTTTAATTCTATGTCGTTGAAAGAAAACGTGTAACCATAGTTGTTAAAAAGTTGATTTTTTCTTAATAACTCTGTAGAACGACTCAATTATAACCTTCAAATTCTTTTGGGGAGTCTTAGGGATGTTTTGAACAATGCTAACAAAGTTAACGATCCCGCTACCATTGTCACCGTCTCATTACCGACAGAAGCTAAAATCATCATTGTTCCGCTGTCAAAACTCAGTAAATAAGAAAAAATGGGATATGTAACAATATCGCAATAAACGGAACGTTTTACAACAGCACAACATTTCGGTAGCTTACGACTTTTGTCTTTACAACGTTTACGGTCCATTCCGCTGGAGTTTTTTTGTCGTATCTCTTAAATAAGACGTAATGTTCTTAGAAAAGGGACATTAGAATGGGCCTGGCTTTCTCTTTTTGTGGGGGACACGTACGGAACGTTTTATGGTCAATTGTTTCATTTAGTTGTTGACGTGGCAAAAAGATAGACGATGCGATGCATGACTTGATTTAGAACCGTGAGCGTGTTTTAACGTTTTTCTAAATTTAATTATTTACCTACATAGCTGTGGATATTTGAAATAAAACATGAGTTTTTTGTTGCATAAAGTATACATGAAGGTAATTAGCAGAAAGTGGACATTGTAGAAACAATTGAGACGGTCTTACTATCGCGAAAAGATCTCTTCAAGACTAAGTTTCCATGAAAGAATTTCTACAGGACAGTGATTCATAATCTGAGATTTTCTTACTCCTGAATTTTATTTAATCACTTGTTGTGAGTTTGGTTAAATTAACTGTTTTGCAGGCAATAATAAAACTTTGTTTTGACTAAAATATTTACATTACTGTCGCAGACGTGGCGTGACGAGACGAATTGTTAAGTTTTCAGAAGTCAATGTCTTTTGCTTAATTTCAGCTTATTTACTTAAGTTGGAAGCTTTGAATTTCATTTTCTGACGAATAAGTTGACGAACACAGCTTTAAACTAATAAAGTAACTTGGTGAGTTAATTAATTGTACATATGACAAACAAAAGACAGCTACTACATATTATAGGGATGTATATAAATAGGAGTCTGCTTTTTGCCTTAGCAACGGTGACTAAGTGGTTGCCTAAAATTTATGGAATTAAATGAATTAAGAATTGAAATTGAATAAAACATTTGTGAATGTCACCAATTCACAATTTCTGCTTTACTTGAGCAATGGCGACACACAAGGTCTTCGTAGAGAGTGGATTCCCTAATTCAAGCCTGGCCTGAATACCTACCTACTTTGTGGTCATTGCATATTTTAAAAATCCACGCAACCTGGACAACGGCCCAAGGCACATCCCTTATCACATTTGATTCAAATTCACTCAGCAAACTGTGGGCTTTTAAATGGTCCGTGACCATGACGACAACAATCAGTGTACACCGTGTGTAAAACCAATAGGGTTGGTTTTACAAAGCTCTCTTACTTAACAACCCGTTTTGTGAAGTGGTTACGAGCACTGGTTGAAACGCCAAAGAGTCAAAATCTTCGTCTTTTTGTGCAAGAAAAAAGAAGGAAAGCCGTTCTTTGTGACAAAAGCAATGAATGAGATGTTGTCTTTTAATGAAATATAGTTTAACGTTGGTTTCATGGCAAAGTTAACTTCAGCATATTCGATAAATTAAAAATACGCCTCCATTTTGAATTCCAGTCACTCATTAAAAGCGTTTTATGCAACAATAAAGAGCAGTGCGCTCAAATATACAACGGTGAACGTCACAAACTATTACGACCCAACCAAAATGGCTACCAAACAGCCAATAACACTTATGTTTATTAAAATATGAGAACGACTCTGTTACGATTGCGCGAAACGCCGCTCACTGTGACGCAATTCGACTGTCGATCTTCGTTTGTTTACGTTAGAAAAAGTTATCATTGTCGCGATCTTCATTTGTTTACGCGTGTTAGAAATAATAATCATTGTCGTGACTAGCTATTAGTAATGCCGACTTTCTAATGATTGCTAATGTGATTGTTCAGGTGCATAACATCTCCATGGTCTAGTGGTAAGAGTGTTTGGAGCGATTTTTTTGTAAAAAGCAATGCAGACGGTGTGCAGTTTTGAATTCGAATTTTTGATGATACCCCATCTTTACCAAGCTTGCTGATAAAGCTCAATGTCTAAACCAAGACATTGGTCAGTAAATAGAGTTACTGGATTGTCAAATTAGAAATAAGTTTGCTTCATTCAAAAACATGAAAACTTGATTAGTCAAATACTTAATCAAAATTGTAACCAAATACTTATGACAAATGCGCTAATTTTTACCAAATTATTCTTGTTTAGTAATTTTATAGAGGTCTATATCGATACCTCCTACGTAAGTTGTTGTATCCCCAAAACTGCAATTTTACAGGAGAGCGTTTTAAACATTCAGATTGGCCTAGAAACTGCATTTATTTATGTAGCTTTGTGAAATTTGTTATATGAATAAAATATATGGTTTTATTGATTATGTTGAAACAAATATATGAAATAATTGCGTATTTTCTGAGAATTGTGGCTTACAACATTTTACTACGGTATCCAGACTGTGACAACTGTTGTATCTCATACATACAACATTATACTGTGGAACACAGACTGTGCCAGCTGTGATATCTCATACTTACAAGATTATACGGCGGGGTCTTGGTTTCATCTTTAGTTGTATCTCATACTTACAATATTATTCTATGAAATTTAAGAAAAAGATCGCTGTTGTAAATGATTCTAGTCTCACTGTATGTCACATTATCAATACTATTTCAAGTGTATATTATTAATATTGAATAAATATTGTCAGTTAAGAAATAAAAGTTCAATTATTAATACCAAAGAAGCATGGTCACGTCCCATACAAAAAAACTCAGGCCTGACAGAAACGTAACACTTCTCATTTTTTTTGATTGTGTATTGGTAAAATAAATATACTTTATATTCGAAATCAATGGCTTACACCAAAAAATATTGCCGTATGTTTTTATTCAGGCGATACACTAAAAAAATGCAAAACGCCTATTATCTATAAAATTAGTATAAGTATGTAATTAAATGACGAAACAATAGCTATGGTATGTATCTAGGTGATCAGGAGATGCAGTTTGATATATAAATAAACTCTTAATACAACGATCAACTCAGGATTCATTGCAATCGTGGTAGGTTTTCGATTATTTAGAAGCACCTATCAATTGGCGGTGGAGGAGGCCTATGTTCAGTAGTAGAAAGCTATGGGTTGAAATGATGATGATTATGATCTATCACTTGGGTTTCAGAATTGAAACAAATAAAAATAAAACTAATAAGTATGTCGATATAAAGTTATATTGAATTTCTATAATATCTCTTGAAACAAAATTGTTTCTGCAGTTTATTGCCGCTGGATAACTCCTGTGAAACGACACTCTTTGTCAGTTTAAATTATTTTCCTCCACATACTCAGATAATTGATTGGGGCGTTGTATATTTTGATTACTTATTTCAATGAAATCTTCTGTGTATGGACTGTCTCCGTAAGGATCTTGAAAATAATAAATTAAAGCTGCAGCAATTTCGAAATCTTCGAGTAGGTATAAGCGGCACATGTTTGTTAAATACTCTGTTTCTAAATATCTTGAAGTCGCGCTTGAATCTCCCGTTTATAGTTTCCACGACCCATTGCACCATTGTGATGAGTCGTGATTTATTAGCTTCTTCGGTGCTTAATTGCGTGTCTTGTGGTCGTTTGGTTGGCGGCATGTGAGCAATAGAGCCATATATTTCTATTAAAAGAATAAAGCCTCGGTCCAAAATAAATGAGTTTCCTTCATGGGAAAAAAGTGGAACGGTCCGTCTTCAATGGGTCCATCATGGTTTTGCAATCTCATTTTCATTATATCAGCATCGGTTGTCCGTACAGAGTACAGACCTATTATATCCATCCGCGAACACGATCATAAATGGTTTTATTAAGTTCCTATACTTATGAAGGCTATAACTGCGGCGTTGAAATAAAAAGTTAGAACTTTTTTCTATGTAGGTTCCATCGAATATAACTATTGGTTTTGGTGACTCTTCGTTAACAAACAAAACATTTGGCAAAACCCGCTTGCGGGCTATCACTTCGTCCCTGGTAATATGGTCTAAGTCTAGGTGCAATGGAACAAAGTCAGTAATGAGAAACTGCCTGACTTTATGTATTTTTCTTCCAACGGTACCCTCGAATTTATTAAAAAAATAAGCCATTCTATTATTCGGCTCCCCTGATCGAAACGTAGATAGCCAAGTCATTTCTCGGAGTATTTAAGGACTGATTAAGGCTTAGTATTTGACTCAGCAAATCGTTGAACGTGGCTCTGTTTCTTCAGTCCAAAACCTTAACTCGTCGTCAGAAACATCATCTACTTTGAACGTATCGTATAAGCAGTTTGTTCTTCTGTTGTGTTATCGAAAAAATCACTAACTATCAAATTTGCAAGCTCATTCATTTCCGATTCATTGAAACTTATTGAAAGAAAGAAAGAAAGAAAAACGTTGACTGATTCTGAACATCGCAACAGATAAAAACATAGAGAACAAAGTGGTTAGGAAAAAATAAAACAAACAATAGAAAAACAAAGAATTATTTCCACCAGGCAGCACTGTGACGATGTCTAAAATTAAATGGACACCACTCAGCTAATTCCTGGACCTGATAGGCTCAGACGCTGATTTTCAGTAGGGCCAACCGAGTGGACGCTCGGACATTCGCAGCGACTAAGCAATGATAATTATAAAAATAAATATTTAAAATACATACAATATAATGTGACGTGTACCTACCCAGTGTAAAAGTGTGCAATACAATACATAAATACTTTGGGGGATGTGTATTGGTAATGGAGACTCTAAAACAAAAATGAAATTTTATTGCTTGTAAGCAAGCTATCAATTAAACGATCAAGGTTAAGGCTATTTATCGGTGAATCAGTAAAGATAGAACGCTCTGTAAATTACTTAACTAAAAATATAGGAATGTGTCGTAACATTAAGCAAAAAATAAAACAAATTTTGACTGTCAAATTCCGATGCAAACATTATAATTTACTACATACCACATTTATTTTGATTTTATTCCAACGTAAGACATTCTATGTATTACATACAACTTTTTTTAATGGACGCTTTACGACGTAAAATGTTGTATGTATCACATACAACATTTTCTTATACTCACTCAACAGCGTAAAATGTTGTATGTAAAACATACAACATTGTTGAATGTTTACGTGACAACGTATACTATTGTATGTAATCTATACAACATTTTTGGTTGGTACCTTTAAAAAAATACGTGATCCTAATTATTGCCTGTTAAAAATAAGAAAAATTAAACATACCTGTGATATTTCTGAGACTGGTTTCGTAAATAATGTTTTGTTGAGATTCAATAATTGTCACATCGATATTTCGGACAGATGTCTGAGATTGTGTACTCGTATGATTTACTAAATCACACAATATGCACCCCCTTGTCATAACACCTGTACGTTGCATAGTTATAACGTATTCTAATCAATTATCAAGTCCTAATAACGTAACATGTGCGGAAAACTTGAAGCGCTTGACACACGGACCGTTTCAGCCCTCTCTCCGGCGTAGTCTGTTTTATCTAACCCATACAACACGCGAGCGCGCGATCTGCCCCGCCCCGCGCACCGCGTAAACGGTTGTCAAGGACTATACAGTGTTATAGTCCGTTCCCGTTCAAAAGTTACCACTCTTTACGTCTTGAAATTGCATGAAATAATTGTGTTTTCGTAAGTTTTAATTTTTTTACGCATAGATTACTAATAATAAAGCTCATTTTTAGTAAAAACGCAAAATCGCATTTTTGTGGGATACAACAACTTACGTAGGAGGTATCGATATTATATACCTAAATGATTCGACTTTTTTATCATGTGGTAATAAAGAAGTGGCGCCATTTTCTACATCATAGGTCCCAGTTTAAGTAATTATTTCGTTTCGGTTGTTTTGCTATGTTCAAAATCTAAAAAAGTGGCGTTAAGCAAAAAAACTCCTTTGAAAATAAGGGTCCTGCGTCCATAACCTTAAAGGAAAACCAGGCGCGTGCAATTTGTGAATTCACCTACAATTTTCTTAATCTACTTGACCTAAACAAAGACTCTCAAAATGGTGGATTTGCCACGAACTGTGCTTAATTTCGTTTACGATTGACACAGTGAAAGTCGTATGAGCGTTCCAGCTGAACCGTGACGGATTACAAACGTTTAACGCATGGTTTTATGTTTCAGAAGCCGCAAGTGAAAGCCTCATCAAGAGCGCCGCAGAAAAGTTTTGACAGGTCGACGTGAGAACGTGCTAATGTGAAATTCAACAATGAGTTTGAGCCACGGGCTTGATTTCTAAAGGTCATTTTGTCAATTCATCCGGAACGACGCTGTATGCTAGCAGCGAAAATACTTTGAAAGCTGTCAACTTAATATTATTGTATATTTAGACAAGTATATAGCTAAATAGCACAAATTAGCATCATGATTACAAGCTTAAAGATATAAGCTGATACTTTGATTACCTAATGTTCACTTAGGTACTGTAGAAAATCCTATGCCAAAGGTTGTCTGAAAGACATCGTTTTGTAGCGATAACACCGTCTGAATTGCCTTGGCCTAATGGTGAAGCGTTTGGGCTCAAAGTTCACGTGACCTCTACTAAAAATCAGGTCGGAACTTCTTTTTTGTGTTCTAAAAATAACAAGCACATAACTGAAAATACCTTTAAGAAGAAATACGGCGGAAACCTTGTCCCTGACTATTTTGGATTTAAATTCCTTCGGCGGAGTGTGGGCTTCTAAAAGTGCCATTCGCCATGAAGGCACAAGCTAATGTACCTCTGACTACACAGCTTGCAAAATAGTCATGACCGTATGCTGTTACTTGAAACTGTATCACTATATGCAGTAATATTATCTTGCTCCAGAGGACCAACGCATTGGTAATTCACAAACATTTGGAATTGTTCTGTCACAGCGAATATTAACGACCGGCTAAATAAACTTGCGTTGCGGAAGCGGTGGATATTCCGGAATTATATCGGTCAGAGATTGCGTTTTGCAAATTAAATTCACGTTGTAAAATAAGTCAAGCGTACTGTTGACCATAGCTCAAACAAAACACTGTAGGCTGGCATAAGTAGAGGTATCATCAGTATGAACTCAAATACTACTGTGTTACGCTAGAGATGTTACGATGATTTGACTAAGTACATTTACTGTGTTCCATTTTCATAAATATGAGGTTCTAAGAAACATGTCGACTATTTAAACTAACGTTAACTGATCGCCTAATCTTTTTGGTTAACACAAAAATCTAATTACAAAACTTAAAACGTATTACGTAATAAATGTAAAATATCAACACAATTGAAACTCACTCACTCCCAACTACCTTCATAACTATATCGCTCCTTCAATACAAAAGTCACACATTTCAAAAAAAAACAAAACTGTTTTTTTTGCATAAAATGCCTTATAAACGATAGAAGTATGTAGTTTCACGAAGACAGCCGTTGTTTTATGATCACAAATACCCGTAAACGCTCATACGTTAGTTTTGTTCTATACCGTTTCTGCGATTGAGTTTTGTGCAAAAGTACCACAATGCCAATTCCCCCAGACTTCCGAAATTATTACGTGAATTAAGATAAAATTATATATTCAAAAGTGTCACATTCAAAAATATATTCGTATTGCACATAACTTAACACGTTAGTATGTATTTTGTTTTTAATCAACAGTACCATATTTCAAAATAAGTTAGTTTTGCATTTATTATTATAATATTTCCTCTTATTTTTGTATGCAATACTACCATATTTTAAATTAAGTTAGTTTTGCATTATTTAATCAATTTTCTTTTAAATATTTCTCAAGATTAAAGTACCATATTATGAATTGAGTTAGTTTAGAATTATATAATAAATTTGTTTTTTTTTATTTTTCAAGATTAAAGTGCCATATTTCGAATTGAGTTAGTTTTGTAAGGATTAATAAAAAATATTTATTTAAGTTAATTGAAGACATTTAGAAATATGGTAATTTAAAATGAGAAATTCTTCGCATTTAAACACAACATTTAGTTTTGGTGTTGTTTTTATTATAAAATTCTGTAGTTTGTAGCGTTATAGGTATTATAGGCAAAACAAAAATAAATTAGAAAAGCTATTTTAAACAATTCTAATGTATTTTTTGTCATCATCATCATCATATCAGCCGAACGACACTCATTGCTGGGTATAGGTCTCCCCCAGGGATCTCTACACCGATCTTTCCAGCTCTGTCCGCATCCAGCGGCTTCCCGCGACCTGACAGAGCTGAAGAGCGTCTGGAGGACCTTGGGTATCGGCCGACCGCCCGCTCTCAGAAACTCTGTTGTGATTCCGTCATCACCCGCCGCCTTGTTGTTTTTAGCTGCTTGAGAGCCTTGTACAAGCTGACGTTCGGGATATCTTCGGTAAAGTGTCGGGTAAACTTGGCTCTATGGTCTTTAGCCTTGCTTACTACAGGTGTTTGCCTGGAATACAGCTGTCCATAGGAACACTCAATCTCCCTCAGGATTTCAGGAGTTGACGTGATGATGCTTCCTGCCTCAGTTTTCAGCCTCGTCAGTTGGATTTGCCCAATAGACGGATCTCTGGCGAACACTTTGGAGCCTTTGTTCCGCTCATTGGCCTCCTTAATACGCTGGGTATTCAATTGGCGAAGGTCGCTCGTCAAAGACTTAGATATCTGTCTATTGAGTTACCGATAACGATGGGCATCTGCTGATTTCTGTAGCCTCATTTCGTTTTTCTGATCCATGAGTAGTAGAGTCTGGCTAGAGAGTATTCTAAATCTTGTTATTGCCTTGAGAACTATATGCCAGAGTTTAATGAATCTTGCTTTTTACAGCCTCAAATAATTTTGTTTTCTACTTCAATTTTATAACTCTTACGCCGAATTATACGAACGTTAACGTTTAATGTCAACTTCTCGTAAAGTCTATCTAGGTGAATAACGAATAAGTAATATTTTTAAAATCCAAAATCTCATGGATAATGTCGATTTAAGTAGGTAATTCTGGTTTTAATGGACGTTTGTGTAACTTTGATAACGGTAAAATTAAGTTAAGACCTTATTGAAGATCTCATGTCCGTCCAAATACAGAATCAGCAAACAAGTCCTATACCGTTGCATCGAGGTGTGAGACAAGGGGATGTTATCTCCCCGAAATTGTTCTCAAATGCAATGGAGGATATGTTCAAGACGCTGAACTGGAAAGGCGTGGCATCAACATCAATGGCGAGTACATCTCTCACTTGCGATTTGCTGACGACATCGTCATCGTGGCAGAAACGCTGCAGGACCTACAACAGATGCTGAATGACCTGGCTGACTCTTCTGTGCGCATCGGTCTACGGATGAACTTGGACAAAACCAAGGTCATGTTCAAGAACATGTACTACCGGAACCGATTGCGATACACGGCGCCGTTCTCGAAGTTGTTCAAAAATATGTATACCTCGGGCAGACATTGCAGTTAGGTAGAAACAACTTCGAGGACGAGGTGAACAGAAGAATTCAGTTGGGTTGGGCAGCGTTTGGGAAGCTACGTCGAGTCTTCACATCGTCGATCCCACAGTGCCTAAAGACAAAAGTCTTCAATCAGTGCGTCCTACCCGTCATGACATACGGAGCCGAAACGTGGACACTAACGGCACGGCTGGTCCACAAATTTAAAGTCACTCAGCGGGCTATGGAGAGGGCTATGCTCGGCGTTTCTCTGCGAGATCAAATCAGAAATGAGGTGATACGGCAGAGAACCAAGGTTATCGACATAGCCCACCGGATTAGCAAGCTGAAGTGGCAGTGGGCTGGCCATGTTAGCCGTAGAACCGACAACCGTTGGAGTAAACGTGTTCTTGAGTGGAGACCGCGTCTCGGCAAGCGTAGTGTAGGACGTCCTCAGGCAAGGTGGAGTGATGATCTGCGCAGGATGGCTGGCAGGAGCTGGATGCGAGCAGCCGAAGATCGAGTACAGTGGCGTGCAAAAGGAGAGGCCTATGTTCAGCAGTGGACTACAACAGGCTGATGATGATGATGATGAAGATCTCATGATTAGATTTTAGTGATGTTTTTTATTTAAGAAGTTTATTTAAGTAGTAATTAGAACATTGACTTCCATTTTTTATGTCAAATTGACATTTGAGTAAGTTGCCAACTGAAATTAACCCGGCGTCATGGGGGTTAAAAACTGTAACATGGTCGTGGGGGTTGGGTCTATTTGACCCTGGTAAGATATGAAAATATTTTAGTCTCCAGTTGAAAGAAAAGGTTTTTATTATTACCAACATTAACTTTAGAGTTATAAGGGTTATCCGACACTAAAAAAAAATTGAAATATATAATTTTTATCATGGAAACGAGACTTTGAAAAAATATAAAATATGGTCTATAAAAACCGCTCAAATATGTCTTTTGCACTAACAAACTAAATAAAAAAGGTTTAAACTACAATAAAGAAGAAGTAATACAAATAAAATATAAATATAAAAAAAACTCATTTTGTATGGAAAAAATGGAGTGAAATTGTTACACCGAGTACAGGCATGGGTCTAAATTACCCATTTTTAGGTTACGGCACTTATAGCTCCAAACTCAGGCGTTTTCTGACTTATTTCAGGGCACAAACGTGTGAAGTGATTTATTAACTCCAGCTATAGGAAAAAACAGCAATGTCGGGTGAATAGTATAAAAATTATAGAAATTCTAAAAACGGCCGGGTATCTTAGACCCAACCCCCATGACGCCGGGTTAAAACTCATATTTTGCTAATTATGGTGGTTTTCTCTTTAAAATTTTGATTTTGTCGGAGTAAAAATATATATTCAAAACTAACTTAAGTGCATTTTCTCGAGAGTTTATTCAATATTATGGTTAAGACTGGTTAATTAGGAATAGACAATTTGATTACGCATCTTTTGAAACCAAAAACATCTGCAAAGTATACATAGTATAAACAAAAATTCATGAATTATCGAAATATTTTTTTCAAATGTCTCTCCTGTATAATTTGCTTATTTTGACTTGTGGGGCTTTTGTATTTAAGGAGCGATATGTTTAAGGGAGTATATTGATACTTTCAAAGTCAGGTCAGATTAAAAGTCAGATTATCTAGTTAGTCTATCGAGACTTACTAGATAATCTAACTTTTAATATCCATCACTAAAGCTGTAACTGTTTTCGAATGAGATACACATACTCTAGACTAGTTTAGGCCTATGGAACACTGCGAGTTTAAGCAGCGGTGCGAGCCTGTACAGTCACAGTATACAGCATCGCATTTGCGTCGTTTCGAACGCGCGTGGTAATCGATACAAATATTTGTTGATCACTGGTATTGCAATGCCATGTGGCTGTGATACAGTCACAGTACAGCATCGCATTTGCGTCGTATCGAACACGCGTGCGAATCAGTACAAATGTTTGTTGATCACTGGTATTGCAATGCCACGTGGCTGTGATACAGTCACAGTACAGCATCGCATTTGCGTCGTTTCGAACGCGCGTGCGAATCGATACATATTTGTTGATCACTAGTATTGCAATGGCACGTGGCTGTTATACAGTCACAATACAGCATCGCATTTGCGTCGTTTCGAAGGCGCGTGTGAAGCGATACAAATATTTGTTGATCACTGGTATTGCAATGCCACGTGGCTGTGAACCGTGCGTTTCAATTGTTTTCATAATTCGAAATGACTAGATCCAAATTTGCCCTCAAAACAGAGTTTCGCTAGACAGCTGAACGTTGAGGACATAAATCGTTATTATAACGTCTATTGTTAGTCCTGGCACAAACTGTACGATCTAATAGAGAATTAAGTATTCAGGTCCAGGAGTGAGTTTGTAGTAAGCCGCCTTCGTGGCCACTCGGCTCACGTGCTAGGACGGATGCGGCATCCGGTGGATAAGTCGATAGGAAAAACTTTGACTAAGCTTTTTCTGCAATTTTGTTCATGATGATATTGGAAATTATTGGAATTATTGCGGGAAGCTTTCAAATCGTTGCTCACGTTACCAAAATGCATATTTCATTTTATGCAACTTTATAGTAGAGCCAAAAAACGTTTTTCTGCGTAAGGTTAGTTTAATTTTTGCTTTATTCACTAAGGCATAAACGAACTATAGAGAAAATAATCAAGCAACTAAATGATTACTAAGATAAAGATTCATTTATTTGCATAAACATGTGTTGGTAATAACAATACAAAGTCAGGATGCTCAGCATATGAGTGTTCAATAAAAGTTTAGATCAACATGTTTTACCATGACTGGTGTACAAAATCATATTAGTATTCGAACAAAAATAATCAAAATATTAAACTACTTACTACTAACAACTAAACTTAGTTTTATTAACTGAATGTCGATTTTCAAGGCGTTTTTTGGCTCTATTTTAAAGTTGCCTAAAACGTTAGCGACGAAATGCATGGGCAGAAGAGAGTTCAAAATTGCATCTTAAATTCTGACGATGATAATTTTCTGACAAAAGCTGTAAATCAGTTATTCTACTGTGGTCATTATTCACAGTCGACACTGATGAGACATTTCTTGAAGTCCAGTGTCGCAACCTTCATTAACATGTTTTTCTACACTGCGTTTGAAATCATACAGTCACCTGATTCAAGATTGCACCTTACGCGTTACGTCTTGTTAAATATGATTAAATATTAGTATAATCTCTATCACATCATGATTCATCTCATCAGTCACTCTTAAGATGGTTAATTTATTTCTTATACCTACACAGTGTACTGTGTAGGACACAGTGTAATCTGTGTACACATTTCATTGACCATTCGCAAGGTCGACGCCTAGTGGACCAATAAAAGGTTCGCAGCATTCATTGTTTAGTAGTTATATTGTTTTACCAGTTCTTTTTTGTTTTCATTGATTTAATAATATTTACCTTCTCTTATTCCATTTGGAGATCAAGGAGACACATTGGAAGCAGTAGAGACTCTTGAACGATTCCTTATGAAACAGGAAGAGCCTTTGGCGTAGAGCTAAAGTGAGTTTCCGGTTGTATTAAAGTGATGACCACTGTGCATATTACAATAAACTTTGCTTATTATACAAGAGTAAGTACCTATTGGTAGTTGTGGTCTGGGACGTCTTAAGGCAAGATTATAGAGCTTTATACTACGCTAACCTAGCAATAACAATGCTTTCATGTTTTGCTTATGGTTTTTTATGAAAAATTGAGATTTATCAATACCAAAAACAATCCTTAGTGATGTTAATAATTTAACTGGCATACTTAGACAGAACAAACACATTGTCGGTCTTGGTAAGAGAATTAAAATTAATGAGAAACAATTAGATTTATGTTTTTTTACATTAATATCTTACACGAGATAGTGAGTTAGATTCCGTTCATGAAATAAAAAACACTTAAATCCCTTAAATGCATTGAAATATGTTTGTATTATTTTAAATACAAACATGATACTTCTGTGAATTTGAACTAATTACCATTACTAATACTTACTATTGAAATTTCGATTTAAATTAAATTGTAATTGTGTCTTAAAGGTTTGTAAAATTTGTCAAATTAGACGATTGAGACACAATCACAATTTAGTCGGAGCATTCTAAAATTACCAGACTTGGGGCCCAGACGTGGCTTTTGAGATAGGTTACTTAAATCTGTAGACATTGAGATTTTATATTTACTTCGCAAAATCGTTACTTATCTTGAGAGTGAATAGTGCTAGGTAACATATTTAAAAAGCATCAAATTATTATGGTAAATCATGTGTACATTTTACTTTACAAAAAGATGAAATGATATTAAGTAGAATAATCTAGTTTATTCAACGTTAGTATCTGTTTTCATAATAAAATTATGGAAATCCTGTTTGTTCCCTTAACGCCCTCATTAAATCACGATTGACCTATTTGTATGAATAATTATATAAATGAGTACGAATATAGTGTTTTCATCACCATTCAGACGATTAATTATACCTATTATGTGTAAATTCTAAATTGCAAAATAATATTGTAAATCTACTAACATGTGTATGTTTATTACGCAGTTGATAAGAATTTCTTCTAGCACTTGATTAAAGATATATTGAATCGCATCAGAGCTGTTTGTTGTTTCTTATACCTATCTCACACCAACCAAAACTTTTTACTTGCAATAGTATGTCCTTTATACCGCCAGCTATTCGCCAAAACAATATCAGTGTATTTGACTTGTTTGGCAAAATATTGACAATAACTCTGCAATATTGCTAACTAAGAGAAATTGGGGTTTGAAATAATATTCAGTTTTATAAATCTTCATCACTTTATTTTATTTGTATAAATAACGCATTATTACTATTCATTTATATACTATGATCACTTGTTTTTTGCTATTTACAATACTCATATACTACAGCAGTCTTTAAAATTTTATTACATAATCTATACACAGGATAACGAACAGGCAATAATAGTTCAATTACATAGATTTGGTATAGCACTTACAAGTTATTAATTACAATATTTACAGCGAACTATTTTACTAAGATCTACGGTATATACAGTGACTGGAAGGTGGGTGTTGTACCCTTAGACTAGGTAAGCTTGCACGGAGTTACTCGTGTCTACCAAAGGGGGTGGCGGGGGCCATTGGCGCATGTCTCGCCGCCTACCAGGAGCCATGCCGTGCTCCAAAGAAGAATAATCAGAGTCTATAGAAGAATAAATATGATCTGAAATAGGCCGACCATCTGGCCCATATACTACGCCCTGAGTCTGTCTCATCGCTGATGGAGACTGCCGGACCTCACTACTATATTCAGGAGGAGCGCTAGCTCCTTGCCCACTCAACACAGGTGATTTATCAGGATATGGCAAAGTACGGTTCCCGCCATTAGGCACTGATGAGTCTAACGTATAAGTATTTATACTCTTCCTATAACTATGACTTCGCCCTTTATGCCCTTTAGAATTTGGCATTGCATACCTAAGGTTCTCCCAAAACTTTTTCTGATCCCATCTCAGTCGATACCCTGTTTTTAGATAAGGTCGCAGATCAGGGTCGCACATTGCATCTGGCACGACTGTGCATTCTTCTATTAGGATTAATTTGTGAATGCACCCTTTGAGCGCGTCGTGCAACCCTTGCCGGAATTCATATCGGGCCCATTCGGTTTGCATGAAATTTCTAGTCAGTATTATTATAATTCTCTTAGATGCTTCTGCCGCCTCAATGACAGGCGGCGCGCATTGCATGTACTGAGCACCATGATGTGGAATGTCTCTATAATGCAAACAGAGATGGTATGACGGATTGCCATTTTCTAACTTAGGCGCTAGTGACTGTATTACAAATTCTTCATCTTTTGGGCTATAACAAACATAAGCGTCATACAATTTCTCGCTATCTTCAAAATCCCCGGCAAACGAGAACACTCTAATACCACAATTTGTGTACAGCCATACTCTTAGCGTGTCTCTAAAAAGAAACAGTAATACGAGAGCCAATAAAATTAACATAAACCCGGTGAGAGTCGAGACCATCATGGGAACATAGTTGGACACCAACATATTTCCGATGACTGAATTATCGGCGTAATAATCGCTGCAGGCTGTGCCGTTCAAATTGAGCTCTTTTTTCTGTGGCGGCTTCGCGTCTCCGTTCCAACACCAGACATCAGTTATGTCGATTATTTTTTGCGCACTTTCGGCCAGGTACGCGGTTAATTCCTGCAGGTAGCGACATTTGCACGACCACAAATTATTGCCAAGAGAAAGAGCTTTCAAGCTGGGATTGTTACTGAAAGCCCAAACCCCGAAATCAACTAATCTATTGCCATCGAGGCGTAAAATTTCTAATGATTTCAATGATAAAAACGATATGTTAGCGATATGACTAATTAAATTATTTTGCAAAAAAAGTTCTTTCAAATTCGTTAATTGATGAAATTCGAATCCTTTTAGCTCTTTTAGTTTGTTATTGCCTAAGTGAAGAATTTGTAAAGCATTAAGACCGGCAAAGGACAAGTTTTGAATACTATCTACATTACTGTTATTTACATACAATGATCTCATTTTTTGCCTACCAATAAATGCATGGTTTTGAAGTTCCCCAATATCATTACCATCTAAAAATACTTCAGTAGCGTCCATTGGAATTTTATGAGGTATGTTTGTTGACATTTGTCCTGAACAATCGACAACATTGGTATTCCATAATGGATCATGATAACAAGTACAGTTTTGAGGACAAGTCATTTCACAATCACATGCATCATAATCACAGCAGTGACAGATGGCAAAACAATGAGTTTCATACTTACAAAGAAAGTCTGTAGTCTTAAGATTAGTTAAGGGCACATGAGTTCCACTACGGGTGTTCGTCATTTTACACAAAACATTTTCCAAGTCCATCACTCGCGGGTACTGACGCATAGCGGTCATATTGTTTATAATCGGTAACCACTCCATAGTACAATCACACTGAAAAGGATTACCTCCGATATAGAATTCCGGTAAAGTTTTATTTTGGGGCACTGTTGATAAACGCAAACTATTCAGTTCTAAGTGAACCATTTCATTTGCATACATATCCACTCGCGTTAAGTTCTTTTTATCAAAAAACGTGTTCACATGTATGTTATTCAAAAAGTTGTTATTTATGAACAAAAGTTCCACACTATTCGGGATCGCTATAGGCGATATTTCCACTATATGATTATGGCTAACATCTAAAGTCTTTATACGAATTTCATCCTGCAGCTTGTAATAGTTGCCCAAGTGCTCGATGTAGTTGCCGTGAATGTCCAACCATTTGAGATTGCTGGGCACAAATGCGTAATCGAACCACACCAGATGGTTTTCTGATAGGTTCAGCCATAATAAACTCGCGAGCGAAGAGAAGACGCCGTTGATATCCGACAAGAAGTTCCCATCGAGTCTTATTGCCTCTAGCTGTATATTTCGGCTGAAAGTACCGCGTTCTATAGATTGGATCTTATTCTTAGCTATGTTGAGTACTTGTAAGCTCGGTAAGTCCCAAAACATTCCAACGCTTAGATTTCCAATTTGATTGTCAATCAATCTCAGCCCAGTTAATTGGTTGAGGTTTTTGAAAGAGCCGTTTTTGAAGTCCGATATTTGATTTTCACCCAAGTCAAGAGTTTTCAAGAATGATAATTCCCAAATAGCTTCAGGCACATCCATTAGTTGATTGGAACTTAAATCCAATTCTTTCAAGTCTGAGCAATTCTTGAACGCTTTCCGATCAATGGTCACTAGCAAATTGTTATTAAGGGTCAATTTGCTAAGTACAAACAAGCCATTAAAAAGATTTTCATCGATGGTATGTAATCGGTTTTCAGCCAAATTTAAAGTATGTAGATTGTATAAAGGCAGGAAAGCGTTATCCTCAATGTACCCAATTGAGTTATTTTTCAAATTAAGTACTTGAAGGAAGAATAAGTCTTTGAAAGTTTTCTCTCCAATTCTTGTCAATGCATTGTTCGCAAGGTTCAAGACAATCAAACGTATTAATCCTTTGAAAGTGCCGTCGTCAATGTGGTTGCTGGTGAGTTGGTTGCTTGATAAGTCTAGCACAATTAATTCCTCCAGGCGGTGGAACACGCCTTGTCCTAGTTCGTAAAGTGAATTGTCGTTCAAATACAGCTCTCGTAACTCTCTCGCGTTTGCAAATAAGCCTTCTGGTAACATTTCTAGTTTATTATGTGATATGTTTAGAACTCTTATTAGCAGTCCGTTGAAAATATAGTTTGATATGTCAGTCATATTATTATGTTGCAAGTACAAGTATCGTAAACTTCCTAATTTTAAGATTTCGGAAGTCTCCGGTAACGTTTTGATCTCATTATGACTCAAATCTAAACTTTTCACATTCATTCCACATCCTTGTCCAAAGCCCAGCTGGCCAACTGTCCTTATTCTGTTATTTGTCAAATTTAATGTCGTTAAATTTCCTAAAGGACAAAACACACCGGAAGGTATAAATTTGATGTTATTTTGGGCGAGATCCAACGATTCCACTTTCGGCAATCCATTGAACGCGTTTAGAGATAACTCCAAATTCTTAGTAGGGATCCACTCGTAGTTTTTTGAGAGTAGTTTCAGCCTTCTAAGTTTGCCAAGATCTTGGAACGTGTTGTCTGGCACATGTAGTAGTTTGCAGTTTGTTATCGAGAGATCTGTGAGGCTCGATATCCGGCTGAAGTAGCGGGCTCTCAGCGAGCTTTCGAAGAGTAGTAAATGGTTGCACTCGATGGTGAGGCGGGTCGTGTCCGCGGTCACTGATGCAATGCTGTCCCCATCGACATCAAGAGTCCGTGTCTTGCAAACAACACTCTGCAACTCCCTATCCCGAACGCACTTGTCCGAGCCGTAGGGAAGTACCGTCGCGCCGATGTGCAGCAGCGCACAAAAAACAGCCGTTATAGCATACATTATCACAGATCTTTCATTTCACTACGAAACGTCTCATAAACACTCTCCGTGGGTCGATATCACCATTTCCAAAACAAAGTACGTGGTACACTTGGAAGAAAAACTAGCTAGCATTTCACTGCACTGTGGTCCGTGTGGTGTCGTGGTAGTCCTTATTGATGAAAGATTCACTTTTTAGTAACTTGGGGTTTTTATGTTTTCGTTTTGATATTAGTTTGTGTGATGAATGTTTAGTGCGTGCAGCGGAAGGCGGCGTGTGATGTGTCACGTCCGTTCCGCGGCGCGCTCGCGTTGCGACTGTCAAGCTGAGCGGTTGACTCGTGGAGGTGGCAGCGGGGTGGTTGGGTCCCCCCCGCGCCCCTCCCCCGAATAAGCTCTAGCTTTGTGCCGTTGAAACGTGCATCGCCATCTAGCGGCTGGTAGCGGAAGCTATTAACCTTTGCGTAGTAATAAATGTCTACCGGGTGCATCAAGTTTTTACTATGTTTTATAATAATTTAACACTTAGGTGAGCATAAAAGGAACAAAATTGAAAGTGAAATGCTGTCTGTTATTAATTTAAAAAAATGCTGTATGAATGAACAAATTTATAGTAAAAAATAGTTTGAAAAAGTAATACTGTCGCTATCGAGAATATGGCTATTAATTGATAATTACAAAAAGAGCTTCGTCTAAGGGAAAGTCTGCTTGTGTTAATTCTTTGCAAATAGCATTATGACGAGTATCGTTTTTTAATAAAATGCGTATAGAGTCACAGGGTGATGACTGCAGGCAAACCTTAGTTTAAAAAATTTACCTATAGATAGTACACCATTAACCACTTAAAACCATCGATTATTTAAACACACTCCACTCTTTGCTCGTAAGAATTTCTTCAAAAAACTGATATTTTTTATGTTTGTTAGTTGTAATCCAAGCCAATATTATTAACAAAAACATTAGTAAAAAGCAACAGCATCAGAAACAAAAGGCAAAACTTACAGCTATTTTTATGCAGTAAAAATTCTGAACATTGTTTGCGTTGCTAGAAACAATAATTCAGTTTTAAATTTAATTTAGTTCTCGATACAAACTGAACTCGTTAACTTTCATATACGCGTTTGAATGAATATACCGGTTTAAAGTATCGTTTCAGGCAAACGAATTATTTAGGCAAACATTTGGCCAGGCCATTGCAATAAACAAATTGTATTATGAAGCATGCACGGTCCACCCAGTTAATTGGCATAAAGCTATGTCGGCATTTGACTAACGTTTTAGCCTTTTGAACTACAGGAACGATCTATATACGTCCCACTGCTGGGCACAGGCCTCACCTCAACTATGAGGTGGAGCGAGCAATACTCCAACACGTGGGCTCAGTGCGGATTGTCGGAGGGGTGTAACGTTAGTCAGCAACCTTAATACCAGATGTTATCAAGCCACCCTTAGCTCTCTTACTAGGCTTAACGACTGACAACCGGGACCAACTACTTAACGTGCCTTCCGGAGCACGAACCAAGCTAAATAGATCTATTCCTTTCTAATACCAAAAAGTAATACCAATGGTATTTGTTTGTAATCGTAATTAACTTCTATTCCGGACGAATACCAAAACTACATTGAAATATTTAAAATTTGGTATTCGTTCGGAACAGAAAATTATTTACGATAGCAAACAAATACCATTGGTATTACTTTTTGGTATTAGAAAGGAATAGATCACGTACAAGATGTTTCTACCAAATCTCATTATTACTCATGGTCTATAAAATAAAATATTAGAAATCACTTCACCCACAAGGTGGACGGATGACCTCGTAAAGATCGCAGGGTTTCGGTGGATGCAGGCCGCCTACAACCAGTCGCTCTTATAAGCTATGGTGGAGGCCTATGGTCAGCGTTGAAGATCATGTGGCTGCTGATGATGACTCTTCAAGACTTTTAGGTTTTGTGATTTAAAACGCCGTGGCTGAGTTTTTTAATACTCTGGCTTAGACCCGTCTGCTCCTGAGTTCAAGCCTGGCCAAAACACTTGTGGTACTTTGTATTAATTGTACAATTTGCGCCTAACTTACAGATAAAGGAAAACATTGGTCTAAAACCCCAAACAACCAGGATGGCGGTGGTAGAAGCCCCTTGACATTGGGTTCAAAATTAGCCGGGCGAAATGTGGGCTTCTAAATGTTGCGTTCACTGTGACCATACCAGTCGGTGTGCTTCTAACTACCCCGTTTGGGATAAAGTCATGAACGTTTGTTTTGTTTTTTTTAGTTTTTTCAACGGTATGTGTGTTCCAGCATCGCTTTGTAAAGTTTTAATAACTTTGTATTTAAGTCTTGTCTTCCGTAATAAAAAGCAAAATAAAGTAAAATCCAACATTATTAAGTCAGAACATTATTAGTCAGAACCAAATATTGTCCAATCGGATGGCTTAAAATCCTATCCTATGCTTGAGCACTGAAACCTAACAGAATGGTTTAAATTACAGGAAAAACTTTTTGCAAAGTAGTTGGCATCAAAATAAGTTGTATCAAATAAATTGTTGAAGATACTTACTAAAATAGAAAGAGACATTCGGTCTAGATATCAGGGATTCAAACCAGGCGTCTTCCGCTAACCGGGCGGCTGCTCTTACCATCGGCAGCTTAGTAGATGGAGCTTCCGCCAGGTTGGCGGAAGACCTAGACTAATGTCTTTTTCTGGTTTTCCTATCTTTAATACAGCATTGATAATGCTAAATAACAGAAAATAAACAATACATACTTATTTCGTAAAAACCCTATCGCCTTCATTAACACCCTTAAACTTCTGATAATCATCTCCTGATAACTTTTAAAAACCAGACGTGGGAAAAACATCATGGCGACAGACATACTTAAGATTTCTAAAGTCTGTATCTCATATCTCGATTCATAATAGTTTTCAACCCTCTATTAGCGCTACGTCCGGTATTACACTTATAAAGTCCAGGTAGACGAAGGGAAGGAAGGATCCGACCCATTAGCACTTCTTTGAAATTCAATTGTTTTCTATAAATATTTAACCCCATGATTCATATTCAAACGTTTGGGAACTGCAGTTTTTTAAGTTCCTTATCAGAGTTTAGAGGTGTTACGTAGATTCTTTTGTTTTGAGATTATCCTCACTTTGCGCAGATAAGTATTGTTTGGAACAAAGGCCTGTGGGTTGCGTACGATTTGACTCATGTTTTGAATAGGTCTATTGAATATTCAATATTTTTTCCATTTTGACCAGGTGGTAAATACTTCCGGAGCTTACGTAGTACCTGAAATACTTTCTCAATAATGTTTCTCGGCGTGTTAACACAACCGTCATTTTTAAGTAATAAGTACCTGTTTGGCGCCAACAATCCGCCATTTTGTTTTTTTTTTCTGATATATCCAGAGTCGCTATCACAGTAAATACAAATATAACAATCATACAACATACAAAAATACAAAGGTACATACTCACGAAACCCATAACCCTCTTTCTTGGGCAGTTGGGTAAAAAAACACTTATGCTAGGCAAACCTACGACCTTCTACGTATTAAGCAGGAACAGTCGAGACACAAAAGCCAAGAAACCCTCACCAGACAGTATCTTCCCTACAAAACCTTCATATAAGTTAACCCTAAAATAAGCAGTAAGTGCATTCGGGGTCTATTATACCCGCTGCCTAGACACGCCCGTAATGTGTTGACATCGTTATACTCCGCAATAAGAGCACGACAATGCAGATACGATCCGTGTTGGAGGGTTAGATTGTGAGGGGTTGGTTCACGAAACAGAGTTAGATACGGGCAGGTTGGCTGCTCAAATAAAGTAGCGAATGAAATGACACACACGATCACGACCATACCCCAAATGGGGTAGTCAGAGGCACATTGATTGTTGACGTCATAGTGAAAGGAACATTCAGAAGCCCACAAATTGCGATCCCAGCGAATTTCAGCCTAAACTGCCTATATACGTCCCACTGCTAGGACAGGCTACTAGGCACAGGCCTCACCTCAACTTCGAAGTAGAACGAGTCATACTCCAACAGGGTCAGTGCGGATTTTTGAAGGGGTGTTAGGTTAGTGAGTAACCTTGTTGTCAGATGTTATCAAGCCGCCCTAAGGCCTCCGAATAGGTTTAAAGACTGTAGTAGATAGTCTAAAAATCTAGCGACATCAAGCGGGACAAACTTAAAAGGTTTTTCCATCTATCTCTGTTATTTTTTAGCACTATAAATGCTGTATCTTTACTAAAATAAGAACACCAGAAATAAACTTTAAGTCTAGAATTCAGGCCCGAATCTTCCGCTGATCGTGCTGGTCTCACTGCTAAGCTACCGAGCCCCTTAATCAACCGTCCTTATGAAATTCTTCTTCTTCTTATTCTTATAAATAAATGTTGAACCTATCTTTTTGTTCATATGTCTACCTACTTTTATGAGTGTTTTGAAGTCACTGGAGCTCATCCACGTCGCAGCTTCCGTCTGCTCCGTAAGATACTTTGGATAGCACACCCCTGGTTTAGAAAATAATGTACTAAAGAATGAACAGACAGCCCTGCAAAGTGTGAACCCATCAGTTATAATATGTCTATTGTCATAGACATCTTTTTGTCTAAGTATCGCCGCCACTATCAGTCGTTTTAATCTAATAAACTTTTATTAATAGTTTTTCAAAAAATGAAAATACAGCAATAAATGAAGTATTTTCATAATAAGACATACCACAATCGTTTGAAACTGTCTCTAATAACAAACAAACGATATTTTCGATAAAACTTAGTTACACTAATAATATACTCGTGATATCATAAAAAATACTGTTTTTAACATTAATGTTTAACGACAGACCAAATGAAGTTTCTTGAATCAATAAAATAAGTTAAAACCTCGTATCTCGACGATTCATTCAGATTAGTTTTCAAATCGGATTAAAAAATACTTATTCAGTTTCACTAATAATGTTTAGTTTTATTCAAATACTTTTACAAGTACCATTAAATCATCAAACTAACCAAAGAAAAAAAACTGAAATATCTGAAATTTTCATCGCATATGAAATAACCTCATATCTTTAAACGACTGTCACTTTCCATAGATTCCCTACTCTCCGAAATCTTTACAGAAACCTTTTCGAGTTATCGCAAATGCGTCTCCATTACGAGCAAATATCAATGGCGTGTGGAAGCGGAACCGGATGCGTACATATACAGCCTATACGTCACTACATCCAATGGGATACCATGTATAATGGTACATTATGGTGACATAATGCTAATTTGCATGAATTATTGTCAACATGATTAATGAAGAGCCTTCTGAATTTACAAGAAGCGTCTATACAAGGTAAGTAGAGTTAAAACAGTTTATTCAGAAACTTGGTGGCAAACATTTTAGATATCCATCAAAACAAACTTATTAGAATAATATTCATTGATTTTTTATAAGAGTTATTTTTGTTTGGCACCTTTTAAAGGCAAAAACAGCCTGAAACGTTCTCGGAACCTAAAGGATCTAGAGTTTTATTCGATCTGGGCATATAATTATGTGAGGTACCCATGGCTCAGTTGCGTTCCGTCGCCGTCAAAAAGCAACTACCTTTGGAAAGGAAAACACGCCGGGTCGGAAAAGAGATGGGGGACCACTCCCGTGTCATGTCAAACGGTTGGTCTCTGTTGCCGCCACTGGATGACAGTCGTTAAGTCCAGTCCTTAAGCCTCTTGCTACCATTATAACCTATGTTAAGGATAAGAAGTGACATAAGATTTCATCCTTTATACATCCCACTGATGGATACTGGCGTCATCTGAACTATGAGAACCATGTTCCAACACAGTGCGAATTGTTAGAATATTTTAGTATACTGTAGGAAGTATCGGAAAAGCTTGTTTAAAATAGAATGAACAACGTTTGCAATAAAAAGCTGTCAATAAATATAAATACGCGAAAACGTGACACTCGGCTGGAATGAACGATAATTTTTACACGTACCAAATCGGCATACTGAAAAAGTATAACTACGAGAACATACGTGTGTTTTATCACCGCTTTGTAATAATAAATATACATAGGATTCGAAATGAATGGCTTCGGGCGTTCGTGCATTTACTCGTATGTTGGAGATTTTTATTTCGCGCTCAAATGTTATGGCGAGATTGTCGCTGGGAACATAGAACTAAGGTCATCGACATAGTCTTTAGAACCAGCAAGCTGAAATGGCTGGAAAGAGCTTGGCGTGACTGAGTGAAGACTACGTCTCCATAAAATTAAAGGGGGATGCCTACCAGCCTGCTGATAATCGCTTGGGAGTGCCTGTATTATCCTTGTTATTTTAGCTGGATTCGATATAAAACAAAATAAGTACATATAACTTAACGTAGCTAGTAACGTAACGTAAAGCTAACATAGTAGCGTATTCCAAACGGGGTAGTCAAGGGCACGCATGCTGTTGCCACTAACGATACATTTAGAAACCCAAATTTTACCCAAATTTTACGAGATAAGAAACCCAACAACCCGAATAACGGTGCTACACTTGCTCCTTGACACGTGTTTAAAAACAAACCCACAAAATGTGGGCTTTTGAATGCTCCTAACATAACGAAGGCAACAGTTGACTTCTTACTACCCCAGCTGTGATAAAGTCGTCAGCGCTTATAATAAGCGCTTTTAATAAAATAATAAGCGTTCACGACTCATCCCAGGATAAAAAAGCAAATTTAATTTTGTAAGTACCTAATTGTTACAAAACACAGAAGAAAAATGTTACGAAAGTATGTTCGAGACGTCTCCAAGATTGGATAGTAATCGAATAAGCAGTCCCGTCTATTCAAATTGAGACACAACATGGCCTCCCCTCGGAAAAAGTTGAATTAATCAAGATTAATAGCTTACAGTTTAGCACTACATCCGTATAGAATTGCAATTAGTTAGGAAGAAAACACGTTGTATTTTTTACCGACTTACCCTAAGTTTGGGAACAGTGTTGCTAAGTAAATAAACTTTACTACTGAAAATATTTGCAAACAAAAAAATATATAACCATGGGGAATTTAAAAATGTTGCTTGTATGTTAATACTTCCTGGCGCATACGTGAATTTTCAGTCTTGTTCCTATGAGGAAAAATCATATGAAACCAAAGCTGATGTATTGGCAGAAAAAGGTAACTTAATTCTCATTACCACAACCGGTTAGTGTCATTTTAAGAGACTGCAAAATATATTTAGGTCACAAAATTAATTTACAAATTATGTGCTAAAAAAGAAAATATGATCTCCTCCTTATTGGAAATCGCTAAAATAATCTACTTCGACAGCTCATAAACGCCCTTTACACAAGACAGAAATAACGAAGGTGCTAATAAAATAATCAGCATTTGAAAAATGTTGATAGAAGTTACACAATCAGTATAAATCTAACGCATCTTCCTGGCAACACTGAGAAAGGCGAGAAGTGAAACAAAGAAACTCGATTTGCTACCCTACCGGCCGCAGAGCGTATTAAATTTGCATTAGACCAAATTGAAATACGCCCTTCGATGACTCGTTACAGGGGAAGACTAATAATGTCGTCAATTCCTTCTGCAAAGTCACGGGCGTGACTATTTGATTAATTGAATTATTTTTTGGCCCCTTGAGGTTATTTGCAAAATAGAAGAGTTGGGTTATTGTGAAATTAGAATATATCTATATATAAAAATGGATTGCTGTTCGTTAGTCTCGCTAAAACTCGGGAATGGCTGGACCGATTAGGTTAATTTTGGTTTTGAAATATTTGTAATGGTCGAGGGAAGGTTTAAAAGGTGAGTAATCATGAGAAAATGCTGGGAATATAGTAAAAAATTCATTTTTAGTTTCCTCTTAGTAAATATTACTACCTGTCACGTGACACTAAATGTTTGACAACAGAACAAAGTCTGTTGGGAGTGGGACAGCCAGTAGTTTATAACGATAAGTGATGAAGCAAGCTAGAGTAGCGTTTCAAAAGATCACATGGGTCCTGGAGATATTTATTTATATCTAATTCTAAACCCTCTCTTTGAAATCAACTCAATGTATATTTTACTGGAGGAAGATACTTAAAGGTCATTTTCTTCATACTATTACCTACATTGTTTTATTATTGTTTTTAGCATTTTCCATGCAGCATCTTTACTAAAGATCGAAAACCAGAAAAAGACATTTGGTCATGTTGGCATTAGGCAGGACTCGAGCCCGCATCTTTCGCGAACCGGGCGACTGCACTACCGATTATGCTACCGAGACCATTAACAGAAAGGCCGAATTTTTCTGGTATATTTACCCTATGAGCCAGGGTGATTTCATCTATGTTACCTACATTTTTTATGTCACGTTTCATTCATTAGATAAAATTATATAGAACAAACAGTTATAATCACAACCTACATCAAACTCGCTTCAGACAACAAACGGCCCAATTAGGTTATTGTAGGGATCGTTGTTAAACTACTGGAGTACATTACATTCTTTTGTTTCTTTTTTATCTGTTTTTTATGAGCTAGTGTAAGAGTGTTTCTTCATTTACCTATATTTTTGGAAAATCTAAACCATATTTGCTAAATAAGAAGATTTTCCATCATTTTCAATGTATGTTTCCTAAGAACACTGTCATTTATAAACCGATTTGGTTCATTTTTTCTTTTTTAAACAAACTTCCAGATTGGTCTCATTGCTGTTGATATTCAGGCAAAGGTAACTGTAGCAGATTAAGTTTCTTCATAAGCAATTCGCATTAAAGAAAGTATTTTACAGTGAAAGACTGATGAAGACCTCAAGCGGCCACATACATTTTGCTTGCTATGTTCTAAATAATTTTAGTTAGCTTTTTGTTCGAACTGGAGCTCTAACTTTGTAGCAATGAGTCAAAAGAATTTAAGTAGTCTACTTTTAGCGGCAATAATAATAATATATAATACAAATGAATGTATTTCGAACAAACGTTTTAGACGGAACAATTGAATTTTCTGAGCAACATCAACTTTGACCTGTCAAAAGCGTAATGAAACTCCGAAAACTAGCAAAGAAAGCTTATCTGCAGGTTTATCTGACGGATAGTTGTGTAAGGCGCGTCCGTCACGGAAAGACGTCACGTCCGCGGCGCGTGCGCATGGCATAGAGTCAAACACTACTTGTATTACTACTCACTAGGATTTATAGAAAGAAAAGAAAGAAAGAAAAACGTTTATTGATTATGAACATCGCAACAGATAAAAAACATAGAGAACAAGGTGGTTAGGAAAAAACAAAAAAAATAGAAAGCAGTGTCACGATGTCCAAAATTAAATGGACCCCACTTAGCTAATGCCTGGACCTGATAGGCTCAGACACTGATTTTCAGTGGGACCAAATGAGTGGACGCACGTATATCTTTGTTGACATTATGCTTAGCTCTTTTTGCTATCATGGTATCGAAATCAGTCAATATAAACAGACTTGTGGGTGGGACAACACGTCAACACTGTATAAAGCCCATAGTGTCACGCTTGGGCGGTGGTTGAATGAGTTTGGTGGCACTTGCAAAAGGAGAATAAACTAGGCTAAGACGCGAGTCAGTCAGTTGTGACTGAGGCTCTAATGCTAACGGATCATGAGTTCGATTTACACACAAAACTAATGCAATATTTACACAACAAACATCAATTTGTTTCCGATGTCTAATACGTATAATGATAGAGAAACCAGCTACGACTATATGCCTGAAGCCACTTGACTATACTACTAGTTGTATCTAAGAATTTTACAACATCAATTCAAAACATTACCATTTCAGTACCAGCTGTCACTTTAAGTTCCAAATGATATCAGCAAATTTCAACTATTAGTGTTAAAGTTTGAGAGTTTTAAAAAAAAACAATTATAAAGCTTTGCCTGTTTAGGGTGCTTTTTCATCAGAGAGTTACGTGCGAGCTTAACTACGGAACTTTTGTCTGTTTGCACTGATGGTAAGCCATGCAGCGTTATGGTTAAGATATGCTGCAATGATGCAAGGAAGATGGGCAGATCGAGCTACGCTACGCGATGTATCTACAATGAGGAAGGCATCAATAGCACGCATCTGAGCCACGCGTTCATTCATTAGTAAAATATGGTTGGTGGATTAAGAACGCATCTGTAGCAACTTTGCATATAACATGGTGGAAAAGCACTCTTAGTCAAAGGTTTTGATCACAATCTGCTCTTCATTGTTAGATTAAACTATAAACTCCCAAAATAACGGCCACTATGAAGTCTAACGACATCAGCACTATGGCTGCGAGCTGCAGACACATTAATTACATATCGTCTTCGAAACCCCCGAAGTGCCTTTATGAACGCACGTGACCAACCGAAGTCCAGACTTGAGACGTTTCTGCAGAATATGGCTGCCATTGAACCTTGAGATTCCTTGTCACAAGCTCAAAGTTTGCAGCTTTCTCGTGTTATAATGAGCCATGAAGCTGATATCGTTAAGAAGCAAGTGCCAAAAATGTACGGGATAACATTAAAAGTAACGGGATTGGCGAAAAGTATAAATGACATTCAATGTCTTTTCAAAAGAATTTGGCATCTTCAACATGTCACCGTGTGGTGTGTTACCCTCCAGATTGCAATGAAGGTACATAATATCTGATTGGTTTTACAATGTTCCACGCTACTGCCGATGTATAGCGTCCATTAGCAAGCAGAATGAAGAGGTTTTATGTATTTTGTAGCCTGTACACACCAAAATCCTGCTACATCGGTGGATGCAGACCAGTTACAGCCCGCTTCTCTGCTAACTCATCGGAGAAGGCCTCATTTATGTTGACGTTTGAAACGGTCAAAGTAAAAGGTTGGTCTCTTATTGCCAGACCGTTACCGGAGGCAAGAAACTTGCCGCCGGTAACGATCTTCTGGCAATCTGTTGAAAAGAACATCTTCTTGATGGTACAGGACTTACTTATAATGCGCATCTGGAACTTAGTTATACGAGTACTAAAGCTAGAAGGGAACTTGAATAATGAATATGAGTCCGACAAAAACAAAATGAGTTGAAAGTCAATTTCTACCATTCATTACCATCATCTCCTCACAATTGCACAGAGCGTAACAAGCTAAAGTGTAAAAATAAAACCATCTCCGGTATGACACTTGAAAAACATTATGGTATAATAAAAAAACTCGCGAACAGTGCTGATGTCCCGCTAATGAACTTTTATATTTTCGTCCTCAAAAAAGGGCCGACGACAGACGGCACTGAGTGACAGACGCTGCTGTAGGTAAGGTGAAGGGCGGCTTAATGACGCATTCCGGCATAACTCCCTCCTAGATAGACGACCTGACGCACTCCGTATACTACCGTCCCGAATCGCAATTACACGACTCTCAGCTTTATGGCTGTACGATACGACTCTATAATGCAATCATGAATGAAAACCTAACCATCTCATACAACGGCGCCGTTAATCTTTTTGTTTGAATTTAGCACTTATTCCTTTAGCGTTACGTACGTGTAAGGAAAACTCGTGCCATCACCCCAGGTTCCTGTCGTATGATTAATGCCTTCCGCTCTCATTTCAACACGCATAATTCACGAGTGTTTTTAAACGCCAATCTCTTCGGACATCTGGTAAAAAGTTACTGCTACTATGATGAGTTTATCTTCCTTCGAACGAATATAATGAATGGAGGTTTATTTTATCATTCATCATTAGTGAAGCTACTACGTGTAATAGATCGGAATAGCTCACCTTATACTATGCGGCATATACATCTTATATTTTCTTCAATGCGTTTAAAATGTGGTTTTGCTTTGTACAAAAAACAGTATTTGTTTTAAGTCTTATTCCTTGCTGCTTATCCAACCTAAACTTGAGGTCTTTTATTTGAGTATTGTTTGAAATGCCTTAATGAATTAAGTATTGAGACATACCGAGACCGTTGTCCATACTTTTATAGGCTTTGGCCTTTTTAACTCGATAATGATAATGAAGCAATATTTTCATTAACTATCACTACATACAATCAAATACAGATAAATTAATAGCATCGCTGTGTCTCTGCCAATTTCAGAGGACTGGAGCAGACAGAATGAATTGCGGTTAAAGTAGCTCAAAGTAGCAGTAAAAAAAATAAACAAAACTTTCGTTTAAAAAATTAGTATCTTCATCTAAAAATCAAAATTAAAAACCTTCTCATAAAGATCAAGAGACTCCAGAAACATGTAACTCAGCATAACGATTAACAGATGTTGCAAGACCCGATGATAACTTCAAAAGATTTTTTGATTTATTTAACCCGAGTAAGCTTCGAAAGCTTGTTTACAATCGGATGTTTTATCTGTTGCTATCCGTTTTATTTGCTGTTTTATTCGCTACGCATGCAGTGAATAAAAATCAATTTCCGAGTTGACACGTGCCCAACTGCATGATCGCGTTATCAGTTCAGTTTTCCAATGGATTTGAGGGCTGTTTGTTTTAAATGCAATCAACTAGTATTTTTTCTTTGTTCATTTGCAATTATGCATAATATTAGAAAGTATGGTGATAATACTTCTGTTAAGTATATAAACATCATCATCATCATCATATCAGCCGAACGACGCCCACTACTGGGCATAGGCCTCCGCCAAAGATCTCCACAACCATCCGTCCTGCGCTGTCGTATGTTCTCCTGCGGAATTCATCATTTCTGATTAGATCAAGCAGGAAAATACCAAGCATCGCTCTCTCCATTGCTCGCTGGGTGACCTTGAGCCTTCTTAAGAGATCCATTAGGAACGACCACGTCTCACTCCTGTGTGTCATTACTGGCAACACACTGTAAGCTGTAAGTAAAACTGTACTGAAGCAGTATTTGACAACCAATGAATAATAATTATGTTGACCAACGACATTTTTTGATAATATTTTTTATTTCAATTTAAACAATATTGAAAAGAACTGTATGAAGATCATTTTAATCATTATATGATTTAAATCGATGCAACAGTTCTTGAGTTCATATTTTAACAAAATTAACTATTTTAAAGATTAGAAAACCAGAAAAAGGCATTCGGTCTTGGCATCAGGCGGGACTGGAACCCGCATCTTTCGCAAGCCGGGCGACTGCACTACCAATTATGCTACCGAGACCATTAACAGACCGGACGAATTTCTCTGGTATATTATACCTGACAGACAGGTTGGTTTCACCAATGTTTAGGCATATACCTTAAACACTCGAAAGAAACATTATTGCAAATATTTGACTTTCGATTAAGATGAAACTATGTTTTTGATAGGTTATTTTATTTTTAGCATTAGGGATAATGCATTATCATCTTACTAAAGATTAGAAAACCAGAAAAAGGCATTCGGTCTTGGCATCAGGCGGGACTGGAACCCGCAGTAGTTGGTAGTGCAGTCGCCCGGCTTGCGAAAGATGCGGGTTCCAGTCCCGCCTGATGCCAAGACCGAATGCCTTTTTCTGGTTTTCTAATCTTTAGTAAGATGATAATGCATTATCCCTAATGCTAAAAATAAAATAAAATTAACTATTTTATTTAAAATTGCATGACGGTTAACCAAAACGTAAAGCATTATGATAAAACAGCATTATTAACCCAGAACTTCCTTAATAACTAGTAATAATACGGAAATAAACTTTGTATCGTCAATTAAACCATACGAAAGAACATTGCCCACTCTCTGTGGCCTTAACACAATCTCCTAACCTAGCCTGCTAATTTCCGTTGAATAATTGCAATTTCAAAATTGTGTTTCGTTATTTTTAGACCTCTTTGTCATTTATATGTCCAAAAATAAGAATAAGTTTTTGTGTTTAAAATATTCAAACCCCAAATAAGGTTTCATTTGTTTAAAAATGAGTGAGTAAAGGAGCTTTAAAAACCAGGCATAATATGATATCGCAAATGGTAAGATCATTAAATGAACTGGATGGTTTTTAACGATTTTGTAATAAGGCCCCTGCACTAATTGGAACTCTAACTATTACTGCGGAGTTGGTCCACTAGAAGATAGTACTGTTTACAGTCATATAAGTTTATTAAAGTTTATGACGTTGTTCCTAATTACGAGTGTAAATGCACAGTTCGGAAGCAAGACAGCCTATTAAAACATCATGAACAGAGGCAACCCGGTTTTTGAGTGAATGAAGACTCTATCAGACTGCTTGCTGTAAAAGTGAGGTAGAATTAAGTCAATCAAAGTCTTTATTGTGGAATGTGTTTTCTGGTTTTATTATGACAGTTTCAAAGTTTGAGTTAAATCTTAATGAATTAATGTAGATGGTTTCTGTCAAATATTTCTCACATGGCCTTATGCCAATACTAAGTTCTGCGAATACGGTAATGTGATTTAATGAAATAATTGATAAATATTTTGCAAATCAGTTCTTTTCAGAACGCGAAACGATTGAAATGGATTACTTCCATTGAATGGGCCCAAATACAAAATTTATATGTTTCATTACAATTTAATTCATACCTATGAGTTTTTAATAAGTATCAATGTATGATTCCATAAATTGATACTTATTAAGTTCCAGTTATTTCAGATAAACGTTCCAGATAAACGTTTTGTTGAATTTCTCCTAAATTTTACATAACATGGCTAAAATCTCTCATCAGTTGAAATTGAGAACTGTTACTGGGTGTAGGTGTTTCATGTGATCAATCACACTCAACATCTTAAATATTGTAACGGCATACTCAGGGGAAATTTGTGTAGATACAATACAAGTCTTCCTACATGCCGGTACGTACTAGGAGATAAGCCAGTGAACATTTTGAGAAACAGTTCAAAAGTAAGGCTGGAAATTCTAAGAAAAGTAGAAATTCTGAAACTGGTTTGTAAAAGGCAAATTAAACCCATTGGCACTGTAGTTTTAATAGAGATCCTGCCTAAATAGCACGAATAAGGTTTGATGATCTCTACTAAGGACAAAGATTCATGTGATGGACGTTGGTTTTGCTTTTATGCTTCGTCTGTATTGTAAAATTCTTATTTTTTCTTTGTAATTGCCGATATCTTAGTATCTTAGCCTTCGATGCTTATGGTAAAAGCTCTGCTTGTATTTTGTGGTATATTTTCACCTCTGATCATTACGTATGTTGACTATACTGTTGTTACTCTGTTACTGCATTGTTTTTAACAAACGAGATTAAAAAATAGTAACTAGGTACCAAGTTTATTGCCGGTATTTCTCGATAAAATCAACACGTCCGAACCGTGGTAGAATCATATTAATATTTTTAGATATTTTATTTTTTTATGTTATGACTTGTCATGAAGTGCTTTTTATTAGGCTCCAATGAATGAATAATATTTTTATTTTACTTAACTTTGCTATCCAGAAGACTCTTTCGAAGTTTCATATTCAAATGAAAAAAATAGTTTCACCAAAGTAGTATTACAAAAACATACAATACAACTACACCAATTGTTTAAGTTAGCAAAGCTTATCTGGCTGGTCGTTGGGCGATAAGCTAGCAAGAAATAGTCAGGCGCTTTTTGCTATTTTTGTAATAACAGTCCAACACCGATGGGAGAGTCACATTTTATTTTTTATATATTATAATGTTTATGTCTAATACTTAGCCTGTTTACTTTGTCGGTTCAATTAGAGTCGATAATTTGAATGTACCTACTTAACAAGACTATTATGTATAGCGTCCGGCGCGACTCCGATATTATCGTAAAGTTTCATTCAAATCCATTCAGTAGCTTGTACGTGAAAGAACAGCACGGCACATCCACACTTCTTTCTTTCACATTTAAAATATTAGTTGGATAAAGAAGAATATAAGTTTTATGAGACCCCCTCGTAGTAGAGGAAGAATGATGGTTTGTTGTTATAATAAATTATAATACTGGAGATAGAGTTTGGCTCTAAAAATGTCAGCCTTACAGCCTGTAGTCATATAGCAACAAGCTCTTGAACTACTGCTGAAGTGTCGTTTTCTAATGGGACTCTAATTCTGCAGTCTCGCAGTTCAGAGTGCCATTCATTTCGGTAAGTGCTGTGCTCCGTTGGGGTTCATACAACACTTTATTGACTCTTGAAGTTGTAAATCTAAATTTTATCGCACAGTGAGGTGTGCTCTTTTCTAGGTAATTTTAAATTTCAAAATGGCTTGTAAATTCTTCACTTTTGCTTGTCATTTTTATGGCGAAGCAGATGGAATATGTTTTGCTAGCTGGAATGTTTATTTCAATCTGCGAGCATTTGATTTGTTACCAGGAAGGTCGTTTTACCAATATGTAGGAATTTACTGAGAATTTCAGCTAGTACCTGTGTATCCTTATATCACGAGTAGGGATGTAGGTAGTAGGTGTTCATATTAGTTTCGAGTTTTGACAGGGATGTAAGGGAGCTCGCGCTATGCAGTGAACTAGGTTTGAAGTTTATCTAAAGAATAAAAGTTTAAAGGAAATGAGAATATTGAATAATTAACTGGGAGTTAATGACTAAACCAGCAAGTTTAAATGGCAGTAGGATGGTTATATCTGTAAAAAAACCGATGGCCGTTTAGACCAAATTATTTCTTGAGAGGAGAATTGCATACCGTGGTTCAGCAAACGCAGTGCAGGGAAAGCAGGTGGACAGATAGGAACCAAAGATGGAAAAAAAATGAGGCTGTACGTGGAAGCTACAGAACCGGGAATTGTTATTAGAGTAGTGCAAGCCTCGAGGCGTCCAAGTCCTTTCGCCCAGGGCTTAGTGTCGTTTACAGGGTTTGCCTCGTTTGTTATGCGCTCAACCACTCGGGAGTCTTTTGCAAAGCTCGAGCCTTTTTGAAAGCTCGAGCTTTTTTGAGCGTTCGATCAGTTTCGAAGCATTATCAGGGCTCGAGTTATTTTAAGCGCAGTAGGCTTCTTTAGCGATTAGTTTTAATGGATGCTAATTCATAAAAATAGGTGGAGTTACACAATAGATTATCTATAGGCTCGAGACTACGAGCCTACCGAGATCACCGAGCCTTGCCATACCACATCAAGGTTTCAAAAATAGGGTTCGACGCCTCGAATCTTGTACCTACATCACTAGTTGTTATACACCGTGGCGCGTGGGAGAGGCATATGTCTAGAAGTACAATTTCGCAGGCTGATGATGATGAATGAACCTTATCTCATGCATAAATAAATAAATAAAAAAGAATTAACAAGTTTTGAAATAAAGGACGGTGTTAATACTTACAATTCATGTTTCAATAGAGAGCAATTTTAATCTCATTTAAGGAAACAATTTGCCTCGGGAAATAATTATTAATAAGAAATTCAACTTGACCCACTTTCATTCCATTGTATTAACAATGAAACACTTGAAGCGGGCATTAATAAACGATTTGATCTAAACAAAGCAGAGAGCAAACAAAAGGATTCTCTAACTCCGCACCTACTCAAAGTGACGAACAAAATCTCTTAAGAATAAAGTTCATTACCATTCAGCTGCATAATAGCAGTCTTATCCCATTGAGAGGATTATACGTAACACTAAGATAACAGTCTCATTTAGACAATAGGTGGAAGGCGACGCTAGAACAGGCAACGAATGGTTCAATTTGCCCTCAGTAATCGACCGTTAGGCAGGCCATGCCCCATGAAACGAGATGATACCACTGCTATATTTTAATCTATGGTTCTTAGTTTCAATAGTTCTAGAATTCATTTTTTATTAAAGTGTTTCTAAAGCCCAGTGAGGTAATGATCACTTTAATTTAAGTATAACCATACCTTCAAGCCGGGTGTGGTAACTGCTCAACCAGTTACCACACCTACCCAAACCGTAATTCAATAAGTAAAGTACTTTGGAAGGCACACGCATTTGGTACCTGCTAAAGATCCTAGATCTCAGTTTGGACTGGTGGGAAGTCTTAAGGTGACTTGATAACACCTGGCAGTAAGGATTATCACTGTACAGGGGCGCACACGTCTTTTACAAAACCATTGCAAAATGGGTCTGACGACAACAGCATAAGGTGCCCCTATGTAAAGGTTGATGTGAGCGCCTCTGTACAGACACCTTTTCTTCAAGCCGCACTGAGCCCGCGTGTTGGAGTGTGGCTTAGAGCTAGCATGTCTTGCTTGACCATATGGTAATGGTCACTAAAATATGGGTACCTACAGAAAGATAAAATGAGACAAGATAATCTCACTAGGAATCTGTGTGGTTTGGAGTTCTAATCAAGACCGAACACCTACTCTGTGTTCATTGTACAATTTATAGCTAGGTCTTCAGTGATGAAAACACCTGTAAGAAACTGAAGCAACCTGCATACAGCGTAGGCTCGCTTAACACACTGGGTCCAAATTCGAAGTAAGGGCAATTGAATGCTCCGTTCGCAATGACGGCAACAATCAGTGCGCCTCTGACTGCCCCATTTGTGATTTAGTCATGAAATAATTTTGTTGATAATATGTAAAAATACTTACTTAAATCATTGAAAATATGACTGTAATTAGCAAAACCACTTCAAGTTACACCGACCCTAGTAAAAATACCTACTCAAAAGTTTTTTGTAAATATTTTTTAACTAATTGCTACCTAATGTACATCTACTTGCCCTCTAGACAGATAAGGCAATCAAAGTACATAGGTTAAAGGTCGTAATAAACCTAAATAAAAATGTTAAATTTCTTAATTAAACTTATAGCTTCACACCATTTTCAAACTTGTAATAAGCACTAATTTCTTCAGAATTTATTTATAATATCGTAGACCTGGCTTCGAAAATGCTTCGTACTTAATAATTTGTTAAACGATTTTTGTAAATAATGTCTCTCTATCTAATTAAATAATTCTGTGTCAAACGAAACAGCTTATTATTACTTGAGGATGGTTGATTCCGAAGTGAAATTCTTAATGAGGTTGTTTTTTGAAATGAAATGAAACTAAGAAGATAAGTTGCTTACTATCTAGGTCAAGTATAGATATTCGTACAAGTAATACACCAAAAACCATACAAACTGCTAGGCACAGGCCTCACCTCTCCTGTGGGGTGGCACTGACCTTAACCATACTCCAACACTCGGGCTCAGTGCGGATTGAACGGGGTGTTAGGTTAGAAATAAACCTCATACACTACGCCTAACAACGACGTCTATCGATGTCAGCCAAGACCAAATTACCAAACGTGCCTTAATTAAACGTCAATTTATTGATTGGTTATACGAGTGTTCTCATTCCACCAGACTCAAAAGTTGAAAAACGTTTTGCATAATACGCTGCAGATCTTATCGCAGACCATCTAAAGTTCGGTCCATTAAGAAAAATGGAGCGCTACACAAAACAGATTAATTTCAAACGAACACGCACCAATAGACGCACCTAAGGATATAAAAACTACTCAAGTTCGTGACCCCACATAAATAAGGATGGGCAATCACGTCCCGGATCGGAACAAAACTAAAAGAGCTGGACCAATTAAAGTTGACACAGGCGGGCTCCCAGAAGGTGTCGCGCTTCGCATCACTAGCACGCGATCTCAACACCGACGCCTGTTAATCGATACCATTAATTTAATTCTGTCGGATGTTTGCTCAGAAAATATTCCCTGGTATTTTAATGAAGCAAAAGCGACAAGCGAACTTGTACCGGCTGCTTCAAGCGTCAAACCTTTTAAACTCAACTAATAACAGGCATTTTCCCAAAAGGCTTTTTTACATTTAGTTAATTATTTTTTACTCTAATTTTTGGAACACAATTCTACCTGAAAGTGTTTTCTAAGCAAATTATACGAGCTTTTAGAATTTTAATTTTAAAAGGGGTAGATAAATGTGGTGCAGGGTGCGTAATTAAAAGAGACGCGTTGTGCGACAGTCGTGAGGTGCATGGTGTCTTATCGCACGGGTTTTAATTTGAGGCTGGCATGAGACACGCGAGCCGATCACGCGACCGAACCCATCGCCCGAACAACAATACCACGTTCTCATTTTGAAATTAAACTGAGCATTCTTTTTAATATCATTACCGGTGTGGACATGTTAGCGGCCAGTACGCGAATTTAAATTCAAGAGATTGCCACGATTGAAGGAGTTCTTATATCAATCGCGTCACGAAACGCACAAGCCCTTCTGTTTTTTCGTCCGAGACAAAGCAAACTTCGGAAATGAAATTTCACGTAACAGTTTTTTGGGTAAAGTTCTGGTTGCGTGTCGGATTGTAAATAATTAGCTCATTCAGCCGCGCCCACCGGGAAGCCATCGCGGCCATTGTTTGTTTAAATATAAGAAATTTGGGAAAAAATAACATCTTCCTTTACAACCTGTCGAAGCTCGCTCTGTTAGAAAAGTCTTCAATTTACCATTTCCTGGCAATCAAACATAATCATCTTTTATATCGGCTTTCATTCACCCGAAATCTTATAAATGTTTTCCTGTATGATCAAAAATTATATACTTCATATTTTAAAAACAATGGCTCTAATATTTCTTCATTTAGGTATATAAGATTTTACAAAATTAAGTTGGTTAGCAACATCGCAATAATTTGGCTATGCATAGCTTTTCACTAATAAAGCAGCGAGACAGCTTCAAAGTTAATCCCGTCAAGAATTTAAGCAAACGACAATTTATTGGTTCACTAGAAGTTAACAATTTCTAAGTCCGTCATTAATTCGAGATTCGCCGCAAGTACTTATGATACTCCAAGTTTAGCAATATTTGAGCCCCTTATTTGTCGCTTCATTGATTAACAATAAGTCAACAATGACAGCCTTTTAGGCGCCGCCGGTGGAATATTAGTTTAGAAACTTGATATTGCGTTTAAAGGACTTAAGTTGACAATTATGGCTGAAAATGATAACGCTCAATATTGGAATAGTTAGTTCAGTCTTGTGTATTTCATTGAGAGTTTGAACTTCTTCTTGAATTAGTTTCGAATTATAATATCTGTAGCATTACTGTTTAATGTCACTTTCTTCGAAACTTAGCCTTTCATTACTCCTGGATGACATCGTGGTAATTTGTTGGCAAAAAAGATGCTTGTGCTTGTTTCTGGTCTTTGAGACACGAAAGTGATGTTTTTTCCTTTTTATTATTAGTCATGACACTCAATCTGGAGAAAAAAGTTGACTTGGTTTCATTTAATCATCTATTTCTTTTTAACCAAACCGCGAAACCTCAAACCTTGTGCAACCTATATTGTGTGAAATAATATCATTTCATTTCAGAAAGAAGCCGTATTTCTTGTCCCGTACTCAATGTCTCCCATAAAATTGATAAACAAAAGGGTCTGAATGCTAGCAAACGAGAAGTGGCGCTAACAAGCCAATACGGGCAAGATTAGTGGTCAGCTGGAGCGGCCATAAAGACTGAAGGTGGTCTCGCGGCAGCTTGTCGCACGCCGTATATCACACAAATATGAATTACTGTTATGATCCTACCCGCAATAAGCCTGTTCGCATTTGTTTCTTTCTTACCCTATATGTTTTGTTTTGGGTCGGATTATATCCGCCGGTTTGAAGGTTACTGGGATTGTGGTAGAAATGTTAGCTTTGTTGTTAGTTACGTTGATGATATTATTTTCGGAAGACCTGACGTGCTACTTTTAATTTGTACTAACTACCTACTGACCGAATGCTCTAGTTTAATGTGAGTGGGTAATATAAGAATTTAAATTGATTGTTTTAACAAAGAAAAGCTTTTTGTAAAGTTTCTGTTGCCTTAATTTTATATCACCTCGTCATCTCGTTCGTAACAAATTCTGATTACCGCGAGTCGTCGATCCCCAATCAGAACAAAATTTTGGTGGAAGAATGCCTGTGTTCGTTATAATGTTATCTGGGACGTCAGCAGCAGTGAAATTATTACATTCTTTGTTTTGAATATTTTATTTAATACTAGAAATTGGTTATACGATATAAAAAATTAAATGATAAATATAATACAATTTAAACTTTATAGACAGCAAATTTCAATATTGGTTCTGAATTTCCCTGACCAACTTCAAAACAAGTGTTTATTTAGTAAAGAAATATGAAATAGCCCGTACGAATTAATAACAGCCGGAGGTTGAAACATCGACATTCAGTATTTCCAATAATCGAACGGCAGATGTCAACAAAGAAAGCAAACTTCCGAAAGAGTTGGAAACTAATATCGCGCTCCCACGAGTATACAGTCAATAATAAACAAAAGGGGCCGTTTGATACACTTGTAAACTAATAACCGCGCCCCTTCAGGGTCTGTCTGAGGCGTAGGCACTTAAGGGCGAAGGGAACGCTTCAGGAGCCTCAGGCTCCGATTTTTGTCCTTAGCAAATAACAATTTCAGAAAACGCAACTGGAAAATGTTCATCAAATAATGGATACTATGTAGTATCATATTGAAAAATTAATGGATCATGCGTATGTGCTGGCATTCTATTCCAATGATTTCATTATTAACGATAAATCCAGATTTCTCATGAAGCACAAAATGGAAATAAATTGAAGTAGTGCAAGTAGATCATGAGCCTTTCATGAGCTCCTGTAAAGGCCATAGTTATTTGCCACAGTTTGTGTCAATTGCAAGGCCTACATAGTAATATGTATCACTCACTATACAGGTTTGCTATTTAAAACATTATTTTGTTCTTAATTTTACTATTGGTAACGGTATAAGAGAGATTGACACATTTTTACGTGTCTTTTTCAGGGTAAATGTATGTAATTATATGACCAAAAAGGGGAAAGAATGTTGTCGCACTGACAACAAAAGTTTACTAAGTCTGTTTTATTTAGTTTCGTCCTTCCGGTCCTGCCCTGGATACGTCACTGCCCCTGGCTATATATTATTAAACAATGGCCTGTGACAAATAAGCTACTGTTTGGCACAAGATCGGATTCCGAGAGGAGGGTTGGTTTAATTGAATTTTTCGAAGATGTCAGTTTCCTTTAGGCTTTTAAGTGAAGTGTCGTTTTCTCTTTAGATGGGTAGGTACATCATGGTGTTTAGAACCTGATATCTTATTGTTGGGGACTATATGAGTTTTGGAAATGATAATAACCTTTTCGGTGCTCAGTATTTTCTGTTTAAACATATATTCATTTGTAAAGAGAGCATGAAAAAAGCATAAGTCAAATGCTGGTAAAATTTGACCGCGGTGTGACGTGAAATCTTCCCAATTTGCATTATAAATATTCGTATTATGAGTTCGAACATTTTTCGAGTTCTTCATTGAAATGAAAACTTAAAAACTCGGGTTGGGTATCGAGTTTATGAACGCAATCCTCTTTATTATTACGTTGTTTTGTAGGATTTAATTTCCAGGTTAGTTTAATTGAAATCTTTAGAGAAAATCCTAACACCTTTACAGAGGGATTTATGCCTTTTGAGCATAGTTTTTTAAAGAGCCACTGTAAGTATTAAGTATTACTCGTGAGGGAAGTGAACCATCGGTCTTTTCAGTTTCAACTAGTGGTAACCACTGTGCTGAATTTTGGAAAAAAGCTACTATCAACGAAAAGTTATTGCCACAAGTCACGCCGAAAACTCCATAGCAATTCGAACAACTAGCCCAATTTGAAAGCACCCTTACTGTAGGTACCTACACACCCCTGTAAGTTTTGTTAACAGAACTATAATATAATATTCCCTGTACCAGGTGCCGTCTGATAATTAATTTGGGATACATTTACATGTAATCTAAAGTAAACAGATGGGTCCCTACCATATTGCGGTTGTTGGCAAAGGACAGTCAAGCAATTAACAGGTGTAGGGCTGATTCGAAACGGTTTGTAAACAGCAGTTTCGGATTAAGATTATGGGGAGTTAACTTTGTCTAAGTTAATTTGGATTACTGAGCACGCGTTATATCCTTTTGCACTGTAATAGGTTGGGAGTGTTTTCCTTGCTTTGTTTAAATTCAAATTGAAATTACTAACATTAGCAGAAATTGGGAAAATGAAACCCTATAACGATGAAGTTATATACAATAATCAAAAGTATTTACATATCCCCCTGTTGGGCACAGGCCTAACCTTAACTATGATAGAGAGGATTTAGTAAGAATTATTAGAAATGGGATTAAGGTCAGCTGTAAGATGTTATCAAGCCATTTATCAGCTAACTTAGCCAAATCTTTACCTGATTTTCCAGCACACCTAAAACTGAGTTTAGCTATAGCACTGCAGTACCTAATTTGAATGAAACTAATCTTGTCTAACGCACAAAGCCTCTCATAACATGCAACAATGCATTTTGACGTCAAACCATGTAGTGCGTTTGATAAGTCAAGCGTAAAAGTGGCACGAATTCACCGTGGAGCTTTTGATCAACCAATCGCATAATATTCCATAGCGCAGAAAGCTCAGCCATAGGATAAAATTAAGTAGTGGATCAAGTACAGCTGATGGACAGTCGTATAGAATTCATAAAGAACCTTTAAATTTCAGAAGCGTTCACAATATCCATTTTTAAAAAATATATAATCTGGCTGACTTAATCCTGGTTATACTAGTACTTGTCTTTCAAATATTGTGTTCTTCACAATGACCTCACTCCACCTGATGGAAAGCAGCAGTGAGGTCCAGTTAAGGGGTTGACAAGTACAGACATTTAGTTACTACAAAGCTGGTGCATCTCATCTTGAGGTCAAGTTTTGTAGGAAGCCATATGACACTGGGGTGGCTTCGTAGCATCTGATAGTGAGCCTTGCCTTACATAAACCTTTTCAACAATCTGCATTTACGTCCAATTGCCATCACCTAGTAACGCCCTAAGCCAACCCTGGGTGCAAGCACCCTTCGACACGTTACATATGAGGGGTTGAGAGCCTTCCGGTCACCTCCATATACTGCGGTAGCTGTTCATCCATCAGGCAGTCGGAATGTTTGTTTGCCCCCGTTTGCAGTATTAAGAAAATCTGCGGAAACCACAACTTGATCTAACAGCTAGTCAGAGCAATAATGCACTAATCCCGCGTGTTAAAGTAGCGTATGGCATGGTGGGACAAGATCGCCCAAGGTAATAGATTCGCCCTGTGGCAGGAGGTGACTAAGGCCCGGCGCCCACTATCGGCATCGGCACGCTTCAGGATTTTAAGGTGGCAAATAGCAATATACTTTAACATTATGGCAATAAAGTAGAAATTTCCGTGATGTGTTCTCGTAAAAACAAAAATACCGCTTCGGTATGCTTGAGGCTGCTGGTTCGGCATTTTCTACTTTATTGCCATTATGTTAGAGTATATTACTATTTGCCACCTAAAAATCCTGAAGCGTGCCGATGCCGATAATGGGCGCCGGGCCTAAAGGGGGGCCTTCGGGGTCACTGGGAGTGCACACGGTGGGGTCTGTGTGCCTCTATTCCAAGTGACCCCGAGGGAAGGCGGCAGTGAAAGAGTGACCCCACACCGCCGCGGCACGGTACGGCGCGCCGTACACACCGGCGGGTGTACAGGGGAGATACTCGTATAACTCCTGTATAGTTCCCGGAGGGCAGGAAGTCTGCAACGGTATTCCCCCCTTAAAAAAAGGATTTTGAATAGATCATTTCGGTCTACCTAAAAAACTAGAAAGGAAATCATGCAAGTGTATTTCCTCGGCGATATCTCGGATCAGAAACTAATCAAACTAGAGCGCTTACTCATCGGCGCGTCAGCAAACGCAATCGCTTACAGCGCTGTAATAGCAGCGAACCGCACACTACTCTCTATGAAGTCGTTGTTTGACACTTGAAGTGTTCGCGAATTTTACCTGCAGCAGTGAGGGCTGTGAGAAGAAATAGTCATGTATCGATATACAATTATTAAAGTAATGATTTGCAACACTAATGGCCGCGGTCACCGCGGAGCTTCAAAGTGGAGGCCATATTTTGATAACAAGCACAGCGTGGCATACTCGACTGCAAGAAGATGATTTTTTTAGAAGTCGGCGCTGTAGGCCTAGGTTCAGCAACGGACAAAATGAGGATGCTGATGAAGATGAGGCATTAACTCAAAATTCTGTCTGTTTTTAAAAGTTATCATGAATCACATTAGCAACTTAGATCAAGCTAGGCAGACCTAAGTTAGTAGGTGTTGGAGACCGATGTAAATACTTATTGAAATCCAAATTCATTGTTTTTCCAGAACTTTGTTTTGCGAAAACTTTTGCCTCTGAACTTACCCTACCCGTAGATGGTTTTATTTCTGATTTGACTTTGTAAATAAAAACTGGGCAATGCTCAATCCGTGGCTAAATACTAGTTTATGGACTTTTTGCATAACATTGGCTCGACTGATGAATTGGTCCTTCTTCTATGAACTGATATATCTTGAACGAGTAATTGTCAAACTTTGCTTTTATTATAATTTGCTCCTAATTTCATCGACATAATTGTTCCCAGTCCCAACACTAGCCAACTAGATTGACGCGTTGTTTGAGCCGTTGCCAACCAAGACGTAATTACTTCGCGAGCAGTTTGTCAGCCAATTAAACACCTTTGCTTTATTAAGAACCCGCAGCGAGGGCACGTAAATATGTAGTGAACTCACTTCAGCAATCTAGAGTACGGTATTTTGGAAGACGCCTGTGGTTAAGTGAATCCACCCTTAAATTTCAAAAGGTAGTAATTTTGGAGCAGCACTACGAATAAAAGCCGAACTAATATCCCGCTGAATGAGATATCAGAGACATACCTTCTAAATGAAATGTAAATTAAACATTAAAATAATGATGTTCAAGAATAATATGGATGTTCTTTTCGACAGTAATTGCGTTATAATTAATTTGAAACCTAATTTGATACGTTTGTTGATTTAAAGGTAAATAATTTAAAAAAGGTAAGTAATTAATTTAATTTATAATAATACCAGTCTGTTTTGGCTTTTGTTAAGTGATGCCAATTTACAACATCAACAGGAATAGATAACTATCGATACATTTTACATTTCAACTAAAACCTTTATCATTTAAATCTTGAAAACTATGAGATAATAATATTTAACTCAATGAGATCAAAATCCTACAACGCTCAACTTTGGCAAATCATCATTAAAGCGAACTTCCCTACAAGTCACAAATGATGAATTTAATTTTGGAAGAAGTTACAAAATATACGGTGTTAAAAATAGGGATTTTAATCTCTAATAACATTAAACAAAAGACGAAGTTACGACCGCAGTTACTACAAGTACACAAACTCACCGTAAAGTTGTACACGAACTTTCCTAGAAGCACATACAGCTTAGCTCCGACCATCCTTCAATCTTTATTAGAACTAAACGTCCCTAAGACAAGAACATTCGGAGACCGTCGTTAAACTTGCTTTGTTTATAATGGGCACTATAAAAACTAAGGACTAGACTTGCTGAAGATAATGAGAGCAAACGACCAGGGCAATATCTCACATGAGGTTTTATTCCTCTCTTAATAGCGATACACAGCTACAAAAGACATAAAAGGGCTGTAAAACATCCCACACAGATTTTTTCGTCATCCAACGATATGAAGACATTGTCTATGCCATTCATAGCGTCTTGAAATAAAGGGCTGTAGACAAAATGAAAAGGATTATTGTTTTAGTTCTATCTTAATCTGATGATATAAGCGACGGCGGTGTGGGACGGTACAGAACAGGAAATGAGTGGAGTTGTAGTGATTTTTTAAATATTGTTGGAATTTGACATTAATGTCACAGCTGATTGCATGATATTGAAAAAAATATCAAAAAATATCCCTGCGTTAATTGAATTGAATAATGAGTATCAGCGATAGAAGTAAATAGTTTCAAATACATAGTTTAATAAATGCAACAGTCAGATTAACACATTGTTTACCATTCAGAATATGTGTCTTGAGTGAGAATCAAACAGACAACACAAGGCTTTGATGGCAGGATCGCGAACAATCAAGCCACTTAAACTAGGCCATCGCATACAACAACATAAAGTTTATTCTATACTGTTATGATTTATATTGGGGTGAGAATGGCAGCAATTCTCGGCATGATTTATGTCACAAATTAGCAAAGTTCCTCAAATTCCTAATATCTTTAAGTGATGAGTGTGACTGCGTGAATTTATTTTCAATTAAAACATACTTATCTATTTATTTTGTAGTTTATTAATATTATTCATTCGTTTGCCCATCTACCCTCGCAATAATTTACTATTATAGAAAATTTTGTATGTTTAAGTTTTCTATAGTGTATTATGTGTATGTATCTTATCATAGTTTGAGTTTATTCCTATTTGATTTCTATTTTGTACACTTGCCTATTATTCTCATCAACTTTTCTCTAACTGTGGATTGTTTGGAAGAGATCGCTTTTTAGTGACAAAACTGCCCAAATATACCGTATATTTGAGCGGTTACATAAGTATATATTCACTAAATTCATATCGACTTATCTGGAACCATTTTATTTATTTAGTGTGCAATAAATAATATTTATTCAGTTAAGATTAAAAGAAAGGCCTCCATCGATTTCCCTGTGCTAGTGTCACTTCATCGAAAGCGCAAGACATTTCGTAGTCTCAGTCATTAATTATACGTGGTCTTTGTCCACAGCCTCGCGCTATTGTAACAATATTTGGGTCGCTCCTTTCAAAATCCCCAACAAAGAACATAGACGGATCAGCTTCGATGGGAAATGTTGCAGGTAACTTCATAGGATTTAGTCCATGATTCACCTTCACTGGTTGGTTTTGATGGCAGTGACCCCGGTCTTCTAAGCCACGTTGGTCTTGTTTGGACCCAGGATAAACATTATTGTCAGTCACATGAAATTTAACCTCAAATATTTGGCACTACAGGAACTAACGAGCTAAGATTATTAGACAGCAGAACTTGTGCTATAAATATCAGAACTTGTCTGATAATCATACCTTCATCATCATCATCATCAATTCTAATCCATTGCTGGACATAGGCGCCCCTATATAAAGCCACAGCGAGCGGCTTTAGGCCTCTGTATCCAACGGCTTCCCGCAAACTGCACCAGGTCATCGTTCCGTTGAGAGGGAGTGAAGTCGCCAAGTCCATTTCACGTCCCACTGCGTCTTCCAATTCAGACAGTTATAATCAAAAATGGTTCAACCCCATATAAATTATATAGGGTTTAACCATTTTTGATTCTAACTGTCTGAATTTGTGGTCGCTAATTGAAACCCTTTCCTTGTTGTCAGTTCTGCGACCGATGTGGACGATCATTGTCACTTCAGCCGATGGGCTTGAGAAGAAAAAACGTTTAACGTTTTTTAAAACTCCCAATTATAGAGCAGTTACAAATGTTACCGTGTCAACCATAGTGGAAAACAATTGTATATTTTCAACTGAAATGCCTGAATACATTCCAAGGCAAATGATTGAATAAAGTTATAGTTTAGCCAAAGAAAACAATGCGGCGTTGTTAATAGGGACGGAAGTGGCAATAAAAATATTTGTTTATAATCCACTTGTGCATTTAATGGCCGTCGAATAAGAAATCCTTAAGTGTGATACGAGCGAGTGTCACAAGAGTTCCGTATCGAACAACTTAATCAAAGTTTAAGTAAAACTCATTAATGGGCGAAATATTTAACACCAAAAACATGAAACTTCTCGAAGGATGTGCATACAAATACGATTTCCTAGATATTTACGAACAGCCAGGCTGGCTGGCTTTCTGGCAACATGGGCATTTTCATGTCGTAATGTATATTCGTAAGTACCTATTGCTACAACTACATCTTACGTCATCTAGTGATCAAAGCTACATTGTTTTTAAAGCTTGCCTGCATCCACTGAAACCCTGCCATCATTATCAGATCGTCTGTCTGTCTGAAAGTGAGCCTTACCTTATCCATGGATAACTAATTTAACCAATACCTATGTAACGTGATTGGTTGGCGAAAATTGAAGCAATTAATTCATAATTTTTCGCTACTGAATAAATAACCTCATCCAATTTTGCTTGATCGTCGCCGATACGTTGTCACAACTGCGCCACGGGCACCTCCGCCAAAATGTGGGCTTTTGAATGTTTCGTTCTCCAAAACAACAACAATCAGTCAGCTTCTGACTGCTTCATTTGGAGATATAAACAGTTGTGTGTATTTCATAAGTAATGCTCATAGTTAATTCATGAACAAATTTAAGCAATAATAACTTAATTTTTAATAACTGTAGGTGTTACGGAACACTAAAACGTTTACTTTATGACAACGACGTTTTGTATTCGGCTGCGCGAGTGACCCAGTTGTAAAGGTGCGCCTTTTATCAAAGTCTCTACGTGACTTGGAAATGGTCTCGCCAGATTTTAATTTGTGCTCTTAAACTTTTTACTGCATACGTAAGCAAATGATGAGAGCATAAATGATGTGAACGCAGTAATAAATGATCGAGATTTTCTGTTGGGATAATTTCGCACCCCCCCTGGAGAAAAGCTGCAACTCCACTTGTGCGTATTTTTTTTATTGCACTAAAAGATCAAGAAAAATTCAATACGTATTGTCAATTTTTTTCATAATTTTAGTCCTTAAAGTTAAGGAAATAAATACAAATAAGTAAAATTTTGCAACATTATTAATATATTATGTTTCCATCATGGAAACGAAGTTATTACATTTGCATTTTAAATATTTACCAAATTCCCAATGAATACTACTGTTAATGATAGACGTTTGTTGGTCAACTGTTTATTTTGTTACAGAATATGTCACTATTTAAAAGTATACGGTACATTAAAAAGATATAAAGACATAGCAAAAGTAACAAAAAGGTAGGTTGGCATTGCTGGTCACCAACATGGCCCCCGCACCAATGTTAATGATAGACGTTTGTTGGTCAACTGTTTATTTTGTTACAGAATATGTCACTATTTAAAAGTATACGGTACATTAAAAAGATATAAAGACATAGCAAAAGTAACAAAAAGGTAGGTTGGCATTGCTGGTCACCAACAACTACCATATGTAAACTAACAAAACTTTCGAACGAAGACTTTGAATAACAATTTCGTATAACTGTAGCTGCTTACTTCTTGTGGGATTTATTTGGCGATTCTCGTTGAGCAAGTCTAGTTGCCTATTTCTTCCACGAAACTTTTGTCGATATTGTATGTTATAACTATTGATATGTATTCATTTTACTAAGAGTTTCAAAATGGTTTTGACGTAATTGGAGAAATAGCTTAGTTCGACGTTACGTTTTGTTTTAACAGTTTCGTAATTAGTAATAAATATTTATTCTTGGAAGTAGGTCTTTGAGTTTTATGGCGCAAAAACAATTAAGTAAAACTAGCATTGAATTTACGTGTCGTAATAAGAGAAACATACTTATTCCTACCTAAAAGTAACAGTGCGATTTATGGTAATCGTTGTTATTGCGCGGGAGGCGAGGCTACGCCGCGTGCCCCCGCCTCCTCTTCCGCACTCGAGCCCCTTCGGATCGTGGATAGAAACTAGTCGTGCGCTTGCCAGCGTTCCCTTGCTAGACCGTACCAAAAAGTACGGTTTTCCGTACTATTCATCATACAACAACCGTACCTCAATTTGGACCGTACCTTTTTCGTACTTTTTCTATATTCGTTATTTATTTTTCAACGCAAACAACAAAGAGTTTAAAATGGTATTTACCATGTCCTGTTTTACTAAACATTCTTTGCCTTCCTTATTTGGAGGCCACGAATTCATAAAAACAAAACATAGTTTGTGCCCCTATCACCGATGTTTATGGTCACCGATGTCTGGAACCAAGATCTGTCTTTTAAAAAGATAAAAATTTTAGTTTATTATTTGAAATGTCATCTTGTCTTTCTAAGGTCTACTAAAATAAAAATGGGAGCGCGCGCACTTTTGTCTGTGCACTATTAAGAATTTCGTGCTTCAAGTAATGAAATGAAAATGTCATGTGTAATGAAATCACAACAAAGTTCCATGGCGATGATAACCATTCATCTCTATCTTCTTCTTCTCAGCATTTGTGCGTCCACTGCTGGACATATGCCTCTTGAATGGCTCTCCAAGAAGATCTTGATGAGGCGAGTCTTGTCCAGGTCGGTCCTGCCGTCTTTTTTATATCGTCCGACCATCTGGCAGCTGGTCTGCCAACACTTCTGTTTCTTGTACGAGGTCTCCAAACAAGGGTTCTGTACGACCACCTGTTATCATCTGAGAACCCTTGTTTGGAGACCAAGAGATCTTCGGCATACATGACCAGCCCATCGCCATTTCAGTTTTGCAACTCTCGTAGAAATGTCAATGACTTTAGTGCGTCTGCGAATGGTCTCATTTCTCACTTTGTCCCTGAGAGAGATGCCAAGCATCGCTCGCTTCATCTTTATATGTATATAAAAATTGTTTGCTGTTCGATAGTCTCACCTCTCTAAAACTCGGTAACGGCTGAATCGATTTGGCTAATTTTGGTTTTGATAATATGTTTCTTGAAGCTCAACAAAGGTTGGTTTACTCACCACTTGACGAAATGCTAGCAATACCTATAGTAGAAACCACAATTTAGTTTCTCTTAGCAACCGTTTCTACCTGGCACGTGACACTGAATGTTTGAAAACACGAAGTTAAGTCTAGTCAGAACAGCTAGTAATACAAATAACCCCCTCATGAGTTCTCGCCTTGGCGTGGCGAAGGTGTTTAGTAGCGGCGGTAGGGTGAACCACCGGGAAACGAAGATAACTCTGGCGTGGCAGTGTGGTGGACTTGCCACCCACCCACTACGTCCCGTAAGGGCGACACGTAGGGTTGTGGAGCCAGTGGGACCTGCAAGCGCCCTGAGGCACGTGGTGGAGGCCACGGTGCACAATCGGTTGATTGTGCACCGAGTTCAGCCGCGGAGCCAGTGATCCGCGGCTGAACTCCCCTGTGCGTCGCGGCCTGGCGTCCTGATGAGGTCTTAAAGAATGCAAAACCACTATCACACAGTAGCTGACTGGTAAGGTTAACGCCTTTAATTGATGAACGCCGCTGTAGATGTCGGTATGGACGTGAGGAGGCCTATAATACATGACGGCCGGCACCCTGTGGCCAAGCTGATAATCCGACATTATCATGTCAAAGTAGCACATGGAAATCAGGAAACCATAGTAAACGAACTTAGACAAAGGTATTGGGTATTAAGGCTTAGGCCTACCGTCAAGTTTTTTGCTTCGCAGTGTATGTTAGGCAGACTGCGAAAAAGTCAACTGCAGATACCTCGAATGGGGGACCTACCAAGGCCCGAATGGCGCATCACCAGCGGCCATTCACTTATTGTGGGTTGGACCTCTTCGGTCCAATGGAAGTCACGGTGGGTCGTCCAAGGAAGAGAAGGTATGGTGTGTTGTTCACTTGTCTTACAGTCCGGGCGGTCCACATCGAGTTAGTTGCCTCTCTTCAAACGGACTCGCTTATCATGGCGCTGCGGCGGATGGCTGCGAGGCGCGTTTGGCCACGTCACCTGTACTCCGATAACGGAACCAACTTGCGCGGCGCTGACACGGAGCAGCGGTGGTCCATACTGGAGTTAGATACTGAGGTTTTTAATGCTGAAGGTATCAACAATGGAATGGACTGGACCTTCATCGCCCCGGCAACTCCTCACTGGGGTGGGGCATGGGAAAGACTAATAAGATGCGTCAAAACTTCTTCAGTGGTAGTCTTGAACGAACGGGCTCCTAGAGACGAGGTATTGCTCACGTTGCTTGCCGAGGTAGAAAATATGGTAAATGGCACTCATGCACTCATGCATGGCTCGGTTGAACCGGATGGCGTCGAGTCACTTACTCCAAATCACTTTCTCATAGGCTCATCCTCGAACTTGCCTGTCATCGGCGCATTCGACGACTCCAACCTCTTCTTGCGCAAGCAATGGCGTATATCCCAGCGGCTGGCCGACATGTTCTGGCAAAGTTGTGTGACGGGTCATTCCATTCCCTAAAATATGGTTGAGTGGGATGATGGCTGGCTCACACGTCAACTTGTGAACAGGTGCCACCTTCGGGAACTGGTCTGCTCAAGTTTACTTAGTTTACCCAAGTTTACTTATTAACATCCTCGAAATAAAACAACTTTACGGATTCTACTCGCGGTGTTATATTTTCTTTCATTTTCTAACCCGACGTTTCGACTCCTTTACAGCAGTCGTGATCACGGGATGACAAAGATGTTCTATGTCACAAAACAGTACAAAATTTTTAGCAACCCTCACTTAACTACCGTCATTTCCACTAACATTATTGGAAATGTTCCTATCCACGCAGTACGAACTAACCGTATCCTGAGACCTCACAGTATTGTGCTGCCCTCTGGGATTGATCAAGCGTATAACAGGCTCCCAAGCTGGTGGTAAATTCCAACCATCCTCACGATTGAAATTCGGATGTTTTTTAATTTCAATAGCCTCTCGCAGCATCCTTGGTAAGTAACGATTCTCCCTAGCAAGGACCTGCGGTTTATCAAATCGTATGAAATGGTTGGGCTTATCAAGGGCATGTTCACAAACTGCTGATTTTGTAGATCTCCTATTCTTAATATCACCTATGTGTTCTTTGATACGCGTCCCTATGCTTCTTTTGGTTTGACCTATATACGAGAGCCCACAGTCACAATCAAGCTTGTATACACCCGCTGTTTGAAGAGGAATATTACACTTAACAGGTCTTAAAAATTGATTAATCTTCTTCGGCGGCTTAAAATAAGTTTTAATAGAAGCACGCTTCAAGATGTTCCCAATCTTGTCAGTGACACCCTTCAAATATGGCAATACAGCAGGCTGACGCTCAACTGTGGCTGGTTTCACTCGGTTTCTGCGACGTCGCGGTGCTTTGAGCTTGTTTTCACCCAGCACACGCTTGACATGCTGGACTTCAGCATGCAGGTGGTCAATTTACCACCAGCTTGGGAGCCTGTTATACGCTTGATCAATCCCAGAGGGCAGCACAATACTGTGAGGTCTCAGGATACGGTTAGTTCGTACTGCGTGGATAGGAACATTTCCAATAATGTTAGTGGAAATGACGGTAGTTAAGTGAGGGTTGCTAAAAATTTTGTACTGTTTTGTGACATAGAACATCTTTGTCATCCCGTGATCACGACTGCTGTAAAGGAGTCGAAACGTCGGGTTAGAAAATGAAAGAAAATATAACACCGCGAGTAGAATCCGTAAAGTTGTTTTATTTCGATGTATAGTGTTCGCGTAAATATTAGAAATCATTATTAACATCCTGTTTTATTTACTTTCATGTCAAAACTGTATGACTTGGTTGGTTGGTAAAACGTTGGACGATTTAAAAGAGTAACTGCTGAGTTTCTTGCCGTGTCTTCTCAGTAAAAACAACCTTCCGACGCCGGTGGTAGAGTCACATTATGGACATGTATTTTAAGTATTGTTTATTTATTGTATTATTATGTGTATATTTAATAAGTGGTTAAAATTAAGATTTTTGACGATCCGAAAGTACAAACAGTACTTTCAAATCGTCAAGAATCTTAATTTTGGTCCACTTGAATAAAAAATATTGAATTTGAGTTTGAAAGGTGGGTTAAGGAGGTTCTGCCTGACCTCTTACCAAGGGAAAAATGGCACAAGGAAAAGAAACCACTCCAAGTTGGAGACTTGGTTCTTGTGGTAGACCCAAACTCCCCACGCAACATGTGGCCAAAGGGACTGGTCTCAGAGGTGTTCCCTGGCAAAGACGCAAAGACGGCCGGGTTCGGCTGATCGAGGTGAGGACTAGGACCGGTACGTGGCGGCGGAGTGCCGCGCGCGTCGCGCTCATCTCTGTGAGTGCTTGAGTGCTGTACCAGCACTGGGGTGGGGAATGTTAGCAACGCACTCATTACCAACTTTTAAATTATTGCAAATGTTTAATCTAATTTTCTGAAGGTATTTTCGTTAATGTAAATGTTAGGCAACCCTTTGTTTTTGAAAATATCGGGCAGTTAGTCCTCAGCTGATCGCACTCTTGTCTGTACGTGTGACAGTGTCGATTTCAAATAAACCACCATTTTTGTGAAAGTTCTGCGTTTTGGTGTGAATCATACCTGAATCCCCTTCAGTGTCTAACATTGACCTAGAAAATACGTGCTCAGCGCTAGGGAACATTTTGCTGGAAAATTGCCTGGCGGTTAAAAGGTTAATGTTTAATTGGACTCATAATGCTTCCTTTGATATTTCTTTTACATTACTCGCTAAGACATTATTATTAGACATTGATTGATCCGGTGCAAGTCAAAGGCAAACTCCATCTTTCTATCCTGTCCATGGTAACAAACCCGTCCTTTTGAAAGCCTATTCTTTTGACAGCAAATACATTTTCCCAAAAGATATGCAAAAAATATTTCAACCTTTTTATTTTAAGTTATGTTTCAATTTCAAATACTACCAGAAGCAATATGATGTTTCACAAGATAAAAGTATGCAACCCTTTTTACTTAAACGAGTTGTTCAAGGAAAACCTACGTAAACCACATTTACACATTGAACACACGACTAAATCAGAACGGTCATAAAGAATTATCTGCAATAGTACCAAACAGTTAGACTTCTTTATCATGTCAACAATGCAATATTCACAATTACTTCATCAAGTGTTTAATATGTTTCGTGGAAAAAGTACGCAACGCTCTTTTTTCGGTTTTTCTCGAAATCTATTACGTAAATTTAAAATATAGACACGTAAGCCCATCAAGGATACTTTTAGCTATCATTTGATGTATAATACATATTTCTAATTGTGTATGTTAATTTTTAAAACAGTTTTTTTACGCTCCTGAAAAGTTGTCACTTTTCACTTGCAGCTTTCTTCCAGGAGGGGTGCGATTTGAAATTCAAGTTATTTTTACATTTAATTCTGCATGACATAATTATTTACTCTATTGAAATGTGCTTGTGATCTCTATAATTCAACTCACCTTTATGAAAACTTCCTGTACCACTTTCATGCAAACAAAATGATTCGGATTTTGATAAACTGGCAAAACTTGATAAATGCAAACAATAATGTATTTCGATGTTTTATTATTGTTTTAGCATTTTCCATGCAGTATCTTTACTAAATGATCTGAGAACCAGAAAAAGACAAACCTGATGCCAACATGACCAAATGTATTTTTCTGGTTTTCAGATTTTTAGTTATAATGTATTTCATCATTTTGAACAATCTTAGAAATAAATTGTGTTTTCCATCGCAGACTGATTATAACCACTATAACTACAAAAATCTCTAGATTAAACGTTCAGCCCTTATTTACAAAAAAAACCTCGTGCCAAGAATAAATTTCAGGTTTATTTTGTTAAGTGTGAGAAAAATCCAAACCGCTTCACGTTTCCTATAAATAGAAAATCAGAGTCAGCTAAAACGTGTAATACATTAAACACACAGTGTCTATAGACACATCCATGCCTAAATATGTGTCTATAGGTATAACTAGACACTCCATCACATCCGTGCAGGATTAAGCTTGATCCGATAAACTCGCAAACCAGAGGGCTCAACTTTTAATAAGGAGTGACACGCTCTAAGCTCAGGAGGACTGTCGACCAGATTCCAACAAAATCAATAGAACCAACCCACACTGAGTACACAGTGTATTCAATCATCAACTGGGAATATTTTAAGTGCTTTATGTAATGGCTTTTAATTGTAACAACTTATTGGCAAAAAGTAGAGTAATGAGATGGGTGAACACCATGATTGAATTAATTGTCAGATTTCTAAATGTCATGCGGAAAAAAACAACTGCATTTAGAGCTTACGGACAACACATACATAGAAAATAGCCAAACCAATACAAACAGCACATTTTCATGCATTAAATATGTTTGTATTATGCTGGGATCGAATCTGCGACCTCTAGTGGGAGAGTGACACACGCCACAGCCACAAGTGCCGCCACAAGAAACAAAAGGCTTCAAAGGTAGCTCAATCGCGCGACAAGCACTTGTGGTGTGGGTCCACACTGACTAACCCATGATCAAAACTCTAAAAAGTTTCTACATGTCAAAAACTTTTTTCTTGAACTTAGTAGAAACTTGTAGCGTTTAGCTCTTGGCTTGCCCCTTAAGCACTTCTATCGTCAGATATATCAAGAATTGTTATACCTAATACTCTTCACAAATGTTGCACAATTGATTAACATAGATAGGTATATTATCCTTTCATTCAAAAAAGATTATGTAATGTACTGCTTCAATAATAAATGTCACTAACATACATAATGATTTAATTGAATTATATTATCACACTTGCTAATCTCTGATCCAAATAAATCGATATCCACGAGTGTGGAACGCACCGGATCAGAATACCGAGTCCTGAATCCATCAATCTGTCTGCAGCCTCATTGAACATGCCCGATGCAATATTACCGTTCATACTATACGCCGATTAATTAGCTTACTGAATGGTGCCTCGTAATTGTTCTCTCTAATGAACCCCACTCGCAACTCGAATTAATTGTCAAACGTGCCCTGAGTAACAATGCGACCACGCTAATTTGACCCGTCAAACATCATAATGCACTCCGATTGAGTACATTTTTATAAGCTTTGCGCAAACGGGATAGGCCTATTTAAACTGGTCATTGGTAATAATGGACGCTTTTGATGCAGTATAGGAATGAGTTAGAAATATAGGTGTATTGCGTTAGTAAACATGAGCAGTAGATTAACTATACATGGTATCAATCAAAATTTCCCAAGAGCCAACTGGAACTTTAATTATGTTAACAAACAGTTATACAGGGATAGTAAGTAGTAGCCGGATAGTTCACGATCAAAGCCAAAATTCAGATACCTACCTGTGATATAGTTTTCGAAATCAAACAATTTTTGGTGATAATTTTCAACCTTAATTTTATATACAGTACTCGTATGTGGATCCATTGCGGTAGTAACCATCAAATATTTACTGTCTTGCCCTTTTCAGGGACAGTCTGCATGAGCATGAGTTTATTGAGGCAAAGGTATTTTTGCTTATGCTAGAAAAATATTACAGTTATCTAACAAAGATAATTTTGCATACTAATAATTTATATAAAAATAACACAGTTTTAATCATATTAAAAATATAACCACTAAATTCTCGCGCAACACAACTTCGTCAAAACTCGACTTAGCGTAATCCTCAAAACAACACACCATTCTCTGAATTGAACACGATTGAGAAGAGCACAATGACGCAGCATAATAACAACACGAGAAATTGTTTTCAACAGATTAAAGGACTCTCTAATTCTCACCACAAAGGATCTTAAGGCTGTTTATACACTGTCAAGCGCAGATTCGCACAATGTGTCCCTTGTCTCGCGTTAACCAAAAATGGCGTTTACTAACAATGACGTTTGCTAACGTTGAATGAGCATTCCGGGAGATGTCGCTGCGATATCGTTATATATTTGCTGTGAGATTTTTGGCATTGTTTGGGTATTTCACTTCTTGTCTTGCAATCCAAGCCCTAAAATAACGACCTGATAAAAAATATCTAACCAGGTGCAAGGTTTGGTGTTTTTACAAAGGTTAGGTTGGGAAAACAAAGTGCTATTTAGATAGCTCAGCTATAATATCCGCACTTTGTACGTAGACCAATAAATAAATCAACATCATTAGACATTATTCTAGACAGTCTTATTTTTAAAATAACATAAGCTCACGACTCGCATATTGTCTGCTGCCGTCATCGTGAACAGAACATTCGGAAGCCCACATTATACCTAGTGAATTTAAAGCCTAACGTGGTCAAGGTCAAGCCAAGCGCCAATATCTGGGTTGCCTGGGTTTTACATCAGTATTTTCCATTACCAGAGAGTTAGGGCGCTTGCCGTATGCACACAAAGTAGATAAGCTATAAAATGCGGCCTTTGCTTGTAAACATCCTATTAGGTTGCTAAAAGATTAACAGTAAGCATTCCATAATGCGCGTATATCATCAGCTTTGCTAATGCGGCGATCTTAAAAGGGCATTTCGTTGACACAGCGCCCAACGGACAATTGAATTCGGCTGCTGCAGAATGAAGCAGTCAAAACACGTGCCTTGCACCAGCAAGATCCATGATAACTCAATCCACAAAAACATTTTCTGCCTCAAATGGCCGCTTATCGGCCGGATCTGGAATCTGTAAGGCACACATTTGTAAGTCTTTGTGCTACTCTTATCGGAGGGATTAATCACCGCAAGAAAGCTTTGGGTTCCCGACCGCAATTTTTTTACTGCCCTAAGTAAACTTCCTTGGCTTTGAGCAAGCTCAAGGCATCGTGACTTTGAGAATTAGTTCGTTACATTATAGGTATTTGGCTGAAAAAGTACGCTTTTGCAAAATAAACAGAAAGTGGCACATTTGATTTATACGAGATTTCTGAATATGGATGCTCTTGGAGGAATCTAGGAATTGATATTACATGACATTCTGATCGTCAGACCCTCAACTAAGAAAAACTTGTGCTATAGGTGCCGGAAAGCGATTTTTCCTGAGTATAGATATATTTTATTTCATTTTAGTACCAAGGCACAAATGTTTGTCCTGATATGGCATCCCGGTTGGCGCCAAAACACACTCACCTCGTGGTGAGTTATCTTTTAAATTCAGTTTATTTACAACTGTGTTCGAGAGAAAAGAACTAAGCCAAATGTCATTTTTTAATGTCTAAATAACAACACATTAAATGAGAGAAAATACTAATTCAAAGTAAAGTGTACTGATAATTCAAGTAAGCGTGAAGCACCGAGATGTAAAGTGATGTTAGCCGGAATGCCACTCCTGGTTGGGGATCAAACCTGCGACCTTTGGTCCTACAGGCAAGACCTCTACCCATTGCGACAATGGGCCGGTTACAAACACATCATGCATGCCTGTTTGAGGGATGTTTGACAGATAAGTAATAACAATGTGTTGCTTAAAACCCCACATTAACTTTATAGTAGTTTGTATAACATTTAACAACAGAAAAACTCACGATACTAAACAATTTACAACTAAATCCTTCCCAGAGCCAAACTGTCGTATACAGAGCGTTTACGCCTAAAACATAGATCTACGAACAGATTAATTGTCGTAAGGACACTGACTTCGTGTGTGGCTTGATGCATCGCTGATCACATCGCGATAGTGTCCTTAAAACTTATCATACAAACTAAACAGAAGGTACAGTTTGTTTAATCCAGAATTGAACATGCTTTTGTGTTTACATGCCTCTTGTATGAGTATTACTTCGCGATGGAATAGACTCGTGTTTCTACTGATTTATGTAGGGATTTATGTGTCTATTAATAAATGCTACTTTAAAAAATAACTTTCCTAATATTAATTGTGCAATATCACAAATTCTTTTTTGACGTTTTTCTCTGAATTAAGATGCCCTCACGACCATATCCCTAATGGGATATGGCCCTCTGACTAACCTGAGGCACACTGATTGTTACCATCATGGTGAACGGAACATTCAGAAGCCTACATTGCACCGAGGGAATGGAACCCAACATGGTAAAGGCGAGCCTATCGCCGTTATCCGGTTAGTAAAATACATCGTGCTAGAATGGGACTTTCTTAGACTTATTAGAAAAACTTAGTGATCTGGTTTATCAGGTACACATGTTTAAATCACAAATTGATTAAAGTGTTATTTACAGATTTGTAGGTGGCTTTTTTCAAAAAATAGGCTCTGAAGTATGGCCCACGAAATCAAAATTGACCTTTTGTATTTTCATAATCTATGGTAACGTCTTTGAAATGTTAGTGTTATAAAATTCCTGAAGTCAACGTCACGACATCATTACATACCAACCTTTGTTGTCCTATGTCGTTTGATAATCTAAATGTCTTTGTGGCTTAAGGAATTAGAGATCACTGCCCTTAATTGTGACTGCCGGGTTTAAATGGCATAAGTGCCAGCATCCTTCTTAGAAGTGGATCCATTTGTTCTCTTGGATTTAGTATTTTATCTGTGAACTAGTTAGTTGTAATAAAATGAATGGAGAATGGTAGTCACAAAGCATATTTATGGTTCTGATGTAACGTCAATGGCTTAAGCTGAAAGAAAGCCTCATGGTAATCGATAACCAAACCAATGGACACGTTTCGTGAAACAAGTTTATTCATGCTCTTCAATGTGCCAAGATGAAATAACAGTCTCAGGATATGAGATGAGAAAAATAGACTCTACACAACTGAAAACTTCTACCTTCGTTGACCTTCCTCTGTGCTCAAGGAGTCGCTTGTTGGCTACTCTCTAAACCTAATGGCTTTTTTGGGAAAACAGCAAGAGGGACAATTACTAGAAACCTTATATTTTCAGCAGGACAGCTCCAAATGAACTTTGGCAACCTCCTACTAGCAGTAATACAACGATGGCTTAACGGTTTTATTTATCTGTGGTTTTGTGTATGGTAGAGTGCAGTGGAGGTATTTGCATTGAACAGCAAAAAATGACGGCGCAGAAATCTACCTCTAAATCTGTCTATCCATCCGCTTATCAACCTCTTTTGTTTGATGTCTCTGAGAAAGAGAAGGCAATTTATCATTATCTTTCTCTTTTATAGAAAAAGCGGCAAAAGTCAGAAAAAATACTTTTAATTCTCTTTCATAAGGAATGAGCTATTGAAGCATCTAAATATCGTAATCGAAGATACTCTTCACAGAAAAAAGCTTGTTGGTAACCAGTATAAAACACTCATCCTCAACATGTCGTTTTATTTGAGAAATCGTATTTATTTTTGCGATCAAAGGATGTCGCTTTTGTTCCTTCACCTCACATCCTTCGTTGCTTTCATAGGGACTTTGATATTGCTGAATTGAATGAACGCCACAGTTTACAGCTAGGGCTGCCAATAACATAATTAAATATGTGAACAATTAAAACCCCCAATACCTTACAAGTAGAAATAACTATGTACTTATTGGACCTTCAAGTAATACGTAAGTATATTATAGGTTAACATTTATGTAACTAAATTTATTTTGTTCAATTGTCGTCATTTTAGGGTTTTACTGCTTCTGCCCACTTCTTCTATTACCTGTATGTAATATTTGCCATTAAGACTTTGTCACTGATTTAAATTATATTGTAATCTTAGTCATTTAAGGTCACTTATCGGAGGAAAAATTATAACTAATTATCTCTAACGAGGTAGAAATCACCGGAAATAAACGAGCCACCACCGCTGTAGGCTTATCGTCACTTTAAGTTAAAAGTTCACTTGACAGCTTCAAGCTTCTGAATGTCCTACACATACCTAATTTTTTTACTTATTTTATAATTATCCAGTTTGCTTGTCCCTTTTGAGTGTGACCAGTAACAAACAGTAGCACTGGTAAGGAACCATAAAAAAAACAGCATAACGACAACATCAAACCGTCTCACAGGCTACCCCATTGCAGATATAGTGTTGTGCATATTATTATTGTCAACCCTAGTTAACCGTCCGATATCAGAAAGTAGGCGTGCTTTATTTATACTCTGTTGTGATCATTGCACAATTGTTGGGAAACGCTTTGTGCGATTTGTGACGGGCGAATGTTCGAAGTTTATGTTTAACCCATGTTTTTATCAAAAAAATGCCCATTCATGTAACACCAGTTTGTATTTTTGGTATTTGGTGAATATACCCAATTCAGCAAGACCTAAAATTAATTAAATTCACTGCAAAGTGCGAAAAGCTCAAAATTTTTGGTCATGATCATGATCATTTATCATCATCAACAGCTGCTGCTCGCTGTTCACTGCTGAACATGCCTATTTTAGGCAATAGGCATTCATTGACTGTAACCCTGCAACTTTTTCAGGTCATACGTCCACCTTGCGGGCGAGCGACTGTAGCGAGGCCACGTTTGTGTTTGTCTTCGAATGGTCTACATTCCAGAACTTTTGGCATCAACAGCCACCAGTTCTTGACGCTAAGTGCCTCTATCACTGCCATTTCAACCTCCCACTTGGCTTATGGATGACCTCAGTTCTTCCAATGATGTCCTCAAACCTGATGGCATTTTAGCCTTACGAACCCTCGCGTTGATGACATCAAGCCTTAGTGGCTTATATTAACTGGAGATATCATGCCTTTTGAAAAACGGAGATATTTGAAAAATACATCACAAAATACTGATCTAGGTAAGTCATGTGCATTTCAATTGATTACAAGTAACATGGCAATCGTAGTGATCAGAGGTTCTGTTTTTGAAGCGCATTTTTAAGCAAATTTCACTCCAGCATAATAATATTGTATTCCAGTCTAAAGCTCTACACTTTCAAAGGCTAAGTCAATAATGGAAGTGGATAACTCGCAAGATTCTTCAACGACATAACATCATCGTTCTAAAATCATACTTATTACCACCACTTAAGGTTCCCTCGTTTACTGAGCGTACATCAATAAACGCCTCCTTCGGGTCTATCATATTAATAGAGCGGGCTCTTGCTACGATAATAATGGTTATTTGCCACGCCATTGTCAATGTGGGCTCTGAATTGCGAAAGGAGGTGGGCACGTCATTATTCTGTCGACGGAATTGATGTGCTGAGGATTCGGGGTCGGTTTAGTGATGTTAGTCGATCGATAGAAATGTTATCGATAAAAATATAGGTTTTTTCATAGAACTGACCCAACTGATGTTAAACAATTATATGCCTTATGATCCCTTCATAGCGTACAAAAATGATGAAACATCAGATAATCATACAATTCACATCACATTTCGTATCAGTAGTTTTTTAAGTAAAACAAATTGTTATTTTTAAATACAGTTTATTGTGACTAAATTCATGCAGTACGTCTGATTGAAGTCTAGGATATAATTTACTAGTGCTTATTTGGGGGTCATTTAGAAACACGTAAATTTTGGTCTTTATGTTATTGTATTTTACAAAATCTGGATTGTAGTGTTTTTTGATGTCTTCTCAAACATCTAAAGGTAAGTTCCGTCAGTTTTTCCGTCAACTACGTTGTTTTGTATAAGTTCGTACTTTTATTAAGCCAAAAGAATAATTGAATGTGACTTGCTCTACATTTTTTTTTTAGTTTTGATTACAGCACTCTGAAGACCTAAAAACATTGACCGGATAGCAAGTATTATCTTGGCCTTAAGACTTTTGTTATATGCAGTTTAAATAATCGATATCGACAGTCAGAGTCACATCACTATACCGTACCCGCAACTTTGTTTGCTCCCACATTTTTTGCAACGGACCCACAGAGCCATGGGGATTATCAAACAATGCCGTGCGTAGACGCAGCCCTGGCCACACATCATTTCGCAACCAGAGTTTTTGCCGATTCGTTTAATGGGATCGAACAATTTATTGTAAAAAGCTTTTATTCAATAAACGTTTACGATTTAAATTTTATTGCCATTGAAATTGTTATGAAAGAAATTTTTGAAGTCAATGCGTAGGTAGTAAGCACGTGGTGGATTTCTTTTTTTTTTATATCGGTTCTGTTTATATAAAAAAAAAATGTTTACTTATAATCACTCTTTTCCTTACGAGATTTTTTGTCAAATGATCAGCTTGATACAACTTTAAAAATAACTTATATTAAAAAGTCATTCATTAACTTTACGCATACCCGGCTACTTAAAAAAAAGGACCACAGGACAAATTATAGAGTACAGTTAGTCTTAAAACCATTCAAAGTACGTAGGTACCTACTTTTAGCAATAATATTGATTCTGCTGGGAAGTGACTTCGAGGCATTGTATGAAATCAAAACCTGTACCTACATAATTATTGTAAATTAAAAGTCTCGCTAAATCGATAATTAGAAGTTCACATGCTAACCCGATGCCAAACTAAGCGTAAATATACTTTTTATTATTTACCGTAGATATAAGAAACATTCGTTCGAAATAACTCACAAAGACCAACGAGACTTATAATATGTTTGTCCTACGTAAGTATTGAACCCACGATCTTAGTCTTGCTAAAAAGGTTCACTAACAACTGAGCAAACGTACGGCTCAGTTATTTTTCATTCATTTACTAACTCAATCTTCTAAACCTAATGGATATTGCATCGAAATTATAGAACCCTTGTAATATTCAAAGAAAAAGGGAAATAACAAATATTTTTGAATGAGATAAAGTATTTTTACAACAAAAAAGCATGACCCAGTATCCTACTTCTTTTTTTGATTTATTGTTCTAAAAAACTAAGCGTGGTGGCGCGAGTGTACTGCGAAGGTTTCGTTTTGGCAACAACGTTGTCACAAAGAAGGCTTTTGTACGCTTTATTTCCACGGCCTTCGGATAGATGGCGTTAGTAGTTCGGGTTAGTAGTGTTATGAACTTAGAATTTTGTTTTTGATACCAAAGCATCAATAGGTGTGATAAGTAATTACTTTGTAATAAGTGCCAGATCGTCTTTGATTTAGCGTTATCTCTTACAAATTTTAATCAACAAGACGTGGGTTAGTGGGTCCTGAGAAATAAAACTAAAATCGTAAGAAGGTTGTATTTTTAAATTAATCTGGATTGAATGACAGTCCTAATCCTTAATAAAATTTATCGCGTAAGGTTGAAGGCCTAATTAGTGCCACCGAAGTTGCTGTTGAAGAAGTTGAGTTTAGCGGGAGCAGGCACCCGTCGCACAGGTTGAGATACCTAAGGGACAATTAAGAGGTTATCCCCCGAATTCACAAACGCAAACGAACATTGAGCATACTTCAAAAGTATTCGACAGCCGATTTGGTGTAATTGTTGAAAAGTCGGCTACAACACCAAAGGTGGCGTGTTCGATCCCCGCACACTGCAAACATTTGTGTGCATGAACATGTCTGTTTGTATTGGGCTGGGTGTTTCCCATGTATATTATGGATGTATTTATACGAAAGAAAAAGTGTTTATGTAAGTTTATCCGTTGTATGGTATCCCATATAAAAGAGGTATAATTAGCTCATCTTGGGAATAGATGGCGCTGTGTGATGTCCAGTGATATTATTTTTATTTTTATTATTATGAGCCTGTAGTGTCCTACTGCTGGGCAAAGGCCTCCCTACCGTTTCTCCATTCTGTGCGGTCCAAAGCTGTGATGGACCAATTTTTTAATTTTTCAAATGGGAGTCCAACTCATCCCGCCACCGCCTTGCGGATTGTTGGAGGGGTGTAAGGTTAGTGAGCAACCTTAATAATATCGAGCCACCCTAAGACCTCTGACTAGACTTAACGACTGATATATAGCGACGTCAACCGGGACCAACAGTGCCTTCTGAAGCACTGAGATGCCCGAAAAATACATCAATAAATTTCAGTCGGGGTGGTCACCCATCCCATTTCCAGCCTGACGCGAGTAGCTTTACAACAGCGATCGTCGCCGATCACTATCACAACTGTGCCATGGGCACCTCAAATGTATGCTAATTCCACTCGAGGCTATAGGTGCAGGAAGATATTATGTTAAATTTTAAACCAAGTTCAGATGTCCGCCTGGTGCTGTATTAAATTGTTCGTAGAGGATAATCATAAAGTTAGCTGCGCAAATGGAGCGTAGTGAATGCGAACAGAGATTGGTTGGAGTCGGTTTTCCATTTTTTTTTATAACCTGATGTGTCCCACTGCTGGACAAAGGTCTCCAACTATGCCTGTTATGAGCCAATTTTTGCCATTCAAGTCGTCACACCATCGTTTATCATCGGGGCCTTCCTCTACGGTGATGACCATCCCGCAGATGATGATGATAAAAACCCATCATGATGATGATGGGTTTTATAATATATAATATTTTAAGATGAAATTGCGTTGTATTTGATGTAATATCTTAATCCTCGCAAATCTGAAATAATGTCTCACATGATAACTTTCAATTGATATCTCGTATAACATCAAACGCGCTTTCTTTAGATCCTACTAATATCCTACTAATATCATAAAGGCGAAAGTTTGTATATCTGGGTGTGCCGTGTTGCTCTTTCACGTGAAAACTACTGAATGGATCTTAATGAAACTTTACAATAATGTTGCTAATACATCTGAGTAACACATAGGCTACAATTTATAAAGATATTGTGTAAATTGTTGAAAATATCAAGTAAAATATGAAGATGTACGCGGCATCACGTGGTATGGCATGACAGTAGACGACAGAGACAGACGGCTGCTGTCATTAGCGTAACTATGGGTGCGTTCCGAATTAAGACAAAATCGAAAATAGCGCGTATTTAGAATGAACTTTTAGTTTCTCAACTTAAGTCCACGCGGACGAAGTCGCGGGCGGCCGCTTGTTAAAAATAAGTGTACAATGATGCATAATAACAGCTCTCCGCCCAAGTAGTTTCGTTTATAGAGTGACTGACATAGTAGGTACTTACAAAATACCTATTTACTAAGTTTTTTAACGTTAAAGCGCAAGTCAAGTTAGTTCAAAGCCAAAACTTCGGAAAGCAGGAGGTCGCAACAGCCCAGTAGATAAATTCTTTAAACTCCTTAATTACAAACTAACGAACATTATGTAAGGTTTACATAGCATTGCAGTACAATAGTTGCGCGATTTTAAAAAGTACATGTCATACCCTTTTTACTTGTTAGATAAGTTTGCCACGTTTTCTTATTTAAATTGGTTGCTGGTTCATATCTTTTCCACTGCTCTTTTTTGTTCAACTTTATTGTTAGTTAATCAATATCTTTCTATCTTTCTTTAGTAATAATTTGAAAGTGAAAGCGTCCCCATATCTCCCTCTGTCCGGTATCGTCTTGCGCTAGCCCACCGTAGTCGCGCGTAAACCCAGGTTATACCGCGGCCGATAGCGGGCGCGAATTATGACCGCCGCTTAACGGGATCAGCGGGCTGCATTGATTTAAATGCACTTAGGATAGTGCATTTTAATTACATAAACGGCCTATATACGTCCCTTTGCTGGGCACAGGCCTCACCTAAACTATGAGGTGGAATGAGCCATGAGCATTTGAATTACCATCTTTCTTTAGTAATGTTTGAATGTAATGGCGTCTCCATAGCTCTCCCTGTCTGGTATCGTCTTGCGCTAGCCCACCGTAGTCGCGCGTAAACCCAGGTTATACCGCGGCCGATAGCGGGCGCGAATTATGACCGCCGCTTAACGGGATCAGCGGGCTGCATTGATTTAAATGCACTTAGGATAGTGCATTTCAATTAACATAATTTGTAATTTTACGTCATTGTTTAAGCACTGTGACGGACTGTTGAAAGCAATAACGGGTCTGATGTAGAGCTTATTGGCGGATCCTATTTTTGAGCTAAAAGCTTTGAGGTATTTTTGGTGCCTTTTTTGTTTCTGGCTTTGGAGCCTGTGATCTTATTGGATTGAACCTCTATGGCTGTATGAAACTATCAAATATACCAATCAACGTCGTTATATCAGTACGGTAAAGAGAAATGATATAAATAATTAAGTCATGAGTTTAAATTATAATTTATGAAAAAGAATTGCAAGATATTTCATAGCATCAAACCAAGTCAGCCTAAGACAATACAATACACAATGGACATGAATACAATGATTTTGTCTATATTAATATACAATACCTACCTACCAAAAATAATAATGATTTTTGACTACCAGCGCGCCAATAACAATTTAGATCTTTTTTCCACAATTCCTGTGGTAAATTATATGAATAAATTATATAAATTATATGAAATTACTAAAAACTCATAGTTGATATCCCTAGTAACGTACACACACGACTGGCTATAGCCAGTAGCCTAATATATTAGGACTAGAAAATTACAAAGAAAATTAAATAAACTCTCAATCACAATAAACATTATACAATAACAAACAGCCTAATTTCTTTCAGTTATGAGACGAACAATAATTAAGATCAAACTCTAATATTATCGTTGAAAAAGCTTAACATCATTTGCACTCACTCTTAAAGGTACTTAATACCTTCCTACATTAAGTTCTCATGAACACCCTTTTCGTTAAGCTCATCATCATTTGAAAAGCATTAAAACTCTTAACTACTTCGACAGCCTTAATCTAATTAAAAACTGTGTGCTCGCATAAAGAGAAAACTTCTCGTAAAAAGATAACACCTAAACGTATTCGAACAAATTCAGTGGAAATCTGATAAAACTCGTTTCCCTTGGAAGTTCGTTTTATCTTGGGAAAGGCGGCTGAACAGGCAAATTTGTATACATTTATCGCAGGAAAACTTCCAGAAATTCCATTTATATTCAATCTTTCAGTCACTGTAGCAGACTGATAAGGATTCTTTTAGCTTATGACTTTAAATTAGGCTTCGTATTACATGAATTTGTCTAATCTCGGACGCAGATATAATTAAAATAAACCTTCGAGATTATTTTCTTTGAATCGATATTGGAATGTAATTTGAAATTCATAATCCCGCTTCTCAACAGAGCTCAGCAAAGCGAAGATGTAAGAAGCTGTAGTTTAAATTGATTAATAAAAATAATGTTTTTTTAACAAATTCACTAATATAGAATAACAAAGACAGAAAAGTAAAAAAAACCTTTAACAACAACTAAAAACAACCCACACATGAACAAGCGGGCTCAACAACGTTTAAAGCTCCTAGCACACTTTTCCAGTGTGGCAACTATACGGCTCCGACCCAGCAATTATCTTGCCATTCAAATTTGAACCTTAAGTTGTAAAAGGCACAATACATTTTGCAATAAGAGTATGAGATAACCAACAGCAAGCTGTCAGCACGCTCGTCGCTACTATACCAAACAACCAGCAGCTTGCGTGCTACGACCTCAAGGCTACTTATAAGCCCCCAGAAGTTACCAAGCCGCCCTAAAGATGTTTTAGAATCTTTATTACTCTGTGGTCGCAAATACCACGAAACAAAATTCAGAGATTAGTCATAACGGAAAACCACTTTGTGCGTAAAGAAATGACGTCATTGGTCTTAGGTAATAAATCCCAAATTGATGCGAAAACCATGTAGAATTTTAATTATTGATGTATTTTTTAGTTAAATTTAATGACTAGGCTTTAATGACTGTTTTCATTTTGTTTTCTTGGAAATTTTGTTGGCTTCGATTTTTAACATGTATTTATGTACCTACGTAGAGGTTGTCTTATATAAAGTTACCATGCATTCCATTGGAAATGTTGGATGTCTTTTTAGGATCTCTGAGGGGATACATAACTCCCCTCGTGTGGAGCTGGGTTCCCAGCACAGCGCGCCAGCGATTCCTGGTACCGCGCAAAAGATGGCCTCCGCGGAGTTTAGTGGGTATGCCCATGCCCACTGGGGTGGGTGAGCCCCACACTCCGTAAGCGTTCTCCGCGTAAAACGAAAAAAAAAGAGTCTTTTTAGGATAAGACAGTTAAGTACTAGTAAAAAAACAGTAAAAGTATAAATAGTATGTAGTAGATGCAAAGCAGATGTAATGTTTGGTCCATTTAGAGCTGTTTTTTCAAATTGTCAGATAGAAATTAACAGGCCAATAAATTACAAGTCGGCAGATTTAAGAAAGAATGTAAAAATGACATATTGCAATTAAACCTCGTCTTAAATGTGGATATAGAAACAGGGATTTTACTAAAATGTTACTATTTAGTTAGACCTTTTCATACATGATCGTATACGATTAGGACTGCTGACTGGAAAAGTCCATACTTAGAAATTATCGGTCAAAAAATTTATGCATTACTTTGCCGGGCACGTCATTTTATTATCGATGGACTCTCAACCTGGTCGTGAGTTTGACTTCAAACCAAAACATTTTTGTTTGTGTTTTTGTTTAGCTAGGACAGTGGAGGTTGACCTCGTGTCAAAAAGTAAGATGATTCATGGATCGTCGGATGCTGTCGGATGTTCATGTAGATCTGTCGTATCTTCAGGTCATATAACTAAATACATTATTCCACACAGCGCTATCTAGCCCACACAAAAGTTTGTGCTTTGCGGGGATCGAACCCGCGACCTTTGGTGTAGTAGCCGACTTTTCAACAATTACACCAAATCTGTCGTCATATAAAAGTATAGATACTTTATGTCAGTACTGACGCGAAGTCAAAAATTGTCCTCTGGCGTACGTACCTATGATTTGACCGTGTGTACAAGACAGCATGATTATTTACTAGAGCGTGAACGATACAGATACATGTTGCCCAGTGTTGTCTCAAACTGTCAATGTTTTGCTCAGGTGGTCAAAAGTCTTGATTTCGGGAGCCAATTTTTTCGCACAAGTAACCTGTGTTCGTATTTTTATTATAATATCATTGTGTGCACCATAATCTCCACCTGGTTAATCACTTTGAACAGCTGTGGTCGAAGTCGACTCGGTCTCTATTTTTTATATCAAACCTTGAATATAACACTATAATCTTGTAATCAGATAGCGCAATCAACAAAAACAATAGAATACCTAATCATTCGCTTTTTGTATTACTTTGTAGTTTGAACTAACGAGTTCAGTCACGGTTAAATGATATTTTCCTCAACTTCTAGCTGACAACAGTTGAATTTAAAAAAAAAAAAACATTTTTTTTTTATTGAAGTAGACCATTACACAGTACTTTCGAATCATCGTCAAGTATCCTTATTTTAACCACTTAATAAACATACACACAATAATACAATATACAATATATAAAATATATATACAATAAAATACATAAACACAATGTGACTCTACCACCGGCGTTGGAAGGTTGTTTCTACTAAGAAGACCCGGCAAGAAACTCAGCAATTACTCTTTACAATTTCTCAGTACAATGTTTCACTGTACAAAGTGAGTGTTTGAATAAACCAACAGAGTCATACAGTTTTGATATGAAAATAAATAAAACAGGAAGTTATTAAGTAAACTTAGGTAATCTAAGTAAACTTGTGCGGACCAACTATGCTATTCCGGCGGACGCCAAAGCTCCCTTCCCTCGTGTGAGTGAACTTTAAAATTCAATTTCTTTGACACTGTGGTCGTTTGAAAAAAAATAACTAAGCCAAATAACATTTTTAAATTATTTACATACAAAATGAGGCAAAATACTTATTCAAAGTAAAGCGTATTGATGATTGAGGAAAGCGTGAAGCACCGAGATGTGAAGTGATGTCCGATGTGCACCGCCGGCATAGCACGGCAGTTCCTGAAGATGGCACCTGTTCACAAGTTGACGTGTGAGCCAGCCATCGTCCCACTCAACCATATTTTAGGGAATGGAATGACCGAATGATTTTAAGAGCGCGAATAAGGTTGAAGGCTTATTAAGCATTATTTTCCTAAACTCGGGGTCACTACAACAATGATTGTAACAGCTATTATTTTCAAATTTATTGGTTCAATGTCATCATTAAAAATTACGTCTGGTATGTATACGGACAAATATTTGTATAACCTTTGGACGGCTGAGGAAATGTTTACTTCCTTATTTTGAAAAGAAATGAAAACAAAGTAAACATTCGTAATTGTAATTACATTTATAAAGTTTTTACTAAATAAAGACGAGTATCTATTCTTTCGACGACCAACACATTTATTTATTGATTAATCTTACTCAGACAAGCCCCTTTCTTTTTATTTTATCATTTTGTAATATTTTAGATAAGTTAAGTTAAAAAAAATTGTAAACCAATTAGTCAGTAATAAATTTAGTCATCATCACATATAATCAACTCAAGACAATTATTATATACTGAATAATTAAATGATCTGAATACTTTTACCCCCTATTTGTGAAAGCTTAAACAGCTCTTCAACAACACGTTAACTTCTGCATCGCTTTGCCGATTCCATTCTTGTTGCTGTTGCCATTTGCGAGTAAGTGACATAACACATCAATTGCTTAAACTATGCTTTACCGTTGTGTTCGTTTTTGTGATTAAGGGGGTAAAAATATATGTTGTGTGTTGTGTAATGACTACCAGTAGTAGAGTATTCGATAGAAGAACAACCTCTCGATTCTGTACTGGAAATGTTTGAAACTCAATAGTAAAATTTGTTATATTTATTCTCTTGCATATTTGTTCACAATTGCACAGTAGGTAAATCAAAATATGAATGTTTGACCTCTGTCTCGTCTGAGGGTCTATAAGTGCAATTAAAGTTGAATGCCAAATACTTGTATGAGTAAACTATGACTATGCAAGTTGTCAGTTACGTGTTTGTTTGTACTACTTCACACTTTTTTATGTCAATTTGCATCCGAAACATTTTTGTCACAGCAATTAAGGATCAAGGTTAGTAGGTATATTATAATATAATGCCCGCGACTTTGTCCGCGTCGACCTAGGTTAAAAGTAATATATCTTTATAACTTGTAGCCTATTTGATATTCAGATGCATAAGCTATATTATTGTAAAGTTACATTATCATCCATCCAGTAGTTTTTACATGAAAGAGCAACACGGCACATCCACACACACAAAATTTCGCATTTATGATATTAGTGGGATTTAAAAAGAGCAGGCAAGTGCGATTCAGATTGCCCATGAAGGGTTCTGTAGCAGCAAGTAACATTGTGTTTTTTTTTATTTGAGTAGATTGAATGAAAGGTAAATTGCCGTTTAAGTTTGCATGGTAATGTACTGCACAATTACAGCAACAGTATAACAGCACATAATGCTACCCATTTCCGTGTTTTGTCTTGCTCTTGCTAATTGATTTTAGAGGACCGACCGGAAATAAGTATAGCGTGTCATGTCGTCCACCGTACATCATTTTTTTCAGTTTATTCATTCATTAATTTTAGAAGTTACTGGGGGGTGGGGGGGATTTTCCATCACGGGAGTGTAAGCCGCAAATTGTTCAATGAACACAAAGTAGGTGTGTTCCAGTCAGATTAGCCTTTGAGCAAAAGGCTATATAATAGGAACCGTTGACGGCATTAAAGCCCACCCATTTCAGGCATTCTTTCTTGCTCTATTATAATTGCAAAGTACTGTGTTTCGGCAATATGAAGTACAAAACGCAAATGAGTAGCGTGAGGAGCCGTTGACTGTACACATTAAGTTTCTTACTTTTATTGATATATTTATGAAGCCCATAAAAATACTAAGCTTAGTCATAATATGCCTCCTTATTCGCAAATGTATCAAAAAAACTATTTCCTGCGTAACAAGTTTGCATCGCCGCGAGAAATAAATCCCGAGCCTGTTGGTCGAGTTTTTGCGTAGTTTCAAATTAATTGTTGAGTGTGTGTAATCTCACTAGGAATGCGTTCATCGTAAGTTGCTTTGTCAAATTAATTTGTTTATACCTATAAAAAGTAAAACTGAGCCTAGTGACAGACAGACAGACAGACAATGGAGGCTTAGTAATAGGGTTTCGTATTAACCTTTTAGTTACGGAACCCTAAACACCAACTTGAATTGGGACCTGTATTCCTAATCGTTCTACGACGACATAACAAACCACGGGGTAGATTCCGTGTATTGGCATCGGCCTATGTGAAGTGTCATTCACCTGAAAAGGAAAATGAATACACAAGAGCTCTAGGCCTCCTATGTTGCAAACAAATGAACATCAATGAGATGTGATCTTATTATGGTTGGAAAGCACGCATTGTCCTAATTCAATTACGTCTGTGTTTGTAACTTGGGTTTTTTGAAATAGGGTGACTCAAAACCTGGCTTTCGTGCTTAGACCTGCGTGTCTTTTCTTGTCCAGGGATGACATTTCGACTAACATCACCTCACACCTCGGTGCTTGAAGCTTTCTCCAATCATCGATATGCTCTACTTTTAATTAGTATTTTCTCTCAATTTGTGAATGAATAATTTTAAAATGTTATTTAGCTCAGTTCTTTTCTATCAAACGATTAAAGTCCCAAAGAAACTGAAATTTAAAGATAACTCACCCCGACCGAAGTGAGATTTGGCGCCAACCGGAATAACATGCAGGCTAGAAATAAGTCCCCCTCATGGGTTCTCGCCTCGGCGTGACGAGGGGGCCTAGTACTGGTGGTAGGGGAACCACCGGGAAGCGAAGAGAACTCAGGCGTGGCAGTGTGGTGGACTGGGAACCCACCCACTGCGGCCCGTGAGGGCGGCGTGGGGCTGCGGGGCCAGTGGCCAGCTGGCACGCGGTACGGGGGTACCGTCGCAGGCATTGCACGGGCTTCACCACTGCCTGGTAGGGACGGCTTGACATCCTTGGCTGTCCCTTCTGGCCTCCCCTCACGAAGGGGGGGTCGCTTCCGACCCGCCGTGCAGGCGGGCTCCGTCCGGGGGAACGCGTAACAGGCCTCGCGCTACTCACCGTGTTCCCCCACTACGGACGATTAGAGGGAGTAGTAGGGCCACTGGTACACCATCTTTCCAGTGGAGAGTCCGACATAACCCGTCCGTCCCCCGGTGGACGGGTATGCGTAAGGCATTTCCCCATACTTAAAAAAAAATGGCTAGAAATAAGTGGCGGTGAAGTGTTTTGGATGGTATATAAACATTTCACAATGTCAAATTACAAATATTCTGTTTTGACTGTTTAATGGTACTCAAATCGTAATTACAAATATCAAGCTGAGTAATTTACAATATTATGAAGCACGAGTAATTTTCATTCATTGGCCCGAATATAGGATGCTCCTTTTACGAGGGATGATTTTGATATATTTTTTTTTTGTACAGATTAGATCATTTATTATTCAAAACAGACAAAAAGGTTCACAGATTCTGAAGGAAATTTTAAAAATAAACTTCAGAATAGTACTATTTTTTCACATTGACCCTTAGTTACTCGCACGAGGAGTATTACATACTCGTAGCTGCTCGCATGGGGTCACAGATGACCCCAAATAGTATGAATAGTTTTAATGACTTAATGAATGATTATTTTATGAGCATGAAATATAAAGGGCCTTTATGTTTAGGTCCCACTGCCGCGCACAGGCCTCACCTCAACTATGAGGTGGGACGAAAAATACCACAGTGATCGCCACAACTATACGCCACGGGCACCATTCTGTTATTAGATTATAAGCAAATTAAATTATTTTATCAGTGTACAGTAAATGTGCAGTATTTGATGTTTCACATTTACCATCTGATACCTAATATGGGCTTAACTCATAACATATTATTAGCGTCAAGCTCCGCACAGTAAACTCAACGACAGGACTAACCATATCTGACTAAGGGCCGGCGCCCACTATCGGCATCGGCACGCTTCAGGCTTTTAAGGTGGCAAATAGTAATATACTCTAACGTAATGGCAATAAAGTAGAAAATGCCGAAACAGAAACAGAACAAATGCATTTTGTTTTTACGAGAACACATTACGGAAATTTCTACTTTATTGCCATAATGTTAAAGTATATTGCTATTTGCCACCTTAAAATCCTGAAGCGTGCCGATGCCGATAGTGGGCGCCGGCCCTAAGTGATCAAAGGCATTAACTGACCAATTATAACATTGTTAAGATTATAAGTTGTTATTCAGAAGCCTCTAGTAGTTCACGGATGAAGGATTAATGAATAATCGCCATGCAGGAAGACTTTTTGTTGAATATAGTTCAAAACGAACAATGGAAATAACCATGCCTTTGTAAAAATAAAACTTTAGACGAAAATAAGTTGTTTTTACGCATGGAACTACCGCGTGTTGATAACTATTAAATCATCATTATAATTATGAAGTGTGAAACAAAAGCCTTTACGTTCCACGGCCTGGGCACAAGCCTTTTTGCTTCTCTAAGCGAAGTTATGCATGGCCAGTGAGTCTAGGTTGGAACAAATGGGCTATATATTGGTCACCCCCAAAACATGCAACACAAAACTCTTCAGATATAAGTGTTCCCCCAATCCAAGAACGAAGTGATCAATTAAAGATATGTATGAATTATGTGTTTCTTATAAAAAAAAAATGGAAGTGTTATTATGGGCATAATGGACGTGACGTCCAGGGACGTCAACCGGTGCCAACTGCTATTCAATCCTTTTGAATTACGGCTCACGTAGGTATGAATCTAAACTTCTGCTCTCACAAAACCTGGTTTGCCGAATGATATCGAGTGACCTATGTGTAAAGTAATGAGAACCTTCGAGGTCACTGTAAGTCAGGGCTGTGTGCCTCCATTACAACTGGCTCCGAGGAAGGGCGGTGGTGTAGGAGTAACCTCACATCGCCATTCACACCGGCGGGTGTAGGGAGGAGGTGTAATTCTCCGTCAAGCTGGGTTTGAGAAGCCAGCATAACGCACCAGGGGTCCACAGGCAGAGTTCTTTACGAGAGATCACGGAGACTCACTGTTTACACGCAGAAGCAGCTCTTTGGGGTTTCCTCGGTATTCCCATCCCCTTCTGGGGTAGGAGATTCCGAGACCACCCCAACATTCTCCAGGAGCGAGAGTCAGGCGTAAACGCGTTCCCTCCATAACTAAGGGTTTAATGTAATAGTATTGTAGCCTTACATTCGGTTATGTATATCACTACCACCGGTCACTACAGCAATTCAAACTCTATCATTCATGACCGATGTGATGTTGAACAAGTTAACCTTCACAAATGTCATGTATGACGTTTATGTTCTGACTTCATTGAACCGGCGAGTCCGATCGGCGCATGCACTTGACGTTTCGGTTAGTCCACTCATCAACCCAGCCAATTGCAACTGAGCGAGTATGATGTAATATTAACGACACAATCACTTGATACATAAGGCATTTATTTACATCGTTTAATTATCAATCATCCATGAGATGGGTCTCTTCAATTAACTTACACAAGATACAGAACCCATCACCATAATTATTTAAATAAAAGCATAATCATTAAAGTATAAAATCTTTCGTTTATCTTTTGCTCTGGAAGAGTTGTAAATGATCTAAAGCAAAGAAGTGCCTGCTACGATTTCAATTATAGCTAATGTGAAGTATTGATGCTATCGACATTTGACCTTTTACTGTGAAATTTTTTTTTTTTCGAACAATAATGGTGCTGAACTTAAACATTATTTCAGTAAAGTTAAGTCAAACCAAGAAAACTTAATTATCACTTATGACACCACTAATTCACTCTCAAGTATATTTCTAGAGCATTTTCTTCATTAACCGTTTCTACCTACGTCCACTTTCCTGGTAGGCGTTCACGACGTTTTTGCCATCTTTCTCTGTTTTCAAACTTCTCTAATCCATTGGCCATCGGCTTTGCGGTAACTAAGTATGTGGCCTTTACATTTCCCACTTCAAGTTTCTAAGTAGCGACGAGTTCTTTAACGGATTTTTTTGAATTTATGGTTCCATCTCGTAGCAAATGCGGATCACAGACCCCGCCATAGCTCGTTGGATGACCTTGAGTTTTCTTATATGGCTCACCGTGGACCACTTCTAACATTCTTAGTAGCACACAAAGATTAGAACTTAGTTTATGTTTGTTTTAATTTTATGATAGGTATCAGAAGTTAAAAACTTATGAAGTACCGATAAAATATTTATATTTATTTTATGTAATAGTCTGGAATATCGAATCCATGATCATTTTTAAACTGCTCTAAGAGATTTTTGTTCTCAACACAACCACCGTTTTTTTTATATTATCAACATTGCATTTTTTCTGTTTTTTTATGTATTGTAACAAAAACGGGCTTCAAGATGAAACAAGTATTGTATGACTCGTATAACTGGTTCCTTGTTCATAAAGCATAATAATATGTTTACTCGCTATATCTATGATATTATAATAGACATACCTACTTGATGTTACTGACCTTATAAAAGTAACCAGAACAAGAAACTTTGTATATTACAAAAGTTCACGGCGCAATCAAGTCGTGTTTGTCAAAGTCAAAGATGTCTAAAAAAGTTTTGACTTTTATATGTTTAGTTAGTTTTATTAATTTAGGATATTCAAATTCGGGTGAGTGGATTTTTCTTTAAAATTATTTCTTATGTTTTGGAATATTGTGCAAGATTTACAAATATTTTAAATAAGTAGGATGTTGATTGATGAAGGAAAGATTAGAAAAAAAAGATGGATGGATGGATGCTGCATCCAAACTCTTCTTCGGTCGTTAGAATAGCTACTATTTTAACTACATTTATTGAGTCAGCCATTTTTATTCATAAACGTAAACTGTTTTGTTGTAATTTAAGTAATTTTCATGGTAATTTATTTATTTTTAATTCTCCAAAAAAACGGATATACCTACCTAGTAAAAAAATGTAGCTTCTTCGAAGAAAATGTGAAGAGTTTAACACTATGTATAGATACAAGTATACCATATAGTACTTCCTACTGAATTTATGAAGGCGAAAGTTGGTATGTGTGTATGTGCAGTATTGCTCTTTTACGTAGAAACTACTGAATATATTTTAATGAAACTTTACAATAATGTGGCGTATCCATCTGAATCGCACAAAGGCCACAATTTATAAAGAAATATTACTTTTTGTTTTACAAATGAAGTCCACGCGGACGAAGTAACGGGTGGTCGCTAGTATGTTTGAAAAAACTTTTTGTATTGGATTGTTCATTTAACAAAGAAGGCTTCAGTATTTTAAGATCACGCTACGTCAAGTAGGAGTGAAGCATAATTAAAATTAATACAAAACAGGAGGAAGTATTCTTTTCGAGCACACCGTAGCCGTTGCCTAAACGGTTAAACTTACTTTAAGAAATATATTTGACAAGATTTGTTTACCATCAAACAGTGTACAATAAGTCTGTGACATCCAATATGATGTACCGTACATAATGATTGTCATAACAATATTTTACGGTTGACTGACTATAACCTTTGTAATGGTGAACAAAGTTTTAAAATAAAGCAATATTTGCGGAGGTGATTCAATTTTGTAAACATAAAAGTGAACCCATAACAATAATCATTCTACAACTAGCAGCTGCTCGCGACTTTGTCCACGTGGACTAATGTTAAAAAAATTAAATATATCTTTATAAATTGTAGCATATGTGCTTTTCAGATGTATAAGCTGTATTATTTTAAAGTTTCATTTAAATCCATTCAGTAGTTTTTACGTGAAAGAGCAACACAGCACATCGAGACATACCTACAAACTTTCGCATTTACAATATTGATAGGATTAATAGGATATTATTCATTAAAAGTAATAAATTCGAGCCAAATTGCCCTTGACATTATTTGATTCCAGCGAATATCAAGATACAATTTTGGAATTGCTTCGCAATAAAACAATGATTGCTTCCACTAATAGGTTTAAAAGGGGGGTGGAATTTCCTATTGACTAGCGTGACCTTATTGATAAATCACCTTTACTAATATGTTGAAATATAATATGTATCTAGGTGGTTACGTGCTTACATAAAATTACACAAAAAATATTTCTTTCAAAGGATAAATTAGCCAGGACATATTGAATGGCACAGTAACAAGCTTTAGCACAAATTCTCTTTGTATCAGTATGACAGATATAAATATAAAACTAGGGGTCGGGTGGGATTCGAACTTGCATCCTTCGCAAGCCAAATTATTTATTTCTCAATGACGCTACCAACCAGCCAAATCCAGTCGAAGTCTGTAGATGATTTTCTACATTTATTATAAACCAAACTAGGTAGTCAGAGGCTCACTGAATGTTGCCTTCACGGTGAACGTAATATTTAGAAGTCCACATTTTGCCAAGTGGTTTTAAATCCAACGTGCTTAGTGGCGAATTGTTTTTATGTTTTTTATCAATGTTTTTCATCCCCGGAGAGTTAGTCAGTTAACAGAATTGAATTTATTAGCATTAAATTTAGATATTTAACTTTCTACTATTTACTACTGAAATAATGTTTCTGTAACATCCATTTTTTTTGCAGTACCATACGTAACAAAATGTGCAGCGGCAGATTCAAAGTGTCTAAAGAGCTCAGCTCAAGCCGTTCTGCCAATCTTCGCAAATGGGATCCCTGAACTTGGTGTGGAGACTCTAGATCCTGTCACTCTTACGAAGACTATCGATGCCAGCACCAGTGGGTTGAAACTGCTCATCAATAACTTCAAAGTTAGTGGCCTGAAAGACTGTGTTCTGAAGAAACTACAGTGAGTATAGTGTTTTTATTTGTATGTAGATAGCAATAACTAAACTGATGGCTGCTGGTCAATTTCTTAATAGATGCCTGTAGGGTACAGATACCTTTACGTTTAAGTGACCCATCGTAGTACGAGTTGTCGCTTTAAAATAGGTCACATAAATCTAAAGGCGTCTGTACATACGAGTATCACGCGCTAAAAATACATGGGATGTCATAAGAAATCACCAGACCGGTGAAAAACTAAAATTACATTTATGTCATTTCAGTACATTTAAAGCGCTTTCTACATGTCACCAGGCAATGATATTACAATAAAAAAGAAGTAGATAGGTTATGTTAGTACTGACGCGAATCCAAAAATTGTCTACCCTGTGGACAAATTTCTTCCAGTCTTCCAATCACTTCCAGTCCTATAGACACTTTACGCATGAGTTTGAAAGCATGCTCAACACTAATTGAATTCGGGAGTTTGTGTCTAACAGCACAGTATAAACCATACAGTGGAACTTCTACATACAAACGTGCCTCTCTCGGTTTGAATGTGTGCGTGCGCGTCGCGCGCCGTGTCGCGATATCACGCACACGCGATTTCACGCACACGCTAGCATCAAATAGGGAGGCATAGGGAGGCGGCAGTACGGACGGGCTGTGCCGCGTGTCTGTGTGCACGCTAGGCTAATAACTCGGCGGGCGGCCTTAGATAACCTACTGTATGGTTTATACTGTGCTAACAGCGCACATCAACGGATACCATTAAGAATTAGCCAAAACATACTTAGATCATTAACATTGTCCATGGCCTTGGCCTCACAGGCGAATCTGCATAAAAAGTTACAAGACAATAGTTCTAATGGTTTCACGTGACATTGTGTCACATACTAGTGTGTCGTTAGGTTTTTCTCGAAGATTTGACAAGTTTTGTGCATTGGCATGTTTTGTGATGAAACAGATATTTGTTCTGGGCCTAGGTTTTTGATGTACCTTCGTTGTTTCCGGTTTCCATAGCTTTGTGTTAACGTAAACTAAAACACAAGGATAAGAATCAGTATGTGAGTTTGTGTCATATTTATGTACTACTAGACTAGTTTCCTTGACAAACGTCGTTCTTTCAAATACTATTGGACTGAGACATTTCAATAAAACCAATATTTGATTGAAAACAGATCTTGATCACTTTCCGTTTGACAAGTATTTTTTTATTTTATTTTATTTATTTATTAGGAAAATCAACGGCGTTACAGACATGTGAAATACAGTACTATCTTATCAATTGGAAAGTAAGGCTAATTACAGATTTCCACGAAAGCGTATAAATGTAAGTTCAGAAGTGAAATAGGTACAATGCTATGTCGGAAGTAAAGTAAAATGTCTATTACATGGATAAATAATTCTAATAAGGGTTTAAAGAACAGTGGATATAAATTCTTGTCTTTTTTTTTTTGCTTACTCTCTCTCTACGCTCTTGTGTGTGTGTGTGTGTGTGTGTGTGTGTGTGAGAGTGAGTGTGAGTGTGTGCGTGTGTGATAGAATGGTAAGGGAATGCCAGTTTGTATTATTTACAGAAATTTACCGTTTGTGATCAACTAGTTAGGTTTAGTAGTTTAGTTTTACTGAATTTATATGTTTAAGAATTTAAAAATTCCTTTGTTTTTTTCATTATTTGTGCTCGAAAAACAGGTTTGGAACTATGGAAAATGTCTATATCGTTAAATTGTTTATTATATGTTGAGACTATACGTGTTAACACTGAGTTCTTTGCATAATTGGTACGACGCGGAGGGATGGCGAATAGTTGACTGTGGCGGGTACGGCGTGAAGGCACACACAGTTTTAATTCACTCAGTAGGGCTGGACAGTCCAGGCGAGCGCGAAGTATGTCGTACAGCAGCATCATATCGGCCACTGTGCGGCGGCTACCGAGAGGAATCAAGTTAAAGTGATTACATGCGTCTTTATATGAGTCAAAGTATTTACGCGATCTATAATTCAAGTGTTTGATGAACTTTTCTTGAATATGTTCGAGCCTTTCGGTGTATGTTAGGTAGCATGGAGACCAAATACAGCTCGCGTACTCCAAAATGCTACGGACATAGGAGTTGTAAATTGTGATGAGGCACTTTACATCGTTGAAGGGTTTACAAACTCGTAAAACAAGTACGATACGATATATAAGTACGAAAGCCAAGAAGTAAAGTTTAAATTGTGGTTTTCGGAAGGCACGTTAAGCAGTTTTTCTCTCATTAGATTCATTAACCCCCGAATTCACAAACGACAATCAACGCTAAACGCGTTCACGCTCATGCTGTTCCTTTTCAGTTTTATTGTCATTTTACGGGACAGCATGAGCGTGAACGCGTGCTCACCGTTGATGGACGTTTGTGAATTCGATGGTAAGCACAAAACAAAACACGAACAAAAAGCTCTGTTAACAATTATTCATGACTTTTCCAGGCGAGACGTAGCAAAATCCAAGATATCTGGTAAACTCCTGTGCACTGTGACCAATAAAGGACAGTATGAGATGGATGGCCAGCTTCTCATCGTCAGGGTGCAAGGCAAAGGCGATATAACCGTTGTGTTGAGTAAGTATACAATAAAATATGCAATTTTGAAAACAATATTTGCTTAAATTTTCATAGTCGCTAACAACTAGTGTGTATTGGTGAATTGTAGCAATCTCGTTCTATTACATTCTCATTTGATAACATAAAAAAATATCAACAGAATAACTATTGGTATTTTTTTTCATTTTGCTGGCCTGTACTACAGTAGGTCTGCAATTTCTTTCAACAAAAATACCGCCAATATCGTACATTGACCCAAAAATTATCTGTAGATTACTTTGCTTTATTGGCAAAAATGTGTTTTTCATATTTTTATGATCTTTGCATTTTTTCAAATAACGTCTTTTTGTAACTTAAGACTTCACTCACTTCTTGGCTAAAAGGTAATTCTCAAGCTTGCAATGATAGTATTTAAAAATGAAATCGCTATATCAGAACTTAGGTAGCCTAGGCCGAGGGTAATCGTAATTTACAGTTATAACGTTGCGGTTTTACGTAGATAGAAACCACATAATCAAATGGGTTCCTCCAAATCGCTCGAGATCGCTTTTTAGTTATAAAGCCGCCCAAATTGTACATGTACGGTGGACGGCACAGCACTCTACCCATTTCTGGTCAGTCTTCCTTGCTCTATTGCAAAGGAATGACATTTGGCAAGAGCGAGAGATAAAACGGAAATGGGGTAACCTGATGTGCTGTTGACTGTACGTTAATCTGTGTTTCGTTGCTGTTGATTTCTATTGTTTTGGTGTGCAAAAAAGAATATATCTATCTATTAAACTCCCAATCCACCCACCTTACAAATGGGCCGGCTTCCTACGCTACGATTGTCTTTGAAACGACTGCCGATCTGTAGTATGATAGGAAGTTGGCTACTACAACAGAGGTCACATATTGGACCCGCACAGTAGAAACATTTGTGTTCATAAACATATTTATTTGTCAATACTAATAGACTGGCTTTTGCCTATGAATATTATGTATGTATTTACAAATAATAAGTATTTAAATATGTTTGACCGTTGTCTAGTACCTATAGTACAAGCTTTGCATTTGGACTAGAGCTATTTTTTGTTATTATTCTTTTTTTACTATAGCGACTGTCATTGCTACTATGTGCCTTGCCTCTAACTTTGACTTTTTTGTAAATTTGGAGGTTACAACAATAATAATATATGCAACCGGAATACATTTCGAAATTATTTGTTGAATAGAAAATAAATAAATTAACGGTGACGTAGAGAACTTATATGAACTAAGTTCGAGGTCAGCCAGTTCATTAATTTGAATATTGCTCATACCACCACAATACTAACTTCAGTAAATATTTCTAAAATATGGAACCGTCCAACCTTTTTCATCATTATGATTTTCTTTAACCAAATAAACAGAAATTAGGTATTAAAAAAAATACGTACGTTAAACGTAGTGTGTGACCCACATCTCTGAATGTCACGCCACAAAATCATAAAAAAAAGATTCTTAAATTCCGAATGGTTGTGTTTTTCAAATTCTTATTTATTTATTTTATCTTTAATGCACGAAAATAGTACAAACGGCGGACTTAATACTGAAAGCATTTTCTACCAGTTGTCCGTCTGACAGACAGAAAAGCTTAGCGTTAGCGGTACAAGATTTTTGTATATTATTATCCCTATAACTATTTTTGTAAAATAATATCTTTTCCTATATTGATCTCTTCAAGTAGTTAAACAAAAAAGCTAAGCTTGCTGAGTGACGTCATTTTGGACCTTAATTGTTCCCAAACAAGTTTCCTATAAATCTCTCAATTTTCCAGGAAAGATTCTAATCAGCTTGGAAGCAGACATGGGCGAGAAGGTGGGCAAGGATGGCAAGAAGTACTGGGACGTCAAACGTTTCAAACACTCCTTCGAGCTACAAGACAAAGCTGATGTGAAATTCACTAACCTCAACACCGGAAACGACATAATTGGTACGTATTGAAAACGAAAAAGACAAAAAACAGTAGAATTAACCCTTCTCCATCATCATGACTTGCAGCTTTGAAGTGTCCGTTCCAAATTAGCAGGACGAACATTGATTATCCTAAAATATTTCGTTTGTGTGCCTCCTTGAAAGTTGTCTGGAATGAATTGCTCTATTGTGATTGAATACTACTCTGGCATTTTTTTCAAGAATATTTATGCATGCTCAGGTCCTTTAAAAGGTCTTCCATCATCGCGGTGAAAACTGCAAGTATCATTGAATGCACTGAATTACGTAAAAAACTGCCTTAAAGCATTAATTTATGCTGTTATCGTACCTTGCCTATAACTGTCATGTCAGTAACTTTAACAATAGCTAAAGTTACTCTGGTAATATGGTCTGGTTATAGTTATAGTTATTCTGTGGATTTCTTCCCGGAACAATTTTTTTTCTGGGTTCAAAAACGCTTTAATTAATTTATCGCCAGCTAAGTTGGTGGGTTAGAAGCAGTTAAAATATCCCGGTATACCCTTGCTGGTGTTGACCTATGCTGGCACGAAGATTGCCACATCGTCCCATCGGCAGACCCAGACGCTTTCAGACCATCTTACGCTGGCGGGGCATCCCAGTATACTGGGACACAAAGATACATCAAAGATGCCCTAAATATACATAGCCTCACAACCATATCCCTAATGGGTTAGTCAGAGGCATACTGATTGTTGCCGTCATGGTGAACGGAACATTCAGAAGCCCACATTTCGCCGAGGGAATTTGAACCCAACGTGGTAAGGGGCGAGCTTACCGCCGTTATCCGGGTTGCTTGGGTTTAATTTACAGTGTACTATCCAAATTGTATAATGAACACAAAGTAGGTGTGTTCCGGTCAGATTTGATCTCAGGACCATCGGGTTCCGAGTCAAAGTGTTCAACCACTGGGCCACGACGCTTTCCTTAAATATAACAAAACATTATTTTCATTGCAGGTCGTGCCGCCAACGATGTGATCACCAACAGCGGCAATGAGATCGTCCTTGAAGTTGGACCCCCAGTGGTGGAGGCCATCGTTACTAAAGTAATGGAAAACATTCGTCATTTCTTCAACCACGTACCCCCAGAAGATCTTGCCTTAGACTGATATAATTTATCTCAGAAAACAAACTAAGTATTGAATAGAAATTATTTAGTAAATTATGAAGTGCAGTATTTTAAACATTTTCTGAGGAATTTCAACATTATTTAAATTTGTTAGTAATTAAAATTTAATAGTACACATTTTGAGATGTTACAAGAAATCAACACAAACTATCGGTATGACCTCGTCGCGTTCTCAGATCAACTCCGATGCCCTTAACATTGCCCTTTTCAAGATTCAATGAACTTGAACCATCGCGGCATTGCTGCAGCTTAACTACAGAATCTTATCTAATCGTAGTCGAACTTTAACAGTCAAAGGTTATTTCTTCAACAAAAAAAGACCAAGAGTTGAGTTCAATTGAAGCCGCAAAGAGCGAAGTTACTTTTATTTTATATCTAATAATTTATTCCGAGATGTGAAGATAATGCGATAGTGTCTTTTTGTTAATTTTTTACGATAGACTTGCTTATAGAATATTTTGTGTTGAAAGCAGATCTTTTTCAAAAATTGATAAAGAACTTTACTTTTGTTATGAATTGGTAATGACGAATTAAATGTAACAACTAAAATAAATAACAGTTAATATCTTTTACTGCTGTTTTAAACACGCGAAACCACATTGTTTTTTTTATTAAAATTATTATTTTCATTTTTACTGATTGTTTTCTGTAAGATCCTTTTCATCCCAGATCCTTATTACGTTCAGGGTTCAATTCGATTTCTTGCGATCTGATGTCCAACAATTTTTTTAATCATCACATACTCAGCATGGAAGTCAGAGTAGCCCATACTCTACCACCAGAAGCTACTTTTTTCAATTTTATTATTCTACTGGACCTAGTAAAACCCTTTTAAAATCCACGAATGTATTTCGTAGATTTTTTCGTAAGCTACAACTTCTTTGCGCTATTGAACTTGTAATGATTATTTTGTAATTATCTCGAATGTGAAGGAATTGTGGTAGAACCAATGATTTTGGGAATATCAGTACTATGCAATAAATTACTTTCGATTCGACAAAATGCTTTAAGAAGCACCACGATAACAGTTACATGAGATGATAGCAGCTTCTTCGAAAATGATGGTCAGTATGAGCTTCTGCAATCAAAAATAAAGCACCAGCTACAGGTTATTTTACTGCAAAAATAAAGCGATTGCTATCTTCCCAGCAATACCCTAAGCCTTGGATCCTCCTGTGAGTCCACCTCCCTCTTGCACGTTAAGAACCTTGCTTTCATTCCATCCCACTCACATATCCCACTGTCCGGTTAGGCTGTCAAAACCACAACCTGGGCTAACAACTAGTCAAATAAAAAAGCGGTTCCTGTTACTGAGACGTACGAAATGCTTGGCAAAAAACATTAAACGGAAATAAAAAGAAGTATTTGTCACACAAATAATTGGACGTAGTTACAGAGAAAGGACTCAACCCACACCTAGTCACTTTTGAGCTAGGAGCGTTTGAAGTTTCAGCGGAAATTGCTCTAAGACCAGGTTAAATTTTATGTTTAAATTTCGCTTAATTTTAAAGTACAGCGTGTATTTTGATTTGTCCATTGAAATAATAATATATTTTGCAATAGATTTCAAGATATTCAATGAAATGTGGATTGAGTCCTTACAAGGAAACTTAAGTTTGAAAGGAAAGGTATATTTTTTTCATTTCTCAGAAAGGACTCAAAACTACCCTTTGAATGGGAAATAACTTAAATGAGAAAACAATACAAGTGAAATCTTTAAAACGTGATATATTCACTATGCTTAAATATCAACCAAAACATAATATCTAATTATAACATTACTAAATCAAAAATAATATTAAAAACTGCCCCGATAAGCATGCAAGAGCATCAATGATTTATTGCATCCTCCAAATCAAAATCTATAGTTGCCCCGAATCTGTCTATCCTCATTGGGAGAATTTCCCCGTAGGTTCTCGTAAAACCCATAGCCAATCCAGGCCAAATAACCTCAAAGTCTTTTTCGGAACTTTTGATCAAAACACCTTTGACAAGTCAGACAAGTCCTAACCTAACCTTCTAGACAAGTCTAACTTCTGAACTTCTCCACCTAAAGTACTTATATGATCAAGCTTCCTCTGACTCTGACATTGTTTAATATGTATAACAGTTGAGCTTCGTAGGAACCTAATGTTATACATTTATTAAACTCTTATTTCCGTATTTCTGTTGGAACCAGTAAGAAACAGCGTTGCTTGCAGGTGCACGAATAATCATGAAATTCTTTAGATCCTACTAAGTAGTTTATCTTTGTCATGAGTTGGTAAATTATTGTATTTCCTCTTCTTCTCAGGCAGACAATTTTTATAATAGTTTAGTTAGGCACGCATTTGATCACAATCTCACCTGATCGTAAGTGATGATGTGGTCTAAGATGGTACACGTCGGCTTAAAAAATGGCTGTTCACTCTCTTCTTGAAGAGGGCCAAGTTGTATTGCTGTGGAAACACTTCAGCAGGAAGCTCATTCCACTCCCCTGCTGTTCGCGTTATGAAAGTGTTACCAAAGCGGTTGGTGCGAATCGCTGGGATGTCAAGAACATAGGGATGGAAAGCTAGTCTGCGCCTAGTGGTCCCATGAAGAAAAGGAGCTGGTGGAATCAGGTCATGCCTGATTCCTCCGAAATGCAACCTGTAGAAAACCGACAGACAAGCTACCCTACGGCGGTGTTCAAGGTCTTGTAGCTTATCTGTGATGTCAGCGTCCCCCACAAGCACCACAGCAAGCCTCTCCACCGATTCTAAAGCGGCCAGCAGGTACTTGGCGGATCCGTCCCAGAGGTGACAGCTGTACTCTATACAAGGACTGAGACGCTCCATCAAACCCTCGCGACAGGACCGGGTATCCTCCGCAGTTGACCTCGAAGTAGATTCGTATCGTCGTCGGTTTTTAGGTACGGAAACAGCCATTCACGATGGTGAGCGTTGAGGTCCCCCAAAATAACCAGCTGAGTCGAGGAATTTTAAGGCTATGTGGCACCAAGGTACTCACAGAGCCTAGTTGTCGCCCGATCTCCACTGTGCGAGCGGTAACCAATGACATTGATTATTTACTCTTAGCTAGTGTCGACCACTAACCAAACGCATCAAAAACTGGGCTCTTCAAGGTTACGGAGACGCTTAAAGCAAATGTCCTTGCGAGCATACATGCACACTCCGGCATGGGCTCTGAACCTGTGTTCAAGAGTGTAGCCAGGGTAGGTGAGGTAAGACGCGTCAGCTGGACGTTTGATCTGGGTCTCCGTAAGGAATAGCAACAGCGGCATCTCAGTCTCGACGTGGTAGTGGACTGCATCGATATTGGAGTGCAGGCCTGGAATATTCGCGAGGTGCACTTTTAGTGGGAGGACGTGCAACCGCTGCTTAACGTTTTTAGTTTTCCTTGTCCTTGTCATTGTGTTTGCGGTAAAGAGGAAGAGTGAACAGACAGGAGAACGGAAGTTGATTACGTTAGAGGTAAAGAGGAAGAGTGAACAGACAGGAGGACGGAAGTTGGGTTGGGTGTTGCCCCGGTTGCCCAGTAACATACACTCAGCCGGTATACAGACAAAGAGTCTGGTTTGGAGACTGCGGGGACGCCCGAAACTTCCCAAGAGTGGCCACCTGGTAATCCCATCCGGTCGCCAACCGGCAAGGTGTAGCACCCTGGGATTTTACTCAAGATGGCGGGGCAGCCTTTCGCAGGTGGCTAGCCAGCTACTTGAGCCCCGAACTGTCTGCGGTTAGCCAGCGGCGCACTGTGCTTCGGATACCGCTAGGCTCCAGAAACAGACGCAAGGTGTGACAGCCGTGAGCAGTCAAAGCCGGCTGCTTAGAGCAAGTAACCGCCCAGACTCGTCCTCTTAAATGGCTTCTCCGAACATCGTACCGGAACACAGTCGGAACTGTTTGGTGGAACGGCTTTGGAGGGTGGTCCCTGCCGCGGCTGAAGCCTACCACCGGAAAGAAGCTACTCGTTTAGCACCACCCAGGGGACACTTGCAAACCTACGGAAGCGAGTAGCACCTACCCCCCAACACTCTCAAAACCGATTCACAGAAAGAAAATAGGTAGCTTGAGTCCTTCCAAGTAAAATTAAAAGTTATTAATGATTACTAAATATGTTAGCCAAATACTTTAAGATGCTTCAGTTATATTAAAAATATTTCTATCAGTAATTATCTATTCCTTACAAACGACTCAGATTGCCTGAGTCTATTTAGATATTTTATAATTAAATGTATTGTTCATATAGTTTTTTACCTGAAATAACTCAAGCGCTTTGAGTCGTTTCTGTGAAAAACAAAAACATATTGTCTTAGTAAACTTATAACACAGAAATGACCTAACCTGTTTGAGTCATTTCAGTTATTTGATAAAAATGTTTCTTTCCAACAAAACAATTTCTTAGAAAAGACCCAAACTGTTTGAGTTTCTTCTGGTTTATCGACCTTATGACCATATTCATAGTTAATATATTACACAGAAACAACTCAAGCAGATTGAGTTCGTTCAGTGAATTAATTTTAAATGCTCTTCATACTGGGGTTGAGTCGAGGTAGGAAAAAAAACTAGTTTCTAAGTACATTTTGAAAATGGTGTTTTCACTACATTGTAGAATCGACCATCAGGAGTACGATGGCATAGATAACTCGATTTTGGCCAAAGTGTGGGTTGAGTCCTTTCTGCTTGACTACGTCCAATTATACTAAGTCAGGTTAAGGTCATGTCGTAAGACTGAGATCACTTGATGCAGCCAATGATAAACTTAAGCCCGAGAAATCTAACTCACATCTAAATTCAACTTACGACCGCTTTGGTGTACTTAATGGTAAGGAATGGTAAAAAAATGGCCACCAAATACCTTTTTTTATTGACTAGCTGTGAGCCAAGGCACGGTAACCAAGGTGCGACTTTCACAGCTTTACCGTGCCTTGAGGTGAGCGGAAAGCTCACTACCCCTAACATTTAAGTAACGTGCCTAAGGGGGGCACCCTTAGGCAGAGGGGGCCGAGGCTCGGCTTAGGGCGTTACTGGGAGATAGCAATCGGACGTAGTTACTTAACACCAGACCTTGCAGGTTCTATCGCCGCAAAGTACTAACATTTGTGTGCATAAACATGTCTGTTTCTATTGGTTTGAGACTTTCCTATGAATATAATTATATATTTTTATCCGTTTTCTAGTATCCTATAGCACAAACTTTGCTTCGCTTAGAGCTAGATTGTATTGTGTAATAATGTCCAATGATATAATTTAATATCACCAACCGACCAAACAATTTAATTGTAAACGGTAATGCTAAGTTTTGAGGAAAAAATTGTACCATTATAATCATTACAGTGTTACTGCCTGTTATGCAAGGATATGGGCTTTAATAGAGCCTGTTAACCTAGACCAGTTTGAAGGTCGTAGCGTTTAGAAAAATAATTTTAGCTAAGGACACATGTTATTCCTTTGGGGGTCTTAACTGAATAACAAAGAGGGACTTTATTCACAAGCAATCTTATTCAATTTGACTAATTATCTAATTGAATATTGTGCTCAATTTGATTGAATATTGTGAAGCATATTGAACAGCCTTTGTGTTATTTGTTGAATATAATAATTAATAGTTCAAATTATCGTCATGAAATTTTCAATGCGCTCATATTTTTTGAATTAAATTAACCCCAAATAATCCACTAGTAGGTCTTTTCAAACCAGCTGGTCAAGTATTTACAATATGTGTCATGTTTCCTAGACAGATTCTGATCTTTATTTTCGTCAAAGTGATTAAGGTAAGAGGTAGAGTATAGGTAAGAGGTTTAAGGTAAGGAAATTTGACAGTTAGTGGTACGTGATCTGCCGGGATAGAATTCTTGTTTTGTTTGAGGTTAAATGTCACAATATTTAGTATAAGTAAATAAAGGCTTTTTCATTTTAGTGGGATATTAGTTATTGCCTGCAGAAGCTAGGCAGTCATTGATCACAATCTCAAGTGATGATGTGGTCAATAATGGCACATGTTGGCTCGGAAAGTTCCTACTAACTCTTTTCTAGGAGTCTCAAGTTGTAGTGTCTCCGGCACAAATGCGCTGGAAGCGAGTCGCACTATTTATCGTCATCAAAACGTTTAGTGTGGATAGCTGTATCATCAACAGCGTAAAGTTGAGGGCACAGTACAAAACATACAGTAGGTTATCTAAGGCCGCCCGCCGAGTTATTAGCCTAGCGTGCACACAGACACGCGGCACAGCCCGTCCGTACTGCCGCCATGCGCCACCTTTTTCCCCCCCACGGCGCGCGACACGCACGCACACATTCAAACCGAGAGCGGCACGTTTGTATGTAGATGTTCTACTGTGTTGAGGTTGAAGTTTTGTCTCTACTATAGCGAAATTACACACATCAAAAGTGTCTAGGGATCAACATATATTTTTGCAAAAATTTTTCTACTGATTAATATTAATTAAAATGTTCTTTAAGGATTCAACAAATAAAGTGTTTTCGTTTGTCTACAGTAACGATAAACCAAGTCACCTTTGCATTAATAAAGAAATTTGACATTTTCCTAATAAAGGGATTTTTGACATTTGAACCACTAACATTAAAGTTCGAAAAAAAGACTGAAATAACAGTTTTCTTTAAAATTTTATTGGGTAACTTAAACAATTAATAATCCGTGTTTCTGCCGCGAACACTAACAACCCAAGAACATCGGTTCGGCATACTCAAAATGAGTTCATCCAAATCACGCTGTGGAATGACCTTTTTTTGATGTTGCAACGAACATGGGCTCGTTGCAACATCAAAAAAAGGTCTTCTTCCGACTGGATACCCTCCATATTCGGCAGAGCTCTTCTCTGTAGCATATCCCATGCATGCTCAATCGGGTTCAAGTTTGGCGACTGAGCAGGCCAAGGCAGGACATTGATGTGAGCTGCGGCGAGAGTCTGTCTTACAACTCTTGCGGTGTGCGGTCGTGCATTATCATGCATTAACTGAAATAAGGGTCCGATTTGCACTTGTAGAGGAACGATGACGTCTGATACAATCGTCGCAGCATACATTTGAGCGTTGAGGTTGCCTCTGATCCAAATCAACTCAGTTCTTCCGCCGATCCAAATACCCGCCCATACCATGATGGTTCCAGCACTATAAGGATGGACTTCCTGGCAGGATTTTATTCGCTGTTGGCGTCCAAGGGTTCTCCAGTGTCGTATACGTCTTGTATCCGGTCTCATACCAAAACAAGACTCATCAGAAAAGCACACGAAACGCCATTGTTCTTCTGCCCAATTTCTGTGTTCAAGAGCCTATTGATATCGAATCCTACGATTGTGCATTGCTATAGGTGGTACCCTTAGCGGTCTTCGGGAATGAAGGTTCATTTCATGCAAGCGGTTTCTGACTGTTTGGTCGCTAATTAAGTTCCCTGAAGAGTGATGAAGCCTCACGGCTAACATCATGGCGGTTATTGTTGGAGCTGTTCGAGCTGTGATTTGAATGTATCGGTCTTGTCTCCGTGTAGTGCAGCGATACCGTCCTCCATGGCGCTCAGCCACGGTACCAGTGCTTCGGTAACGTGTCCAAAGTCAACTGATAACACTCTGACTTGTATTCAGAGCTAAAGCCACAGTACGTTGCCGGGAACCAGCTTCTATCATTCCCACGGCTCTGAGCATTTCTTCCCTGCTTAAATGACGTCGCCGCTCCATAATAACGTTTTAATCAGTAGTAGGGAAACAGTAGGTAGCACTAATAACACGGCCGATTTTCTTCCTTCAAAAAATAATAGCATTAAGGTTAAGCTTGTCTATGGATACTTTTATAGAAAATGGCAGCTTCCCCTCCTCCCGCGGATGATGAGGTTTCTAGTCTAAGGATTGTCTTTGGTTTGTAACCTAGGTTACGCTTTTGTTGATTGTCATTTGTGTCAAGTATTGTCAGGTTGGTTTTTATTTCATTGTGTCAACAATTATATTTTTTTCAGAAAATATAAATGCTTAAAAGAAAATAAACTTACCTACCCATCAGAAAATGCGGTAAGATTGTTTGGAAACATAATTGTAGAAGACAATCAAGTTTTAGAAAATAGCCCACATCAACAGGGTTTAATAAAATAGTTAAAACATCAAATTCAGTCCAAGCATTAATCAGCATTCATATGATTCTTTTAGTTGTAAGCAACACAAAAGTGTAGTTGCGAAAAGCTGTTTTGATTTAACTCTGCGATTAACTGTGTTAAACGAAAATCTCAAGGTACGGATGTTTGTAGATTGGAAAAGACGATTTTGCCCTGTATGCAGCGTAAAGCATTTACTAAATAGTAAACAAAATTAAGAAATAAAAGGCATACTAAGTGAAAATTGTTTAATTTATACCCAATTTATATTTCCAAAGAAAACAAGCAGAATTTAGGTAGGTACCTACCTATAATATACCGTACCTACCGTTATAAATCAACAAATATATACAAAAAGTTTTTTTTTTGTTAAACCTTTTTGAATATATTAGTGGATTTATAACGTTAACATCGTTGCCGCATTATGAAAAATCAATAAAAAAAAAAAAAGCTGTCAAAATCTACATGACGAAATCTCTATGGATCCTAAGGCGAGTTTTTTGCTACGGAAGTTACCCGTCTGAACCTGTTCCCTATCTAGTTTGTGACTAATAATGTCTTCAATGCGTTGTATGTTTTTATAGGGAAAATATTGACAGCTGATTTTCATCTTTTACTCGAATTTGATCGACAGTTCCTGTTTCAAATTATGAAATGCACCAAAAAGGATCCATATAAATTTATAAAATCATAAATTTATTACAAAGCCACATCTCAATCTCAAGATATCCGCATGAAAATGCCTGATCCCTAGACACTTTTGATGTGTGTATAACGTCAGCAGTGGCATATTCATCAGTTTAAGCTGGAGCACGTGACTGCATTAATGTACTCTTTAAACATTAACAAATGACTACGTCATAACCAGACCTATAATTAGATCATCGTTAAAAATACTGGAATTTTAATTTGACAGTAATAGTTCCGTTAATCTATTTAGCATCACACTGTTAACAAAGTTTGTTGATTAAATATTATCGGCTACCGATTGAGCCTTTATAATTAACATTTGTGTATCATTTTATTAGCAATCATGCGTCAGCCTCCGCTTGAGTTATTTTTCCTTTATATACAAGCGACATTGACATTTTCCTTCAGATATTAAATAAGAGTCAAGCCTTTAGGTTGTGGACAGATTTTTCTGCACAATGCAAAGATTCTCGTTGTTAGTGGTTTGTTTATTGACATTTTCGGTAAACGCGGATCCAGGTAAGAGCACTTTAATTTTTTGCAATAAAAGGTCATAAGAGTGTATTTGTGTAAACATTGTAAAAAGTGATATTTGTCAATAGTATAAATCATCATAATTGATATGTACATTGACATCATGGAGTTTTTGCCGTATTCAAACGGAAGAGCTTTATTTACCTACATATTTACTGAACATCTTATGGTTGAGTCCACAGAATGTTCGAAGTTGTGTTTTTAATGAAAGAAAATCTTTATAAAAATCATCACCCCATTCTGTTTCATACAAAGTTGAAGTAAAACCTTGAGGTAAAGTTCCATGCTCCTTGTTTTTTTTAAATCCTTCAACTATAGCGAATGATTGCGTAGTCTCAGTATTTTTATTTGCGTTTTAATCGTCACTCAGGATGAAGAGACGATTTTATATAGATATTAGCGCTTCCTGTAATTTCATCAGTTTTGTTGGATTGCTTTCAAAGCAAATGCTAGGATATCATAATATAACAAGGTATTGTACCTTACAATACAAAAAAAACAAGAAATTATGAGTTGTTTGGTGGTTAAAAGTGCCAAAGGTTACAAAGATTTATATGGTGAATAAAGTTCCACAACAACGTAACGTTGTATGTAAATGTATGTAAATTAATTATTTAATCAAATAAACACGGCCTTATAGAAGCAGACCTTGTATCTTATTAGGGAACAGAAGCCGTCGGAAAATTACAATTTATATAAATTTCCGAATTCCTTAAACTTAAAAACTCCGCATTTGTTCACGCTCAGAATCTTTGCTATGAATGAAGGCACTCCAAGCTTTTTTCAAGTATTAGACGTACCAAAACATGTGAGCTAGTTTTATGACAATTATTATACACACAGATCACATTCTATTGTCAAATTCAACCGTGCGAGCAATACCGACATTGTTACCACTGTGGCTGGCCACATCGCAAACACGAAAACATTTTGTTTTGTTACCGCAACACAACCGCAAGAAACTACCGCGACACTATTAACCTGTAACTTTTTTCGCTACCATAAAGTTATATTACGTGTCACTGGACCAATAAAAGTACAACAAAAACACAATACCAGTATTTTAGTAAAGCATTGATAGAAAGCAAGGTTGAAACAAGGTGGATGGACGACCTGACAAAGGTCGCAGAATTCTTATGGAACCGGCTGCTCTGGGAGTATTTCCTGTTCCCTCCCTTCTCCACAGAATCACTGTTGAAAACACTCATGGACAAAATAAATAATCCCCTAAAATCTCCGAAACCAATTAAAAAATCCTACTATCCTATGTTATACTACTATTTAGTGGAAAAAATCCTACTATTTATCTTACTACTCTTATTATAAATACGAAAGTTTGTATGTGTGGATGTGGCGTGTTGCTTTTTCACGTGAAAACGACTGGATTTATTTTAATGAAAATTTACAATAATATAGCTTAGTCACCTGAATACCACAGGCTACAAATTATAAAGAAGTTACATCACCTACTTTTTTCAACCTAATAGTTTGATAGTTGTTACACCAAATATTTTTTCACATTTCACAGTGCCTTTCATAAACAAATGCAAATCAGATGACGCCAAATGTGCGAAGGAGAATGCGAAAACGGCAATCCCCATTGTCGCGAAGGGTCTTCCAGAATACAATGTAGAGGTACTGGATCCTGTGCATTTCAAGAATATTGACTCATCTTCTCCTAGCCTGAAATTGTTGTTAGATGATGTAACTGTTAAAGGGCTGCAGGGATGTATACCGAAGAGAATTCAGTAAGTTAATTTTGTTAAACTTGGTTATAATTTTTCAATCTACATTTTCTGTTTTTTTAAAGCTGTAGCTTTTTAGGGTAGTAATTATTCATTGAAAAAAGGGGTTGCAAATAATAATATATTCTCAAGATGTGCAGTACCCAAAATAAGTTTGAAAATTAATTCCAAAGTTAGAAATTCTTAGATTGTAGTACAACCACCCAAGGAAATTATGGTAATGTTCATAATAAGTCCGAATTAGTCGACAACAAAGTTCTTTGTTAGGAGTCAGAAGGCAAATAACAGATCAAAATTAAATTAACACTAAATCTGAATGTGTCCAGTATGTGTGATAGATTTCTTTTTATAGGTCTATTAGCTTAACCCTTAAGCGGAAAAGATGCTGGTTAGCTTAAACGCTATTAAATTATTCATGTTGTATTAAGTTATTCAAATCATCAATGTTCTATAATTTTATTTTCCATGTTCGGCAATAATAAATAGAACTGTTTTATTATTCCAGGAGAGACGTCGCAAAGTCGAAATTGTACCTGAAACTTCAGTGCGATGCTGTACTGGATGGTCACTATGAAATGAATGGAAACCTTCTCATTCTTACAATTTCTGGAAATGGCAAAATTCACGTAGATCTAAGTAAGTTTTTAGATGCAAGTAGCTTATGTGACTGAAAACTTCACTATGGCTGGGGGGAAGTAATCCTGTCTGGTATGCCTATTGCCTACTTATTTATTTGTGGGATTCTAAGATTTACACATTATGAAGTTTTGTTATTTAGTCCAGAACAAGATTTCAAACACACAGTAATTTAATCAATATTATGTAACAAGATTGAATTGCAGACGTTTTAATTAGCTTTGTTTAGCGGTAAATTTATATTTTATCGTTTATAACAAGTCTGTCAAGTTCCTTTTTGGAAAAGAACAAAAGAAAACATTTAATAACGTAAAGACAGGCGCCTTCAGAGTTATATGACCCATGTCAGTAGCGACATCTTGATACATCTTTTTTCATAGTGCCATCATGCTTTCCTTGTATGTGTGTAGACGGAAAGATGATGGAACTACGAAAAAAGCACTCACCTAGATGTCGCCATTGAGATATTATGTAATTTAAACGCAGAGGCGTTTGCACGTACGTGATAACTTTTTTTAAACATTCCATTATTTCAAGATTATTGTTATTAACCAATCTTCACCCTCTAATCAATCTTCTAATCTTCTCTCAATCTTCAAGGTATGAACTTACGAGGTTGTTAATTTTTATTACAGGAAAAGCGGTGTTCGATTTAGAATTGGACATGGTTGACAAGCAAGGCAAGGATGGAAAAACTCACTGGCACGTGAAGGGTTACAAATACCAATACGACCTCAAAGATAGATCTACTGTGTTCTTTGAAAACCTTTTCAGCGGGAGTGCAGTATTAGGTATCGTATTTTATTTTTATCACTTACTAGCTGCCCCAACAGACTTCGTTCTATTGTCAAACATTCAGTGTCACGTGAAGCAGTTGCTAAAGAAAACTAAATTGTGCTTTTTCACTATATTCCTCAGAGCGCATTTTCTCATGTTTACTCACCTTTTAAACCTTTCTTGGACCTTCACTAATATTTAAAAATCATTATTTGTCGAATCGCTACAGTGGTTCTCGAGTTTTAGCGAGACTAACGAACAGCAATCCATTTTCATATATAAGAAGATTTAAAATTGATTATCTGAAACAATCATCATATTTTTTACTAAGTTAATTACAAGTTATTTACTCTACTGTCGATTTAAAACCATAATACACTCACCAACAGAACAGACTTTAAATATGAATTAATATTGATTTAAAGATGTTATTCAAAACTATCCAACAGTCATCGTCTATTTAATGCTAAAAAAGCATTGGAAATTGTGAATACTCTCTGAAAAGGCAACCAAAGTCAACAATTTTTTTTATTTTGTTTGTAAATGAAACCGTCACTTTCGAACAAAATAAAATAATTTATTGGCATCGTATACTTAACTGATCTTTCTAAGACAATCAGTGTCTAAACGAACTAATTGTCCTATAACAGACATAAATGTAACAAAACAAATTACCCTATGTTTTACATAACAACTGCGCAAAGCTAATCAATCAATAACCAAGACAAGTTAAATAAAAACAGGAAAATTACTCAAATTAAGTGAGATCTGAAACAGTTTGTTTACTTCTTAAGTAAGTCTCATGACGGATGACAGATGATTGGGAACTTGAATAATTATCACAATCCTAACTTAACACGCGATCTCAAACAACATACAACTAGCTAATTAAATAGAGACAACCCATTGTTTACAATCCACTGATCTTGCTCCGTAATTTTCTCATTTTGCTAAAGGAACAGTTTTTTACAATAGACACATACATACCGTCTTAGCCATGAGTGGTTCTACGAATGATCAGCAAAATAAACAGAGCTATTTTCAAACGCACTTAGAATTTATAAATAAAAGATTGAAATAAGAGAAATACAAAAAAGTGATAGAAGAATTAATTGGCACTAATAAAAGTTGAAAACCTTATCTCCTATACCCTTGCTTTAACACTAAAATTCATGTTTAGTCAATATACGATTACATCATATCAACATTGTTCCTGTCCAAACCCGACAGGCCCTAGACACCAAATCGACTACCATCGTTGGATGTAACTGTCACTTCATCTATTAACGAAAATAATACGTCCCTTTTATAGCCCTATGCTCTATAATTCTGAAGGGCTAGCCTAGAGCAACTCAAGCTATCCAGTGAAATGTAGAAAACGCCGAAATTGTAAGGGATGACTTAGAAGCTGCCTATTCAGCGACAAGACAATAAAATTTAATGTCTTTTTAATTAATTTTTGGCGCTTCATGTTCGTACAATCATGTCACCGGGTTAGCCCTTCAGTATGTGCCACACTTACAAAAACTGTGCAGTAATGTTGAAATTTTTATAAATAAACTCAACTTAAATAAATGGTTATTTATCTGAGTTCCTGAAAACCCAGCTATTACGAGTATTATGATCCACTGTGTGTACGTTTACATTTACTCGATATTAAATATTTCTGGGTCTTAACGTTCGTTTTTGTTTTTTGAAAATTTCCATTGGCCGTCCTCCAGGAAATAATAATTAAGCTATATTAATAGAGCCTTTTGACTTTGTTTACCTGAAACAAATTTCGTAGCCCTGTATCGATCGTAATTTTATCAATCAATGCATTTGTTTTTATATCACGCCGTCCTGCGAGGTGTCTAAAGAACTAAAAGTCACACCTGTTATTGTAATCTTGCTTAACTTTGACTGATTCGGGCATTAATCTAGTAAAAATGAATGAAGTCTTTCTTTTATTTAAATTATTTCTGAAAATAAATCAGTTCAAGATCATGAAGAAATAAAGAGCGTCGCAGCATCGAGATAAAATACTGGCTGGGTACCCGTGTGGCCGAGCCTCTTACCACTTTGGATATAAATAAATTCATTCGCGAAGTGTGGGCTCTTCTGAACGTTCCGTTAACCATAAATGTAAAAATTGGTGTGCCTACTGACTGCTGCATTTAGGATATAGTTTAAAGAAGTATATCTTCTGTTACAGCCGAAGCAGCAAACAAGGTCATAGCGGAAAGTGGAAACGAAATCATCAGAGAAGTTGGCTCACCGGTGATGAAGACGGTGATCGGGAGGATCATAGAGAACCTCATTCATTTCTTCCACGCCATACCAGCTGAAGATCTAAGCATAGATTAGATTTTATACATCACCAGCTAGATTTGTTGACCCAATAAAGTTTTCAATTAAGTACTTTCTTGTTTACATTTTACCTATGCTGCTTGGTAAGCCAGCTTAAGCTATTTATGAGCACTTAGGTTATGTATGCCAACTTATTATTTTTGATTTAATGGAGAAGAAGTAAAACTTTTGATAATTTCACATCTGCCGTAATTACTCTCATTATGATTCTTATACGACTGTATATGGATATGGTTCATTTCCTATATATAAAACCCGTTTCATTAATATTTAACTACCTATGTAGTTCTAGTTTCACAATTACTTGCAAAAGATAGCAGGTGCAAAGACTATATAGCCTGCGTCCTTGCCAGCACTGCTCCATGGCAAAAGTGGGATCAGATCTAACATTGGCCGGCATAGTGCCCGCACTACTGTAAAATAAGGAGGCGTGGAAAATTTTCGCCACCTTCTGTCAGCAGGTCTTCTACCTTCCTCCAGGTCCTCGATATAATATTCAATTAATACATGGTTAGACATGTCAAATCCACTCCCATTATTTTAAATTACCACGTTCGGTTAAAAAGTTCCATTTAGATTCAGTTGAGTAGTAGTTATAGCCATTTAATCGATGAAATTTTCCACCACCGACTATTTTATGCATTCCTCCATTATTCATCAACTTACGTCTTATTCATCATCTTATAATGATATCTGGTTATGTGTTTAACAAATGTGACCGATTTGAAAGGATATCCCCTCAAACAAAAATATAATCCATTTTTTTCCTAAATTGGATTGAAAAAAGAGCTATAGTTGAATAGTGTCACGCATTCAGGAACTACCAAAACTGCCAAAACTAGTTGCAACAAGGTCCGCATTCAAAAACCATTAAACCATACGGAAACAGTGGCAATACAAACCGCTTTAGTAATAATATCTCACAAATTAATTAAGAAGCAAAACTAGTTAGTCGAGTATTCATAAATCATGTCGAACAGAAATTCTATGATAATACCTACACTATTTAATACAAGAATTTCCAAATGATTCAACTAATCGCATTTATGATTCGTACTAGCTAGTTGCATTTTTGAACCAGTAACATCAAAATGTGTGGAAGAGCAGTATTTTTAATTTGTTTGTGTTGTGTTGTGTCTTTGACTTGTGTTAGTTCAGGTTGGTTTTCTTTATTGTTTTCTTATTATTTCCGAATATAACTAGTTAGGAACTTTATTCAAAAGTGGAATTGTAATTCTAGTTCTACTTTTAGTTCTACCTTAACCTTATTTTTTTTTAAATTGTTTCCGAATTAAAAAAGTGAAATTGTATTTTGTGTCAATAACACTGCTTTAATTTTTAGTTCCACTAGTAACAAAATGTAAGGCAAGTGACAAAAAATGTCTGAAGAGGTCAACACAGTCTTTGATACCCATCTTCGCTGCTGGACTAACACAATATGGCGTCCAGACCTTGGACCCACTTACCTTCGCGACTGTCGACGCAAGCGATCGTAATCTGAATCTGATCGTCAAAAATATGGTGGTGACTGGACTTAAGGATTGCATTGCTAAGAAAATTGAGTGAGTGATTTTTTAATTCAACAAATATGGCAAATTAACGTGCGGACCGCTTGATGGTAACACCAAGGGTATCAATCCTAACCCGTAAGAACTTTTTCAAACCCTTCTTAGAGAACTCCATGCACGACACATTCGTAAAACATCAGAAGGGAGTTACCTAATAATATCAACTATTAAATTTGCATGAAAGCGTGTTTTGACAATTATAAACCATATAAAAGCTGAAGTAGACACTAGAAAAGGCCACGACAAAATGAATCAGCTTGTGCCAGTGTATTTGTTATTATTTCATTTCTATTGAAGAAATATTCAAGACAAAAAGTGAATTCAAAGTGTGGCCCTTCGGATGACCGGAACAGCTTGAGATGACGACAACTTGGTTAAGGTGCAAAATTGTTTGTACAATAACCTACTAATGACAACGATAATGCTTGAAGCCTAGTACTTTCAAACTCGTTCAATACAAATCTAGTCTCTTTGCCACCTGCCAAGAAGAGTGGTTCTTGTATTATTATGAGAACGTTTTTCAACAATTTTATTTCCGTTTTCAGGCGAAGTGGATCAAAATTAATAACGAATTTACAATGCAACGTCCGTGCCGACGGAGACTACGAGATGCACGGTAGACTGTTGTTGCTACCCATTGAGGGGAAAGGGAAATCACATGTTCATCTAAGTATGATTCCTATTCATTTCCTTTTTTAAGATATTTTTTAAACCATGCAAGAATACTCGTAACTTACGATCACGACTTTATTTCACTCGGGGTATGCCTACTGCCGTTGTTAGGTTGCTGGGGTTCTTTGACTGTATCTTCTTACACCAGAGTTAGCTGCAAATTGTACTTGACGACCGATTTGGTGTAATGGTTCAGAAGTGGGCTATTACACCGGTGGTTGCGGGTTCAATCCCGGCACAGTACAAATATGTGAGTGCATGAACATGTCTGTACTGGTCTGGTTGTTTCCTATGTCATTATAAGTATGTAATAGCACATTATGCCAGCACGGCAACTGCACGGCTCTGACCCTTGGTGCTCTCACCCTTAGTAAAACTTGGTGTCTAGACTTAAGCTCTAAGAATGGCATGTATTTGCTGGGTCACAGCCAAGCAGTTGCGGTGCCGGTTTAATGGGCTATGAGCTTTATGAGGACAGACCAGCATTGTAAGAGCTGGTTCCTAATGTAGGTTCATAAAAACCTGTAAAACAGGTCACCAGGATCCACGCTCCGGTTTAGATACAGCAAAAAGTTCGTGATTAATCACTGACTATGTTAATTTTGAGACAAAAAACAGTAAAACAAATAAAAAAACGCTACACAAGGATACTGAGTTTTAAGTTAGTTATAAGTCTGATACTTATGTTTGTGTGGATGAGTGAGTGTTAACAATAAATAGAGGTGAGTTAAGTCTGGTTGTTTGTTATGTCTTCTCATTTGCTGCCTCGGATGTTGGTTATCCTGTCTGACACAGGTCTTAAGTTTGATGCCCATCCAAGACAAAAATTCATAAGACCAATAAAATGTTTATGTTCTATATCTGTGTGTTGATATAAGCAAATGTGTCTTTATCAGTCTTCGATACACAAGTTCTTTTTATTTTAAGATCAAGATATTTTATTTTTGTTGTAGTTTTTCATTGTGAACGAAAACGATCTTATCTAATTTAACAAAATTCCGAAGGCGGTACTTCTAGTACCTCCTTACAAATTTTGGTAATGAACTAAAACCATGACAATCAAAATATTTCCTGTTTTTTTAAATATATCAATGGGTGCACATTTTTTCTTTCACATAAATGTTATGTGAAACATTGCCTTAGCAACAATCATGTATAGTGATATCCCAAGGTTAGATTTTATGATTTTGTTTTTTTTTTATTTTCAGATAAAATATTAATGAACGTAGAGAACGAGATTACTGAAAGGACTGGCAAAGATGGTAAAAGACACTGGCACATCAAGAGTTCAGAATACACCTTCGAACTCAAAGACAAAGCTCATGTAGAATTCGAGAACCTTTTTAACGGAAACGAACTTTTAGGTATGTACTTTTTAAAAAAATCGGTTTATTAAGGAACGAATATGAACTGATAAGCAAAATGTTGACCAGCTTTAGACTAGCTTAGGCCTACCGAAGTGAAGGCCTTTAAATCTGGAGCTTTTCAACGTCCACTGGACGTTTAAACCCAACAAAGTTATTACCTTGGTGAAAATATAAAAATGGTTATGGTTTGTGTTATTCCTGAAAATAACATTTCACATGATTATATCCTTAAGGTTTGACCTTAATCATTTTGAATGCGTACGTAACCAGACTTATGTTGCTGTTGCCCAAAAATTTACTGTCATTTTAACTTAATTAACTGAACAAAAATTTACTGAAAATCTTAATAATATCCTAAATTTTGGAAAGATTTATGGGTTCTTGTGATCTCATTCGCCATTTTATTTGCCTTTATTCTAAGATACTGACTATACAATTCCTCAAGGATTTTTTCATTAAATCAGCTAATGGAAACGTTAGCAATTAGGACGCAATTTAGAAATTTCACAGTTTAATTTAACTGATTTGTGGAATTGTTAATTACTTCTGTTCATTCAACTTCAAATTGGTTTTAACAATTTAAATTCTGCTCAAATATCTCTGTTAAAACATTGATAATGAAAACAGTTAATACGAGTATAGTACTTTCATCATCTTATTCATCATCATCAGCATCTAAGTGTCCACTGCTGGGCATAGGCCTCCATGTAGAGCGCCATATATTTACTATTAATATTACCTAAACCCAGTAATCTTTATTACCAAAGTTCAATTTAAGTATGTTTCTCCATTGTCTAGTACCCATATGGTCTAATTTTTCGTAGTTTGGGGCATGGTGTGGAATAATGTCCACGGATATTTATTTATTGAAATAGACAAGTGCTAACTTCAGTTTCCTGTGATCGGGTCCGTATTTCCTCTTTTGTTCTCACTGTCCTTCTTTTTGTTGCGTATTATTTGCTTTTTAAAACCGCCCCACAAAGTGGATAGACGATCTGGCCAAAGTCGCTGAAAGCCGCTGGATGCGGACAGCGCAGGACCGATCGTTGTGGAGATCCCTGGGGGAGGCCTATGCCCAGCAGTGGGCGTCGTTCGGCTCATATGATGATGGATCATCTGCTTTACCTATACTTTTATTTTGCAGCACGCGCAGCCAAACAAATAATAGCTGAAAACGGCAACGAGATTGTAGTAGAAGTGGGTCCTCCTGTCATCAAGGCCATCGTGGACAAGATCGTGGAAAATATAAACCACTTCTACAGGTCTGTGCCCGCTGAAGAACTAGCTTTAGACTGAACTGTTCCTAGTAAAACGCTTTAAATCTTTCAACTTGTTTTTTTCTAACCCCCTTAACTATAAGAACTAAATCAGCACCATAAAATTAAGTGACGATCGTTTCACTTACTAGCAACTGTTGGTAGGACTATGAATGAAAAAAACTTAAAAATCCAAAAAAGACACTTACTCGTACGTTTAAATAAAACATTTGAGCAGTTTAGGTTTCCTTATTTAAACATATGCCTTCTTATTTTGATGGGGTCTGTAGTTGTGACAGAGATCGGCTACGCTACGATCGCCGATGTAAAGCAACGCAATGTTACCTAAAACAGTGTCACAATAAAAATGTTTATCAACTGTCTAGTATTCCACATGACAGTTTTTGCTTATTTGGAGCTGTTTTTATTCACTCATCTATCTAAAATCTAAATACCTACTCATAAGTACTTAATGTAACCAACATAAAATTATCCACACAAAAATATGAATTAAAGCTACTAAATCTTGATTAATAGGCAGAGAGTCAAATTAGCTACAAATCCTAATGAATTATTTAATGACTTAAACACAAGAGCGTCTCAGAAGGTAATAAATTTTAGTATCTCTCCGTGAAGCTGTCATCGATGAGTAAGCGCTGCGTTGGCATCATAATAAGCCATAAAAGAACTATTATTCCAACCTTCACACGGAGGAGAGGATATAAAAATGTCAACGCTGGTGTGAGAGTTAGAGACACATGGCCCGCTGGCGTTTATTTAGGGAAGGGAGTATTAAAACAGACAACTGTCAAAACGTATATTTAGGTTCATTTGAAATCACTGCAGTCCTCTGAGCGTCCGCACACGGCATGTTTTCCACAGTTCTCATATATTTTATATGGACGCCGAACGCGAAGGACGAGGCTGCCAAATGCCACTCGCTGGATTACCAATAGGTACTTTACGAATATTTGTAGCCGCTTATGGCTTCTAGTGGTGGCGTTTGTAGCTGTGGCGAGTGGCCAGTGTGCGGGGACGACTCACGACCACGTGGTGGCCCTAAGCTTAAGTCTGAAAAGGGCGGTTCTTTTACTGTTACTTTTTTGATCATTGTGCATTTTTAATAACTTTTAATTTCACAACTTAACTACATACATACCCTACCGGCGGCCATGTCTCAAATGGGGTAGTCAGAGGCACATTTATTGCTGCTGTCATGGTGAACCGAATATTCAGAAGACCACCATCATTATTATTTTCCCCATTTATTGGTAGTTGTTATGAAATCACCTAGTTAAACAATTTACTTATTAACAATCTAAATACAAAAACAACAAAAGCGTCCACAAATGGCCAATACCAAAACAGTTTACATTCCGTTCGGTATTATCGAAAAGGTCTGTCAATTCTGGTTTGACAGATAGATGATTACCTGCAGATGTTATCTGTGGTTCGGCTTATAATGAGACGTGCTGACTCAGCTGAATCCCGTGGCATTTAGCTCTGCTCTACCTCTAATGTACAGTGACGAGCAAAAATAAAGGGTCACCCCCGAATTCACAAGCGACAATCAATGATAAGCACGCGCTCACGCTCATGCTGTCCCTTTCAGTTCTATTGACATTTTACGGGACAGCATGAGCGTGAGCAGGTGCTTAGCGTTAAGTGACGTTTGGGAATTCGGGGGTCAGTATTTTATTCTAAAACGAACTAGCTACGATAAGTTGTGAATGATTTACAGTTAAATTTCGGAGTGAAAAGCCATTGAGCAAAGTTTAACTCTTCAAGCGCCCAATTATTGTAAGCGATTGCTTGATTTAATGGATTCCTTCAACTTTACTTTGAGGTAAAGTGCTTTTAACACATTTCTCAAATACTTCGAAATTTCGGACTATCACTACAATAACATTCAAATACTTTAATAAATACGCCTACAGCAGCAGGGCTCATGCTCATAATAACGATTGTCGTGATATTTTGACACGAACTTGCCAATCATAAGAATGACAAGAAGGGGATTTTTTAGGGGAAAGTACAAAAATGCAACACAATGCCAAAATCATTCTCTACAAGTCAAACATTAGGTAAGACAGTAATAGTATTAAGAATCAGTGAACGTCAGTTCTTTATTTTTGCTCGGCAGTGTAGTTGGGAATGTCTAATCGCCCACTCCCAGTGACCCTTTTATTATTCCGAAATTGTTGTTTTCGATAAATACCTAAAGTTTGCCGTCTTTTTTAGAATCGTGTAAGATATTCAACCTTTAATTTTATTTTTTAATAAATTTCTAAGCTTACATTAGAAAATGTCATTATATTATTTATACCCATAATTTGTATAAAAGTTCAATTCAAAACATATTATAGATTACTTTTTATAATTCGGAACCATAAGTTTTACATTGTTTTTATTATAGATGGTAATGTGTCTATCAGTGTGTTGTCTACTTTGAATTTAACTTACCTATCTAGTTATAATTGTTCCATAAAGCAACACAAAAAAGTAGATGGAATCAACGTTGATACAATCATGAAACGATAATCAAAAAAAATACCAAACAGGGCGTTACCAACTACCTATCAATAACAAACTGATTTATTCCCAGAGGGTGATTTTATCACGTGAAAATAAGGGTCATATTTAACTAACGATCATTTAGCGGATTTGCGGTGAACACTTTTATTGTGAGTGTAACGATTAACCCCCTTATTCATAAAAATTTAAACAGCTCTTATAGAACACGATAACTATTGTATCGCTTTGTCACTGTCATTCTTGTTGCTGCCGCCATTTGCGAGTAAGTGACAGAACACGTCGATAGCTTAAACAATGCGTTAGCGTTGCGTTCGTTTTTATGAATAAGGGGGTTAGTGTTTGGGTCCCACTGATGTTCAAAAACCCGTATTTTTTCTCTTCCAAGGACTACTATTTTTAACATTGAAACAGGCTAGCCTCAGAGGACTGCGACTAAATCTGAATTTACTTACACTACCAAACCAAAAAAAAGTGTGAATTGCAGCTAAGCTAAACTGCGATTGGGCTGGACATATCTGCAGAACGGTTTCCAAGCACAACTAGAAAATAACCTCTTCGAAGCTATTCCGACGGCTTGATAGACCACGACATTGAAGGCGCAAAGAGCGTACCGTAAGATGGGGTTAATTGGTATCTGGGTCTTAATTGGGACAGTACATTGAAAATGTTTCAAAGCTCGAGAGAAATGCTGTATTTATTTTATTTTTGGGTGTTTTTGTTTATACCTGTAGTGAATATAAAAACATTCAAGAAATTAAGAAAAATAAAGCTTTGAAACATCTTCACAGTCCTATCCCAATTAAGACCCAGATACCAATTACCCCCATCTTACCGGTAATGACTTTGTCCTTTACAAAAACTAACATACCATGAAAACAAGCGATCAGTATGTTTCACTATTTTATTTATTTCTTGGCCTAAAATGGGCACATAAGGCAGTTTCTATCCTATTAGCATTAATCCATCTCTATATAACTGTTAGCCTCAGAAAGAAGCTCAAAAAGGTTTGCTACGAATAAATAGGCTTGTGCTTGGTATCTTCCTACGCTATGGAAACAAACAAATCCTACAAATTTTATAAATGTGGATGGTTATGTGTGTTGGTCTTGCCCGTAAAAAATACATTATGGATTTTAATGAAACTTTGCCACTTAATATGGCTTATACATCAGAATAAGGCAAAGGTTTTAATTTATAAAGTAAAAAATTACTCTTTTTTAAAAACTAAAGTTTTCGCGGTCGAAGTAGGCGGCGCCCGCTAGTCAACAATTCAAATCGCTAGCGCTACATCACCAAGACCCACATAAACAAAATGTCACGGTTTTGTAAATAGCTAACGTTTTGCAGCTATCAGGGGCCATGACACGTGCTAAAACCATTTGCGTGACAACTCGTAGGATATGCCCTTGTAAAACGAGTAACGAATGAGTTGAGGTTTGTCTGAGGGGAGACTAGGGCACAGTAGACAGAGAACAGTAAAATATCTACATACAAACGTGCCGCTCTCGGTTTGAATGTTTGCGTGCGCGTCACGCGCCATGTCGCGATTTCACGCATACGCTAGCATAAAATAGGGCGGGATAAGATGGTGGCAGTACGGACGGGCTGTACCGCGTGTCTGTGTGCACGCTAGGCTAATAACTCGGCGGGTGGCCTTAGATAACCTACTGTTTATACTGTGACTAGGGGGAGACTGGGGAGCGGCTCAAATCAGAATTAGTGTTGCGAGCCATGAGAATATAATTGGTGGAATACGGTGTCGATATTTTCACACGGATATGGATAATCACAAAGATAGGGCGAATAAAAGCGGGAATTGAATCTGAATATCACGAAATCGGGCTAAAGCTCTCCCAATTATGCTACCAAAACCTTAATTTATAGAACCGGTTGAAATTCTTATGGTATTTACCAGATGTCAAACTTTTAACATCATTGTAGAATTGTACCTAAGTACTTGCTAACTTAAGATAGGAAAACCAGAAAAAGGCATTCGGTCTTGGCGTCAGGCGGGACTCCTATCTTCTGGTTTTCCTATCTTTAGTAAGATGATAATGCATTATCCCTAATGCTAAAAAATAAAATAACCTACTTGCTAACTTATTTTGAAAAAATCTGTCAAACTTGCTTGGTAATTTTGATCGCATTATAGCAGGACGGGTAATGACCTTTACGTCCTATTATTGCAATAGCATTTCGATTGTTGTTGTAACCGGATTTATGAACTCACTATTGAGGCCAGACTTGACTGTGGTCAATACTAGGCATTGTTTTTTTTATGATTTAGGATTCACAAATAGTACTGTTTTAATAGTTTATTATCTTATTGCAAATAATTTTCAGCACGGCTTCTGTAAGATCCCTAGGTAAATCCAAGTAGACTGGAGCTCGCGGCTGTAATTTTTTCAGATATTATACAGGGTGTCCCGAAACGTGACGTCAAGCGGGCACGGGGTGATAGGCTAGGTTATACCGGCTCTGGGAAAAATAAAGAAAAAAAAACTATGTCACTTGGTTTAGTAGTAATAATAATATTTTTGAAAATTTTGGAAATCGACACCCTTGACTAAGTTTTCATGTACTGTACTCACAAATTACCAAATTTCACAGCGTTTTATTTTTTTACGTTATCCCAGAAAACTATCCTTTTGATTGTAGTCGCTTTTATGATGATCAAAATTGGACATTTAGTAAAAAAAAAAGAGTCATGGTCAAGAATTTTTATGTTAGCTAACTTCATTCCTTATTTTCTTAAAAAACATTACTAAAGCATCCTTGGCAAGTTAAATAGAAAAATAGCCCATTTAATCAAAATTTCAAAAAGGTAAAATACTAACTATTTCCTTGTCCTATGTTTCCATGAAAAATATTATGAACCATAATGGGTCGTTCAAAATTTGGACCAGGTGAAGTCTAACGTATGCTATTATTGCTTAATGAAACAAAAAGTGACTGTAGGTTAGTAGCGGTAGCAAATAAGAAATTATAGCTGTCGCTAACCATTAAATGCCTGGTCGGTTAATTTGATGGGTGACCATTTCGTTTTTTTTCATAGTATCTCCGTACACATGACATTAAGCAGATAATAAGAGTATATACTTACTTATAATCCTTTTTCAAGGAACACCAATAGCTTTAAGTAGTCAGACATACTAATAAGTCTCCTCGATTTCGATCACAGAGGCTAATCTCAACGATATTAACCAGGTCCCAGAATATATTATAGTGCACAGGCGTGTGCGCAATACACTGGAGATGGAATGAGAGTGTTCTTTTTCATCACCTTTCTGTGACCCGATGGGACGACAGATCGGACACAGGTGTGTAGCAGACCCGACTTTTAACACGCCCATCCGACAGCATGGATCATCTTACTTTTCGGGAACGAGGTTATCAGCCTCCACTGTCTTAGCCAACTCAAAACAAATATGAACATGTTGTTGGTTCGCTAACCGCTACACCACCGAGGCTGCACTAACACATACATAATATAACATACCATCATGACCATATAAATCATGGGATAGTCAAAGGCACACTATTTGTGACCGCCATGGTGAACGGAACATTCAGAAGCAAACATCTCCCCGAGGGAATTTGAACCCAACGTGGTAAGGGGTGCCTACCGCCGTTATCCGGGTTGCTTGGGTTTAATTTACAGTGGATAGCCGCAAATTGTACAATGAACACAACGTATATAGGTGTGTTCGGTCAGATATGATCTTGGGACCATTGGGTTTCGAGCCAGAATGTTTAGCCACTGGGCCACGACGCACTCTCAGACGTACACACACGTACATACACATACAGCATAAAGCTAAACTTCTATTGGCTAAGGCCTTCGATCTCATAAATTATAAGGTCTTGTGGCACAAAATGGAAACAGAGACCGATGTACCACCTGATGTTGTGTCTATCTTTAGATTTTGGTATGCAAAACAAAAGAATGTGGTTAAGTGGGCTGGAGAGTGTTCCGACTCGTATAGGCTGGAAGGAGGGGTGAGGCAGGGGGGGTTGTCCTCGCCCAGACTATTTAACCTATACATGAACAAGTTGATTGGTGAGCTCAGTAGCACCAGGTTAGGCTGTCATATTGATGGGGTATGTTTGAATAACCTTAGTTACGCCGATGACATGGTGCTCCTGAGCCCATCAATCAGTGCCCTGAGGAGACTACTTCATATCTGTGAGAAGTATGTTGAAGCTCAAGGACTCAAGTACAACGCAATAAAGAGCGAGTTGCTGGTGTTTAAGGCGGGTACTAAAACGTACGCGAGTGTGCCACCTATATTACTATGCGGCACACCACTTGATAGAGTGACTCGTTTCAAATACCTGGGTCATTGGGTGACTGAAGATCTCTGTGACAATGTGGATATAGAGCGGGAGCGCAGGGCGCTGTCCGTGCGCTGTAACATGCTCGCTCGCAGGTTTGCAGGTTGTAGTGACCAGGTAAAGGTGACGCTCTTTAAAGCCTACTGCCAATCTTTTTACACCTGCAGCTTGTGGGTGAAGTATACGCAGCGGGTGTACGGAGCTTTGCGCGTCCAGTATAACAACGCTTTTAGGGTGCTGTTCAGCCTGCCGCGGCATTGCAGTGCTTCGTTGATGCTCGCGGAGAGGCATGTGGACGGGTTTCATGCCATCATGCGTAAGCGCTGCGCGTCTTTGTTGGCGAGGCTGCGCGCTACCTCGAACGGCATCCTAAGGGTGTTGGCAGACCGCTGGGACTCACCGATGTTCGCGCACTGGATGCAATTGCATATGCACTGAGTGCAGTTGGGTCCAGTCCGTGAAAGTGCTCGTGGGTCCGTGGGTGGGAGTGTTTTTACTAGTTAAATGTTACGCATCTCTATGGAATAATTAACTGTTTTGGTGTAAGTGTAGCTGTGGTTTGACTGAGAGCGTTAGTAAAAAATGACGATTAGGTCATATTTAAAATTACTGATTTTGACTGTTTAATGCGAATGAAATAATATAATCATAACTGTTGTGAAGCTTTCCAAACCATCCATTTTTTTGTTTGTCTAAAATCGGCCTTTGTAACCGGAAAATTATTGCCCAAATGTACAGTGAGCCCCACTCAGTTGAATCATTTATCATTATATATCACCTAATGGCCAAGCAATAGCGCTTATTTTTCAGCAGCATTTGATCTGTTAGTACCAGGTCAATGCAATCAAAAATATAGTGATGATGCCTTTATTATTTTGACCAATTCAGCCGAGATTAACTTTGAAATTAGTAGTATTGAATTATAATTGTATTATTTTATGCGTAATTTGCTCATCGCTACAATTCAGACCACTTATCAAAGCTGCTATAAAAACAATAACAATTTTCGTTTTCTATATAAATTCAGTTTTCGAGTAACAACTACAATACTAATATTTGGCTTCAAATTTGTGGTTTATAACAAAGTTAGGGATTTAAATTTAATCCTAAATTGCGTAATTATTTTGCTGGATTCAATATTGGGATGTTGGTGCTAGGTTTCCTGGGACTTGTTTGTTTATCGAGAGCCTGTAAGTTATTTTATGTAACAGTAATTAGTAAAACAAACTAAAGCAAGTTCAGTCTTGCCTTGCGAACTTATTGAGGAACGATTTTCATCTTGATGAGGTGCCCGTGGCGCAGTTGTGACAGCGGATCGGCGACGATCGCTGTTGTAAAGTAACACACGCCGGGTTGGAAATGGAATAGGTGACCACCTCAACCAAAAGTTAGTGATGATTGATTGTGATGAGTGATTTTTCGGACATCTCAGTGCTTCGGAAGGCACGTTAAGCAGTTGGCCCCGGTTTCAGTCGCTAGCTGACAGTCGTGAAGCACACTAGCCTTACAACCCTCCAACAATCCGCACCTAGCCCGCGTGTTGGAGTATGGCTCAATCTACCTCAAAGTTAAAGAGAGGGGTGGACCCAGCAGTGAGACGTATATAGGTCGTTTATGATTTTTACCTGAAACATTGATATTTCCCTTTTTAGTTTCGATCACAAAATGCAAAGGCGAAGATTCGGAATGCATGAAGCAGTCAGCGCAAGCTTTCCTCCCGACGTTGGCAGCAGGCATTCCAGAGTTTGGGACTAAATCCTTAGATCCGCTTTATATCGACAAGGTCGATAAGACCTCGTCATATCTGAACTTTGTATCCTCGGACTTGGTAGTGACGGGAATGAAAAATTGTACTGTGGATCATGTTTCGTAAGTTTGATATTATGTTTTGGTAGCCTAGAAGCCTTGTATACAAAACGTAACCTAAACAACGATAAATGTCACAGCTAGTCACATGCCTCATATTTAGTGATCAACCATGCTGTCAGATGTTTCGAAGTCTCTTCAAAGCAAAGGTTTACCTGCCAGATCTGCTCCCGATAAAGAGCCAACGACGTACTATTTCCACGATAGTCATCAAGCTCGTCTCGCCATCATTGTCTTGGTTTGTTACGTGGTATTTTTGAAAGAAAGCGACTCTGTATTTCATTTTGTGTGCCTTGTACCTGGTCGTGACTCATTAAATAGTAAACGCTAGCCTAAAATCTCCGTCAACCAGTCTTCCACTCCTCTCTTTCAATGCTTGCTAAGGAGACTAAAGTTTTTAGGGACCCTATTGGAAAGTGGTAAGGAAGTGCTTGTTTCCAGCGAGTAGCACTATAACCTGTAACACTGAGACTCCTAGAGAGTACTTTGTTACACTGTAGACTATTGTCACTAGTGACATATTTCTTAAATCTTCGTCAACCAATCCCAACACTGCGCCACGTTGTGAAGCTCGTTGGAAGAAAACGTTCTCCCTTCGAGTCACAGTGTGACACGTTACTGTGTTACTCGTTGGGAACAAGCGTAAGGTAGGCCTTTGCCCAGTGCAGTAGGACAGCACAGGCTCATAACAATTCCTATTTCTTTTTTCACAGGCGAAAATTAGCCACAAATGAAATGTTTGTCGGTATTATGTGCTCAGTTGATGTTCAAGCGCATTATGACCTCAAGGGGAAAGTCCTGTTCCTGCCCGTCGAAGGGAATGGCCACATTAGCGTTCAGTTATGTAAGATTTTTATATATTTTGACCTACTACTACTCTTAAAAATAAGACCTTTGTCAGTAAACAGTCAGATCAATATATAATATCTGCCAAACTACTCTTCTAGTTTGTCGGTAGCAGCAACTCCTAACCTTTTTCTTTCTTCATTTACTAAGAAAACCAACGGCATAAGGTACATATTTAGGTTCATTTTAAGTGAATGTTTACAAATACAGTTTAATAACTCTTAAATAAACTCATAGCTAACCTTCATTTTTTCATGGAGTAGTTTTTTTTAATCTAGCTAAATAATGCAATATATGGCAAATCTCGACGACTGACATCCAAATAGCATAGGCTGTATGTACCTACATAACTTGAAAGTTCACCTTTTCATACCCAATGCACTCATTTTATATTATTTTGGTAGATAAAATCCTAATTAACGTCGAAAGCGTCCTAGGAGAAGCAGAACGAAACGGCCAGAAATACTGGACCATCAAAAAATGGCACTATACTTTTGACCTGAAAGATACCGCTAGGATTGAGCTGAAAAATCTATTTGGTGCCACTGAAGAGATGAGTAAGTGAACGTAACATATAACTTCTGGAATTTTAAGTCTATGGCAAAAACTTAAAAATCTTAATGAGCACAATAAGAAGACACACATAATGTGTCTGTATAATGCACACAAACCATTGACAATAGGAAAAGTGATGTTAAGTTGAGATGTTATGACAAACATCCAGATGGATATAGCAAGTTTGATGGTAATAGTGGTGGTGTGACAAAGGTACACTACGCTAGTTTACATTCAACAATGTTGATTTATAATAATTTCAAAAAGATATACGCATATATTCATGCAATCTATGAGCTGCTGTTTTAGTAGACCAGGGCCTAGCCATGAAAAATACGCCAACCGGCAGAATGACAAATAAAATATAATTTTGCCTTGTCTGTAATTCCTTAAATTTTTGTGGATCACTCCGTGCCTGCCGCACGTGTTTTCATTGCTAGTCTCTTGTTTTATGTTCAGCAACGGACATTTTATTGCCACGTACGATGATAATGATGAGGATGATGAGAAGACCGTTAAACCGAAAAAAACTAAGAATACTGTGGAAAGAACACGGAAACAATCCGCTTGCATTTCGGCTGACCGCACCTGGCTAGCACATCTCAGATGAAGAACATGTCTATATTTTACTCCTGAACGACCAAATATAGTGGAAAGCGATAAAATAGTTGTAAGGTCATGTCATAATTATAATAATTATATGTTAGGGACCTACTGATATTAAAACTTGTATTTTAGGTAAAGCACTACGTGACATGGCTGGTGAGAGAGCAAACGACATCATCAAAGAGGTCGGACCTCCAATTGTTACCGCCATAACCACTGAAGTCGTAGAAGCCATCAGACTGCTCTACAACCACATTCCTCTAAGTGAACTAGTACTCAGCTAGAAGAAGGGCTCAACTAAACGATTTATTACAAACAATGATTGCTAACTACAAAACTACTGTCCACTATTTCGTTGAAATGGTGACACATGTATTATTTATTCGAACCCTATTCGTGACTAGAAACGTTTAGTCAAAACATTGATTTTATAAGTTTTGTAAACTAATAATAATAACTATTGGTGAATAACCTAATTGTTAGCCTTATTTGATATATTTTTTGCCCCGCCTACTGCTATTCCACCTTCAGAATACCAGCATCGTTGCAGCTTTAAAGGTGCGACGGAACAAATGCTGAGACAGGGACCTCGTTGGCCTCGCACTGTAGACTCATTTTATCTATTTTAATATTTCAAATCTTAATTTCTTTTTTGTGCGTATTCCAATTATTGTGTGTTTACCCACTTGTTATTTTAATGAGTCTACTGTCTGTACAGCCAATAAAATACTTTCTTTCTTTCTTTCTGAATCGCTTCTCCGGATTTTCGCAATCCTGATTCGATTTGGAAATGCTAGTAATATGCTAAGAGAAGTAAACAAACTTCGGGTAAATGTGTGTAGGAACTGCGTGACGTTATCGCTTTCAAAGCTTCTAGTCCCTTGCCAAAGCCTGATGAGAAAGCTCAAGGTCACTCAGCGTGCTTAAAAGAAGGCCTGATATTTTGACATGATATCAAACCAGATGAGTGACCAAGTTGTAGTGCCAGTTTTGTTGTGGTTTCATGTTTTGGATGGAAACCACCTCTAAGGCGGACGGATGTCTCGATTAAGGTAACAAGAGGTAGATAGGTACCTACCATGATGATAATTATAGATAAACTAACTCTTTAACTGATTACGATTAATTTCACGCTTACATATTAAACGAAACGTCTCCTTTTATGCCAAGGAAATCTTATTAAGAATCAGTAGACCTACCAATTTCAATTTGTGTATTTGTGCCGAGCGTGTGGGTATAAAAAACGAATGAACATTTTAGAGATCGACAGCCAAATACACGAACGGAGATTCCAAAGGCATTTGCACTAAATTCAAAAGAAGATTAGAAATCAGTGAACAAATAACTTTCTAATTCTACGCAAAAAAGGGTTTTTTTCAAATAAAAACGACAAAAAAAAAAAAAAAAAAAAAATGAAGAAAACTTTTAAAGATTGCGATAGGTAAATAACTTAGCCTTAAGCCAGTAGCTGTATGCTCTAGCTGTGTAGCTGTGGTTGGCTATGATACCTACACTCACCGGCATTGAATTCATTTTCTAGCATGCATTAGTTCCAGAGGAAAAAAAGGTTCTGGGCATCATAAAAATAAGCAAAACAATTGCATTCTACTATCCAGGATGGTAATTTAATCCCAGACCGATACTACAAGCAAATAGACCAAATACATACACCCTTGACCGTTCTTTTGCTTTGCACAACCACAACGCATGTGACTTGAAGATTTTTTGCTCTTATTTTATTTGATGTAATTGAGAAGGTCAATTTAAGTAACTAGTTAAGAAGTTGATCTGATGAAAGATAAAGCTAATTAAACCTATGTGAATAAAACGTTTTAAAAAGTAGGAAAGCAGTAAAGTCAAGTTAGTCAAAGTAAAAACAGAATTTATTCATGTTAGCTTATTCTAAGCATTTATGACCAGTTGAGACAAAACAAAAACATTGAAATAATAATAAAGTGACTCTACCACCGGTTCGGACATGGCCTCTATCGAGTAGACTCATGCAAGGAACTCGATAGTTACACTTTTCAATATTGATTGATTACAACATTATTTACCACATCATCAAGACAAGCAAAAAATACAAAATCTGCAGAGAAGATCTATAATGACCACAAACTCTTGTCATTCAGATATTCCTCTACATTATAGTCACATCTTCTCATTTACTTCGCTTTAACATGTAACTTACCCCCGAATTCACACAATCACAATCAGCGCTAAGCACGCGCTCGCGCTCATGCAGTCCCTTTCAGTTCTATTGACATTTTACGGGACAGCATGAGCGTGAGCGCGTGCTTAGCGTTGATTGACGTTTGTGAATTCGGGGGTTAAACTTGTGAAAAGCCAAAAAGAGTCAGAGGTATCTTATTAAAAAAACTATACATTTGCCAACAAATGACTTTCCTACTTTGTGTAGTGCGGTGCGGCACAGCGCAGCATCATTCTAACACGTCAAGATACATTTTATATTTTAGCACAGAACGCCCCGGTACGTTAGTTTCCCGTAGCAGCGCCATAACAACATATCAAAATGTGAATTATAGCTCTATCACGCATAACTTTTTTTCATCTAGGATCTAAATCGCTGATAGTCGAATCGAGGTGCCGGTGGTGCAGTTGTGACTGTGGATCGGCGACGATCGCTGTTGTAAAGCAACACACGCCGGCCAAAATTTAGTGATGTATTTTTTGGGCGTCTCCGTGCGTCAACGTGCCTTCCAACGTTAAGCAGTTGGTCCTGGTTGACGTCGCTCGAGGTCAGCCGTTAACCCTAGTCAGAGGCCTTAGGGCGACCTAATAACATCTGACATTAAGGTTGCTCACTAACCTCACACTAAACATGGACCTCGGTGATTAATTTATGTGACGCAGTAATTTCGGCTACTCAACAAACCGCGTTCGATTCCATTACGAATCGAAACATATCTATTAGATATTTTTACACTATGCCAATTTAATATACAGCATGGCTTATTCAAATGGGCGTGGTAAGCAAATGTTAAAGTATGAGAAAAATACAAAAATGGTTGGAGGAATATCGCGACCGTTTAGAAATGAAATAAAACTGCATAGGTACGAGTAAGTACTTGGATTTTGAAAAAAAATCGCTTAATTAGCATTTGACCTTCTCCAAACGTTCAAAAACACTTCAAAAATTCAGCCTGAGCTGCATACTGTCTAAATACCCTGAGAATACTTTAAACCCGTTAATATGATTTTAATTAGATATTTATTTTCAAACATTATTCAGGTGACACGCAAGGACTTACATTTCTGTGGTTTTGCAAAATAAGTTATAAAAACAACAATGTAAAGTTGAAATTTGACTGAGAATATTTCAGTTGGGTTCAGTACATTCCGAGGCGTAATTGCAGGTTGTCACACAGTGCATTTCACCTGCATTAGGACCACGAACATTGTGATTAAATTTTAAACGTGAAATATTGTTAGAAATAATTTTCCAAGCGTATATTGCTGGACAATGTTAGTATAGCCCAAAATGGCGTCATTAGTTGACTCTGGCTAATAATGCCGGACTTTAATATGAACACATGTTGGTATAATGATAAATAATTTATAAAGGAAACTGACTAAAGTTGTTTCGATAACAATACAATAATAAAAACCGGAAATAACCTGTAACCGACTAATACTGTTGCGATGAAAATATATTCTGTGTTGTTTAAAAATCATTACAGTGTAGAGTCAAATGACCGAGACCAATATACAATTTAGATAGTCTTATCGCTAGAAAGCGATTTCGATGAAAATGACTATCGGTATTATCAGTATGTTGATAGTTCAGTTTTAGCAAAGAACGTCAGGGTAGATTTGTAAGAGTGGATCATAACGAACGCTGTTAAAAAGCAATGCACGCTGGGTCGGAAACAGGTGACCACCTATACCGAAATTCAGTGCTCTGCTAAAGGTAAGTTAAGCACTTGCTACGCTAGATTTTAGTCGTTGACGCTAGTCTTAGGCATGGGGCTTGATAATATTTTGAATAATCCCCACTGAGCCTGTGTGTTGGATTATGGCTCGCGCCCAACGATAATAAAAAAGACGAAGATAGGTTATGTCAGTACTGACGCGAAGTCAAAAATTGTCTAGGGGGTACGACGTAGTTAATTTGACCGTGTTATAACGTGTGAACAAGACAGTACGATGATTTCCTAGAGCGTAAACGAGACACGTACGTGGTGCCAAGTGTCGTCCTAGACATTACATCATTACTGTCAATGCTTTGCTCAGGTGTACGAATCGTTCAGATTTCGGGTGCCACTTTTTTAGCACAAGTAACCTATTTTTGTTGTAAAATCATTGCTCGCGTCACTTTATGGTTGAAGTGAGGCCTATAATAACCAGTTAGTATTGGGACGTATAAAGGTTGTTATTTTCAAATCAATCCTTTCGATTCCACTATCACCATTAAGACCTAAATCGTTTACAAGGGTAGTCAAAACTACTGTTATTCAATATTAATAAGCATATATTTCCCACAGTTACAAGAATTTTCTGTTATTGTTAGCATAAAATAATAATTTCTCTAGAAGGAAAATAACAATTAGTTTTCTAGATGGCACGTCGTTTGCGGCCTCGGTCATGCATGAGTCGTTTATTATTTTTCAAGTGAAATATTAAAAGTTGTACGAACAAGTTGCAGCACGCAATCGTCCTTGCATAATTTTAGAGTAAAAGTCGTAATTGTTTTTGAACATATAGTTTAAAACTATTTATTTTCTAATGTACAAAACAATACACTTTTTTATTTGTGCATTTTAAATGAAATAAATATGATAATATGAGTTATAGGCAAGTTAACAGGTTGAAGTGGCAGTCACATAGCACTAAGAACTGATAGCCGTTCAGTGATGAACGTTGTGGATAATGAATAGATAATATAAGAATGATCTATATTTCAATCCTTCAGCAAAACACTAAAACAGAGATGTTTTACTTTGGCCGAATATTAAATTAAACTACTGAACACCGAATTTTAAAAAAACACCACTAACTATATTTTTGTCTCCTGTATTCTGTTCTATTTCATTTTCGTTCTGATAACTACTTAAAACTTGTTTAATATTGTCTTTATTTCAATCTCTTTCGAATAAATTAATCTCTGCACTTTATTACAATACCCTGTAAATCAAATCAAATTAGTCGTATGATACATTATATTATATATAATAACATGATTTTAATTTACTTTATGTGCATGAAAATATAAGTATTGTAGTTAATTGAAAAGGTATTATAAGATAATATTACGTTTTTAATCATTTAATTTTTTAGCAGATTCATTACTTCCATATACCTACCCCATTAGAACACACCAAAACTGGTAATGTTTATGTACAATTATGAGTGACCCAAGCGGATACACACGGTTCATCAGCCTACCATCACTATCTGACGTTTGGCATTGATTGAATACGATATGAGGTAAGGCAGCTTTTATACTGGCAATTCCTACAATATCAATAGATTCCAAACGATTTTCAATAGACTTATCTGTCTCTACACTTGAGGTAGGAGGCATATTTAGGGACGATGGCAAAAGACCCGACGGTGCTACTCATGTGCCTAGGACGCAAGTAGCATAGGATGCTATAGATCGTCTAAACCGCATCTTGATGCGTTGATGCGGTAGAGGAGCGCTGCATTTCAGCTTAGACTATTTCTACCTGGGTCGACACGTCCATCCATGGCACCTCGTTAAGAGGCTGGCGCTGCGACCGAAGACGCCCAACTTCTCGAAAGCCCCAAATATTTATCTCTTCTTGGTGACCACGAGTTTGCGATAGAAACGGTGGGTTCGTGGAACTAGGCTACCTAGTAAGGGTCACCTTCTTTACTGTAACTAACGTGTGAACGTTTTTTAATTTTAAACGTCAGTCTCGAGACTCATTTGAGCTTGCCCTATTAAAATATTTTTTTCCCAGTTTACAATTGCCTTTACAAATTGAACCTGACCTAAGCTCATGCGTGCCCCGGTCACCGCTCGGCCATAGATCACCGAACAGCGGCGCGGGAGCAACGAACCGCCTCATAACTTCTTAAACTGTTGCTTTCTCTGCAGCTCCTCCATATCGCACCCATTATTTTATGAACGTAAACACCGGTTTGATTCAAGCATTTAAACTGACACTTTTAACTCTTGATTACAGTGATGGTGGTCGCTTTATAAAAAAAAACGATTGTAACGAAACTAGATCCAAACGCTAAGTTTTCTTTCGGGATTGCATCGTTTTAAGCTAGGTGCATCTGTACCATTTTTAGGTGTATTTTTAAAAATACATAATTAACATGTTTTCATTGGCTGATTGACAGTACTTATTGTCAATTTGGAATATGTAGTTCACGTAACTAATAAAATACAAATACAATATTTTATTATTGTTGAGCATTTTTCCATGCAGTATCTTTACTAAAGATACGAAAACCAAAAAAAGACATTATTTGGTCATGCTGGCACCAGGAATGGTGCAAGTGGTTAGTGCAGTCGCCCGGTTTGCAAGGGATGCGGGTTCGATTCCTGCCTGGTGCTAGCATGACCAAATGTCTTTGGATTTCAGATCTTTAGTATAGAAATATAATTTAACCTTTGGAACTTAAAATATCAAAGCTCGGTGAAACGTAACTGCTGCATGATGCGTTCGCCAGGATGAGTGACGGCAACTGTCCATGTACCTCTGACTTCCCCGTTTCAGATAAAACTTGATGGGGTTTTGAAGCGTTAATACGATGTTATTCAACATTAAAATTTCAGCCTCACAATAAACAACTACGGTAATGAAAGCTATGGTAGTGAAGGCAAATTAATAATAAGTCCCTCTGAAACTACGCTTTCAACAGTATCCTCTTTAAACAGGATATCCTTACTAACCAAAGATCTGACCCTGCAGAACTCCAATAAAGGAAAACGGACAACCATAGAGAAATTGGTTCAAGGGGATAACACGGTGAAGCAAATAGGTCAAGGGTACAGGAAGGGATGAAGAAAAGTGTTTCCTTTCAGGGCAACGTATTTAATTTGGGATTGGTTGGGTTTGTGACAAATATGGTGTCATCCCTTACGGTAACTTGACCACTTTCGTAATGCTCTGACCAAAAACTTATTTTTAAACAAAGCAAAATGAAAGGTATTTTGCACAATATTTAGGGCATTGAGGTTTGCTGCTATTAAGACTCGTGTAATTTTAGAGTTTACCAACTTTACTTTTAGTTAATTACATTTACAGAACTCTTTTTGTTTTTCTTTAACCTTTTTACTGAGCATTACTGACCAAAGCCCTTTCCTAATTTCCTTCAGTACGAGGCAGGCCCTAACATTATTCATTTAAAATTCCACTATAATACCGACCTATTTAAATGATCATTGCCCTATTTATAACATTAATCGAACAGTTTGCCTATGTTTTAAGCTCCAGACAGCAACCTTTGATAATAAGCAGTAACCGTTAATAACAAATGCAGACAAACACACAGACTATTAACATTCTTATCTGCCAGTACACACGGAAGGTAGCATCGTTACGTACGTCCATTGATCGTCTTGTAGATCGGCAGAATACAAGCGGAGGCGATTGATCGATTATGCGCCGTACTGGCACAAGTGATCTGCGTTGGCGGGTGCGGTGCTCATCCGTTAGGATTCCCTTATTTTTATTTATTTACCAGTGGTTCTCGAGTTTTAGCGAGACTAACGAACAGCAACCCATTTTTTTATATAGAGATTTATTATTTATTGCACAACAATGAGATTGGTACAAAAGGCAGGCTTAATGCCGAAAAAGGCATTCTCTGCCGGTCAACCATAGGGCTGAGCAGTTTTTTTAGATTTCTTTTCAAAGGCACGCACAGGTAAATTGGCAAGTGTTTGGATTGGTAGTTGGTGGGTAAAAACCCCCTGATATTCGGTTGCAAGTATTGCACATAATATGTAGTCATGATAATGACTGTAACTTATTAAAATAAATGTTTATTTTACTAAAAACATATACTTTTTAATACTTTAACTATACATGACTTTGATGATTCCCACAAACATAATAGATTTACCATCCAGACACTGAGACACAGCCAACACTAAAATTTCATTCAAAATAGTCTTGTCCGCATGAAGCTTAAAACCCCGACACCAATACACTTTTAAATTGTTTTCAATTGTTTATTATTTCCCTCGTTAGAATGCTATTTGCTTAAGCGGAACTAAACTCACTTAGTATGTGTATGTCCGGCTAATCTTTTTTCACGTCTAACTCGCTAAAGCTTCCGCTACCGCGTATGTTCTACGTAATTTCTAACATATGAAATATGTGTTTTGACAACAGTCATTAGCCCTGGTTAACTACCCACAACTATCGTTAGCAGAACGTTTGCGTCTCTCATAATCATTACTGGAACGATATTTTTCCCCAGGGATGTGTGGAGAGCTGTACTTTGCTTTAAAAGGTATTAAGTATTACAGTACTGTGATGTTAACAACAGAATTTATAACATTATTCACATGCTGAAACCCTATTCTACTCACAAAGGCGTTAAATTCTTAGTTTATATTTCCTACTAAAAATACTAAATATTACAAAACATAACAATATATCCTCACGACCAAAGGGGTTAGCGCACAGTGATCGTGGCCGTTATCTTCTTAAACATATATAAAAATGGATTGCTGTTCGTTAGTCTCGTTAAAACTCGAGAACCACTCGACTAATCTGGCTAATTTTGGCCTTGAAATATTTGTGAAGGTCCAGGGAAGGTTTAAAAGGTAAGTAATCTTGAGAAAATGGTAGGACTACTTATAGTGAAAAACCACAATTTAGTTTTCCCTTAGCAAACGTTTCTAACCTGTCACGTGACACCGAATATTTGACAACAGAACAAAGTCTGTCGGGACAGCTAGTAAACCAATAAATATAAGCTGTGTCAACAAAATTCAACTAACATTTTAATATTCTTACCGAGATCCATGTTATTTTATCTTTGCAAGCAATTACCAAAGCTTCATTACTCATGGTCTCTGCTTAGTAGACGCCAGTCTATTTTGTTTTGCATAGAAGGTGCTGTAAAAAGCAATATCTTTGTAAGGAAAAGGTTCTTAAAATACTGCCCAGTAAAATGATATTATAACAAAAAAAGGTAGATTGGCTATGTCAGAACTAATTTGAAGTCGCCGAGACCTGTTATGTAGAGGATCGTGCGTACGGTTTTCGAATCAACATATTTTGTAGTGTCTGTTTTGTCTAAGTTTCGATAACGCAAGGACACCTTACTTTAGTACCAGGGCTATAGGTTGCAACACAGTAGACGACCAATTTGTTGTAGTTGTTGAAAATCCGGCTACTACACCAAAGGTCGCGGGTTCGATCCTCACACAGTAAAAACATTTGAGTGCATGAACATGTCTGTTTGTATAAGTCTGGGTGTTTCCTTTTTTTTTTATAGTGGAGAGTGGTGGTCTTCAAGATATTTAATTGGCTTATCTTAGGGCTAGATGGCGCTGACATGTATTCCCCATATGACCACCAGTTGGTACAAAGAGACAAAAGTAACTCAGATTAGCAAATCAGCTCAATTAGAACGAAGCAGGCGGGGATAAGATTCTATTAAGGCCCCAGCCCACACACAGACTAATTTATCTTTCATTGTCTTGTGTCAACACGTACTCTCCACCCATCGTTCTGATTGCAACCTATCTATTCTATAGCAATTTAATTGGCACATTTCCCATAGACTCACGTACAGTTACATCGAGATACAAATCAAATAACGGCAACGAAATCAACATTAATTGTTCGGGCCGATAGCACGGTCATTGATGCTATCAGACCTCAAGCAAACGTATACTTTATTTACAGTAGTGAAGAGACGAAAGTGTAATTGTCATTTGATTTTGAATGATAAGCTCATTGTGTACTGTCTCATCAACGCTTTTAAAGCTCCACCAACGATGTAACGTGAGTAAAATGTATCCTTATTTATCAATAGTTTCAGAGCACTCACGCTCCTTGGTACTATCTGAACTCAGCTATAAAACAACATAACATAACATACCTTCACGACAGAACACGTGAACAGAACATTCAGAAGCTCACATTTCGCCGACGGAATTTAAACCCAACGTGTTAAGGGACGAGCCTGTCGCTGCTATCCAGTGTGCTTGTGTTTTTTTATCGGTGTTGTCCATCACTGGAGAGTTAACTGCATATTTTACAATAATCACAAAGTAGGCATTCCGGCCAGTCTTGACCTGGGGACCATAGGGTTCCGAGTCAGTGTGTTTAACCACTGGGCCACGACGCTCTACGGGTGAATCTTTACCCACCTTCATAATTTACGCATCAAACCTACCCTACGCTGGATTTGCGAAAGGAAATGCCGTTCTCGTAATAACGAGAACGGCATTTCCTTTCGCAAATCCAGTTGAACGACAGTTATAGAATGAAACAAATGAAACGCAAATGCCGCGTTTCGTAACTGTCATGGCGGCATGCAAGAATGCAGGGTAGTTCGCAATTGCTTACTGACGGATCGCATGCGGCACACGCTCTGGAACTGCCGTAGTAATGGTCGATCATTTGTTGTTTAGCGAATGACGATATTTGTAACCATTGTGAAAAACTAGCCGTTATGTTGGGAAATAAAGGTAGGATTAGTCAATGAATGTATGCGTAGATGCGGTGGGGGGGCGCTTAATTACCGGAGAGATAGCCGCATGTTGTTCAATAAAGACAAAGTAGGCGTTCCATCCAGTCTCGAACTCGGGGCCATAGGGTTCCGAGTCAGTGTGTTGAACGACTGGGCCACGACGCTCTACGGGTGAATCTATACCCACCTCCATAATTTACGCATCTAATCAACCCTACCCTATTACGAGAACGGCTGCGGCATTTCCTTTCGCAAATCCAGTTGAACGACAGTTAAAGAATGAAACAAATGAAACGCAAATGCCGCGTTTCGTAACTGTCATGGCGGCATGCAAGAATGCAGGGTAGTTCGCAATTGCTTACTGACGGATCGCATGCGGCACACGCTCTGGAACTGCCGTAGTAATGGTCGATCATTTGTTGTTTAGCGAATGACAATATTTGTAACCGTTGTGAAAAACTACCCGCTATGTTTGGAAATAGAGGGGTGATTAGTCAATAAACGAATTTAGACACTTTAAAACCATGATATTATGAAAAAAGAGATAGGTTACTTGTGCCAAAAAAGTGGCACCCAAAATCGGGACTTTCGTACTCCTGAGCAAAGCATTGACAGGGTTGACAGGTTGAGACGACACTGAGCAACATGTTTTTGTCTCGTTTACGCTCTAGTTAATAATCGTACTAGCTTGTTCACACGGTAAAATTATAGGTACGTACGCCAGGGGAGAATTTTCGACTTCGCATCAGTACTGACATAACCTATCTACCTTTTTAAATATAATATCACATTTAAATTACCTAGGTATAAAACAGAACACATCAAAATGCCTTAAAAATCGGACAGGAAAAATTAGGATTTCATTCAAGGTATAGTTTTGCCTTCCACAGCAAGCAAGGAATAGATAACCTATTCTATTTTTTTTGGGGAAATCCTCATGGTTACCTCGCGGCTTGGAGAACGACGGGGTTTTGTCGGATTCCTACAGACTAAAACCCCACGGGACTCAATCGTGGCACTTTGACGGCGAAGCTGGGTTCTGAGGAAAAGATGACCTGATTGAAGTAGCTGAGTAGTAGAATGCCAACAACTGGGCGCTCTGAAAATCTATGGCTACATCCTTTATTCAGAAGTTAGACGTAGCCGTATGACGTGATATGATATGATGATGGCATATTTTTAGGTATGTTATGGAAATTTCAAATTAGAACCACCACAATAAGAGCTAACAATATCTGAAACTGAATTCAACCGCCTATGTAGCTCAGTTGAAACCAAACACAGTTTTTTTTTACATGAATCTGTTAATAATAATTCACAACAATATAAATTACAATACAAAGGCATTTAGAACTCATTACACGTGATTAATGTTACTTCTTGGTGGTATTGGCTGCAATCTTGCGTCAAATTGGGGTTCCTTATTGCAAACTTAAAAACCTAGACTAATTTGATTTTCATTTTATGAAAGAAAGATAATACTAACATTTGTCACTCTACCTCTTAAACATACATACATACCCTCACGACCATTATAAGTAATGGGGTGCCTCTGGCACACTTATTGTTGCCGTCATGTCGGATCATTCAGAAGCCTTCATTTCGCTTGAGGAATTTGAACCTAACGTAGCAAAGAGCGAGCCTGCCGTCGTTATCTACTTTGCTTGGGTTGTTTATCGTTGTTTTTCCTCACCAGAGAGAGGTGAAATAAAGTGGAAAAAAAAACAAAGGAGGTGTTCCGGCCAGAGTGTTTAACCTCTGGGTCACGGTGGTCTTTTATATTAATTATTTCACTGAATAAAATATCTTGACCCTCTAAGCATCACTAAAGTTATTCGAATCTTCGTTATAACTGCTTCGGAGTAAACCTAAGCTACGGCATCTAAACAGTAGCAAATTTCCAGTTTTAAATTGGCTTCACTCTTGACCGCCCTTATTTATTCGCGCCATGCATCATTCAGCCGGCGAATACATTAAAATATTTCCCGACACTAAATCATATGCGAACGAAAGATTTCTCAGAAAGGATAACACATCCATACATACAAGAGCGGATTCAATTAAATTTCTTGGCACACTAATAAATTGGATTAATTACTTGTAGGAATATATTAATTATGTTAGGACGTCGATAAATTGATCTCATTTGTAGAACTTTCTATCCTACTCCGGAATAAAATCATGGCTTAGTCCTGTCATCCTTCAGGACGGGTGGTCCGCTCTTTTTTGATCCTAATGAAATTAACAACATGATGCAGAATAAGGAAGCAGACGAAAACACGAAAGCTTGACCTGCTGTCTTTGAATGTGTACTCTCTACAATCAGGGACCCAAGTCTGCTAATTAACGAACGCTTTAATTAAATCGTAAATGAGTCTCAATCGGCTAATTTGACACATTTTCTATGAAAAAAAGACACGAGGCCCAGGGCCCATAGGGCTTAGAACTATCTAGGAGCCCAAAAATGTAACTTGTCGCTGATCTGGCGACTTTTAATTTCATATATATTTTTGGTGCTTTTACCTGTCACCGGATGGCGCCTTTGACTTATGGCTAGCCACAAAAGTAGGTGTCCGGTGTTCTAAGATCTACACAGTAAAATATATATTTATTTAATTACATAACAATTCGCAACACGATTTCTATCGTGACATAAAAACAAAACATGATAATAATATCATTATATTTCTCCAGCTAAACTAAAAATATGCCAGAAACGATACTGTATTACTTATCCGCTCTCCGAGCTCTTCATGTAGTGAATCGACGAGCATGTCCGAAATTATGAAATATTCCCGATGTCAGGAGTCACTATCTGTAAGCTCCTATCGCAAAACCTATCTTAAGATGAAAAATTGTACTTCCAAGTTGTTGGAAAAGATCGGAAACTACCGTGTGCGTTTTTCGCCAGAGGTTAGGCCGGGATGATTTACTCAGCCAATAACGGGGGTCAGGTGGGCGGGACCGACTCGGAATTAAACTCGCAACGAAATATGGCCTGGCCTTTGTCCTGGCAAGGGTAGGGCAGTGGCACTTTCACTTGTTTTCCTGAATTTTGAATTCATTTTTTCCGCCTTTCATTTGTTTTTCTGACGTTCATTTGTCTTATTTAGATTTATTCATTTCGCCGTAACGTGGGATAGCGCTATAACTTTGAGTTGCATGTATTGCACGATTGCACCGCGTTGACCCAGCCTCATGGGTAAGGAAATTACTTCAGTCAGTGCATAGTGCTGTGCAACCAACCACCTTAGTAATCTAACCACCCTAGTACATAGTGTTTTTGCTCGAGCTTTTTTCACTTAATTTTGAAGAAAAGTTCTAGCGCTGCCTATCGCCTATACACTCACCGCTATCGTTAGACCGAAGCCTATGGTCGCAACTAGATAGTTGGGTGAATTATGTCGGGACATGTTATCTATTTCACAAACCCTGTGAAATAATGACAATGTCACTTGACACTTGCTAACACACTTTGACAGTTGCTAACTACATTTGAAATGAAGCCAATTAGATAAAATAGAAAACAAATAAAAAAATATATCTGCATGAAACGTTAGTCATGGTAACAAAACAAAAACCGGATAATTCTCCTTTTCATACCTTACTCAAGAAAATGACAGAAAAGTATCAACATACCCGACTGTGGCAAATCCACGCCTTATCTACCCTCGACGAAATGACGTTCGGGCTCCATAGGGTTGTTAATCTGAGACAATCTAAGAGGGGTCGTCGGGTATGGGGTTTCAACCTCATTTTAACGTTTTGTTTTGAATTAAAAACCTCTTTTAGAAACCAGAAGAGCCAAATGACATGACATGTTCCTGATCTAAGAAGGTTCGTTGGGTATGGGTTTCAAACTTAAAACGGTTTGTTTTGATCATCAAACCTCTTTGAAAAACCAACGAGCCAAATGACATGACATATACTGAGGCGCACACATCAACCGAAACGATTACGAAACCATTGCAAAATGGGTCTAATGTCAGCCGCATCAGGTGCCCCTATGTAAAGGTGTGTGCGCCTGTGTACATACTGTGTACGTACACTTATTGCAGCAGCTAGTAAGTATACTTTTTTTTCTTAGTTATTTACCATCATCCGAAGAAGGGGATATCTTTACTCTTGATTTATTTTCTGATTGTTAATTATTTTTCCTGCGTAAGTGTTATTTTCATTTGTCCCGAATCTAACTCTCGCCTGCAGCATCAGGCCAAGATATCTAGGGATTCGTTCAAAACGCCATACTTTCCGCACAATCATGTTTCAGAAAAAACTTTTTTTTACTGAACGAAGAGCGTTGGCTAGATCATTAGATCACTAACCACAAAAACGTTTTAAAAGTTCAAAAATTCCTGGCACAATAGAAAACTAATGCAATACAATTAATGTATTTTTAAAACAACAACACATAAATTAAAAAGACTCTCGCCACGGAAATCATTACTCCCCAGACCAACAATAGACAAAACATCCCGGATCCGAATGTATTTACGTATAGAACTCAAAAATGTTTGAGGAAAAAGCGAGCGATAAAAAGAAACAATTTCGCTTTATAGCTTCCGCCCCGGCATTATGAAAATGAAGTTTTTATGCTTTAAAGAGGTACAGACGGTGTTGGATTCCACATTAATTTAGCCCTTACATTATATAGTATATTCAGATATGAGTTAAGTATTAAAAACAATGGTGATAAAACAGAGGAAATGGAAGGGAAAACCAAGATAAGGTGACCAATTTGTTTTAATATCTTCATCTGTATTCGCTGTCCTGGTCTGCGAACTATGGTCTGTGAAAACTCTTTAAACAGATGATCCCCCTTTACCTTTTTCGATACAACTTCTTTCATATGACTGCAGAATTTGAAATCATCTTCATACAAATTATTTTTCCCTGACTTTCATTGCCTTTCACGCAAGCTCTTGAATATTATTCAATCAATAAGAAACAACATCACATTCATTGTCCTGTTCTAAAGTATGTTTTGTTCTGTCTCTTGTACTATGGAATCCAGAGCTCTAATTTTTAAATCCAGTATGAGATGCCTACCCAATAAAATGAACGAACTCTTTTCAGTTTCAGAGTTAGATAGATCCAACCTATTTAACAACTGACCACTTAATACTTTTCGGGAGAATACTTTATTCTACTGTCTCTTGTGTTTCCTGTATTTTACCCTTACGTCATTATTCTGAAATAGCTTTGGTGACTGACTAAGGTGTGTTGAGTGCAGGGTTCCTACCTAACTTTAAGGAAGGGGTTCCTTGCTGTACTAATAAAAAACTGGACTGTAGTAACTGAATTATAATGTAGATAAAAGATCGTGCGTTCACGGACGTAACGGGCGAGTAAGTGGCCTCGGTTAAGCTCGCGGCCGAGGGCAAAATTTTGGTTACATAATTGTTAGAGAGGGGGCCGTAGCGTAGTGATGGGACCGCAACATACTCCCGGCGTTGAAGTACTGGCAGGACTTCAAGAGATTGGTAGTGGGCACAGGTTGTGTAGTGACCGTCGTACAATGCCTTTCTTCGTTGTCACGTCGGCAACCCTAGTGACGTCATCCGCGCCAGGGTAGATTTTGGTGACGCGGCCCAGTAGCCACATCAGGGGAGGGAGGCTCTTGTCCCGCACTAGGACAAGGGATCCCAGTTTGAGGTCTGCAGTAGTCTGGCGCCATTTCACCTTCTGTTGGAGCAGAGTAATGTAATCGTGAGAAAAGCGTGACCAAAAATGCTGCCTTAGGTGTTCGACACGTTGGTATCGCTGCAGTCGGTTTATGTTGGCATCGGTGCTTTGAGGACATGGAACTGACGTGAGCGTTCGTCCGATTAGAAAATGGGAAGGAGAAAGGTATGAAAGATCTGAAGGGTCAGTGGAAAGAGGTGTGAGGGGTCTAGAATTGAGAATAGCCTCTATTCCATACAGACAAGTGGTCATCTCTTCATACGTTAAATGCGTCAAGTTCAGAATTCGTCGCAAGTGGTGCTTAACGGACTTGACGGCTGCCTCCCATATGCCACCAAAGTGGGGAGAATACGGCGGAATGAATTTGAAATTAATACCCTTTTGTACAATACTCGTCTGAATATCACCGAAGTCGCTGTCCAGAAACTTTGATAAGGTGTTACAAGCTCCGACAAATGTCGTTCCATTGTCAGAGTATAAGTTGTGTGGTTTACCGCGTCTCGCTATGAAACGATTGAGCGCAGCTAGATATGCCTCCGTTGTGAGATCCGTGACCAGTTCGAGGTGCAAAGCTTTCACTGCAAGACAAACAAAAATGCAAATATATGATTTAGTCAGTTTACCACCCCTGCCTTTACGGTTGAGTATCATCACTGGCCCAGCGTAGTCCACACCGGTATTGTAAAATGGATATTCTAAGTAAGTCCTATCTGTAGGTAAGTTACCCATTATAGGTTGTACAGACTGAGCCTTTAGTCTTATACAGCGTATACAGGTGTGAACAGTGCGTTTCGCTAAGTTGGTACCGCCTAAGACCCAATAGTTCTGTCTTATATTTGACAGTAATAACTGAGGGCCGGCATGAAATAAATTTAAATGGATGTATGTAAATATGATCTTTGAAATATTATGTTTACTGTCTAATAATATAGGATGTTTGACGTCAAAACAATAAAATGAGTTTTTAAGGCGACCACCTACGCGTATTAAATTATTGCAATCAATAAATGGAGATAAGGACAGTAATCTGTTGTTCTTAGACAAAGGAAGGCCTGATTTAATTAATTGATATTCATCAGGAAACATTTCTTGCTGAGAAAAATGAAGCAATAAGTTTTGAGATGTCTGTATTTCAGAAAGAGTTAAAATATTACATTGTTTATTACTTGGGTTTCTGCAATTGTTTATGAATCTCAATAAATAAGCAAAGGACCTAACAAGACGAATAAAATTAGATTTTTTATGTATGAGTTTAAGTATGCTATTATTATTGTTACATTGTGTATTTGTACCTTTGTCATGAATATCCGTATAAAGACATGTTTCAGGAAGTGATTTGCATTGAATGTTAGGAAATTTTGGAAATTGTATATCCATATGTTGGAGAAAGTGTGGCCCAGACCACCACAAGTCTGACTCGCTGAGGAAGTCAGCCCTCACCCCGCGAGAAACTAGGTCTGCCGGGTTGTCTTTGGAGGGCACGTAGTTCCACTGGTGTCCATGAGTGGTGTCCTGAATTTCACTCACTCGGTTACGAACAAAATGCTTGAGTTGATTTGAAGAAGAGGATAGCCAACCCAGCACTATGGTTGAATCACTCCAGAAAAAACAAAGGTCAAAGTGAATTGACAACGATTCACGAACTTTCAAAAAGAGTCTTGCTCCTAATAAAGCCCCACACAACTCCAAGCGTGGGATAGTGGTGGGCTTTATGGGAGCAACCTTGTTTTTAGAGGTAAGCAGGCGAACACAAACCGCACCATCAACGCCAACAGTTCTGACATAAACGCAAGCCCCGTAAGCTCGTTCAGATGCATCTGTGAATGTATGAATTTCTATATGTTTATATGGATAGTTAGATGAGACCCATCGAGGAATGTCTAAGGAATTTAAATATGGCAAAGTTGATAAAAAGTCTGTAAATAATAGTTTGATTTCTGTAGGCACCTCGTCGTCCCAGTTGCATTTATGTAACCACAGTTTTTGTAAGAGTATTTTTGCTACGACTGTACATGGGCCGACGAGTCCTAACGGATCAAATATCTGACTGATAAAAGATAACATGTTCCGTTTCGTGATCTTTTTGTTGATTTTTAAGTCAATTGAATAAAATAATCGATCTGTCTCAGTCTTCCAATATAAACCTAGTGTTTTACATGAATTATTATTATTTAAATTTAATGTTTTTTCTGACTCCTGGTTAATTTCTGTGATATTTTGAATAATTTCGCTATGATTTGATTGCCATTTACGTAAATTGAATTTTGCTGATTTCAATGTCTTTATGAGCTCCTGACATAGTTGTATGACTGATTCTTTGTCATTCCCACCCCCCAAAAAATCATCAATATAAAAATCTTTTTTAATTGCATTCTGGACGGTAGGGTCAGCTGTTTGTTCTGCCAGCGAAACTATGCACTTTGTTGCTAGGTACGGTGCTGACGCAGTGCCGTAAGTGACTGTGTTTAGTGTGTATGATTTGAGAGGTTCTGATTGATTAAATCTGAATATTATTTGTTGTAAATGACGTTGATTAGGTTCTACTAATATTGCTCGATACGCCTTTTCAATGTCGCTTGTTACAACATATTTATGCTGTCTAAATCTAAGAAGAATCGAATATAAATCGTCCTGCACTGTGGGCCCGATCATTTGTATGTCGTTGAAAGACCTACCCGAGGTCGTGGTCGCTGACGCGTCAAATACAACTCTTAGTTTGGTTGTGATGCTTGACTCACGAACCACACCATGATGAGGAAGGTAATAATTAGTATTATGTTTTGACAATGTTTTGTTTTCGGTCATGTGACCTAAATCAATGTATTCTTGCATAAAGGATAAATAATTTTGTTTAAGTTTAGCATCTCGTTCGAGTTTACGCTCTAGAGAGAAAAAGCGTAGCCTCGCCAGCGAATAGGAGTCTCCCAGGACCTCAGGTGAGTCTTTCAACGGTATAGTGACCACAAACCTGCCCTCTTCATCGCGACGAGTTGTTTCTCTAAAGATATCTTCACAAGCCCTCTCCTCAAGAGACATGGAATGCTTAGGCGACTCAGCTTCTAATTCCCATAAACGCGCTAGTACTGATTCTTTAGTATTAGAATTTACAAAATGACAAGTGGAGCGTTGTGGTTGGTTTGTGTACTTTTTGGGGTATACACAACCTGACAAAAGCCACCCCAGCTTCGAATCGTACAACTTTGGCTGACGTTTACCTAAATCTATATGCTTGGAACCTAGGACGTCCCAAAACACCTGAGCCCCTACCAGTATGTCGATAGCTGAAGGCTTATAAAATGACGGATCTGCTAAGTGTAAACCCTTAGGTATAGGTATATGTTGTTTGTTTATGTATGAGGATGGCAATGATTTCGTTATTTCTGGCAAAATGTTACAGGTTATGTTCGCCTTATAGTTACCAGTAAAAGATTGAAAGGTAATGAGAGTAGATTCACTAGTATAAGATATATGATTGTTGATACCAGACACAGTGGAACTCGCGCGACGCCTCGACAGACCCAACCTCTCACACAAGGCTTCCGTCAAGAAGTTAGAAGTGCTGCCGTTGTCCAGTAGCAGTCGAGCGGTGTGCAGCGTGCCGTTGACATCGGACACTTTCACCAACGCTGTGGAAAGCACGACAATACCCTGATCACTATCCGGAGTCTGGACAACATTTGTTGACAGGGCCACACTGTTCCCAACATTTATATTCGTGTCTGTTGGAGGATTGAAGTCCCTATGTAAGAGGGTGTTATGTTTAAATTTACAATATTTGCAATGTGACAGTTTGCAAGTTTTGTCAAAATGACCAGGTCGCAAACAATTACGACAGACTTGGCTTTTTGTAACTTGCTTAATGCGAGAATCTACATCTAAGTTTCTGAATGCACTACAACTGAATAAATAGTGTGCTTGTGAACAAATGGGACATTTAAGTTGTTTACCCTTTGAGTTTGAGTTATCGGTCGAAACAACAAAACTTTTTGGTTTGAATGTGTTTGTTGTTACCTTTTGATTTTCCTGTTGAGAACCATGCACCGAGCTAGAATTGTTGTTGTCCAAAGTTTCCAACAGATCTGCTCTGTTAGATAAAAATTTTGTAAATTGATTTAATGAAGGTGAGCTGTTGTGACTATTTCTATGTTCTTCCCATTGCCGACTCGTAGTGGAATCTAACTTTTTAGACATCATGAAAATAATCAATGTGTCCCAGTGGTCGGTGGGTTCACCTAACGATGACAATGCTCGCAGGTTTTTGTTTATGACATCTACTAATTTTCTTATGGAGACGTTTGACTCTAAATGTATTTTTTCAAAGGTAAACAATGCTTGAATGTGATTGTTCACTAGTAAGCGAGTGTTGTCATATCTTTCCGACAATAATTGCCATGCTACTTCATAATTCTCAGCTCGAAAGTCTAAGCTATGTATTATGTTTGCTGCCGTGCCTTTAAGAGCAGCGCGCAAATAATGAAATTTGTTAATCGTGTTTATACTGCTATTTGTATGTATAAGAGAAATATACGTATCTCGAAACTCAAGCCAGTGTTGATAATCCCCGTCGAAATTAGGCAGCTCGATCTTTGGTAACCTGACGAAGTCATGTCTGCGATCGCTTCCGTGTCTTGAGTCGCACTCGGATGGAGAATGTGACCGAGGTTCCCGAGAAGCCAGACCCGGTCCCAGCATGAAGCGTGCTGTTGACACCAGCTCGAAATATTGCACCTCGAACTGCTCACGCTCTGCATATTCACCGGCGACGAGATCCTCGTCCAACAATGTTTCGATGTCACTCTGCAATGCATCAAAATCACTATACAGCGACTCAATTTTATCCAAACGGGTTCTTAACTCGATCAACTGCACTTCACTGAGTTTTTCACATGATTTATTGATATTTATATAAGCTTTAAATTGAGTTATTTTTGATTTGTAAGATGCACGTTTTTTAATAAGCTCTTTATACTTTGCCTCTGCCATGATGAAAAATGTAATTTACTTAATAATTACTTATTTAATTGCGAAATAATGGTATTAAAGCGGCTATAGTTACTAAAGAAAGGAAGAAAATAAGTAATAATTACAATTGCGAGAAAAAAGCAAGCACGTGTTTCGACCGCGCGGTGCGAAATTTGTTAGCGACTGAGTGGCTGCGCAGGCGAACAATAGACGGCCGATCGATGGCAGCAGCTATGGAATGCGGTGCGCTTGATACTTGCCTAAAGTGCCTAATTATTGATAGCAGATAGGTATGATCTATCTGCTAGTGATGTGAAAATATAAGCCCGCTAAGCGGATGAATTCCGACTGAGATTTGACGATTGCACATATGAAGAGACCAATTTACGCTGATCGAATAGTGCTATTCTCAATCCCTGGAATAAAATGGATTAGGAAATAAAAGAGAAGGTATGGAACGGACTCACTCAATGTCTTTTGTTCCCATCTACGTCTGTCCTCTAAGCGACCTTCCAAGATGTCGGCGGGCCGTGAGGTTTGGGCGTGGCGGCGAAGTCGTCGAATATCTTGCCAATTCTTCTTCTTCTTCTTTCTTCTCGAAGGACCATATGTTGAGTGCAGGGTTCCTACCTAACTTTAAGGAAGGGGTTCCTTGCTCTGCCGTCTATAACCTTAAAGGCCGCTTAGTGACAAAAACTACTTTTGAGTTATTGAGGAAATAAGCGGCAAAATTTTCAAACCGATGCTACTCTTTAAATAAAATGGAGAGTAATGTGTGTCATACACCAAAAGAAAGGGTTTTTCTTCTTCTTTCACATGAAATTGATAAATCCAGACAGATGTTGGTACTCTTTAAACTAAACACATATTTTCCGGCCGTCTTGGGAAACTTTTGAAAAAAACTTCAAGTGTACAAAATTTAAAAGCGGCTAAAAGGGTTTGACTGCTTTACAGTTAATATATTTTCAAAAAACAGCAACATTTACTTAGCTATAAAGCAGTTTTAATTTTAGCGTATTTTAAACTTAGAACTGAACAATTTAAAATTGATCTTACTCATAACAATAAAGCGGCTAACTACACAATGCCGCCTTTTAGCTCAGTTGATGTGGTTTAACTGCTCTACTTTTGTTTCATAATAACTTTTGATACAGTTGTGCATAGCTAAAAAGCGGTAAATTATCAAACCCTTTCATATAACTGCTATTTAGGCTAGCATGATCATCATAAGTTTTTTTCCAATTCCTACAAAGTATACGCAAACTTACAAAATATAGCAAACTTTTTTCAAAGAAAGGTCAATTTATTGCTATGAAACTCCAAAAAGACATCAAAAAACTTAAACAGTTACACCAAAAATTGCACAAAACTATATTACAAATCATAAAAAAATTTACAAGTTCAGCAAAAAATACACTGTCACCTAAATTATGATCATTTGACATGTTCTTATTCATTGTAATTAGAAACAGAATAATACATCAACTAAAAACACAAATGTAAAAAAGCACAAAAATCCCATTTATTAGAACACTCAAATTCAAAACTAAGTAAGTACTTACCCAACGCAACGCTAAAGAACAAAAGTTAACGTGATATTGAAGAACTGTCTTAGTCTTGTATGAATAAGGGGATTAGTCTTCTCAGTTAAGACCACCAACTAAGTGACTAAGCGAGAAGACTTACTACTACGAGTTCTGAGAGCGGGTATATCGAAAACGCCTGGTGGTTCCTGTTTTCTCATATTTTAGACACCGCTAAATCTGCTTTGGGTCTAAAAATGTGTACAAACGAGGATTGGTTTGATGAGAATGATAGCGTTCTAACTGGTGTAATAGACACACATCGGAAACTCCTCAGACAGTACAGTAGGTCGCGCTATAGCTCAGGTACTGAAAAGATACGGCAATGTGACCTGGAGCTGCGTCGCATAACAAGGGAGTGAAAAGAGCGATGGGGTGAACATTTCAGCACTCTGCTTAATGTGTCCCGATCAACTGATTGGGAATACGTACGTTCTCTTCCTCAACTTCCCATAGCAATTGAGCTGGATGACCCCTTGTCTCTAGTTGAGGTTGTTCTGGCCATCAAACAGCAACAAAATACCCCGTCGGCATTGATTTTATACCGAGAAAGCTGTGGAGAATACGGTGGTGAGGGGTTGCACTCGGCTGTATGGAGATTCTTTGCTCTTATGTGGGAGAAATAACAGGTCCCCTAAACTTTCAAAGTTTCTCGCATTAGGGCTTTATATAAGAGCAATGGAGATCGATCTGACTGTAACTCATACCGTGGTATTTCGCTTTTATCAGTCCCCGGAAAAGTCTTTGACAGAATACTTTTGAACCGCCTATTAGAACTCTCAGAAAAGCTCTTGAAAGAGATGCAGTTTGGCTTTTGACCAGATCGAGGCACCTGTGAAGCCATATTTTCAGTGCGCCAACTCTAAGAAAAAAACAAGAGAACAAGGTAGCTCATTGTATCTCTGCTTCGTAGACCTGGAGAAAGCGTTTGACAGTGTGCCTCGAGAAGCACTGTGGCTGGTATTGGAAATATTGGGATGCACTGAGAAGTTTATGAGGCTACTTAAGCTCCTGCATGATGACATGGAGTGTGTGTAGCTGTCAGCGGCGAACAGTCTCACTTCTTTTCCGCTACCTGTGGGGTGAAGCAAGGGTGCGGTTTGGCACCCACACTACTCGCGCTTTACTTTGCAGTTGTAGTCAGAGATGTCTTGCATATTTCTCCAGAAGGAATCCGTATTCATTTCCATTCCGATGGCCTTTTTAACCTAGCAAATCAGCATCAACAAGAAGGAAGTGATGTTCCTAGATGCACGATCACGAGGCGCTGAATATAACAGTTGGTGAGGGCTTGCTGAGGCAGGTCGATAAGTTCCGCTACCTGGGGAGCACAGTAACATCCAAGTGTGACCTTGATGCTGAGATAAACAGCATATTAAATGCCGCAGCTGCAGTATGCGGTCAGCTAAATATCAAGGTCTTCCGCTCCCAGGATGTTAAACTGGCCACCAAGATCTCGGTCTACATGGTAATTGTTTATTTATTTATTTATTCTTTATTGCACATTAAAAGAAATAAAGTACAAATGGCGGACTTAATGACAAGAGGCATTCTCTACATATAAACATGTGCTTAAGCGCCACATGAAGAACTGTGACATAGACCCCGCGCGGTGTGAGCAGCAGGCGGCCAAACAGTCGGAATGGAGGTGTTTGGTCTAAGTAAAGGTCCACTGTTTCGAGACTCGACGATGCGCTGAGTTTAATGCCAAACGCGTCAGTTGAAAGCCCGACCACCTATGGCGATCAATTATAACAATAATCAACGTGTGCTCACATTCCCCTAGTGTGCGAGGGTCTACAGCAATAAGATTGGCTACACAAGTTAAGCGGTCACCGTAGCCAAAATTGGCTAGGATAGCATCATCATCAGGTACAGTGTCCCCTTCCTGTATTACATTGGCGAAATACACCAAATTGAAAAACATTGTTCAACTGCATTCAGTTCTCAATTCATAGTGGCTAGCTTGACTCAAGTTGGCTGCTTGTCGATGCTCGATACAATTTCGCAGTAAACAAAAATAATTTCAGTTTTTTTGAAATAATTAAATAAAATATAATACTTAAATCATTAAAAACGGGATTGCTACCATGTACCTTTTTTGTTTTGAGTTTCCGATACCGGGTCCGGGTTCCGGGTTACTCCGTGACCATGGCGCTTGTAACAGTGCCGAAATATTGGAAACTCAAAACAAAAAAGGTACATGGTAGCAATTCCCGTTTATAATGATTTAAATGTTAGTGACCATGAAAGTTTAAAGAAATATAAAATTTAATACGTGCCTTGGAAACCTTCCCGCCATGACTAGTGACGATTTTAGCGGGAAACCCTACACCAGCGAACTTCCTCCTCCGAGTGTAATTTGTTTTGCACTAAACAGCCACAACCCGCCCCGCCAGGGGGCTTGTGAGTTTGCCGCTTTTCAGCGATGTACTGATATTTAGCGGTTTTTTTGCTAAGCAAAGCTTTGTAAAAAATATGTATTTTACTTTGCGTACGGACTAACATGGATTTCTCAACTAGTTTATTTATTGTAAAAGTAGAAACAATGCAATGCTTGAAGGCCGCTAAATGATTCTTACTGCCTTCAAGATATTAAAAAGAGCTTTGCCGCTTTCAATTTATATAAGCAAGGTATATTACACCTCAACTTAACCAAGCTAGAAAGCGGCTTAAAATACTTTGCTGCCTTCTAACTAACTGCGAACTTAGAACTGTTTTTTAGCTAAGCATTGATAGTCAAATCGTTCAGTGGATCCAAACGTTAAAGTAATTTAGCTACCTTCTAATCTTGTTTAGCTGTTTTGCCGCCTTTGAGCGATGTAAAATATATTATTTCTGTATTTAACTGCCTTTAAAAAAAAAATATCTTTGAAACGGTAAAAGATAGAATAACTGTTCTTAGACAGATCGATAGAGCTTTTTTTTCTGAATATTTCCATATTTAAAAGTGAAAAATGGTCAAATGTCACTAAGCGGCCTTTAAGCTTATAGACGGCAGTGCTGTACTAATAAAAAACTGGACTGTAGTAACTGAATTATAATGTAGATAAAAGATCGTGCGTTCACGGACGTAACGGGCGAGTAAGTGGCCTCGGTTAAGCTCGCGGCCGAGGGCAAAATTTTGGTTACATAATTGTTAGAGAGGGGGCCGTAGCGTAGTGATGGGACCGCAACAGGTGAATACTACGTATGTTAAGGTATGCCCTATCTAGTAATCATACTAATAAACAGGAAAAGAGGCATTCCTTTAAGTTTTTATACTTCCTGTCTATGTGCAGAGCTAAACCCAAAGCACGCATTAAAAACAAAAAAGTAACTAACGTCTAAAACCTAGGAACCTGACATGAAACGATCATACAAGTATTTTATGCGGTTGCTATTAAAACAGTCCTCAAATCAATTTACACCATGCGATTTAAATCGTACGCTTTTAATAAAATGTTTGACACTAAAATTTACCGTTTGAATTAAATTCTAATTCATCTCGGGGAATGATTCTAGACCAAAACTATTTTTAGCTGATGGTTTAGACTTTTAACTGGAATTCGTTAGTTTGAGACAATGAGAACGAAAAGACTAATGGGATTGGAAGAAGTAGAGGATTGGAGTACTTCAAAATACTAACGACGAAATACTAAAATGATGACATGTTCAACCTTAAACGGTCAATATATTTCGAAATATGCCTGAATATACTTACGACTTTGCCATGGTCAATAACGCTTAATAATCACCACGAATTAGCAGTTACACTATCCCTAAGTGTAAACCGCGTCACACACGGCCGGCGAAACACGGGCAATGCCTAAAATGTTGCAAAAATTACGTACATTTTTCTCATGGAAGCGCAGGGGCTTTCATAAAGAGCTCAGCGTAAGTAATGTTAGTCGCGGCGCATATCTCTCCCACACTCGCGCTGGCATCTTCGTAATTGCGAACGAGCAAGCTATTCCTAGGCCCCTTGCAAGTGAGGATGACGACGAACCCATTAAAGTTGAGAAAGTAAATAGGTTAAACGTGATTTTTTTGATACCTGTTTGGGCGCCAAATTCCAAAAACTCGGATCTCACCTCCTCCTGAGATACTATCATCATGGTCTGCTGGGATTAGTCTCTTATTAGAGATAAGCTCATCTGTACTTTTTGTGTCTTAATTATTTTCAATTGTAACTATATTTTTGTGTAAGAATTAATAACTAAATAAATCTCAAGAACAGCGATGTGAACAAAAAGAGTTTCTCTTTCAAGCCCTAGCTCTTTACTGCATAGTAAAAAGTCGTTTTCTCTGTCCCTAAGTTCGGTTAAGTCTTTAGAACTACGCAACTGATTTTGATGCTGTTTTTTTAATAGAGTGATTGAAGAGGCAGGTTTATAATATCTCATTGCACCCGAAGCGGAACGCAAGTATTTTATGAAGTAATGTTATTCCTTATTTTCTTATTGCAGTTATATTAGTGAGACCAACCGCGTTGGTTTCAAAGCGTGCTAAGTTTTGGAAAGATAGATATTACTATTGTTAAAAGTTATTTCAAAGAATTAATTAAGTAAGTGTTTGTTTGCTATGCTGTTTTGCTATACAAACTATTCAACTTGGAATAATTTAGCATGTTTCAAATCTGATTGAATAAATAAAGGAGTTTTTTTTTTTCAAACTTTGTCTGGGCATCGGAATTGAAAACCAATAGGCAATATCGAAATACCTGTTCTAGCTCGATTCTGAACCTCTTTTAACTATTTGTCAGGTTCTAAATACAACATGTACCTAGTCAGTTTCTTGGGAGTTGAAAAAAAACTTAAATGAATGTCGCTAAAGTATCGCATCGCTTCTCGCCACACTCATGAAAGTAAAAGGCCCAAAGCGTCCATATTTTCATGGTTTTAATTTACGGATTAATTTGAATTGTCTCTCTTTACTTAAGTACTAAATTCAGAATTATGCGACACACATAGTACAAGTTCTGTTTCGTTGAGGGTTACATGGTCTTTATATAAGAAGACCAAGTAAAATTGAAGCTCAGCAAACAAAGAGAGCCTCGAAATGTAGCTCACCTAAGCGTGTAGTTTGTTAAGAAAACCTAATTCAAGACTTTCAATGTTGGTAACCGCTTTACCTACTGCAAAAGCAGAAACAATCTTATAACAAACTCAACAAAGGGAATAGTAAACTCAATCCTAGCGAAATTACATTCAAGCAAAGACAAAGAACAACTTCATTTAAGAATTTCCAGGTCTTTTTTAAACTCGGCAATTCGTAAATGAAAATAAACACCGCAATAAAAGTTAAGGTACTTCCTCGAGGCGAGTAATTGCGTATAATGTTATTGAATTAATTAAGAAATACTTATAAAAAGTCATTTGTAAGCTCATATCATCCTTCTTCCAGTTAATGAGCCGTTTACCGGTGAATGAAGTTGGTACAACACTGAAATTTTGGAATAGACCAGGGGCTAAATATTATGCACATAAAAAATGAGATTATTTGCTAAGAGCTTAAGGTTTAGCAATAAAAGGAACAACAAAAAACAGTGTTGACTTTGCACAGACTCACCAATTCGATACGGTCAGCAATGAAAGTAGCTAAACGATTGAAGTAGGTATCTTACCATGTTCATTTTGTAGATGGTCATTGTCTAGCGGATACCAGGTGGTTCATGCTTAAAATATTTATACGTGCTATTTGCGGACAAATTTTGTGTTATTCGCGATTGTGCTATTCAAATTCAAATTATTTATTGCATTCATAAATGTAAATAAGAAGACAACAATGCAGTTCCAGTACAACATGTTCCAGTACACATTTGGGCATTGCAAAATCTAAAAATAAAATAAACGTGAGATGGATAATATTTTTAAGTTTGACATTCTCTCATTGAATGTATTGGTCGGCAAAGAACTCATTTAGTGTAAAATAACATTTTTTAATTAGTATTTGTTTTAAGTTTTTTATAAATATTATTGCATCCGCCTCCTTTCTCAAATGTGTTGGTAGATGATTAAAAACTCTTATTGCAGTGCAATATGGACTGCAACGGTACATTTCAGTGTGGCTTTGCGGTACTTTAAATTTATTTCAGGGTTCAGAATTTTCAAACATTGATGGGTTCTTTTTGATACATTTGCATAGTTCCAGGATATAAATAGAAGTGAGGCTTAAAATTTCTAATTTAATGAAATGGGGTTTGCATTGCATGGACACCTCCATGCTAGTCAAAACTGTGCTCAAAATAGAATACGTCAAATATCATGGTTAAGTACTTACTAGTGTTGACGGTACCGATTAAAATATCATCTAGTTTCCAATTGCTAAACTATAATTGGTGCAAATACGCTCGTTTCGTTAACATACATTGACTGCAGTTGCATTTGTATTGTAAATAACAAGTACCTACCCAAAAATGCATATTCATTGACTCATTTGCACTTAAGCTGCATTTGTAAAGGAACTGGTAAATATATCACAAGACAGTTTATTGTAGTCCAAACAAATATTCGTTCACTGCCTAGTGAATTTACAGCACCAAGTTTGTTTTGAGTCCAGCGGAACCGTGTGTTACAATCCAATGCGTAGTGTACTTCTTGCATTTACTATGAGGCTGGTCTTGAAGCAGACGGCTATGTTTAATATTACTACGTACTTATAATAAATAATATAAATTGTCGTGATGAAGTACAGAAGCCACTACAAACAGTACAATTTTCTGAAAAATTTTAGTCTTCACGCCAGTGCAATAACATTCAAGACAGATTGAGGAAATTCCCAAGTTTTATACTTAGTTAACCGATCTGCTGAATAGGTATACCAGAGGGGCTTGAACTGCCCCGAAAGCGGACTGCGCCCAAAGCATATCCTCTGTTTGGCATCGATTTTGGCCGACGTTGCCGGGAATAAATAAATAATAAATAAATAAATATCCTTGGACATTATTCCACACAGCGCCATCTAGTCCCAAGTGGGCTAGTTATAGTCCGTTATTATGGATACTAGACAACGGATAAACATACTTGAATACTTTTTCTTTTGTAAATACATACTTTATATACATAGGCAACACCCAGACCAATACAAACAGACATGTTCATGCACACAAATGTTTGTACTGTGCGGGGATCGAACCCGCGACCCTTGGTGTAGTAGCCGACTTCTCAACAATTACACCAAGACGGTCGTCGTCGAATCCTGGTCTAAGAGCCCGCAAATGGTCCCAAGGAAATATTTTCCAAGATCGACCACGTCGTCTTTGCTTTTAACTTGTTTTATGAAGCTAAAGATGAAAAAAAACAAAGGTGCAAGTCTCGTGATCTTTGCAGCGTAACCATAAGTCATGAGTTTTACAGTCTGGCAAAGCTGTCAAAGCCATCGGAGGCTAAACAGCAGTAGTCACACCCAAAAAAAAAGTCATGAGTCATAATACTTAGTCCTAGTTTAGCCCACACGTTTTTCATTAATTGCTTATCTAAACAATGTTTTTTTATTGTAAGAATATTAAAAAATGTGATCATACATGTTACGAAGAGATGATCCTTGTTGCAAAGGTAATTAGTTTCACTGCTAGCTCTTCAACTAGAATGTAAAATACGGTAATAAACTTCACCTATAAAAAGTCTCAAAAAAGCGGTAAAAACTTTTTTAATAACTATTCAAAACGTACCTTACTTCGCTTCCCACTGCGGCACTGTTTCACCTTTAACGCTCTTTTAATGTTCTCTATATTACAATATATTCTTAATGTTACAGTATAAAGTGCTAAGTGCTATTAGGAAATTTAAGTAAGCTGTAAAATTATTAAATTAAACCGTTTTATATTTGAAGGCATTGTTATTCTTTGAAATGAGAAGACTTGTCGGATCGGAGTTGATAGCTGTGGCATTTTACTTTTTAGGGATTTAAGAGGTTGTCAAATTTAACAATTATCTCTAATATATTAATTAATTGGTGCGGCTTTTATTTGTTTTTGATACTTGCCTTGTTCCTTTCATTCATTGTGAATATTGATTTTGCATTAAATCTCCTTTTAAGACAAACATAAATGTGCTAAAATTTTGTATAAAGATGAGGCGAAATGTACTTTATTGCACAAAGGAAATAGATAAACATAGCATAACATAACCTCACGACCATATCCCTAATGAGTTCGTCAGAGGCACACTGATTGTGGTCATTATGGTAAACGGAAGATTCAGAAGGCCACATTTCGCCGAGAATATTTGAACCCAAGGTGGTAAGGGGCGAGCTTACCTTCGTTATCCGGGTTGCTTGGGTTTTATATTGGTGTTTTCCATCACCGGACAGTACTGACTACAAAGTAGGTGTGTTCCGGTCAGATTTGACCTCGGTAAATATGTAAAATAAGATTCTCCACCACATACATAACGTTCGATTCAGCATACCAACAAGAAGCAGCGTTATCAACCGAAACACGTGATATTTTGACTAAAGGACGACATTAAGGGCGGAACGGCGACGATAAGATCTGCTTAAGGCACCTTTGTGATTTAAGAGGCGCCATCTAACCGAGGGACCATAAAGATTATCGCCTAATGGATCTTTTAATTAATTATTTAGAACTAGGTTACGGTTAATGTTTTACAGCGTAGCGGTTTAATACCGCATTTATAAGAGTTTAAGAAACTACGGGAAATGGAAAACTACCTTTGTAATTTTAACTGAATTAATTGAGCGAATGTTTTGACTTCCAACAGCTCAAGTCACAACCATAAGGAGTTTACTACTGAATGCAAACCATTTAATAGAATTACGAATTAGCTTGTATTTAGCGATATTTTGCCATCTTTCATTGAATGCCAGCTAACACAATAGACGTTGGTTTATCGAACGCTTTTTTTATTAGTTTTTGTTAATAAGCTTATATGCCAACCTTTTCCTTACAATAACAAGCACAACAAATAAATATCTAATTTGTTGCAGTCGTCCTAAAGTTATGACGTGCCCACAATAATATTAGCCATTGGTTTTATATTCAAACTTCTTTTTCCAAGAAAATGTTTTCCTAAAAATAAAACCTCTATAAAAATTACTGTTTCGTAAAGTTGATTAATTGCGATACATAAAATTCCATCACTAATTGAGTTACCTTATTTCCATCCGTTGACGCAAAAAGACTAAAAAGCCGCAACCCCAATCACTTTATCGGCGGTATCTTCAAAAAGAAAAGTCCTCAATATTAGGGCCAATTAACAGTGGCCAGGCGAAAATACCGACTCTTATCTGAACAGATAAGGCAGGTTTGTTTTGTTCCGCACCTCAATTCGACACGGCTCCTAAACCGGACACGTGATGGGATGGACGACTTTTGTCGCCTCATTGCGAAGCAGGTGTAAAGTTTTGTCGACGGCAGAGGATAGTGGGTTGGGAAGATAAGGAATATCTTGGGTTTCACGGTTTGAACCACTGGCCTTTCGGCAGCTGAATATATTTTTGATATTTTTTTTTCTTTTGGGGAACTTAAAAAAAAAAGGGGTTAACAATCGGTTTGTCGGTTTTTTTTTAAGTGCCTTTAGATTCAGAAGTCGAAATAAAACAACTTTACGGATTCTACTCGCGGTCTTATATTTTTTTTCTTTTTCAAACTCGACGTTTTATTTCAATGTCATAGTGTACGCGAAAATAATTATTGGAAAACATTATTTAGATTTAGAAAATTCGAAAGAAAATACTTCCCAGATGTTTGGTGTGGTGGCGATCACGGCTTCTCTAAAGTAGTCGAAACGTCGGGTTAGAAAATGAAAGAAAATATGAGACTACGAGTAGAATCCGTAAAGTTGTTTTATTTCGATGCTAAACATAATCTAGTATATGCTGGTTAAATGACCTATTTTCTGTGTTTTTATGCCTTCTTGGTTTTTTTGAGACTATGGATATTCTAAACAGTTGGCCCCGGGAGTTAAAACCTGGTTCCCGGAATCAGCCGAGTAGTCTAATTATTCGGTCACCAAGGAGGTATACTTTGATAAATCACCATACTCTGGTACATTTCCCTCGAGGCCCGCGAACTGTCTACAAGCCACCTGCCTACAGGTTTCTCGCCCATTTTATCTTCATTACCTACCTTTTTGTACGTTGACTTGACACACCTTGCCCCCTTTGTTTCAAAATTAATGTGTTGCCTGATATCGATACGGCGGTTCACGCGTCATCGGCTAACAAAAGGTGATTTTGACAAGAACATTTTTTGTTCACGGATCGCTGGTGTGGGCAAGTTTCGGGCACAGTATAAACCATACAGTAGGCTATCTAAGGCCGCCCGCCGAGTATTAGCCTAGCGTGCACACAGACATGCGGCACAGCCCGTCCGTACTGCCGCCTCCCTATGCTTAGGTACCTATTTTATGCTAGCGTGTGCGTGAAATTGCATGTGCGTGATATCGCGACACGGCCCGCGACGCGCACGCACACATTCAAACCGAGAGTGGCACGATTGTATGTAGATAGCTTACTGTAAGATTATACTGTGTTTCGGGTGCTCGATACCGGTGTCTTTGATTGAGGTTTTTTAATCCAATGATGTCATGACTGTGTCGTTTAATGCGGTTTGTTATTAATGGTATTTATTTTTGATAAGTAGCTGATAATGTTGTTGTTTTTTAAACCCTGTTGAATTGGCACATTTTACAATATTGATCAGAATATAAGGTTTTGGTTGAATTATTTTAAGTTCGGAAAACATTTTAGTGCGTTATTATTAAAGCTGATATTAGCTTAAAGTGCCAACACTTTTGTTTTCAGTTTGATCAAATATTCCAACCACAACTTTTCCATTAAAAAAATATTTCAATAAAAGGGAACTTTGAAATCACTTAGCATTAATATAACATTCTGCATTCTCAGTGTAAAAGCATGCATTTATTGTCTTCCAAGATTTTTTGACACGAGAGTGGACCAAAAATTGTGGAACCGTGTAGAGACTTTGAATCCCCTATTTCCTTTGTAAAATGTAAGGGTTGGCGGATTGGCAGGGGTCTTGTTAGTTGGTTTTTCAAGTCTGGGAATTCAATATCAAGATTCTAAGCAGGTGTGTTTTAAGACAAGAGACGCCCTTACGAGCGGGACATAAAGGCAGCAAGAATGGCTAGCTCGTTTTACACGAGAGGGTGTAGGTTATATAACAAAGTTGTTGACCTATAAACTATCTTATTTGAGGGTGAAATTGAGTCTTCACTAGAACTACAAATAAAAGAAAATAAGAAATTTTGACAGATAAATGTCTGAGGACCGATGTGGTGTAATGGTTCAGAAGTGAGCTACTACACTAGAGGTCGCGGGTTCCATCCTCGCACAGTACGAACATGCATGTGCATGAACATGTAGATTTGTAATATTCCTGTGCAGGTATATAAATAGGTAGTAAGTACATAAAAAAAATATATAAGTATGTTTATCTGAGGTTCTGAAATGACGACCGCGTATCGGACGACGTTTCGTGGGCAGGCCCTCCACAAGGTGGACCGACGATATTGTCAAGGTAACGGGAAGCCACTGGATGCGGACAGCGCAGGACCGATTGTTGTGGAGATCCTTGGGGGAGGCCTATGCCCAGCAGTGGGCGTCGTTCGGCTGACATGATGATGTTTATCTGTTGTCTAGTATCTCGTAACACAGGCAGTTAATTGTTTTATTTAGGCCTAGTCAGCGTTGTGTGGTACAAGGTCCAGATGTGCTTCCTGCCCGCCGTGTACGTGCGAGTTACCGTTCCACCTACATGGACGATGAGAGGGAGTTCTGAGTTTTTAGTGGATATGCCACTGGGTGTCACTTTCCAAATTATGCCTTCTGCAGAAAGAGGTGCTCGATAAATGCATCAACTTATTCCTATTGAGATCGTCACTCATTCTGTCTGACCATCCGACTATCCGACCTGACGTGCGGATATCGTAATATTTCAGTCAGAAAATTACCTTTGGAGAATGAACTAAAGGTGAAGAAACGAACTATCAAAATCTTTATGCTATAAGTGTGGCTTTGCGTTCTCTATCTATTCAAAATTTTGACCCTAAAATGCATCAGCACAAAACAGCTAAGTAAGTTCGCTAACCCTCCAAGCCCTGTGTCCAATCTTACTACCGGAAAAAACCTTCGCGGTCGCCGGTTGTCGCGACTTGTCTTTGTCGGCACTTTTTGTCGCACTCTGCGACCCGTGACTGTTTTAGTAATCGGATACTGATCTGTTTACCGAAGCCCACGATCAGGTAGCGATGAAGTAATAAAATATGAATGGAACAAACAGCCGCCGGCGTGTTGTTAAATTTAATTTCATAATTTGGTCAGGTTGATTAGTGCGAGCGGGGTTTTATAGGCGCGGCGCTACGAGGGTTGAATCGTCGATGAGATGATAGGTACGAATACAGGAGTGATTGTGTAGGTAGGTGTTGCTTAGACAGAATCCTATCCTACTAATATGAATGTGGAAGTTTATATGTGTGGATGGATGTGTTAATACGGCCACAGCTTGTAAAAGATGGCACCAATCGAACCAAGTAATAATAAATTTACTAAAAAATATTACTATTTTTCGCTAGTATTTTTTATGTTTGTAGCACAACAACAAAGTACTTATGTAGAAAGATGGAGTAAAGAGTCTTAATATATTAAGTCGCTCTGCGAATGTGATTTATTTTCCTAAACCTACGCAGTACTAAAGAATTTACTATTTATACATATATGGGAAATTTTCCTTTAAATCAGACTCGAGTGAGATTTATTAGTTAAATATTCTGCTTGTTTCAGATACTTTAACGTCAACATGCGTGATGTGCCTAATTAACAAATTCACAAAGGGTTTCTATATTTTTGTTTTGTTTAGTGAGGATTTTGAACAATAACGTTAACAAATTACAAAACTTAAAATAAATAAAAAGAGATCTCTGGACTTAGAAGCGTATATTTGAGCCTAGAAAAAGGTAGAGATTTAACGCATAACATAATATTATTTATAATTATATGCATAATACGGTAAACTGCATTGAAGGTGCTAACTAACTATATAGCGAAATATTTGCGGTGTGTGAAAACTCCATCTGAGGTCCAGATTATTATCTGATCCAAGGAAAGCCAGTATTTACACTAATAAATAATACATAATATTACTTAAACGTAGATAATACCTACCTACTGAAGAATATAAAGACAGTTAAGAACCTTTTTGTCACTCAAGTCCTCTCCTGGTTAGAAAATGTTCAACATCTTTGTGATCGTGGTAATGATATACGAACAATGATTCCGTTCAAAGTAAACTTGGCTTTTGTTGCGGGATTATCAAGGACGAAGGCTAAGGGCTCTCATTATCTCTTTTAACTAAGGCCTCGTTGTCACTGGGAGTCTTATCCCTAATAAACTTCAATTTAAGGTTGAGCACGCCTTCAAAACTCAAACTCAAGCGTTCATTTGCTAAGAACAGAGTGGATAAAGATGACATATAACCGTTTTGGTAACACTTTCTTAATGCGAACATCAAGGGAGTGGAATGAGCTTCCTGCTGAAGTGTTTCCACAGCAATACAACTTGGGCATCTTAAAGAAGAGAGTAAACAGCCATTTGTTAGGCCGACATGTACCATCTTAGACTACATGATCACTTACAATCAGGTGAGATTGTGGTCAAATGCGTGCCCAACTAAACTATAAAAAAGAATATAAAAGTTAGCGCATATGTTCAGTTTGCTCGCAGACGTGCAATCTGAATGTCAAATAAATTACAGTAGGATAATAATAAATAAGTTATGTCGTTTGAATAAAACAAAATAAAATATAAGTACCTATGTTGTCGCCAGTTACAATATTCATTACAATTATAAAAACATTTGTCCAGCCAGTCAGTCAATCTCCTCTTTAATATTGGCTCTTGAAATGTTTTCAGCTCTTCAACCAAATTTCAAGATCAAAAAATAGTTCTGTCTGTGTGTGTGTCTGTAACGAATACGTCTTAACTACTGAATAAATAATGGAATTTGGTACACAGACAGAGTTGTCTTTGTGATTGTGTGTGAGGTTCTCCTTCATGTATGGAAACCAGAGTCTCAATCTCAGCAATCTCAATTGGTCCTTCCACTGCCTTCAAGAACTGCATAATCATAATTGAGAGCGTCGTGGCCCAGAGGTTAAACACTTTGGCTCGGAAACCGATGGTCCCGAGATCAAATCTCGCCGGAACACACCTACTTTGTGTTCAGTGGACAATTTGCGACTAACTCTCCTGTGATGGAAAACACCGATATAAAGCCCAAGCAACCCAGATAACAGCGCAGGCTCGCCCCTCACGACGTTTGGTTCCAATTTCCTCAGCAAAATGTAAGCTTCTAATTGTTCCTTTCACCATGACGGTATCAATCAGTGTGCCTCTGACGAACCCATTAGGGATATGCTCGTGAGGGTATGTCATGTTATAATCATAATTAACAGCTGCACGATGTCTAGTAACTACTGAACATCAGAATTCCAAAGCATCTGGTTGTAGGTGGCTCGCGTCCACTGAAACTCTGTCACCTTTATCAGGTCAACCTTCCACCTTGCGGGCTGATGTTTTGCTGTATAATTTTCATCAGCTTTGATCGATATCGTTGCGCATGCTTTTCTCATAAATTTTCAGTTCAGATGTTCAGATGTTTCAAGCCTTTGATCATGCCCTTCTTACTTAATAGTCTCTGCTTTTAAACAACCATTCGCCTGAAAATCCAAGTGAAGAAAGCTCCCAAAAGCTGAACAACACTTCACTATAAAGAGCCAGATCAAATGCCTTTAGTGAATCCGCCGAGGTTTTATTATAATGTACACAACAGCACAATCGACATTGTCTACGCAAACACGGCGATACGGCGCAAACACGGCGATACTGCGCAAACAAAACTCCCAAATTAAGACGCGATGTTTACTTGTTTTTAGCCGTTGTTTTAATTAACTTTGGCCACGAATAGCTCTTAATCACCACTTTTATTTAAAGATAAGATAAAAACCTTTATTGCACAATATAGGGTGTCAGTGTCAGACCGGTGCCCATGTCTACGGTACGGCGCCGTGCCGTACCGGCAGACGGTGACAGCACGGTGCGGCGAAGTACGGCACCACTTCCGGCGTAGCCTGACCAACCATCGCTCCAAATCATCAGTTTATGTATTGATATGGACCGCGAAAGACGTTTTTATGCTCATGCAGCTGTTGAGAATAACAATGAAGAAACAACAACAACAAGAAGGTAACGGCGACGTGCCGTCGCCGTCTGCCGGCACCGGCGGCGCCGTAGACATGACGCCACGGCCTCACGGACCGACATCTGTTTGTCGTTAAGCCTGGTTGGAGGCCTTAGAGCGGCTAGATATTATATAATAATATTTTTATACTACCTGCTCGTCAATGGGACATTATGTGTCATGTAAACCTGTCCTAAAGTAGGTCATTATAGCCCTACGGTCTAGCCGGGACATAATGTTGTACTGAATTTCATTATTTCCCTAGGGATTAAAGTGATTTGAATTTGGAATGCAACCGTGTAGTCAAAAATGTTTAGGTGCAATGAGATTTTATCCTGAGTTCGAATGTCGTACTGGCCACTAACAAAATAGATGCCAAAGAAAGAAAAAAGGCGCCTACGGCTCAAATAGCTCCCGAGTCCTGTGCTGATAAAATGAACTACGCACAACTGTCTTATGTTTTTAACATCATTTTTAATTTTTGATAAATACTAATTTCTCATATTTAATTACCTACCTATTTTCACTTGAAATAAATACTTAAGCACTTATTTTTTCAGCCATTAATTTCGATTGCCTCGCAGAAAGTATAAAAAGTAGAGTATACATCGCGGGCTTAAAAGTGTATTTGTCTTGGGCGGTCTTGAACATGACGCCCGGGACATAATACACTTCTTTAAGCCCTTGTGGCGTAATCTACTATTAACAGTACCTAAGCAATAATTTACAGATTGGTACAAAATTCGACATTTTGAACTTTTCCCGAATTCCCTAGGTCGAAAATATTTCTTTAGCTTATTCTTTAAAATTCGCAAAACGCTTTTGCATTTGCGAATTGATCCAATCAACACTTCACTCAAACATTATAATATTATCTGAAGTCAAACATTTTAACGCCATCTATTTCAACTGGCTGGCAACGTAAATCGTAACATGTTGTTTGTCAAGCGGTAGATGGCGTGGGTGACTTTTCATCATTTCAGTTTATCAATACTCGTATTGTATAACTTAACACTAAAGCATGGGCGTATTTTTATAGGGTTTAGACAACGTTTTAAAAGGTTTGGTAAACATTTAGGTTATGTTTGTGAAAACAGTGCTACATTCATTCTTTCTTTCTAAGCATCAATGTTCAAAACAATTACCTAAATACTTGTCTTCTTGTTGATACCCTTGCCGTGTGGTGATAAACGAAAAGTACGATGTTATTCAAGTTGCTTACTATTTTCTAAATTTCATGATCACTTGATTGGATAAACAAAAATTCAACGAATCTAAATTCACCTCAATACAACAAGCTACCTACTTTATATCAAAACTTCGAAAGAACAGAGCTAAAGAAAGAAGTTAGACTTGATTTAATAATCAGAACTGGATAAAAGATCTCGAAAGGAACATCTGCGAACTCCATGAAATGACAAAAGTAATACAATGAGAGCCCGCTAAAGTTCACAAACAAAGGAAAATCGAATCGGCGGAATATTAACAGATTTCAATAAGTACGAGTAGAAACGAGTCGAGACGAAATGTAAGCAAAACGAGGAGGTGTTTTATTGTGACTGGTGACGATCGGGAGGGATCCGCGGAGCTTCGGCCCTTTATGAAGGCGCTTTTAGGACCACTGGCGCTAGTGTGGCCATGCTTACTGGCTGTGTACCTTTTTATTTTATTTATTATTCATTTATTTATTATGAACAACTAAAATACATATTCAAACTGAATGATGTCCCGAAAAACTGCAATACAGTTTTTTAATTGTGGTCTTCAAGATGACCTCACTCCACCTAATGGGAAGCAGCCGTGAGGTCCAGAAATGGGGTTGACAAGCACAGTAATGGAGAACTAATTTACGTAACGAACTACTGTAACGAAGTTTTTCAGTAGAAAACCTCACATTAAAGATACCATAATATAATGTCACCTACAAAGTGGCCATTTTTTTAACCTACCGTATTCTGCTCATGGTGCGCTGAAATACTCGTAATTACTGTGTGTGGGTGAAAAAAAAAACCGGCCTAGTGCGAGTCGGACTCGCGCACCGAGGGTTCCGTAAAAAAATATATATTATGTATGTAACTAAAAATTTATGGTTTTCGTAATTTTTCCTTTATCTATGCTATAAGACGTTGCTTCGTACCAAATTTCAAGATTCTGAGTTCACGGGAAGCACCCTGTAGGTTTTGATTCCCTTGCAAGTGTCGAAAATTTGCGGCATAAACGGCTGTATCTTTTGATTGCGTTGGCTTAGAAGTTTGATTTTTTCACAACTTCAAGAGACAGTAGACTTGAGTAATTGATACAAATTTGAGCTTCATACCTCCACGCGTTCCTGAGAAAAAGGGTCTTGACAGACGGACGGACGGACGGACAGACGGACAACTAAGTGATCCTATAAGGGTTCCGTTTTTTTCTTTTGAGGTACGGAACCCTAAAAAGGTAACAAAACAACCAAAGGCCCTGAAATAACCCTGAAACTCTTTTTGAGATGTTATGGTTGGTACGGCAATACTAGAATACATTTTTGAAGAATTATAACTTGGTATCAGGAACTGAATAGATATCCGTGTTTTTTTATTTGAGGGTTTCAATAATGTCTTATTTTCATTAAAATTTCGTTAATTTAATTCATCCATGGAAAAATACATCACGATACCTATAATTGCAGGAATTGAACTACAAGTGTTGAAGTCATTTTTATGCGAAAATAAGTGAAAATAAGCCCAATCTTTTAGCGACATAAAACTACTTTTTAGGATATTTTAATTGGCCACACCTTGCAAAGTCGTCCTAGATTGTTAACTCAAAAATAACACTCTTTTATCTAATGTCCTTATTGCTATGTGTAATGGTGTCTAGAAATATTTTTAGTCGTTTATAATCAACGATATCATCCACACCAAAATTGGTAAAATTTATTTGATACGTTGGCAGCACTTGTCATATGAATTTGGACTAGATGCCCTTAAAGCGCCACTGGGGTTCACTTTGGTTTGTCTTTTTTGCTCTCCGCCTCCATGGTCACCCCAACGTCTGCCAATATAACCATTGGGCGACCCGTCCAAATCCAAACCGATCCCATCATCCCGACTCCTTCTGATGTTTACCTTATATCTCCGCCGAATTACTTATTCAAATCTTGATCCCAACCTAATTTTACGTCATGTATACTTATTTACTTACCACATTATCAAGAATATCGATATTGACGGGGTATTGGCAAATTTTAGTCAATATTGGTCAAAGCGGTGAATAGAATGACTATTTTAAAAAGTTGGGGGATGGTAGGCACAAGATTAACAACAGAAAGGTTTATGTTAGTTTAAATAAATAGATAATAACACTGCTACATAACTTATCATAACCGGCCTATATACGTCGTACTGCTTGGCACAGGCTTCACCTCAACTATGAGGTGACACTGCTACAAATGGAAAAAAAATGAGTTCTCAGATGTATTATTTTCCTTACAATCGTTGATACTAAAGTTTTAGTAAAATTATTTATTAAGTAGGTAAAAGGAAATTTAAAATAAAAAGTAACAATATTCTCAAAGAGTGGAAACTGAATAGCATAGGCAGATTTTAGTTTTCACCTAGCTTCATATTCTCCAGAAACGAATTTGTTTTTATCTGCCTTTTAAAATCGTACCTACCTGTGGTGTGAAGTGGCAAGCTAGTGTTACAAAATGATGATCGTTTTTAAATGTGTATTTTCACTTACGGACTAGAAATAGCCCTTCGTATCTATAAATTCTTGAAAAATTTAGTTTAGTCACAATTTAAAATAGTCAAAAATGATTTTGAAGCTTTTTCACTTTGTGCACGTACACATAGAATTTACAAACAAGTGAAAATGAGATACTAGTGGATCTGGCTATTTACCTTTTGTTTGCACAAAATGGAATTTTAAAACAAGAAACAAATGGTAGATAGTAAATCCCTCACTTCTCTCTTCTGTGTTCGCAACAACAGATTCGATATCCATTCCCTGGAGAATATTTTGTTTGTGAAGTGAGTAAATATTCCGCTTGAGTCTTTTTACGGAGTCTGTATTTCAACTTTCTTCATTTCAAATTCATTGTTTATTTTCCAAAAAACTGAAAATGGCATTTGGTTTTGAAGCCGATACGCTACTACTACATTATTTGACAAGATAATTTTCACAACTTCAAAATTATCTATTATAATAATAATAAATTCATTTATTTCAGACTTGAGTCCATAGCGTTAGTAACAATGATCTTAAAACTAATGTTAGTATGAAATAATAATAATAAAAAAACTCTTAATCTACTTACGTACCTACACTATTTTAAATGGAGTCACCTCAGCGCAAGTCCGTGGGATATTGCGCTGCAGCGACTCTAATACGCGCAGTCCAGCCTACCAGCGATCATGTTCAGGATGCTGTTGGTGCTGGCCCGTACGCGGCGCACTAGGGATGCGCATCTTTTACGCATAGTTGCGTAAAAACAGTCTATGCGTGCTTCTGCAAACATCCCCGAGGCACTACAGAAACGGGGCAGCCCCAACAATACCCTGAAGGCGTTGTTGAATTGAACTCTTAGGGCGCTGTAGGATCGATTGGTATAGACATTCCACAGGCTGCACGTGTAAAAGGAACTGCAATATGCTCTGAAGAGTGTAAGCTTAACTTGCTTTGAGCAGCGTGCAAACCTGCGGGCTATCATGTTTGCTCTCACCGACAGCGCCCTTCGCTCCCGTTCAATGTCATCATCGTCCTTGAGGTCAGTGGTCAGTATGTGGCCCAGGTACTTGAATTTGTTCACCCTTTCCAATGCTGAACCGTTCAACCTAACAGGTGGAAAACTCACAGCATCCTTTCCCCTGACCTCAAAGACCATGACTTCGCTTTTCTTCGCATTGTACACAAGTCCGTGATCATTGGCGTATTATTATGATGACAAAGGTTTTTTTTAACCTGCAAGATCCCACTGCTGGGAAAAAGTCTCCGCCAAACCTTTCCATCGTTCCCTATCCTTTGCAAAAGTCCACCATTCTCTCGAATTGTATACCAGGTCATCTCAGCAGCGTTTTTTAGGCCGTCCCCTTCGGCGATCGCCATGTTTGAGGATCCATTGGGTTGTGGGCCGGGCCCATTTATCCGGATGCATCCTACAGACATGACTGGAGTGGGAACTCGAACTCGAACGAATGATTTATTAATTGAATTGAATTCATTTAATATTTCGGGCAATTAGGACGGAATAGTAGTTTTTGAAACAAGTGCGGTAAGGTAAGGTAAGGAAATCACCCTGCCTCATAGGGTAAAATATACCAGAAAAATTCGGCCGGTCTGTTAATGGTCTCGGTAGCATAATTGGAAGTGCAGTCTCCCGGCTTGCGAAAGATGCGGGTTCGAATCCTGCCTGATGGCAACATGACCAAATGTCTTTTTCTGGTTTTCAGATCTTTATTAAAAAAAGATACTGCATGGAAGATGCAAACAATAATAAAAAAAAGTGCGGTAAAATTGACATTTTGCACGCGTTCTGAAGTATCTAGAGACCGAACCACTAGGCGACCCTCGCCTCTACCCTACGATAAAGGCAGTATTGTAAGTATTTCAGTAGTTCAAATTAACCTCATACTATTGAGAATCAAAAGAAATAATTATTAAAAACTCTAAATTGAATGCCTCATACTAAACTTAACAGTTTTATTATAAGCAGGTGTTTCATAAAATCATAAACTAGGTTATGTAAAGTTTCTTTTAAAAACGTCCACGTAATTAGGAAAAATATATCCGTTCGTTAAGAAAGGTAACCCGTTTACTTGTTGTTTTAACTGAGCGAGCTCTAATTCCCGCAACGTGCTACACACAAATTAAATTCTCTATTAGCAAACATTTAAATGCAAAACCCGGAGAAGGAGTCTATTACGCTGAAGGAATTCACTGAGATATTCTTAATATTTAATATTCGTCATAATAGGTCATCATTTTGACGGAAATAAGGTGAGTCTTTGATTATTATTATATTTATTGTATTTTATTTGACATGTAAGAGGCAGCAAACGAGCTTGGGGGTCACCTGATGGGAAGTGATTTCAGCCCATGGACAACCGCTTTGCTTGTTAGGTAGCAAAACCCTTTTTTCTTGAAGGCCCTAATATAGTATCTCTCCGGAAATACCACTTAAATTATTTCATTTCTTAGATAATAAACATTACTGAACACAAAATTAAAATTTCCATTAAATTGCTTTAATAGAAAACTCTTTGGAATCGTTAAATCAAAATAATTTTATAATAATCGACCTTGAAAAAAAGGTCAAAAATTCAGGAGTTAAAAATAAAAAGAATAATTGTGAATGAGCCAATCAGGCCCCTGCCTATATAATATTGTAAATGTATAATTTTTTATGCATATAATATTTACAACAAACATATGATAGGTAATCAAGTGTAATTGATGACGCGCCTAGGGCAATGTTTACTGCACCTAGATGGCAGACTCCGTCAACATCAGTATTAATGCGCACTGGATATAATTGCAGGAATATAAAGATTATGCGCAGGTTCTATGCGAGACAACTTGCAGCGCCAGTAGGGTCACCATGATGTTTGAACGTTAGTCCTGATTTTCGTTCAAAAACAGTTACAATTTTTTTTCGAAATAGTGTATCAAAAGTGTCTCATGAAATATATTTTTAACAGGAATTAACATTTTTACTAAAGATCTGAAAACCAGAAAAAGACATTTGATCATGTTGGCATCAGGCAGGACTCGAACCCGCATCTTTCGCAAACCGAGCGACTGCACTGTCTAACCAACTATGCACATACCTAGGCTACAAACTATAAAGATATATTACTTTTTTTAACCTAAGTCCACGCGGTATATGTATACGTATACATTTTTATGCATATAATGCTTACAACAAACATGTGATAGGTAATCAAGTGTAATTGATGACGCGCCTAGGGCAATGTTTACTGCACCTAGATGGCAGACTCCGTCAACATCAGTATTAATGCGCACTGGATATAATTGCAGGAATATAAAGATTATGCGCAGGTTCTATGCGAGACAACTTGCAGCGCCAGTAGGGTCACCATGATGTTTGAACGTTAGTCCTGATTTACGTTACTTATTTTTCTTCGAAATAGAGTATCAAAAGTGTCTAATAAAAGAAACTTAAATAGCAGAAAAATAAAAATATTATAATTTGTGGGCAAGGAACGCATAAATAAACGCATGACACTTGTGGTGTTGCGTTAGCTCATTGGCGGTGGTGATAACCTTCCTTAACGAATCTGTAATTTGTTTGCTCCGTGACAACTTTTTTAAATGAAGGGGCATTTTAAAATAGCTGAGACCTTTTTATTATTATTTTATCAGTATCCATGCGGTTCTTTACTAAGTTGACACTGTTTTATTATTATTTAAAGCATCTTCTATGAGGTTCTTTACTAAGTTGACACCGTTTTATTTTTAGCATTTCCCATGCGGTTTTTTACTAAGTTGGCACTGTTTTATATTTAACTAGCTGTCCCAACAGACTTCGTTCTGTTGTTACTAAACATTTAGTGTCATGTGACGTATTAGTATTTTCCATGCGGTTCTTTACTAAGTTGACACATTTTTATTTTATTACGAAATTCACAACCTTTAGTAGGCACCTAAATAATATTATATTATTGTCACTTTAAAAATATAATATTAATAAAGACAAAGATTTCATGAGAATGCAATGTCACCCTAGTCTTTATGAACCAGATATACCAGAATATCGCGATCATTTAATTGATGGCCAGAGGTGATAGCATACTATGCTTCCCTCCCTCTCACATTGCATCGGGCTATAATTAAAAGGATCTCCAATAACACGCATATTTATAAAAAGTTAAAGCAAATGTTTTTTCAACATTTTTATTATAAACAAATTAAAAATTCTGTGTATCCTGTGTTTTGTACATACAAAAGAATTGGTTTTATAGACATCGAATATGCATGAATCAACAGCAAGCGACTCTTGACGATGAAGAATGTTTCGAAAACAAATTGTTTACTACTCAAACTTTTAATTTAGGGAAGGAAATAAAGAAATCTTTGTCTTTACCCTATACAGGTAACAAGAGTTACTCGGTAAAAAAGTAGATTTGTAAAAAAAAAATATTTTTGAAGTAAAAAGTACTATTCACCTGACAGAAGTTATGAACTTAAGTTAAGTTACCTTTTTAATGATTAAGAACTTTCTACTCATTAAAAGTATGTAGTAAGCAAGTTGTAATCAATAGAGTTGAAGTTTTAAGATAATGTAAGGCATTATGTCCTAAATGGCTCGAAAGGCGGTGAAGTTTTCGAATAGAATACAAGTTCTAAACGACTTAGGTGCCCATAATAGTAGCCTATTATAGAGTAAAACTTCATTATTATTAAAATTGATATCTTTGCTACAATATTATTAAAAAATACCCATCAGTCTCCTTACATCAGTAAAGGTAAAATATATGGCGGTATTCCTTAATTAAAGACTAGATGATGTAGAGATAAGACGCATTTACCAGTATGTCGTCGTAAATCATTGTTTTATTTTCATCCTATCTTTTGCAATGGCCATGAATAATTCAAAAATATTTTACAGCTTATTTATGTTAATATTTTACATGTTTTTTATTTTCCTCATTGCAAATACTGATCAGAAAAATGATATGTTTTTTGTTAATTTGCATAATAATTACGAAAGTAAGTGTGATCGTTTTAAAATATAAAGTCTTAATAAATAAACACATTTAATTTCATCCGATATAAATATTTGTAATATTTTAAACGACGATGTTGTATCATTGTTGAAAGTTTTTTATGATCAAGTGTCATTTTCAATAAAAATTACCACAAACCAGTTCCTTCCAAATTTTTCCCATTTTCGAGAGAAAACACTCTCCAAATTTTTTCTTTTTTTAGAGACAGAGATTTTGATCATTACTAACAGGGACAACCTGTATTTGATGAGATAGTCACTTCCTAATGCAGCTGTAATTATTTCCTAAATACCGTAATTATGTTTGGTGTACAGATGTTATGGGCGAGAAGCAGAGAGCCAAATGGTCAGTAAAGAGTTAAGAGCACAGCATTGAAATGGAGCGCCAATCAATTTCACCGTCGACTTCTTTTGGGGGGTAATACGTTAATCGCTCGATAGTATAGTCGAAGGCTTAGGTACGTTCTGGGTTTAGTGATAGGTTTCGAAATACACCACTACTTTTTAAGTATATCTAAAAATTTAATGGGCTTATCACTACCCGTTACTGAACCTAAGAGTGCAGAAATAATTTTAAAAATGTCATAGGTTTTCAAGATATTGAGGTTTGTTGAAATCCTAAAATTGCACGCAAATCATGGCCTAGTAGAATCAGTGTTCATTCATGTTCGGTCAACCCACGAGAGCAAGCGAGAAAGAGAGATAGCTCCTCTCTCTCTTTCTCGCTTGCTCCCGCCGCGCCTGCCGCCTATCTACATTACAGCTGTTATTTTTGATAACAATTACGTAAAACGGGAATATTACAAATAACGAGTAGTTATTCACGAAACGTCTAAAAATTTCGGGACCAAAATAGGTAAAAGTAACTTTGGTGTAGGCATTTAACATTCCAAACTTACATGCATTTTATTTATCCTTCAAAATGGCAGCCTTCATTTCATTACTCGTATCAACACAGTGACGCGTACGTTTCATTAAATTGTTTTCCAGTGAAAGAAGCGATGTTTAAGCAGTTCAAAACACTAACTTTACATTTTAATCACACCCGATTATTCTCACTGCACAAAAAACACCTTTAGCGTAAGTTCAGGCGAGTGTGCAGGCCAGGCTATAACAGGACCCACCACTGCACGCCTAATTACTGAAGAATCTACCTGGATCGTTGTAACACGTAACTTTTGTAAATACGGTGGTCTAGTCCACCTTCACTGAAACGTAGATGAGCATTTACTATTGTAGGTACTGTTGTTTTATTGTAACCTAAAGCGGCTCGCTTGTTCTCACCACATTAGAAGAACACAGGTACGACGTCATTCACATAACTCAAAACTGGTAACTAGGTATTCGACAATAACCTGAAATCGCAAAATAAACGCACGCACGCGGTTCGCTTGCAATTTGGCACTGTTGTTATTATTTTTCGGTGCAGTGCGTGCTGGCCCGGCCGGTCGCGCGGGAGTGGGAGCGCTCCCACTCCCGCGCGGCGCCTCTTTGGGGTGAACGTCCTAGGTAGGTACTTCCCCGCGCCACAAGACACGCGCATGCGCGATCCATTTCATTAAGGTTTTACGCGGCTTAGAGCGAGCGAGTTTACACACGCGTGCGCATCTTTGTGTGTGTGACTCTGTTCTGGATATAACCAATAATTACTATTTTTGATGGATAATTTTTGGATTTTGATTTTTGAATTTTTAACAGCAGAAATATGTTCAGTAACGTGTATAGAAAGCCCTATTTTTTTTTTAGATGTACTTAAAAAGTAACCGTGTATTTTTGTTAATACTTGGTAGTTTTTTTATACCCTTCTGTGTACAAACATAAAATTCGTTTATTTGGCAAAGATACATAAAAGTATTTTCGATTTCTGGTCGACCATGTCTCAATAAGTTTATTGTACGTTGGTATAAAAAACTACAAATACTCCTCTGCGTTACTACGCATCAATCATACTACTTTCGCATACTATCTTCTAATAGTATTTGTTCTAATTTTGCGCTTCACCTGGTAATTATGTTAATTATTGTAATTAAGCTAGCATTACCGACTTTAATGGCACATTGGTGTCCACAAAAACATTTCCACTATCCCTAGATGAGGTGTCGTAATGTAACACTTAAGTATCATTGTGACACTTTACACATAAAATGTTGCCAGAGGAAGCAAAGGACATTAACTGAGTTTTAACTGATGATAATATTCCACCAGCTCCTTTTCTTCAACGGACCACTAGACACAGACTTGCTTTTCACCCCTATGTTTTTGACATCCAAAAATTCGCACCAGCGGTTTTGGTAACACATTTATAATGCGAACAGCAAAGGAGTGAAATGAACTTCCTGCTGAAGTGTTTCCACAGCAATACAACTTGGTCATCTTCAAGAAGAGATAGAACAGCTATTTGTAAGGTCGGCATCTACCACTTAAATCAAATCATCACTTACGATCAAGTGAGATTGTGGTCAAATGTGCGCCTAATTAGGTTACATAAATAAATAAAAAACTAATCACTTGTCCTGAAACGTGAAAGCATTTTCAACACGTTGGTCCCGGTTGACGTCGTATGTCGGTGGTCAAGTCAAACCTAGTCAGCAGCAGTGGGACGTGAACAGGCTGTGACTTACTAGATAATGTTACAATGCCGAGTTTTTCTTATTTTTACTTACCTTTTCCTATCTAGTAACTCAAGAATAACCCCCCCGAGAGACGTACGAGCAGTCGATTGCTCTCGCTCACAACACGCGATTTATAAACTCGAGCACTGCAGTCACGAGCCGCTTCAAGGGTCATTATCATTCATTCGCTCTTCCATTCACCCGCTCATTCATCTATTCAGTGCTCAATATGTGAAATTATGCGTAGTTTCGCAGAGGAATAGTAATATTATGCTTGTCGCTCTAGATTACGGGATCTAATTGAAAATGACGCGAGTGACGTGTGTATGCGTGGGAGCAGCGTGAGCTAAGTGCAGGCAAGGGGAATTATCTGCAAATACAGAATAATGCTTCTGTGCGGATTAGGGATTTCTATTGTTGTTTATTTTCATTTATAACAGGACATACTGCCTGGGATTTTTATCTGTCATTCCTAAGCCTTCATAGGACGTGTCCTGATTAGACAAACAGTGAGTGGCTAACTGTTTGCTTCCAGTTTGCCTCCCTATACATTTCAAATGGAGTGTTCATACGCCGAGTTAGTGACCGATACGCCACTCAAAGTCAGTTAGCGTACAGTCAGCCGCTTATAGCCATAATTCGTACGCCAAAGTTGGCAACGATATTCTGACACCAATACAACCAAGAAAATCATTGCTGAAACTCAACAACACAAAACTTACATGGTTAATTATAAGGTGAGTGAGATAAGGTGTATTGACGAAAAAACAACTAAATATTATTTTTTGATTGACTACGATTCGCGGATCTATATTCCCTATCGACTTCTCCAAATGTGACATACACAATATAATGGTTCTTTAAGCTACTACACACATCAAAAGTGTCTAGGGATATCTCAAGCATTTTCATACAAAGTATAGCTATTGGGGAGGCTGTAAAAATTAAAATATTGATACCAACGTAGAAATTTTTAGGACACAGAAACTGCATTTTTCTTTTAAAAGGTTTCAAAATTTTAGCAAAATCAAACGTTTTTATTGTAATATTCTTAACCTTTATCTTATGCCTGTTTCCTCGAGTTATTCTAAGATAATGCTGAGCATTATCTAACATCTTTGATTTTGCTAAAATTTTGAAACCTTTTAAAAGAAAAATCTGTCTTTTTTTTAACGTCCTTACGATTGTACAATAATGCTACCATAATGAATTTCTTTATACAATCTGAAAGGGCAGATATAGCAGTTTCTGTGTCCTAAAAATTTCTACGTTGGTATCAATATTTTAATTTTTACAGCCTCCCCAATAGCTATACTTTGTATGAAAATGCTTGAGATATCCCTAGACACTTTTGATGTGTGTAATTCCGTCCTGTCTTGAATAAGACGAGCTTACAACCGGCCACCCACAGCCGCACTAAATCTAATCCACAACGTTATAGCAAACAAAACGCGAATTTAGAATTAGACATTGCGTTTCGCAGCCAATAAATTTAATAGACCCCGGCTTAGTGGGGTTGGCATTTAGGCCTGTTAGTAAGCGGAGTGTGGTCTTGGTAAAGGACAATGCCTATGAAAGTATGGGTTACAGCCTAGATTTGCCTGAAAAGTAAATTCAATAAGACGGTTCAAACGACAGTCAAATTACACTAAGTTTTCCCGTTTCTAAGTTTGGTAACGGAGATTCTTTGATTTGACAGAAAATCGTATTCAGGGAAACATAATATCATATTGTCATTCACTAACCATCTTGCACAAACGCTTCAACTTTTCTTTTCTTGTTGCCATTAGAAAAACAATATTTTCGCTGTGCGCTTGTGAATAAAGAATATCTATGATAATTTTACTATAATAGTGGTTAGAGAAGAGCTCTATCATATAATAAGTATGACAGAGATTTTAACCAAGCTGTTTCAGTTTCCAAGACTTTCATGCATCATTTGTTCTCCTTTTGATATATTGGTTTTTATTAGCTGTTGTGTGCCAATGGTTCAACACTATGCCACGTATGATCCTGAGTTCAATTCTGGCCGAAACATCTTTACCAACTTTGTGTTCATTCGGCTATCTCTTCGGTGAATAGAAACCCCGATAAAAAAAAACAAATCCCGATAAGCTTGCAACGTTGTGACCAAAATTGATGGAGAGAAATGTGGGCTTCTGTATTTTTCGATTACCATGATGACGTCAATTAGTGAGCCTCTGACTGCCCCTTATCTATAAGTTTATTTTGTATAGAAAACTAAAATGGCTTGGTTATTGTTAGGTTTTCAAACACGTTCTTAACTTTTCGTCTGTTGCTAAAAGAGTTGGGTCACACAGTAAAACCAGTGTTTTCAAAATTCCATTAAAATACTGCGGCAAATGCCGGGTGCAAATAACATATAGCCTACCTAGCGGCAAATGTCGTTTCACAAAGTAAGTAGGTAGGTAAGCACCTCAGTTAAGACGCAAATCAGTTAAGTTCAGAAGTAACACCAGAGCGAACTGTAACCGGCGCACCATAAGGTCCCTATGAATTTATTGCGCGCATAAATTTAAATAGCTTTAATTATTTCGAGCCACAAAAGACTGAATCAGTCCAAGGCGTTTTGCATAAATTCTCAAGAGTAGGCCAAAGAGTAACAGAGGGCTCGCTCTGTATAACTATCACTGGAAATTATTCCACGCAGCGCCATCTAGCTCCAAATTAAGCAAAGCTTGTAAACATGCTTGCGCTGTGGGATAGTAAACATACTTAAAGACCTTTTTTTTCAAATACATACTTGATAAAAAGAGGAATCACCCAGCCTAGTACAAAGTTGCACAAGAATGTATATACTATGCGGGTACCAAACCTCTTCATAACTATTATACCAAATCGGTCGACTGTACAATATTTCGGTCATCCAATATGTATTACTGTAGAAAAAAATAATAGTTTTTTCATCACATCTATCCTCATATCGTTCGTCTGTCTATATTGCGAGTGCTTACGCTATATGTAGGTACCTTTGAACCGTCGTAATCCCAAAAGTTAACTACCCGAATGGCCATCGGTTCTACACGCTGCCCACTGTCCCTTCAATAAACTCCGCTCGGGTACCTACGCGGCGGCTTCAGTTCTTATACGATATCTCTTGTTGTATTCGCGTCATAAAACTACAAACTTCGACTTTTACGTCCCACTGCTAAGCTAAGCGCTCTCCACAACTGGAGGTTGGTGCGATTGATGCCCCAACAGACGGTCTCAGTATGACTTGTTGTAGAGGAGTCTACCTCTAGAGACAAGCCCAATAGTCAGATATCATCAAGCCACCTACCTGAAGCCGCTGATTAGGCTTGAAGACTGACATATAGCGGTAACAAAGTGCCTTCCGCTTTGAAAGGCACTTAAACACAGATTAAATTACAATGTCATATTTTCACTCAATTGCCTTTTTATTTATTTCTTCTTTATAGCACATAAAAAGTACAGATGGAGAACTCAAAAGAGACACCCTCTACCAGTCAACCACGCGGTCAGACAGAGAAACTGAGGTCTTTCACAAGATCATATCCCAGTAGCTGGTCTGGCGTGGGAAGCGTTATGTCGGTGATCGTTGCTCCGAGAATTCATTCCTCTTCCATTCATCATGACGACAATAGGTTGAGTGACTGCCTCGTTTGAGAAATAGTCATGAGCGTATTACTTTGTTATAACCACATCTAAGAAGTTGTGTGCACAACTTTTTAGATGCTGCAAAACGGCCCTTCTGTGTATCCCTGCTCTCGCGCGCCCACCGTGTAATTATACTCGGGCCATCTATAACACTTGCTTGTAACATTATGACTTTATTTCTGAGATGTGTTGGTGCACCAGCTCTCATTTGCGTTGGTAATGATGGAAGCAGACTGATTGTTACCGCTCTATCAGAGTATGCAATTCTTAATAGTTCGTAATTACTGCTGGGAGAAAGGTAGTGATTATTCTGATAGGAAAACTTACAACGTTGTTTTAGAATGGGATAGTCTCTAAATTATACACATCGCCTGTACTGTAGATGCTAGATACTAACACTCGCAGACAGCAAAAACACATAGACAGTTAGGCATTTTTTGTTGTTTGTTAGTTTGGCAAAATAATTTCGTACGTCGTTCGGACTGTCCCTAACATTTTTGCCAACAAGCCAGTCCTGAATATTTAATAATTAATTATCTATAACTGCAATCATTCCATCTACGTATGTATCGTAAATCGTAAAAAACAAATTTACATTAGTAGGTACACATAAAATATTTTGTACGAAACCTTGCCCTAGCCATGATTTAATATATTTAATCCACCCAAAGGAAAACCTCATCCGACCTTTCCGAATCTCTTCAAATTCCAAATCGAATACATGTAAGTACATCTTAATATTCAGTGCGCGTGCTCAAATCCATTATCAGTGACAGGCAACCACCGATAGCCCCTGCACACAAATTAAATTCGTATTCCGATCATGTAATCAAGACAGACACTTCGTTGCACATCTGCGCCCTACAACCTTACCAAATAACAATTTAACTCACCCTAAAATAAACCTTAGGACCCCAAAAATACAAACTAACTTGGGAATTTCGCCAGACTAAAAGGATTACGCTTAGATCTACACAAAGATGTGATCGAGTATTAGGACAATTCTGGTCTCATTTGTCCGAAGTATAAAATGGTTAGCAGTGAATAAAGGGGTGATCAATCCAACTTTTGAAGGGCCTGACAAATGGTATTGCAAAGACGACTGACACTTTAATAACTGCAGCAAATGACGGGTGGGTCGTTCTTCTTTTTTATCGACAATCTGACCGGCAAATTTTTATATTTGATAAAAAAATAAACTTGTGATTTATTTAGTGAAATGTGATTTAAACTATTGCCTCATTATTGTAGATTATAAAAACATATAATGCAGCGAAGTATTACATGTAATTTTCGTTTTATCTCAAATTTCGTAGGAATGGTATGAAAAAAATAACACCTCAGTCACAAAAGTATTTATTTTTTTTATGTCTCATTTTAAAACAGAACTTCAGTTTCTTATTACTTTCTTATCAAGAATATAAACATTTACTATTATATAGCTCCATTGGACGGAATTTTTTAAATAATCATTTTTTTTTAATTATCCAATACCACTCTGTCACATTTTTGCTTCATAAGACATAAAACTTTTTAATATTATGAAAGTCGCCCAATAAAGTCGCTTAAAAATCTAGTGAACACCTTTATTATTTAGCATATAATACTGGAAAACGTTATTTTTGTAAATACTAACAATAAAGTGGTTGAATAACTTACTTTGAACTAAAATTTTAAGAGGGACAAAATTGTGACAGAGTGGTTAACGAAGTGACGGAGTGTTTACGTCCGCCGAACAAAACTAACCTTATAACAATTTTTAATTTTAGAAAACAATAACAAACATAGTATATACTTAAAATGTTACTACAAGTCTTGATGATTGGTGTCCATTCTTTGGTAGATATTAATTTAGTCTTACAATATCTTTTCACTAACTCTACTTTTCAAAAACTTCTATTGGTTGATCGTATTCGTAAAACACGCGTTTTCCTCTTTTAATTATCTTAGGAGGTGGAATAATTTGTAACAAATTTTCATACATCACATCTGACACATCAGTCTTTACCAATTTAAACAATTTAAAAAGCCGGAGTGTTAATCAAAATGTTCTGCAAAGTTTTCTGTCTTTCTCTTCTCTTTTTATTTCTAATCTGCCATTGTCTTCTTATTTTTTTATGTTCTTTTGGTGTCATATCCTTAACTAACGTTTTGCGAGCATGATATCTTTCTAAATCTTTACGTTTTACTTCTGCAACAAGTTCAGGGTTAAGCTTTTTTTTTCACGACACCGTCGCTGTCTTTCAGCCGCAGATAATGCCATTTTTTCATTTACTTGATGGTAATACCTTAAATTAACAAAATAGTTGACAATAAAATAACCAACATAAAAAAACTAGCAATCATCTATTATGGATATTAACCAAGGCTCTAAGTTCCATACAAAAATGACCACTCCGTCACGAGTTATACCACTCCGTCACACATTTTCGTGACAGAGGTGCTACGTGACAGAGGTGTAAAATAGTAGTGTTCAAGATATTCAGCATTTACCTAATTAAAATTTACGCATAAAACTGGGTATATATGATATATTTATCATACATTAATCAAATAATATTAAAACCCCGAAATTAGAATAACATTTGAAAGTCGGAACTTACGTGACAGAGCGGTCGCTAAATAAACACACGCACCTCCTTTTTCTGTTTGCGAGCGACTGACTGGTATTGCCGGGGAGTGGGAACGTATAGCGCGAGTGCGGGGTGGAGGGGGACTATTATCGAACCTAGTGACCAAGGTCAAAGTTTCTAACGCACACTATTTTGTACCATAAAATGAGTGACAGAAGGTAGCAACTAAAATCATATACATCGGGAGACAGCTAATAAAATATTTTTTTTATTTAATAATATAAACATTAAAAATTATTTCTTCTTATTAATGTAATAAAAAAGGTTAAGTAGTTCAGCAAATGTTCTTGGATAGAAACTTTCAATGTGATTTTTTTTTACCAGAGCAGTTTGTTTACATTACTAGTCATAGAGGGACACACTTTACTTATATGTATAACACCTTCGTCACGCTTTTTGTATACTATGTCACACTGATTTTGTAAAAAATAATCATGGATAAAATCTAGTTTTGAGGATATTAAAATTATTGCATTGTCAAGTGTATTTTTATATAAAAAAATTAAGTAATTTAGTACTTATGAGCAAAATATTATTTTTTTTGCGGAGAAGACAAGTCATTGTCGATAAAAAAGAAGAACGACCCGGGTACAATTCCAACTAAACGGTACTTGCCAGAGTGCAAAGCGGTGGATAAAAGAAATTCACAAACAACTGACAAATGACAAAAGCAGAAATAATGAAATAGAAATCGATGAACGAAAGTAAACGTTACATAGACTAGCAAGTTGGTTGGTTGTTAATATAGCAGTTGGTAGTAAAAATCTGTAAGCCATTGAAACAGAATATTTATGAAATTAAGAATATCTATAAGTAAATGCAGGTAGACTGACCAACCGATAAAGGTTGCAGGATTCAGGTGGATACAGGCTTCTGTAATCAGCACTCAAGAAGCAGAGATCCATTTAAATTGGATTGCACTTTCCAGCGTTTTCGTTAGAGGTAGGTATGTCGCAATTTTTTCCAGGGTAAAAATGTTAAAAGTAAAACATTACGTTTTACTTCTGAAGTAATACTGCTATCTTATCAGCTCTACAATGTCACAAGTCTCATTTTAGTGTGAAAGAAACGTTCCTTTGCACAACTTCAACAAACTGACACGATTTAAGCACTAGCAGGAAGTTTTAACACATAGAAAGTGAACCTCCTTTCGATCACTTTGCGGCTATTAAACCACAACCTAGTTTCAACAGACAATAGACTCCGTTGCAGCATCTATCAACTTATTAAAATCTCATCTTGATACATCATAATCAAAACAAGGTGGCAATTAGACCGTCTGGCAAGAACAAAGCATTACTGGATGAAAGTAATCTAAGTCGAGCAATCTTAGGTCAAACCAAACAAGCAATATTATATAATCATCTCATTCTAACTGACACATTTTAAAACTAGACTAAAATTTAGGTCTTTAGGAGCCCTAAAGTATTTGAATCAAAGTGGCTAATTACATCAAACGGTCTAGGTTAGACGCTGTCAAAAATTTCATAGCCAGTTATTTTAAGAAAGCACTTTGTAAATCGGAGCAGGTAATGTATATGTATGTAATGACAATGGCAAAATTGTATGACATAGTGCAGTGGATTAGCACTAAAGTGCCCAAAAGCTACATGGTCTCCCCAAATATCATATATTTCGCAATCTCTTAAAATTACCATCCCAAGCAAGGGTTTTATGCAATAATATTGGAATAAAAAAGTGGTAGATAGGTTAAGTCAGTACTGACGCAAAGTCGATAATTGTCACCTGGCGTACGTACCTATAATTTGACCGTGTGAACAAGATAGTATGATTATTTACTAGGGCGGAAACGAGACACATTGATGTAGCGCAGTCGTCTCAAACTGTCAATGCTTTGCTCAGGTGTTCGAAGGTTCCGATTTTGGGTGCCACTTTTTTAGGACGAGTATCTAACTCTTTTAACTATAATATCATTGGTTTTATGGGTTAACCTAATAAGGTGTATGCCCAAATAACCTACTTTTTCTAAGGTGGCGGATTGTTGTAGTTATGAGTTGAAAACTAATTAGTTGTACATTAGAAGATATTGATTATTCAAGGTAACCACTACTTGATTAAGAACATGTTCTGTACTGATAAGTATCAACAAAAAAGCAGTTGTTCTTACCAGACCACCCAGCTATAAATAGTCAAGACGTGGGCGAGTGGGAGGATCTTTTAAAAATACAATTTTTAACTAGTGACGTTTATTCGTCTTGAAATACAGGCTTAGACTAACTTAACTAATCATCTTACATATTACATTGCCTCCGCAACGCGGAGGGTCCGGATGTTTATGTTTAGCTGACTCTTCGATTTAAGTGCTAGGGAATCTAGCGCTGACACCGTGGGGAACACTCTAGGTGTTAAATATTTGGTGCTGACACTGTGGTATGCGTGAGTCAACCGACATAACTCCTCCCTCCTTAAGTTCGAAGTTCTCTCTAGGAACTTGAGATGAACTTCGAATACATAGTTTACATAACTTGTCTTTATTCTTATATACGATTAAACAAAGCAGCATTACAATTATTACAATATAAATCAATAGAGTCCATATGCTAACACCTCTCACTAGAATCACTGAATTTTCACAATTTTCATTGGGCTTGTTCTTGAGGGCGTAAGACATGAGTTTCAGGTCCACTAAATCGATGCCTTCTAAGTCGATTGGTCTTGAAGGAAAAGCTTCAACAGGTGGGTGCACAGCAGGTAAGTTAACAATGGGTAATTTTTCATAATATATGTTTTCAGTAGTTAATGAGTGTCTTTTCAGCTTTATGTTCTGAATACTTATTTCGCAAGTATCGTCTAAGGTAAGTACATAGGTGCCTTTAACTTCTCTTCGAGATATTTCATTGCTGCAGGCTTGCGTAAGTATTTCTTTATTCTTGCTGTACAGGATCCATCTATTGAGTTGTAGAGGTTGAATTTTCACCTTTTCTACGGTAATTGGGATCTGATTGCATGACGTCACGTTCTGGATGTACGTCATCAAGTCGGTAATACAGGGGTCGTGTATGAACTGCAGCGTCTCGTCGCTGGGGCAGAGGAAGCTGTGTTCTTCGATCTCCTGGCATGGCTGCTCGAGTAGTCTGATCTTCAACCCTTTCGCTAATAGGTAAGGATATTTGGGTAGGATGACTACTGTGGTGTTTTGGGAAAACACAGGTATAGGAATCATTTTATAATAAACATAAGTGTCTCTTTCGATTATGGGTAACTCCAAAAGATAAGTAATTTGATTTTCTTTGTAAAATGCTTTAATCGTAATAGTTTCCTCAATACTGACTAAGTTTTCTAACGTAGGAGGGTAAATTAGGTTTTCCTCTTTATAAATTTTATCTAAGACACTTAGTAAGTTGTTTGAATCTATAATAGATTGATGTAAAATGCCTAATCTACTTAGTGCAAAGCTAGTCTCTATTTCATTCAATTTACTGTAAATGGTTTGGAAATTATGATATAGTAAATTATATGTGCTTATGATTTGAACTTCAAGATGTTCTTTCTTTATTTCTCTACTTAAATTGCGTGCTATATTCGCTAATTCCTTATTCAATTTAATTATATTGTTATTCAGTCGAACTGACACGTTTGTGAGAGTTTGAACTGTTTCAGTGATCAACGTTATTTTGTTACTGTTAGATTTCTGTTCGGTTTTTACTTCTTTTATCAATCTATCATATTTGATTGCGTCTTGATGGTCAAGATTTCCAGTGATTACTTTGACAAGTGATCCTAACGGATTCAAGATTCCACGTTTGACTCTTAATGTGGGCATGATTTGCTCCATTTTATTAATTGTAACATTTTGTATAAATTCTACTTGTTTCCTTACGTCTATAAAATTATCTGTAAAATTCTTAATAAATGTATTCTTAACTAACTTATTTAGATCGGAAGATCGTCCGATGTTGAACCTTAAATCTTCACTAATAGGGCTTAAATCTAAGAGCTTCGCAATGATCCACTTATCTTTACTTATTACAGCTAAGCCGTTTCGTAAAGGCAGGATTCCGGGATTATCATTCAACTGTTGCAGTTGAAGGGCCTGGAGTTGCGCCGTCATCATTGCTATCGTCAGGAGGACGTTGACGTGCCTGTGGAGGACGTTTTATATTTTTTAATGGAACTTTAGTATCGCGGTTTTTTATCATTATTGGTACAATATTTCTATTTGTTTCATCTGTTACTAAGGCTTTGTTATAACGTGGTTTGTCTTTGCTTATTCTTTTATTCACGTTTTTCGCGAAAATAGTGTCTCCGATGTTAACGTCAAAATCGATCTCTCCTCCTCTTTTGTCAATAATTTGTTGTTTAGTTTTAATCATTTGATCTGTCAAGTGTTTATATAAAAACTTAGTTCGTTTCGCGTGTTCTTTTATTAATTGTTGAGTATATTGTTTGTCTAAGTCTCCACTAAATACATTTCTTGATTCAGTGTGTCCTAACAAAACTTCGAAAGGTGTAAAACCAGTTGTTGAGTGAATTGAATGGTTGTATGCCATAACAGCGTATGTCATTATGGATGCTGCATCTGTATATTTTTGTTCGTATTTTGCTATCCTATAAATTTCTGTGATTGTACTGTGGAATCTTTCGATGAGTCCCATCGAGTTCGGGTTATTGGGTGTGCCTATGTGCAATTCTATTTTATAGAATTCTAACAGTTCTTTTAATAACGCATTATTAAACTCTGAGCCTGGGTCAGAACTAATTTTTGTAGGGACGCCATAAAAAGAAAAGTACTTTATTAGTGCTCGTACTACTTCTGGGGTCGATCTATTTGTGATTTCAAAGGCTTGACCTATCTTGCTAAATGCATCTATAAGTGTAAGATAATAACGGCCTTCAATTGAAAACACGTCCATAAAAACTTCTTCTAAGGGTTTACTTTGCGTTTGTGTAAGCTGAAGTTTCGGTTTTAAGGGTTTCCTGTCATACTTCATCTTTTTACATGTTTCACAAGCGTTAATAAAACTAGAAATTGATTGTTCCATGTTATGCCAATAATACGTGCGTTTAATGTGGGATAAGGTTTCTCTTATACCACGATGACAAGTTTTACCAGTGTGGTACTTATTTATAATATCTGTTTGTTCTAATTCATCTTCGACAAACACTACTCTTTTGGTACACTCGAAAAATTTTACAAGTTCCTTTTTAAATAAAAATATTACGGTTTCTGTGAATTGTCTTCTATGTATTTTGTCTTCAAAGTATATAAAATATTTAGTATTATTTTTAATATATTCCTTCAAAAATTGCTTAACTAAGTCGGGTCTATTTACTGGTAAATGGACTTCAAGTATCCTTTGTTTCTTGCGCGATATATTTTTAACTAATAATTTATCGATTTGCCATGAGTGAATTAATATTTGATTTGGCTTTGTATCTATAGCTTCTTGAAGAATAGGGATTCCTTGGGATTCGGTATCTAAAGCTGAATGAATTGTTTCGTTAGAATTCGATTTATTAGACGCTGTTAAAGTAGAACTAGATGGACAAGGAATTGAGTATGGAGATCTACGTCTAGCTGTCATAGTTCTCTCTGAGTCTGTTTCTGAGATTTCTATAATTTTTTCAGAGTCTGTGTCTGAAATTGACATTGGTTTTTCAGGTTGTCCTAATATTTGTTTTTGATTTTTGCCTAATAACTCGATTTCTCTAGTTAGTTCTCTAATGTACTTGTTACGGTCTTCGTCGCTGTCTACGTTTGGTTTTGTGGACACATTGTCTTTACTACCTAATGCATTCAAACGAATACGCGATAATGCATCTGCGTTCGTGTTAAACTTTCCGCTTTTAGGGAGTATAGTAAAAGTGTATTCGGCTAAACGTAAGCGCCAACGAGTGAGTCTACTGTTTGTGTCTTTTAATGTATTTAACCACTTTAAAGGTAAATGATCTGTAATAACTGTGAATTTCTTTCCATAAAGGTAGGGGCGAAAATGTTTTACTGCCCAAACTATTGCAAGTAGTTCCTTTTCCGTAACGCTGTAGCGCGACTCTGCGTCTTTCAACGTAGCACTAGCATAAGCTACGGGCTTATCCGAGCCGGGCGTGCCTTGGGATAACACAGCGCCAAGTGCGAAGTTTGAGGCGTCTGTAGTTAGAATGTATTCCTGATTCGGATCTGGATACTGTAAAATGGGTGCATTAACTAATAATTCTTTGCACTTTTGGAATGCTTCTTTGAACTTTTCGTCGTTATTTAAAATGGAATTTTTCTTTTTCAATCTAACGGTCATTGGTTGCGTGACTTTCGCAAAATCTTTGATAAAGCGGCGGTAATATCCTATTAAACCTAGAAAACTTTTGATTTCCGTCGTATTTCGCGGTAAGGGGTATTCTAAAACAGCTTTGATTTTATCGTTATTCGGTTTTAAGCCTTGATTTGTTATCGTGTGGCCTAAATATAAAACTTCTTTACGAATGAACTCTGATTTGTCTAACTGTACTTTTAAATTTGTTTGTCTTAATCGTTCGAATACTGCTCTCAATTTACTAATATGTTCTTGTAAACTTGAGGAGTATACAATGATATCATCTAAATAAACTAGACAGTGTATGCCTTGGAGGCCTCTGAGTACGTTATCTATGGCTCGCTGGAAGGTAGCCGGTGCGGTCTTTAGTCCGAACGGCATACGAGTGAATTCGTAATGTCCTGAGTTCGTAGTAAACGCTGTCTTCTGTCTGTCCTCTTCAGATACTTCTATCTGATGATATCCACTGGCCAGATCTAAAGTGGAAAAGTAACAGCTTTTGCCTAACTTGTCAAATAGTTCTGTGATATTAGGCAAGGGATATTTGTCGTCTATTGTAATTTCGTTCAACCGTCTATAGTCTATTACTAAGCGGTATTTCTTTTCATTGCTAGCATCTGCCTTCTTAGGTACAAGATGCACTGGTGCACTCCATGGTGAGTGTGATGGGATAACTATATTATTTTTTAACATTTTATTTACTTGATTATTAATTTCGTCATTTATTACTTGAGGTTGCCTGTAAGGGCGGATGTAAATTGGGTCCTCATTGCGTGTTCTAATTTTATGTTTGACTTCATTTGTAAAAGTAAGAGGTAACTCCTCTGTATAAAATATATCTTTGTATTCTAAACATAAACGTGAGATGTGTTCGCGTTCTTCACTATTCATGTGGTCTAGTCGTAATTTATTAAGATTTTTTGTTAGAATTGCATCTGTCTCTATATCGTCAAAGTTTGTTATGTTATTTAATTCTATTTTTTCTGAGTTATATTGAGTTACTTCAAATGGACAAGTTATTGTTAATGTGACTACTTTATTTAACGTATTCTGTATTACAGTTGTCGCGTAACCGTCCTGACATTGTACTAATGCAGTGGGCATTCTAACGCCATTACAAAATTGTTTGAAGTCTAAGATGGCTTCACCGTTTCTTAATTTTGTCGGTAATTTCACTCTTGTTTCACAACGCGGTTCTAAAACGATATCTTTGGCTAAATGATAAATAATAGGAATACTAGTATTTTTTGTGAAAAGGGTTTGGCTTTTCATGTCAATGTTTGCTTCTATTTGTGTTAACAAATCACTGCCTATCAATCCTTCGTAGCGCTCGTCTACGTCGTAGACGTAAAACTTGTGTGACTCTTTATTTTTGAAAGTGGGTAAAAGAGGAATTTTGATAGTTTTGTCGTGTCGACTTGAAGCATGAGTGCTAATAACTTCAAAAGGTTCATATCTTTGATAGTTTTTAAAATATTTATTCGCTATTCTTGGACTTATGAAAGATCTTGAGCTTCCTGTATCAATCATAAATTTTCCGTCTATTTCCGGTAAATAAATGTGAGGTAATTTTAATATTGAACAGTTAAGTAATATCATTTCGGGTCTCTTATGGAGGTTTCTACGTGAAAATTTTCATTTGATTTCTGTCCTTCTAGAGGTTCAGGTTGAGATTCGAAATTTAGCTCTGGATTTACGTAATCCTGCATTTCGCATGGTTCGTAACCTTCGTAGTTATAAGAATCTAAGTTTTCCTCGGGGAAATACATATTGTCGTAATCTGGGAAATATTCATTTTGCTCTTCGTCATTTAGATTGTTTAATTTCAAACCTTGTGGCTTGAGCTGTGGTGCGGTACGCATGCTTACGTCCGTAGTTTGCCACTGCGGGGGATTCCTTTGCTGTGGTCTAAAATTATTGTTGAAATTTGGTCTAAGACCTTGGTACGGGTGAGGTCTATAACCGAATTGTTGTTGATTCAACTGGGGTCTGACACCATTGTACGGTGTAAAAGATTTATTTTGAGGTTGATTATTAAACATTGGTCTGTTAAAGCTGGGCTGAGGTTGCATGAATTTATTTAGGTAATTTGGGTTAAAATAATTATTTGGTGTACTTATTTTGAATTGTTGAGGTGGATTAAATGATTTAAATGTGCTCGGGAAATTGCTAAACTTTGGACTCTGTTGAGAGCTAAAGATTGGAATTGTATTCTTGTTGCTATTTAGTTGTGGGAATTTAAAACTTGAATTATTATTCTTGTTATTTTTATTTTTATATTGGAACAAGAAATTGACTTCTTCCAGGACAATTTTTAAGGCATTTTCTAAAGTATCACAACCTTTTAGTCTGACTATTCTGATTAAATCTTCTGGCAAATTATATAGGAAAACATTAAGTGACATGTTGTCGTAAATAATCACTTTTGATCGTCTTAAGTTTTCATCTTGAATTGTATTTACTTTAGATATCAAACTGCTTTTAATGTGTTGGATTCTACTACAAAAATCACTGTAAGATTCACCACTATTAATCTTGATTGACTCTAGTTCGATTGCTATACATTCTTCTGAACGTGGATCACCGAAATGTTGCTGTAACGCTGATTTTAAATTAGACCAAGTATCTATGTCTTGTCTTTCACTAATTAGAATGGCTGCTTTACCTACTAGCCTGGAGGTTATCACATGGTACACATATAAATCCTGTTCTTGGTTGCCTTCAACTCTGCAACACCTTATTACATATTCGCATTTCCTAATAAATAAATTTAATAATTTTTCATCTCCGTCAAACTTCGGGATGACGCTTGCTAGCTCCTTAGGTATCTGAACTAAGGCATTCATTTTTAATAATATATATAAAAATATAAAATAGTACTAATGAACTTAACTTCTACCTACCTAATAAAATTCTAAATTTCTTTGCTTTCAATTTACTTTAAACTTTAAATTCTTTTCTAAATTCTTAACTAAATATCTATGAACTTATAACTATGCATAAGAAAATCTATTAACTCTTCTTTGGGTTTTAAAAAAAGTAGTTACCGAAATTCTCGACACTTAAATTAATTATAAAAATATGGAATAGGATTAGGAAATTCTGGAATAGCGATTTGGGTCTACTCACAGACTACCCATGTCCCTCGGTGAGTCTAAGCCGATCCTTTGATGCCTGACGACGACCGTCGTGTAGAGTCGCGTCTTCTTCCGTGCTTGACAAATTTCTTTGGTTCGTGGATTCCCGTTGCAACGCGTGAAAACGTTCGCCGTTTACTTCTTCTGAGGTATATACGACGCGGAAATCCTACCGGCTGCGCCAGTCAAGACGTGGGCGAGTGGGAGGATCTTTTAAAAATACAATTTTTAACTAGTGACGTTTATTCGTCTTGAAATACAGGCTTAGACTAACTTAACTAATCATCTTACATATTACATTGCCTCCGCAACGCGGAGGGTCCGGATGTTTATGTTTAGCTGACTCTTCGATTTAAGTGCTAGGGAATCTAGCGCTGACACCGTGGGGAACACTCTAGGTGTTAAATATTTGGTGCTGACACTGTGGTATGCGTGAGTCAACCGACATAACTAAATACACACAGTAAACAAATCGAGTCTCACTCGTACACTTAAAATGGTCCTTATTGCCTATCCACAAGTATCACTGTCTCTTCTTTGATCTGGTTACCTTTTCATCGCAATAAATGTCTCATTTGAAAAGATTAAAGCTAGACTCCTTTGTACCAAAACTCGGTCAAGTGACTGCAAACGTAATGAAAATCTTAAAGCCACAAGAATTTATGCCTTTCTATAAATTTACGACCGCTTGCTTTGAATGTTTGAATGATTTTATTTGCCTTACAAAGTTTTAAAGTACACTTTCTTCTGATCGTATCATTTAATTTAATCTCTATGATTTATTTTACTAGCGTACTTTGATGAAAATAACCCTTCACGGACCTTTTTGGCGTTATTTTGATAAAAGTTTTTCGTTCGGCACCAAAAAGTTCCAAAACAAATAAATAGTGATTGCATCTTGACAAACTTCTAAAAGATGGTATAATTTCGAGTTTTTTTGTTTTGTTAGAACCTGAGTATTCTTGGCCGCTTCCATTAATATTCCAACTCATTTGAGACTTTTTGCCATTCGTTCATGGGCGCATTTTGTTAGTCAAAGAAACAATTGAATTAAATAAACATTGTAATCAGTTGGCACCTAAAATCATTGCTTAGATTGAAATGCAGAAACACCTGTCTTTTGTAATCACACTTGAATGGATTATAATAGATGGTGTCTCTCTTCTCGACTGTAGAGAAAAAGTAAATGAAGGCCTTATAATACTCACTGTTGGACAAAAGCCTTTATCATTAAAGTGAGTTTATCGCTACAAAAATCTAGAACAATAAACATACTTACCAAAGAAAGGATATTAGCAAGAGAGAAGCAGATTGATTAATTTTCTCCTTGAACTTGATGAACCTCAATCAGAATTTATCAGAAGATTTGTTTGTTGAAAATGAATTGAAAATTAGAAATGTGGATATCGGATTTTTTGGGTAGTGGCAGTAGAAGATAAATATTCTGATGGCCTGTCATGAAATGGAAAATGTACTTACAAAATCAATTTTAAAGGTTTTTTATGTCTATTCAGCCATGGAGCAAAAGAGTAAAGTCAACAATAATATTTTATTTAAATTTAACTTGCTGTTAGTACAAATTGGAACTTTAAAATTTACCACCAAAGTGGCTAAAGCGACAAGAACTGCCTACTTGTGAATAAACAGACGACTTGATTACGACTTTATTACCGAGTTGCACGAGATGCCCACACTTTTCGGCCTCGCCATCCTAAAAGCGGATACGAGTTACCTACAACCTTTATCTCGGAAAAGCTATGAGGGAGCTCAGAACAACCATCCAAATAAAGAGAGAAAAAAAGAAAATACATTCATTTTTAGGGACACCACAACTTACAAAATATTAAATAACAAAAAGAAATTGACACACAAAAAAAATAACAAGGTGCAACAACATTTCAGGTGCAATGACGGTAGTAATTCTCGTTGCATTATTATTTATAGAAATTAACCACTCTTGGACGATTCAGCCAAACTCTGGGTAAATGAGGCGCCCGTGGCGCAGTTGAGACAGTGATCGGCGACGATGACCATTCCGACTAAAATATAGTGATGTGTATTTCGGGCATCTCCGTGCATCGGAAGGCACGTTAAGCAGTTGGTCCCGGTGGACGTCGCTAGATGTCGTCGTTAAGCCTAGTCAGAGGCCTGTTGGCGGCTTGATAACATCTGACATTAAGGTTGCTCACTAACCTTACACCCCTTCAACAATCCGCACTGAGCCCGCGTGTTGGAGTATGGCTCGTTCCACCTCATAGTTGAGGTGAGGCCTGTGCCTAGCAGTGGTACCTACGTATAATTAGGCCGTTCATGTGTTTAGGTAAATGCGCCCCTTTTATTCCAATCGCAGCTGACGATACAGATTTTACTACAAGAATGTACAATGTTTTTTTTTTTCATCCGGTCGTGTGTGCTCTGCCAGGAGTAATTCTCGTTGCATTATTATTCATTATTTAAATAACTTGCACTCCGGGGTTCGATTGGTTTTCACAAACGAATTTATACAAAAGACTATTAACTCAATCATCAGAACACGGAAAGCCAACACAACACAGCCATACAATGAAAAAGCCATCACAATGCTCCAATTCGGAATTCATGATATGAATTGGACTGTACTCTCGATACGAATTCAGATATTACGAGGCCCATGCATTATAAGCAGGCTGGTCGGATAGAAACTGGGTCAGAAAATCGGTATTGCTTACAGTAAAATTTACCTAAATAACAACACATAGAAGCTAAAATAAGAAGTCGTTTGCTTAGTCAATGCCCATATAGCCACTAAGTTTCTATTTTGTGATATTTTTTTATTTAATTAGGACGTCTATTTAAATAAAAAATAATATAACAAAACGAATAAATATTAAATCATCCTCTGTGCAGTTTGTTACAAAAAAAAAGAATTTTTACGTTGTTAAATCAGGACTTGAAATGTTGCCTATCCCATTGAATTAAAAGTGTCAATAACGCCAATTTTGGTACTTTTGGATTCTAGATAGATTTTAGATGACAATGTGTTGTTATTACTTTTTAGCATTTTCCATGCTGTATCTTTACTGATAATACGAAAACCAGAAAAAGACATTCGGTCTACTGGTCATCCTGGCTCATAGGGTAAATATAATTTTTCTGGTTTTCGGATCGTTAGTAAAGATTCTAGATAGCTTAGCTAGTTAAGTGTTAATTAAATGTGAAGCCACACTATTTTACTGTGTCTAACCGGTAAAGATAGATTGTGAATAAACAACGAACTCTTAAATTAAACATAACAATCGTAGAGAGTGGTTAAATATAATAATAATCTCATACACTACCCTCTCAAAAGTCATAGAAGAAAACAAACATAGTAAAACCTTGAAACGTAGTTGAAATTTATAGGAACAACCCTAATAAAAATTAATAGCCTGCGCAGTGCCAGGATCTCCATAGCTATTCATCAGAATTACTCCTTCGATACAATTTTCGGCGCCATCCATTCGCTCCGCATGAATACAGGCTGCTCTCAAATGTTGCTCACGTCTTTTCAGAAAGCTATTTCAATATTACACTAACACAGAGACCTATTCGAGGTCAGACCGGGAAAACAAGGCGAGGAAATTGATCGAGTTACATTATTCAACGTAATGTCTACTACTTGCCGGGCAAAAACAGGGAATTTGGCGAAAATATCAAAGCAACTTGTTTGTATTAGCGGGTATCCTGCCCGCTGAGTGGGATGGTACTTTCGCCGATGGAACATGTAAATCATTTAATAAAAAGAAATAATATGCGGCAATCGAAAAGACACTCGCAAAAAGTGCCGTTAACCAAGAATTTGATATTTCGACCCCACAAAAATGAAAAAGCATACGCTGCTTTGTAAGTTCGTGTGCTGAGTTTCTTTGTGAAACGCAACAAATAGATTCATCAAGCATCTAATTCTATTAATCGTCTTTTTCTTTGATTTTCACACACAACGACGTAATATCTACGTATTAAAAGTAGATGTAGATATTTGCAGCCACCGCAATGTATGTTTGCTACAGCTAACTTTACAGAAATAGAATGGGAGTGTAACGTAGTCTTGTTGGTGAATAAAAAACGATTTAACTTGTGATATAACTCTTGAGAGCTCATACCTGCAGTACTGTCATTGGTAGAAAGCGTTTTGTCTTAAATACAGCTATGAAAATGGTTCTAACGCTGATACTAACATCCTGCTTAACAAAATTCAATCAAAGTTGAGCACGCTTTCAGGCGCGCCATGTCGTCCCGTACAATGTTTATTTAAAAACGAATAAGTGATATCTACGTATTAAAGGTAGATGTAGATATTTTCGACCCTCGTTTGTTTCAAAATAACTTTGAAAATGTCAGCCACAAACACGAACGCCTAACCTGACTAATGCGGTTATCTCCCCGTTTCAAAGTAACGCAAACATCCGCAACTATTTCCTCGACGATTCATTTAACAAACACAGCGACCGCACGCGCGATGGGTCATTCCGCCAAATCGCGCGGTCAATGTCAACAGAGTCACAGTATAAACCATACAGTAGGCTATCTAGGGCCGCCCGCCGAGTTATTAGCCTAGCGTGCACACAACAACGCGGCACAGCCCGTCCGTACTGGCCGCCTCCCTATGCCTCCCTATTTTATGCTAGCGTGTGCGTGATATCACGACACGGCGCGCGACGCGCACGCACACATTCAAACCGAGAGTGGCACGTTTGTATGTAGATAGCTATTTACTGTAAGATTATACTGTGACAGAGTGAGCTTAGATATTTGTGGCCGCGTCGAAACGCGTGGGCACAAAGCGAATAAAGGCAAATTTGCAGCCACCGCAATGTATGTTTGTTACAGCTAACTTTACAGAAATAGAATGGAATTGTAGCGTAGTTTGGTTGGTGAATAAAAACGATTTAACTTGTGATATTAACTCTTGAGAGCCCATACCTGCAGTACTGTCATCAGTAGAAAGCGGTTTCTTGTCTTAATTACAGCTATGAAAATGTTTTAACGCTGATACTAACTCCCTGCTTCGCAAACTTTAATCAAAGTTGAGTCGTTCAAAAACGAAAAAGTGACCGCTTCAGTCGTGTGGGAAACATTCATTGAAGCATGTAACATTGAAAGAATATAATATATTCATCAAAGCTAATTAGCGCTTTCATATCATAATTTCCTCCAAAACTTTTCTTGAATATTTAACAATCGCAGCACAGACATTACGTACTTGGTTGATTGTAACACATAAGAGTAGGTATCACGGCACCTGAACGACACGGTTACCTGCCCAGTTCAGAGTACGCGTTTTCTCCGCGATTCATTTCACAAACATGCGACGACCGCAGGCTCAACGTTCAATGGGTCATTCCGCCAAATCGCGCGGTCAATGACAACAAAGTGAGCTTAGATATTTGCGGCCACGCTGAATGTGGCAGCAAATAACACTACGGCTATGGACGGGAGACTTCATGTACTAGTCGGCTTGTTTTCCTTATTTTATCAAGCTGAGGGGCATAACGCCTCAGCGACTAAGCACTCGAGCGGTAAGACCGCTCGTGCTGAAATCTAGAGGTCCAAGATTCAAATCTAGGTTAGTTTTTAATCGAAATATAACTATTGTTTCTGTTCGCTAAGCATTTAGAACTATAGAAGAAAATAGCACTTTAAATTTATTAATTTTACTCAGCTAAACATATCTGAAAAGGATCGTAAGATTAGTAAAGTGACTTCTACTTGATTGCATTAAAGAAGTTACGCAAATACCTATCCGCTAGTGAGTTGAATTTAAAAGCAATGTAGACGAAATTAAGAGTTCAGAAGAATTAGAAATTTCACAAACCTTTGAAAGTGGAAGAAGTTCATAGTCTCAAATAACGATCTACTAAGGCACGCTCACTGCATTAAAACAAAAAATGGTAATATTCTAGTTCCAGACAAAGTAATCAAATTAAATGAATAATACTAAGACTAACTAGAAATGTCTTATCTGACAACTACGAACGATAAAAGTTAAATTAACGTGCACTTTGGTTACAGAAATTATGGGCATCTACAGTGCTTTTTAAATGAACATTGAACTGTGGAACTGCCTTTCGAAATTGAAAAGATTAGAAAATTACGAAGCTGATCAAGAAATCAGATATTTTTATTCTAAAATGTGACTTCTGTACTTTGCTTTTAATGTGTGTTTCCGCTAAATTCACCGTTTGGTATAACGACGCAACATGTTCAAAATGGTTGCTAGAAGGTATTAATTACTAAAAATATATTTCGGCTTTGGCTAAGACACAGCATGAGTGTCACTGGCTATTCTTAATTCAAAAATGATCAGCGTCAATTTCGTAATGGCCCCTTCTTATTCGTGCAAATAATTAATTGTTAAACATACATACATACCATCACGCCTCTTTCCCAACGGGTAGGCAGAGACCACTTCTTTCCACTTGCTACGATCCTGACACACACTTTGCGCCTCCTCTACCTCTACCTTCATGAGCCCTTTCATACATGCTCGTCGGTTAAAGGTACTCCTGATCTGACCCTTTCTGAGAACATCTTGAACTTGTCCAAGAAACGTTCGTCTAGGCCTTCCCCTTCCAACAGCTCCATTCACCCTCGCCTTATAAATCCGTTTCGTTAATCGCCTTTCATCCATTCTTTCCATATGACCAAACCACCTCAGCATTCCCATCTCAATTTTTGAAATAACGTCTTCTTTCACACCACATCGTTCTCTTATAGCACAGTTTTTTATTCTATCACTCAGTTTCACCCCAGCCATACTTCGTAATGCTCTCATTTCCACTGCATTTATTTTACTTTCATCCTTCTTCTGCCATACCCAACTTTGACTACCGTACATTAATGTCGGTACCAGCACACCCCCCTGAACTGCCAGTCTGGCTTTCTCCGACACTTTGTGACTGCTCATAAAGGCATGTAGCGCCCCGTTCACTCTATTACCTGCATTCACTCTTCTCTCAATGTTACCCTCATATCTTCCATCTCTCGTAAACTTGGTACCCAGATACACAAACTCTAAACACACATGTTAAACATGTTTGTATTAATATCTGGTTATTATGAGCAGGTTGACCCTTGTAAGTGTGATAGTTATCTTAAAAATGAGTTAAGACCTAAAAACGTTACATTTGTTTCTATTGGCTGTTCGGCCTTTTGAATTTTTACGAAAGAACGTGAAATTTAGCCATGTACCTTCAACCTCAACCTCATAATGTTACTTAAGGTTACCAATGGGTGCTTTCTCCTGTACAAGTCAATCTATAAAAGCTTCACATTAACAGCCATTCCCATTCGACAAACGTAAAACATTAAATAACAATGGCGTATCTGCATTTTACAACTTGCCGACGCGAGACGTGACTTTAACTCTTCTCAGAGTGTTCAGTAGACATGCTCCTTGCTCGTTGCAGCGTTATTGTCTCATTGTTTGTAATATTTATCTCATGCGACGAGTAGCGACCGTCAAATTCGCGAGAAAGCGCAGCTCTGTGACTCGGCGATAAAACGCTTAGTCGGAATAGCTGCGGTTCGACTAAGGGAACTCTGAGTTTGCGGGCGAGAATCCGCAAGCCTTAGCGCTGGGCGTGCAAGTCTTAAGATGTGGGCTAGTTTCTAGCCTACAGCCTTTATTAAAGTTTCTCCAATATTAGCAAATTTCAAAAGAAAAATATTAAATGTCACAATCTCGAAATAAACACTCATTTAAGGCATACAAAACAAATCAATTTTTTTTATGATTTCAGTAGGAAACTGATAACCTTAACCTTATACTTATAGAAAAAGACGTATATTAAAAAAACATTCCGAGTGCTTATACCCGTTACAAGATGACTCATAAGCATTTGTTACATTGTTTAATTCTATGACGGAGCTAGTGGGATTTTCATATAAAGTAATAACGGTCTACGTAGCTTTTGCAGTAGATTATTTTATATTTTTGATGTACAGATTATGCTTATTAAAATAATAATCTTCTCAAAGTGTTCAGTAGACATGCTCCTTGCTCGTTGCAGCGTTATTGTCTCATTGTTTGTAATATTTATCTCATGCGACGAGTAGCGACCGTCAAATTCGCGAGAAAGCGCAGCTCTGTGACTCGGCGATAAAACGCTTAGTCGGAATAGCTGCGGTTCGACTAAGGGAACTCTGAGTTTGCGGGCGAGAATCCGCAAGCCTTAGCGCTGGGCGTGCAAGTCATAAGAGGTAAGCCAGTTTCTATAGACTAAATAATATGTAGTGTTATTACTAGTGATATTATAAGATCAAAAAATACAAAATAAGAAATATAACATACCATACGAGTAAATGAGGCAGATTATCAGCAATAATAGAATCCAAGACGGATAGAAATCTAAAGGGTTTTACTACGTCTGTAACAGTGAATTTGCTTACTCACCTGAAATTTACTTTTCACAAGTCTGCGGGATGACGGTTACCCCTAACCCCTATTAATTGGAATAGTGCTTAAAACATTAGATATTCCTAGTTCTTGTACAAGATGATGTGCAATGTAACTTAAAGTATAGATTCAATTTCGAACATTCACCAATGACTTCGTTGGATGATGTTACAAGTTGTATCAAGTAATTACATATTGTATCATTACAAGGTTAGCTTTATATTGCTCGGTTCTCCTCCTTTACTGATGTAAGCTCGTTTTATAACAAGCTACGCATTGTAAGGTTCGGTTCTCCTCCCTCACTCTCTAACCGCTACCGTTACATTACACTCAAATGGTCCCAGTGTGAGCGAGCAGCCTTACACTTGTACCACACGCCATCGGCAGCTCTTTACTCGTAACAGCTTTGTTGGCTCGTTACGTCTTTCGTGCACCAAGCGAATAAAGTTTTCTTTGACGTATTTGCATTCGCCATATAGCTGAATTCCTTCACATTTTATACCCGCAATTGATGGCTTTATACCCGCCTACCGACGAAGTTTGTTTTAATACTTCGCTTTTTTGGAGAAAGTAGTGAACAAAAACGTTGAAGTTTGGTAGACAGACACAAGCTGTGCTCTCTTTGGATACAGATATTTAGAATTTAAAGGAACTTATCAGACTGAAGTAATGTTTGTTTCAATTGTTTATGCAAGTAAGTAATAACTACATATGAGTACCTACAAGTATGAAGGGAAGCCTAAACAACGTAATTATCTGTGTGATTCCGAAGTTTCAGTGATTATGACTTTTTGAAATTACTCGAGAAGCAAACTCTCCAGCAGACAAATTTTAGATAAGGTAAGGTAGATAAGTCATTTATTTCGAGATTTGCAGAGCCGCTCTACTTCTTGAAAATGTGTATTAGGATATTTGTTTACATAAGCGGCCTATAATATACGTCCCCCTGCTGGGCACAGGCCTCACCTCAATTATGAGGTTTTGCGAGCCATACTCCAACACGCTGGCTTAGTGCGGGTTGTTGGAGGGGTGTAAGGCTAGTGAGCAACCTTAATCGGCGGGTCGGAAATGGGATGCGTGACCACCCCGACCGAAATTTAGTGATGTATTTTTCGGGCATCTCCGTGCTTCGGAAGGCACGTTAAGCAGTTGGTCCCGGTTGAAGTCACTAGATGTCAGTCGTTAAGCCTAGTCAGAGGCCTTAGGGCGGCTTTATAACATCTGACATTTGTTTGTATCGTGGTTATTTTGCTGAACTCCATAACCGTAATGGAGGTCCCAGCCAGGAGTTCAGTCATTCGTGTAACATGGTCAAAAAATGTACAGCACCAAACCAGGACGTAAATTGAGTGTTTACAGCTCAGTCTTTACTTATCATTTACATAATTTACACAATCGACTACAATTTGATTTAAAATGCATGTCTCTCGAAATGCCAACACAATACGGAGTGGTTCGATATGATCTGAGTGATGTGCGCGTGTTGGTTTACTCATGTAAACATCAGTTGCGATGGTGATACATCAGATGTATGGGCAGTGCTACACCATACAACGGTTACAAATAAACTTCAGGGTTGGCGTAACTGACGAATACTTTAAAGTTGGTTGGTTGCGGGTTCGATTCGCACAGTTCAAACATTATTTTGCATAACATTTTTTTTATTGGTTTGGATATTTCATGCGTATATTACGTATGTATTTACAATAAAAAATAGAAGTTATTTAAATGAATTTTTTCTGTTCCCATAGTATAAGCTTTGTTAAGTTTGGGCTAGGTAGCGCTGTGTGGTTTTTGGTATATCCAAAATATAACCCTCTACCTACTCTAAATCTACCTACTTTCTCTACTGTTATCTCTACTCGGAGGTTGTCTGGAAGAGGTCGCTTCCAGCGATAAGGCTTTTGTTTTTTTTTTTATTTGTGCAATAATAGTACATTGTTATCCTAGGGGTGAAAGTAACTTATTTAGTCCCGAGACGGGGTTTGGCGCCCGGAACGAAGTGAGGGCGCCAATAGTTCGAGGGACTAAATAAGTCTTTCACCCGAGGTAAACACTGTGCTTTTCATTACAAATACGAGAAAAGTAAAAATAAAAACATTAATTAATTCATGAAGATGGAATTGCCGCTTTCCCGCCTATTTTGTTTGTTTTTTTTTACCGTGGTCGGCCCGCTATTCAGCCATTATTTTTTATTTCCATCATTGGAAAAATGGTAAATATTTTGCTCAAAGCTAAGTTATTTTAAAGAAATTGTTGAAACTTAATTATAATAAAGTTATTTAAATCTCTAATCAATACTTCATCATCATCATCATCATCAGCAGCCACATGATGTCCACTGCTGAACATAGGCCTCCCCCATAGATTTCCAGAGCTGCCAGTTGGAGGCGGCCTGCATCCACCGAGACCCTGCGACCTTTATGAGGTCATCCGTCCACCTTGCGGGCGGGCGTCCCACGCTGCGCTTGGCCTCGAATGGTCTCCACTCGAGGACTTTCCGGCCCCAACGGCCATCAGTCCTTCGAGCTATGTGCCCCGCCCACTGCCACTTCAACCTGCTAACACGCTGGGCTACGTCGGCGACCTTCGTTCTCCTACGGATCTCCTCATTTCTGATTCGATCTCGTAGGGAAACACCAAGCATAGCCCTCTCCATAGCCCGTTGGGTGACCTTGAGCCTTCTTATGAGGCCCATAGTGAGTGACCATGTCTCAGATCCATATGTCATCACTGGTAACACACACTGGTTGTAGACCTTTGTCTTGAGGCACTGAGGTATGTCGGAAGAGAAGACGTTACGCAGTTTCCCGAACGCTGCCCAGCCGAGTTGGATTCGACGATTTACCTCTTTCTCGAAGTTGGACCTACCTACTTGGACCACTTGTCCTAAGTACACATACTCGTCGACAACTTCGAGAATCGAGCCTCCAACAGATACTGGAGTGGGCGTAACGCGGGCGTTAGTCATGACCTTCGTCTTGTCCATGTTCATTTTTAGGCCCACTTGTTGAGAGACTCGATTGAGGTCCTCGAGCATGCTGCCGAGCTCTTCCAGCGATTCTGCCATGACCACTATGTCGTCGGCAAACCGAAGGTGAGTCATATACTCGCCATTTATGTTGATGCCGAGTCCTTGCCATTCCAGGAGCTTGAAGGCGTCTTCCAATGCGGCCGTAAACAGTTTCGGAGAAATGACGTCTCCCTGTCTTACGCCCCTTTGCAAAGGAATCGCCCTCGTGCTCTGCTCCTGTACTCGGACTGACATGGTGGCGTTCGCATATAAGCACTTCAGCACTTCGATGTACCGATAGTCAATGTGGCATCGCTGGAGAGACTGCAGCACCGCCCAAGTCTCGATCGAATCGAAGGCTTTTTCATAGTCCACGAACGCTAAGCAGAGTGGCAGATTGTACTCCTCGCTCTTCTGTACAATCTGCCGCAGCGTATGGATGTGGTCTATGGTACTAAAGCCTTTTCGGAATCCGGCTTGTTCGGGAGGCTGGAAGTCATCGAACCTGCGCGCCAGACGGTTCGTGATGACCCTCGAAAACAGCTTGTAGACATGGCTCAGAAGCGAGATGGGTCTATAGTTCTTCAACAAGGTGTTGTCTCCTTTTTTGAAGAACAGCACCACCTCACCTCTGCTCCATGCCTCAGGCGTTGTGCCCTCGAACAACACGGAATTAAATAGCCGCTGAAGGACTTTAAGAGCCGGCTTTCCACCTGCATTCAGAAGCTCAGCAGTAATTCCATCGTCGCCCGGTGCCTTGTTGTTCTTGAGCTGTTTGAGAGCCATCCTAATCTCGTACAGGCTGATGTCCGGGATGTCCTCAGTGTAGTGCCGGGTTAGCTTAGCTCTGGGATCTTTGGCCGTGCTATTAACGGATTTGGCGACAGAGGTATAGAGCTGCCCGTAGAATCTTTCAACCTCCCTCAACACCGCTTCCTCCGTCGACGCCACACCGCCATCCTCCGTCTTCAGCTTTGTCAACCGACTCTGCCCAATAGACTTGTCTCTTGCGAACACTTTGGAACCTTTGTTCCGCTCGATTGTCTCTTTAACACGGTTTGTGTTAAAGACACGAATGTCGTGTCGCAAGGACTTCCAAATGCGTCTATTAAGCAGGCGATAGTGAACAGCATCATCAGAGGACTGCAGTGTCAGCGACCGACGTTCTGCCATGAGGTCGAGGGTGTGGGTCGAAAGTTTCTGCGGTTTATTCCGTCGACCAGGCTTGAAAAACCTAGATCCGACCGCATGGACAGCTTCTACAAATCCGTTATTTATCTCGTCCACTGAAACGCAATCATCCAGACATGAGAAGCGATTGGCCAACTCGAGTTGAAAGCTCTCGGGGTTTTCGATATGGGCGCGAGTAGGTCGGAGCGTAGACTTCATCAGACGCGTTCTTTCCAGTTTGACGTTCAGATTCAATGTGCCTCTTACCATTCGGTGATCGCTACCGGTTTTCACCCTGCTGATCACTGAGACATCATTGAATATGCGCCTCTTTGTCGTCATGATGAAGTCAATCTCGTTTCTCGTGGAACCATCGGGACTCAACCAGGTCCATTTCCGGTGAGGCGGCTTCTGGAAAAAGGAGTTCATCGCGAAGAGTCCCTCTTTCTCCAGAAATTCGGCCAGCCTCTGGCCCCGGGGGTTCCGCCGCCCATATCCAAATTGCCCCACCTTCAGCTCACAATCGCCTCTCCTGCCCAGCTTTGCGTTGAAATCCCCCATAACAACACTGAAATGGGTCTTCGAGGCATGCATGGCTGCACTGATGTCTTCATACATAGCCTCTACCTCCTCATCTGGGTGTGTCGAGGTCGGCGCGTAAACCTGTATGACCTTCAGCGAATATCTTTTGGATATTCTGAGTATAAGGAATACCACCCTGCTTGACACACTCCCGATGGTCTCAATGTTGTTGACGAGGGACTTGTGGACGAGAAACCCAACACCACCTTGGGACTTTTGGTCGCCTTCCCGGTAGTACAGCAGGTTACCAGACTTCAGGGTTATCGAGTCCTCGCCCTCTCTACGGACTTCAGATAGACCCATGATGTCCCAGCGTAACCCACTGATCTCTTCTTCCAGCTCTAAAATCCTCTCTTCGGTCCTCAATGTGCGGACATTGTGTGTCACCAGGGCCAGTTGTCGGTGGGGGTGGTAGCACGATCCACTCCGGGGATTCTTAGCACCCCCCGCCCCGCCGTGACCATGGCTGCTACCAGGGCCAGGAATAGCGGGGCTGCCGGAGACTAGGGGCCTGGGCTTTCTTGCGACTATCATACGGGGGGATGTGCCGGTACTCGCCACGCTTGGCAGGCGGGTTGGCGAGCGCAGAAAACGCCCCCTTCGCACCGCGACGCTGCTGCCCGTCGCGGCCTGGCATTTGGGGACGCTATACGAAGATGGTTATCCCGCCATCGGTCGGTCGCCAGAGCCCCGTCCGTTATCCAACAGGACGCACCGCGCGTAGGTGAGGTTGGCTTGGGGCTCTCAAGATCTTGGTCGAGCCCCCTTACGCCCCAGATCTTGGTCGAGCCCCCTTACGCCCCTATAATCAATACTTAACTTTAAGTTATTTCAATTTTACATCGTGGCTGTATAGAAAGTTGGAACATAGTTCAATAGTTTAGTGAAAAAAGAACTAGTTTTTTTAAAAATAATATGACAGCTGTCAGTTGAAAGTGATTCTCCCTAGGGATGAAAAGTATTACTTTCAGCCCGCTTCTCAGGTCAGTAATGACCTACTTTCAGAGTATGAGTAATGAAAAGTATATTATCTATCTATTAATCTACTTTAGTTTTTTTCGGCAATAGCAGGAAACGTATGCGTAATTGATCAACAAATTCAAAGTCAAAACAGTGAAATCCGTAACACATGAGATCTTAAGAAGGTTATGACCAAAATCTTAGCAGGTAAGTACTCTATCGATCGAAAGATCACTAACAACGCAGAAAGTTTCAGGTTGCCATAAAAGTACTTACCTATTCCTGCTTCATACCTTTTATTTGAATAGCTAAGTATAGAAAAAAATAATTATATAAAGTTTGACATTTTCCACATTATAAATACACTTTCCAGCTTTCACTTACCATTAGAAACTTCTAGAACCATTTTATGCCGATGTCGGTAACCCTGGCTACACCCAGTCATTACACGGCTACACGATAGACATCTAGCGGCCACGCCCGCGTCAATTCACATATACTACACTTGTCTTGTATTATTTGACTGCAGTGTTATTAGATTGTCACTTATCTTGCTTTCAGCTACCAGCTTGTCTTCCTGACACGGGGGCTAAGTCGCAAACTAGACTTTATCCACAATCGCAGGTCCCTCTCACAATTAGTTTTGAATGGTCACCCACCTCCTGAGGTGCCCGTGGCGCAGTTATGGCAGTTCGCTATTGTTAAGCAACACACGTCGAGTCAGAAATGGAATGGGTGACCACCTCGACTGAAATTCAGTGATGTAATTTACTTCAACCCGGCGTCATGGGGGTTGGGTCTAAGATACCCGGCCGTTTTTAGAATTTCTATAATTTTTATACCATTCACCCGACATTGCTGTTTTTTCCTATAGCTGGAGTTAATGAATCACTTCACACGTTTGTGCCCTGAAATAAGTCAGAAAACGCCTGAGTTTGGAGCTATAAGTGCCGTAACCTGAAAATGGGTAATTTAGACCCATGCCTGTACTCGGTGTAACAATTTCACTCCATTTATTCCATACAAAATGTTTTTTTTTTATATTTTTATTTTATTTGTTTTACTTCTTCTTTATTGTAGTTTAAACCTTTTTTATTTAGTTTGTTAGTGCAAAAGACATATTTGAGCGGTTTTTATAGAATATATATATCTTTTTTCAAAGTCTCGTTTCCATGATAAAAATTATATATTTCAAATTTTTTTTAGTGTTGGATAATCCTTCTAACTCTAAAGTTAATGCTGGTAATAATAAAAACCTTTTCTTTCAACTGGAGACTAAAATATTTACATATCTTACCAGGGTCAAATAGACCCAACCCCCACGTCCGTGTTACAGTTTTTAACCCCCATGACGCCGGGTTAAGCAGTTGGTCCCGGTTGAAGTCGCTAAATGTCAGTCGTTAAGCTTAGTCGGAGGCCTTTAGGCGGCTTGATAACATCTGACATAAAGATTGCTCACTAACCTGACAAAGTACACCCTCCAACATTCCGCACTGAGCCCACGTGTAGTAGTATGGCTCAATCCTCTTCACAGCTAAGGTGAGACCCGTGCCCAGCAGTGGGACGTATACGGCCAATTTATGTACTGAGCCATTGCCACTTCCATCTAATTCAACATTGAAAACAAAAGCATGGGGTTTTGCATTAACTATAACTTTGGCCGATAACATATTTTATTCCATTGTTCTTTCCGTTTACTGAAGTCGGTTTCCGTTCTGCAACTTTTACTCAACATGAAATTATTTGTAAACATTTTATTCCTCTAAAGTTAATTTCAGTTTGCTGGGTATTTCACATGAAAAATTCATGCAGAAAGCCTGTTTCAGTTTTCTTGACGTTTGAAATCTGCTTTTATGCACTTGGATTTATTCGAACTGCACTTCTGTTCTGATTTTCATGCTCTCTCTTTTGGAGTTTATTCTTACAGTTGAACATGAAATGGTTTTTGTACGAAAAAAAGTTGAGAATATCACAGATGGTCTGTATGTATCTCTAATATGTTTATAAGAAACCTATCCGTTTGTTACCTCTTTAAAAATGCATCATCTTTTACTTGTTAATAATGCAAAACGACCTATGAAACTGGTATAAAAATCTCTAGAATACCTATTGCAATCACGGGTTTTCATAGTCAGGTAAATATTATTATCTAGTCCAACTTTTTGAAATGGATCTCAGTTTGCAAATGGATTTCACAATCTCAACAAATAAAAGAGAGCCTCGAAACCTTGATATTTGATACTACTGAATTATTAAATTCTTCTTAATTGGAGTTATTTAAACATCAAACAAGGCTTGTTAAACAATTAGTCCTTGAGACCCTTACGTATTAATTTCCTTTGCGAAAATTGCCTTCTTATGTCGAATACTTTGTAATACTGAACGTGATCTTGAGAAAGCAAATATTTTTTATTTCTTAAGGTGCTATCTAACCTGGAGCGCCTTGGCCTGGATCTCATCATTGCCTTTGAGTGCCGTAACATAGTCCAGCATTACCAGGTAGGAAGAACATTCCAGTTGAAAAAAATGTTATTATAATAAAAAAGAGGTAAATAGATTACTTGTGTGTGAAAGTGGCATCCGAAATCAGAACTTTAGTGCACCTGAGCAAAGCATGGACAGTTTGAGAAGACACTGCGCAACATGTCATTGTATCAGTCTTGTTTACGCTCTAGTGAATAATAATACTGTCTTGTTCACACGTTAACAACATTATAGGCACGTACGCAGTAGACAATTTTTGACTTCGCATCAGTACTGACGAAACCTCCTATCTTCTTTATATCAATTTCATTGGTTAACACCCGTGATGTTACGGATTCGAGCTCTGGTGAACGGAGCTAGCTGAGCATTATTGGACAACATGTGGTGTTGCAGGTGTGAAAATTATATCAGAGAAGAATCGGTCATTACGATACGCAAATTGGTAATTTAGGCATTACAGGCAAATACTCGTTAGCCACGGATATTGTAATTTTGTGCTCAAAGTCGAATCTGAAATTGAACAATACTGGCAAATGCTCAATTGAGGGAGCATCTTTAAACAATAAAAGAGAACAATTTTGTCTGCGGCAAGCTTTTATGTACCGACCGTAATTGGAAATATTTCTTCATAAGTAGTAAAAACTTCAACCCCTACTTTGTAATTCTGGAAGAAACCCAGTTTTTATGGGAGTATGTAAAAATATACGTTCAAGTGGATGAAATTGTTGTTTTGTAGTTGCCCGACGAAATTTGCAATCTTTTTAGCCAGTACATTTCATAATTGACTTTAACTCCATTACCTGTCAAGAGTTAGTATACAAATGTGATGATTTTTTCACACTTGCTTAACAACCATAATCAGGCTATAACGGAAAAGGGAATAGTTGATTCTAACAAAAATTAAACTGAATTGAATATTTCGGAAACATCTGTTTGTATTAAGCAATGATTTCAGGCACTGCATTATGTTTGAAAGACCAAGTCTGTGTACTTTTATATCACCACCAACTATTTCAATTTGAGGGCAAAAACCTAGTCACTGCTAAAACTCTCGACTAAAATTACGGCGATGTTGAACAATTTCACGGGAGCAATTACGGGTGCAATTAAAAGCCGTATCCATGAGTTGGCGGCATCCCCGGCATTCAGGACGGGGAACAGCAATCCCGCTTTATGTAGTGACCCCAAAACTGACCCCTTTCGAATCAAGACGTCAATGAATGTTGAATTAGACCGATTTGTTGCGTAATCTTGAGTTTGGTATATTTCGTACCAATGAGCGAGCTAAGCGAGCAAAGCGAAGAGGAAGGCCACTGAAGAGGCAGGCTAAAACCCAAACTCACAAACGTAAATCAACGTTGAGCATCCCTCGTAAGTATAGTTATACCTTTATTTATTTATTCTTTATTGCACATTAAAAAATAAAGTACAAATGGCGGACTTAATGCCAAGAGGCATTCTCTACCAGTCAACCACATGGTCAAACAGAGAAGATAAGGCAGTGCACAAGAAAAGTACTTTCAGTTTTATTGTCATTTTACGGGACAACATTAGCGTGAGCTTGTGCTTAGCGTTGATTGACGATTGTGAATTCGGGGGTGAAAGTCTAAGAACACTTTCAAATTAGATTATTTGTGCGGGAATGCTGTCGTGCAGATGAAGTGCTGGTGAAATCTTTGCTAATGTAATTTATGGAAATTTGCCTTATTTGTGTAACAAAAACATGCAAGCAAGCATCAGCTTCGGTCATGCACCAATCACTCAATTAAAAAAGGCCGTTCCATAAAACACTGATTCCGCGGTTCTTTCGATTTCCATTATGTAAAACCTTCCAACCGCACAAATACCACATTTGAGCGGTTGAATTAATGTCTCCTGTTTTTCTCATCACTACATAGTATAAAAAAAAGTCGCTTTCTCTGTCCCTATGTACCTTTGTCCCTTTGTATGCTTAAATCTTTGAAACTACGCAACGGATTTTGATGCGGTTTTTTTAATAGATTGAGTGATTCAAAGGGAAGGTTTGTATGTATAATAACATCCTTTTGCACCCGTGCGAAGCGGGGGCGGGTCGCTAGTTACCTATAAAAACCTTATTTAACTATTGTATTAGGTCAAAGCTTAGAGGGCTCCAGTTCACAAGCGGTCGTTATCTTTGCGGATTAGCACGCGCTTAGCCATTCACTTTGGCATAGATTAGTTCACGACTTCACTCGACTTTGAATATGTAATGGACCAGGTGTTACTAGTCTACTTGATAGTTTTAATTTTTTCCTCAGTAATACCTACTTACTCAGAGGAGGAATTTCCAACCACTGTTTGTTCAACCTGCGTACGGATTGCTGATAATAGGCTAGATGACTGTATTTTTTTTTCGTTTATTATAGCAAGACCTTTCATTTATGTAAACTATCTTAAAAGAATCACTTCATTAGGATCAACACTACCAGGGATATCACAATTTAAAATGCTCATTTTTTGACTTGCCCAAAAACGCTTCATGCAAACGTTATAGAGAACGTGACGTCACGTCCACTGTTTTTGTAAGGAGCGCAGAAATTTGTTCGGCAGCTACCTATATTAAATATTGCGTTTATGAAAATGGTCTCCTAACATAGTTGCTTCAAAATAGTATGGGTTACAAAATAGTGATATTGTTTTACAAAAAATTTACACTTTTGAAATGGACTTGCCCACCCAAGTTTGCAGGCCTATTGTGGCTTCATTTTGAAACAAATTTCGATTGTGGTTTCACAATATCATTTGAAATCAATTATTATTTTTAGGGAACATAAAAAACCATGCAAAATGACTCATAGTCATCTACCCCATTATTGTTGAACAATATTTTGCAAAATTATAAGATTAAACAAATTTTGTACAAACGTTCTTACTTTTGGATGTTACTGAAAATAGCTGCTGTACTGTACTGCTACTAAAAATAATTGTGGTTTGTATGCACGCTAAAGCGTATGATCCGAAGATTCTGCTGTAAAGATTGTGAATAAAATAACTAAGTCTTACACTAACGGGACAAGTCAACAGAAATGCCAGATTTTTATCTAGCATTTTAAATTCGCAACAATTCATTCCTCCAACGAAACTACAGCGATTCAACCGCATTGAAGCCCAAACCTCGACTCAAAACCCAAATGGACACATTCTTTGCAACCACAACACCTCGCTAACTAAGAAAACCTTTTCCACTAGTAATCTTCATAATGGACTTTTCACGTTGGAAATTCCGCCTTTAGAAATACATAGAATGAGCGTACAAAGATTTACCCAAATGCTGAGTATTCCTAAGGAATTTAGGTTTGTAGTTAGCAAAATATTTTCCTTAACTTCTCGTGAGAGAACGGATTCTTTGGCTGACTTCTTGTTTTACATTTCCTAGTTCTGGAAGCTGGAAGCAGTATATTTAGTTTTGATGAATTAAAGCTGCATTTAATTTTATTGTTAGAAATTCCGAGGAATTGTTCAAGAGTTCATTTAGCAGGATGTAGTGTCTGCTAATTTCAATTAGGCAGAGAGAGAGGCAAATTGCTTTATTAATTTTAGCTTGACATGCTAATCCGTTTATGTAGATTTAGCACTAAATTATTTATGAATATAGGGCAAAATGAAAATATTGTATAAACTGGGATGAAAGGTGAATATTCCATAGTTTCTAAAATAGACTGGATGAAGTCAATGTAATCAAACAAATGGAACTCCTTTTTAGACAGTCCGACCGATTTCTGCGGAAAAGACAAGTGCATTTCCGATTTTAATTGGGTTCTAAAACTGTCGTCTATCATCGACTATGGGAGGGTCCCACATATCCCAGTAGAAAACCTACCAAGCGTCGCGAGGATAACTTTGGAAGAAAGCTAACGCTACTAAATGAGGAGATCATAAAAGAGCTATCATCTCCCAGCACTGACAGATGTAGATTTATTTATATCCCTCTTTTTATTTTCATTGCACCGTTATTGCTAATAAAAGTTTATAGAGATTTTAATAAAAATCTGTAATAATCTTTCAACAGGCGAAGCCCGGAGCAGCCCGAGCGCCTCAGCCTCGTGTGTTTTGTTTTCAAGAACATTATACATCTTATTTTGTATCTTGTCGAGAAAAATGAACGTTATGATTTGGGTGGACCATCAGAAGCGTCAAATTATAGCTCAAGATAGATTCGAAGGAGAAATGGAGCCCCCTACATTTTCATCATAAAAACTACAAGATTTCCTCTGCTGAAAAAACGTTCTCTTCTACACAAACAACCATCGGTGTTTGAAGCTACCTCTAATGCATAAATGCTACAGGGCATACTATTAAAAATACCTTCAACGAATTCTAAGTTAAAAATGTTTCACATTGAAACGGCTAAATTCATTCGAAATTAAAGTGTAAAATAAATGAACAGCACTTCATTACGTCTGCCTCAGTCTTCTTCAAATTCATGATTCAGTCATACAAGAGACTACAATTAAAGTTTAATATAGCAGGTGGTGAATTGAGCAAAACTTTCGCCCTGTAAGCTGAAGTAGGTGCCAGGGTTGCCGAAGAGTGGATAAATATTTTAAAATACATTTTAATTCACACAACTCACAAATGCAAAGCAAAATTAGCAACCTTGTTAAGTATAGTTGTCTTTTAAAGTTCCACAGACAGCTAGTAACTTTTTGTAATAGGTAAACCTTGAGTTTGGCAGTAGAGCCACCTACCCACGGCGACAGGCTACTGAATGATCCAGATCCACACACATACCATACACATTCACCGTCAGCTAGCTTGATTTTTACTATTCCACTTGGAAACCTATGAGGGAGGTTTCTTAACATCAGCGTTACGGCTACCCATAATGGGCATTACAGAGTGGTTAATCTACTAAAAAACTTACTGAATGTTGATTATGTAAATTGCTCAGTCCTAGTACCTAACTATGTTATTATTATAATATTTAAAAACCTAGCTCGTAGCGACCCGTAAACAGGTTAATCAACAATTTCCGCTATGTAGCTGATTTAATTATGATAGTCTCCGCAAAAAACTGTTATGATGATCACTTTTAAAATGCAGTTGATGTTTTTAACTTTTGACTTAATTATGGCAGCCCTAGGCAGTCGTAATTATAGCGGCATGGCAACTCCTCAAAGTCGGATGGCGTGGCATGAATATTCCATTTCAAGAGCGTGTATGCAACTCCGAACTAGTATCGGTGTCTCTGTGAGCACTCGAATTCCTGGGTGTAAGTCTGGCTTCGCTTTAAACTGATCTGTTAGAGTTTGATCGTAAGTGGAAGGATATATTATGTTTGATAGATAGGTATGTATCCTTTTTATTATGCGCACAAAATTCGCTTGGGACAAACTAAAAAAATAACAGGAAATATTATGATTGTGTCGACGAAATTTATTGTTTGCAACCAATACTAATGAGCTTTATTTGTAAAGCTTAATAGCATAATTTCAATAGTTTTTGATGAATTAAATCCAGATAGGTTAGATAAAACCGGTGGAGACAATTATCCAATCTAAACAAGACTGGTTAAAATGCCTTATCGGCATTATGTCCACTATTTGTACCGTTTAACTGATGTGCAACAAAGAATAAAAAAAACCCTTTCTTGACTACGATTCTGAGTCATGAATGAGAGAGCGACAACGGAAGAGAGATTTTCGTATAAATATCTACTAGACTGACGTACACGCCCTAAACGACAGTAAATTTCTATAAGACTAGACACACACTAGCACATTTCCGAACGCGCTAAACGAGACTCATAAAGGGTCCCTTTGATGACACCCTCTCTCGCCGTTAAGTTAAACATTAGAGAAAACTTTCCGAATAATTATAATGCGCCGTTGCAACGGGGTTCGGTGTGAGTGCACTTCAGTATAATGACGTGTGAGGGCTGAGGGCGGACGTAAGTTGGAAGCGCTGGGTGTAACTTGTGGGATCTAGTATTACTTGACTCTGCTACATATTACTGGAAGTTTTGTTCACTGGTAACTCGAGCTGAAATGTTTCTTGACCTAGAATGCATTACAACGTGTTACTTAAATAGCGTTATACCTTTTAGGAGTTGACTCTGATGCTTTAATACAGCATCATATCTTCGAGACCAACATTGGAATTTCCAAAAAAAACACACAAAAAACACACACATGGGTACAAACTGATGTCAGCTGATAGAAAATTTGCTGTATTTAAGCACCAGAATCGAAAGGTTTTGCACTATTTCAGTACGTAACAATTTGTATATTTAATCTACTAGATGATATCGTTTAACGTTTAGACATGGTCCTGGGTATTACAATAATTGTTAAGACGCATTAGTGCCTTGCTAATCATCAGACAATAACCCTCCAGGTTACACAATATACAGAGCTGAACACAAGGTATACACGTTCAGGTATTAGGTTGAACAATAATCACCTAGTTATCATTATGGAAGCATAGCTGGTGGTAATTCAGTGTGTACGTCTTTGTCCACTTTTATTTTCACAAAAGCAATCAAAGCCTAAAATTTAGGGCAAATGATGCGTTAAGAACCTGCATGACTTAGTACAGCTATCTGAATCGAGTATCTAAAGCTAAATGGTATAGAGGTAACAATAGACTTTGCACTTTCTATAAATCATGTAATAATTTTCTTTCTTTATAAACAAAATAAACGTAAACTAGCGACTAGCCCCTGAAAGGCCGCTCGTGTATTCTCACCAGGTAGATTTCCAGACAAAATTATTTTTATCTTACCGTCTCTTGGAGTGTTGGCAACTTATCTGATATTAAAGTAATTACAGTGGAAGCAACTGCTAAATGGAGCTGAGTGGGGCTTGCGACAAGTGAATTAAATTAAAAGACGTACGAGAATTACTGCGTGATATCAGATTTTTCATGTCATTCGGTGGTCGAAAGCACAGTGCGACAGGCATACGCGGTGTGCAGTGCAGCATCCGCACTGTTTCCTTAGCGAAGCAGTCTGACACAAAACTTCTGATTTGGAAGCGTATAATGACAGTGACCACCACTATATAGGAAGCTAATAACTGCACTTGTCCCTTTAGAAGGCAGGCAAACCGGCACTGGTATGCCCAGTAGATATGCCTGAATTATACTTAAGTTGTCTTTGGATGGCATTCTTCCTTCCGGATCATAATTGACAGGCGACTCGGATTTGCATGCTAAGCACCCGACAGGCATATTATCAACCAGACACAGCTGTACGCTAAAGATGGCTAGAGCTAGTTATATCCTACCGTACTTTTGAATATTTTATTCGAATGCAACAAAGATTCCAGACGCATTGTATCTAGTAACTCCCACCTCGGTCAACTTTTGGGAAAATCAATACACAAGAGGGTTAGCGTGAAAGTTCGCAACAACGCCTTGGATTCTCATAATATTATCTTTGAAGTGTTATTTACTTACAACAATCTTTACTTATGAAGTCGTTTATTCTCAGATAGGATCAAAACGACTAAGCCGAGAAAGCTTAAATGCGAAACCAAAGTACCTACATAGTTTTCTAAGCACTTGCAAATATGATTTTGGTACGCTTGGAGGGGTAAAATAGTAGGCGTATGAAAGTCTTTGAAATTAAATATTATTAATTACACCTATTTTACTATAGAAATTAACACGTTTCAGATGTTTTGGATATTTACATATTAATACATACCAATAGATTGCAAGTCAAACTCGATAATTTGTTGAAATTGATCTCAATTTTTATTAACAACTTCTGTAAAATAACTCTGTAAAGTTATTTAGAACACCACCTTATTTGTCAGAAAAATTCATTTGAATACGCGTTATATTTATGATCTCACTTAACTAATGAATCACACAGTGCATTCGAAATTCACAGAAACTCGCAGGTATAAATAACACGATGATAGTAAATTCTCTGCCAAATGAATTGAAATTTACGTACGGAATGAGATCACAAATACACTCCACTGATGGACTTTTTATTAAATCTACTAATTTAATTAAACGAGAGCTGACGAGCAAATCGAGCAATACTTAGGTTGGGTTGCACCATCTGACTTTAACAATAACAAACATCAAAATTTCAGTTAAAGTACCGGGCAGGTAAGCAAAAATGACGTCAAATTGTCAAATTTGACAAAAACTTTAACTTTAACTTCTACTATGGTGCAACTTACCCTTAGTCAACGTGGGTTTTCTGTCTCTGTGCTATTAGACAGCTGTTTGGACCTGACGCCAATTACTAAGCACAGTCTTTTTTTTTATTCATTAAAAATGGGTTTGCGTTTGGTCCCAGTCGTCAGTTGTATGTTTCCGTAAACACAGACGCAGGGAGAGCGTTCCACCCATAGCGGTGCGGACCAGAAAAGATGCAGCAATATAATATTTCTTTAAGCTTTCATGGTCACACACACACACACACCACATGGTTACAATTCAAGAGTTCTGGTGGTAGAAAAAGTGTCAACCCAAGTATCAAGTATTACCTAATGAGGGCTTTCGATAGTTTTTCTGCCATCAGACGGCGCTTGAGGTGGCCGTGACGCAGTTATGACAGTGTATCAGTGACGATCGCTGTTGTAAAGCAACACACGCCGGGTCAGAAATGGGATGGGTGACCGCCCTGACCGAAACTTAGTGACGTATTTTTTGGGCATCTCCGTGCTTCAGAAGGCACGTTTGCAGTCGGCCCGGTTGACGTCGCTTGATATCAGTCGTTAAGCCTAGTCAGAGGCTTTAGGGCGGCCTGATAACATCTGTCATTGAAGTTGCTCGCTAACCTGACATGGTACACCACGGTTCAACAATCCGCACTGCACCCGCGTGTTGGAGTATGGCTCATTGTTGAGGTGAGGCCTGTGCCCAGCAGTGGGACGTATATAGGCCGTTTATGTATGTTATGGTATGACGGCGCTTCACAGGCGTCGGGTCCAAACAGCTGTCAACCTAGTTTGGGTTTTTGAAGCGCCTGGTGTAACACAAGTATCAAAAACCCTCATTACATAAAGCATTCCACCTTAACCGAGTTAGTTGGTAGTTTGTGGAACATTCACGGCTAGTTCTCAGATCGTGCATCACTTGGTTCTAGCACAAACATGGACCGCTCAGGAGTTACACCCACCTACTTAATACTTCCGCTTTGAAGATCCTGTTGAATTTTGTATGAAACCAGACGTAGTCCGATTTAGTGATGCGCTGTCGAATATCGATAAATTTTTCTGTGACTGTAGGTAGAGACTCCTGTGGCCATTTTCCCGACATTATCAAAGCACTATCTATTCATTCACTTAACTACACTAAATTACCTTAGTGCACTGGTAAAATATATTATCTTAAAGACGTTTTAACACATAAATATCTAATTCGTGATTACCTGACCTTAAACTGAGCAGAGCTTGTCCTATGGACGCCAGACCGATACACGTACTAAGATCATTCGAGAAAAATACTGAGATGGGAATACGCATTATCACAGAGTACGAAAGAACATTTGAGTGAAATGAAGCCTCAAAGTGAATTTCTGTGAAGTATGTGTATTGTAGGTATTAAAATAAACCACCTAGCCGGATGGACCGGCGACCCATGAGTAATGTCAAATTATCAACAAACTAGACGAAACTAATTAATTTTAAATATGAACTGCCAATAGTGTCGACGTCGACATATTAACGACACTAGTGCGATTGCAGATAGGTGATTTTACCCACTTCCTAGTGCGGTCATGTTCCCAACGTAGGTTTTAACTTTAGAATGTCTCTCCTTCACATTGAAACACTATTAACAGGAGAACGAAACCTGACTAACCCTGGTACCCTGGGACCTGGTACACACTGGACGAGAGCCGCCACAGATTGAGACCAATAGAAATCTAAAGGAGGCCTTTGCAAGACAGGCCTTTGCTTGTTGTAATAAATCTTTTCCATGTTCGTTTTTATTTTATAAGTGTACACTGCGCTTGTATTATCTATGATTTTTTCTCACACCATCCTGACGCATACACCAACACCAAAAATAGCTGCCATTGATTGAACCCAAACCATAATGGATAAAATACCGTTATTGCCACTGCGGCGGTCTTGATGCATATCTAAAATAAATACATTATAATTTGAATAAATTATTTTTAAAATATTTATTGTATGATGGTAATAACACGAGGAGCCTATACACTTGAGCGGTAGCCGGGACATTTGCATACAAATGCCGCGCACACGCAGCGCGCCCCACGATTGCTACTTGCGCCGGCAGCCATGCTTAAGAATTAACATTCGAACTTCACGCTGAGACAATGTCATGCCACTATAAAATCAAACATCGATTCTCAAACTTTAACTCTTGGTCTAAATAACAAATGTTTTCTTCATACAAATTGAAGTGTATTCCCCCTTAAAAAACATAAGTAATATATTAAAACTAAAAACATTTTTTTTTAAAATTATTAGTGCGGTGGCCGGCATCACGCTACCCATTTCCGTTCTCCTTGCTCTATCGCGAACAAATGTCATTTGGCAAGAGCGAGAAAAAAAACGGAAATGGGGTAACCTGAAGTGCTGTTGACTGTACATGATGATGGGATTATTAAAACGGATTGTTGGGAAGGGTGTAAGGTAAGTAAGAAAATCTTCGTTTCAGACGTTATTAAAGCTTTCGACTGACGTCTAACGTCAACCGGGACTAACTGCTAAACGTGCCCTCAGAAGCACCAAGATGCCTGAGAAGCAGGTACATCACTAAAAATAAAAAATATATACATATTAAAAATAATTAATTATATAATTAATTATTAATTAATTATATAATTAATTTTTATAATTAAATAAATCACTAAATTTCGGACTGACAAAAAACAATCAAGCTAACATTTTGAGGATCTATGTCTACGTTGACATAGAGTTCGTGGTAATAATGTCTAAGTAAAAATAAGAGGACGGTCACGTTATTCAAGTTCTAGTATAAAGTAATAACTTAAGATTTATTTCATTTTCCAATAACGACGGTAGTATGTTATGTTTATGTTTCTATTGGACATTAGGCACAGCGTTTCCTCTAGGTTAATAACATTTTGTATCGTTATGAGTCAATTCATTCTACGCCCACAACCTTCTACATGAGCGTTTGAGCGTGTTTAGTCAATGAAAATGTTAGAAAACTTAAATATTTCATGATGTATTGATTTGTTTATATCCGGAAGCCATATTGTTATCAGCTAGCTCATGTTATTAAATTTTTCAAGTTAGCATTGTAGGCTGGTTAAAGTATAGGAAATAGGGGAAATAGCACGAAGGAGTCTCGGGGTAAGTATGACGAATACTGAAACTGCTTTCTTACTTCGATTGAAAAAAACAACCTATAGTAGTAAGAGATATTATCGTGCCAGGATTCGAACTATAGACATCCTAAGTATAGTGGTATTATGTCGGTGGTAAAATCAAAAGTTTGGAAATAGTGTGTAATGTTGCCAGGCCGCTCAAGTTGTATTTATTTATTTATTGAATATAAAAGTAAAAACGAGGCTTAATAGCAAGAGGCATTCTCTACCATGCAACCACATTGCCAGGCAGAGAAAATAAGGCCGTTGATTTTTTTTTGTTCACCACTGAATTGTCCCAAATGTATCAAAGTTGATCAAAGCGCTCACAAGTAAGCATAAGTACAAATAAGAGCCACAACACACATACTACGTTTGGCATCGGCGATTGACAATTTTGAGACTCCATGGATCCTAAAGCACTCTTGTGTATTAGGCTTAGCAGCAACTTTTTGTGCAATGAAGAATTTTATCCACCTATTTCTTTATTCTGTAAACCCACTTGAAACCAAAAAAACTTAAAACAAACAAAGGCGTGTGTTGCGCCATCCGTCACGCGTGTGATGTTTGTCGATGTGCTTACGTGGATGATGCACGTGTGATGGGTGAATCCGGAAAAAGTGCGAGAGAACACGTCTGTTGTGTAGCCGGATTCTTGATCGAAAATTAGCAAGTTTATACATACTGGCTATGTCCGACTGACCTATAGGGCGCCTTTAGGCACATCACTTAATTATGATCGTCACCTTAGATTCTAGTAAAAGTTTAAAAACAGGTTAGGTTTTTTTTTTGGAAAAAAGCCTACCCCTTGATATTTTCACTTTTTTACTTTTGATATTTGTTGTTATAGCGGCAAAGGAAATACATAATTTGCTAAACTTTCTGCTTTCTAGCTATCACGGTTTATGTGATACAGCCTGGTGAAAGACAGACAAGCAGACAGCGGGATCCATTGTAACAGGGTCCCATTTCTACCTTTCAGATACGGAACCTAAAAAAGAGTTGGTCCAAAAAATTTAGTAAAAAATATGCTAATTATTGTCCAGTGTCCATAATACAAGCTTCGCTTGGTTTGGGATATGGCGCTGTGTAGGATTACGAGTATGTCCAATGATATTTTAAGGGATTGTTTTTACATTTTAATCATTTTTTATACATATATTTTTGATTTCTCAGCCTGCTCACAATACTCTTATCTTCAGTGGCATCTCTTTACTTTGTCAGTAACAGGTCGTTTAGCTGCACCGTGGGCTGCATTGAACCCGTTTTAGTGCTGCAGTGAAGCCGTTACGATGCTTAAGCCATAACGTCACGGAGTGTCGTTCTTATGAAATGCATTTATTTGTCTGACTCAGTGGCTTTTAAGACCAATAAGACCTATCTTGAATTTGGATACATCCAGAAAATTTTCTGCCTATCATCAAATCAGGTATCATAAAATCGTAAGCGATAAACAAACCCGTTTTTTTAAAAAAGGACGGGTTTGTTATAGCAGTTATAACTCGAGAACCGCTGATCCGATTTCCTCGGTATTTAATTTATCTCCGTCTCGAATAGGTTAATACATTTTAATACTGCTATTTGAAAGAACGACGCCTTAATTTGAGACAGCCAGACAGACAGCCAGTTACTATTAAAGAAGACTATCTATCTAAATAAAGTCAAATTATAACCGCACAGATTGCGCAGAGAATTATTCCTCCATCTAACCAAAAAACTTTGCGTTTCACACGATTTTTTTCTGTTGCTTATTTTTGGGTTTATCAAAACTGTCGCCGGCCGAAAGTTCCGTCGTTCCGCCTCGGCACAGTATAAACCATACAGTAGAACATCTAAATACAAACGTGCCACTCTCGGTTTGAATGTGTGCGCGAGCTTAGCGCGCCGTGTCGCGATATCACGCACACGCTAGCATAAAATAGGGAGGCATAGGGATGCGGCAGTACGGACGGGCTGTGCCGCGTGTCTGTGTGCACGCTAGGCTAATAACCCGGCGGACGGCTTTAGATAGCCTACTGTATGGTTTATACTGTGGCCTCGGTCATTAATCTGGAGTTGCGGCTATCAGGGCTATCGATCAATCGCTGGCTGCCAGCTCAGGGATATTCTTTGGATCTCAGCTGAGATTTCAATCAGAATTTCTGCCAAGCACTTAAGTCATCTAACTAAATCGTTGTCGTTGAGTGTCCACGCAGTGATTTTTTAACGTCGCTCACTATTGTACACATAGTTTAGATATCTTCACACAGCCTAAAGAGAACTTGTACCTACTATTGTCAAGCTTAGATCTTGAGTAGGTGGTGGTATTTGAATGCATAAATTACTGAGCCTATTGTTCATGATTGCAAGCGTGTATTTGTGCTCGAAATACGGTTTAAAGATTTTTTTATTACAATAATCACTTACATAGGAAACAGTAAACATTCAACATTTTATTGGGCTTTATTTATACTTAGTCATTTAAATCAAACAATGAAAACATTGCATATTACTTAGAAAATAAGAAACCCGGTAGAGTCATGTCATACTCATATTTCAACAAGCCGGCTGTAGGCGGCCTGCAATGCATCTACCAAAATCCAAGCGAATTTTCGTCAAGAAATTCCTGACTCATGTAGAAGAATAATTCGTTTTTCGAAACGCTCTTAGAGACCTGATTTCTTAGTAAAAATTAAGTAAAATTGATGTCCTAAAGAAAATTCAAGCGCTAAGTGGTCAATTTAGATGAAACATCTCAAAGTTTCATTTTCAATCGGTTTTATTCTATAACTCGTAAAGGGAAGGTTGTTTCTAAGGTCACCGTGCCCTTTACTATCTAGAGTAGCCAAAGGACATTGGGAGTCATAACATTTTACGATTTGAGAGAATGTGACGCGAGGTGACTGCACTCTGACTCTTGCACTTAACTTAGATCATCCGCGTCAGCGCATCCTTTCTTGTTTTATGATCAATCGAAAGTTAAGAAAGGAAAACAGTTTTGATAGTATTATAGATGTTGTTAAAATCATCGAAATCCTGACCATTCGGACGTGGAACGCTTTTGCAGGAAAGCTTTTGCGTTTTTCTTTCTTCCTGTAATGTAGGGGTAATTCAATCAGGGCCTGAAAAGGCATTTATACAGGCAGGCCAAATGACACTGACCAACTAAGAAGCTGTTCTGTATAACTGCACTTACTCGTATGAACCTCATATCCGAAAAACACGGCTGCTTACTTTCAGGAGAAGTGTGGTCAATTACTGATATAGCCCAATAAAAAAACACAAAACTGAAACCACAATTTAATGATATCTTGAATTCATAGTATACCTTTCTAAAATCCTTTACGTCAAACTCAGCATACCTTAAAAAGCGTCTGATTGTGAGAGATAAATCTTCAATTTTCATTCATGGTGTTATGGTCAAACAGCCAAAACGCAGAACAAACACCACCTGCGATCGTCGTGGGTCGCACGAACTGTCTGTCGTGCGACCCACGACAGACAGTTCGGCAGATAAGAGTCTTCCAACAACAGAACTGCACCAGTCAAAACATTTAATATTTACGGCAACACTTTGCTTTTCATAAAACACCAAACTCTACTTTCAGTCTTCCAGTCGGGCAAAAAGACTGGCAGAGTCTGCAAGTGAACTACTTTGAGTCGGATAATAACATTGCTGGAGTGTGCAAGTGAACTATTCCGGTCTAAGCGAAGCGAGCGTGATCGATCTGCGCATTGACAGATGACTTACCAGTTTTAATTTCGAAGTCGCCGTCTACGTCGACAGCGACGGATGGCAGTTTGCCCCTAGCTGTGTATTTTTTACCCAGAGTAATTGGACATTCCAATTTAACTACCTTTTTTAGAAGTTGACCTATCTAGATAGTTGTTATAGTTAATTTCGGTGGGTATAATTTGGTAGTAAGAGTAGATTATCAACCGCTCTGAAGGTAGTGACGATAATTGGACATCGTATTAAGTTCCCAATGCCGTTGAGGGCCAAAAAGTTCACGAATGGAGACCATTTGAAGCCAAGCTTAGCATAATATACACCTAACAGGCCTGATAAAGATGGCAGGGTTTCAGTGGACGCAAGCCGCCTACAACAATCCGCTCTTGAAATTCACGGTAGACGCTTAAGTTGGGCAGTAGAAGTCATGCTACTGTTGATGATGCTGATATGAATAAATAGATAGGTGCGTTACAACCCGTTTTTAAGCCTTCCGCATACAGTCCGACTCCGTCAATTTCTTCAGGTAGGAATTGGTAAATCAGAGTGGAGGTCGCCCTACGGTGTGTTCAATTATTTGAAAGCACTTCAAGCACAACTCATAACACATTGAGGGTCTTCAAACTCATGGACTAGTCTCCCTTTTAGTCTACGTTCCGGCACCGTTACTCAAACTTTGAAGACCGACGACACAAAGTAATAAGCAAAACAAAAATCTAAAATACAAAATAGTGACGCGTATGCATTTTCGAATAATCAATTTAAAATAAAGCTAATTGAATGGGAGCGGCCACCCAGCCAATCCGGTTATGTTCAGTCGATAATACGTAACACAGTTAAACTCATTTATCGCCAAATGACTGCAATTAACCGTAATAATCGGTTTTAATAACCAGAAAAAGGCTATCATATTTTAAATGAACATTATTGCCGTTCTTTTTGATTTCACCGTCGGTTTTGTTAGCTTGACATTGTCCATTTTGCAGGATTTGGAACATTTGTATACTCGTTTTAAAGATTATATGTAGGTAGAGATCGTCTAAGCTTTATTGTGACTTCGGCAGCCAAGCCTGGTCATCTAGTAAAAAGGTTTACACCCTCTACTAGATTTCCAGGAAGTCGAGGCATAGGCAACCGATGTTCCGATAACCATCGAAATCCAACGACCTTTATCAGCTATGCTATTCCGGTGGTCGCCGACACTCACTTCGCTTGTGCGAGTTAACTTTAAAATTCCATTTCTTCGCGACGGTCGTCGTTTGAGAGAAAAGAACTAAGCCAAAAATCATTTTTTAATTATTTACATACAAAATGAGAGAAAATACTAATTCAAAGTAAAGCGTATTGATGATTGAGGTGAGCGTGAAGCGCCGAGATGTGAAGTGATGTTCGATGTGCACCGCCGGAATAGCACGGCTGGTCATCCATTCACTGCCATCAAATGGTTAGCTTCCTAGGCCTTTTTTTCCGCATGGGCCATTAGTTCTGCATGTTATATCCAGGGCCAACCGACTAAAGTACGTGAGTGATGACTTATGTGCTTCGTCGTTCGGCTGACATGATGATGATCCTGAAATCATATTTATGGAAAAATCCTTAACCTGACTTCAGCGCGAAAGTCACCAAAAGTGTGCATTGCTGAAACAACATTGAACCTATGTTTATTATTGTTTTAGCATTTTCCATGCAGTATTTTTATTAAAGATCTGAAAACTGATCTTAGGTAAACATTGAACCTTTTCAGATTTAACGGATTTTTACATAAATATGACTTACGTACCTATGACAATGATAAAGTGAGTAAGTATCTCCTAAAAATTAATGTAACGTGTCAGTTACCAAATAAACTAGCTACACGTGCTAAACCACACTGCATGTGCAGCAATGCATCTGTGGTAGAAGTAATGACGTAAACAACATTTTACTGCTCAATCAAATGCTTATAAATATTGGTTTATGAGTTTAAAAATAATCTAATCGAATATGTAGGTACCACCTACTGGGAATTATACAACTAATGCTACCTCCAATATTTTAACTGCTTGCTTCTTATAGAATTGAATAATTAATGTTGGTCTGGTGCGGTGGGCTACCTATTAAAATGTTTTATGATTACCTTGATTGCCGTGGGTATTAATAAAGTAATACATTTTTTGCTTAGTGTTAAGGGCCGGATGCTTTCCGATTTTTCAAGTCAGTAAATCTTATTTTTCAGTAACACAGGTCTATTCAAAATTATAAAATTAAATAATCTGTTAAAAAATATGATACTTTCACTCTCTTGTTTTTACTGTATTCACCTCGTTTGATGAGAACTTAACGGTAATATTAGACTGCATAAGCATTAAATGTTTTCTTCCTTCTTGAAAATGTAGATGCCTGATGTATTTTTATCTTTAATTGATGTCACATTAATAGAAAACTTGTCAATGTCAATCTGCCGCGTCTCTACCGCGGCAAACTCTACGCGGCGATATTTTTTTATAAACAGACTTTGTCAAATCTCTGTCCAATAATGAGAGACCAATTATAAAACCAATTGAGACCGATTAAAAGAAGCTCTTCCAAGTGATAAGGTTCAGGTTAATTCAGGTAGAGATTATTTATTTTTAACATTACGATGAATGTAATTGTGCCAGTTGAGTTTTTCATGTCTAAAGTAATTATTCAATACATTGTTTATTTGTGCAGTAGAGGTTATTAGTCACACATTTTTAGGGCTCAAATATCAAAATTGCTCCCAAATTGGATTCACCTACCCTTAATAACCATGCAGGAAATCGTTTTCTGGCAGACAAAAATATGGCATGCCTCATACAGATATGAAGCGCAAACCCGTCTTGATTGAATGTTGCAGTAGCCTCATAAAGTAACCGATGTTAATTAAAGTAATTGTTTGCTCAAATTTTCATTAGAGTGGTATAAAAACAATTGACGTGCATCATCATGTAACCTTTCAATCGTTTATGTAGGTTGTAAAAAGCTGTTTTAAAATGTTGTCAAGCAGTAGCCTTTTTATACAATATTGTTATTTACTGCACAAACTAACAATTTTCTTTGAATTATATAGCTGGATGTGTACTCATATTTCAATATTGTAATCTACTAATTTATCATTGTACAGTACATAATTGAAAAGAGTAGCTGCTGAGTTTCTTGCCGGTTCTTCTCAGTACAAACATCTTTCCGACACCGGTGTTTGAGCCACATTATGTTTGTATACTGTGTATTTATTTATTATTTTTATTATAGTATTTAAGTCTATTATTAAGTGTATTTTGTTTGTTTTGTTGACAATTTAAAAACGCTTGTCTATTTAAATAAATATACTTTGACTTTGGGTGTTAACAATTTATATGACGAACCTAACACTTAACATAGGCCTTTTTGTCATACGTCACAGCTGATCCTAATTTGCCTTATATCAACTATGCGGAGACATACTAGTATCGGTAGAGATCGTCTAAGTTGAAATCGCAAACAAGATTGCTTGTTTGTATGCGTAGATGCAGTGGAGGGGCGCGTCATTTCAGCTTAGACGATCTCTACTTGTATCTGGATACTGCGAGCAGTAGTCGTCCTATATCCAAACATGATGACCCGAGTGTTGTCTGGAAGAGATCGCTTCTAGCGATGAGACCGCCTTAATTGTAAATCCGAAATCTATGTAATCTTCTGATTTAGTTGTTTTCTTTGTGCAATAAAGTATATATTATCTTATTATCCCACATTGTACCTCTTCAAAAGTAAGTAAGTTTTCATAATCATTGATGCATAAAGATAGAGGTTCCTATTTACCTAAGGGTATTAACTTGAGCTCTACGCTTCATCTTAGTAAAGCATAGGTTCCTTTAAAAAACTATGTATTATTTTAGTTTAAAATAACCTACGTACAAGTTTTTCTTCTCAAACACTGCAAAAATTATACGCTTTTAATTTAAAGCTTGAAGCACTAATTAATTTTCTAACATAGCGCATGATACTTTGCTGGTATCTTCGCTTTATTTAACGTTAAGCTTTTTAAATGAACAGTTGCTACATCTCACGTCTGTGTCGGGAGAAAATAGAAGGAACAAATAACACTTAAAGCTAATTAAGGCTCCTCGCTCCGTGTTCATCCTTGCCCTGTGCCGAAATAGACTGAGGGCTATGAGTCAAGACGAACAATTTATTTTTGCAGGGTTGAAATTGAGAATTGTTTTGAAGACTGTCCTGGTCTGGCGTTAAATACAGTTTTTCTGATTTAATTTGATGTAGTCTCTTTACATCAAATTAAAATGTGGTCACTTCGTACTTCACCATCGGTTTTTGCTAGCATATCATTGGTCTTACCTTACCCACGTAGTCACCATTTAGAGGCAACTTAGCCCTAGATTTCTGGAGGGGCTGGTCGAAGGCTACATCCACAAAAGATCTGCTACTTTCAGTTCTCACGAGTGGGCGGCTCGTCCTGCCTTCAGTCGGTCTCAAGTTCTACGACTTTAACCTGCTGGTCTACGACGGTAACTTTGGATATTCCATGAATTCAATCAGCGAAACTACGAGTTCTCAACAGCACGTACAAATATATAAACACACTACCCACACCAACTTGAGGACTTGGAACTTGGTTGAAGGACAAGAGTTAGTTCCAGATTGGCAAAGGCAGGTTTTATTACCTGCCTTTGCTAAATATAGTTCGTAGTACCAAATGCCAAATGTAGTTTCGTTATAGTTAGTTAGTTATATGTAGTATCTTGTCCTTCAACCAAATATAGTTAGCCTACTAGCTCTCCGCCTACACCAGCGGTAATCGGCACAAATCTATTTCCAAATCGCACTCAATGCTCGGTCAATATTCGGCCGTCACTCCGTCTAATTAGGACTGCCAGTGCCCGCCCGACAAATGACACTTCACGCTAATGGACTGCACTTGCCAAGCCCATACGTGTTCAGTTTTCAGAACACAAGTACCTCTGTAGTAGCCCGGGGAGAATAACCCGTCACTTGTTTCTCAGATTAGAAACAAAAATCAATCAATATACTAATTATAGGCTAGTCATTAAGACCTCAGTGCTTTGGAAGACTGAAGCACATCCGTTTGAGCTTTTTTGTCACTGCTCATGTTTATTTCGCCGACTGAAAGTTCCCCATTGTTTTATAAGGATAGCTAAAAACGAAAAAAACCGGTTCGGTACGGTTTAAGGTTAGTTAAATTTGAAGCTTAACTTGAATGTGCAGGAAAATTCAGCAATCATTAATTTGTAGCGAATGAAAAATTAAAAGAACTTGCTTTCAAGCAGGCTAAATTGTAAAAACTGCAACGACATAGCTTCCTAAACCCCTAATTCTTGACAAACAGCTTAAACATACACCGAAACTTAATTTTTACTCCATCTAGAAAGGATTGTAGTTTTAAACTTTTAATAAAGACGTTGTTTAAATATTAAAAGTGTTCGTTTAAGTTTTATCCGGGTTTCTTGCGGTTGAGAAATAACTTTGGTAATTTCGTATGCCAGTAAGTATTTCTTTAAAATCACTAACCGCTTTACGCAAGCTATTTGTCGTGAATTTACTAATCGAAATAAATTGAAACTATAAACTTGATGCTGCGTGCACCATTTTATAGGGGACGAGGTGGTGAGGAAATGAAAGTTGGATTACTTGTTCAGGAATACTTATTTAACGGTCGCAGACCGACATAAAAAATAGTAAATTAAAATGAAAATTAAATTGGAAAAAGCAAAATTTTGACTGCGTTGCGTAGACGTCAAAAAGAAAGAATGCCGTGCGTTTTTTCAGTTTTGAAAAGTGACGTCCTCACGTAGCACTGGCTGGTTGCGCGATAAGCTCTAGTGTTGCCGCAACATGCTCCCGGCCTTGGAAGCTGCTAGCTTTCAACAGTTGCAGGATTACATCTGTTCATGATGAAGAGGACAGATCTTCGAGAATGCGCGCCTCACGACGCCGCTTGACGTACGAATATCAGCAACCCGTGCGATGCCATCATTTCCTGGATACGTCTTCACAATGCGACCCAAACTCCATTTCAGTGGTGGTAAATTGTCGTCCTTGATGAGCACAAGTGTATTTTCTTTTAAGTCATCCTTGTGTTCTTGCCATTTCTTCCGGATCTGCAGTTCGGAGACGTATTCCTTCGCCCACCGTCTCCAGAAATGTTGACGCAGCTGCTCTACTCTCTGATACCGTGTGAGTCTATTTGTGGGTGTCTCACTGACGTCAGGCATAACAGGTGCAGTTAGTGCACGACCAACCAAAAAATGTGCAGGCGTCAGGGGTAGCAGGTCTTGAGGATCGGAAGACATGGGAGTTAAGGGTCGGGAGTTCAGGACGGATTCAATTTGCGTAAGTACTGTACTAAACTCCTCGTATGTCAAATGTGCGTTGCCAACAACGCGACGAAGATGATGCTTACAACTTTTAATACCACTCTCCCAATATCCACCAAAATGGCTAGCGTAGCTAGGAATCATTTTAAAGTTAATGTTCATAGAGGTAGCGTATTCCTTAATCTCATCTGAACATGACATTAAAAATTTCGAAAAGTCATTCCTGAGCCCTACAAAGTTCTTTCCGTTATCCGAAAATATTTCGTTGGGCTTTCCACGTCTCGCAATGAAACGTTTAAGTGCCAAAAGATATCCTTCCGATGAGAGATCAGTGACCAGTTCCAAATGAACTGCGCGTGTAAGAAAGCAGATAAACAAGCAAATATATGATTTTTGTAATTTTGAACCTCGACCTTTACGGTTTAATATGAGCACTGGTCCTGCGTAATCAACACCACAACGTTCAAACGGAAACCCTGGTTCTAGTCGTTCTTTAGGTAAATTTCCCATAATTGGACTAACCGCGTTTGGACGCAGTCGGGCACACGTGACGCACGCGCGCACAACCTGCCTAGCTAAGTTCCGCCCGCCGACCGGCCACCACGCTTCCCTCAACGCGAACAGCAGGAGCTGCGGGCCCGCGTGCAGCGTCCGGTCGTGCTCGTAGCGAAACAGCAACACTGAAAAGCCATGTTTAGCGGAGATCAACACTGGGTGTTTTTTATCGTACTCGAAGTCCGCATATTGAATACGGCCACCGACTCGAATGATGTTATCATTATCTAAAAATAAATTTAACTTTAGAAGATGCTTATCCGTTTTGATATCTTTGTTATGTAAAAGTGATTTATAAACATCTGGATACGACTCCCGCTGGGATAGTCTGGCTAACGTTAATTCCGATGTCTTCAGTTCAGCTACTGAAATCAGACCCGCCTGACGGTTGTCTACGTTGCGCGCGTTTCGTATAAACCTAAGTACATAAGCCATAGATCGCACCAAACGATTATATTGCGAAAATCTATTAAATGGAAATAAACTCTCTAAACAGTTCTGACTGACTACATTACTAACAATAACATTCGATTTCAATTCGGGTAAATTGCAATTATTACTAAATTCATTATTTGTTGTCATATCATATCTCGGCGTTTCATAATTTAATTCATGTAAAAATCCAGGCCCTTTCCACCATAAAGTGGAATCACCGATTACATCTAGGCTTTGGCCTCGCGAAACTAAGTCAGCTGGATTTTCTTTTCCAGATACGTGTCGCCAAGAATGTTCCCTAGACAGTTCATGAATTTCAGCGGTTCTGTGCTGAACATATGTTTTAAGTAAATTAGGAGGCATACCTAACCACCCTAAAACAATAGTCGAGTCTGTCCAGAATACGACTTTATTTAATTGACAACGCAATGATTCATTTACTTTAGCAAATAGCCTTGCACCTATAAGCGCGCCACATAATTCTAAACGCGGTATAGTTGTTGGTTTTATAGGTGCGACTTTTCCTTTCGAACATAAAAGATTCACGCTAACAGCTGACTCGTTATCAACGGTGCGTATGTATGCGCAAGCGCCGTAGGCAGTCTGCGACGCGTCGGTGAATATATGCAGTTCTATAGATATAGGATCGCTGCACATCACATGGCGTGGGATATTGATACTACTCAATAAAGACAAACCGTTCACGAACCTATACCACACTGCTCTGACGTCAGTAGGAACAGGCTCGTCCCAATCCAATTTCAATAGCCAACACTTTTGTAATAAAGTTTTAGCAAGCGTAATTACCGGACTGAGTAACCCTAACGGATCGTATATTTGTGAAGCGTACGATAAAATAATCCGTTTTGTAACTATCTCTGTGTCTTGTTCAATGTGTGTATTGTAGCTTAATAAATCTGACTGGTTGTTCCAATACAAGCCCAATACTTTGCTTTGTGAGCTGTCACCAAGTGCCACCTGTTTTATGCAATGTTGTGAATCGCTAGGGTTGGCACGCTCAAAGTTAAAAAGCCATTTTCGCAAAGGCAAACATGCCGACTTTAAAACTTGGTCGATTCCCTCACAAATATTAATCAAATCAGACATTTTATTACACGAAGAAATCAGGTCATCGACATAAAAACTTTCATTTATTTCTCGTGCAATATCGTAATTATCGCATTCTTGCGCCAATTGCTTTAAACACCTACAACTTAAAAATGGTGCTGATGCCGTTCCATACGTAACGGTGTTCAATTTGTATACCTTCAATGGATCAGAAGGGTCATCCCGCCACAAGATCAGCTGCAGATTGCGCTGATCTTCATTTACTAACACTTGCCGGTACATTTTTTCAATATCTGCACAGGCAACATATTTATTTTCGCGAAAACGAAGCAAAATTGAGAGCAAGTCACCTTGTATAGCACTACCTACCATTTGCAGATCATTTAGTGACAACCCTGAGCTTGAGCTCATACCTGCGTCGAATACCGTGCGTAATTTAGTTGTGGTAGATTGTTCTCTAAGCACTCCATGGTGAGGTAAAAAGTAGTATGGTTTGCTATAGTTATGTGTAAGACTCATGTGCCCTAGCTCAATGTACTCGTGAATAAAATCGGTATACATTTTTTTAAATTCAGGATTGCGTTGTAATTTCCTTTCTAAGGCGTAAAACCGATTCTCTGCCTGCGTGCGCGTATCACCTAACAGTTCAGGTGATTGCTTGAACGGGATTCGAACGCTGAACCGCCCATCTGCCATGCGTTTGGTATTTTGAACAAAATGTTCCTCACAGGCGCGTTCCTCGTCGCTAAGCAAAGAGTTACCTTTTGTCGGCAACTCTTCGATTTCCCAAAAATTGCGTAATAGTTTTTCTAATGAGGACAAACTGCTATTGTCGTCATTCATTTGCGTGAAGTTGCACAGTACATGTTTTGTGTTATTTTGTTTCAAAGATAAAATTGAACCAGACATGACCCATCCTAAATGCGTATTTTGAAGGAAAGGCCCGTTTGTTAAGCGCATTTTACCTTCCTTTATAAGTTCCCAAAAAAGATCGGCCCCTATTAACAAATCAATAGGCTGACTGACAAAGAAGTTGGGATCTGCAAGCTTAATATTGTTTGGAATGCTAAATTGGTTCCTACTTAAAATAACAGTAGGTAATTTAGACGTTATCTGCGGTAACACCAAACATTGTAACCGTTTAGTAAAATTACCGTCTAGTGATTGTAGTTCAATATTACATGATTGCGTACACTGTGTTACTGAACTTCCAACCCCATGAATTTGCTGAGTGGACTGTATCATATGCGCGTTTAGTTTCTCACAAAGTGACTGCGTTATAAAAGATCGTTCGCTGCCGCTGTCAAGTAACGCGCGCGCCCGTTGACTAGTACCCGAATCACTAATTATGTCTACTACCGCAGTAGATAACAAAACCGGCCGCTCTGTAGGCGAGTGTGCGTAATTAGTGTATGCGTGAACATTATTCACCTGGAGCGGGGTTTGAGATGTGGGCAACGTGCTTTGACTGTCGGTGCTAACAGCAGGAACATTCGATGCTTCACCTGTTGCGGTGAACATCACTGCGCGCGAATAAATGTTCTCTTGCTTGTTTACATCGCAAATCAAAGTATTATGTTTCTTGTCACATTTCCTACACGGACCAAACACACACGTATCTACGGAGTGACCCGACCGCAAGCAGTTAATGCACAAGTTTTTAGTTTTGATGAAATTCAATTTATTTTGATAATCAAGATCCAAGAACTTTTGACAGGAATATAAAGGATGTTGTGCGTTACACTTGAGGCAGAGCTTGTAGCCACGCGTTGTGTTAGGTGTCTTCGTGAAAGTCTTATTAGTTGAAACGTTACAACGAATCCCAGTGTTTTGTGTATACGTATTGTGTTTTTTACTCTCCGTTACACTCACTATACCTGTCCTACTGTGTGATACAGTTAGGGTCTCCAACATATCTGCTCGACTTTTTAGAAATTGCATCAAATCATCTAATTTGAGTTTAGTTTTAGAATGTTTATCAAAAGTAGGCAAAGAACAGAGATGCTGTTCCCACTCGCGTTCCGTTACAGAGTCCAACTTAGACACAACTATGTAAATAATCAAGGTGTCCCAAGACTCGGTTGGTTCATTTAACATTTTCAAGGCCCTTAAGTTCTTTAACACCGTATCAATGAGTCTTCGCAGCTGTGTTGGTGACTCTTTAGACAGGTTTTGCATGGAAAATATGGATTTTACGTGATTACGGACGAGTAGCTTATTATTATCGAATCGATTAAGTAATAATTCCCATGCAATCTCATAATTGTTTGCCGAAAATTCAAGAGAATCGATAACGGATTTCGCACTACCCTTGAGCGAAGATTTTAAATAATGAAATTTTTGAATTTGTGGTATTGACTTACAGTTATGCACCAATGAAGAGAATGTATCACGATACTCTAGCCAGTGCTCATAGGCCCCGTCAAAGTCAGGAATGGTAATTGTAGGTAATTTTACACTATTTGAATTATTCCTTATCAATTCAGATTTGCTATCTGAGCTCTCGTTGGAATGGGACATACATTCAGCTAATGCCAAAACAACGTAATATTCTCGCTCAAACAATTCGCGTGATTCCAGTTGACTTTCTATATCAGACTCAGGAATGAGATTTTCGATCTGACTTTGAATGTCATTAAAATCATTGACTAAATTCTGTGAACCAACCATACGTAGCTTTATTTCCGCTCGCTGCTGCTCGGATAAAGTTACGTTATCAAATGAATTAACATACTTGTTTAAGTTCGTTAATCTGCGTTTAATTAACCCTCTTTTCTTTTTTAAATCTTTCATCACTGATTCAAAGTCTACAGTAGCCATCATAAATGAATAAAGGGAAAACACTTACTGAATGAAGCAGGTTGATACTATGGCAATTCCTCCAGCGGCAACGGTGTTCACCAAATTAAGCGTAAGTAGGTAAGCAAGCACATTTGACACACTGGAATTGAGAAAAGCACAGCATCACGCAATTGAAATATGACGGTTTGGATGGATATTTCGGTTGGATCACCTCACCGTAGCAACGTTACTTCCAACTGCTGATCTCACACATTGCGTCTCTCGTCTTGGGCTGGTTTCTTGATCTTATCCGGCTCGAAGGACCAATATGATGCTGCGTGCACCATTTTATAGGGGACGAGGAGGTGAGGAAATGAAAGTTGGATTACTTGTTCAGGAATACTTATTTAACGGTCGCAGACCGACATAAAAAATAGTAAATTAAAATGAAAATTAAATTGGAAAAAGCAAAATTTTGACTGCGTTGCGTAGACGTCAAAAAGAAAGAATGCCGTGCGTTTTTTCAGTTTTGAAAAGTGACGTCCTCACGTAGCACTGGCTGGTTGCGCGATAAGCTCTAGTGTTGCCGCAACAAACTCCATGGACCATAATGAAATTAAAAAATCTAGGACAACGCCTCAACAAAACCAATTAAGCAAGAACACAAGAAGATTTCCACTATCCATCATCCGTAAGCGAATAGGTATTCCCACTCGACTCAATCACCGTCCAACTTCGTAGAGAGTGAAAATAAAACGAGAAAACTCGTCCAAGTGCAAACTGCATTGTACTGTCGGGAAAAAAGTGCTTTGTCTCGCAATCTCTCCAAGCGACCAACTTCTGACTGTCAGGGCGCCGTCAAACTTTTCACTTAGACCACCGTTGATGTCCACACGTACTGATTTGAAGAGGATTGTTCTAACTCCAGTAACAAATAACAATTTGACAAACCTTTCACCTATTTATAAACTAATTTGCATCATCGAAGATTTGCGATACGTTTTTCACCAATTGGTTTCCAATCCTTTTCTGACCCATTATTTTGTTGCGTTATGTACTAGACATGTGTAGTTCCGGACCTTAATAGTTCCAGGAACTATGTCCGGCACTGGAACGACATCGTTCCGATCCGAGGCGCCTTATTAAACAGGTTCATCGTTCCTCACATGTCCCAGCGAGACGGACCGAACACAGTTGTACGGGTAAGGAAAAGGAACGATCGGCGGCGCCAACGAGCCCGGCCGAGCGTGACCCGATCCCCACCGACGGAGTAACCTAAAGGGACAGCACATTGAGTGATACTTGTACAATGTGTCATCTTATCTTATATCGTTGCAATAGGTGCGATTTTGTCACAAAAATGTATGCGTTGACGTCTGTGCAAAGGCAATGTTGTCGTGTATGAGCAAAATTAAAACAGCTATACATGGGCGTTAGAGTAGTGTGAGTCTGGGCTTGTGTGGGCTACCTTAGTCCACGCGTGGGCTTGTGTGGACTTCATCAGAAGCGAGACCAGATAAGTTTCACGTCACCCCTGACAGTGGGATATCTTAGTCCACGCGTGGGCTTGTGTGGGCTTCACCAGAAGTGACATTAGATAAGTTCTACGTCGCGCCCGGCAGTCTGCTAACTTAGTCCACGCGTGGGATATTTTAGTCCACGCGTGGGCTTTTGTGGGCTTCACCAGAAGTGATATTAGATAAGTTACACGTCGCGCCCGGCAGTTGGTCATCTTAGTCCACGCGTGGGCTTGAGTGGACTTCACCAGAAACGACGAAGTTCCACATCGCGCCCGATACTAGGTAGTTGCATTAGATCGATAGTCATAATAAACTTTGCAGATTTTGTTTTGAAATGTTGGAAATCCCTCCTTTACAACATTTCAAAACACAGAACTGGAACGCTGGAACTGTTTATGAACATGGTAGAACTAAGACCCTTTACGGTGCGATGTCGGAAAAGGTGCACGCTTCGGTGGAACTAAATAGTTCCGCGGACATGTTAACGGACATAGTTCCGGAGGGTAAGTTAATCGTTCCAGGTTCAATCCAGTGCCGGACATGATTTGCGCACCTCTATTATGTACTGCTGCCCACTATCATCTTTTTTTTTAAATACTGGCCTCACCGTCTGTTATCGAGGGTGTTCTGTCAATGTCGAGTGAGGATATGCGTTTGCATTTTAATATTCAAATACTGGTATCGAGTATTTAAATGCTTTGTGGAGTTTTGAGCATAACTATAGTTTTGCTAAGCGAATTTTGATGCAATGTTTGATGATAATGTAATGTCTAAAATATAGTTTTTAATTTAATGAAAATTGTAACCTAATTGAGAACCGTAGAACAGCTTCACCTAGTGATGCTTATGGATGATGGTGATAAGCTCACATAAACTCTAAATATCTATAAGCCCTCCTCTCACCTACTTTTGCTGTGCCCGATAGGGTCCGTATTGTTACTTAAATTAATCTTAAGACCAATTTATCACATACGAGAAAGCAATAAATAAATGAAATGAAATAATGATGAATGCTTAGTATACCAAATCCTGAATCCTGTTTGAATAAAAAATAAAGGCCACCCTTAAAACGCCCCCTGTCGGTGAATTCCTCTAGGAGCTTTATGACTGAACTTTGGCTCGAATAGGACTCGGCTGTAACGTATCTAACTGGGGATGATGGGTCCGAAAGTTTTAAGACATTGTAATAACTTGAAGGAATAAAAAGATAAAAAAGTATTCCAAAGGAAAGGTGCAGTGCAAGCGTTTAGCTGGAGAAAGTTTGGGTATATTTAAATTTTTATTACTAAAATAATAATACTGAGGGGATTCAAATTTTAATAAACTAGCAACTTGCTTGGTAAGTCCGAAGGAAAAATTGTACGCGTCTTTACTTAAGTTTTTCACAGTAGAAAAATTTACATCTTATTAAATACAATCTTCTTATCTATCATGCAATTTTTTTTAAAAAAAATCTTCAAATTAATTGTGAAAAACCGTATTTTTTAAAAAAAGGAATGAAACATAACTGCAGGTATTTTTTGTTGCTAGCTCTATGAGATGAGAAATAAAACTGTGTTTTATTGTCTTTAAAGTTCCAATTCACATTACCATTACAAATTAGAATTGGGAGGCTAGCCATGAGCAACGTGCCAAAGGGCGACATGTGGGAAGCGCTAAAAAAGAGATAGAAATGACATTAAATGATTTTTGACGGTTACCTATCATAAAACCGAATTCTATTATCCCGAATTTCATTTTCCCGAAAACGTTTCGTTTTTTTTCTCTCGGCATTTTTTCATTTTCCCGAAATGACGTTTGCCACTGTATCAGTTGACCAATTATCAACTGGATTTTTTTCGTTTGCCAGACGTTTCATTAGGCCACAAAACGTTTTACCGAAGTGACGATTGGCCGAAGTGACACTTGTCCGAAGTATTGTTTTCCAGAACAATCATTAGACCACTGTTTTGATTGCCATATTTTTAGTTTACCAAACGATCGTAACAAAGGTTACGGGTTTAATGTAAGCAACATAAAATCAGACAAGAATTTTTTGGATTTAAAATAAAAAAAGAAATTTATAGCATCTCTGCAGTCAAACAGCATGCAAGTATTCAACATGCAAGTTTAAGGAAAACACAAGAATTCTGTCACGGCTCCGGCATTACGGGGCTCCGGCGGTTCCTCGCGTGCTAATCGTCGCAGATGGCTTTCGCTCAGCACCGCAGCTTCGGCTTGTTGGCCGGCTTCGCCGGCCAGCCTCAGCCGTGGCGCCTCGCTCATAGCCACCTGCTCCTCCGCCCGCGGGCCGCCTCGCCCCTCCATGCCTAGGCGCTTTTAAATAACACTCTTGGGGTAGGGCAAAACAAGTACCACGTGGTGTCGGGGTTGACTGAGTCGGATTCGCCCTGAAGTTGAAATTACGCAAAATCGACGTTAACGAGACGTTGAACGTTATCATACAGTAGTTGTGGCCTAGTAATATTCGGTAAAGTGTGATTTGGGCAAAGTGATCATATGCCAAATAAGTGATCTGGGAAATGAAAAAAGGGTGAAAAAAGACTTCGGGCAATAGTAAAAAGTTTATTCTGAAATTCGGTTTAACGTAGTTCCGTATAACGACACTTATGTCAAAAGATACTTCGACGGGTTAAAAATATGTCAAACAATACATCTGGCAAATGAAATGTTGGTCAATAGTTTTCAGTCAAATGAAATTCGGACTAGTAAATTTCGGACAAGTGACGGGTTCCCCTTTTTGACTTGTCACCGATATGGCAACTTCTAATATCATCAATCATCCTATTCATTTTAAACATTTAATATTGCTATCAGGGCGCGTGTTACTCTAACCCATATGAATTTGAAAACAACCCCATAAGACACAATCGTCAGTCGAAGTTAAGCAACCCTTACAAGCAATGATTTTATAATAAAAAAGGTACATAGGTTACTTTTGCTAAAAAAGTGGCACCAGAAATCAGAACGATACGTACACCTGAGCAAAGCATTGACTGTGTTGACAGTCAATGCTTTTTCATGCATTTCAACATTCATTCGTCTTGTTCACACGTTGTAACACGGTCAAGTTAACTACGTCGTACTCCGTGGACAACTTTTGACTTCGCCTCAGTACTTACATAACCTATCTACGTCTTTTTATAGTAATATCGATGCATAAGACACAATCGTCAGTCGAAGTTAGGCAACCCGTACAAGTAGGTGTCTCTATCACTTTCAGTTCCAGGGACTCTTAACGGGTTTCAAGGTGAAATACAGTTTAAAAGCTCGTTAATTCTCATAGAACCTTTCCAACTTACAAAGTTGTTACATAGACGTCTGCATTTAGCTTAATTATCTTTATTGTTTGTTTCAAAAGCTCAATTTGGGTGGCTTTAAAAAGTTATTAATCTGTGGTCAACCGCGTTTACTGCTTCACATTCTTGTATTTATGGCAATTTTACGAGTTCTCGGCCAAGTTTAGTTTGGAAGCTTCGCTTTTAACCTAACCACACTAATTACCTGACTGTACTGAATAACATAACTTTTACGATCGACTTAATGTGTAGCTATTTTTTGTATAAAATCCAAACGTGCAGTGGGATGGGTGACCACCTCGACTGAAATTGTATTATGTTTTTTATTATTGTTTTAGCATTTTTCCATGCAGTATCTTTTAACTAAAGATCTGAAAAACCAGAAAAAGACATTTGGTCATGTTGGCATCAGGCAGGACTTAATAATTCTTCTTCTTAATTTTTCTTCGGTAGCATAATTAGTTAGTGCAGTCGCCCGGTTTGCGAAAGATGTGGGCTCAAGTCCTGCCTGATGCTAACATGACCAAATGTCTTTTTCTGGTTTTTCAGATCTTTAGTGAAATTGTATTGTTTAATATTTGGACATCTTTGTCTGTCGGACGAAACTTTATGCATTTGTTAATACCCGGCTGATGTTGCATATATCATGCATTAGTTGAGGTCAGGCTTATGATTAACGCTGGGCACACGTGACGTCTATCGGGGACAACTGCTTATTGTTGCCTTTCAAAGTACGGCGATGCCCAACAAAAAATCCTTTCGAAAGTCCCTTGTCCCTGTCTCCTGATTAAATATCATTACCTTGAAAACACTTATCCATAACTTATTATGTACAAATTTTCAATTAAATGTTTTCACAAGCAAAATCTAGCACTTAATAAACCACTTCATACTATGAATAATCCAGCTAATAAAAATGAAAAACTTTCAGAGCATTAAAATCCAGTTACGTTAGTTTTGAACAACGCCTTTCGCTGCCAAGGTTTTAATTCTGCTCTCACTGCAGAATAAAGGGATTAACTGGCCATACAAACCTCCACAGTGAGTTTCCAGACATAAAATGAACAACGGCTAAGACTGCACTGAATGGCAAAACATCGCCTCCAGAGTTTACAGCGGCAAAACGGCGTAAGTGAAACAGACAGTCCGGACAAGCGGACTTAACACATAAATATTCATCTTCACCCTAGTGGAAATAGAGAGCATTCCATCCCACCGCATCATCGACCTTAAAAGATATCTTAAATCCTTATAAATAAGACCCACAATCGGATGCAGTCGGCGCTGAAACGCAGGGTTCCGATTGATCGAAACCGAATCAAGTCGAGAGTCGGATATCTGTTGTCCTTTTCACAATTTGTTCGTTTGTCATAGGTGTGACAAAAACAGCACGATTTAAAGATGTCCGAGGAACGAGGGATTAAGCTGATTTAGTCAACGGGTCAAAAGCCTTTATTCTGTAAATTCTATTGTTGGCGGCCAATACTTATGAACCGTTTCATTTCAGGTTTGATATCGTTAATTCCATTTTTAGTTCATTCAGTTTTAGTGCTATGTTTGTCGTATTGAACTGTTTCGTCTAGGTTTTTATTTGTATGGATGAGTTTCCACTGGAACGAGCCAGTTGATCACTGGACGAGGTAGCTCGCGCTAGAAGTTCGAGGTTTTTTAACTGTAACTGTAAGCTTGTTTGGAATTTCATTTCAAATTTGTTTTGGCAACTTATGGCTGTTATTAATAAAAAGTAAGATTGAGTGTTCCTTAACCTTTGCGTCATGGTACTATTCTGATTCTGGGCAAAAGTTCCATCATAAAAAGAGATAATTTCATTAATTTTTGAAAGTATAAATTAATTAATTTCCTTATTCTGAATTCATCGCTTCAATATTGTATACAATTTTTACTGAAAGAAAAAGGTGTCCAGATTTTTATTTATTTTTATTTATTTAATTTAGCAAAAATACCACAATAGAAATTTAAGTTGAAACCACTTGATCCTGCAATTGTGACGCTTATTAGTCCTGACTGTATCCAAAAAAATATACAAGAACACACCTAGCTCTTGTTACAACTATTCCAAAACGAATTACACAATTTTTATCCACCATATTTAAAATCGTAAGTAGGTACTAGAGTAATCGTCGTTATTTATAATATTACACATCCACAACGTAAAATATGAATTTTACGTTGTGGATTGAGCAGATTCTTTTTGATTGAGTAAGATAAATAATAAATAAAAGTTAATGAGCATTTAGAGTGAACGACGAACCCTTTTTCAATCCGGTCGCATGTTCACGCTAACGAACCCCATCCTCCGGAGGCAGGGTTCAGCGCTAATGAATGAACTGGAATGAACGAGATGAATCAAGACTGAACATGGCAGTAATCAAATGTCAAATTATTATTTTGTTCAGTATGTATAGTTATGCTACAGTATTATTGTGATCACATTCCGTTCACAATCTATCTCGCGATACTTAAAATTATGAATTGTGAACTGTAAGATAATTTTACAATTCACCACCTCATTTCGTGATAGTCTATAATCTATTCGTGACAACCCTATAAAATTGTGAGACTAGTAGTTTTGTGGCTTATACCTAAAAACCACAAGGTAAAAACCGAGTCGGGTTCGCCCTGACTCTAGTATAGGGCGTGTAAGTACCACCACAGTTCATCCATCAGTTTACTGTTTGTCGGTTTGCCAGGGAAAGAAACCATAGAAAAATAAAAATAAAATTATTATCATACGGTGACAGATACAAAATAGTCGTTCTGTCTGTTCCAGTCCCAGGGGAAGTTGAAATTAAAGCTTAGTGTCTACTTACACAGATTGAAATCTTTCGGACCTATCTTAAAAACATGCGGTGAATCTAACCTTAACCAAACACTAAAAGATTCTAGTTTTCATACGATTAACTCACCATAATTCGTTCTAATTGTAAACCTTAATAAAAAGGATAGACAACTACTAAATTATTTTTTAATTACTTAATTGAAACTACTTAATTATTTTTCAACTAAGCAATCATTAAATAATTAAGTAGTCAAGTGACATCCTTGGACCTTTGAAAGAGCCATGCTTCCCAATAATTTCAACTGATTTCAACCAAATTCAAAAGTCATTTAAAGGTTTAATTCAGCTAATGATCGCAAATGAAGCCAATTTTACGGCATCGTCGCTTTCGCCACGAAGGGAACATTATTAATGTGTTGCCTGTAACGTTCGCGCCGTTCTTGAATAATCATATATTAAACACTCATTAAGAGAAATAATTAACGTACAGAAAACCCACGTTTAGGGCAACATATAAATTAAGTTAACGAAAATACGAACACGAAGTGCCTCGGCCAAGTCAAGTTTAAACTGTTGTGATCGAAGAATCTGTAATGAGAGACGATGTTTTAGAACCTGTTCACAGTAGCGTTCGTTGGGCGATTTCACGGCGAGGCGATCTCGCAGCGTACACGCCGCGATATAATGATCGCCGCAAGAACGCCGCGAGCTCGCCGCGTAGCTGCGGCCAATACCTACCGATCATATTTCTGTAATATGGTATGTATGGTATATTTCTGTAATATAATCGGTAGGTATGCGGCATGTAACCGTACCTACACCTAAAAACAGTATATATTGCCAGCAAGTGAAAATAAATAAGTTACGGCGTCTGTGACAGCTCCGGCGGCGCCACGCGTGCCGAACGTCGGGGATGGTAAACCAGAGACTGTTAAGGTAGCAATATAATTCATGGTATAAAAATAACGTATTGTTATAATGCAGCTTCATCATTGTTTTAAGAACTACTATAACCAGAAAAATCCTTTGAGAATAACCATTAAATTATTCCTTGTTTAGAATAAATGAAAACTAGACCATAACACAACGCGGTAGTCACGTACACCATTCGTCGCTTGTCCAAAATGGCTGGATTTTTGATTTGTTATCCCCCAGACGTTGTCAGTGTTATTGATGTGTAGCAAAATTGGAAAGTTCAGGCGCACTTATCTCTCAGATTTAGATAGCGGGGCAATTTATAAAGCGGGCTTTTCTCCCCTAAGTGTACTCTTGACAGCACGCAAGAGGCCTCGGGCTGTGTCGTTTGCAGCCCCCGAGAGGGGATACTGCGGAATCGTACGATAAATTGACGCGAGATAAGACGAGTGTTCGATTGATGACCAATTTATGATGTTATGGGTTTTAATTAAGATCAGATATAGGTATTGATATATGTCCTACTGCACATGGGTACAACAGTGAAGGTGAATTATCTCTAACGTTATATACTTAAATTATAACTTCCTTAACAAGTATAGCTGATGGCAGAGACTCATAAACATAAATACTTTTTCTCAAATGTTTATTAAACAAGTATAAACGGCCTTTAGGGCCATGCCACACTGGCGGATTACAAGCGTTTTCAAAGCGGAGCGGCCACGCCGCCCACCCGCCGCGGGTGCGCGACGAATACGTCGCGGCTGCGCAGCCAACACGTTGCGGACGCGTCGCGGATTCGCAACGTTTCCGCCTTGAGTAAGCAGCGAACTGAATGGATTCCGACGAGGAAATACTGCTGTTAGCTTTGTTACTTCGAAGACGCAAGAAACGTAAACTAATACTTCGAAGATATTGGGAGTATCCAATAACAACCAATCGACTAAATGAAAGCGACTACTATGTTTTGTCCGCGGCGAAATCGTTGCGCGTCCGCAACGTATTCGCTGCGCAGCCGCGACGTCTTCGCCACGCACAGGCGGCGGGTTCGTTGCGTGGCCGCTTCGCTTTGAAAACGCTCGCAATCCGCCAGTGTGGCATGGCCCTAGACGTCCCACTGGTGGGAACAGGCTCAACTATGAAGTGGCGCGACCCATTGATACTCGAACAAACGGGCTCAGTGCGGATTGTTGGAGGGGTGTAAGGTCAGTGAGTAACCATAATCCCGGATGTTATCAAGCCGCCTTAAGGCCTCGGACTAGGCTTAACTACTGACATCAAGCGACGTCAACCGAGACCAACTACTTCAAGTGCCTTCCGAAGCACAGAGATGCCCGAAAAACACATCACTAAATTTCGGTCGGAATGGTCACCCATCCTCTATTGCTTTACAGAAGCGATCGTTTCGTCGATTCAACTCAAAAATACATGATCTTAAATTGTGTTAAAGTCACAATGTTATTTATTAAGACTATGTGTAGGATTGTGACTGTAAACTCGGAGGACAACTAATTTTGCTTCACTTGATTATGCATTTCTTTTTCTCGCTCTCGGTCTTACTTCTCGCCTGCGGCTTGCAAGAAAGACCCCTAAATCTAAATCTTCAATAGGTGTTACAATCTTTCGAGTGATATCAAGATAGAGTCCTGTAAACGCATGTCCTATCATGTCTTGAGTTGAATCGATACTCGAGTTTTTGCTCGCGGAATCGTAACGATCTTTGTCGAGACACCAATTACTGTTCTCTGTGCCACATCGAACATTTTGCGAAACGTCGTACGATTTTACGATGTGATTTAGAATATTTATACACGTATGCTGATGATACTCGTAAGTACGCTTCATAGACACCGTTTGTTTTCATAGGTAGATAATCATTGATATTTTTCTCTTGTCTTCATATTAAAGTAAGAGTTACACAACAACAGTGCACAACATGAATCCAATAGTATTATCTGATTTGGTGTAGTTGTTGAGAAATCGGCTAAGGTCGCGGGTTCGATCACCGCACAGTACAAATATTTATGTGCATAAACATGTCTGTTTGTATTGGTCTGGGTGTTTCATATGTACATTAAGTATGTATTTACATAATAAAAATACTTAAGTATGCTTATCCGTTGTCTAGTATCCCATAAAACGGGATTTAACTAGCTCATCTTGGGGCTATGTGGGATAATGTGCTGGGATATTTATTTTATTTATTTAATATACTTACCAACTTTATACACAATACTTCAATAATAGTTTACAAAGGTTCGAGCGTTTTGTTCGTTCAGGAAATGTGTGCTGAATATTTTCTATCGCCATTTTTCACTGACATTTGGTGAGGCTTTGTTTTTGTGAAATAGTGCGTTGTTCTGGAGAGCCACTTGTCCACATTTCTATTGTCGAGCGTTTGCGTGTGACGGCAAAGGGGACTATTGTGAATTTGTGAACATTTTAGTCGTTTTGTTTTTAGCCATTGTTTATCCCCTCCCATGTCACGTGTCATATTCAGGTGTCGGCAATTTTTGGCGCGTCTGTCACGCACCTGAATAAGGCGTCGACATCTGCGTAAATTAAAACGTTAAAATAGTCTATGAAAACTATGCCTATCCTGCTCAAACTTGCACAGAGTATAGAAAATAAGTCATGGATGTAGTATAATATCACTGCAAGACCATGTCCTTCCTTATTTATGATCAGTGAATGAATATTTTCGCGCTCATTCCGTGCGAAAACTCCGTTTAAAAACGCGGCGGATTATAGTGCTAAAATGATGCTAAAATGATTAGTTTGTGAGTTATCCTGCAATAACATGTAATGGTAAGCAATAAACAGTTTTAAATCTTAATATGGTACTTTACGTAAATAATTCCTAAAAAAAAAAAATTTAACCAACATTGCAAAAAAATTCGCAAGTGTTGCTTGCGTTTTTTTTTTTCTGAAATAATAATTCACTGGTAGGAATGTAGTAATTACAGAAACTTTTTTAAATACGTATTTGTATTAGAATTTGTTTTAAGTTGAAATGGGGTGCTTTGATTAAAGTTATAATTGTAAACATACCCTTTTTAATTCCGCCGCGCGCGGCGTCAAAATAATGTCAAATATTTAAAAGGTTGTGACTTAAAAAAAATGTATGACGAGGCGTGTTTTTTTAATTAATAAGGGTAGATCGTTTATTCAGTAATCATAATAAAAACAAACACTTTCAAATAATGGTATTATTTAGCACTTTCCTTCATTTATGTACAACTAACTCTAAAAAAATTGCTCTCCCCACTTTTAGCTACTTTTAACTTCAAATTAACAATACATTGCAATTGAAACTGAACCAAGTCAAACATAATCCTGTTAGATTATTTTGTAACCATTCCAACAATATATGGTTCATCTATAGTTCCCATACAAGATTTCCGAGCTATCGGCATTTTAATAGGACGCTGCGTTAACGCCTGCGGTAGCGCCGGTCACGTGACCTCGCCCCGACAGAATCCTTGACAGGACTATTGAGTAGCCATTTTGAATCTGGACAGCTGAACATTTTTTTAATAATCTGGGGAATATAACTGAAAGGATGTGACGAAACTAAGTCGCTCATGGTCATCAAATGGTTACCTCTAGTAAATGTAATGTCAGAGTAAATGTGGTGTATATAGGTTTTCATGAAATAACATTCTTTCTAGTGTTTCACTAACCGAACTTCACTGTTCTCTGTTGTATTGAAAGAAATGAAAATTCGAATCTACAATTTGATTGTCTTAAAGAACTGTTGGATTATTCTGATAAAATGACAGCATTAACACGAATTCTATTCGAGGTAATTCGACTTCACATTTTAGCATCGCTTGTACCACAAAGTCTGGACAACAAATTACAGCCATAAGGTTACTTCCTATCACAGCTTGAGTACATAACAACAATAAACCAACTTTGAAGTGAAACAACCTTTACGTCGACTGGCAGGAACTGCAGCATTCGCATTTCTCTGTATCGAAATAACGAGCTTCCCCTTATTAACAAACTTGCAAATGTAGACTTACCACACCCAAACTTCCCGGAATGCAATATTAACCTCCTAGTTCAAGTACTTAAGTTATCAGGGGTGTCCATTGCTTAACCACCCCTCGGATATTTTATTGGAATGGCACAATGCTTTCTTATGGTAGGGGAGACCAAGAGGCTAGATGTAGATTCACTCAAGCGTTGTGTAGACGCAGTGCCTTCTATCACTATGGGAAGTCTATAGTCACAAAATTATCTTAAATTGAATGGCTAAAGGTTTTTTGGCAGTCGAGGACTCTCAATTTAGATTTTATGAGATGCAAAAATACATCCGTCTTTGCTTATATTTCCGTACTATAGATTTCTAAGCTGTAATGTTAACCTCACCATCCAAGGTAAGCATCCACGTCATGAATACAATTTCCACTAAGACAATGAAATCCTAATAAAATTAATTTAACAGCACGCAAATCTTGACAGTTACAGTTGACAGGTGCCGCGCGATAAATGACAAGGGTTGGAGAACCACAGTCGGATAGGTTGATCGGCGTTTTCTTGCTCCATTTCCGCACATATAACAGCAAAGTTTCGGAACAGCAATACAGAATAATAATTAAATTCCCAACATGCAGTGACTATTGCTCATGGAATGACTTGTCCAAAATCGCGCTATTACGATATAAGCTAAGTATTGATTCACGCAGTCTATCATGGCAAAAATGGTCTTGGGAAAATGGATGAGAGCTAACTTAGCTGGAAGTTAATGGCTGCAAATAACAAAAATGTTAAAGAAAGAAAATATGTTAAATAAACGTCTATCTGAAACATTATACAGTTGGCGACATTTTTTGTCATTCTTCCTTGCTCTATTGCGAAGAAATGTCATTTAGCATGAGCAGAACTAAAAACGTAAATAGCTTAGCCTAACCTCGTATGCTGTTGACCGTGCATCGAGGCTTGGCTTCTGGAATCAGTGTGGACCAACTGATTCATATACCACAGTCAATGAAAGTTCAGAAGTAAAAGCAAAATTTTGTGTTAGTGATATCGTTTGGTTTCCACCCCGCCCACATGGTCCATAAACATTGAATACATAAAGTTATTCTATTTATATTTTACAAAAGCAGTAATTAATTAACCCTGCCATTATTGCATTGTCCTGCAGCTTGCAGTCCATAACATTCCGTCAGCCCCACTCGCAATATCTATCAGTCCAGTACAATGGGTATTTCATAATTTACTGCGATGTGTCAGCCGCTGTTCATGTTAAAAGCACTTTCATTAAAGCGTGCTTTATTGAATTTAACAGTTCCTATATATCATTTCAGTTAAGGCTTGTGTCCATTAAGCTTTGCGGTCGGCTGTCGAGCTAAATCGCGTCAGAAACGCCCTGAAATTCCACAACTGTGGCGGTGTTGGTTAATGTGGGTACCTCGTTCTTGCGGATATGTTAAACTTTTGGTTGGGTTTTGGGTTGGTGAAAAGTACATCTCTGTACCTAGACAGAGGCATAGGCTTGCTTAGCGAGTACCTATCTAAAACTGTTTTTGTATTTTGTACTAGACGTCGGATGAGCCATCTAACGCCCCTGCCACAGAGCGAAGCGATGTCAGCCTGTGTCAGAGCCATGCAGTTGCCGTGCTGGTATAATCTGCCATGACCTTTAAACGGCGATCTGCTGTCACAACTGAACCACGGGCACCTTCCCAAGCATCTTTCAATATCTTGCGACCTTTATCAGGTCATCCTTGCACTTTCCAGATGAGCGCCTTACCGCAATCGCCGTAAAATTACCTCCATTCAGAGCTTTTATTGAGATTAAGCTTTTATATTATTCATTCCGACCTTACAAAAGCAACTCTTAAGACCTTTAACAATGCAAATGATATATTTTGACAGTTACTGATTGATCGCCTTAATTCTCCTTCAGTTGTTACCGTGCTTGTCCAGGCGAGGAGTTCACGAACCATGGCGACGACACCTCGTTAGTATTTTGACATATAGTATCCCAATCTTATGTTTATCATTTCATTTTATTTATTTATGAAAGGTACACAGACAGATTGCAGTTACTTCATGTCCACAACATTTAGAAATACTCGTATCTTCTGGAAAGCCAGACAGCAATCCAAAAATTGTACACACAACATGATTTACAATTATTGTTTAACTACTTAAATTAACTTAAACTAATTTAGCTTTTAAATAATTTGCGTATTCTGACTACAGTAAAAATTTAACTAAAAAAAACATTTGTTCTTGTTTTCACACATTCTTGTGTGTTGTTGTTGTCACACTGCATGAAAAATAAAAATAAAAACTTGTGAAGATTGGTAAACTTAATAACGAAATTGAGAGACGGTGATCGTATTGTGTGTATGGTTGGTGCCATCAGTGGCAACTTTGTTGAAGATGTCATAAAAGTTATGAAGTTCTGTGAATTTAATTCAATCAAACAAAAATATGAAGAGGGCTCCACTTTGAAATATGATCCGAAATTTATCCACAAAAGTGTATCCAATAGAATTGAATTTACTTTTTTTGGGTTTCACGTTAGGAAACTTGTAATATTCAATCCTACTAATATTATAAATGCGAAAGCTTGTATGTGTGGATGTGCCGTATAAAAACTACTCTATGGATTTCAATGAAACTTTACAATAACATTGCTTAATCAACTGAATAGGCCTATGTCCTATTCAGTTGATTAAGCAATGTTATTGCTTAATCAACTGAATATCAATGCTACCTTTTATGAAGATACTAGCGGCCCCGCCCGCGGCTAGCCCGCAACTTCGTCCGCGTGGACTTAAGTTGAAAAACAAAAAGTAATAATTCTTTATAAATTGTACCCTTTGTGCGATCAGATGTATAAGCTACATTATTGTAAAGTTTTATTAAAATCCACTCATCCACAAACTTTCGCATTTGTAATATCAGTAGGATATATCACTTTATTTAACCTAAGCCCACGCGGACGAAGTCGCGGGCGGCCGCTAGTATATTATATTCTTTAAAATATATTTATTTGCTAAGCCCATTCGGGTCATGATTTGCATTCAAAAGGTACTTCAACGCGTTGCAATTCATATTTCACAATTCGCTGAAAGCTACACACGTGAATACAAAGTTAGCAATAGTTTGTATTTGCTGAAAATTGGAAATGAAAATAGACAACTACGTGAAATCACGTAGACAGGGCAAGTTCCCATTTAGTGAATAACACACGGGCTTCTGTTGAATAAAATCGAACAAAATACCTAGTTTTGGATTTATTTGGTCTCGGTGTAAACGTTATTTTTGTTTAAAATAAATAAACTGCAGAGAGACTAGATCTCAGGTTTCTTATGATGAATAAGTTCGGATTATTTTCCATTCTTCTGGTATTATTAAGGTAAGTACATACTTTTTCTAATGGGAAGCTGGCCATATTCCTATTTTCTAACACTCTACTGTGGTTGGTTCTCCCCACAAAATTCACATACACCGTATTCTCAATCTTTTGAGTTGTGCTCTAATTGCGAGTAACACGTCTGTATTAAATTGTCTTTTATTCTTCACTTCTTTCAAAACAGGTATAACAGCCGTAACACATACCATTTAAATATTAATATTTTTGATATTGTTACGTGAATCCAAATACTTACTGCATGGATGAAAACTTTCCCAGAAGCGGAGTCAAAACCAGAAATATCCTCCGTCACGGATCATTGCTGCACTTGAACGCCTGACGTATTCTTCACGTCACGGCCCATTTAGATCACTTAGGTACACCTAATGGATCGAGATCATTATAATATCTAATGTAACATTTATATTAGCTAAATTACTTTCCGGCTTACTAGCGCTGATAGAGATTTAAAAGGTTCCAATTGGGATGCAGATAGTGTTTGTGGTACGTTCGTTTATGAACGATAGCCATCTTTCAGTAACACCCCAAGTCGGGCCTTCTGCTCACTCCGTTGTCCGGTAAAGCTATGAAACGACAACTAAAGCCGCGTATCCACTAGGCAACATTTGATGCGCAGCACGCGACGCTCAACGTGTACGGCGACGTTGCACAACAGCGCTGTTTCCAACATAACGCGCTGCTTGTTGTTTGATTCTCCGAGCACCAATTGGGCAGTTGTGTGTCTACAAAATGAACAACATGTTGTGAAACATGTTGTGCGTCAATTGTTGTCTAAAGGATACGCGGCTTAAGTTAACAGCTATTTAAATAAAAAAAATCCTTGTTGCTTCCGATTTTTCATACTCGTAACACTATCAAAGTACATCACTATCTTATTGGAACAAAGCAATGTATTTATAATGTAGCCCGATTTTGACCCCCTTTGAAACTTGGACCTTTAGTGAAACCACATCCTGTATAGAGGGAGAAACTGACTAACATATAAGCTCACAGCCCAAACTACTGAACTTTACAACAAAGCTTCATTTGATATTGCAGGTGAGCACTGAATTTTGAATTTAGTTTGAATTCAACCTCAATGGCGATGAAAAGGGAAAATACTGTTATGTGGAAAGTCTAAACCACTAAATGCAGGATGCCACTTTACTTTAGCAGCTCATTAAACTAAGTCGCATTTATTAATTTTATAAATATATCGCCTGAGAGTCATATAAGCTTCTAGAAGAGATAAAATGCTATGTATGATGTTTTAAAGAACTTAAATGTTCCATTCAATCTGTTTTTCGAAATCAACGACTAATGACGTAGAAATACTCGTATGAGCAGTCAACGGTAATTATGTTCGTTATTGAGATTAATCTATACCACCTGTACACTGATCAACAATTTACTTTGACAAGCAGAAGAAGGCGTATCTTTATTCGCAAAGCTAGAATTAGCTTTTGTGTTAAGGCCTCTGTTATTAGAACTTTCTCCCATCTCAACGGGCCAATGCCGCGATTGTATATTTTTTGCTCCACAAGCCGTCCTTGTTGCTGCAATGAATGATACAAATAGAAAAAGTTCATTTACCATCAATTTTGCTCACGCGAGCCGCTTACGAATGTTGGTTCTGTAGGTTTGTCTTAGTAATCGTTGCCGTTTATACCCCATAAATACGTTGGTTTATGCGCAATAGCACGAAAAAGACAAACTTAATGCCATAAGGCATTCTTAAACAATATGTGCTTGGGTACGCCGAAGTATCATCATCATCAGCCTATGTTGGTCCACTGCTGGACGTAGGCTTCCCCTAATGCTCGCCTTAAAGTATAATAATTATGGACTTGGAATTGTAAGAATGCGCACTGTATTTTTCAAATCAGTTTATTATGTTATTTTCGTATCTATATTCATATTCATGTTGGCCAATATCAATCGCTACCACAGCCAACTTGAAACGAATACAAGAAGCGAAAAACATAAACATGTGACTTTAGTTAATTTCCCAAAGCTGATTCACCGTTAATAAACGACTGCAAAGCCCCAAAGGAACGCACACACAGACTCACATCCAGTAATTAACAGCGGAACCCCAAACCGCCGCCCAGCGAGATATAATCGGTGATGAGATCTCCGGTGATTGCATTGTTTGTAAATGAGAGCGGCGCAAATAAAGTACGGCACTCGATGCCGACCTCGGACTTGTTTAATAAATAAATACACGGCAGTGTGTATCACTCTTTACAGGCAATTCTTTGTTTGTTAAATTGAGAATGTAAAAAATAAATACAGTAGGAAACTTTTCGGCAAATTAAATTCGAATTAATCCATATTCTAAGTTATACTTTTCATAATTTATCCCTATTTTTCTTGGTCACCCAATAATTCAAAAAAGACATAACAAAGTTTTATTTATCTTAATTTAAGTTTTCCAATGCCTTATAGATTGAAATGAAACAAATGTAAGTTACTTGAAATAGTGCGCTTTTGACAGAAGCTGTAAGTTCAGTTTGACGATGTTCGGTTCCTGAGTTTATGACAACTGTCTTTTGACAGAATGAACCCTCTCTCTGGTCAGCTAGTATTAGTTAATCGGTGATGAGATCTCCGGTGATTGCATTGTTTGTAAATGAGAGCGGCGCAAATAAAGTACGGCACTCGATGCCGGACTCGGCTGCAAGGGACTTGTTTAATAAATAAACACAGGGCAGTGTGTATCACTCTTTACAGGCGAAGCTTCGTTTGTTATGGTGAGAATGTAGAAAATAAATATAGGTAGTAGGGAACTTTTTGGCACATTAAACTGTAATTAATCAATCTAAGCATATATTTCAAAACTTATCTCTATTTTCCTCGGTCACACTGTGATTCAAGAAAGACTTACCGATTTTTATTCATCTTATTTTAGGTTTTCAAATGACTCATAGATTAAAAAGAAACAAATTTTAATATAAGTAAAACTTTAAACTTAAACTTTGCGCTTTTGTCAGAAGCTGTAAGTTCAGTTTGACGATGTTTTGTTCCTGAGTTTATGACAACTGTCTATTGACAGAATGACCTCTGTCCCTGGTTCAGCTAGTACGAGTATCAGTTAATCGGTGATGAGATTTCCGGTGATTGCATTGTTTGTAAATGAGAGCGGCGCAAGTAAAGTACGGCACTCGATGCCGGACTCGGCGCGGGACTTGTTTAATAAATAAATACACGGCAGTGTGTATTACTCTTTACAGGCGAAGGCGAAAATAAATGCAGTAGGAAACTTTTTGGTAAATTAAAGTCTAATAGTTGGCAGGACCTTGGTCTAATAAAGGAATCAATGTCGAAGGAAAGAAATTGACCAACCTTCGTTTCGCCGACGACATTGTGCTTTTTGCCAACACACCCGCCGAGTTGGAGACAATGCTCCAAGAACTGAGCGTGGCGAGCTTTCGCATTGGGTTGACGATGAATCGGTCTAAAACAAAATTAATGACAAACGGCACACAAAGTGGGGTAGTGGTAGACGGGCAGATAATGCAATACGTCGATGAGTATATCTACTTGGGCCAGATAGTCTCCTTCGAAAATAGGCAGGAAAGGGAAATCGAACGCCGAATCGAGAACGCCTGGAAGAGCTACTGGTCCATGAAGGCTTACATGAAGGGGGACCTTCCGATTTCGTTAAAGCGAAAGCTCATCGACGTTTGCATTCTGCCTATCCTAACCTACGGTGCACAAACCTGGTCGCTGACCGAGAGTCTCAAGTCAAAGCTCGGAGTTTGTCAAAGGGCAATGGAGCGGAGTGTGCTAGGCATCAAACGCACAGACCGAATAAGGAACTCCACGATCCGTGCTAAAACTGGCGTTCAAGACGTAGGAATGAAAGCAGCCAAACTGAAGTGGGAGTGGGCAGGTCATGTCGGTAGGATGCATCCGGATAAATGGGCCCGACTCACAACCCAATGGATCCCAAAAGATGGCTATCGCCGAAGGGGACGGCCTAAAAAACGCTGGTGCGATGACCTGGTATACTACTCGAGAGAATGGTGGACTTTTGCAGAGGACAGGGAACGATGGAAAGGTTTGGGGGAGACCTTTGCCCAGCAGTGGGATCTTGCAGGTTAAAATAAAAAAAAAAAAAAAAAAAGTCTAATAAATCCATCTAAGCATATATTTCAAAATGTGTCCCTATTTCCCTTGGTTTCACTGTGATTCAAGAACGATTTAACCGATTTTTATTCATCTTAATTTAAGTTTTCCAATGCCATGAAAAATAAAAAGAAACAAATGTAAGTTAGTATTTCAACTTTGCGCTTTTGACAGAAGCTGTAAGTTCAGTTTGACGATGTTCGGTTCCTGGGTTTATGACAACTGTCTTTTGACAGAATGACCTCTCTCCCTGGTTCAGCTAGTACGAGTATCAGTCAATCGGTGATGAGATCTCCGGTGATTGCATTGTTTGTAAATGAGAGCGGCGCAAATAAAGTACGGCACTCGATGCGGACTCGGCTGCGCGGGACTTGTTTAATAAATAAATACACGGCAGTGTGTATTACTCTTTACAGGCGAAGCTTCGTTTGTTATGGTGAGAGTGTAAAAAATAAATGCAGTAGGAAACTTTTTGGCAAATTAAGTTTAATCCATCTTAGTATTTCAAAATGTGTCCATATTTTCCTTGGTCGCACTGTGATTCAAAAAAGACTTAACCAATTTTTATTCATCTTATTTTAGGTTTTCAAATAACTCATAGATGAAAAAGAAACAAATTGTAATATAAGTTAAACTTCAAACTCAAACTTTGCGTTTTTGACAGAAGCTGTAAGTTAAGTTTGACGATGTTCGGATCCTGAGTTTATGACAACTGTCTTTTGACAGAATTACCTCTCTCTCTCTCTCTCTCTGGTCAGCTAGTATTAGTTAATCGGTGATGAGATCTCCTCTGATTGCATTGTTTGTAAATGAGAGCGGCGCAAATAAAGTACGGCACTCGATGCCGGACTCGGACTTGTTTAATAAATAAATACACGGCAGTGTGTAATACTCTTTAAAGGCGAAGCTTCGTTTTTATGGTGAGAATGTAGAAAATAAATGCAGTAGGGAACTTTTTGGCAAATTAAAGTCTAATAAATTAATCTAACCATATAATTCATAATGTATCACTATTTTTCTTGGTCACACTGTGATTAAAGAAAGACTTAACGACTTATTTTAAGTTTTCGAATGCCTCATAGGTTAAACAGAAACAAATTTTAGTGTAAGCTAAACTTTAACTTAAACTTTGCGGTCTTGACAGAAGCTGTAAGTTCAGTTTGACGATGTTCGGTTCCTGAGTTTATGACAACTGTTTTTTGACATAATTACCTCTCTCTCTGGTCAGCTAGTATTTGTTGTCGGTGATGAGATCTCCGGTGATTGCATTGTTTGTAAATGAGAGCGGCGCAAATAAAGTACGGCACTCGATGCCGGACTCGCCTGCCCGGGACTTGTTTAATAAATAAATACACGGCAGTGTGTATCACTCTTTACAGGCACAGCTTCGTTTGTTATGGTGAGAATGTAAAAAATAAATAAGGTAGGAAACTTTTTGCCAAATTAAATTCAAATTAATCCATCTAAGTTATACTTACATTTCATAATGTATCCCTATTTTCCGTGGTCATCCTATAATTCGAAAAGGACTTAACCGTTTTATTCATCTTAATTTAAGTTTTCCAATGCCATAAAAATTAAAAAGAAACAAATGTAAGTTACTATTTCAACTTTGCGCTTTTGACAGAAGCTGTAAGTTCAATTTGACGATGTTTTGTTCCTGAGTTTATGACAACTATCTTTTGACAGAATGACCTCTCTCTCTCTGGTCAGCTAGTATTAGTTAATCGGTGATGAGATCTCCGGTGATTGCATTGTTTGTAAATGAGAGCGGCGCAAATAAAGTACGGCACTCGATGCCGGACTCGGGACTTGTTTAATAAATAAATACACGGCAGTGTGTATTACTCTTTACAGGCGAAGCTTTATGGTGAGAATGTAGAAAATAAATGCAGTAGGAAACTTTTTGACAAATTAAGTTTAATCCATCTTAGCATATAATATTTCAAAATGTATCCCTATTTTCCTTGGTTATACTGTGATTCAAGAAAGACTTAACGGAGTTTTGTTCATCTTATTTTAAGTTTCCGAATGCCTCATAGATTAAAAAGAAACAAATTTTAATTTAAGTTAAACTTTAAACTTAAACTTTGCGCTCTTGACAGAAGCTGTAAGTTCAGTTTGACGATGTTCGGTTCCTGAGTTTATGGCAACTGTCTTTTGACAGAATGACCTCTCTCCCTGGTTCAGCTAGTACGAGTATCAGTTAATCGGTGATGAGATCTCCGGTGATTGCATTGTTTGTAAATGAGAGCGGCGCAAATAAAGTACGGCACTCGATGCCGGACTCGGCGCAGGACTTGTTTAATAAATAAATACACGGCAGTGTGTGTTACTCTTTACAGGCAATGGTTTGTTTATTAAATTGAGAATGTAAAAAAAAAATACAGTAGGAAACTTTTTGGCAAATTAAATTGGAATTAATCCATATTCTAAGTTATACTTACATTTCATAATGTATCCTTTTTTTCGTAGTCATGCTATACTTAATTCAAAAAGGACTTAACCGATTTTATTCATCTTCATTTAAGTTTTCCAATCGTCATATAGATTTAAAAGAAACAAATGTAAGTTACTATTTGAACTTTGCGCTTTTGACAGAAGCTGTAAGTTCAGTTTGACGATGTTCGGTTCCTGAGTTTATGACAACTGTCGTGGTAGAATGACCTCTCTCTCTGGTTCAGCTAGTATATGTTAATCGGTGATGAGATCTCCGGTGATTGCATTGTTTGTAAATGAGAGCGGCGCAAATAAAGTACGGCACTCGATGCCGGACTCGGCTGCGCGGGGCTTGTTTAATAAATAAATACACGGCAGTGTGTATTACTCTTTACAGGCAATGGTTTGTATTAAAATGAGAATGTAAAAAATAAATACAGTAGGAAACTTTTTGGCAAATTAAAGTCTAATTAATCCAACTGAGCATATATTTCAAAATGTATCCCTATTTTCTTTGGTCACACTGTGATTCAAGAAAGACTTAAATGATTTTTATTCATCTTATTTTAGGTTTTCGAATGCCTCATAGATTAAACAGAAACAAATTTTAATGTAAGTTAAACTTTAAACTTAAACTTTGCGCTTTTGACAGAAGCTGTAAGTTCAGTTTGACGATGTTTTGTTCCTGAGTTTATGACAACTGTCTATTGACAGAATGACCTCTCTCCCTGGTTCAGCTAGTACGAGTATCAGTCAATCGGTGATGAGATCTCCGATGATTGCATTGTTTGTAAATGAGAGCGGCGCAAATAAAGTACGGCACTCGATGCCGGACTCGGGACTTGTTTAATAAATAAATACACGGCAGTGTGTATTACTCTTTACAGGCGATGCTTCGTTTGTTATGGTGAGAATGTAGAAAATAAATACAGTAGGAAACTTTTTGGCAAATTAAATTCGAATTAATACATATTCTAAGTTATACTTACATTTCATAATGTATCCCTTTTTTCCGTGGTCATCCTATACTTAATTCAAAAAGGACTTAACCGATTTTATTCATCTTAATTTAAGTATACATTGTCTTATAGATAAAAATAAACAAATGTAAGTTACTATTTGAACTTTGCGCTTTTGACAGAAGCTGTAAGTTTAGTTTGACAATGTTTTGTTCCTGAGTTTATGACAACTGTCTTTTGACAGAATTACCTCTCTCTGGTCAGCTAGTATTAATTAATCGGTGATGAGATCTCCGGTGATTGCATTGTTTGTAAATGAGAGCGGCGCAAATAAAGTACGGCACTCGATGCCGGACTCGGCTGCGCGGGACTTGTTTGATAAATAAATACACGGCTGTGTGTATTACTCTTTACAGGCAATGGTTTGTTTATTAAAATGAGAATGTAAAAAATAAATACAGTAGGAAACTTTTTGGCAAATTAAAGTCTCATTAATCCAACTGAGCATATATTTCAAAATGTATCCCTATTTTCTTTGGTCACACTGTGATTCAAGAAAGACTTAACCGATTTTGATTCATCTTAGTTTAAGTTTCCGAATGCCTCATAGATTAAACAGGAACAAATTTTAATGTAAGTTAAACTATAAACTTAAACTTTGCGCTTTTGACAGAAGCTGTAAGTTCAGTTTGACGATGTTTTGTTCCTGAGTTTATGACAACTATCTATTGACAGAATGACCTCTGTCCCTGGTTCAGCTAGTACGAGTATCAGTTAATCGGTGATGAGATCTCCGGTGATTGCATTGTTTGTAAATGAGAGCGGCGCAAATAAAGTACGGCACTCGATGCCGGACTCGGCGCGGGACTTGTTTAATAAATAAATACACGGCAGTGTGTAATACTCTTTACAGGCGAACATTCTCACATGTCGAAAATAAATACAGTAGGAAACTTTTTGGCAAATTAAATTCAAATTAATCCATCTAAGTAGGTATACTTACATTTCATAATGTATCCCTATTTTCCTTGGTCAGCCTATAATTCAAAAAAGACCTAAGCAGTTTTTATCCATCTTAATTTCAGTTTTCCAATGTCATCAAAATTCAAAAGAAACAAATGTAAGTTACTATTTCAACTTTGCGCTTTTGACAGAAGCTGTGACTTCAGTTTGACGATGTTGAGTTTATGACAACTGTCTTTTGACGGAATTACCTGTCTCTCTCTGGTCAGCTAGTATTAATTAATCGGTGATGAGATCTCCGGTGATTGCATTGTTTGTAAATGAGAGCGGCGCAAATAAAGTACGGCACTCGATGCCGGACTCGGCTGCACGGGACTTGTTTAATAAATAAATACACGGCAGTGTGTATTACTCTTTACAGGCGAAGCTTCGTTTGTTATGGTGAGAATATAAAAAAATACAGTAGGAAACTTTTTGGCAAATTAAAGTCAAATATATTCATCTAAGCATATATTTCAAAATGAATTCCAAGGAAAATACCTTGGTCACACTGTGATTCAAGAAAGAACTAACCAATTTTTATTCATCTTAATTTAAGTTTTCCAATGCCTTATAGATGATCCGGTGATTGCATTGTTTGTAAATGAGAGCGGCGCAAATAAAGTACGGCACTCGATGCCGGACTCGGCGCGGGACTTGTTTAATAAATAAATACACGGCAGTGTGTATTACTCTTTACAGGCAATGGTTTGTTTATTAAAATGAGAATGTAAAAAATAAATACAGTAGGAAACTTTTTGGCAAATTAAAGTCTAATTAATCCAACTGAGCATATATTTCAAAATGTATCCCTATTTTCTTTGGTCACACTGTGATTCAAGAAAGACTTAATCGATTTTGATTCATCTTATTTTAAGTTTCCGAATGCCTCATAGATTGAACAGAAACAAATTTTAATATAAGTTAAACTTTAAACTTAAACTTCGCGATTTTGACAGAAGCAGTTTGACGATGTTCGGTTCCTGAGTTTATGACAACTGTCTTTTGACAGAATGACCTCTCTCTCTGGTCAGCTAGTATTTGTTAATCGGTGATGAGATATCCGGTGATTGCATTGTTTGACTTGGCTGCGCGGGACTTGTTTAATAAATAAATACGCGGCAGTGTGTACTACTCTTTACAGGCTATGCTTCGTTTATGCCATGATGTGTGTACCTGGTTTTTTTAACGAATAAAACGTACATATTTTTTTACTGAATACGCAAATTTTATTAATCTCTAAGGTCTCATTCATTTTTTTTTTCAGTTTTGCCTTTCAATGGCTTGTAGAAGGTTTTTACGAGATGGAAAGTTAGGTACTCGTACTATTCATTTATACTTTGCGGTTTTGTCAGTTGGACCGCTCAGTTATTATGACAGTTGTTTTTTGACATAATGACTTCTTTCTGGTCAGCCAGTATTAGATAATTAGTGATGAGATCTCCGGTGATTGCATTATTTGTGTATAAGAGCAGTGAAAATAAAGCACGGTACTCGATAGCGGACTCAGCTCGGACTTGTTTAATAAATAAATACGGCGCAGTGTGTATTACTCTTTAAAAGGCAGCTGCTGCGATTTGCGGGGCGTATGCATCGTTTGTTACGGCGCAATGTAGTCTTTTTAAATAAAGAACATGTAAAAAACTCGCTGACTGTGCGCACTAATCATTGGGACCGTATAGCCTAGCCTATATTTAGTCTATTCATAAAAACGAACGCAACGCTAAAGCATAGTTTAAGCAATTGACGTGTTATGTCTCTTACTCGCAAATGGCGGCAGCAACAAGAATGAAAGTGACAAAGTGATACAAAAGTTAACGTGTTATTGAAGAGCTGTTTAAGTGTTTATGAATAAGGGATCTATTCCTTTCTAATACCAAAAACTAATACCAATGGTATTTGTTTGCTATCGTAATTAATTTTCTGTTCCGAACGAATACCAAATTTTAAATATTTCAATGTAGTTTTGGTATTCGTCCGGAATAGAAAATTATTACGATTACAAACAAATACCATTGGTATTACTTTTTGGTATTAGAAAGGAATAGATCGAATAAGGGGGTTAGAACTAAGTATACGATATTATTAAAGGAACTACTGTTGTTTTTGTTCCTACGTGAATACTTGCCTGTGACAGTTTGTTTGTTATACTCCCTTAAACCTAAACTAACGGAACATTGTACATATGTTTGGCTGGTGATAAACATTACTGCCAGATTTTATCAAGCCACTCTTAGGCCTCTGACTTAACGATTATGGCTGAAACAAACTGCCACAAATAACGCCGTAGGCTTATGCCTCGCCTACTGTACTTTTCTGCTTAGCCTTATGGTTGACTGGTAGAGAATGCCTCTTTGGCATTAAGTCCGCCTTTTGTACCATTCAATGTTGTGCAATGAAGAATAAATAAATAAATACCTCTTTTTAGAATTTGACGACAATACTAATTCAAATAGTTTAAAAAACCTGCTCTTAACTTTTGTCTGAGAAATGTTGATATACTGCTCGGCGCTCGCCCTAACATGGGCTATAATATTGCAATCCCATACCTCAAGGTTCGACTCACCCGCTCACTATACCGAGAACAGCGCTCGTCCATCACAATAACAAATGACTATCTCTCAGTTGGTAATAAGTCCTAATTAATTGTTATTACTTCAACACAATTTAAAGCCTTGCAGATTTGCAACTTCAAAGAGAAGTGCCACAAAGTTGTATTCCTCACATTACGGTGAAATCACGATTTATGTTAACATATTTGGGTAATTACGAAGTCGTAAATTATGGTGAGAGAAAGCGAAATGTAATAATATTAACACGGTTGATTTGTGTTGTTATTTATCAAAGGGTAGGTTAGGTATTTCTGCGACCGAGATTAGATTTGGCTGGTACTCTTCGTAATTATGGATATTTCTATCTACTTTTCATTGATGTAGTGATTGTGTGCTGACAAACAAGCACGCTGATCTTTTGCTACCCTTGAAAATAATAATATAACCACCTTTACACGTCCCACAGTCACACTGCTGGGCACAGGCCTCACCGCAATTATGATCTGACTCGAGCCTTAAGCCGCGTTTCCACGAGGCAACATTTGCCGCGCGACATGTTGCCCAACATACTGTCAACGTCGCATGCTGTTGAGCAGCGTTGCCGAACATGTTGAGCGTCACGCGTACCGCGCGCCAAATGTTGCTTGCCTAGTCGAAACGCGGCTTCACTCCAACACACGTGCTTGGTGCGGATTATTAGAGGTGTGAGGGTGGGATAAACCTTGTTGTCAGCTGTTATCAAGCACCCATAAGACGACTAGCGACGTTAGCGTCTTGCAATATTTATGTCTTTTAATTCATCTTTATCATTGGGGAATGTGTAATTTAGACTACAATTGCGTCTTCTTGCGCAGGGTTCACCTCAAAATTCAAACTTAAGTACCGATTCATGGTAACCACATTGAAAGTTAAAACATTGTTTTCGAGGTATCAAACACCACCCACCATAAACTAAGCAGAGAGAATGTACTATGGGTTCCAAGGGCTGGTAAAGGTTAATAAAAACACCACCCAAACACAAGAAGCCCAAAATATAACCTTCTCGCAAGTGTTTGTCTTTGGCGGGGGGCGAACCCGCGACCGTAGGTAAGACGTCACCCATTGTGCCACATACATGCCAGCCCTTCATCATCATCATCATACTAGCCGAACGACGCCCACAGCTGGGCATAGGCCTTCCCCAAGGATCTCCACAACGATCGGTCCTGCGCTGTCCGCATACAGCGGCTTCCCGCGACCTTGAGCAGATCGTCGGTCCACCTTGTGGACCTTAAGTCCTTAATAAGGACATTTTTATTTATTCTTTATTGCAGAAGGAAAAAAGTATAAGGCATTCTAACACTCATTATAATTTAATTAAAAATGAAATTACTTATTTCATTCACATGGTGAAACATATTCAATAGAATCATATTTCAGAGGTTACTTCACAAAATTGTATAGTGTAAAACCTTGGCGTTGTTAACCCTTTCAAACGATTGTCATTGAGTTGTATGTCTCAAAACGTTATTACTTTACATTGTATTGCAATTGTAATCGCGTCGCTGAATGAACACATTACAAGGCAACAATAGCAGCTCCACTTGCTATTTTTCAATTATGTTCACAATGTTATTCATGTAAATTACAGTCTTTGAATTTTCGAATGGCAAAAAAATATGACATATTTCTAACGAAATTTTGTTTTCTACTGAGTAGTTGATGAGTATTATGTATATTGTATTTTCGATAAGTCATGATGTCTACTTAGTTACTTGAGTAACTTTTTAGACTTTAGTAAATGTCACAGATTGTTTTTTAAATCTGCCAAAAGCTCAAAGCAGGTTTAGAATGACGCAAAATACTTTCAAATTTCATAAACAGCTTGCCTAAATATGGTTGATAAAAACCATCTGCCATCACCATAGATATTTTAAAAACATCGAGTTTCTCCAAAAATACTTGGAAAATGTGTTGCAGGTAAGGATTTGAATCTAACTCAGGAAGGCAGGAATTGAAAGCGGTGATCCTTTTACGTATTGCACTTCATTAACCCTAATTAGTCATATTTCTAATGAGCACGCTCAACCAGGATACGGCTGCTGTAACAAACTTAAGTATCGTTAACGCACAAGTGGATCTTCCTTTGTGATATATCCAGAACCTGAGTACGAGCGTGAATATGTGTCTTTGTTTGAAATAAAAACAGTGATGGGACCATCCCATCTTCGGGCTAATTAGATTGGCCATCAACAAAAAGCATCAGAAATGATACAAAATGGCAAATTATTCATAATTCGACTTGTCACGGACGTTATTTTGTAGGTATTTGTTGGTCCTCACGACACTGAAGTTGTTTGTAGCAATGTGAAGCGAGCTACGTCATAATATGATTGAACGAATATAGTGTAAAGAATGATGCGATGGCGTAGAAGTCTGAAAAAAACATCCGATCCGATTTGATAAACCAGCAAGGCAATTGGTATGTTTTATTTCTTATCACAAGTAACAGGGATGCTGATTAGGATCAAGTAAAACACCTACCTAGTCAAGCTCTGGGTTTGATATGGTTGTGAGATATAAAGATAGAATCAGCTTTTTCTGCCTGACTAGGAACGTTTCTGATCATTTTAGTGACAGTGACAATACTGTTATATCCCCGGCCCAAGTGAATGTCCGTGGGTTCCCTCTCGAGATAACAAAAAATCGTGGTCCAAGTATTACGTAACGTAGTGTCCACACAATGCCACCTGAATTGTGACCAAGAGCAGGTGTAAAAGTGACCTTTGTTTGTCGTTCAATTACCTAAATGTTACTATATTCACCTATCAACACCACAACGCAAAGGTTGGCACGTTCATTCTTTCATGCCCCCGCTCTAATGCCATTGTAAAATAAAACACAACGTTCGGTCGTAAACCCAGGCGTAAATCATCCGAAAACAAAACACAAACGGCGCCATAATGATCCTAAAACAAACAACCCTAATAATTTTAGTGTTACCAGACAAATGGCGCTGTTCTTTTACTTTCGCTGCGAATCAAATTAAAGAAATGCGTACAGAAGGGGCAATCCTTGTATAAATTTTTAGAATCAAATCTTGACCTACCCTGACGTCATTTTAGTAATAAGCTCACTTGTGCTTTTGTTTTTCTGAATGTTATACCTAGTTCTAGGCTAATTAATTGTCTTTTATGTTAACAGTCACACTCACGCGCTGCTGGATAAAAGCCACTATCATTGAAATGAAGTAATCACTACAAATTAATAGGTTGGTGAAGTAAAAATATGGTTTCGTCAATTTTTTTTTTATTATCGTAGAGTAATCAATGCCTTCCCTATCATTCTGTTTATTTTTGTAATATGTTGCAGTCCCGCTGTAATTCTTTGTCTTAAGATCAAAATACTCGGCAGGTGCTGCTTCAAACCCCACCTAACCGAGTTGTAATTTTGAATATTTATTTCTTTAGATAAACCAACAGCATTGTGAATTCTAAATGACAGTAGTATGAAGTCAGATCAATGCTTACATCTCTGCGGTGTTGAACGTTATTGCTATTGGATCGATCGATCGATTGCTGATGATGATTACTGGTTCAGTTGATCAGTTATGGTATAGCAGCTTAATAAGAGCGGTTTTTCCGCTTGCGATAGATGAAGGTACGAATCCCTCCCGGTGTCTTGACCCCGCTGATTTTTTCTGTTATTATTATGCCCAATCTACTTCATGTCAAGTATTGGCAAGCCTTCTGTGAATTATTTCGAGCAAAGGTGTGATCTTTCTCCCAGTAGACGCTTCGAGCTATGTATGAATTATTGCTATTTATGTGACGCGGACGCAGTAACTGACTAATATGTTTTCATCGCTGGTTTATAGTGGCAATAAAACCGGCCCAGCTGAATTCAGGGAACAGTCGTTAACTTAAATATTGTCTCTTAAATTACGCGAAATGGGACAGAGGATGATTCATTCGACGAGTGTCGCGCAACTTATTACGTAAAACAAATATAAACTCAGGTATTGTCGGCTTTAGCTGTCGGTTTAAGCCCTAAAGTGCTTTACGCGGTAGTTTCTAGAATAATTTTCATACGAAACACAACATCTGGTTGGTGTAAACGTTTTCAGCAACAAAAACACATTTTGGAATAAATAACGCCATGTTAGGTGATGTTTGTAGTATTTACAAATTCATTTTCAGTTAAGAACGTTATTTGAAGTTGAATACAATTTAGCTGTGACACAGTCTAGTTTATAAGAGGCACACAAGCATGATACCAATACCACAATCATGTAGGACTAACATTATGGATTATTTTCTGAAAGAACAACTGTGCCAGGTACAAAGTAGGCTAATCATTAGTATTACAGCATGTTACTTATACGAAGATACTTAGTTAAATATTGCAAAGAACTGATTGGCATTGAGGTAGAAAAGATCAAAAGTGAATTAAGACCATTCCAAGGCAAAAAGGCGGTCGGATAACCTAATTGAAGTTAATAGAATGAAACCTATGGATGAAAAACGCTTAGGACCGGCCTATGTTCAGATGTTACAGGCTTCAAATGATGATGAAGTTGGTAACAGCAATTTCGTCATAAGCGTTGACTGTACAGATTCCACAAAATCTGAGTGACCCACTTAGACTTGGTCACATTAGTCACATTGTTCTAATTCAGAGTAAGAGGAAGGGGAAACTATCAATCATTCGGGACACCGCCAGTATGGACGCGTTACGTGTACTCCGGTATTTACACATGGGACACAAAACGCACATTAATCGACCATTCGCACATAAACAGGCGATGGTTAAATTGGATGTTTTAGCGTGTTACCTACATGCCCTTTTATGGGGTACAATGATTGACAGGTATCTGGGCCCCGAATCTACTAATTTTAAAATGCTTCGATTGAAACGTAATTGAGTATCAATAGTCCAATTTGACAAATTTATCATACCAAATGTGTCGAAGACTTGGGGCCCTAGTCGATTACACCAAATAAATAGGTATGTATGTTCTATTTTCAAATTAATGGACTTTGTTTCGTCCTTATTCGCTAAAGCCTTACCTTTTTCAAACTCTTTATGCTTTACTTCTGAAATCCGTCACTTCAGATTTAGTGATAGTTTAAAGATGACTTCATGAAGTCATCGTTAAACTCAAACTACTATAATATCATCAAACTACTTGTAGATTTTTCGTGTATATTCTGAACAACTGTATTGAGAGCAGTGGTTTAAAGCGTTCCTAAGCTGGTCTAAAAGGTGTGATATCTTTCAGTTTTCGCTGTTTTCGATCCCATCACATCATCATCATTGCCTACAAAAGATGGAAATTATTGTTATTTTTAATGAGGCTCTAGTCGCTTACGCCTGCGTGAATAACGTAGGTATTCACGCAGGCGGTAGGTAGATCCAATTACTTATATTCAACGACTCGATTCTACTATCCCAAAAATGAAGATCTGTGACTTTTCCTGTGCTTGCTTAGAAAAAGAAACAAATAATAATTAAGTGTTCGGTAAAATCAATAACCGATTTCACGGTAGTTTCGTCCGACCCACAAACATAATTCCTACCGAAGCCGTTATAATCAGGTTCATTGAGTTTTTCCGGCAATAAAACAAATGGTGCAACACTAATGTGGTCGCTAACAAACGGTTCGAGTTTTATTCGCACGAACTCTTTTGTTTCTAAAACCTTATATTTAAGGTGGGAAAATGTGCAAAGAACATTACGTGAGTTCACCAAACATTGGAACCACTGTAAATATTTAAACACAAGAACACAACCGATTTTATAATCGGTTATCTTGTGTTACAGCACTTGTTGTGACAGCATAAGCTGTCGATTGCTAAATTCAGAATCACTTACAAAATATTTCAATGAATATTTTGATAAGTTCTTACCAAGTTTTTAATGTTTGTTAGATAATTCGACGTCCAAAACGCTGGCCCATTGAAAATCAAATCCAGGCATTAGCTGAGTGGGGTCTATCTTTTAAATAAATAAGTCTCTGACGCCCTTATGCAAGCTGAGGTCTAGGGTAAGGTAATTTCGGTTGTAAGTCCCAGAGTTCCCGGATATTTATTTTTGTTTAATTAAGACACAATAAACACAAATTAATATTTAATTATTTTGACCCGCCTAATCATTTTCATGGTTTTATTTTGTAAGTCCCGATGTCATAATTTATTGAACTTGTTTTGTCTCTTGGTTGAATGATTCAAAACGCCCTTATATTCCACAAGTGTGTAGCTTCAGTGCACGCACCGTAGCTACCAAGCATAACAAAAACAAAAGAAATATCAGATATTGGTTCGGAACAAAGGCAGCATGCATTAATTTGCTTAATTTATAACCGGGTTCGCTCAGAGGGCCTCGTGTATGGCCACTAACATTCTGTATTGTGCCGATTGGCGGCGAGTGCCGGACTGGTAAAAGAACTACAAGGAATTAGGGCAAGGTTAGGTTAAATAGAAAGTGTATGGTTCCGTATAGTGCTGAGGTATTCGTTAATAAGGGATACTCGCCTTGCAAAAAAAAGATACATTAAAAGTGAAATTCGAATATTGAATTTCGAAGACAGATTGGATTTCAAATTCAAAAGTCTGTCCTGAACCCAGGAGCTTTTGCCATCAAATACTTAGACTTCAAAGAAATTTGAGTTGCTAGCAACACTATCATCCAAAAGGTCATGAAAGACATTTACATTTCTCATTCATCGTTTAATTTATTCATTGATTCTATATTGTACTTATTCAAAAAGGTACGAGTACTTTCACAAGGCAAAGTACATGTCGTAACCAGTTATTTACCAGTCAACCACATGACAAAATATTACGGCGTGACAAAACTTAGGAGACAAGTTTATAACAAAACTTGATCATAAGTTACAACGAGGGTTTGTAAATAATAATCTTACTTTTTACTGATGTGTGCAAGTATGTAGGTACGACTATATTCAATGGTCTAGTTATAGGGTTCTCGGTTTTCTGATTGAGCAAAGGAACCCTGCTCAGCAGTCGGGCTCGGACCATGTTAACGCTACTTATTGGTTTAATTATACTAATGTCTAATTAATCTAAGTATGCACTCGTCTTCAAATGAAGATTACCAAGCAACGGGCGAGAGCAAATATCTCGGAACCTATAGTTTATGGTTGATCAGAAGTTAATAGCAAGTAAATAGTATTGAAATCAGATCCGCAATTACAAGCTACTTGAAATTATTGCTGCATATTTCATGTTCTTGTAACTAATTATAAGTATTTTAATTAAATATTCATCGGAAACCTTTTAAATTACTCGAGCGGTCGAGTGAGCGGATATTATAGCAAAAACTAAAAATAAACAAGTTATCAGTTTAAGTATTGTGACCTCGTTTTATTAACTTCACTTCACCTAACTTCAAGTAAATGAGTTCGACTAGTAATAAAAAGATGTCCAGCAAGAAAATGAGCATGGTCGTATGAACAAATTGATAATATAACTTCAATCGAAATGTGCAACCAATGACTGGCCTTTTATCAGTCTGGATAGAATATTTACAGCGCCGAAGGATCGTGGATTCGATGCCCGGACAGGTATCAAAAATACGTAATAAGAACATATTATTTATGTTGTGTTGTGTTCGTTTTGTGCCTCAGTTTAGCTTATAAAGTAAATATTAAGAAAACATCAAGAATGCTTATCAGTTTTAGACCTCAAGCTTATATTGTCATATCCCAGTAACGCTTCAAGCCGAGGTCTAGTAAAAAGACTGGTGAAAGGATCTTCAAAATGCTGCGGTACCCCACGCTCCCAAAATGAACCACCCCAAAGTAATTTCATACTAGGTATTTATGTAGAGTTCATCATCACCATACGCACGCATGACCTCCACTGCTGCAAACTGAAATAGACCCAACCTATACATTTCTAGAAAGGCAGGTTGTAGGCAGCCTGTATCTATTAAATCCCTGCTACATTCATCATACTTCTACCTTGCGAATGAGCATCCCATGCTACGTTGACCATTGATACTCGTCCTAGGCAAACGACCAACGCGACAACGCGACACGATGCGACGCGACGCGTGAAAATCGAATTGGCGTTGTGTAATTCTTAGGTACACCCGAATTCACAAGCGTCAAGCAACGCTTAGCACGCGCTCACGCTCATGTTGTCCCGTAAAATGAAAGAGACAGCTCAACTTCTGAGGGATGCTCGACGTTGATTTGCGATTGTGAATCCGGAGGTTAGTGTCCTACTAGTGGCGGCAGCAAATTGTATAGGTCGCATAGCGTCGCTAAATGTCGCGTCCCGTCGCTCACCTAGGACCAGGCCTGAGTCTCCCATCTCAAACTCAGGAACTTTAAGGACCCAACTTTCATTACTACAATTTGTAACTCACTGAACCGTCATAAAATCCTTTAATGCTTGCTCGAACACTTGAACTGCCTACAATACTGAGAAGTAATCCTAAATCCATTCCCTTTGAGCGTCGTCAGAGAATCCTTCGGGCCGATGGCGTGTTGCGGCGACATTGCCGTGATTCCAGGGAGTTTGGCCGATACTACCCAATATACGAATATGCTTTAGCACGTCTAACTTTGAACATTCGGGCTAAAATAAAAACAGACGTAAGAAAGATCAAACAGCAGGTTCAAAGAACTTTTACACTAAAAATCCCTTTTATAATTTTGACCTTTTCACCCCTTAACTATTGCAAAAATTGCGATAATCTCGGAATACTACTACTACTCGTACGTAGGTACACAAATCTGCAATGCAGTTAAGATATACATAGATAACCCGATCGACCCGTGAACATAACTAGTACCTTCAAATCCCACGCATTATGGTAACAAGTCCTGGCATACGATGTCCTTTTTAATAGTAACTGACGCACGCGCAGACTTCTGTAAATAATAATGTAAATAATACAAATGTTGGCCGCACAAAGAAACAGATGTTGAATATTCCTATTGATGTAACTGTTTTACATCGGTGAAATGCCGAAAGTTCATAATACCTACAACTAAAATACCGACGTTTAAAACATCGAAAATGATAAAAAAGAATGTTAAAATAAGACTTATTCGGCACTATTTCGTCATTATTGGGCATTTTGATTTCGGGATTTCTCACTTTCGGTAATCGGTTCGGTCAAATAAAAATTCGGCATTTTTATATTTGGCATTCCGTTTAAAGGTATCATACAATTCGGTCTTTTGTAAGTATATCGGTATTATGAAATTGAACTTGATGAGATAAGACATTTTACCTAAGAGCACGTGCACCTCAACCAGCAAGGTTCTCACAAGCTTGGCCAATGGCCAATGGCCAAGCTTGTGAGAACCTTGGTCTAGTGTCTATGTCCACTGTTGTCTATGTTACGACATATGTAATCGTATGTTTGATTGCCGCTGTTGTTGAAACATATATTCAGACTTTTCTTTATTGCTTTAGTTTTATAGAATAACGTTTACTTAATTGCATTCATAATACGAAAACTCATTGTAGGCCTGGTTTGTGATCAACTGAAGTTGACTGTAGTATTTTTAATACGAGTTTAAAGTCTTAAAGTCTTAAATAATAAAATAAAAAAATACTCGTACCTAATTCTGAAGGGTCCAAGTTTAAAAGGTTAAAAAAAACTTAATAATTGACACATTCAGATAAAACTTTGTTAAGCCGGTTGGAATATTTTTAACCTTAGATACGAGTAGTACTACTCTTTCAGGAAGTTTTATTAATATTGAAGATATCACCCCTTCTTTGAGTTAGTCAATGCTGTCAGCATTCTTCCTTTATTTTGAAAACACATGAGACTCTAATTTCGGAAAATAACAAATAGTACTTTTACGACACCAAACGATAAGAATCAAAATGTATCTTAAGAAGTTTTTTTTATCTATTCTTTTTTTTTTATTTTGTAATTTTGGTGGACTTTTTACTTGTTGACAGTACCAATTACTTTTATTAAGTGTCGTGATAGGGCAAAACTAATTTATCTCTATTTACTTAATACTACTCGTACCTAAATGTTTTACAAGGGATAGACCCATAGGGTATTACTACACTTTTATTACATTTTGTTTAATATTCCTAGTTCAAGGTAAATCCTCATTTACAACGAGGTCATTTAAATACTTCGTAGCTCTTGTGTTTTACCTCAGACAATAATAACTTTGTTTAAAACCGTTTTCAAAACATTTTCCACCTTATGGAGCATGAAATTAGGTCTAATGAAGCAGTTTGACAGTTATGTTTACATGGAAGGGAAAATTGTTCCGTCATGTTTTGACATTTTAATGTCCCATTCTGTTGTGTGGGGGTTAATGCCAATGCTTTTGTTTTGAGAGTGCCAAGCGATTTATGTTCGCTGAATGATGAATTTATTGGACTTTCGTGAGAGGTGTCGCAAAATTATACAGGATGTTCTTTTCTAGTGGGCATGGTAAGCTGACTACTATACCTTGTTTTAGCGAAAATCGGCCCTGAAGAGTTTTCTTTATTCCTCATAGTTTTGGATTCAGCCTGAAAATTCAACAAGTCTAACGATTCACCATCATTAGCAGCTGCAAGAAGTTCACTGAACATGGGCCAGGTGGTGTAAATGCTACTAGCTTTCCTCGGATCAGAATCTATCTGAACCTCGGATGGAGTTTTCACAAACCGCAAATATTTCGCTAGTTAGCACCTTCGATGCAGTTTGCCGTATTTCCGCCGTGTGTCGACATACACATAAATAAAACAATAGAAAAGGAGCCCTACACTCACCCAAAACGCCGATAAGTCACAAATATCCAATATTATCCGATATCTTGATTTTTCAAATAAATTTGTTAGTAAGGTGGCCGCCGCGGGAAATCGTCCATTTGTAGTTGTGAAAAGTCTTCAATGACAGCTGATTTTGCCGCCAAATTCAGCGTTGCCCGCCCATTAAGAAAAGAGTGCGGGAGGGAGATAGACATACATATAAATGAATACAAGACAAGGACAGTATGTGTGATGTGTTGATGCCGCGAAATAATTATAACTTTTTAATACTGTACACTTGTTAACTAAAGGCAATGATATCAATAAATCCAAAGCGTAAAAACTAAACATCCCCCCGCCCGAGAAAGGCTTAAGCCTTTATCAACACCGAGAATCTTCAAATAAGATCACAATACCGCAATAAACAAAATTATAAAAACTCAACAAAGGAACAACTTAAAAAAATAAATCCGCAAAACATTAAACGTCGAAACATCGTAAACGCAAAATACAAAACTTTATAACACCGCAAAATACTAAAATATCTATTTCCTTACAAGAAAAATGAATATGCATTTATGCAACCGAATACCTAAAACTGTTTTCATACAGTCTATAACATGACTAATCTAATTTACACTATCTTTACAAAATAACAACTAACCTAATCAAAATAAAATTCTACCGCGTTTACATAACCAAACGTACTTTTTCCCCCTGTACGAGTACAAAAACGAAAATTTTAAGTGACAAATTCATAAGGCAAAGTTCACCTATTAGCTACATATTTAACAACCGTTTGATATAAAATAAAATATAATAATAATTTTAAATTTATTAAAGTATGTAAATAAAATTAGCGCACTGCGTCAAAAGAATTCAAAACTCGTTTTGGATAACAGTTTGTAAGGCTGTTGCCCCTAAGTGGTCTTGAATTCTTTGAAAATGATCTAAGATCCGACAATTTGCTATAAGGCACTTTCCGTTGGCCTGGCAAATAAACATTCCTACAGTCACCGTGAAAATGTTTATACATTTTCATAGATTCAAAATCTTTATAATCCTTACGCCTATTCCACTGTTGATCCGCAACAACATTGGCGTAAGAAGTCCTATACCTTTTTAAATTGCTACTATTAACAGAAGTGGAAACCGCATTACTAACAGGTCCACTTACAACATAACCAAAAATAGTGTTCATCACACGGGGCAAATTATCACTAATTTTAATTGATCCGCTTAAAACAATATCTCCCATGAGATCCGCTCCGATCAAAATTTCAACCTCCCGGCTTAAATAAAACTTATCATCCGCAAGATAAAAGGCTGTATAGTTATCAGCAATAGAAGCTGGTAGGTTGAAATTAGGCAAATTATAAGTAATTTTAGACAAAACTACAGCTGGAGTTTCAAGAACAGGCATTTTACTATTTATCTATACACAAAAATACTAAAATTAATGTTACCTAACTAATAACAGGCACTAAGTTATCAAGATATTAAATAATAAGCTAGGTTAAAGATCACTTCAAAAGTTAACAAATGACACAATAACTTTATTAAATAGGCAATTTTCAATAAGTACCTACCTACCTATCCACAACTAGACCTTCTGGAAGTAGAAAATAATAAAACCATACCTAAACCTTGAATAATCCGCAATACCTACGTATAGTTATGTAAACAAAAGTAAACCGCAAAACTTTTGTTACAATGTTCAACTAAATATCAAGAAATTAAAAATAAAATAAAAACTCAGGTAAACCGCAAAACCTAAAGTAATTATATAAACCGTCAAACCTTTGTTACTAACAACAAAAAACAAAAAAGGCAAAAACACAAACCTAAATAAAATTACCGAGAACCGAACCTACAACCTATGGACTCCGCGCGACTAGCCTACACCCAGTTAAAATAAGCAAAGTGTTTTCCGTACACATCAATGCCATTCCTTCCTTCTTGTAAGTAAATTCCAATGAAAATTGTCAAACAAAACATAAAATCCGCTTGGAAACACAAAATAAACAAAATTCTTAAGTAACCCCAAAAGCTACGTACGCTGCATGAACAATAATCTTGTAATAAACCGCAAAATTACCAAAATTAAAGTTAATATCATTGTCCGATTTAGTTACCAATTGCACGTATAGATGGCGCTAGTTTGCGTATGTAATGTTTGTGAATGAATAAAATTAATGTTGTAAAATAATAACAAGAAACAATAAAAAGGGACTATTGGAGGGCAAAAATAATAATAATGAGTTAGGTACCGTGTGCACTTTTTAATACTGTACACTTGTTAACTAAAGGCAATGATATCAATAAATCCAAAGCGTAAAAACTAAACAGGTGGGTACATCGATTTGGAACCCAATAAGTCCTTGCTCGACAAAATAGGTACGTGCCTAGGACAAGATAAAATAAGACAAAAAATAATCTTTATTGCACAAAAATACATCAATCTAGTAACAGTAAGAAAACATTATGTACAATTCAGACGAATTCAGGAGGATTCTGCATAGATTCTGTTAAAAACATGTTATTTTGATTTTGTAATCACTATGATTGGTTGGCTAGGGCTATGCTCGGCGTCTCGCCCCGAGATCGAATCAGGAATGAGCAGATTCGTAGAAAGTTTGGAGTGCCGTTGTGGCCCAGCGGGTAAGCAGTTTGTAGTGGCAGTGGGCTAGGCACATAGCGCGTAGAACTGATGGCCGCTGGGGCCGAAAGGTTCTGGACTGCTATGCTATTCCGGCGGACGCCAAAACTCCCTTCGCTCGTGCGAGGTAACTTTAAAATTCAACTCCTTTGCGACTGTGGTCGTTTGAGAGAAAAGAACTAAGCCAAATATTTTTGTTTAATTATTTACATACAAAATGAGAGAAAATACTAATTCAAAGTAAAGCGTATTGATGATTTAGGTAAGCGTGAAGCACCTAGATGTGAAGTGATGTCCGATGTGCACCGCCGGAATAGCACGGCTGGAGACCATTTGAAGCAGAGGCGCTTAGGTGCAGTAAATGACATAATAATTTGACGAGAATGACATTTATTCTGTCTAATGACTTGACAAAAAATGACAAATTAATTTAACAGTTAATGACAAGCTTCTGTAGAATAACTTGTCATTTTACTTCACATAAATTAAAATTCAAAATAAAATTCAATTCTTCGTATATCAATGTAGTACGGGTATTTAATTCTAGATGGCGCTTTCTCAGACACAAAAACAGTAAATTGAAGTTGAAAGCACTTAGTTCCGGAGTTGGCTGCACCTGCGACTTCTCAAACTCCTGATCAAAGAGTGCAGGTCGAACTCTTTGAGTCGACTGATTTATGTGACGTGTCCGGTGCCCGTTTGTTGCGATTACGGTAAAGTCTCGGCTGGAAATACTTTAACTGATCTTTTAATACCTCGAGAGCGTCGTGGCCCAGTGGTTAAACACTCTGGCTCAGAACCCGGTGGTTCCGAGATTGAGTCTAACCAAAACACACCTTCAGTTCATTGGGCAATTTGCACTAACTCTCTAGTGATGGCCCTTACCACGTTCGGTTCTAATTCCCTCGGCGAAATGTGGGATTCTGAATGTTCCGTTCACTATGACGGTAACAATCAGTGTGCATCTGACTTCCCCTATTAGGGATATAGTCGTGAGGGTATGTTATGTTATGTTGACCTATTCCTATCCAATACCAAAAACTAATACCAGTGGTATTTGTTTATGATCGTAATTAAATTCTATTCCCAACGAATACCAAATTTTAAATATTTCAATGTAGTTTTGGTATTCGTTGGGAATAGAATTTAATTACGATCATAAACAAATACCACTGGTATTAGTTTTTGGTATTGGATAGGAATAGGTCGTTATGTTTATGTTTTATACCTAACTGTGAAAAATCAGAACAAAATAAAAAGTTATTCTTTTAGATCTGTTCTCTTAATCTATAAAAAATATTTACAGGAGCACAGAGGTGGCATTCCGGTCGACATCACTTAATTTGACAACACAATAGTTTGGTTCATATTGTTTTAGTAGTCCAAACCGTCTTAAACTTAACGAATGTTCGGCGTAGGGCTCAAATTTTGGCCGAATGCCGTTTTGTTCAATCCGCTAAAATTCTAACAATGAATGTGGAATGTGTTTCAGCCCATCTTTAGTACCCACGACTACACTCAGCATTGCTATTTGTGCAAATACATTTTTAAAAATAGATCCTCCACATATTGTCATATTTTGACAAATAAACAGTTTTTATTCTTCCTAAATAGGTACGCGATCATGATAGATAGATAGATAGATATATTCTTTATTGTATTGAACATGGTACCTACCTACGCAGCTACGCCTAGTGGAATGCAGGCATTCTGTCAATTGATTCTTCTTAACCTTGCGAGTGCAGTCGTGTATGATAATTATTTAGTGTCAAAATTTGACAATTGAAAAACATTTTTTTCTCAATTATAAAGCATTAGGTATGCACTAATGAATCGGCGTCTTTGAGTACGGCCGTTCTTTATTAATAAAAGAAACACAAATATTCACATTGATATTTGCCTGGTACTGGGTTCAAAGCCAAGACCCTTGGCGTAGCCTACCATCCCAATGACTTATTTTATTCACTATGAATACTAATGTCAAGATGTCGCATTGACACTTCAATTTTATTTGAAGACCCACTTATTGTCAAAATCCTGTTTCTGTATTGTTAAATGCAAGCATTGTTTGTTTGAATCTTAACCCTCATAATTTAGTTCTTTATTTAATAAACAGATGGCGCTGTTATCCCGAACCCCGTAAAAGTTTTAATTCCCGTCATTTACGCATAGTAAAACCATTTAAAGTTTTTTTTAAAATTGTCAAGTATTTTAGGTTAAATTCCTTACCACATAAATCCTTCAATCAAGAAATTAACCACAACAGGTTAGTTTTGGGAAACAAATTCCTAAAACGCGGTATCAACATTTTAGAACTGACTAAGTATATATACAAATTCACATCGATAATCGATGGAGTCCGTTTCTACACTGTGAAACAGTACCCGAGGTAAGATCTGTTCTAAATCTGCCTCACCTTGCTGAAGCATTCGAGCCCTTATTGGGGGAAGGAAGCTCATGCGGAAGCCTCGACGCCCTGCCGTCACGTCAATGCATGGTGTATCGCCACCGTGTCAAACCGATGCCCCATAGCGCCGTCTCGGCCTATGTGTCCCGGCCCTCGCGGCCACTCTCCTAGGTTTCGCGCCTACCCCGGCCATCAGTGCCACGCCGATTGTCATGAATCCAGTTCGTGGCAGTCAGGTCAGCGATGGTGGTTCTAGCCACCTCAACCCCACTGCTGTAGAACATTCGACTCCCTTTTTTGAACAATGAAAGGGGAAGTCAACATTTAAATATTTAATAACAAACTAACATCTTGACGATTATGATATTTTTTTTATGTTTATTTATATTCTTTTCGTGATTTATTATTACTTACTATCGTACAAATGTTGCTTATCAATCAGATGAAGCCATTCCCACTAAGTAAATTGTATTGAGAATATTTATCAAATACACATTTTTGTTCACATATTATTATTTATTGACTTCATTGTTTGTTTCATCCATATAATTCTCATTTTAAGATAGTTAATATTTATTGCACAACTGACGACTTCGTGTTCGGACTTAGCTTTTAACCACCTTATTCATAAAAACGGACGCAACGCTAAAGAATAATAAAGTTACACTTGCTGTTTATGATTATGATCTCATGCTTAGAGACCCGAGGGTGGCTTAATAACATCTGCCAGTAAGTTTTATCACTAACCTTATACCCCCTCAACATCTCGCACTAAGCTCAGAGTATGGCTCGTTCCACCTTATAGGTAGTTGTTGTGATGAGCTTGTTTGTTTTGTATTTAGTACCCCTGCATTTCGCATTCTTCTGTTGTTGTATAAATAGAATCGTCATTCGAAGACAGCTCTAAAATAAGACTGTCCTAAATAGCTTCAGTTCGCAGCAGGTAGTTAAGCGTGCATCATTACCTTAGTAGTTGTATAATTAGACCGGAGATCGATCGTGTAACTGGCGTGGATGTCTACTCTTCTGGGGCCTTATTATCATCATCATCATTTTACAGCTCAGTTTAAGCCCCTTATTCATAAAAACGAACGCAACGCTAAACCATCGTTTTAGCAATTGACGTGTTTTGTCACTTACTCGCAAATGGCGGCAGCAACAAGAATGAAAGAGACAAAGCGATACAGAAGTTAACGTGTTATTGAAGCGCTGTTTAAGTTTTTATGAAAAAGGTGGTAAGTCTTTGCATTCAAATTTCAATAATTTGACTAAAGCATGCACTATTTACTACACAAAACATGAAATGCGAGTTGCGACAGTAAATATGCAGCTCAAAAAATGGGCTTGTGACTGAAACTGTCAGGTTATAAGAGTTAGTAGGTAATAATGCCCCTGTCACGGTCAAAGTCAATAAAATACGAGTACCTACATAATTATGTACAGACGGGTTCACATCAACTTTTACTTAGGATCACCTTACACTTCTGACATAAGACCCACTTCGCAATGGATTTGTAAACTTTGATGTGAACTTGTATTTAAAAAACACTCAGGCCACTACAAACAGACATGTTCATGACGAATATTTTGTAGTGAGTGGGGTTCAAACCCGCGTCCTTTGGTGTAGTTGCCAACTTCTCAGCAATTACACCAAATCGGCCGTCAATTTTAAACTATAAATGTTTTATCCGTTGAGGTGCCCGTGGCGCAATTGTGACAGTGATCGGCGACGATCGCTGTCGCCCCGTCGGAAATGGTATGGGTGACCACCTCGAGCGAAATTTGGTGATGTATTTTTCGGACACCTCCGTGCTTCGGAAGGCACGTTAAGCAGTTGGTCCCGGTTGACGTCGCTTGATAACATCTCACATTGAGATTGCTCATTAACCTTACACCCCTCAACCCTCCGCTCTGAGCCCGCGTGTTGGAGTTTTGCTCGTTCCACCTCATAGTTGTAGTAAGGCCTGTGCCCAGCAGTGGGACGTATATAGGCCGTTTATGTAGTTATCTATGTGTGTACAGAGGCGCTCACATCAACCTTTACAAAACCGTTGCAAAATGGGTTTTATGTCAGCGGCATAAGGTGCCCCTATGTTAAGGTTGATGTGAGCGCCTCTGTACCTATATATCCGATATCTATTTTGCGTTCGGGAGTAGACCTCCAGCCCCTGATATGCGCCCGCGTCGATGCAGTCGTCGGTGCATCGACCGTCGACGTCGCAAGTATTTCGGGCCGACCAGGGAATTTTCACACGTAGGGTTAGCATGGCCAGATGTCCGACATTGTGATGATGGACAAAACATCTTTACTGTTTTTTTGTTGACCGTATTTATTGGCCGGGTGGAATTGATGAGAAGCGATTAATGGAACAGAGTTTTGACAATGGTGTCTTTGACAGGCCTTAGATGTTCAAAAGTGACAGGTCAAGAGTAGTTTTGTACAAAAATGTTAAATTAATAGGTACATTGATTTTCAAATTTCTGATTCAATTTCTGCTTTCCTAAATAAAAACAATAGTACCTAGGCATGAAGGTAAACATTTTTACTGACGCTGGCAACCCTACTGGCATAGCCATACATGAACTTTCACTCTTAAGCTCTAAATATACCTAAGCTGCGCGATTAATGCCATCTAACTTCAACCGCGATCTATAGCCATCTACTGAATGGTCCAAAAGCCCGCTGAAAATAGGACTATTTGTAGGCAATGATATTACAATAAAATAGACGTAGATAGGTTATGTCAACACTGACGCGAAGTCTTAAATCGTCCACGGGTACGACGTAGTTAATATGACCGTGTAATAACGTGTGAACAAGACAGTACGATTATTTACTAGAGCGTAAACGAGACAGATACATGTTGCGCAGTGTCGTCTCAAACTGTCAACACTGTCAATGCTATACTCAGGTACCTACACGAAAATTTCTGATTTCAGGTGCCACTTTTTAGCACAAGTAACCTATCTAAGTACCTTTTTTTATTATAATATCATTGATTGTAGGTATTAGGTGGTAGACGAGCCGTGACAAGCTTCTGATGAAATGCCAGTATCCCAATGGTCTGAGGACAGATCGATGGCAGGATAACCACACTGGAAGGCAAGCAGATCAAATTGTCCTATTTTAGGGTTATCATGACATTCCTTGAAGCTGATCCATCATCAGCATGATGATGTAACTAACCCTAGTCACAATAACTTTAATACCAATTTCAAAAGTAACCACATTTCAGTATGGGTTACCAATAGCAACCGTCAAAGTAATTGTTACTAGGCAGTGACCCTAAGCGTTCAAAATGAATGAACTGCAGCTCGCACGAACGGAAACCATTATAATTAAAAGAGAAGCTAACAAAAACAACAGCTTGAGGCACGGCCGTGTCTCGTTTAATGAGACATTTAAACAATTATTCAGCAACAAAGGTTCTCCAGACCATTGTGGCGGACGTCACCTGTCCCCTGAGGATACAATTAACACTGATTACAGTAATTACATACTTAATTTTTGTAGCGATACAATCACCCACGGTGGACCACACGCAAAAATGTTCCGTGAAATCCCGAGAGGCGACGCGTTTGGAATGGAAACTAAACAATCAGACTAAGGGAATGTTTCAAATCGAGCAGATGTGTTGCCGACTGTCGCATACTTGCGTAATGGCGGAGAATGGAATAACATGCTTATTAAAAGAAAATACTACAGGTTGGAAAATTCGGCCTCCGCCACGGATCTAAATTAGTAAATTGCTTACTTTTGTGTTGAATACCTCTAGCGTCAGCAAATCATACACAAGGCAAGACAAGTGTCCGTTTCTAATGTTGTAAAAACGTAAGGTAATCGCACGATCATGAGTTCACGTCTCGTCGTGGCGGGAGGCTTAGTACCGGTGATAGGGTGGGAGCGCCAAAAAGCCAAGAAAACTCATGCGTGACAGTGTGGTGGACTCACCACCTACCCGCGGCCTATAAGGGCGACGCGTGAGGTTAGAGGGCCGGTGAGGCCTGTTTGCGCCAAGATGCGCGTGGCAGAGGACGTTGGACACAAAAAAAATTTTTTTTTTTAAAAAAAACAATTTTTTTTTCATTGAATTTTTAAATTGACATTTTCAAGAATTAGCAATATAATAATAAATAGTAAAAAAAACATACTGCATGTTAGTTTTTAATCCATAATCGCTATTTGCTACTAGAAACCCTGTGCATGCCACGATCATGTGCAGTCCGTCCACTTATACTCAAGAGACTTCAGACAGCTCTTCAATTCACAAAATCGATACTACTCCATTCTTTACTATCCCTTTGGGCGATTCATAAAATAGTTCGTTCCATGATCAAACCTTGATATATCTGACGTCGAACGATTTTATTCGCCAATAAAAAAATCTGCTTCATATAAATAATAAAAACGCACAGACAAGTTAATCGTGCGCTCATGCTAGGTAGTCGTTCAGCTATAACTCAATGTCCTGCAGTACTTGTTACCCAGCATAGACTATATCAGAACATAAAAGTTAATACAGCCATGCGAAAAGTAATTTATGCCAATACTCGATGAATGTATCCTTTACACGCAACTATAAAACTTATCCTTAAAATCAGTTAAAGTTGTATTAATAAAGCAAGTTACTCGATAAATCAAGACTGTATCGAATCAACAATCTTTTGATTGACGATTTTCCAATTACGTCGGTGCATAAATATTCCATTTGTTTTGCATACACGGGAACGAAACACGTATTGGGTTTGATTGAACCTACAATGGCGTTCGCACATTTGATTTACTAGCGGCCACACCATGACATAGCCTAAGAAACCCTCACTCAAAAGTAAACGTTAACAGCAGATGTCAAAACTTTCGTACTGAGGCCTGTTAGAGCATGTCTTCGGTAGAGTTGCAGAACTCTTAGTAGGTACGTGCATTAGTCGATTTATGCATTGAAGGTATTCAGTCGTATTGATTTATTAGCCCATCTCGGAGTGGGCGTCGGAATGACTTTGGCGGATATTTCGTGAGTTAGCTCTAATTTATAAATGTTGTTAAGGATAAGGAACATTAAATTTAACGTAAAGACGGGAATAGCGTTCATAAGCGATTTTTCATTGTAATAAGTCAAACTCAAACTCCCTTAAACAGAAATCCAACTAAGAAATAGTAACTTCATTTGTGGTTTTGTCTAAAATTGTATTTGTGAATTATGCATGCACCGTCGGCAGATATATTATAGTATCTGTTATATTATGTTCTTGTTAAGAGAAGAAATGAAGAAATTAACTATCTGTGATCTAAAAAACCTTGGCTTGCCTGCTGGGAAGATACTGCGCCGCTCTGAGTCTGCCTAATGCGCAATGGTGCATGGGGAGCTATTGCGACGTGCGGCGCTCGACATAGTTGGCATGTCGCGCCCACTCGGCCTCGCTCGGCCACGCCACGCTCAGGCGCCTATACGGCTCTCGATATGATGATTATAAAAGCTCTACCGAAATAATGTAACGCAGCGAAGCACCAAGCTTAACCCCACTGATGTACAGTTGACTCCCTTGTTGTCTAATGCTAAGCTAATCATAAAGAGGAATAAATATTATGACCACCAAAATACATCGTTTCCCCAAAGCTCTTTCACCAAATATTTATACTCAACACCAAAAACATAAAGCCTAAAATACTGAATACTGAAAAGTTGTACTACGTTGGTTAATTGCAATTGCAATCCTTCGTAGTGTTTTTACGTCTTGGCCAACCGATAAGTACTTACTTAATAAATGGTCGCTTAAGGGAACCGCCCGTCTGCCCTTCTACCTGCTAAATTGTAATTGTGATCTGTAGTTCTAAAAGACGACAAACGATGGCGTTGACAAAGTGATGATGACATTTTGTAGTAGTTTAGATATACATTTTAAAATTGTTGAATGAAAAGCTGTTCAATCTCTTTTAATTCATATCAAAAAAGGTTCTTAAGTACTCAGGGAATGTACTAAATCAGAAATACTTTTGAATTGTCCAAGGAACGCTTGATTTCTTAATAAAACCTGAAACGCGCTTTCAAAGTTTTAGTGCCACTTCGTTATAATATACATTTATGTCGACTTTGCAGTCGGGGAGTCCGTTTCTACACAGTGCAACAGTCCCTTAGCAGAGCTGCTCTAATTCTGCCCAATGCGCAATGGTGCAGGGGGAGCTATTGCGACGTGTGGCGCTAGACAAAGATGACATGTCGCGCCCACTCGGCCTCACACGGCCACGCCACGCTCAGACGCCTATACGGGCGCATCGATATGATGATTGAAACATTAATGAAACAATGAAACGCAACGAAGTACTAAGCTTCACCCCACTGATGTAGAATATTTGACTCCCTTTTTGCCAGACGTCATAAGCTTATTTTATTAATGCGAAATAACCGTATTTTCAATAGAGTTAACTCTGAACAAGATGTCGATTACTTGCATCATAAATACACAACTGATGTTCAGTAATTATTCAATTAAGTCGTACAAATATCTAGAGAATGGTGAATAGGTCTCTTATAAATGATTTTGAGAATCAAGAATGTCTTTGTGATTAGAATTAAAGTCAATTAAGATTTGAGATAAAATGACAACATAATAAAAGATACAAATACGAACAATATCATGCACAATTCAAGAAAGTAAGTACATACTCATGTTTTTAACGCCAAACAAGTTAGTTTACTCTGAGTTCGGATGACCAAAAGGACGCTTTGTTGTCCAATACCTAAGTTTTTACATCGTTGCGGTTAAAACTACTGTACTTACTAGACTTCGAAAAAGGTAAAGTCTGGCTAAGGGAGTAAAAAAAGTGACAGTAAAAATTTCACATATGATACATGATGTAGAATGTATTGTGTTTAAGTTGTTATTTAAAATATTTCATAGGAGTAATTTGCCTGTATGAAGGTTTTTTTTTTAATAAATGTGTATTTTTATTAAGGGTTACAGGATTTCGGTGGATATAAGCCACCTGCAACCGGCTGCTATGGTAATCTAGATAGTAGGCATAATGTTCAGCAGTGAACTTCATGCGGCTGTTGATGACGCTGCGGTCGACAAAGCAGCGCCAGACCAGTGGCGCAACTTCACCCCTGGCTCGTAAAAATGTGGTTTCCTCCTAAAATAAAGCTCCAAGTTTGAAATGACATGTCATTGTAACTTAAATGTTAATGTTTTGGAATCCTGGATCATTATATTAGTGTAAGTCTTGTTGGTGACCTAATAAATAAATAAATGAATAAATGAACTTAAAAGAAAAATCTTTTCTTTTTTCTATAAAAATGTATATCTTTGACGAAGATACAGCATTAGTGAGGGTAAATAACAAAGATAAATAATTAAGTGTCATTGTTAGAGCTGTAATTAACTAGAATCAGCGGATTAAGTGCATATTGTTGAAGGAGTGTAAGGTTATTTATAAACCTTGCTGTCAGACAATATCAAGCCCCCTTAAGGCCTCTGACTGGGCTTAACCACAACAAACATAGAGGAGGTCTTCGGGATAAAGAGGGGTCAAATATTTCACAGCAGTATAATTAATCTGCTGCTTAGCTCCGAATTCAACAACCATCTCATTCAGTGCCGAACAATTGTCAGATAGGAGCTCTATACCTTTTGCTCTATAACAAAACGGACTCTACGTAGGTATCTATACAACTCTGTAACAAAAAGAAAGAAAAGACATTATTATAAACGATACCAAATAAAACACTGTTAGAACTTCAACGCTTTTAATATTCGGTCTTATGCATTGTAAGGAACTGTGTTTTGCGTAGATATACTTACTGTGCCAACTTGGATATATTTATTGCTTTGAATTAATCATCAAACTTAAAGCCTGAGAAAGAGAATAAGGTGAGAAAACGTCTAGAGGTAATATTATGAAAAATGTGCTGCACATTCAAAACTCGTGGTGTTTTTACGTCATCGTCAACCGATAAGACAAGTACTAATGAATGGTTGCTTTTCTTCGGGCTTTTGAGAGACCCGTTTGGCTGCCCTACTACCTGCTTATTGTACTGCTATACTTATTGGAACCTAATGACATTTTTGTAGTTCCAAAAGCTGACAGACGATGGCGTTAACAAAATAAGGATAATATTTTGTGGTAGTTAAGATACACAAATCAATGTTTTTGAATGAAAAACCAAATAAACATACATTATTTCACATGAACAAGGTTTTGAAAGACTCAAGTTATGTGTCACTTTCAAAAATACTTCTAAATTGTCTAATAAATGCTGTTAATTGCTTGAAAAACCTGCAACGCGCTTGCAAAGTTTTAGCTTCACCTTAATATATATACATTTGTCTCAGTAATGCAGTCAGGGAGTCCGTTTCTACACAGTGTAACAGTCCCTTAGCAGAGCTGCTCTAAATCTGCACAATGCGCAATGGTGCAGGGGGAGCTATTGCGACGTGTGGCGCTAGACAAAGATGACATGTCGCGCCCACTCGGCCTCACACGGCCACGCCACGCTCAGACGCCTAAACGGCTCTCAATATGATGATTATTGAAACATTAATGAAACAATGGAACGTAACGAAGTACTAAGCTTCACCCCACTGATGTAGAACATTTGACTCCCTTTTTGCCACACGTTACCCAAGTTTTTTTTTTATATAACCGTATTTTCAATTCAGTTAACTCTGCACAAACACGATATCGATTACAGGCATCATAAAACCCCATAAAATACTCAACTAATGAGCAGTCATTAATAAAGTCCTGCTAAATATCTGAAGAATGAAATGATATAAATGATACCTCTTTTGTAATAATATATTATTACAGTATTCAAAAATGTATTTGTGATTAGTGTTTAAATCAATCAAGACTTGAGACAAAATTACAATTTTATGAACGATGCAAATACGGACAATATCGTGCACACTTCAAATAAGTAAGTACATACCCATGTTTTAAACGACAAACAAGTAAGTGTACTCTGAGTTCAGATGAAAAGGACGTTTTGTTGTCCAATACCTAAATGTTCCGTCATTGCGGTACTAGGGGTATTAAAGACTTCAAAAAGATAAAGTCTGGCTAAGGGTGTAAAAAAAGAGAGTAAAAAAATATTATTATCATATTATGTATCATACATGATGTATAAAGTATTGTGTTTATGTTGTTATTTAAAATATTATATAGGTGTTATTTGCCTGTATGAAAGTTTATTATTAATTTATGAAAATGTTAATTATTGATATTTATAATGAAGGTAGCAGGATTTTGGTGAATTCAAGCCGCCTGCAACCGGTAATCTAGATAGTACGCCTATGATCAGCAGTGAACGTCATGTGGCTGTTATGATGAAGCAGCGGTCGGCAAAGCAGCGCCATGCCAGCAGTCAAACCTTACCCCTACCAAGTAAAAATGCAGTTTTGTTCTTAATGTTTGTGATAAGTGTTTAAATCAATTAAGACTTGACAGAAAATTACAACATTATGAAGGATATTGTACATACTCATGTTTTTAACGCCAAACAAATAAGCCGCTTTGTTGTCCAATACCTAAATGTTCACGTCGTTGCTAACCGAAACCTTACTAAAGGTACCTATTAAAGACTTTAAAAAAGATAAAGTCAGGCTAATGTGATTGATGACACATAATGAAGAATGTATTGTGTATTATTCGTTATTTAAAATATTTTATAGGTGTAATTTGCTTGAATGAAAGTTTGTTGTCAATTTTAATAAATGTTTTTTTGATTATTATTGAAGGTTACAGGATTTCGGTGGATATAAGCCGCCTGCAACCGGGTGCTATGGTAACTACGAAGAAGGCCTATGTTCCGCAGTGAACTTCATGCGGCTGTTATGATGACGCAGCGGTCGACAAAGCAGCGCCAGGCTAGTAGCCAAACCTCACCGCTACCACTTAAAAATGCAGTTTTCTTAATAAAATAAGGCTCCAAGTTTGAAACTACATGTCGTTGAAACTTAAATGTTGATGAACATAGAAATCCTAGAAAGAAAACTTTTTTTATATAAAGAACTCTATCTTTAATAAACATACAGCATTAGTGATGCTAAAAAACAAAGAAAAAAATGAAGTGTCATTGTTAGAGCTGTAATTAACTAGCATCAGCGGATTAAGTGCGGATTGTTGAAGGACTGTAAGGTTATTAATAAAACTTGCTGTCAGACATTATCAAGCCACCTTAAGGCCTCTGACTGGGCTTAACCACAACAAACATAGAGGAGTTCTTCGGAATAAAGTGGGGGTCAAATATTCTACAGCAGTGTTATTAATTTGCTGCTTAACTCCATATTCAACAACCATCTCAATGAGTGCTAAACAAGCGTCAGAGAGGAGCTCTATACCTTCAGCTCTATAACAAAACGGACTCTACGTATATATTCAACTCCGCAACAAAAAGATAGAAAAGACATTATTATGAACGATACCAAATAAAACACTGTGAGAACTCCAACACCTTTAATATTCAGTCATAAACATTGTAAGGAACTGTCATGTGCGTACATGTATACTTACTGTGCCAACTTGGATATATTTATTACTTTGAATCAATCATCTAACCTTGAGCCTTTTGCGAATAAGGTGAAGAAAGGCCTAGAATTATACTATAAGGAATGTGTTGCACATTCAAAACACGTGGTGTTTTTCCGTCATTGTCAACCGATAAGACTAGTAGTAATGAATGGTTGCTTAAGAGACCTACTCGGCTGCCCTTCTACCTGCTAATTGTTAACGTTATTTGTAGTTCCAAAAGATGACAGACGATGGCGTTGACAAAATAATGATCATATTTTGTGGTAGTTAAGATACAGAATTGAATGTTTTTAAATGAAAAACCAAACAAACATACACTATTTCACATGAACATGGTCTTAAAAGACTCAAGGCATGTGTTACTTTCAAAAATACTTCTAAATTGTCTAAGAAATGCTTTTATTTGCTTGAAAAACCTGCAACGCGCTTGCGAAGTTTTAGCTCCACCTCGTTATATATACATTTCTCTCGCTGATGCAGTTGGGGAGTCCGTTTCTACACAGTGTAACAGTCCCTTGGCAGAGCTGCTCTAAATCTGCACATTGCGCAATGGTGCAGGGGGAGCTATTGCGACGTGTGGCGCTAGACACAGATAACATGTCGCGCCCACTCGGCCTTACGCGGCCACGCCACGCTCAGACGCCTATACGGCGTATCAATATGATGTATATTGAAGCATTAATGAAACAATGAAACGCAACGAAGCACTAAGCTTCACCCCACTGATGTAGAACATTTGACTCCCTTTTTGCCAGACGTTACAAGTTTATTTTCTTAATGCGAAATAACCGTATTTTAAATTCAGTTAACTCTAAAAAAATACGATATCGATAACAGGCATCATAAATACTCAATTGATGGACAGTCATTAATAAAGTCGTGTATCTAAAGAATGGTAACTACCTCTATTTTAATAATTTATTATTTTAAGAATCAAAAATGTATTTGTGATTAGTGTTTAAATCAATTAAGACTTGAGATAAGTTACAACACTATGAACGATACTAATACGGACAATATCGTGCACACTTCAAATAAGTAAGTATCTACATACTCATGTTTTTAACGCCAAACAAGTAAGCGTACTGAGTTCGGATCACCAAAATGACGGTTTGTTGTCCAATACCTAAATGATCACGTCGTTGCCGTTAAAACTACTGTACTTAAGGTATTAAAGACTTTAAAAAAGATAAAGTTTGGCTAAGGGAGTAAAAGAGAAAGTACTTTTAAAAAAGGAAAAGTCTGGCCAAGGGAGTAAAAAAGAGACATTAAAAATTTAATATATGAGACATGATGTAGTATGTATTGTGTTCTGTTAATAAAATATTTCACAGGTGTAATTTGCCTGTATGAAGGTGTATTATTTATTTTAATAAATGTTTATTTTTAATAAGGGTTACAGGATTTCGGTGGATGTAAGCCGCCTGCAACCGGCTGCTATAGTAATCTAGATAGTAGGCCTATATTCAGCAGTGAACTTCATGAGGCTGTTATGATGACACAGCGCCCGGCCACTAGCGAAACCTCACCCATACCATGTAAAAGTGCAGTTTTCTTCTTAAAATAAAGCTCCAAGTTTGAAATTACATGTCGTTGAAACTTAAATGTTAATGAACATAGAAACACCAGAAATAAAAACTTTCCTTTTTTATAAAGATTTCTATCTTTGATGAAAATGCAGCATTGGTGATGCTAAAACACAAAGGAAAATAATTAAGTCTCATTGTAAGAGCTGTAAATGACTAGAATCAGCGGATTAAGTGCAGATTGTTGTAGGAGTGTAAGGTTTTTTAGTAAATATTGCTGTTAGACATTATCAAGCCGTCTTAAGGCCTCTGACTAGGCTTGACCACAACAAACATAGAGGAGGTTGTCGGGATAAAGTGGGGGTCAAATATTCTACAGCAGTGTTATTAATTTGCTGCTTAACTACATATTCAACAACCATCTCATTAAGTGCCAAACAATTGTCAGAGAGGAGCTCTATACCTTCAGCTCTATAACAAAACGGACTCTACGTGTTTATTCAACTTTGCAACAAAAAGATAGAAAAGACATTATTATGAACTATACCAAATAAAACACTGAGAACTTCAACACCTTTAATATTCGGTCATAAGCATTGTGACGAACTGTCATGTGCGTACATGTATACTTACTGTGCCAACTTGGATATATTTATTGCTTTGAATTAATCATCAAACTTAGAGCCTGAGAATGAGAATAGGGTGAGAAAACGTCTAAAGGTTATACTATGAAAAATGTGTTGCACATTAAAAACTCGTGGTGTTTTTACGTCATCGTCAACCGATAAGACAAGTACTAATGAATGGTTGCTTGAGAGACCCGCTCGGCTACCCTACTACCTGCTAATTATTGGTAATGACATTTTTGTAGTTCCAAAAGCTGACAGACGATGGCGTTAACAAAGTAAGGATAATATTTTGTGGTAGTTAAGATACAGAATTCAATGTTTTTGAATGAAAAACCAAATAAATATACATTATTTCAGATGAACATGGTTTTAAAAGACTCAAGTCATGTGTTACTTTCAAAAATACTTCTAAATTGTCTAAGAAATGCTCTTAATTGCTTGAAAAACCTGCAACGCGCTTGCGAAGTTTTAGCTCCACCTCGTTATATATACATTTGTTTCGGTAATGCAGTCGGGGAGTCCGTTTCTACACAGTGTAACAGTCCCTTAGCAGAGCTGCTCTAAATCTGCACATTGCGCAATGGTGCAGGGGGAGCTATTGCGACGTGTGGCGCTAGACAAAGATGACATGTCGCGCCCACTCGGCCTCACACGGCCACGCCACGCTCAGACGCCTATACGGCTCTCGATATGATGATTATTGAAGCATAAATGTAATAATGGAACGCAACGAAGCACTAAGCTTCACCCCACTGATGTAGAACCTTTGACTCCCTTTTTGTCTTAAGATCACAATGTTTTCTTTTTTAATGCAGGCTTTGTAATTATTATCGATTGACATAATCCTATACTGATTAGACACTGTACGATTCCTATCGCCGTCACAAAAAGTCGGTAGGTGTGCTGTTATTTTTCGTGTTGAATTATGATTGTTAGATCTCCTCGTTACTTTAATTAAAAATACTCTTCTACTACTCTCAATGTTATATTTCTGAAAGAATTCTCCACTGGCGTTAAGTCTTTTTTCAAATATTTTTACTTTAATTCTTTAGAAGGTAAATAAGCGATTTTGTTCCTTAGACAATTCCTTATTTTTACGCTGATTCTGCAAGTGCCAACCAAATATAACAATGCACTGACCGGATGTAATTTAACCGCGGTACATGTATTTTTTCCCTACACAATGACAACAAAATGATAAATATTATTCATACTAGGTGATCTTTCCAACTGAGCGTTGTTGGTAAAATCCTCATCTAATCTATGCAAGATATAGAAAAAAATCTCAAAAGAGTCTCCAAACCCGCTTTGCATTCATGCTGCATAGTTTGGTACTTAGATTTTAGAAAAAATAATTTGCTTGATCAGGAATAGAACCTGTTAAAAAAAAGGTTTTCAAAATGTACAGGATTTTTTCAAGCGCCAGCTAGGCTGACGTGCATGCCCTGTACCCTGTAATTGCCTGTGTGCTCACTCTTTTGTCAATTACTATTAACACAATATTGTAGTGCCCTTACAGGTTTCATGTCGTAACTCAATAATTATAGATACGAGCTTGTAAACCACCTGAAGTTATTTTTCAAGATCTAAGTACGCATTATGGGTTTGTCATAATGTGTCTGGAGACTCTTATGAGCATTTTTCTATATCTTGCATAAGTTATGATTAGAAAAACAAGTCTCAGCTGGAAATAGGTATCAACCATTAAATAATATCTGTCATTTTGTCCGTGTAGTGAATAAATGCATGTTACGATACATTAATTTATATATTATATATTAAACAAACCAAAAACCACAATGAAACATTACAGCGAATATGTATGGAAATACAGATTATTTTAAAATAATAATAAAATAACATCTGTTGAAATGAACAACAACTTAAAAGAAAAATAAAAATAAAATCAATAATCAGGTTCTTAAATCGAAACAAGAGGTACTTAAAACAAAAGGGGAGTCAAATATCCTACAGCAGTAGAGTGAAGCGATTGCTTCGTTTATCATTGAATAATCAATAATCATCTCATTGAGTGCCGTAGGCATCTGAAAGCAGCTGGAATTTCTGCTTTCGTACCGTGTAGAAACGGACTCCACAATGTCGATGATGAACCAAACGTATTTATTCAAAGCTGCAGAAAAAACTTTGTTTACGCGATGCAAGATTTGTGATCAAAATAGATATTTTGATAGAATAGCTAAGTTATAAATTTTTGAATTATTGTTACATTTATTTGGTAAATTATTTCTGTAAATCACAGTTTCAGTGCTATATCATTCAATATAAATTAATGAAAAGTAAAACAGTAACACTTTCTCGCAGCTGCAATCAACTACAAAAGGCTCAAAGTTGGCAACGCCATCATTTATCGCTTTAAAGAACTACCTATTATAATACATCTTCGGTCTTTGCAAACTGATAAGTATAGATGTATTGTGGCTTGAAAGACCGGCTCCGCTGCCCCTCTACCTGCTAGGTGTAACTGTGATTTGTAGATCTAAAAGATGACACCCGATGGCGTTGGCAAAGTAGTGATAGATAGATAGATCTATTCTATATTGCACACCAAAACAACATAAATGAACAGCAAAGAAACATAGATTAACGTTAATGTACAATCTGGGTGGCTTTATCGCCATGCCCATGTGATGCCATTTTGTCGTCGTTAAGATATACATTTGAAAGAATTTTAATGAAAAGTTGTTCAAACTGTTTTTAACTTCAAATATAGATGGTTTCTTATTACTTGGGTTATGTTCTACATCAACAATACTTTTGATGTGTCTGAGAATCGCCCTTAATTTCCTAAAAAACCTGCAACGCGCTTGCAAAGTTATAGCTGCACTTCAGTATAGATCCATTCATGTCGGGTTTGCAGTCAGGGAATTCGTTTCTACACAGCATAACAGTCCCTTGGGAGAGCTGTTCCAAGTCTGCCTAATCGTGCAATGGTGCAGGGGGAGCTATTGCGACGTGGGGCGCTCGACATAGTTGGCTTGTCGCGCCCACTCGGCCTCGCACGGCCACGCCACGCTCAGACGCCCATACGGCTTCTTATATGACGAGTATTGAAGCATTAATGAAACCATAGGACGCGACGAAACACCAGGCTTTACCACACTGTTGTAGAATACTTGACTCCCTTTTGGTCCAAAGCTTTTTTTTACTTCGATTTGTTGCTTTATTAATCCATTAGGTATTTAGTTGGTATTTACGCCTGGTACAAATATAATAACTCTACTTATGTAGTTAAAATTAAGGCAACGACAGTAGTTATTTCTTCAAATAATTACTTTTATGTTTATTCACCTCATGCTATCAGCTGGTTGATAATTCTTTAGCTAGTCTGGCAATGTCAATTATGAAATACATGCAAGTATTTTTTTAAATAATATAATTATTTGTTAATTCACTTCTCATTTAAAAACGCTTAGGTATTTCATAATGACTGCAAAGTGTCATTATCACTCTGTTCAACTCTGTTGTTCAATACATTAACGTTAATCTGTGTTTCTTTGAGATTCATTTATGTTGTTTTAGTGTGCAATAAAGAATAGATCTATCTATCTATCACTACTTTGCCAACGCCATCGGGTGTCATCTTTTAGAACTACAAATCACAGTTACAATTAGCAGGTACACGGGCAGCGGAGCCGGTCTTGCAAGCCACAATACATCTGTGCTTATTAGTTTGCAAAGACGTTACTTATGAATCCCGAAGATGTATAATAGTTCTTCAAAGCGATAAATGATGGCGTTGTCCACTTTCGGCCCTTTGTGGTTGATTGCATCTGTAAGAAAGTCTTGCTGTTCTACTTCTCATTAATTTAAATTGAATAATATAGCACTGAAAACTGTGATTTACAAAAATAATTTACCAAATAAATGTAACCATAATTCGAAAACTTTGTTGCATAGCTATCCTGTAGAAATATTTTGATCACAAATCTTGCATCGCGCAAACAAAGTTTTTGCTGCAGCTTCGAATAAATGCGTTTGGTTCATCATCGACATTGTGGAGTCCGTTTCTACACGGTACGTAAGCAGAATTTCCAGCTGCTTTCAGACGCCTACGGCACTCAATGAGATGATTATTGATTATTCAATGATTCAATGATAAACGAAGCAATAGCTTCACTCTACTGCTGTAGAATATTTGACTCCCTTTTTGTTTTAAGTGCCTTCTGTTTTGATTTAAGAACCTGATTCTTTATTTTATCTTTATTTATTTATTTATACTTTATTGCACAACAATGAGATTGTTACAAATGGCGGACTTAATGCCGAAAAAGGCATTCTCTACCAGTCAACCATAGTGCTAAGCAGAAAAAAAATTAGTAGGCGGTGCAACAGTGTAAAAAAAAACATTATATAAAAAGAGCATAATAAAAAAAAGAAATGGACAAAATAATTGAAACTAGAACTTGAATTTGAACAATGAGGATTTTACATTACGTAAATTTACGTCACTTACGTTACGTTAACTTTATGATATGGTGAGTATAGATTAAAATATTTACCGGTAATAGAACATCAAGCTAGAATTTTCTTAAATACTAAAATTAGGTGTTAAACCATTTCTCATCCAAAAACACGAATTTATTTCATAATAACTGCAAAATATCATAATCACTTTGTTTTTTTGAGCTAACGCTTGTCATTCTTTACAAACGGCAATTGTCAGGTAGAACAGATCTAACAGGCAGTTTTCTGCATTGCTACCTATCGGTAGGCCTTGCTAATAGGAAGGCCGTCTAGGGCTTTGTAATAGAATCGCATCGAATGTTGTGGGAAGTCCGTAGGTTGATTGTTTTATTACCAACCAACTAACTGTAGGTCACAAAAGTTCCAACCCTGTATGAACAACTAAATAGTTAGAGGAAGGGAAAGTAATAAAAGTTTGGTTTATAGAACAATTTTACGTCTGAAAAATCTATTCAGAAGTTGATTTCCACATGACGCCGGATCATACAATGAGACAAACACAAATCGATCTGTCGTTGTGCTTATATAAATTGTTCATATACTAGCTTAATTAATATAAATAACTCGAAAATACATAAATTCAAGTACTTAAAATATTTTTGACATTTATACAATTACAGGTTTGAATAAAAAGGGAGTCAAATATTCTACAACAGTGGGGTGAAGCCTGGTGCTTCGTTGCGTTTGCGTTTCATGGTTTCATTAATGCTTCAATATTCATCATATCAAGAGCCGTTTAGGCGTCTGAGCGTGGCGTGGCCGTGCGAGGCCGAGTGGGCGCGACATGCCAACTATATGTCGAGCGCCACACGTCGCAATAGCTCCCCCTGCACCATTGCGCAATTAGGCAGACTCAGAACAGCTCTGCCAAGGGACTGTTACACTGTGTAGAAACGGACTCCCTGACTGCAAACCTGACATGAATGTATATATACCGAAGCACAGCTAAAACATTGCAAGCGCGTTGCAGGTTTTTTAAGTAATTCAGGAGGATGCTTAGACAACTTTGAAAGTATTTTGATGTTTGTATATTACTAGGGTAATAAGAAACCATCTTCATTTAAATTTTAAGGAGTTGAATCAACTTTTCATTCAGAAAATTGTAAACGCTGAGTTTGGAGCTATAAGTGCCGTAACCTAAAAATGGGTAATTTAGACCCATGCCTGTACTCGGTGTAACAATTTCACTCCATTTTTTCCATACAAAACGAGTTTTTTGATATTTATATTCTATTTGTATTACTTCTTCTTTATTGTAGTTTTAACCTTTTTTATTTAGTTCGTTAGTGCAAAAGACATATTTGAGCGGTTTTTATAAAAATTACAGGTTTGAACAAAAAGGGAGTCAAATATTCTACAACAGTGGGGTGAAGCCTGATGCTTCGTTGCGTTTGCGTTTCATGGTTTCATTAATGCTTCAATATTCATCATATCAAGACCCGATTAGGCGTCTGAGCGTGGCGTGGCCGTGCGAGGCCGAGTGGGCGCGACATGCCAACTATATGTCGAGCGCCACACGTCGCAATAGCTCCCCCTGCACCATTGCGCAATTAGGCAGACTCAGAACAGCTCTGCCAAGGGACTGTTACACTGTGTAGAAACGGACTCCCCGACTACAAACCTGACATGAATGTATATATACCGAAGCACAGCTAAAACATTGCAAGCGCGTTGCAGGTTTTTTAAGTAATTCAGGAGGATGCTTAGACAACTTCGAAAGTATTTTGATGTAGTACATTACTAGGGTAGTTAGGACCCATCTTCATTGAAATTTTAAGGAGTTGAATCAACTTTTCATTCAGAAAATTTAAAAGGGAAATCTTAACTACTGCAAAATGTCATCATCACTTTGTCAACGCCATCGTTTGTCATCTTTTAGAACTACTAATTTTAGCAGGTAGAAGGGCCGCCGAGCCGGTCATCCAAACCACAATACATCTGTACTTATCAGTTTGCATAGACATTACGTACATACAAACTCCGAAGTGGTAGTTATTTAAAGCGATAATGATTGCCTTGTCAGAAATTGTTGCAGCTTTACTTCTCAATAGGTATTCAAATTGAATGATATAGTACCTAAATTGTGTTTTATAGAAAATCATATCCAAAATGAATGTACCGATTCAGTCAAAAACTTTGTAACGAGCTATATTGTAGAGATTTGATCACATACAATTGCATAACGTGAACAAAGTTTTTGTTGCAGTTTTTAGTCGGTGCACATTAAAATCCCAAGAAACAGAACGCCTTTATTTAAAATATACGAACTCAAAATACCCGAAATCAGAACACCTAAGCATTTAAAATACCTGACCCGATAACACCTTACTTTACAGTCAGTGCTCTAAGAAATGTATCCACGTACATCTGCCAATTTAAAGTTCTACTAGGCCACAAACCATTCGAAATCATGTTGTATTGATTTTATCTTATAGGGCAGTAACTGTACAATACCAGAATTTACATTTCTGAAACTTATTTTAAATATTAATTGTATTTTTTAAACCATTCAACCATTAGATGGGTGACCACCCCGACTCCTTGCTTCGGAAGGCACGTTAAGCAGTTGGTCCCGGTTGACGTCGCTAGATGTCAGTCATTAAGCCTAGTCAGTGGGCCTTAGGGCGGCTTGATATCATCTGACATTAAGGTTGCTCACTAACCTTACACCTCTCCAACAATCCGCACTGAGCGCTCGTGTTGGAGTATAACTCGTTCCATCTCATAGTTGAGGTGAGGCCTGTGCCCAGCAGTGGGACATATAAAGGCCGTTTATATTTATGTATGTTTTAAAATTATTTATTTTCTCTTTACAATAGGTAGGTACCTAAGTAAGATGTTTAAATGCATTTTCAAAAAAACGCAACCTTTATTGTGAGTGACTGATGACTAACGTAGGTTCAGTGAGAACCTGTGGTGCAGGTCACCAGGGTCTACACAACCGGCAAACGGTTTGATTGATGCCACTACAAAGCTCTGGTATTAGTACATACATTATTATTTCCATTTTTAAAATACTAAACCTTTAAATATCAAATTTTCAATAAAATCAACAAAGAACATCATTCGGATTCATAAAAACCACAATTGTTATTGTGGGATTGTTTATGAATAAATCGACCTATTAAAATATCATAAAAAAGTTCTGGGTTCAACGCAAGCAGCAAGCCTGGAAGCAAGTCCTTTCTTGGGTTATAAAAAAATGACCACCCTATTAACAATTAATGATAACCCTTTATAAATCCTTTACAGATTAGGCATTGTGCGATTCCTATAATAAGTCGGTTTGCTGTTATTTCATTTCGTGATTGAACCTGTGTTCATTGTTCCTCGGGGCGCATATCAGAATCCCAAAAAACGAGACGCCTTTATTCTTAATATACAAACACTAACTACCCGTAATAAAAATATCGTAGTTTTGAAACTCCAAGAATTTGAAGAACAAAAATTTTTAAATGCTTTACGGTTGAATAGCTTAAGCTCAAAAGCTCTTATTACCTACAGAATTAAAACAGATTCTTTAAAATATTCTAGGGCAAATTAAAAACATGTTTTGCGTTATTCAATCATTTCTACATTTATTTTAAAGTCATAAATTAATAATTAATTTAGCTTGGTCTAAATAGTAGTAAATCCATCCATCCATCGTTTACCACATCGTCGTTTTCAATCAGGTGAGATCGCGGTCAAATGCAGGTCTATCCAATTTTTTTGAAAGTACATTCAGAGTTCCTTTAGTTCTAAGCCATCACATTAGGAAATTCTGCCATGCTGTGATACATGTCTGGCCAATACTAGAGCCAGGGTGGTTTTGTGGTTTCATTGTGTTTTCTGTGCAATTACTAGCGGCCGCCCGCGAGGACATCCGCGTGGACTTAAGTAAGAAAAATAATGATATTTTTATATGAATTGTAGCCTGTCTTATTTAGATGAATTAGCTATATTATTGTAAAGTTTCATTCAAATCCATTCAGTAGTTTTCAAGTGAAAGTCCAACACGGCAAATCCACCCACACATACCAACTTTCACATTCATAATATTAGTAGGATAATCTGAAGGATATTCTTGTGTGAAAGAAGACGTGGTTACAAAAATTGAGATGGGAATAGTGAGGTCATTTGCTCATATGGAAAGTTCAAGATGTTATCAGAAAGGGTCAGGTCAAGAGTACATGTATGGAAGGACTCATGAACGTAGAGGAAGCGCAAGGTGTGTGTAACACAGGGTCGTAGCGAGTAAAAAGAAGTGGTGTTTCGTGTCCATCACGCCAAAGAGGCGTGATGGTATGTATTGTATGATTTTCATAGTTGATTTCTACGTTATGTGGTTATTTGAACATGATATTTAAAGGTTTGAAATTTTAAAAATGGACATGATATTTTAGGAATTAGAATTTGTGTCAGGTATTTAAATATGGAGGTATTCTGATTTCGGGTATTTTTAGTTCGTGTATTCTAAATAAGGGCGTTTTGTTTCTGGGACTCTGGTATGCACCCATTAAAAAAATATATAAATGAAAAAGAAAACTTTGACAAAAAGGGAGTCAAATGTTCTACATCAGTGGGGTGAAGCTTAGTGCTTCGTTGCGTTTCATTGTTTCATTAATGCTTCAATAATCATCGTATCGAGAGCCGTTTTAGGCGTCTGAGCGTGGCGTGGCCGTGTGAGGCCGAGTGGGCGCGACATGTCATCTTTGTCTAGCGCCACACGTCGCAATAGCTCCCCCTGCACCATTGCGCATTGTGCAGATTCAGAGCAGCTCTGCCAAGGGACTGTTACACTGTGTAGAAACGGACTCCCCGACTGCATTACCGAGGCAAATGTATATATAACGTGGTGGAGCTAAAACTTCGCAAGCGCGTTGCAAGTTTTTTAAGCAATAGGGAGCATTTCTTAGACAATTTAAAAGTATTTTTAAAAGTAACACATGGCTTGAGTCTTTTAAAACCATGTTCATGTGAAATAATGTATGTTTATTTGATTTTTCATTCAAAAACATTTAATTCTGTCCCTTAACTAACACAAAATATGATCATCACTTTGTTAACGCCATCGTTTGTCATCTTTTGGAACTACAAATCACATTACCAATTAGCAGGTAGGGCAGCCGAGCGGGTCTCATCAGCCACCATTCATTAGTACTAGTACTAATCGGTTGGCCATGACGCAAAAACACCACGAGGTTTGAATGTGCAACACATTCTTCTTAGTATAACTCTGGACCTTTCTTTACCTTATTTACAAAAGGCTCAAAGTTTCATGAATAATGCAAAGCAATAAATAAATCCAAGTTAGCAAAGTATACATGTACACACATGACAATTCCTTAAAATGCTTATGACCTAATGTTCAAGGTGTTAAAGTTCTTAAAGTGTTTCATTTGGTATCGTTCATAATATGTGTATTCTTTCGTATATCCTTCTTTGCATAGTTAAATAATTTCATGTTGTAGAGAAAAAGTTATAGAGCTGCTTTCTGACGCTTGCCTGGCACTTAATGAGACGATTGCTGAGTTTGGAGATAAATCAAGCAGCAGATTCACTACACTGATGTAGAATATTTGACTCCTTTCTTGTCCCGATCACCTCATCCATTCAACCATGTTATAATTTGTTGAATCTTCACGTTACTGCGACTAAAAATACCCGTTGACAGCATGATTCTCGGTGTCATACCTACTTTATTATCTTTTAATATTTTTAAAACTCAACGCAAGTGGTGTTGAGTTTTTTCATATGTGTTTACTTATATTCTTGTTTAGGAGGTAAACAAGCGAATTCGTTCCTTAAATAAATTCTAAAGATAAGCATTTATTTGTCTCCTAACATTAAGCATTCGCCATTTTTAAGTTTCGGTATTCGAAGTGTGCTAAAAGTTTATTATAAAACTGCGAATGCTCGACGTTCTGTTACTAGTGAATGTAGTATAGTGTGAAACCATAATATGAAAATAAATTCAAGTGCGTAAAGCATAAAAACATTATTTTACAAAAGGGATTCTACGTCAGTAGGGTAAAGTTATTACTTCATTTTCATTGAAAAATCAACAATCATCTCATTCAGTGTCATAGGCGTCAGAAAGCAACTCTATAACTTCTGCTCACGTACCGTGTAGAAACGGACTCCACCTTGTCTATGGCTAGCCATACATTTTTTTTCACAACTGCAAGAAAAGCTTTGTCTGTCCGAGAATTGTGATCAAAATATCTCTACTGTTACTGTATAGCTAAGTAACAAAGTCTTAGAGCTATTGAAACATTTATTTGGTAAAAAAATCTGTAAATCACAGTTTCAATGCTAAGTATATCATCTCTGTAATATCAATATGGATTGCTGTTTGCTAGTCTCACTAAGACTCGGGAACGGCTAAACTGATTCGAATTTAGTTTTGAAACATTTGTGAATACCCAGGGAAGTTTTTAAAAAGGCGCGAAAGACCAATAACATTTACAGGACGACGTCTGTCGGGACTGCTAGTAATATAAATGACTAAAAATGACACTATAAGCAACACTTTCTTACAGATGCAATCAACTACAAAGGGCTCAAAGTAGACAACGCCATCATTGATCACTTTGAAGAACTATTATACATCTTCGGGATTCATAAGTAACGTCTTTGCAAACTGATAAGTGCAGATGTATTGTGCCTTGGTAGACCGGCTCCGCTGCCCCTTTACCTGCTAATTGTAATTGTGATTTGTAGTTCTGAAAGATGACAAACGATGGCGTTGACAAAGTGGTGATGTCATTTTGTAATGGTTAAGAAATACATTTTAAAGAATTTTAATAATAAGCTGTTCAAACTTTTTTAACTCTATATGAGAATGGTTTCTAATTACTTGTAATGCACTACATCAAAAAACACTTTTGATTAGCCTAAGAATCACCCTAAATTTCTTTAAAAAACCTGCAACGCGCTAGCAAAGTTTTAGCTGCACTTCGGTATATATACATTCATGTCAGGTTTGCAGTCGGGGAGTCCGTTTCTACACAGTGTAACAGTCCCTTGGCAGAGCTGTTCCAAGTCTGCCTCATTGCGCAATGGTGCAGGGGGAGCTATTGCGACGTGTGGCGCTCGACATATAGTTGGCATGTCGCGCCCACTTGGCCTCGCACGGCCACGCCACGCTCAGACGCCTAATCGGGTCTTGATATGATGATTATTGAAGCATTAATGAAACCATGAAACGCAACGAAGCACCAGGCTTCACCCCACTGTAGTAGAATATTTGACTCCCTTTTTGTTTAAAGAATCATAGGCATTTTTGCATGGGCGCTGGCCGTAAACCCAACAGAAATAAAATGTACGGATTTTAAAGTTGGATTTAAGTAATCGAATAACCCATTCTGTTTTTTTCATTCATCAATATTGTTTATTATATCAAGCAGAATGTTTTCTAAAACTGGGTGAAATGCATTTAAAAGGCTAGTACTAGTTTTAAAATCTCTAAACATACAGGGTTTATTATTCATGATTTAAGTGAAGTAAACCTAAGTCCTATTACCGCATAATTTTTCACATGTGTTTGAAATAATATCTATATTTGTAGTATTGTAGGTTACTACGTACAATAACAAAAAAAAAGACTACATAAAAAAACATAATACAATAAACACATAATAAATAAAAATAATAATAAATAATAAAATAACATAATAACATAAGAAGACATAAAACTGAAAAAAACATAATGAATACTTTCATTTTGTTTTTTTTTCCTGAATGACTACGGTTTAGCCATTTATGGCTTTGACGGCTTTAACGGCTAAAGGTGAGGGCTCTCACTCTTAACCCTTAAAGTGACGAACCAACTTAAAGGTCTTTTATTATAGAGGACAATCTGACATGATATTATGTTTATGGTGAAAAGCGCGCGTAGCGATTCGAAAAAGGCACATCGTCCACTGAAGGTTCTCGGTGTGTATAAGCTATCTTCTAACGTCGGAATGTATAGTGACTATTTAAAATGATAATAAACTTGACCTATATTATGTCAACAAGGTAAATATTTCTTTCAAAAGTATACTAACATTGAAGTCAGTAAGTAGACGTATAATGAAATAATAAGTATCTACTGTGGTTTCATCAATACTGACGATGAATAACTTACTTAATTAGTAAGAAAAAATTGATTTTGAATCTGTCCATGGTACAATTTTGAAGTTTGAACAAAAAGGGAGTCCAATGTTCTACGAGTACATAAGTGGGATGGAGCTTGGTGTTACATTGCATTTTGATGTTAATTTATTACTTCAATGATAACATAACATTACATACCCTCACGACCATATGCCTAATGGGTTAGTCAGAGGCACACTGATTGTTGCCATCATTGTGAACGGAACATTCAGAAGCCCACATTTCACCGAGGGAATTTGAACCCAACGTTAAATTATTACTTCAATAATCATCATATCAAAAGCCGTATAGGCGTTTGAGCGTGGCGTGGCAGCGTGAGACCCCGAGTGGGCGCGACATGCCAACTATGTCGAGCACCGTACGTCGCAATAGCTCCCCCTCATACATTGCACAATGGGCAGACTTTATATATATAAGTAGATGAAACGTAAGAAGATGAAACAAATTATGCAATTTAAAACATTTAAGCGTTTCAGATTTCTTCTGTCAACTGAAGAGTAATTTCAAAGTAGTAATTTACTTCAGTCATATAAAATATCTTTATGTGGCATGATCTAAGTCAAATCAGTTATTATTTTTCAAAATGAAAAAAAATAAAAATGCTTTATTGATCTCTGAATCCTCTTAGACTAAACACATACATACATGGCATTTAAAGACCTTTGTCTAATTCGTCGATTAATCCAAGCATACTTAAAGAATGAACAGGGGATCCCAAACTAGGCACAGCCTGAATCTTGGGCAACCAATAGACGAATTGTATCAACAGAATTACATTATCTATTATAAAAATATCGAATACTAATGTACTACTACAAAATGTGGTTTAAACAAAAAGGGAATCAAATATTCCACTACAGTGGGGTGAAGCCTAGTGCTTCGTTGCATTTTATGGTTTCATTTATGCTTCAATAATCATCATGTCAAGAGCCGTTTAGGCGTCTGAGCGTGGCGTAGTCGTGCGAGGCCGAGTGGGCGCAACATGCCAACTATATGTCGAGCGCCGCACGTCGCAATAGCTCCCCCTGCACCATTGCGCAATGAGGCGGACTTGGAACAACTCTGCTAAGGGACTGTTACACTGTGTAATAACCGACTTCTTTACCGAGACGAAGTTATATATCCCAAGGTGAAGGTGAAACAAATTATGCAATTTAAAATTTTAGAGGTGCCCGTGTCGCAGTTGTGACAGTGATCGGCGACGATCGCTGTTGTAAAGCAACACACGCCGGGTCGGAAAAGGGGTGGGTGACCACCCCGACCGACATTTAGTGATGTATATTTCGGCCATCTCCGTGCTTCGGAAGGCACATTAAGCAGTTGGTCCCGGCTAACGTCGTAGATGTCAGTGGTTAAGCCTAGTCGGAGGCCTTAGGGCGGCTTGATAATATCACTAACCTTACACCCCTCCAACAATCCGCTCTGAGCCCGCGTGTTGGAGTATGGCTCACCTCATAGTTGAGGTGAGGCCCATGACCAGCAATGGGACGCATACAGGCCGTTTATGGTATGCAATTTAAAACATTTAAGCGTTTCAGGTTTCTTCTGGCAACTGAAGAGTATTTTCAAAGTAGCAATTTACTTGAGTGATATAAAACTATTGTTATGTGGCATAATCAAAGTCAAATCAGATTTCATTTTTCAAAATTTTATAATACTAATGTACTACTACAAAATGTGGTTTAGCCATTGACTGGAATATTTTCATAAAATGAAACTGACCCGTATTACAAGGGAATAGTTAACACCGACAACCGCCTTTTTACCTAAATGGTCCTAAGTGCAGGTAAAGATCCGCTCGTTTGGCTGTGGAAAAAAACTACTGGACTTCTTAGTTTCCGAAAACAAATAAACGATGGCGTTGACACAAACGATGGTCCTGTGATGATTTCCATCTGTAACAAAATAGCACAAAATGTGATTTTCATTTTGATTTTTTCATACAATCCCGCTTTTAATTTATTATGCAGCGTTTCGGCCGAAAAACAACCAGAAATTGTTACCAATTATTATGAAACTTTTCAAAAACCTGCATCGCGCTACTGAAGATTTTGCAGGAACAAAGTATATATAGATATAGGCTCTGGAGCCCTCCGGGGAGTCCGTCTCTACGCTGTGTAGCGGTAGACAGAGCTGCCCTATATCTGACCGACGCGCAGTAGTGTACTATTGCCGTTGCGGCGGTTCTTCTCATCACGGAACAAAAAGCGCGTTTCGGCCACGCGCAGGCTCGTAATGAAAGTTCCAATAGTAATTTCAATAGTTTCAATTTGTACTTAAAAATAACGGTACACCCCACAGACGTAGACACATTGACTTCCCTTTTGATAAAGTTGATAAAATCTTTTTGCAAACACGGCCAGAGTCCGACTGTTGCTGTCATGGTAACCGAAACATTCAGAAGCCCATACTACCCGCTTCCCGAGCCAACCGCGGAACGGAAAACTTTTTTGGAAAATATGAGTATACAGTTTTACGGTCTTATTCATAAAAAAACACTAAAATGAAGTTAACGGCAACATTTGCTAACGTTCTCACTAAGCCTAATGTATCCTTAGAGGCCTCTGTAAAAAAACGTTATTCATAAACGGTTGCTAACGCACCAATAGCATAAACAGCAATGTATGGCGACTTTCTACAGATAAAGCAAAAAAGTTTAAAAAAACCATTGGTTTTTAAGGACAATCGTTAAAATAACACATTTTGTCTGTGGTTGTAGCAATAAAAATAACGTCAAGTGTCAGTGTCAAACCATGCTATTCCGTCTTCTTATCAAATAAAATCCATGGTCGATGGCGTCATCTAGCCGTTATTCTCTCGTACTAATTATAATATTTCAACACATTCAGAAAATGTTACATCAAATTCGGTTTTTGTGAATTGTGAGTCAAATTGATAGATGAACATTTTCTGTTATTAAAATATAAATCAGACAATCTAAGCACTAATTAGGATATAAAGATACTTGAACTTTTGGTTATAAATCTAGGAACTACGGGGTCAGAAAGATATGATAAGATACATTTACAAGCTATGTGCATTGTTTTCACTTGCATTGATTCAAAATATAACTTCTCCATGAACATGACTGTATTTAAATTGGTTTGTTTTAGGTTTGCGCTATCATAACAAAGTCTCATAAGCAATTTGTAAGTTACCACTACATAGATCAGTAAACCACATTAAAACTGTTTTATTACAAAAGGGACTACCTATCCATACCGTAAAGAACTACATAGAAGATAGGCATGTATAGAAGTAAGCTCTCAGCATGTCTGGTAAGCCAGTTGTATTTTAAACTAAATACTTACTCTTTTTTTTTATTGTTACCACATAAACGATTCCTTTCACAAAATTTTGAATTTCTCACTCTTTTTGGAAAATAATTTATGTGAAAAGAGTAAATGCCGAGTTGGAGGTTCTTCTCTGTACAGAAACAACTGGCTGACACTGGTGGTGGAGTCTCGTTATGTTTGTGTACTGTGAGTTTTTTGTATTAACTATTACTTAGCATATTTTGTTTTAGTTGAATTGACGAGTTGAAAGTACTTATAACTGGGCTATTTGAAATGAAGATGTTTTGATTTGATTTCATAATATATCATGTTGTTTCCTTTACATGTTTGAGAAATGTTGTTTTAATGAAATTATGCTATTGCTTGGTTTCAATTTGCTAGTTCGAATTTCCGATACTTTTGTTTGAAAAATTTTTTTTTTTAAGAAACAAAAACTTTCAAATTGGGTAGGCAATAAAGCTAAGAACAAATAGTATACATAGATATAAACACGCATATCTACCTATAGGCAGCTTTGCATATAGGCATTATAGTGCGGGAATTACCGGATAGATGGCACCACTTTGTAAGGAAACCTTGAGTTGGCTATTTATACCTAATTCTTATCTTTGTGTCAAACTAGTACCTATGACAATGTCATTTTTACAGTAAATGGCAAGCTGAACTGAATTTTTATTCATAATTAATGTTAATCTGAATGAAAACATCTCAAATAAGTACTGATAGATCATTTATTTTATTTGGTGATAGGAGAAAAGGGCTACGAATAATGTACACTTATCTAACACTTATATTTTATTAGGATACAAATATGTATGATCAACCTCACTCTATTATGCTTTATATACTCTAATGTTCGATAGAAATCTGCAATAGCACTCGTGCCTGTTCATCGCAACAATACTGCAGGCTGCTCACCACACAAACACACAGCTCATTCATTAAATCAGTTTTAAATTTGAAGTTGAAATCACACAGATTCAGAAATGGTTTCTATGTACACTTTACGTCGTCTATATTTTGTCGCCTTTCGGCTACTTGATGAATTGCATTTATTGTTTTTGAGATGCCTTTATCTATCACGTTGCAAATTCTTCTGTAACCTTTCTTCTACAATTAAAATTCAATTTACTTATATCCACAACCACAAATTATTTCGATCAATGTTTTGACAACTTTTGACAATACGTTTATGTCAAAAGCCTAACGTGCTGTTATAGTGCCGTTATAGGTGGTCAGGGCCCACATTAGCCTAAAACATCATTAATGTAGACTGTAGCGCTATTTTGCGTTTATGAATAAAGTTTTTTTAAAGTGCTATTAATGAGCACCAGAAGGAGCTGATAAAATGAGCAAAATTTTTATGAATAAGACCGTAAACGGTCTTATTCATAAAAAAACACTAAAATGAAGTTAACGGCAACATTTGCTAACGTTCTCACTAAGCCTAATGTATCCTTAGAGGCCTCTGTAAAAAAACGTTATTCATAAACGGTTGCTAACGCACCAATAGCATAAACAGCAATGTATGGCGACTTTCTACAGATAAAGCAAAAAAGTTTAAAAAAACCATTGGTTTTTAAGGACAATCGTTAAAATAACACATTTTGTCTGTGGTTGTAGCAATAAAAATAACGTCAAGTGTCAGTGTCAAACCATGCTATTCCGTCTTCTTATCAAATAAAATCCATGGTCGATGGCGTCATCTAGCCGTTATTCTCTCGTACTAATTATAATATTTCAACACATTCAGAAAATGTTACATCAAATTCGGTTTTTGTGAATTGTGAGTCAAATTGATAGATGAACATTTTCTGTTATTAAAATATAAATCAGACAATCTAAGCACTAATTAGGATATAAAGATACTTGAACTTTTGGTTATAAATCTAGGAACTACGGGGTCAGAAAGATATGATAAGATACATTTACAAGCTATGTGCATTGTTTTCACTTGCATTGATTCAAAATATAACTTCTCCATGAACATGACTGTATTTAAATTGGTTTGTTTTAGGTTTGCGCTATCATAACAAAGTCTCATAAGCAATTTGTAAGTTACCACTACATAGATCAGTAAACCACATTAAAACTGTTTTATTACAAAAGGGACTACCTATCCATACCGTAAAGAACTACATAGAAGATAGGCATGTATAGAAGTAAGCTCTCAGCATGTCTGGTAAGCCAGTTGTATTTTAAACTAAATACTTACTCTTTTTTTTTATTGTTACCACATAAACGATTCCTTTCACAAAATTTTGAATTTCTCACTCTTTTTGGAAAATAATTTATGTGAAAAGAGTAAATGCCGAGTTGGAGGTTCTTCTCTGTACAGAAACAACTGGCTGACACTGGTGGTGGAGTCTCGTTATGTTTGTGTACTGTGAGTTTTTTGTATTAACTATTACTTAGCATATTTTGTTTTAGTTGAATTGACGAGTTGAAAGTACTTATAACTGGGCTATTTGAAATGAAGATGTTTTGATTTGATTTCATAATATATCATGTTGTTTCCTTTACATGTTTGAGAAATGTTGTTTTAATGAAATTATGCTATTGCTTGGTTTCAATTTGCTAGTTCGAATTTCCGATACTTTTGTTTGAAAAATTTTTTTTTTTAAGAAACAAAAACTTTCAAATTGGGTAGGCAATAAAGCTAAGAACAAATAGTATACATAGATATAAACACGCATATCTACCTATAGGCAGCTTTGCATATAGGCATTATAGTGCGGGAATTACCGGATAGATGGCACCACTTTGTAAGGAAACCTTGAGTTGGCTATTTATACCTAATTCTTATCTTTGTGTCAAACTAGTACCTATGACAATGTCATTTTTACAGTAAATGGCAAGCTGAACTGAATTTTTATTCATAATTAATGTTAATCTGAATGAAAACATCTCAAATAAGTACTGATAGATCATTTATTTTATTTGGTGATAGGAGAAAAGGGCTACGAATAATGTACACTTATCTAACACTTATATTTTATTAGGATACAAATATGTATGATCAACCTCACTCTATTATGCTTTATATACTCTAATGTTCGATAGAAATCTGCAATAGCACTCGTGCCTGTTCATCGCAACAATACTGCAGGCTGCTCACCACACAAACACACAGCTCATTCATTAAATCAGTTTTAAATTTGAAGTTGAAATCACACAGATTCAGAAATGGTTTCTATGTACACTTTACGTCGTCTATATTTTGTCGCCTTTCGGCTACTTGATGAATTGCATTTATTGTTTTTGAGATGCCTTTATCTATCACGTTGCAAATTCTTCTGTAACCTTTCTTCTACAATTAAAATTCAATTTACTTATATCCACAACCACAAATTATTTCGATCAATGTTTTGACAACTTTTGACAATACGTTTATGTCAAAAGCCTAACGTGCTGTTATAGTGCCGTTATAGGTGGTCAGGGCCCACATTAGCCTAAAACATCATTAATGTAGACTGTAGCGCTATTTTGCGTTTATGAATAAAGTTTTTTTAAAGTGCTATTAATGAGCACCAGAAGGAGCTGATAAAATGAGCAAAATTTTTATGAATAAGACCGTTAGTCTTTGACAAAACCTGTCTCGAGACTTCTTTGAGCATTTCTCGATATTCATATTCGAATATCTTGGAAATAACAGGCACCCATGCCATTTCACGAGAAGCTTTTTTTTAATTGGTTTACTCCAGTTATTTTAAAAACATTGACCTAATTCAGAATTGATAAAACACGATTAGCGTATGACTACCGCTTCCTAAAAGATTTTTTTACCTTGTATACCAACACAATCAAATCGCAATTGTTTTTACGTAATTTTCCCCCATTTGTTTTAGAAAACTGTAACAACGAAGGAGCCACAGACACGCAGACAATGCACCGTATGCAAGGAAGTGCGTAACGAGTCCACTTACTCAAATTTATTCCAAATATTTATCGAACTTCAGCCACAGATAAAGCTTGAGTGATGTCAAGTTAACCGGTTAAACCTAGGCTTAACTCTATTTTGTACCAAATATTGTCGTCCGTAAGGTAAATGACGTCTTTACGTAGGTACTGCTACGCTATTCTGGTTAGCGCCAAATCTCATCTCGATCTCGTTCAGAAGAAAACGACAACTTGAATAGTCTATCGCTTCACCTTGAATGCCAATTCACCCTCATATTATTTGGCTTAGTGTTTTCACTGAATCACTCACTTATTGAGTTTTACAAAACGCAGCCGTGCTATTTCGGCGGTGCACATCGGACATCACTTCACATCTCGGTGCTTCACGCTTACCTCAATCATCAATAAGCTTAAAAATTACTTAGAATTAGTATTTTTCCTCATTTTGTATGTAAATAATCAAAAAAAGTTATTTGGCTTAGTTATTTTCTCTCAAACGACCACAGTTGCTAAGAAATTGAATTTTAAGGTTCACTCACAGGGAGATTTGGCGTCCGCCGGAATAACATAGCTGAAATGCAATCTCACATCGAGTTTGTTCGATGTGCAAGTGCAGAATGCCTCCACCAGTTTTCAGTATTTAGTTGAAGAAAATGCCACGAGATGGCGTTAACAGGTTCATGTGACCTCAATTACTCAAATAGTAATATTTATGAGATGTAACACAATTCGATTTAGTATTTTTTATGGTTCAAATAGTTTTGAAATGTATAACCAAACATCAAACATGTAGACAAATGAAATATTGAAATGATCGCCGTTCATTTGCCGAGAAACCTAAAACGCGCTAGCAGAGTTTTTATTACAACTTGTATAAATATAACTTGTCTTTATTAAACTTATGGGGGAGTCCGTTTCTACACAGGGGAGTAGTACTTTGACAGAACTTCAACAATATGCCGGTTGTTTGCGTTCCTCGTACGGCTCGAAACCGTGCTATATTCCCAATGCTTAAATGATTGAAAAGCGCAAGCTGAACCCAACTGTTGTAGAAAATTTGACTCACCTTTTGTTATATACTTCATCTAAATTGAATTCTTAATAGCTTTATCATTGATACATAAATCTGACACAAGTTAAACAAATTATTCATAATAAGTTAGGAAACCCAGTGCATTTCTGGCACTGCTAATGCTGCGGCACCCTCGCTTGCTTAGCTCACTCAGCTTCGCTCGTTGGTATATCGAACAGTGAGCCCTAGTTCCTGATGGTTTCACCAAATGTATGCCGCTCAAATGAGGTTCATATAATTGTGTATTTACACCCTGACAAAATTGGAAGGGAAATTCAGAGTCACGCTGAAAAAAGTTTCCTATGAATATTTTGCCATTTTTTTACTTTGTTTAGAAATCCGAAAGTCCAAGTGATGTTTCTCCAATCAAAATGTGGTTAATAACCCAATATCGTTGAATTTCGTATTCATATATTCATATTCATTTATTCATTATTTACAACCACAGAGGAGCTTAGTAGAAGCTTGTTAGTAGCAGCGCAATATCATAGTCAAATATTTTTATCCCTTAATGACGACTCAGTGCGAGGTTGGAAGCGACATTCAACAATGAGTGTCACTTCCACCTGAATAGTTTTAGGCAGATCTACCAAGGTAGTGAGGTACTCCTGCTGTATAAAAAGGGACTCCCGATTATTTAACCTTGCAGCTGAATTTTACTAGCGCATTTCACGTTTCATGGAAGATATGCCGACATCTCTATATATAAAAATGGATTGCTGTTCGTTAGTCTCGCTAAAACTCCGGTATGGCTAAACCGATTTGGCTAATTTTGGTTTTGGATTATTTGTAATGGTCTAGGGAAGGTTAAAAAGGTGAGTAAACATGAGAAAATGGTGGTAATATAGTGAAAACAACAATTTTAGTTTCCTCTTAGCAACTGTTCCTACCAGTCACGTGACACTGAATTTTTGACAACAGAACGAAGTCTGTTGGGACAGCTAGTTTATAATAGATATTATTTTGCTAAGGAAACTATACTCTCTGTCAATAAAATCGTGCCTTGTATTTACTTCGAACAAATAACTGAATTTCTGTTCTTGTATACCTATGTTTTTGATTATCATTCGAAAGCTATTAAAAGGGCTACTCAAAAACCATTCCATTGATGTTTTCTTCTGTTTTCTCTTGTTCCCTTGACCAGTGGAGGTCCAGGCGCGGATCCACCGTTGTGGGCACTGTGGGCATGCCCACAACCTTAATTTGCTTGTTGTATTATAATAAGTCCATGATTGTTCATGAGTAAGTTCGTAGTCTAATCCAACTTTCACTTTGCCAAATTTTGGTGGCTGTGCCCACAACCATCGGCGGATCCAGGGGGAGCTGGTGCCAGCTCTCCTTAGCGGCCCCTAGCTATACAGAAACTAAATGAACTACTAATTACTAACGCTATTTTTTGGAAAAAACCGCGCTCGCTCCGCTCGCGCTATACTACTAATGTTCCCAGTGTTCTGAAAGTAGTCTGTATGCGCATTTTCTTCTCTAACTGAAAATCATTCAGAGACAGACACACGTGGATAGCCATTACGGCCTTGTCCACCTTCCAGAAAGGCAATCTGTTATTTAGAATTGATTTTAGACTAAATAAGCAAAACATAAGAAATGCAAAAAAAAATTGCGAATCTCCTAGATTGTATTGCTCTTTCTTTCAAGTCTCTTACGCCACTTAATAATCTAGTCGTTATACAATCGCAAAAAAAACGCGGTCGTTCCACTCGCGTCCTCCTGGCTCACCTAATTTAATTTAAGGCACGGTAAAGTTACTATTACCGGGCCTAGGGGGACTCGCAATAAAGTTTAACAATTTGCCTACCTATTTTTGCTTCGCCAAACAACCTGACTCAGTTAGAAGACTCCTAACTATTAAGATAAAAAGCTAAGCACTTGATATGATAGTGACTCTTATTTATCACGAGGACCTTTCTCTACTTTGGAAAAAAAAAAGCGCTCGCCTCGCTCGCGCTTGTCTAGTACACTGTGTTCATTTTCATTAACGGAGACGTTCGCGCAATTTCTTGTCCAACATTGGATCATTAAGACAGACAAATGTGAATAGCCCTAGCAGTTTAGTATAATTCAAGCTAGTACGAGTAGTAGGCAAAGTGAAAAAAACAAAAATATGCTTGTTTTCTAGGTTACCTGTATTAATCTAGTTCATTATGACTTAAAAAAAAAAACGCGCTTGCTTCGCTCGCGCTTTACTACCTACATCACAATCCTTGAAAGCTTCAATAGCCGAGATATTCGCCTATTTTCATTTCTGTTTGTAACATTTTTTTGCCATTATTTAATTTTGAACAATAAAACTCGTTCACTCGTACCAAAGATTATAATTTGACTCACGTTATTATTTTTCTGCGAAGTACAAGGCCTCGCGAACATGATGTCGCCGAAGCTCACATAATAAGGTCCAGCGCCACCACTGTCTTTAATTATCAAAATTAAATTATAAGTTCGTGACTTGACCACGACTATGTGACCCCCTCCTGGCGCCAAAGCTGGATCCGCCCTTGCCCACAACCTTTTTTGAGGGCTGGATCCGCGCCTGTGGAGGTCTGTTCTCTTTTCAGAAGAGACGAGAGTTTGTTTTTTCTGTAACGATATACACAAGAAATTGTACAGAAGGCAGAGTGAACGTTCCACCTAAGTCTACGTGCAAGATAAGCTACGGACATCTGGTTTATCAGGTGAAATTAACTTTTCCGTCCGGGGGAACGCGTAGAAGGCTTCGTGCCAGTCACCGCAGATCCCCCAAGATGGACGATGAGAGAGAGAAAGGGAGTTTAGTGGGTATGCCACTGGGTCGCTTCCCCAGTGGTGAGTCCCACATAACCCGTCTACCCCCCGGCGGGTAACGCCATTTTCTCCGGGTCAATAGAAAAGGTGAAATTCACCTTTAATTTAACTTGCTCGCTGGTGAATCGCAAGTTTAAAAAAATTAAAAAAATATTTTTCCTTACACAAAATGCTGAAGTACATTGTACTTGAATAGCAAAAAAATATTTTGTCACATAATTCCTCTTACACTAATAGTCTTTCAATTTCCTGTTGAATCTTCTGGATTTGGGGCTTGAGTTGAGAGCCTTCGTTTAAGGTGATGGAACACGCCCCCCTCATGGGTTCTCGCCTCGGCGTGGCGAGGGGGCCTAGTACCGGTGGTAGGGGCACCACCGGGAAGCGAAGAGAACCCAGGCGTGGCAGCGTGGTGGACTGGACACCCACCCGCTGCGGCCCGTAAGGGCGGCGTGGGGCTGCGGGGCCAGTGGGGCCTGCAGGCGCCTTGAGGCGCGTGGTTGGGGCCGCGGCGCACAACCGGTTGGTGGGGGCCAGTAACCCGAGGCTGATCCCCCCTGTGCGTCGCGGCCCGGCGGGGCCGTACCGAAGGTTACGGCAGCGGAGCCGCCCTTTGGGTGGCTCGTGGTTGCGGGCCCAGTAGGGCCTGCGTACGGTGGCCAGCTAGCGCGTGGTACGGGGGTGCCGCCGCCAGCATTGCACGGGTTTCACCGCTGCCTGGTAGGGACGGCTTGACATCCTCGGCTGTCCCTTCTGGCCTCCCCTCACGCGGGGGGGGTCGCTTCCGGCCCGCCGTGCAGGCGGGCTCCGTCCGGGGGAACGCGTAACAGGCAGGCGCTATTCACCGTGTTCCCCCACTAACGGACGATTAGAGGGAGTAGTAGGGGTTTTAGTCGGTAGGGCCACTGGTATACCATCTGTCCAGTGGTGAGTCCGACATAACCCGTCCGTCCCCCGGTGGACGGGTATGCGTAAGGCATTTCCCCTACTTAAAAAAAAAAAATGGTGATGGAACACGCAATGATTGGGCGAGAGAAGTGTCTCGCCTATGCTCTTCAGTCAATTTTAGGCCCAATTTTAGACCTTCTATACAGTGTGATTTTATTCTTGCTCATACTATTGACTCGATTGTTCATATTTGTGGGAAGGGGTTTAGACAAATAACCCATCACGCTTGTCTAATAATGCGGGTTGATAGGTGAGCTTGACCATCATTTCAGTGACTTGCCGAAAGTAGCTTTGAACCGCAAGGAGTGCAAGGTCCCCCTCATGGGTTCTCGCCTCGGCGTGGCGAGGGGGCCTAGTACCGGTGGTAGGGGCACCACCGGGAAGCGAAGAGAACCCAGGCGTAGCAGCGTGGTGGACTGAGCACCCATCCGCTGCGGCCCGTAAGGGCGGCGTGGAGCTGCGGGGCCAGTGGGGCCTGCAGGCGCCTTGAGGCGCGTGGTTGGGGCCGCGGCGCACAACCGGTTGGCGGGGGCCAGTAGTCCGAGGCTGATCCCCCCTGTGCGTCGCGGCCCGGCGGGGCCGTACCGTCCGTTACGGCAGCGGAGCCGCCCTTTGGGTGGCTCGAGGTTGCGGGCCCAGTAAGGGTCGCTACAGCCCGTAAGGGCGACGCGGGGATGCGGGGCCAGTGGGGCCTGCAAGCGCCTTAAGGCGCGTGGTTGGGGCCGCGGCGCACAACCGGTTGGCGGGGGCCAGTAACCCGAGGCTGATCCCCCCTGTGCGTCGCGGCCCGGCGGGGCCGTACCGAAGGTTACGGCAGCGGAGCCGCCCTTTGGGTGGCTCGTGGTTGCGGGCCCAGTAGGGCCTGCGTACGGTGGCCAGCTGGCGCGTGGTACGGGGGTGCCGCCGCCAGCATTGCACGGGTCACCGCTGCCTGGTAGGGACGGCTTGACATCCTCCGCCGTCCCTTCTGGCCTCCCCTCACGAAGGGGGGGTCGCTTCCGGCCCGCCACGCAGGCGGGCTCCGTCCGGGGGAACGCGCACACGGCCTCGTTGCTATACGGCGTATTCCCCCACTACGGACGATCAGAGGGAGTTTTATTTTTAAAAAAAAGGAGTGCAAGGTGGGAGGGGAGGCCTTTGCCCTGCAGTGGGACAGCATAGGCTGAAAATAAAATAAATAAATTGTCTCGGTGAATTTCAACAAACTAACTACCTACGTTAATTGCGCTACGCGACGCTGTCTTTGTCTCTTCGGAAAATAAACAGCATGAAATTTAAGTTCGTTTTCCAGTTAATGTTGTTTATTTATATGCATGAGTCACGCCAAATGCATGTAATTAACGTAATTACGTATGTGCATGCGTGCGGAAGAAAATAAGTAAGTAGGTACTCATTATTAACCCTTGTTATGAGAGAGATAATATTTCGCTCGAAACACAGTAGGTTTAAATACACACCTCAGGCGGGAGGTTTTATAACAGATTATAAGTTGTCAAGCTTCTTGACCTTTTTACTGAACAGTGGCGCAATAGTAATCCTCTTGGGAAAGGCCTATGCCCAGCGATGGGAGTCGTTCGGCTGACATAATGACTATACCATCACCGATGGTAAAGTACCTATCAATGCACCCACCACCCTCCACCATGAAATGTCTATTGATAATTTCGGACTATCCATCGTGATTTTATTTTACCCTGAAAAGTTCTTTATTATTGACTTTATTTTATATCATATTTAAGTAACGCGGCTAAGGTTTTCCTCAGCGGAGGGCGAGCCTCGGTTAGGGTGTTTTTAGGAGATAGCAATCGAACGCAGGAATCGGTCGGTTTGCTGTCTCCCATCTATCTATGGCTATCTAGCCATCCAACCTAAAGTTTGTATTACGTATTGAAGACTTTAGTGTGTTTTTGGAACTACAAACTTATTGGGTCCCTTTAAAACTGAGCTGTGCTGGACTGCTACTGTGAGGCAATAGTGCGGGTATCGGATGCGAACAGATGATTGTGTATTAGCCACACAGTTGTAGCAACCCAGGGCAGTGCGACACTCGTAGCCCACACATACGAGTACAGTCAACAGCACATCAGGTTACCCCATTACCGTTATTTCTCTCGCTCTTGCCAAATATCATTCCTTTGCCATAGAGCAAAGAGGACTGACTGGAAATAAACAGAGTGATGTGCCGCCCACCGTATGATAGTGGAACCGTAACAAAGCGTATAGAAATGGATAGTTTTAAAATTGAAATATTTAAACTATCGATGGTTCTTAGAATGAAACACCGCTCTTAAGTACCTACGACATAGCTGCGCTTGCGACAAACAGTGCAATGTACAGTACAATGAAACCTACACGCGTGTTTCATAATTTTTGCACTATTCTATAGCGAAACAATGCTATGTAATTTGCATACATGATTGTTCTTTATTTCAACATGGTTTAATGATAAATAGACTGATAAAATCTTGTTTGGTTTACTGCAAATACACACATAAAAGGCGGGAAGGAACGCCTCGGTGGTCAAATGACAGTATCATTACACGTAATCGTCATTTTGTCATCATAATCCTTCAATTATAAATGCCCCAACAGCAGGCGTTATAATTGAATAACGCAAGCTATGGCCTAATATATATTTGTTTATGCACTTTCATTGGAAAGTGCATAAACATATATTGAGCCATAGCTTGATTCAGTGTTAATTTATTGGTTTGACTACCCGCTAAGCCCAGTGGTTACGAGTACTGGTTGAGGCAAGAATTTCGGACTTATCTCCGAAAGTAATTTAAACGAAAGCCATTGCTCCACTGTTTAATATATTTATCGATTTTAAATAATAACCTGAATTAAATAAATGACGTTCAATAAAATGTTACATCGGTAATATAGGATTTTGTACATTTGGCTTGTCAATGAATAGATACCTACATTTTTACTACTTAGATACTAAAATTATAAGTTCAAGGATCAATGAAGAAAACTGTCTTTAACATACCATCTGCTATCAATACTTTTAAGCTAAACCGACTTTTAATTGAGTGTATTAAGATTAAAATAAATCCCCTTTCTCCAGGACGTAGGCCTCAGGGATCGAGATACTCAGGGAATAACCCGATATAATAGTCTGATGGGTCTCCGATGATAAGGCGGTGGAGAACTGCTTTTCGTTAAGATGACTTTCTTTGACCAGTAAACCCGCGACAGGGTGCCAAGAGTCTCATTGCAAAAGCCTCATTCCACAATTTAGTCCTATCTCAGTTTTCAGCTCACAGTCGTAACTAGCACGAAACTCAACGCGTCATTAAACGTAATGCTCTACTTGATTCTTTTCGCGCTTTTATAGATAAAAAAACAGTTCATATGATGCTAAATGATTAATAAAGTTAAGTGTTAGTACACTTAGGTTAGGGTTCTGATATGTTTTCTTCCTAGTGGAAGAAAACATAGCAGAATCCATATCCATAACATTAAGGTTCATTAGATAATATTAATACGGGTCAGTTTTGTTGTGACGGAGGCTGCCATTGTGGTGGCGACAAGTGGACAATGCGTTTCATGTTGCGTGCGAACAATACTAACACGCGATAATGGTTACACGCTGGTTAGCATGCACCTTTTCAATATTTAATAGAATACGCAAACTAACCCGCCATGATGACTAATTTATCTGCAGATTAGATAAATATTCCCTGGTCATTATTACACTGTACCATCTAGCCCCAAATTAAGCAATGAATTGAAATGAGCCCGTGACCTCTGGTGTAGTAGCCAACTTCTCAACCATTACACCAAATCGGTCGTCAGAGATGTCCGTTATATAAAAAAATGGTGAGGTGGCGCGACCAATTGTACTTCAAATACACAAATTATATAAGTTTAATTGTACCTATAAGACAATTGAGTTTTAATTAAGTGACAATTGCATAACAATAAATGTTCATAAGAGTAACTGCTGAGTTTCTAAACGGTCCTTCGCAGTACAGAAACGACTGTCCGACACCGATGGTAGAGTCACACAAATTTATATACTGCGTATGTGTATTCATTTTATTCATTGAATTCCACCCAGGAGAAGGATTCATGTTACAAAAATTTGTATTTGTAATTTTTCCGTGTTATGCCAGGCCGATGCCTAGGAAAAATCGGCCCTATTTTGATTATTTTTTATAGTGGTCTTCAAGATGACCTCACTCCACTTGATGGGAAGCAGCCGTGAAGTCTAGAACCTTATAGCATTCGCCCGTTGTTTTTTTTTTGTTTGCGAAATTCCGCACGGAACTTGCTCGGACCGCCTCGTTGTTGAAGTGAGGCCTATGCCCAGCAGTGGGACATAAGCACCGAACTTAAAGAAGGTTTAATTCAAAACCTTTTGTTAACAGATAGGATTATGCAAAATGCTGCTCTCATAATGTATGTACACTCGACTGCAAACTCAAATGGCTCAATCGTAACATATTGATTGTGGACTCGTTCCATCCACACATACTTTAAGAACCTCTAGCATCGAGAGTTCAGCTTAAACTGGGCGTGCTACGCTCTAGTTGTGGTGGGTGTACATGCCACTCGTCAAGTGAATACAAGTAAGTAACTTGTATCACTTAGTACCAATGCGCTAAAGGTCATTTTGCTACCGCTGCAACTGCTATGTTACTCTCTACATGTGGCCTATTGTACCCTGTTTGCAATAAATTAGTGTCGCAAACAGATTACATTGTCTGCAGGGCCGCACCACGTCGGTATCTTGGATAGGGTTACACACTTCCTGGGTCTGCAGGAGGAGGTAGGAAAAATTCTTAACCTCATTTAGTGGTAAGGCGCTTGCAGGGTTAATGGTGAAGCCTCCCGCTCTGACATACTGCTTTTATCAACAACTAGGGCTGCTTCAAAATAACTCTACACACAAGTTTGATTTATTTATTCGGTAAATGTGAAATCTCAGTTTTGAACTGTATGTTTTTTATCCTTTTTATTTCAAAAAGTATATTAAGCTGAAGATCCACTCAGCCTTTGCAACTACTTGCAAGACACTTTCATTTTAAATTTGATATCAGACGAGAACATTCGTTGGCGCCCTCTTGGGCGCCCTTAGTACGAATGCTGAATTTCGAAAATAGGTAATTAGCTATTTTCGAAATTCAGGGATACTTAATTGCTAATTATAGGTAAAGCACGTTCGTAACCCTATTAATAAGATGCTTGTTGAGCTTAAGGATGCCTAATGAAATTGTTGGATAGAGAATGCCTAGAACGTTCTATAAACACGTTCAGTCTTCTGAGAAAGACACGGGTAAAGAAAACCTTGAACCAACGAGCGTACATGAAGAGATGAAAAGAGGTTAAGTAGCTCAAGATACTATGTGTCAGAATCTATATCATCGAAAGCAGTGAAGTTTTGCTACACTATGAAGATGAGGGATATTATTATGTTGGGGCACATAGCTCGAAGGACTGATGGCCGTTGGGGCCGGAAAGTCCTCGAGTGGAGACCATTCGAGGCCAAGCGCAGCGTGCGACGCCCACCCGCAAGGTGGACGGACGACCTCATAAAAGTTGCTGGTTTTCGGTGGATGCAGACAACCAGCCGCTCTGGAAATCTATGGGGGAGGCCTATGTTCGGCAGTGGACATCATGTGGCTGCTGATGAAGATGATGATTAGAATTTTTGAGGTGATATGAAATTTCCACAAAGTAGGTGCGTTCTGCACTGATAAAACATCGTATGCATGGTTACATGACGTCTTATAATAACCCTTATTCCCAGCATGCAGCCCTACGGTGCTCGAGTTATTTATTCTGTGTGAAATGTCGGTTAGCCGGGCAGCCAGTTAATTTCTATGCAAATGCACGAGCTCGGGCCACACTGCCAGCCCCGTGGCTTGTACGGTTTTGGGAATTGATTAGAAAGCCGTCGGTGCAACTTCACACACGGTCACACTGCCGTGTGTACTCAGGTTAGTGGCATTCATTTTGGGCGTGTTGTGTACCTTGCTTTACAGTGGTTGCTACTAGTGGTAGACTATTACCAGAACGGTAACGATTTTACGAGTGGTTGTTGAACAAGGCGCCGCTGGGCTAGAGGGTCGGTTGTTGGCAAATGTTAGTTTCCTAAGGATGTGTTTGAAATGATCCGTGACTACTTTTCACTATTTCAACGTTCGACGTAGTCTGTGTCATAATCATCATACTATAAAGCTGCCGTGGTATTATAGTTCGGTTCCTGCGATGTTTTATCCTCAACACAATTTAGGAAATGAATTCAGGTTCACTCGATGAGCTAAATCATGTTATTCTTCAAGGGGTGTTAAAATAGTACATTGTTATCCTAGGGGTGAAAGTAACTTATTTAGTCCCGAGACGGGGTTTGGAACGAAGTGCGGGCGCCAAACCCCGTCATCAATATTTTTCATTACTCATACTCTGAAAGTAGGTCATTACTGACCTGAAAAGCGGGCTGAAAGTAATACTTTTCATTCCTAGGGAGAATCACTTTCAACTGACAGCTGTCAAATATTTTTTTTAAAAACTAGTTCTTTTTCACATTATCTATTGAACCATGTTCCAACTTCTTATACAGCCACGATGTAAAATTTGAAATAACTTAAAGTTAAGTATTGATCAGAGAATATATATGTTTTAAATAAGTTTATAATAATTTAGTTTCAACAATTTTTTTAAATAACTTAGCTTTGAGCAAAATATTTACCATTTTTCCAAATAAAAAATAATGGCTGAATAGCGGGCCGGCCACAGAAAAAAAACAAACAAAATAGGCGGGAAAGCGGCAATTCGATCTTCAATTATTTTCTTCATTTTTGCTTTAGCTAATTCATGTTTTTATTTTTACTTTCCTCGTATTTGTAATGAAAAGCACAGTGTTTACCTCGGGTGAAAGACTTATTTAGTCCCTCGAACTATTGGCGCCCTCACTTCGTTCCGGGCGCCAAACCCCGTCTCGGGACTAAATAAGTTACTTTCACCCCTAGCGTAACAATGTACTATTACAGAGTCGGCCTCACGCAAGTTATATTACCTACTTGTGCTCATATTATGTGATAGCCGTATAGGGACCATCCGACTGTCAGCATGTTTCTTTATCATCCTTGTTTTATAGAACCAGGAGAAGCCTCGCTTTTTGCACCAATACACACTTTTTGTAGTTGTCATTTCTACATATTATGCCTGTTTTTACCTATTATTGCAAGGCAATTTTGTGCTCTTGCAAACTTACCACAGCTGACAATATGAAACAAGTAGGCAAGGCAATAATTTATTGGAGGGTCTATAGGACCAAAGCTGACTTATCATGTCTCGTGCGACTATTTAACGAATTAGAAACGTGGTTGTAATTTAAAAGTCCGTTCCATACGACCCTTGACGTGTTACAAGGATGCCTGCGAAGGTGGGTTAGGTACCCTTTAGTTTTAGCTTTTAGCATATACATAAATAAGCTATGAAGCCTCCTAAAACCGATGTGAATCCCGGGCGGGTCGTGCGTGCCGTAACACGCGAATTTGTGTCGATACGTGCCTTCGAATAACACGCTGTCGGGACCAGTAACTCGTCCGAAGTGTTTAAAGTCACCGCCGTGTCTATTACTTTGGACGGGAATGGGAGGAATGGACAAACTCGTTGATTATTCAATAGTCCTACAATTAAACGAAAGACTGGATAGTTAAAAAGTCAAGCTGCCTTGAGTAAACAGGCCAAGCTTAGGCCAGCTTATCATGTCTCGTACGACTATTTTACGAATAGAAACGCGGCTGTAATTTAAAAGTCCGGTCCATTACAAGGATACCTGTGAAGGTGGGTTAGGTACCCTTTAGTTTAGCTTTTAGCAAATACATAAATAAGCTATGAAGCCTCCTAAAACCGATGTGAATCCCGGGCGGGTCGTGCGTGCCGTAACACGCGAATTTGTGCTCGATACGTGCCTTCGAATAACACGCTGTTGGGAGCGGTAACTCGTCTGAAGTGTTTAAAGTCACCGCCGTGTCTATTACTTTGGACGTGAATGGGAGGAATGGACAAACCAGTTGATTATTCAATAGTCCAACAGTTAGACGAAGGACTGGATAGTTAAAAAGTCAAGCTGCCTTGAGTAAACAGGCCAAGAGGTCTAAGGGCGATCCCTAACTAGCTTTTATGCCTGCTTATATTATACGATTATAATAGACTTTTAGAAGATTTTGTGGCCTGAACCATATGAAAACATTTAAATATTCACTGCACAAGATAAGATAAAACCTGAGAGACTGGCTCCCAACATCGGCAACGACGAAACAACACCAAATTGAAGTAAAAAGTGAATACCTACTTGTGTAAAGCACCGCACACACAGCACCACACTGCATGTTGAAATACCTTTTTACTCAAATATCTAAATCAACCTGCCCGGAATAACAATAAGAGAATTAAAATACTTATTTCTAACACGACTTTTGATTGAATGCAGCTCTGAATCAAGCATAGAGCCTAAACTATCAAACTCAATAGACCTGCACGTTAAATAAACCGACTTTATCATTTAGTCAAACAAAACTAAGGCATGGCAATATTAGCATTTGTATGCTTGGTAGCTATTCTTAGAACAAACACGGCAATGGAGCGATCCAGGAGCGTGCGCACACATTAATCGCGCAATCTAAACTCCATTGCAGATGCGGAGTCAACGCTGATGAGACCAATGACAACATTACACCTATACCGATAAGAGTGCAGGCACAAATCGAAATCAGCATCCTTATTCCAAAGAAAAAATATCGTGTTCATGCACCCGGCAAGCTCACTGGAAATTACTGGAAATATAATTTCAGATTTCAGTTTTCAGGTCCGCACCGTACAGCATGAAACCTGGGAGACCAACTCCCAACATCGACAACAACAAAACAACATCAAAATGCAACAAAAATAAATATTTGTGTTATTTTATGTTGAAATTGAGCCTTTACTTAGATTTCTAGATCAACTTTACACTAGAACAACAATAAGAGAATGAAAATACTTATTTCTAACACGACTTTTGATTTAATGCAGCTCAGAATCAAGCATAGAGCTTAAACTATCAAACTAAATAGACCTGCACGTTAAATATACCGACTTTATCATTTAGTCAAACAAAACTAAGACATGGCAATATTAGCATTTGCATGCTTGGTTGCTATTCTTAGAACAAACACGGCAATGAAGCGATCCAGGAGCGTGCGCACACATTAATCGCGCAATCTAAACTCCATTCCACTGAAGATGCGGAGTCAACGCTGATGAGCCCAATGACAACATTACACCTATACCGATAAGAGTGCATGCACAAATCGAAATCAGCATCCTTATTCCAATGAAAAAATATTGTGTTCATGCCCCCGGCAAGCTCACTGGAAAATACTCGAAGTATCATTTCAGTTTTTATTTCATTACTACACAAATTGACAGGTTACATTGCTAAGAAAAAGAGTAAAAAGATTACAGGTGACCTTATCTCTAGACAGGTTTCTTCCAGCAGATCATGATGTCAGGTGAAATTGAACAGAAAGAGACACATTTGACATAGGTATTAACATTTAGTACCTGAATATTTAGAACGGGAAAAAATTGCGCTACGATGTCTTCCGAGATATAGCTTATCAAAATCAGTAAGAAAACAGTCGCAAAAAACAGTTGAGTGATGATTTTTTGAGCTCTTCTCTCAGAAGGTCTCAGGGTATAAGGGGTATCAGGCTCTAAGCCTCAATGCATGTTTAACAAAAAAACATTTTTTAACTGCCCTTCAACGATCATGCACACAAAACATAACCTCTCCTGCTCAGAGTTGCTTTGCGAAAAAGAAACAACATCATCGAGGTAAGCAACGCTGTCAGAATCAGGAGCAGACATTACGCCGGGTGGTGCCATCATTTCTCTTTATCGGCGTGCTCCCGCCATCAACACTATCTGGGGCTCCGTTAAATTTTACGACAGGGACTCATTTGAGAAGCGACTGTTACTCATTTTCGATGACACAACTCGTTTCGACCTCCTCGGTCCTCCGTTTCGCATTTTCAAACCGAAAACAGAGTTATTTCTGTATAGATTCTGATAGATGTTTTGGTGAAGATTTTATTGCAATAGGCGCTTGGAATTTGCCGTTTTATTAGTTACATAAAAGTACGAAAATCAACGAAAATGTATTTCGTCAACAGCCGAAACTCATTCACGAAAGATTGACTGTGACTTTTATATGGCTATCATTTAAACGGTTGGCTTAATATTGTTATTTTATGCACTAGGCGAAATGTTTTAGGTCTCAAAAAAGATCACAAATAAGTAGTTATAGGAATTATAACGAATTCAACCCGGCTGTAGGTTAGGTCAGGAAAAACAAAAATATTGTTAATATCAACATGGGTTGTTTTAACAAGCCCTGTCGGTAAGATCCCTTAGTTACCAACCTTTCTATGTAGTTACTATGTCAATAGAGCTTACTTTGTGTGTGTGTTACATGTAACATTACGAGAAGTTCACATAAATTACCCACAGTTCCTTTGAATAAACAGCTTAACTGTTTCTATAATTTTCCAGTTAGTTCTCGTACCAATTGCCACTTTATATACCTGCATTCCGTTTAATATCAATACATTGAAAGCCTGCATCAGGCTGATTAATTCTACAACATCCAGGCAATAACAGTGTATCATGGCCTCGTATTTTCGCACCAGTTCCGCATAGGATAGCATTTCAATTTATTAGATACCAAGCAAGTTTGTTTTATACTTTTTCGGCGATAAACGATGTCCTGTCCAGCATGGTAGATTTACTGTCTATGTCTAAACCTACGGGTTTAAAATGAATATGGCCCTATGTAAGTATTTTGTAACTTTTGGTGATTATGTTTTAGCATTTTCCACGCAGTACTTATCTTTACTAAAAATCTGAAAACCAAAAAAAGCCTGACTCACCCTGTCTCATAGGGTAAATATACCAGAAAGATCCGCCCGGTCTGTTAATGGTCTCGGTAGCACAGTGGTAAGTGACACAGAGATGCGGGTTCGATTACCGCCTGATCCCAAGACGACCAATTGTCTTTTTCTGGTTTTCAGATCTTTTGTAGCTTTTGTTACAAAAATCAATAACTTTCAGTCATGAAGCCACAGGTCATAGTTTGCTCTGGAGTGGTCACAATCACATAGAAACATTGAAATGTTATTCCCTTCTATGAAAGACTTTGCATACTTTTTTACTTACTTACTTTGATAGAAATAGTACAAATTTTGCTGAACACCAAGTTTATCTAAACAAAACGTGATTCTCTATCTGAATTCCAAATTTTTACCGAAAACTTTTTTGCAAGTCGGTAGTGAATCACGCCAAAGTTTAGACCCAGCGAACTAATTGCGTAATATCTAAAACTTTTGAAGATAATTTCTGGGCCCTCGTCCCGAGATTTTCCCCATAAATTCATGTAACACTTGCTACCTAAATGAGTTCCGGGATCTTATCACCATCTCCAAGGGTCGTTCTACAATCAAACAGAGCCACCGACGAGGATTAGTTAAATTTAACGAGCTTTATGAGATAAGCACGCCTTACACACCGCTAAGTGCTGTGTCGCGCACTCAAGTGACTGCTACTTACTTTGGCTCATTTGTTTCATTAGTGCATTTGTAGTGTGTAATTATACTTTCCGGTATTTACTAGTAGTTTAACTCGGAAGTGTCGTGGAAGGAAAGAAAGAAAGAAAATACGTTTATTTGGTACAGTAGGTAAAAAGTAAAAACATTATGAGGCTACATTCTGAGTAAGTACCAAAATGGTTTCCGCTCAGCAAATGTCGTGGCATGGACCATGAGTCCCTGCTACGACGCTGATATTCTGCGGTACCTAGAAGATCGTGGCGTTGTAATTTTTATTTCAAAGAATCGTAAGTTTCGAAAACGGCGGGTGATAGGTACCTACATCTGGGGCCCAAGTCTGCTGATTTTAGAACGCTTCAATTGAATCGTAATTGAGTTTCAATAGGCTAATTTGACACATTTTCTATAAAAATAAGACAAATAAGACTATTGAGACTCAATTTCGATTAAATTGAAGCGTTCTAAAATTAGCAGACTTAGGGCCCTGGTGTTGCACGAGGCCTATGCCGTTGGCAGTGGAAACCTGCAACTGCATGCTAATTTATAAATGACATTGCTTAAAAGAAGAAGAACAACTACATAATAAGCCAGTAAGTTTGTTATCAGATCCCGGTTCAATGTAACAGTGCAGGTCGACTTTTGGTGTGAAATGTGAAGTGAGACACGAACGTTACGAATGCGTGGGCTAGGCCAGCGAGCCTAGCCCACGGCTGTAACATTACTAAAGCACTCTCCACAGAGACAGCAAAGGATATTATGGGTAACAGTGTGACTTATCGGGATTATTTTTCCCAATGTGTCACAGTGTTACACATGGGGGTGTTACTTAACGGGAATAAAGGAAAAATATTCTTTGGCATAGCTTACATTAGAGTTAGTATTGTTTACTCACAATTCAATATTTATTTATTCAAGTAGACCATCATTACACAGTACTTCCGAATCTTCAAAAGAAAATCCACGTTTTAACTAAATAATAAACATATATATAATACGACAATACATACATAGGTTATTTTATTTCAGCATTAAGGATAATGCATCATCATTTTTCTAAAGAGAGGAAAACCAGAAAAAGACATTCGACTGACATTAATTTAGTGCAGTCGCCCGGTTTGCGAAAGACGCGGGTTCGATTCCCGCCTGAAGCCAAGACGGATTGTCTTGTTCTTGTTTTCCTATCTTGAATATATACACAATACATAAAATGCATGTTCATTATGTCACTGTATGTTACTTCATACAGTAGTATAATATTGTCATGTGCGTATTATTACGTACTGAGAAGACCCGGCAAGAAACACAACAGTTCCTCTTGCAAAATAGTCAGATTTATTTACAGTACGAAATGAATGCATGAATAAACCAACACAGTCACACAGTTTTGACATGAAATAAAACAACAGAAAATTCATTAAGTAAACTTGTTTAGCTTCAGTTTCAGTAAACTGCTCGGCGATGAATGCACAGACATTATATTCGTGTAAATGTCTGTGCATTCACTAAGTATTTATTCAAGGGTATTCAACACTGTTTGCCCTATTTAGATGACGGTTAGGAAACATGGTTGCGGTCTAATATAGCAGGTTCTGCTGGGAGCAAACTCAAAGCTGTTACACAATTTGTAACGGAACGCTCTTAGATACCCCTTTTCATTCGTTTTTTATGCAAGCAAACAGATAAATTAATTATGATTGATACCGGAAGATGGCGTTATACTCCTTTAGCTCGCGCTAATAAAGTTTATAGTTATTACGTAAATAGGTTATTTAAACTCGGCAGGGCCACCTGACGCCTGACGTCTAAGTCTAAGTCAAAGTAGAACAACTAACCGACTACGGACGAACAGACAAGCGTATTTTGGTTCAGGTTGTAAATTTCTTCGGTAAGGATAGTTATCAGTAATATATTTAAGAATTCGTTCCCACGTCTTTTGAAAAGGGTTAGTAGTGTTCTGTTACTGTTATACCTAAGTACCTACGTACTCATATGACTGAAATTCGTATTACGCTCAACGGCCATAAATCTAGTATAATAAAGATCTCAAATTTGACACTTCTTATAAACAACAAAAACTGCTAGAGAGGCGAAGGCACTTGAGATGCTGATACAACGAAACCCTTGTGTTTTTATTTCTCATGGTCATAAATCAGACCCTAATTGCATTATCAAACTTTGGCGGCAGTCATGATCTAGACGTCGGGAAGAATGGTCAAAATCTTAAGCTCTAGACGTATTACCTAACCGTTGTGGTAACTAGTGCTCAAAGTGAATCAATATCGGGACTGGAGACTGGATATTAGAGGAGTACAAGACAAGGCGGTACGAGACGTTAGGCGGAGATAGGGAATTTTGCGAGACGGAGAATATTATCAGGTCAGATCTTTCCGTTATGCGTTTTAGACTTAACCCATAGGAATAGTTGTCAAACCAAGCTGCGCGGTGGTCGTTTACGCTGGCTGAGACCAGAAGGTTACCAAGCAGTGGGTTCAATTCCCACACCAGAGATGTTCTGTCAAATAAACTATTGAATATTTATTTGCGAGGATGGGTTATAAGAGTGTTGGTCAGAGGACTAATTGAGACGTAAAAGGATGTGGGTTCGATTCTCGCACTAACGCATGTCTAATAATTAACTGGCTGTTTGGAGCAGTGGTTCGAGTGCTGATTAAGATTTGGACGGACGCGAGTTCGATTCTCGCTATGATACGTAAATGATGGTTGATTTTCGGTTATACTTCATACAATAATTAATAACTGGTACTACTGGTATTTTATAGGGTTTTAAACCCTGCCATGAGTGAATTTGACATTTTAATGTGATGCGTTATTTTACTTACGGAACATCTGAGATGAACTGGGTGACAAAATATTGTCACAGAATATTTGACCATGACATAATATCGATTTTAGCTATTTACACTACTTTACAACAAACTTCACGTTTCTACCACATAAAACCTAGCTGTAAGTTTTAAAAGCCTTTCATTTAATTACTATTCAATAATTATAGTTCAATTTGAATGTTAGTGGTGATGACCTTACGTGGCCTGTGGGCATGTACATCAAATGTTCGTATCACATAAAATATACGACACACATACCTATATACTTCATCTACAACCCACCATGATGTACATTTTGACAGGTTATGGATTGTCATTCCAATTAATTCATTGTACCTATTGTGCATTGGCTCATTTGGCACTCGTTGGGTCATGAACGATAAAGGTTACTGTTGTTGCTATAAATGATCGAACGGTGACGAATCTGCTAATGTTTAATTGGAATAATGGAATTAGGTACTTTGCAAGTAGGAGTTGCGAAATTATACCTAGGTAGGTATATCTTCAGCGTGGGGGAGGCTTTAGGGACCTCTTCAAGGGTTGGCCTTCACAGGCCCGAGCGTGGTGGAGCTCGCATAATATGGCCATTTTCAAAGGGAATGTAATCCTCTTTTTATCTCATTTTATTATAATTCATCTCCAATTTATAAAATTAACTACCTATTTCTATTTAAATCAATAGATTTTAGATCTTCGCTTCTTTCCATACATAAAATGTCAGTCTTTGACACATTTTATTTAGATCTAGTTTAGATACATTATTTCTCGTCAATTGAGTCCTATCAAACCTTAGATTACTGCTTACATACCTCATAAAAGAATACTGGGTCTACTACAAAACAATACAACGTAGAACGGTCCTACCATAGTTAGACGATCACATCCACGTGGCCAGGTTATTTATTCTGCATTTATTTTATCATTAGGAAAGGGGTTTATTTTGTCATTATTTAAATAGAGTTTAAAAATATTATAATTATCAAAGGGGGGAATGTTACAATTTGGTGCCGTGACCAGGATTTCACTTTGTGTACTGTTAAACGGCTTATACTTTTTATGTTGGCTTTTCAGATTTATGTAAGCCACAAATTATTATACTTCGTGTATATTCAAGTAGGTAAGCTTTCAGTACCCTAATTTGTGCTTGCTTTTATTTGGGACAGCTAGGAATTTACTTTCGCTTTCTGCCTTTATTACCGAGGGATCAATGGAAATACTTTTTCTAACATCTATGGATAGTAAGTCTTCTTTAGGAAAATCATATTGACCTAAGGAAAAAATCCTACTACACTACCACACAAGCGCATTACAAACACTCTATCCCAAAAATTTTAGCTCGTAACTACAATTTTGGCACAATATTAAAGGCTGTCATCAAAACCTCATTAACTTTACTTTGTAACTAATTACAAATTACAACTGTTTTCACATTGCTATAAAGGGTTGTGTTTCGAGCCCCGTTATACAAAATTAGAAACTCATACACATTTAATAAGCAGTACACTAATTACATCGTTATCGCTATCGTCGTGTCGTTATATTGTCATTTTAATTACTGGCCACTGGCGGTGAGTACCAATTTTATGTATGTTTACTTTTTAACAAAAATATGTTTTAAAAACGCCCACTTCAGCAATAATTATCATTCATGAATCACCCATGACTGATGGAATGACATAAGCTATTAATGGCTATCAATCAATTACTTGTTTATTATAGTTTCGTATACAAGATGGAATGATTACGAAAGCAGCCTTTAATAACTAACTAGTGACCCGCCCCGGCTTCGCACCGGAATCAGAATCAGAAATATCTTTATTTAAATAGACCTGCTACAAGTGCTTTCAAATCGTCAAAAACTTAATGCAATGCTGATCTACACGCCCATACTCTAACAGCTCTACATCTCAGTCAAAATGTATAGTATCTTTTGTTATTGCTGATGTTAACATAGCTGTATGTTTATCCACCTCAATATATTGATTGTTTTTTCATTGTCAACGTAGTCTGCTGGAAGAAATCCTCTTTACTTTTACTGTACTTTTTTATTTGTACTTTTATTTTCCTTGATTTGGTATTTGTGCTGTCATTTTGTGTACGAAGTAGTACGAACCAATTAATAAATAATAATTAATTAATTAATATGATTACGCTGTTGGCATAACTGTTCCTGGAAAAGAGTATATCATATCCAATTGTTTCTGAACCTTAGTGTCATTGTGAACACTTCCTCTTATTGTACAACTGACATCAATTCGTACTCGAACGATCACCGGGGTCTGGCTTAGTGTTGATTTAAGGCAAACAGTACAACCGAACGCAAGGCGTGTACTGTTTCTGTTTGCCGACAGGGAGCGCCATGGTGACCAGGCCGGGGAATGTTCGCCTGGGTGAATGGGAATTGCGAATAACTCGGTTGTAAAAGGTATTGTTGACTTTTATGAATGACAAGCTTCTGCTTGTGACTGCATCTTTCAATTGTTTTTTTTTGCCGGAGTGATGATTTTGCCGTGACAACGTCTTATAATTTGATGGAGCCGGCAGCACGCACGAAAATACATGACGCGTGCGGCGTTACCTCACCCTGAGACGTTCCATTTATGATGTTGTCACGTTCAACTATTGTCAGTAAACCGTCTTTACAGACAACCCTTTTTTTTAATGATTGCATAAAATTGAATTCCGCTTGTACCATTTTATTGTACTGATGCGGTCACCAGTACATTTGGCAAAAGCCTAGATCATCAGGTCAGAAATGACATCTCACAACGGTCATGGCAAACAAAAGTAGCGAGAAAAAAAAACCAGTTGTACACTGTTGTACTTCATGTCGGCTTTTATTTGTTTCAAGACATTGCGCTAACTACCAATAAAAGTAGCCAAGTTTGGCTTAATATATCCATTACGTTCAAATAAACGTTAACTTCTCGTTTTAAAAGATTATAAAAACTTGTATTGCGCTCTAAAGACTAGAATTAAATTATCTCACAGCACCAGTCATTGCAATTTATTTCAATGGCCATGCGACTTGACTACAGAGATATCTATCCGGGGTCATTAACCTTTGTCCTGCGCCCACGCACATTTAACAGATGTGGACCCAAGTCATTATGCACAGAACTCATTGTTTCTATTAACTCTCTCTTAACACAAACTTACCTCATGACTCATTCCTACAAATCCACTCCACGATGACTCATCCGTTTGACCGTTTGATAATGAATACTTCAATTAATTGCAACGTGCGTAACTTTTTCAGGTGACTTATCATTTTAGACCCTATATCTCAGTAATTAGAATGTCTATTTGAAAATGGTTTAGTCAGGAAACGGGAAGGATGCGTGTCCCAATGTCCCGTGTGGCGACTTACGACACGCAACTACACCTGGCGCCGGCGCGTGTAACCTGTCCCTAATGACAAACAAATGAGTTCCGCTACTGCAATTCATTCCTGTCTCTGTCAGGCTCAATAGGGACAGAAGAGGAAAGACAATATTCAGCAGTTGATACATGATATTTCATTGATTTGAAGGTAAATACTGGTTAAAAAGTAAGGGGGCATGATATAGAGTGAGGGTCGCGAATGTTGATAAACATTTGACGTGTCTTCAAACATGTTGTTTGTTCCTGTGTAACCCAATCTTTGGAAAGTTTTTGGTTGGTTTGTCATTGTGTTCGGTGCCGTTAGTGGTTTGATTTATTAACCGTATACAACCTACGCAGACGATCATAAATAAAAGCCATGTCTACGTTTTATTTTCTGATAAAGCTTCCATTAATCTTCGCCTTTTTAACGTTCTTAACCTTTTGCAGTATTTGGAACTTTTCTTTTTCATTAAGTAATCCCAAATACTATCTTTAGTTAGAGGCTTAGTTCATGGCAAATTTAAATACTCTGTTAAAACCCATGGAGAGTTATTTGATCAGAATTTCCCTTCTGAAAATCAGTCACTGCTTTCAATTGAACAAATAGCAAATAGCACCAACATTAACCTTTTCACTCATTTTTGAAGAAGCATAAATAGCAATGATTTAGATTAACTTAGCAGAACGCTTGAAGCTCCTTTGCTGTTAATCGAATTAACAACCCTGGTCTCAAGAGATCACTGGATGGAGTGGTTGCGTGTTTTGTTCCAAAAACACGAATGGCATACATACAAATAATATCAACAAAAAGAGTGACTGCTCTCGTTGTCGGTTCTTCACCTCGATTCGCGTTACCAACACGTGACTGGTCGCTCTTCACCCCAAACACCCCTATTCCAATAACGCACTTAGTTTACGGTCGTGCTCACCTCTGGGGCGCCCTATGGCTAATTAGTGTCAGGGTATTGAGGCCTATCTGCTTAGGTACCCTGCAATTCAGGAAAGCGGAACAGGCTATCAGCGTTCAAAGAGCAGTAGTCATTTGGGAAAAAACTTGTCTATCCATGCATCTTACTATCGTGGTCACAGCCAAATTGCAGCCTCATCCGAGAGCCGTATAAATACCGTACCCAATAGGGTGAGAGGACCAATAATGCCACCGATTTTTCCGCATGTTTAGAGGCGGTTGGCCACCAGCCAGCGGTCTCCTGCCCATTTATTCGTGCTAATGGCCCGGCCACTGAGTTATGACACATCGCTTATTGCGATAACGGCCACGTTGATAAGTGAAAACGAAATTAATTGTGTGTTTCCATTATGTTGGGCTGTTTAGATGTAATCTGAATGTTTGCAGTTTAGAATTTACGTGGATGATTTTGCTTGATTTTGCGAAATACTCTTTATTCGTTATTCAATATTGTCAAACCCATTTAGGTACAAGTAAATACTTGTCAATACACTCGTGGAAATCCACGTGATCATCAATTGATCATGTCATGATGTATAGTTCGCACGCCGAATGATGATCCCTATGACGTTTCAACTGACAATTGTATTAGTGATGCGAAACAATTTCGATAAAATACTATTTATAGGCAAATGTCAAGTCATTCAGCCAGGTCATTCAACATATTGAGCAATATTGATTTGGAAAAAAGATTACGCACATTGGTGGACATAAAACACTAGATAAAAAAGTAACAGCCTCATTATATTTTATGTTACTATAATTTAATTTTTATTCAAATTGCATAATTTGAAGAGTTTAGTTTAGTTTAGACTCAGATTTTGTAGTTCCGCTTGGCCAGATTCAGATTGATATAAATAAAATACAAACTCAAAGCATTTGTTAAATTTTTCCAACAAATTATCGATATTTTGTTTATCGATGTGTCCCTTCTTAGTCGATAACAACTTGACGACGTAACTTTTGCAGCACGTACCATGTACATTTGCATTGAGTTTTTATCTATTATTTACGAACATTACGAAATAATTTCTTAATATTAATGTTTCCAATCTACAAATGTACACAATTATATTTTTTTCTATTTTTTATTGGACTTCTAAAGGATTTGTTGTGACAGGACGTCAGTACAATGTTAAGCGCTAATGAACTGTCATAGGGATCATCATTCGGCGTGCGAAGTGAAGTATAGTAATAACTTAATAAATAAATCAGAGGGAATGCCGTCATAGTAAAATTCAAAAGGGTTATGTCGCTTATTCTTGGATATTGCAATCAGTTATGATTTTATATTTTGGATCACATCAGAACAAAATTTGGAAATGATTTAAATTTTGTGTTCATCAATAATATGAAGCACTTTGACTACAGAAACCAGGAATATTGAACCAGACCATTTCAAAAAAAACATTCGGTCTAAGGAATTCGGAATCTAAGCAAAGCGGACGGCTTTAATCTTATCAAACTATAATTAATAAGATTAATCGTAAGTTAACTAATTGAATATCCCCGGAAATTATTTCACTTGTATTATGGGATACTAGACAACGGTTAGACATACTCAAATACTTTTTACATGTGTAGTAGGTATACCTAGTAAACACTAGTCTGGACCAATACAAACTGACATGTTCATGCACACAAGTCACAAATGTTTGTACTGTGCGGGGAACGAACCCGCGACCTCTGTGGTAGTGACCAACTTCTCAACCAATACACCAAAATCGGTCGTCAAACTAGGGATAAAATTCCCTTCAAAATTGGTATATCCTCCACAAATTGCGACAAAACTTCCTTTCTCTGAATGGTTTGCTTGCTCAGTTGGTAAATATCTTGCCTTGTCATATTATGGTTTTAGGTAATGAACACACTATGTAAAAAAAATATCACACAACAAATAAATATTTTCGTCACATTAATCTTTTTCATAGGACAGGTGGCCACAGCAACCGGCCAGTTAGTTAAATAGAACCTTATTCAAAATATAAAATTGGCATTTATTCAACAGAGCTATAATAAAAGACAGTGTAACCAAATCATCAGAATCAGTCAGATAATTAAGTAAAACAACACAACAACTTTAAATTTTTTTTTTATTTAAAATCAGGATTCATATTTAATTTTCTCTATCAAATCAAGCACGCCTCGTTGGAACGTCAGTTTTTGTCGTTCCGTCATGTCTTGCAAATATGGCGCCAAGCTCATCAGATACATCTCACTAGGATTTAAATCTTTTTTCGAATTATTCTCTTCACATTTTCTCTTTTTACTTGGAGGGCTGTCTCCATCACCATCTAATGATTGATGTGGTTCAGTTAAATCATTTTGGTAATTATTGGACTCCTCATAAATTTCTTCAACATCATCGTCATCTATAGCAATACTTTCTACCTTAACAGTCTCTAATGCCAATTGTGCAATATTGGTATCGGAATCTTCATTCATTTCGCTGGGCTCGTCGTCTTCCGATAAGTTACTGTTTCTACATTTCAAAAACGGGTCAAGGAAACGAAGATGCGGAGCCATGTAATATTCCTTTATTGCTGGGCTGCTAGGGAGCTGCCTTGCTTTTGCTTTCAAACTTCTTGTGTAGGAACTACGGATGAGTCGCCATTTTTTCTTTACGTCAGAACCTGAAAAGATAGAATTTTTTATTGAAAATATCCAAAACACTCAAAACTTTTGAAGCATCACGTATCTACGAAGAGAACTTAGTACAACTTTTTTTCATTCATCTTTTCATGTACTTCGTAAGTAATACTAAATAATTTAATGACTGACATTTTAATAAGTTCCGGTAGAAGTAATTTATAAAATTAGATTGGGGGAGGCCTATGGGGGAGGCCTATGCCCAGCAGTGGGCGTCGTTCGGCTGATATGATGATGGATGATGATGATGATGTGTTGAAATTATAAAAACAGATTGAGGACTGGGTACCAAACTTAACTACCTACCTCTTTACTAACAAGAATGATCGGAGACAGTGTCCCAGATATCATCACAAATGTAACATGCAAGAAAACAATTCAGGTTGTAATGTGGAACGTTTCAACAAATGAACAAACTTTGTAGAGTCGCCAACGAACCCAGAGTTCGTTGGTAAAACTAAGTTCAATAAAACATTTAAAAATATGAAATAAGAATGAATTCCACCATAATGAAGTTTTCAAAAATACCACGGTGTAATTGAAAACAAAACTCTACTTGCTATTGAATAAGATCGTCGCCACAGACGCTAAACCGTGCACTGCAATGTGACGCACAGAGAGACACCACTGCTTGCAGGCGAAAATACGACGTAAGTCGTGGAGGATTAAGGCGCTTTTCGAAAGGAGCCAAAGCGCCAACAGTTGTTAGTTTCCACTAGATGGCAGGGCGGTATCGTAAACAACGCGAGTCGCGGAGTAATGCGTTACAACATTTGCCATCGGCCATCGCAAAAATTTATCTTCTGATATCTTAGGCTAATGAAATAATAGAAAAACTTAAATAAGCATGTTAATAATGGACAACACTTACTATCTTCTCCAAACATTTGACCAATCTTCTTCCATGTTAAATCTATCTTTTCTCTGTGATTGTACATAATGTGGTTATGATCGTACAGGTACGCATGGCGCTGAATTTCTTGAATGAAGTTAATTCTAACGTCAATGTCGTCGTTCATTGTGTGAAACGTGAAAATAACACTGACTTAACCTAGTTTTATCGGATGCAAACACAAAACAAAACGCGATCACGTCACCCGCGGCGCGACACGAACAACGAATGTTTCGCATGAGACATTTGTGTGCGTACAACCACAGAACCAAGGCCGCGCTATCTCGCTTGCTCTTGTTAGAGCAGCGGCGTGTGGTCTCACTCTAACGCCCGACAATTACGTAGGCAAGGGCACACGTATCGTGCGGCAGAAAGGCATATTGCTTTTTCTCGCTCTGATGTATGGAAGAGCTACTCTGCTAACCCTCGTGGTGTTATGCCGAGCGAATTGACTACGCTACGACACGACTTGTGACGCATAGATGTGACGTCTCGTATACGTTGTTGGAAGAAAGAAGTTGAACGGTTAATGTTTGACTAATCATTTATTTGAATTACGGTATTTTGATGCAAATCCTTTTTTAATTAAACTTCACAGTAGGACAAGGTCTCGAGTGATTTTTGTTTTATATCAAGTTAGGCGATCATACTTCTAATACTTGCATATCCACATTTTATTAAAAGTGCTTTTTGTAACATAACATGTGTGTGTAGGTACAACACATACAAAAAACCCAAGATCACTTTTTGAGGGAATCAACAAACTACTAAATTTAAAATGTTTTAAAGCTAATCCAAATATTTAAAATAATTTATTATAAGCCCGACTATGTTATAACAAGCAGCAGCCGCTCTTGTAATCTATATGGGGACCTAAGTTTTGCAGACGTCATGCTGCTGATAATGATGATAATGAATAAAATAAAGTCAACAAATTGAGTGGTGATGATTGGTTCTAATTTTATGTAACGTTGAAAATGACATAATTTTGTATTTTTTTTTTGCAGCAATTTACCAAATAAAATATTTTCTTTCTTTCAATTTACTTAAGTGTTTGTGTAGGTAACTGACCCTTCCTCCTAATTTGTAATTTAACAATTAGTAGTTGTGGTACAAGGAAATCAGGTTTTGCTGTTAATTGACTAGCTGTCAGCCGAAAATTTGCCATTCAAAACTTAACTGGACAATGGGGTGCGTCTTTTTTCATAACATTCTTATCTGTGTATGTAACCAGTAACAAAAAGTCGTATAAGTTGCCACCCAATACTTTTCCAGTGTACACAGGTTAAGATTAAAATGATATTAAGTCCGTATCGATAGCATCTTCAAGTAGATACATGTTTTGATAGCAAATAAATGAGTAAAAAACATCATCCTGTTAAAACAAACAAAGTTTTAAGGTGCCCATTAAATGATAAGTACCTGCCTATCTACAAAAAACGAGATGAATAACAGCTCATTACAAATGCTACTCCAAACCAGACAATACAACCAGCACAGCGCGGCCTCAATTACGCCATAAGGTCATAACAATGCGATCGGCACGTGCAAGTATTTACATACAAATTACATAACCCACACTAATGTTACTAATGTTATTACTGTGTGGCTCAACCGCGGTGTCGCGAGGCCGCTTCGAATTACAAAAACTACGGCCACCGGAGCTCTTTAATTAGCAGACACCAGCTTAACAAGATACCTCGCACAACCACACGACGCTCACAAGGGAATCCAAACTCTATCCTGGTTGGAAAAGCCACATAATGCCGGGAAAGAGGACGACATGAGCCACTAATGGAAGTCGGAGGTTTTATTTCACTAAGTTGCTGTACCAAATGCTAAGCAGTTAAATCAGTTATAGGAACCCTTAAAAATCGAGTAATACATTTGGTAGGTGTCTAGTCTAGTCTGCGGAGTAGGCTTTTCATTCTGGAAATCAAATCAAATCGGTATAATCGATGGGCTGCTGCGCATTGACCACCACCCACGTTAATTTGATTTGACTTTCAGTAGAGCGAATCCGTAAACGAATGTGAAACCTGTGATTTTGTCCAGCTTGCCTTTGCCAGTTTTTATACATATATGCGCAATGTTGTAACATTCATAGAGTTATGAATGTAATTCAGCACATTTCGTTACTAGAGATGCAAACTATATTTGCTTACAAGCGAATTCAAGAGAGAGACAGATTCTTTTTACACACACCGGTCAAGTTTAGAACAATTCGAAAACCGTTTTATACCATGCAAGTAACCCCACGTCTGGTTTTATTCTGAACAACTGTCGCAATGAGAATGACACAGTACGACTCCCACACTTTTTTTTACTCGAAATAATCCATCAGAAAATGCTGAACCCCTAAATCAAACGGCACTAAAACTGACTTCGTTGTTGATTCGATGTCGGTTCGATTTGAATCTCACCTTAAACACGTCCAAGTGATAAGCTTTGTTCAATAGCATTCCTGTGTCCAAGTGCAACCGGCCCTGCACATGCTGACACTACTCCGGTTAGGTACCAAATACCAATTAACGCTTTCTTTATCTCCGATGTCCCGTTTCATTTGATCCACGCTGACAACTGCGATTTTAAACGACGCCAATTAGTGTGTGATGAGCACTAACCTCGTTTTAAGACGGTTGATGGGGCAAGTGAATTCCCCCCTTCCGTTCATTTCGTAGATTCAACTTTGGATAACAAGGTTAGAGGCACTAACGACACCTACTGACGCCGCGTTTATTACGTCATCTTCCAACATTGTCACTTTCTCTCATTATGATCTCTTTTAATGAACGGAATCTGATAGACCTTTTTTAAACTAGATCAGTTTGCTCTTTCCGGGACGCTTAATTCCAATTATTGAATTGAATGCAATTCAATAATTGGAATTAAGCATGAGATCGAAATACTTTTATCCCATGGCCTTGTTTCAGGAAATAAATGTTGTGTCTTTCACATAGTAATTTCAATTTGCGGATCTTTAAAAGCAAGCTATTTTGGAAACTTCTTCCGTTTATGTTTAAAAAAGTCTTAAAAGTTTGTGTTGGGGATCTTGTCGCAAAGTTGTAATAATGCTGCTCATAACCATATCCAGGCTATATTTTACATTAACTGTTTTGGCACTCGCTCGGCCAGTGCACCAGGGGTCTAATTCTGGCATAACCTACATTTGCCAGTCTCGTTAACTCTAGGAGGTTGTGAACAAGTTGAATTGCTTCCGAAAGTGATAGCTGTAACTTACGGAGCATATAGTCGACCACAGCTTTAACGTAACCACTTCTTTGTTCATTTATACAAATGTAGCCCTTAATAATTTAGCATTGTTAACGCTTCAGCTATGTGTTTTTTCGACTATTATTATTATCTTTAGATAGATACATATGGCCACGTGACACCTTGTATCAACGCACTAAAAGTCATTTTCCAACTGCTACGTCACGTTTTATTTTTCATCTACTGTACTCAAAACTAGGTCAAGTTTTTTAAAAACAGCTAAAAAGGCAAATGTACAGCCTTACCTACTTAACAAAATATTTATTAGCCTAACCAAGTTTCTGTGTAGCATGGTATTTGAGGTCGCTGAAATGTTAGATACCTTGATGATGAGTAGGATTAGGATTATTATGTTCGAGAGCATACTGCATGACTGTGTTTTCTTGAAGTCCTGTATCCTTGTTAAAGCTAACTTCGTGTAAACAGCAGTAAATAAAAATAAAAAAATATTGGAAGGCAGTACCTCGAAATATTTTTGTATGTATGATGTTAACAACATTTCCTGGTATAACAGCTCTTATACGTCCCACTGCTGCTCAACAATGAGGTACCTAGTACGAGCCATACTCCAACACGCGGGCTCAGTGCGCAATATTAGAAGGCTTGTGAAAAACCTTGGTTTCAGATAGTATCAAGCAGGCTAGTCTCCACTGACATCTAACGATGTCAGCCAGGACCAACTGTTTTCGGTTCCGATACGAAGAGATATATTCCTGAAAAATACATTAACAACGGCAATCGTTGTCAATCTGTTACTGCTTCTGCGCTAAGGACACCTAAATGGTTACCTAACAAGATTTCCATAAAGCATGTCAGAATAGGTCGCTAAGGAAGGTAGTATTGCACCAGTATGCGGTCCACTAATTGTGTCATAGTAATATTCTGAAAATAGTTTCGTTGCGCGACTCCCACGTTTCTGGTCAGTATTAAAGGATCGGCATACATAAGTGGTTTCACACTTTTGAGGTTATGCGGCTACTCAGTTTTAACAACGACACGACAACTCTGATTCCTGTTTACTACACACCAGTAAAAGAATTAAAAATAACAGGGTTTTATTATTGTAGCGAGTCTACAATAATAAAACTCATGGCTTACCAAGTAGTAGTTTGTTATGTTCTTCTGTACTAAATGGAAACTTATTAAAGCAGGCTAAGTGGGATTGTGCCACGCGCAGTGTGGGGTTTGGTAGTTGCTTGCCACGGGTGCGCCAAAGTTCACCTAAAATTTGAACTCCTAACATCGGAACTCCGAAAATTTTCTTCCTAAAATTTTTCATCTTAACCATCCCAATTCCTAACTTCTCTTTTCCTAATGTTTTACTCCCGAATCATTCAACTTCATAATTTCGATAGCCATAAACACTTATATCCTAATTTTTGTCAATATAACCGTCTTTCACCCTAATTCTACACTGGGAAAATGAATCTTTTCTTTATGAAAATTTGTTATAACAACTAATTGGTATACTTGTCTGCCCTATACTAGAGTCGGGGCGAAACCGACACGGATAGATTAGGTTAGAAGTTGCCTTCGTGGTTATTTTTTTTTAAGCCCTAAAAACCACTTGCCTGTGATTAGCTTGCTGCTTGCGTTAACCCCAGCACTTTTTATGATTTTTAGCAATGTGCATTTATTAATGTGTGTATTCATTATATCGTTATGAAAAACAAAATTAGGAGATCAAATATTATGAATTGAAGTTTTAGGAAACATGAGCGTTATGTACATCGTCATTAGAACTACAAAAAGTATGAAAGAAAACTTTAGGACTAGAAATTTTAGGAAGAGTGATCATTCGGATCACATATCGGTAGTGAGAACAATTTCGGAAAAACAACTTTAGGTGAGCCAACATGGACCCGCTTGCCACAATATGTTTTACTCAACTAATAACCTCATGTAAGTTGCAAGGGAAACTAGAAGTTTGTCCGAAGTTTGTTTCATATTAAATTCATTTTATTAAATCATAGATTAAGACAAAAAACACACAGCGATGTTTACGGAGATTTAGAACTTACAATTAAGGCGGCCTTATCGCTAAAGGCGATCTCTTCCAGACACTCAATTTTAACTCATTTAAAATCTTCCATTTTAAAACAAAGCATTATTTTGCTTTTTTTTTTTTTGTTTACATTTATGTCAGAAACTTTGTTTGTAGAGTTTCTAGAGATCATTTTTAACTAAGCCCTCGTGATGTCACAGTTAGTAGCACTAACTATTATTATTAGATTTCCCTATTAGGGTTGAGCGCCTTCTGCGCTCACCCTACAGTCCGGCAAAGCTGTCAAAGCCATCTGAGGCTAAACAGCAGTAGTCACACAAAAAAAAAAAAAAAAAAAATTTGATTTCCCGTTCTGGGTTCTTGTTCGCAATTACTTAGTTGAATAATGTACGAGTATCTAAGCGACCTGGTGTTTCGGGAAGCTGTTTTCCCTAAACATAAATGTAATTTTAACTTGCTTTAACTAAGAAATCTAAATATTTCCGTCCAAGATTTACAGAGCCCCAGAGACTGTAAAGTATTTAAATTTGTTTCAAAGGATTGCTGAAGATAAGAAATCTTGAGGTGCTAGATTCAATTCCCAGTGCGCGCAAAATAGGTTTGTTCTGGGTTTTTCAGAAAAAAGCCGTAGCTTCTAGTAAATCATTTAAATCGAATATTTGTTTATTCAAATAGACTTCAAAAATAGACCTTCAAAACTAGTAGAAAAGAATCAATGAATGCTACACCAACAAAAAAAAACGTTGTCAAACCTCTCCCAAAAAAACCTAACCGCATGAGGCAACTGCACAAGATTATCCAAGAGTTTGTAGAAGATATGCAGGCGAAGAGTAATTGAAGTGCACAAAATGGTTCTAATTGTACATTAGAGAATATTATAAGTATTGCATATTGCGCAGTTAATATACTAATTACCTAACCGCATCCCGGCGAAAGGGCACAATATCCCCATTGCCCCGGCTCTACACGACGCAAACACAGTATAAACCATACAGTAGAACATCTAAATACAAACGTGCCACTCTCGGTTTGAATGTGTGCGTGAGCGTCGCGCGCCGTGTCGCGATATCACGCACACGCGATTTCACGCACACGCTAGCATAAATTAGGGAGGCATAGGGAGACGGCAGTACGGACGGGCTGTGCCGCGTGTCTGTGTGCACGCTAGGCTAATAACTCGGCGGGCGGCCTTAGATAGCCTACTGTATGGTTTATACTGTGACGCAAACTAATTCCCCCCTCCCCCCACAAAGCCAACTGTGTTTAATTTTACTGCTCTAATAAAATGTGACAGTAACGACTGAAAACAGTCACTACGCGTAAAGCTTAGAAACCCGAGACTGCGTGGATTATCCTAATTTAAATTATTATGCATCGTGAGTTATATAGTTTATGTAGTTAATAGTTCACACAGAGGCACAGAATTTATAATTGCGTTCATAGGGCATTTACGAATATTTCATGTAAACTATTACAAGCGTTTATGAAAAGTCAGTAAATAATTTACATTAAAAAAGAACAAATATTGTATCATAATGTGACTCTACCACCGTTAATTTATTATTACCGCAGGCAGTGTTCAAGTTTGTAGGTAGAGATCGTCTAGGCTGAAATGACGCACCCCTCCACTGCATCTACGCTTAGAAGCAAGCACTCTGGTATGCATAAACGCGGTGGAGGGGCGCATCATTCCAGCTTAGACGAGCTCTACCTTATTGGAAATAACGTTAATCAATCGACAGTTGAGTTCGTAAAATTAAATACAAGAAGATAATTGTGTACTGATTACTGTTTCTAACAAGATACTTTAGTACTGATAGCGCCGGTCGAAATACAAACGGTGGCGGGTGCGATTCCCGTGCAATGTTTTGTCGATGGATCAGAAATGTGTGCTGGCTTTTACTTGTTTTGGTTTCCTCACAAGTAAAAACGTTACTTAGAAATAAAAGGTATGTAATGTTGTCCCATATTATTTAATTAATTCAGCGGTGGTAGTACATGGCTGCGACATAAATCATCGTAAAATACCCGCTTGTACAACACTTGATCCAAGCCATAAATAAGAATGCCTTCCATAATAAAATCTACAATTTGGGCCCGTCCATTAAAATTTGTCCAGTTATTATTTCCCGGCGCGTCAGTGGAAGTATAATAACATGTCATTATGGGTGCTCCATCCTTTACGCCGGCCTGACTGTTTTTGAGCGTTACGCATTTTGTATAATAACTAGACTGTCCATTGATGTCACTCATACGAAGTTAAAATGGGCAGAAATACGGTATTTAAATTACAAGCAGTACAACACTACAAGTACAAGTATTTCGAATAATAAACATCATTTTTACATAAGTATTTTTACATAATTGCTATTCTCAAAACTTTGAGAATGGTAACAAACTAAAGTAATGTAAGCAGAAGCACTTAGGAGGTAATTAGCTCGTGTGAGTATAGAGTTGAAAAGGAGCTTATGATTTTTGATTTACCTCTTAGAGAAAATAACTACACTGCTCAAAAGTGTCTAGGGATATCTCAAGCATTTTCATACAAAGTATAGCTATTTGGGAGGCTGTAAAAATTAAAATATTGATACGAACGTAGAAATTTTTAGAACACAGAAACTGCTATATCTGCCCTTTCAGATTGTATAAAGAAATTCATTGTAGTAGCATTATTGTAAAATCGTTAGGTCGTTAAAAAAAGACAGATTTTTCTTTTAAAAGGTGTCAAAATTTTAGCAAAATCAAACGTTTTTTTTATATATTTTCTTAACCTTTATCTTATGCCTCTGTCCTCGCGTTATTTTAAGATAATGCTCAACTTGTAAACAAACTTAACTTTATGAAATATTTGAAAAATGATATCCCTATGATATCCCTAGACAGTTTTGATGTGTGTATTATTTTTATGCAGCGTAATTTACGATATTTGAGAAAAAATTAAAGAAAAACTTAATACCTAGTTTACAATGAGCCATATAGCCGCCAAGAGCCGCATCTTTATTTTCTATTGTAGGATTTGTTTTCTTATGAAATGAGGGCACCACTTTTCGGCTATAGAAACCTTAAGCAAATAAAATAGCTAGAACTGCCATAGTCTCATGAAGTTCTGAGAGTCATCGAGAGGAAATCGATGACTCTCAAGTTGTAACTTCCTATTGAGGTTTGCCTAATCAGCTATAATGGTTAAGAGTTATCCAAGAAACCTTTGAAAAAGTTTATTTATACAGGGTCGATAGCATTGGAGCAATGTCTCTACAGTTACTTGCAAATGTCCATAGGCTGCTGTCGCCAAGGTTGTTTGCCACGGCTTTAATAAAAAAGGTTTTAATCACTGTTAAAACTTAGTCTCGGCAGTCCAAAAGAATTCGAAGTATTTTACCCCGTACCAACCATTAATTTCACACCAATTTCCTCAAACTTTCTTCACGGCTCAAGCCAGTGTCTATCGCAACGACGTTATCGCTAACACAGTATAAACCATACAGTAGAACATCTACATACGAACGTGCCACTCTCGGTTTGAATGTGTGCGTGCGTGTCGCGCGCCGTGTCGCGATATCACGCACACGCGGTTTCACGCACACGCTAGCATAAAATAGGGAGGCATAGGGAGGCGGCCAGTACGGACGGGCTGTGCCGCGTGTCTGTGTGCACGCTAGGCTAATAACTCGGCGGGCGGCCTTAGATAGCCTACTGTATGGTTTATACTGTGTCGCTAACGAACGGCTTTAATTAAAGATTATTTACACAGACGGCAACAAAGAGTCATCTGCGATGAACGGCTCGGTGACGCGAATACACGCAATCGCTACGTTACGCTTCACCAGACACGTTAATTAACCGAAATTCTTAATTGCAGCTTATTGGTTCGGGTGTAAAAGCTACGAAGTGAGCATTAAAAGCTCCGAAATAACGGTTGTGTTAATTTATTATTATCACCCATACACTCCAAGACATAAAAGTAACCATTATTTTCGTATCTTAGTTTTATTTTGTATCTGTGGATGCATGTACTAAGGAGGTACCACAAGAAAAAGGATTCGAATTCTACCTATTCAAATTCAACCAGTTAGTGGATGACATCGAAATCGTCTAAATATTGAATCGTAAAAACAAAGAACTTCGAGTTGAAGACTCATTTTGTGCGTTGGAAATCGTCGCAGCAAAAAGCTAGTTATTATTCAAATACCTGGTACATAACTTATTTTTAGGATAAAGCAATAAAAAGATGATCAATATCAACATACTTGTAACAACGATCTTTATAACAACTTGTTAGTAGACAGTTTTGTAGACTGACACACTTTGTAATCGATCAACACACATACCAAAGTCGTAGGAACTCATAGAATGATACGCGAGAATTCCTAACAGCAAAACCTCTGTGAAAAATCTCGCACGGTCCGCCATATCACAGATACTTGCGACGTTTATGGTGACCTATACCGCCAATAATGAGCACCACCACCAACATACAGTTCCAATCGCTTATCGACTCACGCCATTGCCCCGTTCGGTTCCGAGAAACGGACTTATGCATTTTCTCACGGATATAAAAATATCTGAAAATATTTTCACAAGTTTATTGAGAAAATGTTGCAATGATGGAGCTCAGGTGTTCGAGGTTCACAAAGTGACTTGCACAACGCCTTACATTACGAGCGAATGTATTGAAATATTTTGTTCTAGTGGCAACTTAGGGAATAGAGTTACATATTTCTGGTAAAACTCAAACAGTTGTTTCTTCACAAAGAAGTAGGTTACTACTTCAAATGTGAATGTGGCTTCGAATTTTACCCAGTTTTATACTATTATTATGAAAATTAATACAAGAGGAAAAATATACGTATTTATGTCATGTCAACTCATGTTAAATAAGCAACTTAAGCGTGTAACAAAACAAGAAAAAAGGTTTAGACGCGAGTAAACAAGTTCAGCCGACAGAAAGTTTCCCCTTACTGGCCGCGTCGTAGATCATTATGTACTATTTCTCTGAAAGTACTTGTTGGTGACCGGTAACTTTTTTGCCTACAAAGCCACCTATTGTGATGCAATTTAACATCTTTTACACCACCGAGTAAAAGATGATATAACACCTGGAATATCTAATTGGTTACAGTAAAGCGTAATCGTCCCGACAAAAAACATAAACACAATCCTTGCCTAGACTCTCCATTACAATGTAAAAGGCCTGCATTCCTCAATGTCCCATAAGGTAATTCGTTCTGACTAACTAAATTAGCACTCGGAGGCATTGCGAATAATTTACCATCGAATGGTTTGACATTCAATTTTCTGACTGATAAATTCGCCGAGTTATCGCGAGTCGAGAGCGAGTTTCGATAAGTCCGAAACGAACAACCGCCATTACTTTTCAAGCCTGAGCACACTACAGACTAAGGAAGCGTCATTAGTTTATTCATTGCGTTTCACTGCGTTGAAACATTTGTCTCACGACGCAACGCATAATTTGGCATGTTAAAAAAAAAGAACAAACCGACGCAGCGGTAGACTCACCCTTAAACTGTTCAACATACAGAAAGCATCAGGTCAAGTAAGTACATAAGACTGACTGAGGCAGTTCGTAGCATATCATACCTAATTGAAGATCTATTTCCAACTGATAATATTTATTCATTCATTTATTATTTTGTCATGTGGCTTTCAGTAAAATAGTAATGGTATCTTGAAATGGTATTTTCGATTAGACAGGGCATCAAATTAGGCGGCCAAACAAAAGCTGCAGACGATATCATGTACTCTGTGGTCGGCCCATTGTTTTACAGCTGAGCATGTAATTTTTTTTGTTCAGAAATAAGAAGTGTTAGTTTCTATTTAAAACAACAATAGTGTTTACAGTTTTGGCAGTAAAACACAAGCGGAATTCCTTAGACTTCATAATTCAGCACGGTATCACGTCGCATCTCGTCTTCGTGAGTGACGAAGTCTTTACGTCTACACGCTAACTTGTTTATCATTAGCGAAGGACCAATTTTAAAGTATTTAGTGTGCGCAATCTCTAAACTGCGGTGCTATAAAGAAGTCTCTACAATGGGCCTTAAATTCTGGTGTGGGGTCAGCGGGCAACGCTCCCATAGATTCCGCTTAGTCAGCCGCTCTAATTACACCTTGCTCAGATCGCTCGCTCCGATCGCTCACAGATTATATCAGTACTTGTTCTTCCATTTGTCAAAACACACTTCACAACAGCTTTCGTGTCAGTATAACGTTTCCGGCGAAGTTTGTTTGTTAGCTTCACACTGCAGCTGCTGTTTGACCTAGAATTTTGGACAAATCGGTACATGTCGTTCAATTAGCTTGTGAGATATTTTTCGCTAAAATCTTTATGGCTAATGGATTGTAAACAGACAATGGAGATGTGATAGGAAAAGTAAACCCGTCTCTGAAGATATGCTCGATTGCATTGTAAAGTCAATAAGTGAGTGAGTGAGTCGTATGTCTTTTGAAGCGTCAAGGCACGGGGTAAGCGACTAACTTCAAAATCGACAATCGACAAGCCAGCGCTGACCCAAAACAAACCTAATTTTTGGGTGTTTGAAGTCAGTACAGCAGCATGAAGTCAGCGCTACCTTGAGAACTCCCCCACGAATGTTTAGAAAGTCAGTCGATGCTGATTGCTGTACCGACCCTGTGTCTTCACTCAAATCTAAGACAAGTTAAAAAAAATAAGTTATCATCATTTACACGTCATTTTAATGCCAACTGTTCAGTAGATGACACTCTTACCCAATAATATAATAATGACTCCAGAAAAATATTCGTCCCAAACATTTGGGACATAATACAATTTCTAATATTACATAATAGAAATTGAAGTTTTGTTTCTAACTTTTATAATAAATCCTTCTGAACTGGAAAACACTTCATACAACTTTTTTTAATGCCAAGACCCCGTGGAAAAATTAGTTATAGTCGTTTGTAAATGAACAAAATTATACTTCGTTTTCGTTCTGCAATAATGTTTCTTTTGTATCAAGAAACGAAAATAAAGTGTTGTTAACTTATTTCAAAGTCGAATGGTCTTTTGTTCATTCAATTTGTCAGAGTATTTACTCTAACACACGTATCAAACATATTTTTAGATGATACATTCTAGAACTTTTATGTATCCTTGATAATATCTGATGATCGCGCTTCTGCACTCACCTCTAGAAATAGATACGCCTGTAAATACTACTTACTCTTTATTCGAAAGAATGGGCCTAATAATGACTCCACAAAAAAACGAGCGAGTAATTGTGGCATTGAAATAGTGAAACAAACGGGTGTCTCCATTAAATTGAAAGTTCTCAAGGGGAATTCCTGTGTTCATGTGATAGCACATAAGCATGCTGCGTATGTGATTATAGTTCAGGATCCGACCGCAAGTTAGTGGTCCTTATGTACTACACCGCACCAATGAGTTACGCGCAATCATGTATTCACGTTACGTTACGTAAACAATATAGCTTACTAACTATTTTTAACAAAATAAATACATTCATTTTATTACTTTTATTGGTAAAACATTCTGAAATCCCGCGAATTAAGGTTCGAGTCCGAGACGGAAAGCAGACTGCAGCTACAAACTTCAAACGACACTTCTAGTTTCTTTGAATCTTTAGGAGAGTGATTCTAAGCGTGGCAGAACTGCAGCCGTGGCACGCATCTTGCAGCACCATTGTATGTCAGACACTATGTCGCCACGCTTGGAATGAGTCCGCAATGAATACTGAATGGCCCTCTTAAAAAAATATCTTTACTCTCAGAGTTCATCTCATGTAAAAATATTTCTCATGCATATTGGAGAATGTGAAACAATTGATAGTAAAAATCCACGCCTTTTTTATTTCGAAATAAGTTAAATATCGCTATCTCTATCTCTTTTTAAATCGCTAGTCTAGCGAGGTCTACTGTCAGATTTTTCAGAGGAAGTTCCGGGTTTGTAGTACCCGGATTACCTAACTTAACTAGCAGTCGACTCTTGCACTATTATGCACTGCTGTTTTAAGGATTCCAACGGACAATAGCAAACAGAGACAGGGCTTCATTCATCAGTGCTCTACGTTTATTTATTTAAGTGTGCGTAATTGTCTGGATCGCCGAATGGCTATTTATTATCCAATCGAATCGCTGAAGCCGAATAATAAATTGGAATTTGTCGTGTCTAATTGGTGCACTCTTCTGGTCTGCTCGTCATCAAGAGCAGGCAAATTGTGCCACTCTGGGGGCCTACTGCGAAGTTCATACCTTTTCCTGAACCTTTGAAAATGAGTATGATTGTAGATTGTTTAACATATTTTTATGTGAAGATAAGAATACCAAAAAAACCTAAAAGGACACATAAATCATCTGTTGCTCTGCACTAACGGTAAGATTTACCCTTGTGTCATAGGAATCAGAAATAATGAAGGTACCTACTTCAAAATCCTAGGACCTATCTGACACCTCTACTAGCAGCACATATGTGTTTAATCAACAAACTTTTGTGCCAGTGCGGGAATCCAACCCGCAACCCTTCGCGTCAGCAGTCGCTTAACTTTTATCAACTAATACGTTATTTAACTTAGACGTCACAATAATATTGGCAGTTTAACGATACTTCGTGTTCACTTTGGATGACGGGAGCAGACCCCCTTCTCATCGTGAGCAGGCAGATTGCGCCACTCTGCACTCTCGCCTGGTCGATGGCTCTCGAGCCGTCGAGCTCTGTGCCAAATTGGCCAGGACCTTTATGATTAATTGTACCATATAAATAAATATCTTTTGCGATCTTTACACGCGTCCGTCTGACCCCATTAAGCAAAACTTATATGGAACGCCAATGGAATAGCAAACCTATATTAATAACTTTGTCAGTTCTTATCGCCTTGAATCTGCACTACTTTTGTAACTTCTATAAATTGTAAGTTTCTTGTTTTTAGGTTGTGACTTCGAACGACCATACTGTACGGCCAGTACTTTTCTTTCTTCCACTAAAATTTATCTTCTAACTACTACTTGTATTACGGCTGATATTTCCTCCAATGTAGCTACCAGCTTAGATATTCTCAACAACTTGTGTTTTGGTTTTTTAAATTCTCTTACCTTTTAACTAGGTGAGATTTAAACCACTCTATGCTACCACACAGGCTTAAATATTTTAATAAATATCCTTTTATCATAATCCTGTCCCCTATGTACAACAAAATATTTTCTTGTTTTTGTATGTTTTTCTGTACAAAAAATCTTATTATTATTATTATAATTGTCCTGAGTCCTAACATAGATCGTATTCAAATAAAACAGAATCGTCTACGATCGTGGTTGTATGCTACTATGGTTGTGTGGTATCGGCGTACCCTCATAAATAACGACGGGCTCACACCTGTACTCCGAAAACGTTCGCATTTGAAGAATACCTACTCCCTTCTAACTCATATCAGTGTATTTCATTTGGAAATACTTCATCGGAATGTACGTATTTCCATACACAATGCGCGTTCCTTGCCAAAACTGACCAACGTGAGTCACTCTCGAATATTATGGGTTCCGTTGTGAAGGCCCTTAAATATTATGATATTATTATAAGGCTGGCATTACCAAACCAATTATTGTTGCCTGTAATTTTTTTTAAAGGGGTTTCAAAAATTATACTAGTGTTAGAATTTACACAAAACACCACATCATGAAACATCTTGAAAGACCCCGCGTACCAACTTTCAATTTTAATAAATAAGTATCCCAAGAAAGTTCTACAAATATTTTGTTGTATACCTAGTTGTTTTGTAATATTATCTTTGTGTTTCTACCTTCAGTGTTTTTTTAAATGCCTCATTCCGCGGAATGCTAAAATTCTCACAGAAATGTTACGCAACGAAGTACAACAATAAATATTGATGTGTCTCTGCAGACCATTTTTACTAGATTTTGCAAAAGAAACTACGAGTTTCAGGAGATACGACCGAAGGGTCCATTTTACCTACGTCCTATGATTTATCAAGAAAATCTTTATATTGATGCAGGAAAATTCGTCATGATTACTTTTAGGCCAGTAGAAATCGACACTAAAAACCCTAAATTCGCAAAGCACGATGTAGTGCTGCATTTTTGGTATGTTGTTTGGATCAGTTAGGGTGATGTAAATCCCAATTTGCAACTTCGAAAAAGTTGTGCTCGCTGCGCACCACGTGATAAACTGCGAAAATTTTGGACTTTTTTCACTTTTTGCTCTAAAAGTCATAAACTATGCGTTTCCGACAAGTAACATTCACTACACAAATGAAGGTTATTAAATTTGCAACAATTTGAGCCTAATTGCAGCTCTCTAAACCTTATAACGACTAAACTGTGCCGACTCCCCCGGGAGTCTGCTTTGTGTGTCGGCTGGCATTCAAGGGAGGTGACAGTACAGTGGTAATTGTAAAAAAACGTGGCATTAATTTCAATATTTCGGGAAAAACGAACCATCTTCGAATAGCCATAGTTTAGTCGTTATAAGGTTTAGAGAGCTGCAATTAGGCTCAAATTGTTGCAAATTTAATAACCTTCATTTGTGTAGTGAATGTTACTTGTCGGAAACGCATAGTTTATGACTTTTAGAGCAAAAAGTGAAAAAAGTCCAAAATTTTCGCAGTTTATCACGTGGTGCGCAGCGAGCACAACTTTTTCGAAGTTGCAAATTGGGATTTACATCACCCTAACTGATCCAAACAACATACCAAAAATGCAGCACTACATCGTGCTTTGCGAATTTAATGTTAATATCCACTGGCCTATTTCCTACATTGTAAGTAGTGGAAAAACAATTGTTCATGAATGAAATATGATTCTCATAAATTAAATACGACATTAATATGAAATTTTCTTAAAGTTAGTAAGACATTCATCTCACCTTTATTGTTTTCAGACAGTGGACATGATAGACTATCACCCTTCCTTGGTAAGTGCTCACTTACATCATGAGAGGAACTCCTGAAACACATTTCTCTAAGTAAAGTACCTCAGTCAAAGTCAGTCAGTTTTGCCTTCAATTGTATAGATACCTACAACTACTACTGATACGTAGAGGCCAATGACGCTGTGCGCCGCAAGCTCGGGGCGAAAAATCATTGCAGCGGAATGCATACGGTCGAATGAAAATGGAGTGAAAAACATTTGGGGAAAATAAAATACAGAATTCCTAAGTCCCATTTTCATCAACATAAAAAATAATAGGATGTAATTTCTATGTCAGCAAATTAGCAAGACTACGAATCATTTTCCGTAAATTAAGTTTAGTAAAAGCTTTTATTCGTAGTAAAATGCAAAGTAGGACGTATCGTAAGTACGAGTATATCACTGTATCGTGAATGTGATCAGTTGTCGCAGTTCAAGGCGAAGCGAGCGGTGATACAGTACCTACAGCCGCGTAACTTAGAGGTATACCGAGTGTCCACGCGCCGGGCGCGGGGGCGTGTGGCGGAGCGGCGAGCGGCCGGGCGGCGAGCGGTGCGGGGTGCACCGACTGACCCGCCGAGGAGGACGAACGCACTTCACGACCGAGCGACACGCACGACACTCGCGTTAACTTATACGACCAACGTCCCATTGATCGATGTACCTATTAGCCTTTTACATTCATTACATCTTTAAAATACAGTCCGCTTTCATATTTATCTTCACCAAGTAATCACCCTCAAGACCCGAAGCACAAACATTGGTCCTTCTACCTTCAAGAAGAATCCAGCAGGTCATCGCGTCACCTTGGTTGGACTTTGGAATCGACGTGTCGATCGCTTGTTGCAAGTCACCCGTACTCATCGTGCCAAGGAACAGAACACCTAAGGACGGTTAAAGGCTTCCGTGAGTTCGTTCCAATTATTTCCTTTTCCCATCCAGTGCTTTCTCATTTTTTATTATTTCAAATCAGTGTTTAAAATCATTTTTTTCCATTTCCACATTCCATACTATCGCATTCTTCGCATATAATTTGACCAGATAGTTGTAATTGCTAGCTTTTGCAAACATCGTAAATAGTTATTTTCTATTGATGCCTAATAATCATCCTTGCGCACCGCTTACGTAACCGTCAGTGCCAACGACCCGTCAGCGTAGGTACCTAACGCAGTCGAGTCGTCTGTTATCGCTAACGGTTCTTTTGTATTCGAACAGCTGTGCACTACCGCATAATAGGCCATTCAGATTTTATTAGTTTATTACTTTCTTGTTTATTAAGTTATCTTTTGTGCACTTTTTGCTTAAATTACACTTTAAAGGTCAACATGAGCCTAGAAAAAATGATTAAGAAGCGTAGTAGCTTGAAAGCTAAGCTTACAAATTTTGGACATTTTGTCACTATTCTTTTATCTTCTAAAACGCTATCCGATCTTCAGCAAATCGATTTAGAAGGACGCTTAAAATCATTTGAGGCCTTACACGAGACGTATGACGCGTTGCAGATGGACATCGAGTTGGAGTCAGAGACTCCCGACGACGAGTATGCGGAGCGGGCCACCTTCGAGGAGCGATACTACTCGCTGCTCGCGCAGGTGCGCCAGGCCCTGGCTGCGTGCGCGGCTGAGCGTGCTGGCTCGGAGGCGGGCTCTGATGCGGGCTCCAAATCAGGTGCATCGTTTAAACATAGTTTTGTGCGCTTACCTAAAATTGATTTGCCACACTTTAATGGTAGCTATAAGTATTGGCTAGAATTTAGAGACACATTCCTGTCACTAATACATAGTAGTGATTGTATCGACGACATAAACAAGTTTCACTATCTCCGTGCGTCACTCAAAGGCCAAGCCTCAGAAATTATTAAAAATATAGATTTTAAAAGTGAAAATTACGCAATGGCTTGGGACTTGTTGTGTGAGCGATACAATAATAATCGCCTCTTAGTTAATAACCATGTTCAGGCTTTGTTTGATGTGGATCCGGTTATAAGGGAATCGTCTTCATCGTTACGGCGGCTTATTGATTCCGTAAACAAAAATATACGGGCGCTTAAAACATTAAAAGAGCCTACAGAGCATTGGGATACACTCATTATATTTATGATATCTAGGAAGCTTGACGCCACTACTAGCAGGCATTGGGAGGAGTATCGCAATACTTTGACTAGTTCACCTTCTTTCACGCAGTTTTCTACGTTCATATCTAATAAGGCAGATTTATTAGAAACTTTGGAAAATAATCAAAATAAATTAAACACACATAATCAAAATAATAAACAAAAAAGCTTTATTGTAACTAACACTGGGGAAAAGTCAAACTTTAATAATAATAATTTACAAAATAAAAACTTACAAAATAAAAACTTATTTACTAATAATATACAAAATAACGGTAACTTATATACTAAACCTAAATGTCCTTTATGTTCTAATGATCATTTGCTTTATACTTGCGAGTCATTTAGAGCTTTATCTGTCGAAACACGTTTACAAAAGGCTAAAGATTTTAAGGTCTGTCTTAACTGTCTGCGCTCAAGTCATACTACCAAAAAATGTAGACTATCAGGTTGTAAATATTGCAAAGCGAAACATAACACGCTTTTACACACCGAACCGACAGAGCAGGCTTATCAAGACCCTATGCCATCTACTTCTTCTAGTGTTGCTTTATCTGCAGATATTACTAAGCAGCTTACTAGTACACCTGTTGTTTTACTGTCCACAGCTATTGTGAAGGTGGTCAACCGCAGCGGCGAAAAGGTCAACGCTCGGGTACTGCTCGACAACGGCAGCACGGCGAACTTCATTACGGAGAGCCTCTGCACCAAACTGGGTTTGTCACGTCGTCATGCGACCTCCACTGTGACAGGTATCAATCATCAGTCTTCTTATAGTACACAGTCTTGCCATCTCAACATTGAGTCTTCTAACGGTGACTATAAGGTTAGTTTGGACTGTCAAATTTTACCGGAAATTACAAAAACTTTGCCCACTTCTTTTGTTAATATCGAGAATATTCCTATTCCGTCAAGCCTGTTCTTAGCTGACCATACATTCAATATTCCATCGGCAATTGACATCTTACTTGGGGCTGAAGTATTTTGGAGTGTCGTAGGCTCCGCATCTATAGATTTAGGCAAACAAATGCCTAAGTTATGTGAGACCAAATTCGGATGGATCATTTCCGGTCCAGTCTTCAAAGGGAATTCATCCATTTCACATCGCTCACATTTTTGTAATTATGCCACTTCTTTCGATAAACCTGACCTTACCAAGTTTTGGGAGCTCGACTCGGTTTCTCAAAAGCACTCACTGTCTCAGGAGGAAAACGCTTGCGAGTTAAGCTTTGCCCAGAACACAGCCAGGGATACGGATGGCAAGTTTATAGTTACGATGCCTTTGAAGGCCGATCCTAGTGTGTTTGGTGACTTCTACACTATGGCAAAACACCGTTTCCTCTCCTTAGAACGGCGGTTTCAACGAGATCCTGACTACAAGGCTAAGTATGTTGACTTCATGGCTGAGTACGAACGCCTAGGTCACATGACCGAAAATTCCAACAATTTAGCACCACATTCAGGACCCGTTCAATACTTCATTCCACATCATGGTGTTTTAAGAGAATCAAGCACCACAACCAAACTGAGGAGTGTTTTCGATGCATCAGCACCATCTTCTTCAGGCTTTTCCCTCAACGACCTTCAACTGGTCGGCCCTAAAGTTCAGGATGACCTCCTGCCGATCTTGTTACGTTTTCGGCAGCATAAAACGTTGTCTCCGGTGACGTGGAGAAGATGTATCGCTGCATCAGAATCGATCCTTCACAAAGGCCTCTTCTTCAAATTATTTTTCGTAGTGACCCAGAAAAACCCCTAAAAACATACACGCTCAACACCGTCACGTATGGAACTGCGTCAGCTCCTTACTTGGCCACCAAATGTTTGGTAAGCCTAGCGGACGCAGCCTCTACTGATGATGTCAAATCAGCCATAGCTAGAGACTTTTATGTTGACGATTTTTTAGGGGGGGGTCCTACAATTCCCAAGACCATTTCACTCATCAAAGAGGTAGCTCAAATTCTATCTTCAGCTCATTTTCACTTGAGGAAGACGGCAATCTAACAGCCCAGAAATTCTGCATGCCATAGCAGGCGAATCGCTTGACCAGAATAACCCCACTTCTCTGAATTTTTCAGACCACAATACACCATCAAAAACCCTAGGTCTAAACTGGTTATGTGATTCTGACTCGTTGTCGTTTTCAATTAATATTGACCAAGTGAAAAAGGTCACAAAGCGACACATATTGTCTGTCATTAGCCAAATATTTGACCCCCTAGGCTTAGTCGGCCCTTGCATTGTCGAAGCTAAAATAGTGATGCAACAACTATGGGTCCATAAATGTGAGTGGGATGATGAAGTTTCCCAGGATGTTATCGACATGTGGTCAATATTCGTCACTACGCTTCCCTACTTAAATAATCTGAGAGTTCCTCGCTGGGTTTGTTCTGACTCTTCTGTTAAGCATGAAATTCACGTGTTTAGTGATGCGTCTGAGAAAGCTTATGGCGCATGTGTTTATGTTCGATCCATAAGTCACAACGGCTCAATTAGGGTTCGTCTTCTCCTGTCCAAAAACCGTGTAGCACCGATCAAATCAGTCACAATCCCACGGCTAGAACTTTGCGCCGCATTATTAGGGTCAAGACTGTGTACAACCGTTCTCGAGTCATTAACGATGCCAATCAATCAATGTTTCTTTTGGTGTGATTCGATGATCGTACTCGGGTGGTTGGCCACTCCTTCATGTCAACTGAAGCCCTTTGTGCGAAATCGAGTCAACGAAATCCTCGAAAACTCTACTTGTCACACTTGGAGGTACGTGCCGTCGAAAGACAATCCGGCGGACCTTGTTTCCCGCGGGGCGAAGGCCGATTCCATCGGAGATAGCAATCTATGGTGGTCGGGCCCTAGCTTTTTACAATATAATGACCAAAACTGGCCTACTATGCCTTCTAAAAGCGCGAAACATGATCTACCTGAAGTCATATCTCATTTCATTCATAATAATCACAATCAATCATCGAATATTTCAAATCAACCTATAAATATCATCAATTCATTAATTCATTATCATTCAAATTTAAATCGCTTGCAAAGAGTCTTAGCCTATATTCAAAGATTTATTTACAATTTAAAAAATCCTAATTCTAAATTACAAGGCGCTCTTTCTAGTGATGAGTTAAATTATTCTTTAATGTGTTTACTACACAGCGCACAAAGAGAGATGTTTCCGGAGGAATTAAATCTCTTGGAGTCGGGAAGGTCTCTGTCGCGAAAGAATAAGTTAATTTCGTTAACTCCATTTTTAGATTCTTTACAAATCATACGTGTAGGTGGTAGGCTAGATAACTCTCCGTATGATTATAATACCAAACATCCTATACTGCTTTGTAGTAAACACCATCTTACGAAAATCTTGTTTCATATGCAACATTTAAAAATGCTTCATGGAGGGCCTCAACTTTTACTCGCACATTTGCGTCTTAATTATTGGCCATTAGGTGGCAGGAATCTAGCAAAAAATACAGTCAGGCAATGTGTCAAATGTTTTAGATTTAGATGTCAAAGCGTTCAGCCTATAATGGGTCAACTACCTACATCTAGAACTAGTTTAGAATACCCATTTTTAAATTGCAGTGTAGATTACGCTGGCCCAGTACTCATAGCTGACCGTAAAGGTCGGGGCTGTAAGCTCACAAAATCTTACCTGTGCATCTTTGTTTGTCACGCAACCAGAGCGGTACATCTAGAGCCCGTCACTGACCTCACAAAGGAAGGTTTCATTGCTGCGCTCAATCGCTTCATCTCTTGTCGTGGGAAACCGCAAAGCATCTTATCAGACAATGGCACCAATTTTGTCGGAGCCAACAACGACTTGCTAAGATTCTTGTCCGACTCGTCTTCTGATGTTGCATGTGAGATGTCTCGTGAGGGCATCACATTTTCATTTTCACCTCCATATTCACCTCATTTTAACGCCATGGCTGAATCTGCTGTTCGCTCTACTAAGCACCATTTGCGAAGGCTGCTAAGTCTTACAAACTTCACTTACGAAGAGTTGGCAACCTGTCTGTGTCAAATTGAAGCCGTTTTAAATTCTCGTCCTTTGACACCTCTCTCCTCTGATCCTTCCGATTTCTCTGCTCTCACTCCTTCCCATTTTTTGATTGGACGACCACTTACGTCTGTACCGTGTCCACAGGTTCCTGAGAAGAACATCAGCTGCATCGACCGCTTCAAGAGAATCGAGTACATACGACAGCACTTCTGGCACCGATTCTCACATGAGTACGTTTCCTTGCTTCAGCAGAAAACGAAATGGTCCACTTCTTCCGGCCAACTCACCGAGGGGATGCTGGTTCTTCTTCGAGACAAGGCGCTACCACCGCTAGTTTGGGCTTTGGGTCGCGTGGTGCGCACCTATCCAGGACCGGACGGCGTCACGAGGGTGGCAGAGTTGCGGACGAAGAGAGGAACTCTCACAAGAGGGTTCAACAATCTTTGCCCTCTTCCCTTCGAAGAGGTCAAGGGGCGGGAGGATGTCCACGCGCCGGGCGCGGGGGCGTGTGGCGGAGCGGCGAGCGGCCGGGCGGCGAGCGGTGCGGGGTGCACCGACTGACCCGCCGAGGAGGACGAACGCACTTCACGACCGAGCGACACGCACGACACTCGCGTTAACTTATACGACCAACGTCCCATTGATCGATGTACCTATTAGCCTTTTACATTCATTACATCTTTAAAATACAGTCCGCTTTCATATTTATCTTCACCAAGTAATCACCCTCAAGACCCGAAGCACAAACATTGAAAATGGGAAGGAGTGAGAGCAGAGAAATCGGAAGGATCAGAGGAGAGAGGTCCAGGACCAATGTTTGTGCTTCGGGTCTTGAGGGTGATAACTTGGAGATAATATAAAAGCGGACTGTATTTAAAGTATATAATGGATGTAAAAAAGGCTAAGTACATCGATCAGTGGGACGTTGGTCGAATTAGTTAACGCGAGTGTCGTGCGTGTCGCTCGGTCGTGAAGTGATTCGTCCTCCTCGGTGGGTCCGTCGGTGCGCCCCGCACCCCTCGCCGCCCGGCCGCTCGCCGCTCCGCCGCACGCCCCCGCGCCCCGCGCGTGGACATCCTCCCGCCCCTTGACCTCTTCGAAGGGAAGAGGGCAAAGATTGTTGAACCCTCTGGTGAGAGTCCCTCTCTTCGTCCGCAGCTCCGCCACCCTCGTGACGCCGTCCGGTCCTGGATAGGTGCGCACCACGCGACCCAAAGCCCAAACTAGCGGTGGTAGCGCCTTGTCTCTGAGAAGAACCAGCATCCCCTCGGTGAGCTGGCCGGAAGAAGTGGACCATTTGGTTTTCTGCTGGAGCAAGGAAACGTACTCATGAGAGAATCGGTGCCAGAAGTGCTGTCGAATATATTCAATTCTCTTGAAACGGTCGATGCAGCTGATGTTCTTCTCAGGAACCTGTGGACACGGTACAGACGTAAGTGGTCGTCCAATCAAGAAATGGGAAGGAGTGAGAGCAGAGAAATCGGAAGGATCAGAGGAAAGAGGTGTCAAAGGACGAGAATTTAAAACGGCTTCAAAAAGCTTTATTGTTACTAATACTGGGGAAAAGTCAAACTATAATAATAATAATTTACAAAATAAAAACTTACAAAATAAAAACTTATTTACTAATAATGTACAAAATAACAGTAACTTATATACTAAACCTAAATGTCCTTTATGTTCTAATGATCATTTGCTTTATACTTGCGAGTCATTCAGAGCTTTATCTGTCGAAACACGTTTACAAAAGGCTAAAGATTTTAAGGTCTGTCTTAACTGTCTGCGCTCAAGTCATACTACCAAAAAATGTAGACTATCAGGTTGTAAATATTGCAAAGCAAAACATAACACGCTTTTACACACCGAACCGACAGAGCAGGCTTATCAAGACCCTATGCCGTCTACTTCTTCTAGTGTTGCTTTATCTGCAGATATTACTAAGCAGCCTACTAGTACACCTGTTGTTTTACTGTCCACAGCTATTGTGAAGGTGGTCAACCGCAGCGGCGAAAAGGTCAACGCTCGGGTACTGCTCGACAACGGCAGCACGGCGAACTTCATTACGGAGAGCCTCTGCACCAAACTGGGTTTGTCACGTCGTCATGCGACCTCCACTGTGACAGGTATCAACCACCAATCTTCTTATAGTACACAGTCTTGCCATCTCAACATTGAGTCTTCTAACGGTGACTATAGGGTTAGTTTGGACTGTCAAATTTTACCGGAAATTACAAAAACTTTGCCCACTTCTTTTGTTAATATCGAGAATATTCCTATTCCGTCAAGCCTGTTCTTAGCTGACCATACATTCAATATTCCATCGGCAATTGACATCTTACTTGGGGCTGAAGTATTTTGGAGTGTCGTAGGCTCCGCATCTATAGATTTAGGCAAACAAATGCCTAAGTTATGTGAGACAAAATTCGGATGGATCATTTCCGGTCCAGTCTTCAAAGGGAATTCATCCACTTCACATCGCTCACATTTCTGTAATCATGCCACTTCTGTCGATAAACCTGACCTTACCAAGTTTTGGGAGCTTGACTCAGTTTCTCAAAAGCACTCACTGTCTCAGGAGGAAAACGCTTGCGAGTTAAGTTTTGCCCAGAACACAGCCAGGGATACGGATGGCAGGTTTATAGTTACGATGCCTTTAAAGGCCGATCCTAGTGTATTAGGTGACTCCTACACAATGGCAAAACACCGTTTCCTCTCTTTGGAACGGCGGTTTCAACGTGATCCTGACTACAAGGCTAAGTATGTTGACTTCATGGCTGAGTACGAACGCCTAGGTCACATGACCGAGAATTTCAACAATTCAGCACCACATTCAGGTCCCGTTGAATACTTCATTCCACATCATGGTGTTTTAAGAGAATCAAGCACCACAACCAAATTGAGGAGTGTTTTCGATGCATCAGCACCATCTTCTTCAGGCTTTTCCCTCAACGACCTTCAACTGGTCGGCCCTAAGATTCAGGATGACCTTCTGTCGATTTTGATACGTTTTCGGCAGCATAAATACGTTGTCTCCGGTGACGTGGAGAAGATGTATCGCTGCATCAGAATCGATCCTTCACAGAGGCCTCTTCTTCAAATTATTTTTCGTAGTGACCCAGAAAAACCCCTAAAAACATACACGCTCAACACCGTCACGTATGGAACTGCGTCAGCTCCTTACTTGGCCACCAAATGTTTGGTAAGCCTAGCGGACGCAGCCTCTACTGATGATGTCAAATCAGCCATATCCAAAGACTTTTATGTTGACGATTTTTTAGGGGGGGGTCCTACAATTCCTAAGACCATTTCACTCATCAAAGAGGTAGCTCAAATCCTATCTTCAGCACACTTTCACTTGAGGAAGTGGCAATCTAACAGCCCAGAAATTCTGCATGCCATAGCAGGCGAATCGCTTGACCAGAATAACCCAACTTCTTTGAATTTTTCAGACCACAATACTCCATCAAAACCCCTAGGTCTAAACTGGTTGTGTGATTCTGACTCGTTGTCGTTTTCAATTAATATTGACCAAGTAAAAAAGGTCACAAAGCGACACATACTGTCTGTCATTAGCCAAATATTCGACCCCCTAGGCTTAGTCGGCCCTTGCATTGTCGAAGCTAAAATAGTGATGCAACAACTATGGGTCCATAAATGTGAGTGGGATGATGAAGTTTCCCAGGATGTTATCGACATGTGGTCAACATTCGTCTCTACGCTCCCCTACTTAAATAATCTTAGAATTCCTCGCTGGGTTTGTTCCGACTCTTCTATTATGCATGAAATACATGTGTTTAGTGATGCGTCTGAGAAAGCTTATGGCGCATGTATTTATGTTCGATCCATAAGTCACAACGGCTCTATTAGGGTTCGTCTTCTCCTGTCCAAAAACCGTGTAGCACCGATCAAATCAGTCACAATCCCACGGCTAGAACTTTGTGCCGCATTACTAGGGTCAAGACTGTGTACAACCGTTCTCGAGTCATTAACGATGCCAATCAATCAATGTTTCTTTTGGTGTGATTCGATGATCGTACTAGGGTGGTTGACCACTCCTTCATGCCAACTGAAGCCCTTTGTGCGAAATCGAGTCAACGAAATTCTCGAAAACTCTACTTGTCACACTTGGAGGTACGTGCCGTCGAAAGACAATCCGGCGGACCTTGTTTCCCGCGGGGCGAAGGCCGATTCCATCGGAGATAGCAATCTATGGTGGTCGGGCCCTAGCTTTTTACAATATAATGACCAAAACTGGCCTACTATGCCTTCTAAAAGCGCGAAACATGATCTACCTGAAGTCATATCTCATTTCATTCATAATAATCACAACCAATCATCTAATATTTCAAATCATCCTACAAATATCATCAATTCATTAATTCATTATCATTCCAATTTAAATCGCTTACAAAGAGTCTTAGCCTATATTAAAAGATTTATTTACAATTTAAAAAATCCTAATTCTAAATTACAAGGCGCTCTTTCTAGTGATGAGTTAAATAATTCTTTAATGTGTTTACTACACAGCGCACAAAGAGAGATGTTTCCGGAGGAATTAAATCTTTTGGAGTCGGGAAGGTCTCTGTCGCGAAAGAATAGGTTAATTTCATTAACTCCATTTCTAGATTCTTCACAAATCATACGTGTAGGTGGTAGGCTAGACAACTCTCCGTATGATTACAATACCAAACATCCTATACTGCTTTGTAGTAAACACCATCTCACTAAAATCTTATTTCATATGCAACATTTAAAAATGCTTCATGCCGGCCCTCAACTTTTACTCGCACATTTGCGTCTTAATTATTGGCCATTAGGTGGCAGGAATCTTGCAAAAAATACAGTCAGGCAATGTGTCAAATGTTTTAGATTTAAATGTCAAAGCGTTCAGCCTATAATGGGTCAACTACCTACATCTAGAACTAGCTTAGAATACCCATTTTTAAATTGCAGTGTAGATTACGCTGGCCCAGTACTCATAGCTGACCGTAAAGGTCGGGGCTGTAAGCTCACAAAATCTTACCTGTGCATCTTTGTTTGTCACGCAACCAGAGCGGTACATCTAGAGCCCGTCACTGACCTCACAAAGGAAGGTTTCATTGCTGCGCTCAATCGCTTCATCTCTCGTCGTGGCAAACCGCAAAGCATCTTGTCAGACAATGGCACCAATTTTGTCGGAGCCAACAACGACTTGCAAAGATTCTTGTCCGACTCGTCTTCTGATGTTGCATGTGAGATGTCTCGTGAGGGCATCACATTTTCATTTTCACCTCCATATTCACCACATTTTAACGCCATGGCTGAATCTGCTGTTCGCTCTACCAAGCACCATTTGCGAAGGTTGCTAAGTCTTACAAACTTCACCTACGAAGAGTTAGCAACCTGTCTGTGTCAAATTGAAGCCGTTTTAAATTCTCGTCCTTTGACACCTCTTTCCTCTGATCCTTCCGATTTCTCTGCTCTCACTCCTTCCCATTTCTTGATTGGACGACCACTTACGTCTGTACCGTGTCCACAGGTTCCTGAGAAGAACATCAGCTGCATCGACCGTTTCAAGAGAATTGAATATATTCGACAGCACTTCTGGCACCGATTCTCTCATGAGTACGTTTCCTTGCTCCAGCAGAAAACCAAATGGTCCACTTCTTCCGGCCAGCTCACCGAGGGGATGCTGGTTCTTCTCAGAGACAAGGCGCTACCACCGCTAGTTTGGGCTTTGGGTCGCGTGGTGCGCACCTATCCAGGACCGGACGGCGTCACGAGGGTGGCGGAGCTGCGGACGAAGAGAGGGACTCTCACCAGAGGGTTCAACAATCTTTGCCCTCTTCCCTTCGAAGAGGTCAAGGGGCGGGAGGAAACCTCCATAGGTCGCTGGTTCAGATCCGGCTCGAAGGACCAATGTTTGTGCTTCGGGTCTTGAGGGTGATTACTTGGTGAAGATAAATATGAAAGCGGACTGTATTTTAAAGATGTAATGAATGTAAAAGGCTAATAGGTACATCGATCAATGGGACGTTGGTCGTATAAGTTAACGCGAGTGTCGTGCGTGTCGCTCGGTCGTGAAGTGCGTTCGTCCTCCTCGGCGGGTCAGTCGGTGCACCCCGCACCGCTCGCCGCCCGGCCGCTCGCCGCTCCGCCACACGCCCCCGCGCCCGGCGCGTGGACACCGAGCTATATCAAAATTCTCGTAATAGGAACAGGCCAATGATATTTAAAAGAGGTAGAAACGTTACGTCAGTACTGATGCGAACTCGAAAATTGACACTTGGCGTACGTACCGATAATTCAAAGACAGTGTGTACAAGATAGTATGACACAGTCCAGTGTGATTAAACTTCCTGCTCGTAAATAACACTTTCATATGGTTTATTAAAGATTATAATATTATAATTATTTATTTATTTAAATCAATAAAGGATCATCATTTACTTCACATTCATTACATTATTTCATTATCCATTATATGGTAATTATAAAGTCAACTTCCATAAAAACTCGAATGCAACAACGATAAATTTAATCCATAATACTGACAACGTCATTCACCTTGCCTTCATAATCTCTGTAAGGTTTATTCGTCCCGGGCTGATCATAAAGCTTCGAGATTCATCCAAAAAATCGTACTTGACTGTTTTCGTACCGAATATTTCAGCGTACAATATTGGAAAAATGGATGGAAAATTTTAATAAGTAGGCTGTATTTTGTTTATATTCCTTGTTTTTATGTCGTGTTGTTTTCATTTGAATCCGTTACGTGTCAGAAAGTGTTTTATTTGATTTATCTCATCGTAGTCTCTGAAGCGACACATTTAAATTAGTAAGAAAAACAATTTCTTGGTAGCTTAAGGAAATAAACGGAATAATTCTCAATTATGAAATTGGACACTCGCTTAGCTTCCAGTTTCCGCAGCACAGACCGATAAAATGAAAGATTCTAAAAATCTGCTAGTATAATAAATAAAAAAATGCTCTATCAAAAGGCTTCCAAGCGCGCTTCATAGAACCCCAACACAACACATCAAATGGAGTAGGAACTATAGTAAGTATCAAGGTTCAAAACATTTGCAAAACTGTACGAAGAGTTATACGATTTAACTATTATCTTTCTACCGGTTCTTTTCAGTAGCGAAACAACTTTCCGACACCGTTGGTAGAGTCACATTATGTTTGTATATTTTGTATTTTTTTTCAAAATAAGCATAGTTAATAAATATGTCTATTATTTAGTGTCTTTTGTTCGGTTTATTAATTAGGACAATTTCACGATAAGATATACTTTATTGCACAAAGAAAACAATTACATAACAATGCTTACAGAGATTTAGTTGTACAATGTAGGCAATTTAGGTAGCACCTAGTGTGTTTGTGTGTGTGGCCTTATCGCTAAAAGTGATCTCCTCCAGACAACCTTCCGGTAGAGAAAAAAGCGTTGTAAAGATAAAGGCGTTGCTTTTTTTTATTATGAACATAGGCATTATTATGTTTATCATAGATACTGCCACAATATAACTCACATAAGGAAAAGAAGTCTATCAAACCCATATAGGTTTCTAGAGAAATAATCGTCTTAGCATCGGCCAACTTTACGACACTAAATTTCCTACCGTTAACTCAATAAGACACTTAGTAATCCAATATTTCTATAAGAAAAACTGTCGGCGACCGCCTCGCAAAGGGGAACGGGACGAAGCAAAAAGCGGGTTCTACTCAAAATGGATTCCGTATGCCATACAGCCTTTATAATTGCTGGCTTGCCTTATTGGAGAAGCAGTTAAGGGGGATTAGCGGGAACTGAGCCACTTGTTGGGCCGAGGCACAGTACACAGAGAACAGTAAAATATCTACATACAAACGTGCCAGTCTCGGTTTGAATGTGCGCGTGCGCGTCGCGCGCCGTCTCGCCATTTCACGCACACGCTACCATAAAATAGGGGGGTGGTGGCATTACGGACGGGCTGTTCCGCGTGTCTGTGTGCACGCTAGGCTAATAACTCGGCGGGCACCCTTAGATAACCTACTGTTTATACTGTGGCTGAGGTATTGAGTGATATGATACTAGTAGGCTTTGAGTAACGGAGACAAACCATACTCAATCGAATGTGAGCGTATCCACTATAAGATCTGTCGATTCACTTGATTTAGATCATCGATGTTAAGAAGCAGCTTTTCTTTTTCAAGTGTATCTCTGAAACAATTTTAGTTGTTTACGGTTTTAAATTCCGGTACGCAATTCATTTAAAAGTGTTAGGTTGAGATGAAATAACCTTCATCATAATATAACATGGATACTAAGGGCTCACTACTCTTAGTGAGCTCTTAGTCACGGCATAATGGAAACTCTAAATGAATAAAGAGTTATTCATTTCGAGTTTCCAATTATTCATTTCGAGTTTCCAATATGCCGGCACCGTAAATTTCATTTAATTTTTTTTTTCATTTGTGCCTGTAAAAGGCGACTCAGTTTTAAGAACATAAAACCTACACAACATCTCTGTAACCTACACTTAGTTCGCAAATAAACACTTTGACTTATAAATAATACAACTAATACTCAATGCCATGATTACGGAGCATAAGGTACATAGTACGAGTAACAGTCCGGTTTTAAAGATTTTAGTAACATCACGGTAATAGTATTATAAAGAGATATTCTTTCAACTATTTAAAATGTGGAGCCTGAAATATGAAATTTCCTAACAGAGAAGTTCCACATATTTTAACCTTAGAAACTCTTACACTAAAAAGTTATTATAATTCAATTTATGAACAATAAACAATGTGGTAATGTTGTCAACGTATTCGGTTTGGAATTATTTTCACTTCGCCTATTTTTCGATTGTTGTTCCGCAACTTTCACCACTTATGTCAGTTTTTGTTTTGTGGTGTCCATTATGTGTTTTCTTTTTGATTGTGTCAATTTAAAGCGAATTTTATTACGAGCTAACTTGATACAAAGTCAATACATTAAGTAAAGTCTAAATTAGGAAGAAAAAAGTTATGCTGCGGTTAGAATAGCAAAGAAGAAAAAGACTTATTTGACCTCACAGCTCACATAAATAGAAAAATAAGACAGAAACAAATACACAACATAAAATAGAAACGATACGCAATAGGATTTTAGTCTCGTATCTATACAATTGAATTCACTGTATTTATTTAGTTAAAAAAGCTCCACCATAACAATAATAATATTTATGACACTTTTTAGCTATTGGTTACACCTAGGAATTTGTAAAATAGTGAGCCCTGATAAGCTGTAGAATTTTGTGCGTATGTCAAATCAAAGAGTAAGAAGTGAAATCAGGGGTGCTATTCCGGCGGACTTCACTCCGAAATAGTATTATCTCAAAAATATTTGGCTTAGTTATTTCACGGTTATTTTCTCTCAAACGACCACAGTCGCAAAGAAATTTAATTTTAAAGATAACTTCCTACAAGCTAAGTATGTTTTGGCGCCCCCCGGAATAGCATGTCTGATCAACTGTAGAACTTTGTGCGTATGTCAAATCAAAGAGTAAGTGAACTCAAGTCTACGTAAATGAAAGACTCATGATTAGACGAGGTGACGTCCGTCTTTCTTTTACGTCCGTGCTTTTCCCTCATTCATAAAAACGTAAACAGCTCCTCAACAACATTTTAACTTTTGTATCGCTTTGACACTGTCATTTGCGAGTAAGTGACACAACACGTCAATTGCTTAAACTATGCTTTAACGTTGCGATCCTTTTTATGAATAAGGGGTTGAAGACTTATTTGACGTACTCTTTAGTACACGTCACGGGTTAAGAGCAATCTCCTTACAGAACATTCACATAGCAGGATAACTTTAACATTTTCATCTTGTAGCATAAGCAAAACATACATAGGTAGCTCTGAGAATAACAATTGTCTACTAAAACTCAGGTTCTGTGGCTCATACCATCAGCGTGGGAAAGCCATTGCAAACTCACATTTAATCACGCCTTAAGACTTAAGCTTTATGAAGTCTTACTGCAGATATGTTTAATATTATTATTAAGTTGGGGCTGCCGCTACGCTACTAGTAAAACTCTGGAGCTCAAACTTAATTAAACCCTTTTCGTTTGGTCTAACTTCAGGGTTAACATTTTTAATTAAGTTAAGGATAATACGACTGCAGAAGAAAAAGTAGCGGAAAAGCTTTCCACATTAATAATAATTTGGGTAATATCTTTTGATATTTTATCATACTTTGGCTATCTGCAAGGGCTTATTTAAGTTCAATGAAAAAATACATTTCACTTTACTATGGCATCGTTATTTGCTTATTAATTCGTAAGAAACAGACAAGCTACCTAAAGACAGCAAAACAAGGCAGCAGAAGTACAGGTGACCTAAAAATCTCTCATCTCCTTTCAATTCTACCAAGTTGCGCAGCCCTAACTTCCTAAATCATCTGTCAAGTCTTGCGGTTAACTGGCAGAAAAATCCGCAAGGCATTAAGTCCATCAATTACTTTTTGCTTGCAATTTTGCGCAATAAAGACTTAAATAAATAAAAAGAGATTTCTTCCAGCAGGCCATGGTGACAGGATAGGAAGAAAAAAGATAGTCTGAGACATCAGGCAGAGCCTTTTTAGTAAAATAATCTTAATTTAATATTCTATTTCATGACAATTACAAGGAAATAATGTTACAGTAGCAACGCGGCGTGTGGCGCCCACCCGCAAGATTGGCGGATTAACTGATAAACTTTGCCGGACTTCTGTGGATACAGGCCGACACCACTGTAAACAGAGAACAGTAAAATATCTACATACAAACGTGTCGCTCTCGGTTTGAATGAGTGCGGCACGTGTGTATGTAGATATTTTGCTGTTCTCTGTTTGCTGTGACGCAAGGCTAATAACTCGGCGGGCGGCCTTAGGTAACCTACTGTTATGTTTACTGTGCCGACACGCCAGCCGCTCTTGAATCTATAGGGAAGGCCTATCAGAAGGCGACTGGCGTCGTGTAGCTCCTGATGAAGATGATAAGTTTCACAGCTTTACATCAACTAATTCAACCCTTTCAATTCCTCAGTATTTATGTCTTCTTCTGTTATTTAAGCTATACCCGAGGCAATAATAGCGGTGAGACCGCCTGAATATACATATGACATAACTGGATACCAGATATACATATAACTAGATACATTGACATTGGAAAATATTACTTAACCATATAAATATTCGTTTTATTGTGCAATTAGTAATATATTTAATAATCTCTATCTAATTCTAAGACCTTTTTTCTGCAGAGTACATCATCATCATCATCAGCCTGTTGCAGTCCACAGCTGGACATAGGCCTCTCGATGCCCATGGAGTACAAAAATTAAATGATCAGCCTTCGATATTTTTGCGATCAAAACAATCCAAATTGCTCAACAGGTTAAATATAGTTACTAAAAGCCTCCCACCTGCCTAAAGCCTACCTGACTAATAATTTACGGCGTCACTATTATTGACAACTATAGCATACCCGGGGGATGAAGCTAATTCCCCGCCACGTTAATTTCCGCCCTAGGGATTATCCTAATGGCGGTGAGTAGGTTGATCATAACGTTATCAACAATGATGAGACAATTTAATTCATTACACCCGTTTCGTCTCGCCACCTCGTGTAATTACTTATTCTTTGTGACTAATGGACGAGGAATCTTGCCATCAATAAGTAATTAGTAAATAAAATTCTGGGATTTTTTAAATGGTTGAGTGGGTGGCATATCTTACTATGTAAGTTGATCTTAAACTGAGGTCCTAGGTTCAACTACCAGATGAGACAGGTTTACAGCTGTAGCAAACCGTATGTTTACGTATTAAGTGCAATGGAGTATTTATACAATCGTTTTTTTTTTATCAAAACTTAGTTGTGCTTTTTTAAAATCATATTTTTTTTTAAAGAACCACTATTAATAGTCTATTTAGTTCCTGATACCAAGTCCCTCTTAAAATTTTGTCAAGTACTTGCAAAATCAGCCCTGTATTTTATCATGGAGTGTGGATAGTTCGGATTCTAAGACACCACCAAACGTCTCAGTCACCCGCGAAACGTCTTGGAGTTCTGCGTGTTGTCGCATCTCAGTGACGCATCGGGACGCCGCTTCCTTTTCCAACATAACCTCCAACAGCACTGCTACAGTATAAACCATACAGTAGGCTATCTAAGGCCGCCCGCCGAGTTATTAGCCTAGCGTGCACACAGACACGCGGCACAGCCCGTCCGTACTGCCGCCTCCCTATGCCTCCCTATTTTATGCTAGCGTGTGCGTGAAATTGCGTGTGCGTGATATCGCGACACGGCGCGGGACGCGCACGCACACATTTAAACCGAGAGTGGCACGTTTGTATGTAGATTGCTTACTGTAAGATTATAACTGTGCCGCTGCCTTGTCTAACGTAACCTCCAACAGCACTGCAATAATAAAAACACTTGCATCTCCCAACTAACCTGTCATTACGTAACAAATAAAAGCACGTATAATCTGATAGAACGGCGCCATTAGCAAGTACGTGACCGTCCGGAAGAATGAAATTACTATTTGTCCCGGAGCGGTGTAATGATCTTACCTGCAATTGTGATTGTGGAAAAACTTTTAGATGAAACTAGGGATTCGCTTCTCTGCATTCAATGTTGAGATTTAACTGGTCTTTTAACTTTTTTGTATAATACAACTAGCGGCGGCTCGCCACTTTGTCCGCATGGACTTAAGTTAAAAAAAATATATATATTTTCATAAATTGTAGGCTATTCAGATGTATAAGCTGTATTATTGTAAGGTTTTATTAAAGTCCATTCAGAAGTTTTTGTGCGAAAGAGCAACACGGCACATCCACACTTTCACATTCATAGGATAAGACAACCCCAGAGTCGGCTGTTTCTGCAGCATATGGATACGTGTAACATTTGGGATGGGGAGGCAGGACGAGTAACACGATGCCCGGCGATTGTAGAAAGCTTTAAAAAGTTTAGGTATGAAATTATATTAAATGTAATTTTGGGTGGTTCAAACTGGTCACCGATTAGCTGCTTCTGGCGACTAATAATATCATCCCATGCATAGGTAGCGCTTCCTATAATTATTATCAACATAGCCTACCGGATTAGCAAGCTGAAGTGGCAGTGGGCTCAGGCGCGGATCCAGCCCTCAAAAAAGGTTGTGGGCACAGCCACTAATAATTTGCAAAGTGAGAGTTGGATAGGAGTACGAACTCACTCATGAACAATCATGGATTATAATTACAACAAGCAAATTAGGGTTGTGGGCATGCCCACAGTGCCCACAACGGTGGATCCGCGCCTGAGTGGGCTGGCCATATTAGCCGTAGAACCGACAACCGTTGGAGTAAACGTGTTCTTGAGTGGAGACCGCGTCTCGGCAAGCGTAGTGTAGGACGTCCTCAGGCAAGGTGGAGTGATGATCTGCGCAGAATGGCTGGCAGGAGTTGGATGCGAGCAGCCGAAGATCGAGTCCAGTGGCGTGCAAAAGGAGAGGCCTATGTTCAGCAGTGAACTGCAACAGGCTAATGATGATGATGATGATGAAGGCTAGCCTAGATTTTGTATTTCTCGCTAACACTGCCAACATAATTTCAAAAGAACGAAACGGGCCTGAAACAGAAGTCTAAAACCTATGAACGTTCTGCCGACAAAACCTTTACCTGGTTCTATAGACGAAACGTTTCTAAGTAGCTGAAACGTTCTTACGACAAAGAGAACATCCGGTGAAAAGTACTATCGGAGAAATGACCTTCGAAGAAAACTTTTAGACCCGAACTAACCAATTGTACTCGTTTACTTGCAGGCGCTGTTTAACTTCGAACAACAATCTTAATCCTGGGGTTAAGAATAAAACCCATAAAACTAACACCTACTACATCCTTTCCGTTACATTGATTAAACTATACCCTCTAAAATTGGTATGGTCAGCACGAAACGTATTCTCAGAACAGTCGTCATAATTCGTATGCGATAATAGTCTGATAGAGAATACAATAGTCAGGGCTGCTTCTTACAGGCTGAAGTAATTTTTTTTCTAGAAAACACAGCATTTTTTTGTTAAAGATCTGAAAACCAGAAAAAGACATTTGGTCGTCTTGGCATCGGGCAGGAATCGAACCCGCATCTTTCGCAAACCGGGCGACTGCACTAACCACTGTGCTACCGAGACCATTAACAGACCGGCCGAATCTTTCTGGTATATTTTACCCTATGAGCTTATTAGCTCCTTATGTGTGAACGTGTGTGTCGATCGAAGTTAAACGGTAATTATTAGTAATTTTCATCGAGACAGACTACTTATGTTACCTACCTAATTGATTGTAGGTATGTTATATTTTAGGTCCCGTCCAAACTGTATGGCTCTGTTGGTTCATTTATTTGCACTACGAAAACCAATGAAAACATTCCTAATAAAAAAGAGTTTCTGCTGAGTTTCTTGCTTGTTCTTCGTAGAAGAAATGTTACGACGCCGGTGGTAGAGTCACATTACGTACACAATCTTATGACGTTAAAATAAGTTTTTTTGACGATTCGAATGTACTATGTAATATTGAAATTTGTTTCATTAAGAGTTTATTCAAATTATGAATACTTTCATATCTTTGAAATTTAGGACACAAGTTATTTTTAAAAGGTTAAATTAAACCCCAACTCATGTTTTTATCGAGTCTCAACTTATCGAGTTTTTTATTAATTAGGAATTGAAGTGTTTCTAAGTCAAGGTTTTTTCCAGTAGCCCCCCTTTTTCTCTAGGTACCTACTTGCAATAGAAAAATGAGAGCCCTCCCAAAACATTCGTGTTTTGTTTAATGAAATTATTATAGCAAGCCTTGTAGGTATCTGCGAAATAATAAAATATTAAAATAGTAAATCTTAATAAAGTCAAAATAAATGTTTAAGGAAGCAGTTCAGACATATAACGAAAACATGAGTTTTTACCATATTTGTATATGTGCCTATCTCTGTTGAGAACCCTATTGGCAACAATAGCTTGTATATCAGTCAAGTTAACACTTGCCAAAAATAATACGTGTCTGCGAATGCGGTACAAGCGTAACGAGTGCTCACTGTACGTACACTACGGTGCAGAGGTATGTCGATTGTACACTACACACGATGTCAACGACTGCCAAATTATGCCGAACCATTTAGTAATGCATCGAGAAGGAATTTTTGGTACCGGCTGACCGGCTGTGATTAAAAAGTGAGCTGGCAATTATAGTGCGCTGGACTCATTTACATATTTGAATAAAGATGTTTTAGAAATATAACCACAGTATGTATGAAATACTTAAAAAAAACATTCGGTCTAGGTTTCAGGCGGGAGTGTACAGACGTTGTTTTTTGATCGGCAAAAGTGAGGTATGAGATATGGGGTCGCCTTTGCTCTGCTAATAATAATAATACGTAATTAATGAATTATATTGACATTTAATACCTATCTATATGAATAAACTAAACTGGGTAGAATCATCTTTTGAAGTTAAATAAATAATCTAAAAGTGAAAAATAACGTCACACAAGTTTGAAGCGAACAAAGCCTTTGCTCGCAGCAAAAACTGCATGTTTTGTAGCAACTGTCGCTAGTATAGGAGACTAACATTCAGTAAGTGTGCAGTGACCTATCCATAGTAAAGTAAGTAGCAAACTCATATAGCCAAAGTGAGGATTACTTAGGTGAGTTTAACGTTTAGCGTTGTGAACTTTGATAACAGATAATGATTGATAAAAGACTCACTTGTAGGACCAGACACAGAATGGTGGGCAAATTCAAATAAACAACAACAAAACAATGTATACTTCCCACTGCTGGGCTGCGGGTGGCTCACCTCAACGATGTAACAGCGCTAGCCAGGCCTAACATGCGGGTGCGGCTCAGTCTACGTAAATACCAATACAATGGGATGACTCGTTTGTAAGTTCAGTAATTCACTACTTTCACCTGCTTTTTTCAACTCAATATCTCCGATGTACCTTGTGAATAACACATTGACGCTTATTCAGAAAAAGAAAAAACACAATTAACATAATGAATTAAATGTTCGTCACACTACTGATATTTTGGTTCAATCTGCTCTTGGTGCACTAGTCAGAACCACCAGCCAGCCTGCAACAAATTGGAAACTGAGTGAACTGTTGTACTGTAATAACTCTGGCGGCCTTAGGTAACCTACTGTTATATTTACTGTGCCGACACGCCAGCCGCTCTTGAATCTATAGGGAAGGCCTATCAGAATGCGACTGGCGTCGTGTAGCTCCTGATGAAGATGATAAGTTTCACAGCTTCACATCAACTAATTCAACCCTTTCAATTCCTCAGTATTTATGGCTTCTTCTGTTACTTAAGCTATACCCGAGGCAAGAATAGCAGTGAGACCGCCTGAATGTGCATATGACATAACTGGATACTAGATATACATATAAGTAGACACATTAACATTAAAAAATATTACTTAACTATACAAATATTGTGCAATTGAAAATGTATTTGTTATCTGATTCTAAGACCTTTTTTTTGCAGAGTACAAAAATTTAATGACCAGAAATTTCCTTCCATATGTTGTGTTCAAAAACAATCCAAATTGCTCAACAGGTTAAATATAGTTAGTAAAAGCCTCCCACCTGCCTAAAGCCTACCTGACTAATAATTTACGGCGTCACTATTATTGACAACTATTGCAACCCCGGGGGATGAAGCTAATTCCCCGCCACGTTAATTTCCGCCCTGGGGATTATCCTAATGGCGGTGAGTAGGTTGATCATAACGTTATCAACAATGATGAGACAATTTAATTCATTACACCCGTTTCGTCTCGCCACCTCGTGTAATTACTTTGTGACTAATGGACGAAGAATCTTACCATTAATAAGTCATTAGTAAATAAAATTCTGGGATTTTACAAATGGTTGAGTGGGTGGCGTACCTTCCTATGTATGTTGATCACCTTAAGCTGGGGTCCTAGGTTGACCCCCTCAAGAGTTCTCGCCTTGGCGTGGCGAGGGGGCTTAGTACCGGTGGTAGGGTCCAACCGCCGGGAAGCGAAGAGAACTCAGGCGTGGCAACTCTAGGGCGGTGCGGGCCTGGAACAGTTGTTCTTGCCCGAGTTGTCAACACGCAGGGGGGTGTCCCCCCCGCGGTACTCTCGCCGGTAAATGAAATTTACCATCTTGGTATTGTTTGCAGTTCCCTTGCTACACAATGCGCCGGCCTCAGCGCGGTCAAGCCCGCCGAGTGAGACCCATGAGGGAGGCCCGGCGAACGACCTGCGAGCAGGCGGCGTCTTACGAGGTATTCGGGTGCAAGGGAACTGTAATTAGGGTTTGTCATTTCCAGGGCGGTTGCCTTGGCGAGGCCAGGCCTCAAGCCAAAGGCAGGTGGTCTTCTCTTGGTACCCGGCGAGCTCGGGATCGAGCTCGAGCCGGGGCTTTATTTGTCGTGGCGGTGGTGCGTCTCAGGCGAGGAAGAGGTCCACTCGAGCCTGAGACGAGACGGAACGCAGGCCTAGGGCAGCCTGCGGGTGGTGGCGAAGGTCCGGGAGCGCTTGGAGGCGCCTCCGTGGGGCTGGTGGCCGTCAGTAACGCCCGTGGTGGCGGGCGCTTCATTGCTTCGGGTGGTCTGGCGTGCAGCGGTGCCAACTGGCTCAGGTGCGGGTGCGGTCCGTGGTCGGCGCGGTCGAACATACGACGCGCAAGTCGGACCACGAACTCGCCGATGGGCTGCACGCGGAGGTCCCGAGCAATGACGTCATTTCTGACGTAACGCCCAGCCCCCGTGAGCGTGCGGAGAACCTTGTTCTGCACCACCTGGAGACGCTTCCTCTGGGCCTGTGAGCAGAGGGCGTACCAGGCGGGTGCTGCGTAGGTGAGCCGCGGGCGAATGTACGTCTTGTAGACGCCCACCTTCACCCGCAGCGGCAGTCTGGATGTAAGCACAGGGCGGAGCATCACGCCCGCCATCTTGGCGGAGTTGACGGCGCAAGTTACCTGCGGCTTCATGTGGAGCTGGCGGTCAATGTTGCAGCCCAGGTATGTGACCGTGGGCTGCCAGGCGATCGGTTGCCCCCACAGAGTGAGCTCGGCTGGGAGCTTGCGCTTGGTGGTGAGGATGGCGGTCGTCTTGGCCACATTCACCGCAGTCCTCCAGTCGTCGAGCCAGGCAGGCAGCAGGTCTAGCAGCTTCTGCATGCGAGCTGCCGCCACGTCCTGGCTTCTGGAGGAGGCGAAGAATGCGCTGTCGTCGGCGTATAGTGCCAACGTCACGCCCTCAAGCGACGGGATGTCGTCGGTGTATAGGGCGTACAACGCGGGGGAGAGCACACTCCCCTGCGGGACTCCTGCGCGGACCGGGTGCGTTGGAGAGTCATTGTCCTCGACCGAGACGTAGAAGCTACGACCGTCGAGGAACGCTGCTATCACGGCTATCAGGGCTGGCGGCATCTCCGTGGCCAGGAGTTTGTACAGCAGGCCGGGGTGCCAAACTCGGTCAAAGGCCTTCTCGATATCGAGAAAGACCCCGACCGTGCAGTGGTCCCTGTTCCTGGCCTCAGCGAGCTCATGGAGGATGCGTGTGAGCTGGAGCGTCGTAGAATGGCCGCTGCGGAACCCGAACTGCTCGTTCCTCGGCTTGAGGAACGGGCCTATTCTCCGCAGCAGCAGACGCTCGAACAGCTTGGCAATGTGTGACAGTAGCGTTATGGGTCGGTAGCTGGACGGCAGACGTCTGTCCTTGCCGGGCTTCGGGAGGACAATGACTTTGCCGGTTTTCCAGCTGGCCGGGAAGTGTTGGGTGCGCAGGATGGCGTTGTACACCCTCGTGAGGGCAGTCAGGCCCCTACGCGGCAGGTGTAGGAGGGCAGCGGTTGGTATTCCGTCCGGCCCTGGGGCCTTCCGCCTGGGCAGGCGGAGGACCGCCTTCCGCAGCTCAGACGGAGAGATGAAGTCATCTCCCCGGAGCGGCGGTGTTGGGGCGGACAGGAAGTCGTTCACCCTGGCGACGACTGCGGCGTGGTGATCAGCGGCTTGGGCGGCGGCTGGGTGCGGCTGGAACTGCACCTCAAGGTGCTCAGCCATCACTTTAGCCCTTGTGGGTGCAGCGTACTGTGGGTTGCCCGCACTGTCCGTGAGCGGGCAGACAGGCAGCTTGGTGTTGCGTGGCAGTGTGGTGGACTAGCCACCCTCCCGCTGCGGCCCGCAAGGGCGACACGTGGGGGCCAGTGGGGCCCGCAAGCGCCCAGAGGCGCGTGGAAGGGGCCGCGGCGCACAGTGGGGGCCAGTGATCCGCGGCTGACCTACCCTGTGCGTCGCGGCCCGGCGGGGCCGTACCGCCGGTTGCGGCAGCGGAGCCGCCCTTTGGGTGGCTTGTGGTTGCGGGCCCAATTAGGGTCTGTTTACGGTGGTAGCCAGCGGGTCGGAGTGCGGAGGGGCTCTGGCTTGCATTGCACGGCGTCCACCGAGACGGCGAAAGTGCCGGTGTACTCCAGGCACTTGCGTGCCCTCCCCCCCTTTGTTGGGGGGTCGGTTGGAGGGGACTATATCAAGGGCTAGCACTGGCGGCGTAGCAGTGCGTCATTACTTTTGGTAGGATCCAGCTTCGCCGCCAAAGTGCCACCGTCTTGGAGTTCTGCGTGTCGTCGCATCTCAGTGACGCATCGGGCGGGCCGCTGCCTTTCCTAACGTAACCTCCAACAGCAATGCAATAATAAAAACACTTGCATCTCCCAACTAACCTGTCATTACGTAACAAATAAAAGCACGTATAATCTGATAGAACGGCGCCATTAGCAAGTACGTGACCGTCCGGAAGAATGAAATTACTATTTGTCCCGGAGCAGCGGTGTAATGATCTTACCTGCAATTGTGATTGTGGAAATGAAATGAAACTAGGGATTCGCTTCTCTGCACTAAACGTTGAGATTAAACTGGTCTTTTAACTTTTTTTTATAATACAACTAGCGGCGGCCCGCCATTTCGCCCGCCATGGACTAAAGTTAAAAAAAAGAAATATATTTTCATAAATTGTAGGCTATTCAGATGTATTATTGTAAGGTTTCATTAAAATCCATTGAATAGTTTTTGCGTAAAAGAGCAACACGGCACATCCACCCATACAAACTTTCACATTTAAAATATTAGTAGGATAATCCAACCTCTGAAAGTCAGCTGTTTCTCCAGCACATGGGGATACGTGTAACATTTGGGATGGGGAGGCAGGACGAGCAACACGATGCCTGGCGATTGTAGAAAGCTTCAAAAAATTCAGGTATGAAATGATATTAAATGTTATTTTGGGTGGTTCACACTGGTCACCGATTAGCTGCTTCTGGCGACTATTACTATCATCCCATGCATTGTTAGCGCTTCCTATAATTATTGCTCAAGGCTAGCCTAGATTTTGCGTTTCTCGCTAACACTCCCAACATAATTTCAATAGAACGAAACGGATCTGAAACAGAAGTCTAAAACTATGAACGTTCTGCCGACAAAACCTTTACCTGGTTCTGTCGACGAATCGTTCTTCAGTTGCAGTTGCGTTTAGACCCGAACAACCAATTGGACTCGTCTACTTGCAAGCGCTGTTTAACTTCGAACAACAATCTTAATCCAGGGGTTAAGAATAACTGCCCATAAAACTAACTCCCACTACATCCTTTCCGTTACATTGATTGAACTATACCCACTAAAATTGGTATGGTCAGCACGAACGTATTCTCAGAACAGTCTTCATAATTCGTATGCGATAATAGTCTGATAAAGTAGGCGCGTGTCCCGCGCGTGCGCGGCTACCAATACAATAGTCAGGGCTGCTTCTTACAGGCCGAAGTAAAACTGTTTCTAGAAAATACACATTTGTTTTTGTTATTTTCAATACTTATTTGTTTATTTATTTAACACAATTAAACGGGCTAAACCCGGTGACATAATTATGTAAGCTATGTTGAAGAATCATTGCAATTGCTAATTAATAAATTACAATGATTCCTCAATATATTCCTTATAACGTGTCTGTCGATCGAAGTAAGACGATAATTAATTGTAATTTTCATCGAGACATAGGACTTAATTTACCTACGTAATTTGTATTTTCATTTTTTTTAAAGATTGTATTTTGAATTTATATTTGGTTGGTTTTGCTTTGTTGGCTTATTTATTTGCACTGCGGAAACCAATGAAAATATTCCTAATAAAAAAGAGTTTCTGCTGAGTTTCTTGCTTGTTCTTCGTAGAAGAAAAGTTTACGACGCCATAGGTAGAGGCACATTATGTACACAATAATATGTCGTTAAAATAAGTTTTTTTTGACGATTCGAATGTACCACGATTCGAATGTATTTCAACATTCCAATGTTGAAATTTGTTTTATTAAGAGCTTATAGGTACTTTTATACCTTTGAAATTTAAGACACAAGTTATTTTCAAAAGGTTAAATGAAACCCCAACTCATGTTTTTATCGAGTCTCAACTTATCGAGTTTTTTATTAATTAGGAATTGAAGTGTTTCTAAGTCAAGGTTTTTTCCAGTAGCCCCCCTTTTTCTCTAGGTACCTACTTGCTATAGAAAAGTGAGAGCCCTCCCAAAACATTCGTGTTTTGTTAAATGAAATTATTATAGCAAGCCTTGTAGAAATGCCTTGTATCTGCGAAATATTTAAATATTAAAATAGTAAATCTTAATGAAATCAAAATTAATGTTTAAGGAAGCAGTTCAGACTTAAATGAAAAAATGTTTTTTTTCTTTATTCGTATATCTGCACATCTCTGTTGAGAACCCTATTGGCAACAATAGCTTGTATATCAGTCAAGTTAACACTTGCCAAAAATAATACGTGTCTGCGAATGCGGTACAAGCGTTACGAGTGTACACTGTACATACCTACATACACTACGGTGCAGAGGTATGTCGATAGTACACTACACACGATGTCAACGACTGCCAAATTATGCCGAACCATTTAGTAATGCATCGAGAAGGAATTTTTGGTACCGGCTGACCGGCTGTGATTAAAAAGTGTGCTGGCAATTATAGTGCGATGGGCTCATTTACATATTTGAATAAAGATGTTTTAGAAATATGACCACAGTATGTTTGAAGAAAGAATACTCAGAAAAAACATTCGGTCTAGTTTTCAGATGGGAGTGTACAGACGTGTGTTTTTTGACATTTAATTAATTTATAGTAGGTAGCGCGAGATCGGCAAAAGTGGATGAGGGATGGGGTGGCCTTTGCCCTGCTAATAACAATAGTACGTAATTAATGAATTAAATTGACATTTAATACCTATCTATATGAATAAACTGAACTGGGTAGAATCATCTTTTGAAGTTAATTAAGTAATCCAAAAGTGAAAGTTAACGTCACATAAGTTTGAATCGAACAAAGCCTTTGGCTCTCTGCAATTACTGCATGTTTGGTAGCAACTGTCGCTAGTATAGGAAAGTGAGATTCAGTAAGTGTGCCGTGACCTATCCATAGTAAATTATGTAGCAAACTCCTATAATCAAAGTGAGGAGGACTTAGGTGCGTTTAATTAGGACGTTGACTTGTAATGATTGATAAAAGACTCACTTGTAGGCCGAAAAAAAATGGTGCTTATAATAACCAGCTCAAATAAACAACAACAGCCTTCATTCTTCCCACTAGTGGGCTTAGGGCTTGCCTTAACTATGTGGCAGTGCTAGCCAAACCTAACAAGCGGGTGCGGCTCAGTCTACGTAAATACCATTACAATGGGATTTGTAAGTTCAGTAATTCACTAATTTTACCTGCTCTTTTCAACTCAAGTGTCTCCTCTGTACCTTGTAAATAACACATTGACGCTTATTTTAAAAAACATTAAGCACAACTAACACGATGAAATAATAAATGTTCATCACACTACTGATAGTTTAGTTCAATCTGCTCTTGGCGCACTAGTCAGAACCAATGCCAGCCTGCAACAAATTGGAAACTGAGTTAACTGTTGCAGTAACAAGCAGTCTCATTTTCTGTAATTACATATGTGAGTAGAAGGTAATTACTTGCATAAGCAATGCAGAAGTTACAAAACATCCCTGAGCATAACAGATAATTTTACTCAATTAAAGTCATTGAGTTAGCCCGTAGCAAACACAAAACGCCCCACGGTTTTACTGCACAAAGAAATAGGCAAAGCCAATAAAAAGCACTAAATGTGCGTCGGTAGCCAATTCAAATATCAATATTTTCCGATCCTACTATTCACTGAACCTTATCTAGCTTAGATCTAAGTCGAAATCCGCTTGATTTCCTCCTTCGTGACAATTCGTTCCATTTGAACACCCGTGGAGCTCCTCGCGCCGGTAAAGTAGTTAAGCTAACACAATAAAATGTAACTCTAAATTAGCTCCTCGTTTTACAAGCAATAAATTTAATAGGCCCTCACGAGGGGGTTAAGTCACGCTTTAAATTTTGACTTGCGACAATTTGGTTACGTGACACAACGCGCGACGCTTCCACCCCGTAACTTTATGGCGGTAAAAATAAAGCTCAAGGTCGTATAGATGGAGGACGCGTCAGAAATCAAGTTGTGTAATCGAATTTTCCATCATTGGCTTAGGAGTAGCCCCTGAGGAAATCACACTATTGGGCTACACAATCATCCCTTCAATAAGCCACTTTAAAATTTGTGTTACAAGTGTTGCAAATTGAAAATGGGAGAGTGCTCGGAGGGTAGGGTCTAAAGGATGACGACATGCGATAATCTTAAGTGTGAATTGTTTTCTTTCGATGGTGAAAATAATAGATTTACACTTGTCGTGCTTTTTCGTGTAGCTTTTTGTATATTGTACTTACTGAACTGCGAGAGTAGCTTCACGCACTTCTTCTTACGATATGTTCTCTGATGAGAATTTACTCGTGTTTTCTTTAGAAAGTAACTCGCATGATGCATGTTTCCCATGCATCATCAATGTAAGAACAATATCCAATTCCATAGGAAGCTTCTTCACCACCATTATCAAAAAATATCTGCAACTTTTAGTGTTATTGAGCATATCCTTTCAAACCACGTCTCAAACTTATTTTAAAATATTCACACAGTCTTAACCAAAATATAGTGTCTAATGGCACAAATTGAATCCCACGCAGCCTTAATTCTTCCGGTGCTTTATCATAAAAGACCTCATAAACATCGCTATAATTCTACCACAGTTTCGTTACTTAACTTTTTACTCAGAGCACGGCAGTGACAAGCGAGTTCCCTTTTAATAGTGATGTAATTTTGGGAAGGCCTTCACTTCCGGCAGTCATGCGCCAGATTCAATACAACTACGACCCGTGTAAATAAAAAGAATTTACCGTAAATGGAATATAATGGATATCCAGCGTACCGTGAATAGATAATGGGGCAACGGGTACCTGTTCTTTTAAGTTAGGCTGGGTGTCACGTTCAAACAGGTCTGAGCCTCTTTCATTAATATCTTGAAGCGCGAGTTGCCGTGTTTTCCCTGGAGGGTCTTTCCTGATCAAAATGTATGCAAAGTTCGCTAAAGTCAGCGGGCACAATAGGATTAAAAATTGAAACGGGCGCTCTTATGGCAAATCAAATCTTACAGAAAAGAGTAGAAAGAGATTAGGTGATTTGTTTGACTAGCGCAATCAACCTTCAGGTAATAACCGTTTTGTTTAACCACGAGCCAATTTATCAGGAAAGTTCTGAATATATCTATAAATACATTTCAATTGATAATTTGTTTAAATCTGGTTATTTTGAGGGCCCTGCCAGCGTTTTTAATCATTCGGCTCAACTTACACAAAAAGAAAAATGCCGAATTTTCCCAAATGATTTGAAGTTGTCTAAATCTGGTCTTATTTATTTAAAAGGCCCAGCCAGCGTTTATAATCATTCGGCTCTACTTACACAAAAATAATAATGCCAAATTTTCCCAAATGTTATCTTAGTGTGATTCGAAACATAACTTATTATATATATTTTTGCTTGTAGTTTCAAAGACAATCTTTAATTTAAGTAAGATTAAATACAACTGCAACAGAATTGGGACTAAAGCTCGCCGCTCCATCTCACACAAGAGAGCGCCATACAAATTAATATTTAATTTATAACCTGACGCACACGTTCGCGGCAAACAATTAAATATAAATAATGGAGTTCGTTCTAATAGGATTAACCAAATCCCTTCTTTTGACGCCTGTGGAACACCTACGCTAGAGCACACACGTCTGCCTACACATAAAATGTGCCTTCTTACAGTAATACAAGGACTTGAGACAATTGGATCAATTCGTTTTGATGTCTGACCTAGTTGCAAACTGGCACTGTTTCATTATGATGCGTTTTGTTTGTTCGATAGGATAATGTTCTACTAGGTTCTCAAATTATGTCAAACTCCTCAGTTAATCGACGGAAGTTTGGAGGTTTAAGCAAATTGAATAATTATAATCATTTCTGGGGTTTTATTTACTGAAAAATATACGAAGCAAATTACGTTCGCTGCGGTATCTCTACAGTAACAGCGAGTAAAGAAAAATAATCACGTAAAATGAGTCATCATTAGAGTGCAAATGTGCAGCCCAGAAGATTGCAGCTTATGATACTAATGTCAGAAATTCTCTTGGGCTATAAGATATAGTAACGAGTCCACCAAACTACAAGCAGGAGGATTGACCACACACGAGTTTGCCAAAATTTTGTGCAATGCTGAAAAATTACGAAATGGCATCCGTCCTAATTTTGTCATTTTCCTACTTCCTGTCTAAAAATACGTATTCTCGTTTCATCTGTTCTAGGTACCTATCGTGATACATCTTCTTAAATAAAAGAAATATCAGGCCAGACAGCTCGCTAACCGTAAGCTTGTCCAAAAAACGGAAGATCGATAGCCGCTCTGCCTACACGCTTTTTGTAGAGCACCGTACAAAGTCAGCCTGTCTTTGATATTTATTAGACGCAATATTTGCGAAGCGAATGTTATTCATTGATGGCTACTGTAACATCAATAGCATAATTTACTTAAATAATATTTTCATCCGTAATGTTTTTGCTGATCCCAGTAAAAACAAGTCACTTTATAAAGGGGTCGTTTCGTGTAACATGATTGATAGGTAAACGCAATCGACCCAAATATCAACTGACAAACTATTTGAATGTGGTTAACGGGGTACCTCATAGACCACGTTTATATATCTTGAGCATAAAAACTCAAACAGCCATACAGCAACAATTTAAAGTTATGCAATTGCTCTAAGACTTTAAATAGGTAAAAGAAACATACGTAAATTTCTTCAATCGCTAAACCATTGATGCAGAACTGATTGAGCTGTTATGATTATGGATGAGGGTTAAAATATATAAATGTTCAGTAACCGCTTCTTTAAATTCAATTAACTCAGCCCTATATGTACTATATTCTACACATACGCTTTGCGTGGAAAACCAAATGATTGTAATTTCTTAGTGGTCCAGCTAGATATCTTCTTGAGGCGAATAATACATTGTAAAATACATACTTTAATACTTTTCAATCACATAGCACATACCTGTAAGTTTACCAAGCTGTTCTGACTATCAGTAAATATCGTAATTTATGGCACTTGCATGTCAAATTATGTGACACTCACAGCGTAATAATTATTCCAATATATTAATAATTTTCCAACAAAGTCGTTTTTTGTGAGTTCCGTGCAAATTAGTTTTTACTCGTCGGTGTATGTAGGTAGTGGTACTTCACCTAAGTAACAACGTTTTCTCCATCATAATATATTGCTTCCTTGTAATAAGTGTTCTTAGTAAACAAATTATGAACTTAGTCAATAAACAGTTTTGCCGACAGTAGTCAATTTTTTTTCGGGTGTGCTGTTTTTTTGTCTCCAGTTCTGTATACTGTGTACACACGTACCTAGACCTACTCATGATGCAAATCATAATGAGCACGGAGCCGCACATGGCAGCTTATATGTGGCACGTCCCGACTCATTTTTATTTTGTTTACGCGGACCAGCTGTTCCATCTCTAGACCGGCTCGTAAAAACTGAATTGAAAACAGAATAAAACATGCACATTTTAATGTTTCTGCTCTCGCAACATTTTTATAGCTTCATTCACGTAATATATGCGGAAGGAAGGCGTTAACATTAAAAGTCTTTGACAGCTTTCATAAACTTCTTTAATTACTTTCCTATACAAACATCAGCCAATTGAATAATTACAACTACACAATAATTTACAGTCTTTCCAATTTAATACTTTAAAAGTTTTTTATTAAAAAAGTAATAAATACGAAGAAGCATATCGTTAGAAATGCGAAAATTTGGTATCATTGTACAAAAGTTACATATCTACTATCAGAAATAGAGTATAAAGTTCTATGTTTATTTACACAATGGACGATTTTCGTCTGTAACAAAAGGAGGTTCGTAGCTGCGCCTAAGGCTACGTCTAGGGCTTACAGATCAATTATAGCGAGATCGATTAGATTAATGTTTACTGAGGTCTCTACACGAGGTACGTTTGCACCGTGTGCTGCAAAACCACAGACTGTGGCTGGTTGTGCCGGACTTGGAAATCATTGGACGAGTAATCTGAATCTATTGTGGAATAGATATGTTCGGATAGTGGTCGATCGCATGGCGAGCGTTCGGCCGAGTTCGCAGACTTCCCGCATAGCGTCTGACAGGTACTGTTCAACACAGACGCATCCATAGTATAAGTGTTAGAATTCCTCCCGTAGTTAAGTCTTTTCAACTTCTGACCGTGGCGCTTCGACAGCGGCATCGCGTAACGTAACCTTTCCCAAAAACGTTTCTCTTTCCACGTTATCTCCAAACCCGTTTTGAAATACGACTTGAGTTCCGGATCTCGTGGGACGAGCCCTACGGCGACTATTATTAACTTATGCGGGTTCTTTCGAAGCGCTTTCTGTAGAGCCTGTCGAAACTCTATCTGTGACCATTCAGTAGAGATAAAGTTCTTTGTTAGGACTACTATAATACGCCTCGAGGCCTCGGTCGCCTCGACCACCAGGTCGGGAAACTGGGCGTACGTCGCCTCGAACTGAGGCACGTCTCTGTAATGTAAACAGAGATGATAAGACGGATAACCGTTCTCTAATTCCCGAGCTAATGATTCTACAACGAACTCCTCGTCTTTAGGGCTATAACAAATGTAAGCGTCGTAAAGCTTATCAGCATCCTTAAATGCACCCGCTAGGGGGGATAACTTGATGCCACAGTTTGAATACAACCACATTCTGCAAGCGTATCTAAATGTAAATACTAAAGCTAATATTAATAAAATGAGCATGAACCCAGTGAGAGCCGATGCAAGTAACGGCAAGTTGTTGGAGACAAAGAACGCGCTTATCATTGATCCGTCGCTTATTTCGCTGCAAACTGTCACATTTAAATTCAATAGCTTCTTCGCTGGGCTCATCTTTGCATTAACACACCACAAATTATCAACGTCTATTACCTTTTCGACATTTTGCGACACGTAAGTCAAAAATCCTTGCAAATATTTACAATCACAAGACCAGTTGTTGCCGCCAATAAATAAGGTTTGTAGTTTCTTGTTATTATCTAAATGCCACAAGCCATAATTGACGAGTCTGTTTCCATCCAAGCGTAAAACTTCTAAAGCACCGAGAGCACTAAATGTTTCGTTGGAAATGTGCTCAATCACATTACTTTGAAGATACAGTTCTTTCAAGTTGCTCAGTTTTGAAAATTCCAAGCCACGCAACTGTTTGATTTTGTTGTTATCTAAATGTAATATTTTTAGACCACTCAGCCTACTAAAACTGTTATTATGAATATGGATGATGTTACTAGAGTTTAAATAAATAACGAGGGCTCCACGCATTGAATTGAAAACAGTTTCGTTCAGCTCTGTGTAAACATTTCCGTCCAAATAAATGTGGGTTGAATCGGTCGGAAAGTCGAAAGGTACAAATTTCAATTGTTTCACAGAACAATCGACGACGCTTGTTGATTTCGTGGAGTCGTGATAACAAGAACAATTATTTGGGCAGACAATTTTACAGTCACAATTTGTGAAATCGCAGCACTTACAGTTTTCAGGGCAGTGATTGTCGTATTTACATAAGAAGTCTTTGAGAAGCAGCGAGCTGACGGGCAGGTACTTGACACCGCGCACGTAGGATTCCTTACATATCACGTTTTCTAAATCCATTACGCGGGGATACTCTCTTGACGTAATCGAGTTTATGAGCAGGAGCCACTTCATTGTGCAATCGCATCGAAAGGGATTACCACTAATGTAAAACTCTGGCAATGCTCTATCATCGGCCACTCTCGAAACACGCAAACTATTTACGTTCAAACTTTCAATCTCATTGGCATACATATCGACCCGAGTCAAATTTATCTTCTCTAAAAACGTATCTGTTTCAATGCTCGATATAAAATTGTTATTTATAAACAGTAGCTCAACACTGTGCGGTATGGACATCGGTGATAGTGTTACTAACCGATTATGACTCGCATCTAATGTCTTGACGTGAAGTTCATTTTGGATTTTGTAATAATTGCCAAGAAGCTCGATAAAGTTGGCGTGAATATCTAACCATTTGAGACTGCCAGGTATGAACGCGTAATCGAACCACACCAAATGATTTTCTGACAAATTCAGCCACAACAATTTCGTCAAAGCCACAAACACACCATTTATATCCGAAATAAAGTTACCGTCCAACCGAACCGCTTCCAATTGCGTGTTCCTTTGAAAGGTTTCGGTCTCTATCGACTGTATTTTATTTTTTGCCAAATTGAGCACTTGCAGGCTAGGCAAGCCTGAGAACATGCCCGCTGTAAGGTTTCCAATTTGATTGTCGATTAAACGCAACCCGGTCAGCTGCGGCAAATTTTGAAAAGAATTGTTCATTATTTCAGTCAATAAATTTTCTCCCAAGTCCAGCGATTTCAAAAACGATAACTGTACAATCGCCTCAGGTATTTTAGTTAACTTATTACTACTTAAATCTAACTCTTTTAGATCTGAACAATTTCTAAAAGCATTCTCACTGACATAAGAAAGTATGTTACTATTTAAATTAAGCTTATTTAATATAAAAAGTCCATTAAATATGTAGTCTTCTATAACGTGTAGTTTATTTTGGCCCAAGTTTAAAGTGTGTAGATTGAACAGTGGGGAGAACGCATTGTCCTCGATAAACCCTATGGTGTTATTGTTCAAGTTGAGTATTTGTAAAAAGAACAAGTCTTTGAACATGTTCCGAGTGATCCGTGAGAGCGCGTTATGCGACAGGTCGAGCACGATTAATCTTATTAGACCACCAAACGTTTCATCTTCTATATGGTCGCTCCTCAATTTATTCGCCGAAAGATCTAAAACGAGCAATTGTTCCAACCGATTAAATATTCTCTTAGGTAAAGTTTCCAGCTCGTTATTTTGCAAATAAATTTCACGAATTTCTCTCGTGTTATAAAATAACCCTTCAGGTAAATAATTTATAGCGTTGTCAGAAAGATTTACGACCTTCAGTGAGAGCAAATCACTAAAGACGTCGCCGGGCAACTCGTTTATTTTATTGTTTTGTAGAAATAGTTGCGTCAGTCGGCGTAAATGCAGGATCTCAGAGTCAGCTGGCAGTGACATGATGTCGTTGTGGCTCAGGTCGATTGTCTGCAGCGTCGAGCCGCACTTGTGCCCGAAGCCTAACTCGTCGACGAACTTGATCTTGTTTCGCGTCAAATTGAGGGAAATTATATTTTCTAGCGCACAAAACAGGTCTGACGGGATCTTTCTAATATTATTGTAAGCTAGATCCAGTGTGTGTAGTTCCCTCAATCCATTGAAGGCGCCTAAAGATAGCTCGAGTTCTTTGTTGCTGTTCCATTCGTTATTCATAGAGCGAATCTTTAGAGTCTTCAGTCCCCTCAAGCCTTCGAATGCGTTGCCGGGTAGGCGGAGGATCTTGCAGTTATTAATAGATATCTCCGCCAAACCTTGCATCTTGCCGAAGTGGTGGTCCCGCAGCGTGCTCTCGAGGAAGAGCGGGCTGCATCGGATCGCGATCCGCAGCGCGCCGTCCGAGTGCAACGAACCGGCGACATCCCTGTCCGACGACAACGTCCGCACATTGCACTCCACAGCACTCTCACCGGACACACGGACACAGGCATCTGCATCGTCGGGCGCTTCCGTAAGCGCCGCACCCATCACTAAACAAAAGAATATCGCGTTAATTATCATTTTAAACGGCACTGTGTCCATGTCATTTTCGGCACTTGTGGAATTTAAGTTGGTGTTTAGTCCGTGAGCGATGCGTCATGTTCAGCTGTTCGCGGCGGTTGTACTATGTGAGCGTTCCGATAACAATGGTTGTGCGGGGTTGTAAATAGAGCGGTGTGGCGCGTTCGGGCCGCGTCATGACATGAAGGCGCGTTCCCCCCGCGGTGGCGAGGCCGCGACTGCCGCGTACGTACAATGAAACGCCATGAATGCGCGCGATCGGGGGACCACACCGCACCATCGCACCATTTCTATTGCCGCATACTAAGTAACCCTCGTAGTTTTCGACTTTTGTACAAAACGGAAACCGTTACGTGACTCTGTTTCTATTAACGTTATTAAATATTTCTAGGACCGGACTTTTTAGATGCAAACAAAACATTGTTATGTTCTTTATCACTGTTTATACGTAGACTGGAAATAACAAAGCATTGATCGTGTAGATCGGTATTTTGAACAAAGTCGCAAACAAACCGTTTAAACTCAAAAATTAAACAATTAGAAGCTGTTGTTGGGATCAGCGTCCAAACTAACTAGGTAAGTACCTATATTGTATTGGTACGATTGCATAGGTACAAAACTTAAAACAATACCTACAGTCACTACAGGGGTGGCATTCCGGCTGACATCACTTCACATCTCGGCGCTTCACACTTATTTCAATCAATACGCTGCACTCTGAATTAGCATTTTGCCTCATTTTGTATGTAAATGAATATAATTAAAAAGGTTATTTGGCAAAGAAACTGAATTTTAAAGATAACTCACCACTTCTGAAGTGAGTTTTGGCGCCAACCAAAACGGTATTGCATAGCTGAACTCTTCAACGTCTTCCTAGAGCCATGCTTGCTTACATGACTTTTCACGGTCCCCGTTTGTAGTAGGTATCCGAGATTGTAGGAAGAAGGAAACACATAGGTTGGCAGTGCGACACAGGAATAGCTGAACCATTTAGTGCGTTCAATTAGATCGTGTGTGGATGTCAACGTAAAGTAAGACTTATCCCCGAATTCACAAACGTCAATTAACGCTAAGTACTCACGCTCATGCCGTCCCCTTAAATGTCAATAGAACTGAAAGAGACAGCTATACTTTTGAGGGATGCTCAACATTGATTTGCGATTGTGAATTCAGGGATTCACACGGCCACGGCCCACACGCCACAATCACAAAACTCCGCCACAAGAAGCTAGAAGCGGCTACAAAGGTTGCTTCGTAAAGTAGGTAGGTATATAGGTAGGTGTTTTAAGTTAGTAGTAAGTAGTAGTAGTCTATGTTAGTTAACAAGGATTCTCTCAATTACTGTAAATAATAAGTTAACCTCTCTTGCAATACCCTAACAGGGTCCATGTATTTTAGTTATAGTCTTTGTATTTTAACTCTGTATGTGGTGCAAAATAACAAATAAATAAATAATATTATATTTAGGAATCGCATGAGTGGCCTGTGGCGGCGTTTGTAACGTGTGGCAGGGCAGCCACCAGCGTCTACTGTGGTTGGCAAATCCATAAAAATGTATGAAAACTAAAGAAAATATATCTGTAGCGGCGTTCTGTGGCTGTGGCTTGTGGCCCGTGTAGTCTGGCAGTGGAACGACATTTTCTTACTGTCATTTTAAAAGTGTATTTGACTCTTGGGAGTATCCTATCAATTACTGCCGCTAGTTAAAAGTCTAACGATAGCTCAGCAAGCGTGGTACATTGGAAGGGTAAAACGGAAAAACTCGTCATAGCATTACCCATTGTATGTATTGTAAGCCTTTTATTATTTTTAGTCTATGCTAAAGTTCGCTATCATTGAAATTATACAAAATCCAGAGTTAAAAAATGCAACATCGAAACATTCAACCAATTACAGGAACTTTCGCAATTACAATGTGAAAAATAGTACATTGTTACCCTAGGGGTGAAAGTAACTTATTTAGTCCCGAGACGGCAAATAGTTCGAGGTACTAAATAAGTCTTTAACCCGAGGTAAACACTGTGCTTTTCATTACAAATACGAGGAAAGTAAAAATAAAAACATGAATTAGCTAAAGAAAGAATGAGAAAAATAAATGATCGAATTGCCGCTTTCCCGCCTATTTAGTTTTTTTTTTCTGTGGCCGGCCCGCTATTCAGCCATTATTTTGTATTTTCATCATTGGAAAAATGGTTAATATTTTGCCCAAAGCTAAGTTATTTTAAAGAAATTGTTAAAACTAAATTATAATAAAGTTATTTATAAAATTATATATTCTCTAATCAATACTTAACTCTAAGTTATTTCAATTTTACATCGTGGCTGTATAGAAAGTTGGAACATGGTCCAATAGATATGTGAAAAAGAACTAGTTTTTTTTGAAAAAAATTGACAGCTGTCAGTTGATAGTGATTCTCCCTAGGGATGAAAAGTATTACTTTCAGCCCGCTTCTCAGGTCAGTAATGACCTACTTTCAGAGTATGAGTAATGAAAACCATTTTGCATTACATCCGGGGGTGCTATTTCGGCGGACATCACTTCACATCTGGGTGCTTCACGCTTACTTATGTCATCAATACGCTTTACTCTGAATTAGTTATTTCTCACATTTTGTATGTAAATAAGTAATTAAAAAAAATATTTGGCTTACCAAAATGAGAGAAAATACTAATTCACAGTGAAGCGTATTGATGGAAACACCGAGATGTAAAGTGATGTCCGCCGGAATAGCACCCCAGCCGTGCTATTCCGGCGGTGCACATCGCACGTGCGAGCATCGATGTTGAAATGAGATTACCTCAATCATCAATACGCTTGACTTTGAATTAGTATTTTCTCTCATTTTGTATGTAAATAATCAAAAAGTGTTTTTTGGCTTAGTTTTTTTCTCTCAAACGACGACGGTGGCGAAGGAATGGATTTTTAAAGTTACCTCGCACAAGCGAAGTGAGTGTCGACGACCACCGGAATAGCATAGCAGGTTCGATGTGCACCGCCGGAATAGCACGGCAGGAGAGCGATTCACAACGATGGGAGATTTTATTTTGGCATTGAACTCAGTCAACTACGGTAGGTAGGTAGCGCCGTGACTGGGATCGTCTGAGTGAGTGGAACTAAGCATGCGATTTTAAATTATTTTCATAATTCAAGGGGAAGCGAATAGAAGATCGAAGATCGAGTTAAGAGATGATGTTTGTGAGAATTAGCGATTCTCGCAAACATCTCTTCTTTCTTACCTCTTACAGAGGTAGGAATTTCATGTTCCTATGAATAATACTTCAAATTACGTTGAAAATAAACTTGGAAGGTTTTAAAAACTGCATAGAATGTAGGAAAACCCGGCAACGAATTTCTAACTCTACTTAGGTACGCTTCTTTAGTTCTTGTGTACCATGTCGAAACATTATAAGTCGGTCGGCATTCGACAAACCTTGCATCCTTACCTACAATTCGAAATTTATCCTAATCTTAGTTTTTGACTTCGTGTTAGTTTGTACCTAACACATAAAATCTATGATCATTTACACTTGTTATCATTGGCTTTGTAGCTTTGGCAGCATTTTTCGAAGAGCGTATATTATGTTATGTTACCTGTATAAAGTTTCTGAAATATAACACCGGAGTTGACACCCTAGGAGTAGTAGATATCCTTTTTTTTAATTTAAGGTCAGCAGGTAAATTAATCGTTTTCCCCCCTGTTAATCGTAGGTACTCGAAAGCGCGATTGATGACTCAAAGAGACACACGTTTTTCTTTCTTTTTTTTTCTTCAGAATCTTCTCTTCCATTTTTAAATTGAACACCATCTAAGGTTACATTGAAATAATGTTTTCGCGTTTGCCATTAAACTTGCCTCCCCTTGGTTACACGGGATATTTATTTCCCTGACCTAAATTAAATTGCTGACCTACAAAGGGCAGAACAGGGCCTTAATAACCACTTATTTATTTACTTCGTTGCTTTTGTAATCACTGAGAGATAACTTAGGTGGTCTACTTACAACAGCCTCTATGCGTCCCACAGCTGGGCATAGACCTGCGAGGGGGCGCGAGCCTTCTTCAGACACGCGAGCTCAGTGCGGATGCGGATTGTTTTTTGGGGTGTAAGGTTAGTGATGGAAGCTATTAATGTTATCTGATTGGGCTAAACGACTGAAATTAAATCAAGCGACATCAGCCGCAACCAACTGCCTCACGTACCTATCGAAACACGAAGATCCTCGAAAAATACATTCCTCATTTTGTGTCACATAAAAATACATAAATAAATTTTTAAAGAAAGATTAAATTTTAATAATATGTAGGAAAGTTAAGTCATAATTTAAACGACTGGACGCGCGAATTTTGCGTTAAAAAACTCACATTAGCAAAACTGCAATCTGGTTTCACAGAATTATTTTGTGCTGGTTAAGTGCATTGGAGACTTGATTTAACAAATATCACAGTAGGTAGGTATTCAAAATCTGGCCTAAGGCGGAAATCGAATCGGCTAAATGCAAATAAGAACATCCTCTCGCAACTTGAAGCCGGGCTTGTACTGTTTTGCGTTCAACGCTCAACTTTTAAAGCCACTGTTAGAAACTTCTTGAACTGGGGCCGAAATACCATCTCATTTTCTCCTAGAGTGTACTAACTTTACCGAAGCGGCATTGCAATTTCGTGTTTCAACTTATATCCATCATTCTTCCCAACAAGTGGCAACTACTTATTCTCATTCAGGATCGTAGTTTATTTCGCATGCAGTTCAAGAGATGTGTACGAAAAAGTACTGTACAGTCAACGGCACATCAGGCTACCCATTTCAGTATTTTATTTATGACGCTCTCGCCAAATGACATGACCGGGAATGGGTAGCCTGATGTGCTGTTAACCATACAATACCCCTATGGAATTCTGGCCTATGCCCAATCTCATCTCAATCTCCCTTAGGAGAAAAACTCCAACTTGATTCGTCCATTCGCTTCACCTTGAATTGGTATTCACCCTAGCAATAGTTTTGAGAATAATACCTATTATTTGTTTTAGTTCTTTTCACTCCTTAGTTTCTCTCAAAGCGTACTCGCGTAGTTTTTGGGTTTCACAATACAGTTACCACGGCAGTTACACATTTTATGAAATGTCCTCATAAACTGCTATGGTATTCCAGCGGGCACCAAGACTCACTTCGCTCGTGGTGAGTTATCTTTAAAATTTAATTGCTTTGTGACTGTGGTCGTTTGAGAGAAAAAAACAAAGCCAAATAACATTTTTTAATTATTTACATACAAAATGAGAGAAAATACTAATTCAGAGTGAAGCATGTTGATGATTGAAGCGTAAAGCACCGAGATGTGAAGTGATGTCCGCCGGAATGCCACACCTGCGAATGGTTAGTTGGTAATAGTACTTGTATGGTAGAATGACTCAATAGTCTACAAGTTTCCGTTTTTTGTCTCGCTCTTGCCAAATAACTAACTCCATGTAATAGAGCAAGGGGAATAGCTGGATATGGGTAGCCTGTCATTTTGTTAGATAAGAATTATTTTGATTGAATTTGTGGAATGTGTGGACAAATACCAATTCAAGGTGAAGTCTATAGAGGACTAAAGGTGGTGTTTCTTCCCGAGCGAGATGGAGATGAGGTTTGGCGTTAGCCAGAATTGCATAGCTGAAAGAAGACCTTCGCTCTTTTCCCGATGACTTTTCGTAGATAAGGGAAAGGTCATCCTCATAAGGTAAGGGAAGGAAGGTTTGATAAGGGTTTTACAGCTGATGGCCCGAATGACATTAAATTAAAAAATACAAAAAAACTAATTAATGGGGCGAGCTCTCAAGTTCTCAACCCCTAACCGAGTCTCGGCTAAGGGCGTGACTCTGAGATAGCAATCAGGCGTAAGTTTTGGTAGAAGAGCGGCCAGGCACTTGCCGACATCACGAAACATGGCAAAAACCATAGAGGATAGAGGTTTTGCCGTCATCCAGCGCGATAGTGACGTGTCTCTAGGACGACGTCGCTAAGAAAGCTTCACCCTATGTAAAGGTTCTGGGTTGAATTTGTGTAAAACAGGCGAGAACAGTTTATTATTAGAAGCTAGATGTATAAATTACCAGGTACCAAATTATAATTAAATTATTTTTTGGGGAATGCTGCCAGTATTTTGGGTACCTTACCACATGACCACAATTTTTTAAATGATTTCTAGCTTAAGTTTGTATTATTTAGTTTATTTATTTATTTATTCGTACACAAGCAGATATTTACAGTAGTACCTACAACATTTAGGACAGAACAAGTACAGCCGTGCTATTCCGGCGGTGCACATCGGACATCACTTCACATCTCGGTGCTTCACGCTTACCTCAAACATCAATACGCTTTACTTTGAATTAGTATTTTCTCTCATTCTGTATGTAAATAATTAAAAAATGTTATTTGTCTAAGTCCTTTTTTTTCAAACGACCAGTTGCAGAGAAATTGAATTTTAAAGTTCACTCGCACGAGCGAAGGGAGTTTTGGCGTCCGCCGGAATAGCATAGCAGGTGAGCTTTTCTCTAAAAAAAGATTTCTTCCAGCAGACCATGATGACATGAGAGATGTGAAAAAAGGAAAAAGGGTAAGAATAGCCTCACAGCTGTGTAAAGGCTGTTAAAAACAAAAATTAACAAAAAAAAACATTATATGTAAGTGTGGGTGTGTTAGTTCTTAACTTTATACTTTAGATGTATGTAATTAATTGTTAATCAATATTTATTGTTTGTTGTGAAATAAAGTGTAAATTGAATAAAACAACATTATTCCTTTCATTTATATTATAGTTCTAAAGAAATAATTCGATATTTACAATTTGAAATCAACGGAAATGTTAGCGAATGATGAATCGCTTACATTATAACAAGAAGCTTACACTAATGATTGCTTTAGTGGGTTAAAGCTATCTTCATAAAAACAAAGAAAACATTAAAAACCATAGTACAAGCAAATAATTTATACCTAATTATGTGTCTTACTACTTTATTTATCTTTGTATGAAGCAGTTGTATGTTTTCTTAGGTAAATAATATTCGGCTTCCGATGGGAAGTTTTCACGAGTCATAATTCTTACTTAGAACTACGTCATAAAATTTCAAAGCTTCACTTAAATGATGGCAAAAGTTCCAAAAGACAACAAGCGATAACTAAATCAAAATGTTAAAAACACCGGCAATTCATTTGTCGTAATAAATAAAAAATACTATCTACACATCTTACGTATTATTAGATTCGATGCTTCAAACACTAACTGCCCTTTACATTTGACGGACGACTTGTAAGATACCTAATCGCTGGGTGAATCTTGGGTATAATGATTCCATTGATCTAAATTATCTATGAATACCACATGAGTGAAACAATCCATGGATAAAGAACCCCAAATAATCCATAGACTAAAGCAAGCGCTTATGTAAAAGTTTCAGTTAAACACTGTATTATAGTGTTATAGCTAATACCTATGGATTATCAGCTCAAAGGTTAATACTAAATAAACAATTTACAATAATCAGCATAGCCTTCTCATATCATACTATCACAAATAATTCCTTATTAATTAATACATCTCGCCCCCTTAACGTCATCCACGAACATAAAGATTGAACTAATGGATTAGCCGCCTCAGTTCAAGTATTCCATTTATTCAGTCTCAAGTGGTCTTTAGGTAGATTAAAATTGGTGTTTCTACTAGGTAGTCATAATACGTATCACTAAGTTTCAATAACATATCTTGTGTTTATAACTTTTGGTGTAAGTCATAGCAAAACACGGCTCTTCACTTGTTTTTTTTTAGATTGAGTAACAGTAATGAGATCATTCAACATTACATGATAATGCAATAATATTTATAAAGTCAACTAACCGAATACAATATTTATAAAGTCAACTGACCGAATACAATATTTATAAAGTCAACTGACCAAATAATAACTTCAAGCTACTGTTTAAATATGTTAATGATCCGATATATTTTACTCTGTTGTTTTATAATTAACAGGGGATAGTGTGATCATCCCCATTGGGCGACTACACGAAAGCCAGCTGCCTAATGATACTAGTATCATACTAGTAAATTCAATGGCATAAGTTAGTCAAACATAATGTTTTACTTTATCTAACACTTTGCCCTCACTCACAACACATGGAACACTTAACTTAGAAATTGTAATATTTCATAGAAAAAAAAAATATTTTCCTAATCCACTCGAGAGTAGAACATAAACCCACAAACAGATCCATTACAATTATATTTTATTATCTTTGATTCCAAAGAACAAAGCATCAAAATACCTCAGCAAATTCATTGGCATACAAGAATACATGAAAAGATCACCAAAATAGCCTCCTAAATATTCTGATATTGTCTATGAACAAAACTTCAGAACCTCTAGGGTTTATTAAATTTACTTTTATTACACTACACAAGATTATTTTGTTTAATATTGTTCACAGAACAATCTGCTACCTCAAAGAGCCAATTTTTAGTTTACATTTTTTTTACATTCTTCTACACTATGACCACAGAATTGTTAAACTTTAATCCGTTCTGCGATTTGATCAACCAGCGAAGCATAATAAATAATGTTGTCAATTCCTTAGTGACGTTTTTAGGGCCACAGGTCATACACATGCCTTTTAAAAATATGTCAATCAGTTAACCAACTAATTCATTAGACAATACATATAAGCCCTGTGTTTTATTAATTTAGTAGTTTATCATTTTCATTCCACAATATTTTGAATATTTGTAGCACACTGTCAGCTTATAATTAGAACACCGAGTCCACATCATAACTTCCGATCAGCAAGCCTAACATGTGCACGGCGACGTTATGTCACGCTTTTTCTCGCGTTTAAACCGTACGCATTGCACGAGATAACGTGAGACATATATTTGTCACGGTGCGCATCTTAACCCGCCTGGTGTGATTTTGGTGGAATGCCCACCTTCATATGTTAAGAGCTTTACTCTGACACCCTTAAATGTGTAAGCTCTTGATGTAGGCTGCAGAAATACTTTTAAGGTAACATTCTACAAAATAACATTACAGTCAATAACAAATGTTCAAACCACCTCACGATTTGTCACTTCTGGTTACGCATAATATAGAAAAACCATACCTATCTTACATGTAAGGAGGGTTTTAATATCGTTTAATTTTAATTACCATATTGTCGGTACTAGTAATCTTTATCATGCTTTTAGCTTTCTGGCCCTGTGAGCCTGCAAGCACTGCGTAACTATCAGAGAGATAGACATACAAGGTCCTTGCTTACTACGGAGCTCTAACGAAGCTGGAAAATTATTGCTTTTTGTAACTACTAGCAAGGCCACAATTCTAGTAACAACTTGTATAATTATTGCTTCAAAAATATATGTTTACTCTTCTACGAATACCGGCAATTGAGTACAAAGAAATACTTTGCAAAGTAGTCAATGGCTCTAAGATCAAAGAGAGTGGCATAAAATCTAAAAATTTGTTTACATTTGACTAGAAAACTTTAGACGTTTCTAAATGGATGACGAGTATAATACGAAGTTCAAATGTTTTAAAATGTTTCTGTTAGATGTAACAGGCGACTTCCGCGTTCCTCATTCTTTGACGACAAACTTCACTTCACTTAAGTTTTATCCGTTCATTCACAGTCACACTATATCCCATTGGAATAAACACTTGTGGTAAGTAAACGAACTGTTTATAATGATCAGCGCCCGAGCGGCTCGCATCAGTCCTGAGATGCAATCGCACTAATCGAAGCAACTGAACCGTGGGATAACTTCCGAAAATAGGATGAACGTATTTGCACTCCCGTTGTGAACCACTCACAAGTTGATTTCAGATTAAGACTGCCAAATGTGATACAAAAAATTGTGATACAGTTACCTTTACATTTTTTGTACCATCAATTGTGTAAAAAATAAATAAATAGACGTCAAATGTTATTGATGGCAACGTAATAATTAACACAGCATCATCTTATTCGCCTGTTTCACAAAGTTATTCACAGAAAACCAGGGTGATGGCTTTCCGCTTCCACAAATGCTGAATGGAGGCCTATTTGGCACTTTTATGACTAAGTTGGTAGATATTTGAGTTAGTTTAATTAGTTTGTCTTTATTTTGGTTACTTTTCTTTTCTGTCATGTGCCAAATAGTTATTTTATTCTTAATTTGAATCAACATTGTGTTACAGAAAGTGGCAGATCACTGGCGTTATAGTGTCGGTTCAGTGTCGGTTCAGTGGCGTTCCAGTGGCGCCCCCTAGCACCAGCGGCGCTTCTTGGAGGCGTGCGGCTCCCGGGCGGGCGGCGGGACCTATTTGTCCACGGCCTGTATGTGGTCGGGGCGGTCGCCGCGCGCGTGACGTTGCCACATCCGGCTGTAGAGCATCTCCAGGCCGGTCGCGTAGGCTTTGCAGTCGAACAGCGGACTTTCCGTTCGCGCTGTCCACACTTTAGCGCGGATTCCTTTCAAACTGTGGACAAAACAATGTATCATTTGGGTACTTATTTTTATAAGCTGTACTCCCGCTAAAATATTAGATGGTATTTCTAAAAAAAACAAAAATTGTAAGTGGATTTACCCAATTTTTGGATTGACTCAATAGTTTTGTTATTTATTTCGGAAAAGACACACAGAAATAGTCTGAAATGGCGTTTGGTTTTGCCAAGATTATAGATTAACCAAATGTTATAAAAAAAGAGATAGTAACAGAAGTAAAACATTACTCACTATTCCCTATCGGTTCCTAATCTTACAGCTATGTCTTGATATTCTTGTCTCGTTCTCGCAATTAGTTCGGGACACCCAAGTGTATTCAACTGTGAGGCAGCCACTCTGTAAAACAAAAAAAACATTATCTAGCATAAACATTAAAAATACAGTATTTATAACATACCATTACGACCATAGAAAATTATAAATTTCACTAACTAATGGGTACATTATCTTACTATTTAAAAGGAATATTTAATTGCTGAATATAAACGGAATTACCATATCAGGTCAGGTAACACATTTATTGCATCGAAACCAAGCACAAACGCGATATGAGAATAATTTATGCAACACGCGATAACATGTTGTTACCTATATCAAATGCAGGTAAAGTGTATCTTAGCAATTCTTAGGATCGCAATTTTATAAAACAAACATGAGCCCGTTTCACACCAGCTATGGTATTCCGGCGGGCGCCAATACTTCGCTTGTGGTGAGTGAACTTCAAATTCAATTTCTTTGCAACTGTGGTCATTTGAGAGAAAAAAACTAAGCCATTTTTTTTTCAAATTATTTGCATACATAATTGGAGAAAATAATCATTCAGTAAGTGGCGCAGTTGTGACAATGATCGGCGACGATCGCCGTTGTTAAGCAACACACGCCGGGTCGGAAATGGGATGGGTGACCACCCCGACCGAAATTTAATGATGTGTATTTCAGGCATCTTCGTCCTTCAGAAGGCACGTTAAGCAGTTGGTCCCGGTTGACGTCGCTATATGTCAGTCGTTAAGACTAGTCGGAGGCCTTTGGGCAACTTGATAACATCTGACATTAAGGTGGCTCACTGACCTTACACCCCTCTAACAATCCGCAACAATCGCAATGAGCCCGCGTCTTGGAGTGACGCTCAATCCACCTCATAGTTGAGATGAGGCCTGTGCCCAGCAGTGGGACGTATATAGGCCGTTTATGTATGTATGCTTACCTTGAAGCTAAAGTCTCTCCCGGCAGCGTGACCACAGGCGTGCCAGTCCACAAGATGTCCATGCTAGTGGTATGTCCGTTACATAGAGGCGTGTCGAGGCAGACGTCGGCCAACTGGCCACGTCTCACGTGCTCCTCTTTAGCGGCTACGTTTGAGAAAATTATGCGGCCTGGAGGAAGACCTAAGATAAAAAAATAGAATAGTAAGTAGTGTCATAAGTGATAATCAGCGGTGTAAGGCCAATACAATTAATAATCTACCGTCGAGTACTGTATATCGGACCCGCTAAACTGGGCGGTTATGAGGAAATTTACGCGGCGATATTTAACAATAATTTTCATTTCAGTGCTCAATAATATTCAGGTAATTTTCGAACTTCTTTCAAACGTCCACCTTGATAATGGGTTTTACGAATATCTTAAACGTGTCCAATAAACAGTGGTTCGTTTGGCAGTAGCTGTGACTACGAGCTTAACCTAAATAAAATATATCAATTAATTTCAAATCTTACCTAACTGCTGAGCAGTCGATTGCAGATTCGGCTCCCCAACCGCCGGGAACCTCAACAGCCACAGTACGCTATTCGGAACGTGCTTCAGTATGTACACCCACATGTGCAGCGTCAGAGGATCAATCTTGTACAGCTGGTTGAAGTTGCAGTACACCACCGCATCGTCCGGCAGGCCGTACTGCTGTCGCGTCGTTATTACTATAGACTGTGGCACTTCCTCGCCGGTCGCTGCCTTGTTGTTCGTTTGGGTGGTCGCCAGTCCGTTTTGTAGAATCACGCCGTTCACAGATGTCTGAAATTAAAAGAGAATTTTCAAAATTATTCACACAAAACACGCATACGCATATACATGAACCAATCTCAATAACAAAAAAAACTGTAGTTAGAAATAAAGTTACTTCAATGAATGTTGAGAAGGCTCTTACCTGAACTTGTCCTGAGGCAATCATAGTTTCAATAGGAGTGGTAGTGGGTAATTCGGCAACCTTCAACGAGATCTCCAGTGGCCTTGCCGCTCTGACCACTTCTTTAATTTCTTTAATGTCGGTATTTTCCACTAACGGGGAGAGGTCTGTCGCATTGATAACTGCCACATTGTCCGCAAGATTTCCTAAGTTGTTGTGGGATTTAATCTTGTCACTGAGAATAAGGCGCTCTTGTAAATGAGGGAACATTTGCTTGTGGTCGCCAACGAAGTATGTTTCGGGCATATAAGCCAACTTCTCGCTGTACTGGCTTGCCAGTTCCACTGGAGAGGTCACTGCGTCAGTCACTAAGTAGTCCATATAACTTGCTCCACTGGTTCCGGGATAGCCGAGCCACATAACTTGGACAGGGGCGGGCCTCAGAGCAAATATCTCGTTTCTAGCTCCTTTGGTGTAACCATTCATGTTGACAAGGATGTGTATGCCGTCAGCATATATTTTGTCGGCAGCTTTACCGTTGCAAGGCAACTGAGAGAAGTCAACAAAGTTCTCCGCTTCTCTAGCAATCTTAGAGCGGAACGTCGTGCCATCATCAGGGCTTAAAGCGTAACAGAAGATCTCTACCTTCGTACGATCGTGCAGTCCAGGCACTGATTGCATCAAATGAGACGTCGGGTGGTTACCGAAATCGCTGCTCACGTAACCGATACGTAGCCTTCCTTGTAATTCACGAGGGAATTTGTATGGCGGCTTATGCAGCACTTGAACCTTTTCCAGGCACAAGTTAGCATGGCGAGCCGCAATCGCTTTCCTATAGTCATGAGTCAGCGGATACAACATAGAATGATGGGGATGCACTGAAGGAAGTCGGTTCTTTTCCAACTGTTCAGCCACGATGCTGACCAACTTCTTCATGCGTGCTTCATAATCGGTCCAATCACACACAATCTGCAGACAGTGGGCCAAATTGCAATATGCGTCGGGGAAATCTGGTTTCAATTTCAACGCTGTGCGATATGACTGGATCGCTTCTGGAATATTTCCTGAATCTTTGTGTATGCTCGCGAGGTTGCTGTGAGCGTCCGCGAACGCCGGGTTGATTTGAATCGCTCTCGTGTAGCACTGCAGGGCCCCAGCCACATCTTGCATCTCTTTGAGCGTGTTGCCCATGTTGCTGTACGCATCAGCGAAGGTTGGCTGAATGCGAATCGCCTCCTTGTAATGCATGAGAGCTTCATTGAGTTTCCCTTGTTGCTGCAGGACAGACGCTAAATTGCTATGAGCCGCTGCAAATTCTGGGAAAACTTCCAGGGCTTTCAAATACAATCGTGTAGCTTCTTCGATGTATCCTTGTTCGCGTTTGATATTTGCCAAATTGTTCAGAGAGTCCGCGTGAGAGGGACAGAGCCTCAGTGCTGTGTTATAGCATTCTTCAGCATCAGCCACTTGACCCTTTTCTTTTAATGCGTTAGCTAAGTTACAATATGCGTCGGGGAAGTTTGGCTGTAGCTCTATGGCCCTTCTGTATGTGTCAATGGCCAAGTCAATAAGTCCTTGTTCATAGTAAACGCATGCCAAGTTGCCGTGCACAACTGCATTGTTGGGGGATAAGTTGAGGGCGCGAAGGTAAGCTGCTACGGCCCTGATGTACAATGAAAAATAACAGTTATTTATACGACTTCAGAAATAAGAAATAATAGTTTTTTTTATTAAATACATTACCTGTCGAAAATTCTGGCCTCCTTGAGTACATTTCCCAAGTTGATGTAAGCGTCCAAGAAATTAGGGTCCAAGGCTACAGCTTTCTCGAAATGATGGATTGCCAACCAGATTTCACTTTGTGCGTTAAACACGCATCCCAAGTTACTCCATGCTACAGCAAAGTCCGGCCTCGTTTCTATGGCCTTCAAGTAACAAGCCTAGACACACGGAAAGAAAACATGTCAATTACTGAGCAACTTTATATTCACAGTGATGATTTTCTGAAATGTTTGTTACGCCTCTGTCCAGTAATTACACCATAGCATTGAATAGCACTGGGTCATTGTATAAAAAAGTCAAAATGACCGAACACCAATCAAGAGCAAAGTTCAATACGCCAATTGCACCCTAACGACACGACACTACGCCGAGAGCCACACACATCAGTAGGAAATGCAAACGACCAGACTTTCGATTCATAGACCAAAGAACCCAGCAAACCAAAAAAAACGACTCATGAAGCGACATCTTCGTACGCTTCCACTTCCTATCCGATGAGAGGAGATGGACACGACAATGACATATCAAAGATCACGAGATATATCCAATGACCTGTCAAAAAAATCTTCAAACCTTTTACACATTACCTGCTGCAGCTATGAGGTCATCGCGGCGGGATAGCGAGTGTGGTACCAACCGTTAGCCAGCTAGATACAGCTCCGCTCACACCTACTGTCTTACCAGACAACACCTTGTGAAAATATAACAGAATTAGTTGATTTTGAGTCAAACTAGTTCCCGATTTTCAACTTACTCATATTGTATTGCAAATAAAACGATTATGATATTGGAGGATCATTGTCAACTCTCGCTGTCTTCGAGCAGAGTATAGCGACAGGCATGATGTGAATGACCAAATTATATTACAAAGAGACTCACTACGTAATACCACTAAATGATATTATGGCTACCGACTCGTTTGATCCTCATAATGTACATTAAGAAATCACTACAAGCACAGGGGAAATGTTACTAAGTTATAGTTGAAGGTAACAGGATGCGACAACTTTGATTGTTTCATAAAACATACGTTAATACCTACTTTAAATATAATTAGTGCACCCTCTATTTGGGCATCAATTTTCTACACATAAAAGTATAAAACAATAAACAAAGTAACTGTTATAATTCATACAGACTTACAATGAAGATTACTGCAAAACATAATAGCGTGTTGCAAGTGTTTCGTAACCATTGTTGACATAATTGTGAAATCGACAGTGAAATACAAAACATAAGTAATTATTTATGACAAGTTCGATAAACTAATACTCCTTTACGAATTGTCCCTCCATTTTAAGTCTTAGCATGATTATCTCATGGAAATGCAACGCTAAGGTAACGTGTAGAATATTGATTTAGTTTTTACGCAGTAGCTGTCGCGAAATATCGTAAAAACAAAACAATGCAGGTAAGATATTTTGCGACAATTGAGAATAATGAGTAACAAGATAGAAAACGTTTTAGTTGCGACAAATTGTTCCATTTCTAGCTTGTTCTCACAGCAACGTTAATGGTCTAAACAAACGGAAACTGCCGTTTCCATTTTAGTAGGAATAGAAAAACGTTGTTGAAACCATTAAAAACAAGTGGACGCTAAACGCTATCCCCCGAAGGAGGATTTACGCAATTGCAGTGTACGCTGGCGAAACAGAGAGTTCATTAATTAATTTAATATAGCACAATGGGAACTGTCGGCGAATCCTGTTATCTTCAGAGCAAACCAGAAAGTGGGCCACAAAATCTTATTTACCTTTGCCTCATCTAGGCGTCCGAGAGCCTTGAGCAAATTGCCTAAGTCGCTTCGAACACAGTACAGATCCTGGAACAAAACGAATTGTTAAAACTACGTGTTTAATTTTGTGTTTAACAGAAACTTTTGTAATTTTTGGTGAAGTCACATTACCATCGTCCTCGGTGACTGTCAGGGCCCAGAGTCTGCTAATTTTAGAACGCTCAATAGTCTAACATGACATATTTTTTATAGAAAATGTGTCAAAATTAGCTGATTGAGACTAAATTACGGTTCAATCGAAGCGCTCAAAAATAAATAGACTTGAGGCCCAGAAAGCGTGTTTTATTCCATGAGTGACTAAGTCAGTTTTGTGAACCGACGAATTGAACCTATTATGCAGGCCTTTGCTAGTCATAAATAAAGGATTTATGTTTATTATACCGTTTGACCGGCAGACTGCTACCGTTCAACCCAGAATTCATAAAACACCGACTTAAATGTATTTGTAAAATTGTCTAAGTATGGCTGGCCACAATAACTGGCCCGGCGAACCTAGGTGGGACAGTATGCCCACGCCGGCATTGCACAGGCCTGCTCCACTGCCTGGTACGAACGGCTCGACGTCCTCGGTTGTCCCTACTGGCCCCTGCCCACGTGGTGTGGGCCGCTTTCGGCCCGCCGTGCAGGCGGGCTCCGTCCGGGGGAACGCGTAGGCTTCGTGACAGACACATGTTCCCCCAACATGGACGATGAGTGGGAGTCCCGCAGTTTTTAGTGTATGCCACAGGGTGTCTCCTCAGAGGCATTTCCTCCAGGTTAAAAAAAAATGGTGGCACAGTATGAAATAGATTTTTAAATGTTATTCAAGACTTTAGCATTCTGTATTTGGTAATGGGATTCTTATAACATATGTACCTCTGCAAAAACATGTAACAATTTGAAACAGGAATGTCAAAAATATTTCTTGACGACTATTGGTTTTATCGATAAGACAGGCTAAAATTCTATACAAAAACAAGAGCTAATACAACTATAAATAAAGATAAGAAAATAATATCTGTGATAACGTGACGAAACAGATAGCGAAAACGCTGCAAATCATTAATTTCATTCTGACTGATCTATATTCGACATTGCCCATACGTTAGCTCTGAGATCAGTGGCAAATATGCCTTTCTATATACAGTGAACATCGGCTATTGTAACACTGCCTGCAGGTATAAGCTGAGCTCCAATCGTACAGATGCGCTCACATCAACCTTTACATAGAGGCACCTTTATGCTGCTGCCGTAAGACCCTTTTTTGCAGTGGTTTTGTAAAGGTTGAAGTGGGCGCCTCTGTACCTCTTATTCTATGGACAACGTGTTCATTCTTACGCTTGTTAAAATGCTTTGCCGCTGATGGCGCGCTAGAGGTCGGCTTAGGGCAATCAGACATAATAATGTTTGGGAAGAAAAGCGACCAAGGTTAGGCGTGAACTGAGATCGACTCAAATACCCACGGGTCACCTACTCATTCACTACGGCTTATGTTTATAGCCTTCAAACCCAGCAAGATATGCTTATTTCATTATGCAGGAAGTGTCCTAAGGCCTGTATACTGGCATACTACATTCTCAACTATTGAAATCGACTGTTATTAAACTCGCATAAATAAGGCACAGTTGTAATGTTTACATTCAATGCCTTTGGTAAGGAAACGGAGTGGAATATTACTGTCACGTATATGTGTTTGTGATGATGATAAATGGTTATGGATGACATACAAAATCTAACAATAGATAATTGCAACGCGGAAATAAGAAACGATGTTCTAAGAGCGCGTTATAATTAGTTTTTTATATCATGGGTATATTGTCAGATTACAGTCATGACATGTGGTTATAATTTTAAGTAGATATCAATACTTTGTACAGTCAAGGCCGGCAAACTGAGATCTTATATCACTCGGTAAACAAAGACATTTTTTTATCTCAAAGACATTTGTTGATTTTAGATTGCAGGCTTTGGCCGTTCGTTGTTTTTGTAAGAAATGTAACAATCAGATATGTATATCAAATTGGCTATTTTATTCATTCTAAAGTTTAATATTGCAGCGAACTCTCCGAAGAATGAAAACACCGATATAAACACAAGCAACCCCGATAATAGCGGTTTTAATTCCCGCCCGAAGGGGAGCCTACATTCCGCCGAGCGAATTCAGAAGAATAGAATATTCATTCTCTTCACCATAATGGCATCAATAGGTGTGTCTCTGACTACCCCGTTAGCCGTGAGCGTATGTTTGTTTGTTAAAATTTTGGTCTAGGTCCAGTAGGCCGGGGCAAAAAGTAGGATGAACTACCTGGCGCGTGTAGGTGTTCGTTGCCGACCCACTGTCACCGCCGGTTCACGAAAACCTTGGCATTGGCACATTGGGAAGTGATCCCGTAAGTGGTTTCTTACTTAACCCTCATAGAGCAGTAAACTGCATTATACAATTGAAACGATACATTAATGACACTTGAGTCATTCAGATAAGCTCTGCGAATTAAGACCGATGCGATTACATGTTTGTTTCAAGATATGAATGAAATGATAAGTTTAAAAAAAAACACAAAAGTGGCTTAACTCTTTTAAAAGTGGCTTAGCTTGTTTAATAAAATGTTTTAAAGGGCCTTATAATTAAAATGGTATACTATGCCAATGTAACACTGACACCTAAGAAAAAAGCCGAATATCTCAAACAGCCCAGCATACAGTTTGTTTTTGTTAAGTTTGTTTCTGGTTTGTGGGTGTAAGGTGTAAACGTCATGGTTACTCCGAGGTCAGCAAGGCAACAAACAAACATTTTACACCTAAGATTAGCCGTATTTGATTTTACCCATTTACAAGCATTTTTCATATTTGAGTTGAATAGATTATTAAACTATTTTTTTTTCATTTTTAGTGAAAGAGTACTTTTTAAGAGCTATACTTCCTAGAATTAATTACCTATTTTTAGGAGCAAAACATTGCCTAAAATTCAGCTTAGATGTTATATTAGTTAGGCTGATAATGAAAGTGTTCATCAAGGTCAAGACAACCTTCATTTGTTTTATCTAAATAAAAAACATCATGAAATTATGATTATCATAAATTATTTTATCATCATCCACCATTATCGTGAGTGTTATTACTATTTTCCAGAGTGGCCAATTGCAGGCGGCCTGTGACCACCAAAATCCTGTGTCCCTTAGACCACCTTAGACCTTCAAATGGTCCATTGCAGGAAATTTCAGCTCAACATCTGCATGTTTATGCTAACATTTTCTAAGATAAACAACTGCTTGTTTTTCCAATGAATCTATTTTGTTTCGGTATCTGAAGAATTGCCTAATACAGTAAAAGAAGAAGTAAGACTTACTGGGTTATACTGTAATGCAGTGACATATGCCTGAACTGCTTGTTCCATGTCCCCAGCAGCCACCAGGGCAGCTGCCAAGTTGATGTACCCATCAATGAAGTCAGGCTTTAGGCGCACCGCATGTCTGTAGTTCTCCAGCGCCTCTTGAAGCTGGCCTCGTTCTTTGTAAACATTGCCCAAGTTGCTGGGAACAAACAGTTTATTTTAAATAAAAATAAACATCTCATAAAATGCCTAGATGGTCATTTTTTCTCAAGGCTATCTAAGACTACACAATTGTTTTTAAACGGTTTTATTTAGCTCACCCCGTTTGTTTTATTTATTCTTGGGTCAAATCTAGTAATTCAAATTTCACCCTCTTCCTGTCAACCGATTAATCTGAAATTTTGTATACACTTTGGATTTTGGTGACAATACAATTATGTTTATTCATCATCATTATAAATTCAAGATGGCTGCCGCTACAAAATGGCGGATATTTTATGTTTTATATTTTCCCATCAATATGGGTATCAAATGAAAGAGCTCAACAAGCAGAATACAATATACTATAAAAAAATGAAATCCAAGATGGCGGCCGCTACAAAATGGCGGATAACGTAGGTTTTATCAATCCCATCAATATGGGTATCAAATGAAAGTGCTCAATCAATAGAATACAATGTACTATATCAAATTAAAATCCAAGATGGCGGCCTCTACAAAATGGCGGATAACTGAGGTTTGATCAATCCCATCAACATGGGTATCGAATGAAAGGTCTCAACAAGTAGAATACAATTGACTATGCAAAGTTGAAATCTAAGATGGCCGCCGCTACCAAATCATCATCATCATCATCAGCCTGTTGTAGTCCACTGCTGAACATAGGCCTCTCCTTTTGCACGCCACTGTACTCGATCTTCGGCTGCTCACTCCACCTTTCCTGAGGACGTCCTACACTACGCTTGCCGAGACGCGGTCTCCACTCAAGAACACGTTTACTCCAACGTTTGTCGGTTCTACGGCTAACATGGCCAGCCCACTGCCACTTCAGCTTGCTAATCCGGTGGGCTATGTCGATAACCTTGGTTCTCTGCCGTATCACCTCATTTCTGATTTGATCTCGCAGAGAAACGCCGAGCATAGCCCTCTCCATAGCCCGCTGAGTGACTTTAAATTTGTGGACCAGAAATTAGTGTCCACGTTTTGGCTCCGTATGTCATGACGGGTAGGACGCACTGATTGAAGTCTTTAGGCACTGTGGGATCGACGATTTGAAAACTCGACGTAGCTTTCCAAACCCTGCCCAGCCCAGCTGAATTCTTCTATTCACCTCGTCCTCGAAGTTGTTTCTACCTAACTGCAATGTCTGCCCGAGGTATACATATTTTTGAACAACTTCGAGAACGGCGCCGTGTATCGCTATCGGTTCCGGTAGTACATGTTCATTGAGCATGACCTTGGTTTTGTCCAAGTTCATCCGTAGACCGATGCGCACAAAAGAGTCAGCCAGGTCATTCAGCATCTGTTGTAGGTCCTGCAGCGTTTCTGCCACGATGACGATGTCATCAGCAAATCGCAAGTGAGACATGTACTCGCCATTAATGTTGATACCACGTCCTTCCCAGTTCAGCGTCTTAAACATATCCTCCATTGCATTTGGGAACAATTTCAGGGAGATAACATCCCCTTGTCGCAAACCTCGATGCAACGGTATAGGACTTGTTTGCTGATTCTGGATTTGGACGGACATAGTGGCTGCTTCGTAAAGACATCTCATCACTTGGATGTATCGGCATCGCTGCAGGGACTCCAGAACAGACCAGATTTCAATCGAGTCAAAGGCCTTCTCATAGTCCACAAATGTATAATCTGCCGCACTGTGTGGATGTGGTCTATGGTGCCGTATTCGCTCCGAAACCCAGCCTGCTCCGGTGGTTGGAATTCGTCGAGTCTTCGCGCAAGACGGTTCGTGATCACTCTTGAGAACAGCTTATAGACGTGGCTTAGAAGGGAAATGGGTCGATAGCTCTTCAGTAGGGTTTTGTCTCCCTTTTTGAAGAACAGGACGACTACACTTTTACTCCACGCCTCTGGAGCTCCACGCCGCTACCAAATGGCTGATAACAATTTTTTATCCATCACACCAATATGGGTATCAAATAAAAGGGCTTGACAAGAAGAATACAGTGCACTATACAACTTCAATATTTAAGATGGGCGCAGCCACTAAATGGCGTATAATAATAAGATTTAAATTTAGAAATTGAACCTGTAATTTAGATAGAAAGGAGAAAAAAAACATTTATTTCATCTGGACATCGCAACTACATCACAAAAAAAGATAAAAACAAACAAGGTAATTTAGGTATCTGATTAATCCAGCCTAAATCCACCACCCAAGTCAAGATTTTGTTAGTTTTTAGTTTTTATTTAGCATTCTGTTTAATTCATTTAGTGCTTCGTTATTGCAAGGTTTCTTGCCCGTTAGTTTATTGTTTGAAGAAAGTCAAGCCCACGTGGCTCTTAGTAGAGTAAGATCTTTGCAGGGACTACGTATAGAGGAGTTGGACTGCAATAAACTAACGGGAAAAAACCTTGCAATAATGAAGCACTAAATGAATTAAACAGAATCCGAAATAAAAACTAAAAACTAGAAAATAAAAATAAGTAAAAAAACTTTTTAAGTTAAACGGTTTTATGTTAAACATGCATTGCAATGTTTTAGATAAATGTACTAAAAACCAAAAAATAATGAAATAGATACAGTCGTGGGCATTATAAACATATGCATAGACTAGACTAAAATAAAACCGTGGGGCACGTCAATTATCTACAAATTATCGACTTAATGTGCGATAGAAGAATCGTTTAATTCGTCGTTAGGCAGTTGGCCCGCAGACGGTGAGGAAATTACTTACTATTTTCTTGCTCATGGAAATTCCAATAGTTATAAACTCCATGTAAATAAAAGAGATGTTCCAACTAGTTTAGTTGGACATTCACACTGCTGGCTGGCGAGGAATCGTTTCACAACTCGTAGTTTGTCTTTATCAATCGACAAAACATATGATAAAAGTACTACTCGCTCACCACTATGAAACCCTAAAACTCGCTTATAATCAAGCTTGCTAGCTTGTTTCCACATTCTAGCCCTACTTATCACACGTCCATCGTTGTCGGTTGAACAACTGCCTAATTATAGTGTAACATTCCAAAACAAACATTTTAATCAACGATTGTAGACAATTGACGGGCCCCACGGTTTTATTTTAGTCTAGTCTATGCATATGTTTATAATGCCCACGACTGTATCTATTTCATTATTTTTTGGTTTTTAGTACATTTATCTAAAACATTGCAATGCATGTTTAACATAAAACCGTTTAACTTAAAGTTTTTTTACTTATTTTTTTTAAATACAGAATAAAGTATGCATAATCAGAAGTATGTTCAGTGTTCAGCATGAGAGGCTACCTATTTCCAGTCATTCCTGGTGCTCTACAACAAATAATCATCATTTGGCAAAAACAAGACAAAAACATGAATTAGTAGCTTTATTATGATGATGACCTACTATGCTGGGTGACTGTACAGGGGCCAGAAAAAATAAAGTGGCAATGAATTATTTCTTCAATAGATTTAGGTAGATCTTCACATCAAAGCTATGAAAAGATCAAGGATTTAATAAACTTGATGTTATTGGCAATTGATCTGCTGGTCTCTACTCTCTGAAGATTTCAACACCCTAATTATAAATACAAGGTAGTCAATGTTCGTGGTGACTCAAAAAAAATTAGCATAGTTGGCAGAATTACTAACTGCCCTAGTGGTCTGGTTAAATAATGGTGACCTGATGCATGGTATGAAAAAACATTGTCTTTACTCTAATTTACATTGATCCTAATAAACACACAGACCATCTAAAAGCTATTAACAATAGTAAGAAGAACGAAAAAAAGAAAACTTAAGATAGGAAAACCAGAAAAATGCATTCGGTCTTGGCATCAGGCGGGACTCGAACCCGCGTCTTTCGCAAGCCGGGCGACTGCACTACCAATTATGCTACCGAGACCATTAACAGACCGGACGAATTTCTCTGGTATATTATACCTGACAGCCAGGTTGGTTTCACCAATGTTTAGGCATATACCTTAAACACACCCAACAAACATGTTTAGTCCCGCCTGATGCCAAGACCGAATGCATTTTTCTGGTTTTCCTATCTTTAGTAAGATGATAATGCATTATACCTAATGCTAAAAACAAAATAACCTATCAAAATCGTAGTTTAATCTTAATCGAAAGTCAAATATTTGCAATAATGTTTCTTTCGAGTGTTTAAGGTATATGCCTAAACATTGGTGAAACCAACCTGGCTGTCAGGTATAATATACCAGAGAAATTCGTCCGGTCTGTTAATGGTCTCGGTAGCATAATTGGTAGTGCAGTCGCCCGGCTTGCGAAAGACGCGGGTTCGAGTCCCGCCTGATGCCAAGACCGAATGCATTTTTCTGGTTTTCCTATCTTTAGTAAGATGATAATGCATTATCCCTAATGCTAAAAACAAAATAACCTAAAAGAAAACTTATTCAACTGTTACAGAAACACATATGAACATAGTTTCACACCTTGCTTGGTTTGATTTAGTTTTCAAGAAGAATAATTTACTTTCATTACACTGCCAATTTTAACTTCAAATGTTTATAAATAAAATTTGCATGACTATAAAAATAACATTTCCTTTGACTAATAGCTGTCTAACTAACTGGCCTAGTTCTAAATTGCCTGTTGGTGCCAAAATGATGGGTCATTGCCAGGTTCTTATTATCCTTTTCATTTGGAATAACTATCTTTGACAGACATTCATAATAATGTTTGTGGAAGTAAATTAAAATTCTTAAGTTTTGCAACAAGTCCTACAGTAAGTAAGGCTAAAATGATAGTAGAAAAATGGTCATGTCAGAAATTTACTGCTTTACTTCATATTTTTATTCACTTCATACATAAGTTAGAAAACCAATTGCAATACCAATAGTACAGTTAAATTTATACAATTTTAACATCACAAGCAAATGTTGTAATATATCATGATAACATGTTATCATGACTCTAGAGACATTTACAGAAACAAATAGATACAAAGACTGAGGTTATGAGAAATTCTTGTACTAGACTTTCAATCCTTATTAGCTGAAATGACATGCCAAGTTCTTCATATGAGGCCTTATACAGTGTAGTGCATTTCACAGTGGGTTAACAACTAATCTGGTTACCTGTAAGCCTCAGCCAGTAAGGGATTTTGCTTGATTGCCAAGGTAGAAAAGTGGGCAGACTTATCCAGCCTTCTGCACTGGAAGTGGATGGAGGAGAGCAGCAGTAGCACGCCCGTGTTGGTACCATCCTGGCGCCACAGCTGCATGCAGTGCAGCTCCGCGCTCTCATAGTCTCCGGCTTGGTACTCACGGTGCGCCAGCTCCAGTAGCCCTACCGATTCACAACCAATGTTAACTTCCTTCATCACAACCATAACACACTAACAAAACAATGACTAAAATCTCAAATGACACATGACACGCTGGGAATGTGCCATGGGCTCTCGTCATGACATAAAAAAATTCCACGACAGATTCAGACTAAAGTGTTGTATGGAGTTTGACACTCACCTACTGATGATATTTGCTGAATATCCGACATTTTCAGGATCACGGCATTTGCTGGAACACCAACTATTTGTTGAGAGGGCTGGGTTGAATGCTGCGTTGTGACAGATTGTGGTACGGCAACATTTGCTTGAGGTTGCATTTTAGTTATCATAGTTCAACTCACAAAACAAACACTCGTATAATAATACGCACACAGGATTTAAACATAAAAGTCAGTGATACACTAGAGAAACCAGATGTTATTATCTTTTTATTCCCAATCCCATGATGAATGACCCTCCGCGCTGATACAACCCAGGAAGCCAATCCATCTGATATCATCCAATCGCGATTCGCACGCAACGCAAGACGCTTCTTCCACTACGCGCCGAATAACGGAAACAATGGATTTTTTAATGGTCTATGATATTTAGCACATTTTCTGTTGGGTAATTCGATACAAGTATGGTCCTTATTACAAGTGACAATTGTCTAAATTAGCATGACGAAAAGGAATGAAGTAGATTGAAAGTCCTATTTTGACAAGCAAACAGTGTCTATGGTAGGGCAGAGGCTGCTCATTTCCGGTCAAAAAATGAATATTGGCAGGGCGCTGTCATCGCCGTGATATTAGTATCACCGTGTTTTTTATAAGTACGGTAATGGATGCCAAAAACTAATTTTAGCAACTAAAATATATTTTACCGTATCAATTCCCTTGTCTAAGTGCTTACATCAGTGTCAACCTTAGAGCATGTCAACCAATGTCTTGCCTTCTTATAGTTTAATGTTATTTTTGCATACGATATTGAATCTAGAAAAAATATTAAGGTTTATGCAATGAGGGCTAATACTGCTAACGAGGAGCTTGAAAGGCGCTCAATTTTGTATTTACAGCGTACAGCGACAAGACTCTAGACTCCTATTCCATAAACCAAGCGAGCGGTGGCTGTCAGCAAGTCAGACTTTTACGTCTTTTAAGACTAAACCCAAAATGAATTATTATCATTTTTTTATTAATAAATATATTTTTTTGATATTATTTATTATAATTTAAGATTATATATTTTTTTCCGCAGTCTATTACTCTACTCTATGGACTAGACCATCGACCTCATGAGTAGACCTTTTCACCAAATGGTGATTCTGGTGAACAACCTAAGTTATAATACGGTAGTGGGTCCCGCTGAGCCAGAGAACCAACTTAGTTCTATAAAAAAATCACACATCTAAATAAAAAAGTTGTAGCCCGTCGATGTCAGGTGCCGAACTGGCGGTCCGCGCGCGGCACATGCGACTGCTCATTTGTGTTTTAAACGAGTAAGTATTGCTTAGAAATTAAAAAGATTTAAGTATTGCAAAAAGCACAGAGGAACGACCAGAAACGGAATGCCTGTCATGCCATTAAACGTAGGTATAGATAGTATGTACAGTCAACAGCACATCAGGTTACCCCATTTCAGTTTTTTTTTCTCGCTCTTCCCAAGTTATTTCTTTGCAATAGAGCAGGGTTTCTCAAAGAGGGGTACGCGTACCCCTAGGGGTACGCCATTCGAGGGCAAGGGGTACGCGACAAAATTTACAAGGTTAAAATTGACCAAAATTACACCTAAAATTGAATCCCTTTGCGACAAGAAACAAGCACATCCATCACATTAATATTAAAAAGACATTTCTTTTGGCACTATGTTTGTTACCTTTTATTTAAAATAAAAACCTTATTTTCTTCAATAGTCAATTTTATTATTTTCTTTGGGGGGGTGGGGGAAGCAATTAATTAATTAGGGGTACGCTGTCACCTGGAAATTTTAACAGGGGTACGTGGTGCCAAAAGTTTGAGAAACCCTGCAATAGAGCAAGGACTGACCGGAAATGGGTAGTGATCTGCCGTCCAACGTACTTGCAGTGGCCGAAATTAGGACCAAACTGGTATAAAAATCCAATTGCATAAAAAATATCTGACAGTGAGTTTATTGGTGGCGACTACTAATCAATCTGTCTTTGGAATTAGTTTATCTTGTGGAGTGCGAGGCGGTTCCTTAAATTTTTAGGCATACAATTTTATTTGATATGTACCTCACTGATACTTATGAGAAGTAGGGGAAAGAAATGAGTAAAGAAGATGTTTAATTTTCTTACATAATTTATTGATTTTGAATAAAAATGGACGGAACAAAAAGTTTTATCTATCTTTACCTATCTAAACAAACAATACAAAATACCGTTTGCCGACTAATAATAATATTTATTCTAGATAAGAGAGTAAATAAGCAATTTCAGTGAGATCCTGAGGCACAGATTCATGATAGCAAACGTATAATTCCCTTGGCTCTGGCTCGCTGAAAACACGCCTGAAAAAAACGTAAAAAAAAATGTTTACGGCTCACAAGAGATAGATAGATAGATATTATTTATTGTACAAAACATTACAATTTAAGCAAATTACAGAGAACAATGTACAATTTAGGCGGTCTTATCGCTGGATAGCGATCTCTTACAGACAACCTTCAGGTAGAGGATCGTTAGTGAATAAAATAAACCAAATGTGGGTGAGCTAAAATAGTCTAGGAAAGTACAACAATTACAATAGGTAACAATTCAACTAGTCACGAAATCCTGAATGTGGGTAAAGACGGCACATCAGGCTACCCATTTCCTTTTTTTATTCTGCTCTTGCCAAACTTTCTTTGCAATAGAGCAAGGAGGATTGAGCGGAAATGGGTAGCGTGTTGTGCCGTTTATCGTACTATGGCTGATGAATGAGAACTTAAGCACTAGGCATATAAGGCGGGCTAAGATGCAAGCCGTAATGTGACGTTTAGTTTTCTCGCGCTAAGAGCACATGTTAGGCCTACAGATTCAGTCGACAAGCGATAGTAAACAGTTTTGGATCACAAACAACAATATGATTGTTTCTCTGAAGTAAACAATCCTAGGCGTTTGAATTGTGAGAAGCTAACGACTTATTTTTCTAGCTCCACCTGAAGGGAAGCAGCCGTGAGGTCCAGATAAGGGGTTTACAAGTACATTACTAGTCATAAGGTTCATGAGGGATTTCGTAAATCCTACAGCTTGAGTTTGTAACCTGTTTTACGTACAGTCAGCATCACATCAGGTTACCCCATTTCCGTTTTTTCTCTCGCTCATGCCAAATGACATTTCCAGAAATGGGTAGTGATGTGTCGTCCACCGTACCTACATACATTGTTTCAAACCTTACCCCACAGCCCAGAATTGGAACGATTCACTCTTCTTATTTACTCCACATTGACCTAAAATACTGGGTGGTGCTTGAAATAACATTCCATATTCCTTGACGGCGATAAGAATTTTATTAAGTGGATTAGATGGTGCGTGGTTGGTTTTGAATCTGTGGAAGTTATAGCGGCTGTTATTGTTAAATTAAGACAGCGCCATTTTTATACAGGGTGATTTTGTAAGGTGTTGCCAAATGCACAAAAACTACGTATTTATCGTCATCATCTTTAAACGTAGTTTTTATGCTATTCTAAGAAGTAAGTCAATAGAGCACGATGTGTTGCCTACACGTGCGCTTTCGTGCATCACAGATCATTAAAGATCTTATGCAGGCGACATACGGTGCATTTTATAAGGAGCTGCCCGGCGCTTTCCGCTTCCCTGTCGCTTGCGCGAGCGCCCGCGAATCATTCGACTTATCGAGGATAAAGTTTAAGTATAACTAATTTAAAAAAGCGCCAGCGGTTAGGAATCTGTGAAAATGAAAAAAGAAAACATTTTGTATCTACGTGAATCGATAAAGTTACTATTTAGAGTCGCTCCTAAAAATTTGGCAAACCCTAAAAAATCACCCTGTATAATATAACGCTTGCATAAGGAATTCAGAACCTCGAATGTTCGGGTAGAGTACCTAATGTCCGTACCGTTTACAGGAATGATAATTTAGACTAAATACCTGATATTATGTTGTAACAATTTGTGTATTTTTACACAAGCCGATCTGAAGGAATTAACAATGAAAGAATACAAGACATTGTTCGCTTGCATTTCAATATTTTTGACAGGTGCTATCAGGACACCCCTAGCCGACTCCAGCTGTATAAAATGAAACAACACGTTTTCTTCGCCTGCTGTAATTCTGAAACAACAGATTGAAATCTTTATTTAAATGAGCACATACATTTTATACAACGAGATCATTCAAGACATTAGAATTATGATTTATTAACTTGACGTCTTGTAAAGCACAAGCAAAAATATCGTCTCACGTCTCAGCCGAGGTAACTTAGCTGGTGCTTCTAACGATTGCAGTAGGGTTGTAGTAAAGTTTTCAAGAGAGATAACAGAATCGCAATCTGAACAAAAAATTTAGGATAATGAATATTTTCAAATAGTTTTTCTAACTCGGTTTTGAATCTCCCTTCATGAATTGTGGAACAATATCCTATGAAGTCTTAAGAATAAGTCTTGGACTAAATAGAAAATACCTGTGACTTGTAACTTGATCAATTTCATTCAGCAAAGATTTTCTTATATCAGATACATCGATACTACTACTCGCCCTGCTACCTTCCTGAAAGGTAAAAATCAAGATATTACATTACAGCACAATACTTACATAGTAGGTATGATTAACAGTGGCTTAAAACCCGCGCGGTCCCGTACTTGTCCCGTACCGAATCTCGCCGGAAAAAGCAATTGTGTTAATTGTACGGTGGCCGGCACATCACGCTACCCATTTCCGGTCAGTCCTCCTTGCTCTATCGCGAACAAATGTCATTTGGCAAGAGCGAGAGAAAAAACGGAAATGGGGTAACCTGATGTGCTGTTGACTGTACAATTCGCAGCTAACTCGCCAGTGAAGGAAAACACAGCTAAAAAACCCAAGCAACCTGTATTACGGCGGTATCACGTTGGTTTCAAAAATTTGCTTGGCGAAATGTGGGTTTTTGTATGTTCCGTTCACCATGACGACAACAATCGGTGGGCCCGACTACCCCGTTTGAGATATAAGCGTATGTACTTTTATGAATGATTTTGACTAATAGCGCCCTGTATACTAAATTTAAAATTGAATCCAATGGTGTAGTTTACCTGTCTGTCCCAATCTGAGTCGGATCCAGACGAATCTCGACGATTTCTCTGTTCACGATCTGCTCTTCTACCCTGCACACGGTCGTCACTCATTCCACTGCAAAGGGAAAATTTCAGAGTAGGTACAAAAACAGATGTTAAAGTTTTAGGAAATATAAGTTAAGGCCTATTATACTTGATAATTTTAGAAAAATACAAATATCAATTTATTAAAATAGTAATTGCATGTTTTTTTTTTATGCGGAAGAGAATTATTTTATAATCATTGTTTGTTGTACTTTTCGCGCGAATCTCATCTTATTTTTTCATAGGTTCCCAGGGTAAAAAAGGAAACACCCTACATCTATCGAACACAGGTTAGTAGTTCAAATCGGTTACCTATTGCTTTTCAGGCTATTAGAATCTTCCGAATAACTGATATCCAAATTACTAGAATGTCGATATTGTTTCTGCGGCGCACTGTACCACTGATTGTACAAGCTATGATGGCTGCCGTAGTTGAGCGAGCTCTCGCTGGTGCCTGTGTTTATTTGCTCAGATGAACTGTGCCTCTTCTTTATATCCGACTGGAATTTGGGAAGCTTCAACGTAGACGACTTCAGTGTTGTATCGGATTTCAAATCTAAAACATTGTGCATTTAAAGTTAAAATTACACTCATAATTATTCCTTTCTCAGTATTTTAGGCAGGATAATTTAATCAAACTATGCAGAAGGAATTGAAAAGGCAAAGCATGCATATACAGGGTGATTGTTGAAAGTCAGACGCAAATGACAGGTATCTGAGAAATTGAAGGACACAAATTATGCCCTGACCCTGACGATTTAAAAGTACTGCTATGTGGTCTATTTATATAAATATATTTTTGATTTTTAATTTAGATGATTGGGTTTCGTTTTTTGTCCAAAGCACAGAAATAAAAATAACTTTATTTAAATAGACCTGTGACAAAGTACTTTTAAATCGTCAAATCTAACCAACAGAACATACTTAATATACATACAAGAATAATATTAAATGTAAATAATAATAATATTCAAATATTTCATTTGATGACGTATGCTTACGGTTGATATCCCTTATTTTCCTTCCAACCTTTGTCAGGTACTCCGGCGTCGTCTCTAGCTGCGGCAGAGAGCTCGACGAGAACCATGACATCAGGTATTTATTCAACCCGACATCGTAGAGTAGGTCCAGGCAACTTTCACATTCTTCTACGTAAAATGGCGATGGTGGTGTTATGCCTACAGCCTGTAATATTTTGAGTATATGGAAGTTGATTCAATCAAACATAACTCTACTGAAGCAATTCTATAAGACATGTCAGTGTGGATATGGTAATTGCATCACGTAATATAGCACTATAGATTCAAAAAAGCCTTGCCAAGCCAACAACACCGGCTCCCGGCAAAGAGGGTAGACCAGACCCAAAAGGGGTGCTTTGATGGATGCCAGTGACCTCCTCAAAACCGTAGGTACGGATTGGAGCAGTTAAAGCAGAAGAGGAAACCCCAGGCGCTGTTACGGTAGCAACCGGAAACACGGTTAGAATGATGATGAATGTCGCACCATACATTTTGAATGACGCTCTAAATGTATTTTATGACCATACTGTAAAATATTTTAGTGTAACATACTCACATCCTCTGTACAACCGCCAGCTTCCATTATGGTGGCTAACAGAAAATGGCCTCTACCAACCACCAGAAGAAACCAACGTCCATCAGGTATTCTGGAAAAAGAGAAAACATGTAGACTATAAATGTTCTCAAGACCTTCACGCACTTTGTGAAACAAAACAATTTATTACCTGAATTCATTCCCATCATTTTTGTTGTGTTTTCTATGTTCACTTATGAATATTTCCTTCCATAGAACAAATTTTTCCATTTCTTTCTCTACACTAAGTCTGAGTATACCAGTTAGCTTTAGAAATGCATTTATTTCTTTTAAATCATCGTCTTGAAAATGAGAGCTCAATAAATGCCCTGAATAATATAAACCAGAACCTATCACAGTGTAAAGTCTTTGAAAGTTTTCTACATCATCAGTCTGGAAAAGAATGAGATAGTAAATAATGTATTTTTAACAACAGTCTTAAAAAATAAATAAATTGGTATTACTACCTACCCATTCACGATAGTCAGCAGCTTCTAGGTCCGTTATTGCATCATCAACTTGTATTTTAACTTCTAAAGGCAAAGTCACTGCATGTGCTCCTAACAAATCCTCAAAATTATTGACTTTTGGATCAGCTTTTGATCCAATTCCATTACTTCCATGAAGTAACGTTACAAAAAATAGAGAGAACAAATTGTCTAACTTATCAACATTATTGGGTTTAGTGAAGCAAGTTTTTAGAGATCCATATAGCAGAGCTAAAATTCTAACAATATCATTGCTGACCTTTTTTGTAGCAAACAAATCAACTTCTTTGTTTGGAAATGCTATCAGCAATAGATCACTGTAGTGTGATGTATAGGACACATTAATGAGAGTATTATTGTGTAGAACCGTTGAAGTTACTGGTTCACTAGTGCCTAAGGATTTAGGTGCTAAGTGATTGAGAGTGACATAGGCACCCCTTGTGTTATACAGAAAATTCTGATTAAAAGGCCTGGGATAGCAGTAAAGTACACCTTTATCATCATTGCTATTATATTCAACATCATTACAACAGATGTAAAGTATTGAACACATTGAATCCTTCAAAAACTGTGATATAGAGTTATCTGGAACATTCTTTGAAGTCAGCAACTTTTCAATATTAATCTGAAAATGTTCAGAGGGAACTCTAAATGTCAGTTTAGGATTACAGCGATCTTCAGCAACCCTTTGCAAAATGTTGTTAATATTGTAAGAATTCACTTCAAAGCCATTTATTTTTTGCAAGTAATATCCTTTTTGGACTTTTGGTAAGTAAATAGCTCTTGATTCTATTAAAAAATCGGACACTACCAAAGTCTTCCCATCAGAATGCGTTTCCAAACTTAAACCAAAAAGTTTTTCAATTTGGCAGTTCTTTTCACTTGTAAAGATCATGTTTCTGCTGACCTGTAAATGAACATTACCAGATAATTGAACATTTAAAGCGACACAAGCTGGCACAGTAATACAACCCATTTGCAAAATCACCCTGTATAGGGAAGCCTGTATTGTATTTATATATTGGGAAGCCCTGTGTAAGTTGATATTTCTTTTTCAATACCAACAGCCAAAAGCTGCCTGGGTTTTTTAATAAATCTGAGTCAGCAATTTAGTTTTTGGCCTTATGGTAGGTAATGTCATTGTTAAAAGCGAATCCAATAAAAAACATCAAGTGGTAAATGAACTTAAACTTTGAGGCCTATTTTAAAATTATAAAGACTTATGGCCATTACAGTACCACAAAGATTAAAAGCTTTCAACAATCTTATGCTTGCATAGCACTGTCAACCCTCCTGACAGCTATTAACAATACCTGCACAACAATCAATTTGTCATCATTTGCAGTTGGGTCTTTTTTGTCAATTTTTTCATCAATTGTCTTTTTTTTGCCAATTTCATCTCCTGAATTCTTTGATTTCCTGACTTTTAGTGCCTTAAATATTCTTCCTGGAAAGAATAGGAGCCATAAAGTATACATCATTTCGCCTGTCTGTTCTAATAAATAATAGTTTTTTTTTTTCATAGTGGTCTTCAAGATGACCTCACTCCACCTGATGGGAAGCAGCTGTGAGTTCCAGATATGGGGTTGACAAGCACAGCAATTGAGAACTACTTTGCTGGTCAATCTCATTTTGAAGGCCTGCATAAATGCCTTTTCACACCCCGCTTAAAAAACCCGGGATTGTAGGAAGAAGGAAACACATGCGCTGGAAGAGCGTTCCACGTCCGGATAGCACGACACAGGAACAAATCACCGAACCGTTTGGACAAATTGTTACAAAGATCAATTTTTTTTCAAGAAACTCATTGTTTTAACTATTCAGTTGTAGGTACTGTTTACAAAATATTTTATGAGTTTCTTTTGTATTTGTTTAATTTAATAACAAATGTTTGTCAATCTGATCTATGCAAATGTAGCATAGGAAACCAGCCCCATGGCATTTATCTTGGCTTAAGCTGAGTGGAAAGGGTCTCAGTTTCAGTTTACTGCCTTTATTATTGTTTTATTATGTACCATGTTGACTACGAAAATAATTACTGATAATTACTCACACAACCTGTACTGTGGCCGGCACATCACGCTACCTATTTCCGGTCAGTCCTGCTTGCTCTATCGGGAACAAATGTCATTTGGCAAGAACAAATAAAATAAATAAATAAATAGCCTTTGCTATGCAACAATTTCTGGCAAGGCAAATGCTTGATTCTCTACCATATTAAGAATAATAATTTGTATGTTACCTTTAGTAGACCGTCTGGTTGATGACCTTTTGAAATTATTCCTTAGTTTGAATGTTTCACAGTTCTCCAAAAGCGGAGAAGTTGTTTCAGTGATGAAATCATTGCTTGTTTTGATTTTAATAAATACAAGTTCACCATCCTCTCCTACGTCTGAATCCCATTCAGGCACTGAACTGTAACACATTCAATTGCCTCAGGTACTACTTGAACTGGACATTAATAAATACACAGAATGTATGGCCATAACGTAGACTACTTAAATTTGTGATTGATTTCATAGTGAATACCTATCTGAATCTGAATATTTGGAGTCGCCTGAAGAGTTGGTCCAATCGTTGTCGGAATCGCAAGGGCTGTCGTAGCTTAGTTTGCTTTTAAAGTTGTTCATGGTCTCACGTAACAAAAAATCTTAATACTCTGTAAACTTCCACTTCGTTCCTTATCTGATTCCTAGTCAATCTAGTCATATGGTCCCATCTCAGCTCAGCAAGTAAGTTTTGTTATAATAAAACAAACAAACAAGATCAAAAAATACAACAAGTTCATGAAATCAGAAACATAAAGTAAGTAAAAAAACAAAAATAAACTGTCAATCGAACTTTTGGTTCCTGAACGATGGTACCGTTTCTTTTTTTTTAAGAAAGAGGAGTAGAGTAATAGTAGGGGTCTATGGTTCCACACGGACGGAAGCAGCTTCTATTTGTCTATGCAACCCAGTTTGACCAACACCTAAAAATAACAGGTACGTCCGATAACTTTAACCCGCCATATTTTGAAAGTTTTAGAACAGCAGGGATTAACAATATCACGTGAAGCTGAAGGCACCTTACTTGAAATCTTAGAATTATTTCACAGTTTGGAAAACATGTCTCAAGATAGAAGTAATCGTAAACGTCAAATCCTTAAATCAAAAATTGTAGGTATTGCCAGTCAGTGCTGTGGAAGAAAAGAAAAAAATCGTCTGTTCTCTGACAGAGATTTTGAGTAATTGTCAGCTAGCCAAGTTTGGACACCAAATTTAAAAATGGATAAACTAAAGTATATTTTAACATAAATTATTGTTACATACAAACAACACAGATGAATAAATCCATTTAAGTTTTCTGACAACTGAGCAGCAGCACTCGTGCGCTATGTCTGCTTAAAACATTCTCAGATCGTCATAGTTAAAATACCAGTGCCACTATTTTCCTAAAAACGTAATTATGATAACGGATTTCGAGGATTACGAATCAGACGATGAATCTACATACTCGTTCACAGGTGTTAACGTTCAGAAAGGACAGGTGCGAGCTAAAACTAAAGACAGTGAACTTGGAGAGTCCTCAGATCCAGGTCTTACCCTTACTGGCCAAACGAAGAGGGCTGATCCATCCGGGTTGAAGTCTAGTCGACCTGCTACGTCGACGTCGCGAAAGGTCGATCTACACAATAGCAAGTTGAAGAGAGATACCTACCCTCAGAGTCAAAATTCCGCAGATCCAGTCTACCGTGTTAACTACGTATGTTTTTATTTTGAAGATCAAGATTAACAAATTGTTTTACGAGTTCATTTTGTTTAGCATACAAGTTGGACAATATGCGGTGTTTCCCCGGTCCACATTCTATTTGGTGGTTCCTTGCAACATAACAAGGAGGTATGACCGGTAATGGACGTTGACCTTTTTAAATTTGAAAGTTTTTCTATTCTATTGTTTCAGGATACAATTTTAAAACTAAAAGAGAGCACTAGAAAATTGCTTGGGCTCCTCGAAGAGATCCAGTCTAAAACTCATTCAAAACATCTTATTCCTGATAGTGCCTCGCTGAATTTCAGTCAACTGCTACAGCCAATAGCCAATCCGTCAAATGAGGTAAACACTATGATACATTCACTCACGACTATATCCCAAACGGGGCAGTCAGAGGCACAATGATTGCTGCCATCCTGGTAAACGGAACATTCAGAAGTCCACACTTCACCTAGCGAATTTGGACTCAACAGAGAGGGGCGCGTCACCGCCGTTAATCTGGTTGTTTGGGTTTACTATCGGTGTTTTCCTTCACCGGAGAGTTGGCCGCAAAATGTATATTTTAAATGAAACATCATTAAACCTTCCTCAACACACCCATACATACAAGGTATAAACAGTGAAATGGTGAACAAATAGGTACAATACAAATCAACGAAGAGCGAAAAATATTTTTGTGTGTGTGAACACATAGAGTAGTTGTTCCGGTTGTTGAACTCTGGCCGAGCCAGAGTGTTGAGCCACTGGGCCACGACGCCCTTCTTTAATCTATGTCTTTTGTTGGTTTTAAAACATTCAAGAAAAAGAGATTACTTAAAATATGTAATATTACCTTGTGGAATTCAATGTTGCAATCGATGGCCTTATTAGATTGTCAGGAGCATTGTATGCTAAAAGTTTGGGTAAGTTTGAAGGTATATTAAAAAACCCTTCAGCTGTGTGGCCGACTACCCAGACATGTTTACAACAAAACACAAATACCTATAGTACATTGTTACCCTAGGGGTGAAAGTAACTTATTTAGTCCCGAGACGGGGTTTGGCGCCCGGAACGAAGTGAGGGCGCCAATAGTTCGAGGGACTAAATAAGTCTTTCACCCGAGGTAAACACTGTGCTTTTCATTACAAATACGAGGAAAGTAAAAATAAAAACTTGAATTAGCTTAAGAAAAAATGAGGAAAATAAATGCAGATCGAATTGCCGCTTTCCCGCCTATTTTGTTTGTTTTTTTCTGTGGCCGGCCCGCTATTCAGCCATTATTTTTTATTTTCATCATTGGAAAAATGGTAAATATTTTGCTCAAAGCTAAGTTGTTTTAAAGAAATTGTTGAAACTAAATTGTAATAAAGTTATTTAAAACATACTTATCCTCTGATCAATACTTAACTTTAACTTATTTCAAATTTTACATCGTGGCTGTATAGAAAGTTGAAACATGGTTCAATAGATATGTGAAAAAGAACTAGTTTTTTAAAAAATGATATTTGTTTGCATGAACAATATGTCTGTTTGTACTGGCCTGGGTGTGTCCTGTGTATATTAAGTATGTATTTACAAAACACTGTTTATTTTTTCCTATAGCACAAGCTTTTAATTGCCTAATTTGTGGCTTGATGGTGCTGTGTGGAATAATGTCCAGTGATATTCATTTATTTATTTGCAGATCCCGTCAGTCGTAGATATCATCAGTACAAATGCAATAAAAAAGTTGGAAGTGGAAACTAAAGCTTTGGATTCTATTTACATTCAGGTAAGGTGCATTACATCACACGCGCGTTGCCAGCCCTACAGCCTTTAAACTACAATCAAGCTTTTAATTTGTAAAACGTATTCTGGCGTTTTGCAAAACTCAATTACTACGCGAATGTGATCGTTTGAGTGAAAAAGATTAAGCCAAAAAACATCCTAAAATATTTCCAGAACGTATGAAGTTGGCGTTTTCTCCTGAGGGAGATCGAGTTGAAAATTTAGAGCTTAGAATTTCACACTAGCGTTTGTTGGGCGATTTCACGGGGAGGCGATCTCGCCGCGAGAGCGCGGCGTTTCCTCAGCGATAGTTTCGCGATAAAATAAACGCCGCGTAGTCCGCTTTGTATTTGACTGATGGATGAGACCCGATGGAGATGGCTGACCCACCGCAATACCGCCCGCGGCTTCGCGGAGATTTCACCGCGAAATCGCTGCGTTTATTTTATCGCAGGACTATCGATGTGAGATCGCGGCAAGATTGCCTCGCTAGGTGTGAACAGGCTCTTAACCAGAATTGCAAAGCTGGTAGGCGGTCTCCGGGCGGGTTCTTGGAGAGTTGTAGTTATTATTAAACCACTAAGGCCTAGACCTAATGTCACCTGGCGACGTTAGCTGTGACGCTTAACGTGCTTTCCGAAACACGGAAAAGACCAAAAAATATAAAATTTTCTGTGGAGTGGTCAGCTTCTACTTTTATCCAACTTAAGATAGGTGAGTCACAGCTTGGGCACCTCGTACAGAATATAATGGTGAGTATACCTAATCTTTCAAGTGCCACACCTAAACCAAAACATTAAAAAGTGAACCATTGTGCCTTCGCGCGAGATATATAAATATTGACTTTATATTTTTGGAAGGTGAACAATAAGTAAAATATATGAAGTAAGTCATAGTAGCCTGTGTCATACGTAAGTTCATAACAATGTGGCCTGAAGGCTGAACAAATGTTTTTTTCCATAACAATAGATAATGCACCTGATAGAATTATTATAAATTATTAAGTCTTTTTCTTAGTTGTGCATAATTTTCTTTTTCTTATTAATTTACCAGGAAGAAGAGGACGACTGCTCAATATACAAAAGGCTGACAAGAAAATGTAACTGTCTCAATCATGGTCAATACAATGATTTCATAATACATTTCAACGAAGACTCAAAATATCGCACGAGTATTGCTGGGGAAATAATAAAAAATATTCGCATACTAAAGAAGTTTCTTTACATGAATGGAAGCTATACCAAAAATGCGTTGTTATTCTTAAATGAGGTACAACAACAAATACATAAAAGTAAATTCAAGTTTAGTTCTTCATGTTATATTTTAAAATGTATTGGATATTATCATAATAATTCTTTCGGCTAACAATCCGTTAGGTCAACATGATGTCATTTTGCCAAACTTCCTATTAGAACCTGACATGCCTAGAAATAACTGAAATGTAAAAACATATTTTACAGGGTCTTGCAGAAAGTTCACACACTGAAAGAGTAGAAATTATCCAAGGCTGCGCACATGCTGATATATGCAACATTTTTAGTGAGCAATCTATAGTTGTTTGCTACATTTTATTGCCGTGCAAAAACGATTACTTCGGGGACGGTTACACGCAGGTTGGTAAAACTTGTGCATGCAGCACACGCAGGGTATTTAAAAATTACTGTTAATAAATATTCACTTAACTTTTAATCTTTCAGGCGTTAACAGCTGGATTTTTATACAAACTAGCACAGCTAGAGGAAGGAAGAAGATATTTAAATTACAGTTCTAGAATTTCAAACGACATGAAAAAAGTCCTAAGAAAAAAAACCTCGTTCCTAGATTTTGATACAGTAGAATCTTTAAACGCTACATTAAACTTGTTGATTCCCCCACTGGCCCAAAATATTAATGTATCCTACTACTGCAAGCCCATTGATGAAGGTAAACAAAAGAAGTTTTTACGCAGGCCCCAAAACGAAGGCCAAAAAAGGCCTGAAACCATACACTTTTATAATAAAAATCAAAGCTTAAGTGACTTAGAAAATAAAAGCTGTCAATCAGAAAAGTATGATGAATACGAATATTGAGCTCAAGTAAAGAAAAAAGGAAAGTAGTTTAATTTAACTATTGTGGACAGTGATTATAATATAAGTAGGTAATCATAATTGCGAAAATTCATTTAGTAGCAAGACCGAGTATAGTTAGACCTACAAAACGTAATGTATTTTTAGGTCTAGCGAAGAAAACTGTGGAAACTTTAGCAGAAAATCGTCAGACGATGACATTACACGAAGTTATCACTCACTTAGACTTATTACACCATATGAGCAAAAGAGACACGGGGAAAATGGAGTTACTGTCATACTTGCCTGCTTTAATTATTTTATTCAAGCGTCTACTCGTTGAATTTGATAACAGTGAAGTAAATATAATATTGACGAACATACTAAATAACGTACTATCCAAGGGTATAACAAAAGAAAACGAATCAGATTCTCCGAAAACTCTTGTCATTGCTGACGTGGCTACCGAGGTAAGTAACGTTTGTCATCCTTCACTACCCCATTAATATACTAACACGTTAATTATCTTTTCAGCCTATACAAATGAAACACCAGACGAATCAAATACCAATAAGGAAAAATGTCAAGAAAGCCAATAATTCGAAATTAGGGTTAGGTATATCTCCTAACAAATTCCGAAATTCATCAAGACGTAAGGGTAATATTGATTAATATTTATTTGATTGCATTTTAAGAACAGTTAACTCTAGACTGACTTTATAATAGTCAGATAAAATTCATCTGTCCAATAAATCAGAACTAACTATCGTGTATCAGTATTATTTACGTTTGTTTACAGTAGCAGATCGTCCAAACGGTCGCGCCGAGTCTGCTGCTCCAAATTGGGGTCCAAAAGCGTCGATAAATCGATCAAGAAAGTTCAGCAGAAGTAAGTTAGCTAGAAGAACACCAACAATCTTTACTCCTTCTTCTACTATTACTACAACCTTAACAAAAATGTATTCAAATATTTGTATTATTTTCAGACGTGACAAGTTCCATAATCGTTATACCGATAGAAGAATATTGAATAAAGAACAATTGAATCAACAAAATAGTATAATTTGTAAACAAATGAAACCATCAATGTTTACATAAAAAACCAGATAAAATTGATTATTATTACAGTATGATCAACAGAAGTCTTACGGTTCCCCAACACCTATTAAATAATATGGAAGGACCACCTAAACCACAAAAATTCACTTCAACTTGAAATAAAAACGAATTTTACAAAAGTTTTACATTAGTAATGCAGTGGAAAATCAACCTTACATGTTTTAAATTGAAAATATAATAAATTATTATCAACATACAAATATTCTATCAGTCAATATCATTATCATGTGTTAACTATTATAGTTTAGTTTACATACAATAACAAAACTGGCCATCTGGACTCTGGTATTCATATAAAACTATAAAAGAATTTTTCAATTGTGATTAATTACTTTTACTCAAGCTACTATTACACTGGAAGCCTGAAAAGTGTAAACTATACATATAATTATAGAGTTAAAACATACAAAAAAAAATACCATAGTGGAATGGTAAAGAATCAGTATCCTATTAAAACATATTTTTGTAACATTGCGATAGTTTTATGTATTTCACTAAAAATAAAAATGCACTTTACAATCACTCCATGTTAATATTGAATCATGACTTTTCAATTCTATGATATATTGTAAAATTTTGAGAAAGTAATTTTATTAAATTTAAAATAGATTTTCCTTCAAATTGGTAAACATTATTAAATTAATGTACAATACATAACTAGTAATCACAATAAGGCACACTCATGTACAACTCTAAATCCAGATATAACTTCAGTTTTTGCTTTGCCATCTTGTTAAGGCAGTCCAGAATTAGGAAGTTTCATCTAGATTGAGAAAATGATTATTTTGTTAGTAAATGCCTAACAATCTATTTTTATTTATTAATTCCAGATAACAGCAGCACTTTGGTATGCTATACACACTTATCTTCAAATGAGATCCTAAATTATTCATAAAAATAAAAGCAGAAACTCAGTAATATTTTCTTTAGCTAACCAAACAGTAAATAATAAATAAATGCTTAGTAAAATAAACACCTTATATCTTCATTTAAAAAAACATAATAAAAATCACAGCATTATCAAAAATATGCACAAATACAAACATTGTGCTTAGAAAATCTGTGTGTTTACACAGCAACAGAAACAGGATCAATCCATTGTTTGTTGAATAATAAAATGAGTAGAAATATTTACACAAACATATATTTGTTTTTTTATACATAATGTACATAAGAGCATAAAAAGTAAAAATAAAGTTAGTATAAAAGTTAATCAAATTTTCCATCATCATTATATGGATGGGCCTGATAGTGTTGGTCATAATATGCAACGCTTCGTTTGTTTGGTGGCACAGGATTACTAGGCTTGAAGAACATGGCCAAGAGAATGTAAAAACCTCCTACAATTTTGCTAAAGAAATCTAATATGCCCAGAAACATTGGTGTTGAATTTTTAACTAAAATTGACAGTTCACGTAACAATGCTAATATGAAATTTCCAAGAAAATTTACAAAAGCTGTACTCCCCGTGAAAACAGCAATCACAAAAGCAAATAAAAAGGTTATGAATTCTTTAACATTGGTAATAGATAATGCACTTTTCAATATTCCAATAATATCACTGTAAGTCTCATTTGATGTTTCTGCACTACTGCTATCAGCTTGGGAGATTGTTTTATCCTTAATTTTCTTCACACTCCCTTGAGTCAGTATTGGTTCAATTTCCAAAAATGATTCAGAAATGTGCCTTATGCATTTAAGGGTTAGCATGACTTCTTCTTCTCTGAATTTTATTGTTTTTATTTGAAACCAAAAAGGGCCAAATGGTTGATTTTCTATTACAGTGCAAATGTAGAGGCCCGACGTGTTGATGCCTAATGTTTCAGAGTCGGCTATACCGATCCAGTGTATGTTTGGGGATGCAAATCTCAGTTTGTGTTGGGCGTCTACAAGGTCCCTCTTGAAGTCGACTTCGGCAGCACTTATCAGCACGACGTCACGGTAGCCGATGCGCTTGTCTATCAAACGACGCTCAATGTAGCGCCCTAGGAAAATACGAGCTTTCAACAGTTCTTTCACGTAATGTCTTACTTTAGAATTCTCCATGTCGTCTTGGCTTTCACACTGCGAGTGCGATATTTGTGATGACGCCACTGAAGAGTTAAATGAGGATGTTTGTTTAGATACACTCATGATCAAATTATTATTATTATCATTAAAACAATCGCCACAAAGGGAAAAGTTCACAAAACAATGAAAAACAGGGACCGATTACCTATTTTAACGTTCGGTGTTAACCTGTCACATACTTATTTCCTGTATTCATTCTGCTATCCCATTATGTGTGTGACTGAACATCATCTATTTTGTTGAAGATCTGTTTATTGCAGTAAAAATTACTAAAACATTTTTAATCAGTTTATATTACTCACTTAGTTATTCACCTTTGGACGTCAAAATAAATAAATAGTGCTATGTGAAACGAAACAAAACATCAACGTCACGATGACGTTTGTTTCCATTCATTAAGGGCGCGTTCCAAAACTAGTGAAAATGTGAAAAACACTCTGGGTAGTGTGAAAATGATTTTGACGCGTTCCTAAAACAACGACCGTTTACTCTGTCAGTTAGTATGCAATTTTAAAGTGTTGGGTGAGAGTAATTCTCACACTGACAAGTGTGATTTCTACAGCGGCGCGCGGCTTGAGCCAGGTAGAATTTAAATGACAGTTGTCAGGTAGAAGTCTGTATAGTTTTAGTCAGACTAGCTTTTAATTATATAAATAGCTTTTTAAATACATTCAGAACATATTTAGGTTTTTTAAATTACTACGTGAACTTCATCATTACCGACAAGTCGTCCACAGCTGAACATACCTACATGATTTCCAGAGCGGCCAGTTGAACTTCATCGTTGTTTGGAAAATTTGCTTGACTATTTGACCACGGACGTAAAAGAAAGACGGACGGAACATCACACTAAAAAAATGTGAAGCTAGCAAGGTACAACAACTTCGTTAGTTGCACACGACACAAACATACTAGGTGCTACAATCTAACGCCATTTTACCCCGTGTGACAGCGCGAATGACACGTGCGTTGCATCCGACAATATTCATTTAAAAATGCCGTCTGTGTGGTGAAATCTTGTAAAAACTACTTGAATAAACTTGAAAAATCACAAGGAATTACTTATCACAGGTAAATTATGATTATTCTTTATATTTTCTCCTAAATAAATTTAAATACTGTGTTGACAATAGGGTATTTTACACCATGTAAGAAAAAATATAACAATGCATTTATGTGATAGATTTTGAACAAAATAAATAGAAAAACGTTGATATTTCACCAAAATCAAATGTTTTAATTTAATAATTTAATTTTAAGAATCGACATTTTTAATCTGTTCTTAATATGTCAAAAACAGCAAACGCCATTTTGGAATCCGATATGACGTCACTCCGATAGTAAACAAGTAACTTTTCGTTTGTGTTCTGTGATAAATTTTAATTTTTCTCAGTTATTTGCAGTTATTTGTTGTGGTTTAAACTATTTTGGATAAATTATTAAAACTTCATCATGTAAGACGGTTTTGTAAAAGCAGATAGTACAAATCTGCCAAAAATTTATTCGATAATGGTGGTGAACTTCTTTGTGTCCAATCCCGATTTTTGTTTTGCTGAGTTGAGCAATGTTAAATACACGACGCAATAGGCTATGCGCAGGTCAAGCGAATTCAAAACACATGCTTGGTTAAGTGTACGGTATGCCCTGAACATAAAGTGCGTACCAAGCCATATGCAGTAACACCAGTAACAGTATTGTTAATGAAGAGGAAGAATCTGTGACTAGTGTCAAGTGCCACGATTGTGCCTCATCAGAAGGTGGTTGCAAACATAGTGTTGCATTTTTTTGTGGTTACACCGCCGAACCGAAACCCCGTCGTGCACTCATAGTTAATAGTTGCCATTTCTGTAGATATTTATTAAAATATATCCATTTTATAAAAAAAAAACTCTTTTATTGCTATCTTTATGCCGAAATATTATGGAGAAATTCATAAATTATACTTTATTGTATGTTTCATACAAATAATATTAAACTAAACAATAAAACAATTACTCTTAGTTAAATATTTATTATAACGATTAAAGTGTGTCATCCGACTTGAATGGATTTGTGTTCCTGAGTTGGTGCTATCGGACTGCTTTACCATTATTCTTAATCATTTCAAGAACCATAAAATCTGAAAATAATATAAAAGTTTAGTCAATGTTTGTAATATCGGTCTAAGTGGCAATGTTGAATAAACAACTCAAAAGGAAATAAGTACCTTGACTACAAGAAGGTAATGAGATATCACATTCCTTATTCTTCATAGTTTCTTCAATTTCCATTATGGTAGAAAATCCTTTTGTTGAATGCAGGTCGAGGTTCGCTTGGTGTTAACTTATGTTTCCCTTCCACTTGGCAATCAACTCTGGATGGTACGCAGTTTGGTTTCATCCGAATGCGTTTGACAGAACCCATTAATTTATACCCTGTGTAATTTTCCAGCTAAAACATGAAATAATATTACATAACTTATGTACAAAAACTTAACCTATAAATGCACTAGGTGCAGACAAAACCACTAAATAAGAGGTTAAGCCTCATATTTAGTTCTTTGTCTGTTCTGTTAGATTATTACTCTACTATTTATAGTTCTTATCACTTACATCAAAGTGGTCTTCACAGAAATACAGTCTAGCATAATGATAATGATTTTGGATCTCTTCTAGCCAGTTTTAACCAAGTATTTCTCAGTTTGATATCACTCTGCACTTGAATCCATAGTTTTTGTGGCGTTTTAACACTTGTGTTCTTGCATTCAGGAACCAGACAGCAATGATATGGACCAGAACTCATTATTTTCAGATTAAATGATAAATGTTGTACGTATTGTTTACTTGTTTACTATCCGAGTGACGTCACGCGAAGAAACATCATGGCGGCTAGCGTTTTCGCACGTCAATGTCAATTCCTAATTTTAAACATAAATTTAGACCATTTATCGCTATTTAAAAATTAAAATAAAATTTTTGGTAGTAAATTACGGCCCAAAGATTGATTTTAATCAGTTTTCAAAAATTGGTGTAATACCCTATTCTAAAGCAAAATACAACAGTGTTGCCACTTTTTTGATGTGAAAATTTCCCTAAATGAGGGGAAATCTGTATTTGTCGCATTTGTGACTCTAAAATCAAATTTTACCATTTTTTGGGTTCCGTATCTCAAAAGGAGAATAATAAAACCTAAACAATTAATATAAAATAACACTTGCGTTATTCTTAATAGGTTACCTAGTAGTAAAAATCGTCGAGATGACTGGGTTACAATTATTCAAAACTGCAGAGGAGAAAACTTTTGGAACCCCTCATCTGTCAGTACCGTGTGCAGTGCACATTTTGATGATATAGATTTTGTGACTACAGCTAAAGGGGTACGTTGTTTGGTTACGCATGCCATTCCTTAAAGTGTAAGTTTTATGGTACATTGTATTGTTGTTATTTTATATAATAATTTATTCATATATATAATTTATTTGGCGGCTTCTATTATTCTTATTATTTTTTTAAATTGCAGCTACTTTCAAACTCTTCAGAAACGCAAACACAAAGCACTTTTTCACCTATACTGCAGGTATTGGTATTATTGGACAATGTTCTTAGGTAAACGACGTGACGACCGATTGGTGAGATGGCTAAGAAATTGGCTACTACACCAGCGATCGCGGGCTCAACCCACAGTATAATCATTTGTACATTCGGTTTTTTTCTTAATGTTATATATTTAACACAATTTAATGAGAGTTGATTAATGGCGCTATTGGACCATAAACGGATTCTCTTAATTCCTCTTACTGGTAAGAAGTTAACATTCATCATCAACACAGACACATCAGAATATGTTAATAATGTTATGTAAATAAAACATTTCCCATAAAGTAACATGTATTTTCTTTTCTTTCACAGTGGTCATAAAAAATATGTTAGCTAGGTCAACATTATGATTCTTAAGCTCCCGGCTCCGATCCTACTAATATTATAAAGGCGAATGTTTGTATGTCTGGATGTGCTGTGTTGCTCTTTCACGTAAAAACTACTGAATGGATTTTAATGAAACTTCACAATAATGTTGCTTATACATCTGAATACGGCTACAATTTATACAAATATTATGTAAATTGTTGAAAATATCAAGTAAAATCTAAGAATAAAATATGAAAATGTACGCAGCATCACGTGGTATGACATGACAGTGGATGACAGGGACAGACGGCTGCTGTCATTAGCGTAACTATGGGTGCGTTCCGAATTAAGACACAATCAAAAATAGCGCGTATTTAAAAAGATATTGCTTTTAGTTTTTCAACTTAAGTTGACGCGGACGAAGTCGCGGGCGGCCGCTTGTATTTCATACATTTAAACATAAACTGTCTATATACGTCCCACCGCTTGGCACAGGCCTCACCTCAACTATGAGGAGGCTCGAGCCATCCTCCAACCCGCGGGCTCAGTGCGTATAGTTAGATGGGTGTAAGGTTAGTGATAAACCTTCTGTCAGATGTTTAAAATAATAAAAATCATAATCGGACTTAAGTTAATGAACCCGGTTCAAATGAAAGGTAAACTGTAGGGAAATTAATGATTTATATGGCATCCCTCAAATCACGCACACACCATAGACTGTCAGGTGCTAGTATCCTTCACTCATGATTCGACGAAATGGCGTCCGTCTTTCTTTTACGTCCGTGTATTTGACAGTAAAATACAATTACCGAAGCCGAAAAAACACTCGATAGCGTTCTTATAACTTAAAACGCTCTTGTTTCCTAAAACTACTCTTTTAATTATTTATGTCTCTTTGTTTTCACCGAGGGAAAATATTACTCTACACTCCTCGTTTTGTAACGAAACCTAAAGCCGCATACGCACTGGCACACGAAGGCGCGAAGTTCCCAATGTATCACTCACTATCCACTGATTCCACTGTGACTATACGCTATGGCGCGAAGCATCTGCAAAATTTGCAGATTTTAAAGCGAAAATACATTGCCAAAGCGCAAAGTAGAAAAGCACCTGCTGTAACGGTTTCACTGTCCATACCCATACTGTTGTATATTGTCATTGTATCTAGTGGGTATCATAGAAACGTGACGTCACACGCAGCTGTGACGTCGGCACTGTATGTCAGATCAGTCTGGAATAAATAACCGTTAGCAGAGGACGTTGCCTTTTATTTAACAGTGGCGATCGAGGAAAATAATAACGGAAAAAACTAAGTCGCGTTGTTTGAGGGTGCCGTAAACTGTGTAAAGATGTCAATCGGGAAAATAGGCGGGTTCGACGTATCTACCGGGAACTGGAGTGCGTACGTAGACCGCATGGAGATGTATTTTCTGGCGAATAAAATAGCAAGTGAAATGAAGTTACCTACACTTATTGCGGTAATGGGCGAGGCCGCTTATGAGTTACTCGCCACATTAGCAAGCCCAGCAAAACCATCCACCCTCGAGTACGATCAAGCCCTGGAGTTACTGCAAACACATCTACAGCCGAAACCATCCACATTGGCGGAAAGGTACAGGTTCAGGCAGAGACGGCAACTTTCAGAAGAGTCCATCGCTAATTATATAGCGGATCTTAAAAAGCTCACAAGGTACTGTGACTTCGGCAGTCGACTCGAAGAAAACATGAGAGATCAATTCGTGTGCGGACTTAGAAGTGAAACCATCAGACAAAGGCTCTTCGCGGAGGAAAATCTTAATTACAAGCGAGCGGTTAGCTTAGCGATAGCGCTGGAGGCAGCGGAACGAGACGCAAACGCGGTAGAAAAGAGCAATAACGCGATAACTAAGGAGGCGGACGTAAATGCAGTGGACGTACAGAAATGTTTCACGTGCGGGAAGTTTAATCATCGAGCTGCTGAGTGCCGCTACAAGGACTTCAAATGTAGTTTATGCTATAAAACCGGTCATCTTCGAAGAATGTGTTCTCAACGGCAAGAATATAGACGGGTAGATAAAATGTCCAATTCAACGGTCACGCAGAGCGGCGGGTGGAAGTCGCATCGAGCGCGGCCGAGCGCCGGCGGACCGACCCGAGGCCGCAGTCTACGTCGTAACAGCTCAGGGGCGGACAGGAACAACGGCGGCGCAGCGCACTGGGTTCGCGAGCCGGACGCTGAAGAAGATTCGGAAGAAGAGGATCTCAACGAACCAATGTATCAAATGTCTTTAACAAAATATAAACCGGTTCGTATGACACTTTTAATCCAAAATAAGTCACTTGAAATGGAAGTCGACACAGGATCGGCTTTGTCTTGTATCAGTGCATCCACCTATAGAGAATTATTTAGAGATTTAACATTACATCATTGTAAATTAAAGTTAAAATTCTATGACGGGTCGGTAGTTCGGCCATTAGGCTATTTATCTGCAAACGTCAAATATAAGAATTTGCAAAAGAAATTAGATTTGTATGTCATTAATAATGGATCAACTAATTTATTGGGTCGACAGTGGTTATCCGAGTTAGATATTGATATACCTAAGTGTAACGTGAATAGCCTAAAGGAACAGTCGTGTAACATGGCCTCAATTGAAAATATTGTTTCCAGACATAAGGACCTGTTCGACGGAACGTTGGGCAGATACACGGGCGGGGCAGTGAGTTTATGTGTGCGTGAAGGAGCGGAACCCATGTACTGCGCGGCGCGCCCTTTGCCTTACGCACTGCGCTCGCGCGTCGATGCGGAGCTTGAAGCGATGCTCAGCGCCGGCGTAATCGAACCCGTGACCCGTTCGGACTGGGCTACGCCTCTGGTGATCGCACGGAAGGCAGACGGTGGTATTCGCTTATGTGCAGATTATAAGGTAACGCTCAATCGTGTTTTAGTGGTCGATAGGTACCCAGTCCCAAAAATAGATGATTTATTTAGTGATATGTCTGGAAACATATTATTTACGAAGCTGGATCTTTCACAAGCCTACAATCAACTAGAGTTAGATGAGGGGTCCAAAAAGTTTACAGTCATTAATACACATAAGGGTCTTTTTAAATATAACCGTTTAGTGTATGGTTTGTCTTCGAGTCCAGGAATTTTTCAAAAATTTATGATGAATTTATTTGAAAACGTTCCCGACGTAGTGGTATTTTATGATGATATTTTAATCAGAAGTAAGTGTTTGACTAGTCATTTGAAAACAGTAGACCAGGTATTGGATATATTGGAGAAAAATGGATTAAAAATAAAGAAAAGTAAATGTGATTTCTTGGCTAAACAAGTGCAATATTTGGGGTTCATTATAGATAAAGACGGCGTAAGGGTCAATTCAGATAAAATAAAAGCAATTTTAGAGATGTCATCGCCTAGAAATGTCTCTGAACTAAAATCATTCCTAGGCATGGTAAATTTTTATGGAAAATTTATTAGAAGCTTAAGTTCTCATTTAACACCGTTATACGATTTATTAAAAAAAGGTAACCACTGGGGGTGGAACAAACAGCATGAGTTAGCGTTCAAGAAAGTGAAGAGTTTGTTATGCAGCACTTCGGTGCTCGCGCACTTCGACATGGGGAAAGAGACTATAGTGACGTGCGACGCGAGCGCGCGCGGGCTCGGCGCCGTGCTGGCGCAGCGCGCGCCCGGCGCGTCCACAGCGCACGGCCCGGAGCGCGTCATCGCCTACGCCTCGCGCGCTTTGACTCCAGCGGAGAGACACTATAGTCAGATCCATAAAGAAGCCTTAGCCATTGTATTCGCGATAGACAAATTCCACCAATACTTATATGGAAGAAAATTCACTTTACGTACTGACCATAAACCCCTAGTGTCAATTTTTGGGCCTCAAGTAGGAATCCCAAGTACGGCAGCGAGCCGTTTGCAGCGATGGGCGATTAAGCTATCCGCGTACGATTTCAATATAGAATATGTCCGTACAGATAAAAATACAGCTGATGCGTTATCTAGATTAATAAAGGAGCACAAATTAGAAACAGCCGCGGAAGAAAAAGATACTCCTGAGCAAACGTACTTGCACTTTGCAGTCGATTCTTTGTTGTTAGATTACAATATTTTAAAAAAAGAAACTAGGTCTGATCCACTATTGAGTAGAATATTGAGTTACATAAATGATGGCTGGCCGTCATTTGTCGAAATAAAAGAACTCCAACCATATTTCAATAGAAAGTTTGAGTTATACAGTGAGTTAGGTTGCGTTATGTGGGGCCAGCGAGTAGTTATACCCGCTTCTTGTAAGAAAAAGGTACTCGAAGAGTTGCATGAGTCACATATGGGCATGGTGAAAACCAAAGCGTTAGCGAGGTCGTATGTTTGGTGGCCTGGGATAGACGAGGCCGTGGAGGCAGTGTGCCGCGCCTGCGAGGTGTGCGCCGAGGAGGCCGCCGCGCCGCCCCGGCACGCGCCGCGCTCGTGGCCCTGGCCCAGCCAGCCGTGGGCCCGAATACATATCGACTTCCTAGGGCCAATAGAAGGAATGACTTATCTAATTATAGTAGACGCTTGTTCAAAGTGGATAGAAGCAATTAGAATGACCAGTACCTCCTCGCAATCGGTCATCACTAAATTACTAGAGATATTTGCAAGATTTGGTTTACCCAAACAACTAGTCAGCGATAACGGGCCGCAATTTAGTAGCGAGGAATTCAATATGTTTTTATCAAAGAATGGAATTGAGCACATCCTTTCAGCTCCTTATCACCCGGCGTCGAACGGGGCCGCTGAAAGTGCAGTGGAAATTTGCAAAAAAACAATTAAGAAGGCTTTACAAGCAAAATTAAATGTTAGCTCGGTTTTATGTCATTTCTTGTTAACCTATAGAAACACAGAACACTACGCAACAGGCGAGAGTCCGGCTAAAATCTTGCTAGGTAGAAATCTAAGAATGCGCCTCGACTGTCTCAAACCTGACCGCGCGGCTCGTGTCAGCGAGCACCAGGCGAAGGTGGAAGCCGGAGCGGGCGGAGTCAGTAGGCATTTAGATACGGGAACTTTAGTGTGGTATAGAAATTACAGAGGTGCGAAGAAATGGCTACCCGGGAAAATTATTTCACAATTAGGTACTACAAATTATACTATTGAGAATGTTACAGATGGGACTGAGGTACATAGACATATCGACCAATTAAAATTACGAGTGTTAAAATCAAAAGATACAATTTTATTAGAGTCAGCAATACCTATACCTAAACCTATACAAGCTCATAAGCGAATGCGACCCTCATTAATATTTCCGACAACACCGAATGAATGTATACAATCAAAAACAGATGAGTCATTGCAAGCGGGCGAGGGGTTCCGTTCATCACCTCAACGGATGATAACTCCACCGACGAGTCAGTCTAGTTCACCTTGCGCACCCGCACCGCCTGCTGTTTTGCCCAGCGTTGCCGCGAACAATGAAATAGTAGGTAACCAACCTGTCGATCCATACAACGGGGGAGAACGTAGGTACCCATGCAGAAAACGTTTACCAGTGAAACGATATGGTTTAGAAATTGACTTTGTATCTCATGAGTAGGTAGATAGGTACCTATTTCTGTATTATTATTTTTTTGTAAGAGAGGGGTATGTAGGTTAACGTAAGCAAGTTAGTAGTTAGTTGTAAACATTTTGTAAGAGTGATATGTAATAATTATTAAATAAATATTAAGTACGATTCAGTGCCATTAAGTACATTGAACTTAAATAATGTAAAATTAAGTACATAGCACTCGTACTCGTATAATGTCACGGAATAATATGTAAGTTGACTGTTCTTTTGTTTATATGTTTCTTGTCAATCATGCTTAAGGATTTACTTATTCCTAAGTTATAAAATAAGGGTGGAGGTGTTGTATATTGTCATTGTATCTAGTGGGTATCATAGAAACGTGACGTCACACGCAGCTGTGACGTCGGCACTGTATGTCAGATCAGTCTGGAATAAATAACCGTTAGCAGAGGACGTTGCCTTTTATTTAACACATACCTACTTAAAAATAAACTTCTTTAGACGTGCATAGTGCGTCAGAGCACGAACTATGCTTCTAATCACAAATCAGTATGAGTTGATAGTTGTTAACAGAAGGACATGTTTTAGCAAAAAAAAGCTCAGAAAATATCCTGAAAATAGGGGTAATTTTTTTCACCATCTTGTGAAACTAACTAAACCTGGACAAAAACCGCTAAGAGCTCATTCACAGCAGCGCGGCAGGCGCGTGACAGCAGCTGCGGATGCCTTCACATTACAAAAACGGCCGCGCGACTTGCTTAGATTAGAGCTGCAGCCGCGCTGCTTGTTGCGACCTAATGTGAATGAGCTCTTGAATTGCACGAAAAGCGGGATTATTCGTTTTTATGTGTCTAGCTCACAATTCTCTCAAGAGATCTTTCCGAAGGATAGAAGGAAGGATATGCGGAACTTTTTCAGGCCAAACAGACGGTCGGTGAGCCCAATCTCAAGTTGGGCATTAGAGGGGTGGCGTAGAAAATAAAACATACGATCACTTTATGAATTTGTACAATTTATTCAATGCAATAAGATGATATTGAAAAAGGAAGTTTACCAGGGAGGTATTAAAATATGTTCTGAGTATTTACAAAATGTCTTAATTGTCGATTCATAGATAAGTTTCGATAAAGGAACCACTGCAGTTCTAGGAGCAGCAGACTGCTTAATATAATTTATTGATATTGTCTCAGTAAAAAACAATTGAATATTTCTAAATCTAAACAAATAAACTTAACAGTACCTATTCTAACTCGTATCAGTTACTTATACAAAAAGAACATACTAAAAATAGCCTGACTATAAAAAAAACATATTTCCTGAGTTGATACAAATTACCTAATAAATAATTTGATAAAATTATCAGGAAGACAAGGACATAGTTCTGTTTAAAAAAAAAATAGGTACCTACCTAGATATCGGCATTTAAACATTGCATTAAGCTAATATAAGTTCAGGTTATATTTTAACCTATCTAAGATTAATATGAAACTATAAATACGCATTTAAATAACATATCGGGGATAAATACAAGTTTCTAAATAAAATTACTCTCAACTCTCATTATAATTAATAATTATGCGAAATCTGGAGATTTTAAAACAACCCAGCTTTCGCATTTCTCTGTGTTAGGTACTCATCAATTGCATTTCTATCAGTTAGTACAGGCACATAGGATACATACAGCACTTAGATAGGTACCTATAGTTGACCAAGAATTCTTAAGAAGAAAATATTTTCATTTACGCGCAATACTCACAAAAAGTAATCAATGGGTGCCATCATTACATCAGCCATCGAATTCACCCGAAGACTTTTATAGATGACCAGCCAGAAACCATTAAGATAATAGCTCGAAACTGGGGGTTGTAGGCCAAATCCTACTACACTATGAGGAATATAGACAAATGCTCGAAGTTGTTTCTCGACCGATTATGACCAAAACCCCCTTTAAATTGCCCTATCTCTTACTGTCGCATTTTTAAGGGTTTCTTATGAAATTAATGCGGACGAACTAAGCTTTTGTGAGTGCTGCGGTTCATTCCAAATAAAGCTATTGTGATAATTGCATGTATTGTACTAAACAAAGATTTAATTATGTATCTATAATTTCAGGCCAACTTCTAAAAAATCTATGTAATGCACTAAGTTCGGCTTACGTACTCGTGTTCACACACAATAGTCTTTTCTCGAATATACCCTGAGCCATTACATGTATAAATTATACATAATAATATGTAGGTTCATACATTTTACGTTAATATTTACGTAGATATCTGATTTTATTCTCAATGATGAAACAAGTGTGAAAGAGAGAGAGAGAGAGAAACAAAACCATCATTCACCAAGTTAGTTGCATAACATTAAAACATATATTCTGTAAACATCAAAATTTAATGCGACACATACTTAGTAAGACTAGTAACGATTAAAAAACATTAATTACTTGCTACAATGTGCCAAGTGACAAGACGAAGAGACAAACAATTATTTGGCTTAAATAATGAGATTTCTAACCATGCTTCGTCTATACTCTGCTTTAGTCGAAGTTAAGCAACAGCTTTGAATGGAAAAGTCTCGAGAAACGATTAAGAACGCTAATATTAGTATAATAAGACGGAGTAAAACCTGCAATAAATATCGAGAGCGCATAACCACTCCTCTTAAAATATGTAAACTCAATAATAAGTTTACGAATTCTTAGCGTAGTAGAAACCACAAATTGTTCTAACTAGCCTTAAGTACTAAGTGTACTTATTATTCTAAATTCTAATAAATATGTAATACCACAGTAAATCTTTTACTTCTGCACTTTACACATTCACAACCACTTTATAGATTTGCTCTAGTTTTTTTTCGTTGTGAACATAAGATTATTTAACAATATTGGCGAAATCATTTTATTGGACGATTCAATGATATCATCGCGGAACCTTTGGGTGCCTAAACAAAGATCTATTCGGTTTTATACTAAACTTTCTTTAAAATCAGTAAATGTGCTCGTCAAAGGGGATCGATATTGCATTTTTTATCAATCGTCACAGTGAATGATGAATCGACTAACTAGCTCAATTTACACCTGATTTTTATCGATATTTAATAGCTATAGAAACGATTGATAAAATCTAGCAAAACCTGTAAGTAGTGATTTGTACTTTTGTAATAAATAATCTTGTCGTTTCAAAATGATAGTCATCAACGAGATTTCAAAATGATAGTCATCATCGAGATTTCAGGTATTGTAAAAGTATTTTTAGGTTATGGATTACGCGGCTGCGGATGATGATGATGCATTGCATCTAGAAGCGCGAAAATTGTAAACTGAACAAGACAAGTAAGAAAATATATCAGCTGACAAATCTAATCTTCAAAATGTGTAACAACGAGCAACAAAAATGAAGGTCTAAAACCAAGTCTCTGTGTAGGCACCATTTAAGAAAGAGAAGTAGCTGCAATTCATTTAGGCGACTGTGAAAAGTGTAAATGAAAAAGTCACCATAACTTTAGCCAGTCACATTTGGAGTAAAGCACCCTGTTTGACGTTTAGGCCATAAAAGAGCTAAAACAAACTGTTACAAGAAGCCCAACAACAATCATGGCACTCGTATAATTTATCCTCCGAATACTTATTTAAAACACAATAGTGTTTCGTTACCATAAATTTACACAGCCCATTGAAGGACTCTCAAGACAATAATCTTTATACTTTACAAAACTCCGATCCAAACACGCAACAAAATTTAAAGAATGTGCAATTTAGGAAGTCTTCCACTTAGGTTTGATATCATCATTACTCACTAAACATACTGATATTTCGGTTCCTAGAAAATATTAATCGCAATATGTTTCACAATAATTTCATACTTTACAGAAAAAATCTGTGCATAATATTTATGTATCTGCCGGAGCTAGTGTCAAGTATTATTTAAGCTGAATCGAGCTTGATTTAATTCTATGATTCTAAATATGTATTTCTTTATGTCAGCGCAACTAGTGCAGTGCTACTATCGCACCTAATAAAAATAGAGATTTGCTTTCGTACATAAAACCTCATATCTGTTTATTACTAATAAAATAAGATTACCGATACAGTAAAATATGTCTTCGTAAAATCACTTCATCGCGCTTCCCCGTCTTCGATTCGTCATTTATTCGGAGTTATGGTCATCGCTCATAAAAACGGGTATGCTTCCTGCTACCCTAAAACCTTCTAGTGTCTTGTTTTTGTTAAATATTTCATAAAACTCACGATATAGATCTTCAACAACTTCAACTTTACAGAACTGATGCAACGCCTGTTCAAAAAACGTTGTCTTTTACCTTTCATAAAAATTGACATAGGAAAATCCTTCCCAAGAAGAATCAAGACGATATGGATATTAAAGACTAGCCCGTGTCACATAATGTGATTTAAGATTACGATCTATTCCTGAAACTAGTCGAGGGGATATAACGTGATTGATAAATCGTGACATGTATAATACGCGATGACCTTTACTCGCAACGTCAAACCCCCGAAACGTGAAGCTCGTCCAATGCCCTCACAAGCAATTATCTCCAAAAATTAATGAAAAAACGATTTATTTTACGATTAGAAAGCCATGGACGCTAGCTAGGAACTTGTCAAAGTTATCTTGAAAGCGGATCTTGTGTGGTCTGAGACCGTCGAAGAGGACGCCGTTGGTGAGTATTCCGAACGCTTCTTCCAGTCGCGGTACGCTCGCGGGGTCATTGACCGCGAACGCCTCGATCAGCTGACGAGCGAGTCCTTCGAGCAATGCTGGCTTGACACATGTCAGCGCATAGATGGCAGCACCGGCGGCCGGGATTGAGTCCGGTGGGATTTCCATTTTGATAATGAGCATTAGTAACAATTCCGCTAGGGTTAATAGCGATAATGCGTACGGATTGTCGTCGCCGAGGGTGCGCGCCTTGTTGGAGAGGCCAACGATGGTGTCGCAGCAGAGAGTCGACACGTCGTAGGAAACGCCAGTCAGCCCGACTCGTAGCGCAGTCACCACCATGTTGAAGTCATCGATGGGGAGATTTGTTAACTGGAAATAAGAAATAACACTAGATTCTAGCGATCTGAATGACTTGACAAACTGAAGTTAAAAAATGTGTGTAAGAATCAATAATTTTCAATTTTCTGTTTTTGTATTATGAAAGCTTTGAAAAAAGTTTAGGGATGAAGTTAGGTAAAAAGATCTTGGTCTATACAGGGCGTCCTAAAAAGTAGTGTCAAGCTGAAGCCAAGAGGTAGAACAGCACTAGCTACCCGAATCATCCCCATGTATGTTCAGCGACTTAGCTTACATATATAGCTTTCGAGTTATCAGTTTTTTGTGGTTATCCCTCAAATTTTGACGTACAAGACATGAATTATTGAGACAATTATTGAGATATATCTCTAAACATTTTTTACAAATTAGCTAAATACAGCAGACGTTATACACATGCAGCCAAAAAAACAATTCTGGGTGTATCTGATATGAAGATGGTTCAAGGACCGAAACAAGTATGGACAAAAAAAGCATGAACTTGGGGTGCGTTCCGAATTGAGTCAAAATCGATTACAGCGCGCTCATAGAGCGTCCCGAATTGAGATATCGCGCTAACGGGCCATCTAACGTCAGACAGCTTTACGTCATGGGTGACGTCACAAACGGCGCCATTGCAACGATAATACTCCAGAGCGTTATCACCGTGAGCCTTACGTCAAATTCATAGATGAAACGTCAAACAGACATATTCGCGTAAAAATATTTTTGGAAATATTCCTCAGAATAAATCTTTGCTAGGACAAATCTTTTTCTGTGATAACGTAACCGAAAGTTTAACTGCAAGAACCGCAAGTTTATCCTTGGAATGATAGAAATCACAAGTTTGAAAATTGTTGGGTTATGTGTCATTAACTAGCGGTCCGAAAAGATTTTGCGCTGACAGGGCTGTGAGCGCTGATAGCACGATATTTCAATTCGGGACGCCTGATATCGCCGTCAGCGCTTACAGAGCTGTAATCGCATCACGGACCGCACAGTTGGCCTCTTGGCCATAAACGAATACATCCAAATGTGTTCGGTAAAGGACAATGACGGATTTGTAAGGGGCAGTGGCGTCCTTTTTTTCTTGCGGCCAGCAACCGAACCTTGTTTTTTAAATAGAAAATATTGCAATAAACCAAACTTACTATGGCATGTAGACTCCTGCATCAGTCCGAACTGAGTTATAGGCTTTAGAAGTTTTCAGATTTTACAAACAAGATATTTTTTCTTTTGTGCGCAATTTTCGCATAAATCGCAACAAAATAGAGACATTATACGAGTAAACATTGTGTGTGATATTTTTCGCAAATGGAAAAATATCTTATATGTCATTCGTCTTTTTTTCGGGTGGTCATCAACCAAACCTTGCTTTTATGATTAAAAAAACTGTAATAAACCAAACTTTTATGGCATGTAGACCTCTAAACGCAGTCCGAACTGAGTTATGGGCTTTAGAAGTTTGCTGATTTTACAAACTAGATATTTTTTCTTTTGCGCGCATTTTTCGCATAAATCACAACAAAATGGAGACATTATGTAAACATTTTGTGTGTGATATTTTTAGCAAATGGAACAATTATTTTATATGTCATTCGTTTTTTTTCGGGTGGTCAGCAACCATACTTTGCTTTTATGATTTAAAATAGTGCAATAAACCAAACTTACTTTTGCATAAAGACCCCTAGTTCAGTCCGAACTGAGTTATGGGCTTTAGAAGTTTGCTGATTTTACAAACTAGATATTTTTTACTTTTGCGCGCATTTTTCGCATAAATCGCAACAAAATAGAGACATTATGTGAACATTTTGTGTGTGATATTTTTCGCAAATGGAAAAATATCCTATATGTCATTCGTCTTTTTTTCGGGTGGTCATCAACCAAACCTTGCTTTTATGATTAAAAAAAGTGTAATAAACCAAACTTTTATGGCATGTAGACCTCTAAACGCAGTCCGAACTGAGTTATGGGCTTTAGAAGTTTGCTGATTTTACAAACTAGATATTTTTCCTTTTGCGCGCATTTTTCGCATAAATCGCAACAAAATAGAGACATTATGTGAACATTTTGTGTGTGATATTTTTAGAAAATGATTTGAAATAGCGCAATAAACCAAACTTACTATGGCATATAGACCCCTGAACTAGCTCAGTCTGAACTGAGTTAGGGGCTTTAGAAGTTTGTTGATTTTACGAACTAGGTAAGATAAGAAATACTTTATTGCACAAAAAAACAATTAAATCAGAAATATCAATAATATTTATCCTTTCGCGAATAAGCTTCGCATGAATCGCAACAAAATGGAGACATTGTACGTGTAAACATTGAGTGTGATATTTTGTCGCAAAAGAAAAAATATCTTATGTGCCTTACGTCTTTTTTTTCGTGCGGCCTTTTTAATGCAAAATAGTGTAATGAATCAAACTCACTAAGACATGTATCTTAGCACAGTTTAAAATGAGTTACGAGCTTTAGAAGGGCGTATTCGCCGATGTTCCACTTTATGTGTAAGTTTGCTCTTATCTTAATAATATCCGCTCTCCGTTATCACAGAATATCACAGAATAAAATATAAAACCACATAAGTATCACATACTTTCATCAGCACCAAGAAAGGGAGTGGTCCGGGAGTGGTCTTTCGAGTCTCAACCGGCGCTCAATTTCACTATGTTGTTGCAGTTAATCAAAATGAATATTATCTTATATTTAGCCTTAGAGAGGCTATGGTTGAGCAGATAAACTCAACGCGGATGAGTGCGTTAAAAGCAGTGTCCGATCGTGACCTGGTTGAGTTTAACGCCAACAATACTCAGGCAAGACTATTTTTCGCCAAATAGAGTCCATTTATTTGACTCCTACTTTCCCGAAGGTACATAAACCAATAATGGAACGTTTTTTCTTAGCCTGTGCCCACAACCTTGGTATCTTTCTGGGTCATTTTCTGGGTAAGCCTGTTCCAGCAACGACCTAATCATGGCTGAATGAGGTCAAACGCATAGCCATGACAAATAATACAAATATTTAGATGTAAAATCATCAAACTTCTTAAGCCCATAACTCAGTTGAGACTGCGTTTAGAGGTCTTCGTTGCTTCAGTAAGATTGTTTTTGTCTTCGCCTGACACACTTGAGCCAATGAAACTCTGTTTTCTTCTATGAACTTGGTATATTTTAGAACGTAATTACAATTTGTACTGTCCATCGCAACGTCCGGCGTAACGTAACTACTGTCGCGAGCAAAAAGGCAATGTCCGCGTTCCCCGTATGATGCATGGGCCAGGCCATACGGCCAGGACCGTAGGTGACTGATGCTGCGGAGAATAGGCCCGTTCCTCAAGCCGAAGGACGAGCAGTTCGGTTTCCGCAGCGGCCACTCTACGACGTTCCAGCTCACGCGCATTCTCCACGAGCTCGCTGAGGCAAGTAACAGGGGCCACTGCACGGTTGGGGTCTTTCTCGATTTCGAGAAGGCCTTTGATCGGGTGTGGCACCCCGGCCTGCTATTTAAACTCCTGGCCACGGAGATGCCGCCAGCACTGATCGCCCTGATAGCAGCGTACCTCGACAGCCGTAGCTTCTACGTCTCGGTCGAGGACAATGACTCATCACAGCAGCCGATACGCACCGGAGTGCCCCAGGGGAGCGTCCTATCCCCCATCCTCTACTCACTATTCACCAACAATATTCCTACTCTCGAGGGCCAGCTTGACGAGTGGGAAAAGGACATAACGTAGGCGTTGAACGCCGACGACAGTGCCTTCTTCGCGTCCTCCAGAATGCTAAAGTAAAGTCATTTACCTAGAAAGATTACCGTGGGGGACCACCCCCTACGTGTTGAATGCCCAGGCAAGAGCATTTTTGCTCGAGGCCCGCACCGCCCACTGGGCGAAGAAACCTGTCAGTCAGCCAGTCAGTAGGTGACTGAACAGGTTTATTACACTATTTTGAATTAAAAAAGCAAGGTATCATTAAAAGTCACCCGAAAAAAAGACGAATGACATAAGATTTTATTCCTTTTGCGAAAAATAGCACTCACAATCTTTACACAAACAATGTTTCTATTCTGTTGCGATTTATGCGAAAATTGCGCGCATAAGAAAAATATCTAGATTGTAAAATCAGCAAACTTCTAAAGCCCATAACTCAGTTCGGACTGAACTAGGGGTCTATATGCAATAGTAAGTTTGGTTTATTGCACTATTTTAAATCATAAAAGCAAAGTATGGTTGCTGACCACCCGAAAAAAAAACGAATGACATATAAAATAATTGTTACATTTGCTAAAAATATCACAGACAAAATGTTTACATAATGTCTCTATTTTGTTGTGATTTATGCGAAAAATGCGCGCAAAAGGAAAAATATCTAGTTGTAAAATCAGCAAACTTCTAAAGCCCATAACTCAGTTCGGACTGCGTTTTAAGGTCTACATGCCATAAAAGTTTGGTTTATTACAGTTTTTTTAATCATAAAAGCAAGGTTTGGTTGATGACCACCCGAAAAAAAGACGAATGACATATAAGATATTTTTCCATTTGCGAAAAATATCACACACAATGTTTACTCGTATAATGTCTCTATTTTGTTGCGATTTATGCGAAAATTGCGCACAAAAGAAAAAATATCTTGTTTGTAAAATCTGAAAACTTCTAAAGCCTATAACTCAGTTCGGACTGATGCAGGAGTCTACATGCCAAAGTAAGTTTGGTTTATTGCAATATTTTCTATTTAAAAAACAAGGTTCGGTCGCTGGCCGCAAGAAAAAAAAAAGACGCCATTTTCAGACATTGGCTTTTGGCAAACATTTTGGGGAAACATACTTTGTGACACGAGTTGCAACGTTGAATACTTTACCGGTGAACTGGTGTTATTACACCTTACATAACAAACATATTTTCGCTAACATGCTCAAAAAGCTCACAGCTGTGAGTCTATTTTTTTCCCATTTTTACATCTTTCCTTTCATCATGGTCATCTGGAAGAAATCTATTTTAAAAGATAAGCTTACCTGTACTTGTTCTGTCTTAGATGTTGTTTCTACCACTGTAAATATCTGCTTGTGTACGAATAAATAAATAAAATAAAAAGGGGCTCGATTTGTTTGAAAAGTGCGCCAACAGCGGCGGCGTGATGAGCGGCAGTAGCACGTCTAACACATCCAGTACCTCGCTAGCTCTGAAGGCGGCTCAGTGTGTGACTGGCGCTGGAACAGTACCTGCTCCGCCGCGTCCAGGTCGGCAGCGCCAGGAGTGGTGGAGTGATGAGCGGCAGTAGCGCGTCTAACACATCCAGTACCTCGCTAGCTCTGAAGGCGGCTCAGTGTGTGACTGGCGCTGGAACAGTACCTGCTCCGCCGCGTCCAGGTCGGCAGCGCCAGGAGTGGTGGAGTGATGAGCGGCAGTAGCGCGTCTAACACATCCAGTACCTCGCTAGCTCTGAAGGCGGCTCAGTGTGTGACTGGCGCTGGAACAGTACCTGCTCCGCCGCGTCCAGGTCGGCAGCGCCAGGAGTGGTGGAGTGATGAGCGGCAGTAGCACGTCTAACACATCCAGTACCTCGCTAGCTCTGAAGGCGGCTCAGTGTGTGACTGGCGCTGGAACAGTACCTGCTCCGCCGCGTCCAGGTCGCGCAGCATGCGGTAGGCGTGGTGCGCCAGGGTCGGCAGCGCCAGGAGTGGTGGAGTGATGAGTGGTAGTAAGAGCCGAAGGCCGCGGGCGCAAGTCTCGCCGACGCCCCGTTCGGCGCCGCTGCGAGCGATGCTGCATATCACTTCCATTAGAGCGCAGATGTCCTGGAATTTAGATTATTGCTTTTCAAACATATAACTAAGTCGCAGAATAGGGAATATGCACCTCTGACGCGAGTCACTGTCATTTTAAATAAAGTATATGAAAAATTAGATATTTTTACTTGTTCTTTGGGTGAATTTGACAGAGTTACATCACAAATTTTATGTTACAATAGTTGTTAAGATACTTTATCGCATTGGGTCATTCCTGTCATGATATTTGTAAGACTGTGTGTTAATAAATAAATAAATAAATGCACTTCAAACAGATGAGCGTCATATTATTTTTTGAGTACTATTTTGAATAGGGAATATGCACTGTTCTTTTTTATGATAGCTTATATCGTTTTATGACTGATTTATAATATTCATCACCAAAAATGCAAAATTTAGTATATCTACAAAGTGTTAAAAATTTCAAACTTTTTACAAGCGTTTCAAACGCCGCCATTATGGCGCACTCGGTTGTCATAGACTTTGAAGTCATGCAAGTCTATGACAACACAAATGTAACCTACAAACTGTTGAATTCTTCTTCTTGACACGCTTTTGACAGTGACATACACGTAGAGTGTAGACTGTAACGTCACACTCGACCTTTGTTTCAACCGCTTTGAATTTCCCACATTTTTTTTTCATAATTATTTTTACATCTACAAAGAAATAAAATCAGGAAATATTGATAGAGACGTAATGAGAATTCAAAATGGTACTCAAAAAAATAATAACACGCTCTTCTGTTTTAAGTGCATATTCCCTATTGTAACGCCAGTCTCACATATTATTGATTTGCGAGTATAGACTAAAAAAACTTTTGATAATGCTGAAGAGTACGCACTCTACGAACTCCGAGCAAAATTATTGATAGGTATTCCATAACTACAACTTTTAAAAACTTTTACTGAATCGAAACCAGATCAATCATTTAATATTTTAAAACATAAATAAATCTCATTCATTATTCGTTTACCTCATACGCTTCCTCCTCAGCATCTTGCGGAATAGTTGAGATCTTTCCGGAATTCCATCTCATGTAAACTTCGAAGGTCGTATTGCATACTTCTAAAAACCTGAAAAAGAAATTGATTTTATGAGGCAATTCTTGAACTTCTAGAAACTCTTGGACTAGAAACCTGATTGCTACTAGAGTTGAGAAATAATTATTAGATAAATCAAGAAATTTAAAATCGTTCGATTACGAATACTTTACATGATAAAAGCAAAATAATATTAAGAGCTGTTTTTTCATTTAGCAGACCAATAAATTACAACTTGGCAGATTTTAAATGGTATGTCAAAATGACATATGTATGTCATAAGGACAATTCTAGGGCGCGGTTCGTTTTGAGTCGAAAGTGTTAATAGCGCGCTCACGTCGCTCACGCTCATACAATTTATCAATTCTTTTGACCCAAAACGGACCGCGCCCATAGTTTTCAACATCCAACATTTCCAAATTTGCCGAGGTATAATTTATTGGTCTGATAATTTTCATCTCACTTTTGTAAAATCAGCCCTTAGAGGTATAATGTATGTACTAGAACTTTTTAGGCGCAATGTCGGCTGCCTTATCACTTGCAATCTAACATAAACTCAGTTTGCATACTTATTAACATTCTGCGGTTGGACTGAGTGCAGCATCCTCTTGGCACTCTTGGCCAGAAGGTTGAGGGCCGGCAGCACAACCCCGGGGTAGTTGTGGTAGCGGAAGATGATGCCCGGTATCTTGTCCAGCGCCCCGATCAGCATCATGAACTGCTCGTCCATTGTTCCCACCTGGACGAAACAGAATTATCACTTGAAGAAAGACATTGCATATGAAAGTATAGGCTAGGATCTAGAATTGCTTCAATAGTAAATACGTTATGACGATGCAAACGGAAATTAATGTCTGTTACCATTTTAACAATAATCAAATAATATAAGCAAAGCGCGTTTTCAGGATTAGTAAATTAATTAGCTATTGTTAGATAAAGTTGTGAATGAAAAACAAACAGCATTGCAAAGACTTAACTATCGAGTTTCTCGCTGGAGGCTTTTCAATAGAAAGAACGTCCAAACCGGTGGAAGAGTCACTTTGTTTACTAAGAATTTTTTACTTTTACTGTAGTATATGGCTTATATTCCACCTCTAACTTTCATGAGTACAGTATGTTATGGCCGTGATTAAACATTGTCTCAAGTGTGACATTGTTATTTTTATCTTGAACTTTAGGGACTTTTCCTTAGGTTTTGCTATACACGATATAACCATTTTATACAGATTTCGGCTCAAGAGTCATTGTTAGCTTGCGTACCTCTAAAACGCCTTCGGTGACGCCGATGAAGCAGTCGAGTGTATCCGCCATCATGTTCCGCACCGGCTCAGTATCAGACTCCATGTTTATCAGATTCATCAACTTCTCTTGCAGCGCTACGGTACTCGCAAGCAAACGGTTTCTTACATCACCTGGAAATTACATCAAATTATACCTTTGGCGATGACTTTGATACAGTTTTAGGTACTTTTGGACTCAATTTCCATTTAAGACTTTTTTATTTTTTATTTCCTGACAAACATTTTTTATCAATAATTAACAGTTCAATGAAAAAAGTATCCAAATGTGGATCTCATTTCGTTTGGCAGGTAAATATCATAGGAATATTTAGGGGAAATATCACTCATAAGAATTTCTTGTATTTCAATTTTTTTATATTTACTGCCGAGCTGCCTATTCTATAGTACGATTAATAATTGTAGTCAGCAAAATGACAACTTCAACAGTGACTGATACAAAAAAGGGTGACCCGCTACAATAGTGACGTTCGGCAATCACTAGATTTAGACATGTAGTCATGCTTTATTTTATTAGGTATCAAAGCCTTTTTTAAATTGTAAATATTCAATAGGTACACAACGAATTAAATAATACTATTTAAGAAATATGGACCCTGCCTCCATATTAAAACTTCTCACTAAAAAATTATAACCATAGCTGGGAAAAAAATGTTCAAAGAGGTTCAGGGGAATTAACACATGAAAGTCAGGAAAATACAAGTAATTATATACGTTTTTATTCGTTACGGTTGCTATTGATTCCGACTCCGATTCTGAATCGGTATATTAGTTTTAAGATCATTGTTACTAACGCTATGGTACGGTGCGTTATCTAATACCAGCGCCGCATTTGGCTTTAATTTTGGCAAAATGCTTTTAAGCCATTTCTCAAAACACTCTAAATTCATCTCTTCATGATAGTCCATACTATTTTTCTTCGATTCAAAAATAAGTAAACCGGAATCTACAAAACCTTCATCACTGCCTATACCTATGTGAAATTATAAGGCGTCGTCCTTTGCCGGTTGGGCCCTTTAGGCCTGTAGTCAAACCTTTAGAAAACGCTTGTTTGGAAGACTCTACTGTTGTATCCTCCCAAACTTTTCCACAACCTGTTAATAAACGAAATTCTTACCTGTAAATAATATAATACAAAAACAAAACATTTTGAAACTGAAAACCTATTTAATAAATACAGTTTACCGAAATACCTCTATGTCTCAAGACGAAAGTCTGACCAGTGTGTGTTGCCAGTAATGACATATTATGGAAGTGAGACGTGGTTATTCACTACGACTATTTTGCCGATTAAGTATTTCATTTACATTGAAATGATATTGAAATTTTCAATTAATTTGCGAATAAATGAATATGAATATGAAATATGAAATATGCCAGGCTGTAATGTCGACTAACTTTTAATTGTAAAAACTCGATTTACCACATCACTATTTATTTGGGACTGAAAACCTGCCACACTGAAAATGTCATTTCACTGACTACAATTAAAAATCCTAGTATAGACGGACCCAAATCTAACAAAGTGTGCAATACAATTGTTCTAATCTTAACAATTAAAAAGAGTTTGAAAACTAAACCCTACTACAAAAAATATATAAAAAGTATATGAAACAAGAAAATAGTTTCTGCTCAATTATGTTCAAAGGATAGCCGCGATCGTAAGCCTATATTATAGCCTAAGATTTTTATCTATTAAAAATCTATATTTATTATTCTCACCTTCAGCATAAGTCGCGGCAATAGCAAAAGCTCTGTGCAATTCTTTCCGCAGTTCACCCGGCAAATTGTTACCGGCTGCTTCCCACGCGACCAGATTGAGGAACTCTTCACAGCTAGCTAAGGGATTTTGTCTGCAAATAATGTATTCGATGTTAGAAGATAATCGTTTCTTGGAGATCATTATTTATTTATTTTATTTATTTATAAAAGTGGACATGTATTGTATGTGAATTAAAATCAATAGAGATAAAAAACACTCATGGTTTTACCAGAGATGAGATGTGGTTTAACAATCAATTATTCTTTGCACGAGGCGCAAGTTAGAAGTGCGTGTCAGAGTGGTCAAATACGTCTGCAGTATCTGCGAAAAGCAACCTTAACACTATGGAAGTAAAAATGTTTCGCTTCATTTAGATTTTAGTAACACTTTTGTCAAACCTTCCAACCCGAAAAGGGTTACCAATCTGTTAGCTAGTACGCATCATTTTGCTCAAGCTCAAGCTCACCCAGTGGTCGAAATGTAACTTGCAAAGGAGGGGGGCTGGGCTCTGCATTCCGCTACGAGATCAAATCAAGCAAGAATGATGAAACCAGTAGGCATTATGGTCGTCGTTTTAGCCTAGCGGGTTAGTAGTTTAATGTGGCAGTGGTTGCCAGTGAGAGGGAATACATAAAGCGAAGAACTGACGGCTGTTAAGGCCGAAACGTCTTTGAGTTGAGACCATTTCCAGCCAAACGCAGCGTGCTACCTGCAAGGCGAACGGATGACTTGAGCAAGATCGCAAGATTTCGGTGGATGCAGGTCACGTACAGCTGGTTGCACTGGAAATTTACCTGGGAGGCTTGTAAACGTCATGCAGCTGTCGATGATGATGATGATGACATCATTTTGATTCTGGCTACAGCTACACACATCGTCACTATTATTTTTACGTGACTTGAAGCTCAAGCTGGAGGTGCCCGTGGCGCAGTTGTGACAGTGATCGGCGGCGATCGCTGTTGTAAAGCAACATACGCAACACACACATGGGATGGGTGACCACCCCGACCGAAATTTAGTGATGTGTATTTCGGGCATCTCCGTGCTTCGGAAGGCACATTAAGCAGTTGGTCCCGGTTGACGTCGCCAGATGTCAGTAACAACTGACATCAAGGTTGCTCACTAACCTTGCACCCCTCCAACAATCCGCACTGGGCCCGCGTGTTGGAGTATGGCTCGTTCCACCTCATAGATGAGGTGAGGCCTGTGCTCAGCAGTGGGACGTATATAGGCCGCTTATGTTATGAAGTTCGTCTTCATGCTAGCATTTTTTGTATAAATCAAGTATATTTGTATATATATTGTTTTATTTATTTTATTTATATTTATATATGTGTATGTATTGGACGACCGTCTTGGTGTAATTGGTTGAGAAGTCGGCTACTACACCAAGGGTCGCGGGTTCGATCCCCGCACAGTACAAACATTTGTGTGCATGAACATGTCTGTTTGTATTGGTCTGGGTGTTTTCTATGTATATTAAGTATGTATTTACAAAAAGAAAAAGTATTTAAGTATGTTTATCCGTTGTCTAGTATCTATAATAACGGACTATAATTAGCCTACTTGGGACTAGATGGCGCTGTGTGGAATAATGTCCAAGGATATTTATTTATTGTTTAAGTATGTTTATTTTATAAGTATTTATTCCTCTTTCTACTACTTCTTTCTAATTTCAAATTTTGCACCGCCAACAGCATCTCTGTCTCGCCCAATGCCTCCTCATATTTTAATACCTCCCTGGTAAACTTCAATTTTCAATATCACCTTATTGCATTGAATAAATTGTACAAATTCATAAAGTGATCGTATGTTTCATTTCCTACGCCACCCCTCTTATTGCTCAACTTGAGATTATGTAATGAAGTTCAACTAACTTGTGATGCGCATGCGCCAGGCCCGTGAGCAGCTGCAGCGCCTGCGCCGCGGGGGCGGGCTGCGGGGCGAGGTGCCGAGCTCACTAACCTTGCTACCAACAATCCGCACTGAGCCCGCGTGTTGGAGTAGGCTCGTTCCACCTCATAGTTGAGGTGAGGCCTGTGCTCAGCAGTGGGACGTATATAGGCCGCTTATGTTATAAAGTTCGTCTTCATGCTAGCATTTTTTGTATAAATCAAGTATATTTATATATATATTGTTTATTTATTTTATTTATATTTATATATGTGTATGTATTGTTTAAGTATGTTTATTTTATAAGTATTTATTCCTCTTTCTACTACTTCTTTCTAATTTCAAATTTTGCACCGCCAACAGCATCGCAGTCTCGCCCAATGGTTGACTGGTAGAGAATGCTTTTAGCATTAAGTCCGCCTTTTGTACTTGTTTGTGCATTAAAGTTGACTGGTAGAGAATGCTTTTAGCATTAAGTCCGCCTTTTGTACTTGTTTGTGCATTAAAGTTGACTGGTAGAGAATGCTTTTAGCATTAAGTCCGCCTTTTGTACTTGTTTGTGCATTAAAGTATAAATAAATAAATAAAAATAAATAAGTCCAGCTCACTTGTGATGCGCATGCGCCAGGCCCGTGAGCAGCTGCAGCGCCTGCGCCGCGGGGGCGGGCTGCGGGGCGAGGTGCCGCAGACAGGCCCCGGCGCGCGCAGCTAATCGGGACACTACCCATACTGCCCCGCGGGAGGAACGGCCGAACGCGCATTCTAGGATCGGCGACATCTGGAGTAACGAAAACGAACCATAATAAGCTTCTCTCATCCAAAATTGACCGTCCGCAATTATTTAGTCAAGTCAAACTTAAAGTTCCCGCTCGAGGGTATCTCGAAGTAAAATAAAAAAGGTATTTTCACTTCCCCATCGAAGAACAAACTTGGGTAGAAATTCACCAGTTCCACGGCTCAGTGACCTCTATAACAAGAACAGTGACGCTCTCGATATATCGGATTGCGTAGGCAAGAATCGTAGGATAGTTTATAAAATTTTGAAAGAAAAGAAATTAGCTTAGTTCTGAGTCTCTTTATCAGTTCTTTTAGTTTTTAATTGTTATTGTAATTTAAAAAAAAAAAGTGTATTTTTATCCTAAACTATAGATTGCATGCTGTGTTTGCCTGTAAGGCTGTACTCTTAGATTAAGTTGATTTTTGTTTGTACCTTCTACTAATGTAACATTCTAACAGCTGTTGGCAAACCTCAATAAATAAATAAATAAACCATCATTTCCAATCTGTAGGGCTAGCACGAACCGCTAACCACCTATCCTGTCATTTTACTGCAACTAGTTAAGTCAGTAGGGCCGCTGGTAAAACGCATTATTCTGCATTCTGAAAAACCATCTGACACAAAGAAAGTAATATTTTAACTTCTAAAAAGGAATTATGTATCAGTCAAGGATCTAACCTCATCAAAATTCAGTTACACTCTTTGTTATGTTTTTTTCAAAATTACGTCCAAACTATAGACTTCTTTCTATTTAATTTTTGAATCGATTATAACTACTGGATATTTAGAGACGCATTCGCAAAGTTTGACTGGAAACTGGATACAATTATCCTACAAAATGCGCGACAGTGGCGATTCGTTACTTGTATGGAGATTCTCTTTTAGGACTACCTGCCTTTAAGACGGCATCACAAGTGCTTATACCAGACCGTAACCAGGACGGTGCGAGATAAGTTTTCACCATACTTGCTTTTCACCATACTTTCACCAAACTGTAGATCTAAACTTGTTATTCATCCACCTCAGCTGCGCCAACTAAGCTAACAAGAAACTTTTTAAAACTTACTTAACTTTGATACTAATACTGATTACTAAAACCCCACGTACCTCCGAGTATACCGACGTCTGTGGCATCAAGTAGGAATTGGCCCAAATTTTCAGAAGCCAGGAAATCGTCGCAGATAGCTCTGGGCTGAACACAGTTCCTAAGCCAGCCTCTAACGCGGCACACTCCCACGCACTTATACGAAGGATTTCAGCCACTAACCTACAAAAAGAAATGTTTTAATTATTAATTAATTTGTTTGCTTCTTTTAATTTATATAACTTCATTGTTTTCAGTATTCATAAAATGCATGATGATGACATGAAATGTTTTTATATTGAACTTAATTTTAGTGTTCTTTGTATCTCTTATTCTACACGCCATACTCTGGCGAAATGTGTGATCCTGTTCAACCTATGTAATACCATGTACCACTTTCAGGCAAATAAATTATTCTGATTCTGATTCTCAATACCAAACCAACCTATTTACATTCCCCCATTTGAAATTCACGAAGAAAATAACAATACAAAAAATCTATTTAGGTACGTAACAAAAGCAACTGCGAACATAGCGTGATAAAAGATATGCCTTCTCCATCCATTTTGATGATAATGATGTAAGACGTCTTTCATTATTCATCTGACTTCTAACGTAGCAAAGGGTAAGAGTCGGCTGTACTAGACATCCGGGAAGTTCCGATGCTTTGATTTATAGATTTGTATCTATTGGTTCGGTTGTATAACAAAGCTATGACAGATAAACATTATATTTAGGCATATGTTTATGAGACCAAATATTTTTCTATGAAGGATAGACACAATATGACAAGCTGTCAGTTTTTTATAGAAAGTGGTGACTACGGAGTCATGTGGCCCCTTAATTATAGTGAAGGGGAAAGGGTTACTGAAAACCCATTACTTGAGATCCGAATTTTGCGTCTGGAAAGTTTTTTGAAAAGCTATGCAATCAATTTTCTTGTTCAAATCGTCTCCTACTGAGTTCATTACGCATTTTTCCATTTTCCTCATAGTTAATAGTATTTGAATTATACGCCAACTTGAAAAGTTCACCCTGTTTGGTAATGTTATAAATACAAGAGAAAGAAAGAGTCTTGTAACATGAGTTATTAAAATATGCAATTAAGCCGTAATGGCGGTTGTTTACATAGTCTCTCAAAAAACAATAGGCAATTAATTTATAATAATTTGCGATTGGACTCACATAATTTGCAACCATTTAAAAAAAAGTGCAATTGTATTCAACAGCTAAGTTATAAGTGCAATTAATCACCTAGCCATATGAATCAGATAACAGTATTATTAATGAATACAAATAATTTATGCAGGTCCTTGCGACAGCATTAGCAAAACTCTGGTTAGACCCTGGTGAAAGAGTTAATTATAAGAAATCTTAACAGGGCCGTAAGATTTTTAAAAGAAATTGTAAGTTATCGAACCGTCGCATACATTAATTAATGACTTAAACACACTTACTTCAATATGGGATCCACATTTTCAGTGCTAGGGCTTTCTCCTACTAAGTATCTTAGTGAAGCGTCGATGTTTGCATTTTCGCGAATGCTATAGCTGATAATCTCTGCTGGGATCATTACCGTTTCTCCTTCTGTGCAGTCTACGGCTAAAAAGTGACCTGAAAAAAAAGGATTATTTTCTCTTTGGTGTTCAAAATGTTGGCCTAAAGCCGCGTTTCGACTAGATAACAATTGACGCGCAACACGCTCAACATGTGCAGCTACGTTGCACAACAGCGCGCGTTGTCTCCAACATGGCGCGCGAGCGATAGAGCAGCTGCGCGTCATTTTTCAACATGATAATCTAGATGTTATGCAACATATCGCGCGGTAAATGTTGCCTAGTGAAACGAGGCTTAATGTTAACACCCATGTTTTTAATAAGAACAGAAAGAATTAGTCTCGCCTTGAGATTTATCGCCCTAGGAAGATTGGTGCTAGTCAATTTAATTTTTCATATATTTGTAATTTTATGGCATGGTATACTTACCAGTGATCATCAAAATCCAATGGAGATCTTCAAATAAGCTGACCAGTTGCTGTCCACTGCTGACCGGCAATTTTCCCATATGCATAAGTTGCAATTGTCCCTCTAGCCTGAAGTGTAAGCAATAAATAGAGTAGAAAAAACTCAAGAGGATTATATGAAAATTACGAAGTAACTCAAAGTATTCCAGAAATTAAGAGGGAAGACCACTTTACACAGTGGTGGGGTAGTGAGTTTGTTTTTCCTGTTGATTATATTAGCAGCAATCCTAGGTGTCCAAAGTTTTAGACACTGTCAATCCGTTAGTTTAATTTGCGCCCAAGTACTACCTTACTGATCCAAGTAAATACTTACGCAAATAAAAGTTCTCGTGCTTTTGTCCTGTGCCTAAACCATACAAATCGCAAGAGATAACGCGTGACAATGGCGTTGCACATAGTAGGCCGGCAGGTAGTTACTAGCACTCGCGGGCAGGCTATGATACTACGATAATCAATTATATTATAATAAAAAATACTTAGACAGGTTATGTCAGTACGGACTCGAAGTCAAAAATTGACCACGGGGTGCGACGTAGTTAATTTGCCCGTGTTTATAATGTGTGAACAAGATATTATTTACTAGAGCGTAAACGAGATAGGTACCTACATTTTGCGCAGTGTCGTCTTAAACTTTCAACACTGTCAATGCTTTGCTCAGGTTTATGAAAAGTTCTGATTTCCAGTGCACCTTTTTTAGCACAAGTAACCTATCTACCTATTGTATATTATATCATTAACGATAATAATGTTATAGTTTCAATAGATAATGAATGAATTAATATATTATCATACCTCTTGCTTCTATCCTGCAGCAGAGTGAAAAGCAAATGACAGCAGTGCGCAGGCGCCTTCCTTGCGATCGCGCCGATCGTAAGCAACACGTTACTATGAAGTTTACGCTCATCTTCTTCTATTTCATCCTTGATATCCTCTTCTTCCGTTTCTGTACCTCTGTCAATGTAAATGTTACTTTAGGCTGTATGTTTACAAAAGAGTACTTTTATAAGGAGTGTCATGTTAGGAAACTAAAGCTAAATTTGAAAAATGGTTGTCACAAAATGTAAGAGGTAAATACCAAACCAAAAATAAAACTTTAACAGGTTCACAGATTTACTTTACTTTTACTCTGCTTTGCACAGGACTGAAGGGTAAGGGCTCGTTTAGCAGACGCGGGGCGTCGAGCGCTTCACGCCCCGCCTCACTATAAATGGTAAAAACGCCCGACGCACCGCGGGAAGCCACGCAAGACGCCTCCTTCGACGCCCCGCGTCTCCTTAAACGATCTCAAAGAGCCAGCATAACATACCACTATTATGAAAGAATAAAAATAATGATTCAAAGTTGCTAACCTTGTTCCATCAGGCGGTGCCAATCTACATTGAAGATAAGTGTTAAATATTTGTATACAGGGGTTCATCAAGGTTTCATTGGAGTAACCATCAGAATCATGAACTAAGGAGCTCCAGGTATGCAAGAACTTGTTCAGTGACTCTCTCCACACAGTGTCGTCATTAGCCTTGGGAAAAAAGGGTTAGCCATCAACCAAAAGCACTTAAGTTATCAGATGTTTAATTTCTTCAATGAAAAATATGCATAATTAGTTAGTTTCTGATCCAAGTCTCCAGGTAAAACATTTATTTAGGAAAAAATAACTTACCACTTCCTCAACAACTGATGCTCTTATACAAGTACAAGTCAAAGTGGTCAGGTTCTGCAGAAATGCTGGGGGTGTCGCGGCAATCATTGGTGCCGAGAAAAATTGGATCAGTCTCCTGTATATATCAGATATTCCAAGCATCTCCCTTTCAACTGGCTGGATGTAGGCCATCATGTTTATGAAACTATTTACATAATTTTCTAAATACTGCTGTTTCAAATTACCAACTGATACAACCACACCACTAAGGCTGGCTAGCTGTACCAGGCAAGTTAAAGATGGACTAGCTAAATCAGGATTTGACCGCACATACATGTGGATCTCAAAAAACAATGCAATCAGTTCAGGTTGCATAATAGTGTCCCTCCAGCTCAAACTTAAGCGCAGAGCTGGAGCTGTATCACTTTCATAAATAGCCTCAAATGCTCCAATTAAACGTTTTGACAGTAAGGGAGAGACATGACTCCAGCATAACACAGTTTCAACTATAGTTAAAAGCTGTTTTGTGAGCAATGCTTGCTCTCCTTCTGGTCTATGGCCAGACCGTATTATCTGTTCTAAGACACCAACTGTGAAACGGAATATTCTTTTTAAATCTACACCTTCAAAGGCTTTCTTCAACCGAAAGTGGACTTCCCATATGAGGCCGACATCAGCAGACTTTACAGTGATAGCATATTCTTGCATAATCGCCAAAAGAAGAGAGCATGCCAGTTTCTGTTGGTTTATGGGAAAGCTCAAAATCATCTTCTCTAATTCGCCAATTAATGCTTTTCGTTCTCTGCCACCATCATCAATGCTGCCTCTTTTGATAATTATAGCAATTGTCTGGAAAACAAAGATAATGCTTAAGAAATCAGCAAAAAATACCACAGTGAATGAACAATCATTCAGTGTAACAAACATGTAAAGTAGAATAGTGCCTCAAGTGAATAAAATTTTCCTTAGTGGCCTACTTTGGTTTTCATTATTTTAGTATAAAACATACTCTACTATTGTAAAATATGAAGATATGATACACACAAAGCCTCTAGAATAATAGTAATGAAAACTAAACACAAATGCAATAAAATCATAATATTATATCAAGTAGTTTATGTATCTAAGTGAATTTTATTGATAAGAATACTTCACAAGGTTTACTAATCATATTCATATTCAAAAAGCAATTTTGAAGGATGAACAAAGAAGATACAGTCAATTTACATTTATAACAACACTCCATCCATTGTAGCCTCTGTAAGGTCAATGCCAGTTTAAGAACATATTCTTGGCACAAGTCACTGACATATAATTTCATTTCACATTATCCTACAGAAAATATAGTTTTGAACAAAAATTACCTGCAAAAGCTTCTCCCTTAAAAAAGGTGGTGTTTCAGTCCTTAGAAGGTAATTTAACAGATACTCTCTCAGTGAAGAAATATCATTTTCAGATAATAATGTCCATTCTCTGATGAGGGCAGACTTCAACAAACCAGCTGCTTCAAAAAGCACATAGTCGGTAGTAGACTTCTCCAAGAGTTCACGACATAGTTGATATGGATTTTTGGTGCTCCGAAATTCTAAGAAAACGCTCTCAGCTTGGTGGCGCTGCTCAGATGACACCATTTCAGGAGGTGCCTACAACATCATTAGTTTGAAAAAAATGCTTTAACACGTTGAACGCCACGCCGTTATTTGTTATTAAGTACTACTTATTTATGACTAAATTTGTAACATTTATTGAAGAAAATACCAAGATTTTGAAACAATTTCTCTTACCATCAGCATCTGAGCAGCGGTCTCCAATGTTTGTATTGCCGAGTTTTCCATGTTATTGTTGTAATTGTATAAAAATACTAGTTGAAGATGAATTAAATAATACCTAATTACTACATCTGTAGCCAATTGCGCAGGAAAGCGACCTACTTTTTACATTATTTTAGAAAAAATAACCGAAATGTATGTACGAATTTCATTTTTTTCACTTTACATTACAATGACATAAAAATGACTGATAATAAATGACAGTGACAGTAGTGACTTTTGACGTTACTTGTGTTTTTTTTCATTTATTGTGGCTTCGGCGACTAGGCCATCATCCAAAAAGCAAACTTATTTGACGTTTCTTGTGGACAACAGACAACAAATGTTGGACGGCAACAGCTGTTAGCAGGCAACACCACGTTTGACGCCACAGCTTAGCAAACAATACAGTAAGTAACTACAACTACAAGTTATGTGCGTAAGGTAAAATCCAGAGATCGATTCGACAAATCGAAATGAAAGGAAGATAATAAATGAGTAGTATCCTGAAAAAGTCCACAAAACCTGAGTAAACTTAACTCACTACCACCATCACGGATCCTCACCGACGTCCTTTCCTGAGATAACTGCTTTACCTACAACTTAGCAAGTGTGACGTAGTGGTCAACGGCATATCGCGCAACCCATTTCCGGTCAGTGTTCCTTTCTCTGTTGCAAAGAAATGTCATTTGGCAAGAGCAATATAAAAAACGGAAACGGATAGCCTGATGTGCCGTTGACTGTACATCGACCATAACAAGCGCAAGTCCCCTCCAATGAGTTCTCATCTGTCGAGGTGGTGTGACGTATGTTGCCGGTGGTAGGAGCAACCGAAGGGAAGCCAAGAGAACTCAGTTGTGCCAGTGTAGTGGACACACCCACTGCCGGCCCAGTGGGGCCCGTAAGAGCCCCATGGTGCGTGGTGAAGGCAGCGGCCCACGATTGGTTGGTAGGGTTCAGTGATCCGTCGCTGATCCCCCCTGTGCTTAGACATTTTAATGCTCTAAGCTCTAGCCCCTGTGCGATGCGGTCCGGCGAAGACGTACACCGGATGGCGCACGGACGGTCGTTCGTTTTTATACAAAGATCACGGTGCGGCAACAGATATGCTGTCAATCGTTCGCGGCACCAACGCCACACTGTTGCCGCAGCGTGCTCTCTTTGTAGGTATGAAAAAAAAACCACCGTCCGTGCACCATACGACAAACGCACCGCTTCGGCACTGCATGGTCTGATACGAAATGCATATCTACCTAATTGAAACTGTAAGATCATATTTTATGACTGTTAAGTTGTTTTACCTATTTTATAGCGTGTTCTTAAGGATTGTGAAATTAGAATTCATAGCAAGTCTCAGTCTACTCAAAGTGGTGAAACCAGTTTTACGTGATTTGCTTAACTTATAAGCTGTCGCCGTCACGACGCCATAGGTATTGTTTATCATTGATTACATAACATCATGAATTAATAGCGTATTATTATTTAAACCCCACGACTTGTCCATTACGACTGTTAGGTACGTATAACAGCCGTATTTTCTATCTGACGTGAAAACGTCTTAAATAAAATTCGATGGAGCGGGCATGGGGAGAAGGCTGGGACGCACGAAAAAATATGATGCATACGGCGTTACCTCGCTCTGAGGCGGTCCATTTCTGACTTTGTCACGTTCAACTATCGTCAGTTAATAGTTAATATATATTTTTTATTTGTTGTTTATACTAGAACCAGCACCACTTAGTAACCAAACTGACAGCCTATGTTCTCACTTTTTAAACATCCTGGTAGATAACAGGTTCTTGTATATGAACACCACGCACTGGAAGATGAAGCGTTGGTCCTTACATGGTGATAGTGGCGTGATGCGCTGATGAACTGCTACAGGAAACCATTGGATGTTAATGTCCTGATGAAACCAATCGCTCAAGTGGTGTGAGGCTATAAGTTAGGCCTTTGATTGAAAGACGAAGTTTAGTTAGATACTTGAAATACGTACTTACTGGCAGCCTGTCCCGGAACTTGCTAGCTACATACAGCAATGAAAATAGAATGAGTTATGTGGTCACATAGGGGCATTATGCCCCTCTGTGAGGTGCCCGTGGCGCAGTTGTGACAGTGGATCAGCAACGATCGCTGTTGTAAAGCAACCACACCGGGTCGAAAATGGGATGGCTGACCACCATAACCGAAATTTCGGAAGGCACATTAAGCAGTTGGTCCTGGTTGACGTCGCTAGATGTCAGTCGTTAAGCCTAGTAGAAGGCCTTAGGGCGGCTTGATACCATCTGACATAAGCTTTCTCACTGGCCTCACATCCCTCCAACAATTCACGTTGAGTTAATCAAGTGAGACTCATAGTTGAGGTGAGGCCTGTTCCCAGCAGTGGGACGTATAAAATTAGTTTTTACAGAGTGAGTTTTTCAAGTGGGCTTGTTAGGCCACATCCTAAACTATGAGGAGTTTAGAAAAACGGTCTAAGGAGTCTCTAGACCGATTTTAAACTGCATACTCAGATTATTGAAACTCTCACCCTGTATAATATGTCAACATTACACCATTCTTAAAAAAGGGTTCGTTCGTATTATCTACTTAAACTTCTTGGTATTGAGATTTATACTCAGAGACTAACTGAATAAGAACCATATTTCAACTGTAAAACCAGAGGAAGAACGAATATACATAGCGGTCGCTTCGTGCAGCTCATTTTAAGTCAACTAAATAAAATGATCTGGTAGATGGGTAACCACATAAGTACCTATCTATCAGTGGAATAGCATCTCTATGCACGGGTAGATTCGATTTCAACTAATAGTTGGTGTATGTTCTAAGGTTAAGATTAATCTAGGACTAGATCAGATTACGACCACAAGTGACACTGATCCACAACCATCCATATAACAACTTATGAAGAAGTATACTAAGATACCTATTTAGTTGCTAGTTAAGCCAAGTGTTAGTAACTGAGTTATTGCTTTCGCCGTGTGGTCTAGGGCGTAAGAATACAGCCCCCGGCGGGGGCTGTGTGGCCCCGAAGAAGGGCGGAGGTGTGGGAGTACGTTTACACCGCCGTACACAGTACAAACTGGCGAGTCTAGAAGGGAGTGCCTGTAAAGGCGACTAAGTTAGGAGAACATAAATGTATAAAATATCTTTGTAGGTATTGCACTTAGTTTGCACATAAATACTTTGACTTTATTATGGCACTGTTTATTACCTAATCAACAAACCACTGCCAAGCAATCAACTAGTAATGGGTTACCTACAAAACACACATTTGTTATCTTTATCGTTATAAGTACAGTGTACAAAATTGATTGATATTGTGCAACTTTAACACGTGTCACCGAGATTTGGGTTTTGATCGTGAGTTGGGTTTCGACTCCAAACAAGTCTCCCAACACAATTCTTCTACCGTTAAAAGTTGTAATATCCATGAAATACCAAGTCTGTTATTTAATCATTTATTCAGTCCCTACTACACCCTGCAGACACTGCATTAAAAAAATAGTTAATTTAAGATAAACTCACTCTCTTGGATTTCTTTTACTGACGAAATAACAAAGTTTCTAGGAGCTTAAAACCCCTTGTTCATGAAAACTAACGCAAAGCATAGAAAGTAAGCGATTGAAGTGTTTTGTTTTGTTCCTTAGTCGCAAATCGCGACAGCAACAAGAATGAAAAAAGTGCTACTAGAGCGCTGTTAAGTTTCGTACAGTGAGCATCAAAATGATATTTACACAGTGGTCAAATATGTCTGGAACATGAAAATCAACCTTTCATATGGAATTAAAATAGTATTTCACTTGTTTTAGATTTCAGTGACGCTTAAAACAACATATGAATCTATGTTTTATTATTGTTATAGCATTTTCCATGCAGTATCTTTACTAAAGATTTGAAAACCAGAAAGAGGTTGAGGAGGTTTGTTAGAGGTGGATGCCTATATCATTGATGATATCACCTTGGCTCATAGAATAAATATACCAGAAAGATTCGGCCTGTCTAATAATGGTCCCGGTAGCATAGTGGTTAGTGCAGTCGCTCGGTTTGCGAAAGATGCGGGTTCGATCCCTGCCTGATGCCAACATGACCAAATGTCTTTTTCTGGTTTAGTAAACATATGAATCTGGCACTGTAGTATTACGTATGCGTACAAGCGGTGGAGGGGCGCGTCATTTCAGCTTAGACGATCTCTACCACTCATCATTTTGATGCTTACTGTACTATGTGAGGGGTACAGCCTCAACACCAGTATTAATTAAGAGCTTTTGAGCCATTATCACATGAATTTTGTTGGCGTTTATCACAGTGATTATGAAAATGCAGTCAGATAAGTCAGACAAAGCACTTAAAAGTGTTGTTTCATTTCACGCGTTGACCGTACCTACCTATTAACGCTGCAAAATTGCTTTTGTTCTCGCAATTATTTAGTTAATTACGGCACGCAAAAGTACCTGCGTTATTTATACAAATTAATGTTGATACAGGAATACACAGTCAAGTCACATTTTGCTAATCAGGCTGATTAAACATATCACACGAATCATCACTACAGCTTACAGGACTTCTTAGTTTAAATTTTCTTCCTGAATCATTTTTAGTCGTTTCTCAAACAATTCTTTGTCAAGTTTGTGCATGCCTAAAAATCTTCCATTGAGAAATAGCACTGGTATATCATGCCTGTATAATCTTAGCCACCTTAAATTTTCTTGTTCTGTAATATCAACTTTTTCAATTTCGATTCTGTTTTTATAAGGTTCCAACTCCTCCATGACTATGTCACACAGTTGGCAAAGATTTTTTGTATAAAATGTCAAGATTGGTTTTCCTTCTAAAGCTTGTGGTCTGGAAAAGAAATAAAATCACTCATAAAAAATATTTATAATTTATTTTAATCCAGGCCGCACATCTCTTTAACATCTTATAAATATTTACAATGTATTGTGATTTGTGTCACAGTATAATAAAATATTACAATTATAATAACAGTTATAAAACATTTATTCTTGTATGCAAAATACTTATGCATGTACTCCAAACTACATTTATGCATAGAATTGTATAAGTAGGTACTGTCTTACAGTAAATAATAAAATATTGCTGCAAATCATCTTAAAAAGGCACAGGTAAAGCAATTAGTAATTAAAAATCATTTTGTCATTGATCAATCTAACAACTTACAATTTTTCAATCATTATTGACGAAGCTCCACCACCACCGTTGCAAATGGACGCTACGCCTTTCTCTCCCGTCTTAAGGGCGTGACATAAGTGTACAACAAGACGGGCGCCAGACATGCCAATGGGATGACCCAAACTTACAGCCCCTCCATGGACATTAAGCTTCTTTGGGTCCAAGTCTAGGATTTTTTGATTCGCAACAGACACAACACTAAAAGCCTCATTGATTTCCCAGAGTGCTACATCATCTTTGTTTACGCCAGTCTTTTTTAGAAGTTTAGGAATGGCTACAGCGGGTGCAATAGGGAAATCAATAGGGTCACATTCACCATCAGCAAATCCAACCACACGGGCAATAGGTTTGACATTTAATCTTTGTGCAGCTTCAGCAGTCATCAAGATCAGTGCTGCAGCCCCATCATTTAATGTTGACGCATTGCCAGCAGTCACAGTTCCATTTTCTTTCTGGAAAACTGTTGCTAGTTTGTTGAATTTCTCGAAATTAACCCGTTTATATTCTTCATCTTCAGCAAATATAACTGGTGCTGCACCTCTTTTTTGTGGTACTGGGACAGGCACTAATTCATCAGCAAAAGCCTTGGCTTCATAAGCAGCAGCACTTTTCTTATAACTCTCAACAGCATATTCGTCTTGCTGCTGTCTTGAAATGTCTAGTTTCTTTGCTGTGTTTTCAGCGCAGTTACCCATGTGGAATTTGTTGTAGACATCTGTAAGGCCATCCAGTACTATACCATCAACAAGTTGCATACCTCCATATGATGTTTCCCCTCGTTTCAGGTAGAATGGTACATTGGACATGGATTCCATTCCTCCAGCTAGAATGACATCTTGGTCACCAGTTTGTAGGCCCTGGGCAGCCAGCATGATGGACTTCATACCAGATGAGCAGACTTTGTTTACAGTTGTGCAGATTGTGCTCTTTGGGAGACCGGCAAATATTACTGCTTGCCTAGCAGGAGCTTGACCCATATTTGCAGAACAAACATTTCCAATGTATACCTACAACAGAAAATAAATACTTATAACATCTGCACAAATTCTTTTTGAAATAATGCAATAAATACATTTCAATAATTTAAATAATCTAAAAGTGTTAAGGCAAAAAATCAGAAGGCAAAATAGAGCATAATCATGATTAGTTACATAATCATCATTTCCCAAATTAATCATAAAATATTTGATATGAGATAAGGAATCATTATCTTTTAGTTTTGGTTTTGGAAGTGGCAAAAACAATTACTTCAAATTTTTATGTTTTAAATAGTCAATAATCATTTTGGTAATACTTAACCACAACTGGTATTATTAATTTAATGAAATTTCTAATCTTTTTGCCTTAAGTTTATGTCCTAAACAAATGACATGACATTTTTATCAATCTCATTATCAATTTAAAGAAAAAATAATAAAGACAATAATTTATAGAGACTCCTCAAATTACTGTATGAAGCAAAAGTAAACTGGAACTAGTCTTGAAACCATAGTAGCTAACAGTACAAATCAACTTGATAAATAACTGTAAATCAAATATTTAGAGTGAAAGTAGCCAAGCAACTAACCTCTTTAACTTCTTCTTTCGGAATGCCGGCTCGTTCTACTGCTGCCTTCACGACTACGGCACCAAGTTCTGATGCTGATAGACTCGCCAAGCTTCCTCTAAAGGATCCTATGGGAGTCCTCACGGCAGAAGCTATCACCACTTCGTTGAGAGACACTTTCGACGAGTATGCCGCCGCCATCGCTTTGAAGAACAGCTGCAGAATTTAATAAATTAATATAAACCAATTATAGCTTCTTTTAATGAACTATAATATTTTTTCCGACTGCTCAACCCAACCAACAATCAAGCCAGACTGGCTGAGTGGCTGCCTGCCTACGAGCAACTGACGAATGACGAAAAAACGAAAAGGGAAAATAAGCTAGTTTTATACCTTGTTCGCTGGGTGCATTTTGATGCTAATTAAGCTATTTCCTCTTAAAAAAAACATAATTATTCTATTGTAAGCGTCTACAAATAACGAAGAGTAAAATGAAAAGATAGAACTGCCTGCAAACGATACTTATCACAAATAAAAAAAATATTTACATAAAATTATCTATACAGATATCACCAAAGAACAGAGGAAATTGACCCTAAGTACTATCGACATAAGGATGTTTTATTTACGTTATTAAGTTAGTTCAATCAAACTTTGACCCCTCGAATCAAAAAACGATACGTTGACGTTTCGGTCACAGGTTTCAGTTTAATTTTTCGAACTGTCAGTCAACTTCAAGGTGTAGTTAATTAAAAATGAAAAACAAAAAATAGTTAAAAAAGAAATTCAAAAGTTGACAAAATATCTTAATACATTAAAATAAGACATTGAAAATAATCTGATGTTCGTTTGTTTTTTTTGCAATAGCAAGCAAGTAATATTTTCTTAAAATTTTGAGCTGTCAAGTGGACTAGTTCCATTACGTCCATTATTATTAACTTTAATAAATCGTCAGAAACGGTGTGAAAGTTTACTTGAAATCACGCAACCTTCTTAAAAAAAAGCTTAAAAAAGCGTGTAACAGAACAGCGACAGTTATAAACTTCGTGCGGTGGTGCTGCTGTTTAACTTTTCTTAAAATTTTTACAGCATTAATTAGTTACCTACAAGAAAACAAGTGAATTCAAATTTCAGTTCTAATAATCATTAGAGCCATTGAAAGAAAATGGTGTGATTTTAGTAACATTTTATGGAGTCAAGTGCTGGATACGGTGGATTAGTCTCAGGAAACCAGGTTAGATATTATTAATTTTAGGACACTTGTTATTTATTTGAAGCTGGCTCATTTATGGATAATTGAAACAATTTGATGTAGAAAGCGGAATTTGTAGTAAGAAAAATATTATTGTAGTTCAGCTGTGTAGTGTCTAGTGCTGGAAGGTCATTTGATAAAACATTCATTTTGTTACAATAATCGTTGGTATCATTAAATTTTTGGTGTTAATTTGCTTAACTTTTTCAAGTATCATGTTGTTTTAGCTTATAAGAAATTATTGTGGTGACTGAATAAACGTTTTCTATTTCTATTTCTATAAGTAGTAATACAGTACTTTTATAGGCAAATCAATTTAAATGAATGATCAAAAAAAACAAAAAATTTTTTTTAAATAAAACACTGCTTAAGAGAGGCTTATGAAAGGTAAATGTTTAACAATATTTTGATAAAGTTTAGAAATGAATTAAGTTAAGTGATTAATCATCTAATTAAGTGAATAAGATCCAATAACACTATGCATTTTTGAAGCTGCTATTATAGGACATTGTCTGGTTGGGTTTTTACAAGGATTGAACCCACAGCCTGTGTAGCAGCAGGTTAAGTAACTATCAATATTATTTCTACATCATTCTCGGGTTTGAGTTACAGATAATGATCATAAAAGGGTCACCTCATATGAGAGTCCTGTACTTGAACAAATAAACTACATACATGGTAAATGAAAAAACTAATCTTGTGCCGCAACTCATAATTTATTCCACTTCTTAAGTATGAAAAATTGGCAATATTTTGTAGTAGTATTTATTAGTCTAGAGTCCTGCCCAAGGTTGTGAGTACTATGCCCACCCAGTGCATACAAAGTTTTTGTGAACAATAGTTGTGTTTGTTCCTTGTCGGGGTGTCACTATCTGTGCTTCTTTGCTTGTTGACTGTAATATCTTATATTTGATGAGACCAGTACTCTGCCACTCTTACTGAATTTTCATCTTTTGTGTATTTCATTGCAAGATCTAAGTTTGCCCATCAATCTCTGACACTCACCATACAATATTGTTTTTTTTGGGACTTGAAGTCGAAATCACTTTGAGCATTCATTTGTTTGTTATCCTTTGTTTTGTAACAACTACCTTATCTTCATTTATCAGTAGTTATCTGCACACTGCTGTTTGTATTGTACTTGACACATTAAACAACTGTGCCTTATCTTTCAACTTCAATCACAGTCCTGATAAAGAATTACATACCAGATGATTATTTAATTTGATGATAAGTGAACTGAACAGGTTTATTTTGTAATGTAGCTATTGTGACCCTAGAAGTTACTAGTACACAATGTACATTATTGTCTGTACATTATGTATGTACAGACAGACTTCTAGAACAGACAGAACAGTGGCCTGCAACAGCATAAAACCTGGCCATCCATAATGACCCAGCAGGGGATCTGACCCCCCTGGATCTTGCTTAAGTATAACTATGTGAAGTAATGAAAAAAAAACATTGTGTAGTAAAATGAAAATTAACAAAAAAAACTCTTCCAAAGCAAATTTATAGATAGATAGATAGATATTCTTAAAACTAAAACTTATTCTTAAATGAACTAAAAAGTAACAAATAATTGTAAATTTGTCTATAACTCAATAATTAACTAAATCTTTCTAGGTATATATCAATGATTGTTGTTTTGGAAGTCCTTGTATTACTCGTACTACCTTGCATTCCACCAGCGTAAAATGCTTTGCAGCAGTATGTGCCACCATCTACTGGCCCATTTTAATTTTGAAATGCTTTCTTGTACTGCAACATATTTTTCGACCCCACTTACATTTAGTTGCCTAACCCTGATACACTATTTGTACAAATCATATCCTTGATGGTAAACAGTAAGTCTGTCACAGTATACAGGATTATGTTATACAGGGTGGCCCAAACGGTGAGGATAAAAAATTTTTTTTGGGTTCCTGACATATAGGGGTGCCCGAAAATACCCCATATATGTTTGCCGACTTTTTGTAGTTTTCGAGTTATGATTTTTTTAAAGTAAATTTGAGAATAATCGATCTGACCTCCCAAAAAAATTTTTTTTCGGAAAGTATGCATTTTTTATTAATTTATTTTTTTGTAACATAGACCTCATTAGTTGTACTTTTACCCATAAAATTACCAGCTTCATGCCATTAATTAAAGGTACAAATTTATTGACCAAAATAAAAAAAACTGGGGTGAATGCGAGTCACAGTAAAATTTTCAAACTTAAATTAAAAATTAAAAAAAAAGTTCCATGACTTTTAAGTAATTTCAAAAACTGCTCGAAACCCTTAGCTTCAATTATAACTAAAAAAACTTGGTGCTTAATAGGCTTTTTTTAGCCGAAACTTGCCTTCAAGTAAACAAAGGTGGAATTTTTTAAGTTAATAATTTGTTGTAAAACACCTTTTGTTAATTGCTAGGGTTAATGTGGGTTGGACATAACATGGTCAATAAACATAAAGTGAATTAATTTAGGATTTCTTATTATTCTAGTATCAGCCCAGTGTCATTTCAACAGCACAAGTCAGCCTTCGTCCCATTAATAGTAGATAGTTATGGATACAAGTGCGGAATGTATGTCGTTTTGCACGCACGAGTCCCGAAGTCAGCCCGAGCTGTAAGGCGAGGATCAAAAGTTGGGACGAGTGAAAATGACATACCCTTTCTGTATCGGACAACGATTTTTAATACATTTGCGTTAAAAATCATGATAAAACATGGAAACCTACGTATGATTTACTAAATTAAATCTTGAAGAAAGCGGGCATGAAAAAGCTAGGATTGGATAGGATAGGACAGTTTCCCGGTACAAAAGGTAATTTAATTGGTAATTACATTTAAACATGGATTTCATTCAAATCCCAGAAAATCAACAAATGCCTATTATTTTATCTTTGGTAAAGTTTAACTAATCTCAGAAATTCATTCTGACAGCTGCTAGTGTCATTAGAAATGACACTTAATACAATGCTAAAAGGGTTCAGAGGAAGGCCCATTTGAGATTCCATGAGAAATATTGGCAGACCCTTTCACAAGATCGAGATCTATGAAGAACATGGGGAGAGCCCTTTGCCCAGTAGTGGGATGAAATGGGATGGAAAAGGGTTCAAGTGTTATGTTCTTGTCAAAAGTCAAGCCGTCAGCAATTTAACGTTTATTTAAATACACGTTTTTTTTTCTTCCTTTCAAATAATCTTAATAATATTCGATTTTAATTATTTGATACGGGACAAGTGCAAAACGACATAATACATTCCGCACTTGTATCGCTAACTACTATTCATGGGACAAAGACTGACTTGTGCTGTTGAAATGCCACCGGGCTGATACTAGAATAATAAGAAATCCTAAATTAATTCACTTTATCTTTATTGCCCATGTTATGTAGAACCCACATTAACCCTAGCAATTAACAAAAGGTGTTTTTACAACAAATTATTAACTTAGAAAATTCCACCTTTGTTTACTTGAAGGCAAGTTTCGGCTAAAAAAGGCCTATTAAGCACCAAGTTTTTTTAGTTATAATTGAAGCTAAGGGTTTTGAGCAGTTTTTGAAATTACTTAAAAGTCATGGAACTTTTTTTTTAATTTTTAATTTAAGTTTGAAAATTTTTCTGTGACTCGCATTCACCCTAGTTATTTTTATTTTGGTCAATAAATTTGTACCTTTAATTAATGGCATGAAGCTGGTAATTTTATGGGTAAAAGTACAACTAATGAGGTCTATGTTACAAAAAAATAAATTAATAAAAAATGCATACTTTCCGAAAAAAAAATTTTTTTAGGAGGTCAGATAGATTATTCTCAAATTTACTTTAAAAAAATCATAACTCGAAAACTACAAAAAATCGGCAAACATACATGGGGTATTTTCGGGTACCCCTATATGTCAGGCACCCAAAAAAAATTTTTTATCCTCACCGTTTGGGCCACCCTGTATTATTTATATTTTTATGGTTTAGGATTAGTACTATTGTACTAACACACCTAATGGAAAAATTCACCCAGAGTATAGAGTAAAGTGACTCTTAATGACGGTAGAGTAGGTATGACCTGCTTCTGCTTATAAAAGAGATTTACTTGTATCCTGTGTAGTATTCCATTAAGAGTCATCTTTTAATATTTCCAAATTTTGTCACCTTTAATTAATCCACATGAATCATTATTGTTATAGATTTTGTTCAGGCAAAATTCAACTTTATGAAGTTCCATGTAGAGATCTTATAGAAACAATCATGCTTGTTCTAGTAGACACTCATTGAGTCATTCATATGAGCCTAGAGTTTGCATTACCATGTTAATATTTCGCCGATGTTCATGGCTGTTGCGGTTATAATTAGACAACATTTACTAAGACAATTCATATGTAAACCACTCTTTGCTTTGCTTACAATGCATAAACTGTGGAAAATTGTAACTTTGAAATGTATGTGATATGTGCAATTGTGTTAAAATTTGAAGTGAAGTGTTGTTTATTTAAAGGCTTGAGCTTGTTTCAGGGCTATCACCAAAGAGAGCAGGCTATGACTTAGGATATGCAATCAAAATGGATAATGTAAATGAAGGTAGGTATGAGCAAAGGGAAAATTTACCAAGCAGTAGTGCTGACAGTGATGCATCCAGCAGTATATTTGAAAGTAATGATAGCAGTGAAGATTTAGACAAGACATCTGATGATGAAGATCTCAAAGAAGACTTGCAGAAAACAATGCCAGAGTGCTACAAATCTGATTCAAATTTTTCATCCCAGTCCACTAGTGAAGTTAATGATGAGGAATTTCAGGCTTCAGCTCTTTGCCAGTTCATGGATATTCTGAATGATTTAGATGAAGTGTTGGACAAATCTCTTTTGGCTTGTCTTGATGATGGCACTAAAACATTTGATAGTGATGAAGAAGATCTCATTTGTAAAATTAAAGGAGTCATTGCAAATTCTGATGAACAGTCAGATAAATCTGAAGGACACAGTTCAATGGAAGACAATACTCAGGTGATAGTTGCTCATAACCACTGCATTCCAACAGCACCGCCGTTTGAAGACTTAGATTTACCACAAGGTGGTTATGGCAGGCCAACTTTTACGAGTTTTGGCAGGTCGAAAAGCTTTTCAGAGTTGTCTGTTGGTAATAGACAAGTCTTAGTGACTTCTTTAGAACGAGCAGGAACTACTAACGATAACTTGCGCAATTCCATGAGAAGGTTAGACCCGATAGTTCTGCCAGCGATTTCGACTCAAGATTGTGAGCCTTTGACACTGCCAGTAATTCTTTTTTTGGAGCACCACGTTAACGCACGGCCGACTAGCGCTCCTATACAGTTGCAAGTCACTGCTGCGAATTTGAGTGCTGATGGAAGTTCCGGGCCTCTGATTGTGGGGCGGCGGGCGTTGCTTATGAACAGGACGTTGTCTCTGCCGTCGCCAGGGGAGAGTGACGTCACTACCGGTGACTGGACTGGTCGGAATACCGCCAGAAGTACCGCCAGGAGTACTAGCACTTCTAGTTCTTCGATTGATTCACTGGCTGCTGTACCATCTTCAAATCAGATTGCTGCTGGAGTGATAGATGAGAGGTAACCTGTTTTTTTCTTGTATTTGTAATTATTTAGTTAAGAACAAGAAAAAATTTGTTTTTTGTCTCAGCAACTAAGTTCTGTCAACCATAACTACTGCCTAATTTTTGAGATTTCTTAAATAATTAGGGTTTGTTTTAACATCAAAAGACCTAGGTACTCACTCAGTAACATACTCAATCATAGTCAGTCAGTAACATACTTAGTTTGGCACATTGCCTCTTTAACAACTTACACAAACACTTTTATTTCCAGAAATGATGAGACTGAAGAACCTCCTTTTGGAGTTTGGCCTCACGGCATGAGCGCCATGTTGGCATGTCTTAGTTGCACTGTAGGGATATTCAATATATCGAGGTTCGCCATTTTAAGCGTTCATTATGGAGGTAAGGCCTTTCTCAAATAAAATGAAGAATGTTGTTTTTCTTGTTGTTTGTGTTTGAAAATGAATCTATTTGTTCTTTCAGCGAGCTTTATAGTGCAATTTTTCGTGCTGTCGTTTTTGATCGGCATACCATTGTTCACATTATACTTATGTTTGGGCCAAGTATTGGAGTCTGGTCCAGTGGATATGTGGAAGATATCGCCAATATTCCAGGGAGTTGGTGTATCGTTACTGGTGACGCAGGCGGTCCTTGGAATGTATAGTATAATAGGACTCTCGTGGATATTTGTGTACTTCAGGGATTCTTTTATAACGTCTGAAGATAAATATAAATGGGCCTTACCTCATGAATTTAGTTTTGAAGGTAAGTTAAGGAATTAGTTATTATTGGTCTTCGAATATAGTCCGTTTAAAAACTAGACTAGATTTGGCGTATTATACCACTATGATGAGAATAACATTTTCGGAATCGTTCACGGATTGTCTTCGAGGCGTTCTAATTAACTAGTATTCTAGGTCCATTATATGCCTTAATCAAAGAGTTTCTGTTTAAGTTGCATGTGATTCGAAATAGTAATATTGAGTTGGCAACTAAGGTTCATAGATGGTCACTTGTTACTCGTAGTCACGAGTATATTTAGTTCTGTATTCAAATGGCCTTAGAGATGTCAATATAAAACAAGAAGCTACATTACCGGAAACGTTATTGAAGGTCGCCTGTATTTTGTCGCCAATTGAGCCAATTACTTTTTTATTTTATCCTTCTAAAAACAAATCAACTTGCGTTCTAAAAAAGAAATGAAGATCGGATACCATTCAACTGTGATACAATTTCTAAATAATTACATAGCATTTACCAAACAAAGTCTGATCTCATCTATGATCTGGGGTGGCATTTCGGCTGACATCACTTCACATTTGATCATCAATACGCTCCAGTCAGAATTAGTATTTTCACTCATTTTGTATGTAAATAGTAAAAAAATGTAATTTGGCTTAGTTCTTTCTCTCAAACGATCACAGTCGCTAAGAAATTGAATTTTAAAGATATCTCACCACAAGCGAAGTGAGTTTTTGCGGCAAACGGAATACCATAGCTGATCTGTCTGGCCCTGAGATGAGACCAGCAATCTCTTTAATCCTTGGACATTATTCCACACAGCGCCATCTAGTCCGTCCCAAGTGGGCTAATAGGGTAGATGACTATGAGTGATTTTGCATGTTTTTTAATGTTCCCCAAAAATAATAATTGATTTCAAATGTTATTGTAAAACCACAATCGAAATTCGTTTCAAAATGAGGCTACAATAGGCCTGCAAACTTGGGTGGGCAAGTCCATTTCATATGTGTTAAATTTTTGTAAAACAATATCACTTTTTTGTAACCCAAACTATTATGAAGGAATTATGTTAGGAGACCATTATCATAAACGCAATATTTAATATAGCTGTCGAACAAAGTTATTACGCGCTCCTTACAAAAACAGCGAGAGTGACGTCACTGTCGCTGTCACTTTTGTATGGAGCGTTTTTGGGCAAGTCCAAAAATGTGCATTTCAAATTGTGATATCTCTGGTGGTATTGATCCTGATGAAGTGATTCTTTGAGGATTGTTTACATAAATGTAAGGTCTTTCGATAATAAACAAAAAAAAATTACAGTCATCATGCCTATTATAGTCCGTTATTATGGATACTAGACAACGGAACACTTTCTTCTAAACAAATGTTTATTATCATTTCAGATGTCGGCCCCAATGGTACATTTAAAATACAGGATACTTTGCCGCAGTATTTTCACGGCGAGGTGCTACAAAGAAATCTCGGGTCCAATAACTCCTATTTTGGCACGATAAAGTTCCAAGTAGCTTTCTACTTGGCTGTTGTGTGGATGATTGTTTTCGTCTCGCTCAGCAAAGGTTTACGATCTTATGGAAAGGTGAATAATATTATCTGTTCTTAATTCCTACAATGTTTTATACATAAATTATTATGGGTCTCATTTATGAATTCTCACGAGTATCTTTTTTTATTGTCGACCTACTCTTACCCCAAATGAAAGCAAATAATTTAATATTAAAGTAATTAATAATAAACAAAGATGTTCATGCAACCTAGGTTGACACCATTAAAACATCTCTGTAACTGAATAATGTTGTTACAAAAGTATATAGTTTTTTTTTGCATACAGTTTATTCTATCCCAAAAACCCTAATAGTGAAACTTGGTGTACGGCCAGAGTTTATTACTTGTATAAACCAAGGGCGTACCCAGGTAGGGGCAGGGGGGGGCAGCTGCCCCCCCCTAGAAGTCAATTTTCCTTACAAGTGGGAATTAAAAAAAAAATTCAATATACCCGACCGACCATCTTTTCGAAACAGGTATGAGCTGCCCCCCCCTAGCTGAAATCCTGGGTACGCCCTTGGTATAAACCAAAGTAAGTTATAGTTAACTTATAGTTTACTAAATTATTTGTTTGTTGCAGGCTGTTTACATGTTGATATTTTTGCCCATATGCGGCACGCTGGTGCTATGCACAAAGTTACTTACACTCATACCTTATGATACCGTGACCAACATTTTCTCAGAGACTGATTGGAATGAGTTCTTTATTAACAGCAACGTATGTATTCCGCCGTTTAATTAAATGAAGTTAAACCTTATTATTATGCAGATTTAAAGTGTAATTCATTTGCAGAGCTGGGCTGCCGCTACTCAAGAAATCTTCCTCACTTGGGGGATCTTGGGCGCGTGCATAATGCAGTTGACCTCGCACAAAAATTCTAAAAATAAGACTAGTTCTATGCTGCAAAATGAGAGTGCGTGTATAGTGGCCTTTACCTTCGCCGTTTTGCTGTTGGCGGCGTTTCTAGCGAACACCTGTGTGCAAATACTTAAGAATTATGGTTATGTTTACATGCCTGGAAGCTATGGTAAGATATTTAAATTCAGTCATTTATAGAAATATCAGTATAAGGTGATGGCTGTTAGGACAAAAAGGACTATGCCGGTCAGCCCGTAGATCTTGTAGTTTTTCTATTTGTAATGAAAGCAACAAAGGTGCCATGCTTTTACAAATAATAATTACAAGCACTAGTCCTAGTTCTGGACCAGTACAAATATAATTTGAGCCTACTGATGTTTTTGGGGGATAGGAAATTGAACCCGCCACCGTTTACTCCACCACCAGTGGTATGTAACTATACATTTATCAGGTTGAATTAATTAGTTAGTTGGCATATCCGTGTCATATTTTTTGTTATAGTCTGAGGAGCAACATTGATACTCGTAGCTGGACAATATTTTCAACCTGATTAATTATAAAAGTGGGTATTTATATTGATTAAAATAAATAGAAAATCAATAAATAATTTGCAATAAATAATTGAATTGCATTGATTTTACTAGAATTATATTTTTAGCTACTGTGAAGTATGTATTTACTTTACAGTAGCTGTGATAACGCAGCAGGTCCAAAACAATGCAATGTCTGCCATATCTGTTTCAACGAAGTGCATTATGCAGTGCATTAATTACTGTTTATATTTGCTGTCAAAATTATCTATTAGTTTTGGCCATTCCTTTATAAATAATGGCACATACTCAAAAGACCATTTACCTATATTCAAGCTGAAACAACGTCATTAGAGGTGTAGTCTAAGCATCTGTTTCAACATCTATTGTATTTCATTCATCTTTATTATTCCTTTTTTGCTCAAAAGCCGTAACTTTTGGAATGGACAATGACTATTGTTGCCGATAGACACAAGTAAAACATTTTAATCAGACAAAAGCATCATAATTGAGCTTGCTATTGTGGCTACAATGATAATTCGTAGACGTAAACGAACTCACTCACGAAGGCATCAAATGGCTAGTTTTTAGCAACACTGCGGAGTCGCGGAAGGTGAGTTCGATGTCAACGAAGCCAAAACTCATAGAAAGACAAAGCCCTTGTTGCTTGAACTCCGTTTATTTTTATATTTATTACCGTACAGTTAACAATATAATGTAAATAATATCATGAAACATAAAAATACTGTGGCAATATGATCGCGCTCTTTAGATTTTTCGCGAATGTTTAAGTACCATTGCCAGTGCGATGTGTTTTCTGTCCTTTTTGAATGGCTTTGTGTGACAGATAAATGGTCAGACTATAGCTCATTATTTTGAATAGAAAATAGTTGATGTTCAGCCGCGTTCATATTTAAGTGACCTATTTCAAGAAGATGTCGCTACAGAAATAGGTCACTTTAATCTGAATGCGTGCTCACATTAAAAATGTCTTGTAGGGCAGTGCTACTCTCAAATTCATTAGGTTAGTAGCCTCTCATGATGCTGATGTAATGTGCGTGTACTCAGTTTTTAATTTTCTTTACAGAAACAGTAAAATCCTCGCAATTTTTATGGCCTACATCCGAGCCGATGCCCGGTAACGTAGTGTCCACTCCCGTCCGATACATGAGCCACTACAGCAGCCTGGTGGGCGTGACGGTGTGGCGGAGCGGCAACGTCGCGCGGACGCTGAGCGGGTGGCAGCCGCTGCAGCTGGCTACACAGCTCGTGCCTGCTACCCTCGCAGTGGTGCCTGCTAATGTGGTGAGTCAGTGTGCTATCCTGTCCTTTAGGTACTGAACAATCTACATTACACACAGCCGCCTGGTGTAACGGTGTGGCGGAGCGGCAACGTCGCGCGGACGCTAAGCGGGTGGCAGCTCGTGCCTGCTACCCTCGCAGTGGTGCCTGCTAATGTAGTGAGTTAGTGTGCTCTCCCGTCCATTAGGTACTGAACAATCTACACTACTACAGCCGCCTGGTGTGGCGGAGCGGCAACGTCGCGCGGACGCTGAGCGGGTGGCAGCCGCTGCAGCTGGCTACACAGCTCGTGCCGGCTACCCTCGCAGTGGTGCCTGCTAATGTGGTGAGTTAGTGTGCTCTCCCGTCCATTAGGTACTGAACAATCTACATTACTACAGCCGCCTGGTGTAACGGTGTGGCGGAGCGGCAACGTAGCGCGGACGCTGAGCGGGTGGCAGCCGCTGCAGTTGGCCACGCAGCTCGTGCCTGCTACCCTCGCAGTGGTGCCTGCTAATGTGGTGAGTTAGTGTGCTCTACCGTCCTTTAGGCACCGAACAATCTTCATTACTACAGCCGCCTGGTGTGGCGGTGTGGCGGAGTGGCAACGTCGCGCGAACGCTGAGCGGGTGGCAGCCGCTGCAGTTGGCCACGCAGCTCGTGCCTGCTACCCTCGCAGTGGTGCCTGCTAATGTGGTGAGTTAGTGTGCTCTCCCGTCCTTTAGGTACTGACCAATCTACATTACTACAGCCGCCTGGTGTGGTGGAGCGGCAACGTTGCGCGGACGCTGAGCAAGTGGCAGCTCGTGCCTGCCACTCTCGCAGTGGTGCCTGCTAATGTAGTGAGTTAGTGTGCTCTCCCGTCTTTAGGTACTGAACAATCTACAGCCCACTACACGACACTGGTGCAGGCTGGTACAAAGGAGTACTTTCAAGTCGCGCCGTCGCAGCGAACCGGTTGTGCACGACTCGGGCAAGCAATGGCTACGGTGACCGGACAGCGAGCTACCTATTGCCTCGGCTTTTAATTGACCTACCACCCGATCTGCGTAATAGTGTATTCTTCCTGAAGGCCTACCCTTTAAGTTCCAAAGAATTTCGCAAACTTTATCAAGTAGCTTTTCCTATATCCCTAGTGGGTTTGGGCAATTCTAATTGGATCACATAGAGAAATACTGAGCCTTTTTAAAATAACAATGGGTGAGTGTTTAACCCTTCAACAATAAACTTGTACGTCATTCGGTGTAACGTATTCTGAAGTTAGCATAACAATGTCTTATCTTATTGTAACCTCTTAGTCTCCTGATCTAAGTCTCCTGATTCGATCTAGGATGTAAATTATTTTGAATTAAAGCAGTGAAGACGAAGAAAGTTTAATTTATCCTTGATTTACAGATTGTATTACTGAACAATCTGATTGTATTGTTAACTAATCCATATATCTAAATACTTACCTCCATAATCATAAAAACGAACTCAACGCTACAGCATAGTTTAAGCAATTGACGTGTTTTGTCACTTACTCGCAAATGGCGGCAGCAACAAGAATGAAAGAGACAAAGCGATACAAAAGTTAACGTGTTGTTGAAGCACCGTTTTTATGAATGTATATGAAAGGGGGTTAATCTAGTATTATCAGAAGTGTAATGAAACCAGAAAAGCGTTCAATTAATATGACATACAGAAACGGTTGGTGCGGCAATCCGCACCAACCGTTTTGGTAACACATTCATAATGCGAACAGCAAGGGAACAGCAGTGCGAATGAGCTTCCCGCTGAAGTGTTTCCACAGCAATACAACTTGGGCCTCTTCAAGAAGGGAGTGAACAATCATTTGTTAGGCCGGCATGTACCACCTTAAGCCAGATCATCACTCACGATCAGGTGAGATTGTGGTCAAATGAGCGCCTAATTAGGCTATAAAAAAAAGTAAAATAATTATAGCTCACTCTTGAGCATTTGCACTGGTTCCATTTGCTTATCAGGAGCTCGTTTTATGGCTATGCATAAATACATAACATTTACTGTATAGCAAATATTTATTTCCATCGGAACTCGCTAACACTTTTTCATTACCATAATTGGTATTAATTATCATATACTCGCTAAAACATGAACTACACATATTTATTTGAATGCATTAAGTTATGAAACATTCCTTCTGCGCAGGCATGCATATTATTATTACAAAGAACATTTAATCGTTTATGTCTGGCCCGTGTGCGCAATAGTTAGTGATTTAGCCTACCTTTTGCAACGGGTATCGTGGGTTCAATTCCCATCCAGTACAAACGTTTATTGTGTTCGTGTTGTTTATGAGTGCGAATATCCTTCATCTATGTAGTTAAATATTTTTCCTTTTATTTAATTATTTCTAATGAGGAATATTCAGGATATTCGGGACGTTTATGAGTTCTATATTTATATGATACTAGCGGCCGCCCACGACTTCGTCCGCGTGGACTTCAGTTAAACAAAAGTGATATATCTTTATAAATTGTAGCCTATGTCTTATTCCGATGCATAAGCTATATTACTGTAGAATTTCATTTAAAACCATCTAGTAGTTTTTACGTGTAAAAAATGGAGTAACTTTTCCCGTTTTCTCAATATTATTCTTCACTGCTCTGCGCCTATTGATCGTAGCGTTATGAAAAGTATACTATAACATGCCCAAGAGTATGAAGAATAATTGTGCCAAATTTCATTAAAAATCCGTCGAGTAGTTTTTGTTGCCATAACGAACATACAGCGGACAGACAGACAGACAGAAAGACAGACAGACAGACAAAAATTTTACTGATTGCATTTTTGGCATCAGTAGCGATCCCTAATCACCCCTTGATAGTTATTTTGAAAATATATTTCATTAACACCATTGGCCTCTCTACAGATTTATTATAAGTATAGATGTAACCCAAACTACTATTGTAATCAAACAAGATTGAAAAGAGTAACTATCGAGTTTCTTGCCAGAATGTCCTCGATAGAAGCAACTTCTGAACCGGTGGTGGACTTACTTTGTTCATTTAGATTTTCTGTTTTGACGTGTCATTAATGCTTGTAAATAAGCTTACATGAATAAATGTTTTTTTAACTTTTACTTTACTTCATATTTATTGAGTATTTGTTCATCATTTATTGCACATAAGTACAACTGTCGGGCTTAAGCCTTAAATGCATAAGACTATTAGGCCTAAGGGTTAATGCCTCAACCACTGCAATGTAGAACGTAGAAATCTTTTGACATGACAACGTCTTGTAATTCGATGGATACAGACCTACCAACTTATCTGTGAACTGCTTGTGAACTGAAAGAGGACGACACCGTCGATTCAGTGTTGCTAATTAATATAAGGTGCCTAAAATTGAGTGAGTTTTACAAGTAGGTAATTTTTCATATGAAATAAGTATTAAATAAAAATAATAAAATTAAGTATTGTAATTATTTATAAATTAGAAATAAAATGTATATATTAATTTGTAGTTAAGTAGGTACGCTAAACAGTTGTCCTTCAGGATTATTAAATGGCTTTATTTAGAAAGTGATCCAGTGAAATGGAAATCCTGCAGATATTAAGGTTTGATATCTAAATCAGTTACTAGAGAGATAAACTAGAATCTGCAAAACTTAACAATAGGCATGATGACTGTATTTTTTTTTTGTTTATTATCGAAAGACCTTACATTTATGTAAACAATCCTCAAAGAATCACTTCATCTGGATCAATACCACCAGAGATATCACAATTTGAAATGCACATTTTTGGACTTGCCCAAAAACGCTCCATACAAAAGTGACAGCGATAGTGACGTCACTGTCGCTTTTGTATGGAGCGTTTTTGGGCAAGTCCAAAAAATGTGCATTTCGAATTGTGATATCTCTGGTGGTATTGATCCAGATGAAGTGATTCTTTGAGGATTGTTTACATAAATGTAAGGTCTTTCGATAATAAACAAAAAAAAAATACAGTCATCATGCCTATTATACTAAATGTTTCACACTTAAAACTCTCATTCAATGTGATTCATGTACCCTCCCTGCATCAGGTACCAGGTACTATTTGCAGCATTTAGTTAAGACCGTACCTTACCCCTAACAACGATATACTAATAATAATTCGCAGTGGTAAGTACCTAATGGATGTAATAAAAAAAACAATTTGCTTTACAATTATTTATTAAAAACCACATTTACAGTCATTATGATCTTAAGATGAACCTGCACTACCGACATCATCATCGCTGTCCTGTGTAGGTAATTTATTTCTGTCTTTAAGACCTCTAGAAGGTTTTTAACAGTAGGCACCTCGTTTTTGGCAGAATCAAATTCATGTACTCTCCTCCGTATAACTCCCATGCCAAAATCATCAACGTGTATGATTCCACTTTTGCGTTTTCTATCCTTGCCTTGTGTCCGAATTTTAGTAACAGTGTCTTCTGCTGCAAGCCCTTCTTTATCTATTTTTGAAATGAGTTCTTGACTCACACCTGAAACATAGGATTTTATTTTTCATCGAAATTTTAAAACCGGCAGGTTAGTTGGCTCAACCATTTAACAGGTGACCTTTTAGATGTGCGTTACCGTTACGTTAACCTACAGTAAGAATATATACAAATATTCCGTGGACTTAAATATTTGGTTAAGTTTAAAGGTATTTATAAAAATAAAGCTGACAACACTAACCTGTTGCAGCCGAAATTCGTTTGTATATTTTGGTATATGGAATAATCGGAGATCTCGCCCGAGCTTCTTCTTTAAAAATGGTTTCAACCTTGAGAATAATGTTTTGAGCTTCACTTTTAATGGCTTTTGGCATATTCAACTTCATAAATTCCGAAATATCACAATAAAACAACCATAGTACTCAAAAATTGTTGACACGGACAATCGAATGACATTTCAACATGGCGGTCGTAGTTCCAATTTTCGCCATTTCACAGATAAGTTGGTAGGACTGTACCTCGCTCTAGGGCGTTCCATTCATGATGTTGCTTGTCACGTTCAACTACTGTCAGTAAACCGACTTTACAGACAACCGTTTTTTTTGTCAGTGGATATAGGTATAAACACAAATTGTTATCTGTTCTCTCTCCCTTCCAGCTATCCCCCGCATGGGCCGTGATCTTCTACTTCATCCTGATAATGTTCGGGCTGGCGCAGCAGCTGGCGATGTGGCACACGGTCATCACCGGCATCATGGCCATCAACGCCGAGGCCTTGCGCGTCTGGGAGACCACCATCACCTTCCTCAGCTGTGTCTTTGGACTCGCGATGGGACTGCTCTTGAGTACTGATGTGAGTTCCACTGTCATTGTCATCTTTTGGGTTATGATGTATGTAGAAAAGTACAATGTTTATGAAGGATGTTTGGAAGTGGCCTTGTTTAGAATTGTAATTTACTAACACATTTTGTAAAAAACTTTTAAATATAAAGAGTAACTGCTGAATTTCTTGTCGGTTCTTCTCAGAAACAACAGTCCGACACCGGTATAGAATAACATTATGTTTGTGTGCTGTGTATGTTCATATCCATATTATCATATTTTTTATGTCTATAATTTAGTATATTTTTCTTTGGCTAATTTGACGATTTAAACTTGTGATAGGTATAGACCTATTACAAGTACTTTCAAATCGTCAAATAGTTGAACATAGATAAGATATCGTTTCTTGGATTGTCCTCATGAAAATTGTGTTAAGGTGACAAAGCAAAGCAATTACATTTTTCAATGTTGAAAATATGTCACTTTTATTTTACCATACTGTGAAATAATTAGAATGTTTATTTTGATATTTTCCCCCAGTCCGGCATAAAAGTGGTCCACTTCATAGACTACGTGTGGACTGGTTCGTGGTGGCAATGCGTGGTGCACGTTGCGCTGGTCTGCGGCGTGTTCGTGGTCCGTGGTCGGCCGTACTCGCCCGACGTGGTCGTGGCCGCGCTGTACTCCTCAAGGTCGCGGCTTGCCGCCACCGCCGCTGCGCTGCTCAGCTTCGTGTGGACTGTGGTGCTGCCCGTGCTACTTTGTGTGAGTATAGCAACCACCTTACAGACACACACACACACACACACACACACACACACACACACACACACACTCACGCAGACAAAATACTGTCAACAAATAGTGCGGTCCGTTTTGACTTTTGAGCCAAAAGTGATAATAGCGCGCTCCCGTCGCTCACGCTCATACAATTTATCAATTGATTTTATGAGCGTGTGTGAGCGCGCTATCATCACTTTTGACTCAAAACGGACCGCGCCCCTATTCCTATGCGACACGCAGCAAAGATATGGTATTGAATTGAGCCTCAGTAGTCTGTTCGCGTTAAGAATGCAGTGTTTTTTTTATTCCGTTACACACAAAGAAACTCAAGTACAATCGCCATCAGAAATATTGAAGCAGACAAGGGGACTAAATACTTGTGATCGGTTTCACAGTCAATGTTCAATACATCCAAGTTACCATTAATACCTGAACATTATTTATTTACTTCATTAATAACTGAATAGATGCTAGCGCGTTATAGTTTCTATCTTCTATACACACGGGACAGACATGTGTTGAATGAATGTTCAGATATTTATGGCAGCCTTTATGGGATGTATTAAACTTATTAGCTGTGAAACTGCTCAAAAGTATTTGGTCACCTTGTGTGCTTCAATTTATCTGAGGGCGACTAAATAATTACACATGGTCCTTCTTGCCGATTTGAGAAATTTTAACTTTCAGTTCTTTTGTTTCAGACTGTTTGCGTCATCGATTTCCGTGTAGGACAGCAACGACAATTATACAGTTGGCGAAAACTAGCAGGGTGAGTTCTGGTTAATATGAATAAGCAGGTTTCTATCTCTTTAATCTTACGTAGCTTTTTTAACTGCACTGTTAACTAAAAGTATTGTAAGACGATGTGTTTAATATGGTCGATCTGTAGGCACATCAAGGCAGAGTAATCCGCATATAGTGCCGCCGAAAATCATTTATCTTTGCTTAAATAAAAAAAAGAAATTGAAAAATTTACTCTAGCTTTAAACACATGATTTCAAAGCTTCGGAAGTGTCGATCGTAAACTCTGTAATCACGAGAACTTAGCCTTCGATTCGAACTATTTGACTGTTCCGGTTTGGAGTGATAGTTAAGAACGGCACGGTACAAACATTTCTGGTGTTTCCTATGTAAATTAAGTACCGGTAAGATGGGGTTAATTGGTATCTGGGTCTTAATTGGGACAGGCCTTTAAAGATGTTTCAAGGCTTTATTTTTCTTAATTTCTTGTACGTTTTTATATTCACTACAGATAAAAACAAAAACACCCAAATATAAAAGAAATACAGCACTTCACTTAAGCTTTGAAACATCTTCAAAGTCCTGTCCCAATTAAGACCCAGATACCAATTAACCCCATCTATTTAAAAAAGTGTTTTTAGTATTTAAGAGTGTTTATCCGTTGCCTAGCATCTCATAGCACAAGCAAGCTTACAAGCTTTGCTTTGCGGCTAGATGGCGCTGTGTGGAACAATGTGCAGTGTATTAGTAGTGACATTAGTATTGCAGGGAAACTCTTATATTATCTTTGTGATTATAGCAAGTTGCACAGCCCAAATTTCTTAAATTATCTTTTATGCCTTGCGGTTGACTGGTAGAAAATACTTCCAGATGTTAAGTCCACCAATTGTATTTTTTTTCTTAATTTTTTTGCAATAAAGAATAAATAAGTAAATAATTTGAATATTTCCTCTATGGCCAGGTACTGGCCAGTATGGGCGCGTCAGCTAGGCGTGCTGATGCAGCAAGGCGCGCTGCTGCTGGTGCCGGGCGCCGCCGTGCTGCAGACCTGGCGCTACATGAGCAAGGGCCCGCCGGACATACTCGACGTAAGTACACAATCATCAGTCCACTGCTGAACATAGGCCACCCAAGTTCACATCATCAGCACCAACCGCCATCAGTTCATCGTGCTATATTCCCTACCCAATGCCAGGTGAATTGCGGACCTATGGGGTTACTTCACGAAAATTAAGATTCTTTATTACCAATACCATAATATTGAATGTATACATTTCAAATATCTTACTCAAGGCTGTTCGCAGATAATTCACTACAAAAGTTATAATAGATGAACAGTGGGTGAATGGCAATCTTATTTTTACAATACATTCAAGTTTTTAATTGCCGAGAACGGAAAATAGAAAATCAATGGTTTTATGGCCAGCGGAATTTTATTATTGTAATTTGATTTTAGAGTAAATATTACCTCGGCATTTGTTTATGTATGTCACATTATTAAAAAAATGATGTTTTTTGCTGCTACCGCTGGCTAGGACTATGGCACAAGTAATTGCACTGAAGAATTGGTGAGTATTTTTCTGTACGTCTGTGTTTGTGATTAGTTTCTTTGTGGTACTTGCTAAAAGGATCAAAAGGTAGATATTTTGTTGCACAGAGCGCCACACATTAAGCGTTTGGTTATCTGGGAAATGACATTCAATGCGCTGGCATTAGATGATGCCAACGTTCAAGATACCCCTGTGCGGGCGTAACATTCAGAATGATATAATGTTTGATGTATCAGTTTCTGACACATATAGATGAGTTAATAATGAAACCATTGCTTTTGTCAGAGTTATCAAATTTCTATAAATATTTGATGTCCGAAACCAACACGGAGAGGTTTTTTGTAGCCATTTAATTTAATTAAAAATGTATTTATTTGCCCGGTTTGTCTCTAGATAAATATTGAATGTCTACCCAAAGACTTCACCCGGATAATGTAAAAAGGTTTTATCTATTGTAGAAAGGTTATGGAGTGGAATTATCGTATTTTTATTTCTGTTATTTTTAGCATTATATTTAATTTGATAAAGATCGGAATCGGAAAACCAAAAGAATACATTTGGTCTTGGATTCAGGCTGGAATCGTAAATGCCTTTGGTTTAAATTCGGAGAGGCAGAAGACGCGGGTTCTTTGGTTTTCGGATTTTTAGTTTTCGACAATTCGAAAGTGCTACAAATCAATAAAAAAATTTATTACCCCAGCGCATCCAGAACCTATACCGCCCCCGCATGGGCACCGAAAGCCCGCCCCCCCGTCCGGTCCGGCCCGCCACCCGCGCGCCGCCGCCCGACCCCCCGCCCAAGTACACGCCGCCGCCTTCGTACTCCACGGCGACGGGCGCACGGTTGCTCAATACTATACGACGGAGCTTCCGCACGCTTAGGAGGTAAGTCGTTGTTTTGGAGGCTTTTCGAATTGTATTTTGGCCACAAACAGTTTTACATAATGGAAGAAAAGAACAGATTTAACAGTAAAAAAGCAAACAGCGCCTAAAATTCGGTATAACTTAAAAAATCAGCGAGACTCGTATTATATTATTATTGGTATGGCACTTATGACCCTCTTCCTGATGCATTGGGAGGTTTTTTAGTGCTTATAAAATGAATAGACTAGAACACCAAAAATAAAATCCTTCCTTTTTTATTATACTTTGGAAACCAAACTACGTCACCCAAACTTCTTTAAAAAAATATGAATTCGAAATACTAAAGAAGTTGAATTGTAACAAACTACACACCAGCTTAGAGGAGGTAACTTCAGAAAGTCGTCATTTAACTGTGCTCTAATATATTTATGCCAACATAATGCACGCAAGCCATAAAAACTTGCATCTTTTGTAAAATAACTGTGATAGTCATGAATTTAACCCGAAAAACAAACGAAAATAAACTTGTAAATCCTCATGTCAGGGTTCATAAGGTAATCATTTTGCAGGTTATTCATTGTATTGGTTTTCAATTAATTACCTCTAACTCCTTTTGCCTCTACCCAAGCACTGGAGCAAGTTGCTACTCACTTGAACTAGCGTTTCTGATATAAAATTTATTTGACTTCGATTGTCATTTCCAGAATAACATCAACCCACGTGAATCAACCCGAACCGGAAGACACATCACAAATCCCCATCACTCTAAGCGAGAGCGTCGACCGACACTTATCCCTAGAGTCGCAGCCGCCCGAATACAACGCGCTCGCGACGCCCTCCATCACAATAACAGACGAGACCGACTCCAGAGTTAGGCGGCCGAGGTCTTCAACTTCTAGGAATTCGTTGTCTCTAACGCGGGATTTCCTTCGTCGCTCATTTGTTGGGAAGAGCGATTCCGCTAAGAGTATTAGGTCGAGCCTTCGGCGAAGCTTCAAGTATGGCGGGGCTCTGACCACAAGCCACGAACAGCTGGTCCGTGAGGCCGAGCCGATGTCGTGCACCGTGGCTATGGCCGACCTCGTGGACGCCGGCGACCGCGCGCGAAGCGCCGCCTCTGTGATATGATTTTAAACCGCCTGTGAGGCATCACATATTTTTATATTCTTTTCAGGAAATATACATTAGATCTAATGCTTTGTTGTAGTCAGGATAGGCGATGTTGTAGCTATACGACAATGTTGCGGTTTTAATCTCACGAATCGAATTAGAATTGGGTAATTGTTTAACCCGTTTACCAACAAAATACGGTTATCCTTTATATTTAGAGGATTACGCATCAGACGATTGATTGCGCGATTAACATCAAAAGTTATGTTAATGTTATTATCACACCGAGTTAAATTTTAAACGAGTACGGTTCATATTGACCATCAATGTTAGCTCTTTAGACGATATTGTAGCTTTAAGATAACATGCATTATTAATCTCCAGATAAATCGAATTAGAACTACACGTAAAATGTACAATGTTTTAACGTAAATGAAGGTACTTAATAATAGAATGAGACAATAGTCCGTTGTTAACATGAATCTCAGTAACATCACTATTTTTTAAATTCGAATATTTTTTAGCACAATCGTGAGCCATGTAGGTAGATATACAATTAAATATACTTACAATTAGATATAAAAACACATTATTGTATACTTAATGAAATTGATAATAATTCAGAGCTTAGATGTGTTTAAGATTTTTAATTACTTCTATGTATTAAAGTTGCGAAGCCATTGTTATAAGTATTAATAAAATCAGACTAGAAATGTGTTCTCGTTAGATTAAGTTATAGAGATGATATTTGAAATTGCTTAGGCAAGAAAGGTGCGACTGCACAGATGTTTGAATGTGTGTGTTTTGTTTAGTAAATGCACAATGTCGGCGAGTTCGTAGTACATGACTATCGATATTGTTTTTTTTTGTCACTTAAGCCCATATTCTAAAATCAGCTAAAGTGCTTTTGTCTCCATTCGTACACAAATTCAAATTAACTTACAGGACATTTACTACTGTTGTTAACGTATAACGATATGCGCTGAACGAGATTGCAAAATTTATTGTATGACAATCAGAGATGTTTCTGTTTCTCTGACAATGAATTCGAGTTCGAAATAAGTTTCCCTCTACAGCTCTGCTATTCCGGTTGGCGCCAAACTCACTTCGCTCGTAGTCAGTTGCCTAAAAAATTCAATTTCTTCGCGGCCGTGTTCGTTGGATATAATGAACTGAGCCAAATAACATTTTTTAATTATTTAGGTACATACAAAATGAGAGAAAATACAGATTCACAGTAAAGCGTTTAACGATTGCAGTAAGCGGAAGCATTGAGTGGTGAAGTGATGTTAGCCGAAATGCCACTCCTATGCTTGTGTTATTTTTTTAGAGAACTCTATACTCAAGAAAAAAATTGCGGTATATTCTAAGATAGGGTATTATAGGGCCCCCAATAGATTTAAAGTGTGTAGTTATTTAGTTTATACAATTACCTTTTTATATTCCTCCGTATTTTTTAACAACGATTTGCTTTTGTCGGGTTGTGATTATAAGTTTTTAATGTACTTAACAGAAAGTGGTCACTCCCATCGATAGTTGTGTGAATAACGTAATAATATTCAGTGTGAAGTACAACTATGAAGCTAGAACAGTAAACATTGGTTGTTCCATAGTTTTAGGTTTATTTTTATGTCGGCTAATTAGTTCCTTACACGCATTTAAATATCTCAAAATTGTGTTCTTTAAAAATTTGGATTCAGTTCTAGTCACAAGCTTCCACTCGATTTAGCAACATCACAATTATATCAACATTTTATTGAATTATACCTATGAAGTTTATTGCACATTTTTGTCGCACTTTTTTTAGTTTTATCTTTTTTTCTTTATTAACTGTAATTTTGCTTGTTCTTTATACATTCCAGTGTTGCAATATTAAAGAATTAGAATAAAACATTTTTACGTCATCCACTGTCTTTTATTTTATACAGCTTGATTTTTCCAACTGGGTGTGGCTGAATATTAATTTAAGTATGCGGAATACCAAGACTCAACGTAAAATTAAAATGATTATATTTGAATAACTAAAAGCCAGTGAAGTAATATCAAAATATCCTTTATTAATTCAAAAGGCAAAGTCACAATATCATCAAAATTCATTTCATACTTAAAATAGCAGAAAGTGTTAACAATAAAATGAGGTAAGTAAGAGGCGCATAATAGTTATATAAAGTACTTAAAACAAAGAAGCAGAGGCGATGAAACGTTGAATAGAACATAATTACACGATAGCGAAACAATGAAGAAACTTAAAGTGTCGAAGTGAAGTAGAAACGAAAAGATAAAGTTTGGAGACGCAGCAACATTTTATGACCTCAACTTCTTAAGTTTGTCGAAAACATAAGTTGTTCAAAATGTGGTATCAATACCGCGCTTTACAAAAACCGACATTTAGTAAAAAGCATGTCAAAACCGATTAGATTGAAGGCGGCATACATAATTTTATAGAACATTCAGATGTTTGAAATTACGAAACGATAAAAGAATTGATTAGATAACATAATATCTAATTGTTTTAATAAAACTAGTTTTTACTGTAATAAACTAGCTTACTAACAATAATTGTAAAGATCACATTATTCATTCAGTCTAGCAGTCAATTAGCGTGAACCCGCACGAGTATTATCTTATCAAAGAGTTGAGGTTCAGAAGGGATTTAGCGGCTTTTGAGTCGGTGGGCTCTTTCTTCTTGGCCGGGTCCAGCATGAAGCACTTCCAGAGGCTGAAACAGATAACAACAGCACATCAAATTAAATGTCTTTAAATTTTCTATATTGTGTACACTCTATTGCCGACACTTATGTTGGGTTCGGTATGACAAAATAAGGATGAAACTAAAATGTATACAGAGGAAATAGGATTGTTACGAAATATGTCTGGAGTGACAACGAATAATATAACAAATAATTTATTTTTCTCCACAAACTTAGGAAAACGAACTTATTCTAAAGTACATTTAATGGCCATACGAAGTGTATGCGGGATACTGGACTCAAAACTAAGCAGTAATCTGGATGTATTTTAGAATCCAATCTTCGGTATAGCTACAATATTAGCAATTAATTCTCAAAAAGAATACAATAAAACTTTTAATGATTGAATGATAGCATAAGAAATTGCACAAAAAGATAATGAGAGGAAATACAGTAACTAGAATAAAAAAAAGAAACTCATTAAGTAGTTATCAATATAGTATAGGGTTGTCACTGAATTAGAACTGGGAAGCATATTTGGAAAAATCTATAAATGCTGTTTTTCTTCCATAACAAATACTTCGAATAAAAATACTACGAGTAAATTCAGTTTTTACAGAACTCTCCCTACAAATACAGTAACAAAAAAAAACGAATTTCGCTTAGTTACCGCAGAGTTTCGTCGGCGCCTGCGCTGAGTACCGTGGTCCCATCGGGCGACAGAGCGAGATGCAAGACGCGCGCGACGTGTCCCGTCAGCTCCGCCACGCGCGACATCAGCGGGTACTTCCAGATCACTAGCTGGTTCTGCGCGTAGCCGTGCCCTGAGATCAGCTCTTTGTAGTGCGTGCTCCAGAGGATCGAGCACACCTGAGGACAATAAGACATGATTTATTATCTAGAAAAGTGACTTACCCTCGTTATGTAACTGACGACCGATTTGGTGTTATGGTTCAGAATTATGCCTATAACACTGGAGGTCGCGGGTTGGGACCTCACAGAGCACAAACATGTCTGTATAAATTGGTATTAGGTGTGTCCTATGTATGTTATGTATGTATTTACAAAAAAGTATTTAAGTATGTTTATCTGATGTCTAGTATCCCTTTTTTCTTTTAGTAAGGGAAATGCACCTACCCGTCGACCGGAGGGTGGACGGGTTATGTCGGACTCTCCACTGGGGAGGTGGTACCCCTACTACTCCCTCTCATCGTCCACAGTGGGGGAATCCAACTTTTAATTTGTGGCTAGATAGCGCTGTGTGGAATAATAAAGTAATATTTATTATTACATGGCATAATATGGTCACCACGATCCGTGCTAAAACTGGCGTTCAAGACGTAGGCTAGAAAGTTGCTTTGAAACTGAAATGGGAGTTGGCAGGTCATGTCTGTAGAATGCATCCGGCTCGAATCACAACCCAATGGCTCCTCAAAGACTGAATCATTGAAGGGCAAGACATAAAAATGATGGTGCGACCACCTGGTTACACACATTATTTATTTTGACGGATATCGTCAAAGAGGGAGGCCGAAGAAGCGATGGCGAGACGATCTGGATAAATTTTACCAAGAGTGGAACACTTTAGCTCAAGAGAGAGATCGCTGGCAAGATATGGGGGAGGCCTTTGCCCAGCAGTGGGACAGTATTGGCTAAGTAAAAAGAAAAAAAAATATATTATTTTTTATTTATGTAAGACTTCAAGCTTATTGCCGCGTCTTTCATTATTTACTTTACAAGAGCTAAACTAACCTAATAATGGATCGTCTATTTTAGCGCTGTGACACCAAACTTAACACTCCCTTTTTTTCATAGGGGTTAAAAAAATATTGTTGGGGGGCTGTTATTGTAAGAAGCCATTGTGACACCATTTCACGATGCCATTTCAGTGTCAATTTTGCTTTTAAATATTTTTGTTAACTTTGTATCATTGTTTTTTTATCACCAAATCACCTCATAACCATCAGTTGTTGTTACCTGAGACTTAGTATCGACAGTGTTGAGGTTGGCGCCGGTGTTGACGTTCCAGATGCGGATGGTGCGGTCCGCCGTGCGCCGCCCGCGCTCCACGGACACATTTATTATTGTTTTCTGTTACTAAGTCACCTATTAACCATCAGTTGTTGTTACCTGAGACTTAGTATCGACAGTGTTGAGGTTGGCGCCGGTGTTGACGTTCCAGATGCGGATGGTGCGGTCCGCCGTGCGCCGCCCGCGCTCCACGGACACATTTATTATTGTTTTCTGTTACTAAGTCACCTATTAACCATCAGTTGTTGTTACCTGAGACTTAGTATCGACAGTGTTGAGGTTGGCGCCGGTGTTGACGTTCCAGATGCGGATGGTGCGGTCCGCCGTGCCGCCCCCCTAGCTCCACGGACACATTTATTATTGTTTATGTTACCAAGTCACCTAATAACCTTCAGTTGTTGTTACCTGAGACTTAGTATCGACAGTGTTGAGGTTGGCGCCGGTGTTGACGTTCCAGATGCGGATGGTGCGGTCCGCCGTGCCGCCCCCCTAGCTCCACGGACACATTTATTATTGTTTATGTTACCAAGTCACCTAATAACCTTCAGTTGTTGTTACCTGAGACTTAGTATCGACAGTGTTGAGGTTGGCGCCGGTGTTGACGTTCCAGATGCGGATGATGCGGTCCGCCGTGCCGCCGCCCGCGCTCCACGGACACATTTATTATTGTTTATGTTACCAAATCACCTAATAATCATCAGTTGTTGTTACCTGAGACTTAGTATCGACAGTGTTGAGGTTGGCGCCGGTGTTGACGTTCCAGATGCGGATGATGCGGTCCGCCGTGCCGCCGCCCGCGCTCCACGGACACATTTATTATTGTTTATGTTACCAAATCACCTAATAATCATCAGTTGTTGTTACCTGAGACTTAGTATCGACAGTGTTGAGGTTGGCGCCGGTGTTGACGTTCCAGATGCGGATGATGCGGTCCGCCGTGCCGCCGCCCGCGCTCCACGGACACATTTATTATTGTTTATGTTACCAAATCACCTAATAATCATCAGTTGTTGTTACCTGAGACTTAGTATCGACAGTGTTGAGGTTGGCGCCGGTGTTGACGTTCCAGATGCGGATGGTGCGGTCCGCCGTGCCGCCCCCCGAGGCCAGCACGCCCGCGCTCCACGGACACCACGCCAGGCCCTTCACGGCTGCTAAATGTTGACTAAAACAAGAAAAGTTTAGAGTTTATTATGTCCTAATTAGTACGCGATAACTATAAATTTTAATCGAATTGTCATTTAAGTTACGTAATACTAACAAAACATTTGTACGCCTAATAATAGCTAAACATAGCGTTACCCTTTATTTTACAAATAATGGATTGATTGATTGAGTAAAACCAGCAAGGAGAGTCCATAGTAGGTATCTTAATCAAGTCTCTAATACTGTCTCAGAAATCAAGATTAGAAAAAAAGATGGAAAGCAACTAAAAATCGCGGGACAGAGTCAAGGGATATATATTTTTATTAATTAACCTATATTGTGCCACTGCTGAGCATAGGTCTGAGCAAGGGATATTGCTCTTGCCAAATGGCGGTTCTTTGCAACTGAGCAGGGAGCGGTATTTTCGGATTGACCCAGGAGTGAGCAATCTAAAAATAATTCTGGAGGTCGCCTTTTGGACCATTCTGTATTAGACAGTCTCTAATTGGTCGTTCAGTATTTCACTTGTATTAGTTGTACCGAAAATACTTTCTCGCACATTAACTCGAGTTTATTTGCAGATCATGTCTTTTGAGAACAATTGAAATAACTTACTTGAACGAGTATAGATATTGTGGTTGTGAGTAGTGGTGCCCCTGCGCAATCGGCCAAATGTTCAGCAGATTGTCGTTGCCGCCCGACGCGAGATATTTGCCGTCAGGAGACCATTTTAAGCCACAGATCTAGATGACAAAAAATAGACTTGAGCAGGAATCATAGTTACGTTTTAGTATGAAGTTTTGTTTTACTGAAGTGGAGAAATCTCAGCTCAATAACAGATCAATTTCAATTTTGTTTTAAACAGGGCTAAATTGTGAGACAACTTCATACAAATGATTATTAGAGATGTAGCAGATATTTGCATCCACATCCGCAGTTTCTACATTTAGCTAGAAAGTAATAATGTTTATTCTTGAAAAGACTCGATTTCATCTGCATATACCTCCTAACCAACTGCAAAAGTGAATCAGTAAATTGAAAAAATCGATAAAACTGAGTGTTATCCATGGTAAAGTGAGATTATGACATTATGCGAAAGTAACGTAAGGGCTTAGCAAGTCCTCTGACAGTTTAGTTTAGTAATTCTGGTTAGAAAAAGACGGCTTGGGTGGAAAACAGACCACCAATCATAACAAATAAGCAAGTTAACTTTGCAACATAGCAGGCCCTGGGCGGGAAGGTCGCGCTTATAGCTGACGCCGCTATGGGTGTATTAAGATCCCACTTACCTCTTGCGTGTGCGCAGTCAAGGTGGCGACCGCATGCTCTCTCTGTCGCACGTCGTGGTGCACGATGTTGCCGTCGCGCGCGCCACTTGACACGATGTACATGTTCCACGACAGGGCGCCCACTCGGCCTGTGTGACCGTCCATTACCTGTCACACAAAAAACACTAAAATCAGTAAGCATCAGAACAATGATGTGACTTTTCACACTAGTCACAAATATGGTGTGTTATTAAATAGCCTTGAATATCCTTGGACATTATTCCACACAGAGCCATCTAGCCCTAAGTGAGCTAATTTAAGCCCGTCTCTATGGGATACTAGACAACGGATAAACATACTTAAATACTTTTTCTTTTGTAAATACATACTTAACATTAAACAGAGGAAACACCCAGACCAATACAAACAGACATGTCCATGCACACAAATGTTTGTACTGTGCGGGGATCGAACCCACGATTTCTGGTGTAGAAACAATTAGGTCCACAGGCTTAAGAACCATCAGAAGATTTGGTAAATTTTAACTTAAGGTGAGTTTCAGATAATTATTATGCCGCTTTCTTCAATAAAATGCTGCATATTTGAGTTGTAAGTTGAGTAATAAGTTTATTTAACTCATAATAACATACCCTCAATCTCTTAATCTTCTCACAATCCCATAACTCAACAGTAGCTGCCGACGTGCCCACAGCGAGGTGAGAGCCGCCGCCCTGCACCCAGTTTACAGAGCACACAGTTTCTGAACCCTCAAGTGTGAGGAGTAGCTCTATTTGACCAGTGCCTGCGTTCCATAAGTATACAGAGTTTCCTAAGGCTACTGCAAGGATATTGGATGCACTCCAGTCTACTAGGTTAAGATCTGAAAAAAATACATGAATTATCTTAACTTGCATTTATTTAAACCAAAGTGTGCCATGGCACTTTGAGCGATTATTGGGTGATTTCACGCTGCGTACTCGCGGGCGATATCCTCAACAATTTCGAGAGTAAAACCCAAAGCAGGCTTCGCGGCGTGATCCGCGGCGATTCCCAACAATTTCAAATTTCGCCCAACAATTGTTTCAAACAATCATAAATAAATGCTAACCAATGTAATGTATCTAGACATAACAAACAGAAATATTTACCCTAAGTGGGAATCAAACCAACTGACTAAGCAGTTGATATTATAACTAATACAAGTTCACTTATAGAACAAGTTAAATAGGTACTAGAAAGCTTTCTCACAGTAATCATCCAAAATATCAGGTGCATCCAAGATCCTGTCAGGTGCTTGTGGTATGTATCTTGTGGTGTTCTTTACTGATGATGGAACTTTGGCCTGAAATGATTTTTTATGTAAGAATTTTAAAACTGCAAAAGGTGCAACATTCATTTACGAAAAGCTCTGCTTATGTTAAAGTAATGAAACAATTAGTTACACTATTGAAGTAAAGTAGCAAAATGAATAAAAAATGTATGTTACAAAACCTACTGCTTAGTGTTACCTGTTTGTAGCAGTGAAAATAATATGAATATTTAGGAAGAAAGTCGACCTTTTGACTGACTACTCTATAATTTTGATTAAACATACACATACCACTGTTTAATAAATTAAATTAATATAAATGATAACCAGCCTACAGTTATTATCACCACCACAATAAATGTAAAGAAGTAAGCCGGCGAGATTAGTGATACCTGAGAATACACTACTCTGAGTCTGTTCTGGTAGCCCTCAGGAGCGGCTGGGGCCTTGCAGGTGTACTGCAGCAGGCGTCCAGGCTCTGTGTCTGTCAGTGCTCGACCTATCGCCTCTCCAGCGGCTGTTTGAGCTACTACCTCTTCACCTTTGTCTTCTTCACGGCTCATCTAAAAATATTACAAACCTTCATTTGGCATTGTTTATCTTTCAATCTAAGTGCCATTTTGTTTTGGTGCAACAATTACCTATTGACATATTTACTAAAACTTACTTGACTGATGAAAGAATGTTCCAGGTTCACAGGAAAATTACTGGACAATTTATTAACCACTTATATGGTTTAAATTTTATCTTTAAGGTATAATGATCAGTTTTCAGCAGTTTAAGTCAATTTGAAAATAGAACAATACTTACCATGTAATGGCACAAATCATAGTTAGAATTACTTCTAGATGGGATGAACCTGTCAGCTTTGTTGGGCGTTTTAGAGGCTTTGTTTGGTGTGGGTGTTGTAGAGCGACCTAAAAGATTACAACAAAATACTTTAGTTCCCTGGTGAAACAAAAATTAAATAATCAAAGGGACATCTAACATCAAGATCATTTGACCAGAAACTACGAGTTTTAAAAAGTATAAATAAATTACCTGGGCTTTTGGTTTTAGATGGAGTTTTCTTTCCTTTTTTGTTGTCATTTCTCGTCGGAGTTTTGTTGCTAGATAAAACACTATTGTTACAGCTTTGGTTTGCCGATATGGACAACTTTTGCATGGATTGGTTACATGAACTCAAGTTGTTTGATATATTTTTGAAAGATGCACTTAGCGACGGATTGTGATTCTCATTGTTTGTCTTTTTTACCCAACGCTGTAGAGGACCCCGGGTAATAGGGCCGTCCAATGTGGCTAAACTCTTTAAGTCATTCAAATAATTGAATTGAGCCATTTTCTACACAGTAAATGAACTCAGTAGGTTTAAGTACAAAACGTCAAATATAATATTTTAAGCGAATTGTCATTAGAAGTGTATTTAAATTCACTTTTTCATCAATCAACAAATTATAAATCGAAATTATAGTCGAAATAAACCGTGCTCAAACTTCAACTGCAAAAGTGACAGTTAAACGGAAACCGTTGTGAAATTTGAACATCTTTTTTTAAGGTTCATTTCGTGGCTTGGCAACTAGACCTTTAGCCGGGATTGTCTTTGGCTCGGATGCCATGACACACAGTCATGGTCATCGGTCATGGTTTATTTTAATGAGACCGGATTTTAAGCATTTGCATACGTAAGCCATCTTAAGCGGTAATAGCTTATATTTTGATGCTTAAATCCAATATTTTTCCGGGTGTAGTGCACTGATCCTTCGTACCGAAATGCGACTAAGACAGCCTAATAGACGCCTGATTTTTGCTTCATTCCTTTAAAACGTGTCTGTCAACAACAAGAAGCCTCTGATGGGTAAACCCACGGAATAGAAAAAACAGTGGAAGTGCAATGCAACCACGGAATAATGCAACCATGTTAGTAAAGGAACCGCTGTCGCCAAACTCACACAAATATATTGAAAGTCATATAATGCACTACAAAGAAAAAAGCCGTTTGATTGGCGGCTTCAATTCTAGTCCAAATTAGCTTAATTCCAGATCGTACATATGGAAATAAACCTTCATACTCTACAGATAATATTTGTTGTGCTTTACTGCTGACAGTATTTACGACTTTCTAATCTAATGTCAATTTAATGAATTCCGTTGATCGACCATCATCATCATGTCAGCCGAACGACGCCCAATGCTGAGCATAGGCCTCCCTCAAGGATCTCCACAACGATCGGTCCTGCGCTGTCCGCATCCAGCGGCTTCCCGCGACCTTGACAAGATCGTCGGTCCACCTTGTGGAGGGCCTGCCCACGGTTGATCGACCATAGATGGCGGTATTCTCTATTGGGAGCAATTATACATTTAATTGTATAAGCCTTAAGATTGAAATTTGCGTTATTGGTCGATATCTATCTGTCTATTGAAATTAACAAAATTTTATTAGTAAACAAATAAAATAGTACTTAGTGATGGTAGGAAAGACCTACATTTTCAAGTTTTTTTATCCCACTATCATTTTAGCACTCCAGAATGGAACATTACGGCATAACTACGGAAATATGAAGTTGTCGCGAGAGGAGCAACTCTATGCGGTGTTAGAACACGACTGGGACAAAGTATGCGTAGCTACGCTTAATTGTGGCACGAGTGCCACGCCTACTTTGCACTTCCACTGTTTTTTTCTGTTCCGTGGGTAAACCGTATTCTTCGCAACGTATCTGATAGGTCGATAGACTATTGACCAATCATAGACGTTTGCACCGATGCTGCTGTCAAACCATGGTAGTGATGGGGCAAGGAACTTATTGATAGGGCCGTACAATCGAAAGAAAGAAAGAAAGAAAGAAAATTTATTCGACTGTAAAACAAATAAATCACAATTTTTGTTGAAATAAATAATAATAATACAAAAAACAAATTATAAAACTAAATTTTACAAACAACTAAACTCAAAAAAATAAAACAGTCGAATCGGCTGGCTAGCTCAGCATTATGCTACAGCCTGAGCTGAAGCGCTGGTTTTCAGCTAGAGCCGTTTGAAGGAGAAGAAGACAGGTGGCTTGTTACACTAAAAGGAAAGTTAAAGAGAAAGAGAAGTAACAGTGAAATTATTATTAAGTTAGTCTAAACACACAAGTTTTTTTCTTTTATTAATATTATGTGATGTGTAGTAGTGTTAATGTAGAATTGTGCGTAGTGGGGAGAACTGCATAACAAAGGAGGGCTATGAAAAATAGGGGTTGCATTCGGAGTCAGAGAAAGATGAAGTGTAAACGATAATTATTGCGAAGAGAGTTGTATTTTGAAAAAATGATCTTTTATACATTTACGAAATGAGACAATAGAAGTGAGGTTGCGTAAAGGAGGAGGTATGTTATTCCATATTTTTGAAGCAGCGTACTTAAAACTTCCTTCAAAAGCTGCAGTTCGATGTGCAGGAACCGCAAGCCGAGCAAGACGGGTGCAAGATGACCAGGTTAGCTTCTCATAGAGATGTAAAGGCTTTCGACTCTTAATAATGCCAAACAGGAGAGAGGCAAAATGAACAGGAGGTCTACCACAGAACACGATAATCGAACCTTCGTGCTCTTCCTCGTGTCTAACCCTACTCCCATACGCATCGTTTCGACCATCGTTTGAACGATGGAACGACCGAAACTTTTTTTGACAAGGGATGTCGTATGTTACTCTTGCGTACACGATAAATCGAGTTTGACGTTTACACAGATGTCAAATTTCCGAACTTTCTAACGATGCCAGCCAAGCTATCGTGTCCATCATCGTTTCCGAATTTTTATCTCTTTGCCTGTGATTTCTTCAACTATTGACTAATTTTTTGTACACCGGACTCCGTATCTTCTTTCCCGGTCGAACCTCGCTGCCTTTTGGACTAAGTGCATTGCTAAATAATTAAAATAGGTAAAACAAAACAAGATGTTTACAATAATACTTGCACGCATGGAAATTAATTCACTATTTAGGTACTTACACAACTCTTTACACCTTTAATAAAGATAACTGCACAATAATAAATTTGATTTATGATTAGCACATTTTTTTTTAAAAAAAAGTTCATCACTTGAAACTGACAAAAAGAATTTATTTTGTCACTTTGACATTGACGACTTCTTTTTTTAGTAGGCAACGAGTCCGAAAAAAAGTTTGTTTTCGTTTAACCAATTGGGGTGAAAAGGAGTGAAAACAATTGGTTCAAGGAAAACAAACTTTTTACTCAGTCATTCATTCACGATTATTGTCTATGATAACGACCGTCGTGGAGAGATACGACAATGTTACGGAGTAGCTACTAGGCGAACGTATCGGGGCACTGTCGATGGATCCGCATATATCGTTATCGATTTCCGTGGTAGACTTCCAGACCTCCTCGAGTTCATATTTAATCGCGTTTGTCCACAAAGTTATCGAGTCTAGCATTCGCCCGCAACATCGTTGAGTAGAATTCGCGAATAAATTAGATCGTATAACAACTAACACAACGTAACAGAAAACTGTGAGGTAACGTGATACATTCGTACAGTCAGACCAAAAGGTAGACGCCGCATAATGTACGGTTAAGGATACATATCGCTACCTATTTCCGGTCAGCCCTCTTTCGCTCTATTGCAAAGAAATGTCATTTATTGGCACAAGTAAGATGGAAATACGGAAATGGGTAGCATGATGTGCCGTTGACTGTACCTACTGACAGACGTCAATTAACAAAATTTCGGCTTGGGGGCCCCCAAGTTGGGGGGCCAGGTACAGGGCGGGGAGTTTCGCGGCGGACCAAACCGCATGAAACTAGTAGCATTTAATGTTTTCTAAGAACATGTTTCTAAGTAGCATTTAGTAAATAAATACCTATATTTTTTGTTGCTGTATTATTTAGTTTTTGGACCCAAATATCTCAAAAAATGTATTACTTAGACATATTTTATGATACGCGGCCATTTTTGTTCGTAATTACTTACCTACTTAGTTACTCTGTCGATTTATCATCTGCCGCCGAAACACGTTTTATTCAAAATGGCGGACAGGTAGGTATGCCAACGAGGTAGGATGCTCTTTTCGTTGTCACTCTAAAACCACCATGGTGTCGGACAGTCAGCGGCTGATCAGGCTATTCATTTCCTTCTTTGAGGACTGCTCGGAATAAGGTATCCTGTTATGCCGTTGACCGTACAGTACCGTAAATATTACCTTGACACTTTCATTATTTAAAAAACAAGGCATGGTACAAGACAAGAAACTGCCCACTGAACTGTTTTGCTTGCTGCTCGTGTAATTAGGTTTCCGTCATTTAGAGCTGCAGCACGTACGGAACATCTTCCTATACAGGTAGAAAATAAGTACAGGGCCCTGGGAACTATTTCAAATCCTTTAGTTAGCTCATTTTACTAAATAGAAACATTCCTATGATTTTAAAAATGAAAAATTGCCCGTAGTCCATCCAGGCGAACTTGTCAGGTGGACCAAGGGTCGGGAACGACCACTCAAAAAGTAGGTAGGTACAGCCTGGCAAGAAAGTCGTGAAATTAATGAGGGCGCCACTTTCGTTAATGTGGTCACCCCGTATACTACGACTAGAACAGTTTTGATAGTTTACTAATTCAACTTATTTTTTTAGAGAGAATGGCTATCACGTTGTCCCTATACAACCTCCCCACTACCGATTCGCTTGACGCAATCATCGCGCGAACCACAGTAAACACACTCCTTTATCATCAATAGGTTTGACCTCGCGTTGGCACGTACTAAGTTCGCGCGAATGCATCGCGTGTCGACCACCTAATAGGACACCAAATTCTAGTTCAGTACTTTCTCATTCCTATAAGTTTCGCGTCATACTATTAAAACGCGTTAAATTTCTTTAATCCCACATTATCCAGTAGAATAATGGAATTAGTCATACAAGTAGCCAGGTCAATCGGGTGAACCGCTAGCTCGCTAGGTGGCAGAAATGCAAAGGCAGTGGCACCAACACAGTTGATTCCCACCACACACAAACACATTGTCTGGACGGTTTGCTACTTCCAAGTAAAAAAAGAAAGAAGAAACTAGCAAAATCATAAAAATTTTAAAATTAGAAACAACAAAGCAACAAAAGATTTGCTTATTCAAAGTTTGTCCCCGTTGGTAATAACCATTTTCTATTTTAATGACGTGTTATCATGATTTTCTCCTTTCTTCGGTATATTCTCAAAAGCTGGCTCAGACGCTGCTTTGAAAATTCAATTAAAATAAAAACCTAAAAACAATAAAAAAAGTATCAATTAGCTAAAATGTGCTAACTTCTCAATTTGCTTTTTTTAAACACAGTATTGCCAGTGATAATATTTTTTAGTTCCCTTTCAGGACTTTTTTGCCAAGCTGTACTTAGTGATTGACTGACATCAATTTCAAAATTGGTACCCTTCCCCCGAATTGAAAAACGTCAATCAACGCTAAACACGCGCTCATGCTCATGCTGCTACGTAAAATCTCAATAGAATTGAAAAAGACAGCTATACTTCTGAGGTATGCTCAACGTTGATTTTCGTTTTTGAATTCGGGGGTTATTTTATTATTGTATATATTCGACGCGTCAAGTCTACTTGATTAAGGAAGGAAATAATTACCACTAAGTACCTCAATCGAACTATTCCAGAATAGTATATTTATTCTCTTACAAATAAAACACATTCTCAAAAAATTACATATCGTTTATTTATAGAATTGTTCATAAAATAATGATATCTAAACAATCTAAAAATATATTTAAATTACTCAATATTGCATTAATCTTAGTGTAATGCATCACAACGTTCAGAATAACTGAAATACCTCATTTATTTATTATTAGCATTTATATTTCAAAAGTTGATTAAAAATATGAAATAATAATTTCAATTTAATATATTTAGTTGATATTTACCATAATTGAAATTGAAAAAATATTTTTTCATTATGTTAATATTGTCGTAATTAAATTGAATAATCAATAGGAACAAAAAGAAATGCTGAATTGAGCCATTTTCTAAAATAGAATCTTATTTACGTACATTTTTGTTCTACTTGTAACACATTTTCGTTGCAAGATATAGGCGAAAAACAGTAAGTGGTAGTTGAAACATATCAACAAACCACACATATTTTGAGTAGGTAGCACTAATGTAGGCGGATGTCATATTTTAACAAATCTCAAAATAAAAATAATACATACAAAAAAAATTGAAATCATGCATTGTTTTAAGAGTATGTTGCAACTTCGTTAAACAGAACTTCACAAAACGGTAAAATATGGCAAAAATGTTGCCTACATAAGGCAACATTCCTACACGTTTCGTTCTATGAAATATAGCACCATTATATTACTTAACATTACGTAATATTAACACAATAAGAGATCTCTCATAGTTTTCATCACATTAGATAACTATATTAACGTAACCCATATCGATGGCACGACAAATGAAATAACTCATACCAGAAAACATCTTCAATTCAAAGCAAAAATTAGCAATAATTATACTTCATACAATTACGTATAAAATAATCAATGTGGACTATGGAATAGGCACCTAAGTAATACAAAGTTTATGGATAATTTAAGACAAACAACTCACTATTGGTGGGATAACTTGATGCAAGTAATTAATTGTAGACAGGTATTAAATAATTAAACATTTTACTAATTTACTATTAATTTATCAATTCGAATACAACATTGTGCGTTTATATTCCTTTTTCATAGGACCTTAAAAATTATTAGGACCGCAATTGGTTCAATTTGATCGATATACCTAGACATATCCCTTTTTTGACGCAAGAATCTAAACGGTGTTTTCCGTCTTGAATGTCATCCCTTTTACAAATAATTCACATCACATTATTGAATAGACTACATATTTCATCACCAATGTAAAATTAGCAATATTTATTAAATCCTTGCATAAAAAATTAGAGCATTGTCACAACTCATATTATGTTTGGAATGAATTATTACTTAAAAAATAATTCACATTAAAACAAGTAAGTAAAAATAACAGAAATTAGCTTCAACCTAAAGCCATTCACTAAGATTTGCCTCGCAATATTACCACAGTTCAGGATCACATTTTCATAGACAATATTTTTGGTCCACTTTTAATTTATCCTTGTAAAGATATATGTTTGTTAGTTCATTCGAAAAATATTAGGTCAGTGGATATTTAACTAGTAACTGTGGTCATACTGTACTGCATAAAAAGACGATAAATGAGAAATAAAGTAAATCTTATATTAGGAAATGCCCGCCCCCCATAAAAATACATTAAAAATAATATTGGACTAAAAATGCAGAAAAATCTCAAGAAATTATTTGTTCATAAATTTTACTAGAACGACACTAGTTCGTATAAAAACAACCCATTTTACGTATTCGAAGATGAGTGCACCAACTCCAATGAATGTGGTTCACTAACACAGCAGTAGATGTTAGTATACGACCACTGGCACTGGTATAAATAAGATTTAACAGTACCTGGTAAAAACTTAAAGACTATACTATAATTGCTTTAATAATTATCAACAGAATCACAATCCCACTAGCATATTCGATGTATTATTTCGACACATTAAGTAAAGTACAACTAAGAGAGTCTTGTCGTTATTATTGTAAACTTGATTGGCTCCGAAATATTTGGCGGTAATTGGCGTCTTTCTGAGAGTTATTTGTTACACTATTAATATTCATAAACACTATAACGAACGCGCTACAACAGCCGATGTAAAAATTTGGAGTTAGCTATTAACAAAAACCTACCTTTTCAAATATTTTTTGAACTAGTTAATTTTTGGTAATAGTACACTTTTGATATTTTCTGTGTGTAGCAATGATTTAAGTGGCCATTGGCAGCCCTGATAAAAAGCCTACGCTCTGTATTTATTAAATGGACAACGAATATCAGTAATGTAACAAACCAAACGTATCAACTAGAAATGCTTACGGCAGTGAACATTATTTGCGATCCAGTTCTAAAACTGTCTAAACAGGAAATGTATCTTAGGAAAAGTATTTCTATATAAAAATCCATCTAAAACAGCGAGATCAATGATGTTATTTGACTTTATATACGTAAAAAATATATACAATTCATTACTACTATCAAATCTGATCACAAGTCCCACAACTAGCACGATATCTTTTAAAATACACAGTCGATAGGAAAACGAAACAAAATCATTTTCATCTTTAGACAAAAATATTTGAAATTTTGTGCAGAATAAATATTTGAAGAATCTCAAAATATTTTTTCATGTGATTCAATCTTTGAAGGAAGACTTACCACAAATGATAGTGGCTATCTTACGTTATTGTGAGCAAACAGCTTCTTGTGCAGACTTAGGGGCCGTTCCAAAACGAGTACGAATAAAAGTCACTCTGGGTGGTGCGAAAATCACTCTGAAGCGTTCCTAAAACGATCCGAGTGAAACCGAGCGTTACCACAAGCCGCCTAAAACACACTCTTTCCTTATTAAAATCGACAGTGTTCCTAAAACCAATCTATCACTCTGGTATTTTCTCTCTAATTTATAGCTTTGTCTCCCTCTTTTCACCGAGGGTAAAAAACACTCTACACTACTCGTTTTGGAACGTACCCTTATTTGTATCGCAAACTGGCAAATAGCGTTTTCAGATCTCAACGCAACGCTATTAGTGATAAAATTGTGATTCGGATCACAAAGTTGATTTGTTATCTTTTAAGAACGCTGGTGCTTCCCATTTTCCTGGCCGTAAGACGTAGGGGATGAAGGCAGCTATCAAGAGGGTTTATACCACGGTCTGCGTATACCACCAACATTTTCACCCTGAAACGAGTTTGTGCCGACGGCAAAGACTTTGCCGCACCGACTTGCTTGCACAGAACCCTCCAGTTCTTGGGGTACAGCAGGTGACCTGAAAAAGCTTCTCGTGGGAAAGACCCCGTGGGCTTAGCTCGAAAAGATGGTCAAACCAAGTCATCGACTTTTCCAGGTCCTCATGAGCGCAGTGCTCCATCAGGCCAAATGATGTATCCGCTAGAGAGCAGATATTGGAAGGATTCTTCAAGAGTCACTACCCTCAAAAAATGAGGGACTTGTGTAGGATTTCTTCAAACCACTCACTAGCCGTTTCCCCGTCGCTACGTATGCGGCCGCATGACATTCATGACGTGCACATGTCCCGAATTGTCGACGGTGACGAAGCACGAGAATTTCTCGTCGTGACAAAGCTTCTTAGCGTTCATTCCTGTCAACTTGATGCATGCCAGGATCTCTTTCTTTTTTGAACCTTCCTTGTATCTGGGGAAATAAGTTGATATTTATTATTATGTCTATGTAAAATCATTAAAATTGTAAAAGGTCATGGCAGTATTTTCCACAACCTCAAATTAAGTAAGTGAGAAGCGCTTCCTCCTCGACTACTATGGGGATCTAATCACCTGGGCGAATTTATCAACTACAGAGGTATATTCTTATTTTTTTGGAATTTGGAACATTATTATTATTCTAGTTAACTAATCATCAGAAACATTTTATTTGCAGGTTATCTGAAAACCGCATTTTTTTGGCGATAAGGCTATCCTATCAAGATTGTACGAATAGAGGTTGTTGTCATAAAAATATAACGAAACAAACAAAAGGCGGCAAACTTACTTTTTATTATTCCAAATGGCTTTCCAGCAATTTCGTGGGTCGAACGATCCGTTTCCAAAGAAGAAGTTGTTAGATGGGGAGCCTAAAGAGAGGCCTTCCATCGCTTCGTGCAGATCGTTCCTGTTGTCTAACGGACTCAGTAGCGGAGTCACCACGTTGCGGCCCGTTCTGGGGAAATTAAACAAATAGGTGTTTTACATTCATGTGTAAGGTGGAAAGAGAGTATTAACTGAGATAAACCACTCGTATTATCACGCGACTTGTGGCTTGAGCAAGGCACAAGTAGCTAACAGCATTGACCTTACAACCACTAGACTTAAGATTACAGAAGAGCGGAGTCTCTCAACACATCAGACTAATACGTCTTATAACACAATCAAAAACGATCACTTTTGTGAATGAAGCGAATCACTCTTTCTCAGGTTGTTGATAGTCTCAATTTCGAGCAAGAAATCAAACATTATAATCATCTCCTTTCAAAATGCACAAACCTCCAATGGCTCCTATTAGCCCTCATCTTCATGACATAAGTGACGTTCCACCAAACAATTTCACAAGTAGCTAACAGCAGCGACCCTACAGCCACTAGACTTAAGATTACAGAAGAGCGAAGTCAGTTAACACATAAGACTAATAGGTCTTATAACACAATCACAAACGACCACTTTTGTGAATGAAGCGAGTCACTCTATCTCTGGTTGTTGATAGACTCAATTTCGAGCAAGAAATCAAACATTTTGGCTTATAAATATTTCCTTTCAACAAACCTCCAATGGCTCCTATTAGCCCTCATCTTCATGACATAAGTGACGTTCCACCAAACAATCTCCGTTGCCATGGTGACCAGCACCAGCGGCGGCTCGTCTTCAGCGTGTGCTCCGGGGGAAGGCAGCGGGGAGTGGGGGGAGAAGCCGCAGTACTGTACCCGGGACTTGTGGTGCTTATAAATATCTCCTTTCAACACACCTCCAATGGCTCCTATTAGCCCTCATCTTCATGACATATGTGACGTTCCACCAGACAATCTCCGTTGCCATGGTGACCAGCACCAGCGGCGGCTCGTCTTCAGCGTGTGCTCCGGGGGAAGGCAGCGGGGAGTGGGGGGAGAAGCCGCAGTACTGTACCCGGGACTTGTGGTGCTCATAAATATCTCCTTTCAACACACCTCCAATGGCTCCTATTAGCCCTCATCTTCATGACATATGTGACGTTCCACCAGACAATCTCCGTTGCCATGGTGACCAGCACCAGCGGCGGTTCGTCTTCAGCGACGGCGCCGGGGGAAGGCAGCGGGGAGTGGGGGCAGAAGCCGCAGTACTATACCGGGGACTCGTGGTACTTATAAATATTTTAGCTCACCCACATTTGGTTTATTTAATTCACTTACGATCCTCTACCTGAAGGTTGTCTGGAAGAGATCGCTCTCTAGCGATAAGACTGCCTAAATTGTACATTGTTCTCTGTAATTTGCTTCAAATGTAATGTTTTTGGACAATAAAGAATATCTATCATAGATAGATAGATATTCTTTCAACAAAGTGCACAAACCTCCAATGGCTTCTATTAGCCCTCATCTTCATGACATAAGTGACGTTCCACCAGACAATCTCCGTTGCCATGGTGACCAGCACCAGCGGCGGTTCGTCTTCAGCGGGGGCGCCGGGGGAAGGCAGCGGGGAGTGGGGGCAGAAGCCGCAGTACTGTACCAGGGTGCTTATAAATATGTTATTTCAACAAAGTGCACAAACCTCCAATGGCTCCTATTAGCCCTCATCTTCATGACATACGTGACGTTCCACCAGACAATCTCCGTTGCCATGGTGACCAGCACCAGCGGGGAGGCGGGCGGGGCGCGCGGGGCGGAGGGGGAGAAGCCGCAGTACTGTACCGGGGACTTGTGGTACTTATAAATATTTTAGCTCACCCACATTTGGTTTATTTAATTAACTTACGATCCTCTACCTGAAGGTTGTCTGGAAGAGATCGCTCTCTAGCGATAAGACCGCCTAAATTGTACATTGTTCCCTGTAATTTGCTTCAAATGTAATGTTTTTGTACAATAAAGAATATCTATCTATCTTATTTCAACAAAGTGCACAAACCTCCAATGGCTCCTATTAGCTCTCATCTTCATGACATAAGTGACGTTCCACCAGACGATCTCCGTTGCCATGGTGACCAGCACCAGCGGCGGTTCTTCTTCAGCGGGGGCGCCGGGGGAAGGCAGCGGGGAGTGGGGGAGAAGCCGCAGTACTGTACCGGGGACTTATGGTGCTTATAAAATATCTCCTTTCAACAAACCTCCAATGGCTTCTATTAGCCCTCATCTTCATGACATAAGTGACGTTCCACCAGACAATCTCAGTTGCCATGGTGACCAGCACCAGCGGCGGTTCGTCTTCAGCGGGGGCGCCGGGGGAAGGCAGCAGGGAGTGGGGGGAGAAGCCGCAGTACTGAACCGGGGACTTGTGGTGCTTATAAATATTTTAGCTCACCCACATTTGGTTTATTTAATTCACTTACGATCGTCTACCTGAAGGTTGTCTGGAAGAGATCGCTCTCTAGCGATAAGACCGCCTAAATTGTACATTGTTCTCTGTAATTTGCTTCAAATGTAATGTTTTTGTACAATAAAGAATATCTATCTATCTTATTTCAACAAAGTGCACAAACCTCCAATGGCTCCTATTAGCCCTCATCTTCATGACATAAGTGACGTTCCACCAAACGATCTCCGTTGCCATGGTGACCAGCACCAGCGGCGGTTCGTCTTCAGGGGCGTTTGCTCCAGGGGAAGGCAGCGGGGAGGCGGGCGGGGCGCGCGGGGCGGAGGGGGAGAAGCCGCAGTACTGGACGGGGGACTTGTGGTGCTTTAGCAGGCGGAGTTGGCGCTTGCCGCGGACGTTCCACACCTGGGAAACAATTTTATATTAGTTTGTACCAAATAGTCTTACTTATATTAAAAAACAGAAACAACACAGTACAGCAACAACTTTCCGACACCGGTGGTTGAGTCACATTATGTTTGTATATTGTGTTTTTATTTATTATTCCTATTATAGTATTTAAGTCTATTATTAAGTGTGTTTTTGTTTGTTTGATTAAGTTTTTGACGATTTGAAAGCACTTGTTAAATAAACATATTTCTGATTCTGAGAATGTTTATTAATTTTGCAGTTTATAACCAAGAACCCGCTGTAACACAATTACAGAGAGCTCAATGTGTTCCACTTAAATGGCGTGAAAATGATTCTAGCACTTTCCATGCAGTAACTTTACCAAAGATCAGAAAACAAGAAAAAGACTACAAATAAAAAATTAAAGTCTGAAGCCAAGACCGAATGTCTTTTTCTGGTTCTTTGCTCTTTGGCGTGAAAATGTTACATGAGACCAAGACGTATTGCATGAAAACAAAAATAAAAGTGGAAATACTATTTGACATTCGTTTTAACTAATTTTGAGGTTATTGATACATTATTAATTATTCATAATTTATATTCTGAAAACTCTTCACACTAATACGTTCCCCTATCTTTTTTTTAGTCTTCTCTTTTGAACATGTTAACATTGTTATAGTTTTAAATTCATCTCGAAGATTATTGCCTCTTCGAATTGGAAAGTGCAGTTAGCCTTACAAGGACAGGGCACAGTAACAGCAGCGCCAAATCATTTTAGACAGCTTAATTATTTTTACATAATTTCTAACTGTAGTTTTGAATCGTTATTATAATTATGGTTAGGAAAAATTTCTTCGCAGAAGATGTTTAATGTAATAACATAACATAAATTGCCAATTTACGCCCCACTGCTGGGCACGGGCCTCACCTCAACTATGAGGTGGATTACGCCATACTCCAACACACGAGCTCACTCGGACTCGGGCGGGATCGTTGGAGGGAAGTAAGGTTAGTAAGCAACCTTAAGATGTTATCAAGCTGCTTTAAGGCAGGCCTCCGATTAGGCTTAACGACTGACATCTAGCGACGTCAACCAAAATGACATGCATTATTCTAATTATTTTTTAGGAAATATTTATCTCTACATGCTTACCACAACGTCTCCAGAATCGAGGCCCATGGCTAGTATGTACCCATCCGCCGTGAGGTCGCAAGACGTGATCCTGTTGTTCAGTCTGTAGTCTTGAATCACGACTGACATCTAGCGACGTCTACCGAAATGACATGCATTATTCTAATTACTTTTTAGGAAATAATATTTATCTCTAAATGCTCACCACAACGTCCCCAGAATCAAGGCCCATGGCTAGTATGTACCCATCCGCCGTGAGGTCGCAAGACGTGATCCTGTTGTTTAGTCTGTAGTCTTGAATAACATTCAGTTCCACCACTTTGTCTTTCACTTTCAACTCGAACGTCTACAATTTTAAATTGTTACTATTAATAAAAACACAAACTTAACTAGACAGGGCTGCGCTGTGTGGAACATGTCCAGTGATATAGAAAGAAAGACAAATAGTTTATTTAGTGACACAATACAATGCAAAGATAAAAATGATAAGAACTAAAAAAATATCAATAAGATTTTTTGACATATGATATTGTCATTTATTTATTTAACCACGCGGGGTGTAGATTTTAGATGGGTGTAAGATTAGCGCTAAGTCCTACTACCGTCAGATGTTATCAAGCCAATGTCACACATTTTGATAACAGTTCTTCAAAATAACAATGAAATAACCTCAGAGCCACTTTGAAATGCGAATCTTCATACTTCAGTGTTTGCATTTTATTTAGTAATTTATATATTTAAATTAGGTATACAAACAGATTACAGTCGTTACATAGCAATTAAAGTATATCAACTTAATTATAACTAGACAGTAATCCTTAATTTGTCTCGACGGCGGTTCTTTCTAACTGTACATACCGTGAAGCCAGTCTTGAAGTCGTCGCAGATGGCCAATACGTTCTTCTGCAAGGCGGCGCAGGTGACGTTCGCGTCCGACTGCCTCGCGTTCAGAACGCTGACTAATTTCATTTCGCGGTTCCATAGCTTCACTACCGCATTGCTTTCTACTGTTAGCAGGCCTGTGGAACATTTTGTTTTTTTAAAATAGCTCGAGGACTGAAAAAGTCAAACCAGAAGATCTGAGGTATTGATCAATGTCACCATTAGCTGTTAATAATGTTAATAAAAAACCTCCATCAACAACCACTCTGGTTCATACGATTACGTGAGATGCACGACTAGTGGCATTCGTTAGACTCCGTAAGTACTAAACTATGTCACCATAACGAGAACGATGTATGTGGTGTGACAGTTTTTGGCGTGTCACTTTGAACACCCTGTGAACTTCACCATACTTAGGAACTGTTGTGTATGCATGTCTATGTGTGCGTGCGTGTCTGCGTACGTCTCTCACAATATTAAATCAGTGAAGACCGTTGTAACAACACAGCTGCACTTATTTTCACTGGCTGGTATGAAAAGAAGCAGATGCCGAGATTTATCCCACAAGAAAGCATACCTATGTCTTGCACGTAGAAGCACTCGACCAGTCCACTGAGGCCCTTCAGCCGCCCGTTGGAGAACATTCGGCTCTTGGAAGTAAGGCTCGACTCGCTGCCGGAGCTCGACAGCATGTCTGGTTGGCTGCTTTTCTTTTTTATACCTAAAATTAAATTTCAGACTTAGGCTCATATTCTACAACGATTCAAAACTCGATACAAACTCAAACACTTGGTATTATTATCATGTTTAAGGCTGCGTTTCCATTAGAGATACGTTAAGAGGAATCTTTTAAGAACCAATAGAACCGCTTCACTGAGCGAAGCTAGATGAATGGAGGGATTCTATTGGTTCTCAAAAACACAACTTATTTAGTTTAGAATAAGCCCTATATTGTACCACATTTACAGCAAATTAAAACATAGTCATTCATTAAAAAAAATGTATCAATTTCCAACTGTTGTATTTGCCAAATAAATAAATAGAACTTCAAACACAGGAAATCAAGGGTTTTCGAAATAAGATCGGTGTCAGAGTGCAGTGGAGGAGTCGGACTGCAAACGCAAAGTTTATTTCCTTACAATTTGATAGTGACAGCGGCACAGCGCAGTGCAGTGTAGAAAAAAAAGTCAATCGTTAAAACAAGATTTCGACGATATATTTACCGATACGAGTCCAATCCTATGTGATACACTTGTACATCTTAATTCTCAGGCTCGGTCTATTATTTCAAAGTATCCTTTTCGCTACAAACTTAGAGTCATAGGGAAATATAATTATCATATTTTTTCTAAAATGATTATAAAAGGTAGGAAGGTTTTTAAGATAATAAAGAAGACAAGAAGAGATTTTTTCTAACAAACCTTGCCAGTCATTTAGTAGCTCCTGCGATCCTAAATGAGCCTTCCCACAATGCAGCATTTCTGGCTTCCAATCCCCATCGCTGGTCAGTCTGTACGCCATCAGCGAACAGTTCTTACTGCCAGCAATCAACAGTTGAGGGTTCACGAAGTTCAAATAATGGACTGGATCATACATGTCCATAATGACTTTAGTCACTTTGGACCGAAGGGAGTATTTCTTCACTGATCCGGAACGTAGGCCGTAAATAATGTAGAGGTTGCAAGGAGATATCTTGACGGTGGTGATTTCGTCGTCTGGTTGTGTTAAAATTTCTGTTAGCACTTTTCTACCGCGCATTACCTGAAAGATCACAACATCCTTAAGGGTTGGGTTTATGATATTCTTCTACTTAACGAAAATTATTAAAAAACCTTTCGTTTTAGGTTTAAATTGAGAGGTCATAAAATCCTATGAATCCTTGCATGTGTTCTTTATATTGACATCTGTTCTTTGATGCTGGATTTTATACAACAACTATTGAACTCAATAGAGTTAGTGATTGCGGAGAAGAAAATAATACCGAAATTAATGTAGCTTTGTACTTCGGTGTTTGTGGCCACTTTGCGATAAGAGCAAGGAGTAACTGATGATGTGTCATACATATACTTTTATGAAATAATTATACCAACCTGTATGTTGTTTTTATCGTCAACCACAGCCAAAAACGGTTGGAAAGAGCCATCATTATTATTGCAGATCCCCTTCAAGTTCAGTGGTTTGAGAGTATGCCGGTCCAGACTGAGGCTGTTGACCACCGGCCGCTTGGGGGCCTCGCTGTGGGCCATGAAGGAGTGGTGGCGTTTGGGCGTGCTGGAGGTACTGTGGGTGGCCGTGCTGGAGGCCGGGCTGAGCGGGGTCGCGGGGGACTGGGCGTTGGCGAAGCTCACGTCGAAGCGCTTCGTTAGACGGACTTTGCTAGAATGTACAAAATTACATAACACACTTTATCTTAAATTGACAAACTTTTTGAATCGTATCCGGTCACCATGGTCTTCTGGGAGAAATCTCTTAATAGAGATAAGCACACCTGTACATTTTGTGTTCTAATTATTTTCGATATGAGTAATAAATAAATTTATAGCAAAAGGGGAAGTAAAGTCGCGTTTCCATGGGGCAACATTTAGCGCGCGACACGGTACGCTCAACAGTTTGGCAGGCAACATGACGCCCGGTGCACAAAGTATGAAATATCAAGTATTTCATACTTTGTGCACCGATACGATAGTTGCGCATTGCTGATCAACATGATTAGCTACATGTTGTGCAACATGTCGCGCGACTAATGTTGCCTAGTGGAAACACGGCTTATGAAGAAAGTTGACTGTTGCCGGAATGTGAACGGAACATTTAGAAGCACCAAGAAGACACCAAGCCAAACTAATTCAAGCCCAACGTGGTAAGGAGGCAGGCCTTCCGCCGCCATCCTGGTTGCTTCGGTTTAAATTCTATGTTTTCATTAAAAACAAATATGGTATACACGCGTGTAAAAAGCGCGCTCATTACCATAACATAACATTCACGACACTGTGGCAAAAAATATAGCCTAATGGTAAGCAGTTATTGCAGCCTATGAATACGTGTAACAGCAGTAGTATAACTTGCGAGTTTCCGAACTTAAAAAAATATGTAGCAAGACTACTTACCCGTTTTTCTGTGTGGTCTGCAACACATACGAGGCGTTTAGATTCCATACTTTAGCAGAATTTTCTATAGTCCCAGTGCCCGTGAGCAAGACATCTGAGCCGGATTCGAAGTCGTTCCACACCGCTGTCTCACTCACATCCATTGATACCACATTCCTACAAAAAAGGAAATACATTTCAAATTAAAATTGTTATTTGTCAATCACCACTAACCACCACATTTAAAAAAATAATAATAATAACCCTGTCCAGTCGGTCACCAGTTTCTTGAATTGAAAACAAACTATATTACAGGATAGTGTTATTGTTGATCCTGAATCTGTCTTGAAAGGTAAACGACTTATTTGCCTATTACCAATTGGGTAGCCAGAGCTGACTATACTATTGGTGAATGTAACACTAAGAAGCCGGATGAGGTATTTGATGATAAAGTTAAATTACGTTTCATATACTTTTAGGTAATTCTATTAAATGAAATAATATTATGAGTATTTTGAGAAAATCTCCATAATACAGAGATGATACAGAGATTATAACATTATAACGCTTTTCCTGAGTGATTGATCACCTTGTCTAATTTCTCATTTGGGTAAACAATTTGGTCAAGCAAGACTTCATCATCTCATTCGCCATATTTATTTTCTGCCAGCAACCATCCCAAATCATCGGTCAGACTTGCTGGCCCAGCATAAGTGGTTCTCACCCGAGAATCGACGTGGTTTCCTGTCACCAGTTCTACAACATCAACCAGCAAACAGCTTCTGAGAGCTATGTTCAATTCCCTCAATTGAGTATACTCAGGAGGCTATAGCCTTCGATGAAATTCTTTCGGAGTTTATCACAGCCCTTTACACAACATTTTGAATTTAATAACTTGAACTGAATGCTTGGCAACCCCCGTGAAGCCATCGTTTCATTACTACTGTGGGCAGTATAATAATATTTTGGTAATTCAGGGTATGGCGGTAAGTCATTAATTCCATAAAATAACAATATACATTGTGTCTGATATTACATAGCGCTTCCAATACATTTTAATAAAATACTAAGTAAATAATCTTGCGAAAATGTAAACCATCAATCTCATGTTAATGCAATAGACTTACCCTCTTCTATTTTCCAAGTCAAAAACCCTTGAATTAGTCTTCAGATCGATGCAAATGATCCGACTGTCATCCGTGGAAGCGAATAGCAACGAGCCAGTCTTGTTGACAGCTGCCGTCAGAAAGGTTAGGTTGTCTTTCACTTTCTTGGCTAGGATGATCCTTTTATACCTATAGGTATTGCCGTTGTTCTGATAGTTTATTTTGTATTCGTGTTCTGTTATCTCATTCGATTTTAGGGTTATGATTTTGTTGCTACCTGAAATTAATGAATGAGCCTTGTTCACAGATTTATATATAATAATAATAAACAAATAGGAAAATTATAAAATAAGAAACGCGTTATTGTACACAAAACAGAGTCATTTACAGGTAAGTAGTACATTTTAGTGTCAACGAACAATTAAGACGGTCTTATTGCTTAAACCAATCTATGCCACACGTAAAGGAACTATCTTACCCAGAAAATATTATTTATGGTAAAAAGTCTTTTGTAAAATAAATGAGACCTGATTAATTTGACTATTCAACTCATAGGATACAACTTCAGATACTTCAAAGAAAACATGATATATGAAAAAATACCAAAAATAAAAGCAAATCACAAAATCAAAAAACCTTAAAACAACTCACCCGGAACAGCCAAGACACTCAAGACAGTGTCAGTTTCCTCGAAGGTCATGATCTTCTCCTTGGTAGCCTGGTTGATGAGCACCACGTAGTTGGCGTCGCCGCTAGCGACTGCCGTGATCAGATACAGGTCATGGTTGCACGGCACGCAGCATAGGATCTCTTGGTCTCTTTCGAAGTTGTCATACACTATGGAAGATGAGACGAAAGACTGATTATTGGGCCAATTTTCTGCCCAAGAGCTAATTTATATCAAGAGTGCGTTCCGAATTGAGTCGAAATCGAAAATAGCGCGCTCACACGCGTCTCCGAATTGATAATATGATACTTCAACACGGGGACTCAATGCTGATTGTTGGAACTGTCTCAGACTAGTGCGAAACCTTGCTGTCAGGTGGTATTAAGCCGCCTTAAGGTCTCCCACTAGGGTTAACAACCATCAGGTACTATAAAGAATTAAGGGTGCTGGCAGACCTCGGCGAAGAATGGCGGTTGTTTTACCGACAAGAGCGATGTAAAATATATTGCTGATGATGTGGCTCAATACATACCTTTCAATACGGTTCCATTGAAGCTGTACAGGATGATCATCTTGGAGGTGTGCGTGATCAGAACCTCTTCGTTGTTCGCCCACCTGCAGCTTATGAAGGGGCCCATCTTTGGCGGTATCGTGCAGTTGCTCATATAACTGCTGCAGTCAGGTTCTTCTGATTCTGGATTAAAATAATACGTAATTAGAAAAAAAAGACGACTTTCTGAAGACATTACGAACTGAAAAAAGACAAAGAAGTATTAGACTAAATAAAAACGGGAGAAAACCAATAAAAATAAACAAACAATCTGGGGCAGCAGCAGTGTGTAGGTGTTCACTATAAAATTGACCACATTCAGCTGCCATGACCTGATAGGTACAGACCCTGGTTTTCAGTCAACGGCACATCAGGCTACCCAATTTCGTTTATTATCTTGTTCTTGCTAAATAACATTTATTTACAATAGAGCAAGAAGGACTGACCTGAAATGGCTGTCTGTCGTGCCGTTGACAGATCATGGAATGTAGATAGTTTAGTAAAAATAAGTATTTTAACGATTAAAATGAAAGAGAGCCCATTAGAAAAGTCGTGGCCCAGTGGTCAAAGATTCTGGCTCGGAACCCGGTGGTCCCGAGATCAAATCTGGCCAGAACACACTTACTTTGTGTTAATTCTACAATTTGCGGCTAACTCTCCGGTGATGGAAAACACCGATATAAAACCCAAGCAACCCGGATAACGGCGGTAGGCTCGCCCGTTACCACGTTGGGTTCAAATTCCCTCGGCGAAATGTGGGCTTCTGAATGTTCCGTTCAACATGACGGCAACAATCAGTGTGCCTCTGACTAACCCATTAGGGATATGGTCGTGAGGGTATGTTATGAACTGGGATTTTAATATAAAATTAATAGATTCTTGTCCACTCACCCTCGTCGATGACGTCATCAGCCTCGTCCTTCTCCACGTCATCGATGTACCAGAGCTTGATGACGCCGTCGTACGACAGCGCAGCCACTTGCGGCGGGTTTACCGGACAAACGCCGACCCACTTTATAGACGCACCAGTACCAGTTAGATCTTTCTTCAGCTTGTTGGTTGGAATGTGGAAGAACTGGAAAATTCAATTAGGTTTATAGTCCGTTCGCCATAATAAGGTAGTGGTTACATACTTTGTCCTTCGATCTAGCTCGCCCCCTAACCAATAAAATCGTTCCTAATTAGAAAGTCAAGTCCACAGTGACCAGTTTAACGCATACTTTCGAAAGCAAAGGTTGGATCTGAGTTTTTTTGTGTGCAACAGAAATAAGTTTAAAAATCACTGCATTCTTATAGCGAACGGACTGTAATGTTATTCAACATGGAAGGTGCAGAACTGATGCTGATTTTGTTTTTTTTTGCTTTTCATTCTTACTACAATTTTTAACCTACATCATTACAATGACATGTGTGACTCTGAGAAAGTTCTCAAAATAGTATTGACGGTTTGACGAAAACAATAATAATACTAGAGTGACAGAGTCGTATATCGAATAAAGAGACGATGCAAAGTAAATACTTCCAAAATATTTGAGGACTGACACATCATTCTGTTGTGAGTACAGTTTTCACTTTAGTGGTACAGAGGCGCTCACATCAACCTTAACAAAGCCGTTGCAAAATAGATCTTATGTCAGTAGCATAAGGTGCCCCTAGTTAAAGGTTAATGTGAGCGCTTTTGTACATGAAAGGACAAGTCCATAACGTTTCAAGACGTGATTTTCGAGTAAATTTTATCTAACAAAACAAAGGGAATCAAAGCCAGATTTTAAAAGCTTTCCAGTGATTCGGAATTTCGGAATAAATTGAAATGTAGTTTCAGAATATTGAAAAATGTAACGTTAACAACAATAATTTTGTTTATAACATAAAATACTATATTAAGAAATATATACTTTGAATTTGTTTTTTGCAATCAGATTTTCATTGTTCCTTTGAATTTTTACGGTTTTATCATGTAAGTGTGTTGGCTGCCGAGCTATACGCTTGCATTTTCATCGTTAAATAAATGAAAGAGACAACAACATTAAAAAACGAAGTTGCCAGAAATTATATTACCTTTATAAGTCCCGTGATAGTTCCAACAAGTACATAGTCACCGAGGAAGCACACAGCCGTGATGATTTCTTTGACATCTATTGTTGAATGCTTGATCTCTTCTACATCTTGAGGGTGTCTATGAACAAATTGAACATTATAACGACATCATTATTGAATACATCTTGATAGTATTATTGAGGAACGTGAGAATCAGGGTGCGACGCTCCTCAGCCACCATAGAAAAGGGAGGACCCTCTGACCAGACGGGTGTTATGTCTGTCCCGACTGTTATCGGGTTCTTCTTGATAGAAGAACCCGCATAAGGAACCTTGGAAAGCGTGTTTCAGGTCTGTAGTTTCTATGTGGCGAGATAGATGTCGCTACATATTTCTACAGTTGAGCATAGAGTGATTCACTGCATTACAGAATTGCAGTACTAGGTAAACTGCAATACTCTGTAATTGCCTTATATTAGTATTAAGTTCCATATCAGAGAGAAACAATTGTTACAAGATAAGATCCCACGGTTTATCCGTCCGCTAACAATGGTAACAGGTTATTACGAAGTTAATAGCACTTTTAAAATTTAATTTGGTTTACTGTATCCTTATAACTCAAGGAAATACCAGTACTGTAGAAATCGCGAAAGACACATAACATAAAACATAAACGGCCTATATACGTCCCACTGCTGGGCACAGGCCTTACCTCAACTATGAGGTGGAACGAACCATACTCCAACACGCGGGCTCAGTGCGGATTGTTGGAGGGTTGTAAGGTTAGTGAGCAACCTTAATGTGAGATGTTATCAAGCCGCCCTAAGGCTTCTGACTAACACACATTGGATCGCAAAAGACATTGGAAAGTTTTGAAAGGCTTCCTCTGGGGGAGGCCTACGCTTAAATTTTAGTGTGATGGGTAAGAAAACTTACGAAAACTCAAAGTAGAGTTCATCTCTAGCGCAGCCCTTCTGCGCTATATCAGAGGCCTTCGTGTAGAGTATTCCCTTAGACTCGTTCTGTAGGATGCTCTGCACGATGTCTGTGCATGGATACCGGTATAGGTCGATGCCGTACGTGCTGAGGTACGCTTTGATGTTGCACAGGAGGTCTCTGTCGAGATCCTGGAATTTAAAATCTGTTGAATTGGTTGGAACTGCTGCTTGAATGACTTCATGAATGGTCGCACTTTACTAGGGTAGTTAGGCCGGTATTCTAAAACAATACTCTAGTACGAAACAAAGTATATGTATAAATATGGATTCAACGATTCGCAAGTTTGAAGCAATGACTCCGATTCATGCTTTGAGAGTCGTTTCGAAATAAAGGCCTTAATATGAATAATAACCATCTGACTGAGACTGATATCTGGAAACTAGGAACAAAGAAAATGACTGCTTATTGTGCCTTTAGAACCCTATAATTATCAGTTGTGTCAACATACCCTAGCCCTAGTGCGCGAATATATTCCAATGTGCAATTGTGACACTTACCGCTTAGCGTTTCAATCAAAGCGTTAAACGACTATTTTAACTTGTTTTGAGTAAACGTTTTTTTAATGAAAATGCGCAGTATAAACAGCAATTTACGTTCTTAGACGACCTTCAGACACACACCCATATCATTAAGGGAAAACCAAAATCATTAAGAGTTAAGTTGCTTTGAATGGTCCATTGCTGAAGGGCAAGTCAGGAACAGTGATAAGACGTAATGGACTTGTTTAAAAGTTGTAACAATACAAATATTTACTATCCTAAATTGTGTCGTATACAAGCAGCATAGCAAAAATTATATAAACGCGATAAGTCTAATTTTAAGCAATTAAATTTGTAACCACAATGTTTACGAGGAAAACTAACATAATTTCTAAAATGATTTTAACTATATACTTTTAGGTACTACACAGAGCTTATCAAAATGCTAGTACTATGGATGATTAGTTCAAAATGTATGTGCACAAAATCTATTATTAAAGTCAATGATATCGTTTGTTAATTGCAATATCCTGAAACAAAAAACAACATGACTAATGGTATTTCAGTTACAATACGACATACTTACATCATTACTTATGTACGTTTCATATTTTTGAAGGTCAAATATAACGTCAGCAGGTCCCGTGAGCCTCACTTTGTTGCCGAGAAACTTCAGGTCCAAATACAGAGAGTTGAACAACATCCATCGGTTGTTCAGATTCTTCGTGTTCAGTATGTGGTAGCCGATATAAAACGCGATATAGCCGTCGTCGGTTATCTCAACCGGAGGTTGTTTAATAACATCGTACTGGTAGCTCTTCAAAAAGTCGCTATGTAGCTTCTTAGTATCGTCTTCATTGACGCATGTTCTTAGATAGTTCATGATTAAATCGTGTACTTCGTATAGATAATTCCGTTGATCGTGATCGTAGAATTCTATGATAAGGGACTTGATGCGTAACTTCCGCATTATTACTTCAACATCACTCGTACTTTTATTCCAGAGCTTAGCGAGCACTTTAGCTGATAACTTTACATTGTCTGGTAGGACAGCAAGCATTTTAAAGAGCGGTAAAATATCCGGTTTTAGTGAATTTATGCACATTTCTATTGTTTTCATTTGGTTGTCGTTATGTCGGTATAGGCTGTGGATCATGATTATTTACATGAAATCGTGAAATTAAATTATAATTTGACGAAAATGTATCGCAGTGCAGAATAGGAGGTTATGAAATTGATTATTATTTATTTTCTGTCAAGCTACCTTTGAACTGTGTAAATGATCATAAAATAATTAGCAAGCATTAAACCTTATGTATTTGAGTAAGTTAGCTACAGGGAAGCGAGCACAAACCAGTAAATACTGATGGCATTTAAAGCTTTTAAATACTTACAAAAAGAAATCCTTCTTCTCCAACTTATTCAAATAATAATTCCATCTTCTACTATCATGTATCAGTCTTTCTTTGTCTTCTGCTAGTTGAGCACCAATCAGGCCAATATTGAAGGGACTGCCCTTGCAAGCGTCGTGGAACTTCTTGGCTTGTCTAGGTAACTGTTGCACATCAAGATCTAAGTATGAGGCCAGTAACTGTAGAGTTTCTTCTTCTTTTAGACTATTTTCTATCTGAAAAAGAAATTGAGGTATGCATATTTGAACGATATGTTATGTACAGGCTGGTTTGTTTATTTATAAGATTCTTACGTCATTCATCATTTACGTGATCGAATCTGGAATGAATAGATTTGTAGAAGAACTGAAGTCAAGGCCTAACGAAAAGTCAATTTGAAGAGGTCAATTGGAAGTGAGATGTAAGAATGAGATATGAGTGGACTGCCGATCTGCTATAGTTTTTGGGAGCCTACACCCGGTAAAATCTATAGAGTATACATATCTGTAGATGGAATATTGAGAACAGTCATTATAGCCATTACATTTAACCGGCCAGCTAACAAGGACGCATCAATGCATCCGCATTATCTTTCAATTGTTCAAAATTATGTCTGCCATTACGTATTTTTCAACAAATGTCACCAAAATAAATTATATGAAACCTGAACTCCCGACAGGCGTATCTCTTTTGTCAAACATCTAGTGTTTGACAGGTAGAAAAATTTGCTAAGAGAAAACTAAATTGTGGTTTTTGCTTTGTTCGGTGAGTAAACATGAAAAAATGCTAGCATTTTTTCAACATTTCCTAAACTTCCACCAACATTTCAAAACCAAAATTAGCCAAATCGGTCTAGCCGTTCTCGAGTTTTATCCAGACTAACGAACCTATCTAATAACTTGCCGAAATAGTCAACACAATTAAGTTAACTATTATGGGAACACTATCAATTGTTTCAGTAGCATCGCAAAGTGTTCCTCGCCTCAAAGAGTCAAATAAGTCGTAAAACCAATTTGATGTAATTGGTGACATCATAATGGAACGTGAAAAAATTGTATGGAAGAGCGTGCGCCAGACCAATTTGTGTCACACCCACATGCATTATCTCTCTTGAGTCTCAGTTTTAAATTCGAATATGACTGTTTAAGTTGGTAGCGATCCAGTTGAAAATTTATAAGATAATATGATATCAAGAATACTATAAATTAATACTTTAACACGTTTAGTGAGTGACTGTAGTTGGAAATGCTAAGAGCTCAGAAGGAAACATACAAAATTAGAAGCTGATAGGGTTCAAACCAACATCTTCGTCATTGCCTTCTTTGGTTAAGGTAGCGAAATCACAACTTAATTGTGAATCCATGCAGTAACTTTACTAAAGATCCGAAAACCAGAGAAAGAAAATAAATGATAGTCACTTACCTTGATAATTTGCGGATGAAAGCTAGAAACGACTTCAGAGTCCCTAGTCGTAACCAACATCTTGCAGCCGATATCGAACGCCTCTACGCATAATTTCTCGTTCACCTCAAATACGAAAAAAAATATATTTAATTGAGAAACACAGGTATATTGGGGTACAGACAGAACAGCTGTACACATTTTGACAGTTCGTATAACTTCGCAATGCACCTCGAATGCATCGGTGTATAAGTAAAGTAAACATAAGGCTGGGCACAGGCGTGACCTTAAAACTATGAGGTGACGCGAGCCTAAGGTAAAGTAAAAAAAGTTTTTATTTACGTCATAAAACGCTTATTTCTGACATGTCAAGACAACATCTTAATAAACATGAAGTGACTTTACCACCGGTACAGATGTTGATTCTATCGAGAAGAATTCGGCAAGAAACTCGAAGTTTTAATTTCAAAATTTTTAATTTATTAAATTATAGTCAAGACATAGAATAAAAATGTGCAGAAGAGCAGATTACATCTACAATAACCTTTTATGTTTACCTCGTCTAGCACCAGCAGAGCGTCTTTAAGCACCGGCTCCGAAAACTGACTCTTGAGCCGGTCCCTTAACTCCTGGTACGTCCAGTCGTACGACGACAGCGACTGGGTCTCATTGTTGGACCCGAAACTTGACATTGACATCGTAGAGTTCATATGCGAATTGCGAGTGTAGATTGATGATGCTTTGCGGTATAATCTGTTACAGGAAAATACGTTGAAATACGTTGATTGAGTTCGCTTCAGGGGCTTGAGCTAAAAGCAGGTGATTGTTCAATATATTAATTGGTGATCTGCTATGCCATTTTCTCAGCTTAGTTCCGGACTTAGCAAGCTGCCTCCTCTAGCCAGATTCAACTTTTTTCCTGACTATAGTAGCTGACTTAAAAAGAATCTTAATCTAGATTGACTTTTTGAAAATCTATGTGTAGGTTTTGTTAGATGGATAAGGCATGTGGGCTTGCATTAAATGAAAAGCAACAGCTTCTTTGACAAAGTAGTCAACACTATTCTAAAATCAGTGACGCTTTTTACAGTAGCAGTAGTAGTATAATCCAGTTACCTTTCAGGTTTTGCTATCTGTCCGAATATAGACATTAAAATTTGGTATATTATTAGTATTTTTGCCACAAACTGGTTTTCATACGACGAATATTTATTTATTAATTATTTAACCAAATACTTTATCTATATCTATTCTATACCTACTTATAATAAATCTGTAGGGAGGCCAATTCTGTACATGAAATATATTAAAAAAATAACTATCAAGGGATGATTAGGGACCGCTACTGATGCCAAAAATGCAATCAGTAAAATTTTTGTCTGTCTGTCTGCTGTATGTTCGTTATAGAAACAAAAACTACTAGACGGATTTTAACGAAATTTGGCACAATTATTCTTCATACTCTTGGGCAGGTTATAGTACACTTTTCATTACGCTACGATCAATGTGAAGGGTAATATTGGGAAAACAGGAAAAGTTACTCTATTTTTTAAACGTAAAAACTACTAGATGGATTTAAATGAAACTAGAGTGATATAGTTTATGCATCTGAATAAGACATAATAATTAGAATCTATAAAGATATATCACATTTTTCTTAACTCAAGTCCACGCGGACGAAGTCGCGGGCGGCCGCTAGTCATTACATAAATGAAATAACACTTCTTCTACTTACTTATTCTGTTGAGCAATAATATCGTCTTCTGTCCTGCAGTTGCCGAGGTTGAGCCAGAAGACGACGCCGTTGAAGCTGTTGGTGATCAGATCCGAGTTGTCCCGGAGCACGCTGATGATGACGGACGTCTTGCCGGAGCCCGACATGCCGTGGAGCGCGAGGATCTTGTGGCGAGCGAGCAGGATTAGCTTGGATTCAATCTCGCTTTCCTGAGGAGGGATAACTGCTTTTAGCCTTGAAAACGAGGAAAACTATCCCTGTCCAACTCAGGACATTCTTATTATGGCATACTAGACAACGGAGAAACATACTTAAACCTTCACCTTTTTTTAGTTGGGGTTGACAAACTGACTGTTTCCCGTATGGTGTAAAGGACATTCAAGACATCAATTTGCAATCTACAGTATGTGAGCTTAATTTAAGTCATTTGAGTGTTTTAAATAGTACAGGAGTTAGTCCCGAAACTTTACAACCTAGGTGTAATGGCTAGTATTGAAGAGGTAACTACTGATTGCTTAAACTTAGTCAAGAGACGTTTTGACGTCATAAACACTTGCTCGTTCGGCTGATATGATGATGATGTTTTTTTTCTCTACGTAAGTACACTAAGAATGTTACCACAGCGGTCCTCTTGACATAGTGCACCGGCAGCCTCGGAACATCTCCTCGACTAAGGCTGTCCTCAAAGCTCTCATTCATGATCGGCTCGTTGTTGTCTTCAGCCAACTTCTTCCACAGCCACTGGTAGTCTTTGTTGAGGCAGTCCACGAACGCCTCGAAGGCGCTGTTGTCGCCTCGGAGGAGCAGCGTGTCGATGAGATATCGGGCGCGATCTGTGCGATTAGTCTGTAACAAGAAAAACAGGTTTAATGCACATGAACACAAAGTTTCAAGGCATACTTGGCCAGCCAACATCAACAGAAAGTGAAGAATAACTAAAAATCTATTTAAGATTACATTTATGTCTAGCTGTGCGCTGTTGTTAAGTAGCGTTGCGCTTTCTTCAGAATTCTTGGTATGAGACCAAATTCCAAATCCAAAAGAAAATTTGCTAACACATATGTCTTTAACCTGCGAATCTAAACGAACGAACGACGAATATTTGTGGTTGCTATATCCAGATCAATCAATCATAACTTATATCTTGTGAATACTAAATGGCGTTGTCAATTCATAAATTGGAGAGCGATTGTCGTGTCGTGTAAGTGTGACCATCAAACGCGATATTATGCGATATGCCAGAAATACTACTGGCGGCGCGATTACATTTTACTCGTTATCTTTTCCGTTACATATTTATAAAAAGTTAAGTAGGTACGAACGTAGATGCATTTAGCATTGATAACAACTAAACATGATGAGTATGAGTCACGGGTACTTTCTTTTCATATCTAATAACAGCGTTCACACCGTACGTAACTTTGATTGTTTATTCACATACAACCCATACCGACATATAGCGAAAACGCACTTATTTTCATGATTTATGCTTTATTTTGGAGGGCTTGAAATCTAGACTATAATCCTAACCTTTTGTATTATTTTAAGCATCGAATAATATAGATTGACGACCGTCTTGGTGTAATTGTTGAGAAGTCTGCTACTACACCAAGGGTCGCGGGTTCGATCCCCGCACAGTACAAACATTTGTGTGCATGAACATGTCTGTTTGTATTGGTCTGGGTGTTTCCTATGTATATATATTTAGTATGTATTTACAAAAAAAAGAAAAAGTATTTAATTGTATGTGTATCCGTTGTCTAGTATCCATAATAACGGACTATAAATTAGCCCACTTGGGACTAGATGGCGCTGTGTGGAATAATGTCCAAAGATATTTATTTAAATTTATAAACGATTAAGAAATAATTAATAATTCCTACTGTAAGGGTAAGTTGCACCATAGTAGAAGTTAAAGTTAAAGTTATTTTTTTTGTTAAATTTGACAATTCAACGTCATTTTTGGTCGTCAAATTGTCAAATTTGACAAAAACTTTAACTTTAACTTCTACTATGGTGCAACTAACCCTATGTGTTTCGCGTTTGTCCTGCACTGCAATGTGTAGATTTGTTTGATCGTGCCAGGAACGTACGAGCATCAATATCTACTGATATTGAACTGTAAGTTTTTTTGTGCACATACCAGAATTGATGAATTTGACAATATTACTTCTAACGTGCTGTTTTGACTCGGTTCACTCAGTCAGTAATTGTGTAAAACCAAGAATTCTCTTTTTGTATGAATAACGAAGATAATTTGTATGAGAGTGTAATTACAGTATGTCCAGCGTTAAAAGATGTAATTTAAAATAGCCTTCGGGTTTTTCAGACTAAGCTCCCTTCAAAGGAAGGCCAAGGTTTTACGTAAGTTTCGGAATGTTTTAAGCAAGTTTTCAGTTTAATATTTCTTGGAAGTGCTTCTGACGTGGCTTGCTACGAGTACAGTCCATGATGTTTCTACATAATGCTGCATAATGAACGGTAATATTGGTAGTGTAAAAATTGTTTATGCTATTTCCACTTAAGTGGCCTGAAGGACAGTTTGTAGAGTGTTGCGGCCACGGGCCACCGGCACTATCGTGTGAGGTGAGTTCATATAAAATGTATGAGAACTACAGGAAATAGGCCTGTGGCGGCATTTTGACCTGACAAAATGACATGTTATATGATCATGACAGAGAATTTCTTGTTATTTTACTGCACCGAATTAAAAGTCCGAGTGTAGCATCAAGATTCAGTTGTAATCGCTTGTACAGTGAACGGCTCATCAGGCATATCCACTTTTTTCACGCTCTTGCCGAATGACAATTCAACAGAAGGAACGACCCGAAATGGGTAGCCTGTCATGTAGTGGACCACGATGTCACGCTGTTACTCAATGATTTACTTTTCTTGCAGTCATTTCAAGCAATAGTTTAAGCTTTTCTTATCGAGTTGAACTTATTTTAGAAGTTTGGTTGTGACGACACCTACTTCTTGTTTAGTAGACTGATTCCGTGAATTTATTTCAGATTAGAATCTTAAGCATGAACATTAGTTAAACGTTACCCGATTAAATATCTCCTGGAAGTCCTCTGTGGTGATGGCGCGTTTCGTGTACAACTCATCGATGATGTAGGTGATGTCCAGGTCCTTCACGATGTCCCGCTGGTAGCGCTGCAGCAGCAGCCTCTTCTTGTTGTCCATCTTCGTCTTTTATCGCCTAAGGGCATCTGTCAAAAAATAATGTTTTTACTACATACACATATCATGAACGGCCTACATCCCATTGGTGGGCACAGGCCTCACCCCAACTATGAGGTGGAACAAACCATAATCCAACAGGCGGGCTCTGTGCGGATTGTTAGTAAGCAACCTTAATGTCACTTTGATTAGGCTTAACGACTGACATTGAGCGACGTCAGCCGGGACCAACTGCTTAACGTGCCTTCCGAAATACAGAAATTACTTCACTATTTTTACTACTTTTAAAAATATTGTTTTTATTACTTTGACTGCTTGCTACCAATGAGTATTCTGTTGTCAGACTAGTTGATAACTTAGTAGAGATCGTCTGAGCTGGAGTGACGCGGTCTTCCAACGCATCTACATACAAGATTGCTTGCTTGTATGCGTAGATGCAAGGGAGACGACCTCTAGCTAATAAACCTAAGATTGTTTGTTGTATGTTGTGAATGGAGTAACTTTAAATGAAAACTGTTAAATGAAAACTGTAAGTGTTTCTAAACGCTTCACGATTGTTTTCAAAAGAGAGTCTGTTTGACCTATTCCTATCTAATACCAAAAACTAATACCAATGGTATTAGTTTGTAATCGTAATAATTTTCTATTCCCAACGAATACCAAATTTTAAATATTTCAATGTAGTTTTGGTATTCGTCGGGAATAGAATTTAATTACGATCATAAACAAATACCACTGGTATTAGTTTTTGGTATTGGATAGGAATAGGTCGTCTGTTTGTGACTCAAATTATAAAATAAAATATTAAAATTCATGACTTCAGTACATTTCTAATTTAACAATAGACTTACAAGTAAAATGGCCTCACTGTTTTAAATTCCCAGTGCATATTTTAGAAAATTCTTAGAAAATCCTGAGAGAACACCTACAGGATGTGGTAACACAAACAAACAACAGTGTTTGGGAACCTATACCGCTTTCTTAGTAGGTAGGGTAAACATACCGGTTATCGGCCGTTTAAGCAGCTTGTTGACTTTGGACTTGATTTCTATCATAATGCTCTACTCCAAGATTTTACAAAAAAATAACTTATCATCCTACAACAATGTAGGTTCATAAAACCTAAAGTTTATAGACGTATCAGTGATGCATAATTTATAAAAAATATGTATTCGTTAAAACAGTAAATATACCGGCTATCGGCCTTTTCACTCAGTTACCGTCCACCAGTGCACTGGTTATCGGCCACCTGATTCACGGTAGAAAAACGACTCTTATTCAGTTGCATATTGGGTTTATAATAGTATGAAAGTAAAACAATTCATAAATTCATAAAAAGCAGTATATTTTTGGTCTCTTCTACAACTTAAAGCTACTTTTGGCTTCAGCATCATTGAAAAATCTCCAAACATAACATGAAATTCTAAGCCCAGTAAAACTGAGACTTCAAGAAGAACGAAAATAGCTGCCAATACCATTATTAAATAAATATTTTATCGACATCCTTTCTTGACAAAATATACGTTTTTGTAGCTTTTAAGAGCTAGAACCTTTCCTGATTTAGGAGACAATGAAACACCAGTTTCATCAGCGTTGAGTATACGACTTGGATCATATAAAATATCTGTTGCATTTTGTTCAACCAAGAAAGTGTGTAATTCTGTAAACCATTTTCAAATTGAACTTTCCTTGCCTTGATGGCTTCTCGCGCCTTATTAATAGTTTCTGGCTCTCGGATGCTTATGTTTGATTGAATGGCGTTTGAGAAAGCTGAGATACCTTCGTATACCAGGTTTACCTCGTGGAAAGCGATGGTCTATGCCCAGTTCTTTTGCAAGCTCAGCCACTGTATCTAGAAGGTCATATTTGTTGATTGGAATTCCTGCTTTCGCCAACTCAATTATTCAATCATCGATCGTCTTTTCTCCATCAAAACCAAATATAGGGTGTGGGCCAACTTTCCTCTTTTGATCAGCAATACGACCGAAAAGCCTGTCCTGTATAGTGGATCTTGGAACTCAATACTGCCGACATGCCTCTCTGGTGCCGCGAATATTACCGCGTATATCTGAAAGAGCCCTTGTCAGTGCTTCTTCACTATAAGCAAACCTTCGGGAAGGCCCCTCATTTTTGTTTCTTTTTCTTTCCTTTACTCACAGGTGCCATCTGAAATAAAAAAACAAGCATAATTCCAACACCAACCAAGCCAATCAACCAAAGTGTATCCAAAACTACATATAACATAAAAGCTTCTTCGCCCCCATGGTGAAGTAGTCTATGAATTAATTCAGAGTAAGGCTATGCCAAATTTTATTCAAACCCGTTTCAGCATAAGGGGGTAACTAACATGAAGTCACAAACAAATCTGATGACCAAAGATAGATCACATTTTTAGCATTTATCGGCCGCCTTTAATTTCCTAGGTCGATAACAGACTAACTTTTTTTGCAATTATCGGTCGTTCTTTTTTAGCAAGGCCGGAATCAGGTGTAATTTTTACCAATCCTCGGCCGTTCATTATTTTAAACGGCCGGAGACAGGTTTTATTTTTACTAGTTATCGGCCGCTAAACGTTCGGGATTTTCGAAAGTCATATCTTTGAAAATATGAGGTATACGGGCGGCCGGAATCTAGATGTGAATTCACAAAATTCTAGCTCTTTTCAAATAAAATGGACCCGATGTTGGTGAATCTAAGGTTAATCCAATAAAAGCAAAGTGAAATGACGAAAATAAACCGGATATGCGACCACCCGGTCGATAAGTACATTTTGAAATTATTCGTTAACGTATTGTCCGACCACCAAAAAAATCACAAATTATGTAGAGTCTGGTGAGTTTGGGCACTTGAATATTAAAAATAAACATATTACAAACACACAAACCAAATTAATGAACACTAAACCAACAATAACACTTAAAAACTTACCTTTGAAAAACAATCCACCTGCTATTTTTTTCTCTAAATTTGACACGCGTCCACACACCAAATTTTGAAATGGCGACTGAGGGCTCAGTTTGCAAATTTCGATGTCATGCCGTTGTATTATGAACCGTGGAGTTCGTCAGAATCCAATGGTGCGATATTAGAAATGATTGATCTATAACACTGTCTATTAGGTCAAATAACGTGCGAAGTGGCCGATAGGGGGTAGTGGACGGTTAACCGGTAGTTTTACCCTATATCTTGTCTATCTAGCTAAGTTATAGCAGATAGGAATCTCTATTTTAGAGTTAAACTTAAAAGTCTTAGGGTAAGTTGCACCATAGTAGAAGTTAAAGTTTTTGTCAAATTTGTCAATTTGACGTCATTTTTGCTTACCTGACCGGTACTTTAACTGAAATTTTGATGTTTGTTATTGTTTGTCAGATGGTGCAACCCAACCTTATTTGTTACCTATTTCTGTTAACCATAACTCACTCTTTGATTTGTGAATAAACGAACTTATAAAAAATAAAAACATTAAGTAATGCTATCTCTCTGACATCACAATCACATCACTATAAGATCAGCACAGTATACTCCTGCAAAAGTTATCAAGAAAAACTTCACAACAAAATACTGTCAGACATGTTGCGCCTACCTTAGAAGTTTCTAATAATAAACAAAACAGTTTTGAATGACCAACGCGTAAAATGCACTTGAAAGCAGGAAGATCGGCCGAAAAATTAATTCTAAAAATATCGACGCCACCACTAGTAACAACTGGCAGAGATTAAGATTCAAACTGAGTAATTCTCAGCAGAGCACGACCTTGTGAATTAGTGCCACCTACATAATAAATACGCAAACATCCAAAATACGTGAACAGTCAACAGTGTGCCGATGACCGTACTATGATTGCCAAGGCCACGGCTGATTGAGCAGTAGTTTAAGACATTAGATACTTGCTAATAGTCGATATAGCGCAACCGATAACAAACAATACTTTATGAACTTGTCTGACGCGCTTTCTGGGGACTAATTCTTATGTTGTCTATCCAGAGCTTCTATGTTAGAGGAACACCTCAAGATTTATCGAGACTGTTTAACCGGTGCGCTTTTGATCTTCGTAATCCGACTTATGTCATAAAAAATAATAGAAATAGAAAAAAGTTAGGTTACCACAGTAAGTATACAATAAAACAATTATTATTTATGTTATGCGAATTTACATGCAGGTGAAGTCGTGGCTAGTTGCGATAAGTAGCTAGTTCTTGGACGCAAAGTTTACGAAGTTTTGGAAAACTTTTGATAGCTAAACCTGTAAGAGAGTTAATATTTTATCTAAATTTGTAAACCTTACAAATATCGCGGTGTATGGACGGCGCATTATGATTATGTTTTTTTGTATTTTAAAGAATTTGATAAGTTTTTAATGAGACAATTGTCTGTGAAATATAAGCATTGATTTGCTTTAATAATCAACGATTTTATAAACAAACGTGAAAAGGCCCGGTGTGGTTTTTGTAGTTAAAACTAACAACCAGATTTAACAGGAAAATACATAATTGTTATTTCCATTTTAGGAATTTTATTAATTTTAATTGATTTTAACTAGTAGTAATATATTTAACCATAATTCGACAACTTGTTTAGCGCGGCCCCTAGTATGTTATTTGAAATATTTAAAACAGCGGCCACAACTTAGAAACCATCATTTGAAATAATTTTAATTTTAAAAATATTGCTTTAATTAAAAAATAACACGTGGGGAAAGAAAACCTCGTGGTACCTGGGTAAAGGTAAGCGGCGAGGGGGAGGGGAAGTTATTTCTGACTCCTACCGACTAAAATTCATGTAGCAAGTGTAGAACACTAACCCCCGAATTCACAAACGCCAATCAACGCTAAGCACGCGGTCACGCTCATGCTGTAACGTAAAATGTCACTAGAACTGAAAGGGACAGCATGAGCGTGAGCGCGTGCTTAGCGTTGATTGTCTTTTGTAAACCATTTCGTACCCAGAAATGAAAGTGCCGACCAGACAAAAATAATACTGGCATCCTATTGAAAATGACGCCCTGAAAGTTTCTTTGTAGCACAAGAACTGTCTACAATTAACCCTTAGACTGCTACTTGAGTTTGAAATTAAAAAAATATTATTGTTTCCTAGGATTAATGGATGAACGGATTCCACCTTGTGAGGTGTCGTTAGATTCGTCTTTACCATGGGAGTGACACTGGGTATATCAAAATAAAAAAAAACAAAATGGCGGATTTTTGGCGCTAAATTCAATGTTTTCACGATCTGCAGCCTGAACGGCTTGGCGGATTTTAGCTGGAGAGGTGTCGTCTGATTTGGACTTAGGTACTGTAAGAGTATCACTGGGTACATAAAATTAAGAAAATATGTAAATAAAAAAAAATTGAAAAAAATATTTTTACATACCTGGTCTTACTCTAACAGCAAATACTAATCTAACAACACCCCTCCAGCCAAAATCCGTTTAGTCGTTCAGGCTGCAGCGCGTGAAAACATTGAATTTATCGCCAAAAATCCACCATTTTGTTTTTTTTTTCATTTTGATATACCCAGTGTTACTCTCACAGTGAAGACGAATCTAACGACACCTCACAAGCTGAAATCCATTAATCTATTTATTCACGGAAATAATAATATTTTTGTAATTTCAAACTGAAATAGCAGTCTAAGGGTTAATTGTAGACGGTTCCTGTCCTAGTAAGAAATCTTCAGGGCATCATTTCCAATAAGAATCCAGTATTATTTTTGCCTGGTCGGCACTTTCATTTTTGGGTATATTTTGTTCGAGACCTGGTTGTTCTCCTTTGGGGGTAAGTTGAGGACAACTAGAGTATGTCGGACTCGGAACTCCTGGGTAATTTTCGAGCGAAACCGGAGGGTACTGAGGTGGGAACCCCGATGTACCCTACCCTTATATGTAGTGTGCTTGGCTGCCTAGCAGCCAGTCTCGAGAGGAGCAACCTAGACTCCTTAGCATGATAATAATAAAGAAGAAAAGGCACATACCTATTACGTTACGCATAGTTTGTAGTTTAGGATTTGGCCTACCACGCCCAGTTAAAAATTGAGCCTATACCACAAAAAATGCGTTCTTGGCCTACCTGGCTCAGTTGAAAAATAAACAACTGGATAATAAAAACAAAGCTAACAATATGTGGTAATGTATGTAACAAAACGATGACTGCAGCTGATTTCTTTTGTGTTTTTAGGTCAAGGGAGGGCTTATCTTTATTGATTGTTCTAGTCCTTCAAAATGATTACCTACAGGATGTGGTGGGGCTTTGCTGATAAGGGTGCTGGTAGCTATGCTGATCAAAGAAGTAATGAATTATTCAGTGATAAGTATATCATTTTTTTTTTTTCATAACACAACATTATTTATATGTATGTTTTTGTAAAACTCTCTCATTTCTGAGGATTTTACAGTTTTCGCGGGCTTGTGGCCGAAAGCTGTTTTGTTTGTAATTATAAGTATTGTTCTAGTGAGAGAAATTTACGCAAGGTCCGACAAGTATTGAGAGAGAATATTGAGCATTCCTAGGCTATGATGGAATGTCTTAGGAATAGCACCTGTTGAAGACAGGATGATAGGTACTTACAGTTTTTACGGTGCTAACCGCCATTGTGTTTTTAGCTCAATGGTGAGGTCTGCATACTTACACAACATTATTATTATTATGCTTTAAAGGCAGAAAGTTAAACCTTTAACAATTGTTCAAAATCTAAAATGAAGAATGAACTGAACGAGCCCATTTCATCTAGGTCTTAATCACATAGGATGATCCACTCATGATTAAGCCAGACTAAGCTAATTACAGTGAAGAAGCAGCTTGCTGAAGTGGCAGTGGGCGGGACACATAGCGCGGAGAACCGATGGCCGTTGGGGCGGAAAGGTTCTCGAATGGCGACCGCGTACCGGACGACGTTACGTGGGCAGGCCCTCCACAAGGTGGACCGACGATCTGGTCAAGGTCGCGGGAAGCCGCTGGATGCGGACAGCGCAGGACCGATCGTTGTGGAGATCTTTGGGGGAGGCCTATGCCCAGCAGTGGGCGTCGTTCGGCTGATATGATGAAGCTAATTGGTTTTTCAATGAGACCAAAAATAGAGGGATGTTAAATTTAGAACGAAATCTGCTGTTGAACCAAAGGTTGACTGCCAGAAAACACTAATGCATCATAGGATGTACTTAATACTCCCTTCCACCGTCAGACAACAAGACAAACAGGCTTGCACCATCATTAAATACTGTAGACCTGCCACAAAAAAAAAAAACCAGCCTTAAAATATTCCATTCCCACTGCTGGGCACATGTATATTGACTCAAAGCACTTTGCTTCTGCCTTCATGATGCGATGAGCTATGGAGTGGAATGCTTTGCCAGTGTCTGTCTTTCCCAATAAGTAGAATTTGGGAGTCTTTAAGTAAGAGTAAATAGGTTTCTTCTAGAGTAGCATGTATTATTGCATCATTGACTGCATCAACACTTTCCATCAGGTGAGACAGTCCTCAAATGCCAGTCTATTTAACAAAGATCTGAAAACCAGAAAAAGACACTTGGTCGTCTTGGCATCACACATTCACATCAAATACTGTTTTCATGCATGTTATGTGTAATCATTTAGCAACAAGAAAATAGTAGAGATAGGAAAACTAGAAAAAGACATTTAGTTTTATGGCGTCAGACGGGAATCGAACCCGCATCTTTCGCAAACCGAGCGACTGCACTAACCACTGTGCTACCGAGACCATTAACAGACCGGCCGAATCTTTCCGGTATATTTACCCTATGAGCCAGGGTGACTTCATCAATTTTAAAGGCATGCGCCTTCGACCTTATAAAGAAAGAAAGATACTGAATGGAAAATACATACATACATACATACCCTCACGACCATATCCCTAATGGGTTAGTCAGAGGCACACTGATTGTTGCCGTCATGGTGAACGCAACATTCAGAAGCCCACATTTCGCCGAGGGAATTTGAACCCAACGTGGTAAGGGGCGAGCCTACCGCCGTTATCCGAGTTGCTTGGGTTTTATATCGGTGTTTTCCATCACCGGAGAGTTAGCCGCAATTTTGTAGAATGAACACAAAGTAGGTGTGTTCCGGCCAGATTTGATCTCGGGACCACCGGGTTCCGAGTCAGAGTCAGGCCACAACGCTCTCGCTACACTGAATGGAAAATGCAAAAAAAAAATCTAGTCTATTTAAATCCTACTAATATTATAAATGCCAAAGTTTGTGTGTGGATGTGCCGTGTTGCTCTTTCACGTAAAAACCACTGAATGTATTTTAATGAAACTTTACAATAATGTTGCTTATACATCTGAATAACACATAGGCTACAATTTATAAATAATACGGCATCTTTTTTAACTTCAGGTCACGCGGACGAAGTCGAGGGCGGCCACTGGGTTAGAATAAAAATAATGTATGTTGACTACCCACTACTATGGGAAAGGATGATCACTAGGTAATAAATGTTTACATCTAAAATTTAAATGGTCATTTCTCCGAAACTGTTTACGGCCGCATTGGAAGACGCCTTCAAGCTCCTGGAATGGCAAGGACTCGGCATCAACATAAATGGCGAGTATATGACTCACCTTCGGTTTGCCGACGACATAGTGGTCATGGCAGAATCGCTGGAAGAGCTCGGCAGCATGCTCAAGGACCTCAATCGAGTCTCTCAACAAGTGGGCCTAAAAATGAACATGGACAAGACGAAGGTCATGTCTAACGCCCGTGTTACGCCCACTCCAGTATCTGTTGGAGGCTCGATTCTCGAAGTTGTCGACGAGTATGTGTACTTAGGACAAGTGGTCCAAGTAGGTAGGTCCAACTTCGAGAAAGAGGTAAATCGTCGAATCCAACTCGGCTGGGCAGCGTTCGGGAAACTGCGTAACGTCTTCTCTTCCGACATACCTCAGTGCCTCAAGACAAAGGTCTACAACCAGTGTGTGTTGCCAGTGATGACATATGGATCTGAGACATGGTCACTCACTATGGGCCTCATAAGAAGGCTCAAGGTCACCCAACGGGCTATGGAGAGGGCTATGCTTGGTGTTTCCCTACGAGATCGAATCAGAAATGAGGAGATCCGTAGGAGAACGAAGGTCGCCGACGTAGCCCAGCGTGTTAGCAGGTTTTAGTGGCAGTGGGCGGGGCACATAGCTCGAAGGACTGATGGCCGTTGGGGCCGGAAAGTCCTCGAGTGGAGACCATTCGAGGCCAAGCGCAGCGTGGGACGCCCGCCCGCAAGGTGGACGGATGACCTCATAAAGGTCGCAGGGTCTCGGTGGATGCAGGCCGCCTCCAACCGGCAGCTCTGGAAATCTATGGGGGAGGCCTATGTTCAGCAGTGGACAACATGTGGCTGCTGATGATGATGATGAAAATTTAAATGAAGAGATAATTGTCTTACCAACAGTGTCTGCGCCTGAAACTGCAATGATAATGAATGCAATTTACAAGAAAAGGTCTATTTATTGTTTTCTACCTGACCTGACACCACTTGAAATATTTCTATGGAATGCGAACAAGTTATGACAAGTTTCAAATTATCTTTCATTCTTGTCAAAACAATTGAATAGGCTGACTAAGCAAAACTTTATAACAACCAGTAGGTAGGTAGTGCGTTTGGTTTTTTTCTTGTTATGAATAAGATTTAAATCATATCAAAATATCTTTATTCCAATAGTTAAAATATTAACTATGATACAAAATCACAGACACCTAACTAAAGTGTGATAAAACATGGAACATATACATAAATCCCCAGTCAACAAACATAAGTTAAGAAACACTATATTACACATTAAATATAGTGTCATTTTTTAACATTTGTTAGTAATATATGTTCAAATGAATGTACAATTTAGGCAGTCTGTTGCTAAAAGCAATCTCTTCCAGACAGCCAACAGGCAAAGGAAATATGATAGAAAGGGTTTGCAAGCGCACAATTAATACAGTATGGAAAATGTGACCTTACCACCGGCATCCATTAAATATTGTACAAATAAATGAAGGTGTTTGCAATTGATAGTTGATTTGCAGTAACTCAAGTCAACTCTTAGTTAGTTATACTCTTATTAAGATTTGTATGTAATAACCCAGTTCAGTATTTGATAAATAATTTAGAATGAAATATTGATGTTTCTTGTGTGTCCAAACAAATTGTGAATTCCCTCACACATTTTAAATAGTATTTTACTAAGTATTACTACTCTAGGATCTAGTATAGGAATTAACACAACAATCCCTGCATATAACATACTATGAGTGCAGTAAAAGTTACTACTAATTCATGTTCACAATGGCTTAGGCTCACCAGTTTACCTAACAATACTATAAATGCCATCATTAAACTTTAACAAAGTTAAATGACTCATAACATTGAGTCTGTTACCATAAAAGAGTATAGTTCCCCAATTAAGGAGAATTCCACTAACAACACTGCTACTTGAGCACTTCATTATATGAGCATGGAAACAATGGATAGTTTTAATAAGCAAGGTTTTATAAAAAAATAAAAAAAAACAAATTGTGATCAGTTTCATTCGGGTATGAGTGCATTCAATGAAACTAACTGATTAATCCGATGAATTAACAGAAACAGGTTTCTTTCATCAATTTGACTTATATTTCACATAAAAAACGCGCGTGATAATATGGTAAACAGTGGAAAACACAATTTTGTTTTCATTGTTATTGTGATGCTGCATTATTAGCAAATGGTATCGCAATAATGAAAAAATTGTTCTTGCTTTTTTCAGTACATACTCAATACTGATCTAGAATATTGACGTAAAATACATACAAATACTCCCTAAATTATACACGCAACAAAAGGAGTTTGGATCCTAGTAGCATAGCTTTAGTAACATAAAATAACTCTTGAAGATCTCTGCTAGTTAGCTACATTAACACTAGCTGTTGGCACGTATTTATGTGAAAATTAAAGCATTCTTATTTGGCGAATGTTATCACACTATTAACGAATAGTCAAAGCTTTGCAGTAAAACGACTGTGCAGTAAAATGCAATAACTTTAACCGTCAATCAACAAAGTTTGAAACAAAAAAATAACTTACCCCTTAGTCTCTACTTTGTTAGCACATCTTGCGTTTCACTTTTTATTTGTTTTGACTTGAAATATCTCGGATTTTTACAATGTTTCACAAAAACAACATGCATCAACCACAAAATAACAAAGCAAACAAAGTGCACTCACTCACTCGTGCACTCGAAAACAGAACAGACAGAAGTGCATTATTGTTTTCGCTGCTAAGTAACTGTCAACAGAAGTAACACCATTGGTCGTATAAACCTCCATTGATCCATGTGATTGGTGCAAAGACTCATTAAACTTCACACCACGCTTTTATTGGTCAATCCGATACGGAATTTGACAGCTGTCAGTATTTGTTGCCGTTTCACAGCATTGAACAAGAGTGTTTTCAGCCACAACTGATTAGCCGCATGTCGCTGCGATCTGCGACTCCTGCGGTGTGGTCCGAACAATGACCTCATACCTAGGCTGTGTGGTCGATGGGTCCGAAATGCAATTTAGCGTTCACAGTGCGGACGGTGATTATTGCCGGTCAAGTTTTCAAACAAGTTTTCGTTGTAGTCCAGTCATTATAGTAATTTCACCTCGGAATTCGAGATACCCAGCTGTAAGTCTGTAAATACTTGTATATTGACACCCTAAAAGTTGTCTCAAAACCTACATATGGTAGGGTGTACGCAACTGTCAAATTACAAGGTCAAATGTCACAAAAATCGATTTTTTGTAAATATCTCATTTCCTTTGGGTCTTTTGCTATTTATGTTTATGTTTACTTTTGCTGTATGTATGTATTATCAATATTGTAGAATACAAAATTCTCTACAAATTTTGTTTCAAATTTTTTTTCATACGGTGATTCGTTTTCGAGATAGAGGGCGGAGAGCGCGCGGTCACAGTATCACTTCAGGTCAACCGGTGCCTCCGGTCAAAAACTTAAAAAGTGAAAAAATGTGAAAAGTCTCGATCATCTTCGTTATCTGCATTACGTCAAGTCCACAGAACTTAATAAAGCTGTGCTGTTTTCAAATATTCCACCAACAAGTGCAGCTGCTCATCAACATTGTAAAAACAACAACGTGTATATTATCAAGTTCAAACTTGGTTAGGGCATGATTTGGAACCCCAGGTATGGGGTTGGGCAATGCGAAACGATTTTCGACAACGTTGTTGTTTTTACAATGTTGATGAGCAGCTGCACTTGTTGGTGGAATATTTGAAAGCTGCACAGCTTTATTAAGTTCTGTGGACTTGACGTAATGCAGATAACGAAGATGATCGAGACTTTTCACATTTTTTCACTTTTTAAGTTTTTGACCGGAGGCACCGGTTGACCTGAATTGATGCTGTGACCGCGCGCTCTCCGCCCTCTATCTCGAAAACGAATCACCATATGAAAAAAATTTTGAAACAAAATTTGTAGAGAATTTTGTATTCTACAATATTGATAATACATACAAATAGCAAAAGACCCAAAGGAAATGAGATATTTACAAAAAAACGATTTTTGTGACATTTGACCTTGAAATTTGACAGTTGCGTACACCCTACCATATGTAGGTTTTGAGACAACTTTTAGGGTGTCAATATACAAGTATTTACAGACTTACAGCTGGGTATCTCGAATTCCGAGATTCTTACCTAATTTAAGCTTAAATGACTGGACTATGACTTCCATTGTTTCTCAGCAATTGATACCTACTCTTGATTATGCGGTTAAAGCAGCCTTTTTTTAATAGAATCCTATATAACTTTTACCACTGCTTCTTTAGACTTATTTTTTAACAGTTATTATTTACTTTTCATAAAATAAAAAATTTTCATTTTCATTCTCATTATGAAGCTCTAGATTTATGAAATAACTGCGAAGATCTACACAATAACTTAGAACTAATTTAAATAAAATTGGGTACGGTTGGGTTGGGTCGGGTGTTCCTGACGTCCCCCTCATGAGTTCTCGCCTTGGCGCGGGCGTGGCGAGGGGGCTTAGTACCGGTAGTAGCGTGAAACTCAGAGAACTCAGGCGTGGTAGTGTGATGGACTTGCCACCAAGGGCAACACGTGAGATTGCGGGGCCAGTGGGGCCTGCAAGCGCCCTGAGGCGCGTGGTGGAGGCCGCGGCGCACAATCGGTTGGAGGGGGCCCGTGATCCGAGGCTGATCCCCCCTGTGTGTCGCGGCCGGGCAGGAACGTACCGCTGGGTCCGCTGGTTGTCGCAACCAGCGGAGCCGCCCTTTGGGTGGCTCGTGGTTGCGGCCCAGTAGGGTCTGCGAACAGTTGGTGCCAGCGGGCCGGAGTGCGGGGGTGCTCTGGCTTGCATTGCACGGCGTCTGCCGAGACGGCGAAAGTGTCTACGCACTCCAGGCGCTTTCGTGGCAACCCCCCTTCGTTGGGGGGGGGGGGTCGGTTGGAGGGGGGCCCATTAGGGGCTAGTACTGGCGGAGGAGCAGTGCGGTATTACTTACGGTAGGATCCAGCTTCGCCGCCAAAGTGCCACGGTCGAGTGCCGTGGGGTTTTAGTCGGTAGGAGTCCGACATAACCTCGTCGTCCCCCGACGAGGTTATGTCGGACAGCGAGGTATCCATGAGGATTTCCCCACGTAAAAAAAGGGGTGTTTCTGACGTTATTCCGCATGGCAGTTTGTGGCGAGCTGAGTGCTACCAAGTCCCGGAAACCAGCTGCCGGTTTCGTTCAAAATAGCCCGAAATGTCGGAAACCAGCTGCCAGTTTCGGGGACTTGGTGGCACTCAGCTCGCCACAAACTGCCATGCGGAACAACGTCAGGAACAGCCCCTTTTTTTTTCGTGGGGAAAAATACCCTATCATGTCACAATACCGGCTGCCGGTTTGGGCTTGAAGTAGACTTTTATCTATAGAGACCAGCAGGCGTATTCTGGTTGACGCCAAAACTCATTCAGCTCGTGGTGAGTTACCTTAAAATTAAATTTTTTTGCAACTGTGGTCGTTCGAGAGAAAAAAACTAAGCCAAAAAAACATTGTTTAATTATTTACATACAAAATGAGAGGAAATACAAATTCAGAGTGGAGCGTATTGATGATTGAAGTATGCGTGAAGCACCGAGATGTGAAGTGATGTCCGCCGGAATGCCACCCCAGAGGCCAGAGGTGCCACCATAGCAGGGGTGGTTTGTAGGTATTTGTTGTTATAGCGGAAACGGAAATAGGTACAAAATGTGTCGTATTTTTAATCAATTTTAGACACAATATTTTCCTGCTTTTAGTTGGTGTGAAATTGACTCAATACACATTGAAGCCCTTAAAAACTGCCCAATCTCCACCGTGTTTCTTTAGACATTCGCCATACATAGTCAGAAGTAGAGTCTTTGTACGACACCACGCAAAGACTCAGCAGTGCAAATCAAATTCGTACCGGCCAACTCCATTCTACTTGACAGCGAAACACTAGACATTGGCAGAATCCAGTGCGATAACCAAACGCACGGACGGGTCCAGAAAAAAAAAAAAAAAAGACACAGTATTATTTTTTATTTTCTGAACAAAATACTTATGACTTATGTGAACAGCTTTCTGTATCACGGCTTATGAGATACAGCCTGCTCCCATTTATACCTTCTAAGTGCGGAACCGGTGTGTGAAGTGCGGTGTGTGTTGGAGTATAGCTCGTTCCACCTCATAGTTGAGGCACGGGTTGAGGTGAGCCCTGTACTCAGCAGTGGGACGTATATAGGCCGTTTATGAATATATGTATGTAAGTGAGAACTCTAAAAAACGGTTACGGTACATGCCACCAGAGCAGAGGCCGCGACCGCTATGGCATACAAATCCGTGCTAACGTTCTCGATGCGTTTATTCGAGGAAATTCGCACTTAACACTCACTAGAGTCCACGAGGGTTCCGTGGCAGCGTTTAATCACTGAGACACGACGATCTCCAACCCAATTTGTCGCACAAACGAGCTTTTATTATGCGTACTAATTTAAAGATAATTAATTAGGCAAATTAAGGTACCGTGGTTAATTTATTACTTAGCAAACGAGCTACTTATTTGCCTATACGGAACAAAGAACAGTAATGAAAGTAGGGATCAATGGTAATAGCATGCGAGTATTAACATGCTTTTGCTTTACGACTTGCGTGTTTCAACCACAAATATTTGAATAAAATGGATTTAATTGTCTTTATTCCAATGAAGTAATTAACTAACTGGGTAAACGAAATCTGGCAAGGTTTAAATTTCCAAGTTTTTGTTATTATTATTATTTATTTATTGGTTAAAATGTCGCACTGTAGTGCAAATGCCTCATCTCCCCATACCTCATTCACTTTTGCCGGTCTTGCGGTTTTGTGGCCCAATCATCGACAAACAAATATTATGTTCTAGATAATAGTATATTTATCTAGTAATATTATACTAGATAAATATAATTATTTCACTAGAAACATAGTATGTTTCTGGTAACGAATTAGGTCAAGGTCAATGAATTACCTTCAAGATGCAAAATAAGAGCAAGTTCACATACTAGACTATAATTTTACCACACCATTTTAAAACTAAAAAAAACCTAATAACCCGGGTTTTCTTCTAATATCTGGCCAGACACCCAGGTAGGTACAGCAGATGCTTATCATAAAAACTATTCCACAATGTTCTTATTGCAAACAAGGTTTCTTTTGAGATTTCGTAAGTAAGCGCATGAATGGCGGTGTGTGGCTTTTAATAAGATTTATTGTAACTGATCGTGTTGTGACAATCACAAAGGGACGACCGGCAAACGACACCTTTGTGTGGTCTCGCGAACTATTGTGAGGACTGCCAAAGTCAAAAATAGTTAGTAAACACACCTGGACCAGGATTATAAAAGGATAGTTTCCTTTTCTTCAAAAGCGAGAAACTGGAGTTATTGTATGTGGTAAAAAAACTTAGACTGAATTAATTAAGAATTTTAAGTTTGCTTTGTGTTTTTATCGCTCGCTAATGAAGGCAGCATTTTGTAGCATTTGCCACGAATGGACAGAATGATGACCAAGTAAAGTTAGCAGGATTCATAATTATGAATGCCGGCTGCCTTCATGTTTGATCAGCCGTATTGTCATTATGCAATAAATAAAAAATAATGGCTGAAAATAATGTCGATGATTAAGTAGAGGAAAGTCTGAACCGGACGTCCTAAAGCAATGATTGATGATGACTCATTTTAGCTTAAGCAGTCATAGGATCATTGTCATTGGTAGAATTCAAAACCAATGATGCATTAAAACTCAAAGCACCATTAAAGTTAACAGTGAAATTGTGAGTTACGGTAATGCACCCTGATAGGACACTCATACGCGCCTCGCTCACATACGAGTATAAGTTTAATCTTAACGGCCTGTACTGTAAGCATAAAGATGTCCACTTTCACATCACTAAAGTCAATTGTTGTTAAATTTAACGACACATTAAATAAAATAGTAGGTCTTACGAAAATCACGCATTAGTATTGGTCTCTTTAAATTTTACGAGGGCATATATCCTAAACGACTAGTACCGTAAGGTTTTCTGACCCTCGACTATGAATGTCAAGCAAACAAGGGTATCTGATTATTAGCGTACTGAGTCGTAAATTACTTGTGTTCGTAATCTTAATGAGCTAATTAGCAATATGGTCAAACCCGAAGAGAGGTAGTAATTTACTGAAATATTAGTAATTAAGTGTTTACCGCTGAAACATGTCTGCCGTGTAGAGAGAAAAATAATATGGTGAATGTTTGAACTGGGCATCACTATCGTTATCAATTATCATTCACAACCGAACTTGTGCTTATTAAAATTATTGTAAACACCAGAACAGCCCTTACAATTGTACCAAGCACAAGTTCCGTCGCGTAGTTAGTAAGTACTGCTGCCGCCTTTAGGATGACGTTGGCAAATACCAGCTGGATGCATTGGACATTAGATCGAAGGGCCAAGTGATTAGGCAACGATACGGTCATTGGAACCAAACTCCTGAGTTGGGAGCATCTTCGTAGAGTTGCCTGTGCCGATCCGTGGTCTTCACTCAAGGACACGTCTGGTCCAGTGGCCATCACAGTCCTTAAATAGCGACCCGCCCTGGCATCGCACGGGTGCAATAGGATGTAATTATACATATAAACCTTTCAAAGACTTGACCGCTAGACTACTGTGACAACTAGGCCTGGTGGGCCTAGTTGGTTTACTATGTACTGTAAACGGCACATCACGCTACCTATTTCCATGCTCTACTGCGAAAAATACATTTGACAAGAGCAGGATAAAAAACGGAAATGGGCCGGATGTGCCGTTGCCTGTACTTTCGCAATATTACTTACAAGTAGTGTTTTTGTTCCCAAAATCAACGGGCTCTTTTGCCGTCCGTCCTCAGAAGTTGTTTTAATTAAAATTTAATAAGTATTTTGTGTACATACATAAAAATTCTCTTCCGACATACCTCAGTGCCTCAAGACAAAGGTCTACAACCAGTGTGTGTTACCAGTGATGACATATGGATCTGAGACATGGTCACTCACTATGGGCCTCATAAGAAGGCTCAAGGTCACCCAACGGGCTATGGAGAGGGCTATGCTTGGTGTTTCCCTACGAGATCGAATCAGAAATGAGGAGATCCGTAGGAGAACGAAGGTCGCCGACGTAGCCCAGCGTGTTAGCAGGTTGAAGTGGCAGTGGGCGGGGCACATAGCTCGAAGGACTGATGGCCGGTGGGGCCGGAAAGTCCTCGAGTGGAGACCATTCGAGGCCAAGCGCAGCGTGGGACGCCCGCCCGCAAGGTGGACGGATGACCTCATAAAGGTCGCAGGGTCTCGGTGGATGCAGGCCGCCTCCAACCGGCAGCTCTGGAAATCTATGGGGGAGGCCTATGTTCAGCAGTGGACATCATGTGGCTGCTGATGATGATGATGATGACATAAAAAATGTTATAATCAGCTGTGGGACTCTTCAGAATGTCTATAGAAGAGATCAAATGTTCGCCTATTATAATAAGTCCATGTTCAAGTTACGTTCTCATATAATGGGTAAAGGAACGTAGGAATGCAAATGGTTCTGTAAAGGTGCTGTAATGTAACCAACACTTCGCAGCTTTATTGAGAAAGCGCGTATTTTGGTCTAAAGCCGCCAATGCATAGAGGCACACACATCAACCTTTACATAGGGGCACCTTATGCGGCTGACATTAGACCCATTTTGCAATGGTTTTATAAAGGTTGATTTGTGCGCCTCTGTACGCTGATATCTCACGCCTGTACCTAATAGAAGGCATGCGCTTAATTTGTGTTTACTCCTTATTCAGATTCAAATGACTTCTATTTTCTATCCAATTCCCGTTATCTTCGGATATTGTGTACCTATTTAGAATTTAGACAGTTACGTGAACTTACACATTAGTAAAGTGCCTATGAGGTATATTAGTTGGTACCTATGTATCTGTATTAGTAGGTACCTACCTATTCTATGAGTGTACTTGCCTATTAGTACAGAAGCCACTTCCTGATAGTGCGGTACTTTGGCCACATTGCACGCAGAGGTGCTGACAACCCTGAGCGCCTGATGGTGACGGGGAAAATAGAGGGAAAGAGACCTCGAGGCCGAAGTCCTCAACGATGGGCAGATCAGATATCCCATAGTCTGAACATCCCCATAAGCGCTGCCCTGCACCAAGCGACGGACCGAAACCGATGGAGACAGCTCGTTAGCCGCTTGATTAAGAGTCGCGATCCTCAGCAGTGAGGGAACGACTAAGAAGAGAGAAGGTGCCTATGAAGTATATTAGTTGGTACCTATGTATCTGTATTAGTAGGTACCTACCTATTCTATGAGTGTACTTGCCTATTAGTACAGAAGCCACTTCCTGATACTGTTGGTAGAGTCACATTCATTTAGATACTTGATCGTGGAACATCCATTATAATATGTGATGTGCTAACCATAGTTTATCAGTAACTATTACATAACCATTATGGAAAAAAATATCCGTTTTTTAAATTTAATTTTGATTCAATGCAGACACAAACTATCCTCCAATTTTCTATTTCGTTATTCTTGTGTTTATTTTGCATATTCTTTCAAATAATATTGTGGGAACCATCAGCTCCAGAACTAGAGGCAACACAAGGGATAAAAGCTAAAAGGATGTAAGTAAGTATCTGGCTACTTTTCCGACATCTAAAAAGGAATCACATTAAGCTAATGGACATAGAAATAGTCGATTTCGGAGCAAATGTAACCATCGAGTAGAACCTGTGAACTCTACACGAGTTTACACCGAAGCTCTTTTTAGAACGAACATTGACTAAAACAAAACAAGTTTTATGTTTTCCTTTTTCACGAAACTTAGGTACAACTACACTACACTACAGTGAAAAACGAGTAGCAGGAATCGAATAGAAGATGCAAAAATTAAGTCTACCATTGGTTTTGTGGAAGAACATATGAAAGAAGTAGACGTTAACATTGATACAATCAAACGATAGCTTCAAAAATTGATAAATGATACTTAAACTTTTTTTTTTCTTGAAATAATTTTTTTTGGCTTTATGAAGGATAATTCCATCATGTAAAAAAAATTACAAAAAAACTCAAACTCCCAGTTTCGCTTTGACCAAAAAAAAAATGCAGAAGCAGTCTTGTGATTTCAGTCAGTTCCTCTCATAAACTGCACATGAAATTCTATCAGATCGTCTGAAAACGGGCATCGGTGTGACAACAATGATCACACTGAGGTAAATGCATGATTTCTTAGTCCGACCACGTCCGTGATTGGTCATTTCAGTATATCTCTGTTAGACGCCGCGCGAATCCCCAACGAATGACGGGAATTGTTTATAACTATCGAGTTCGGCCGATTTTGTTCGCCCTTTAGATAAAAACGCAGGAATTAAAGGTACCAATGTCGTCCGTGGAATAGCAAAATGCTCATTTTGGAGCAGGCGCCAGGCGCAGCGGTTTTTCCTTTTGTTTTCAGAGCTTTTTGGATAAGAATTTATAGGTACTATGAATGCAGAATAAAAAGGAAGTTATCTTGCTTTATTGCCGATTTCGGTAATCGCAACTACCAGATAATTACGGGATATAAGAAGCGGGTTTTTGAGGAGATGCCACGTTGCTGTTCGATTCTATAGGGTGCGGCGCCATCAATGCGTTGAAGTCGCCTTTAGCCTATAGGACTCCCCCTCACATCCCCATAGCTATGTTTCACATGAGCGACAACAACTTTCTCAATTTATTTTACAGAATTAATTGCTGACCATGGTTTAACTGGTTTTGTAACTGTCAAACGTGGCGGGATATTTGTTGGTTGTCACATATCGTTTTTATTGAATTGTAACAGTCAAGTAGCATTCGTTGTTTGAAGTCTGTTGGGATAGGATTCTTTAGTAAAGTACTAGGTACAGTACCTACTACTAACAAGTTCATTCCTACGAAGTTGACGCTTAGCGTCCTCTAACGTTTATGAATGAGATACTTACGGGAAATGGTGGAAAAATAATAAAAGATCCATCACACCAAAGATCCGTGTGAAAACCAGTTAGGTCAGATGCTCATCGAATGGCAATTACCATACGACAGTGGGTGTCCAGAATTTACGACAGCCGACGCTGACCGGCGTCCGGTAATGCTTTCATTCATCACTCTATCCACCTCTGCCATTTTACCAGCCATTAACCGGGCTTACACGGTTTAATATTCGACTTACCCCCCAATTTCCATTGATGGTGCCTAATCACGGCCTACGGACAAGATAATCCCTTAATTTATTGGCCATAACCTAAACTGTCAGCGGAATTGCTATTGCGGTACAGATTTATAAACAGGTCAGTGCTAATGAAATTATATTGAATCGCAATAAATTTGGGGTCGACAATGTTGGGGGACAGTGGCCGTTAACAATGGTTCTTATTTGGGCTAAACGGTCACAACACGACCACCCCAAGGATGCGTACAAAGGCGATGGCAAGGTGCATACGCAGTGAGAAGTCATAAATAGAGGCAATACGTTTTTTCTTCAGTAAACAGTAGTTGTGTGGTGAGGACCACACATTTGCCCAACCAAGTGATCCAACCATAGTATAGAGAATGCCTACGCGTTTGGAATACATTTTGCAGTATGCTGCACAAATGTTGTGTCAGTTCTGAGTTACATAAATTATGCTGCCGATAAATGGTGAAGGCACCTATATTTATTTATTTTATAAATGCGGAAGGTAGAAGGGATACGGGAAGAAATTTCAACATGACTATTTCCGGTAAGATGTATGCATTTGATTAGCAGCAATTTAGAACAGCTCGTTAGCACTGCCACCCTCGAGAAGAGTGAAGATTCTTAGTTTGATTAAATTATTCTGTTTTACTTCATTGAAGTAGAGCGTCTTATGTACATGTTTTCCTAGGCGCCCATTCTCATTTAAACTCTAGTTAGCGACAGCAGCCGTAGCGTCTCACATCCGTATGGTCTAACAACAATAATTCGTTCACTACAAGGAATCGGTGTTCGTTCTGCATTGTTGAAATATTTGAAGGACCATATTTCCAAATATTCCTAGAAAAACTGTCAAGTCAGACACGTTACTTAGGAAGAGCTGCATCATGCACTTGCATCTCAAGCTTTACAATGACAACAAATTGAAAATAACAAACAGCAAAGCCGAACTGGATTCATAATTAGAGAATCGTTTTATAAAATATTCTGGGTTATTCTCACGAGCTTCCATTTGGTACATGACGAGTCCAAAATTCCTTGTGGACAAAGACCAAGCCAGGAGCGTAGGTAGCGCGGCCTTCCGTCAATATGCCAGACAGCGGGACACTATTGTCACTGACCCTTTGTGCGCCGACGCTGCGAAGCTCGGACCAAAAATCATTAATTCTGTATCACAAAGCAAGAACCCACAAATCGAAGCCCTGAAAAAAATTAGGTTCCATTCAGGACCGGTCAGTGACACAACGGAACGCGGTCGAACCGATATTTTGATTCGAGTTTTAATTATAATGCGGTTCTGAGGGTCGTTGCGACCCACATAACAGCTGATATTACGATCAGAAACGTTTTTGAAAGTTAACGAATTTGGTTAACCAGAAGCAAACCCCATTAGCTCACACTCACCGATGGCCCAGCTAAAACCACATGAATATAAAAGCACATATTTAATCAATATTACATATCAATGAGAATTCAGATTCTGCGAACAGTTCACACAATTACTAAGTCAAATTCAAATTCAATCTAACTTTATTCAAGTTGATCATTACACAGTACTTCAAATCGTCAAGAATCTTAATTTTAACCACTTAATAAACATACACACTTACAAACAGAGCATAAAATACATGTACATAATGTGACTCTACCACTAGTGTCGGAAGGTTGTTTCTGCTGAGACGATCCGGCAAAAAACTCACCAGTTACTCTTTTTAAATCGTCCAATGATTTACAGTAGCTACAAAGTGAATGTATGAATAAAGTATATTTAGCGATCGTCTAAGCTGAAATGACGCGCCCCTCAACTGCATCCACGGATACAAGAAAGCACTCTTGTATCCGTAGATCTCTACCTGTGTTTGAATTGCTTTTTTCCTTAATTCACATTACTGCCACCTAACACGTCGGCCAAATTCAGAATGTTTTGGCAATATTACTAGTGGCAATCGTGTTAGAATAGAAGAGCATGTAAGCAATAAGTTCTGGAATTCAAGTCAAGTCAAGCAAACGCCATTAAGGGGCCTTAGTAAGTGAAAACGTCAAAATGGACTGTTATCTATGAGCTATAATTGAAAATATTGAATGTTTTTCGCACTGAAATTTCTAATATGTATTACAGAACGTATGTTTAGTGGGATGACTGTTTCCAAAACACGATTGAAAAACTTTGCTCGATAGAAAAAAATCCTGAAGTTACCTCTAAAATATCATATAAATGCTCATTACAACCGCACGATCAAATCGTACAATACGATAATAATTCTTATAAAATCACAAAAACATAGGTATTTACCTTCTCGATTTCGCTACTGTTTTAGATTTAGAAAATACTAAATATTTTCATTCAAATTTTTATAAAAATGTGAATGGCGCTTACGATTTTTAGTTTCGAGCACGTTGATTCCATACTAAACGCTGACGCTCACCTCCTCCCCCACCCCCTTACCTCAGGCGAATTTCGCTGACTGCCTAACACCCCTTAAAATAAAAGTAACCTATAACTTTCTATACTACAAGACAGACCCATTTAAATGAAACAACTTCACGGTCTCGACAATTGCGGTTTTTTTATCTGTCATTCTTGACCTGACGTTTAGTTATCTGATTATTTGTGTTAGTTCAAGTTAACTTGAACAATTTATAAACTTAATTGCCAACTGCAGTTTGTCCACAAGTTCAGATTTATTAATTCAAAGCTGACCGCAAATAAAAAAACAGAACCTTTCTAAGCAAAAACAAAGAGCTAATTGAATAGTAGAGTTATTTTTACCATGGCATTACAAACCAAACTACAAAGCCCGTATGTAATCTACGCAACTAGTCTAATTACTAAGTATATTTCCAACAAAGGAACATGCGTACAATCGTTCTTTGTTTCCGTGTAAGTCACACTACTATTAAAGGCACGTGTCTTGAGGCACTTGAGGTCACTTGTGGACTCATAAAACGGGAATAGTAGCTTTGTTGTAGCACTCGATGTGAGTCGAGCTAGGAAAGTTAAGGAGCGTTTTACACTTGGGAGTTTAAGAGCATTAGTGCAATTGAAATTAAGTTGCACGATATCGGTGGATGCAGGCTGCTCAACCAAGGAACTCTGCAGCTCGACGGTGAATGCCACAAACGTCCTGTCTTCAGTGGACGTTTGTGGCTGATAAAGAATTTGTTTTTTTAGTCACCTTGTCATTGAATGCTCGATTCTATGAATTACCTATTTATCACAATGGCCAATGGCAGGGGCATCCCTAAAAACGTCGACGGAGTATCCAACGTAAATGCAGCTTATTAGACAGATAAGCTGATTGTCACTGGGAGATCAGCTGGTTAGCTGTTTATGACTAGGAAAAGTCTACTCTAATGGGTGTCAGTGTCAGCCTGCTTTACTTGACATATTATATTGTTGAACAGGAAATCTCGCAATCGACCAGTGTAGCTATGACTTCGGCTCGCGAGACTCAAACACAAGAACCACTCAGTTTTAACTAGACCAAACTCCCATCGATCGGCTTTGTTGCTGTTATTAGTCATACAGTTTTCGTGATTAATGTCAACGTTAAAGCATAAAGGTTCATATTTAGTGCAACGAAGCGGGCAAACTGAATGCCGTGACAAAACGGACCGGATTAACCAGAACTATAAAACACGCTACAAAATAAAACTTTCAGCTTACTGTTTACAGATCGCGTCTAATTATTTATTAAAATCCCCACATAAATAATGTTCATCCGACTAGTAAAGAATTTTTTGGGGTTTCGGTGGCAGTTTGTTTCGTAATAATTTCCTATTTGTTACACTAATACTACGTACCTACAACGGTAATAAATCTGAATGGTTAACAGTTTTAACAGTGAAACACGAATTAATGGAATCACTCCCAAGCAAAGTACATAGCGGCCATTTCAGGAAAGGAATTTCACATTTGCAGGTCACTAGACCGCTTTATTTTAGTATGTAAGGTATTTATGAAAAAAATATGACACGTGACTCATATTTTTTATATGTTGCTTGGGAGTGATGCCATGTAGACACGGCTTTTTTAAATGTCAAAAATTACATCATAAAATGGAAGGAATTTTAAACACATTGGCATTTTGTTGAATATTTGCAGTTGAAAGCTACCTTTTATTTTGAGTTTATTCTCCTAGTTCCGTAATTTCGATTTCTTGAAGAGTTTTTTCTAAGCAAGATGAACGTACAGAACCACCTACCGAATCTGTCCCCAAAACACAAACAGTGCTTCTATCACCAAAATATTTAAACAAACCATTCAACTATCAATAACACGCAGCGGAACAAATGCGATTAAAACCGCTCTAGTCGAAGAGCCTGCACAGATGTTTGAGGCGAATTAAAAAGTGCGCTAAACAAAAAAAAACGGCCTTTGTGTTCGCGAAATTCGTTTTATCCCGTAAACCGGAATCCACGGCCCCTTCGGACGAATAATGCTAATCATAATGGCATTACATTCATTCGGCAGATTTCGTCAAGTATCCCGACATCGGGCCGGGATTCTCATCATTTTTTTTTGTCGTCTCGATGCTTTTCTCATTACAAAACACAAATCTAATCGGAATGGGCCGTCATTTTGTTTGCTAATTTAAAAATGCTCTTCCACGATTTCGCTAATTGTAGAGATGAGATTAGCAAATTACGGAGCTTTTGAAACAAATCACTTAGAGCCTAGGAGATCTATTTATTTTGGGTGCCGTTTCGCTCGTTTGTAATTTGATGTAATTAGTTGCTAATTAAAGTAGACAAACTATATGTATTAGGTGGGTGCTAATGAAGCATTTTGTGCTGCTGTCAGTCACAGCTCAAGCGTAACATAGCAGTGGGAAAATTACTTTTACTGCATTGATATGACGATACGAAATGTCAAACAATTGATCGACCTTCTTGACTCTGAATTACAAAACTAACTTTATTTTAAACAGAACTTACTTCACGGGCAGTCCTCTGACAATATTTGGCAAAGATTTTGTAGATAATTACTAGGATTCAGTTATGGAGACTTTTGAATAGACAATAGCAAATATATTTTGATCACAAAATAATGCACATTTGGTCACAAATCCCCCGGATAAAATAACAATATGACCTTAATGGTGGAGTTTACAAACTGCCACCATTAGCACAACTGATACAAAATATTTTGACGTTTGCCGCCAAATATGTATGGGTCTTTAGGGACCGAGACCATTAAAGCCAGATACACACTGAAGGGCAGACAGCAGCGAAGATCGATTCGATTTATGCTTTTTTTGCGGTTTCACACAATAGAGTGCATTTATTGACAGATAATAGATTCGCAGGCAAGGGACAGTTGGCGGGAATCGGTGTAATGTGGTTAGTTATGGTGATCAAAATCACATGTTCATTTCATTCGATGTCATTAAGTCGGCATGCCATAAATAACTAGGAAATAAAAGTTTTAAATTAGACGTCCCAAGCATAAACAAATAAATTGGACGCGTTGTCCATTTACTAAGGAGGTAGCAAAATATGATTAGTTAGCAAGACAAAGTTCCTACTAGTAAGATCCTATCTTCTAAAATTACGGAACACCTAAAAACAAGTAAGTACTTATACTCATTACCTATTATCTTGAATAAACTAGAGACAGGCTCATAATTGTGAACCATTGCTTAGCGCCTGTTCGCTCTTTGCATGCATTCAGCAGCCTCAAGATGTATGTGCGAAGAGTTTTGTAGAATGCCATTGTGCACTTGACTTAAAATATGAAATTTAAAAACAAAAGTTCTAATAAGTATAGCTTTCAAATGCTCCCTATTTTATAGGTAGCTGTTAGACTTAAGTTTTTTTTAGATTCTGCACGGTTGTCCTTTGACGTTTTGCCTTGTCCGTCTGTCTGTCCGGTGCTTAGCTCACACATTCTAAGTACAAAAACCTCATTCGCGTGAGGACATGGTAGAAAGATGTAACATTTACCTAAGTAGTGTGAATGCTATATCTTGCCGATTTTGCATGTGAGTAGCTAAGTACTTTCTTAGTGTGATCTTATTAAGAATATAAACCAGTAAAAGGAATTGCCATTTTATCGTTTTTTGAAAGCTACAAAATCGAAGATACCTCACTAATATCGAACCGTTATTTAACAGAAAATTCGTAATATGTTTACTGAAAGATCAGATATTATCAAAGGCCTGAATTATGATAATTTACGTCAAGAGGAAGGGTAATAGACATGCAACAAGCCAATACTTGCTAAGGCCATAGAATAACCAAACATTTCTGCTGTGAACAGGGCGATTCATTATGGGCTCACACGCATCCGACGCCAAAATTTTATTTCCCTGTATCTCAACAGAGTAACGCAGGATGTCGCCATAAAAAGTAAATCCAACATTTTCAGCGGTTGACTCAGCCACCAGTAAAGCTAGACCTACGGATGGCTTTAAAAGTACTGTTGATTTCATAAATGCGTGAAGTCAGGGAGTTGGAGTTAGGCTGGTGGTGGTGTAAGATCGGCTGACGAGCCAGCGAGCTTGGCTGTTGTGATTTATAACTTCCTGAGTGCGCGGCCGCACGTTAGCACTGCACTTGATGACGAGATGAAATGAGTCGTCAGGGATGCACAGAACTGAAGTAAGTAGCTCCAAAATTATCCTTGGGTTTTAAATTAAGGAAAGATATGACCGATTTCTTTTTAAATAATTGTCTGCAAGGACGTCACGAGACGTGTCGTTCTAGCTGTGTCAATGCTGATAAGCGAAATATGAACAAACTATCTAACGGCCGCCGCGACGACTAAAGTTAGAAAAAAGTAATATTTTAATAAATTGTAGCCTATGTCATATTCAGATGTATAAGCTATATTATTGTAGTTTCATTAAAATCCATTCAGTAGTTTTTACCTACTTTTGTGTGGCCACTTTTGTTACGCGGCCGCGCGGGTGCCGTATTCCTTTTGGTTATGTCAATGGTGACACCCCTATTCTAGAGTCGCCCTTTTAAGCTAAATCTCAGTTGGTATTGTTTTCCGTGCATGATTTCCGTGTTACAGAGAGTTTAGCCAACAATGTCAGCTAATAAAATATGAACTGTATGTATGAGCTAATGTTACGACTAAAATGTTATAATAATGGATCACTACTTCACCATTGTTTTAAGAGTTAGAAGCCTACAATAATCATCAATCAGTACAAGGTACTTATGACTGAAAGAAAAGGGAGGTAGGTTATAGTTATTCAAAAAAGGAACAGTATGAACGAACAGCTTTTGACATCCCCGTGATGACGATTGCTCTAAAGATTATTATAAACAAAATCTATGTTTGTTGTAGACACTTTCAAGAATGATACTTGACTTTACCGACTGTTAACCTTTTACCGGCGTGCATTTGGATCAGCCACTTGAATTCTCTCAGATAACCAGATAAGGTTATATCCAAATTCATAACACAGACGCATGAGTGGCAATAAATTGTGCCCTGACTTACCACCGTTCGATAATTATAATCTATTTTTACAACAAGCAACAACAAACTCTTGTTCGCCATCATCAAATAAATTTTGGATAAATTTATTTTTTTTTGGGAAAGTTCAATACACTATGTATTGGGACAAACAATGCGACGAAAACAAGTATAGTGTTAGGAGTGAAAAATACCTACTTATCTGTAAGAAAATTACTTTTAGGACATTGATGATGATGAGAGCTTCGTGGCCCAGTGGTTAAACACTCTGGCTCGGAACTCGGTACAATTTGCGACTAACTATCCGGTGATGGATAACACCGATATATAACCCAAGCAACACGGATAACGGCGGTAGGCTCGCCCTTTACCACGTTGGGTTAAAATTCCCTGGGCGAAATGTGGGCTTCTGAATGTTCCGTGTACCATGACGCCAACAATCAGTGTGGCTCTGACTAATCCATTATGGTCGTGGGGGTATGTTATGTTGTGATAATAAGTGGTCAACCTTGACTGCATTTGTGGGTGACCTATCCTAGTAGCGAAATCTTCGCGACATAGGTCGCTTAATCTTAAGGCTGTACATATTTTTATAATATTTAACAACAACAATTCAAGTTGCCATTTCAAGTTTACCGAATAACCTTTTTATCCGATGTGTGTAAAATGACCTTTTTGAATCACATTTCATTTTGTGTCATAAATTCAACTAAATGATATTGTTTCATCTTAGTCGTGAAAGTTTGATCATGATTATAAGTGCAGTGCGATGCAGTGCAGCCTTTGTTGTGGGATAAATTGTATGGAAAACAATGTTCGGATGTGAGATGCCCAGAGGATTAAGTTTGTATTAAATACAGAGAGCCTCACGTCAAGGTAACATACTAGTTAAAAATTAACCTTAATCCATTGGCATAAGGTGATACTAACTGTCAAAGTTAACACACTCGACCTGTGTGTGGCCTTCTATACGGTCAACGTCATGGCAGCTACCCATTTCGGGTCAGTCCTTCTTGGTCTATTGCAAATAGTCATTTGGCAAGAGCGAGCTGAAAAACGGAAACGGTAAGCCTGATGTGCCGTTGACTCTACAATGCTAAGTTTGGTTATACTGCATTTTTTTCAGTCATAACGTGGTTTTATTCCTAGTAAAAATCAGCCAATAAAGATCTTGGAACGACTCAAAATAGCCATCATACTGAAATCCTGCAAATGGAATATTTAGACAAGGAAAAAATAGGGACGTCTTTTTATTACAGTTTTGAAAAAAAACTTTCGTTTAAGTTTACACGGAACCTTATATTGCTAAGTTAGTATTTTTTTACTACTTGATATCTCATCTTTCGCAAAAAATCTTGATGTTATAGCCCGACCAGTCATTGTTTGTGACTCTCTTGACTCTCTCTTGAGTTGGGCCTCCATATTAGTGAAACAATTTGAATAATAATGTTTCATTTTATAAAAGTGTTTTGCGTTTTACATAGAATTAAATAATTCTTTGACATTCCCAAATACGCAGTTTGTTTCATGAAAGGCCAAATAACAGTTAGGAAGTTAGGAAGGCTGAATTGTAATAAAAACGAGTGTCATGTTAACAGTTTTATGTGTTTTGTACAATAAAATACGATACTTAGAAAACCCAAATTGCTATCAAGATAGATTTATAACTTCTCATGATTGACGATACTCATGATATGAACGAGAGTAGGCCTGTAGCACTCCGCAGAAGTGCAAGTAGATACTAACCTGTCAAACTATACCTTAACAATAACAACACCATCCACTTAATCTAACACCTCAAATACTAGAGTTTTATTTAGTAAGTAGGTATACTTATTTTCTACGTCGAGTTTGCTATGCCAGCTTGGAAAATAATGATCAATGTGTTTACGTTTACGCTCTTTACAGATAGATGGCGTTGCAGGAAGCTAATTGAACCGTACGTTTATGGTTTTGTAGTAAAAGTTGCGTACTTTAACCAAATAAACAAGTAGAAATGTATCGAATAGTTAACTAGGTAAAGTAGGATTTCTTTTATTTTAACAATTTGATGACACGATTATAGTATTCAAGCGTTCAAGTATTGTACTTTGTTGTCCACTAATTACCTACAAGTAACTAGGTACTTAATAATTAAACATTCTATAGAGGAAGCAAATAACATGTTGATGTTATTTGTGGATCTAAAGAATATTCCATATTATTAATGGTCCCACGACCATTACATCAGTGATTGTTACGATAATAACAAGAAAGAATGAAGTCATTTGTAAGCGACTACGTACTTATTTTTTCTTCGAGTAGGTACTTAACTATTAATTATGTTAGATAGTTTGTTTTGTAACTAATACGTGACAAACTTTAAAACCATGCCTAAATGTGAGTGCACTTAACTAGGAGTTTTGCTCACCCAAGGTCACTTTTACTATGACTCTACATTGAACTTGTCAGTCTAGAATAATATCTATAGTTACAAAAAAAAATCCTAGTACAGTCAGCTATGATATTCTATCGATGTTTTGATTAAATAAATTCTAGACATAGCACTATAATTGTTTGACCGCAAACTAAGCAGTTTGTTAAATGGGTTACTGTCAGAGACTGACGAAAATACTTAAGGGGGGTTAGGCAGTAAGCGAAATTCGCCTGAGGTAAGGGGGTGGGGGACGAGGTGAGCGTTCGCGTTTAGTATGGATCAACGTGCTCGAAAGTAAAAATCGTAAGCGCCATTCACATTTTTATCAAAATGTGAATGAAAATATTTAGTATTTTCTAAATCTAAAACAGACACGAAATCGAGAAGGTAAATACCTAGGTTTTGTGATTTTATACGAATTATTATCGTACAATGCGGTTGTGATGAAAAAAATCCTGTGGTTACCTCTAAAATATCATATAAATGATGATATTTTAGAGGTAACCACAGGATTTTTTTCTATCGAGCAAAGTTTTTCCAATCATGTTTTGGAAACAGTCATCCCATCACACATACGTTCTGTAATACATTCAATATTTTCAATTATAGCTCATAGAAAACAGTCCATTTTGACGTTTTCACTTACTAAGGCCCCTTAAATAAAATATCAATAAACAGGCTGTCAGGCCTGTTTGGCCGGCATGTAACTAAGACCACATCATCACTTAAGATCAAGTGTTAACTATGGTCAAATACTAAGACATAAAAAATACAAAAAAACACAAATATGTGCCGAACACATTTTTATATTTATCCTGGGTAAGAATTGAACCCATGGACTTCAGCGCATATCATAGGCATGGCAGATGCTTTAGCTGTGGCATAAGTGGAAACCTATTGCACCAATCGACAAGCACCTAGTGAGTGCCCAGTGTCCCGTTCTGCTGAACGTTCATCTCCAATACAGGGCAATTTACTGACAAAAGGCAATCTTACCGTTTAATAAATATGAGTCGGCATGTCGCGTTAGCATGACATACAACAAAACCTACATGACTCCGGCGCAGCCCGGCGGAAGCGCGGCGTTTGAGAGCACTCATTCAGATCAGTTAAAGCTTTGGGACATTTCGCGTTTTGCCGACGAGAAAGCCAATGAAGCCCTTTGCAGTTACCGATGGCTTTTATTCTTGTGGAATGCATTTTGGAGTTATAAAAATATAAATTGTAAGGCGTGTTGTGATTTAGTTCAATGCTTTAAAAGATTCGACTGATAGAGTTGAGAGTTTTAAGGACTTTGCCCGTAAAAATATTCTTGCTTCATTTATTAAACCACTCCTTAATCATAAAATGAAAATGTATATCTAACTATTTGTAGCAGTTCAAATTTAAGCCGATCTGAAATACTAAACTGCGTGGCACTAAAAGAATAGCGATAAGCTTTAATCATTTAAACATTAGTAAGCTAGGCACTTGCCTTAATTCTACAAGCGCAAGTTTTGCTTAATTTCCTGGCTTAGCGGCCCAAAGCAAGTTTTCACGTCTAAGTAAAGAATTGAATGACCACTGGTATGTACTACGAGTAACTTGAATTTGTGCAATTATTAGCTGGTACTTAGTGGCTTACTGGCTGGTATTTATCAGGATGACATTGTTATCAGTCAGTGCATACTTTAATTTCATTTGGTAGAGAAAGAGACGAAAAACAAATTATTGTCAAAACAGCTCAAACACTTATTGTGTATTTGGGAAGCAGGGGCTGAAACATTTATAGGCCCGCCAAAATGGGTATTTTGGCAAGAAGGTTAGTACACCTACTACCTAAATTTTTCTCTACCTAGTTACATAAAAATCAGTTTATTTTGGCATTATAGACAAAGAACTTTTTTCGAGTCTGGTTTTGGTCACACTAATGGATCTTTACGTCTAGACGAAATACAAAAAAATATAATCCTTTCGCGAGACTGAGGAAGTAATTTGTTCTCTATTGGTACAGTGCGTTTGTTTATGTAGGTAAGTGTGTTTGCAGTCAGAAGTTACTTTTGGTACTCAGTAAATATATTGTTTATGAGTATTTAGGGAATGTTACTTGTCTTATAAATTCTTTTATGTTCATTCTTTATTTTCTAGTGACTGTTTTTGTAACGTGAAGGAAGGCAAGAATAATCCATAAACCATTATGCGCCACTGTTGTTGAGTAAATGAGGTCAAAATCATAATAAATCACCATGTAAGTAGTGGACTTTAAAAACAATTGTTTAACTCCTTTTTAATGATAGTTAGCACCAATACTCTATTAGTCCAGATACCTACACTCATTACTACTTAATGTCACGATCACATTCACCTAACGACATGTAAGTGCATGACTTAACATGTCGAAAGGGTATCAACCTATTACCCAAAATTAACTTTTCCTAATGACGTCACTAGGTGAGCAATTTGACAAGTACAGAGATAAGGCTTATCGCAAACGAAACAATTCGTCATTGTGCGTTACAGGTAAGGATTGCCCAACAAAGGAATGCCTTGGGAATGCCAAAGATTATCTTAAAAGATGTAATCGGAGTTAAAGAGCTATATCTGATATTTTTAATGTTATCCTTGGAGTGTTATCAATATTGATAATGTCGCAATTTATTGCATATCCGATTGCAGTTAATGGAATTGAGCAACTATGCTAATAAATGTGCAATCAAGAAAGTCTAGATAAGACCTGATAATGTATTTAAGTGTACCATGTGTTATAAACATTCGTTTATCTGATAATCTCTAACGATGACTTTTTAATAAAATCTATTTGCTAATTTAAAAGTTACGAAGATAATAACGTGCCGTGAGTTTCTTACTACTAAAATTAAGTTGGTTAAAAGCGGGTTCACGTATAGAAATAAATATAAAAAAGAAATAGGCCCAAGTAAGTAATTATGTCCATTAGAACAAATAAAAAGGTAGTGAAAAGTTTACGGCACCCTAGTGTGAGAACAGAGTGAGTAACATTGCGCGACTCTACAATGATTTCATTTATAGCTAATAATGATAAATAGTAAATAGTTCACACGTTTTTCATCATAGGCGCTATTGAAATTTTATGATTAACGCAAAACAAACAAAGTATGTACGGCCATGTTTATAAAAGCTCGCAAAGCGCGCTCCCGTTGTCATGCCAATCTTGCCGCGACCAACTTGTTGCCGTTGCGTTGTGAACTTTTGTGCCGGTTGAGCGAGAGGCGCGTATCGGATCTCTCTGTCGGGGGAGGAGCATCCGTGTGCGGGGAGCGTGCCGGCCGGTCGCTCAACTCGCTCCTCTGTCAGTCAGTCGCTCACACGTCGTCGAGAGTGGCGTGCGTTTCGTCAAAACACCGCTCTCGAGCCGTTATGTGTCGTACTTCGAAACAAGTTTGACGGGAAATTCGTAACTTTTCCGAGCGCGCCCGGACTAACGTAGCGATGAGCGCGATAATAGCGAAACAAACAGTGACGATTTGAATAAAGTGACAGTTAACAGTGAGTTATTCGAGATGTTATCGATGGGATTATTTGGTGTGTGGTGTGCGGCGTGTTGGATGTGGTCGGGCGCCTGCGGGGCGTCGCTGACGAGCCGGGTGGCGGAGGCCCCGCAGGAGTGCGAGTGGCAGCGCGTCTCGGGCGCCGCCGGCGAGCCCACACGCGTGCAGCTGGCCTGCTCGCTGCGCACCGCGGCCGGGGCCACCGAGCTGCTCGCGGGCCTCAGCAACTCCCAGGCCCAGCGCATCACTGCGCTTGACCTCCACTGCACCGACGTCCTTTTCTTTGAGAGCTCTCTCGATATCGGACGGCGGAAAGAAGAAGGAACCGAACTCTTATCCCGGTTTCACAATCTGAAGGAATTGAGGATAGAGTCCTGCAAGATACGATATGTCCCCTCTGCTGTATTGTCGCCGCTGAGCGGCCTCAGGAGCCTGAGCATTCGGACTCATAACACAGACTGGTCTGCGATGTCTATGGAGTTTCACAGAGACACATTCAGAGGATTGACTGATTTGAGAAGTTTGGATTTGGGCGATAACAACATTTGGGTCTTACCATCTGAAATCTTCTGCCCTCTGTATAACTTGAAGGAACTGAACGTGACACAAAACAGATTGCAAGATATTTCAAACTTAGGATTTTCTGACTGGGGCAATGGTCCGACTGCGCCTGGGAAATCATGTAACACAGTGCTGGAAACGTTGGATATGTCCCATAATGAAATCAGTGCACTGCCAGATAACGGATTGTCGAGTTTACGAGCGCTCCAAAAAATGTTTTTGCAAAACAACAGAATATCGATGGTCGCCGATCGCGCTTTTGTTGGACTGAATGATTTGCAAATCCTGAATTTGTCCACAAACGCGCTAACTGCGTTACCGCCTGAAATGTTTCAATCTTCACGCGATATAAAACAAATATACTTGAACAACAACTCTCTAAGCGTTCTCGCTCCTGGATTGCTAGAAGGATTAGATCAATTACAAATTCTGGATTTGTCTGTTAATGAACTGACCAGCGAGTGGATAAACAGAGACACATTTTCAGGATTAGTGCGCCTTATTGTTTTGAACTTATCTCACAACAGAGTCACGAAAATAGATGCACTGTTGTTCCAAGACCTAAACAATTTACAATTCCTAAGTCTTGAGTACAATAACGTTGCGCGCATAGCCGACGGAGCGTTTTCTAATTTGAAAAATCTTCACTCGCTCTCATTGGCCCACAATAACATTATCGAAGTTGACAGCAGTCATTTCTCAAACTTATACGTATTGAATCAATTATTCCTCGATGGGAACAGAATCACAAAAGTTGATCTACGCTCTTTCGAAAATATAACCAAGCTCCATGATTTGGGCCTTAGCGGAAACCAGTTATCCGAAGTGCCGGAAGCCATAAAGACTTTGAGATTCTTAACATCTCTAGACTTAGGTATGAATAGAATAACTAAAGTGACACTTTCAATGTTCGAGGGATTAGATGACTTGTATGGTTTAAGGCTGGTGGGCAACAAAATTGAAAAGATTTCTAAAGACACATTCGCCGCTTTGCCATCTCTACAGATATTGAACTTGGCTTCAAACAACATTGATCAAATAGACGACGGAGCTTTTGCGGCTAACCAACAATTGAAAGCAATAGGATTAGACGGCAACAAACTTGTCGACTTGAAAGGCATATTTACTAACACCCAGCCCCTTGTTTGGTTGAATGTATCCAACAATGAACTGCTCTGGTTTGATTACAGCTACATACCGTCCAACTTAGAATGGCTGGATATGCACGAAAACAAAATTGAAAAGCTAAAAGACACATATGGCGTCAAAGAATCGTGCAATATAAAAATGCTAGACGTCAGTTATAATAAAATAAGAAGCCTCGATGAATTTTCTTTTCCCAGTAGCATCGAAACAGCCGTTCTCAATAACAATTTCATCGAGAAAATAAGCCCAGGCACCTTTTTGCAAAAATATAATTTGAATAAAGTAATGCTGTATTCAAATAACATTAAAACTCTAGAGGCGGCCGCTTTTGCGATATCAGCTGTTCCAGGGGAAAAAGACTTACCCGAGTTTTATGTCAGCGAAAATCCATTTGCGTGCGACTGTACAATGGAATGGCTGCAGAGAATTAACCAATTAAGTGACCTCAGGCAGCGCCCGAGAGTAATGGATTTAGAAAGTGTAAGATGCTCTTTAACCCATTCACGGACCAAATCGGATGTGCTTTTGCTGGAAGTCAAATCGTCAGAATTTTTGTGCGAGTACGATTCACATTGTTTCACCCTTTGCCATTGTTGTGACTTTGATGCCTGTGACTGCAAGATGACTTGTCCAGATAGATGCTCGTGTTATCACGATCTCACCTGGAACTCTAACGTGGTCGATTGTTCGAGCGCCGGCTACGATCACGTACCGGACCGAATACCGATGGACGCGACCGAAATATATTTGGATGGTAACGATCTCAAAGAATTAGGAAATCACGTTTTCATCGGCAAAAAAAGATTACAAGTTCTGTATCTCAATAACAGCAATATCAACACAATACAAAATAGAACATTTAACGGGATCGATTCATTGAGAGTGCTACATTTGGAGAACAACAATTTGGAAGTACTGAGGAATACGCAGTTCACGAGGCTACAGAACTTGAATGAATTGTATCTGCGCAACAACAGAATAAAAGTTATAGAGAATGATACGTTTAATTACTTGCCTTCACTGGAATACTTGGACCTTGGCAACAACGGTTATGTTGATTACATGCCATGGAGAGTCATTACGGACAACAATCCTCGCACGCGTGTATCCGTAGATGGGAACAACTGGATATGCGATTGTAAAGACGTAGCTCAGCTAAACCAATGGCTAATAAAAAAATCAAAAGATACCGAAACCATGATGTGCTACTTTGCTCACGGTCAGCCAATGAATAAAACTATTGCGACTGTTGCGAAGGAATGTAAAACAGAAATCACTACCGAAGAAACCGGGACAGAGACTCTAAAGCGATTATTCATCGAATCGAATGACGGAGTCGAAAATTACATTCCATATATCGCGGCGGCATTGATAATAGTAATTATACTTTTATTAATGTGCGCACTGCTCTTCATGTTCAGAGAAGATTTTAAACTGTGGATGCATTCGAGATATGGTATTAGAATATTCAGTTCCACGCCTAAGGATATGAATGACAATAAAAATAAACGGTTCGACGCTTTTTTTGTGTACAATCCTCGGGATGAGGACTTCGTGAATCGTGCAGTGAGTTCGGGGTTAGAAAATTCTGGACATTCATTGTGTTTACAACACAGAGACTTACAGTTGATCGACAGACGATCCGGTGATAACTTAGTGAGTGCGGCGGAGAGTTCAAAAAGACTAGTGATAGTGTTATCAATTAACTTTTTACAGCAAGAGTGGTACACGCCCGAGTCAAAGGCGGCCGTACAAAGTGCTATCAACTCAGTGAACGTTAGACATAGACGCCAGAAGATAATATTCCTGGTAACGACAGACTTGAGTGCCATAAATATAGATCCGGATTTAAAAGTGTTGCTTAAAACGTGTACAGTGATCGTGTGGGGTGAGAGGAACTGTTGGGAAAAGCTAAATTTTCGGTTACCGGATGTGGACGTGACATTACCGAATCGGACGCTTCATAACGCTAATAGTATGAAAAGTAGTAATAGGGAAGGTTTCGGGCGGCATGGGAACTTGAGGTATACGGCGCCGCCGACGTCTCATGATCCGTGGTATAAGTATGGTATGGCGCCGCCTATACTGATGATGTCGAGTCCTATGCATTCAACGAGTGCGAGTGCAGAGGTGTCAGCTCGCAGTACGGAGGACGAGACTTGCTCCGTGGCCAGTAGCGAGGGCCGGCCCGATGACCGGCTTCCGCATCACCATAGCTACGTCTCCATAGACAACCACCAATGTGAGGAGCGGCCCCTCAGGCCTCCTCAGCAAATCCCCATGTCAAACACTAGGCCTAATAACATGCGAAAGACCTATTTCGTCTGATTGCAATATTAAGAAAGTTGTGATGAGTTTGTAATTATAGAAAGTAAATTATTGTATATTAATACCGCGTCTTAGCTTAATGAATGTAAGCTTTTATTATTAGTCGGTGCTCCAAATGCGAAAGTTTAATCTGTTAATGAACTTTTGTTTGTATTTTGAGGATATTGTACTATGAGTACCATTGTGTGAGTTAGTAAAGTTCATTTTCGTATATACAAACGATATTTATTGTACCTGCCTTCAGTCATCTGCATTTACCTTATCTCATACTCGTCTCGTAATAAGATATCAAACATTCCGTGATTTGTGTTTTGTATGCTGCGCATATGTATGTCTAACTGGTATTGTAAGATGTTCCTGAAAACTTGAATTAACTACATAATAAATAATGTGATAATATTAGGTACTTATAAAATGTTAAAGACTACGTATGTAAAGTGAGACGTGTAATCTATGAATTGTAAATTTGTATCATAAACTGTAAAATAATACTGATGAAGAACTGAAATGTACCCTAGTCAATTGTAAATAGCTAGATTGTAAAAATGTAAAATAAGAACATAATTTTGTGATGTAATTTTTAGCTAGAATATAAAAAAAACGTATTTATTACGCTTCCAATCACAGAGTATGAATAAATTAATTATTTTGTCTACTATATCGACTTTTATTGCTTTGGCAACCTTTAAAATTGATTTAGATAAAGATTTTACACATAATATCCGAAGACTTCATTAAAATCCATATCTACAATCTTACAGGTGATTGAATAGGGTAGAGCGAGTGTCAGAAAGTTTTTCATTGACATAATCAATTTACTGAATCGCTTTGTTCGCTCATCTACGGTCAAATGTATAAATATTTATTTTATCTAAATTGATCGAGTTGGATAAGATCACGCGCGGGCTTCGTACGATTTTAATTTAAAAAGCGTCTGCGACAGTGCGCGCGCGTCGATTGCCCGCTGCGAAACTATAAATCATGCTCGGGTCGAGCCGACGATGAATATACAGCCTTTTAATTGACTTTTGATTGCACTAGTATGTCTCCTCATTGTTAAGTAGCATTATACGCGAGACGGACAATCGATTATGTCGTCTCAGTAAACATATCATGATACATGAGGACAGTAAAACAAATCATACATATTAGTAAAATATTTATCGAATCAAGATAGGTCTTAACATTTGATATGATGTTTTAGACAGTCATTTTAGATAAGATACTTAAACTATTTCGAACACACTAGACTGCTATGTAAATTTTTATAATAGAAGCTTAGTCGCATTTGACTTAAGTTATAGTTAAGTAGATGTTATGGTCATTCCTTTTAAGATGGTAGGAATGTTGGCGTATTCAATTATTCAAGAAACATTTGAATTCAAACAACGTTGAACTCCAATGTCTAAAGGTCTCCCGTGACAAAATGGGTCGCAATACTTTTTTTTAGTTCCAGTGAAACAAAGATTAAGCTAATGAGGCCTTATTAGATAAGGGTTCATTGTACTGTTAGCAGCAGAAATATGTGTAAGTCACGTCAGTGCTCAAATATGTCTGAAGTATTAAAGAAAAACTTTTAATGAGACTATTACAGAATTAAACTTGTGACTTATTTTGGATTTAAGGGACGTACCAAACAATATACGACTCTGTCACTGTAGTACTACAATTGTAGTAATAAATTTTTGACCACTTTGTTAGCACCTTTATTTTCGATGCTGTCTGTACCATACAACCTAAACAATAATTTAAGAGGCCTTTCTGTTTTGTGCTGTGTCGAACTATCGTAAATAGTTCGGCATTAAAACCCTACTTAAAATAAGTAATTCGAAATATAGCTCTACTTTTGGGACAGAATTCCCACCATGTAACATCGAAATACGCGTACAAAATAAGTACGTAAAGACTGTTAAACATCTCACTCTTTTTTATTGACTTTACAGTCGTTAAAAGTTTTATAAAACTTCGTACGTGTTGCCGATGCTCTACCTACTCTACCTAACGTTGACCATAAGCACCCACTAAAATTACGTTTGACCAGCTAGGGTTTAAAGTGCAGCTTTTACTATTTCAATTTAATTTTGTACATTAATAATTCAGAAATAACAGAGAGTGTATAAAAAAACCAAAAGTGTACCTACTTAATGTGCGCTAGCTCCTAGCTTGGACATAATTTTGTAGATAATTTCATTTTTACTTTTAAGATTTATCTATTAAAAATAAATTTTAAAAGTAAAAATGATTACTAAGAAGATTATAATTTTGGTGCCATTAATTTATGAACAATATGTAGAGTATTCAACATTTTCAATATCTGTTATTTGATCAGGTAAGAAAGAAAGCTCATCGTACTTACTAAATAATTATTTGTAATAGATTCATGAACTAATTTCGAAAAAAGTGCAATGTTTTATGATAATTTTAGTTAAATAATTTAATAGTTACAGAGGAAAAATAACTTCATACTAAGATTGGACTTACTCAATGAAAAACACCTAAATTGATTAAAAACACTTAAATATATCTAAAAAATCGATAGACAGTTGATTTTAAATCTTTGAATATGTATAAAACAAAACATTAGAGCAATATGGAGTCAAGTCGGAACATCTTAATCGAATCACTCATGTAACTCGATCCGGCGACCGCATCGAACGCTGTGTCAGAGTATAAACCATACAGTAGAACATCTACATACAAACGTGCCACTCTCGGTTTGAATGTGTGCGTGGGCGTTGCGCGCCGTGTCGCGATATCACGCACACGCGATTTCACGCACACGCCAGCATAAAATAGGGAGGCATAAGGAGGCGGCCAGTACGGACGGGCTGTGTCGCGTGTCTGTGTGCACGCTAGGCTAATAACTCTGCGGGCGGCCTTAGATAGCCTACTGTATGGTTTATACTGTGACTGTGTCCCCGGCGGATTTAAATCGTGGCCATCAAGGCCCATGTCACTAACACACTAGGCCATCTATTTGCGCCAACATTCCCCCAACAAGAACACTCATCACCTTTTTTTCGTGCAATACGATACCTTGATCGTTATACTCGACCATTCGAAACCCGTTCCAAACGTATCCGAGACATTGTGAACTTAGCTCAGAAATAACCAAAGAGGTGACAATTGATTATACGCCACGCTGAGACAAAAAGCGGAATCGCTCGATTAGTTATGTCGTCGCGACGCGTAGGCAGAGTGGAAACAATAGATTGGTTCTGGTTTATGATTCTATAAACGTTTATGTCCCTATAAACGGCCTTTTAGCTTTTGGTGGAGCAGAGATTGTGATGTTATCGATATGAGGACAGGTTTATTATAAAAGCTAGCCAAAGCTTTAGTGAAAAATATTAGCATTTAGTAAACGACTCTACATTTTCTGCAGCGTAATATCAAATATGCGGTATTTATAGATGAGCTTTAAATAAAAGCTCGATACTTTAAGCTATGTCATCAGTGCCTCATTAATGATGGTCGTAGAGTTATAGTCGTGATTGCCCATAGCTATTTGAAGTCGTAAATGTTTATAAGAAGGCCGGCTAATGAAATTTTAACGAAACACTGAGCCGTTTTGCGTAGGACGATCTATGTCATAATAAGAATATTCCGTTATGGCTCTATTTGTATAAACAAACATTTATTTTTACGATAGAAAAGATGAATGTTTCCTATCTATGAGCTTTGCAGTTAAGTTATTAGTATTAGAAAGATTTATGTTGCCTAAGCACACAATTACTTTTAGTAACAGTATTATTGGTTAGTGATTCCGTCGTACAAGTCTTGAAGCAGAACTAACTTATATTTCTCCTCTATTATCTTTAGAAACTGAAGTGCGCCAAACTAATCGAATTGTTCAGACTTAAATGCCTAATAATAATGTCTTCAGTGATGTAAGTGAGTTCACTTATTACGAAATATATGTAATAGGTGTCATTTCAGTTATTAACATGACGTAAGTTGTGTCGTAGAATAAAATACAAAGGTTCGCGTAAAGTTTGCAATACCCACGTCAGCCTAGTTCTGTATTGGGTCACAGTCTCAACTTTTAACTCCATTTGGGTCTATGAAGCTTTTAAGTATATCTTTACAACATGTTATGTCTTCAGCTCACGAACACGACTTTTAAAGGCCTAATTTTATAACTTTGTTGAATGTTGAGCAAACTTTGGTTTAGGTGTGTACTTAAAATAAATACTTACTTTAATAGGCTTTGGAATTGCCTGTATTATAACAACCTCGATAATTGTGAGCCTAAAGTTCTAATTACGATTTGGCTTAGTTTCTAGAATATTGACTTAAGGCTTAATATCGGTAACTAGTATTTGTGCAAGAAGGATAAATAATTATTGCCTTTGCTGATATCTGAGAGGTATTGCGATCCAAGTGGAACAGTTTCTTAACTAAATTAAAACCTCTCTACCTAAAATATCATTCTCATTTTCTCCTTCGGAAATAAAACATAACAAAACTATCGAATGTAGTACTCTTAGTTTAGCCTCAAATTACACAGACACACACTGCACACTGCAGGAATAAGTAGAATTATCAAATTATAGTTATTAATTTCTGGTACATGCACTAAACGCAAAATATCCACAAATAAAATAATACTCATAATGGTAATTAATGAAAATATTGGCCCATAACAGGCATAGTTGGAGAGCTTTGGGGGAGACCTTTGCCCAGTAGTGGGACACATTAGGTTAAATTTAAAAAAAAATGGTAATTATTGTTTTTAGCATTTTTCAGAAAAATGCATTTAGTCATCTTTGCATCAGGCAGGAATCGAAACCGCATCTTTCGCAAACAGGGTGACTGCACTAACCTCTGTGCTACCGAGACCATTAACAGACCGGCCGAATCTTCTTCTTCTTTGATGTCTTTTTCTGGTTTTCAGATCTTCAGTTATAATACTCACAAATTATGTTTCGACACTTTAAGTACTGTTTGTTTATTCTGTAGATTTTTGCTATTCTGTAGTGAGGATCATAATATGTTCACAAGCAGCCTTCTTTTACTCATAATTAATCTAAGTTTTATTCCCAGCCCAAATATCAAATCTAGAGCTAGATTATAATGGATCAAATTAAATTGAGATCGAAAGTAAAAGGCAGGACACACTAGGATTTAAATTGTTATAGTGAAGTGCAGTGATAAAAGGGTTAACTATTAAGTATACCTACTCAGTTATTCTTTAGTTAAAATATTGGGTACCTATTTGAAAACGAATACAAGCCTTGTTTTCAAATACCCATATCACACCATATTGTCACATCATTGCGACGTTATAATAACACAAACCACCATCACAACTTCAAAAAAAAAAAAATGACTAAAATATGCAATAGATGAGTTTTTCTGACTAATTCAAGTTAGTATCTGCCTCTATTTTTTATAGCTCACCAAATACCATATCTGCTATTAAAAATTTATAACATAAGGCTGAGCTAGTTATGTTTAGGTCGGCCCAATGCTCAGGAGCGATGTTTGTAATTATTGGGAATACAGCTGCTTCCGTCGGTAGGCGGGGCTGGCTTTTTTTAATAAATGTACCTCCGTTATTGGCTGAAGGAAGGGAAGACATTGGGAATTACAAATTTAAATTCGCCAGGGGAATAGAGCGTGTTGAGGGCGAAGAATGTCCCGCATATGTTTCTTAACGTAATGAGGTCGTTAGGCGTTTTTTTATCGGGAACAGTTTAGAAGAAACCGCTTGGAATGTCGCCGTGTACAAACAATACGTTTTTGTTACATTTGAATGTTAAGTTGTGTTGAGTTACTGAATATTTTGAGACTACGCTCAAAGGGGTTAAAATCTTGTGAAAGTAGTTTCGAAACAAGATGAAAATATTGTTATTGAAATCGCTTATTTGTGTCTTAGGTTTACATATTCAATTTTTAAAAGGGCATAGTAAGTTTAGTGCGTTAAAGATATGAAAATAGTTTGTTGTCTTTTTTATATATTTGCGTACTCTTGCTTAGGAAAAACAAAAAAACAGTTTCATACCCGGTCATAATAAATATTCACAGAAACATATATTTTTTTATTTTTTAAAAATAATTGTTGCATTTATCCGTTAAGCAACCATAGCATTTTATTTCCTACTTGTGTGGCTCACGAGATCTAAGCAGATAACAGTTTTAATTTTAATTGTTATCATAGATCAAGAATGGGCATCAAACCCCTAATTTCTATTTTTGATATATTCCTTTGAAGCCCACACGAACTATCTGTGGGCAATTAGTCATACAAATCCGGGGTCTTAAGGGATTATCTTTGTGTTTTAAAGAGGGGTTAAAGAATGCAAGACAGGGGCGGTTCGAGATTTGCGTGGATAAATTCTTAGGACGTGCTAAGAGAGGCTGGCGCGAGATAAGAGTTCGTCTGGGTAAAAATATTTCTGTACAATAAATGAGTCATCGAAAAATATGTATTTAAAAGAACATTAGTAAATTTAACCCTAAATACCTGAGATTTTTAAATGTTATGCAAGATTTGAATGAAATGATGAATGAAAATGGTGGTCACTATTCATGTTCATTCTGTTAAAATTGTTTTGGTATCATCTGTAACTTTTACATATTAAGATGTATTTATCAGTGTACTTTGGCACCGACATAGCTTAGGAGGACCAAGAAAAGGAAATGCTACCGACCCTGCGCACTCTGCAAATGAGCCCATAGCATTTGCAGCCCTCTGGCTTAATCGGGTACTGATCAACATACCTTAATGTCAATTTTTAACAAAAGGCCAAATGATGCCGCTTGCTTGAAACGGTACCTATAAACCACGCGTTTGATTCCTAACCAAGACAAACATTCATAAGAACCACCTTTTATTTGTTTATGTCTGAGTATAGCATGATTTTAAAATGATTTAAGTAACCAGTCTTTTCCCTATAGTGCAAAATCTGTTAAGTTCCCTAACTGATCCCTGTCAGGTATGTATCAATTCATTTATTTATTCAGAGACATCAATAGGTATTAACCAAAACATATTTTTGCCATAGAAAGCTGATAATCAATAGTTATCTACTTACTCATCGTGATATCAGTCCGCCACGCGTCATCTCAGTGATTCCGGCCGCCGGAGTGAGACGTCATTCTCGATGACACGACTTGCGTGGGCGCAGCTTTATAATAATGCGAATTTTAAACTATCAGCTTATTGAATTAATGTGCCGGACTGTGGGAAGTCTGGTAATCAACTTTCAAAGGATGCTATAATATAAATCATTAGTAAAAGGTATTAGATATATTCAGCCGTTTGTATCCGGATACCTACTTTTGTTTTTCATTGACATCAAGAAATATCTATGTATTATGGAAAGAAAGAAAAGTATTTAATTGGCCGTACATACAGCAGACTCATTCAAAATAACGGGTAAACATTTGAAAACACAACAATTGAAATACGAACAAATATTTTTATCATGTTTATTTTGACTCACAAAACAATAGAAAATAGATAAAGATAGGCCTACATATATTTCTACCCAAATAATTCATGAGAAATATTTTTTACTGAAAATAATGAGAAATCACTTTGACCATGCCCTCAACCTCGATTGCCCTCAAAATACGAGTAGAATTGGTTTCAGGTTATTTTCTGCTCTAAATGCCATAAGTATTCTAAGAGCTATCACTTGGTAATAAATAGTGACCACTAAGATTTATACTTGTCCATACATTACAACTGAATGACAGTTTCTTATCATAGTTTTTGCAGAACGTGTATGACAAATAAGTATCAGTATCCAAGTGATTCATGATATCAACGAAATCAATCTTCATAACATAACATTCGGATTTCTCTAGAAGATACATTAATTTTATTGCCTTTTTCCTTTTGAAAGTTCAATGATGAAAATGAGTTACAATGACATCAACAAGCACCTGAAATAATAACTTCGCATTATCATGAATGAAATTTTATCAGTAACTAGTTGAAAAAGAGCACAACGTCTCAGCTCCTTTATAAATAAAACCATGGCACATATTTGGAAGTTTTTGTTTAGTTATTCGACGAAATAAACAGATTTGCTTACAAAAAAGGATTAAAACATAATGAACAATAAAAACATAACTTAACTACACCAATTAATCTGAAGTGTATGTCTGTTCTAATCAAAACTTAGACATAAAAGTTATGGGAAAATCAGACATCTGGCTCTTAAAAGTTAAAGTGGGGGTCGCTACACTGTTAGCCACAACCACGAGTTAGCTAAAGCAAACTCAACATGTGTAAGGGTTTGTTGGGGTTGCACTTGTCAAAAGCGGGTGATATTGAATATGCTGATTAGTGGCAAGGCACCGCACAATATCTAGTTCGTTAAAATTGACCCCGAAATTGCATGAGAACAAGAGATGCATGGAGACTCCTGCGCTATGATCGATCAGTTCTCTATGACTCTACCAAAAACAAAAACTAATTTGGTCTTTAGGATTAATACAAACTTAAGTTTTTATTAGTTCAGATTCATTTATTTCTCAATATTAAGATAACATTATACACTAACTACATTGCTGTCAAATATAAGTTATTGTAATAAGATCTTCGTAAAATTTTAAAATACTTAAAATGCTACTAGTTACATAAACTACTGAAAGAACAGCTATACCTAGCTAATATACAGCTGGTAACCAAGTTTTACACAACACTTAGTTTCCACTTGTAGATAACTTGGAATGTATGAGATGGATATGCTCGCCCAATCGGCAATATAAAAGGAAAGAAAGTGCATAGAGAGGATTGAAAGATGTTTTGAGGTGTGTTGTGGAAAAATATTTAGCCCATAACTGTAGTAGGTGCCTAGTTTTACCGATGGAGTCGATCTTTAGTGCTTGTAGTGAGACTATTATTAGGTACTTATACGTACTTTCCACTTAAGGAAAACTCATCAGTGCTCAATGTAGCCTCTGGATATATCTAGCGGCTCTCCCAAAAGCAGTCACATCATTTTAGTCTGAAAAATAACCAAAGTCGGCGTTTTTGTACTGAATCGCCAGGGCCTTATTTGGAATTCATAAATCATAAAAAGGTTGGAAAGAATCATTTTTTACCAGAAAAATATTTTAAATTATCGATTATGATATTAATTGCTTGGACATTCACTCGGACCGCCCATCTACTCGGAATATGTACTTATATGCGATGTTGAGACGAAAACAGTTAATTTAATTCAAAAATGAAACTTAATTACGCTGTTGTAGGAAAATTAAAGGTGAGTTATTCGCGAATTCATATATTTATTCCTACCTTAATTCACACTTTTTTAAATATAAGAAAAAAAACAAAAAAACGTGAAAAACACTCGTGTACGCTTCAGTATAGTCAGCATCAAGATTATGTGTACGTACAGAGTAGTCAAAGTTGTCTGAAGTTTTAATGAAAAGCCAAGCATTAAAGGTTTAAAATAGTGTTTCACTTGTTATAGGGTTTTGCTACGCTTCAAACTACATATGAGTCTGTTATAGCAGTACTAAATTTGCTTTTGTCAAACCGCCAATACCTTTTCGACCACTCTGCTGGCATACATCATTATGATGCTGACTAAAAAATATGATTAATCCGCATTTATTATTTATACGTGATTCAATCATATTTTTTCTAATTTGTCGGTGCTATGAGAGAAAATGTAAATTAAAGAAAATTACGATTATTACAAGCTTCGCAAGCCACTAGTCATCCGATGCACTTTTATTATTAAAGGAAAAATACTTGTAATGAGTGCAATTGGATGAGGACCTGCGGTTTGATTCGTTTAACTCCCAACAAACACATAAAGTTTGTGTTTAGCTCATAGATTATTATTTATTAGGAACGATTGTTTCTCACATCCAGATTACCACTTAGCCATGGTAAATATGCTCCAGTGTTATTTGAAATACATTCATAAATCATAGTAGTCATGTTTGATGTTTACTTCGTAGAATAATATTTTTGTAATTAAACTATAATTTCCTAGGAAGGTAGGTAATTTTGCGTTATGCTTACGCAATGAAGATATCATCATGTTTACGTAGGTATATCAATTTGCATCGTTACTTACCTATTTTTATCAAAAGTAAATCGCAGTTCATACTCATTAAATTACGAGTTGGCGATACACACTAGCATTTTTAAAAAAAGCAAGCATGGAGTGTAGAAAAGTTTTAGAAAAATGATTAAAATAAGGCAAACTAAAAGAAATCACGATTTTAAAAATGTTTGAAGTTTACTTTCTTCCGTATCAAAATGTGATATTCTGAAAAAGGTCTTACCCATCCCTACTTTGCCCGCAGTCGTCTGGATCTCCCTTTGCACTCGCCGCCACAATGCTGCGGGTTTCACTTGCTTTTTTATTCATTTCGGTCACGGTCCTTGAATTACGTAATTAGCGGTAGCTTATTGGAACTTTAGGGACGTCCTGTCGCCCCCGATTGTGATTAACTGCAACCGAATAACTTGCGCTACGAGTAATTTACCTGCCCAAATTATTATGCTATTCTCATCATTATTTTCGACTTTTATAAAGATAAAAAATAGCCTAATTATATACACTTGTTGCGTCGTTAACAAAAAATTCAATTATTAACAAGTGGTCACAAGTGCGACTTCCATCATTCATATTATTGTATCCCAACGTAACCCCAATGCTTATTGTTAGCGGACCCTAATAAATAAAATGCACATTTGGTGTGGCAGTCGACACAAAAGATTAAAAAAGCGAGCATAAAAAACATCCGCGGTTATCTATTAGTATCTAGTTAGAGTTACATGTACAGATGTTACAGAAATAATAATCCCTTAGAGAACGGCTCTGACACGAGCACAACACAAGGAGCTTTCTAAAAAACATATTCCATTTACCTGAACGGTAACATTTAAGACAGGAGGGATTGATTCCGTTAAATAAACATACGAAAATAGTTTCGTGTCCCTTTTGAATAACAAATTGTTTTTTGGAGATTTCCCTTTGTGTTGAAGATTGCTCTTCGCGTCAAGAGGCGACTTTATACAGACTAAGTACAGACTTATCTTCTTGAAGTTATGAAATGAGCTGAAGACATTGTATTATTAACAAATATATGTATCTCTTAACTAACTTCCTTCTCGTAGTTCCATCTATGCGTCCATAGCTTGGGTGGCTTTTATTAATAAATGCCAGAAAGTTCAAAATCTTGCCGATTTTCGGCTTGCTTTATTTTTTGGTATAGGAACAAGGTTACTAGATACTGTCGCACGCACACATATTGTGAATTGATAATTTCGCAAGCCAGCGGAAATGATACTTGGATAGTCAAAAGAATGCCGCATTTAAATTGCAGAACATTTTACAACTCTAGTATTAGTAATACAATATCTATTCCATCGTTGACAATGTGAGTACACAAACGCTCACATTTCACATGAGAAGACGTCACGTGGATCCTCGCGGAGGAAAACACATCAGTCAGTAGCAACAAGTTGGGTTTATTTCCTGTTTCGAAACACGCCCATCTGCTATTGCTAACAAATCGCTACGAAAATATCGCGTTACCGCTCTTATAGAAGCGCGGATGCTGAGCTTTGGGTGCCCTTTTTGTGCTTTTGGAGATCCGTGGGGAATATCAAGGAGTCACTTATTGAATAATGGGAGTATCTGGAATTTTCAAAAATACTTTTGAGTTTGGTTCACTTTAATTTACCTACATGAACCAAAAAATTCAAGAAAAATAAATAATATAATCAGACATGCTTATATTTTTGACACATTTTTATAAAACTCGTAGCTTCTTGTACGGGGACAATTTGTATATTATTAAAAATCAGGCATATCAATTAATAGTAAAACTTGGTATGGTTTCTGGGTATTGTAGGTATTTCAAATTAAACCATTGATGAATCCAACAACGTTACTTTCTTTTAATTATTCCATGAGTCTAGACTCTAGCCCACAGAGATTCCTAAGCTAATGAATTGAAAGGGTTGCAGAGAGAATCAATTAAAACGAAAAGTAGATCGGTATTGTGAGTCCTGCGAGGAAAAATCCCATAGTAATAGTCATATTATTACGACGAATACATCTCTCACATCTGGAGAATGTTACCTTAAGCGGTAGTATTCTAGCAATGGTAGGATGATTCTGTATAATACAAAAACTGTTCATTAATCAATAAACAAATATAGTTATTTCATTTTCAATTCTTTTGTTTTGTTGTCTGGAAGGGATCACTCCTTAGCGACAATACCGCCTAAATTGGTCATTGGTCTCTGTAATTTAATACCACTGTGTTGTTTTTCATATCAAATGAATATTCGTAAAGGATGTCTATCCCGATAAAATAAACAGATTTTTACATACGGAACTCCGCACAGCTGTCCAGAAATCCGATAACAATATTCTCTAGAGCATTATGAGATATTAAATGTCTGCGGCTAAGGCCAATTAATATTTTGTACATTGTAGTTGTACAATACAATCTGGGCGGGTAGCAGTTCCGACCGGAAAGGTTCGATCGCGGTGCACAATCGATGGTAATTCGAAACCGAGGGAACCACCTGTAGTGTTCGCTAAATCGCGGGATGGTAGCGTTTAGGAAGCCCTCTATTATCGAGTTGCACATTTGACGGGTTTAGATCATATTGATCGAAGATCACTCTAATATCTGATGGCATTCATGTTTAAGATAACCTTAGTACGTTTCAATCAAGGAACTCATAGGAAAATGAAAATGGTTATTTCTGAAGTTTAGTTTAGTCCTTGATTTATTTAGTACCTTTACTAAGCTTCATGATAAAACCACCCAGTAGTTTTCACGTAATGCTGGAATATACTGACAGACACCTTTTTATATAATATCAAGCAACCCCAAAGCCTCGTAAACTCCAAGCGCAGTCACTAAGCATAATGAGTATAATATGCAAAAGAAACTCCGTAATTCAGATTCGTAATTGCTAAACAGGTGAGTCTGTTGATTGTCTACCACCATTTTAAGGTTTCAGACAGCTGTCTCGACCCAGAGGCTTAAAAAACAAAAGACAATCGGTCCGCCACGGGGCGAGAGCAAAAACTGTCAACCGCGCAGACGTCATTTGCAAGAATGCCACGAAAACCATTCATTAATTAACATTTTATGGCCTAACATCACCAGGTGTTTCGAGTTGCATCGTGTGTCCACCGCAAGGCACCGATCCTAATATGCTAACTTGAGGTTAAAAAGTTCATAATTACCATTTTTCACGGCGGATGCATCTTTATTCCATTCCATGTTAAACAATGAAACAATCCTTTGGAGTCGAGTAAAAAATAAACGCTCATTATGTAAGATTTTAACTTTAAACTATAATACTTTAAAAGAAACTGTTATGGCGAGTAAACACAAGCTTAATCCTTATCGTAGAACATTCACAAACGCAAGTGACATCATAACAAAAAGATCTCCAGTTACGCACTGAGTTGTTGACGGATGCTTATTCTGTTTGACAAATCTAAGGGCCGGCGCCCATTATCGGCATCGGCACGGTTCAGGATTTTAAGGTGGCAAATAGCAACATACTTTAACATTATGGCAATAAAGTAGAAATTTCCGTGATGTGTTCTCGTAAAAACAAAATGCATTTGTTATGTTTCTGTTTCGGCATTTTCTACTTTATTGCCATTATGTTAGAGTATATTACTATTTGCCACCTTAAAAGCCTGAAGCGTGCCGATGCCGATAGTCGGCGCCGGCCCTAATGCAGGTGGTGCTGAAAGCGGACACGCTTGTTGCTTATGAACCTTTCAGATTTCAGGCGAGGATTTCGTCTCAGCGAATCTCGCCAGAGGGCGGTACGAGAATCCTTAAAGCAACATCTCGCAAAACCTGTCTTTCACAGTTTTCAGCGATGATTAAAATTAATTTATTAAAGATGACCAAATATTTCAGAGAACAAAACTTTTCTTAATTGAAATTTAATAAAGGTTTATTTAAGCCTGTTCAAGGACAATTCGTAATTTTGTAGAGTAATTTATCTGCATGCCAACTAAGGTATAATTATTGTAAAACTACTACAAGAAATGTGATAATAAATACCTACACTCGCCGTCGGCCATAAAATTAATAAATATTAATAAGCGAGAAAACTGTGTTATCTTCCAAATGACTGTTGTTGAGGTAATTTTATGCACTGCAGGGTTAAGTAATAAAGCAATTACTGTCGTTGCTGGAAAACGACAATCCAGAATAATTCTCGTATGATCATTATATTTTAGTAATTTTTTACTGCCGTCCGTTCGCTCTAACCAAGCTCCTGCAGGAAGGCGATAAAAACTAAAACACGCGTGTCACCTGTCTACTTATTTAATTCCGCCATACATCGGACTAAAAATAATGAATCTGTTAGCAAAAATCTTAAATAATTCATTTCCATTACCATTTTCGTTGTGAACGTCGAAGTTATGCGGGATACTATAATATCATGACATAAGTAACAAAAACTCGCAAACCAGTGGGATTCGGCATCGGTGCTTTAAAAGGCAATTGCAAATTGATGATTTCAATTAAAATCATGAGCATTATCAACGGAGCAGTAATCGTGCCAATTCGCTGGCTTATTACGGATAGTAATTTATATGTGGGATGACATTTAATACCCAGGTGATAAATTTTAAATATAGAGGTGCGCCGGAGTGGGAGCCCCGCGCAGGCGCCGGTGGGGGGCTAAGCGAATAAGTGTGCGGCGTGCCTTCCCGGCCATATATTACTCTTTAATAGCTACCCTTAAAAGAACTTACTTTTAATTACCTAATCTTGAATCTAGACGCTAGGAGGTCCGAACGATGATACATCGAGTGTACGAGCTTTTTATACACTTAAATCAATTTTAACGTCCGATTCTTCGTGTAATCGATGGCTATCTAGGCAATTATAAAAATACATTTGTAACCTTATGTGCAGATACAGTGTGATCATAAAAAAACAGAAGCAGACATGTCTTTGGGAAATCATGAGGCTATTAGCACTATTTAGGCTAACATTAGCATAATACATTAATAAATAATAATGGTCATAGTGAAAAATCATTATTAAATATTCTATTTGTATTGACATTTAAATTGATATCAATTGAGCTCAAAAGGAAATGCGTAGAGGCCATAATGCTCAACGATGTTGATTCGATTATCATTATAATCGAGTTATGAGTTTAGCATAAACTATTTGGGTGTTCGAGTTTAACGCGAGATATTTACAATTAATAAATATTTATCATAACTGATTCTGATTACAACGAAGCTCATATTAAACAAACTGTTCTCTATAGAACTGATAAAAAATGTACGACATTTAAAGGTGAAATTCATTAAAAATCACTACGGGTGACTGTACAAGTAGGCCCATCTAGTCATAAACAGGATTTGGATGTCAAGTGTCAAAACGATAATGGTTTTTAGTTCCTTAATATTTAAATTTATACTTTTAATTTGTTCTAAGCTAATAAATATTTGGGTATCACAGGGACCATAAACGTCATCTTTACTAGCGGCGTGTTACATATATTTGCATTTTTTATAGGCGTGAACATAAATAATAAAGTAGACTGATTTGGAATTTTGAAGATTTTATGTTCAGTTATTTTATATTTAAGTACATTAAGCATTATAATTATTTGTCCTTTCAGAATGGTTGAATATTTGGGCAAAATTGCCTTAAACCTACAAAAATTCAATCATCTTAACCCTGTATTGAATTTGAGTGACGCTACAAACAAGATGCAGCTTTACCATTGTTGTTTTAGAATCACTTTTTCAAACAGTATCAATATACTGGTTACGCTGAATGGTCACTAGGTTCAGAAAAAAACAAAATGTTTATCACACGAATTTTTGTCCTGGGCCAAGATCGGATTCACGACCTTCAGCGCTATTTGCAGATCTGCTACCCATTCCGCCAAAAGTTAATTAAGTGTGGGCCAGTAGTAAAAATCGAATAAATATTTTAACAAATACCAGCACGTCATCTATTACTAATAGATAGTAGTGTAGCAAGTAATAATAACTAATAATAAAAATAAGTCGGGTTTTCCTTCCTGACGCTATAACTCCAGAACGCACGAACCGATTTCCACGGTTTTGCATTCGTCTGAAAGGTCTCGGGCTCCGTAAGGTTTATAGCAAAGAAAATTCAGGAAAATTTCAACAGAAAAGCGGGAAAATCTTTTTTCACATACAGCTAAGACCACGCGGACGAAGTCGCGGGCGGCTGCTAGTAACTAATATAAAAGATTACAGTATTAGTAATAAGGAAGTGGGGTGAATCATAATATCGATCGCTTCCTGTTTGCTCACTCCGACTGGATCAGCTGGGGTTCTTAAATTGATCTTAAACTAAGACATACATAACTGTCTACTAATGTACCAAATTGCAACAAGATATTAACTAAGAAAGAAAACTAATCACAGTGTATCAAACGGTGTCACTTTAGGAAAACAGCTGGGATAAAAACAAAAAACAACATAGGTATCTAGGTATATTGCTGTATTTCTTTTAGAAAATGTATCAGATGATGTAATTAAAAATGTATATATATACCATATGTATAACTTGAGGGCAGTCATATTTATCACGTCCAATAATTAAGCGAGTCACCCATTGAGACTCATAATACAAAAATGACACACGTTTACGAGGACAAAAAGCATTTCCACAAAATTATGTTTTTCAGGAAGCTTAGAATTTTAAAAAAACTGTTTTTTTTTCAATAACATACTGAATACATTTCGCATAGAATTTTCGTTTGAGAGTTAAAGTCACCGACCTAGCCCAGCGGGTGTTACTCGAAGTGGCAGTAAGCATGGCGATACATAGCGCGAAGAATTGAAGGCCGTAGGGGCAGAAAAGCTGCATGCATGCATGTAAGGCAGTATGGGAAGCCAGGTGCAAGGTGAACGGACGACCTGGTGGAAGTCGCAAATTCCGTTTTATTTAAGTTTAGCAATTCTATGTTAATTGACTGCCTTTATTTATTTATTAATTATTTACAAAACTTACATTTTCAAACTAAATGATGTCCCGTAAAACTGCAATCAGTTTGACTGCAGGATCAGCGGGTTAACTTACAAAACCCACAGATTATAAATACACACATCAAAACTGTCTAAGGATATCATTTTTCAAATATTTCATAAAGTTAAGTTTGTTTACAAGTTGAGCATTATCTTAGAATCACGCGAGGACAGAGGCATAAGATAAAGGTTAGGAATATTCCAAAAAAAAACGTTTGATTTTGCTAAAATTTTTACACCTTTGAAAAGAAAAATCTGTCTTTTTTTAACGTCCTTACGATTGTACAATAATGCTACTACAATGAATTTATTTATACAATCTGAAAGGGCAGATATAGCAGTTTCTGTGTTCTAAAAATTTCTACGTTGGTATCAATATTTTAATTTTTACAGCCTCCCAAATAGCTATACTTTGTAAGAAAATGCTTGAGATATCCCTAGACACTTTTGATGTGTGTATACTATGTCGCATTTATCTTTAATGTTAGCATGTGTAGGTATGTGATACCCTACGTCGAAGTACCATGCTAGTCCTGAAAAGGTATTAATTTCTGCGTCAGCTGATGAGTAACATAAGTAATCGTATAATTAATAAAATGTGTCATCATGACTTTCTAACTGATTCTTTTAAGCGACCGCAAAATGATTGAGTTGTCTTATAATCAGGTACTGAAAGTGAATTGCGTCGTTTTGGGCGTTTCATAGACAGGCATTGCGCGCGCGCTGCGCGAGATGACTCCGCGCGCGAACACGATAAAACGAACCTTGCGACTTCGCGCTCCGATTTGATGGACCGAAACGGAACGGGCTCGCGGGTGCCGGCTTATTACTACGAACCTAATTGGCTGACTGATGAAACAAATCATAAAATATTCTTGAATTGTTATTATTATCAAATCAACCCGAAATAGAAAAAAATGGTTATGCAGCTGACCCGTACAAGTTAGTGGTATAAGGGAGATCTCTTTGCACAGAATTGGCATCAAGGAGGAAATAGTGAATAAAAAGTCCTTCAAAGCAGTGTAAAACACGAAACTTTTCAAGCTCATAAAGCTACCTACTCTTGATCTCAAATCTAAAATAGATCATCCATCCTGCGTTTTTGAATAAAATAGAAATCAGACATGTTATCAGACAACTTCTGTTAAGACAATGCTCTACTGAAATGCAGTAGATAAGTATCAAGAAAGGTAAAAGAGGCATTGCGCAATGTTCGCGCTCACCATTTCTATTTCATTTCGTACAAAGTGATTGATCACAAACGGCAATACTCGTATTCGCCGTAGCAAAGCCGCCCTTTTCTGTTCCCGCGCTGTCGGGCTCAAAGCGCCCGCCATGTTTGCATTTCGATCCGCAAGGAACCTGTGTTTAAGTTGACTGTGGAATTATATCGCAGCGATTAGTGTAATAACTGGTTGGCTCGTGAGCCTTTTTCTTGTTTCAGCTCATGCGCTTTCACTCCAGCATCCCTTCGCATTGCATCGTTCGATTGTTCGAATCGAGCGCATTGTTTTCCGCGCTATAAAATTTGCCCACAGTTATTTTATGATTGCTTTTATTTTAGTCTTGTCTGTGCAGTTTATTGTATCGCCGTTTTATATCAACGCTGAAATGTTCAATTGAAAATTTGAATTAATGTTAAACGTTCATAAGTTTGGCAAGTACTTGCTAAGTCACCCTGTATTATTTATAACAATGATGTTACAATAGTATTTTCTTAAGTGAATAGTAGAGGATTTTATTTGTTTTAATCAATGATAATGTCTGTACATATCATTAAGATTGTAAGAAAGTTTATTTATGTACGAACATGCGCTCAGTTGACGGCCGGTCGGTGTGTGTCCAGCCTTGCAGAAGTAAGCATGCGAAATACAGAAAGAAAATTAGACGCCAAAATAGATTGCTGGCTTCATAAGGGCTCGGCGGTTTCAGTTTTAAGTCGACACAGTAATGTATAAGTGTGTCCTGTTTTGTCTCGAAAGAGGATAAATATTGATTGTACCGCAAAGAGGCGCTTGTAATTGCGTGTGCGACCGAACGGAGCTTTTATAAAACTCGTTGGTAACCGCACGGAATGTAAACCAGAATGCTCCAGGACATTAATGTGTATTTATTGAGAGCGTTGACTAAAGGTGAGTTCAAGCCCGAGAACTTTCGTGACTGGTACAAAAATAAAAGTTTTATTCGCAAAAGCAAATAAATCGTCCACTGTTTCGATTTCCGCCCATGCGCAATTGTCCAAATGAGACACATTCATAATTTTGCTATCAAATTGTGTTAGCTGTTTCTGTTTCTTTAAGATTACTACAAAAAGTAGCTTTCTGTTTACTGACATAATATTATGAGGCGTCGAAATAAAAGAACTTTACGGATTCTACTCGCGGTGTTATATTTTCTTTCATTTTCTAACCCGACGTTTCGACTCCTTTACAGCAGTCCTGATCACGGGATGACAAAGATGTTCTATGTCACAAAACAGTACAAAATTTTTAGCAACCCTCACTTAACTACCGTCATTTCCACTTACATTATTGGAAATGTTCCTATCCACGCAGTACGAACTAACCGTATCCTGAGACCTCACAGTATTGTGCTGCCCTCTGGGATTGATCAAGCGTATAACAGGCTCCCAAGCTGGTGGTAAATTCCAACCATCCTCACGATTGAAATTCGGATGTTTTTTAATTTCAATAGCCTCTCGCAGCATCCTTGGTAAGTAACGATTCTCCCTAGCAAGGACCTGCGGTTTATCAAAACGTATGAAATGGTTGCGCTTATCAAGGGCATGTTCACAAACTGCTGATTTTGTAGATCTCCTATTCTTAATATCACCTATGTGTTCTTTGATACGCGTCCACATCGAACATCTTTACATCCCGTGATCACGACTGCTGTAAAGGAGTCGAAACGTCGGGTTAGAAAATGAAAGAAAATATAACACCGCGAGTAGAATCCGTAAAGTTGTTTTATTTCGATGTATAGTGTTCGCGTAAATATTAGAAAATATTATTATGAGGCGTTTTGACTCTACTCTACAGATAGGTGACTTAGTAGCCTTTAGTTCATTTTCAAGCAAAAAAAACTTAGTTTATGTCTTGTTACAAATGAAGGCTCTAGTTAGCACTCACCTTAATGTTTTTATCGGTTCGAGCTTCCACCGCGCTATTCGTCGGATTTATTCACCACTTGTTATATTAACTTATATAGATATCGTTACTTTCCGCGTGACGTTTTTATAATTGTATATTTTTCCCTCTTTATTCTCCCATAAACGTGCTTAACGAAGCAATAATCCGCTAACCAGGTATTGTAAAACAGTGGGATCCTCGTGAAATGTTAACTGGTTGAAATGTTTGAGTATTTTATTTAGTGTTTTATTTGGAGCGGATGTTAGTTGGCACTTATGCTTTGTGAGATTGAAATGTGAGCAATTATTAAGCAAAGCAGCTGTGTTGGAGCAACGAAGGTAGTACCATTAGTGCCTCAGGGATATTGTGAAGCTAACAACAAGTTGAATAAGTTGTTCCGTCGCTTGTGCGTTGGAAACATGTGAAGAATTTCAGTTGTTGATGCAAGTGCAAGATATTTAATGAAAGTATATTGAAATGCTAGTTTCTTATATTTGTAAAAATAGAATGCTGTGTTTGGTCTATTAACGCATCAATATAGTGGACTGGTAAGGGTACCCAGCCCGTAAATTATTAAACTCCTTGAGCAGGCATGGTGACAGATATTTTATATTCGGGTTTGAGGTCATCAACCTGCATTTGATAAGCGTGGTGATTACGCTAATAACCAATAATTGCAGCTATAGCTTAGTTTCATCAGTTAACCAGCAGTGAAACCCCCGGTCTACGTGCGCAGACTTCTGCTTTAACATTTATTGATAAAGATAAATAAAAAAACAGTAACGTTCAATTAGAAAGACAGAATTAGAACAGCTTACTTTAGAAGAAGTAATAGTGACTCAAATTGGCAACATTAATGTAGCATAAAAGTTATTTTCATATTTTTTGTCATCACTGTTTCTTGGCATTGGCAGTGCAATATTGTTATTAGCAAGCGCGTTTATTTTAATTGTGGCATCATGACATTGACGTAAAAATAACGTGCGGGTTATTTACGATTCTGTCTGTTTTCTATATTTAGGTAATCGTGAAATAGCTTTAAGATAGAATATTAAACAGCCTAGTTTGTCCGTAAAATATCTGCTTAAAACAAACGTAATAATATTTAACAAGCAACTACGGTGAAGGAAGTGTCAGATTCAACAACAACGTTTGTTCTTTACGCGTCTTGTGTGCATTTACTATGCAACGAGTTGAAAGCTTTCGCCTCAAAACTTCAATGCATCTAACGCACGTAACATACTTGAGGAAGTTAGGTATGCGCTTAAGTATTTTATAACAAAACGTACCTAAGGAGTATCCCAAGATAAGGAGTCTGAGTTAAATTTAGCAATAGAATTCATTCCTTGATGAAAAACTTAATGCAGCGCAGCACTCTTTTACTAAAATCTTTGGGGTTTTTTAGGCTCTCGGAAACACAGACGTAGGCAGACTTTTCCATTCCGTCGCTGTGTGCATTAGGAAGGTGGTAGAGAAGTGCTTCGTCCGAGCAATCACAACCTCAAACGGGTGATGTTTCTTGGAGCGCCTGGATGTTTTAAAGTATCATGGTCACCATGTATGTCTCATCGAAACACAGCCTATAAGAAACTGAGAAGCCCACATCCCTACAGCGGTGCGCAAAGCTGTTTAGCTTAGAACCTACAATCCCACTACCACCGAAGCACCTAACTAGTTTGAGAGATTGCGTTTAATTGAGTCCATTGTGACTTGTTGATTTTTAACTAATCCATAAAAAGCTGACAGCAGCAGGCACCGCAGTAAAAATAATCAAATGCTGCGTTGAATTACTCCAAATTGTAATTTAAGTTAGATTTGCAGTTTTATGCATGTGACAGCGGCCAATTCAAATCTCTACCTACATGTAAAGATTCTAAATGCGTTAGAAAACAATGCAGAAAATTGAAGTTCAAAAATAAACAATAAGTACATCCCACTGTTCAAACTGTACAAACATGGACCTTATGGACTGTAAAGACGCGTTGACTTTCTTTCTTGCAAAATACATTCCAAATGCGCGCCCTCGATTTAAATCGTATTAAAATCAGAGTCTAAAACAAGCGTACCCGACCGATGATTGCCTCAATTAAATCAAGTGGTCACAACGTCAGTCCATCATTGGACTGGATTGAAATTGTTAAAGGATGACAACCTCTGGTCATCTAATTGATCCCAAATGAATCTCGGAGAAACTGGACCGTATTGTCCAATCAATGAGACCCACGAGCATGTTGCTGTCCATTTACATAATGAAATATGTCTGCATATGGTTAACTTGTCTCAATGGTTTTGTTGACCTTAGCTTAAGGTCACTGAGAGGGTGAAGTTCACGCATAATTGTGTAAACTAGTCATAGTTGTAAGTTTTTAGCTGTTCTGTCTGTCGTTCGACATGTTAGGTTTAATTTCTTATGCTTTCCAAGTTCATATATAGGTATACAATTTCGCAAAAACGATACCTTCTAATACTCACCTACCTACTTCTTAGTTAAGTATAAAACGCCTCCTAGGGCCGCATGATAAATAATACGGAAGCGATAATAGATGTCTTGCAACAACATCTCACTCAATTTTGATCCCAACGTCTATTGACATAAGAGTGTTGTAGACACAAGCTCCATGGTGAAACAAGAGATCTGCTTATGCGCCCTAATCACAGTATAAACCATACAGTAGGCTATCTAAGGCCGCCCGCCGAGTTATTAGCCTAGCGTGCACACAGACACGCGGCACAGCCCGTTCGTACTGCCGCCTCCCTATGCCTCCCTATTTTATGCTAGCGTGTGCGTGAAACCGCGTGCGCACGCACACATTCAAGCCGAGAGTGGCACGTTTGTATGTAGATGTTCTACTGTATGGTTTATACTGTGCCCTAATGTTTCTGTGGGTAATTGCGCAGGAAGTGATTATTTCACTATTTCGAAGTGTCTCCACGTCGCTGTTTTAAATCCATTACCCGTTGGATGTCGCACACCAATTTTCCAGTAGCTGAGTTCTCCGGCGCCCACACACAGTCGTGTTTAACAGCTAAAAAGAGTTAATAACCATCATCTGAAATAGTAGAGGTCGCGTCAGTGAAAATTATGATTAATATCTATATAGCTAACGGTACTATTTGAGGCAGAGATGGGAATCGGATTCATTTGGTTGTATTAAATCTCGCACGCCCGAGCATTGTGTGTAGTATCTATTGAAATTTTAAAGGGCATCAATTATAGTTGATCTGTATCGGTAAAAGTAAGCTCTTTGATGCGTTGATGAGCGGTTGTTTGACTACTTGTGTACGAGTTTCTACTTTCTATCACTTGCGAATTCATTTGTTTTGTTTCTCTGAGTGCTACTTTCATTGTTTTTGCTACGGCAATAAAAAGATTTGTCACAGAAGCCAAATGACGCCGATCAAGAGGTAGTTGTTTTGTTCTGTGTAAATTGTACTGACAATGTTTAGGATTCCAATTTTAGTGCGGTTTCACTACATAATGCATGCCTTATTTCAGTTAACTTCGGTTGTATGTAAATCATGTTTTGTGTTTGAAATTGTGATCTATTGTAAACTACGCAGTTAGATATTGGTTGACCTGAATCCATGATAATGATGATGATAATAATGATCTCGTTGGAACCACATTCGCGATAAATATGATTTGATGCTCTCTTGTTTTAGATTACGTTTTATCTCGTTTGATTCCATTTTGGTTATCTACTACAAACTTCCTATCGAAATATTAGGTCATTGACTGCAAAATAATTTATCAAGAGCAATCTCTGAGTTACTGTAGGCTGTAGCTCGCGGAACGATCAATTAAATCTAGCTACGATCCATTATCCGTAGGATGTTGTTCTAAATCCTGGATTCTCTAGATCTATCATCGTTTATTCATATAATTTTCTCACTAAAAGAAAGTTTACGATATTATCACAGTGCGCATCCATCTTCCGTGCATTTGAGTAAGCTGATAAAAATGAACGAGTGCGTAGCACACAGGAGTGCTTGTATCTACACACACAATCAAGTAGCTGGTACATTCGCAGGTACATCTGACGTATTTACAAGTCGAAGTGGTGCGTTTATCATGCCATTAAAAATAAACACGAATTAACATCATTGCGGTGAACGCTTACATACTCCGGTGCATCTCTCCTGGAACATGGCCCGCCAGGAGGGAGGCGCGGCGCGGTTGGCATCTGACGGCCTCCATTTAATAATAGTCTTCCCTAGGAGATTATCTGTAGCACCGAGTTCGCCTAGAGCGCGCTGAGCTGGTAGCGCTGTCCGCCGTCATTATGCAATTGAAACTTAGTGAATTATTACGCACGATAATAATCTCCATAAATAAATAAATGGGGCGGCCTCTCTGGGCGGCGGAGATTATGTTGTGCTGAGCGGTTGCTCGAGGACTCTTCCTTGCTGACTTTGTGCCAATAAGATTATGTTGTTCTCTGTTTATACTTGTGTTGCTATTTGCTAGTAGCGTTTGATGTTCGACTGAAATGCTATAGTTTGCTTACCTGGTGCATCTTGATCTTATGACAGCAAATTAACAGGACGGGTCGCTCTTGTTGTTATTTGTCAGTCCACTGATTTGATAGCGCATGTGATTCGATTTGATCACATTCAAGAACAAAATCTTCGTACGGAAAAAATGTTTTCAGTGACACATCAAGTTTTAAAAAGAACGTCTAACTACAAGAGTAACTTAAGTATTAAAAAGTCACATCAGTTGACTTAAATCGTTTTTTACACTCTACTATGCAATGTGACATGGAATATTCGGTATATGGTGAGGTTTTGTAGGCCCGTGACATTCATTGCCACCATCACCATACATCATCATAATAACATTTGATCTTCCAGTAGATCACGAAGCACATTGCGCTCTCCATACTACGAACTAAACAAAAGCTTTACCTTAATTAATTTATTGCTCTTCATAACTGCACGTGATATCAGTGATGATTAATAAATTTACGTCCATTTACGTCAATCAATCAGCATATAATATAGTCTCACATAACCTGGCACCGATTCTATGAAATCCTGACCATAACAAAGCATATAGCGTATGTCATCCACCAATAAGGATTTCGGGAAAAGAGCCCCAAAGGGTCTGATCAATTATTCCACTCGGTTATATCTAGTAATTAGATAAATACAGAAGGTTATTATTTGCGCTTTTGATGCCTAGCCTCTCAATTCGCAGCAATGGCAGGTGTTGTTGTTGGAGTTCGTTTAATATGCTCTGATTGGTAGCATTTACAAGTCGTCCCCCAATTCCAGGGGCTATCCACACACGTCATCAACGGACCCTATTCAATACGTTCCTCTAGTTTATGATGAGACAGTCCAGCAGCTTAAGCGGAGTCCCACCACCCTAACAGTTTAGAGATATGCTATGTGAAAATACCCTCGAATCTCCCTTTCCCTTCTGACATTATACCAAAAGGAGTCAATAGGAAGGAGGTAGGTACCCACAACTCAGGCATAATTAAATTGTTATTTTTTACATCTAGACCCTCTGCCTCGGTCCTGACAAAGGCATCATTCTCGCTAAGGAAGACGATCCCTTGACCACTCGCTAATACAGGATCTACGTACGTTGCTACCACTAGATAAACGCTCAGTTAAGTATTTGCAACGGACTGGAGCTTCTGTATGTGATTATTTCATGAATGTATTTCGGGCAATGGAATTGTGGCTAGCGCAGCAAGCACTAATTGAATTTATGCAGGATCAGAGCTCGCGACCAGCGCTTTGTCGCTAATAGATCGACTATTGGAACACCTGAGATGGAATTATTAACTGGCATATTATGTATTATGTAGCTTTCGACATAATGTACCCTTTCCTTTATATGATGGACGGATTGTGGCCTTGGGGCTGAACAATCTGGCTCAAAATACACGTGGTTTCTACTATTATAATTATTTATATTCAATTATTTGATTGATTTGCTGGTTAAAAGTCGACAAACTGAAGTGGGCAGGTAATGTTTGTAGGATGCAGCTAGAGAAATTGCCTCGACCCGAAACCCAATGGCTCTTTGAAGATGAGGTGAAAAAAGAAAAGAGGAAAGCCTTAGTGCAGAAGCCACTTTAAAGAATGGCAGACTTTGGCAAAACTCCTGTGGGGCAGTTTGGGGGAGACCTTTGCTTCGAAGGTTGAAGAAAGAAAAAGCGACAGGCATTTAGGGTTTAATCTTAGCTAGGATACATTTTTTGTGTTCAACTATAGAGCCAGACCGCACTCGCCGGCTAATTGAAGACCCAACAACCCGGATATGTTCCGTAGCTTTAGTAACTTAAGTGTTTCATTAGATATGAAGGCAACGGATGGCCTTACTCGTCGTGTAACAAGTCGTGAGCGCCTACTATATTGTTAAGGTGAGCTTGGACCACGGCTTCACAATAGAATTCCGACTCTCGTACGACCGTAAACTATTCCACGTTTTAAATATCTATAGATACCTCACACGCATTAATATTAATTAATTAACCTCGCCAGTGCTTACACCTTTAAACCTGGAACCACCGTTAAAATGCGTCAACATAAATTACTCGTAGAACGTGGAGGTATGGAACTCCAACTTCCCCATTATTCAGCGATGAGGCAAACAAAAACGCTTTTAATTAACATTTACCGTACAAAATTGACTTACGTTGTGCCAACAAACAAATAAGCATCGCTGATCAATGGCGTCGTGCTCCTATAAAAAATTTAAACTTAATTACTAATCACTATAAAGCAAACATTCAATTTACAAGGCGGGTTAATTGCGCTGGCCCGCAAGTTGCTTTGTAAAAAGTCAGCTAAAAAACCGTATCTTAACTTATTTCTTAATTATAGACCAATTCGTGGCTCAGACGCAAGCATCGTGCCAGAGTCTGCGCCCGCTCCATTTCCCACATTTTCATCACTAACACCAGAGGCTAAAGTTCAAAGTCGCAAATCGGTTTTTGGTATAGTTACCCATCGGTCGTCTTGCAAATGGTATCTCCAATAATTATATGGTACAAGAATAGAGGTTATCAGCCTTTTAATGCCATGTATACCTTCTTTATCCGTAGGTGATCTGCACTAGTTTTATATTTGCGAATCGTGAGATTGCTGGACATAATTTCGCGATATAATAATTTACAAGATAGTTCACGTATTAGCGCTTTATGGCTCTCAGCTCAGACTTCAGAGAGGTTAATAGCAAAAATTGGCTTCTTAATAGAGGCAATAAGGTTTTGCGTGTAGCAAATGTTAAAACTGCTTTATTTCAACTGTCTAAGTACATACTTATTATAGTTATTATTGCGACGTAATTTTCTACTTCAAATTCTGAAGACTGTTTTTCTGCTGCGAGCTTAATGTTATACCACATTGTGCTCTTCCTGTCAAATCGAATTTAAAAATTTGAGGTTTTTAGCATTATCAATGCTCTATCTTTAAAAAAGGTTATTTAATTAAGTTCGGTTCAAAGGTTCTTTAAAATCCAAGTAACAGGAGATAAATTATACCTACTTTGTAATAGAAATAAATACTGACAGATCCAATGAGCATAATAAGCGGCATCTGGCATGCAGTTATTCTCTGATCAAATCAACAATGTATACCCTATGCAATTTTCATGGTCTGCCCTGATTTTCGTGACACATGAGACTCTTGCTGCCCTCAGTCGGAATTAAGCCGACCTAAAGCCGTCTAATGTGAAAAAGCCAGACATATAAATTTCAGTCTAATCCTACAATTGTGCGAGAGGAAAATTGGGTACAATTCCGTACGCAGTACCCTTTAGCCTGCAAATCGTCACTGTTTATTGCGTAATGAGAGCGGGTTGACAGTGTAAAGGCTATTTGGAATATATTAAGCGTAATTACATGTGCGGTAGCTAGAATAGATGGAATTGCACACATTTGCCTTGCACCGTGCGGCTGGATTTGAGAACCGATCGAGATTTATCATGTGGATGTGCAAGCAAGTAAGCAATAGCGCACAAGTGTAGTCCTGCTTCTTTGAGTATTCAAAAGGAGTTTGCATGTAGCGACTTATGAAATAAATATGACAATGGTTACTATCGAATTATTAAATTAGCAAAAACTCCTGCCTTTAAAGTTTAACCTGACAGGCCTCTTTTTGATCAGTCGGCGAGCTAAGATTTGTGGATCAGTGCATCTCTATAACATCGTTTGAATCAAACTTGTACGTAGTTACTAAATTGTTTTTTAGTGGATTTAACGATAGCTTCATTGAAAATATCTTCAGCCATAATAAAATGAAATTATGTCAAAATACTTTATACCAAAAATGCCAAGTTTATAGTAATTTTATAAGACCGTGAGTTAATTCAGTAAAAACTAGGTGCTTCAACAAGAGTATTAAATTCGCTCCAGTCCAATTTTCGTAGTGAGGATTTTAGATTATTTATTGAGTAATTATTAAAAAGAAGTGAGCGAGCGACACGTCTATGAGACCCCGTTCTGTCACAGTATAAACCATACAGTAGAACATCTACATACGTGCCCCTCTCGGTTTGAAAGTGTGCGTGCGCGTCGCGCGCCGTGTCGCGATATCACGCACACGCGATTGCACACACACGCTAGCATAGAATACGGAGGCATAGGGAGGCGGCAGTACGGACGGGCTGTGCCGCGTGTCTGTGTGCACGCTAGGCTAATAAATCGGCGGGCGGCCTTAGATAGCCTACTGTATGGTTTATACTGTGGTTCTGTGATGGGCGTTTTGCAATTTGCTACACTTTTACATCTGCGCGAGAGCACCTCAATTGACAGCGAACGTGTTTCTTTTTACTGCGCGTTTTATGGACCGAACAAAAACTCAAACACCGTTGTTATTATGTTCTTGGTACGTTTGTAAAACTATTCATTGATAGGAAACTTTGGAATTTCGCTTTTTTTCTTCGGAACTTTAGCAATGTAAGTTGGACAATAAAAATTATCCATAGACATTACTAGAAAGGTAAGGTGGTAAAAATGATTCCAATCATGATGCCATTGTTGGTTTTAGAATAGTTTCCTTCAGTCTTACAGGGTCTACAATACGCGAATACAGGGCAAGTGATATCGAAATATGCGCTACACGCGTCGTTTTTACGTCCAATTGTCATCTCCCAGTAACACTTCAAGCCGAGGTTCAGGGTGCACCTCTTGAGCACGCAAAGGCACGTTGAGTCACTGTAAATAACCTGGGCTGAAAGCTGTGAACGCTACAACTTAGGCTGAAAGCTAGTCAACTACTCTCTTTTTTAGCTACGGCTTGAATGTTACTAGTAACAGCAGGCTTAGTAGATTTTACCATTAAAAATGATTCCCCTGATAAAGGCCATTATTGTTGTGACCGTAAGAGGGTAGATAAAAGCCAAATATTTATTTATGGACTATGCAAGATCATTGCCATCATAAAAAAGTACAACACTACTCCAGTGCTGCACTGTGTTTGTGCAACAGAAAAGTAAAAATCGTCAGTTTCATTTAATGGCCTGTCGTTACTTATATTTGAAATAAAATATTGTGTTACAACAAAACATGTAATGTGAGGCGACTAGAACTATAACGTCACCCAAAGTTACGATTATGTGCATTTATGACCTACACAATCAATGTTGAAACTTGGTCTATCAGCCATCAGCGGCTCGTTACATTATATCGCCCACGTCGAAACTTAACTGCACGTCAGGAATCAGTATACTTAACAAGCGCATTAATTAAGGCAGATCCCACACAATAAGCACAAAAATCGTATCAACGTTTTAATTTTATTCGGACGGCATTGTTGTGTGTCGTGTTTATCCTGGATCTGGCGATTTGTCGCAAGCAATGCGCGTGAGTGACAAACAATGAGGGCGCAGGGACATAATGTTGTGGCCTCAACATCGCCTTAACACGGACTCCTCTGTTACCAGCTCCTGCCGACGGGTAGTCGTAGGGATAGGCTTCGTCGAACGGCTTGTGAGACGTTTCAAGACTGCTCCCAGATAAGTGAAGGATGTCTACTCTCGATAGCATCCTGACGAAGTGTCGTGAGTTCTTAGGAAAAACCTCGACGAATTGCAAGTAGTCTGGAATTGAAAACAAAGAGTGATGTTAAATTTTACAAATACATGAAAGTTTAAACCCAGGAATATCCAACTCATAACTTTGCAGTCGTTGAACAAATAAACCACCTGAATACTAAGGGCTTAGAGATGTTTGCAATGGGCAAGTCCAAAATGACCGATCCAAAACGACCTTGTACACCGACCACACATGACTTTATCGCGTTTTCGTAATGTGATACCAACTGTCAAACTGTTACTTGAGCTGTGCTTGACAGCGATGTTGATGAGGACTAGCGTGGCCCTCATGACGGCGAGGGATTTTAAATGTTGGCATTTAAAATCCCTCCCTAAAAACATTTGCGGGTTAACTACTAAACCAACACTAAACTAATCAACAGGTGTCATATATATTGTATATTTTAAAGATTTCCTAATTACGTCCAAATTTTAAAGCACATAAAGAAGAAATAAAACATGCTTCAAAAGTGCACCCAAATTCATTGTTTTTGTTTCAGACTGGAATATATTAACAAGGGTCAAAAATAAAGTCATGATATTGCTATCAAAAGCTCCGCTCTAGCTCTGAGCATCTGAAACAAAGTAACTTTAACTTCCGCATCACTGCTCTAGGTCTAAGCCCCGGAGCTGGTCGCTGGTTAGCACACTCCCTAAAAGGCCGGGCGAATATAATGCATTGTAATTGTCTTCTCATAAGCGATCGTCGCTTGTTCAATGCATGTCGACGATTGAGTCAGCGATACCCGAGTAATTGACGTTAGTTTTTGCGGGAGCTGGATTATTGTGCTGTTACAGTATTGCGAGGACTATTTTCTTTTAAGTTGGAAAGCAAGTTTGTTCCTTCAATGTGGAGAGTTGTGTTGAGATATTGGAATATTTCTCAGGCTGTTCTTTACGAGGCAAGGGATGAGGTCTGTGATTCAGTTGGTCCATTAGCAAGATATTTATTTATTCCTCGGCAGCTTTTCTTTATTTATTTCGACATCCATACGCTCATGGCTATATCTAAAACGGGCTAATCAGAGGCACATTGACTGTGGCCGTTATGGTGTACGGAACATTCAGAAGCCCACACCCCCCTTTAACAGTCAACAACACGGGAATACATAGGTACTTACATAAAATACGTCAACATACTCGTACAGTATAATGCATAAAAATAACCATATGTAACACAGAATACAGTGCATATCATGGAATGGGCTTTGGAGATGGTCACAAGGCGCTAAAAGTCTGACTTATTAAAAAAAAAGGAAACTAAATGACACCTCTCTCCAAAACATTTCTTAGATTAGCGGATAGTTGCACTGGTCCTAAAATCATATATACTTACAGCAACTTTGACTAGTTGCAACCGCCTTCGAGGCTGATGAATCTTTGATCATCTTCGTAAAGTCTTCGAATCGAAGACATTGAAATTTGCGCATCACGAGCAATGGCAAAGACGATAGAGTAGCTACCATAGGTCAATACCACTTTCCCCACTTGAATTTCAATCTAAAAGAAGTGTGTTTATGCAAAAACTATGACTAGAGGCAATACCTGACAAAGAATATCCGTCTATTCCCAGACTTTCACCCTCGGTCACGTCCTAACGTCTAATTTTAAATTTCCTCTGCGACGAAGACTAGTTGAACCCGTGATTTCCACGCTTACACTTTGCGATTCTGCATAATTCATGTTTACAACAATAAGCCCATAAATAACTGAGCAGCAAAAAATGTACATGAAAATTATATCGGAATTAAATCAACAGAACGTCGGTGGAGTTGAAAAGTGTGGATGGCAAACGGAATAAGACATAGAAGGGTAAGTGCCAGTTTTATTCGATCCCACGTATCGAAGAAAAGCGTGGCCGCACTGCAGCGTCGCGCTTGTACAAAAGTTTGTCGCTTGCAGTTTGCGGTCTGCGGTCCGTCTTGTAGTTGTACAAATTATTGTGAATTTGTGTGGCATTCGTGGTTCTGATGGGTTAATGTAGTATTTTTTGACAGCACTTGTTTTACGTGTTCGATGCGTATGGTCGAGTAAACTGGCAAAACGGCGACCATTTTGTTGTGATTAAAGCATTAGTATATTTTACATTCTAGAGGTCTAAAGAGGAAGGCGAATCCTCAATGTTTAAACGGCGTGTTTAAGTTGCATGTTAAAGCTTTTATGTATTGACAAGCTGAATATTTAAACATAAAACTTTTTTTGGTTAAACCACAATTGAAATAAGATCAGGAACGGACGTATTAACTCATTCAGGTTGCAATTAAATGTAATTGCAAACAAAAACTCAAGTGTACCTACATACACAAGGTAGCCTATTTCCAAACGGGTGGAACAAAACAAGAAACCACTCGGCATGCGAGTGTTGCGTGTCCCGGGTCGATTTACATGTTTTTTCTTCACTCTAATACTTAGCTACTGTCTTGTTATTTGTATCACGATTGCTGTTAATAGACGACCCATGATAACCACTGATGAAAGAATTCGTATTAGAACCAATCTTCTCCGAGGAAGTGATAATAAGCTAATTGCTAACAATGATTGCTCGATCTCAGCTTCAAAAAAGCAATTCGATACATGTTTAACTTCTGGCACGTATTACTTATAGTGCAAAACAAGATTCCTAGAATGCTACATTGAACTTGTGGGAATATTCACACTAAGTAGTGTTTATAAGCGCTAAGAAACGTGGGTAATTTTACACTGTCTTCGTTCTGTTATTTGTCCCACTTGCGTAATACCAAGAAATTGATTTAGTCGCTATGTTGTTTCGTAATTAGAGTAGTTTAGCGGTCAACGATAAGATCGCGGTAAAGAAAAAGAACGACAATGATAATTTTGTTACCAGGTTGTCACGTCTGTCGTTTTTATGATGTTTAACGTAACAGAACGAAATAGTGTGAGTCAGACCTTCTTGATCATTATACAGTTCTTCGGGTTATTTCTCAGGCCATTTTTGCTTGAGATTGATAGCAACCTACTACGCGCACCAAATTATGAATGTGTTACAACTATGTAGCCTATTGGATACTTCACAAATGCTGTGCAAAGTTATCATTCATAATCTAGTCATTGACTACTTAAAGGCTTGATAATTATAGCAAGTCAATAAGGAGCAGTCACACAACGGCAAGCTAATGCTTACCAATGGACTTTATTTTGAAGAATCTGCAACATGCTTTGTCCGACCGTGCATTTCATTCGTGCACCTGGTATCCCCAACATAGCACTCTTACCTTTAAGTCTGTCGAAACAAAAATTTACAGCCGTTTTGCTTTTATTCATACCGCTTTGAGCGCATTCAAGCGTTAATTAAATTAAATCGAAATTATTGGTGACGAAGGCAGAACGAGCGTCGGCACGCAGCGATTTGTCACAGACGTGGGTCGGAGCCTTCTCGGCTGCGTGCTTTACGACTTTCGAGGCCCCGTTCCCGTCGGCGACTTTGGGACTTCCGCTCGCCATTCACAAATCGATCGGGATCGAATGTCACCCACCGTTCATCACGATATCGATTGAATCAAACGCTTGTGGTATCGATTACACCAACCGCTCGCGACGTGCTCGCATCACCTATTAAATTCACGATTGACGAAACCATTTCTGTTTTATTATCAACGAAGCGATTGAATTAAACACGTTGGACACTTCTCGATCAAGCCCTCAGCTTTCCCCTCTTAAAGCACGCTGTCACCTCATAGAAAAGCAAAATATTTTGATACACAACACGACGCATTCGAGGCTCTCCCGACCGCTATATTTTATATTTACTCATTTATTTGTACAAGGGAACTCGTTCCGTCTAAATGAATAAAATTGATTGCTTATACAAACTGTGCGCCCAAATACTCAGCCATCACAATAAATAAGAGCTTTTGAAGAAGAAAAAAGTACAAAAGTCGGTTTGGACGTCGAGCGCGGGCTGGGTTCCGAGGCGCGTCCGACCTTGGGCGCTTCGTAAGACAAGTCGATTTTGTTATTTGTTTATACACAACACTACCTGTTCACGGCTGGAGAGGTGTGTTGCGCGCACGCACACACCCCGCCACGCCGCGCAGGCGCAGCCTCGCTCACATCGATGTCGAATCGCTCAGGTATTTTACGGCGATTTCTGTAATGAACCTCGATTTATTGTAGCCACGGAATGCTGCTCGAAAAATTTACTTTATAGACAAAACATACTAGCGCGATTACAATCAATTTTATTAAAACGACTCACGTAAGACGTACCACTTCAGCCCAATTATAAATAAAAACCGTAACGGAATTTATGTTCAACGTCATGCGATTTAAAACAAATATTTATAGATCAACATGCGCGTGTTAACGTTTATTAAGATCGTTGGGAAACGTTGACGTAAAAATTTCATAATCTCGAAGATGTAATATATTTTAGTAATGAGAAAATGTAACTGGATACTATGGGCAATATGAAAGACGCGGAAGCCGCCTCCAAACCCCATAAAAATATTTCACTGCGGGCATCGGCGCTACTTGATAAGGATACGCAGTCATTTGTAGTAGCTTCGTGACCCCGCAGCCCACTCTCCACACAATTTACGTGTAAAATACTGTCAGCTTTATCTCCTTAATGTGTTTTAAGACACGTCGGATAGATATGAAACTCTGATGACTAAAAGGACACCGATTTTTTACCATCCTTGATAAAATGAGTCGATGTATTTGGATAAGTGAACGCCTAAGATCGATGGGTTTAAAAACAATGAACGGTGCTCTCAAATTTAGTGAATGACGTGTCCATAAAATTGTTGGATAATAAAAGGCGTTCAGTCAAGGCATTTCCTTTTTTGTCTCAATAAATATTGCCCAATAGGAGTTCGTCGTGACCTCTGTTTAAAATCACTGTTGCGATTATATCCAGTGATTTAGATGGCCATTACTGGGTCGCCTCCACAGATGGGTCGTCGTTGAATTACAGTCTTCCCGTTTGCTTTGTTGGTTTAGTACCGCCGTTGGCCTGCCAGTAATTATGAGATCATGTTTCATAGTTATCTATTGATTTAGAACTCTTCGAAGTCTCAATTATGAGTCATCGATTATCGTATCGAGAGTTATGTGATATCCCCTCTATCATCAACGTTTTCCTTGTACATAGTTCGTTCAACTTCGACATTGTGCTTGATTTTTTGATTGACGTTACATTGGATAGGTTGGTTAAACAAATGGGTAAGTTGAGCAGTAACTAATTGTTCATAATTTTTTGCTTGACTTATTGTTTTACCGGTTTGTAGCGTAAAGTGAATAAATCTGTCGGTTAATTACTCCATTAATTTTAATTGTTGATAAAAAAGTATTTGAAGATAAATTTGTTTGAGACTATAGGCAGCTTTTTAATCACAAACTCACCTTGTGCTGAGTGAGTATGTGGTCTGCGATGGTCTATGTCTCTTTAGTTATTATTACATAAGATTGTCATGCAGAAAATTAGATAGTGTGCTTCGAAAACATTATGCGAGTTACACCCTTTAGCTGTTCGCATAATGAAACAGGCAGCAGAACACATTACTCATAATTATAATGATTTTTTTATCGATCTTTTCTTTTTTAAAATGGTATTATTGTATTTAGCTTTCTCATTACAAAATTATTAGGTCATGCGTATATAGTCGCAGTTACACCACCTTGTCAGAGGATGAAATGAAATGATTTTCTGTCATTTTGTTATTTAGGTGAGTATCCCGAAGGTCAAATGCAGTTAGAAGGGTCTATACTCTCTGTGACTACGCTTAAACAATTTCAAGCATGAAACTGCGAAAAGCACACAAAGAGAAAATCCCCAGTAGGCCTGCGGCATAAGTTCTTAGTGCACAAACGCGGGGTTGAACGGTAACTACACGGGTACAAGTGTACTGCGCGTGACCGGTCCGACACGACGCCTGCGCCGATCATACGCCCGCTGACGTTCTCACGACACATTATGACATTTCACTGAACAAATATAGAAGCCATTTTGCATCGGCACGCTAAGCGCGCGAAGAATGCTAGCGTATCCACCTTTTGACAATGCTCTTGCATGTAAGTGTATAATTGAATTTTACATCAAGTTTATGTTTTTAAACAGTGAATCAGAATAATGTTGCCTATTTATAAGCACACAAGGTACATAAATATATCTGGGAACCGAAAAAGATTCCAAAATTATACAGTCATCACGACACAACTTACTCAAAGTCGTTAAGTAGGTACTATCACCTTAACCCAATGCGTTGGAGGTAATTTTCTTCGCTGCTAAGGACACAAGGTGTAGTCGAGTGAACTAGAGTGTATATAGTTATTTGAATATCGTTTGCACAGCATTGTAGAGTTTTTTTATTTAATGACTATCTCAGATTTTATTACCATAAACACATATTAATCGTGTTGCTGTATAAAAGCTAACGGCACCGTGGAAACTTGTGATTGTGATGTTAGCTCACAGCTACCGCGTTCCCCGTCCGCGGCGAAGTCTATAGTCAAAAAAACTCAATCAATGCCCACCAAATTTACAAGGCAGATAAAATTTAATTTAATGTTTTATCGATGGGTGCGCGAGTGTGTGTGTGTTTGTACATAGTAATTATGCGGCGGATCGGCGCGCGAGCGCAGCGCTGGTGGTCTGCCCCCCTCCCCCGCCCACCCCGCTGCCCGCTCTATAGAAAAGCTGCTCTACACCTGGGAACTCACGGCCGGACACTTAGTGAAGGATAGCACTAGTATTGGTTTTCGACTAGGAATTATTGTACGACTTTATTGAGTATTGTTTGACATTTATCCGTTTTATAGCATCGATTTAAACCTTATGGATGCTCGATGGATGGATATTATTTTGTTTTAAATAGCTGTATCTCGTAGCCGTCTTTTGTTTCGTTGACTTGACTTAAACATTTTCTTAAATTATCAAACTATTATTAAAATCAGCATTAAAATGTGTGCTATAATAATATAAAGAAACATGCTTCAGCTTTTTAAATGTTGACTCTCAATCAATTAAGTCAGCCTATAATTACCATACTCAGAAAGACAGAACCGGATATAGGTCTCATAGTTTTATTAGTCACACTACAATTATACCTTTTATGGGTTTGAAAAACCTTCAAGTATTAATAGGTAAATAGCGAGGAAACGAGTGACGTTAAAAAGGGAATAATTGATCTTTTCCTAGTGGTTGGTATAGGGTTCGTTAAAAATATCTAGTTTTTCTGATATGGGCCAGAAATAGGCATAGAAAATTAGCCGATCACGACAAAAAAAGGTTGCATTTCGTCAAATCATCAGCGAGTTGAGAATCGTGACGATCTACATGACGAATGTCCAGTGTTTGTTTTGAGAAAGTGTGAGAATCACTCCGAGTTGATTCCCGATGCTCGCTTCTTTTGTCTACTTTTATTTGCCCGTCACTCACATCTCAGTCTTCGGACGCGCTCGACACGACAATGTGCCTCTTTGTGAACACTTTAGCGACCTTTGACAACTGTAAATGTCGTTGTCATGCATAAAACCCTGTGTTTATATGGTGCAGGTTTTGTTGCATCGCCCGCAACAATTAGGTCCGCCATTTTTTGTTTTGTCAGAACAAAGAGACATGCATTGCGTCTGCAATAATGATTTTTTCATGCTCTAAAAGTACATTAAAGCCAATGATATTACAATTAAGAAGACGTCGATAGGATATGTCAGTACTGACGCGCAGTCAATTATTATCCCCTGGCGTACTTACCTATAATTTGAGATTTTGCTCAGGTGGTCCAAAGTCCTGATTTCGGGTGCCACTATTTTAGTGTAACCTATCTATGTCTTTTTATTATGATATAATTGATTAAAGCCTATTTTGTGTAGGACATTCGTATTTATCGCCTAAAGTAATTGGTTTAATCTAGACAGCCAATCGATTCTAATTTGTTGCTCTTTTAAAAATTGTGTTAGCATTTATCTAATGGACACATTTACTAAACGCTGAGGTATAATTTATCTTGGAGAAAAGAAACAAGTATTTTGTTTTTTAAACACTCAAATCTGATTGGTAGAGTGAAAAGCATTTGCGAAAGTATTACACAATTCAAAGCAGCAAAACAGACTGTTTGTAATAAAAAAGTTGTAAAATTTAGAGTGGTGTTTGTTTAACTATTATCTGGAATGAGAAACAGTTATCAAATAAACACTGACATAAATACCGATTCTTGAAAATTCTGGATTTTTCTGCTGGTGTTTTATTAAGTAAATGTCTTTTGGGATGACGGGTTAAAAATATTTATTCGAATAGTTTTGATGAAGAAGGATTCTGATACTGCAATTTGAATGAAGTTGAAGCCCTACCTATAGCGCTGGTTATAGGATATCCTTATTCCTAAAATAATATGTGATATTGTATTAGTCTGATACCCATGGAAGACCCGTGGACACAGGCCAGGTCAAGTATCTACGTAGTTTATGTCGCCTTATTCCAAAGCAATTAAGTTATTTTTCCAGTTGATGTGTCTGTGCAGAGGGCTATACATAAAGCAAAACATACCACTTGGAAAATATTTTTAATGCATTGATTTAAGATGATAAACGTGGCTACCTAGTTTCTTCAAACCGTTATTCTGTTTATTTACTAGTAGAAATATTTATTAGTTCATAATAAATTATTTTTACAATCATGTCGTTCCCTGTTACAAATAAAAGGATTAGTCAGTTACCGGTGCGGGCGTCACAAAAGTTGTCTTCCACTGTCGGCTTCTGTTTCTAGTCATATTTACAAACACAACTCTTTTCTTTCTCTAATTTTGCACCGCTTATTGTTTCGCCATTTTTTTCACCAAACAATAGGCAAGGTTTGCCAAACCTTACAAATGGTTAATTGGGGCCTATAAAACAAACAACCCTCAAATTCTAACGGGTAAGAAACAACATAATGGGCTTGCAAGGATCAGCTTTCTTTCCCTTTGTTGTTCCAGCTTTTTATATTATTCGCAACTCTTTTAGCGAACCCTTGAGTCCCGTTCGTACTTTCTAGTTTTACGTCCCAGATAACGGAACGTAATAAAAATCGGCGCTTTAAACTGCAAAGAGAATTTATTTGCCCTAAGGAAGTTTTTAAGCTTTTTAGTGTAATTACTTTATGGTTGGAGCGAGTATAGTAATTTGCAAAATTGGCAAACCTTTCACGGGTGTAGCCTTGAATTTTATATGAGGATAGAATATATTGGATTGCCTGAAGCTTTTTCATGATTTTTGCAAAGTAAAACATGCTCTATAACATTTGTTTTTTATTGTTTGTAGAGAAATATTTGTTGTGTTTTTTTGCTCAGGTACACACCGTTATCTTAATGATGTATCTGATTCACTAGTTCTAGATTGTATCAGATTTTTAGCGCAGATATTATTTTGACCTTAATTTTCAGTCTGTGCTTTTATTTTCACCACATCATTATATTTATAACATTGTCATTATTTGATCAGTAGAGAAATTAGAAGTTTCTGGTTAAGTATGAAGGTTAAAGCTGTCCACGTAAACGGCAGGTTATTTCAAGCTTGCCCAGCGGGCTTGCATTTTGCGTAGAAACTAACCTCAACAGTGTCCACAGAGCTAATACGCAATTCTACTGTGACTAGTCGTTGCATACATACAAAAATATGGCATAATTATTAATTACTCAGTGTATTTTGTAAGGAGCAGATTCTTGTTTAGACTGAACTTAACTGAACTTCATAGCTCACAAAAGAAAGGATGAAGATTGACGTATGACGTGGACACAACTATACAACATACGACGCGGTACGACGTCGTGTTGAATCTACGTTGTAGCACGATGCAACGAGATGCCGTATCCTCTAATTGTGTACGAGCCCTTAGATGATGTCACTTTTATCGTAACAAGTAACTCGAATATGCATTAAATGACACCGCCCATAGACAGTAAGTCTTAGCCAAAGGACAGCACTTGATGTTTTTAATGCTTCTTTTACAACTTCCCGCCAATCGGTCGGCATAAGTTCTAGTATTTTTCAGTAACCTTATATCGTTTGCAATGTAAGATGTGCGATTGTAAGTGTTTGAATGCGCGTGCAAGAAGCGGCGTCTCAGATCCCCGATAAGGGTCGATGGACACACGCGGCTTTGTAAGAGATTCATTGCGAATTGACAACGTCTAGGTGCGCACCCGCAACGAGGAGTGTGTTCGCGCCCTTAGGACGCTAGGGGTGCGCAAAGATCGATGGTTTGAAAAATCAAATAGTTTAACAGAACGAAGCCTTCACCCTGGCGAAGAAAAGGTTGAGCACATACGAGTACAAAATAAGACAATGTCTGCCTCCTAATAATCTTCTGATAATATAATCTGGTAATTGGTTAGCATCTTTAGATAACTTTATACTCAGACAAAAATGGCGCTCTGTAAATTACATTGTTTGATCGCTAAACCTGTCTTCATTATTCAATAGCCTTCGAGATTGTTCGTATTGATTTTTAATTCGCTAACTAGGTTCAGAAATAGCTGTTCCACTTAGCATTCATTAACCATCAGTCTGATTTCAGTCCAACTAGAAACAAAGTTCGGTTTGTAACCTTGTGCGTTTTTTTTAAAAAAAAGCAGCTAGCAAGCATGCGAGCCGGATGTCTTTCCGATAATTCTTGGAGAACTTAAGGGTAATGCCTAGTATTATTTCTTGTTTTAATCACCTAAGGAGAATTGTAATAACAGCTCTTTCAAGTTTCTAAAAGCAAACGTAATTTCTTGATGTCGCTTCCAAGGTGGCAGCCCTAGCCGGGTCGCAAAACAAGCGCAGATCCCCAGATTAGATCGCCATCTTCCATTCTTCTTGTTTCAACACCAAGGTGAAGAGGTTCAATGCGATATTTCTATGTACACATTAACTCTACTATGTCCACGTATTCTTTACTCCCATCTATATGTATTCTCATAACATTTAACATGATGGCCCGGCCCATATGTTAGCTCGAATGGAGTACGGAGCTGTATTATCATAGCAATGTTTTCCTAATGTTTTCGACCGCGGTCTGCCTTTACTGTTTACTTTGGATGCTTCATTAAGTTTATACGAAGCCTTTGTTTACGGTTCATCAAGAATGTCCCAATGGTAAACTTGTGGATACTGAAGATTAACTGGTTTTCGTATTCTCGAACAGTTACTACAAATTGTTTTGTTTTATTTGCCGGATCATGTCATTTAGTGATTGAAATGTGGTAACTAACTTTTTAAAGATTGTTTCTTGTTTATTCTCTGATTATTGATACTTATTATGAAACTAATTAAGGTTAGAAAAAATGCTTGATATCATCAGTAATATGCAGAGGACCTATAGCATTAAAAAACTACTTCCAGGAGACGTAGGTAATCCTGACAATGCATCTAGTTTTACACTTACAGCCCCTGGACTTCATTCAAGAATCTCAGAAAATCAGCCCTCTCCACACCGTGTATAAACACAGTTCAGGGATCATAAATAATAAAAACCCCAGCACCCTGTAATAAAAGTTACAAACCATTACTTGTGTTTTGTTTATTCCATTAGCAATTTCTCAAGAGTAGCTCAGGGCCGGTTGTTATTCAATCCTGAGGGCTAACGCATCCGATTCTTATAGTACAATGACTAATTTCCGTGTGTTCTTCGCGTACATTAGCATTTCAAGTTGGGGCATGTTGAATGGATCCAGTGGAGGGGTGCAATTACGCAAACGATGTAATAGCACGGTGTCAGGCGCGTCTCCGCGTACGGTGGTCGAGAAAAGAAATGTCCAGAGTTGCAGACATCCTCGATCGAGATTATCTTGGCTACATCGCTTTATAGCTTTACCTGAGCTAGTGCTGTACACATAGCACTCATGTCGAGCAGTTTTGTTGGCTTTAATTGAGTTTTATCCGTTTTATTAAGTAGAATCAAGCATCAAAAAGCAGCGATGGCCTTCTGGTTGTAAATCGAGTAATGAGGTCTACTCTACACAATATAGAAACATTTGCTTCCTCACATCATGTTGATTTCATAATAACATTATATTACCCTACGAGATCATTTCAAGTACCAAATCAGCAAACTTCAGTGCTTAATATTCTGCAGTTAAAACTTACAAACAATTAATCAGAGTATATTAAATTGAAACAATAAGTTTATTCGATACGCAGTGCGGCAGCTTTCAAAAGCTCGCTCAGTCAAGTCATTATTTGTCTTTGGCACTATTACACTAGACTCAGACTCGAATCGTTGGCAACACTAGCGCCGATGTGAGGATGACGCATTAAGTATGGACTATTCGGATTATGGATAGACATCCGCCCAGATAAAACTAAAATTATTGTTTTCGATCAACTTGTTGGCATATGAGTCAAGGCAAGTTAAGGTTTGAGATTAATATGGCAAACCAGTTTTGGCAAAACAACGCTGAAAACCTCTCATTATAATTAATTTGATGAGGGTTCTGTAAGGATAAATATTACCCAGGTCATGCTTCAATTATTTTAAATTTAAATCAAATGTTACAAATACGGAATTCATAATCATTTCTGCTGATATTAAACAAGGAAAAAATATCAGTAGTAATGTAAAAATAATGAGGTTAATCTTAAGACTCGAACGGAAAATACTTGTGTATTTTATTAAAAGGTTGCAGATAAAACTTGTGTCTGTAATTTATTAACCGGTCATCATTGTTGCTACTGAAACTTGTCATAGGGGCGAGATGAATCGTTTTCTGAAGGTTGACATCCGAGATGTATGGCGACTGGTCTAGTCACACCGATTTTAATATTTCTTAAGCCTTCACAAACAGGTTGGATTGTATAGGCATTTCCATGTCCAAGGAGGCCGACAGCGAGGGCTTTTTTCTAAATTTTAGCGTATCACGAAGACAAATCTCGGTGAGGAACCTGGAGTCTCTCACCGGCTCCTTTATCATTTCCACAAAGGAGGTAATAACCATATCAAACAGCGTGTCCCTTTGCTGCGTTGCATACATATCGCCGGGTCTGTCGGGACTCGGGACAGACACAGTGTATTAAAATAAAGAAATGCGTTTTGTTTCCGCCGAGGCGAGGCTTCCATACCTAATGCTTTACTCAGCACGGACTGTGAATACCTGACGCATTTGTAGCACCTCTTTTATTTTCTTTGACGCAGCATTTTTTTATAAAGTGTACTTCACTTGTGAAGTAACGTTTAAGAATGAAAAAAAGCCGGAAGAGAATCCTAATTGACTTGGAACAAACAGGACAAATATTAAGATCTGTAAATAGGTAGATAAAGCCATGTGACAAAAAAGGATATTGAAACGAGTAGAGGGTCAGTTGTTGTACGATAATGTCTGATGTATTCAACAACTATGTCAGTTAATTATATAAAATATGCTTGTAAAATTTATTGTATTTTATCATTGAGAGTTTCGGTTTCTTTTTTAGTCGTAGATGGAAGTCAAGGATACGGAAGTTCAAATGTTTGAATCTTGTGATTGCCTTTATGGTTTAAGCAATTGTTAATCTTCACATTTTTTTGTTTGACTATGTCAAAGATTTTTAGTCACAAGCCGTGACCGAAGGCTAGTTAATAATGACAAAACTTATGATAAAAGATATGAAAGCGTTTCATAGGAAAGCCATATAAAATAATATCATAATTCGTTATCGTTCCCATCTCAAGTGCAAGGGTTGGGAGCGCGATCCCGTTCCATAATTGGTACATTCCGCGCTAATCTCGGTGGCATCAGCCCATAACGCTAATCGGACTCTATGAGCAGCTCATTATTTTCGACTTGGTAATATTTAAGCGTCACAGGTAACCGTCACGACCGCTGCGACGTGAGGGGCATGAGAACCATACAGACCGACCCCGCACATAATTTCAGTCCTCGTCCTTTGTAGCCAACGTCATTGTTATTAAAGTAATCACGGCCGCCCTCCATCATGCTCCAATCGAAACATTATGGGATATAAACAAAAGAAAGCAAGAATTCAATGAAAAGCCATTATGTCGCCGTGAAGGGCACTACACTGGCCTGTTGTCTCAATATTTTTCTTGCCCGTTGGAGTAGAAGCGTCACTCCGAGCGCTCAGAAACACCGCTTGGAATTTTGAAGGGCCCTCGATAATGGCCGATATTTACGACCTTTAGATAATGTTATTTAAACGGGGACTGGATTATTGAAATTAAATAAAACAGAATGTCATGTGGCTTTCTACGCTTATGAACTTTATTGTTACATGTTTTAATGACGTGGGTGCGTACTTCATTGAAGTTTGGAGCCGGGACGTTGCAAGGTGAAAGACGAACCTGTCACCATTACTGAAGGAGGCTTATTTCATATCTTATGTAATATTACTAAAAGCTAAGTGTTGTCTTAATCAGGGGCTGCCACGGCTTGCAATATGAACTTCAAAATATTATTACTTAATATATTTACGAAATAAGCAAAAGAAAACTAAAGATTGATCATATTATATTTCACCTGTTTGGTTTGTAACCCAGATAAAAATAGAATACTTGAGATTGATTTCAAAATCTTCTTTAAAAAAAGGTTTAATCCGCCAAGAGCGGCCAGGACTTTGTTTCAAAGTAGACCATTTGCCGGCAAAGCTTATTATATGAAGTCTCGGATTTAGATGTATGTCGCAGTATTGTCGTGGATAGCCATGATCCGACAGCGGGTAATGCGTTTATAAGCGGTGCGTTTGAGCCGCCATTAGACGTCGACGTCATCGGATTAAGCTAGAGTCCTTCGCTACGTTGTTGATAAACCGAGGAATGCACTGACAAAAAGTAAATACTCCTTCACGCGTCACTAGACAGCTGTTTCGCTGCCTAGACGCGGTCTGCGATGAAGATGTCAGGAGCTTATTACGTCACTTTTTTTCCTCAACAAAATAAGAGGGAGCGGTCGTTGACAAAACGCTAAGATCTTAATGCACGCTTCGTAAAACTACTAAACTTAACATGTCCATTATTATTTCTGTTAAATATATTTTTACTTTAAATAATGAACAGAAAAAAACTCGAGATGCAGAAAACCCAGATGGCAGGAAAAAAAAAGTTGTTAAATATTAGTCCCTGCCATCCATATATAATGAAATCTGCTTAGCTTGAGGTTTAGGTGACCAAAAGTTTCATTTAATTTATAATTTATATCAGTAATACCTACAAGTTGTACGAGTGTTAATATAATTTAAGTAAGTTTATAAAACCACACTCTTTTCGTTAATAATATCCACCGTCATTAAATATAGAGTTACAGTAGGTACAGTAGCAACAATCCCCAATGATAATTTTTTATTAAAACCGATGCGTATAAGCCTACGTAATCCCTTGAATTCGAGAGAGCTTGTCGTTTAGTTATCCAGCTTTTAAAAATAAACTCCCATAATGAATCGTATTAAGGAATGACACCGTTTTACGTTTTGGGATTCTAAAAGAATGGTTATGTTTGGAAACAGTATATCGGGCTCGACAAAAATGACTCTGAATTCTTTGGCGGTGGCTACTGTGGTCGTAAATTGAAGAGAAATGCCAGATTGTATCGTTTGTAGGCAATTTAGCTGCCTTGATGGTATATTAGAATAATCCAGTAGTCGCTGGCTAACAGGGGATATCCTGGTTTAAGGAGATACGATTTATGGCCCTTGTTCTGTTATAAAAATAATTTCCGAAAAAACTGCCTACCATCTGAAACCGTTAACTTACCATCGATAAATGAATGAGTCTTCGGCGTTTTTTTTGTTCAAAATGGGTTTGCGTTTGGCCCCAGTCTCACAGTAAGCGATGCCGAGATCGAAGGTAAAACACGCTTACCCAGAAAATGCCCATTGACCTTTGCCTTGAAGACTCCAAGGTTGTATGTTTCCAGAAACACAGACGCAGGGAGAGCGATCCACACCTTAGCGGTGTGGAACAGAAAGGAAGCACCAAACCGCTTAGTCCGGACCGGCAGTAAGTCGACAACATGCATGGGGATGAAAGCCCGCACGGCGTCTAGTGGACCGGTGGTAGAAAGTTGAGGGTGGTATCAAGTCATGACGTTCCGCGATAACGCAACCATCGCGCGACTGAGCGACGCAACCATTGTACTAATCGACGATCAAACATATTGATCTAGTAACAATCTAGTGGATATTCGTGATCTATTAAGACTCCCAGATTTTGCTATGACATTGTCTTCGCATCATGTGATCGTGCAATGATCGCGATATCGCGCGATGATCGCGTTGTATTAAGATTATGATACCAGCTTAAGTTAAGATTGAATAGGGAACATTCTTGTGCTGTTAATTTAGGAGATTTGTTGTCTTATTCTTGGAGTCTTGGAGACTGCAGAGCGTCGTTCTCGCTCTATCTTCCAAGTCGTGTATCGAGGGTTTGATCAGCAACCAAAACAAACGCGACAACCATTAACGTGGTTCCTATGTCTAGTTGCTTAAGCTTTTCTTTGAAGTTATGTTCTTGTATATATGACAGCCTCTGAAACCCATACGTATGTACAAGCTGTAGCAGATATTCATTTATAGCTATGGGGAAATGTGGCAATCTCTTTAACACGTCGCAAAAAGTGATGAAAATACCAAAATTCAAAACGTGGACGTGCTAATTCTTTCACGTGTTCTCTCTTAAAATGCCTTCAAACGAATTAAGCTTTCAATTTATCGTAAGTACTTTTTTGGAGCGACTGCTTCTATTTAACTTCCGAAACGAGTTAAGACAAAGCGACAACAAATGTTTGCGCGGCATACAAACATTTACATCGGCAGTTATTAACTTGAGTCATCCTTCATTGCGAAAACATTCAAAGGGTTTCGCAGTCTCTCTAGATCTCATTCAAGTTAAGGACCTTATTTCGAAAGCGTGCGAAAATGTGCCATCCTGTTTAGTATTTGATTAATAAGTAGTTCCTTTGGAAGTAACATTTAACTGATTCTTCAGTCATCGAAAAAAAATATGGGAATAAATTATTCAACTAGCATGCCAGTATTTAAAAATCCAAAAATGTATTACTAGTTGTTATCACGAGTTGTTTGATATCTTAAACAATCTGAAAAATCATTGCAAACTTAAGCATCTTACATAAGGTTATTATCATGATTATTCGCATAAATTAGACGTCTTCTGCTGTAACCACATGTTACAAGGTTGCGTTAGAAAATGATCTTCATTCTACATCTTTTCTGCTCCTTCTTTTGTCTGGGTGACTTAAGATTATCACAGGTTTTTGAATCGATTTCGTCGCACAATTTCATAATTCATAATTCATAATTCTTTATTGCTCATGTGGTTTAACAAGGTCTTAAAACTAAAAAGTACAACACATGACCCTGTGAGGGCATTGCAACATACTCAAACAATAATTACTTAACAGCTAACAATTCTTACAATTGAATTTATATTAATTTTAAATATAAAGCATTACAAGCACATTATTATTATTATCATCATTTATTACATTTTTTCATTTCATTATATATTCACAGCAGTCTTACAAATGTCATAATAGGAAATGAGTATTATTAAATTATTGTAATGAGTGGTTTTTATTAAATTATAACCAATGGAAATCGAATTACCTAAATAAATTTTTACTATTTAAATATTCATCCAGGTTATAAAAGCATTTGTTTATTAAATATTGTTTTAGCTTTCTATTGAAATTTGTGTATTTTTGTTCATTTTTAATATCTGTAGGTAATTTATTATATACTTTGATAGCCATATAATAGGTACCTATTTAACATTTTTATTCTAGATGTTGGTAGGTATAGCCGTCCTTTGTGTCTAGTATTTATGTTATGTGTGTCCTGTAACTTTTTGAATAAATTATCATTTTTATGAACAAATGTAGCTAGTTCGTGTACATATATTGATGTTAATGTCATTAATTTGTATTTTATATAGAAGGGTTTGCAGCTTTCTGTATTATTTATTTGGGCTATTATTCTCACACACTTCTTTTGTAACAAAAACAGGTCATTAGCATCTACACTATTACCCCACAACATTATCCCATATTTGAGCCAGGAGTATGCATATGCATAATAAGCAGAGAGAGCTGTTTTTGTATTTGTGCAGAGCTTAATTTCAAACAAAGCGTACGTAAATTTCGACAGTTTAGTTTTTATTACATTTATATGGGATTTCCAATTTATGTTTGTGTCGATATGTAGCCCGAGCAAGTTGAATGTTTCTACAACCTCTATTTGTGTGCCGCCTAAAGTGGTATTTAAGTTCAATGGAGTTCGTGTATAAGGATGAAACTGTATTATTTTTGTCTTCGACAGATTTATTTCAAGGTTGTGGTCTGTTAGCCATAACGTAATATCCTCTAGTGTACTTCTGATGAGGGTGTTAGGATCAGAGTTCTTTTCACATTGGATTAAGACAGACACGTCATCTGCGAATAGTACAGGCAATGCTAATTCATGGTTTAGGATTTTTGGAAGATCGTTCACGTATATCAAAAATAACACGCAGCCAAGAACACTTCCTTGAGGAATAGAACAGGTTAAGTCTCTCATTTTCGAAGTTATTATTTCTATTTCATTCGTTTTTTCGTTGTGGTGTTCCATTTGTACTATCTGTTTCCTGTTCATAAGGTATGATTTGAACCATTTATAGGCAGTACCACGTACACCTGAACCGTACAGTTTAGACAGTAGGATCTGGTGCGAAACAGTATCGTACGCCTTTGTCATATCAAGCAGAACTCCAAGGGCATACTTCTTATCATTAATATGCTGTAGGGCGGTTTGAATAAACTTGTACACAGCTCGAGAAGTTGACCTTAGTTTTCTGAATCCATTCTGACTATCATCTAGTATTTTGTACTTTTCTAAAAATGTATACAGTCTATTGCACATGGCTTTTTCTATTACTTTAGAGAACGACGGTTGAATGGCTATCGGTCTGTAATTTTTGTGATTGTCCGTTGTTTGTGAATTTCAAAGCGACACTTTCGCACAACGATGAAAATGGCTTCTTGTTTTATCTCTCGTTGCCAAGATCGACACCCGCCACTGTTATTGTTTACGAGTAACACGACAACCCTTTGTTCTATGATGTAGAACAATGACGTTTTAACTGGAACTGTTGTCCCGGGCTTGTCCCAATAGTTGCAAATTTGTATTGAAAAACGCCAATGTCGGCCAATAAACGAGTTAAGACCGTTGTTTTATTGACCATTTTTAGCTTTGACAGCTTTTAGGGTTCAATTCACGAAAGGGCTAAATAAAACTCACGATTCTCTCTTTCGATCCGTTAGTTTGGAGGAATCAAATTTAAAAAGATCATCAAGTATAACCTTTATTTAGACTAGATAGAAAATAGAAAGGCTTTTTCTAAAAAAACTGCATAAAAGACAGAGCGTATGATGTAAAATGTTTTTCCTTCCTTCCTTTGGAAAAAAAACTGGTTTTTATCAATATAACAAAATACTGTTGTACGTAAAACTTGTATTTGCAGTAATTGTACATGTAAAGCTTTACTTACGTCTTTTTAATTCACTGAAAAAAGTCCAAACAACACTCTTATTAGCCTTTTCGCATTTCGATTTTTCAAAAGAAATGGAGTTGACGTCAGTACTAACTGTGGTACAAAAGGAACCTTGTCGGCAAAAGCAAGTCTGTCTTGCCCCTTTTTTACCGTGAAAACTTGATGACATAATTGGCAAGCATTTGTAAGTGATTTAGAAGGGACATTCCACCTCGCAAATAACCCAATGAACAGTTCCCGAGCTGTCACATTAAACCTTTCGCATTTATTTATGGAAGTTATGAAACAGCATTTCAAATGGTTCCTTTAGTCACAAAATTGTCACTGTTATTTTTGTATGTACCCGGAATCTTTATGACTTACACATTAAAATACGTTTTTGAATGATCTAACGGGCAAAAGCAGGTTAAAACCCATACATTTAATACATGCCTACGTAATTAAAAAACAACATTATGTCAAACTAGCGGCCGCCCGCGGCTTGGTCCGCGTGGACTAAAGTTTTTTTTTTAAGAAATATCTATATAAATTGTAGCCTATGGGTTAATCAGATGTATAAGCTATATTATTGTAACATCCATCATGTTGTTGAACATCCATCCTGTGATCATTGTACACCGATAAAGAACCCAAGCAACATAAAATGCAGTAGTTGCCTCACCCCTTACCACTTTGATTTTAAAATATTAGCTAGGCGAAATGTGAGCTCCTGAATGTTCCGGTCTCTATGATAGCAACAATCAATGAACATCTTCCTATCTCGTTTGGGATATAGTTGTGAGTGTACTATGCTATGTGTAACACAATAGGGTTAATATGAGAATTGCGTTTGCCAGACACCTCACCTGCATGGAGTTATGCTTTAAACCTTTTCAGCCCACATATCTAAATAACCGCAGATATTGACCCCCTTTTACCTCTTAAGTGGTTGTTCAAATCATCGTGATAATCCGCAAGGGCGTACCCAGGATTTCAGCTAGGGGGGGGCAGCTCATACCTGTTTCGTTTTTCGTAGAGAGAGAAATACGTTTTTAATTCCCACTTGTAAGGAAAATTGACTTCTAGGGGGGGGCAGCTGCCCCCCCCTGCTCCTACCTGGGTACGCCCATGATAATCCGGTATTTTACTAATATTGTTAAGTGAAGTTGTATTTACATACGAGAACAAAATCACACCTCAGGGTTCACATAATACGGAACGTCAACTAACCCGTTCAGGGACTAAAGTTACAAAAAGGACCTTGTCTATCCGTAATATGTCAACGCACCAACGAGGTCGTTAAAATCATTATAATCTCGATAGTGACTCTAGGAGTGACTATTACGTTTTTTATAGTCATCCACCCGAGCATCTAATGCACGAAGCTTGTTCGCCCCGGCAGACACGTGTTAATATTTGTCAGTGGGAATATATTACAAGCTATTGTTCCAATGCCTTATATTCAATTTGTTTGTCTATGAATATTGTTGAAACAAATCTAGCCTACTTTCTTCAAGTGATCGAAGGTTGATTTACTACTATAACTGTCTTAGCGGCTCGAGCACCGAATAAAGTTTTATCTCTGAAGCCTAGTCTTGTTGGTAGCGCCCAGAAGTATTGGAAAAGTTTAGCGCTAACAAAACATAATTCCAACTTCTAAATCTCTATTATTTCTCTTTTGATTTGAGTTGCTATTCTATTCTAACTATCCTAATATAATTTTACCATTTGAAGCTATGACACGAATAAAAGACATGAATACACTGGAATACATCATAAATCCAAGCGACAGGTTGCTCTGTATTTTGAAATTCAACCAATCACAGACAAACTTTTCATCAGGAATTAAGCAGCTGTATCCTGAGCAGGTTATAACCAAAACAACTACGGTAGGTCACCTACTCGCGAAGCGAAGAACAACCTTCTGGTATACAGCAAATTATGACCTTAATATGTAGTTAACTTCCCTCTTATTGAGACATTCACAATATTTTTTGAGTTTATGGTATGTTGTTTAGCAAAAATTAGAGAGATGGCATTCGGTAATAAACTAATAAAGTTCTCTGCAATGTTGCCACGTTTGCCTCCAGCTACTAAATGCTACCACAGACATCACTATAACGCTTTTTGTGTCTCACTACAATGTCTACATTACTCCCTATCCAATAAAATATAACCTTTAAAATTGAAGAGGTAGAGTGAATAATGTCTTCTTTTCTAATACGTAAACTACCTTCAATTTGTTAGGGCGAGTTTACTCAGGACCCGAAGTGCAACGTCGAGACAAACATTAAGCTTTGTGCTTATGGATAGAGTAAATATTATCCCTTTACTTCGGAGAAAAATTCTTTCTGTAAAGAGGTGAGCCGATGTGTGCTGTTTTAGTTATTGATATTTAGAGTAGATGGCGTACAATGCGCGGGGCTTTTGTTGAGCGATGTTATATAATGTGTTGTTTAAACTCGATCCGCGTTTTGATGTAGCCGCCAGGAGCTCGGACTATAAATTGATCTGGCATTAATTAACAGGGCAATAAAAGGGCCTTGTTTGTTAACGGTAGCCGCGTTGTACATGTTTTTACAATTTAGGCTTTCGGTGTTAATGGTTAAAAGCTTGCCGCTTCTAATGGGAGTCTGAATTACTTAGACCGATGACGCATTTGGACGGCGATGCGGAGAATGCGTAAGTACTCTATGGGTAGGGGTGATGACATTTGTAAAAGATATACCTATTAGAAATTACACCCTTTTTCATTTAAAAACCATAATATGAAAAAAAAACTGAAAACAGAAGATATCCACAGCTGTGAGGCCACCAATCATCAATACCCTGGAATCTTTACCAAGTTTGTTAAGTCAAAAGGCCAATGAACTCTTGTCATGGGAATCCTTAATCCTCGTCAAATATTTTTAGCCATAATAACACACTTTGTTCTACTATTGATTAATTAATTAATTTGTTTTATTCCTCCTATTTGTTAATTATTTCGTCTTAATTTAGTTTGGTTTATTTAGTTTTTTCGTTTTGTTATTAACAAAGTTTCAGTTTATCTCTTATTAAGAATTCAAATATATAAGGTTCACCATTAAAAAAACATAAACCTAAATGCACTATAGATCTACAATACTAAGCAAATTAAAAAAACAAGTCGTATTCAAAAGTCTCATCTACATTGCTCTAAGCAATTTTACACTTGTCTTTTAGTCTTGTGTTTCTTTGTCACATTTTTTTTTATTGTTATTTGAATGACTTATATATTTAATATTTGTCACCCGTTGAGGAATCGATATTCGGAATAATATCAATTTTATGTTACGACCACCGATACTCGGGACAGATGATGATTAAGACTATTTTTATAACAAAATAAAAAGTATGATTTAATTTTTACGAGAAACTGTCCCTTATTTACGAAACGTCGTAATTTCTTACTAATCATAGATAGCACCATAAAATTGAAACTTTTTATTCAATTCAACTGTGCAGTCATAATCTTGAAGCCCGTAAAATGGAATTAAACGGAAGAGTATGGCATTTCCCCGACGTGTTTTATTTTGTGGCGCTGTGAGTAGTAAAAAATTTCAAAGTTATGGCACAGTATAAACCATTCAGTAGAACATCTAAACACAAACGTGCCACTCTCGGTTTGAATGTGTGCGTGAGCGTCGCGCGCCGTGTAGTGATATCACGCACACGCGATTTCACGTACACGCTAGCATAAAATAGGGAGGCATAGGGAGGCGGCAGCACAGTATAAACCATACAGTAGGCTATCTAAGGCCGCCCGCCGAGTTATTAGCCTAGCCTGCACACAGACTCGCGGCACTGCCGCCTCCCTATGCCTCCCTATTTTGTGCTAGCGTGTGCGTGAAATTGCGTGTGCGTGATATCGCGACACAGCGCGCGACGCGCACGCACACATTCAAACCGAGAGTGGCACGTTTGTATGTAGATAGCTTACTGTAAGATTATACTGTGGCGGCAGTACGGACAGGCTGTGCCGCATGTCTGTGTGCACGCTAGGCTAATAACTCGGCGGGCGGCCTTAGATAGCCTACTGTATGGTTTATACTGTGGTTATGGACAAGACACATTTTATTATTACGTGCTGGTGGCAGCCGGTGGCGGTTATGGCTCACCCAACACTGCGCTTACGCACATCTTGCATAAACATGCTAAATGGTCGAATTGTTTCCTACAGTAGAGTCAATATAAAGTTTTGAACAAAATCGGGATTACTTTTTTGATACACATAAAAGTGATCAATATTGTATTATTACCGCTTTAAGGTTCGCTACTGGGGTCGGCCGGAGAGAAAATCTGTCAAATTTGAAAGCGATCGTGACAGCTATGATCACACAGTGGTTGGGCCGTGCAATCCGTGCAAAAATGCAATGCATAAATCCGGACGACCGTCTTGGTGTAATTGTTTAGAAGTCGGCTACTACACCAAAGGTCGCGGGTTCGATCCCCGCACAGTACAAACATTTGTGTGCATGAACATGTCTGTTTGTATTGGTCTGGGTGTTTCCTTTGTATAATAAGTATGTATTTACAAAAGAAAAAGTATTTGAGTACGTTTATCCGTTGTCTAGTATCCCATAAAAACGGAGTATAATTAGCTCACTTGGGGCTAGATGGCGCTGTGTGGAATAATGTCCAGGGATATTTATTTATTTATTATTATTATAAATCGCGGCATGATAATCATTTGATGCGTTCACCAAAGATATTTTCATTACTCATACTCTGAAAGTAGGTCATTACTGACCTGAGAAGCGGGCTGAAAGTAATACTTTTCATCCCTAGGGAGAATCACTTTCAACTGACAGCTGTCAAATTATTAAGAAAAAAACTAGTTCTTTTTCACATATCTATTGAACCATGTTCCTACTTTCTATACAGCCACGATGTAAAATTGAAATAACTTAAATTTAAGTATTGATTAGAGAATATATATTTTTAAAATAACTTTATTATAATTAAGTTTCAACAATTTCTTTAAAATAACGTAGCTTTGAGCAAATTATTTAGCATTTTTCCAATGATGAAAATAAAAAATAATGGCTGAATAGCGGGCCGGCCACAGAAAAAAAACAAACAAAATAGGCGGGAAAGCAGCAATTCGATCTTCATGAATTAATTCATGTTTTTATTTTTACTTTCCTCGTATTTGTAATGAAAAGCACAGTGTTTACCTCGGGTTAAAGACTTATTTAGTCCCTCGAACTATTGGCGCCCTCACTTCGTTCCGGGCGCCAAACCCGTCTCGGGACTAAATAAGTTACTTTCACCCCTAGGATAACAATGTACTATTTTATTTCGCCACCCAATATATTTCAGGTTATAGGGCAAACAAAAGAAACTAACCAAAAATTTTATTTTATTAAACATACTAACAAGCGGTTTTGCCAATTATTTTTTTACACTATTATTTGCAATCTATTCTCGTGACCACGTTATTTGCTCAATGTTATATCTGGTACTTGACGATTCCATCGAGATTTAGTTGTAACTTGGTTTATCCGTTCGATCATCATCAACACAAAATATTTCTTACATCCAATGCATATGATATAGCAATACACGGAGCCATTTCTAGTAACATGCAGAAGAACCCACTAATTAATTGGTCTTACTTGTAATGAAAAGCTGCAAGAAGCATTAAACGGAGCTATCTTGTTACTAACTAAAACGAGGAATTTAACAGTTGTCAACAGTTGAGACACTTTTAGTGGATAATTTATTTTAGATAATAACACTTGAGTAAGTAATACATTTAGTCTCCTGTAGGGGCCATCGTATTTCAGGCTTTTTACGCTGAATTTAATACAGAATCCACCGTGATCTTCATCTTACTGGAATCGATCTACGAGTAGAGCATAGTATGAAAGGAAGTCACCCTCCGCGTTTTTCTGTCTGTTTTTACATAAGCTTTCACTATCTAAATGATAGTTGATGCTAATTATATTTTCTAGAACGTTTGTCTGTATAGTTCATTCAAATTACTACAGGGAAAAGCTGTGTGCAAATAGCCAGTTAGAGATAAAAATGCTTGCACTGCCATTTTTCCATGGCTGACGTAAATATGATAATTCATATTTATATCAAAGTTCTATATGATCCATTTTTTTTTAATTTAAAATGGGTTTGCGTTTGACCTCAGTCTTGCCAGCCACGCTTACTCAACAAATGCCTATTCACTCTTGCCTTGAAGACACCAAGGTTGTATGTATCCGGAAACACAGACGCAGGGAGGGCGTTCCACTCCTTAGCGGTGCGGACCAGAAAGGAAGCACCAAACCGCTTAGTTCGGACCGCTGGAAAGTCGACCACATGGAGATCAAAGCCCTCGCGGCGTCTTGTGGTCCGGTAGTAGAAAGTAGAGGGTGGTATCAGGTCATGAAGTTCTTGCGCACACTCTCCGAAATACACCTTATAAAAAACCGATAGACAGGCAACTCTACGCCGATGCTCCAAACTCGAGTTTGGTTCCAACGAGCGTCTCGTCACCTATCAGTCTCCTGGCTCTTCGGTCTACTGAGTCCAGTGCATCCAGCTGATACTTGGCAGAGCCATCCCAGAGGTGGCAGAAGTACTCCATACACAACCGAATTTGTGCTTGGTACAATTGTAATTAAAAGCTGTTCCGGTGTGAAGTGTGTTTCCATTTCGAATAACATGTCATTATGTTCTATTGCAATAACTATTTCTGTTTCGTATAAGCAAACGCAAACTTTAATTTTTTTTGCTCGAGATCTCCATCTTAATTACTATGGAACGAGTGAAGTTTCTTTGACAGCCGTCTGCGCAGTCCCGCAAGTCAGTCTTCCACATGACGCCGGGTGAGTGCACGTCACTGCGTAAAGAATAGGAAAATGAAATGGCAACTAGTACGAAATTGTCAAACCCAAGAGAGCTTTTAATCAAGTGAACTTATAAATATAAACCTGCCATATAACTCTCATGGTGAATCATGATAAAATCAAACGTTTGATAAATTATGCATAATGCATATGAACAAACAGTACGGGTGAAAAAAAAAAAAGTTGTACTATTTTCAACAAAAGACCCTATGTGCGCCTATTTCGTGTAAATTATCCGCGTAATTATAAATGTCATTTTCATCAAAAGCGACGTGCGCTCACCTTGGGGACATGGGGGGGAGTGAGCTGCGACGGTGCGCGGACAGCTATCAAAGAAACTTCACTCACTCCATAGTAATTTGTATGGAGATTTCAAGCGAAAAATTCGGAATGTTTGGGAATTTTTTGCACAAAACTGAAATAAAGCAATGAAAAACAACTGATTGGCAATGCTTCTTTGATATCTGATCTTTACACGTTATTTAAAACACGTAAGTTGTTAGTTTATATGATGCCTAAACTTTTGAAATACGGGAGTAAGTTTTGCACGTTTTTAGCGATATTCTGTTTTTTTTTCACATTAATCTAGTCAGTTGATCCATATACTGGAAGTTTGAGCTGATTGTGCAACTCTTTGACTACTATGACGATTTTTTTCGTGCCTCATACTTCATATTTTCTATATAAAACTTTAGTTTTCCCGAGAGCCGTTTTCCTGGTATCGCGCCTTAATACTATTCTCTACCGTCAGAAATAACAAGTAAACGTTTTCACACTGAGCTTGTCACTCAGAACCAAAACAATACTCATGAATTACTATTTGATTGCCTTCAATAAGAAAGAGCTTTTCCTCTGCAGTTGAACAGTTGATACGATAGTCACGTGAAACAACTGCACTAGATGTACGGTCAACGGCACATTACGTTAGACATTTCTGGTCATTCCTGGTTCCTCTTTGTTGAAGAAATGTCATTTGGCAAGAGCAAGATAACAAAACGAGAATGGTTTGCCTGATGTTCCGTTGACTGTATTTTAATTAGTTTACATTATTATTTTTAGCCAGAAGTGTCCCACTGCTGGGCAAAGGCCTCCAAACCACTTCTTACATTGATATCAGAAAATAAAGTAAAGAGTTTTAGATGATGATGATGATGATATCATGGTAATTTAAGTGAAAGAACTTACTTATATCATTGTCACCCTACTTTTAAGGGAGTCGAGCCGTATCAGTCGTAAACTGTGGTCACACGGCGGCAGGGACATAAAATGAGCATCCATTCACACAAGCATCCTAAAATATATCCTTTATGAATTCCGATTATGCCATATAATCATTGTACTGGACGGCTATACAACTTGATGATTGACTGACGGACAAAGGCATTCAACTATTTATTGGTTTAGAAGTGGCAGACTTTATGTAGAATGTTGAATGTCAGAGATTTTTCCAGTTTCGCAAACATCTCAGATTTATAACACCAATAAAGCAATAAACGATGAAATCGGAATAAGGTGCTACGAGTTGCATATTTTAATTTTGTTTTCGTGAGTAAGTTGAATATTAAGAGTGACATAATTGTCGTTTGACTAAAAAGAGATCCAAAATGTCCTATAAATCGAGACACGAGAATCAATACATTATGTTGGAATAGAAATAAAATAAACAGTTAATGTGGATGTAAAGTTACATTTTATGTCCAACTAATTAAGTTTATGTATCAGAGCAACATTCACATTTATGGAAAGCGCACGCATAAGCTCCTAAATCTAACATAAATAGCTTTTTTAGCTCTTATTTGCGTCACAACGTCACAGTGTCACAAGAAGATATTAAATTTAACAACATTAATGCAACATTAACAGCATTCTTAATCGGCTATCAAATTTCTGAGGTGTTAAACACTCATTATAATGGTAGCATGATAAATAACACAAGACAAGTTATCAATGCATTTGCATAGAGACATTTCAAAACACATCTTTAACCCGAGATTCATAAAAACCTTTTTCTCGATCATGAAATTGATAAGTATAATAAAATTTTAGAGTTACGCCACAAAACGGATATTAAAGGAAACACCTCATTAAATATTGGAAATGAAGTTGTAAATTTTCCGGTTGCCGTGTGACATAAATTATGTTTTGCGTTAACGTCGTTCGGAGATCGTATTGGGAATCGTTTATTGTTATTTTGGATTACTGATTTAATTTGTGTCTTTCCATACGTCTTTAAAAGAAATCCGTTACTGGTTGAGTAATGTCATCTCTGAAAGCTTGAAACTATAATTCGTGAGTAAAGAATAAAGTCAAGAAGTGCGCAAAATAACATGCACTTACGTCTTTATCCCACGCTGATCTTGGCCTTTATGGTGAACGAAACACTTATAAGCCTAGTGTAAACTCAACATGGTAGGCGTCTGTCGTAAGGTAGGGGTCTGGGTTGTTTTTATTTCGGAGCCACAAAGTGATAGAATTGACCTCGGATCCACAACGGTCTAAGCTGAAGTAGTTAATAAAAATCAATTAACGTATTTTCTCTTCACAATATTAGGTCTGGGTACAGAAAGACCTAAAGGTAGTTGTGGTTGCAGCTGATTGTGACCTATATCATTGTCAGAGACTGGTACCTGAAGGAGGTTCGAAAAACATACAATTAATTAGCTTTTAGGCCTCAACACGCACTCTATTAATAATAATACTATAAATGTAAAATAAATGTAAGGCACATCGACACAACGTTCGTTTTGATGTTAGAATACAAAATTCTGCAAGTCGATTAAAATGAAAAGTTCAAAGATTGAACAAAACATTTGACTAATTAGGAAACCAATTAATTTAATAATTGCAAACAAAGACTACAAATTAGAGTACATTTTAATTTGTACGTTTACCTCCAGTTTCCACATTAGGATGGTCCATTGTTTAACACAAACTGCCATTTAATTTTAATTAGTAGAAACAGTAGTGCATTTTTTATTACTCTACTGGTGAAAAGTGTTTTTAATTCCGAATACGATATGGCACGGTTTCCAGAAGAAGAATAAAAACGATTTATTTTCTTTTTGTTCTTGAAGAACGTTGAAGTCTTTTCTTAGACCGTTCATTGTACAGTCAACATACAAAATAACTGAGCATTAAATATTTCTGAGTTTGTAATGAATGTGTACCTTTTCAAACTGAGGTCTACTGTTTATCAGTTAAATTTGTTTTAGGTCCATAGGTTGGTAGCAAATAACCTTAACCTAATTTTACTTATTACTTGAAAGTTATTTAATTTTTGTCGCACCACCTACTGTACTTTTCTGCTTAGCCTTATGGTTGACTGGTAGAGAATGCCTCGTTGGCATTAAATCCGCCTTTTGTACCATTTTTTGTTGTGCAATAAAGAAGAAATAAATAAATTTTAGTATAAGGTAAAAAAGCAATTGCCCTAAAAATATTACCTGGTGCATTTCAAACTCATTTCAAAATCACGATTGATAGAAATTATAAAAGTATTTTTCAATAATAATTGAAAATTTTAGATACATAAATGTTTTTCAGACTGTACCTATACATTTTAAGTCTTTAAAACCTGTCGAACCATGACGTCACTTTATAGGTCGTAAAAGTAGACATGACAAACACCACATAATTTATTTTTTATAGGGATTAAAAGAATAGCTGTATACTTGTATGTGAAATAATTTGATTTTTTTATACTGATATATTTAACCGCCTATGTCCAGCTTAAGCCGAATTATGCCGAACTAGGTACCGGTACAAATGTGAGCACATAACCGTGTCTGTAAATGGTTTATTCCACTCTGTTCACCTGGGTGATATCACCCGGGTGAAGAGAGTGGACTAAAGAGTGTCTTTATTTCACCTCGGAATCATTTCACCCGGGCAAAATCTCCAGGTGAAATAATTCGACTCGAAAGGTATCATTTGTTCACCTCGGAAACAATTCACCCAGGTGAATAAAGGCGACATTTTTTGATGAATGTAGTGGAACTTTATCACCCACGAAGAAAAGTATTCAATAATCTGAAAGTTACTTATTCAAAGGCGACTCAGTATTTAAAACCGTTTCATGTCGTTATCCAGAACTTTTTTTAAAATCGACGGTAGCAAACAAGCATGCGGTCCGCCTGATGGTGAGCGGTTACCGCATCCTATGAACAGGTGTGCAACAACAGGGAATTACTTGCTCATTGCCGACCCTGCAGGATTCTTTTCAAACTCCTCTTGAAGAGCTCTATACTATATCTCATCGGAAAAACCTCGGCAGGGAGTTCGTTCCACAATTTAAGTGACCTGGGAAGGAAAAATCTAAGGAACTGGAATGTACGAGACCATGGCGGCTCCGGAGTAGGTGCGATAGTAGAAAGAGGCCGTGGGCATCATCAGCTCTCAGAACAAAACCCGTTGTACAAGCGGTAGAAAACGCAAAGAAAAAGTTTCGCGAAAAAAGGCGAGATCGCCTCGACGTGAAATCACCCGACAAATGCTAGAGTGAGCAGGCTCTTATGGGGGGATGAATCCCTTGAAGTTAAAGACTTCGAGTAGGAACGTCATCAAAAATCGTTGGACGACCTTCTTGGTATAATTGTTGAGATGTCGGCTACTACACCAAAGGTCGCGGGTTCGATCCCCGCACGGCACAAACATTTGTGTGCATGAACATGTCTGTTTGTATTGGTCTGGGTGTTTCCTATGTATATTAAGTATGTATTTACAAAAGAAAAAGTATTTAAGTATGTTTATCCGTTGTCTAGTATCCCATATAAACGGACTATAATTAGCTCACTTGGGGCTAGATGGCGCTGTGTGGAATAATGTCCAGGGATATTTCTTTACTCATCTCATTGGGTAGTAGGTATTCATGGTCGTTTATATACCTGGTGGTTGCTGGCGGGTCATACGAGTAGGTCCAAAAGAAATGCCGGTTTACCTTTTAACTTATGATGTGTTCGGCCAACGGGCACCGTATATTTTAATGAAATTTCACAAGGTTCGTTTAATCAACACATAACGATGAGAAAATGATTGAAAAATAATTCAAGCAGTATTTAAATTCATTCTTATTTCTTCTGTTAATTTAAATCTGATTCAGATACCAAGTTGTCCTTTAAATTCAAAGTTTCCAGCTTTCTTCGTGTGGGTGATAAAGTTCCACTACATCCGTAAAAAATGTCTCCTTTATTCACCTGGGTGAATTAATTCCGAGGTGAACAACGGACACCGCTCGAGTCGAATTATTTCACCGGGGTGATATCACCTGGGTGAAATAGTTCCGAGGTGAAATGAAGACACTCAAGAGTCCACTTTCTTCACCCGGGTGATATCACCCAGGTGAATAGAGTGGAATAAACCATGTAAAATGTATTCGTTCATACAAACGTATCAACGGGACAAACATCTCGGTCGACAATGACCTTTATGATATTGATTTAAGGGTTATATTAATAGTAGAACGTAACGTTTTTATAGTAGCAGACTGTACTGCAGGGGTGTATTTCTAGCCCCCTCTTCCAAAATCGTTTACAAATGGTATATCTTTAGGACCGGTAACATTTTGCAAAAAAGTTTTATTCGTTTTCGAAGGGACGTTTTCAACTTCTCGTAGCTTACAAAGACAACAGCCAGAACTATCTATTCTAGTATTATAGGGTGAAAAAACAGTATGCCTTCATTATAAATAATTAATTGGTAATTGCCTTAAAACAAATACGATTTTCGGTATTATGACATGCATTTCATTATCTAACATTAAGAAAGTCAGTGTATTGAAAAAAAATATATTTTCTGGAGCTTCCAGGAGTGCAAGAATTTCCTAATACCGATATGTTACTTCCCAGCTATTGCAAATAAAGCATCAACTGCCAGAGTTGATCTGTCGCGCTATACATTAGGGCTGCCCCTCACTTTGAAGATAAATTTACAAATGGCGTCGGCGCCGCTCGCTGACGTGCGCACGCGTCGCCCAGACGCATTGTCGCAGCTGCGTCGTTAGGGCCTAAATATAATAAGCTATCGGGCGTTTCGAAATCTTTTGTACCGGTACATAGTTCGATACCGTGTAGAACATGATCTAAGAGACGATAAAACGTGTCGCCTTATTAGTGGGGAGACATCAAAGGACTCTTAACAGTAAGGATATTGGCAGAGTTTAAACACGTCTTATATTGGCTAAGAACGAATCAATAATTTTAGCTGTAAACTGAGTTTCACATCTGTAGCATGTATTTCAAAAACGAGTAAGATTATGCACAGTTTTTGAAACTTTTACTTCCTTAGATCGAATTTATTAAACTCTATTTAAAAAACGCTGGACAATATTCAAGTATGCATTTGTCAAAAATCTGTGATACTATTTAATTCTTACAGAAGGCTTTTGTAAGTCGCCGTCAGTACAAAAGCGAAAGCGAAAGTATGAAAATACTTACATCTTGTCGTCAGTTGTGCTGATTTTTCAAATAAAATTGTTTCACATAATATAACAACAGTCAGATTCTTCAGATACAGGCATATCTTTGATGTGACAGCTGATTCTTACAAGAATGTCCAACCGGCTGGAATATCCATGACACAAACTTGCAAGATAATTCAAAGATCTAACAGATCCCTCTAGAATTCCAATTAAAATAGCAGTTGTAAATGTAGCGAGGAAAGAGATACTAATCACTTATCCCACACTTTTATGGTTAATTGAAAATTATTTAACTAGTCCAGGCGATTGGTTCCGACATTCGCTGACCATTTTTGGTTGCATATATATTTCGCCCTTCATTGCTTCTGACAGTCGGAAGATAAACGACTCCTCTACGACTCTGATTGAGCGGAGCCTATTAAATAATCTGGGTACATTGAATGCATTGAATAACGGTGCTCGCCCACTTTAACTTCTTGGTTTGCATTTGTTGCGCAAAATTTTCACATATACAAACATAAATTCCTTAGTAAATCAGTCACTAAAAGCCGAATTCACAAATGCAAACCAAAGTTGAAAGCTGCTTAACCCCGATCGAAGTTTGCGAATTCGGGGGTAAGAATAGTTCTAAAAAAAACAACTACGGATTCTACTCGCGGTGTTATATTTTCTTTCATTTTCTAACCCGACGTTTCTACTACTTTACAGCAGCCGTGATCACGGGATGACAAAGATGTTTTATATCATAAAACAGTACAATTTTTTAGCAACCCTCACTTAACTACCGTAATTTCCACTAACATTATTGGAAATGTTCCTATCCACGCAGTACGAACTAATCGTATCTTGAGACCTCACAGTATTGTGCTGCCCTCTGAGATTGATCAAGCGTATAGCGTTAAAAAAACAAGTCCAGTTCCTCTACTCTAAAAAGTTGTAGGGTCCATGTAATAGCAAGGTTATTTTTTTTTTCAAATTAATAACCTTGGGGTCAAAATGGCCTGGATTGCTTCAAGAAAAGGATGGTATGGAATCTTTGTGCCACTTGGCGGAGTCACGGCCGTGCCCCCAGATTTGTCAAAAAAAACTTCCTTGCAGTTTGATTTCAAGCAGGTTTTAGGTTATAAGAATCGTTTTTAAACTGATAAAGATCTTGCATGATATTAACTAAATCTGACTCGTTTTGTTGGTACGTATTCCTTTTTACTGTTCCTGAAGCATGAGTATATTTCCTTTCAAATAATAACGTTTTCCTCATTAAATTGTACCTAAAATGTCAGCGTGTCACAAACACAATAGATCAAAACTCTATAATCATTTAGAATTTACTTAAACTTTAATTGAAGTTAATTGAATGATAAGATTGTTAAGTAGAGCTTACTTTGATAAGTACAATTACTGGAGATTTTATCAATTCCTGGTATCAGCTGACCGGTGGTGAGTTTGTCAAGTCGCCCAAATGATCAGATGATAATGAATTGATAACCATCAGCTTCTTGTACTTCAAACATTTTGACATGCTCTCCGAAGTAAGACAGTAAACAGGCACCATATTTGATAACCTATTCACCCTTTGACTGCCAGTTTTCGCAAAGCGTAGAGGTTTCTGCCTATAGCGCCAACTGTTGTGAGTTCGATCCCCAGACTGCACAAACAATAAAGTGACGACAATTGTGTTTATTCTGTGTCTGGGTGTTTAGTCTATTTGAAATGTATTCAAAACGTTTAAGCATGTTTAGCAGTCTCTGACACTCATAGAACCAGCTTCGCATAGTCGGCAACAGTTTGGCGTCAGATGATCTTGGTCCACTAGGTAATATTATAATGGGTGTATTCACGAAGTGGTAGTGTGTCTCCTTAAAATATCGTAAAATAAAATCACCGGAAAATTACAGAAACGCACCAACTAGCGAGAGATATGGTCTAACGCATACATGAAGTTTAATTTAAAAAGTTGACGGGAAAATAATGGTTGCCTAACCTCTAAAAAATTCGGCATTATTAAGAGTAAAGTGGCCGCGTTCTACGCTCATTAATTACACAGTCATTTATGCATGTAGAGTGAACTTGCGCCGTCGTCGCTGCTCTTTAATGATTTTTTAACAAAAACTTAATTAAAAATCGTATCTCGTGTTCGAAGGAAATGAACTCATTCTTCGGACCCGTTGACTGACGGGCGGACTGACGGGTCAGTTATTATGGGTGGCGACCACTTTACCGTGACCTCCCGTGGACCTTACCGCTTGCTTCCAAATTATGACCGCGGGCGCGTTGATCCAGCCGCTAAAGGTCAGCGTTGACTGGCGCGCTTGTGTGTTTTCGAAATTTCGTAGTTGACGAAACATGCCGTAAATGTTTATTACCTAATTATTAATTATTGTCCCGTGTTATGTTAATTCAAACGATAGTAAACGCTTTTTCTTAACGAACTGTACGTGACAGTGTTCATAAGATTTTTCGACGAGGAATCACTCATAATTTGACACTCATCAATATGCAAATTGTAAATCGCGTATCGTAAAAACATGATGGCTATCGACAAATCATGTTTAATGAACAGTATTTAAGACTTAGATAAATGTTAACAATTTAAATTTTAATGTTTCAAAGGTTCATGTGTCTAAAGTAATATAAAATCCTTTCAGAATGATGGAGAAGTAGAATCTTAAATAACATGCGGGTGATAGTTGGGGCATTTTTCCACGTAGAGGTCGGGTATTTGTGGCAAAAAAGAGTAAAAAGTGGCTCATGTAGGTATGAAGATGCTGGCTTCAACAAAACCAACACGGGGCGGCCACAAATTGGCGGTTCAGAGAGACGGGCACGTCGTGACTGCGCAGGCGCGCCGCGGGCTGCGCGCGCGCCACGGTGCGCGAGCGAGCGGAGAGCGGAATCAACTTGCCAGGTGTCAAATGTTTAAATTGATTATAAACACACAATGACTAGCAAAATTTGGTAGTTATGTGGATAAGTGCATGGCATCGAGGTAGTTTCTTACACGGATTCTATTTTACTATTCGATCTAGTAGCATTATTAGGCCCAGAAAGTGACTACGTAAATTGCGTCTTATTGCAGCGATCATTTGATTGTGTAATTGTTATCATTGTACGTCATTATTTTACTGGATCAATATCTTAATAAATTGTAGCTTAGGTATGTGTCATTCAGATCCATGAGCTATGTATAAGTTTCACCAAAATCTGTCAAAAAAGGTACACTCATTGTAAATGTAGTCTGGACTAAAGCGTTAAGCCGTTACTGTATTTTTTTCCAGGTAACACAACCAAATTATACATAGGAGGCATACAGATCAATACAAACCGACTTGTTCCTGAACACAATTTGTAGTTAACGAACCTGTGACCTCCGGTGTAGTAGCCATAACCTACAACACTACATATTATAAAATGAAGTCGCTTTCTCTGTCCCTATGTTCGCTTAAACCTTAAAAACTAGCAACGATTTGATGCGATTTTTTTAATAGATAAAGTGATTGAAAAGGTTTATACAATGTGTTTGGGAACCGGTGTCCGACCCGTTAAGGTGAAGTAATATGATCTATTTTATGAATAAATCCACCATAACTAAGCACTTTTAATTAATGTTTAAAATATTTTTTTTTAATTTATTTCAGGTAAATTTTACCTGCGTTTCAAAGGGTCTCTGATGACAGGGTGATATTCAATTTGTCACAACTTCTAAACTATTTTACTTGGAACTTTGATTTTTGCTTCAGTGTTTAGGTGATGTCTTTGGGTATCCAAAAAATTAAAAATAAATGTATGTTGAAAGTTTAGTTTTTCTGAAAAAAAAAAAAATGTAAAAAAAACTAACAAATTCTATCACAATTTTCAAGTTCAAACATTTTTTTGAGGTATTTTAAGGGAGTTATGAAAAAATGCTTTTTTGTCAGCTTATTGCCTACTTTTGTAGCTGTCCAACGATACCACTTTTGTGACTGTAGGACCTCTAAATCGGCAGATATTGCAAACTAAAATAACCCACCCGTACTCCCGAGAAAAAAAAATTAAAATGGCGGCCATTTTAAAACAACTGGGGCAAAGTGCTTAATTATGGTGGATTTATTCATAAAATAGATCATATTACTTCACCTTAACGGGTCGGACAAAGGTTCCCAAACACACTGTATATGTGACTTATCATATATAACCTATCATAACATAACATCCCATTGTACCCGTATGGGCGGGTCGCTAGTTAAGAATATAATCGAAACTCTTATATCACTAACCGAGCAGCCTTACGAGTTCAGTACGATTATTTGCTCAGTAATGGTAGAAATCCATTAAACGGGCTTCTTTTACTGATTGAAGAACAACTACAAAGACAGCCTAGAATGCATTTTTGAATTGCATCCATCCAATTTGCCGGCGCGAAATTGCAAGGGCACTCGGTGAAAGGTTTTTTTTGGAAAAAGAACTCACAACTTCGCAAGAAAGTATTTTAAGTGGGTTATATTAAGCCTCATACATTTTAGAAAAGTTATCACAAATATTTAAGTGATCGGTAAGTGTACCTTATTATCTAGCTCATCAGAAAGTAAGATAAGAAAGAGATAAATATACCTACTGTGTATTGTACTTAAATAAATATACCTACTTTGTATCATAGAGAACTTAGCAATTTAGGTGGTCTCTTCAGGTAGAGGAAGGCTAAGAAAGGGGAGATAAAAAAGAGGAGGGAATAATAAGTATATTTTCAATAAATCGAATATACGGTTATATTAACGACTACGTTTGCTTATAGTTCAAGACAAAAAAAGATCTACTAATTTGTATTCTTAGATATAACTGAAACCAAAAAGTTAACAAGTAATTCTCCTTCTCTTTTACAAGTTCACTGACGTCGGATACAAATGGCGAATTAAAATGATCTGTAAAACAGAAATAGCTATAAATACAAGCAAGGATTTCCTAGAAAGCTAGATTGAGACTAAATCGCCGAACGCAGTACTGGTACTGACGGACTAAATTGATTCTATTATAGATGCAAAAGGTATAGGACGGCAATATGTTGGGCTGAAACATGGGAGGTCTAGCCTTGCATTCGATGTTTTGTGAAGCGGCCGACATTCATCTTTCATTTACTTTGTGTAAACCTAGGCCATTTCTAGTAATTGTCATAGAACACTTTGAAGCAGTTGTTTTTAATTAGTGAAATGTCCGACAGGTTTTCGTTACCATTGCTGCAGTTGGTAGGTATTTTACTTTCCTTTTTTATTTGGCAACAATATGATCGCTCTTTGTGATGTCAGTTTACCAATTCATAAATGGTATCAGTCATGAAACTTTGATTAACAGTGTTATGATTAAAAAATGCATATTTTTCAAAACTACTAGACCAAAAGACGGCGCGCTCAGCGCTCACTTAAAAGTAACTGCACCATCGAAACTTTCCCACTTACACAAGGCTTAGCTCAAATCTGCCGGACGACAGGAGTTAGTAAATAAAAATGGAACAGAACGTACCCTTGTAGTTGTCGCAAAAGCGCGTTTTGTTGTTCGTACGTGACTCGTGAGTATTGGTAGTTTCGACCGGACTGTCAATACGGGCTTGTAAACAAAGAAGTTCCGAGTACTCTTGGACTCTCTCAGCTGTTTACAAAGGGAACAGCTTAGAAAATAGCGTGGTAGATGTTAATTACGAGACAACGTTTTGTGTCGGTAATGACTTTTTAGTTTTATATCGACATTATCTGTGTCGATATGTAAATATAAAAAAAACGATAGCTTAACTTCAATAGTCCGTTAACGACCGTCCGAAACTATCACCATCTTTTAAGAAATCCTGATTATGAATACAAACTCAAGCGCACAATGCTAAATCTTAGTTGAAACTCTCTAACCTTGCTAAACGCGGATCATATTCGTCAAAACGCTGCAAACTGATTCAATTTCATTAAAGGTGTACGAACTAGTAGCTAAATTGCTGTAGAAATCAAGTTTATTAGTTCATGAACACGTCAACTTGGCAATTAAAATTTCCTAGAAATACATTTTAGTAGTTACCTTAGTTTCAGGCAGAGGCGCTCTTCTTCGAAATTTATTAGAACATGTTTAACAGGTAGCAGACATATTTACTACGCCTGCCATAACGTGTTGTGTTCACCCAGCCCGTCTTTAAGGGAAATTATTAACGTACTTTACCGAGGATTATAATTACAAGGTAGACTTTAACATTCATAATAAACTAGCCGGAGAGTAGTTTGGTATAAGATGATTTACTGGTAAGGTGGTTAGGATTTATTTAAAATTCAAATTTTGTTTTTGAGTTCAATTTATAAGTTCTACAACAACGAGACGACAAGATGAGAGAGAGGTTGAACTAACTAAGTAGGTATTTACTAAAAATATTATAGTGCAGTGACCAAAACTTTGAGCTTGGCATCCAACATTAGAACATATGAGACCATCCATGCGTTTTGGTTCTGGGCTAGCCCTTTTATTTTCTTTTTTCTAACCTACATCACCCCACTGCTGGGCAAAGGTCTCTCCCAATCCTCTCCAAACATTTCGATCCCGCGCCAGGCTCTGCCAATTTTTGTCATGATGTCTCAAATCATCACTCCAACGTTTTCTGGGCTAGTGCTAGCCCTTGTTGAGCATTAATTATCATCGTCACTATCATCATCATCATTAACAGCCACAGTAAGCTGACTGCCCCGGATTTACAGTTATAGGCAGACTGCACCCAATGGAATCCGCTGCCTCGAGGCAGTAATCCTAAGAATAATTAGCTCTTTCTGGCCCGGACCAGCGAATCGGCTTTGATCCCTTATAAAAATAATACTTTATTCTTAGCCCTCAATATTAATTCAACACTTGAGTATGACATAACACGACCAACCGAAGCCCTCAATTTTAATTTAACACTTAAGTAAGACATTGTGGTATACTAACGGAGTCTATAACGAAGAGGTGTCAGTTATTTTGAAATGTTATTTTATAACCTCAAAGGTGTGTGACCTCCAGTGTTAACAATATAGCTAATTTATTACCAATGAAAATGAACAGGACAGGGAAGAACTTTACTGTTATTTAGTACGTTGTTAAATTTCATTGCAAAAACTTTCTATTTAGCCCGTCATTATTCTAGTGATTTATGAAAGAACTACAAAGTCTCAGTTGCGTAGAGATTCTATAAAGGTCTTCTTTCATGGATGGAAAGCGTCGTGGCATGGGTCAGTGATTAAACATTCTGGCTCGGAACCCGGTGGTTCCGAATTCAAGACTGACCGGAACACCTAGGTCGTAACCGTAAAGTCGTCGAAACGTCGGGTTAGAAAATGAAAGAAAACATAAGACCGCGAGTAGAATCCGCGAAGTGGTTTTATATCGATGTATAGTGTTCGCGCAAATTTTAGAAAACATTACCTAGGTTTTCATCGCAAAATTTGGGGCTAACGCTCCGGTGATGGAGAGCTCTGATAAAAAATCCAAGCGTCCCGGATAACTGACGGCAGGCTCACCCTTTAGCAAATTGGGTTCAAACTACCTCAGTGAAATTTGAACTTCTGAATGATCCGTTCACCAGGGCAACAATCAGTGTACCTCTCACTACGGTTTGGGGTATGATCATGAGGGGATTTTATGTAATGTTTATGGACTGAAATTATTCCGACGGCCTCAGCACAAGCGTATTGCAATAGTTAGGAAATTAATTTTATTGCTTTAGTATCAACTGTCAAAACTGTATAGTTTAGCTTAGATAATGCTAAGCTAGATAATGCTAACCTATCAGCTATAATCACTTTGAACTCAAAGTAATTTAAAGGAATTCTGTTTCATACTTTATGTAAAGTTTACATACATAATAGGAGAGCAAAATAAGAAAGCTTAGTATTTTGAGAACACATTCACTGTCACTGGCTACGTCGATCTATCGCAGAATAAGACTTCCTGCTATGTGCTCTGCCCACTGCTACCTTAACTTATTTAGCTACGTCGGTGGCTTTATTTAAAGATGTACAAATTTTTAATTCTATTACATAGCGAAATATCGAGCACAAAACCCGTTGAACGTCCTTGAGCTTTCTTGTTGGACATTCAAAAGTAACGTTCAAAAAAAGCGTTTCGACGCATGGTTGTCTACATAATTAGCATCAATCAACATTTTTTTAAGAAGATATATTAACATGCCACATTTAAGAACTGACTTCCAAATTAACGTAGGCTGTCCAGTCAGTCCAAAATTCAACATAAAACTATTTTAATGTCTACTTAATAAAAACCAATCAACTATTCTTGATGGAGAGTTAAAAGTAACATTTTTCGGTTGACTTTTTAATTAAACTATAATTCCGCCGGAAAAAACGTCCTACAGCGGTAAAAAGCACAAGAGAGCGAACAGACGTTGCCATTTAGCCAATTACGAAATAATTTACTAGCTGCCATCATTAAGTCTGTCAACAATGTCGCCTCACCGCTCCTAAACGTACCCACCATCCGGTGATCGAGGCTCCACGCGCAAAAACGTCATAGAACAAACTGCGAATGTTGGCGGTCGCCTCTCATTTACATACAGAGAACATAAATTCTCGTTTGTAAGACACTGGCACTTTTATTGTGCAACTCTTTGTAGCAAAAAATGTTTTTTATAACGATACACCATAACGTAACCTCTGATCGGCTCTATACAAATATTAATTCGCCTCGTGTTCAGTCAGAGCGAATCGTTTTTTATTGGCTTGCGGTCTGTGAGATCGCGACGGAATAGCTTTGTTCAGTATGCACGTTTTTCTTAGTTTCGTGCAGTTTTTAAAGCAACAGGTGGGTTTGATTGATTCGTTTGATTTGCTCGATTAAATATTTGAAGACCAGACTGGTTTGTTCACTTTTAGTCATCTTTTTTACTTGTTGGTTAACAACTAGATCAGTCTAAAATAAGTCTGAGTTCTTATTTTAAGTCTACCACTCTCAAAATAAGCTAGATGTCGATTTGGTGTTATGGCTAAGGAATTGGCTATTACACCAGCGGTAGCGGGTTCGATCCCCGAACAGTACAAACATTCGTGTGCATGAACATGTAGGTTTGTACTGCTTTGGGTGTTTCCTATGTACATAGTTAAAGTATGTATTAACAAGAAATTAAGCAATTGAATTGTAGCACAAGCAATTTAATTGCTTAATTTGGGGCTAGATAGCGGTGTGTGGAATAATGTACAGTGATATTTGTTCCCTAAAACTTCAACACCAACTTTTTACCACTACTTTTAAGTCTTTATCTGGAATTTGTGTGAACAAGCAAAGTATCCAGACGTCTATAAACTATCGGTGGAAACATCCGTGTGACGTCGCTTCCGCAATGCGTGTTGCGGTTAGGCAGTTTCCGTAACTTCGTTTTGTCTGGCGTGTGGTCCGCCGCTTGTTTCTCGTCTCGGCTTTGTCAACTGTCCAACTCGGTTTTGCTTTTTAAATGTGGATGGCAAGAAAAAATGGGGAATGTGCTAGGTGAGTAAAACAGTTGCATGTATTAACAATTTGTATTTGAAGTAAATAAAAAACAAACCCATACTCAAACTTTATTTTACTTATTGAACAAAGAAGATGGATACAGAATAAAAATAGGTCGCTTTCGTAAATCTACTTGAATATTAGTAAATGTATGTTCTGGAATGTTCTTATCACCGGATTTCAATGTAGCTTAATACTTAAGAGACGTATTTATTTCTGATCCCCAATTTTTGTTTTCCCTAATAGTATATTCATGGCGTTAAGTTTACAGTAAAATACACTTCATTCATTAAATTAAGATCTTTGATGATGTTATTGAACATTAAAACAAATATTTAATAATATCAGGAAGGTTTAAGTTATCTGTGAAGCCAAAAAACAATGAACACTTGGACTAGGAACTAGGCTGTAGAGAGCAGCTTCAAAATCACAAGTCAATATTTCTAACACCCCGCTTTCTTAGCTTTAGTGTTTTGTTTGTTTCAAATCATAGTACAGTCAAACACAGCTGCAAGCATAAGGCTGGTATAAGCTGATCCCTCATTTCTATGAACTCTCATACTACGCGTGAATAGTACGAATGTTAAGCCGTGGTTAGCTGTACGAGTATGCATTCAAATCTGGAATCTGCACGAATGGGTCGCTATTTCTGTAATATCAACAATAAATTCATGATTTGCGTCAATTTGAAGGAAATAAGCATTTGTGTTAACACAATCAATCGCAACCACTGGAGATATTATCAGAACTCTCATGTAGGTAACATGTGACTCTTCAGAAGTGGGTCAGATTCGGACATCCACAATTCACAATTGTGCATCAGTCACAATACGCATTTTACGAGTGATCATTAAAACGGCTTTAAAATTGATTTACAGCTGGTCCAAAGTGATTGCTGCATCACATTTTGTACCGGCAAAGCTAAAATTGTAAACGTTCAATGAACACCCATTCATTTGTTAATTTTGTTCGCCGCCATAACATTTACTGCTGCTGTAAATATTACGACCATAAAACGTCCAGAATGCGCTTAATATTGAGCTGCCAAGTGTTCGGTTCCCAAGAGATTTGAACTCTACCAGAACAAATAGAGATTATTATTCTACAGTAAATCATAATAATGTAGGGCAGACCATATTTCTGGAGGTCCATTACTCAGAGAACGGAAATGCGAGATAAATCTAAGTCCATCTGGATGTCGATCGATGATTTTTCTCAGAAGCTGGAACCTGCAACAATTTTAATGACATGAGTTTAGAGCACGAAAACAAATTCTTCGAAATAATCCGACAAGCTGGTTGGCCCGGCATGCGGTATGTGGTATGAAATACTACCGAAGTATCTTCGCTTGTCGGAAGAGTAGCTAAACGGGCTTTCGGGGCGAGGAGCTTCTTAGGACATTGTAGTTTATTTGGTCATATTTGGTTTATTTGGGCTGTTAAAATACCAAGCTGACTTGGCTCGGGACGAAGGAAGAAGTTACGGTTTTTCTCGGTTGTGCTCTGACCACTGTTAGGTTTCAGTGACCCTGTTTCACAAGGGTTCCACTTATCCTTGCTTCCTAGTGGACCAAAAATCAACACAGTCCATATTATATCAATTCCATTTGTACTGAAGAACAAGTAACTTTTACCGGAGCATTTCGAAATCGAAATAAACTATAAAATCCGATAAATCAGAGCAAGATAGGAACTCTTGGCGTAGACTTGTTACATCAAACGAGAGAGATGGAAGATAATGTCGTTGTTCGCGAACAAGATGGTGTCTGTCTTCGTGATTGTTCGAATCGCGCGCAACTTTATGAGCACATAAATACTGGTCGACCTGTCGTGCCGTGTCCACACAGGGCTGTGTATGTGTTTCTTTATAGTTTTAACAATGTTTGACTCTTGATGATGTGGAAGTAGTTTTTATAGTATTCATAAAAAAAAGGGAATTCTTATCAAATCGGTTAGAATTTGTTGGTTGAAGCTTTTTTAAAGCTAGTGAACTTAGAATAAATATTCCCTATAAGAAGGTATTTTGCTTAGGAATCTGCCTATCGTTGGTTCAATCCTCATCATTAAACATTCGAATGTTCAATAGGAAAAGAAACTCAATACCTACTTATGTGTTCGTTCTGTCAGTTTCGTCTCTGTAAAAGAAAGTGTGACTTTTTAAGGAGATTTTTGCATGATTATGCCATGTTGCGTTCCTATAGGTATTAAATTGTAATAATTTATCGTTTCAAATTTCATTAACGTGAACTAAAACAGCAGATAAATTATTTTCTTTTCATTAAATTGTGGGCAGTTTTGAGGTACCCAAAAGTTTTACAGAAAAAACAGAACAATTTTCACTTTAAAAAGTAAAACGTTCGGGTTATAATAAAGTTCAGCAAACATCGGTTTCAGATAAGTTTTAAATCTTAAACGTTGACCGTATCCTTATGTATGTACGTAGGAGTAAACTGTATGTCGAATCCCTAAATGTTGAGAGATTATTTATATGAATTTGCGAGCTTCCTTTCCTTTTACGGGGTGTACAGAAATTAAAGATTTGTGAGTTTATGCAATTTTAAAACGTTCAATTGTGTGGTATTTCACGACAGCCATTTTCCGGACTAAATTGATTTTAACTGAATCTACTTAACATCAACCCAGATTTGTAAATTGATAAAATAAACACGATACAGTTACCTGCTTTCTGTGTTAGTTATGGTAAATAAACATAAGTAAATTATTATTTATGATGTATTAAAAACGCGATAAGCTAGCAGACGGAGCCGTTAGTGATCTTAAATCAGATACTATGGAAGCAAATAAATTACTTAATAGAGCTCTATAGGCACTAATGCTGCACTAAGATCATTATATCTCACAAAAATGTTATAATGCGTGGGTGTGTGGTCAAATACACAAGCCGGTTTGACGCATAATAGGCGATAAATAAAATCAACCTGCATATGTTGCAGCCAAACTGAAAATCACGACTTGTAGCATAACGGCTAGCGATTTAATAAAAACAGTGATTTTTTGGTTTTCGACTAAACGAATGTCCATTATATTTGCGTGTAAGGTTCTCCAACGCAGCTTAGCATAATGTAATTGAGCAGCTTATGATCGACGGCTTTAAGAATCTTTACGTCCAATTTCCGAGACTTGCGGTGTTAAATACCAATTTGGTAACCTGAGTATGTTTTGTATTTTCTTAAAATATTTTTCAGATTACTCACTCACAAATTCAGAACGACATCTATAGGTACTGCTAAGGGCCGCTAACTTTGATTGTCGTTTGTGAACTCGGGGGATGATTACTAACTTTTCATATTTCATGAACGTAATTTAAAAAGGTGAATTTTACAATTCGCCTGCGACACACATGGACCTGCTAAAATGCTTGGTTTACATAAGACGACCATCGCTCATGCGGTAATAGTGTATTAATGTAAATTAAACTCATTAGCTACTTGATTCCATTTTGGTTTTGTAAATGTCTGGAAGCGGCCAGTGAATAATATGTCAAGATGGTAAATGAATGTAACAACTTCATCTCGGTTGTAATTATGCCGTTCAGTACCTTGTACGTATATTCATAGTGCAAGTAATTGATTAACATTAAAATAAAATTATGAAGACGTTATGTATAATACAACAGTTTATATTGGCGTTTTTTGATGTTGCCTGAAGCGAAACCGGTACGAACAGAAGAGGAGTCAGACATTGAAAATGCAATAAACTTTAAGCAGAAATGAAGTGAGGTTGTAAACTAAAAGTGGCGCAAAAAGTTGAAACGTAAATGCTACCACGGCTAACACTTTCACAGCTAGTACCTTATACCAATGCAATAAAGATCATTACCCAACTGCCATGTTACGTTTGATGTGTGGTCAATTGGATAAACTTATTTTTGGATTGGAAATAGAATTACACACGACAAACGAGATTAGCTATAAATAGAGCAGGGTCTTGATTCAGAACATTGTAGCGATTCGGTTTCAAAAAAATATTGATCATTCTACAGAGATGTTTAATATTGAGTCATAATGATTATGTGTGTATCAAAAAACCTGCCCTAATCAGTTGAAATATAAAAATCTGATTTGTTAGAAGCGTCTTGTTGTCGTATTATTTGAATAATCTTCCCCAAAAAAATGGCAAGTTTTCAAAGCATCGTCCTGCTTATAGTAATGAAACGCTCGAGTCATAAATGTTTTTCCTGGGTGAGAACCTAACTTACGACCTGACACGGTAAGCCATCGCGCCAACGATGTCCAACCCAAAAACGGTGAAGAAATTCATAACAGCTACTAAAAAAGACAACAAACAAATATTTTATACGTAATCTCGGCTTGGAATTCTTGTATCTCCAAAACGAGCTATTAATAAGAATGAATTACTATATGCGGGTCTTATCTCAGATGTGCCAATTATGCTGTTTCCAGTTGTACGGCAGATAACCCGCCTATGGAGTCATTAGTAGAAAAATCTCTTGTTTGTATAACATCATAATATCATTAGTTTTATAGCTGTTGTATTCATAAAACTCATACATTCTGCCTTAAGTGCATCATTATAGATGTAAGTCATGTTCTGGATAAGATAATACGAATTTAGTTCTTTTCCTTCTTTTAGAGACACCGGCTTTCTCTTTAATTGACTGTGGTACTTAAAAACTGTTTAAAATATTTGTTATCCTGATCGTAAAATAAATGGACTCACCGGTTTTAGCCACAACAAGCGTATTTGTGACTATTTTTGAGTAGATAATGTCTACTTAGTAAATATCGTCTAAGCAGAAATGATGCGCCCCTCCACTGGTTCTACACAAACAAGAGATGGTTGTATGCGTAGATACGGTGGAGAGACGCGTCATTTCAGCTTAGACGAACCTTACTATGGGATAATTTAATTATCCTGTCTTTGCTGGGATATGTGGAGCAGAGTATGATTCCAGTAATATTGCATAATCGTGCTAATATTGAAGTACAGGAATCTCTCAGTGGCGTCATTTGGATTCGATCTAAATGCGGAATAACGTTACTAATTGCTAATTAGGCGCTTTGGCATACATCTGCTCCTTCTTCGTTTCAGCGCTAAGGAGTTGGATCTTAGTGCAATCAGCATCAAACTTATGTGAAGTAGAAGTTAAATATGCAAGATGATTTTATGCAAAGCTACCTTACCACTAAAGAATTTAAATAGTGTTTCACTTGTTTTAGATTTTAGGTGTCCTACAAACGACATACGACTCTATCATTGTAGAATTACATATGCTTTTGTCAAATCGTCACTGTCTTTTTGATTGTGTTAAATTCATTGCTTTAGCCTTAATCTCCGTTCATTGCATGAAATAACTTTAACCAAAATCTCAATGAAAACAACATATGGTCATGTCAGTCTAAAATAACAAACCGTTCAATTAATACAAAATAGGAATTCACTCATTGAATTGCCATCAGAGCAAAGTTGTATATTAAAAGCTCAATTGGAAACTAAGTTGGCTTAAATGATATTGCCGTTATTTGTTGAAGCTTTTATTGCAAGCTTCTCATGAAACAAAGGGCCAACATGGTTCTTACAATAACAAAACTTTTTAGGTATTGAATTTCATTTCCCGAGATCGAACATTCACTTATTCCAAAACATATAATGGGATACAATATTGTAATTCTCATATTTTCTATATGCGTACACCGCAATCACGAGTAACCTCAGCGAAATAATCCTTTCACACCAAGTTTTTAAGTAAGTCATTTGCAGAGGAGAAAATTAAAGTTAAGTCAGTTGCTTTTACGATGATAATTTTGCTTTTTGCGTGGTAAGATTATGGTTTTAAAAATTACGTAATTTTATAGCCTTTAGTCTCCTTCGGGAACTCAAGTTCTTTTAAGTACTATATTTACCTATTTACGTGCGTATTAGGCGTATTGGCGTAGAGACGTGTTGTATAAACTAAACGTTCAGAATGGCAATAACATAAATGTTATTGTTCAAATAAATATGTATAATCATTGAGTGTACATTGCGTACAGAGAACGACTCATAAGGCTACCCATTTCCGTTTTTTATGTTGTTCTTTTTAAATGGCAATAATTTGCAATAGAGCATTTGCTCTATCCTGGCCTAAATAAGAGTTCTATTAATGTGGGGTTTTTTACAATTGCGATTTAGTACTTTCCAAAATAGTATGATTTTAAGAAAATACTTACAAATGGCCATAACATTGTAAGTTAAATTTAAGTCTGATCAATTTTGAGTCGAACAATATTCGGCTGCTTTTTATATCACGTGGGTTCCGAAAAACGCAATCACACGTATAATTAATTATCATCGACCAAATACAATTCTTGATTGCGTGCACCATTTTCGTGTGCGCCAAGACAATGTAACAATAAAAAGCAATTTTGAATAATGAGACATGTGCCTTTAATGCATCAACTTCGGACAGTAACAACACCGGACAATGCGCACAAAATTACATGCGGTTAATACTCGAACGCGCAAATAAATATTATGAACCGACATTTGGACCGATTTTTTGTCGTTTTGTAGGTAAAGACAAAGGCCATATCCACGCACGACGGGCCAGCTCGAAGGGAACCGAAAATTATGACCGTGTTCTCTTCTCGTACTAATGATTTCGAAGGATACCCTCCCCTTGAATGTAAAACGACTCCGCCCCCCCAATGAATTGAAACAGCAGAGGATTTTTTTATTTATTTATTAATTGTCGTTTTTTATCGGCTGGTGGCCGGCCGAATTTTTGTTTCAACGTTTTGTGGGCGAGATTAGACGAGGGATATGAATTATTGCATTTAAAAAAGTTGGAATTTTGTTGGAATGGTTGTAGTTAAACTGCACTGATTATTTTTTAATTAAATAAGAGCCGTTTTTAAATTGCAAATTATCGTTTATTGTTTTTGATGAATTTTGTTGTTTTCTACTTTTTTAAATCATGTTTTCATAAATATTCTAAATTTATTTATAAAAAAACTATTCGGAGGCCTATGTTCAGTACTGGACATGAATTTGCAAAAGTGTGATTATCAACTTTCGTTATCTCTTAAAGTTATCACCTTTGAAGGCAATCTTTCATCAGAGCAGCATTAATTAAATGAATAAAACCCTTCTAATTTCTACCATTATCTGTTGACTGAAGAAATCCACCTACCAATATCCAGTGATCTTAGCGAGCTTTTAAGACGCGCACTAAGTTTGCCATAAAGTTATGTCCTTATTTATTTGTATGAATGAAATATAATACAAATACGTGCATGGAAGTTGAAAACAACTAAAGGAGCCGCGTAAGTCGTGACTGCAAATCAAGGCACTTCCGCTATGAAGTCACCTAAGAATGTAAATCCTCTCACATATTACGTACAGTGATTCACTAGGCTAGCTGATCCGTAATTTATAATAAGTTGCCGCCCAGTCATATGTTGGTGTGAATTAATTACTTAATTCTGAGAAAAGTTCTGATTACCTTACGAAATCCTAATTCGAAGTATACCTATGTGTAATATGAGGTATACGAGGATCTACAACTGTTAATCGTTTGGAGCTTACAATATAAAAACTTGACAGCTCATATCATAAAGCTTACTCATGACTTGAGGTTTGGCCCTGAATTAAAAATATTTCCTTGAATTAGAATGTCTTAGTGTCTCAGGAGATAAAATATTAGCTTATTCCGTAGGAATTAATCACTAGTAGTTATTTTCTACCTATTTAGTCTGTAGTCTCAGGTAACGTTTGACTAAGAGAGTGAATCACCGGATCTCCCTCATTTTGATCAACTAATAACTTCTCTGACATTAGGTACTGCCACTTTTTTCGACCTCGCGTTAACTTTTCAAAGGGTTTGGAGTTAAAGCTTCTGTCTCTGGTCCTAAAGCTTTCGCCCTGGTGAGTGAATTGCCAAATCACTTTATTAGTAAGATATGAATGGCATGTCGATCTCAGTGTCCCCATTTCGCCAATACTCGGGTTGGTCGACATATTGTGTAGGCCGAAATGTAATTCCTACCTACTCAAAATAAAAATAACAATCGACTCGGTTAACTTACGATCTTTTCGTCTTGACGCATTTTGAAACAAGATAACAACGCCATTGATGTTACAGCCGGCATCAAATTAAAGATCCGTGTTATTTGAGATGTAAGTATCCTGACCTCTTGTTTCTAGCCATCAGATTTTAAAGCGATACATGCAACACTCCACGCAAGACGTTGTGTGTGTCCATCTTATCAGATCAAAGGTCTCCTCACTTCAATTTGATATTACACAATAACCGAAATTTACAACGGTTAACGAATGTGAAAGCCGTTCAGCGCAAGCCCAATAACCTTTCATAATCCGACATTGTGGCTAAAGAACTGCGTAAGAATAAATCATAATGGTCTGACACAACTTTAAACAATACCTTTGAATGCGGTTCAGAATTGGCCGGTAATTATTTCGATGCTGCGTTTCTTAGTTCGATTAATCATCTGATTTCGCGTGCAGTGACCAGTCGCGTTAATCTGCGGCGGGCCGGTGCAAATGTGTTGAAGTGATTAATACACGCCGAATCAAATTTGATTATCTGTAAAAGCTTTATGCGCCGATCGTGCGGGTGTTGCGTAAAACACAATAAATTGCAAAAACGCCGGCAAGCGTATCGGTGATGTGCTTAATGAAGTCGATCGGTCTGTCTGTATGCGATTTATTGTTTAACAATATAGTGGTAAAATTAACTAGTAGGTGAAGAGATGTAACGAAGGTCTAGTAACTGACCTACGTAGCTAGACAAATTGAAGTGGCAACGGGCATGGCAAAGAGAGCAGCGCGAAGAGAAATACCTACTGCTATACAAATACAATGCTTTTTGAGTTCATTAGATGGCAGATACAGAGATAGAAAATATTGTTATTGCTCAGTATTTCAGCCATGTCGTAACGTCATGAAATTTTCAAAAATACGTCACGATAGAACAGTGGTAGTCTTGTAGAGGATAGAAATGACGTTCATAGAGTAAACTTTACAAATGTCAACATAAAAATAATGGTAAATGTTAGATTAGGTAAAATTTTGAACGCGGGGCGGGTCAAATAATAATAGTAATTATTATACTATTATTATTTGACCTAATGCAAATTTAAAAGAGTTAAAAGCTGCAAAGAAAGAATACTTGTAAAGGAAAATATAACTTGACAGTTGTTATAAAGTAAATTGACTGAGTTTTTAAAGTCACTCGGATATTTCAATCACACCCAAAAATCCTCGCGAGCGAAGCCGTGGGCGAGCGCTACTCGTTAATAAACATGTTGCAAGACAGACAGAATTTATTAACTTTTGACCGTAAGGGGATTCTTCAAAATCTCCCAAGACCTCCATTGGACAATGGTTGTTAATAAAGACAGTACACAAAGCTTGTATTTCGTTTGAAAGCGAAAGAGATCTTGATGAATAGGCGTTACGACGTGCAAAGGATAACGCTTCATTGGTCGCGTTTAGGTTGTTCGATCAGGCATATGTCCTTTATTTAGTATTATCTGTAAAACATCATTTCCTAATCGTGTGTATTTTAATAATAATGTACAGCGAATGGTTTGAGACGTTCGTTGAGCCTTGTTAAGCGACCACGAAGAAAGCTCTCTAGCAATATTCATTAACGTTTGTCTCTCAGTCAAGGCTCTTTGGTAAAATTAGGTGTGTGTGATAACTATTGCGAGAATAGTTTGAATAATGGATGTTTACATAAAATAACACTAATGAAAAATATATTTTTTAAATATTGAGTTCAAGTGTTTGTTAATTTTGTTACCATGTTGTTATGAAATAATGCATCTCCTATAAATATTTTGTGCACACATTTTCACTTATTGTAATGTGAGTACCTACCTACACCGTTTTTTTGGAATTCTTAGGTGAAACCCTGAAATCGTAAGGGTCAAATCGTAGTCTTTTTTTCAATTGATTGTACGGGAGTCAACAAATTAGGTATTTGTTATTTAAAGTTTTACACAAGTATTTTAAATTTTAACTTTCCATGAAGGTAAGGAATATACACAAGCACTTAATTAGGCTGTAGCAATTTAGACACTGTTTTATTTATGTCAAGATATTAATTTACTGAGCGATTAGCCCGCCCATGCCTAGAGCCGTCTCTAGGCGTTTCTAATAAAAACAGTTCTGTAATAAAGTCGTTCTGACTTGATTATTTTAAATGCCGCTCTATAAGGAGCAATATAATAATTAATATCTTATTTCTTAATTGCACCTAAGTAGAATAGTTTGTGATAAAAATATGAATCATTGCTTTGAAGTATTCTCCTCTGTAAGGAATGGTTTTGTTTGGTATTTTGTACTAAATTTGCAGCCAAGATTCAGTAATGATTTTATTTCAGCTTCACAAGAGACGGATGTAATTCGCTAAGCACTAAAATTTGTAAAATAGATAACTACAAGTTTTATTTTTGGGCTTTTTTATGGTGATACTATAAATGATGTCTTTTTTACAATTATTTATGTAATGTATATGTATCATATCCGGTGCTCCGTGTCAGCTAGACCGCCGTAGATTTTGGGTTTGTTGAGCAGCGCACTCCAAGGGGAGTTATAGGATGAGTGACCACCCCAGCCAAAATGGCGTTGATGACTGTCAGTCGTTAAGCCTCGTCAGAGGCTTAGGGTGCCATGACAACACAGACAGTAAGGTTTATCACTAGCCCTAAATTATCTAATAATCCACATTTAGCGTGTGTTTTTTAAGTATATCTTGTATATCCTCATAGTTGAAGTATGGCCTATGCAAAGCTGTGTATATAAAGGTTCAAGCACTGTTATGTATATAGCCTACTTTTTGTTTAAACAAGCCCGAGGTAGCGAGGGCACCCAACAGATTAACAAAATAATGTCATCTTGATTAGCATGCTCCTATGCCAACATATTAGAAACTTCGTAAAAAGCAGGTAATTATGCTGGCGTTTTAGTAACGTCACGGCCGCGTAATTTAGTCGGAAACGTAAGAAAAAACGTTAGTAATTATATTGGAGCAAGAGGAATAATGGTGCCTCATTATTATCATTTACGAAGCGCGGGCGCAGGCCGGCTAATGAGCATGAAGTATCGAATACTGTGGATACGGCTTACATCATAGATGGGAGTTGTTTTCTTGTTTTTTTTTTGTTTTATAATAACAAATTTTAACGTACTGTTTTTAACACTAAAATAAATGAACATGAATGAATAAAAACATCAAACAAGTAATACCGACTATAAACTTGTATGTCAAGTTATATTTTCATTGGAGATAAAAATACAGTTTCCATAATTTTAACATGATTGTGACAAAACTGATATTATTTAATAGAAAATAATGAGCCCACTGCTTCAAATAAAACCACAAACTTAGTGCAAACATCCCTTCAAGATTAAAGATTCAATGCATTGCATTGCGTTCCTAATGCAAGCGTCTTAATGTGTCTAAATTCACAAATCTATTGAAGGAGTGTACCGACGTAGAAACTTTTATCCACTGGCGCAGACTGGCGCACAAGTAAACGGCTCATCCACAAAATTGTAATCGTATTTCTAACGACCCAACTAAACAACTAATAACAAATAATTCACTCACCGAAATGCACCACAAAGATTCCGGTTTTAGGGTTCTTCGGGTAGACTATAGAAAACCTTCGGGTAGAAGATTTTGAAAGCTTAAGTTCGTTCTGTGCAGCTTCTACGGTAGACGAACTTTTTTCTTGACAAATTTGTCTTGTTAAAAAGTTTTTTATCTTGCATGCTTTTAAAAAATCATCGTACTTATTCAGTGCTCAAATTAATGGTATGTGTTTGGCTGTTCAAATTTTCATCGCCCAATCATTGTAAAAACTTTGGCCAGTTGTAAGTAACTGTCAAAGGTTCTAGTTGTTTCGTTGCAAATAGTTACCAACTTAACCCTTAATAAGGCTCTGTCCGTATGTTGGACACCATATTTTCAACTGTATTCCATGGGAATAGGGTCTAAAATCAATGAAAAATTGCTAAAAGGGCTAATGACCATAAAATAAATAGTACTAAATTTTTCCTATTCTCTTAGACAAGTTTTATTAAAAAGCTTCTTAGACAAATTTTACGTATTTCAGGCAAGTCATGAATTCGACCCTTAAAAGCAGATATCTTTAATTTATCAATTACGAAAATTAAGCCCGTAAATAAAACCTGCCTTAGCCTAGCTCGAAAAGAACTTCAAATAATTCAGTTTAATTTTAAGTTAAGTACGGGACCATGCTGCTCTTGGACTTTTTTGTCGAATAAATATAAAACAACATACGTGTGTCGTCATATTTCTTGTAACTTATTAAAATCAGGTAAAATATAACATTTTGTCTATTGTGTTCGGTTTTTTTTCGGAAATACAAACAGTTTTTGAAAGACCGCTACCTGGATTCGAGTGCGGATTTTCGGATTTTGGTTTTGGTAAAAAAACTTTGATGCTTACCGCAAACATTGTTTTTGTTCGACTTTAAACACGAATGTCTGAGTCCAGGGGTAAGCAACATAACCGGGGTTTTCATTTGTTACTCAGTGAATTAGCATTTTATACATTTTCAAATGCGTTTAAAGAAAAAAAAACAAGAATATAGTAAATATAATGTGTCTTAAACAAATAACTTATTATAAGTTGACTGTTTATGAATGAAGGCTTAATATCTGCTAGCAGTTTTCGTCTCTGAACTACGTCTCTAACGTTTTTTAACATGCCGTGGGAGTTATTACGAATGTTAGGTAGCTATTAAATCATACGTTTTGGACAGTACGAGCAACAGAATTGGGTAATTAGCATGCTGAATATGCGGTGATTGCTTTTAAAAACCTATAAAATTAAAAACCAAAAATAACGATTTGCAGATTATCGATTAATAATATTATTAAGCGTCATTAGGGACTATAAAATGAGTATTGATTAGCCGTTGCTTGTTTGAAGTAATAAAATGATTGAAATAAATGGACATAAAAATGTTACCGATCTCTGGTGGGCCCACAGCGGGGGGTGAAAAAACTAAATTTAATATTGCGGATTCTCTCCGTATGGTGTGCCCAATAACAAAAGTTTTTTAAAGTGCGATCCACTGCTGGCTGCGTTTCCGCAGATGGTATGATGTATTAAATGGATAAGGCAGTGTAAGTCGTTCTATTTCGAAAACATTGACTATAAATCTTATTAAGGGTGGGCGGCGTTGCAAGGGACGTCATATGGCGTTTGGCGATCGTTACGAATTTCTCTTTGTTTTTGTGATCGTTACAAAACTTCATTTTTTGCAGCTCTGAATTTGTTTGGTTTTAATTATAATTGTTGGTTTTGCTGATGACGCTCAAATGTGACTTTTTAATAATAGCTATCACGAAACCGTAACATGGATGGAAGCTTTTTTAAAAGATTTATCACAAAATACAACTTTTTGCTTCTCCGTAACAAATTAAACTATTTATTACCTAAAACAACGTAATTTAGAACTGCCAAAATAAAATAGATCGCTGAATTGTATTTTTAAAAGATAGTCAACATAATAAAAACTGAAAAAAGTCCTATCTAAACCTTGACATAAAACTTAGTACCTAAAAGCAATTGTTTCAATTAGGTTTTTTTTGTTAATGTTATCAATTTAATCCTTGTAATCCGAAATAAACGATTGTTCAAACATAAACTTTTTAGGATTCTAAAGAAATATGAAAGACATCATAAGATTATGAAGTCGTATGGTTATGAGTCGTCTATTACCTACACATCCAGTACAGAACCCTTATACCTACGTCATTAAAGTATTTGGCTATCAATTGTATCTTGTTTAATGAGCAATCAAAATCCTTTCATCTCTGCCAAATAAAAACGACCTCTTCCCGAGTTCAATTTATTTAAGATCTAAGTCATTAAGATTGATATACTTTTTTGAACCCAACGAGGACGTACAAATGATTTTCGTTTGAATGGCATCAAAAATCACAAATGATTTTGATGATGGGTAAAAAACAGATTAGTAAAATTAAAGTTTTATTATCATTTAGGTAATATCGTACATTATAAATGCGAAAGTTAAGTTCAGATGTTTGTTACTCTCTCACGTAAAAACTTGGATGAAAATTTTCAATTTCAGCTTATAGCTTTAACAGCTTTTTAACATACCTATAGGCTACAATTTATAAAGATATTTTTCAAAAAACTAAAATCTACGCGGATGACGTCGCGACCGGCCGCTAGTGGTGATATCCTTCTAATTAAAATTATTTAACAGATAATAAACGCGATAGGATTTCCGTCAACTGTGGTAGGTTGTCCTTTAAGTAAATTATGCCTAACCTTTTGCGACTTAATTTGACTATCGTTTCTGCGGAAAAGTTAAATGCGGCATTCAATAATACGTTGAGTAGGAAAAAAAAGGTGAAATTATGACAATTACAATTCTGCCAGAGCAGGTTTGAAAACAAATAAACATCAAGTGTTTACTTGAAAACCTTGTTAAGTGCATAATATGCAAAAACGAATGTCCGCGGCAAGTGGACATGAGCGGGAATTTCACGATATAATTGCAGTGGTATAAGTTAATGGAATAATTATAATTATAGGAGGCAAAAGGAGCCGGTGGCCACCCGCTGGCCCGCCGCCTCGTCCAATTGTAGTGCCCAAAAAAGCAATTAAAATCCAGCCCGTAAGAAATTGCTTCAGATTGTGAAGTTGCTCCCTCACCGGGACCGTTTGCTTGTAATGTGTCTGTTGAGGATGTAAATTAAACCCAGTAAAATAAAGCCAGAAGTAGTTATAATTAATAAACAGGGAATAATATGAAAAACTAACAAATATTTGTAAGAGCAATCCGTTCCTAAGTAAGAGCCGAACAACAACCCTTAGCAACGGAGTTGCCATAATATCTGTCGCCAACATCCTCCCCCCTGGTAAGACCTTGGTCTTACCAAGAAAGATTATGGTGACAAGTCTAACTTAATTAATTTTCGCGCAGGGCGACGCAAAATTCCTGCGCGGGTCGCTACGTCAGCCACTCGCACTATGCCGTCCCTACCAGGGTATACCTTCTCAACCCTGCCACGAGGCCAGATCCCACGCGGCAAATTCCCATCGCATATAAGAACTAAATCTCCTTCGAGAAGATTGCGATGCCCCTCGGTAGATGCTCCTCGTGGCAAAAGGTTGGGAAGATATTCCTTAATCCAGCGGGCCCAGAAGGTATCCGCGAGATACATGGCTTTCTTCCACGTCTGTCGTCCAATTAGGTCAGCTTGCGAAGTGGGTGGCGATGGCAAACATGACGTAGACCCAAGCAAAAAATGGTTGGGGGTCAAAGCTGGCTCATCAGCGTGAGCTACTGGCACATGGGTCAGCGGTCTGGAATTTATGACCCCTTCTATTTCCGCCAAAAGCGTACTCAGAATTTCCTCTCTGGGGGCCCTCTCTTTTAGCGTGACTGCTAAAGCTCGCTTCACGCTTCTAACTAGGCGCTCCCAGGCTCCTCCCATGAAGGGAGATGCGGGCGGAATGAACTCCCACTCTATAAGATTGATGGCAGCAAAATTCATAATGCGACGATGGTCGATTGCAGCCCAAGCTTCTTTTAGTAATCTGTTCGCGCCAGTAAAAGCTGTGCCGTTATCTGAAATAATTTTCACAGGGCAACCTCGTCGAGCTATCAACCTGCGGATAGCCATAATAGCGCTGTCTGCAGTAAGGCTTCCAACCACTTCAAGGTGTACTGCCCTTGTAACAAGACACGTGAATAGTGCTACATATCGCTTTTCACGCGATCTCTTAACTGCCACCTCTAATGGTCCCAGGTAATCCAATCCGGTAAATGAAAATGGGCGATGGTGATGCTGCAGCCTATCCGCGGGAAGATCTCCTGTAGGTGGGATTGCGGGCTTTGCTCTCCTAAGGCGGCAAAAATGGCATCTGGCGGCGATGGAGCGAACTGTTGGTCTCAGGTGGAAAATAGCATATTTTTGCCGCAACTCATTCACAACGGTTTCGTTGTTCCCATGCATTGCCCAGATGTGATAATAATTAATTAGTAGTCTTACTATGGGGTGTCGGCCTTCCAAAATGATTGGTTCGCGCAATTCCAGGGGTACTTCTTGTGCCAAATGGATTCGTCCATGTGCCCTTAGTAGACCATCTTCGCCAATTTTAGGGCTTAACTTCTGCAAGCGGCCTTTCAGAGGGTTTCTCATATCTTCAGTAAAAGATTCTTGCTGGGCCTGCTTTAACAAATACACTTCACTTTTTTAATATCCTGTGCGAGTAGCGGACGCAGATTACCGCTTTCAACTGAAACAGCGTCGCTTGTTTCCTTCTCTTTTAAAAGCCGCACGAACTGATGGCATCGCGCGGTGACACGTAACAAGCGTCGCCAATCGGAAAATTTATCTGCGGGCAAAAGTGATGTGAAATTAATTATTGCTGTTGATACAGTAGGCCTCAACTCAGATGTACATTCTGGAGGGTTGGGTTGATCTACTTCCTTGGGCCAATCGTCCTCCTGAGATTTAAGAAAAGAGGGACCGTGCCACCACCTATCCAGAATGACAGAATTGGAACGCGTAGCATCGTCGGCCACGTTTGAAGCCGACCAAATGTTGAGGATGTAAATTAAACCCAGTAAAATAAAGCCAGAAGTAGTTATAATTAATTTAAACAGGGAATAATATGAAAAACTAACAAATATTTGTAAGAGCAATCCGTTCCTAAGTAAGAGCCGAACAACAACCCTTAGCAACGGAGTTGCCATAATATCTGTCGCCAACAGTGTCGTTACAGATTCGAGCATTCCTAACCACCTTGTTCTGTATGTTTTCATCTGTTGCGATGTTCAGAATCAATAAACGTTTTTTCTTTCTTTCTTTCTTTCATTACATCAGTAAGGGAGGAGCACCGAGCATTACAATGCGAACCTGTAATGATTCTAAACAAGCTTTCATCAGTGAAGGAGGAGAGCCGAAACTTACAACGCACCTCGTAATGAAACAATGTGTAATTTCTTGAAACAACTTGTAACATCAATCAACTAAATCAATACTGGACGTTCGAAATTCAAATCTCTAGTAAATGTTAAATTATAGGCGAATGCTCGTCAGTCAGGAAGGTAGTATTGTAATGCAATGCTCAAAATCGAATCTTTAATGTTACACGTGCATGTTAGTCAGTCTGGGAGTTAGTATTGTAATGTAATGTTCAAAGTCGAATCTACAATATTACATTACACGTAAAAGCTCCCGGTGAGGGAGCACCTTAAAGAAAACACCTCGCTTTGATATCGTATGATGACTCCCGTTTTTATGATTTGTCATTGACGTTTAGAGAATGGTGGCCAAAGCAAATGTACTGGGAAATTGAAATGGCGTTTCGACGATTTGATACGCAAAAAATCTATTAAAGTTAGAAGTTGGCATGACGTTTGGATTAGCAGGCAGTGGACGAAAAAGCCGTCGAAACCGTTTTTCATTTAAAATCAGTTGCATTTATCTCCTTACACTCACATTAATAAATAATTGTTCGAATGCACATGTCTCCACCCCTTGGAAAGCTTTTTTTATACGTACAATTTGTGTGTAAACAAAGTCACATACATTTCAGTTTAAGTAAACTAAGTGAACATAGAAAGTTTGCCTTAAACATAGTTTTGTGGAACTATTAATGGAATAAAAGACGACGCTTGTAGAAGAGAGCAAAGAAAATGCATGTTTAAAAAGGTTCATAATGCGCCTTCAGAACTAGATAATCCGTATTGCTAACGCTTCTAGCATGATTTGTAGTCACTCGCCGACTAAGATTTAGGTACTGACATCGTAATCTGTTACCTACTACAAACTTTGAAACACTTTTTGCCAGAGGCTTTCATAAAATGTTATTTATCTTAAATTAAATACTGTGATTGTATTTCCAAGAAATGCTGTTTGATTAACCTACTGGTTTTAAAAGATTTGCTGCTCTACAAATACTCGCATTAATGTCTTTTTCATTTAGAGAAGTTACTTCGTTTTCAATTCCAACAACTAGTTGTGTTAGATTGTAGATGAAATTAAGCTGTCAGCCGTGTGTATATTAACAAATGGCTTACTATGAATATTAATAAACTATGATATATATTACGTTCACTCTTGTGAAGCCTTGCTGGTTTGCTTGGGATCGATGTACAGATTTTAAAATGGGTTTTGAAATATTTTCTAATAACTAATCCGATCTTTCCAAAGGTCCTTTAAATAAATTCTCAGGCCGAACTAAAACTAACCGTGGTGAATATTTGTATTTTCGGCGGTCTGGGTGTTATTAATAATTATGTGCATGTGTTCAAGCACAAATACCATAAAAGTATTTATTTAATTAATATTCAGCATACTGAATACGTGATGTTAAATACATTTAAATAGGTACTTGATGTTTACTCAGTATTAAATTGTATTTAGCATATCTCCAATGTTATTTAATCAAGCTGTTATATGTTCTTCATTTCAATTCCATTCCCATATTTTATTCTTATTACAGCCTGTAAGAATCCAATTATTTTTATTTACCAATGCTTATTTTAATTTTTAGGTTACATGTTTACGAAGATAAAATTGAATACGATTGATATTGTTTCCGAAAAGACCTAAGAGAATCGGCGTCTTTAAAAATAGGGCACCAGCGCACAGACAAACAACCCGACAACCTACACTAGTGTGCGTTTATTAAGAAAATGGATTCGATGCCAGCGCAGGCCTGTGATTAATAGTTTCATTTGTTGGGGATATTAATATAAGAGGAAAAAAACAAACAATGTCTGATGAAAGCGCTTGATGCAAATTTAGAAACAATCTTTCTTCACTTCACCGTTGATATTTAGACGTTTTGAAGACAATTCTGCTTTATCACGATCTTGGCAAGCGAAGAAAGCTTTTGATATTTATAAGATTTTTCTGAATTAAATGGGCGTCTTCCGGCTAATATAGGTTTCACGAAAGGGTGTTGGTAAGAAGTAAATGCGTCAAGCTGAGGATGTGGCCCGATACCATAATGCACGGCGCATTATGGTAGGCCTATGTCTAAAATAACTACGAGTATTTGCTGTTGGAACGCCACAGGTTGAACGGTGGAAGACACGGCAGTTCTCTCTGAAAAGGTGACAAATTGGTTCAATCGCTATTGACCTAGAAAAATAGTAAAATGACTATTTAGCTACCAAAATTGTTAACAATAAATTTCTCAAAATCTAACAGATTGTAGACGGACCTAAAAGGGTAATAGGGACCTACTCAGCATATTGACGGGGTATCTGGTTGGCACCTCGTCCCTGGTCTTCTATTTTGTTGACTTGACTGTTTTTGTTGTTGTATTTTTAATTATGTAGGTAAGTACTTCGTTCTTTTTTGTCAAATTATTAGTAACTTTGTTTTAATTCATTATAAATTGTCTAAGTAAGTAAGAGTGCATTCGATATCTCTTTTTCCGCCTAAATTGTACGTCCTCAATATTTGTAATCAATAAATGTATAATTATTGTTTTCTGTGTAAAATAATCATCTTTTCATTTATTTAAATACACAGAGAAAAAAATCCGAAATGCAGGAACTACTGTCAAGGTGATAACTAAAAACCTTATCCAAGAAAACACCCTAAATTCAGAATTAGATAATTGAATACGTATATAACATCCATTTTATCAAGCCCGCATTTCGTTACCAAAAGTTTGTCTTAAGAGCAATCTCAGAGCGAAGTAAAATTCTAAATAAGCTCACGTGCCCAGAACATGTAAATCTACTTTACGCGTGCCGCGACTCCCAACTATGTTTGTAGTGCTACGCAAGGGACGCGTGGTACGAACTGTGGATCACCAACATAGACTGGGCTTATAGTGAGGCAAGAATTAGTATGAGAAGGCATTTAAATAAGAAACAAAAAGGCATCGGGCATCTTCGTACTTCGGAAGGCACGTTAAGCTGTTGGTCCCGGTTAACGTCACTAGATGTCAGTCGTTTAGCCCAGTCAGAGGTCTTAGGGCGGCTTGATAACATCTGACATTAAGGTTGCTCACTAACGACACCCCTCCAACAATACGCACTGAGCCCAGGAGTCAAAGTAAATCTGACAGAAGAGGTTTCTCACTAACATTACACCCCTCAAACAATCCACACTGAGCCCGCATGTTGGAATACGGCTCTTTCTACTTTATAGTTATAGTTGAGGCGAGCCTTGTGCCCAGGCGTGTTGGGGAACGGCTCGCTCCACTTTATAGATAAGGCAAGTCCTGTGCCCAGCAGTGGGACGTATTTAGGCCGCTTGAGTATGTATGTGTACACAAAGAAGAATTAAAGTTGCAGATATTATGATAACCTAATTCTTCTTTTTTAAATTCTTTCATACTGCCATATTGTCGCTAGTACCTACCTATTTGTGATACTCAAGTCGTCACTTCTTAAACATATTTCTGTTACGTTACATTTACGTTGGTCAGGCTTCAAATATTTTAGTAGTTTGCCAATTTGTAACCCTTCAAAAAAAAAGTTATAATCAATTTGCTTATTTTTTACACAGCTTAACCCATCATCGCCTTAAGTTGTTTTTATTCTCTCTTCTCTTGATAAGAAGAGATACTTGAAAAATCTAAAATGCGATTAATTCATCCATGCTTAATATGGTGATGAACTTTACGCTACCGTCTTTAGCTGGCTTATACATACAAAGCTAGCTTATATCGAAGATTCCACAGCTACGTTTCTTCAAAAACAAGCTATTGTGAAGAAAGCTATGCCAATGTTAGAGAACCACTATGACCATTAATTCAGTCTTTTGTACTGTCCTTGTAACCGTGCAATGGAGAAAATAAATAAGTATAAGCTACAGTAATGTCTGAAGTTAACTATACTGTTACTGTTGACGAACCGTTATTCTGATTGAGCTCAGAAATTGTTGGCATAAATTGATACAAAACTGGTGATTCTGGAATTGATAAACTGAAATCTGTTAAATTGCTCAACATTTTTGTGCCTCCCTTATATAAGTAGGGAAATAAATTCCAAATGATTTCTTGAATAAAGTATGGTAATTTGACTTAATCCATCGCGTTCCTGCAGGCCGAGGCATCCTCCATTTAGAGCTAAACCAATTGAGTCTTTGATTCAGAAATAGGTATGTATAATACTAAACTACAAGAACTTCCTTCTAAAAACTCACTTTTACTATACAATAAGCGCCAATTGAGAGGCTCGACTATACTGTGACTTTTTAAGTTATCGGTACCCGCAGATTGGTTTCCGTGCGTGTCCAAACAAACCTTACGAGATACAGTGAAAGTTGATGTCTTCCAGTCTCTAGGAGATTTACTTTTGCCCTTCACTACTGCAATAGTCGAAAGTGGTTCACTTGCCTCGAAGACCGATTGTACTTTACTTTTTTTCCCAATTTGTAACAAAATTGGTGGTAGTTTGTGATGAGATGGTCTACGTACTTTTTACGAAATTTTATTAGTACAAAAAAATGTATTACCTTTTTAGTAATACGTAGTTAAGTTTAAGTGGTTGATAAGAAAAATGAAGCAAATTAAGCCAGATAGGTATGACTACCTATCTGTTGAATAATTCTGTGAACTAATGTATGTATATTAGGTATATTGTTGTTGTAAATTATTTCACTTTTTTATCCACGCATTCAGCAGGTTATGCAATTAAGAACAATCAAGTTTCTTATTTTAGCTCTGTTAGAATTATACACTGAATCTTGTTTAGGGATTAGTTAAAAGCAAATAAAAATCTCTTTTAGTAGGTCAATGGCAATACATACTACTAAAGAAGAAAAATAAATCCCATCTGAAGTACGTTTTGTCGATTTAATTTTATTTTACGCTAATCTTTCTTTCCGTGGAGCTTTCAGTTCCACAAAATTCCATCAAAATTTGTTCAGGTGTGTATTATTTTATTTATTAGCGTTCAAAATGTACATTTGCTGACTCCGTTACCTCCATCGCTGCGATCAGTATTCGGTCTGTATAATAAATATTAGTTAGTGACCCGTCGCGGTAGGTATGATGCGAGATATTATGTAGAAAGTATGACGGGCTTGCACCTGCCTTTGAAGGGCTAATTGGACTTCTTTATGAACTCATTATGTAAAGGCATGTTTGTTATGGATAGCGGTTTGTTTGCTGCGGCATTTTAATTAATTTGATTCGTTACTTTAGGTGAAATACTTAAGTACTACCAAAATTTTAATTACTAATTCAGAAACAATAAATTCAACTATTTCAGTGTGATTATTTGTTAATAGACTGACTGTGCCTTTTTGAAACAGAAAAATGTACTTTGAATAGAATAGAATAGAGGATGTTCATTTGGCACCTACAAAACAAAATAAATAAAACACTAAAAGGAAAAAATAAATACAAGAGACTTAAAACTAACATATTGATACTAAATTCAGGTGCCAAATAATATGACATAATATATAAAGCCTTTGTATTTTGAATTCTCGAAATATTGAACATAACATGAAATAAATTATCCCTTGTAAGTTTTAGGTAAAGTATGAAGTTTCATATCTACTGACATTTTACCTTACTCAAAGCTTTTTTGAAAGGTTCGAAATGTGTCGGTACAAATTCTATTAAAATTTCGTAGCTAAAAAATCTATTAAGCCGATGAAATATATACTACTTACTTACATTTACTGAATAAGACGGAGAACCATAATTTTACTGTCTTTAAAACTAAAACCTATTAAGCTTCAAAATGAACAACGATATTTAAGAAATACTTTTACGAGTCAAAATGGAGGTGGTATTCTGTTGTTCTGCCGATTTTACGATAACCACTGACTGACACTCATTATGTCTACCACACAAACTTGATTCACTATTGGTTATAAAATTAGCGTACCAAATGTGCACATAACTTCCATAATGGGCTTAAAGAACAAGATAAGAGTAAATCATGATTTATTAACTTTTTGTAGCTGCCGAGTTTACCAAATACGTTTGCGTATTGTCGTTAACCGTAGGCAAAATCATTTAAATCACTTCAACAAAAGATACCAATACTATCTCAAATATTCGACATTGTATGGATTGTGACGGTTTTGACAGGGATTCAATTCAAAATTTCAAAATTCACCAAATTAATTTTGCAGGCATTTCTAATTTGCTGCTGATATCTTCAACCTTATTTTATGAGAAATAAGATATAGATTTTAATAGTAGCCTTGAAATTGTGAGTTTGTATGTGGCCAAACAGTGAGTCCAAATTTTACAAAAATAGATCGTCGAGCGATAGCTTTGGCAAATTAGCGGTTGATACAGAAGTTGACCTTCGTAGAGGTAGTTGACATTCAAACTGCACTATGATAGCAGTTTAAGTGCGCATACTATCTGTTTATATTAGTTCTGTGACTTTCAGGATTCTATGAAAAATCGAATAAGATTTTTCTTAAACTTTTATTTAGTAAGCCGTTTGCCGTTGTAAAACAACACCGGATGTGCGACCACCATGACCGAAACTAAGTAATGGATTTTTTGACGTCAGTCGTTAAGCCAAATCGGAGGCTTTAGGGCGGATTGGCAACATCTGATAGTGCGGCTTATCACCAACCCCTCTAACAATTCTTAGTGTTGAAGTATATGGCTCGCGCCCTCTCTTAGTTGAGGTGAGGCCTGTACCCAGCTGTGTGACTTATATAATAAAGGTCGTTTATTGTATGTTTAAGGTCCTGTACAGTGTACTGAGTATTGGTGTCAGAGTATACTTAGCCCCTAAGGTTTTTAAATTGGCAAGTAATTACACAAAGCAGCACTTTTTAAACTATACTGCCATCAAAATCCAACTTGTTATGATCCTGGCCAGATCACTAAATCGCTTTGAAACTGGCACATTGATTTCACTAATGGCCTCTGCTTCTCGTGTACAATATTCTGCACAACATCCGAAGATGATTGCCCTGTTTGATGTAATCCAATAAGATGTGATCCAATTAGTTTGTCGACTTGTCCGTTCGGTGTACTGTGAGGGAATCCCATGTATTACAATGCATTGGTTCCATAATACTTGTACATATCGAACATAGTGTCTTGAGTGCAGGATTTGCACGAGGTAACCGTTTGACCGGACAAGGCTGTATCCGAATACCCGGATATGTCCCGAAACCCGTACATGCAGCAGCCCTACGCTCGTAAGCCTTTGCCTAAGATGGCTTGCAGGTTGTGGCTAGCTAGTGATGTGACACAATAGGCAACTATCGTTAAAACATTTATGTTTTTCCCACACAGCGCCGTCTAGCTCAAGCTGAGTAAAGCATGTTCTATGGGATACTAGACGACGGATAAATATACTTAATTATTTTTTTTTGTAAAAACACACAAAACATACATCATTTATGCACACTTATGTTTGTACTGTGCGTAAATCGAACCCGCGACCTCTGGTGTAGTTGCTAACTTCTTAACCGTTAAATAATAGCTCGCCAAATGGTTTCCTCTTCGCCGTTGTCGTCAATCATTGATTTTGATTGATGGGATAGCAGAGATAAAACTTGAAATTGGAAAACGTAATGTGCCAAAAAGCCAAAATGTACCACGTGTGCAACTTGTTTGGCTGCCTTTAAAAAAAATCGATAAACACCATCGACAACAGTACATCATTAGAACTCTCTTGTGGTGGCTCGCGGTAACGTCCGATACCGATCTTGGCTGGCTGGCCTGTCGAATCAGCCGATCAAGAGTGAGGCGCATTACGTATTCGTGTTGGGCAATTGATATAACATGTTCAGTGTGTATCAACAGCCTGCATACGCCACACTGCAGGGAACAGGCTTTACCTCAAAGAAGAGGTGGTGCGAGCAATATTCCAACACACAGGAATTGTTGGAGGCGTCTAAGTCTGGTGAGAAAGCTGCATGATGCTATCAAGCTGCCGTAAGGCCTCCAACAAGTCTCGAAAACTAGCAACTTACGATGTCAGTCGGCACCAACTGCCTCACGTGCTTTTCAAAGGAAGCGGATGTCTGAAAAGTATGTTAAGCACAGTAGGGTTTAGCAATTCAAAGCAAGTAAAAATTATGCATAAATTAAATAACATCGATGACCGAACCAAATATTAATGGATTGAAAACAAACATTGAAATTTCAACTAATACGAAGCAGTTTCGTAATACCTAATCAGAGCTCCCATATTACCTGAACTGACCGAAATGTTACAGTTAGCGGTGATTGACTGTAACTGCCACAAATCGACATAAAGGCAAAATACAACAGCAAGTTAAGGGCAGTTGCAATTGCAAGCGTGAACCGTAGGAGTCAACACGGGGCGCGAACTCAAATAACAATTTATTAGCTTTAAATAATTCAACACGACAATATTTCTGTGGACGTTTAGTTTAGAATAGGGCTGTCGCCGTTAGAATGAAAAAAGGAGTGAATTTTCTAACCACCAATAGGTTTTTAGGTAAACTAGTCTACCTCACTTCCGGACCATAGAGAGTGAAATCACAGTATAAACCATCCAGAACATCTAAATACAAACGTGCCATTCTCGGTTTGAATGTGTGCGTGAGCGTCGCGATATCACGCACACGCTAGCATAAAATAGGGAGGCATAGGGAGGCGGCAGTACGGACGGGCTGTGCCGCGTGTCTGTGTGCACGCTACGCTAATAACTCGGCGGGCGGCATTAGATAGCCTACTGTATGGTTTATACTGTGGTGAAATGGTGAACAGGCATTTGCTAAGCAGTGAGACACCAGTGGGCCTATGACAATAATATCTTGGGTATGATTTGGCACAGTTAAAAGCACAAGACTAGGCTACCTGTGAAACATTTAGAGCTGTGTTTTACAACTAAAAAGTAGCTGACCGTTGTTAAATTAAGCAATTACCAAGAAGCGGTACAGTGGATTAGATAAAAAAAAACTGCTAAACCAAGTATGAAGGTTATGAAAGAAGAAACACAACTTTGAAAAATATGAGTTTTTTAAGATAACGTAAAACATTTTTGTCTGGATCTCACATCACATTGTATATGAATTACAATTTATTAATATACACTCATGGTTGATAGTCTACTTTAATTATTAAACATGAATTTAAGAGAAGTGAAAGTAACAGCCCTACTGCAAAATACTTTGTCTTACAACATTGTTGCAAGGGCGTCTATAAGCCCTATTTTCCACCTTATGTTTATCAGGCATTGAAAATATAGGAGCCTAGCATGAAAGTATTTATAATAATAACGGAGATAAATACAGTTGGTATGATTTTATAACAATTCGATATAATGGGAGCAGTTAAACGTTACATAGAGTTTCATGAGCATGATAGAATTTGTAGCAAGTCTTGTAATTTCTGGTAGATGATAGTCTAGAGATGTTGATGGTCTCCTGAACAAAGACATGGAATTGTATGGCTTTTTCAAATTAAGCGATTTATGTCGGACTGTTGTTCTACGCAAGTAGTTTGAGTGTCGGACTGTGCACGGACAGTTTGTTTTGTCATACAAAATAACAGTTGACGGCGCAGTTAGCCGTACCGCACACGCACGGTCGGTGGCAGGACGGCAACCGTATCACTACATATTATAAAACAAAGTCGCTTTCTCTGTCCCTATGTCCCTTTGTATGCTTAAATCTTTGAAACTACGCAATGGATTTTTAATAGATAGAGTGATTCAAGAGGAAGGTTTATTTGTATAATAACATCCTATTGCGCTCGTGCGAAGCGGGGGTGGGTTGCTAGTAAAATAGTAAAATAACTGTCCATAGTGTAATTTTCTACAAAATCTCAAATATTGCTTAAAGTTCAGGAACCCTTTAGTTTAATTATGTTCACTCGTAATACTATCACTAGAACTAAAAGAGACGGCTACACCTATAAGGACTGCTTAACTTTGAGTGACGTCTTTGATTTCGGGCTTATAGCTTATAAAAAGCGTCATTGTCACATTAACGCGCTCTTGTTAGTCTGCGGTCACGTATCACTCGCATACGTACACTCAACTACATCGTTAGCTTATTACCAGCTGTGAAATGCACTTTATTGCACTGGCATAAGGCGATTGAAACTGTTATGGCACGTACGCTTAATGACATTACCGTACTACATAATGTAACTATTGCGCAATCTGATCACGCGTTGTCCAAATTGACCCACCTCTGAAACACTTTAATAGACTGAACAATGTGACCCGAGTCGAATGTTGCCAGTATTATAAACGCCCAAATCCTAACAATTTCCCAATTCCATTATCCATTGCTGCACCAAAACGTGTTGTTGGAAGTGTGAAGTGAACGTCGAAAGCAATGTAGTCGTAGAAAGGCGATGACCACAGCACTCTGTTTTTGGAAGTGTGATTGAATGGCGGTTACACTGGCTGATTGTTTGGACATTTTGACAGCTGACCACGCTCGTTACCACTGTCGTCGTGAAAGGCATCGTAATCTAAATGCAAGGCTAATTGAATACAAAAGAAGCGATAACCATGGAATGCACTCTATGGCTGCTTGCGTAATGGAAATGGGTTAAGGATTAGGCAAAGGCCTTATCATGAATAAGCTTATCAATGCTCATTTGCGGGCCATTGTATTGTTTGAATGCGGCCTACCTTTTTTTGTTGCATAAGGGAGGAATTCGCACTTATTTGCGCAAGTGCTAAACACCTATAATGGATGATGGAAATTTTTTTGGACTGACTATTTGCCAAAACGTTAAAAAAAAGCATAAACTTTCCTAAACTATTACAATTTTTAGGTGATGTAAAACCAAAATTCAATCACTACTTTGGAAGTCAAATGCCAATCGATGTTAGTCCATCACACTGGCCGACATTTTGTCAAATCTGCCACAAACGGTCACACTCCTGACAATGGGAGCTTGTTGCAAACCTTTTAGCCGAGCACGACCAATTTTGTCAACCAAAAGGGTAACCTCTGCAGACAAGTTAATTGGCGACCGTCGATTTCATGCTTAGTTCATTGAACTGTAGTATGTTTACAAGTAAGTAGCCGCCCCGTAGCACGTCTTGAAACTTTTGCTCGCTACCACTGTCTTACAAATGTCGTATCTCTAATTCACAGCATCCTCTGACAAAGAGGCTAGTACAAGTCACAGAAGCCACTCCCTGTCAGTTAATGACGTCATCAAATATGCAGCGCGTCCTTTTAGAAGCGACAGTACTCCCTCAGAGCATCCTGTCTCCCTTAGGCTCAGTGTAATGGAAGCTTCGCAACACTGTGTCCTTTCTGAGTGGTTTGAGGTTCTCCTCAAGAGAGGACTTGGATTTTTAAAGTAGCTTATTTATAGCATAGCTTGCAATAGTTTATAATTTTGTCACGGCAAAAAATGTTCAAGTAGATACCTAAAATAACATGAGAAATTTAAATTACCCTAACTTTATGTTACTTAAGACATCATCTTGTTTTATGAGTTATTTTTTATTTTTAGCATTAGGGATAATGCATTATCATCTTACTAAAGATAGGAAAACCAGAAAGAGGCATTCGGTCTTGGCATCAGGCGGGAATCGAACCCGCATCTTTCGCAAGCCGGGCGACTGCACTACCAATTATGCTACCGAGACCATTAACAGACCGGACGAATTTCTCTGGTATATTATACCTGACAGACAGGTTGGTTTCACCAATGTTTAGGCACATACCTTAAACAAGAAAATTCGTCCGGTCTGTTAATGGTCTCGCTAGCATAATTGGTAGTGCAGTCGCCCGGCTTGCGAAAGATGCGGGTTCTTGTCCCGCCTGATGCCAAGACCGAATGCCTTTTTCTGGTTTTCCTATCTTTATCATCTTGTTTTATTTAAAGAAGCTGATTTAAGTCTTTACATTTTATTTGATTTACCTAAATAACTACAAATCTTTGACATTGTACCTACTAACATTTAAGTAGAGGCCCAGACAACCTTGAAGTGTCGCGCTCTAAGCAATCTTTTAGTGGAGGTAATAAATATTTAGTCTATGTGCCTATGTCCAGTAAAATTCACCTAAAATATAAGCCTTGTACTAAAATATTCTGACTACGCAAAAGATTCTAGGATGATGCTTCAATTCTCATCATTATGATAATAATTATATGGTAATTTTTAGTATCGTATTTAATTATTCTGCATGGTCACTAGCAGGTAGTTGAATGGCTTAGCACTGTAAGCTCCAGAATTTTCCCTTGACAATCAAGCTAAGCAGCGCTTCTTCTAACTTCTCAGCTAGCTTCGGGTTCAAACTTGGCACGGCGAAGTGCGAACTATAATCAGTAAATATCGCTACACAAAATATCCCTGAACATTATTCCACACAGCGCCATTTAGCCCTAAATTTAGCAATTAAATTGCTTGTGCTTTGTGATACTAGACAACAGATAAACATACTCTAATACTATTTTTTGTAAATACATGTAAATTATATAATTTACATAGGAAACACCCAGACTAGGTATATACCTACATGTTAATGCACAAGCATGTTTGTACTGTGCGGGGGACGAATCCGCGAGCTTTGCTTCTCAACCATTTCACCATGATACCGGTCATCAAAATCAGTGTGTCTTTTTTTTTAATACTCTAATGCACAAACAAGTACAAAAGGCGGACTTAATGCTAAAAGCATTCTCTACCAGTCAACCATTGGGTCTTTGGCTATTTGTTTCGGATATAATCGCGAGCGTATGTATGTATGTACCGCCTTTATTTTTCAAGAAATACGCTGTTCTTAACCGCGCCTTCGTGTCAAATAACCCTTTCATATCTAAGTATTTTGTCGTCAACGTGCAATATCTACAAAACTAAAAGCCGCAAAATTTTAAAAGAGTTGTTAGTATGCAATTATCACTTCAGCACAGATACAGCGTACAAAGCGACCGATAAAGAAGCGACACAATAAAAAACCACTTAACGCTTTTAGTGCTTCTCAGATAAGTTCGAGGAATGTTATTTATTTAGCATGATAAACGATTATAATATATGCCTTTTTTGTAAAATTTTGTCAGCATTTTGATTGATGTTATTAAGAAGTTTTTAGAGATAGGTGTTAAAATTTCTGCATATGCGGCTTCGTTAAGCAAAATATTTCGTAAAAGTTTTCCAATAACCTTTTTTATGTTGAAGTCTATTCTTGGTATCGTCTCCTATATCCAGTTGTGTGTCAGTTTCAGTTGAAATACGTCATTCACTTTTTTAAGCGGTTTCAATACTTTTTTCTTAACTGATTTTGTAAAATAATTCATACTCTGCTGAACTGCATAGCAGTTTTGTAGTTTTTGTTATGATTGCGTTTTAACCACATGCCCATATCCTAAACGCAGAATATGTTTAGTGTTGACGACATTTAGATATTAAGTAGATTAAATTGGAGTTGGTCATCCCAGAGTAACTTCTCATGCATAGTTTAGGCAATTTAAAGAAAAAACTCAAAGTGGACCAAATGATCTCATTATGCAGCCAGATTAAGGTCATAAAGTTATTGGAACGACTGAAATCGCTTTTAAAAAGTTCGCAAAAAGTCTGCCATTCATTTTATTTTATAAAAAGGTCTTGTCATTATTATTGAAGTAAGACTGTTATGCAAAAGCTTCATACTAAGTTAAGGCTTTGTTTGTCTTTACCACTATCAACCCCCCACACAGATAAAATTACTTAAAAATGCTCCTTACGGTCCTAGTTTATTATGTAATTCCTACTTTTTAGACTTAGTTGTTTTAGTTGTGCTAAACGATTTTTAAAATTTTACGCTATTGGTTTACTAAATAGGTTATAATATTATTATGAGTGCTTGCATTTCCAAAATTATTTACTCGACCATTATGATTGCCGACCGTGTATTTGCTAAAGTTAATTTAAATTTATGCTATAAGGATTTTCCAGTCTAGTTAACACCGTACAAAATCTAATATGAAACAGAGATAGCATTGATTTTTTTACCTAAACACACTAGACAAGATAAGCTATCGTTTCCCAATTTCGTTGCTCATGTTCGCACCCAAATCTTATCACTTCCTCTTGAAAAAGCGCTCTTTGTTGTCAGATTAGTTAATGACTCATTAGGGACAGTTGCCTTAAGGTCGTAGCACACTAGGCAAGCTCGGCAACTGCTCGATTCCGACCCAGCAATTTTTTTACCATTCAAAATTGAACTTTAAGTTGTGAGTCGTACAATGCATTTTGCAATAATAATATAAGAACGCCAACGGAGAGCCGTCAGCGCGCTCGACGTTACTATACCACTTAACTCGCCACTCGCGTCCTAACAACTTAAGGTTCAAATTTGAATAGCAAGATAATTGCTGGGTCGGAGTCGAGCAGTTGCCGTGCTTGCCTAGTGTATGATATAGTAGCGTCGAGCACGCTGGCGGCTCACCGTTGGCGTTCTTATATTATTATTGCAAAATGCAATGTACGACTCACTCGTTAAGGTTCAAATTTGAACAGCAAGATAATTGCTGGGTCGGAGCCGTGCAGTTGCCGTGCTTGCCTAGTGTGCTACGAGCTTTAGTCAGTACTTAGGCAGTTATTGGGTCGCCGACCCTGGCGAAACACCTTTCAGAGATTAGGATATCTGAGACGATGAGTAATATAGGTGGTGGAATAATATTTCTTAATGAAGTAAGGATAAATACATTAAATAGGTTTTTAAACTTTCTTGTTGCATTTTTCACTATATAAACACTAAATAAACCGGGTTTTCTGCAACATATAAACCATATACAACATATAAAAACTACTGTTTTTACAGTAGTTATATGTTGCAGAAAACCCGGTTTATTTAGTGTTTATATAAATACATTAAGACTGTGAGGCTAAGATAATTCCGTACAAAATCATAGGTGTACATACTTAAACAAAATGTTTTTTTTAAAATTTGGATAGGCCAGCATTTGACCGCGATCTCACCTGATGGAAAGCGACTGATTTAAAATTATGTTTGACATAATTTTAAATTATAAAATGTTAATAAATGTCCAATGAAATAATCAAGCGCTTACAAAACAAAAGCGTAATTATGCTTTTCATAATAAACTGGGTTATTTGGTGCTGGATAATGAACACACAATTAACGGGTTAATTAAACATGATCGATTCATTCAGCGGACAATTTAAAATGACGACGAAAAATACATTTCGTTAGTCGAATGTATCATTGTTCGGGATGTCACAGAGTATTTTATTTTATTCACCAAAACCAAAGCTGTAATTATTATGTAATACAAACACCATAATATAACATAAATAAGGTCAATCAAATAATTTAGTTTTTTTAGTTATGTACGGAAATAAAAAAATCATAGCAGCAAAACTGCGTTTGTTAAAATGAAATGTTATGCTAGCAATATGACGAAAAGCTATTTTCATTTTAATCGGAAGAACAAATATTTGTAAAAATATTTTTTATGAGGGCGGGTTTCTGGAGTTTAGGTTTTTGCTGATATAAATAGCTCAGTCAGTTGACCTAGAGGGTGAATGTGCAACACCTTCAAAACAGTTTAGGTGTCCAGTTTTGGGTGTCTAGTTTTTTAGGTGTCAAGTCCAGTTTAGGTGAGGCCAGTGCTTATTCTGATGATTAGAATTCAAAAACATCAACCAAAGCTAAGCAGCCTTCACAAGTTAAGCTGTCAGTTCTAGATTCAAAGACACTTTATAGCATGAGGTTTAGGGTTTGGTTAATTTTGTGGATTCCAGTGTAGATATGTGCTCTGGTTTCGGTCGTTTCTTGTGCCTTTTAAGAGCTGAAAAATCTGCCCAGTCACTATCAAGCGACAAATTGGAACGACCGAACTGACTGTCAATCATAGTATTTATCAATAGAGAGTAATGATATTCCGACACCGTCCTTTTTTGTCGGCGTGTGCAAATATGGTATCGTTTGATATATTGTTGTTCGCTCCTTAAGGCTGTATTGTTGTCAATTAATTGAATCTGTTGTTGTTGTACTCGCATGTAAAGATCTTTTGAAGTCAGATAAAGCGTTCTTGATTTTAAGAAAGCATCTCAGGTTCTCTTCCACTTGGTGAAGAAATGCGATAATGTGATTTACGCATAATATGCAAAGAAATCATATATCGAAATAATAATTATCCCGTGACCTTATTTTAATTTGAAACCTGATGATTTGTAAAGTAATGAAAATAATATGTAAGTTTTGTGCGTCTAATTAGTACTCACTACTTAATTGTTACTGGGGTTGATTACCAAACAAATCAAAGTGCAAAAATGAGACAACAATAATATTCTTCTTTGCACACCAGACATATGTAAATCAATGTTAAATAATTTACTTTTCAGCGAAATTGATAAAGTAAGTGCAATCTATGAAAACGCAACGTGATCGATAAAGTAAGAGCCATCAATGAAAAAGCTACTTGAGTTTCAAAAAATGTTTCACAAATTCTGTTGCACTAAAGTTTATTAAATTGGGAAGCTATACCGTCTACCTTTCAAGAAGGCTATCCACATATTGCAAAATTAATAAATTGTGAACAATGCAATCAATACCATAACGTAATTGCCTGCCCATCGTGGGAAACTCAAAACTATTATCGGGGCAATTTTCATCAGTACACCTTGTTTGATCGGAGTCTTTCGACAGGTTTGTGTATGGTTTTGCAAACATATTGGCTATTTGCCTGCAATTTTCGCGTTGCGTCATCTATCATGGATGGGCGAATGGCTAAGCCTGGGTTCATGGTAGTGATGTGCTTTTGCAAACCGTTCAAGGTAAAACTACGTCTTTGGTTATTTTGAAGCAAAATAGCCATTGTAGAAAGACACAATGCTATTAGATTTAAAAACCTTCATTAAATTTCCGGTGTGCCCCTACGGACAGAAAAAATAAATAATAATTTATGAGTTTACCAGACTAAAACTTAGGTGGAGTGTAAATTACCAATAACTTTAACAAAAAAAAGGGTTGGAAGTAATGATAAAATCAGCAAAGTATGAATTCAATCTTCTTAATTAGGTATTTAAAGATGAAATAATCAACCGTTAAGTAGCGCTCAAGAAAGGCCATCTGAACAATTAATAAAAACCAAATGTACAGAAAAACAAGCATGACAAAAAATCTACAGTAGTTACGACTAAAATACTCTCTACCAGAGACTAGTAATTATTATCTAAAGCCACGTGATACGTTCTCACCAAAGCCCAAACGAACAATATGAAAGCCGAACGCTCTCGTCACTAACCGTTCTCAGATAATGGTGGTCATCTAAAACACTTGAGCGAACCGCGTCAGAGGGAATTATGATTAATATCAGGCTAGTTAACGGTCAGCCAGCTATGGCAACAGTCGTGGTTAGGAATTTACAGGGCTCGACCGGGCACGAAGCGACCCGTCGCATGCCGAAAGTGTGTCAGCAGTTTTACACGATACGATCGTTTGATTTACCACTTTACTGAGGTGAGAAAGTCCACGGTGAACTAACTATGATTCTATTTTATAAGACTGTTCACCGTGGATTTTTTATCAAGTAATCAATTTAAAGATTAAAAGAGAGAAACCACAATTAAAGAGTATTCACAAGAGGATTTTTTGTTTGATACAGAATAAAGTCACTATCCAGTTGCTAAGCTTTTGTTAATGTTTAAAACAGCTAAAACAATTCTGAAATGTGTCATTTTCTTTATTGCAAATGAAAAAAATGCCCGTGACTCGAATATTTTGAATAAACAGCTGCTATTTGACCTGCTTTTAGCCCAAGTTGTGGCTTTCATAGCTTTACCGATTAATGTGGTAAGAAGAAGTCTCATAACCCCAAATATGCTGGTATAAACGAGTATACCTATGTCTTTCTGTCCTGGGACACTAATAACAATCTAATTTTCCCTGGATGCATCAATACGTATGTTGAATAAAGATGTATTACTTGACTAATAATTCAAAATCATCCCATGTAAAGGCCCCTAAATAGAGGCCTGAGGCTCGGATGTCCGTATCTCATCGGTGCTGCGTTTGTTTGCGGGCTGGTCGATTGTGCTACTGTCGAGCTAACAAACATCTTTTCAATATTGGTATTGTTAATGGCCCTGTAGAGGCTCCGTAACAGCGACTTACTGCGCGCGCGCTGCACGTAATTCTATTGTAAAGCAGTTCTGGAATATGAAATTGCAGTACAAGACAGCTATCGCAGCATCAAGCATTTACTGCAGACAAATCCGCAGTCATGTTTATTTGCGCTCGTGATACAGTTCATAATAGTTTTACTTCAGTTAATGTTGCAAACACTTTTTACTTTAGAAGGTTTAATACATACTTACATTTTTGGTGTAGTTTCAAAACCTGCTGAAGTCAAGCTAGAGTGACTGGTTGTTGGTGGCCTGCACCCAATGACATCCTGAAACTTTTAGTAGTTCAATTATGGTGAAAATCATGAATGGAATGGATATTCTTGAACTTATTACACGCATCAGTTTTGATTATCAACGTAGTAAAAAAATATATTGAAACCTTTACCAGGCCCCCGTCCATTCAATGAATGCATTGAGGTACTCGCAATAAGCTTAATATCAAACGCTCTACTGTAGCTTTCTATGGTAAAAATAGCAATAAAGGATTCTAGCACTCACCAGCATGATTTACCAGTTACAATGGTACAAAGATAGCATTGTAAATTAGATTTACTATGAAGTCCTTGTAAATATTATCAATAGGTAATACATGGAAATGTTCCTTAAAACGTCAAAATAAACTAAACTTAATGGTGATTTCAATATGGTTTTGAAACCGCCAGCTATCGTTGGCAGTTGACATGATGTATGCAAAAACCACGCTTTGAGGTCTGGCTATTCGTGACTGTGTGGTGCAATGCAGTTGCAACGTGCACTGCCGGTAGGTGCAGAATTACATAGCAGAAACCGTAATTATTATATAACCAGTTGCAAGTACTGAAACAACTGCAACAGATGTAATAGTTGATTGATCAATTATTCAATTTGATATTTGTGCGGGTGTTTTTATTGCCTTCGTTATTTCTGTTTTCTATAACGTTAGAACGTACTTTACTTAAGAATTGGAAACATACAGCAGTAAATACTGAAGTTTAAACTATTTTCGTTTTAGAACAATTTTTCGTAAAATAAAATAAAATTTTGGTGAAGCCGAAATTTCGCTAAAACCGAAAGTACTAACTACCAAATATTTATCCAGTGTAACTATCAACTGTTGTAGCAAATTCATAACTTTTCTATTATTTTTCGGTGCGCTCATCTCGCTGACAACTGCTTATGGCTTTCCGATAACATCGCCGTGCGCCATTAGCCAAAGTGATTGACGCTGTTAGTCTGTTTGGCAGTAATTTTGTTTGAAATCTAGAGCGGCAGACGAGTTTTTTGCCCGCAAGATACGTGCAAAGAGAACAATGTTGACATGGGAGTTTTATTATTTTATTGCATCAGATTAGCTTTGAGATTGAGTGCGAAACCTCAAGGTGGTTATTACTTTTGAATTATGATTAATGAATGTGTTGTGCGTCACTCAGTTCCTGTTGAAGTAGGGCGAGTTTTGTAATTTGAATGTATAAAAAAGTAAGTTGTAAGCGTAATGCTGTATTGGATTGGGAACGGATACTATTGACACTATGATTGGAAGTCAGAGTGCAGCGCCTGTCGCGTGAAAAAATTGATGTAAGACAAATCAAATCAAAATATCTTCATTCAAATAGACTGTTTAAAATACGTTCAAATATCAAAATCAATGATGAAAGTACCAAACAATTTGACATTACAATGGTAATAATTGGGTAAACAGAATAGTAATCTTGCAACATCACACCATATTTTTTCTCGAAATGTAACTCCTTATTTTTTGAAAACATGGAAAAGATAGAAAGAACTACTAACTTTTTACAATGTTCAGTTCAAGAGATGGATGGAGACTGGGAAGAAAGGCCTTTGCCCAGCAGTGGTACGCAAGAGGCTAATTATGATTTTAAGGTTCAAAACGTGAAGGTATATGCGAGCTAAAGTAACGGTTTAAATCAAGTGCGGCTTACTTTTAGTGTTATCAGCATTTTAGATTAATATAAATTGATAGTTAGCAGCGGGAGTATATCTGGCTTGTCAACGCTCACAGCCTCTAATGAATAAACAATAGCTTGAGAAACTGTTGTAGACAAAGCGCAAAGAGTAAGGGTGCTCCCTCACCAGGAGACTGCGCGTAAAATGCACCGTAACAATACATCAGCGAGGGAGGAGAACCGGTCAATACAATACGCACCTTGTAAAGATACAAAACGGGGTTACATCAATGAAGGACAAGAACCTTGCAGAGGTTTGATTCCGAACTCGGCACCAAATAGCAGTGCTGCTTGCCGCGCTGATTCCGACCAAAGCAGCAGCTCTTCGCAGTGGTGCGGTTTTGTGATTGGTTAGTTTACTTTCATTATCAGCCTATGTTGGTCCACTGCTGGACGTAGGCCTCCCCTAATGCGCGCCATCGCGCCCTATCTTCGGCTAGACGCATCCATCTCCTGCCAGCAGCCTTTCGCAAATCGTCGCTCCACCTAACCGGAGGGCGTCCCACACTACGCTTGCCGAGACGTGGTCTCCACTCTAGAACGCGCTTACCCCAACGGTTATCCGTCCTACGGCAAATGTGACCAGTCCACTGACACTTTAGCTTACTTATTCTGGGAGCTATGTCGATGACGATGATGTAGTTTACTTTGAATTGTCAAAATGCGGCGGCAGACGTGCCACTAATGGTCTATCACGGCGGTAGTCTGTGACATTACTGCACAGCAGTGCTACCGCTGCATTGATGCAGAAAGTGTATGGGGACCAGTAGTGTTGCGGCAGCACTGCTGCGTGCAGCATGAACTGAAATCAGACCTCAACGGTGCACTGTGTAATATCTTGATAAAACTTGTAACATCAATCAATTAAATCAATAGTGAATGCTCCCAAATTCAGATCTATACTAAATGTTACTTTACTCGCGACCGCTCGTTAGACAATAAGGTAGTATTGTAATTTATTGCTCAAAGTCGAATCTATAATGGATGCGAATGCTCCCAGTGAGGTAGCGCCTCATCGGCGCGGGCGCAGCGGAATGAGCACACCTCATGACAAATTGCTTTAATGCCTGATCCGTTGTGACGCCACATCTGACCATTGCAATCAGTTTGAGTCTTGATCAGATTGCTCATAGATGTTTGAAACAATAAACAATTGGCCTGCTGTTTAGATTCATATTTTAAGCGGTTTGTGTTTAGTACGTGGGTTCACAAGTTTTAGATTAACTTTTCTTTCTTTTTATAAAATCAACTCTTTTATAATATTTTTATTTTATTGTGTCATTTAATGTATCAGATGAATGAGATGACGTGTTGGTTTGGTTGATTGTGATTTCAGCCACTACGCCATGTGTAGTGGATCACTAAAGACAAACATTCATGTCAAATCATTATTTACGTCATATAGAAGCTTAGGTTGCTCTATTTACTCGAATTTAAAAATGTGCTTAAGAGATTTTCCTCTTAGTTCGTGTAATAATAATACTATCGAAATGTCTTATCGTCACAGTGTTGTTAGAAGAGAGCTTCATCATTTGGCAAAGTAGCAACAATCCGGATTGATGCTTAAAGCTTAGCAGGTAGTTTAAGCTCCGTTGGACGACACTATTGCATCATGGCAACCACTATCTGTCAAATGGTGAAACAATAAGTAGGCTGACTGTTGAAGAATAGAGGAACCGGCCTGCCAAGTCGTGACTGGTTGTTACAACAAAATGTCAGTGAAACGTAGGATTATACAGAAGCTCCGAGCTTTTGTGGAATATTTTTGTACGTGCGCTTTTAAATGACAAGAGGCACACGCTATAAATAACGCATACCCAGGAGCGAGTCAATCTTGCGCATAGATATTATAATACACTCGGATCACGCGCATACGAGCCCTGGGACAAAATTTCATACTGTAAGCTCTAGTAAGTAAAGGCAAACTTGCCTTTTTTAACATACATGAGAATTATTAATGAATTATTTATCAGCAAATTTATTTTTATTGATTTTATTTCTAATGTTTTATATTGTAAATATTAATCTTATTACTATTAAAGGTTAATATAGACTCGCGTGGAGGAGGGGAAGAGAGGCCTTTGCCCAGCAGTGGGATCCTCATGGTTGCTTCAGATTAGATTAGATTAATCTTGTTTTTTTTTTAATAGTTTTTGAACTGTTAATATTTGTTTGAGTTTCATTGTGTAATATAAAATAAATAATCAAAGTAAGCAAATTAAAAACACGAGTGGAATGCTTTGAGTTTTATTTTCATGATTTGCCGACTGGGCGGGCAGTGCAGAGACAGGTTGACGCGATAATGATGATAGATGTCAAAAATGGAGGCCTTCAGCGTTGGATTTGGAATATTTTTGCCTCCCTTGTTAAATAGAAGTTGCGAATAACTGCAACGAAGTGATAACACGGAATCGCTAATCCCGCGGACGACCGCGCTCTGTAAATCTATCCGATACATAGACTTAGGATTTAGTAATGTGGCATCACATTGGTGCCCTGAAGGTGCCTGTGGCGCAGTTGTGACAGTGATCGGCGACGATCGCTGTTGTAAAGCAACACGCCGGGTCGGAAATGAGATGGGTGACCACCCAGACCGAAATTTAGTGATTTGTATTTCGTGCATCTCTTTGCATCGGAAGGCGCGTTAAGCAGTTGGTCCCGGCTGACGTCGTCAGATGTCAGTCGTCAAGCTTAGTCGGAGGCCCTAGGGCGGCTTAATAACATCTGATATTAAGGTTGCTCTCTAACTTTACAACGTTAACTCCAACAAACCGCACTGAGCCCGCGTGTTGGAGTACGGCTCGTCCCACCTCAAAGTTGAGGTAAAGCCTGTGCCCAGCAGTGGGACGTGTATAGGCCGTTTATGTATACCTACATAAAGACTTTTAACACTTTATTAAAACGTCAGAAAAATAAGTACGAAAAAAGTCTAAAACAGAAATAAAACCGCTAAGTTAAACTTTGATTAGGCTGAAAGCGTAATAAAATATATGCATTAATTGTATTTGAATTAATTCGGATAAAGGTTAGTGTGTAATGCACTAGGGTTCGAAAAATTGGAAACGACATGTAGCGTTGGGTGGTCTCGGAGACTAGTTAGCTATTTACATTCTGTTCACAAAAGTTCACGCTAGTTGTAAATTAACTTTCCGCTTAAAATTAAATTACTAAATAACTAACAGAGCCAAGGTGATCTTGTATGAAGATCATACTTTTAACACTTTTGAAGTTTATTTGTTCAACGTAATTGTAAATTACGTAATCATAACGAAAATTGGTAAGAACTTCTGTCTTTTCGAAAGTGCTTGGATTATTGTCATGGTTCGCTTACTCGCGACCGGTGGCATTGCACTCATGGTAAACTTGGAGATGAACGGTTACGAGCTACGTACCTCTACGGTAGAGTTAATCATAATTGTATATACTTTGTCACGCGATCCTCTAAGTATCTTACACAATTTGCGGTTTGAATTAAACCAAATGTACGGAAAAACCAACAATTGTAATTAAAGTTGACAGCGCTGATATTGTGTGAAACCACTGAATTAATAAACAGAAATATTAAGAATTTTAGTAATCTAGATTAATTGAACCTAAAAACACCATTCATTGACAAAAAACAAATATTTGAATGTGATACGATGACTTGAACATGAATGAATACAAAAAAGTATCTGATTAGATTTGACCAGTAACAAAATGGCCACCGTTTGCTAAATATAAAAATACTTTTGTGTTACGAGTATTAACACTTCCAGCAGCTAAGCCCGATTCCGCCTTATTGGCCGCTCAGCCAGCGCAGTAGCATAATCCTTGTCAATGCTCCCGTCATCCACGCCCGGCCGTCGGATTTCGCGACATAATCGAATTTGTCACCGGTCGGGTTCCCGCTCTCATTAATCTGAGTATGTCGGTGGCTAACAAATCAAAACAGAGTGCAGTGAGGGGTTTGAATGTTAAGGTCATTTGTTTTTATGAAGCACTTCTGTACCTAGGTAATACAGTAGGGCTAGCACGAACCGCTAACGTTTTGGTAATCGAAAAGTAAACGATACTTTTTTTCTTTTTCCTATGTCTTTAAGAAAAAAAAGTATCGTTTACTTTTCGATTACCAAAACGGTAGCGGTTCGTGTTAGCCCTACAGAAGTTGTAAAGCTCATCTGAAAATATTACCAAAGGGTGTAGCGTTGTAAACACCACCATACGATTAGTTGTTTTTTCATTGTTATACCTTTTTTTTTCACTTAATCGATTCTCACATAACCGTTTGGGTTATATGTATAAGAATCGATTTACTGAGAAAAAAAAATATCTAATCAGATTTGACCCTTTACAAAATGGCCACCGTTTGTTCGCTAAATATAAAAATACTTCTGTGTTACGAGTATTATCACTTCCAGCAGCTAAGCCCGATTCCGCCTTATTGCAGCGCAGTAGCATAATCCTTGTCAATGCTCCCGTCATCCACGCGCAGCCGTCGGATTTCGCGACATAATCGAATTTGTCACCGGTCGGGTTCCCGCTCTCATTAATCTGAGTATGTCGGTGGCTAACAAATCAAAACAGAGTGCAGTGAGGGGTTTGAATGTTAAGGTCATTTGTTTTTATGAAGCACTTCGGTACCTATGCAATACATAGGGCTAGCACGAACCGCTAACGTTTTTTTTAAAAAAAGTATCGTTTCCTTTTCGATTACCAAAACGGTTGCGGTTCGTGTTAGCCCTATAGATGTTGTAAAGCGCATCTGAAAATATTTCCAAAGGGTGTATCGTTGTAAACACCACCATAAGATAAGTTGTTTTTTCATTGTTATACCTTTTTTTTCACTTAATCGATTCTCACATAATCGTTTGGGATATATCGCTCCTTAAATACAAAAGCCCCACAAGTCAAAAAAAGCAAATTATACAGGGGAGACATTTCAAAAAATAATCGCAATAATTCATGAATTTTTGTTTAAACTATGTATATTTTGCTGATGTTTTTGGTATCAAAAGATGCGTAATCAAATTGTCTATTCCTATTGAAGCAGTCTTAACCATAATATTGAATAAACTCTCGAAAAAACGCACATAAGTTAGTTTTGCATATAGATTTTGACTCCAAAAAATTAAAATTTTATTACGCAACCCACCATAATCCGGAAAATATGACTTTCAATTTCAGTTGACAACTAACTAAAATGTCAATTTCACATGAAAATGGCACAAATGTTCTAATTACTACATAAATAAACTTCTTAAATGAAAAACCATCACTAAAATCTAATCATGTGATCTTCAATTAGGTCTAAACTTAATTTTACCGCTATCAAAGTTTCACAAACGTCCAATAAAACCGCCATTACCTTCCTAAATCAACATTATTCATCCGGTTTCGGATTTTAAAAATATTACTTATTCATTATTTACCTAGGTAGACTTTACGAGAAGTTGACATTAAACGTTAACGTTTGTATAATCCCGCGTTAAAACTATTTTTAGAAAGCTCTCCAGCCAGACTCTACTCTACTAGGTACTCTACTAGGTACTCATGGATCAGAGAAACGAAATGAGGCTTCAGAACTCAGCAGATGACCATCGTTATCGGCAACTCAATAGACAGATATCTAAGTCCTTGACGAGCGACCTTCGCCAATTTAATACCCAGCGTATTAAAGAGGTCAGAGATCTTTCTATTGGGCAAAGCCAACTGACGAGGCTGAAAACTGAGGCAGGTAGCATCATTACGTCAACACCTGAACCCCTGTGGGGGATTGAGTGTTTCTATGGACAGTTGTATTCCACGCAAACACCTGTTGAAAGCAAGGCTAAAGACCCTAGAGCCAAGCTTACCCGACACTATACCGAAGATATCCCGGACGTCAGCTTGTACGAGATCAGGATGGCTCTAAAGCAGCTTAAAAACAACAAGGCGGTGGGTGATGACGGAATCACAACAGAGCTTCTGAGAGCGGGCAGTCGGCCGATACTTAAGGTCCTCCAGACGCTCTTCAGCTCTGTCATCCTCGAGGGCAGAACGCCAAAAGCATGGGGCAGAAGCAATGTGATGCTGTTTTTCAAGAAGGGTCACAAAACTCTATTGAAGAACTACAAACCCATCTCGCTTCTGAGCCATATCTATGACTTGATCTTGAGAGTCATTACGTATCGTCTCGCCCGCAGGTTTGACTGCGGGCGAGACTTCCAACCTGCCGAACAAGCCGGGTTTCGAAAAGACTCTATAGCCTTTTCGAAAATAACGACGCCCACTGCTTGGCATAGGCCCCTCCAAGGATCTCCACAACGATTGGTCTCGCGCTGTCCGCATCCAGCGGCAGTCCGCGACCCTGAACGTCGTCCGGTACGCGGTCGCCATTCCAGAACCTTTCCGCCCCAACGGACGACGCAAACGGACGACAACGGACGACCGCGTACCGGACGACGTTCAGGGTCGCGGACTGCCGCTGGATGCGGACAGCGCAAGACCAATCGTTGTGGAGATCCTTGGAGAGGCCTATGCCAAGCAGTGGGCGTCGTTCGGCTATGATGATGATTAAGAAAAATAAAATAAAATTGTTTATAATAGCTTTTCCAATTGATTTTTATTTTGCCCATAATATCACGCTAAAAACTACAAAATGTTATAGTTAAAACAACACAAAAACTAAATGTTGTGTTTAAATCTAAGCAATTTTTTATTCAAAAGATACCATATTTCTAAATGTCTTCAATTAACTGTTTACAAAACTAACTCAACTCAAAATATGGTACTTTATTCTTGAAAATTAAAAAAAAAAATATTTATTATACAGTGCAAAACTAACTCAATTCATAAAATGGTACTTTAATCTTGAGAAATATTTAAAAGAAAATTTATTAAATAATGCAAAAGTAACTCAATTCAAAATATGGCAGTATTGCATTCAAAAATAAGAGGAATAATTTTAATATTATTTGCAAAACTAACTTATTTTGAAATATGGTACTTTTGATTAAAAAAATAATAAGATACTTACGTGCAAGTTAAGTACAATACGAATATATTTTTGAATGTGACGCTTTTGATTATATAATTTTATCTTAATTCACGTGCTCCGGTTGGAAGTCTGGTAGGAATTGGGATTGTGGTACTTTTGCACGAAACTCAATGGCAGAAACGGTATAATACAAAACTAACGTACGAGCGTTTACGGGTATTTTTGATCGTAAAACAACGGCTGTCTTTGTGAAACTATATACTTTTATCGTTTAAGATGCGTTTTATGCAATAAAAACCATTTTGATTTTTTTTGAAATGTGTGACTTTTGTATTGAAGGAGCGATATGTATATGAATCGATTTAGTAAGAAAAAAGCGCGTATGGGCTACCTGATGATATTAGTTAAGCAGTTATCGCAGCCTTTGGACAAGTGTAAGACCAGGAGCACAAGTTGCGCATTGCCGAGCTTATAAGAACATTGGAAAAACCTAAGCAGCAAGTTGGTACCATAGTTTGAGAGTCCTAGGAAGGAAACATTTCGGAAACCTAAGTTAGCCTAAGTTGTGTCTTCCACTGATTGACCTGTCAATGGAGTGAGCTTCTAACACTGTGATGATCGAAGCGTTACATTATTAACCAACTTTTTTCTAAACTATGTATTACTCAATACCTTATTTCTGCTGTAGCTCAATTCAGTAAAAACCGAGGAACGTAAAAACAAAATTATTATAAAAACACAAAAAAGGTAAGTTTTTATTATAAATAAATTACAAAATTCTCGAACCTAAACTAGTTTCTACGGTGAGTATTTTTTAAAGCGCGACACAGACTTGGGTAGTTGTTAATTTTTTACCCCACTCGACTGTGTGGCATAGTTATGTTGTTTATTTTGTTCTTGATGATAGGGACTTTAATTTACCACATGTTGCTCTGGAACACCATAAAAAATAATATCCACATGATTTGACGTAATTTGTATCATGTTATGACGAAAGGTTCGTGTGTTTAAGAGTAATTTCCCCGGAGCCGTTATTAACTGGTAACCGTACTTTTTTGGTGTAGAAAGAAAAAAGTTAACGAGGATTAGACACGACCGCCATGTTTTGGTGAGCTAGTTAATGAAGTATGTAGTTCTAAAGGATAGAAAAGAAAACTAAAAAAGGAAACATGGTTAACTAGTAGCAAGTTCGTTATTAACGATGACAAGAGGTTTCTGATTGTACCTAATTTTAATCAAAATAATAACTGAGACAAGAACGGCAGACCACCATCTTTGAAAACAAACTAAGACTAAATTTACTGGTTGATTCGCAGTAAAAAACATATTATAGAGATAAAATAGAGATTTGGAGTCAACACAATCAATAAAAAGACTAACCATTTTACGACTTGGGTATCATCATACTTAACATTTACATGATGATTCCCAAAGAACCTAAGGATTTCAAATAATTTCATATTTGCTTAAATTTAATTTATATTCAAAAGAAAATATTCTTTAATAGCCCGATTCTAAGATCTCGCATCGGCATTACTCCACTCAGCATTAATAACCGATAGGGGACTAATCGATTTTGAATAGGAATTGCTTTAAGATAAAATAAAAATATTTGGTTAATAGACAGGGCTCGTATAAAATCCGTTATTTATGTAGTCTCCTTTGTTGCATTGCTATTGGAATATTGATTTCTATTACGGAAATTTTATTTATTGACGACTACTGCGAGAATCTGAATTCAGACGATCCGGTGTTATGGCCGTGCTGTATTTATGTGACATTCGTATTATGCTGGCGAATAGCCTTCACTGACTGGTAGCACGACAGCCATTTTGATTTTGTCTGCTGACCACATTCTTAGAAATACGGTAGCGGAGCCTTCACTATTAGGAATTGAAATGATAATCACCTGGCCGGGGAAAACTCGAGTATCAACTAATTAATTTATTTAATCTCCTTGTATTTTATTATTTCAGAATGGATATTTTAATAGTCTTATTTGTTTTAGCTGTAAGCGTAGAATAACAGTCCGTTTTCGGTGAGTTATACAAAAGAGAAAACATACGAAATACCCTTATTAATTGAAGTGAAACATTTAAAACAAGAAAAGCTAAATATAGGATGCTTATACAAAGTAGATAAAAACAATTTTATGGGTAGGTAAAGTGTAAGCATGTTCCATAATTTACAGATATTACAGAAACGCTGTTTATTAACTTGTGTGTTATGTTTAAGTGATACATAGATACCTTGCTCCTTTAAGTGGATTCCAAAAATATTCGCGATGAATAAACGGTAGTGTTCAAAAGAAAAAATGCTTCGAATGCAAATGTTTCCCTTTATGTTATGTTTATGATTTCTGATCAACATGACGTCATACGAAAAAGCTGCATGTTTCAAGCGGCTGTCGGGGGTCAAAGTTAATTTATTCTTCGAAGCGTCGGGGACTAGGTGTTTTACTGTCCATGTTTTTACCCTTTTTATTTGGGCACATTGTCGCTGGCCACAACGTGATTCCTTCGCAAACTCGTAAAGAAACTAATGTGTGGGCTCTAAAATTCCCCTCAAAGGCAAGGCAAATGGAACCTGTCATCTTATGATTTAAGAAGCATACAGGTTTTAAAGCAAACAAGCAATCCTTGCCTGGCCTACCTGTCTTAGTAAATTAGCGGACTTTTTGTTATTTGTAAATTTATTATGATTGCTTGCGCTATCTGTGAGACTCTTTTGTACATTCGTGTCAACCTTGAGTTCTTTTACTAATTAAATTACTAATTAATGACATATCCCACAGCTTATTTGAATAGGTAATAACAAAGTAGTATCTATATACAATTGTACATGGCAATTTTTTACAGAGGAGCGTCACATAGTTCAGTTTACGTAAATTGAAACGTAAAAATTATACTTAAATTGTATTATTCCAAATTTCATATGCGAAAATGATCATACTTTTATATTTCATTCAGTAGATTATACTCGAACTTGCTTGAGTGATTCGTTGTGATCGGATAGACATTCGTTTTAGAGCCATAACTGTGTATCTCTGTTTGTACAGTATAACTTTTGCAGAAACACATACCTAAATTAGTGGTAACTCTTAAGATTGTGATAAGAAAAGAATTTCAAAATAACCACGGCACGCGCTCTCCGCCATAATTGGTACGTGGTACGTCACCAACATTTGATAACACCGAAAATGTTGTAAGCCAACCCGGGCGTTGCACATTCGTTGTTTATTGTTGAATAGTCATTATATGTAAATCGTCGAGTCGTGATGATGGCCCGACAGATAGTGACGAGGCATGTTTCGCAAGAATGATAATTGTTCCGAGTCTAGAAGTAACGTGTGGGTGCAGAGTTCCGTCGCGACTTGCGCAGCCGCACCTGCCTTAACGTCTTTCTCGGAGGCCAAGATCCCCGAAACAGATAGAACTAGATTTAATATTTCATAAACGTGATCTTTAAAAGGCACGCTCCCATGAGCTCCAGGTAAACTTCGTGGATGCGGTCGAGTTGGATTCATTGTTTAAAACTTTTACTCTGTTCGACCAATTAAAATGTTGTTGATAGTTTCTTGTTCGGCTTCATTGTAATTTTAACATGCGAATACATAGATATACATATTATGGTCGAGTAAGTTTAAGGACTAGTTACTCGATGTGAATATTTTCTGTATTTATAGTATTCGTTTTTTTCTCTTCTTCTTCTACAATACTCCTACGCTTACGTCCTAAGGGTATTATACAAGTAGATATACTTATCCTTAGTAGGACGTTTTCACAACACATAGCTGATGACCAAATTGTAAGCAGAATAATAACCTTAGTAATGTACCTATTCTCATAAGAATCAATTACGAACACAATCTTTTGTGAACACAGAACAAAAGCTAAAGATGTTTGTTGGATAAAATTTTTTTTCTTGATTGTAATTCCAAAAGTCAGGCTTGGCCCAATATAGAGTACAGTACATTGATAACTTTATCAGCTTTTACAGTTATTCTTCCAAAATTATTCATTGTATTTTCATATGTCTGTTCCATTACAATTAAATACAAAAAGTTACAGTAAACCGGGCTGTTTGTCCGAGTTTTAGCTAATTTAGAACTTGGCTCAGCATTATCCGCATTTGGCTACTGTTCTACCGGAGCAGGTGCTTCAGCTACTCATTGGTCAATTTGGCGGCGACTTCTAGGATTAAATTGCTTTGGCAACAAGGTTGTAGTAATTATGCCATATCGTACTCTTATCAGTGACTAAATGTTAAGCTACGAACGCCACTTCGCGGCTTCGGTCAGTATGTGACCATCTAGACAGCGGGAAAACAAATTCAATAAGTTTGCAATTGAAAACCAGGTTTGCAAGAGGTGCAACAATCCTGGTAACTATTCTGACATATTGAACGTAAAAGTCAATGGTCAACTTCACATGGTTCAATAATAAAACTCCTTCGATAGCAAGAAACTGTTTTTTTTTAACTTTTGCAGCGTAGTGATATAACTGAATTAGTGGTTAAAATCAGACCAGGGTAGCGATTCACAACAGAGTTATCGAACGATTCGATAACGTTCATTAAATTCTAGTAAATCGCTTGTTCCGCGTAATAGCTTGAATTTTGTATATGTTAAAGCCAATGGCATCTAGTATTTACTAGGCGAATAATACAGACACCTCCCACATCAAAAAATGGATATATATTTTTTTGAAAATTACCGAATCGTTCGATAACTCGGTTGTGAATCGCTACCCAGAACACATACTTACTTTATTAAATGTATAATGTTCCATTAAAATAAAACTGATAAAAACCCAAGCAACCGGGATATTGGCTTTGGGCTCGCCCTTGCGTAAGGTACTAATTCGCTTAAAGGTGGACTTCTGAATGTTCCGTTCCAGACGACGGAAACATTTGTCTTACGGTTCTTCCCCTTTTTTGTGACTTCCCTGTTTGAGTTACAGTCGTGAGCGTATGTTACGTTACATTCTTATTTGCGAAATAATTATCAGTATTTTCGTAAAAATAATGAGTAATACTAGTCAATCAAAATGAACAGGTTATAAATCAAAATTCTCTGTGAAATTAGAGACAACTCCGCTGTATGTAACGAAATAATAATTAGTCTGGTGGTTTAATTGCGTTATTAATATGCTAGTGCAATAAGTGATACTTACAAACAACTGCTTAATGAAGGCAGTGTTGAATCTGATAGTTAATTAATGAGTGTATCAGCTGACAGAGACGCGAGTTTCACAATCATTCTGGGTCAGCTTGCCTAAGTTTAGACACTGAAATATAACTAAAAACTCAACATGGATGATGAAATAGCTATCAATAATCTGAACTTCTCTGAAAATTGGTTGGTTGATGCATATATGCTTATTTTACCATTTGGTGCAATGAAAATTAAATAATAAGGACCTTTTAGTCTTATACTCGTATTCTCTTAAATATTTATAATGATTTTAAAATGTTCGTAGAACACAATTGCTGCAAATACTTCGCTCCAAAGCACTAACGTACAGTGAGCAACAAGCGTTGCTGTTCTTACCGGTAATATTGATTGAATTTCTTGGACGTATCTTAACAGCGAATAATTACGACGCGATTACCAAAAAAAAACCCTGGCCTTCAAGTGCTACATGCTTAGTTCTTTACCCCGGATGATGCAAGAGCACCCTTTAATTATATTATAAGAGTTTGTTGTCCTCCACAATGAAATCAAAACTATTGTCCCTGATGCGGTGAAGGACACGAGCGGACGTCATTATTCAGATGTCCACCGCTGACGGGACGGCTGATAATCCCGTACAACATGTGCTAATTAAAAGGCCGTACACAATGACCACGGCTGTCGCTGGCCCAACATGCGGCCGCATGCAGCCTCCCCAATGAGTGACTACCAATACCGCGCAGGAGTACGCTTTCAACTTTGAATGTGTATTCTGTTTCACTAAGAACCTTCACAATCCATCTCAAAACCAAATACCTCGCATCTTAAGACATCCATTACCGCTTTTAATCGAAAGCTCCGTAAAACAAAAGACGAAATCGAGAAGTGGACGTTGCAAGATGCGAATGCTACTGCAAGGAAACTGATCAGCGGTTATTCGGAGGCGATTCAGCGATCGCATCGTGATAATCGCGATCACGGGTCGACATTTCTTTTCTTTTATCGTGGACGGTTGCTGGAAGATAAAACAGCAATAAATAATCCAGGGGAGACGTCGGCTGTACGTGCTCTCAGTTGCACTTTTCATTTGTATTACCCGCGTAATTATGCCTTGCACAACTCATGGTGCTTTTATTTATGGCGGTTGGACTAGTAAAACGATAATCGCTCGTTAATTGGTAGCAATAATTGCGGTAATTTATAATTTAGCCTCATGATGACCGATGAGCGGATGGGAATGTGGCTGTATTTCTCGTTTTGTTTTAGGGCTCTTGCTTATTATGGGTTTTAAAAATCTTGAGTCAAGAAATGGAAAATTGAAAAATAAATGTAAACAAAACCGGTTGATATGGCAAACGCTTTAATGTTATGTGTTTTAAAGAATTCTCAAAGGAATGCCAAACTTTTAAAACTACTGGGTATCGTCAAAGGAAGTTTAGTAGTTATTAGCATATTACATTTGAAAATGATTATAAAGCTTAAAAGCAAAGTTGAATTTCACTCAAGTCGACCGTTGAAATGGCTAAGAAAGAAATACCACAAACTTCAACGAAGTTGCTTCGTTGTTTTTATTTAATTAAGACTTCAGAATGAACTATTTATGCACTTTAGATTCACAGAGCAAAACTTGAAATTCGCTTAGCAAAATCTTTAACAATTTAGTTAATTTCGAATGCCGAGCGCGCGTGAGAACAGCCGGGATTTTTTGCGAATTCATAGAAATCCGCACCGATATGTGTTCTCGGAAACTTTTAGAAGGGATATATCGATAGTAGAATGTTGTATACGAAAACAATATTATGCGCGACACATCTCGGCAGTCGCGACTGAATCCTGGGGTTCTGACATATCCAGATTCCTGTCACGCGCTTCCTTCGGGATGTATTACTGATCGCGCCGCGATAGAAGGATTTTGAGCCTTCATAATCATAAAATAAAAATACGCAGAAGGACCACTCACTTGTCCACAAAAACAGTCATATTAACGACACACCGGTACTGGGGTTAATGATGTAGTGTTTTGGCAAATCATGTTTCCAGGAAGGTTAATTTAACCTTAAAATTGGAATTGAAGAAATGCTCAGTATGAAAAAAGACCTTGGACTGAATAAAAGGCAATGCGATTTGAAAATTAGTATGAGCAATGCAAGTTGACTTTCGAATATTTTGAAAAAAATGGTGAATTACACCAAGTAGGTATTTTGGTTCGGCTGAATTGATACAAGATTTATTTTTGAAAATCTTGACACTTTTTTTAGTTTTATAGGCTGTACGAGTATTTGGCTAACGCTTCAAGGAATACATTTGTTATTAGTACCTCATTAACACACCAAATATGAATTAGTGAAAACCCTAGGAGGCAACTTCCCATTTCTTCGTCCTGTTTTATTTGCTATAACTGTATTCACATGTCTGAACATGTACCGCTTTTGTATCGAATTGGTATGCCGTATATGCTCTCGCGTCATCTGTTTCTTCGGAACTTTTAAATTGTAGGGGAGGCAGTGCGGGATCGTTAGTTTGAATTTGGGGAAATTTACAAGTGGGGTTGTTTCCAGAAATCTAATAGATTTTGTAGACGTTCTATAGTTCAAGCACGATCTGCGATAAACAGGAAACTCGGCAAGTTTCAAACAGTTTCGTGTTTTGATATGTGTTTTTTGCATTCCTTAAGGTTAAGGTTTCGGATAAAGGTTTCAAATTATTATTTATTAATGAAATTGGACATAAATCCAAACAGCGCTACCTAGGCCCAAAACTTGAACTGCGTGAACTAGACAGCGGATAAATGTTCTTATATAGTTACTTATTTTGTAAATACCCACATTATTTTCTTATGTTTACTATAGGAAACTCCCAAACCAGTATAAACAGACATGTTCATGTAAACAAATGTTTGTACTTTGGGGGGATCAAACCCGCGACTATTGAAGCGGCCAACTTCTTAATTTTGGCGTTGCTGACTATGATGCTATTATTATCTTTGTGTATGTGTATGTGTTGAAGTGAAATCTGCCATAGGTCATCGTAAATGTACCTTATTAGTTCTGAGTTCGTTCGGCACTGTTACATGCTCTCGAAGTAACTGGTGATCTTTTGTGCGATTTGAATGTTAGTGTCCACGAAAGTTTATAACTACAATGCCATAGGATCAGCTCACGAACACAACTTCGCTTAAGACTTTATCATTTACAATCTCGGTAAACAAATCGATTGACGATTATAGTCAATAATCAAAATAATCGCCTAGGCTGCCGAGCGACGGCGGGTCCGTAGCGAACCGATTAACAAACCGCTGTCAATCAGGCAGACGATACGAAACTGTCGCTTTAATCTCATTGGGACAGCATTGTCTAATCCTCCACAGGGGTGTTAAACGTATGTGATACTTCCCAAACTCTACTAACTCGTTTCGAGTCATATTTTGATTCTTAGAAGGTACCTTAAGCGGAAAACGAACGACGAATCTTTTGGGTAGACGGCGGAGAACTGGAGTCACCAACATAGATTGCAGAATTAGCAAACTGTAGTGGCAGTAGGCTGAGTGGAGGAAACAGTGTATGCGCCCTCCAGTCATGGCCTGAGGACGGCAGAATCGGGCTGGACGCGGAAGGCTTAGAAGTGGGAGTTGTGGCGTGCCTTAGGAGAGGCCTTGCTTTGTTTAACAATAGACGAAACGAGCTGATGAAGATGAACACATAACTTAGGTTCATGATAGGTAATCAAGCTATAAATAAAAGTAATTAGATCAACACTTCAAATCATTCCCAATTTTGATAAAAAGAGATAGAAAATTTAAATAAGCTATTAGTGTTGATATTTTCAAAACAATTTGTCACATCCCTAAATCGGGTCGGTCTCCTTTGACGTTCAATTACAATCTACTTATTACTGTACCTCTTACTACGATCGGATTAAGCTAAAAGGCTCTTACGTGGACACGGCTAACGTGACTCCACTGTTGAAGAAAGCCGTGTGTGGATTTAATTGCGTTAATGCCATGTGATTTGGACGCTGTCCTTTCCTTGTATGGAATTCGTTCTCTAATTACTATTAAGTAAGATTGCAAGACAGATGCTTGGCGAGGTGTTGAGCTAGCAACTACAGGTATTTCCATTCAAATTGCAAGGGTATGTAGTATTGGGTAGAGTTTAACTACGTGAAAATTTTCGCTTTCACATTGATAAAGAAGTTATTGATGAATTCGATACATAGGTAAAACGGCATGTTACGCAGTCATTTAACCCCCTTATTCATAAAAACTTGAACAGCCCTTCAACAACACGTTAACTTTTGTATCGCTTTGTCACTGTCATTCTTGTTGCTGCCGCCATTTATGGTAAGTGACATAACACGTCAATTGCTTAGAAAAGCTTTAGCGTTGCGTTCGTTTTTATGAATAAGGGGGTAAGACTTTAACCACACAGATTTCAACTACTAGGGGTTGATTTACCTCAAATAATCCTCAAATAATAAATAAAGACATATAGGTTCTGAAAAAGGAGTTGCTGTATTGGTTTTGTTGTTAAGTGAGTCAGTTGCTTTTCATAAATATGGGATTGTGGCAATAAAAAAAACCTTTAGGAAACAGTCAGTAACTAGCTGTGCTATAGTCAGTAGGTACTTTGACTTTGATTTATAGAATGTTCTTATTAGTGTACCTATTTATTCAAATCTGTCTGCGTCTTGAGTCATCGCTGTAATGCCTTGTCCCATGGGCTTGAGTAGGTATATTAAATTGTACTTCAATTTCGATGAAGCAGCAGATAAAAATATTTTTAAAAGTCAATGACCTCAGGCAGGACACAAAAAACCATAAAATCACTTCAGCACTAACTTCTAAAATGTTATAGATAAGTTCAAAATTTCCTAACTTCTAAGATCTTCTTTTTAGTCTGTCTTCTATTTTGTTCATTTACCACCTGGTTTGCATAGACCTCATTAAAAACTGAACATACACTTTACGGTAAAAATTGCATATTATGACATCATAAAGATGTCTTTTGGCAACATTGGCAAGGAAAGTTACCAGCAATTTATGGATATGAACCGGCGGCTGAAACGTTAACTTCAGAAATGTTGTAAATCATATGCATTATCGACTGTGAAAGTAGTTCTAGCTAAGTTTATAGAGCGCACTTGGGCTAAGCGTCTCTCATATCGCTTGCCTGGGCGGCAGTAAAATTCATTGCATTGTTAGCTGTATGTTTAAGTGAAATAAACCGCTTCCGAGCTATGGTATAACCGTAATGAGCTATAAAGTATAAAAAACGGCCAAGTTGAATTCGTTATACGGTGAGGGTTCAGTTGATTATTGGGCATTTTTTGATAGTATTTACATTACTTAATGATTTGAAGAAGTAGTAGAATTTAAAAATATACTCTTAGTAAAATTTGGTCGACGAATAACTACTGTGCAGGGAAATTTGCCTAAATAGTCAAATCACGACAGTCAAATACAAGAGTCTTATAATATTATGGCTTAGTTGATAAATCAATTATGAATTAGGAGGCATTTGTATGAACGCATAGCTTCAAAAACTAATTTTTTTTTTGATATTATAATAATCTTCAGGCAAAACACTATGCGTCGATTTTCTAACACCAAGGACAGGAAACACTTAACTTATTTATTTTACTTAAATAAATCGCCAAGCGCATGCCTTTTGCAAATAAAAAGATAAAATATTTCAAATATTCTACTTATCAGAACTTACGGACCCATAAAGTCCACGCCCAATATCAATTCAAAATATGTAGCTATCAAAACATTCTCGTTAACTCTAAACTTAAGCGGCTTTGGCGCATTCCTAAAAATGTGCCTATAGTTTCCACTGGTGCGCGAGTTGCGACAGCGGCACAGTATAAACAGTAGGTTATCCTAGGCCGCCCGCCGAGTTATTAGCCTAGCGTGCACATACAACATAGAACATCTACATAAAAACGTGCCGCTCTCGGTTTGAATGTGTGCGTGCGCGTCGCGCACTCCCTACCTTAAAATAGGGGGGTATAGGCACAGTATAAACATAGACACGCGGCACAGCCAGTCCGTACTGCCACCACCCTGTACCCCTCTATTTTATGCTAGCGTGTGCGTGAAATCGCGACATAGCGCGCGACGCGCACGCAGTATAAACAGCACACATACGCACACATTCAAACCGAGAGCGGCACGTTTGTATGTAGATGTTTTACTGTTCTCTGTGTACTGTGACAGCGGGAATTCAAGATGCTATCAGTGCGTCGGGAGCTTAGAATTTTATGTGAGTTATGGTGCAATAAATAAATGCACCGTTGTGACACCCAAATATGTCATCGGCTTACTTTGTAATAGATTCGCCGTGACATTCGTTCATTATGCTTCTTGGGAAATTAGAACTTTCTTCCATCTTTGTAAACATAATGAACTATTATGAACGTGATTAAATCAAGAAGCAGGTCTGGGTGTGTTAAAATTATTCTAATAGCAGGAAATGGTGCTTTAAGTAACAGTAAAGTTCTACTTTACTTGAAACTTTGTGTTGCTTTGCGCTGGTGCGTGAAAGAAATGTTATCAGTTGTTTTTAATCACCTTATTAATAAGCAATGAATAATTATAATAAACAAAGTTGTAATGGTAGGTGAAAGGTGTTTAGATAAAATAAACTATCATGTTAAGCAGTATTAAGTTAAACAAACATTAGGTCAAATCAATAATTGTGCCAACCGATTTAAGTTGAACTGAAACTATGCCAACCGAAATTATAGTTTTTGAGTCAAATGCAGGAGAACCATGCGTAACTGAATACTGATATAATTTTTTGCTAAGTTCAAGTGTCAGATGATCACTACTCTCACTACTGGCTATTTTGTTAATCTAATTTGGATAAATCATCTCGAAACTCAAAATTTGGATAGTTCTTTCTGGACATACGAGTACGCGCTTCTAAACAATGACAATGAAAAACTCGATGAAATTGTAAAATGAGATCAACACCAGTCCATGCTAATTTTAAATATAATCAGAAACGTTTCTTGAAGAATAAGCGTGAAACCGTGTAGACAGCCCCATAGTCCCGAACGCTTAAAGTCGACAGATGAGATGTCAGCAGAAAATTGGATTTCGTAAAATAAATATGTCGCATTCACTTTGACTTATGAATAGTTTGGCGAAAACACACTTTAACACTATGATATAGAGCGCATTATAACACAATGTGATGTTTTGAAGATTTAACGGAAAGTTAATTTAAAGTGCGTCTTTACGGCTCACAAAAGAATTAATTTTGTCCACTATGGTTGCAAATTCGAATTTTTTTTGTCCAACAAGTTATTTATTCATAACTTAATCTTGGCGTGAGGGTGTCGCAAATATCACCAGGTAAGTAACACCTTGTTGCGAGTTTGAGTGACACTTTCAATTTTCAATTTCAAACAATTGCAGAATTGAGATGTGAGCAAATTTTAATCCCTTTGTCAGGGAGACAAAGTGTGACTTTGTGCGAATTTTAATCCTAAATAACTTTGGATATTATGTCCTTGACAGTCTAAGTCGTTTTGTTGTTAATTGTTCTTAATACTACATTCTTATCCCCTTTGATATCCTTTCCAACTTTTTGTTTCTTTACTATCCTCAGCAATTATTCTAACTCTGACATGCGTTGCTTTTCCAAAATTGGCAGTCCAAAAAGTATCAAAAATAATTGCTCTAGATATGTTAAGTTTCGAAAATAAATCACTTTCTTAATAAGAGCGGATATTCCACAGTGCAGTTTTTACTTCATTATCATGTCGTATGTAAAACGAATACCGTGTTGTAATCCAAGAGGTATCTTAAAAGCAGTCTTTTATTTTCGTATCATCTTATGCCTTCGATATAAAAATGCAAATAAGCTACCGACAAATATCAAATTTAGGGCTTACCGTAAACCTCTTTTACGTGTGGTCCGAATTCGCACGCCTTTGACGATGGGCTTTAACGTTTTAGTGTCTACAGGCCTTTTCGAAGGGGTTTGCTAAGTGGGTAAAAAATACCTAGTAGGGCAATAAAAACGGTTGAACAGCTCACGAAATCCGGAGGGCTTTAATACGAAAATATTGTACTTCAACCCACACGGCTCGCGCCCAAATCGTTAGCATCCCGCCTCTTGGTAACTATTATGAAACTTGTTAATGTGTTTTAATGATTTATTTTAGCGACTTTATAAAATACTGTCAACGTTATAGTGACAAACTGCAACAGATAAGACTTTGATGACAAGCCAATGCTATTTGGAATTAAGAGAAAGTAATAGTCATAATTATATATGACGAATAGAATACGAAGATGTGAAAACAAAATTAATGAGTGAAGTCAATAAATTTTTCCTTTGAAGTGCATATTGACTTGTTTGAATACAATCAATAAAAGGAATAAATCAAACTGTAAAAGAAAAAGATATCAATGTGGAAGGCTATAAAAAAACCGACACGGTCAGTGTATGTAATAAGTGTTGAGACCGCTCTTAATCATTTGAGAATTCGTTAACAGTGTAGTCTCTTTTTAGTGTTATTAAGTCAGTGATTTATATGACGCGCTTTACAAGTGGAAGAGACCAATAAATGTATCACACCGGATCGACCCTTGTTTTAAAAAGGCGAATGCCATTAAATAAATACCAAGAGACAGCGTTCAATGTTACCAAACGGACCATTTCGGCCAGTTACATTCGAGGCTTTGGCACAGTATAAACCATACAGTAGGTTATCTAAGGCCGCCCGCCGAGTTATTAGCCTAGCGTGCACACTGACACGCGGCACAGCCCGTCCGTACTGCCGCCTCCCTATGCCTCCCTATTTTATGCTAGCGTGTGCGTGATATCGCGACACGGCGCGCGACGCGCACGCACACATTCAAACCGAGAGTGGCACGTTTGTATGTAGATGTTCTACTGTATGGTTTATACTGTGGCTTTGGCATTGCACGAGATTATAGGTTATATCTTTTCAAAGAAACTGAATTGACGTATTAATTGCAAAGGATTCGGCTCTCAGTGGGGTATCTTTGAGCCTGTAGGGTCATCAAAGATACGAATATCTCAAAGTTTTTATGTGACTTTCGTTAACGACTCATCACAGTCCTTACTTAAATACAAATTCGAATTAAATTTGTTGACTGAACTCAAAATTGTCGGCTGTTTAGGTACATTTCGTTTAATCAGCGAGTTATTTAAATATTAATAAAGTTTATTACTCTTTTGATATTCATGGCTATAAATTATTCCTTTGCTTATGCGATATTGTATTTAATTATGGATTCTCAATAGCAATAGGTGTATTTTGAACCGAACGGTGAGAGTCAATATAATTGGGTTTCGCTTTTATGACGAGGTGATTTATATAATTATTAGGGATATTAAATAGATGAACTAATTTTGTTAATTATTTTAATTGGCTGCCAGTAAAATATTTATTTGGTGAAACTGATAGGATAATTATGCTGAAGTATTGCTATGTTCATAATTGATTGAGGGGATACTAGTGTAAATCATATCGTTTAAGACTGTAAATACCTTGGTGGCCGAGTGGTTAGAGTTTTCGGGCTGGAGTTTGAGGTCATGACTTTAATTTATAGGTTGGGACATGCTTTACATACTTGCTTGTTTCATTATAGATGTTTTGGAAACTTATTATAGGTAATATTTCCTCCGAACTATATTGAAATAAAATACTTATAAGTCAAAAGATTCAAATCCAATTAGAACTTCGAAACTTTTCTGATATGATTATGTTTTAAGGAAACTGTATTAGACATTTCGGAAATTTGTCAATAATCATTCAACAGTATTAGGTATACTTGTTCGGTGCTAAATAATCTACTTTATATAATCATCGACTGCGATTGTAATCTACAACCAGCACTTAATTAGCGGGATGATTAGATCAATACCTAACCATGATTAATTGTAACAATAATTCGATTATAATGATTGACCCTTTGTGGGCAAATTGTTACATACCTAGTAATTGGCTAGAGTTGTAGATATCTAAAAAACATCGCTCAAGGTATGAGACGTAAGTCGATTTTTTCTCGTGAATTTTATAGATATTTTATAGTTTCATACAGCTAGTATTATTTCATTAGCATTTTTAAACAAATACAAATACCTACCACACTCGGGATAAATATTTTTGGTTTTATTAAAAATCAAAAAGGCTGTGCCACCTCATACCTTAATCGAATGTGTTTTCGTGTTTTACAAATACACACCAGTAAACATTCGGGTTCGACTCCCGCCTGATGCCAAAGGACCAAATGTAATTTTCTGGTTTCGGATCTTTAGTAATGAAACTGCATGGAGAACGCTAAAAATAATATTAACATACATCAGTAAATGCTTAGTAACAGTATATACCTTGCCAGCTGTAAAAACACACATTCCTTCCACCATCCTGTTTTAACTTTACCACGACGTTGGTTTGACGTAAACCCAAGCACCTAACGATAAAGCATTCGCCAAGCGGAATAAAAAGGTAGATCGGTTACCGCAGCCCCTCTACACGGCAGCTCTAATAAAACAGGAGCTTGTGTTGTGTTGTGGCGTGTGTCGTGTTGTGTCGTGTTGTGTCATGCTTTGAAAGGCGCCTCAACAGCGGAATTCTGCGGCGAACGGGAAGCTAGAGCGGAAACGGGTAGCAAACACGGCCGGCCGTTGGACCACGTGGATGGGATAGGTTTCACTTCACTATTAACGTGGGAAAGCTACCATTGGATAATTAACTACTGTTTTTAGTAGTTTTATGTTATTTTGACAGGTTTTATGTCGTTTGCGCTCTACTTAGCCAAATGCGGAAGAAAAATGTTGCTTGTCCTTTTGCTATATTTAAAAATATCGTGGAATACCTGCCTGCATTTATCACTAAAAAGCAACAGGTTGAGTTTAGACATGACCTTATTAATATCTATGAACAAAAAATACAGATCTGTGGTGTACAATGTTATGAAGCAAGTTCAGTTTTCAATATAAAAGTTGACCCACGTTATGGTTGGCAGACTCCAATAAACTATAATAATTTTAATAACATACACGTAAAGGCCGTTGAATTTTGAATGACGTATCTGAAGTTGAGAGCTAAAAGCTAAAATGGACTACAAGATGGTTAAAAGTTGTTTCTGAACTTGTAAATTAGTCAGCAAGTAAACGTCAGCTGAACTAATTCGATGGATAAGTCTGTATTTGATCAAGCAATTTAATTGAAACTAAAATACCAGCTTGTTCTTTAACCACTTACTACAACCTAAGCACTTGCTTAACCAACATTCGATAGCCGAGCTTGATCTAGGTAATTGAAAGTTTACAAATGTTTATCGACAGTTGCAGTACATACATTGCGAAATGCCGTATCAAATCCGCCCACAAGCAAAGTAAGTGCTTAGTAACAAACACGCTATAATTATAGTTCACATTAATCGCGATAGATCGCGCTTTGGAATGGACCCGGTGTGTGGTTTAAACAATCAAAGTTGCTTAAATATTATGATGGCCTCTGGCTCCTATCGATAGTCGCCCATCCATTTAGACAGTAAAGACGCGTCTGATGTTTTGTTCATTTATTTTTTTTGTTGTAAGAAAGTTAAACCAATATTTTTATTGATTTGTTCTCTTAAGTAGAGACCATTTGAAGGCAGACGACAAAAGAATGTAAGAAACCTTCAAATCTGTGGCTCATACTGAAAAGTTGACGGTTTGTTATTGCGAATAATTATTAAATTTTGTAATAGTTAAACATGGTTTTTTTGGCCTGCAGGTGCTTTAGCAAGACGAAGACGACCTTAGTCTGCACCAAGACGTCGAAAGTGAGACGAGCTGGACGCTTTTTGCAGGGAACTGGTCTAAATAAACTTGCGTGGAGGAGGGGAAGCTAGGCCTCTGCCGAGAAGTGTGATCCTTAATAGTCTGATTAAATTATTTGTCTTCATTTAACAATGTAAACATATCATTGAATATTTTTTTCTATGTTAGATTAATTCCATATTATATTGCTTAACCTTTAAAAATGTAAAAAGACGAAAAAACGATAGTTTGAAATGTGGGCGTGATATAAAAATTCTCAATTAATCACTGGTTCTTATAACCAGGGCAGTTACATGTTAACACACAACGACAACAAGACAAGCTGCTTTAAATTCCGCAATAGCATTTACTACCAATGGATGGGCGCCCAATCAAACACCTAATAAATTGAGCAAGCCTCATTTGATTGTTCGTAGCCGTAGGATTACACAATACGCAATTAGATATACAGCCTCCACAACAACTCCCCCAAGGTCGGCGAAAGTGGTCGGCCGGTTTCATTGCCTCTCGAACAGATGTTAGATTGGTTACCGAATCGCTTTTTGATTCGGATTGTCGTAGAGTAACGACAAGCTCGATTGGTTTTGTAGTTAGATAGTTTATCCTTTTTGATGATTATATATACATTGTGAAAAACTATCCGTAGAGATTTTGTTGAATAGTCAGTGGCCAAGCCTCAAAATTCCAGAACTTTGAATAAGTGAGTTGAAGTGGTAAGCTTAGCACCTTTAATTTAATTATTGAGCTCTAATAGGGCGGTGGAATGTGAGAATTTTATCAATAAGGCGACAGATATTGTAGTCGACATCGACCAGAAGGCTTTATTTTTAACATGTGGTTGTGCATAGCTTTTAAGAAATTGAGCATTAGTATTCTAATATCTAACTGCAACTGCAATGCCACAATGAAAAACGATGTTGTTTTAGTTCACAGTATGCCGATTTGGACGACTTACTTATGACACAAAAGTATTAAATAAAAAATCGTTCTTCTTTCATCAAATAAATACTTTTGAATACTCACTGTGTATAAACACAGAGCTAACGTGGTGACAGGTGTGATTTTATTTTTTGGGTTGCTCTTTATGTTACTTTGTTTCGGTGGTTGATACTTTTACTTGAGTCAGATTTTTGAGTAAAAAGTATTCAAATGAAATGACGTAGCTAAAGTGCAGCCCCAAAAACAAAATGACACCTATCACTATGTTTGTCACCCTAAAATGCGACTCTACCCTGTATTTCCGTCTCGTCGCTCAGATTGTGCCAGACGGCCCGTGTCCCAGCCAGCTTTGAACTCACTTAATTATGTCGATTCCGTGGACTGTCACCTGTGATGCACAAAGAAGCAAAGGACCGGTGGGCACTTACGTTCAATTTGGTACACGGAGGAAGCATATCACGGTTTTAATTTTAATTAGCAAGCTATTATAATTATATGTAAAGGGAATCAACGTAGGTACATGTGTGAACATGATGTTGTTATTTTGCTAATTACTTGTTGACTTTAAAGTTATAACATAATTTATTAATTAAATCCTGTGAACAATATCAGCAACTGAAAGTTTCTTAGTGGAATAAGTATCAAAATCCTTGGTTCTTCTAATCTGCAGATCGAAGTCTAACCCCCGAATTCACAAACGTCAATCAACGCTAAGAACGCGCTCACGCGCATTCTATCCCGTAAAATGTCAATAGAACTGCAAGGCAAAGCTATACTTCTGAGGGATGCTAAACGTTGATTTGCGTTTGTAAATTCGGGCGTAAATCAGTAATAACTCATGTAATTTAATAAGCCTGGTCAATCGCACTGTTGGGCGAACGGTCTCATTTTCAACTAATCGCTTCAGTCAAAGTTCAATAACTACGCTCATGTATATCATGTGTATTTTCCCGAACATTTCGCCCAAGATCCTAGAAGCTATAACCTAAATTAACTAAAACATCTGGTATATCTAACTCCAAGATCATTTGACCTCAAAGTAAACAGTGGTTTACTGGCATTGTATGGGCGTACATTGAACTTACACTAATGAACCTATGAATTAGCTTAACGGTAAAGATCACTTTATCTAACTATTGCATAACATATACTACGGTAATCTTCTTATCTTACAAAGTTTGTTATACATAACACTTTTGACTTCTTGGTTAGAAGAAAAATCTAACATACCTACAGGTGCCTCATTGCAATCTCTTATTTCCAGTAGTTCTTGTGACTAGAACATCTTTTAGGCGAAATATTTACCTACTATAAAAACCCATATTCTTTTCATAATTATTATCATTATTAAACTTATCGCTGAAGTAATTTATTTCGCATTGTTTTGTTATTCATATTCAAAATAACTGTTCTGACCGATGTCGTTCTATCTAAATGCTACATGACTTTGACAGATCAATAAAAAATACGTTTGAGAACGAACAAATTTGTCGATCCCATCCTGTTCAACAGGTACAAAATCCAGGAACAATCATTTATCAAAGATATTCAATAATTATTTTCTAAATCTGCCACTTTTGTTATTTAGAATCGAAGCGGATACTAATTTGATAAATCAAAACCCATGAGTATCGTTCTAGCAGTTCTCATTCTTTTCGTGTAAAAAACCAGACTTCGTTTGATATAAATCGAAAGACTGCAGAAAGAGCTGCAAAAAGATGGAAATAAGGCTCCAGGACTACCACTTGTATCTAAAAAGGGCAAAACTTCTGTTCAGAATCGACATTGACTTGAGTAGCCCTACAGATCGCTTGCAGACACGAGAGATAGGCATGATGCATACATAACGCGCTGCCCCTGTCTAACACTGATATTGTAATAAAAACACGTAGATAGGTTACTTGTGCTATAAAAGTGGCACCCGAAATCAGGACTTCGACCACCTGAGCAAAGCATTGACAGTTTGAGACGACACTGCGCAACATGTATCTGTCTCGTTTACGCTCTAGTTAATAATCATACTATCTTGTACACACGGTCAAATCATAGGTACAGTCAACAGCACATCAGGTTACCCCATTTCCGTTTTTTCTCTCGCTCTTGCCAAATGTCATTTCTTCGCAATAGAGCAAGGAGGACTGACCGGAAATGGGTAGCGGGATGTGCCGTCCACCGTACGTTCGCCAGGGGTCAATTTTTGACTTCGCGTCATTACTGACATAACCTATTTACGTCTTTTTCATTGTAATATCATTGCTGTCAAAGGGCTATTTGTCTCTTTCCAAATCGTAGCAACATTTCATGGTGATGTAGTCACATTTTACGCGGCCCCTGTTTTTCTATTTTCCTCGCTTGATCTATGGGACGCATTTCCTCACTTTCGAATAACACTCCAGTATTCCCTTTTATGTGTTTCTGCTTTAAAAATGTATTTACAGTTAGGGACCGGCCCGATGCACGTTAAAGAATTATTTGGGATAGCAAAAACGGTTGAGAATTTACTTTTGGGTTCTCGAAATACCTTGGTTGTTGTTGTTTGTAAAATAAACATTGGCTGGTATGCGATTTTGTCGATTCCTTTTGAATGCGTAATTAAAAACTAATATAGCACTTAGGCACACTTATCACAGAAAGGTGCGATGTATTTGCTGAAAATATGTACTTTAGTTAAACATAATTATTTTTGCTGACAACATGTACTTTAGTTGAGCAGAAGTATTTTCTGCATGTTATTCTCTATTCCTTTGTGGTAAAGCATTGTTTTCCAAACTTAGTAGTAGTAGTTGCCAAATCACTTTGTGTATATCTGTTTATTAAAAAACATTTAATGTCCACTTTTTAGTCAAATCTAAGGATATAACAAGAATGATTGCTGGAGATCTTATCTCTTAATAGTAAATGGCACCAATAAAAAGATAAGAAATCAAACAGCAAATTAATTATCCGCTTTAGGGTTAACCATAAACAAATACTATGAGAAAAATATGGGAAACGTAAAACAGCTAACCGAATTAATGCCAAAACGTCTTGCCAAATATTAATGGTGTCCGCAATGAAATGATTTCTTAAGACATATTTCATCACCATCCTAAGCCTTATCAGCGCAAACGATCTAAAAAGCGACCACACGCAGAGATATTTTTCGAGCTTGCCATTTCTAATGGCCGCTGTAATGACCTAGCCGCGTTTACACAAATCTTAAATTACCACCGTAATATATTACAATTACGCTCCAAGAGGCGTATTTGAATGGGCGTTCTGATATCGATCAGGTATTTCATCAGGTCGGCAGAGGCGGTGGGCACGATTGTATCTGGGCAAGGAAGAGATCGCGACTGCTGATCTATCTTTCGTATGCCAATTAGCCAATTAGAGATGGCAAACAACGCCAGCCAGCTTAGATAAGCCTGCGTTTTCGTGGTCGCACCTCCGACATTCCCTTTATTCCCATTCGTTAAACCATTAATCGCGTTCAAGAGGGTATTAAGAAAATTCTCGCGGCATATTCTTCAACGGACGGGGTCGCGACCGTCATTTGTTTATTTTTTTAATTCCAAAGCCGTCGATTTTACAATCGAAAGGTAAGCGCTTAATTCCGAAATTCTTATAAGAGATCGTGTAATTAGATAAGTGTCAGTTGATAAAATGGAAACGTTTAGTTTGTCTCCATTTATGGATGCATTGAAGTCGAAGAGCACGCGTTCGTGACTGGGGGTCTATTCTGGGCATGCGTGAGACGATCCTAATTATAAATCCGAGACAATAAAAGGTCAAAACAATAACTAATGAGGCATTGATAAGAAATATGATTGTTTGTGTTGGTACCTTTAACGGAATTGCTTAACAAAACTGCACGCATCTCTTTTGTTTTCGTAGTTATTACTTTACCTTGCATTGTTTTAATTAGATATAAATTGTTAACAACTTAAACGTGTTGGCTTGGTAGCTGTTATTTTGTACCTTGTAATTTGTAAATTAAATAAAATTGTGTATGTGCGGTAAGTTTAATAATGAAAAGTAATGATTTAATGCATTAGTTAAGGTAAAAAGATTGTCAAAGGGTATACAGTTGATCTGTCTTCTGTACTAACTTCCTCAGTTTTATCTACCTATACAAAATACTCTTCTGACTGATTGACCATTACATAAAAATCTAGTAACCACCACTTGTACTTTTTTAAGTCTCGTATTTCTTGCAATTGACGCAGCAGAATTTCTACTACTCAATTATCGCACACGACTTATCTCTACTGCTTTTCTAGTTGAGACCAAAAGAAAGAAAGTTTCATATCTGAGACTTAATTTGGCGGGTAATTAGGTGTCACAGGGATTTCGTGAGCACGGACAGACGGACAGTGAAACCGACGATTCGTGAACGTTTAGAGTTGGACCGAACGACAAACGATGGCAAATGAGACGTCAGATTTGGAAATGTAAGCGACATCTCTAATCGTTAGATGATTCTGATGTACGAGCTAATTATTCTAGCATTAGCGTTGTTACTGGTGAAGGTGAGTGAAATGTGCTGTTGTTTGTAAGGGGTCCATATTGGGATGACTTATGTACTTACTGATAACTTTATACTAAAACAATTATGCCAAACTACATTATGACGAAAGAGTTTATGCGACCGAAAGGGCTTCCGTTTGTAAGAACGTGTTATTTCTAATTATCAGGGGGGCACAGACGCCACTCTATGTAAAGAAGCTCATACAAGGGAAGCTACATTTTCAGAATGAATTTCACTGTGAGGTCACATGATGGCATCAGTTTATGAGATCTTATTTTTAAAAGACACTAATAATAGTGCCGGGTCAGGATGTTTCTGGTACTTTCATTGTGTCTAAGATTTTAACACCTACCTACTGGTTAAAGATCTTGTCTTAAAAGACAGTTAGAAAATAATCATAAGTTCTAATAAGAGTTCAACAGAAATAAAACGGACTTCAACCATAATTACTTAATAATGTACGCTCACGACTATTTCCCAAACGGAGTGGTCAGAAGCACATCAATTGTTGCCGTCATGGTGATCGAAAGATTCAGAACCCCACATTTCGCCGAGTGGATTTTGGTCCCAACGCGGTGAGCGGCGATTACCGCCGTTATCCAAGTTGCTTGGGTTTAATATTGTTGTTCTCTTTCACTGGAGAGTTAGCTGCAAGTTAAATGAATTAACACAAAGTAAGTGTTCAAGCCAGATTTGGACTCGAGACCTTACGAACTTTGAGCCAGATTATTTACCAATAAGACTATTTATCTAACTACTGAGTTTCTTGTCGGGTCTTTTTAGTAGGAACAACCTTACGTAAAGTTATATTTTGTTCATGTCGTTTAATGTTTAGTATTACTGTTTGTATGTTTATTATTTGGTTAAAAAAACGAAAGTGATTTGTAATCAGATAACATAAACGGCCTATGTACGTCCCACTGCTGGGCACAGGCCTCACCTCAACTATGAGGTGGTGTTGGCCATACTCCGACACGCGGGCTCAGTGCAGATTGTTGGAGGGGTGTATAGTGAGCAACCTTATTTTCAGGCCTCTGACTAGGCTTAACGACTGGCATCTAGCGACGTCAACCGAGACCAACTGCCTAACGTGCCTTCCGAAGCACAAGATGCCCGTAAAATACATCACAAAATTTCGGTCGGAGTGAATTTATAATGATCTACTTAAATACAAAAACATCGCTTTGGAGACACACTCAGCCTTAATCAAGATACTAATATACTCAATCGCACAGTCAACTACATCCTACCCAAATTCTAACGCCGCTCACGTCCATGTTCAATATTCCAAGCAAATGCCGGATGCACAATAACAGTTTCAAATAACAGCATTACTGGCGCTTAAGCCACAAATAAACCATTCATAGGCTTAATTTATAAACAATACACAACTCTGTTAGCTGAGGCAACGGTGGGAATGGGCTTCGTAATGGTCGATAAGTGTTTGATTAAGGTTTAAAGAAAGGAATAATGTAACACTTAAGGTGCCTTGAAGTCAATGCGAACGTTGACCGGCGACACGTTTGCCAAATATGGTCTACTTTAGATACTTAAGGGTAATTGTGTGATAGCTCTATGAAAATATTATCACAAACTAAATAGAGTATTCTTACGGCATTTGCATTAATAACATCAACTCATCATCATCAGCTTGTCATAGTTCACTGCAGGACATAGGTATCTCCCAAAATGCGCCACAAATCCCGGTTCTGAGCCTTCCGCATCCAGTCCGATCCCGCCACCTTTCTCAGGTCATTGGTCCATCTCGCTGGGGCCACCCTACACTGTGTTTGCCGATCCGTGGTCTCCACTCAAGGACTCGTCTGCTCCAACGGCCATCGGTCCTTCTACAGACAGACTACAGACGAGCTATGTCGACGAGCGACCTCATTCCTGATGAAATCGACTATGCTGATGATATGGTGCTGCTGAGTCCTGTAAAAGGCAAAAAACTTCTAAGACACAAAAGTGTCCCCTGACTTCAAAATGGCTTGGTATTGTTTTCACTCATGTTAAACTATACAATCGAACCAATTCCTCTTTCGCCATTATATTTCCGAACAAACTAAACAATGGCTAAAAATATAAAGGCTACCGCGTGGCTGCATGTTGTCAAGTAAGTTATTTAAATGGAGTTTTACCCACGTTACAGTGCCTCAGGGTTGCTACCTATGCACTATTCACTTTTAGCTCGGTCAGTATTATTTTATGATTTTATTAGTGAATTTTAATTTCTTTTTGTATTGCAGATCTGATAGGTAAACTTAATCACTCACTCACACTTGACCAAAAGACAAGCTTTTTGTCAAATAACTCTGGATTTGGTGTAATAGGTAGAAGGCTGGCTAAAACACCAGACAGTTTTTTTTTTGTTATAGAAAATAAAGTCGGTTGGTATTGGTCTGGATATTCCTATGTTTTCGCAAAAAGTATCCAAATGTTTCTATCTCCGTTTTCTAGTATTCCGTGTTACAAGCTTTCTTTAGTTTGAGGCTAGACGGTGCTGTGTTCACGGTGTGAGGAATAATGTCTCACCATCACCCTGTCATAGTCCACTGGTGGACATAGGCCTCTCCCAAAGTGCGCCACAACTCCCTGTTCTGAGCCATCCGCATTCAGTCCGATCCCGCCACCGTTTTCAGGTCATCGGTCCATCTCGCTGGAGGGCGCCCTACACTGCGTTTGCCGATCCACGATCTCCACTCAAGGACTCGTCTGCTCCAACGGCCATCGGTTCTTCTAAAGACGTTACCAGCCCTCTGCCACTACAGCTTTCTGATTCTGCCTAATAATGTCTAATGACATTTATTTATTAAATAGTTTTTGTTTTGTCTATTACTTATTTATAAATTTTGTCGACAGCCCTATCAGACTAGCCGCTGACATATTCGATAATTTATTCGAGTAATGGCTTGGTATTCTATAGCATGCTACGAGCTGGCATTACTTAATTTTCTTTTATTAATCATCATATTTCAGTGCTTAACGCTAATTGAATGTTGGACCTGTCCTGTGTGGCGACAGCTAAATGCGCTTCTGGACAGTTGTCCGGCCAACTGGCTTCTTTTAGCATTTTGTTTGTAGTAACTTTGCTAAAAAGTGGAGCTTTATATCAGCAAGTTTTTTGTGAAAGAACAATACTGGTCGTCCTTTAGGAAGGTTTATTGATGAAGGTTTACACTTTCAAGCCATCAAGTAAAAAACTATTATCATTACCCTAAAGTTTTGCTGAGTAGTGGTTATACAACAGCTAGTAGAAATTAACCATTAGGTTACATTAGAAGAAATGGCTTACAAACTGGATTGTTTCCGACAGCAAAACTTTGTTTCTTGTAAACATAAAAAACTTTTTCACTGTGTAATTAATTTACCATCAATATTAGCCAGCACCAAAAGTTATTGCTCTTTTTTTTGGATTTTTATTCATTATTACACCAAAGTATAAGAAATTGTTTATTTTCCAAGTAAACTATAATAGGCGGGTTTACTGCCAGAGATATAAAAACCTCGCGTTTTCAGACAGATTGCTTTTAAAGCAGGTCATAGTGCGAGTGTCACCGGACGTTTTTCCGTGTAATTTTGCAGTAAAGCCCGGTAACTGTTAATATAGCAACGTTGAGCCCGTTAATTGTGTGCCAGGCCCGGATTATGGTCCGACCTTCGTTAACGCCGGATTTGGACCTCCATACACACTATACTCGTGGTCGTCGGCCTGATCATGGAATTTCATGTGACACTGCAACTTCTTCTCGTTAAAATTCTCAATAGTTTGTTGTTAACCATTTTCATGATGCATTTACGCTTGAGGTATAGTTAGACGTAGAAACCGTAAATTCACAATACTACTTTGCCTATCTTTTGTTTATAAAAATACTAGCGACCTGCCCCGGCTTTGCACGGGTGCTTTGGGATGTTATTAAACATACAGTTAACATAGGAACCGAGAAAGAGAGAGAGAGAGAGAGAGTTTGTTTCACACTATGTAGTGATTCAAGAAAGTGGTAATTTTGGGCTATTTTCTATCAAAAGAAGTTGTCAGATTGTGTATTTGTAAACGAAAGAGCATCTGTTAGACATAAGTTAATTTTTAGAGTTTGATAAATTTAGTTTTCACTGTTAAAATGGTTTTTATAACTCCTCAAACCTCTTAAAATCGGGAGATTACTCGTATGTATAAAATGTATGAATGATATTATATATTTACGATCAAACTAAAAAAGTAAGTAGGTATTATTCTGTATTCCTTCCTACTTGTTGCTCAGCCGTTAATCCGGGTTACTTGGTTGGAGTAGTCCTTCCCAGTGAACAACTGAGAGCTTGTTAATTTCAGCTAGTCCCGAGTGGATTATGGTCAGACCTTCTTAATGTCAGATTTAGACTTGGATACATGTAAACTACTGCCTTCATATTATGATAGTTAGTAAAGACATCAATGATTACACGCTTTTTAAGGATTTTTTTAATTTTACTAGAACGAGTTGAAATAAATGGCCATGATGTTCGATTTTCATGTAATTATTTTAAATGACAAAAATGAAAAAATTAAAAAAAATATGACAAAATGAAACAAAGCTCACTTAACTTGCTAGCCGCGATTTAGGTATAAGACAATCTCATTGAAATACTTTTTTAAAAGTGATTTTTGAGTTCACAACTTGGGTTCAGAATAAACAAATTTTCAGTTGTCAGTTTAAAGTTTTATTTTTGCAGAGAACTTTCCCAATCAGATTATACCTATCAGATTTTATATTCTTTTTAAAAGTTATCTGTTGGCCATTTTCTAACGTAGGACACGTTGGAAAATGGTCTTGCAAGATTTTAATCTAAAATGTCTAATAAGATAAGCAGGTGAAATAAATCCAGTATTCTGAACTTTTAAGTCTTTTTTTTCTCACGTCATCATCACCGGAATTATAGGACATAATTATACCTTATTAAAAATCCCAATATCAAAAAAAACATAATTTATAAATTGGTACTTGAAAATACTAAAATGTATTCATAAATTAAAAATAAATACTGCCAGCGCCCAGATCAATCGCTGAAACAAAACTCAGCCACGAAATTCGCACACGAATTTTAAACATAAGCCTAAGATTTGAACATTGATATTCGTTACCGTTACATAATGAGGATTTTGAACGAAAATTTCTTTAATAAATCATGTTACCGTATTCCCGGAACAGATTACATTGTGTTTGCCTTGCCCGCGCTTTTACGGGGTATTGTTAATGCGATCAATTCAATATTTCGTATTATTGGCCGGCTTTGAGTCCTGGGAATTTTCTTATCGGAAACTGTGGGTAAACCGAAAAGTATGCAAGTTGTATTGACTTTTGCTCTGGGTTTTTAGCTGCAGTATAGTTTAAAAAAGACAACTAAAAGCTACTAACAAGCGATATCTTCTGCTTTATGTACCGTGTGAAGCATTGTATACCTCTACCATAGCTAGAAATAACATGTTAAACTTACTAAGTACAACTGTATGCATGTATAGCACCATAGGGAAGGAGCACTCTAAAAAACGCCAAAAACAGTTTCGTTGTTTTTAAAAATGTTCTCCCGAGCTACTCCGGAAATAGTAAGTACACAAAACTTGTTGAAAAGGAAGTTGCTTAATAGGTCAAAAGGCCACAACACCTTTTTGGTGCAATTGTCTGTACTTTTCTGAAGCTCAGTAATTAGATACACAAAAAACCTAATTAACATTAATATATTCAGTCTACGGAGGTGACAGAACTCGGAATCTCTTTAAAGTTGAAGTAGAAAAAAACATAAACAGTCAGTATAATATAATAGTCGTTGTACATACTTTGAATATAAATTAGCACTAGAGTATAAATGTCCGAACAACAGAACCGGACAGACAGGCGTGGCTAATAATTTTATTATCTTATTATGACTGATTTCTACTACGGCACAATAAACTTTTTAGGAATGAGTTATTAGGTGGATTCGATACGACTTAACCCTGAGATTCTTTAGGCGCGACGCGCAAGAATTTAGTCCTAATTAAATAAAAGCTGCTTTTGGAGACAATCAAGCTTTTGATGGTTTTTAATGTTCCTATGAATAATAGAGTCAAATTTCTATTGAATGTAGAGAGCATTGCATTTGTGAAATCTTAAATTATTAAATAAGTATGTGGGACAGCTTAAACTTAGCAGAGCTTATACTGTGAATATGATTTATTCATTAACATGCCTGAATAGATGATATAACTGGGTTGGGATCGAACCCGTGACTTGACTATTGGCAAAAGCTCTACCAATACCAAGGGGCCAATAAAATTGGCCCCACGTTTTTGATCTTACCCCCTATAATTAATAAAAGTCGCTGAATCTCATTCAGAAGCCTTTAAAGAGCCACCATTTGTCAATTTCGTCCCAAATTTCTCAAGTCAACACGCAAAATAATATGGTTCGTAATTAAAATAAACCGACTTTAAAAATGTTAACGTCCATAAATTAAGCGAAACGGAAAGGGTCCGCGTATCGAGACCTTTTAAGAAACCTGTACACTTGAATTCCATTCCTTGGACCATAGTTAAAATGCTCGAAGAATAGCTATTCATTAGTGGGTGCGAGAATGAGAATTCTTGAGGCACTCTGAATATTCCGATGGCTGTGAGGGTTGTATTGTCTTTGGAAAAATGCCTCAGTCGGCCTCGGTGGTAAATTATGTCGCGCTGTTTGCAACATCGACTTGATGACGCGCTACCATTGGATCGCTTCGAGTTCGAGAACAGCTATCCGGAAGTCTTGTTACTTTTATTTTGTAAAAAAATACAAGAACTGAAGGAGAAGAAACTGACTGTGAGCAAATTTCGTGGGGCAGAGACTGTCATCTAAAAAGGTTTGCAGTAGCAGTCCTTTACTTTTTTTCTGCTATCCTACTGATATTATAAATGCCAAAGCTTTTATGTGTGGATGTGCTGTGTTGCTCTTTCACGTAAAAAATACTGAACTGATTTTACCGAAACTTTACAATAATGTAGCTTATACATCTACAATTTATAAAGAAGTATTCTTTTTTGTTTTTCAACTTAAGTCCACACGGAAAAAGTCGCGGACGGCCGCTACTTAGTACTAGATAAATAGCAACATTTCAATCCAAATATAATTTACAAGCCAAGTCGCAGACGGAAGCTGTGCTAACAAAAAGAGCACACATTTTCACAAGTTCTATAAACAGCGGCTCATAGTATCCTGCCGGTTTTTAATCTTCAAAAAGCGTGTTATAATTTAAATGAGATTCCTTTATGTTCTTGATATGTAAAAAGGAATAATATCGGTTCAAGTTACTAAAGTCGAAAGGATCCCCGCTGAGCAGTGGCTGTAACTGTGTCGGAACTCCGCTTGGGTTCGATTCTAATGTTACACCTACAGAAATGTTTTGAGGATATTACCCTAGCCTGTGGCTATATTAGGCATAAAAATCTGAGGAATTCAACAATCAGTGGCGATTTTAGAATTGTGTTAAATAAATTGATGGTTTTAAAGAATTTAGAGGTCTTCAAGTAAGGCATTCACCGTTGTGATGCGTTAAATTAATTAGTGCTTTTAGGTTATGAAATTGGTAGGGGTAAATTGAACTCCAATGAGCTATTTGTACAGTCTTATTTGTAATGAAATAGAAAATTCGTTTCCTTGCGAAAATTGATCGAAATTTTCAATGTGTTTGATATTCAGAAGAAAGTATTTCCTATTGAAGTACTTTGCTTCAATGTAGACAGCTCACATGTCCGGTATGCATTGGTAGAAACACCCTCCATATCCTCGAATATCTCTTTTCTCTGCTTGGGATCAGGATTTGTCTCTAAGTGGACGATGGCGTATTGCTTCCGGGTTATCCGCCCACTCTTCTTTTTACATAATATAAAAAGCCTATGAAGAATAAAACCATGTGTCAAATCTGAGCTAATTACTTTTGCTGTTAAAAATACTGAAAACGTCAAGTTATTACAAGTAAGTTAAAATAATGCCACACACCTGAATGTTGCTGATATCAAGTTGGACGACAATCAATAATCGTTTTTTTCGGTCATCCTTGATTGCGACTGTAAATTAACTCTTTGTTCTCGATGACTCTTAAATTCAATTTCCACAACAGCGCCAATGGAAGACCAGAGCGCTTAAATTTAAACGACACGCAAACCATTAAGAGCGTGTAAAATTATTCAGCATCCTGTCGGAAGGCCGAACAAAGTTTGCTCTTTGCATATTTAAAGAAACACTCGCCTTATCTGGCGCTCATCGTCGATTCCCTTCACAGATACTTGAGAAAAACGGAGCAAAGTAAAGGTTGGGATTCTTACGCCCATGCGCACGCATTAGGACAAAATTAAGTGCGGTTATGTGTTTCAACTGTCACATTAAAATACCGCCCGATCCTCGCCGCCGCCACAGTATAAACCATACAGTAGAACATCTACATACAAACGTACCACTCTCGGTTTGAATGTGTCGCGATATCACGCGCACGCGGTTTCACGCACACGCTAGCATAAAATAGAGAGGCATAGGGAGGCGGCAGTACGGACGGGCTGTGCCGCGTGTCTGTGTGCACGCTAGGCTAATAACTCGACGGGCGGCCTTAGATAGCCTACTGGATGGTTTATACTGTGCCGCCGCGGAAAAATAAAACATACGCCGCAGCTATTGGCAGTACAATTATTCGATGAATCTCTTGCGCTTTCGAAGTTACGGCCCCGCTGTCAATTTATCGGGTAAACGGCTCAATAAACTGCACTTGTAATGAGCATTATTTTAATTTGAAGTCAATTTACAATCATTTTATTGTACACGTTGATACAGATATTCTTAGCGCGGGCTTATTGGCAGCTTAGCATGCGAGAACGTTATTGTTTCTATTCATTCTATTATCTATGCAACTAATCACTGTTTTTGTTCTATGATACTGGGCAGTTACTTCCAAAGGAATACCAACCTTAGGAATAAAACGAAATGCCTTATAAATCACGACGTAAGAATCATAACCCTCCTTGGGTTATGATTTTGACTGAAAATTGGTCGCCTTACTGACACGATTTGTGAAAAACTGCTAGTAGAGATGGTGCGCTCATTCCGTGAGGTCTATGTCCAGCCTAAACCGCAAAGCTTAACAGAGAGTTTAGGGAGTTTGGGCTGGGCAATTTGCCTCATTTACCAAAAAAAATATTGCAAATTGTGCAAAATGACACACCAGCGGTGGGTCTAGTATTGGCTGATAAGTATGTATTATTGAAACGCATGGACCGATCGTCCCAGTAGTGGGCGTCGTTCGGCTGATAGTTGATGATTATAATTTTAAAAACTATTTTGTAAAATATTTAATTTTATTCGTCTTGTATCCAGCGGAATAGCAGGGCTGTTGAATTGACATTAATTATCTATATCAAACTGTATTAACAATCCCAGTCATAAAGCCAACGTCCGTTTTTTCCAACTACTTATCCAGTAGCAAAGGGTTAGAGCGATGTTTACCTAAAAAAACTACGTCCATTGACTATCGGATGAGTCAACCGCGTAAAGTCATTTCCGTGGCGAGTCGATTAGTCTCGAGCATTGAGATCAATTAAAAGTTGGGGACGAGATACGAGATGGAATCCCGCGGGAAGCGGTCGTGCGACGTCCACCGGGTTACGCTTCGAAAAAAGTAAAAAACGACAAAGAGGATTTTACGTCGCGTTCACACGATAGCTCACTTTTTGCGGGAATCGTTCAGGGGTTTTGTCTCAATGAGGTTCATTTCTGTTTTTTATTGTTACAGGTTTTGTATTAAGATATAAAATTTCTTTTTTAATCACGATAACTGCAAGCAAACTGACAATTATTAGGAGGACCATGATTTGATTTTTGACACAGAGCTGAATATTTATGCATTTATAGATTTTAAGGGAAGTTTTGTTTTCATAATTAGATAAAGGGGTCGTAAATATTCAAATTCACACGTATAATAATAAGAACATGTTTTGAATATTTTTATTTACTCACTTTCAATAAATAATATTAACTTTTAACACGTCGCTTTATGTTCCGATGTCCGAGGCATACTCTCAACTATCGTAACACCTAAACCTATCTTACGCCGTCCTTTCAAACTTCTGGAGATAAAATTAACGCTGTAGCGGTTTGTTGAGTAAAAAGCATGTTTTGAAGCTCGGGAAAGTACATTTTCCAAAATATATTACACGTCACACTACAAATGTTTTTCTTTCTATTAACCATACTTCAAATTACTTCCTTTTTAGTACAGATAACTAAATATCGTCACCAATTCACAACTCGTTTGGATTTTGCAACCACCGCCAGAAAAAGAACACTACAATAGGTACAATACAAAATATTTATTTCATTTTCTTTTTTTTTTATTCAAAATGGGTTTGCGTTTGACCTCAGTCTCGCCTGATGGTAAGCGATTACATTACAGTGATTGGGAGTCCTCATTTAAGCAATAATTTTGCTTGCGTTTGAAGATTCCGCTCTTCTTTAACATTTTAAGAAATACATTAGGAGTAAGAACACTACGTTTGCAAGGATTCTCAGTGTGAGAGCGCCCTATACGACACAAAGTGAGATCGGCTCATAATGTGGTCGGGCGTAATGATGTTGCGTTTACGATAAGCGCTTACGTAAATTAGTTTCAATAACACACTATTAGTTTATTCTACACTATTAGCCTGAACATCCAGGCCTTAGATTGAACTTAGAAAGCTGCCATCACCGTTGATGATGGGTTTTGCTTATTATGATTAAAATTATGTTGAAACGTATTGAAAATATAAATAAAAGGATATCTTATACATTGCACTAATTCTAAGGTAAACCTTGACCTTTTCTTTTTGGACCAGAAACTATTGAGAATATAGCCAGTATAATGATGGTGTGCGTACAGAGTGGTAAAATAAATGTCTGAAATATTTAGAAATGGCACCTCATTATCATTAGTATAACGTAACATACCCATACGACCATATACCTAATGAGTTAGTCAGAGGCACGCTGATTGTTCCCGTCATGGTTAACGGAACATTCTGAAGCCCACATTTCGCCGAGGGAATTTGAACCCAACGTGGTAAGGAGCGAGCCTACAGCCGTTATTCTAGTTGCTTGGGTTTCTTAATGGTGCTTTCCATCACCGGAGAGTTAGCCGCAAATTTTACAATGAACACAAAGTACGTGTGTCCGGCCAGATTTGATCTCGGGACCACCGGGTTCCGAGCCAGAGTGTTTAACCACTAGACCACGACGCCCTCATCGCATTATCATTGGTCATATTATAATAATAGTGTTCAACTTATTTAGTGATGGTTCAACCGAAATGATTATGACCTAGCCATTGCAGTGTTACAAACTTTATTTTTAACCCCGTCTATACTTCAATTTAAGATCAGCAGCCGAAAATTAAATGAGTAATAGCAGAATTTATTGAGCTTAGCCATTGCGCTGAGGGATCTTCAGTTACGCATTTTTAAATGGGACGGATAAAGTATTTACTAGAACGAAATAATATCTACTATTAGACTAACAATAAATCTTATGAAGATACTAACATTTAGTGCCAGATAATACGAGTACTACCTACTCAAGTAGCAATATGTTTAAAATATTCAAATCTCTTACTGAATTGTGTCGTATTGTAGGTACACAAAACAACACAATGTGTTCTTCTCAATGTTACTTGATGTTACCTATTGCAATAAAAAAAAGATATCTTAACTCATTATATTCCCGACGAATGAACCGATTTGATAGAACATAATTTTGATTCGAAATTTGGTTCGATCAAGAATGTTTGAAGCCACGATTGAAAGGAAAACCAGGATTAGTTAAACTAAATCAGAGTATTAACATAAACAAAACACTCGCTTATATGATACCCTGCCATGGAAAGTAAGCCGAACATATGCAAACTATTAATGCCGTATAATTGAAACTGTCACTTTTTTAAAGAGTAATTTTCCTGGGGCTAACTAATTAACATTTTAATAAAGTAAGAATTTCTGGTCTCATCAGGTCTGGTCTGTGAAGCTGTGAATGCAGATGTAAGATATTAGAGATTAGTAACATTTCAAAAAAAGACACAAGCGCCTATTTCTTTAAAATATTTTTTTTTCTACCGTCTGGGATCATTTTATTGTGAGTAGGTTCTACGCAAACACCTGTGATAATTCAATACTGAACTTCAAACTCAATAACCTTTTGTAAAATCTTACACTTCGAACAGATCAAATTGAATTGAATTATTTTTTAGAGATATGAGGAACAGGGTGTTATATTCCTCATCCACCATAGAAAAGGGAGGATCCTCCGACCAGAGAGGTGTTTTAAGTTATAGACAGGTGACGGGTGTTTTTGTCGGGTTTTTCTATCTATGCGCAATCGCTCCGAAAACTTTGATGGCGCGTTTCAGGATTGTGTTCGTAGTTCCTATGTGGCGAGATAGATGTCGCTACAAATTTTAACTGTAGACCTTTTATTCTGTCAAAGTATTTTTATGAATTAAGGCAACCACTGTCACAAAAGCTTTCGCAAATGAGCTCTACCAAGGTAATGTGTCCAATTCTTGTAAACCTGTCCTTGTAAACAAGTCGAATAATAATATACTCCACAACGTGCCAACGAGCTTCTAAATTCCCATTACAAATAATTATAATGCTTTTCTAATGCTTGTCAAACGCACTATCACCGCCTGTTACCGTCCTAGGAGCAGGCAAGACCGTGGCAGCAGTCTCTCGAATTAATTATAACCACCGTTACCGCGCCTGCGCAAATACAAACTTGTTTAAGCCTGTCTTCTGAATGAATGAATCTACACGTCGTGAGATCGTCGTGGATCGGTGGGTAAACACTCTAGCTCGGAACTGTGGTCCCGAGTTTTAATCTTTCCAAAATACCTAAGTGAATACTTTGTGTTCAGACACTGATTTATAGCAACCGGTATAACGGTGGTAGACTCACCCCTTACCACGTCAGGTTCGAAGTTATTCAGTGACGTGTGGGCTTCAGAATGGATGAGCTTGTGACTGAGAAGAAGGAAATAAGACGCAACTTGGTTATTAAACAAAAAGTATTCCATTTTTTTACATTAGGTTTGGGTTGTTTGACTTTGGGTTCAAATTAGTTTGGCGATGTGTGGGCTTCTAAATGTTCTGTTCACCATGACGGCAACAGACGGCGCGCCTCTGACTACCCCGTTTGAGATAATAATAATCTGTGTTTATTCTTTAATTTAGTAGCTGTGCCATGAACAGTTTTGCCGTTCCCTAACAAGTCTGCGGCAAGGATGTGTTACCACAGCACTCACTCAACCCAATAACAGGATCTGCCACATCTTACGGGTTTCTGTGATTAAATAAAATTATACGCCGTCGTGCACGGGATAGCACAACTGATGCGGCAGTCGAGTTTACTAGGAGGCAGATTTGTTTATGTAAACAACTGAGTACACTTTTCCAGGCATATTTTAGTGGCGTTACGGACCAGGTATAAAATAGGAAATTATTTACATCAACCTTAACAGAGGGGAACCATACTGCAGACATAAGACCCTTTTGGCAATGGTTCTGTAAAGGTTAATGTGTATGCCTCTAATCTTACTTATAATATGGATTGCGTTAAGGCATAGTGGTTAAACCCTCTGGCTTGGAACACACCCACCCTGGTGGGTTCAAGTCTGACCAAAACACCTTCTTTTTGTTCATACAAACAGTTTTGCGCTTAACTCTCCGGTGATAAAAAACACCGATAAAATACGATACGGTAGGCTCAGCCCTTCCTACGTTGGTTCTACATTTTCTCAGTGAAATGTAGACTTCTGAATGTTCCGCTTACCTAAATGTAGCATAAAGTTAACAATCAGTAGGCTAATATCCTGTTTGGGATATAGTCGTGAGCGAATGTAATGTTTTTAACATGTAACGAGTCTGAATGATAAGATGTTTGATGTCTTAAGTCAGACATATTATGTTTTCAAACGAGTGCAGTCCAAGTGCCTTCTGTTTTACTGCCCCTTCTACCACAATGCGGTTCTAGAACAAACCTACTGCATTCTAATGAAAGTATTACTAAATGTAGCCATTAAAACAATTCCCAAGCTAGAATTTAAACTTTCCTCATCCCGCCATAGAAACCGGACATTAAAGTTTCAGTTTCACTACGTGCTTTACCGTTAACTAAATAGCGGTATTAATCATAATCTTCTTTGGCGAGATTTGCTTGAGTATTTTAGATTGTGGTTATTAAAGTTTAGTTATGAATTGGGTAATATCGTTGACGGAATAGTAATGCAATTTTAATGTCGGGTTTCTACGTGAGTTTTACTAGTGTACTAGCAGTAGTAACAAAATCATCAAGTCATCAAGAAGTCATTGGTCATTTATAATAAAATAATTAGCAGACTGTTGGCATTCTTTAAATGTGCGGATTAGCGGTTATTGACACACATTCGAGATATCTATCGAGAAAACTGTAATGCAATTTAAATTCGCGTTGAAAAAATATCTAACGGTAAATTTTAGTATAACTTACGGTGGAATTCACAAAAGCAAATTAAATAGTTGAGCGTTTAACAAATACTTGAACAACGCTCAAACTGTTATTTCGCATTCACAAAGGTTCATCAATTGCTCCTCCTCTCACGTGATTAAACTAAGTTGATTAAGCACTCAAACGAAAAAATCGTATTCATGAAAGACAATCAGCGTGCCACAGATAATAAAATGCCATAAAATGTGACAAATAGCATGCTCAAATATTTAAAAAGTTGAGAGCGGTCGCGACCTATCTTAAATATTTGATTTGGAAGTATTTCAGCTTTAACGCCCGTTTTAAGGACTTTCGTAGAAGAAGTACCCATTGTTAGAAGTCTCTGTAATGTGTAATACCTAAAAACACTACAGAAATATGTCAAAACGCAATTTCAAATGCTACTAAGAATTGCAGTTTCCGACAAAAGAAATTAGTCAGCACGCCCCCAAATTGGAAGAAAAGCAATCAAGCAACACAGCCAATATACGGAATACTCCTCGCTCTCCATCATTATGCCAAGGGCAGTTATCAAAGACCCACAATCAGAACAGGATACTACCATTTCCAAGAGACTCTTCCAGACTCCAATGTTTGCTAAACTGTAGCTTGGATGCCAATGCCAGTTATCAAAAATCCTGGGTCAAAAGAATAGTTAGTACCATTATCAAAAAGAGTCCAGTGTGTGCCTTTCTAGAGTGTAGTGAACTTGGTGATTCAAAGTGTGACTACCCATGTTTCTATCTAAATTTTAAGAATAGCTGCTGGACAAACACATTATTGCTTCATTAAAGGCTCTGGACCACAATAAAGAGACTGTTTGGTATTCTCAAAAGAAGATTTTCTTGTCCTTATTTATATCAACTATTGGGAATGGCCTATGTTGGTATAGTTATAATCCCACCAACAACAGTGGAATGTGCAGTGTACTGTGGGCTCTGTTAGGAACACATGAAGTTAAGTCGTTGGTGTTGTGTAGAAGGCACCTAACATAATGTAATAGTGTAGTGAACACAAACTGCATAAATAAACACCGTCAAATCAATATTTGTTTTATTTAACAACTAATTATTACACAGTTCTAAAACACAAGTTCTTTTCCTTATCTATTCACCCATCATGTCACTGCAGGGGAAAAGCCATCACTCCCAGTTTTTAAGTTATTGAAATAAAAAAGATGTGCACCTACTTATTACTTAAGGTTGTTTGTTTCCCCCTATACACCTAAAATTGTGTAATGAATATTTGTGTCTATCCTGTGTTTGGGTGTTATATCTATTTACTAAAGTACCTATGTACACACATCAAAACTGTCTAGGGATATCTTTTTTCTAATATTTCATAAAGTTTCGTTCGTTTACAAGTTGAGCATTATCGTTTGATTTTGCTAAAATTTTGACTTAATTTTGCTAAATTTTTTTGACGTCCTTACGATTGTACAATAATGCTACTACAATGGATTTCTTTATACAATCTGAAAGGGCAGATGAAGCAGTTTCTGTGTTCTAAAAATTTCTACGTTGGTATCAATATTTTAATTTTTACAGCCTCCCAAATAGCTATACTTTGTATGAAAGATATCCCTAGACACTTTTGAGCAGTGTATTAAGAAACAATATTGTTTGTTCAGTCTTCATAATCTATGCTAAATTTTGTGAGCCGTGACCCCAGTGTAGATCTCGAATATAAATTATGAGTTTCATAATTTATATTCGAGAGAGATAATTAATAAAAACACTAAACGAAAAATGAATAATTTATTTTATATAATTCAAAAATAACAAATAAACTATAGGTTCACACAGTTGAAATAGAACATTACAATGTGAAATCACAACAAGACAACAATTTGACAAGATGAGGAACACATTATTGCACACTTAAAATCACTTAGAGTGAAATCTTAAACAAAATTGCACTAAATTTTTAATATTCTTTTGACATTAAAATTATTAATTCAGCCTTACTGATGATCACCCAATCCCTTAAATAGCACCAAATTAACTCCGTGTGAACCTAATTAGCACATTTAAATTATCACATTCATACATTCCCCGCAAAGTAAATTCGTGCAAGAAATATCGCGAGTTTAAATGATAAAAAGGGCAATAAATTCACAATGATAAGAAGCAATTTCACTACACTTCAGGATAAAATATGGTCTGAGATGGTAGAAGCAATTATTTTTTAACCCCCCACACGCTTACCTCTTGAAATCGACGTGGTATTTGTCTTGTGCGATTTAGTGTCGGCTCCGATACCGTTTACAATCAATAATGACGTTAAAGGATGCTTGCACGCGATCGAGAATAAATATCGACTATTTTTATGTGGTAAGTGCCTTTATCGACTAATACTTTATCGAACGAATTAAGTTACGAACGGTTTTATTGGACTAGCTGTGCCCGCAGCTTCGCTCGCGTAGACTTTCGTCTGTGACAAAAAGTGTTTACACATAATATTATATTCATCAGGAATATATCATTATTCGATGCTGAGTTATTTTGAAAATTATGATATATCCTTATTATATGTATATCAATCAAATCAAACAATATGTTTATAAAAACAGCTTCCCGAATTGAGCAGTATTTTCAAAGCATAAAGGTTGCATTGAGTCAACCTTAAATGGTAGTCTTAATCCTATTGAAGAATTAGCTCCTATTAGCCGTAGCGTGGTGTTTTTTTTATAAATAGCGACCTATAGGTCCTTTTTTCGATAAATGAACTAAATTAAAGAAAAACAACCAGCATTCTGAGATTAACGAGTTCACCCGAACAAACAAACTCACCATGCAGCTTTTTATTACTAGATAAAGATTTTTTTTTGTTTAAAAACAATTCAAGTGCAAAACACTAAAATACGAGACAACATTACATGATAGTCCTGATTACAAATTAAGCTTCTTCTTGTGTTTTGGAAATTAGAAACCCAGCTCCTCGTCGACAGATTCATAATTTGTGTTGGTGCGTTATGCTAAATGAATCGAATGACTTAGAAATATATTGGCAGTGTGTACTTGTGTGTGTACTATCGCGCCAACGAGAAATTTTTTAAAGATTTTTTTAGAAATTATGTAAAGAACCCACGTCTTACCACTTAACTACTTTCCATAAGAATTATTGTAACTTCCAAATGGAATTTAGACGAATAGTTTCAATCCGGCGACTACACACGACATATCGCCTGTCACTTGTCACCGAAACGTCGTTCCGATTTATTTGAGATGATACAAAGCGCAGTACCTATCGAATTAACTCTTCATGTCGGTGAGACGTTATCGTCGCACGACATCAGTAGCGGTCGGTAATCTGTCGTATGCGTTTTATTTTACGCGGGTCTGACAGGCCGCTGGTGGCTGTCGGCGGTTACAATCTGCGGTAACCGTTCCCCAATGAATCGGGCATGTTTAATGACATCTCTAGTAAGTTGTGTTTCAACTTTGTCGTCGCATGACGTTTCAATCGGTTATTGCAGACTATCTTGACTATGGTGAAGCTAGTTCTACGATCATAGCGGGCTCTACGCAATCGGAATTATATATATTTGAAACTCACTATATTTCGGAAAAAAGTACTATCCATTAGCCTAAAACGTTTGTAAACCTATTATAAAACCTATCTTGGTTTATAAACTGCATCAATATTAGCAAAAGACGGTTGACATATTTGTCAGTTCAAAAATAAACTTCCTTTGGTTTTTTTGATACGGAATGTGAAAAACGATCATTCAGAGTGAGTCTTATTTTATCTTGATTTTTAGGTATTGTTTCATACTTCATACTTAATGTAATTAAATTACACAGTAAAAGACTTTTGTAAAGTTATAATAGTATTTTAATATTAGTAAGCCTGGGATTTATGCTTATCCGATCTGAATATTTTTGATAATGAGCAAAAACAGAATCTATATTTTCTAGTTAGTTATTATAAAGGTACGTTGCATAATAAATTAGACCAAACAGCATTAGAAAAAACCATTCAGAATATTTAATTACGCCGGGGGCATACTACTAGGTGGCCTTGGACTAGGGTTGTCGATTGCAATTAAATAGAACATTCATTAAACAAATACTGTAAGATAAACCTATAAGCCTAAAATAACCTACTAAATTAGTTAAATAAATTGCACTGGACAGTGTTCCATCTAGCGTCATCTAGCACCAAATTCAGCAATTAAGTTAACTTAAATGCTTGTGCTATAGGATAAGGATACTGGACGACGGCTAAACATACTTACATACTACTTTTTTTGTAAATACATACTTAATATTATTATAAATAATAAACACCCAGACCACTACAAACAGACATGTTTATGAACACAAATGTTTGTACTGTGCGGGGTTCGAACCCGCGATCTTTGATGTAGTAGCCAACTTCTTAACCATTGCGCCAAACTGGTAGTAAATATTTCATGAAAAGCATTACTTAATTAACAACATGCAAATATGCAAAATAAATAAACGCACTGGTTAGCGCAGTGCTTACGAGCGCTTAGATGTGATAGGAAGAGTCGCGGGTTGGATGCCCGGACCGACAAAAATAACTAAATTCCTGCATAAAAACATTTGTTCTGCTCCTTGTTTTTTGTGAAACTTTAGTGATTTTTACTAAGTTCAATTTATAAGGAAGTTAAGAAATATTTATTAGTATTTAATAAAATTAATCGTGTTTGTTTTTGTAGAGCATTGACTTTAAAACAATGCTCAATACAAGATCTTGTGCGGTAAACCTTTATAGCGGTTGTAAAATTTCGCCAACCTTATCAGGTGCATCTCGACAATGGCCCCAACCGATCCAATGCGTCTCAATAAAACTCTTACACAATAAAAGTTTACACATTGTAGATAGTACCACTTACGAGCAATAAAAAATATTGCTTAATAGCCAGTTGCATGCCTTCGCGAAATGTACACAAACCGTGGGTGGCGTGCATACGGTTGAAATGAAATGTTTCAACTGGCTCGAGGCAGTGGCAGCTACTAAGAAGATAACACATGTCTGTTGAGGTTATCCTGATAAGCTAAACCATGGAGCTCTTCAAGAGTGGTTTGGAAAAGTTCTCAGAGGGTCGGCAACACGGCCCCTTTGGTTAGCCCCTAGGGCTCCAAATAATGCTGAAAGGTATACCTGTCCGTCGTAGAAGGCGACCAAAGGAGGAGGTAAGACGATATTACGTGTCTGCAGACATGTATACACTGAACTTTTTAAGCCTACATAATATGTTTAAGTACCACAAGTAGAAATAACACTTCCTAATTATGCTTGTTTTTGACATTGTCCGGAACAAATTTTGCATTTGAAATTAGGTGAAATTCAATTGATGAAGGTAAGGCAAGGAACACTTCATTGGATGCTAAACAATTTTTTTTATGGTGGTCTTCAAGATGACCTCACTCCACCTGAATGGAAGCAGCCGTGAGGTCTAGATATGGGGTAGACAAGTACAGTAATGAAGTATCTACTGGGCTGGTCAATCTCACTTTGAAGGCCTGTATCGATGCCTTATCACGCCGCGCTTAAAAAATGTAGTCCGTTGAAATAACATCAGTCTCAGTGCAAGAACACCAATATCTTACAAATAACCAGGACTTTATATTATAACTTAACGCTGGAAGCTGTTTCTATGAATTCCCTTGTTATTTTGTATAGCTGTTCTTTTTTGAATTTTAATACTGTGATAGATAAATGAAACCAATCAAGCAAAGCTAATCTACGATCCTCTTTCTCCGCAGGAATTTGTTGATGAATGTTTTATTATCAGGTTTAAAAAACAAACGATTTGAATAGAGAACCTCTTTCCGATTATCTATAACCAAAAACAACACGAACAACAGTAATAATGTTAGCAGCAGTTTAGAATAACAAACAAACTCTGTTACCTTAACTAAAAACTTCAATGTTTGAAATTCAGGCTTCAAAATAGATCCAGAACGAATCCACAAGGGTCTGAAATTACTTGAATTGTTTCTAGAAAAGACCACTGTAGTACCTACGACCACCTGGGTACCATAGTACGGCCGTGCCACTTTTTGAGCCTGTTCACACTAGCGATTTCATGGCGAGGTGATCTCGCAGCGATAGTTCTGCGATAAAATAAACGCCGCGAAAATGCTGCGAACACGCCGCGATCACGCCACGAAGCCCTCTTTGAATTCGAATGATGGATGACGCCGCGATACCGCCCGCGTGTTCGCGGCGTTCTCGCAGCGTTCTCGCGGCGTTTATTTTATCGCGGAACTATCTCTACAAAATCGCCAGATGTAGTCTTACTAAAATTGCAGAATTAGAGTCATAATTACTAGTTGTTGTAACCAGCACTGTTTTATTTTATTTAGCAAACTGGATCCTATATTTCAATGCAATGTTTTTTTACTAAAAACACATAAAACAGCAGGGTCTGTTCTAATTTGTATCCCAGCGTGTGAAATCGTAAGCGTACATTGTCAAAAAACTTAAAATAAACATATTTTAACATTTAATTAAATATTAATGATTTTTCTCCAAGTTTATGAACGCTACTTAAGGTTCGCTACTAGGGTCGGCCGGAGAGAAAATCTGTCAAATTTGAAAGCGATCGTGACAGCTATGGTCACACAGTGGTTGGGCCGTGCAATCCGTGCATAAATGCAATGCATAAATCCGGACGACCGTCTTGGTGTAATTGTTTAGAAGTCGGCTACTACACCAAAGGTCGCGGGTTCGATCCCCGCACAGTACAAACATTTGTGTGCATGAACATGTCTGTTTGTATTGGTCTGGGTGTTTCCTATGTATAATAAGTATGTATTTACAAAAGAAAAAGTATTTGAGTATGTTTATCCGTTGTCTAGTATCCCATAAAAACGGAGTATAATTAACTCACTTGGGGCTAGATGGCGCTGTGTGGAATAATGTCCAGGAATATTTATTTATTTATTATTATCATAAATCGCGGCATGATAATTATTTGATGCGTTCACCAAAGATATTTTTATTTCGCCACCCAATATATTTCAGGATATAGGGCAAACAAAAGAAACTAAGCAAAAATTTTATTTTATTAAACATACTAACAAGCGGTTTTGCCAATTATTTTTTTACACAATTATTTGCAATCTATTCTCGTGACCTCGTTATTTGCACAATGTTATATCTGGTACTTGACGATTCCATCGAGATTTAGTTGTAACTTGGTTTATCCGTTCGATCATCATCAACACAAAATATTTCTTACATCCAATGCATATGATATAGCAATACACGGAGCCATTTCTAGTAACATGCAGAAGAACCCACTAATTAATTGGTCTTACTTGTAATGAAAAGCTGCAAGAAGCATTAAACGGAGCTATCTTGTTACTAACTAAAACGAGGAATTTAACAGTTGTCAACAGTTGAGACACTTTTAGTGGATAATTTATTTTAGATAATAACACTTGAGTAATACCTTTAGTCTCCTGTAGAGGCCATCGCGCTGAATTTAATACAGAATCCACCGTGATCTTCATCTTACTGGAATTGATCTACGAGTAGAGCATAGTATGAAAGGAAGTCACCCTCCGCGTTTTTTTGTCTGTTTTTACATAAGCTTTCACTATCTAAATGATAGTTGATACTAATTATATTTTCTAGAACGTTTGTCTGTATAGTTCATTCAAATTACTACAGGGAAAAGCTGTGTGCAAATAGCCAGTTAGAGATAAAAATGCTTGCACTGCCATTTTTCCATGGCTGACGTAAATATGATAATTAATATTTATATCAAAGTTCTATCTGATCCATTTTTTTTTAATTTAAAATGGATTTGCGTTTGACCTCAGTCTTGCCAGCGACGCTTACCCAAAAAATGCCTATTCACTCTTGCCTTGAAGACACCAAGGTTGTATGTATCCGGAAACACAGGCGCAGGGAGGGCGTTCCACTCCTTAGCGGTGCGGACCAGAAAGGAACCACCAAACCGCTTAGTTCGGACCGCTGGAAAGTCGACCACATGGAGATGAAAGCCCTCGCGGCGTCTTGTGGTCCGGTAGTAGAAAGTAGAGGGTGGTATCAGGTCATGAAGTTCTTGCGCACACTCTCCGAAATACACCTTATAAAAAACCGATAGACAGGCAACTCTACGCCGATGCTCCAAACTCGAGTTTGGTTCCAACGAGCGTCTCGTCACCTATCAGTCTCCTGGCTCTTCGGTCTACTGAGTCCAGTGCATCCAGCTGATACTTGGCAGAGCCATCCCAGAGGTGGCAGAAGTACTCCATACACAACCGAATTTGTGCTTGGTACAATTGTAAAAGCTGTTCCGGTGTGAAGTGTGTTTCCATTTCGAATAACTTGTCATTATGTTCTATTGCAATAACTATTTCTGTTTCGTATAAGCAAACGCAAACTTTAATTTTTTTTGCTCGAGATCTCTATCCTAATTACTATGGAACGAGTGAAGTTTCTTTGACAGCCGTCTGCGCAGTACCGCAAGTCAGTCTTCCACATGACGCCGGGTGAGTGCACGTCACTGCGTAAAGAATAGGAAAATGAAATGGCAACTAGTACGAAATTGTCAAACCCAAGAGAGCTTTTAATCAAGTGTACTTATAAATATAAACCTGCCATATAACTCTCATGGTGAATCATGATAAAATCATACGTTTGATAAATTATGCATAATGCATATGAACAAACAGTACGGAGGAAAAAAAATAAAGTTGTACTATTTTCAACAAAAGACCCTATGTGCGCCTATTTCGTGTAAATTATCCGCGTAATTATAAATGTCATTTTCGTCAAAAGCGACGTGCGCTCACCTTGGGGACATGAGGGGGAGTGAGCTGCGACGGTGCGCGGACAGCTATCAAAGAAACTTCACTCACTCCATAGTAATTTGTATGGAGATTTCAAGCGAAAAATTCGGAATGTTTGGGATTTTTTTGCACAAAACTGAAATAAAGCAATGAAAAACAACTGATTGGCAATGCTTCTTTGATATCTGATCTTTACACGTTATTTGAAACACGTAAGTTGTTAGTTTATATGATGCCTAAACTTTTGAAATACGGGAGTGCGTTTTGCACGTTTTTAGTGATATTCTGATTTTTTTTCACATTAATCTAGTAAGTTGATCCATATACTGGAAGTTTGAGCTGATTGTGCAACTCTTTGACTACTATGACGATTTTTTTCGTGCCTCATACTTCATATTTTCTATATAAAACTTTAGTTTTCCCGAGAGCCGTTTTCCTGGTATCGCGCCTTAAAACGAGTTGTCGTAAATAAATGAAATCTAAATGTCATATGAATAACAGATTTTTTTAAACATATTCTTAAAAATACGCTTGTCATTTAATATGTTTTATTCTAATGTGATTTAATGCATGCTTGATATTTAACCAAGAAACCTACGTCTTTGAGCACGTCTTATAATTTGGAACAATAACTATCAATTTTTCTTTTCACAATTTATTTCTATTACCAACATTTAGGCCACTGAACTGATCGCCAAATTGTACCAAATGTGATTATCAAGGGTACGAATCTTACTTTTCTCATACATGGTATATCTGCGAGTAACGAATAATGGTGACTCAGGGGTAAAACAAAAATACAAAAAATATTGATTATTTCTATATTAAGACCGTTTTAGCCCAAGAATTAATTATTTAAATGTAAATCGATTTACCTTTCAATGACCTTTACTTTAATTGTTATTCAATACCCCATTACTGTATGCACGCAAATAAAGGTCCTTAATAAACTTAAATATAATCTCCATTAAGATCGCAGATGGACAACCCAATTTTATGTATGTACAAGTAAGTCCGTTTGATCGAAGGGTACAAACGTTGTCTGTTTTGTGACCGCTCGTGGCGTGTTCGGCTTTTATGGCCGCATAAATATCTGTGGATGGGTCGCCGCGGTCGACTCGCGCGCAGGCCCCTACCATGGGTTTACTAGCGATGAAAAATTCACGAACGATCCCAGTTTCGTCGACCTAGCCGGTGCAATGGCTTGTTTTCATGGTATATTCAGAAAGATACACTCCATGGATGCGTTGTGGAACTGAATACAGTTTTGGAAACATTGTAAGTTGAAGTAAATTGTTATTAACATCGTAGATTGATTCATAAGTTGAATTAAGAAGCATTTTTCATTAAATGATATTATTAATTTCTATATGATTTGCAAGACATTCCTAGCAGTAATCGTAAAAAAGATCAATTAAATGATCACCAAATTCTTTATACACCTCTATGTGTCTCATTGCATGGTAACCTACTTTCCTCTCTAGCATTTAGTAAATAAATCTTCTCTTTCTATAGCCGTCTTTTCAGTCTCTTCATCGTCGCTTTGGTCTACCAAGCGGTGGTCTCCTTTGTTAAGCTTCCAATCAGTGATCCTCTTGGCCTAAAGCGCACTCAGGGTAAACGTGACTCGGCTCGGTACAATACAACCACTTCAGTTTTTTAGAGAACTTATCAGATAAGTATTTGAAATTCAGCTCCCAAATATCAAAAATCAGCTTACAAACAAAATCAATTGGGCAATATTTCGGCAAATATTCCATGGTAGTGTAAAGTCCGCGGGCGCAGAAACCGGTCGTAATTTTTATCCGCCGGCCGGTGAACAATTTCGGTAAATTTGTTTGCTTGTTCCGAGTTTTGTTTGAGCATTAGCGTCGGCCGAGTTATGGATGCGATGTTGAACAATAATTATTATGATTGTTTTGCAATGTACCCGAGAGTTTACGGCCAGTTTACGCGAAAACCTTTAAACGGATAGCGTTTGCTGTAAGCTGTACATGAGTTTTGCAGTAAGCTGCACGAATTTTGCAGTCATGCCTTAAAGTGTTGGAAGTTAAATAATTAAAGTGAACGGTAAAGCTTGCTTGAGAAATATTATAGGTATCCACTAAAGGAATCTTGATGGCATAGTTCTGCTGTGGTTAGTTAAGACGTTGACAATTGTGCTCAATTTTTCCTATACAAAAGCGCAGTAACTAAATTCTAGCCGTAAAATACAAAATGGACGTTTAAAGTCATAACGAGTATTTTGCCGAGAATTTCCAATGGATGAACCCAGGAGTTTGGCTTTTACAGTTGCTACTAAGACGCAAGTGTCACGTTTAGATTTGCTAGATTAACGATACTGACTGACAGGCTGCGTTGATTGCTCATCGACATGACATGTCATGTTGGTTTCTTCCAGACTTTTTTTTAACATCAATGATATTCTGGTAGTCAGTGGCTGTGTTCCCAAAGTTTTGGAAGCAAATGTAGTAGATCTTTCTTTGGATACAATCGAGATCAACAAAGTAAATAAAGTAAGTAAGTAAGTAAGTTAAAGTCCTTATCGGATAGGGCTCTCTAATGACAGCGGTTAAGTCCATGCTTTTCTTATCTTGAGAAAAAGTATATGTTTAATATAATCTTCGAAGCTTCACCAGCGTTCATTCCTAAACTGTTATCAATACGCGTAAGGCTCACCATTACAATCCGTTTATTTTAACAAATGATTTTCGTATGACCTTTAAGAGGTTCATTCTCAGCCGATCCACTTGATACAAACCGTTCGACTCAAATGATGCATTGTAAGGAGTGTCCCACGCATCTTTATACGGGCTAATATCAGATCGAGTTTGAGAATTAGCCATCCATCATTTGACGATAATGATATTTGACGGCCCCTTACGATTTAGTTCCCGATAATTTATAAATACCGCGTCAGTACATCGACTCCATACCTACGTAACACTTTTTTGCGGATTGGAATGTGTGGTCGGTGGCGAAGATTCTGCGGCTTCTATTTGTTGTATGTTTTGATTGAGGAGTCTTCCGACGTGGTTTTTTGAGGAACGAAAATGTAGACGTGGTTTTGAAATGTTGTTTTGAAGCTTGGCTATATCACGATTAAGTGAGTCAGTCTGGGCAAGTTACATTTTTCTGTCACGTTGAGGAGAATAATCAAAAGCGTATTATAGTTTAAATTCCTTTTGTAGGTTGCGATCTTTTTTCTGAATATTGTATTCAGGAACAGAGTCCTCATTGCTCAAAATATAAATTCACTTTTCATGGACTTGGTCATGTTTAAAACTAACAATTGGTTTATTTAAAAAGGCCAGACCAAAAAACAGTCATTGATTTGTTATTATCAAAAAATAATTATGAATTTACTGATTTCGTCTAGTAGACTTGACAAGCTTGTTTACTCAGTAAGGAAAGTAAATAAAAACGCACCTTAACGGGTAACATCGTGAATTGTGCAGAGTGCTCGTGTTGTTTCTTAACTCTTAAATCTGCAGTTACAGGTTAAGCATTAGTTAGTTCACTTGATCTCAGAGAAGACAAGCATTTTACAGTTTCACAATGTAAGGACAATAGCGCAAACTTATGTTATCTGCGGGTAAACGGTCTAGCACAGTTCCCACATCGCGGCACGCGATTAATTCGAAACATTCCAATTAGGACCACATGTCTACTTTCGACTAATGTGCGAGTTAAAAATTCGGAAGTAATGTTAAAGACGGAGATGATGATAATTTTACACTTGGTTATAATTGTTTATCGAACCCGCATCTTTCGCAAGCCGGGCAACTGCACTAACCACTGTGCTACCGAGACCTTTAACAGACCGGCCGAATCTTTTTGGTATATATTTACCCTATGAGCCAGGGTGATTTCATCAATGTTATAGGCATTCACCTTTAGTTAGTTAGTGCAGTCGCCCGGTTTGCGAAAGATGCGGGTTCGGTTCCCTTCTGATGCCATGATGACCAAATGTCTTTTTCTGGTTTTCAAATCTTTAATTTTACGCTTGCTTCGAATTGACGATCGGTTTCGTGTAATAGTTGGGAAGTTGGCTACGACACCAAATAACGCGGGGTCGATCACAGCAGAGTACAAACATTCGTGCATGACTATGTCTGTTTGGTCTGGTGATCTGGTCTGGGTCTTTTAGCGGCAACTTGGTATGGGCTGAATTATATTATTCCATATAGCAATTTAAACAAAAAGGCTACACCTTGCAAAGTTACCCTGTTTTATGTATGCGTTAAGTATTTTATCCGTTGTCTGGTATCCCTTAATACAAACTGTGATTAGTTTTTAGTCTGGGGCTAGACGGCGCTGTGGGAATTAAGTCCAGCGAGTGTCCAGTGATTAAATATTAAAAAGGCTTTTGGGTAAACAAACTATTTCCTACATTCACATTAATTGGTAATTTATTACAATCGTTCTTATCATTTTGCCCATAAAAGACTTCAATTTCAACAGCAATCCTAAGTTAATTAGACTAAGAGACGATTCAATTAAGATTTCCTCACATATCAATGGTTTAACGGTGCCCGTTCGTAGCTGGCTACTCCAGATATGCAATTTTCATTTTAACGGTGCACTCAGTACAGGGACGCTTATGCTTCACACGCTTTTTTCCACATTCTTACCAGGCAGGAAATGATAGCTAGTTTGTGTGATAATCTCACTGGTCAGGGACACTGCGTAATATATCGTCGAAATTGATCTAGATAAACAGGGATTAACTATTTATATCGCGAGTTTCTTGGTGGGAAAGGCAAGAAAGTTAAAATAGTTGTCTTTTAAGCTTAAAATATACGGTTACTTTTTGTTATTTTCAACTATTGTACCCTACTGTTGGGTAATAGTTACCTTGTGGTTACCTTGTGTTCTCCAGGTATCCTTGTCATGAGCTATGTAAGGTCTGCTACTTGTGCTCTCTCGATAAACTTTTTTTCATAAACACCTATTATTATTTTAAACCTTAACGCTTAACCTTAACGCGTTTTTCAGTATTCTCTGAGTTTATGCAGTCGAGTATATATAACCTAATATTTTTTGCATAAACACAGTGCAATTACATGGAATATATTTTAGGGAATCAAAGGCAGTTATCTTAATTATTTTATATCGTTTATATCTGCAGAGTAAGGTATTTACAGAAGGACTCGTTCCAAAGTAATTTATATAGACCACTAAACTTCATCGTATATTTTCGGATCTGTTAATTCAACCGACTCTAAATAGCTCCGAAAACCGTTTAGTCTCAATATGGCACTTTAAGTGCGTTATTTTGCTGTGATTATAGAGTAGTAAGCGTGAACTACTTATAAAACAATCATGCCCATTAACTGACCGAGTCGATAGAAGCAATTTAAAACAATTGCCATAAATTGGAACGTAGTTTTTGGTCTTGAAAACTAGTAAGTTACATTCAGCCAATGAAAGCTGGGATTGCAAATTTTACGAGTTCTTATTTCTTTCTGTTAACTACTTAACTTTCTTTTGATAATGGATTAGAAATCGTTAAAAGACATTTTTAAAGTCCAATGATTACACGAATTTGCTAGGTCAGTTGCCAATCATTGATGACTTTGCCAGGAAGTTACTTCTTATTTAAGCCCATATAGCCATGTTTCAAAACAGCCTAGTTATAAAATAATTGATAAACAATCTTTTCCTGCGTATAGATCTAGCGCGACTTTTCTTGACAAAACGCGTAAAGGTAGTCGAAGGTGATAGAGTAAATTTAATTAACGGTCACAATTAGGAAATTTTCAAATGCGGAGTAAATCCTTGCCCAGTGTTATCATATATTATTGGCCTTATGAACATTTTAAAATCTGTAGCGTCACATCATTTTCTAGAACTAGGTTGATTTTGCTTTGGAATAAAATAAACGAATAATTTCCATTTTTTCAGAGCTAACCAGGAGCTTGAGGGTCACTCGGAAGAAAGTGATCACCTCTGCCTATGGATAATCACAACAATACCATTGCCTTTTCGGTAAGAAAGAAAAAAGAAAAAGAAAAAAAAACATTATGGTTACAGAGAGCTTTAAAGGAGGTCTATTACCGCTCGCATGCACTAACTGCACTCCCTAGGCCCACAGGACACACTGGCCTACATCGCTCGCGTGAGCCGGCCTTGATTAGGGCGTTCTTCAGCCAATAGACAACAGCAACCCAAAACCGGAAGGTCGAAAAAGTGGCTAAAGAAAAGCAAAAAGAAAGAAAATAAAAGAGGTTTCTTTAGTTAAAGACAGCTTTGAAGGAGCCTTATTACCGCTCGCATGCACTAACTGTACTCCCTACGCCCACAGGACACACTGGCCTACATTGCGCGCGTGTGCCGGCCTTGATTAGGGCGCTCTTCAGCCCACAGACAACAGCAACCCGAAACCGGAAGGTCGAACAAAAGCTAAAGAAAAAGAAAAGAGGAGAGGTTCTTTGGTTAAAGACAGCTCTTAAGGAGCTTTATTACCGCTCGCATGCACTAACTGTACTCCCTAGGCCCACAGGACACACTGGCCTACATCGCTCGCGTGTGCCGGCCTTGATTAGGGCCTCCTTCAGCCTACAGACAACAGCAACCCAAACCGGAAGGTCGAAAAAAAAGCTAAAGAAAAACAAAAGAGAAGAGGTTCATGGTTAAAGACAGCTTTAAAGGAGCCTTATTACCGCTCGCATGCAGTAAATGTGCTCCCTAGGCCCACAGGACACACTAGCCTACATCGCTCGCGTGAGCCGGCCTTGATTAGGTCGCTCTTCAGCCTACAGGCAACAGAAACCCGAAACCGGAAGGTCGAAAAAAAAGCTAAAGAAGAGCAAAAAGAAAGAAAATAAAAGAGGTTTCTTTAGTTAAAGACAGCTTTGAAGGAGCCTTATTACCGCTCGCATGCACTAACTGTACTCCCTAGGCCCACAGGACACACTGGCCTACATCACTTGCGTGAGCCGACCTTGATTAGGGCGCTCTTCAGTCTATAGACAAAAGCCACCCGAAACCGGAAAGTCGAAAAAAAAGGTAAAGAAAAACAAAAGAGAACCGGTTCTATGGTTAAAGACAGCTTCAAAGGAGCCTTATTACCGCTCGCATGCACTAACTGTACTCCCTAGGCCCACAGGACACACTGGCCTACATCGCTCGCGTGTGCCGGCCTTGATTAGGGCCTCCTTCAGCCTACAGACAACAGCAACCCAAACCGGAAGGTCGAAAAAAAAGCTAAAGAAAAACAAAAGAGAAGAGGTTCATGGTTAAAGACAGCTTTAAAGGAGCCTTATTACCGCTCGCATGCACTAACTGTACTCCCTAGGCCCACAGGACACACTGGCCTACATCACTCGCGTGAGCCGGCCTTGATTAGGGCGCTCTTCAGCCTACAGACAACAGCAACCCGAAACCGGAAGATCGAAAAACAAACAAAAGAATAGCAAAAGAAAGGAAAAGAAAAGAGAAGCGGTTTTTTTGGTTAAAGGCAGCTTTAAAGGAGCTTTATTACCGCTCGCATGCACTAACTGTACTCCCTAGGCTCACAGGACACACTGGCCTACATCGATCGCGTGTGCCGGCCTTGATTAGGGCGCTCTTCAGCCTACAGACAACAGCAACCCGAAACCGGAAGATCGAAAAACAAACAAAAGAATAGGAAAGGAAAGGAAAAGAAAAGAGAAGCGGTTTTTTTGGTTAAAGGCAGCTGTAAAGGAGCTTTATTACCGCTCGCATGCACTAACTGTACTCCCTAGGCTCACAGGACACACTGGCCTACATCGCTCGCGTGAGCCGACCTTGATTAGGGCGCTCTTCAGCCTATAGACAACAGCAACCCTAAACGTCGAAAAAAAAGCTAAAGAAAAACAAAAGGAAAGAAAAGAGGAGAGGTTCTTTGGTTAAAGACAGCTTTAAAGGAGCCTTATTACCGCTCGCATGCACTAACTGTACTACCTAGGCCCACAGGACACACTGGCCTACATCGCTCGCGTGTATCGGCCATGATTAGGTCGCTCTTCAGCCTATAGACAACAGCCACCCGAAACCGAAAGATCGAAAAACAAACAAAAGAAGAGCAAAAGAAAGGAAAAGAAAAAGAGAAGCGGTTATTTGGTTAAAGACAGCTTTAAAGGAGCCTTATCACCGCTCGCATGCACTAACTGTACTACCTAGGCCCACAGGACACACTGGCCTACATCGCTCGCGTGAGCCGGCCTTGATAAGGGCGCTCTTCAGCCTACAGACAACAGCAACCCGAAACTGGAAAGAAAAAGAAAAGAGAAGAGGTTCTTTGGTTAAAGACAGCTTTAAAGGAGCCTTATTGCCGCTCGCATGCACTAACTGTACTCCCTAGGCCCACAGGACACACTGGCCTACATCGCTCGCGTGAGCCGGCCTTGATTAGGGCGCTCTTCAGCCTATAGACAACAGCACCCGAAACCGGAAGGTCGAAAAAGAAGCTAAAGCAAAAAGAAAGAAGAGGAAAAGAGAAGAGGTTTCTTGAGTTAAAGACAGCTTTAAAGGAGCCTTATTACCGCTCGCATGCACTAACTGTACTCCCTAGGCCCACAGGACACACTGGCCTACATCGCTCGCGTGAGCCGGCCCTAATCAGGGCCGTGTGTGTGTCGTGGGGCAATTGTGCTCAGCGTGGAGAACTCGTGATCTTAGATTTGGACGCCCCACATCCGATGCCGGAATGTCGGGTTCAACCTGCAGTGGTAAGAAATGGATATGCTTCTAGTTTGTATTTTGGAGATGTGCTCCGGGAATTAAATTTTTATTATTTTTTTAATCAAATAGGTTAGTAAGTTTCACCTGAATACTATGTAAATAAAAATTCAACGTCATACAAAATAAATTGGGCCGCAGGGAACTAACCATCAATAATTAACATTAGCATTAACTAGCACGACGATAATTAACGGGTAAACGACATATTCTTGCAAAACCGCTGACCGAAATTGGCAATAATCAAAGGTAAGATGAGTGCCTAAATATTCGAATATGGTTTTTCTTGAGAGCTACGGTGATGACTCAGTAAGATACTTTAATGCCGTCTGATCTGTTTGAAACTGAAGTAAATATCTTAATCAAGAATTACACTACTACGACATTTACGCTATTTGTTGCAAATTAATGCGCCTTTAAAAATAAAGCTACGACCACGACCTATTTGCCTTTGCATGGAGAGTTTTCATAGGTAAAGGAAAATAACGATAAAAAAAACTAATTTAATAAAAGATTTGAAATCAAAATGAATGACTAACGGAATAAGCCAGAAAGTCAGAAAAGATGGAAAACTAAGTAAGAAAACCTAATAGTTCATCTTTGCAAAGATTACCACATCCGATTTCTCCAGTTAATTTTTGCATCCGTGCCGTAAACGCGTACCGGGGCCAATCAAATTTCTACGGTACATATTTCACAAGGCATTTGTCAAGACCACTGACTCGTTGTAATTACTCATCATGTCCAGCAAATTGATATTATAACCAGTAATATTGCTAGAAAGTACAATATTTAATGTCCGGCCCACTTGGCTTATTGAAACGTTATACAAAATCATTCAGGGTTGATCAAAATGTTTGTTTTTCGTTTTATTACAAGGTAATACGGTTATTATACTTAATTTTTATTATATCACACAGACACACTAAAATACACTAAAGTTTGGTTGGCATGGTTGTTTAAAAACTTGTTGATTACAGTCTACGGCTCATCTAGCTACATACCTCGCTGTTGACAAATCTTAGCAAGAGCGCAAGGAGGAATGACAAGAAAAGGGTAGCCTGTCATTTCGTTGGCCGTGCACACCATTGCCACGTGTCAAATCAAATAATATTAGTTGAGGAAAAAAAATGCTGTGGTTATTTGAACCTTAACTAAGATTCATAATGTCTAAAACATTATATTATGTACTCTGTAAGACTTTGTAGTACTCCATAATTGTTGTTCACATATTTTCATATTTATAATTCAAAGTTAGACTAATAACCAGGAGTCAAATAAAAAGAAACCATAAATACTAGACAACAAACCTGACAAAGTCATGGACAGAAGCCGTTCCATTCTATTATAAAATATAACACGACAATAGTATATTAACAATGAGGTAGATTTATTTATTTATTTATTTATTTATTTATTTTTTGGCACAGTTACAAGATACAAACCATTAAGAACACATAAATCAAAAAATATATAACTAATAACTTATAAATTTGTACCTCAATTACAACCGCGCACAGCATGCAAGTAAAGTTATACAAATTAAAAAATGGCTAACTAGTGAGACTAAAATAACAATATTAACCTAATTATAATATAATGCAAACTTTTGCTGTAAGAGATAAGTGCTATCCTAATTCTAAAGTTTTTATAGTGGCGGTGGCGGTGGTGGTTTGGATAGCGGCGGTCATGGCATTTGATAACGATCGGTTCAGTTCATTCATCATTTAGAAGTTTAGTTCTTAGTTGTATCACAAACAAAAAGGCGCAGAAGGTCCATTAATATAGCTGGAAACGAAATATATTTTTTTTAAAATAATCAGGCTAAAATAAAAAAAAAGCCGCTTTTACACCTAGAGTCTAGGTCTAAACTAAAGGTGTAAACGCTGCTTGGTTTTTTTTAATCCTCATTTTAAGACTGGCCGGAACACCTAATTTGATTTCACTGTACAATCTGCGGCTAACCCTTCGGTGATGGAAAATACCGATAAAAACTCCAAGCAGCGTGCATAACGGCATCAGTAGACTCCCCTTCTTACCACGTTAGGTTTTAACTATCTCAGTACAATGTGGACTTTTGAATGTTCCATTCCCCGTGATATCATTTGGGATAGAGTCGTGAGCGTATGTTAAGTCATTAACTTTAAGCATCAATTAAGTATTATGGCATTATTTTGTACGTTTAAGTATTCTATTGTGTATTATGTGTATGTATTATATCATAGTTTGCGTTTATTCCTATCTGACTACTATTTTGTACACTTACCTACTCTTATTATCAACTTTCCTTTACCTGTACGTTGTTTGGAAGAGATCGCTTTTTAGCGATAAAACCGCCCAAATTGTACATTTACTTGTTCTTTCCTGTAACCATTATTGTTATTTAGTGTGCAATAAAGAATATTTACTTACTTACTTACTTAACTTTAGAGTTTTGTTTCATGAAGTTGACACCATTAAAAGCTTAAGTTTGAATGAAATTGCTAAAGCTTACTCTGTTTATGTTTTATTATTACTTATCTTTCTGTGTGTTCTTACTTACACACTCAGCGGTGGGAGTAAATTATTCTCAGCTAAACAAACCTCTTTACGATAACATCGGCTAACTATTAATACTTTATAATTTAAATTTCAAAGGCCAGTGAACCCATTTAAGGAAGCCTAATCGGAATATAAATTTTATAGTTTTACGAGTTCATTTGGTATTTCGGACTGATTCATAACTTCAAATTCACTCTTAGAGTTTCTAGTAAACAGTTAAAATAGTTTGACGCAATAAATAAGAGATTTGTTTCTGAATAAGGTACCTAATAAATTAATTAGAACAATATATTTGATTAATCAACCGTCCTTGTATCCTAATAAGATTCTAACGAATGAATTGACAAACAACCCGTAACAGCGATAAAACTATATCTAACGATAAAAACTAACCCTTTGCCGGTTTCCGTCAGACGAGGACAATAAAAAGGTTAAAATAAAAGGTAAAAAATACCACCCATTGTAGCCTATCGTGTGTGAGATTATCGAAGCTCACGCTTAAGCAAACGCACAATTCATTAGGAAGTTCTTGACGGATGCGTTCGATTGTAAAGTTAAGGCCTTCCTACACGCACTGTGAAGCTACGAGAATGTTCGTGAGACGAACGAACAAAATTAAGTTTGAGTTTTATTTATTTTAAAATTTGGTTTTAACATTTTTTTAATACTTATAATATTGTTTTACCACTAGTAATAATAAACTTAAAAAAAACTAATTATAAAACATAAAGTTTGATAGAACAAAAACAATCATTCACAAGTTATTGTTTTTTTAAGTTGCTAGTTACTAAAAATGTATGTCTTACGTTTATCGTTTGAGACAAAAATCCCCCTTTCTGTTTCCTATTTACACAGTCATAAACAATCTGCGACCAGCCTCCAGGTGAAAGTTAGACTAGTTCATTTAGCTACCCCTACATGAAAGGATTTATAAATAAAATAATAATCCTAAAGAAAATCGTCTGAAATATTGTTTATTCGGGCAAAATAAATCACACAAAAACCAACACAACGTTTTATTTCTAATGTAACATTTTAATATGGCCAGAAACTAAGTGTGTATGAGCCTTAATAGCCGCCATTGCTTTTAACCCTTTTGGTGAGATTCCTATCGGCTTGTCGTGTTAATAACAAGTTTGGTATAAAGATATCAAGCAAATGATACCGGGAGACAAAACAATAGTATAATTTTGATATGCACAGGTGTAAATAGCAGCTGTTCTTACAGTTTCACATACAGACAAAGGAAGTTGTTAGAAGCTATCATTAATCTTCTGGGTCATGTTAGACGCACTGAATATATTGTAACGCGTATAAAGTAATCATTTATTAAGATCATGGCTTCCTTCTACAAACACAATACTTTACACAAACATAAAAAGTTGCATTTTTTACACATTTCATAATTTGCTCCTGCTATTAACGGCGTTAACATTCAAAATTTGATCTTATTTAACCTCTTCTAACTTATTCATAATGATCATGACAAAATGAACTTTGATTTTTGTGTGTTGTGAAACAACAATGAAAAAAATTGTGAAAACTTCAAACAATTTACTTAACAAATACCCATTTTACAGTTGTAAGACAAACGCAACTGGAGAATTGAGAAGAGCATTATAATAACTTGACCCTGCCCTTCATACGTACAAAATACTTATCTGAATAAGGTTAACCCAACAATGTAAGACATAAACGTAAAGCCTTTGCTCTCCATACTTGATATCTATGAGGTTGCACTGCAAATACCATTTGACCTGCGTTTATCTTGGAACAGCGCCGGCCCGCTCGCTACTGTCTTTTGTATGTACTGGCGCATTTAAGGTGAACACCACCTTCAAAAATACTCGTACAAATAATGCAAGCTAGATCCGAAAATACGAAAAGACGCCTTAATACGTTCCACTGTTGGGCACAGGGATACTTTCAACTATAAAGTGATACGAAGCCACACTAAAATACGCGGGCTCTGTGCGGACTTTTGGAGAGGTATGTGAGGCTTAACCTTTTGTTAGAGTTTTACACTTTTGTCAGGTTTCATTCTGGGTGTGTCATTCTGGGATTTTTAAATGGTATCATTTTGAACTAGAAATGAGTATCACCCGTAGAAAAAAGACACCCACTTAGCCAAGTGTATTGATGATTGAAGCGATAGTGATCAAAGCAAACCATGGCTGAACTGATCACAGTCTGTAAATGTGACTCCTTAACTTGAGAGGAATTTTCAAAACAGTGTTTATGTGTACGTATTTTTAGACTGGTAAATTGGAAAATGGATTGGGATATTTAATTAATGAACATAATATAGTGTGGGATAGGTGGCTGGATTCAAAGACAGGAATACAGGATAAACGTTTATAAAGCGAACTAAAATTAGGTACACGTGAAATGTAACAAAGCGCCGGCCTCGAGGCTCGTGACGCGCACGCACCGTTCGCTTCCCTGTATCGGAGCCGACTGACTACTTGCGCGTGGCGCTTAACCCTAGCGGGCGCGGCGGGCGCGCACGCGGGACGAGCGACGAGGTGGGTTAACAATAGTGGGGCGAGGATTGGTGTTCCCAGCGTTCAGTAAAGGACCTCGCGCTATATCCTCCCCCTCCAAGTCACAAGCACGACCCGGCTGTGGCTTGGGTGGTCGCCCCCGGCGGCGTTGATGTACGATGGCTGTTGTAGACGGACCAAAATAGGGAGTGAGGGCACTGGCATGATACTTCCCTTTGACTACCCCATTGTTATCAACAACCATGAATGAGGTGGAACTAATCATTTTGGAAATTCGATAGGGACCTTCCCGTCGAGGCGCAAACTTGCCAGAAAACCCCTTAGAGGCGTTGCTTGATAGGTGGGTCTCCACAAGGACAAGATCCCCCTCCTTGTAAGAAGGGACGTCACGTCGACGGTGGTCTCCAACATTTTTACCGATATCTTGTTGGTCTTCTATGCGCTGCTTGACGTCGTGCAGTACACGAAACTCCTTTAAGTAGGGAGTTATTTGGGGCACAAAGTTTTGTTGTGACACAATAGCACGAATGTCGGTGTTTACTGCGATAGGCGATCTTAACTCTTTACCAATTATCTCTTTCTTCGCCGGCGAGACTCGGTAGGGCGGCCCTGAAATGGGAACTGCATCACCTGTGTCGATACGATGAACAGCGAAACTAGTCGGTCCTCCCCCTGGTTGAAAGATGTCATTATTGGCAGCCAGGAGGTCGGATAATTTACCCTGTTCGTCCGGTTCAAGACGGGCGCCCTCGTCCTCACGAAGACCCACCGAAGAACTTGTGATAGGTAGCGGTAACCTATTTTCATTTTCAAAATTTAATGACCTTGGTGTGGGACTATTGCGGATTGAGAAGGTTTTAGCCTCAAAGTTAAGCATCATGCCCGTGGCCTCAATAAAATTCATACCCAACAAACTCTCGGTCGCGTCAGGCAGCATAATGAATCTTACTGGGAACACCGTGCCCAGCACCGTTACATTTGTTAAAGCAATCTCAACATTTTGCGTAGAAATACGCCCATCGGCAAATTTCAATTCCATTAACCTATTTTCAAAATGTTGACCATTATTATTTAAATGTTTTCTTAAACTAACACTACCTATTGAATGCTTAGCGCCAGTGTCTATCAGCACTTTACCCGTTACACCGAAAATATTAATGTCAATCACAGGTCGTACGTGGGAATCTAACACACAGGTAGCGCTTAGAGATTGAAAAGACGTCTCCGTTTTCACGTTTTTCACTACACTGCACTGGGTACATTGGGAACGTATCACTCCGGGAGTACCGCAACCAAAACAGGTAATCGTTGGCGGTGTTGACGTTGAAGGTCGTTGACCTCCATCAGATCCTGCAGAAGAGGACTGCCTGGCGGCCAGCCGCCGGCAAGACTCTTTGTCGTGACCGTACTGTTTACAGTACCCGCAGTGAGGACGACGTCTGATTTCTGCGGTTGAGGGAGGCACTGCAGAGTATGCTGGAGCAGGCGGTGTTATTGAGGTGGATGATGGTGTCGGTCTCCCCCTAGAGACCAGCTGTTGACTCTCATCCATAGCAAGGTCCTCAATACGGCGAGCGTGCCTCAAAAATTCATTAAAGGAGCAGAAAGTAGCACGAGGTACCTTCTCTCTGATGCGACGTTGAAGCAGTCCGTAAGCCATATCAAGCTGAACCTCCTCACTTAACGAATTCGGGGGCAACTGGGCAAACTGTGCTCGCAGTGTGCAGATGAATACATCCGTCGATTCGTTAAGGCCTTGCTCTCTGCTAAATATGCTCCTATAAATTTTGTATGGAGGCAAGCGTAAGCCAAAAGTTTGCTTCAGCAGTTCAATTGCCTCAATCCACGTAGAAACTGAAGCCTTCACGCCTTGCCACCACGTGGCTGCTAGTCCAGTCAACAATATAGGCAGGCCACGCAGCGCTATACTATCCTCCATACAGACGCAATCTTTGTATGTAGTAATAGCGTCGATAAATGTTGATACATTGCTTGACTTCTCTCCGTCGAAGCGCGATGTACATTTGGCGAAGTTGCCTGAATAAGGTGTACTCACAGGGTCGCGAAGCAACTTACTCATGAGCATTTGAAACTGCTCGTTTGTAAGAGTGACACCACCTGCAGCAGCAGGCGCGGCAGGTGCAGCAAAGGCAGCAGGTGCAGCAGCAGCAACACCAGGGGCGAGCGCCCCGGGCGGAAGCACCGGCATGCCGTAGACCGTCGGGTCAGCAGCACCTGGTGGACCATCATCCCACACAGGCTGAGGAAGCGGCGGAGTCACATCCGACTCCGTAGCGGCAGCGTTAGCAAGCGAGCTCATGCTGTTAGCGCGCGATCTTGTTAACACCATTGTCTTTGTAAGTCACTTAGAGCAAAAATCAAAATTGTTTTCAAGGACACCAAACAAAAAAAAACACAAAAGCAAGTCTTGTCCAAAGTTAGTGTTAAAACATTCACAAGCTACTATAGTCCAAGTAAGATGTTTAACACATTAACTAAAACTAAAATAAAACCTAACTAAGCGTCCATATGCACTGGTTAACTGTTTATAATTTACAACTTAAAACACAACACTGTCCGTCGCAATTTGCGTAGGTACTATTATTACTAATCACGAGTCCCGCTCCCGTTAGCGTTCGACACTTCGAGAAAGAGGCCCTGCGAAGGGATGTCACCGGGCGAACGAAGTACCTACTCGGGCGCCGCGCGGTCGTGCGGTATTATTACTAACCTGCGCGAAGTAATGCGCCGAGAAAACAATGTCAGTAACAGTACTATTATAAAAAATTACACTACACAAATTCAGTCACTCACTGTCTGTTTTATAAAAATCCGTAACCTAATTCCTAACACTACAAAAAATAAGTTCGTAAAATGATGCAATACTTTAAAAAGTCACTATAGCTTACTGTTCACCGGAATACCTAAACTAAGCACACTGGATTTCGAAAGTCAAGTCCGAAGAAACGCACACTTGCACTGGACTGACTTCTCAGTGGAGAAGACTAGTTTTGTAGGTATTGTACTTCACGGATCGTGCTAACACTTCACAACACAGTAGATTGTTCTATAGTCTTGGGTATTGCTCCACGTTGGATGCGCCATTTATAGTGTGAGATAGGTGGCTGGATTGAAAGACAGGAATACAGGATAAACGTTTATAAAGCGAACTAAAGTTAAGAAAGTACACGGGAAACAAAGCGCCGGCCTCGAGACTCGTGACGCGCGCGCACCGTTCGCTTCTCTGTATCAGAGCCGACTGACTACTTGCGCGTGGCGCTTAACCCTAGCGGGCGCGGCGGGCGCGCACGCGGGACGAGCGACGAGGTGGGTTAACAATAGTGGGGCGAGGATTGGTGTTCCCAGCGTTCAGTAAAGGACCTCGCGCTATAATAACAAAATTTTAAAGCTTTTGTATGCTTTATACAAAACTGAAGCATATTTGACACATGTCAGCCTCTTAAGGTATTTATGTAGTCCGACAAAGCGCTCTTGATACTTGCAGATGGCTTTTAATATTGTCACAAGCCATTTGCAAAGTGCATATTTGAGATAATTAGGCTTTGTGGGAAAATTCAGGGTTTCAGCTACTTGGGGTAAATTGGGTGCTCGGTCTTAATTTTGTTGAGGCAAAATTCCTTTCATATCGTCGGCGATAAAACTACAAACAATTTCTGTTTCGGTTTCAGAAATTGTAATTCGGTATAAAAGGAAACTTTTCATTTACTAAGTGACTATGAAGTAATATTATCTAGATGCAACTAATCGACCACGGAAATGTCTCTACTTATACTTTTATTTTACTACTTTTTTAAAACAATGTTTAAAATAAATAAAAAATCTGAATCATTGTTTTAAATAAATAAATAACCTATTTTTGACACTAAACTTGATCCTAATTTTAATATCCTGGCTTCGTCGGAGATATTATTTTAATTCCTTTAGTGAGTTTTACAATGGTGTACGACACGCTTTTTTGCACAGGATAGGCATATACCTACCACTTACCACTACTTACTTATTATAACCTCTGACACACATTTTAAGCTTATTTGGTTCTGACCAATCCTTACCTGATGCAATTTTCGATCAACAAACGGGAAAAAGGAATTGCATATTGCAATGGCCAGTAAAGTCGCAAACGCTGTGCTCACGCGGAGGTTTATCAGTAGGCGTTTGATGTCTATTGAAAGACATTAGTCTGACCTAAATAGCTAAATATGCAAATAAAAGCCATCATATGAAACTGACTGTCCCAAGACTCGCGACTGGCCGATATATTTCAGAGTCGCGTCCATTCGTCTTCGGGCCGCGTCGCCCGTTGATTCCAACGTGGGAGCAACGTCACCATAAAACATTATAGTGGGACAGAAATGGAACGCCCGTGAACATGATTGAATTTTATTGTAAGCTCCACTCACTTGTATTATTTTGTTATGAATATTTTATGAATGCTGTTAAAATTGTGGTTATTATTAATATTTTTATGTGATTGCGCGCTGGAAGTTGTATGTCGAAAGACTTAGTTCTGGACTATTTCGAAGTGCGCCTCATAAAATTGTAATGGAACTTCATAAAGTTAAGTAGTTAAACTGAGCCATGATCAGTAGTATCATGGCCTTGTGTAGATATCTAAAGTGACCTTACTGGTTAGACTTTTAAAATCTAGAAATAAAAACCACAGAAATATTTAGAAACATAAAACTATTGATTCTTGAAATCAATTTGTTATTTTTTTATTTTTGTGGTATTTTTACTAAAGTTTACAACGTGTTAGGGTTTTTCAGCTAGTTATATTCCACTGATGTTTTTATAATACACAACCCACCCTATTGGTAAATATTTCAAAATTACCAACGCATTTCGCTTTGTTTACGTCGTCCTAAAGAATTTGTGGCACCATAAAAAGGGAATGACCACGTTTGCTTTTTACTATTGACACTATCTTGTCCAATAAAAGAGGTGTAAACACGACCCAGGTGACAAATAAACCCCCTCCCCTCCCAATGATGATACTATAATATGCATAGACCCCATTTTATTTGGGGCTAACTGTAAAATATGCGGTGGAGCCGATACATTTTTCACCCACTTTGAAATTCGTGAATGCACTTATCAGCTTCTATAGTTTTGTTTTTCTGTGGGTTTTTACTCATGCATATTTACATTGCTGTGCTATGGAAATAGTGCGTATGTGATTGCAGTCCAACCACAGAATTTTAAAGAAAGGGATGTGCGTATTGGCCGTTCGAACAACTTATTACCTATAATCATTTCCATATTTTTTGTGACTTACACTTTTAGAATTTATTTTACTTGCGCTACATGGCATTGCAAATGCGAACTCAAACATAGTAAGTTACTACTTTCAAGTGTACCTAGGTACCTAATTCGAATTAAATTCGATGACAAATATATTTTTTCGTTCTTAGTAAGTACTATGCTTCTTTTAATTTTTTAGTTACATTCGAGAAATATTTTTTTCTGGTGCTTTTTTTCTAAAATACCTGTTTATATTATGGTGCATTTTCTATTTTCAAACGTTCCGTTGGGGACTCTTTACAGCGCTGTAAAAACCAAACGGACTTTTACGTACGGGATTGACAATTTGGCGGCATTTGGTCAGGTTACCGTATTTCGGTGGTCGTGAATAATATATTAAGATAAGGTGTGCTCCGCCCGATTTATGAAGGGCGGGTAAGGGTTTTAATCTCGTGAAACGACCATAACAAGACGTATGGGCAAATTACTGAATCCGTTAAGAGACGATTTAACTGGTGGATTCGGGCCCTTTTAATATTTTATCTAATAGATCAAACGGGCTGGATTAATACCCAATCTTGCGGTTTGCATTCGTTATGTGAGGATTAGGGTTGTGAAATTAATGGAAAGGTTGGTTATACTTACCTTTTAAGTAAGGGCGAGTAAGTTATTAATGTTAAGGCAGAGTAAAAAGGGTTCTTGACTTTTCTGTAATTAGAACGATTTCGTTCAGAGAGGAGAACTCGGATGAGCCTTTTAATTAACTAGCTAATTATTGAAATCGGACGGAATCAGACGATTTATTAACTACATCAACATTTCTTCCATTTGCTCATCATTGCACCTTATCGTTAGTTTGACAGCCGTTAGCAGTTAAAATATTCGAGGCTGAGATATTACGGAAACCTTTAAGTACTTTATGCAGCTATCTTATTTGGATTAAAAATGAATTACGTTTCAAACACATTCAGCGTCGGCAGTTTGGTTTTTGTTAATAAAATAATTGTTTTATTTTAAATAAATAAATAAATAATAAATAAAAAATGTGTACAAACTGAGGAAATAACAATAAACCGAAAAAAAGTAGTAGTATTTATAGCATTTCTCAACCTCAGGAAGTCCAACTTGCGGTTTCGAGTTATTTTATCTTGTGAAACTGTACAAATTTCTGCCCTGCATTAGATGGGAATACGGAACCCACTTTAAATCTAAGTGGCTCGTAAAACGTAAGGTTATCAATACGTGGGCAGTAACCTGAAATCATAACATGTCTGATTCCATCAAACACAGGGTTATGTTTGGGAAAGTTTGATGTCGATTACCAGAAACCCTGTAATAAGGGTCTGTAAATTTGTGTGTTCAATTTAAACTTTATGGATTATCGGATAGAACCCAGAAAGTTAAAAAGCCAAATATATTTACAATTTAGTGCACATAGAAGGGTTTATGGCTAGCTCAACATTTTAAGTGTATATTTTCACGTCGCTTAAGTAAGTCGCTCAGGTTTTGTGCAACAAATTGCCAGACCTTACATGTTACTAATGTGATATGGTTTTAGTTAGAAGCGGTAGCGGAAATATTGCCTGTTTCATTTTAGTATAGTAACTGCAAAAAACACAATATTTCACATATTATCATTATCAATAAAGAAACGCATTTATGTTATGTAAAGTACTAGCTGAGTGGGGTCCATTTAATTTTGGACATCGTGACACTGCTGTCTGGTGGAAATTTTTGTTCATTATTCTTTTGTTATTTTCATTGTTTGTCTTACCATTTTTTTTGTTTGTTTATAGATGTACGTTGCGATGTCCGAAATCAATAAACGTTTCTTCTTTATTTTTAAAGAAAAGCCGCTTGACTACGTTTAATAACTATGATTTTTAACTCCAAAACAAAAAAGTTCTCGACCTTTTAGTTCTGCTACAGTTATGCAAAAATCTCAATACTTCGACAGGCAATACAGTCTGTTGGTTCCAGCAGTCCTCACATAATTATTTTGTTTTTCTTTTTCTTATTGGTAAGCTTCTTGGCGAATTCCGAGCAAAGGAAAAAAATGTTAAGATATTTTTGTCATTAGAATAGTAGTGTCAGAACATTAGAATTTATTTATCAATAATTTATCATAAAGTCATAATGTCAAGTGACTTCTCTCCTTAATCGGACAACGGCGAAATAGTTACCATCAGAATTTGAACGTTAAATGCATCGTAATACCGCGAAAACTATTAAAAAATTTAACTATGCCATGCCCATTTGAAGGATAAAGTATTTTTTAGCGAGTTCCTGCTTAAATTATTTTCATTACACCGCTATCGCTTGCGCCCATGTCCCACCGTCTAAGACGAGCTCCGTCCCTTCTGGATTCCCTGTGTGGCGTGTACTAATCGCTCTCATTTGCTTCCCCAACAGTCATGATGTCATGATCTTGGTGTAGCAGCCATGACGCGGTGCTCCTGTGTCGTGTTCACCTTAATTAGCCGCATGCGACGTCGTGACGCCGAGTTCACGGGGAAGCACGTGGGTCGGTTAGCGGACAAACGTCTTAACATGATTTGCGCTGAGGAAACGTGTGAGAGATTTCTCACGACTTAGAAAAATGCACTGTTTTCACGTAATGAGTTGGTGACATGATCATGGTAATTGTTACTTTTATCAAAATAAGAATAGTGGTAGTTTAAGCTAATTATATATGAACTTAAGACAAGACGTACATTTGTAGAAAAAATAACGATAAAACTTTCAAAAATTGAAGATATATAAATTAGGCTGCCTTATCGCAAAAAAACAAGATAAAATTGTTGAAAGTATAATGTGACAGTATTAAAGCTATGCTGTCATTGTTTACGTTATATTTCAATGTCGTAAAAATGTTACTTCAAAAATGCCTATTTAAATTATTTTTATAAGCCCGCTATCGCTTCCGCCCATGTCCCACCGGTCGTCTAAGACGAGCTCCGTCCCTTCTGGATTCCCTGTGTGGCGTGTACTAATCGCTCTCATTTGCTTCCCCAACAGTCATGATGTCATGATCTTGGTGTAGCAGCCATGACGCGGTGCTCCTGTGTCGTGTTCACCTTAATTAGCCGCATGCGACGTCGTGACGCCGAGTTCACGAGGAAGCACGTGGGTCGGTTAGCGGACAAACGTCTTAACATGATTTGCGCTAAGGAAACGTGTGAGAGACTTCTCACGATTTACATTTGTAGAAAAAATACAGATAAAACTTACAAAAATTGAAGATAATTATATAAATTAGGCTGCCTTATCGCAAAAAAAAACAAGATAAAATTGTTAAAAGTATGTTGTGACAGTATTAAAGCTAAGCTGTCATTGTTTACGTTATATTTCATTGTCTTAAAAATGTTTTTTTCAAAAATGCCTATTTAAATTATTTTTATAAACCCGCTATCGTTTCCACCCATGTCCCACCGGCCATCTAAGACGAGCCCCGTCCCTTCTGGATTCCCTGTGTGGCGTGTACTAATCGCTCTCATTTGCTTCCCCAACAGTCATGATGTCATGATCTTGGTGTAGCAGCCATGACGCGGTGCTCCTGTGTCGTGTTCACCTTAATTAGCCGCATGCGACGTCGTGACGCCGAGTTCACGGGGAAGCACGTGGGTCGGTTAGCGGACAAACGTCTTAACATGATTTGCGCTGAGGAAACGTGTGAAAGATTTCTCTCGACTTACATTTGTGGAAAAAATATAGATAAAACTTTCAAAAATTGAAGATATATAAATTAGGCTGCCTTATCGCAAAAAAACAAGATAAAATTGTTGAAAGTATAATGTGACAGTATGAAAGCTATACTGTCATTGTTTACGTTATATCTCACTGTTTTAAAAATGTTACTCCAAAAATGCCTATTTAAATTATTTTCACAAACCCGCTATCGCCTCCGCCCATGTCCCACCGGTCGTCTAAGACGAGCTCCGTCCCTTCTGGATTCCCTGTGTGGCGTGTACTAATCGCTCTCATTTGCTTCCCCAACAGTCATGATGTCATGATCTTGGTGTAGCAGCCATGACGCGGTGCTCCTGTGTCGTGTTCACCTTAATTAGCCGCATGCGACGTCGTGACGCCGAGTTCACGGGGAAGCACGTGGGTCGGTTAGCGGACAAACGTCTTAACATGATTTGCGCTGAGGAAACGTGTGAGAGACTTCTCACGACTTACATTTGTGGAAAAAATACAGATAAAACATTCAGAAATTGAAGATTCATAAATTAGGCTGCCTTATCGCAAAAAAACAAGATAAAATTGAAAAAAGTAAATTGTGACACTATTAAAGCTATGCTGTCATTGTTTACGTTACTTTTCACTGTCTTAAAAATGTAACTTCAAAAACGCCTATTTAAATTATTTTTATAAACCCGCTATCGCTTCCGCCCATGTCCCACCGTCTAAGACGAGCTCCGTCCCTTCTGGATTCCCTGTGTGGCGTGTACTAATCGCTCTCATTTGCTTCCCCAACAGTCATGATGTCATGATCTTGGTGTAGCAGCCATGACGCGGTGCTCCTGTGTCGTGTTCACCTTAATTAGCCGCATGCGACGTCGTGAAGCCGAGTTCACGGGGAAGCACGTGGGTCGGTTAGCGGACAAACGTCTTAACATGATTTGCGCTGAGGAAACGTGTGAAAGATTTCTCACGACTTACATTTGTAGAAAAAATACAGATAAAACTTTCAAAAATTCAAGATATATAAATTAGGCTGCCTCATCGCAAAAAAAACAATATGAAATTGAAAAAAGTATATTGTGACAGTATTAAAGCTATGCTGTCATTGTTTACGTTATATTTCACTGTCTTAAAAATGTTACTTCGAAAACGCCTATTTAATTTTTTTACAAACCCGCTATCGCTTCCGCTCCTGTCCCACCGGCCATCTAAGACGAGCTCCGTCCCTTCTGGATTCCCTGTGTGGCGTGTACTAATCGCTCTCATTTGCTTCCCCAACAGTCATGATGTCATGATCTTGGTGTAGCAGCCATGACGCGGTGCTCCTGTGTCGTGTTCACCTTAATTAGCCGCATGCGACGTCGTGACGCCGAGTTCACGGGGAAGCACGTGGGTCGGTTAGCGGACAAACGTCTTAACATGATTTGCGCTGAGGAAACGTGTGAGAGATTTCTCACGACTTAGAAAAATGCACTGTTTTGAAGAAATGAGTTGGTGACATGCTTCTGGTCAATTATTGCCACCAAAATAAGAATAGTGGTGGTTTAGACTAATTATACATGCAATTAAGACAAGACATACATTTGTAGAAATTACAGATAAAACTTTCAGAAATTGATGATAATATATAATTAGGGCTGCCTTATCGCTGAAAGTGGTCGCTTGAAGACAAACCAACAAATATTTAAACTTGCGAAGATACGCAAGATGTCTATTGTTAGAAACTAAAAATCGATATTTTTCTATTAAAATAGAAAAACCTGGAAAACTTAAGAGCAATTTAAAATACTAACACATCTGTGCATTCTATTTAAAGCCACAATAATTTGAAATCGTACGTTTGAATTTCTACTGCAATCGCTTGCTGATGAGCAACTGAAAACACTTCAGACCGTAAGGTGTTTTAGTAAACACATTATCGTCGTCGTCGTAACTTATCCACACTATAAATTTTAAGAAACGCTCTTCCTTTTACCATTACTTATAACAGTTATAAAATACAAAACAATTTGCGAGATCTTATCGAGAAAACTAACGCAAGAGTGACTTTCAAATTTCAGTATTCACCGTTGGGCGTTTATTAAAAAGCTCCTAACGAATTTCCATCACCGCATTATTTGAAAGCATAGATCACAATAAAGATAGCGTCACATACTGTACTTGTGTAAATACCAATAAAAGAACATTATAATTATGATACCATCTCGGTTCAATATTTGGCCGTATCGGGGTGATCTGTTAAACATTGTCCACCGACGCTGTGCCCACGCGCAGCCACGCCCTCTGGCGGTCTCACATATTGTTTCTGTGATACGATGTACGCCATATCTTGACATCAAGCTTTAATGTCAAAGAAGATATGTGGCGATGGAATGTACTGTGTCATTCGATTGATCAACTACCTATTTGATAGCACAAAAGACATAACTTATAGCACGGAGATGCCTGAAATACACATCACTAAATTTCGGTCGGGGTGGTCACCCATCCCATTTCCGACCGGCGTGTGTTGCTTTACAACAGCGATCGTTGCCGGTCACTGTCACAACTGTGCCGCGGGCACCACACAAAAGATGATAAATAAAATTGAAATCACCTAAGTACAAGTTTGACGGCTCTTCCCAAAACTAAATTAAGCAGCCCTCTTAAGTATAACTGTCATTTGCATGTCTCTGACCACTTCACGGGACGACGTGAGGTTGAAGTAGAACTTAACTTTGACTAGCCTTGATCCTAACAAATAGCTTTTGATTTGACTCAAAAGAGAAATAAAATGGAAAAATAAAAACAATGCTCACGACAAAACATTAATTATTAAGGCAAAAAAAAGTAATGAGCAAAAAAAACTTCAAACTTGGTTTGCAAGTTGGATACTTGATTGCTGTATCATTTTATCGATATAATTATGTCGATACAAACAAGAGATCCCATTACTAATTCCGTACGAGTCCGAAATTCGGCTGTTACGAGTGACGTGTCAAAGAAACGCATATAAAAGTTCGTCAGTAATTCTGTTTTGAAACACAAAATAGTAAGAAGTGTCCGTTGGCTATAAAAAAAGGAATTATTACTGCGGCCATCTTGTATGCGGCTCATGCACAAAAAGGACGCCCAATTATGCGCAAACGCATAGTCCTTAAACCGAACATTGGCATCGGCTTTTATCGTAATAAATTGAATAAAAAATCAGTAAGTTGTTTGTGAGGAATGCCGATTAGCAGTTTTAGAATAAACAATGAAGAGGACGAGAAGAAACCATGATTTTCGTTTTTTAAATTTGTATGGTCATTACCTGTTGTCAGTTGTTCGTGTAAGAGGCGTGATCATTACTTGTCATCAAAACATGGCCAAAGTTTCTCTTTGGGGATTTTTTAAAGCTGTGTAATGGCAGCCATACAAATGCCATTCAAGTCTAAATTTAAAAAGGTTTTTCCGATTTGTTTTGATAGTCGATAATCGATATTCTAAGCGGACAAAATGTCACTCACTCCCACTCTTGTGTATTATATTTGGCTGGGTAGGTAGGAACATACAGATATTAATATAATATTTTCAAACCATTTTGAACTTTCTAGCAAAAATGGCCAGTTACGTGTTCACATTATTGTGTTAGACGAGCTTGTTTTTGATTTTATTTCAAACATCAAGTCGTGTACTGCATTTTTAACAGTAGATTGTTTTAGTTTACAAAAAACGAGTATAAAACGCACTCCGGGGCTCCCATTACAATATCGATGCAAGTGCAATGACTACGTCGTGCCCTTAACCTAACGTCAAACAAAATGTACCATACGTCATTGTGTCAACCGGACGCCATGCATTATGCATTGTTTCCATTACACTACGAATTTTAACATAAACTCGATGTTAACGTGAATAAAATAAACTTTTTAGTCGCACAGGCGGCTCCGAGTAAAGTTTGTAGAGCGATGGAACTACTTTTTGCGTTCCTCCTGTGATCATTGGAAGCCTTACGGGAACAAAAAACTTTATTTAATACACTGTACGAGTACTTAAATTGCGAAGTGAAAAAGAGTTTGGTAGTTAATAAAAAGTTTGGATGTGCAACGGCACAGCTGATGAAACCTTTGAAAGTCAAATTCACAACATTCCATGAGATTCCGTCGGGTTTTTATAGAGAGCGCTTGTCAAGTACCAAGGATTTGGTTCAATTTCCAGATCTGTAACAAGAAATGTTTTTTTAGTAAATTGTTTTGTTTGTGGGTGGTCTGAGCAAGAATTTTACATGTAGAGAAAATTTAATACTTGCTGGACTAGTATGCATCAGTGTTAAAGACCACCAATATACCAGGGTATTATTATTAAAAAAATGCCAAATTTTCAAGGGGTATTCAGAATCTAACTAAAAATGCTTTTTATTGGACAGTATAAGTTGAGTTGAAAAAAAGTTTCGTTAATGAACCGTCGTAAATCATAGCAAGCTTGAAAAAAGTGATCGAATTTAATCAAATAGCGCTGATTTTTTCAAAAATATAATTCTCAATTTCTCTTGAAAATAAAGCACGATTTGAAAAGAACAGTTTGTGTAAACATTCAACAATAGAAGAATCTACATCTCATATTTTAGCTCCTAATTGTACAATAATATTCTAAACCAGATTCACAAACCGCATAATACATTAGTAGGCTCAAACAACCGCTATTAATTTTTTCCAAGTCATGCGCGCGATGACAAACAAAAACGTATGGACAAGTTTAGTTTAGACATGGATCACTGTTTCGGCAAATATTTGTGTTCCAATACAAAACAACTGTGAGCTTCTATTACTGTGTAAATGAGACAGACATCTACATTATTAGTATTAGCTTAGTAGGCTTCAAAAAAGTTTACTTATGCAAACCTTTCTTCATTCTGCTATGCTATTCCGGCGGACGCCTAAACTCCCTTCCCTCGTGTGAGTAAACTTTAAAATTCAATTTCTTTGCAACTCTGACCGTTTGAAAAAAAAGGACTAAGACAAATAACATTTTTAAATTATTTACATACAAAATGAGAGAAAATACTAATTCAAAGTAAAGCGTATTGATGATTGAGGTAAGCGTGAAGCACCGAGATGTGAAGTGATGTCTGATGTGCACCGCCGGAATAGCACGGCTGATCCAAATAAGTAACTATGTTAGTTGCTATATAAAGATAAATTGTATAGTGTAATTTTCGGCCGTTTATAGTCTGTCAAATAAAAAGAAGCAGCTGACGAGGTTACCTACACAAAAGGTGAGCAGTGTCTTTAAAAGACATTAAAAACCAAATAATTATCTATCAAGTTGACGGTAGTGCTTTAATAACCGACTAGGGTAGTAAGGTTTAGGAGAAAATAAAATGAGATGAGATGGTGACCCACGCGTTACATGTGCGAATTAGCAACGAGAGCTCAGCGTAAGCTAGTCCTGTGACACCTCAGCTTAGTCGTGGATAAATGCATATTTTAACAAGTTAAGGGCCAGAAGACCACGTGCACAAAATAAATTACAAAGAGGAGGATCTACACCGAATTGCGATCGTAAAAGCTGCTGATGGGACAGTCATCATCAGAAATATTGAAGCAGATAAGATTACCAGAAACTTCTGATCGGTTTCAAAGTCAATTAGTCCAATTTACCCAAGTTACCATTAATAGTTGAACATTCATCACTTAATTAATATCTGAACAGATTCTAGCTCATTATAGTCTCCATCTTCTACAGCTGAATGGTCAGAATATATTTAAGAAAACTTGGATTTATTAAACTTATTGGCTGTAAAACTGCTCAGCAGTATTTGGTCACCTTTTGCGCTTCAATATATCTGATAATGACTGTACAGCTCTTAAACGAACGTTCTAAATAACCTAGAAACATGTAGCACTTTAGGCCTCTGTTGGCCCAGAGACTACGCCCGGCTAGTTGAGAGGCACGCACAGTTTGTCTTTAGCGACAACACAAATATTGGAGTTGAACAAGCGACACAGCGGAATAGCAAATCTCGGGTGTTTGCTGTAGGCGTATTTCGACTGGTTTGTGTTTGTAAACAGAGATGTTCAATACAGTTAGCTCTCGATGCGGCGACTTTTTTGAATGGAATGTTAAAACTAACAGTTCAAATTGTGCTGACTCGTTGTTACAACGAACATTTTGGTCTGAGAACCAATCGCCAGAGAACGTATTCTTCACGTTTATAAATTGCAGATTAAGTTGTGTTTAGTAGAGATCCTTGTGGGTTCTTGGTATACTCGTACCTGAAGGGAGATTTTGCAGTATTGCCTGTTTTGTAAAATTGAAAATGCACTACTAGCACTAACAATTTCATTTATTTTATATTTTATGCACGAGCTATGAAGAATATAGACTAAATGTTAAAAGCATTGCAATGCATGCGCGAAACAAAATTTGAGATTTGAAAGAAAACCGTTTCTAAAGTTTTTTCAATATTTAATATGGAATCCAAAGATATAATTGCGAAGCATGCTAATATAATCCTCAAAACTATGATTCACTGAAGAAGATTCGACTGAAGATGATAAAACTGAGCTTTTGGTAAGCTGTAAGATTTCAGTCCTACGACTATTCTCCGTTGCAAGCCTCGAAGAATAATTACTTTTATGACAAGTGGAAAAAACAGAAATGTAGAATAAGCCTATAATATACACGAAGCAAGTTAATTATTTGTTCAATCACGATTGACGTCTACTTTAATTTCCCTTGCACCTGTTGGCGACCACCGACGCAGCTACGACTACAGACTACAGGAACCACATAATTACATTCACAGTCGAACCGATGCCAATGACTTCCTAAATGTTTAATTTATTTCTGCATTGGCTTTAATTACGTTATTTGGTAACATTGCGTTTGTTAAAAAAAATGTGGTTTTTGTACTTATTGGGTTTTTGAATCTTAACTTATCGTTTCCAACATAGAGACGTCTATCAAATATCGACGATCACTAAAAAGCGATTGAACTTTTTTCTTTTTTGTCTTTTTAAACTTTTGAAAGAATGAAATCTTAACTTTATTTGTTTCAAAAAATAAGTAGAGCAATTTCAAATTCACCTGTTTAGTTATTCGTTCGTTATTTTTTATCCATTGTTTCCCTAACTAATTCATGAATTTACTGTTTTAGTCAACTTTAATTGTCCATCAACTTGTCTACGAGAGTCAACAAACTTATGCAAAGAATTGCTCTATGTATATTAGTGTTGGACGTCCTACATAACGATTGCCAAAACGTGGTGAAGTGACAGTAATGAAAGAACTGTCCCAACTTCCCTATTTACTACAACACAAGATGGTTGACGGAGGTGTGAACGGCCCTGTTTGCTCCACCGCGACATTTCATACTATCTATCGATGCAGTCTCGATCGCCCTTAACAGCATATAAATCTCACCCAAGCGAGAAATGTTCTTGATTTCATTCAAGATTTAAGTCTAACAAGATGAACAATGGTCCTATTTATAAACACGGGCTATTTACCACTAAAACAAAAACCTGGACACTACAAAGTCCGACACCAAGGTAAAGGTAATAAATTGCTTAACGTTTGATTATACGCCGCTGACGTTTCAATTTGATAGTTTCCCATTGGTGCGCTTATCACTTTCTACGATTATTGATCGGTTTAGCGAGCCGTATCGTTGCGATCTCGGGCCGTTGTATAAATTACTGTGCCGTGGTGCTTGCCGGCCGTTTGTTGCATCTAGTGATGTTCTGATGTTTTGGAAAAGTGCGACTGAATTTGGGACAGTCTCAATATTATTATTATTTGTATAGTCGTCGTCGAAAACCTATCTAACTATCAAACTGAGTGTAATAATTTAACTTGTAAAGTAGGGAAAGTTTGTTATTTTGTGCTTTGTCAAAAGTTGCCTAACAATTGCGCACTTGTTGGATCCCTTTTTTGCTTAAATTTGCTTTACCTAATAAAACATTTACTGTGTATTTTTGTTTGGTCAAAATAAATTAATTGTATTCACTAGGTCGTCGGTCTTTACCTCAAGAAAAGATTCGAATTGCTGTCATCAATCAGAACGTATTTAGTTAGGCAGAGAGTTCATTTTCATGAAATGTAGATTTCTCGAGATGGCACTAATCGTCAGTGCTTTAAGTGTGTAATATTAATTACTTACTTGCTAGGTGCTAATAATGCCTGTACTTCTATCAGTTGTCTGCTTCTGTGCGAATGAGAGTTTTCGATACTTTTTCTGCCACCAGGCGGTTTTCGAAAACCCTCATGGGGTTGACAGCTATTTTAACAAACCTACAAAAAAGTAAGGAAACCTGTATCTGTGTCGGAAAAGTGTATCGGTTATTGTTTCAGTCGCTGCAACTACGCCTGCAACTTCCAGTTATTGTCTGTGTCTGCCGTTGTGCGAATTCAGCGCTTACCTAATCCTGTCCCGCTTTCTAGATGCAGGCATCACTAGCCGTGACCATTGTCAGAGGAAGTGCATCGGTTATTGTTCCAGTCACTGTAACTATCATTGTTGCAGCGACTGGAACAATTACATGCCTGCCACTTCTGGCTGTTGTCTGTGTCTGCCGTTGTGCAAATTTGGCGCTTTCTTAATCCTGTCCCGCTTTCTGGATGCAGGCATCACTAGCTGTGACTTGTCAGAGGAAGTGCATCGGTTTTTGTTCCAGCCGCTGCAACTATGCCTGAACATCTAGTTGTCTGTGTCTGCTGTTGTGCAAATTCAGCGCTTTCTTTACCCTGTCCCGTTTTTTGGATGCAGGCATCACTAGCCGTGACCATTGTCAGTGGAAGTGTATCGGTTATTTTTCTAGTCGCTGTATCTATGCCTGCAACTTCTAGTTGTCTGTGTCTGTCGTTGTGCTAATTTAGCGCTTGCCCAACCCTGTCCCGCTTGCTGGGTCCAGGCATCACTAGCCGTGACCATTGTCAGAGGAAGTGCATCGGTTATTGTTCCAGTCGCTTTGCTTTATCAGCGCCGCCGATCGCGGGCACCGCAATTTATCCCGCCTTTATTTGATCCTCTTGTTTTAGAATTGGAAATTGTCTCGCGACTGACGGTGACCTTTGCCACGGTCAATTGTGCGTTAAGTCGGTTAGACTTACAGGATGTTGATAACATCCTGGTAATCGTTTTCGCTGGCTAGGTATTTGCATGGTGGAGTAGTGTTCTTAATTTGTATGTAGTCACTAGTCATAGTACGGGAGTAGCAAACAACACGCTATTTTTTCATCCATTTTGCAATGTTTTACAAAAATACGTTGCTACATGATCAGCTTGTTTGCTAGTTTTCTAAAGTATAAGTAGGTATTAACGGAATAATAGGTGACTATCATTCTTTTCTTTTAGCTGATCTTCCACGTAATGTTTCAAGGTGAAACACATTTTTTCATAGTACCTTGAGTAATCAGTCTTATTGAAGTTTGGCAAAGCTGTATACTCAGTCGTTCTTTCTTCATTGTAGTTTTTTTACGGACGAACATTTATACTAATTTAATCTCACCTTTCTCAAAAGTATTCATGAAGATGTTCATTTTATTTGTATTTACGGCTTTGTTTGATTCAGTTTTAATACCAGAACCAAATAAGACCAAGTCAGTTATTCATATTTCAAATCGTATATGTACCTACGTCAAAACTCTCTTCCAAAATGAATCGATGGGACCCACCACTCTGACACAATAACTGAAATAATAAGCTGATCTCGATGGCAGCTTATTATTTCAGTTATTGTGTCAGAGTCCCTTGCCCAAACCTCCTTCCTACCATCTCCCAATTCTACTTCGCGAATCCATGAACCTAACTACTTACACGGTATAATGAAATAACTGCGGTTATTTGCAAATTTTTGCATATTCCTCATATATTTACCTACGACCTTCAAGAATATTTAAGTTGTTCTTGAATCCTTCTTCGAATTTTCAAGTTAAGTACGTACTCAGGGGCAATCATGTCGGATAACATACTATTATGGAACTTGTTTTAGGTTTTAACCAATATTTTGACCGACTACTCGTGTTTGAGTCATGCTCTTTAAACAAGAACTTTTGCAATTGATTAGCAACGAAAAACATCCTTATTACCTTCTTAATTAGACTTTCAAATAGTTCGCTAATCCGTATGTTGTATTTATACTTACAGGAAGTCGGTCTCTTTAATGTTTTTATAGCGACCAGATTCACATGACAAAGCTCAAGTACCGTTAGATAAAAATCGGTACCAATATCTCATTCATAATCGGTTGCAATCGATTGTGAACGATGTAAATGTCATACGACTGACGAGCGATCAACATAATCGGTTTACTGGCTTCCTGTCTCAATTGTGATTGTAATACGTATTGTGTAAGTAGACATTAATGTCTGGGCACAGTATAAACCGTACAGTAGAACATCTAAATACAAACGTGCCACTCTCGGTTTGAATGTGTGCGTGAGCGTCGCGCGCCGTGTCGCGATATCACGCACACGCGATTTCACGCACACGCTAGCATAAAATAGGGAGGCCTAGGGAGGCGGCAGTACGGACGGGCTGTGCCGCGTGACTGTGTGCACGCCAGGCTAATAACTCGGCGGGCGGCCTTAGATAGCCTACTGTATGGTTTATACTGTGGTCTGGGACTGGGCGTTACGGATAATTTGTTTATATGGCACTTATAATGAAGAGTGAACAATTGCCGGTATTAAATATATTGCATAGACTGTTCCTGGTGGGCATAAGCTGACCGTGACTTATTCAACATTTTAAAATAATAGTTTTGGTGCTTTGATATGGGTCGCTTTTTCATAGTAAAGATTTTGATGTCAGGTTGGAGGCCACCTAGTATTTTTGAATATCGATTACTGATAGATCAGTCAACTCTGATTTTTAGGACTTTTTGACGTTTTTAGGGCATTGTTTCTTTTTATTACCTTTTTATTCGTTTGACGACCGGATAGGTGTAAAGTAAAAAAGTTGGCTATTACAACCAAGGCCGTGGGTCCGATTTTGAAGTCCTTGCGGCTAAGTCGCGGTCGGAGGCTAGTCAGTTAGTAAAATATTTAGTTTAACTAAGCCAATTTTCACATTGTCTGCCTGTGATAAAGTGTGTGTATGCGAATTTGCCGTAAGAGCTAATAAAACAATAGTTGTGCCCATAGCGAAGAATAAAACGGGAGATATAGCCGTTTCTTTCATGTTAGAAACAATAATTGTCTGCCCGTATTACTTGCTGATTGACATAGATTTACAATGATCTAATACCTGTACCTGCAACACAAGAATAACACAACTAAGTAACAATAACACAAAAGGTGCAAGCAACAACTCGCTGAAGCTATTCCGCATCGTTTTGTTTTCACTTAACTCGATCACGACGCAACGATCTAATTTCAGTGACGAGTGACTTCTTAGGGACGTCACTGTTGTGTTGGCAACTACTTATTTTTCTTATACATCCCACTGCTGGACACAGGCTTCACCTCAACTTAAAGTGGCGCGAACCATACTCCAACACTTGGGCTCAGAGCGGATTTTTAGAGAGTAGTAAGGTTGCTGATTAACTATGCCGTCACAAGTTGCCAAGCCGCGCTAAGACCTCCGACTAGGTTTAACGACGGACAGCTAGTGACGTCAGCCGCGACCAAGTGCCGGACGAGTATTCCCATTTACCTTTTTCTGACCCGGCGTGGGTTGCTTCACAACTTTAATCGTTGCCTATCCACCTTTTCAACTGAGCCACGGGCACCTTCCGTTAATACTGGCAAGTCATTACAGTAAACTATAAAAACATAATAAAATGTGCAAACTTTCGTTGATTTCCGCCACTAAAGTTTGCACATTAAAATGTTCAGTTGCCTATAACAGTCCTCTTACTGATACTATGTTAGTATATTTACGCTGTAATGTTTTGTGTTTTGACATAATACATTATTTATTCAAGTTAGATACAATTTCATAAGTAGTAGCCCTAAGACTGGCTCAATATCTTTATTTGCTTACGCTCATTCTTAAGTGGCAGGAGTCATGCGATTTCGAATTGCAGATTACAGATTGCACCTACACCATTGAATTTTATTTAACCTTCTTTGTGGCAGGGGGGGGTAAGTAATTTTGAGAGTAAAAAATATAATATTTTTTTAAGTTTAGACTACATTTATGAACTTATTTGTTATACTAATGAAACCTTCAGGGGGTTATCTTCTCACCAATAAAACACGTAGTAAGTCTTCAATTAATTTACTTCAATAATTATTCACTTCACTTTAGACACTTCAAAGTAATAACTAAAATAACTCCTCAACTGGGCAGAGTTTCTGCCTACTATGTTACTCCAACGCTGCTCAGACGAAGACTGCCGCTCCGAGCCGAATGCCGGCCGTTTTATGCTTTTGTAGTGTTGCCAGAAATAAATTAATAGCGTTATCACTAATAAATAACGTTATGATAATGTTGCTAGAAAATAGAATTATAACAGTTTAAGCTATCGATTAATTAGAATATTGATATTGTTACCCCAATAATACAAATGTTGGTTACAGTCGGCCATCCTTCTCGGAACGAGTCCCCTCGTTTGGGCATTACAACTATTTAAATTATAGATCACAATAATAGTATATTTTTTCAATCAAATCAATTCCATTGACATCATTTTTTTTAATTACATATTCACTTTTGCCATCTCAAATGGCAGTAACATTACAATCAAAACATTCCCAAAAAGTTTGTACTTTAGTCATCTCAAATGACCGCGAGGCTGAGTCATCTCAAATGACCGTATATGTCATCTCAAATGACCGTGTATGTCATCTCAAATGACTGTGTGTGCCATCTCTAATGACAATGCCATCTCAAATGACAGTGTTAAGCCATCTCAAATGACAGTTTTAAGCCATCTCAAATGACCGTTTTAAGCCATCTCAAATGACCGTTTTAAGCCATCTCAAATGACAGTTTTAAATCATCTCAAATCATAGTTTTGAGTCATCTCAAATGACGGTTTTAGCCAGCCTTAATTAATGATATTAGTCATCTCAAATGACAATAATATGAATATTAGTAATTTATTATAACTGAGCATAAACTTTCTAGACAAGTTATTCATGCAAGCGGAGTAAAAGTTCGCAATCGTGATAGTTATAATTATTATTATCAGGACCCATTATTCCTGCTCTTCATCGCTTCCACCACTAGAGGAATAGTCTGCACCATAGCTCAACCAAGGAAACATTTTATCTAAAGACACTACGCCTTCGTAAGGTCTTCCCTTCCTGGTAAGAGGCGTATCTACTACTACAAATCTATCATGCGGCAATATTTTCTTAATTTTATAAGGACCCTGGCATTTTGGTTCCAACTTCTTCGACTGACCGGACCCTGAGGCAACTGTTCTAATTATCCTCACCAGATCACCTTCGTTGTACTTAGTGGGAACTTTCCTACGTCGATCGAATCTTTTTTTATTAGCTTCTTGGTTTTTTTTAATACGTTCGCTAGCTTCGTTTCTTACTTCATCTAGAGTCTGTCCAGAAGTGTTATTTTCGGCTACATCGAATACTTCGTTCAAAATACCCTGAGAAGCATTGGGCATTTTTCTTCCAAACAAGAGTTCAGTCGGGGTTTTTTTGGTAACCTCATGTACCGACGTATTGATCCCTATCTGGATCTCAGGGATGAAAGTGTCCCACATATCATTCCCTTGATCGTGAGTCATTGCCCCAAGAGCGGCAAGGATAGTACGGTTATACCTTTCTACTTGGCCGTTCGCACGGGGAGTAGAAACTGAGTTTAACACGTGTTTTATGCCTAATGTGGAGACATAAGACTTAAATTTCTTACTGGTAAAACTAGTTCCACGGTCGGTGATAAGACGGGTTGGTACACCAAATAAGCTAAAGTAATGACGAAAAACCTTAATACTCGCTTTTGTTTTGGTGCTTCGCACAGGGGCCAAATGTACATATTTCGTGAATGCGTCGACAATGACCAATAAATACGCATTTCTCTTCTTGCTACGTACAAATGGGCCTAGGTGGTCGGCGTGTATCGTGTGAAAGGGGATTTCTACTTTGGGTATAGGGTGAAGCTCACCTTCTTTGGCACCAGAGGGAATCTTATGGTGAGCACACCCCAAACACGCAGATACGTATTTCTTCACAAATTTTCTCATTTTGGGGAACCAGTAAGAACTACGTATCCTCTCTAGTGTTTTGTCAAACCCAAAGTGGCCAACCTCGTCATGGTTGGCTTTTAATACATGCCAACGGACGCCCCTTGGCACGACCCACCTTTCAGTTTTGTCATCGATGACGCGAAACACACGACCTTTCTTAACCCTGTATTCTTTCTGTATCGATGCAATTTTGGCGGTCTCTGGATCTTCAAGTATATCTTTTATACGCTTTATCTCTGAATCCCCGGATTGTACAGTAGAGATCCAGTCGCTCACGTCAATTTTTAGCACATCTAGGCAGTGTTCTTCTTCGCCATCGGCCTGTATGGGATTTCGACTAAGACAGTCAACGTGAGCCATTTTATCACCTGGACGTTAGTCAATTTCGCACTTGTACTCTAAGAATTGAATCCACCACCGGGAGATACGGGGAATTAGGTCCCTTTTCGTGAACGTGGTTCTGAGAGCACGGCAATCTGTGAAGATTGTAAATTTTATACCTAACAGGTAGGTTCTGAACTTATTAAGTGAACATACAACGGCCAATGTCTCTAACTCAAATGAATGAAACTTTTGCTCATCGGCGGTGGTCCGTCTACTGAAGTATGCCACGGGTCTAAAGGGCTCCTCCCCCTTTTTCTGTAGCAATATCCCTGCTAAACCAATTTGGCTAGCATCGGTGTGTAATTGGGTTTCGGCATTATGATCATACAATGCTAGAATGGTTCGTTTAATTAAATTTTCTTTCAATTGATTGAAAGCAGAATCCTCGATTTCAGTCCACCGCCAAGGTATATCCTTTCTCAAAAGATCTGTAAGGGGTCTCGCTATTTTAGCAAAATCCTTCACAAACCGTCTGAAAAAACTGGCAAGACCTAAGAATCTCCTGACTTCATGTTGATTAGTGGGGGCTGTAAATTTAGAAACTGCTTGTATCTTTAGAGATCCTGGTCTAATCTCCCCTTTAGTGATTTCAAATCCTAGAAAATCAATGGATTCCTTGAAGAAATGTCATTTTTCCATTTTTAGTGTTAACCCGCTGTCTCTTAAGGCTTTGAGAACTTCTTCTAACCGTGCTAAGCCCTCCGCAATAGAATTAGATGGTATGAGGATATCATCCATGTAGACAATGGTATGTCTAATTTTGGCTTTACCTAAAACCTTGTGAATTAATCTTTGAAAGACAGCTGGCGCATTTGCCAAGCCAAAGGGCATTCGCGTATATTCAAATTGGCCATCTGGTGTCACAAATGCGGTCTTTTCTACAGAGTCTTTGGCTATAGGTATTTGGTGATACCCAGATGCCAAATCCAAAGTTGTAAATATAGATTGCCCTGACAATTGGTCTAGTAGGTCATCTATCCTAGGTAAGGGATAATGATCCTTTTTAGTTTTATTATTAAGTGCACGATAATCTACGCACAGTCGTAGATCGCCAGTCTTTTTCTTTATTAAAACTATTGGACTTGCGTAGGGCGAACACGACTCGCGAACTATTCCACACTCTAACATCTCATCAACCATGTCTTGCACCTTTCGACGTTCACTAAAGGACAGTCTATACGGTCGGTAGACAATGGGGTCAGAATCTTTGAGTTCAATAACCATTTCGGTTTCTGATGTATAGCCCAAGTCGTGCATGCCCGAAGAAAAGCAGTCTTTGAATGCGGATAATAACGTTTCTAGGCTTTGTTTATCTTCTGGGGAGATTTGAGTACCGTAGTTTATAAGTAGCGGATTCTCATTATTATCCTGGGATACAATATTTACCTTTAATACGGAGTTTATGACTGCTGCCCGAGTAATCAAGGTATCTTTTGATATAGTCACAGGGTTGGACCCGAGGCCATGTACCAATAAATCACATGCGCCCTTAGTCACCCGGTATTCACCCGGTAGTAAGTAATATTCTCTACCTGGACCGCCCCGAACTGTACCGTGAACATAGATGGCACCATCAATACAGTCAGACTTTGACTTCACATGTATGGCTCTAAATGCATTTACAGGAACGATTATATCAGAGTCTGCTACTAACTGTATTTTTGATGCACGATCCTGAACTTTATCAAAAATCAACTCTGTTGAAGTTTTCGTAACGCGTACATTAGGGCGCTCTGAGAAGCTGTGGCCTAGCAAAATAGGGTAGTTGATTAAGTGATCATCGACAATGAATACCTCTACATCTTTTTCCACGACACCTTGCACCTCTACGGTCGTAAGTATCTTCCCTTTAGGTAGGTAAGGTATGTTGCCAAGACCACGTAAGTATATCCCCACGACCGGTTCCCATTGTAGGCCTAACCTCAAAGCATCGGAATTTCGTAACAAGGTAGCCTCGCTGCCCAAATCTACTAGGCCTACAATTGTCTGATTATTGATTTGTATAGGCAAGTTATATTTATTTTTAGGTTCATTTACATCAGCAAGGTTAATGGAATCTAATGAATGTAAATTTTCATTTGGTTCGTCTCTTAAAATCTTCAAAACGGCTTTATCTTTAGTATTTGAGCCAAGTGCATTCTTTTTACGACATTCCGATTCTATATGACCAATCAAATTACAATGATTGCATTTTATCAACGGTTTTGGACACTTAAAACTGGGATGACCCCTTTGTTTACAATTAAAACAGGTCATGGTTTGAGAAGTGGATGTGTTGTCCTGCTTAGGAGGATTAGACCGATCATCAAATCTTTGCCTAATGTGCATATTCGTATTTTGCTTCTCTCGCCTATCACTGTTAACGCGCAAAGTTTTGAAAAACTCTAAAACATCCTCTGGTTTTTCAAATTTAGCTGCCTGGGCACCTACTCTAACACCTCTATCGTCTACGCCATGAATGATACATTCGACGGCTTGACGACCAAAAATTTTGCAGCGGTTGAGTAAGTTAATTTTTGTATAGTAATATAGTTCTAACGAATCACCAAAACGTACACGCTTACTGAGCATTTCTGTCAACAGTTCTGCATAATTTTCAGTGGATGGGAACGATTCCGTAAGAAGTTGTTTCCACTCTGACCAGGAGCGTTTTAGCGACGGTAAACCTTGGTACCAAAGCTTTGCGTGGCCTGCTAATTTAGTCAAGGCAAAATAAACAATTTGTTTGTCAGACCATTCGTAAATTTCCGCACACTCATCAACTTTGTTTAACCAAACGCTAATTGTTTGTTGTTTTAAAAGTGGGTCGAACTCGGGTATGACGTTACTCATGTGAGATGAAAAACTATCACGATTACTGGGCTTGTCCCGTAGTAACTTGCAAAACTCGTCAAAGAAAGAAGATGCAGAGTCATACCTGGCTTTATCTGTGGATTCCTTCCTGCTTGTTGAACGCCGCGCCGCATCTCTTTCTCGCCGGTTTTCCCGTTCTCTTCCTAACTGGCTCTCAAGAGCCGCCAATCTTTCTCTTTGAATCTCGCACCTCTCCCGAAGGCTTCTTAACTGACTGTGGTCGCGGCTCCCACTGCGACTCATTCTAACACTCGAACGCTCCAATCTATGTTGCTCTTCAGATGCCTTGCGTTTATTGTTATTTTTATTCAATCTTGATCGACTACGGCTGCGCATTTCTCGATAGTTAGGTCTATTTTCAACTTGCGCCTGATCGATACGACTGGTCCTGGACGTTTTTCGCTGCGGCGTACGTAGGCGCCGCTCACGTTTCCTTGATTTAACAGGGCTCCTGCTATGACTTCGACTCTGGTGCTCATCACTTTCTTCGCTATGCTCCATTCTCTGAAACTTGTACATTACTACTGTAGTTGGAACAATTTAATCCTAAAACTACAAGTTGATTGTCAATGGAAATTCCAGCGACTTTTGTCGTTAACAATAGCAATGGCACGTTACAGAAAGTATGGAATTGAAGTAGTCAGCAGTAACCAGATGACAACAACTGTATTCATTAACTCTAATAAGTCGGTTTAAAACCAGCAAAAATAAAGGCGGACATAAAATTACTATGTATTTTCATTACACAATGAGGATTACTAACCTAAAATCCTAGTGACACCTAGGTATGATCTACATGGGCAGGTATCCCCAATATCATCAAAGCAGCAATTTTTGTAAGTAAGTATAAAGGTGTGAACAAATTATAACCTTTGAAAATTATAACCTTGAGGCAGTTGTGTTAGTATGTGAATATTTTGTCAGCGTATGCGTTTTGCTCTAGAGAGTTCTTGCGTATGAGAGGTGCTTTATGTACGTATGAATGCCGCTTCCAGAGAGTAGCCCTGGCAAAGCGTGAGAGTGTGATGTATGTGCGTATAAATGCCGCTTCCAGAGAGTTGCCCTGGCAAAGCGAGTGTGAGTACTATGTGCGAGTATGAATGCTGCTTCCAGAGAGTTGCCCTGGCAAAGCGAGTGTGAGTGCTATGTGCGAGTATGAATGCTGCTTCCAGAGAGTTGCCCTGGCAAAGCGAGTGTGAGTGCTATGTGCGAGTATGAATGCTGCTTCCAGAGAGTTGCCCTGGCAAAGCGAGTGTGAGTGCTATGTGCGAGTATGAATGCTGCTTCCAGAGAGTTGCCCTGGCAAAGCGAGTGTAAGTACTATGTGCGAGTATGAATGCTGCTTCCAGAGAGTTGCCCTGGCAAAGCTAGTGTGAGTGCTATGTGCGAGTATGAATGCTGCTTCCAGAGAGTTGCCCTGGCAAAGCGAGTGTGAGTACTATGTGCGAGTATGAGTGCCAAAAATCACTTTTATAATTGCATTTTTAAATTCACTAACAAGTAGAAAAAAAAAATTACGTACCGTTGTGTCTCCTCGTGGGCGCTTGGAATCCCACTTCTGAAGGTTGAAACCTTCAGGGGGTTATCTTCTCACCAATAAAACACGTAGTAAGTCTTCAATTAATTTACTTCAATAATTATTCACTTCACTTTAGACACTTCAAAGTAATAACTAAAATAACTCCTCAACTGGGCAGAGTTTCTGCCTACTATGTTACTCCAACGCTGCTCAGACGAAGACTGCCGCTCCGAGCCGAATGCCGGCCGTTTTATGCTTTTGTAGTGTTGCCAGAAATAAATTAATAGCGTTATCACTAATAAATAACGTTATGATAATTGTTCGGAACGAACACTTCAAGGTTTTGTAATAGTTTTACGATGTTAGGTACGCGCGGTAATTAGGTCAACAACCTCCGCGTCGTACAACTCTTTAAATAAATCATTTAGTGCATATTTCGCCGTTGGAACTATCGGGCGCACTCATCAACATTTCATCCAACATTAACAGTAGTTTTAACATTTAAGAACATTTGTGGAACTTTAAATACAATTTATTTTACGTAACTAAACTCTATCATTCAAACTATCAACCCCAAAGCTCAGGCACCAACATATGGTCCTTCGAGTTAAAACCTCGCGCGCGATAAATCGTGATAGGAGGTGAATGAAACAGTGAACAGTGGTGTGTGTGTTTTGGGAGTCAACATTCAACACAGGAGGCAGTCAGGGCGACTGCACCTAAACAACACCGGCGGCAACAGGAGTTGCAGCTGTAACAACAGGAACAGGACACTTGGCTTGTGAGCCGGGTAACCACCAACAACATCTAACAAGTAAGATCGTTTTATTTACTACTATTCGCTATGGCAGAATACGAAGACATCATGGAAACTCAAAGCGAGATCATGCAAGCAATGGAGAAGTTATTAACAAACTTTAAAAAGGAGCCGTTAGAACGGAGGACACTTTCTAATATGCAAAGGCGACTTGAAACACTGGAAGGTTATTGGACAGAGTTTCAAATGAACCATAGGCAATTGGAAGAATTAGAAGACAAATTGGCGTACCAATATTTTAAAGAAAATTATTACCAACAAACAAGTAAATTCTACACTGAAACAAAGAAGTACATAGAAAAGTTTTGGAAACTCAAGCTGAAAGTGAGAAAATAGTCTACGAACCCTGTACCAGTAAGGGGACCGGGGAAATCAAACAAAATACAGCTAAGTTCACGGTTAGTCAGGTGGAGGAGGCACCGATGCCTCTCGCAAACACTGATCAAAGTGAGACGAAACGGTTGTTAAGAAAACAGGAAGCGAACTTCATGGCATTTAACAGAACTATGGGCCTCATCGACGTCGATTCTATAACTGAGAAATGGGAATTTGAGGATGCACTGAAATCATTACAAGGACGTTGGTCGGTCATTGATAATTTGCATTGGGAAATTGTAGCTGAAATAGGAGAGAAAAGTAGTACATATGAAACGAAATTTAATCGGTATGAAAAACAGTACAATGATATGAAGAAAACAATTAACACTAAGATGTGGTCGGTAGCTCATCGCGAAAGTTCAACTCCAAGGTTAGATGTCCCGAGCTTTAGCGGAAATTATAGTCAATGGGTGTCTTTCAAGGACTTATTCACGGAAGCAATAGATAGAAATAACTCTCTATCTAACGCTCAAAAAATGCAGTTTCTAAAAAGCAAAGTGCGTGGTGAGGCTGAGAAACTGATACAACATCTTCAAATTAGTTCCGAAAACTACACTACTTGCTGGGATATTTTGCATAACCGATACAACAATAAGAAGTTGATATTTACAACGCACCTGAACACACTTTTAGGATTTTCAAATATGCAGCAACAATCAGGAGGACAAATAAAGAAAATGCATGACATCATACAGGAAGCGCTCAACGCGATCAAAAATTTAGGGATTGATATTTCAACGTGGGATCCAATATTAGTTCATTTATTATTGCAAAAGTTAGACTCGGAGACCCATGGGAACTACCTTGAATCTGTAAGGAATCCACGAGAGTTGCCATCATTAAAGGAGTTTACAGATTTTCTGGAAGCAAAATTTATTGCGTTAGAATCATCTCGACGAAAACAGGAAAAGGTAATACAACCCCGACCTGCAAACATCAGCAGAGACTCGCAACATAAGCCAGTATTTAATCAAGGCTACAATCGAGGATACTTCAAGGAGTCGTTCCGGAATAGCTCACATGACAATATCATACAACAAAGGAATCACCAACCCATAAAAGCATTGCATGTATCATCCAATTTCAAATGTCCTCTGTGTAATCAGGAGCATGGTATTTACCATTGTAAAAACTTTATGGAGATGAACAACGATCAAAAATTAAGAATCGTTAATAAATTAAAATTATGTATAAACTGCCTCTTTAGTCACAACGGAAACGCATGCATTTCAACTAGGTCATGTCGGAAATGTAACGGTCAACACAGTACAATACTGCATGATGCAATCCGCCCGACGGAAACCGCGCAGCCAAAGGTCACAATGACCAAAAAACAAAATGACTACACAAACAGCAGTTCGTTAGTGTCTCAAAATGGTGAATCTGAGATTCTGCTGGCTACCGCCATGCTGCAGGTCAGAGCAGCCGATGGTACCTACCTTCAGCTGCGAGCCTTAATTGATCAAGGATCGCAGATATCCTTGATAACGGAAAACGCGGCTCAACTATTAGGAATAAAAAGGCAAAGGTGTAAGGGTACAATATTTGGAGTCGGTCAAAGGGAAAATGTATGCAAGGGAATGATAAACATTGACTGTATGTCTCAATATAATGGATTTTCCTTTACCGCCGAAGTCCTTATTATGAACAATTTAATAAAAAATCTACCAAACAGCACATTTAACAAACCATCCTGGAAATTCATATCCGACCTGAATTTAGCGGACCCCGAATTTTACAAAAGCCGTCCCGTGGACATATTATTCGGTGCGGATATTTATTCTAACATAATTTTAAGTGGAATTATTAAAAAAGAAGATCCAACGTCCCCGATTGCGCAGCAGACACAGCTAGGATGGTTGCTATGCGGTCATGCGAAAACAAAAACTTACCATTGCAATGTGGCTTTGAACAACATAGCTGAAATAGAGAGATTTTGGAACATTGAAGAAATAGCCGAAACATCTAATCTCTCCGTGGAAGACCAGGATTGTATGAATTTCTATTCCTCTACAACTCTTAGGAGAGAAGATGGTCGGTATGAAGTCCGTTTGCCTCTTAAACCAAACATTCAACAAAAACTAGGATCGTCAAAGGAAAGGAGTATAGCTCAATTTCGTAATTTAGAGAAGAAATTAGAAAAGCAAGAACATTTAGCAAGGGATTACAAGGAATTCATGAAGGAATATAGATCATTAAACCACATGGCTGTGGACGACCACCCAGGCTCCACCCTCGAGTGTTACTTACCACATCACGGAGTTCAAAGGGAGGAATCAAGTACCACTAAATATCGAGTTGTCTTCGATGCGTCATCTAAAACTACTTCTGGATTGAGCTTGAATGACGTAATGTATTCAGGCCCTAACTTACAACAAGATTTACAAGCCTTATTAATAAAATGGAGACAGTATGAATTTGCTTTTACTGCCGATATAGAGAAAATGTATCGGCAGATACTAGTTCACGAACAAGATCAAAACCTCCAAAAGATTGTCTGGAGAGATTCACCCCAAGAACCCTTAAAAACGTGTAAAAAAACAAACAGTTACTTATGGGACCAAAGCTGCACCTTTTTTGGCCCTGATGACCCTACGACGATTAGCGGCAGATGAAAGGGAGAGTTTCGTGGAAGCTGCAAAAACAGTCGAGACATCATTTTACATGGATGACCTTGTTCATGGCTCTTATTCGATAGAGGAAGGCAAAAAACTAATATTCGATCTAATTTCATTGCTCAAGCGCGGGGGAATGAACCTGAGGAAGTGGTCGTCGAACAACAATAATCTATTAGAATACATACAAGAAGAAAAAAGCAACGAGAACAGAATGTTCAATTTTAACACAGAAGAAACATCAAAAACTTTAGGATTGTGCTGGAAGTCATCTACAGATATGTTTACCTTTCAGTATAAAGAATCAAAACAAAACCTTAAACCAACAAAACGAAACTTATTGTCCGAGATATCCAGACTATTCGACCCCCTTGGATGGCTAGCTCCACTTTCAACAAAGTTAAAACTACTTTTTCAAAAGTTGTGGAAACTAGATCTTACCTGGGACGATCTAGTCACGGATGACATACATCAAGAGTGGTTAAAAATCAAACAAAGCATTCCGGTCATTAGTGAAATCAAAATACCAAGATGGTTATTATGTAAAGCAAATGATGTAATCGTATTACATGGCTTTTGTGACGCCTCAGAGAAGGCATATGCTACGTAGGGCGTAGTATACGCACAAGTCAAGGGTGCCACAAAGGTTATATTAGTTGCCGCGAAAAGTAAACTTGTCCCTCACAAGAAAGCATTATCTTTACCAAAATTAGAACTCAGTGGCGCCTTGTTATTATCAAAATTAATTCACAAAATAAAGTTATCATTAAATGAACGCCAAATAGAACTCTGTTGCTGGACAGACTCCACAGCAGCGCTAGGGTGGATACAAGGAGAGCCAAACAGATGGAAGACATTCGTAGCAAATAGAGTAGAAAAAATTGCAAGCGTAATCCCGATCAGTTGTTGGAACTACGTAAAGTCGAGTGACAACCCCGCGGATATGGCAAGTAGGGGATTATATGCTTCCCAATTAAAGGACAGTGTTCTGTGGTGGGAAGGACCATCATGGCTCTCTGGAAAGAACCTTGATGCGTTAAAGGATACCAAAAAATACACTACAGATTTGGAAACAAGACCAGAAAACATAAAACAAACAAACATAATTCAAACGGATAGCGAAGACAACGTTATTAATAAAATCATGCATAAATATAACTCTATTACGCAAATCATTCGAAGTATCGCATGGTTACAGCGAACATTGAACCCGCAGCGTAAGCAGTTACCCGGTCAACTCACGTTGCATGAGTTGAATAAAGCTAAATTAACAATATTAAAATATGAACAAAATAAAGAATTTGGAACGGATATGCAACAGCTAAACAAAAACGGAATTGTGAAATCGAACAGCAAAATATTAAACCTTAATCCTATCATTGACAAAAATAACATCCTACGAGTCGGTGGGAGACTGAAACATAGCAGCAGCATCAGCCTAGAGATGAAACATCCTGCAATTGTTCCATCAAACGGCCGTTTGGCTACCCTTTTGATAAACCAAGCTCATCTGGAAACCTTTCATGGTGGACCTCGCTTAACACTAGCTAAGCTGAGGCAGCAATACTGGATAACAGGAGGCATCAACATTGTCAAGAAGGTGACGCGGGACTGTGTTACCTGTACTAAACAAAAGTCGACCAAGTTGAACCAACTCATGGGTGACCTACCGGAGGCAAGGGTCAATCCAGCCCCTCCCTTTTACCACACGGGAGTAGACTACACAGGCTACATGGACGTTAAGATGAACAAGGGCCGTGGAGCACGGACTCTGAAGGCTTATGTAGCTGTCTTCGTGTGTATGGTGACAAAGGCCGTACACCTGGAGATGGTGTCGGATTTAACAAGTTCAGCCTTCATCGCAGCCTTACGCAGGATGGCGGCGCGCCGTGGAACCCCGGCGCATATTTATAGTGATAACGGGACGAACTTCCATGGTGCAAACAACATTTTACAAGCGGAACATTTCAATCAGAAAAATATCTTTACAGACAGCTTCTTTAAAGAAATAACGGAAATGAAGATTCAGTGGCATTTTACCGCACCATCCTGGCCAAGCTCAGGTGGTTTATGGGAAAGGGCGGTGCGAAGCTTAAAACATCACTTAAGACGTGTAGTCGGAGAACAAAAGCTCACATTCGAAGAGTTTTCCACGATCCTAACACAACTGGAAGCTTGTCTGAACTCGAGGCCACTGTGTGCGTTAACGGAAGATATCGAAGATCTGAACATTTTGACACCAGCTCATTTCTTAACCGGAAGAGCCGACGTGACAGTTATCGAAACCGCCGAAGACGCTCGAACTAGATGGCATTTAACCACTAAAATATTTCAAGAAATCTGGAAAAAATGGAAGTCTGAATACCTAAGTCAATTGACAGCGCGCAGGAAGTGGTTGAAGCCGCAGCAGAATATTCAAGTAGGAGACATGGTAACCATTCACGAAGATAACTTGCCGGCAGGGAAATGGGCCCTGGGTCGAGTAATGGAGACTCACCCCGGAAGTGACGGCTACGTTAGAGTCGTCACACTAAGAACGAAAAACGGATACATTAAAAGACCAGTTACAAAATTATCTCTTTTGCCGATTCGATCGAAACAAGAAGAAGAGGAAACATCAGAATTATTGAATCAGGAAACACAAGGAAAAAAAGGGACAAAAGTTAAGCGAAACACCTTCTCATCGATCATCTTAACAGTTATTTATTTTCTTAGTTTGCTATCAAATGTGTTCGGGGCGACTGTTATCACTGAATTAGATAAAAATCAAGTATTGTACTTCGATCCCATAACCAAAATACAATTGAACAGAGACGCATGGACCTTAGTGGTATATTATGATATGAACCCCTATTGGGAAGGGAACACCGCATTCGAAAAAATCAGTAATTACTTAACAACAACATGTGCCGAATTACATCAAAACAATCAATGTAACATGATTACCCCGCAGTTGAATCACCACTACTTAGAGCTTCAGTACTACAATCAGCTGTTGCTTAATCAGCATTTCAAGTTTCACTCCAGACAGCGCCGGGGCGTTATCAACGGTGTCGGGTACATAGCAAACGCGCTATTCGGAGTATTGGATGACAAGTTCGCAGTACAATACACGAAAGACATACAATTGTTAAAGGCAAGTCAATCACATCTAAACAATCTTTGGAAAAATCAAACATCGCTTATAGAATCAGAATATAATTTGCTGAAGAGGACGGAAGATATAATGTCAAAACAACATAAAATTATTAACAAACAGTTAATTAAAATAGACAAAGCTCTGGGAACCTTAGAAAAACAAGTCAATAAAGTATCGCTAGAAGAAGACTTCACCTTATCTGCTTTAGCTGCTCAGCAGTTGCTACAAACGCTAAAGGAAATCCAACAAACACTTCTGGACACTGTGACCGACATATACCATGGTCACTTCAACATTCATTTGCTGACCCCGCAACAACTACAGGGAGAGTTGAATACGATATCAGCATTACTATCATCTGAAGTAACGCTTCCTATTAACAATATCGAATCTGACGTCAGAGAGATTTATAAGTTACTCAGTATAAAGGCCAAAATGACCAAAGACTTCTTTATATTTGAGATCAAAATCCCATTAATTAGTCGAGATACATACGACCTCTATAGACTTCTACCGATCCCAAAACATGTCGGTGATAATTATATGAGAAACATTATACCTATATCCAAACAGATCGCAATAAGTTTACAAAAGGACTCCTACCTCCTTATAACCCAAGAAGACGTCCAGAGCTGTATGGCGAAGGATAGTTCAACCTTAATCTGTGCCCTAAATAGCCCAATATATAAGTTAAAAAGTGATCAAGATTTATGTGTAAAAAATGAACCTGAACGTGATAACTGCAAAACAGAGACAGTCGCGTGCCAAAGCACGTGGCATAGTTTAAGTAAAACAAACACTTACTTATACACCTGCTGCCGGGAGTGTCAAGTTCGCACAATATGCAAGGATCGCGTTACAGCACATCAGCTGTCGACATCCCAGTCTAATAAGCATTAACGGGGAGTGCTTGATTAAGACCGATAATTTCACAGTTTTTGCTCATAAAGACCGCAGAAGCTCCATAAATATAAAAGAAAATTTGGAAATTAACGTAATAGCGCCTATTAATCAAATCTTCAAACTTAACATGGAACAGATTACCTTACAAAGCGGTAACGAAAGTCAAGGCCCAGGCAACGACCCCGCTCATAAGGACATAGAAAACAGGATAAAAGGCCTAAGGGATGCTGAGTCTTCAATAGACCTGGACTCAGTATCTCATCATGATATACACCAGTACACTTTATTGTATGGGATCATCATTGTGGCAGCAACGTCGGCAGGCATCGTCGTCTGCCGGAGGTGGCGGCGCGCAGGCAGGCTCGGCGCGGCGGCGTCTGCGCAGGGAGCAGCGGCGGCGCCGGACGAGCAGGCGACGCCCGCGCCGCCGCCCGCCCGTCGCGCCGTGCGTTCCACCAGCATGTGTCAACTCCACGATATTAGTGAAAGTGGTAGTGAAAGTGCGCGAGTGCGGAAATTTAACAGTGAAACCGAGTTAAAAGTGCTAAAGCCAGTGTCGGTGGCTAAAAAATTAGTGTTTAGTGATGAGTGAATCGGACACGCATTACCTATTTAATTATATTAGCGTTATCCCATTAACAAACATTATACTAACATTTTCAGTAGTTTATAAGCCAATTTGTTCATCATCTGTCTCATCAACTCATCAACATTACTAACTCTATTTTCGTATCATTTTAAGGGTGTTTTCCTCGCCCGGGAATATGTTCGGAACGAACACTTCAAGGTTTTGTAATAGTTTTACGATGTTAGGTACGCGCGGTAATTAGGTCAACAACCTCCGCGTCGTACAACTCTTTAAATAAATCATTTAGTGCATATTTCGCCGTTGGAACTATCGGGCGCACTCATCAACATTTCATCCAACATTAACAGTAGTTTTAACATTTAAGAACATTTGTGGAACTTTAAATACAATTTATTTTACGTAACTAAACTCTATCATTCAAACTATCAACCCCAAAGCTCAGGCACCAACAATAATGTTGCTAGAAAATAGAATTATAACAGTTTAAGCTATCGATTAATTAGAATATTGATATTGTTACCCCAATAATACAAATGTTGGTTACACTAATGATGGTTCAAAAACCGAAAAGGGAAAAAAAATATCATGGCGTACATATTATTGACTTCTACTCAATTTTCGGTAAAAAAAATCTCTACCAAACTGTTGGTGACCAGCAATGCCAACCTACCTTTTTGTTACTTTTGCTATGTCTTTATATCTTTTTAATGTATACTTTTAAATAGTGACATATTCTGTAACAAAATAAACAGTTGACCAACAAACGTCTATCATTAACATTGGTGTCAGAAGTAAAAGTAGAAAATTAGGGTTAAAAACCTACAAAATGCCTTTTACGAGGTCTCAGAATAAAACGGCTACGTCTGCAGCTGTGCATCCCGGTGAAGTTCCTATTGTGTCTAAAAGTGCTCAAACAATGGACGGTGCATCTATCCACGGCGCCCCTGCGCCGGCCTCGTCCAGTGCCGCACATAGGCAAGCTTCCACGCACAGTACGGCGTCTACGAAAACCACTCATAAAAGTGGTCGATCAGGCCAATCCAGGGAGACCGTGAAGGCCCAAATCCTTGCTGTCAAGGCAGAACATGCTCGAAAAATGCTCGAGGCCGAGGCCGAGCGCGATCGTATAGCGGCAGAGCGTGAGGCAGAGCGTGAAAAGGCCATGTCAGAACGGGAGCGTGCAGTTGCTGAATTAGAGCTACAGGCCGAGTTAGCTGCTATTGAAGCTGGCTCATCATGCAACTCGCAAGCCTCAAAAACTCAACTCATAGAAAACTGGTTAGTACAGTCGAATGATTTAACCACTCGCCCTAAGCGTAATAATAAAGCACATTCGTTGGTTGACAGGGAGAGGAATGAGCCGTGGCTCTTAAGCGCAGTGCCAGAAGCATTGCCGCGGTCGGCGCCCGCCACGACCCGTGGGGACGCCTTAGCTTCGTGCTCACATCCTAAAGCTGGCGCAGTGCCGCAGCGCCTGTTGAAAGCGCAGTCGGCGAACCTCGCTGCGCATGACAGCGCCCTAACGACGTGCCTGCCCCTTGAGGTCCCATTGCCGCCAGCCATGCCAGCTAAACACACTCCACACACGCTTGGTTTACAAACACTAACTAAAAATAAAGATTGTTGTTGCTACATTAATAAAAGTCAGGATGAGGTAGGTACACCATTTATTCAGCTGGCTAAGGCGATCTCAAGCTTGGGGAAGAAGACGTCAAAGGTATGTGATATCCCTAAGTTTGACGGTCGCGCTGCGGATTGGCTTCTCTTCAAGAAGTCATTTGACCAATCCAAGGCTAACTTTTCACCTAGCGACAATGTAGCTAGGCTCAGCACAGCGTTGCACGGAGCAGCTAAAGAGGCCGTCGCTATTAGGTTGGTGGCAGCCGATGACCCGGAGCAAATTGTACAGGCGTTGGAGGCCAGGTTTGCGCAACCAGAAGTAATCGTATTGCACCAGCTCTCTCTTGTGAGAGCTCTTCCCAAGCTTGGTGCGTACGAGTCTTCGCGTGACCTGAATGTCTTCGCCTGCCGCATTCGTAACTGCGTCGAAGTTATTCGGCTGCTTAACCAGCCCGAATATCTCGCGTCACCAGAACTTGCTAATTCCATCATTGGTAAGTTGACTCCACTCCTTAGGTCACGATGGGCTGACTTTGCATCGGCGAGGGTTGGGACTGGCAAATTTAAATTAGAAATTTTGGCTGATTTTCTCGATAACGAATCAAAATTACAAATTAAATTTGGTGTTATTTTGTCAGAGCCGTCACCCGTCAGATGTCAGTCAGTACCTGCCAAAAGTCAACTTGTCAATTCCGCCAAAGACAAAGTTTTTCCTTACGCAGTTTCGTCATCGCCCGCCGAACCAAAGAGTTCCAATGTATGCAAATATTGTGCGAGGCCAAATCACGATGTCGCCGATTGTAGGGATTTTTCTTCTTTAGCCTTAGACGATCGTTGGCAGTGGGTCATCGATAATAAAGTATGTCGCAGATGCCTCAAGAAAGGATCACACATGTACAAGAACTGCAAGAAAATGTGTGAAGTTGAAGGCTGTAGTTCCAGTAAGCGCCACAATACTCTTCTTCATAGACCCCAGCCGGAGGCCGCGATCACGGCTCATGTAGTTGCTTCTTCTCAACAGACCGCTGAGGTTAGCGATGTGACACAAAAAGTAGACTCACCTGCTTGTTCATCCGCTACCATAGCTCATAATGCCGTACCAGCCGATCTTACAAAGCCTCTTCTGAAAGTCATTCCAATCACTTTAACCGGTAAGAAAGGTAGCGTAGACACCTACGCTCTTTTAGATGATGGTAGCTCCGCTACTCTTGTTGATAGGTCGGTGGCTGACATGGTTGTGGACGAACAATCTACGGTCCCTTTGCAAATTAACTGCGTTGGAGGGCTTACTAAATTCACTAACGTTAGCTTTATTAATGTCAAAGTTAAAGGACGCTACAGTTCGGATAGCTTCGAGATACGCGCGCGCTCTATTCCTGATTTAGGTCTTAGAAGTCAATCTGCGAAAATAAGTGACGTGAAGCGCTACAACTATCTTTCAGATTTAGCTGATGTATTGGCTTACGATGATGCTAAGCCGACTTGTCTCATCGGAACTGACAATTGGCATCTTCTTTTACCTCAAACCGTACGCCATGGCACTAAATCTGAACCAGCAGCTGCTCTCACTCCTCTGGGTTGGGCTCTTTTTGGGTTTATAAACAGTAAAGCCAATCGAGTAGACTTCATTAACCACATCGACTGCAATGATGATCTTGAGTGCCTAATCAAATCTTATTACAAATTAGACTCCATAGGTATAGAAAAAAAACCACATTGCACTCCGTGCGATAAACGCGCTTTAGAAATTTTAGAAAACACTACAGTTCGTTTACCTTCCGGCAGATTCGAGACAGGACTTCTATGGCGAAATGACATCAAAACTGTTCCTGATAGTAAACGCCTAGCCATGTCCAGGTTTTCCAGTCTCGAAAAGAAAATGTCTAAAGATGTAACCTACGCAGCTGAGTATAAAAAAAACATTCAAGGTATGCTAGAGAAATCTTATGCAGAGCTGTGCACCGGTCCACCACTGCCTAACAGTACCACCTGGTATCTTCCTCATTTTGGTGTGATCCATCCGCACAAGAAGAAGCTTCGCGTGGTCCACGACGCAGCTGCAAAGTGCGAAGGTGTTAGTCTCAACTCGATGCTTCTACCGGGACCAGACCTTTTACAGCCGTTGCTCGCCATAGTTATGAGATTTAGGGAGGGTTGTATCGCACTCACGGCGGACATTAGGGAAATGTTCCCACAGGTCAAAATAAGAGCCCAGGATCGTGATGCCCAGCGATTTTTGTGGAGGGACAGCCCTCAGCTCCCTATTCAGGAGTATCGAATGGCCTCCATGATTTTTGGCGCAACGTCTAGCCCATGCACGGCGCTATTCCTAAAAAATAAAAATGCCATGGAATATGAGCAACAATATCCTGAGGCTGCGCGTTGCATTGTGGAGGATCATTATATGGATGATTTTCTTGGCAGTGTCTATGGTCCAGAGGAAGCAGCGCGCCTAGCTCTTGAAATTGTGAATATTCATAAAGCAGCCGGTTTTGAAATGCGTTCGTGGGTCTCAAACCATGCCGACGCCTTAGCTCTAATTCCTACCGACCTCTGTGCCATGAACACTGCCGAAGTAGAGCTAGGTCCAACTTCCCCTTCTCAAACTCGCGTTTTAGGGTTAACTTGGGATGTCAAAGGCGATTCTTTACGTTTCCTAGAATCTGTTCCAAATCTCCCAGACAACTTTACCAAAAGGTCGGTATTATCCCTCCTCATGTCAGTCTACGATCCACTTGGCTTAATGACTCCACTAATTATCAAAGGCCGGATTCTATTCCAAAAAACATGGAAACTAGGACTTGATTGGGACAATACCTTACCTGATGTCCACATTCAAAGATGGAGGTCTTGGTTTCAGGAGCTCGAGAATCTCTCTGGTTGTTCTATACCTAGATGTTATTCAGGACAAAGGGTAGTAAAAGAGGCTCAACTCCATGTCTTTGCTGATGCCAGTGAGATGGCATACGCTTGCGTTGCTTATTGGCGGTTCACTCTCACTGACGGGTCAGTAAAGCTAGCTTTAGTTGGAGGTAAAGCCAGACTCGCACCCCTGAAACCAACAACCATTCCAAGACTGGAGCTACAAGCAGCACTCATTGCCGCTCGTTTTGCTGTCTATATCTCCGAAGCCCATAGAAAGAAACCTAGTAGAGTATTTCTGTGGTCTGATTCTATTACTGTCTTAAAGTGGTTGCGTAGCGACGCTTGCACATTTAAGCCGTTTGTTTCATTTCGTGTTGGAGAAATTTCAGATCTAACTGATGCTCAAAACTGGAGATATATCCCTACGGCAATAAATGTTGCAGACGACGCCACGCGAGACACTGGCGAACTAACAATGGATTCTCGCTGGCTCACTGGACCATCGTTCCTACTTTCACCTGAAGAGCTTTGGCCCAGAGAGCCAACATCCAGTAATTCCTTACCTACAGAAGAAAACAAAATTATTTCTGAATCGGTTTGTGTTTTGGTGGGAGGAACACCGGAATCCCTTCCTTTTCCGGTAGTTGCTGATCATCGACGATTCAGCCAATGGCTACGTCTCCTCAGAGCAACAGCTCGGGCACATCAAGTTGCCAAAGTGTTTCGGTCCAATTTACCTCAAAATTCAAAATCTGTTTCTACCGCGCTTCGCTTTTCTAATAATTTACCTCTTTTATCCGCTGACGAATTAAAATCGGCAGAAATTCATTTATTTATGACGATTCAATTAAATTCTTTTACAGATGAACTCATTTGCGTGCACGCGGGACGCCCTGTTTCTGGTCACAGTAGACTCAAGCACGTGTCCTTGCTCGTCGGTGGAGATGGTCTGCTTCGTCTGTCCGGACGCACTTCGGCCTCGGATTCAGTAGAGTCTCGTCCCATCGTGCTTGACGGCAAGCACTATATTACAAGACTTTTGATCCATCTTTACCACGCAAGATTCGCACACGCAAACAATGAACTCGTCGTAAATGAACTGCGGCAACGATTTTACGTATTAGGTCTAAGACCAGCGGTAAGGCAGGTGGCAAATAGATGTCAGACCTGTCGAATTAGAAAAGCAAAGCCTATGACGCCACCGATTGGAGATCTGCCCAGAGTACGGATGGCCCACCACGAACGGCCATTTACCTATGTCGGCTTGGATTATTTCGGACCGATAAATGTCACGATTGGCCGACGAACAGTCAAACGTTGGATCGCCCTCTTCACCTGTCTAACCATAAGGGCTGTCCACCTCGAGATGGTCGAGAGTTTATCATCCGATTCCGCCATTATGGCGCTACGCCGCTTCATCGCTCGACGGGGTAGCCCATCGTGCATCTACTCTGATAATGGCACTGCTTTCGTTGGAGCTTCCAAAATACTACCGGAAATCGCAGAGTTTGCCTCCACGAGGGAAATACGGTGGAAGTTCATTCCGCCATCGGCCCCGTTTATGGGAGGATGCTGGGAGAGGTTGGTGAGGAACATCAAAAGCGCTCTAACAGTCACACTAAGAGAGAGATCGCCTCGGGAGGAAGTTCTATCAACGTTGCTGTTAGAAGCTGAAGCAATTGTGAACTCCAGGCCGTTGACCCATGTTGCAGATGATGAACAAGCTGAGGCAGCCTTAACGCCATTTATGTTTCTAATCGGCACCTCATCCAATGACTCCTTGAAGCGACAGTTCGACGACTCCGATCTCTCCAGCAGGGCCCAATGGCGAAAGTCACAGCGCCTAGCCGACCATTTCTGGCAGCGGTTTGTGAAGGAGTACCTGCCAACTCTAGTGCCCCGGCGAGCTTCACCCCCAGTATCTCAAACTCTGAAAGTTGGGGACGTCGTGTGCATTGCGGACGGGACTCTACCAAGACAATGCTGGCCTAAAGGACGGGTAGTGGAGACACATCCAGGAAAAGACGGCGTTGTTAGGGTAGTGGACGTGGCCACGAAAGGGGGTGTCCTGCGTCGGCCTGTTAGGAAACTGGCATTGTTGGTCCCCTCCTAATTTAGCTGGTGTTCCCACCGTCGGGGGCCATGTTGGTGACCAGCAATGCCAACCTACCTTTTTGTTACTTTTGCTATGTCTTTATATCTTTTTAATGTATACTTTTAAATAGTGACATATTCTGTAACAAAATAAACAGTTGACCAACAAACGTCTATCATTAACACAAACGTTGCCTGGAGAAAATCGCTCGGTACCTACTAGTAATCAATTAGTAAATTTTGGTGTATGTATTTGTTTGTGCAATGTATGTTATGTAGCTTATCATATTTCCTTCAAAGGAAACCTTCAATGAGGTGTACTCAATGAGTAACGCGACGTAAGGTTTCGTGGCATGAATGAACACGAACAGGACCATGTATGTCTTCGGCACAGTTAAAATAATATGACTAGACAATGCGATTTGGGAGAACCTGTCTGAAAACCCTGCATTCGGTCTGCCTTCTATTCTTTTACTTTTCCTTTCATCCATAGGAATATTACAACTTCAAAACGATCATGAACTTTATCAATGTACCCGTCGGAGGGTTAACCAACCAAGCTATCATTAACCGTTCATTGGTGGATTTATTCCAACCCGTCACGGGGTCCGTCCACAATTATCCTGGTCCAATCGCCCCATTGTTGTCGAAATTTAAAACAAATTTCCTGTAGAGGCCTTTCTGCACCGCCAAATTGGTTAAGCACTATAATTACCTTCCCGTTTAAGTTTTCTTTGCTGGCTGGTTTGTTGGTGATTTTTGTTGGTATGCGGATCCTTGGTAATGTGCTGACAGGTTAAAATTTATGTTATGGATATAGCAAGCGACCTACCATGACCATGTTTGGGTGTGAGTTCGCGTCATTGAGAATTCATGTTTTTGCAGATACAAACTGTCAAATGATCCTAAGTTTGGAAGTCAGAAAACTTTTATTTGTAAGAGGTAGACAATTTCACGCAATGAAATAAAATAACATACGCTGACAACTACGAGTATATCTCAAACGGATTGTTGCCGTCATGGAAAGTTATTTATTTATTCTTTATTGCACAAATTTACAAAAAAAGTACAAATGGCGGACTTAATGCCAAGAGGCATTCTCTACCAGTCAATTGCAAGGCTCAACAGAGAGTTTAGGGAGTTTGGGTTGTGCAACTTGCTAGAAGAACAACGATGTTTCGATGATGATGTGTTAACGATGATGTTGATGTTGATGAACGAAGTTACAAGCTGAAATTTCGCAGAGCCTATCGCCCTTATCTGGGTTGCTTCGGCCTAATTGTTAAAAATTGTACAACACAAATTATATCTTCCAGGCCGATTAGAACACGAGACCACACGGGTTTCAAGCCAGAACGCTAAACCACTAGGTCACCACCCTCACACATAAACGGCCTGATACGCCCCACTGCTGGGCACAGGCCACACCTCAACTATGAGGTGGAACAAGCCATACTACAACACGCGGGCTTAGTGCGGATTGTTGGAGTTATGTAAGGTTAGTAAGCAACCTTAATGTCAGATGTTATCAAGCCGCCCTAAGGCCTCCGACTAGGCTTAACGTGTCTTCCGAAGCACGGAGAAGCCCGAAATACACATCACTAAATTTCGATCGGGGTGCTCACCCATCTCATTTCCGACCCAGCGTACGTTGCTTTACAACAGCGATCGTCGCCGATCGCTGTCACAACTGCGCCACGGGCACTTCATGATGAAGTAACATGACAACAACCCTCATGATGAAGTAACTCACGCTATCTGAGAAATATACAAATGTATATGCGAAAAAAAAAGGAAAAAGAAAAATAACACTCTCCGGCCACGTCAAACTTTTACCCTGTCAATAAATTACCAAGATTATAAATCGGTTTTACAACCAATAGGTGATGTCGGGAAAGGCAGTAAATCATGTACGGAATGAGGGTTACATCCCTAGAGTGCCATTAAAAGATTCCAGTAAACACTATCAGACATACTTGGAAATTACCAATGGAATAAAATTGATGTCTCGTCAGTATCAGAATAATATTAGGTGTGCATGCGAAAACGATGGTGCCCTAATACAGAATAATATCAGAGCTTATAGAGGAACTTTTGGGTTTTAAGAGTGCGCATAAAGCAAAACTACCAATCTTTTTCTTGATTGTACGTGATAAATACTAGATGAAATTTTATGAATTTATTAAATGTTACGCTACATGATATTTTCAAGGGTTGTGTTTGATCAAAAACATAAAATAATTAAATTATCTCGATAAAAAAAAATCACGAAGTTACGTCTGATTTTCCCTTTTTTTCGTTTTATACTGGACATGGCAATTACTATGATGACAATTTTTTTATGAATAATTACATTGAAAAATAAGTAAGGGCTATGTCTAGCCATTTTTTAAAATTACTTTTAGTTTTGGATTTATAACGATTAAACACTTTTGGCACTTAATACGTTTTGATTCCGCGGAAAAAGCCATCTCCCGTCGCACGTTTGTGAAGCTTGACACATATTTCTATTTCACACATCAGTACCGATCGCTCCGTTGAGACGAGAAGACTACGCTCAAATTCTTAGCTGCTCCGAGTTTCAAAATAAATAGTGAAATGGGGAAAAATAAAAAGACTTAGTAAACGAGAGCTAAAAAAGTTACAAACTGAAAGGATGGCTAATTGTCGAAGGTATGTTGTATTGTATTTTAAGAGAAATAAATTCATTTGAGTCGATCTAAAAGGATGACGTAAACAGATGGTGTAAAGTATATGCTAAGTAATCACATGACTTTAGTTGGTCTCTTCAAATAATAGGTTGATTTCGAAGGAATTTGTTTCAATCCACCAGGTATTTATTGTAAGTAAATTGTTTTCAAATAATATTTAATTTTCAGAATTGCTGTATCTCAAAATATTTCACAATCTGACAGGTGTGATCAAAATGAAGTTGTAGAGGCATGCGCGTCGTCGACTATGTAGGTTTCTTTAAAAATAGTATCCATACTCGCTTTTCCATCTTGGGTTTTTTTTTTTAAGTAAAGTTGAAGCTGGCTGAAACAATAACTAGTTACTACCACATGAGTAAATATACTAAGTACTGTGTTTATTTTACAGAACAACATTGAATTTGGAAAATGTAGACCCTAATATGTCTATTATTATTTAAGAGGCTGTCGCCTATATCTACAGACTATTGTCAGCCAGAAAAAAATACTTACCATAATGATTACTCGAGGAATGAAGAGATTACTCCAGAAAGGTATCCGCCTAAATTCTTACAGTACAATCGATAACATTTAAACTAGTGGAGACCTGTCATTAGAAAAATAACGAATGGGAAATAGCCATTTGAGAAATAACGTTAGATAATTTCTGATAATCTTCACTTTCAAAACCATCCTTTCTTAAATGAAAGTAACTAAGCGCAAACAGACGCCGAAATTAACCATTTCCTACTTTTTTGCCTGGCCGCTGCTTTGCACTCTCCTGTAAATATAAAATAAATCCGATCAGTTGAACGGAAAAGCGTGGATTTGGGTGGGGTGGTTAGAACTGCAACCACAAAACGCATGAGCCGAGCGATATTTTGACTCAGAACGTCACTTGCTACGAGTACTTTAATGCTTAATTGCAAATGACTTTCCTAATAGTGGGTAATTTGTGCCTTTTTTTAACATAAATTCTGTAAAATATGGCTTCCGCATTTTTTTTTCTACTGTGTCATTTCTGCATGTTTTTTTTTGGAAATAGTTGAACTTTTTTATTACAGTTCATTAAAGCGACGACGCACTCTAAGTAGTCGGCCACAAGCTCAGAATGAAGATCAGGCTGAAAATTTGTACGATGCAGCAGAGAGAGTGATAATAGACAAGTTGTACTTTTTTGAAAAAATAAAAATGGTATCGAATCATGCTCCTCAATTCGGTTGCACTTTATCTAACTTAAACATCACAGGAGAAACGTGGGTAAAGTGGGTGGCCACCGTTTTCTGGGATTCACAAGGTTTGATCTACATCGATTACCTCGAGACGGGGAAAACTATAACAGGGCTTTACTATGCCGATTTATTGGGCTGATTCGACGCCGAATTAAAGAAAAAACGACCCCACCTTTCGAAGAAAAACGTGCTGTTTCACCACGACAACGCACCGGTTCACACGTCTGCCGTTGCCATGGTCAAATTGGTCGAATTGCGCTACAAATTGCTGCCCCATTCACCGTATTCTCCAGAGTTGGCCCCTTGAGACTTCTTTCTGTTTCCTAATCTGAAAAAAACACTCCCCGGGAATAGATATGGATCAAATGAGGAGGTCATTGCCGGAGGCCTATTTTGCAGAGTTTGACAAAAACTATTTTTCGGACGGGTTAAAAAAGTTTGAGCATCGCTGTGCTAAGTGTATCGAACTGAATGGAGACTATGTTGGTGAAATAAATTGCCATTTTCCAAAATTTTCCTTTACTTTTTGTAGGCTAAGTAAGTATTTATTGAATGACCCTCGTTTAATATGTACATACTTGAAATAAAGATGATGTTTTTGGCATTCATTTTCATTTTTCATTCACCTTTTAACGCCCTATAAACCAGATACAATTGAAAATCTATTATTATAATTGCTGACAATCGCGCCAGGTGGGATGCGACCCTTTAATTCGTCTTCAGTTGGTGGAGGAGAGTCAAACCACCCCCTCATGAGTTCTCACCTTGGCGTTGCGAGGGGGCTTAGTACCGGTGGTAGGGTCCAACCCCCGGGAAGCGAATAGAACTCAGGAGTGGCAGTGTGGTGGACTAGCCACCCACTCGCTGAGGCCCGTAAGGGTGACACGTGGGGTTGCGGGGCCAGTGCGGCCTGCAAGCGCCTTGAGGAGCGTGGTAGCGGCCGTGGGGTTTTAGTCGGTAGGAGTCCAACATAACTTCGTCGTCTCCCCGGGCGGCGAGGTATCCATGAAGATTTCCCCACGAAAAAAAAGGCGGGTCAAATCATGACACCGGGGAGCTTTTATTTATAAATATATAAATGCGTCCACCTATTACCGTCACTAATATAGAACAAAGAACGCAAAAAAAACCCGCTTGTGTATTTACTTTAAAATATTTTATTAAATTTTAGTATATAAAAATAAGTCGTGTTTTCCTTCCTGACGCTATAACTCCAGAACGCACTAACCGATTTCCACGGTTTTGCATTCGTTGGAATGGTCTCGGGCTCCGTGAGGTTTATAGCAAAGAAAAATCAGGAAAATTTCTACAGAAAAGCGGGAAAATCTTTTTTCACATACAGCTAAGTCCACGCGGACGAAGTCGCGGGCCGCTGCTAGTATTTAGTATTTATTGTGAAAAAATCAACTGGTGACAGATAGACAGAGTAGTCTATGTAATAGGGTCCTGTTTTTACCTTTTGCATACCGATCCTTAAAAATAATTTAAAAGATGAGACTACTATCTACAACATAACATTCAACTTATATACAAAGTAAAATTACACACATTAAAATGTAGGTAATGTATTCACAAAAATAATACCCACTGTGTTATCTGATTGTTTTACGTATACTACGGAAGCTACGCGTTGAGCGAGCGAGAGAGATGTATTGTGGTTCGGCGGCCGATAGTGTTCGCAGAGAGGGGGGCGCGGGTGAATTTTAATAATTTGCTGGGTTTATACGCACTCTTAAGCTAGACCTGGTATGAAACAGTCTCTGTCATACTGATTATTGAGGTACAAAAGTTTTCCCCAGGTGTTTTACCTCAATATAGACGATTTTTCTGAGAAATAAAGGTCATTTGACAAATTACCAGTCGTTTTAATGCACCTTATTAAAAGTCATAGTAAAGAAAACTAACTACTTACTTTCATTTTCATTCGGTGATGTTATGATCTTTCTCAAATTATGATCAATCTCTGATATCCAATATTAGGTATTTGTTGGATTACTTTAAAGTCATAGCAGTAAAGGCGCGAATTAATTGCTAACCGATCTTTTTTAATACATTACTTTATGTAAACAATTTTTATTGTTATGTATATCAATTGTTTCATTGGTAAAACTTATTCATTGTATTAATGTGTGATTCATGTGCAAATCATGTGTAATTAAAATACACAGTTTCTTTTTACCAAATCAAACAAATATTAACATCAATATCAGAAACACAAAATTGAAAATAAAACACGAGTTTTCATATCTTCCAATAATAATTACGATTCCAATCTTAACGGTGAACCATACCTCGCGGCTCCTTAATTATAGTTTTTTTGCACTGATGTTCTTAGCGAAAACCGACTAATTACAAAGTGGTTTTTAATACTCCTCATAATCGTTTACGAGTCATCAATATGCCAGCAATAAAACTAATATCACGAATCAAAACAAATCAACAGTTATAACGGTGGTAATCAATCAGTATAAAAGCAATCGCCACCGCAAATAAAAGTTACATCAAAATAGTTTCTTTTGATAAAATCATTGGTTATATTTGACTGGTAGGATAGAGTTGGCGTAAAGTACTTAAGGTCTGGTATTGATTACATAGTACACAATGAAATCAGTGTTTCATGATTGAACAATTGGTGCCTACCAGCTAATTAACTGTAAACGCAAGGTGATTGAAAAAAGGAACAAGTTCATTTAAAAATACAGCAAATTGAAACTACTTAACGCCCTACCTGGATGTCAGAAATGAGTATCTACCCAGCTACTAGGGTGTTCATTTACTGTGCAATTTTTCTGACTCGTTACCAAAACATTGAAAAACACGACTAGATCCAGCACTCATTTTACTATATTTTCAATGCTGTTACCTAATAAATGTCCACAATTCTTGTAACGGTTGTGACAAAGCTATTAGACAGACTCACTAACAACTGGGTCAAGGAGCTAGTCGTACATCAAGGTATAAGTTGTGGTTAGGAAAAGAAATACAGTGTTTGCGTCTATCTTGTGTGGACTAATAAAAAAAATCTTTCTTTCTCTCTTTTACACCAACCAAGGTTTCAACGCGCCACTGGCCCCGGCCAATCTTAATAATTAAGACTGTAAGTGAAAAATAGTTATGTGCATCATGCGTTTCAATCGCTTTTTATGCAAATAAGCTACTGCTAACGTCTACTGTGGTATCATAAACCATAATATATCTGACATCGATAAATCGCTAAATTATTTAAATCGCGTGTGGTCCCGTATACGAATTGCTATATTTGATAAACAGTAGTTTTTTACTTGTGAAAGTTGTGTGTAATAACAGGCACCTGCAATAAAAAATATCAACAAAAAGATTAGATTTCCTCTCAAGATAATATTCGATGGTTTCTGTTTACTTTTCAAACTTTTTAGTTCGAGATCATCATTAATATCCAGAGATATTTTAATTAGTATGTCATCTTCAGTTTTTTTTGTAGGACAACATAAATGACGAAAAAAAAGACTTATTTAAGTGCTAACATTAATACAAAAGATGAAATGAACTTAATAAATTCACTTTAAGAGTATAATCTGTCCGTAAAATTAATTGTACAACCCCATTACGTATAGTGCTCAAACCTAATCGATCAAGAATAGTCACAGCTGATACGCGTTCATACAAAACAAATTATTGCGTAAGTGTCAATTATGTTATTTACTATAGTCCATTCACGTTAAGAATGCAGTGTTTTTTTTAATTTCATTTTTTTGCACACAAAAAAACTCAGGTCCACAACCTTGCGTTCGAAAGTATGCGTTCAACTGTTCACTGTGGACTTGGCATTAAAATTAGGTACGATTTGATTCGTGGTGGGTGTAAAGACAAGTATGAAATCACTGCATTCTTAACGCGAACGGACTTTATAGGTACTTACTTCTGCACTAATGAAGTTAACAAATGCATTAACTTAGTCTCAAACCGTTGGCCTGGGACTACTTTTCTTCGTTATTTACATCATGATATATCTCATGTTTGTCTCGGAATAGTTTGCAATATGCTGACTATCATAAATAGCTATTGAAGTCAGTTTATAGCCCATTCTTATGGGATTGTTCAATTCTCAAATGCATGTCATGTTTTGTTTATGACTAATTTAAACTTTATGAAGTTGTAAATTAAATTACTGTTGTAGGTCGCAAAGGAGGTTGTGTTAAAGTCTCTTTAGTGGTCAGGTACGTTTATGATTATATCTCTTACAAATGGTTAAGCTCAGTTAGGTAGTAGTTACAGTCACCTGTCCATTGATTAATAGACTTACTTACTGTTAGTTAAGTTAATTTTCAACAACGACATCGTTTTCAAATACGTTACTTTCATTTGTTTTAACTCCCAGAGTTCAGCAACTAAAGTGTTTTTTGAATGAGGATGTTATCAATCTCATAACCATTGAGAAGCGATCTAGGTTTGAATTGCGCCCTAAGTTCTGAAACGCGCCTCAAAGTTAATCACCAACACATAACAATGTCGGTTAAAATTAAGCAACAGTCAGATACAAGATTATTTCTAAAACCATCACGAGATGGAATGTCATTAAACAAAAGCTTTTGATAAATCAAAGCCAATAGTGTAAAAGGGCTTTTAAGATTGACATGTAGTTGTAAATAGTTTTGCTTTCTTTCACGTAATGAAATAAACTATCACGACGTCAAATCTCTCAAAATACTCTTAAGATTAGCCGTCATGCCCCATTCTCGGTATCACTTGGACACTTTTGTAGCAGACACCCCACGCGAACACTTGACAGATGAGATGTCAGCAGAAAATTGGATTTCACAAAATAAACATAACTCGAAGTGCGTTTGGGCTGCATTGCAAAGTCTCGATATAAATCAAACTTTATGACAACGGAAATACGATCTATTTTGTATCCATCTAACAATTATAACTTCTAAAAGACATCAAGATTTAAAGGTGGTTTCTTTGTAACTGTTTTGGCCACGACTGGTTTCAGAGATAACTGATGCTATCCATATATGGTGTTAATCTATATTTGCATATAGAAGATTGGCATACTAGAGCTGTACACACACGGTATGAGCCTACGAAATAATTAGTTTCTCGTCACATTTGACGAGTTTATTAAATCTTGTCGTCGAGTGATTAAAATACTTAATGTATTCGTGGGATCATAAAACTGCCGTTTGGTTTTGATTAAGGTTTTCAAACTCGTTTCTTTAGCTAAGCTTAAAGGGAAAATTATTTAGTTTAATTATCAAAAAACAAAAGCATTTGGTTAGGGTTTTTTAAAAACATAAAATAAAAAGACACTATACTACGTGGTGGTAGAGGTAGAGGAAGATATTTATAAATTAAATTATGTTAGAACGACAAACCCACCTATCGACAAACTCCAAAGTCACTAATGATTTAAAAAAAACTATTGTTTTAACTGGTAAGTATAGCTGGTATAAAATTATATGCCTACCTATCAAACATGACGTATATTCGTTCCATGACGTGTCCCGGACGCCCCGCCTTTTGGGGACGCTTTTGACGTTTAATCGACAGCCGACTGCCCGCGTCGCGTACGTCTGCGTAGCTGTCAGTGTGAAACGTTGACGCGCTCGACAGTACTGTGACGTCATCTTACGAACTGTTTAACGGTCATGAAAAGTTGAATGTAACTTTTGAGCATGAGTGTACCTACTAGTTATTCTACTGTTTGCATTAAATATTTTTTGGTCCGATCTTTAATTTTTAACCCCCTTATTCATAAAAACGAACGCAACGCTAACGCATTGTTTAAGCTATTGACGTGTTCTGTCACTTACTCGCAAATGGCGGCAGCAACAAGAATGACAGTGACAAAGCGATACAAAAGTTATCGTGTTCTCTATGAGCTGTTTAAGTTTTTATGAATAAGGGGGTTAATGTTTAATTTCACGTTACTTCACTTTAGGGAATTTAATGATTTGACTACGTCAAAATACACTAGTGATTTCCTTTCTGAATGAAACTCAAATTATGATGACCATCACATCAACATCTATTTCATCGATGAAAAGAGTACTTATAAAAGTGTGATTCTTAGTAGACAGTAAAAGCTAGTCCTAAACACCTTTTTTTTCGTTTCTACTATGCTACCGAGATTTACAATAAAAAGAAAATTAGCGATGTGGTCAAATAACCAGATAACATTATTTTTCTCCATGCCAAAGTCAGATATGAAAATAACGACCTTTAATTGGTTAAACATAACAAACACATAACAACACACATAACTCCTATCAATCTCATTGGAAACCGAGCTAAGTCAAGAAAATGTAACAAAATAATAATAAAAATCATTGTTTTACAGAATGGAATGTCGAAAATAAGCAAATTAATGAAATAACCGTATCTTCCGACAAAACAGGCTTATTTATAAGCCTGTTTGAATTGAAGATCACATTATTTCATAACAAATGAACCGAGACACTAATAAAGAGATAGCAATCTATATTGCAGTGTGGGACACCAACACATAATATTTGAAGCCCAACGGTTGACATTGTATAAGTAATGAATTGAAGTTTTTGGTTTCATTATATATTTTATTTTATTATGCATAAATTTTTTCTTCACATTACATCGTGAAACAATATCATGTTGGATTTAAGATTCTATCAACCATAATAACGTAAATACATTTTATCTTGGCCAAATGTTGCTGGAAATTAAATGACTTAAGTTCCTAAAATTTACTCTGAAAAAAATACTGAAGTTACCTCTAAAATATCATATAAATGCTTATTACAACCGTATTTTACGATAATAATTCGTATAAAATCACAAATACATAGGTATTTACCTTCTCGATTTCGTGACTGTTTCAGATTTAGAAAATAATAAACATTTTCATTCACTTTTTGATAAAAATGTGAATGGCGCTTACGATTTTTAGTTTCGAGCACGTTGATTCCATACTAAACGCGGACCCCGAAAATTCTGATGTCGTAGCTGAGCTGAGGGGGCTCAGGCGCGAAGAGCTACGAAATCTGAATTTTCACTGATCGCCTAACCCCCCTTAACCCTTGTATTTAGAAGACTTCATTACATACTTAGCAGGAAATGAATGACGCAGATATTTTCATAGTAAATTTTGTTTTACTCATAATTTGCAAAACTCGACTTATCCTATTTCAGAAAACCGACTTCAATACTGCGTATACGCAATTTGTCTCTTCTAGTACGATAAATTGATTGTTACTCCACAGGGCGCCTACTCCTGACCGAGTTCGTATTAATAAACGATTCTATCCACACGATAGTACGCCGCACCTAACACGAAATAAGATGCTAATTATTCTTAAAAGGCTATTACCATTTCTCACTGATACATATCGGAAGATAGATGCTTCAACTTTTAAATAGGTGCGCGGTGTTTGTTTATATCTTGTGAGAGTCGGTTGAGCGAAAATTAAAGACAGACATAAAAAAATGGACAGTTCTTAAAATATGGTTAGCTTAAACGTAGGCAGTTACTTTGAATGTTAAATTTTACTTTCATAAAAAAATTATCGAAATGTCAGTTATTTGATTTGGAATATGCCCTTGAAGTATTGCTAAACTGTGTACAGTCCTCATATAGTGGACTTGACTTGTCGTCTTTGTGATTATTTATTTTAAGTATTGTCCTATTAGGATAATGCAATTTTGATGTTAATTGTAAAATTATTTATTTAAGTCATATTGGTCTTAAAATGCAACAACAAATACTCTCTAATTTTTGGAAACAAGTAAAATTGTAATGCTCTAGTAACACGTTTTGTTCAATTTGCAGTGAGTTTTTTTAATTCTGCATAACTTATCCTGCAATTTACTCAGTAAAAAGTAATTATACTTTTCACTGGCGTCTGCAAGAACAAAGACAAATTAATTGGTTGCACACTTAATTTAATTTCCATTTTACAAAGATGACAGTTAATGATACAGATCAATCTCATTATCCATGAAATATTAATTGCAATCAAAAGTTTTTACCTTGTAAGGAAGATGCAGTAACGACAGGTTTTCGTTTTCAATTACTTGATATTAAAAATCACGTAGGTATTAATATCTTGTGCTATATTATTAAGGGCAATTTATTTCTTGCTTGTAATTGGAGCTTAAAAAGTTGAGATTGTAACCTTTGGCAGTTGTACGGTACGGACTGCAACAAAGTAGCTAGCTTCAATCGAGCATGTATTGTTCAGAATAAGACTCGAATCCTTCTATTATTTTTGATTTTTATTTACTAGTTTTACTTTTTATAAAAAAATAATAATAACTAGTTTGCTAGTTGCACACTATAGCGTCATGTCGTCCCATTACAGCGGAGAGGGTATACCGGGGATTTCCAGTGCGGTAGACCCACACTCCCCCACCGTTACCCCCCTCCCAACGGTGAGATAGTGCATAAAGCATTTTTTCCCCGTTAAAAAAAAGGTTGCTAGTTGCCTCCGGTACAGAGGAAAGTGGAAGGCAACCAGCCATGTGGTAGATTAAAAATGAGGTGGACAGACCAGATCAAGGCCGCAACTCAGTGTTCAGTTCACGAATATACCCGGAAAGCTGTAGTCCGCGAAAAAAGGAGCCGTATTACTAAGACAATTAATCATCGTGATACATAATAATGACACTACCACTCTGACAAGAGTTTAGCGACTAAGAAAAATAATCATAATAACCATTATTAACTTATCTCATTATGATTTAAATAAAAAAAGAGATTTAAAACAAGGTAAACAAAAAATATTTTTACCAGTCATTTTTTGCGGAACGCAACGTACTTATTCGAAAAACAATCATTTATTGTTTTGCTGACGTTGCCAGCGTTACATTTAAATTCTTACCACCCTTTCATTCGAGGACACTTAAATTCAATTAAACGGGCTCATTTCTGTTTGGGCTCATTCGAGTGCCTTCAATAAAGGAGAATTGGTATGAAAGGGTATCGCCCAATTGGCGAGCTTTTATTCGTGTTTATGTGGACGATGTTATCTGCGGCTTGTCTAACGGATACGGGTGCCCGCCCTTTTATTAAACTAGCATGTTGAGTTATGACAGAAAACTATGGAGCGGCTTGAAGTCAAAAATAATATTTGTATTTTTTTAATATAACATAACACGACCATATCTCTAATAGATAAGTCAAAGTCACACTGATTGTTGCCGTCATGGTGCACGGAACATTCAGAAGCCAGTTTCATTTCGGTGTTTCCCATCACCAGAGAGTTAACTGCAAACTGTACAATGAACACAAAGAAAGTATGTTTCGACCAGATTTGATCTCCGGACCATCGGGTACCGAACCAGAGTGTTTAACCACTGGGCCATGACGCAACTAATATAAGATTTACTATGAGCTTTTATTTAACTTGCAAAGTATTGACTTAACGACATTTCAGTGCTCCATTAGGGACGTTAAGGCATGGGTCTCGGGTGACGTCGCTAGAACGTCAGTCGTTAAGCATATTCAGAGGCCGTAGGATGACTTGATAACATGAAACAGTAATGTTCATTCACTAACCTTACACTCTTCTAACAATCTGCACAGAACTTTCGTGTTACAAGCTTTGCTTATTTTTGCGTAAGTTAATCACATCATGAATACGAGTAGTGTCCATAGAGGTGGATGTCCCAAATGTTGTTGGTTTATTTAGACCAAGCTTACGGTCTTCAAAGGTATGCTTCTGATTTGATCTAGTTTCGAGGGCCTAATCTAATCTGACCGCCACAAAGGAAGAAAAAGGTCTTCAAATTGGATGAGCCGTTTACACCCAACAAAAACGATTATTCTACTCCTTGGATTCCCATGTTTTATAAGCTTATAGGGTGCCTGTTAAACGTAAACAGTACAAGAATCTAAATTTAATATACTCATTTACTGGCTTCCAAAAGTTATACCAATATCGTTACAGATAAGGTTTATCTTGTCTAGGCCGGGTGAAATTTCATCTCGAAACAGACGTGTCATATCTAAACTCGGAAGATAGCTAAGTAATAGATGACCGGTTTACCTACTTATGTTTGAGTCAGTTTGATGGAGAGAGATTTTTAAATAATATTGGCTCATTAGACATTTTTGTCATTATTCAAAGTACAATGATAACGACATGCGCCATAGTGTGTTCGTAGTCGCACGCAATGTCATGCAAATCAAGCAATGCATCGCAACCCAATGCACTCTTGCCTTCACGCACTATCCCGCTTTCTGAGTAAGACAGCGGGGGAGTGCACCGCTGCTCTCCACAAGATTGCCTCTGCAATGGAGTCACACAGTCTCCACAGTGTGCATTCCTGGTGACCTCGTGGCCCTTTTTAGTCGCCTCTTGCGACAGGCGGGGTGCTAAGGGGAGAGTCTACTACTTTTGTTTAGGTTGTTCGGGATACTTTGATTACTGAAAAGTGAGCAAGTTTTTTAACGAAAAGTTATTAGTAGGTACAGAGAAGTATAAATTCAGATATAATAATTCAACTATGGCGTCTTTATCGCCAAAAAGCGATCTCTCCAAATCAGCCTACAGGCAGAAAAAAATTGACGAGAGAGGAGGAAGTGTACAGAATAAAACTTAAAAAAATGAAATGAAAAAAAAAATGATACGTAGAATAACAACTTGATATTATTATTGACTAATGTTACAAAGAAAAGTCGATTTGTTAGTTGATTAGGTATATACATCCAGAACTCTACCTTCATACCTAATCCGCCAAAATCCGTACTTTGTAACTTAATAGTGTGTGATTACATCAATAATCAATTTGCCTTCACTAAAGATAGTACATATACCTTCCCACCTGGCAGGTCAGTGACCCCCGAACCCCGCGATGGCTGCCACGTCAGCCTGTCGTCGCCCGTCAACGCACCGAGAAGAGTTAATTTACCCTCTGCACTTAATTTATTAAGAAAAAAACAGCTGTTCTTATTGGACAGCGGTCGGCTCAGTTGATTCCGTGACAGGGTTTTGATGGTTTTATTAATAAAACTTAACTTGAGAGGGTAAAGTATCATTTAAGGTGATGCTTTTAATATTTGAATCCGTTTGAATTATAAGTAAAGCTTTGATTTTATCTTTCAAATTTCGTTTTTGTTTCCAAACAACATAAATCTTCCGTTTTGGTCCGAATGTGAATGATATTTACTCTTCATGTAGTTTAGGATTTGGCCTACCACCCAAAAACTGAAAATTGAAAAATACACCCCGTCCGATATCAGTCCATTGTTTGTGCGAGTATATATGCAGCAATCCACGATACGCTTAAAACATTATATGCAAAAATAACAGTGAACATCTCTACATAAATGAAAAAATATATTTTTAAAACTCGAACAAAACCAAGGGAAGTGATTTCAGAGCTTCGATGTTATGCTCAGACGGTTAAGTTATAGAACTTGATGGATCCAACGGTCTTTTGTCTTTTGGACAATGTTATTATTACAAATCAGTGAATTGACTGGTATTCCTAAATTAGAAATTCAATTCAGCATTTTCTACTAATGCAATAGTATGATGTTTCGCTAAATAAAAGCTTTAAACTGACGCATATTATCTAACTTTAATATCTACGGAACTCCGATACACACTACCACGGCATTTCAAGCTCACGAAGATGGGCACCCATCATATGTTGTTTATCTTTAATTAGTTTGAAGTAGCTGATTCACTGTGAAGATGCGATAAAAGAGCTTTAGCTTTACTGATAAATTGATGAAACAAGCCAATTTAAGCTCTATTTCTATAAGGGTAGGGGTTACCATTTGAGCACTATCCACCTACGCTGCAGTTTATTGTTCCACACTCTTGTTTATCATAAACATTGGTGACGTTTCAAATGAGTAAGAAGTCGTTAACATAACATAATGTAGTGAGATGTGCGGCGAATCACATTCATATGTAAATGTTAGGGATGTGATAATACTCAAAGATATTAAGAACGTTGATGCTTTTCAACATAACGATTGAGCTTGACTGTTCACTCTTTCAAATTCAAAAACACGCGTGTTGGTCAAAATTTTCAGGCAATTCGAAATAGATGGCAGGACTTCCTGGACATGAATCAGCGCATTTTTTTGACGACCGATTTAGTGTTATGGTTCAGAAGTGGGCTTTTACACCAGTGGTCGCGGGTTTGATCCCTGCACAGTTCAAACAGTGGTGTTCATGAACATGTCTGTTCGTACTGGTCTGGGTGTTTCCTATATACCTATATTAAAAGTATCTATTTACGAAAAGAAAAGTATTTAAGTATTCGCTGTCTAGAATCCCATATCACAAGCATTTAAGTAAGTCATATTTAAGTATTTATTTTGGTTATTCATTTTGAAAGAGCATTCAAGAGCACACTACGACAAGCAGTGAACCAAACATCATGGGACACGGGATTCGCGGTAGTGGTTCTTCGAAAACCAATGCGATTCCGATTTTCAGAGATCAGCCACAGATTATTTAAAAAAAAAATAGCAGATCTTAACAAAATAAATATTTTAAGCAGCAAAGTTGTTGCATATTGCAGAGTCGAGCAATATTTATCGAGCCTTGCATTTTATTTCCAATAACGGGTATTGGATATTTGCTAAGACCGTTTTATATCCGGTATTGGGTACATCACTAGTAAACATGCGACTTCAGCTCTATAGCCGGGTGCATTATTAAGGAATTCAAACACAGTTGGATAAATAGGGACATTCTAATGTTTATATAGAAGTTTGTGACTCTTAAGTTATGTTTATTTATTTACTATTACGATAGCGGTTTTGGTAAACTGTACTTGGTATAATTTTGTTTTATGATTTGTTCCTAACGCTAAGCGTCGACCTTTGATATAACTTTAAGAAGACCACCCTGTGTTACTTGTCAAGACTATTTACTGGCAAAGCTGATTGATAAATCATAAAGCATAATTTAAACGAAGGATGTTAAGCGATATAGCTTGTTTTGGAATAAAAAGTGATTTGACCTAAAATAGCAAAATAATATGAGCTTATTATGATTTTTAGATTTTTATGTGAAAATCTAAAATATTTCCCGGCATCGGAATAGAATATTCAGCAACTGTGCTGTGGCATCACAATTTGGCCGACTGTGAAAAACTCAAACAGAAATGCTTTTCAATGGAGTTGAAAATAAAATATGAAATATACGAACAAGAAAAACTAACCATATAATTATAACCATAAGAACGCAAATAAGGAAATCTTACGTTTGAAGAAGCAAGTTAGCAAGCCTAGTTAATGTTTAAACAAGTCGACGTAGCGCGAGCTGAACTCACCTCGGATGAAGCTCCTATCTCCAGGCTCTGGGAATATTAAAGCTTTTCACTAGCCCGCTTCGGACTTAAGAGCTTATTATACTAAGACGCTACATTTATAATAATATTATAAATATTATGTACAATCAACAGCACAACAGGTTACCTCATTTCTGGTTTTGCTCTCGCTCTTACCAAATGTCATTTCTTTGCAATAGAGCAAAGATGACTGACCGGAAATTTGTAGAGTGCCGTCCACCGTACGTATGAACTGAAAAATAATGAACAGAAATTCAACCTCTAAAAAGAATTGGGGTAGAAAAGACTAGTTATTTTTGATATAGGCACTGTATCTTGATAAAAAAAAGCAAAAAAGTTAATCCGAATTTTATTTTGACAATCAGAACTTTGTAGTTATGTCACTGTAGCATTGTGATTATTGTTAGTTTAAAATCTATCTCCCGTCGGTAAATTATGATGTCAGTTTAGTTACTTTTCGTACCTAATGATTTTAACCAACGAGGCCTAAAGGCAGGCTGTAAAAAACCGAATTTATTATACAAAACACCAAAAAAACAAAAATGTTAATAAATTTTGCATTTATCAGGTTACTTGTCATGAAAAAAGAAAACCTGTTTACCATTTGCGTTTGAAATAATTGTCATTGTATTTTTAGTTTTTTGTACATTAAGGTGGCTAACTCCGCGGTATCCCTGTGTTGCCATACCCATAAGGCACAATGCACATTGTCAACGCGTATAAAGATACAGTGTTGCTTTTATACCTCTATTGTGTTGCACCCTACAGTTTCTTTACTGTTTCACGGTGTATTCTAGCATTTTATTATTCATGTAACAACTGCCTTCGCGCATCTCTCGCGATATTAATAATTGAACATTTCCGTGACAAGACGAGTCGGTGCTGGGAATAATTCTAAAATGTTTTGTTTATTGTTTCGAAATGCCTTTAATATGTAATGACCCCGGGTCTGTATCAAACAATGGTAATAACACAAAGGTCCTGTACTATTCGATTTTAATGACTTTAGAACATAATATTAATTTTAAAGTTTAGAAATCATGTTTCATTCATGATATGTTGAAGACTTTTTGATATAACATTTATATTATTGTTGTTTGAAATGAGAGTTTAAAACAAATCTTTCAGGAAAAATACCATTTTTATAACGCCTTGTAACAAAATGCATAACTTGAAAGTGCCCATCATACAGGCACTTAAAAATTCTAAAGTACTCATTGCAAACGAAAATGAGATAGAGGGAAAGGGCTTGTTGTGCTCTGAATGATGGTTTTACGAAGAGAGCTTATAATAGGTCTTTGGTTACATGTCATTATTACTTAAGTGTGAAAACGTACCTAACTATGTGTACAGTCAACAGCACATCAGGTTACCCCATTTCCGTTTTTTCTCTCGCACTTGCCAAATGACATTTGTTCGCGATAGAGCAAGGAGGACTGACCGGAAATGGGTAGCGTGATGTGCTGGCCAACGTACATGTGTAACAACAAGGCTCTCTCTTTTGATAATGAAACCCATCTTGTGCGATATGGTAAAAAAGATGTGAAAATAAATACGAGTGATATTTATAGAACGATTTCACTGTACCTAAATGTTTATATTGGTCTTTAGTATTTTCATCTCGATTATTTCTGATCAAAAATTCTGAAGCGTCAAAAACATTGAACACCTCAAAACAACCCATAACGACAATCAACACAAAACGATAACGCATTCATTACACAAAAAGTCATAAAACCTTACACCTCATATCTCATTCTTATCAAGTCGTGTGCGGACTAAAGTACGAGCCGTAATGTATGTGTATTATACCCATAATTGAAATAAATAAAGCTTTATTTCATCGCGGGCGCATTATACGTTGATACGAACGATGTTTATGATGCATTGTTCTTGCTATATTGCGCTTAGTGCTACATTAAAGTATTTCATTGAGCAACACATTCGCGCCGAAAGGTCAACTTTATAAATATTTAAAAATTCCAAAATGTATCGCCCTTTGTTACTGTTGAATAATAACAAAGTAAAATGTTTCAATATAGTTCTTCAAGCAAATCGTTATGTAGTCTAAATAGTAATATATCAAATGTTAGAATCCAATAGCCCTACTACCCCCTACTCGACCCCATGTACCCGGTTATTTTGTAATAATTATTATAGTTTTAAAGGAAGCTTGGTAAAGTAACCACTTTACCAAGTTTTTTTAAAACGATTTTTATTTTAACGTTACCAAAACCTGTAACATTCAAAAGTGTATCTCAATAAAAAACTGAATATTTTACTCGTAAATATTTTAGATTGATTACCTATATTATAATAAAGTTATTTTAGATTATAATTCTAATCAGCTACATTTCGAATGCGAATTAAAATAAAAAAGTAATATTGCTCATATCATCACGCAACAGACCGACACTGGAGTTAGCTACCGAATATATAATTCCAATGCCTTATCTCAAATATTTATTCACCTATGATTTAGAAGTACCATTATAATACTTATCGAGTCATTCACATTGTATTTGAATAACAAATTCGTCACTAATTGGGTGTTATGTGACCAGTAAAACGTTATCTGAACCATTTATCTTGTAAGTATTACAAAATACTTTTAATTTTGGTCACAACAAGTTAGCTTTTGCCAAATATTCGGCTCTAATTTCAAAGGTGGCATGGAAATGTTCCATTATCCCATTTAAATGGATGCTGATAACGAAAATAAAGTCGTCACGTTTAATATAGGCTTCGTAATCTAGTCGACGATGGTAAAGGATGGTCTATTTCAAATAATTAAGAGATGAAATATGTAACTTTAGAAAATAAAAGTCGGTGGAAGTTTCATTTGATATTAATTTCAAAAGCTTCATATCTTGTTATTTTTTAACTTAAAGACCGTTATTCCGAAACGGATCTGTAATAAAAAAACTTTTCATGTATTCTTAACTATAATAATAAATCTTACTGTGATCTCATTTCTTTTAATATTCAGTGTTACAATTTTTTGGTCAGTCTGGGGTTTCCAAATCATAGTAACATTAATTTAAGACACGCGCCATAGAACACATACTATGACATACATTGGTAGGTACTCGAATTTCGCTGACTAGGCCTAAAATATTGGTTGTGCTTACAAACATTTTTAATCTTAAAGGTAAATTCGCGTGACAGAAAATTACTAAGCATCGACTTAAACCAACATTCAAGCGAATGGCCGTTATGAAAACATAAAGTAAATAGTTTCACTATGGCGATGCATAAAATGCAAAGTGTTATAGCGCTGAGAAGTAGGCTACCGCTACTTAACATGTCTCAAAGTTTCCCCTTATCCACACAATTTTCTATTTTCACAGGGAAATGTTAAAGTTTTCCGCATAGGCTAAAAAACTTAATGGCCGTGTGTATTCATAATTAGACCACACGCGATTGTAAAGAGGAATTTAAATTCAGAGAGTTCGAGGAAAAAATTCATGTTGTCCCCGGTAATACTTTCTACGTTTCGCATTTGCAAAAAATGTCTTTGAACGGTATGTTGTCTTCCAAGAAACGTTTAGTCCGAGCAAGTCCTGGGCAATTTACGATGTGTTACATAAGGATCACGTCTCTAAAATCGTCTACTTGGGTGGTCAGGTTGATAAGCATTAGCTTTTTGTTAGGGTTTAATGGTCACTCTTCAAGCGTAATAGGAACATCGCCTTTGTTTGTTGTTTTATCAGTGAGCTCCGAGATAAATGCTTCGATCGGATTAGGTACGTGCCTGACGTATTCAGAACATGTTTGGCTTTTACTGAAGCGGCTTTTTGGTATAGTTGGATGCTTGTCCAATGAAGTATGTACGAAATACAAAAGTGATTGTTAACATTTTTTTTAAATAAAATAAATGTTAAATACGGTTACGACTATATTCCAATTAAGATAGTCAGAGGCATACTGAATGTTGCTATCATGGTGAATTAAACCATTAAAAGCCCACATTTTGACGGAGTAAGAATGAAGCCCCTCTGTCTACCTATGTATCCCAGTTGCTTGGGTTTTGTATCGGTGTTTTCTATCACTGAAAAGTTGGTCAATGGTTTGATGAACAAGAAGAAAGTCGTACGGCCAAGTTTAAACTCGTAACCACACAAGTTAAGAGACAATATTCAGCCACTGGGCCAGGAAGATTTTTAAATACAATTTATTTAAAACTGGTTTTCGCGTTTCTTTCTCTAAAGGTTTTTACACTAATATTGATCTGAAAAATATTACCACTTCGAGGGGAGGATGACAGCAAACAGCAGAACGTGAGCGAAAACTGCAAGCAACACTTCATGGTTCCCATGAACGTGTATGAAACGCACCGGCCAGCGTAAGTGCCGCCGCACTCGCCGCGCTTAGAATCAATTTCATAGTAACAGTTTGCAGTTGCAGTTCGCAATCTGCGGCTCATCTCGAAGTGGCATTTCGAGACATAAAACCGTCAAGATAATTTTGGAAACACGAAATAAATGCAGTAAAATTGTATACACTCCCTGCCCACTCGACTTAAAAGTCTGTAACGTAAGAAGTCTCGGCGCTCTCCGCATGTCTTCGAGTGTCGAGATGTCTAGTGTCTCCTGTGGAACTTGTGTCATATGCCGGGACTTGTTGTATCCACGGGTTGTTTCCCTTTGTTCTGCTTGAGTTTTAAAGGATTTAGGAAGCAGGGATATGCATATTGCATATTTCTGTGGCACTTTTGACAGTGTTGTCAATGTTGTGAGCTTTCTTTGCGATCGCATATCTTGTGTACGCCGTTGTTACATTTACGCCAGATATAGGCATAACCAACAAATTAAATAAAGAAGCGGACGAGCAGTACGAAGTTGATTTCAAATATATTTTTTTGTTTGAATTTTTGGAAATCAATAGTTGCTAACTAAGTACTGTTTTGGCTGTCTGTTTTGCAAAAAACCGACAAAATTATTAACCGACATAATATTACCAAGCTGACCACTTGGCGGTTACAATTACAAACCAGATTTTTTAACAAAATATTATGAATAGTAAAGTAAGTAGGCACTTGAAACATAAACTCAGATTACGAATAGGCGACTACTGCAAAACAGCTAGAAATTCCGTTAAACAAGCGATTTAACATACAAGTAAATAAAACAAGTGTCTGTCGCTCGTTTCTCGCGAATGTCTAATAACATCAAAGTCCTTTGAGCAGTTCCTATGCAATAAACTACTGCGACGGCGCGCGGCGCGAACGTTGCGGGTAATGAAGAATACAGATCGCGTTACATGAAACTGTTCAACACTATCGTTAGAATAGGACTTAGCCGCGTTATCAAACGATTCGATGAATTTATTTTGATTTAAATTCCTTAAATATGAATAGTGTCTGTTTTTTTTGTTTATGATAACTAAGAAGGCCTCACGAAGAACGAAAAAAATAAAAATAAAATTGGTACTACTGGCAAAGCACCCTGTATAATTAGATGTAAGGCAGCCAGGGTGTGGACATTTGTGCGGTTAGTTGTGTACAATAATAATTACCTATGATAGATAACCAAAATTAAATCTTATTGATTAAAGTGTGCTGTGTTTATTTATTTTAATTCCATGAATGTGTCTTATTACCACCAGAACGCTTTACCAGCGGTTGTCAGTTCAGTGAAAACTATGGTAAATCACCACTAAACAATATTGTCTAGGACTTCTGTGCTCCGAGTAGTGAATAAGGTATAACTAAGTTAAACGGGCTATAGGAACCGCTTAATATTAGATTGAGAAAATTCACTCTATCAATTTACTTATTTATCTCTTTACTGCAATGCTCAGTTCAGATTCTGTCAGATTAAATAGAAATCACAATTGCTAATATTACGGTTATAACTGACTTGTCAGTATCAAAACCAACTGTATGGTAACGACGCGTGGCAATGATTTTTAAGCCTAGTTAATATACAGAGAAACTTATTGATCAGATGTTGCTCATACTGGTTCTTAAAGTGCACCCCAAAATACTTGAATGTATTTTTAAATTTCGTTTCTATTCCGTGTTGTTCAAATTTGAGTCACGTAGTGTCCCGGTCGACGGTAACATCTGTCAGAGAGAGCTGTTTTAAAACTGATATGTCGGTGAAACCACAAAACGTTGGCTTTTTAGGGTTCCCCCACGAGAAGTGCTCCTGCATCAAATATTTTTTCACCTAGATAGGTAGGTAGGTAAGAATTCGGTTTTCTTAATAATCTAGATCTTTACATCACAGACAGCTTGTCTGTGTCACCCAATGGTTTTGAGATGCTTTTAGAATTAAGTCCGCCTATAATACTAGTTTGTGCATTAAATTATAAAAGGAATATCTGTTAATGCTTACTCTTTACGTGAGACTGAGCCACCAAAACAGAAACATTCTATGTTTTTTTATTAAACTAAGTTTTAATGTATATTTATTATGAATTATTGATCTCCTCCTTATTTGTATTTTTGTCTCGCCCTATCCGACTGGTAGAGAATGCTTTAAGCATTGAGTCCGCCTTTTGTACTGGTTTGTGCATTAAAGATTAAATAAATAAATGTTGCCTTGTGTCCTGTTTCGAGCTGCCAAGAAACTAGGCAGTACTTTTTGAGAATGCCCTTATACTTAAAATAGATTGCATGGGTATTTGAGCTTATAATTTCGATTTCATTGTCAGTTAACTGATTTTAGTGACCGGTTTAAGGAGACATATTTTTTTATGTTTGTTGCGTTGCTTCCATACTTAATAAATCTTCAGGTCCTCACTCTATGAGGCCATCTCACGCTTGACCAGCTTCATTTTTTATAGAAACAGTTTATTGTTCTTGGCACCCGTTACACGTCAGCCATTTTGGTCTCATTGTACTAGACAGTTTAACGAAACCTGTTGGGAAATGACATAATAAGATGCGAGGGCTACAACGTTTCGCATTTACGCCGGCCCTTGACAATTCAGCAGGAAAGTACTTTGTTTTACAAGAGGATTAAGTGGTGACTATTTTCATATTTATCGATGACCCAATGTGACCCTGCCGAAGAAGTAGAAGCAGTCGACAACCTGTTAAGCGTAGATAGATAGATAAACACTTTATTGCATACAAAATAAAACATTTGTAACTAATACTCGTACATGTTCACATGAATGTACAATTTAGGCGGTCTTATTGCTACAAGCAATCTCTTCCAGACAGCCTACAGGCAGAGGAGATAATAATATGATAGAACGGGTTCGCAAGTGCATAATTAATTAATTTATTAGCGTAACCACTACGCTACAGAAGCTCTAGTTGACATCCTAAGGGTCGCTGGTGCGATTCTTGCACCAGCACAAAGTTTGTGTATGAAACTGATATGAATGCTGAATCTGGGTGTTGGCGTCATTTAATCATAATTAAGTAAATAAAACGTTTGAAATGGAACAGCAATACCTCAGTAAAGTGACTAAAACAGAAAGAATCCAATGCAAAACTTATTTGTAGACAAGCCGGGTGCGAAAGCTCGCAAAAAGTTACGCGAAGTACGCACATAATTGATGTGGCAACACCGCTTTAGTGTAGGACATTTTTTAAAGCGCCTTCGTTTAAATTTAAATACTTGTTGGAACAAAAACCGCAATAAATAGGCCTATTCGACAGCGCAACACGCAACTTCACTTACTGCGCGGGAGTGCCTTGTCTGGGCTGGCTAAACATCCAAGGCATTCAGGCTTCGCCGCCCGCAAGCTTAATATTTTCTGAAAGCTATTTATAGGCCTTGAGATTGATCCTGGTGAATGTTAGGCGTTTTTTTAATTGCTGAATAGTATATGGCAGTCAAACTGCGTATTTTTTTCATTAATTTTATATTTACGTAATTATATTATTGATTTCTGAAACAACCCTAATGAACTGGACCTACAAGTGATCAAAATAATTGACTTCATTAGCCATTGGGATCCAAAAAGGACTCCATTAGTTAAACACAGCAGACAAATGAAAATTCTTGCAAAATTTCAGAAAACTGTTTGAAAGTAGTCTCGCTTTTTGTACTCACAGACCATAAAACCTAGGCCAAATTCCAACACAGAATGATGTTCATGTTTTGTGAAGTTCACCTCGCGAAGGCATGGCCCGAAAAGATGGTCAGACCAGGTCTCAAACACACTGGTTATCAAAAGCAGTGCTCTATCGGGAAAAAGACCGACGCCGAAGGAGAGCCAGTACTTATTGGAAGGATTCTTCATCAGATCCTCAATAAAGAGGGACCGGCTGAGGAGGAAGAGGAAGCCTTTTTATAAGTGACAAGACTTGTGTGTTTTCTGGAAACATGCCTTTCCACACCAAAGCGAGGCAGGAACCACGGAAGTTAACTGTTCATGAGTATAAATAAATTGCTATATTGAACGCAATATTGTTTAACGACTATTTAATTTTAAGCTCAGTCAATAGTCTCTGTTTAACGGCTTTAATTTTAATTTCAGCCAATAATCTCACTAAAACATTATTGCTGCTTTCCTCTAGCTTGACAATATTATTAATGTTAATAAAGGAAATAGAAACGGGGTTTATGATTTCCCTAAACCGTTAATTGTGAAGGTAATTCTGCATAATGTAAATAACTTAAGCTTAATGAAGACAAAGGTATTCTTGGAACGACCGTTATCGTTGCGGTATTTAAAATCGGAAAAATGCTATTCGTTAGTAAACGTTTGTTGATTTATAATTAAGAATTTGGTTGTTGTAAATTAACTTTGAGGTCTGGGGACCTATTTTGAATACTCGAACCAAGCAGTTAACACACTCTCAACTGCAATTCAGTCAGTGTTTATATTGACCTCCATAAGGAGTAATTCTGTTATTGTTAGGAGATGACCCGTCTACTGTTTCGTATTGTAAGCCCGTTTGCATTAAAAGCAAATTTCCAATATTCAGGATTTCCATGAAAACAAGTTATTTATATATGCAAAATAAATATCTTATCTACTTTGGAGCTAGAGCAATTTTGCATTTATTCATTCTTAAATTATGAAAAAATACACAAGATTCCTAAAATTTTGTAAGTTGCACCGAAGTAGCCATCCTGACAAAGAATGACAAGAATGTTCAGCGATTTATTATACGTGACATTAACGAATTGTTAATTCAACCAACTTTCTGAATAACTTTCAAGTAGTTCATGCGATACCCACGCTTTTATTTTTACCGAAAGAAACCTTGAAATTGTATCTGGCCTCGTTTGCATGAAAGTTAGGCGGTTTCTTTAAATAGTCTGGATTTTTTGCATGTTTCTCAAAGTTCAAGTAAATTCCCGATTCGAGCGGTTTTATGTGTTAGCTATAATAAATTGTCACATGAGAGTTTTGTTATCCTCAGCCTTAAATAATGCAGCGTATAAACTGCTCCAACTTCCCTTTAAGATTTACAGGATGCCTATTACACCGATATGAACAAAATGCTGGAAGCTCACATGAAAATGTTATACCTCACCATTTTTAGAAACTTATAATATTCTTTTGTATCATGTTGTAAAGCAACACACGCTGGGTCGGAAACGGGATGGGTGACCGCCCGACTGAAATTTACTGATGTGTATTTCGGGCATCTCCGTGCTTCGGAAGGCACGTTAAGCAGTTGGTCCCGGTTGACGTCGCTAGATGTCAGTCGTTAAGCTTAGTCAGAGGCCTTAGGGCGGCTTGATAACATCTGACATTAAGGTTGCTCACTAACCTTACACCCCGCCAACAATCCGCACTGAGCCCGCGTGTTGGAGTATGGCTTGTTCCACCTCATAGTTGAGGTGAGGCCTGTGCGCAGCAGTGGGACGTATATAGGCCATTTATGTTATGTTTATGTTGAAAGTTTTTAAAATAGGCATATTCATTTAACATGTCATCACTGAAGAGGTGAAAACAAAATTAGGTCCTGGTCCCAGTAATTGGCATTTTTTGTGGTTGAGATATTTTGTTTTATTTTGAAGCTTCTGTCCGAAGATTAACTTAAAAGCGTTTTGAATATGAATTTATTTTGGAATAGCATAATAATAAATAAATATTAATTTTGAGGCGATAAGCCATTTTCGTCCATTAAATAAAATTGATGTTATTGTACGACTGAAAAATATTACTCTAGTTAGTTTTCCCCTAATTCTGATGCAACATATTATGGTGTGACTGCGTGAATTTTTATCCGGGGCACGCGGGCAAATCCGGATCGTGGAAGCATTTGGCAAAGTGGTACGACTTCCCGCAGTGGACTGCTATTGGTCCGTCTCGAAACAGCACTTCGCACTTCGTGATCCCGCCGAGCCGACTGTTAAATAACAAAAAAGTTATTTAGGGAATGTGGCTATTAGAAAAATTTGCCTTTAACGGAAAGAGGCGTCTTATGGCTGAAAGGGCATTTTAAAACAATGAAACTTTTGCCAAATTATGCTGACTACTTCAAAGATAATGTATTTATAATATGTCAATTTTAGCAGGGCATCGGAAATCTTTGCCGATCGAACTTTGGATGAATTAACAAGCTTAATATCTACTGTGGCTGTGATGTTTCTCATTTTCTAACGTAGATAAAAGAAGCTACAAGAGATTACAATTGTTCTTTATTTGAATAATCCAAGCGATAGTGAAAAAGCAACAACTACTTAAGCTGTTTCAAATTTTCATTTGACTGGCTTTTCCATATTAGCCCACAAGGCTTTCCATTTACAGTCAATTTTAACGACAGATATCCTAAAATAGCTTTCTGAAAAGACTTAAACGTTTCAATACACATGAATTAATCTTAGAATTGTGTATACTCTATTGGTAGCTAATAGATTTTTTATCAAAGGAAGGAAGGGTAGGATTTGTCGAATTGATATAAATCGTTCGGAACCCATTCATCTTCTTTAAGTCGATCGTACACGGGTTTGGAGAATCCATCTTTATTGAGGAACAAATAAAATGTTTGAATTAAACGCTTTTCAAACGATGGCCAGTGTTTCAGTTTGGTGAAAAATGGACTAACAAATAGGATTGCTAAAGTAGTCCCGCTTTTTAGCTTGGAAATGGAATAAATCACTTTAAATCCTAGCCGAAGAATCAGCGTGTTACTTAAAATATAAAAAGTCCAGAGTTTCTTTGTTGCTGTTTCATTATTAACCGTCCCTGAAAAAGACGGATTAGATCCCTTTAATAAGCAAAAATTAAAATTCGATTTACTAATAAATTAAAAATTATATAAACACATGACTTGCTTTAAAATTATGGTTAATGCTAAAACTTGTTTTTATTCCGTTAAAAACCCCGCGTCGATCCCATTTTAACTACTACTGTGTAAAATGGGCTCAACTATCTACGCCCAATTCATACGCCCTCAAAGCTAAGTTAGATAAGAGAAAAAATGCATTCAAATATACTATCGTTCAGTTTATTCAGCTTTCATCGAAGCCTACCTTTTAGTTTATTGGGCACTTATACTTTGCCTTTTGTATAATAGTTTCAATACGTTTCAAACTAAATAGACTGCAAATATAAACGAAGCTGCTACGAAAACCATTATTTCTGCCTTATCAGTAAACGATATTGAATATTAATTGCACCAATTGCATATTTAAATGATTTTATCGAGATAAACCTCTGTGCAGTGGCGCGCGCGCCGTCTTTAAGACGGAATATAATTTTTATCAATTCAGAACAACCATAAAATATTCAACACAATTAATATTGCATATAAACTTGATCGTAAACGATTTAAATTATTGCGTTTTTATCATGTATAGTGGGCAACTCCATTGGATTTTAATTAGTTGATATTTTATGCTCAGTTTACGGCTGAGCTTTATTGAGATCAGAATAGTTTATTGTTGCTTGTACAATTAGGTGAAATTATTATAAGGCTAATAAAATCCACGGGAATTGTACACAATTGGTAGTTTTTTAACTGGATAACGAAATGACGAATCTTATTTTCATTTGGAGGAAATCAAATGTGTGATTATAAGAATTTGCACAGGATGTGCGTCAAGAAAATACTAAAGATCTAAATACTCGACAAAGAAATCACTTTTGGGTGAGAACATTCATGCCTACATTATGTTGCATATGCATGCATTATGTTTTTTATGTATTCATGCATTTGTTTAGATGTTTTCCAAGTTAATTCACAATATACTGAATTCTAACGAAAAACGCTTTACTAAAGATTTGAAAAATGCTTTACTCGAAAATTACCAAATTTTGTGACTGGCAATGATGAGATTTGCAATAATTATAATAGTTTATTTGACAATAGTTTCATCAGAAGTAAAGTACCTATTATTATTATTGCCTTATTTGCATAAAGTCCGCCATTAAATTTATTTGTTAAAATATAGCTAAAGGCAACAAATACATTAAGCAGTATTAGAAATGCTTTATTGCAATAAAACCGTTTATCAGTAATAACACAAGGTTAATGCTTATTGTTACCCCAGTAAAAAATATGAACCAAACGAAAACAGAAAGATTATGTATGCTAATGTAAACATGGCTTTTAAATTAAAAAAGCTTCTTAGTTCTCAACGTGAATGACATCCAACACTTGATTAAGATAACAAGTCAAGTTTGTTTATTCAGAAACAAAATTAAATATTTGTTCTGCTTTCCTGCCGACAAGCTTATTTTAATCGTTGTGAGCTTATTTAATTCAGGATTAAATGCAATGAGGTTAATCTGTGGTAATGTTTTGTTATTCCAGTTACTTTGGACGTAAAATTAAATAATGCTTTAAGCACCTTCTCTTCTGACTATTATGAAAGATGAATTCTGAAGAGTTTGTTTTATGTATATAGTTACTTAAACTAAGAAGGTGTTGCTTTTGTTAATATTACTAGGTTTGAACATGTAGGCTTACAGAAAATAATAATGTTATGTTTTTTTTATTCAGTATACTAGTTTTAAGCTTAAGGCTAATTGCGAGTGTTAAGTTAAAAGCGTCCTTCTCTATCCTATTTGCTGTGCCCGAAAGGATCTGTAACCACTACCTACATTATGGAATGCAAATAAATGACTGAGTATTGAGTATTGAAAATTTCGATATTAGATAGAATAACAAGGTCAATTATCACTGACTACTTACTACCGATTAAAAACTCTGCTACTCCCTCTTTTCGTCCTTACGTAAAATTGCAATATTTTTTTCTATTGTACCAGGAGCAAACGGGCGTGAGGGAAACTTGATGGAAAGTGATCACCTTCGCCCATGAACAATTACAGCACCACCGATATCCCCGTTGAGTTACCTACTTGCCTCTTAGTAAGGAATACTTACCCGCTTTTCTTGAAGGCCCAAAATATCATATCTTTCCGGAAATACCACCACTGGGAGACCGTAACTTAATTTATTCACATACCATAACATTCGTTTTGACTCCCACAAACATAAACTTCAACTCGCTACGCAATTTCTGGTGCATTTATTGTGTATTTATGAAACTCAATAATTCAGTCGAGCACTTATCTACTTAACTGTTGGTGCGTTTATGTGAAAACCATACAAACCATGCAAGTATTTACCTCCACATTTACGTGCAGGAATTCCTCTGACAGTTATCGGGCTTCGCTCACGTTGGCAATTCAGAAAATTGTTAATCGTTAAGTAAATAAGTAATTTAACAAATAACATTTTAAGTGGCGAGCGGGTCTGGCGTAATCTTCACTCTGATCAAATTAACTTATGCCCCGTACCTACCCTAAGGTTTATTTGTGGATAATGAGGAGTAATAAGTGACTAGTAGGTAACAAGGTTGTATAGTTAGCATATAAATTAAGCTTGATATTCCGGTTGGTTTAAAGTGGTCTCAAATCTTAAATTACGAGTTTTGTAAAGCAAGCAAGCTTGCAAGAGGCAAAAAAAACTATTCATCTGATTTTAAAAAAACTTTTTCCTGATCTTAAAGCGTTTAAACTTTTTTGATTCTAGATTTTGATTGTTAATTTTTTTCGATGAGAAAGAAAATAAACCAGAAAAAGACATTCGGTCCTGGCTTTAGGCGGGAATCGAACACGGGACTTTCGCAAACCAGACGACTGCTCTTACTATTGAGCTACCCAGACCGCTAACAGGCCGGCCGAATCTTTCTGGTAAATCACTCTATGAGCCAGGGTGATTCCATCAATGTTAAAGGTTTCACCTTTAACACCTTCAACGACGTCTGGTCTGCTCGTAAAAGCGAAAATACTTTTTAGAATTTCACAATGATGGTATAACCCACAACTTAATATCAGCCATTTGGTCAGATTTGTTGTTTTTTCAAATATAGTTTCAATAATAATGCTTTCTCTGTGTTTACGGTGTGAAAGACTTTGACGCCCATGAAGAAACAAGTTTTCTGGGAAAGTGAGAGCTTAGAATCAAAACAGACTTCAAGGGTTATATGAAGAAAAGAAAATATCTTTGGACACTATTTCAAACAACACCGTCTAGCCCAAACTGTGCTAGCTCGTTTTAAGGGATACTTATAAACAACAGATGAACATACTTTAAGAACATATTTTTCGGATAAATCTCTTGTACGCATTTCCTCATTACTTCAATATTATAATGTTCACTTACGAAATGGACTATGGTGGTTTATTTTCACTGTCAGTACCTAAGTATATAAGGATTTTTTTTGTGCTGTCTGTACACAAAGTTTAGGTATAATTAAATTTGAATCGGAGGGTTTCAAAACTATCACGCTGCGAAATTCTACGCCCTTCTATATTTTACAACCTTTGTTCTTGGTTTGCCTAAAACGCAATTAGTCTAAGAAGGTACAAAGCCTACATTGCTATTGGACTATAACGCATTAAGACTAAAACGTTGTAGGACTACAACGCATTAAGACCAAAACGCATTAGGACTAAAACGCTGTAGGACTACAACGCATATGGACAACAACGCATTTGGACTAAATCGCTGACTAAATTTCTAATCGTATAATTTTAGGGTTTCGATCCTCGAACATGAAGAATGAAATCTAAATTATTTTTTTCGAACAAATTAAATTTTTGTATTCCAGTTTGAGTTTTTTTTAAAAAAAAGTTTCTATCTGTATATACCTAAGTAATCTTTTTTTTCGATTTCAATAGTCCTGCCTCATTTTCTCACTGGCTAGTGGAGTAAAGTTGGTGCTAAATAACTAAATATAAATTAATTATTCATTATTATTTATGAGGTACCCGTGGCGCAGTTGCGACAGTGATCAGCGACGATCGCTGTCGTGTACGTGTGACGTGTTGGAGTATGGCTCGTTCTACCTCATAGTTGAGGTGAGGCCTGTGCCCAGCAGTGGGACGTATATAGGCCGGTTATGTTATGTTATGTATTATTTATAGGAATGGACATTAGCTTTTCTTTATTGTCTCTTGAATTGCATTTTTAGGCGAAACGCGATATAGTCATATAAAGACTAAGGCAGGCTGCTAAATAGGTATACGGCGTAGTAGGTTTAATGCGAAATAGGTAGTTGATAGACTTAGTCTTAAAACTATTGGAAAAAAAATGTTAGGCAAAACGCGATTTAGACCAATTGCGTTTTAGGCATACCAAGAACAATTTAAATACCTACTACTTACTCGATTAAATAATCATTTGAAAAATAAATACACAAAATGAAATACTGCGAAAATAGGGCTCAACATTAAAATTATACCAAGTTACAACGATGTGAAAAATATTTATAAAGAGCACAGTCATAACTAAAGACTTTTTATTTTAACTTCAACTAATTTTCTTTTTGATGAACTAGGTAGTACAAACAATATTATAAACTCTTGTTTAAAAAAAAAATATACATTTCGTTTAAATTTGAATCATAACTAAAGTGCGTAAATCTGCTTCATACATGATATTCTTTTTTGTATACGAAAAAGCGAATTTATTTAACACGATCATCAGTCAGCAAAAATCCCATTCCTCTATAAGCGCAATTTAAAAACTGTAAAATCCCCGAGGCACGCAAAAAAGGGTGCTGAATTAATGAACAGGCTATGAGTGTTCAGTGGAAAAATTGCCAAAGCTATTTGTATCGGGTGCAGCCTCCCACGCGACTCAGTTCAGTCACAGTATAAACCATACAGTAGGTTATCTAAGGCCCGCCGCCGAGTTATTAGCCTAGCGTGCACACAGACACGCGGCACAGCCCGCCCGTACTGCCGCCTTCCTATGCCTCTCTTTTTTATGCTAGCGTGTGGTGGACGTGGCGCAGTTGTGACAGTGATCGGCGACGATCGCTGTTGTAAAGCAACACACGCCGGGTCTGAAAAGGGATGGGTGACCACCCGACCGAAATTTAGTGATGTGTATTTCGGGCATCTCCGTGCTTCGGAAGGCACGTTAGGCAGTGGGTCCCGGTTGACGTCGCTAGATGTCAGTCGTTAAGCCTAGTCAGAGGCCTTAGGGCGGCTTGATAACATCTGACAATAAGGTTGCTCACTAACCTTACACCCCTCTAACAATCCGCACTGAGCCCGCGAATTGGAGTATGGCTTATTCCACCTCATAGTTGAGGTGAGGCCTGTGCCCAGCAGTGGGACGTATATAGGCCGATTATGTTCTGTTATGTTATATGTGCGTGAAACCGCGTGTGCGTGATATCGGGACACGGCGCGTGACGCGCACGCACACATTTAAACCGACAGTGGCACGTTTGTATGTAGATGTTCTACTGTATGGTTTATACTGTGACTCAGTCGCGATTTGTCACGCGTCGTCGTCGCATGCGTCGCTGACTAATTGGCGTTATAAATCTGCGCAGGCGACTCGTGATCAACGGTTGCAAGTGGTGAATTGTGAGCGGCTTTTGACTTTTAAGTAGTTGTGATTGGGATCTAGTAGCCACTGCATCTTGTGAGACTTTGCGAACTTCAGATGGTTAACCTTAAAAAAACTTTCAAATAAATAAATGTCCATCCACGACTGTCAGCCACGACTGATTGAAAGTAGTAAATTGCCAGGCGGTTTTTAGCTTGACTTTTGAGAGTAGATAATAATTGTAGTTCTTACTGTTTTCAGGATAAATGATTCACAAATTGTTACACACTGCGGTATCAATTTGCTATTATTTCTTTATCACTGGCTTTAGTTTTTCTGCGATTCACTATTCACATATCTATTTGTATAGCCCAGAAGTTAGGTGGCCAGCATATTCACTGTCAAAAGATAGATTATAAGCCTCAAGCAAACATACAACCCCTTAATTTAAATTCGCGTAATCCCTTAACTTGAATAACTTGTGTAACGCGGAAACTGCACATGCTACTTAACGTTTGATACGCGGATTGTAGCGAAAATCGCAATCGTTTTACTAATTACAGTACATTAGCGACACGTGTGTTAATACGTCGTTCGACTTATTAACGACCAGTGATATCGAGTGGAGGTAAATCAACTGACTTGCATTCAGGACTGTTCCGCACTGATTTATAATTTTCTCGATCGGACTGTTGAAAATTATTTTCCATTAAACAGGCAATTCATCGTCATTGCGGTAATTTTTGCATTTTTCGGGAAAATTCTGAATGGAAAATTATGGATAGGTTTCTGGAAATTAAATTGAAATTAATTTATTTCAACATGTAGGAGAAGAAATCATAACATGTGACATTCAAATTACTAATTTTCGTTTCTAAGGTGAAAAAAATTATGAATGCAAATAATGTTACTGTCCCATGAAACAAAAAAAAACAAAAATATACTGATTTTGTAAGTCTGCAATTTTTTTTTCATGTTACGAGCTATAAAATGTGAGGCTATGTACAATAAATAAGATATTCAACATGGTAACATTTTTTGAGGGTGTCCTTTCCGCTCACCCTGTAGGCCAACAACCATCTTCTCTGAACCGTTATTAACAATGAAACAACCAAGTAAGTGTGACGATCTAGCTAGACTAAAAAAGCCAGACAAAGTTACTTTTCGAGACTATCGTAAACTCAACCTTTACCCTTCAAAGTAGTAATATCTATGCTAACACACGTTACGTGTAAATGTAGATTAAAACAATTTGCTAGTGATAGGCAATATCGGCTCACTAGCGCCATGCAGGTAAGACGTAGCCCTGGGTTAGATCTCGGCTTATTGGATTATGCAGGTCACAGCGCCACAGAGTATGTAACGGACGCGTTTAATTTTCACAGATATTAAACGGTGGGGGTTAAAGCGTTTTAGTTTGTGCTTCATTGACTGTTGGTAATTGACAAAATCAATAAGATACTTACATAAAATGTTTCTAAAATTAAATAATTAACTGAGATATATTCTTTCTATCAACAATCAACAAATTCAAAATTTAATTTAGAACAATTAATAATGTTTAGTACTGTAATATTACACGAAAAAAAAGACCTTTGCCTAGCAGTAGGACACATCAGGTTAAATTAAAAAAAAAACCTGCTAAGATTTTTTTGAGGGTGTCCACTCTGCCCACCCTGAAGGCCAACAACCATCTTCTCTGAACCGTTATTAACAATAAGACATAAAAAACAACTAAGTAAGTGTGACGATGTCTAGCTGGACTAAAAAAAAGAAAGACAAACTTTTCGAGACTCGATTGTAAACTCAACCTTCATCCTTCAAGGTAGTAATATCTATGCTAACACACGTTACGTGTAAATGTAGATTAAAACAATTTGCTAGTGATAGGCAATATCGGCTCACTAGCGCCATGCAGGTAAGACGTAGCCCTGGGTTAGATCTCGGCTTATTGGATTATGCAGGTCACAGCGCCACAGAGTATGTAACGGACGCGTTTAATTTTCGCAGATATTAAACGGTGAGGGTTAAACCGTTTTAGTTTGTGCTTCATAGACTGTTGGCAATTGACAAAATCAATAAGATACTTACATAAAATGTTTTTAAAATTAAATAATTAACTGAGATATACTTTCTCTATCAACAATCAAAAAAAATTAAATTTAATTTGGAACAATTAATAATGTTTAGTACTGTAATATTACACTAAAAAAAAAGACCTTTGCCTAGCAGTTGGACACATCAGGTAAAATTTTAAAAAAAACCTGGTAATTTTTTTTGAGGTTGTCCACTCTGCTCACCCTGATGGCCAACAACCATCTTCTCTGAACCGTTATTGGATATAAAAAACACCTAAGTAAGTGTGACATTGTCTAGCTAGACCAAAAAAAGCCAGTAAAGGTTACTTTTCGAGACTATCGTAAACTCAACCTTTAGCCTTCAAAGTAGTAATATCTATGCTAACACACGTTACGTGTAAATGTAGATTAAAACAATTTGCTAGTGATAGGCAATATCGGCTCACTAGCGCCATGCAGGTAAGACGTAGCCCTGGGTTAGATCTCGGCTTATTGGATTATGCAGGTCACAGCGCCACAGAGTATGCAACGGACGCGTTTGATTTTCACAGATATTAAACGGTGGGGGTTAAACCGTTTTAGTTTGTGCTTCATAAACTGTTGACAAAATCTATAAGATACTTACATAAAATGTTTCTAAAATCAAATAATTAACTGAGATATACTCTTTCTATCAACAATCAACCAATTCAAAATTTAATTTGGAACATTTAATAATGTTTAGTACTGTAATATTACACGAAAAAAAAAGACCTTTGCCTAGCAGTGGGACACATCAGGTTAAATTAAAAAAAAAAACCTGGTAAAATTTTTTGAGGGTGTCCACTCTGCACACCCTGATGGCCAACAACCATTTTCTCTGAACCGTTATTGGACATAAAAAACAACTAATTAAGTGTGACACTATCTAGCTAGACTAAAAAAAGCCAGACAAAGTTACTTTTCGAAACTATCGTAAACTCAACCTTTAGCCTTCAAAGTAGTAATATCTATGCTAACCCACGTTACGTGTAAATGTAGATTAAAACAATTTGCTAGTGATAGGCAATATCGGCTCACTAGCGCCATGCAGGTAAGACGTAGCCCTGGGTTAGATCTCGGCTTATTGGATTATGCAGGTCACAGCGCCACAGAGTATGCAACGGACGCGTTTGATTTTCACAGATATTAAACGGTGGGGGTTAAACCGTTTTAGTTTGTGCTTCATAAACTGTTGGTAATTGACAAAATCTATAAGATACTTACATAAAATATTTCTAAAATCAAATAATTAACTTTGATATACTCTTTCTATCAACAATTTCAAAATTTAATTTGGAACAATTAATAATGTTTAGTACTGTAATATTACACGAAAAAAAAAGACCTTTGCCTAGCAGTGGGACACATCAGGTTAAATTGAAAAAAAAAACCTGGTAAATTTTTTTGAGGGTGTCCACTCTGCTCACCCTGATGGCCAACAACCATCTTCTCTGGACCGTTATTGGACATAAAAAACAACTAAGTAGGTTTGATGATGTCTAGCTAGACTAAAAAAAAGCCAGACAAACTTTTCGAGACTCGATAGTAAACTCAACCTTTAGCCTTCGAAGTAGTAATATCTATGCTAACACACGTTACGTGTAAATGTAGATTAAAACAATTTGCTAGTGATAGGCAATATCGGCTCACTAGCGCCATGCAGGTAAGACGTAGCCCTGGGTTAGATCTCGGCTTATTGGATTATGCAGGTCACAGCGCCACAGAGTATGTAACGGACGCGTTTAATTTTCGCAGATATTAAACGGTGGGGGTTAAACCGTTTTAGTTTGTGCTTCGTGAAGTTACTGTTGCATAGACTGGAATTACGAATTTAGTTGTTGTTTCCACCAACATTCAAAATGTCAGTCAGAGTCAGCAGTACGCCAGAGGCTCAGAGTTAGAGAAGGCAATCACTTAGTTGCTTAGTTGGAGTAATCATGATACATTCACATCTCTATTCTAACACTGCGCTTGTAAAAAAGGATTAAGTAGGCAACTCAAAATCATTGTATTAGTGTAAGTTTTGTTGGTGACCTAATAAATAAATAAATAAACTACAGGCTTAGCGACTTATAACATCAGCCTGGACAAACTAGTGAATTTGCCTTACCTACTTCAGTGCGTGGAGGTGTCTTCAGACACGTCCACGTACTGAAGTGTCCGAGCAAAAAAATGACCGACACAGGCAACTAATTTTGGTTAGTGTAGTTCACCCATCCTACTCCATCCCAGTACCCGATCTAGTGTGCGTAGCGAACACCTCAGTCACCAACCAACCAAAAAAAAACAAAATAACGTTTAACAGTCGTGAACAAGATGGTGAAGCAGAATGTCCTAGTTCACTTACGTGAACATTTTAATAATTCGATGGTAGCAACAACCTTTATTTTATTAACTACAAAATTAATTTCGCAGCTATTTTACGTCAAAGCTAGTCTTTGACCGACGGTTGTACAATGCAGCGATATAACCGTATTAATGAACGACAAATACTAATTTCGCATGCCTTTGTGAAAGGCCGATCATCGACCTGACGTGCAATAATCCATTCCTCTCTGGCATTTATGAGTAAACGTCGGATCGCCTTGTGTGGCAACACAGACCCTTTGTCAAGCTTATAGCAGTGATAATTCTCTAAATTGAATATAATATCTGTAAAGCCAAAACAACGAACTAATTTTGCAGTTTAATCAACGTTATTTTAGAGAAAACTTCTTTCAAAATTCACTTTTCTGTGGCTAAGAAATACATAATTAATTGCGTGCATAATTTGGGTACAATTTTTTGTGTACCTACTATCGAAAATAAGTTGAAGCTGTGATCCTTATTTAATCACGTCCTATAAATCTAGTTAATAAGTTGTTACTTCTGATTCCCGTCAACACCCTCATTTAGCACAATATGCTAGTTAGAGCTCAGATTATTTTAGTAGATATCTATAAAATGTCCCTGGTAATAGTTTTGGTAATTTATTTTTTTAAAAAACCTAACTTCGTAACCTGATTCTGTGAAGCAAAGCGAAAATAATTACTGGTAGGTAACGCAAATTCTTTTTAAAACCTAACATCTGGCAAGACCAAACAATTCCTCATTTCCCCTGATAAATGCAAACAGGCTGCCCACAGATGCCTTTCCGATACCCCAAAGCCCAAATCTATTTCGCAAAGACCAAACGCAACGAACATGCGTATTGAGAGTGGAAGCCATTTCATTTAATTTGTAAGCAGATGGCGCTTCACGCACGACTGCCCACCAAAGCCGCGCGGTGCGCCACCGTATTGCGTTACCTCGTTCCTCTATTTACAAGGTCCTATATTTGCTAGAACCTCCGCGGACATTCGTTAACTCTCGGGAGGCTTGGACTCGTGTGTTTTTTCAATGAGGCTCTTACCTACTGTTTGTTTTTGGATACTTGCTCGCGAGTGCACTAAGATGCGCCAGTGGGAAAATTTGCGAATGGTTTTTTGAGTTCAAAGTACGAGTAAGTATAAACTAATTTTCGTCTCATTCATATCGATATTCTTTCTTGGTTTTCAGCCTGTTACGCGATGAATTAATGAAGGTCTATTTGAAACCTGATAAAATGATCATTTAAAAACTCGGAAATCGTGTTGAAGTTCGTTGGTATGAAGCAAGTTCGACAGAAATGTGGCATTCAGTATTTTTAATCTCATTGGGTTGATTAAAAACAAAAACGCGACCTCACTTTAAGGACTGCTCTGACTTGTGCACTGTTTTCTTTTTTATACTTATCAAATGCAAACTAAGTAATTAAAGTTCTGACAAAGTTATTAAGAAGATTTAATTAACAAATTAAAACTTGCAACATGACTACACCACTACTCTAGTATAATCAGACTGGGCCATCTCAGCCATTTGTTGTTGTTAGTAGAATTTCCATTATACCTTCTAAGAGATTCCATAATAGGTCTCAGTAGGTTTTTCACGGGCACAGTTGCATAAATTTGAAGACAAGTAAAGTGGCTTCGCGTGTACCAAGCACGTGACTCTATTCGGTGGTCCTTTTTGTTAGAAAGATCTTTGCAGTTGGAACGTACCTGTTTGTGTTCACTCGTTTATAGTTGTTTGTTTCTTGCCCGTGGAATTAAAGGTAAGAAGTTTTTTGAATATTTACAAACAAAAAAACATGCGAATTAAAGAAACAAGATGATTACAAAACTATATACTTGATTAAGTCATAATTTAAACAATGGTTATGCATTATACTATAGGAACCTTAGCATAGGACCGACCTCTAAAAGATCTATTATTGAGCAGCAGAGAGAGGAACCTCCTGACTGCGTTACGTGGCCTGTCAATGAGAACTTATGCATTTCTGTATTTGGTCATTGATTCAAATCAAGCAAAAACCTTTCCTGACGAGCTAAGAATCAGATGAGCAGGGGCAAAATTTTGTGACGCGTTATTATTGTGCTGTTCTTTATTTTGGCGCGAGAAGAGGTGCTATATATTGTTGTCGCGGTGGGGCAGTCCCCGACGTTACTTGCTCTCAGCTAAATAATTGCAAATAAATATTTCGAATTTTACATTTGCCGGAACAACCATCGGGACCGTGATCGTCGAATTGACATTCCACAAGGCGGTCAAATCAGAAATCTTTATCATTGTTTTGTTCACCTATTCTAATGAATAATTAGAGGAAACTAATCAAAGTGGTTTAGAAAGCATTACAATGCTTATTAACATAAAGTTTACTATTGTATTTATTTATCAGTGACATCAACGAAGACCAAAACGTTAAGAAACGGAAGTTCCGCTCAATCTTGATAAAATACGAGTTTACGTAATTTCACTTACGCTTGCTCACATAAAAATGGAATAATCCCCGTGCGATCGCTTTAAACTGAATTCAAAAGGCACCGACGACTTTAAGCAGTTTATCAAAAATCCAAGACGATTTGTTCACTATATTTAGTATTTTTTTGATAAATGTAACACCTTTACTCGTTACAGTAAGTTGATTTAAGGCTTTGCTTAGGTTGAGGTTAGATAGTAGGCGATCGAATCATAAAAAATGACACAAATCAAAGTGTTATAACCGCCACAACCTTTGAGTTCTAGTTGTTATAGTACACTTTCTAATAAAACCCATCAGGTGTGTGTGTCGCAAGTGCTTCCAGTTCTAATCAAATTTTTAGAGGAAATCTCATTTGAATCCGGAAGTGTCAAAGTCCAATTTGGTGGTGAATTTTCGGTAGCTGTCAGGCAGAATGTCGTCAAACGACTCTTGTTCGATTTGATTTTTGACAATGAAAACAAAGGTCTCCCACCTTAACAGCTAAGGGCAAAGCTGTTGACTGCAGTCGCACCAGTAAGTAGTTGTGAGCCGTCTTCGCTCGCTTTTCTACGCTTACTGTTAAGCCCCAACTTGCATCTATAATATAAATGCTGTGTTATCTCCTCAAGGGACCAGTCGCCAAAGAAAATATTTACTAAATACGAAGTCACTGGCACCACATACGACATCCGACGAGATTACGAAGAAGATTAGACCTAATTAACTGGGTTTATCAGGGCTTATTAAAATAAGTAACGATTCAAGATGGAAGTATAAGTGTGAGATAGTACTGAGTAATAAATAAACTTCAACTGAATAATGGAGCGAAACTTTAGGGCTTAATTTGATTTTAATAAGGTGATTGGTTCGATTGCTTTGAAATTGTTTAAGTAAGAATTCAGTATCTTAAGTGGAAAAAACAATTTTACTAACTGTTTTGTGGCATGGCTTTACAGATACTTTTCAGTTAACTATAACTAAGCTGGTTGCCTAAATTAGCCGGATTTATTTATTCAAAAGCATAATCGCAAGAAATTGAAGCGTTAAGTAATTCAGTTTTTTCCAAATTTTATAACACATTTTCAGTATTTTTCTATTTTATTCATTAATATATTCAAAGTTAGAAAAAGAGAAAATTGTGTTAAATGAGCTAAGAAACCGTCGCGTTACCTTAATTGCCTAGCATCGTTGCTTGTGAGAACCCCTGAGCCAATAGGCAAACTACAATTAAGATTGACAGTTCACGATATCGTGAGTGAATACATAATATTAAGAAATAAGTTTAATTATTAAATTTTGTGCTGCAGCTGGAGCTCAATTTACGTCACCATGCCTTTATGAACAATTGTGACTCTAAACTACATAAAGTAGGATAATTTTTTGCAAGTCAATCACTCTTGTTGCCCAAAAAGCCGCAAATTTCACTACAATTTGTATCACTATCATAAACGAAATATTTGATACATTTGTTCCAAACAACAAACTAGTAGTGGTAGTAGAGTACCATCGAGATTTTTCGTTAGAATCTTCTCGATGTAAATAACGTCCGGCAGGCTTTACCTTTATTTTTTACTATGAATTACCTATTTAATGACTTTTCCTCAATGTCTTCGAGTTTGAATTTTTTTGGTAGTCGATAAATATATCGACAAAGTATTTCAAGTACCAGAACGTTTTCATGGAGGAAGATTTTAGGTTAAGCGAGTGAAGTACCCACTTGCACTAGCAAGAAAGCTTCCTGGAACCTGTTGCCCAGCTTAACACATTCAATATTGCTAGTTGAAGTGTAGGCTGCTGAATGTTCCATTCACATTGCCGACGAAAGCCAGCATATCTTTGACTACCTCGTCACCAATGATATAGTAATAAAAAAGAAGTAGATAGGTTATGTCAGCACTGATGCGAAGTCAAAAATTGTCTACTGCATACGTACGCACTTATAATTTGACTGTGTTGTAACGTGTGAACAAGATAGTATGATTATTTGCTAGAGCGTAAACGAGGCGATACATGTTGAGCAGTGTCTCAAACTGTCAACATTGTTAATGCTTTGCTCAGGTGCACTAATAGTTCTGATCTCGGGTGCCATGGTGGACAAGTAACCTATCTGCCTCTTTTTTATTAAAATATAATATCATTGCCCGTCACTGTATGTTTTGTTAAACTGTTAATCCACTTAGGGATTAACTGAAATGGAAATTAACTACCAAAAATGATGCAATTGAAATATATGACAACTTACCTTAAAAATTGCCTCAAATTTTACATCGAAAGTATATAACGGTTTTTACATTAATTTACTCAAAAGATTATCCTCATCACCGTAACGAAGTCATTAGTGTACATTTAAATGTATTTATAAATGAAACCCTGTTGCTCATTACTGTTGCTTCATTATCTTTTGACATTCTCCATATTCAATTTATGGAAATATTTGTTTCAGTACTGGACCACACAACGTTCAAGTTGGCAGCGTAGTAGCTTGTTCCTTGTTGTTTTGCATATTTTCTGCATTACTGAACGAGAGTCTTTTGTCAATATTGTCTCAGTCACTGAGAAAATGACTGGCTAAGGACCTTTTGCTTGGATAAAAAATGCAAATGAGTCGGCGAAGGTTTCATCTGTTTACATTAAAAAATGATGAAAAGAGAATGTATCCGTTATTCTCATGATGTAACGTTAAAAATTATAATTGTCAGGATGATTCTGTCCCCAGCAACGGAGATTCCCTATGTATATTAACAAGAAATAAAATAGTAAAAATACTCACATACGACAATGGTAAGTTAATTACAGCAATACAACTTAAGCCTCTTCAAAAAGAGAGTGAACAGCCATTTGTTAGGCCGGCGTGTACAACTTTAGACCACATCATCACTTACGATCAGGTGAGATTGAAGTCAAATGCGCGCCCAACTAAGTTATATGAACATGGGCAGTAAATCCATCCATCCAATAAAATGGAATAATTGCAGTAATTTTATAAATAGTAGTTGTGCTGTGAAGAAGTCCTAACGTAAGGGTTCCTTACCAAAGATCCAAAAACCGAAAGCAAATGTCTTTCGGTTTTTATCTTGGCTTTAGGCGGGAATCGAACCTGCGTCTTTCGCAAACCGAGCGACTGCACTTTCTTACTTACCTTCCTTGATTCCTTACTTAAAATTTAGTAATAATAAGTAAGGAATCAAATTTTAATTTTGCGCTAAATGTTGTTCTTGGGGGCTAGAAGGTAGTCCTTTTAGCCCCCAAGAACATCCTGTAGCGCAATCATAATCGTAACGTAACGTTATTTGATAACATGTTTTAAAACATGGATAGGTTAGATAGATTATATATATAGATTTTCCTTTAGAAGTTTTGAGATTGTTTTGCATTCAAAAATAAATCTAATTATAAACTTGTTAAGTTTCACGTCCCATGTTATCCATTTCAAGCAGCGTTTTCTTACAGAACGAGTGTTGCAGGATTTAGGTGGATGCAGACCGCTTACAACAGGCAATTGGTAATGTATGAGGAAAGCTTTTGCTCAGTAGTAGAAACTATAGGGTCGATTATGATCCACTAACGACATCTACAACTTTGGTATTTTGATAACTTATTTAATACTACCAGCCGCCCGCGACTTCGTCCGCGTAGACTTAGGCTTTAAAAAAAAAGTGATAAATCTTTATGAATTGTAACCTATTCACATGCATATTTAAGCTTCATTATTGTTAAGTTTCATTAAACTCAATCCAGTAGTTTTTACGTGATAGAGCAATACGGCACATCCACACATACACCTTTCGAATTTTTAAAATTAAAACGATTTTATTATTTTGTCGACTGCCGCTTTTAAACTTAAAAAGTCATTATTTCATGACTATGGCATTTCCATAGTCATGAAATAATGACTTTTTCTTTCGCTTTCATAGACAAATTGCTAGTTTGATGCAAAGCCCAATATACCTAGTCGATCTGGAAGCAAATCAGTGGCTTATACTGTGAGTCTTAACGTGGCCGATTCCCGGGAGCGAACTAACGAAGCCAGTTGGCATTACAATATTCGTGCATAACTCGTGCTGGCGAGGTCTATACAGGGTGATTGCTGAAGATTCCAAGATGAAAACAATATTATTATTTAGAAAGGATTGATGATACACATGACGTACAGAGGTGTTCACGTCAACCTTTACAAAACCATTGCATAATGGGTCTAATGGCCTCTATGTGAGGGTTGATTGATATGAACACCTTTTTACATTGTACGTCTTTTTAAGAATATTTCTTTCATTTTAAGAACTTGATAACTTATGTTTTTGCAGTGTTTTGAAATTTTGATTTTTCTTCTGTCCGTTCAAATATAATTGTGACATGATATTAAAAATTAATTGTTACTGTCATTTTCACAGGTTCTCAATAAATTTTAACATTTAGTGTAACCTGTATTTTTTTTGAGAAACAATGAAAAATATTCAATGTTATCTATTCTTGAGAATAACAACTAAAATAAGAACGAAAGGTTAGTCATCCGATTAAAAATCCATATTTTATCAATCGTAGTAATTCCACTGTGCAGAAAATGTTCAGCCTGTATAGTAGATTATTGTTAAATAAGTACGCGGCAGTATGTAAATAGCTCCTGGCCGCGGGGTGTGTGCTGGTATTAAAAAGCTTTGTTGCGCTGAGAGCGGACGGACGACGTCGTCTCGAATAATACCGCATGACGAAAACCAACGTCTTCATTTTGTTTTCACAAATTAGAATCACACAGAGAAAGTTGTTATTTTATATTTACTTGTTGGATACTGTTAGTTAACCTAATTAAGTTGTACTTACAAACTTAGTAGTAAGAGTCATTAGGTTTTGAGATTGCTTTATTCTTAGTTTTTCATCGTATTAAACATTCATATTTTAATGGTTCTTTCGAGATTGGTGGTATCAAGGTCTTTTTTTAAGTGAACTTCTTGTAGGTGGTTCTCAGTTTTGTAACCGTTGAATGGTTATACAGGGTGTCGATTTGAAAACCTGCTATGCCTTAGAGATTAAGAGATTACTTAGAGCCTAAGAATCACGTTTACAATATTTCTATGACATCAACTTTAAATAACATCATGTGTTACATCATATGTTAACATCATAATATGTTAAATAACATCATAATTATTAAAAGTTTAGACTCAACGTATAAAAAGCTTACTCTCCAAACAAAGTTGCGGCTTTTTCAAGTCATTTCAAACAAATCGTAAGTATTTCAAATTGATTTTGTACCTCCTTTTGAGAATTCGTCAAGTCTATCTTGCCACCACTTTTTACTCGTATTAACTTAAACGGAAAAGTTGATTTATGTGTGAAATGAAATGCTGTTTTTACAGACAGTCGATCTAAAAGCACAAAGTAGTTAAACTGAGCACTGGTTGCGACACCTGACAGTTTTCCCTGGTCGATTGCCGCTAATGTCATAGTACTGTGAGCTTTCGATTACAAGCCCCACTTATTTAATCGTTTGTAATCAAAAGATACGTCTTCGAAGTGACTCTTTTAAACTTGGTTAAACCACTTACGTGAAAATTAAATAAATAATCTGTAGCTGTATTGTAACCTTATTGTTAGGTTTTGGCAGGCGTCACCTCAACTGTGAGATGGTGCGAATCATACTCTAACACTGAACCCGCCAGTGCGTATTTTTGGAGAGGTTAGTGAACAACCTTAATGTCAGATGTTATGGAGCCGCCCTTATGTCTCCGATTAGGCTTAACGACTGACATCTAGCGACGTCAACTGGGACCAAATTCTTAAGGTGCCTTCCAAAGGGGTTCCCTCTATCTGGCAGTTTTTTTTTTTGCAGAATTTCATTTTGCAGAACACACTTGGCATAATCTTCTTTGGCCGAAAATGTTTAAGGCAGAAAAAATACTTAGCATAATCATCATTTAGCAGAAAGTTTGTACGGCCGAATTTTCAATGGCATACTATTAAGATAGCAGAATTTTATTTGGCAAAATTCTATGATGCACAATTACTTTTTGCATAACGCTTATTTGGTAGAATTTCACTTGGCATACTATTGTCATTCCATTTCTCTCGTGGTTTCGTGGTATTTGTTATAACAACAAATTGGGATACTTGTCTGCCCTACACTAGAGTCGGGGCGAAACCGACACGGATAGATTAGGTTAGAAGGTTTAAGGTTCGTGGTTATTTTTTTTAAACCCAAAAAACGACTTGCCTGATTAACTTGCTGCTTCATTTCATATTTTTCATATGGATATAAAAAAGTATGCCAAAAGATAATTCCGCATATTAATTTTCTGCTATGTGATGTTTCTGCATGTTAACTTTCTGCGTTACCATGGTTCTGCTTTTTGATTATTATGGTTATTGAAATTATGCCCAAAGACGATTCTGCCATGCAAAATTATGCTTTTTGAATGTATGCTAAATGAGTATTATGACAAAAAAAGTTCTGCGATAAAGGGTAGACCCCTTCCAAAGCACGGAGAGGCCCGAAAAATACCTCACTTTTCTCATTTCGGACCCGGCGCGTGTTGCTTTAGAACACGATCGTCGTCGATCCACTGTCACAACTGTGCCACGGGCACCTTAACCACTCTATCGTCACAGCTAAATACCTAATGTCTTCTCACCTGTCACATCGTTTACGCCATATTGATTTTTTCTGTTGCGAATTTATGCGAATTTTCCGATAATTATTTGCTAATTTTCCGAATAGGATCGCAAAATGATAAACACACAGACGAAAAGCTCATTAAATAAGCGTTTATACTGAATACAGACTAACGTGTTTTTATTTTAAGCAAATTAATATTAATTGGTTGAATTTAAAAAATGGCGAAAAAAAATCACTTTCTTCGACTTTCACTTAACTATTTTTTTTAGTATTTAAAAATCAAATCTGTAACCTGTTTTAACTGCATCAGTATAATACACAAATTATTAATTATTTTGAAATATATTACAGTGTGTAATATGTAATAATCTATTTACAAGTTTATTTTAAACTTATAGCATGCACTTATTATCATAACATAACCTCAACATGAACTTTTGACTTTTTATTTTTCTTACTTTGACGTCTCGTAGGGACGGTCCGTTGTTGCCAGGTCGATAAAAATATCATAGACAAATTGTAGAAAAATATTCAATTGAAATAGTAACAGCAAAATCGATTCTGAACGGAAAATGAGTCACCTCTCAAGTGCCTCAAAAACTGGTAGCTAAAGCTACCAGTGACAGTTGAGACGACATCGGCATTGGTAGCTCAAGTTACCGGTGACATTTGAGTGGCTAAACCTTATGATCTGAGAATATCTCTACAATCAATAGTTTGTTGCACTCTACATTAGATACATTTACAGTTAAGCTGCAAGTAAACCGTCACCGCTAGTAATTGCCAGTCTAAGCCCTAATAATAATGTTTCCGATGACATTTTGATGCATTTGAATGAAGCCATTGCATTATTCATGGCGATTGTAACCTTTGCGATTCTACAAATAACTAAAAGGCTTTATTTCTTGAAAAGGGTAAATAGTATTATCGATATTTAAATGCAGTAAATTATATTGCTTTGATCTTGACAAAATGAATAATGGGCTGTTAGGTTGTTGCTTAACCAGGTAGGTGAAACAAAAGCGAGAATGTATTTTATGTGCGGTGATGCCCGTGGTGCAGTTGTGACAGTGAATCGGCAACGATTGCTGTTGTAAAGCAACGCCGAGTCGGAAATGGGATGGGTGACCATTCCGGCCGAAAAGTGATGTATTTTTCGGGCATCTCCGTGCTTCGGAAGAAACGTTGAGCAGTTGATCCCGGTTGGTGTCGTTTATGTTATGTTGTATAATGGTGTTTGTATAGAGAGCTTTGTGGCCCAGTGGCCCAAGAGTCTAACTTGGAACCCATGCCCGTGAGGTCTCGAGTTCGAATCTGGCCCAAACTTTGTGTTCATTGTTACAATTACTCACTGCCAAATAAAAAACGTCGATAAATACTCAAGCAACCCGGATAACGACGGTAGGCTCGCCCCTTATCATTTTGGTTTGAAAAATCACTCTGTGAAATGTGGGCTTCTGAATGTTCCGGTCATCAGGACGGCAACAGTCAGTGTGCCTCTAACTACCCCGTGTGGGGTAGAGTCGTGAGCGCATTTTATCTTTATCGAATATGGGAACTGAGGTGTCTGGATCCACTCATAAAAGTACCGTCGTTCGCTCATCTTTTGCTTCAAGACTTCACTTAAGCCTTCCTTCCTTCTAGGCTCACCTCTCGAATAAGAGTCTTATAACAATAAATATTCAACTACTGTACCCAGCTATGGGACGTATAAGGACAGTAGTTAGAAGCTGTAAAAATATTTTAAAAAGGCTTAAAATCTGTTGTTTAATATGCACATTTAGAATACAATCCTGTTTATTTCATGACTTTTTAGACAATTTATAAGTTGCATTCCAGTAGTTTCTAAATACATTTTGCTTAACAGAATGATCCCCCTAGCCTTGATTTCGTGTCCACACACTTATCAATTTCACCTCAGAAGCAAAGCACATTTTGTGACTTATTATGAAGTTAACAAACCGAGGAAAATCTAATAACATAATAGAAGTTCCGTTCCGATCTATTTACATCGTCGTCTTTCGTCGACTACGGATGGCAAACAGTTTGCAGCAATTTGTTTACGATGCTAATTTTAAAATTAACCTCTTGAATACAACAAACGTGACTGCCGCAGACCACCTAAGTCGATCGCTTAGCGCCAAGCGTGTGTGCTGCATTCACGAGGTTATTTATTGTTAGTAGCGATGTAACTGTCTAGAGCTTTGTCGAACCGGGTAGAATCGGTTTAGGATACGGCAACGCAGATTCCGAACCGAACCGGCGAAATCCCAGCAAAGCACGGTTATAACCGTTTGACGAGTTGACGAACGAAGGAATCTTACGAAACTAATGGATATATGGAATGGATTTGCCTACAGTTTGTTTACTAAAAATGTACATAATTGGAAGTCTAGGCACGTACGTGCCTATTGGAAAACATAATTCTGATTCTGTCTCCTGGTAGAAAACCAAGAGATCATTTTTACCTTTTTTAGAAGTTTCAGAAAAACCTCTTCAGGGGAAAGATAATTACGCTGTTATGCTTGTAAAACCGTTTTTTTCTTATTGCAGATTATGCTCAACTCGGTTTAAACCGGTGTAAAAAGTCGAGTCGTCACATCACTATTCATTGAAAGAGCCGCGATTTGAATTCTGGAATACTAGGCCTCCATGTTGTATGTAAAATCATATTTAAAAATTAAATAAAACCTAGTTATTAAGTATAGGTTAGTAAAAGATATCTATAAAAGGAAATAGGTTTTGTTCATCTTCTTATTTACAAAGATGTCGTTTGAGGAAATGGTTAGAGGTCTAGATTTTCGTCTGCCTGGGGCACCGAAGGTTCATGAAGGTAATGTCTGTGATGGTCACCGAGACAATAATCTGATTCTTGTTGTCTTAAATCATCAAGATTCATAAATATTAGAAATTAACCGCGTTGCTCATGAGAGGAACGAGAGATCGTATCGAGATCGTATCGCACCCTTGAATTGCCAAATTGTACGTGAACAAAATTATTTGTTCTGATTAGAACCTATTCTGAACGAAACAACAACTTAATTCTGTTTGAAATACAAAACCTGATTAAATCTCACGTTTGCAATGTAATTGTAGGTAATGTTCATGCAATAAGTGTGAGTTCTAAAGCCATTGATGTTATTTTAAGTGTCTTTATTGCCTGAAATTGAGACGTGAATTATTTGTGAGGGACGGCTATGTCAGCACATTGATATTCCACGTGTTATGAGTGTCAGAGAGAATATTTTACTTCCTCAAGTGGACTATGCAAATCAGTTGAAGTGCACGTTACCCAGGTGAGATCACCTATAAATTTCTTAAAATTCAGATGTATGGCCAAATAATTAGTCCTTTTTTGTATCACGCAATGGTTGTCCGAGTTTTGTATTAGTCTATCCATTCAAGATAGTGAAATATTCTTTAGGGAATAAAGCTAGCAGCACCTTGGCGTTGACACTTGAATATTTTGTAAAATATAAACAAAATAGATAATTATAAAAGTCACATTAATGTAAACAAGCGTACGGCCTGATTTGTACCTACCTAACATCAAAAAGCTAAATGTTTAGTAACCGCAAGTCGGTAGTGTAAAATTCCTTACAGTTTGAATCAGGGGTACTATGAAGCACTTTACAACTACATTTTGATTTTCAGCCAACAACACTACGCAACAATGTTGTGAAAAATAAAATCGAACAGCCGTCTCGAATTTGACAAAGAGCAGTTATTAGGGGGTTGTTTTATTATTTTAATTTGTAGTTCAATAGCAGATGTAGTCATTGTCAGTACAAAAGTAGTGTGGCTAAGGTTGTAATTTACTACAATGTTGAAAAACTGATAGGTATTTTATCAATTAGCCTTTGCAGATAAATACTTGGTTTTTCATTCTGCACTCATAATTTGCTGATTTGTAGATTTGTTTTTATCGTTATTTTAACCATCACGAATTCTAAGAATTGCTTCGTATCAAAAATAACTTATTTTTTCATCTTTATCAATAATAGCCACACGACGCTGGTGAACGAAGCTTTCACAGATTTCCAGAGACCCTTATGTCAAGTCATCCGTTAATCTGGGTCTCCATTCTAGATGTGTTCAGCCCCAAAGACCATCAGTTTCTTCGAGAAATGTACCCCGTCCACAGCCACTTCAACCTGCTGACCTGTTGGGCTACGTCGGCCACTTTTGTCGTCATGTCGTAGAAGGTTTTCATCATTTTTGATACGATCGCGAAGTGACTTGAAACGATGAGTAAAGTCTTCTAGCACGTTGGGTGACCCTCAGTTGCCTATATATTTTTTAAATAGTCATTATTTTCTATAAGGTGGAGTGATGATTTGCGCAGGATGGCTGGCAGGAGGTGGATGCGAGCAGCCGAAGACCGAGTTCATTGGAGTGTAATAGGAGAGGCCTATGTCCAGCAGTGGACTGCAACAGGCAGATCATGATTATTTTGTATAGCCGTATTGTACAGATTAGTCTTTTACTTAATATACATTTTTAAAAGTTTATCAAATCAGAATATGAAAGCGTTCTAGCTAGAGACATGAATAGTATTTGCTTTAGAACAGTTTTACTACATGTTATGTTGCTATAACATAATTTGCTATGCCCGTGTAAGTACACACCATTACACTTTTAATTAATAAACCATGAAGCAATAAAACCGGTTACAACTCGCTTTAAAAATCAGCAAACTTCACAACCTCGAGACAATCTTGTAATCGCAAAAGAAGCATCTTAATAACGCCAGGATAGATATCCCATAGAATTATCACATAAATCAAAGTGTTCAATGATTAATACGATCCGCGATGGAGTCCAGTGCGTTGTCGTTATAACGGGCGAATGTAATTAAATTGAGCTTCCGTGTACTGAGTCTGAGGCTGTGACCGGTCTGGGGGGGTTGGAGGGGGGAGGAACGCAGATGCGCCGGGTAACTGTCAGGGAAAATTGAGATTTAGACTTAGACAACATCATCGAGGTACTCATAGCTTGGCAGGTGAAGTGCGTGGGTGGCCCTTTTCTGTAAAACGCTAACGCACATACTTATGCAAATAAATTGACTACTGCCAGCTTTAATGATCTACTCATTTCACTTGAAAGGCATACACGCAGAGATGTAGGTACTAGGTCTGGGATTAAATTGCACAGTCATCTGTCACATTGATGGATCAGAACTGATAGATGACTTTATGAGAGCAGATTTGGCCTGCCAGGCACCCTTTGAGATGTTTGCCTGGGTGCATTGTAGGTATCCACAAGCCTCATTTGTACGCGCATGACCAGATATTAGTGGGAAAATGACTTTAGGCTAAACTCACTTTTCAGTGAAAAATTGGCGATTTCATGATGTTAATTGTTGCCCTTTGAGTATCGTAAATTATTTTTCTTAGTGTTTTGAGGATCTTACTGAATATTTAAAACTTTGACTTGGTCAAAATGTACACAGGAATTGTGGTTATCTGACTAACCTCAATCAACGCACGCGCTTACGCTCATACTGGCCCGTAGAATGTCAATAGAACTGAAAGGAACAGCCATACTTCTAAGGGGTCCTCAACGTTAATTTGCGTTTGTGAATTCGGCAGTAAAAGTATTCAAATGAGTTGTAGTTTCTGAGAAGAATGATTTCTACTGATGTGTTTCTGGCTGAGTTTGGGTCTTCTCTAAACCTCAGTGTTGATGGTAGAGTCACAATGTATCATGATTTATTGTAATTGGATTAAATTTAGTTATTTTCTGTTTAGTGAGTAATTGCTTTATGCGTTCAATGTAAAACAGTTGACCTGAACTAGTCGTGTGATAAAATATGTCCATACATAAATTGTGATCTTTTATAGATATTTTCGTAGATTGAGACATAAAGTAAATACCATGTTAAAAAGCGATATTGGATAATCTCTTGTAACTAGTAGTGGATCTTGAGCTATTTCCTACAAAATTATTCAGTAACCTAGGTACCGTCATGTCGCATATATAACAATTAAACCCTTATTTGCATATTAAACTAGACAATAGTACCCAGGTTAAAGTTAATACAAGTCTATTTCAAGTATTAGCCAAGACGCCTATAAATACACAAACAAGACTGGATTTCCGCCATTACAATTTTCTATTACCGTTGCAGATCAATTAGCAATAAAGTACTTACTACGAGTCAATGTGGATTTTGTTCGGTTTTAATTAAATTCACGCGGTACAGTGGCTCTAAAAGGGGTTGGCTCATGATTTTCATTTAGGTTTTTAATTAAGCTATTAAAAATCTATCGTTGCATTTATTGCCGATCTTGTTCTTACTGGCCAACCAACCAAAAACAAAAGTCCTAGTCGTCCTACCATAACATTTAAAACCTATCAGAAAAGAGAATGGGGATATTTTCTTGCGAACAATTTACAGAACACTCTCGGTATAATGTTTTCTAATATTAACGCGATACATCGATATAAAACAACTTTACAGATTCGTCGTTGGAACGTCGGGTTAGAAAATTAAAGAAAATGTAGGATTCTAGGTATGTTTAAGAAGTATTGGGTGTTCTTACCCACCTAAATACACTTCAGGCAACCAATGCTTAGGTATAGGTAGTTTTAATAGATTTTGTTTTCCCTAAGTTAATAGATAAAACAGAATTAGAATAGTTTTCATTGAATTTACATCTTCTTTATTGCAATAGCCATTTTGAGCCCTTCTCGTGTTCATTGTGAGTAGATATTACACAGACTAAAGAGGGCCCTTCCCTAAAGATTTATAAAGTACACAGAACAGGTACAAGACTGGAATGAATGGAATAATTAGCTAGCGGGACGCTAGGTCTAGCATCAAGGTACCTACTTTACTGGAACGCCATGAAATATAAATAGAAAGTACAACCTTTTACCCGATGGTCCCTAGTTCCAGTCTGGCCGAAGCACCTGCTTTGTGTTCATTGTAAAATTTGCGGCTAACTCTCGGGTGATGGAAAACACCGTTAAAAACCACGTACCCAACATGGTAAGGAAAGATCATTACCATGTTGGGTACAAATTAGCTCGGTGAAATGTGCTTTGGAATGTTCCGTTCACCATGAGTTCAACTATTAGTTTGCCTCTGACTTCCCCGTTGGGATATAGTCGCTAACTTATGATTATTGTATACAACCAATTTCGAGCCGGGTTTGTATACCTACTAAGGAATCAATTCCAAACATTTGTAAAAGAAGACGATATTTTTTCAGTAAATTACAATATTTGGTTTCGATATTTCTAGTCTAATGTGTAGTGTTTTAGTACCTACTAGTAACTATTCAAAAGTATTTTTTAAATACTTACTAGTGTTTTATGGACTCTCAGTAAAAAAGTGGCCCAGGAGACCCCTTTTATCAAGTTCTTGTGTAGCAAGGATGAAATTGCAATTTAGCGATGGGATGCTAAGATCCGTTATACCAGTGAACAGACTGCAATAACAGAAACTTTCAGATTTTAAATCTTTAATTAAAACGCTCAACCATAAATCGGCGAAATAAAGTTTTACTGGTAGAAATTCGCAATTTCACACCTTCACCACTTATGCTGTGTTTAATACTATTATAAAGTTTTATTGTGTTGTCCTTTAAAGTCTTCAAATCCATAAAAAAAGGAAATTCACAGTGGGCTAGAGACAAGTTTTATTTTATATAAAAATAGTATTACAATCTATAGGTGTCAAGAAAATTGTTTTATTCATTTTATTTTGAGCCTATGCTGTCTCACTGCAGGACAAAGGCCTCCCTTTACTCTCACTATTTTTAGACTACATTTTAATTAATAAAAATGTGATGTTTTCCTGGGATGACGATTTCATGGTAGAAAATATTTTTAGCTACATGACTTATGTAAAAAAAAACGCTTAGAAAGCATGCTGACTCAGAAGACGTGCGGTCCTGAGGGGTTTTGAGTTCAAAAATAGCCGAAACCCTCACTTAATGTTTTACATTATAGCTACTCAGGTGGAAAACACCGTTTAAGGTATATGCCTAAACATTGGTGAAACCAACCTGGCTGCCAGGTATAATATACCAGATAAATTCGTCCGGTCTGTTAATGGTTTCGGTAGCATAATTGGTAGTGCAGTCGCCCGGTTTGCGAAAGGCGCGGGTTCGAGTCCCGCCTGATGCCAAGACCGAATGCCTTTTTCTGGTTTTCCTATCTTTGGAAAACACCGATAAAAAATCCAAGCAACCCCGATAGCGGGCGGTATGCTCGCCCTTTGCCACGCAGGATTTAAATTGTGTGAAATGCGGGCTTCTGAATGTTCCAGTCACTACAACGAAAACATTCAGAGGTGAAGCCGTGGGGACATTACGTTAAATTATTTTTAATATCAGTCACTGAAAACTCTAATGCTGAGAAATTTCTTCTGTTTTAATAAATTCTAAATTGGATAGCAATAATTTGATAATTATATACGTGCGAGGTACTAATCTACTTCCATCTACCCTTTTGATTAAACAAACAGGTAATTTCCGAACGCCCGGAACACCTGTCTTTCTATTATTTATGGTGATTATTATCGTGAACTATAAATTCAGTAAGATTCAATTGCAGCAGACGCTACAAAAAGGTCAGAGCAAAAAGCTTTCATCTCAAGATGGTTTGGTTAGCAACCTAAGTAACTTACTTTAAAACACGTTCAGAGCAAAAATGACACAAATGACACACTTTGTTGAGTGTTGTCATAGAAATCATTGAACTGGTTTTCGTTGTTGACTTTAGACTCATATTAATTAGATTCTTTAAAGTTAGACCTATTCATCAACGATAATTTAGTCATATTTGTGTAGGTAGAGATTGTCTAAGCTGAAATGACCCCCCTCCACCGCGTATTCGAGAGTGCTTGCTTCTAAGCGGAGATGGAGTGGAGGGGCGCGTCATTTCAGCTTAGACGATCTCTATTAACTGTTTCATAAAAGCTTGTTAATGTTTAATGTTCTGAGTAAGTTTTTTTAGCCCTTGTAGACTTATTTAGTAGAGACCAATCAGTTTAGTTTTATTTTCAATATTCTAATTCACGATTTTACGTGAACTGATGATTATGTATGCCACTCATAGAAAAATTACAGCTTATTAGTAGATATTGAGACTTTCTTAACAAAGCAGCGAACAGAAAAATGAACATTTATCTTATCGAGACCAATTTCTTGATGGATACGGAACCCTAAAAATTTAGAGTAACTAACTGTGTCTAACTAACTAATTTCGTTTCCCAGTTTGTACTTGCGCATGTTAACTGTTTACAAATAAATCACTAACAAGGTGCCCAATTGTTGCAACAAATTCGTTAAGTGCCCATTCATCAGATTTGATTGACAGCTAAGTCATGATACTTCGTGTTTCGGACTATTCGCACAGTACAAAAGACACTATATTTTTTCTTAAGTACTTTTGGTTCTCTCCTGAGTATTAGTAGCCAAGTATTTTACCATTTAACGTACATACTATAATTTGGCTAACAATACTTAATTAAAGAGGATAACCAAAGTAAAAAAACCTATTACTAATCATTTAATTCAATTTCATTTCATCATCATTAACGGTCGCATGAAGTCCACTTGGCGGTCCATAGGCCTACCGCATATATTCCTAATCCTCTTCTTACGAGGTTTTTCTGCCAGAATCAAGTGAATTACGCGTTTGCATGTAAGCACTCAAATACTGGTATCGTATTATAATGCTCCGCCAAGTTTCTTGCAGTCTTTCGTGAGACTGCAATTTCATACTAAGTCATCAGTTCTACTACTTTGCGTTTTGACTTATTACCATAGCGTACCAAATCAGTCCAATCAAACATGAGTCACTGTTCATTCGTTGTACTATGGCCACTGCTACTGGCGAAAATGCTGCTTAGGTCAATTATCTTTTTGTTATGCGGAGATCTTTTTTCCACCAGACAAATAGTGGTCGTCCGATGGCTTCCGATACTGACATCATTGACAGGTATTAATGGATTGTGTGCGTTTGTGATTAGATAAAATTGAGGTCTTGAACTCTCAGAGTACTTACAGCGTATGTACCTTACAACAGGTAAAAAGTTTTCGAGTACAATATATTTTAAAAACGAGTTGCGTTTGAATTGTGGTTACCGTTCCTTAAATGAAAAGTGTTATTAGATGAAAGATATTTGTAAATTAGATATGATGACTTTGATGTTTTTTGATTAATTGTTCTGCAATTTTTTTGAAATATCTCGTTGGTGAGAAAATATCTTCTTCATTTGTTTCTTTTTTTGATAATATTTGCAATCCTCACGGCATACTTCGTGGTTATTTGTATATAACAGTGTGGTTAAATTTTTGATTGCAATTCAAATTTTAAAAAGTTACAACCTCCTTCTTGGAGTTAGTTCAAAAATAAGATTCAACCATTGAAAACGTGAAAACAACGCATTTATTCATACATTTGCACTGCTGTACTATAAATAGGATTTTATCCTCATATCGGGGCTATCATAAAAGTGTCACAGGGCTGCCGCAAACGAGAATTTAGTGGCGCATCGTGCAAATGAGAGGCGAAATAAATCGACGCGGATAGTTGACGAGATAACCCTGATAATTCACGATCAGTCGGTACTGATGCGTTTTTTATTCAGATCGGCTGTCATTACTAAACTTGTTTGTAAATAACGTGTACGATATTGTTTTGTTTTTAAGTGTCTTCGAACAAGGCGATTTATTATTACCGGTCATAACTTTTGCGTGTGGCGCGAAGTTGCAGCGGGCGTCGGGCAGGACTCGTAGCGAGAAGGCTGGCTTGAAATGGAGACTATTTGATAGTGGACGCTGTAACGATAAATAAAATGATTTTCTAGGCATAATAGAAGTTGTTCACCGTGTAACTTCATTTAAAGTGTAGAACACCATTATTTTATAGTAAGTAAGTAAGTAAGTAAGTAAAAATTTATTCAGAATAAAACTTAACCTATGAGACAACGGTATCAATACATTTATGACTTAATACTATTTACATAATTCAAATCTGCTGACAGATGACATTTAGGGCCATACAATATGAAAAAGTATGTTCCCCTCCCAATTGTTTAAATTCGAGAAAAACTCTTTGAACAAATAATAAAATTCTGTGAATTCTCTTCCATCGTCTGAATGTTTTTTATAACTTAACTTTCTGAAACAACCTTAATCTTAAAACCTTAAATAACCTCTAACTAATTAGACCAATTTATCAGTGACCTCACAACCTATCTATGCAGGATGAACTGGTAGTGATTTTGAAGAAATTGCTTCAAAAGTAGCCAGCTCGCGGCTACAGATGATCTGTTATGATGGTTATAGGTAGCAATGACTATTTAAGATATTCGTTAATTTAAATTTGTTTAATGTAGATTTATGTTATTACGACATAATTTTAATACATCAAAAATGTTACCTCGATCAGACGCGAGCGAAAGCCTTAAGCTGTTTTTGATTTATTTTGGAAATGCTTTGAAAAATATCTGTAACAAACGCTTACATTCAGACAATTAATATTATCGACGAGTTCATGGAAAAAGGAATTCAAAGGATATTACCATATCGTGCAGCACAAACGTAAAGATTAGCGAACGTTTTGTCAAAGAACCAGATAATAAAACGTCCCAACGGAACCACGGGTGGTTAATTTTTACATTATTTGACTCCCCCGACGTAAACTGCCTGTTAAGCCAGCACATGCTAGTTACAACCATTATTGCAGGCTAGCATGCAATGGTCTAATTCAATAAATCGCTGTTCGACAGCACTGACAGAACTACCCTTTTAGTAGCGCTCAATTATACGGCAACAGTTACAAGGTGCATAAAAATAAGGACTTGTTTGGTTATGTTATAGGCCCAAGACAGAAGAGATGAGGAACGTTAAAGTTATGATAATGCTGTTGATTCTTTAAATAAGTTGGTTATTATTGGAGATTTTTTACGGTTAATGATTGGAAGAAGTTCTATGCTTCGGGACATGCCCTATGTTAATGGAATTTCACCATTTTTTGCATAAATTGTTTTAGAAAATAAACAAATGATATCTTGAAAATTTTACAGTCACATGAAAATTTGACCTATTTCCGGATTAAGCATAGGTTGCATAATAGGGAATTTGAAGAATTCATGCTCCTATTTCGGAAATCCAAAATAATTAATTGCCCTACAGTTGCCCTTTGTATCTTGAATATCATGTAAACAGTAAATCCGAAACGTCTCGCGTCCTGTGTCTCAATCGTAGGGAGGTCAAGACAGAACACAAGTGATTTGGGTCTCACGCCTGAAGGGCATATTCCACACCCTTGTTAATTTAATTTGAACATGCCAACTGTCGAGGCTGAAGGGTATCCAATTACAAGTTATGCAAACGTTACGTACATGTCAAAATGTGTGAATTAAGACCTTATTTATGGGACTCGAGAAAATACGGCTTGAGATGCGGCTAGGCGGACAAATATTCAGATATATCGCTTTCTGGTTTAGTATGAGAAATTTGTCTAACTCCAAAGCAATTATTAAATGAAATGAAATGATAAGTAGGCAAACATCTTCATGTAAGTGTAAGTAGTATTTCCAGAGTGTTTTTATTTAAAAGAGTAACTATTTTTCATAGTAATGTGATGACTTGAAAAATATTTTGCCAATGGTCATTCAACTTCTTGTTTCTAGTTTTCAAATATTTCTTGGAAGTGTCTTCCAGAACAATAAATTCTATCTATCCTATCCTTTGAGCATGTTTTTTGTTATGTTAGCGTATGCGCAATAAGTCCATAGGAAAAGTAATGCGTAGATAGTACGAGTATATCCTAAATTCAGGATTCCAGGACGAAAATGTAAGTGTCTTCTTTGTCGTAATATGCATGACAATGTCACCAAATTAAAGTCACATCAGTTACCAAAATATGGTAACATCAATTTCTAAAGTGTTCAGCAAATAGGAGCATCCAGTGTGCAATGAAAAAGAAATAAAATTAACAACATGAATTATTGGAAAAGTTTCTCTTTCCTTGTCTTCAACCTTGTTCTTATCCAGTACAATATTTTTAATTTACCACTTTAAACTTAAGTTGATGATTTATGTTAAAACCGCGTTCACGTTGATAATTACACGCTCTGGAGTAAAACCAATATTGAAAAAATCAATTTTTCTTTGTCCAGACATAGTAATTGCAAACGGGTATCTTGTACTGACGCAAATTGCGCGCAATTGCACCTGGCTGCGCCGGCGACGATAGTGTTGTGATAGTGACGTTATCGATAGATCCATTCATCGATTATTTATTTGATAAAATTAGAAATTCACATCTTTTTGAATAAGGCTTTGTCTGCTGGCTGCTTGACTTAGATGTTTAGACCTCTAAAGTCGGTTGAAGCGAAAAAAAGGTAACCTTTCAACTAAAGCGGCAACAGCATGACAGCCTACACAATCCCGGTTCTTTTTCCTTGATGTATTTGTATGAATTAATTTTATCTTCATTGTAAAAAACGGAAATGGGTAGCCAGGTGAGCCGTTGACTGTACTTGTAACATTTGATTGCCAACACTTTTAATAACATTTTTAAAACTTTATTTTCTAAGTGTTATTTTTAAAAATTATCGATACTTTTTTGATAACATGCTAGTACATCATTTGGCAAACAACCCATTTACATCGGAGGATGGAGAAATAAAAATATAAGGATAATAATAAAGTCGTCCCTTCCCTGCATATGGCGTTAAGCTATTTAAAACCCGTGAAGAACCTTATCTGAGGTACTTAAGAGGATGCCTCGTGCGCGTCATAAAAGGCAAAGTAGTGTGTTTCTATATTTTTGATTGTTTTAGGGGAAAGTGACAGTAAGTCATTATCGTGCTATGTTAGCAAGTAGGCAGATTAAAGTGGCAAAGAAATAGGGTCTATGTTCAATAATAGAAGGAGCCTTTTAATTAATTGTAAATGATTGTCATGAGACCGATTATTGATTCACTTTTGTGAATATAATCTCCAAAATACTGTCCATTCACTGCTAAGCGAACCTAATTAATGTTTATTAGGGGTAGGAGGAGGTGCCGGTGAAGCTTGGTTTCATTTTCATAGCTTTCATATTTTTTTGCTTCGTATAAACGCAGCTGCTTATAACTGAATTTCAACTTACAAACATTAAACAAAAAAATACTAAAACCATTATTTTCATTCCATTCAAACTGAATCAAACAAAATAATATCTGTAGATGAAAACGTCAAAAATAAACCATAAACAAACGCAGTATAATTTATACAGTGGCTCGGCGTTCTGTCACTGTCGAGCAGATATTTGAAATTCGGATTGACAGGAAAAGGAAATATTTATTCAGTTGTTTGAAATCGTGTAGTTTTTATTGCTGAGTATACGGAAAATAAAAGCTAGGAATAATTTCGAAAACCTATCCATTTTATTGGAGTGTTTTATTCCAGCGGCACATGCAAGGGTTTGCTGAGAAGGACTTAAATGAGTTGTCATCTGCCTATTTGACTCTCATGTATATTGTTTACAATTTTTCTCTGATATGAAAAACCCGTCATTTCATAACGTTTGTTACAATAATAATTATTGCTTTGTAAGTTTTGTATTGATCGCATTTTTGCACCTTTTTTGTAGTTTTTTTTTTGTTTGAGTTATACGTCTTTTGCCGTTTCAAAATAGCTCGAAAATTGCAACACGTTGTTATCTCTCTGTAAGTGAAATAAAATTCCTTTTTGACCATTCTGCTTATTGCTTAGTAGGTAAAAATCAAAATAAACCTAACCCAACAACTTTTTGAAACGTAATAAATACATCTTGTAATCCAACATGAAAGATATAATTACAAAACGACTAGTTACATGCCATGACATTACTCAGCTAACAACATCCACGCGTCTAGCCTACTAGACAATTTCTACAAATTACACTTTCCCCATTACAGTCTTTACGTAATAACAGAAGCACGCTTCACCGACAAAAAGGTCCTAACTTGATCTCGTATAAAGAAAAACTGCGTCAATGCAAGTCTTACTTACATGTCAAAGTTCCGTACATTGACTCTAACGGCTTTGTTAAGTAAGTATTTTGTTGGATTTCTATTCAAAACTTTGTGTACTTCAAGTGCAAAGGAACCTGTTTATGAGAAATTTCTTAACTAGCCGGAAATTATTTATAAAGCTAGTTTGACTATAAAGGATTATTAATAAATGGCAGTTTGGGATCACAAAAAAGGAGTGGATTTGTGGTAAAAATTAAAGGACGAAAGTGTTTCTTAACTAGCCAAAAAGCACGGTGTCTTGGAAACCAAAAATAACAAATGAACCAAGTCTAAAGTTCATATTTTAATGTCATACCTACAGTCTTTCCTTAAATTACGCGTCAACACTCTTAAAAATACCAATCCCAAAGCCAGTACACCGATCTATCGATTCTTCTTTTTCGGCTTTTTTTCGATTTTCATTTCGATTTTGATACACAATAAACAGTACTACACACTGTACTGTTACAGTGTGTATCGAAAACGATACACATGGTACTCAGTTTTCTGATTTGTTATCTAATCTAATGATAAACTATGTACTATGTTTGATGTATGGTCTACAGATACAGCTATTAAGCTTTTACTAATTATATACAGTTTGTAACATCTGCTGCTGAACTACATTAGGATAACCTGAATTTCGTGTTCAGTGTTTTAATACCATTAGCTAAATCACTCGATTAGACTGTTAAAAAAAGTACAGTCAATAGTAAAATTAGTACATTTTGCTACGTCTCCAAATTGATGTTTTAGTCATATTTGAAATAATTTCTATTCGTATCAAGCGTAGGAGAAATTTCCTAACGATAATAGTCATACCGTCCCCCAATCTTCCTGCGGGACCCAAAAAAGAAAAAGGCAGCAAATTGTCGCCAGTAACAAGGCCCGGAGATAATGTTTGACCACAAATGACACGACCACGGAGGTTCAAACGAGGTGCACCGCGACCTTGGAAGCGCCAGTGGTTAGACTGACTTATGAGTGTAATTTGTTGGAGATAGGCTTTTTAATTATTTTAGGGCGAGTACAGACAGAGACAAAAGCTCGAATGATGTGAGCTTCCAAGTCGTGGTTTGATGCTTGTATTGAAAAGTCGATACAGATTTTAATGAATGTTGCGTTGCTGCACGGTCTTTAATTGCAAAACGGATTTTTTTTCAATACTTTGATGCAGAAACTATTTTTCGGGCTAAATTTGTAACGTCTTTTTTGCTAATATTTTTGAATGTAGGCAATTCTGCCAGCCCCATCTTCATCAATTCGTCATGATCAGCATCTGGCCAGCACTAAATGGCAGAATATAAGGAATACACTTTTTTACAAGGACTTACACAAATTTTCAGATGAGAAAAATAATCATTAAACCAAATCACTAACACGATATTCGTAGGCTGTAGCTGAAAATATCAATTCTTAATAACCAATCAAAACAAAGAAAAAAACCTTCTCTACACTGTAACCTATTTCTGAGATGCACTACAAAAAAGTCACTGGGCAGGATAGTTCGTTGAAATAAGAATGAATATTTCAAAGTTTTTAACTAAAAGTACGAGTACAACGTGTTTCGTACAAGTAGTTTTTTTTTTCAGCAGGCTAATTAGTCACGATTGAAATGTTTAAATACACTTTTATACTCTTGTACGAGAATGTCAAATTTCGATGGATCATAATAAATCACTTAATGACACATCATCGCCATTATATTGGATTAAGCATTCTATCTTGCCCAATGAAACATTACAATCTATTTACGCAGTATATCGATTGATCTAATTAACTCAACCGAAACGCAGCCGTAAATCTTAGACTTAACAACGGATGTCGTCCCCGAAAATTAATTCGCCAATGACAGCTTCATCGGTTGTCCTATTTTAGCTTACATCGTGAGTCATAAATAAAACCCCAGTGGCTCTGTCACACTGTCGAGACGATTCCGCAGGCAATATCTCAGAGCCAACGAACGTATCGCGAGTTCTTTGATGATCCTGCTTATGAATATCGTGGTTTCGGTTTTGTGACAGCGTAGCGAGAATCGAGCATCTAAGGTGTTGATACAAATAGAGCGAAGCGTGTGGAGCCGCTGTAAAATATTCCTAACTTATCAAAGGGAGCTTCCATGACGTCACATGTCAGAATTTCTCGCCGCCCGCTCCTCTCGACGCTAACGCATCTACATGAGCGCACCCTAACGGAATGCCGGGCGTAACATCGGGAGCGTTCGATTTGTCAAAGCGCAAGAGTGTCAAGATTATGAATGGACGTTTTTAACGAGTAGTTCATTTGATTTAGCTCAGAATGTGCTTATTCTGATGGGTAAGGAATAGCGCGTTTGATGGTATTTTTGGAGAAGTCGTCACATGCTTAATAGAAATACCAAAAAAAATATTATGATCTTCAATAACAGTTACTTACTGATTGTTTATAATTTCAAGACTAAGTGCCACAAAGGTCGGGCCACTTTATGAATATTTGGTCAAATTAACTATGGAAGCTATTTTGACTATTGAAGCTATCGTTACTTACCTTATTTAGTTTAGTTGGAAAAATACTTCATCATTTCATTTCCTTATCCTCAATCAGTTCCTTCATCATTGAAATCAAACATCGCTATATCAATAACCACGGTTGCCTAATAGCTTCATAACGATGTTTAAACAGTACATGTGATGCAAGAATTATGATGTTAGAAATTACAACGTTGAGTATAAGAAAGATATATTCTCACTGACATTAAATATTAGCGACTTGGTCCAAAGCGCGGGCAGAAATCCAGTTAATTAATCAATCGATCAAGAAGTGAGTATTGTTCGGGCGTTTTGTCCCGTCACAAAGGAGACCGAAGCTACCGTCTTGGATCCGACAATAGATGTTGAACTTTCACCTCCGGCCCGATACGCTCGTCTATATGCACTTTTTCGTCGATGGGGAGGAAGTATTCTCAATTGTGCTGATGAATAATGGAATCGAGATAGAGTTGGGCAAACATGAACTGTAAAGAAAGTAACTACTTCTAATGCATGAGCAAAAAGAGAACCGAAAGATGTCTTTCGGACAAGCTGAGACATACAAAGCAAGCGACAGGCCCTGGCCTACCACTTGCTGCGCCTATCTCGCATTTTTGTGATATACTGTCAACGAAAATATGCCTGAAGGCCAGCTCACGCTTTAGTTGCAGAACACCTACCTACGGAGAGGAAATCGTCCACTGGAACCGTGGTTAGTATATGGGCTAAATTAACGACCGCCCTCAGCAGAAAATGATTCCTTGACTGCTACAAACTGGGCCCAAGTGCAAGCTTTAAGACATTCCACTCATTGGTTTAGCAACCTCACCATTATATGCCATCAACAAGTGTAGCTGCTGATTGTCTCCAGATATTATTCTGGTTACCCAAGATGCTCTGGAACAGAAAACGGTACTGTATCCTGCTTAAATATTTAACTTTTGGCCACTCGTGCAACTGCCACAAGCAATTGAGACTGGAACCGTGAACATAAAATAATTCAATGGGAAAGTGTTCATTCAAAAATTAAACTTTCTGGTTACACTACGTACGTTCGTTAACTCAGAGTTGATCTGAACGGAGTGAAGGGAGGCATATGTTTATGAAACAAATGATAATGGTCAGTTATTATCCAGATTATCAAACCCTAAACGAAGCAAAGCCGTTAAAATACGTGTACGGTAGTGTTGATGTCTGGTTTCACCCTATGCTTAAATTTGCATTCACTGCTCCCACCTCCTCACTTCGGTTGAGTATCGTTCTTAACAAAGAGGTACAATTACGCAAATTGTATAATGGCATGTATGCCCGGCATAGCACTGAATACATTAGAGAGTTCATTCAGAAAGCCCATGGGAAGCGTTGTTGATAAGTGGCAATGTAAGTGCTTGTTTATTACCGACGAAAATCTACTGGATTTGCTTTACAAATAAACTTTTTGCGCGTCAGGATAGAAACATAGGCTATTCATGGGAATGAGAGTTTTTGAGTGAATTGAATCAGCTACTTGACATTCCCTGGAAACTTTCATGTAAATACACAATCGACGGGCAAAAACGCAAGTGTCTAAGTATTTCCTTCGTCGTAGCTAAACGTGGTAACTTATTTAATTCAGTATGCAAGTTGTATGTAAGCTGTTACGAACAGCAATTTAAGTCGCTTTGATGCCACATGAAGACAGTAAAACAACTTACATTGAATAAATAAATTTGAGTATGAATGAAAAAATAAAATCCACCACCAATCCATAATTTGAAAATCCAAAGGATTGTCTGTTATCAAGGTGATCGGATGACCCGGTCGCAGGAATTAGGGAAACCCCCATATCAGCTCCTCTGGAAACCCATGGATTCATCAGTTAGACGTTATTTGGCTCATGATGAAGGCTCAAATACATTTTTAAATTATCTTTTGAATTAATTAGGAACTTCATGACCTGATACCACCCTCTATTTTCCACCACCGGACCACAAGACGTAGTGAGGCTTTCACCCCCTGGTGGTCGACTTTCCAGCGGTCCGAACTAAGCGGTTTGGTGTTTCCTTTCTGGTCCGCACCGCTAAGGAGTGGAACGCCCTCCCTGCGTCGGTGTTTCTGGATACATACAATCTTCGTGTCTTCACGGCAAGAGTGAATAGGCATTTTCTAGGTTATCGTGTTACACCTTCGACCTCGGCATCGCTTCACCAGGCGAGACTGAGGTCAAACCCAAACCCATTTTAAATAAAATAAATATATAAAAATAGTTCATTTCAAGCGTGCGATTGCAGCACAAAATAAGCAAGCATTCATGAAAATAAAGCTAGGTATTTCAAGCTTAATATTTGAGTAACCACCACTCGCTTTGTTGATGAACTTTTGTGATAGAAGCTTATGCATAGTAATAGGCACTTAACCCAGTACAAAGCCTGAGATATTGCTGATAATTATTTATTCCAACTATGTTAAAGTTAACCTTCCTTATTACACTTCATAACGACGTTAACTAGCTGCATAAAGTTAATTTATATTTTAGCTGAGTAGTAGTCCCTTGGGTTATTACCATGAAGCACACACTCAGATTGCCAGGTTATTCAAAAGCTTGTAAGTAGATATGAGGTTGTGGTCGTGAGGCGACCTTTGTTGTTATTCATCGTTAGAAAGAAAGAAACGTTATTGGCCAAATGAGTCTCATAAAAGTAAAAAAACAGCATACTATCTAAGCTAAGAAGTTCAGCTCTCCAGACACTTTTTATTTGTAACCAGTGGCCAGTTGAATAACTACCATTTTTTTTTCAGTGTCATTGTTGGGTTATTCCATAACTATTCCATAGCCTCGGTGGTTTTTGAGTTTTTACCTCTTCTCATTGCTAACATTGATCGGTTTCCTAAACGTTTTTGTATCTGTATCTTGTGTTTGATATAAAACCCTTAAACACCCTAAAACACTATACAATATGGATTAGTGTCCTTTATGAGTGTTAAATAATATTCTAATTGCGAAAGTGTGTTTGTAATGTCTTAAATAAAAACTTCAAGTATTTCTTTGAACTGCCAAGTGGCCATCTTGTATTAAGTATTTCAAAAAAGCCATAGCTATAATCATTCCTATCAGTTATCTCCCCATCAAACGGAATCGTGATAACAGCAAACCTTTCACCTCTCCGTCGAGTAAATACGTGACGTATTGCCTACAACATATGCTTTGACTCGAACAAAATTGTCTGTCACTATTAATTACTTCATCCAACATGCATGACAATCTAATAGTGGTGATCTAGTCGCGACCCGCTTACTGCTTTCTCTTGCACGAAGACCTTCGAGTGGCCAGAGAGTTAGCGGTTGGGACTTTCTTACGACCAACGTTTGCACCACGTTACAAGAACGCGAGATGTTGACGATTGAGATTTCCTAAAAATGTATCAGTGAATTTCGGTTGGGGTCGTCAACTATACCACTACCTTGGAGTGCGTTATGGTAACCTACCCTACCTACGATAGTACGATAAGCCGTATTTCATGAAGGTAAAAACTAGGGTCAGTGTTTTAAATAATAGACTGGCCCGTTAGCGCAATAAAATGGGTAGGAAATACCCTATAGCACCGATGACCGCAAGTTTTATGGCTGCTTAGTGCCAAATTCCATTATGACAATTGAATGTGTTCAGTGGCTCGTCGTTACTATCTTTTTTCGTTTGTTGTTCAAGTAACTTAATTCCACTTAATTTAAGTCTCTAATACCAAGATGTGTGGTCAGACGAAAAAAAACAAAAGAATTGTTAGAAACATCCATTTGCTTAACAAAGTTCACCCAGATTTTGTGCACGAAATGTGTCATTTTCCTGTAATCAAAAGTAAGACCTGTCATCGTCGTGACCTTTTTAGTGCCTAAGTTATCATTCCAACCGCTCTTCCTGAGGCCCCAACACGAGGTCGTGAGTCTAGCTTAATTGGACCTCGGCCGGGTGACACGGGAAGGAGATGCATCGCCGCTCACTATGAAACTCATAAATTTTGAGACGAGAATTGGACCCCTTGGCACTTTTGTTTTATAGTTCGCAACTATCCCGTTTTCCTCCTACTCTGTTACGGCCGCCTTTTGTTGGAGAATAGGGTTTCCTTGTTTTTAACTCTCTGATTTAAATATAGTGTTGCAAGTTTATCACGATCATGAAAAATATCAGCTGATAGTATAAAATTATATGTCATGCTGTGACCTTTGATTGCAAACACAGCATCAGATGCATGTAGCCTCATAAGAATAAAGATAAGCTTACAAATTCTTGCTTTTGGTGTGTCCATATGCTTGTTTTCGTTGTTAACAAAATACCTTAAAAGGATCACAGGCTGCTCTGGAGATACCCTTAACTCACGACCAGGTTTATAACGGGTAACTTAACTCCATCACCCGGGGCAAACTGTTCACTGTCCTTTCCAAATCACGGTGATGGCCGAAAAATACATCTACACTAAATGGAGATTTGGGTGGTCGACCATCCCTTACGAGTTGCTTAGCGACTTAAGAACGGTGATCTTTGCCGACCCGCTGTTGCTACTTAGGTCGCCCTGCGTGTTCCTGCTAATGTTCGTTCAAAACTAGCACATTGGGTTAACCATGTTAGGATAGTTATTATGATTTTTAAAATAACTAAAATACAAAAAACACTTTCAAAATTAGTACAGAAAAAGTGTTACAATCATAATAAATGAAAAAAGTATTCTTAATAAATTTAATAGATATCGTGACTGTGCTAACAACGATTTACAAAAGTGCCAAATTCCATTAAATTTTAAAACTATTAAGTAACGCACTTTTCTTTCAACATGCCCCGGGACGTGAGTGAGTACTTTGGTTGATTAGAACTTTTTTAAGGAATTAATACGTACGATTCTTTTGAATGATTTTTGTTCGTTTATTTCACGTGTTTATAAATTTTTAGACAGACTGGTAATCAGAACTTGCTGAAATTTAGATCATCAGTTTTTTACCATGCCATGCCGTGTCTTGTGTACTGCCCCTTCCACTAACCTGCTTTGATATAGATAACATATCTGACCATCTGATAAATTACACAGTAGTCGGTAGATGTCCAATGGCAACAAGCTCTCATAAATAGCTGATAGAAATAAAAAAGACCACAATGGACCGATAGTAGTAAACGTGAGAAAGCGAACCGTTGACACATTTGAAGATAATGTGCGCATGTCCTTTCAACGCGATGTGGGCTTTGGGATGAACTGGAAGCGATAAAGGGCTTTCCAGTCAACAAGGGCTTGTTTGACAAAGTGTTAAATAGATTCAGATTTTGCTGACGATATGTCTAGAGCAACAGAAGTTTGCAGCTTCTGAAGAATCTTGTTACTAAGTTTGTCATTCTATCCCCATATTAAGTACATGCCATCAAAGTACACTTTAAAAAAATGAACACTGTTTCAGAAATAACGTCCACATGTTTGCGTAACCGATTTTTTATGTGTTTTATTATGGTAAGTAAGCCAAGCAAATCTGAAAGCTCTTGCATTCATCATCATCATCATCATATCAGCCGAACGACGCCCACTGCTGGGCATAGGCCTCCCCCAAAGATCTCCACAACGATCGGTCCTGCGCTGTCCGCATCCAGCGGCTTCCCGCGACCTTGACCAGATCGTCGTCTGCTCTTGCATTGCGTTCATGTAATACATGTATGTGATCCCGTACTAACTTTTAGTTCAGAACATTATTACAATGTGGGATGATGAAACGTCATCAAAACTTATAGAAAATGAGGTTTTTTAAGTTAAAAATAAACGGAGTTTTCAGTATCTTTTTAGAATATCGACGTGATTATCTAACACTCTGCATTTAGACTATCCATAATTTTACAAATGTTCCGTTTTAGTAACATGGTTCATCTTATGCCTTGTCCCGTCCTCTCATGAATACGGAGCGGACGGGGCGCAACGTAACGAGTGCGCATTTACATTTCATCTGCTACAAATGACGCGGTGCATTGCACAGGTTGTGTTGAGACGCGGTCCATTGCACAGGTTGTGTTGAGATGCGGACACACTCGACAATTTGAGGTTATGAAGTGAGGTTTAGGCCGCGATTAGCATGATAGGGGTGAGCCAGTTTTGCACTTTTGCATTATTTTTTGGGAACGCTGTTGTCAGAGGTAAGGCGCATTTGGGAACTTTGCATCGATTGAGAAAACAGTTATTTAAAATTTACATTATTTAGACCGCCTAAATTGTACATTGATGTGAACATGTACTACTTACAAATGTGTTAATTTAGTGTGAAATGAAGTATTTATCAATCTATTTTCATTAACATTTCATCTGCTACAAATGACGCGGTGCATTGCACAGGTTGTGTTGAGACGCGGTCTATTGCACAGGTTGTGTTGAGATGCGAACACACTAGACAATTTGAGTGAGGTTTAGGCCACGATCAGCATGATAGGGTTAGAACGGTTCTACATAACACTTTTCTGGGAAAGTTATTGTGAGATGAGGTAAACCGAATCAAATTGGAGAAGAGGATTTCAGAGAAGACGGTTACATTTTAATAGTTATTAATCGATTGTGCATTTCCATTTCGTCTGTTACAAATGACGCGGTGCATTGCACAGGTTGTGTTGAGATGCGCACACACTCGACAATTTGAGGTTATGAAGTGAAGTTTAAGCCGCGATTAGCATGATAGGGGTGAGCCGTTTTTGCATAACACTTTTTCGAGAAAACTATTGTGAGATGAGGTAAACCGAATTCGGTTTTTACATCAAATGCTCAAAAGTTAAAGGATTTAATGAAAATCTTTAATTATGTCCTATAATATCTTCAAATACTTCTCTCGATATATCATTCCAGTTTAGTGTTTTATTGTGTCCATTTCAATTATATTGGAATCGTCCAAAATTTATTTGATTTAGTATCAAGATGAAATAAAAACATGTTATTCTGATTACCTAATACTGGTCGAAGACCAAGTACGGGTTTTCGTTCTCAAACTTTTATATTAAGCGTACATAGGAACTTAACGAAAACTTTTACAAGAGCGTCAACCATACACGATATTAACACAGTTCGCCAGCATCATGACACAGTTATAAGATTACAAAGCCTGGATTTGTTTGCGGTGTCAAAGATATTTAGAGCACGATTAGCAAGGCAGAACCTCATCTTGCTAATCGTGGCCTACTTTCGTGAATCGCGAATACTGTGCCGCGAGAGGTCTTGGAAGGTACAAAACTACTTTTCAATGGGTTTAGGAGTTGAAAAATAAAAATATATCTCGCTGGTCGATGAGAACAGCGGAAAATATATTTTGTTAGATTTCTTCTTGAACCTGTGTGTTAGTTATGTCTTTATATTTTAATATTCTATTTATTTAAATAATATTTTTTGTCTAATTATTAACGGTTAAAATTTATTGTTTTTCTACTTAAATGGTTGGCAAGTAGATAATGCCTACAGGTTTAAGGCTAAGGCTTGACATAAAAATTACGACTTTGAAATTAATTTCATAAACAAATCTTGTTGCTTAACTAACATTGTCAAGTTTATTTATAGCCACTCTTTAACGAGTATCAGTCATTCCATGGAAACTAAGGCACAGAAAGGCGTATTGCTGTTTGATAGAAATATTGAGGAAATGGCTAAGTACTGGCAATACGAAGTTAGGTAACCGAACAAAATGATTTTATTGTATGGTCATAAAATAAACAATTTGAGCAGCAACTTCATTTGGAAGGTAATGAAGCTAATTCACTGGTTTTTTGCACAAAATATGAATAAAAAAGTTTAAGCCTAATTTTATGTTGGAAACCTCACCCTAGGTTTTCTAAGGAGCTAGCTATGAGCAACTCACCCGGCGACCATGAAAACCCCTACGGTATGGTGTTTGGGTAATTTTAGACTCTTCACCAATCTGGCAACTTTTAATGCCATCACATTCATTTTCAGCGCTTTCTATTGAATTGGCTATCATATAAACTGACAGTTGAAGCATGCCAAAGCTGCTTATCTAGCTGAAAGAAGGTATTAATCTTCACACATAACCTAAACTCCCGCTAGATTTCAAACAACTCGTGCATGCAGCCTTACACACGAAACAATACCGCGTTGACACACACGAACACTTGCAGTCGCGTTGGATTCGTCCAGAGAAACAGGACAAGCAAAAACAGCATACTGGGAACTGCATAAAGATATCCGAGTGGGGTCTGGCGAGGTTGCTCTTAAATAAAATAAGGCGGTTATGTAAATGGCCGGCCCGTTCCGAGGTGCACTGGTATTACAAAAAAGGCTTTGTTTCCTTGCTAGGGTAGGGACGAAGTGTGAAAGTAGCGGAAGGTTAAAAGAAATAGATTAGAACAAAATGTTAAGATGTCAATGGAAAACTAAATACCTTTTTTACAGGTGAACAAGCAGACAAGTTATCTGATGGAAAGTAACTCCTTCGCCACACATTGCTGCATCGAATCTTTCATGAAGACAGCTGCTCACCTTTTTTCTTGATAACGACGACACCGACTCATAACTCCTCATTTGGAGAAGTTAAAAGGCAGACTTTCAGCCAATAACTTTAGTTATGCAACGCAAGAAGAAAACTTGATCCAGGCATCCCATTGCCCTGCTATACAATCAAAAAGGAACAAAAATATGCGCGTCCCGTATTATTTATTTTTTAGATTCATTTAAAACGCCTTTAAGCAATTCTTCGACAGATGATTCTGCTACGGTACTGAGAAGGCTGATCTCGCGGATTTTTTGGCGGTCCTGTAAGATTTTTCCTTTGAATGAAGGCATAAACAAGGCTTTGCAACGGTCTCCTGGTACTTGCCAGGTCCTCGAACATAGATGACAAAAAAAAGTTCAGTGTATTCGCTTTTGCTTATTAACATACCCTCAGGTCCATATCCCTAGTGGGTTAGTCAGAGGCACACTGATTACCGCCAACCGCCGTTATCCGGGTTGCTTGGGTTTTATATCGGTGTTTTCCATCACCGAAGAGTTGGCCGCAAATTGTACAATGAACACAAAGTAGGTGTGTTCTGGCCAGTTTTAATCTCGGGACCACCGGGTTCCAAGCCAGAGTGTTCAACCACTGGGCCACGACGCTCTCCTTTCGCTTATTCTCTCACCAAATCGCCACGTCGTCCCCTTGGTTTGGATTTCCACAATCCAGGGCCAACTTGATTACGATGCCATGGCCCCTCACTGTTGTATGACAGGCTAATCACCAGCCAAGGGACGTATTACATTTTCCCGTACAGAGGCTAAATTTCTTCTTTATGGTAATCGCATAATTACAGGATCGGAATAAGGACTATTAATTAAGCTTGAATTTTTAATTATTTTCGGTGTTGTAGACTAAAAAAACATTTTAAAGTACGAGAGGTGGTACCGATCTTTTTTATTACTTACTAGGAAGGTTCGAAAGGGACTTTACTCATAAAAAAGTTTTGGCTCAAACGGTTTTAGAAGATAACTACATATTGAAATAATACTTCCTTCCTACTTTGTAAGAAAATAGATATATTGCAAATATACACGTGTCACAAAAATAACAATAATTAATAGCTAAAATTACCATGATTCTTTTAAAATATCTATTAATTGTGATTCAAGATTACAACTCAAGACTCCGCCATAGGAAATTAGTCTTCAAATGTAAATTACTATTGCTCACAAATAAGAAAAGTTCACTCTGGTATTTAGTTCAGTCTATTTTTATAAATTTTATTTTATTATAGCATTTATCATATCAGTCGTCCCATCATTACTATTGCCGGTTCTAGATTTAAATGAACGACACCAGTCATAATATTTTGTGGAATGCCGTCGCTAACATAAAAATCGATTGTCAAGCGTTGTCTCGGAGGTTGTGTTCGCGACTTCCGTTCCCTACACATAAACTCGCATTATTAGTCCAATTAGCTACCCTCTTGGAATGCAGGCGTTTAAACAAGAACGGAGACACAGTATAAACCATACAGTAGAACATCTAAATACAAACGTGCCACTCTCGGTTTGAATGTGTGCGTGAGCATCGCGCGCCGTGTCGCAATATTACGCACACGCTATTTCACGCACACGCTATTTCACGCACACGCTAGCATAAAATAGGGAGGCATAGGGAGGCGGCAGTACGGACGGGCTGTGCCGCGTGTCTGTGTGCACGCTAGGCTAATAACTCGACGGGCGGCCTTAGATAGCCTACTGTATGTTTTATACTGTGACGGAGATGCAAATATGAAAATGTTTTATGGAAAGGCATTTTGATAGGCGATAAAATAGCGCGGCGTCGATTTGCTTGAGATGTTTTGAGAGAAACTGATAAAAAAGTTTGTTGCACTGAGATCTTTTTGTTCTTTTTTGACTTAGTTACCAGCTTGTTAGCTTCTGTTGGTAGTGGTCTTCCAACTTTGGAATGCCAGCTCAATACTAGTTTTTTCGTCCAAAAGAAACCATTGATATCTGTATCATCATTATCACTGTCGGCCAGGAAAATAGTGAATTGCTGCATAACGCGAAACATAGATTTCCAGAGCGGCTATTTGTAGATGAAATGGTATCATTTCAGTCTCCATTTAAGAACTTTTCTACCGCAACATTGACAATTTTTTCAAGGAATGGCTGGAGACGTAGGAATAGGCTACTGCCAATTCAACTTCCTTTCTGACTCGGTGAGCCACTTCTACGATTCCAGTTCTTTTACGTATCCGTTACGTAAAATAACTTCACTGTCTTCATTCGATCTAGTAGCAACATGTTTAGTTTAAACCTGTGACCTTGTGTGATTGAATGTGAACTCTCGTTTTTTGACTTTCTCACTGTCTTTTTGCCACAATAATTTAATTTCAAAACACCGTAGTCGGTAATACAGTAGTTTGAGAGACTTCATGGAAAATAAAGATGAGGTAAGTTTACAATCAGAGAGAGTCGCCATCAAATCAAGGGAAATTCAAATTCTAATAAAAATAACTGTACTGTACCGCTTATTGATCGAAAACGAGTAATTAAAAGGCGAAACATAATTAAGATCCACATCTAAAGCTTGATCACTTTTATGCTAATTGCAATCTAACAAAGAAATCGATCCAGATAACGTTCCTTCGCAGTGCTTTACGCCAATTGGCTTGCTTTATCTCCGACAGTATATTCCTAAGCTTAAAAGCTAGATAACATCGCCTAGATCTCGCTTAACTAGTAGATAAATAATTTAATTAACAATGAGTCCGCTTTAACAGACAGGATCTTTATGGCGAAGTAAAGTCTTCCAAGGCATTTTATGTCTAAAGGCAGGAAGGTATTAGTTGTCTTGAGACAGTGTTCTGCAATCTTAAAGTGACTTGTTAGCAATGGTTTAAGTTGTGCTGAGAAAATACAAATGCACTTACCAACTGCCATCGTACTTACGATTAAGAAACGCGTTGTCGAACGATTCAGTTTTTTTTTTCTTTATAAAACTTACTGTTTGGTGTTTCTACATCGATAATTGGCACAACGCATAATAAACGACGAAAGCTCGTGAATTCAATTAACATAATATTTACGTGTGAGATTTGTGATAGTAAAAACATTGTAACGTTGCTTCTAATCAAAGAAGCTTATCATCTGAAATATACCTAGTTAAATATTTATGTAAGGAACTAGTTATCCACTTGTTTTTGTTTGTCAGTGAATTAAATAGTGCCCAAAAAACCCTTGCAAATATGTCTTCATCTTACCGTGATAAATATTTGATAATACAATTCCCGCGAGGTGACCTACGTCAGGAATGGGAGGTGTAAAGAGGCGGGCACACACTGAAAAAACAATAAGCTAAACCATCTTAATTATTTCAAAAATAAACTTACTTTAGTAAGTGGTTAAAAAATTGTTTCAATAATACAAAGTCTCCTCTGGTGAGGAGAATTGAGGTAATAAAGTTTTGTTCGCAAGTCACTTTTTACGCTTAACTAGTAACCACAAACTTTTTTCAGTGCACTGACAAATCCCAGCGGAATAGAAACCTGGGATTTACAATCCTGTACGCAACTTTTTGAAATAGCTGACTATACTGCAAAATATATCTACATAAGTAATTGGACAATACAAGTGAGAAGTTGAAACAACATCTAATATTTTGCCGTTCGTTCTATGTCGAGCTGATGAGTTCCTGTTATAACGCTACCCAATCGGCTAGTAGAGAAGAGAAGCAAGAGAAACAGACATATTTAAAAAGCGTTAAATAAATCTCGAATGCTGTTCTTATAATGTTACTCTGTAGGATACAGTGTGCACCAACCTTAAAGGGACGAGACTTACCCGGTAATTCGTTAAGCCTAGACAAAGGACGGTAATACGAGCAGAGATTACATACAAGCGGGAATTAAGTCTCGTTTTTTGGCTTTCTCACTGTCTTTTTGCCCCAATAATTTCACTTCAAAACACCGTAGTCTGTTATACAGTGATTTGAGAGTATTCATGGAAGATAAAATGAGGTCACTTAATAATTCTCTGATTGTTAAGTTCTCTTCTCTAGATTCGCCATCAAAATCAAGGGAAAATTCAGATTCTAAAAAGATTTTGTTTTAATTACTTATGGTAGATATTTTTAACGAAACGATATTATTCTCTAATACCTACCAAGGTGCTTACAGTTTTATAGAAAAAATAGATGCTGTTTGACTAAAGGACTAAAGGGGCTTGAGAGGTATCAGTGATGATCTGAGTATTTTATATGACATTTTGTGTATGTCTCTTCAGTCTATAGTCTGAATTTAATAAGGTGCAGTAAAATAACACTTGCCCACTGACATTTTCTATAACAACGTTTCATAACCTTGAAATAACTTGTTATTTTGCTGTAACTAATGAAACATCTGACTATAGTATTGATCTGTTATAGGATCAATAATGAAGTACTTAGTACAACAAAAGCTTAAAAAGCTATTATTTGAAATGAAAACATCAACTCAACGATCCCATGGAGTTTTTCATGCAATTATCAATTCAATTAGCACTGGCATTGCATTCCGGAGCCGTGTTCGATTCCTGGCGCAAAACAACCATTGGCTAATGTGATTGGGTTGATAAATATTAATGCTGATGACTGGACTGAGTGGCCGCGGTGCGGTGGAGTGGTGGAAAAAGTTTGAAAGTCGATCACATGCAAAAAGTGCGATCCTTTTTGGGTTCTTGCCAATCAAGGGTCCTTTATAATTTATGCACACACTAAAGTCGGGTTCTTCATAGTAACAATTAACTCTGAAACTGCTAGTCCAATTTTCATGGTTTTTGATTTGTCTCCGTCTCAGAAGAAATGTTAAAAAACTGGATAGTTGACGTAAAATAATCGTTATATTTTCATGTAATATTATTGTTTCAGCTAGAATAAGGATCCTAATATTATTTAAGTAGGAAACATGATTTTCAAACGATTATGTTACCATCTACTACAAAAAGAATAAAATAGATTTATCAACAGCGTTTAAGCGGGTTAAACGAAATAGAGAGCTAGCTTATTAAAGGTGTCAAAAATATATCTAATAATCTACATAGAGTCTAGACTAATTAATATCAAAATCAAGTTTATACTGACCATCAAAGTTAGTTAGACCAATCCAATAGCCCAAACGTACAAAAATGAGCTTTTAAACTTTGTGCGGAGAAACTTTGTCGACAATTTTCTTGTAACTTGTAGCGCCCTCTATCCGTAGCATGATGCACTCAGAAGTTCACTCCACTGTTGATAGATGTCACTGCCGTTCGTAAAATAGATTTGAAGTTTTAACTTTCAATATTGAGGAATGTAGTGTTGTTTTATTATATTTCATAGAACTGCTATAAATATCATTAAGGAACGATGGTATGAGGCTGCCACAGATTTATTGTTTTTATGTTTTTTAGACGATTGCATTTTTAAAATGAATGATGATCCAGATTACTTAAATAAGGCTCTAATTAAGAAACCGTAAAATTTACACCAGTGGCATTCATGAAGGGTAGTTGTTTGTGTTTACTTGCAAAAAAAGCTTTTGACCGGGAGTTGTAATACCTACATTGTACACAAATGCCACATTTCATGTTATCACCATGAAGTCATTGTAGCTTTTAGAATCAAATTTGAACATCCAATAATATCGCAGTAAAACGGCTCGAAGAATCGCGAATGCCAAGACCATAATGGACTGTAAATCATCATTACTGCTCCAACATTTACTTACCAACTTGCATGTTACAATGTCTGGTTAGTGTTGCCGATCGACAGTGGACTATCGATAACAAATCGATAGACTATAAATAGAAAGGATCGTACTAGCGATTATCATCTTCAGCCTGTGGTAGTCCACTACTGCTGGACATAGGACATAGGACATATGACTCTCTAAAAGTGAGCCACAAATCCTGGATCTGAGCCTTCTGCATCCATTCTGATCCCACCACTAGCGGTATTATCAACAATACTAATCGTTTCAATAGCTTGAACTCTGTCGATACAATTAATACAGTGCAATATTAGCGATACTATAGTTTCTACTGATTTTAGTAAAAATATAAGCGACAGTATCGATACTATTGATTGCGTGTCAATTTTACAATAGTAGGTACAGGCGAGACCTTTTTACCAAACCATTGCAAAATGAGTCATAAGTCTTATGGCAATATAAGGTCCCATCTAACCCAAAGGTTGATGTGAACGCATCTGTTACCTATTAGTCGTGTCTGTGTATATCGATATCTATAAATATGAAAGAAAGTCGTGTTAGTTACTCCACTTATAACTCAAGAACAGCTAACCCGATTTAGCTGAAAATTGTCATGGAGGTAGTATAGAGCCAGGAGAAGGACATAGGATACTTTTATTTATTTTTTTACTCTTTTTTATTTATTGCCCTTAAAGCGGAACAAAGTTCGCCGGGTGAGCTAGTTTTCCATAGTTTGTTGTTGACTAGAAGCAATATTATTGATAGTAGGTATCGCACTTTTTCAATTGATTTATTAATGATATCGATATGCCGTAGCGGGTTATTTACAAAATGCAAAAGTCGATAAGTAACTATCGACGGTTCCTCAACATTCAGACTCTGAATCCTCAGATTGAGGCATTAGCTGTTTTACGAGCCGAGGTTTAGACAAAGACGGTCTATTCTGTCTATTGCTTAGGTTTTAGTGTCGTTTGTCGGAAAATGGGGGACAATGTCTTGCGTTGTAAAATAGGCGGGGTTCTTGCGGTTAGATTGTCAGGTTATTGAAGTAGAGATCTGGCAGCAAACATTTTTGTTAAGTATAGGAGCTTAACAGGTTGTTTACGTCTAAATAAATAAGAATGATATTTTACCTAAGTAAAGTACTCGTAGCAATAGTGGATCGGCAACGATTTCGTTTGTTGAGAAATAAGTTATCTTGTGTTAATCGGAATATAGAGTTTTAAAGATTTGTTCTAAACCAATTCTAAACAATAAACTAAACCTAAACAAATTTAATTCAGAAATTGCAACGTGTGTGTTGAATACAATCTTGAGAAAATATATTGAAATGAATCACCCATACCGTTATAAGGTATTCAATTCTAGTTGAAATTAAGCGGATGAAACTTAACCACTAAATATGAAAAAAGGAGGACCCAATGCTAAAACCATCTCTGCAGTAATTTACTTCCAGTGTTAAATTTTGATAAAGAAAGGAAAAAAACAAAGGTTTCACTGATTATTAAATTTTGTATGTTTTGTGAAACAAGATGTAGAGTTAGGAATGAATAAATACACTATTATACCTAAGTAAAGCTTTCAGATTGCGCCAACAAACATGATATTTTTAACCAGACTTTTTGGATATAACTAACGTGTGTTGTAAATAGGTATCAATCTACGTAAATACAAACATATTGGCCCTCTCAACAAATAAACCGAATCCTTAGATAAACATGTCGTAACAACCTCATATTGTATTTTTAGGTCTTCAGGGTAACGGTAAATAAATAGTAAAGGAACAAAACTTTTCTTTTTCAATATTTTTCGATGTCTATTCACTCGCGCTCACGTATCTATTTTTGAGTATTTTAAGTTTAGATGTATAAATAATACTATCATAACGAAAAAAAACACAACCCCATAACTATCAAAAATCGCGGTACATTTATGAGGGTGATTCGGGTAGCCCTAGTGATGCTCTACCTTAAGGCTTCAGGTTGACACTACTTTTGGAATACCCTGTAAATATACGGGTAACATCGTTTGCCTAAAACCAAGGGTTTTTGCCCTAGTTTTCGAAATACCTATTTTTTTTTGGTTTTTATAATGTAGGTTTTTTTTAAATATTCATCGGTTAATTTATCTCATTTATGGAAAAAAACGACAGCTCACGTAACGATGATGTCGCACGAGTTGAATTACAAGTGTAGAAGTAATTTTTTTGCGCAAAAATAAGCCATATTCTTCATTGACTAACTTTTTAGGATATTAAAATAAATGTTCAAAAATCAAAAAGTTTAAAAAAACGCGACGTAGGTATGCAGTGTCAAATCGCTTTATAGCTTATTTCAAACATTTGGCAAGTACTTGCAAAGTCACCATATATAGACAGGACTGTGTCAGATTCCCCAAATGGGTCAACCCGTTTCCAAAATTAAGTCTCCCTTCAATAGTACACAAAATAATCAATTTCAATTGAAGCCAACTTTGATCAGCTTAACTTACGTCTATAGACAGTCTTAAATCCTCTCTACTCTAATTATTTCAACTTCCGGTTCTTGTTCGGCGTATTTCGGACCACATAAGATGCTTAAGGGTAGATCCTTGAATAATTTCCCTCTTGTGTAAGGATTAACCTTGTTGTTTCAATTTTGTTAAGCCTACCAATAGACCGTTACGAGGATTTAGGTGACTTCGTTAGAGGAGCTGAAGGGGTTGAATAATAAAAATGTGTCTCATCATATTGGAAGGGCGTAGAGAATATTATATTATTGTATACTGTTTGAATATTTACATATATTATTAATTAATTGCAAAACGGATTTTGTTATTAGGGACCTTAAAAACCAATTCCTGCCTTGCCATTAGTCACTTAATCCATTTAGATATTGCATCTTAATTAAGTTGAAGTAAGAACTCATAGTTTTTGAGGAAAGAAAATATGTTACAAAAACCATGCAGCTTAAAAACCTATGAATAAAGGAAAAAGGCCATGCAGTTTGGAATTTGCAAAAATTATGATTTTGAATTTTGTGAAATAGAAGTGTTCACAAGTGTTGTTCTAAGACTCATTTAACTTTTGTTAGGTTCCGCACCTAATAGGTAAAAACGTAACCCTATTACTAAGCCTCCGCTATCCTCTCTGTCAGCAGGCTGTATCGCATAAACCGTGGTAGCTAGAAAGCTGAAATTTCACAAAATATTAGAATTCCGTTGCCAATGCCAACAAATACTAAAAATAAAAAATAAAAATTATGAGGGGTCCGTACAAAAAACGTGCTTTTTGTCGCATTTTACTCTGTTTTAATAACATTAACAGTTTCAAACGTCTATGTTTTAAATTTTCCCGAAGTATAAATAATTATAGTAGGTAGCTTAACAAATTTGTTTTTTAGGTGATGGTACGGAACCTTTCGCGTTTCGTTCGAATCCGACTAGTACTTGGCCGGTTTTTACTTGGAAGATTTGTTTGTTTTGAGAAATAATCCCGACTGCAAATCATTTCATCGTGGTCTTAACTTTTTGTCAAATCCAAGTAATTATGCACAGTTAAGCGAACTGTGAAGCAATTCGCTACATTACAGTTGAAGAATACCTTTAACCCTTGAAACGCTCGCTGCTCAAACGCGTCGCTTTTCGCGCCATTTCCCCAATAAAGTGGTGATTAGTAGTTTGCGTCGAATGTTCTCTATTAATTTGACAGTTCCAATTGGGAAGCGTTTCGCGGCTGCCAATAATTGCCGAGCGTTGCGGTTTACCGTTGCTACCTGAATTTCGTCCTCTACATTTTAGTAATTTCCAATTGTGAACTTTCAGTTGACTGTGGAAGTTTTTAACCATCCTTTCGCTTAGTTATCTTGCAGCAAATTGCAGAGTTTAAATTGTGTTAATATGACTTCATTTAGAATCAATCGAAACTATTTGCAGGAAAGTATACTGCCAATTTCTACTTAATGACTACACTGGCAAAGTCAATCATTTTACCGAGCTAACTTACTTACTTAATTATTGTTATAAATTTTTAGTTTAGTCGGAAAAACCTTTTAGTTGTTTTATGTAGTAAGACTTGTTTTAGATTTTTAAGTACTCAATGGTAAATATTGTTGAAAATAGTTTATTTCTGCAATAAAGAGAAGTTATCTCATTCCATATCATTCAGGCCATACAGCTGATTTGCTAAACTAGCACACACTAAACAAATCTCCAAAGTAAAGCCATCAACCACACAACAGGAAGCAGAACTCAATAACGCAATTTCTCATCCCTAACCGTCTCACTTGCATCGCAATAGCAATAATACCGTCTGATATTAAAGCCGTTTGAGATTTACAAGGCATCGTGGGTAGTCATGCACGTACAATCCTTCTTTATGGGCGCGCGACACCTACGCGTCAGAGTTGGCAACGGCTGGAGCGCACGCGTCGCTCCAACGCAAACATCGTCCGTTCAAATGGACTCGAGTGAGAAAGGGTTATGGAGCTTGGTTTGTGGACAGATTTGGACGTGTATATGGTCAAGCGCCGCTTTGTACAATTTCAAGCTGAAATCATTGATTATTTGATCAATTGAGACTAGATTTTCTACTACGGTCACGGGGTTCGTTCTAGTTTTTTTTAAAATATCGTCATTACCAGGGTTCTCATCCGTTTTTAAAAAATATCTGTATTCATAGATAAAAAAACGAACGAAAAAGCCAAACACAAGATACACTACGTAGTAGACATAAATATTGTTATAGTAAAAATAACATGAAACACAGTATGTAAACAAATATAATTTGACTCTACCGCCGGTGTCCTATACTCCAGAACCACTTAGGTAGTATGTTCCGTTCCTGAGATCTTAACTTGCCATAAAAGGACAAACAGGGGTTCAACACTACCCTGACCTTCGGTGAAATACATTTATGTACTTTCCGCTGCTTGGGGGAGGGCAGCGAAGGAGTGTGAGACTCACCCCGCTGCTGCGCGTTACTGTTGGGGTTATTTGTGGTAGAGCAAAATCGCGGAGTAGATAATAGATAGGTGTTTATTTGGAGTACTTCAGAATGCGACAGCCATGACATGAGAACAAAAGTAAACAATACAAAACTACTCTTAGTTCTATTTGGCAGCTGCATCTATGATGATACAGCATGCAGGTTGATTTCCAACACACCCCCTCAACTCATGCTTTATCGCATAGCTCAACTGATGATGTTAATCCTAACGCATTTTTCAACAACTCATGTCTTACACGCGGTAAAGGTTTGGTGAGAATATCTGCTAACATACTCTCCGTTGGTAAATGCCTTAACGTAATATACGATTTATGCTCACGAAGCACATCCCTAATAAAGAAATGTCTAATATCAATGTGCTTACTTTTCGCATGATAAACACCAGGATCTTCGGCAAGACAAATCGCGGCTAAGTTATCAGCATGCATATTTACCTTTGACAATTGATGAAGTTGAAGCTCTTTCATCAAAACATTCAAATAAACTGCCTCTTTCATAGCTTCAGCTAAACTAACAAACTCAGCCTCACAGGTCGATGTTGCCACAATACGCTGTTTTTGTGATGCCCAGGAAATGCTAGCTCCACCTAAAATGAAAACATAACCCGTGTATGATCGTCTGTCAATTACACAGTTACCCCAATCGGCATCTGCATATCCTTGTATGCATTGACCCGTCGGTTTGTACCGCAAACCTTGATTCAACGTACCTTTGAGGTACCTTAAGATTCGCTTTGCTGCTGTCCAATGAACCTCTTGAGGACACTCCGCAAATTGTGCCATCTTCGCCGTAGCGTTCGCGATATCTGGCCTTGTCGCTACACTCAGGAACATGAGCGCTCCAATGAGTTCTCTGTATGGAAATGATTTACCTTCCTTAACATCATCGCTCATTGACATGTTTCCCACTTCCATCGGTGATTTAACTGGATTACAGTTTTCCATGCCAAATCGTTTTAAGATGGATTGTATATACCTCTTCTGCGACAAGTGATATTCATTCCCATTTTTCTTCATATCAATTCCAAGACAAAAAGTGGCTGGTCCGAAATCCTTCAATTCAAACTTTCTAGCCAACTCTTGCTTAAATTTGTCTATGGCAATCCTTTCACGAGACGCGACTAGAATGTCATCGACGTAGACAACAACAAATAAATCTGCTCCGTCTTTGTCACACTTATGGTATAAGCAAGGTTCACTTACTGTAGGTTTCAATCCCATTTCTTTAAGCTGCTTATCAAGTTTGACATTCCATTGTCTTCCCGCTTGTTTCAAGCCATATAAAGGTTTCTTCAAAAGACAGGTATCACCCCCTGCTTTTATATCCTTAAGCATTTTTGATGCCTTTTTGCCTATATCACCACCGTCATTTTTTAGTTTATCTAAGCTTTCTATAAGCAACTCTGGAATCTTCATATAAATTATTTCATCCAGATCTCCATTTAAGTACGCTGTATTGATATCCAATTGATCAATGTCCATATTCAATTCAACTGCTAAAGCAACCAACAGCCGTACCGTTGCTATTCTCGCCACTGGAGCAAATGTTTTAAAATAATCCAAGCCATATTGTTGACTGTATCCTTTTGCGACAAGTCTAGCTTTCTTCTTCTCTGTTAAGTCAACATTTAGCTTCGTTGTCAACACATATCGACATCCCAGAACATCTCTATCAATAGGCTTCTTCACAATCTGCCATGTGTCATTATTCACTAAACTTCTTATCTCTGACAAAATTGCTTCCTTCCATTGAAACTTTTCATCACTTCCTAGGGCCTCTTTTAAAGTAGTTTCAATAGCTCCAGCAAAATCAACACAGTCAAGATGTTCCTCTACCTGAGACTCACTGTCACTATTATCTGTTTCTCTAACTTCGACCATATTATAGATTTTACGAGGACGGCCAACATGCCCTCGCTCTATTTTCGGTCTTCCAGGGCCTCTTTTCAAAGTGATACCCCTTTCAACTTGATCACTATCATCACTCGTACCAGTAGTAGTCGTACTTTCCGTACGTTGCACATCACTCATTTGCACGATTGGTGAATGATCAACTGGAATTTCAATGTTTGAACGTTCATCACGAATTTGTACACTCACAGGTCGTCCATCTGGAATTTCCACGTCGACAGGCTTACTTTTGATACAGCTTTCTTGCTCACGTTGCAGTTCCATAGGTATTTTTTTCGGCAAAATACTGTCACTCTGATTTCCTTCCTGAAACTTAACATCTCTGGAAATCACTATCTTTTTCTTCTCAGATATCCACACCCTGTAACCTCCCGACTGAGCAGGGTAACCAACAAATATGCCAGTAGAACTTCGTGCGGCAAACTTATCTTTTCCTGGTTCCTTATCCAAAACATGTACTTTAGCACCAAATGTCCTGAAATATCCAATATTCACAGTCTTATTGAACAACTTTTCATACGGAATTTCCCAATTCAAACTGCTTGTCGGACATCTGTTACGTATGTAACACGCGGTAGCAACAGCTTCCGCCCAAAAACTTGGAGGTAAACCAGAAGATAATAGCATGCACCTTGCCTTTTTCAATAAAGTCCTATTCATCCGTTCTGCAATACCATTACTTTGAGGCGTATACGGCGTTGTAAGCCGTCTACCGATTCCATTTTCCTCTAAAAACTCTGTAAAACTTTTATTCAAAAACTCGGTACCATTATCGGTATGTAAATATTTGATTTTACAACCAATGACATTTTCAATCTGACTTTTGAAAATCTTGAACTTTGACAGTACGTCACTTTTATTTTTCAGCATGAAGACTTCACACCAACGAGTACAGTCGTCAATAAAAGTAACAAAATATTTATTACCTCCGTTCGATTGAACTCGCATCGGGCCTACCACATCAGAATAAATAATATGCAACTTTTCGTTACATCGTTGACTGGGCTTCACAAAAGGCAACGAGACCATCTTACCCATAGCACACACATCACAATCTTGCAATTTTGTATTTGACTTTACGGCGTCAATACCTGATTTCCTAAGTACTTTCGTAAGATCTCTAGCATTCAAATGTCCCATGCGCTCATGCCATCTATACAAATCCACATCTATACTTCCTGAAATAACAGATGCCGAAGCATTAGGTTCCCTCAGATAATATAAATTACCTTTACGATCAGCAGTCAACTTAATCTCATCATCCTTCATTACATACGCTACATCACGTTTAAACGTAACTATGCAGCCTCTGTCTGTAAGTTTTGAAATTGAAATTAGGTTGGTGCGTAGATCCGGAACTAATAAAGTATTTTCGAACTGGATTTTCCGCGTCATGTCATCGTTGCATGCTAATATCTTAACCGTACCCTTACCTTGCGTGATCGTTTGCGAGTCGGTGGCTAGTTTTAAGGTCTCATTTGTTGGCAGTACCTCATCAAACCTTCCCGCGTCATTACACATAATATGTGAACTACAACCGCTATCAAATAACCACTCTTGACGACGCTTAGTTTCAACAGCTAGGCAGTCATCTGAAACATAATTCATAGATAAAGCTTCATGTTGTTCTTGCAAATGGTCGAATGACTGGATGCCATTTACTTCTGAGGTGCTCTTGTCGGATTTCTTAGGTTTAACTTTGCAATCCGATGCCTTATGTCCCATCTTGTGACATTTAAAACATTTATATTTATAGAGCAAAATCGCGGAGTAGATAATAGATAGGTGTTTATTTGGAGTACTTCAGAATGCGACAGCCATGACATGAGAACAAAAGTAAACAATACAAAACTACTCTTAGTTCTATTTGGCAGCTGCATCTATGATGATACAGCATGCAGGTTGATTTCCAACAGTTACCAGGATTTCCAGAGAACTCTCCTGAGGTGCCACTCTACCGGTGGAATCCTGGCGCGCTGTGCCGGCAGTCCGACTCACCTCGAAGAAAGTGGTGCCTCCCCTCTTACACCCGTCCGCCGTGTACGGCAGTGCGAGGCCACCCCACGCGGCCGTCCTCCTCGGGGTCACTTGTGCAACGGAAGCACACAGCCTTCGTGTTGTTCTCCCCGAGCGACCCCAAGGGCCGCCTTCAGTCGCCTCTTACGACAAGCGGGGGTGGACCTTGGCTGCATTCTTACGCCCCAGGCCACAAGGCGAGATCACTACCCTAACCCAGATTTGTCTTCCTATCAACCGTTTGCCAACTATGCTTCTTGATATCTAGTAACAATTCCTAAAATGAAGTTGCACAACTATTCACGCTATCACAAAATCGAGAATCCAATAAAAATGAAAAGCAAAGAGAATCAAAGACAAGAGTCTCGTTACAATGATTTTCAATGTAAGCCTTGTTCTAGCACCATTCTAGAACTCACATAAACGTTTGTCGGCACCTCCTAGCAATTTAAAACGATTCCTCGGATGGAAGCGATTTAGTGGAAATTGGAGACTAAATGGACATCTTACAGTTTATATTTTTCCGTTCAGAGAAGTTCATTTTGTTAGATAAAAGTGTCGCACTTGATGCTACGACCACAAAGGCTAGATTTGTATGATCTTTTAAATACGATAACAATCTTAGAATCATTCATGTTTGGCACAGAGGTAACGAGGACGCGAGTGCTGGTTGTTACTCAAAGGATCGCAGGTTCAATTTCCTAGGTACTGTGGTACTTTCCTTAATATCTGGTTTTTAAAACACAAGGTAAATCCTTGTTTGGTCCAGAGCAGTGTAATAATTAATGTTGTCTTAAACTTGAGCACTATTTAAATTTACCAATAACTTTCATATTGATCAGCCCCAGTAAAATTATGACATCTTCAGTAGTTTCTACAGAAAAAATGGTGGTTGTCTGGGGTCAGCATTTGTAAGTGCTAGTATGGACATCTGCCATTGAAAGATTTCCATTCCACGTTATGTGAAACAGCCACAAGTCCCCTGATTTACAAACTGGAGTACAGTACTTAACTAGGATTCTTCCACTTTCCAATTCTTTTGACCTTGTCTTTGTGATCACTGAACTTACTCGTCATAAAAATAGATATATTTTGATGACGTTACAGAAAATTCAAAATCTACACTCTAACTAACATTCAACCAAACGATTGATCTAAACAGTTTGATGCTTCATATTTTAGATAATTGAATTACTTATGATCCCAACTTTATCTTTGTATTAATAACGAGAATTAATTCGCCACTAGAGCTAGCAAAATCTCCCGAATACTTTATTATCGGCAATCGAGACACTTAAATTAGTTAACCAGCGTTCAGTGGATTAATGTTTTACCTCTAGTTAATCGTTTTTGTCTTATCTGTTAACTTCTTCTTTTAAATCAGATTCGTTAATCTTACATCGAAATATTAGAAAAAAACATAAGTTTCAGAGGGGGGTTTGTACCTACGTCTTTTTCTATGATTAGATTAGGTGAGTATTTCTTAAAATACATTACAGTGCTTCATAAAATTCAAAATATACATGAAAGTAGGTATAGATGGAGATAAAAAGAAAGAAAAGTATTTTATTGGCCGTACATATAGCTGAGTCATTCAAAAAACAGGTAAACATTTAAAAAACACACAACAATTGAAACACGCACAAAAAAAATTAAGTTGACACACTGAAATATACAAATAGATGTAATGAGCCTACAGTGCAAGGCCAACGAGGTCCCTGTCTCAGCATTTGTTCCGTCGCAGCTTTGAAGCTGCAACGATGCTGGTATTCTGATAGGGATCGCTAATAATTACAATAAAAAAATAAAATAAATCATAGCAGAAAATAATGCAAAATCTATAATATATAAAGCTCGATTACCACTCACTGACTCACTGACTCACTCACTGATCAGGGGTGTTTTTCACTTATTTAGAGGTGTTTTAGGGTTAATTTCACTTTTTGAGAATTTTCGTTATTTTTATCAACACAGCTTTTTTAGTTTTTTTTTTTCAAAAAACAAAATGGCGTCTTTTTTTCAAACATCAACTTTTTTGTTTCAAGCGCTGAATTTTTTCTTTTTTAACTGGGTGTTGCCATGTCGAAATTGGGTATTTTGAAAAAATATTTTTTTAAAAAAAGAACGTCCCCACGCCGCCATCTTGGATTGAAAAACGGGTTTTAGAGTGGTTTTTGCGATGCCATAGTGAAGTGAGTTTCTGTTCGATTTTCAAAATACTTCTTTTGTTTTGTTGCTCGTATAGTCCACTTGACATCCTCATCCACAGATTATAAAAATTCAAGATGGCGGCGGCGCTGGCGGCCATTTTGTTCCGATCAGCGAAATCGACCATTTTTGACGTGACTTTTCCGGTAGATCGCAACACTTGAGCGTTTTTCGTTGTATGCACCGATTGTGGGTAATTTATTAGAGTGTTGCCACGAATGTGAATTTCTACCAAATTCATGGTAGTTTTTGGGATAGGGCTCGGGAAAGTCGAAATGAGAAATATGACAGCTGTCAAAAAATCTTGAATGCAGTTTGATGGCCACTCAGGTCCCTAATGGCCTTTCAGTATTTTTGCAAAAATCGACTGGCAACACTGGGAACTATGGTAGAAAATAAAATTTTCGACATGGGTGTCTTTAAAGTTAGTGACGGACACTTCCGCATATGGGAGAAAAAAAGCGGAAACGCCAAGTGTTGCCATATATAGTCCAGATTATGGGAAAAATACGGGATTTCTGAATTTCAAGATGGCGGACGAGCTGGCGGCTATTTTGTGAAAAGTTTGCGATTTTCAAACTGTTTTTTGAGCTTTTTGGGGTGTTGCCAATTATTGAGAGGGATGAAATGTAGTAGCCAATCGTATAGCTCGTGCTTGCGGGTTGCCAGGATACAATATTTTTTTGGTAGTAATAGTAGTTTTTGAGAAATGGCCCGAAAAATTCGAAAATAGAAATAAAGTCTTTTCAGTAATAAAAATGCCCTAGGCCGGTTAAATGCAACCATTAAAATGACATTTGACCATTTTCATCGAAATCAACTGGCAACACTGGAAATGAGAATTAAAACTTTTTTTTCGAAGGGGTCACTTTGAAGGTCTCTTGAGGGAGTTGTGAGCAAGGTAGAAAAAAACTAATGATACCGTTTTTCGTGCAATATAACTGAAATTGCACCGAAAGTGTAAAATGTCAAGAATTCAGTATAACAGGTACACTGGCGGCCATTTCAAAATATGTCAATTTTAAATGTTACTCAAATCGTTTTTTTCGGTAGATCGCGTCATTTTACAGGAAAATGTTAGTTAGGTTTATTGTCAGGTTCAGTGAGGCCTATAGTATGGTGAAAAAAAATACCCCATTTTCAGGGTAATTTCTGAGATTTACCCAAAAAACAAAATTGCTTTGTTTTTTAAAAAAAAGTATGTCATCCTGTTCAAAACTATCCACTTATAACGATTTGACCCAATTAAAGGTAGTTTACCCCCTTGAAGTACGAATTACGGACCGTGAACTTTTGGCCTGCCGTACTAAGGTATCCCATACTAAATGTACTGGGAGTTACTGCAAATGCTGCTTCGTATGAAAAATTCTTTTGAATTAATGCGCAAACATTGAAAATCTTGCGAGGCCGCAGGCCGAGTTGCGAATGTGAGGCCGAAGGCCGAACTCCGCGTAGGGCGAAGCCCGAAGCGTCCTCTAACGACAGCCCAACTAACTTCGCGAAGCCGTAGGCTGAGCGTCTGCACACGGATAAGTCCACAGTTGATCGCCTTAGTAACTAAAGGGCGAGGCCGGAGGCCGAGCTTCGAGTTTGAGGCTGGAGGCCGAACTATGCGTACGGCGTGGCCCGCAGAGATGCTTACCAACCCCCAGCGAGGCCGCAGGCCGAGCTCTATACCCAGCGTAGGGCGAAGCCCGGAGCGTCTTTCCTCAACTTGAGTAATTATTTAGTAGTCGCGAAGCCGAAGGCTGAGCTTGCGGCTCTAGCAAAACCATCCTGAGCTAGCTTTTGCGAGGCCGAAGGCCGAGCCATTAATGTGAGGCCGCAGGCCGAGCTCTCTGATCCGCGTAGGTCGAAGCCGAAGGCTGAGCCATATCCTTGAGCAAATCCACACCGTGTTAGTTTTCTGCGAGGCCGAAGGCCGAGCCATAGCTCTCAGCAAAACCACAATGTTAGTTTTTTGCGAGGCCGAAGGCCGAGCTATTATCGTGAGGCTGTAAGCCGAACTTCAAACAGGGCGTAGCACGGAGGGAAGCTTATCAACCCCCAGCGAGGCCGCAGGCCGAGCTTTCTGCTCCGCGTAGGGCGAAGCACGGAGCGTCCATCACGGACTAAATTTACTTTTGCGAAGCCGAAGGCTGAGCCATAGCCCTGAGCAAACCCACATCGTGTTAGCTTTTGCGAAGCCGAAGGCTGAGCCATGGCTCTCAGGAAAACCACACCGTGTTAGTTTTTGCGAAGGCCGAAGGCCGAGCTATCTACGTGAGGCTGTTGGCGGAACTTCGAATAACAAGCGAAGCTTACCAACCCTTAGCGAGGCCGCAGGCCGAGCTTTCATCTCCTCGTAGGGCCAAGCCCGCAGTGTTTTATTGTTGACTCAAGTAATAAATGATTTTTAATTTAATTTTAATTTAATTTAATAAGTTAGAAGTTGCGAAGCCGAAGGCTGAGCTTGAGGTTTTAGAAAAACTACGACGTGTTAGCTTCTGCGAGGCCGTAGGCCGAGCTTTGCATATGAGGCCGTAGGCCGAACTAAGCCTTCTTCAATGATTTAGGTAACTGTGCGAAGCCGAAGGCTGAGCGCCTTCACTATCTAAAGCTATCCCATGAAACTTTTGCGAGGCCGTAGGCCGAGCTTTGCATGTGAGGCCGTAGGCCGAACTAAGCCTTCTTCAATGAATTAAGGTAACTGTGCGAAGCCGAAGGCTGAGCGCCGTCACTATCTAAAGCTATCCCATGAAGCTTTTGCGAGGCCGTAGGCCGAGCTTTGCATGTGAGGCCGTAGGCCGAACTAAGCCTTCTTCAATGAATTAAGGTAACTGTGCGAAGCCGAAGGCTGAGCGCCTTCACTATCTAAAGCTATCCCATGAAACTTTTGCGAGGCCGTAGGCCGAGCTTTGCATGTGAGGCCGTAGGCCGAACTAAGCCTTCTTCAATGAATTAAGGTAACTGTGCGAAGCCGAAGGCTGAGCGCCGTCACTATCTAAAGCTATCCCATGAAGCTTTTGCGAGGCCGTAGGCCGAGCTTTGCATGTGAGGCCGTAGGCCGAACTAAGCCTTCTTCAATGAATTAAGGTAACTGTGCGAAGCCGAAGGCTGAGCGCCTTCACTATCTAAAGCTATCCCATGAAACTTTTGCGAGGCCGAAGGCCGAGCTTCGAATGTGAGGCCGAAGGCCGAACCAAGCGTATTGCCCAGCCAAGAGCGGTAGTTACAACCCCCAGCGAGGCCGCAGGCCGAGCTTCGAATGTGAAGCCGGAGGCCAAACTCCGCATACGGTGTAGCCCGGAGGGTCCATCAGCGATCTCCAAGTAACTTCGCGAAGCCGCAGGCTGAGCGCCCGCACTAGGATTCTTTTGCTAAAACACCAACTACCCAGAAAAGACAGAGAGCGAGGTCCGCGGAACAGCAACCCCATCGTCACACAAATGCGAGGCCGAAGGCCGAGCTGCGGCGAGGCCCCCGGGGGCCTCGCAGCCGCGGGAGGGGCGAAGCCCCGGAGCGGCCAGCGTCGCAGACCTAGCTTATGGCCGCGAGTCGGCCGTAGGCCGGCGGCCAAAAGCTAGTCTATCTATAATATATAAAGCTCGACTACCACTGACTGACTGACTGACTGATCAGGGGTGTTTTTCACACATTTTGAACTCGTTTTGGGTCATTTTCACTTTTTGAGAATTTTTATTATTTTTATCAAACCAGGTTTAGGAAAAAAAAATTGGGAAAAAACAAGATGGCGGCTTTTTTTTAGACATCAACTTTTTTGTTTGTGGCGCTGATTTTTTCCTTTTTTAACTGGGTGTTGCCATGTCAAAATTGAGTATTTTGAAAAAATATTTTTTTTTAAAAAGAACGTCCCCAGGCAGCCATCTTGGATTGAAAAACGGGTTTTAGAGTGGTTTTTGCGATGCCATAGTGAAGTGAGTTTCTGTTCGATTTTCAAAATTCTTCTTTTGTTCTGTTGCTTGGATAGTCCACTTGACATCCTCATCCATAGATTATGAAAATCCAAGATGGCGGCGGCGCTGGCGGCCATTTTGTTCCGATCAGCGAAATCGACCATTTTTGAGGCGATTTTTCCGGTAGATGGCAACACTTGAGCGTTTTTTGAAGTATGCACCGACTGTGGGTAATTTATTCAATTATTGCCAGGAATGTGAATTTCTACCACATTCATGGTAGTTTTTGGGACAGGGCCCGGGAAAGTCGAAATGAGAAATATGACAGCTGTCAAAAAAACTTGAATGCAGTTTGATGGCAACTTAGGTACCTAATGACCTTTTAGTATTTTTGCGGAAAACAACTGGCAACACTGGGAACTATGGTAGAAAATAAAATTTTCGACATGGGTGTCTTTAAAGTTAGTGACGGATACTTCCGCATATGGTAGAAAAAAAGTGAAAACGCCAAGTGTTGCCATATATAGTCCAGATTATGGGAAAAATACGGGATTTCTGAATTTCAAGATGGCGGGCGAGCTAGCGGCCATTTTGTGAAAAGTTTGCGATTTTCAAACTGTTTTTCGAGCTTTTTTGGGTGTTGCCAATTTTTGAGAGGCATGGAATGTACTAGCCAATCGTGTAGTTTGTGCTTGCGGGTTGCCAGGTTACAAATTATTTTTGGTAACTTTTGTAGTTTTTGAGAAATGTCCTGAAAAAGTTGAAAATAGAAATAAAGGCATTTCAGCAACAAAAATGCCCTAGGCTGGTTAAATGAGACCATTAAAATGACATTTGACCATTTTTATCAAAATCAACTGGCAACACTGGAAATGAGAATTAAAAGTTTTTTTTGGAAGGGGTCACTTTGAAGGTACCTTGAGGGAGTTGTGGGCAAGATAGAAAAAAACTAATGATACCATTTTTCGTGCAATATAACTGACATTGCAGCAAAAGTCTAAAATGCCAAGAAAACAATATGGCAGGTACACTGGCGGCCATTTCAAAATATGACAGTTTTAAATTTTACTCAAATTATTTTTTAAGGTAGATGGCGTCATTTTACAGGAAAATGTTACTTGGGTTTATTGTCAGGTTTAGTGAGGCCCACAGTATGATGAAAAAAATTACCCCATTTTCAGGGTATATTCTGAGATTTATCCAAAAAACAAAATTGCTTTGTTTTTTAAAAAAAAGTATGTCATCCTGTTCTAAACTATCCACTCATAACGATTTGACCCATTTAAGGGTAGTTTACTACCTGTAAGTACAAATTAAGGACCATGAACTTTTGACCTGCCGTACTAAGATATCCCATACTAAATGTACTGGGAGTCACTGAAAATGCTACTTTGTATGAAAAATTCTTTTGAATTATCGCGCAAACATTGAAAAATTAGCGAGGCCGCAGGCCGAGCTTCGAATGTGAGGCCGAAGGCCGAACTCCGCGTAGGGCGAAGCCCGGAGCGTCCCCTAACGACAGCCCAACTAACTTCGCGAAGCCGTAGGCTGAGCGCCCGCACACGGTGAAGTCCACAGTTGATCGCCTTAGTAACTAAAGGGCGAGGCCGGAGGCCGAGCTTCGAGTGTGAGGCCGGAGGCCTGAACTATGCGTACGGCATAGCCTAAAGAGATGCTTACCAACCCCCAGCGAGGCCGCAGGCCGAGCTTTAGACTCAGCGTGGGGCGAAGCCCGGAGCGTCTTTCATCGACTTGAGTAATTATTTAGTAGTCGCGAAGCCGAAGGCTGAGCTTGCGGCTCTAGCAAAACCATCCTGAGCTAGCTTTTGCGAGGCCGAAGGCCGAGCCATTAATGTGAGGCCGCAGGCCGAGCTTTCTGATCCGCGTAGGTCGAAGCCGAAGGCTGAGCCATATCCTCGAGCAAATCCACACCGTGTTAGTTTTCTGCGAGGCCGAAGGCCGAGCCATAGCTCTCAGCAAAACCACAATGTTAGTTTTTTGCGAGGCCGAAGGCCGAGCTATTAACGTGAGGCTGTAAGCCGAACTTCAAACAGGGCGTAGCACGGAGGGAAGCTTATCAATCCCCAGCGAGGCCGCAGGCCGAGCCTTCTGCTCCGCGTAGGGCGAAGCACGGAGCGTCCATCACGGACTAAATTTACTATTGCGAAGCCGAAGGCTGAGCCATAGCCCTGAGCAAACCCACATCGTGTTAGCTTTTGCGAAGCCGAAGGCTGAGCCATGGCTCTCAGGAAAACCACACCGCGTTAGTTTTTGCGAAGGCCGAAGGCCGAGCTATCTACGTGAGGCTGTAGGCCGAACTTCGAATAACAAGAGAAGCTTACCAACCCTTAGCGAGGCCGCAGGCCGAGCTTTCATCTCCTCGTAGGGCCAAGCCCGCAGTGTTTTATTGTTGACTCAAGTAATAAGTTAGAAGTTGCGATGCCGAAGGCTGAGCTTGAGGTTTTAGAAAAACTACGACGTGTTAGCTTCTGCGAGGCCGTAGGCCGAGCTTTGCATATGAGGCCGTAGGCCGAACAAAGCCTTTTTCAATGAATTAGGTAACTGTGCGAAGCCGAAGGCTGAGCGGCTTCACTATCTAAAGCTATCCCATGAAGCTTTTGCGAGGCCGAAGGCCGAGCTTCGAATGTGAGGCCGAAGGCCGAACAAAGCGTATTGCTCAGCCGCATAACAAGAGCGGTAGTTACAACCCCCGGCGAGGCCGCAGGCCGAGCTTCGAATGTGAAGCCGGAGGCCAAACTCCGCATACGGTGTAGCCCGGAGCGTCCATCAGCGATAGGACATTGAACTTTTTGCCTGCCATACTAAGACATCCCATACTAAATGTACTGGGAGTCATCGTAAGTGCTTCTTTGTATGAAAAATTCTTGTAAATCTTCACGGAAACATTGAAAAATTTGTGAGGCTACAGGCCGAGCTTCGAATGTGAGGCCGAAGGCCGAACTCCGCGTAGGGCGGAGCCCGGAGCGTCCTCCAATGGCGGCCCAACTAACTTCGCGAAGCCGTAGGCTGAGCGCCCGCACACTGTGTCGCCTAAAGCTAATCGCTACAGTAACTAACAGGCGAGGCCGGAGGCCGAGCTCCGAGTGTGAGGCCGAAGGCCAAACTACGCGTAGGGCGTAGCCCGGAGCGTTGGATTTCAACCCCCAGCGAGGCCGCAGGCCGAGCTTCGACTGTGAGGCCAGAGGCCGAACTCCGCGTAGGGCGAAGCCCGGAGCGTCCATCATCGACCTTCAAGTAACTTCGCGAAGCCGTAGGCTGAGCCTCCGCACTAGGATCCTTTTGCTAAAGCAACATCCACCCAGAAAAGGACGAGAGTTTTGTTCCGGAACTGTGAACCCAATTACAAGCAACTGCGAGGCCGGAGGCCGAGCTGCGGCGAGGCCCCCTAGGGCCTCGCGGCCGCGGGAGGGCGAAGCCCGGAGCGGCCAACCCCGCACTAGGATTCTTTTGCTAAAACACCAACCTCACAGAAAAGACTGAGAGCAACCACCGCGAAACATCCAACCCCCCCTCAAACAACTGCGAGGCCGAAGGCCGAGCTGCGGCGAGGCCCCCGGGGGCCTCGCAGCCGCGGGAGGGGCGAAGCCCCGGAGCGGCCAGCGTCGCAGACCTAGCTTATGGCCGCGAGTCGGCCGTAGGCCGGCGGCCAGAAGCTAGTCTATAATATATAAAGCTCGACTACCACTGACTGACTGACTGATCAGGGGTGTTTTTCACCTGTTTTGAGGTGTTTTAGGGTGATTCTTACTTTTTGGGAATTTTTCTTATTTTTATCAACGCAGCTTTTTTAGTTTTTTTTTTTCAAAAAACAAAATGGCGGACTTTTTTGAAACATCAACTTTTTTGTTTTAAGCGCAGATTTTTTTCTTTTTCAACTGGGTGTTGCCATGTCCAAATTGGGTATTCTGAAAAAATAAAAGTTTAAAAAAAGAACGTCCCCAGGCCGCCATCTTGGATTGAAAAACGGGTTTCAGAGTGGTTTTTGCGTTGCCATAGTGAAGTGAGTTTCTGTTCGATTTTCAAAATTCTTCTTTTGTTTTTTTGCTTGTATAGTCCACTCGACATCCTCATCCATAGATTAAAAAAATCCAAGATGGCGGCGGCGCTGGCGGCCATTTTGTTCCGATCAGCGAAAACGACCATTTTTGAAGTGATTTTTTCGGTAGATGGCAACACTGGAGCGTTTTGCATAGTATGCACCGATTGTGGGTAATTTATTCGAGTGTTGCCACGAATGTGAATTACTACCAAATTCATGGCAGTTTTTGGGATAGGGCTCGGGAAAGTCGAAATGAGAAATATGACAGCTGTCAAAAAATCTTGAATGCAGTTTGATGGCCACTCAGGTCCCTAATGACCTTTTAGTATTTTTGCAAAAATCGACTAGCAACACTGGGAACTATGGTAGAAAATAAAATTTTCGACATGGGTGTCTTTAAAGTTAGTGACGGATACTTCCGCATATGGTAGAGAAAAAGTGAAAATGCCAAGTGTTGCCATATATAGTCCAAATTATGGGAAAAATACGGGATTTCTGAATTTCAAAATGGCGGACGAGCTGGCGGCCATTTTGTGAAAAGTTTGCGTTTTTTAAACTGTTTTTTAATTTTTTTTCTGTGTTGCCAATTTTTAAGAAGGATGCAATGTACTAGCCAATCATGTAGCTGTTGCTAGCAGGTTTCCAGGCAGAAGAATGTTTTTGGTAGCTTTAGTAGTTTTTGAGAAATGGCCCGAAAAAGTCGAAAATAGAAATAAAGACATTTCAGCCATAAAAATGCCTTAAGGTTGTTGACTGCGCCCATTAAAATGACATTTGACTATTTTTATCAGAATCAACTGGCAACACTGGAAATGAGAATTAAAACTTTTTTTTGGAAGGGGTCACTTTGAAGGTCTCTTGAGGGAGTTGTGAGCTAGGTAGAAAAAAACTAATTATAACGTTTTTTGTGCAAAATAACTGAGATTGCACCGAAAGTGTAAAATGTCAAGAATTCAATATGGCAGGTACACTGACGGCCATTTCAAAATATGCCAATTTAAAAATTTACTAAAGTTGTTTTTTCAGGTAGTTGGCGTCATTATACAGGAAAATGTTATTTGGGTTTTTTGTTAGGTTTAGTAAGGCCTACAGTATGGTGAAAAGAATTACCCCTTTTTCAGGGTAATTTATGAGATTTACCCGAAAAACAAAATTGCTTTGTTTTTAAAAAAAAAGTATGTCATCCTGTTAAAAACTATCCACTCTTAACGATTTGACCTATTTAAGGGTAGTAAACCCCCTTGAAGTACGAATTAAGGGCAATAAACTTTTGACCTGTCATACTAAGACATCCCATACCAAATGTACTGGGAGTCACTGAAAATGCTACTTTGTATGAAAAAATCTTGTGAATTTCCCAGCAATCATCGAAAAATTTGCGAGGCCGCAGGCCGAGCTTCCAACGTGAGGCCGAAGGCCGAACTCCGCGTAGGGCGAAGCCCGGAGCGTCCCCTATGACGGCCCAAATAACTTCGCGAAGCCGTAGGCTGAGCGCCCGCACACGGTGAAGCCCAAAGTCAATTGCCTCAGTTACTAAAAGGCGAGGCCGGAGGCCGAGCTCCGAGTGTGAGGCCGAAGGCCGAACTACGCGTAGGGCGCAGCCCGAAGCGTTGGTATTCAACCCCCAGCGAGGCCGCAGGCCGAGCTTCGACTGTGAGGCCAGAGGCCGAACTCCGCGTAGGGCGAAGCCCGGAGCGTCCATCATCGACCTTCAAGTAACTTCGCGAAGCCGTAGGCTGAGCGTCCGCACTAGGATCCTTTTGCTAAAACAACAACCACTCAGAAAAGGACGAGAGTTTTGTTCCGGAACAGTTAACCCAATTACAAACAACTGCGAGGCCCCCTAGGGCCTCGCGGCCGCGGGAGGGCGAAGCCCGGAGCGGCCAACCCCGCACTAGGATTCTTTTGCTAAAACACCAACCACCCAGAAAAGACTGAAAGCAACCACCGCGAAACGTTCAACCCCCCCTCAAACAACTGCGAGGCCGAAGGCCGAGCTGCGGCGAGGCCCCCGGGGGCCTCGCAGCCGCGGGAGGGGCGAAGCCCCGGAGCGGCCAGCGTCGCAGACCTAGCTTATGGCCGCGAGTCGGCCGTAGGCCGGCGGCCAGAAGCTAGTCTATTATATATAAAGCTCGATTACCACTGACTGACTGACTCACTGATCAGGGGTGTTTTTCAGTTGTTTTGAGGTGTTTTAGGGTTAATTTCACTTTTTGGGAATTTTTGTTATTTTTATCAACGCAGGTTTTTCAGTTTTTTTTTTTCAAAAAACAAGATGGCGTCTTTTTTTCAAACATCAACTTTTTTGTTTGTGGCGCTGATTTTTTTCTTTTTTAACTGTGTGTTGCCATGTCAAAATTGGTTGTTATGAAAAAATATTTTTTTGAAAAAAGAATGTCCCCAGGCCGCCATCTTGGATTGAAAAACTGGTTTTAGAGTGGTTTTTGCGATGCCATAGTGAATAGAGTTCTTGTTCGATTTTCAAAATTTTTGTTTTATAGTGTTGCTTGTATAGTCCACTCGACATCCTCATCCATAGATTATAAAAATCCAAGATGGCGGCGGCGCTGGCGGCCATTTTGTTCCGAACAGCGAAAACGACCATTTTTGAAGTGATTTTTCCGGTAGATGGCAACACTTGAGCGTTTTTCATAGTATGCACCGATTGTGGGTCATTTATTCGAGTGTTGCCAGGAATGTGAATTTCTACCAAATTCATGGTAGTTTTTGGTATAGGGCCCGGGAAAGTCGAAATGAGAAATATGACAGCTGTCAAAAAAACTTGAATGCAGTTTGATGGTAACTCAGGTCCCTAATGACCTTTTAGTATTTTTGCAAAAATCGACTGGCAACACTGGGAACTATGGTAGAAAATAAAATTTTCGACATGGGTGTCTTTAAAGTTAGTGACGGATACTTCCGCATATGGTAGAAAAAAAGTGAATATGCCAAGTGTTGCCATATATAGTCGAGATTATGGGAAAAATACGGGATCTCAAAATTTCAAGATGGCGGACGAGCTGGCGGCCATTTTGTGAAAAGTTTGCGATTTTCAAACTGTTTTTTGAGCTTTTTTGGGTGTTGCCAATTTTTGAGAGGGATGTAATGTACTGGCCAATCGTGTAGCTTTCGCTTGCAGGTTGCCAGGTTACAAAATATTTTTGGTAGCTTTAGTAGTTTTTGAGAAATGGCCCGAAAAAGTCGAAAATAGAAATAAAGACATTTCAGCAATAAAAATGTCCTAAGGTGGTAAAGTGCGCCCATTAAAATGACTTTTGACTATTTTTATCAAAATCAACTGGCAACACTGGAAATGAGAATTAAAACTTTTTTTTGGAAGGGGTCACTTTGAAGGTCTCTTGAGGGAGTTGTGAGCTAGGTAGAAAAAAACTAATTATACCGTTTTTTGTGCAATATAACTGAGATTGCACCAAAAGTGTAAAATGTCAAGAATTCAACATGGCAGGTACACTGGCGGCCATTTCAAAATATGTTAATTTAAAATTTTACTAAAACTGTTTTTTCAGGTAGTTGTCGTCATTTTACAGGAAAATGTTACTTGGGTTTTTTGTCAGGTTTAGTGATGCCTACAGTATGGTGAAAAAAATCACCCCACTTTAAGGGTAATTTCCAAGATTTACCCAAAAAACAAAATTGCTTTGTTTTTTAAAAAAAAGTATGTCATCCTGTTCAAAACTATCCACTTATATCGATTTGACCCATTTAAGGGTAGTTTACCCCCTTGCAGTACGAATTAAGGACATGGAACTTTTTGCCTGCCATACTAAGACATCCCATACTAAATGTACTGGGAGTCATTGAAAATGCTACTTTCTATGTAAAAATCTTGTGAATTGTGAACCAATCAACGAAAAATTCGCGAGGCCGCAGGTCGAGCTTCCAATGTGAGGCCGAAGGCCGAACTCCGCGTAGGGCGAAGCCCGGAGCGTCCCCCAATGACGGCCCAACTAACTTCGCGAAGCCGCAGGCTGAGCGCCCGCACACGGTGAAGCCTAAAGTTAATTACCTCAGTTACTAAAAGGCGAGGCCGGAGGCCGAGCTTCGAGTGTGAGGCCGAAGGCCGAACTACGCGTAGGGCGCAGCCCGAAGCGTTGGCATTCAACCCCCAGCGAGGCCGTAGGCCGAGCTTCGACTGTGAGGCCAGAGGCCGAACTCCGCGTAGGGCGAAGCCCGGAGCGTCCATCATCGACCTTCAAGTAACTTCGCGAAGCCGCAGGCTGAGCGTCCGCACTAGGATCCTTTTGCTAAAACAACAACCACCCAAAAAAGGACGAGAACTTTGTCCCGGAAAATTGACGCCAATTACAAGCAACTGCGAGGCCGAAGGCCGAGCTGCGGCGAGGCCCCCTAGGGCCTCGCGGCCGCGGGAGGGCGAAGCCCGGAGCGGCCAACCCCGCACTAGGATTCTTTTGCTAAAACACCTTCCTCCCAGAAAAGAACGAGAGCGCCATTCGCGAAATAAAACCCCCACAACCAACAATGCGAGGCCGAAGGCCGAGCTGCGGCGAGGCCCCCGGGGGCCTCGCAGCCGCGGGAGGGGCGAAGCCCCGGAGCGGCCAGCGTCGCAGACCTAGCTTATGGCCGCGAGTCGGCCGTAGGCCGGCGGCCAGAAGCTAGTCTATAATATATAAAGCTCGACTACCACTGACTGACTGACTGATCAGGGGTGTTTTTCACCTGTTTTGAGGTGTTTTAGGGTGATTCTTACTTTTTGGGAATTTTTCTTATTTTTATCAACGCAGCTTTTTTAGTTTTTTTTTTTCAAAAAACAAAATGGCGGACTTTTTTGAAACATCAACTTTTTTGTTTTAAGCGCAGATTTTTTTCTTTTTCAACTGGGTGTTGCCATGTCCAAATTGGGTATTCTGAAAAAATAAAAGTTTAAAAAAAGAACGTCCCCAGGCCGCCATCTTGGATTGAAAAACGGGTTTCAGAGTGGTTTTTGCGTTGCCATAGTGAAGTGAGTTTCTGTTCGATTTTCAAAATTCTTCTTTTGTTTTTTTGCTTGTATAGTCCACTCGACATCCTCATCCATAGATTAAAAAAATCCAAGATGGCGGCGGCGCTGGCGGCCATTTTGTTCCGATCAGCGAAAACGACCATTTTTGAAGTGATTTTTTCGGTAGATGGCAACACTGGAGCGTTTTGCATAGTATGCACCGATTGTGGGTAATTTATTCGAGTGTTGCCACGAATGTGAATTACTACCAAATTCATGGCAGTTTTTGGGATAGGGCTCGGGAAAGTCGAAATGAGAAATATGACAGCTGTCAAAAAATCTTGAATGCAGTTTGATGGCCACTCAGGTCCCTAATGACCTTTTAGTATTTTTGCAAAAATCGACTAGCAACACTGGGAACTATGGTAGAAAATAAAATTTTCGACATGGGTGTCTTTAAAGTTAGTGACGGATACTTCCGCATATGGTAGAGAAAAAGTGAAAATGCCAAGTGTTGCCATATATAGTCCAAATTATGGGAAAAATACGGGATTTCTGAATTTCAAAATGGCGGACGAGCTGGCGGCCATTTTGTGAAAAGTTTGCGTTTTTTAAACTGTTTTTTAATTTTTTTTCTGTGTTGCCAATTTTTAAGAAGGATGCAATGTACTAGCCAATCATGTAGCTGTTGCTAGCAGGTTTCCAGGCAGAAGAATGTTTTTGGTAGCTTTAGTAGTTTTTGAGAAATGGCCCGAAAAAGTCGAAAATAGAAATAAAGACATTTCAGCCATAAAAATGCCTTAAGGTTGTTGACTGCGCCCATTAAAATGACATTTGACTATTTTTATCAGAATCAACTGGCAACACTGGAAATGAGAATTAAAACTTTTTTTTGGAAGGGGTCACTTTGAAGGTCTCTTGAGGGAGTTGTGAGCTAGGTAGAAAAAAACTAATTATACCGTTTTTTGTGCAAAATAACTGAGATTGCACCGAAAGTGTAAAATGTCAAGAATTCAATATGGCAGGTACACTGACGGCCATTTCAAAATATGCCAATTTAAAAATTTACTAAAGTTGTTTTTTCAGGTAGTTGGCGTCATTATACAGGAAAATGTTATTTGGGTTTTTTGTTAGGTTTAGTAAGGCCTACAGTATGGTGAAAAGAATTACCCCTTTTTCAGGGTAATTTACGAGATTTACCCGAAAAACAAAATTGCTTTGTTTTTAAAAAAAAAGTATGTCATCCTGTTAAAAACTATCCACTCTTAACGATTTGACCTATTTAAGGGTAGTAAACCCCCTTGAAGTACGAATTAAGGGCAATAAACTTTTGACCTGTCATACTAAGACATCCCATACCAAATGTACTGGGAGTCACTGAAAATGCTACTTTGTATGAAAAAATCTTGTGAATTTCCCAGCAATCATCGAAAAATTTGCGAGGCCGCAGGCCGAGCTTCCAACGTGAGGCCGAAGGCCGAACTCCGCGTAGGGCGAAGCCCGGAGCGTCCCCTATGACGGCCCAAATAACTTCGCGAAGCCGTAGGCTGAGCGCCCGCACACGGTGAAGCCCAAAGTCAATTGCCTCAGTTACTAAAAGGCGAGGCCGGAGGCCGAGCTCCGAGTGTGAGGCCGAAGGCCGAACTACGCGTAGGGCGCAGCCCGAAGCGTTGGTATTCAACCCCCAGCGAGGCCGCAGGCCGAGCTTCGACTGTGAGGCCAGAGGCCGAACTCCGCGTAGGGCGAAGCCCGGAGCGTCCATCATCGACCTTCAAGTAACTTCGCGAAGCCGTAGGCTGAGCGTCCGCACTAGGATCCTTTTGCTAAAACAACAACCACTCAGAAAAGGACGAGAGTTTTGTTCCGGAACAGTTAACCCAATTACAAACAACTGCGAGGCCCCCTAGGGCCTCGCGGCCGCGGGAGGGCGAAGCCCGGAGCGGCCAACCCCGCACTAGGATTCTTTTGCTAAAACACCAACCACCCAGAAAAGACTGAAAGCAACCACCGCGAAACGTTCAACCCCCCCTCAAACAACTGCGAGGCCGAAGGCCGAGCTGCGGCGAGGCCCCCGGGGGCCTCGCAGCCGCGGGAGGGGCGAAGCCCCGGAGCGGCCAGCGTCGCAGACCTAGCTTATGGCCGCGAGTCGGCCGTAGGCCGGCGGCCAGAAGCTAGTCTATCTATTATATATAAAGCTCAATTACCACTGACTCACTGACTGACTCACTGATCAGGGGTGTTTTTCATCTATTTTGAAGTGTTTTAGGGTTAATCTCTCTTTTTGGGAATTTTTGTTATTTTTATCAAACCAGGTTTAAGAAAAAAAAAATGGAAAAAAACAAGATGGCGGCTTTTTTTCAAACATCAACTTTTTTGTTTGAGGCGCTGAATTTTTTCTTTTACAACTGGGTGTTGCCAACACTAAATTGGGTATTTTGAAAAAATAAAATTTTAAAAAAAGAACGTCCCCAGGCGGCCATCTTGGATTGAAAAACGGGTTTTAGAGTGGTTTTTGCGTTGCCATAGTGAAGTGAGTTTCTGTTCGATTTCCAAAATTCTTCTTCTGTTCTGTTGCTTGGATAGTCCACTTGACATACTCATCCACAGATTAAAAAAATCCAAGATGGCGGCGGCGCTGGCGGCCATTTTGTTCCGATCAGCGAAATCGACCATTTTTGAGGCGATTTTTCCGGTAGATGGCAACACTTGAGCGTTTTTCAAAGTATGCACCGATTGTGGGTAATTTATTCAAGTATTGCCACGAATGTGAATTTCTACCAAATTCATGGTAGTTTTTAGGATAGGGCTCGGGAAAGTCGAAATGAGAAATATGACAGCTGTCAAAAAAACTTGAATGCAGTTTTATGGCAACTCAGGTCCCTAATGACCTTTTAGTATTTTTGGAAAAATCGACTGGCAACACTGGAAACTATGATAGAAAACAAAATTTTCGACATGGGTGTCTTTAAAGTTAGTGACGGATACTTCCGCATATGGTAGAAAAAAAGTGAAAACGCCAAGGGTTGCCATATATAGTCGAGATTATGGGAAAAATACGGGATTTCTGAATTTCAAGATGGCGGACGAGCTGGCGGCCATTTTGTGAAAAGTTTGCGATTTTCGAACTGTTTTTTGAGCTTTTTTGGGTGTTGCCAATTTTTGAGAGGGATGGAATGTACTAGCCAATCGTGTAGCTTGTGCTTGCGGGTTGCCAGGTGCAAATATTTTTTTGGTAGCTTTAGTAGTTTTTAAGAAATGGCCCGAAAAAGTCGAAAATAGAAATAAAGTCTTTTCAGCAATAAAAATGCCCTAAGGTGGTTAAGCGCGGCCATTAAAATGACATTTGACCATTTTTATGAAAATCAACTGGCAACACTGGAAATGAGAATTGAAACTTTTTTTTCGAAGGGGTCACTTTCAAGGTCTCTTGAGTGAGTTGTGAGCAAGGTAGAAAAAAACGAATGATACCGTTTTTCGTGCAATATAACTGAGATTGCACCGAAAGTGTAAAATGTCAAGAATTCAGTATAACAGGTACACTGGCGGCCATTTCAAAATATGTCAATTTTAAATTTTACTCAAATTGTTTTTTTCGGTAGATCGCGTCATTTTACAGGAAAATGTTATTTAGGTTTATTGTCAGGTTCAGTAAGGCCTACAGTATGGTGAAAAAAAATACCCCATTTTCAGGGTAATTTCTGAGATTTACCCAAAAAACAAAATTGCTTTGTTTTTTAAAAAAAAGTATGTCATCCTGTTCAAAACTATCCACTTATAACGATTTGACCCAATTAAAGGTAGTTTACCCCCTTGAAGTACGAATTACGGACCGTGAACTTTTGTCCTATCCGTGAACTTTTGTACATTAGTACTGGTATCCCATACTAAATGTACTGGGAGTTACTGCAAATGCTTCTTTGTATGAAAAATTCTTTTGAATTAATGCGCAAACATTGAAAAACTTGCGAGGCCGCAGGCCGAGCTGCGAATGTGAGGCCGAAGGTCGAACTCCGCGTAGGGCGAAGCCCAAAGCGTCCCCTAACGACAGCCCAACTAACTTCGCGAAGCCGTAGGCTGAGCGCCTGCACACGGATAAGTCCACAGTTGATCGCCTTAGTAACTAAAGGGCGAGGCCGGAGGCCGAGCTTCGAGTTTGAGGCTGGAGGCCGAACTATGCGTACGGCGTGGCCCGCAGAGATGCTTACCAACCCCCAGCGAGGCCGCAGGCCGAGCTCTATACCCAGCGTAGGGCGAAGCCCGGAGCGTCTTTCATCAACTTGAGTAATTATTTAGTAGTCGCGAAGCCGAAGGCTGAGCTTGCGGCTCTAGCAAAACCATCCTGAGCTAGCTTTTGCGAGGCCGAAGGCCGAGCCATTAATGTGAGGCCGCAGGCCGAGCTTTCTGATCCGCGTAGGTCGAAGCCGAAGGCTGAGCCATATCCTTGAGCAAATCCACACCGTGTTAGTTTTCTGCGAGGCCGAAGGCCGAGCCATAGCTCTCAGCAAACCACAATGTTAGTTTTTTGCGAGGCCGAAGGCCGAGCTATTAACGTGAGGCTGTAAGCCGAACTTCAAACAGGGCGTAGCACGGAGGGAAGCTTATCAACCCCCAGCGAGGCCGCAGGCCGAGCTTTCTGCTCCGCGTAGGGCGAAGCACGGAGCATCCATCACGGACTAAATTTACTTTTGCGAAGCCGAAGGCTGAGCCATAGCCCTGAGCAAACCCACATCGTGTTAGCTTTTGCGAAGCCGAAGGCTGAGCCATAGCTCTCAGGAAAACCACTCCGTGTTAGTTATTGCGAAGGCCGAAGGCCGAGCTATCTACGTGAGGCTTTAGGCCGAACTTCGAATAACAAGCGAAGCTTACCAACCCTTAGCGAGGCCGCAGGCCGAGCTTTCATCTCCTCGTAGGGCCAAGCCCGCAGTGTTTTATTGTTGACTCAAGTAATAAGTTAGAAGTTGCGAAGCCGAAGGCTGAGCTTAAGGTTTTAGAAAAACTACGACGTGTTAGCTTCTGCGAGGCCGTAGGCCGAGCTTTGCATATGAGGCCGTAGGCCGAACTAAGCCTTCTTCAATGAATTAGGTAACTGTGCGAAGCCGAAGGCTGAGCGCCTTCACTAGCTAAAGCTATCCCATGAAACTTTTGCGAGGCCGTAGGCCGAGCTTTGCATGTGAGGCCGTAGGCCGAACTAAGCCTTCTTCAATGAACTAGGTAACTGTGCGAAGCCGAAGGCTGAGCGCCTTCACTATCTAAAGCTATCGCATGAAGCTTCTGCGAGGCCGTAGGCCGAGCTTAGCATGTGAGGCCGTAGGCCGAACTAAGCCTTCTTCAATGAATGAAGGTAACTGTGCGAAGCCGAAGGCTGAGCGCCTTCACTATCTAAAGCTATCCCATGAAGCTTTTGCGAGGCCGAAGGCCGAGCTTCGAATGTGAGGCCGAAGGCCGAACAAAGCGTATTGCCCAGCCAAGAGCGGTAGTTACAACCCCCAGCGAGGCCGCAGGCCGAGCTTCGAATGTGAAGCCGGAGGCCAAACTCCGCATACGGTGTAGCCCGGAGCGTCCATCAGCGATCTCCAAGTAACTTCGCGAAGCCGCAGGCTGAGCGCCCGCACTAGGATTCTTTTGCTAAAACACCAACTACCCAGAAAAGACATAATAATATATAAAGCTCGACTACCACTGACTGACTGACTGACTGATCAGGGGTGTTTTTCACACATTTTGAACTCGTTTTGGGTCATTTTCACTTTTTGAGAATTTTTATTATTTTTATCAAACCAGGTTTAGGAAAAAAAAATTGGGAAAAAACAAGATGGCGGCTTTTTTTTAGACATCAACTTTTTTGTTTGTGGCGCTGATTTTTTCCTTTTTTAACTGGGTGTTGCCATGTCAAAATTGAGTATTTTGAAAAAATATTTTTTTTTAAAAAGAACGTCCCCAGGCAGCCATCTTGGATTGAAAAACGGGTTTTAGAGTGGTTTTTGCGATGCCATAGTGAAGTGAGTTTCTGTTCGATTTTCAAAATTCTTCTTTTGTTCTGTTGCTTGGATAGTCCACTTGACATCCTCATCCATAGATTATGAAAATCCAAGATGGCGGCGGCGCTGGCGGCCATTTTGTTCCGATCAGCGAAATCGACCATTTTTGAGGCGATTTTTCCGGTAGATGGCAACACTTGAGCGTTTTTTGAAGTATGCACCGACTGTGGGTAATTTATTCAATTATTGCCAGGAATGTGAATTTCTACCACATTCATGGTAGTTTTTGGGACAGGGCCCGGGAAAGTCGAAATGAGAAATATGACAGCTGTCAAAAAAACTTGAATGCAGTTTGATGGCAACTTAGGTACCTAATGACCTTTTAGTATTTTTGCGGAAAACAACTGGCAACACTGGGAACTATGGTAGAAAATAAAATTTTCGACATGGGTGTCTTTAAAGTTAGTGACGGATACTTCCGCATATGGTAGAAAAAAAGTGAAAACGCCAAGTGTTGCCATATATAGTCCAGATTATGGGAAAAATACGGGATTTCTGAATTTCAAGATGGCGGGCGAGCTAGCGGCCATTTTGTGAAAAGTTTGCGATTTTCAAACTGTTTTTCGAGCTTTTTTGGGTGTTGCCAATTTTTGAGAGGCATGGAATGTACTAGCCAATCGTGTAGTTTGTGCTTGCGGGTTGCCAGGTTACAAATTATTTTTGGTAACTTTTGTAGTTTTTGAGAAATGTCCTGAAAAAGTTGAAAATAGAAATAAAGGCATTTCAGCAACAAAAATGCCCTAGGCTGGTTAAATGAGACCATTAAAATGACATTTGACCATTTTTATCAAAATCAACTGGCAACACTGGAAATGAGAATTAAAAGTTTTTTTTGGAAGGGGTCACTTTGAAGGTACCTTGAGGGAGTTGTGGGCAAGATAGAAAAAAACTAATGATACCATTTTTCGTGCAATATAACTGACATTGCAGCAAAAGTCTAAAATGCCAAGAAAACAATATGGCAGGTACACTGGCGGCCATTTCAAAATATGACAGTTTTAAATTTTACTCAAATTATTTTTTAAGGTAGATGGCGTCATTTTACAGGAAAATGTTACTTGGGTTTATTGTCAGGTTTAGTGAGGCCCACAGTATGATGAAAAAAATTACCCCATTTTCAGGGTATATTCTGAGATTTATCCAAAAAACAAAATTGCTTTGTTTTTTAAAAAAAAGTATGTCATCCTGTTCTAAACTATCCACTCATAACGATTTGACCCATTTAAGGGTAGTTTACTACCTGTAAGTACAAATTAAGGACCATGAACTTTTGACCTGCCGTACTAAGATATCCCATACTAAATGTACTGGGAGTCACTGAAAATGCTACTTTGTATGAAAAATTCTTTTGAATTATCGCGCAAACATTGAAAAATTAGCGAGGCCGCAGGCCGAGCTTCGAATGTGAGGCCGAAGGCCGAACTCCGCGTAGGGCGAAGCCCGGAGCGTCCCCTAACGACAGCCCAACTAACTTCGCGAAGCCGTAGGCTGAGCGCCCGCACACGGTGAAGTCCACAGTTGATCGCCTTAGTAACTAAAGGGCGAGGCCGGAGGCCGAGCTTCGAGTGTGAGGCCGGAGGCCTGAACTATGCGTACGGCATAGCCTAAAGAGATGCTTACCAACCCCCAGCGAGGCCGCAGGCCGAGCTTTAGACTCAGCGTGGGGCGAAGCCCGGAGCGTCTTTCATCGACTTGAGTAATTATTTAGTAGTCGCGAAGCCGAAGGCTGAGCTTGCGGCTCTAGCAAAACCATCCTGAGCTAGCTTTTGCGAGGCCGAAGGCCGAGCCATTAATGTGAGGCCGCAGGCCGAGCTTTCTGATCCGCGTAGGTCGAAGCCGAAGGCTGAGCCATATCCTCGAGCAAATCCACACCGTGTTAGTTTTCTGCGAGGCCGAAGGCCGAGCCATAGCTCTCAGCAAAACCACAATGTTAGTTTTTTGCGAGGCCGAAGGCCGAGCTATTAACGTGAGGCTGTAAGCCGAACTTCAAACAGGGCGTAGCACGGAGGGAAGCTTATCAATCCCCAGCGAGGCCGCAGGCCGAGCCTTCTGCTCCGCGTAGGGCGAAGCACGGAGCGTCCATCACGGACTAAATTTACTATTGCGAAGCCGAAGGCTGAGCCATAGCCCTGAGCAAACCCACATCGTGTTAGCTTTTGCGAAGCCGAAGGCTGAGCCATGGCTCTCAGGAAAACCACACCGCGTTAGTTTTTGCGAAGGCCGAAGGCCGAGCTATCTACGTGAGGCTGTAGGCCGAACTTCGAATAACAAGAGAAGCTTACCAACCCTTAGCGAGGCCGCAGGCCGAGCTTTCATCTCCTCGTAGGGCCAAGCCCGCAGTGTTTTATTGTTGACTCAAGTAATAAGTTAGAAGTTGCGATGCCGAAGGCTGAGCTTGAGGTTTTAGAAAAACTACGACGTGTTAGCTTCTGCGAGGCCGTAGGCCGAGCTTTGCATATGAGGCCGTAGGCCGAACAAAGCCTTTTTCAATGAATTAGGTAACTGTGCGAAGCCGAAGGCTGAGCGGCTTCACTATCTAAAGCTATCCCATGAAGCTTTTGCGAGGCCGAAGGCCGAGCTTCGAATGTGAGGCCGAAGGCCGAACAAAGCGTATTGCTCAGCCGCATAACAAGAGCGGTAGTTACAACCCCCGGCGAGGCCGCAGGCCGAGCTTCGAATGTGAAGCCGGAGGCCAAACTCCGCATACGGTGTAGCCCGGAGCGTCCATCAGCGATAGGACATTGAACTTTTTGCCTGCCATACTAAGACATCCCATACTAAATGTACTGGGAGTCATCGTAAGTGCTTCTTTGTATGAAAAATTCTTGTAAATCTTCACGGAAACATTGAAAAATTTGTGAGGCTACAGGCCGAGCTTCGAATGTGAGGCCGAAGGCCGAACTCCGCGTAGGGCGGAGCCCGGAGCGTCCTCCAATGGCGGCCCAACTAACTTCGCGAAGCCGTAGGCTGAGCGCCCGCACACTGTGTCGCCTAAAGCTAATCGCTACAGTAACTAACAGGCGAGGCCGGAGGCCGAGCTCCGAGTGTGAGGCCGAAGGCCAAACTACGCGTAGGGCGTAGCCCGGAGCGTTGGATTTCAACCCCCAGCGAGGCCGCAGGCCGAGCTTCGACTGTGAGGCCAGAGGCCGAACTCCGCGTAGGGCGAAGCCCGGAGCGTCCATCATCGACCTTCAAGTAACTTCGCGAAGCCGTAGGCTGAGCCTCCGCACTAGGATCCTTTTGCTAAAGCAACATCCACCCAGAAAAGGACGAGAGTTTTGTTCCGGAACTGTGAACCCAATTACAAGCAACTGCGAGGCCGGAGGCCGAGCTGCGGCGAGGCCCCCTAGGGCCTCGCGGCCGCGGGAGGGCGAAGCCCGGAGCGGCCAACCCCGCACTAGGATTCTTTTGCTAAAACACCAACCTCACAGAAAAGACTGAGAGCAACCACCGCGAAACATCCAACCCCCCCTCAAACAACTGCGAGGCCGAAGGCCGAGCTGCGGCGAGGCCCCCGGGGGCCTCGCAGCCGCGGGAGGGGCGAAGCCCCGGAGCGGCCAGCGTCGCAGACCTAGCTTATGGCCGCGAGTCGGCCGTAGGCCGGCGGCCAGAAGCTAGTCTATAATATATAAAGCTCGACTACCACTGACTGACTGACTGACTGATCAGGGGTGTTTTTCACACATTTTGAACTCGTTTTGGGTCATTTTCACTTTTTGAGAATTTTTATTATTTTTATCAAACCAGGTTTAGGAAAAAAAAATTGGGAAAAAACAAGATGGCGGCTTTTTTTTAGACATCAACTTTTTTGTTTGTGGCGCTGATTTTTTCCTTTTTTAACTGGGTGTTGCCATGTCAAAATTGAGTATTTTGAAAAAATATTTTTTTTTAAAAAGAACGTCCCCAGGCAGCCATCTTGGATTGAAAAACGGGTTTTAGAGTGGTTTTTGCGATGCCATAGTGAAGTGAGTTTCTGTTCGATTTTCAAAATTCTTCTTTTGTTCTGTTGCTTGGATAGTCCACTTGACATCCTCATCCATAGATTATGAAAATCCAAGATGGCGGCGGCGCTGGCGGCCATTTTGTTCCGATCAGCGAAATCGACCATTTTTGAGGCGATTTTTCCGGTAGATGGCAACACTTGAGCGTTTTTTGAAGTATGCACCGACTGTGGGTAATTTATTCAATTATTGCCAGGAATGTGAATTTCTACCACATTCATGGTAGTTTTTGGGACAGGGCCCGGGAAAGTCGAAATGAGAAATATGACAGCTGTCAAAAAAACTTGAATGCAGTTTGATGGCAACTTAGGTACCTAATGACCTTTTAGTATTTTTGCGGAAAACAACTGGCAACACTGGGAACTATGGTAGAAAATAAAATTTTCGACATGGGTGTCTTTAAAGTTAGTGACGGATACTTCCGCATATGGTAGAAAAAAAGTGAAAACGCCAAGTGTTGCCATATATAGTCCAGATTATGGGAAAAATACGGGATTTCTGAATTTCAAGATGGCGGGCGAGCTAGCGGCCATTTTGTGAAAAGTTTGCGATTTTCAAACTGTTTTTCGAGCTTTTTTGGGTGTTGCCAATTTTTGAGAGGCATGGAATGTACTAGCCAATCGTGTAGTTTGTGCTTGCGGGTTGCCAGGTTACAAATTATTTTTGGTAACTTTTGTAGTTTTTGAGAAATGTCCTGAAAAAGTTGAAAATAGAAATAAAGGCATTTCAGCAACAAAAATGCCCTAGGCTGGTTAAATGAGACCATTAAAATGACATTTGACCATTTTTATCAAAATCAACTGGCAACACTGGAAATGAGAATTAAAAGTTTTTTTTGGAAGGGGTCACTTTGAAGGTACCTTGAGGGAGTTGTGGGCAAGATAGAAAAAAACTAATGATACCATTTTTCGTGCAATATAACTGACATTGCAGCAAAAGTCTAAAATGCCAAGAAAACAATATGGCAGGTACACTGGCGGCCATTTCAAAATATGACAGTTTTAAATTTTACTCAAATTATTTTTTAAGGTAGATGGCGTCATTTTACAGGAAAATGTTACTTGGGTTTATTGTCAGGTTTAGTGAGGCCCACAGTATGATGAAAAAAATTACCCCATTTTCAGGGTATATTCTGAGATTTATCCAAAAAACAAAATTGCTTTGTTTTTTAAAAAAAAGTATGTCATCCTGTTCTAAACTATCCACTCATAACGATTTGACCCATTTAAGGGTAGTTTACTACCTGTAAGTACAAATTAAGGACCATGAACTTTTGACCTGCCGTACTAAGATATCCCATACTAAATGTACTGGGAGTCACTGAAAATGCTACTTTGTATGAAAAATTCTTTTGAATTATCGCGCAAACATTGAAAAATTAGCGAGGCCGCAGGCCGAGCTTCGAATGTGAGGCCGAAGGCCGAACTCCGCGTAGGGCGAAGCCCGGAGCGTCCCCTAACGACAGCCCAACTAACTTCGCGAAGCCGTAGGCTGAGCGCCCGCACACGGTGAAGTCCACAGTTGATCGCCTTAGTAACTAAAGGGCGAGGCCGGAGGCCGAGCTTCGAGTGTGAGGCCGGAGGCCTGAACTATGCGTACGGCATAGCCTAAAGAGATGCTTACCAACCCCCAGCGAGGCCGCAGGCCGAGCTTTAGACTCAGCGTGGGGCGAAGCCCGGAGCGTCTTTCATCGACTTGAGTAATTATTTAGTAGTCGCGAAGCCGAAGGCTGAGCTTGCGGCTCTAGCAAAACCATCCTGAGCTAGCTTTTGCGAGGCCGAAGGCCGAGCCATTAATGTGAGGCCGCAGGCCGAGCTTTCTGATCCGCGTAGGTCGAAGCCGAAGGCTGAGCCATATCCTCGAGCAAATCCACACCGTGTTAGTTTTCTGCGAGGCCGAAGGCCGAGCCATAGCTCTCAGCAAAACCACAATGTTAGTTTTTTGCGAGGCCGAAGGCCGAGCTATTAACGTGAGGCTGTAAGCCGAACTTCAAACAGGGCGTAGCACGGAGGGAAGCTTATCAATCCCCAGCGAGGCCGCAGGCCGAGCCTTCTGCTCCGCGTAGGGCGAAGCACGGAGCGTCCATCACGGACTAAATTTACTATTGCGAAGCCGAAGGCTGAGCCATAGCCCTGAGCAAACCCACATCGTGTTAGCTTTTGCGAAGCCGAAGGCTGAGCCATGGCTCTCAGGAAAACCACACCGCGTTAGTTTTTGCGAAGGCCGAAGGCCGAGCTATCTACGTGAGGCTGTAGGCCGAACTTCGAATAACAAGAGAAGCTTACCAACCCTTAGCGAGGCCGCAGGCCGAGCTTTCATCTCCTCGTAGGGCCAAGCCCGCAGTGTTTTATTGTTGACTCAAGTAATAAGTTAGAAGTTGCGATGCCGAAGGCTGAGCTTGAGGTTTTAGAAAAACTACGACGTGTTAGCTTCTGCGAGGCCGTAGGCCGAGCTTTGCATATGAGGCCGTAGGCCGAACAAAGCCTTTTTCAATGAATTAGGTAACTGTGCGAAGCCGAAGGCTGAGCGGCTTCACTATCTAAAGCTATCCCATGAAGCTTTTGCGAGGCCGAAGGCCGAGCTTCGAATGTGAGGCCGAAGGCCGAACAAAGCGTATTGCTCAGCCGCATAACAAGAGCGGTAGTTACAACCCCCGGCGAGGCCGCAGGCCGAGCTTCGAATGTGAAGCCGGAGGCCAAACTCCGCATACGGTGTAGCCCGGAGCGTCCATCAGCGATAGGACATTGAACTTTTTGCCTGCCATACTAAGACATCCCATACTAAATGTACTGGGAGTCATCGTAAGTGCTTCTTTGTATGAAAAATTCTTGTAAATCTTCACGGAAACATTGAAAAATTTGTGAGGCTACAGGCCGAGCTTCGAATGTGAGGCCGAAGGCCGAACTCCGCGTAGGGCGGAGCCCGGAGCGTCCTCCAATGGCGGCCCAACTAACTTCGCGAAGCCGTAGGCTGAGCGCCCGCACACTGTGTCGCCTAAAGCTAATCGCTACAGTAACTAACAGGCGAGGCCGGAGGCCGAGCTCCGAGTGTGAGGCCGAAGGCCAAACTACGCGTAGGGCGTAGCCCGGAGCGTTGGATTTCAACCCCCAGCGAGGCCGCAGGCCGAGCTTCGACTGTGAGGCCAGAGGCCGAACTCCGCGTAGGGCGAAGCCCGGAGCGTCCATCATCGACCTTCAAGTAACTTCGCGAAGCCGTAGGCTGAGCCTCCGCACTAGGATCCTTTTGCTAAAGCAACATCCACCCAGAAAAGGACGAGAGTTTTGTTCCGGAACTGTGAACCCAATTACAAGCAACTGCGAGGCCGGAGGCCGAGCTGCGGCGAGGCCCCCTAGGGCCTCGCGGCCGCGGGAGGGCGAAGCCCGGAGCGGCCAACCCCGCACTAGGATTCTTTTGCTAAAACACCAACCTCACAGAAAAGACTGAGAGCAACCACCGCGAAACATCCAACCCCCCCTCAAACAACTGCGAGGCCGAAGGCCGAGCTGCGGCGAGGCCCCCGGGGGCCTCGCAGCCGCGGGAGGGGCGAAGCCCCGGAGCGGCCAGCGTCGCAGACCTAGCTTATGGCCGCGAGTCGGCCGTAGGCCGGCGGCCAGAAGCTAGTCTATAATATATAAAGCTCGACTACCACTGACTGACTGACTGACTGATCAGGGGTGTTTTTCACACATTTTGAACTCGTTTTGGGTCATTTTCACTTTTTGAGAATTTTTATTATTTTTATCAAACCAGGTTTAGGAAAAAAAAATTGGGAAAAAACAAGATGGCGGCTTTTTTTTAGACATCAACTTTTTTGTTTGTGGCGCTGATTTTTTCCTTTTTTAACTGGGTGTTGCCATGTCAAAATTGAGTATTTTGAAAAAATATTTTTTTTTAAAAAGAACGTCCCCAGGCAGCCATCTTGGATTGAAAAACGGGTTTTAGAGTGGTTTTTGCGATGCCATAGTGAAGTGAGTTTCTGTTCGATTTTCAAAATTCTTCTTTTGTTCTGTTGCTTGGATAGTCCACTTGACATCCTCATCCATAGATTATGAAAATCCAAGATGGCGGCGGCGCTGGCGGCCATTTTGTTCCGATCAGCGAAATCGACCATTTTTGAGGCGATTTTTCCGGTAGATGGCAACACTTGAGCGTTTTTTGAAGTATGCACCGACTGTGGGTAATTTATTCAATTATTGCCAGGAATGTGAATTTCTACCACATTCATGGTAGTTTTTGGGACAGGGCCCGGGAAAGTCGAAATGAGAAATATGACAGCTGTCAAAAAAACTTGAATGCAGTTTGATGGCAACTTAGGTACCTAATGACCTTTTAGTATTTTTGCGGAAAACAACTGGCAACACTGGGAACTATGGTAGAAAATAAAATTTTCGACATGGGTGTCTTTAAAGTTAGTGACGGATACTTCCGCATATGGTAGAAAAAAAGTGAAAACGCCAAGTGTTGCCATATATAGTCCAGATTATGGGAAAAATACGGGATTTCTGAATTTCAAGATGGCGGGCGAGCTAGCGGCCATTTTGTGAAAAGTTTGCGATTTTCAAACTGTTTTTCGAGCTTTTTTGGGTGTTGCCAATTTTTGAGAGGCATGGAATGTACTAGCCAATCGTGTAGTTTGTGCTTGCGGGTTGCCAGGTTACAAATTATTTTTGGTAACTTTTGTAGTTTTTGAGAAATGTCCTGAAAAAGTTGAAAATAGAAATAAAGGCATTTCAGCAACAAAAATGCCCTAGGCTGGTTAAATGAGACCATTAAAATGACATTTGACCATTTTTATCAAAATCAACTGGCAACACTGGAAATGAGAATTAAAAGTTTTTTTTGGAAGGGGTCACTTTGAAGGTACCTTGAGGGAGTTGTGGGCAAGATAGAAAAAAACTAATGATACCATTTTTCGTGCAATATAACTGACATTGCAGCAAAAGTCTAAAATGCCAAGAAAACAATATGGCAGGTACACTGGCGGCCATTTCAAAATATGACAGTTTTAAATTTTACTCAAATTATTTTTTAAGGTAGATGGCGTCATTTTACAGGAAAATGTTACTTGGGTTTATTGTCAGGTTTAGTGAGGCCCACAGTATGATGAAAAAAATTACCCCATTTTCAGGGTATATTCTGAGATTTATCCAAAAAACAAAATTGCTTTGTTTTTTAAAAAAAAGTATGTCATCCTGTTCTAAACTATCCACTCATAACGATTTGACCCATTTAAGGGTAGTTTACTACCTGTAAGTACAAATTAAGGACCATGAACTTTTGACCTGCCGTACTAAGATATCCCATACTAAATGTACTGGGAGTCACTGAAAATGCTACTTTGTATGAAAAATTCTTTTGAATTATCGCGCAAACATTGAAAAATTAGCGAGGCCGCAGGCCGAGCTTCGAATGTGAGGCCGAAGGCCGAACTCCGCGTAGGGCGAAGCCCGGAGCGTCCCCTAACGACAGCCCAACTAACTTCGCGAAGCCGTAGGCTGAGCGCCCGCACACGGTGAAGTCCACAGTTGATCGCCTTAGTAACTAAAGGGCGAGGCCGGAGGCCGAGCTTCGAGTGTGAGGCCGGAGGCCTGAACTATGCGTACGGCATAGCCTAAAGAGATGCTTACCAACCCCCAGCGAGGCCGCAGGCCGAGCTTTAGACTCAGCGTGGGGCGAAGCCCGGAGCGTCTTTCATCGACTTGAGTAATTATTTAGTAGTCGCGAAGCCGAAGGCTGAGCTTGCGGCTCTAGCAAAACCATCCTGAGCTAGCTTTTGCGAGGCCGAAGGCCGAGCCATTAATGTGAGGCCGCAGGCCGAGCTTTCTGATCCGCGTAGGTCGAAGCCGAAGGCTGAGCCATATCCTCGAGCAAATCCACACCGTGTTAGTTTTCTGCGAGGCCGAAGGCCGAGCCATAGCTCTCAGCAAAACCACAATGTTAGTTTTTTGCGAGGCCGAAGGCCGAGCTATTAACGTGAGGCTGTAAGCCGAACTTCAAACAGGGCGTAGCACGGAGGGAAGCTTATCAATCCCCAGCGAGGCCGCAGGCCGAGCCTTCTGCTCCGCGTAGGGCGAAGCACGGAGCGTCCATCACGGACTAAATTTACTATTGCGAAGCCGAAGGCTGAGCCATAGCCCTGAGCAAACCCACATCGTGTTAGCTTTTGCGAAGCCGAAGGCTGAGCCATGGCTCTCAGGAAAACCACACCGCGTTAGTTTTTGCGAAGGCCGAAGGCCGAGCTATCTACGTGAGGCTGTAGGCCGAACTTCGAATAACAAGAGAAGCTTACCAACCCTTAGCGAGGCCGCAGGCCGAGCTTTCATCTCCTCGTAGGGCCAAGCCCGCAGTGTTTTATTGTTGACTCAAGTAATAAGTTAGAAGTTGCGATGCCGAAGGCTGAGCTTGAGGTTTTAGAAAAACTACGACGTGTTAGCTTCTGCGAGGCCGTAGGCCGAGCTTTGCATATGAGGCCGTAGGCCGAACAAAGCCTTTTTCAATGAATTAGGTAACTGTGCGAAGCCGAAGGCTGAGCGGCTTCACTATCTAAAGCTATCCCATGAAGCTTTTGCGAGGCCGAAGGCCGAGCTTCGAATGTGAGGCCGAAGGCCGAACAAAGCGTATTGCTCAGCCGCATAACAAGAGCGGTAGTTACAACCCCCGGCGAGGCCGCAGGCCGAGCTTCGAATGTGAAGCCGGAGGCCAAACTCCGCATACGGTGTAGCCCGGAGCGTCCATCAGCGATAGGACATTGAACTTTTTGCCTGCCATACTAAGACATCCCATACTAAATGTACTGGGAGTCATCGTAAGTGCTTCTTTGTATGAAAAATTCTTGTAAATCTTCACGGAAACATTGAAAAATTTGTGAGGCTACAGGCCGAGCTTCGAATGTGAGGCCGAAGGCCGAACTCCGCGTAGGGCGGAGCCCGGAGCGTCCTCCAATGGCGGCCCAACTAACTTCGCGAAGCCGTAGGCTGAGCGCCCGCACACTGTGTCGCCTAAAGCTAATCGCTACAGTAACTAACAGGCGAGGCCGGAGGCCGAGCTCCGAGTGTGAGGCCGAAGGCCAAACTACGCGTAGGGCGTAGCCCGGAGCGTTGGATTTCAACCCCCAGCGAGGCCGCAGGCCGAGCTTCGACTGTGAGGCCAGAGGCCGAACTCCGCGTAGGGCGAAGCCCGGAGCGTCCATCATCGACCTTCAAGTAACTTCGCGAAGCCGTAGGCTGAGCCTCCGCACTAGGATCCTTTTGCTAAAGCAACATCCACCCAGAAAAGGACGAGAGTTTTGTTCCGGAACTGTGAACCCAATTACAAGCAACTGCGAGGCCGGAGGCCGAGCTGCGGCGAGGCCCCCTAGGGCCTCGCGGCCGCGGGAGGGCGAAGCCCGGAGCGGCCAACCCCGCACTAGGATTCTTTTGCTAAAACACCAACCTCACAGAAAAGACTGAGAGCAACCACCGCGAAACATCCAACCCCCCCTCAAACAACTGCGAGGCCGAAGGCCGAGCTGCGGCGAGGCCCCCGGGGGCCTCGCAGCCGCGGGAGGGGCGAAGCCCCGGAGCGGCCAGCGTCGCAGACCTAGCTTATGGCCGCGAGTCGGCCGTAGGCCGGCGGCCAGAAGCTAGTCTATAATATATAAAGCTCGATTACCACTCACTCACTCACTGACTGATCAGGGGTGTTTTTCACTTATTTAGAGGTGTTTTAGGGTGATTTTCACTTTTTGGGAATTTTTGTTATTTTTATCAACGCAGCTTTTTTAGTTTTTTTTTTTCAAAAAACAAAATGGCGGCTCTTTTTGAGACATCAACTTTTTTGTTTGAGGCGCTGAATTTTTTCTTTTTTTACTGGGTGTTGCCATATCAAAATTGAGTATTTTGAAAAAATATTTTGAAAAAAAAAAATACTGTTTCGCCGCCATCTTGGATTGAAAAACGGGTTTTAGAGTGGTTTTTGCGTTGCCATAGTGAAGTGAGTTTATGTTCGATTTTCAAAATTTTTATTTTATAGTATTGCTTGTATAGTCTACTCGACATCCTCATCCACAGATTATAAAAATTCAAGATGGCGGCGGCGCTGGCGGCCATTTTGTTCCGATCAGCAAAATCGACCATTTTTGACGTGGTTTTTCCGGTAGATGGCAACACTTGAGCGTTTTACTAAGTATGCACCGATTGTGGGTAATTTATTCGAGTGTTGCCAGAAATATGAATTTCTACCAAATTCATGGTAGTTTTTGGGATAGGGCTCGGGAAAGTCGAAATGAGAAATATGACAGCTGTCAAAAAAACTTGAATGCAGTTTCATGGCAACCCAAGTCCCAAATGACCTTTTAGTATTTTTGCAAAAATCGACTGGCAACACTGGGAAATATGGTAGAAAATAAAATTTTCGACATGGGTGTCTTTAAAGTTAGTGACGGATACTTACGCAAATGGTAGAAAAAAAGAGAAAACGCCAAGTGTTGCCATATATAGTCCAGATTATGGGAAAAATACGGGATTTCTGAATTTCAAGATGGCGGACGAGCTGGCGGCCATTTTGTGAAAAGTTTGCGATTTTCAAACTGTTTTTTGAGCTTTTTGGGGTGTTGCCAATTTTTGAGAGGGATGGAATGTACTAGGCAATCGTGAAGCTCGTGCTTGCGGGTTGCCAGGTTACAAAATATTTTTGGTAGCTTTAGTAGTTTTTGAGAAATGACCCGAAAAAGTCGAAAATAGAAATAAAGTCTTTTCAGTAATAAAAATGCTCTAGGCCGGTTAAGTGCGACCATTAAAATGACATTTGACCATTTTCATCAAAATCAACTGGCAACACTGGAAATCAGAAATAAAACTGTTTTTTGGAAGGGGTCACTTTGAAGGTGTCTTGAGGGAGTTGTGTGCGAGATAGAAAAAAACTAATGATACCGTTTTTCGTGCAATATAACTAGGATTGCGCGAAAAGTCCTAAATGTCAAGAATTAAATATGGCAGGTACACTGGCGGCCATTTCAAAATATGACAATTTAAAATTTTACTCAAATTGTTTATTTAGGTAGTCGTCGTCATTTTACAGGAAAATGTTACTTGGGTTTTTTGTCAGGTTCAGTGAGGCCTACAGTATGGTGAAATAAATTACCCCATTTTCAGGGTAAATTCTGAGATTTACCCAAAAAAGAAAATTGGTTTGTTTTAAAAAAAAAAAGTATGTCATCCTGTTCAAAACTATCCACTTATAACGATTTGACCCATTTAAGGGTAGTTCACCCCCTTGAAGTACGAATTAAGGGCAATAAACTTTTGACCTGCCATACTAAGACATCCCATACTAAATGTACTGGGAGTCACTGAAAATGCTACTTTGTATGAAAATTCTTTTGAACTATCGCACAAACATTGAAAAATTTGCGAGGCCGCAGGCCGAGCTTCGAATGTGAGGCCGAAGGCCGAACTCCGCGTAGGGCGAAGCCCGGAGCGTCCCCCAATGACGGCCCAACTAACTTCGCGAAGCCGTAGGCTGAGCGCCCGCACACGGTGAAGTCCAAAGTTAATTGTCTTAGTTACTTATAGGCGAGGCCGGAGGCCGAGCTCCGACTGTGAGGCCGAAGGCCGAACTACGCGTAGGGCGCAGCCCGGAGCGTTGGATTTCAACCCCCAGCGAGGCCGCAGGCCGAGCTTCGACTGTGAGGCCAGAGGCCGAACTCCGCGTAGGGCGAAGCCCGGAGCGTCCATCACCGACCTTCAAGTAACTTCGCGAAGCCGTAGGCTGAGCGTCCGCACTAGGATCCTTTTGCTAAAACAACAACCACCCAGAAAAGGACGAGAGCTTTGTCCCGGAAAATTGACGCCAATTACAAGCAACTGCGAGGCCGAAGGCCGAGCTGCGGCGAGGGCCCTTAGAGCCTCGCGGCCGCGGGAGGGCGAAGCCCGGAGCGGCCAATCCCGCACTAGGATTCTTTTGCTAAAACACCTTCCACCCAGAAAAGAACGAGAGCGCCATTCGCGAAACTGCAACCCCATCGTCACACAAATGCGAGGCCGAAGGCCGAGCTGCGGCGAGGCCCCCGGGGGCCTCGCAGCCGCGGGAGGGGCGAAGCCCCGGAGCGGCCAGCGTCGCAGACCTAGCTTATGGCCGCGAGTCGGCCGTAGGCCGGCGGCCAGAAGCTAGTCTATAATATATAAAGCTCGATTACCACTCACTGACTCACTGACTCACTCACTGATCAGGGGTGTTTTTCACTTATTTAGAGGTGTTTTAGGGTTAATTTCACTTTTTGAGAATTTTCGTTATTTTTATCAACACAGCTTTTTTAGTTTTTTTTTTTCAAAAAACAAAATGGCGTCTTTTTTTCAAACATCAACTTTTTTGTTTCAAGCGCTGAATTTTTTCTTTTTTAACTGGGTGTTGCCATGTCGAAATTGGGTATTTTGAAAAAATATTTTTTTAAAAAAAGAACGTCCCCACGCCGCCATCTTGGATTGAAAAACGGGTTTTAGAGTGGTTTTTGCGATGCCATAGTGAAGTGAGTTTCTGTTCGATTTTCAAAATACTTCTTTTGTTTTGTTGCTCGTATAGTCCACTTGACATCCTCATCCACAGATTATAAAAATTCAAGATGGCGGCGGCGCTGGCGGCCATTTTGTTCCGATCAGCGAAATCGACCATTTTTGACGTGACTTTTCCGGTAGATCGCAACACTTGAGCGTTTTTCGTTGTATGCACCGATTGTGGGTAATTTATTAGAGTGTTGCCACGAATGTGAATTTCTACCAAATTCATGGTAGTTTTTGGGATAGGGCTCGGGAAAGTCGAAATGAGAAATATGACAGCTGTCAAAAAATCTTGAATGCAGTTTGATGGCCACTCAGGTCCCTAATGGCCTTTCAGTATTTTTGCAAAAATCGACTGGCAACACTGGGAACTATGGTAGAAAATAAAATTTTCGACATGGGTGTCTTTAAAGTTAGTGACGGACACTTCCGCATATGGGAGAAAAAAAGCGGAAACGCCAAGTGTTGCCATATATAGTCCAGATTATGGGAAAAATACGGGATTTCTGAATTTCAAGATGGCGGACGAGCTGGCGGCTATTTTGTGAAAAGTTTGCGATTTTCAAACTGTTTTTTGAGCTTTTTGGGGTGTTGCCAATTATTGAGAGGGATGAAATGTAGTAGCCAATCGTATAGCTCGTGCTTGCGGGTTGCCAGGATACAATATTTTTTTGGTAGTAATAGTAGTTTTTGAGAAATGGCCCGAAAAATTCGAAAATAGAAATAAAGTCTTTTCAGTAATAAAAATGCCCTAGGCCGGTTAAATGCAACCATTAAAATGACATTTGACCATTTTCATCGAAATCAACTGGCAACACTGGAAATGAGAATTAAAACTTTTTTTTCGAAGGGGTCACTTTGAAGGTCTCTTGAGGGAGTTGTGAGCAAGGTAGAAAAAAACTAATGATACCGTTTTTCGTGCAATATAACTGAAATTGCACCGAAAGTGTAAAATGTCAAGAATTCAGTATAACAGGTACACTGGCGGCCATTTCAAAATATGTCAATTTTAAATGTTACTCAAATCGTTTTTTTCGGTAGATCGCGTCATTTTACAGGAAAATGTTAGTTAGGTTTATTGTCAGGTTCAGTGAGGCCTATAGTATGGTGAAAAAAAATACCCCATTTTCAGGGTAATTTCTGAGATTTACCCAAAAAACAAAATTGCTTTGTTTTTTAAAAAAAAGTATGTCATCCTGTTCAAAACTATCCACTTATAACGATTTGACCCAATTAAAGGTAGTTTACCCCCTTGAAGTACGAATTACGGACCGTGAACTTTTGGCCTGCCGTACTAAGGTATCCCATACTAAATGTACTGGGAGTTACTGCAAATGCTGCTTCGTATGAAAAATTCTTTTGAATTAATGCGCAAACATTGAAAATCTTGCGAGGCCGCAGGCCGAGTTGCGAATGTGAGGCCGAAGGCCGAACTCCGCGTAGGGCGAAGCCCGAAGCGTCCTCTAACGACAGCCCAACTAACTTCGCGAAGCCGTAGGCTGAGCGTCTGCACACGGATAAGTCCACAGTTGATCGCCTTAGTAACTAAAGGGCGAGGCCGGAGGCCGAGCTTCGAGTTTGAGGCTGGAGGCCGAACTATGCGTACGGCGTGGCCCGCAGAGATGCTTACCAACCCCCAGCGAGGCCGCAGGCCGAGCTCTATACCCAGCGTAGGGCGAAGCCCGGAGCGTCTTTCCTCAACTTGAGTAATTATTTAGTAGTCGCGAAGCCGAAGGCTGAGCTTGCGGCTCTAGCAAAACCATCCTGAGCTAGCTTTTGCGAGGCCGAAGGCCGAGCCATTAATGTGAGGCCGCAGGCCGAGCTCTCTGATCCGCGTAGGTCGAAGCCGAAGGCTGAGCCATATCCTTGAGCAAATCCACACCGTGTTAGTTTTCTGCGAGGCCGAAGGCCGAGCCATAGCTCTCAGCAAAACCACAATGTTAGTTTTTTGCGAGGCCGAAGGCCGAGCTATTATCGTGAGGCTGTAAGCCGAACTTCAAACAGGGCGTAGCACGGAGGGAAGCTTATCAACCCCCAGCGAGGCCGCAGGCCGAGCTTTCTGCTCCGCGTAGGGCGAAGCACGGAGCGTCCATCACGGACTAAATTTACTTTTGCGAAGCCGAAGGCTGAGCCATAGCCCTGAGCAAACCCACATCGTGTTAGCTTTTGCGAAGCCGAAGGCTGAGCCATGGCTCTCAGGAAAACCACACCGTGTTAGTTTTTGCGAAGGCCGAAGGCCGAGCTATCTACGTGAGGCTGTTGGCGGAACTTCGAATAACAAGCGAAGCTTACCAACCCTTAGCGAGGCCGCAGGCCGAGCTTTCATCTCCTCGTAGGGCCAAGCCCGCAGTGTTTTATTGTTGACTCAAGTAATAAATGATTTTTAATTTAATTTTAATTTAATTTAATAAGTTAGAAGTTGCGAAGCCGAAGGCTGAGCTTGAGGTTTTAGAAAAACTACGACGTGTTAGCTTCTGCGAGGCCGTAGGCCGAGCTTTGCATATGAGGCCGTAGGCCGAACTAAGCCTTCTTCAATGATTTAGGTAACTGTGCGAAGCCGAAGGCTGAGCGCCTTCACTATCTAAAGCTATCCCATGAAACTTTTGCGAGGCCGTAGGCCGAGCTTTGCATGTGAGGCCGTAGGCCGAACTAAGCCTTCTTCAATGAATTAAGGTAACTGTGCGAAGCCGAAGGCTGAGCGCCGTCACTATCTAAAGCTATCCCATGAAGCTTTTGCGAGGCCGTAGGCCGAGCTTTGCATGTGAGGCCGTAGGCCGAACTAAGCCTTCTTCAATGAATTAAGGTAACTGTGCGAAGCCGAAGGCTGAGCGCCTTCACTATCTAAAGCTATCCCATGAAACTTTTGCGAGGCCGTAGGCCGAGCTTTGCATGTGAGGCCGTAGGCCGAACTAAGCCTTCTTCAATGAATTAAGGTAACTGTGCGAAGCCGAAGGCTGAGCGCCGTCACTATCTAAAGCTATCCCATGAAGCTTTTGCGAGGCCGTAGGCCGAGCTTTGCATGTGAGGCCGTAGGCCGAACTAAGCCTTCTTCAATGAATTAAGGTAACTGTGCGAAGCCGAAGGCTGAGCGCCTTCACTATCTAAAGCTATCCCATGAAACTTTTGCGAGGCCGAAGGCCGAGCTTCGAATGTGAGGCCGAAGGCCGAACCAAGCGTATTGCCCAGCCAAGAGCGGTAGTTACAACCCCCAGCGAGGCCGCAGGCCGAGCTTCGAATGTGAAGCCGGAGGCCAAACTCCGCATACGGTGTAGCCCGGAGGGTCCATCAGCGATCTCCAAGTAACTTCGCGAAGCCGCAGGCTGAGCGCCCGCACTAGGATTCTTTTGCTAAAACACCAACTACCCAGAAAAGACAGAGAGCGAGGTCCGCGGAACAGCAACCCCATCGTCACACAAATGCGAGGCCGAAGGCCGAGCTGCGGCGAGGCCCCCGGGGGCCTCGCAGCCGCGGGAGGGGCGAAGCCCCGGAGCGGCCAGCGTCGCAGACCTAGCTTATGGCCGCGAGTCGGCCGTAGGCCGGCGGCCAAAAGCTAGTCTATAATATATAAAGCTCGACTACCACTGACTGACTGACTGACTGATCAGGGGTGTTTTTCACACATTTTGAACTCGTTTTGGGTCATTTTCACTTTTTGAGAATTTTTATTATTTTTATCAAACCAGGTTTAGGAAAAAAAAATTGGGAAAAAACAAGATGGCGGCTTTTTTTTAGACATCAACTTTTTTGTTTGTGGCGCTGATTTTTTCCTTTTTTAACTGGGTGTTGCCATGTCAAAATTGAGTATTTTGAAAAAATATTTTTTTTTAAAAAGAACGTCCCCAGGCAGCCATCTTGGATTGAAAAACGGGTTTTAGAGTGGTTTTTGCGATGCCATAGTGAAGTGAGTTTCTGTTCGATTTTCAAAATTCTTCTTTTGTTCTGTTGCTTGGATAGTCCACTTGACATCCTCATCCATAGATTATGAAAATCCAAGATGGCGGCGGCGCTGGCGGCCATTTTGTTCCGATCAGCGAAATCGACCATTTTTGAGGCGATTTTTCCGGTAGATGGCAACACTTGAGCGTTTTTTGAAGTATGCACCGACTGTGGGTAATTTATTCAATTATTGCCAGGAATGTGAATTTCTACCACATTCATGGTAGTTTTTGGGACAGGGCCCGGGAAAGTCGAAATGAGAAATATGACAGCTGTCAAAAAAACTTGAATGCAGTTTGATGGCAACTTAGGTACCTAATGACCTTTTAGTATTTTTGCGGAAAACAACTGGCAACACTGGGAACTATGGTAGAAAATAAAATTTTCGACATGGGTGTCTTTAAAGTTAGTGACGGATACTTCCGCATATGGTAGAAAAAAAGTGAAAACGCCAAGTGTTGCCATATATAGTCCAGATTATGGGAAAAATACGGGATTTCTGAATTTCAAGATGGCGGGCGAGCTAGCGGCCATTTTGTGAAAAGTTTGCGATTTTCAAACTGTTTTTCGAGCTTTTTTGGGTGTTGCCAATTTTTGAGAGGCATGGAATGTACTAGCCAATCGTGTAGTTTGTGCTTGCGGGTTGCCAGGTTACAAATTATTTTTGGTAACTTTTGTAGTTTTTGAGAAATGTCCTGAAAAAGTTGAAAATAGAAATAAAGGCATTTCAGCAACAAAAATGCCCTAGGCTGGTTAAATGAGACCATTAAAATGACATTTGACCATTTTTATCAAAATCAACTGGCAACACTGGAAATGAGAATTAAAAGTTTTTTTTGGAAGGGGTCACTTTGAAGGTACCTTGAGGGAGTTGTGGGCAAGATAGAAAAAAACTAATGATACCATTTTTCGTGCAATATAACTGACATTGCAGCAAAAGTCTAAAATGCCAAGAAAACAATATGGCAGGTACACTGGCGGCCATTTCAAAATATGACAGTTTTAAATTTTACTCAAATTATTTTTTAAGGTAGATGGCGTCATTTTACAGGAAAATGTTACTTGGGTTTATTGTCAGGTTTAGTGAGGCCCACAGTATGATGAAAAAAATTACCCCATTTTCAGGGTATATTCTGAGATTTATCCAAAAAACAAAATTGCTTTGTTTTTTAAAAAAAAGTATGTCATCCTGTTCTAAACTATCCACTCATAACGATTTGACCCATTTAAGGGTAGTTTACTACCTGTAAGTACAAATTAAGGACCATGAACTTTTGACCTGCCGTACTAAGATATCCCATACTAAATGTACTGGGAGTCACTGAAAATGCTACTTTGTATGAAAAATTCTTTTGAATTATCGCGCAAACATTGAAAAATTAGCGAGGCCGCAGGCCGAGCTTCGAATGTGAGGCCGAAGGCCGAACTCCGCGTAGGGCGAAGCCCGGAGCGTCCCCTAACGACAGCCCAACTAACTTCGCGAAGCCGTAGGCTGAGCGCCCGCACACGGTGAAGTCCACAGTTGATCGCCTTAGTAACTAAAGGGCGAGGCCGGAGGCCGAGCTTCGAGTGTGAGGCCGGAGGCCTGAACTATGCGTACGGCATAGCCTAAAGAGATGCTTACCAACCCCCAGCGAGGCCGCAGGCCGAGCTTTAGACTCAGCGTGGGGCGAAGCCCGGAGCGTCTTTCATCGACTTGAGTAATTATTTAGTAGTCGCGAAGCCGAAGGCTGAGCTTGCGGCTCTAGCAAAACCATCCTGAGCTAGCTTTTGCGAGGCCGAAGGCCGAGCCATTAATGTGAGGCCGCAGGCCGAGCTTTCTGATCCGCGTAGGTCGAAGCCGAAGGCTGAGCCATATCCTCGAGCAAATCCACACCGTGTTAGTTTTCTGCGAGGCCGAAGGCCGAGCCATAGCTCTCAGCAAAACCACAATGTTAGTTTTTTGCGAGGCCGAAGGCCGAGCTATTAACGTGAGGCTGTAAGCCGAACTTCAAACAGGGCGTAGCACGGAGGGAAGCTTATCAATCCCCAGCGAGGCCGCAGGCCGAGCCTTCTGCTCCGCGTAGGGCGAAGCACGGAGCGTCCATCACGGACTAAATTTACTATTGCGAAGCCGAAGGCTGAGCCATAGCCCTGAGCAAACCCACATCGTGTTAGCTTTTGCGAAGCCGAAGGCTGAGCCATGGCTCTCAGGAAAACCACACCGCGTTAGTTTTTGCGAAGGCCGAAGGCCGAGCTATCTACGTGAGGCTGTAGGCCGAACTTCGAATAACAAGAGAAGCTTACCAACCCTTAGCGAGGCCGCAGGCCGAGCTTTCATCTCCTCGTAGGGCCAAGCCCGCAGTGTTTTATTGTTGACTCAAGTAATAAGTTAGAAGTTGCGATGCCGAAGGCTGAGCTTGAGGTTTTAGAAAAACTACGACGTGTTAGCTTCTGCGAGGCCGTAGGCCGAGCTTTGCATATGAGGCCGTAGGCCGAACAAAGCCTTTTTCAATGAATTAGGTAACTGTGCGAAGCCGAAGGCTGAGCGGCTTCACTATCTAAAGCTATCCCATGAAGCTTTTGCGAGGCCGAAGGCCGAGCTTCGAATGTGAGGCCGAAGGCCGAACAAAGCGTATTGCTCAGCCGCATAACAAGAGCGGTAGTTACAACCCCCGGCGAGGCCGCAGGCCGAGCTTCGAATGTGAAGCCGGAGGCCAAACTCCGCATACGGTGTAGCCCGGAGCGTCCATCAGCGATAGGACATTGAACTTTTTGCCTGCCATACTAAGACATCCCATACTAAATGTACTGGGAGTCATCGTAAGTGCTTCTTTGTATGAAAAATTCTTGTAAATCTTCACGGAAACATTGAAAAATTTGTGAGGCTACAGGCCGAGCTTCGAATGTGAGGCCGAAGGCCGAACTCCGCGTAGGGCGGAGCCCGGAGCGTCCTCCAATGGCGGCCCAACTAACTTCGCGAAGCCGTAGGCTGAGCGCCCGCACACTGTGTCGCCTAAAGCTAATCGCTACAGTAACTAACAGGCGAGGCCGGAGGCCGAGCTCCGAGTGTGAGGCCGAAGGCCAAACTACGCGTAGGGCGTAGCCCGGAGCGTTGGATTTCAACCCCCAGCGAGGCCGCAGGCCGAGCTTCGACTGTGAGGCCAGAGGCCGAACTCCGCGTAGGGCGAAGCCCGGAGCGTCCATCATCGACCTTCAAGTAACTTCGCGAAGCCGTAGGCTGAGCCTCCGCACTAGGATCCTTTTGCTAAAGCAACATCCACCCAGAAAAGGACGAGAGTTTTGTTCCGGAACTGTGAACCCAATTACAAGCAACTGCGAGGCCGGAGGCCGAGCTGCGGCGAGGCCCCCTAGGGCCTCGCGGCCGCGGGAGGGCGAAGCCCGGAGCGGCCAACCCCGCACTAGGATTCTTTTGCTAAAACACCAACCTCACAGAAAAGACTGAGAGCAACCACCGCGAAACATCCAACCCCCCCTCAAACAACTGCGAGGCCGAAGGCCGAGCTGCGGCGAGGCCCCCGGGGGCCTCGCAGCCGCGGGAGGGGCGAAGCCCCGGAGCGGCCAGCGTCGCAGACCTAGCTTATGGCCGCGAGTCGGCCGTAGGCCGGCGGCCAGAAGCTAGTCTATTATATATAAAGCTCGACTACCACTGACTGACTGACTGATCAGGGGTGTTTTTCACCTGTTTTGAGGTGTTTTAGGGTGATTCTTACTTTTTGGGAATTTTTCTTATTTTTATCAACGCAGCTTTTTTAGTTTTTTTTTTTCAAAAAACAAAATGGCGGACTTTTTTGAAACATCAACTTTTTTGTTTTAAGCGCAGATTTTTTTCTTTTTCAACTGGGTGTTGCCATGTCCAAATTGGGTATTCTGAAAAAATAAAAGTTTAAAAAAAGAACGTCCCCAGGCCGCCATCTTGGATTGAAAAACGGGTTTCAGAGTGGTTTTTGCGTTGCCATAGTGAAGTGAGTTTCTGTTCGATTTTCAAAATTCTTCTTTTGTTTTTTTGCTTGTATAGTCCACTCGACATCCTCATCCATAGATTAAAAAAATCCAAGATGGCGGCGGCGCTGGCGGCCATTTTGTTCCGATCAGCGAAAACGACCATTTTTGAAGTGATTTTTTCGGTAGATGGCAACACTGGAGCGTTTTGCATAGTATGCACCGATTGTGGGTAATTTATTCGAGTGTTGCCACGAATGTGAATTACTACCAAATTCATGGCAGTTTTTGGGATAGGGCTCGGGAAAGTCGAAATGAGAAATATGACAGCTGTCAAAAAATCTTGAATGCAGTTTGATGGCCACTCAGGTCCCTAATGACCTTTTAGTATTTTTGCAAAAATCGACTAGCAACACTGGGAACTATGGTAGAAAATAAAATTTTCGACATGGGTGTCTTTAAAGTTAGTGACGGATACTTCCGCATATGGTAGAGAAAAAGTGAAAATGCCAAGTGTTGCCATATATAGTCCAAATTATGGGAAAAATACGGGATTTCTGAATTTCAAAATGGCGGACGAGCTGGCGGCCATTTTGTGAAAAGTTTGCGTTTTTTAAACTGTTTTTTAATTTTTTTTCTGTGTTGCCAATTTTTAAGAAGGATGCAATGTACTAGCCAATCATGTAGCTGTTGCTAGCAGGTTTCCAGGCAGAAGAATGTTTTTGGTAGCTTTAGTAGTTTTTGAGAAATGGCCCGAAAAAGTCGAAAATAGAAATAAAGACATTTCAGCCATAAAAATGCCTTAAGGTTGTTGACTGCGCCCATTAAAATGACATTTGACTATTTTTATCAGAATCAACTGGCAACACTGGAAATGAGAATTAAAACTTTTTTTTGGAAGGGGTCACTTTGAAGGTCTCTTGAGGGAGTTGTGAGCTAGGTAGAAAAAAACTAATTATACCGTTTTTTGTGCAAAATAACTGAGATTGCACCGAAAGTGTAAAATGTCAAGAATTCAATATGGCAGGTACACTGACGGCCATTTCAAAATATGCCAATTTAAAAATTTACTAAAGTTGTTTTTTCAGGTAGTTGGCGTCATTATACAGGAAAATGTTATTTGGGTTTTTTGTTAGGTTTAGTAAGGCCTACAGTATGGTGAAAAGAATTACCCCTTTTTCAGGGTAATTTATGAGATTTACCCGAAAAACAAAATTGCTTTGTTTTTAAAAAAAAAGTATGTCATCCTGTTAAAAACTATCCACTCTTAACGATTTGACCTATTTAAGGGTAGTAAACCCCCTTGAAGTACGAATTAAGGGCAATAAACTTTTGACCTGTCATACTAAGACATCCCATACCAAATGTACTGGGAGTCACTGAAAATGCTACTTTGTATGAAAAAATCTTGTGAATTTCCCAGCAATCATCGAAAAATTTGCGAGGCCGCAGGCCGAGCTTCCAACGTGAGGCCGAAGGCCGAACTCCGCGTAGGGCGAAGCCCGGAGCGTCCCCTATGACGGCCCAAATAACTTCGCGAAGCCGTAGGCTGAGCGCCCGCACACGGTGAAGCCCAAAGTCAATTGCCTCAGTTACTAAAAGGCGAGGCCGGAGGCCGAGCTCCGAGTGTGAGGCCGAAGGCCGAACTACGCGTAGGGCGCAGCCCGAAGCGTTGGTATTCAACCCCCAGCGAGGCCGCAGGCCGAGCTTCGACTGTGAGGCCAGAGGCCGAACTCCGCGTAGGGCGAAGCCCGGAGCGTCCATCATCGACCTTCAAGTAACTTCGCGAAGCCGTAGGCTGAGCGTCCGCACTAGGATCCTTTTGCTAAAACAACAACCACTCAGAAAAGGACGAGAGTTTTGTTCCGGAACAGTTAACCCAATTACAAACAACTGCGAGGCCCCCTAGGGCCTCGCGGCCGCGGGAGGGCGAAGCCCGGAGCGGCCAACCCCGCACTAGGATTCTTTTGCTAAAACACCAACCACCCAGAAAAGACTGAAAGCAACCACCGCGAAACGTTCAACCCCCCCTCAAACAACTGCGAGGCCGAAGGCCGAGCTGCGGCGAGGCCCCCGGGGGCCTCGCAGCCGCGGGAGGGGCGAAGCCCCGGAGCGGCCAGCGTCGCAGACCTAGCTTATGGCCGCGAGTCGGCCGTAGGCCGGCGGCCAGAAGCTAGTCTATAATATATAAAGCTCGATTACCACTCACTGACTCACTGACTCACTCACTGATCAGGGGTGTTTTTCACTTATTTAGAGGTGTTTTAGGGTTAATTTCACTTTTTGAGAATTTTCGTTATTTTTATCAACACAGCTTTTTTAGTTTTTTTTTTTCAAAAAACAAAATGGCGTCTTTTTTTCAAACATCAACTTTTTTATGTTTTTATTATTGTTTTAGCATTTTCCATGCAGTATCTTTCTAAAGAAAACCAGAAAAAGACATTTGGTCATGTTGGCATCAGGCAGGACTTGAACCCGCATCTTTCGCAATCCGGGCGACTGCACTACCAATTATGCTACCGAGACCATTAACAGACCGGCCGAATCTTTCTGGTGTATTTTACCCTATGAGCTAGGGTGATTTCATCAATGTTATAGGCATCCACCTCTAACACTCGGAAGAAATATTTTTTCAAATATTTAACTTCCAATTAAGATGAAAAAGCTATTACTATGTTTTTATTATTGTTTTAGCATTTTCCATGCAGTATCTTTCTAAAGAAAACCAGAAAAAGACATTTGGTCATGTTGGCATCAGGCAGGACTTGAACCCGCATCTTTCGCAATCCGGGCGACTGCACTACCAATTATGCTACCGAGACCATTAACAGACCGGCCGAATCTTTCTGGTGTATTTTACCCTATGAGCTAGGGTGATTTCATCAATGTTATAGGCATCCACCTCTAACACTCGGAAGAAATATTTTTTCAAATATTTAACTTCCAATTAAGATGAAAAAGCTATTACTATGTTTTTATTATTGTTTTAGCATTTTCCATGCAGTATCTTTCTAAAGAAAACCAGAAAAAGACATTTGGTCATGTTGGCATCAGGCAGGACTTGAACCCGCATCTTTCGCAATCCGGGCGACTGCACTACCAATTATGCTACCGAGACCATTAACAGACCGGCCGAATCTTTCTGGTGTATTTTACCCTATGAGCTAGGGTGATTTCATCAATGTTATAGGCATCCACCTCTAACACTCGGAAGAAATATTTTTTCAAATATTTAACTTCCAATTAAGATGAAAAAGCTATTACTATGTTTTTATTATTGTTTTAGCATTTTCCATGCAGTATCTTTCTAAAGAAAACCAGAAAAAGACATTTGGTCATGTTGGCATCAGGCAGGACTTGAACCCGCATCTTTCGCAATCCGGGCGACTGCACTACCAATTATGCTACCGAGACCATTAACAGACCGGCCGAATCTTTCTGGTGTATTTTACCCTATGAGCTAGGGTGATTTCATCAATGTTATAGGCATCCACCTCTAACACTCGGAAGAAATATTTTTTCAAATATTTAACTTCCAATTAAGATGAAAAAGCTATTACTATGTTTTTATTATTGTTTTAGCATTTTCCATGCAGTATCTTTCTAAAGAAAACCAGAAAAAGACATTTGGTCATGTTGGCATCAGGCAGGACTTGAACCCGCATCTTTCGCAATCCGGGCGACTGCACTACCAATTATGCTACCGAGACCATTAACAGACCGGCCGAATCTTTCTGGTGTATTTTACCCTATGAGCTAGGGTGATTTCATCAATGTTATAGGCATCCACCTCTAACACTCGGAAGAAATATTTTTTCAAATATTTAACTTCCAATTAAGATGAAAAAGCTATTACTATGTTTTTATTATTGTTTTAGCATTTTCCATGCAGTATCTTTCTAAAGAAAACCAGAAAAAGACATTTGGTCATGTTGGCATCAGGCAGGACTTGAACCCGCATCTTTCGCAATCCGGGCGACTGCACTACCAATTATGCTACCGAGACCATTAACAGACCGGCCGAATCTTTCTGGTGTATTTTACCCTATGAGCTAGGGTGATTTCATCAATGTTATAGGCATCCACCTCTAACACTCGGAAGAAATATTTTTTTCTTTAGAAAGATACTGCATGGAAAATGCTAAAACAATAATAAAAACATAGTAATAGCTTTTTCATCTTAATTGGAAGTTAAATATTTGAAAAAATATTTCTTCCGAGTGTTAGAGGTGGATGCCTATAACATTGATGAAATCACCCTAGCTCATAGGGTAAAATACACCAGAAAGATTCGGCCGGTCTGTTAATGGTCTCGGTAGCATAATTGGTAGTGCAGTCGCCCGGATTGCGAAAGATGCGGGTTCAAGTCCTGCCTGATGCCAACATGACCAAATGTCTTTTTCTGGTTTTCTTTAGAAAGATACTGCATGGAAAATGCTAAAACAATAATAAAAACATAGTAATAGCTTTTTCATCTTAATTGGAAGTTAAATATTTGAAAAAATATTTCTTCCGAGTGTTAGAGGTGGATGCCTATAACATTGATGAAATCACCCTAGCTCATAGGGTAAAATACACCAGAAAGATTCGGCCGGTCTGTTAATGGTCTCGGTAGCATAATTGGTAGTGCAGTCGCCCGGATTGCGAAAGATGCGGGTTCAAGTCCTGCCTGATGCCAACATGACCAAATGTCTTTTTCTGGTTTTCTTTAGAAAGATACTGCATGGAAAATGCTAAAACAATAATAAAAACATAGTAATAGCTTTTTCATCTTAATTGGAAGTTAAATATTTGAAAAAATATTTCTTCCGAGTGTTAGAGGTGGATGCCTATAACATTGATGAAATCACCCTAGCTCATAGGGTAAAATACACCAGAAAGATTCGGCCGGTCTGTTAATGGTCTCGGTAGCATAATTGGTAGTGCAGTCGCCCGGATTGCGAAAGATGCGGGTTCAAGTCCTGCCTGATGCCAACATGACCAAATGTCTTTTTCTGGTTTTCTTTAGAAAGATACTGCATGGAAAATGCTAAAACAATAATAAAAACATAGTAATAGCTTTTTCATCTTAATTGGAAGTTAAATATTTGAAAAAATATTTCTTCCGAGTGTTAGAGGTGGATGCCTATAACATTGATGAAATCACCCTAGCTCATAGGGTAAAATACACCAGAAAGATTCGGCCGGTCTGTTAATGGTCTCGGTAGCATAATTGGTAGTGCAGTCGCCCGGATTGCGAAAGATGCGGGTTCAAGTCCTGCCTGATGCCAACATGACCAAATGTCTTTTTCTGGTTTTCTTTAGAAAGATACTGCATGGAAAATGCTAAAACAATAATAAAAACATAGTAATAGCTTTTTCATCTTAATTGGAAGTTAAATATTTGAAAAAATATTTCTTCCGAGTGTTAGAGGTGGATGCCTATAACATTGATGAAATCACCCTAGCTCATAGGGTAAAATACACCAGAAAGATTCGGCCGGTCTGTTAATGGTCTCGGTAGCATAATTGGTAGTGCAGTCGCCCGGATTGCGAAAGATGCGGGTTCAAGTCCTGCCTGATGCCAACATGACCAAATGTCTTTTTCTGGTTTTCTTTAGAAAGATACTGCATGGAAAATGCTAAAACAATAATAAAAACATAGTAATAGCTTTTTCATCTTAATTGGAAGTTAAATATTTGAAAAAATATTTCTTCCGAGTGTTAGAGGTGGATGCCTATAACATTGATGAAATCACCCTAGCTCATAGGGTAAAATACACCAGAAAGATTCGGCCGGTCTGTTAATGGTCTCGGTAGCATAATTGGTAGTGCAGTCGCCCGGATTGCGAAAGATGCGAGTTCAAGTCCTGCCTGATGCCAACATGACCAAATGTCTTTTTCTGGTTTTCTTTAGAAAAATCAACTTTTTTGTTTCAAGCGCTGAATTTTTTCTTTTTTAACTGGGTGTTGCCATGTCGAAATTGGGTATTTTGAAAAAATATTTTTTTAAAAAAAGAACGTCCCCACGCCGCCATCTTGGATTGAAAAACGGGTTTTAGAGTGGTTTTTGCGATGCCATAGTGAAGTGAGTTTCTGTTCGATTTTCAAAATACTTCTTTTGTTTTGTTGCTCGTATAGTCCACTTGACATCCTCATCCACAGATTATAAAAATTCAAGATGGCGGCGGCGCTGGCGGCCATTTTGTTCCGATCAGCGAAATCGACCATTTTTGACGTGACTTTTCCGGTAGATCGCAACACTTGAGCGTTTTTCGTTGTATGCACCGATTGTGGGTAATTTATTAGAGTGTTGCCACGAATGTGAATTTCTACCAAATTCATGGTAGTTTTTGGGATAGGGCTCGGGAAAGTCGAAATGAGAAATATGACAGCTGTCAAAAAATCTTGAATGCAGTTTGATGGCCACTCAGGTCCCTAATGGCCTTTCAGTATTTTTGCAAAAATCGACTGGCAACACTGGGAACTATGGTAGAAAATAAAATTTTCGACATGGGTGTCTTTAAAGTTAGTGACGGACACTTCCGCATATGGGAGAAAAAAAGCGGAAACGCCAAGTGTTGCCATATATAGTCCAGATTATGGGAAAAATACGGGATTTCTGAATTTCAAGATGGCGGACGAGCTGGCGGCTATTTTGTGAAAAGTTTGCGATTTTCAAACTGTTTTTTGAGCTTTTTGGGGTGTTGCCAATTATTGAGAGGGATGAAATGTAGTAGCCAATCGTATAGCTCGTGCTTGCGGGTTGCCAGGATACAATATTTTTTTGGTAGTAATAGTAGTTTTTGAGAAATGGCCCGAAAAATTCGAAAATAGAAATAAAGTCTTTTCAGTAATAAAAATGCCCTAGGCCGGTTAAATGCAACCATTAAAATGACATTTGACCATTTTCATCGAAATCAACTGGCAACACTGGAAATGAGAATTAAAACTTTTTTTTCGAAGGGGTCACTTTGAAGGTCTCTTGAGGGAGTTGTGAGCAAGGTAGAAAAAAACTAATGATACCGTTTTTCGTGCAATATAACTGAAATTGCACCGAAAGTGTAAAATGTCAAGAATTCAGTATAACAGGTACACTGGCGGCCATTTCAAAATATGTCAATTTTAAATGTTACTCAAATCGTTTTTTTCGGTAGATCGCGTCATTTTACAGGAAAATGTTAGTTAGGTTTATTGTCAGGTTCAGTGAGGCCTATAGTATGGTGAAAAAAAATACCCCATTTTCAGGGTAATTTCTGAGATTTACCCAAAAAACAAAATTGCTTTGTTTTTTAAAAAAAAGTATGTCATCCTGTTCAAAACTATCCACTTATAACGATTTGACCCAATTAAAGGTAGTTTACCCCCTTGAAGTACGAATTACGGACCGTGAACTTTTGGCCTGCCGTACTAAGGTATCCCATACTAAATGTACTGGGAGTTACTGCAAATGCTGCTTCGTATGAAAAATTCTTTTGAATTAATGCGCAAACATTGAAAATCTTGCGAGGCCGCAGGCCGAGTTGCGAATGTGAGGCCGAAGGCCGAACTCCGCGTAGGGCGAAGCCCGAAGCGTCCTCTAACGACAGCCCAACTAACTTCGCGAAGCCGTAGGCTGAGCGTCTGCACACGGATAAGTCCACAGTTGATCGCCTTAGTAACTAAAGGGCGAGGCCGGAGGCCGAGCTTCGAGTTTGAGGCTGGAGGCCGAACTATGCGTACGGCGTGGCCCGCAGAGATGCTTACCAACCCCCAGCGAGGCCGCAGGCCGAGCTCTATACCCAGCGTAGGGCGAAGCCCGGAGCGTCTTTCCTCAACTTGAGTAATTATTTAGTAGTCGCGAAGCCGAAGGCTGAGCTTGCGGCTCTAGCAAAACCATCCTGAGCTAGCTTTTGCGAGGCCGAAGGCCGAGCCATTAATGTGAGGCCGCAGGCCGAGCTCTCTGATCCGCGTAGGTCGAAGCCGAAGGCTGAGCCATATCCTTGAGCAAATCCACACCGTGTTAGTTTTCTGCGAGGCCGAAGGCCGAGCCATAGCTCTCAGCAAAACCACAATGTTAGTTTTTTGCGAGGCCGAAGGCCGAGCTATTATCGTGAGGCTGTAAGCCGAACTTCAAACAGGGCGTAGCACGGAGGGAAGCTTATCAACCCCCAGCGAGGCCGCAGGCCGAGCTTTCTGCTCCGCGTAGGGCGAAGCACGGAGCGTCCATCACGGACTAAATTTACTTTTGCGAAGCCGAAGGCTGAGCCATAGCCCTGAGCAAACCCACATCGTGTTAGCTTTTGCGAAGCCGAAGGCTGAGCCATGGCTCTCAGGAAAACCACACCGTGTTAGTTTTTGCGAAGGCCGAAGGCCGAGCTATCTACGTGAGGCTGTTGGCGGAACTTCGAATAACAAGCGAAGCTTACCAACCCTTAGCGAGGCCGCAGGCCGAGCTTTCATCTCCTCGTAGGGCCAAGCCCGCAGTGTTTTATTGTTGACTCAAGTAATAAATGATTTTTAATTTAATTTTAATTTAATTTAATAAGTTAGAAGTTGCGAAGCCGAAGGCTGAGCTTGAGGTTTTAGAAAAACTACGACGTGTTAGCTTCTGCGAGGCCGTAGGCCGAGCTTTGCATATGAGGCCGTAGGCCGAACTAAGCCTTCTTCAATGATTTAGGTAACTGTGCGAAGCCGAAGGCTGAGCGCCTTCACTATCTAAAGCTATCCCATGAAACTTTTGCGAGGCCGTAGGCCGAGCTTTGCATGTGAGGCCGTAGGCCGAACTAAGCCTTCTTCAATGAATTAAGGTAACTGTGCGAAGCCGAAGGCTGAGCGCCGTCACTATCTAAAGCTATCCCATGAAGCTTTTGCGAGGCCGTAGGCCGAGCTTTGCATGTGAGGCCGTAGGCCGAACTAAGCCTTCTTCAATGAATTAAGGTAACTGTGCGAAGCCGAAGGCTGAGCGCCTTCACTATCTAAAGCTATCCCATGAAACTTTTGCGAGGCCGTAGGCCGAGCTTTGCATGTGAGGCCGTAGGCCGAACTAAGCCTTCTTCAATGAATTAAGGTAACTGTGCGAAGCCGAAGGCTGAGCGCCGTCACTATCTAAAGCTATCCCATGAAGCTTTTGCGAGGCCGTAGGCCGAGCTTTGCATGTGAGGCCGTAGGCCGAACTAAGCCTTCTTCAATGAATTAAGGTAACTGTGCGAAGCCGAAGGCTGAGCGCCTTCACTATCTAAAGCTATCCCATGAAACTTTTGCGAGGCCGAAGGCCGAGCTTCGAATGTGAGGCCGAAGGCCGAACCAAGCGTATTGCCCAGCCAAGAGCGGTAGTTACAACCCCCAGCGAGGCCGCAGGCCGAGCTTCGAATGTGAAGCCGGAGGCCAAACTCCGCATACGGTGTAGCCCGGAGGGTCCATCAGCGATCTCCAAGTAACTTCGCGAAGCCGCAGGCTGAGCGCCCGCACTAGGATTCTTTTGCTAAAACACCAACTACCCAGAAAAGACAGAGAGCGAGGTCCGCGGAACAGCAACCCCATCGTCACACAAATGCGAGGCCGAAGGCCGAGCTGCGGCGAGGCCCCCGGGGGCCTCGCAGCCGCGGGAGGGGCGAAGCCCCGGAGCGGCCAGCGTCGCAGACCTAGCTTATGGCCGCGAGTCGGCCGTAGGCCGGCGGCCAAAAGCTAGTCTATAATATATAAAGCTCGACTACCACTGACTGACTGACTGATCAGGGGTGTTTTTCACCTGTTTTGAGGTGTTTTAGGGTGATTCTTACTTTTTGGGAATTTTTCTTATTTTTATCAACGCAGCTTTTTTAGTTTTTTTTTTTCAAAAAACAAAATGGCGGACTTTTTTGAAACATCAACTTTTTTGTTTTAAGCGCAGATTTTTTTCTTTTTCAACTGGGTGTTGCCATGTCCAAATTGGGTATTCTGAAAAAATAAAAGTTTAAAAAAAGAACGTCCCCAGGCCGCCATCTTGGATTGAAAAACGGGTTTCAGAGTGGTTTTTGCGTTGCCATAGTGAAGTGAGTTTCTGTTCGATTTTCAAAATTCTTCTTTTGTTTTTTTGCTTGTATAGTCCACTCGACATCCTCATCCATAGATTAAAAAAATCCAAGATGGCGGCGGCGCTGGCGGCCATTTTGTTCCGATCAGCGAAAACGACCATTTTTGAAGTGATTTTTTCGGTAGATGGCAACACTGGAGCGTTTTGCATAGTATGCACCGATTGTGGGTAATTTATTCGAGTGTTGCCACGAATGTGAATTACTACCAAATTCATGGCAGTTTTTGGGATAGGGCTCGGGAAAGTCGAAATGAGAAATATGACAGCTGTCAAAAAATCTTGAATGCAGTTTGATGGCCACTCAGGTCCCTAATGACCTTTTAGTATTTTTGCAAAAATCGACTAGCAACACTGGGAACTATGGTAGAAAATAAAATTTTCGACATGGGTGTCTTTAAAGTTAGTGACGGATACTTCCGCATATGGTAGAGAAAAAGTGAAAATGCCAAGTGTTGCCATATATAGTCCAAATTATGGGAAAAATACGGGATTTCTGAATTTCAAAATGGCGGACGAGCTGGCGGCCATTTTGTGAAAAGTTTGCGTTTTTTAAACTGTTTTTTAATTTTTTTTCTGTGTTGCCAATTTTTAAGAAGGATGCAATGTACTAGCCAATCATGTAGCTGTTGCTAGCAGGTTTCCAGGCAGAAGAATGTTTTTGGTAGCTTTAGTAGTTTTTGAGAAATGGCCCGAAAAAGTCGAAAATAGAAATAAAGACATTTCAGCCATAAAAATGCCTTAAGGTTGTTGACTGCGCCCATTAAAATGACATTTGACTATTTTTATCAGAATCAACTGGCAACACTGGAAATGAGAATTAAAACTTTTTTTTGGAAGGGGTCACTTTGAAGGTCTCTTGAGGGAGTTGTGAGCTAGGTAGAAAAAAACTAATTATACCGTTTTTTGTGCAAAATAACTGAGATTGCACCGAAAGTGTAAAATGTCAAGAATTCAATATGGCAGGTACACTGACGGCCATTTCAAAATATGCCAATTTAAAAATTTACTAAAGTTGTTTTTTCAGGTAGTTGGCGTCATTATACAGGAAAATGTTATTTGGGTTTTTTGTTAGGTTTAGTAAGGCCTACAGTATGGTGAAAAGAATTACCCCTTTTTCAGGGTAATTTATGAGATTTACCCGAAAAACAAAATTGCTTTGTTTTTAAAAAAAAAGTATGTCATCCTGTTAAAAACTATCCACTCTTAACGATTTGACCTATTTAAGGGTAGTAAACCCCCTTGAAGTACGAATTAAGGGCAATAAACTTTTGACCTGTCATACTAAGACATCCCATACCAAATGTACTGGGAGTCACTGAAAATGCTACTTTGTATGAAAAAATCTTGTGAATTTCCCAGCAATCATCGAAAAATTTGCGAGGCCGCAGGCCGAGCTTCCAACGTGAGGCCGAAGGCCGAACTCCGCGTAGGGCGAAGCCCGGAGCGTCCCCTATGACGGCCCAAATAACTTCGCGAAGCCGTAGGCTGAGCGCCCGCACACGGTGAAGCCCAAAGTCAATTGCCTCAGTTACTAAAAGGCGAGGCCGGAGGCCGAGCTCCGAGTGTGAGGCCGAAGGCCGAACTACGCGTAGGGCGCAGCCCGAAGCGTTGGTATTCAACCCCCAGCGAGGCCGCAGGCCGAGCTTCGACTGTGAGGCCAGAGGCCGAACTCCGCGTAGGGCGAAGCCCGGAGCGTCCATCATCGACCTTCAAGTAACTTCGCGAAGCCGTAGGCTGAGCGTCCGCACTAGGATCCTTTTGCTAAAACAACAACCACTCAGAAAAGGACGAGAGTTTTGTTCCGGAACAGTTAACCCAATTACAAACAACTGCGAGGCCCCCTAGGGCCTCGCGGCCGCGGGAGGGCGAAGCCCGGAGCGGCCAACCCCGCACTAGGATTCTTTTGCTAAAACACCAACCACCCAGAAAAGACTGAAAGCAACCACCGCGAAACGTTCAACCCCCCCTCAAACAACTGCGAGGCCGAAGGCCGAGCTGCGGCGAGGCCCCCGGGGGCCTCGCAGCCGCGGGAGGGGCGAAGCCCCGGAGCGGCCAGCGTCGCAGACCTAGCTTATGGCCGCGAGTCGGCCGTAGGCCGGCGGCCAGAAGCTAGTCTATAATATATAAAGCTCGATTACCACTCACTGACTCACTGACTCACTCACTGATCAGGGGTGTTTTTCACTTATTTAGAGGTGTTTTAGGGTTAATTTCACTTTTTGAGAATTTTCGTTATTTTTATCAACACAGCTTTTTTAGTTTTTTTTTTTCAAAAAACAAAATGGCGTCTTTTTTTCAAACATCAACTTTTTTGTTTCAAGCGCTGAATTTTTTCTTTTTTAACTGGGTGTTGCCATGTCGAAATTGGGTATTTTGAAAAAATATTTTTTTAAAAAAAGAACGTCCCCACGCCGCCATCTTGGATTGAAAAACGGGTTTTAGAGTGGTTTTTGCGATGCCATAGTGAAGTGAGTTTCTGTTCGATTTTCAAAATACTTCTTTTGTTTTGTTGCTCGTATAGTCCACTTGACATCCTCATCCACAGATTATAAAAATTCAAGATGGCGGCGGCGCTGGCGGCCATTTTGTTCCGATCAGCGAAATCGACCATTTTTGACGTGACTTTTCCGGTAGATCGCAACACTTGAGCGTTTTTCGTTGTATGCACCGATTGTGGGTAATTTATTAGAGTGTTGCCACGAATGTGAATTTCTACCAAATTCATGGTAGTTTTTGGGATAGGGCTCGGGAAAGTCGAAATGAGAAATATGACAGCTGTCAAAAAATCTTGAATGCAGTTTGATGGCCACTCAGGTCCCTAATGGCCTTTCAGTATTTTTGCAAAAATCGACTGGCAACACTGGGAACTATGGTAGAAAATAAAATTTTCGACATGGGTGTCTTTAAAGTTAGTGACGGACACTTCCGCATATGGGAGAAAAAAAGCGGAAACGCCAAGTGTTGCCATATATAGTCCAGATTATGGGAAAAATACGGGATTTCTGAATTTCAAGATGGCGGACGAGCTGGCGGCTATTTTGTGAAAAGTTTGCGATTTTCAAACTGTTTTTTGAGCTTTTTGGGGTGTTGCCAATTATTGAGAGGGATGAAATGTAGTAGCCAATCGTATAGCTCGTGCTTGCGGGTTGCCAGGATACAATATTTTTTTGGTAGTAATAGTAGTTTTTGAGAAATGGCCCGAAAAATTCGAAAATAGAAATAAAGTCTTTTCAGTAATAAAAATGCCCTAGGCCGGTTAAATGCAACCATTAAAATGACATTTGACCATTTTCATCGAAATCAACTGGCAACACTGGAAATGAGAATTAAAACTTTTTTTTCGAAGGGGTCACTTTGAAGGTCTCTTGAGGGAGTTGTGAGCAAGGTAGAAAAAAACTAATGATACCGTTTTTCGTGCAATATAACTGAAATTGCACCGAAAGTGTAAAATGTCAAGAATTCAGTATAACAGGTACACTGGCGGCCATTTCAAAATATGTCAATTTTAAATGTTACTCAAATCGTTTTTTTCGGTAGATCGCGTCATTTTACAGGAAAATGTTAGTTAGGTTTATTGTCAGGTTCAGTGAGGCCTATAGTATGGTGAAAAAAAATACCCCATTTTCAGGGTAATTTCTGAGATTTACCCAAAAAACAAAATTGCTTTGTTTTTTAAAAAAAAGTATGTCATCCTGTTCAAAACTATCCACTTATAACGATTTGACCCAATTAAAGGTAGTTTACCCCCTTGAAGTACGAATTACGGACCGTGAACTTTTGGCCTGCCGTACTAAGGTATCCCATACTAAATGTACTGGGAGTTACTGCAAATGCTGCTTCGTATGAAAAATTCTTTTGAATTAATGCGCAAACATTGAAAATCTTGCGAGGCCGCAGGCCGAGTTGCGAATGTGAGGCCGAAGGCCGAACTCCGCGTAGGGCGAAGCCCGAAGCGTCCTCTAACGACAGCCCAACTAACTTCGCGAAGCCGTAGGCTGAGCGTCTGCACACGGATAAGTCCACAGTTGATCGCCTTAGTAACTAAAGGGCGAGGCCGGAGGCCGAGCTTCGAGTTTGAGGCTGGAGGCCGAACTATGCGTACGGCGTGGCCCGCAGAGATGCTTACCAACCCCCAGCGAGGCCGCAGGCCGAGCTCTATACCCAGCGTAGGGCGAAGCCCGGAGCGTCTTTCCTCAACTTGAGTAATTATTTAGTAGTCGCGAAGCCGAAGGCTGAGCTTGCGGCTCTAGCAAAACCATCCTGAGCTAGCTTTTGCGAGGCCGAAGGCCGAGCCATTAATGTGAGGCCGCAGGCCGAGCTCTCTGATCCGCGTAGGTCGAAGCCGAAGGCTGAGCCATATCCTTGAGCAAATCCACACCGTGTTAGTTTTCTGCGAGGCCGAAGGCCGAGCCATAGCTCTCAGCAAAACCACAATGTTAGTTTTTTGCGAGGCCGAAGGCCGAGCTATTATCGTGAGGCTGTAAGCCGAACTTCAAACAGGGCGTAGCACGGAGGGAAGCTTATCAACCCCCAGCGAGGCCGCAGGCCGAGCTTTCTGCTCCGCGTAGGGCGAAGCACGGAGCGTCCATCACGGACTAAATTTACTTTTGCGAAGCCGAAGGCTGAGCCATAGCCCTGAGCAAACCCACATCGTGTTAGCTTTTGCGAAGCCGAAGGCTGAGCCATGGCTCTCAGGAAAACCACACCGTGTTAGTTTTTGCGAAGGCCGAAGGCCGAGCTATCTACGTGAGGCTGTTGGCGGAACTTCGAATAACAAGCGAAGCTTACCAACCCTTAGCGAGGCCGCAGGCCGAGCTTTCATCTCCTCGTAGGGCCAAGCCCGCAGTGTTTTATTGTTGACTCAAGTAATAAATGATTTTTAATTTAATTTTAATTTAATTTAATAAGTTAGAAGTTGCGAAGCCGAAGGCTGAGCTTGAGGTTTTAGAAAAACTACGACGTGTTAGCTTCTGCGAGGCCGTAGGCCGAGCTTTGCATATGAGGCCGTAGGCCGAACTAAGCCTTCTTCAATGATTTAGGTAACTGTGCGAAGCCGAAGGCTGAGCGCCTTCACTATCTAAAGCTATCCCATGAAACTTTTGCGAGGCCGTAGGCCGAGCTTTGCATGTGAGGCCGTAGGCCGAACTAAGCCTTCTTCAATGAATTAAGGTAACTGTGCGAAGCCGAAGGCTGAGCGCCGTCACTATCTAAAGCTATCCCATGAAGCTTTTGCGAGGCCGTAGGCCGAGCTTTGCATGTGAGGCCGTAGGCCGAACTAAGCCTTCTTCAATGAATTAAGGTAACTGTGCGAAGCCGAAGGCTGAGCGCCTTCACTATCTAAAGCTATCCCATGAAACTTTTGCGAGGCCGTAGGCCGAGCTTTGCATGTGAGGCCGTAGGCCGAACTAAGCCTTCTTCAATGAATTAAGGTAACTGTGCGAAGCCGAAGGCTGAGCGCCGTCACTATCTAAAGCTATCCCATGAAGTTTTTGCGAGGCCGTAGGCCGAGCTTTGCATGTGAGGCCGTAGGCCGAACTAAGCCTTCTTCAATGAATTAAGGTAACTGTGCGAAGCCGAAGGCTGAGCGCCTTCACTATCTAAAGCTATCCCATGAAACTTTTGCGAGGCCGAAGGCCGAGCTTCGAATGTGAGGCCGAAGGCCGAACCAAGCGTATTGCCCAGCCAAGAGCGGTAGTTACAACCCCCAGCGAGGCCGCAGGCCGAGCTTCGAATGTGAAGCCGGAGGCCAAACTCCGCATACGGTGTAGCCCGGAGGGTCCATCAGCGATCTCCAAGTAACTTCGCGAAGCCGCAGGCTGAGCGCCCGCACTAGGATTCTTTTGCTAAAACACCAACTACCCAGAAAAGACAGAGAGCGAGGTCCGCGGAACAGCAACCCCAGCGTCACACAAATGCGAGGCCGAAGGCCGAGCTGCGGCGAGGCCCCCGGGGGCCTCGCAGCCGCGGGAGGGGCGAAGCCCCGGAGCGGCCAGCGTCGCAGACCTAGCTTATGGCCGCGAGTCGGCCGTAGGCCGGCGGCCAAAAGCTAGTCTATAATATATAAAGCTCGATTACCACTCACTGACTCACTGACTCACTCACTGATCAGGGGTGTTTTTCACTTATTTAGAGGTGTTTTAGGGTTAATTTCACTTTTTGAGAATTTTCGTTATTTTTATCAACACAGCTTTTTTAGTTTTTTTTTTTCAAAAAACAAAATGGCGTCTTTTTTTCAAACATCAACTTTTTTGTTTCAAGCGCTGAATTTTTTCTTTTTTAACTGGGTGTTGCCATGTCGAAATTGGGTATTTTGAAAAAATATTTTTTTAAAAAAAGAACGTCCCCACGCCGCCATCTTGGATTGAAAAACGGGTTTTAGAGTGGTTTTTGCGATGCCATAGTGAAGTGAGTTTCTGTTCGATTTTCAAAATACTTCTTTTGTTTTGTTGCTCGTATAGTCCACTTGACATCCTCATCCACAGATTATAAAAATTCAAGATGGCGGCGGCGCTGGCGGCCATTTTGTTCCGATCAGCGAAATCGACCATTTTTGACGTGACTTTTCCGGTAGATCGCAACACTTGAGCGTTTTTCGTTGTATGCACCGATTGTGGGTAATTTATTAGAGTGTTGCCACGAATGTGAATTTCTACCAAATTCATGGTAGTTTTTGGGATAGGGCTCGGGAAAGTCGAAATGAGAAATATGACAGCTGTCAAAAAATCTTGAATGCAGTTTGATGGCCACTCAGGTCCCTAATGGCCTTTCAGTATTTTTGCAAAAATCGACTGGCAACACTGGGAACTATGGTAGAAAATAAAATTTTCGACATGGGTGTCTTTAAAGTTAGTGACGGACACTTCCGCATATGGGAGAAAAAAAGCGGAAACGCCAAGTGTTGCCATATATAGTCCAGATTATGGGAAAAATACGGGATTTCTGAATTTCAAGATGGCGGACGAGCTGGCGGCTATTTTGTGAAAAGTTTGCGATTTTCAAACTGTTTTTTGAGCTTTTTGGGGTGTTGCCAATTATTGAGAGGGATGAAATGTAGTAGCCAATCGTATAGCTCGTGCTTGCGGGTTGCCAGGATACAATATTTTTTTGGTAGTAATAGTAGTTTTTGAGAAATGGCCCGAAAAATTCGAAAATAGAAATAAAGTCTTTTCAGTAATAAAAATGCCCTAGGCCGGTTAAATGCAACCATTAAAATGACATTTGACCATTTTCATCGAAATCAACTGGCAACACTGGAAATGAGAATTAAAACTTTTTTTTCGAAGGGGTCACTTTGAAGGTCTCTTGAGGGAGTTGTGAGCAAGGTAGAAAAAAACTAATGATACCGTTTTTCGTGCAATATAACTGAAATTGCACCGAAAGTGTAAAATGTCAAGAATTCAGTATAACAGGTACACTGGCGGCCATTTCAAAATATGTCAATTTTAAATGTTACTCAAATCGTTTTTTTCGGTAGATCGCGTCATTTTACAGGAAAATGTTAGTTAGGTTTATTGTCAGGTTCAGTGAGGCCTATAGTATGGTGAAAAAAAATACCCCATTTTCAGGGTAATTTCTGAGATTTACCCAAAAAACAAAATTGCTTTGTTTTTTAAAAAAAAGTATGTCATCCTGTTCAAAACTATCCACTTATAACGATTTGACCCAATTAAAGGTAGTTTACCCCCTTGAAGTACGAATTACGGACCGTGAACTTTTGGCCTGCCGTACTAAGGTATCCCATACTAAATGTACTGGGAGTTACTGCAAATGCTGCTTCGTATGAAAAATTCTTTTGAATTAATGCGCAAACATTGAAAATCTTGCGAGGCCGCAGGCCGAGTTGCGAATGTGAGGCCGAAGGCCGAACTCCGCGTAGGGCGAAGCCCGAAGCGTCCTCTAACGACAGCCCAACTAACTTCGCGAAGCCGTAGGCTGAGCGTCTGCACACGGATAAGTCCACAGTTGATCGCCTTAGTAACTAAAGGGCGAGGCCGGAGGCCGAGCTTCGAGTTTGAGGCTGGAGGCCGAACTATGCGTACGGCGTGGCCCGCAGAGATGCTTACCAACCCCCAGCGAGGCCGCAGGCCGAGCTCTATACCCAGCGTAGGGCGAAGCCCGGAGCGTCTTTCCTCAACTTGAGTAATTATTTAGTAGTCGCGAAGCCGAAGGCTGAGCTTGCGGCTCTAGCAAAACCATCCTGAGCTAGCTTTTGCGAGGCCGAAGGCCGAGCCATTAATGTGAGGCCGCAGGCCGAGCTCTCTGATCCGCGTAGGTCGAAGCCGAAGGCTGAGCCATATCCTTGAGCAAATCCACACCGTGTTAGTTTTCTGCGAGGCCGAAGGCCGAGCCATAGCTCTCAGCAAAACCACAATGTTAGTTTTTTGCGAGGCCGAAGGCCGAGCTATTATCGTGAGGCTGTAAGCCGAACTTCAAACAGGGCGTAGCACGGAGGGAAGCTTATCAACCCCCAGCGAGGCCGCAGGCCGAGCTTTCTGCTCCGCGTAGGGCGAAGCACGGAGCGTCCATCACGGACTAAATTTACTTTTGCGAAGCCGAAGGCTGAGCCATAGCCCTGAGCAAACCCACATCGTGTTAGCTTTTGCGAAGCCGAAGGCTGAGCCATGGCTCTCAGGAAAACCACACCGTGTTAGTTTTTGCGAAGGCCGAAGGCCGAGCTATCTACGTGAGGCTGTTGGCGGAACTTCGAATAACAAGCGAAGCTTACCAACCCTTAGCGAGGCCGCAGGCCGAGCTTTCATCTCCTCGTAGGGCCAAGCCCGCAGTGTTTTATTGTTGACTCAAGTAATAAATGATTTTTAATTTAATTTTAATTTAATTTAATAAGTTAGAAGTTGCGAAGCCGAAGGCTGAGCTTGAGGTTTTAGAAAAACTACGACGTGTTAGCTTCTGCGAGGCCGTAGGCCGAGCTTTGCATATGAGGCCGTAGGCCGAACTAAGCCTTCTTCAATGATTTAGGTAACTGTGCGAAGCCGAAGGCTGAGCGCCTTCACTATCTAAAGCTATCCCATGAAACTTTTGCGAGGCCGTAGGCCGAGCTTTGCATGTGAGGCCGTAGGCCGAACTAAGCCTTCTTCAATGAATTAAGGTAACTGTGCGAAGCCGAAGGCTGAGCGCCGTCACTATCTAAAGCTATCCCATGAAGCTTTTGCGAGGCCGTAGGCCGAGCTTTGCATGTGAGGCCGTAGGCCGAACTAAGCCTTCTTCAATGAATTAAGGTAACTGTGCGAAGCCGAAGGCTGAGCGCCTTCACTATCTAAAGCTATCCCATGAAACTTTTGCGAGGCCGTAGGCCGAGCTTTGCATGTGAGGCCGTAGGCCGAACTAAGCCTTCTTCAATGAATTAAGGTAACTGTGCGAAGCCGAAGGCTGAGCGCCGTCACTATCTAAAGCTATCCCATGAAGCTTTTGCGAGGCCGTAGGCCGAGCTTTGCATGTGAGGCCGTAGGCCGAACTAAGCCTTCTTCAATGAATTAAGGTAACTGTGCGAAGCCGAAGGCTGAGCGCCTTCACTATCTAAAGCTATCCCATGAAACTTTTGCGAGGCCGAAGGCCGAGCTTCGAATGTGAGGCCGAAGGCCGAACCAAGCGTATTGCCCAGCCAAGAGCGGTAGTTACAACCCCCAGCGAGGCCGCAGGCCGAGCTTCGAATGTGAAGCCGGAGGCCAAACTCCGCATACGGTGTAGCCCGGAGGGTCCATCAGCGATCTCCAAGTAACTTCGCGAAGCCGCAGGCTGAGCGCCCGCACTAGGATTCTTTTGCTAAAACACCAACTACCCAGAAAAGACAGAGAGCGAGGTCCGCGGAACAGCAACCCCATCGTCACACAAATGCGAGGCCGAAGGCCGAGCTGCGGCGAGGCCCCCGGGGGCCTCGCAGCCGCGGGAGGGGCGAAGCCCCGGAGCGGCCAGCGTCGCAGACCTAGCTTATGGCCGCGAGTCGGCCGTAGGCCGGCGGCCAAAAGCTAGTCTATAATATATAAAGCTCGACTACCACTGACTGACTGACTGATCAGGGGTGTTTTTCACCTGTTTTGAGGTGTTTTAGGGTGATTCTTACTTTTTGGGAATTTTTCTTATTTTTATCAACGCAGCTTTTTTAGTTTTTTTTTTTCAAAAAACAAAATGGCGGACTTTTTTGAAACATCAACTTTTTTGTTTTAAGCGCAGATTTTTTTCTTTTTCAACTGGGTGTTGCCATGTCCAAATTGGGTATTCTGAAAAAATAAAAGTTTAAAAAAAGAACGTCCCCAGGCCGCCATCTTGGATTGAAAAACGGGTTTCAGAGTGGTTTTTGCGTTGCCATAGTGAAGTGAGTTTCTGTTCGATTTTCAAAATTCTTCTTTTGTTTTTTTGCTTGTATAGTCCACTCGACATCCTCATCCATAGATTAAAAAAATCCAAGATGGCGGCGGCGCTGGCGGCCATTTTGTTCCGATCAGCGAAAACGACCATTTTTGAAGTGATTTTTTCGGTAGATGGCAACACTGGAGCGTTTTGCATAGTATGCACCGATTGTGGGTAATTTATTCGAGTGTTGCCACGAATGTGAATTACTACCAAATTCATGGCAGTTTTTGGGATAGGGCTCGGGAAAGTCGAAATGAGAAATATGACAGCTGTCAAAAAATCTTGAATGCAGTTTGATGGCCACTCAGGTCCCTAATGACCTTTTAGTATTTTTGCAAAAATCGACTAGCAACACTGGGAACTATGGTAGAAAATAAAATTTTCGACATGGGTGTCTTTAAAGTTAGTGACGGATACTTCCGCATATGGTAGAGAAAAAGTGAAAATGCCAAGTGTTGCCATATATAGTCCAAATTATGGGAAAAATACGGGATTTCTGAATTTCAAAATGGCGGACGAGCTGGCGGCCATTTTGTGAAAAGTTTGCGTTTTTTAAACTGTTTTTTAATTTTTTTTCTGTGTTGCCAATTTTTAAGAAGGATGCAATGTACTAGCCAATCATGTAGCTGTTGCTAGCAGGTTTCCAGGCAGAAGAATGTTTTTGGTAGCTTTAGTAGTTTTTGAGAAATGGCCCGAAAAAGTCGAAAATAGAAATAAAGACATTTCAGCCATAAAAATGCCTTAAGGTTGTTGACTGCGCCCATTAAAATGACATTTGACTATTTTTATCAGAATCAACTGGCAACACTGGAAATGAGAATTAAAACTTTTTTTTGGAAGGGGTCACTTTGAAGGTCTCTTGAGGGAGTTGTGAGCTAGGTAGAAAAAAACTAATTATACCGTTTTTTGTGCAAAATAACTGAGATTGCACCGAAAGTGTAAAATGTCAAGAATTCAATATGGCAGGTACACTGACGGCCATTTCAAAATATGCCAATTTAAAAATTTACTAAAGTTGTTTTTTCAGGTAGTTGGCGTCATTATACAGGAAAATGTTATTTGGGTTTTTTGTTAGGTTTAGTAAGGCCTACAGTATGGTGAAAAGAATTACCCCTTTTTCAGGGTAATTTATGAGATTTACCCGAAAAACAAAATTGCTTTGTTTTTAAAAAAAAAGTATGTCATCCTGTTAAAAACTATCCACTCTTAACGATTTGACCTATTTAAGGGTAGTAAACCCCCTTGAAGTACGAATTAAGGGCAATAAACTTTTGACCTGTCATACTAAGACATCCCATACCAAATGTACTGGGAGTCACTGAAAATGCTACTTTGTATGAAAAAATCTTGTGAATTTCCCAGCAATCATCGAAAAATTTGCGAGGCCGCAGGCCGAGCTTCCAACGTGAGGCCGAAGGCCGAACTCCGCGTAGGGCGAAGCCCGGAGCGTCCCCTATGACGGCCCAAATAACTTCGCGAAGCCGTAGGCTGAGCGCCCGCACACGGTGAAGCCCAAAGTCAATTGCCTCAGTTACTAAAAGGCGAGGCCGGAGGCCGAGCTCCGAGTGTGAGGCCGAAGGCCGAACTACGCGTAGGGCGCAGCCCGAAGCGTTGGTATTCAACCCCCAGCGAGGCCGCAGGCCGAGCTTCGACTGTGAGGCCAGAGGCCGAACTCCGCGTAGGGCGAAGCCCGGAGCGTCCATCATCGACCTTCAAGTAACTTCGCGAAGCCGTAGGCTGAGCGTCCGCACTAGGATCCTTTTGCTAAAACAACAACCACTCAGAAAAGGACGAGAGTTTTGTTCCGGAACAGTTAACCCAATTACAAACAACTGCGAGGCCCCCTAGGGCCTCGCGGCCGCGGGAGGGCGAAGCCCGGAGCGGCCAACCCCGCACTAGGATTCTTTTGCTAAAACACCAACCACCCAGAAAAGACTGAAAGCAACCACCGCGAAACGTTCAACCCCCCCTCAAACAACTGCGAGGCCGAAGGCCGAGCTGCGGCGAGGCCCCCGGGGGCCTCGCAGCCGCGGGAGGGGCGAAGCCCCGGAGCGGCCAGCGTCGCAGACCTAGCTTATGGCCGCGAGTCGGCCGTAGGCCGGCGGCCAGAAGCTAGTCTATAATATATAAAGCTCGATTACCACTCACTGACTCACTGACTCACTCACTGATCAGGGGTGTTTTTCACTTATTTAGAGGTGTTTTAGGGTTAATTTCACTTTTTGAGAATTTTCGTTATTTTTATCAACACAGCTTTTTTAGTTTTTTTTTTTCAAAAAACAAAATGGCGTCTTTTTTTCAAACATCAACTTTTTTGTTTCAAGCGCTGAATTTTTTCTTTTTTAACTGGGTGTTGCCATGTCGAAATTGGGTATTTTGAAAAAATATTTTTTTAAAAAAAGAACGTCCCCACGCCGCCATCTTGGATTGAAAAACGGGTTTTAGAGTGGTTTTTGCGATGCCATAGTGAAGTGAGTTTCTGTTCGATTTTCAAAATACTTCTTTTGTTTTGTTGCTCGTATAGTCCACTTGACATCCTCATCCACAGATTATAAAAATTCAAGATGGCGGCGGCGCTGGCGGCCATTTTGTTCCGATCAGCGAAATCGACCATTTTTGACGTGACTTTTCCGGTAGATCGCAACACTTGAGCGTTTTTCGTTGTATGCACCGATTGTGGGTAATTTATTAGAGTGTTGCCACGAATGTGAATTTCTACCAAATTCATGGTAGTTTTTGGGATAGGGCTCGGGAAAGTCGAAATGAGAAATATGACAGCTGTCAAAAAATCTTGAATGCAGTTTGATGGCCACTCAGGTCCCTAATGGCCTTTCAGTATTTTTGCAAAAATCGACTGGCAACACTGGGAACTATGGTAGAAAATAAAATTTTCGACATGGGTGTCTTTAAAGTTAGTGACGGACACTTCCGCATATGGGAGAAAAAAAGCGGAAACGCCAAGTGTTGCCATATATAGTCCAGATTATGGGAAAAATACGGGATTTCTGAATTTCAAGATGGCGGACGAGCTGGCGGCTATTTTGTGAAAAGTTTGCGATTTTCAAACTGTTTTTTGAGCTTTTTGGGGTGTTGCCAATTATTGAGAGGGATGAAATGTAGTAGCCAATCGTATAGCTCGTGCTTGCGGGTTGCCAGGATACAATATTTTTTTGGTAGTAATAGTAGTTTTTGAGAAATGGCCCGAAAAATTCGAAAATAGAAATAAAGTCTTTTCAGTAATAAAAATGCCCTAGGCCGGTTAAATGCAACCATTAAAATGACATTTGACCATTTTCATCGAAATCAACTGGCAACACTGGAAATGAGAATTAAAACTTTTTTTTCGAAGGGGTCACTTTGAAGGTCTCTTGAGGGAGTTGTGAGCAAGGTAGAAAAAAACTAATGATACCGTTTTTCGTGCAATATAACTGAAATTGCACCGAAAGTGTAAAATGTCAAGAATTCAGTATAACAGGTACACTGGCGGCCATTTCAAAATATGTCAATTTTAAATGTTACTCAAATCGTTTTTTTCGGTAGATCGCGTCATTTTACAGGAAAATGTTAGTTAGGTTTATTGTCAGGTTCAGTGAGGCCTATAGTATGGTGAAAAAAAATACCCCATTTTCAGGGTAATTTCTGAGATTTACCCAAAAAACAAAATTGCTTTGTTTTTTAAAAAAAAGTATGTCATCCTGTTCAAAACTATCCACTTATAACGATTTGACCCAATTAAAGGTAGTTTACCCCCTTGAAGTACGAATTACGGACCGTGAACTTTTGGCCTGCCGTACTAAGGTATCCCATACTAAATGTACTGGGAGTTACTGCAAATGCTGCTTCGTATGAAAAATTCTTTTGAATTAATGCGCAAACATTGAAAATCTTGCGAGGCCGCAGGCCGAGTTGCGAATGTGAGGCCGAAGGCCGAACTCCGCGTAGGGCGAAGCCCGAAGCGTCCTCTAACGACAGCCCAACTAACTTCGCGAAGCCGTAGGCTGAGCGTCTGCACACGGATAAGTCCACAGTTGATCGCCTTAGTAACTAAAGGGCGAGGCCGGAGGCCGAGCTTCGAGTTTGAGGCTGGAGGCCGAACTATGCGTACGGCGTGGCCCGCAGAGATGCTTACCAACCCCCAGCGAGGCCGCAGGCCGAGCTCTATACCCAGCGTAGGGCGAAGCCCGGAGCGTCTTTCCTCAACTTGAGTAATTATTTAGTAGTCGCGAAGCCGAAGGCTGAGCTTGCGGCTCTAGCAAAACCATCCTGAGCTAGCTTTTGCGAGGCCGAAGGCCGAGCCATTAATGTGAGGCCGCAGGCCGAGCTCTCTGATCCGCGTAGGTCGAAGCCGAAGGCTGAGCCATATCCTTGAGCAAATCCACGCCGTGTTAGTTTTCTGCGAGGCCGAAGGCCGAGCCATAGCTCTCAGCAAAACCACAATGTTAGTTTTTTGCGAGGCCGAAGGCCGAGCTATTATCGTGAGGCTGTAAGCCGAACTTCAAACAGGGCGTAGCACGGAGGGAAGCTTATCAACCCCCAGCGAGGCCGCAGGCCGAGCTTTCTGCTCCGCGTAGGGCGAAGCACGGAGCGTCCATCACGGACTAAATTTACTTTTGCGAAGCCGAAGGCTGAGCCATAGCCCTGAGCAAACCCACATCGTGTTAGCTTTTGCGAAGCCGAAGGCTGAGCCATGGCTCTCAGGAAAACCACACCGTGTTAGTTTTTGCGAAGGCCGAAGGCCGAGCTATCTACGTGAGGCTGTTGGCGGAACTTCGAATAACAAGCGAAGCTTACCAACCCTTAGCGAGGCCGCAGGCCGAGCTTTCATCTCCTCGTAGGGCCAAGCCCGCAGTGTTTTATTGTTGACTCAAGTAATAAATGATTTTTAATTTAATTTTAATTTAATTTAATAAGTTAGAAGTTGCGAAGCCGAAGGCTGAGCTTGAGGTTTTAGAAAAACTACGACGTGTTAGCTTCTGCGAGGCCGTAGGCCGAGCTTTGCATATGAGGCCGTAGGCCGAACTAAGCCTTCTTCAATGATTTAGGTAACTGTGCGAAGCCGAAGGCTGAGCGCCTTCACTATCTAAAGCTATCCCATGAAACTTTTGCGAGGCCGTAGGCCGAGCTTTGCATGTGAGGCCGTAGGCCGAACTAAGCCTTCTTCAATGAATTAAGGTAACTGTGCGAAGCCGAAGGCTGAGCGCCGTCACTATCTAAAGCTATCCCATGAAGCTTTTGCGAGGCCGTAGGCCGAGCTTTGCATGTGAGGCCGTAGGCCGAACTAAGCCTTCTTCAATGAATTAAGGTAACTGTGCGAAGCCGAAGGCTGAGCGCCTTCACTATCTAAAGCTATCCCATGAAACTTTTGCGAGGCCGTAGGCCGAGCTTTGCATGTGAGGCCGTAGGCCGAACTAAGCCTTCTTCAATGAATTAAGGTAACTGTGCGAAGCCGAAGGCTGAGCGCCGTCACTATCTAAAGCTATCCCATGAAGCTTTTGCGAGGCCGTAGGCCGAGCTTTGCATGTGAGGCCGTAGGCCGAACTAAGCCTTCTTCAATGAATTAAGGTAACTGTGCGAAGCCGAAGGCTGAGCGCCTTCACTATCTAAAGCTATCCCATGAAACTTTTGCGAGGCCGAAGGCCGAGCTTCGAATGTGAGGCCGAAGGCCGAACCAAGCGTATTGCCCAGCCAAGAGCGGTAGTTACAACCCCCAGCGAGGCCGCAGGCCGAGCTTCGAATGTGAAGCCGGAGGCCAAACTCCGCATACGGTGTAGCCCGGAGGGTCCATCAGCGATCTCCAAGTAACTTCGCGAAGCCGCAGGCTGAGCGCCCGCACTAGGATTCTTTTGCTAAAACACCAACTACCCAGAAAAGACAGAGAGCGAGGTCCGCGGAACAGCAACCCCATCGTCACACAAATGCGAGGCCGAAGGCCGAGCTGCGGCGAGGCCCCCGGGGGCCTCGCAGCCGCGGGAGGGGCGAAGCCCCGGAGCGGCCAGCGTCGCAGACCTAGCTTATGGCCGCGAGTCGGCCGTAGGCCGGCGGCCAAAAGCTAGTCTATAATATATAAAGCTCGATTACCACTCACTGACTGACTGACTGACTCACTCACTGATCAGGGGTGTTTTTCAGTTATTTTGAGGTGTTTTAGGGTGATTCTCACCTTTTGGGAATTTTTCTTATTTTAATCAATCCAGCTTTTTTAGTTTTTTTTTTCCAAAAAACAAAATGGCGGCTTTTTTCCAGACATCAACTTTTTTGTTTGAGGCGCTGAATTTTTTCTTTTTTAACTGGGTGTTGCCATGTCCAAATTGAGTATTTTGAAAAAATATTTTTTTTAAAAAAGAACGTCCCCAGGCCGCCATCTTGGATTGAAAAACGGGTTTTAGAGTGGTTTTTGCGTTGCCATAGTGAAGTGAGTTTCTGTTCGATTTTCAAAATTCTTCTTTTGTTCTGTTGGTTGTATAGTCCACTTGACATCCTCATCCACAGATTATAAAAATCCAAGATGGCGGCGGCGCTGGCGGCCATTTTGTTCCGATCAGCGAAATCGACCATTTTTAAAGTGATTTTTCCGGTAGATGGCAACACTTGAGCGTTATTCATAGTATGCACCGATTGTGGGTTATTTATCCGAATGTTGCCACGAATGTGAATTTCTACCAAATTCATGGTAGTTTTTGGGATAGGGCTCGGGAAAGTCGAAATGAGAAATATGACAGCTGTCAAAAAAACTTGAATGCAGTTTGATGGCAACCTGGGTCCCTAATGACCTTTTACTATTTTTGCAAAAATCGACTGGCAACACTGGGAACTATGGTAGAAAACAAAATTTTCGACATGGGTGTCTTTAAAGTTAGTGACGGACACTTCCGCATATGGTAGAAAAAAAGTGAGAACGCCAAGTGTTGCCATATATAGTCCAAATTACGGGAAAAATACGGGATTTCTGAATTTCAAGATGGCGGACGAGCTGGCGGCCATTTTGTGAAAAGTTTGCGATTTTCGAACTGTTTTTTGAGTTTTTTTCTGTGTTGCCAATCTTTAAGAGGGATGAAATGTTCCAGCCAATCGTGTAGCTTGTGCTTGCGGGTTGCCAGGTTATAAAATATTTTTGGTAGTAATAGTAGTTTTTGAGAAATGGCCCGAAAAAGTCGAAAATAGAAATAAAGACATTTCAGCAATAAAAATGCCCTTAGGTGGTTGAGTACGGCCATTAAAATGACATTTGACTGTTTTTATCAAAATCAACTGGCAACACTGGAAATAAGAATTAAAACTTTTTTTTGGAAGGGGTCACTTTGAAGGTCTCTTGAGGGAGTTATGAGCAAGATAGAAAAAAACTAATGATACCGTTTTTCGTGCAATATAACTGAGATTGCACTTAAAGTCTAAAATGTCAAGAATTAAATATGGCAGGTACACTGGCGGCCATTTGAAAATATGTCATTTTAAAAATTTACTAAAGCTGTTTTTTCAGGTAGTTGGCGTCATTTTACAGAAAAATGTTACTTGAGTTTTTTGTCAGGTTTAGTGAGGCCTACAGTATGGTGAAAAAAAATTACCCCATTTTCAGGGTAATTTCTGAGATTTACCCAAAAAACAAAATTGATTTGTTTTAAAAAAAAAAGTATGTCATCCTGTCCAAAACTATCCACTCATAACGATTTGACCCATTTAAGGGTAGTTAACCCCCTTGAAATACGAAATAAGGGCAACGAACTGTGGGCCTGCCATACTAAGACATCCCATACTAAATGTACTGGGAGTCACTGAAAATGCTTCTTTGTATGAAAAATTCTTGTGAATGTCCCAGCAACATTGAAAAATTTGCGAGGCCGGAGGCCGAGCTTCGAATGTGAGGCCGAAGGCCGAACTCCGCGTAGGGCGAAGCCCGGAGCGTCCCCCAAAGACGAATATAAAGCTCGACTACCACTGACTGACTCACTGATCAGGGGTGGTTTTCACCTATTTTGAGGGATTTTAGGGTCATTCTCTCTTTTTGTGAATTTTTCTTATTATTATCAACGCAGGTTTTTTACTAAGACATCCCATACTAAATGTACTGGGAGTCATTGAAAATGCTACTTCGTCTGAAAAATTCTTGTGAATTCAATTCATAGACAATACATAGTAGGTACTTTCAAATCGTCAAGAATCCAAATTTTAACCGCATAATAACAAACACATAATACTTAATTCGATATATAACGGTGGCTGTTTGGCCCCGAGAAGGACGCCAGCAGGTGGCACTTTGTGCTCCAGGCTACTAGGTACTGGTGGAGTTACTCTTAGGGAGTCTGACCCTGTCAGCGAGGAACCCAGGGTGTACTGGTAATCCCACCCCCTTCTGGGGTGGGAGAGTCCCAGACTCCATTGCCGTTTCCCTGAAGGGCGGGATGTCCTCTAACGGATTTCTTCGGTGATAAAACTGGTTAGGCTGGAGCATTGCTATGGTTATTGTCACCCCCATATGAGTTCTCGCCTTGTGGAAGCGAGAGGGTCTTAGTACCCGTGGTAAGAGCAAACCGATGAGAAACTAAGAGAGCTCAGACGTGGCAGTGTAGTGGACTTGTCACCCACCCGCTGCTGGGCTAGGTGGCAGGACAGGGTTGTCAGGGGCAAGACCTGGCGGCGGAGCAGTATGGTAAAACCTTTTCTGTAGATTTAGCTCATCTGCGGTCAATGGATTAGGCATTTGGCGTCCCACATGAAATTCGCACAGGTGAACGTACTCTCAATAGGTTTCGAATCCTATTCCTTCTGATAAGTACGTAATGACTTTATCTATCGCGTTAGTAAATAAAACAAAATATGGGAAACCCAAAAAAACATTCGGTTTTGGGCTCTGGCGGGATTCGAATCAGCATCTTCCGCATTCCAGGCGGCTGCACTAACCACTGTGCTACCGAGACCATTAACAGACCGGCCGATTTTTTCTTGTATATTTCACCTGTCAGCCAGGTTTGTTCCACCAATGTTTAGGCATATACCTTGAACACTCGAAAGAAACATCGTAAGATGCAATGGGTAGCCTGATGTGCTGTTGCCTGTACATACATTTAATTAAATAAATAATTGTTAAGTCTTGTTCTTTTAGTTAAGAAAATTGGTCATGGATACCACACTACCCAGTGGAATAGCATAGTTAAGTGGGACATCTAACTCATTAAGACCATTCATTTTTCGGAAGACCAGCGTCAAGAACTCCATTAGGTGTACTTGACACATGCTGAGTGGAAACCCTTTTAGCACCACACGCTAGATATATTTTTTGTAAACTCTAAACTATCTTGTGTGGACTATTAAAAATTTTCTTTCTTTCTTTCTTTCATTAAACCCAACTGTATGCCCTCACCCATATAATTCCTCCTTTATCATTTATCATTGCCTATGCAATGGTAAACGAGACAGACCTCTCAAAATAACTTGTGTGCTATCTCCATGCAAAATGTATGTCCATGTATGTTATATTGAAAATATCAAAGACACCTATTCATAGTTAGCCACACCACACTTAATGCTTTACAATTAACAAAGTAGGTAGTTTGAGATGTGCCTTGATATCAATTGATGAAAAAAAACTATCTAACGTTCACCTGTGATCTTTGACGGTTCAATTGAACTTGAACAATTTATCTGTCTGTGTTAACTGTTGAAAATTTGAAGATCAATTTTTAACTAAAACATGCAATATCAATTACACAATCTAGAATAGGTATCTACCTACCTAACCTAATGTAATAAAAAGACAAAAAAATATTTTCTGATAATAGAACACATCTCATACTACATTTTGTTCTTAGTACCTAAATCTTTTTTGTTAAGCAAGCCTATCAATACTAGGTAACAAAAACAGTTGCTGTACCTGTATCATCCAGATGACCACATCTCAAGTGTAACACTGTGTTTCTATTGTCTGCACTAATATGAAAGAAACTCTGCATATGTCAGCAGTGTTATACTCTAGCTGTGGTTAACTGTATAAAAAAGACACAGATATGTATTTTCAAAATCTTTACTTCTTTTCATTTGAGAACATTGAATTATTCTGTTTTATAAATTATAATTCTTCTGTTCAGGGATGAATTGCAATTGGTTGAAGTTCCATTTGTAATTTCTCAAATATTCAGTCATTATGTTGCTTTCAGTAAAGTACATTTTCTACTAGCAAGTTGAACCTTTGCATCTGTAAAAAATAGAAATAATGAATATTACATTTTAATTCTAATTTTAGACCACAAACTATGAAACTTGTTTTACAGACTTATTTACACTTTACAGACTTGGATATTTCCGAATACATAACATCTTAAATATTTAGTACCAACAGAATACAAATATCTAAGCAAAAGGTAAAATGATAAAATATTGTTTAAATTACCTGATTCTGATGCAATGAATGCTCCGAGCAGAATAATCCTTTTCTACAGCCAAATAGCACCATGTGCCTTACTTATGACCCATGAGTTTTCATGTGCACTTTTCATTGATATCATAAATTGATTATCAGGTTAGTAACATTTCCTTTTAGCCCAATATTCAAAAATTGCATCGTGTACTATTTAAATCTAAAAGACAAATAAGTTGAATTATTAACAAATCATAATAGTTGGCACAACGAATTTATGTAATAACATAACCAAGTGCCATAGAAAAAACCTAAAATGTAGACAGGAAGATGACAAGTAAGCAGCAAGTAAATCTTCTTGAAACTATCTGCAGATTGCATAAAAATCGGTTTGCATGTTACTTTCTGATCCCAGGGTAGCGATTCAGAACCGCGTTATCCTACTTATATCATTCACTTAATTAGTTACAATAGGTAATAAGTTAAATTGAGATAGTCTAATCTTAAACGTGTTTCAAGACCACACATACAATCCAGGTTAATTAGCACAAATAGCTATTCGTAACAGTCCAGTCATATAGACACCGATAGAAACGAAAACAAAGGCCTGCTTTGCTTCGCTATAACCCCAGATCCAAACAGCTAATTCAATGAAAGAGCATGTTTAGTTTTACTCACTCCTACCACTTTTGTCTTATTGGCCGCTAATTGTAATCTTAATCACACAAGTCAAAACATTTACCTTGAAATTTAAGGGCATAATTATTCATCTAAAAACACGATTTATTGCGTACGTACGCCACTTTCATTTGTAGACCGTAATTAAAAAAACACTGAAGAAAAGAGATCTCGAAAAACTTTAGCAAGTTTGTTTATTATGATTGATTGTGCTCACTCATGCATGACACAAATGTGTCATTGTCAAACAAAAATTTCTTCATTCAATCATTCAAATTAATCAGGTACTTCCTGGTGCGGTCCGTATTGCGAATACAGCGCTGTAACCGCTCGTGAGCGCCGCGCTGGCCGCTGTGTGTGTCAAAATCAATTCAGCCCGTTTAAGGGGCCGTTCTAAAACGGCTAAAAGTCACTCTGGGCAGTGTGGAAACTACTCAGACGCGTTCCTAAACCAACTCAAGTGAAACCGAGAGTAACCCACCGTTTACTATGACAAATTCGCATGCAATTTGAAACGGGTTGGGTGTGAGTAATTTTCACACTGACAAGTGCGATTTCTGCGTCTGAGGCGGTAGAAATCACCCAAAAGCTGTCAGGTGAATGCGTCTGAGTGATTTTCGTCGTTAAAGAACGTCCGGCGGCCCCTTACGTTTTAATAGTTTTACGACAAAATGTCTGTTTGACGTTTCATTCATGAATGTGACATAAGGCTCACGGCGTTAAAGCCTCGAAGCATAATATTAAAATCGATCCGAAATTCCTATTTTTGGAATTCGGAAGGCTTTAGTTGGTTTTATGGAACTTGAAGGAACCGCTTGTTGAATGTTGAATTGTTGGTGAATATCGAACCTAGGAAGGTTTTATCAACACGAACAAAGTTGAGGGCGGCCGCTTTTAATAATATGACTTGAATTGTTGTCAGCTTGTTAATATTTATTTTTCAATTCAATATTTTAAATTAATTAACAAACTTGGACAACTGGACCTGACTTGCCAGTCGGTGGGGCCAATTTTTGTGCACAAATACTATAGTAGCTATTCATCACAGAAGTACTGGCATCAGTGTTTGTTGTCGTGTCGATACGTTTATCGATCTTCTAAAAAATTCTTAAGCATGAGCGCGCCATCACTCTTGGCTCAATTCGGACCGCACGCGCGCACCCCCAATGGCTCGACACGTCAAACAACGGAAGTGCGTGAACTATGATCAAATTATTGACCGTTATTTTGTCATTTTTTAAAGATTAACGAATAAAGATTAAAAAAAAAGCTTTTTGCCGCGTTCGCTTCCGGCTAGGGATGCCCGATCTTTTGCTTTGAATCGATCTTTGGGATCGTAAAGCATCGTAACTTCGTGAATGATGATCAACGATCTGGATATTGAGGCAGTGAAAAACTCGTCCGATTTTATAAAATCGTATTTTATTTTTTCGAAAAAGAGAAAAAGAGAATAGAAAAGGTGAAGTTTGTATGCACATTATTTATTCTTTTGTATCATTTATTAGGTAGTAATCAAACATACTTCTTTTGAATGGCAATATTTTCTAAGTTGCCTTCTAAATTACTTAGTCAGCTACATCAACGCGCATCTAAATAATATTATTTTAGCCAATATTCATCCTCTATGTAAGGCACTCTAAAAATAACTCAGGATGGTGGTTATTATCAAGCATCTGAATTAGTGGTCAGCATTCAAGCACCTAACTTCTAAAATATTGAAATACGGCACCAAACTTATACAAACAGACAAAATAAAATACTTGATTTATAAACATGTAATTGTTTATTGAAATGACATAACTTTTTTCCGTGTGTTCTGTTATCCATTTTATCAATTTCTAAATACGCTAATTAGCTTTAAAGAGTTTTTTTGAAGCTTTTAAATGTTAAATGATGATGAGTTGTAAAACTTGTGGCTGAATTAGTAAAATATCTGGAAATATAGATATCAGAAGGACAAGTAACAATAATTGTCAAACTTTAGTTGACGCTTTATTTATAATTTTTAGTTGATGTTTTAAAACAGACGAGTTTGATCACGTGGCCAAATTAAAATTCTTAAATATATAATTTAAACTTTCTCGTAAAGCAACTACATCTTGATGAATGAGAAGTTGAATTTCATTGATTTAAACAAAAAGACGAAAATACGTTACATTACTACTTCGCGAACTCGAAAACTGGCACACGACATTGGTGTATGAATTACGTGCACGTATATAAATCGCTGTCATATTGGCCTGAAGATAGTTCCATTGGACCAGTGTTGGTGTGGCCACTTTTGGTAAACGGGTGCCGTATTATCCTCTTTTTGTATCATTGTTGAATTACCCACTTCCATCAGAGTTGAGCACACCATCAAACTCATGGGCCGTGTCCCGTCAAAATGTCTAAAGACTTGAAATTCGCATGCAATTTGAAACAGTATCAGCATGAATGAAAGCGTACTCAACAATTATTGTTGTTTGTGAATTCGGGATTAGTTTTTGTGCTGGGTCTGGGAATTTGTCAAAACTTCATGGTTTCTGGTTTTCAAAACAAGAGAAAAACATCCATCCATCCAATCATGTCAAGTAATTCACTACACTGTTAAGTATTTTTTATTTATTTACTTTTATTTGTTTATTGTTCTATTTTATAGATCCTTTAGAAACGATCTGCCAGGCATATGGTTAAATCAAAGCTAAATTCGCATCGTGTTATATTGATTCAAAAAATCAATAGATCGTATCACCCTCCACCGATCTTTGAGAAAATCGATGAAAATGGAGCATCCCTACTACTTTGGCCGTTCGTTCGGTCCGACCGACTGACCGGTGACCGACACCACCCACCGCCATTTCTCTACTAGACGGGCAACTGTATAGTGGTGAGTGACAACGCTTAAGTTTTTCATTGTTGAGTAATTGTTTGTTAAAGTTGTGTTTCAGGTTCTGACGATGAAAAGGAGCTACGCCAGCGTCTTGAAGACGAAGATTGCGGACCGCCCGCCTCCTCCTACGACTCCTTCCAAAGACGCTAACAACGCGGCTCGTAAGTTCCTACCTATTTTGAATTTTATTGCAGTTATTACCATTCATTATTAAGACTTTAGAATCAATGAATTAATTCTTATTGAAATTAGATGTTTTAGCGTGAATTTAAGTGTTTTTTATCAATAGGTAGGTAAATAACTGTGATTTAACGCCTAAATGCGACCACGCTCTATTTTTGGTCGGTCAGATTATTAGTCATCTGGGTTTGAGTGTAGCAAAGGGTGTGCAGGGCGTTATGGGACTTAAATTAAAAAAGTTTTATCCGTGTAACGTTTTTCCTCACGCACGGTTTAGCGGGAAAAGACACAATCTTAGATTAGACGCGTTTGGGATAACTTCAGCATTTCCCGATATATCGTGGGTTCGGAAATAAATCGATTCAAAGTAAGTAAATCACATAAGTAGGTACCTATTTTTTTAAAGTTCTGTCACTTTTTTTTTTTTACAGAGGCTTCGAGTCCTCCTCGCCGTGTGACGCGGCGCATGTCGCGGCTGGCGTCCCTGGCGTCGCGCTCGTCGGCAGGCGAGGGTGCTGAGGTCAACTGCGTCACCGCAGGTTAGTTTATCATATAGCTTAACAACGACGTGCCTTACAAATTTGCCCATTGTCTATAAACACTTGAATTAGATAGGTATTTTCAATTTTACTGATATGGTACTTACAGTACCAGTTATCTTAGCTTGCTTCTTAATTAGTCATGGGTTCAATAACTGGGAAGTTAAAACAAAAATTCATGAACATAAGTGTTCATCAATGCATTATTTGGACTAATTAATTTGAATAAAGAAACGGAAAACATACATATACATAACCCTCTGATGATAGTTTTTGATTCTGTGTTTTAATTAGCATAACAGATTGATTGAGATCACTTATTTATAAGTAGGATATAAATTAATGTATTTCTAATGAAGGTTTATTGTTACAGAGACTTCGAGCCCGCCGCGCCGCGTCACGCGCCGCATGTCGCGCTTGGCGTCGCTCGCGTCTGCCGGCCCCGACGCCGGCGCGGGCGCTGAGGCCAGCGGCGTCGCCGCAGGTGAGTTTATCGTCAGATTTATAGTGGCATGTTTGGAATTTAATGTACTATCTTTTTGATAAAATCATAGTTTAATAAATCCTAATTGAAATGAATCCCTGAATTATTTCTTCTAATACTTAGCAAATAATTATAAAGAGAAATTGTTAAAGAGTAGCATTGACTTCATACGTTTAGAACCCCTAATTAAATAGCAATTTTGCATGTATGAATTCAAATACAAAGGAGATCCGCCAAATTCCATACACAATTACTCTAGGCCCGGCGCTAATGTAATGTTGCTCAGTTTTTAGAGTAAAAATAGCAAAAATATCATATAGTTTCGGTATTGGTATATTCTTGAGTTAATATCGTTTCTTTGCTCATTGAATGTTCATAGGCGCTCTGTGTAAAACAATTAAATGTCGTCCTTTTTAGTTCATTAACATTGAAATAAGTGATTATGGCATATTAAACAATAAAATGTATTTCTCATAAAGGTCCAGGGACGCCTCGCCCGCCGCGCCGCGTCACACGCCGCATGTCGCGGCTGGCGTCGCGCTCCTCCGCCGCCGAGGGCGCTGAGGTCGGCTGCGCTACTGCAGGTTAGTGTTTAATTTATGTGCTCTAACTACAAGCCGGCCGTCCAAATAGCTGTTTACTCACTTTTGAAAACACTTCAGCAAGAAGCTCATGCCACTCCATTGCTATTCGCATTATAAATAAGTTACCTAAGTTTTTAGCTAAAATTCGGATGGATTTGCTAAAGTAAGAACTAGGTGAAATTTCCCGGCGTCTTAGTAAGTTGAAGGCAGCTCGAAAATACTCTTTCTGAAGAACAAACGCGCCTGCGTCTAGGCTGCATTTATAGTTAATGTCGAGTTTTACTCGTACCCCTGGGTTCGAATCCCAAAGAGACCAACTAATAATTCATATCATTTGATCACCATTAATTAATTAAGTATGTTGTTACATTGTACAGATAAACATTGCTATTATTCCACAATAACTTACATAGTGATGCATAGTTGTTCAAGTGGGCATGTTAAGCCAAATCCCAAACTATGAGGAATATCGAAAAATGCTCGAAGGAATTTTGGAAGAAAGGAAGGCTCGAAAATTATATCTGTAGGTAAACTCAAATTAAACAAAATTTGTCATTACCTGGGAATCAAACTTGTTTGTTATAAAAAAAAAGTTCACCCTGTATTATCATGCCATCTCATAGCATCGCTTAAAAAAATACATTTCTGAGAAGTAACATTATATGGCAAAGTAAAGGGGAGGTCTCATTTTTAATAAAATTTGTTTATTATATACAAAACTAAACATGGTTTGTTCGTATTATTTTCGCCAGCTATTTTTTCACCTCTGATTGAGAGCGCCGAGATAAGCTTTGTATTGCAGTCATTAAATTTCAAATTAAATATGAGTAAAATTAAATATAAGTATCGTGTCGATCTTTTTTTTTTCTTTTGATCTGTGTATGTATGGAAAATAAAAATGTTTTATTCAAATTAACACCTACCGTTAGTTTGCCTATAATGTTACCTCCCAGAAATTGATCCTCATAATCGTCACTACAAAATTACATGATAATACAGGGTAACCTTTTTTTCAAAACCATTAGGTTCGGTTCCTGGCTAAGTTGAAAGTTTTTTGTAAAATCTGAGTTTTTGCCAAAATGGCCTCGACGAGACTCCTTTAGGCATTATTCGATATTCCTCATAGTTTAGGATTCGGCCTATCACGCCCACTTGAAACACTCACCCTGTATATTCATTTATTTTAATTCCAAACTATAAGTGTTGGTGCATAGATGACATGTTTGAATTAATATAGACTTAATTATAGGGGTTGGTAGGTTGCGATTATGATTTTCATTGAAATGACGAGAAAATTTTAATATTAGATATGCTTTTCAATGAGCAAAATGCAAAACTTGCCAAAAATAAATTCATAAATAGTCTATGTCTAATGTCATTTTTATATATTTATAAAACAGAGACTTTGACCCCTTGCCGCGGTTCGAGGCGCTCATCCCGGCTGACGTCGCGCTCCTCGGCAGGAGAGGGGCCCGAGTTCAGCTGCGTCGCCCAAGGTTAGTTTAATTTATGGTGCCCATGATATGTAACTTGAATATCCCTGGGTTCAAATCCCGAGCGGATGAACAGATGACTAATATTTTGACCAACTAAATGAGCTATGTATTCATATAGGTAACAAATCGGTTTATGACGATGCAGTTTTGAGGGGATATTTGATTTACCAATGTTTTCTTTATGTCACGCTTCTACTAACAGCACAGTTTTAATGCTACTTTATTTATTAAAATAGGTGCTACGCACCAAGGCGATCAACGCTTTGCAGGTAATAACGCACAATGTATGGCTATGTCGGCATGTGCGTCCGCGTATTCTGTTATTTTGGGGAGGAAGAACTTTAGCATGACAGACATTAACGTAATTTTAAATAGTGGGGATTCTTTGTATATAGCTGTTAAACCAGCAGAGCACACTTACCTACTTCCAGAAGAGTTGCCCTCTGAATTTCGTGTAGGTGAATATTTGGTAAAAGTTAATCCTATGGACCACAGCTGGCAGGTTAACGGCTTGTTTGCCAATAGCTTCCGGGAATACGATATTAGAGTTTTAGAGTTAGAGAATTTTTTAAATCGCGAAATTTTTGACGCTGACCACGTCGATAGTTCCGACAATTATCTTTTTACTGGCCAGGATTATACAGTATCATTTTGGAGATACAAAAATAGTTACTTTTTATTCAATAGCCATGCCGTAGACAGCCAAAACATGTTTAGTGACGGTGTTGAGGATAGAGTAGCACGTCAGTTTAGGTGCAAAACTTTGAAATCTCTTGCGAAGCTTCTCTTTGCAAGAGGGCTTTATGATGGTACTCAGTATTCCATTCATAAGGTAAAAGTTGAAGGTCATTCGGCAGTAGTAGCCGGCGGAACTACTGCTGCCGAGGTAGAATCTCTTTCACAGTCACATGCTTCTCATGTACTACCAAATAATGTAGACAGAATTCATCACCTAAAACTGACAAAATTGGAACCGATAGTAATTGTACCTAGGTTAGACTTTGCAGCTTCGGGAAAGGCAGTAGGTAGTGCGGTATGTAAAGAAGGTAAGCGAGGCCGGCCTCAGAAACAAACACGGGGTAGGAAAAACATGTCTACGGCAGGCCGCGACCAAAAACCCGTCGCTCCAAAATTGAAATTAGAACCGGTTGTGGTTATTGAGAAGGTTAGTACCGATAGTTTGTTGAAAAAAAACACCCTGCGTCTTGTTAATTGTGACATCCCCGCGGATGAGAGTAAGGCATTGCGTCACCGGGAGGCGACCAAGCGTTATTCTCTCCGCAATCCCACTGTCAATCGTAGAGCAGTCGATCGGTACACCGAAAAAAAACCCAGCATTAATAGGCAGGCTGTCGAGCGGTACACCGCTAAAAATCCCAGCGTTCATAGGCAGGCGGTCGAGCGGTACACCGCAAAAAATCCCAGCGTTCATAGGCAGGCGGTCGAGCGGTACACCGCAAAAAATCCCAGCGTTCATAGGCAGGCGGTCGAGCGGTACACCGCAAAAAATCCCAGCGTTCATTGGCAGGCGGTCGAGCGGTACACCGCAAAAAACCCAGCCGTAAATAGACAGGCGGTAGAACGGTACTCGCAACAAAATCCAGAAGTCAATAGAGAGGCGTCCGCACGCTTCAACGCTATAAGGCATGTAGAGCCTCCTCTACGTAGGTCCGATAATCTTATAGGCCAGAAACATGACGAGGAATTACAGCCAATTAAACTATTTTCTTTAAAGAACTCTTCTTTAAACGATAGTTTCCGTTGTCCTTTTTGTCATGCGCGTCTTTTCCATGAGGAAAAAACTAGGCTCAAATGGTGTTGCGGTACCGGCGCGTATAATGTTCAGTCTTTTGAACCGTTGTCAGAAGACTTTTATCATCATCCTTCATTCTTAAATAGATCTCGAGCTTATAATAACTTGTTCGCGTTTAGTGCCCTTGGTGTGTCTCACGGTTTTAAACACCCCCAATCAGGTATTTCGTTTTTGAAAATTCAGGGTCGAGTTTATCATCGCGTTTTTGATTTATCCTATACGGATAGTACCAATCCCATAAATTTATACATTCACGATAACGTAGAGCGCGAAAGATTAGCTTCTGGCCAAAATTTAGATATGCAGGTTATCCGTAGTATCACACATTTCATGCATGAAGTCAATCCCTATATCGATTGCTTCAAACGCTTGAGTCAGGAACCGTCGGATGAGGCACACCTTATTTTCGAATCCACGTCGCGAAGATCCCATGGTAACGTTTTAGGTGACATGCCTTGGGGAACAGAAATTGCAGCTATTTTGAGTACAGAGCGCGAAAGATTTATACCAAAAGCTATAGTTATATGGAAAGTTGGAGCTAAAAAACCTCATACTGTGGACCTGCTGCACCCACTTTATGAGAGCTTCCAGTTTCCTTTGTTATATCCCCAAGGTAACCCTGGTTGGCAGGTGAATAAACCCGATAACAACGGCGTAAAATTAACACAAAACAAATACGTCCGTTGTTTACTCCTCTCAGAACCGCGATTTTCTGAACTAGGTAGACTTTCCGAGGAGTGGGTAGTAGATATGAATTGTAGAGTCATGGAGGAACGTCTCCGCTATATTTTTCATATGCAGAAAGCTGCTTTGAATCTTAGATCTGCCCCCCTTCAGGAGGTTGAGCTTAACGTAGAGATTGCAAATAATATTAGAGAGGACGAGACTATTCAGGGGGAAGGTGGCATTGTACCGGGACGCTGTTATTTACCCAATACTTTTACCGGAGGTCCACGTTACATGAAAACTAAGTATATGGATGCCATAGCCTTAGTGAATAGATTAGGTCCCCCATCTTTTTTTCTCACTATGACATGCAATCCAAAATGGGCTGAAATCCAACAATCCACTCCACAAGGACAAAAGCCTAATCCCTTAATTTGTGCCAGAGTTTTTAATTTGAAGCTTAGCCAACTTCTTAGAGATATAAGATCCGGCACTTGGTTCGGAAAATGCGCTTATATTATACATGTCATAGAGTTTCAAAAACGAGGACTGCCACATGCGCATATTTGTTTTAGAGTAGAAGGTGGCGGTCCAGTCCATAATACGGACATTGATAAATTTGTTAGGGCAGATCTTCCAGATCCATCAGAGGCTGACGGAAGACTGCGGAAGGCCGTGATTGATCACATGATACACGGCCCATGTGGACCTCCTTTTAGAACTGATTTACCGTGTTGGGATAATGAAAAACAAAAATGCACAAAATTTTTCCCAATGCGCGAAACTACTGTCACATATTGTGACGATAGGGGCTTTACTCAATTACGTAGAGATAGCAAAAATGAAGGCACTATTAAATATAGAGGTAGAGATATTCCTATTAATGATTTGTGGGTTGTGCCATACAATGCCGCTCTCCTCCTAAAATACGATTGTCATATTAACTTGTTAGTATACTCAAATCGCGCTATAGTAAAGTATTTGTTTAAATATATGACCAAAGGTCCAGATGAATCGCGTGTAACAGTAGTTTCAGAGTTAGATAAAAATAACGAAATTGAACAATATGTCACGAAACGCTACTTGGGATCTTGCGAAGCGACGTGGAGAACTTTAGAGTTTGACATTACAGCCCGCGAACCCAATGTCAAACAACTTTCTGTCCATTTAGAAGGACAACAGTCCATTTTTTTCAAACCTGGTAACGAGGCCGAAGCTGCACTTCGCGGCTCCTCAGACCTTCTAACGTATTTCGGTCGTCCCCCCGGTGAGCAATTTGATAGTTTAACTTATTTAGACTTTTATGAACAGTATATTGTTCACGCGCGACGTCCCACAACCAAAAATCAAATTTTTGAAACGAGTAATAATAAATTCGTAACAAGACGCCAAAGAGGTGAATTAGTTTCGCGTTTATTCTGGGTCGCGCCAAACCGAGGTGAACAATTTTATTTACGTTTGTTGTTAGGTACATATTCTTGTCGCAGTTACAGCGACCTTTACAATCTAGGTGGTCCAGGCTGTAAAACTTTCCAAGAAGCTGCCGTTGCTGTCGGGATCGCGAACGATGAGGCAGAGTACGAAGGGGCTATGCAGGAAGCTTCTACATTTTTAACTGGGCCACGCCTGCGCAGCTTCTTCGTCCTTCTAGCCGTTAATGGGGTTAGGGTCGTTTCATTGTGGGATAAATTCCAACATTTACTTGGCCAAGATCTATTGCACCGTTTCCCAGAAAACGAAGACGAGGCTTATAGGCGTTGTTTAGTGTACATCGATAGGTTAATGCGCAAGCATGGTACATCCCTGGTAGAACAGGGATTACCTGCTGTTGTAGACGACACAACCGAGGTAGGCCGAGAACGTGTCGAATACAATTCTTCTAGCTTACAGGCCTTTGTTGTCGAGTGGCTACCGAAATTGTCAGAAGATCAACGTATTATTTACGAATACGTTGACAATCTGAACCGCGACCCAATATTCCGCGATTCTAATAATACTGCCATTTTTATAGACGGTCCTGCCGGAACAGGAAAAACTCTTTTATTAAATGTAATTGCAGCACACGTACGCGGTAATTTAAATGGCATAGTTCTGTGTACTGCAAGCTCCGGAATTGCAGCTCAGAACTATGAAGGCGGCCTCACCGCACATAGTATGTTTAGATTTCCTTTGAACCCGATAGATGATCTTGGTTTCTGGAACATTACTAATGGTACTCAGAGAGCTGAACTCATTTATCATTCAAACGTCATCATCTATGACGAGGCCCCTATGGCACATAAGTATTTAGTACATTTGCTGGATAGGTCCCTTCGCGATCTGATGAAATCAGACAAACTCTTTGGTGGTAAAATCATTATTTTTGCAGGCGACTTTCGCCAAATTCCCCCAGTTGTAGTTAATGCTAAAACGAGTTCAGACATAGTTAATTGTTCACTAAAATCCTCACATATTTGGCCCAATATAAAAAGCTTCTCTTTAAGTACGTCTCAACGTTGCAGAGACGATTCAGAATTTTCTGATTTTTTATTACAATTAGGTTCTAACCTATTGCCATCCCACCCAGTCAAAATTGGTAGATCTCTTATTAATTTAGTTGAATTGTCCCCTGTATCTTTCGTTACGGACTTGGAGGACCTAATAGCCTTTGTTTTCCCTAATGTCGTCATAGATGAGCCTGATGTGTGTGCTCATCGAGCCATACTGACGACTCACAATGAGAATGTTAGGGAAATCAATTCTATTATTTTATCCAAGTTACCGGAACAGGAATTACATTTCCTATCAATAGATGAAGTAGTTTCAGATAACGCTGACGAAATCTTTTTAGGCGCGGATACTTTAAATAAATTGCAACCTAAGGGTGTTCCAGACCATGACCTAAAACTTAAAGTAGGATGCGTGTGTATGATTATTCGTAATCTTAGTTTTGCTGATAGGTTAGTCAATGGCAGTAAAGTTATAGTTGTTAGGACATCTCCGCGCGTAATAACTGTCCGTAGGCCGGGTGGCACAGTCGATTATCTTATACCGCGAATTTTGTTCAAAGCGCCGATTGAACCGAATAGTCCGATCGAAATGACGCGTCGCCAATTCCCTCTGCAGGTTTGCTATGCGATGACTATCCACAAAAGTCAGGGGCAAACCATAAGCAGAGTAGGCGTCGATTTGCGGTCGGACGTATTCAGTCACGGCCAACTATACGTGGCACTAGGCCGCGTTCAGGATAGAAACAGTTTAAAAGTTTTAGTACCGCAAAATAATATTGTTAGTGATAGGCTTTTAGTCAATAACATTATATATCCGCAACTACTCTAATTTTTTTTTGGCAGCTTCTTATAAAATTGTTCACCTCTTATCAATCAGAAGGTAATTTTTTTGTAAATAAATGATAAATCTCGACAATCATACCGACACAAACTATACATTGTGCGTTATATTTTTTACTTTATTTTTTTTTACAACACTTCACATGCACTCTACACAAAAGAATGCATTAAAGTTGATTGTTACATTGAGTATTGGCAAACATAATTGAACATTGTTTACTGTAATTGCATATTTGGATGTGCAAATGAATGTGGGTATAGTGAACCAATCCATCGGAGAGTTTTATGCTAATCCTGAAGAATGAATCAGGTAAGGGTAGTCACATGGAATATAAATCCATTCATTGAGTGTGATTAGAGGGGAGTTACCCCAGTTACCAAAGTGGGAAAGAGGCAAGAGGGAACGGAACTGTAAGTGGACGGGTTAAGGGACAGGTGCGGCGAAGTCATCAGGGCGTATTGACGTGTAAGTAAGTGCAACTGATGCTGTGGCAGCTGGCGAATGACCATCTTTGCAGGATCCAGCGAGGTGCGGCGCCAGAGTGATGTCATCCTTCACACTCCCACTTGATGATGGTGGCGTTGCCTCACAGCAGTGGATTCTGCAGGGCAGGCAGGGTTTGCAGGCATTTGTGAGACGCACAAGCAGGTCAGTCGGTGGCTTAGGGGAGTCATGCCAAGGGGGGAGGAGGAGAGGAGTAGGAGAGAGGTGTGGAGAAGAGGGAGTGAGTGATTGAAAGTGGCACGGTGTGCAAGGCATATAACGCATCAGTTCACTCGAAAGTTCTGAAGACTTTGTAGTTTTAACAGACAGGTAACCTAATTAAAGTTACAGAATTTTAGTGGATGCAGAAGACCACCTATAATCATTTTTGTTTCATCAGTAAAGATAATTTAAATTAGCCATTAATTCACCTCAAACGGTATTAAACGATGTCAATATTATTACCTACACCTACTAATTCGCTATTTTATTTAATTTAACCCTCATAAGGCACTGTTGATGTGTTGGACACCATATTTTTACTTTTAACTCCTTGACATAAAGTCCAAACCCAATGTTTTTTTTAAACGTGCTCTGCCCCACTAAGGGCTAACATATTGTAATTTCTACCTTTTTTAAATAAATGTTTGTCTTTCTATCATTTAAATAATTTGAACAAAGAAAATGTAAGCTGAATTATTACAAGTAATGCTTTTCAAAAATGCGCATTAATCGGCAATTATGTAAAAGTTTATTTCTTAGTAAAAACCTTTAAATTGACTTGTGAACCATACTTAAGTCTGTTAAAAGTTTTTTAAAATAAGATTTATCGGTATAAACTAATAAACTAACACCAGCTATTTCATTATGTTTACTTGTTGCTGATCTATACCCACTTTTTGAATTCAAAAACAAAATAAAAACCTTGTTCAATTTTGCATACAATTACTTTCTTTCTATCTAAAGATGTTCTTTTAAAAATAATTTAGTAACTGTAATATTTTTAATTAGCCATATAATACATATTTATTTAATAAATATCAAGATAAAAACAGTTAATAAATCTCAATTAATTTGAAAGCAATTGGTCATTAAATTTTAATGTGTGCTACTATTATATTAAATTATTAAAACAATAAGTACCTTTATAATTTTAAACACTTCCTGGGACTTGAAAAACAAAAGAAGAAAGAAAAAATATGGTTTCACTATCGTTCACCTCATGTCTGACTTTGAATTGGTTATTCCTTCTCAAGATTTGGTTCTACCGTCTCAGCATAAATGAAGACTTCAACTTACTTAGTTATCAGAAGCCTGTTTTACACTTCACATCCAACTGAAAAAGCGATGCTTCACAATGGACAATTGTACACTGATCCCCTGGTTGAATAATTCCTCATAGAAGCGACTACTTGAAACTGCAACAGATTTGTGAAGACATAACCTTCTGCAGTGAAGCAAATCAAGAAGAGAAATAGTACCATAATACTAAACTACTCAAGACAAAACGAGAAGATGTCTGGCAAAAAGAACACCTTTGGGGAATCTTACTAAGCAAAATTAAATGTGAACTCAAAAGTAGCTGCTTCATCAAACCTGAACCACTTCATCGAAATAAGTATCATCATCATCATGTCAGCCGAACGACGTCCACTGCTGAGCATAGGCCTCCCCCAAGGATCTCCACAACGATCGGTCCTGCGCTGTCCGCATCCAGCGGCTTCCAGCGGTGGCTTAATAAGTATATTGAAGAACAAAGCCATAAAGAGTCAGACATGTGGGTAGACATGTCTTTAACCATGGAACGAAGCAGCAGAGCGCCGGTCGTTTTTAAGATACTTTGGTTAAAAAAAAATGGTTGAGAAAAAAAAAACTCAAAAAAAAAACTTGAGAAAAAAAACAACTCAATTTTAAAAAATCTGAACTGTTGAGAAAAAATAAACTCAACTAACCATTGAGAAAAAAGAAACTCATATAGTTAAGTTACAGTTAAGTCCTCTTATGCATAATAATACCATATTTCAAAAAGTTACTCTGTTACATTAGTTTGAAGTGGCCATAGTAATAGTTTTGCTTGTAACAACGTTGTCAAGCGTAAGAAAAATGCTCAAATGCTAACATGAGAACGTTTTGAGATTTGGTTAGTCGAAATTTGTCGCTCATAGATAATATGTTTTTACATTTCTGATCAGGTCATGAGTAAATTAAAAAAAAAAAGATGTGAAATGTATCTTCTTAGTAAACAAAATATGTAGTAATAAAAATACATTATCTTTAACTGATCTGAATTATTATAATATAACATTAACTAAAATAGGAAATTTTGGTTTGTTATGTTTTATAATTATTTAGAAATACAACTATTTAGAGAACGACAAACAATCACATTAGAATGTCCGTCTTTTTACTTCTGCTACTCAACAAAACAAATGGCCAGAATAACTCATATCTAAAGATTGCCTTATATCATTCATTGTTCTTATTTTTGTTTTCACCAATTACAACAAACACTAAAATTCTGTGACTTTAATTAGGTTACCTGTCTGTTAGAACTACAAAGTCTTCAGAGCTTTCAAGTGAACTGATGCGTTATATGCCTTGCACACCGTGCCACTTTCATTCCCTCACTCCCTCTTCTCCACACCTCTCTCCTACTCCTCTCCTCCTCCCCCCTTGGCATTACTTCCCTAAGCCACCGACTGACCTGCTTGTGCGTCTCACAAATGCCTGCATAATGACCCTGCCTGCAGAATCCACTGCTGTGAAGCAACGCCAAATAAGTGGGAGTGTGAAGGAAGACATCACTCTGATTCGTCGAAGCCGCTCTTTGCTGGATCCTGCCAAGATAAGGTGGTCATGTGTTGCTGCCATAGCATCGGTTGTTCCTGCACGTCAATTTTCGCCCTGAAGACTTTAGTCTGTCCCTTAGTCCGAAACGGTTCCGTTCATAAGCCTCCCCCTTTGGTACCTGTGGGTACTCCTAACGTCTGATCACACGACAATGAATGGTGATTCCATGTGATTACTTTACACTGATTCTTTTTTCAGGAAAGGCATAATCTTTTCGATTGATTATTTCACTGTACCGACATACATTTTCCCATTCATTTTATGTTTTTACAATAAACTATTGTTCAATTATGTTTGCCATACCAGTGTGACAATCAGTTTTAATGTATTCGTACACACACTCATGAATACTAACCAAAGTAGTTGCAGTAGTAGTTCGTCAGTTGTAAAAAATAATTTATTTACGCTTATATGAAATTATTTAATTTGCAATAGTATTTCGTCAGTAATTAGAACTATTTATACAAGCTTATATTAATTATTTATTTTGCATTAGTAGTTTGCCAGTAGTTAGAAGTAGTTAGATGGACCACGAAAGGCACTTTTAATTAAATACCTAATGAATATAAAACATTCACAATTTGTTATTGCACTTTTATAATACTATGATTCAGTGTTTTATGAGTTAATACCAAATTGAAAATGTTTTACATTTATTCAGTATTCAGTTAATTGTTCCATGTGCCATCCTCTTGACCTGCACGCGGTGTGGTCTGCACGAATTTCACTTACATTTCTTTGTACGCTCAAAAAAGGTACTTTTCTAAATCATCACATGTAGATAACGTCCTTTTTTCCCAACAATACGTACCTATTTTAATGGTCTTCCATTGAAAACATCTTTTTTGTACGAAATGTAAATGAAGTTTGACTAACAAGGAGCTGGCTTTTCATATATTTATTTTCAATTACTAAAGACTCATTCCAGCTTTCCAGCTTCGCTCGACTTCAATCTAACAGCTTATTTGAGAAAATGTGCATGAAATCTGGTTGGAGTTCTGAGGAATGAGATCACATTATGGAAACTGTATCAAGCTCAAAAGAAGAATTTTAACAAAAACAACCATAAAAATTATAAAATAAAATTTAATTTCGATTATTATGTTTTTTTTTTCAGGTTTCATTTAATTTGAATGAAACAAAGTAATAACAAATTACAAGAAGATACCCACCTAAATTTGTCGGGGGGCACGGCAGTGTCCAAGTCAAACAGAAAGCAGCACGGCCATTATTGACACACCATGTAAGCATTTACATTATAAATATATATTATAAATTTTATTCACTGCTGTTTCTGCTTCTGAAGTCAAAGTATACTAAATGTCAATCCCTATAAAAGCAAAAAAGTGTTTTTAGTCTGTAATTTCATAAGACATAAGAGATAAATTATCCCTGACACTCTAATAATAAAAGTAATTATTGATTCAATCTGTTTCTGGTTCATCATTTAGACATAATGATTGCTGGCCTCTGTTCGTCTCACTTGTATTTCCAAAATATTCTTAGAATTCTATAACATGAAACTAATTCCAGAAGAAAAATAATCTTCATGATTAGGTAATAATAATTTATATCCATACTTCCAATATGATGAATGGTTTAGGTTTAGAAATAAACTTCAATTTTTATAAGTACAATTGTCAATAAATCTGTTTTACTTTATTATATTCACTATCTATTTATGAGAATAAATAACATGGTTTTTTACAATTTCAGATGCAGTTCCAATAAGTACATAGATCCAGTACGTAGTTCCAGTGAAAAACATTGAAAAAACAATAAAAACTCAGGTATGATTCAAACCATTTACCATGTTCCTTCGTCAGCTCACTGTCATACATCGGCACAGAAGGATGCAGAAGGCTAACAGTCAGAAGTTGTGACAGGCCTATGTCTAGGACTATGACTAGCTAATGCTGATAAAGTTTACTGTTAAACATCATAACTATGTGTTTGACGTTGTATAACAAGAGTGCCAAGCAAACGATTTTATACCGCGGTCTCATAACAGCTCTTACGGAAGTTGATTAAAATAGTCAGCCCATTAAGATTTATTACCTGTAGAACCACCCGAAGAAAAGATGTGGACAATAAATCTTAATTAAATCATCTAAAAGTCCTTTTTATTTTTCAGATCTGACGGTAAGGAAATTGAAGACGGAAGAAAATCCCACAACGAAATGCAGAAAAATCACTACTACACACACACCTTGTTGTAATTTCTAAAAAGTACTTAAATTGCCATTCCAAAAACTATTTTATCCTAATCATTTCGTCATAGCTTGAAACTTCTATATTATTATTATAATAATAATATCTAATTAAGGTCCGAGTTAATATTTCAGAAGATAATGTATGTAGTTCAGACAATAAATATTTTAGTAAATAATTTGTTTATTATTCATCTGCCCTAAGAAGTAGTCAATATTTATAATAACAGTAGTTGCAGACACGAACGCTTAATGAAATCACGAAATAACTTTGAAACTATTTTCTTTTTTTTTAATGCCAGTAACCAGTTTTTAATGTATTTATATTAATATTTCCAAGATCTATAAGTAGACCTAACCCTTTTTAAAGTCACTTAGCTAATATTGACCGCTGTAAAAAATCATATAAAAAACAGTTTGTCAATCAACATGCATGGGTACCTAAATAATATAGTCTATAAAGGAAACTAATAGCGTACAGTAGGTCTAGCACGAACTGCTGATGTTTTAGTAATCAAAAAGTACAAGTAACTTTTCTTTTTCGATTATGGTTCGCGCTAGACCTACTTGCTACGCGAGACCGAAGGTCGAGCCTCCGCGAGGCCGTAGGCCGAGCGCCCTCATAAGGCACAGCCCAAACCGCCTACTTCGCACTAGGACTCTTTTGCTAAAACACCAACCTCTCAGAAAAGAACGAGAGCACTGTCCCGGAACAGTTAATGCCTAATCCAACAATGCGAGGCCGAAGGCCGAGCTGCGGCGAGGCCCCCGGGGGCCTCGCAGCCGCGGGAGGGGCGAAGCCCCGGAGCGGCCAGCGTCGCAGACCTAGCTTATGGCCGCGAGTCGGCCGTAGGCCGGCGGCCAGAAGCTAGTCTATCTATAATATATAAAGCTCGATTACCACTCACTCACTGACTCACTGACTGATCAGGGGTGTTTTTCACTTATTTAGAGGTGTTTTAGGGTGATTCTCACTTTTTTGGATTTTTTCTTATTTTTATCAAAGCAGGTTTCCGAAAAAAAAATTGGAAAAAAACAAGATGGCGGCTTTTTTTGAAACATCAACTTTTTTGTTTGAGGCGCTGAATTTTTTCTTTTTTTACGGGGTGTTGCCATATCAAAATTGAGTATCTTGAAAAAATATTTTGGAAAAAAAAAATACTGTTTCGCCGCCATCTTGGATTGAAAAACGGGTTTTAGAGTGGTTTTTGCGTTGCCATAGTGAAGTGAGTTTATGTTCGATTTTCAAAATTTTTGCTGAGGAGTGTAGCTTGTATAGTCCACTTGACATCCTCATCCACAGATTATAAAAATACAAGATGGCGGCGGCCCTGGCGGCCATTTTGTTCCGATCAGTGAAATTGACTATTTTTGAAGTGATTTTTCCGGTGGATGGCAACACTTGAGCGTTTTTCATAGTATACACTGATTGTGGGTAATTTATTCAAGTATTGCCAGGAATGTGAATTTCTACCAAATTCGTGGTAGTTTTTGGGATAGGGCCCGGGAAAGTCGAAATGAGAAATATGACAGCTGTCAAAAAAACTTAAATGCAGTTTTATGGCAACTCAGGTCCCTAATGACCTTTTAGTATTTTTGCAAAAATCGACTGGCAACACTGGGAACTATGGTAGAAAATAAAATTTTCGACATGAGTGTCTTTAAAGTTAGTGACGGATACTTCCGCATATGGTAGAAAAAAAGTGAAAACGCCAAGTGTTGCCACATATAGTCCAGATTATGGGAAAAATACGGGATTTCTGAATTTCAAGATGGCGGACGAGCTGGCGGCCATTTTGTGAAAAGTTTGCAATTTTCAAACAGTTTTTTGAGCTTTTTGGCGTGTTGTCAATTTTTGAGAGGGATGAAATGTACTAGCTAATCGTGTAACTTGTGCTTGCGGGTTGTCAGGTTACAAAATATTTTTGGTAGCTTTAGTAGTTTTTGAGAAATGGCCCGAAAAAGTCGAAAACAGAAATAAAGTCTTTTCAGTAATAAAAATGCCCTAGGCCGGTTAAATGCGACCATTAAAATGACATTTGACCATTTTTATCAAAATCAACTGGCAACACTGGAAATGAGAATTAAAACTTTTTTTTGGAAGGGGTCACTTTGAAGGTCTCTTGAGGGAGTTGTATGCAAGATAGAAAAAAACTAATGATACAGTTTTTCGTGCAATATAACTGAGATTGCACCAAAAGTGTAAAATGTCAAGAATTCAACATGGCAGGTACACTGGCGGCCATTTCAAAATATGCCAATTTAAAAATTTACTAAAGTTGTTTTTCCAGGTAGTTGGCGTAATTTTACAGGGAAATGTTATTTAAGTTTTTTGTTAGATTTAGTAAGGTCTACAGTATGGTGAAAAAAATTACCCCATTTTCAGGGTAATTTCTGAGATTTACCCGAAAAACAAAATTGCTTTGTTTTTAAAAAAAAAGTATGTCATCCTGTTCAAAACTATTCACTCTTAACGATTTGACCCATTTAAGGGTAGTCAACCCCCTTGAAGTACGAATTAAGGGCAATAAGTTTTTGACCTGTCATACTAAGACATCCCATACTAAATGTACTGGGAGTCACTGAAAATGCTACTTTGTATGAAAAAATCTTGTGAATTTCCCAGCAATCATCGAAAAATCTGCGAGGCCGCAGGCCGAGCTTCGTCTGTGAGGCCGAAGGCCGAACTCCGCGTAGGGCGAAGCCCGGAGCGTCCCCCATGACGGCCCAACTAACTTCGCGAAGCCGTAGGCTGAGCGCCCGCACACGGTAAAGCCCAAAGTTAATTGCCTCAGTTACTAAAAGGCGAGGCCGGAGGCCGAGCTTCGAGTGTGAGGCCGAAGGCCGAACTACGCGTAGGGCGCAGCCCGAAGCGTTGGCCCTTAACCCCCAGCGAGGCCGCAGGCCGAGCTTCGACTGTGAGGCCAGAGGCCGAACTCCGCGTAGGGCGAAGCCCGGAGCGTCCATCACCGACCTTCAAGTAACTTCGCGAAGCCGCAGGCTGAGCGTCCGCACTAGGATCCTCTTGCTAAAACAACAACCACCCAGAAAAAGACGAGACCTGTGTCCCGGAAAATTGACGCCAATTACAAGCAACTGCGAGGCCGAAGGCCGAGCTGCGGCGAGGCCCCCTAGGGCCTCGCGGCCGCGGGAGGGCGAAGCCCGGAGCGGCCAACCTCCCACTAGGATTCTTTTGCTAAAACACCTTCCTCCCAGAAAAGACTGAGAGCAACTAGCGCGGAACTACAACCCCATCGTCACACAAATGCGAGGCCGAAGGCCGAGCTGCGGCGAGGCCCCCGGGGGCCTCGCAGCCGCGGGAGGGGCGAAGCCCCGGAGCGGCCAGCGTCGCAGACCTAGCTTATGGCCGCGAGTCGGCCGTAGGCCGGCGGCCAGAAGCTAGTCTATAATATATAAAGCTCGACTACCACTGACTGACTGACTGACTGATCAGGGGTGTTTTTCACACATTTTGAACTCGTTTTGGGTCATTTTCACTTTTTGAGAATTTTTATTATTTTTATCAAACCAGGTTTAGGAAAAAAAAATTGGGAAAAAACAAGATGGCGGCTTTTTTTTAGACATCAACTTTTTTGTTTGTGGCGCTGATTTTTTCCTTTTTTAACTGGGTGTTGCCATGTCAAAATTGAGTATTTTGAAAAAATATTTTTTTTTAAAAAGAACGTCCCCAGGCAGCCATCTTGGATTGAAAAACGGGTTTTAGAGTGGTTTTTGCGATGCCATAGTGAAGTGAGTTTCTGTTCGATTTTCAAAATTCTTCTTTTGTTCTGTTGCTTGGATAGTCCACTTGACATCCTCATCCATAGATTATGAAAATCCAAGATGGCGGCGGCGCTGGCGGCCATTTTGTTCCGATCAGCGAAATCGACCATTTTTGAGGCGATTTTTCCGGTAGATGGCAACACTTGAGCGTTTTTTGAAGTATGCACCGACTGTGGGTAATTTATTCAATTATTGCCAGGAATGTGAATTTCTACCACATTCATGGTAGTTTTTGGGACAGGGCCCGGGAAAGTCGAAATGAGAAATATGACAGCTGTCAAAAAAACTTGAATGCAGTTTGATGGCAACTTAGGTACCTAATGACCTTTTAGTATTTTTGCGGAAAACAACTGGCAACACTGGGAACTATGGTAGAAAATAAAATTTTCGACATGGGTGTCTTTAAAGTTAGTGACGGATACTTCCGCATATGGTAGAAAAAAAGTGAAAACGCCAAGTGTTGCCATATATAGTCCAGATTATGGGAAAAATACGGGATTTCTGAATTTCAAGATGGCGGGCGAGCTAGCGGCCATTTTGTGAAAAGTTTGCGATTTTCAAACTGTTTTTCGAGCTTTTTTGGGTGTTGCCAATTTTTGAGAGGCATGGAATGTACTAGCCAATCGTGTAGTTTGTGCTTGCGGGTTGCCAGGTTACAAATTATTTTTGGTAACTTTTGTAGTTTTTGAGAAATGTCCTGAAAAAGTTGAAAATAGAAATAAAGGCATTTCAGCAACAAAAATGCCCTAGGCTGGTTAAATGAGACCATTAAAATGACATTTGACCATTTTTATCAAAATCAACTGGCAACACTGGAAATGAGAATTAAAAGTTTTTTTTGGAAGGGGTCACTTTGAAGGTACCTTGAGGGAGTTGTGGGCAAGATAGAAAAAAACTAATGATACCATTTTTCGTGCAATATAACTGACATTGCAGCAAAAGTCTAAAATGCCAAGAAAACAATATGGCAGGTACACTGGCGGCCATTTCAAAATTTGACAGTTTTAAATTTTACTCAAATTATTTTTTAAGGTAGATGGCGTCATTTTACAGGAAAATGTTACTTGGGTTTATTGTCAGGTTTAGTGAGGCCCACAGTATGATGAAAAAAATTACCCCATTTTCAGGGTATATTCTGAGATTTATCCAAAAAACAAAATTGCTTTGTTTTTTAAAAAAAAGTATGTCATCCTGTTCTAAACTATCCACTCATAACGATTTGACCCATTTAAGGGTAGTTTACTACCTGTAAGTACAAATTAAGGACCATGAACTTTTGACCTGCCGTACTAAGATATCCCATACTAAATGTACTGGGAGTCACTGAAAATGCTACTTTGTATGAAAAATTCTTTTGAATTATCGCGCAAACATTGAAAAATTAGCGAGGCCGCAGGCCGAGCTTCGAATGTGAGGCCGAAGGCCGAACTCCGCGTAGGGCGAAGCCCGGAGCGTCCCCTAACGACAGCCCAACTAACTTCGCGAAGCCGTAGGCTGAGCGCCCGCACACGGTGAAGTCCACAGTTGATCGCCTTAGTAACTAAAGGGCGAGGCCGGAGGCCGAGCTTCGAGTGTGAGGCCGGAGGCCTGAACTATGCGTACGGCATAGCCTAAAGAGATGCTTACCAACCCCCAGCGAGGCCGCAGGCCGAGCTTTAGACTCAGCGTGGGGCGAAGCCCGGAGCGTCTTTCATCGACTTGAGTAATTATTTAGTAGTCGCGAAGCCGAAGGCTGAGCTTGCGGCTCTAGCAAAACCATCCTGAGCTAGCTTTTGCGAGGCCGAAGGCCGAGCCATTAATGTGAGGCCGCAGGCCGAGCTTTCTGATCCGCGTAGGTCGAAGCCGAAGGCTGAGCCATATCCTCGAGCAAATCCACACCGTGTTAGTTTTCTGCGAGGCCGAAGGCCGAGCCATAGCTCTCAGCAAAACCACAATGTTAGTTTTTTGCGAGGCCGAAGGCCGAGCTATTAACGTGAGGCTGTAAGCCGAACTTCAAACAGGGCGTAGCACGGAGGGAAGCTTATCAATCCCCAGCGAGGCCGCAGGCCGAGCCTTCTGCTCCGCGTAGGGCGAAGCACGGAGCGTCCATCACGGACTAAATTTACTATTGCGAAGCCGAAGGCTGAGCCATAGCCCTGAGCAAACCCACATCGTGTTAGCTTTTGCGAAGCCGAAGGCTGAGCCATGGCTCTCAGGAAAACCACACCGCGTTAGTTTTTGCGAAGGCCGAAGGCCGAGCTATCTACGTGAGGCTGTAGGCCGAACTTCGAATAACAAGAGAAGCTTACCAACCCTTAGCGAGGCCGCAGGCCGAGCTTTCATCTCCTCGTAGGGCCAAGCCCGCAGTGTTTTATTGTTGACTCAAGTAATAAGTTAGAAGTTGCGATGCCGAAGGCTGAGCTTGAGGTTTTAGAAAAACTACGACGTGTTAGCTTCTGCGAGGCCGTAGGCCGAGCTTTGCATATGAGGCCGTAGGCCGAACAAAGCCTTTTTCAATGAATTAGGTAACTGTGCGAAGCCGAAGGCTGAGCGGCTTCACTATCTAAAGCTATCCCATGAAGCTTTTGCGAGGCCGAAGGCCGAGCTTCGAATGTGAGGCCGAAGGCCGAACAAAGCGTATTGCTCAGCCGCATAACAAGAGCGGTAGTTACAACCCCCGGCGAGGCCGCAGGCCGAGCTTCGAATGTGAAGCCGGAGGCCAAACTCCGCATACGGTGTAGCCCGGAGCGTCCATCAGCGATAGGACATTGAACTTTTTGCCTGCCATACTAAGACATCCCATACTAAATGTACTGGGAGTCATCGTAAGTGCTTCTTTGTATGAAAAATTCTTGTAAATCTTCACGGAAACATTGAAAAATTTGTGAGGCTACAGGCCGAGCTTCGAATGTGAGGCCGAAGGCCGAACTCCGCGTAGGGCGGAGCCCGGAGCGTCCTCCAATGGCGGCCCAACTAACTTCGCGAAGCCGTAGGCTGAGCGCCCGCACACTGTGTCGCCTAAAGCTAATCGCTACAGTAACTAACAGGCGAGGCCGGAGGCCGAGCTCCGAGTGTGAGGCCGAAGGCCAAACTACGCGTAGGGCGTAGCCCGGAGCGTTGGATTTCAACCCCCAGCGAGGCCGCAGGCCGAGCTTCGACTGTGAGGCCAGAGGCCGAACTCCGCGTAGGGCGAAGCCCGGAGCGTCCATCATCGACCTTCAAGTAACTTCGCGAAGCCGTAGGCTGAGCCTCCGCACTAGGATCCTTTTGCTAAAGCAACATCCACCCAGAAAAGGACGAGAGTTTTGTTCCGGAACTGTGAACCCAATTACAAGCAACTGCGAGGCCGGAGGCCGAGCTGCGGCGAGGCCCCCTAGGGCCTCGCGGCCGCGGGAGGGCGAAGCCCGGAGCGGCCAACCCCGCACTAGGATTCTTTTGCTAAAACACCAACCTCACAGAAAAGACTGAGAGCAACCACCGCGAAACATCCAACCCCCCCTCAAACAACTGCGAGGCCGAAGGCCGAGCTGCGGCGAGGCCCCCGGGGGCCTCGCAGCCGCGGGAGGGGCGAAGCCCCGGAGCGGCCAGCGTCGCAGACCTAGCTTATGGCCGCGAGTCGGCCGTAGGCCGGCGGCCAGAAGCTAGTCTATAATATATAAAGCTCGACTACCACTGACTGACTGACTGATCAGGGGTGTTTTTCACCTGTTTTGAGGTGTTTTAGGGTGATTCTTACTTTTTGGGAATTTTTCTTATTTTTATCAACGCAGCTTTTTTAGTTTTTTTTTTTCAAAAAACAAAATGGCGGACTTTTTTGAAACATCAACTTTTTTGTTTTAAGCGCAGATTTTTTTCTTTTTCAACTGGGTGTTGCCATGTCCAAATTGGGTATTCTGAAAAAATAAAAGTTTAAAAAAAGAACGTCCCCAGGCCGCCATCTTGGATTGAAAAACGGGTTTCAGAGTGGTTTTTGCGTTGCCATAGTGAAGTGAGTTTCTGTTCGATTTTCAAAATTCTTCTTTTGTTTTTTTGCTTGTATAGTCCACTCGACATCCTCATCCATAGATTAAAAAAATCCAAGATGGCGGCGGCGCTGGCGGCCATTTTGTTCCGATCAGCGAAAACGACCATTTTTGAAGTGATTTTTTCGGTAGATGGCAACACTGGAGCGTTTTGCATAGTATGCACCGATTGTGGGTAATTTATTCGAGTGTTGCCACGAATGTGAATTACTACCAAATTCATGGCAGTTTTTGGGATAGGGCTCGGGAAAGTCGAAATGAGAAATATGACAGCTGTCAAAAAATCTTGAATGCAGTTTGATGGCCACTCAGGTCCCTAATGACCTTTTAGTATTTTTGCAAAAATCGACTAGCAACACTGGGAACTATGGTAGAAAATAAAATTTTCGACATGGGTGTCTTTAAAGTTAGTGACGGATACTTCCGCATATGGTAGAGAAAAAGTGAAAATGCCAAGTGTTGCCATATATAGTCCAAATTATGGGAAAAATACGGGATTTCTGAATTTCAAAATGGCGGACGAGCTGGCGGCCATTTTGTGAAAAGTTTGCGTTTTTTAAACTGTTTTTTAATTTTTTTTCTGTGTTGCCAATTTTTAAGAAGGATGCAATGTACTAGCCAATCATGTAGCTGTTGCTAGCAGGTTTCCAGGCAGAAGAATGTTTTTGGTAGCTTTAGTAGTTTTTGAGAAATGGCCCGAAAAAGTCGAAAATAGAAATAAAGACATTTCAGCCATAAAAATGCCTTAAGGTTGTTGACTGCGCCCATTAAAATGACATTTGACTATTTTTATCAGAATCAACTGGCAACACTGGAAATGAGAATTAAAACTTTTTTTTGGAAGGGGTCACTTTGAAGGTCTCTTGAGGGAGTTGTGAGCTAGGTAGAAAAAAACTAATTATAACGTTTTTTGTGCAAAATAACTGAGATTGCACCGAAAGTGTAAAATGTCAAGAATTCAATATGGCAGGTACACTGACGGCCATTTCAAAATATGCCAATTTAAAAATTTACTAAAGTTGTTTTTTCAGGTAGTTGGCGTCATTATACAGGAAAATGTTATTTGGGTTTTTTGTTAGGTTTAGTAAGGCCTACAGTATGGTGAAAAGAATTACCCCTTTTTCAGGGTAATTTATGAGATTTACCCGAAAAACAAAATTGCTTTGTTTTTAAAAAAAAAGTATGTCATCCTGTTAAAAACTATCCACTCTTAACGATTTGACCTATTTAAGGGTAGTAAACCCCCTTGAAGTACGAATTAAGGGCAATAAACTTTTGACCTGTCATACTAAGACATCCCATACCAAATGTACTGGGAGTCACTGAAAATGCTACTTTGTATGAAAAAATCTTGTGAATTTCCCAGCAATCATCGAAAAATTTGCGAGGCCGCAGGCCGAGCTTCCAACGTGAGGCCGAAGGCCGAACTCCGCGTAGGGCGAAGCCCGGAGCGTCCCCTATGACGGCCCAAATAACTTCGCGAAGCCGTAGGCTGAGCGCCCGCACACGGTGAAGCCCAAAGTCAATTGCCTCAGTTACTAAAAGGCGAGGCCGGAGGCCGAGCTCCGAGTGTGAGGCCGAAGGCCGAACTACGCGTAGGGCGCAGCCCGAAGCGTTGGTATTCAACCCCCAGCGAGGCCGCAGGCCGAGCTTCGACTGTGAGGCCAGAGGCCGAACTCCGCGTAGGGCGAAGCCCGGAGCGTCCATCATCGACCTTCAAGTAACTTCGCGAAGCCGTAGGCTGAGCGTCCGCACTAGGATCCTTTTGCTAAAACAACAACCACTCAGAAAAGGACGAGAGTTTTGTTCCGGAACAGTTAACCCAATTACAAACAACTGCGAGGCCCCCTAGGGCCTCGCGGCCGCGGGAGGGCGAAGCCCGGAGCGGCCAACCCCGCACTAGGATTCTTTTGCTAAAACACCAACCACCCAGAAAAGACTGAAAGCAACCACCGCGAAACGTTCAACCCCCCCTCAAACAACTGCGAGGCCGAAGGCCGAGCTGCGGCGAGGCCCCCGGGGGCCTCGCAGCCGCGGGAGGGGCGAAGCCCCGGAGCGGCCAGCGTCGCAGACCTAGCTTATGGCCGCGAGTCGGCCGTAGGCCGGCGGCCAGAAGCTAGTCTATAATATATAAAGCTCGATTACCACTCACTGACTCACTGACTCACTCACTGATCAGGGGTGTTTTTCACTTATTTAGAGGTGTTTTAGGGTTAATTTCACTTTTTGAGAATTTTCGTTATTTTTATCAACACAGCTTTTTTAGTTTTTTTTTTTCAAAAAACAAAATGGCGTCTTTTTTTCAAACATCAACTTTTTTGTTTCAAGCGCTGAATTTTTTCTTTTTTAACTGGGTGTTGCCATGTCGAAATTGGGTATTTTGAAAAAATATTTTTTTAAAAAAAGAACGTCCCCACGCCGCCATCTTGGATTGAAAAACGGGTTTTAGAGTGGTTTTTGCGATGCCATAGTGAAGTGAGTTTCTGTTCGATTTTCAAAATACTTCTTTTGTTTTGTTGCTCGTATAGTCCACTTGACATCCTCATCCACAGATTATAAAAATTCAAGATGGCGGCGGCGCTGGCGGCCATTTTGTTCCGATCAGCGAAATCGACCATTTTTGACGTGACTTTTCCGGTAGATCGCAACACTTGAGCGTTTTTCGTTGTATGCACCGATTGTGGGTAATTTATTAGAGTGTTGCCACGAATGTGAATTTCTACCAAATTCATGGTAGTTTTTGGGATAGGGCTCGGGAAAGTCGAAATGAGAAATATGACAGCTGTCAAAAAATCTTGAATGCAGTTTGATGGCCACTCAGGTCCCTAATGGCCTTTCAGTATTTTTGAGCTTTTCAAACTGTTTTTTGAGCTTTTTGGGGTGTTGCCAATTATTGAGAGGGATGAAATGTAGTAGCCAATCGTATAGCTCGTGCTTGCGGGTTGCCAGGATACAATATTTTTTTGGTAGTAATAGTAGTTTTTGAGAAATGGCCCGAAAAATTCGAAAATAGAAATAAAGTCTTTTCAGTAATAAAAATGCCCTAGGCCGGTTAAATGCAACCATTAAAATGACATTTGACCATTTTCATCGAAATCAACTGGCAACACTGGAAATGAGAATTAAAACTTTTTTTTCGAAGGGGTCACTTTGAAGGTCTCTTGAGGGAGTTGTGAGCAAGGTAGAAAAAAACTAATGATACCGTTTTTCGTGCAATATAACTGAAATTGCACCGAAAGTGTAAAATGTCAAGAATTCAGTATAACAGGTACACTGGCGGCCATTTCAAAATATGTCAATTTTAAATGTTACTCAAATCGTTTTTTTCGGTAGATCGCGTCATTTTACAGGAAAATGTTAGTTAGGTTTATTGTCAGGTTCAGTGAGGCCTATAGTATGGTGAAAAAAAATACCCCATTTTCAGGGTAATTTCTGAGATTTACCCAAAAAACAAAATTGCTTTGTTTTTTAAAAAAAAGTATGTCATCCTGTTCAAAACTATCCACTTATAACGATTTGACCCAATTAAAGGTAGTTTACCCCCTTGAAGTACGAATTACGGACCGTGAACTTTTGGCCTGCCGTACTAAGGTATCCCATACTAAATGTACTGGGAGTTACTGCAAATGCTGCTTCGTATGAAAAATTCTTTTGAATTAATGCGCAAACATTGAAAATCTTGCGAGGCCGCAGGCCGAGTTGCGAATGTGAGGCCGAAGGCCGAACTCCGCGTAGGGCGAAGCCCGAAGCGTCCTCTAACGACAGCCCAACTAACTTCGCGAAGCCGTAGGCTGAGCGTCTGCACACGGATAAGTCCACAGTTGATCGCCTTAGTAACTAAAGGGCGAGGCCGGAGGCCGAGCTTCGAGTTTGAGGCTGGAGGCCGAACTATGCGTACGGCGTGGCCCGCAGAGATGCTTACCAACCCCCAGCGAGGCCGCAGGCCGAGCTCTATACCCAGCGTAGGGCGAAGCCCGGAGCGTCTTTCCTCAACTTGAGTAATTATTTAGTAGTCGCGAAGCCGAAGGCTGAGCTTGCGGCTCTAGCAAAACCATCCTGAGCTAGCTTTTGCGAGGCCGAAGGCCGAGCCATTAATGTGAGGCCGCAGGCCGAGCTCTCTGATCCGCGTAGGTCGAAGCCGAAGGCTGAGCCATATCCTTGAGCAAATCCACACCGTGTTAGTTTTCTGCGAGGCCGAAGGCCGAGCCATAGCTCTCAGCAAAACCACAATGTTAGTTTTTTGCGAGGCCGAAGGCCGAGCTATTATCGTGAGGCTGTAAGCCGAACTTCAAACAGGGCGTAGCACGGAGGGAAGCTTATCAACCCCCAGCGAGGCCGCAGGCCGAGCTTTCTGCTCCGCGTAGGGCGAAGCACGGAGCGTCCATCACGGACTAAATTTACTTTTGCGAAGCCGAAGGCTGAGCCATAGCCCTGAGCAAACCCACATCGTGTTAGCTTTTGCGAAGCCGAAGGCTGAGCCATGGCTCTCAGGAAAACCACACCGTGTTAGTTTTTGCGAAGGCCGAAGGCCGAGCTATCTACGTGAGGCTGTTGGCGGAACTTCGAATAACAAGCGAAGCTTACCAACCCTTAGCGAGGCCGCAGGCCGAGCTTTCACCTCCTCGTAGGGCCAAGCCCGCAGTGTTTTATTGTTGACTCAAGTAATAAATGATTTTTAATTTAATTTTAATTTAATTTAATAAGTTAGAAGTTGCGAAGCCGAAGGCTGAGCTTGAGGTTTTAGAAAAACTACGACGTGTTAGCTTCTGCGAGGCCGTAGGCCGAGCTTTGCATATGAGGCCGTAGGCCGAACTAAGCCTTCTTCAATGATTTAGGTAACTGTGCGAAGCCGAAGGCTGAGCGCCTTCACTATCTAAAGCTATCCCATGAAACTTTTGCGAGGCCGTAGGCCGAGCTTTGCATGTGAGGCCGTAGGCCGAACTAAGCCTTCTTCAATGAATTAAGGTAACTGTGCGAAGCCGAAGGCTGAGCGCCGTCACTATCTAAAGCTATCCCATGAAGCTTTTGCGAGGCCGTAGGCCGAGCTTTGCATGTGAGGCCGTAGGCCGAACTAAGCCTTCTTCAATGAATTAAGGTAACTGTGCGAAGCCGAAGGCTGAGCGCCTTCACTATCTAAAGCTATCCCATGAAACTTTTGCGAGGCCGTAGGCCGAGCTTTGCATGTGAGGCCGTAGGCCGAACTAAGCCTTCTTCAATGAATTAAGGTAACTGTGCGAAGCCGAAGGCTGAGCGCCGTCACTATCTAAAGCTATCCCATGAAGCTTTTGCGAGGCCGTAGGCCGAGCTTTGCATGTGAGGCCGTAGGCCGAACTAAGCCTTCTTCAATGAATTAAGGTAACTGTGCGAAGCCGAAGGCTGAGCGCCTTCACTATCTAAAGCTATCCCATGAAACTTTTGCGAGGCCGAAGGCCGAGCTTCGAATGTGAGGCCGAAGGCCGAACCAAGCGTATTGCCCAGCCAAGAGCGGTAGTTACAACCCCCAGCGAGGCCGCAGGCCGAGCTTCGAATGTGAAGCCGGAGGCCAAACTCCGCATACGGTGTAGCCCGGAGGGTCCATCAGCGATCTCCAAGTAACTTCGCGAAGCCGCAGGCTGAGCGCCCGCACTAGGATTCTTTTGCTAAAACACCAACTACCCAGAAAAGACAGAGAGCGAGGTCCGCGGAACAGCAACCCCATCGTCACACAAATGCGAGGCCGAAGGCCGAGCTGCGGCGAGGCCCCCGGGGGCCTCGCAGCCGCGGGAGGGGCGAAGCCCCGGAGCGGCCAGCGTCGCAGACCTAGCTTATGGCCGCGAGTCGGCCGTAGGCCGGCGGCCAAAAGCTAGTCTATAATATATAAAGCTCGACTACCACTGACTGACTGACTGATCAGGGGTGTTTTTCACCTGTTTTGAGGTGTTTTAGGGTGATTCTTACTTTTTGGGAATTTTTCTTATTTTTATCAACGCAGCTTTTTTAGTTTTTTTTTTTCAAAAAACAAAATGGCGGACTTTTTTGAAACATCAACTTTTTTGTTTTAAGCGCAGATTTTTTTCTTTTTCAACTGGGTGTTGCCATGTCCAAATTGGGTATTCTGAAAAAATAAAAGTTTAAAAAAAGAACGTCCCCAGGCCGCCATCTTGGATTGAAAAACGGGTTTCAGAGTGGTTTTTGCGTTGCCATAGTGAAGTGAGTTTCTGTTCGATTTTCAAAATTCTTCTTTTGTTTTTTTGCTTGTATAGTCCACTCGACATCCTCATCCATAGATTAAAAAAATCCAAGATGGCGGCGGCGCTGGCGGCCATTTTGTTCCGATCAGCGAAAACGACCATTTTTGAAGTGATTTTTTCGGTAGATGGCAACACTGGAGCGTTTTGCATAGTATGCACCGATTGTGGGTAATTTATTCGAGTGTTGCCACGAATGTGAATTACTACCAAATTCATGGCAGTTTTTGGGATAGGGCTCGGGAAAGTCGAAATGAGAAATATGACAGCTGTCAAAAAATCTTGAATGCAGTTTGATGGCCACTCAGGTCCCTAATGACCTTTTAGTATTTTTGCAAAAATCGACTAGCAACACTGGGAACTATGGTAGAAAATAAAATTTTCGACATGGGTGTCTTTAAAGTTAGTGACGGATACTTCCGCATATGGTAGAGAAAAAGTGAAAATGCCAAGTGTTGCCATATATAGTCCAAATTATGGGAAAAATACGGGATTTCTGAATTTCAAAATGGCGGACGAGCTGGCGGCCATTTTGTGAAAAGTTTGCGTTTTTTAAACTGTTTTTTAATTTTTTTTCTGTGTTGCCAATTTTTAAGAAGGATGCAATGTACTAGCCAATCATGTAGCTGTTGCTAGCAGGTTTCCAGGCAGAAGAATGTTTTTGGTAGCTTTAGTAGTTTTTGAGAAATGGCCCGAAAAAGTCGAAAATAGAAATAAAGACATTTCAGCCATAAAAATGCCTTAAGGTTGTTGACTGCGCCCATTAAAATGACATTTGACTATTTTTATCAGAATCAACTGGCAACACTGGAAATGAGAATTAAAACTTTTTTTTGGAAGGGGTCACTTTGAAGGTCTCTTGAGGGAGTTGTGAGCTAGGTAGAAAAAAACTAATTATAACGTTTTTTGTGCAAAATAACTGAGATTGCACCGAAAGTGTAAAATGTCAAGAATTCAATATGGCAGGTACACTGACGGCCATTTCAAAATATGCCAATTTAAAAATTTACTAAAGTTGTTTTTTCAGGTAGTTGGCGTCATTATACAGGAAAATGTTATTTGGGTTTTTTGTTAGGTTTAGTAAGGCCTACAGTATGGTGAAAAGAATTACCCCTTTTTCAGGGTAATTTATGAGATTTACCCGAAAAACAAAATTGCTTTGTTTTTAAAAAAAAAGTATGTCATCCTGTTAAAAACTATCCACTCTTAACGATTTGACCTATTTAAGGGTAGTAAACCCCCTTGAAGTACGAATTAAGGGCAATAAACTTTTGACCTGTCATACTAAGACATCCCATACCAAATGTACTGGGAGTCACTGAAAATGCTACTTTGTATGAAAAAATCTTGTGAATTTCCCAGCAATCATCGAAAAATTTGCGAGGCCGCAGGCCGAGCTTCCAACGTGAGGCCGAAGGCCGAACTCCGCGTAGGGCGAAGCCCGGAGCGTCCCCTATGACGGCCCAAATAACTTCGCGAAGCCGTAGGCTGAGCGCCCGCACACGGTGAAGCCCAAAGTCAATTGCCTCAGTTACTAAAAGGCGAGGCCGGAGGCCGAGCTCCGAGTGTGAGGCCGAAGGCCGAACTACGCGTAGGGCGCAGCCCGAAGCGTTGGTATTCAACCCCCAGCGAGGCCGCAGGCCGAGCTTCGACTGTGAGGCCAGAGGCCGAACTCCGCGTAGGGCGAAGCCCGGAGCGTCCATCATCGACCTTCAAGTAACTTCGCGAAGCCGTAGGCTGAGCGTCCGCACTAGGATCCTTTTGCTAAAACAACAACCACTCAGAAAAGGACGAGAGTTTTGTTCCGGAACAGTTAACCCAATTACAAACAACTGCGAGGCCCCCTAGGGCCTCGCGGCCGCGGGAGGGCGAAGCCCGGAGCGGCCAACCCCGCACTAGGATTCTTTTGCTAAAACACCAACCACCCAGAAAAGACTGAAAGCAACCACCGCGAAACGTTCAACCCCCCCTCAAACAACTGCGAGGCCGAAGGCCGAGCTGCGGCGAGGCCCCCGGGGGCCTCGCAGCCGCGGGAGGGGCGAAGCCCCGGAGCGGCCAGCGTCGCAGACCTAGCTTATGGCCGCGAGTCGGCCGTAGGCCGGCGGCCAGAAGCTAGTCTATCTATAATATATAAAGCTCGACTACCACTGACTGACTGACTGACTGATCAGGGGTGTTTTTCACACATTTTGAACTCGTTTTGGGTCATTTTCACTTTTTGAGAATTTTTATTATTTTTATCAAACCAGGTTTAGGAAAAAAAAATTGGGAAAAAACAAGATGGCGGCTTTTTTTTAGACATCAACTTTTTTGTTTGTGGCGCTGATTTTTTCCTTTTTTAACTGGGTGTTGCCATGTCAAAATTGAGTATTTTGAAAAAATATTTTTTTTTAAAAAGAACGTCCCCAGGCAGCCATCTTGGATTGAAAAACGGGTTTTAGAGTGGTTTTTGCGATGCCATAGTGAAGTGAGTTTCTGTTCGATTTTCAAAATTCTTCTTTTGTTCTGTTGCTTGGATAGTCCACTTGACATCCTCATCCATAGATTATGAAAATCCAAGATGGCGGCGGCGCTGGCGGCCATTTTGTTCCGATCAGCGAAATCGACCATTTTTGAGGCGATTTTTCCGGTAGATGGCAACACTTGAGCGTTTTTTGAAGTATGCACCGACTGTGGGTAATTTATTCAATTATTGCCAGGAATGTGAATTTCTACCACATTCATGGTAGTTTTTGGGACAGGGCCCGGGAAAGTCGAAATGAGAAATATGACAGCTGTCAAAAAAACTTGAATGCAGTTTGATGGCAACTTAGGTACCTAATGACCTTTTAGTATTTTTGCGGAAAACAACTGGCAACACTGGGAACTATGGTAGAAAATAAAATTTTCGACATGGGTGTCTTTAAAGTTAGTGACGGATACTTCCGCATATGGTAGAAAAAAAGTGAAAACGCCAAGTGTTGCCATATATAGTCCAGATTATGGGAAAAATACGGGATTTCTGAATTTCAAGATGGCGGGCGAGCTAGCGGCCATTTTGTGAAAAGTTTGCGATTTTCAAACTGTTTTTCGAGCTTTTTTGGGTGTTGCCAATTTTTGAGAGGCATGGAATGTACTAGCCAATCGTGTAGTTTGTGCTTGCGGGTTGCCAGGTTACAAATTATTTTTGGTAACTTTTGTAGTTTTTGAGAAATGTCCTGAAAAAGTTGAAAATAGAAATAAAGGCATTTCAGCAACAAAAATGCCCTAGGCTGGTTAAATGAGACCATTAAAATGACATTTGACCATTTTTATCAAAATCAACTGGCAACACTGGAAATGAGAATTAAAAGTTTTTTTTGGAAGGGGTCACTTTGAAGGTACCTTGAGGGAGTTGTGGGCAAGATAGAAAAAAACTAATGATACCATTTTTCGTGCAATATAACTGACATTGCAGCAAAAGTCTAAAATGCCAAGAAAACAATATGGCAGGTACACTGGCGGCCATTTCAAAATATGACAGTTTTAAATTTTACTCAAATTATTTTTTAAGGTAGATGGCGTCATTTTACAGGAAAATGTTACTTGGGTTTATTGTCAGGTTTAGTGAGGCCCACAGTATGATGAAAAAAATTACCCCATTTTCAGGGTATATTCTGAGATTTATCCAAAAAACAAAATTGCTTTGTTTTTTAAAAAAAAGTATGTCATCCTGTTCTAAACTATCCACTCATAACGATTTGACCCATTTAAGGGTAGTTTACTACCTGTAAGTACAAATTAAGGACCATGAACTTTTGACCTGCCGTACTAAGATATCCCATACTAAATGTACTGGGAGTCACTGAAAATGCTACTTTGTATGAAAAATTCTTTTGAATTATCGCGCAAACATTGAAAAATTAGCGAGGCCGCAGGCCGAGCTTCGAATGTGAGGCCGAAGGCCGAACTCCGCGTAGGGCGAAGCCCGGAGCGTCCCCTAACGACAGCCCAACTAACTTCGCGAAGCCGTAGGCTGAGCGCCCGCACACGGTGAAGTCCACAGTTGATCGCCTTAGTAACTAAAGGGCGAGGCCGGAGGCCGAGCTTCGAGTGTGAGGCCGGAGGCCTGAACTATGCGTACGGCATAGCCTAAAGAGATGCTTACCAACCCCCAGCGAGGCCGCAGGCCGAGCTTTAGACTCAGCGTGGGGCGAAGCCCGGAGCGTCTTTCATCGACTTGAGTAATTATTTAGTAGTCGCGAAGCCGAAGGCTGAGCTTGCGGCTCTAGCAAAACCATCCTGAGCTAGCTTTTGCGAGGCCGAAGGCCGAGCCATTAATGTGAGGCCGCAGGCCGAGCTTTCTGATCCGCGTAGGTCGAAGCCGAAGGCTGAGCCATATCCTCGAGCAAATCCACACCGTGTTAGTTTTCTGCGAGGCCGAAGGCCGAGCCATAGCTCTCAGCAAAACCACAATGTTAGTTTTTTGCGAGGCCGAAGGCCGAGCTATTAACGTGAGGCTGTAAGCCGAACTTCAAACAGGGCGTAGCACGGAGGGAAGCTTATCAATCCCCAGCGAGGCCGCAGGCCGAGCCTTCTGCTCCGCGTAGGGCGAAGCACGGAGCGTCCATCACGGACTAAATTTACTATTGCGAAGCCGAAGGCTGAGCCATAGCCCTGAGCAAACCCACATCGTGTTAGCTTTTGCGAAGCCGAAGGCTGAGCCATGGCTCTCAGGAAAACCACACCGCGTTAGTTTTTGCGAAGGCCGAAGGCCGAGCTATCTACGTGAGGCTGTAGGCCGAACTTCGAATAACAAGAGAAGCTTACCAACCCTTAGCGAGGCCGCAGGCCGAGCTTTCATCTCCTCGTAGGGCCAAGCCCGCAGTGTTTTATTGTTGACTCAAGTAATAAGTTAGAAGTTGCGATGCCGAAGGCTGAGCTTGAGGTTTTAGAAAAACTACGACGTGTTAGCTTCTGCGAGGCCGTAGGCCGAGCTTTGCATATGAGGCCGTAGGCCGAACAAAGCCTTTTTCAATGAATTAGGTAACTGTGCGAAGCCGAAGGCTGAGCGGCTTCACTATCTAAAGCTATCCCATGAAGCTTTTGCGAGGCCGAAGGCCGAGCTTCGAATGTGAGGCCGAAGGCCGAACAAAGCGTATTGCTCAGCCGCATAACAAGAGCGGTAGTTACAACCCCCGGCGAGGCCGCAGGCCGAGCTTCGAATGTGAAGCCGGAGGCCAAACTCCGCATACGGTGTAGCCCGGAGCGTCCATCAGCGATAGGACATTGAACTTTTTGCCTGCCATACTAAGACATCCCATACTAAATGTACTGGGAGTCATCGTAAGTGCTTCTTTGTATGAAAAATTCTTGTAAATCTTCACGGAAACATTGAAAAATTTGTGAGGCTACAGGCCGAGCTTCGAATGTGAGGCCGAAGGCCGAACTCCGCGTAGGGCGGAGCCCGGAGCGTCCTCCAATGGCGGCCCAACTAACTTCGCGAAGCCGTAGGCTGAGCGCCCGCACACTGTGTCGCCTAAAGCTAATCGCTACAGTAACTAACAGGCGAGGCCGGAGGCCGAGCTCCGAGTGTGAGGCCGAAGGCCAAACTACGCGTAGGGCGTAGCCCGGAGCGTTGGATTTCAACCCCCAGCGAGGCCGCAGGCCGAGCTTCGACTGTGAGGCCAGAGGCCGAACTCCGCGTAGGGCGAAGCCCGGAGCGTCCATCATCGACCTTCAAGTAACTTCGCGAAGCCGTAGGCTGAGCCTCCGCACTAGGATCCTTTTGCTAAAGCAACATCCACCCAGAAAAGGACGAGAGTTTTGTTCCGGAACTGTGAACCCAATTACAAGCAACTGCGAGGCCGGAGGCCGAGCTGCGGCGAGGCCCCCTAGGGCCTCGCGGCCGCGGGAGGGCGAAGCCCGGAGCGGCCAACCCCGCACTAGGATTCTTTTGCTAAAACACCAACCTCACAGAAAAGACTGAGAGCAACCACCGCGAAACATCCAACCCCCCCTCAAACAACTGCGAGGCCGAAGGCCGAGCTGCGGCGAGGCCCCCGGGGGCCTCGCAGCCGCGGGAGGGGCGAAGCCCCGGAGCGGCCAGCGTCGCAGACCTAGCTTATGGCCGCGAGTCGGCCGTAGGCCGGCGGCCAGAAGCTAGTCTATAATATATAAAGCTCGACTACCACTGACTGACTGACTGACTGATCAGGGGTGTTTTTCACACATTTTGAACTCGTTTTGGGTCATTTTCACTTTTTGAGAATTTTTATTATTTTTATCAAACCAGGTTTAGGAAAAAAAAATTGGGAAAAAACAAGATGGCGGCTTTTTTTTAGACATCAACTTTTTTGTTTGTGGCGCTGATTTTTTCCTTTTTTAACTGGGTGTTGCCATGTCAAAATTGAGTATTTTGAAAAAATATTTTTTTTTAAAAAGAACGTCCCCAGGCAGCCATCTTGGATTGAAAAACGGGTTTTAGAGTGGTTTTTGCGATGCCATAGTGAAGTGAGTTTCTGTTCGATTTTCAAAATTCTTCTTTTGTTCTGTTGCTTGGATAGTCCACTTGACATCCTCATCCATAGATTATGAAAATCCAAGATGGCGGCGGCGCTGGCGGCCATTTTGTTCCGATCAGCGAAATCGACCATTTTTGAGGCGATTTTTCCGGTAGATGGCAACACTTGAGCGTTTTTTGAAGTATGCACCGACTGTGGGTAATTTATTCAATTATTGCCAGGAATGTGAATTTCTACCACATTCATGGTAGTTTTTGGGACAGGGCCCGGGAAAGTCGAAATGAGAAATATGACAGCTGTCAAAAAAACTTGAATGCAGTTTGATGGCAACTTAGGTACCTAATGACCTTTTAGTATTTTTGCGGAAAACAACTGGCAACACTGGGAACTATGGTAGAAAATAAAATTTTCGACATGGGTGTCTTTAAAGTTAGTGACGGATACTTCCGCATATGGTAGAAAAAAAGTGAAAACGCCAAGTGTTGCCATATATAGTCCAGATTATGGGAAAAATACGGGATTTCTGAATTTCAAGATGGCGGGCGAGCTAGCGGCCATTTTGTGAAAAGTTTGCGATTTTCAAACTGTTTTTCGAGCTTTTTTGGGTGTTGCCAATTTTTGAGAGGCATGGAATGTACTAGCCAATCGTGTAGTTTGTGCTTGCGGGTTGCCAGGTTACAAATTATTTTTGGTAACTTTTGTAGTTTTTGAGAAATGTCCTGAAAAAGTTGAAAATAGAAATAAAGGCATTTCAGCAACAAAAATGCCCTAGGCTGGTTAAATGAGACCATTAAAATGACATTTGACCATTTTTATCAAAATCAACTGGCAACACTGGAAATGAGAATTAAAAGTTTTTTTTGGAAGGGGTCACTTTGAAGGTACCTTGAGGGAGTTGTGGGCAAGATAGAAAAAAACTAATGATACCATTTTTCGTGCAATATAACTGACATTGCAGCAAAAGTCTAAAATGCCAAGAAAACAATATGGCAGGTACACTGGCGGCCATTTCAAAATATGACAGTTTTAAATTTTACTCAAATTATTTTTTAAGGTAGATGGCGTCATTTTACAGGAAAATGTTACTTGGGTTTATTGTCAGGTTTAGTGAGGCCCACAGTATGATGAAAAAAATTACCCCATTTTCAGGGTATATTCTGAGATTTATCCAAAAAACAAAATTGCTTTGTTTTTTAAAAAAAAGTATGTCATCCTGTTCTAAACTATCCACTCATAACGATTTGACCCATTTAAGGGTAGTTTACTACCTGTAAGTACAAATTAAGGACCATGAACTTTTGACCTGCCGTACTAAGATATCCCATACTAAATGTACTGGGAGTCACTGAAAATGCTACTTTGTATGAAAAATTCTTTTGAATTATCGCGCAAACATTGAAAAATTAGCGAGGCCGCAGGCCGAGCTTCGAATGTGAGGCCGAAGGCCGAACTCCGCGTAGGGCGAAGCCCGGAGCGTCCCCTAACGACAGCCCAACTAACTTCGCGAAGCCGTAGGCTGAGCGCCCGCACACGGTGAAGTCCACAGTTGATCGCCTTAGTAACTAAAGGGCGAGGCCGGAGGCCGAGCTTCGAGTGTGAGGCCGGAGGCCTGAACTATGCGTACGGCATAGCCTAAAGAGATGCTTACCAACCCCCAGCGAGGCCGCAGGCCGAGCTTTAGACTCAGCGTGGGGCGAAGCCCGGAGCGTCTTTCATCGACTTGAGTAATTATTTAGTAGTCGCGAAGCCGAAGGCTGAGCTTGCGGCTCTAGCAAAACCATCCTGAGCTAGCTTTTGCGAGGCCGAAGGCCGAGCCATTAATGTGAGGCCGCAGGCCGAGCTTTCTGATCCGCGTAGGTCGAAGCCGAAGGCTGAGCCATATCCTCGAGCAAATCCACACCGTGTTAGTTTTCTGCGAGGCCGAAGGCCGAGCCATAGCTCTCAGCAAAACCACAATGTTAGTTTTTTGCGAGGCCGAAGGCCGAGCTATTAACGTGAGGCTGTAAGCCGAACTTCAAACAGGGCGTAGCACGGAGGGAAGCTTATCAATCCCCAGCGAGGCCGCAGGCCGAGCCTTCTGCTCCGCGTAGGGCGAAGCACGGAGCGTCCATCACGGACTAAATTTACTATTGCGAAGCCGAAGGCTGAGCCATAGCCCTGAGCAAACCCACATCGTGTTAGCTTTTGCGAAGCCGAAGGCTGAGCCATGGCTCTCAGGAAAACCACACCGCGTTAGTTTTTGCGAAGGCCGAAGGCCGAGCTATCTACGTGAGGCTGTAGGCCGAACTTCGAATAACAAGAGAAGCTTACCAACCCTTAGCGAGGCCGCAGGCCGAGCTTTCATCTCCTCGTAGGGCCAAGCCCGCAGTGTTTTATTGTTGACTCAAGTAATAAGTTAGAAGTTGCGATGCCGAAGGCTGAGCTTGAGGTTTTAGAAAAACTACGACGTGTTAGCTTCTGCGAGGCCGTAGGCCGAGCTTTGCATATGAGGCCGTAGGCCGAACAAAGCCTTTTTCAATGAATTAGGTAACTGTGCGAAGCCGAAGGCTGAGCGGCTTCACTATCTAAAGCTATCCCATGAAGCTTTTGCGAGGCCGAAGGCCGAGCTTCGAATGTGAGGCCGAAGGCCGAACAAAGCGTATTGCTCAGCCGCATAACAAGAGCGGTAGTTACAACCCCCGGCGAGGCCGCAGGCCGAGCTTCGAATGTGAAGCCGGAGGCCAAACTCCGCATACGGTGTAGCCCGGAGCGTCCATCAGCGATAGGACATTGAACTTTTTGCCTGCCATACTAAGACATCCCATACTAAATGTACTGGGAGTCATCGTAAGTGCTTCTTTGTATGAAAAATTCTTGTAAATCTTCACGGAAACATTGAAAAATTTGTGAGGCTACAGGCCGAGCTTCGAATGTGAGGCCGAAGGCCGAACTCCGCGTAGGGCGGAGCCCGGAGCGTCCTCCAATGGCGGCCCAACTAACTTCGCGAAGCCGTAGGCTGAGCGCCCGCACACTGTGTCGCCTAAAGCTAATCGCTACAGTAACTAACAGGCGAGGCCGGAGGCCGAGCTCCGAGTGTGAGGCCGAAGGCCAAACTACGCGTAGGGCGTAGCCCGGAGCGTTGGATTTCAACCCCCAGCGAGGCCGCAGGCCGAGCTTCGACTGTGAGGCCAGAGGCCGAACTCCGCGTAGGGCGAAGCCCGGAGCGTCCATCATCGACCTTCAAGTAACTTCGCGAAGCCGTAGGCTGAGCCTCCGCACTAGGATCCTTTTGCTAAAGCAACATCCACCCAGAAAAGGACGAGAGTTTTGTTCCGGAACTGTGAACCCAATTACAAGCAACTGCGAGGCCGGAGGCCGAGCTGCGGCGAGGCCCCCTAGGGCCTCGCGGCCGCGGGAGGGCGAAGCCCGGAGCGGCCAACCCCGCACTAGGATTCTTTTGCTAAAACACCAACCTCACAGAAAAGACTGAGAGCAACCACCGCGAAACATCCAACCCCCCCTCAAACAACTGCGAGGCCGAAGGCCGAGCTGCGGCGAGGCCCCCGGGGGCCTCGCAGCCGCGGGAGGGGCGAAGCCCCGGAGCGGCCAGCGTCGCAGACCTAGCTTATGGCCGCGAGTCGGCCGTAGGCCGGCGGCCAGAAGCTAGTCTATAATATATAAAGCTCGACTACCACTCACTGACTGACTGACTGACTCACTGACTGATCAGGGGTGTTTTTCACCTATTTAGAGGTGTTTTCGGGTGATTCTCACTTTTTGGAAATTTATGTTATTTTAATCAACGCAGCTTTTTGGGTTTTTTTTTTTCAAAAAACAAAATGGCGTCTTTTTTTTAAACATCAACTTTTTTGTCTTAAGCGCTGATTTTTTTCTTTTTTAACTGGGTGTTGCCATGTTAAAATTGGGTATTGTGAAAAAATATTTTTTAAAAAAAAGAACGTCCCCAGGCCGCCATCTTGGATTGAAAAACGGGTTTCAGAGTGGTTTTTGCGTTGCCATAGTGAAGTGAGTTTATGTTCGATTTTCAAAATTCTTCTTTTGTTCTGTTGGTTGGATAGTCTACTTGACATCCTCATCCACAGACTATAAAAATTCAAGATCGCGGCGGCGCTGGCGGCCATTTTGTTCCGATCAGCGAAATCGACCATTTTTGAGGCGATTTTTCAGGTAGATGGCAACACTTGAGCGTTTTGCATAGTATGCACCGATTGTGGATAATTTATTCGAGTGTTGCCATGAATGTGAATTTCTACCAATTTCATGGTAGTTTCTGGGATAGGGCTCGGGAAAGTCGAAATGAGAAATATGACAGCTGTCAAAAGAACTTGAATGCAGTTTTATGGCAACTCAGGTCCCTAATGACCTTTTAGTATTTTTGCAAAAATCGACTGGCAACACTGGGAACTATGGTAGAAAATAAAATTTTCGACATGGGTGTCTTTAAAGTTAGTGACGGACACTTCCGCATATGGTAGAAAAAAAGTGAAAACGCCAAGTGTTGCCATATATAGTCCAGATTATGGGAAAAATACGGGATTTCTGAATTTCAAGATGGCGGACGAGCTGGCGGCCATTTTGTGAAAAGTTTGCGATCTTCAAACTGTTTTTTGAGTTTTTTTCTGTGTTGCCAATTTTTAAGAGGGATGCAATGTTCCAGCCAATCGTGTAACTTGTGCTTGCGGGTTGCCAGGTTACAAAATATTTTTGGTAGCTTTAGTAGTTTTTGAGAAATGGTCCGAAAAAGTCGAAAATAGAAATAAAGGCATTTCGGCAATAAAAATGGCCTAAGGCTGTTGAATGCAACCATTAAAATGACATTTGACCATTTTTATCAAAATCAACTGGCAACACTGGAAATGAGAATTAAAACTTTTTTTTGGAAGGGGTCACTTTGAAGGTCTCTTTAGGGAGTTGTATGCAAGATAGAAAAAAACTAATGATACAGTTTTTCGTGCAATATAACTGAGATTGCGCCAAAAGTCCAAAATGTCAAAAATTCAATATGGCAGGTACACTGGCGGCCATTTGAAAATATGTCATTTTAAAAATTTACTAAATATGTTTTTTCAGGTAGTTGTCGTCATTTTGCAGGAAAATGTTACTTGGGTTTTTTGTCAGGTTTAGTAAGGCCTACAGCATGATGAAAAAAATTACCCCATTTTCAGGGTAATTTCTGAGATTTACCCGAAAAACAAATTTCCTTTGTTTTTGAAAAAAAAGTATGTCGTCCTGTCCAAAACTATCCACTCTTAACGATTTGACCCATTTAAGGGTAGTTAACCCCCTTGAAGTACGAATTAATGGCAATAAACTTTTGAAGCCCGGAGCGGCCAACCCCGCACTAGGATTCTTTTGCTAAAACACCTTCCTCCCAGAAAAGACAGAGAGCAACCACCGCGAAACAAAAAACCCCCCTCAAACAACTGCGAACAACAAGCGAAGCTTACCAACGCTTAGCGAGGCCGCAGACCAAGCGTCTTATTGTCGACTCAAGTAATTATTTAGAAGTAGCGAAGCCGAAGGCTGAGCTAGAGGTTTTTCAGCAAAACTACGACGTGTTAGCTTCTGCGAGGCCGTAGGCCGAGCTTTGATTGCAAGGCTGTACGCTGAACTCTGCGTCCTTCAACGACTTAAGTAACTGCGAAGCCGAAGGCTGAGCGCCTCCACTATCCAAAGCCATGCCATGAAGCTTTTGTGAGGCCGCAGGCCGAACTCTATGTTTTTCGACGAATCAAGTAACTGTGCGAAGCCGAAGGCTGAGCGCCCTGACTATCTAAAGCCATCCCATGAAACTCTTGCGAGGCCGAAGGCCGAGCCTCGAATGTGAGGCCGTAGGCCGAACTCTGCGCTTTTCAACGAATTAAGTAACTGCGCGAAGCCGAAGGCTGAGCGCCCCCCACTATCTAATGCCATTCCAAGAATCCCTTGCGAGGCCGAAGGCCGAGCTTCGTATGTGAGGCCGCAGGCCGAACTCTGCGTTTTACGACGAATTAAGTAACTCCCCTACTATTTAAAGCCATCCCATGAAGCTTTTGCGAGGCCAAAGGCCGAGCTTCGAATGTGAGGCCGGAGGCCGAACTCCGCGTAGGGCAAAGCCCGGAGCGTCTATCATCTACCTTCAAGTAACTTCGCGAAGCCGTAGGCTGAGCGCCCGCACTAGGATTCTTTTGCTAAAACACCAACTACCCAGAAAAGACAGAGAGCGAGGTCCGCGGAACAGCAACCCCATCGTCACACAAATGCGAGGCCGAAGGCCGAGCTGCGGCGAGGCCCCCGGGGGCCTCGCAGCCGCGGGAGGGGCGAAGCCCCGGAGCGGCCAGCGTCGCAGACCTAGCTTATGGCCGCGAGTCGGCCGTAGGCCGGCGGCCAGAAGCTAGTCATGTCTATAAAATTAAAACCTGACAACCCATGAACAAACGCAACACCTCAAAGAAGTCACGAGATGTATTGTTTGCCTGTGAAAAAGGAAGACGCTCTTTTCTTGGAGACCCCAATGTCATAACCCTGATGACCCTTCCGGAATCAAACTTCAATAAACCTGAAACATACAAACATACATATCCTCACGATTATATAACTAATGGATAAGTCAGAGGCACACTGATTGTTGCCGTCATGGTGAACGGAACATTCAGAATTTGAACCCAACGTGGTAAGGGGCGAGCGTACCGCCGTTATCCGGCTTGCTTGAGTTTTATATCGGTGTTTTCCATCACCGGAGAGTTAGCCGCATATTGTATAATGAACATAAAGCAGGTGTGTTCCGGCCAGATTTGTACCTCTATAAAAAAAACAGATTTTTAAGATCTTTCACTACAATGACAACAAAGTATGGTAAAACGCGTCTCAAATTATGCTTGAATTAAAAATGCGACGATGAGGCGAGCCTGAATCGTTTTTAATCGTTGATATAAGTGTTTGAAATATCAAAAAGCTTCTGAAAGATGTTCATGATCTCAGAAAAATAGTAGAATACAGTGAAGCTTCAAGGTAAACTACGTACCTATTTGTTCCCTTGTGGCAGGAAATTGAATAAAGCTTAGGTACTCCTCCCTTTAGTCATTATGAAAATCACTCACCCCTCGCCAAATGCGTTTTTGATTTGAATCAAACTTTCAAAGTGTCTATGGCAGTGTGAAATTTAATATGCATACCTTATGTGATATAGAAAAACCCGCCAAGTGCGAATCCGACTCGCGTACGAGGGTTCTGTACCATCAACTGTAATGAAAATCACGTTTGTGGTATGAAAGCCCTTTAATATTTAATTTTTTTAATTTTATTATATATTTTGAATGGCTATATTATATAACTGAATATTCTATAATAATTTAAAGCATCTACCTGTTACCGTTTTTAATACTGAGCAAAAATAGGAAAAAAAACATGTACCTCCTAACTTTTTATTTGTATTTTTTTGTTGTTTTGCAACGGCAATACAGAAATGTACAGCTTATTATGAAAGCTATAGCAGTTTCCTTGTAAAGTTACAGCGTACAATGTGCTATAAGATGCAAAAAATATATTTTGTTGTTAAATACCTGAACACCTACTTAATACTTATGGGAATGAGATATTTATTAAAAATACAAAAAAAAGTTCATTATATCCGTCTTGAGCAATTTCATAACCTGCAATTATAATTTGTTTTTTCATTTCAATAATAAAGGCATTTATTGAAGAAGTTTCCTCTTAACCTCTATCCACAAAAAAACTGTTAATTTCAGGTACATTCAACAGAAAATGCCACATCCAAAGTAGCGTCTCAGTTTAAAACAGTTCAAATTTACATTCGTAAAATCCCACCCGGAAAGTTGAAATCGCAAGCGCATCATTGGCAAATATTTGCTTGAAGCTGTAAACTTTTCAGGTGTCTGTGACATCTGCTCCATCAGACGTCTTGCCAAATTGGGGCCGTTGGAGGCAGGCCAACTTGGCACTTGCCTTGACTACGACTAATCAGGCTCTGAGCTCTTCGACCTGGTTTGAGTCGTGAGGTGCATGCTGTATTAAACATTAAAAATCGTAATTTAGTACTTTGTTATACTGGCTAATTTGACAGCATCGTAATAATTTTAATGACTAATAGAACGAAGTTAATGTGACATGGTTCTGAAGTATTGACAAATTTTTAGAGCTGTCTGTACAGACGCCTTCAGATTTAAGTGACCTATTGTTGAGGACACGTAGCTATTGTGATAGGTCACTTATGTCGGAAGGCGTCCCTACATTCAGCTAACAATTATTTTGTGCAATTTCATTTAATGATAAAAAATCTGTTAAAGTGTCATTTATTATATCAATGAAAGGTTTCCTCCCCTGTTCAAAAAAAATGCACCCCTTGAATATCTTACTGTTAACTCAAAACAGAAAGACCTCATCCAGTTTGAAACAGTTTGAATTTACATTCTTAAATTCAACCCGGAAAGTTGAAATCGCAAGCGCATCATTGGCAAATATTTACTTGAAGCTGTAAACTTTTCAGGTGTCTGTGACATCTGCTCCATCAGACGTCTTGCCAAATTGGGGGCGTTGGAGGCAGGCCAACTTGGCACTTGCCTTGACTACGACTAATCAGGCTCTGAGCTCTTCGACCTGGTTTGAGTCGTGAGGTGCATGCTGTATTAAACATTAAAAATGTTATTTAGTACTTTTTGATACCGGCTAATTTTACAGCATCTTAATAATTTTAATGACTAATAAAACGAAGGTAATGTGTCATGGTTCTGAAGTGATGACATATTTTTATAGCTGTCTGTACAGACGCCTTCAGATTTAAGTGACCTATTGTTGAGGAGACGTCGCTATTGCGATAGGTCATTTATGTCGGAAGGTGTCCCTACATTCAGCAAACAATTTGTGCAGTTTCATTTAATTTTGTTTAAATAAATCGTGAATCGTAAAAAATGTTGTCGAAAACGTTACGTCTAACTACGATCGACTATGCCAGAAATAGTGAATCACTGTTAGTGCTGCCAATACAGTTGCACAGACCATATAAATGATGATAATATTTGTCTTCAGTATTAAGTCATAAATATTTTTTCTTTGTAAGTTGTAACAATACAATTTTTATTTTATTACAAGTGTAGGCAAAAAAATGTTCAGTGTTTTTTTTTGTTTATTGTAACAGTATTTTGCACTATAATCAGCTTGAAGCCCTCTTCTGCATAGAACATCGATTATCTTAGGATATTAAGACTAATTTCTAAAAATATCGGAAGTTGATATCAAGTAACTTGATCACTTGGTTAATGTTTATAACTGCTTCACCAGAGATTTGTTATTCTTAACGAATATTATATATGTAGCAGAATAGCAGACCTTATCAGTATTTTTTACAACACTAAAAAATCTGATGAAGCTATCAGCGGTTAAATGACAGTATTTACTAAGCCATTGATTAAAAAAACATTTAGCACACTATGATAGCAGAAATCTCAAAATCATCACGTAGAAAGCTAGAACTAAATGAACATTCACAAAACTACATGGCTTTAAAAATATTAAAACTAGATGCCTCCACAACCACACCACTGGAACATTCGTTATGGCTGATTACACCTAATTTCGTATGTCAAAGCGTCAATGGAAATTAGGAATGTAATTGTCAATATGAATATACGGGTTAATTATGCAGAATCAATACCTACCTGTCGGTTGGCTTATAACGGCAATAATGGTTGATTAATTACTCAAGTTTAATATTAGTAATCACAATTAGATGGTCGGGTATACGCATCTATGATTAGGACATTATTCGTCTTTGACGTTTAGTTTAATAGGGGCATTGGAAGTGGTAGCAGTCAAGTGGAAGGTTTTGCTATAAAATACCCTTATCTCTACCTATACAATAAAAATGGATTGCTGTTCGTTAGCCTCGCTAAAACTAGGGAACGGCTGTACCAAATTGGCTAATTTTGATTTTGTTGGTATTTGAGGAGGTCCAAGGAAGGTTTAAAATGTGGATAAACATCAGAAAATGCTAGGAATATAGTGGAAAACAACAATTTAGTTTTCTGTAGAACAATTTCGGGGCAGCTAGTTATTAAATAAAACTGTCTTAAGTGTCTGTCTGTTTATCTATTTTTAAGCAACACAATGAATTCTGATGCGGTTTTCATTATCATTAAGATAATTTATTCTGAGTTTAATAAATGTTTAATTACGAAAAACGTCTAATTTAAAACGTTTTATACTGATTTATTTCTGTAAAGTAAGTTTTTTCATGGTCTAGAAATCCTGAAGTAAGTAAGTACTATGCAAAAATGTAAGTTTGGGATAAGAAAAATCGAGCATCAAGGGCTAAGACAAAGCGCCATTCTCAGTGTAAGCACTTAGCCTTTTACACTAAGATATTTCTAAGCAATTCGCTTAGATAAAATAAACCCAGTATAAGGGACATTAAAGGTGGGTGTTGAAGCTAATATGGTATAAAGAAAATAATACACATGTCCTTCTTAATGGAAATTCCCATTTCTGGCTCGCCGAAAGAATTCCCCTCAAAATATGTGGGCGTATGTAAATATTTACTCCTAAGTAAAGTTCGCCATCTCATGTCGTAAAGAACATTATGTAATTTGCATAAGAAGTTTGAATGGGCAGGGATGAAAGCCTGGAGTCGCGTCTGGCATGTGAATTGCTTTTTATATGGGCTAATATTGACTCTTTTACTTTCTGGCGTGGACACACGAGAACATTATAGCACTGCATAAATGGTCGATGGTTGGTTCATCTTGCACATCAATTATCATCTTGCTCATCAATTATAAGTACGATTTCATATTGTTAATAACTATAATTAATTAGTCCAAATGAAATAGTTAAAGTTAGACCGTTTTATATTGTTATAATACTAATTTACGGTGATTATGATCAATTTGGAAAAAGCTATAATGATATTTATGCCCGAATTGGGTAATAGTTTTCTTATAAGAAAGGTTTAGCCAATTTAAAAAAAAAATGGTTATTGTTATTTTTAGCATTAGGGATGATGCATTATCACCTTACTAAAGATAGGAAAACGAGAAAAAGACATTTGGTCTGTTGGCGTCTGGCGGGAATCAAACCCGCATCTTTCGCAAACCAGAATAAAAATCAGAGAAATCTGGGTAGGTACAGTCAACAGCACATCAGGTTACCCCATTTCCGTTTTTCCTCTCGCTCTTGCCAAATGTCATTTCTCTGCAATAGAGCAAGGAGGACTGACCGGAAATGGGTAGCGTGATATGCCGCCCACCGTACTAACGTAACCTTGTTTCCTGCTAGAAAAAAAAAATTGAAAAAGAAAATGTGGTGAGTCTGCAAACTTGTTCTACTAGTAAGAGAGTAAAGTGTAGCATTTGCAGAAAAAACTTGTCTAGCGGAAACCTCCTTTGTTTTCGTATGTTTTCACATTACCAGCCATATCGGGACTTTTTACGTCTGCGAAGCCTCTGGAGGGCGTTTAGTGTGGTGAACCTTATGAAGTTTGCTTGGATATTGCTTTGTGTTAACGCTGTCGAGGCAACCCATTTTGAAACCTTTGGGGAATCAACTGTGTGTTAATATTATTCGTGCCTTCATAAGACATCATTTTATCAAGATATATCAAGATATATCATATTTTAAGCCATGAAAAATATTTTTACATAATTATTAGACAGAGCTACGTGCACAATTTTAATTTTACACTAAGAATGGACATTTACAATTAATAAGTTTAGTGAGCATTTTTTAATACTTATATATACCTTTAACATTAAAGACAAACTAGCGATGTTAAAAATTGATAGGTAAGTTTTCCACTTACTTTCCCTATAATAATAAAAATAACAAATTTGATAAAGATTTATCAAGACAGATGGACAAACAGACTACCTGTTTTCACAGTGTATGGTGTAATTGCACTGTTTGATTAATTAATTTAATAAATCATAAACATTTGAATTATAATTCTTCCCAATCATCATGGCAGGTGTACTCATTCTGTTAAATCTAAAAGGTTAATCGGTATTTTTCATTGCATGCATTTTCAATTCTGATTTCAATTTTGCAGTGCTATTTGTTTTCAAAGAAAAAGCAAGTAGCTTATTTTAAATATAAAAATTCATAACAGCTTTTAAATCATAAAGCAATTTTCTCTTAATAATACCACGACAACTTAATCCCTAAAAATGATTCAGTGAACCAATATCGGAGAATAATAGAGTTGGCATGAAATTCTATAATCACAATCAAGATAAGAATTCAATTTATATTTCCGGGACCGTCCCTAGCCCCTTTCTGTTTTAAATCAAACGCACCCTTACTTACATTTGATTTTGAATCGTCTGATGGCAATCGTACGTTCTCCCGCCCGCAGAAATATTGAAAATTCGGATTAAATCTATCACAACAAACAAATTATTGCTATCGTGAAATGCTCATGGGAAAACTAATCGTAACTTGATATTTAGAGCAGAAGGGGTTGGTTTATTATGTTGTCGGTTTATCTCTATTGGTTTCGAGCTTCAGAAACTGAAACATTTAAATTTAACGTTATAAATTATTGACTTTATCATATTAAGGTCCATACATAATGTCACGTTTGAGGTTGGTTTATGCCTGATGACCAAATCGTAAAAATTTACCAGGTCACCTACCCATCATTTACCTACCTACATGATGGGCAGATGACCTGGTAAAGGGCTTATGCGTTTGCCAATAAATGGTATCCTTTAGAAACAAAGAAAGAAAGATAGAACGTTTATTGATCCTGGACATCGCAACGTACAAACAAACAAAACAAAAATGGTTACTTAACTTAACGTGTCCTGTCCCGATTGCCGTCAGTCCTTTGAGAGCCATTAAAGATACTAGTTTATAGGTCGAAATATAGTACGTTGACAAAGAATAAAAATACTACTCCCCTTACTCACTAAAGAACAAACTTCCTTTAACCTCTATTTGAACAAAATAATTCGATCAAAGATGCGAATTGTGTTAGTTAATTCCCTACAGTCTGTGCAGTTATAATACATTAGAACTCTTCAGACTATTAAAAGTTATTTTCCAAATATACCAGTTTCTGTCCTAGTTGGGCAAGGTAGTGAAAAAGAATTTCCTTGAGAACAATTATTGGTGATATACTTCGGCTGATTATTTAGAACGATCATGAAATAGTCATGAAAAGGCATATTCAAACCATCTAAAAACATACCTTTTGTTTTCTAGGATTAAACACAGCGCCATCTGTTAGAATTTCTAGGTACTAACCCACATCTAGTTTAGTTCGCCGCAGTATAAATCTAAGCGATAATTTTGATCAATGCGCCACCTACTCCTTCGTAAATGTAAACAGTCGTGGCATAAATCCTTAGTTACGTAGCTAATCTGATATCACAGCTTTCGGCCAAACGTACGTTTAACACGCGGTAGTAACACAGAGTTATTAGAGGAATACCTAAGTGTTTCGTGCTTTAGTTCCATGCAAACATTCAGGATTGTGCAAGTTGGATAGGCCATAGAAACTCCCACACTGCTCTTGGCTGACAGTTACTTTCAAAACAATTACGCTTCCACTTCTTGGCGGGGGACACACTGGTTGCATGCTCAGCAAACGTCTGAAAAATATAAATGGGAGCTTTAAAAATAATGACTAGAATTTGCTGATCTTCTGATTTTCTTGATGAAATATTTGGTTTTTGCTCAGCCAAGCGCAAAAATTAAAATCTATACTGGGTGTGATATTAGCACAGTCATTGTTGCGTTTGATTACGCATCATGTTAATTTGTGTGGCTGTGTGAAGCTTTCAAATTAATAATCGGCTCACTAAGCCGAGCAGACCCCATACTTCCCCTAAAAAGATAATGGTTACACTATTCAGGGTGCCTGCCTTAATAATATGTATATGTAGGATATTAGCATGTATGGTATTTACAAGTATACAAATTCGTATTATATCCAAAAACAAACTCGTACACAACTTCATACATGAGTGTGTTTACAGTTGGGCTGGATGAACATATTCCATGTTAGAAATCATGTGTCACTATAATTCATGGGTAAAATGATCATGCTTGTTAAATGTTTACGCTTTGAAATCATATCAAAAGCTATAGTGTTAGAAATTGTCTAAGCTGAAATGACGCGCCCCTCCACCGAAAGCGCTTGCTTGTATGCGATGATGCAGTGGAGGGGCGCGTCATTTTAGCTTAGACGATCTCTAACTACAATATGCTCAATATATTCGGCACTAGGTACCTACAGATAGTTTCCAGAATTTAGGAACCATTACTGCGCCTTAGCTTATACACCTATGCTTAATCCGTATGTACGACCTGACTGCTGCGATGTAGTGTCCAAAGATGTTATCCATGTCCAACATCCGACGTATTGTGTGCTACACAACACAGCTTTGAATCATATTGATGCAATGAAACACGTTTCACGTCTATCTAGGCAGACATCATCACGATTCAGTAATTTGCATATAATGACTACTTAAAAAGCGACTAACATGAATTGTATGGCAGTTAACTGAATGTACGTCGTATGAGATGTCAACGCTGGATCGCTGATTACTTTATTGCTAGGATTTTATGAATAATTTGTACTGGATTTTTATCGTTTTAAGTTTGAATGTGAATGTGTATAAGAAATATCAGACAACGTGAAATAAGCTTTCAAGGTTGTCAATTTTTCATCTGAATTTCATTCTTTGAGTTTATCGTTTACAGTTTTATCGATGCCATTTTTATCATTTCTGCCTAAAAAAATTTGTTATATCTGCTTTCAAAGTTAATACATAATATCAGGAAGTCAGGTTGCCTGCATGTACCAAAACCCTATGAAGTTCGTAGGAGCGAACTGAAGTTACTCAAAAAGGACAGTTTTTCCGCCGGGTTCTCTCAAAATATCTCTCGAACAGTAACAATGAATAATTCCTGTTGTATGTGCTGTTTTTATTTGCCATTATTTAAACAATTTGTCATTGTTATGAACTGAATCAGAAATCTGTCCACTGGGTAGTGAATAATGTTGGATTTCATCAACTATTACGGCCGTGTTGTCTTATCACCGATCTGATTTCTGCCAGATTAGAGCTATTGTAGGTTGAGTGGCTGTTAAATATGAACGGGGTGGACCGTAGTAGTTACTCACTTTACAGTTAGCAGAAACATTTTGCTGCTATTTCCGTAGTTTATGGAACAAATTCTGCTTAAGGTAATCATACGCTCATGATCTTATCATAAATGTGGTAGTCAGAGTCATACTGACTGTTCAGCTGCGAATAATTTATACTTGTGAAAAACACTTTTAAACAGCTGATCCTTGAAAAAAAAAGATTGGACATAGTCAGTTAAGAAAACCATCTGCTATGAAAGGATTTCTCGGTGTCCTTTCTCGGTTTTGTGCCTGAAGTAATTAACGATATAGGTAGGTTTAATAAAATTGTCCTACAGTTCAAAATGTATCCTATTTTTGGGTGTTCTATGCATTATATTTCATTGTTCCAAATATTATGTTAAACCTAAAAACATCACACACGGTTTTAGTGTAATAACAGCTTTGGAAGGTCTTTAAGATTTACCATTACGCAGTGCGAGTTCAGTTTTCTAAATTTCAAAGATCCTAACTGATATTTTTTTAGCACATTCGCGTAACAAGTAACCTAAAAAGCTGTTTCCTTTACATATCGGTTCGCTTATATTTTTACAAATAGGTAGCGTCAACGCTTTGCCCCCGTCAATAGTGGCAGCGTATAATGCGTCTATCACAGCCCTAATACAGCTCATTTATCACACAAGACATCTACTGCTGATGTGCCTACTATCGGTTCGTGTAGGGTTGTCACTCAATAATGAGATTAAATATTGAGATAACACAGTGCATTGGCAGTAAAGTGAGACAGTTCAGAAGTGTAGCGTGTAGTAAAGTGACCATGGGCTAGTTACTATCGAGTAAACAACTTGGTAATTAAAAACAATGGGAGAATGGACTGATGAACTAAAAATGATAGAAGGAAGTATTTAGTGAAAATGAGAAGAAAAGGCTGCTTTGGTACTCTGGGGGAGACTTACGTACAGCAATGTACAGGAATAGTTACTCGTTAGTAGTTTTTTTTGGAATTTCATTATTTGTTGTCTAGCTATTAATGTCCTCAAGAATGGCAAGAAGTCAAATGAAACTTCACTTATCGACTGGTATTATGTAAAATTATGGATAATATTATTATTGTAGTTATGGAATGCAAATAAATGATTAAGCAATGAGTTTATTTTTTGAAAAAACATAGTGTATTATTTCTTCCAGAAATCCCAATTTTCCTATTTTATGATTTAATTCAAGCTCCCACTGAACACACTGATATAATTTAAAACCGAATTTAATTTACAAATAAAAAAATAGTATTTTGTACAAATGCAACTGAATAAACTAAAACTCAAGCGTTGATTTGCTAAGAGCATAGTTAATAAAGATGACATTTTAGATTATGTAGTAAATATGTTCAGTCTGCTCGCAGACGTGCAAAAATTCAATTAGTTTTAATACACGTAATATTTAACTGAATGCATTCTTTAAAAAACTAATTGAATTGTGACAAAGTCGACAACCCTATTCGTAAGTGCGTACATTTGGTATTTTTAGTACACACTCATCTACGAAAATGGATATTGAATATTCGGTGAAAAGGTGTGAAGTGAGCTTTGCTTATTTTGAAGAGTTTGCGCACTTTACCTCCCACTCACAAACATTTACTACTAGACACGATCGGCTGCAACCGGCTTCTTAAGTGTATCCTTATGTCTTGGACTATAAGGATCAAAATCGTCTGTTATTATGGGCAGTAATCTTTATTGGAGTCGTCGAGGACCGCGACCGTGTGGGATTATGGGTCAATTGTGAATCATTTAATAACAATAAAACAGCAGGAGATTTAGATTATAAAATACCAACGTACTTGTATGTTAAAACAAAGTGTGTGTATATAAGTCAAAAACATTGAAATGATAGAAATTATAAAAGAAATACTTGGTGTTGGTGTTAGTCGGGATTCGAACCTGCGTCTACTGTTTAGCCTACTTTCGTAATTGAGGTATGAGCACAAAATGTAGTAAGGGGTTATTGGTTATAGTATTGAAGTAGCTTCGTGTGTTTTGTGGATGTTACTTTCTACTAGGGCTTTACTTTTCAGTTTGTTTAACTTACCTGTTACCAGCAGGAGTGTATAGTCACTTTAACAATGTGTAATGTCTCCAGATTCAGAGGAAAACTATGAGTCATTGGTTTAGTCATCGAATGTAAACAAAGTGGCCTATTGCACTATTAATCTAGACCAACTTGAATTACTTTGAGCTGACGCAAACTAGTAGAACGAGTAATGTAACAAAAGGCAGGACAAGATTTGCATCGTTATAGATGTTTGTCTTTTAATCACAACAACTTATTTCACTGTATTTAAAAATCTGTCTATAAATCTGTTCCGAGTTCAAAACTGGCTGGAACACTTACTTTGTGTTTATTGTACAATTTGCGGCTAACTTTCCAGTGAGGGAAAAATATCCAAGCCAGAAAACATCGCGGTAAGCTCGCCCCTTACCACGATGGGTTCTAAGTCAGCTTGGCGAAATGCGGGCTTCTGAGTGTTCTGTTCACGATAACAGCAATAGTCATCGTGCGTTTGACTACCAAAACAGGTGGATTATCGGGTTTGTTATGGTGATGTTCAAACTATTACAACTACAAACCTGTACCTAGAGTGATTTTGAAAACTTACTTCGAACTGTCAATTTTATGAAGTAGTTCAAGTAGAGTATCCTTAAACATTTCACCATTTTCTATCTTGGTGTTCTATGATCAAAAAATTGGAATCATGTATTATAGAAATAATTTAGTAGTTATAATCTTGCAGAAGCAGTCAGTCACGTTTCTTTTTCTGATAATAAAAATATTGAGATTATCTTTTCACCCCAGGTCGTTTCTTGCTAGACCACAGCTTGTAAGAAAGCGTTTTGATTTTATTTTACAAAGACACTAGCTCAATTCAGTCCCACTCTATTTTCTTGCAACATTCCAACGAGGTAGTTTCTCATGCTCTAACAATACAATTTATAAGTCCTGTCTTCTAAACCCTAGAGCCAAGTATTAGCCGGAACGCGAACAAAAATAACACAAAAATGTGACAAGTGTCGTACAACGAGTTAAAGAGATGTCAGCTACTCATTCGCTCATTCGTTCTTTTTGGCAGTACTCAAAGAGCGATGTACTTAACTCATTAAAATGACACGTGAGTCAGACCAACCGCTTTGTTTCAAGAGACTGATATTTTCTCTGGAATGAATAAGTTCATTAATTAGTAAGTTGAATATGTTTTGTGGTTATAATACGGTGACAATTCACTGATTAAACCACTGTTGAGTTGAAAATTTAGTGTAATCTATGGATTCAATTAAAAAGTCATAAGAGTGACTTATTTCTTCTTGAAAGTAGAACAGCTATCAGCGACTACAGCTTTTTCTCTTCAAGTTTCAAATCCTGAGCTTGATCAGATGTTATCAGAAATACATTTCATTGCCACCTAATCAACGCCTAACTTTCGTTTTCCAGTTTAAAGTTTCACACAACACTGTTCCATGTCCAATTTCAATACAGCGAAGCGGCTGAAAAGTGACAAAAAAAGGAAAGAAGCCAGCATCCAGCCCCCGCCTCACGCGTCAAAGACACGTCATTCACTCCGTTCACTCGGTCTCGTTGGCGACACGTCGCCTCCTCGTGTCGCGTGCGGGCACGATTTACAGCTGCAATTAGTTATGTACGACGCACGACAAACGATGCCGGCTGACAAATGGTGCCGGCCGCTGGTCTGGGTGCGCGACAGCCGCCCGCAGACAATGAACGGCGAATACTTGCACCGTTCAATCATTCGGTCACGAATTAGGGATTGTAATTTTTCAGTCTGTGTAGTGACGACTAAGGCTCGTATGTATGAGAAGTAACATTAAGTAAGTACAGGTCATCTAAAGTGTAAACCATCTTGCTGCGCTCCAAAAAATAAGAAATGGCGCCACCAAAGCCACGTTCCTGTGTGAATGAACTTACTACTAATAGAATAACGGTATGGCATCAAAAAATAAAAACAAATTAAAAGGGTACGACGGATGAGATAGCGAGTACAAGTAAGAAATGAACTGACTGGTAGTTTAGGCTTGCTCCAGCCATGTTAGCAGCAGAACCATAACACTACCGTTTACAATAACGGACTCTTCATAGTCTATGATTAATTTATAAACAACTAGCGCCGCCAACCCGCCCCGGCTTAGCACGGGTGCAATCAGATGTTACTATACATATAAACCTTCCCCTTCAATCACTCTATCTATAAAAAGAGCCCGCATCAAAATCCGTAGCGTAGGTTTGAAGATTTAAGCTACATAGGGATATAGGGACAGAAAAAGCGACTTTGTTTTATACTATGTAGTGATAACAGTCACTTAAACTACAAGGAACAATTCACACAACAGTAATCATGCACAGTGGTTCGTCCCATATCCTTGCTACGCGACCGGTGCTCTCCAATTAGTGTGCGCGTGTAGCGAGTGCGGCGCCGGCTGATCCCGGATTACGCGTGGACTGCACTAAACAGTGGTCAGTGCCGCGACGGTGCGTCGTGCCTTTGAAGCCTGTCGCGGGATCAAAAGGCCTGGCCTGACTGGGATTACAATGGACGTAGGCTGGATACAGGCGACCGATTGCAGGGAAATTTGATTTTCAGCTTATTTTGAAGCTGACAAAAAAGCTGTTACAAAAATGTTTTGAAAGTAGATTGCTACTTAAAAGTGGTTTCTTAAGAGCTAGCTAGTATTAAAAACTTGAAAATTTAGATCGATGTCATAAGTGCATGATAAGACATTCAATTAATGGATAAAAGCAAATGAAGAACAAACAAGAGCATAAAAAATTAAGGAAGGAATAAAGTCTTGTTCAACGAATAAATAATGAAAACCAATAATTTAAAACACTACAGTAAACGGTATTTACAATTAGTATAGACATAGTGGTAAGTTCCCCCATATCCTTGCTACGCGACCGGTGCTCTCCAATTAGTGTGCGCGTGTAGCGAGTGTGGCGCCGGCTGATCCCGGATTGCACGCGGACTGCACTAAACAGTGGTCAGTGCCGCGACGGTGCGTCGTGCCTTTGAAGCCTGTCGCGGGATCAAAAGGCCTGGCCTGACTGGGATTACAATGGGCGTAGGCTGGTGACATGCGAGCGATTGCTGTGAAATTAAAATTACAGATTATTTTGAAGCTAAAAAAGCAAAGTGCAACAAAAGGTTTAGTAAGTAGCTTATTACTTAAAAATGTCTCTTAAGAGCGAGAAGTATTAAAAACTTGAAGGTTTAGATCGATGTCATAAGTTCATGACAAGATATTCACTGAGTGGCTCAAAACAAATAGCAAATGAAGAACAAACAAGAGTATAAAGAACGAAGGAATCAATAAAGTCTTGTTCAACGAATAAAGAATGAAAACCTATGATTTAAAACACTACAGTAAATAGTATTCACAAATTAGTGTAGAAACAGTGGTAAGTTCCCCTATCCTTGCTACGCAACCTGTGCTCTCCAATTAGTGTGCGCGTGTAGCGAGTGCGGCGTCGGCTGATCCGGGATTACGCGCGGACTGCACTAAACAGTGGTCAGTGCCGCGACGGTGCGTCGTGCCTTTGAAGCCTGTCGCGGGATCAAAAGACCTGGCCTGACTGGGATTACACTGGGCGTAGGCTAGATACAGGCGAGCAATTGCTGTGAAATTTGATTTTCAGCTTATTTTGAGGCTGAAAAAACAAAGTGTAACAAAAGTGTTTAGAAAGTAAGTAGGTGGTTACTTAAAAATGTCTCTTAAGAGCTAGTAGTATTAAAAACTTGAAATTTCAAATCGATGTCATAAGTGCATGATGAGACATTCAGTTAGTGGATAAAAGCAAATGAAGAACAAACTAGAGCATAAAACATTAAGGAAGGAATAAAGTCTTGTTCAACGAATAAATAATGAAAACCAATAATTTAAAACACTACAGTAAACGGTATTTACAATTAGTATAGACACAGTGGTAAGTTCCCCCATTGCTACGCGACCGGTGCTCTCCAATTAGTGTGCGCGTGTAGCGAGTGCGGCGCCGGCTGATCCCGGATTACGCGTGGACTGCACTAAACAGTGGTCAGTGCCGCGACGGTGCGTCGTGCCTTTGAAGCCTGTCGCGGGATCAAAAGGCCTGGCCTGACTGGGATTACACTGGGCGTAGGCTGGATACAGGCGAGCGATTGCTGTGAAATTTAACTTTAAAATTAAGGATATTGTTAAAGATAGGAAAACCAGAAAAAGGCATTCGGTCTTGGCATCAGGCGGGGCTTGGCATTTTCTGGTTTTCCTATCTTTAGTAAGATGATAATGCATTATCCCTAATGCTAAAAATAAAATAACCTAAGGATATTGTTACCGAAAAAATAAGACTTTTTTGGGCTAGTAATATTTAATACTTGAAAAACTTTACCTTTACCTCACTATTACTTTTAGTGGCAAACAGCGAATGTAGAACAAGTGAGTAATAAAAATTGGTAACTTTTAGTTCTGTGACATGGACATAAAAAGGAAATGATTTGCCTAGCGCCTGTATTTTGAAACAATAAACTCTGGGATTCCATTTGACACGTTTTTGCGACACCTTGACATTAAACCAAAATTGAAAATACTGATTTTTAACACAAAAATAACTATACTAAAAATAAACTCGAGGTTTGAGTTTGGATTGAGTTTTGAGCGGCATCGTTTCTGAACACGCCATTTTTATTTAAACACTCTTTTGTGGCGGTGGTGCAGTTGCACACTTTGATATTTCTGCCAATGATTTTTCTTTCATAGATATTTTTTTTAGATTTTACATAATGACACTTACTTTCCTAATGAAAGGGCGTGGTTTCCTAGTGAAGTGAGGGAGTAATATTTGATTATTTAAAATGACAAGTGTTCACTAAGTCGTCAATGTGCCGTAAGCCTTTTAGGTTATACTCGAGTAGAGAGGAGAAAATGACCTGTGGACTTAAGGGTTAAGGGGCAACCCCATTCAGGGTAGCCGGCAGTGAATTGGTGTCAATATTTTATCGAAGTAAACATAATTTACCTTAGGGTTGAACTTACCCAAGGCTTAACGGTGTGGTTAATTACTTTTGGATGAAGTGGTTTTCATTTGTTTGCTAAAGGTAAGCATTATTTTTCAACGGTTATTTCATTTTTTGTTTAGTATTGAAAATGCTTTTATAAACGTAAGGGATTATTTGGATATTGGACAGAGTGAGTAATTTATAAAACTGGCAAGTGTGAGAAAAGGTTGAGCTGAAAGATCATGTCACTTCTACTTTCGATCGCCCAAAATATCAAAAAGTCTGAATTTTAACAAACCTTAGGCTTCTTTTTATACCTTTTTTCATTCTTGTGATCTTAAGTTCCCTCAAGATTGATTTTGCGGTCACCAAGAACTACTTACTTAATAGATATTGGTAAATAATCAAATTAAGAATGTATCCTAGTAATATAAGTCGTGGTGATTTTTTAGTTATGCCTGGTAAATCATGATTTGACAATTACAAGATAATTTTAAAAAGCGGTAATTTTACGGTATAATTTTAGTACATTTTAAGGCTGGTCTTACCCTGGAGCTAACACTATTTTTTGCGGTAACGTGACATTCGAAACAAAAATACTAATTTTGAACATACAACTCACTTTTATTTTATGGTTTTACAGACTGAACGGCTTATCCTTGGAATGCTTCATGAAGCAATAAAACGTTTAAACATTTTTAAGTTCATAAATAGATCTTTGATATTTCGTCGGAGCATTTACAAGGCGGCGCCGGCGTCACCAGATGAAATATCTCTTAATTAATGTGACCGTTAACAATTTTACTTGAACACTTACGATCATGCTTAGGTCCAGGATGGAACAGGTCATTTTAAAGTGGTTAATAAAGGATGTGTTATGTTTAGAGCAAAGCGTCACAGATCAAATGGACCATGTTGAGGACGAGTAATCAACATTCTCTGACGTATGAGCCTTCCTTGCTCATTAGACATTTGGATATAAATGATTCGATTGAACAAGAAGTCTGTAGCAACCGCTGTACAAACTTTCTTACTTCAATGAAAAGAACTCAAAAAAGTAACTGAAATTAGAAAAAAACCCTTTTAAAAATATAAAAGTCTGAAAATATTTATAAATATTTTAATAACGATAAATGGTAATGCCAACAATTTTAATTCAAACAAGTAGTGAATGAAGAATGTGCCAAAAGTAAAGTTAAAACCCATTAAAAGCAAACAAAACCAAACATCAAGGCACAAAAACACGCACTTGGAATTCACTGCAAGTAGGTAATCAGCAAACAGCAAAGCGCTTCTTACAGCGAGCTTAAGCAACGATGAAATGATATATCATTACGATTGCTAACCGAGCGAGACTCAACCATCTAATTGCTAAGCAGATTCCAGACCCGCCTATCGATTTGGTTACGCGAAGTTCCCTGCGTATTTTGTATGCACATTTAATGCAATCATTCGAGCCGGTGATCCGGAACCGTAAATATTTATGCAAACCCACACGGCGATGAGACCGCGATATGCACATTTCACATGCATCTTACCTTGGTGCAATCTTAATTTACAATTACTCACGGGTCGGAGGTGGTTTGATGTCAATTTCTCCGTTGGAAAACGTATATCCTCAACATACGATTAACCCATTAAGCGCCACGTACGGGGAGTACGGTGACACAATTTAGGATTAATAAGGCGAGTAGCTTAGTGCTTTATCTCAATATAGTCTCTTCTATACACGGTATGAAATAAGGTTACATTCCGCGTCTGTTTTTATACAAAGCCAGCAGACAAGCCTGTCGACAGCCTGATATCATAAGGTTTCCTTAGGGTATTATGGACTTCTATTAAACCAGGGTCATCAATCTGGAACACACCTCTGAAAAAAGTCCAGCAGAAAGCTAATCAGGAACCTCGTCAAGTCCGAACTTCATGACCTGATACCACCCTCTACTTTCTACCACCGTACCACAAGACGCCGTGAGGGCTCTCACCACCATGTGGTCGACTTTTCAGCGGTCCGGACTAAGCGGTTTGGTGCTTCCTTCCTGGTCCGCACCATTAAGGAATGGAACGCCCCCCCTGCGTCTGTGTTTCCGGATACATACAACCTTGGTGTCTTCAAGGCAAGAGTGAATAGGCATTTTCTGGGTAAGCGTGTTACACCTTCGACCTCGTCATCGTTTACCATCAGGGGAGACTGAGGTCAAACGCAAACCCATTTCAAAAAAAAGAATTCGAGTGACCTGGTAAAGAAATATGTCATGGCGGCTCTTGAGTATAAGGATGAAAACCTTTACGATGGCGATCCTGATGAATTAACATTACAAATAGAATTAGTAAGACGAATTATCTATTACGCTGATTACGACCAGAACCTTATTACTCGTAAATGAAACACAAACGAAATTGACTCAAATTACTAATAACTTTTGCTCATCCATAAATTGGGACAAGCATTGATACAGCCCTTTACAAAATGGTTATATTACGCGGAAAACACGCGCTGGATACATTTTATCTTGTTTCCCAAATTGGGCCTTTGATAATATTAAAGGAACGAAACAACTTCAAATATACATACTCTATACGAGTGTAATAAAGAGAGTAGTCATAACATAATGGGAATATTTCTAACATGAATACTCATTTTTGTATTTTTATAACAATTGTTATGTGGAAGATCAAAAGAACAACGTCTATGAAACCGGAATATGATACCTCTCTCCCTACATAATATTGATTTTTTTAAGCATTGAAAATATCTTATTTATTTACATTTACTTCAAAAAATACATATTTTATCACGTGGCTATTTTATTACAAAAAAGGTCTAAGCGCATTTTGGCCTCTATCTTGGAATCAATCAAAATTGTCACAATTTCAATCACCACCCTTACCAAAAGATGTTTAGTTATCACAAATCTGGACGTATAAAAATTCGAAACACGACCTGTGATAAGTAAATACCTACTCAAAGGCGAACGTTACACGCAAGATCCTTATAATTGTGCTCCGTCAATTTGTACTGACAGTCACGATTTTGTCACGATTTTATTGTCGTGAAGGGTAGTGTATTGACGGATCACAATATTTATCGCTGGATTTCCGAAAATCCTTGATCTTATCCCAGATCCTGGATCGTGATATTTATCTTGCGAGTGGTGTCACTTGGCAATATTTATCACGAGGTATCGTATTCATGTTGTAGGGTGTGCTAAGATCCGGCCCAAGATACATCAGAAAACATCATGATTATCACGATATTTATTAACGTATAGCGTTAGCCATAAGCTAGTTTTTGAGGATTGACATACGTGACAAATTGATGCGCCTCTAAAATTTAAGCATTTAGCCTTTGCTCAAATTCTCGTAAACCTACGTCCCACTGTTGGGCACAAGACCTCAACCTCAAATAAGATGCTGCGAGACGCTCCAATGCTCCAACACGCTGGCTAAATTGTATTGAGATTGATGGAGAAACGTGTGTAAGGCTAGTTATTAACACTAATGTCACATGTTATCAAGTTGACCCTCGATGATGTTCTGGAACTATGACTATGACTTTAACGACTGACATCTTTGTCCGCTGGAATCAGCTGCATTTAACAATGTCTTCTGAAGCAGGAACATACTCGAGAAATCCAGCTTCAGCTTTGGTCACCCATCACACTACCTGACATGGTGTGTGCACCTCAAAATTGATTAACGTTGCAGATCAACTGTCAGCACTATGCCACTGGTATTTTGCATTAAATCCAAGACACTGAAATATATAAGTCTCAAAAACACCTGGTTGTAGTAAACGTTCATGAACACTGTTATTTGTGAAACTTATCCCACGTTTGAAAAGCAAGTTCGAAGCAAACATGACGGTAGTTACGAGTCTGTACTAGTTACTAAAAGGGTTCACGGTAATAGTGAAGCTTGAAGCAAAGTAAAGAACACATGACTAGCTTCAAGGGACGCATTGAATAGAGATATAAACCTTACTATTGGTTCTCATTCTGTGAACACCTAATTCAAATAAAATACTCGATCGACCAGTCGCGCTGTACATATGTCTTCGCTTGGTCAAAAATCGACTCATCGTCTATTCTGCTGCAACATAGCTGTTGACTGAATAACTCACATTACACGTGTTTTGATAATGGCGAATTAATAATTGTCTTGTCAAACTTTTAAGGTTCACTAAAAGCTAGAATTAGAAATGTAAAAAACTGTGGAAGAACTGAAGTTGTGAAATAAGTTAATTGCTGGAGACCATTTGATTAGCAAACGAGGCATGGAAAGTCTGCCCATAAGTTGGACAGTGTATGTTGCCTAAATGCCTATAACTGGACTTTATTTGACTCGCACATGATGAATTCTCCTTTCACAAACTTTACTATCAGAAATAGTTGTTAGAAAATTGTGATAACCTTTCTGAAAAAATACCTATCTGGAAGAAATGACAAACAATCGAATATTGTGAGGCGGCATACAACAGATAAAAATATACCTCTAAATGCCAACATTTATTTCATTATTTATACAATACTATTCCCAAGGACCTCACAAGATGTTTGCAAACGAAGGAACTTTCCAAGTCCTATTCGCGCACACGTTGAACGTGATCTTATTTTAAGCCTTAATACTTTGTGCGGTCCAGACTTAGTACATTTACAGAATAAAAATAAACAGAGTTCACGTACGAGCTAATCTTTTGTGAATACATTTCATTTTGCTGTTCCTTCGCGTTGGATGTAACTTTAAACTTTCTGAGAGGAAACAAAAATGCAACTGTTTTTGATTCTGAAGAAACAACTTAAAGCAAACAAGCTATTCAACATAAATATAACTAAATACTGCTACAACTTTACTGTATAAGATTAGTTAACGATTAAGATTGGAGCGTTTGCGTCTCATCAAGGATTGTTCTGTCACAAACAAACAATAGCGTACATTGAAAAACAATTCATTTTACTTTCTTAACCTTAAGAATTGTTTGATTTGCAAACGGCATACACTTATTTAATATGCAATCAAAACTCATATTTATGTAAAGCAGATTCTTTAGCTACATCTCGAAGGGTGGTGTGTTGCTCTAGACTAGCCCCTTTTGTCTTTTTAAGGCTCGTAGTCTAAAGCGTCTGTTTCCATCATTATTATATTCAGAATCATTGGATCAGGTGATAACTATCACGAGTAACAAATAGTAAAGGCTCTCAAAAGAGCAAGTTAAGGCCTTTGACGACAAACTGCACTCGGGGCTACAATCGATAGACAATAGATTGTTTGGCTTTTGTTCGCAAATCGTAAAGCTGCAGTCTGTCTTAGTAGAGTCACAGTATAAACCATACAGTAGGCTATCTAAGGCCGCCCGCCGAGTTATTAGCCTAGCGTGCACACAGACACGCGGCACAGCCCGTCCGTACTGCCGCCTCCCTATTCCTCCCTATTTTATGCTAGCGTGTGCGTGAAATTGCGTGTGCGTGCTATCGCGACACGGCGCGCGACGCGCACGCACACATTCAAACCGAGAGTGGCACGTTTGTATTTAGATAGCTTACTGTAAGATTATACTGTGGTAGAGTTCTTTGAAAATGTTCTTACTCACTGTAACCTATTGTATAGTAACATCTTCACGTGCTTTTGAAGCTGGTGCTTTTATAAGTAATAGTCTTTTAAAACCCCGTTCGATGTAAGAACTTCACATCTTGTTTGCTTTAAACAGAAACTTGTGTCGTGCAATGAGATCCACAAGATTCAAAGACAGATAATATTACTTTATCAGAGTAAAACATGTTGATATATCGCTCATTGAATGCAAAACAGCCACAAATCAAAAATAATTCAAAAGCGTTTTATTTGAAAATTAGGCCTTAAACCATGTATATTTTATGTTCTACTGAAGACACCCGTCATTTTCGTTCATTTTGACGCGAAACTAGCCAACCGCCTTTTTTGAATTGGGCCGACTTACGTGCTAACGTCAGATCAAAACCGCCATTTTTTTAGTTGCGACCCAGAACTCACAGTCAGTTTCATACAACACGGCCACAAGTGAAAATAATACGTAACATCCACTTCAGTGTTTTGTGCAAAGGAGCCACATTTTGGAATGCGGCCGTGTTGCTTTCAAATTTCAAGTAAGCGCACTCAAAGTCTTTGAATGCAATAGCGCCATATTTTGGGATACGTTCATTTTGCATTCCAATGTAAAACAAAAGTAACAGCACATTTACAAATCTGTCCATTTTCTATTCTAATATGAAACAAAACCATGCCACATTTACAAATCTTAACATTTTGCATTCCAATATAAAGCAAAGCAACGCCATTTTCATCAACATCATCATCATCATCATGTCAGCCGAACGACGCCCACTGCTGAGCATAGGCCTCCCCCAAGGATCTCCACAATGATCGGTCCTGCGCTGTCCGCATCCAGCGGCTTCCCGCGACCTTGACAAGATCGTCGGTCCACCTTGTGGAGGGCCTGCCCACAGAACGTCGTCAGGTACGCGGTCGCCATTCGAGAACCTTTCCGCCCCAACGGCCATCGGTTCTCCTCGCCATGTGTCCCGCCCACTGCCACTTCAACGATGCAATCCTTCGAGCGATGTCGGTTGCCTTAGTTCTCATCATTTCTGATTCGATCAAGCAGGGGAACCCCAAGCATCGCTCTCTCCATTGCTCGCTGGGTGACTTTGAGCCTTCTTATGAGACCCATAGTGAACGACCACGTCTCACTCCCATATGTCATCACTGGCAACACACACTGGTCAAAGACTTTCGTCTTGAGACACTGAGGAATTTCGGACGCGAATATATGCCGGAGCTTCCCGAACGCTGCCCATCCGAGCTGGATTCGACGAGAGATCTCTTTCTCGAAGTTGGACTTACCTAACTGGACTGCCTGTTCCAGGTAAACATAGTGATCAACAACTTCGAGTGTAATGTTCCCAACGTTAACTGGACCGGGTGCAACATGGGCATTGAACATGATTTTGGTCTTGTCCATGTTCATCCTAAGACCCACTCTCTGAGAAGCATTACCGAGATCTTCGAGCATTATGTTCAGGTCTTCCAAGGTCTCAGCCATAAGAACTACATCATTGGCAAATCGCAGGTGTGTTAGGTACTCGCCATTGATGTTGATGCCGCGTCCTTTCCAATCCAGAAGCTTGAAAATATCCTCCAACGCAGCTGTGAACAATTTCGGAGAGATAACGTCTCCTTGTCTCACGCCTCGCTGTAGTTGGATCGGATTAGAGCTCTGGTTCTGTAATCGGACCGACATGGTGGCGTTTTGGTATAGGTACCTAAGAACCTCGATGTACCTGTAGTCTATTTGGCACCTTTGGAGAGACTGCAACACTGCCCAGGTCTCAATCGAATCGAAGGCCTTCTCATAGTCCACGAACGCTAGACAAAGTGGCAAGTTATACTCTTCGGTCTTCTGTATAACTTGCCGCAGCGTATGAATGTGGTCTATGGTACTATAGCCTTTTCGGAACCCGGCTTGTTTGGGAGGTTGGAAGTCGTCAAACCTGCGGGCGAGATGATTCGTAATGACTCTCGAAAACAACTTATAGATATGGCTCAGAAGCGAGATGGGTCTGTAGTTCTTCAAGAGAGTTTTGTCACCCTTCTTGAAAAACAGCATCACATCGCTTCTGCCCCATGCCTTTGGCGTTCTGCCCTCGAGGATGACAGAATTGAAGAGCGTCTGGAGGACTTTGAGTTCGGCCCGCTCTCAGAAGCTCTGTTGTGATTCCGTCGTCACCCGCCACCGTGTTGTTTTTAAGCTGCTTGAGAGCCATCCTAATCTCGTACAGGCTGACGTCCGGGATATCTTCGGTATGGTGTCGGGTAAGCTTGGCTCTAGGGTCTTTAGCCTTGCTTTCAACAGGTGTTTGCGTGGAATACAGCTGTCCATAGAAACTCTCAATCTCTATTTTTCTACAAACACTTACGTTTTTTATTTTTGAAGATTTTTCGTCGTTCCTATGAATGAGTTCCTATGTTACTATGAGGAATATTTTTACCTAAAGATGATAATTACATATAATGTAAAATTTAAATTGCGTTGACGCATAGTTCTACACTAAAAAGTAACAGATTATTGATTATTTTGAACGGTTTTAGTTCATTATAATACTGTTGTTTTATATAAAATTGATTTTATTTTGTTATAAAATTAGTTAAGAAGAATATGTTTTTGTTTTACGTACAAAATGTTGTTGTTGTTTTTTGCTTTCAAATTCATTCGGTACGAAACAATAAAAAGGCATGTTTCTCTTTAAAATGTGTTTAATTTTTTGAGATAATTCTATTAAGTGGTGGTTGAGTCACATTATGTTTGTATACTGTGTATTTATTTATTATTTCTATTATAGTATTTAAGTCTATTATTAAGTGTATTTTTGTTTGTTTGATTAAGTTTTTGACGATTTGAAAGCACTTGTAACAGGTCTATTTAAATAAAGATATTTCTGATTCTGATTCTGATTCTGATTCTAAGATCGGTTCAAATCATGAATGCAAAAAGGGCTTTTGTAGTTTTTTTCAGGCTGTGTTAAACGTACCATAGCCTTAATTATTTTAAAAAATAGAAGAATCCATGACAAAAACAATGATATACTCATATTATACTATTGAACAAAAAAAACATTTTTTTTTTCCAAAAAACGTGTTTTAAAATTTGTTTCGGCTATTGTGTAAGAATTACTGTTTTTGGTTTGTGGCCGTTTTGAATTCAATGAGCGATATTTCAGTATCACAATTTTTGCTGCGAAAACTAACAATTATAGCCTTTATAGTGATTTATATATCAATAGTTGGACTCAATTCGGTACCGGCACTCAAAGTTAAGCAGTTAATAAATACTAGGTTAAACGGGCTTCACAATTTCGAGGCTAAAGCTTTTGCTCACCACTATACTTTACTTGATAATTATCTGGAAGAGATTTTGCTTAGCAACAGTAGCACACAATATTTTCACTTATTTTGTGACCAGTAGCTACTTTCGTATTTCGTATGTATTATCAAATATATTTCAGTGACTACTGTTCATGCGATGTATCGCTGGAAACTTGAATAGCGCTTCAACAACACATTAACTTTTGCATCGCTTTGTCACTTGCATTCTTGTTGCTGCCGTAATTTGCGAGTAAGTGACAAAACACGTCCATTGCTTAGATTTTGCTTTAGCGTTGCGTTCGTCTTTATGAATAAGGGGGTATTAGTTCAAGACTTCTTTAGGTCAATTAATAAAGAAAGCTTAGAAATAAAACACCAATTCTTTATAACATACCTACTTACATGCTTAATTAATCTACATAACAAAGCAAAATGCACTGTTATGTCAAGCCATATAAAGAAAGTGTCTGATGAAAATTCTCGCCAGAACTCAATAGTTCAGTACCGTTTTCTCATAAATATTTATATCATTAAACATGAATCAATTCTATTAGCAACAACAGACTTGTGAATTATAACAGCTATGTTATTTATTAGTACAGTCAATTTATTTGATAAATAACATAAGAACTGACACTTGTGATATTCTAGTTTTTAATTAATGCCTTGCCCTTTTGCTTCTAACCGACTACTAACGTACTTTTTTTGAACTATGCCAGTTTTGAAGTTAACTACCCGAATGTGTTACTTACTAGTGAAAAAAATGTAGTGATATTTATAGTTTGGCTAAACAACAAAAAAATATTTTGAGATGAGTCGTGCTGATTGTGGCTACTAGGTGTATGTAGTCTTGCAAAAGCGACTGATGCCTGAGTTTTTGTGTGTATGACCAAGAAAGTTCTCATCGGACTCGTGATAATAAGTATTCAGAAATACTTGAGCTAATTTATTGAATTTACGTTTGATCTAATAAACTCATATTCTCCCTCTTGTATTGCAATTTTGGATGCCAATAACAGACCAGTCGAGCGCAAACCTTAACAATCACGTCCCCTGCCAATGAGATCCCTCTCAGGAGAGACAAAATGGCCTCATTTGCGACACCAATGCAATACGTTTAATTCGTTACGAGGCAACCCCCTGATGATTAAGATCGAGGCGTTTGGGATTAAAAGAAAATTAAACGTTCCGATGTCAACCCCAAACGAAAAACTAAACAAATTTAGCCCTGCATTTGATAAAGTGATTACTCCCAACGACGTAGGGGCTAATTTAGCTGATGCAGTTCGGAAAATAACTCGGCCAGACATCACCACAGACGGTATGGAACTGATTTCAGCCCCTCAAGAATTTATTCCACGTTTGGGGCGTTCCTTTGGTAACGGCTGCTGATTGTGAAACTTAATTAAACTGCATTATACCGGATCCGTACGATTTCATCGAGAGCTCAAGGCGAAATGCTGAGGATTTGGGCTTTCCGCGCAACTTAAGCGCCCTTGATAAATTTTGAGTGACTTCCTTTGAGCTTATCCAAAACAGGTAGTTATGGAATATCTATACAAATATTATAAAGAGGAAAGGTTTGATTTTTTGTTTGTTTGTTTGTATGAATTGAATAGGCTCCGAAACTACTTGGCAGATTTGAAAAATTCTTTCACTGTTGGAAAGCTACATCATTCCTGAGTGACATAGGTTATATTTCATTTTCAAAAAAAATAGGCATCCTTACTAAAATTACGAAACAGCGGGAAAATATTTTTTCACATACAGCTAAGTCCACGCGGACGAAGTCGCGGGCGGCTGCTAGTAGTTAATAAATATAAACGTGAACTTTATAGTTTTCGGCTTAGCAAGCGAGTAATTTTTCATGATCATAAACTTGGCTGTAATATCGACAACAATTCACTACAATACAGTACATTTTGAAAAGACAGGTGGACTTGGGTAAAATGAGGTAAAATTAGGTCAAAGAGTTAGTTTACATTGCTCTGAGTGAAATAATTAATAAATATAAGATACAAGCAAAAATAAACAAACATAAAGACTTCTTACACTTTCATATTGAGACTGGCCCGTTAGCGCAATAGGTAGAGGTTCTGGAAACAAATTCCGCCCAAAAAGTATCTGAGTATATCTATTAGTCTCTGACACCCTCTCAGTTCATGGTCGGAAAATCTCGTTAATGTTCTTTAATATTCTTAAATGAAATTTAGAAACCATTGATAAAATGTTGTTTAGTTATATTTAAGCCATACAGACAGTCGAAGATGTACGGCACGCGACTCCACTCATGCTTGTCAAACATTTCCAATGACAAGACAAATATTGAACCTGGAAGTGTAGAGTGTAACTTTATTCGCTTATTCAAACAGTATTTACCTAATCACATAGAGTGTTACAGGCTTTTTTATGTCTTGTGAATTTCTAATATCGTCTTTTTTGTTTCTGTAAAAAGTATATCAACTATTTTACACATAGTGTGGTAGACGACTGATTTGGTGTATTTGTTTAGAAGTTGACTACTATACACCAGAGATCGCGGATTCAATCACCAAACCAAACAAACAATCAAGTGCATGTGCACTTGGCTGGGTGTTTCCTGTTTATTAAATTGATGTGTTTACGAAAAAATATTTAGGTGAGTATGTTTATCTGCCGTTCAGTACCCATAGTACAAGCTTTGCTTAGTTTAAATCTAGGTGGCGCTGTGTGGATAAATGTCAGATAATACTAATTCTTAGTATTTTAAATACTTGGGGCACATTTTAGGAATTATACTTGCAATTAGTTAGTAACAAAATGACAGGAGACGATATCATATTCCCCTCATCCAATAAGAATCTAATATCCTTACAAATCACCCCGAAGCCGTCACTTGTTCGAGAATGGCGATCCCAAGATAAAGTCCTATTCAAGATAACTATCAATCATAGTTTAGCGGTTTTATATCAATATAAAGAATATGCACACTCATGAGCCTTTCAGGATGAAGATAGCCAACCCTGAAGGGGATATTCAGTCATATTAGTATAATCTGTATGAAAGGCGTTTAACATCTATTGAACGTAGTATTTTTATTAGAAGTGGCGTTTGAACTCAGAATTAGATGATCAAGCAATTGAATTGAATTAGAAATAATAGGCTTTGCATTATTATTTCTCGTGTTTAATAATTCTAATAAGATTGTAATGAACAGTTTAATGATAACCTGATGGTTGAGTTGAGGACTGTGCCCAGCTGTGGGACGTATATAGGCAGTAAATGTTTATTGACATAAGTAGCTCTCACCGTTAATGCATGTTGTCTGTAAATAAATAACAATACCTAACTATTTAATTATTACTCGGAGTAATAAACATTTGGGACCCAGAACTAATACTTCACTCATGCCCAGATTCGATCCTACACAAGCAAGCTTACATAAAAGTTCTTATTACAAGTCTAAACATCGACAGTCGTTTGTTTTTGCCTTTTAGCTCAAGTAATAAAGTCACGACTCAATAGTAGCTGCCAAGACATACTGGTTGTTGACACAGAGGCTTGTTTAAGATGATACCTCATTAAGTGTCGTCCCACGCCGTCGCTTGCAAATATTTAACTTACACTTCTAAGCTGAACCTGACATCACAAACATGCTCCATTTCTTACAAATTATTTGCTCACCAGGAGTGGACACTTTAAACAGCTGTTGATTTCAGAAGGCTATTGAAATACTTGCTTTATTAAGTATGTGATGTAAGATGTCACTTATTCAGTTGCTTTTGAAAGTCCTAAATAGCAGAGTTTGTCGACAACATTTTAGATCTAGGAAAGATTAAAATAAGGAGCCTTCAGAAGTTACCATACCTATTGACAGTTTGCGAAGATATACGACGGAAACATGATAAAAAGGGTCTTAGAGCAAACTTAAAAAGTATTTTTAAGCAAATTTGGTTAAGCATTTAATTTGAAACAGGTATAATTTAGGTTAAGAGTCTCGTGATCCCACAGACAAACTATGTGAATAGTTTTGCGGGACTATTTTTGTCCTATGTGAAGGACTGTTTCATAAAATAAATCCATTTTTTTATTAGTCATAAATTATAATTTAATTAAACAATTAAAAAAAAATGGCCAAGTACTGAAAAAATATACACAGAAAATCTGTCAAAAAATAACAAACAAGTACATTAATGAAAAAATTGACACAGTTGTTCCTGAGCTAAGGAAAATACCAGGAAACGTTGTCAGAGCCGCTTACGGCTTAAAAGCAGTAGTATAATGAGAAAAAAGCTGACACAGTAATTAAGATAACCAGTTAAACTACCGATTGCTTAAAATTCACAACGCACTACCGAATGTGGGCAGATCAGACCCTAATCTTTAGTTTTATCTTCTAAATACCTTTCTCTCCCTAAGCTCTATTTGGTAAATATTTTCTCAAAACAAACATTTATATGATAAGCGCTATCTTAATGACGTCGTTATACCGGTAACAAACTTATGGTAGATTTTATAATATCTTTATCGGTATAACACACCTTTTTTAATGTTATGTAGCTGACTTACTGTTTTATGAGTTAAATGACAGTCATTTCTTTAATCGCACCATCACGGGAAGTTAAAGTGCAGTTTCGTTTTTATTGTTGTGGCAATTTGTTGCCTTTTATGGAATAGAATGACAAGACTATATAAAACTTGAATTATTATGTTTGAGATATTCTGCTAACATTTAAAGGAGTAAAGCCTATTACTGGCGCAAATTCCGCGTAGAGCACTTTATAGAAAATTCTCATTCTTTATTTAGGTCAAAAAATTATGAATATATGCATAAGGCAATTATTTTACAACATAAAACTATTTATTAATCACCAAAGCTAGGAACGTGATGGGTAAAGTGTGAAACAAAACAAAAGCTACGTGATTTTTGACACCTAAGTGACCACACATGGTCGTAAAGTTTAACCACAAATGACGCAAGTAGTTGAATTATGGAGTGACTAAATATTCTGAGTCACATTACGTGACTTAAAATAATGGGTCTTATTTTATCAAGTATGATACCAACTTTAATACTTTTTAAAATAATTAAATCAACTAACCACACTACTATTTTGAAATTTTTAAAAAATATTAGTACTTTCACACCTCACTCCTAAGTAAACGTCTGCCTCAAACTTTTGTGAGTCAAATATTGTGTGTGCTGAGGCAATGTCTAGTCCAGATTTAGTGTTGTACTTCATCAGCTCATCATCGATCTATCCTTTCTCTTAAGTGATGACCATCTGTAGGGACTAATAATGAAAGGTGTCAGATTTTGAATGATGTGACACTAGTTTGTTAACTATTTATTCATAATCTGTTATCTGTGACTTTACTTAATAAATACAAGGTCCTATATAACATCACTCGTTTAACCTGATACTCCAAATGTCTTTTATATGCGGCAGCGTTTGGGTTAACCGTTGTTGACTAACTTCTAGTTTAGGATTTAGTGAAGCATCCGGGTGTCGAGTCATAATCGGTTTTATAACTGGTGGTATCACAGCGTAACCGCAAGAATGTGTACATCACGGCTCGTTAGTCACGGGTCTATCACTAATTCAATATCTGTGGTGCCGACCTGAGGTTAGGGTTGTCCAAATTATTTAAATTTCCAAATTATGGCAATTTTTATCCCCAAAAAAAAAATATTAACTTAAAATAATATTCAAGTTTATTTGCCCGAAAGAGCGTCTTTGGTGGCCCAGTAATTAAGAACTCGGAATCCAAACAAATGGGGTTGCGAGTTCAAATCTGGTTGGAACACTGCCATGTTTTCGGTAAACTTGCGGTTAACTGTCCGGTGATGAAAAACGTCGGTAAAAAAATTAAAATTAATAAATTGTACGGTGGCCGGCACATCACGCTACCCATTTTGCGGTCAGTCCTCCTTGCTTTATTGCAAAAAAAATACATTTGGCAAGAGCGAGAAAAAACGGAAATGAAGTAACCTGATGTGCTGTTGACTGTACCTTCCCAGATAGAAATACTTTGTAGCTGTAGTTCTAGCGTGTTTCTGACACCGTTCGTACACCGTACGTTCCAGTTTGTTTGTGATATACCTACTTAGTCATGAGCAAATACAGTTATGTCTCATTTAGTTGTGTAGCTATTGTTAAATTATTATTTTTAAATACAAAGAGACTTTGTTCTAGTTATGTAATTTTTTATGCTTTTTCAGACAGCAGTTAATAATTTAAAAAGCAATTTGTGATTTAAAAGTAACATCATAAGGTTGATGTCATACTCACACAAAGAGCCGACAGCCAGCCCTGTCAGGATTACCTTTGTCAGCCATTATGTTTGCCCAAGCCTTTTTGCGGTAACCCGTTGCTAATTTATATAGCTCGAAACGAATTTCGTAGAATAGATTCTATAACGCTGTATCGGTGTGAAGCATGTGGCGCTAGCCTTAGGACCAAAGGACCTCATCTCACCTAAACGCCGTTTTTTTATTTTTATTGTGGTCTTCAAGAAGATCTCACTCCACCTGATGGTAAGCAGCCGTGAGGTCCAGATATGGCGTTGACAAGCACAGTAATTGAGAACTACTTGCTGGTCAATTTCATTTTGAAGGCCTGCATAAATGCCTTTTCACGCTCCGCTTAAAAAACCCGGGATTGTAGGAAGAAGAAAACATATGCGCCGTTGCCGTTTGTCTCGGGACATAGGATGCGGTCTATAAAGACTTAGTATTTTATTGTATTTTAACCTCTTTGTAGTTAGCAAAATGATGTGAGCGGTCGAAATAGTATTGACGGCTTGGGAATAGCAATTGTAATCAATTGTAATGTTACAATTACAGAGTCGTTTGTCAGTTAAATCTTCACTAAAATCACAAAGAAAACACTATGGTATTTCTGTAGTGATAAGGTTGCTTTTCTTTAATACTATATAGTATTGCTGACTGTACTCGGCCTTTTTCAGGGCTTCTTAAGACACGAAAATGATGAGTATTGAAGTGCTAAATCAACTTTCGAGTGCATAAACTCCCATTTAGGATAGAATAGTTACAAACGCCTGTTTCAACACGAATTATTCTACTACGATATCAAATATTTATTAATAGAACATAATTTTTGTGCTGGGTCTGGTTGCTCGTGTTTCATATCTGTTGGTATGTCTTGTTTAAAGTTTTTACGATAGTAAAAAGAAAGCGAAACCTCTCGGTTTGTAACATGAGAAGTGAATATAAGTGTGTCACACCCTATGTGTGTACTCGCATTTTTATTATGTGGTTTTCACACCATGTATGTGTCATATATAATATTTTTATAGTGGTTTTCATAGCCTCCCAGTGCAGCAGACACCAATGTAACGAATTAAAGGGTTGCGCCACGGTCGCTTTAACACGAACTCCGGCCTAGTTCGCGGTTTTTATGTTTGCTTTGTAAAATAATAAAATGAGGATCAGAGATCAGCGTTCTGTTTTTATTGCAAAGAGATCTTTTGTGTTGGCTAGTCAAAGCAAATCATGATTTAGACACGCCGTTTGTGGTTACTGCTCTGTTTGATACGGCTCGTGTTAAAATACATCTGTTGGCTTGAAGACCATGTGTTTAGTTAGAATTGATTGATAAAATTATAATTATTATATAATTATATTTATATTTTCATTTTAGCTACGTAGCCATTACATACAAATTAAATCAGTTTAGCAATTGAAGTGATATTTGGATATTGACAGCAATAAGTTTGAAAAAGACATAACGTTACAGTATTCTAATTTATGTGGTGCTGTGCTGTGACATGTTTAAGTATAAGTATTTTAATTTCATGAAGTAAACATCAGCTAGTTGCCCTACGGAACATGCTCTAGGCCACGGGCTACATGTTGAATTTTTTTTTCATGAAAAGTTACAACAGCTCATCGATCACGCAATAGATGAAATAGGTAGATTAGATTACTTGAAATACGAAAAATATAAATAAAATGGATGGGACTAATTCATTGATTAAACATTCACACTGACAATGGAAAACATAAGAAAAATGAGTTAAATGTACATGCTGCACTATTAGGAAATGATGCTGAATGTCGCCAAATATTACTGAACATTGACTTCATCCGATATTTTATTAGCTAACGTAAATTTTAAATCGACTTATAATTTTAAAGTTCTTTTAGAACTTTTAGAACACCCACGTTAGTTATTCATTAAACTAATACAATTAATTTACCTGTAATTAAAATGCCGAAAATATCGTGATTCTTCAAATAAATTACACATCTACGTATTAGGTGATTTGAATATTTGATGAAATTTATTAGCAGTTGTCGACTTAATAGCCTGTTGATTGAGATTAGCTAGTGGGTGATAACTTTTACTAATCACACTACTTGTAAGTCATGAGAAAGATCGGATCAAAAATGACGAGTTTAAAATAGAAGAACTTGAATCAGCTACACTGCACTGCGGATAAGCAAGTTGGAATGGTAGTGGACAGTATGTAAAGCAATTTTTTAAAAAAGATGACAAATACTCCAGGAGGTAGTTGGACGAACTGACCAAATTTTCATAATTTCGATGGGTATAGGCTGTGTACAACCAGATAATATGAACAATTATGAATAGCTCCAGGATTCTTTCTCATGTTAATCGTATGTATTTTTAAATATCGTCATTGGCTTATATTAAATCTGTCCACTACTGAACAGGCCTTCCTTTTGCGTGTCATTATGGCCTAAACGCAGTTTGATGCAACTACTACAATACCAGCCTACGCTTGCGAGACGATTTTAAATTATTTAAAATATCTTGCATGATTAGAGCCCCAGTAGAATAGTGGTTAGATACTTGGCCAGACTGCTGAGGGCCTGGATTTATTCCTCGATACCCGTTTTTATGGCAATAGTGTTATTTCAGTGCATTCAATGAAGCTTTCATTTAATTTCATGAATAACTTAAACAAAAATTTTACCATTCAAACTTGTTAAATAACCCGTTTTCGAGTAACCTTTTTGTTTACCTCAACTTACGTAACATAAACGGCCAATACGTCGCACTGCTTGGCACAGGCCTCACCTCAACTATGAGGTGGAACGAGCCATACTCCATCCAACACGCGGGCTCAGTGCGGATTGTTGGAAGGGTATAAGGTTAGTTAGCAACCTTAATGTCAGATGTTATCAAGCCGCCCTAAGGCCTTTGACTAGGCTTAACGACTGACATCTGTCGACGTCAACCGATGACATACCTCAGCTTACTAAGTTTCAAGGACAGACTTCACAAATCAATAAACCATCACAGATCACAAATGCACTCCAATTTGCGGATGTGTACTTTTAATTACAAAAGCAAACGTCCAGCAAACAGGTCAACACAAACAGGCCGCCATTAACCCTCAATCACGAATGGACTAATCGGGGTAATTAATGCCAAGCGACATTTTGCGTCCACCCACTTCCCTGGAATACGGGTTATGGAATACTTTTTTCACACGTTCACGCAAAAAAAGGACAGTTAAACTAATTCATGCTATATTTTTAACTTTTTTTAAGGGTTAACATTGTTTACATTTGAACAAGGCTTTGTTTAGGAAAATGTCAAGGAACTAGTTTGGAAGCCATCTATGTAACCAGTAACAATGGGGTGATGTAAGTTCCAGTGCCGTTGGCTTGTTTGACCGTCAAGCCTCGAGCATCAATATTCAGACGACTTGAATAAAAACTATAACAGCTTGACAACTTTTCAGACCACAACTTAGTTGTTACGACTGCCACCTGGCAAAAGGAGTCGGGACCAACTGCCTAACGCATTTAAAAAAGCACTAAACTTTAATTTTTAGAACATATTTACTCAATTAATTTGGATTGGTGATCGCTGTGAATAGACCAAAACATTATTTGTCGAAAATCCGATTGAGTATATGGGACTATTCGCTCGCTGAATCATCATTCATTAAAACATTTGACAATATTCATAAGAAGAACAGCATAACGTTCATAAGGGACAGGGATAGCTCATCTTGTTATTGCTAAATTTTTATTGCTTTAGGTCTATTATTTCTAGTTTTATGTTTTTTTTAACTCTTTTGATTTGTTTTTTAGCACTATTTCCATTATTTTAATCCATGAGTAAACTAAAGTAGATTTTATCAAAATCAAAAAAAAAACCACCGCTAAATATGTTAATGTATAAGAAACATTGAAAAAGTGGAATAACAGAGCCCAGCGCTAAAGTTAACCTCACTGTTTCCACTAACCATAAGCCGAAGTATGTAATAACCATTACCAGCCTCAATCTTTTGTTTACACTGTCTTGACCCTCACTCTCTCGTCCGTAATAAGATCCTTACTCCAATTTGGCTCAGCAGTCGAGTCCACTCGACTCCCAAATGCCCACTTGATCATCCCCAAATTCGTCAGAGTCCCGTTTCAAAGGAGCACTCCGGAACAGTCACTCGATACCTCGGGCCTGTTCTAGTACCTATTTACTGCAAAATTATTATGTGACACGTTCTTGTGTACGGAACTAGTATTTAGTCTGATATTAGAGGAGAATGTTGCAGTTAATAAGTAAGGGTTCATTTAGCTCGTAACTTACTTAGTGTGGAGAAATATGTTCTAAACTCTGGAAATGTTGTGTTCCTTCAACTTGTTTTTCTGGCCACATGGTTGTAAATAGTAGTACATTGGCGTTTACGTCAACCTTTACAAAATAATTGCACCTATGTAAAATTTAACGTGAATAACTCGTACGCTGTTTTTTACAACAAAATCTTCTTTCCTCTAAACCAAAATTATAAAAAGAAAAACCATTCATTTTATTCAATGTAATTATGTTTGACTTTGGTTTGGTTTTCAATACTTGTAACAACAGCAGTCATTAGTTTTAAAAGTTCTAGTTAGATTAACAACAATACAGAAACCCGAAAATTAAGCAACTTCTAATTATTTTACTAGAACAGATAACCCATTGATTTATTGGTACCAAGCAATGTCTCTGGATGCGATAACCACAAACAAAATTTATGATGTTTGTTGATAAAGGCATTATAATTGTTTGTTTCGACGTTTTAATCGTAGCCGAAATGTTTAAACACGTTGTTTGAATGAAATATCATCTTAGGAAATTGATAGTGATTTATTTTTGAATTTTGTTTTTCTAATTATAAGCGAAGAACAAAAATCTTATAATCAGACTCCGTTATGAATATTAATTAATCATAAGTTCAAATTATTCATTTCAGATGTTAACAGATTTATCGATATGTTTTTAGGTCATCGTGTTATTTAAAAACTGTCTGCTATGGTCGTAAAAATATTATGTTATGTTACTGGTTGTTCAAATATTATGTGAAATAATATTTTAATGAAAAAAAGAAAGAAAGAAAAAAGGTTGATTGATTCTGAACATCGCAACAGATAATGCGTAGATTCTAGTAACGTCAAGAACCTGCAACTGGCGATAAGGTGTTCTTTTTGGTGTTAAGGCACAATACTACGAAAAAGGCGATACCGACATGAATTTAACAAATAGAGAATTGGTTTGCTATAAAACTGGGTCTTATGCTACATGATTATCGGAGACAGCCCAATCACAATTATAAGACACGGTAGTGTAGTGGAACATTGTTCTGTTGATGATGTTATATTCTTTAAGTACCTTTACTTTTATAACCAGTGCATTAGAATGATAAAATAATAAGAAAGTACTAAGTGTAAGTTTTCATTGTTGGAGAAACTCTCCATGAAACAATATAATATTTCGCTTTATTCTTATTCAAATACCTACATAGCTATAACGGTCTCTCAGTTGAGCCATAGGATATTTCCAGGGAAGTCCAAGGGTATAATGTCTTAATAGTGCAAGTTTATCTCAAATAGCCGTCTAGAGGACACTATTCTTCATTAAGAGATGAGCTTCGGTAAATTATTCTTTAGGTCACTTCGGTGCTATTTAAGTTAATTTAATTCTAACTTCGCTCGCTTCTCACGTACTTGCAGCACTCTCTTGTTGAATAAGGAGATATTATTACAGACATTATTGTAATGATAAGTTAATTTTTTTCACTAAGACTGAAACAGTCGGTATTATACAATCAAATACATTCCAAATCCTTTGCCAATTGACGGGTTAAAGTGTAAAATTAAGAAGATAATATTAAAGCGATCAGTTTTAACCCCGTCATATTGCTTGCTTCAATAAAAGTTAATGTCATTGGTTTGCTACTATTTTCAAATCACACCGATCTTTTTCATCAACATAATCATAGCGCGGATGATGATGATGTGTAAAATCTATTTGAAGACATAACCTTTGTGACCCGTGGCATAACCTTAGCTTACTAAACAGTAGATGATAATTATTAGTTTTATTTTCAAAACATTTTCTTGGCATGGTCAACTAAAAAGTATTAGTAAATATAACGCAACAAAAGCAACTTCAACTAAATCGCTACTTCTAGCGCACCTAAAAATGTTCACAATGTTTTGTTATTGTGAGCAAAGCGAATGTTATTTTTCAACATGAAGTGAGCTTCTTGATTTAAATCAGCTTAAACCTGCAAACTGAGTGTTTCACACCACCATTCAATTCAATCAGAGCTGCACACTTCAATTCACTTTTTCCAAGATATAAATATAAAAGTTCACGGTTTATTTTAAAAATACGCGAGACGAAGTTCCAGTGTGGAAAGAAATTCAATTTGTAACCTGAGCTTGGCTCGTAAACGGTTATTATTATAGGTATTTCCTTTGTTTCTTATAATAATACGCTGGGGTAAGGCAAATATTCTACACCTTTGCAATCTGGTTCTGCACACAATCGCTGGATCGAGGCCATCTATCGTTTTGTCGCCTGCTCCCATTGTTTTTGTTTTAATCCCTCGGCTTACGACATGATCAGTATCGTGATTTAGTTGGATCGTTAAATTAGGCAAAAAGGGACTGATTTTAACAATAAGATACAGTTAGATTATGGTTCTTTTAATAAGATTTTAGGTGAGGAAATAAACATGAATGTGAGTAAATTCGCATTTGTGTTTTGGAAACCAGGTTGACGAATCCAACGAAATATAAAATTATCTGTGTCCAAAATTGGGTAGTCCCTTTCTTCTCCGAATATCGTACGTCCGAAAATCAAAATCCCGAACGCGTTTTCTATAATCATCACTATCCATAATGGTCTCGTATACGAAACTTTGTTTCACCTAATAGTCCACAACTATAATGGTTTTGTGTCATAAAATTGAGTGCTATAATAATTATACGTCCTACTTTTACTAGCTATAAAATCACTTGGTCTAAGTGTGATTTGACATAATGAATGTTTGTCCGAATGGTGGTTCATAATAACAATGTAAGTCCGAATCCGAGGGTTAGTTATTTTTTTACAAACGCTAAAATAAAATGCACGCTGCATCCCTGCTTGCATTTTTACCTGCATGCTGCATGTTTGTTTACATGGTGAATGCCGAGGGCGGATCCGACATGGCCGTGATAGGTTCGAAGGTTAGGTTAGGTTAGGTTAGGCGTGAGCGCAGCTCACGCCTTAACCTTCGAGGGTTAGTTTTTTTTTTTTCAAACCCTAAAATAAAATGCATGCTGCATCCCTGCATGCTGCTTGCTTGCATGCAATTTTTATAGCAAATAATATTCAGGACAGTTATTAACATTTATGCAATTTCGATTTTAGTGCTCGATATATTATGAGAAGAGACGTTAGGACAAAACACTATTATGAGAAAAGCAGTTAGGTTTCATAAATATTAGGGATTGTGATAGTTATGGCAAAGAATTTTAGGACATATAACGTTTCGGAATTATGATTTTAGGGCAAATGATATTATGAGACAGTAAATTAGGGCTACCTATTATTCGGACAAATGATAATTATATCAGAAAACATTATGACACGTTAAATTATGGACAAAAATTTTATGAGACACAATAGAGAACCCCAAAATTGACATTTCTACATCCTTGTAGATCTCAAACGTGCAACCTTCTCATAAAATTTGTTTGATTATGGTAGTACACTTAATTTTTAACTATGATATGAATCTCAGGTAACATTATTGAATGCCAATGCGTGCCATCACATTTACCTGTCCTCGGCTTGACGCATCTATATTTTGCAAGCACTTAATAAATAACATACATTTGCAGAGCCGGTCTCTAACAATATTTGAAGTTATGACTTCAGCATCAACTGTTTAACATAGACGTATTCACAAGGGACTCTGCATTTGCATAATGCGGATGGGCTTATCAATATTAAAAACATTTGAAAAACAAACAAGTCTGAAACCTATTTCTCTTTTTGTGTCATTAGCAGGAGCTACAAACGAGTAACTTAAAGCTATCTAGATTAGGCGTAGAAACAGCAAATGAATTCTGGGACTTTGTCAGGAGAAACATATCCTGTTTCCCCTTCAGTCGCCGGGATAACTTATCACGCTCTAAATAAATACAAACATGGCTAACGAAGTGCCGAAGGAAAGTTAAAACCGTCTGGTAAGGAAGGAGTTGGCCCCTACTATTGATATCAAGACGGAATCACACGAAAGATGTAAAAAAGTTAGAGTTTTAAAATCTTAAAACTTTGACTTTTTTACACCTTTCGTGTGATGAGACTGAATAATCATTCAGTCTCATTTTATTGTTGGTTTGACCCTTATTAATACAGGGTACCTACACAATAACTGACTAATTAACGCGTTCTTTGTTATCTTACTCTGTTTTTACTAGTTTATTATTTTTCACGGTAGTTATGGCAACTTACTACCCGTATTAAACAGGTAGGTTTTTGACGTAACGTCAAAAACCTACCTGGTTGACAAAAGCCTATAAAATATTGGCTTTTGTCAACTATAACTACTACAGTTATTCTTTCAGGCATCATGTTGCTGTCAAAATAAGTGTCGACTCTCTACTCCACAGGTCGACAGACGCGTCCGCAGACGGATCACCACGAGCCGTTCACACGTCTGACGACGCATCAGTCAGTACGGAGTTGCGAAGGCAGACGCGTCTGCCGACTTTTAGATACCTACCACAGACGCATCAAAAGATGACATCGACAGACGCGTCTGCCAACGTGTGTAGCCGGCTAACAAGTATTTGCTCATTCGAGTAGTCGTCGAGTTCGGGTATGCCGGAAAGTTGCAAATGGTAGGGGTACTGAATTTATTAATGTTAACGAACCTCTCGCCAGTCCATTAAATCATATCTGACCGGGCGACTAAAAATGTGTCTCCCTGCTACAAATGGCTATTTTTAGAGCAAAACGTATTTTGCTTTCTTTAGCTCGTAACATGGCAGCCGATTCATTTATCTATGTTCATTTTTTACTATTAAAAGCTGAAAGATTTTGAACGCTCTTCTAAAAGCTTTCAGTAATGGATACATGAGTGAAACAAATGCGATGGCATTGGTGTTAGTTGATAAATTAATACACTTCAGAACTATTATGTGAGTTATACTTGGAGTCTTATAATAAATATCATTAGTCAATCAACTCAAATGTGAGTGGGGGAAGTAAATAAGTTTTTACTTTCAAATTGTCGATTGCTTTATTCATTTCTTAGAGAGCATCGTGGTCCAGTGCGGCGTTCTTTGCGGCTAACTCTTCGGTGATGGCAAACACCGATGTAAAAATACAACCATCCAGATCATCCAACTCAGATAGCGGCTTTAGGCTTGCCCCATACCACGTTGGGTTGAGTTGGAATTCGCTCAATGAAGTGTGGGCTTCTGAAAGTTCCGTTCACCATGATGACAACAATCAGTGTGACTCTGACCACCCTGCCTGGTATAAAATGTGAGCGTATGTTTTGTAATATCTATTTCCCAAACTAATCACTATAAATAAAAATGGATTGCTGTTCGTTAGTCTCGCTAAATCTCGGGAACGGCTGAACCGATTTGGAGTTTTGAAATATTTTTATAGGTTCAGGGAAGGTTTAAAAGGTGAGTTAACATGAGAAAATGCTAGGAATATAGTTAAAAAATACAATTTAGTTTTCTCTTAGCCCCTGTTACTACCTGTCACGTGACCCTGAATGTTTTGACAACAGAACGAAGTCTGACGGGACAGCTAGTTATCTCTAATTTCAAGTGTTTGCACAGACGTAATGTTCAATTTAAACACAGTTGCACAGTTGCTGCAACGTCATGTTATTCAAAGCGATGATGTAGTTGCACCTAATGGAATAAATCTCAAATATCTTCTTAAACAAGACTGGCAGGACCAACAAGCTTCACTTCGCACGCTGATTGCGCGGTGGAATCTTAGGGTTAACTGATTTGACTTTTGATTCTGACTCTTTCACTCTTGTCTGCCTTCTCGCATTTCATCTCATCGATATCAATTTAACAGCTGTTCGAATTATTAAGAGATTGTAGTCGGTGTTGATTGTCACTTTGTAGAAGTATCTATTACCATTCGTGGGGTATTTACTTGCTTGTATAATATAGATGAAATGACGTTTCACATTGTTTAGTTTCTAAAGATTAATTAAGTTATGACGATTAAGATTGAAATTACAATAACTCAACAATTGTATGTCATACATGTATGATTGCCATGCTAGGAAATCGACATTAAAATCTAATCATAAGATACAAGTGATGCTGTATAACTATGATAATATTTTCCGTTTGTTTGTTTGAAAGTGGTAATCTCAGGAACTTTGGGATTGAATAGTCTATTTATTGAGGCAGGCCATAATACATATAACATCACGCGAAAAACTAAAATCCTCGCGGGTGAAGTCCCGTGTGGCCGTTAGTTAAAAGTTGTAAACCTAAAATTTGTTGCAGCTTGCATCGATAGCTAAAACATATGTCTAAAATAACCGTAAACTATTTGTCGAAAATAGTTAAAGCAAACAGTCTCACGCGTTCAAAACCAATATTTTGCTTGGAAATATTCACGCGTGTTCTCAATGCCGATGCCGTCTATTTGTGTCAAGAGGGCTTACTTCGCTGAAGGCGCTACGAACCAATGATATTATAATAAAAAGACGTAGATTGGTTACGTGTACTAAAAAAGTGGCACCCAAAATCTGGACCCCAAGTCTGCCAATTTTAGAACGCTTTAATTGAATCGTAATTGGGTCTCAACCAGCTAATTTGACACATTTTCTATGAAAAATGTGACAAGTTTCACAATTAGGACTCAATAACGATTCAAGAGAAGCGTTCGATTCAATTGAAATTAGCAGACTTGGGGTCCAAGTTTTTGACCACCTGAGCAAAGCATTGACAGTTTGAGATAACACTGCGGAACATGTATCTGTCTCGTTACGCTCTAATAAATAATCATGCTAGCTTGTACACACGATCAAATTATAGCTACGTACGCCAGGGGGCAATTTTTGACTTCACGTCAGTACTGACATAATCTATCTACGTCTTTTTTATTGTAATATCATTGCTACGAACGATATATTGCTAAAGCTGATACATCTCATATGATCCTCTTTTCATGTCTAGTGTTATCATAACAATTACTATTGTTGTACATACAGCCTTGGCCCGATACGTTACCAAAACACGGGTATGTCGAATTTCAATTATGTTTGTTTACATTGGAATCAGATGATAGTATTGTAAAAACAGTCTCATACTCGACATTTTGACTGCACTATTATATAGCTCGTTAGGCGTCTGTTCGGTAAGTGTCACGATACGTTCATTGATAGTTCATTTGGTTTCAATTTAAAAATGGTAGGCGACTGTGATTTTAGGTTTGATTACTATATACGATGCAGCCTTGACACAGTTTAGAAAACATTCCATCGTGCTCATACGATTGGTTCTATTGTAAGAATCTCTCATTGTTAGATTTAATTGATATCTTTTGTTTTATACGATTGACCGACCAAGAATTTCCTAGAGGTCATCAATACTCTCTGATTAAGTTATATCACCTTCACGATTCCGTTTATCATCTTGATGGTGTGTATAAAACTGATGATATCAACTTAAGTTTTCTAGTTTATTACCTAATTAATGTTCAAGTTGATAGAAAAAAACAGCTTAAACAATCAGTGAGATAAAGCAAAATTCTGATGGTGTAACTCACGAAACCGGTACGTCGACGTCGTAAACTTAATCATACGAACAATAAATTTAATAGTCTCATTTATATGTAATAAAACCAACTATAAAGTTTCAATGTGATGTCTCACGCACGGCTTTGAATTCATTGAATCCTAAATCGGTACAATTGAGATGATTTAAACTGATGGGACCGTGAAAAATCGGTTACATCAGAGCTCACTGCTGTATGTTTTAAACTATGTCATACTAGTAGGTATTTCGTAGGGCTGACTTCAACATGGTGAGCTTTGGTTCCACGTTACCTTTCAGAGTGGTCTAAAAAATCCTACTATGTAATACTAAAAATGCGAAAGTTTGTATGGATGGCTGAATGTGTCGTGTTGTTGCAGCTCCTTCACGTAAAAACTACTGAATGGATATTTATGATAATTTACAATAATATAGCTAAGATGTTTAACTCAATTTGTCTTTTGATAAAGAAATAACCTCTTGAATACTAAAGTTTCAGACTCACTTAGTTAAAGTTCGTCGGGAATTCATAGGAACTGTAAAGGTGTTGATAGATGTGGACTAAAAACTACTATCGTAAGAGCAAAAAGGAAAGTTATACACATGTTCAAAGTAAGTAGGTTACGTCATGTAGCATATGAAGCTCATTTTGTTTCGCTATCACAGCCATTGGTTAGTCCGTTGAAGCATTTGGATTAAAAAACATAATTTTTGCCAACTTGGGTCTCGTCGAACTTCTGAATACCGAACATTCTAGGAAATAACTTGTGTTGAATAAAATTTGATCAGGCCAGAAATTTAAAAACTGGACATAAAATAACTAACAAGAAAAATAAAAGAATAAATCTTGTTGAAAAAAGGTTGCCTACACCGCACGTGGCTACCGCCCGTCTAGCGACGCTAACCGACCTTCTTCCAATCGGCGGTAACCGCAGAATTATGCGCTCGAGCGCCTTGTTGAAATAAGGAGTAGATTAGCTACACAATTTTTGATTTTCAAGGATTTTATCTTAATTATTTTTAAAAATTCTATATTGTTAAAAAATTGGCTAGGTTTTTGACTGGTTGTTCTTTTAACAGAAATTACAGTCTCAGCCAGGTTTTAAAGCCACATTTATTCAAAAAATATATACGGGGAAAAAAAGTCAACTAACTAGGTTTGGTAGAGTATATAGCGATTAACGAAAAATACAAAAAAGTCAAAGACAAAAGTAGTTTTTATAAAAAAAAAAACTGAAACTATTGTTGAGTTCTTTTCTATTGGTTGCTTCGATTTCAAGGAAATTGTATAAGATGTTTAAATTAATAAGGATATTAAATATTTTTTACTTTACATCTGAAGTAAAATTATCCTAGAACGAAAATCTCAAAGGAGAATAAGGTTAGTGGCCGTAGTAAGTGCTGTATCTTTTCACTTTTGTATCTTATATTATTATCTAAATTTATCCCTATTTCTTCATGCAAAGTACAGACACAGCACCTAGACAGCAAGTAACAGCTGATCAAAAACATAAACCGCAAATGACTCTCTGAATCAACTCGCAGGGTAGAGCTTTCTTTACACAGTGATTATCGCAAATTGTACGTAACGGATGCTGTTTTTGTAAACCAAATAGTGGTTTCTTAACTGGGGCATTGGATAAATGGTGACTGTTAAACTTCAAAATTAATTAATTCATTTTTGCAAATCCATCCATGACTGCGAAAATCAGCATACAAATACACATATTATTATATTTTAGTTTCTAACTCTTTTTTGAAAAAGGCGGATTTTAAAAAAGGAAGATAAAATAAACTGATTTATTGTCGGTTTGCGTTAAGAATGCAGCAATTACAAGTACATCCTTGTCCTTTAACCTAGCACGTCCCCTAACCAATCAAATTGTTACTAATTAGAAAGTCAATTCAACAGTGACTTGTTGAACGCATACTTTCGAACACAAAGGTTGTGGATCTGAGTTTTTTGGTGTGCAACAGAATTAGCTTTAAAAATCACTGCATTCTTAACGCAAACAGACTATAGTCAGGTTTTTTTTGAGTGAAATTTTCAATATTGTCTCATATTATTAAAGCCCAATCTCTTCAAATTATTTTCAATTTAGAGATATTTAAAAACCTCTTAAGTTGCAATTTGGCGAATATTAATCGCGGCAAAGTTACTTCTGTCGCTTTAATTAACGCGATAAACTTGATACAGTGGGTAATCTAGTAGATTTCTATAGTCGTTTGTTGTTTCTTAAATTATTTTTGCCTCTCAATAAAAATGCTCATATTGCTTGTCAAGTAATTCAAAAAAATATATATGAATTTTAAAAGTATCTTACTTTTAAAATTCATATATATTTTTTTGAAATTCATTTAAGTCTTTTTGTCCTGAGGTTTTATAAGAAATAAACCAAAAATGTTTGTTGCTGTCTATTAGTAACAAATCAGCATTCGCAGAAAGAGTTTTTTGTATTGTAGAAACAAATATTTTTACTTTATCTTTAACGCCTTTTGTTGGATAACTGCCAAAATGGTGATGAATGAGGCTCAACGGACTAGTGTTTTCGTTGCGGGTCATTAAAATTTAGTTGCTCTTGCATCACATCATGTACATGTTGGTTGTAAAAGTGGCGATGTATGTTTAAAAACATGAGTTAAGTTCATTCTTTATGACGTCCTTTGATAATACCTGTACAATAAACACAGCCATTGCTAAACAAGAAGATTCCTGTAAAATAAAAAAATATGCGTAATAATGTCAATGCATCAAATTCTTGGCTTAATCGATTGATATTTACTAATTCATTACAGGGAAAGGTTGATAAATCTTTTAAATACAAAAATAATTTAATGTGTAGCGCTAAGGTACACCTTTACAACTTGAGGCAAATGAATAAGGTAATACAGTACCTAACCCAGAAAGAGACAGCGTTAGTTATTTATGTAATATTCGAGTTAAAAAATGTTACAACGCGACATAAATGTTATCAAACTTTGGTTCATATTACTTCAGTATTCGTTGTTAATCTCTTACGTCTCCCTCTTCCTCATTTTGTGTTAACCACTAATGTCATTAACACCACCATCTGTTTTATCAACATTCATTCATTACCCTTTTGCATTTCAACCGCTCCTGACTGTTCAAATCGTCAAGTCACAAAATTAAAAAGCCACTACTATAACGACAACAAAATACCGGCGTCTTCACTAATACAATCTGTCGTATGTAACCTGATAGTGGCACATCATGACGTTCAGCCAGGCCGACGCGAACGGTAGCCGTGCGGATCATATGACAGCGCCCCCTGCCGAGTGTTTTCTCGTATAAACATTTCAATTTCCCGAGATTCTGTCAGCTTTTTGTTGAAGAGGTGTTGTTTTGACACATTGCGTTGTCTTACAGGTCCGAAATGTAACGCTTTGTTGTAAGTAATTTGACGCTTTATAAAAATAGTTCGGAGATTTTTTGGAGCATTTTAAGTGGTATGAATTTTTGAGAATAGTGTTTTTAGCATTTTAAGAGTAGCGCATCTGGATGGTTCAAAATGATAAAAACGTAAGTTCAAATAGATAATCTTAAACGAAAGACGTCGTAAGAGTAACGTTACGTACAAGAATTTGAAGACTAGTCAAACGATGGCTTTCAATGATAATGTATTTATTATTGTAATATATAACATCGAAATGAAAATATCAAATTGCAAAAAAAAACGATTTGTGATTCACACATTCTGAATTACATGATCAGTGAATAAAACCTGATTCATATGATGTCTAGTGAAGTTTTCTAAATGCCGCTTCTCACTACGAGTATATGTGGGCGCACTGTTTGGTTTTATTATTATATTTTATCTATTTACTTAATAATATGTATCTCTATGGTATGTTTGTAACACTCATCGTAATAATATACAGCTTTATTTGAGGACCTCAAGAGTGGGGTTGGTAACAAAACGGTAGCACACATATCATACATCACTAGTCAGCCTACGAACAGAGCCCGAAATCTGCTAATTTTAGAACGCTGCAATCGGCTAATTTGACACATTTTCTATGAAAAACATGTCCAATTTGACTATTGAGACTCAATTACGATTCAATTGAAGCGTTCTAAAATTAGCAGAATTGGGGCCCAGCAGTGTTCCAAGGAAGTGAACAAGACAACCAAAGCGATGTAAATCCCCCTGGTGGCTGCGTTTGCAATCAACAGTTTAAAATAGAGGCGACCGCAAGCCCTGTTTGCCCCCGCTTCCTCGAGTTAATGACGTCATAAAAAATAAAAACCGCTTAGATCCCTCGTCAGTCAGAAAAACGGTGCATTTTTCTCTTGCGACGCGGTGGGGCGGAAAATTACGGTTGTCCGCTTTATTTTAAAAAGATGAAAGTATTTATTCAGTCAGTATCAGATATTGAGAACTTATTTTAAAAAAAAAAACATAAAAAATATTCAAGATTATGGTGAAATTAATAAAAATAAATTTTAGTTGAGGTTTCTATTTCCCAATAGAAACCCCCAATAGTCCCGAAGCGTTTTTTATGTTATCAAACAAAAAAAATATATATCTCGCCAAGTCTCATTTTTTTTTTTTTTTTTCTAGAATGATGGGCTTGGAACTTTTTACCCGACTGCGCCAGAAGGAGGGTTTTGCATGTCAAGTGTATGTATGTACTAAGCACTCTTGGCCGTTTTTAACGTTGTTGAGCTTGGATGCACTAAATGTGAGAATAGGTAGTTCCACAATTTTTTTATAGTAGAAATACTCTTCTAATTAACCCCCTTTACCTTAGCTTAATTCTTCCCCTTTCTCTGTCATTTTGGCATTTAGGTTGCTTTGATCAAACCGCATGCCTTTTTGACCATTCTGTTAGCATCATTTTGATACTGACCGTACAACTGACAAGTAAAAAGCCTTACGATGTTTTTGAAACGATACTAGAGGGTAAACACAACCCAATATATTAGTTACGAAATTCTGTTTACCTTGCGTAACTGATTTACGCGCACTTACATTTTCTTTACGAATAATAAAAAAAAACACAAAACGGAAATAAGAATAAAGTAACGCAACAAAAACTTCATATCTCTAGAAGCTCTTATGTTAATGCAGAGCAGCTCTTGTAAAGCCTTCTGAATGGGTACAGTCACTTCAATTGAATCATGACCACCTCAATTAAAGTCAGCTTCTTACTTACAGTCATTTAAATATAACCAGATGAACATTCGCTTGAACATACATTACTTTGGTATCTTGTTTTATTTTATCAGACACTGACAATTACTGACTTGGCTATGATGAAATAGATCGAAAAGACTCAAATCTACTCGTACGTGACAACAGAAAAATGATACTACAGCTGCAATTTGTAAAAGTTGTAATTCTATTTTGAATCAGGTTAGAAACATTTCTAATGCACTATCACTATAACTACAGTTAACATGGCTTATTTTTGATTCGCGAATATGCAAGTTTATTCATTTTCGTATAAGCGTAATACTCACACTACATTAGGGAAGAGAACCTTACTATTGTTATGGTTTCAAATGAATCGTCTACAAATTAGGTTATGCATCAGTTGGGTCGACTGTACTAGAAGTAAAAGGTAGCATTCCAAAAATTACCATGAAAATTAAAAAGTGTTTCATTCGAGGCAAGAGTAGACACTGATCAGAATTTATGGGTTATTGAGCAGAATAAGGGAAAACAGAAATCGAATTTCTTAGCTTTCGAAATATAATTTCTGTAATATATTAAATTATAATGAGTATAAGACGATTTTTATTGCTCCACGTTATGTTGACATTAAGTGAATTAGACTGTCGTAAGTAGGAGTTATTTGGTCTATTGTTCGATAATTTTCAATATTTTTGAATCAGTGTCGTTTTAATTATAAAAAGTACGTAGTCTACCAGCGACAAGGTTCTTATTGATGTAGTTGAAACAAATAAGTCTTGAGTAGAAGATGTAGACAGTAATCTTAGACTAAGTAAAAATGTAGTCGATGTTTTGAGTAAAACCTGATATATTATGATTTGTGTAGCTCTCCAGAATCACATTAATTTCTAATGGAATTGATCATCCAATGTTTGTGACGTGTGACAAAGTTCTCTTATTAGAATCGTATATTAAAGTGACTTTGGGGAAGGGTCTTTGCTACTCTTTTCCGGATGTTGCATTTGTCATAATGTACTCGTAGGGTTGTGTATACGTGACTTTAGAAACATCGCTTGTATTGTTGTCATATTTTAACGTTTATAAATGTTAAGTTATGATTTCAACCATGCTTTCACAGAAAAGTTGTCATATCTATAAAAAACATGACTGATAATTTTATTGTAAAAACAAAGTATATTTCTTTATATATTTTCAAATAAGACAAAATAGTGAAATGAGGCTCACCTTAGATTATAACTAAGTACTAAAAGAACAATACTTACTAACGTTAAGATTTATAATGCGTTACTATCTTTAAAGAATCTCACATGAATGAAATCATGTTAGAAAATTATATACAAAAAATGTTAAGTTGGAAATAGGAAATCAGCAATAACTTTATAAACAAACACATTTGCTGTGTAGAGTCGAATAATCTGTCATTGCAGACCTTAGCCTAAGACAGGGATATGTATCAAATTAAAATATTGTATCTTATTTGATTTTCGTAGCTAAAAGGTACCAAGTCATACCAGCTAAACGCACACCACCAAAATTTCCCCTAAGCGCGACAATTCGTTCCAGCCAAGTATGACGAAACGGCGACGCGCGCTGTCAAGTCCGGGCCACGCGTGCCCTAAGCCCACCATTGAGATAATCATCAATCCCACTACCAATATTAAGTCAAACCATCCACAGCTTTATCCCAACAAAACAAGGACTAAAAACAGTGTTCGACTTACCGTAAATATTATACCAACCATCAATGTTGTTTTAAAGACATTGAACCGTATACGAATGCCATAAGGTAAATAGCTGTATAGCAACCGCAAAAGATTCTTGGGAAGTTTTGAGTAAGATTTATGATAAAGTATCTCAGTAGAATTAGTTTAAGATGATTTACTGATTTATTGGCAGGATAATGTCACAATAAGTGTGGGAAGTAAATAATAAGAAAGCTATTCCAATAAGAAAGTAGTAGAGATAATAGGTAATAGACTGAGCAATTAGAATTTTGAGACTATTCTGAAAAATCAAACAATGGAAAACACAAACAAGGTTATTAATTATTCAAGGTAATTTTAACTATACTCTCACATACTACTTATTTTAACTTAGTAATTCTTTAGGCTTTCTTTTACTTCTCTCTTACTCATTCATTGAATTAACATTTTCATTCTATATTTTTAAAAAACGGCAAATTCGTTATTCAGGGACAGAGAAAGTGACTTTGTTTTATGATTGTTGATACCTAATAGTTTTAGGGTACAACTATATTGTATACTTAAACTGTCAAATTAAGAAAACACTACTCTAACAATCACAGTCTGTTGCCTGCCTTCAAAAGAAGCCCCACAAAAGCTAACAATACCAAAAATTAAGTAATCCTCCACGATGACCGGAAAAAGGGTCCAATTAGAACAGCACTAGATTTGGGAGCGTATTTATTTTTCGCAACGCGACCTCTGATGTCCGGAACAGGGGTCCGACCCATAAGAAGACACCATGCGTATAGCAATTCGATTAGGGTGCAGCACAAGGGAAAAAACTGACGGTGCAGTACGAATAACTTTACCAAAATACTCTTGCTCTATTTTTTTCCTAATGTCATCCTATCATGTCGTAATAAGGTTGAAAGTGCTGAATCTAAAGCTTGATGTATGGTTTTGGGTGTGGGTAGTGGGTACGTCATTTCATTTCATACGCAATGCTCACAAAATAGATCGGTGACGAGTGAGGAGTACCTTCAGAGCGCAAGAGCGAACCATTTCACAAATATGAAATTGCTCTGTTAGGGAGACATTGGCGTCCATGTATGTCGATTTAGGGTGATATTATTGCATTGCGACAAGTGCAACTCTATAATAAAATGAATCATAAGGCGACACATTGCTATGAAGTATAACGGAAATTACTCTGCCAGTTGATAAGTAAAGAGTTTACGGTTTTTAACATCTAGAAACTCGTGCAAGAATCGAAATAGAAATATCTGTGCTTCGGAAGGCAGGTTTTTGAGCAGTTGGTTAAAGATGACGTCGCTAGATGTCAGTCCTTAAGCCAGGTCAAAAGACCCAGGATAGCTTCATATTTGACAGCAAATGTTTATCCCCAGCCTTAAACTCCATCAAAAATCCACACTGAGCCCTCTTGTTCGAGTATGGCTCGTACCACCTCATAGTTGAGCTGCGGTCTGACGCATCTGCTTTCGGTACGACAGACATATTGAGATACTTATTTTCTTCAATCTATACGTATGTTTTTTAGTTATTACTAGAAAAGTTTTCTATGTTCTTATTTCTAAGCAGTCCAGATTGTTCATCTAAAACCATCACTTAGTACAGCAGTGAAACTATTTTTACACAATTTCACTTCAATCCAAAAGAAGTTACTAATAACAATAAGTGGACTAATTTGGAACATTTACAAGAAAGGGAATAATAGTGTCAATTTGTGAAGACCATTAGTGAGTACATGTGACTCTGTGGGTGCATTCACTGCTCTCGATTTTGACAACTCGAGACGTCGTGAGATGGCGCCACGGATTTCTGCGCGGGCGTCACGATCGAGACACACTAATCTTAGGTGGATAATACACTTGTTGTTAGAGAAGAAAAGTAGTTCTGAAGTAAAGGGATTTGGAGTAAAACTTTAGGAATAATGAAACAGATCAGATAAGTATTTTGAAAGTCTCTGCGAACTTGATGAATAAATCAATTTCTAAGGATTAGTTCAACGAATTCTACAAATGGCAGTTTCTGTTTCGTAATACACTAATAATTACTGCTAATGGATTGATGAATTGCTATTTCATTATTAGCAGCCAAAAACACCACAACATATTTCAGATTCGTATTGACTTCCAAAAAGGTGGTTGTTTAAAAGCTGCCCGCATCCTCTGAATTCCTACAATATTATACTATACCTATAATTTAGGTATTTATAATGATTAATTCTCGAGTTAGTAAAAGCAGCCTTTACTTCATTTTCATTTTAGGACAGTTGAAGTGAAACATGGATAAATATTAAAAAGGAAAAGTGTATAGACATCCTTAAATAACCGTCACGTGTAAACGAAGGTACCGAGTCCGATGTTATCGTGTTTTGCAATAACTCAAGAACTATGTTTCTGCTAACTTTTGTTTAGTATTCAAGTTGTCCTAATAAGACACGACTCGAAATATTTTAAGACAACGCTGAAACCACCTTTACAGTTTGCACGTTGTTGTCATTTTGCATTCAAAATGCTATATTTATGAAGTTTTGAGCTTATTCTTGACCTCAATCTCACCATCTGATGGTAAGTAGTGACGAAACTGCTAGTGAAACACGCTAATCTACAATTTATTTGCTAATTTCATATTTAATAAAACCAAAATACCGATAAAAACATTCTAAGAATGCTTTAAAGTATTAAATATCTTTAAACAAAAATGCACAAAAAGCCTTCTAAACCCAATTTAAGCAAATATTGTAGTGTGGCAACTAGACGACGAAGAAACACACATGTATACTATTTCTTTTTTTAAATACATACCTACTCAGTTTACAGTAAACACCCAGACTAATACAATCATATTATGTTCAGGCACACGAACAGTACTATTTATGCGGGAAACAAACCCGCGACTTGAGACTAGTGTAGCAGCTTACCTTTTAACCACGACCAAGTCGGACGGTACTTAAGAATTTAGAATATAGGTTGATACTCGCTGACTTATTTCTAGATCACTTCTTTTAATATCTCAGTTTTAATAGGTAGCATTTACCTTGATTACAAAAGTCCCCACCTCACGTCATAAGCAAAGAACGCATTTCTAGAATTCCTATTCAAGTAACTTTCTATGGTTAACTGCACCGTGAAAAGGTTTTTGATAAGATTTCGTTTGTTGCTGTGCTCAAATATTGAATTGTCACCCAAGGTTGAGCAGATCTTACAAACAAAAGTCAGTCCCTTAACTTTTGAATTTCATGTTTACACATTCAAGTATTCAGTAACCTTATATTTCATCATTGCTTAATACTATTTAAAAAATCTAAAAATAATGACAATGCTCACGAAATTGACAAAAAATATCCGTAATGTAATACTAGGTACTTTCAATAGAGTAAATAAGAAGGGGTATCACGCAGTAACAAATAATAGATTCAAAATTTTATCAGTAAAATCATTTGTAGTTTCCTGCATTGGATGCGGAAAAAAATAATTCGTTTGCTACGAATTGAATTGCAATGAAATGAACGGCTCCCCCAAAAGCGAAATACAGAAGGGAGCTAAGAAAATAAAGATGGGTGGTTCTTATCTAGATGTAGAGTCGTACGATTGTGGATTGTAATGAGGGGAAGGGTAGACGTGAAAAGGATACGAATCAACCCGCCCCACTTCAAAATAATTGAAGTTAAATTTGTTCATTTAAATTAGGCACGGTATAATGACACAGAGAACGGATACGTTTGAACAAATATAATTATGCTAGATTTTTTGATATAATTATTATAACGTGCTGTAAGATGCATTGGGGACTCAACCCGCTAGCAATCCGGTTTATTTTAGCATGAAGATCTTGATTTTGATTTCAGCATTGTTTTCGAAAAATAATGGATTTAAATTTTAAATAATATTAAGCTAGGCAGCTGCAAACTCATAACTTTTGGTTGAAATATGGCAACCTGACTAATAGTTCATGTAATGATCATATCGTTACACCTTAGTCTGTCTTATTGATTTGAACAATGTCCACTTGAATATAAACGCACTATTTACTTAATTTAACATCATCGGTCATGCTTCAGTAACGCTTCTCTTATCAGATAATTCATACATCCGTTTTCAATATCACTCGAACAGGCAAGTATAATTGGTAGAATTCGGAACGTGTTCTAGAGGTGATTAGTGCACACTCAGTCTATCTTCAAACCCTAATCTGCGCTGTTCCCTATTAATTCGCAATTGGATGTGCGCTGGACAATTGAAACAGCCCAACGAAGTGGGGTTTATCACGCTCCGCGGGCAATTATAGCCTCCCAATACCACTTTGCAGTATTAATGTTGAATATTTAGATTGTAACCGAAATTCGAAAGCACCATTCAATTTTGTCACAGGTGTAAAGCTGAATTAAATTTCAATTTAACACCGTTAAAGGTAGTATTTAGTTAATAATGAAATAGTTACAGTTGATTAATCGCTGTTAACACTTTTAGAGGTAAATTGAAATGAATGGTTGAAATTCTATGCATCAGTGACTGAAAATTACAGTACCGAAAAATTACTGAACTATTTTCAAGCATCAAAATGAGTATTATTTAACCCTTTTGAAAAAGTATAGTTATTCAAGCAATAAGGATCGAAACTATTATAGTTATTTAGATAAGATTAGATTCATTTATTTCTCAGTATTATGATAACATTATAAATTACATTGATGTCATATATAAGTCTTTATATTGAGATCGTCAAACAATTCAAAACAATAATTAATAAGAGAATAGATTAAATAAGATAATTAAAAAAAACCTCCGTGAAATTTGGGTTGGTGTGTTCTGAATAAATCCCTGTTCGGGATTTAGTCGTAAGGTGTTATCTTAAGATTAATTGTCAGCCAGTAAATACTAAAAAGCAGAAACATAATGATTGTAAGAGCTGCTTGAAAAAAGACTTAACGGCAACACTAATCAAAAGCAAAGAAATTGTGTAGATTACACATTGTGCAATTAATCTTTAATTGAAAAGTGTTTACAAATGCGAAATTGAAAGCAAAACGTTTTGCAGTCAAATCGTGAACTTTCCCATTGTTTCGCTGATGACACTAAGATTGTCATACCTATAATTCATGTTCCCACGAATGACAAGATAAGTGCACCCTATTACAGTAGAAAGTCCAACAAAGTCACGTCTGCCTTGGTTTGAAATTTTGCATCTCAGTGCAACTTTCTCACTATCTGGCTTCGCCCCATCTGTTATGTTACTTGATACGAACCCACTGGCTTTGCAGAATCATTAGGTCACTAGAATTCTCCACAATAGCCAGATTGGTCGCATCGAAATATAAAATATATATCACATGACAATTGCGCTATACAATTGTGCAAAATCTCTCACACGTGCGGGCGTGCGAACTCAGTAAAAAATTCAACCCAAAAGCGCAAGGCAGGATTGCGTCAATGACAAAAGTTATCAAGCCACACGTGGCCGTCTTCAGGTAAATGTTACTGGGTGAAAGTGCTTTTTGCTGCGTTTAGAGATATTCGCACGCGAATTTGTGCACCCATGTGCTTTCTCATGTCAATCAACGCGTGAGAAAGTTACGCAAATCGTTTCGACTAATCGACGTTCATTTGTTTTGTCTTAGTTGAGAAAAAAACGCAACGAGTCAGGTGTTAACAAACAATGTGGCGAGTGCAGCAGCTGACATTGTTTGGATTTTATCATCGGCCAGATGATATATACAAATAGGCGGTAAAAAACTCAAGCACCTGTTTTAAAATCTGACATTTGCGCACATATTTTGTTACTGACAGAATGTTTACACAGGTTGTTTATTAAGATGCGTCCGAGAAAATACTTTTGGGACTCACTTAATTGGTTCTATACAAAATAGCCTTAGGCGTATTTAATCATTGTTCTAATTATTTTTAGAAAGGATTTTGCTTCGAAAGGTTTTTTTGACGTGTTACGGATAAAATGACCCGGAGCGACAAACCCTTAATGGTGCCTCTCATACATAAATTTGTAGCCCGCGACTGGGCTTAAACAAACTGCCTCCTTCTAAATAATTAATGATCATCCACATCTATTTTACGGTCACTAGCTCAAAAAAGTTATTAACAAATCAGAAATATGTTCCACATCTTTTAACACACCTGCCTTTTTGAAGGATTTATTCGTTTTATTGCAGACAAAACACAATTTAGATTTTATTATGAGATTTCAGATTTCATTTATACGCTGGTTGCGAAAGGTGTAAAAAAATATTTCATATCTATAACAATATTGTGTTCATTGTATTTTATCCTAGGCATATCAAGCCACAATGAGGTATTTTATTTGAAATTGGCAACGATCGCTGAGATTACCAACACACGACAAGTCTGGTAAAGGAATGTGGTAGTATAATTATAATTTTCGGACATCTCCGTGCTTTGGAAGGCACTTCCAGTGGTTGGTCCCGGCTGTTGTCGCTAGATGTCGGTCGTTGGGTCTGGTAGAAAGCTTGAGGGTGGCTTAGTAATCTTACAATTGGAGGTTACATGAAGGCTGTTTGAAGAATTTAAGCTAACGATGGTCACGTGAGTACTACCTGCAAATTGTCAATCACTGAAATCTTTTCAATATCAATAACGTTTATATATCAAAATTTTCAGGTATATGAATAAATTTGAATTAAACCGCGTAAAGTTCTGGATAATTTGAGGGGAAAACGACAGCAGTACTTAAATAAATACACTTTATTAGTCGTGTTTATGATGCTACAAACTTCTCGTAAAAAGCAAACCTTTTTCCCCTTCATTTCACATTTATACACTTTAGAATTTATTCACGTATGTTTCAAGTACCTTACACACGTATTTAATAAACATAAACAGTTTTTTATCTTTCCAAAGTACAGCCGACGGTACATCAGGGTCCTTTCCGTTTTATTATCTTACTCTTGCCAAATTACATTTTCTTGCAATAGAGCAAGGACTGACCGGAAATGGGTAGCCTGCCATGCCGTTGACCGTACAAACTTAATACAACCCCCAAATTCATAACGTTACAATAGTTTAAGTCATACTGTAGGGCTTGAGTTTTTGATGGTTAATCTTGCTCTCGTGGTAAATGTCTCTTCTCATAGTCTCGCATGTCATGAGACCAATCGATCTACTTTTTTGTGGGAATACCCAACAAGATACCATATCCAAATACCAACTATATATGTAATACATATAGTTGTTGGATGTACTATACTGTATAATCTCAGACATGACATACTTCATTGGAAAATAATAACACAGTAGAATTTAGTTTTAGTAAATATGTACACAGTAGAAGGTAGTAAGTGCAAAATTTGGGTAATTGTATCGCTAGGGAGCAATTAACCTCAAGGCTGAAATTATCGTAAAATAATAAAAAAAAACAATTCAATCTTGGCAAGCGTTCAGTTCCAGCATCTGGTAACCAGTGTGCAATCTCTTAAAAATGTATTCATGTAATGAAATCAGCTAAAATTGCTGTCTAGTTATAACTAAGTTGTTAAGGATTGCTGTCTAGTTATAACTAAGTTGATATACCTTAATTGCTATGTAACGACTGTAATCTGTTTGTATACCTAATTAAAATAAATAAATAAATAAATAAATAAAATACTCGTAGGTAGGTATATGATGTGTGCCTTCATAGGTTCTCCGCTGCCCGGAAGGCATATTCATCAAAGATACTAATTGAAAAAAAACTCCACTTTCAACGAGCTCAAAAGGATGAGATTTTTAATTAAATCTTCAAATGCTTCCCATCCTTGTTAAACATCCAAGTAAAAACTGTTGACAGTAACCATTTGGGTAAAATTCGACATTGAAGATACGTACTTAACCTGTGGAGGGGAAAGTGAGTGATCTTACGCACTCTAGTTAATTACGGAGCCACTTAGATACTCCTCACACTTTTAAGGATGTACCTTTAAAAGCCCGTTGGTCTTTTATTCAAGAACTGTTTGATCTTCATTGCTCCTGATATCAAAGCAAAGCCAGGGGCGATATTTAAGTTAATCTCGTGAAACCTGTGTATTTTTAAGATGCAATTTTCAACCCCTGTTTTTATACAGCTAAGGAGACCTTTATGATGTTAATTCCACCTTTCGGTTGTAGTGCTTCTTTTCCTGCTCCTTTTGACTGTTTTGCTTTTGACATGTCTTTTTCCGACAATTTTCATGTCATTTGTGCTTACGTTATTAAGGTTCTGTCTTTTGATATATTTTTATTACCGAACTGAATTAATCGGTTTATTATATTATTTGACTTTCATTGCTGTGCAATATAAACAAGCTCTTGCTAAAGCATGCTTAGTCAACGTTTCAAGATTTGATCGTTTTATTTTTTGTTGCTTTATGTTTGAACGGAGTGCCTACGTATAGGAGCAAGCACATCAGGTTACGATAACCTATCAATTCTCTCAAAGTGTCCTGGACCTTATCACTTTATGGAAAAGATATAAATTCAGTGAGATTTGAGTGTGTCACGTAGCACTTATTGTTTTGTGAGTGTTGTTACATTACAGGTCTAGTACAGCCACAGTCACATAATTGTAATTTTTGAAACTGTGATCGAGAGTAATAATATGTCTCAATATATTTAATATATGGCTGTATTCACGAGAGAACTCCTTCCGTTTTCCATATAGGGAAACATCAAAAAACCTATTAAATATGCATCTATTGTCACCCGCGTCAAAACCACAAAGTCCCTTGCTAATATTTACAAGGGGATATATCGACCCCATAAAAAGCCTTTTCATAAATTTCCAACAACACCTCGGAAGGGCCTCATCGTTCAAGATAGGCCTGTAATAAAACGGCCCTCGTACATATCATAGTGTTATTATAAAGCTGGGACACCTCTAGGGACACATCGATTCTGCTTAGCCATTAATAGTGTATAACACAATCAGATACGCCCTCCAGTTCTGGTTTTATTGATGTTTAGTAACGACGAGGGTGTTGTATTAATTTATTATTAATAATAGCTAATGATGGTTGTTTACTGACCGCAGCTGGAACCATAAATAACAACAAAACAAACAAGTCAAGTAATCAAAACAGCAAATGCCAAAAAAGAATTATATGGGACATATCAAGCAATTGGACTCAAGTGATCACTTTAGGCAGAAAAGTTTAATTTTAGCAAGTGCGCGTCTTAGTTATACAAGGCGAGTTCATGATCACTTTGATTCTAAAACAAACAATACTTCAATTCGCAAGCAATTTTCAGTAAAAATGTTTAAGCTGAATAGCACAACACTATTAATAGGATGGATACTAAGATAGTTAACGCCATTTTTCAGTTCAGAAAAAATGTCCTTCGGACTTGGTCTATTTCTAAAATCTAAGCAAACTGTTAATTTAAAGGGTTTTCCAGCTCAATTCTGAACGTCTTTTAAATTTTTTGCTGGTTCTGAATCAAGTGTCAGTATCAATTCCGATGATTGTAAATTGGTTATTCCAAACAAACGTGTCATTTACTGGCTGTTCACTCAACTCACGAAGTCACAAGAGCGCGCTGGGTGGCACTCAATCCAATGCTGAGAGTATATTGATGTTGTTGGCTGCACTCACCACGCCCCAAAAGCCGTTATGCCGTTTGCTCCACAAACACGCGAGATGTTTCACTTAACATACTCCTTTTGTGATCGGTTTGTCGAGTTTTCAACGTTAGAAAATTTAAAAATTAAACAAAGAAAGAAAAAACATTAATTGATTCTGAACATCGCAACAGATAAAAAACATACAGAACAAGGTGGTTAGGAAAAAATAAAACAAACAATATAAAAACAAAGAATAATTTCCACCAAGCTGCAGTGTCACGTTCCAAATGATTTCTGTAATGCAAACTCGCTTTACAAGACGTTTTTGGAACCTCCGATCCCCCTAGCAAGTTTGCGTATTACCTACCTATAGTACTTACTATCACAAAAGTTACTTTTTACAGAGTGATAGTTTGTAGTGGTTTGACATTTCCAGTTTTTCAAAAAATAGCTGGTTAAATGTACCTGAGTCAATTTTCATTGATCAATCTCCACTGATTAAGGAAGCCAATATTAATCAAATGAGCTTCCACAAAATTGCGAGGGTTATTCGACAAGCTTTTGGACATAATGTGTCAGTTAAAGATATCAAGGTTTAAACGTGCATTGCTCGCAAATACTATTTCCAAATACACATCTAGAAAACTTAAATATTTCTATGAATATCCAGGAAATCATATTATGTTGATCTTCATAATACACGAAAATGCTTTCGAATCAACTCTTTCCGCAACTTGGATTTACATAAGAAGCGAATACTCAGCGTTTTGCGATTTCAAGTAACACCTTCAAGAAGTATGTGGGGTGAAGCGAATTCCACCCAATTTGCTTTTAATACGGTCGGATTCAAATGACTTGGAAACGTTTACGGATCACTTATAGCTTTGACTGGCTCAATTGTTGAGTGATTTAGGTTTCAAAGTCATTGGTCGTGGTTTCGATCACAACTCAGGAATAATATTCATTCAATGAACATTGGATTTTGTACTTGTACTAAGTATGTATGGTTTTTACTTTTTAATTAAATTTCATGTTCATTAAATTCATGCATTTTTTCACTTACAAAAATTAACTACGTGCAAGACGATCATAGAAAGAAAAGATTTGCGTTGTGAGAGTTGATGATCATCACTGACCCTAGTTATTTAAATTTATTTAAAACTGAAAATAACCAATAAATTCTGTTTAAATAAAAATATCTAGTAATACGAGTACTATAACATAATTAAGTATCATGTAGATGTTTTTTTGTTACGAGAAATCTACTATATAAAAATAAGTCGGGTTTTCCTTCCTGACGCTATAACTCCAGAACGCACCAACCGATTTCCACGGTTTTGCATTCGTTGGAAAGGTCTCGGGCTCCGTGAGGTTTATAGCAAAGAAAATTCAGAAAAATTCCAACAGAAAAGCATACAGCTAAGTCCACGCGGACGAAGTCGCGGGCGGCTGCTAGTTATTTATAAAATAAACCTCTGTTGCTTTTTTATTGTTTACGTGTTTGATTGTTTTGCAATAGCAATCCTACATTGCACTTAGAAATTGTTAGTGTTCAAAAGACGCCAGAACTTTGATTGCAGTTGCATTGTGCACTGCACACGTCTTCGCTAATAGGTGTCATTCGCGCTTTCTATTCAGTTCACAAGTAGATTGCACCAGTCATTATGTGTTAATATCGGCGGGTTATATTACAGGCTGTGGCCGACACATTCGTCATAACAATGAGGATTCATTCCTGGGACGTGTGAGTTTTGTTTTGAATTTTGGACGTTCCGATCAGCTATGGTATTCCGGTGGGCGCCAACACTCACTTCGCTCGTGGTTAGTTATCTTTAAAATTCAATTTCTTTGCGACTGTGGTCGTTTGTGAGAAATAATTTAGACAAATATCATTTTTAATAATTTACATACAAAATGAGAGAAAAATACTTGAAGCGTATTTTCGATTGAAGTAAGCGTGAAGCACCGAGATGTGAAGTGATGTCCGCCGGAAGGCCACCCAAGTCTTGGAAAATTTGTATCTTATAATAGACAAGACTGAACCAGGTCTTCTTCTTTAGGATCCGAGTCGAGCTGACGATAGTGGCTTCAAACTCAAGCATGCGATGTGCTCGTGAAACACAGCGCAGTTTGTTGGTAACCAGCGTGTCGCAGCCTTCCACCAAGCGACTAAGACAACGATGAAGCGAATTTGGAACCCTGTTCGAAAAGAAATGTAAAGCTAGTTATTGAAATAATTCACCCAAACCTTAACCAAAATAGCGTTTATAATATTACCTATACAACTAGCTTTTGAGCTACGTTGATGGCTCAAGTTCATGCTGATTTGATCACGAAGCATAGCATGAGCACAGCGGAAATATGTTTCTGTTTTTTTTACTCTCATAGGTTCCACTGTGTAAACACTTAAACTGACCCTTCAAACTTCTCTAGAAGGATTCATAAAATTAAAAAAGTTAGTTCAAACAGGGGTGCAGAAAATGTTAATATCCAACTAAAGGCAAGTCAATATCCTGACAAAACTCAAAAGGTTGGTCCATTGCTGGTTCCCTTCTAAAGCTACGATCTTTGCTTCATGGAAAGGTGCAATGTATTGTGTTCAATAGGTTGCTAACGCTTTTGGATCGGAAATAGCGTACTGTTTACTTATTTCAAGAGGTCACCCGCATACATTACTGTTCAGGGAGATATGACCTGAAAAATGGATCAGTGAACTTTGATTGATTACATAAGACCCCAAATATGTCAAGAAATTGCTGCAGAAATAGCCATAAAAATGTTGGGCGAAAATAGTTCGTACTCGTCCTATGTCCTACTGTTACTATGTATGTACCTACTTTCAGACTAAATGCCAAATTTACAAACGCAAATCAAAGTCTAACTTTGTTGGAGTATAGCTGTCACTTTCAGTTCTATATACAATTTACGGGCCGGCATGAGTTTGAAGGCGTGCTTTACCTTAATTGAGTTAACGTTAACATCTGTAAGTTGAGAGGGTGTAAGGTTAGTTTTACATCTAGCGACGTCATTCAGAAACAACTGCCTAACGTAACTCAAATAAAGGTGAAAAAGGTTTAAATACTAGAAAAAGGTCAATCATTGCTTGTCTATTATCGCAAAAAACGTTTGACTGTTAAACCACTAATCATTTTTGAAAAGTTAACTTTTTATTTCATCACCAGACCATGAATTTAATCTGGAATCTTTTTACAAAAAAAAATATCTATCCAAAAAGCACTTTATTCATAACATATTCATTCAAATTAAAACGATATTGTAGTCATGTAAGCTAAATAAATAAATTCCGAATTAATGACGCGCTTACAAGAACAGAAACATTTTATTTTGACATTACACCATAAACATAATAAGAACACAATTGCCCAGATCGACACAATCAAAAATTGGAGCAAGCTATTTTAGTTTCTATTACCAACGTGGGAAAGCTTCTGACAAACGAAGAATAAAGGTGTAATTTATGTAAAGTAAGACAGGCAATAGCCGAATAGGAGCAATAATACATCATTATTATTAACTTCTCTTCTCACCCTTGACAATAACAATGGTTGTTGAAATATTTTGATATCATTATTCGTGGAGGCAGACTCTTTCAAATGTTACTGCCGCTTGACACGCGAAACTTTAATTCAATTCGTTTGAACAACAGGTGGGGTGATAGGTCATGATTTTCGTCCAAAAAGGGAATTATTTTGTTACGTTACCATATTTTCGGTTTAAGAACGTGAGTTGGATGTTATCTTAATTGTAAGAACGTGAGCATTTTTTCCTTGTTTGCATAGTGATTTTTAGCTAAAGTGAATCATAATTTGGTGATAGAATAGAATGACTAGTTCTGGCTTGAAAACAAGGCAAAATTTGTTAATTTCTTGTTCAATTACAAATAATAAAAATATGACCATAATTCATGAATACATCACTAACCTACTGAACATTATATAAATAGCTGGTGGTGAATATGCATAATTTAAAATAAGTATTTATCTACAAGACACAGTAAAGAGCCAGCAGCAAACAATTGTGGCCTTTAACTAGTGTCTTTTGCATATAGCTATGATGGCAGTGCTTAGTTCAGCTTGCAGAACTGTTCAATCTGAAAAGTTAGGAGATTCCATTTTTCAATTCTAAAGGTATTCCATGCATTAATTGAACGGCTCTGACAAGATGCTGAGGTGAACCAAAGCGCGCGTGTTTTTCACTTAATACGACCAATTTCGAAAAAGGTTGCCACATATTCTTTTATCTTATTCAAAAATACTTGCGTTGCTAAATTCTCCAAGAGACGATAATACGAAATTGTCTCAAGCAAATACAAATATGGAAATTTCAACGAAGGAACTCGAGGCGGTAGAAATGCCTGATGCACTTTACGTCAAGTGGGCAGTTATGAAAAATTTAATACATCCACTTTGAGGAGTTTCAAAAGACGTCGCCAAATAAACCTCTTAGTGAATAGTCGGCGATATGGCCGGATTTGCATAAGAAGGCCGAGTCTTGAGGGCAGACGATCGTGTCTTGCATCTAAATAACGTCTTATATTTGCAAATATTGACTCTTGTCCGCACCCTCTGAAAGGGTTTCGATCCTTATTATCTTAAGATAGTTTAGTAAGTGCCAAGTTTCTTAACGCGGGTCAAGGGTTACAGTTTTTCAGCAAACTTTACCACTAGCTTCGGTACAGTTAAGCCACTTAAAGTTAAATCCTTGAGCGTTTAGGTTTTATTAGGTGAAAGCCTTGATACTGTAGGTACTTTTAGCTTTTGCCTATTTATTATATTCACGTTTTCGTGATCTTATAATATTATTGATGTAGTTGAGCCAAACAGGGTTTTTTTGAAATGACTTTAATATCATATTCATATGCATTTGGTATACAATTTTCACACGCTTTAATAATCTATAAAAAATAGCCAGGTAATATATTTTTCAAAAATTGATTTTATTATAAAGTCACTTAGTTGATTCATGTTGAAAAAATTCGTCCAGTCCTTTTAAAACTTCCGTCCTACTACTGAATCACAAAAACCACATACCTTTTAAGCCTGCTTTGTATTCAGGGGCTTATATCAATAAATTTGCAACTCATGTCTAGTGATTCACTTGTGTATACCAAGTTTTCCTTTTCAGAGAAAAGAATAAGTAACTTGACATGACAGGCCAAGATGCTATCGATATTAAATTGCCATTGTTTGTAATTTATTTTTATTATTTTACGCTGTTTAGTGGTTGAGTAATGTTTCTAATAAAATTGTATTGCCCTTGTATTTTACATGCCCAATTCACTATACAAATTCTAATGTAATGTTGTAATAATAACAAAATAATTAATGTTCTAACTAATGTAATGAATTTTGGATACTCATACTAAAATTGGCCTTCAAAATCATATTTCACAATTATTTCGAGCTGTGTCAGTACACATCGGGACAGTTCCCTATTTATAAATAAATGAATAAACAAACGAAAATAAGCAGTGTAATGACACGTGTAAATATTTTTAGTTAGAAAGACATTTAACAATATTGCCAGTTAAGATTTTAGTCTATGTGCCCAACAAAGTTATGTTTTCACTAATTCTTTGGTTCGACCCTTGATTACCACCTAAGACAGTATTTGGTGTATATTTTCACCCATAACCCGTGTGATGTAGTTTTTTTTTTGAGGTCTTCAAGATTACCTCACTCCACCTGATGGGAAACAGCCGTCAGATACGAAGTTAACAGGTACAGTGATTGCCTAACTACTGGACTGGTACATTTAATCTTGAAGTCCTGCATAAATGCCTTTATGTCTAAGTGCTTATATCAGTCTCCGATACCCAAACCAGCACTACCTAGTTTGGAATCAGATAGCCATGAGTAATGTTATACCCAAGGGAAAAACTTTAGTGTCATCGTAAATACTAGTATGCCTAACCATAACCACATGATTTCGTGCTTTGATGAAGTATCATAGAATCGTGAGGGCCGCGCCCAACTCTCGCTCAAATTTATTTCTCCGCACGTAATATGATGTCATTTCACGACAATAGTGCAGTTTAAATCCATTTAAAACCGCGTGTCACACATATCTTTCTCCGCAGTTATTGCGTGCATATTCAAAAGAATTCCTCACACCCACTATTCTAGGAATGAGCTTTTGAACGTTCCGACAGAACTTCATAAGTTCAAAATTTTACCTAATAATTAAATGTACGTAATAAAAACTAATAAGCTAAGATAATTACTCAAATTACTCCCAAAACAGGAATTAACAAGGAGCCCCTCATAGAAGTCGTATCCATGTTATGCAATTTGAAACAAGTTTCATAGCGGAAATATCAAATCATTCTAATTAAAAGCAGACTGAAGAAGGACTAATAACAGTTTATTGTTGTCATTTACGCTAGAACAACCATGACTTACGTTAAGTGGACATGTGAGTTGATTAAAAAGAGAAACTGCGCGTAGATTATTCCAGTGATTGTAAAAGAAGGCCGCATTGTTATGCATTCGTCAATGACCGAATATGTAGGCGTTAGTGAGATATTTCCTACTTAAATTATGGGCATGTAACGAATGATGACTGACACACCCACTTGCTGATAGACATTTTGAAGACTGGAGCGGAAATATTCAAATCATTTTGTCTTGTGAGTAAATAAAAGTAGGTAAGTATCATCGACCTAGCTAGCTTGTTGAATTTAAAATAGTATATGTTTAGGAGTAGAGTTCTTAATTATAGGAGAAATTTTAATTTGTGATGAGATGCCACACGTGGGACACTTCCCACGTAGTTCTTTTTGTAGTTCTTTTTTACCAAATTATTCAAATGTCTTGTAAAGCCAATTCAATCGCGTATCCGTTAAAGTTGTGTCCAATTGTGGAAATGCAGAACACGTTAGTGCGTAAGTGATCATGAATGAGCTTTACGGTGTCTGAACATAATGAATCATTCCACGGGTGATATCATTATTGTACAACACACCTTATCCATATTGTTGACTCTTCGAATACATATAAACTTATTCTTTTAGTTATCTGAAATAGAATAGTATTGTATTGCATTGTAGTATTGTTTTTAACGACCTTCATGAAAGGCGGTTTTAATTCTTCCATCTGTTTTTTTTGTACGTGTACCTATGTTACATGATTTTTCCCCCAATTGTTTGGTAAATCATACTTAGGTACTATTGGTTTCATACAAATTTCATCGGAATTGAAAAAGCGCTTTTTGAGAAATCTCCAAACAACTAGCAATTCGCAATGTAAACCGACATAGTTTTGGAGTTGGTTTATATTTTTAAACGAATTCTCATAAAAATTGAGTCAAAATACGCCTTGTGTGCTATTCATTAATATTCATTTTTCTTTCCACAGGTGCATCGAAAAGTAAGCAAGTACCTACAAGCTCTAGTAATTTGAAATGTTAGTCGTAACCGCACAGCGACGAGTGATTCCGGCAAAAAGAATAAAACCTTAGTTCGGTCAGACGACACGCGCCGGCCCGGATGTCGGTTTTGCTAGCTCTACGTAAAAATGTCGATTGGAAACGTAAAGTGAGATTTACAGCAGACGATATACGTGAAAGGCGAAAAACTCCTACATTATTAAAAAGAAAATGGGTGTCAATTTAGGAATAACAGCTCTGAATTGTATTTAAACAGTTGCAAAAAAACACTCGCAAAAAAAAAAAAACAGGAATACATTTAACTGCAAGTAGACATTCATTGTACAATCCAGGAAATCTCATTAGTATTATAGCGATCCCTTCTAAAAAACTTGTGGTACAGAAGTTTGGTAGAGAGTTGAAGAAGGCTGTGCAAAAGCTCTCTTTTAGAAACAACCGCAAGGTACCTTAACCGTTAAGGTATAAAAATACAAAAAAACAATCACGATGAAGCTATTGGCAGCCTCAAGTTCTGCACCTGAAATCACGGTGAGGTCTCTCTCACTTACTTTACCAATTGAAAAATGTTCATGATGCAAACCGATCGGTCTAAATCTCACTTTGTCACGTGACTTTTTCGTAAGTACATTAGGTAGTATCAGTACAAGAACGAGAGACGAGAAACCGATGCTAAGTACTAAAATACTGATGTTGCCGTTCCAGAAAAGTTGTTTACCTATTTGGAATTGTAAAGTATATGATGATCAATATTTTACCATCTTGTAAAATCGTCTATTACGTCTTATTCACCTCCTAGTAACGCCGAGGTTCACTCCCCAGACACCTTGTTAATCATTTGTTTCCGTTACGTCGTTACAGATGGTTCGATGCAAAAGAACCAGGCACGTGACGGCAGACGTCTAGCGGTTTGATACGAGCCGTTGGCGATCAAGTTTGCGGTCGAGGTGGCATCGCCCCGTGACCGCTGGGCGAGGAAACTCGATTGTTAGTTTAGACGGCTTTTAAACACATTTCTGTATCATTCAATAGTTGATAATGTGTTTCAAACTCACCTTAATAAAAACTGTTCAGTTCCTTATCATCATCGGAAAGTTTGCAACAAGTTGTTTTAGGAACGTAAAGGAGGTGTTACGGCCATATTTGAACTCGGGAACTCGTTAGCATAGGAGGTCAGAGCCAGAATACTTGACCACTAAACCATCGTGGCCATTGGTGCCAATGGTGGCCCATAAGTTAATTATATGGAAATAATTTATTTGATCATCACATCGTATTAATTAATTTATTCAGGTTAAAAATGGTCTTACTCATACATACTAAAAACAGAGCAGCTGCGATCAGCCAATAGGCACACTGGGTTATATTACCCCATACAATACCAAATCAAATAAGCATCTTAATATAGAGTCAAACAAAGCTACTGACCGTAAGGTCCTTGACCATCCCTTAGTTAAAGTTAAGTAAGTTTTAACAGATAATTGATCTAAATGAAGAAACATGTTCCTTTGAACGGACATAACATGTCTGTTTGTAGAAATGATGTAAAACTTCACACCAGCCTTAAAAAGCCACACTTGTGATTTGGTGCCCAAACAATTTCAACGGAAGTTTGACTTCAACCAGTTGGACTGGTTACCTCTAATTAACATAAAAACAAAGCAAGAAATTCAATGAACGATTTCTCCCAAACATTCTTTGGTGTCCAACCCATCTATACATATCTGTCTCATCTATCCCTAATCCTATAAACGACATCAGATAAGACAGGGAACACATTGCGAGATTTTATTGAAAGAAAGAAAGAAATAAAATTTATTGGACACTAAACTATAAAAAACGACTTGCCTCATTACATGCTGCTTGGCATGTTATACCATCTGAAAATTACATCAAATGAACATTCTACCTTTTGATCATTAGTGCAAACGTTGTTATAGCAAATAAACATTCGACGAACTGAAAATTCTATCAAATGATATTATACAAAGTGATGATTTTCTCAAACGTTGTTCGACCAACTGATTTTCGACGAAACGTTGTTCGATCAGACAAGGGTAAACCGCTTCGCTCGAGTGTTATGGGATGTTATTATACAAAACCTTCTTCTTCAATCACTCTATCTAAAAAAAACGCATCAAAATCTGTTGAGTATTTTTAGAGATTTAGGCATACAGAGGGATAGAGTGACGGAGAAACCTCCTTTGTTTTATACTATGTAGTGATAACAATTATGTTTCCACTGTCAACTATTAGTTAAGTAGCAGAGAAAATAATTTTATAGCAGTAATTTTGAAATATTTAAGTATTTTAAAGTATTGAGTTGCAAAATAAGCCCAAAAATATATGGAAGCTGCTTGATTTAATGAAACGAAGTAAGTAAGTTACTTAAGAGATAGCTTCGTTTTTTTTAAATTGTATATTTTCTATAGTTAGTATACATATCAAAGTTAATAATCTGTTAGATAATTCAGTTTCCTCAAAAATCTAAATGTAAGTCGTAGTCGTAGTAAATTATATGCTACTATTTTACTATCTTATCTTATATGGCTAACATACATAAACGGCCTATATACGTCCCACTGCTGGGCACAGGCCTCACCGCAACTATGAGGTGGATTGAGCCATACTCCAACACGCGGGCTCAGTGTGGATAGTTGGAGGGGTGTAAGGTTAATGTCAGATGTTATCAAGCCGCCCTAAGGCCTCCGACTAGGCTTAACGACTGACGTCTACGACGTCAGCCGGGGCCAACTGCTTAACGGGAGGTGCCCGTGGCGCAGTTGTGACAGTGATCGGCGACGATCGCTGATATGGCTAAGGTTTCGATTAAAAACCGCTCCGCTTATCAGCGTGCACAAGCTTTAAAGCTATCGGAACCATCTCGGGCGACAATATACGATCAGTGACATCGAACCAAATCTCGTTCGAAGATCACTTTGAGGTGTACCGAATTATGGTATTAGTCGTTCTTATGTTTATTGTATTGAGACGCGATCAAGCTCAGTATACTTGAGTATTTTAAACTGATTTAAATAGAGGAAGTGTTCTTGGAATTGGAGTTTTGATTTGGATGATTTAGAATTTTGAAAAACAACAGCTTTATACGTCCCAATGCTCGGAACAGGTTTCATTTCAAGTATGAGGTAGCGAGTGCGGATTGTTAGAGGGGGGTGAGGTTAGAAATAACCCTTGCTGACAGATGTTTTCAAATCATCCTCAGGCCTCCAAGTAAGCTGAGCGACTGCCATTTAGCGACATCAGCCAGAACCAGCTACTTAACGTGCCTTCCGACGTTAAAAGATGCCCGAGGAATATATCGGTCGGGGCAGTCACCTATATTTACTGCACAGTCCCACTGCTGGGCACAGGCCTTACCTCAACTATGAGGTGAAGCGAGCCATACTCCATCACGCGAGCTCAGTGCGGATTCTTAGAGGGGTGTAAGGTTAGCAACTTCAATACCAGATGTTATCAAGCCATCCTAAGGCCTCTGACTAGGTTTACCGACTGAGATCTAGCGACGTTAAACTGGACCAACTGCTTACCGTGCCATCCGAAGCACGAATGATCAAGTTTTTTTTTTCTTCAGCAACAGTAAACAATGTTGTAATTTGATGATTTGTGTTCCTGCTTAAAATGGTCGCCTGGATTTTTTACATATTAGATGGACATATTAGATCTGATTTACTTTAAGACGCAAGAAAATGACTTACAGAATAATATTATGAATCTCAATGTTTTTCTATTGGGATCACAAGGTATTATGACCGAAGCAAACTTTTAGCAAACATTTTCATCAGCAATTTTCATTCCAATCAAGAGTGTATTGAACAATACCTACATATCTGACCTTAGAATCTGGAAGGTATTTCTTTGGACTCAGCTAAATCGAAATTGGGAATTGTTTATATCGAAAAATATCCTTTGTCCAGAAACCTGAACACTCTGAAACAAAACCTTTATCTTCAGCTACGAGTAACTAAATAATAAATGAATATCTGGGATATCTTACACAAAGAAAAGCTGGAAAATATTAGTGACAAACTTGTTGCCATCTCGGTGAACGGAACATTCAAAAGACCACACTTCGGGAAGCGTATTTATTCGAATTCAACGTGGTGACGAGCGAGCCTATACGGACATTATTCGGGTGTTTTGGGTTTGTATCGGTGTTTACCAATACTGAGGAGTGAATAATCGTGTGTCCACGGGCATTGAGCTAGACTGCTTGCTACTGAGTCACGCGCCATCTTAGCAAGAGAAAAAATATTTATAAGTAATAGGTACGTAATAGGTACGGGGACGTAAGGGAGCTCAAACACCATCCCAGAGCTCCAAGCCAACCTCACCTTCACGCGGTGCGTCCTGATGGCCAACGGACGGGGATATGGCGGCCGACCGATGGCGGGATAACCATCCGGAATGAGTAACGTGCCGAAATACACAGGCCGCGACGGGCAGCAGCGTCGCGGCGCGAGAGGGTGCGTTCTGCGCTCGCCAACCCGCCTGCCAAGCGTGGCGAGTATTGGCAATTCCCCCCATGAAGACGGCAATGCACACAAGGCCCCTAGTCTCCGGCAGCCCCGCTATTCCTGGTTACGGCAGCGATCATGGTAACGGCGGGGCAGGGGGTGCTAAGAATCCCCGGATCGGTTCGAGCTGCCATCCCCAACAGAAACTGGCCCTGGTAACACACAACGTACGCACGCTCAGGACAGAAGAGAAAATTATCGAATTGGAGGAAGAAGTCAGTGGGTTACACTGGGACATCATCGGGTTATCTGAAGTCCGTAGAGAGGGTGAGGACTCGATAACCTTGAAGTCGGGTAACCTGCTGTACTACCGGGAAGGTGACCAAAAGTCCCAAGGTGGTGTCGGGTTCCTCGTTCGCAGGTCCCTTATAAACAACATTGTTACCATCGAAAGTGTGTCGAGCAGGGTGGTATACCTTATACTCAGAATATCGAAAAGATATTCGCTGAAGGTCATACAGGTATACGCGCCGACCTCGACACATTCAGATGAAGAGGTAGAGGCTATGTATGAGGACATTAGTACAGCCATGCATGCCTCTAAGACTCATTTCAGTGTTGTTATGGGGGATTTTAACGCAAAACTGGGCAGGAGGGGCGATTGTGAGTCGAAAGTGGGGCAATTTGGGTATGGACGTCGGAACCCGAGAGGGCAGAGGCTGGCCGAGTTTCTGGAGAAAGAGGGACTCTTTGCGATGAACTCATTTTTCCAGAAGCCACCTCACAGGAAGTGGACCTGGATAAGCCCCGACGGTTCCACGAGAAATGAGATAGACTTCATCATGACGACAAAGAGACGCATATTCAATGATGTCTCAGTGATCAACAGGGTGAAAACCGGCAGTGATCACCGAATGGTACGAGGCACATTGAATTTGAACGTCAGACTGGAACGAACTCGACTGATGAAGTCTACGCTCCGACCTACTCGCGCCCATATCGAAAACCCCGAGAGCTTTCAACTTGAGTTGGCTAATCGTTTCGCCTGTCTGGATACTTGCGTTACAGCGGACGAGATGAGTACCGGATTTGTAGAAGCTGTCCATGCGGTTGGGTCCAAGTTTTATAAGCCTGGCCGTCAGAACAAACCGCAGAAACTTTCAACCCACACCCTCGACCTTATGGCTGAGCGTCGGTCTTTGCCCCTGCAGACCCCCGAAGATGCTTTGAACTGTCGACTGCTCAATAGACGTATCGGGAAGTCCTTGCGACACGACATCCGTGTCTTTAATACGAATAGTATTAAAGAGGCGATCGAACGGAACAAAGGTTCCAAAGTGTTCGCAAGAGACAAGTCTATTGGGCGCAGTCGATTGTCGAAGCTGAAGACGGAGGACGGCAGTGTGGCGTCGACGCAAGAAGCAGTATTGAGGGAGGTCGAGAGATTCTACGGGCAGCTTTACACGTCTGTCGCGGAATCCGCTACAAGTACGGCCAAAGATCCCAGAGCCAAACTAACCCGACATTACACCGAAGACATCCCGGACATCAGCCTCTATGAGATTAGGATGGCTCTCAAACAGCTCAAGAACAACAAGGCGCCGGGCGATGACGGAATTACCGCTGAGCTTCTGAAGGCAGGCGGAAGGCCGGTTCTCAGAGTACTTCAGAGGCTGTTTAATTCCGTGTTGTTCGAGGGCACTACGCCAAAGGCATGGAACAGAAGCGAGGTGGTACTGTTCTTCAAAAAAGGAGATAACACCCTGCTGAAGAACTACAGGCCCATTTCGCTTCTGAGCCATGTCTACAAGCTGTTTTCGAGGGTCATCACGAACCGTCTCTCTCGCAGGTTTGATGACTTCCAGCCACCCGAACAAGCCGGATTCCGAAAAGGCTTTAGTACCATAGACCACATCCATACGCTGCGGCAGATTATACAGAAGTCTGAGGAGTATAATCTGCCACTTTGCTTAGCGTTTGTGGACTATGAGAAAGCCTTCGATTCGGTCGAGACTTGGGCAGTGTTGCAGTCTCTCCAGCGTTGCCACATTGACTATCGGTACATCGAAGTGTTGAAAAGCTTATACGCAAACGCCACCATGTCTGTCCGAGTACAGGAGCAAAGCACGAGGGCAATTCCTTTGCAGAGGGGCGTAAGACAGGGAGACGTTATCTCTCCGAAACTGTTTACGGCCGCATTGGAAGACGCCTTCAAGCTCCTGGAATGGCAAGGACTCGGCATCAACATAAATGGCGAGCGTATAACTCACCTTCGGTTTGCCGACGATATAGTGGTCATGGCAGAGTCGCTTGAAGAGCTCGGCAGCATGCTCGAGAACCTCAATCGAGTCTCTCAACAAGTGGGCCTAAAGATGAACTTTGACAAGACGAAGGTCATGTCAAACGCCCTTGTTATGCCCACTCCAATATTTGTTGGAGGCTCGGTTCTCGAAGTTGTCGACGAGTACGTCTACCTAGGACAAGTTGTCCAAGTAGGCAGGTCCAACTTCGAGAGAGAGGTAAATCGCCGAATCCAACTCGGCTGGGCAGCATTCGGGAAATTACGTGATGTTTTCTCTTCAAACATACCACAGTGCCTGAAGACGAAGGTATATAATCAGTGTGTGTTACCGGTGATGACTTATGGATCGGAAACGTGGTCTCTCACTATGGGCCTCATAAGAAGGCTCAAGGTCACTCAACGTGCTATGGAAAGGGCAATGCTCGGCGTCTCGCTACGAGATCGAATCAGGAATGAGGAGATTCGTAGAAGGACTGGAGTCGCCGATGTGGCCCAGCGGGTAAGCAGGTTGAAGTGGCAGTGGGCGGGGCACATAGCGCGTAGAACTGATGGCCGCTGGGGCCGAAAGGTTCTGGACTGGAGACCATTCGAGGCCAAACGCAGAGTGGGGCGCCCACCCGCAAGGTGGACCGACGACTTGATAAAAGTCGCGGGATCCCGGTGGATGCAGGCCGCACGCAACCGGGCGCTCTGGAAATCAATGGGGGAGGCCTATGTTCAGCAGTGGACTTCTTGCGGCTGATAATGATGATGATTATCAAGTCCTTAGTATAAGCATGGCAGCCGCTGGATGCGGACAACACAGGACCGATCCTTGTGGAGATCCTTAGGTTAGGCTTATGCCCAGCAGTGGGCGTCGTTCGGCTCGGCATGATGATGTTGATGTTTCAGTTCTGCTTAGTTGAGATTTAGATGAGCTTAAGGTGAAATTTATATTTATTGACTAACTATACAAAAACGATAATACAATGTAACGTACGAGTATCTCGTATCCGATATTGTTGTTTTAGTCTATGACCTGATTCGCCCTCGTCCAAACAGCTGGCGCCAGAGAACGGCAAATAAACTGTTTGCCAATATATTAAATTAGTTTTAGGACAGTTTGTTTTAGTTTTTATTATTAAATGTGTCCGATTTTATGTGGAAACAATATTTTGTCCTGATTAAAATAATTTTGCTGGAAGATGTGTAGAAAAATCTGTAAACCTTAAGAAAAAAAATTAAGCAACATTATTGGACGGCTATTTAGTTAAATTTTAAAATATTTTGACATTATGTTTTAACTGATGTCTTGAAAGTTGATAAGAATATTTCTAGTGAAATCGGTAACCCTTTCACGTTTTACCAGTTTGTGAGCCTTAAGTTGATTTGTATAGAAATTGGAAATCGTTGCTTATTAGAATATACAACACTAGAATGAAATGTTCTTATTGGGCAATTAATAATTTTCCTATGTACTAATAGAGGGTGAGGGCCACATTGAACGAATACGAAGTGAGATTGTATTTTGGCGTTTTGTAAAAGTCAATAACTACGCAAATGTGATCCAAATTACATTATGAAACTATTTCCCTAAAATGTAGAGAAATAGATGATCATCAACACAGCCCATGGTCAAACGCAACACCGCCGGTGTCGACGCTACGTTAAGTGCGTTTCAGGAAGGAATCGAGAAATACACTAAAAGACGGCTAAAACCAATCATTTTATTATAAAAATAGTTAGATTGGTTGCTTGTGCTAAAAAAGTGGCAGTGACCCGAAATCAGAATGATTCGTATACTTGAGCAAAGCATTGACTGTGTTGACAGTCTGAGATGACACTTCGTAACACGTATCTGTCTCGATTACCCTCTAGTAAATAATCGTACTGTCTTGTTCACACGTTATAACACCGTCAAATAACTACGCCGTACCCCGTGGGCAATTTCTGACGTTCGCGTCAGTACTGACATAACCTATCTACATCTTTTTTATTGTTATATCATTGACTAAAACCTATTACTTCTAACAAACTAGATTCGATACATGCGTGAGTCAGCGGGGGAACAGACAACAGTCGTCTTTGTCTAAAGTTGACACGTTACTTAGCCGCTCTATTTACTGAGCTTTTAGCACGCCCCTAAGCCAACGTTGAGTTAGAACAAACATGACCAACATAGAGGTTTTATTTTCAAAGTAATAGGGATGAAAATCGAACGGGAGTTAGGAACTTTAAATAACAGTTCTTAGCTGCGACTAACTAACAACACGTGAAGTCTTTTCCAGGATGCTTCAAGATTCTATTGAACGCTGAACGCATCAGCTGTTACTTAAGTTTACAAATTGATGGGTGGCATTTCAAGTGTGATACTGCAATAAGGTATCTTACTAAAAACATGATGAACAGCGGACTTCTTACGTTACTCCACTCGCCATTTAGTTTCAAACTGCGTGAAGTTTGTACTATGGAAACTGTAAAACGGATATACAATACTTAAATACAATTTTTATGTTAATCATTTTTTTTTTCTTTTCAGAACAAGATACAAACTTACAGCTTAATTAAGCCAACACGTTTTATACTGTTAAATCTAATTATAACTAAATACTACTATGTGACAAATAATAATATCTCACTCAGACCAGTACAACAAAAATGTTCGAATGCACACGAATTTGTACTGTGCGGAGATCGAACCTGAGTCATGTGGTGTACCTTTAAGCTAAGGTACAGACGCGTTCACAGCAACCTTCACATAGAGGCGGCACCTTATACTGCTGAAATAAGAGTCATTTTGCAATGGTTTTGTTAATGTCAGCCAGAATGTAATCTAAAGTTGCTTCAACTTCGTTCATATCAACGCACACACTTCTTATACCTACTTGTACTTGACTCTATGTCTGTTTGTCATTGACGAACATAACCTTGTGATATTTAAACAAATAGCTATGAAAAAGGAACATCAATAGCATTTAGCGTTATTTTATTAAGGCACCCCTTTTTATAAAAATCAATACTTAGATTTAAAATTTATAACAATTGACAATAATGGATGCAAAGAGTGTGACGAATCGTTCCAAGAGTTATTTATTGATGTATGAGCCCACATTTGAAAATGACGTAGTCAGTTTATTGATAAAAAATGCCTGCCTTTTATCGCTTATTATAACTTTTGTTACCGTTTCCTACCCCTATGTCATAAATATACGTTGTGAGATCCCAAGTTTAATATTTACCTATGAACTCAGTATTAATTTATGGACTAAAATATTCAACCATTTCACGTATGATCGTTCATTCAGTCTCGTTAAGGTTTTAATGTATTAAAACTTTTTAATCGAATTGATAACGCAGTGTGGACTAAATAAACAAGGATAAGTCTTATCCTGATTCTACCTCTCATTAAGCAATCAATCTAGTTTGTTATCTTACTAAGAGCTTATCTTTTCGTTTCAGCCTCAAGATATTATCAATCCTTCTTAAGCTAATATTGTACAGTCACGTCCATAAATATAAGCATTTGAAATATGAAAAGTAACACCCAGAACTGGTTTTAAGAGCAGAACTATTTGTTCTTGTGTTGTCTTCTTCGTGTTGTGCGAGAGCTGCATAGTTCAACCGTTGCTACTTATCACTATGCTCAATAAATAGGTGGTTTAAGTAATGCAATTTAATACAGTTGCATGTAAGTACCTTTTACGTTTTCCATGTGAAAAAAAATTTACGACCGGTATTCTCCAAATTTGATGATCATAGTTATTTTAATAAAAGTAACGGTTACTCTATACCAAAAATGACTTGAACTTAACAAATGACAAACGATAAAAACCCTACACATTTTAATGTAAGGGTTTTTCTCATCACTGTATTTTTAATATTTCTAGCTCTAAAAGTTTTGTAGAAGATAAATACCACTATTTTCAAGTCTGAAAATATTTGTATATTAACCTTACTAATTATCATTTAAAATATATACGGAAAGAACAAAATAGACAGTTACTCGTACAGTGAGCTATAAATACTTTACCTGCAAGCAGTACCTGACACCTCTCATGTCAAACTTCAATACAATTAACGCGAAACGGTGACTTAGACGCAGTATCAGCGGCCAGCGTTCATTAGTACTGCTCCTTTTTTCCGTTATCGGTCCATCTAATTAATTAATACCGGTTTTTGTTCAGGCACGCCGTAATTCTGTCATTTGGACATAGATTGGCGGATGTCCAAGCTAGTGTTGGGGGAATTTAGTTACTTAGCTTCTAGCCCGAAACACGGAATTTATCGGCTAAATGTAGATACAATCTAGCCATTTGGAAATAAATATTAAACGAGCACTTACTTTGAGTGACCACCTTGTATTCAATGTACGAGTATGTTCAATTGTTTGCTTTCCAACTTTACGTCTAGTGTGTCTAGTACTTAATAACACGCTTAATTTACCAGGCGACAGGGTCAAAGGGTCAGGATCCTCGATTCAGTCCAATGTCAACCAAACGTTCGAAAGTAACTGACATTGCGTCATTTTTAGTGTCTTAGCTGGTTTGTTGATGACGTTATGAAGCCAGCTGGATTTCAGTGAATGCAAGCCGTCTACAACTTTGCCACTCTGGATATATATGGCAGAGCCCTAGTTTCAGCAGTAGACATTTGGAGATGATGATAGAAACTTTATATTTCCAGGAACTGCAGCTTTATTTAGCTAGTAGTAGTGGTAGTTTAGCAGTACTTATGCCAATTCTGGTGAACATTGGTCCAGATTTATTGCTAGCAGCAGATGTTTTACTAAATCAATTAACAGGTGCATTGTTGTTTATATCAAGTCCTGATGACATTAGTAGTAACACAGCACTAGACACATCTCTCGCCCACGCCAGTGTAATTAAACCCAAGCTGACTTAATGCAATCGGTAGACCGATAAACAGCTGTTCGGATTTGCATTTAAAATCGATTGCTGCCGTTTCTGCGTCGCTTATGAGATTGTGCACTTTATAACGCTGGTGATGAAGTGTCAGCTTCCACGATTTGAATAATATGGGAAAGAGACAACACAATCCGGCTTGTTGAATCTGTAATTCTATCTGATTAACGTTGTCTGATGACCTTCATGGCGCCGGATTTTGTTCGCATGTTAATATCCAATTGTGTGTATGGAGATTTAAAACCGGAAGGTGCTGTATGGGAATCCCACGCTTAATAGAGTCACCTAAAGGTACCGGAAAAATATTAAAGCAAGTGATAATAGTTGTGCTAATATTACAGAGTATACATAATAATGTGAGAAAAATTGTGGGTCTTGATTACTAGCCCAGTTAAGGATTTTGTCTTGGAACTCCTATGTTCTCTCCGCTTCAAATCCTGGAACATTTTTTTTGTTTAATACAACTTGCCGATTATTCCTTCTTTCCCCTTCCTTTCATTCAATAAAGACATTTTGAGGTAAAAGGGCGGACATGAAAATCAGAAAGAAGAATTCTTTAACAATCACATTTTGAACTCAAAGTGGTTGAATGGCGTGCTTCGCACCGTAATCCTGGATACCATCTTTTTGTAAAATAATTTCAAGTACTTCTTTCAAAGAGTCACATCAGAGTACTCCAGTTTCTAAAGTTATAAACTTCAAAATACGCTAATCAAAACCAAAAAGTTATTTTAACTCTAGTGTCTGAATGACAAACTTTGATAATCAAATTAATGGTAGCATTCATTTGCTATCCATCAAAGGCCTCATTCCTTACAAAGTCACGCTAAACATCCACAACTCTATTCATTGGGTACAATACATTTAGTCCAATGCACAAAATTTTTCCCCTCATTTTCAGCCCTTAGCCTAAAACAAATTGGCGAGCGTGATTACACACGATTCGCTTTTTTCCGCTTCAAATGACATCACGATGTAAGTATAATGCAGCATTTTTTCAAAGTACCAACTCACATCCTGAGTACTGTGAGATAATATTTTATCTTAGAGTGTGCCCAATTGGGTCAAACCATGAATGGGTGACTACGAAAACTGTGACAGTTGATGATTCTCTGCATTTTTTGAAAGTTTTTTCTGAAACTAGCTCTTTCTTTCCTTTTATCGTTAAAATGGGCTTGTAATTATGCAGTTATTTAACAAGATTCATTTTTATTTTAAGTAGCTACTTTGAAAAATATTTGAAACCAACCGTTTTTGACATTCATCGAAGATTCAAAACTAAAGGCAATGCTTCACTTAAGTTTTTCAGATTTCATTTAAAAAACAAGCTCACGACTAAGTATCTCAGCAGGCATGCTAGATGTTAAGCTCAGATGAACGACAAAATCATAAGTTCCCACTTTACCGAGCGAATTTGAAACCAATGTGGTAAGAGGCAATCCACTAAATTATAAGATAAAGGAACTAAATATTTTTCGAATTAAATCTATAAAATTATTATTAAATTATTATTATAATTTATTAGGTAAAGGAAAAGGTAATTTAAAATAATTTTACCTAAGTTCGCAGTTTTTGTTTTCCAAACAACTCAGCTTCACAATAATGAGACGCGCGTTGCGCAAGCGCATGCGACGACAGCGCCGCCATTCACCACGCCGCTCTGCGGAACTAATCGCGATACCCAATACGGGAACGTGGTGATTCGCCGGGAGACTTTTTAAGCATTATTTATGTAGCTTTGTTAAGCTTTTATGACTTTTTCCAAATTCAAACTTGAGAATGAGATTACATCACTTTTGAAAAATGAGTATTAGTTTAAAAGCAAATAAAACTGTATAGTACTTCCAAAGTAGACTGCGCTAGGTTTTGATTCGTACATTAGGTGAAACTACTTTCGACTATATTACTATTGACTATACGGTAAAAAGTGCATTAGCGCTACCGCGCATAGAAGTCATCAGATCAAATTGAAATAATAGCCATCTGTTTGTACAAACAACTCGATTCCAACGATTGCAGTTTTTTTACAACAATCATCACCATAGATTTCGACATGTGGACAAAACTAATGAAACCAAAATTAGGACAGTTACTAGATTTAAAGACTGTCTTGTACTTTCGTTGTCCTGAATATCATATATTTGTTATTGTCATAATACCATAATTGAACACTCCTACCACTAGCAATAGCACCAGTATTTGACACCGAATCTTAACCACAACCTACATTAAACAGTAGATTAAACATACTCTGTAATGACGTGTCAATGTCAACCTTAACCTAATACCAATAAGAAGTTGGCGTATGACAATCAATTTATAGTTTAATACGGCTTTAGTGATACTGTGGTTAGGACCAAGGTTCAAGAGTTGACTTGTATTTGTATGCCAGCTATTTTGTAGATCCTATTATCTTATCCTTTTTTATCCTCTATCCTTTGATTAATTAATTGAAACTCGAGCTTGTGCTTCAGTAGGCTTGTGTAACATGAGGATATATTATAGGAATTTTGTCAATCAAAAATGACTGCAAAGAGAAGATACTCAAATTCTTATATTTTATTATTTTAAGGCCGTATTAACCGTTTAGATCCCCAAGGACGTCCATTTTGAGCCTCTGCAGGCGAGCCTAGTTCAAAAGCACAGCTATCTCGTCGTGGTGTGCCCAGGTCGTCGGTACTGCTTCGGTGGGGCATACATTTTTAGTCGTATAAATACGTACAAATGATACTATAGTCCGTTCACATTAAGAATGCAGTGATTTCAAAATTTAATTCTGTCGCACACACACAAAAAAACTCAGATCCTCAGACCTTTGCGTTCGAAACTATGCGTCCAGCTAGTTACTGTGGACTTGGCTTTCTAATAAGGAACTATTTGATTGGTAAGGGGCGTGCGACAAGTAGGAAATCACTAAACTTTCAACGCGAAGGGACTATAACACAAGACACTTAACATGACTGTGCTTTAAATTCAATACAATAAATAAAACTGTGTTGACACATATAGCAACAAGGAATAAATAGCAATACCTATATATTTTTCAAAAACTACCTATTCGGATAGTAAAAAAAAGTGAAACTAGGTAAGGGGCATCACATTGGAGGTATTTTCCGTGAAAAATCAGTTAGGCGCCTCCTAATTGAACAGAGCGGAAGAAGAATCAAAAGGAATGATTGCATTCCCCGAAAATTCAAGGGGGTGCGATGCAGAGGGTAGCACACGATGCGTGGACGAAATTCTTTTAGGGGCTTGCCAAAGAACTGCGAACTATGAAATTTGTGGATATTCTTAATCTCAATTGAATACACCTCATTTTTGCAAATGGTATTATAAACGAACTTAGGTTGGCATAATGTTTTGTTGTTCTAGCGTTCTAATCTAATATAATCATTTTATTTTTGGAAACAGGAGCACGTACTATATTTTTGTGTTTAGTCTTATTGTTACTCTACCAGTCGTAAAGAATGTCTTGTAAGCATTGAGCCCGCCTTTTGTACCATTTATTGATGTTCACTAAAGAATAAATATTATATTATTAAACAAATAAATAAACTCAAACGGCCCTGCAGCAACACTTTAACTATTGTAAAGTTTGATCTCCTTCATTCTTATTGCAATTTATACTCGCGAGTAAGTGACAGAATACTTTCGTCGCTCAATCTATGAATTAGCTTATATGAATAAGTGGGTTTAATAATTTCGCGGTATGATTTCAATGGCCTATATTATTCTCCATTTCACTTCAATGTTAAATTGATCATACAACTTTGTGTTGCAATATTATGACTTGTGAGGGACATGCGCCTCGAAGGCTCAGTTGAAGAAAGGAAGAAAGAATAAAATTCAGTTCAGGCAAACTTTTTGATCTAATAATAATATGAAAAAACTAGGTCCAAATGATATGCAATTTTGAAAGTGGCTCAGCTTAGGAAACAGGCGCCTGTGTAGTGCCTTAGCCATTATGCATCTCTTTTGCAATAGAAATAAGCAGTGAAATATAACAAAAATAAAAGTAATATCTTACTATGTCGATGTTCAAAACTTATTTCGTGGCTTCGTGGCATAGGTTACTAAGTTGTTGGGCGAAATTTTGTAGCTGCAATATCGTCGCTAAGACCGGCCGAAATTGCTCTATGTAATTTGTGGGTCTAGCTAGGGGCTGGGCAGATCCATCTTCGACGTGACAAGCGGGGTCTTGGTTCCCTTACGTCCTTTAATACTTAAAGAACTTTCCCGAATAGTTAAATAGATTAGCTGCATGAAAATCGAGTGACCGAACCAAGTTAAGTGTTTGGAAATAATTGGATTGCAAATGGTGTTTCATTTAATGGTCAATGCTGTTTGCCATACTGGAGAGCAAAAACAAGTGGTTACTTACGTTAATGACTTTTCTACACTAGTCGAGATAAGGCGTTGACGTGGAAATGGTATTAGAGAGTATTTATTGAAGAAACTGTTCAAAACAAGAAACTTGTTTGAATAATTTTAGAGATATGTGAAATGTTTGTGGCAACTAATTTTTATATTATGTTATATAATATGTCTCTATATTATATTTATATTTATATATATGTCCTAGGAAGGACTCTCCAGTGTAAATTCAACGGCATGGCAGGCATTTCCAATCTATTTCCGGCTGTTTGTAAGCCTGAGCCGAGTCTGTAAATTACTTATGTAAGAGCTAGAAGTATATTACGAAAAGAGCGTAGCTCTGCCTATTTTAAGATACAAATTTCAGGTATTTTGAGGCAATCAAATTTTGAACACATAAATAAAGAATAATACAATTAATTTTCTTAAAACAAAGATTTATTATAATAACTTCACTAGATTTTGGATAGAGGGGTCACTCAACCTGGTTAATGCCACCAAGAAACGAGCATTTTTCAGCTATGGGCACCTCTAATCTGCTCTGTATTGTTACAGAATATAGTTTCGTATTTAAATAACCGGCTTTAGTTATAACATTCAAAATATTTCATGCACCGAAATGCACCGAGGAGATCATAGAACTCTGATTAAGGAAGGGGAGACCTGAGGGGAGACGTACCATGCATCGTTATCAACAGATGTAACTGAAGGGTTTCGATGCACAGAAATGGTAGCCACTTCAAAGCTGTATGATGTTGCCGACAAAGTAAACAATTTTACCTCGCAGTATTTTTGAGAATATCTTATGATGTCCAGTGTGGTTTACTAACAGTGGTTTTCCTATTAACTCACTTATGAGAGAGCATAATTCTGTTAATTCATGTTCGTATACTCTGGATACTATGAAATGACGACGAATTCCTTTTGCCACTATGCTAAGAAATTGTAATAATATAAAGATGTTAATAATATTATGTTCATGTAAAAGAAAGTAAGTAGATGTCGGTCAACCTTGATAACTTGCATTGGTTCTGCTGAAAATGCAGTGTGGCATTATTTTACTGTGCCGTGTGCTAACTTTTATAGTCATGTCAAAAACAATTATGTATTTCCATACTTTAAATCTAAGCAAATTTAATATTATTCACTGGCCTTAAAATACTACTTTCCTCCAAATGTTAGTAACTGTATTGCTAATAAAATATTCCAGTAAATAATCTAAGCTATGAATAAAGGCAAATGTTCTGCTTAACTACCGCATAAATCTGATCAACCAAACTGAAGCTATGAAAACAATATTAACCCAAATATTAGAATGCCTGAGGACTGACCCACATAAGAATATCCCACGGCTTTTATTACGGACAACTTCATTTTCTACAGGTATAAGATACCTTAATACACATAAATGTGACCATAATAGCGCATAATATTGAAGCTTAACATTTTTTGCAGCAATCGAGCGCCCACGAGAGTTTAACTCCCCTAAAATATCTAAAATAACAATGTATCAACGCGCGAGTGTATATTCAATTTTTTACAGCGAACCAAACAATGCTTATTTTCGAGCGTCACAAGAAACTCTGGTTTATTTAACCATTGTTGGAGCACCATTTATCTCTTTAATTTATGGGGTAGCGTCGCGAATGGTGGACATATTTGCGTCGAGCAGTCAACGGTTGTAGGAGCATTGTGATTGTAACTTTTTGTGAATGTCCAGGTTTAAGGCACTAAAGTAACTACTGGCCTCTTGATTCGTCACGTAGGGTAATGCCCACTGTTGCCCATTGTTTGTGAGTTCGTTATGGACTGCGAGTAATTTTCTTTGGTTCCGATTGTCGCACTTGCGGTCGGTGCAATAAAAACATTTATCAAGAGCGAGTAGGTGTTAACTGGTGGAACAAAGACCACCACGATTCGATTGCGAGCTACTGTTTAACAATTGGCCGGACGCTTCGCCGTTCGTTAATTACACACCCTGCTGCTATTTTTGTTGTGGTTCTTGGAATTTAAAACTGTGACTCAGGTTTCAGGTATTCATGGATGCATTCAACATTTATTAAAAAAATGTTTTGAAGTGGTAGCTCTAAAACAACTATACTTCGTTATTATTATTTACCATTTTTGATGCAGAATCTTTACTAAAGATCTGAAAACCTGAAAAAGACATTTTGGTCTTGGCTGAAGCGGGAAAAAACCATACCGAAAAATGATAATACTAACAATTGCACGAATAAAATTTGTGGTACTTAAATGATAAAATGAAGGGACTAAACGAATATGATTTGAATTGCGAGTAATATCTTGCAAATCATTTTTAGGTAAGGTGAGAAACTTTAAAAACTATTAAGAAACATTACAAGCTAAGCATTATCCAATAATCCACATTTTAAATCATATCAACGGTTACCGGAATCCGGGAAAACAGAGCGACCTCTATTACAAGGACTTCTTAATCAACTTTGCCTTCAAGCGCACAAGGAAATAAACTTCCCTAATAAAACATTATGCACTCAACGTAACCAGCGGCCATTACTGCTGCTACGGTTGTATAAGTTTTAATTAATCGCTGAATTACACTCGTGCGTCGGCTTATCGGTGGACTTGTCGTTGCTTGACAAGCACTTGTTGGATGCGTTTCCATTGTAACCTGTGATATGAACATTTTAATGATGAAATGGGCTGTGTTTCAAAAATAATAGAAGTGATCTTAAAAATAGTAAGTTAGTTGTGCAGATCATACAACGAGGCATGACAATTTTATATTTTGCCACCGCAGCATTACCGCTTCACAATTTTTTTAATGCATTTCAACGTAGCACTGACAGCTTCGCCTCGTTGCTTAGTTTTCACGCCAACGTTTCGACAGTACGCATGGTAACACGAACGAAAAAAATGAAATTAAATTGGGGAGTATTCTGGCGAAAATAAACCTGTACAATATTTAAATTCATAATAATTTGATTCTTAACTATTCCACTGAAACGTCTCTGTTTAAAAAAGTTTGATACAATTCATTGGTAAATAATTGAAAATTGTCATGGAATCAAATGTTGGTATCAGCAATTAGCAGCCCGAAAATAATTAACAATTATACTTCTGAATTCACAAAGTGTTTTTCGTTGTTTATTTCAGAAGAACAATATTTTACCGTCTAACAAGGAACAACGGGCACGCGCACTTCCCATCAGTTTTATGTAAACCGGGGTGCAATCTAAACGTGTCGAAGATAGTTACGATTAATGTCAATGACAGCTTCATTCTATCGGCAGCTCTCATTTCGAGCCATTTAACAGCGCCAAATACGCCAACATTCAGAACGACGCTTGCGCAACCAATTTGTGCCACAGTACCAGTAGTATGTCGGTCAGTAACTGTTCAAAGAGGATTCAAAAAACCTTGCATTATGAAAACAAGGTTTGTATAATGAATAAATTAGGGTAAATTCTCCTATTTGCGGAGTCATTATCAAAAACTTTCAATAGTTAAGAAAATCAGTTGATTAAGAAAGTTTCTATTGCATGAGGTGCCTACTTGTAACTATTTGTTTTAATAAATGGTACTTAATTTTTACTGTCAGCTATATTTTTTTTCGATGTTTGCAATAGTGTAAACAAGTGTTGGTAACCTTTTAATTAATTAATAAATATGATAAAAAACGGACTTAACATGAAATGGATTTTCATTGAGCAATGATGAGCCAACACTGAACTATAATTTCAATAACCACTTGCATAAATGAAGATACTTTCTAAATTCAGTAACGTATACAAGTGAAAAATAAACCATGTCAGTAGTTTTGTAAAACATTTTCAATTTAGTATCTATATAACCTAAAGCAGACCATACAGTGTACGGTACGTTAACGCCGATTCGAAATATTTAGGGGTAAGAAAGCTTTTGTAAAGCACCATGAAAATAAATAAATCTAAAAATATGATAGGTATCGATACAATTTCTCAACCCAATATTTTGCACATTCGGATAGATATAACAGCTTAAAAAGTTAGACTACTGTATTTTCTACTGTGGCAAAGTCGATATACAACGTTGATATTCCTATGTTTTTGTCGTTAAATCGCAGTAAAAACAGCAGATTACAGTTAGTGATTAAGCTATCGGCGATTTTAATTTGAAATCGAACATTTTTATGACTGAGTACAGTTACTTGATGCTCAAAAACGTTGTGTTTAAAAGATGTTTTTATAGTTGCGATAAGGGATGTAAAAAAGTTGTTTCCAAGATATTACGTTACAATGTTTTCAATAAAGTCTAATAATTCTACGTTGAAGTTTCTTTACAAAGTGTAAAAATGTTTTTTTTTCTTTTTCTAATTTGTTCACATCTTACTCGCTGGACGTAGGCTACTTTACTTCTTAAACGAAAATAATATCAACAAAATAAATTGTCAAATATGTACAATAACCCAAAATTGTTATTACTTACATAACTTAACAATTGAACAAAATTATATCTATTCATTCGTGACCATGTTGTCATATCAAAAACCGAATTATGACTATAAGTGACTATTTGTATGCGTTGCTTTCAGTTTTGATGCAAATCACAAAACTCAACTATTGTGTAGCCACTAGTCGTGACTGTCCACTGGTTATTATAATATTCAAATTCATCGGATATTTAGCTTTAGTTTGATATGTAGCGTGGGCGTGCTTTTTATTTCAACCCGCGATCTTTTATACTAGTGTTAAACCGTACACTAAAAATGTACAGAAGAAACACACCATGCTTAAATACCATGCGTAGGTAGATACTGACATATTTTTTGTGAAATTCAGAGTTCATCCTTTTAGAGTATTCATCATCATCAACATTAACAACGGCACGTATTCTACTGCTGAACATAGGCCTCCTATCCTTAGATTTCAATAGCTGTCGGGTGCAGGCGGCTATCTGTTGTGGTTCAGTCCCTTTTTTATGTAGGTAGGCATTTATTAAAAACCAATGGTTCTTTTGCAGTAACTCCCGAAGTCAAGGTAGATCCCCCTCTGGGATACCCTTGGACACGTTACTTGAATATGAGGGTTAAGTAAAGTCGATTGATTAAGTTTTTTGACTGTTCTCTCTAAATTACCTTTAGCTCTCTCTAAATTACTTTAGTTCTCTCTAAATTACTTTAGTTCTCTCTAAATTACTTTAGTTCTCTCTAAATTACCAGTTTATTTCATTCAGAGAAAGATTTCTTGGTTCATATTACCCACAGCCTGATAGTGGTACAAATCCACAGCTAAATAGGCTTCGTTAGAAAATACTTGCAAGAATAGAATGTCTGTATCATTTTTGTCTCTGACATAAGGAGATCTTAGCCATTGAGGCTCAATTCATTTATTTCTAATGTAAATGTTATAGAAAATTTATGTAAATTAACTTTATTACATTACTCCATACAGCAATTTACTGCTACATAAATATAAGAACGCATAAGATCGTTTACAAGATTGAATACATCGCCTTTGTTGTGTTGTAGAAATTACAGTGAGGAAAATATAGAAAGTTAGCGTTTTTAATGCACATTTATCGTTAATTTGAAAATATGGCGCCTTGTAACCTCTTCGTAATTTATTTCGACCGATTTGTAGAACGCACCTCGTTTGGAAATGTTTTATTACTATTGTGCGTTAAAACGCCGTTTGATATTAGTAGTATTTGAATTACTCGATATAATCGATTCCTGGTAATGATTAGGAGTACTGACTCACGTATTAATTTCAAGCAATTAGTCTAGACAATGGTATGCATGATGCAATAGATTATCACAAACAAGTGGACACATATTTATCAAATTGTATTGTTTCTAATCACGTTGCGTCTTCAATAATAACAGTGATAGTGTTAAACGACAAACAGATGTTACATTATATTCAACTTCAACGAAAGAGCAAGATCGGTGTCATTTTTTTAATGTAGAGCAATTTCCCGACTGCCAGCTAAATAATCTTTCTAGCAACTGACGTTACATCTTTGTAACGAAAACAAGTAACAACAACTATGCAGCATGTATGTACCTACTTACACTGACTTGTCTACTTATGTGGTGGTCGCGCTCGGCCTGCATTCTCCTGGCCGGCCAGAGTCTAGGATTCAATTATAGTTAAGGGGCTCTATAACGATTTCTTTATATTCAGCAGAACTATGTTTAGCAAAGGTAAAATTGTAGTTTCAAAAATTGAAAGACGCTAAGTGTCAAAATAAACAACAACAAACACAATAAGTAAGACTACTTCCCGGGCCGGGAAGAGTGTGCTCCTGATTTTGGGCATTGTAACCTCGGCGAAATGCAACCTGCAATCTAAGCGATAAGTACGAGGTACGAGTAATTCACCGTAGCAATAACTAATAAATAAGATACGAAAAAAGAAAACTATAAAAAAAGTTAACAACTAAACCAAGAGGTTAAACAAAGCTATCCCTGATAAACAATACCATGACTATTTATATAGGTATCCATAATTCAAGCTAATTTTGAGAGTGATCAGAACTCTAAATAAATAAATAAAAAACCGTTTAAAAAAAGTCCAATGCCTCGTTTAAAAGGGTGCAGAATGCTGGCAGCATTACAATAACTTGACTATAGCGACGAGACGACTGTCACAATCCTATGAACAATGTACAAATCCTGCAGAACCACTAGCCAGAAGCAAGTGCACGGAAGAAACCAAAAGATAACGACACGTCTACTGCACCTAAAGATAATGCACTCATTACTCCATGCATTACTTTCGAATCTTTATCTTAATTACAAATATCGTTGACTTTTTATCTTTTAGTAAGTGAGGAAACAAAGACGTGCATTAACGGGGAATTTAAATGCATTATGCAATTGCATTTTTTTTGTGTATGTGGCAGTCTTATTTAGAGGGTTATTGTCAGAATCTGAATGTTCCTTCACCATGAAGGCACTAATCCTCTTGTGTGTGCCTCTGACTACCCCGCTTAGAATATAGTCCTGGGCATGTAATGTTACATTTGTTCTATATCATGAGGGCGGTTAAGCCTTACTTGTGTCGTAATGCGTATAGACACGCGGACTTGTGTGCGCAGCCAACGACTCGTTCTGTGATAGGCTCCGAGCGTACGCACGCAAAGACAATGTGCTGTACATTTACACACACTCAAGGACAGTTTCCCTGTGCTCGCGAAATATAACAACTGTACGAGTATATCCTTAATGGGCTTCTTATTACTGCGATGTTGATTTGTTTTTTGGTTTACCTGAATCAAAATGCAAAGCTTAACGTCCAAACAATAAAAACACTGAATATGCTGCTGCATTGGCAAGACAGATACACGTTTCAAACATTAAATAGAATGCGAAATGAAAGTCAAGCTTTTCCGTCCCCACTGGACAAACGCAAATAGAGCAAGCTCTAAGATTAAAATCAAACAAATCAATTCTATTTGTTAAGTAAATGAAAGCCCACCCGTATGGTTTGAAAGAGATAGGAATCATAGAGCGTGTTAATAAAATCTCCCCCATGATTGGTCCCATTGTTTCTGCTGCCGATAAAGCCATTTACTTAATTAAAACTTCCACAATGAACAGTAAGCCACATTGAGATAAACTATACAGTTATTAAGACATTAAGGTTTGAAGTTGTGGTAATTGTACACTTGGGAACGTTGTATTTGTATCCATAATTGGAGTTATGCGTGTAAATTGCACTAATTTTGTTTGTGACGTACTGCTTTAGGCTTCTATCAAGCGTATTATTGTGCAACTTTGTTAATGTTGTTTTATGTTTCACAGACATTTAAAGATCGGTTGTAGACTCACCATTTTATCATCTGATAGTCTCAGATTTCGTCAATCATATCTCCCCATGTTTGAAATTTCATTGAGCCGCATATTTCAGATCTTAGTAGCGTATTCTATTCAGTATAGTATACGAAAAAAGCATAGTTTCTGTTGAAATCAAAATTCACTATAGACGCGAGTATGCTCTTTGGGCCTAAGTTAAAAGCAAAAGAAGCAGCAGGGATCAGGTCATAAGGCTAAATTCAACTTTATATCTGTATCTAATGTTACATCATTCTGTCTGTATTTTGTGTTAATTTTATTTATATTAATAAAATCAACAGTCCTTAAATTATATCAGAAAGTTCTCACTTTCTCTTCTTTAAGTAGTTGCACTAATACTTAATAGGTTCAAATACAGCCATTTTCATAGACGTCTTATTTATCTGCTTATTTTAGCGAATATAAAATAGAGCGTCGCTCGTGGCCTAGTGGTTTTACACTTTGCCTCGGCACCCGGTTGTCCCAAAATCGAATGTGGCCGGAAAACACCTACTTTGTCTTCATTGTACCTACATTTTGCAGCTAACTCTCCGGTGATGGAAAACATCGATATAAAACCTAAGCAACCCGGATAACGTAGGTTCAAATTCTCTTCACGAAATGTAGGTTCCTGAATGTTTCGTAAGGTTATTTAACCCATTAGGGATAATAATATGGTCAATCTATTTTAGAAAATTTTACGTGTCTAACCAAGACAATAAAATTATTTCGAAGACTTACTGTTCGTCAATAATTTAAAGTGAATTTGCCAGATGAATGCATGCAGATAGAAAAACAAACAAAAAACAGTAATTGTAGGCCCACAACTTTAAAACCTGAACGATTCATCATCATGATTCTGATGATTCATCTTCATATGTAATCACCATCATCATTTGAGCCCACATCTACAAGCCTATAGGCCTCTTCTTTGCCATGCCAATCATATTAAATCCATCGAAATGCAAATAAACACCACCTACACTTCGCCATAAAAGCTCCTTGTTATAATGCCAACCTAATGAAAATAGATTCTGTTAAAACGAATCGCGTAAACTTATATGAAGATTGAAACGAAGCAAAAACAATGCACCCGTGGCTCACTCCGTATACGGTGACACGAACAATGGATTCTCATTTGAAGTCAACAGGATTCGTGCAAGGATCGACTTTTGCTCCTTTACTGTTTTTAGTATAATCTGCTTTGTTGTCACTGTCAATAAATTCGCGTTTAAAACATGCACTGAATATTTTGGTGTTTTGCAAGTCTTCGAGTTGAACTTGTTTTTCTAGAACAGAAACATTTTTTATCAAGGGGTTTTTTGGACTTATAAGCAGCTTAACAAGAGACTGTTGCAGTTTGGAGACTTGCGTTTTCACAGTAATACGTTAGTATCAGAAAACCGCGATTTATTCTCCTCCAGTATCTGATCTTGGATTTTATGCCTAATCTTATTAGAATCTCCATCGATAATCCTTTTTAACCTACGATTCTCAAGTTAGGAAAGTGTTTAAAACCGCATTTATTGACTCTTTAGAAAAAAAATATTCGTATTTGTCTACTGTGCCTACTGCCGCTTTACTGCATCATAGTAGATCTTTACATTTTGAAGTCGTATTTATAGTATTTTTATCATTGTAGGGTAGAGTTTTGATATTTTAGTTAATTCATTTTGTTTACTTGTTCTGGAATGATAAGATGCCAAATTAACTAGTCTATATTACCTATATCTCATTCTATATCAATTCATTGGAACAAAAGTGCCTTCAGATTTGCGGTTTGGATAAAAGTACATATTCCTTATTCAGTAATCAGGCAGTTACCAAAAGGCTTGATTGTCATGAATTGGATTTTAATTACTATCCCCGCAATCAGCTGTCCAGTCGGACCCGTTAGTAGGTATATGAGAACACTTCCGTTAGTTTCGACTTTTGAATCTATAATTATTCCTCAGTGGCCGAACCACCCGAGTTGATAATTACATGTTAGAAGTCGTTAAGCAAATATTTTACTAAACGGATTTTTAATAATTGATGACTGTAAATTTTGCTGGACCGTTCACTGTCCATTTACATAATATTGTTGAGATTGTTGATTATACATGTCGTTATCAGTTTTTATAATTAAGCCCCAAAAAGGCTTGAGGCATCAGGTCTTAAACAAGAGTCCAAAAGCAGGCGTTTTATTCCGACTTTGGCTTAGAAAAACGAGGGTTAAAAGAGGAGGGCAAAATTTTGATTAAAAAAAATTTGCTAAATCCGAAATCACTAAAGATTTCATCAAGTATTGTCTTTATATATTCTATCAACAACAAAATGATAAGTGAAAACAAATCATGTTTGTTTTAACTAACAGTCGGTAACATTATGATATAATCGAATCATTAAAAGTTAGAAGAACCTGCCAAGTCATGTCCCTCCACCCTTTGTTTTCGGGTAAAAGGGAAAACTCCGAAAATACCTAAACAAAATCACGTTAATTGGAATTCGATTTGCTCAAATTTTGGGGTAACGGTGCACATTATAGGATTTCCGCCTTCACCCTCGCTATGTGAGGCTTGAGAAATCAATGAGTTTGAGAATCGTCCCTCCGGCACTAGAAGTAATAGTGCGTGAATTTTATTAAAGCCCTCCTTTTGAACTTCCCTTTTAATTGCAAGTAGACGAGATTAAAATATACCAGTAACATGATCCTGGAGTTTCAAGAACTCCTTATCAACGTAGCACCTGAGTCTTGCATCTTGTTGAAACTAGCGGCTGGCGATTTCTGGGAATCCAAGCATAGCTATTCTGAAGTTCACATGATACTTTATTTCCTGAACGAAGATAACTACTCGTAGTAATAGTAGTACGAGTAAGTAGGTTTGATACCTAACCAAACTAAGTTTAAATACCAGTACAGATTCTTAAATAGTAAATGATGATGTAATGATGTAACTGTAAGATTGTTTTAGGTATTACCTAATTTATGATGAAGAGCTAAGGAGAACTTTGTATCTACACAAACCTAACATAGGTTTAAGGATGCTACTAACCAACTTTTTGTATGTTTCTTAATTGCAAATAAATAAATAAATAATAAATAATCTAGTTGTAAGTTAAATTACAAATAAAAATAATGATAAAGGTCAGTTTATAAATTTTCAATTCTGTATAGAAAAACTTGTTTACTCAAAATTAAGTTAATTTTTTTTTATTGTCGCTGCCGTAATAATTATCTAACCGAAATGGCCAGTGCAGGAAGAAGGAAGCAGACTAGTTCTTTAATTAAGTTGTAGTGGTCCCGCCTTTTCCTTTACAATGATATGAGTACGCTAAGATGTTAATTGAAAGTAGATTATTATGCAACATATTAATTACTGTCACAAGTGTACCGCACAAAACAGGTTGATCATGTTTGCGTTATGCAAACATTACTTCCTACGAAGACTTTGTGAAGTCTTCACATCGCTCCTAATAACGGTAAATGTAGACCTTAATGGTACGTAATTTGTATGTTTATTGAGTGGAATGTACATCATTACCAGTCATAAACATAAGTTCTGAGAATTGCGTTATCATCGCCTAAACGGTGTCCAAATGTATAATTTGGTCGAATAAAAACAAACATGATTACGACATAAGAACGATTGTATATGAATTAGCTATTGTTAAGTTGTTCATGCCTAAAGTAGATGATAATCATATTTTGATGAATTAGGTGTGCGCTAAGAATTGTAGAATATTATTCTGAACGTGCCTATATACGAGAAATGACAGATATTTCAAATCTTTCATAGTTATATTTCTTTAAGCTTTCATGGTTACTGATATAAACTGTACCACTGTTACCATGTACAGTCAACAGCACATCAGGTTACCCCATTTCCGTTTTTTCTCTCGCTCTTGCCAAATAACATTTGTTCGCGATAGAGCAAGGAGGACTGACCGGAATTGGGTAGCGTGATGTGCCGGCCACCGTACCTCATTTATTTCAAATATCTGGTCTGAACGAATTTATTGTTTAATAGTAATTTTGTAACTGCCAATTTGAGTTTTTCTGATACATTACTAAACCGAATCCATAAAAGGGCTGCTTACCGTAGAAGATACTTTTTCTGCCTGTAGAAACATGGTCAGAAGCTATGTTAAACTCAACTCTTCTTATCATTCCGTGACAATTCCCATCGTCCAGTTCCCAGTTTGATGCTATCACTATAAATATTCGTGTGCATGGAATACCCTGAGCAGTTTGTGATATCTCCAAAACAGGACACTTCCTGGACTTGCTGTATTGTAATGTCACTCTTGTGAGGAGAGACAGCCTTTGGTTTTAGATTTTAAGGCTATCGATGTGCATCGTGGCATTTGCGATGTCAAATGGGCAACAAAAGCAAGGATCAACACAATAGTAACGCGTTTACACAGGAGGATTGTTTTAAGGGATTTGTTTATATGGGTTGATGTTATATTTTTTGCTTTATAAGAATCATGCATATTATTTTGACGTTAGTTCAAAACAAAAGTAGGCAATTGATGTTGCTAGCCTACGGCCACATAGCAGCAGTCGGAGAATACGTAACAATAAGCGGATTTTTATGAGTAGAAGGAACTCTTGTAATTATTTGTGTTTTTAATGTACCACATTCTTGCGAAATAAACGTTCTTTCTTTCTTTCTTTCTTTCTTTCTTTCTTTATGTTTGAGATTGAACTGGAATCTCTCATGTTTTATTTGTCTTCCTACCCCCGAAGATACCACCAAAAGACGATCATCATCATCAGCTTTTGTATTGTCAGCTAGCTGTCAGCATTTTGCTTCTTGTAATGCACAAAAACCCTTAGGTACTCTTCAGGTCAGCAGTGCGCAAGTGATGCCTCTGGTGTTGCTCGTAGTCATGGCTTGCTGTAACTTTTTACCATCAGGCGGCCTTTTGACGTGGACTGATTGTGAACTGCCCAGGCCCTATCATGATCGGCACACAACACCTATCCTTCAAATGTCTATTAAAGCATTATTTTACTGGCTTACACATTTACATGTAGGTCTTATTAAGTTGGGCTTTACGTTGACAGCATTAATTTAATCATCATCATCATTATCACCCTGTCGTAAAGCCTCTCCCAAAGTGCGCCTCAACACCCGGTTTATTACCTAAATGATCGTTCCAATATTTTCATAAATAATAGAATTTGCAGTTTCATCTAAGTCGTTACAGCTCAAATCTATAAACGAGGAACCACAATTATCAGACTAAAGACTAGTTAAAGCAAACCATGCTATACATGCAAGATTGTGTATTCAACGTCTAGTTAACTTTATTCAGTATTTTCCCATGTTTGTTTTCCAAGGCGACAATCATTTGTGATCAAAGCGTGACGGGCATTAATTAGCCTGAGTTGGGCTCAGTAATGAGAGATACAATTATAACACTCAAAATGTGGAGCATCATTTTCTCCCTTTTATTAATGCAAAGTCAGCGGAGAAACAAGATTTCATTGGCCTCGGTCATCAAAAACATGTTACTAAAGATAGGAAAACCAGAAAAAGACATTCCAGCCATTCTAGACATTGGCTTCCAGGTGAAAGTACCAGAAAAAATCGGCCGGTCTGTTAATGGTCTCGGTAGCACCATGGTTAGTGCAGTCGTGCGGTTTGCGAAAGACCCGGGTTGGATTCCCGTCAGAAGCCAAGACCTTTTTTTTCTGGTTTTCCTTTCTTTAGTTATATGATAATGCCAAAATGAAATAAACTATAAAATAATGTCTTGAATACTGCTTGCTCAGCAGGAATGTAAACATGAATAAGAAACAGAATTGATTGAATGTACGGCCAATTTGGTATAGTCGTTTAGAAGATGGCTACTAAACCAGAGGTGGTGGGTTCGATCCCCGCACATTACAAACATTCACATGAATAAGTCAATTTGCACGTATTTAAAGAAAAACTATCATCCGTTGTCTAGTATTCCATAGTACATATAAGCTTTGCTTGAGATTGGCCTAGACGGCGACTATGTGACCTAAAATAATGTCCAATCAAAATATAATTTTTGCTCAACATTCCTACTTCTACGGGTATCACTGTGTCATCTTTTTAATGTAGCCTTGATGCTTATCTATTTACAAACTAACGGTACGCAGTTGGTCCCGGTTGACGTCTAGGTGTCAGTCGTTAAGTCTAGTCAGAGGACTTAGGGCGGCTTGATACCATCTGACAATAAGGCAGCTCACTTACCTTACACCCTTCCAACAACCTGCACTGAGCCCGCATGCTGGAATATTTCAACCATACGGCCATGGAGCCATACCACCTGAATTGAAGTGATGCCTATGCCCAGCAGTGGGACGTATATAGGCCGTTTATGTTTTAATTTACGAGCTTTTATGTGTGGTCCAATCAAAATAATAAAATATCTATATATATAAAAGAAAGTCGTATGTTAGTTACTCCACTTATAACTCAAGAACGGCTGAACCGATTTAGCTGAAAATTGGTATGAAGGTACTTCAGAGCCAGGAGAAGGACATAGGATACTTTTATTTATTTTTCTTTTTTTTTTACTTCTTTCATTTATTGCCCTTAAGGCGGAACAAAGTTCGCCGGGTGAGCTAGTATCTCATAAAAAATCTACCAACCCAATAGTAGGTATTGCAATTTAACATACCAAACTCCTATTTGCAAAGCTCGTTTGTAAACCAATAACCTATTAAAATTATCATTGCCTTTATTAATTGCCAGTTTATAATTACAACATATATTGTTCTCACAGCAATAAAATTGGATACTCGGTCACATTTCATGCGGCACTTCATTGAATTTAATTGCAATCATTTATTTAATTGCTTCATTGGAAGTTGCTTTCTCGTTGAAAGGCTGTCGATTCTAATGTGACCAATAAAGATTATATGTTTGATCATACCTTTCTAATTTAACTTCACAATTATTTAACTAGCCTCTCAAAGGGACTGGCTATTTATTTTCTTTGTAGGCTTAACGGAGCTATCAATTTTTAGTTAATGAGATGAGAACTTTAAAAAGCGACAAGTTACTTATTATGTTTGTAATGATTAAATAGCCTTTTTATTGAAGAGATTTTCATACTCATGTCGGGTTTTAATGCAAAATAAACTCACTTCCGAAATGTTTAATGAATGTGTATTATGAAGGTATGTTTTGTAATAGAATAACATATCCAAAAGTTTTTCATTTTTTGAAATAATGACGATAAGGACATTGGCTACTTACTGAGTGTGGCCATACCTACCTCTACAAAACTATTGAAATTGTTTTGTCGTCCAACTTTCTAATTGTAGACAATAACCCAATTCCTCGGTGGTCACGGTACCATAAATTAGATGGAATCAAAAGAAAACAGTCCATATGTCACTTCTTAAAAGCTCTTTCAAGTGTAAAACAAACAATATTTGCTACTGTCTGGAACTTGAACAGATGGTAACAAAGAAATGTTGAATTTTGTAACCCTATTATGTTTTCGCTAGAGACAACAAATGGTATAGTAAAAACATGACGTGAACAATAAGGTTTGGTGGCCTGTCCGGCTTCCGTAGAACGAGATAATGACGGCCCAACTACTGTTGCTTTGTCATTTACTTAAAACCCCATGGGCTCTTAGCTCAATCGATTGCCCACTGAGATTCGAGATTCTCAGAACGAAGCATCACGTTTGGACAATTTGTTTTAATTTATTTGTAAGACGTTGTACGAGTATTTTACTTTTTGACAGCTTAGGAATCGTTTTTAGTAAGAATTTCCAAATAATTTATAATTCGACACATAGGTACGTTGATTTTAGAATTTTAAAACAGCACTGTATGTTATGCGTTGTGCCTGTGAACATACAAATAAAAAATAGTCTTTAGTAGAAACCCCGAAGACGTTAGTTAAATTATCTTTGAAAAAGCAGTAACAATTAATGTTTCATTCATTAACATACTTTACGCTAACGATTTTTATCACAAACATTCAGAAGCATACTGACTGTTGTTATCATCATGCATCATACCATAGAATTGGTCTTATGCATACGAACTATTATTTTGAAAGTTGACAGCTTATCAGAAATCTAAAACTCTTGTGTCCTCACACAATTCAGCAAAAAATAAAAGTAACAATGCAAGGAAAACACCAGGTATATCGTGTGTCAATACGCAATATATCTTTTGTGAGCCGGAATATGCACTGTATCTATTACTGTCACAGCAGAACTACAAAAATATTGCGTCTAAAACGCAATCGAATATTTTCTCCACACAATGAGGTGGAAAAAAAAAATACGGACAATTGCCCTTGTAACTTGAATACAGATCATTATCTGGGATTTAAAATAAGCTTATCTTTGAGCCAAACGAACCGATCGGTACTAATACGCCGGTACTTTTGTACAGATGGTTGGTAGATTTTCCTCTCTATTAGCATGTACCAATAGAATCGTTTTGTCCTAATTGTTTGTTCATTCGTCTATAACGTGATATGTGTATCAGAACATCGGCTTTGTTCACTGCATTTGTTATAAGCAAGTGCCTTTTTTAGGTAATTTCGTTGTAATTGTTTTTAACATCAATTTATTCGTTTTGGTTTTTTTATTCGACCTTAGTACATTTATCATTAAAATTTAAATAATCATAATTAAAATAACAAATGTTTATTATTTTATTTGACTACTGGCTTGGCAAGATACTGAGCAGTTTACAATTCAGCAAAAATTTATGTTTAACTAAATTTATTGGCATTTATAACATAATCGTGATTTTATTCAATAATTCAAGAAATTACAACAATAGTTGAGTGAAAAAAAGTATACAGTACCTTTTTTTTTTTTTTTTTTTTTTGACGGGGAAAAAATGCTTTATGCACTATCCCACCGTTCGGGGGAACGATGGGGGAGTGTGGGACTCCCTGCCAGTAAAAGGCAGGTCTACCGCACTAAAACGACCCCGGTGTATCTCCGCTTCGCCTTTGCGTGGGGCGATGTGGGATTCCGTTTGAATATCTCCACTTCGCCCCGAGCGGTCGGCCCAGCCTTCGCGCCGGGCCTCCTCACGCTATGGGGGGATATTCTGATACACGATGAATACCCCCCAGACGGGTGACACCATGCAATGTGGGTGAAAGCCCCCCGGCAATCATCCACCGGTGTCACTAAGGGACTGTTTGGGCGGCTGCGAACCGCCGCCTCTTAGTCCCCCTCCGCCTACGTCGGAGAGGTGCTGCCAGGGGATCCTCCTCCCTGGCCCTCTCCGCGGTCTCCTTCTGTTCCATCACAACTTCACAGAAGGAGACCATTGCTTCCCATGATCTCTCACTTTCAAGCATAGCTCGTACTATGCTTGGGAGTGAGAGATCCTCTCCGACAGCTGCCACCAAGGCGCGGCGCTGCTCCGCCCACGACGGACACACCTCTAGGGTGTGCTGGGCATCGTCCTCGGCTGCGCCACAGTGGTGGCACATGGGAGTCGGCTCCCTCCTGGCTATTTTGTACAGATACCTTCCGAAGCATCCATGCCCGGAAAGCATCTGCACCAACCGGTAGGTTAAAGAGCCGAACGTCCTCCGGCACCACCGACCGAGAACCGGTCGGATAGCGTCTATAGTGCGTGCACCATAGACGGGATCCACCAGTTCCTCCTTCCACTTTCTGAGGACCTCCTCTTGGGCCCTCTTCCGGACGCGCTCCACCTCCTCAAAGGTAGGGCGCTCCCCTGTGGTTCTTGCTGCCGCCCGAGCCTCATAAACGGCAGCAAGGACCCCCGCCTCCAGCTCCCAGGGGGGCATTCCGGCCAACACGCAGGCCACCCCCCCGGAAATGGTCCGGTAGCCCCGGGCCGCCCTCACGGCAATCGTCCGCTGCGGCCTGCGCAGTAGCCGCTTGTTTGCCATGGTAAGGGCATCCGCCCAGATTGGCGCCCCGTAGAGCGCCATCGACCTCACTATGCCAGCGTACAGACGCCGGCATGTGGCATCTGGGCCGCCCTTGTTAGGCAATAGGCGGCCTAATGCGCCCGCAGCGCCGACGAGGCGGTTCGCGAGCACGCCGAAGTGCCCGCGGAAATTGAACCGTCCATCCAAGATCAGGCCCAGATACTTTATCTGAGCCTTCACGACGATCCTCACGCCGTCCAGGCTTATAGAGGCTCCTGGGGGGGGCCCTTGCCGCGGAGCGTGGAAGAGGATAGCCTCTGTTTTGTGGCGAGCCACCTTTAGCCCCAGGGCCTCGATGCGGCCGACCACGAGACTGGCTCCAACTTCCGCCAGTGTTGCCGCCTCCTCAAACGTCCCCCCCTTGGCTATGACAAGGGTGTCGTCCGCGTAACACAGGACGCGCAACCCTACGGGAAGCGCGCCCCGTAACACCCAGTCATAGCCTATATTCCAGAGGAGGGGTCCGAGTACGGACCCCTGGGGGACACCTCTGGACATTGGCCGCCTCCGCATTACCCCGTCACCTCCCACAAACAGAATTTCCCGCCCGGCCAGGTAGTCGCTCAACAACCGCCGCAAATAAGGAGGCACTCCAAAGTACCGGAGCGCCTCCCTTATCACGTTCGGGGGCAGGCTGTTGAACGCGTTGGCTATGTCGAGTGACACCGCCAACCGTCCTCTCCTTACGACAGGAGTTCTCGAGGGCCTCTCTTTTTAAAGCCTGTAAGGCGTCTAACGTCCCGCGGCCCGCTCTAAAACCGTACTGGCAATTGGACAGGTTTGGGCCCACCTCTGTGAGGTGCTGAACTAAGCGGGAAGCGATTATCCGCTCGAACAGCTTCCCCGCTTCGTCCAGCAAGACGATTGGGCGATAGGCCCCTGCCTCTTCCAGCGGCCGCCCTTCCTTGCGCAGAAGGCACAGGCGCCCTTGTTTCCATAGCTGGGGGAACTGTTCGCTCTCAAAAGCCGCGTCGAACAGTCCCCTCAGCTGCTCGCCTAGATGTATAAGGGCGATGCACAACACTTTCCCATGTACGCCGTCGGGCCCGGGAGCCTTCTTTTTGGCCTTCAGCCTGTCCACTGCCATATCCCACTCCTCGTCAGTGATCAGCGGTGGAGGGGATCCGCTGAGCTGGAGGCTCGACGGGGGTGCCATCACTGGAGGGGTGTGATCGGTCGATCCAGGAAAGAGCTCGCGAACCACACCATCTAGCACCTCCGGTTGAAGAGTTTCCATGATGGGAGGGCCTTGGCAGCGTAGCTTGCTTCTCGCTGCCTTGTACGGCCTTCCCCATGGGTCACTGTTGAGCCCCTCCAGTAGCTCCTCGCGAGCCCGGGCCTTGGCTTGGGTAATAGCTAGCTGTAACGCTTACCTATTTTGGCAATAGATGGCGTACAGCTGACCCTCAATTTCGGCGTCTCTGTTGGCCCGACGTCGGCTTCGCCCGTAGGCCCTTCTGGACCTTTGGCAGGTAATACGGAGGTCTGCTATCTCTTGGGACCACCAGTATACCTGCCCGCGAGGCGCGACGCCTCTCACTCGCGGCATGGCGGCGTCACATACCGCTTTAAGGCGGCACGGAAGTCTACGGCCGCCTGGTCAACCCCTGATATTGAAGTAGTGGCGCACCATGCCTGTACAATGGCCGCCTCTTCAGCCAACTCTTTATTAAGCTGACCGAGGGCCCAGCGGGGGAAAGCGGCCTGCTCCTGCCGACGTGCCGGTGCCGCCGTGTCTTGGGAGGTGGAGACCTCAAACCTTATATATTTATGGTCAGATAAGGTCTCCACCTCACCAAGCACCCTCCATTGCTGACATCTCTGTGCAATGGATGGGGTGGCAAACGTCAAGTCCACCACGGACCCCCCATTCTATCGCACACAGGTGTGTTCGGTCCCTCTGTTAAGGAGGGACACCCCCACGTCGTCTGCCCAGGCTTCAACGTCCCGGCCCCATGGCTGCGTTCGGACGGAAGCCCCTCCCCACCTGGATGACTTCGCATTGAAGTCGCCCATGACAATGACCGGAAGGGGGGCCAGCCTCCTTACTTCTCGACCTAAAGTTTCTAGGAGGAACAACAGGTCGGAGCGAGCGCCGTTAGGGGAGAAATAAACCCCGATCACGCCGTATTTCCCCCCCCAGGTGGTGGCTACATAGCCAGGCCCCCTCGCTGTCACCATTAGCGGGCGGGCGCCGCTGCCCGTCCCAGCGATCACCGCTACCGACCCATTTGTGTCCCCCGCCCAATTGGGCTGGGAGGAGACGAAATAGGGTTCAGCAGCTACTGCCACGTCCACCCCCCACTGCACCATTGCTTGGACCATGAGGTCTTGGGCGCCGGCGCAGTGGTTGAGGTTACTCTGGAGGAAGTTGATTGACAGCACTGAGTTCATAGTGCGATCGATTCAACTTCCTCCATAGGCGATGGCCGTTCCTCACTGATGGTGGGAGTATTGCCCTGGGTCCTTGGGGCTACTATTTTCCCTCTCTTTGGGATGGGGGCGCATTTGCTCCCACCCATTGCGTGGCCCGACGGCCGGCCCTCGTCAGAGCAGATTGCGCAGCAGAGGTCTGCTGCGCACTTCTCCGCCCTGTGCCCCGATTTGCCACACCGGAAGCAAAGGTCACTCCTATCTTTAGGTGAGGGACATGTTTGGCGCGTGTGCCCCGTGCCCATACACTTAAAGCAGCGCATGGGCATGGCCTCTAAAGCACGCACCTGGGCCGAGCTCCAGCCAACTAGGAGCCGACCCTCCTCCACCACCTTCTTGGCGGCCGCCACCGGGCACTTCACCGTCAGGTAGCCACCTCCTCTCGGACCGGTCCGGATTTCTCCAGCCCGAATTTGCTCAGCAGGGCAGCCCCCTTTTGCTGCTATCGCGGAGATTACTTCCGCCTTGGTGACGGAGTCGTCCAGCCCTTTAATTTGTAGGTCCGCACATTTGGTGGGCCTTGCCACCGTGGCAACCTCCGTCAAAACCTCGCGGATTCTTTCCGCGAGCCGGTCGGCCTTCTCGCCATTTTCTGCGCCAGGGATCTCAATGATCCTGGCCCCGGTCGCTGTGTTCCGAAGCTTGATTTTTTCGATGCCAAGGCCAGGAAGTGCGATACTTTCCCGAGCCTTTAACATCGCCTGTGCATAAGTGACACCCCTCTGGATTGCCTCAGGCTGTAACGTTATCACTACAGCCGAGGTCTTGGGAGGGGTGAGCTTTACCTTCTTCGGTTCCACACTCTTCTTTGCAACCTGAGCCACCACAGGGGCAGTCGCAGGTGCACCCGCTAGGGGGTTTGAGGGGGTCTTCTTCCCCTTGCCTTTATTGCGCCCTACTACCAAGTTCCATGACTCCGGGGTATTGGTAGTCAGGACGGCAGAGGGAGTGCCCTCAGTGGCTTCCGAAGCAGCCTGCCGCGTAGGCGCTTTCCCACATTTCTTTGGCGCTGATTTTGATTTAGGCGCCGGCGCTGGCCGGGCGGCAGCCGGTGCGCACAGCTCATTCATAGTGGTCTCTGCCACGGCAGTTTTTGCCGTTTTTGCCACTTCCTCCGCTCGTCTCCTGTCGGCCGCGAGTGGTGGCCGCAGAATCGGCGCTGGGAGGAGGCGCCCCTCTAGGCCCTCTATTCGGGCGTTGAGCATGTTGCCGAAAGTGTTGCAGAGAGAGCTCTTCACTTCCTCTGCAACACCTTTGGCCATCTCGTTGGCTATTTGCGCCAGATCTGCCACGGATGGCGCAGCAGGCTGCTGCTTCGAAAGGACCGGGCTTTTGTTCCGTTCGGAATAATCTCGCCGAATAGCCCGAACCTCCGCTTGCAAATCCTCATTTTGCCGTCGCAGGTTCCGCACTTCGCGGGCAAGTCTACGATTTTCATCACTGACGAGACGGTCCGAGATCGTCTCGAAGATGTCGTAGTACTCACCCGCTGCTGCCTTTAAGTCCTTTACAAACTCACCCTTAAGGTGCCCGGACTTTTTGGCTATTTCTACAATGCGCGCTGTCAGCTGCCCCGCCTTAGCACGTAGAGTTTCAGTGTCTTGGAACACTACTTCATCGTCAATGGGATTTTCCGCGGGCAAAACTGCCTTCGGCGACACCCGGAACGAAGAGGCCCGCGCCTCCTTAACTTCCTCCGCACGAGCCTCCACGCTCCTGGCGACGCGCTGAGCTCTAGTGTTGTAACTCACGGCAACACTGCCCGGAGTTGCCTCCTTTCCGCGTTTGGAGGCCGTCTTGCGGGTCGTCAACGGAGCCAATTTCGAAGTTGGAACCTCGTCTTCGGACTCACCACCAGAACCGAAAATCGGGGAAATGGCTGGCCGTTTTGGGCGGCCACCGCCAACAATCGCCTCCACAACGACCCTATCTGTATCGGACGTTTCCGCCATCTCATTTAAGGAGTCAACGGAAAGACCTTTGTACATTTTAACGTTTTCTGAGAAAACGCTTTTCCACAAACAAACGCACTCCAAGATCGGATTCGAGTAGGAACAAAAACCAGATCACAAGCCAGGTCGTATTTAGGAGTCAATTTCAGAAATAAATGCAAAGCCAAATCACAAGAGAGAATCAGAGTCAAGTCCAGTTTTCCTCGCCAAGTCGTAAGAAATTTCACATAAATCCGCATAGATACACACACCCTCAAAACTGTGAATCGCTTTGCGCCAGAAGCCGTTCGCCGCAGTCTGTGCCACTCCGTTACGGTGGTCACAGAACTACGTTGCCCAGGGTTCACTATCGGGGAAGTCGCTTCTGGGGGGAACCCCAAGTATACAGTACCTAGGTAAATAACTTTATTTCTCGAAGAGACCGCTTCCAGCAAGTTAACAATGTTTGATTACATCATTATCAGACTTAAAGCATTGATTTGCTTACATTTTTGGGCTTGTTGAAACGAATCTTTGATTTGCTTATAAAGGGGTAAAAATAGAAGTATTATTAAGTGCTTAACTAGCACTTTGGGATTCTTGACGATCCCAAAGTACCTGCCTTGCAATAGTCTACTTGAATAAAGATATCTTGAATTCGAATTCTTCTGTAGACTTTTTTCAAACCACTTGTATATGCCAAGCAGCGTCTAGGCTAAGGTTTAACCAGCGGGCTACATTATCAGGAGGATTTCAAAAGGGCACTATGTAAAACCTTCTGAGATTGAGCTTCTGGACGTAGTTCATAAGGAACATATTATTTACACAGATAGTTGAAATTTACCAAAATTCTTCTAAGACTTATTTAAAATAACAAGGTCGTAGTACAATGGAATTTTTGAGCAAAAGAAATATAAAAATTGGAAATCAAAAATGTCTAAGCCCTGACAGTGATTGATAGAGTGCGGTAGGTTGCACAATGGTGTCATAATTATAAATTTTGATCCTAAGATAACCTTAGAAATTTTTATTTTTATTCAATTACTTAAAGTGACCTGGTTTTAATAAAAATTATCGTTTTTTAAAACAATTAGTTCAGTAGATATTTTAAGATTTGTCAGCGCACATTTATTTTGCGCTGTTGCTGAAAACAAAGGCATGTCTAGGGTGGGTTTTTGAAATTGTCTTTTTTCTACAGCAAAATTACTGCAATCTCATGTTGATCGATTTTGATGTTAAATAGCGTCCAAATTCTTTGTCGCCTGTCTCTTTTTAACAGCTCGCGTACCTATGCGAAAATTATCAGCATAGTGGGTGCGATTGATTGACCATGACCACATAAATCTAAAGAAACTATTAAAGGCCTCCAAGACCGCAGAAACATTGGCATTGTCCAATAATCGATTCGACAACAGCATAGCAATCGATTGGAAAAGGACAAACGAATTGTATGGCGCCTATTTTCGACTGTAGGTGTGGCTACATACGGTATAATGAAAATCAAATTGTTACAATCTATAACGGACTCTTTGTTGGACTCAGTTTCACGGTAGGTTGGACTGCTGGCTCGGAAAGTGCAGCTGTCAACCGTATCTCAGACACGACAGCCAGCCTTTTGTCCTCTCGCAGATACGACTTCATATAAATGCAGTTTATGTGAATTCTTCAAAAGCTCTCAAGAATTAAATCTCATGAAAAAAATTCTGCTATTGTTAATGTTCTACACAATAAAGCGATGGTCGTATCGTTGGCACATTAAAAAGTATTCATGCGGTATCTTTGTAAGGTCCAAGTTTTTGTCCGAAATCGCAAGGATCTTGACACTCGGATATTTTGTCATCTTTCTTGCATTCATCCCCTAAATCGGCCGTGATTTTTGGTTTCATTAATGTTTCGTTTCGGTTTTTAAATAACTGTTACACCCTGAATGCATTCACGTATTCATTTTTAGGGTTCCCTAGTTTAGTTTAGAAATAAATATTATTTCTAAGATAAACAACATCAAGAAGTTGGGTAAATTTGCGCCTATTACTTTATAGTTAAAATAAGTCATAAACGCTACCATTGATAGTCTTATGAAATCGAAGTTGGATGGATGGCCAATCTAATTAAACTAGGTTAGTGACGTAAGTTAGTGATCAAAGATCAAAGTTTAGAAAAAAAAAGCAAGGAGGACAGCCTGTTTCCAGCCTGTTTTCCTGAACAAGAAGGACAGCCTGTTTCCAGCCTGTTTTCCTGAACAAGGAGGCCAGTCTCTGGATTTTCGGCCGAGCTCTTAGCCCAACAATATGATACAAGTCCTGAATTTATAAAACACATCTTTATTGGCTGTATGAAATATTTGAGTTTCACGTTTTTAGATCTCTAAGGGCTGAGGATTTTTAAATAAAAAATAATAATAATAATAAGTCAACCATTATAGCGACATAAAGTGTTTTTTTTTCTCTTATAAATCTTTGTTACTTTGTTAGACATGTAGTGTGTTCTAAGTTCATGCGACTGACTCACACTTGACCGATTTTTGTACGATAAATAACTATTGTGTTGTGAGAGCCTTGTTTATCGCTATGCACTCAACCTTCCTACGATACCGTTCTACAAAACAAGAAACCGAAAAGCAGGTTTGAACATTGGTCACGATTAAGAAGCGTAAAAACAATTGCGAGATTGTTAATGAACTAGTGATCATCGCCTGAACTTTTTCATGGTCGAATTCTGTGCGAGCATTCTGGTTATGGTCGATAGTCCGAGGAAACGGAATAATGGTTTCCACAGCCAGCGTGACGGAGCGTGGTATTGTCTCAATCAAATGGTTGGGCATTGAGTACGATGACCGCACCTTGCCTAATGATAGTACTTAGAGTCAGTTGATTGCGAAATAATATCGAACGTGCCAGTTTAGTTCTGCCTTCCTAAGCTTTTTTTTTGGTGGAGATTCAACTCTTTGGGTTCAAAATGGTCACTGAAGAGTTTATCCGGCAAAAATTCAACAAAACTAAACCCATCCCCTTTTAGCCTGACTAGATACCATACCACTCAATGATATTTGCAAGAGGTTGTAAGTATACGGTATGTCAGTACTGATGCAAAGTCGAAAATTTTCCTCTGGCGTACGTACCTATTATTTGACAGTGTGTACAAAATATTTTTTTTTAGATTATATATTAGAGCGTAAACGAGACAGATACTTGTAGCGGAGTGTCGTCTCAAACTGTCAATTTCTTTGCTCAGGTTTTCAAAGTTCTGATTTAGGTGCCACTTTTTCAGCACATGTAACCTATCTACGTCTTTTTTTATAATTTCATTGATGCCACTACCATAAATGAATTATTTATACCGGGTGTTCAGCTCATGCTGCTTAATTTTATTGAAGCGAACATTTAAAACATTTGTAATGTTCATAAGTAGGTTTTTTTTCACGAGTGTTAAAAGTGGCTATTAGATTACTACACGGTGGTGGACTCTAGAGTACAGTCTTTAACTTAAAAAAGCAAAATTATAAATCTCTCTACTTTTACTCTGTATGATTTAAAAACGTAGATTATCAGCGCCATTGTTAGACGTAACCTAACGAACTACTTTTGGCTTTGATAATGTAAAATGTGTATAGTGTGCCTTTTTGTGGAGTTGTCAACTGTTTCTTGGACATTGAACTCACGTTTCCCATCGTTGAATTCCCAACTTAAAGAGGACTATTAGTTATTCGTATGCAATGCGTATAAAATCCATCGTCTGATGCGTCCGAGAATAGATCAACCGGCACTAACAGATGGACTAATGTTATACACACTTCAACAGCTCGCCACGACTACTGATTTTATTTCGAACGTGACATCAACATTTTATTAACAAATGCACTTCATTAACTGTTTTGTTATTTTATAAAGACTTCCTTGCTTAAAATGCTAAATAACGTGCAAAAAAGTTTTAAAGCTGCTGGTTTGTTTCATTTTTACGCCTTGTAGTTGGGGGGAAAACTAAACCAGGGAAATTTGATTTTGGTATAAGGCTTAAATTTTATCCTAAAGAAAGACCAAGGAACCTCCTTCAGTGGCTAAAATATGATAAATGCAAGATTTTAAAGGTTTTTTGCGGAACATTAAAAACTGCCCGATAGCTAAGCTACCACAATAACGCAAAAAAATCTACATACCTAGTCAGAAAGACAGTGGTGAATCGAAAAATGTTCTCATTTTTCATTTTGTTATTATTTGTTCACGTTTATTATGAATGAAGTGTTCAAAACCTCAGTTTTGCACTAACAGTATAGGTATCCGATGCCACAAAGGAAGAAACTATTTTCCTATGTTTTTCACCATCACAGAAAACAAAAGCAACAAAAACAATGAAAACTAGGATGTCGTAAAGATCCGTCAGTGATTACTGTCACGTCAGTAAGCGTCATTTAATTTGAAAAAGCTGCCTATTCTGACTCTCCAAAGCGAATTATTTTTAATCAAATTCTCAAAAATTATTCCAGCGCCTAAGAATTCTTCGAGAGGAGCAATAAATCTGTCATACTCCTTGTTAGTGGACCGCTTTGATTCCTGGACGATCAAAGACGTTTCATCTGGAGGAATCTTGGTGACAACTAATTGGTTTACTTATAAAGGCGAAAGCGGTTAAATATGGATGTCCATTTCATGTTTGTTTTCGGAAACTACTCATACACTTTATGTACTTAGGTACGTAAAATACCGCGTGACTTCGTCCTCACTCATATTAACAACGCAAATTATTATCGCTCCCTTTGAAGGATAAAATGATTTACCTGACATTGCACATAATTTGTTTTAGGCCATCTTTCTATTTAACTTAATGTGTGCAAAGGCTCATAAGTGGTCAAACACTTTACACATTTTTTTATATAAGTCCCACTGCTGGGCACAGGCCTCACTTATTATGAGGTGGCGCGAGCCATACTATAACGCGCGAGCTCAGTGCTGGTTCTTGGAGGTATGTAAGGTTAGAGGGATCAAATGTTAGATGTTATCTCAAGCCACCCCAAGGTCTCCGACTAGGCTTCACGCCTGACATTAGCGACGTCAACTGGGACCAACTGCTTAACGTACTTCCGTCTGTAGCATGAAGATGCCCGAAAACTACATCACTAAATTTCGGTTGAAATGGTCAATTACACCTTGTTTGGTATTAAAATTTAATTTACCTTTCTATATTTCAAGGCAAAGTTTCTACATGTTTTGTTCTGGGCCTTTTGAAAAGTCCAATTACTTTTGTAAATATGCCTAGAGTTTAACTCTCATGGAATCGTCCTCAGTGAAATTGTGTCGTCCGTCACGTTTGCAGAGGAATTCCGAAAACAGTTTTTATGCAAAATTAACTGTTTGTTAGTTACACTTTGGCTGCACGTAGTTAGAGTTTTGAATGAATTACGGATGAAATGTGAACGTGTGACATACATAAACTGCAGTTTAATTTGTTAGAAAAATGTTGACAGAAACAAAACATGACAATTTAAATTCGCCAATGTGTGACAGACAATGTGTCAAGAATAATTATCCACTAAAAAGTGTTTAATTAAGTACTTGAACAGGTGCCGATAATAACTTACAAATAATACAATTCCGTAGCAAATATAGCATTAACTTCACAAAAAAGTTAATTCTGTTTCTTACTTAATAGTAAAATAAAATACTGCATCGCTTGAACTGTAATGATATGAATCACCTTTTAGGTTCTGCATGATTAATAAAAAAACACAGCCTGGCTTAGTCGGATAAAAACAAGTTTCTAAAAGTCATACTAATTATGAAATCGGTTCGTATCTCAACAATGAAATTATAGATTGTTGATGTTAAAATCAGCGTAATCACGTACATGGCCCTCATTATGGCGTAAATAATTAAATACGCATGCTTCTATAGGGCACGAAGCTACGTAGGTGGGTAAATCTTCACTTGCCCATCTGACTGCGTGCATCAGTTCACATGACTGACGGACTAAAGGTAACGCCACAGTAATCTAAAGAGAGATTTTACAAACTTATTGGATGTATAATATTTGTACTTCGTGGTCCAAAGTTCAAGACTGGCCGTAACACCTACTTTGTGTTCATCGTACAATTTGCGGCCAACTCTCCAGTGAAGTAAAATAATTAAAAAAAAACAAGCTCCCAGGATGAAAGCGAAAGGCTCGCCATTTACCACCTTAGGTTCGAATTCTTTTGGCGAAATGTGGACCTCTAGATTTTCCGTCTACCTTGACGGCAGAAATCAGTGTGCCTTTACTCCGATCGGAATAAAGTAGTGACCCTGTGCCCGGGTTTAAGGAAAAATCGGAACAAGCTACATGTATTATATTTCTTGGGAGACTGAAACGTGGCTTAGCGCTTCTAGTTTGTTGGGTTTAATTTTCCTTTTTATACATTTTTATACAGTTTCTACGAAATACACTGATTTTTAAATCAAAGAATGAAGTTTAATCAAGTAAACAGACAGTTAAAGTTCTCATCGCACCAACCTACATCGTAACTCGAAACAGTACACAATGTTGCCGAGAGTTTGGGCACATTAACCCACTATGGTGGCCTAATGCGGTTCTGTAGGCATTAGGCTGCTGGCCAAGTTATTGTTAACCGACCCGTATGGCGTTTTGGCTAGTCTAATTACTGCTGTGACATAACTGCCGACATGTTGCACGAGGAAGTGTGATAGATAGCTAGCTATCTATTAAGTCCATACCTACTCTGGAGGAAAAACCTTGGCCCTACTGACTTTATTGGATAGAATTTTTTTCAAAGAATTCAGTTTTCTTGAATTGGTTTCAAAAAGTTCGTACAGGTCGGCAATGAGCAAGGATTGTTGCTAAAAAATCACGTTTCCGTAGGCTGCAAAATTAAAAAATCTTTTTCCTGTTTTCGACCGGGGCCAAGCAGGGATCTGTAATTTAAAAAACCTGTTCGTTATTTCTGTTTTCATTCAGTTATTGCAATGTGATGACGTGTGTTAGATGTGTCTTAAAAAACAATGTTTTTATCTGACATCTTCACAAACCTCACACCGCACAGCTCTGGTGTAAGACGGGTTAAGCATTGCTATTTCGGATTGTTAAAAAAACATTGTTTTTCTGCTGCTATAAGTACCTACTTCTTTTCTTCGCTTAGCTTTTAATAACTTGGTGAAATTGTTCTAGTACTAAATTAATTTTAATCGTCAACGATTCAACACAGTGTATTAAGCTACCGCTCACATCAAAAAAAGTTACTAAGGTGACAAGAAAAGATATAAGTATGACTGAAGAGAGTGCTAAAAAGTATCATCATTCTTTAATTCCCGCTCATTCTTTCACTAAGTCCGCGGCCTAGCCTTCACACGCGATCCGCCGGCAGAAGCGACGGCACCAGGTCAATCCACTTTGTTTTTGCACCGCCCATAAAAACAAATTACGTTCACCTCATCTATCGATCGCAATAACCGCATACGACTAAGCTAATAAAGGAAGCACGCAATGGCTCGCCTGAGCAGACAGTGTAAGAATGGTCATGTGTTCACTTGGGTTGACCGCAACTAATTTTAAACTGCGGTAGATTTAAAAACGATTTGGTCATTGATTAGCTGAACTTCTCAGAACAACATTTCTTGATAATTAAGCAAATGCTTTTGATAAAACCGAATACAAGTAAATTAATAAGGAAGCACGCAATAGAGCTTGCCTGTGCGTATGTTAAGATATTTTTTATCTATCAATACCAATCACCGCATACACCTGAGCTTTATTGGTAAAAAAGTTGTCTGGCTATGTTATTCAAACAGTATTAAGTGAGATTCCATCACATGAGATTCAAACTAAAAACTGCAAGATAAAAGCTAGACCTAGTGTGTTCAACGCGTTTGACTGTAAGCGATCGTTAATAAAGCTTTTCAAAACTTTATTGTTCTAAGAGTCGGCTCACGATATCAATATCAAAAGCAGCATATTATCTAACCTATGGAATGAAGCAAGCAACGACTCGTCTGAGTAAACATCAGTGTAAGAATTGTTGTGTTTGATGAGTTTGACCGCAACAAATTTTCAACTTCATTGGAGGTCAGAAACGTTGTAGCATCTTCCATCGTAAAGCTTTTTCGTACAAACATTGAAACTTAAAAATGAACCACGTTATGTTCTCACAACTAAGTGAAATGTAGATAACAATTAAGGAGGGGCTATAATAATAACTTCGAAGCCCGTGGCGCCTTGTGACAGTAATCGGCGAAGGTCGCTGTTGTAAAGCAACTCACGCCGGGTCGGAAATGGGATGGGTGACTACCCCGACCGATTTATTTTTTGGGCATCTCCATGCTTCGGAAGGCACGTTAAGCAGTTGGTCCCGGTTGACATCGGGCAGCTTGATAACATCTGACATAAGGTTGCTGACTAACCCTACACCCCTCCAACAATCCGCACTGAGTATGGCTCGCTCCAACTCATATTTGAATTGAGGCCTGTGCCCAGCTCAATGAGACGGATATGTGCCGTTTATGTTTAATGACTTTGTAAAGTTCACCAATACTCATTATATTTAACAATTAAAGATTCTGCCCGATATTTTTCTTATCTTTATTTCAAGACCAAAAATTAACTAGCCCTTAGTTGCAGAAGTTAAACACGACATCGTTTGTCTCAAGACAGTATGTTGTTTTGTTTAATGGGTTTAACCGCAACGAATTCTGGATATTAAATGGGTAGGACATGAGGTCAGTTTGCTCGTAGCCAATATTTAGTCGGTCTCATTGACGCAACTTCCTAAACGTTTTGATGTTCCATGAAAACATTATGTGTTCCGTTTTGCCAATTTTAGTCCGTGCGCTAACAATAAATATTTGCTGGTCACGTGGCATAAACCTTACGTACTAGAACTTTGTTTGATTACTATTAAACCTTGCTTAGCTTAACATGTCTTTTTGTACTGTGCCTAGTGGGTGTTTCCTCTATATTAAGTATGTATATACAAAAAAAAGTCAGCAAGTTTATAAGTATGTTAATCCGTTGTCTAGTATCCCATAGCACAAGCATTTAGTTGCTTAGGTTGGGGCTATTTATTTTTATTGTGCAGATCACCAGAAGGTAAGCAGTCACCAGAAAAGAGCCTTGATAAATCAGAATAATTATTCAAGTGTTACCGATCCTGTAGGTATTAAAGTAAGGTATACCTATCTGAGCTCCGTTTTGAACATCATCTTTTCAGGAGAAACTGACGATCTTAAGAAATAAATATCTATGGCAGCACTGTAAATTAAGAGTTTTCGTCATTATAACGTCTTGGTAGATCTATCAAATTTGAATTCAAAATATTATTATTCGATATGTTTTTTTTCACCAATAATCCTGAACTACGAGGAGTCGAACCCAATTTGGACGAAAGCTAAATCTGCAATTTTTTTTCAGGATTTTAACCGCAGTTATATTAAATAATTATATTAAATGAATCCATTGTAAAAGTCCACTGATAATTTTCTGATTCCAGAGATCACAGTAGCGTATTAACGCGTTGGAGACCGCACGAACACCGACGTAGATGACCGCATTTAAATGTGCATACAAAATATCGATGCAACACAATGCGAATACTGGCCTATCACAAACTTAGCTTTACACCCAACAACGGCAAGTTCCAATCCGAAAACGACCCAATTACAATCCGACTAAGACGCTTATCCTTTACAATTTCAAGTTTGAACTGATCAAATAGGTTGGTACGTGTGCAATAGTGGACAATAACGCTGACATGTACTTGAATGCAAAACAGCTAACATGTCATGCTGTTTTAACTTTATAGGAAGTGCGGCATGCAAATGTTTTATACAATCCACCGACTTTATTCAAGAGTCCGTAGATTCTTGTGATGCAAGAACGCTCGTGCAGATTGCTAAAGCCATTAAAGACGCTATAAATATGCGAAAAAACTGACGTCGGAATATAAAGAGATCTTGTGGTGAAGTAGTTTTTGTTTTTTTTAATGGTAATGCTGTTGGGATGTTTGCGAACGGTACTCACATTGTAAACGTAATCATGTAGGAAGCACATTCAGGTGCAAAGTAATGAAAAGTTTCGTGAAAATTTGGAAAACAGAACCATATAAATATTTTAATTTTAAATATTTTAAATATTTAAAACTGTTTTTTGAAATTTGAGTTTCGAAAATGCCATTAAACAAGGAGAAAAGTTAATGCTCCTCTTGCAAAAGTTGTCAGCGCTTTACCTACCCGAAAGAGATAATGTAACTCGTTAGTTGAAGACCGATGGAGACAATTTGTTCACCGATTGATTACGAGTCACGATCCTCAGTAAGGGAACGACTAAAAGAGACAGAAGAATGACAATAAGTAATGACAATTTGAAATACTCATCTAAATTTTGAATATTAAATAGTGCCTCTTAAAATTAAACCACCCCCTTATTCATAAAAACTTAAAAAGCGCTTCAACAACACATTAACTTTTTTACCGCTTTGTCTCTTTCATTCTTGTTGCTGCCACCATTTGCGAGTAAGTGACAGGACAGAACACGTCAATAGCTTAAACTATGCTTTAGCGTTGCGTTCGTATTTATGAATTAGGGGGTCAGTCTATCAAATAGTCCAATAATTAAAAGTCTATTATCAATTTAGCTTAAAACAACACGACTAATCGAATACAAAGCCATATTTCATGGCTGTTACATTATTTATGAAATTAATCGTTTAAAAAATAGCGATGGTCAAAAAGATAACCGAAGCTTAATTTATTCGTTTCATTCACTTTATTGTTGTACCCGAAGACCTCAACCGCTCCCATTAAAGTAGTTATTAGAGAAACAAACAAGAAACTCCCCACGATAAAATAATTATCGCTTTTATCTCAGCCGAACGGGGCGTAGCAGCCTGAGGGTTCAAAAAGAATTCACAAGATCCCGATCCCTTTTGAGAAAAAAAAACTAATCTAAAATTGGATGGCAAATGACGTCAGCAAAATTGCTTTAAGCATTAATGCCGTTTGTGGGCAAAACACCGTGACCAAGTTAAAACAAACTACAAACGACTAATGATAGAGCGCCCTACTTTTGAGAACATTTAAAAAATCTATCTTCACCTGTTTCGGGCACCTGCCGTGATGACCGACTATTAAAAAAGTAAAAAAACCCTGCATATGCGTATCCTACCAATGTTAACAATGAGAACAGTTTTTTTGCATCATAAATATGTAAGGAGCTTGTTTGTTAAAGCAGTTTACCTATTCGGTTTCGTTAATAACGAGAAGGTTGAGTTAATAACTCACTATACTATGAGGTTTAATAAGACATCTCATACATATGTTCCAGTTACGAAAGAATAAGTTGGATGCGAAGGTTTTTAACTTAATAAGCTTAATTTATGGTACTGATACTTGTACATCAGTACGTTACAAAACTGTACCAATAGAGATATAAATAAATAGTTTTTAAAAAGATAAATTTAGAAACAAAGAATATTAAATTTTTAGCGTTTATACTTTTAAAATATTTTACTCTCGAGCTTTAAGAATTGTAAACTATTAGACGGAACTAATTAACTTAATCATTAAAGCTAGACCTAGCCTATAATTTTTGCTGTACTTTAGAGTTTCAGATTTGCATACTATGTTCATGATTTGAAAGGCTTACTTAAAATAATATACAAAAATAATATGACACTAAAGTTAAATTTAAACTACATCTGCTCATTTTTTCCTACAATGCTTTTTACTAATTTTAGTTTCTATAGTCGTATCTATAAGTCGTTGTACTTATGTTTTTTGAAAGATATTTTTTTTTTATTTTACCAAGATTACGTTCATTCAATATGAGTAAGTAAAAAATCTACTAAATTAAAGACGAAATTTAGTAGATGTGAAGCATCCACATCATGCTAAATGTATTTTAAATCATTAACTCTTAATACAGTAACCAAGACTTAATTAAGGTACAATGAGGGCCAGCCCCGAGGTATCATTTGCTATTGTGATAGGCCCGCTCCTTCGGGGTTCGATGTATTGTGTTTCCGCTTAATAGCAAAAATGATAAATGTCTCTACTGAGAGAAAACTCGTACTAAATTCATAAGGTTTTGGAGATTTTTGATCATAAATCTTGGAGTTCATTTTTTTAATGAAGTTAAGACGTATGAACTTCCTTTAAATAAATAATGAGATATGCTTTTGCCTCGATTATTGAAACTAAAAGTTGTTGCATTTGAACGATACATTTTAATAAAGAAGTTAAAACAGTGTCATGTTGTGTTTAGTTACTTTTTCTGTATAACCTAACATCATAATCTGTTATCTACTTACTTTGTATTATAAATTTTTTATCAGTTCTAAAATTGGCTACGGATACTTCTAGCAAGTAAGTAGTGAAGCAATTCACAAAAAAACGTATTGTTCATCTTCCTGGCATTAGTCTGGACAGCTCATGCAAAATTAAAGGAATTTATTGATTGCATAGTAGTAACTCTCTCAGCTAATATGTCAAGCCTTAGAACACAGCACATTCATATAGCACAAACCTCCTAATTAAATAAGAACAAAGAGGCACCGACTACCATAACCATAGAACCCCCACGTCGCACCTATAAAGGCAACATAAAAAATGTTAGCCAAGTTATATCGAAGCAGACGTGATTTAACAAAAAGCGCAACCCTTTTAGAGAGAAGTCATGGTTTAAACGTCTTAAGGCACACTTTCCTAAACTTAAGTAAGCTTTTAGAGATGATACGGCTACTTGCCTTCGTTAATCTTCTTTGTGGGCGCCGCTACACTCTTTGTATTCACCGAGTCGAAGTAATCCCTCTCTTTACTTTTTAAACAATCGCCACAAAGAAATTTGTTTAGCCGTACGTTAACTAAAGACATAATTTGCTGGAAATAATAGCTCCTGTTTGCTATTTAAACCTTCTTTGTTGTTTGGATATTGCTTGTTTTTGAGAAAATATTACGTGAAATTAAAATTTAGAAGACGATCTTTGGCGGAAGCCAAAGTTAACTGATCAAAAACTTCTGTAATTAATATCCCACCGCTGGGATTGGTCCAACTTCACTTGCTCTAACATTGTTAGAAAAAGGAATGCAGACCACATACATTTTTCCAGGCTCACAAAAATTTAAGTTAGGATGGTTACCTAGCCTGAGGCCTAACGAATAACATTTAGCGGGACCAATCAGCTAAGACCTAACTTAGGTCTCAGCTGATTGGTCCCGCTACCTACTGCTTAATGTTAACTTACGACTTTTTTATTCCAAGGTACCATGCGAAGGGTTTCAAATTTTATTTTATTTTACAAATTTCCTTTTTTTTCATATTCAAACACATGACTGTAATACACCATATGTCTATCTAAACGAACATCCTTTTCAAAACACAAAGCAATTGTATGATTGCTTAAATAATTCTTTAAAAGTCCTCTTATCTGTATAAGCGAAAGGACGGGTTAAGTCCTAATCAGTCGCGTCAATCTTAATGAAATTTATTAAAATGCGTTATTGTTCAAGCGGAAACTACCCAGATCTCTTTTTACTTCAAATCACACAATAGGTCCGAGCCACATGGCTTTTTTGTCCCCATATGAAGATTCAACTGTCCGACAACGAAAGGGTTGACTCAGTTTTTTAAGTCAATATGAAAACTATCGCGTCATCGCTGTTTACTATTCAGGTCGTTTTGATGTATTTAACTTGACAGATATTTCACTAGAAACTTCTACTTAAATATGAAGGAAACCTCAATTGACAGGTTAAATTGTAATTTAATTTCCATGCACGTCATTCAATGTTTTTTAATGAATAAATCACAATTTAAAATATTTAATATGGTTCACTTACCAAATTCTACTTCTATTATTATTACCCCTTATTCATAAACACTTAAACCTTCACCTTCATAGGAGTGAGTTCATATTTGAATTAATATAAACGTGGTTTCTAAAACCACAGTCGGTATCAGTAACGCCAGCTGCTAATAACAGTAATCTAGGTAATAAATACACTAATAATTCGCAATTCCCATGCCTGCGAAGGATTCGCATTATTCAAATCGGATTTCTTTAGAACACGAGACCACATATCACTTTACAAACCTTTTTCTTTGGCAAGCAAAACCTGCGCTATCGCTGGCCGCTTGAATTATACATCAAAGAGCAATCGTTCATTCAAGAGTGTATTGAATAGTCGTTAAGAGAGGATTGGGCGTGGGCTACAATGCCGCACCGAACGAGACCGACCTCGACAATTTCAGATCACTTGCATACGAAAATGCATTCATGTAATATAAATCTTTCCGGTGAGGTACGAACAACTATACCACTCCCACTCGCCGCGAGCTCGAATACGTATATTAAATTCTGCTGGTCCGAAGTCTTTATTTAAAACGGAACCAACAATTTTAGCTTGTATTTTCAAGCGATCTGGGCCCACTTCGGCTCCCATCGCCGCTTTCGCAGCCAACGGCGCTGGAGTATTTCGTTTGAATGGGTATTAATAATTTTTATTGCAGGTCCATTGCATTGTGCATTACAGTTGGATTCCTTTGGATTTTTTGCGACGTCCATCAATAATATTCGTACAGTTGAATGTGCGCACTTAACAGCTGTATTGACCAGTCTTTTGGTTATCTGATTAATGCATTAAGACGTTTTGTGAATAATTAATCAGTTATTGCATTTTTTGATGGATGAACAAAATGAGGCGTTGAAAGATAATATATTGTAGCTACCAGGACACGTGCAACAACAGAGAGGTATCACTCACGCATTGCCGACTTTGCAAGATATGGGGTAACTATCGTGTAGTCTGCAGGACGAACAATAGCAAACCTACTTTATAACAGTTTCTTGGCGAGTTTTGACTGATAGAGCATTTAGTGTTCCACATTAAAAGGGAAAACTTAGGATAAAGTGCCTAATGCTTTTTAAAAATTGTTTTTTTTTTGCTTAGTTGTCTATTATAAATACTCAATTAGTTCAAGTCTCTACCACATGTCTAAATTGACCTCAGACGTAAGGCTAAACGGTATTTAGCTCCTAAGCGTTTGATCTTGAATTCTTGACCTCAAGCTTCGAAGGTCGCAGAGGTCGCCAGCTGTTTTTAAGACACTCGTCTGACTTACTTCAAAACGTATCATTACCCAACCTAATAACAGTTAATACAAAGGAAGCGGCATGTCACAATGTGACGCGTTGTATCAAATCGCGCTGACGTACAAGTTCCAATGATATCTTGGTCCGGCCGTCTCGAAAAACGTGCTGCAAACGATATTAAACCTTAATTTTATGAACTTGAAGGTGAATTTTCTGATGAAGCATTGTGTACACCCCTGACCCTTGTTGCATTGCTCAGTAACAAATAAAATAACGGGGAAATATTTTGTAAAATGTTTGTGCCATGGAGATACTATTTTGTTGGTTATTACAATTTTATTGTGACCAAGCAAACGAAATAAATGTGCTTAAATAAAAACTACAGTTTTAAATTATCTGTTAGATAATTTAAAAACCTGGTTATTTTTAACTATGTCTATTACAAATCTGTACATGTTTAAAAGATATTTTGCCAACTAAGTGATCCCTAGATAAAATGTGATTTTTTTTAAGGCTAAATAAGATACATTTTCGATTAACAAAGTTTGAATAGAAAGTCCCATGCGTTGTTCTGGCAGTAAACAGTTTGGTGGGTTTTAATTCAATCGAAAATTATAAGCACAGGGTTTTTATGGGATTATTTAGTGGGAAAATGATTTTTGTATTGTAAAAAGTATCGTTAAAAATTATTTTAAAAATATATGACAACCACTTAACTCTTTGCTACTGAATCTATATCAGTTTTAATCTACAAAAGACCTCATTATAGACCATCTACTACCACGAGAATGCACGAGTACAGTCAGCATCAAAATAATACGTGCGTATAGAGTGGTCACTTATATTTGAAGCAGAAAAGCAACCTAATCACTACATAATTAAAATAGTATTTCACTTGTTTCAGATGTTAGTGATGCTTCAAACGACATGAGACTGCCGGGGTGGTGTCACAGCTGCTTTTGTCAAACCGGCAATACTCTTTGCCGCGCTGCTTACAGATCATTCTGATGCTGATTGTACAGAGGCGCATATATCAACCTTTACATAGGGGCACTTTATGCGGCTAATGTTAGACCCATTTTGTAATGGTTTTGTGAATGTTGATGTGTGCGCCTCTGTACCATCGATGCAAAAGGCACTACAGAGATGCAACGAGCAAGATTAGAAACTACCAGCAGCATACGTTATCCTAACAACAATTCGTGACGAGACATCTCCAGTACGAAATCACTGTTGAGACTAGAGGGTCAAAGGAACAAGAAGATTGAATTTTAGGTCGGATAGTAATAACATTTAAAATGCTTTGATGATCCTTTTAGCGCAGTGGTTTCTAACTTGACTTCTGAACTTACGGCATGAAACTACTATTATGTAGGCGCTTTAGTAGTTAGCCAAAATTAAAATAAATAATGATTTATTTTATGAAGAGCCCTTTCAGGCACTTAAAGCCTGCAAAATGTGTTACTAGGCCGTAACATAACTTGATAAGAAATATAAGATTTAATAAAACAATAACGTGATTTAAAAAAAAAGCCGTCCGGAAGTTGAAGTCTCTTTCACAAATCAACAAAATTTAAATTGAAGTAAGCGGTGGGACCATAATAGGGGGTAGACTTTTAACCCACCACGTTTGTCTAGTGCGCTTGGTATCGAACTGACAGACCGCATACGCAACACAACAATACGTTCCAAAACCCGAGTTACCGATGTCTCCCAAAAGGCCGCTCAGCTAAAATGGGCTTGGGCTGGACACGTCTGCCGCATGCAGGATGAGCAGTAGGCTAAGAGAGCGACCGAGTGGGTGCCTCAAGGCAGAAAACGACTTCGCGGCAGACGCGATGGCGGGACGAGTTAGACTCGCATTTGGAAGGCTGGTTCAGCATGGCTCTAGACCGCAGTCAGTGGAAGAGTGGTGGGGAGGCCTCTGCCCAGCAGAGGGATAGCGCAGGCTGATTATAATAAAATAAGCGCTGGGACTCGCAATTAATAAAGATAAAACTATATTTTGTTAAAATTATATTGAGACTAAAAATGAAATATCACGGCATTTGTATGTCTTTCATAATATCAACAAAATTATACACTCTTTCAAAACTGAAAGCATGTGTTTTAACGAAAGCGTGGCAAGTTAAATTCTGAAGTGGTCCATTCTCTCCGATGCTCGATTGTTCGACCTTTTAACTATCGGGCCATTGGACTACGAAACTCGTCCAAGCTGTAAAACAGTAGGGGTTAGTTTCATTAGTATAGTACTTGAAACGCATTTTGAAACACTGGTAACTTGTGTAAAACAACAAGTGCCGTCAGGCCACGCGCAGGAGTAATTATTGTAAGTCACTAGCGGCCGCCGCCGCCGCCGCCGCCGCGCCGCACATCTCCGCACATCTCCGCTTTGGTGGAGTCTGGGCCTTATACTAAAGTATAAAAAATATATGACGACACATTCTGAAACTTAACAAACATACATAATATTATTATAAAATTCATCAAAATCGGCCAAGCCGTTCGAAGGAGTTTAGCATCAAACACTGTGACACGAGAATTTTAAATCCATAAGATTTTAAACTTGATTTCATGCGACCGAGACGTAGTCTGCGTACCTACTTGCTGTAGTTTCTTTAACCCTCAATCCAATTTCTAGTAAATTTTACTACTTACTTACCCTTTACTCCTGGCATAGATACGATACGATTTTTTATGTAACAAAATTTTCCGACTTGTGGATCGTGACGTGCGGGGCAAAGTTTTTGTATTGATGGTTTTTTTTGAAGTAGAGCATTTATGTATGCTTTATGTTATTGGGAAATATTTGGTTTAAATAGTATATCTTAATAATCATTGATCAAACTTCAGTAAAACTAACGTGTACAACAATGGGTAATTTTACTAGGCAATTTTGGTAGGCGATAAAACATAATGACTTCCTGTTACACTTTCAACAAAGAATTAATTAAGTTACTAGAGGGTAAGTAAAAAGTTTCAATATACAACTTAAAAGGTTGAAACTTTGCTAAGGCTTTCCACACATTTTAAGGAGACATAAATGTCGTTATAAACACTAGGACTACACACACAAATAGATCAGTAAAAAGAGGTGGCGTAGTTAGGCGACATAGCGCAGTGACCATTTTAAGAAAGGTTCTACGTCTGACATCTGGGTGTAACCCTAAACTCAACTATGAGGTCGAACCTGTGCTTTCAAAGATGAAAATGTACGACGCTCTCTAAATAGAATTCCATAATAGGTCACCATATTATACACGTAAAACGAACATGACAATGTGTTCTTTCTCTAACTGTTTTAATTTTTACCTGCTGGGAAGGAGGATCAGATATAAGGTTGACAAGTACAGTAATAAAGACTGGGCTAGTCAATCTCATTTTAAAGGCCTTCATCAACACTTCAAATCCAGTATTGGAAGAAGAACCAACCACACTCGCTACAAGAGCGTTTTACGTCTGGATAGGACAACACAGGAACGCATCACTGAAGCTTTTGGTGCAGGCCGGTAGTCGCTGGATCATGTCAGGATGTTAACGCAGACCTGTGCATTTGGTGCGGGAGTGGAACAGAACCACAGTAAACAGAGAACAGTAAAATATCTACATACATACAAACGTGCCGCTCTCGGTTTAAATGTGTGTCACCACCGCACCGCACCGCACCGTGTCAGCACACGATTCCACGCACACGCCAGCATAAAATATGGGGGGATACCGTGGTGACAGCACGTACGGGCTGTGCCACGTATCTGTGTGCACGCTAGGCTAATAACTGGGCGGGCGGCCTTAGATAACCTACTGTTATGTTTACTGTGACAAAACATCCTCCGTTGTAAAAGCGGTAGAGGACACTCAACCTTGCAATGTATCTGCGCAGTTGTTGCCTCTGGGTTACCAATGATGCAAATAACGCGTCGCTGAACGAGGTAAAGTGCGTGTTACCATGATGGCTCGAGTTTTCCATCACCGGAGAGTTACCCGAAAGTTGTTTGCTAAAATGAAATGTTGCGCCTGATTGGAATGCAGAACTGAAATCCAGTGTTTTAACCAGCCACAAGCCTGTGTGTGCAAGGAGCCTAAAAACAACAGAAAGTCTATTATGGAAATTGCAACGCGAGGCAAAGCCACTATGATTGACAAGGGCCCTCCCACCACCTCGCTGGTGGCCAGCGTTCGAAACATGTTTTTTTACCTTTTTCTACCTTTTTGCTCCAACCCACCTTACTAACCCTTCATTTGCAGACGAGTAAAAACTTAACTAATTGCTTTATTCTCGAGAGTTAATATTTTTTTAAATACTACGCTTGTAACTGTCGGCTGTATGATGTATGCTCTAAAATTCTCCAGAAACTCGTGTTTCCTTAAGCTTACGAAGTCTAATTACTTTAGGAATGTGCCTACTGTGCTATTGGTAGGCCACGCTGAAGATTTCTGTCAGGGACAGCAAAATAAACTTCCATGATAAACTAAAATAAACGTTTTTAGAAAGTTAGTAGTTTAGGTAGTTATGATCGCTATTAGCGATAAGTCCGCCTAAATTATGCAATGCTGCTTTATCACTTAACTGAAAGTTCCTAATGTTAATGTGCAATAAAAAACGTAATGCTTTTTTTTTATTATTTCCTTTAAAAAAAAACTGCGACAAGCAGACCACGCTCTAAGAAATTTCCTTTTTCATGGATTCTATGGAGAAATCTTGAAAAAATCTCCTTGGCCACTTCTACGAAGTGCAGCCCGTTGAAACTTAAGAAAATTATCAAAATAACTCATTGACAAGAGTGACTTTTACACCCGTAAAAAATTAAGGAAGTTTGATTTCAAAATAATATAACGTAAGACTCTCCAGGTCGACCACGAGGCATGCAGTTTTCAATACAAAAACGCTAATAATCTTTACAAAACCATAAATTAGCAATTTAAAAATACAATCTATGAAGCGTCAGATAAACTGTTATCATAAGTAAACGATTTGTAATTCACACGAATTCATTTGATATCATTTCGATAGTCATCAAAACCTTTGTAAACATACGGTTTTCTCATGATATTTAATACTGAACATTGGGTATGATTACACTATATCTTTGTTAAGCACTTTTTTTGTATTGTTTGTACCTAAAACCAATTCACCTACAGAAGTACACACTGACAAGCAAAATAAAATACTTCAAGCAAAGTAAAACAGCTTCTTTGAATTCCCTCTTAACATATTTAAATTTAAACAACGTTGTCTGGGTAAATTTTAACAACGTCATCCTAGTCTGTTATTTCTCTTTTACTAATTTACAAACTATTTCATATTATGCCTTTTGACGGATGTATTCGAACTTTCGGCTTTAGAAAGCTTGGAAATGAATAAGTTGTTTGTTTCATGAAATGAATCCGCTACCCAGCACAAATGATTTTACACAATTCATTTAATGATCGTTGTTAATGCTTATGCTTATTAACTTTGTGTATAAGTAATAAAATAAAATTCAATATATCTCGCGAGAATTGCTAAAAGGTGTTTTTTTACTTGAATGAATAGAGTATACGAAAAGGCGAGGAAAACGAAGCAAATTCCTGCGCGGAAAGGAACATATTCCCCTTGCTATGATTGGCTGGCCGCGAGTGGTTATCACATTTTTTAAGAAATTTTGTATGAAAACGCATGTTCTGTTTCACATAATAAGTGCATAAAAAACTTTCCTCGTTTCAGATAATCAAGATTCTGAACCCCGGGCTGCACTTTCATTGTTAACCATATTCTCGCCGTAGTGTAGTTAAACTTAACCCAAAATGCCAATAGGTTCACAAATATCTAATTAAGTCCGGTACTTCGCCGAATTTGTTAAATAAAGTATTAACAAAGCAGCCATCTGTCCATCCAGTCCCGTCAAAATTCAACACATCGTAGTCCGGTGAAGAACAATCCATAGTCTTTGCCCTGAACCTGACATCCCAAAACCTATGAGCACTACTCAACTATAAAAAACATAAGAGAAAACTATCTTCGCTACATTTACAAGGTGAAGCCATAGACGGTTAAAGTTGGCGTTTTTTCCTTATCACATTCTACTAATATCCTACTAATATTATAAATGAGAAAGTTTGTATGTGTGGATGTGCCGTGTTGCTCTTTCACTTAAAAACTAAATTTAATGGATTTGAATTAAACATACATAACAATATAGCTTATACATCTGAATAACACATAAGCTACAATTTATGAAATACATTACTTTTTTTTCTTACTTTAGTCCACGAGGGCGAAGTCGCGGGCGGCCGCTAGTGTGGAATAAGGCCGACGACTAGATTTGTCCATTTAAGTCCTGTCAAAAATCAACACAGCGCAGTCCGATGCACCGTCCATAGTATCCGCCCTGAAACTGACATCCAAAATCGTCCAAGGACTACACAACAATAAATAACATTCGAGAATACTATTTTCGCTACATTTTCACAAAGGATTTTTCCCTAGTTTTTCCGATACGACTCGACTTGGTTTTATTTTTCGTTCTTCTGTCTTCATCCATATTCATGTTACGATTAGTATTCACAGTGATCGGATGATTAGCAGTACCGATATCACTGTGCGAGCAAAAAATACCTCTCTTTAGCACAATTTTGCTCCAACCGCTAGCTGGCTATTAAACATTTTAAATAATATTGAATATTTTGGACAACTATAAATCTTAGGAGTTGTGAATCATCCTCAAAGTGCACTGATTGCACTGATTGTCACTGTCATTGTAAACGAAACATTCAGAAGCCCACGACTAGTGGATCTAATTTTGAAACCCTTTTTTTATCGGTGTTTTCCTTCACTATAGAGTTAGTTCCTAATTGTACAAAGAACTCAAAGTACTTAGATATTCCGGCCAGACTCAAATTCAGAATCCAAGCCCGTGTGATCCCGGTGGCATTCTGAACTTGCACATCGAACGAAGTGAAGTGAGATTATATTTTGGCGTTTTGTTAAACTCAATAACTACGCAAATGTGATCATTTGAGTGGAAAAAAATAAGCCAAATAACATTTCAAAATATTTTTTATACAGATGAGTGAAAATACTAATTCAATGTGGAGCCGGAGAAGACTCAAGTTGGCGATTTTCCTAATCACCATCAAGACGAGATTTGGCGATAGCCAGAATAGCATAGCTGGACACAGTGTTAAACACTGGCCACCACGCGCTTCAATTTTTTCATTAAGTAAGGATTCAGATTATCGATAACACTATATTTACATAGATTTTCGATTTAGCCACTTCAGACTCAATCAAGTCGCAGTTTCTCTTAACTCGATTTGATATGAGTACAAGAGTCATACTTAGTTACAATAAGTGATTTAATAATTGTAAGGACTGTTTAAAACTGAAACAGGTAGCTACGTGTGCCTCTTAATTAAGTCTAGGCCAGCCACTTGAGTTAAATAACTTATATAACCTCGTTCGGTATAGAACATGATTTTAGTGCTCTACATAACAATGTTAGCTTTACAAACGCTAGCTTAATGTTTCAACTGCTAACATAATACATTCATAACTGGTTTATTGTTCTGCCTCTGGCTTTCTGGTAACAGATTAATTGGTTATAATTTTTGCAATGAATACCTATGTACTATTTATGAACTATTATTATTGCAAGATAACAAACACATTGAATATCGAAACTGAGACTAACTTGAAGTATATGCAAATTTTTTGGGCCACTGGTGGTGGTGATGCTAGTTTTCTTTTTTTAACTCGGGAAATGGATACTGGATACTTATACGGGATACCTTGCTGCCCGGAGGCACGAGGAGGTTATGTAGGACTCCTATCGACTAAAACCCCAAGGCACTCAACCTTGGCACTTTGACGGTGAAGTTGGGTCCTACCGAAAGTATTACCGACTACGAAGCGGACCAACCCCTTAATGAGGCTCCCTCGAACCGATTACTGGCGGCCCCTACCGCTGCCCCAAGGCGCTTGCAGGCTCCACCGGGCCCGCAACCCCATGAGTCGCCCTTACGGGCCGCAGCGGGTGGGTGACCAAGTCCACCACACTGCCACGCCTGAGTTATCTTAGCTTCCCGGCGGTTCCACCCTACCACTGGTACTCAGCCCCCTCGCCACGCCAAGGCGAGAACTCATGAGGGGGCATTCTAGTTTCCTTAATAGTGGTACGTTAACTTAGTCAGTACGTGAGTTAGTAAGTCACCGACCGAAAAAAATCTAGGTATTCAAGTTTGTATTTTTGTAAATATATTGAAAGTAGGTATGTCCGTTTCTCTAACACCCATAGTACAAGCTGTGCTTAAATTGAGGTCAAATGATTTTGGTATTGGCTGGCACAAATATTTATGCATTTATCTTCTTCTACAGGTAAAATTAAAAAATAACGGACTTTTAAGTAATCATTATTGAGTTTAGTATGCGTTACGTGCCTTAGCACTTTTGGTGTTAACAAGGTCTTTCACACGGCGACACGATGAGAATATTAACGGTTGCTTACCCACAATAAGGCAAGTTTTAAGTGGAACTTTTTAGATACCCAAACTCGCACGTGCAGCTACTGGTATTGATACTTTGTCACTTTTTATAACATTTGAGGCGCTTTTGAAAACGGCACACACAGCTTTTGAGACCGTCGTGGACCAGTGGTTAAAAACTATGGCTCGGAACCCGGTGGCCCGTGTTCAAATCTGGCTGGAACACACTTACTTGTGGTTTGTTCAATTTGCGGCGAACTTTCCGGTGATGAAAAACACTGTCTTAACCCGACCCGGATACCGGCGGCAGCTCCTTACTACGTTGGGTTCCAATTCCGTCGGCGAAATGTGGGCTCTGAATGTTTTGTTCACCATGACGGCAACAATCAGTGTGCCTGTGTGCCAGTGTGTAATAGGGATATGGTCGTAGTCGTATGTTATGTTATGAAAACAAATGTAAAGTAATTCATCCTTTACCTGTATCTCATTACCGTGCTAAAGTATTGTACAAATTATGATGTGTTGTTTACAATGTGCAAATGTTTCGCTAAGGGACCAACTTAGTATTGTGACTCGGACTCGAATATTTGTGTTTACTTATTTACTCAGGTACAACCATGCAAACTTAATGTTAATTTTACTTACATGTTTGTACCTTAACTTGCGTTTAATTTCTTAATTTTCTTCTCTTTCTACATTAAATTGACATAATATTTCATGGTAAGCAATAAACACAATATTTTATCGGTACTTAAAAGCCTCGTGACAAAAAGTTGAACCAAATTTGGGGATTCACAGGAATAAAAAAGTGTTCAAAGGCGAAGATAAAAAACAAGAAGGTGACGGCAAAAAGTTAAAACTTTGACGTTTATTAGAGGCCCGTTAGCTGACACGACTTGCATTTTAAAGCACTATAAAAGTAAAAGTTTAATATTTGAAGATACGATAGTTAAGATAAAGCCGATGCGATGCCATCTTATGCCACCTGCACTCATTTAGCTTGAGATAGCGATTTGGTACATCAAACTTAAAGTAGAAAAGGGTAAGAGTTGATTTTGTGTGCACGGTAGTGTCAAAGAGAATACTTGATGTGGCAATCTGGTATGCCGAAGGAATACTAGGGGCTGCGTGCGTAACGCCGCCATGCGACTATTAAATATCAATATTTTATAAGGAAGGGAAGTTATTCCCGATCTTATCGTTTGTATTAACACCTTGTTTGTTTATAGAATAACTTGAGATTTTTTTGATCGGTAAAAAGCTTTTGATACACTCTGCATCTGTTCGGATGTTGATCTCGATTGTCGAGTTTATGATTAATGTATTTTTTGGATTATTAATGATAGTTTCGGGAACATTTGGCTCAGACTGTTCACAATAACAGGCAGCATTAATTATTATTCGACGTCTTCCAGCCGCCTGTGTATTTCGGCTCACTTTCATGTTAATTCTTAGTAGTACAGTGGAATGTGTATTTTATTTTAGCCAAAAAAGTTATCTTTTACTTCAATACTCTGAAAATTAGCTAGACATAAAAATGTAAGTTGGTTGCTTCTAGTAATTACAATAAGAAAATTTATAATATGCCTCAATTGTGATATTTTGAATAAAAATAATAATGTTATGTTTCTAAACGTGTTTAGTGTAATACAAAAGCCTCTCAGAATATTTGCAATTTATTTATTTAAATATTTTTACAATAAACAATTTCTATAGTGTAATAGAAGACTACTTTAGCTTGATAAGTAAATAAATGCGTGGATACCAGAACAACTTTAAGCTGTTGATAAAATTAAATACAAATCAAACAAAATAAACACAATAAATGCATAATCAAACCTTAAGATTCAATGATAATGCTAAACTTGAAAAGAAAGAAAGCAATCTGCCATTTCTAAACAGTAACAAAACGTAGAAAATATTTTGACTAGAACTAAAGCGTTTCAAATTGCACAGTATAGTCAGAGCACCAATAGGCATGACCGCGCTTGATCAGATACCGGCGTATGCGCCGACCTCGCGATACAAAACGGGGGCACAGTATAAACCATACAGTAGGCTATCTAAGGCCGCCCGCCGAGTTATTACCCTAGCGTGCACACAGACACGCGGCACAGCCCGTCCGTACTGCCGCCGGCCTATGCCTTCCTATTTTATGCGCGACACGGCGCGCGACGCTCACGCACCCATTCAAACCGAGAGTGGCACGTTTGTATTTAGATGTTCTACTGTATGGGTTATACTGTGGCGGGGGTCAGACGGAGTCATGAAATAAGAATTAAGTGAACATTATTCTCAAACAATACTGCTGTATGTGGGTGAATCGTGTGTTTGAATGGTAGGATTTTGTGTCAGCACAAGCTGGGGTAATTTTTGCATTAGGGTCACAATATTCCTTTGTGTGTCCAGGTGGTGAATACAATTTTATTGATTTATAATGTGAAATGAGTGATTGGTGGATTATGGAGTAACAGTACCGAAGTGTAACGTTAACTGTAATGTTTCAATGCTTGTTGACGTGACATTTCTTATTTTCAAGGCAATGCATCCAATTTAAATTACCTGTGGTAATTCATCATGTGAAATAATTATTCTGAATCCTTTTTTATATGAATTGTTTCTTTTGCTTTTACTTATGTGTATGGGAAGTACTCGTAAGTAGTTAAGGGATTTTGAAAAACTATAAGTAACTTATTATTGAAAGGTTATTTGTAAAATGTCGATAAATTAGTGTCTTCTAATAAAGTATGTTAATAGTGTGTTGGCTACAATTACAGAGGTCGCGGTTTAGCACAGTACAAGCATTTGTGTGCACGCATGCATAATATCAACAATATATCGATTTGTGTTGATCAGGGTGTTCCCTATGTACAGTCAACGGCACATCAGGCTGCCTATTTTTTTTCTTGCTCTAGTCAAATGCCATTCCTGAGCTAAAAAGTAAAGAGAACTGACCGGAAATGGGTAGCGTGATGTGCCGGTGAAAGTTACTATGTATAAAATTTAATATCTTTAAAAAAAGGATTTACTCGTAAGTAAGTTTAGCCATTGTCTAGTATCCTATAGTACAAGCTTTGTTTCATTCGTAGCTAGACGGCGCAATAGGGAGTAATGTCCAATGATCCAGTATATTATATTTTTAAGTCTAATGATGTAAATAAATATTAAATGCACCAATTCACACACACTCGTTGGGTTAAAAGCCGAATTAATAAATGCCACTCAAAACGTACCTTTTTTATGCAATTTGTCACTTCCAACGAGATATTTGACAAATATCGTATCCCATGGGCACCTACGCCTAATTTCAAAACTTTTTGTTGATCAGATCTACGACGCTTAGAGGACTGTGAGTTCTGTGACGCATCTTTTTAGGCCGACCGGTCATCTTTATCTGTCATGTTGGAATTATTAAAAAATAAAAGAGCCGTGCCGCGACAAGGACATGACAAGAAAGACCAGGCTACTTGAAGTATGGTTCAGTAGAAATTTCTTTTAAAAAGTCTGACCCAGAAATTTGTTTCGTATTCTTGAATTTTTTGATCATCTTTTACCGTAGGATTTCTCATGGTGCAAAATTTGAGATCTAAGCCTAAAATAGATCACTTTAGGAGGTACTAGTAGTATGCTCTTTTATTTCTACCTAGTTAATGTCGTCTTTATTGTCTTCTACATATATATTATAACTCACTAACTTTACGAATACTACTTGCGGGTTTATTATTGTCTCTTTCAAAGAGGTAGACAAAAAATACCTAAATCATTAAAAGTAAACAGTCGCTATTCACAACTAGTAAATATTATAAAACGGTTCCAATGGCTATTTTCACATTGGAACCCTAATATTCGAAGAAATAAATTCGGGCACCCGCTAAGATGATACCAACTTTATCCCTTTTCTGACACAAACGTTAGATCGGATCTTAAAGGGCAAGTTTTTTACCGGTACAACTAGCCGTAGCTAAACATAGCGCTACCAGCTTAAGCTGACCTCTCATCGAATTGAACTCACATAGAACCCAGGGTAAAAGTTATCGTTTTAGGCTTGAGCTGTGGTGGACTGTATACACCGTAAAAATTGAAAAGTGAACAGTTTTTGTTGCGGCCCAAATAAAATACTTCTGTTATTAGACACAATTTATCGTTAGGTGCCCATTAAATGAGTATTTTATTGTGTAGGTTTTGTAGCAGTCGTTTAAGATGATTCCGAGTGTAATGACTTGGATGAATACGTTTAGGGCAAAATGACCTACCCTTTTAAAATATTTAAGTTTCAAATAGGTTATTTCGGAGCTTTTGAACTGGCAGAGATATTATTTATTTATACTTATGAAATTGAGTTAATTTCAATCAGTTACAAATAATATTATAAAAATTTTTTAGTTGAAAATTAGTAAGTTTTGGGCTTGGGTTCAATATTTATTTATTTGATAAAAGAACGAAACAGTCGGTGATCAATAGGTACTGAGAAGTGTTATTTCCATCACAAATACAGCTGAAAGAAATTAAAAAAAAGGTGGTTGGCCACTTTTAATAATATTAAGCTTAATCAAACATTTTTTCTTGTGAATTCGAACATTGTCTGACGACAGCTATTGGAAACTATATTAAAAGCAGTGTTTGAACCGAATGGTGAATGTCGAATTTAAAAATATGGTTACAAATATGTTCAAAATCAAGAAAAAAAAAGGCTAAGCGGAACATATTTTGTTTTTTTGTAAAAGTGGGCCAAGTGTCTGTTTCCCTGAAAAACGATTAAATATTAAAAAACATTTTTATCAATATAATTCGTACCTAATTACCGGCAAAACATAAAGAGCAATGAACCAATAAACCTCTCTAAGTTTTTAAATTGGCAATCACTATGAAATGGGTTGCTTTTAGCACCGCATTACAGTTTATTATCGAAGGCAAACAAAGAACACCTGACTTTTATAAGAAACGCTTGTAGTTTGCCGCCTTCGTTGTATCGAACTAATAGTAGAGTGAATTCACTTTAGCACTTGTTCACAGTACAGGTAATTTTCTATAAATGCCTTTTTACCCGTCTGCGCCAGAAGGAGGGTTATGTTTTTCGACTGTAGACATGGTTGTATTTATTCATGTTTTGTACGCTCTGCAGAGTGTACCGCTCAATGGATTTGAGCTTGCGTGGTGTCGTTAGATATCAAAATAAAAATAAAGTTATGAATTAAATTTAAAAAAGGAATAAATATAATTCAAAAGTTTCTTTCCACTACGTCATCATCTCATCATCAGTGTGTTTAAAAATTTGTTTGTCTGAGAACTGACATCTTAGGCCAATCTAAAAACTAATATAGGCTAGTTCTGCTGACCAAGAGCCTCTCTTTTACTCTTCCATGTGTCCCTATTGTCTTTGACATCCAGCCATTCCATTGAAAATGGTTTTGCCGCTACCTAATTCAGACAAAAGTAATCCCAGAAGTCGTTCTCGAAAACCATCTCGATCCACTTTTATACGACATGCTTATAGCTTTTGACGAATTGTGTCCACAGAAAGATGTTTAAGTTCCTAGGGTATTCGTAAGGTGGCGCTGTAAGTATTTTCTCTTGAAAATTGCCTTTTCCTGTTAATTGATATAAATTGTGTTCTTACTATGTTTGTATTCACTTATTCCATTTCTTTTATTCAGTCAGAAGTATCGAGGTATTTGATTGAGCTTTCATTTATTATTAAGGCATAAAGTTTTAAACAAAATATATCTGGACATAAAACCGTATAGTGCTTTTTAGCCCTAAATTAAGCAATTAATCTTGTACTATGAGAACTAGACAAAGGATAAACAGAATTACCTAAATACTATTTGTAAATACATAATTACCACACGAATGTGTAGGTACTGCATAAACACGCGACGTCTGCTGTGGTAGCTAACTGCCCAACCATGGTACACCAAATCCGTCGACAATTTATAATGATAATAATATGCTTATTCAACAAAATATAACGAGGTTATGTTTCTGAAACAAATATGTGTCAGATGCTTATCTGAAAAAATATCTTTATTTTTTCATATTCAATAAATACCCTAAAACAACTTTTTAATTTTCTAACGTACACTTCAATTATCTGAGTCATTCATCTCAGTCAGTCTTCATAAGCTTTAGACAGGAAAAAATATTTTGATACTTTTCTTTAACAAAAAACTTTCTTTCGAATTTTCATTTACGCTTGACCTCTTCGTTGCGAAAAACGAACATAAATCTTTATTTACTTTTGCTGGAAGGTTTTTGTGAAAGTGAATATTACAATTTATTTTTGATGTACAGAGTGTTGGATTTGAAATATACCTTCTGATACGATACGGACATCCTATTTTAATGAGTACACCTTTGTTTTCCGTTTTACCAAAGTGCTAAATTAAAATTTATGGTTGTAACTCATCCCCCTACTCTCTATTTCTCTGAAGAAAAATTTGTATTGAGCTCGTTATGTCCAAACGTAGAATACTCAGTATTGACAATGACATCTAGTTGTCATTATATTATATATAAATATGAAACTAAAAAAGATATAAGATGTAAATATTGAGCTACTTTTTAAGTGGTCAGAGCTGAACTGATGTTCAGAAGACGAAGATCTACTGTAAAAACCCTGTGATACTTTACGCTATACGTTCTTGCGTACCTATATTAAATATTCCCAATTGGACAAACCTTGCCTGCATATTGCATTAAAGTATCAAGACTCTTCCACTGATGTTTATGCAAGAGGAACCATCTTAAGATAGAGTACCCATTGGTTGGCAGCGAACAATCCAAGGGTAGGGTAAGTGTGACTCAGCAAATCACGCTATTGCTTTTTTAAGTACCATTAATACAACGAAACTTGCTAATGGTACCTTGTTTTGTTTGGGATGATGACGATCGCTAAATGTCTTCAAGGAAAATAGATTCAGATCAACCGATTTTTATTATTTTGGTGCTTTTTGCTGAATCTTGCAGATTGATCTCAGCTGCATCATCGCTTAAACTTAGTCGCAGTGGTCATCTCTGTAACTAGATGAAACATAAGAATCCCCCTTAGGTTAACTTCTAAGTTAAATTTGAGACAATGTTTTACTACTAAATAGAATAGAGGGATAACAGTATGTTAAGCAAGTACCTATAAAGTGGGTTTGAATGTATTTGAATCCATCACAAAGGTACCCTTGGCTCATGAGACATTTGATCGGCAGCGATCACCGTTGTAGAGCAATGCACGCCGGATCAGGAATAGGATGAGTGACCACCACGACCGAAAATGAGTGATGTGTTTTTCGTGCATCTCCGTGCTTCGGAAGGCACGTTATTCAGCAGTGCACAAGCAGCAATTAATTTCAGCCGACGTCACTAGATGTCAGTCTTCGAACCTGGTCGGTGGCTTTAAGGCGGCTTGATAACGTCTGGCAGTAAGTTATATCTCTAATCTTACACTCTTCTAAACATCGAATCAAAAAGACTTAGCATAGTGTCTTCACCATAAATAAGGCCTAAATTATAAACATTTTCCGAGAAACAAAATAACTAAAATGGTTTGTCCATTGGATTCATTTCATCTCGTGGTGCCACTGACTTTGAAATGTCATTTAAAAAATATTCATATTTTTGTCGCTTTGCATAACCGAGTAAAGAAGTATTTAGTTAAAATATTTGTACTAGCCAAAAGGTCAAATTTTTAACTGCTTAAGCCATTTCCTCTATTTGCCTTCACTCTAGTAGGTTACGTCAATCCCTTTACAATACAGAACACGGCACGTGTTTCCACAAAGAACCCAACTGTCCAAGATCTGTTCCACATAGGACCGGTTGTAGTGTTATTGACTTCCCATGTGATTATGTTTTTATAGACTTATCTTGGTGGTCGGACTTGTGAGTTTGGTTAATGAATCTCACTGATTGACGGTCAGCTTGTTTTGATTAAAACAGCGTAATCTTTGTGATTAGATAGCACTTGACATAATGCTGTCTATTTGAGATGACGTCAAGTTAAGAAAGCTCTTAAAACCTTGAATATGTCAGTAGAATTAAAAGTTACGTTGGACTTGTAATGGTCCGCTTTATTATAATTTTCACAATTTGGAGTCATAGGTTGAGTATAACACCAAAACAACAGTTATTAATAGCCCAAAAAAAATACTTAATAAAATACTTCGTCTGATAAATAAGTCCTAACCTCAAAGATAATTATTGACTTCTACCTAGATAGTCCGAGACAAGAACCAGCCTAGTTGTGAACATATCAACTACGAAATTATCATAGTATTACAAGTGTGCGAGTAAGTAATATTGTTAATCTACATAACGAAACACTTCGAATGGCTTTGGATACAAGATACACCCCATTACATCTACAACTTTGTAGTTTTCCGATAAAATTAGAACCAGAACACTCAGGCGCAGCTATTTATTCGTCCTACTAAATTCAGGAAATGATTGGGTAGATATTGTATAAACTATCCAAAACTATCTCGAAACTTATAAACAGTTTAGGCCTAAAAAAATCCTTACAAAAATGTTAAGTAACTTCTGCCCTTTTAAATCTGTCATGTCGTTTGCTTCCAAACGAAATTGATTAAACATTTCGTGATTTATATTATAATCAAATATAACTTGCTTCACAAAAAACTTAAGCGTTTTATTTCTACATCAAATCAACTATCAGAAATCAGAATCAGAATCAGAAATTTAAGACACCAGCCTCTTGATTCAAAACCTGGTCCTGGATGTCACTGTTTTATTCCGAAGCTAAATTCTGTTTTTCTCGCTGATAAACGTCAAGTTGCCTGAGAACCCCTGAAGTATAGAAGTGCTCGTTTATAACTACAATTGGATAGTCGTCTATCCGATTGTCAACCTGTGTGAAGATTCCATAGCTAAAGATCTACTGAACTACAACCGCTTCATTGGAGACAAAACTCAGTCATGCTCACCGGCCAGCATCGCTGTAATGGAATCCCAACTTTCCCACTCATTTTTTGTTAGTTCGTGACAGTATTTTCGATGTGATTTATCCCGTCCCGGATTCCCATAACCCAATTTATTTTCCTTTATTGAGGCATTTTATTGGCGTTTCACGAGAATAATAACGGGCGGTAAGCGCGATGTTTTCTTTCAACGCTCGATGCCAATTTGTTAAATTGATGCAACGTTATTCGGAATGATAATTTCTATCGTTGCCGTATTTGAATAACCAATCAACACAACGTTTAATTAAATGTTAAGAACTAATTAATTTGTCTACAACTGATTGCCTGCCTTTAAAAGCTATAAATTAAGTTTGTATATGTTAGTAATTTACCGGTTTTGATAAAATATTGTTTGTATGATTTGAAACTCATCGTGAGTGAACCCCACAGTAACCAAAAATCATTTTGAAATGCAGAAAATTTAAGACTATCATAAAGCTTAGTTAGATATATTTTGAATCAGACCTGGTTCTTTTTAATAATAACTTTTGACTAAATGTTTCCAAAAATAGACACGATCAAAAAGTTAATAATGTGTCATGCGTACTGTGACAATCTTCAATTATTCTGCCAATTAATACAGGAAACTAGTTCATGATTGTTTGTGTGTAGGCACACAAATTAAGCTTAAATCAAATATCTAACCCTGTAAGGAAATTACACGTGCAAACAACGCAGGCGTTACCCCAATCATCGCTTCGAACATCTCCTTATTTGACTTCCAACAATTTGGTTAGTTCCATTTCTGTGTTCCCATGCCCCCATTACCCATCCGTAACAACGGAGCGATGCATCGGAATTGGCCAGAAAATCACGATAAATATCTTGCCGTTGTCACGATCCAATTCCGACCGAAACGCTCCCGGTCGAGACTTGAGTGAGAGGATGTGACCTTTGAACCAACTTGTACCAACTTAAAGTGTGAAACGTCATGTTGGCCAGCGGGTGGCGCGGATTGACCGAGCACCGAACAAATTTCGTTAATGTACAAAACAGAAAAATCTCCCCGTCGGATATTTGACGTCGATCAAATGCCAACGTGGACATACAAATCTATCTGATTTGATTTGACCCTGAGAACTTGGATTAGTCACTGCTTTTGTGTGTGATGTTTGTGCAGGCATAAAAAGTGACGCTCGAATATTGTTCGGTTAAAACGAAGGAAGGATGAATGTGAATATGTCCAGATTGATTGATTGTTCAAATGAAAATATTTTGTTTTTAATTCCTTTGAAATTAAATTTTGAAACTTTGTTGTTTTTGGGTAGCAGTTTATAATAGACTTTTTAAAGTTGCAGTTAGTCATAAGATTAATTCCTTTCTGTTGTTGAAAAGTACATGAATTTATGACTGTCTTGACTCAGATTAGTAGTCTAGTATTAGCACGTCTTTAAAATGTATCTTTCCAGTATGTCTGTTATGAGTTTTACCTTCAAAATTATTGTATTTATGTAAGTGATGGAAATGACTATGTAAATTTAAACTCTTTGAAATAATGAGATTACTTTGAATCTCCTGACTAACTAACTGTTAATACAGTTCATTAATATCTAGCACCTAGCATCTTTCCCGTTAGTTTATGATAAAATACAAAGCTACTTTTCACAGACAACGATTTCCAATATAAAAAGGTCGAGGTTTCCAAAAGCAAAATTACGTATCTAACCGGACTTACGTTTTGATATCTGGTCAATTTCTTATCTAAGGAGACACGTTTGGTATGATCGGGGGGAGCAATGGTGCGTCTAACCGTGAAATCCCGAGATAGGTCCGATATCCCCTGATATTGATAGCAGGTATCTTTAAACCAGAAATTTTTCGGGCATTTGGAGATAAAACTCGAAAGGATAAAGTGGCTTGGTACGACATATCGATTTCTTGTGATAAGATTTTCGTGGGACAAAACACAATGAGGCTATTTTAGCAATGGTAAGGAGACTAACCACGGCCTAATAATTTGATTTAATAAAAAGATAAAAGATGAGTGAAAGTGGGAAAACCACTTGACCTAAGGCATTTGTGTTACGGACGTAGAGGGATCAGAGGATTGTAGATGGAAACGTGAAAAACCGAGATAGAGAGATAGTAAATAATTATAATTTGGCAAACGTACAAATGAATAGTAACTTTGACATGAACTATAAAACAAAGGTGAAAGAAAAATAAGTCAAAAATAAAAGAAGTTACAAAAAGAGTCCAGTTTGCCACAACTTGAGTAGTTTGAAAACAGATTATTGGTTTAAAATTTTGCTAAACAAACCAGCACATATCGTGTTTCGTATTTCGATATAATACTTCCTCATATTACCTATTTCAATAATATTTATCAAACATTACATTAACTAGGTATCTGACCAATTTAAATAATCCATTAAATAGTGAAATATTGTAAGTTGTTAGCAATCACCCAATAAAATAGAATACCTAATAGATAAATTACTTCATGTAAAGCTCACCAATAAAATTGTGGTCAACAATTACTTACTGGAGTCAATTTTGGTTTCAACATCGGCTGCCTATTAAGCGCTTTCACTCGATTAATCTCGCCGTGGTCGACCAGTTGTGGCATGTCAGACGTACGTGTTTATATAGTTGGTTAACTTATTATGCACTTACTTGATTTCAAGTCGAAAGGAGAACCGTGTGGCCTAATGGTTACTCTTGAGCGGAATCTGTATGGGCCATATCTGGGAGTTTATATCTGACCGGAACACCTACTTTGTATCCATTTTACAACTATACTAGTATTCGATAGTGGATTGAACCCAAGTAACACAAATATAGCTGTGGCTTAAGTACATTGGGTTCGAATTCGCTCGGTGAAATGTGGGCTTCTAAACATTCCGTTTACCATGACGGCAGCAGTCAGTTAGCCCCTGACTACCCCGTTTGTGATATGTTTGTGAGCGAGTGAGTGATGTTAAGTTAATTTCAATGAGGCTAACCACAGTACAAGTACCTTGTATAGGTAATAGAAGACTACAGACTAACCCCCGAATTCACAAACGTCAATCAACGGTATGCACGCGCTCACGCTCATGCTATCCCGTAAAATGTTATCAGAAATAAAAGGGACAGCTATACTTCTGTTCTGAGGGATGCTCTACCTTAATTTGCTTCCGTGAATTCGGCGGTTAGTCAAACAAAACTTTAATAAGGTACAAACTTCAGTATTCATTCCTTAAAGAAGCCAAATAGACTTATCAATGTAATAATTCAAATAATATAGTGCTTACGAAACTTTCTTACCCTGCTCGGAATCCACTGCACCAATGAAACTGTGATTGTGTGAAGTGATTATTGTTACTTAGTTCATTCTTATCTTACCTAGAACAGTAGTACCTAAAATACTTTCTTGCCATCTGGCCTTTAAGAAATAATTTGGACATTGTGGAAAAGGTTTATTGTATTTTAAACATCCAAACTTGAGAATAATAAAAATGTGGACTTTGAACATTTTTTTATGATGATAGCGTAACAGAAAGGTTTCAATACAGAATGCAGGTTAATTTAAAATAAACAGAGCCAGTTGCATGAATGTGACAGTCGAGTGAACTTGATCAAGAAAAAAATAAGCAGTCGGTCAACGGGCCAAGCCCATATGTCGCTAGCGTCGAAGCTCGCACTTTCAAAACTATTACAAAAAATAATCAATATATACCCCTCGGACCGTGTCCGACAGAAGGTCACAAATACACTTCTAACTAGCCTCGAATGTAGAATGCATTGTAAATCTCTTTTATGGCTACTATAGTGTTGCCATGACGTTTGAAATATGGTTTGGGTGCGTTTTCTACCTGAGGAAGGACCATCATTATGGCTTGCGATGATTGTCGGCAGCCGAAATTATTTTCTGAACTTTTTTTGAGGATACACGGTTTCTCATTTCTCAATAAACGGTCTGGAAACAACGGAGTAACTGTTGCAGACCGACATTTGGTCTCCACACAATGCGTCTCAGTTTTTTTATCTTCGGCGGCAAACAAAAAGCTTCGTGAAACATCCTCGCTCTTCAAACAAACCACAGAGTTTGTGGTAATTAATGACTAAGAAACTTTCTTAGCTATAAATAATGAAGTAAGTATGTAACTATCAATGATTACCAAAGAGTTTAATAATCTATATTTTCTTCTTTGTAATTTATATAACAGGGATTTGGTTGATATAAAAATATAAACAAAAAATAATTTGCAATAATATTTTATTTTAATTTAGTATCTTTAACAGTCGACAATTATTATAATGATACCTAATACAATTTACATACATACAGTCGGTTACACAGTCAACGATACAGTAATAATAGATTTACAATAATAATATGTTCAGAATCACAAACTATGTAACCAAATATCTACACAGAATATCTACAAACATTCAACACTATTCGATTCAATTCCTACCTAATGACTAGTAAAACTATACAGAAATACTTATTTCAACATCAATTAGTTGCAGGCGCAATATCTATCTACAAAATATTATTTGGTAACAATGAGATAATATACTATACGAAAATACTTATATGAGTTTACATTCATTTATGATACTGGCAACAACTCTTAATAACTTTAGTACATAGTATGTCAGTCTTAATGGACAGCAATAAATCGTAATTCTTGGGTTGTTTTATAATAAATTATGCTCTACATGCTTTACATAATGATTTATAAGGCTTTATCCTACATCAATACGTTTATAGTACATTTTTAACAATAGATAGGTACGTACAGTCTTTGTAATATACATGACACAGTTATCTACGAAGGAACAAGTTAGTCATACAAAAATTTGGCCAAAATTATCTAAACCAACACTTTTGTAAATTTATCACTTTTAATAAGGCATGGCAAACATAAAAAGCAGCCTACACATGTGTCAGGAATGTGACGTTCCATTAAAAATATCTTTAGAGAGATAAAAACAGATTTGGGGCTTATCATCTATGAGTACCTGAATGGGTTTGAGGCAAGCATTCATGTACTGAGGAACGAGGCTGTAGGTACCCTTGTTCGTCTAACATGGAAGGGGAGTGGTGACCAGGATGCTTACGTAATGTGTTTGGAGGCCTTGGACGGCCACCGTAAGGCTGCTCATAATTTTGAGTATCGATGGATATGTAACTATGATGCAAATTCTCACCATCTTGAATTTGACTAGTCAATGTAGTGTTTGTCAACATAGAAGTGTCATCCTCAATGTTAATTGCAACAGCATTGGTAGGCGTTTGAGGCGGAATTGCATCATACTTATACCAATGCTCAGGTGCAGTAGGAGAAGCGGTATATCTGGATGGGTGTCGCCTTGCATTTGGACAAACCGAATGGTTGTAATTCATTGTATCTTTATTCCATTGCAAATTAGAAATGTCAGGCATGCCAAACCTAATTTTCTCCCAAAATTTCTTTTCACCCCACAAGAGAACATTACAAGTTTTTAGATAATTTTGGAAATCTAAATCTAAGTTTAGAGCACTAATATCAGTAGTCAAAATGAACATTACTCTGTGTCTTCTAATAGAAGGATGGATTGATGTTATTACATGTTTTATGGCAGTTTTGAATGAAATTTTGGACCATTCATTTTGTAAGAAATTAAAAGAAACAAACAATAAAATTCTCTTAGAAGACTCTGCCGCGTTAGTAATCTGGTCTGATAAGTAATTATCTGGAGCATGGTGTAAGTCTCTGTAATGGAAACACATTGTGTAACCACCATGTTCCATTTCAGGAGCTACAACTTTAGATACAAAATCATCGTCTAATAAACTGTATACAGCATAACCATCGTATAGCCTATCTCTATCGAGTTCACTTTCTTGTATAGAAGCACTTTTGAATAGTCTTACACCATATTTAGAATGAGCCCAAAGGCGCACATTTTGTCTAAAGGAAAAAGCTAAGGCACCAAACAAAAGAATCAAAATTACACTTATCAAAACTACAGCTAAAAGAGGTACAAAGTTCAATTTAATAGTGCTCACTTCGTCGTATTGAAATGGCTGGTTTTCTGTAGGTATGGTATTGTCCGTAACACTTGAATCACGACACTTATCAATCACATCAAACACAGTTAGATTTGAAATTAGTCCATATTCGTCAGAACAATACATTTCCGAAGGGTCTTCATAGTTTTTCTTGAACCAATTTTGTAGTAACAGAACATTATCGCAGTTGCAAGAGAAGAGGTTTCCACGAACATTGACATTCTCTAGATGCATTAAATGCGCTAGTTTCTTATCAAGGTCGAGAACCTTATTGCCTTGTAAGTGTGCAATTCTCAAGGATGATAAATTGTCAAAAGTCTTGTTAGCGATACTTGACAAAAGGTTATCATTTATGTATAACTCTCTCAAGTGTTTCAGCTGTGAGAATTCGCCGCCAGATAATTCAATCAAGTGGTTGTTTTCTAAATGAAGAACAGTTAAAGAGTGAAGTCCGTTCAGTGTGTCGTTATCAATTGTCACTATGTTGCTGTTATTTAAGTAAAGTTTGTGCAACTTTTTCTTGCCAATAAACAAGTGACTATTTAATGAACCGAAGTCATTTCCATCAAGGTAGAGTTCTGTGGCGTCCATGGGAATTTTCTCTGGTATTTCTGTATAACCGACTTTTGAACAGTCAATCACATTGGAATTCCAATTACTATCATGAAAACATGAACAACCTGTGGGGCAAGTCATCTTGCAGTCACATGCTTCAAAATCACAACAAAAACAGCTCGAAGAGCAATGGGTTTCATACGAGCAAAGAAACTGGGTCTCAGGCACATCCATTAAATTCGCTTTTCCTCCATATTTGTTGCTTACAACTTCACACGTGACCGATTCTAAATCCATAAACCGCGGATATTGCCTCATATGATTCCAAAGATTTATTTTCTGCAACCAAATCATGTGACAGTTACATATAAATGGATTATTTCCTATGAAGAATTTCGGCAACAATCTGTGTTTCGGAATATGAGGCAACGTAAACGCGGACAGTTCTATGGTCCTCAATTTATTATCCGACAGGACAACTTTTTCTAAATTTCTTTTTTGTATGAATGTACCTGGGTGAATCGTGTGAATCTTGTTGTTATTCAAGAAAAGGATCTCTATAGAATCAGGTATCGACCTTTCATCGACGTTCTCCAACGCATTGAAGCTAACATCAAGCATTCGAATATTTTGTTGCGTATTCTGTTCATTCTCTAGTTTTGTTATATTGTTGTTGTGGATATCTAACCATTCGAGAGTCTCAGGCATATAACTGTAGTCAAAGTAAATGAGCTTGTTATCAGAAATATTAAGCCATCCAAGGGTAGTCAATTTGTTAAAAACACCTCGAATATCTGTCAACTCGTTACCATCTAAACGTATAGCTTTCAGGGTTGGGTTATTTACAAAAGCATCTTGTTCTATTGTCTCTATATTGTTTGAAGCCAAGTTGAGAACTTGCAATGAAGGTAAAGTGCTGAATGTGTCTTTTGGTATGCTTACAATGTGATTATCTACAAGGCGTAACCCATAAAGTTCTTCAAGGCCTTCAAAAGATGTATTGCTTATTTTCACGATGTTATTTTTACCAATGTCAAGCGATTTGAGAAATCTTAATTTCTTAATTCCATCGGGAACTACATTCAAGCTATTTCCATTTAGGCCCAAGTCTTGTAAATAAGTTATATTCTCAAAACATCTTTCATGGATTGTGGTTATTTGATTGTTGTCCAAATAGAGTTGGCTGAGTACAAACAAGTTTGAGAAAATATGCTCGTTAAGCGCTTTAATCTTATTGTCGGATATAGAAAGTTGATGGAGATTTTTTAGCTCTGCAAAAGCACCGTTACTTATTACTTCAATTGCATTGTTGTCTAAATTCAATACTTGCAATGCATTTAAATCTTGAAATGTCTTAGGATCAAGACGAGCCAATGCATTATAAGACAAGTTAAGTATTACTAAGCGCACAAGCCCAGCGAAGGTATCTCTGTTTACCCAATCGTTTGTAAGACTGTTTCTTGACAAATCCAATTTTTCTAGTTGATCTAAACCTTCTAGTAATCCTGGAGCTAGCACAGATAAGGAATTGTTTGCTAATGAGATCTCCTTGATAACTCTCGACGATTGAAATAGTTCTGGAGGGACAGCGACTAACTTATTTCCCGACAAGTTCAAGATTTTTAATGAATTCAAACCGACGAAGGCTCTGTCGCCTATTTCATTAATTAAGTTGTTTTGAATATTCAAGACCTCTAAAGATCTGAGGCTGGAAAGTCCGTTATCTGGCAGTCGTAAAACGTTGTTGTGTGATAAGTCGAGCATTTTAAGGCCCGTGTTGCACGATTTACCAGGCGCGATAGGTCCTTTTCCCCAATCAGAGAATCCAATCTCAGATATGTCTTGTATCCTATTGTTTGTGAGGTTCAATACTTCCAAACTAAAGAGAGGACAAAACACTTCAGATGGCAGCATATAGATGTTGTTATCCCCTAAATCTAGGGTCCGAAGTTCCATTAAACCACGAAAACTTTCAGCGTGAAACTCCATTGTCATCGCTGGCCAATCGGTGTTGTACGAACGTAAAGTTAAACTAGTTAAATCACGAAGTGGAGATAGCACCGTTGCGGGCACGTAACGTATTTTGCAATAGTCAATGTGCAAGTCTTCAAGTTTCCTTAGTTGTCCTAAGAAACTGCCGGTGTTCATGTGGAGTGAGCTTTCAAAGAAAAGCAAATCGGTGCACGTCAACTTCAACTTGTTGATGTTATACGCCTGCGCAGTAGTAATGTTTTTAAACAAGAAGTCAGCAGATCCAATTGTTTTGATGTTGCACGTGAGAAAGTTAGATTCACTCAACTTTGCGTCCGAATAGTCCCACTGACAGCCGGTAGGGGCGGGCGGCGCAGAACGTGCGCGCGCACCGGCCACCACAAGTAAGCACATCCAAACTTTTAACGAAACCATTCCGTAAAAGTTTCTCGTCATTTTTTCACTGTGGCACAGTTCATTTGTCACTCATATACCACAAATTGTCTATGAAGTAACTACTTATTCACTTAACAGTCTTTTCCTAAAGTTTGTATTGTTAATTAGTTCGTTTTATAGCGAATGTAAACATGAAGTGCGGGATCGCGGTAAAACTTTTGACGCAGCCATGCTCCCCTGCGGTCGGGCGGTAACTGACCTACGTAAGTTTGAACGAACGAAAGCCGCATGGGTGTAGGGTGGAGGGAGGCGGGGGGACCGGCTCACAATGACGGGTGGGTCCCCGCGCTGCATCTCACAACAGATGGCACGCGTGTTTTTTGAATATTCGACAATATCGACGTTATGGCGCGTAGAAGACTTAGGCCTGCGTGATGCATTGGTTGCACCTCCTTAAGTTTCATCTCAAAGGAGGTCGATGTGACAGCAGAAACAGAAGCAGTTTTGAGGCGAGATAAAAATAACCAAATCATCACTTTTGAATACCTACTATTATATTCCACATATTATTTTCAAAAAAATCTTACTCAACTTTTAGATTCGTGAATTAGGAAAAGACTACCTCAAAATAAAAAAATGCAAACGGAAATAACTAAAGCCAATATAATATTTCATTCAACCAAGTTCAGAGGAAGGGGCGGCCACATTGATCAATGCAAAGACTTTATGATTGACAGTTTTAAAAGTAAAAGAATATGTGCAGACAATACTTAATAGTTGCAGCGCTCAAATCCCCATTGTGATATTAAGTGATTTAAAAGAACAGCTGTATTATGACTTAAATAATACTCAGGTTATTTTTATAAGACGTACACACAATGTTACTGGTTTTATAATCCTATACTGAGTACTTAGCAATTTACCTTTTTTAAAGTTGACTGGTGTAGCTCAAGAGATGGTTTTAAATATCAATTTCACCATGCTGTGGTCTAGGTACGTTGTTATAAATTTAAATCCCTGCACTTCAACTATTTTTAGAATGTACTAGTAAGGAAAAAAACTTATAATTTGAAGCAGGTGCCCAAGTCATACGCTTGCAAGTGAATATTATTTAGTTAAGTATGAAAGTAATTACCTAATTAAAAAAGTAGGCCGGCATATTATCGACTTATACCTACTCGTAAAGTATTTTTTAATAAAAGCAATTTCCTAATGTGGACACATTATTAATAGCAGGTAGGAACGCCAACATTATTAAATTAACTAACTATTACATTAGCACTATAAAGCAGCGACTCTTTTAAAAATACCTTAAAATCAATCTTGTAGATTGCTTAAAAAACATCTGAATTGGGTATTGTTAAATAGATTTCTACAAAATGAAAGTACGTGCAACTTTCTTTGGAAAAAAAATGGAAACGAAACGAAAAAATTCACGACGCGCGTGGGCAACTTGCGCCTGAGTTGATCAAAAGGTTTGCCGTTAGTTTTGCTTTCAGCCTCAAGAATACCTATGAAAACGTGTTTTCTGTTATGTAGATGCAATAAAGCCTAAAATTGCTTACATTTTTTCAAGATGACTTTGCTAACGAAAATAACTAGCGGTACAGATGTAAACAACAACTTGACTTACTAGTCGAAATCACGGAGAAAAGTTTTAAAGGAATTTTGGAGAATTCGAGAACTAATGGCCTGAGAAAAACACCGAAAACGCAAAGCACATTTTGAAGTACAGAAGGATAGGCCTAATTTCTTTGGAAGTTGGCTAAGTCTAAAAACTTAAACATTATATTTACATCATAAAGTTAAGCTAAAACAATACTTCCAGCGAATCGAAAATATTAGTTATGCCTTGAATTTTTTATTTTCCGAAAAAAGAGTCGGTTTCACTTGTAAAACTCTGGCCCTAAACTAAACAGGGCTTCTAGTTAGGAAGGTAACAGCAGTATCAGAGGCTAATAAACATAAAAAAGTTTTACTAAAAAAACATACTTAAATGGATAACAATACACAGTAACGTTCGTCACATGAAGGTGTATTTTAAATGGGAATCGAACTCATGGTCATAGGTGCAGTGCAGGTTATTTAATGATTGTGCTATTACACCAAATAAAGGCCAGTGTATATTTTGGTATCGATCAAATTATTAGGCATTATTCAATCTAACAGGAGCACTCCAGCCAAAGAGTTAGTGAAATAGATACTAAAGATGAAGCGGTTGAATTTAAGATATTCTTGAAACTGTGCATTTTGTCTTTCACGTCTTTTAGTCTAAGTTTAACTTAGTAGTGCTTCTGTGCTTTTATATTTAATGTAACTAGTTAAGCACAAAAACACGTCCATTGAAAAGACGGTGGTTCGTGCGTCACCGGTATCGCAAGACATCGGATGCCCTGCCACGTGCGTGACGAATTGCGTCTACCGTGGGAGACGAGCCTTTCATACTTGTGTCCATACGCTTTGTCAATCTAAACTACTGTGGAATGGATGTCAAGATTGCCTTGAAGGATTGCTCTTATGTTTCATCGGAGTAATGTTTGCTTTTATTAGAGCAGTGTGTTTCACTGGAGTAAACATAAAAAGAACATTTAAATTAAGGCCAGTATAGGTAGGGTTTGATTGAATTATTAGATTTTATTTTTACTTCTCTATTTGTAGCTCGAATGTATACTGCTGCTTCACAATAGGTATTTAAAATATTGTTTTTTGTGTGTTGTTTCAAAACATTCGAAACGATCCCCAAAAATTTTAAAAACACTGGACGGAAAAAAGTCTACTCCTTCTCCAGTTGGGCACAATATTTTTTTTGAGAACTTTTTCATAACCTGTTAATCTGAAGTTTTAATTAAGGATAAATAAACGTTTTTCTTCCTTTCTTTTTATTTTTTTCTAATAAGGCATTTAATGTCCATCAATGAACCGAATGAGCTATCAACGTTCACCATCTACAGCTTTTGATCACATACTTGTGATGTGATATAACAATAATTATGTGCACCCACCACAAACAAGTCGCTTGTCTTTCTTATACTTCCCGCTAGGCAAAAATAAATCAATACTTCTATTATTGGACACCAGTATTTGAGGGAATGAATGAAAGCCAATAACGGAAGAAATAAAAGTAAGTCTCTTCCTTAAAGAGGTATCTCGACCCAAGGTCGCTTATCACGGTCCAGCCTATTGATATTCTGAGTCAATATTGGGAGTCAATATCCCACGTGCCTATGTCACGGTCTAATATTTACCAGGCGACATCAAACACAATATTACCACTTATCTCAGTAACAACTGACTCCGAAAACAGCAATTCTTCTTTTTATCTTAGGAGCTAAATCCTTGAGGTTAACGGTTCTTGTGTAAGGCTGAAATAACGCTGAACATAGAAAGAGGAACGTGAATTACTCTGTTATTTTTACCAAAAGCTACTGTCTGTAAAAACAAAACGAGTTCGGATAAAAATACAATGCGCTTATTAGTAACCATAATGTTTATTATCAATATTTTAAATTCTCAGTGGTCTTTTTTGCCGAAGTAACTATTTTAAATAGCGCACTCAAATTAATTTGTGATACTTTTTCGTAGTTATATGATTGTTTTCATATAATTTAGGCAGTGTTTAATAGGTACACTATATGCTAGATAAAAATTACTGGCAGCTTTTCGATTTTTGAAACCGTCTTCAGGAACAAAATTTGTACTTAGCAAAATCAATAAACTTAAAAATAACATAAATCGAATCCAGCCTTACAGAAATATTGTAGTCATAAAGTTTCGTAGTCCTTAGAAAACATCCAGCAATTCTTCCCTTAGGAACGTTATATGTATAACTGCGACTCTGTTGAGTCTGTTGACTTACTCTATCTGTGAACTATGTTCAATACAACTTTTATGAGAAAGAATGGGCGCGTTTATCTCTGAATATTTATGGCTTTTACAATCTATTACAGATTGACTTTAAATGGGCACTTCAGATTGGGCTGTGAGAGTTTTTTAGGTTGTTCCAATAATAAATTTACTAGCACTAATGAGAAGATACTGATAAGTTTTATTTACCGTTGTACAAAAGTACTATTTTACTTTTGAGTAACACAGACTCACAAAAGACCAGTTTACAAATACAATTATGTGTCCAAAAAGTTAGAAAATAAAGACAAGACCAGTAAACGGAAGCATTAAAATTGTAACAACTCTGCGTGAAACTTGGACATTGCACAAAAGAAGTCCGCTACTATACAAAACCGACAACTTCTGCGTGGCGAAAACGATTCTGTTAGCCTTAATAACTAAAAACCTTTTACGTCCTATTCAAACCCGTATTGGTGCAGTCTCGTATTCAAAAAAGGACTAGAGAAAAACAAAGGGCTCGTCTGTGGAGAGAAATTAACAATATACGGTCAGTTCGGTCTCGAACCCGCAGAAAAAACCTTTTGAAAGTTACGGCGCACAATAAAACCAACATTCGGGTCCGCCGCTTTTAGACAAAAGAATTCTACCGCAATTAAGTTATTGCCACCATAAAAATTCGTTAAGACAATAGTTTAAGCTCTAGCAACGACGTTCGGTTTATTGCTGTCAACACCACAAATAATCGTATTATTGTTTGAAATATTTACGTCCAATAAATCTTAGTGTGAATTCGGACTTGTTTTGTCTCATCACTGTCTACTTTCCAAGTATTTAACAAATGAATAAACACACATTTCTACCAAAAAATTTACACTATAACTTCAGACAGTAAATTTTAGAAGATTTGTTGGCATATTGTTACGAAATTTAAAACAAACCCATTTGTTCAAGGCGCGAAGCAATCTAATTTATACTGATCGTTTCTCTCCTTATCATCGAAACCCATGTTGGTCCATAATGTCTTAAAAGCGTGATTGTGATTTGTAAAGTAAGACATCGCATCTGTTAGAATGGTGGATGTTGAACGAATGAAGGCGTTTTGAGAGATAATCTGGACAAAATATTGCCCGGGTCTCGATAAAGGTGGTCTTAGTAAACAGGTACACCCAAGGCACGTCTCGAGTCAAATAACCTGCAAGAAAGGGTCCGAAACAGAAAGCGCTTTGTGCTAAAAACGTCGACCCCTTATCTTCCTTAGATGGGTCGAGCCCATAGACACAAGAAGATAGCATTATTGCCAATAAACTTAATTGGAAGCAAATTCTCACTTGATGTTTCTTCGATCGTAATAGTTGTAAAAATTTTACTAATTGCTAAATATGCAGCCTCAGAATTGACTTTCTTATTCTTATTCGATAGCTGTTAGTGTAATTAGCCGATAACTGAATTGCTATGATAAAATGCAAAAAAAATACCAAATGGCTTCAATCAGTTTTATATGATTGCGAATTTTAAAAGCAAATGGAACGTTGAAAATGTTTGGTAATAAAATCGTGCAAAAGTTTGCTTTTTTTTTGCATAGAATTAGTTAGTGGTTTGAATTTTAAAGGTGAATTTCCATATTCGTGTCCTGTCTCTCGGGTTTATGTCTATCTGCTGGCTGCTTCCAGAGGCTCAGCACGAAGTCATCATTCATACAGGAGATATCATCGTCGCTCGTCGTGGCTACGGCTTTGCCTTGTTAACAATAAAAACGTTATCCGGCGCTTACACAAAATGTATCTCGGGAAAATGTCCAAGCTCAGCTATTATTTTAGTTGTTTTACATTCTCAAGGGTCGCGTACAGTGAACCACACATCTCCAGTAGCTTTATTATGATCTTTAGTGCATTGACTTAAAGGTGTTTATAGCTGTATATCAGCTTGATGCTTGACCTTTTATACATAACTTAATGAATCACTTACCTAGGTAAAGATAATTTGGCTGCGATTCCGATTGTTAAAATTTACTACAACTCGAGGGGTCATTGCGGAGTGTCAGAGGAATGTTAGGTTGGGGAGAAACCTTAATGTCAGATGCTTTCGAGCCGCCCTAAGGCCTCCGACTAGGTTTGACCACTATTATCGCCGTCAAACGATATCAACTACTAAACGTGCCTTCCAAAGCACGCAGAGGCCCGAAAAATACACCACTAAACTTCGCTCTGGGTCACCCATCCTATTTCCGACCCTGCGTGTGTTGCTTAACAACAGCGGTCGGTGCCGATCAACTATAACAACTGCGCCACGGGTACCATTTCAACGAGTGCTTTCCCTAGACATTCCTGGACATGATTCCACCCAGCGCCTTCTAGCCCCAAAGTAAGCTAAGAAAAGTTTGTATTTTGGGATACTAGACAGAAGATCAGCGTTATTGCTAAAGCCAGACCAAGGCCATTAATTGTGTAGGAGAGCATAGTGTGTGTAATGTGTGAAACTTTAAACTAGTGTAAGTGTAAATTATAAGTCAAAATAAGCCCCGCTGCGCCTAACATTTTATTTGAACTTAAGTAAAAATTTCCTCATTCTAAGCGAACTCTGTATTAAATATTAAGTTCTTATGGGAATCAATTAATAAATTGTTAATTAAAAAAAACTGTTATTGGTAATACTATTAATTAATTAAGTGCAGTGGTAATTTTGATTATTTTTTGAACAAAAGATAAACCGAATACCGTTGCACTTGTAATCAACAACTACCCTCAGGGTGTCCTAATTAACGACTGCATTAGAGGCCTGCATAATGCATGACGTTAAATCTGCTCGCCTGTAATCTGGATGTCTATTGCAAACATTTACATAATTACTACAGATTAACAGACTTTAATTTGTAATTCGACGTAACACTGGCGAGTGATTGGTTGTGAGACACAACTGAACATAGGTAGGTAGTAAGTTGACAATGTTTTGTTTTGTGGGAAAACTCAGATAATGATAAAACAATAAAAACAATAAGAAGGTGGAACTATTTTAGGTTCTATTGAATTGTTATTCTGTTCGATAGAAGCCAAAATAGTACAGACTCAACGTATATATTTATACGATTCTGGCAACATTCAATTATCTCAAGCGGGGTCAGAGTCAGAGGCGCATAGACAGTGCTCATATAATGATCTGAGAATTCAGAAGCCCACACTTTGCTGAGCGAATTTGAACCCAACGTTGTGAGCATTTGCTCAATGAGTATATTAAATGATTGAGTATATTAAGGCAAACCTACCGCCGCTGTCTCGATGCCTAGGTTTCGGTTTTTTTCGGACCATCACCGGAAAGTGAGCATCAAGTTTTATATTTAACAGAAAGTACGAGTATAAGTACAGAGGCGCTCACATTAACCCTCACAGGGGCACCTGATGCTGCAGAGGTAACACCCATTTTGCAATGTTTTTGTAAAGGTTGATGTGGGCGCCTCTGTACCATGTTCTAGCCAGATTCTAATATGGCACCACATTCAGAGAGTCAGGGTCTATAACCACTGACCCACGAGAGCATCGTGGGTCAGTGGACCGACTCTGGCAAAGAATGAACAAACAGTAAATTACAGATAATTGCTACTTTCTAAGAGTATTTTACACAAGCTAGTACACGGAACAATAAGCAGCGGTCATTCATGTCACGATACGCCGGTGCCATACCTACGTACTGCAATAAGATCTGTGCAAATGACACTTTCTAATGCTGCTCGTATTACGAGGTCATTTGGTCGAATCTTGATTGAGAACGACATCGTTATGTGTAATATTTCTTTTGAAGCTGATAATTAGGTAGCAGGTAATTGCATTTTTTAAGTCCAGATAGATAAGAGCTGCCGAAAGCCCCTGGAGAACATCAAAATTTGTTGCTGGACTAAACTGATACACAATGAGGAACTTCGAGGACAACTATTTATCAAAGTTTGTGGTCAGAAAAAGTTTTTCGTACGAACAAAAAAATCACTTTCCTTGGTACTGTTACTATTGTTACGGTGGAATTCACAAAAGCAAATTAAATAGTTGAGCGTTTAACAAATACTTGAACAACGCTCAAACTGTTTTTTCGCATTCACAAAGGTTCATCAATTGCTCCTCCTCTCACGTGATTAACCTAAGTTGATTAAGCACTCAAACGAGAAAATCGTATTCATGAAAGACAATCAGCGTGCCACAGATAATAAAATGCCATAAAATGTGACAAATAGCATGCTCAAATATTTAAAAAGTTGAGAGCGGTCGCGACCTATCTTAAATATTTGATTTGGAAGTATTTCAGCTTTAACGCCCGTTTTAAGGACTTTGGTAGAAGAAGTACCCCTTGTTAGAAGTCTCTGTAATGTGTAATACCTAAAAACACTACAGAAATATGTCAAAACGCAATTTCAAATGCTACTAAGAATTGCAGTTTCCGACAAAAGAAATTAGTCAGCACGTCCCCAAATTGGAAGAAAAGCAATCAAGCAACACAGCCAATATACGGAATACTCCTCGCTCTCCGTCATTATGCCAAGGGCAGTTATCAAAGACCCACAATCAGAACAGGATACTACCATTTCCAAAAGACTCTTCCAGACTCCAATGTTTGCTAAACTGAAGCTTGGATGCCAATGCCAGTTATCAAAAATCCTGGGTCAAAAGAATAGTTAGTACCATTATCAAAAAAAGTCCAGTGTGCGCCTTTCTAGAGTGTAGTGAACTTGTGATTCAAAGTGTGGCTACCCATGTTTCTATCTCAATTTTAAGAATAGCTGCTGGACAAACACATTATTGCTTCATTAAAGGCTCTGGACCACAATAAAGAGACTGTTTGGTATTCTCAAAAGAAGATTTTCTTGTCCTTATTTATATCAATTATTGGGAATGGTCTGTTGGTATAGTTATAATCCCACCAACAACAGTGGAATGTGCAGTGTACTGCGGGCTCTGTTAGGAATACATGAAGTTAAGTCGTTGGTGTTGTGTAGAAGGCACCTAACATGATGTAATAGTGTAGTGAACACGAACTGCATAAATAAACACCGTCAAATCAATAATTGTTTTATTTAACAACTATTTTTTACATCATATTGATTAGTTCTAAAACACAAGTTCTTTTCCTAATTTATCCACCCATCATGTCTCACTGCAGGGGAAAAGCCATCACTCCCAGTTTTTAAGTTATTGAAGTAAAAAAGGTGTGCACCTACTTAAGGTTGTATGTTTGTTTCCCACTATACACCTAAAATTGTGTAATGAATATTTGTGTCTATCCTGTGTTTGGGTGTTATATCTATTTACTAAAGTACCTATGTATTAAGAAACAATATTGTTTGTTCAGTCTTCATGATCTATGCTAAATTTTGGGAGCAGTGACCCCGGTGTGGATCTCGAATATAAATTTTATTATAAGTTTCATGATAATTAATGAAAACACAAAATAAAAATGAATTATTTATTTTATATAATTCAAAAATAACAAATAAACTATAGGTTCACACAGTTGAAATAGAACATTACAATGTGAAATCACAACAAGATAACAATATGTTAAGATGAGGAACACTTTATTGCATGCACACTAAATTATTGTTATGAAAGTAATACATTCTCACCATAAAATACAAGTTAGGCAGTCTTATTGCTAAAAACATCATCAACATCTCTTTCAGACAACCTACAAGTCAAGCTAGTATGTTGCTGAAATACCCAGCAGAACGGTACTGTCTTTTTAAAAAAAGGCTATCATTTTAAACATTATATTTATATCGTATTATATATTCAGTGTCCACTATTGATTTAATGCAAGTGGTTAAAGATTCAAACAGCTATGAAATACATATTTTGCTGTAATGCCTGCCAAATTAAAGTTAATAGTAAGTTATGTGTTTTACAAACAATACCAATACATACAATACATTAAATGCTCCTCAGTGTCATTATTCTATTGAACAAATAGAGTCTACTACCAATAAAATTGATTGTTTTGGCATAAATATAATTCTTCTTCTCTTGCACCTTCTAGGTCTCCTTCTCCATATAAAGTTAGTCACTATAGCGGTCACAGTGGGCAAATAATATGCAATATCATCATATTTTATGTTCAACTTTTGTGGTAGTACTGCCTTATTAATTATTTCCTTCATTTTGGTTATCTGCTACTCCATGAAGAGCTGGAAAGTAAAATACTTGTTAATTACATTTGTTTTTCAGCAAATAAAGAAAGGTAGGTAATGGCTAAATTTACACAGTGGAACTTTTAACATCAAACAAAAAACTGTTTTGATTTTAACTGACTGTATTGAAGATTGTAAACTCAGCTAAATAGAGTTATTTACTTACCTAATAATCCATTTCCAAACTATCCATTTTCAGCTTGGCTTATTTTATTTGAGTTATTGTCTTTGCAGGTACTTTATCTGCAGTCAAGATCTGATAAGATCAAGTGCAAGGTCTTACACTGACTGTAACGATGATCCTCCAGAAACCCAGATAGTTACTTGAAAATCTAGTTACATAAATAAACAAATTTAAAATTTAATTTAATACGTAATTCTAACCTAAATTCTTAAAATGACTGATTGACACATATTTGACATTTGGTTGCGTTCCGTTTTTACATAAAAATGAAAAAGTATTGTTTTGTTTATTCCATTTATTTTTTTTGTTCAAACATGCGTAAATTTCAAATTAATAACCAAGCTACGTTACAGTCAACTTAAATTGAGATAGATCTGTGAAAAAACCCAAGAATTGTTCATTTCCAGCAATAATTTCGACAAACAACGAAACGAATCGAGGCACAAAACCATAGTTCCATCAATTGGTTAGCGAGAACGAATGTTTCTTTTTGCAATGTTGGCACCTCGGTTTGTTTGAAAGATGCTCAGCTGATCACGGTAGAAAACTGCTTAATGAACGTTTGTGAATAGCATTTAAGTTAAGCGTGCGATTAAACTAATGGCTTAATTAGCTGAGTGAGTGATCTGATTTGCCTTTGTGAATTCCACCGTTAGTCTTATAAGAATTACTAGCGGCCGCCCGCGACTTCGTCCGCGTGGACTTAAGTTGAGAAACAAAAAGTAATACTTACCTATTTCTTCATAAATTGTAGCCTATGTGCGATTCAGATATTTAAAATATTTATGCTACATTATTGTACTTAAAGTTTCATTTAAATCCATTCAGTAGTTTTTACTTGAAAGAGCAACAAAGCACATCCACCCATACAAACTTTCGCATTTATAATATTAGTAGGATGACAATATAACATGTACAATTTTAGATTGTGCTTTTTTCTTGTTCCAAACTACTTTTTGTTTTACTTTAAGTTGTTTACTTTTTGTTCGTTATTTTGATGTTTGCAGTAATTCAAACTGGTTTGGATAGTTACTATAAATAAAAAATGTGTTATAAAGTTTAAATGACCAAAACTGCGCTATCACGAACGTTTCACGTAGCCACGTTCAGAACCTAGTGCGGGCGTGGGCCTCGCTTTTTGTCTGCCACCTGACCGGCTAGTCAATCTCCCAGGACGCATACAATTATTTTAATCTTATTAAAATCATGTTTGTATGTGCCGCTAGAGTAGTGTGGATATCCATGGTTTGGAGGATGGTTCAACGATTTATACAAATGCATGATCTTTCAGTCAATTTGTGCAAACAAGTAGACATAACATTATTTGCAGAATAAGCTTCTTTTGATACTAAATGAAATGTGAAGCCTGGTGTTTCATTTATTAAAGTCATAAAAATCAATAATTAAGATGATACAAGGCTTTCGCTTTTCCAAGAAAACCACTGGACATGTTGTATGTACAGCGGCGTTCACAACAAACTTCACATAGCTTATGCTGATTATTTTGTTAATTGATATTAACTTATTTGGCAACTCTTTCTTCATTAACAAATTAATGTACAATTGCACTCGTAGGTACTTACATAACTAATCGAACTACTTAATAACAACTTCTGTAAAGTTAAAGTGGAAAGTAAGTAAGTATGAGTGAAAATTAACCCACGAAGTAATTAAAAGTAATAATGAATTTTGAGTATTAATTATACACCGTACCATAGTAATGACTAAAATGACATGTATGTGGCACAACCCATTTTACCGTATCTTAGTAGAATTATTTAACATTGTACTGTAAAGTCGATAGTTGCAATGTCATGTGAAAAAACCGTAAGAGACTGAGATGGTCCTGTCAGTTTCTCTACCTTTTGAGTACCACTGTAAAACAGTCATTGTAAGCAAAAATATTTTAAAATTTGGCCGGCCTAGGAAAAACTTAGCAGGTTTTGTATTAAAAAGAGATTTTTACAAAAACTGCGCGATTAAGTGTTGTCGATCGGGATTTTTAAGGGTCAAAGCTACAGCACATACTACTTGTAGTACTTAAGGAGATGGAAACGAACCTGTAACTAATGTGACCCCAAAATCGGTCTACCCATGAATTGCAAAAGGCATGGAGTGAGTCTAATATACTGTTCTCATACTTCAAACAAAAATCAAGTGAAAGTTATCTAGTCAATTGCATTATCTTCCGTTAAGTAATAAATACCCTAGTTTAGTTGTTTAAATATCACTGAAGTGACTAAATCAAAAAAAAGGAAAAAGGTATGTCCATACTATTCAAACAAAAGCTGTCTGAAGATAAAACAGTAATAATAATCGTACATGTCGCTTGTTAGACAAACACGGGGAGATCCAGCGATAGGAGGAACAATGCCGCGGAGCCGTGTGGGTGAGGTGCCTTAAAAATAAGAATACTTCCAGAGTCACGTTGGTTGGCGCCTTAACCCTTAAGTGGAAGTTAAGTGCATAAAAGTGCTTGAATTTTTATTGTACTAAGGAAGTAGTTGTGATACATCGACCAGTGTTAGTTATCGACATTACTTTGTTTACTTAATCTGACTTAACACCGATTTGGTGTAATGGTTCAGAAGTGGGTTATTACACCAGTGGTCCCGGGCTCGATCCCCGCACAGTACAGACATCTGTGTGCATGAACATGTCTGTGTGTATTAGTCTGGCTGTTTTATATGTACATTAAGTAGAAAGATATTTAAGCATGTTTATCCGTTGTCTATCCCATTGCACAAACTTTAATTAGCTTACTCAGGGGCTAGATGGCGCTGTGTGGAATAATGACCAGGGATAATTGAAAAAAAAAATAAAGCCTCATAAACTAAGCATCATTTGAAGCGCGCATGCGCGCATTTTAATAGGCATTGCCAAGTGGATACTCGGCTAAGGTAAAAACATTGGTTTTCTCTTTTTTTGATATAGGGCTGATAATCAGGGTTTTTGTGATATGGAAATCAAGAACAACAAAGGTATCATAAACACCCAGAGCCTACAAACATGCGGTGCAACAGTGAGGGAATTGAACTCGCTACCCTTTGCGTCTCAAACGGCCCTCCATGTCACTGCTATATACGGGTAGTCCCGTGAAATACCTCTCTCAAAGAGTAACATCGAGTGTATTGAGAATCCAATCGGATTACCAACTGCTTTTACTTAGTGGGTCTTTGTAATTATATTAGCAAAGTTAACTTGGGTCGTTCGGACATTAGGGGAACCGGTTTTTGGCATAAGTAACAAACTAAGTAGAACAACAAACAATAAAACGTTACTGATTATTTGGACGACCGTCTTGGTGTAATTGTTGAGAAGTCGACTACTGCACCAAAGGTCGCGGGTTCGATCCCCGCACAATACAAACATTTGTGTGCATGAACATGTCTGTTTGTATTGGTCTGGGTGTTTCCTATGTATAATAAGTATGTATTTACAAAAGAAAAAGTATTTAAGTATGTTTATCCGTTGTCTAGATCCCATAATAACGAACTATAATTGGCTCACTTGGGGCTAGATGGCGCTGTGTGGAATAATGTCCAGGGATATTTCCAGGGATGAAAATTGCCGTCAGTTTTAGTAAATCATTATGTTTTATGCACTTGCCTACCCTTGTCGTCAGCTTTCCTCTACCTGTGGGTTATTTGGAAGAGATTGCTTTTTAGCGATAAAGCCGCCCAAATTGTACATTCACGTTAATCAATATTTCTTTACTGTGTATATCTGTCACAATTCTATCACATCTAACTAAAAAATAGATAGATATATTCTTTATGTCTATCTATTCTATTATCTATCTATTTTATTATCTATCTATTTTATTATCTTTCTATTTTATTATCTATCTATTTTATTATCTACACTGCTCAAAAGTGTCTAGGGATATCTCAAGCATTTTCATACAAAGTATAGCTATTTGGGAGGCTGTAAAAATTATAATTGGTCCATTCCACAGGGAAGCGTGATAGGCTGTATCCTCTTCTTGATCTATATCAATGACCTACCCAAAATATGCACCTCTCTGTGCATACTGTTTGCCGACGACATTTCGCTCCTATTTTAAATCCCAGATAATAAAATTAATGTAAGCTCTATCCATAATGAAAATTTTTTACGTGTAAAACAATGGCTCGAAGAACATAACCTAGAAATAAATAACAAAAAAACAAAAATTATACAATTTAAGCCCTACCAAAAACAACAGTTAAATTTAAAAACCACCTGTAACACAATCCAAGTTCAAGAAATCAAGGATTTCCAGCTGTTAGGAATAACATTAGACACACACCTGAACTGGAAAAAACATGTAGAAAACATCAAAACTAAAATTTCACAGTTTACTTATGCCCTAAGTGTATTAAAAACCAACACCAGTGAAGATTGTGCATTGTCGGCATACTACGCTTACGCCTACGCATGGCTTCGCTATGGCATTATACTCTGGGGGCACAGCGTAGATGCATGTGATCTGTTTGTCTCACAAAAAAAATGCCTTCGCATAATACTGAATATAAAACAACGAGTCAGTTGCCAACCACACTTCATTGCAAGAAAAATGTTAACCCTACCTTCAATTTACATCCTAGAAGCAGCCTCATTTGTCAAAAAAAACATGCATATGTTCGAATTAGATAAAAACCCGCGTCGTAAAAATAACCTGGTCCGACCAACCCCCAAATTGGAAATGTTCAAAAACGGTCCACAATACCGTTGCATCCAAATTTATAACAAACTACCTGATAGTTTGAAATGTGAAGATCAAATTAACATTATCAGAAACAGATTAAAAAAAATATTATTAAAAAAAGCCTACTACACCGTCTTAGATTATCTAACAGATAAAAATGTAACAATAATATAATATTACAGGAAATTTTCATTGGGATATGTATTTTGTGATTTTGTACATTTGCAATTATGTTTTAAGTTAGTAGTAAGTAGTAGTAGTAGTCTATGTTAGTAAATAAGTATTCTTTCTAAAACTGTAAATAATAAGTAAACCTCTTTTGCAATACCCTAACAGGGTCCATGTATTTTAGTTATAGTCTTTGTATTGTAACTCTGTATGTGGTGCAAAATAACAAATAAATAAATAAATAAATAAATAAATTATAGTTAAGTACTCTCCCTTTTTGTAGTTTTAGTACTTAAATGAAAATGAGTGGCGCTGCGCAAAAATGTACCTATATTACTTAGGCTTTGAAATCCAAGCTCTTAAGTCTTATGACAAAATAAATAATATTGATACCAACGTAGAAATTTTTAGAACACAGAAACTGCTATACCTGCCCTTTCAGATTGTATAAAGAAATTCATTGTAGTAGCATTATTGTACAATCGTAAGGACGTTAAAAAAAGACAGATTTTTCTTTTAAAAGGTGTCAAAATTTTAGCAAAATCAAACGTTTTTTTTGTAATATTATTAACCTTTATCTTATGCCTCTGTCCTCGCGTTATTCTAAGATAATGCTCAACTTGTAAACAAACTTAACTTTATGAAATATTTGAAAAATGATATCCCTATGATATCCCTAGATAGTTTTGATGTGTGTATCTATGTTATTATCTATCTATTTTATTATCTATTTCTATCTATTAAAAATACATAGATATTTTCTTTATATCTATCTATTAGTTTTTAGTTAGATGTGATAGAATTGTTATTAAGGTACTGGATACATTTAATTTTTTGTTCAAATTTCTACTTTATACTGTGAATTATAAAATAACTTTTAGTTGCCAAAAAATACCTACATTAAGACACAACATCTACACACAATATTCAAACAACAAAAAAACTAAATTTTATTCATGACATGACAGTTTTCGTGCTCAAAAATTAATGTCGTGTTCATTATGTAATTAGTAAGCAATGGATTTTTCTTACTTAGGGTTTTTTTGGTTTTTAACTTAGTCAAAAAAAAACGATTAGACGAGGCTAGTGAAACATGCATACACCAAACATTAGCATGTCCTGTTGTAGTATTTTTTTTTTTAACAAAAAAGTCGATTTCCTCCAAAACAATACTAATCAACTAACAAAACTCGAACAAATCGTCTGACTTCGAAGGGGCGTTACCTAAATTATCTAAACATCATTCTATCAAAATGTTGACAAGCCAAGAATTAATAATAGACAAATCACTGCAGTCCCCGAGCATTATGGTAATAGAATATTTACAGAGACTATTTTTTTACACTGTACCTCATTTATATATGTTAAGTCATGGTGACTTAATATTCAACATACTCTAAGCAGATATCTTCTACGATCAATCAAAATCTGTTACCGAACTTTTATCGGAAGCGTCAAAGTGAAATTGGTTTTGTTTCTTAACGACTCCAGTATAAAGATCATATTACAATATCAAGTTCAAGTTCAAATATTGCGTTAAATGATGATCTCCGTGATATAAAAGTTGTATGCTTCAAGCTTTTTCGCCTTTATGATAATAGATTCAAGGTTCATTTTTATTATTCAGTAAGAGGAATCTCGAAAGCTTTCGGTAGACATGGCTTGTGATATAAAGAACTAAAAAAACAACTTCGTGATAATCAGGAGTTACTTTGTTTAGTATTACGTAATTTAATAGCTACAATAGTCTTCTTAATAATAAACCAAATTATCGCTAACAAGCAATTAGGTATCTAAAGTACCTATGACTACTTTACTAGCTATATTCCCTGACATTAGTAGTACTGTGTAGTGAAAAGTAGGTTTAAACTTATCTGTTTGTAGTTATCTGGGTGTTTTCCTAATACATATTATTATAACCTGTGTGCATGCACAAGAAAAAGCACTTTTGGATGTATAAATCCTTTGTTCTCATGATATAAGCTTTTCTAAGTTTAGGGCTAGATGGCGCTGGTTGGGAAAATGTCCGATGATAACTATCATTCTCTTCGCAAATATCTTATCAAAATATCTTGCATTTCTAACTAGAAATAAACAAACCACTCCTCCAACAAACCAATTACTAAAAGATCACAATTTGCAAAAATAAAAACAAAAGTCACTTTGATTTATTAAATTACGAAGTAACAGCTGACAGTGCCTTGAATTCATTCATTTGGGATCGGTCACGTAATGAAATTTCAGCTCTTGCACGTCTAAGTGAGACAAGAAATTAATTAGCTAATCAGCTTGGCGATGACACTGAAAATTTGTAATGATTCAATTAACATTTTTAGAATGGGTTAAGTAAGCTATGACCAGATCAGAGGCATGAATGTTAAGTCCAATTTGGTCAATTGAACTAAAAAGATATGGGTATTCATCGGTAGGTACAGCATTTTCTCTATAAATAAAAGATGAAACATTGAAAATGAGCGGGATTGATCGGACCAAATAGGATGTACCTTAAGTCTGATATGTACGTCCAGAATTGTCAAATATATCTGAAGTATTAAAAAAAGCAACCTTTTCACTACAGAGTAAGAAACAGCACCAATGCATTATTGTGTCTATTTGTTAAATAAATCCTACGAATCCTACTAATATAATAAATGCGAAAGTTTGTATGTGTAGATGGATGTGCCGTGTTGCTCTAAAACGTAATAACTAGTAAATGGATTTTAATGAAACTGTACAATCATATAGCTAATACATCTGAATATCTAAACATCGGACATAGGCTACAATTTATGAAGAAAAAAAAAGTTCCTTTTTAAACCAAAGTCTACGGGGACGAAATCGCGTGCAGCCACTAGTCAATCATAAACATCCCTGGACATTATTCCACACAGCGCCATCTAGGCCCAAAGTGAGCCACTCAAATCTGCGAAAAACAGCGGATAAACATATTTAACTACTTTTTCTTTTGTAAAAACATGCATAATATACATAGAAAACATCCAAATATGTTTAAGACTTCAACACCGTTTCCAACCAAATTGATTTAAAAGTAAAAAAATCGCATAGAAAGTTTATCATAACAGTCATTCACCCGCAACTCACGTATGCGTGACAAATCGATCAAATAAAACTTTCCTTTTCGAGCCCAAACAAATTATTCTTTTGATGGCTTGTTTGATTGCAGTTTTTGTAAACTGCACAATAAATAAATTCATTAATTTCGTATTTTATTACTTGCCATTTGAACTATTCATTCACTTTTCTTCGATTACTTCTATTATACAGATTTCATTAAGCGAAGAACTAAATGCAAATAATGAAAAGAGGCCAAGATTAGACTACTTGCAGAACAGGGTTAGTAATGGAATAAATATAAATATTATCCCTGTACATTATTCCATACAGTGAAGTCTAGCCCGAGAGTAAGCTAATTCAAGCTTGTATCATGGAATAATAGACAACGGTTGAACATACTCAAATCCATGGTTTTTGTAAAATACAAATACATTATACATAGGAAACACCCAAACCAATACAAACAGACATGTTTATGCACACAAATTGTATACTGTGCGACTCGCCCTACAGACTCGCTTATTACATTGTGTTCGAAAATCACTTCGTGAAATGCAGGCTTCTGGATGTTCCGTTCACTACGACGGCACCAATTAGTGTGGCGCTAACTTTCCCGTTTCGGATACACTGGTGAACGTATTTTATGCAATAAACTCTTCGCTTGCTCTGTTCCACGAATTTGTACTGATCAAGTTAAGTGACCGCACTGGATTAATAGCGTAGTGACCAAATACATTATCTGGAGTTTCAACCTACCTATCTACTGTCATTAATCTATTGATGCCTACGTTAAGTTCCGGGCTCCATCAATTACAATGGGGCAATGAATATTTGTTAGATTGGGGGTTGCCATGTTGACGAAGGTGTTTGAATGGTTTGGCAAAAGATGTTACCATACGATTCAAAAATAGAACATTATTATATTACCAGCTCACGAAACGGGGCCACCTAGCTCCAACCTTAGCAAAGCTTGTACTTTGGGAAGTAGACGACAGATTCACATACTTTTTTAAGGTGGTACATAAAATGACTTAACATCTTCCAATGTTTGCTCTATTAGGAATCAACTGGGTTGAAATCCATGAATCCAGGCCATGAAAGAAAGACACCATGGCAAGTAACTACTAATGAGTTCTTGAAAGTCCGACTGGCGAATACCTACATGGTCAAAAACAAGCTTATGTGTAGACCAGCCTAATTGAATACATATTTGCAAGGGAGCGAACTTGCCGCTCTGCTATCAGGGCTACTTTTCCTTCACAAAAAGGCTTTATTATTATATACACCTTCAACTCTGTATAATTAATTAGTATGCCCATTGGCTGATCACAGCACGCACATATTATTGTACCTAGAATATTTTTCAACTGTGTATCACAAATGAACGATTTGATTTGATTCAATCATTTTAGTCTGTATATAACCAAACTTTGGACCAGAAAGAACTAAAACTCAAACTTCATATTGACTTGTGTAATCTCAGAAATTCACTCCCAGAAACCACACGACATCATTTCCTGGCAGCTTTCTTATCGAACAGATTAAGCTTTAATCAATTCGATAGAGCACAGAAACCTCGCGTAACAGACGAGTCCAATCAGCCCATCCACGCAGTTACCAGCACGTTACCCAATAAAGACTCCCATCATCCAATCGATACTCAATAACTGACATTTGTATTACATAACAGTTTAAAATATGTCTCCAATTACACAACAAAGCTCGGACGTGTCCTGTTACGGTGTATATAGTCACATGCTGTTAAAGCAGATACGACTATTTACGACGCCCGCCCGCTGCATATAGGCAGATGCCACACATGTTCTGCCTTAATTCGAATAGATGACGCGTAGGGCTGCCTATGCATTGCACAATAAAATGACGGAAATGTTACGTCACAGTAATGGGCATTTTTTTAAATTTAATATTGTCTTTTTTAAAACTTAGAATGAGCCCATCGTTCGGTTTGTTGGTTAGCACTGCACTGCTGTTTTGAGAGAGTGAGAAAGTTTTTTTACAAGCCGTCAATGTAGCAGTGCAAATTAGAATAAATTTTGTAGCAGATGGAACTAAACAAAAGCGAAAAAAACCTTAGTAAAGGATTTTTGTCAAAATCTCAGAAAGCTACAAACATTGAACAAAAAAAAATTTCACAGGACTAAGATAAATGGTTCATATAGAATAAGATCATTGAGATTAAAGGCAAAAGGCTCACCATTTACCACCGAACATTAAGTCGAGATTATTTGTTTATTTAACATTATTAAAATTATCAGTTGACTTTTATTATCTTTATTTGTATCATATAACAGAACAAAGCACCAATAAAATAGTTCTAAAGGCATCGTATCGCAAAATCTGTTACCGATCTTTGACAAAGGAGATTGAGGTCATTCGATACGAATATTACCGAAACTTGACGAGATAATCATAACCTTGCGGTAATATGACATTGACTTTCGATTGCTTTTGCTTTTCTGATAGTAGCTACTTAGATATTAAATTAATTGAAACAATAACCGCCGTGACCTGACATTTTTCGAATTGAGACTCTAAGACCTTCGATTACTCTGATAATTCGTCTGCGCGCCGTAGCTGTAAAACTACTTGTAGATTCCGTTTACGGCGTTCAAGTTATTTTATATTATTATCCATTTAATCAATGAAATTGTACTATTCATAATTCAATATCACTGTCTCACTGTTTTAACTGTCTTCATAAGAAGGAATCTCCAAAAAGAAGTATGAAGTGTTGTGATGTTGTTCATTATTTGAAATTCTTGTACTGAAACTGAATAAGAAATTCAAGCAAACTTAGTTATTTTCAAGATCGGGACTTACAGATAACAATTAATTTATTGAGCAGACATGATAGTATTCAAACTGAAAAATAAAGGACATTGCACAACCCTACTGTTAAAATTCATATTAATGCTTGCTAACAAGTACAGAGCGGGCCATTGGCGATATTGATATAAATTGATTACGACTTGTCGCGACATTCATTATTATGCCTGGACGCAAATACCTTATCTGTCGTGTTCATTACCCGTAATGATATTGACCAAGGGCTTTAATCTTGAATGCTTCGGTTCTTTGATTTACGACCCGAACACAACGTGTGTCTGTGCCTTGACGACTGCGAAACATAGGTTAAAAGAGGAACTCGTAATTCATGCTTATCGGCAATTTATTGGTAGGTAACTGAATATTAAAACCATGCACTTGTAACATCGACAGGGTACAGGGGTGCTCATAAATGAAGTGAAGTTTTTAAAATGCTCACGCAAGCTGAAATCGTGCTTAATTTGCATAATGAATAAAAATATTATTAAATAAAAAGGTGATTCTTTTCAGCCATACGGTGTGGCGTACGTCGAGTTAGTAGATGGCAAAGAATTTGACTCAAACAAGACTCAGATGAAAAGCGACAACTCAGTTAATCCAGAAATGTATAATGGCGAGCTGGACAACTCTCATAAGAAAGACTGATTACTTAAACCGATGAAAATTTAGTAGCTGGCAATAATTGAACCCAACAGCGGGACCTACAAAATATTGTATCAGCATATTTTGTATCCTTTAAAACATACAGCGGCAAAATATTCTTATTGCTAAATTATATCAATACGTTTTTATTAAACCACTTGTTATACATAATATCTTTTTAACCCCACCAACTAATAAAACCACCAATTATTTTATTCCCTTACGAAAACTAAATTACAAGTCAGCTCAGCGCACAGTGGTCAAAATCCAATAAAAACGAGACACTCGTGGCAAATTACAACAAGCAGGTCTATTTGTCTGAGTTGAGCTAATAACAAAGAATTCTCTGTAGACAGATATCCATTCAAGATTGACGATAGCAAATTTTTCGCTTATTAGCCTTACAGGCAGAATTATCTTCGAGAACCGTAGAGGCCAAGGTCAGAAGATGTTAGCCTATGGACTGCCCATCAATTTCATGTAAATAATCTTCTGGCGTTCACTGCACACAAAGAAACATGGCATCATGATGGATTGTTGTATTTTCACAGTCATTTTTCCTATAACTGACGTTTTGCAAAGCTTTTGCGGTGTATCTTCTTTGAAACAACGTAATATAAACTTATTGAACTTTGGATTGGCGGTTGAACTTAGTTGATGATGGGTCTAGGGCAAAGTTTGGAAAGAAATGGGAAAGTATTTGTTCGCTAAGTATAGAAGTTCTAAATATTGATGCCCGAGTGAAGAATTGCCTCACACAATAACTATTCATGTCTTGTCTTGATAGAAACCTAATGCATGTTTTAAATTGCAATAAGTTAATCGCTATTTAAGTTAGGTATATTAGTCGAGATAAAGATCAATAACTTAATTTTGTTTTTTTAGGAATTAAAGTAGAAAAGAACGTTGTTAAGGGCTTTAGTACGATAGCAGCTCAAACAGCTTATCAAATACACTGTTTGTTTGAGATAAGTAATTAGATAATCTGCTGTTAGTGCCATACAATCATATATGATGAACAAATATCTATTTGTATTGCCAGAGCATCTCTGGCTCAAGTAAGTTGTGCTCTAACTAAACTAAACGAGCCACTTACGCTGAATGGTTGCATAATGAAGCTATAATTAGCCTTGTCTCAGTCGGTCAGAACACTGATAAATCAGTCGATGACCTCGATTCGTATCAATCAAACCGAATCGCTCAAACTCCAATTTGACTTGTGTCAAACGATGATTGGTTGCAACAGTGCCTACGCCTAATTGGCTGAATGAGTTTTGCTCGCGTGCCAGTGTGGTTTACGCGAAATCAGAGCAGGGACTGGATGCGTACGTACATCGTGTTTTGAGTGTTGCGACAAATGGGCGAATGACATCATGCTGTATTTTGTGCTATTAACTCTACATTAAACATGAAGAGCCAAGCTACTTCGGAAGGACTGAAATAACCTGAATACTGTTGAAAACTAACTCATAGTTTTGTTGTTCCTCTGATATTTCCAAATATCATAAACCTTTGAGTAGAGGACTTTAGGCAGATTAACTGTAAATTCATAAAGAGGAAATAAAACTCATGCTGAACATAGAGTTGTGTTGCCATTTTTAAGCTCTCTAAAGTATATAACACAGAACCGCTTAGATTGCCCAGTACGCAAAAAGTCAAGAAAGTTGCGTTGTATTATTCAAGCAACACCACTGTCGATCTTTAGTGTAGTGCGCCTGTCAACGGTGAATTACCCACTTAAAATAGAATGTAAGCCGGGATTAAATAATCGTCCAAAACAAACTCTCCGCGAAGTGTGTCTCCCACCTTAAACTCGTCGACTCCTTTAAAAAATATATACATTTTCTGCTGCTTTGTTGCTGATTGTACCGCAAGTACTATTCAAAATCATTTCGGCCATCGAGTGCCCATTTATTGGGTTTAGTAGTTCAAAATTAGATATTGGTGCTCCGATTAAAATTGTATTCTGCCTAGCTTTGTGCGTTGAGTATGAAATTAGATTTGCCGTGGAATGATAAAATTTCGTTCAGAATTTTAACCTGTTTAGATTTGATTTTCGCTTTATTTAATTGTGAAGCGTAATTAATTGAATTATTTCGAGAGAAAAAGTGATGAAAATACACAAATAAGAAAATAGCATCAGTTTTTGTGATTTTAGATAATTTTATCATTCATATAATTTATTGTACTCGACTTGCTTGAAGACGTGCTTTTATTAGTTAAAAAGCCTACCTTCAGCGCGATTGAAAAAATGCAGTGTCTTCAATAATGACCCAATAATTGATTTAAAACCAGCTTAGCAAGATTCTAACTCAACTCTTGCTTGGGGCTACTTGCTTAACTCACTTGTTATCATATCAATCTTATTAGCTGACTATGAAGTACTCAATTTATTTGATATTACGCTTTCAGAATAAATTAAAACAAGTGTCTTGCACAATGACAATACCTGATTAAATTAATCAATCATTCGATTGAATAAATCAAGTAAATAGAACAAGTGACAAAACCATATTCAGCTGTTTACTCGTGGGTCAAGGCATTGCGACATATTTTTTGGATGCCAAATATTGTTTTTATTGAACTCACTTTTAATGTATTAACGTCTGGAATATGCGATAGGTATAGGTATATGTTTCAGCTAAAACGGATTTTCAGAATTTGTAATTCGAGGGGCGAGAAGATCTGGGCGAACGCTTAAGTCCACCCAGAGTAGCACGCTAACAACAACTGGTATTTAGTTTGCATGGATCAAAATCTACATTGAGCTCAACATTTTTTAAAATAGATTTATCACTTTCAACAGTTGCTTATTCTACTTATCGTCATACCTGTTGAAAATACGTCATTATCAGTATTTAGGTAACGAATGTACTCATTTCTAAAATCTCAGCTTAAAATCAGTTCCTAATCGCTCCCCTTTCATAGCTCGGTGTTATGTTGAATAGGCTATGTGATTGCAACCAACACTTTGGCCTTTGTTTCGAACGCACGTCCCGAGCCCATCTATCACCGCTCAGCCTCGTGCCAATTTGTTTGTTCACATTATTTTGTATTTCTAGCGTTGCGAATACTTGCCAGTCATTACGGGGATAGCTCTTTTTATTCGCATTAATATCCTCCAGCTTTTGCATTTTAAACTTTATTTTCAAAGCCAGAAGAACGATAGTCTCAAAGCAAGGACGTGTCGATGAATGTTTGTGTTTAAAAAAATGCTGTCATGCTCTTTAAAAATTATGCTTCTGCGCAATTTGTTTCGTTCGGAAATTTTATGAAATAATGAAATTACCATTTTTGAAATATTCTTGAATACTGATTTAGGTCTTTGATTTTAAATTCATTTTCAATTATGATGAAACCAAAACTTTCGAAGAGGCGATGACGACACGACGGCTAGACACTGTTAATCAAATGATAGGAGATTATTCAAATAACTGAAAGCGCCTGAAACATATTAAAGAAGCAAAGACAAGTTTTTGTAAATGACGATATTATGATTGTTATCGAAAGATATATCTAACACATTATAACACTTGGTCCTAAAGCGAAATGCTCATATTTTCTCCACGTAACTCTATATCCCGATTGTGTCGGCGCGCGCCTACCACGACTCTGATCGCACAATTTTATTTCCATGAGAGCTATAATAATAAAGTTTTTATTGCTATTCATCTGCGGCAAACACTTACAAGAAAGATGCGGAGAAAAAAAGTTGTATTCGTTATGTCTCGGGAGGTTACAGTATGAGATATCCGTGTCAGTTTTGATCGACTTGATTTATGGGTCGACGATATAAATGTGAGGTCATGTTCGACATTCGTCTTATAGACAGCCACTAAAAAACGTTATTCGTCATTCACTCAGACTATCAACAGCAATCATACGAACACAGAAGATAAGGAACCTACATACCTCGTCAGAGAAATCTACATAATCCGATGCAACTCTAATGATGCACAATGTATTAAAGAGAACGAACCACGCCGCGATGCATTTGTAATTTATTAAGAACTTTGTCGCTACTATCTTATTAAGGAACAGCTTCCTTTCGTGGGCGATCTAATTACTGACAACCCGAGAACAATAATGTGTAATCTGAATATTTATGAGGGTAAACAGCATCTGTGAATTTGATATACTTATACGACTGTTTATCTTGAACGAAAATTGACTGTGTGCGATGAATAATTTATTGTGAGCAACCGGCACTGACGTTAACCATATTTTAATATAAATCCATCTACCATATTGTATGCAAAATGCCATTGAATGCAGTGCAAGCCAGGATCATTATTCCAATATACGACTGCGATATTCATCACGCAGGCCTTGGTTGCAGTATTTTAAACAAATCATCTTTAAACGTGGATGCTGGGAAGACTGTACAAACGCTCTCCGCACAGTGCTTTTCAGAATCAATTTTAATAATGTCGGTTACTTATTTGTTTTGCTGCATTTTTTGTATACGCTATGACTACTTGGTATTCGCGTTTCATATCTTTTTAACGTGCCCGAGGTATATGCTACTGAAATATTTATGAAAACGTCTACATGTAGGGATATTGGACGGTAAACAGAATGGTTGGAGTGAAATTAGTTATTATTCCTTTACTTTGGGGTACCATGGAGCCTTGAATACTGATAACAACTCAGTAGTATTGCTTTTGCATACAAGTGTTGCTCATTTACTTTTAGGTCCAATCTTAAATGTAAGTATGTACTTAACATTCGAGATTTTACGCTAAGAGCTTGGTACTAAACAAGTTAGTGGACCATGAAGGTTTTAATAGTACCTATTTACAAAAGAAGAAAGAATCAAAAATATACATCAAAAATTGAAATCTGTACGGTAAAACACTGCGCGCGTAACTTGTTTTGTTTCATTTAATAACATTCTATGTAATTTGTGCCAGAACATAGGTGTTTGTTATTAGAGCCATTCTTCTCCTATCTACTTTCGAGAATTTCTCCCCGTTATTTCACGAAATAACACAGCCTATTATTTCTAACCTTCCGATTTGAGAGTCCAAATTAGCGGTCGTTAGAGTAATGGTCGCCCTAGATTGAGCTATTACAATAAATTTCTTAATTGCTCTCTGTTGTCGGATCGCCGAGATTCTTAGACGATGATGCAAAAGTGATCTCACTTTGGATGGGTATGTCAACGCCGTGAGTCCATTAAGAGCATTGGTGCTTTGATAAATGTATCGCTTCCACAAGATCTTTGTTAAGTGGGACTAAATTGAATTTGAATTCCATGCAGTTCTCTTGATTTTTGTCTTGATTGTTGGCAAGAATGAGGGATTCCGATAAATCAGCAACAACACGAAAGATAATATAATTTAAGGATATACTAGCTGTCTTTATAGACGTAGTTGTGTCATTTGCTACAACAGTCAGGATGACAATTGAAAAAAAAACAATGTAATAATAATCAAAAGTTTGATGTCGATATCTCGTTTTGTTTGACCAAGTCCAGGAATACTCAAGACAAACATTAACTCAAAAATATAATATTAGAACATAGAACTCACAAAAATATAATTATTCAAGTAGACCATATCCATAACACAGTGCTTTCGAATCGTCCAAAAACTTATTTTAACTATGTATTAAAAACTGAATAAAAGCCGTACACAGCTATAGCAACGGGGCAAAAGGCAACAAACTCAGCAGTGACTCTTTTCAAAATAGGATGTTTGAACAATACATCGCCTTGTAAACATATAGGTACACAGTTTCATACAACATTACCACAGAAAAAATTAACTGTTGAGCATACCATTTCAAAACGGTTGTTCCATTTGTGAATTCGCGCGTTTTTGTTCCAAATATCGGATCCGTGCAGTTTAAAATTCAGCAAGTGTAGAAAGTAACGTAACAAAAGTGAAGTCCGTAGCAAACAGCAGCTATGGAGTAAAAAATGTGGATGTTTGTGTTACAATCAATCAAACAAAAGCGCCGACTGCCGCTCCAATGCTAACTTTGGAAACGGCAGCTATTATTTAGTATTGATTTCTAACTTTTATTTTTATTGGTTTTCCAAACGATCCAATGTTAACAGAGATTTGCGATTCCATGAATTTGTTAGATTGGATATTTACGTTACAAGAAATACGGGATTTCAACGTTAATTTACTAAAAGCTTGGATTTTCCAAACATGAATACTACTTTCAACGCAATTTATGGAGTTTCTTTGAATGTACAGATTCATTGTTCAATCAAAATTTAGTGAAATATTAGCTGATCCTACAGTTTTAATTCAAATAAATCCCGTCACTCTCTGACAAGTATTGGTGAGGAATAGACAGCAAAAAAGATCAAAATGCTACATTTTGAAATGGATTTGAGTATTTTTTATTCCAAATATCGGATCCATGCAGTTTAAAATTCTGGTGTAGAAAGTAACGTAACAAAAGTGAAGTCCGTTGCAAACAGCAGCTATGGAGTAAAAAATGTGGATGTTTGTGTTGCAATCAATCAAACAAAAGCGCCGACTCCCGCTCCAATGCTAACTTTGGAAACGGCAGCTATTATTTAGTATTGATTTCCAACTTTTATTTTTATTGGTTTTCCAAACGATCCAACGTTTATAGAGATTTGCGATTGCATGATTTTGTTAGATTGGATATTTACGTTACAAGAAATACTGGATTTCAACGTTAATTTAGTAAAAGCTTGGATTTTTTAAAAATGAATACTACTTTCAACTCAATTAATGAAGTTTCTTTGAATGTAGAGATTCATTGTTCAATCAAGAGTAAATAAAATAGTTGTTGTTTCTACAATTTAGATTAAATTGAATCTGGTCACTTTCTGACAAGTGCTGGCGAGTAAAAGATAGCAAAAACGAATTAAAATGCTTCATTTTGAAATGGATTCGAGTATTTTTTATTCCAAATATCGAATCCATGCAGTTTAAAATTCTGGTGTAGAAAGTAACGTAACAAAAGTGAAGTCCGTAGCAAACAGTAGCTGGAGTAAAAAATGTGGATGTTTGTGTTGCAATCAATCAAACAAAAGCGCCGACTCCCGCTCCAATGCTAACTTTGGAAACGGCAACTTTTATTTAGTATTGATTTTCAACTTTTATTTTTATTGGTTTTCCAAACGAACCGGACGTTTATAGAGATTTCCAAATGCCTGATTTTGTTAAAAATACTAAATTTCAAAGTTGATTTAGTAAAAACTTCGAAATTTTGAAAAATGAATACTACTTTCAACTCAATTAATGAAGTTTCTTCGAATGAAGAGATTCATTGTTCAATCTAGATTCAATAAAATAGTTGTTGTTCCTACAATTTAGATTCAATTGAATCTGGTCACTTTCTAACAAGTGCTGGCGAGTAAAAGACAGCAAAAACGAATAAAATGCTCCATTTTGAAATGGATTCGAGTATTTTTTATTCTAAATATCGGATCCATGCAGTTTAAAATTCTGGTGTAGAAAGTAACGTAACAAAAGTGAAGTCCGTAGCAAACAGCAGCTATGGAGTAAAAAATGTGGATGTTTGTGTTGCAATCAATCAAACAAAAGCGCCGACTGCCGCTCCAATGCTAACTTTGGAAACGGCAGCTATTATTTAGTATTGATTTCCAACTTTTATTTTTATTGGTTTTCCAAACGATCCAACGTTTATAGAGATTTGCGATAGCATCATTCCGTTGGATTGGATTTCTTACTAAATAAATGGATTTCATTTGGTGTTTAATGTAAATTTGGTAAAAGCTAGGAAAATTCGAAGTCTGAATAGGTATTCAGTCTTCAAATTTTCCACTTTTTCTTAAAATAAACAAGTGCAGCAATCTCAATATTAAAAAAAGAATAGGATTGATTTAAATCTGGCAATACAAAAGTAGCGATTGCAGTTTTACGTGTAGATACAGTCATTCTATGATTATTTTAAAATATGATAGATATGAAGATAAAAACTTTATTTGCATCAACAAAACACACAAATTGGTCAATAATCATTTTAGAAATAGAAAGGGAGTAAAATGTACAAAACTGACTGCATGTGTGCCACAGTAGTGCAAAAGGGTAATGGCTCAGTAGTATCTTAATTATATGACTTATTTATGAAAAGTGCGTATTGTAGTTTATCTAAACTGCGATGTTAAGAGTCTATAGACAATTAGTCTAACAATCTAGTATCGAACCGTTGAATCTCTCTTTATTGATTGGCACCAGATACCAGTACAAAAAACTCAAAAGAAAAACAAGCGTAATTTTTTTTCGAAAACCGACCAACTGCGAGTCGGACTCGCGCACGTAAAGTTTTGTACCATTATCAAGTAAAAAATTGCTTACTTTATTTTTATTGAATTATTTTAAAAGTTAATGTACAATATATTCTGTGAAAATCACAATAGAAGATACTGCCTGGTGACAGACATACCAGACAAACAGACAGACAGCGGAGGCTACTAAAGGGTTCCGTTTTAGGCAAGGAATCCTAAAAACCAAGTCTTGTAATACCTACAAAATACATGATGTTTCTATTTTTCCGAAGTCAATAACTGATCAGTCTCTATCTATCTATCTTTCTGTTTTACCACAACCATGCCAATTTGACATGAGAACAATTTGCAATCGACTTTTCTACAGTTGGCGTCTTACCGTGTACAAAAACTATGATTTATTGACAGCCTTAATACTGCCACTTATAACGAGACACAATGAAGGAATGAACCAAAAGCATACATTTCTAATGTCATGATGATCCAATGATAATTGTCGATGGATTAATACTTACATGGTTAAAGACAATAAATTGGGTATAACCACTCTATCGTCACAGCTAAATACCTAATGTCTTCTCACCTGTCACATCGTTTACGCCATATTGATTTTTTCTGTTGCGAATTTATGCGAATTTTCCAAGAATTATTTGCTAATTTTCCGAATAGGATCGCAAAATGATAAACACACAGACGAAAAGCTCATTAAATAAGCGTTTATACTGAATACAGACTAACGTGTTTTTATTTTAAGCAAATTAATATTAATTGGTTGAATTAAAAAAATGGCGAAAAAAAATCACTTTTTTCGACTTTCACTTAACTATTTTTTTTAGTATTTAAAAATCAAATCTGTAACCTGTTTTCACTGCATCTGTATAATACACAAATTATTAATTATTTTGAAATATATTACAGTGTGTAATATGTAATAATCTATTTACAAGTTTATTTTAAACTTAGAGCATGCACTTATTATCATAACATAACCTCAACATGAACTTTTGACTTTTTATTTTTCTTACTTTGACGTCTCGTAGGGACGGTCCGTTGTTGCCAGGTCGATACAAATATCATAGACAAATTGTAGAAAAATATTCAATTGAAATAGTAACAGCAAAATCGATTCTGAACGGAAAATGAGTCACCTCTCAAGTGCCTCAAAAACTGGTAGCTAAAGCTACCAGTGACAGTTGAGACGACATTAGCATTGGTAGCTCAAGTTACCAGTGACATTTGAGTGGATAAACAAGAACTTCTTTCTACGGAGAAACCAAATACTAAATTAATCTTATTTACTTAAAATCTATCCCCATGTTATTATTGTAAACCGTAAGGATCTTACTGCTGGGAAAAACATCACTTACATCGTCTCCTCCAACAGGCCAAGGTCTTCTTTTTGCTGTTTTTCTTTTTTCGTCGCATCGTCTTGGGGTGGGGGGGTGCCCAATCTGTCAATTACAGTACTGGTATCTTCTAGTAAATCTGCCAGAACCTAATTATATAAAGTAAATGAAAAGCGTGCGCATACTCGATACACAACGCTTTGAACAATTCACAATGCAACGCGTGTGCTAAAATGCCCTAGCGCTGGGGGTGCTTAAGTACAGAATCATTGGCTTAAAACACATAGATATTACGCGGTGAGATTAGGATTAAATAAAAATGTCTGTATGACTCTAAAATACCTAATTATAAAGTCTAAAAGAGCTTTTATAAACCTCATGAGCTTGGTATGCAACCTTGCTTATCTATCGCCACAGCCGTGTGTCACGCACACGGTATAGCGCCGAGCACAATGGGGTCTTGTTTAAGAATTAACTTTGAAGCCATCCAATCAAGCAGACCATCGGTTAGCTGATCAAATATAACAAAAAGCCCACACTCAATCAAGACGGGCCCAACGAGGTGTTAAGCCAGCTCTATCAATCATCTAAACGAATGGGACGTGGTTCGTTATCCACTAGCTGGACCCAAGCCAAAATTGTAATAAAGATGGTCTCGTTAAACATCAGATGGGACGGAGGCTATTAGCCGGTTTATGGCGGTAAAATAGTGAGCTCTAATGAACACGTTTGTCATTATTTGAGTGATTAAGCAGTTATGTTTATATTGACACCTGGAGGAGTAGTGATGGAATAACGACTTCTGGGATGGGTGCAAGTTGTTCATAATGGCACTTAAACAAATTATCCCAAAGTCACATAAAGTTTTTACCATTATTATTATACTTTAATAGCCAATTCACAAACGTTGATGCCGAGCATGCCATCAAACTTATACTATCTCGTCCTATAGAGCTAAAAATGACAGCTATGTATATACTACATTTGTGAGCGATTGTTTGAAATGAAATAGAATTAATTGATTTGCGTTTGATACTTCTGGATTGAGTCTCAGAAGGAAAGGACATGCCAACATGGTAGAGTCTAACCCCCTTAATCATAAAAACTTAAACAGCTCTTCAACAATACGTTAGCTTTTGTATCGCTTCGTCACTTTCATTCTCTTTTCTGCCACCATTCACTATTAAGTGACATAACACGTCAATCGCTAAAACTATGCTTCAGCATTGCATTTGTTTTTATGAAAAAGGGGGTAATTCGCCATCTTTAAATCGCTCATTATGAAAAAATCCAAAACAGACAAGCTAAAAAAGTCACTCAAACCCAATCAAGAATTCAAATCATGTGTGTAAAGTACTAGCCATAAACTTGCCTTCTAATTAAAGTTTAATAAACGTAAGGACGTTGGCAAAACCAAGACGTAGGAAGTTGGAACATAAAATCCTCAGCTTCATGTTACCGCGTTTCCTTAGATGGGAAAAATGTGTTCAGATAATGCGTTCTGGTATTTTCTTGTTTTTTTCTCCGCCGGGAAAAATAAACTGGCAACATACTGGCTGTATTACATGTGTTAGGCGTTGTTTTCTTTTTAAATCTTATATTTTTCGCTACACTCTGAAGGTAAAAATAAAATTGTAGATAACCTTTTTCTCGTAGAAATGAGATATAAATGAATGAATGAATTTTAATTATTCAACTATATTCAACTTTAGTTAGAAAATTTGAGCGAGTTACGTGGTCTACAATTTTGCGTTAACAGTCGTGCATACTATGTAACGGTAGCAACACTGATTAAGTTTGTAACCACTTGGTCTTGCTTGACTGCGACGTTCAGTTCATTCATTCAAATTTCAAGCCTACTGTATGTCTCTCAAGACTGCCTTACAAACTACTAGCAAGTTATTCCAGTAATTGTTCACATCATCATCATCAGCCTATGTTTGTCCACTGCTGGACGTAAGCCTCACTTAATGCGCGCCATCGCGCCCTATCTTCGGCTAGACGCATCCACAGAACCCACAAAGCGTTCAGTACAAGTACATTGTTTGCACAATTAGCGGGAATCTGACCAACTTTACCTTGTTAGGGTATTGATAATGATATCGTTACTCCGTTTGAGCGGTTAGCACTCGCCGATTTTTGTTATAATTGGCTCTGTTGCGTCCGTGTGAATGAAACTTAGTTAGGCGTGCTTTGAAGTGAGGTTTGGAATGTGATTTGTGCTAAAATAAATTTCGTTTATACTCTACAACCGGTGTTGGAATAATGTATACCTAGTATTTATATTCTCCTGTTTGTGACTAGTAACTTTTTTAAACTGAAAATTGAGCTGAGACGTTGATTTTCTTATTCCACCGGTATTACCTCTTAACCGTTGGAATGGAAGGAAAGGAACCATTCGGAATATATTTTTTCCACAATATTTTGAACCTCTAAAATGAAGGTAAAAATGAAAAATGTATTAATCAAAGCACGCAGCTTAACTATTAGGCAAAGAAGCTCTGTCATTCAACAAGAAGCCTTTTAGAACAAAATTTTGTGTTAGTAGATATAAACACAAAATTTTGTTCATTAAGCACCTAACCGACTTTCCTCTCTAGCACGAAGTAATACGCCACTCCGTCTCACATAGTGGGACTAACTAATTATTGAATGTTAAAGAGCCACTGCAAAATACCTAAGCCCACCACGATACTATTACAAACGCGCGCTTCCTATAGTATTTTCAGTTATTCCTATGGCATTGCCCTATAGGCGCAGAAAAAGCGACTCATCAAGAATGCATGCCCTCGGCATCCGGTTATGAGATGACTGTTGACTCGGCTTGCTTACCTGATGGAGGGAACCCGTGATTACCAACGGGTTTGGTATAATTTGAGCTGCTTAAATCTGATAGATTGCAACTTTTACTATAGTATTAAAATAAGCTTAAATTTGCTTTTGCAATAGTTGCGCTGTTATACAAACTTCTTAGCAGCTAGTTCATTCATTAGCTCAATTTTATTATTATTTAATTAATTTGATAACTAAGATTTAAATGTGTTCGTTCAAATTGGTAATATTTGCAAAATATCTATTGTCTATTGCCCTTGTAGGTACTTGATGTCCTGAAAATTTTCCTAAAATAAGTATTTTTAGTACTAAGTAATATTAAAAAGTTAACAACTTACATTACACCTACTTTGTGTTCATTGTAAAATTTGCGGCTAACTCTCCGGTGATGGAAAACACCGATATAAAACCCAAGCAACCCGGATAACGGCGGTAGGCTCGCCCCTTGCCACGTTGGGTTCAAATTCCCTCGGCGAAATGTGGGCTCCTGAATGTTCCGTTCACCATGACGGCAACAATCAGTGCGCCTCTGGCTAACCCATTAGGGATATGGTCGTGAGGGTATGTTAACAACTTACATACATGTGCTGCATCCGGGTGAATTTGGACTCACCGCGTCCTTCATTTTATTATCTTAAGCAAATCTGTAAGCCGGTAAGGTCCATCACACAAAAATCTACTCAAAGGCGAAGTTCAGCTTAGGATATCTCTTAAGTCTTTGAGTAAATTACCTTACTTACCAATAATTTATCGAACATAATGTATTTTACAGCTACGATCTTGCCATTAACTTTATATTATTTTCCATTAACTTTATCAACTCGTACACTGCAGCCCGTAATGACATCACTGCACTGAGTAGAGAAAAAGGTGACATTTACGCATGAACAGTGTGAGCCCATGAGGTCGAATCTTTACCTAACAACGCTGCTGGAGTAAAATTGTAGAGAAAACAGACCTTCGATTAACGTTTAGTACTTATTCAATGGAGAAAAATAAGAAAAACGTTGAATAAAAGGTCGCGTGAACATCATCACGCAACATACAAAACAAAAAAAACAGTCCAAGTAACAATATGAAAAAGATACAAGAAACCAAAAACCTACCACATTGCAGCAGTTTCTAGAGTGTCTAGATGAAATAGACCTCACTCAGCTAATGCCTGGTCCTGAGAGTCGAACAAGAGTATCCACTAACACAGTCACTAGCATCTGCGTGAACGTTTTCTATAAAATTTTATGGGTTCTCTTACTTACCTTTAGAGGCGCTGTATTTAGTTTTGCCTCATGCGTCTGCGTGTGCAAAAATGCATGGTAGACCTGTTAGGCTCAGACTCTGTAGCTACAACAACAAAATGTCTTGTAGCTTCAAATCGTAAGTCACAACATATTCTCAACTTGCCTCCGCACTTGTCCAAAGCAACAGCCTGAACGGGTCTCCAAAGGTAATTCTCGCTCCATTGTGCAAGGGACGGCACAGTAATAATGCGCTGTGGCAAATATTAGCACAAAGCCAGACAGGCCGCTCGTAATAGCAAGAACGAAAAAACCAGTAGACACGAAAGTTTGTGCTTTACTTTTTGATTGTTGGTTTAGTCTGAAACGTTTTAATTTCCGAGCCATGGCTCGGTCATGACCGAGAGTAATGAAATGTAGGAAGTCAGTGTTTAATGTTGACGTTATCTAACAGTGCTGTGCAAATTGGCTGAAACTGTTTTTTGTGTACACAGTCATCTAATTAGAACACGCCGTGCTACCTTTGAAGTTAAGAATTTTAACAACTTTCTTTTGCTATTTATTTTGGCACAGTAAACCGAAATCATAGCAGTCAGAGGCTAACGCGCCAGGTGGCCTTGAGCTAGCTCTCGCCAAAGAAACAAATATTAACTAATCATTATTATTTTAACTGTACCAAAATAATATTAAAGTCATAAATCTCGGCGAAATAGTGTTACTATTTTTACTTATCTTGTATTTTATTTTTTATTTATTATTTCCAATTGAGAAGGACAAGTTAGTATACCCTTCGTATACTGAATAATTAACACATTAATAATGTTATTCATAGTTATTCTAATAATATATTTTGATTATCTTGATGTTATTTCTATAACATGATTCACAAAATAGTAATAAAAATGCTTAAATATTCTACCAATTAACCATTTTTCTGCATTTATGGAACCGTAGTGACATTATTCATTAACAAATCCAAAAAAAAGGACCAACTCCAATGATTGACAAACTAAACTGTCTTTTTTGTTAGATCTCAATGTTCAGTCATACACAGTGACTGACGCAAGGTTTAAAACGATATAGCTGAACCTATTCCTGATTAAGCTTATCACTAAAGCTTCGCTCAAACAGTGCCCAGTCGAGCGCAGACTAAACACGCCGATTGCAGCTTCCGAGATGACATCAGATCAAACAATGGGACTATTTTTACTTACTTTGTATTTTATTTTATATTTATTCTTTCCAATTTTGAAGGACATCTTAGTATACCATTCGTATACGGAATAACCAACACATTTATTATGTTTTCATAGTTATTATAATAATACATTATGATAATCTTGATGTTATTTTTACACAACATGATAAAAATGCCTGAATATTATACCAATCAACCTTCTTCCTGCATTTATGGAAACGTAGTGACAGTTATTGACTAATTCTTTATTGCACATTAAAAAAAGGACCAATTCAAATGATTGCCAAACTAAACTGTATATTTTGTTAGATCTCAATGTTCATTCAATACACAGTGACTCAAGTAAGATTTAAAACGATGTAGATGAACCTATTCCTGATTAAGCTTATCACTGAAGCTCCGCTCAAACAGTGCCCAGTCGAGCGCAGACTAAACACGCGGATTGCAGCACCGAGATGACATCAGATCAAACAATGGGAGCGTTTTTACTTAATTTGTATTTTATTTTTTATTTATTATTTCCAATTTTGAAGGACAACTTAGTATACCATTTGCATACTGAATAATCAACACATTAATTATGTTATTCATGGTTATTATAATAATATATTACGATTATCTTCCTGTTATTTTTACATAACATGATTCACAAAATAGTTATAAAAATGCCTTAATATTCTACCAATCAACCATTTTCCTGCATTTATGTAAACCTAGTGATATTATTTATTTACTAATTCTTTAAAGCACATTCAAAAAAAAGGACCAACTCAAATGATTGACAAACTAAACTGTCTTTTTTGTTAGATCTCAATGTTCAGTCAATACACAGTGACTCAAGCAAGATTTAAAGCGATGTAGATGAACCTATTCCTGATTAAGCTTATCACTGAAGCTCCGCTCAAACAGTGCCCAGTCGAGCGCAGACTAAACACGCGGATTGCAGCACCGAGATGACATCAGATCAAACAATGGGAGCGTTTTTCCACAACTCATTACGGCAGGATCGCTGAAAACAGAAATGCATTGTTTTGTACTTATAAAATGTCGCTTGTGGCTCCGAAACGAAACTGAATAACTCTTGTTATGTGACTTTGTACGTGGCATTACCAAGAAAAATATTAACAGAGGGTTTTTGTTAATTTTATTTGGATAAGAAGATAAATTGTGCGTGTCTAAATGTTCAAAGTAGAAAATCTTTTTTTTCGTGATTAAAGAAATGATTAAACGTGAAGTAAATTTAGGTACGGTCAGCGACAATTGTACCCTTTCGAACCTTGTCGCATTACTTTTTGAAGGAGCTGTCAGATTCGCCAGTAAGACAAAGTAATAAAGTGATTAGACGCTGTTGACGCTGACAGGACCTTCGCTTGTAACATTATTCCAAAAGAGGTGTAATACGAGATAATAGCGATGGAGAAAATTATTATGTTTTTTCTGTCCGCTTTTGCAAAGCACTACTCATTTCAATATAGAAATTCTTTCACCGACCGTCTGTAAGATATAGCTTTGAAGCCTATTCACTTAATGTAATTAAAAAGTTAATACACATATCTGGATGAAAATATAAACAATGCAATACGCAATATCAGCAAGTTCACCGCCAGACATTTTCTAATAAACCCCTGGCCACAATATCGGCGTTATTTTTTAATTAAACTTTAATTATTTCTGCAATCACCGACACGACAATCCGACGGTCGGAAGCAAATCCACATGCACAATAACCGACAGGAATGTAGGTCGGATGCTGATTGCACACTCTTCCCATATCGAATTCTCTTTTTTCCAGCGAACGATCTCGGTGCGCGAAAAATTTCATATCGCCAAGCGTTTTGCAAGTAAAATCAGACAACTTTTGACATCTCAATTACGTGCTGATAGCTGTCTCTAAATTTTTTTTCGTACACAACGTGTCATGCGCATACACCAGAAACTTTCAGAACAAAATGAGATTTGACGAAAGTTTGCAATGAGAAATTATAAAGTTTTTCGTTTTTAATGTTAAGCAAATTGAGAAATCTGTTAGTTGTGTTTGTTAATAGTAGTCGAGCAGTGGTAATAAAATCAACAATATATACGTTTTTTATTTATAAAAGTTCTCAGAATAATCTAATTCCACTTTTAGGGCTTACGTACCGAATTGTGGTAAGATCGTTTATAAACATTTTGTTTGTTACGAGGAAACAAACAATATCTGGGCAGTAAACTTTTGATTTATTCGGCGTGTCTGAATTTTGATTTTAAACTAAGTTTTTTGTTATTTATTCTTTTCTGCTCTTAAAAAGTGCAAATGGTTTTTTTTCTACCAGTATTGTTATGTGTAGTTATTGATATTTAAATATTGGAGAAGAAACGACAGCTACTTGAACTTTTATCCTAAAGGCCTAGTAGACAGATTTACCAACGAGTAAAAGTTCATATTATAAAGTTTTACCGCCATAATACTGTATCAAGTGAAGATGTATTGCAGGTGCCATCGAGTACTTCACCGTCGCGTATAGCCCAAGGCAAGTTTGTATTGTTTTGTGTGTTTTGCTTTACGCTTGTTAGTTTCCCATTAAACTTTAATGCTAAGGGGCAGACCTTTTATTAATTCGTTCGCCTTGACGCTCGCCTGTCCGGACTTGATGAATGTTTTAGTTTCACGTCTTTATAAAATTAAATCTCTTTATAACCGCGTAAACTCCATCGCAAGCACATGTTTATGTTTATAACTGGAAATAGTCTGAACTTCGGTTCAAAGAGAGATATAAATTATGTTAGTTCTCTTTTTAGCGTGTGGCAAAGAAATCGCTTCAGTGACGGACCACACTTAAACAGTAGACTTACAAATCTTCATTAACAGCTTGACAAAAAGGGCCAGCTGGTTGCTTGTAAATCTACTGGGATCAGTTTAACGGTTTTGTGATAAAATAAGGAAATTCGCTTTTTAAACTATCTTTGACATAAATAATGTTACAAAATAGTTGAATTAGTACTAAAAATGTTTCTATGGCTCTTTAAGATACAATCAATAAAGTTGTTAAGTGAGTATGTCAATAGTCTGAATCTACCTTGGCGGCTGGTGAAAGACTTCAAATATTTTTTTAGACAACAATTAAATAGAAAAGTTCCTTTGTAAAACATGAGAGCTGATTTATTACTTACGTTTTATTCATGTAACAATTTATTTAGGTAAGTAGAGACATTAATTTAAATTACAGCAAGCACATTGAATACGGAAGCTACGCACTTATCAAAGCTTGTACACGACGACAAAGTGATTGATTGAAACCCAACATGCTAAAAAGTGCTTTAAATAAAGTAATAATTCACAAATAACTTTACAAATTCGCAGGACAGTTGAATTAGTGACAAGTTAATGACGCAAATTAAGCTTTTCGGCGACACGGACAAGCGTTGGCGTATAGCAATAAATCGTTCACGGCGAATGCAAACGCGAATAAAACGATCCGAATAAAACATGGAGCGCCACTCGACAGGCCCCGAGACTATACGAGTACGTTGTGGGGCGCCGGTATCGATATATTTTATGTCGATAAACATGTGACTGCTTTTTATTCGATTTAAAATTTAATTTACTAATTTATGATATTACTCGTATAATGCGCTGTTTATCAAATATATCCATAAAGCAACTGGATTTATTAATTCCAAGACATAGGTATGTCTTGGAATTAGATAGATAGTTATTCTAAATCCTATTACCCATGCTATTACCTATTACCTACTACCTAGTGGGTAATAGGTAATTGGATAGGTACTACCTATTACCTACTAGGTAGTAGGTAATAGGTGTGCTAAGATTTGGAATATGTATTTATAAATGCCACTTAGATTTATAAAAAAAATATTAATATTGCGAAATTGTGTAATGCTAAATAAATAATTTTATTTTATAAAATGCCTATGTGAAACTTTTGCATAGCAGTGTGAGCTTTGTTGCAACGTCTTATAACACAATATTGTAATAAAAACCTTTAAGCAACACATTAAACATAATTCACGAACACGAAACACGACGTTACTCGGGGAAATACCTAACCGTAGACTTATTTGCATTAACATGGTTTTATATCGATACTTTTGCCTTCACTGAAGTACATTCGACACTAAATTTTGCAACAAATTATTATCGAAACTGACGATAAAGCATTACTCCGGCACAACACTACTAAAAAGTTTACTTTCATTAATACGTCTCTAAAGTTGAAAATAACCACGCGGCCGCGTAAAAGAAATCCCAGCTGGCAGAATTCACATGGAAATAAAAATCGAGAAGTCGTGGTTACCGCTTCGCTATATAGTGATAAGGTTTATATTCGCACAAACACGGTTAGTGCTGACTAACTTTTAATGAATTTAATTTATTGAGTCTCGCACACAAATTTGTCGCTTTTATGGGCTATTCGGCTTGGTTTTGGTAGTCAAGGTATTTGGAGTATTGCCTGAGATTCGGCGTCCGATGTTTTGGTTTAAGTAATCCTTACTATAATTAATTGTTGGTGTTTATCCCCACAATCCTCTGGTGATTCTTGCGTTCTTTATTTTGGTAAAAGTTTATATGTTTTTAACGACATAGTTAAATAGGTTTTTTTGTTAGCAGTAGCATTATTCATTAACACTATCGTACCATTGGTACATAAGTGAAGTATAAATGAATTATCAATCTTATGCAAGCATAATAATATGATAACAATATTATGTCAGTTTAATAGAAAATTTGCTTAATATTATTTTACTTCTACGCTATTTTAACTAGTGTATCTATTTCGTTGATCGTTGTAGTGACGCCTACTTGTAAGATGGACGTATGGTACCATAAACTACCTAAGAAGGTAAAACGAGGTTCACGCGGACGGAGTCAGTCGAATAGCTAGTATTGAAACAGTAAATCCTCATACGATTGAAATATCTCCTTACAGCGAATCTATCCAATCCTTATGCATCAATTAGTTACGTTAACACCTCCATTTATATCAGCACACCCAGACGTTAACTTATAATTTCGACGACATACATTTAACGATATCGTCGGCTTATAAAATGACTTGAAACACATCATGTCGCGGGTAATCCGCGAAAGCGCTTTAATATAGGCTGCAAACGAATTTATCACGTAATCTTGGATAGGTTGATTCATTGAAGTGATTCATAGGCAGTTTCGTACATAGTAGGGCTGGTTTTCAAGCAGTAATATGACATCTTAATTTAGTAGGCGCAGAATATTTGAACATAGGTTTTCTTCACTAGTTGGCAGTCTGCATCTGCTTGTATCCTGTAACGTTTTTAGGCGATCAGTCATAAGAAAGACTTCAGAATATTCTGGAGTAGAGATCGTCTTAGCTGAACTGACGCGCTCCTCCACCGTAAACACGAGTGCTTGCTTTATGCGTATTTGCAGTGGAGGGGCGCGTCATTTAAGCTTAGACGATATCTACAGTTCTGTTCTGAGAGAGGTCCCTGTCCCACGAATTAAGTTAGGATTACTTAGTATTGCGTAATATGTAGTTTTAATACAGTGGGCGACCAGATATCGAAGAATCGGATTCGTATTTAAGTACCTAAGGTTATTTACCTCTTCTAAACTATGTGTCAGTGGAAGAGGGGTTGGGAGGCATTCGCCCAGCAGTGGGATGGCGCAGGCTGATTATAAATATAAATAAATTATGTTTACGAACCGAAGTGTGTGGGAAGTGTCACATACACTTGAATAAACTCCACTAGGTGCCAAAAGTTACCTAGTTAATTTTGTTTACAGTAACCACTTAATGTACCCTCCAAAGCACGGAGATGTCTATAAAGCACTATCACCTAAATACAAGCCGAGCCCCAGGGCTCGGCTTGTTTTCACTGCCTTATGTGTTCTTATCTACATGCGACTGACTTTATATTGAATTTTGGAGATAAGTTGTGTTCATTGTTTCATGTTTTCAGTTACTGGTAATATATTATGCTGTGGATCTAGTTTATAGTATCAGAATAGTTGAGTATTTGACAAAATGAGCCATTAGTTATTACGAAATAGTTTGTAAACACGTCTGTCCGTCAGTTGGCTGGCTTACAAGAAAACTTTGTTATGATTTCATTTTCGTTTTCAGTATAAATATAACACATTTTTCAATGTGGATGGTTAGAATCAAAAAGCTTTTATTCAAATTAATGTGAGGGATGTACCACGTACTACATACGTTCTATATCAGGTAAAGCACTATAAAATAGTACATACTTTGTTAAAACTCCATAGAGACACTAAACGGTGCGAAATAAAGACAATTTATGATTTAAAAAAAATTAACTGGCAATCGGTATAAATGTTGTGCTTAATTAACATTGAATACCTTCTGAAATTCCAAACGTGTCACTATAATTGAAGCTGTTTCATAATTTCTTCTGATAATACCAGGAAAGTACTTATCATACAAGCGAGGTAAGTTATCCTTGTGTGTTTAACACATTGAGGGGAATAGGAATGCCGCTGACTGCGAACAGTTAAATGCTATTACTTGTCTCAGTGGTTAATCTTTAGTCAGACATTCAAATTCAAGCAAGTTTAAAATAAAACTCAAAACGAAAATTTTACATAGTAATTTCATGAACAGACAAATTTAAATCACGTTTCACAAACTCCTAGTACGTGTTATCTTTTCATTTTTATATCTCGTAACAGCTTCCTTACGAGACATTGCATCTCTAGAGCTTTACACTGGGCAGTTTCGCGAAACATAAAACAGTGTAGAACAAGGAGTTGCATTGCAGACGAGATGCCAACAATTGGGACAAGAGTAAAAAGTCTGCGATGTGCCCCATTTAAGATCGTAGAGCATGACACGATAAATAGTACTGGCTGGTAAAAAATTGTAAAAAACTATCATTTTGTAGCTCAGATATTGCATACTGCAACCACTTGGGCCTCTTCGAGAGTTGAATAGATCTTTGTTAGGCATGACCACATCATCACATTAGGAAAACACATTGATCAACAATCGAACCCAGAATCAAATTTAATGGTTTTTAATAGAAAGAATGTATATATTCATTCTTATGTCGTCTAGCATATGCTAAAACCTTACTTTTTATAAAATGTTGTAGTAATGATACACTAAAATTGGCTATCATAAAGTCATTTGATGTGAACGCTCGTTCAGTGAATAGATAGATTCTATCAAAGGCGTCAATAGTCGCGTGTTCAATAAAACACCCAAGACAAATACTCATGTATGGAAAATTGTATTCTGTCTGCATAGTACCTATGAACCAATGTTTTAAAAATATTTCGATGTTTACTTCAGTTTCTGACATCCTAAGGCAAACGCTACACATTCAATAGTAAATATTATGATATTTACTGCTGTTTCTTAGACCGGATCAGAGCACACCCTACACCATCAAAAACCAGCGATAAATATCGTGATCCGTCAATACACTACTCACAAGTCGATAAATATATTGATCCATCAGTATATATTGACCGATCAAAATTTTTATTGACCGTAGAGCGTTCGCCATAGTACAAATTTAGTTTGGGGTCGGATGATCTTGTTTTAGGCTCTATCATACCTGGTCTAAATACGAGTGATAAAATATGTAATAGCAAATTAAGTAGTGGCCAAGTTCTTTTTTATTCCGTTTTAAAGTGACAAAGAGCTATTTGTTTTTCTGCTATTTAGTTCTATAAAACCTTTTCAAACCAGATGTTGTAAAAAAAAACGACGAACGGAAATTAAACAGAGCCAACAGAGGTACATTTTAATAGTTTCCACTTACTTTGAAGAAGTGAATTTTAATTTAGAACTTCAGCTGGAAGCGTAATTGTAAATATGGCTGACCTAGTTTTCGGAGTGCTACAAAGTTCTTACAAAGCCATAGTTAAGTCACTATTAAACAATCACTAACCCCGGCATTGTTAAGTTAATTTTATATTCGAATTATTTACAAATAAGTTGTCGTCGAAATGGATAAAATTATCATCCACTGTTAAACATAAGGCTTAAGGTGCCTTGAAAAATCTGCCATTTAACTGCACCCAATTGAGTTCTAGGGTTCCTCGGGCGTACATGCGGTCCTCGGTTGGCAGATGCAAAAACAGTCAGGGCACTGAATTGAACTAATTCTGCAATGTTTAGAAATATGGGCCCTCCAGACCAAAAAAAACTGTGTATGACATTTGGAAATCCAGATTACCATACAAATATGGCAGAATCATACCAAAATTTGATTTAATGTTTTGAAACCAACTTTTGAGAAGTCGGCAGTTTTTGTGAACAACAGTACCCTCGGTCTTTTTGAATTCTACCACACGACGAAAAAAACAAAAAAAAAGGAATTTATAGAACATATTTGTAACCTAAGGTTTTCCTCCTTTTCTTTACTTAGTACAAGAAAAGACTGGAGTGTTCAAAAGTGTAGCTGCGTGATACCAAACAGTACAGAAGTTTAGTATGTAAGACATTTCATGCACTCAGAGCTATAAAAAGAACGTAAAGTTGGAGTGGGAATGTCAATGTCTGCTACAGCTGTTACAGATTCAAGTAGTAAAACAAGAAATTTAACTTATTTCTAAGCACAGGAATATATGATTATTTCATGTAAACCTTAATTGCTGCGTTTAAGTACGAGTAAAATATGTGATTTGTCACCAGTTACAAGAATAGTTAATTATTAATAGAGTAATTGTAGTTGTGATTGTACCTATTCTAGTCAAAAATAAAAGTAAAACCTACTTTTAAAACCAAATCATTTAGAACCTCGTAATAATGATTGATTTCGTTAAAAATGACGTCGATTTCGCAGTTGGCTGGTAGATAATGCTTCTTAGTATTCTGTGTGCCAATGGTACTTTTTAATTCGTAAAAAAAAATGTTTAAAATAATGGCAACTGACTATCATCACCATTATCATTAGCCTATGTTGGTCCTCTGCCGGACGTAGGCCTCCCCTGATGCGCCATCGCGCCCCATCTTCAGCTAGACGCATCTATCTCTATGATGTTTCTTTAGTCTCTAGAGCTGTTTGATATGATGCCCACCACCACTTTTTACCATCGCACCGCCCGCCGTCGTTTCAGGGTTTTCATCCATATACTCTGGAGCCGCCAATGGTACAGTACGGCTCCTGAGATGTGTCCTTCCAGGGACACCTAAATTGTGGAACGAACTCCCTGCCGAGGTTTTTCGACGTTTTTCGAGGTCGTTGTATCAAAAACTGCCATAACCATTGAGTTTTGTTACTGTCACTTAATAAGAAAACTAGACAACCAGTAGCATTTCTGCCACTTACATATCAATAAAGATCGCACCCATAGGCGCGGTACGAGACATTATCTCAGCGGGATCGTAATTCTGTCAAACACACCACTTTGTGTTATTGCTGTTATGAAATGAAACGTTTCAGTTGGCTCGTAACGTTAACGAAACGACTGAAGATGATGATTGAAAACGTACCTTTATTTCAGTCTTTGAGTTCTTAGAACAAATGTTTTATTACTATTTCAAGGAAACAGAATGTAACGATATGAAAACAACTATTGGAATTGTTGTATTTATAAAAATGTGAGTTTGAGAAAATGACATAGCCATTATAGGAGTAAAACATTATTTGTTCTTAGGAAATAGAGTTAACTGGCGCTTATGTTTTCTCAAGTTTGCCTCACATTTATATTTAATTTTCTAAAATATCTAACAAAATATTATGTTTCGGATAGCAAAAGTACAGGTAGGCTAATCAATCACAGAAAAGAGATTTCTTCCAGCAGACCAAGGTAACATTAGTATTGCTTACAAGCATTTAAACCTCATTTACTTCTAACAGTGACTTTGATAGTTTATTTCAACGTTTAAGAGTTACTGAACTCTTCCAGTTTTAAGACGCCAGTTGGTTTAAAAAGCCGTAGGTATTAGTTAAAAATAAATACGGTAATGATTATTCCTAAAAATTTAAACGGATCACAATAGAGATTAAACAGGAATTTACACAGCACAGTCAAATACACAAAGGTAAGAAAAGTTGAAAAATCACCGAAAAAGAATTTAGATAGAAATAAAAATATTTTGCTTGTGAGTCACAAGAGTAAGACGAAGCATTGACTTTATTTACGTACGAAGAGATTTACGTCTCTTTGTGAAAGCACCAGTTCATTTTATGACACTATTCCATTACATCCCTCTGGCAGTTGTAGTTGGTTGTAACTTTTCGTATAAATTGACGTCATGGGAAGAAACAAAATGGTTAGGCGCTTTTAACTTCCCGCACTCTAAATAAACAAATTATAATGATTAAATCCGATTCAATCTGTTGGATGCTAACCCCATAAGCCGATCGCTGTGGCGCTCTATGGCGGAGGCCTAGGTCCAGCAGTGGACTTCTAGAGGCTGATGATGATGATGAATGATTGAATCAGGCAGGATTTTGATATCTACTAGCACCGTGGATCAGAGATAAAAGAGACAAACAAACAAGTTTTTAAAAACGCAAATCAAAATAGTGCAGCTCTTAAAAGTTTAGCTGTCACTTTCTGTTCTATAGAAAATATATGTGACAGCATGAGTTTGAAGGCGTGCTCAATCTTGATTAGCCCATTAACAACTAACCTTATTTTTAGAGGACTCTCCTTTAAAACGTTGTGTTGTGGTTCGAGTTATTATAAATAGATAACATATTATTATTGTTTTTTATTCCAGATAATGCAAACTTCAACTATACTTAACTTTACTCAGCAGCTAAATTATTAATCTTATTAGTCATCGCATAAAGCTTTTCTGAGCTTCAGCTTACTCTTAGCTTAAATCAGTTGGATCTGTCATGTACTTTAAATGTCGTTTATGAATTTCCACTAGTTATTATTATTATTTAGCATTATTTTACAATGTAATATTGATTGATTTTCTAACGTTACTCACTAACCTATCACTTCAAGACGAAGCACGTGCGAGAACCGCAATTCTCGAAACGAACACTTGTTGCGAGTGTTTATAACGTCTGAAAGCGACGTCGTAAAATGTTCCCAAGGTTAACAGTTTAGGAGCTAAATAACATTTTCAGGCAGTCGTTTTGTTAGGCTGGAATTTTTTGTTAATAGTGTAAGCGCAATCACAACAAAATGACACAAATCAAAGTTTGAAAATTGAACAAGACACGAACGGGAAAGGGGTTCTTTTAATTGGCAACAGTCAAAACAAAACCAAAAAGGTGGAATAAATGAGTATATTCTGCTAGATGATATTATGTCAGATCTGAATCGTAGTAGACATTTCCAGAAAGCTTGTTTTTTTACTAGCGAAATAAACGTATAGCCTATACTGTTAATCTCATCTGATCTCATTCTACATTTCAGGAACTTCTAAGTTATCTGAGTCATCAAGCAGACTTTTATAACGTGAAGTAACATCTTAGTTAGAAGTAAAATAGGATGCCCGCCTAAACAGTATTGATTTTCAGTGGCATACCACTTGAGCTTCATCCAATGAAACATAGTGGACACACTACACCCTTTTCTTATAAATGCATGCAAAATTTGAACTACAGTATGGGTAACCCCATATAATATGGGCTTCTGAACGTCTGTATATCATTCTCACAGGACGGCCGTAATCCAAAGAATGCATAGCTCTCTGGCTATAGTTTGATTGTTTCTCGGCTACGTAAGTCGAATGCGGTTTTGAGGTCGAACTCCTATTTGCTTCACTTAAATAGGTCAGAGTATAAAGGATGGAAATGGATGGTAATTGTTTGAAGTAAAGTAATTGTTAAAAAGATTAGCCCAGCACATTTTCAGCAATGAGTTATCTTTCACAACTGAATGCGTTTAACGGTTTTACAGTATAATAAATGGTTTTAAAGTCAATCTGGGATAGTAGGTGAATTATTTTAAAACTCGTCTTAGTTTCAGGCTACTTTTGAGTTAGCTAAACTACATATATTTATCTTTTAGACATCATTTAAAATATACTAAGTATCTACCTAGTAAATTAACAAAATGATAAGTACGCGTATTATTATGAATAGTAGACCTATATCTTTGTACGCAAAAAGGCTTCAGAAAAAATAGAGCACAGAGGCTATACTAAGGGCTGTACAGGTGAAGTACTTGTTGATTTTTTATCGGACGCAGATCAGGTTCGGTTGAATCGTTTCTGTAAACAAAAAGCAACTAAACACTTCTTTTTTGAGAAATTGTTTTGATGGTAGTATTTTCAAAATTATCTTAAGCAATCAGTAGTTAGTAGTAGTACACTTACAACCCTGCATGCCGTTGATAACGTAAAATTATAGTTATTGCAGCTCAAAATTACCCAAAGCAAATCCACATGGTGTCTTGAAAATTACCATCATATGCTATTTTCCATCTTTAAAGCTGTCAATACATTGTAACTCGCCCGAAAAATTGACAAGTCTAAATAATTACAAACCATACATCCAGTATGTGAAGTCTCCAGATGTTTTGCAGTTGACATCTGCCTTTAGTTTACGAATTTAATGATCCCCAAGGCGCCATAACTAAACAGCGAACATGTTCCAAATTTGAAGAAGCAAATCGCTGGGCCGATACTTTGAAACGGAAATAGAAGACACATGATCCCGCGGGAAGTCATGATAAAAAAGAGCAAGCGCGAATGGGTCTCTGTCACAAGGGTTCTTCACCAAATTCGTATTTGGAAACGCTGGACGACTCTAGTTGAAAATATGAAGAGTCAATAAGAAAAGATGGGATATACTTCAGTGCAGAAAGAAAACAAATTAATTACTCAACAGCTTATACAGATATTAAGGATATCTAATTTAGGCGCACTCTTCCAGACAATCTTCAGGTAGAGAAACGGTATAGAGTCGATTTCTGAATTCAATCGTAATATCTGTGTAAAAACGCTAAAATCATGTTACTTTCTGACGTACAGGCAAGCATAAGTTCAAGAGAGTTAGATAAACCTGTTGACTCTTGCCATCTGTCATAGAAAAGCAGTATGCATGCAAATTCCTCCATTTTAGGTAAAGATGATAATAGATAAATGTTTTTCCTGGACGTGGATTGTACCTGCGACCTTTGCGCTAATGATCAAGACCCCTTCCCATTGCAGCAAACAAGACAGTAAACGGATTCTTTAACGGATTGCGTATTATAAAGTTGAACCCTAAAGTGTAAAAGAGAAACACATGACCTCATTTGTCGCGAGGCGTTGGAATTATTTATTACGTCTGATACTTCTCGCGTCGACTCGCTCTTTGTCTTTTACTCCTGTGATTTCAATACTGTCGTTTTATTCAAAAACAAATTGTCAGTTTCAATTTTAATGAGGAGAATCTACTGGGAGAAATCATTTTTGTAAAGCATCGCTTTCTTTGTGTACTTTATTGTTTTCAATTCTGTTCAAAGCACATCGGAAATAATATGTTTTTCCTTTACGTCAACACATTTTGTTTACGTTTAACAACAGTTGTTTCATTTAAATGCGCCTTTTTTACTTAAAACACACATTACTCGTACATTGTTTTGTTAGCTCAAGAAAACAAAGTTTACCTTGAGATTTCCTGTAATGTGAATTAAGTTCATTAGAGTCATGACTGTAATACCTAAATATACGGAAATAAAATAAAAAGTTAGTTTTAAAGCATGACACAAGACCAAAAGCAATCAATAATATTGTATACATGTCATCGTGGTTAATCACTTTAATTAGTAAAACCTGATCGCTTTAACAGAAGTTATTTTTGTCCGACTCCCCCTTTTTACGGTAAAAGCAATATTTGTCACTGCGGTTTTTATTACTGAACTCAATACGTTCATGTCAAGGGGCAGACATCGCTTGGATTACTCTGTTATGGTTTTGAAATTCAATCATTTCCAATACTGAAGTTACCAAATTACTTTTTCTGTGTAACTGAAAACATGACAAGCGATTATGTGACTTAAGATTAGGAAATAAAAGTTGAAGATTTCAAATTGTAAACTTTGTGTTATTTGTATGAATATATGCGTCTGCCAGATGCGTTTGCGCATTGTAGCGACGACTAATGACACTGCGGTGACGATGTAAACATTCGTCAGAAGACGTCAGAAACGAGATGGGGGTTTCCTCTCAAAAACAGTTACACAAACTTTGAGGTTGCAGAAGAACTAAATGAAGGGGGCAATACTGTAGGGCGTAGTTTTCATGTTACTTGTGCACCTAAATTAGTATATATCACGGCAATTAGTATACCATCAGCGGCAAAACAACAGTAGTAATTTGGATAAAAAAACTTGCAGCACACAAAAATCATCTCAAAAATATCACAAATCTTATTTAACTGACATCAACACTCATCAGGCATTAGCACAAGTACGTGTAGAGAACCAGTGCAATTTTTCATTTTCAGAAGCGGTTAAAAAATTGTACACTCAAAAACAATAAAACATAATAGTTATGTTACCTATGTAGTTATGCTTTGATACCAAGACTTTGTATTATTATTCTGGTAACTGTTGCCGTTTCATTTTTAGTATTCTGTAATAGAATTCACCAAAACATGTTCCTGCAAAATATCACCAATTGCACGATCATTTCATTCTTGAACACGCTACTAATAATATCACTATAGCATTTTCGAATCTAACTAGCGAGTCACGAATAGCCTTGTTTCGAATGAGAAAAAGAAGTATTTTTAATAAAACATGATGAAGCAGGCGTTTTCCTAATGCAACGCGATAAGGCAATCATCGCCCAATCACACGATGCGACGATCGTGTTATAGCAAAATCTGGGAGACCTTATAGAACGCAAATACGCGATCGCCATCTTCCCGCTCTAGTCTAGTGGGATTGTGACTAGATCAATATGTTTGATCGAAGATTAGTTCGCGCGATGGTCGCGTTATCGCGTTGTATTGGGACAACGCCTAACGACGCCACTATAGTCCGTTCGCGTTAAAAATGCAGTGATTTCATACTTGTCCTTCGACCTAGCACGCTCCCTTACGAATCAATTCGTTCCTAATTAGAAAACCAAGTCCATAGTGACCAGCTGGCAGCAAGCATACTTTGGAACGCAAAGGTTGTGGATCTAAGGTTTTTGCGTGCGACAGAATCAAATTTAAAAATCACTGTATTCTTAACGTGGACGAACTATAGTCTTCTTGAACGCCTGTGGCTCAGTTTTGACACAGGATTGGCAACGATCACCGTTGTACACTGGTTTGGGAATGCCACCGAAGTGATGTAGGTATTTTACGGTCATCTCCGTTCTGCAAGAAAAAAATTACAACTTTTATTTTGTGAGTAAACATTATCTAATGGAAGAAGTTTCAGCCATCACATGTCGTGTAAATTGAAATCACACAGTGCAATGTATCATTTATGAACCGTTTTCATTATTACTACTATTCCTATACCATTAAAATTAATCAACAGCTTCTAGAAAGTAAACTTGTACGGATAAGATAACATCTACCTCATATTTGTACTTAGTTATCTCACCATACATGCTCACTAAATTTCAGTACACGTTTCGTAAATGAGCTCACCTAATTTGGCTTGCTTGGCCCAAAATGTTGTAACTGCATTCCGTAATACACGTCTAAGATGCATGCAGTCGTTAGAGGTGTCAGCCGAATGAATTCACGGAATGACTGCCTTAATGATACCAATGTCACAGTATAAACCATACAGTAGGCTATCTAAGGCCGCCCGTCGAGTTATTAGCCTAGCGTGCACACAGACACGCGGCACAGCCCGTCCGTACTGCCGCCTCCCTATGCCTCCCTATTTTATGCTAGCGTGTGCGTGACACGGCGCGCGACGCTCACGCACACATTCAAACCGAGAGTGGCACGTTTGTATTTAGATGTTCTACTGTATGGTTTATACTGTGCCAATGTCTATGAATAGTTCACTCAATGTTATGTAAACAACTGTTTTAATAGAGCATTAGTGTGGGAATTGTGGCGAAAGAGTGAATCTCGGCACAGATTCCATTTGAAATCTGGACTGAGTGAAATAATGTGTGAAGCATGACAATACATTTAATTGGTTTATATTTACCTCAGTAAGCAATCCAAAAATCTACCTAAAATAATGGAAACTTCACACAAACAATGTTTATATCAGTAGAGTTTAAAATTTTGAAGTGGGTGTTTTGATTGAGTTAATTCTTTATTAACATAAACATCACCATTTGTATTCAAAATGATTATTTCATAAACGCAATTAAATATTTTTATGAGAATTCCAACAAGTTTTATCCTCCGCTTCAATGACGGCTGCCTATAAAATTAACTTCAACGAACCGTTAATTTTAAAACTGAATCAGTTCTATATATATTTAATTTGAAAAGAGAACCATCATCGTTAACGGTTTCTAAAAGAGAACCAAGAAATACCATTTTTCATAACACCGTTGAAAACTGGACGGTCTAATTAAGGTTTTCTCTAAATTTATGTGAAAAATAACAACCTCATTTCACAAAAGTAACAGAGTATTACAACTTCCGGGAGTCGTCTTGTTAGTGATCATAATGGCCTCTAACGTCGTATGGAATGTTAATATTCCTTTTCTGTCCTCAGAAGTTTTCTTTTTAATACATCAAAGTTTCTTCTCGTAATGAGATGATTCTTTTTAGCAAGTTAGACAAAGATAACATAGGGAATTGAAATCGAAACTTTTCGAATGTCGTTAAACGTTTCACTGAATGATTTGGTCGGTATTAAAAGGGGGAAACAAAGAAAAAGAGGTTAGTTAGTACTGAAGGGTCCTACTGTGGAGAAAACGCAATGCCTAGCACATAATATCTACTAATAATCGATGGGGTTCCAAAAATTTCTAAACTGACAGGGTCAAAAAATTAAATATAAGGAGGCTGTTTACACCTATTACTTACTTTTCTTGCGACTTCAAGTTATTTTCAATGTTGTCATAAGATGAAAAAATAATATGTACTTGTTTAAATGTTTAAATTAACCAATTCATATATCATAATAGAACGTACATAGGTTTCGATCATTTTATTATGTTTATTTTCAACGCCAAAGGCCAAACTCCGCGAAGGGTGAAACCGCCTCTATCAAGACTGCATGAAGCCTGTGCAGGGTTCAAAATCCCCTTTGTACACTCAAGTGGTGGTTAAGTGTACCTATCTTATTGAAAGTTACTTTGTTGATGGCATTTCGAGGTCTATCTATACGCTTACTTTATTGATCAAAACAGATACAACTGAAACCCCATAACAAAACAAGTCCGATAAATCTACGAACCCCTTGCAAAACGCCCACCGTATTCTAACCCAACCCTCTCCCCTGATGCTGTACGAGTATGCAGTTGTTCTAAAACAAACAAAATGACCCCGGTCTAAGCAAATAATATGGCGGAAGTCGAACTAATTCATTAAAGTACGCGAGAAACAATAAAAGGAAAGACAGACGAGATTACAGCTAAAGTAAATCTGAAAGGGAATTTTTGTGCGCAGAACCGGCTTATCTACTTCGCCTCGTTTGGGAATAAATACAACGTATTACTGCAGTGACGACCGCGCAGACTAAGTCCACTATTGTCTGTTTGGATAAAAAAGGTACACGGGTATAAGTAGAAGACGGCAAGCCTTCGTAATCTCTTTATTTACTACAGAATCTCTTGCTGACCTAATCATTTTGTCGGGCTTTAGCAACGGTATTGATGGTATTTGTAGTTAATTTGAGTTTGTTTCTGCCAAATGTTCGACTAGTTTTAGCAATGAATTGACTGTAACATGATCTGATGGAAAGCTAAAATCCAGTTGGCGATCAGTATTGCGTGTCTTAAAAATTTTGAAAAACCGTAAACTCAACGCAGACAAAAGAAGTCTTTATTTTTTGTTATAATAATTACATCCCGTAACACTTTGTTGTTAACAGATATCTAGACGATAACATTGTTAGGACTCCAACGCTCAATTTTGTCAAAAAAAGGATAGTAAACTAATTACTTAGACAGAATACCTACCGTCGCAGCCACAGAGTATACTAAGTATAACACCACTAAGTAAGTAATTGCCGCTACTAACAAATTTGCAGAGACGGTTCATACGGAGCAAAATGTGAACGGACGCCAAATAAAGATGGTGCAGTTTGTAAACACTTTGTCATAATGACAGGCGGTTGGTGGATATCCACAAACGATGTGCCGGCGCCAAAGTATTAAGTTACAATCCGAAGAACAAATGGAGTCGAGACTGAGGATCAGTGTGTTCCGCTTTTGGCACCTCTGCGAATTCTACACAAACATTTTTGAATAGGTATCAGTGGGGTTATCAATGGTGCGTTTAGAACAGATCCTTAACACAAATTAGAGTTTTCTGTTCTTTTAAAAATAGCGTGTTTTAAATTAACTGGACCATTATTTATGAAGTATAATTTATATGAATAATTTATTTTTGAGTATTTATTTTGATTGTTTAACAGATCGAAACCATCATCTGACTTAGATCCAACTAATCATTTTACTTGTTTAGGCAGTGAAATTAAACGTCTGTTTTTCTTTAATGCATAACACAAACACGATGAAATTGTTGATTTGCATTGTGTGAATGGCTACAATAATTGAACGTGCTATGCTATTTTGGATCAAAAAATCATGAGCAGCCACAAAACAACTAGGCGTTACAGTCATTATCTTTCAAATTATTTCTTTACAGGTGTCCTCGTTTTGAGGTGCCATAAGTGGAATTAACTGAGAAAGCTTGTCCGGGGTAGGCGAGATTATTTTATTCACTGGTTTAATGTTTTCAAACAGCGTTATCTTGGATGACAAATTGTTTTATTGGGGTACTATGTTACCGTTTGGCGCGCTTTACGTTCTTATTGTTTTAAGATAGGTAATCTTTATATTGGAAGACTCGATTTATCATTATGAATTATAGTAGTTTTAAAGTTTGGTTTATTTTTCGTTAAGACATAATGTTGTAAAATGGATTAATTCAGGGCTCGTGCTTATAAAAGATAAAGAAAGAAGTCAGTGGATAAAATTTAAAACCGGTTCATAAAGTTTCTACTTATATATTACAAAATGAATTAAATATTGGCTTTTAATAAACCACTTGGCTACTTCATGTGCATCAGATAACCTAAATGATTATTCTGTATGAAATTCAGATACTTTGACAGATCTAACGATATTACTGTTGTGATGTTACAGGTATGCGGAGAGTGAACCTATTGGGCCTCACCTAAATATTTTCATGACTTTCTTGTAGTTAATTTTTGTTAGCCATTAATTACCTATGTGCCTCAACAAACAAAATGCCATTACAAAACAACTCTGTATGACAAAGCAGTTTCACATAAAGCTTCTAATTTACGCAAGTTTTGTTTAATCGTGCAAAGCGCCAGTGCGGATAATATCCGCGACCAATTTTCCGTTCAGTCAAACACTTTCCTCTGAGTGCACCGATATAATGCAGAATATTGCCCACAGTATTACTGTATTAAGTGACATTCTAAATATAGGGATCCTCCCAGTTCGGGTGAGATTAGTGTTGTAGAGAGTCGAGTTCGAGAATCTAAAACAGACACGATTAAATTATGTAGGACTCGTGGGTTGGTTACCAAAACACGAGCTAAGTTAAGAAAAAGGGTCGCAAACTCAAACCTTTTCCTAACAAAAGAGCTTGAGTTCAAAAACTAATGCGGCTGTTACTAAGCAAGGTATAGAGTACGATAAACTGGGTTTTTCACTAAATTATAGAAAATTATGGGGACAAATAAATTGACAGTTACCTTTTCCGCCCCTGACATAAAAACTCAATCGATACCAAAAAGTCCTTCAAGCAAATCAACATGCCTAATGATGTATTCATTATTAGCTTTATTATTCCTACTGACTCAAGCATGACTCGTTATAAACACATACTCGAATGTACGATAAGTATTCGATTGAATTCAAGTTTATTCAGAGATTCAATTGTCTTGACTTACATAGCAAGAAAGAGTATGTATATCTTTGAGTTAGAGTTTCGTAGTTTACTCGAACTTGGGTTTTTAAGCCTAGTAAAGACAGCTAGAGCTTAACCCTTTGCGTGTTCCAATAGTCACTTCCCATACTTCAAGTAAATTTGTGACTTAAAGTTAAAAAGTTAAAGTTCACTTTCAAACGAAACCTCCATTCAACTAGTTGTCTTTTAGAGTAATTCTGACAGCTGATGAAGTGTAACTGTTCCACATCTGCCCCTCGACGATTGATTCGTAATGATGATTGCTACGTGTTTTCTGAAGACATGTCTACGGAAACCAGCGCTATATCAATGTTTTGACGTTAATAATACACCAACCGTATCGAAGTAAGGATAACTTATTACGGACAGTGTAATTCCCTCTTGCCAATTGAGTAGCAAAACCGGTGGTTATCTTCGCGGTCTGAGAAAAAAGATTTCGAAATTGTTTCGTAATCATCTTTTACTGAGGCACTTGATTTTACCGTTTACTAAGTGGATTTAAAAGTTTTTTTGAAAAAAATAAAATGATTGGCATTAAGTAAGTTGAGACATAAAACAAGGTACTTAGGTTTATTCGACTGGTTTTTTCTCTTTGAAATAATTATGACTACAGGTTTGTTTTCGTAGTAAACCATTTTACTGTTGTCGCCATAATATTTTTTTAGCTCAATCAATACAAATTGCTTTAGGAGTTATTTATGGATAACATTGTGGTCTGGTGGTTTAATTATCCTGGCACATTTTCGACGCCAAGTCTTGAAGAAGAAATCGGTGAAGAAAAACTAGGCTAGGCTGGTAAGGGGTAACCTTACTACGTTGGGTTCCAAAAGTTTGCTCGGCGAAATGTGGGCCTCTAAATATTCCGTGCACAAGGATGGCAACATTACAAAGCCTCTGAACACCCCGTTTAGGATATCCCTGGTCGGGAACGTAGGTTATGTTGTCGTTATTTGAACAAAACCTCTGTTTACTTCTTCTTAATGTAATAAATAGACAGGCTGTCAAACTCTTTTATGTTAGTTTTACTTGATGGATCAGCGAAAGTACATTAGAAGCCATAAAAAGGCTGCCATGACTAAACGATGGCGCCTTATGCAATCTTTAAAAAAAAAATACTTTGTTATTGAATAAATGAATTTAATAACTAAGTACCAATATCTGTCTACTGAAACAGAAAAATATATTACTTATTGCCTAAAACGTAAGTATTTATTTTATCCCTTCCTTTCATAAAATGTGTTAAAAATAAGTTCAATTACGCCTATCCGCCACGGTGTTGCCACTATTTCCTTTCTCCACAGATTGAATTTCATCTAATTAAAACCGTCCGTGTTTGATGCATGAACGATTCTCCAAACGTGGTTCCAATAAGCCCTCATCAGGGATTTACGACTTACTGTTGCTCCCATAAAGACGGCGTTCAAAAACGCCGACTTTATATGCTGATTGATAACACATGTTAGCCACGGTGAGGTTTCTGAACGTTCATAACTGGCCACAGTATAAACCATACAGTAGGCTATCTAAGGCCGCCCGCCGAGTTATTTGCCTAGCGTGCACACAGACACGCGGCACAGCCCGTCCGTACTGCCGCCTCCCTATGCCTCCCTATTTTATGCTAGCGTGTGCGTGAAATTACGTGTGCGTGATATCGCGACACGGCGCGCGACGCACACGCACACATTCTAACCGGGAGTGGCACGTTTGTATGTAGATAGCTTACTGTAAGATTATACTGTGACTTGGCTGTGATTGTTTAAATTGTTTGTATTATGAGGTGTTCATAAAACTGTCTTGTGTCTTCGTTACAATTAAAATAATCACTACTCGAGGCGCGGTTTTCATTGTGGGGATCGTAAAAGCATTTAGCATCGCAGTCGCATCAAGATTGTATCGGTTTATTTACGTGAAATTGGTAAGTTCATTTTACTATTAAAGAGAGTTACAGCGTCTAGGCGACTTAATTTTTTTTCGGAAAATGTATGACCGTCAAAAATATACCACATTGAATTCTACTGTAAACATATAGTTCTAACTGTCTTCTTTCCATTACAGCGCATTGTAGCTTCCTAATTATTTATCTGAGAAAACAATGTCCTGACGAGGCACTTTGGTGTCATGATTAGAAAGAACTTGTATATTTATGTAAAAGTTGAACATTCGATATTTTTTTAAATCTACGATCATAAAGTACTTTGTAGCAGGTCAATTTGAATAAAGATACTTTCAACTTTGAATTTTCTTATCGAAGAAAATGTAAATAATTCATTTAACATTTTCAATCAGTTGATAAGTAACAGAGGCTCTTACGTAGCACGCGTACATACCATAATGTTTGGATTTCAATGGAATCTCAAACAGATGTTAATGCTTTTTCAGACCACAGCAAACATATCTCTCAACGTTTTCATGACAGTATCTTGTCTGTTTACCAACAATTTTATTCGCTAAAACCCTGTACGTGTAAGTGGAAGTTATTCATTGTTTGCACGCAGTGTCGTCACCATTTCCATGCCATTAGCGAAAGTAAATTCAGTTTTCTCTAGATTTCTTTCGGAAAGGAAAGGGTTGGGTTTATTTTCGCGAGCTTTTATGGTAATGCGACGTTATATTCATACGTTATAACGGTTTCATGTCATAAAACTTCGTTCGTATGTTGCAATTATTTCGTATTTCACTCTGAATTTATTTTGATAATTCAAAGAACGTAAGCATATTTTGTTTAACATCTTAAAGATAAAAGTAGTTGAAAGACTGTAACTAAATTAGCAAGCGGCGTTATGGTTTTGTTTTTGTAAGAAATCTAATCTTGTTTCGCAAACAAAGCGATTTGAAACAAACAAAATCTTATCCCAGTGGCCGAGTACACAACATCAAATGTTAACATCAGGCAGGTGGGACGAGCCTTGCCTTACGAAAGCTTACCAAATATTTACAAGTGCCTCAAGTGGCTTAAAACAAATTCACCAATAATCTTGGCCCGACTTTGTGCTATTGTTTGTGTCGAATTTCGCTAGCCAGGGCTGTCGGTGAATTGGGACGTATCCTTGCTTGAAGTGATGTTCTATTATTTATTTGACTGTCCCGGTTATCTAACAATATTATTTTAAAATATCACTCGTAACGCACTTTTTATACTTTTTCGGTGGGTAACGGTAAACTTGGTACCTCGCAAGATTGTCATCTTGCTTGTAACTTACCTACCCTGTAATAGTTTACTTTGAGGTAAGTTACAACAATAATTTATAGCTAGAAAAAGTGCTTATTAAATTTAGTTTAATTTTCTTTATTTGAAGGTTATTTACAAAAAAAACACTAGCGTTTCTATCTGAAGGTTAAATTCAGAAAGTTTTAGTTTCGATTCACTTCATTCATTTTTTATCGTTAATAATACCTAAACGCTGAATAAAATAATACATGACGTCTATAAATCCATGAATAAGTTATACCACTCAGCGCCATATAGCCCCAAATTAAGCAACTAAATACTTGTGCTCTAATACTAGACAACGGGTAAACATACTTTATTTTTTTTTTGTTGTAAATACCTACTTAATATTTAGGCTCTTTATTATCTAATGTCCCAACTGTCCCATTTCTTTTCCCTGTTTACATTAAAGACAGCCCTACCACTCTCCCCTTTGGATGTATTTTTGTGGAGCGCCACTCAATTCGTGTTTGATTTCGCCAAACATAAAGCGTTTGCAAACATTTAACAGAATCGTATCGAGTTACTCGATTCTTCTTGTTACGACTGCTTCATTCAATGTTCCTTTTAAAGGACCTTTTTTGAGATGTGAAGCTATTGTCAGGAGCCGTAAGGGGTCAGGTTATATTAAATTATTTTGTATATATCAGGACTGCTAAAGGGTTAGGTCAAGTGATATTTTATTTATTGTAACGTTTGTTTAATTCGTGGGTCATAGGTTCGATCTCCCATAAAATTATTTTAGTGACTATTAGTATAGTTTAATATATCTTCTTAGTATGTAGGCATTTACATACACACAGCCAACATAACACATGATGTTCACAGAGGTTTGTTTCAAATATTTTGTTCTAAAAATCTTATTCTTACTTATGCTCCATAAAATTATGAGTGCCGTAAATCAGTCACATTCATTTTCAATTTACGCAGAAAAGACTCGAGACGAAACAAATACGTGCAATAAATTCTCCTTAACTCGATATACATTTTGGCGTATTTCCTCGCCTTGTCGAGCTGTACATCGTCACTGCTATAATGAGGAAGTAGAAACGTCTTGGGTAATATCTCTTTGTGTCCAAAAGGTTTTGTCTTGTTTAATTTCATACTGCCAACCAATTATGTGCCTTCACTGCCAATTACAACGTTACCGCCTAATGCGATGTGAAACTCAGAAATGTGACAGTCTTAATCGAAAATGTATTTCTGTAACAATGCCATTTTGCTGTGAGTTATTTAGAACTACAATGGTTATGACATTTGGGGATTTCGGAGCCCAAACAATATCAATGTTTTGGCTTTAATTAAGCATTGAGAATTTTATATTCTTAGCACAAATATGGCTAGGACAACTTAAGCGTATAAATCAAAATGATTCAAAACGAATAGTCAGAAATAACTAAATAGCATGTAGCTTAAAACACGTCAAAGACTTTAAAACTCAGTTTTAAGTGCACTCTTATTTGCAACTTGCAGTCAATGTATCGTTATGTTTTGTTCAATAGTGGAATTAAAAAAAACAAGCATTATTTTGCCATCATTAAATATTTAAACCATAACAAAAAGGTAAAGAAGCACTTCTACAGAAAATAATAAAACATCACGAATTATTTAATTGATTCAAAGCATCAAACGGCGCGTCGCCTCCTTAACAAATTATAATAAATTAGCGAGCAAAAAACCTATTAAAATTCTTAAATTACCGTGAACACCAATATTCTACAGCCTTTGATCAATCAGACAGCTGGCTAACCCAATTATGGAGATATTGAATTAAGCCAAACAAATTATTCGTCTTTGATAAGATAATTATTTAATATAATTATTATTTCGACACGGAACCCTTGACTTCTTTTGTTACCGCTGGCCTGTTTCGATTACTCTCCGGCTTTTATTGTTGAGAGATAATTTAAATGGGCCAGATCTTATTATGAAATATTGTTATTTATGTGTAGAGTACTTTTAGTTGAAACATAGAAAGAGTAAGTATTAAAAGTTAAAGTACTCGTAAATAATAAAATCCGTTCCATAGGATTACAGAGATTCAAAGAAGCCGACATTCACTATAAGTGAACACTTTTTCAGCTTCATATGGTTCCTTCAATAAGCCTTCTTAACACTGGCCAAACAATGAGTAGGTATTATAATAACTTGGATGCTTGGATTTTCTCGACCAAGACCCGTTCTTAATTACTTGGCATCAACACTGCGGTAACCGCTCACCATCAGGCGGTCCGCATGCTTGTCTGCCATCGTCATTGTACAATAGAACTTACACTAAAGCTATAAAGGTATCAGAGACTGATGCACGAAAAATGGTCTTAATTTATCACTCAGGGAAAGGTGTCAAAACTTATTATTAGATACAGTGGGACGATGAAACAGGACTTTAAGTCCTAAAATATTGGACCTTCCTAGCCTAACATCCAATTCATACGTCAAATATTTTATTCTAACTGATTCGCAGTTAACATAAACGGCCTATATACGTCCCACTGCTGGGCACAGGCCTCAGCTCAACTATGAGATGGATTGAGCCATACTCCAACACGCGGGCTCAGTGTGGATTGTTGGAGGGGTGTAAGGTTAGTTAGCAACTTTAATGTCAGATGTTATCAAACCGCCCTAAGGCCTACGACTAGGCTTAACGACTGACATCTAACGATGTCAGCCGGGACCAACTGCTTAACGTGCCTTCCGAACCACGGAGATGCCCGAAATACAAATCACTAATTTCCGGTCGGGGTGGTCACCCATCCCATTTCCGACCCGGCGTGTGTTGCTTTACAACAGTGATCGTCGCCGATCACTGTCACAATTCGCAGTTTATTATGAATTATTATCACAGTTCCAATTCAACCACTTCTGATCGTTACACTAACTCCGTAATCAGCTGATGTGTATCACGGTCCGGCCTACTTCCTTTATCAACGTTGCAACGAGGATAATGTGCAGTGGTGACGTCATAGATGACGTACTCGACTAGATTGGTGGGAGTGTTTATGATGAAAAGCTTTTAATGTTTATTGAAAGAATGTGTCGGATAGTGGGCAGTGAAGCGGAAAAATTTGGAGTATGTCATCAACTATTTGTGTACTTTTATAGTTATCTTATTGTTCTGGTTACGTGAGTAAATAAGGCAGGCCTTAAATTTGCTCAGAATTGTAAATGAAATTTCATGCTTCAGTGTGTTAACGACTAGATTTGAATACTGTGAATTTATGGAAGACAATATTCTTGATTTCGGTTACGTTTCTGGTATTTTGATTGGAAACGGTAAAGGAACGTGAATTGTGTACAATCCATCACTGGGCATGTGTCCACCATTGTCAGTTTTGGAATTCCACCTCCACTCTGACCTTTGTAGTCGTTTCGGGCTTTTCCTTAAGGTCCTACTTGACTTACAAATTGATTTTGAACATAACACACATAAGATAAAAAGCCTATATATCCCACTACTGGGCACAGCCTCACCTTAACTATGAGGTGGAACAAGCCATACTAAAACACGCGAGCTCAGTGCGGATTGTTGGAGGGGTGTAAGGTTAGTGAGCAACCTTAATGTCAGATGTTATCAAACCGCCCTCAAACCTGACTAGGCTTAACGACTGACATCTAGCGACGTCATCTTAGGCCTTAGGGCGGCTTGATTTTGAACAAGGTAAAAAAAAAACAGGCCAATTGATCATAAGCTATTCATCGAAAAATTCCAAAGTTCCAACTTGAAATCTATCTCAACAACAAAAGTCCGACTCGTTATAACAACCCGCGCCGAACAGCCAGTCATCTCCCGATACGGGATTAAACTCTTGCAGCTTATCCGGAGGAAATCCTGCGAAAGCTATTTAACTTTCCAAGCGAATAATCACACGCAATCGCATACGGGAGTAGGAAATGCAAAGATGACGGTTTCTGTGTTTCGTATGTTTTTGATTAAGTAAAACTATATTATGTCGATAATTTTAACCAGATAATCTGTGCAATGTCAACGCCATGCTCCACAAATTATCGCATATCTCCTGTATTTTTATACATTTCTTACGGACTCATGCAAACGGTGAAGCTGATGGCCGCCACATGCAACACGCTATAAACCCTTTGCATTGCAATTGGCTTATTTATGTAGTCGTTTCAGGCTTTTCCTTAAGGTCCTACTCGACATAAAAATTGATTTTGAACAAGGTAAAAGAATCAAGTCAATTGATCATAAGCTATTCATTGAAAAATTCCAAAGTTCCAACTTGAAATCTATCTCAACAACAAAAGTCCGACTCGTTATAACAACCCGCGCCGAACAGCCAGTCATCTCCCGATACGGGATTAAACTCTTGCAGCTTATCCGGAGGAAATCCTGCAAAAGCTATTTAACTTTCCAAGCGAATAATCACACGCAATCGCATACGGGAGTAGGAAATGCAAAGATGACGGTTTCTGTGTTTCAAATGTTTTTCATTAGGTTCAACTATATTATGTCGATAATCTTTGATCAGATCTGTACAATGTCAAGAGTAAGCGTCATCGCACACGGGCCACACGCCATGCTCCACAAATTATCGCATATCTCCTGTATTTTTCATACAATTCTTACGGACTCATGCAAACGGTGAAGCCAGTGGCCGCCACATGCCACACGCCATAAACTACTTATAGGAATATGATAGGTTTTTAGCGTTTCGTGTCCCGTGTTTGAGGACGCTCACAAAACAGTAAGTTTTAGGTTATCTTTTTTACAGTATTGTCTTCATCGGAGGTGTCTTACACGGATACCATCTGCCAACAGTGATCAAAAGTTAAATTAGTGATGACCGATTTATGGACAGGTAAACAGTCACAAAAAATGTTATCCAAACAAGTTGCCGTAGAGGACGTAATTCTCGTAGGCTCTCTAAATTGGTACTGAAGATTAAAAGATTTAAACAAAAATATAAATCTCAAACAGGACGAGGAATTTTCCAACAGGTCCTCATTGGTCCACATATACAATTTTGCATTTTTATTTTTTATTTGTAAATTATGTTTTTGTAATTAAGTTATGGACGAACCTCCACAGGCCCTACCAGAAAACCAGCGCCTCTGCAGTTAAACTGCAGTGGCACATGCCGAGGGAGGGTCCTGATTGTCCCACAATTAAAATTGTTTTCGTGTGAATGTTTTTCTTAACTTGTTGGTACAATAAAATATTTTTCTTTCTTCCTTTCTTTCTTTCATTGAAATCATCGCAAACTATAATATACTTATTCTTAGTAGTTACTTTTCGGAGGGCGTCCTCTAGCACAGCTTACGTATTGATGTTTCTCGGACATAATTATCTACAGTAAATTGCTTGTACTGTTAGTTTACAAATCTGTTAGTTACCCACGAAGCATGCATTTTAACATTATTTAATACAAATAGCAATTCAAAACTTTGTTTCTCTCTTAACACGAGAAGAAAATAGAAATGAAATAAGTCCTCTAATTTGTACGTACGGCACTTAACGAGGGAATGTTTTTGCAATTGAAAGTCTCTGTTCCAATTCACTTTGAGCAGCACACTTTGAATACTAAATGACGAATGACCCGAATGCAAAATTTCACCGCTGTATTTTTCGCGAATTTCCTTACGGATTTAGGTTTTCCTATTTCAGCAAAAGTGAGCTCGTTTGACTGTGTTAGTTCGCTATTCCGTTTTTCCATTGCGTTTAGTATTTTTTGGTGAATGATGAATCAGTCATGCAATTAGGCTGTGTAGAGTTATTTATTTTAGATTATTGCCAAATGTGGCATTATACACACTCTGGCTTGGAACCCGATGGTCCCGAGATCAAATCCTGCTGGGACACACCTACTTTGTGTTCATTGTACAATTTGCGGCTAACTCTCCGGTGATGGAAAACACCGCTATACTTAAAACCCAAGCAACCCGGTTAACTTCAGTAGGCTCGCCCCTTACCACAGTCAAATTCCCTCGGCGAAATGTGGGCTTCTGAATGTTCCGTTCACCATGATGGCAACAATCAGTGTGCCTCTGATTAACCCATTAGGGAAATGGACGTGAGGGTATGTTATGTTACGTTATGTGGTATTATATTACCGGGAGACAAAGTTATAAATATATAGCTTAAATAAAACCAGTATTTCAGCTACCGGCTAGAAATCAGTTTTACTTCGTGGGCAAAAAAAACATTCTGACATTAGCATTTGGGCGGACGTCCGACGTGGCAGTTGTTCGGTGGCAGGTCGCGTGCTACCTACAAATTGGACGCATGCATGGTTTTTGTTGTGGTTTTTGGTATAAGGTATGGGAAGGGAGGACTTTTTGAGAATTGGACATTCTGGACTAAAATAACAAGCTCATCATAATAGTAGATTGGATATTTTGGAAATTGGACTTTACGGGAATTGGCCATTCGGGGAAACCGCTGGACATTTTGTGAGACAAATATGAGAATCTGCAATGTTAAAGTTTTTTACATAACAAAAATGATGATAGTTAATAAGTATGAGGTTTTCATACATACATATAGCAGCATCACTTCATCAAAACAATAAACAATGAAATCAATTTCAGCTAGTTAGAATGTTAAATCAATCTATAAACCACAAGAAACTAAATTTAAGATACCTTCGAATATAACTATTCTTTTTTCAGGACACCAATTGCAGAGATCATTGAACAAACGTAGGTGTGCAATTAAATTACCATTTACAACAGCACATTTACCATTTACTCCAATTTACAACAGATATTAAAGCCGTGTGCATCCGAACGGAAAACGATCGAGTAGAGAATCGAATAATTGATATAAACCACTCGAATCATTCATCACGCCGACAAATCATCGATATTCGGGATATCTACTTTGACATCTGGTATAAAAGGGTAGATACAGTAACAAGGACGTTTGTTATCACCGTGACGTGGCGTTGCGGTGCCGGACAATATATCTTTCATGACGCCAGGGCGGTCTCTGCGAGGACTGTTTTCCTTCATTTCACTGACTCGGTGGAAGCCGTTAGGGGCCATTTGGCAACGAATTTACGGCTCATGTACTACGTGTGAAGGGTTGGACTTATGTATGGAATATTTAACGAGAGCTGCTGCGTGTCTTTGGAGTTAAGAATTGTACACAGTAATCTGATTATGACGTCTCTGGTTTGTGCGTTGTTGCAAAGCATAGTTTCAAATTATTTGTGACATGTTTTAAGCATATTTTTTTTATATTGCCGAAGTTATCAGTACAACTTATTTAGAGCTTGTCTGAGATTTGATTCAATCGCTTTAAAATGATAATAATTTTAGTACATTTTTTAATACTTTGAAATACGATGAACAAATCATTTTATGTCCATCGACTTGCAAAAGTTAGTAAAAACACGACAAAAAGCAAGTCTCATATTTATTTTTAAAAGCCAGCAGCATTATTCACTTAACTCATTTAGGGCTTGTATAAAATCTACTTTTTAGGTACTTACATCTTCAAATGTACTATAAATCAAATATTGAATGCTAATTATCAAAGTAAGGAAAGATACACCAAAGCATTCGACATGTTAAATGTTTAACTACAAATCCTTTCCTTCCAAAATTCGACCATAAAGTTATCATTTATTTAAAAGTGTAAACGTTAAATTTTAGCATATTATAAACACACAAAAGTCCGCCGAAAACCGTTCCCACGTTTCCACCCAATTGCTCCAATTGGGCGACCACAAAATTCAAACAATGCGCATACGGCAGCAAAAATTATACCATCAATTTCATATCGCTATCAGCCTAATCATCGCACACATTACACAGCCGACTGATTAAGCAATTTGCTGGTTCACTAGCCAGCAGACAACTGACGCATTTCATTACAATATATTACAGGACAATATGTAATTTAGCACACTTCCTCCCATGCGATTGTCGAATAAATGGTAGGGGATTGGAATTAATCGTAGCTGTCAAGTGGCCGGACAGACAAACAAAGGTGCACTCAACAGTGGTTTGCGTAATAATGCGAATGTCAATGCGATGAGCACATGGAGTTTTTGGAGAACTTGAAAAGACCCAGTGTCAAGTGAGTTTCGGCAATTCTCGATGTTGGTCGAGGAATAATGCACTTGACACGCTCATGGAAAATCGCGAGTATTTAGATGACCATTTTTTGTGACGATCATGAAGTTAGCTACTATACCAGAGGTCGTAGGTTCGATCCCCGTACAGTACAGATATTCGTGTGCTTAAACGTGTCTGTTTGTATCGGACTGGTTGTTCTTTATGGCAAACTTGCTTACAAAATGAACACAGAAAAAAAACAACAAATAATTACCTATCAATTTGGAAGTTAGATGTATAAAGGGTCACGAACACAAGAAATAAATCGTTAATAACATTGTGTACCTAACAAATTCTTCTGAGCAATGTTCAGAAAACAAGCTACAAGTAAATTACTACGTACGGGAAAATACCCAACAACACAATGGCAGTCTTTCTATTCCATAGAATGCAATAACATGTGTCATTAAGACTCGGCTCTTATGAAAGAAAAAACAATTTCCCAAGACAAAACCAATAACACGTTCAAGGAAACATCTTTTGTTTTACCAATGTCGAATCAATATTCGAGTTATGAAGATATTCAAGATCTCAATATGGTGCCGAGATAGCCTCCGGCGAGGAAAATAAACGTGGATTCCGAAGAAAATTAATTAAAAACTTAATTTTGAGATATTGGATTTTTAAGGTTATGTATTTTGATACAATATTGTTTTTTTTGCTGCTTTGCTTTGCAATTTAGGGGGAAATTTTCCTGAATTTCAGGGTAACCAAGCTGTCAAGCTAAAGGCGAAGGTAGACCATAGCTCATTAGCGATCTATTGTTTGATCAGCTAAGAGGCTCCGACTGGTACGGTCCTGGTGCGGCATTCCCCTGGGAGGGTTGGGTACGCACTCCCATTCATTTTGGTATGCACCGGCCCGCAGAGGGTACGTACCTCCCAGAGGCAAGCTGAACCGATACCGCAACGCCGGAGCCAGCTAGTAGACATCGTACTGTAGCTATTATGCTTAAGCATAGGGTTGGTAACGTTATCAATCGGCCGCTTGCCAGTAATCAATCGGTATGCTTGTTAATTAGAAAATTTGACATGCATTTGAAAAAAACATTAAAAAAGTTAAAATGACAGGTATAATTGAACTATCAACTGATGCCAATGTTTGTGTTTGCGTGTGAAATCCTTTAAACTTATGTTTCTGTTTTTCTTTTTTATTTCGTTTTAAACAGTTAAGAATTAGTAAATAACAAATAATTAAGTCTACATGAACAAAGTTGGGGTTTGCAACAGCTATTTAAAAGATTTAGTGCTTCAAGCCACTTCAATCAGCACAGATAACAAAAGTCCTAATATAATTGTCTCGCGGATCGCGGAACTTACCCAACGACGTCATTAAACTTTCCGCGCCGGACGCTCTTTGCAGTTGGATGAATTTGCATGTGCATTGTCATACTGTATCGGGAGTCGGAATGGACCGGCCACTGGTTAGCTGAGTGCGACAGAAACTTTAGTCATTGCTCGGGTGACCATGCGTCGTTGTCAAGACAGGAATTCTGGATAGGGGAAGCGACGCAGTAGCGTCCAATGTCACTTCCGGGGGAATGTTGAAATATGAGACAACATCACTTAATCTGACACCAAAGTAAGGTTTTTCCTTGAGTCAATAGCGAGATCAAGCAGAAAAAATATCTGTTTCAGACTTTTGTTCTGATGCGAGAATTATACCTCAGACTCTCAGACCCTTTGTGTAACCTTTGAATCATCACATTTAGGTACTTCTGAATCTAAATAATTTGAATGGTCTATTACATCGAACTTTCATGTTCCTCAATCAAAAAAAAGTTTTACTTTATTTCATTACAAATTCACGCAATACTAAATATTAACGAAACAGCAAATAAAATCTATAAGGTATAGAACTTCTGAATATAAGGTTTAAATTACATGTATTTAAACCTAGTTACACGAATTTAAAATGTCATAAGTTCAGATGAAAAACTGAATAATGCGATAGAAAATATCTTGTCCCATTTCAATTGTTGAAACAGTCACAATAGTCATTCCACTATTTTGCATATCCCGCATTCAATTCTGAAAAACTGTGATTGTAGTTCATTGGAACTGCATTTGATGCAATTTCGCTACATGTTACCTAGTTGGAAATGAATTTGTTTGGTTGGATTTATGTAATCTTCGCTCAGTAAACTACCGGAAATTGGAAAATGTTTCGCGATATTTCCGAACAGGCAACGTTTCAATTTTGGAGGCGCCCCAAAAAAGTATTCTTAGACATGACTTCATAATCTCTTATTAGAGATAAGCTCACCTGTACTTTCAGTTATCTCATTATTTTCAATGTAACTATATCTTTGTGTACGAACTAATAAATAAATAATAAAATAATAATTTGCTCTATCATTTGACTGATGATTATCTTTTGTAGTTGAGCTAAGAATTTGTTTTGAGAATTCAAATTATTCAGCAGTAGTGATAATTTACGCAAAGTCTCTCTAGTGGACTATCGTGTCATTTTTGATAAACTGTAAAAACTAGCAAAAGTGTTGAAATTGAACTCCTTGTCTAAGAATCTGAAATAGGTACGTAGTGGTAAAATTTCTGAAAGGTCATCTTTTTTAATTAGCTATTTTAAATATTTACGATTGATCATCGATCCATTTTTGAGTATAAATTTAAAAACGTCTATTAGAGGTACCGTCGTAAAAAGTCTTAATGCTGAAGTACTCAAAGATTTTAGCAAAGGTACGTTCTAAAATAGCTTTATATCAAACTCAACATCCAACTAACACCATGTTTTATCAATTAAAACTTGTCCTTAAAAATGAAAAGTTGGAAAAATTACTTTTGCATTAAAAAATAATTCTAAACAGCCACAGCGGACCGAAAGTCGTTGTTCTCGGGCGCACTAAAATTAAACGTCAATCGTGACGTCATCGCCAGGGCCGTAGTTTGTTATTTCAATTACCAACTCTTTACTGTTGAGAATTTTCTATGGAACACATCTTTTATTATTGGAATTTTTAATTTATCCACAGAATTGGTTCTGAACCGTTATTTAATCTTGCGTACGCTTATGAAATTTAATATTGTTTCGAGATCAGATATTTATATTATTTTATAATGGTAACAATATTTCTTAGCTTTTAAAACTAAGTAGTAGTAGTAAGTAGCTTTTTCTGCGTTATATTCGGTTTTGCACAAAATAGTTGAATGATGGCCAGGTTGTTCATTTCAAAACCGGCCAAATTTTACTGCTATACACATTTAACATAAAAAGCATAAAGCAAGCAAAACACCAGAAACATATACACAAAGACAATGCTTAAGTATTTAGGTCGGGATGAAAACTATCAATAATATCAATTGCACTTCCAGCACTTTTTTTATAATTATTCCTTAAGTTTCTTGATCTATACAGGTTTAAACAATCTCAATCGACTAAGGTCAAAACTTTTGACGAAAGACTTCTACGTTCAATGTGATCTAGCACAGTTTTTACTTAAGGTACTGGTATGGTCCCGAGTTTGAGGCTGGCCAGAATACTTAACTCTCTGGTGAAAGAAAAAACCGATAAGAAACTCAAGCAACCAATTGGGTTCAAAGTCACTTGGCAAAATGTGGGCTTCAGAATGTACCGCTCCGTGATGGCAATCATTAGTGGGCCTCCGACTACCCCGTTTGACAAATCAGTCGTTAGAGTATGTTCTCTTTATAAGAGAGCATCGTGGACCAGTGCTTGAACACTCTGGCTCAGAGTTTGGCCAGAACACCTACTTTGTGTTAATTTTACAATTTGCGGCTTGATTTTTTATCGGTGTTCATCATCGCCGAAAAATGGGATGATGAACACCGATAAAAAACAAGCAAGCCAAGATAAAGGCGGTAGGTTTGCCTCTTGACACGTTAGGTTCAAGTTAACTAAGCGAAATGTGGGCAGTGTGCATCTGACTAACCCGTTTGGGATACAGTCGTGAGTGTATGTTATGTGATGCTGAACATATCTGGAAAATCTTAAGACATGTATATGGACTCCTGTAGCCGGAAATACCTTCTTGGCTTTCAATATTATCAACTTCTCAATGCCGCTAATTCAAAGCCAGCATAAAACTAAAAACAATATTTTTAAAATACAGCAACTTCATTTTAAAACTGTTAACTTTGCCTGGAAAACTTAAGAACACGGCCAATTTTCCTCAATTAAAACAACACGAACCTATTTGAAAACTTTCTTTACGAGGATAAAATGTTTTTCCGATCGGAGTTCTACGTCGGGTCCTTTTCAATGCTGCTTTGCATTCAGCTATGAATGACCTGAATACTAATTCAAATGTAATTAAGTGTATGAATACTTAGACTGAAATACATGCTTACTTACTTTCTTAATGCTTTCAAGAGCACGTTTTTTGATAAAGGATTTAGGAAAATAAATGTGTTATTTGTTTTTTTTTTAACATTGCTCAAACTTGGGGGGTTTTTTATGTCTGGTGTTATTTGCAGTTTGTTAACAGAACTGATGCTTAAATAGAGAGTCAGTAAAGAAAGAGCTTGAAAGACAGAAAAATAGAGAGAGACGCATGTTGCGTTACAGTTTTCTTTCGTATTTTTTTTTTAGTTTGGCAACATAGGATAAGTCAGCTCAATGAATTGACGTAAGAGTCCTTTAAATATGTTCAAATTAGCCGTAAGTGGCCTTATAGTAGAATGGACCTCTCCAAACCACGTTGGGTGATTTTGAGCTTTTAATGAGGTGCGGTGAGGTGAGGTGAGGAGAAGTAAGGTCTCAAAATATGAGTTTTCAAATTTTAATGTAGGTACAGAGGCGCACAAATCAACCTTTACATAGGGGCACCTTATGCGGCTGACATTAGACCCATTTTGCAATGGTTTTGTAAAGGTTGATGTGTGCTCCTCTGTACCTACTTATTGTTTATTTTGAGACAACTCAGATATTTAGAAATCGCCAGATCTATGATTTTAAATTTTATCCGTTTTAATAAGTTGAGATATTTTCAAAACCGATAAAACAAGCTAAAGCAAAGTCCAAGAGCGGAGCTTTTTAATATTAAAACTTCAGAAAACAATTCGTTTCAATAATGGAGAATGCCCGCGAGCAACGTGGGGCAAAATAAAGTATTTAGACTCCGGCAAAGCACAGTTTATTATGAAATTTATCGTTCCTCAAACTTCGAGAATCGATTATTAATTTTCATCCAACTATAACCCGTAATACAATGTATTTTGCAGTGGCAGCTTTTGATGAAACAAATTTAAACAAGAAGCATATTTGGTGTTCGAAAAATATCTACGTCATACGAAATTAATTTAATTATTTTAAGAGTATCAATCCCATCATACATAAGTTTTGCGTAACTTTAAGCATTTCCGCAGCACACGCAACGTGTTTGTAGGAGCTTTCAGTGATGCTCGGCTTCTAATGGTCATTGGGTAATGTCATAAATATCAATTGTTGTTAGTTAGTTAGTCGTTCGAGGTCGTACATACCTCTGAGTCTTGTTGAACCACCTCTTCAAAAGTTTAAATACCAAACTAAAGAAAAGTTAGATGTACAAAGAATTACTTGAACGACAATAATTTGTTGTCATCTCAGATATAGTCTGCACATTTATGTATTCTGACTAAACTGTTGTTTCTCTGTAACCTTAATTATTGCAAACCAACAATATCAGAGAAGAGTAACTACCGAATTTCTTGCCGGTTTCTCCTTGGCAAAATCAACACGTTTTATAATTTAGTTAAGAGTTAAAAATTAATAAGTACTTATCATAAAATGAAAGAATCTCGAGTAAAACAGTTAAAAACGAGATCAAAAGAACAGGTTTAACCCGTCAATGCAGTGTAAAATATTCAGTTCCCATAAGGCCGGCCACAGAACACGTAGACATTTTATTATGCCCTAACACGACCTCCCTTTTTCAATATAAGGGTAAACCGTAAAATTTTATTTTATACCGGTTACTTTGTCCATTGAATACACCTCGTGTTATGCTAATTCTGTATCACAAAGGCATGAGACTCCGCATTGTAGAGTCGACTACAAATTTAAATAAGTATTTACAGTAAACAGCAGAGAATGCATTAGCGTTGGCTTAAATTTTAAAAACGTCTCATAGAGTGTTATGTATGGGCTCCTAAGCGCGTCTTGAGATATCATTAGGGCAGACGAAGCGGGCTCGCGGGTGAGATTAAGACTTGAGTTTAGGGTTGCCGTGGTGGTTTTTGGAAAAAAATGAAAAAAAAACTAATTATAATCAAATGTGATTAAATCGAACATGCCCTTCGCTAACTTATTAAACAACAATCAGGGTTTTTGTCTCAAATGAGTTTGCGTTTGGCCTCCTTGCCTGGCGCAACATGAAGGTAAGCGATGACGACGGCGGCGGCGCCACACGCTCACTAAGAAAAATGCCTTTCCACTCTTACCTTAAACCTTCAGTCTTTAGTAATATTTTGTTGCCGGACTTGATCACGTAGCAATATGTTACGTACTGATATGATAGATCAGGCTCTAAACATTAGCCTTCATGGTTCACTTCTAAGAAAAGGTTTCACCGCACCAATCAGGTGGTACCAAAACCTACATCACTAAGAGCTCATAAAACGAAACGGCATGTCATGTCAGTGTCATGTGTTTTCAGTCAGAGTTGAAGAGACAACAAAATGATAACCCTACGAATGGCACTCCTTCAGTTCTTAGATGCCACGACAATGTGACCCTTTCTCTTGCGCTGTTGGCGTCTGAAATTAAAATGTTGCCGGTTCTCGGATCCAAACGTGAAATTGGACTACAGTGACTTCGGATAATTAACTTTTGCATACTATTCGGAGGGCGAAGTTTGAAGAAGAATTAATTTTTATTTAGACAGAGGCATCTGAAGGATGCCATAATGCGAAAAAAATGGAAGATAGGTTAGAAAATTTGGACGATATTGCGTATATTTTAGAAAAAAATGTAAATAAAATCCACGCAGACCAAAAAATAAAGAAAGACAAGGTCTCTGGCCACCACACTAGGGGAAAAGAAAAGGGGGGTGAACCCCCATAAAAAAACACCGCAGCCTGGTAGTATTGTTTGTTTTTTTTTTGTTTTTTTATTTTTTCTATGTTGCAATATCCCTTTAAACAAATGAATTTTCTTTCTTTCTTTCCTTCAAAAAGACAACAAAATGATAACCCTACGAATGGCACTCCTCCAGTTCTTAGATGCCACGACAATGTGACCCTTTCTCTTGCGCTGTTGGCGTCTGAAATTAAAATGTTGCCGGTTCTCGGATCCAAACGTGAAATTGGACTACAGTGACTTCGCATAATTAACTTTTGCATACTGTTTGAAGAAGATTTATTTTTTATTAAGACAGAGGCATCCGAAGGATGCCATAAAAATGCACCATAGGTAAGTGACAAAGTAGTTAATACTGTAACGATAATTTCAAGGTGTAGGGCACAAAAAAGTGCGAAAAAAATGGAAGATAGGTTAGAAAATTTGGACGCTATTGCGTATATTTTAGAAAAAAATGTAAATAAAATCCACGCAGACCAAAAAATTAAGAAAGACAAGGTCTCTGGCCACCACACTAGGGGAGAAGGAGAGGGGGGTTAACCCCCCAAAAAAAAACACCGCAGCCTGGTAGTATTGTTTGTTTTTTTTTGTTATTTTATATTTTCTATGTTGCAATATCCCTTTAAACAAATGAATTTTCTTTCTTTCTTTCCTTCAAAAAGACAGCAAAATGATAACCCTACGAATGGCACTCCTCCAGTTCTTAGATGCCACGACAATGTGACCCTTTCTCTTGCGCTGTTGGCGTCTGAAATTAAAATGTTGCCGGTTCTCGGATCCAAACGTGAAATTGGACTACAGTGACTTCGGATAATTAACTTTTGCATACTATTCGCGGAGGGCGGAGCTTGAAGAAGAATTAATTTTTATTAAGACAGAGAGAGGCATCTGAAGGATGCCATAATGCGAAAAAAATGGAAGATAGGTTAGAAAATTTGGACGCTATTGCGTATATTTTAGAAAAAAAAATTAAATAAAATCCACGCAGACCAAAAAATAAAGAAATACAAGGTCTCTGGCCACCACACTAGGCGAGAAGGAGAGGGGGGTAAACCCCAATAAAAAAAAACACCGCTGCCTGGTAGTATTGTTTGTTTTTTTTTTGTTATTTTATTTTTTCTATGTTGCAATATCCCTTTAAATAAATGCATTTTCATTCTTTCCTTCCAAAAAGACAGCAAAATGATAACCCTACGAATGGCACTCCTCCAGTTCTTAGATGCCACGACAATGTGACCCTTTCTCTTGCGCTGTTGGCGTCTGAAATTAAAATGTTGCCGGTTCTCGGATCCAAACGTGAAATTGGACTACAGTGACTTCGGATAATTAACTTTTGCATACTATTCGCGGAGGGCGAAGTTTAAAGAAGAATTAATTTTTATTATGACAGAGGCATCTGAAGGATGCCATGAAAATGCACCGTAGGTAGGTAACAAAGTAGCTAATACTGTAACGATAATTTTAAGGTGGAGGGCAGAAAAAAGTGCGAAAAAAATGAAAGATAGGTTAGAAAATTTGGACGCTATTGCGTATATTTTAGAAAAAATTGAAAATAAAATCGACGCAGACCAAAAAATTAAGAAATACAAGGTCTCTGGCCACCACACTAGGGGAGAAGGAGAGGGGGGTAGACCCCAATAAAAAAAAACACCGCTGCCTGGTAGTATTGTTTGTATTTTTTTTGTTATTTTATTTTTTCTATGTTGCGATATCCCTTCAAATAAATGCATTTTATTTCTTTCTTTCCTTCAAAAAGACAACAAAATGCTAACCCTACGAATGGCACTCCTCCAGTTCTTAGATGCCACGACAATGTGACCCTTCTCTTGCGCTGTTGGCGTCTGAAATTAAAATGTTGCCGGTTCTCGGATCCAAACGTGAAATTGGACTACAGTGACTTCGGATAATTAACTTTTGCATACTATTCGCGGAGGGCGGAGTTTAAAGAAGAATTAATTTTTATGTTGCAATTTTTCAGTTTGTGTTTTGCTTCAAAAGTAATCTAGTTTCAGGTGGATGTGGTAGTTTGATGGCCACCTTTTTAATTTGTGTAATAAGATACTTTTATTTGTTTCTATTTGTTACTTTAATTTGAAAGTAAAATTCATAAGTTTGTCAATAATGTAAAATAATGATTTCATTGCCAGACTTAGGTATTCTTGTCTTAATACTTGCTCTTAAAATTATTGTTCACTTTACCCATCGAAAAAAAACAATGTTATTTATTGAACAAGCAGTAAATTACCAAAAATAGAATAAATGAACCTAAAAGTAACACCTAATAGTTATAGCAAGGAAAAAATCTATAAAATAAAAACGACTAATTATCGAACATACAATGTTTTTATATATAATTTAATTTGTTCCCTAAATTATTGTCAGACAGGTAGACAATAGAATAACAATCCGGCCACCGCACAGCAGAAGTTACTAGTTATTTGAAGGCGAATAATAATAGAGATAATTTATCTTCAAAGCATCAAGCTGCATTTAATGCGCAAGCTCATTACTTCATAGGCTTACAGCACTTCCTTTGAATGTAAATCGGAATAAATCAGGTTATTATTACAGACTGTTTCCCGACTACGGCTAATGCTCTTAATACAAGCACGGCTTACGTGAATTTCTCTTGTTACTAAACCACCAGAGGCGCCTTACATAAATATTTGGACCATTCACAAACGGAAATCTCAACTATTCAAGATGTGCAGCCTCCGCCTCTCTTAGCACTAATCTCCCTAAACGCCTCCACTGTTTATCTTGCCTAGAAATGTCTTGGTGCATTCAGGCTAATCCTGGCGTGCAGTAGGACGGTACTTAAAAAGCATTGGGATGGCTTAGGCCTCAAGCGGAGTGGTTGTTTTCCTTCGCGAGGGCTTAGAAAGATGTAAAGGTCGGTTCACTTCTGATAACCGTGGTGAGCTGTTCATAAATTTGTTTTGAAAGATTTCCGAGAGTAATCAATATTCATTTAATAAATGGCATCAGATTTTTATTTTTTGAAATTAGTGTAGGCAACTACTGTCAAGTGTTAACCAACTGTGTCTTTTGGCCAAAACATTTTTAATTTGAAGAAGCAATTTACTTAGCCGAGGGACGAACCCTTTAATTTTGTAATAGTTCACAATGTAGGTATGTTGTTGAGAGTGAGACGTTAAACGTTTTTATGCAATCGATAATTAAACTGTCATTTTATTTTTTCATCCACATTTTAAAGTTTTACTCGTAGAAACTGAGGGACTAATTATTGGCTTGACCTTTAAGAATATTTCGGAGCATCCATGCCGATATTAGAAGACACTGTTTGTTAGAAAGTTTGAGCGCAAAAGCGATCATAGGCTAAGGTACATTTCATCGTAACTTCAAGCTGTACTTACTAAGATTAGCTACGAAGAATTTTCTATCCCTAAAATTAATTTACCACACAATGCGTCATAGTCTAATTTGGTAGCAAGGCGAGTCTGCCCAAGCCCTAACCCGTGGGCGTTAAGGCAAAACCAATTTGTTACTGCTCTGCCTCGGACGTGGAATGATGAAGATTTTATTGTACGCGCATAATACGACCAGTAGGTGTGTAGGTTTCTGTAATAAGTTGCGCGCACAATAGGTGCCAGGAGCGCCTACGCACATCTTGATTGTCTAAGCTGAGACAACTCAAGTGCAGCGAGTGTGAAATGAATTATTGTGTTTGAGTTTGAACGAAAATATTAAATTAAAATTATTTAAGCTGTGTAGATTTAGGCTTTTTTAAAATTATGATAATATGGGTGAAGCTATCAAATGTGCAATGTGTAATGTGAGTGCTACAGCATTCACCTATAAGGTAGTAAGTGAGTGTTTTGATAATAAAAGCCTAAACTATCCAGTTTAACAAGCAACACTAACATAACATGGAAACGTATTAAAGAAAGTTCCCAAATATTTTTAAACTATATTTTCAAGATTTTACGCTGACTTTTCTAGGTCATAATCTAGTTCTGATTTAAAGAGGATGAATATTATTACAATATCGAATAGAAGTAGACATGCAATCCGCAGAGTTCAATTCCGAGAAGCTTAGCTGAATATCGAATTGCAAATGGCCACAGAAAATGTAGCATTTAACGCTTCGCCAACTGCGGACGACTTTCATCGCGTGCGGCCTCTGTACGTCGAATTAACATTATATCATTTAACCGTACGAACACTATAGAGGGCTAGCCAAGAGTGACAATTTGCCTATCATCGCTCAATGAAGCGATTTCATTGGTTCGTGACAAAAGCATCTTTGCACATATCTGGTGGAAACGCAGCCTAATGACCCAATTTTAGCCCCAATAAGGACTTGGGCTACGACAACACAGCGCAACGCCAGCCACTGCGTTGTTTTAGATATGTTTATAGCAATGTTTATCAAGATTTCTTGCATCATATAGAGATGGCTATCCCGCAGATCATCTCATTACGGGGTATCAATAATCATATGCAGGATTGATCAATCCCGCGCGGGATTCCACATCTTCATCATCAAAATTATGATACTCGGACATGACAATATCCTCTGGTATTAGCAGTCCTCCGATATACGGAGTGCAAACGCGTTCGCATTAGTCTTCACATAGGGGTACTTTGTACTTCTGACTCTATAAGACCCATTTTGCAATGGTTTTGTAATGGTTGATGTGCACGCGTCTGTATAAGTAATTTGTCTTTGTTCAATAATTGATTATAAGTGAAAATTCATTGTAAAATGATTCCTTGTTTTCTTATTCTAGCTTCGGAAAAAGTCATCGTAAGTAAACCGCACACAACACGCTTGCAATCAGGCAAGCCCACGCGCCGGTGTGCGGTTGCAACAGCCCCGTGCCGTCCTGGGGTGGTTTAGAATATCAACAATACTTAAGCGAACGTGCGGCCCTCCAATGCCGAGCAATGCATTTGCTAGATGAGCTTTCGAAATGGCATCCACGTTGGAATGGAAACTCGATCGACACTCGAAGACACTTGTTGTTCACATGTAAGTTAATATTAAGGAAACGTGAAGGCGGACTTGGTGGGATGGAATTAATTAAATTTTGACTATAGCATCGATCTGGCAATCTACATTAAGTTAATTTTAAATTCGGATAAATATTATGTATAGAATACGGTGTATTGAAGCAGCACCTATCAGAAAGTTGTTTCATTTTTGGTGTGATGATTGAAATGTTCATTTACTTTACAAAAATGCATTCATAAATAACAAAGCTAGTATGTGTATCAATTAAAGAGCGCCGACTACTGCTGTAATATATAAAATACTTTGTTATTGGGCTATTGGCAACTCTATCCGAGCTCGCCGGTTAAACATTTAGGTACTTATAAAATATTGTGAAACTTTTAAGGATAATGAAAAGCTAATAAACAAATGTATGTTGTGTATAATGTTGTGTTATGTATAAACATTGATAGTATCAAATTGATGTATGATGTTATGATGAACCTCATGTTAGTGATAAGCTTACGTCTAGTATCTTGGCTGTTCTAGATTAGTCTTTTGTAACTGTCTTTTTATGCACGACTATTGAACAAAAAAAGAAACAGCCGCTAGCAGACCGGTACGTACAAGCTTATCTTTAACTTTGTCTTCTATTAAAACTTAATTAAGAGTGCTAAGAATAGCCAACTATCTCTTTCCAACCTAGAACGTTTGCGATAGAAACCCACATACTTGCAAACTTAAACCAACGGCTAAGTCTTGGGAAAACAAACTAAATGCAGTCATACGACTCACAAGCCATTCAAGCCATTCTTTAACCACAACTTCTTTAACTGCAACGATAACCGTTTCGTTGAAATTTCCTTCCAAGTTACGCATTAAAATAATAACCACTTAGCCCTGCTGTTCTAATGTAAGCTCTCTTACAAAGGTACAGGGTGCACAAAAATGCATGTTTGGAACGGCCAATCGTGTAGTAAGGAAATTGGCCGCGAGATGCCGCTTACCGAGGAGTTGAAATAAAGTAATAAAGGCTATGGACATTAGCTTCTATGATTTTCATTGTTATTTTATGAATCTAGCTTTGTGTGTAACAAAACTTATAAAAATAGCCTATCTGAGTAAAATAGCGTTGGCGAAAAATCGTGCAAATAAAACCGTGCAGAGCAAAATGCCACTAAGTTTCTAAATAATATCTAACTGATACACTTAGAGTCGTCCATTAACGATAAAAAAATGCGATATTATTACATTGAATAATTATTTCGGACATAAATTAATGATTAACTTTGATTTGAATCTCTGATAATTAGAAGGTAAGGGTATACATCTGAATATGAATACATATGTAATAGATAAATCGTCCATACACATAACAAACATAAAAGCTCGACACATGACACTGAACTCTAACATTCAGTAGCCCTTATTTTGCTGTCCGAATTTTTGAATCCCACGTGCTAAGGGGCGAGCGTACCGCCATTATCCGGGTTGTTTCAGTTTTTAGCGGTGTTTTTTTAAATAGAAAAAAAGATACCAAATTGGTACCAAATCGGTACCATACATGTTTCAAGCCAGAGTGTTAAAGCACTGGTCCACAACACTCACAGAAACATACAACCTCATTATTTCCACCAAATTTATACCAGACAAATATTTGGGAAGCAATCATTTGCGGTTAAGAACAACCGAATTACCATAGGAACCGGTATTTTGTGATTTACAGACGACTCGCCCCGAGCAAACGTCTGGTCCCACTAATATGCTTATACTTTAAATCATCTCTTGTGATTTTAGGGAGATATGAAAGCAAGCCCAAGGGTGTGTAACCCTAACGGCCATTTGAATTTACTCAACCTTTATAACATTAGCAATTGTTCGTGGTGAGGCTAAGATTTTGTTGATGGGGTATTTTGTGGATGGGCGCGATTGAGGTCATCGAAGGTTAAAGAAGACTTTAAAACAAATAATGTGAAATGAACAATGCTACAGTATCTACATTTTTAAATACTTCTCACCGTATTCCAATGAAGATATTTTATTAAAAATTGTTCCTGTGCATAAAATAACACACACCTGTCTGTCTGTCAAGAGTTGTTTCTGACTAGACCTAGAAGTATTTTTTGAAATCAAATCTACTTAATCACTTTGACAAGTAGTTATGACTATTGCCAACGAAAAGATGAAGATCAAACTGCCAATTTTTTTAAATCTTAGGCTGTCACCATAGTCTGCTGGAATACATTTCTTAATAAAGATAAGTGCTCCTGTACTTTTATTGTTCTTAATTTCATACATCGTAACTTGATTTTTGTATTGGAACTGATAAATGAATAAAATTAATTGGTTGTTGTGTAATGTTGCTAGGAATTAGGACCTTCATTTAAAGACGATTAAGTTTATTTTGAAAAAAAGAAGCTTAAACTGGAACAAGCTACAAATTAAAATAAAAATGTAGAAAAGGTCTTCTAAGAACACTCGTGTGGTGCTTTAAAGAATATCGACATGAAACGTGACCTACACTAGTAAGTCACTACACTAGTAAGTACTAATTTTCCTGGTCATAATTAATGTGCCATTTTTAACCTTATTTAACTCAGATGTTGGATAACGATTCCGAAAGCGAGAAAAGCAACATTTTTGATTCTATTTGCTTTTCGTGTAAATCGTATACGGAGTATTGAAATCCCACTTCGTAAAAACTGAAAAATCTTTTTCATTTTCGTTGTTAATATTTGCTTTTACATTGCATCATAAAAGGTTTGGTGGAACCTTTCAGCTTATGGCACGCATGCGTTGCTTATGATGTTTGCGTTCGTACTAGAGGAACAAAACATGCTGTTATTTAATATTAGCTATGCCCAGCTCAGCGGGTTATGCTCGGGGTTTCTGTAAGGGATAAAATGAGGAATGAGGTAATCCGGTGAACTGGAGTTATCGACGTAGCTTGCAGAATGAGCAAGCTTAAGTGGAAATGATTTGGCCATGTCGCTCAAGGGAACTATAGAAGTTGGATCAGGCGACTCCTTGAGACAAGTCCTTAGACGTACGAATAGTACTACGCGCGCCTTTCAGCCAGGTGGACCTATCACCTAAAGACGATGACGCGATCAGACTGGACCTAGAAGGCTCAGATATAGGAGTTGTGTTGTCACACACCTTGAGAAGTTCTTGTCTATGGTAATAAGCACCAGTATTGCATAAAATAAAACGTTCCCTTTCAAAAGTTGTCGTGGTTGCATATTTTGTGTTGTGAGTGTCTGTGTTTTTTTATCAAATGGCAATGAGTTGCAAAGTTCTCACTACTCACCTATCAAAAATAGGTTAAACTGATAATTAGATAGACGAAAATTCACTTTACAATGTTTACAATTACTTTATAAGCATGCTCTTATGAATTGAGAGGTTTTTTCAGAATTGCCATGATCCTGCCTAATAATACTTACTTATTAACCAGGGTGTCAAATAAAAAAATAGCAAGCTGAAGTGGCAATGGGCTGGCCATGTTAGCCGTAAAACCGACAACCGTTGGAGTAAACGTGTTCTTGAGTGGAGACCGCGTCTCGGCAAGCGTAGTGTAGGAAGTCCTCAGGCAAGGTGGAGTGATGATCTGCGCAGGATGGCTGGCAGGAGCTGGATGCGAGCAGCCGAAGATCGAGTTCAGTGGCATGTAATAGGAGAGGCTTATGTACAGCAGTGGACTGCAACAGGCTGATGATGATGAAGAGGGTGTCAAATAGTAAAACCAAAATCTTTATTTCATGTCACACAATAAACTAACAAAAATAAAAAAACCAGACCAATAACTTTCATCCTCCCCCCACCGAAATTTTGGCGTACTGTAATCACAACTAGACCATCGACATTTGCCGGCCATTTCAGAACAACTGCCCTTTAGGGCAGCACGTGCGTGTCACGTGCCCACCCGGATTAAGCCGGCAGCCCCGGATAATTAACTGCACAAAATACCGGCTATCAGCCACGATCGATGGCTATGCGGGCTGGATTGGACCCGTTTTGATGAAGGAAGATTATGATATGAGGCTCATCATTTTTCATGAGGTTAAGTTTGACTTAGGATTTTACCTGAGCGGTTAAGCTGGGAAAATTTATAATACGAGCAAGCTTAATGTTTTTTTTTAAGATATTTAAAATATTTCTAGTTTATTCTGAAGACAGTGTTCTTCATAATTATTATAAACGGCCTGTTCACGTCCCACTGCTGGACACAGGACCCATCTCAACTATGAGGACATACTCCAACACGCGGGCTCCGTGCGGATTGTTGGAGGGGTGCAAGGTTAGGTAGAGGTGCCCGTGGCGCAGTTGTGACAGTGATCGGTGACGATCGCTATTGTAAAGCAACACAAGCCGGGTCGGAAATGGAATAGGTGACCACCCCGACCGAAATTTAGTGATGTGTATTTCGGACATCTCCGTGCTTCGGAAGGCACGTTAAGAAGTTGGTCCCGATTGATAACGGTCACAGTCGTTAAGCCTAGTCAGAGGCCTTAAGGCGGCTTGATAACAGCTCAGCGTTCTTCAAATCAACTTCAAACTAAATAAAGGTAAAAAAAATATGGAGCTTTCACTCCACACCGTAGCATTTTATTCTCCCAATAAGTTGGTACATACAGCATAATGTAGGCGGATTTCACTGCCCGCTTCAAACAGCATTACATTCGCAGTAGGTAAAGATCTTTACGTATTGCATATAGAGTTTCATAATCATCAAGAAGTAACACAGAAATCTCTTAATTCAAACGTAACACGTTCGTGTCAGGTTGCTAAGTCCTGGATTGTGACGTAAGAACGTTGTCAGCTCGAGTGTAATGTAAATCCCTTGATTGACGAACTCTTGCCCCTGAAGGGTGTATAAACACGAATGTCTTCAGGTATTATGTTGCTGGGATTTCTTTTTTAAAGATGTGACATTTGTCTTAAAGGGAACAGTAATTCGCTGACTTTTTAGACGAAAGGAATGGATGTATGTCAGCATTATTATGGGTTAGACTTGTAAAGGTGCCAATAAAAAGGTTTTGATATTTTTTAAACAATGCGCCGTTTTGGCAAATAAAACATTCTGAATGCGTCTGGCTACTTATAAATAAAAACTACCTTGGTGTAAAAAGAAAACAAACTACGAGTACCTAGGTACTAGAGTCTCACTAAGACGTTAATTAGTATCAAAATGTAAGATTCTGAAAACAAATTCTTCGTTCGGTTTATGTTTATTATATGCAATTTTGGAAAAGTCATTAACCCTTTAAAAAAAATTATGAAAGCCATCAAAGAAAAGAAAAGCTCATTTCATTCTACAGTCACTCTTCGGGACGGCATGAGTTTGAACGCGAAATTAACTTCGACGTTCGTAAATTCAATGGTACCTCGTCAGTATATTTCAAGACCTTAATTAATAACCTATCATTCGCATACATGGATCTAATCCTATTAGTTTCCACATACATACTAATTACGCGAAATTTGCTTCAAATCGCAACAGCCCCTCGAGACGAGACCTACTCGTCTCCGGTAATTATGCATTGTTCGGGCACGTAGTACTTACCCCATGAACTCACTAGAGCTAGGGTTTAATATGTGCTGTTTAGTATTATGAAGATATACTTGTCCGAGATAAAAAGGAAAATGATGTTATCTAGAATTTAGGCAAATCGAAAAAAAGTTTCTTTTGCACATTCTAATGAAGACCAAAAAGTAACGAAAAAAAATGACGCAAGGAAAAATACTCAGCTAATCAACGTAATAATTAAAAAACTTTCAAGAAAAGTAATGACGCAAAAAAATGCATAATAATATCTGTTCTCGTGAAAATTTACTTGTTGTATACCTGTTTTGTGCAATATATCCTAGTTAATACCTATCCCACTAATTTTATAAATACGAAAGTTTGTAAGTGTGGATGAATGTATGTGCTGTGTTGCTCTTTTACGTAAAAACTACTGAATGGATTTTAATGAAACTTTACTATGATATAAACTAATAATATATACTAAAATCAATAAAGAAAAAACCTAATTCGACGCGAACGAAGTCGCAGGCGGCCACTGTTATGAAATATTGCACTAACTTATAATAATACGATTATTATTCGTCTCTTTTGATTTACCTTCATAGATCCACTAAAACACCACTTCATAATCGTTCCCATAAATCCTTATTGCAGAAATGTCTACTGCAACTCCTATAACAGCATTATCGGCTCATCGCGCCGTACCTGTGCAAATTTGAATACATTTTCAAATTCATAAAGGCAGAATAAACACCTAACGGCCGTTTAGACGCCCATATTGGCCGTTCAGTCGGCTGTTTACCTTTCTAAATGAGCGTCAAACGAGAACATACTGTTAATGTTGCGTTCACGCAGCGATCTATTTATTGCGATGTAGGCGGAACTGGATTAGCGTGTGAAAAATCTTTAATACTGCAGTATGTTAATGTTAACATAAAGGTTGTATTAGTTTGTCGATAAAGTCATGTTTTCTATACTAGTAAAGTTTCAAGTATTGGTTTTGTGTGTAAGTTAACAGTCTCGAGCGTACAAAAAAAATAACAAATAGTATTATTTTATAGGTAATAATATATTGAAGAGATATTTAGTTGAATGGTTAAGAAGTTGGCTTGAGCAACAGAGATCGTGGGTTTGATCACCGTTCTGTACTTCAATGTACACTTGGGTGAATATTATGGGTTTGGGTGTTTCCTATGTATAGGAAATATAAAATTTTATAAAAATAAGGCTCAACTTGTCCGTAGTTTAGTAACCCTTAATATAAAAATTTTCTTGGTTTGGGGCTGGACGACTAGGACCAAACCCAGTACAACAACATTTTAACTTTTGTATCGCTTTGTCACTTTCATTCATGTTGCTGCCGCCATTTGCGAGTAAGTGACATAACACGTCAATTGCTTAAACTATATGCTCTAGCGTTGCGTTCGTTTTTTTGAATTAGGGGTTTGTCATCAGAGTCTGATACAGTCATATGTTTCAGAAATGTCGTCTAGACCTAAATAGTAGATTTTAATTAAGATGACAGGGACATCATAAAAGTCTGATTGCGCGGTCGGCGGTCGTTTTTAATGACCATCATATCTCTGGATAGGTGCCGTGTGAAGTTGCCAGAAGTGCCGTAAAAGTGTTATGGGATCATTTCCAGGCGGCGCCGGCTGGAACCCTTTCGAATAACGTGACCAAAAAGTATAATTAGAAAGAAAGAAAGAAAGAAAAAACGTTTATTGCCTTTGGACATCGTACACATACAGATATAAACAAACAAAACAAAACGGTTAGAGAAAAAAACAATAATACAAATAACAAAAAAAAATAATAAACAAAAATTTTCACCAGACAGCAGTGTCACGATGTCCAAAATTAAATGGACCCCACTCAGCTAATGCCTGGACCTGGTAGGCTCAGACGCTGATTTTCAGTGGGGCCAGCTGAGTGGCCGCACGGACATTCGCAGCGGCTGTCAAATTCCTTTATTTTCATTCCTACTGATATTATACAAATGAATATTTAAAATAAATAAAATATGTTTCAAATGTGACGTGTACCTACCTGTATAAGTGTTTAATACAATACATAAATACTTTGGGGATGTGGAGTGTACCTACTCCACACTAATTATTGATTGCGATGCGTTCTTCATCTATGCAGTTTGGGTCTCTGTTGACGATCGATTTGGTGTTGTGGTTAAGTTGGCTACTACACCAAAGGTCTCGGCTTCAACCCCCGCGTTGTACAAAATATTCTTGTGCGTGAATATATCTATTTGTATTGAGTGATACCCAGGTGTTTAATAAGTACACCTAATAAACGGGTTTGTATATATTTTTAAAAAGCAGAATGTTCATCCGTTGTGTAGTATCCCATGGTACAAACTTCGCTGATTTTTTGGGTAATCATAAAACTAGCATATGCATCGCTAGCATGTCATCTAATGACTTTTAGTAACAATAGGAAAGATGAAGTACAAAAATATAATAAGCACTCCCTAAGTTATTGTGAAAGAAAATAAATGTTTTTATTATTATTATTTATTATTAAGTGTCTCTAACGTAAATCTAGGTCAAACCTGTGCGCCTCTGAAGTTTTGGACACACATAAAGTTAAAAAAATACCTTTAATAAAAGGTAAAACGTAGCGAGAAATATAAAACATTTCATATTTTCGCAGAAAGAATAAGTCAGATCTACCTTGAAAACTTCAAATCTCTGTCATGAGACTCTTGCGAGTTAAAATTTACGCAATCAGCGTCAACCTTGACGTCTAAGTAATCCCTCAAGTGAGGAACTCCAGCCATTGTGAATGTGTCGAGGGGCAGATAAATATATTATGTGTCCCTAAAAGCGTAAGAAATCCGAAGATTTGTAAAGTTTCCCCCTTTATGACGGGTGAAGCGCTCTGCCAATGTTTTCTGCTTGAATGATATGAAAAACTTCCAACGAGTTCCGCCCATGGAAATTCGTGCCGTAGGTATAATTGTGTAGGGATGAATTTGCAAACGCAAGATGTTTCGGGGAAAAATTCATTTGCAACGTTAGTAGATAGTCGTTTATATCTTAGTTTATGATTGTGAGTCAAACGGCGAACGGCGAAACTATTTACGAGGTTGTTAAATTTAAGACAGATTGCTGTGTTTTCTTTTATATCATTTTTGGATGAGACAAGTTTAATTATGTCTGTGGCTTGGCAGTTTGTTCAACTCTAACTATGCTGTTGACAGATCAATCGCTGGCTGAAGCTGTAAGATTGATCGACCAATATACAGTTTTTTGAATAATAAACTGAGTGTTTTGGCATTTCAAATTGATTCAGAACTAAATAAATTAACCCGGCGTCATGGGGGTTAAAAACTGTAACACGGACGTGGGGGTTGGGTCTATTTGGCCCTGGTAAGATATGTAAATATTTTAGTCTCCAGTTGAAAGAAAAGGTTTTTATTATTACCAGCATTCATTTAGAGTTATAAGGGTTATCCAACACTAAAAAAAATATGAAATATATAATTTTTATCATGGAAACGAGACTTTGAAAAAAAAAAAATATTCTATAAAAACCGCACAAATATGTCTTTTGCACTTACAAACTAAATAAAAAAGGTTTAAACTACAATAAAGAAGAAGTAATACAAATAAAATAAAAATATAAAAAAAACTCATTTTGTATGGAAAAAATGGAGTGGAATTGTTACACCGAGTACAGGCATGGGTCTAAATTACCCATTTTCAGGTTACGGCACTTATAGCTCCAAACTCCGGCGTTTTCTGACTTATTTCAGGGCACAAACGTGTGAAGTGATTCATTAACTCCAGCTATAGGAAAAAAAAGCAATGTCGGGTGAATTGCTTGTGTTATGGGATACCAGACAACGGATAAACATGATTAAATACATTTTTTTTATTCAGATTAAGATTCATTTATACACCAATGCAACAGAAACATTAAAAAAAATGGCACGTCAAGTAGTACATAACAATTTACACAAAAAGTGATCTGTTATCCATATTCAACGAAACGTGAAAAAATACTTACTATACCTATATAGCAAACACCCAGACCAGCCGTGCTATTCCGGCGGTGCACATCGGACATCACTTCACATCTCGGTGCTTCACGCTTACCTCAATCATCAACACGCTTTACTTTGAATTAGTATTTTCTCTCATTTTGTATGTAAAAAATTAAAAAATGTTATTTGGCTTAGTTTTTTTCTCTCAAACGACCACAGTTGCAAAGAAATTGAATTATAAAGTTCACTCACACGAGCGAAGGGAGTTTTGGCGTCCGCCGGAATAGCATAGCAGTACAAACAGACAATATGTTCATGCACACAAAGGTTTGTACTGTGCGGGGATCAAACCCGCGACCGAATAGCTCAATAGATAAAATAAAAAGTGTAGATAATCCCACACATCAATTTAATGGGAAGAAAACACTCTAAATAGTTTATTTTGTTCAACGCATTGAGTCGTAATATCATATCTCTCCTTAGCTTGCGGGCACACGAATGGTAAAAGGTGTGCTAAACCTTTTATTTATTCACTCCCATTCTGACTCTTAGACTCTATTTAGTGCGAGGACACAAGCGTAAATGCGCTCGGTCTTAAACGGAATCTGCCTCTGCTATTTAATAATTGTGCACAATAAAAGCAAAACAAATGTCTTTAGCAAAAAACCTCCGTCCTAGCTTCCAATATTTACATTCAGGATGACCTCGAGCATTACGCCCGCCTTTGATCTCACAGCTCTTTGACCAGACTCTGCTGCACTCTAAATTTCATCTTGAATATTTGACCTGAAAACTTGGATTGAGTAAAAAACTTCTAGTGACTGTGGATTGAAACCGATTTTTACAGTGAAATATTATCTGCCTCAAATGTTCAATTAATACTTTTTTTTAAAAAGTTATAACTAAAAGGCACCCGATAATCTATATTTCATAACTTTTGTTTTCTGACTGCTTATTTATAATTATGTTACTATGATTCGTTTTTACTGTCTTATTGAGTAAACAATATAACTAAAGGGATGCAATACAAAATTTAATTCTAGCTGAAATCCTGCAATTATCTTTTATAACGAGGTCATGAAATTAACAACCGCTCCCAAGAATAGGGTTCTTATTAAGTAATTTATAAAGACGACAACTTAACTCCACAAATTAATTAAGCCTAATAAATTAATAAAGAGAGCCAATTATTAAGTAACTTCAATTGGTTAACGGCGCTAAGCGTCGCACCCAGTTGTCATCAACAATTTATTTAATGACCAGCGCCCCTAGCGGCCGTGCAGAAAAACTGCGTCCACAGTTTAGGAGACGGTGATTTTTCACGTGGGGGCGCGATAACACGGTAGGTGCTAGAATGATTTGTAGCCCCTGGCCGGTTGACAAACACTGGTGAAAACGTTGTACTCTGTTGTAATTTGAAAAAGTATGTGGTTATGAATATTTGATGCGCAATAAAAGCTGACGACGTAAATTACTCGTATTTTTGTGAAGTAAACATTACGTGGTTAAAATTTAGACTTTTGTTGTTACCATTTTGTGCTACACTGTTCTTTGCTGTTCTGTTCTTTATTGAAGTTAGGAATACAATAAACTATAACAGTAAGAGTTTTATAACTAAAATGCTATCCTTCCTCAGTATTGTGAAAACTGAAGCAACAAAAGTGTACACACAAACACCCAGACCTTAACGCAAAAATCTGTCTTCTTCTCAACTCAGTTTAGCGTTGCTCAACCATATGAACACATTTTACATCTATTTTTATTGTTTCACCCTGAGTTGACTATTCGGAATAATGTATGAGTTCTAGTTAAACTCTCTTGGAAGTGATTGCGCGGCCTGATATGCCGCAACTCCTGGTATGCTGCAACACACTCTTATTATCGTGTGAACACAGCCTAATTTTTCACGCGGTCACACGATAACAGCCAGGTGTGAGAATGATTTGAGACTGCAGACCAGTGATTTGACGGTTAACAAACACTCACCACATTGGTCACAAAAAATACGTTGCTTTTTTGTTCATCATTAAAAAAGTTTAGCATGCATTTTGGCGAGAGTTAATAAGACGAAAATTTGTTTCAAAAAAAATTGTTTGTTTTTTTTATCATTTTCCTGTTACAAAACTGGTAAATCACACATTTGACACACTTCTTGTCAGATGTGATCACGCCGCCAAAGGCCACCAACTAGGCCTAACGACTGTCATAGCTAGAGACGTTCAAATACCGTTTGTAAATAAATAAAAATACAAAAACCTAAAATTTAACGCCAAACTACTAATGTTTAAAAAACTGTTATGTTTTAGTTGCAAAGAAACTCACGCCTTTTTAACTTACCCGAAAACAAACAAAATTTACTTATTGATCAATAAATGCATGTAATCCTGACTTCGCATCACCGCCCATAAACACAAAACTTAACTTCACAAGTTTACAACACTCATAAAAGCAATTGTACAACAGGCGAACTCGTAGCGAAACGTAGAGGAAATAAACTCTAAACGAAATTCGTTCTTCGCCACATAAAGGCAGGCACCACTTTTAATTGGGGTGGAAATTGTGATGAATGCTATCAGATAAGGCAAGCCGCGGCACGAAAGAAAAAAACGGGTTTCTGGTCAAAAGCCACACACATTAACCTAATTCGTTTTAATTGACCAAACTAATCATTTGTAAGGAGTATTATGTGAGTGCCGTTGGTTAATATGTTGCTACTGAACTGTGAATTAGTTGTAAGTAGTAATTGGCCTACTATGATTTCAAGAATTCAGTATTTTCTAATATGTTACCTGAACCAGCTCAACTCTCAAGTATCGTTAAGGAAAATTCCTATGAAATAATTAAAATCTCAAAAGTACGTAACCGCAAGCAAAACCTGATCAATAATTATGATTCTATAATTTTTAATTAACTAGCAAATAGAGCTAGAAATAGCTCAGATACGAGAGGATATAAAAAATGGAGTTATTGTTCTGCGTACAGAACTCTCGTAATGATAATTATCTGTTGTCCTTTATGTTCCAAGAAAATAACAGAATAAGAGTAATAAATACAATATGGACAAAATTGACCAGCAAAGTTAGTTTTTCATTACCGTGCTTGTCAACCCCATATTATTATCTGGACCTCACGGCTGCTTCAATAAAAAATATAGAGAGCAAGACTAATGACGAAGTCAGTAAGGAAAGGAAGGTCGGGAAGGAAGGTCGGGAAGGAAGGTCGGGAATGAAGGTATAATAAGTGTAGCTACTGGAAAACTCTCGGTCTCCTTTAATTAAAAAACAGATTATTTTCAAACAAACTGTATTTTAACTTTATCCCTAACGAATTTATTGTTTACTTTAGCTTGATTTATGCGAGCAACCAAACGATTGGCCTTGCGTCACGTCAACAAAAGCCGTTACATATAATATATTTAACGTCCATGTATGTCAACACCTGACTTGGAAAAAAATATTAATTATGCTGAATCCAGACAGAGCTCCTTGTTTTTCTAACATGAATTAATGTCATAAATCCTTTTTTTTTTTTTTTAAGTAGGGGAAATGCCTTACGCATACCCGTCCACCGGGGGACGGACGGGTTATGTCGGACTCACCACTGGAAAGGTGGTATACCAGTGGCCCTACCGACTAAAACCCCTACTACTCCCTCTAATCGTCCTTTAGTGGGGGAACACGGTGAATAGCGCCTGCCTGTTACGCGTTCCCCCGGACGGAGCCCGCCTGCACGGCGGGCCGGAAGCGACCCCCCCTTCGTGAGGGGAGGCCAGAAGGGACAGCCGAGGATGTCAAGCCGTCCCTACCAGGCAGCGGTGAAACCCGTGCAATGCCGGCGGCGGCACCCCCGTACCACGCGCCAGCTGGCCACCGTACGCAGGCCCTACTGGGCCCGCAACCACGAGCCACCCAAAGGGCGGCTCCGCTGCCGTAACCTTCGGTACGGCCCCGCCGGGCCGCGACGCACAGGGGGGATCAGCCTCGGGTTACTGGCCCCCACCAACCGGTTGTGCGCCGCGGCTCCAACCACGCGCCTCAAGGCGCCTGCAGGCCCCACTGGCCCCGCATCCCCGCGTTGCCCTTACGGGCCGCAGCGACCCTACTGGGCCCGCAACCACGAGCCACCCAAAGGGCGGCTCCGCTGCCGTAACCGACGGTACGGCCTCGCCGGGCCGCGACGCACAGGGGGGATCAGCCTCGGATCACTGGCCCCCACCAACCGGTTGTGCGCCGCGGCCCCAACCACGCGCCTCAAGGCGCCTGCAGGCCCCACTGGCCCCGCAGCCCCACGCCGCCCTTACGGGCCGCAGCGGGTGGGTGTCCAGTCCACCACGCTGCCACGCCTGGGTTCTCTTCGCTTCCCGGTGGTGCCCCTACCACCGGTACTAGGCCCCCTCGCCACGCCGAGGCGAGAACCCATGAGGGGGAATGTCATAAATCCTAAGAAGATTACAACATGAAGAATTTTGATGTGGATGGTTCAGCCTTCACGAATGGTAATTGTAATACTCGTATCGATACTTTTATCTTGTTTTAGTTTCATTTCATGAAATAGGGTAATGTGGATTTCCTAGTCTGATACATACTTAAAACGGACCAAAAAAAAATACAAATTATAAAAAAAGCGAAAAAAACAAATTTTTAAAGCATTTACAAAAGATCAAATGCTTCAACGAGTAAGTATTTTTAACATTGGTCATTGCAATATAGCTAACTATTGGGTCTAGGAAGCTGAAATTGTGATTTTAGGATTTTAGGCAACAATAACTTCAACAACTTGGTAGGTATAAAAGTAGGTATTTGATCTCCGAAGTAAAAAATAAAAGGCCACGCAGAAGAAGTCGCTGGTTAAAGCTTCTAGCTAGTAAGCTTATAAACTACCATCGTCTGCCCACAAACCGATTCAATTAAAAAGAACCCGATTTGCAGCACAATAATATTATCAACGGACATTCAATAAAATAATTGCATTGAATTTCAATAATGGAAATTCCTTCCTTTATTTGCGTGATGGAAGCAAAACTTTTCGCAAATAATTAATGGTGAATTTAACAAAATTGCTTCATAGGAACGTTGGCAGTGGTATTAAATATTTTTGCGGGAATACCGACAGGTAATACTTCAAACGACATTCCGACGTAACAAAGCTAGAAGTCACGAAACGGTATTAATGCCGGACACTGACGGTACGACTTCGATTGAATTGTGCTGGATTTTTCAGTCCTACACACGAACAGTAACCATACTGACGAGAAGCTAAACTGACGAAAGTAGGTGAGTGAGGATCCAGAGACAACAATCAAGTAAAGTTTATAGTTATTTGTTTTAAAATTTGACATTCTAAAAAGTTATTAATTAGTTAGTTTGGAAGTCTTTGGGACTAATTAATACACTTTACCGCAACTATAAGGTAGTACGAGCCAGCACCCACTTTTCTTGAACACGGGCTCAGTAAGGGTATTTGGATAGATGTCAAAGGCTCAATTATGGATAAAGGATAAAATATGTGTATTATAAAGAAAGAAAGAAAGAAAGAAAGAAAAACTATTTATTGGTCCACTCAAAAAACAACAATATACACCAAATTAAACGACAGTGACAAAGAGTCACAAATAAAAAACAAAAAAACAAAAGGCAACAAATAAACAAATCAAACGAAACAATAGTACATAACAAGAAAACAGAAAAAAAAGAGAAGTGGGGCCAACCAGGTCTCTGTCTCAGCATTTGTCGCCACAGCTTTTTATGGCTGCAGCGACGCTGATATTCTGACAGAGCCTTTATGATGTCGTCCGACTTATGTAAATAATAAATGAATACAAATATAATAAGTAATAGGATAATTAAATTAAAGGTGAAGAAAAAATAAATAAATAAATAGTTATTCAAATACATAAATTGTAAAAAAAAAAATAAACAAAAAGGAAGTGTTAATGCTATGTTTCGGACCGCGGCTCGTGAACCTGACACAGTGACTGAACTAGAAAAAAAAAAACTTGTCAACCTTGACAAACACGTTATGCAGCAAGCAAGCCACGTATTGATTCCCATTTCCCATGCCTGCCACGTTTTGCCACGATGTCTATCGGCCCTAACTGTTTTACTTACCCACCTAAAAGTGATGGCCGAGATACGAAAGAAGAAAGAAAGTGTGGCTTAACGTCTTTCATCAACCACCGGCTTAGCCGGCTTAAGATATCAATATTTCTACTAGACGTGGGTTTTAAGTCAATGTAAAAATATTGGTTGTTCAAGCCTTGTCTACTCTGCTAGCCGGTCGCGAACCAATTGCATAAAATGCGATAGAGCGAGGAATTGAGACACATGATTAATAATCCAAAAAAGCTTCATTTATGAGAGCTTAAAGCTGTTATATTATTGCAGAGTAAATACGGTACGTTTATAAGTCAAAACCATAGCTCACGTTTGCACGATCTACTAGCACAAAATCGTTGCCTGACTGCAAAAAACGATAGAAATGCTAAGTGGTCGACGTGTTGATTGCGGCAACGTTCACTGGCCGCGCTGATTTTATTTCACTAAAAATTTCATATCATGTCTGCGTGTGTATAGCCTACTTTATTCCTAGCAAGCACACAACCGTCGCCTAGCTACAAAAAGCAACTGCGCCCAGTGATATGCTAAGCGGCCGGCGTTGATAACGGCCACGTAGCCGGCGCTGCATGGCCGCACGTTCGCTATGTGCCGATTTTATGTCGCCACAGAGCAAGGAATTGGGACATGATTGATAAATACAGAACTTCATTTATAAGAGCTGAAAGTTGTTTAAATATTGCAAATTAATACGGTACCCTTATTACTCAAACCCTAGCTCACGTTAACGTGTGCACAATCTACCTTATTTAAAACACACAAGCGTTGCCTGACTGCAAAAAACGATAGAAATCAAAACGTCAACCGCTTAGGGTCGACGTGTTGATTGCGGCCACGTTCACTGCCGCGCGGATTTTATTTCACTAAAAATAACGTGTCATGTCTGCGTGTGTATAGCCTGCTTTATCCTAGCAAGCACACAACCGTCGCCTAGCTACAAAAAGCAACTGCGCCCAGTGATATGCTAAGCGGCCGGCGTTGATAACGGCCACGTAGCCGGCGCTGCATGGCCGCACGTTCGCTATGTGCCGATTTTATGTCGCCACAGAGCAAGAAATTGGGACATGATTGATAAATACAGAACTTCATTTATGACAGCTGAAAGTTGTTTAAATATTGCATAGTAAATACGGTACCCTTATTACTCAAAACCCTAGCTCACGTTAACGTGTGCACAATCTACCTTATTTGAAACACACAAGCGTTGCCTGACTGCAAAAAACGATAGAAATCAACACGTCGACCGCTTAGGGTCGACGTGTTGATTGCGGCCACGTTCACTGCCGCGCCGTTTTTATTTCAGTGAAAATAACGTGTCATGTCTGCGTGTGTATAGCCTGCTTTATTCCTAGCAAGCACACAACCGTCGCCTAGCTACAAAAAGCAACTGCGCCCAGTGATATGCTAAGCGGCCGGCGTTGATAACGGCTACGTAGCCGGCGCACTGCATGGCCGCACGTTCGCTATGTGCCGATTTTATGTCGCCACAGAGCAAGGAAATGCGACATGATTGATAAATACAAAACTTCATTTATGAGATCTCAAAGCTGTTATAATATTGCAGAGTAAATACGGTACTCTTAAAAGTCAAAACCCTAGCTCACTTTTAAGTGTGCACAATCTACCTTATTTAAAACACACAAGCTTTGCCTAACTTTAAAAAACCATAGAAATGCTAAGCGGTCGACGTGTTGATTGCGGCCACGTTCACTGCCGCGCCGATTTTATTTCAGTGAAAATAACCTGTCATGTCTGCGTGTGTATAGCCTGCTTTATTCCTAGTAAGCACACAACGGTCGCCTAGCTACAAAAAGCAACTGCGCCCAGTGATATGCTAAGCGGCCGGCGTTGATAACGGCCACGTAGCCGGCGCTGCATGGCCGCACGTTCGCTATGTGCCGATTTTATGTCGCCACAGAGCTAGGAATTGGGACATGATTATAAATACAGAACTTCATTTGTGAGAGCTGAAAGCTGTTTTAATATTGCATAGTAAATAAGGTACTCCTAGAAGTCAAAACCCTAGATCACGTTTACGTGTGCACAATCTACCTTATTTAAAGCACACAAGCGTTGCCTGACTGCAAAAAGCGATAGAAATAAGCGTTCACTGCCGCCCCGATTTTATTTAAGTAAAAATAACCTGTCATGTCTGCGTGTGTATAGCCTGCTTTATCCTAGCAAGCACACAACCGTCGCCTAGCTACAAAAAGCAACTGCGCCCAGTGATATGCTAAGCGGCCGGCGTTGATAACGGCCACGTAGCCGGCGCTGCATGGCCGCACGTTCGCTATGTGCCGATTTTATGTCGCCACAGAGCTAGGAATTGGGACATGATTGATAAATACAGAACTTCATTTATGAGAGCTGAAAGTTGTTTAAAAATATTGCAAATTAATACGGTACTCTTATTACTCAAAACCCTAGCTCACGTTAACGTGTGCACAATCTACCTCATTTAAAACACACAAGCGTTGCCTGACTGCAAAAAGCGATAGAAATAAGCGGTCGACGTGTTGATTGCGGCCACGTTCACTGCCGCGCCGATTTCAGTGTTCTTTCAGTGAAAATAACGTGTCATGTCTGCGTGTGTATAGCCTGCTTTATCCTAGCTAGCACACAACCGTCGCCTAGCTACAAAAAGCAACTGCGCCCAGTGATATGCTAAGCGGCCGGCGTTGATAACGGCCACGTAGCCGGCGCTGCATGGCCGCACGTTCGCTATGTGCCGATTTTATGTCAAAGTGATTATAGATATGGTTTAATGTTAAAAGTAAAATGTTGCATTTGTTTTTACACAGTACAATTAGTATTTGTTTGTTTCACAATGCGTTTACAATTTTACATACACGGCCTATATACGTCCCAATGCTGGGCACAGGCTTCACCTCAACCATGAGGTGGAACAAGCCATACTCTAACACGCGGGCTCAGTGCGGATTGTTGGAGGGGTGTAAGGTTAGCGAGGAACCTTAATGTCACGGGCACCTCCACCACGGCACAAAATCGTTGCCTGACTGCAAAAAGCGATAGAAATGCTAAGCGGTCGACGTGTTGATTGCGGCCACGTTCACTGCCACGCCGATTTTATTTCAGTGAAAATATCGTGTCATGTCTGCGTTTGTATAGCCTGCTTTATTCCTAGCGAGCACACAACCGTCGCCTAGCTACAAAAAGCAACTGCGCCCAGTGATATGCTAAGCGGCCGGCGTTGATAACGGCCACGTAGCCGGCGCTGCATGGCCGCACGTTCGCTATGTGCCGATTTTATGTCAAAGTGATTATAGATATGGGGTAATGTTAAAATGTAAAATGTTGCATTTGTTTTTATAAAGCGTAATTAGTATTTGTTTGTTTCATAATGCGTTTATTAAGTAATAAATAATTAAATGGGTAATAATAGAAGATGAAACAAAGGACAACAGTCTCTAGACAAATCTAACAAAAACATTCTTAGTAAAACAAGTGATTAGTCTTAATATTGAAATTTAAACAACTATAGACCTAAATCTATAGAGACTTTTTTTAAAATGGCTTTAAAACAAGGCCTTTCTTATCACAAATGAAATAAAACATACTGAATTTGATGAATTATGATCATTCAAAGAAAGAAGAAAAGTATTTTTCTATATTTAATTAAGTTTACCGTCAACTTAGAAATGCAATTGCATTCTGTTTGTCACAATATTATATTTTCTACGAAATTAAAAGTAACGGTTTTAAGCCATGTGTTTTGAAATAGTGTGCGTAGGTAGGTATGTCAGATAAAATTCCTCACCCATTTCAAGTTTTAGCTATTAAATCATAAGAATTCAAACAACGTCGGTCGATTTGCATAAAGTTTATTCGACCGATTCATTACCGTGAACTTTGCCAGTGTAATGAGAACTAATTTGAATGTCCTTATTCCAGCAAACGTAAAAATGTTTTGACGTTAATAGTGACGTGCGACACGTTCAGAATTGGGCATGGAATTTAATATTTATTTTACATGAATATTAATAAGTTTGTAAGACTTGTATTTTCGATGATAACTGAAATGAATTATATCCTTTTTGTTATAGTGTTAAATTGGCACAGCCCTATTTTACATATTTTTTTCTGAACGCCTTCTACTAATTACATAAAATGCTTATTTTCATCTTACTGCTGGGCACAGGCTTCAACTATGAGGCGGTGCGAGCCATATTCCAACATGCAGGCCCAGTGCTGATTGTTAGAGGGGTGTAAGATTAGTGAGCAACCTTAATATCAGATGTTATCAGGCTACCCTGAGGCCTCCGACTAGGTATCTGGCGACGTCAACCAGGGGGGCTAAAACGGTAACATTTTAGCATTTCATATTATGAAACATCTAACTGACGTTTCATCTAGGCCGCGGTCCGTTTCGAGTCAAAAGTGAGTAATAGCGCGCTGACGTCGCTCACGTTCATACAATTTATCAATTCGGGATGCGTGTGAGCGCGCTGTTACTCACTTTTGACTCGAAACGGACCGCGGTCTAGATGAAACGTCAGTTAGATGATTCATAATATGAAATGCTAAAATGTTGCTGTTTTAGCCCCCCAGAACCAACTGCTTGACGTGCTTTCCGAAGCACGGAAATTCTCGAAGATACATCACTTAACTCCGTTCGGGGTGGTCATTTCATCCCATTTCCTATCCGGAGTGAGTTGCTTTATTACAGCGATTGTCGCCGAATTACTGTCAAAACTGCCCTACGGGCACCTCAACCCTGGATGATCAGCCATCCCACTGGCAAATTTGGCCTGCGAAGCGTGACATTGGTAACCGTTGCCTCTCTGTCAAAATCAAAATCACCAAACAAGTTATAGATGCCAGCTGTACAAACCATAATGGAAGCCTTTTAGATCGGGTCTTCATTACATCATAACGGTCGGTACTTCACCAGCATAACCTCGTCATAAAAACTCGGTTGCAAGACGCGAAGTATAACTGTCCAACTGAATAGTAGGATCAGTATACGAGCGTCAAGATATTTACAGTGATTTCATATTAGTCCTTCGACCTAGCCCCCCTTACCCATGAAATCGTTCCTTATTAGAAATCCAAGTCCACAGTGACCTGCTGAACGCATACTTTCGAACGCAAAGGTGTGGATCTGAGTTTTTTGTGTGCGACAGAATTAAATTCAAAAATCACTGCGTTCTTAACGAGAACGGACGTAGTGATTGCTGGTTAATTTTTCTTTAAATCGCTGCACAATATTGTGGTCAGCAAACAGCTCTTCTATTAAGGTTTACACAGTAAAATTGTGAAAACCATTAGCAGTATATAATTCCCAATCTGCCGTGTCAACGCGTTCGCGTCGCAGCCCTCAGCTATAATTTACTCTGTGGCAGTTCCGTGTCTGTTTACATTACATTTAATTAAAAACTCCACCGTTTTATATGCTTTTTCTGTCCTCGCCAATGCTCGACATACTTATCCATTTATTATGTTTACGCCTTTTAATAACATTTTACGCTTCAATCCCGTTAATTGCAGGTTTAAAGCCAAAATGAAATCAACGATCCACTTTTCCGCTTTTAAGGGCTTAACATCAATTGAGTGATCGGACAACTAACTGCAGAATGGAGTTGTTGATGCAGTAGTTTAATTTGTACAGCAAATGTGAAATCTCTCAAAAATATAATTTTATTGTGTCAATAAGTTAGTCACATCAATTAAAATATTATTTAGAGAAATTTGCATGGCAAATCGGAAGAATTGAATTGCAAAGCTCCATAAAATATTTATTTAAGTACTTGTATTTTTTTTGGGAATAACCAGTATAAATTCAGAAACGTTCCATTGAATCTAAAAATTCAACAAAGAATACATAATTTAGCTATTAATACGTCAGAGTAGCAATTTGATTCCTAATATTTCGACGTCAAGTCAAGATATAGTAAGTCAGTGATCAGGACTGCAGAAAAGAAGTTGACACATTGATAATGAGAAAATTTAAGTGTGTCAAACCCCAAAAGTAGTTAGTGAAGTTGATATAATTCAACAGTTTATACCTGATAATAACATTTTTATTGATAAAATATCATTTATTTGCATTTAAATGTAGAAGGAATGTAGGTTACTGGGAAAACTTGTAAAAAACAAATTCACAGTCACAAAATTTCTACAAAAACACAATGTTCGTTTTAGCATCCTCGAAGGACTTTATTATTATTTGCTTTGGACACGAAATGTAACGCGGACAGATAAGACAGCATTACGAATTAACTTTTAGGCCGTTCTGACGTGAACATTAAAGGCCTACATTTCGATTTTTTGGGACACTTTTTGTTGAAAACCAAAATACAACTTTAAGGCTAAAATAATATATTGCTATTATTTCAGATTCACTCTATGATTTCTTTATAGATATTTATGTAATGACCTATGACTTTTCAAACTGAACCATTTGCACTGCATTTATTTTGAATAGAGCCATTTTTATCATCGTCAGTTCATATCCATTCCATTGCTGAATGTAGGCCTTCAAAAACTCGTGTCATCACAGCGGTTAGGTCTTCCCCTAAAATTGACGCATCTCTTATGACCAGCCTGTGGTTGAAAAAAAAAGCTTTTGAAGTATATATTAATAGTTTGTTTATTAGTAGTAGTAGTAATTAAAACTGTTTTAAAACTGATCTGCAGTCTTATCCATATTAACTAAATGATCAAAACACATAGTGCATTTAAACAAGAGATATGCAATGGCAGAACTATTACTGCACTGCGACTTAAATTACTGTTGCATTGTTATCTGGTAGTTCATAATGCAAAAATCACAAAGGTAAATTTAACCGACTTGCAGCTAACAACACTTTACAATTATGAACTTTATTGCTTTCTGTTAAGAGCTTGAAATGGTACAGTTTTTTAGCGAGTGACCGAACGTGTCCGATTTAGGCGTTGTAAATATTTAAATGGGCTATAAACACTGATTTATATGAGTTTTTTCGGATTTTCGGCTTCTATCGTTAACTATAAGTTTCTGATTTTATTAGTTCGTTTCTTTTTATTAGTTGTTAATAGCTGCAGTAATATTTTCAGGAGTATCCATTTTTGTTTTTGTTATTACGATTTGGCACGGTCGACGTTCGACTGGTATTGAGGTCAGCAAGTGCTTACAGAAGTATTTAAATGAATATGAATTACAGTAAATAAATAAATTCCACTCTTGTGGCAGTAAAATATTCATCTCAGTAAAACTCGTTGCTATATTTTCGCTTGTCAATATTTGCGGTGCTTAAACTGCATTTTGAATTAATATATCATGACCATGAGTCATACTACATTCGTTACTCGGGTGGTAGCTTTTTATAAGTATTGATGTCCTTTTGTTTCCTGAAGTTTAAATTTTAAATATATTTTTTTAATTTATTTGTTTAGATTTGGAACATCTCTTTTACAAAGACTCCTTTTTTATTAAACCTTCTGAATTACCTAGGTACTTTTACAGTCTTGTTTTCTTGGCTTCTTTTCTTTATCACATATATCTAGAAATATCATTGCGACACAATTTAGTTTTGTCTCTTTGCACGGTTGCTATCTCGATAACAATCAAACGTGTAGTTTTAAAGATCTGAAAATCAGAAAAGAACTTTCTGTCGTCTTGACATCAGACAGGAATCGAACCCGCATCTTTCGCAAACCGGGCGACTGCACTAACCACTGTGCTACCGATACCATTATCAGACCGTGTTGGTAGTTATTCAGAATTCATTCGAAACTTTTTATATGAGATGGGAGGTTACGATCAAGAGGGTCACCTGATGCCCATGGCAACACCACAGCTTAGGTGTCACGAGAATGCGTTGCTTGCCTTTCAAAATACAAAATACCTGGCGTTAAGTTTGAAATCGTGAAAACTACTATATTAAGCCTTCCACTGCCTACGGAATGTCTGAACAAACACACATCGCGTGTCCCCCAGATAGGGGGATGTCACAAGAACTGTCGCCGGCTAGACGCCGGCCGTCACCTCCCCTCATTACTTTATTGTTCAGCCGACTGTACGATTTGACCGTAAAAAGTGTTTAAGGCCCTCTGATAGTTGACTCTTTCACGCTGCGAATTTTTGGAGTTCTGTGAAAAGTTCTTGCATGAGGTTTTAGTATAACTCAGTTATGTTTTACTCTTGGCGCTTGGGTTCATTGGCGCCATATTCCGATGACAAACATTTATGAGCACAGTGATTTTCTTCTCATTTTTTGTATCTTAATGGAAAAATTATTTTATTTCATTTGTTTTTATGCAACATTCTATTATGCAAGACAATCGTGCTAGTAACACCAATAATTATAAGTCTACTGAAAATTGGTAGAGAGGCAACTAAGAGCCAGGAGACGGACATAAGATATTTTTCATCTCGACTGCATAGTAGTACTTGGGTTTTATATGTATTGTTTTTAGTAAACTATCCACCCATCACTGACCTATATGAAAAGACGACGTCTGTCGGGTCCAGCCAGCTATTTAAAAGACAGAGAAAAAATTTATAATTATCTTTTACACCTAGCAAATATTTGCTGAACGTAAATTTTTAAAGCCTTAAAATTATTTGACTATATTGCTCCTACAACACTGTTGAACTAAAGCAGAAAAGTTGCGAAAAGTCGTCGACAATCGTATTTGAAAATGACGCTTAAAACTTGATTGAAACTTGGTTGGAGGAATTTCAACATGGTCATGAATTTATTCTAGAATAGATTGTTATTTTGCGCGTTATTTCAGAACACAAGGAAACAACTTGTATGAATACGGAACCCTAGACGATGTAGCTTAAAGTAAAGCTTGCCTTATTTCAACTAATTCCCTTTAATTAATCAAACCAACCCTTACTTATCATCGCGTGGCGTATTAGTGTCACACTGATTCTGATAAGCGTATTTAAAAAAACTTTTTTCACTATAAAAGTAGCTGGCATTTCTAGCCCTTTATCAAATATTCATTATGCGATAAAAAGTATTAACTCTGTCAAACAAAGCACCTTGATGATTAATTAAAGGAAAACACTGAATTTATTCGAGTCTTTGTACTTCAAAATTGTTTAAGTTGAGTGATGACAAAGGGTCCTTAATACTTGTTAGACAAAAGACACAAATATTTGCTAGGATCAAACCTAAATGATAATGATGCATCATTTGTTTAGATATAGTGAATTACCTTTAGTTAAATCAAGTGAGCCATCTTTAGTAGAGGATTATGATAGTATTTAGTTGGAGGTGCTGCTATGATCGAGAACTATGTCAGTAATATTTTAAATCAGAAAAAGATCTAATTCATGAAGCCCTTTGTGCAATAATGTTATGTTGACTTAACAAGCTACCCGTAATGTGCTTTACTGGTATTCAGAAGCCTGGCTTAAGGTATTTCCTAACTTTGTAATAAAATAACATAATAGAGATCGTCTAAGCTGAAATGACGCGCCCCTCCACCGCATCTACCTACCCAAAAGTGATTGCTAGATGTAGATGTATGCGTAGATGTTAGGGGGGCGCCTCATTTCGACTTAAAATATCTATACTAAGCTTACGATTAGTACTCCATAGTACCATTTTGGGTTAGTCAAAAGCGAGATGACTGTTGCTTCCTAATATTGTGTGGTGGTTAATATTGTCTTGAAACATCCAAATAAAATTTTATTTCACACCAATAAAAATGAAATGAAAAGTAAACGGAATAGTTTATTTTTAAATAATCCCGTCTTAACTGGCACTTGCGGCAACTGCGGCACACAACCGCAGTGCAAAGCAAGTTGTCATTAAAAAAATATGAAAAATAACAAAGAGGAAATGTAAGAAATCGTAATTTAGCAATACGTAATTATCACGATCGATTTTATAGCGACCCAGTTCCGATGCCGTTGAACGAAATGGAAAAATAACACAAACTAATTGGAGTACTCCAGGTTAAACCCTTTTCATTCGGTTTTCGAGTTATCGGGCCTAATTTAAATGGTTTGCTTCGTTGGTGAATTTTGCTGTGGGTCGTTCGGAGTTTTTATTCGATTTTGTAATCATCTCTTCACTCTTTTGAATTATTTACTCGCTGGCACTTTAACGGCGAACTTTAAGTGAATTATGGCATTATTTTACCCGTTTATGAAACAGATGAATGCTAAATACTCTAGTCTGACCTACCTAGTACCTTATCATGTTAACTTTGTTAAAATGATCACATAAAATATTTGATAAGCAAATCGGATAGGAAATATTATTTCTGCGCAACATTAGCTTCGCTTTTGTAAAATATTTTTCTACCAAATTAAATGTAAAAAACAAAATGAAAGTTGTAGTTTAAAGTTTTCCGTCAAATGAAATTCAGTGACAGCGTTCTCGAACTTAAGGTAACCGACCTCTCTCGATGAGTACTTTATCTTAGCACTCAATTTTTTTTAATACTATGTTTTTATTCTTGTACTAAAAATATTATTACCCTGATGTGACAATGACTTTTCTTAACCAACGGCTTTTTGTGCGTTATGCGTGCTAACTGTTATTCGGAAGTGTTAATAAAGTTAAAAACAGTCCAATGAACAAAAACAAATGCAGTAGATCTAGGCATAGTTCCGTGAACCAATCTATCTTGCGATAAAATAAAAGGCCACGATTCGGAAAAGTTGGTAAAAATCAAGGATATTATAATGGTGTTATCAAAAAGTCGACGTTTGACTGAGATTGCGTGTGGACGGCTCGCGGCCCAGAATTTATAAGATTTAGTTGGGAAATAAATTAGCTGCGACGGAAAAGTTTCGGTAAATAGGAGGGGGCGAAACGTGGATGAAGGAATTCACTCAGAATTGTGAGATATGACAAGCTGTGTAAATCATTCGGAGGTCGTTTGTCATGAGGATACGTGGAGAGAAAATCTAAGCAAATACTTGGGTTAAGTTGTTGGAAATAAATAAAGAGAATAAACAAAATATGAAACTTGTAATTTTTTTAGAAGTTGCCAAAATATATTTTTTTTAAATACGAAATATTACGAGTATTAGCTATACAATACTTGGAAACATCTTGTTCTGCCGAACCTATGCTAAAACTTTATACTGTGTGCCTATTCGCCAATAACAACAAAACTGAACTTATCCATTTATTCTTCCCTTTAATGTTAAAAGTCAGTTGTACTCGTTAATTACAACTAAGTTAATTCACAATGAACTTTATTGTAATTACGCACAAAATAAAACAAAAACATTACAGATTGTTTTACATGTTTGCCTTTTATGCCCGATATTTATGAACAAACAAACTAGACCCAATATGAAACTTCCCACAGCTGGGCATAGGCCTCACCTTAACTACATACGCAGGTTATTGAGCTGGCCCCGGTCATCTGACAAGGTTTAACGACTGACATCTAGCGACGACAAAGAACAGCTGCTTGACGTGCCTTTCGATCGGGGTGCTCAACCATCACATTATTGACCCCTCGTGTGTTGCTTTGCAACGCCATTTTTATACAGCACAAGTAACCTATCTACCTTTTTTTATTATAATATCATTGTTTGGGCCACAAATAAACCACATCCAAATATTTAAGATCCTAGTCTTCCATCTTAATCGCCGCCAGCTAGCTGATTAGAACCCAAACATTCCTCAGGCAGTCACTTAATGAGTTGCTTTTTGAACTCATGCTTTATTTGAACAATTTGATGTTATTTTTTTGCTCATTCAAAGGCTTATTGTTAGGAAATTTTGTTTGTTTTATTATGAGATTTCGAATTGTGAAGTAATTTGATTTAAATAGAACTTTGTAGAGGGACATCTCATTTAGATTTTTTATTTAAAATAATGACATTTTTAATCACAAATATCTTGGTGGTTTGAATTTGATTCCTCAAGTCTAGGGGGTTGAAGTTAGCTTTATAAAAGTATGATTTGAAATTTGATGACAATTTTAGTCAATGTTATCGTCGTAAAATTATGCAGCCTTTGTTTTAGACGGTAACTAGCCGACTATTATAAGCCGATTAATTTTGACTGATTAGAACGGTAAACTCATGGTCCTAGTCCAATCCATCATTTAAAACATTCATAGAAGTTTTTTTTTGAAAAGAAGAATGTTCTATTATTTTTTAATTGAAACAAAATTTTAGTGTCCGAAAGTATTTGCGTTTTTACATTAAGGTTTCCACCTGTGCAGTTTGGAACTATGTCACCTTTAGCACAGATGTTACTGCTGCACTAGTTTCCTGGTTTAAAATATCCAAAACAAATCTGCATAGTGTTGCTGTAACTGCTAAGTGCATGTTTGACTATTCATCCTTAATCCGGTCGCGAGGACCACACTATCTTTTTGGCAGCACCGTCTAATCTACTCTGTAAGCGAGTTTGAAAGCTTGTAATCCTACAAATGCTACAATATTATAAGGGTCATGCAGAAAACCAGTGTAACTTTGTATATTATGTATTCAATTATTTATTATTCTAGCCTCAGAATTCAAATCAACCAACCAACTGTGGGCTGGTTTTTGAACACATTCACTATAAAAATAATCACACACAAGGGTTAATGGAATAAACATAGAAAATGATCACTACCTTCTCAAAAGCCAAATAATATTACTATTGTTTTTTTGTGACATCTCGGATCGAATAATTGTTAAAAGACTTGAAAAGATGTCGCATTCTCCGCCAATGCAAAATAGCAAAAAAAAGGGAACTAATTAAGTGGTTCACTTCATCTAGTGTAATATTTTCCTTTCTAACTTAATTTTAACTCAGCTTGTGTAATTTTAACTGTAAGTTTGAATCATACCATTTTTTTTCTTTCCGTTCTACAACTGTTTATCTGACATCAGAAGTTATTGATATTGATAACAAAAAGAAAATATAGTTTTAATTTTGGCTCGGACGTTAGAAGGTTAGTAACGTAAATTGATGTTAATTTTTTCCTAGTGTACCTACTAACCTTCATAAACAACCACATTGGTTCTGATTTTCTTGTTCGAAAACCTTTAATCTTTTTAAAAGAGATCGTTTTCACACATATTCATCTTAAATCCCTATATTATGTCCTGCACTGAAACACAATCCTAAGCTCACTCGCCTCTTCCAAATTGCATACAGTTAGCTACTCATTACTCGCGGGATATTTGCATTTGGAAGCAACCTAGCTTTGGTAACCTTTTGTTCGCTACTAATCCGGCTACTGCTCGCTTGTCGACTTTGTTTACTTTATCTTGTCTAATTAATTTAAAATGTTCGAAAAATATTTATTGTTTGCTACAAAACAATATGTGAAAGATATCTGAATTTCGACTCCTTTTAACAGGGTTACCTTTTTTATACATCAGAGTTTCAATGTATGGTAGTCGTCATCATTTTCAAAAAAAATGTTGAAGAGAAATTACCCACGGACGTAAAAGAAAGACGGACGGAACAACACACTGAAAAAATATGAAACATGCAAGGTGCAACAATATCGTTTGTTGTACACGACCTGCTACACTCACACGAGACGAGATGACGTTCGTCTTTCTTTTGTTGGTTGTTTAAGAAGGTTAGTAACGTAAAGTGATGTTAACTTTTTCCTAGTGTACTATATAACCTTCTTAAACAACCACATTGGTTTTGATTTTCTTGTTTGAAAACCGCTTTTTTTAAAGCATCTTAAATCCCTATATTATGTCCTGCACTGAAACACAATCCTAAGCTCACTCGCCTCTTCCAAATTGCATACAGTTAGCTACTCATTACTCGCGGGATATTTGCATTTGGAAGCAACCTAGCGTTGGTAACCTTTTGTTTGCTGCTAATACGGCTACTGTTCGCTTGTCGACTTTGTTTACTTTATCTTGTCTAATTAATTTAAAATGTTCGAAAAATATTTATTGTTTGTTACAACAATGTGTGAAAGGTATTCGAATTTCAACTCCTTTTAATAGGCTTACCTTTTTTTTTATACATCAGAGTTTCAATATATGGTAGTCGTCATCATTTTCAAAAAAAATGTTGAAGAGAAATTACCCACGGACGTAAATGAAAGACGGACATCACCTCGTCTAATCATGAGTGAAGCGTATTATCAGCTGCCAGTTTAGATGTGTGCGTGACTAGCACGTGTCATTAGGGCTGTCACACGGAGTAAAAAGGCGTAGTTTGTAGCACCTGGTGTGTTTGTGTGAGTGTAGCAGGTCGTGTACAACAAACGAAATTGTAGCACCTTGCATGCTTCATATTTTCTTAGTGTGATGTTCCTTTACGTATCTTTCTTTTACGTCCGTGAAGTTACCTTATATTTATTCAGATCCTCCGGTTGTATGCGGCTTGCATTCGCTGGGAACCTTTGATGGGGGCGACCGAATTGAAAAGTCATCGATGATATAATTAATAATGTCTACATGCCTGTGAAAGCACCAGCACCACGGAATAGCAAGGGGAAGGGAAATTTTAAATAGAAGGCTTCAGCAAAAAAGGTGTTGGTTTCGGTTTAAAGATTTTCAGAAATTAACATCAAAAAATGAAATACAGAAATTAATGTCCTGACATTTTTCCAGCAGAAAATTGCCATGATTGTTCAATTTACAAAATCTGCATTTTTAACCTTTTCTGTACGGGTGGCATCATATGATGTTTTGCCAAAGTCACGTCCTAATACGGGTGGCACCATATGATGTTCTGGCATAGCCACTACAAATCTTCGTTTTCTTTTTAAATGTCTATGGGTGGGTGCTGTTTTATCGACTGAATCTTGTACAGGATTGGTTAACCTACCTAGTGAACTAGTACAGAAAAAAACGAATAGATGTCTCTATTTCAAAATCCATCGACAAAGTTGAGTACCGGATCAGGACATCATATGATGCCACCCGTATTGGGAAGGTGTCTTAGGGAAAAAACAAAATGGCGGATTTTAGTGATGTTTTGTCGAAAAGGGTCGGTATATCGACATTATTTCACAAATTTTGCCCCTAGATAGATAGATAATCTTCATTGTACCAAAACATTACAGAAATATTCATTAATTTAACCTTATGTACAATCAAGGGGATCTTAGCGCTAGGAAGCAAACTCTTCCAGACGACCTTCAGATAGGCAGAGGATAGTTATGAGACAAAAATAAACAAATAAACATATTACCAAATATTACTGATACATAATGCATTTACAACACTAAGATATTACCATCAATAATAGTAATAAAGACATATAACGGAAATGATTATCGACCCTGGTAAAAAATCGATATCGACATTTTGATTCCATACACGTGCCTAATTTCAAATAGTAAAATGTGGAAATTTATAGTCGCATTTAAAAGTGTATAGTTCGCTGAATATTGGGAATATTTATGTGGTTTCAGTAAAATAATGTAATTTATATGTGTCTTAGTGGAATTATGTGAAACTATGGTGTTTAGTGACAATTTACTGGTTCAAATCCATCAATCTTTTTTTTGCACTATTATCCGTTTTTTTTCTATTTAGAAGAAAATCTAACATTTGAAGTGTTCTGCAATCAAAAGAGTATTAACTAGTGAGTGTTTACTGAAAATTTCAAGAGCGTAGCATTTATAGTTAGGTTTATATGAACGGTTAAAGTTTACCGAAAACGGCCGCCGCCTTTCGATTCCTCAAAAAGTACCCCGTACTGAGGCGTTACATCGGTTTCGAGCACCCCGTATAGAAAAGGTTAAAAGATATTGTATTTATCGCCGTTACTGTTTGGCTCAATATGGTGTCGTATCTTACAATCAAAGATAAAAAAATAGTTTGAGTTTTAAGAAACGCAAGTTAAAGTTTCCCGCGATTGCGATTTTTTCCTAAGGTAAACATAAATTCAGCTATGTCAACTTCCAGTACGGGTATTCATACACTAACTCTTGAATTTTAAAAAATGAGTACATATTGGTCCAAATTTGTGCTAAAGTTAGCTAGTTAGCCCTCTGTGTCCTCGGTGGGGGTTATTCAAATTTAAAACCTCGCTCTCCTACAAATCCCTACGGAGGGGTGCAGTCGGGATAGGGGAGCGAGCTAATAAAGTAAATTAAAGATTAATAATATATTGTCTTAATATTGGTTTTTAGGGATACACGTATGCAAATTTGCTTGGACCCTTGCGAAATCCAATACCGTTATAATTAAATAATAAACTGTGACACATGACGCGTTTAATCTTTGGTTCAATTCTACTAAGCATAATTTTGAGTACTACCTACCTAATATTGTTTAGTGAAAATATTATGTGTAGTAGGTATTTGAAACTAACTTGATGTAATGTTAAGTAAAAATTTGGATGACCTGACGAATTATCTTAGCAAACTTACTTAAAACGCTTCCTCACGCTTTTTTGTTTTTTGATATCTAGTTATTATTGTTTCGAAGGGGAAAATATTCGCTTTCAAGTGATATTTATTTATGCACTTACAAATAGTGATGAACCAGACTCGAGGCTTCAAGTACTATTTTTGAAAACTCGAGGCGGAATTGCGAGACTCAGTGAACTCACCAGGCTCGGAGTCTCGAGCCTAGCCGAGCCGCGAGCTCTCCAACCCATGGCTCGAAGCTTTAAAAGAGTTCGAGCCTTCAGAAGAGCTCAAACAATTCGACGACTGTCTTGGTGTAATTGTCTAATCTAATCTAATCTAATCTAATCTATTGGTCTGGGTGTTTCCTATGTATATTAGGTATGTACTTACAAAAGAAAAAGTATTTAAGTATGTTTATCCGTTGTCTAGTATCCATAATAAGGGACTATAATTAGCCCACTTGGGACTAGATGGCGCTGTGTGGAATAATGTCCGAGGATATTAAACAATCAGAGCATCAGAGATGGTTTATTAAATTACGTATCTATCTTATTGACTTTATTGCACATAACTGTTTGTGCAATAAAGTCAATAAGACACATATCAAAAACTCTTAAAAGTGTAAATACAATTTAGGCGGCCTAATCGCTGAAAGCGATCCCTATCCCCTATAAACTATCTCAAACTAGTGAGATATATTTCAAAAGCATATTTTTGTTTGCAAACATCAACAGACGCCAGGCTAGACACTGTTATTAACGCAACAAAATAAAAAGGAATGGCCCGCAAAATAATGAACTGATTATTTTTTCCCTGGGGAAATTAATATTTTCATTAAACTGGTTTCAACTTGAAGCATCTTTTTAATTTCTTAGAACTGCTTTGGCCCCCTACAAAAATTCTAGGTGAGGACTTTGGCAGTTTTTCTTAATTGATTACATCTTAATAGTTTCTGTTACCCAATTAAGGAAATTAAACATGACAAAAGGGTTCCCTAATCTTGTCAATATACCATCACTCTTGTTCCCACTTTTTTAGATGGACTAAACTTATGTGTGCATGACACATTCTCGAAATTCGTCCTTAAATTAGGAGCGTTAAGATTCTTAAAACCAAAATTACAGGTTTAGAGACAGTGGTGTTCACAAAATGAAATAAAAACCGTTGACAAGTCTGACCACCAACGGACTTTGCACCTGTAGAATGTGCCTATCGCGTCGAAAGATTCAAAAGCCCGCCATCTACCACTTTTTACGGAAACCGAAAAAAAACTGGCGACGTTATTTTAATTGACGTCGGCTTCCACTAAAAAAGAACCTTTTCTGAGTGAATTATTCGAAGCCTGCTACTGGAATTGGAAATATTTGGACTGAACTCACGGCCGTGGTATGCAAATAATTCAAACTGACAGCTCGGACGTTTCGGTTAGCCGAAACAAGTTTGGTGACAATGAAAATGCTTCAAACATCACTAAAGATAAAGTGTTCGATAACACTAATTCAACCAACTCCCGTAACTTTGACGATAAGGAATTCATCTGTTCCAATAATGACGATATAAATGGAAATCTATATCAATACCACTCTATCCCTTTTGATATCACAGTAACCGTTCATAAAAGAGGAATAAAGTCGAATGTTTCCCGAACTTTATATCGAAAGCATATTCCTCGGAAGCCAATATAATTCGAGTTTATTGAGCAGAATTAATAACTAGACATATATTAGACTGTTGCCGTAAGAAGTTATATTGCAACAAATAAAAGCAAATCGACGTTTTTATTATTATTCGGGTATATCTGGGCCGGTATACGGACGAGTGGGTATAATCTCAGAGAGGTATTAAGAAAGTTATATGAATCTTAAGGGCGAAAGAAACTAACTTTACCCCTTATTACGTCCACAAAAACTTTTGCCACTGATATCCACGTGTTTTGCTAGGTATGGTGCTATTTGGTCGAATTGGCTTTTGTATTTATTTTACGAGACATCAAAATCAACTGGATCAGGGAATGAAATGTTTATCAAATCAGTGGTTTGACTTTTTCCACAAAATATAATATTTCGGATACTTTTTGTGGTGTTTTTATATTGTTACATGATAAGTTAAGTTAATTAATAAGTTGACTATTAATAATAGAAACAGTGAAAGCGTGTCAGTTTTGTATGCCTGATCGGAATTCATGTGATCTCGAGGTAGAATTTGGTTGGAACACCTAGTGTGCAGCTAACTCTCCGGTGATGGAAACGCCTATAAAAAACAAATGCAACACGAATAACGGCAGCGGGCTCTTCGTTTACTGTAGGCTTTAAATTCAGTCAGCAAAGTGTCAGCTTCTGGATGTTCCGTCCACCACGAGGGCTACAGTAATGTTGATTAAAACAGTATGAACTAAGTAGTGACAATATCAAAAACAGACTAAGAATGTCCCGTTCAACGCACTGCATTTTTGTTTGCGGCATCTGAACTCTAAGGGAAACTTTTAATAGTTTTTCTTTATTCAATCAACATATTTTCGCTCTTAGACACTTCCCTCGTTTGCCAACAATTTGTTTTCAGACTTTTTTCTTGTACTGGCTCACGACTAGTCTAACAATTTTGTTCTCGGGGGACCTCTAAGAAGTTATCTTGTCTTGATCCCGGTCTAGACGGAAGGTTTATTATTAGTATTGGTTTTCATGACAGTTAATTAAATTATTTTCAATAAAGTTTTGTATTGCTATTTAATTGAAATTATTTTTCATTGCGTGCTTATCGACTTCAAATCTGATTCAGTGAGAGAAACACATAATTACTTTATGGCGATTTTCGATCTATAGTTATATTTATTATTTATATAAAATATTTTAAATGCCTTAATTTCACTTTGCGTTTAAGTTTTACTATAAATAAAAAGTTTCACCACAAATAAGGATACATTTTCAGTTTCAGCTTTAATACACATGCACCATAAATCATTATTGCAAAAAATACGGGATATTGGAATTTAGTTTCTTTCTAAGGAAATAGTTACGGTAATTTCATGCATTGAGCCAGGTTGTGTCCAAAGTTCCCCTATGTTAATATTTAAAGCCCACGTGGAGGCGTCAAAGATAAACTTGTCTTCAAGTTTAGCATGATAAATGACGTGTTTGGCATGTAATTAAATTGCCGTTTGTTTTTGTATTCAGCCGGGCTAAGATGCGCACGACAAAATTATGTCACGGTTATTAGCACATTATAGCACGACGTGAAAAAAACACATTTAGTTTGTTGAATAATCATCATTCAAATTGTGTCAGGTGCTGTAAAGATGGCAAAAGAATTTAGTAATTTTTATTTATTTAGTTATTTAGTTAGTTGATGGTTTCAAAAATTCTGCTTGCAAGTGAGTTAAAATACGCCGTTTCTAAGACATAAAGTTTAACAAGAAAAATTTAATTTATTATTTTATTATGGTGTGGTTTTCGGCTGTAAACAGTGTCTTTAAAAAGTTTGTTTTTGAAATCAAAAGTCAATAGTAGTACCTACGTATATTCAACACATGCACCAGCATGCTTTTTTATACTGTCGTAATTATCTAGAATTTCATACATGATCGTCAGTTTGAAAAACTTCTGACTGAAATGTTCTGAGAACGTCATGTGATAATTGAGCAGGCCTTCCCCTTCCGACAGTTCCTTTAACCCTCGCCTTATAAAGTTTTGTGAACCGCCTTTCATTCCTCCTTGTTTATCCAACCGATGTTAATAGAAAATAATAATTAAACCTCACTATCCCAGCTTCCGTCGACTATTTATTCCAGCAATTGCCCATGTAGGTCTTACAATTAGATCTATTAAAAACGTTTTGCGATCGAGAATATCAGCTACCGACCATTCAGCAAAATATGAAGACAAATTGCCAGGTGAAATAGTGCAATCGGAATTTAAAGAAGTAAAAATCAGCGCTGGATTGCTATTGCGGGCTCGTGACTGCAATGCCAAATGAGTAATTTTGAGATTCTCCGAACGCTCTCGCTGCGAAAGAGCAAATGTCAGCTTCTAATAGCATTGCGAGCGTGATACGGACACCGGGGTGTAATCGAAGTTGTTCTTTTGTTGTAAAAAGTCTTAATACCACTTGCGTTATTTCTTTCAGTCTCATGTGGACGGACACCCAATTTAAGTTTTGTACATTCTGGACAGTATATTAGATTCGTGAAAATTCCTTGGAAAGGAAAATCGAGCTACTTAAGTGAAGAAGTGGTCATAGGTTCTATTGTAATTAATAAAATAATGTTATTTTGCACTGATTTAATAAAAATGTTTAATCATCATTGTAAATGAACCTACTCAGACATACATAGAAGTTATCCCACTTATGTACACACACATTCACCATTTTAATAACCCTTACCGACATGAAACATGAAACGAACTAATGTTAAAAAAACATGCATTTCGTTTGAGCAAACTAGGCATTTTGATTAATGTTAGCAAAGAATTTACTCTCTTTCAGGACGAAAACGAAATTCTTCAAAGCGAAATTGCAGTCAAAACCGTCGTGCGTTCAAAAATGAGCTTGTATGATGAATGCGCAGCTGGCCAGATGTTTAGACGTTAAGCAAATAGCGGAACAGATTGTCACGAAACTAACAAATTTCACTAAAAAAATCCCAGCCCTGAAAATGATTTATAGCGTTATTTCGGATACATTTGTAGGAATGTTTATTTAGAAGACACGACGTGCGTCGGTGTCAGGTTTCGTAGCTACCGTGTTTGATTTCTAAATACATTAGCGATCTCGTTTTTACTTCACCTGCGCGAGTGATTTGCTTCAGAGATTTATTTATAAGGTATTAGAGGAGGGCATTAAGATTCAACAATCTAAAAAGGAACATTTGGTTGTCCAAATGGTTGTGCTCTATTTTTTTCGCTTTTGTAAGTATTTCTTGGAATAGCAAGCCTTAGGTTCCTCTAGCTCAAGGATCTCCCCGGTGGGGTCTAGCTACCTCACTACGGTAGCAAGGTCACTACATTGCCGAAGCACTTTCAAAATGCTATGGTTTCGCGAGAGCATGTGGTTGCACAGCGGCATATTGTCAAACTGAGAAATCTAGTATGCTGCCTTCAAAACCAATGATTATGATAATGGGTGGTATCTTTCGGAATGCTATTCCGGAAATATCCGGATGCAGGTAGCCAGCGGGCTACGGTCGACCGGTCTGGATCACTCATCCATATATTTTAAAATGTGAAGCTATAAACACGTGAGTAGGTTTTATCTACGCATCAGAATTGGTTCTAATTAAGGCTTTTATGGAGAATATATTTCATTGACTTTGCTGTGGTATTTTCATGATCTTCTTCGTTTTTAAATTAGTTTTTTGTTAAGTTACTTCGATTTTTTTTTACTGTGGAGTAATATTCGTCAATTAATGAGCTGCAATTCTTATAAACTCTGACAACCAACCTTGTGAGATTTCGAAATTTTTATGCACTGCGTGAAAGCGCATTTTAGAGGATCTTACATAACTTACTGATGTCTCTAACATAAAAAATAAATAAGGAATCTATGCCAATATCAATTACACATAGCATTTTAACTAACAGTTACTTTACCACACCTCATACATATTTTCAAAATTATCATTTTTGGGTTAAAAAAATATTCCGATTTTCCTTCGCTAGCACTCTCCAGAATACTCCCAGTGACAATCCTCACACATGTCCCTCAGACGACAAGTGTCACGATTTGTAGGACAAGTGTCGAGTTACCCTCAGCTGTGGCTGTGCTCTGCTCTGATTCAACTTGTTCGAAATCGATGCCCGTTATCAAGAATTCCTTAATTCTCTAAGACAGTTCGTTTGTTTTGTTTTCACAAGTTCTTGGTGGGTTAATTCGGTAGCTTGGAATTTAAAAATGTTGTCAGTTTAACTAAAAGACTCAAGATACTAAGTGACTGTGAAAAGTGTTGGGAGATAAGATATAGACTTATGAAGTTGGATTCAAACTATTTTGAACTAATGTTTTTTATTAAAGAGTATCTTCTTATTAATGATCATTACCTAAGATTAGAAGATAACCTCAACCATTTATTGTATACCATGATGCGGCAACATTGAAAACGGCCGGCGGATTTGAAATCACCATGAAAATATTATGCACATTTTGATACTTCTTTCACAGAAGGCCATCGCCAAATAAAGGTAACATTTTGTAACGAAAAATCTGTGCAAATTCCTTATTTAGCCGATACTCAAAAATAACTTTAAAAATAAAATGAATTCTTCCAAAGCCGGAGTTCATTTTGTCCACCAACAAAACCGTACGTTGGGTCATATACAAGAAAAACGACTGTCCAATTGACTTATTTACAACATCAGTTGCAATAAAATATATAAAATTATTTTGTGACATACTGTTTATTATGGTAATAAGACTATTTCTGTATTTTACGAACTCATCTCAGCATGCAGTCGGCTACTGAATGAATTCGAAGTGACGTTTATTTGTGTCGTAACAATATGTAAAATTGGAGACATAAATGAGTTTGGACATATCGTTTCTTTTAGTGATTATTCACATTTTGTTCGGAGCTGGTTTTTGTTCGTTTTATCAGTGTGTGAATTTATTTTCCAAGTTGTATACGATAGGCATTAAACATTTGAAAAAGTCGTTTCAATTTTAACTAAGCCTCATCCGTAAAATATGTATTCTTGAGCTATGTTTTCATGTTTCATATTTTCCTTGTATATGGCCGCATCAGTTTTCTGCCTGAAAAGCTGGCTTTTGAAATATTTTGCTTATCATAAGTTCAGTGTTAAGCCTTAAAAAAACCTAAAAATACCTTTTTTTTCATATTCTGGTTCATCTTTAAACTGATTTGATTTTATGCCTGGCTGTTTAATAAAATATTCTACATTTCGACGTAATATCACGTTGAACGTCAATGTTATCACAGTCACAACGTGTCACAATTCCGTAACTTTCTAGTTACAAATTCAAACAATGCACACCAGTTTTTGGTTTGGCATAGTTCAGAATTTTAACCGTCAGTTCTGGTACGTAACTTCGTCATTCCGTGGTCAGGAGCTCCGTTCCAGCTCCCGGGCTTTATAGAAAATTCTAAAGCTTAAAACGAAAACGTGGCTTTTGAACCAAAATCGTCTAGTGCTGGACAACCATGTCATGTTAAACTAAGTGTAAATTTTTATCTTGCGAAACTCTCGTTGAAGGTTTGAATTTTCGTGTCGAGGTATATATTTCCAAACACATTCGTGTTAACATTTCAAACTCATACGGTCGGGCTTAGTGCGGATTGTTGGAGGGATGTAAGGTTATTGAGCAACCTCAATATATCAGATGCTATCAAGCCGCCCTAAGGCCTCTGACTAGGCTTAACGACTGACATCTAGCGACATCAACCGGGACCAACTGCTTAACGTGCCTTCCTAAGCACGGAGATGCCTAAGATACACATCACTAAATTTCGGTCAGGGTGGCCACCCATCCCATCTCCGTCCCGGCGTTTGTCGCTTAGAACAGCGATTGTCGCCGATCACAGCCACAACTGCGCCCCGGGCAACTCCAGGGACCCAAGCTAAACAGAGCTTTATAGGTGTTAGTGGTTAATAAGAATGGAACTTGGCACCACAATTTAATCTGTAGCAATGTAATTCAAGTTTATTATGTGAAAATCGTGTTTACTCTTTCAGCACATACCTAGCCATAAATAAACACTCAGATATTCCCTGACATGGCAAGGACTATTCCAATGTTTTCATTCAATACATAAACACAATTTATGATAAATTCACGTGGTTACACCATAACATAAATCTCAACACACACTGCAAGCTACAACAGCGGCACAATTACCACACTATTAATCATTAGAGTAATGGCAACAAATCGGCCATCCCTTAAGGTGCCTTCGCACGTCGACCATTTGCATGTAATGGAATGTAACGTTCCAAAGTCGGACATTACATGAGTCAGAGAATCGAACCTGAAAAATTGCACCAATATGATAGAACAATTTGTAGTTTTATGATAAAACACTTGTAGCACTACTTCTAATTAAGCATGTTGCGCGTGCGTCTAATAATACATTACAGGATAATAGTTCTCAGCCGAGAGTGCAATACTGTAATGTTATAGTCAAATCGATATTGAAAATTACAGACAAATAGTTTGTCAAATTAGGGGGCAGTGTTGTAATTAAATGCTTAAAAATCAAATCTGAAATGTGACATTACCTACAGGCGAAACCTTCAGAAGACCTCCGAGGAGTTTTCGGTTACATAGAGTTATATTAATATATATATATATGTCGGAGGAAGCGGAAGCTATAAGTCGGGTTCATTGTTGATTGGGAAGATCATTATTTGTTTAAGATTTGATTGTTGTTAAAAGCCTTAATTTAATTCCATTTGATTTGTTACGTTCTTCTATAATTTTAAAACAATAATAATTTAATAAAAGTAATGAATATTGTAATTCCCGTAAGGACCAATCAGAGCAGAGCATGTGCCTCGAGTGGGGTCGAGGCGCCATCTTGTTTTCGGTGAGGCTGACAAAGTGTCAGCGTTTTCAGAGCATTATTGGAATTATTGGTGAAGAGACGCTAAAGGATCGAGTTGGATCTTGGATTATTGAATAGAGAGTTTTGAAGTGAGATAGGTGCCTTGAACCCGCTGCTCAGTCTACATTATCTTTTGTCTAAGCGGTGAAATAACGGAATATTGTTTAAATCTACAATAAATACTGTGGAATCATGACAATTGTGTTTTGTGCTAGCATTTCACCCAGATGACGCCCACGAAGCTCGTGCCCATTAACCCTGATGTCGGCAAGGATTATGTTTCTCCGACATATATATAATATAATTTAATGATTAAGATTATTAAGATTTCGTAATGTACTTCTATCGGATGGTTGAGCAACTACTGAAGTAACATACAAATTGACGCAGACTTCAGCAGCTACGTAAAAGAAAACTTGTTTGTTAGGTGTGTGTGCACCTTAACACAGTCAAACGCATTCCCTTTATCAATTTATAACTGAGATATCGTTGTACTCCTAGAGTTTTCGTATTTGCATAATCATTAAGTATCGGACGCATCGTCCCGGCGCCGACAATCTTCGCCGGCGCACTGGCCAATCGCCCATAGCAATAAAGTTTGAATTCCCTCGTCAACGACGCCTGTGGTGATATTTCGCATTAGTCTGAAGGCAGAACGTTTCAGTAAATTGCCTCTCTATATGCAGAAAGCGGGCTGGCCGATTTTCATTAACCGCTTACAGTCAGTCGTTCGACAAAGGACGAGTGTTTGTCCAGATAGTCTGATCAGTTTTTAGGTTTACCTAAGCCTGGATTAGTATCTCGAAAAATACCTTCATGAGATTGCTGAAAGGGACAAACAAAGCTCGCAAAGTTTCAAGCTTTAGCTTATGTCGACTGCCTCTACCTAATTTGAAAATAAACTAATATAAACAGTGCGGTTTCTTCGGCAAACACTTTCAGCCCTAATACAAAACATTCTATTTAGCTTTAGTATTTTTTTACATAAGTGACCTTGGTCGTTAAGCACCTTTATCTAATATGGTAGAGATCGTCAAAGCTGAAAAGACGCGCCCCTCCACCGCATCTGCGCGAACAAGGGTACTTGCTTTTATGCGTAGATGCAGTGGAGGGGCGTGTCATTTCAGCTAAGACGATCTCTCCAATGGATGTGGGAGGATAGCGTCCTCATTACATTGTTCACACTCACTTAATTTCCGTATTTAAATGTCATTAATTATAGTGAAGAACATTAAAATGTACAAGCATTCTTCATCAATATGTTAATGCAAGATTCGTTCAACTAGAAAAAATGGTCTAGTTTTTCCTAATGCAACTTTGATGTCGTTATATTGTCGTTGTTGCTATGTCAACGAAACAAACATGGAAAAGTGGCTGTTTAGTCAGAATGCTAAATCAAAATAATGTTCTGTACTAAACCACTAGGATAGATAAACTTTGTAATATTTTGGGCTTATAGATGCGTGGGCATGAAAATGCCCTGCCAAAAAGCCATGCTAGCTAATCAAAAATTCAATCTCCACTTAAATAAGCAAATGCCAGAAGTGTTTCATGAATACAAATGGCGAAGGTGCAGGTGTAAGTAGTAAAAAACTTGAAAATATTTACATTATATTTGAAGTAAGAAAGGATAACTTTTAATACTGTTTTTGTGCAGTTTCTAACTATTTTAGCGGGTCGCCGGCTGGTAGATGCAGGTTCGAAGTTCGTCTGGTACTGTAACCGAGATGTTTTTTCTAGTATGTAGATGAATAGAAAAACTATAAGGCTATTTTGTTCACGATGTTTTTGAGTGAGGAGAATACGGTCTAAAATATAAAAAAGCCGGCACCGAAAGCTAAGCTAGCTAATTCACTTTCATCTTTCAACATTTTGAATTCTAAGCGACCAGATATAGTTCAAGTTATATTCAAAATGCACAACCACTCGAACTGTTATTGCAAAATTAATATGCAGAACGGTTGCAATACATACAAACTGCTTACTTTAGTCACTTCAGTTCAGTTTTACTGTCACTTTATGTCGGGGCGTTAGGGAGGCATTCCGCATGGATAATTTGCTTAAACACAGTTTACAAGTTAAACGGTCAAGTGGTCTCGGACGGCCGGTTGAAGCGTCTTAATGACACCTTAATGCTTTAGAAGCAACAGGAGACGCGTCAGAGTCAGTTTTGGGGTCTGTTTGTAGCGCAGAATCCATTTTGCAAGTGCAAGTATTTGATCAATTATTTTAACTTAATTGTTATTTCACAAAAGGCAATAGAAAACAGTTATAATAACAAAGTGATCTCACCTTTGAGAAAATATTTCTTCCAGCAGACCATTGTGACAGAATAGGAACCAAAAGATGGTCTGAGACCGTACCAAACAAAAAGCTAAATAACGAAAAATGATAGATACACCAAGATTCATTTTACCTGTCTGAAGTTCATTCTTGCAAACAATGATACGTTGTAATGTTGTTGCAGAAGAAGACGCTGTAGAAGATTTCGTCGTCTGCAGTCTCGTGCTAATGAGAGGTTCACGATAGGTACTTAATCTTTAGATTAAGCGGTATAGCTGCTGCTTGTTCAGCTACTGAGCCGATTCGACCTTTAGCAATAACTACTGCACCTATGAAACCCTTACCTTAATACAAATAGCTAAATAACAGTGATTATTTCGTTTTAAGTCAGTCACTGGCGCTGTCTATTGAATAGAAAGCGCCAGTATCGAATATGACAGAAGTCAAAATGTCATTTTTTGTCATTTTAATCCATTTTTGCCCCGCTCTACATGTCGCCATGCGGTATTTTACTCCTGGTTATCTCCCCAGTCATAATTACCTACTGTTTGAGCCTCAAGACACTTTTGAGTATTTAGAATTAAATATACTTTTCAACATCGTGCATCACTAGTTCCCCTATCAAAAGTTAGAAGCAGTCATTTTGCAAGCATTTTTATTGTCATCATTCTCGAAAGCGCCCCATAAGGTTATCACCACAAAAAATGAGCTATAATAATACCAATAATTAAGGTATAAAAAATCCTTTCACAAACAGCACCCGTGCCACGCTTTGATAGATAAAAGCTTGCTCAAAAGGTTCATGGGCCCTATAAAATCATACATACCGGTTACTCCGTGCGTATGAATACTGTTCGAGTGCTTATGTGACACCTTTCTGCTAATTTCACTGTTAACACAATACGCAACCCCTGTTCATGAATGAACATGAGCGGAATCCGGAAGGGGTGAGTGACCCAACGAATGTTGTTAAATGTCCCCTCGAGTAGCTCGATACCAGACTGCACGGAATTGGATTACGTACATGCGTGTTTTAGGATTTAAAAAAGTAATGCATAAATCCTTTTGAAAGAAATCTGGTCAGTTAAAAGGAGTTTGCATATAAAAATTGGGTAAGGTTTTCTTACAATAAAACATAAAATTTGAGTTACTAAACTATACAACGACATATTGAGGAAAAAACCAAGTAAACTTCGAAATGTACGAGTATCTTGATAATCATAGGTACAGAGCACTCAATCTTTATAAGCACATAATAAGTAAAACCAGCGAGTAATGGAGAGAGCGATGCTTGGTATTTCCCTGCTTGATCGAATCAGAAATGATGAGATCCGCAGGAGAACTAAGACAACCGACATCGCTCAAAGGATTGCATCGTTAAAGTGGCAGTGAGCGGGACACATAGCCTGGCCCTCCTCAAGGTGTAGGCCTCCTCAAGGTGGACCGACGATCTGGTCAAGGTCCCGGGAAGCCGCTGGATGCGGACACCACAGGACCGATCGTTGTGGAGATTCTTGTGGTAGGGTAGGGTATCTATGCCCAGCAGTGGGCGTCGTTCGGCTGAAATTATGAAATAAAACCTAAACACATAACACTAGTTTTTCATGTTCTTCTCATTCCTACTTGTACTGAATTATGTAAGTGTTTAAGCATGTTTATCTGTTGTCTCGTTCCCAAAGTACAAGTTTTGCTTAGTTTTGATTTAATGTGGATTAATGTCCAAGGATATTTTAATGCCACTTTTATGTCAATCCAAGTTAAATCCAGTACTCGTTTCTCTCAAAGCAACAGCAGTTCATTTTGAACTAATACTTATAAATTCTCACACTATCTATCCTAATTTTAAACCGACAAAATGACAGATGCATCATGACCTCTTCAAAGCTCTCCACCGCATGTCACAGACAATAACAAAAAACGCGAGGGTGACAGACCACCAGCAGTAGTCCTAAATCAGCAAAATCCCCCGTAATCCTGCGCATTGTGTATTATGATCGCTGGTCTTAAGCCCTACATACGAGTATCACTAATGCAGAACATGTGGCGAGGATGACGAGGATGGCGGATTGTGCATGTGATTTGAGATTTATTACGTTTTACATTGAAGCTATCTTTGAGAGGGCATGCCGTCAGCCTTTTATCTTCAACGGCTTTGCGGTAATCTTCGATTAGCGCTTGGAAATAATAGTGTTCTAATGTATCTTGGAACTAAAGATTGGTAACGTAATACGTCCTGGTGCATCTGATACATCACATTAGATAATTATCATTGGACGAGTCAAAGTATCTAATGAGATGATGTTATTTTTTCTTCATTGTGACTTTAGAAAAAGGCATTATTCGGAGATTTCTAGATAAATTACTTTAATGTAATGACAAAATATTTCACCCCATTTCTAGACAATGCTGTTTAACTCTTTGATGAAACCTAGTAGGATGCTGAAAAATCATGTTCCTTACACAAATAACTCTATTCACAAAATTGCATAATTTATTGATTGATTCTAGAACACAATTCTTGTTATCTATTAAATTTATTTAAATTCAAACAATTGCAACCAATTTATCCAAAAAGCTGAGTTAACACTTATCTAGTTCACAAGTTTACCACCTCGAAAGTGCATTCTAAATCATAAAAGGCCAACAAAAAGTCGCAGGGATGTCGGTAGGATGGAGGATGCGTAACATTTTTTGTCTGAATGCCAAGGGTGATGGTTTACAAACAAAAAGTAACAAATTGACGTTTCCGCCGACCCCTCACAGTGGAGAGATGAAGATTGACTTATAACTTGGCTTCAGTAAATTATTATTAAATCCCTTGTTATTATATTTTTGATAAGTTATCATTCTGGAGATTTATTTTTATTCATAAAAATATTTAAGTAGTTCTGCGTTATACTTGTACCTATTTAGCCTCTCGTAGACAAAGTTATGTAAAGATCTTATTTATTATTGAAGTTACAAGAAGAAACTAACGTACTATGTAAGAGACGAATGTTATTATAATCGAATTTTCAAATTTCTATTGTTTTATTCGTACGACTCAACACACAATTTACAAAATGTTTTTTTACCGTGGTCATCGAAATTTTAATTTATTTCCAATTAGTCTCAAACCAACAAAAATCATGAAATGTCGTTTAGACTTGCGTTAATTACTGCCTGGTTGGATACTCATTTCAGTAGTTTACTTTAACAACATTTTCTTATAAAGAAACAGAAACGTCTTTAAAATTACGAATTCATGTAACTTTAAAAGTACTTATGCAGACAAGTTTAGTTGGATCATGTCGACGATATTTGGTAAATAGAAAAATATGCAACGCTCGAACTTAAAGCCTAAACTTTGACATTTATGAAACTTTTACGTTATCCAGCAAATTTGATACACGAAACTTAAATTTTACGCTTAGTGAGTTGATCGGGGGCATATAGCGCGAAAAAGTTATAAAATGAGCCATTTGATGGTAAGCGTAGCGTAGAAGGCAAGGTGAATGATCGACCTTACTAACATAGGTCGTAGAAAATCAGTAGATAAAAGTTCGCTGTATGTGACCACTTAAGACAAGAAAACACGACTTACTGCTGGCTACACGCAGGCTCAGTGCGTATTGTAGGAGGGGTGTATAGTTGGGAGTCATCATTTTGAACCCAACGTGGCAAGGGTTTTTAACGATGTGTTTTATCACTGGACAGTTAACCGCAAATTGTACAATGAACACAAATTAGTGCGTTCGTGCCAGATTTAATCTCGGGACTACCAGGTTCTGAGCCAGAGTGTTTAACCACTGGGTCATAACGACATTATATCGTATGACTGCAAATAAAATAAATGATGATGACTTTGTATCGCTACAAAATAATAGGTATGGCTGTGTAAACTTTTTTAACCGCACATTTAATTCCTTTGGTTTACTCAATAAACACAATGCAATGTAAAAATAACCTTTCATTTCTACATGAACTGGCTATATTTATCCATTCGCTTTCTATATTTTAATAACAATTCCCAAGTTAATAACAAAGTACACGATGCGGGCTTGAGCAAATAACAACATCAGAGCTATGGGGCCGTGCAAAATTGACCATAGACTCGATACAGACTAGAAATGTTAGGTGACGTTTTTAAACTCGTTATAACTTCAGGGTTAAAACTTTTTGTTCATCTGTTGATGTTATCAAAGTCTGTGAATAACTACGGCAAGTAAATAATTCCCCTTCCTTGGTAAAATGTTTTAATAGATTTATGGTGAAGAACTCTTCAATCCGTTTCTTTAGTATTTTAATCCAATACACATGAAGCTAGCAAATACTTTATTTTGTGAGCATTTAAATTTGAAATAAAATGTTCCTGGCACACCTTTACTAGTATCAAATTATCCAATATCAAAGGTTACCTACTTTAATATTTATTATTTTCACAACGCAGTTTTTATATAAAAATACGTAGAAAAAAATTCTCGTTGCCCGCCTGACACCTCGCATCGCCTCGCATCGCTTTCCATCTTTGATGTATACTCATACTGATACTCACTGAATAGATATGATAGAAGAGTAAATCACACAAGATGTAAGTCTCAAAATACACAAACCTTACTTAAAAAGGGACACTATAATTAAATATTGGTCTATTCTCATAGTTTTCATAACTTTTGCAATTTTTTCACCAACATTGTTTTGTTTTTCGTTAATTAATATAATAAGACCGCTGGGATGGCCGAATATAAAAATAGCGCACGTTGTTCACAGTCGCTTTAGTCGAATCCGCCGTGACTAATCTACTTTTAAACTTTGCAAACCGAATGCTTCGCCAGTGTTTGCGTTGCTTCAACTGCGAAATTAAATTAAACTTTTGAAAACTCTATCACCACTTTGGTGTATGCAATTACTAAAAAACGCACCAATTTACTCCTATACCGTATTGTTTGTACGAAACCCTTTTCGGAGTTTGCTTTCGAAAATTTATGCACCCCTCTCCTATTGAACTGCGCAGCATCCATAATAAGTGTAGGTTACATGCCCCATTTGGAAGTTTCCTGTTGATTTTGAACATTGAAGATATAATCTACCGCACTAGCGTAAAATAACCGTATTTTTCTTTGTGTTATGGCTTTGCAACTTACCCTTCTATACGCCTATTGTGCAGTCTTTTATTCTAGATGGTGTGCGGTTACAGTTTAAATAGGTAGTGGTATATAATTTGGCGTTATTCATTTGTGAAATATTTCTATTGGATTGAAAGTTGACCTTCACAAGGCAATCTTTTGTTTTTGAAGTTTTAAAATTTTATTTTTATTTGACAATAAAAATTGAAAGATCATATTTTTATCTAAAATCTTCAAATATCTATTCAAAACCTAAAACTAAAAAAAAAAAAAAAACTGAACTACTAACTATTGTTCTTTGATTGTTACCTTCGTATAATAAATACCAGTGCAAGATATAAGATACTAGATATAAGTTACCACTAATAAACCTTCATTGAAGTCTAAAATCTTATATGCATTTAAACAATCATTGAAATAGGTTTAGATCAATGTGTGTTGTATTACTTCCTAAACAATGTTATCAAAGGTGTCAGGTAAAAGATACAATGGCGTCGTAATTGCACACGATGTTTTCAGTACTCGATAAAAGCCACAATAATGTCCACAGCATACAAAAATCAATCAAAAGCCCAAATGTGTGGTAAACACTGAAACGCACGTACTTCGTTTAGCATGTAAACACAATCCGAATGCATTTGCGGTGATCAAATGCACCGCGACGCATGCAGCAACATGTTAGGCGATTATTGCGTGCGAAGCGCTCGCTTAGAATTATGGGCGTCTTAAACCGGCTCGAGGAACGCTCGAGGAACGCTCATCGTCTGTCTATTGGCACTCAGCGTTTGCTACACAAATATGGAATATACTTCTTGCATTTTAAGAACGTTTCTCATTTGTTTTTTAAGATGCGTTTGTAGTGATCAAATGCTTCGCTACGTTGCACAGCAACATGTAAGGCGATTATTGCGTGCGAAGCGCTCGCTCAGAATTATGGGCGTCTTAAACCGGCTCGAGGAGCGCTCATCGTCTGTCTATTGGCACTCAGCTTTTGTTACACAAATACGGAATATACTTCTTACATTTTAAGAACGTTTCTCATTTGTGTTTGCGAATGCGTTCGTGGTAATCAATAGCGACACTACAGATGCACAGCAACATGTTAGGCGATTATGGCGTGCGAAGCGCTCGCTCAGAATTATGGGCGTCTTAAACCGGCTCGAGGAACGCTCATTCGCGCTTCAACGCTTCTCATTTGTTTTTTAAATGCGTTTGTAGTGATCAAATGCTTCGCTACGTTGTACAGCAGCATGAGAGCTGATTAATTGTAAGCGAAGTGTTCACTAAAAATTATGGGCCTATGATCTAGTGCAGTTAGTGGAGGCTGTGAACCCTTTGACGACCGTCTTGGTGTAATTGGTTGAGAAGTCGGCTACTACACCAAGGGTCGCGGGTTCGATCCCCGCACAGTACAAACATTTGTGTGCATGAACATGTCTGTTTGTATTGGTCTGGGTGTTTCCTATGTATATTAAGTATGTATTTACAAAAGAAAAAGTATATAAGTATGTTTATCCGTTGTCTAGTATCCATAATAACGGACTATAATTAGCCTACTTGGGACTAGATGGCGCTGTGTGGAATAATGTCCAAGGATATTTATTTATTTATTTGTTGTGTACTTTTAGATGATGATGATGATGAAATCATCTATGTCCTCAAGACAAACTATTATGTTTATTTTGTAATTTGATATTATTTTTTTGTTCACTGTGTTTATTCCAACGTATTAAATTACCCTCGACGCGGTGGGCAGAACCGTATAAAATATCTCAGAAGACAAAATTGCATATTTTCTCTCCGACAAAAGCCGTCTCCACACCAAGCACTCCCAAAACGGAACAGTTAAGTGCGGTATAAGTAATTATTACACAATAACGTTCCCGGAATCGTAGTTCCGAGCGGCGCTTCCTGCTCCTCCGGGAGTGCTACTTTAGTCAACGTATTCTGTTCTAACAAGTATGCTCATTTTAAGAGAACTGTTGAAGGAAATATTATTAGGTAAGATATTTTTTACAAACAACGGATCACGAATATATCTCAAATAGGGTAGTCAGAGGCATACTGATTTATTCCATTATATTAAATGGAACATTCATTTCTGCGTACGAATTTTTAACCCAACGTGGTAAAGGGCGGGCCTATCACTAGTATGCAATTTGCTGGGGTTTTTAACGGTGTATTCATGCACTATAGAGTTAACTGCAAATTGTAAAATGAACAAAACGACGGGATGCGTAAGGTGGCAACATCTGTCATTTAGGCTTATATTTAGTCTGAAGACAATCCACCTTGAGTTCGGGTGTTGCAGCAGTTTGCAACCCTCTAACCATGGCTTCTTGTCACTAACTACTTTTTTAATAATTTCGCCTAAGATAATTTCAACTGATTTTATTTTACTGCAAAAGCTGGAGAAAGCAAATTTAATATGTTATATTTTATTCAAATGTAATAATCAAACAAACGAGCAGATTTTGATCATTTATCGTTGAAACACACGAAAAAGAAATACAATTTATAAAATCGCTGGTTTGATGTCAGAAATTATGCGGTTGATAATGATTTCAGACATCATTCCGGTTCAGCAGATAATTTAGGAAGCGTGAGCTTTGCAACTCACAAGACTAGATAATTAATTTTAAAATTTAATGACTGTGTATTCGTAATTCCGAGTAGTTCCGAATTTGGCTTCCTGCGTCCTTCCTTTGGGACTAGCACTTCACTAGCACGTGTTCCACTGTTCCACTTGGCGACGGCAGACGACTTGGGACTTGTTTTTTGTGTCCACTCTTAATCGAACAAATTGCACATTTGGCACTTCCGGAATTCTGTGACATGCTTTGATAACGCTATTGGGACTATTTTTGTTTTGTTTTTTAGACTGGCAATAAAAAACACTATTATTTGAAGAATTTAAACTTTTGACTAAAGAAAACCAAAAATAAACCAAAAATAAATAATAATAATATTTTTATAAACTTTCCTGTTTTCACATCTTTTTTTCTTAATTATCTAATCTTATTACTCATAGCTTGATGTTAGATAGCCTTTGGCCTCCCCAATAGAACGATTATGTAGTCCTGAGATGAGCACGTTCAAACAAACAAACTCTTCACCTTTTAAATATTAGTAAGTATAGATAGATTTCACCCGTCTCATCAAACGACAGTTCCGGCTAAACGAAGTTTCTTCTAATTTGTGATATGGCCGATCTGTTTTTCTTAGAAATTCACAGGATGACTTAATTTGAACCATAAATGAGCCGATGTATTTTAGGAACAGGCACTTGAAACGTGCCAATGTGTCGCTGAAACTGTTAAAGTCGTAAATTATGCCCGTGAAGTTAAGTGCTTTAGGTGAAAAACAAATGCTAGTTAAGATAATCCCTGAGGTTTTTTGAGAACATATGGCAATGATCTGTGCACGTGCTTGTGAAAAAAGCCGTATCTCTGCCCATAAGGGCAGTAAAACTCTAGTTATTTGTTCATTTTATAACTATGGTATTTATTTACGACCTTCTCCGATTTTCAACAATCGTTCTGAATGCAATAGTGTTATTTACCACTTAATAATTGGCCTTTGCCCAGCAGTGGGACACTACAGGCTCATAATAATAACACCAGTATTTGGCATTTGAATATAAATTCTTGAAAGAAAAGGTAATATTAGATAAAGATAAAGATATTAGATAAAGATATATAAAGCCCTATTATAAATATAAGCCTGACGCCATACTTGAAAATCAGCACTACAAAATTTACTGGGACAGGACGATAATTACCGATAAAACCATCCATTTTAACAGACCGGACATAACCATATTAGATAAAGACAATAGAACAGTATACTTGGTAGACATAGTCGTTTGCAATACCCACAACCTTCAATCCACATGTGTTGAAAAATGGCCAAGTACAGAGACCTATCAATAGAAATCAAAACGCAGTGGAGAGTCACAACAGTAAAGGTAGTCCCCATAGTTTTGTCCACCACAGGAGTAATCCCCAGAGAACTACACACAAGTCTCTTAACATTGAAGATACATTCAGCCACATACACATTACTACAAAAAGCAGTAGTATTAAACACCTGCAGAATAGTTATAAAATTTCTTAATATAACTTATAACATATTCAGATGCACTTGGCTAAGGCCCGTACACTGGAAAAAAAAAACCTCTACGGAGAGATTAAAACTTGTAACCAATATAATAATAAATAATAATAATAATTAACGTAATTTTTCGTTTGGTTTTTCAGATTATTTTCAAAACGAACTTATCAGTGCAATTTGTGGATAAAGAACAACCCTGGACATTATTCTTCACAGCGCCACCTAGCCCCATAGTGAGCTAACAACGGATAAACATAATTATTATTATTTTTTGAATGTTTTTTACATGAGTTGTCATAATCCATCTAGATTAAAATAGTTTTGGGAAACTTTAAATGGAACATCCACTTTTTTCATACGTTTTCTTTCAAGAAACTGGTTTTACTATACTGGTTATAAAAACTAGAACTGCACCAATCGCATGCAACTACAAATTAAGATTTCTCAGTAGTGAAGCCATAACAATATCATGCAACGTGTGTTTCTACACAAAGGCGACCGAACCGCACGGGCCCTTTACTAACCCTTATTACAAAGTTACATTAACTGCCTCTATGCAGCGCTACAATGTCCGTTACCATTGGGCTAAGGATAAGGTCGCCACAGACTTACGGTTGTCTAGAGGTTTAAGACATCGCTGAACTTCCTTCCCTCTACCTCTCAGTTACCTAAAAGAGAGCTGTGTAGGCCTGATTTTCACATCTTGTCATTCGGAAGACTTAACTGTAAGTTCATTTAGTTCCATGAATAAGTTATGATGAAAAATAATTTTACTGTAAGAAAACAAGTAAATTACAGGTGAGTAATCAAGTCTTTATTTTAAGATAGATTATGTTATAATATATCAATGTGCTCTACTTTTCAGTAAAAAGTAGGCGTTGTTTGGTCAGCATCATTAGAGAGCTACTGTATGAAAACCTCTCTACCTCTTTCATGTTTGATCGAGCCACTCTAAGACCTTTGCCTGTAGATAACTGACATCTAGCGACATCAGCCAAGACTAACTGCTTTACGTGCCTTCCCAAGCATGGAGATTACTAAAAATGTAGTGGCGTACACACTACACCAAATCAGTCGTCAAAATCGAATCATCAAACCTCGGAAATTACAAATCAATTAAAAATTTAAATCGCATTTTGCATCTCTATGGCGACCGTCCGCAGTACAGTAGTTATACAACAGTAGTGTATCCGCTGTTGAAGTTGTCTATTATTCCGCCTCAGGCTTGTTTCAATACACATGCTTATTAGTATAACTTTATAGGCCCTATGTACTCCAACTTTGAACTTCGAGTAATGAGCCAAAACATTTCTCTGGAAATTTAAACGAGCTTGTATTTATGGATGACGGCGTTTCCGATATTTATTGCTCAGCTAGAAAAATCGAGCCTTATTTGTTAAAGTTTATTTTTACATGTGTCCTTTTTGTTTGTAGAAACCTGTATTGTTTGAAGAGTAAGCAGGTATTTAGTAAGTAAGAAACATGTTAATACGAGCAAACTTGTAAATTTCTAGTTAAGTTAATTTAATTTAAGTTAATATTCAGTTTCATTTGTTATGAATGAAGCTGAATATTGTTGTAATTATTCGTAAAACTACCAATTTTTACTGTTTTTTGTAAAACTAACCCTTAAAACGCATATTATGCTGATTGCAACATTCTTGCCGCAGGCATTTCTTCGAATAACAATATCGCTTTTTATCAGTTTCGCTCAAAACTCAATTGTACTCCTAAAAAATCGTAACAGAAGCTGTGCAAACTTTCAATAGTTCAATTCATTGTACACATGAATGTCCTTAAAAAATGTAAGACATCGCTTAAGGGTGAAAACAACAATAAACCTCGCAAAACAAACTTCGAAGAGATACAAACTTGCTAAACCTTGCCGACGCGATTTAGGCGCATACCTCACGTTAATGCCAGCCAGGGGCATAAATGGTACTTACCCATGTATCTGCAAATAACATTGAAGTATTCCATTATATTGGATCCTTGCCTGAGGGAAGGAGCGTCCGGTGCTAATAAACAAGACAATATTCCACCGATACAGACGGATGAGCTTGTTTGCGCAGGCCTCTCTAGTTTGTGCCTATTATTATTTTGTTTGAAGGTGTTTGTGGGGTCATTGTTACGATGCTTACGTAAGTTGTTTAAGTCGGACATTGTCTCTAGGTGCTAGATTTTCATGTGAATAAAAATTTTAGTTACATTCACATTAAGAATACGTATGGTTTCGTGTTAGCACGAAGTGATATCTGATGGTGAAAACCTGGGGGATTAGTTCACAGTACCTACGTGATTTGGATTCATCTAATCAAAGTGTATTTTTTGAAAATGTTCTGATTATTATCTTTCGAGAATATCTGACTCAACATGAGACTATTAAGGTCAGTTGTGCTATAGGAGCTATGAATACACTTTTTTTAATGCATCATCATCAACAGCCATAGTCACTGCAGAAGATAGACCGCCCCCATAAATTTCCATAGCGGCTTGTTGTAGATGGCCTGCATCTACCAAAATCTTGCGTTCTTAATCAGAACCTCCTTCGACCTTGCGAGTTGGCATTTCAAGCTGCGTTGGCCTTCGAAAGGTCTCCATTCAATAAATTTACAGCTCCAATGGACATCAGTTGTTCGCGCTACGTGCTCCGCTCACTGCCACAGTCAAATCAGTTAGGTTGCTTACTATCCCAATCTGTTTACTGCTAAAAACAACTACTATATTTCTCTTTTTTTTCACTTGGTAAAAGCGACGATGCGGTCAACGACGACACCGACGACGATGACAATGATGGATGACTTTTTTGTCGAATTTTGAGCCCCAAATGTGGTTCATAAAAATGGATTTTCAATTATACCTAAAAGGTAAGGTACTTTGACGAAACTTTAAAAAACCTTATAATACCAAACTGGTATAAGTGCAGATACTCCTTCTTCTTGATATTGATTTAATTCATTATAGTTGATTCGTAAAATTAATACCTAAATCATTTTATCACATTCTTACTATTAGTAATTGTGACTGTTAAGAAATGTAAAGTCGCCTGTAACCTAAGTTGTTTTTTTTAGCATGCGAATATGCACAAATTATGTTATTTAGAAGTTTTATATGGTGCAAAAAAAGTTATATTTAACAGACTGGGAACGTGTTGATTAAGTCAGTCAATATCCTAATGAGTAATTATAATGACTGGCTTAATTACCAAAACACAATATAATCAAATTGTATCCGAAATAAGCGTCAAATGTATATACAATGAATCTCTTACAGACTTTTCATACTAACTTCCCCTTGATAGACAAAGATCTCGTCTTTATTAAACTTAATAAAATCAAGCAGTAATATTATTTCAGCCTTGGTTACGACAATGGAGTAATTTTATATTGAAATTTCATTACTGATATCTCAAAGCCACGAGTGAGTTGCTACGTAATAAGATTGAGGAGTATTATATGAATTAAAATATTAATGCACTTAGGTGTTAATTAAATTTAAAAGAGTATATATATATTTGTAAACAGTGCTTTTACAAAAGGGCTCCTGTCTTCACCATCAAACATGTTTAGCTACATAAATTTATTCTGAGTCTGGGTGTTTGTACATACCTATAGTATATCTTATTTCTAGTTTTTGGTGATGAGGTCTCATTTTAAGATATTTCATTGCATGAGCGGTCCGTTCACTTATTTCTGATTCAAATTCACATTTAAGTTATTTTTCACGTCGTCATTTTCATAAGATATAATCACAATCAACTAATGAATCATTCAAGTTATTCCATAACTTAATAATATCAAAAATAAAATAGTAGTTTATTCTCTGACAAGTGAATTAAAAATTCTCCCAACCAGCTGTTCAATCGAATTACACCTTTTAATATTAATTTCCCATCAGCAATCAGTTTGGTTACCGTAACAGCTTTTTAAGTGCCAAATAATGGTTTAATTCAACTTGAGCCTTAATATAAATCAGTATTAAACAAATGAGTCATAATTCCGAGTCTAATGAAGACATTGGGGAAATCATGCTAGAGGAGGTTTCCGTTGCATGCAACCTGTTTGTAAAGATAAAGGTCAGACTCAGTAAACAAAAGATGTGAGTAGCCTCTTAAAGTAGGTGTCTATAGCAGGTTCGCCTGCGGCAGCTGCCTTTTGATCAGAGTGGACCAGGAGTGGAGTGGATCAGGTTTACTTCCAGTGGTTCCATTATTTTTTCTGTAATGTTTTTTTCACACAAACATCACTAGTTATATCGCGAAACAAAATCGCGTCAATGATATTTTATTCCCACAAAAATCACTAGTTCTATCGCGGAAAAATTGAACCGACCAGGGTGGATTAGTTGACCTTCAAATTCAATTAAAATAACACCATGGATGGTATCCATTTGATAGTTGAAGAATGGCAATGGTATCGATTTAATTTAGAAGTATCGATAGTATTAAGTCCTGAATACTATTGCAATATAAGTAGGTGGGTAGTTTTCTCGTGTCGTTACTGGATCCTTTTGTACAACCCGAATCACCCTTTCGTTCTTATAGCACTACTGTTTGCGTACTTTATGTATTACTTTTACTCGTGGTGTCGAAGATTTTGCTCTTCAATATAGGAATGCTAAAGGTTCGCAGCAAATCTATCAATACTATCGTTACGAGTAATGTCATTAAAAGTATAAGGTTGAATGTATACTACAACTGTATAGATTTGGACACTATCGATAATAAGCTCTTTTAAGACTTTCGACAGTGTCCGTAGGCTATTTTTGACGCTTAACAGCACCAAACCAAATTTCCTTTTCAAAATACCTATCCAGAAAGAAAGAAATTAATATGAATCCGCTATCGCTTATGCTTACGCACTATGAACAACATCAAATAACTGAGTAAGATGCCTTAGCCCCGGGCTAACGTCTTTATTGCCTCTCTTCATACTCTGATCTCAACATTCCCTGTAAAAAATACATTGTAATTTAATAACATAATATGCAATTATGGCATTTTTCAAAACGTCAGTGAGCACCGTGCAGCAAATTATGGTCTTTAATAATTTTAATGAATAATTTTGTACATTGATAAATTTTTAAATTTATTAACCACCCCGAACGAGCTTTAGTGATGTATTTTTCGGCATCTCGTGGCTTCGGAAGGCACGTAAAGCAATTGGTAAAGTCTAAGACCGCTAGACGTCAGTGACACAAGCCCTAGGTTCAAATCTGGACTGAAGATACCTTTGTGTTTATGATGAAGACACTTGTCTTTAAACTTTGTCTTTACTTGTCAAAGTAGTGGCTAACTTCCCTGTGAACAAAAACAACCGACAAAAAATAACCGGATAACAGTGCAGAGGTAGCTTGTCCCTTACTACATTGGGTTTTAATTAGTTGGGCGAAGTGTAGGCTTCTGAATGTTTCATTTATAATGACGGAAAAAAACAGAATGCCATTGAGTTCTTTATTTGGGGTGTATGCTACATGTTATGCTATGCTAAGTCAACACAAACTGCTACAAATAGTCCCAAAAAATGCCACAGTGAATTCGGGGTATAAAGTTAGGTATTCATATATTTGCAATCAAGATGCAAACTCAGAACTAAGCGACCGGAAGCTACTGGTCATTCGGTCTACGTCCATAATACATGAGGCACATAGTACGCTCCACTCCGGAGATAGTTTGCGGATGACTAGTGTAAACAAATTGCTTCTGCTGTGAATAATTCATCAAAGAAACGGGGAGCTGACAAATGAAATCAAATGAATACGATATGAGACTGAGATGTCGGGATTCGCATAGTTTCTAAGGTGGCGAAATAGAGTAGTTGGGTGTCTTACGAGTAGATGTTAGTGCTGTGTGTTATTGGGTTAGGGTTTCTAAGGAGGCGAAATGGAGTAGTTCAGTGTCTTACGAGTAGATGTTAGTGTTGTGTGTTATTGGGTTGGGGATTCCAAAGTGGCGAAATAGAGTAGTTGGGTGTCTTACGAGTAGATGTTAGTTTTGTGTGTTATTGGGTTAGGGTTTCTAAGGAGGCGAAATAGAGTAGTTGGGTGTCTTACGAGTAGATGTTAGTGTTGTGTGTTATTGGGCTGGGGATTCTAAGGTGGCAAAATAGTGTAGTTGGGTGTCTTACGAGTAGATGTTAGTGTTGTGTGTTATTGGGTTGGGGATTCTAAGGTGGCGAAATAGAGTAGTTGGGTGTCTTACGAATAGATGTTAGTGTTGTACGTTATTGGGTTAGGGTTTCTAAGGTGGTGAAAAAGAGTAGTTGGGTGTTTTACGAGTAGATATTAGTTTTGTACGTTATTGGGTTAGGGCTTCTAAGGTGGCGAAATAGAGCAGTTGGGTGTCTTACGAGTAAATGTTAGTAGGTGTTGTGTGTTATTGGGTTTAGGTGTCATTATTGGTACTTGATTTGGTTATTATTTGTGACAAGATTACTGCCCGATTGAGAAATGCTCCAAAAGTTTCGTACAATACATTCATACAAATACTCTTCTTCTGGAGCAGTTCTGTAAAAAGGGAGATCATTTTCTATAATTTTTCACGTTTTTTTTTACAAAAAATTTAACCTACTTTTATACATTTTTTCTAATGTCTACACAAGCACCTCATATTGAAATGAATTATGTTTTCCCAGAAACATTTCGTACTGATTCCATAAACCTTTTTTCATTTGCTTTCATTTCTAACCTTTCGTTTCGACCACTTCAGTTTGTGTCTTAAATAATGGTTGTGAATATTGTGATCACAGGATAGCTTGGATCATTACATTACCTATATATTTTGAAAACCTTTTTTGAGACCCGGTTGTTTCTTTTGAGTGGCTATCTACTAATTTTTAAAGGTCTTAGTTGAGATTATGCTTAGATAAAGTTCGTTAAGTTCGTTAATATCACACCATGAATACCTTCCTTACCTGTAAGTGTGTAACTTTTTTTAATCTAACCTGGTTTTGTAAAGATATTTTCATAGCCTTGTTTTCATTTTAGTATCTCTAGCTGTTTTGGACTAATGAAATATTCGCTCCAATATTAAACAACTCTCTCCTGGGGCAAAAATTGTTAGCCTATACTTAAACAAAATGTATGTAATATATAACAGACGAGTCCATGACGCTTTTATCTTATTTCACTAGGGATTTTACTTCAAACAATTGCTATGAGAAGTAAACAACGAAGCCGAATATAATTTAGTTACTCAAGTCTTGGAACGTCATATTTCGTAAAGTTCTTAACTAAATTATACATTTAGTGGGTATATTTACTTGAATATAACAGGACAATGGAATTGTCCTAGGATCTTTCTAGCTATCAGTCGCTATATTGTGGTTGTTGCTAAATGAATGAGATTTTCAACAGCTAAGTGAAAATTAGTTCTTGAATGGATATTTCATTCAAAATAGACAGTTAAGCTAGAATCATTTGAATAGAGTTATGTTTGTGGACTTAAAGATAATTTGACTCTCATAGCCTAGCTTTTTTACTAAGCTCCCGCTCAAGAGGGTTTCCCAAACTTTGAAAGTTTTGTTCCTAGAAATGTTATTTGTTAATTTCTCTGTTGTGTTTATGTGCAATAAAGTATTTCTTATCTTAACATATATTATGTTTACCCAAAATTGTGCACCAGATAACCCTCTTTCATTTCATCACAGAAACCTCAAAATTGGTTTATCCAACACGAATCTTTTTCCACGTTTCAATCTTCAACACATTTGATGCCGTGCAGCCCGTAATACTCACGCCATCTCAGATCGGAAACAAAGGTGCGGTCCGTGGAGGGATTCATTCGTTCTTCTTTGATTATTGAAAAGTTCCGTAAAGCCAGATAACCCTGTTTGCTCACAAAGGCAAGCCAATGTTGTTTTATTTTGCACAAATATGAAGATTCAACGAAAAACTACTGACGTCAGTTTGAAGGCTCATGCTTAGATTTAAGATAGAAGATTCGTTGAAAAGATTTTTGAATATGTGGTTATGCTTTAAAAAGCCTTAATTGATATAAACGGCGTGTAGTGTCTGGTCAGGATTTATTTTTATTACACCCAACTTATGCAATTTCAAGTCCTTTAAGACAAGTTTCTAGATCTTGATAAACATATTTTAAAGCCTGGAAAAACTAATTAGAAACCCAGATTCAAGATTCAAATCTTCATTTCAATTGATTTTGCAAGATTTCATTTTGTAGGTGTGTTGAATCCAAAATGTTTCATTAATCATTCATGCTTACCAATATTACTTTAACTGACTTAAAAGTGTTTGAAAAGTGGTAAAGATAATGAAACTCCAAAGAAGAACTTATTTAACCAAATCATCCTAACAGACCAAAGAATGTGCTACTTCAAAATGTCTCGTTGCAAATAATTTAGCACACTGTTTCCATTTATTTACTAGACAATTCACGCCGCAGCCGAATTCCCAAAAGCTTCTAAAGGTGCTTCCTCACCGGGGAGCATTTGAGTGTAATGTACCGCTACAGGTTCAAGCATATCTTCAGTGAAGGAGGAGAACCGAGCATTGCAATCCGCACCTTGTGATGATACAATGTGTAATATACATTACACGCGCATGTTCGTCATTCTGGGAGGTAGTATTGTAATGCAATGCTCAAAGTCGAATCTATTTTGTTACATTACGCGCGCATGTACGAGTACGTCAATCAGGGAGGTGGTATTGAAATGCAACGCTCGAAGTCAAATCTACTATGTTACATTACAAGCCAATGCTCCCGGTGAGGGAGCACCTCAACCGAAGCGGCGCAAGCGAGCCTCTGGGTACGCAAACGCAAATTGAACTAAATAACGTATCAAAGGACTGCGCCGAGGAGCCGTCGGCCTATCCCACTTTATCCCCAGATTTGCTCACACAATGTTTTTGGGGCTCGAACCCCCATTGTTCCAGTGTTTGATTTCGTAAAAGATTACCTTGAACTTCCGTTTTCGTGTTGCACCGAAAATTGTAAAAGTGGAGGCAGCCGAGCCGAGACGAGTAGTTTCAAGCTGTTTTTTTTTTCAAAGTTTACTGAGACACCAGCATCATAATATTAACCCTTATTTTGTTCTTCATTAATTCAAACTTTCTTCAGTAAATCGATCGCTATTTCTAGCCACAAACATGGATATGAGGTTAGGTGGCTATATTTGGGTCAGCCTTAACTAAATGCTGCCAAATAGCAAAATCACCTAACGTATAGGAACGCAACAGAACGCAACGCAGTCGTAAGGGGTTATGGGACTACTGGTCTAGTGGTAGTAGTAATAACAGTTAGAATAAGTGTTCTCAAGTGGAAACGGCCTCTAAGCAAACGATGTTTAGAATGCCTTTCGGAATGATTGCCGAATCCTGGGGCGGAAAATGATACGTGAAAAAATAGCAACAAAATAATAAGGCACACTGTTTTATGATATTATTTGGGTCAGAACTCGTTTAAGCTTTAATTTCGACGTTAAAGATTACTGCCTCAAAAGTCGCGGAGTAAATTAAATTTCATGATGTCGTAAATTTTATGGGTCAATACAAAATTGGCTAAACCTGAAAACAGACGGTTTTTTAATTTTATATATTTTAAAAACACAAATATCAGCGTCGTGCTTTTTGAGAAAATAAACTCCGTGGGTAGGTATTTATTAATTAATCCATTTGTTTACATAACACGCAACAAAACTTTTAACGAGGGAAGAGTTTCCGAATTTGTTAATGAACATTTAATTTAGAAAGTTATCTACTAACATTATTTCCATCATTAAAAGTCAACATTTGATGTTAAATACGGAAAACAATAAATAAGGAACAAATTCGGAATTACGTAACAGGTTCAATTTCCTTTAATGTACTTACTTATTTATTTCATTGGCACATACATGATTTGATTTAAAAACATTGCTGCCTTTACATTGTTATTTATGTGTCTCCAAAATCATTTAGTTTCCGAAAAAAGTCAAAAACAAATATAATATTTAGGCAATAACCGACCATAGGATTTTTGATATCTCTTTATAATGACTGTTATACTTCGATTTTATTAATTAGCAAAAATATAATATAATACTTTAAAAAAGTTTTTACATTTATTTTTCGGTTACTAGCTATTCGTTATTTTTCAGTGCGTTATTTAATTTTAGCCAATTCCGAGAATTAAGCAATTCATGCTCACGCCCTACAATTAGGTTCCGGTATTTAATCGGTTTTGAGCCGGTCAATTATATGAATTCAAATTTGGAATGTCATAAAACTGAGCTTGGCAATAATGAGCAGGCGGCGCGCAGTAAACTATGTCGCAGTTTATATTGAGTGCGAGAGTTATTGGGCATTTCGGTGTTTGCCCGTTCGGTCCTTGTAAATAAAGTCCGGCTGGCCGTTACATCCGTCTCGATGCAAATTTAATTTAACGCACTGAGTTAATCTGTTGGTGCTTATGTGCAGACGTTGCGCCTTTGGAAATGTATTAGGAAGTCGTATGGCTTAATTGCACCTTCTATTCGTTGAAACTAATGGTTATGGAGGCCTATGTGGAGTTACGTCTAATGGCAAATGATTTCGAGTTATTAGTCGAAACATATTTGCCATTCATTATGAAGTCTATTTAATCTAATAAACAATGAAATCCGACATGGGCTAGCTTCGGTACCTACGCGGTACTGTTTTACAAATGGTATGGTTGTAATTAAATTTATGTTTTTTTTTATGTATTTATCTTTCTGTAAATTTGAGCAATTGAATTGAAATCATTCAGTTTTAGCTCCATGCTGCGGCACTGGGTACTGGTACACATAACACCAGCTGCCCAGAAAATCCGTTTTTAAAATATCATTTTTTTGTGTTTAGATTTAGGTTCACTAATTTAGAATAAGGTTCCTTTGTTACTAACAATTTATGGGTCATGTCCCGATATAAATGATTTTTAATTAAATTTAATTAAAAAACTCATGAAATAAGATATTTCAGCCCCAAAAATACCCATTTTGGTATTTGTTAATAAAACTTACAAGCACTTCTTGTCTCGTATCTTAGTTTTATCCAATACCTACAAAAACTAGCCACAGACTGGTGAATGAACAAAGAAGTGCGAAAAATGAACAGCGCAGATAACAACTGCAACATTTTATATTTAATTAAACACAGCATTATGAATGTCTATGGAAATGTCGCAAAGCCTAATGTGTCTTCATAAAACTAGAGAGTAACCTATGATAGTGTTAATATCCCTGGAAGCAAGACTTATAGGTCGTTTGCCGTTTCCAGGAAATAAATGGGATAGCCGACGCCGAGTGGAGCGGTATCCTCATATCGCTGGTAACTAGTGATGCCCAATAGGTAAATGTCGATAAAACCGTTTCGATACTTTTTCAGTTTGATTGTCGATAGCAGTTCTCCTATACCCAACAACACACTCTGACCGGAACACCTGATTTGTGTTACACAATTGCGACTAACTCTCCGGTGAATGACAACACCGAAAAAAAACAAGCAACCTGGATGACCACGGTAGACTCATTTATGGTTGAGTTATTTCGTTCATTCCTTCAGTTCTTCATATTTTTTGCATTGTCAGATATCTCTTGCTTGGTGCATAATGAATGATAAAATGATGATAAGTGTCAAAATTTGTTAATATAACTTGTTTATTTACTGACGAGAAATTATTGTTTTCTCAATTATAAAAAGGCACAAATCGCTCGTCAGGGAGGGGGCCTATTGGCAGTTAACCAGTCAAAAGTGATATACCAACAAGAAAATATGGTAATATAGGTATATGGGGGATTGACAATTTTGAGAGCTTAAAATAGTTAATGTTAACACATTTTGAGCTTACTATTCCACTTGAAGTTTTTTCCCTAACTTAATAGGTGTATGCTATTGATGAGGCAGTGTTCTGTGAATTAAATCTATCGATAGTTATTCAGTCCATCATCACTAACGGTGACATCAAGCTTTTTAATGTTACATAAGGCCTTTTTTTTTTTTTTTTTTTTTCAAGTAGGGGAAATGCCTTACGAATACCCGTCCACCGGGGGACGGACGGGTTATGTCGGACTCACCACTGGACAGATGGTATACCAGTGGCCCTACCGACTAAAACCCCTACTACCCCCTCTAATCGTCCGTTAGTGGGGGAACACGGTGAATAGCGCCTGCCTGTTACGCGTTCCCCCGGACGGAGCCCGCCTGCACGGCGGGCCGGAAGCGACCCCCCCCCCGCGTGAGGGGAGGCCAGAAGGGACAGCCGAGGATGTCAAGCCGTCCCTACCAGGCAGCGGTGAAACCCGTGCAATGCTGGCGGCGGCACCCCCGTACCACGCGCTAGCTGGCCACCGTACGCAGGCCCTACTGGGCCCGCAACCACGAGCCACCCAAAGGGCGGCTCCGCTGCCGTAACCTTCGGTACGGCCCCGCCGGGCCGCGACGCACAGGGGGGATCAGCCTCGGGTTACTGGCCCCCACCAACCGGTTGTGCACCGCGGCCCCAACCACGCGCCTCAAGGCGCCTGCAGGCCCCACTGGCCCCGCAGCCCCACGCCACCCTTACGGGCCGCAGCGGGTGGGTGCTCAGTCCACCACGCTGCCACGCCTGGGTTCTCTTCGCTTCCCGGTGGTGCCCCTACCACCGGTACTAGGCCCCCTCGCCACGCCGAGGCGAGAACCCATTTAGGGGGATGTTACATAAGGCCTAAATTAACTTTAATATCGTATTTAACAAAGTTTGAATTAATTGATTTCTATGTACGATTTGTTTATGAAAAGTGTTTAACAGCAGATATTTTTTAGACGATGAAGGCACGACATGTCGGATATGTTGGCCTTAAAATCGGAAATAAAAATACATAAAAATCTAGAAATGTATAGCAATTCGTCCAAAAACGGCCGAATATTATGTTAAAACTTTTATCAAGTTATCCAAGTGACTGGTAAACTCGATCTGGTTCCATAATATTGAATAAGTTTTAATTAAAAAGCCCTCGTCGCGTAACTTCGGACACAATTAGCCGGATTGTGGACCGGTTTAAACCGGATGAAACCGGTTAAATCAGCCTGATGTCCTGTAGAGTTACTGTGTTTAGTAAGTAGATTTTTAGATGCTCCTAATAGTAAATAGGCTATCTTTATAGGCACGGTCGGAAAATATAGTGATTTTTAAAAAAAAAAGTGCATCATTGCCATCAAAAGGGGCGGTAGGCTCGCTTCTACTACGTTGGGTATTTGGGTACTTACGTATTTCCTCCTCCCGTTTGTATGAAGTCAGATTACTGTATAATAATATTACCGTGGCACAGGCCTCACTTCAACCACCACAGGCCAGACGAGCCATACTCCAACACGCGAGCTCAACGCAGATTGTTGCAGGTGTGTACGGCTGAAACATTAAAGAACCTAGTATGTGTAGCGGAATAAATTTTACTGGAGAACAAAAAAACACACTCTTGTCCACCGAACTACAGTAACCTTACAGTGAAGTTGGTGATAAACCATGCAGTCAGAAGTAATGGAAGGACCTTAAAGACTATATCGTCACCGTCGTGTCAAAATTAAATAACTGACACATTTACCGAAATTCACTTTATAACATTTTTGAATATTGGAAAGTGTGATCTACATTTCAGTCTTTAGCCCGTTGCGATATGTATAATACTCGCTTAGATATCTTCGTTTTAGTAAACCTATTGACCATATATTACAACAAGGTTTGTACTAGAATTTCCGTGGAACAATTGAATAACTGTAAATAAATTAAATAACTACATAATAAGGGCCACTACAATAAAAACAAAGTCAATAAGATACTTTGTTGGATTCTGCCACAACTCACTCCAAAACATTGTTACAAAATTTAGTTGTGGCAAAATTGAATAAATGCGCTTGTTTAATTTTTCATTATAAAAAATATACATAAACATAATTTTGAGATTGATAAGTGTGCTTAGTCAGTTTTTCCTGTTTAAAGTCGTGAATAAAAATCAAGCTTATATCAAGCAAACTCAATAGGTAATCCAAAAACAATAAAATTGTAACATGTATCTGAATCCAACCTCTGACAATCAACTTCAGATTACACCCAAAACAAATATTCAAATATGAAAATTAAAATAAATCAACCTGGCTGTCAGGTATAACATACCAGAGAAATTCGTCCGGTCCGTTAATGGTCTCGGTAGCATAATTGGTAGTGCAGTCGCCCGGCTTGCGAAAGACGCGGGTTCGAGTCCCGCCTGATGCCAGGACCGAATGCCTTTTTCTGGTTTTCCTATCTTTAAAATAAATCAAGATGACTATTCCGATTCAACATCTAGCTCATTGACGTCAAGTTGAGCTGAAAATGCAGGCAAACTTTTACGACGATACGATGCATGTAGTTCACGATTTTGAAGGCCATATTCAGTAATTGCAGCAGCAGGTGTACTTCTTGTTTGTAGACTAGACTTGTTTAACGTATCTATGGATAATAATGCCCGGAAATTGATTTGCAAAACGTAAGCATTTGATTCTCAACCAAGCGTGGCGATTCCTGGCTACGGGGGCGGTTATGGTAACCGCGGAGCAGGGGGTGCTAGGAATCCCCGGGTAAGATCCAACTGCCACCATTGACGACTCAACCTGGCAACATTTAACTCACGCACTCTGAGGCTCGAAAAATTGATAAGTTACATTGGGATATTATGGGGTTATCTGAAGTCCGAAGAGAGGGGGGAGGGGAGGAAGGACTCGATAACCCTGCAATCCGGTAACTTACTATACCACGGAGAGGGCGACCAACAGTCCCTAAGTGGTGTTGGGTTCATCTTCACAAGTGTGTCAACAACGTGATCACTATCGGAAGTGTTTCGAGCAAGGTAGCGTACCTGATACTCAGAAAATCGAAACGACATTCGCTGAATGTCATTCAGGTCTACGCTCCGACTTCGAAACACGACGATGTCACGGTGGAGGCTATGTATGAGGAGATTTCTGAAGCCATGCATAGCCATAAAACCCACTACACAGTTGTGAGGGGGGATTTCAATGCGAAGTTGGGGCAACTTGGATTTAGGCAACGGAACAATAGGGGCCAGATTATTGCTGGCCGACTTCATGGAGAAAGAGAACCTCTTTATGATGAACTCTTTCTTCAAGAAGCCCGTAAACCGCAAATGGACCTGGATCAGTCCGGACGCGTAGGGTCAAAAACGAGATCAATTTTATCACGACGAAGAAACATATATTCAATGATGTCGCTGTGATCAACGCTGTTAAGAAAGGAAGCGATCACCGCATGGTCAGAGGCACATTAAATATCGACGTTTAAGGGAGCGCGACTGATGACATACACGCTCCGACCTATAGCGGCTAAGATTCGCAAACCCGAGTGCTTTCAGCTTCAAACCCGCTTCGAAGCTCTTGAGAACAGCAACGATGTGGATGTATACCAAAACGCAACCATGCCCGTCCGATTACAGAACCCGAAATCGAAACCAATCCAACTACAGCGAGACGTGAGACAAGGAGACGCTATTTCTCCGAAATTGTTCACAGCTGAGGATATTTTCATGCTTCTGGACTGGATAGGATGCGGCATTAACATCAATGGCGAGTACCTAACACACTTGCGATTTGCCGATGATGTATTTCTTATGGCTGAGACTTTGGAAGACCTGAACATAATGCTCGAAGATCTCGGTAATGCTTCTTAAAGGAGAAAATCTTCGAGCATGTTGGGACACAGGTTAGTCCAACTTCGAGAAAGAAATTTCTCGTCAAATTCAGCTCGGATGGGCAGCGTTCGGGAACCTCCGGCATATATTCGCATCCGAAATACCTAAATCTCTCAAGACGAAAGTTTTTGACCAGGGTGTGTTGCCAGTAATGACATATGGAAGTGAGACGTGGTCGTTCACTATGGGTCTCATAAGAAGGCTCAAGGTCACCCAGTGAGCAATGGAGAGAGCGATGCTGGGAATTTCCCTGCTTAAACGAATCAGAAATGATGAGATCCGCGGGAGAACTAAGACAACTGACATCGCTCGAAGGATTGCATTCTTAAAGTGGGCGGTATACATAGCGCGGAGAACCGATGGCCGTTGGGGCGGAAAGGTTCTGGAATGGCGACCGCGTACCGGACGACGTTCCGTAGGCAGGCCCTCCACAAGGTGGACCTACGATCTGGTCAAGGTCGCGGGAAGCCGCTGGATGCGGACAGCGCAGGACTGATCGTTGTGGAGATCCTTGGTGGAGGCCTATGTCCAGCAGTGGGCGTCGTTCGGCTGACATGATTACAGATTTTTTCACCAAAATTGCATAAATAAATGGATAAAACAAAACGAATAAATCAGAAATTAGGTCAGTAAAAGTGAAGCAAAATTTAATAAGCCCTCTTATTCACTGGAAATATTCGTATTAGTTACTTCTTGGGTGTGGCAAAACTTGTTAAGTGACATACAAAAACTTGATAACTGCAACTTAGTTGTAAAAAAAGTGTGTGGCAAAACTAAATAATTACTTTTTTATTTTTCTATTTAAAACAGTGAGAAGTAACATCATGGCAGACTACTTAAATTATGAAAGTAAACCTGCTGTATAACATATCGAAAGATCCACAGTAAATTTACTTCACCTTAAAAAGTTATTGCCATTTTTATGGAAAAAAAACACAAAAACGTGAATATCTCAGAGTTTTGGTTTTGTCAGTTATTTAATTTTGACACGACGGTGACGATATTATGACCTCAAAGACTAAGCTTCTATTTGAACAAGGTATTATAATTCATATTGACTTTCAATTTTATCAAAGATCTTCCCATCTTTCACCTTAATGTTTTGTGTTATGAATTTATTCATCCAAGCACCCGAGGTTCTTACGCATGCTAGAAATGGTTTCTCACCACGAATCGTTTGTAAGCCGTCCGTGCTAATACGAGCTTCAGCACTAAATTATTCCCCTTCAAGCTGCTTAAGCGCTGACATTCTTCAGCGGTCGAACGCTGAATTACATCTGCACAAGTAGAAATTGAGCGCAGTTGAATTTTGAGGTGTTCATGCTAGACTGGCGATAGAAAGGCACCTGCCGCAATTGAAGTGCTAACTTCAATAGTCGATTTGCTTCACCTTGAATAGCTGTTCTTCCTCTTTCGTATAAAAATAATGTTGAAATCTTATGCTTACCCACGAATTCACAAACTACAATCAACGTTGAGCACGCGCTCATGCTGTCCCTTTCAGTTCTATTGACATTTTACGGGAAGCACGAGTGTGAGCGCGTGCTTACCGTTGATTGACGTTTGTGAATTCGTCGGTTAGTACTTTTTACTTAAACGACCACAGTCACGAAATCATCAGTTTTACAAAAGGCCAAAATCAATGTGAGCGTGAAGTGAATTGAGCATAGAGAATGACTCTCCTGCCTTGCGAAGCATCTCCATACGACTAACGTAGTTGGCTGAACGGCACCATGGCGCATTTTTTGAAATATTCCAACATGTGATTAATAACAGTAATAAAGCTAACAAAATTCATAATGTGTAGAAAAAATACGTATCTACACATCGGCACAAAAATCACTGCCAAACCCACCAACTTAGCTATTGCGAATCGGAACAGTTGTCAAATCACCTTTTCATAAACCCTTTAATGAAACCAAAAATACTTAAATAGTTCTTGGGTATAAAGAAAATATTATAATTGAACCTGAACAACTCTGATTCATGGATAAAATTCAATGAAAAAAGTAAATCTTTTTGTATCTAAACTCTTTACTATTGTTGCGTTAAATAACATGCCAGCAGCAATTAAATTATTCTGTGTTAACGTAAGAGTAAACAATTCATTTATATTTAATTGCAGCCTTTGACCATCATCAGTCATCCGTTACTGTCTACAAAAAAATACCTAAAAGTTGTAGGTAAACATTAGAAACGCCGGAATGCTAGTTAAGTCATTAAAACAATTGAAACCCCTACAATACTGAGACACCATAACAATTTTGTGTTTCAGTTTTGGTGGCCTTCATTGTTTGGCCATATATTTTTTTCTTTCTTTTTACATAGACCGAGGTTATTTTACATAGAGGAGTATTGTGGCGAGGTCTATTCCCTTAAGTAGCATGCATCAGATCGAAAATGAGATCCAGCTACTACTAACTACTGAACTACTACTACTAAGACTGCAGGTTCTTCCAAGGATTTTGTACACGTTTAACCTGAAAGTGATAGTGAATTGGCTGTGGGTGAGGCTCATTGCGGTTAAAACATAATTGTTCGTTAGAACCAAAAAATACTGGGATGAAGACCATTTGTTAGCCCAGATGACCCAAGTTCAAGATACATTTACTCACAGTTACAGTAATATAGAATATGTTTCAAGAGTTTTCAGAAAGTAGGCTGACGTGCCTTGTCTTAATCAATTAGAGAAATAATGGCTGTTCCATTCTTTTGCCAATGTGCTTGCGCTAGCTGAACTTTATTTATTTTATTATTTTCAGCTTTGTAGTATCCCAGTATAAGAAGATCCCAATGTAGGTCAATTGGTTCAACGCACTCGGTCATTACAGGCATCACTAAACATAAAGAAAAATTGTTTTCTTTGAAAGGTCTACTAATTAAAGTTACGTCGATGGAATAATTGCAGCTGGCTTATTATAGAGTTAAAGTTAAAAGAATATTTTCTAGAATCACAGTATTTTCTGCAAAAGCATGATAAATAATTTAAAAGGAAAGCTAACGCTACAGGGCTACGCTCTATGGAAAATCAGGAGATAAATTAATTTGAAACAAAATACTAATACCGATTAATGAAAAAAAATATGGAATAGGTGGTGGGTATAAGTGTTTTGGCTTTGTTATTCGGTATAAATTCCGCTGTTTTTTAATTATTCTGAAAAGTAGGTTTTACTTCATCCCAAGAAAAAAATTACACGTAATACTCAAGAGGTTCGAAGAAACCCGACTTTATTTACATATGCATGAATAAATAAATAAATATTCGTACACAGCGCCATCTAGCCCGAAACTGAGTAAACTCATACTATAAAATCTAGACAACATGCTAAAAACAGCATTGAAACAAGTCGATTCTACTATAGTCCGTTCGCGTTAAGAATGTAGTGATTTCATTCTTGTCCTTCGACCTAGCACGCCCCTAACAAATGAAATCGTTCCTAGTTAGAAAGTCGAGTTTACAGTGCCCAAATGAACGCATTCTATCAAACGCAACGGTTTCGTACCTGAGTTTTGATGTGTGTAACGGATCAAATTATAAAAATACTGCATTCTTAACCCGAACATACTATAGTATGATAGTAGAACGTAAGATGTCAGATACCACCTCCTAACATGTTCCTTCATCCTGGCCCGACTCCTTGTGGTCTTCAGCGACGCTGCGTACCGGCAGATAACACAAAGCCTCAGACGAAGGCAGCAGCCCGGAAAACCGTAAAGCCCTGAGGTATGTTGATGAAGACATTCTTAACTAATTTAATCTTTGCGTAATCCTGCTTAACTTTGGTCGTTAATTAACAAATTAAGTGCTCCCTTGTACGTGTCATCCCTTGCGATTTACTTGATTGTATATTTTTTATAAGAGCTTTTGATTTTATTGTAATATCATACCAGCTATTGTATGCGCTTTTGTGTAAATGTATTATAATACAACATGACATGTTCTGTCTATTGATATTTTCAGGTAGGTTACCTATCATAAGACCGAATTTTCTATTCCCGAATTTCATTTTCCCGAAAACGTCTCGTCTTTTTTCGTTCGGCATTTTTTTCATTTTACCGAAATGACGTTTGCCACTGTATCAGTTGACCAATTATCAACTGGTTTTATTTCGTTTTCCAGCAGCATAAAAGCAGACAAGGATTATTTATTTATTCTTCAGGAAACATACAGTATTTAAATTTGGATGTTCTGGATTGAAAATAAAATAAGAAATTGACAGCACGTAAACATCATGCAAGTATTCAACATGCAAGTTTAAGGAAATCACAAGAATTCTGTCACGGCTCCGGCATTACGGGGCTCCGGCGGTTCCTCGCGTGCTAATCGTCGCTTCGGCTTGTTGGCCGGCTTCGCTGTCCAGCCTCAGCCGTGGCGCCTCGCTCATAGCCACCTGCTCCTCTGCCCGCGGGCCGCCTCGCCCCTCCATGCCTACGCGCTTTTAAATAACACTCTTGGGGTAGGGCAAAACAAGTACCACGAGGTGTCGGGGTTGACTGAGTCGGATTCACCCTGAAGTTGAAATTGCTGAAAATCGACGTTGACGAGACGTTGAACGTTATCCTACAGTAGTTGTGGCCTAGTAATATTCGGTAAAATGTGATTAAGGCAAAGTGATCATATGCCAAATAAGTCATCTGGTAAATGAAAAAAGTTGAAAGGAGACTTCGGGCAATAGTAAAAAGTTTATTCTGAAATTCGGTTTAACGTAGTTCGGTATAACGACACTTATGTCAAAAGATACTTCGACGGGTTAAAAATATGTCAAACAAAACATCTGGCAAATGAAACGTTGGTCAATAGTTTTCAGTCAAATGAAATTCGGACTAGTAAATTTCGGACAAGTGACGGGTTCCCTTTAAAGTATATTTAATCCTTGTAAACATCGATATCCGAAATTGTACATGTTTAAAAAACAAATAAAGCGTTAGTGAGAATTACAGTTTTTCTTTCACAAATTTTCCCCCTGAATGTTGATGAACGAAGAATGAACCTCTTGAAGTTCTGGACCCAGAGTTTAGAGGAACGCAGCTTCTACGACTTTCTCTGTCCCTATATCAAGGGATGTATGCTTAAATCTTTGAAAACCAGGCAACGGATTCTGATGTGGTGGTAGATAGAGTGATTGAAGAGGACAGTTAACATCCCATGACACCCACGCGAAGCCGCGGCGGCTTGCAAGTGTTTTAATAAAATGATTGTAGTTTTAAGACCTAAAAAAACACAACGTGTATAAATAAAGTCTGAAGTGAGTGAATAGTCATCTGGTCCGCCAGTTTCAATCTAACGGGAGAATAAAAATCGGAAAAATCTACGCGTATCTCCTTTTTGTTATTTTAAAACAATTGAACAAACAAATCTAGTTTGGAAATAAATCGACATACTGACGTGGACATGCATCTCAATACTATTTTAAATGGAATTATACTTTGTGCTTCATCCTCGAGATTAGAGAACAATTGTAGTTTCGCATAACTACTCGCTAATCTAACACTATAGTTTAAATATACATTAAATTTAATGTAAAAATAAAATAATAATATTTTGACAGTAAAATAGGAATATTTTGTCTTTTACACTGGCAACCCAAAGCCTACTAGTACGCAGTCGTTTCTGTCACGTCATTCGCGTTTTAGTGCTTCGCTAGTCTACACTGCTCTCAGCTCCGATATTTTTTTCATTCTACCCGCATTTCGGAGTTACATTACACGAAAAGAAAAAGTGACGAATATAGCGATGAATACATACATTAGACGCAAAATTAGGAGGATCGAAAAGAAGATGCGAAAACGCAAAAAGCTTTCTAGACCTACTTACTAGCTCCAGTAATATAACGCGTCGCCTGTGCTCTCGCTTCAAGGTATGTACAAATACACTTTTTTAAAGTACTTTCTTAAAATAACCGTGCGAATACTGCTATGTAACATCAAGCTATTAAATGGCGAGTAATTGATGAGCGGTATCTAAAAATCGCACGACTAAAAGTCAAATAAATTACAGTGTTTAAAATGACCGTGCGAATACTGCTATGTAACATCAAGCTATTAAATGGTAAGTAATTGATGAGCAGTATCTAAGAATCGTACGAATGAAATGAAAGTCAATTAAATTCGATTAAATAAAAGTCATGCATGACTCAATAGATGCTTCAAATATGTTATTTTTACCATAGCATTAGCGATAACGCATTATCATCTTACTAAAGAAAGGAAACCCAGTTGGTTAGTGCAGCCGCCCTGAGTGCGGAAGACGCTGGTTCGAGTCCCGTCTGAGCCCAAGACCGAATGTTTTTTTTTCAGGGTTTCCTATCTTAAATTCTTTAAGTGTTTCAATTTATTCAAAGAGAAATAGTTAAGAGTAAATAGGTATTACGATTTATACAAATTCGCTTTGCAAGTGAATTTGTTTGCGTAATTATACCTACCAATCCAATCCATTTTAATGGTATTGAACTAATCAACCATGCACTCGTGGTATTACGATTTAAACAAATACTTAGCGACCATCGCTTTGTAAGTAATTTTGTTTGCGTAATTATTATACTAATCTAATCCATTTATGGTATTGATTAGTCGTGCAAAATAATAAAATATTATATTTTATGCACTACCTCCTGATAGCCAAGACCTCTCAGAACTGCCGTTGACAGATTCCATTGCTCCGAGCGAACAACTTGGCCCACCTGCTTAAAAGGTGGATTTGGAGGTTAGGGAACCCGCCTAGGCGGCCCCCGCGCCGGTTACGGCTTCAGCCGATGAATGCCCACTACACGAGAATATCCTTGAGTTACTGGGCGACCCCATAAAAATCTAAAAAGATGGGTGATAATATTCAGAAAGATATCGCCCTTCGATGGGAGCATATCGCTATTACGAGGAGAAAAGAGCTCTACCGGCATCTCCTGTTACCTGTACCTGTTAATAGTCAAAGATTATCTGCGCCGATTCTGAACCCAGAGATTAAGGCTGCATTATCAGATACTATGATAGGCAAGGACAACATCGCGTCCCCAGCCTCACAATTTTTAACTTGAAACCTCGGCTGGCGAACAGCAGGCAGCCTGCCAAGAGGACACAACATCTTGTCTCGCACACTCAAGCGCAGACCGCGGCGCGCCGCAAAGGGGTGCACGGCAGCGCAACCGCCACCGCCTCCTCTGGCCCCGCTACCACCGCAGCAGCGGTTCAGGCAACGCCCTTAGCAGCGACAGTAGACTGGGTAAGTTTTTTTCTGGTCTCCTGTCTTTACTTTACAACCAATGGTGTCAAATAACAAATGACTAGGTATACCATTATGACGTGCTTAAAGCGTCACGCTATCCCATTTTTATAAGCCAGTAATACAAAAGAGTATCCCAAGACCTCCAAAGACTGTAAAAGACAGAAAATAGGTATAACTTATAATGAAGCCATTGTTGATCTAATAGCCTCTAGGGCTATTTCAGAATCTGATAGTCGTGTAGGCCAATTCTTATTAAGTTATTTTCTTGTTTAAAAGAAAGATGGTAAATCTCGTTTTATAATGAATTCAAAATCACTAAACAAATTTATAAAAACTGAAAACTTTAAGCTAAAGGACCTCAGAACAATTTTAAACCTAAAAACTAGTTTTCAGGGATTATTTTATGGCCTTTTTTAGACTTAAACAACGTTTATTTTTGGTTTCAGTTAATAAACAATATAGAAAATACCTAAGGTTCAGTTATCGGGGAAACTCTTTGAACTTATAAGATGTTAAATTGGCTTATGTACTACAGGCAGCCCCTTAAGTGTTTACCAAATTACTCTAACCAGTTATGTCCCTGCTGAGATCTAGGGGTCATATTAGGTCATCTATATATTTAGATGACCGGGGCTGTATAGCCCCTAATTGTCAAGAATGTTTGGATGATAAAAGTCAAACTAAGACATTATTTTGAGTAATTAGGTTTTATTATTAATGCATAAAAAAGCTGTTTTTTCTTCATCAAACCAATGAACTTATCTTGGATTCGTAATTGATACAAAAATATATATATATATATATATGCCTTGAGGCATTAAGTCCGCCAATTTTTTTTTTTTCATTGCGCAATTAAGAATTAATAAATAAATAAATATAGTTGCCGAATTGTATAAATTGAGCAAGCTTCAGCGTTGCTTCATTCGGTATTACGCACGTGTGGTCGGATTGCTAACCTCTTTGCTAAGACTTCGAAAGGTGTAAAATCTTGCTCTTTTACAGTCAGGAGACTATGATAGTTACGATTGCTTGCATAATAATTTACAAGATAATATGCAATGGTGGATTAAATCCATAATAAAGGCGACTAATCCCATTAGTCAAAATACTTACACCTTAGAAATCTTTTCCGATGCAAGCTAAAACCTGGAAGGGGGTAGTATGCGGCGAGAAGACCGCAAAGGGCCAGTTGAGCTCTGAAGAGGCTATAAAACACATGCATTTTTTTTAGAGTTATTATCTGCGTTTTTTGGTATAAAAACATTTGCGTCAAAATTTTGCCAATGCCAAATATTATTAAGGATTGACAACACGACGGCTATTTCGTATATCAATCGGGTAGTTGGCGTTCGTTTCCCTCAGTTGAACAGATTGACCAAAACCAATATTTGGAACTTTTGCGAAAAAAGAAACATTTTCATATACTTACGCTTCAAATATCAGTTCGATAAAAAACCAGCGACCAGACACGGAACCCAGGTGACTCCATCCTAAGACAGAGTGGGAATTAAGCAATCAAGCTTTTGATCGCATAGTTTCAGACTTTTGGCAGTCCCGAAATAGAGCCTTTTTTGCAACCAGACGAAGTATCTTGACTTTTTGTCTTGGTTCAGAGATCCTGGGACCCGTGCAGTAAACGCTTTGCCTATAAACTGGGGTAACTAACATTGTTACGCGTTTCCCTCTGTTTCTGCTATCGCAAAGGTTCTACGAAAAATAAGAACGGATAAAGCGCAAGGGATAGTTGTAGTGCCTTATTGGTCTACACAACCGTGGTTTCCGTTGTAATATCAACTGATTGTTCCTGACTGTTCAATTTTTAAGCCGAGTGATAAACCATTGAATTCTGTTCCTAACAGCACAACGAAGCTTCCAGTGTGCAGACTTATGACCGGAAAATTATCAGGGAACCTTTCGAAGGAAGTGTGCCATTAAGTTCATTAGATAGCATTTGTACATCTTTAAGTTACAGTTACATTCAATAGTTCAACACTCAGAAGTTTTTAAACGTTGGTTTATTTTTTTCAAAAAAAAAAAAAAAAGATTTTTTTTAAGGAAATGCGTTCAATTCATGAGCCAAATACGGGACACTGAATTGTTACCAGTCAGCCATATCCTTAATTATAGAATCGATAGTATCGACCGATGATGGACTCAATAGACTGTTAAAAGGTTTTTATTTTATTTTTTCAAACTCCGACCCCAAGTATAAGGTTACTTGGGATACCTCCATCGTACTAGACTACTTGGAAAATGTATACCCAAATGAGGATCTGCTTTTAGATCAGTTTGCGAGAAAGACTGTGACCTTACCAGTCCTAATCACAGCCCACATAGTCCAGACATTGTCACTTATTCTCACATCGTTGTTCTGATTCGATACATATCAAGATACCAGGAACTATAAAGAACCACAAGTTAGGCACCCATTAGTCCTGTCTTATCATTCCATTATAGGACATTAAACCAGATATTTGTCCTGCCAATGCATTGTTAAAATACATAACACCACCAAATTGACTATAACCTATTTATCAGTAGCAGAAAATCATTCCATTCGGTTGGCAGTCAAACCCTCAAGCAAGTGGATAAGTCTACCCTGAATGAAAGCAGTATTGACACTTCCACATTCTCTGCCCACTCTACCCGACACGCGAGCACCTTTGCCGCCAGCAGGCTTGGTGTCAACAAATATTTAATTAGAAATACTTACTGCTGGGTGGAGTATGACTAACGTTTTTTGGTAAACTTTATAACAGTGAAGTTGTCCATAACGATCCAAGCGAATCAGCTTTATCCATTTGGGGTCTTCAGTATTTAATTTTTCGCTTTCATCCAAAAGCCAATTATGTGTTCTTTAGTTCTTATGATAAATCTTATTAAAGAAGTAACATTTATTTTTTAAATTGTGGCAATAATATGCTGAATGATAACAATGTGAGTTGTACATTGTTTTTTCTCAAGGTGACTGTGAGAGATATTTTTATTTTGCAATAAATCGATTCTTAGCATTAGGTTGGGATTATAGTTAATTAAGATTTTGCAATAATATTTCCATCTCTTTCAACATCTACAATTGTTCTCTAATCTCGAGGATGAAGCACAAAGTATAATTGATGATTAAACGAACTTACCTTAAGTGAAGTTCTATCATAATTATACGAGGGCTTCATCCGAAGAGATTAGAACCCACCCTCCCTACAGACCCTATAAGAAATATTATTACAACATCTGAAAAGACGCTGTTTTTTGAATGGCCGTTAATAAAACAAGAGTTTGTTTTATTTGCAGTTTGTTTTATACATAATAATTATTACTGACTGTTGTCTACCAAATACTTTTAACTAAATGACGTGACAGAAACGACTGCGTACTAGTAGGCTTTGGGTTGCCAGTGTAAAAGACAAAATATTCCTATTTTACTGTCAAAATATTATTATTTTATTTTTACATTAAATTTAATGTATATTTAAACTATAGTGTTAGATTAGCGAGTAGTTATGCGAAACTACAATTGTTCTCTAATCTCTTCGGATGAAGCCCTCGTATAATTATGATAGAACTTCACTTAAGGTAAGTTCGTTTAATCATCAAATAGTTATCTATACGAATGAAATTTCAACACATTCAACATGAAACATTTAATAGAACGCATATTTGTCTAGATATTTTCAGATTTGACCTTAATGAAATTGCATATTTCTGTTGTGTTTTTTTGGTTGCTTATGCATTAAAAAAACACTGAAAAGCAAAATTGCGCTACGTTTGCTTCTCAATGCTATTAATAATGCTTTCATCTGATAAGCCCGCCTTTCTAGACGCCCTTGCAAGGGTGTGTACTGAGAAGTACCTATTAGTCTAATCCAACTTGTCGCTACGTCATGTTGTGACATGTCAGAGTTGACGCAGCTAGGTTTGATTTATTATTTCAGCAGAATAAAAACCAGTTAAGTCTGAGACGGTCTTGCGCATTGAGCGATATTTTATAAATATATTTTGAAACGTGAGAGATGAATTTCCAAAAGAGGATCAAAATCGAAAAGTAAAATTTGCCAGTTTTTGTCATAATTGCTAAAGATATCTTTCAAAAACGTTATTGAGAATCATCTATACCAACAATTAAAGGTTTCGGACATTATTATAATTTTAAGGTAGGTTTTCCTTTTTTAGGGCTCTTAAGAACACGTAAGATATTTTCAACCGGAAATTGTACAAGCCCCTGTATTATCTGGCTGAGTTCTATTAATACCTACTCAAGCCGTTTAAAAGTATAACCCTATTCCACCTATTTGCCGTACCTTTACTACTTCCAATTTAACAAAAACAGTAAACTTACTTAGATAAAACTTATTTCAATATATTTTTGGGCTAATCGAGATGATAATTAAACGTAACCGCGAGATGATCACGAACTCACTTCATTTGTTACCCGCTGACAAGTTAAGTCGTCTAGGGTGGCTGTGGCAGTCAGTATTCATAAGACACCTACCTTACAAGCGTTTCATTATAACCCCGCGGAGCGTAGACCGTGAAAACTCATAGAGGCGGCAGAATTACGTCTAGACGCAAAAATCGCCCACTAAACAAATATAAATGAAATTCAACGTCCAAAGGCTTCTAGTAGCATAATTATTCAGGGGTCAGATATTACGTCCTTAGATAATTATATAAGAGAAAGTGTTCTTATTATTTTATAAAGTTTCTAAATAATTTACCATTTTAAAAACACTATTTATTTCATTGTAGTCTTGGTCTTAGAGAACCCTGTCTTACGTGGCAACGAAGTTTAGAATGAGTAGGTACTGCTGTGTTGCCTAAGCTAAGGCACTAAAACGCCTAAAATGTTGGTTAATTCAGTGATTTACTCATTTGGTATTTAAATATGTTTTTGTCATCCAATTGAGAAGGTTGGTAGTACAGAGTTTGAACAAAATTAAAAATTTGTTAATTTGCTATTCTCGGCAAACGCAGGATCTTAATGCTTACTCTAATTTTGAATAAATCGAAGCATAGTCAAAGTAAAACGATTTTGAAATCGTTGTTATGGCAAAAAAATCAAATAAATAGGCGACTGAAGGTTGAATGAATTTAATATAGAATGAGTACTTAGCCAAAGTTCGGTATGTTGGAGAAAAATTAAATAATGGAAGTCTTTTCTGAATATTTCAACCCTATGACGTTAAGCTCGTCTGTTCGCAAGCCGCGTCGGAGCTTGTGAGTATCGTCACATGTTTTGGGTCTAGCTAATGCAATTTTGACAACCTCATCAAGCTTGCACTTGATTAGCGCCTAGGCTATACTTAAGTTTTATTGGTCGTTAAATTTGAGGAAGCTATTTACTTCCTGATTCGCGATTTTCGTTGAGTAGAACAAGTAATTCGTTTCCATGTAGAGTGAGATTTTTTAACTAGGAACAGTAGGCCAACCACAATTTTTTATATAGCATTAAATGGATATTTTGATGATTACTGAAACGGTTTGACGAAGAATTTGATGTAATGGTTCAGAAGTGGGCTGTTACACCAGTGGTCGCAGGTTCGATCCCCGCGCATTACAAACATTCGTGTATAGGAACATGTCTGTCAATAAAAAAAGATAGTATTTAAGTATGTTTATCCGACGCCCATATCACAGGCATTCAGTTGCTTAGTTTGGGGCTAGGTGGCGTTGTGTGGAATAATGTTCAGTGATATTTTAGTGATAGTTCCCCAGCATAGTTCTTGCCAGCATTCGTACTTTTTCTTTTTATCAGGATTGACTTGTTTCTATATCTCCATTTCTCTCTCTCTCTCTCATCTCATGTTATATTCTTATCATGACGCAATAAATTACAATCTTAATCTACGCACGTCATCGTTTGATGCCAACTCCTGAACTAATGAGGGAAATTCCTTCGTGTAAGATTACTGTTTTATCGTGAATGATGTCAGAAAGTCATGATACGGATAATATTTTGTCAAGCTTCATTTTTGGGCGAGGCCACAATTGGCCACTATTGCTCAGAAAAGTATCGATGACAATTTTGTTTTGAAAACTGTGTTAATATAAAAGATCTGCATGAAGATTGTAAAGGCTGTTTTGAGCCTTTGTTCGAGTTTGTTCTAAGCTCTTGACAGTTGAGAATTTGGCCGAAAGCTACGAGTATTATCAATGGAATCAGGTCATACTATATCGTAACACTTAATACATCCCAATCAGAAAGTTGGTATTTTGTAGTACCATGGAGTTTGTTCTTAGGTAGATCTATTTTAGATAAAATTTAAAAAAACACATCACACCTCTGTAAAAACAAACGCAAGGGCCTCGTCAACACACCACACCGTCCACACCATCTAATCAATGCAATTTCCCTTATAATGTAATTCGAACTCTATTTCTTCCGTCCCCCCTTATTAGAGGCCTAGAGGGCTACTAACTGCCAAAGAGGGGGAACAGCGCTTAACATATTAGCCATGTATAATTTATAGGTGCCGAGATGCAAATTCAGAGGACCTTTTTCACCCCTATTATTTTAAAGTTACTCGCTCCCTATATCGAATCATTACACAGGCGAATCTTTTGTGAATAGGATACGACGTTTGATCCCATTCACAAAGGAATTTCTATAGCAATATGTAACAACGGAAAACCTGGGCTCTTGAGTACAAAAAGAACCTTAGCTTGGAACCCTTTGGAATACACGTAATATTAACGTGAATAAACCTGTGCCTTTATTAGAAAAAGAACGTGGCTTAAATGTTGCTGTTACATTGTGAAATAGTGCTAATAATATTGTTCAACTAAATAGTTCAGTTTATCAGCGTTTTAGAAAAAAATAACAAATATTTTTTTAACCTTCTTATTTTCTAATCAATGCACTTACTGGTGAATTATGTGCGCAAATTAGGGGCTTATTAGTTAAATTCAAACATGCTGAATATTAGCGGTAGACTCGGCCCTCACCACATAGGGTTCAAATTCATACAGAGAAATGTGGTCTCCATTTTGGATAAAGTCGAGAGCGTATGTCATGGGTCTGCTTACTACATCTCTCTTGTTAATCTTATTTTGATTAGACAAGCTGCCAAATAGCTGGTTACACACTCTCACTGCTGCTTAGATATGGAACGTAATCAACAATGCGATATAATATTTTACGAGTTGGATGTACTTACTTACGCATAATATGCACGAGGATCAAAGAGAGCCGCGACTTTAGCAAAACGTATATTACAGATAATATATTATATTATGTCCTATTTAGCGTAGTGGTAACGCCAGTTGAGACACGAAGGATTCGATTTTGGCACCACAATGAACGTTTGTTGATAAAAACGAACGAATAATTATCGAAACGTTGTTTTTCAATTGTTACTGAACCTTCATATTACATTTAGAGTGATCCAATAGTGCATTTTCAGTGGGATGTTAAACTCATTACAGTAGTAAAATACAAATTCCAACTAAATCCAAACAGTAATTAAGCAGACATACACAAATGTATGTATGTACAGCACAATGGTGTTTATGAAACAAAATTGACACGCAAATTGGTTGAATTCAACACTCCGTGCTCAATAATTAATCCCCAATTATATTGGGACATAGGTTTTAATTACGCATCCAACTGAATTTGAACAAGGTATAATTTTATTTCGTCCTGTGGAAGCTATTTGGCAATTAGATTACTCCACTTGTCGAAAATATCGTATTTATAACTTAATCTTCAATTTTATTCAAACTCTGTAGTACTTTTAGATAGCAAAAATTAAAACAAATATTAAAAACCTGAACGGAGAAGAAACCATACCATTTGTTCCAGAATAGCCGTGGTGGCTGTGGGCATGTCACGTAAGCCAATGCAGCCAAGCAAATGATCCCGAATTGTCTCCCGGCCTGTGGTAACCCCTCAGACGGATTCCGCTGCAGGAAAGGCCAATTTTTTGGCCATGATACCTAAGGATTGACAGAGTCACGCACAAGATCGAGACCCTTGATGAAATTTGTAGAGACCTTTGTTTAGTAGCGGAATACTTTATTTAGGTTTAAAAAACTGTTTTTATCAACAATCATTTGAACTGGGGCAGGAATCGAACCCGCAACCTTTCAATTATCAGCCGTCCCTCGAACCAAAAGAGTACGGTTGGCTAGTCAGTCAGTAGTCCTCAAACTTCATATTGCAAGACAACTTTATAACGATTAAATTAAGAACTTTTTTGAATGTCAATTTGACAGTAATGAACCATTGACTTTAATAGATGACTCTGTGTGCGGCGCCGGTAAACACCCTTAATTAATTGTGACAAAACACACAATGAAGTTCCAAGACTTAACTCAAAAAACAAAATGGCTGCAACAAAAGCCGTGTTAAGCCTACCGTAAAATCGCGAATAAAAAGTCTAGCAGCAATTTTAATTTTCGATAGCCCGAAGGCGCCGCAAACAGTAGTCGTCGTGATACTGTATTTTGTGCTTTTCAAAACTTTTTACATGGGTCCAAGTCATGAGTGAACATTCAGAAATTTTCTAAACCACTTCGGTTTCGAAAATAATGCATTTTCGAGAGCTCTAGAGCCCTGTATTTCATTCCTTTGGTTAGAAATAAGGGCAGCGATGCCTACATCCTATGATTTGAGCTTCATGTTACGAAAACGACAACATATCGTTATGTTAGTCATGAAGTCGATTCACAAGTCTTGGCTACCGGCAGATGATAAAGGAGCCACTTAAAGGTTTTAAAACGTTCGCATTTTTTGGTCACTACTAGTATAGGTAAGTATAAGCGCTATCCGGCGGACGCATAGTGTAAGTCTTCGTTGCAGCGGAGCGATGAAACAATTGCACTATTCATATCTTCAGAACCAAACAATTATAAAGTAGGATTACTGCTCGTACGACACGCTACCTCTTATAGTCTGAACTGCATAACTCAAATCAAAACGCAACGTTACATTATTTCGCTATCCAAAACTCTGACTTTATTTTAACCTTTTTTTAAGCTTTCTTCCTTTATGTGCTTAGCTACCCCACACCTGTTTGCTTCGGGGCATTGCCCTTTTATATTTTGTTAGGTAATGTTATGGCGCGGTGGTATGCGCGAATCAAAGCACCACCTTTGGGGTCCCGCAGACTCAAAGAGATGAAATTTGATAACGCCATTACAGGAAAGAGCGAAAATAAGATCCTGAAAAGATCTTTTCCTTTCATTTTGTTAAATTCAATGTGAAAAGTAAAAAAAGATGAGGTTATTTTTGTTAAAATAGTAACTCTTTGTTTTGGTTTATTTATTCTATCATATAGAAACAGAATATTCTGTTCCTTGCAAGTGAAACTGCAGAATGGCGTTATAATTGTGTTTTATTCATAGACCAGTTGGCTTACTGGCCAGAATTATTTTCTAAATCCCTAGTCTCCTTTGAGCAGTTTTCCAGTTAAAATGTTATCTATAAATTATAGGTTTGGCCACGTGTTTTTTGTACATACGATATGATCGTGTAAATGTCGAATAACATAATACGCCAAGTGATTGAAGAATTGAATCCGATTACGATGAGAAGGTATATAAATTCTATTTCAAAATTTTCAGTGCTCACCCGATTGGTTGCCCCGTCCAATATTATGTACATGATAAGCTGTCCTGCCTTTTGGTAAAAAAAATAATATATCAAATCAGGTAGGTATTTTTTTTGTATAGGTACCATTTTCACTGAAAAGAACTAATCGTATATCGTAATCTAAATAATCGTAAAAAATGACTTTGTAAAAACGTCATGTAAAATGATCCTGAATATAATATAAATGGAATACATGTAACGACGACGGTCAACGGCATGACAGGCTTCCCGCACCGGTCAGTCCTTCTTTCTCTATTGCAAAGAAATTTTATTCGACATGAGCAAGATATAAAACGGTAATGAGAGCTTGATGTGCCGTTGATTGGCATTGGTTAACCGGCAGCCGGCATCAAAAAATAAGGCCCGAGAAGAGACAAGGCAGAACAATATTCTAAAGATTTTTTTCAATGTAGTAGTTAAAGTTCTCTTAACAAACCATGCGAGTCATACAGTTTCAACATGAGCATAGATTGAATTAAACATAATTAGAGTAGTCTTTGAAGTTGCCACTAAAAAAAATTTTGGGAATCTTCATTTCATCTAACCAGATTTCAGCTAAAATAAGTTCGATAGATACAAATAATTAACTTATTTTTATTTGAAAGTCAAAGGATGACTAATTAACTGATAGGTTTGTAAGGATTTCAACTTCAGTTGTTACAATTGGGAGTATTCTATTTAGGAATAATCATCTCTTCTTATCTAATCTCCCAACTCTATCGACGGAACCTTTCAGTACCCCTTTTTCATCCATCCTTGAATGTTGTTTTTACGCTTTATTTCACATAAAATGTTATTTTATACTGTTTTTAAAACTCCTCAGATTTACCCTCGTTATGATTAACCTAAACAAACAATACGTTGCATTTTTTTAGGAGTTTTATTTTCTCTTCGAGCACAAAATTTGTATACGAGCAACGAGCACGCATTTTATAAAAAAATCGTTGTTTTCTGTTTGTAATATATTTAATGTAATTATTCATTTGAATATGGCCCTTTTGTTAATACATGTATGTGTTTGCAAAGATACAAAATAACATAAGTACTGACAAAGAACAATTTATCTCGTCACACATAATTGACGTAGAGACTATTGACAGGTATAATGTATCAAGCTGAAAGGCTGAAAGTAAGATGTAAGTGATTTAAAAGTTTTCTTGACGAACACTTTAAAGTTTTATGTTTCGTTTTTAAACTATTATGATATAAGTTATCTTACAGTGTTATAAATACAATACAATCTGCGTGTACACGACTCTATTAATTTAAGTATTGCTCATTTTTGCAACCTTTAAGTTGATTCTTGAAGGGCGCGGGGCGTGAAAAGGCATTTATGCAGGTCTTCAAAAAAAAGGTTGACTAGCAGAGTAGTTCCCCATTACTGTGCTTGTCAACCCCATATCTGGACCTCACGGCTGCTTCCCATCAGGTGGAGTGAGGTCATCTTGAAGACCACTATAAAAATAATAATTGACAGCATGAAATCATTTTTTTACTGACCTCTAATAAAATAACAAAGAATTGCGTTTTTTATTTTCATTTTAACTCTAAAGGAACAAAATTCAATTTGAATAATCCCATCAATGAATAAGTTGGAATAACTACGGAGTTATTGTTTTTTTTTTCATATCGAAAAAGTAAACAGGAATAAACAGGAATCTCATTATAATTATTTACGTACTGTGTTACAAAAAACAAAAGCCTGCCTTCTGTTCTAATTTATGATTTATAAACCATTACTCTAAGAGCTCCGAGGAAGAAGCTTCACGAATAAAAAATATCTATTCGCAAGGGATTGGACAGTGGAATCCTTTTCAAGGAAATTTAGTTTTTAAATATACATTTAAAAATATTACCCGGTACATTATGTGGAAACAGCGCCCAAAATAAAGGTATGCCTGTAAAATATTCGACGGAAGAAGAAAAAAAGGATAATTGACTGATCCATAAATATAAATATTATTTAAACTCTAGAAATAAATGTATGAGGGAAGCCTGTGTCCAGCTGTGGCAGGCTTGTGGCTAGTAACCACATTGTCATTGTTAATTGTGTTAAGGTACCAAACAATAATGCAGAATTAATTACTGTACAACGATATAGAAAATAGTTACAATTTAAGCGTAATTATTTTGACTATGTCGGTAAAAATTATTCGAGAAAAAACCTCGAATAAAAAAAAGCGGTCAACCAAGTGCGAGTCGTACTCACCCATGAAGCAGCAAGTAACGTTATGAAATCAACTGTTAATTTTTTTTTGTATTTGCCTCGATGTAATGTAAGGTACTGAAATTGATGTTCCCGGTTTATGACGTATTAAAAAAACTACTAACTACAAAGATCTCGGTAAAATTGATATTCCGTGGAAATTTTCATGGTATTTATTTATTTATCATCATTCTCTTGTTTTAGAAATTACAGTGACACGTCACCTGTCCCAGGTCGCTCGCGCATACAATTCCTTTTAAAAATGGTATTAGTAAGAAACCTCCATATTATGATTTTAGAGCTTTCCTAATATACCTATTACTTTTTCATTAAACTCACATGTAAGGTTGTTAAAAATTTTTTTTTTGTTATAAGTATGGAGAACTCATTTTTTTTGTGTGATACTCTTAAAATGGTTCACAAAAAACGTCTTCATACCAAGTTTCAAGAACATATTTCCTATAGATTCGAAAAATATTGGCTGTGACATACGTACAGACAGACATAGAGATTTTTAAGGATTCTGTTATTTTACGGAACCCTAAAAAGCACTTCTTAATACAAACCAATAGAATTCACAAGCATGCAAAACCCGAATAAATTATGATAGTACCAATTAATAGAATATTTAATTTTATTCGCATCATTATATTATTATTTCAATTAATTTAGAACTATTCTATTCTAATATTTCTTTGTTGAAAGTGAATTTCAAAACTCTGAAGAAACAAAATTAAATGTCTTTAAACCTAATGATATTTAATGTTCAAAAGCGTATTACTGTGACAATAAACAATTACATCTGAAGATTGCTATTTGAAACCTAAATTACTTACGAAAGTTCCAGTCAAAGTAACTTCGTTTGTATTTGAAATTTAAACAACTAGGTAATCATTCAAATACTAGCAAGTGTTCAACGCGTTTGACAACTCTGTGTAAACACTTCTAAATAATTCATGAATAATAATATCTAACAACGTAACATTCAACTTTGTTTGCAGATGAAATGTAGATACCAATTTAAACGTCTTCTGAATAATAGATTTTAAAATTAAACTTAACCTACGGTGTCGTTGGCTGTAACAGGCCATTTATCATTAAAATTAATTTGACTTCATGTTACGCTAAACGTTTCTTATTCAGTTCGTTTCCTTAATTAAGCAATCTGTTTACAATGAAGCAATTAATTGGTATTTCCATTGTTTAAAGCCGCGGCAAATTTCGCCACCCTCCGGATGGCTCGCGAGCCAATTTGGAGGACGGGAAACTTACTATTTTTGGGTTCTAAAAAAATAAATAAGTGAATTCCTATTGTTTAAATAAACAAATTAAAAATATGTAACTGAGATATTGGAAATAAAATTAATTAACCCCAAGTTTGAGACTTTAAAAAATAAGGTAAAATAATTAACTGGATTTCATAGTAACATTTTTAACATGGATTAAAAATCACCGGGTGTGAAACCTGTTGTGTGTCTTGAATATAATATTTGGTAGTTTTCAGTTAGGATTTTGATGAAAAAAATGAGAATTGAGTCGATATGGGTCAAAAGACTCTTAACTACAGTCTTTTGACAAATAACGCCCGAACCAGTACTAAAGACGAAATAAATACTATTCATTTTATAGAAACTTAATATTTTAGTATTTAGTGTAACTTAATATTTAGTGTAACGTACTTATTATATTTTTTGATTGTGGTCTTCAAGTTGACGATAAAAATCAGCCTTGTCAGCTAATCACTCTCATTTTGCAAGCTTACATATTAGTACTAAAGTGTTTTTTTATAGACTCTTCATCAAGTGCAAAAGTGTAAGCCGATAACTATAGCCTGTTTGTACGACATCAACAGTCTAAAACTCAAATTTACTATTTCTAAAAGAATATCAAAATCCTAGAGCTAGGAATTATTTGCTCAAGGCCTCAAACGCTTTTTACGAGCAAGTACGGTTGCATGTTCCAAGCCCATTTATAAACTTGCGAGAGCCCTTAATAGACTGTCGACAGTCAAATGTCACCGGGCGTTTATATCGCGTTCACCTCGATAGCTCCTGACTTTATTATTGGGGAAAACAAACAAAATGCTACGGTAAAGGTAGGGTTAACTTATGAGGTTTGAAGTTAGGTCTTTTTTCTTTGATTAGCAAATGATGCTTTTACAGGTTATGCTTGGTGTTTAAAAAAAGTGTGAGGTGAGAGTCTCGTGTTTGATTCCCGCACAAGAAACAAAATATTTGTTGACAAAAACAGTGTTAGTGCTAAATTAAGGTCTATATTGTTTGTTTAAGTCGGGACTTTGCACAATGTGATCAGTTAACTATTAATTTGAAACTCTTATTTATAGAGGTATTAAAGTAAGCCACGCTATAATACCTATATATAGTTTCTATGAAGGCCAGCGTGATCCAGTTTTACTACAAACACTCGTGAGCCTAATATGCATTATTATCGCAAAAAATATTATTTATTTACCTCTAATTTTCATTACTAACCCAAAAGGCCGAAAAGACCCAACCTGTCGCGTGCTCGCGGTTAATACGGCATTCGGCATAAACCCTGCCCGGCCGTCCATACGCCAATTACTTTGATATACAACCGTCGCGTTAGTATTTACTATTTATAAATTACCCACTGTTTAATAAAACGCTCTAAGTGTTATTATTAATGAAGTGAAAATGTGCGGCGTTTAATCATTCACGCTTTTTATGGAGGTAATTTTCACCCAAGTTTACGTTGATGGAGTTAAAGACCGAATTAACGTTCTAAGCTGTATTTGATTTTAACGGCACTGGCTCGTTTAGCGTCATACGTTGAGGATTCTGTATACGGTATTTTATCTCATAAATATTTTCTTATGTAGGTACTATCAGCAGACCCTGGAAGAATGGATGGAAATGTCTGTCAATGTATGTATTTAATGTATTTACAGAAAATTAGCTAAGCAAATTTCTTCTACGACCCTTTGTAACTCGAGTAGCGGCGCGTCTGGATGTGCTCACGGTGCTTCTAATATTTTGAGAAAACTTTTGCCAACAAACGTGGATGAAATAGCCAGTATAATAGATCATCTAAACTCTAATACTAGTACCGGAATTGACGGTATAAGCACTAAGTCAATAAAATGTGTTAAGAATTTAATACTGCAGCAGCTAACAAACTGTATTAACTCTAGTCTCGAGCACGGAATCTTCCCCGATTCATTGAAGGTAGCGAAAGTAACGCCCATTTTCAAATCGGGAAGTAGATCTGACCCTGGAAATTATCGACCTATCTCAGTACTTCCAATAATATCCAAAATATTTGAAAGGGTACTCTACAACCGCCTTGATGTGTTTTTAAGTTCCATTGGTTTTTTGTACGAGAAACAGTATGGTTTTCGTCCTAAATCAAGCACTCTCTCGGCAACAATAGACATAGTAACCAAATTAAAAACAAACATAGATAGGAAACAGATAGGAGTAGGAATCTTTATAGACCTGAAAAAGGCATTCGACTCAATCAGTCACGACTTGCTACTGAAAAAGCTAAATTTGGTTGGTGTTACTGACTTGGCATTTGATATGTTTAAATCATACCTTGAGAATCGGAAACAGGTAGTGAAAATAGCTCAGGCGCAGAGTAGCACTAGTGTTTTAACGTATGGGGTGCCACAGGGTTCTATCTTGGGACCCCTTTTATTTCTCGTGTACATTAATGATGTAAAGGAAATTGGTCTGATAGGTGACGTAACCCTATACGCCGACGACACCAGCTTATTTTATTTTGGAAAAACAATTGACTCTGTTTTAGCCGATGCACAGAGAGACTTAAATACTTTAAATACTTGGTTCCAAACTAACCTCCTCACAATTAATACTGCAAAAACAAACTTTATAATATTCGCAGCTAAAAACAAGAAAATACCACAATTCACACCACTCATTATAAATAATGTAGCAATCAACCGAGTATATAAAGAAAAATACCTGGGACTCATTTTAGACAGTAGTATGACGTGGAAATTTCATTTAGAAAAAGTTAAATTAAAGCTGACGTCTCTTACAGGAGCACTCCGCGGTATAGTGCGTTGCCTGCCCTGGCAAGTCCGGTACACTATATATAACTCACTCGTGAAACCTCATATTGACTACCTAATAGAAGTGTGGGGAGCTGCTGCCAAAACCAACAAACAAATCCTACAAATAGCACAAAACAAACTAATTAAAAGACTATTCAATTACAACTTCCTAACATCTACCGATAAAATATATAAAGAAACTAAATTGATGAATATTAACCAATCATACACTTATAATACGTGCATATTAATACGTAAGATATTAAACAAGAAAATACATACACAAATTACCTTTACAAAAAAACATCAAGTACAGAAAGTTCAGTTAAGAAATGCAAATAACCTAATCCTGCACAAACCTCGTACAAACCATGGAAAGCAAAATGTTTTATATGAGGGCGCACAGTTATATAATCGACTACCTAGCGACATAAAAGAAGCAAAAACTACAATGACATACAAAAGACTTCTTAAACACTACGTCCTCCATAAAATTAAATAAATTGCTATAAATTAATAAAATATTCATATCGTCACTAAATATATATATATATATATATAACTATTTATATAATAACTAACTAATGTTTAGTTTTAAATAAATACATAAAAAATAATTTTCATTTCGAATAAATACTTATATTATCTTGCGAGTAAAATACACTTGTCAACTATGTTTACGGCACATCCAGTTGCGCGCTATGTTCGTGTTTGCGCGGTCGAGTCGTCAAGTTAAAGATTTATACAAAATGTTAAGCTACCTTCGATGGATTAAAATATTTGCTTTGTCAACGATAGAAATTAGGTTCGATGCAATGTTTTGATTGTCTGATTTGAATGTAAGCATAAGTAAAGCCCAACAAAATGTTTGAATGTTAACTGTTTTCTCATGTAAGTGATTATTGTAATCTTTATGGGAAATAAATGATTCTTTAAACCTAATAAACATGTAAATAATCAATTCCTTAATTCTTTAATTCAGTTTTAAGAGGTCTTAAATCGAGCGCTTCAAGCCGTGCGATTAACTTACTGATTTAAACTCACAGGCAAAAGCTTTCTATATTGAATTTTATTCCTCTTTTATTTTCAATGTATCTAGTATTCTTGAATTCGTTACAATTATTGCTGAAATCTTTCAGTTTGTTGAAAGCAATTAATTCAAATTCAAATTTCCTCCTTCTATTGGCTATAGTCTACTACTTCTTTCTAATTTCGAATTTGGCACCGCCAACAGCATTTACTGTCTCGCCCAATGGTTGACTGGTAGAGAATTCTTTCAGCATGAAGTCCGCCTTTTGTACTTGTTTGTGCATTAAAGTATAAATAAATTTCGATTTTATTAAAGAAAAAAGCGTAGTTATTTAAAAGGCCGGCAACGCATTTTGTAGCTCCTTTGGTGTTACAAATGTCCATGGGCGGCAGTATTCGCTTTCCATCCGGTGATCTGTCAGCTCGTTTGCCTCCTATCCTGTAAAAAAAAGGATTATTATTCAAAAACACGCTGCAGAATAAATTGCTATCTTGCTAACTAAAAAAATAATCTGCAGTTATACACAGAATAAAATCTGTCTAGTTAAAAATGTTAACGTCTACAATTTACGACCAATATCAACTTACACCCTAGTATACTCCGAAATGGGGATTATTAACATTCATTTGACCATTCATGGTAATCATTAAAGCTTAAATATTATTATTCATATAATTAAGTATATACTTTGGTGTTAATTAAGGGTTGTACGTTTTTGTTTATGAAATAAAGATTTGATTATTAATGTCGCCTTTCTAACAATTTTTGTGTAATTTGTGTCAACTTACATTTTTTTACTAAAGATATACCTATAAGTACATTTTTTAAGTACTTGCTTAGCATCATTAACCTTAACTTCACTGCGTTTTCTACTTAAAATCTTAATCAAACAGTCATAAATTTTATTTTAAGAATTCATCAAAGAGATTGTTAAGCATACCCTTTAATGCTTTATGGGCTATAAATAGTAAAAACATTGGCTATACAAACCATAAACTGATTTAATAAGCAAACGTTGCACTGGGATACAAGTTGAATTTTGAACGAAAATCCATCTGTTGCACTTAGACTATAAAATCGGGATTTTGCTATGACAACATATAGACTAACCCCCTTATTCATAAAAACTTAAACAGCTCTTATAGGACACGATAACTTTTGTATCGGTTTGTCACTGTCATTCTTGTTGCTGCCGCCATTTGCGAGTAAGTGACAGAACACGTCAATAGCTTAAACAATGCGTTAGCTTTGCGTTCGTTTTTATGAATGAGGGGGTAAGTACAAAGAAGCTCAACCAATTACCGTGTGGATAGTCAAAATGTTGAAGTCATTGACTGCCGAAAAACCGGGCACAATAGAAAATCTTTTGTCTGTAGGTTAAGATGAGACAGAAGACTGCTTTTCTGTCAACATTTTAACTATCTAAAGTCGACAAAAATTCACAAAAACACACACAAAGAAGACTTTAACCCCAGGAACACAGTAATTTAATTCAAACAAGTGAATGAATTGCATTATTCACAGTTTCACCGCAACAAATCCAATAAAATCATGGATTCGAAGTATTTACTTATGTTTTAATTTATAGTCAGGATCAGTACTTCCTGTCGGTGTTGGTTTTGATGATCGCGTAGGCGCCATCTCGGCAACACAATGTTTTTGTAAGTGTCAACTTTAGTAGCATTCGTGGTGTCGGGGATTGGTGCAAGTCACAAGAGGAATATTATTATTCACATATCGTATCGTATTCACATTATTTTTACAACTATATATCTCAACTGAGTTTGAACCAACTATCACCAATATCTATGTTTTCCCAATTTTAATATGCATTGTTTTAAACTGCGAGTGGACCCTATTTTCATGTTAAATTTCATCAACACATTGTTCATTAAGTACTTGAAAATAATATTTATACATGTACTTTTTTCTTGATGTCTTCGTTAATGTAACTCATGCTGCGATATCCTATAATTGGCTTTGTATTTTCAATGATGTTATGTTTTAATTTGTACTCATGTATTTGCTGTTGGATATCCGAAAAAATAAAATAAAATAAAAATAAAAAAACGACTTGTGCCTTTTGGCGTCCAATTGAAAGTAACCGAATGAAAGACTGTGTTTTTAAAAATTTTGACGAAACAAGATTTAGCTTCATATTTTTATTTCAATTCTAAAACTGTTTCTGTCGCATTCAACGTCTAGAAGTATCGTAGAGTAGCATAAAATGGCTTGTGTTATTTATATTTATATCAATGATTTATTGAATACGTTTGACTCATCATAATCTGCTTGCAAAGGCTCTGGATATCTTTTCTTTCAACTAATTGGCCATTAACTTAGCAAAGTTTTACATCGTCTCACACGAGACAATCAGGGGAGTTAAAACATCTTTATTTCGCGTTATCGGTTATTGCTAATTACCTGCAGGATCTTAAAAATCTGTTGTATTCATAGTCGGTGACTAAAAATTGGTTACTAAAAAAACCTTTAATTCAAATAAAAACATTTTCAGAATGTCTAATTTTGGCTCTTACATACTAAACTACCAAAATCTTAACAGAAAAGTGGAATCTTTCTGAAAGCCAGCGGTATTTCACCAATTTTTAAAGCACATACATTTTGTCGGATACATTTTAACAAATTTTAATAGGTATTTTGCTTTCGATAAAGATGTTTTTTTCTTAATGGAGAGACACAGCATTGATGGAGCTAAATAATCGAGAAAAATAACATAATACAAACACATCCTCAACATTCAGAGGCCCACACTTTATCGAGCGAACGTATGCCCAATGAGGTATGAGACAAGTTGCTTGGGTTTATTTATTTTGTTTGAATCATATTTAATGGTGAAGTGCGCAGTTGTGGTAGTGGATCGGCAACGATCGCTATTGTCAAGCTACACACGCCGAGTCGGAAATGGGATGGGAGACCGCCCCTTCTAAAATTTAATTATACAATTTTCGAGTTTCTCCTTGCTTCAGAAAGAACGTTAAGCAGTTAGTCCCGGATGATGTTCCTAAATGTCAGTCGTTAGGCATAGTCAGAGGCCTCACATTAAGGTTGCTCACTAACCTAACACCCCTTCTCCAACAATCCGCACTGAGCCAGCGTGTTGGAGTATGGCTCAATCCACCTCATAGTTGAGGTGAGGCCCGTACCCACAGTGTGACGTATATGGGCAAGTTATTATTATATTCATTAAGTGACGCTTGAAAGTAAAACCCGCTTTCGCGTATTTCCTCGCACCCCAGTTTCCACGATTCTATCATTAACTCTAGCAGTTTAACGTCAATCAGTTTTATTGGCGGATAAATAAAGCAGTAGCACTCTTTATGTGGCACCGCTTTTCGTCCAACTATAAATTTAACTCCAAAAAGGCAGATAATTATCTCAAATCTCATCGCTCTTATAAATTAAATACACGCAGATAGGTCACGCCTTTGGAAGTGCGCAATAAACATATTAGCGAAGTGATACCATTAAAAAGAATGCAGAATTCGTGTAAGTATTCTAATTTTATTTTAGCCTGTTCCGTCTCACTGCAGGGCAAAGGCCTACCCTCCTGTTTTAGTACATAAAAACAAACTCATCGGCATTAAGTTGTAACATTCATGCTATGTACCATTAAAATCATTGCAAGGTGAATAAAAAGTAAAGTAAGAAATATCGTGATAGCAGTCCGCCTACAACAATTTTTAGGTCTCAACCATGTTAATAATGATGGAGATGACATTAAAAGGAGCAAAATACAAATACTTTCAAAAGTAACATTTTATCAAAACAATATCAGAATAAAGTTATTAGTCTTTTCTTTAAAAAGTCAAAAACCTGACACAAAAAAGTCCTTCTGCATGATTTTACTCTGTGCCACTGCTCTTAATTTACAACTTTTGTGCCTCAGCCAGTGGTTTTATTGAAGTATTTTTAGGCTAATTAAAATATCTTCCAGATTTTTACAAAGTTCGCTCTTATTAGGTCCGGGACGGATACTCAGGGAGTTATTAATCTCGTTAGCTATTCGTTTAATGTTTAGAGACTAATAAAGTTTATCGATAAGAGTTGCGAGCAGTTTAAGTTGAATGCTTGGAAGTTCTTGGGCAAATATTTGTTAAGGAACAAATCTTGAATGTTATTATTAGTTTTGAAAATAATAACAATGAGATTTATGCTTTTGATATTATTATAGGCATGCTAATTTGAGCCAGTACTTCAGAAGTCTAGGCACTAAGTACTTTGCTGTAATAAAAAGTTAAATACTATTTTGGGAAATGCACGTTCTAGTGCATTCACACATAGCACTTAAAATGACGATCCGTTCGTTTCTCCCCATTTTTTGTCGGTTTCCTTGTTTCTTGTTGAAACTTATTATATTTGTGCTGAGTCTGTGTTCTTCGGGTACCTTAGTTGTTTCTGATTTTCATAACACAAGATAAACCTTGGTATCAGAGGAATGTAGTAAATTTAGTCTCATATTTATTCATTCATTGAAGTCACTGAGCACTCAATGTGCGAAAATATGGCCAATAAAATTACTGTTTCGCTCCATGGTTGCTTGGCGTAGAATTGTATGCATTTTCGTGTTAATTCACTTAAGCTAATGCCCAGGTATACTTTGCTCAAGGAACCACTTACAAGCTTCTCAAAACCAATGACATGAATTATATCAACTGCTATTTTTGCCCAGAAGGAATATTTCTAGCACAGAAAACCTTTGAAGCGTATAATCTAACTTGATAGACTCCAGACGGTGGAATGCCTAGTCTAATTCGAAGAGTTAGCGTCCCAATGAGCGGACAAGACTCACATGTAAATCGTAAATTAGGAAAATCGTACGCGTACTTCGACAGTGACAGCTCGCAGCTTTTAAATCAAGATTTACGCTAGTACGACACAGGCTAAGTTTAGGGCTGGTGTATTCAAAATTAGAATTAGATGTTAAGAACGCTTCTGTCATGAATGTAAAGAAAATGTTGAAAAAAGTAACTGCTGAGCCGGAGCAGACGGAAGCGAACTGAATGCTTAGATCCGTGAAATGTTTTTGTATCCTAGGAGACGCTTATGTCCAGGACATCAGCAGGCTGATAACCAGGTTCGATTTCCGCACAATACGAACTTGCGTTTGCAACATGTAGGTTTGTACTGGGCTGGGTGTTTCCTATGTATATTAGCATTTAGGTACCTATGTTTCATCATGCGCATCCACACGACGCCCACTGCTGAACATGGACCTCCCCCATAAGTTTCCATAGCAGACGGTTGTGAGCGGCCTGGATCCACCAAAACCCTGTGTGGTCATCTCTCCACCTTGTCTCCACTTGAAGAGTTTCCGTATAATTGTTCTGTTCCGTTTTAAATATCTAATATCTGTATATGTGTCTCATAGCACAAGCAATTAAATGTTTAATTTGGCTCTAGGTGGCGCTGTGTGATAGTATCCAGTGTCAAATGGAATAACTAACACTACCACTACTATTAGCAGTCCTGCAAGAACGCAACCCTGAATCTGGCTCGAACTCAATCCACGATAAATCAATCCTGCAAGATCACTTCAAATAATTCCTTTCGACTTCAAAGTGACTTTTCAAAGTAGCAGCCGAAGGGTTAAGTCGTAAAGCGCTAGTGGTTTTTTAACACGCCCGTTGAACAGTAAAAAATGTTTGGGTGTTATTTTAATTGCTCTCAAGGGACCCTAAATTTTTTTAACGGGAATTAATGACGCAATAGGCACAAACAACGGGGATGGGGGTAGTTATTTATCGTAGACAACTTTGAAGTTAATCGGTTTTTAAATATCTTGAGGCTGGGAGAAATGCATTTTAGTTCAAGAATCGTATCTCTTTTATTTTTATTTGTATAAGCTTGGGCTAGAGGCAGTGTTTCCAATACAAACACGGTATATCAGATTGATGATAAGACAAATTGTTTAAAAATATTTATGAAACATAGGTATTTAGCCATAGTATGAAATATGCAAGCTTTGAAACTTATTAATAACTATTGATAGTATCAATAACAATTGCAACACTTCCGATTGCCAATGTGTTGGTTGCTTTTTAGGAAGGAATAGGTTTTTTTCTCGAGGCACAGCAAGACCGTTCCATATTTTGGTCCCACATGGAAGGAAGTGACGCATAAAACGAACAGTGGCCGAGCGCCAACCGATGATGGGTATGGAATTTAGACTTATGACGTGTAGGGCAATAGGATAAGAGATATCAATGATATAAATAATAAGGGCCAGTATGAGATTTTACAAGTACCCTGTGTAATTCTCGGTGCATATCCAACTCAACAAATTTTTAGGCACATGTTCACATCCACTAAAATCCTGAGATTTTTATGAGGTCCAATCTCTACATTTTTTAACGCAACTCTGAAAGTGTGAAAGGACCAAAATATCTTCTGTTTATTAATTCAAAATTAATCAAAAGTTTCAATCCACGTTATAATTTCTATAAATAACTCAGTCCAAGAAATACACAATCATTTTAATTCTGCGTAGTATTTGGCATCTTAATACCCAAAACCAACAAGTCCGAACGAAAACTTGGAACGCAAACAAAGGTATACGCTTAACGATCCATAAAAATATCGTTCCCATAAATAATACTGTCGTTTGTTAAACTTAACCGGTATCTTGTAATGGATCACTTAATTTCGATTAGCCTGGAACAATACGCCGGATATTACTCGTTTTAGCTTTTTTCATCGTTTTTTGACGTTATTTTCGACATCAGACCTGGTTTCGATTGTTGGGCGTTCGCACACTGGGCATTGGAGCAAGCCAAGGACTTATTATAGTCCGACAAGTTAAGGTGTAGGAATTGCTGGTAAATAAACGATCTATTCCTTTCTAATACCAAAAACTAAGCTTCTGTCCATCTATGTTTGATCCATGTCAATCATTGTTTCCTCACAACAGGGTAAAATATCCTTAACTTACCGGACTATATTACTTTCGTATTTTTTTCTCGTACTTACTCGACTGTGCTGTGACATAATTTTCAATGTCAACCTTGATCAAATGTAGAAAAGTTGACCTTTAACTATCATAATAATAAGTTACTTAATTGAAAACCGAAAGTTGCAAGCATTGCATATTGCGCATAACAGACCGACAAATCTATGCCTTAAATTTACCTAAAGCTACCAATGATTTATGCACTCATAATGTACGAACACCCTTACATAAATAGGATATAACGCAGCCAACATAAAAAGATCTCTCAAATTATTGCTTAAACCTCACAAACTTCTCATTTCTGACCCACCACACGGGGCAGGGCAGACTTTTTAACGCTGGCAACTTAATATTTGTTGAAGAATGCCCTTAGAACACCGATGGAGCGTTTCGCTTGAACTTGCACCCATTATTTTAATGGGCAATCAATATTATTCCCTATAGTTACCCGACATATTTCACAATGGCTCGGAGGATACACTAATTAAGTTTGTTTGACTATTTGCTTTGTAAATTGTTTGAGTTGAACCGTTATTAAGACGTTGTTTGCGGTGCCTTGTTTCCCATGCGTATAACTCGCTTCGGATAGTGGTTTTAATAATGTCGAATGTTATTTTGTACCTCTCATCGTTATAATACGATAATCTTTATCACGTCCACGTTTCGGGAGTTTTCAAATATTCGTTTTTGTTTTTTTACACACTACAGTGGTAGATGGCGGTTAATTCGCGAAAATTTCACATCAAAACTTTTTTGGCAAGCACCTGAAAATTCTGTCTTTAAAAAGTAAATAGTAATACCGACTATGGAGAACTTAGGGGATTATGTTTTTATTATTGTTTTAGCATTTTCCATGCAGTATCTTTACTTACTAAAGATCTGAAAACCAGAAAAAGACATTTGGTCAAATATTATCTTTATCTTAATCGGAAGTTAAATATTTGAAATAATATTTCTTCCGAGTGTTAGAGGTTGATGCCTATAACATTGATGAAATCACCCTGGCTCATAGGGTAAAATATACCAGAAAGATTCGGCTGGTCTGTTATTGGTCTCGGAAGCATAATTGGTAGTGCAGTCGCCCGGTTAGCGAAAGATGCGGGTTCAAGTCCTGCCTGATGCCAACATGACCAAATGTCTTTTTCTGGTTTTCAGATCTTTACTTAGGATTTTGGTTTAGCTCGCTTAATAGATGACTGAATTTGATTTCCCATTGTAAAAGCAAAGATATGAAATAATATTATTTATTTAATAGAAGTACTTAGAGGAAAGTAATTTTTTCAGGTGGTATGGCTGGAGGCCGTTTTTAATTGTTTCTAAAAAAAAATACACAAAGGCTAGGTGCAGTCAGAATTAAACAACAACACAACACAACTGTGTGGTAACAGAGTTGTCGAAAACGTGTTGGCGAGTTGAAAATAGCATCTGCATTTACTAAAATGACAGTAGTTGTCATAATATGACGTGTCACTAAAATTTAAAACAAATGAAACTCTACTTTCAGACTCTACTGATAAGGTTGATTTTCCTTAACACTTCAGAAATATTTGACCACTTCTCACGCAGACATAATTTTGATGCAGTCCGTACGGAGTATGTAATCACTATTTTAGGATTTTTGATTTCTAAAAACCAAGAGAATGTTTGAAATTATTTGTTTAGATGTAGGTATTACCAGTTGATATCGCTCACTGATATAGTATGTAAAAGTACTTTATTACATTCTCGTGGGTAAGTCCTACGATGCAGAATGCTGATTGTATTTGCAAATCACTCATTAACAACAAATAATACGGAAATCTCGAAAAATTGAGATGGCATCTCGTCCTGTCCAGGCGTATGCATTGTACACGCTCAGTCGCATCAAGTCCTTTCATTTCAAAGGCATTACTCTCTGCCTGAAACTGACCCCTATTCCTACAGCAGGAAGATATGAAATTGTTAAAAGAACTTGTATTGAGTTAGCAATGTCCAGTGTGCGAGAAAAAAGTAAGAATCCACCATGTCTGACCATTTCCGACGGCTATTATTCTGTCTCCCTCTATATCCGTTTCCGGTTGTCGTGAAAACAAAATACGGGCTTGGACGAAACAGAAAAGGCATAGCGTAATTCGAGCTTACCTACCGGTTTGTTATTAGGAATTATGTCTTTTGTAGGCTGCTGAATGTGTACGTGGCCTTATTCTGTCTTTGCGATTTGCTGATAACGTTTTTGCCCTACTTTCATTAAGAGATAATGTTTTTTTGTTTCAATTTCAAGGTGTTATAGATGAAGCCTAGTTCTGAATCAAGAAAAGGAAACCATAGTTCTTATTGACTAACCCCCAGATTTCACAAACGCAATATAAATGTGTAACCCATTCAGTGATGCTGGCTTGTTACGTGTCACTACATGTATGGGCAAGTTAACTTTAAGTAACGTTTGTCATTTCCAAAAATAGATTCAAAGGGAACATTTTAAGCTTCAAACTGATTCTACCCCATAAAATTCTAATACAATAAAAGGGTTAGTGGGCTTCAAATCACTTTATGCATTGAGTTTAATGTCTTGCGATCAATTTCATTTTGTAATACTAATATTCATGTTTCAAAAAGTTCCATTTCGGGAAGGATTTCCATTTTTTCCATACGAAACCTTAATGAACGGACGAGTATTTGGTGTTCGTGTTTTTCATATCGGAAATAACATTAAACAAAAACGAGAAGCGGCACGGCTTCGTTAACATGTCTGAAGTCACAATTTTTTGCAAAGTTAACTAAATACTACGACATTAGGGATCTGCAAAAACTTAACTGGTCCTAACTAAGTATATATTTAGTTTTCTTAACGCAGTTATCCAATTGTGCCGAAAACTACTATTGTTAAAATAAACAATATGACTAGATTAATAAATAATACCTGGATAAAGGTTAAACATTAAAATAAAATACAGTGAGGAAGGTAGGATTAAAAAGCAATGCACAATACTTTTGGCGACTGAGTAAAAAACAAATGATATGTAACAAAAGTCGAAAAAAGTAATTAAGAAGAAGAAAAGAAGCGTTGTTAAAAAAAACCAGATGAAAAATTAAATGTATAGCTGAATTTTGTACAAATTTCATCATCATTTCGATAGTTTGGGGAATGTATTTTAGTGCAATGAATATTATTTTTCCTAGCAGCTTATCTTAATAAAGTAATCGTTTTCAAGATATTCAAAGCCTGATGTGTCCGGAACCCTTTAAGTGTAGCCCGACGTACTTATCCATTTTTTTTCAGAAGTGTGGCAACGAACAAGCGGCGACTGTAAGTGAAAAGTTCGCTTTTTCTTGCTTTTAACCACTCCCGCGTCCCGAAAAACACCCAATATTGACGTACGGTATCATAATTTAATTTTGTTTACATATGAAGTGGGAAAGTTTCGGCAACTTTTTGCTGAAATTAAGAAGTTCAACCGTAAATCACTTAGTGAGTGCGAAAATTTGCTGAAACGGAGACATCCCTATTATAATTTAAGGTTCAAAATTGCTTCGAAATTCACATGTTTGGTTTTTCTCACTTGAAGTTCCTAATTAATATGTATCGGAAAGCTACGTGGGCAATGCGATAGCACGTCACGAAATGTTTAAGGTCGGTATAGTTATATTTTTTTCTGATTAGATAAGTGTATTTAAGGGTTACTTTTATACTAAAATAAAATATTCATAATGTTTAATCAGAGGTCAAAACCTGATAATACTAGTTTATTTTATGATTTCATCGTGCAACCTTTTTAAAATGATCATCACGCAGTTTACTATACTTTTTCGTAAAGCTTTAGGTAGATAATGGCATAACAGCATTTCAATTCATTTGTTTTTTCCAACATTTAGGTATTGTTGTTCAATACTAAAACAGATAGAGCAGACGCTAGCGATTGATTAAGCAAAAACTAGTAGTACACATTCTGTTAGTAGAGTCAACGTCAAAATGATGAGTGTGTACAGAGTGGTCAAATAAATCTGAAGTTTAAATGACAAGGAACCATAGCACTATTAGGGGTGTGTAATGTATGATATAACAACAAATCGTATATCACTCAGAACATATACAGTCGTATGATATACCAACGTTTGTTATAATTATTCATTTCGTATAATGAACGAATCATATAGTTTCAAATGAAATAATTTTGAAACGTATAACGGACAACTGATATAAAATTGTTTGATATAATAAACGTTTGATATAATAAACGTTTGATATAATAAACGTTTAATATAATAAACGTTTGATATAAAGCTTACATGGTATACTATTCAAAACAACTACCATTTATTTGATACTAGCAGCCGCCCGCGACTTCGTCCGCGTGGACTAACGTTATCGTAATTTTAGTAAGGATGCCTATTTTTTTTGAAAATGAAACATAGCCTATGTCACTCAGGAATGATGTAGCTTTCCAACAGTGAAAGAATTTTTCAAATCTGCCAAGTAGTTTCGGAGCCTATTCAATTCATACAAACAAACAAACAAACAAAAAATCAAACCTTTCCTCTTTATAATATTTGTATAGATAAAAATCTCAAAATTCAATCAATCAATAAATTTATATTTGATATATATAAATTTATTGTCATAAATCTTAAGATTGTTTATGAATATGTACCCACATAAATAAATACACATTGTTAAAGATCATAAAAAGTACGGGTTCAACGCAAGCAGCAAGCAAATCAAGCAAGTCGTTTTTAGGGTTTAAAAAAAAAATAACCACGAAGGTTTAAGGCAGGAGCTTCGCTACGCTTCGCTCCCGCCTTAAACCTTCTAACCTAATCTATCCGTGTCGGTTTCGCCCCGACTCGAGTATAGGGCAGACAAGTATACCAATTAGCTTCTTTAACAAATAACATTTATTTCATATGAAGGTTATATGCAATGCAATTTAGATTAAACAAAATTACATCAAATGTGCTTTATACTAAGTAAGGTTTATATTAAATGTTGTTAGGCGTACTGATTGTTATCTTAAATGACGTTATATCATTTGATGCATTATATGAAATGAACGTTATGTTGAAGAAAATTATTCGAAGAGTTGTTATACCAAACGTTTATTATATCTCATGAACGTTATTGAAATGAAAATATATCAAATGAAGTTATATCAACCAATACGCACCCCACTATTAGGATTAAAATAGTATTTCACTTGTTATAGAGTTTGGTGACACTTCAAACCATAAACGTCTCTGTCATTGTAGTATTCAAATTGCTTTTGTCAAAAAGCTTTCTGACCACTCTGTTAGCGCACATCATTTTGATGCTGACTGTACATACATTTATCTTTTGCCAAAATATAAAAAGGCAACTCTTCAAGTTCCACTAGTCATGAATCAAGATATTAAAATAAAACCTAATTTATTTAAGTCATTAATTATCTGTCCCGCTCATTACTGAGAAACAACATTGTTTCGAATCTTTATGTCCTACTATAACCCTTTAACCTTTCCAGACGTCAAAATAGGAACACTGGGGCGACAAAACTCTTAATTGCCACATAAAACAGTCTTCACCCTTTTAATCATATCAAAAGAGCAATCTTCCGGCCGGATGGATGTCAAACAGAACTCTGAAATTCCTTCCTACTCCAAATCAAACGTTATCAACTATAAAACTAAGTTTAAATTTCACTGGCCTATGATTCTGGATGAGTAATTTGTAAACTTCCACAAATAACGACGCTCTATCATATTACAAATTCGTTTCTGATTTGTCAAAACCTTATTTTTCCTCCTTTCATGTTCTGGACTTCAATTTCCCCCCGTTTCGTATTACTTATGGTTTTATAAAATGTTCAACTGTATAAACTCGTGACTTGTGGTTTGAATTAATTCAATAAACTTCTAAATCATATTAAATAAAACACAAAATGACTTATAATTGTCTAACAGTGTAGCTGTCTAAATAAAATATTAATAATGTTGTTACAATGAATATCGTCATTAGTACTAAAATTATCCACAAACGCTAGACGTTGATCAAGTGCGTAATATCATTAACTCTATAATCGACAGTAAACTTTACAACTACAACCATCTCTCTTTAATGAGGAGGGTAAGAAAGAGAGGTTGCTATTGCGACTTGGATTTCATACGAGCAGCAACGTAATACCCGTTTATTGCATCATAAAGTTTACTTACCATTTTATCATGCGTGGCTTTATACAATGTTCTAGACGTTCGTATATTAATAAATATTAATATAGAGGCATTAATTTTATGAGGCCTAAGAGGTGGAAACAAACTGGAGGCAAGTGAATATTTATTACCCCACGTGCTTCCGAAGTATAAAACAAAGACGGGTCAAGGGTGAGTTGCACTTGTACTAAAAGGCCTGTAGAGTCATTCTGAAAACTTTTTTTTATTGCACACGAAATAGTAGACACAACTTTTAATGGCAAAATCAAAACGGTCATACAGAAATTATTTAGTAACAAAATTAAGGCAAAAAATAAAAAGAGCGATATTAAAATACAAATGAAGTGCAGGGTTGTGTTATTTTAGCAGAGTTTCATTTTATCAGTATACCACGTATAATATTATATGTCGTAATGTACCTATAACGACATTAGCAAAAATATCACAGACAGCTAATGTTCATCCAAAATTTTATAGTCACTATATTAGGAGTTGGTATAGCTTTTTTATTTCACAAATCACAACACTGGATATAGGCGACCAAATACGAGTTCTTTATCTTGATTAGATATAGATTTTTTAACAACCTATTTTATATTTAACGACAGTTTCGTTTACAAACTTTAAGTGAGCTAAGGTTATCATCAATTTTCACAAAAGAAAAACACTTATTTTCAGGGCTAATTGTACGAATAAAGCCACTGCAATAATTTTCAAATATGAACAGCGTTTTGTGAGATCGTTTTTCTAACGTCATAACGGAATTCTAATAATAAGGGAAATGAGGGACGGACGTTGTGCCTTATGTGTATGGAGGAATCTTCCTTTGTAATTTAATTTATGTAAGACAGTGTTATCTTATGAATATTTTTTGTATGTAAACGAAGCGGCAGAAGTGCAATGTGTAAATGGTAGTTATGCAAATGTAATCGGCATTATGTTAATTAAAACTAAATACATTGCAAATTAAATCACTGCAGTTCGTTGAGCCAAGTTATGAACATGATAATACAACAACAGTTGTTGTATTCGTTGTTTGTCAGCGTGAGATACTTACCTATAGTGAAACGATTAACATTATTTGGAAAAGTAAGTTTATCTTTAAGGAAGCCAGTGTAAAGAAACTTTCAAATTAGATATTAGGAATTATAGGAGTTCCTCATTGAAATTAATGATAGTTAAAATCGGACATATTAACCCTTTTTATGGCAGTGGCAACTAACTTGCACCTTATTTTAAATCTTATTTGTTTGGAATAGGATCCAAAACCAATGAAATTATCAACATGCTCTGCCATTTAAAGGGTTAAGACAATTAAAGAATTCGTAAATACTAAAAAAAACATATGGAAGACAATCCCTAGCGATACGACCGCCTCAATTTTACAGACCCCTTCAGATGGAAGTGACCTATGTCGCGAAGATTTTGCTACTCAGGTGGGTCACTTAATTTGGAAGGCGTCCCTACATTGGTATCTGTAATTTGATAAAACTGTAATGTTGTTCGTCTAATGAAGAATATCTATTTATTTATTTGGGAGACAAATTTCACAGCTCTTAAAAATATTACAGCAAGTACTAACTCATTAAACCTAAAGCCGAAAACGGATTAACATTAAATTACTTAAAATTAATCAACAGTCACAGTCTAAGCATGTCATAAAATATACAGGTTGTTTCGAAAATACCCCTAAAGACTGAAATGGCACAGAAAGTGAATGAATCTGAAATAGTAGGTGTTGTCCCTTTTTTCATATCTTTAATGGTCTTCGATAAAAACGTACATCAAATGTTTACAAAAATGACGATATTAATTCGATTTATCGATATAAAAAGTAGGGGCGTGAACAAAGGAGGTCGCACCTGGTCACTCCAGGTTAGGGTCGACTTGGGTCCATGAAACCAAATTAGTGCTGGGTGTTCATGATCGATGTTTTTATTTTACGTAAATTTACTCGAAATTTAATTAAGAGCTATGACTGTAGGAAATTGACTCCTTTCAAGAGTTTGTATAGCCCCTTCAGTTATTAGAGGTATTTTTGTAACACCCTGTATATTTAACATGTGCTTAAATATAACTCAAATTATAAATAAATACATTAAAAATTAATTCTTGCTATGTCCTTCCAGGGCTTAAATTCCCGGTTCATATACATTTTTAAGATTTTCAGTACCAACATGAAGCAATAAAGATTTATGATCATGACCAAGTCTTCAGCACTGAATAACGATTTGATTACAGTACCAAATTGCAAACACATTACTCCGATAAACAAAAATATAACAAAGGAAGTCTGCTGAAGAAAGTTAATTTGTTTACACTTCACATACTCTCTCCGGGCTTCTGTTTACATTTGTGTCTCGGTGGCAGAGTAGTAAAAACGTTCAGTCTGGAATCGAAACGGACGTGGGTTCAAGTTAGAGTAAGGCCTGATTATTGCGTTGCGTTGCATCGTCGCATGCAATGTTATACAAATAGAGAAATGCATCGTAACGCTACCCATCAATGGCGCGGCTTACCTTTAGAGAGGACAAGGACAAAGAATCTATGGTGAATATCATCAAAATAAACGCCCTGTTTTTTTTTTTGGTAATACGTCCCACAGCTTGGCACTGGCCTCACCAAAACTTTGAGGTGGAACTAACCTTTCACGAGGGCTCAGTGCGTATTTTTGGAGGGGTGTAAGGTCAGGAAGAAACCTCATTGGCAGATGTTATCAAGCCACCGTAAGGCCTCCATTTAGGCTTAAAGACTTACATCTAGCGACTTCAACCGGTACCAACTGCTTAATGTGCCTTCCGAAGCAGGGTGTAAAAAAATATCACTGAATTTTGGTCGTCGTGTTGCTGTATACAATTTGTTACTAATATGATGAAGTATTGTGTCACTGTCAAAACAGAACTCAATCATGCTAGCACAACACAAGTGTTTTTAATGAGTCATTTCAACTAAATCAATCAGTGACAACAATATTATAACATTATTTAGCTTGCTTTAGGACTAATTGGGTATTTTACTGAGAAAAAAGAAATGATAACAGGAAGTTTGCTAAAAACATCAGAAGGTATCTTGCTCGTTCGTTAGTGTGCCTTTCGCAATGATATTCAAATTAAAAAGCGGTAGATATGTAGGTTATCTGAGTACTGCTGCGAAGTGAAAAATTGTCCCCTATCGTGTACGTGCCTATATAATTTGAGCGTGTGAACAAGATGGTATGATTATTTACTAGAGCGTAAACGAGTCGGATACATGTTACGGACTGTTGACAGTGTCGTCTCAAACTGTCAATGCTTTGCTCAGGTGCACTATCGTTCTGATTTCGGGTGCCACTTTTTAGCACAAGGAGGCTATCTACCTCATTTTTATTATAATATCATTGGCCTTTCGCATATTCCCTCTGTGTTTACATTTTACATCCAAAGATCCTGAAGCGTAATAAAGTTCGCCTCCGATTATTATGGCCCTTTGAAAATAAACTCAATTCACAAACATTGTCTTTTTATTTTTGTTTAGTTCACTCGTCTTTCGTTTCACTGCAGAGTTATGGATATTATCGTTATTCTTTGGAACTCTCCGGGAAACTTCAGTCCCCTTTATTGATACGTAGGAATTATTTTTTCATTCTATTTCAGCTGGAGAGACGACGTTTGGATTCTTTTGACTTGAATTCGGTTTTTTATTCTTTTTTTAATAAACTTCCGGGTATATTTGCATATTTTTAAAATAACAAGAGAGAGTTTGAGAGTCGACAGATTCGTAACATTTACCGATTTTAGGCTAAAACTAAAATTTAGTTGTAATGAGTAGGTATAGTTTATGGTGACATAAGCAAAACAAAAGAACTGTTTCTTGGTTTGTTTTCTTTTATTTCCTAAAAAAACCCTGCTAATATTATCAGCAGATAAGGATACTTCTGTCAAACGGTGGAACTTTGAGTTGGATAGTTCAAATTAGACAGTTTGTTTTGGTTGTTCCTTGATCTGTCCCACTTTAAATTTAAATTGTTTCAAAATATTGACTAACAAATACTTGTGACATTAAAACTTTTTTTTTTCATTCATTCCACATGAATTCACTGACAAAATATCATTGACAGACGATTCCAACTTTTTAAAACATCTACATCCGTTTACGAGCCTCCTAACTGAGAAAGGGCAATAAAAAGCAAGATAAACAAAGACATTCTGAAGTGTAATATTAATTTTCCCCCCAACCCTGCAATAAACTCATCTGTTCTGCGAACAAAAAGTATTAAAAACAGAACATTTATATCCAGCCATGTGTCGCGTAATTTCTGGAGGCGTTAAAAGATATGCAGATGTATCTCATTGTATTCATTTTAGAGTTCCTTAGTAACCACCTCAAGAAAATGTTATATTGTGTTCAACATATTCTGCGAAACAACACAAATTGTCATCATTAATAACATACAATAAGTCTCCTAGTCGAATTCAATCATGGCAGCTAACCTCATGTTATCCAGGAATGCAGGAGATATATCACTTAGTTCATAAGTGTGTACGCAATACACAGGTGAAATCTCTCTTCCATTACCTTACTATGACCCGATAGAACGACATATCGACACAACTTGAGAAAGGAAAATCGCAGGACCGACTTTCAACATGCCCATCCGCAGCGTGGATCATCTTACTCTTCCAACATCAGATGATCGGCCTCCACTATTCCTTTTTGAAAGGCAAGCAACGCATCTCCTGACACCTCTGTGTTGTCTATGGGTGGAGGTGATTATTCTCCATCAGGCTATTTGAAATAATATCAAACATATTGTTATTGATGGTAACTATAATATCATTTATTAAATCACCATGATAAACAGCACTGTAGAAAATGGCATTTGTTTTCTTAATCAAACAAAATCTTTTCATTCACTGTGATACGGAACTTCAGAAAGTCAAGTAAAACTCGGGCGGTTATAGGCGAATTTAGGTATAAAGCGCTGACGTTTTTATGCTAAAATATGGAGATAAAGTCATTAGCAATTTTTACTTTAATGAGAAGATGTCGCTTGCCCTCCAAATAGCGGCCCTTCTTCGGCTATGGTCAGCAAAATATTATCATATAAATTTCGTTATCTGGCGCCGAGCGAATCTTTAGGAGAATTTGCTTAAATTAAATAGGACTTTGGAAATAAACGTTTTTGTTATTTACCCTCTTGACACGATATTTTGCATCACAATCGGTTAAAAACAACAATATTATAGGATTCATAAACATATCTTTCAAAGATCAGCATTCATTAAATAAATTGACTTAACCCAAAAAGTTTGATGTTTTAATTTTTTGTTTTATGATTCTGGTATTTTCCTTAAATAAGCAAAATCGAAAATGTGAGTTTGGGTTTTATTAATCTGGAACTAAAATGATTATGGCTACTAACCTTTTTATACTTCCAGTTTAACGTTTCGACTACTTGATTCGTGGCAACATAAAAACTAGCTATCCAAACAAATTAAGATCCCTAGAGCAAGTCATCGTAAAAAAACAATTCCCTAATCCTCATCAGTTAGTCCCTGTCGCGCTCATGTCGTATTATTTCTACTCGCGTCACTTACCGCGGTATTTTCGTCACATTGTTATTGTAGCATCCCCGACAGATGACGGTCCTCTTAATTTCCAGTAAATCGAGGTACGAGAACGTGCATCTGAATAAACACGGAGAGGAGTTAGGCCAGAGATGTGTGTGCGACTGGACAGTGGTGTTTTTGTTGCTAATTACCGCTGGCTAGTTCGTTTTGGTTTGCTCTGACGGTCTCATTTGGACAAATTTTAATTGGAATGTATATATGACTATTTTTTACCTTTTAATTAGTTATGGTTATTATATTTTTTAGCATTTTCCACGCAGTATCTTTACTAAAGATCTGAAAACCAGAAAAAGACATTCCCGATCCCTCCTTGATTTGATTCCTGCCTGCCGTGCTATTCCGGCGGTGCACATCGAACATCACTTCACATCTCGGCGCTTTACGCTCACCTCAATCATCAATACGCTTTACTTTGAATTAGTATTTTCTCTCATTTTGTATGTAAATAATTAAAAAATGATTTTTGGCTTAGTTCTTTTCTCTCAAACGACGACCGTCGCGAAGGAATGGAATTTTAAAGTTAACTCGCACAAGCGAAGTGAGTGTCGGCGACCACCGGAATAGCATAGCTGATGTCAATGTGACCAAATGTCTTTTTCTGGTTTTCAGATCTTTTAATTAGTTTTTATTTTGATACAAATATAAAAAATGGAATGATCTCCCAGTCATATTATTAGTCGTATTAAAGTATGTAGTGAGAATCTTATAACATTAAAACGTATTGTAAAGAAAAGTAGCCTATGTTCATCAGGGATAAGAATGTCGGTTTCTAATGGTAAAAATATTTTTTAAATTGGTCCAAGAACTACAGTTCTGGAGTCTATTTTGTACAGATAAACAATCAATCTTTCCTCTTTTTACGAGTAATAATTATTAAAGACGAGTTAAAACTCAACTTGATCAGTAAGTGCGTCTCAAAAATACGAAGTTCGTTTGCGTTTCACCTTATAGGAATTACTTGTGGTTAATCTCATCGATGTATCAAGACCATTGAGATGTCCGAGTTAAAAGTCATCAGCTTGGACGGGAAGTGAGTAATCAGAGCGGTATTTTTAATCTTGTTTGTATTGACATTATCTAAATTCAAATATCTGCGTCATTTGTTTCTTATAAAAGGTAGATGTATCTATACTTTTCAAGCACTTATTTTAAGATACTACTGGATCAACTAAAGCTCAGAACTGCTAATTTGCCTATTTTTTTTACACAACATTAAGTCCAGGGTCAAAGACCTTTGGAAAAAGCTTAACGGAAGTTGGTTTCTGTTGCGTCAAAGATGTGCTATGCTTGAGACTTGGAGACGACTTGCAAGAGAGAGAGGAAGAAATAGCAAGCAAGCAAATCTTGTATAGATATAGAAATTACTCGCTTTTTTACCTGCATGAATAGTTTTTTTTTTAAATTAAGACACTTTTTGGCTGTAGAATTGCTTTCAAGAGCCAGGAAATGGATCAAATAAGTGCATGCTCTATCATCTTTTGAGATTTTCTGACCGTGACTGACACGTTTGGGTCTGGACTCAAAATGTTTTGACTTTGTAGGTAGTAACAAGTAGCTATGATTAGTTGGTAGGTAGCTTCCGCGTCCGTCCAGCTGATAAAAAAGTAAGTATTTCAGCATCCTATCGCCACTGATAGAGTAACGAGGAGTCCGTTACAACGGAAGTTTTATCGTTGTACTTACTGTACAAGTATGTGTAAGTGATGACTCAACTAATAGCTAAAGTCAGTTAGTGTTGTAGGGTTAACACTTTTTAGTTAGGTTTACGTTTTCTAGTAAATATAATGAAAAATTGAAACAAACTGGTGCAAAAATTGAAAGTTTTTGTAATGTGTTTTTACAAGAAGTCATTGTTTTTCTCTGAAAAAAAAAACTGTCAAAGTATACGATTAGATCAAATCCACATTCGAAATTCGGATCATCAATCTATTTATGTGGCTTCAGGATATACTATCCTCCAGAATAACTAAATGGTCTAGACTCTAAACTATAGTCTACTAATAAACCATGCCGGAAATGTTCAATTGACTCACTTTTTTAAAAGTCGATGTTACATTAAATTTGGTAATTTTATACAATATCATGTCCAATGTTTTCTGTTGCATTTCCAATTCAATAAAAAGTGAAATTATGAAAAAGGATCCAATTCACTAGCAAAAAGGTCAACAATAGGTTTTTTTTTCTCATCATTTATCGACTAGAATATTCTACAGCCCTAGCAGTAAAGTGTTATATTCACTTCAACTTACTCGTATCGGTTAAATTGTATGTGCATTACCGATATTTTATGAAATGACCGTTTTCATTAACCACACTTAACGTCAACGAAACTTTGGCTTTATCCACATTCCAATGCTCAAAGGTCATTTTAAAAGACGTTTTAAATTAACTCAAATTGTTTTTAAATTTTATTGGACACTTTAAGTAACTATTTACTGTTCATAAAAATTTTAAGCAGATACTTTTTGAAAGACCATCTTCAAATAGGAAGATGTGTCATAATAGGTAGTGATCTTGCTTTTATACTTATTTTTTATGGTATTGTATTAATGAAAAAAACGCTTTTTCATAACTAAACAGTATTCTCAATAAGTACATTATTTCATGAGCTGTTAAAACATTCAGAATAAATATTATGTGTCTAATGAAGAAGCATGCATGGCTTAAAAATAATATAAATTTAGGCCAGATTAAAACAAGCATTAAAAACAAATATCCTCCGGTATAAATGTTTTTTTTTTTCATTTTTTACATGTTCAAGATCTAAATCTTGATCTAATGCAATGGTATAAAAACACCTTCGGTCTTAACACTCACAATTCATTAGTTCATAAGTAAATCTGAAACGTTACTTAGAAATAGCTAATAATTTAGTGAACCCTTTTCATTCCGGAAACATCAAACTAATTAATACGCTAACCGATTTTCAATACGCCACACCGACATTTTCCGTAAACGCTCCCAATTTTCATTTACGGCGCGAAAATATGAACGATAAAACATCCCCAAGAATTTATTGGCCTTTTTTATAATTGAGCCTTCGATCGAAACGAAACGGATGATAAATACAAAAACGAGACGGCATCTATTCACTCTCAATTATACTAGATTTGCTTTACTGAACTAAAAAGCTCGTTTTTTCGCGAATAAACAACTTTCATACGAAACGCACGCTTTGCTCGGACATATCAAAGGCCGACGAAATTCATGTCAAAATGTTTGAAAAGTGTGCCCGAAAGCATCAAAACCTCTCTGCAGGAACTTTTATGTGAAATTTAATGTTGCATATTTAAAGCAACTGCAGTACTGTTAGAATAGGGGACTAGAGATGTATTGCTCACGCCATTCGTACTTGCAGAGCGTATTTTCATTTTACGTAGGTACTTGTGGAGTTTTTCCGGCCTTTTACGAGTCTCATTCATGTGCATTTAGGTAAAAGGATACATGAAATAAAAAGGTGAAGTAAAGCAGCTGAAACTTATTGGTATTCTAGTACTGGTTTATACAGTTGTATATTTTGATGGTTATCCTTTGCTGGATTTTAATCCTATGTAGGCCTGAGTATTTTGTAATAAATGTCTATTCGAATTTTTCACTAGTCGGTCATAGTTATTTTTGAGTTCTAACCGTGACTATTGGACCAGCTAAATACCGTTTTTTTTATTTAAATTACAACAGAAAAAATCTAGAAATAACCACAACCGTGCCATATAAGTAGTAATTATGTATCTTCTAAACACTAAGAATAATGTTTTTATCAATATTTCAGGGGTTTTAAGCCTTGATTTGTTTAGCTATACCTACTGGGCTCGCCATGGGCTACTTTATTAGGTAATTCATAAAAATAGTATAGTAGAGACGGTCTCGAAAGCAGTAACAAGAATCAAAAAGGCACTCGCTCCCTTGGAGCATGTGTCCATTAATCCATTCCTGCGCGAAGTAAACGAACTCGTGTAAATACACATCGGAGGATTATTCAGAGCGTATCCGAACATATTCCGATGTCGTAATGTGTATAATAAACATTCGTTAATGAACTTCAGTACATAATGTCGGAATTAACCTGCGGCATCATAGCGGATAACGGGATGAAGTAAATTGAATGACAAGAGCAATATTTGAACAAATTGTTGCGGTCTGTTTTTCAAAACTTTGGTAGTTTTGTAGCATGAGGATAAGCCCGTTGGCGCATTTGGTTATGATCCCGTTTATTGACAGATAGTATATGTTCGTATATGTGTAATCAATAGGAGAGGCTTACGTTCAGCAGTGGACTACTTGCGGCTGATAATAATGATTTGTTCAAACACAATAGTATAAATATTTTAAGCTAAGCATTTCAAAACCGCATTGATTTAGTATACATATGTGAGTTAGATTTTAATGAAAGACCGAGGCACATAAAAGTGGAAATGAAACTTGTGCTCAGCTGGGATCAAGATGCCAAATCAAAATTAGATGGACATCAGACAGGGGCATATTCATCGACGAAGTTCATAATTTTCAACAATCAACTAGCCTTTTATCGCAATGGGTAGATGTCCTGCTAATAGCACTGAAGTAAATCTGATTACCGCCCACGAAAAACTCTTAAGACTAATATTAGCGTTTGTTTTGTGTGTGGGTGTCATCGGGTATATAGGTATGTTATCAGCCTCTGATATTTATAGTCGACTAGCAGCCGCCCGCGTCTTCGTCCGCGTGGACTTAGCTGTATGTGAAAAAAAAAACCAAAATTTTCTTCGCTATAAACCTCACGGAGCCCGAGACCTTTCCAACGAAAGCAAAACCGTGGAAATCGGTTCGTGCGTTCTGGAGTTATAGCGTCAGGAAGGAAAACCCGACTTATTTTTATATATTAGATTTAGTTTTTAATTGATCTATTCCTTTCTAATACCAAAAAGTTATACCAATGGTATTTGTTTGTAATCGTAATTAACTTTTATTCCGGACGAATACCAAAACTACATTGAAATATTTAAAACTTGGTATTCGTTCGGAACAGAAAATTGTTTACGATAGCAAACAAATACCATTGGTATTAGTTTTTGGTATTAGAAAGGAATAGATCTTTTAATTTGAGGTCAGATGATGGAATAAGGTAAGTATAATCTATTTGAATTTTCTATTTCCTAATTTTTTTTCAACAAGGAAATTTTTGCCTTCTTTAATTTTAAGAAAACACTTTTTTTTTTCTTTTTTTTTTATATGCAACAAACCTAACAGAATCTTCGATAACCTCATGTTTTTTTCCAAGAACGATTCAATCAAGAAGTCCAACAAAATTAATATCAATTCCTGCTATAGAAAACAAAAGAGCCAAGAGTCTACTCGCACCTCAATATCCCCAAAGAAAACATTAAGCGAAAGTGTCTCTTACACTCGTTAATGGAATAAAATCAGAAACAAAGAAAGAAAGAAAGAAATCTGATATGAGTGGACGGCGAATGTTATTCCAACTACTGGCAGAACCGTTTACTTTACCTACGTGTGAGGAGAGATATGGGGCTGAACCGTGCTCCGCTTTGCCGAAAAAATACAGTCACTAAATGAAATATTGAAAAAGACTTTCATTGTGGACTGAATAAACATAGGATGTGGGATGTCTGGGTACAGTTTTGAGAAGTTATAGAAGGCGGTAGGCGGGAAGGCGGAAGGTGATCAGCGTTTTCTTAATAGGAATGAAATTTTGCACATCTATTTTGATGCTTCGTGACGTATAACTAAATTACATTTTTGAATAGACATACTCTCTTTAAAAATGTCGTGGTACATCCATTACATTTTTGAAGCAATTTTAAATATAACTTTCTCAACAAATTGGTAAATGATGTACAGCCAATAGCACATCACGTTACCCATTTCCTTTTTTCTCTTCCTCTTGCCAAATGACATTTCTTTGCAATAAAGCAAGGAGGGCTGACCGGAAATCGGTAGCCTGATGTGCCGTTGACCGTATGGAACTGTGACAGTTATATTAGTATTTAACTATCGTAAATTAAGGTATAGTTTTAATATGATATACACATGAAATAAATAAATATTTTTATCTCATCATTTTCTTCCAGTACACTGTAAAAGTTTTAAACTATATAATTATAATATCATGACCAGCAATTACATACTGTATAAATTATATGAAAGCTTAATTACTTTTATGTTCTTTAATTTAGAGCTGGACAGATTTAGCCTTTTAGTGTGACTTGTGAAATTGCAGCCTAGATTCTTATATCATTCTGCAAGCGTGCAAAGTGCACTCAGTACAAGTGTTGAAATAGTTTGTTTGACTATTACTAGACTAAACAGACGGACGAATCTGTAGTAATTTAGATAGACAGATATATTCTGCATACAAGAAACAACAGAAATAATCAGATTAGAAATACAGATTAACGTTAATGTACAATTTGGGCAGCTTTGACAAAAAAATCGATCTCTTTCAAACAACCCACGTTCTTTCCTAGTCATACAAGTACTGTGGACGTTGCTAGATTTAAGTCGTTAAGCCTTTTTTTACCAGGTGAAATGCTTCTACGCACTTCCCGCTGCAGTGTGGGACTCACCCACCCTAGATGGAGGGTGGGTATACCCACTAAAACACCGGGGCAGCCTTCTTCCGTGCGTGACCAGGGTTCACCGAGATCTCTTCTGTAGAGAAGGAACACTACCGTTTGGGGCTTGATGAAATCGTGCATTGAGGTTGCGGTTAGGGCTGTAAGGTTTTTCAGCCCTTCAACAATCCGCACTGAGCCCGCGTATTGGAGTTTGGCTCGCACCTCTTCATCGTTGAGGTGTGGCCTGTGCCCAGCAGTGGGACGTTTATGTTATGTATGTTAAGCCACGTGGAGTAATGTTTTCACTTTTATAGCTGTGCACGCTTGAATATCAACTTAGTCCTCCTAGATCAGTGTTATACACTAGTTTTTAGAAAATGACCTAAAATCTTTATTTTAGAAATAAAAGGTTCTTTTAGTTCAGAATGGCATTCGAAGAAGAATAAAAAAATAAAGCAATGCGCAATTTGCGCGACAAATCCCGCAGACAGGGATCATACTCACCCCGAATGTCAACTAGACAATCGCTTCGCATTTTAAACGAGTTTCGTGATTTCACCCAAACATGTTCATGATTCATGCAACATAATGAACAAAGGGATTTTAATACCCCTCAGTTATTAGGGGTTAATATTACCCGTGGTAGTAACACGGTTATGTTATACCGAACGAATCATCCCCCATAAATTTTAATTAAATATGTGATACCCGGTCCGATGATGGCGCAATCCACTTTTTAATTAATGACGTCTATTATTTACTCAGAACATATATATTTGAGTTTATTCATACAATTTGAGATGAATATGTCTCAGGTGGGAATTGAACCATGTTTTTTTTTAAAAAAAGGCAATCGACCATCAGGCCCTCAGACGTTAATAGAATAGCACTACCCCCTCTCTTCCCGTGGGTGTCGTAAAAGCCGACTGAGGGAAAACAGCCACCAGGAGATGGGCAGCAGCGTCTCCAAACAACAGCAGGCCCTACTGCGATCGCCAACCCGCCTGCCAAGCGTGGCGATTATGGCAAACCCCCCCCCCCAAATGATGGCACGACATAAGAAACGGCCCCCAGTCCCCGGCGGCCCCGCTATTCCCCGGGCAGGATCCGGCTGCCAACATCAACGACTCGACCTGGCAACTTATAACGCGCGCACACTGAGGCTCGACGCGAAGCTGATTGAGTTGGAAGAGGCAATTGGTAAGTTACATTGGGATATTATTGGGTTATCAGAAGTCCGAAGAAAGGGCGAGGACTCGATAACCCTGCAATCCGGTAACTTACTATACCACCGGGAGGGCGACCAACAGTCCCTAGGTGGTGTCGGGTTCATCGTCCACAAGTCCCTTGTCAACAACGTGATAACTATCGGAAGTGTTTCGAGCAGGGTAGCGTACCTGATACTCAGAATATCGAAACGATATTTGCTGAATGTCATTCAGGTCTACGCTCCGACCTCGAAACACGACGATGTCGAAGTGGAGGCTATGTATGAGGAGATCTCTAAAGCCATGCATAGCCATATAACCCACTACACAGTTGTGATGGGGGATTTCAATGCGAAGTTGGGGCAACGTTGCGGTGATGAGCTGAGAGTGGGGCAATTTGGATTTGGGCAACGGAACAACAGGGGCCAGATGCTGGCAGACTTTATGGAGAAGGAGAACCTCTTCATGATGAACTCCTTCTTCAAGAAGCCCGTAAGCCGCAAATGGACCTGGTTCAGTCCGGACGGTAAGGTGAGAAACGAGATCGATTTTATCATGTCGACGAAGAAGCACATATTCAATGATGTCACTGTGATCAACGCTGTTAAGACAGGAAGCGATCACCGCATGGTCAGAGGCACATTGAATATCGACATAAAGCTTGAGAGAGCGTGACTAATAAAATCCACGCTCCGACCAATACCGGCTCAGATTCAAAACCCCGAGTGCTTTCAGCTCGAGCTTCGAAACCGTTTCGAAGCCCTTGAGAACAGCATCGATGTGGACGATCAATACAACATGGTGGTGGATACTGTCCGTACGGTAGGGTCCAAGCACTTTAAAACCCGCCGTCCAAATCAAAGAAACTCTCCAGCCATACTCTCCTACTCATGGATCAGAGAAACGAAATGAGGCTACAGAACTCAGTGGATGCCAATCGTTATCGGCAACTCAATAGACAGATATCTAAGTCTTTGACGAGCGACCTTCGCCAATTTAATACCCAGCGTATTAAAGAGGCCATTGAGCGGAACAAAGGCTCCAAAGTGTTCGCTAGAGATCTGTCTATTGGGCAAAGCCAACTCACGAGGCTGAAAACTGAGGCAGGTAGCATCATTACGTCCACACCTGAAATCCTGAGGGAGATTGAGAGTTTCTATGGACAGCTGTATTCCACGCAAACACCTGTTGAAAGCAAGGCTAAAGACCCTAGAGTAAAAGTAAAGTAAAGTAAAGTAAAATAATCATTTATTCATGTAAGCTTATTCACAAGCACTTATGACACGTCAAGACAGAAAATCAAAATGAACAAAGTGACTCTACCACCGGTTCGGAAGTTGCTTCTATCGAGAAGATTCCGGCAGGAAACTCGATAGTTACTCTTTTCAATCTTGTTTGATTACAATAGTAGTATACACACATCAAAAGTGTCTAGGGATATCTCAAGCATTTTCATACAAAGTATAGCTATTGGGGAGGCTGTAAAGATTAAAATATTGATACCAACGTAGAAATTTTTAGGACACAGAAACTGCTATATCTGCCCTTTCAGATTGTATAAAGAAATTCATTGTGGTAGCATTATTGTACAATCGTAAGGACGTTAAAAAAAAGACAGATTTTTTTTTTAAAGGTTCAAAATTTTAGCAAAATCAAAGATATTAGATAATGCTCAGCATTATCTTAGAATAACTCGAGGAAACAGGCATAAGATAAAGGTTAAGAATATTACAAAAAAACGTTTGATTTTGCTAAAATTTTGAAACCTTTTAAAAGAAAAATCTGTCTTTTTTTTAACGTCCTTACGATTGTACAATAATGTTACCACAATGAATTTCTTTATACAATCTGAAAGGGCAGATATAGCAGTTTCTGTGTCCTAAAAAATTCTACGTTGGTATCAATATTTTAATTTTTACAGCCTCCCCAATAGCTATACTTTGTATGAAAATGCTTGAGATATCCCTAGACACTTTTGATGTGTGTATGTTACATATCAAGTATAGACAAGACAAAATGTGCAGAGGAGCAGATTATATCTATGATGACCACAAATTCTTATCATTCAAATAATCATTTACATTATAGTAACCTCTTTCATTAATTTCGCTTTAACCAGTGACTTAAACTTGTAAAGAGGCTGCTCAATAAGAGTTTGAGGTAGCATATTAAAAAAACTTATACATTGGCCAACAAATGATTTGCCTACTTTGTGTAGTCTAAGATTAGGAATTCTAAGTTTGGCTTTATTTCTAGCATTTAGTTTATGAACATCACTATTTTTCTGGAAAAGATGCAAATTTTTACGCACATACATAATATTATCAAAAATAAATTGAGAGTATACAGTTAAAATATCTATCTGCTTAAATACCTCCCTAAGCGAGTCGCGTGGTCTAAGGCAGTAAATAGAGCGGATGGCTCTTTTTTGAAGAACAAAAATGGTGTTAAGATCTGCCGCAGAGCCCCACAGTAGTAGACCATACGACATAATACTATGGAAGTAGCTAAAATACACTAATCTAGCAGTTTCAACATTCGTCAAGAGCCTTATCTTTCTCACTGCAAAAGCAGCTGAACTAAGTCTCCCGATGCCAGGGTTGTAATATGCGGACCCCAGTATAACTTAGAATCCACAGTAATTCCCAAAAATACAGTGGAATCCGTGAATTCTAAGGGTTTACCATTCATATTAACAAAAGTATTTGCCTGTTTCACGTTAGGCATAGAAAATTTTATACACTTTGTTTTATTTGCATTAAGTAATAAATTATTACTAGTGAACCATTGCAAAACTAGAGCCAAGCTTACCCGACACTATACCGAAGATATCCCGGACGTCAGCCTGTACGAGATTAGGATGGCTCTCAAGCAGCTTAAAAACAACAAGGCGGCGGGTGATGACGGAATCACAACAGAGCTTCTGAGAGCGGGCGGTCGGCCGATACTCAAAGTCCTCCAGACGCTCTTCAGTTCTGTCATCCTCGGGGGCAGAACGCCAAAGGCATGGGGCAGAAGCGATGTGATGCTGCTATTCAAGAAGGGTGACAAAACTCTCTTGAAGAACTACAGACCCATATCGCTTCTGAGCCATATCTATAAGTTGTTTTCGAGAGTCATTGCGAATCGTCTCGCTCGCAGGTTTGACGACTTCCAACCTCCCGAACAAGCCGAGTTCCGAAAAGGCTATAGTACCATAGACCACATTCATACGCTGCGGCAAGTTATACAGAAGACCGAAAAGTATAACTTGCCATTTTGCCTGGCGTTTGTGGACTATGAGAAGGCCTTTGATTCGATTGAGACCTGGGCAGTGTTGCAGTCTCTCCAAAGGTGCCAAATAGACTACAGATACATCGAGGTGCTAAGGTACCTATACCAGAACGCCACCATGTCGGTCCGATTACAGAACCAGAGCTCTAATCCGATCCAACTACAGCGAGGCGTGAGACAAGGAGACGTCATATCTCCGAAATTGTTCACAGCTGCGTTGGAGGATATTTTCAAGCTTCTGGACTGGAAAGGACGCGGCATCAACATCAATGGCGAGTACCTAACACACCTACGATTCGCCGATGATGTAGTTCTTATGGCTGAGACCTTGGAAGACCTGAACATAATGCTCGAAGATCTCGGTAATGCTTCTCAAAGAGTGGGTCTTAGGATGAACATGGACAAGACGAAAATCATGTTCAATGCCCATGTTGCACCCGCTCCAGTTAACGTTGGGAACATTACACTCGAAGTTGTTGACCACTATGTTTACCTGGGACAGGCAGTCCAGTTAGGTAAGTCCAACTTCGAGAAAGAGATCTCTCGTCGAATCCAGCTCGGATGGGCAGCGTTCGGGAAGCTCCGGCATATATTCGCGTCCGAAATTCCTCAGTGTCTCAAGACGAAAGTCTTTGACCAGTGTGTGTTGCCAGTAATGACATATGGGAGTGAGACGTGGTCGTTCACTATGGGTCTCATAAGAAGGCTCAAAGTCACCCAGCGAGCAATGGAGAGAGCGATGCTTGGTGTTTCCCTGCTTGATCGAATCAGAAATGATGAGATCCGCAGGAGAACTAAGGCAACCGACATCGCTCGAAGGATTTCATCGTTGAAGTGGCAGTGGGTGGGACACATAGCGCGGAGAACCGATGGCCGTTGGGGCGGAAAGGTTATCGAATGGCGACCGCGTACCGGACGACGTTCCGTGGGCAGGCCCTCCACAAGGTAGACCGACGATCTGGTCAAGGTCGCGGGAAGCCGCTGGATGCGGACAGCGCAGGACCGATCGTTGTGGAGATCTTTGGGGGAGGCCTATGCCCAGCAGTGGGCGTCGTTCGGCTGTCATGATGATGATGATGAATACGTTAATCAGATTCAAAATAATCAAATTAACTATTCCGATCAAAACTATTCACGTAAACTTCATAGCTACTTGTTTTTTTCTAAAGAAAACTCAGCGGTACAAAGTATGTATAGAAAAATGTCTAAGCGTAGTTTTATTTAACAATTTATTATTTCATTTTGTGAATTTGTGAATCAGCATTAAGTTATTATTAGAACAGATTCTTCAAACTTCAAAACATGAACTTACCTCAACGAATAATCCTCATTAAAAACAGTGTTATTTTATTCCTAAGCCTATCAATTAGCCTATTCGATTAAAGATTTATAGCCAGTCGCCTCCAACCAGTTTGATCTATCTTGCCTTTTTTACTTAAATTTATGACTTCAGATTAATACGTTAGGTCGAGTTATCTCCCCAAGCCTTAACAAGGGGAATTATGGATCATTTTGTCCGAAGTTCAAGAGGAGCCCACCTACTACGGTTATAATGAATCAAATTGAGGCCACCCGCGTTTTGAAAATAGTCCAAGCCACTTGTGACGACTGATACCTTTTTAATCTCTCTTTTGATATAGTTATTTAATGTTAAGTCCTTAATTTATTATTTTTGTTGCTTTATTGGACTGAATCACGCTCGTCTGTACTTGAATATAAAAAAACGCCTTTAAATTACCCTTTGTGATTAAGCTAATTAGGGTTCTTAGGGCGTACATAATACGTCATTTTTAAATCTAATCGTTTTTATAGTCCATAAAAAAATCTGAGCTATTTCAAAGGTGATTAACACGTAAGTAGTGAAATAAACATATTTAAAACTCAATAATCTTTATTGTTATCGTGAAAGTCACAATCATTTTATATTGCCTATAAAAAGCTTAAAAGCAAATAAATGTTCGCTTTACAATCAATCAAAGTAAAACCGACTAAGTAATCTTTGTTCACTTGAAAGTTAGTTTCCAAAGGCAGCAAGGTTCGATAACTCATAATAGGTTCAAAACTATTATGAGTTATTCAACCTTGCTGAGGGCATTTGATTTGGTCAACAACATGGTTAATTTTTTACGCTACTAATTTTAAAATAATTTAATGGTGTGAAAATAATAATGGGTTATTTGTGCTTAGATTAGTAAAAGTTTTGACTAGGGGCAGGTCTATCTGCTTCCATTATTTTAGGCATCCATAATAACATACTTATATAAGATAGATAGATGTATTGTTTATTACACACCAAATAGAAAAAAGAAATACAGTCAATAATCACAACTATTTGGAGCGTGAATGTTGAATTTATGATTCGAGTATTTGGTGCACATAGCTCAAAATCATACCTTACCACAGATGTTCTCAAATCACTCCATAGGTGATACTCCTGGTTTTTTAAATAGGTTTAGGAGGACTATCCTCTAATATGTGTCTACTCTCTAGTAGACACATATTTACTGGACACAGCAGTTGATGGGGGACCTTCACGAATTTTATATTGTAAAGAAATACGGTCACAAATAAATTCTATGTACCGACGACTTACGACGCTTAAAAATGAGGTGTTTTTCATCCAAAAGCATTTTGAAGACGCAGTGCGGTCTTGCGGAAACAGGAAACTTATAAAATATTAAAAAACCATCGCCCTAAAATCTTTGCGTGTTAATTCCATTAAAGAACAAAAGGAAAACGAATCCATGTTAAAAAAACTACAATATAAACCTTTATGAGCGCAGAACGTTCAGTGTACCCTATGTATTACCAACAACACTAACTTCTCAGGAGGCTGATTAATTACGAAGTATATTAAACGGTTATAGTGTAAGCAATTAGTAGCAAGGAAGTTAGTGGTATAAGCAATATCGGTTTCCAGGCGTTGGAGTCGCGATGTGGCGTATTAGTTTGCAAATATTGAAGCCATACAAAACACTTCTTGATCGAACGCTGCGCCTGGTCCCGCGTTGCAAGTTGCAAACTGAAATTTATGAACGTAGTGTAAAAGTGGCGAGACACGGAAAAAACTTATGACGAGCACGCCTTCTAATTTTCAGTTTACCAACGCGAAATGTTCCTAATCAATATAATCAGTGAAATAAAACCATGTAGGTATATTATTCCTTTTGCATCTGAGGTTTCATCTGGTCAAATGAATCTGAGAGAACGAGATCAGATTTTGAACGTAAAACCAAACTCCGACATAGTGTAGGTACAAAACAAGTGTTGTTGACCATGAATATCTTAAAAAAAGGATTGATTGTTTTTAAAGCTGTGCCCATTGAGGTATTTTTGTTTCATTGAAACTTAATTGAATCTAGTACCTAGGTAAATAATTAATATAAAGCAAGGCCTGTCCACCTTGTGCTATCCTATCTTCACCATCACTATAACCACCATTATCACCACGAGCTGGAAAAAACACATTTTCTATGAAGAATATGTCAAATTTGACCCTTGAGACTCAATTACGATTCAATTAAAGCGTTATATTTTAGCAGACTTGGGGTCCTGATCTGTCATTCTTTCTCTCCTGTGACTCGCTGCGTGGTCGTCCTCATTATCAGCGCGTATGCTCTCATCCTAAGTAAGACGACTTGGATCGGTTACTCCACTTGAGGCAAGCTTTGTTTATTGCTTGGCTTCGCTACTCATACGTCTCGTGTTTATGAATATTGATAACGACGTTACTTTGCCCTAAAAGTTCAAAAGTCAGTCGCTCATGTCTACTCGTCTTTTAAGGCAGATGTTGTTTATAGCAGTTTTTGTTATATCGGATACATTGCACAGTCAAATATAGCAGATTTTGTGATTCGTTCTTGGAAGTAATGTGGATTCATCATAAACCAGCCACAAGTCGTCCACCGCTAAACGATGCAATCTAGTGAACCCAAACCCAAGCTATCTTCCGAAGAATCTTAGTTCACTGTAACCTAGCGACAGGTTAGTAAAACGCCTGAAAGACTTGTTAATACGTACAAGGTTCCCACCTTAATCGTCTTTGTGCAGAACAGAATGTGCAAGACGTTTAGTAACGCTGCTGGTGCTCGAGTCTACAGGCTGATTCATTTATTTCAACGTACCTAAATGAGAACCAACGATGATCATCTCCACATTATCACCGTGGTTTATTTGTGAAGTGGTCTTCTGAAGTTAGACTTCCTGCCCAATTCACACTACCTTGGCTCAAAATTTATTTGGCGTGCGGCGGGTTCGTCTTTTCCCGCCAAGTTCCACTTCAGCACAGCACGTTGTTACATGACGTCTTGTAGCTGAGAATAAGGCAGGCTATGATACAAAATTGAATACCAAGATCTCTAAATCTTGAAGCTATTCCTTTCATGAAAGGTAGTTAAATATTTAAGTAGTTCGAGAATAGCATCAGAGACGGGTGATCTTACCCATCGATCCCGTCATAATATATTCTGCAAGCACCCTTGTTAAACTTAGTAGTCCAACTCCCTTTCCGTGATGTATCCCGTTCATTGCTATTTCATTTGATCTTGCTCGCATCAAATATTTAGGAAGTTTAAACTCGACGTGGAGATGTGGATGCGCCCACCGTAGTTTGTGGTTGCACTGACTTTCAATTCGAGACTTGATCTTGTTACTTGTACGTGCTAAAGCTTAAGTCACACGTCACTGCTGAAGTGTTTTTATCAGGCCTGTCTTCTTTTTAACTTGCATTCGAATACCATACTATGTTGACGCAACGTGGTGTTAACATTTTCTCGATCTTTGGTGATATAAACAAATGGACAAATCTTACTTAAGAGGATGTCATTTACACTTGCAAGCTAAGTAAGCGGAGCGAGCAATGCTTCGATAGTTTTACTACATTTGATGTTGTATTTAAATAATCAAATAACTTTATCACTGTACATTTACTTAAAATAAATGTAATGTTCTAGTGTAGATTAAGTCCTAGAACTACATTAATTATTTAATCTTGTTAAAGTCTCGGTACCGTTAACTAGATTGCGGCCTATATTTGCACGGGTTTTTAGCTGGATAGAAGCAAGGTAATTTTCAGAGCTCGTCAATAAGTCTCCCTACATTTTTGGACTTACTTCCAAACCAACAACCTGATCTACTTAATTTATTGAGACTCAATCGACATTTTTCGATGTAATTGTTTACTATAAGAATTTATATCGGACTTATTTTCCGAAGAAATACAAATAAATAAACAGTCCAAAACACTTAATTAGGCTTGATTGGGTTGTGTTTTCAAGTCCAAAGACTCTCATGCTTCGATTATTTTTTATGATCTGAAATAATGAAAATATGATGACATTCCCATGACAAGAAATAAAAGTGATTATGGTGAGTGTGCAATGTTATTTCAATTGTTTGTTTTGCTGTTCTGATTTATTTTCATTTCTATGTAGTTTTCCAAAGCCAGGTGACGTCATAGGTACTTAGGTTTAAGCAACATTTCACTGCACACCAAAGCTTAAAGCTAGGCTTAGGCATGCCGCCTTTATAGTCAATTTCAACCCTGTTATTTTTGTGACACTTGCCCCCAAATTCACAAACGTCAATCAACGCTAAGCACGTGCTCTTGCTCACGCTGTCCCGTAAAATGTCAATAGAACTGAAAGGGACAGCATGAGCGTGAGCGCGTGCTTAGCGTTGATTGACGTTTGTGAATTCGGGGGTTAGTTGTGTGCCCTGAATGAAACTTTATTGTCTCATTTCAATCTTGGCCCATCGAATTATCCGGTTTTCACTGAAACTTATTTTTTTTAAACGGTTTTTTAATAATTAGAAAAAATATTAAATAATAATATGCAGTTATGGGTCACGAATTTTCATTTTGAAAGCTAAAGACAAATTCAGGCATTATGAACAAAACTCAAATCTAATGCATTAACCTAAATTTTACCGCATATTTAAAATCTTAACCCATTAATGCAAGTGGACGCCCGGGTAAATTTGTTAAGCCGTCCTTAGCACAGCGGGTCACTACGGGTATTTATTACCCTAATTGCTACATTTGCATAGCTCGACCATGTGAGGGCAAATTATGTTCTCATCACGGACTCGATTATGCTTCAAAACAAATAGGGTCTGAGTGGCCCCCGGCACATGAAACAACTGATAGCTAATTACAAGGGCAACGGACATCGTTGAAGTAATCTTATAACGATGGGTAATTGGTGAAATACCAGCGCATAATACTATGCCAAAGAATAAGCGGGTTTATGGTACCCTTTTACTTCTAGTTGACAAAGTAGTTGGAACAATCAACCCGTAATTCGGTGTCCTAATTCGATTCCTAGAGCGGACAAATATGACAACTTATGCCTACGTTTTACAAAAGGAACTTTAAAAAAAATCTTAAAATAATATAACTTCATTTCAGGCCAGTTAATGATATCATTAACTGTTAATAAATACTTATGACCTGTTACAGGTCATCATTTAATTCATATGAATCTGACATTATCGCATGGGAAATTAAAACCAGACAAGACCAACATTAGTAAAATGAGTCTAACCAGCTAGGAAAAACCAACGTAAGTAAAATAAGTCCAATTAGGAATTTGTGTAAAAGTTACAAGTCCCATATAAAATCGCATTTTTAAAACAGTTTTGGCTTCCAACCATAACAGTGATCAAACTGTTCCTGTTAAAATAAAATACTACTAGTAAAGACAAGGGCTGAAATAATAGAGTTTATTGCAAGAAAAACAAATACTTTGTGGTGATTCCGGCTATTTGGGCTCGCCTAATGCTTTTAAAAGTTAATAAAAGGTGCAGCCAGTGCTATTCAGTTGCCTCATTAAAAATATCACACGGGGAATAAAAATAAGGCTGGTGGGTATAAATAACCACGACCTCCATATAAATCTTGGTTTGCAGTCGGCAGGGTTGTCGAAATTTTGGTAACTACTTTCTATAACTCACGTCTAAATAATAACGGTTTTTTTAAAATTAAGTTACATAAACATACCCTCACGACTATATGCCTAATGGATTAGTCAGAGGCACACCGATTGTTGCCGTCATAGTGAATCTGAAGCACACATTTTTAAATTAAGTATTTTTTAATAGGTAGGTATTACATAATTAAAATATAACTACCTAAATAAGTACGCCAAAATGTGCTTCGTGTGCTTACAATATAACTGTTGGAATAAGATATTTAATGTATCTTTATCTGTGTACGGTTTACATCAATATTCAACAGCAAGGGATATGAAATTTGTTTTTAGGGCGATTCCAATATGTGGCTCAGATTTTTTCAACAAAAAGGCTTTGAGGCAAGTTCGTGCTCGGATCATTAATTTTTGTATTCATTAAAATGTGCAGAGCTGAATTTGATTAAACTTCTCTTTAACATCTTTACATTTTCAGTCTGTGCTTACTTCCTGAATACGTCAAAATCCTCTAAACTCAATGTTTTTGCAACTATTGTATTAATCTTGCTATTGGTGTGATTAAATAAATAATTAACTTCATCAGATCTCTGCGTGAGCATTGCACACTGCGCTTGCTCAATCAAATCAAATGATCAAAATTCTATATTTACTTTTCTGCTCAAACGGCTACACATTTGAAAAATCTCAATCTGTACTAAAAACTGACAAACACGCTGAAATAAACGTGTCAGGTGGAAATTCAAATACAGAGGTTAACCTCCCAACGAGTCGTCGCAGCCCTCGTTAACATAGCTTGGCTACCCGCAATGAATACTCGAGTTTTCTGCCTCAACCGTAGGGTGGAAATGTACGGCAATATGGAAATAAAATCCTGGATTTAATCTTCGCACAAGTCGCCGTTTAATCTTGCAACAGATATGGCAAGGGTAAATAATAAATGTATTATACGGAATCACGATTGCATTGTGGGGTTGGTTGGACCGGACCGTGCTTGGGTTATTAGTGCCTAAGTGCTTGGATTAAAACTTGGGTGTGGACAGGGTACTTTAGGGTTTACTACGTAATCACTGTCGTTTATGAACTTTGTGAACCCCAATTAAGGTTAAGATTCAAATATTTATGAGCTTCACTGAAAAAGATGGTCCGCTGAAATATTTTTGTTCCCTGTGTTACCTTTTTGAAAACATGTTTTGGTTGAGGTAGTAGGTAACAATTTTATTAGCAATTCCCTGTTCAATAAAAACAACGTAACAAAGAAACATTTTTCAGTGTAGTTACTAAACTACGTAGTTTATTGGGTGAAAATAAATTTAAGTATACGATAAAACTAGAGACTATAAAAATTGGGACTAAGCATTACATTATGTATAAGAGTTGGTTTGATATTCATGACATTAACATGTGGAGGTGTTTGCTAACATGAAGCTTGTAGATGAATTTCTAACTATTTGTTTAGTGCTTTGTATAAATAGAGAATACAAAAATAACCGTATAAATGTAACAAATTAGGGCACCCACAGACGGGTGAAAAGTAAAGGTACGTATTTTTTTCTTTAATTTCGCTCACCCATCATTAAATTAGCTATCATGGGAAGTTTAACATCGGTTATCCTTGTTCATCCGCTGTTGTTTCTAAGCAACGGAATAAGGTCACGTCCAGGTGATAATACCTATATTTCATCCTGCAGATTACTATAAAGTAATGCAATGCAATTAATAATTGTTTTAGGGTTTCATATCTCGAAAGGAAAAAAACAGAACTCATTATAGAATTGTCTGTCTGTCTATCTGTCAAGGCGTTTTCACAGGAGCGCGTCTAAGAATCAAGCAGAACTCTATATCAAATACTATGGGCCCCAAGTCTGCTAATTTTAGAACGTTTCAATCGAATCGTAATTGAGTCTTTGACATATTGTGTAAATGTGACCTAGCTCACCTGGGGCCTAGGTCTACTCTCCCGTGGTGATGTGACTGGATGAAACGTCTGAACTCCAAAGCTAACGCAATCATAAGATACTTGCCGTCATTCATGCCGCTAGTTGTCGGCACTCGCAAGGGAAAACAGAACCTACGGGGTACTTCCTGACAACTTAAGTTTTCATATTTTGTTCTTTTTTTAGTATTTTATATCCAACACGCACTTGACCGGTTTTTTAAGTAACTTTACAATGTTACTGTAAGGAGAAAGTCTTAATAGTATAAATATGTCTATGAGAGTCTACGTCCTAGCCACAACCAGTCAAACTACGCAAAACAAAGCAGCAGAAACAAAAACAAACCAAATCAGTTTCCTTTCCAGATCATTAGAAGAGGCTCATTATTTAGAGAAGTTAATAAGAATTCCTACGTCGTATTTACGTCAGCTAAGCTGCCCTATTAGACAGACCCAAACGGCAGATTAGGCCAGAAACGAATGCAGCAAAACAAATTCCCCCCATTAGGTCCCCGATCAACTTTTAAGTACGCAAAGGGAAAAGTTTTAATCTGAGTAAAGTACGGACATGTAGCAAAATATCTGTCTGCAAACGGATTAACGTTTAAATGGGATTTATCCAGCAAAAATAGAAGTAACGGTGACTTTTCCAACGAACCTCTTTGTTCGGGATGAAGTTTTCCCAATTTGGGCGAAATATTCACTAACTAAGGACGATTTTTAGCTGCCATTTCCGATTTTGCGATCGGCATTATTTTAGTTCCTCTTTGAAAGGCTTTTGAAATCTATTTAAATAATTCAGTAGGACATTTTTGGTGTCCGTGGCACAGTTTTGACAGTGGATTGGCAACGGTTGCCGTTTTACACAGAGATGGATATACAAAAACATTTATTTCAAGAAACAGTTGTAAGTACATCCAATAGTACAATTAATAAATATAAGGGATAAAAAACGAAACTTAGTCATGAAATTTCTCGGACATCTCGGTGCTTAAGAAGCCACAATGGGCAGCTGTTCCCGGTTGACGACATCAGTTGTCAGTCGCTAAGCCTAGTCGGGGGCCTTAGGGCGGCTTAATAACATCTGACAGGAAGGTTTATCACTAACCTTTAACGACAACTTTCAAACACTGTCTTTGCACAAATCATGGACCACTATTTCTAAACTCTTACAGTTCCCGCTTACTAAGGTAGTCATCTTTCAAATACACAATTTTATAATAGTTGATGCTCATATCGATCATGATAATGATAACCAATTACCACAACAATTCCTTATCAGCATGTCCATTAATAAAACCAACCAAAAAAAGCTGTGGTTACACTGAGTTCCCATTATGATAAAGATGACAAGTAAAATACTTTTTACAACTCTGCAACACTGTACCATCAGATGAGAAATAATCGAATGGTGACCAAAATGTTTTGAGTCATTTAATACGCTGAAACTATGATATGTCCCTATAAAAATGTATTTTTCAATGAAAAGGCAATATCTGACAATTTATCTTCACTAAACTCTTAGATGTGCAGACCACCTGATCGTGAATAGTTAAAAACCTGAAGACGCTGCGAAACTAAACAACAAAATTGTTTTAACGAGGTAGCTCACACATTAGCTGGACCTAGCTCAAACAATTTTATTAATTTTATTTCCTTTATAAATATCACTGGACATTATTCCACACAGCGCCACCTGGCACCAAATTGACCATTTTATTTTTTGTAAATACATACTTAAGATAAATAGGAAACACCCAGACCAGTAGAAACAGACATGTTCATTCACACAAATTTTTGTCTGTGCGGGGATCGCACCCGCGGCCACTGGTGTAATAGCCCACTTTTGAACCATTACACCAAATCGGTCGTCGTCTATCTAGAAGTTTGTAAAAATTTGCTGCTTTTATATTCAAACCCTGCGTTCCATGCATTAAGAATTAAAACATTTACCCGATTTTATTTACCATAGTCGGAAATTCCAGTTAGTCAAACCAATTTCTTCCTCTCGGTGTAGCCTTACCCTTACCATCCTTGTCAAATAATCAACATTGAGTTACTCGGATGTAAGCGCCCACGTAGTTAAGAAGACAATGCTCAATTACTCTCGCCACCTACTGGCTCAGTAATCATCTTTTTGTACACGAAGATAATAAGAAGTTTACTGCTTGAATAAAATTACAAGAAGTAATTAGAATGTCGATAAATAAACGAGCCTTCACGTGTGTGGAGCCGCTGGTGGCACTCTTACAACTCCTACAATATCTATTATGTGAAAATAGTAGATTATGCAACAAGGGCTTATAGAAGTATATTATGTCCCGGACGCTATATTGAATCCCGAGGACGAGGGATTCTACGGTTAACTCCCAAGCGGTACGAGGGAGTGTGAATATTTTCATCTAACAAAAAGCAGAGATCAGAGAAAATTGTAACTAATTTCTTTTGTGATAGCTAAAAAGAGGGGGCAAAAAAGAGCGTCAAATAAACACTCGCATGTTCGAATTTTAGATTTAAAAAAAACTCTTTTTGTATGGTATTTATGTTGTATTGCCAGTGCTTACATTTTCATGAATGAAAATATTAAGTGTACCTATTAGTTGTTAAAATATTCCTCCAATGCAACTTATTTAGGTACACTTTATTTATAGAATTAGTCATCATAATCTCAAACGCTGTAAAACCAAAACTAAAATTTTACGGCCATTTCGAAGCAAAGATCGTCACCTCAGATATTCAAAAAAGTATGAATCTGACTAACATTTTATATTTTCTGTAAACTTGAAGTGTAAAATAAGTCATAAAAGATTTATCTCAGTTAGTAAGATAAGTTTAATGTGTACCGTGTGCGGTACGAGGGTAAAATGCGAGACTAGTAAAAAAACAACACCAAATTAGGGATCGTATTACGTAAATCCATTAAGGGAACCAATAAAAATAGATCCAGCGCGTCAGCGTCATTCGAAAATCAGTCATTTGGAATAAAACATTTATTGGTTAGCGTGATTTCAAGAATTACAACTGCAAGAACTTGTATTGTATTAATATTTAATAGTATTTACAATACATAAATATTCGTTTTCAAAATTTGAATATTATTTTTGTACTTATATTTTTATTGCCAGTGCTCTATGTCTATCTTTTTTTATTTTATTTATTTGCAGTAATTTATTTAATATTATTCATTTTAAAAGTACCTAGTTCAGAAGTATTATTCTCTACATTATTAGGTATACATTTATCTTTAAAATCAATTACGAATCATGTTCGAGTTAAAGAAAACTTTAAACTAAACAAATACTCACCGACGGTAAATTATTATCCTTGTATTGTAGTAAGAACGAATTTTAATCACATTAAATTCCATTTGGCTGTACAAAATCCATTGAATCGTCTTTACAAACGATACAAGAATCTTGTAGAAGATGACTTTGTGCCTTGTAAGGAATACAACAGATAGCACTTAGCATTAGTGTTGCTAAGATATCGATAGTTTGTCGGCGCGAGGTAGGCAGAGCATCTTGTACGGGGCTTCCTGGTCAGGAAGCAACTCAGAGAAACTCAAATAGTAATCCACTCTAATAAAATTTTGGAATCACACACGTAGGTAGGATAGTACGGTGAACATGACAGGTTCAATAATCAACAAAACAAAAATATTGAGCGTATCGGAATCAATTGTTCGTTGTATTGGTTCTCACCATGGATAGTATCACAACAGCAATAAGTCTGTCAATAGCATTACAGGTAAATAATGAATCGATGATGGATTCACTCAACACTATTGCTGCTATTTGGCAATGGACAGTATCGATAGTTTTAGCCATTATCTAAAGTATCGAAAAGCATGTCGATAGTTTAAATCATTAAAATGTCTTTAGTCAAATACACCATGTTTCAAATACTTTGAATTCGTTAAATTAACCAAAGAAGTATTACTTAATTTTGATAAAATGTTTATCGATATGCTATGGTGGACTACCGAGAAGCAACACTTAGCATGCTATTCACAATGTTTACTGAAATCCTTATTCTGGACCCGTAGACAAGCTGTTTTAAGAGTTTGTAGTTAGCTACGGGAAATTTACAGACTAGACACTAGAATGCCGCTTTATAAGGATGAGGCAAACGCAACATTTTTTATGCATTTTGGAGTATGAAAAGAAACATTTGAAAAAAATATACGAAGACATTTTCATGATTCAAGATTTTTTTCATTTATTGAATTATCCGTATTTGGACTTACAGCCACTTGATACATTTCAATTGAATTTTCTGTTTTCTACAATTTTTGAATGAAGACATTAGATTTTTAACAAACACCGATGCAAAAGTATACCTGAGTAAAACTAGTTAAACTGCAGCTGCTTAAAAAAGTGTGTTAAATTAGAAAACAAAGAGAACAATTGTTCAAAGTTATTTTCGTGTTTTATGTTGTTCTTAGTATTTGCTGAATGAGTGAAAACCTAAATAAAATAGAACATGTTGATTAGTAACGAAATGGATGTGCCCAATGTTGAGCAATCTTAACACCGACATTTTGATTTTAAGCCGAAAAAGAATGCTTTACATCAGAATACGGACACAAACAACAGATCGTCGAAATGAGAGGCGATATCTTCAAAATCAACATAGCGCCGCCCACATAACGTCCCGAGCGAGAACCGAACCCGTGATGGCGCACTAAATTAGCCGCTTGGACGTTTATGACCGACCATTTGTGGTCGGTGACAGTCACCCGGACAAAAGTAAACAGCTGTGGACAAGGCGAATGAATAGGCGTCACTACACTTTAATAGTAATGATAGTACTTGGAGGTAGTTTTCTATTACACTGAGTGGATATTGTCTTTGTAAAAAAAAAGTATTCTGTTTGATCGATTTTGATTTATAATATCAACAAGTGTTTTTTTTGACGCCTATTCATTCATAGAAAGAAATGAAATTCATAGAAATTCAGAAGTAGAATTGTCTTAAACATTTATAATTTTTCATCTTTCTTTTATTATAAATGTTTAAGACAATTCTACTTCTGAATTTCTAGTATTCTGTTTGGTTATCCAAGCAAAATTTGTGTTGTACTGTTCGAATTGTACTTTAACTGTGTATTTGTGTTGTTTGTGTTGTGATAGAGCTCGCGACTTCTGGTAGTAGCTGGTATCGTTACTACTTGTAACTCCAAATCTTAATAAAAACTACGTAAACAATCTAAATCACGTTTTCTGCGTTTTCGTGCTGCAATATTGTTTTTAAATTTAAACATGTAGACTCGTCTGATATATTAAAATCCTTCAAGTTAATTAATTTAAAGAATACTGCCGATCTTTGGGATATTTCAGTGAAAGTTATTAGTCACATTATAGATGTAATTGCTCCCTACTTAGCAGTAATCTTCAATGAGTGTGTTGATGAGGGAGTTTTTCCAGAGTTAATGAAGTATAGTAAAATTATACCACTTTTTAAATCAGGCAGTAAACTGGACCCAGGTAACTTTTGACCTATATCTATCTTACCAGCTCTGAGTAAGATTTTTGAGAAAATTGTCCAGGAACAACTTCTATGTCACTTTAGTGAAAACAAACTTTTCCACAGTGAACAATATGGATTCACCAGAGGTCGTTCCACCACTGATGCTGGTATTGCGCTCCTAAAACATATCTTTAGGGCTTGGGAGAATTCACAGAACGCTCTTGGCGTCTTCTGTGACTTATCCAAGGCGTTTGATTGCGTCGATCATGGGACTCTCATACGGAAACTTGATTTTTACGGAGTAAAGGACACTGCGTTAGATTTGATTCTTTCATATCTTAGTTTCAGAACCCAAAAAGTAGAGATTAATGGGGTACTATCTTCTGGATCACCAGTCAAATTAGGGGTTCCACAGGGATCTATTCTTGGTCCATTTCTGTTCCTAGTATACATTAATGACTTACCTTTTTATGTTAAAGACCTATGTGATATAGTATTATTTGCAGACGACACATCTTCACTTTTTAACATTGATAGAAATAAAAACGTCTTCGACGATGTTAATGAAGCGCTTTCGAAAGTTTTGCATTGGTTTACAGTTAACAATCTGCAGCTAAATGCGAAGAAAACGAAATGTGTTAATTTTAAATTGCCTAACGTGAATAATAATGACATAAATTTAAAAATCAATGATGATAAAATGGAGCTTGTGGACTCCACAGTTTTTCTTGGAATAACCCTAGATTCAAAATTGCAATGGAACCCTCATTTGGCAAGTCTTTCAGGTAGGCTTAGCTCAGCTGCTTTTGCTATTAGGAAAATAAGGCTATTGACAAACGTTGAAACCGCTCGCTTAGTTTATTTTAGCTACTTCCACAGTATTATGTTCTACGGAATAGTACTTTGGGGTCAGGCAGCAGACATACAAGCCATTTTCGTTCTTCAGAAACGAGCTATTAGATCCATTTATAAGCTGCGAGCACGGGCCACTCTTAGGGAACTTTTTAAGGAAATTGGTATTCTAACTGTAGCTTCGCAATATATTTACAATTGTATTGTCTTGGTAAGAAAAAAATATCAATCTTTTCACCAAACACAGCGATATTCATGCTAAAAATACTAGGAATAAAGATAAAATTGCGCTACCATTTTTCAGATTGCAGAAAGTTTTAGGGTCATTTATGGGGCAAGGTGTACATTATTATAACAAAGTTCCGGAAGCAATTTGTAAGCTGCCATTACATAGATTTAAAAATCACATTAAAGCTACGTTGCTGAAAAAGGGATATTACACCACTAGAGATTATTTCATGGATAGAAATGCTTGGGAATAAGCTCTCTGCTCCCAACGGAGTCTAATTAACTATTGTTATATCAACAATCATACTTAGGTTAAGACACTAACAATGTTTGTTTTGTTTTATATAGCTTCTCGTCGATGTACCTAAGAGTGTTATTCTTTTCATAAATTATGAATTTTAGTGTGCTATCTTGTTCTAAGTTCTGTTGTAATATACTAACAATTATTGTAAAAAAGAGAAACAGTTGAAAAGAGTAACTGCTGAGTTTCTTGCCGGTTCTTCTCAGTACAGAAACAACTTTCCGATCCGGTGGTAGCATCACATTTATTTAAGTACAGTATATTTATTGTTTACATTTAATATTATGGTATTCATGTCTATTATTAAGTATGTTTTGTTTGTTAATTAGATTTGACGATTTAAAAGTCCTCTGTAACAGGTCTATTTAAATAAAGCTATTTTTGATTTTTTTTGTTTTTTTTTTTTTCGTAACCGTAACCATAAACGAACACCCAGCTTGAACCGAAATATTTGATTCGTTGAGGAACTTTCGAACTAGTGCAGAATCGAACTGCGATCTTTGCACAACTTTGCATCTCAGGTGGTGCGGGTAAATATTTAGGTCGTGAAACATCAATCAATACTATAAAGAGACCTACTTATAGCTTCATAAATAATTGGGTATATATAACTCTTTATTTCCTGTTTACTGACAGCAAAAATTGGTAAACAAAGCGATTCCACAAACAGAAAAGCCCAAAACGGGTCAACTGTTACTTTCATGATGTTGATTGCCCTAAATAATAACGACAAATAATCGAAAATAACGACGTCTTCCCTTTAAAATCGTTTGATGTTAGTTCACCGACGCGGAAAAGGTTAAGGGCCAAATTGCCATAATAAGATGTTTTTTCTAACATAAGCGTAACTTGTAGAGTTATATTTTGAGTAGAAGAAAAAACTGATATTATTTTAGATGATTAATTATAATGTATTTTTTTCTTTGAATGAATAATGCAGTGGTGTTCGCCAATAAATTATTGCCAAACTGTTTTATGCTGCAGTTATGTATAACTTTTTTTTCAAAATGTAGCATACTTTGGCTGAATGTTTTAAAATTATGCCAGATATGACGGACCAATGGAGAAAAATTGCTGTAGATATTAAATAAGGAATGAACATTGATACAATTAACTTAAACGCAATAATGATGCGTCAAGTAAGACTTGCCCCCGAATTCACAAACGCGAATCAATGTTGAGGGTGCCTCAGAAGTTTAGTTGTCCCTTCCAGTTCTATTGACATTTTACGGGACAGCATGGGCGTCAATTATTATCATTAGGAAACAATTTTATCGTAATTTACATCTCATTATAAGTAAACTAATTTGTTTTTATGAGAATAAAGTTCTTTAAACCGAATTTGGGGGTAATACCCATAGTTAATTTCGACATCATTTGATTGACATTGATGAGACTGACTTAACTTTGCGCATTGTTTAGAGGTTCAAACAAATTGACTCTAATAAGGTGCACTTTCACAGGCTTAATTCAATTTTAATTTTAAACGTCTATTTGTTTTTGAAACAACCACTTGTCAATAAGGGACAACTGCCCAGATTTGGTTAAAACAAGAATTAGCGAGACTACTCAAACAATCTTAATTTTTTAAAATCTATGATCTATTTAGGTATAGCAAAAATATCCGACACTATCTTAATTTAAGAAAGTTCCCTAACATACATACCTTTAATCATCACAACTACTCGTACTTGACCGCAGTTTAAATAATGAAAATGATGACCAACTTTATCAGAATTTCTCACACCATCTTTCTTTATTATGCCAATAAACTCACGCGCAGACACAAAATGGCCGCGGTGGGTGGGGAGGCCGTGTCGCGATGCTGATTGGATAGTATCATTTAAATTACGCCTGTTTATTGGCCTTGATAATTCTAGTAGCTGCGAATTGCATATTGTTAACTACTTGTGTTTATGTATTTTTAAGTAGGTACCTATGTAGAAAACAGTAGGTCCTGTAACAGTGCGAGTATCGGATATTATCTGTGCTTTTAATATTGGAGTGTTGGCAAGTAAAGGGATTGTGGAACGATTTAATTGTTACATAAGTCAAGCGGCGCTACAATTGGTATTATACTAGCGTATGGTCAAGACAGTTTAGCAGGGTTTAGCGAATATACAGGCAGACAAACACGGAAAGTGACTATTATTTACTATAAGATGCACAGTCAATGGCACATCAGGCTACGACAGGTGCCAAAAGTAATTTCTTTGCAATTGAGCAAGGGGGGCCGGCCGGAAAGGGCCTGTCATGCCGTTGACCGTACTTGCGAAGTGAGTACATGGCTAATTGCGCTAGCACATCTTAATAAAAAAATATCATTATACTACTCTCTAACTTGGCTTACTTTTCAAGGTTCAAAAACCTGGTGATGTTGTTATCACTATCTGCAACCGTATTAGTCCCATTGTGTCGCATTTCCGTAAAATAATTGCATATCTTGCGTGACGATCAAAATGTGAAGTTAACAACTTTTTTAATTACTATGTTTGAACAGTAATTATGTTGTCTGCTGTAGGCGACGTTTGAATATATGATTTCTTAATTATCTTTTGTTTTAGTACTTTACTGACTCTTTTTATGAAATTGTGTGTGGCGTGCCTCTGTACCTATCTGCATTAGTCATGTTAGTTTGATAAAGTGAAGTAAAGTAAAAATAATATTTATTTATGTAAACTTAATAAAAAGCACTTATGACATAAACATAAAAAAGATATAATGTTATTCTACCACCGGTTCAGACAGTGATTCTACCGAGAAGGAGCCGGCAAGAAACTCGCTAGTTACTCATACTGGGTGGTTATCGGTGGAAAACACGCACTGCGTGATATTATAGTTTGCGTGATATTATAAGAAGTCATCAGATTGACTACAAGTCAAATTACAGTTAATGTCATTTAAATAATTTATTTGGCGCTTTTCACATAGCCGACAGCGTGTTTGTATATTACCAATGAAGATTTAAACATATCATAACTTTTCTAAGTACAAGTTACCTACTATCTTTAAAACGAGTCTCTTAGATAGATAGATAGAAAGATAATTGAATGAAAATTGCTTGCTTTTTTCTTCTTTCTTCTTTTGTTAATCGTAGTAGAGAAATGTCTGACACCGGTGGTAGACTCACATAGTCCTGACAGGAATGGCTTTTCAAGTATTCATTTTGATGACTAATATTATAATTAAACTAAATTACTAAATTTTACTTATTTTATGATATGCTTGTTTTATTAGTATTACCAGCAGTGCGGGATGTATAAAGGTTGTGTTTGGTTTTGTTTTACATTGATCGTAAAGTGTAATCTAATATGTAATTTCAGAAAGTAATCAGAGAGATAACAGAAAATATCGATTGGTGATAACAAAGATACTCGTAGAATCAAGGCCAAAAAAAATGTTACTCCGATGTTAAAGCTTTCTCTATGAAAGTATGGAGATGCGAGGGAAAGGGAAGATGGCATGAAAAAGAAGAATGATGATAAAGAGTTCAAATTAAATAACATACATACCTACAGAAAGTACAAAGGATATTAATTTGTTAATCATCATCATATCAGCCGAACGACGCCCACTGCTGAGCATAGGCCTCACCCAAGAATCTCCACAACGATCGGTCCTGCGCTGTCTGCATCCAGCGGCTTCCCGCGACCTTGATCAGATCGTCGGTCCACCTTGTGGAGGGCCTGCCCACGGAACGTCGTCCGGTACGCGGTCGCCATTCGAGAACCTTTCCGCCCCAACCGCCATCGGTTCTCCTCGCTATGTGTGCCGCCCACTGCCACTTCAACGATGCAATTAATGATTCATTTATTCGGTCCCTAGAATCTCAATTTAATAATTGGTCTCCAGGTTAAAGAGTATAACAATTTACTCTAACAACTTAACTTAATCCTGAAATTGTTAGTAATTACACTCAAACGGAACTTAGTGCAATGCAACTACAAGTTCGCAGTTTTTTCCAACTCACGCAGACCCGTCAAGTAAAGCGTCTGGTAAATCAGAGTTGGGAGTTAGTAATAAACATGAGGGGGGGTCACTTACCTACCTTCAACTTTCAACGATGTTAGCCTTCGTGCAGACGTCAGCTTTCTTACTAGGCTGAAAGTTTTCTTTTAACTAGGTACATTCGTTCTAGATTTCAGAAACGTCTCTTTGTATGCGCACCGTTTTGCACTTTAAACTGGATAACAGGGTTGTTACTTATTTATAGCACGTTACAACAAAAAAGTACAAATGGCGGACTTAATGCAATCTCTACCAGGCAACCACACGGTCAGACAGAGAGTTCCCCTTTGACAAGAGAGGGGGAAATCATCACAAACGTTTTTGTACTCGAAGAGCGAGTACCGATTAGGCTAACAGTGAGCGGCTGGCCGTCAATTTCTGATTGCTGATTGTAAGGTACGCAGTTTGCGGCGTTACGCGCTGTACGGGCAGTTCATCTAAAATGTATAGGGAGGCAAACTGGAAGCAAACACTCAGCGGCTTAGTATTCGCCTATTCTTGACCCGCACTAAGTCTTCTTATAATTTGGCCATAAAGTTTGCGTAGCCCCTCGAATCATCATTATATTGTATAAGACATCCAAAAATATTAGAAACAAAAGGTCATTTTCAGCATTTGAAGTATTTGAAATCATGGTGAAGTTGACTAGGTGCCAGTTATTCTGGTTAATAAACCTACAGAAAATGTCACTAAAACAAAGGTTTTACTTACATTAAAGTTCATTAAGTAGTAGGCTAAAGCATAATTTTTCCACTGACCTACTAAAAAAATCTTTAAAATTTCAAGCTATTCCTTACAAAACAGCACGAACGTCTTAGAAAACTGAACAGCCCTTCCAAATGTCAACACTAACAACCCTCGTTAGGTTTTCGTCGAAATATTTATGCAATTCGACTAATACAACTCGCGATAATAGCACAGTATAAACCATACAATAGAACATCTAAATACAAACGTGCCACTCTCGGTTTGAATGTGTGCGTGAGCGTCACGCACCGTGTCGCGATATCACGCACACGCGATTTCACTCACTTGCTAGCATAAAATAGGGAGGCATAGGGAGGCGGCAGTACGGACGGGCTGTGCCGCGTGTTTGTGTGCACGCTAGGCTAATAACTCGGCGGGCGGCCTTAGATAGCCTACTGTATGGTTTATACTGTGATAATAGCTTCGGTATGAACATGCAACTGTGAACTAGATTGAAGTAATTTCGAACCAATTTTCAGCTCTAATAATAATCGTATCGATTCGCGTCGATAGAACCACATTATCGATGCTATCAAGAGTAATGTGATACCTTTTGCGAAGTATTTTACTGTCATTCTTCTGGGAATGGTGGTTATTATTTTGTTGTTTAGCGCCTGAACAAAATATGGAGAAGTAACAAAGAAAATGGACTTGATAAAGAGGTGAATACTGTAGTAGGTAACAATTATATTATAATGAAAACGTAGATAGGTTACTTGTGCTAAAAAAGTGGCACCTGAAATCAGGACTTCGACCACCTGAGCAAAGCAATGACAGTTTGAGACAACACTGCCCAACATGTATCTATCTCGTTCACGCTCTAGTAAAAATCATGCTATCTTGTACACACTGTCAAATTATAGGTACCTACGTACGCCAAGGGACATTTTTTTCAGTCAGTACTGATATAACTTATCTACGTCTTTTTATTGCAATATCATTGGTAGGTAACCAGAGTAGGTAGTTGTAACACATATAAGTTGAAGAATATATAAAACGAGATACATTTATTACACAAAATAGTTACAAATCCGCTCGTAAATCCGAACCTTTTCATGATTTTATAATTCTGAAAACAAGTATACATTGTGAATGAGATCGGTAGTGAGTAGCATGGGAAGCATGCATCTCTCAAGTAGATCAGTACTACTGTAGGTTAAAAATACTTGTTTTTCGACTGGAAGGTTGTAAGTAAAGATCAGTAAGAACTTGATAAGCAAAGAAAGTGGCGCACATACAACAAAGAGAGGGTTAGTATGTTTTTTTGGCAAGTATCTATTCAACTTTTCGTTTATTTATTAGTTTTATTCTTTTATTTATTTTGATTCAACCCATTGTTATGATTTCCGGTCTCCATAAATATTCTCATATTAACAACAATAACATTTGAAAACACAAGTGGTTTTCCTTGTACGGCCAGCAATGGAAAATTTGTACTTCGTAGGTTTAAATTTCATAAAATTGTTTCAGTAAATTGTTAACGAGTCTGTTAATTTTCCTTCTAGAGCGAAGTACTTACTTACGTACTGAAAGTAATGAATAAGTTATTTTGCTGACAGTATACAACGCAGGCCGTCCTATAACGCCATAGAAAAAGTTTGATTTCAAAGCAAATGGACTTATCGCGACCAGCTGCGCAGAATACATAATTTAATGACCTCTTCCGACCACTGTTACAATGTTCTACAGCTTTTAGATGCAGCTGCAGCTCGCAAAATCCATAATCAACCTTATTAAGCTGGATTACGGAAAGTTTTACTCAAATTTCGAGTTTGGGGACAGCATTGTCCATTAGTTTGGGAACGTTCGGTGCAGAAATCGAACAATACATCGCGACACTAACAGGCCAAGTTGTTGCGATTGACAATTGTTACAATACAAAGTAATATTGTATTACCTTGCTCCTTGCCATACTGTCGTGGTTATGCAACTAGATATATTTTAGGGAAGATTCTATGAATTGTGCTGCGTAGCATTTCATTATTTACGCATTTCATTATTAAATCAATTTAAAATAAAAACTTATTTAGTTATTAAATTACCGAGGGATTATTTCCAGGCATAGTACAGCTTTTTTCTCACCCGGCAATATCAAAATATTGAATACTAGCAGCCGCCCGCGACTTCGTCCGCGTGGACTAACGTTATCGTAATTTTAGTAAGGATGCCTATTTTTTTTGAAAATGAAATATAGCCTATGTCACTCAGGAATGATGTAGCTTTCCAACAGTGAAAGAATTTTTCAAATCTGCCAAGTAGTTTCGGAGCCTATTCAATTCATACAAACAAACAAACAAACAAACAAAAAATCAAACCTTTCCTCTTTATAATATTTGTATAGACTAAGGTTGTTTCCTATTTTTTACAAGAGACATACAGCTATGAAGCAGAAATTCACCCATACATATTTAACTTAACAATAATTTACATAGTACATAATGCACAACGCCGATTTTGCTCGGTTGCATAAATTGTATCAAATCGACTAAGATTAACAAAATAAACTGAAATGATAAATCCATTCGAAAATGCCTATACAATATCAATCGAAACATAATTTGACTCTATCTCCAGTGTTGTAGATTGGCTAGATAGCGACGACATAGTAACAATACCATGTCTACGGAATAACTGGCTATTGCATAGTCTTGCTAGCAAGCCAGATCCAAGACTAGCCCAGACGAAACACAATTTGCGCAGACAGCTAGCTCCACTCCTCAACTGTACACATGAAACAAGAGAACAACAATCGCACACGATTTTAGCGAACAGTCTACAGCTGTAAAGTGTCAACCCTCTAGCAACGCGATATTTCGAACCACCCACCGGGTCGCAAGGATACAGTTACAGGAAACTGGCGGTTGCTACAATTGTGTCATACGATAAATGCGAATCGAATAACTATGACACATCAAAACCACGTGAAATTGGACTTTAAGACCATGCGACAAAGACTGCAAGATAAAGGAAGGACCGGAAGAAAAAAAATCGCCAGTGAAACCACAAAATGACAAATGACGATAGGAACATTGTAAAAGATAAGCGATCAATGAAATGATTGTAAAAGACGTGTCATGTTGTATAGGAAACGATTGTCCTTTTTGGGATGTCCGCTTTGAAGTTACGTAACAAATGCAACATCTTTCAATGCGAAATATTTTTTTGCTAAATCAAAAAGATCACCGACACAAACACATATTTTTTGTAATGCACATGTAGTAAAATACAAGGTACACAAAAACCTGATTGTTAGATACTTAATTTCGTTTGTTTACGTAAAGTGTACAATTTTAAAATCGTACCAACATGCAGCAAAAAATTAATAACTCGCAATTACTAAGGAAACAAACTCGAATGTTTCTAAGAATAGGGAAGACATTTTGTATTTCCAAATTATAGTTATTAGGTCCGGTCGCAATCAGGCCAGGACGATAACAACCTCGTTACTGCATAGCGTGGTGAAAAAAAGTTGCCAGGATGTTGTGCAGTTAAAAAAGTTTCCTAACAAAAAAGTCAGTGATTTTTTACCCACATTTGACGGTAGGTTACGTAACTTTCTATTTTTTTGTAATTGTTCAACATCACTTTTGCATTTAAAGTGTTTGTTTTCAGAATTTTCTTGAGGTGCCCGTGGCGCAGTTGTGACAGTGATCGGCAACGATCGTTGTTGTAAAGCAACACATGCCGGGTCGGAAAAAGGGATGGGTGACCATCCGACCGAAATTTAGTGATGTGTATTTCGGGCATCTCCGTGCTTCGGAAGGCACGTTAAGCAGTTGGTCCCGGTTGACATGGCTAGATGTCAGTCGTTAAGCCTAGTCAGAGGCCTTAGGGCGGCTTGATAACATCTGACAATAAGGTTGCTCACTAACCTTACACCCCTCCAACAACCCGCACTGAGCCCGCGTGTTGGAGTATGGCTTGTTCCACCTCATAGTTGAGGTGAGGCCTGTGCCCAGCAGTGGGACGTATATGTATAGGCCGATTATTATCTCCCAAAATCTGGGGGATTCACGATCAAAACGCCAATAAGGTTCTAAATGTCAGAAACTTTGTTGTACTGATGATGATATCAAATGTTACCACTAAGAACCCCCTTGGTTCTGGGTTGAGGATGAGCCCCAGGTGGGGTTCAGTGTGTTTCAAATTCCAGTCCAGGTTTAAATGAGCTACTGTCCGTAAATTGTAGAGATTAGATTAATTGTAATTTAATTTGATCTATCAAACAACAGCCTGTGTCTTGCTTTACTAGAATTATTTACTACACTTTATTAGAATACAGTCCACCGCTGCATCTCTTGCTCATGACTTGTTCTTTGTAGCAGATAATCTGCTTTCCAGGTGGGAGACATATGTTGACCGGTTGCTGTTACCACCATGCAGTTGCGTAAAACCCGCCAATTGAACCTGACCTATCCCGGTCGCGTTTCGGGATCAGCGTTACACTTACCGGAGCCATAGGGACTGTGGTCGTGGCAGCCGTTGGACCAGTGGAAGTCTCACTGCTGGGCACAGCCTATATGAGCACCACACCTATGAGATGGCGCGAGCTATACTTCAACACGCGGGCTCAGTGGGTTAGTGATAACTCTTTACTGTTAGAAGTTATCCAGCCGCTCTCAGGCCTTAGGCCTCCTAACTTATAACTGGCGACGACAGGTGGTCAGCCATTGACCTAACCCAGCGTGCGTTGTTCTACAACGGTGGTCGTAAGTCGCAGCTATCACCTAATTTCAAATATGATAAGCTTCTACTCATAACTGGACTTGGCTTTTCTGAAGTTTAGTTCTAATGTTAAAGAAACAAAAGCAAGCAATAACGACTATAGTAACAAAACATGACGTTAAGCATTAAAGGTTCTTGAACTTGAAAAACATCAGTAACCAGAGTCAAAAATCGCATATCTGATTCATCTTTCTAGCCGATTCACATAGAAAAAACCACCGTCTGGAATCCCCATAATAACCATTTGGCTGGTAATTTTTGTTCCTAACGATCCGAAACATTGTTTGTTCTCCGTCGGAATATTCAGTAAACGTGTATGTGCAACCTGCAATCATTTCCTACGGAATGGACTTAATGATAACCTTTGGAACAAGTAAATTATCAATACAGCCCGAGGGTCCGGACCTTGTTTTTGGAAAGCCGTAACGAGCCTATCATCTGCCTTCTACGAGCCATCACTTTTTACCGATCCATTTTCATCGTTAAACCAAATAGGGTTAGGTTAAGTTTCAGTTTATGAAGTAGGTTGGGTCGTTGTTTGCTGTGAATTTCAAATAACCTGTTTCTTTAGACGAATTTACGATAAAACTACTGAGGTCATAGGTGTAGGTCAATATTATTTTACGATGAACTTGAATTTCTTGAAGTAAATGTTCTAATGATTACGTTTAAGCATCTCTTTTCAATAATATTTTGACTTAAGTAGAGCATTGTTCTACACAACAAATATTCAATTTTACTTCATTATAATTTGAAAAAACTACTTATTTATCTTTATGTTTATGATCAGCACCTTTTGCTGACTTATGCTCAACTATTTCAAATAAGACTTAAGTGTCAAACAAGACTTTTAAGTAACTCCTATTGAAAACATCTTATTTGAAATCACTTTATTATGCACAAGTGAACAAAACCGTTCTAAAATCTAGTAATAAAACAACCATTGTAGTCCGTTACAATTTGTTTTACCTAATATTTTTGTATTTTTTCACAATAAATAAAAAAAAGCATCCATATTCCCGACGAAAGTGATAGAAAGCAAGGCCACCTAGATTCTAAACCAGTATACGAGTACTCCCGTTTTACCCTTAAACATTTTTGTAAATGACAAAACAAACAGTAGGCACTCGGTAATGTCAAACAGCATTTTGATTCAGCCCAATGAATCGAGAAATTATGGACACCCAACGAACGTGACCGCCCGCTGTCTAGTTAGTGTAATATTGATTTGGTGACACATAATAAATCCAATATGGCTGGGGTCACATTTACTTTGACAATTCCGGCCAGTGATTTTATAATAAAAAATAGGTAGATAGGTTACTCGTGCTAAAAAACTGGCACCCGAAATCAGAACGATTCGTACACCTGAGCAAAGCATTGACTATGTTGACAGTCTGAGACGACACTTCGCAATATGTATCTGTCTCGTTTACGCTATTGAGCAAGTTGAGCAGCTCTTTTAAGTCAAAATACACACAATAGGGCGTCACATGTACAGTCAACAGCACATCAGGTTAGCCCATTTCCGTTTTGTCTCTCACTCTTGCCAAATGTCATTTCTTTGCAATAGAGCAAGGAGGACTGACCGGAAATGGGTAGCGTGATGTGCCGTCCACCGTACACTGCCATTTCATATAAGGCCTACGTATCGCAATGTGATATGCAATAAATAAAAAAATCAATAAATAGGTTTTACTTTCTGACCTATGCTAGATTGCATCAACTTAACAGCTTTGGCCAAACTTTGTTACAAAGCTCGAAGAGGAGAGTTCCATTTAAAATGATCACAACTTGAATCAAGCGCACTTACATAATTTACGTCGTTGTCCTCACGAGCAATGCCTCTAGTTTATGTGAAAGGCCCAACAATGACCCTCGTTAAGAAGCTTTAGCATCGGGAATTCGCTTTGGATTTGGTAATCATTGTAACGCTTGTAATCGTATGAGATGCATCGCAGAGCAGCAGGGAATGACATAGAGTTGCTGAAACCTCTAGCTTTATTTCATTTTAACTTTAAAGTAGTCGTGGGCGATGGATATCAGCGCTACAGCCTTTTAGAAACCAGTTCTTGGACTTACAATTAAATACTTAGGCAATGAGTCCACAGATGACAAATTATTTTAAACATAGTGATGTTCCATTTTGCCAAAAAAAAAAACAAATCCAAGTAATCCACGCGACCTACATAAAATAATAATAAATATCCTTGAACATCATTCCACACAGCGCCATCTAGCCCCAAGATGAGCTAATCTGAGCCTGTTTTTATAGGATGCTAGACAACTAATAAACATACTCAAATACTTTTATTTTTAACCCTTATGTTTAGCATGAGTATGATTTTTCAATCATTTTACAATACTGTACTTTATTTCCACATTTGAAACTGTCACACCAAAGTTATTCTTTGGCACACTTTATCACTCTTATAAGGTACATACAAATGAACGTATCCAGTAAGGAGTATTGTTAAATACAATGCTTCAGTAACAATATTTTGAAAGCTCGTCGTTAAGAATTGTGTACAATAGGACGTTGCAATGTCCCATTCAAGGACACACGACGCTCAAAAGTTTTTGTGCGACTTTCGTACTTTCAAAATAATAACTAAACGGAAGTTGTCACTTTGTAATGTGGCAGTGGGAACATCCTCCGATTAGCAGAATGTATGCACACTTTTTTAGTAACATACAAAGGGACAAACGGAAAGCGAAACGTGTAAGTTGGAAGGTGAGCTTTATTGCAATGGCAAAACTGTCAATCTGTAACTATACTCGTGTTTTGTTTTTACATCTACGTTAATCTTGTAAACAAAGAATAAGGTGGGTTATTCTTGAGCGGCTCAGAATCATAATTTACTCGAAACACTTAATTAAGCACTCAATGTAATGATAGGGTTATAGACTTAAAGGCAAATTAATTAAAATGAACCAAATAATTAAAAAACCGTGTCGTCTAGTTTCAAAACAAACTGATTACCTACCGCTCGTGGTGAATGACGGCTGTCAATTTCTCTCTAAAACATGACACCCCAAAATTACAATAACTAAAAGGATCGATAAGTCTAATAGCAATCAATCAGCAGTTCAACTGGCCATCTAGTTTCTGTCCGACGTACAACCCCGGCGCTCCCAATTTGACACACCTATCGCCTGTACCATCTACAGTTATCCCACAAACTTGCCACCTCCCACCAGCACCGAGAAACTGTACCTTACTACCATAAGATAAAGACGAGGTTAACTTCAGTTCAAAGTTGTACGTAGTCGCATATACGGGCCGCGTTCATTCACGAGATTCGTCCAGAGATTGCGGTCCATCCATCAAGCCGAATGTCAAAACTAATACGAGAGAGGTCCCGTGAGAGATTCCGAATCGTAATTATGCGTTTCAATGCAGCGAACGTCATCCGATTAAAATTGGCAGCCGATGGGGGACCGGTGACGAGCAACGTTAACTAGTTAATAAGTAAACGCATAGATAGAGAAATTGAAATTGATATTGAATTGTATCATAGCTCTCTAATTCTAAACGAATGAGTTGATACTTGTGCAATGATTTATAGCTTTGTTTATTTTATGATGCAGTTCAATTGAAAGCGCAACTAAGAACAAGGGACAGCATGTTTCCAAAGACGAGTATCAAGACTGATATTTAAATGATGAAAATTCCTACAACACAAAATACTCACCCCCTTATTCATAAAAACTTAAACAGCTCTTATAGAACACGATAACTTTTGTATCGCTTTGTCACTGTCATTCTTGTTGCTGCCGCCATTTGCGAGTAAGTGACAGAACACGTAAATAGCTTAAACAATGCGTTAGCGTTGCGTTCGTTTTTATGAATAAGGGGGTCAGACTTTAATATGAATATGTTATATGAATAACACAGTGAACAAACACAGTGTGGCTCTACCACCACAGTTAAAACGGTTATTTCTGTTCTGACTTGAATCGGCAAGAAACTCAGCAGGTACCTTTTTTCCTAGGAAAGAAACAAGACATGTCAATTACAAACGCACCTTATTAAAATTTTATTTAGACTTTTGAAATGTATGCTACTGAATTGTATTTGGAAACTATTGCAGATTGTAACAGATGGTACCGCTCACCTCGACACCATTGGCAATACTTTTACCTTTTATCACAATCTTTGCCAATTCGTGCACATTTGTACCGTTCACAGTTAGCATAATTAAAACAGACCAAAAACAATGTCAAATATACCGCACCTTGTTTGTTTTACAGAGGTTCTAAAAGTTCTCTATTTGTCACTATGGAGACAATTCGTGTGAAGAAATCGCTGGATTCTGTCTCACTAAGTGCGAAGTTAGCAATTGTTTGTGAAAATGTTTGTCAGTTCGTTATAAAGCTAACTTAACCTGAATTTTGGTCTAATGGACTTATTCATATTGTTTCATTAATATCTTACGAAATTTCTCTTTAAATAAATACCTTCTTCATAAGATTTCTAGGAATTCGTCTGGGATATCTGAAAAAACCTGGCCTGGCATAGTGGTGCGACTAAAGGTCGTAGCTCACTAGGCAAGCACGGCAACTGCACGGCTCTGCTCTAGCAATTATCTTGCCATTCAAATTTGTACTTTGAGTTGTGAGTAGTACATTATGTTTTCCAATTATAATATAAGAAAGCCAACGACGAGCTATGAGCGCGCTCGCCGCTACTATACAACACAGGTCGCAGCTCCGTCCTTACAAGTTAAGGTTCAAATTTGAATGGCGAGATAATTACTGGGTCAGAGCCGTGTAGTTGCCGTGCTTGCAATGCGTGCTACGAGCTTTAAGCTGTTGATTGAAGGTACATGTGCCGTATTCGATGAAGTAACCAAAAGGGCAATAACTCTTAATTGAACAATAAAAGTCATATTTTTTTAAATGTTCAACAATCCATAAACACTGTATCCTATTTGTAACAAATAGTACATTTTCGTACATAGGAATATTTAATCCTTATTCTCTGTATCATGATACGATTTTTTTAACCAATAAAAGTGTGAAATGAGCTTCGGCATTTTTACCATGTTTTTGTCCTATATTTATTTCGTTTTCAAGGGAGCTTAAATTAATTTAAAATTATTAATCAATCGACAAAGGTCGTTCGTTATAATAATTAACTCGACTAATGAACATGATTGGCAGTAGTTTATCAGAAAATATTCGCAGAAGTATTGAAACAATGACTTCATTATTCCAATGCTACGTAATTATGTTATTTCAAGCAAAGATAAATATTATTATATGATTAATTCTGTTTACAGCTACACAAAGACTTCATTTGTGGTAACTGAAGCGACGTCAAAGCAAACTGCTTTGGTCTACTTAACTTAAGTTAATGTCAATATTAATAGATGGACAATCATGTTTGTATTAGATGTTTAATACACACATCAAAACTGTCTAGGGATATCATAGGGATATCATTTTTCAAATATTTCATAAAGGTAAGTTTGTTTACAAGTTAAGCATTATCTTAGAATAACGCGAGGACAGAGGCATAAGATAAAGGTTAAGAATATTAAAAAAAAACGTTTGATTTTGCTAAAATTTTGACACCTTTTAAAAGAAAATTCTGTCTTTTTTTAACGTCCTTACGATTGTACAATAATGCTACAATTAATTTCTTTATACAATCTGAAAGGGCAGATATAGCCGTTTCTGTGTTCTTTCTAAAATTTCTACGTTGGTATCAATATTTTAATTTTTACAGGCTCCCAAATAGCTATACTTTGTATGAAAATGCTTGAGATATCTCTAGACACTTTTGAGCAGTGTAGTACAGTGCAACGACAAATTTGTTTATAGATAAGAGTCATAAACATAGATTAATTTATTAAATTAGGCTCATAGCTATAGTACGGTCAATCACACATGAAATGTAAGGGCAGTTGAAAAATGACCATTACTACACTGGTAATAAGATACCACTGTTAATGTGATTCATTTGATCTTCGACTACTTACTGTATAAAGGCGGTTAGGCGCCATAATAGCTGGGTTTTGTTTGTTGAACTTATCCTAATATTATTAAGTGATAGACAATGAGGTTTACTCTCATTAAAGTTAAATATAATAATGCAATGACCAATTTATTTACTAAAACACACGACACGAAGTACCCACTAGATGTGTGTACTTCCCTAGTATGCGACTTTAAAATCATTTGTCATTATTTCCGTTAGTAAGTATTTGTGTTGTGGGTTTCTGGATACCTCAATAGTTTTTAAGTATACGAATGAAATAATTTTGCATGATGATGATTATTTTATTATTATTTTTAACTAGCGGCCGCCCGCGACTTCGTCCGCGTGGACTTGAGTTAACAAAAAGTACTTAATATATCTTTATGAATTGTAGCCTACGTCTTATTCAAATGCATAAGCTATATTACCGTAGAGTTTCATTTAAATCCATCTTGTAATTTTTACGTGTAAAAAATGGAGTAACTTTTCCCGTTTTCCCAATGTTACCTTTCTCTGCTCTGCTCCTATTGATAGTAGCGTAATAAAAAGTATACTATAACCTGCCCAAAAGTATGAAAAATAAATGTGCCAAATTTCGTTATAATCCATTGAGTAGTTTTTGTTTCTATAACGAATATACAGCAGACAGACAAAAATTTTACTGATTGCATTTTTGGCATCAGTGGATGCTTCACACAAATAATTCATGTTAGGTTTAACTTTGTTTTATTGCGTCTTGTTGTTTATATTGTTTTATTTTATTTTCTGTCCTGTGTTTTTATTTTGTATTTACTGTGTGATGCAAAACCAAATAATTTTTTTCTTTCTTTCTTTCTAATGATACACCTTGATAGTTATTTTTTAAATATATTTTCATGTACAGAATTGGCTTCTCTACAGATTAATAATAAGTATAGATAGATAAATAATATTCAATTTTTACGCACATTAATTCTATTAAATAACAAAAGGAATATAGTAAGGCTTTGTCCATATAGAATGCTTGGTGGTAAAATAACAAATTGGCGTTCATGAAAACGATGTCTTTGGGACATCATTTGTTTATAAATAAAATGATTCATTTGTATAAATAATTGACTCATGTGGAACTAAATCAACAGTGGTAATCACTGTAATCCCAACGTCCGCCACGTGTTGGCTCTTCGTAGTTTATTATGGTAACTACTGCTATAAATAATAAATAAATATAATCAGTTGGACTTCTATACACTGAACCAGTGAAAGTGACAAAACACAAAAGCTTCAAACGGCCACTTGTTAAATAGAAATATATCGTGCGGTCTGATTTAACCCCGAATCCGGTGCTGGCAAAAAGTGGTCACCTTATTATAAAAATCATTTGATTAGAAAAATCCAAATGTAATGAAATATGACAACATGTTTTGCTGTATAAAGGGTTAATGAATCATCAAGGTCTGGCTGATGATACTCATACAAATCAATTTACTATCTATTTTGCAATAAAAAGTAGAAGCATTGGTAATAATTCACTTAAAACAATGGGCCTAAGTAGCGATAATACATAAAATGTTGTGAATCTAATACATTATTTTTTAACTCTAAAGTGATCAGTCTGCACTAACTGGCATAGTTGGCAACAAAAAGTAAGAGTGACGCTACAAACAACATACGATTCTATCATTTAAGTTTTAGAATGGCGTTTTTAAAAAGTTACATTAATGTCTACTGTACTACGTGAATAGTTATCGCAAAGGGTTTGCAAGCATTCGCGTAAAAGTATATTCGGCAAACGAACATTCGTTCCAAACAAACATCTGATATTCGATTTAACGTACTCACGCTCACGTAGTTTGCGAATATGATGAACGAGTTTGTGACACGAGAAAAGGTTTGTCGAACAATTATACGTTCGTGAACCGATGAGAAGAGGCGGCATCTTCATTTGTGCGTAGGAGCTTCAGGAATAGACTGAAGAATAGATTTAAAATCTGGGGGAGTAGCACAACTGAAATCTTCAAGTTCCGAAGTCTTAAGAATAATCCAGTTAGAATTATAAATCTTACGAAGCCCGATTCTGTGTTGTATATTATTATAAATGCTAATAAGACAAATTGAATCCATATTAAATGTAATACTGTAGATTTTTGAGCATGGTAAATGCATGTGTTTTGTCCAAATATAATACTGTCACGAAAGGATCGTGATAACAAAACTGATCTGCTCGGAATCCAATTAAAATAAATAATTGTAATGTAACATAATGATAATTTTATTTTGAATGTAATATTACAAAATAAGTATCATTTTACGCAGGGGTCTTAAACAATTTAATTCCAACAAATAAACCTTTTCCCACAAACACTTTAATTTATGCTACAAAATATGCCTAAAATTAATTCAGGCATACACCTGATAGCGTTAACCATTAACTGAGGCATAAAATACCAACACAGCTTCCGAACCCCAACGCTCAAAACCGTTCCAATTCCACTTTAACAATAAACCTGTTATTTTTATGTCCTCGACGGCATCACAGTATAAACCATACAGTAGAACATCTACATACAAACGTACCACTCTCGGTTTGAATGTGTGCGTGCGCGTTGCGCGCCGTGTCGCGATATCACGCACACGCGGTTTCACACACACGCTAGCATAAAATAGGGAGGCATAGGGAGGTGGCAGTACGGACGGGCTGTGCCGCGTGTCTGTGTGCACGCTAGGCTAATAACTCGGCGGGCGGCCTTAGATAGCCTACTGTATGGTTTATACTGTGACGGCATAATGCGAACGTAAATGTTCCTTGAGGTTGCTTAGAATTTGTTGAGAAGCCGTAAAGCGGGTACATAAAGTGTAACAGGCGCAGATAGCTGGGAACAAAGTTGATGGAGTCCCAGGAGGTTACTGTATCGTCCCTCATATTTTTTATAGCCGGGAAACTACGCCGTTAACGGTTTTTTAGGAGTTAATTAATTTTGTTCATGGCACATAGCAACAGCTGATTTAAAATCAACAGCACGCTAAATCCAGATAACTTTTAAAATGTCCCATAGAATATCATAGATACTTTATTTTGTTTGGCTTTTAAATACGTTTGAATTTGCTCGCGAAAACCAACGCTATATCTCCAAAATGGTTAGAAAGGAGGTATCCGGTCCGGTGTTGTGAATAAGAATTCTAAGTAAGTTCCCCTTGCTATGCTTAAAAGTCGTCTCCTGTTCCAATAAGATAAAAGATACTAATCTAAGAAGATTTTTTCAAACAAACAAAATGCCATAAAATATTGGCCATCTCTGACTTCAAAGTAATAACGTCCTGTGGCCGTAGAAAAAATATTTCTTGTTTAATGATAAACATAATATTCAATTATCATCATGTTCTAAAATCTTATAAGATATTTATGCTTGTCTTAAGTCTGAAAGAATTCAAGGTCCGCAAGTACCTAGACAAAGCAAAACTTTTGACTTTCTTGGAGCTAATAGTACTAAATCTAGCAAACATAATGTGTAGTCGCGAAACTAATTAAGAAGATATCTGATCATTTGTCAGCTTAATGTACGAACTTAACGAGAATTAGCTCAGTATTTTGTAAATCCGCCTCAATAATTGCCCTTCAGATCAATACGTGGTTTTCAATGAAAATATAAATTGTCCGATCTTACGGATTGGCCTGACTTATCTCAGCCATCTTTATTGACATGACAATCAGCCAATTAAACTCGTAGTCGTATTGTCGGCGTAAAAGACAAATAAAATGTGTAAGTTTACTTGCATAGTTACACGATGTTAAGGGCAGGTATTCCTTGTAAAGCATCTTCATATAACTAACGTAGCCGGCAGTCGCTTCTCTCATTTATTTATTTATGATAAGGCACACCAACAGCAATGCATACAGAAACATACACAATAAAATACATCTTCAGTCGGTAAATCGGTCTTAGATCATATATGCTCGCCTATCACAAGTATACACAACATTGACCAAGAAATGCCGCTGTTGGTTTTTGACCAAGTCCTACTACAAATGTTAAACAAAAAAAAAATATATAAAACAAAAATGTGATTCAAGCCGAGTCAGCACCGATAGATTGGAAGTTTTCAACCAATTTAGCCTTGAATTTCGAGGAAGAGTCGCTAAATATGTCGATGTTGTTTTTTAAGCATTCTACTACTATACTAATCCTACTATCCTACTAATATTATAAATGTGAGAATTTACAAGTGTGGATGTGCCGTGTTGCTCATTCACGTAAAAACTACTGAATTTATTTTATGAAACTACAATAATATAGCTCATACATCTGACTAGCACATAGGCTACAATTTTTTTAAAAAAACTTGTTTTTAATACTTAAGCCCACGCGGACGAAGTTGCGGGTGGCCGCTAGTTTGTCTATATATATTTAGTGGCTATAATCGAATAAAAAATGTAATGGAAAATATAAATAGTGTTGTCAAAATATTGGCAAACATTAGAAGAAGGTAACTTTGTTTTTTTTTCAATGAAGTGAAGAAATCGTTTTACTTACTGAATGCGATTTCAACTAGATTAAAAGACCCTTAATTTAACTTTTAAGAATTAATAAGATTGTTTGATTTGTGTCAGCTGGTTTTTTTGAAACGCTACGTTTTCAAAAAAGTAAGGCATACCTAGCCTTAATTATTTAATGCGTTGGTACCTGTAGTAGTGAGGGGATATTGAGGATACCTAGTTGCTTTTGCAAAACCTGGTTCTTCCTACTACTGTTGTGTTATTAGTAGGTGACCCTCACCGAATTATTATCATATCTTAAAATAAGAATGTTTCATACCTTTCTAAGTAGAAGCTCCTAATTTTTAAAATCTATTGATCATTTAAAATAAATAGGAACAGATGTACTTAAATATTTTTTCAATCCTGTTATTTGATACCTCTTACAAAATATGTGATAAAACGCATAGCTGTGCATAAAAACGGACTATGAATATGGTATTTCACTTGAGAATTTTATTAAGTTAGAAGTGCAGACGCGTCAAATATAGATAGTTTTTACATTATTCTGCATTTTAGCTTTGAATATTATTCAAATAATAAATCACTAGAATGTAATGCACATGTGAGGATAACGGCTCGTAACAGAAGATATTAAACTAAATGGCTGAAAAGTAACGGAAGCGGCGTTAAAATGTAAATACAGTAGAGTCGATTATCAGAACGTAGTTTGTTCGGAGAACGTCAATGATACTACAATAAAAAAGACGTAGATAGTGTATGTCAGTACTTAGACCTATAATTTGACCGTGTGTTTATTAATAGCATGATTATTTACTAGAGCTTAAGCGAGACGGATACATGTTGCGTAGTGCTGTCTCAAACTGTCAATGCTTTGCTCAGGTGTTCGACGTCCTGATTTCGGGTGCCACTTTTTTAGCACAAGTAACCTAAATACGTATTTTTATTATAATATCATTGCATAAAACCCATTGCAATAGACGGTAGTTTACGTATCACAATAATATTGTGATAATTATATCACTGTACATTATTCCATACAGCGCCTTCTAGCCCCAAATTAGTTGCTTGTGCTATGAGATGTCTGCTAGATAATGGATAAACATACTTTAATACTTTTTTTTGGGAAAATACATAATTATATACATAGGAAACACCCAGATCAGTACAAACATACATGCACACAAATTGTACTGTGCGGGGATCGAACCCGCGACCTTTAGTACACTAGCCAACTTTTTAACCATTACACCAAACCAGTTGTCAAATCGACAGGACAGGACTCTTATTGATGCACGGTGCGGTTTTGCACCCTCAAAAAGAATCATCATCATCATCATCATCATATCAGCCGAACTGCTGGGCATTAGGCCTCTCCCAAAGATCTCCCAACGATCAGTCCTGCGCTGTCCGCATCCAGCGGCTTCCCGCAACCTTGACCAGATCGTCGGTCCACCTTGTGGAGGGCCTGCCTGCGCAACGTCGTCCGGTACGCGAACGCCATTCGAGAATCTTTCCGCCCCAACGGCCAACGGTCAAAAAGAATGGACTTCATCAATTAACAACATCGTTCCATATAAAAATGAAAACATAGTAAACAAAAGTAGTAGACAAAGTATATTATAAGAATATATATTTCACTATTTTATTTTGAGCCTCTGCTGCCCTTGCCCTGCAGTGTGATAAAGTAATAACATTAAAAATGTATCAGACAGCGGAGTCACGATGTCCTAAATAAAATGGATGCCACTTAGCTAATGCCTGGGCCTGAGGCTCTGACGCTGATTTGGGTAATAGTGCATTCAGCATCTGATCTATGTGACCTGTTAGAGTAGCCGAAAATAAATAGAAAATAACAGAAATAGTTCATGAAGAGGTAAAGCCCAACCAGAGCAGAGCTTGTTCTAGTATCTGACTGAAACTTAAATATCTGTAAGGGCTGTTTGAGGAATGCAATCTTAATTCTACAACGATAGAGACGACTCTATCGTATGTTGCCTATTGTTTCTCAATGCATGTAATGCATTTTGTTTTTTAGAAATAAATGTCTTAAGCCGTATCTTCTTTGTGCTGTCACTAAAACATATTAAATGATTTTGCAATTTAGTAAAAATAAGGTGTTGTGTTTAATTGTGTTTTTTCGAATTTTTAAGTTTTTTCAAGACGGGTATCGAACCCACGACCTTCAACTGGCTTTATTTTTTTCAAGTTGGTCTAAGAGCCTTTTCACACTAGAGTTTGTTGGGCATTTCAAGGAGAACGCTTCATCTATCAGTCACATTCGAAGCGGGCTTCGCGGCGAGATCACGGCGTGCTCGCGGCGTTCTCGCAACGTTTATTTTTCCGCGCAACTATTGCTGCGAGACCGCGGCGTGTACGCTGCGAGGACGCCGCGGCGAGACGTGAAACGCTAGGTGTGAACAGGGGGGCCTAAAAAGGCAACATTTTAGATGATTCAAATTATGAATCATCTAACTGACGTTTCATCTAGAGCGCGGTCCGTTTCGAGTCAAAAGTGACCGCGGACCGCGCTCTAGATGAAACGTCAGTTAGATGATTCATAATATTAATCATCTAAAATGTTGCCTTTTTAGCACCCCAGGCTCGAAGAGTTACGTATTTGATTTAGGTAGTAATTTCTTTGCATGAGTAATAAAGCAAGTACATCAAGAAATACTATAATTGAAATAAATGGTGAGCACACAGAAAAGCTGGCCAGCAGTAGTGTGGCAGGCTATATTAAAAATGTATCCCTTCACTCTAGAAAATGTTTTATTTTCTTCTTCAAATGGACACAAAGCAACTTTCTCCTAAGACTGTTTTAAAGCCTGAACTTCCCTAATATTTATACCGCAATCTTTTCAAAAGCAAGACACAAAAGATGTTGAATTTAACTCAAAATTTTAAAGAGGTCTTTGAAATAAAAATCTTTGTAAGTATCAAAACGTCAGTATAATTTTATTACGGTTTCAAGATACCTTTGTACACTTTTATACAAAACAATAATTTTTCATTAAGACTAATAATTACAATCCAAAAATTACATTTATTTTCAAGTTTATAATTATTAAATCTAATATCACGATTTAGCTTAATTATATTAAAATAGGTACTCAAGCATTACATCTAAGCCAGGAAACGATAACATCGCAATCATTTTATTTTTCATATACTTATTATTTACAACTTTATGACAAGTAAGCACATTGATAAATGCAATAAATACTCATATTTTTAGCGATAAATGTAAATAATTTTGAACAAAAATAATAATACTCTGAACAAACATGACTACACAAACGAAAATAAAGACTTTAGGTAAAATAAATTTGTCAAAGTAAAAACATTGTATAGTTTTGAATGGGTTATTTACAATTTAAGGGGTTTCGTTCTAAGCTGTTCAAACAAAGTTTTGTTTATTTAAGTACAATTGTGATTTACAATAAAAAGTATTATGGATATTAATAAACATCTTAAGCTATTTGGTGTTGCATTACAGTGACCGTTATGTGAACATTTCACAGCTCTAATAAACTATGTTAATAATAATACAAGTCTAATAACATTAGTATATAATTATAGAAAGTGTTTCCGTAATCAGACTCAACATTTTCACACGATCTTTGTACAAAATATTGTTGTTTTAAAATATCTTCGCGTTTCTACTCACGACTTTTCTCAACCCTATGGCTTAGGTTACGTATGTGAAAATTGACAATAACGTTAATTGTATTTACAATTTAAACAAATAACAACGTGAATTTTAGACGTGAAAATTTACAGTGCAAGATGTTTGTAATAAGAATGTCATTTTGAAGATAATTTTCTTAAACGAAATATGTTCGACCCTTAGCAGAGACATTGCCGGTCATAGAGCGAGGAACGGTGGGAGAAATATCTTCTACCCTAGAATATACGTGACCACTGTTAGGAGATAGCCTGAGGTCATAATTAAACCGAGGACATGTTCTGTTATCAATCGACATGTAGCTATTGTTCGAATTGTTCCCTTCGCCGTACGTGTTGTTGTCCGATGAAGGAGAGCTTTCATTTTGGGAAGACTCCCCATCGTTCCTCTTACAATACTGCAAAGAATTCGTAAAATTCTGCTTTGAGCAACTATCGTTTGAGACCGGCATTGTTGTGTATCTCAACGTCGGCGTCTGACGTAACGACTTCTTGAATACGCTCTTCTCGGATCCTTTCACTGTGATAATAGTATCGGTCGAATTCAGTAAAGCGACGAATCTGTCCCAGAAACGAGAGTCGTTCCACGATATATTTTTGAACTTATCGATAACGAAACATAGTTCGTCGTTTATTTGGTTGTTTTCCACAACCTTTATAAATATTACCTTGTTTATATCACTGCGATTCAGGGATTTTAAGTAACTGTAGAATATGTTTTTGAAATGGATATCGCAGAGGTCATTGCAAATGAAACTTGTAGTCAAAACTATTAAAAGCCGTTTTGACAACTTAGATGACTTAGAAAAGCTGTCTAGGGTTAGTATATTAAGTGATGGATCATTGGGGGAAAACTTTTTGGAAGTCATTTTCCTGAACTCTATCTCAGACATTATATTATGGTAGACAAAATTTGTATCTTTGGTATTACATATCACGTAATAATCGTACATGTGGTTTGGGTTTCCCTCCAACACATGATCAACATTAGGACAAGACTGTTCCTTGAACAGTGGCACTCCATACTTAGTGTATAACCAATCACTGACTTCATATCTGAAAGCGTAAAATACAGCACCTATCAGACAAATAATTACAATAATCATTACAACACCAAATATGACAGCAAAGTAATTATCTGGGAGAAATATTGATTTAGATACTATTTCGTCTTTAGATACATTTGGGTCATTTATCGACCCCATGTACTCTTTACAATGACTTAGTACTGAGGCAATGGTTATAGTTGTAGGTTTGCCATCCGTATCTGTACATAGCATTTTTTCTGGATCACCCGGGTCCCTTCTCAACCATGAATCTAATTCGGCTATACTTTTACAATCACATGAATACTGGTTACCCTCAATTGACACATGAGCTAAGCTTTTGGAAGACGAAGCCAGCATTTTCCAAGGAAAAAAATTAACAAGCTTATTGTCGTCTATCTTAAGAACTGAAAGCGATTTTAATGATGAAAAGGTATTATTTGCAACGTGCACAATGGCATTGTGATCTAAATATAACTCATTTAGGTTATTTAGATGTGAAAATTCATCCCCTTTGAGTTCAACTAGTTTATTGTTTTCTAAATGAAGTACTCTCAAAGAGTCTACTCCTTTAAAAGTTTGGTTATTGACTTCTTTCAATTTTGTGTTGTTTAAATAAAGCACTTTCAACTTCTTCTTGCCAATAAAGACGTGATTACCTAAGTGATTTATATTATTTCCGTCAAGGTATATTTCGGTGGCATCCATCGGAATGCGCTCGGGTACTTCGGTATAGCCAGCATTAGAACAGTCTACTACGTTCGCATTCCAAGTAATGTCGTGATAGCATCTACAGTTATTCGGACAAATCATTTCACAGTCGCAAGCAACGAAGTCACAACAATGACAAAGGGCAAAACAATGGCTTTCATATGGGCAGAGAAAGTCAGAAGGTGACATATCAATTATCATTTTTTTCCCTTTCGCACGTGAATGTACTAGTGAACACAACGCTTTATCTAGATCTAACACACGCGGGTATTGTCGACTGTGGCTCAAATAATTAATGCGTTGAATCCATTCCATTGAACAGTCACAAACAAATGGATTTCCGCTTATAAAGAACTCGGGTAAGTCACTATCTTCATCTATTTGATCCAACCGAAACGCATTCATGTCAAGCTGTACAATTTTGTTGTTATTTAACGTCACTGTTGACAATCTGCGTTGCTTAGAGAAAGTACCTACTTGAATATTTTGTATATTGTTATCGTTTAAATAAAGTTTTTCAACCGATTGTGGTATAGACGTTACGGTAAGTTGACTTAAATTATTGTGACTTAGGTCTAGTAATTTTATATTTATATTTGAATACATGTCGTCATTTACAAAGTTTTCTATATAGTTTTCATGTAAGTCCAACCATTCTAAGCTATTAGGAAAACTTCTGAAGTCGAATGTCACAATCTTATTAGAAGACATATTGAGCCATACTAAACTGTTCAGGGTGGTAAATATTCCATCAAACTTAGTAATTTCATTCCCATCCATGCGTAACAGTTTTAAATTCTCGTTTTTATGAAAACAACCAGGTGCAACGTGTTTTATCTTGTTAGATGCCAAATTAAGGACTTGCAGCTGAGGCAAATGTTCAAAAGTGTCTTCATTCAAATACACAACTTTGTTGTCCACTAAGCGCAAACCGAATAGTTCGGATAACCCTCGAAAGTTTTCTCTATTCAGGTGGGTTATATTGTTATTTCCAATATCTAAGGATTTGAGAGACCGTAGTTTACGCACAGAAACAGGAATCGAGGCGAGAAAATTGTCATTTAAACCCAAATCTTCAATCGTGGTCATATTATCGAAGGCGTTGTCATCAATGTGTTTTATTTTATTATTATCAATAAAAAGTTCATGCAAAACATGCAAGTCGGTAAACAAGTGAGTGTGGATGTGCACAAGGTTATTATTAGAGAGAGTGAGGGAGTGCAAGTTTCTTAACTCTTCAAAAGCATGTTCATCAATAAAAGTTATATCGTTTTGCTCCAAATTTAATTTCTGTAAACTATATAGATCTTGAAACATATAGCGGTCTATTTTTGTTAACATATTATAAGAAAGATTTAAAATGACCATACGCAGTAATCCTACAAATGTGCCCTTATTTATCCATTGACTAGTAAGATCATTGTGAGAAAGATCCAAAATTTGCAGTTGCTCTAAACCCTCAAAAACACCTGGTGGTAAAACATTTAACGTGTTATTACTTATATTGATTTCTTTTAAAACTTTAGAATCACTAAAAATATCAGGAGGAATCGTGTTCATGAAATTACTTGACAAATTCAAAACCTGCAAACTCAAAAGTCCGCCAAAGGCACCATCTTCTATAGTCGAAATCGCATTGTTTTGCAAAAATAGTTTTGACAACGAGCGCAACTTAGACAAACTATTGTCGGTAACAACAATCAAGTCATTGTACGACATATCAAGTATTTCTAACACTAAATTACAACTTCTAACACTTAAATTCTGTTCTCTTAGTGAATCAGAGAAACCAATTGTCTTTATATTTTGTAAGTGATTCTTAGTTAGATTGAGAGTTTTCAAACTGTACAACGAGCAAAAAGTTTCCGTCTTAGTACTCCAGATGTTGTTGTCACTTAAATCGAGTTCAATTAACTCGTTCAAGCCTGAGAAGGCTTGTTCGTGCAGCTCCATTGTCATGGCAGACCATTCACTGTTGTGGGTCGTCACGTGGAGCCGCTTGAGGTCTTTGAAGTTTTCGAAAGCTCGTGCCGGTATTTGACGTATCTTACACTTGTCCACGACGAGGTCCCGTAGTTTTCCCAAGTTGGTCTGCTTTCCCGGCGTTTTGTCCGTGTGAGCAGTCAGAGTGCTCTCGAAAAACAAGATTTCACTGCATTGAACGTGCAAAGACAACACTTCGTCAAAATGCGTCCGACTGATGTTCTGTAACAGGTGGTCCAAACTGCTTATCGTTCGGATTTTGCAGAAAAGCACCGCGTTCTCCGACGTTTCCGTTTCGGAGCTGCGGTAGGCGCACTCGTGCGGCATTTCCGCCGCTGAGTTCTTCTCGATAGCATGGCAGTAGAACAACACGTACACTATGATTCGATTTAAAGTTCGGCGCTCGAGTCTTTTAACGAGAGTTTGTTTTATTGGCATTTTACGGTCATATACGTGTTGCGATGAGACATTGAGGTCGGCAGTGCCATTTATGAGGAGGCGAATTGGTCGATCGCGTCATAAATATTCACGCGTTGGAAGCGACATCGCGACTCGCGTGGCATGTGTTGGCGCGGGCGACGGCGAGTGGCGCGGACGGCGTCTGCCCACCGACTGAGCGAGTGAACTTAGCTCCGCCCAACGCCGCCCCGCGCCGCCGCCCCGGCGTCTAAAGAAACTTCATCTCATATTATCAAGGGTGCATAAGCCGTTGAATTATTCCCGTGCGGGTGTATCAGGCATTAATTATAAACAAAGTGAGATCGAGTTTCCTGGAACTCGCAGTTTTACGACATACTAAGTTTTATAAGAAAATTAAAATTGTGCTGAAATGCTTGGCTTGCTTGCAACTTCTTAACTTTTGTACTTAAGTTTGGTAACTTGCTTTTTTGATAAACTTTGGTTTATGCTTTCAATTAGGTGATTTTATGAAGATTAACTTTCGAGTCGAATTTACTAAGCAGGCTGCACATGATTATGTCCGTGTCTGGATACGTATTCTGGAAATATGATTGAGTTTACTATTAAAGTAATCCTCTTTATCCACGGCTGTCAAGAAGGTTCATGACATTTCTTTTCATCAGGCTGATTTTGCAAGTACTTGCCAAATTTTGAGGGGCGACTTAGTTTCAGGAAATGAATAGATTTCTGGAAAAATAAATATTGTTTTTTGTCACGTTTGTAAAGTATCTTCCTCTTTTTGTTTATATCAATGCTCTACTACGGTCGGACGTTGATAGTATTGAGATACCTGCCAAGAAACTCATTAGTTCCTCTTTATAACATAGTTTGTTTATAAGTATCAAGATAACAGAACATAGTCATGAAAAAATTTGCAGAGGAGCAGAGTATATTATGATGACTACTAATGACGATTTCTTAATTTAGAACTATCTTGTAAATAAAAGAAAGGAATGGACCCCGTCTAATACTAACGCCGACAACGACAACGACTCTTTGGGCAACGAGGCCCATGTTTAGCAGTCCTATGGCTGTCCTCGCCTCTTCACCACTTTTTGACACCAAACTTGTTGTTCATTATGGCTCGCATGCACATAATATACATAAACATAAACGGCCTATATACGTCCCACTGCTGGGCACAGGCCTCACCTCAACTATGAGGTAGAGCGAGCCATACTCCAACACGCGGGCTCAGTGTGGATTGTTGGAGGGGTGTAAGGTTAGTGAGCAACCTTAATGTCAGACGTTATCAAGCTGCTCCAAGGCCTGCGACTGGGCCTAACGACTGACATCTACGACGTCAGCCGGGACCAACTGCTTAACGTGTCTTCCGAAGCACGGAGATGCCCGAAAACCACATCACTAAATTTCAGTAGGAATGGTCACCCATCCCATTTCCGACCCGGCGTGTGTTGCTTCACAACAGTGATCGTCGCCGATCACTGTCACAACTGCGCCACGGGCTCCTCTAACATGCACATACTGCAAACATTTATATCGTCTGTGGACGCGGCCATGTTGAGCCGTGCCGCGTGTCTGGTCCTCCGTTGCGACCGATGGGCTTCCAGTGGCTTCCAGCTCCAGTTCCGTGCTTCTCGAGCGCCGCCTCCAACACGCGTTGAGGGTCGAACTTGCGTCAGCTGGCGTCGTGCAATCTGACGATGTTGTGTTTGCACCTGGATGATAAATGGGCACAAATTTAGTTAATTTACTTCATTAATGGACGCCAGCGCACTTCACGATATTGTTGCACGAGTTGAACTACAAGTGGAAAATCACCCTGTCATACAACGTGTATTTAAATTCTTGTGACACAGTGTTCGTTGCCAAACTCCTCTGAAACTGCTTGACCGATTTTAATTAAATTTTATAATGTATGTTTGTTAAGTCTGAGGAAGTAGGTCGTAATCTATTTTGAACACCTTATTTTTTTTAATGTAAAGTCCAAGCGGACGAAGTTGTTGGCGGCTGCTGCTTCATAAGATTTGTTTATAACAATCAAAAAGGAAAGAACCTAAAATTCATACTATTATAATAAACACAGCCGGTGTTTGACGAGAAAGCTTTCTAGGTTCTAGAAGAGACACACTAACGCCCGAATTCACAAACACCAATCAACGCTAAGCAAGCGCTCACGCTCATGGTGTCCCTTTCGTTTCTATTGACATTTTACGGGACAACATGAGCGTGAGCGCGTGCTTAATTGACGTTTGTGAATTCGGGGGTAGGTAAAAGTTAAATTTTGCACCCTCGGTAGCATAAAACTGCATGATGCACCATATTAAGAGGAACTACTTTAAAAACAGCTTACAATTTTTGACGAATTTTAAGAATCGAAAATATGTTAATATTTCGTTTGCTCTCTGAATACATTTTATGGGCTTGCATAGAAGTTTTCAATTCAGTGACGATTATTAGTTAACGTTACTACGCTAACTTTTCAGTTGTTGCAATGAGTGGAGGCCCACCAACAATTCTGAAGGACCCTAGTTCGATTCCCGTTCTGGACGTAATCTTGGTGTGAGCTTACCCTTCTTTTATTTTGCTATTCAAGTTGACCAAACTCCACTTGATGAGACGTGAATCAGATATGAGGTTGACAAGTACAGTAATGCAGTTAATACGGAGTGTACATAATGTAAGCATGCTATATTTATGTCTCCTTGTGGTAACTTCGACTGATTGACTGGTAGGGCATGCTTCTTGGCATTAGTTCCTCCATTTGTATACTTTTATTTTAAAATTAGCAATAAAGAAAAAATAAAATAAATAAAACCCCAAAAAAAATTTTTTCTGCCTTAAAAATAAGGTTTTGTTTAGAAGGAAAAATATAAAATAGATCGAGCAGGACTCTGCAGGACGTGTAACTTCAGTAAATCTACATCTAAAATAGATTACACTACACGTTTAATAAAAAAAAAATTCAGAGACGGAATTAGTGGGTTCTTTTTAGTCTGGCAAATCGAACACCGGGATCACCAGCTATTGATTCAACTGGATATTTTATAAACTTGGATTAAAAGCTCTCCTAAAGGTGAGTATAGACTACAACATTTACTTGTAACAGAACAACGTGCCGCTCTATGATATGTTCTAGTGTATCATCCTCTTACGAACTAAACGTCGAGCACGCTGGCCTCTTTGTTACCAACCAACGAGCATATTGGTGTAACATTTCGTCGAGCGTATTGGTGTAACATTTCGTCGAGCCACGAGTGCGGGCGATGCGCGGTTGCGGGGTGACGCAAGGTACAACGAAAAACCTTGTTGGTAAATGCACACTCGCTGTGAGCATTTACCCGTAACATAACGCCGAGCATTCGCAGGAACGTTACATTACATGGAAATGCTTTGGAAACTGAGCTTTTGCCTGTATTGTATCATTCGTAAGAACGTTACATTACACAGAAATGCTCCAGAAAATGTTGTAGTCTATACTCACCTTTACATTTATTTAGTTTTAAAGCAATGCCATCATCAAACTGATCTATTCCTTTCTAATACCAAAAAGTAATACCAATGGTATTTGTTTGTAATCGTAATTAACTTCTATTCCGGACGAATACCAAAACTACATTGAAATATTTAAAATTTGGTATTCGTTCGGAACAGAAAATTATTTACGATAGCAAACAAATACCATTGGTATTAGTTTTTGGTATTAGAAAGGAATAGATCATCAAATTAAGGTATCATAATGACTTCTAGACTAAAATTACCACGTTAGCCAAAAGTCGGTTTTTTTACCACAACAATACTTAACACCTCATTCAGGTTATCTTCAACTACTTTCCGTCGACGAGTCGTTAGAAATATAAGAACTTTAAAATACTAAGTATCTACATGAGTGCTACATTTTTCATAACTGGAAATTCCAGAGCACTCTTTCCGCCCATTTCAATGCGTCAAAAATTCATACTTTTAAAAACTTTCGCTGAAAAAGTTTCATTTTTCACGAGCGCCTTTATTATATGGTCCAAAACAGCAAACGCGTTAACTTGAGGAACATGTGGTGTCCCAGAAACTATTTTGCAAGGCTTTTATCTCATTTTTGTGTTGAGTAAAAAGTTTCCCCGAAGTTGTTCAAGACACAACAGGTGTTCGGGATGTAACGGCATTAGCTCTTTAGGGTACCGTTGTGTTTCGGGATTTCCCCCCTTTAAATGTTAGAGGATTTAGTGAGCATAGTTTTCTTTCGTTGGCAGCTTTTACTTAACTTAGCCAACTTCTTTCCTATTCTAAGTTCCTTGTCATTGCTAACACTTGTCATTGTTAATGTATACTCGACTATGTTTTATAAAATTGACACTGTCGGTTTTCGTTGCAACTCTTTTATTCATATGAGAGAAACGGTTTCAAAGGTCATCATATCAGCCGAACGACGCCCACTGCTGGGCATAGGCCTCCCCCAAAGATCTCCACAACGATCGGTCCTGCGCTGTCCGCATCCAGCGGCTTCCCGCGACCTTGACAAGATCGTCGGTCCACCTTGTGGAGGGCCTGCCCACGGAACGTCGTCCGGTACGTGGTCGCCATTCGAGAACCTTTCCGCCCCAACGGCCATCGGTTCTCCGCGCTATGTGTCCCGCCCACTGCCACTTCAGCGATGCAATCCTTCGAGCGATGTCGGTTGTCTTAGTTCTCCTGCGGATCTCATCATTTCTGATTCGATCAAGCAGGGAAATACCAAGCATCGCTCTCTCCATTGCTCGCTGGGTGACTTTGAGCCTTCTTATGAGACCCATAGTAAACGACCACGTCTCACTCCCATATGTCATTACTGGCAACACACACTGGTCAAAGACTTTCGTCTTGAGACACTGAGGAATTTCGGACGCGAATATATGCCGGAGCTTCCCGAACGCTGCCCATCCGAGCTGGATTCGACGAGAGATCTCTTTCTCGAAGTTGGACTTACCTAACTGGACTGCCTGTCCCAGGTAAACATAGTGGTCAACAACTTCGAGTGTAATGTTCCCAACGTTAACTGGAGCGGGTGCAACATGGGCATTGAACATGATTTTCGTCTTGTCCATGTTCATCCTAAGACCCACTCTTTGAGAAGCATTACCGAGATCTTCGAGCATTATGTTCAGGTCTTCCAAGGTCTCAGCCATAAGAACTACATCATCGGCGAATCGTAGGTGTGTTAGGTACTCGCCATTGATGTTGATGCCGCGTCCTTTCCAGTCCAGAAGCTTGAAAATATCCTCCAACGCAGCTGTGAACAATTTCGGAGAAATAACGTCTCCTTGTCTCACGCCTCGCTGTAGTTGGATCGGATTAGAGTTCTGGTTCTGTAATCGGACCGACATGGTGGCGTTCTGGTATAGGTACCTTAGCACCTCGATGTACCTGTAGTCTATTTGGCACCTTTGGAGAGACTGCAACACTGCCCAGGTCTCGATCGAATCAAAGGCCTTCTCATAGTCCACGAACGCTAGGCAAAGTGGCAAGTTATACTCTTCGGTCTTCTGTATAACTTGCCGCAGCGTATGAATGTGGTCTATGGTACTATAGCCTTTTCGGAACCCGGCTTGTTCGGGAGGTTGGAAGTCGTCGAACCTGCGAGCGAGACGATTCGTAATGACTCTCGAAAACAACTTATAGATATGGCTCAGAAGCGATATGGGTCTGTAGTTCTTCAAGAGAGTTTTGTCACCCTTCTTGAAAAACAGCATCACATCGCTCCTGCCCCATGCCTTTGGCGTTCTGCCCTCGAGGATGACAGAACTGAAGAGCGTCTGGAGGACCTTGAGTATCGGCCGACCGCCCGCTCTCAGAAGCTCTGTTGTGATTCCGTCATCACCCGCCGCCTTGTTGTTTTTCAGCTGCTTGAGAGCCATCCTAATCTCGTACAGGCTGACGTCCGGGATATCTTCGGTATAGTGTCGGGTAAGCTTGGCTCTAGGGTCTTCAGCCTTGCTTTCAACAGGTGTTTGAGTGGAATACAGCTGTCCATAGAAACCCTCAATCTCCCTCAGGATTTCAGGTGTTGACGTAATGATGCTACCTGCCTCAGTTTTCAGCCTCGTCAGTTGGCTTTGCCCAATAGACAGATCTCTGGCGAACACTTTGGAGCCTTTGTTCCGCTCAATGGCCTCTTTAATACACTGGGTATTAAATTGGCGAAGGTCGCTCGTCAAAGACTTAGATATCTGTCTATTGAGTTGCCGATAACGATGGGCATCCGCTGAGTTCTGTAGCCGCATTGCGTTTCTCTGATCCATGAGTAGGAGAGTCTGGCTGGAGAGTTTCTTTGACTTCGGACGGCGGGTTTTAAAGTACTTGGACCCTACCGTACGGACAGTATCCACCACCATGTTGTATTGATCGTCCACATCGATGCTGTTCTCAAGGGCTTCGAAGCGGTTTTGAAGCTCGAGCTGAAAGCACTCGGGGTTTTGAATCTGAGCCGGTATTGGTCGGAGCGTGGATTTTATCAGTTGCGCTCTCTCAAGCTTTATGTCGATATTCAATGTGCCTCTGACCATGCGGTGATCGCTTCCTGTCTTAACAGCGTTGATCACAGCGACATCATTGAATATATGCTTCTTCGTCGACATGATAAAATCGATCTCGTTTTTGACCCTACCGTCCGGACTGATCCAGGTCCATTTGCGGCTTACGGGCTTCTTGAAGAAGGAGTTCATCATAAAGAGTTTCTCCTTCTCCATGAAGTCTGCCAGCATCTGGCCCCTATTGTTCCGTTGCCCAAACCCAAATTGCCCCACTCTCAGCTCATCACCGCAACGTTGCCCCAACTTCGCATTGAAATCCCCCATCACAACTGTGTAATGGGTTTTATGGCTATGCATGGCTTCAGAGATCTCCTCATACATAGCCTCCACTTCGACATCGTCATGTTTCGAGGTCGGAGCGTAGACCTGAATGACATTCAGCGAATATCGTTTCGATATTCTGAGTATCAGGTACGCTACCCTGCTCGAAACACTTCCGATAGTGATCACGTTGTTGACAAGGGACTTGTGGACGATGAACCCGACACCACCTACTGACTGTTGATCGCCCTCCCGGTGGTATAGTAAGTTACCGGATTGCAGGGTTATCGAGTCCTCCCCCTCTCTTCGGACTTCAGATAACCCAATGATATCCCAATGTAACTTACCAATTGCCTCTTCCAATTCCACGAGCTTCGCGTCAAGCCTCAGTGTGCGCGCGTTAAATGTTGCCAGGTCGAGTCGTCGGTGTTGGCAGCCGGATCTCACCCGGGGATTCCTCGCACCCCGTGCCCCGCCGTTACCATAGCCGCTGCCGTAGCCAGGAATAGCGGGGCCGCCGGGGACTGGGGGCCATTTTTTAGGTTGTGCCATCATTAGGGGGGGGTTTGCCATAATCGCCACGCTTGGCAGGCGGGTTGGCGATCGCAGTGAGGCCTATTGTTATGCGGAGACGCTGCTGCCCATCTCCTTATGGCAGTTTTCCCTCAGTCGGCTCTTACGACACCCACGGGAAGAGAGGGGGTAGTGCTATTCTATTTACGTGCCGGCACTACACGGCACAAAGGTACTGTGGTTTTATTAATTCTCCACTAATGAGCTCTAGGGCTTAATCTGATCTAGTGCAATGATTGGGTTAGGGATAGTAAATGCTAAATTCGATGTATTTTTCTACATTGGTCTGTTTAAAATTTCCACAGTACCTACTTACCGAATTCCTGTGAACTGTGATCCGTCAATCAAAGCTTTAGTAATTCGAAAAATTATTAACGCCGCAGCAAATAAACAATTGAATCACCGAGTAGTAATAAATAAACTCAAAACTATGAGAAATCAAACACAAAACAATAAAAATTCACACGCTTTTAGAAAAACCGGTTAAGTATAATACGCCTACGAATTTTTATAACATCATCAGTTGCCCTAAATAGGTGGTTGTTGGCATAATACCGTCAAAACGAGCTGGCTAACAAGCTTCATAGGCATGTTGTAGTTAAAGAGAAAATATCGTGTGTGCTTCAAGTAACTGGGCTTTTAACCGCTTCTTACGTTTTTCTACCAGGTTATATTTATGTTTGTTATAATTAATTGTTGTTCATAGGACCGACAACGATTGTTCCAAATAATTTTATCAGTGTTTTTTTTGTGCGATATTTACGAACTTCACCCAGCAAACTTTTAGCTTTTCAAACATCCAGGTACTAATATAATCTACAGCTTTATAATAACAGTTCACGCAACACGAACAAGTAGTTATTTTAAATAGCTAAAAAGAATTAATTAGGAACTAAACGATTTCATTTGCAGTAAATCAATCAATCTTGAGTTATCAAAATAAATCTGCTAACATTGCAATGCTTTGAATGAAAACCTTACAAGCAAAGCAGATAAAACGCAAATTGACAAATTTTCTATACTTCCAACCACAGATCTACTTAACCGGATACGAGATTATTATTTCCAAAACCACGATCAGTTTGGATTTGAATAATGGCAAAAAAACCAAAAGCCAACATCGGTAATTACGGGCTGTTTGGGCGCTAGAGGTGCATACCAACTAGTCCAGACGTACTCAACCTGTGGACCCTCAACTATTCACAATGAGGGGGGAATAGAAAACCTTTTAAGAGATTTAGAATTTTAAATGCTTAAGCGATGAAACCGCAATTCTTGAGAATTTAGCTTAAATCAAAGACAATAACAGTGGCTTTAATATTTGATTATTATTTTGGGTAAGGGGAGCTAACATTAGCCTTAGACCGTGTGGGTTGAAGACTTGAGAGCCCTTCACCCCACAGTAAGAAGGGATGGGTTCATTTATATTAATATTCTAGATTAAATGTCATTTTTAATATTTTGTTACCCTTAAATGGTATGACGGTTATTTCTTCACCAGATTCTGAAAACCAAATTTATTACAGCTCTCAAACATCCCAAAAACCTGCATGAACGTCGTTCGCATAATCTTCAGCCAAATTTCTACCAAAAAAAGAATCACATTTAACTTTTTGAACTGTTTAAGAGTTACAGCATTCAGTCTTATTAAAGCTGCATCACAACTGGCGAAAGGTTGAGCTTCCCTGAACTGTACCGACGTTAGCCGCCCATGGGAAGAGTTTACGTAATAATTGGTCAGCATGCGTAATTGAGCTATGTGGGCATGCACAAACAAGTACGAGCCAATTTGTTGTTCGTTATAGCGCCTGATCGCCGGACCACCCACTAGACTATAACAAAAGCACAGTACAACCATACAGTAAAACATCTACATAGAAACGTGCCACTCTCAGTTTGAAAGTGTGCGTGAGCGTCGCGCGCCGTGTCGCGATTTCACGCACACGCTAGCATAAAATAGGGAGGCAAAGGGAGGCGGGCATTACGGACGGGCTGTGCCGCGTGTCTGTGTGCACGCCAGGCTAATAACTCGGCGAGTGGCTTTAGATAACCTACTGTATGTTTATACTGTGACAAAAGCGACGTGTATAGCGGAACTAGTTAAAAAAAAGACGGTGCATACACTTTGTCTACACGTCTTGTTTGCATCGCATGTAAGTATGATCTGTAGAAAATGATGGAATAAAATTGTGCACAACTGGTAGTGTAATGTATTATTAGGTAACAATTTTCTGCGTGTGCTGAATATCTTTGAATGCTTCTCTACAGTAAAAACATAAGACTCGGTAGTGACTTCTTAGGGACAAAGACAGATTTTTTTTAAATTTAACTAATACCTACCTACCAATTAAAAGTTCAAATTTTCACATGTGTCTTTACCTTTATTTTTAAAGAAACTCAAACTCATTCAAGTTAAACACGACTTTTCCATTTTACATCACAAGTCCGAGAGAAATCGACAAAAGTGTTTCGTGTAGAAAAATATTTTAACGACGTTAAGACTAGGTAAAGAATTGATTCCATTAAAAAAAATAACACCCATCAAACAATTTTATTACAAACATTTTTTAATATTAATAACATTAGGTGAGTTGGTGTATTTTTTTCATCTTAAGCATTTAAATTAATGTAGATACCGACTCATCGTGAAATAATAGTTAGTAACCGTTAATTTTCTCATCTATGTTTTCTTTCTACTCAACTTGAATATATTGTGAATCTTTGATTTATTTTCCCATGAGTTGGTTTAGGTAATTATATTCTCTAGAAGGCTCTAACGAGTGGTTATCGAGTGGGCTCGTCCCGCCCCTAGCAATAATCACCTTGTTAGTGGGTAGTGATGGGACTATCAAAACATTCAGTATAATAAAAGTATCGCAATGCTGAAAATATATGAAGAAACATTACAACTAGTACTTTTTTCATCCACGATTAGACATTTTAATTTATGAATTCAGATGAAAGGCAAACATCTGGTTATCAAAATAAACATTATTGAATTACCACAAAATGGTTTTTCATAAAGACTGTTTGCAAGAGATTGCCATAAGCAGTGTCTTGCCATATAGTCCAAATTGTAATCTAGAAACATCTAGCTACTGTCTACTGTAGTACACGTCATTTAAAAATGTTAAAATAGTTATCGTAGAAATGAATCGGTTGTAGACTGTCCATGACATCCCTACTTTTAAATAAATATGGAAATTACTTTAAGTGAATTAATTTGACACGTTTAGTGTGTGTTCCTTTGGAGCCTTCATCTTACTATGGAGAAGTTTGAAAAACATATTTTTTCTATCGATATTAACGTATATCAAAGATGCACTAAACAACACTGCTCACGAGACGGTACGGTATGCATATTAAATTTGATTCGCGTGCTGAAACGCTGTTTTTTGTAACACTCTGTGCAATGTATAATTAAATGGCGCCAGTCTAAACTTTGAAACTGGGCCTCGCTTCGTTGTTGTCACACTATACTTAATGAGGAGTAACGAAATAGAATAAACTATTTGAAATACTTATAAACCTCCGACAATAATGCTCTTAGTTATAAACAAAAGACAAACCTAAGCTTTTTTCACGGATGTTGAAAATTGGGGAACCCTATTTTAAAGTTCTTTATCACCTATTTTATCTTACTCCAGAAATAAGATCTACCTTATACCTACTTAAATATTTCTGGACAGACAAGTACTCAAATGGATAAAGCTCTCAGACACACAACATTAATGTTTTTTTTTGGATGCGAATTGATCTTACGAACCTACGTATGTCTAAACATATTCATATTACTACCTATTATTTTTACCCATTGAGCAAAAAGGCTAATAACCAGTTTTGTAGCTCTTTAACCCCCGACGCAACTTTATAAGTTTTACGCATGATCAGACTGTTCGTTTTCTGTGATATCGTGCTCCTAAACGCATAAACTGATTTATATCATAGCCAAATTTATACATACTCTCTCCAAACATTTAACATCTCCAACTAGGCACTTCATCAATGGCGTTGAAGTAAAATAAGAAACACAGAATAAAACAAAAGTGGCAAGCAAAATAAAATATCCACTGTGACTGCGAACTATAAAACAAATAAAAACAGAAACGTTTCTTCCTTTAGGAACGTTTATGCGGAAACCGTCCATAAATATGTTTTTCACACGTCTAGACTTGTTTTCAGTTCAAACAAAACTTCAAATAGAAGGAAAGTTTGTAACGCACGGACGCGTGAATTCCCTTTTTATTTAACGCTTCTACAAAGACATAGGAGAACGAAAAACAATGTTTGAATTAGAAAGTTTATGGGAAAAACGGGCAAGTAACACTTCACTGTTTATTTTCGATTTGCTATGACAAAAATCGAACCTACCTAATATGTTTTGAGTTGAATTAAAAATAAAAAGGACGGAATGATCTCTAAGACCCGATCAGTTAGATACATTTTATCAGACAAACAAAGACATATTTTTAATAACCCCTCCCATGTCACGTGTCATATGCAGGCGTCGGCAATTTTTGGCGCGTCTGTCACGCACCTGAATAAGGCGTCGCCATCGGCGTAAATTAAAACGTTAATATAGTCTATGAAAACTATGCCTATCCTGCTCAAACTTGCACAGAGTATAGAAAATAAGTCATGGATGTAGTATAATATCACTGCAAGACCATGTCCTTCCTTATTTATGATCAGTGAATGAATATTTTTCGCGCTCATTCCGTGCGAAAACTCCGTTAAAAACGCGTCGGATTATAGTGCTAAAATGATGCTAAAATGATTAGTTTGTGTGAATTATCCTGCAATAACATGGAATGGTAAGCAATAAACAGTTTTAAATCTTAATATGGTGCTTAACGTAAATAATTCCTAAAAAAAAAATTTTTAACCAACATTGCAAAAAATTTCGCAAGTGTTGCTTGCGAATTTTTTTTTTTCTGAAATAATAATTCACTGGTAGGAATGTAGTAATCACAGAAACTTTTTTAAATACGTATTTGCATTAGAATTTGTTTTAAGTTGAAATGGGGTGCTTTGTTTAAAGTTATAATTGTAAACATACCCTTTTTAATTCCGCCGCGCGCGGCGTCAAAATAATGTCAAATATTTAAAAGGTTGTGACTTGAAAAAAATGTATGACGAGGCGTGTTTTTTTAATTAATAAGGGTAGATCGTTTATTCAGTAATCATAATAAAAACAAACACTTTCAAATAATGGTATTATTTAGCACTTTCCTTCATTTATGTACAACTGACTCTAAAAAAATTGCTCTCCCCACTTTTAGCTACTTTTAACTTCAAATTAACAATACATTGCAATTGAAACTGAACCAAGTCAAACATAATCCTGTTAGATTATTTTGTAACCATTCCAACAATATATGGTTCATCTATAGTATCCCATACAAGATTTCCGAGCTATCGGCATTTTAATAGGACGCTGCGTTAACGCCTGCGGTAGCGCCGGTCACGTGACTTCACCCCGACAGAATCCTTGACAGGACTATTTTCAACTTCAACAAGTAACGAAATCGAGCCCCCCTTGTTTTTTTAGTTCTCATCAAGATGAAAAATTAAGCCATATGTCAGAAAAGACGAAATGACAACGTATCAAGGATAGTAATCCTTATAACAAATTTAAGCTTTCACACATCAATTCAATTCTGAACTTAATAACTGAGCCGTTAAGGTATACGCTTTTCTGGCTTAAACACAGCGATAGAATTTGTAGCTTTGCACGATAGTAAAATAAACAGAGTGTAAATTAGTGTTAGAAGCATTTGGTACGATTAACATGTAAGAGCGGCTGGGATAACAGAACATCATTAGTCATGTTCAGGCGATAATCTTAGGGTAACACCGTTTGTCATTTAAACATTTGTTATTCACGTTGTCTTGCTACGACAAGCGTAATTGATTTGAGTTGCGTCATTAAGCTCGACGACTGTTCTACGTTGGATAACAATAGAATACTAGAAGATGCATCTTGAGAATGAAAACGGTAATTATGGAAACCTGAAGTACAAGACTTAATTAAATAACTACTGAACAGATGAGCTCAAAACTTATGATTAAAACGATCAAAGGCCTTTATCCCCACTGCTGGGGACAGACATCTCATTATTTAGGGATGCTCAGCCATCTCATTTCCGACCTGGCAGGCGTTGCTTTACAACGGCAACAGTTGAAAAAAAACCTGATGAGTAACAAACGAAAAACGGCTTTATCGAATCAATGGTCATCAAGTAACATAACATAACATACCCTGACGACCATAATATCACAAACGGGGTAGTCTGAAGCACAATAATTGTTGCCGTCATGGTAAACAGAACATTGAGAAGCTCACATTTCGCCGAGATAACTTGAACCCAACGTGGTAAAAGCCACGCCTACAGGCGTTACCCGGGTTGCTTGGGTTTTTTTATCGGAGTTTTCCATTATTTGAGGGTTAGCCGCTAATTGTACCTACATCCCGAATTCAGGACCACAGGGTTCCGATTCACAGTGTTTAACCACTAGGTAGCGAAGCTGTCTTAAAAATATACTTATCATCTCCAAAAAATATACCAATTTAAAATCATGAGTAGGACCACTAGAATCACATTGGAATGGACAACATAAATTGTACTGAAACTGTCGATAAAAATAGAGTTAACAAAGTTCCCACAAAGCCTTTAACATTAATAAAATTATCTGCTACAGCTGTTGCGTTTCATGCGGTGATAAAACGAGATTACTCGGCTTATCGGCGGCGCATTGACAGTCGGAAAATGCGAATGATAATGCGAAATGTCAGTAAGAACACCTTGTTCGAGTGGTTTTGTTTAGGTAGAAATTGTTGTTCAAAGCTTTAGAAGAGCTAGGGTAATCAGACTTGCTCTACTTTTAGAGTTATGATGTAGAAGGTATTCGAGAGTTAGCCGCGAATTGTACCTACATCCTGAATTCAGGACCACAGGGTTCCGATTTAGAGTGTTTATCCACTGGGCCACGAAGCTGTCTTAAAAATAAACAAATCATCTCCAAAAAATATACCAATTTAAAATCATGAGTTGGAACACTAGAATCACATTGGAATCGACAACATAAACTGTACTGAAACTGTCGATAAAAATAGAGTAAACAAACTTCCCACAAAGCCTTTAACATTAATAAAATTATCTGCTACAGCTGTTGCGTTTCATGCGGTGATAAAACGAGATTACTCGGCTTATCGGCGGCGCATTGACAGTCGGAAAATGCGAATGATAATGCGAAATGTCAGTAAGAACACCTTGTTCGAGTGGTTTTGTTTAGGTAGAAATTGTTGTTCAAAGCTTTAGAAGAGCTAGGGTAATCAGACTTGCTCTACTTTTAGAGTTATGATGTAGAAGGTATTCGAGAGTTAGCCGCGAATTGTACCTACATCCTGAATTCAGGACCACAGGGTTCCGATTTAGAGTGTTTATCCACTGGGCCACGAAGCTGTCTTAAAAATAAACAAATCATCTCCAAAAAATATACCAATTTAAAATCATGAGTTGGAACACTAGAATCACATTGGAATCGACAACATAAACTGTACTGAAACTGTCGATAAAAATAGAGTTAACAAAGTTCCCGCAAAGCCTTTAACATTAATAAAATTATCTGGTACAGCTGTTGCGTTTCATGCGGCGATAAAACGAGATTACTCGGCTTATCGGCGGCGCATTGACAGTCGGAAAATGCGAATGGTAATGCGAAATGTCAGTAAGAACACCTTGTTCGAGTGGTTTTGTTTAGGTAGAAATTGTTGTTCAAAGCTTTTGAAAAAGGAGGGCAATCAAACTTGCTGTAACTAGTTTTAGAGCTAATAATGATGGAGAAGATAGGAATGATAGAAAAAAACAAGTAAGGTAGTCCAAGATTAACTAATACTGTAGAGTTGTCTACTGGAAACTGCAGAGAATTGAAATGAGAATCCAAGGGGAATATTAATTAATTTTATACAGACAATTACTTAAAAAATAAACCACTTAAGTTTAAACAGCTTTTAGAAAAACATTCTTTTTCATCTGTTAATTTTAGTGTGCAATGTAACGCTTTTGTTTTGCCTGTTTCTATTCCACCTGCAATGAAGAAAATCTTTGTTAAAGTATCCAAAACCTATCCATAACTGAAAAGTTTTGATAATTTTTACAGCGTACAGTATCATTCAATTTGGTCTATTACTGATAGTGGAGTGTGACGCCCTAAAATTTTTTTCTAATAATTTAGTTTTTAATAAAGTGGTACTTTTTCAAATCAACCACTTGATTATGCAATTAAACTTCGTAAGTATTGTATTTCAAATTGCACCATAAAGTCGTAAAAGAAACACCTACAGCCAAATAAAACTACGGATACTTAATTACGTAACTAAACCATCAAACTGTTCATTATGATTCGACATCATTGTTCCTTATCTACGTGTTTAATTTTATTTTTATAGACTCCAATAAAACGCACGAATTCAAAAACTAACGAGAAATAAAAAAAGAGGTTTACTAAGCAATAAACATAATCAGATTTCCATATTATTATGTGGTGATACAAACATTGTCCAAAGTCATTCACCCTTTTTATGAGCTAGTATAACTATGGTTTATGAAATAGCTTCGGATAAACCAAACTTTTTCGTAGTCTGCTTTTTCAGTAACGGAATAAATTGTGTTATCTGTTGTGCGATTTGGTCAAAATGGGTAAAATTGTACCTTCAAATTTTGAAACGTCACTCAAAGTTAAAAATCTCTCGTATAGCGAAGTCGTTTCATGCACGTAACAGCACGAAAGGTTAGACCACCATGCCGAATCTAGCCCCAATGCGGATAATCGGCACGTCCCGATCGTTTTTGAAAACATATTTCGTTCGATTTGTTGTATTTTTTCAGTTCCGTGCTCCTTTCTAGGGAAAAACTTGCAGAATCGATTTGAATCTTGATTTAGTAGCTGCCATTGCTGTCAGCGTATGACTGGTGCAATTGGCCTTATTCAAGAAAACACTTCTTCTATATCTTATACATTCGTTCTAAAAAACACAGCGAAAGAAAATATTTCGTCCCACTAACCATAGCATGTCTATCATTTTGTGACTAGATCGGACAAAAAGAAGACTTAAGCGGGACTGCATTTTTTAGAATGGACGCTGTAATGGCATGAGAGTCGATTTGGTTTTTACTGCGCGAAATATTATGATAGGTAGTTGGTTTAAAATAATGATCGGTTTGTAAGATTTGCTCGTTACATTTTATGGCTCTTATGTTTTTGTGCAATGTGTGCCATCACTATAAATAAAAACAATCAGAATGTAGGTACGAATATATTGAAGTGTAATGTCTATGTTTAAACATTACAAAACCTTTATGAGTTCGTTCGCAATAACACTCACGTGTTATTTTGATCATTATGATCGACGAGAATGAGGGATGCATATTTAAGCACAATTGTATTTATCAAAAAGCAATCCTTATTAGTTCTTTAGGAAACACCCAGACCAGTACAAACAGACATGTTCATGCACACAAATGTTTGTACTGTGCGGGGATTGAACCCGCTACCACTGTTGTGCCCACTTCTGAACTATTACACCAAATAGGTCGTCGAAATAAGTTGTGAGTAGTCGTAATTATTTGATGGTGTGTCTTGGGTCATTTCATACCACGAACGGTTCGGACCATTAGTCAACATATTCGTAATATTTTTGAACTTTCTTAGTCAATCAGCTAACTAGACTGCATTAAGGCATCCACATTGTTAGTGTATGATATTCTTAATGTCATCTCACCAAATTGGCCCCTAACTTGAGTCACGTTCGAGCTATTAGTTCGAGGTACTTATATTAAAGTTTCATCGGGCTACGATCAATGAACCACTTTACCGTTTCGAAAATATTTTATGGGCAAGTGAAGCGGACCGTGACTCCTGAATTGTCCCGACAGGTGCTGGTATCGATGGTATCACCAGTTCAATGTCATCTGTTCACTCAGTCATTTTATTTTTTGATCAAAAAGTGGTATAAAATACAACCAAATGTGGGTGAGAGGTGTAAGAAGATAGTTTTATTGTATTTTATAAAACTAAGTCTTAATTTAAATATTTTTTCGTTTTACCGGCAACCTTTTGCAAAATCAGCCTATACATTATTTAATAGTTTAATAGTTTTATTCAATGCATTCATGAATGTTACACTTAGAAGATGTTACATTTGGGTGTCCAGGTGTTACATGAACCCTGCAAGGGTGTAGCAATAATATGAATCAATAGGAAATAATAATAATAATCTGAATTACATTAATATAGAATTCAAAATTAAAAACAAGTTAAACAATTAAAATTACAATTAAAATGTCAAATTTACAATATAAAAATATGAACTTAAAAAATAACTATTATAATAATTATAATCTCAATCACTCACAAAATTACAATTAATATTGAAATGCCTACCTGATACAGAATAAATACAAAATAATTCCAGAATATAAACACAATTTACGTACATTTGAAAAATCTATATATAATATACACTGCTCAAAAGTGTCTAGGGATATCTCAAGCATTTTTATACAAAGAATAGCTATTTGGGAGGCTGTAAAAATTAAAATATTGATACCAACGTAGACATTTTTAGAACACAGAAACTGCTCTATCTGCCCTTTCAGATTGTATAAAGAAATTCATTGTAGTTGCATTATTGTACAATCGTAAGGACGTTAAAAAAAGACAGATTTTTCTTTTAAAAGGTGTCAAAATTTTAGCAAAATCAAACTTTTTTTTTTGTAATATTCTTAACCTTTATCTCATGCCTCTGTCCTCGCGTTATTCTAAGATAATGCTCAACTTGTAAACAAACTTAACTTTATGAAATATTTGAAAAATGATATCCCTATGATATCCCTAGACAGCTTTGATGTGTGTATATAAAAGAAAGTCGTGTTAGTTACTCCACTTATAACTCAAGAACGGCTGAACCGATTTAGCTGTAAATTGGCATGGAGGTAGTTTAGAGCCAGGAGAAGGACATAGGATACTTTTTTTTATTTTTTTTTATTTTTTTTTTACTTTTTTTATTTATTGCCTTTAAGGCGGAACAAAGTTCGCCGGGTGAGCTAGTTATAAAAGATAAATTAGAAATCAATTGCAAATATCAGTGAAAAACTCTTGCAGATCATAGCAGCATTTATTTTACATAATTAATAGTATTGTTATGTATGTTACATTATAAACCACGTGTCACAGTCTGATAAAACGTCATTGGAGTCCCTTTTAGAGCGAGAAAACGATGTTTTTCACACACTGTCCAACCGAGTCGGATTTACCGTAAAAGCCCTTCCACTAAGTTACCTCGACAAAGCTTATGAATGCTAAGACCGTGAAAAGTTGCATAGAAATTGACTTTTTCTGACGGTTTAAGCTACAACTATTGACCATTGCTATTTTTTAATATAAATTAAGCATTTTTTTTATCTCGAAGCATAAGAGAAGCTGTGTAAGATCCTAAATTGAACTAAAAACCTGGCTAAAAATAAGCTTCTCTAGGTAAATTGGCAATTCAGTATTCGAAACAAACATTCTAAGCCAGTCTCATTTAAATTCATGAACCTAATCAATTTAGAAACTACATCAGACACGTATAGCATTTACAGCCTCATAAAAAATACATTTCGGATCAAGAGCGGTTGAGGTAAATAATAAATTAGCAACTTCAAGACATAGATGTGCCCGAACATGGCACCTTAACTTGTGGTTGAGCAGTTTACATCGGTTGCTCTCTCAAAGGGCTTATCCGAAGCAAGTTTAGCAACTGTGTTTCAACTGCTACGCACAGATTAAATGGAATTTAAATGAAAATTAATGAATTTTAATGAAAATTAATGAATTTTAATGAATTTTAATGAATTTTAATGAATTTTAATGAATTTTAATGAAAATTAGTGAATTTGAACGAACGTGAATTATCAGATACGTCTTTTTGGCACCGGTATAGATTGTGCGCGAGGACTAAGGTAAAAAAAAATTGTAGTTTTTTTATAAATTGTAGCCCATGTCAAATTCAGATTTATAAGCAACACTATTGTAAAGTTTCATCAAAATCCAATCAGTAGTTTTTGGGCGACACGGCACATCCTATGCACACCTATCCACACGTACAATCTTTTGCATTTATAATATTAGTAGGAGTTACTAGTTTGTACTAACACAAAAGACCATCACAATGACCATATTTAGGACAGTAAAATACAGTTGAGCTTATCTCTAAAAAGAGATTTCTTCCAGCAGACCACGGTGACAGATGTTACTTATCTATCAGATAACGGTTTTTTTTAAATTGCTCTAACGTGTGGGTCATCCTAGGTACCTATCTAACTTCGCAAATTTTATTTGATAAACGTTCATAAATAACATATATACCAACCTGAGAATATAATGGCACATATTTAAATTGTCTAGACAGTTCAAAATGAACCAAATAGGTTATGTACGCAAATAGATACAATAATAGCATAAATTATGTTTACTTATTAAGTAAAATACGAAGATATTTCCAGTCGACGCGAATTCTCGATTACCTTTACAACAATGGTTGTCTAGGGACAACGGTAACAATAATGTGGAACAAATTGAACAAAATATTTATACAAACGTTCGCGTTCCTATTGTTGTTTGCAGAACATAACATGAGTTATAAAATATGAATTTTTCAACTGGGTGTGCTAGATTAAATCTTAAGCAATGAGGAATATAGAAAATTGCAAGAAGGGATTTTGGCGACATTTAATTTTTATACTAAACCCATAGTTCCTGATTGCTACTAACTGTACTCGTATGAGTTGTAATTGTAAGTAGGTAATCAATTAATTACCCGGCTCTTTATTTAAAAAAAAATCTAAACAATATTGACGCAAAAAAAGATCGACTATAAAACTCTTTCAAAGTAATTTTTTCTAAGTATTTTGACAATGCAAGTCCCTGGGGCCTGTTTAGACGTCTCACCCTATGACAGAAGCCTGAACGGAATGGAGAATAAAATCCTATAAAAGCGTAATCATTCTCATTCCACATAACAGCTTTCTTCCGATGTGCAATTTGCAGCGCAACGATGAACAAAAAGTATAAAAAACAGTTTTTCTATAATTTTGACTCGTAGGGTTCCGTATTTTATAATTTTCTTCACTGATTGCCTAGTGCGAGTTTTTTTTATCAAACACAACGAGAAAGTTGACGTGATTTTGTATGACATTCCTAGTGAGGCCCTGGAGACGCTTTTTAAAAAAATAAAAATAGGTTTGCGTTTGACCCCAGCCTCACCTGATGGTAGACGGTGGCATCAGGTCATGCAGTTCCTGTGCACTCTCTGAAATACACCTCCCATACACACATCTCCTTTTTTAATGTGCTCGTCAGAGTGACCTCACAGTTATTGTGTACTTAATGAATTGAGTTGTAGACCACTGGAGTGAAAAGCTTTGCTTCGACTTGTCATGGGTGGGTGTATGCGATTGTTCGTCTGAGTGCGTGTGATTATCACTGGGACTTTATCATTAACGCATGTTTCCACCTGATTCCAAAATAGGCACAGCTTGTGCCAAGTGGGAGAAGTGTCCCTACTTTTTACCCAGACACAAAAAAAAAATATTTAATTTTCCTTTCCGTTTTTATACCAAAGTACTGAATCCTAAAATTTCTAAACTAAGGGCGACGAAGCTCGAGGCGGGAGGGTTCCGTACATTTTGCGTCGGAGACCCCAATAGGCAGATAAGTTTATGTGAATACAGCTTAATACACATTCATAAAGGCACCAATCTTGGGGTTAATTTTTGCTGCGAGCGCGTAGGGCGTGGTGACTGCGGTTTCTAGTGATGTGCTGGATACGATGTCGGTAACGGCATGCTATGCCATGCAGTATTTTATAATTTTTTCATAAAAAATAGTAACAATAATATGTCACCATGACATGGTATATGACGTGGATGGTACAATAATTCAATTCACCCCAACAGACAAGTTACTGTAAGTAGATCATTGATTCAAGTGTTTGCTAATTATTATAACAACAATAAATAAGAGCTTGTAAAATATAAGAGCATGCTAGAGTAGTAAGAAAACAAACAAATTAAACTGTGCTAATTATAAGCATTACAAGGGGTTTGTGTGAAAAAGTATGAAGAAAATAATTTTATTGCCTATTTAATTGCTTTGTACATGTTTTGCAAAGTGTAAATGTAAAATCAGTTGATTATTTAATTTCAAATATACAACGATTTAATAAAAGCTGTATGATTATTGATTAAGTATGTAAGATAAAAGGTTTCTTTTGTTCCATCGATAAGTGGTCTAAACAAGGAAACGCAACGAACATCACTGGAAAGAACAATTTCATAATGCATTTAGATTATTTGCGAGTGTTTTTGTCGTTCTGTCGCCCGCAGCCTGCTTGTGTATGCAGATGTATGCGATCTCAGGCTTATCACACGCTTGCTTGGCTTCGATACGCTCCATATCTTCGTGGTTGTCAATGGCAGGGCTTTCGATATGTAGGCAATGCTGCACTTTTTTGTCGACACACCATGATGTTTTGTTTTTATTTCAATGTTGCTCTTTAACAGACACACCCTGAACCAAAGTTTGTGCCGTATGAGGCAGCTTGACACGTTACTTGAATATTTGAGGTTAAAAGTTCTATGTTCTTAACGTTTAGTGCAGTATAGCTGTTAAAGCCATCAGCGGCGTAACAGCAATCCATCTGAACCAATAGCTCACATTTTTTTTTATTTAATCATAATATAGCAATAAGATAAATTACAATATTTATCACTAAATGACCATCATTGCAGGTCAACGTAGTATTCAGCTCAAGTGAATTGACGATTCACGAGTGACTATTTGTACGTCGATGGTGTTTCCCTTGTACATTTAAAGTCAACACCTTTCATACTGTATAGATTATTTGTCAAGTATTCCATTCGTTTACTTAACTTGTTTGCATAAATAAGCATCTGCATTCTGTAAGTTACCACACGCCCATTTGCTCAATTCAGATACGCTCCATATCTTCCCTGTTGTCAATAGCATGGCTTTTGATGCGGACGGTGCAACGACGCGAAGCTGCATATTGGGGGCAGGTTTAGTTCAGTTGGGGACTCAATGGGCTATCACGACGTCCCAGTTTTGTAAATCGAGCTGAAGCACTTTCCGTTTTTTAAAAGACTTACAGGTTTGAAACATTGAGGCTATTTGGTAGGAGAGTGTCGGGACATAGAAGTTTAACACTGGCGCGAAATCTTTAGCAAGTCAAATACAGTCAGACACGTACTTTATGCTTATTATAAAAGTTGAGGATAACTGTTTGGTGATGAAAAACATAATTACCTAGCAACCTGGATAACAATCGGTTCGTCCTTTTCAAACAAAGAGTTCAAATGCACTCGGTGAATTAAGAATTTCTTAATGTTTTGTTCACTATGGCGGCAACAGTATGACTGACCCATTTGGGCAAAAATTGTCGTGATGGTATGTTATTATACTAATTAATGTATATGACTATGAATGAGCAAGAAGCAGGTCTATCTACAGTCGCCTAATTACATTCAATGACAATGTCAAACGAAGCGATCTTATTAAATGCCATAAAAATCCAGTACGCGAACATGAAAGTGCAGTCTCACCCATTCTTGCAGCAAATTACGCCAAATGAAACCAAATTTATCTTCATTTTTATTTTTCTGAACCCAAATAAAGCCTATACCTATAAACAGAATAACCAGTCATTATCAATGCAGTGCAACAAAGGGCGGGTGTACACAATTAAATTGTCTCCTAGGGGGATCACTCTTTGGAACTACTTTGCTAATTTATCTGAGCCAATTACAGAAGTGCGCCACAATACCGTTGGGAAAGGCAATTCTATTATTTTACGCTTAACTGAAAAGTAAGTACGGTGTGGAAAAAATTAAGGTACCTACCTATCGTTCGTTCCATTTACCAGATATTTGTAAAACAAATCCATTTGACATGGTCATAAGAACGCTCCATGTCATCCGATGAGCTGAAAAGACTTAGATATAACTTAACAAAATCAAGATATAAATTCATAAGTCCTGCAGATTCCGTACGGGAAGTAAAGTTGAAGCCATGGACGCAACTTTAGGAGGAGGCTTATGCTCTGCACAGCAATTAAGATGGCTGTGTATGATGATTTGATTATGTTGTACAATTAATACAAAGAACGGCCATGCTTGAACTCTTGACCACTCAGGTAACAAGCCAGAGTGTTTTGATTGATGATGATTTGATGACAATTTTTTTTTTTAAAGCTGATTCCTCATAAATTAACTTCTACCATACTGCAAACTCTCCAACAATCTGCACTGGGCCCGCGTGTTGGAGTATGGCTCGTTCCACCTCATAGTTGAGGTGAGGCCTGTGCCCAGCAGTGGGACGTATATAGGCCGTTTATGTTTTATGTATACTGCAAACTTGCCTTTCCATCGGTACCTTATGCATTGGTAATCTAGTGCAAAGTTGAATAAGACTAGCGAAGTGTTCTATTTTTAAACAAAACTTTACAGTACCAAAACCCAAAAGTTCGTAAATCTACATAAAATTTATTGTTATTAGATCGTTTAAGTTAATTCAAAGTTTAAGGATCCGAATCCAATTGTTAGTATTGGGCCGAACGGTTATAGACCATCACTTACCTACTAATAACTTTTTATAGTAAGTAATACAAGTATAATTAAATTAGCGGTGGCCCGCGACTTCGTCCGCGTAGACTAAAGTGAAAAAAACTTTTTTTTTTCATAAATTGTAGATACCCTACGTCTTATTCATCATATCAGCCGAACGACGCCCACTGCTGGGCATAGGCCTCCCCCAAAGATCTCCACAACGATCGGTCCTGCGCTGTCCGCATCCAGCGGCTTCCCGCGACCTTGACCAGATCGGCGGTCCACCTTGTGGAGGGCCTGCCCACGGAACGTCGTCCGGTACGCGGTCGCCATTCGAGAACCTTTCCGCCCCAACGGCCATCGGTTCTCCGCGCTATGTGTCCCGCCCACTGCCACTTCAACGATGCAATCCTTCGAGCGATGTCGGTTGTCTTAGTTCTCCTGCGGATCTCATCATTTCTGATTCGATCAAGCAGGGAAACACCAAGCATCGCTCTCTCCATTGCTCGCTGGGTGACTTTGAGCCTTCTTATGAGACCCATAGTAAACGACCACGTCTCACTCCCATATGTCATTACTGGCAACACACACTGGTCAAAGACTTTCGTCTTGAGACACTGAGGTATGTCGGACGCGAATATATGCCGGAGCTTCCCGAACGCTGCCCATCCGAGCTGGATTCGACGAGAGATCTCTTTCTCGAAGTTGGACTTACCTAACTGGACTGCCTGTCCCAGGTAAACATAGTGGTCAACAACTTCGAGTGTAATGTTCCCAACGTTAACTGGAGCAGGTGCAACATGGGCATTGAACATGATTTTCGTCTTGTCCATGTTCATCCTAAGACCCACTCTTTGGGAAGCACTACCGAGATCTTCGAGCATTATGTTCAGGTCTTCCAAGGTCTCAGCCATAAGAACTACATCATCGGCGAATCGTAGGTGTGTTAGGTACTCGCCATTGATGTTGATGCCGCGTCCTTTCCAGTCCAGAAGCTTGAAAATATCCTCCAACGCAGCTGTGAACAATTTCGGAGAAATAACGGCTCCTTGTCTCACGCCTCGCTGTAGTTGGATCGGATTAGAGTTCTGGTTCTGTAATCGGACCGACATGGTGGCGTTCTGGTATAGGTACCTTAGCACCTCGATGTACCTGTAGTCTATTTGGCACCTTTGGAGAGACTGCAACACTGCCCAGGTCTCAATCGAATTAAAGGCCTTCTCATAGTCCACGAACGCTAGGCAAAGTGGCAAGTTATACTCTTCGGTCTTCTGTATAACTTGCCGCAGCGTATGAATGTGGTCTATGGTACTAAAGCCTTTTCGGAACCCGGCTTGTTCGGGAGGTTGGAAGTCGTCGAACCTGCGAGCGAGACGATTCGTAATGACTCTCGAAAACAACTTATAGATATGGCTCAGAAGCGATATGGGTCTGTAGTTCTTCAAGAGAGTTTTGTCACCCTTCTTGAAAAACAGCATCACATCGCTCCTGCCCCATGCCTTTGGCGTTCTGCCCTCGAGGATGACAGAACTGAAGAGCGTCTGGAGGACCTTGAGTATCGGCCGACCGCCCGCTCTCAGAAGCTCTGTTGTGATTCCGTCATCACCCGCCGCCTTGTTGTTTTTAAGCTGCTTGAGAGCCATCCTAATCTCGTACAGGCTGACGTCCGGGATATCTTCGGTATAGTGTCGGGTAAGCTTGGCTCTAGGGTCTTTAGCCTTGCTTTCAACAGGTGTTTGAGTGGAATACAGCTGTCCATAGAAACTCTCAATCTGCCTCAGGATTTCAGGTGTTGACGTAATGATGCTACCTGCCTCAGTTTTCAGCCTCGTCAGTTGGCTTTGCCCAATAGACAGATCTCTGGCGAACACTTTGGAGCCTTTGTTCCGCTCAATGGCCTCTTTAATACGCTGGGTATTAAATTGGCGAAGGTCGCTCGTCAAAGACTTAGATATCTGTCTATTGAGTTGCCGATAACGATGGGCATCCGCTGAGTTCTGTAGCCGCATTGCGTTTCTCTGATCCATGAGTAGGAGAGTCTGGCTGGAGAGTTTCTTTGACTTTGGACGGCGGGTTTTAAAGTACTTGGACCCTACCGTACGGACGGTATCCACCACCATGTTGTATTGATCGTCCACATCGATGCTGTTCTCAAGGGCTTCGAAGCGGTTTTGAAGCTCGAGCTGAAAGCACTCGGGGTTTTGAATCTGAGCCGGTATTGGTCTGAGCGTGGATTTTATCAGTCGCGCTCTCTCAAGCTTTATGTCGATATTCAATGTGCCTCTGACCAGGCGGTGATCGCTTCCTGTCTTAACAGCGTTGATCACAGCGACATGCTTCACACACACATCACATATGCTTCTTCGTCGACATGATAAAATCGATCTCGTTTTTGACCCTACCGTCCGGACTGATCCAGGTCCATTTGCGGCTTACGGGCTTCTTGAAGAAGGAGTTCATCATAAAGAGGTTCTCCTTCTCCATGAAGTCTGCCAGCATCTGGCCTCTATTGTTCCGTTGCCCAAACCCAAATTGCCCCACTCTCAGCTCATCACCGCAACGTTGCCCCAACTTCGCATTGAAATCCCCCATCACAACTGTGTAGTGGGTTTTATGGCTATGCATGGCTTTAGAGATCTCCTCATACATAGCCTCCACTTCGACATCGTCATGTTTCGAGGTCGGAGCGTAGACCTGAATGACATTCAGCGAATATCGTTTCGATATCCTGAGTATCAGGTACGCTACCCTGCTCGAAACACTTCCGATAGTGATCACGTTGTTGACAAGGGACTTGTGGACGATGAACCCGACACCACCTACTGACTGTTGATCGCCCTCCCGGTGGTATAGTAAGTTACCGGATTGCAGGGTTATCGAGTCCTCCCCCTCTCTTCGGACTTCAGATAACCCAATGATATCCCAATGTAACTTACCAATTGCCTCTTCCAATTCGACGAGCTTCGCGTCAAGCCTCAGTGTGCGCGCGTTATATGTTGCCAGGTCGAGTCGTCGGTGTTGGCAGCCGGATCTCACCCGGGGATTCCTCGCACCCCCTGCCCCGCCGTTACCATAGCCGCTGCCGTAGCCAGGAATAGCGGGGCCGCCGGGGACTGGGGGCCATTTTTTCGGTTGTGCCATCATTAAGGGGGGTTTGCCATAATCGCCACGCTTGGCAGGCGGGTTGGCGATCGCAGTGAGACCTGTTGTTATGCGGAGACGCTGCTGCCCATCTCCTATGGCAGTTTTCCCTCAGTCGGCTCTTACGACACCCACGGGAAGAGAGGGGGTAGTGCTATTCTATTAACGTGCCGGCACTACACGGCACGTCGGCTACGTCTTATTGAAATGTATAAACTGGGAACCCGTCACTTGTCCGAAATTCACTAGTCCTAATTTCATTTGACTGAAAACTATTGACCAACATTTCATTTGCCAGATGTATTGTTTGACATATTTTCAACTCGTTGAAGTATCTTTTGACATAAGTGTCGTTATACCGAACTACGTTAAACCGAATTTCAGAATAAACTTTTTACTATTGCCCGAAGTCTTTTTTCAACTTTTTTCATTTACCAGATGACTTATTTGGCATATGATCACTTTTCCTTAATCACATTTTACCGTCTTATGATAGGTAACCGTATAAACTATATTATTATTATATATTTTTGTAAAGTTTGATTGAAATCCATTCATCCGTTTTTACGTGTAGGGCAACACATTCACACATACAAACTTTCACATTTATAATATCAGTAGGATAATATTGGTTACCACCATCACTTATTTGCAATAAATTCGCAAACAAAACTTAAAACTAAAGGAACCGAAAAATAATAAAATAATCATCTACATAAAAGCTCAGATTCAAAAACGAAGTACGAACAAAACTAATTTGCCAGAAGCCGGAAACTCGAAATGGTCCGAAAGCAGAAAACGGGCATGTCGTTTGGGAATTTTCTAATTACGTTCTCAAAGACACCTCGTTTGTTGAACATGTGACAACCCCGCTGAAAAAGGTCACGTATAGAAAATTGGGAACTGGGTGACGTCAAGCGGAGAGCGCGGTCAAATTTGCTTCTTGACTCCGCCTCAGGGATTGTACTGGTTCTAATTTGTTTGATTGGAATTTAAATTACGAATTTCTTCTTCTTTTTTGATGTGGCCAGTTAATCTCATTAAAATATTGAAAACCACTTGAAAGCAGATGACATGTGCATGCAAAGTTTTTTTTTTCGGAAGAGTTTTAATTTTGGTTGGTCCTGAAGTTTAGCGGCGGTTTTGAAGATGTTAAGTTTGAATTTGGATAAACAGTTTTCTAAGGTGATGAAGTTATCTTTGAATCAGAGAAGTGATTTTTATTTGTTTACATTTTATTCTGTAAATTCGAAAAGCGAACTTTTTTAACTTTGCTTTGTATGAATCGATGTGTTTCTATTCAATAGATACCCAAAGCGTAACTTCGTAAACTCGAGAAAGTTCATTTCTTACATTCCCGTAGATATTTTATTCACATGACGTGGCAATTTAATTACAAATTTCGGAACAAAGTTTGTCCCTTGAAATTTTCTTGCCGGCTAATTTGAGAGTTCGCCATCTGCGCAACCCTATTGCAAAATAATTACCCAAAAGTAAATTATGCACCCTTTAAACTGCATCAAATTTGGGTAGATAAAGTCGTGTTAAAATATTAAAGAAGGGATGCCATAGTACCACATGGCGAATGTTTTCAAAGACATTTTCTTATTATGAGTGGTATCGCACTTCTAAAAGGGAAGGGGAGAAAAAAGATGATACGGAGCAGCAAAATATAGCAGAAACATGCAGAAGGTTAACCCTTTTAAATTGGATCCTGTCTATATTTTAAGTCTTATCAAAATACCTTTTTACATATTATATAAAAGGGATCAGCAGGATTTTTCTAAGTCTCAATAAGTTTTATAAAGCCCTCAGAAATAGTAATCTATACAATTTCATTTTTTGTCAAAAACAGCACAGAGACTTTTCTCTATTTATCAGTGTTTTCCATTACTGAAGATTTAGATGCAAATTGAACGATAAAAACAAAATAGGTGTTTTAGCCAGTCTTGAACTCAGGGCCACCGGGTTCCAAGCCAGATTGTTTAACCACCAGGTCACGACGCTCTATAAGTAACCAATAATAAATAATGTAATTATTATATTCTTACTTTAATTTTGTCTTTGACGATTTCAATCGAAGATCCTAAAGTCCTATTAGTACTTCTTGTGTAAGCTATATAGTGTTTTTCATTTTTGAGAAATAAAATATCTTATCTTATTTGAATGGTACTTTTTATATTGCGACTCCATGTGCGTTACAAAGTTAACTTTTTCAAGAACCTGGTGCAATAACATTATTCCTTGGTTCAACGATTAGGCAATGTTTGTCCAAATGTCCCCTCTGTACAATGTTCAGTTTGTGGTACTTGGCAAACGTTTTTATTACAAGAACTGAAAACAATTAAGGAGACCACAAACAATAAACATGAGAGCGGCTGACACTAACTATAAAGAAAACGGCTTTGTAAGAATTGTTTATTTGTTTCTCTAATGTTATTAAGTTTTGCTCCCTTGATTAGGTAGTTTTTTATTCTCGAAACCACTTTAGGTTTAAGTAGGGGCTCTGCCTATATCAAAGGTCTTGGTTTTGGTGGCCAACTAAGAAAATTTTTCAACCGATGTATATTTACGTTGGTAATACCTATGTTTTGAAAAGCCCGTATCTATTGTATAATGTTATTCAAGCTTAATTCGTATTTGAGTTCAAATTTGACAATGTCACTTACACATACAAAGACCTTACTCATAATGTCAACTCAAGGCCAGTCTATCCCCTTGTATAAAAACATTTAGAGCCGCAGGCACCCCAATTGTCAGATTCATAAATAATTATGGCACAAAGAGGAAATTACTTATTAGGAAAAACACTGCTCAGGTACAGTCAACGGCACATCAGGCTACACATTTCCGTTTTTTGTCTTGCTCTCGCCGAATGACATTGCTTTGCAATAAACAAAGGAGGACTATCCAGAAATGGGTAGCGTGATATGTCGTCCATCGTACTTCAGGTATATTTAATTATCAATAGTGTAAAAATAACCATGCTTCCTTTTTTGTCTAGGCGCTATCCACTGACCACTTTTAACAGAATTCAGTATTGAAAACGTAAGTCCCTAAATGTAAGTTTTATGAGAAAGCTCAAAGTCACTAAACATGTGATGCAGAGGGCTTAAGCCACAAAATCTGTCTATTATCAGAAGCTACATACTGGACCAATCATCGTAAAACTACCTCTATAGGGGTAGTTATAGTCTACCTATCTAATATGAAAGCTTAGATAATATCTGCAGTAAGTACTTGTGCAGTATGCAAAAGGTGAAAAATGACAAAAGCTTAAAATCTCTGGCAGGAGCAAATTTAACACTTTCTTCTCAAAGAAGAATCCAAAATTTTAAAATTTTCGAATACAAAATCTCAGGTTCGTTCCATTTCATAAAAAAAATCCTTAAAATGTAAAGCGCAAGCATGAAACGAATAATTGCGGGTTACAATTGCTACACGTCTCTGTCGGGCCCCGTCAACGAAAACACTCGGAGAGGCACGCGCCTCTATTGTACGATTCACAATTATTCTGCGGAAACGTAGGGCTGTGGGTTGGAAAAAATACTGGTGGATGCCAAATATGGTTCTGGAATGAGGGTTCTGCATTGAAAATTGATTCTTTGTTTTTTAATCATTTCTTTTATCATTGTTTCGGGCATGTTACGTCTTTGTCAAAATTGTTTCAAAGAAAGATGGATATTATTAGACACCATTACAATGTATAAATTTGACTCTTTCTCCTATCCTAGCTTCTGACTGAATACTGGAAAATCCATTCAAGTATGTATTATGTTTTATTGTTTATGTATGTTTATTTATTTATGTATTTTTATTTTCATTTATATTGCCTATATAAGTAGTTAGTTACATATTAATAATTATTTATATTATTTGCTTATTCTTATGCTCTTTAGCTCATCTTTTTTTTGCACAGCCCAACTCTCTGGTTCCTGCAAAAATCAAAGAAGGTTGTCTGGAAGAGATCGCTTTGTAGCGATAAGACCGCCTGAACTGTACAAATCACGTTCTTTTTACCAAAACCCTGTAATATGTATTTTTTGTGCAATAAAGATTATTTATCTTATCTTATCTTATCTAAATTTAGGCGGGCTTTTTGCGAATCTCATCAGGTTGAGCTACAGGAAAAGAGATTGCTTTAAAAAGGAGAGACGAAATATGCTTAGATAAATTAATCAATATTTTGACTGACAAGACTTAAACATATATAATTTACAGCACAGTTTAAGAGACATCAAAGTTCTTAAAATCGGCCGGGACTTCAGACAGCCATTGACTCATGAAAAGTGGTTCCTTTTCAGGAGCAGTCAGGCAGGAGTTCTCAATTTTTAGCTGAAGTTTTGGGCTTCAGCTAAAATTATTTGGTGTTGAATTATTCACCCACATGAAATTAACTGACATAACTAGTCATGCTTTCGTTTTTGTTCTTTCCCACGGAACGCCATAAAAGAAAAAAGAAATATTTATTCACGAGACGCAATCATGGCGAATAAAACGATTATCCGCTTCTATGTTCGCGGAATAGCCCGTTGCAGACAATAGACGTTCATGTGCGCACGGTTTTTGCATTTTAGAACTGGGTTTAGGAGTCAATGGCGGCCATTTTGTTTTACAGTCGATCACTGCTGGAACTGCCATGAGCTCAGATTGTGAAATCTGCTGAAGTATTGTTTCACTGCCACCAAAGTCCAACCACCACCAATTCCAATAGTTTTGTAGGAACTAGTAATCATTTATCGTTTTTTAATATTCACGCGAACGATATCCATTGAAATGAATCAATTTTACGGATAGCCAAACATTTTGACTACTTTACACTGTCCGTAACCACGACGGCGAGCAGAATCCGTAAAGTTGTTTTATTTCAATGTATTGAGGTATTTTTTTCATATGTATAAAACCCAAAAAATCAGCACTAGTTCCATTATGGAACAAAATAATGGTCCGATCACGTTAAGAGTGCAGTGATTTTTAAATGTTATTTGATCGCACACAAAACAACTCAGATCCACAAACTTTGCGTTCGAAAGTATGCGTTCAGCTGGTCACTGTGGACTTGGCTTTCTAATTAAGAACGATTTGATTGGTGAGGGGACGTCGGGACGTGCTAGGTTGAAGAACAAGTATGAAATCACTGCATTCCTAAATATCCCTGGACATTATTCCACACAGCGTCATGTAGCCCCATAATGAGCTAACTGCCCATTTCGATTAATTATTTATTGCAAAAAAAATTACAGCCAGTAGAGTAGGTAGGCAGTATGAGAGATTTTCAAAATACATTAGGGAAATAAATTAAAGTATTCTGAAATACTCGTAGTCAGTAAAAATAATTTTCATAACGTTTACATCTTATATAAAAGATAGGTACATTTTGGTTGAATACTAAGGATCCAGATTATTTATTTAGTTTAACACATTTTCTTAATGGGATTCTGCGGTTGATTTTCTTATTCTCATCACGCATTAAAGTTTACCTTCCGTTAAACTTCTCAAAGGACAGCCTCTGAGTGGTAGCCTCTATGCCGAGCATCCGTTCATTATAATTAACCAACTTCAAATTGACACCCAGAAGAGAATCTTCAACCCGTTAAATTGCTATAGGGTGGTCTGCCTGACCCCATCTGAGGCTAAAATTACACTAGACACAAAGAAAATTTAAGTGTATTTTGGTTCAATTAGTGGACGAGGAGGGGTGTGAAATAGCGCAAGGGATTCTCATTTATTTTGAGTGTGACAGTCGGGCAATTTTGTTGTCCAGGCAGCGATTATAGAATGGGCTTGCATTCATCGTTTTAAATGGCTTTGAAGTAATTAAAAGTATTTTTTGTGCAAAATACTGTTACGGATCTTCATAACGACATATTTATATGGTTGTAATGTACACATGACAGCCAATTTATCTGTGTCTTACTCAAAAAATGAATAAAAAAATCGCAAACAGCTTTTAAAAGTACCTACGAGTTTTTTTCTACATTTGCTGGATTGTCAGAAATGTTATTACTCTTTAATGCAGTCGTGTTTGATTCAGTTAGTCAGTAAACAACTGCTCGCAGCAATATTTTGTTTTTATAAAATTACGCCAACTAAAAAGTTATCATTATTTCCCTAAAAACACAAAAGTAACCTAGCAAAAAGTTTTGATATTATTGTCTATTTTAACCCTACCCATGAACAACAAACCCACAAACAAAATTATACAGGAAAAACAGCCAAGCTTGAATATCGATGGTATATTATCGAATATCACACTCGATATTTCAATACATTTACATACAGATTCGGTAAGATTGAATTCGTAGTAAATGCTAGCTTGTTCATTTGCCTAAAAGGAAAGTAATTGCTCAGATAGAATTCAGATCGTGTGTAACTACGCGAAGGCATGAGATACTGTGGATCTATAAAGGAAACGGAATTCCTAACGGAATACGATCTCGTATTAATACCTTTTGCCCTATGGTTATGTCTGGAGTATTTTATTCATTGTTTCAGTCTAGACAGTGTATTTGTTTGGACGTAAAACTATTTTGTGAACGTTATTCAATAGTTACTTTCGTTTGAAAGTCAATAAATTCTTTCACAGCTTAGTTTCGTGTTTCACGAATAAAACTGCACTTCAATGTTTGCATCGAAGGGGTTGCAATAACATCTTCTGAATTTATTTTTATACAGCCACATTGAACTCTTTGGTAAAAATAACACGTTTTTCATTGAAATGGCTGATGATTAACCGCAAATGGTTTTTACAGTGTCACTAAGCTGTAGGCTGTGGCGATAGGTGCTTATCCCAAAAAGTTATAAATTCTTACTGGATTTACTGAAACATTATCTGTACTTCAGTAGAGAGCTGACTAAGTCAATTCGAACATAAAGTGTAAGTAGCTAAGTGAGATCCCTACTCTATTAGAGACAAATGGGGACAACACCAGACCAGACCAGCATAGCGATTAGAGCACAGATCTAGATAATTTTCTTAGAGCGCCCCGAAAAAGGGTCACTTCCTTAGGGCCTCACCTACTCGGTGAAGGAAATAAAAATTATCTTTAAAGAACCGTAGCGATATTTAAAATTAAATCTTTAATTGAAGCATGTTTAACAATCCGATAATAAACCCATAGACAATTCAAACCAAATGGACCTAGTGGTCTACATTGTTGAGTTTACTGTCCACACGAGGCGCACGGCTGCACATAGCGGCCATGTTGTTTCTTTATGTATTTAATTCTACCAGGCATGGACGTACGCAATGGCGGCAGCATGTCGCCGCGGTTTGGCGAATGTTCGTGAACGAACGGAACATAACACACAGATGTAGAGAAGATGCTATTATCTTTATCGCAAATAGTTCCAAACATCCCTATAATTTTATATGCAAAATCAGCACTAGAACTAGATAATTAAACAATATAATGGAACCCGTGGCAATTTACTGTCCAGTGTTAATAACTTAGATGGATCCAGGATTGGGTTCGCCTACATTTTTATCTGTGCATTTTTTTTCATGACTGTGTTCAGTCATCCTACTTCACTTCAAGTTTACGCTGCCCGAAAACTACATCATTAAATTTCGGTCGGTATGGTCACCCATCCCAATTCCGACCCGGCGTCAACAATGTAGCGATCTTGGCCGATTCACTGCCACAACTGCGCCACTGGCACTTAGTATTCACTTACAATAAAATTTCTTACAAATGTTTTACTAACGACTTGAACAAATATACCGTCCAGTACGAAGCTATTCTAGTTTCTCTAGATCTCACACTATAAAATGGTGTTACACCGTAATAATATGGAAGCTGGCTTTGTTATAATGAGCCGGACAATCCATTACTTATCCGGAATTAATAATTGGATACACAATTATTATTTTCATGCTAATTGTGCATACACAGCGGATTACATTGGGGGAGCAAAATAAACAACGTTGTACATTAGATAATTAGCTTAATTGTGGTACTGTTTCGGCTTTACTGTCTTTATTGGTACCAAAATATTTTGCTTTAAAATAATATTAATAATAATAAAATAATAAAATATATTTAGTAACAATAAATCAGTACTAAAGAAGTGAATAGGTAATAAGACACCCATGACATGGGTGTCTTATTACCTATTCAGTTTTTGGTTATGCTTACGATTTCCACTCCTTCACACTCCTGCTCCTATTTTTTATGTTACTTTGGTCGAAAGCAGGCAAAGTGATACATCAGTCTCGCTTTGAATTCCGGGACATATTGAGTCGCAGTCCTGGTGTAAGTGGTGAATAACATGCAATACAGGCTCTAGCCCGCACATTTACATTCTAGCCCCCTGGCTTCCCCTAAATGGGGACCATGCTGGGGCCTGTGACCTTGCGCTACGCCGCGATGTAAAGGGCTATCTGGAGATCACAGCCTCCCTCCGACCCCGAAACCAACCTAGGTGTTGCGTTGTTAGAAGGCGCTCCTTAAGGCAGGCAGCAGTGTGCACCACCACTGTGACCAGGCCCATTGGTAGGGGACACTGTTCTCTAACTCTAGAGAGATTCTAACTCAAAGTTACGTCCAATTTTGTCTGAATGTTCGTTACACTGTGCAGGCACAATGGCCTGCACCACTTCTACCTAGCGAAACCAATACCCAAAAGCAGTGCCAAATAAAACATGTAAATAATGATTAACCCTTAAATAAACAGCTTTTTTCTGCTTCAAATATTTGGTGTGAATTTAAACCCTGGTATTAAGTAAAAAGTGTCGTCCATAAACATTAAACTTAACCGGTTCGACTGCAAATATGAATTTAATTAAACCAGGCCGGGAACAAATTAATGGTCTTTTGATTGTACTTTTCAGTGTTTTTCCTGTAACCAAACACTAACTGGCTGGTGGTATTGTATTTTCGACTTAAAACAGCTTTGATAAGAGTTAAAAAGCCAAGTACAAGTTCCAGTATCTATTTGTTTACAAGACAAACACGTTGATTAATATATTTGATCAATGTGGTGAAAGGTTCATATTTTAGTGTAGTGTTTTCTTAAATAAGGTAACCTGTAACCTTTTTTTACCTAGGCACTGAGTTCAGACAAATGGCGCTGTTTTGAGACCTGTTTCACAACAAATCTTTACTTCTTAACTAGTTTTGAGTTCAAAATAAACAGATTCGAAATAAAGTGCGACATTTGATCCTGAACAATCTCATTCTTCTAGATCAATATTAATCAAATGCAATTAAGACTTATAATTATATAAGTCTTAATTGCATATTTAAATTTTAACATCGACTAAGTATCCGCTTCCGAACATGGTCTGATCTGCCGATATACAGCGATTTCACTAGGCCACCTAAAGCCTTAAGAAATTTGATGCACTAAGAAAACACATACTATTTTTCAAAGTAATATATTTTTAATGGAAAGACAAACCTTAAACATTGCAATAATAAGGTCCAAATTTACTGTAAATAAAAATAAACATTTTTAAATTCCTCAAAACATCGTAACATTTATTCCTATGTATGTTTATCCTAGCGCTTAAGAGCGGTATTCCCGAGAATAACTTCGCATTTAACCCTTAAGCGGTACATAGTCGGAAATATCTTGAGTGCATCGTTGAAAGTAAATGCTGGTATAATTCCAGTTCCAACTGCGTTCGGATTGCATTAGAGACGGTTGACGATGAACAGGATCAAGTTTATGTGGACTGGGAGCAGTTAAACCGCCTTTATGACGTACGTGGAATGGTTGAGTTTTCGGCTCATTATGCTTCTGTTGAACTAGATTTTTACAGCTTTAACAGTTCTTGAAATATGTGCTTACTAGTAAACGTTGCAGCCGCTCTATGTAGCATTTATTTTGTTCTTCTTTCTGTACGTAATGTGAGTTTTTTGTCTTTAGTCGTGATGTTAGCTTTAAAGTACCTAATACCTTTAAGATCCAGTGTAAACAGTATTCTTAGAAACAAAATGTTTCTATTTCCTTATTGTAGTATAGAAAAAAGAAAAGGAAATATTATGTAGTAATATCTGGAAAGGTTTGTAGGATACCTTCGACCAGCAGTGAGATCTCAAAAACGAACTCAAAAACCTTGTTAAACCTTGTTAAGATTTTTAAGGCTAAGTAAGTAGTCATTGAAAATTTTTATACTGTTCGTCAACGCCCTTCGCCATTTTAGTCTTTCAACCATATCTGTTAAATCAACTGTAATATGCGAGGAAACCCATGGGTCTCTCATTGTATCGTCTAAGCACTTCATAAACAATAAACCGAAATTAACCCTGAATTTAACGAAAACGTTCGCGCTTTATTAGCTATTATTTATTATTTACTTCCCAAATCAGCATTAAGCACACGCGAGCACAATTAAAATAAATGATTACCGTTTCCAAAGCTTATTTTTTATTACTTATTAACGTTAAAACTCTCACTGGGTTGGTCTAACGTCGAACGGAGCGTCCGGAGTTAAAATTATTTTCTTCAAATGGACACTTTGTATGCGGAACCCGTAGCTTTGACCGTCTAAGAGTTCTTATTTCGATATTGGGGTCCACTAATTTTGTTTACTTATTCATTAAAATGGAGAGCGATGGCGAAACTCAGACCAAATGGTTCCTCTATTAGATTTTTATGGAAAACTGGGTTTGAAAGCACGAGCTGGAATAAAAAATGTAGAATCTTTTTCTCGTTACGCTGAAGGTTTGCAGGGTTGATTTTAATGGGTACGCTGCGAGGTAAAATCACTTTCATCTTAGTTTGTTTATGAGGTTACATTCTACTCGTAATTTGAGTTAAATTATTTTTAACCAAGCTTGGAATTCATTAACAGATATTATGAAAACTGCAGGCAAGCTAACACTCGAAAGAACATCGAAGATCTCTAGGATACGACGTGTTGCTGAAGCAAACCTACAAAAGGCCTAGTTTCTAAAACACCACCATAATACCCACCTACAGAAAATTAATTAAAGAATGCCGTACCAAACTTCAAGTTAGTAGTGAAAAAGAAGAAGAAAGAGAATTTAAAGCATTCTTTGAAAACCTGCAAACCAAGCACCCTTCGACCCGGATGGCAATCACATATAATTACTACAGACGCCATAAACGAACATTAAAGTCCAAATGCAAAAGCAGATATATTCCAATCTCACAATGGGAACGGGAACTTGGCAATTCTGAAGGACCAACTATCCCTCTCTACTACGAGGATAATCCCAATGACCTCCCCAATCCTCCAACGGCAGAAGAAATTCGCGACATCATCACACAAATGCGTAACGGTACAGCCCCTGGAATCGACCAGGTAGTCTCAGAGCTTTTTAAAGCAATACCGGAATTGCTATTTGCAGAGATAATGGAACATGTAAATTCAGCTTGGTATGAAAATGTAATACCAACGGTTTGGACACAAACAGTGCAAATACCTATTCCCAAGAAAAAGAAACCACAAACAATAAATGACTACAGACGTATTACTATGTGTTGTACGGGCTACAGGATCTACGCCAACTTCCTCCTATCACGCCTAGACCAAACGATTAAGAACCTAGCCACTCTATCGTCACCGCTAAATACCTAATGTCTTCTCACCTGTCACATCGTTTACGCCCACGGACGTAAAAGAAAGACGGACGCCATTTCGTCGAATCATGAGTGAAGGATACTAGCACCTGACAGTCTATGGTGTGTGCGTGATTTGAGGGATGCCATATAAATCATTAATTTCTCTACAGTTTACCTTTTATTTGAACCGGGTTCATTAACTTAAGTCCGATTATGATTTTTATTATTTTAAACATCTGACAGAAGGTTTATCACTAACCTTACACCCATCTAACTATACGCACTGAGCCCGCGGGTTGGAGGATGGCTCGAGCCTCCTCATAGTTGAGGTGAGGCCTGTGCCCAGCGGTGGGACGTATATAGACAGATTATGTTTAAATTTATTAAATACAAGCGGCCGCCCGCGACTTCGTCCGCGTGAACTTAAGTGAAAAACTAAAAGCAATATCTTTCCAAATACGCGCTATTTTCGATTGTGTCTTAATTCGGAACGCACCCATAGTTACGCTAATGACAGCAGCCGTCTGTCTCTGTCATCCACTGTAATGCCATACCACGTGATGCGGCGTACATTTTCATATTTTATTCTTAGATTTTACTTGATATTTTCAACAATTTACACAATATTTGTATAAATTGCAGCCTATGTGTTATTCAGATGTATAAGCAACATTATTGTGAAGTTTCATTAAAATCCATTCAGTAGTTTTTACGTGAAAGAGCAACACAGCACATCCAGGCATACAAACATTCGCCTTTATAATATTAGTAGGATCGGAGCCGGGAGCTTAAGAATCATAATGTTGACCTAGCTAACATATTTTTTATGACCACTGTGAAAGAAAAGAAAATACATGTTACTTTATGGGAAATGTTTTATTTACATAACATTATTAACATATTCTGATGTGTCTGTGTTAAGAGGAATTAAGAGAATCCGTTTATGGTCCAATAGCGCCATTAATCAATTCTCATTAAATTGTGTTAAATATATAACATTAAGAAAAAAACCCAATGTACAAATGATTATACTGTCAGCGATGGCCCGCGATCGCTGGTGTAGTAGCCAATTTCTTAGCCATCTCACCAATCGGTCGTCACGTCGTTTACCTAAGAACATTGTCCAATAATACCAATACCTGCAGTATAGGTGAAAAAGTGCTTTGTGTTTGCGTTTCTGAAGAGTTTGAAAGTAGCTGCAATTTAAAAAAATAATAAGAATAATAGAAGCCGCCAAATAAATTATATATATGAATAAATTATTATATAAAATAACAACAATACAATGTACCATAAAACTTACACTTTTAGGAATGGCATGCGTAACCAAACAACGTACCCCTTTAGCTGTAGTCACAAAATCTATATCATCAAAATGTGCACTGCACACGGTACTGACAGATGAGGGGTTCCAAAAGTTTTCTCCTCTGCAGTTTTGAATGATTGAAACCCAGTCATCTCGACGATTTTTACTACTAGGTAACCTATTAAAAATAACGTTAAGTGTTATTTTATATTAATTGTTTGGGTTTTATTATTCTCCTTTTGAGATACGGAACCCAAAAAATGGTAAAATTTGATTCTAGAGTCACAAATGCGACAAATACAGATTTCCCCTCATTTAGGGAAATTTTCCTATCAAAAAAGTGGCAACACTGTTGTATTTTGCTTTAGAATTGTCAACACAGTTTTTAAATTTATTTAGGAGAAAATATAAAGAATAATCATAATTTACCTGTGATAAGTGATTCCTTGTGATTTTTCAAGTTTATTCAAGTAGTTTTTACAAGATTTCACCACACAGACGGCATTTTTAAATGAATATTGTCGGATGCAACGCACGTGTCATTCGCGCTGTCACACGGGGTAAAATGGCGTTAGATTGTAGCACCTAGTATGTTTGTGTCGTGTGCAACTAACGAAGTTGTTGTACCTTGCTAGCTTCACATTTTTTTAGTGTGGTGTTCCGTCCGTCTTTCTTTTACGTCTGTGGTTTACGCCATATTGATTTTTTCTGTTGCGAATTTATGCGAATTTTCCGAGAATTATTTGCTAATTTTCCGAATAGGATCGCAATATGAAAAACACACAGACGTAAAGCTCATTAAATAAGCGTTTATACTGAATACAGACAAACGTGTTTTTATTTTAAGCAAATTAATATTAATTGGTTGAATTTAAAAAATGGCGAAAAAAAATCACTTTTTTCGACTTTCACTTAACTATTTTTTTTAGTATTTAAAAATCAAATCTGTAACCTTTTTTCACTGCATCTGTATAATACACAAATTAATAATTATTTTGAAATATATTACAGTGTGTAATATGTAATAATCTATTTACAAGTTTATTTTAAACTTATACCATGCACTTATTATCATAACATAACCTCAACATGAACTTTTGACTTTTATTTTTCTTACTTTGACGTCTCGTAGGGACGGTCCGTTGTTGCCAGGTCGATACAAATATCATAGACAAATTGTAGAAAAATATTCAATTGAAATAGTAACAGCAAAATCGATTCTGAACGGAAAATGAGTCACCTCTCAAGTGCCTCAAAAACTGGTAGCTAAAGCTACCAGTGACAGTTGAGACGACATTGGCATTGGTAGCTCGAGTTACCAGTGACATTTGAGTGGCTAGGAAACTACCAAGCGGCCTTCCTAAGAAACCGGTCAACGGACGATCACATCTTTACGCTCCGCCGGATACTAGATGAAAATTGGCGAGAAGGAACCAAAACTTACGTGATAGCCATAGACATAGAGAAAGCCTTTGACACCGTAGACCTGGACGCCCTCAAAGACATTCTAACCACAAGAACTAACAAAACATTCACCAACAGAATAATAAAAGCCTGCATGAATGAAATGACGGCCATAAAATGGTACCGGTCAGCAAACTAAATTCATTATAAAAGGAAAAGGAGTCAAACAGGGATGTCCGTTATCGCCTCGCCTTTTTACTATGGTCATGGATGATGTACTTCAAACTTTAGAAGAAGAATTTCCTCAGTTAAGACTGAATCAAGATGAATTTATATCACTTCCAGTAATCCTTTCATTTGCAGACGATCTCATGATAATAGGCACAAACTTGCACACATTAGACGGAATCTTCATACGGCTAAAGGCTCTTTTAAAAACAGTAGGTCTACACATCAACGAAACCAAAACTAAAATGGTCATACGGGACCCCTTCAACTGCAACACTCACACACAGACCTGGATCAACATAGCGGGAACCAACCTAATAACATCTCAAGAAATTCGTTATCTTGGTACCTACATTACTGTTGGACTCAACAGAAGGAACACAGTTAGGACGAGATGCAAGCAAGGTATGAAAAATGCGAAAGCATTAATTCCGTTCATCGCCAAAACTCAAATGCACTGGAAAACGGCAAAGCTCATGTACAAAATGATAATTGAGCCCACCATCTCCTACGGTCTAAAAGCTGCCGCCATAACCAAAGCGAACAGATCTTATTTAAGAAGTTACGAGCTCCTGATCCTTAAAGACATGCTCAACCACTGTAAAAAGCCGCCGAGGAACAAAAAAGTACGTCAACTACTAGACGGGAAAACCATAACAAAAAGAATTAAAATCTTAAGGATTTGCTACTACGGCCATGTTCTCCGGCGACCGGCCCCACATATTCTACATGCGGCCCTAAAATACAAGGCCAGCAGACTAAAAGTAGGTAGACCAATCTTCACCTGGAAAAACTCGCTCTACCATGACTTAAAATACTATAAAATTTCCCGCAACGAATGGCTGGAGCTAACGCAGGACAGGAGTAAACTGAAAAAACAAGCCGAAGAAATATACAACATCAGCGAATCAGATAGCGAAACGGACGGCAGCGAACACGAAGAGACTAGACAATTACTACACTCAGATGATCAACAAAGCTTCGAAGAAACTCAACAGCAACAAAGGCTAGACTGTCCACCACCTCACCAACGCTCTCCTAAAATAATTAACCTACCCAGTCCAACTCTCCTATACTGGTTCTAAGGATGAATTATCCGGCTGGTTGTGGTCGACCGGTTGCGGCTTGTCGGCCTTCCTCTCCCATCCCAGAGCGTGTCACTCCCCAAAAATACGCGCCCCCTGGTTTGCCGGTTTGACCGGATCAGGCTCGTCCTGGCTGGGTGTGGTGCATAATCATCATCATCATCATCAGATTTTGCAAGTGAGGTTGGACTGTGTAACTTTAATTGCACTACTTTGCACTTGTTTCGAAGATAACTTATTAAAGGCTATTTAACTAAGACAACACTAAATATGTAAGTAAGTTGTAATAGTTATGCATAATGCATGCCGAAATGTGTTTTAGTAATCATTGGAACATACAAATAAGCGCACATTACCTATGAATGTAACCACCAACCAATAAAAATAAAAATGATCTAGGTGAACTATTCGTATGAAAATCTGGTAATCGAATTTTAGATACTTACTTACTAACTAAATCAAATTCCTGCGAAGTGAACGTTCATTAACATTAATATAAGAATAATAAGAAATCTATAAAGCTACTTGAAATTTTAATATCTAAAACAGCGTAAGACTAACAAATAAAATATGCTTTCAAAGAAAGTTATAAATATTTCCCTATTCAATTGACTTTTAAGCACACAAGTTCTGAGTGAAACTTTACTAACTTAAACCATTGTGTAAACCGTTCAAAGATAGGTATTTCTCGACCTATTGGATGCTTAAATCAAAACTTACCCAATCGAAAAATGTTTAACTATAAAACAATAGCATCCAGCGGACCAAGTTTTGGTAACCGATGAATAATTCAGTCAGCGAATCGGCAGTCCGTCAAGTAGTGTTGTGAAAACTTCCGGGTCTCGTTATCCGGAATCTATGAACTCAATATCAATTCTCCATCGGTCATAAATGAAATTTTATCGACCAGTCGGTGAACACAGATTAATAATAAAGAATACTTCATTAAACCATGAATATGACTGGAACTAAATGTTTTGACCCATTTTTTACAGTCAGTTGGTAAAGTTTTGTAAACTCTAACAAAATGTTTGCAATGCAAACCCATGCAAACCCATTTGAAATTGAAGAAACTCGATTAATTCGTTTTTTGTCGGCACAAAAACCGAATAAGATTGCATTATTGTTTATTTTATTAGGGCTACAATTTCTGGTCATTCTTTATCTTATTTAGTAATAAAACTAACCTATGCACTATGATGATTAGGTATAACTAAAAACTTTACTCGTACTAGTTAAGACCGAAGACCGAAGAGTATAGTTTTTAGTTTTCTTACTAAACAAGATAAATAATGACATCTGGATATAGATGATAATAAACCCCCTACGGGTTTATTGTTAAAAAAACTTTTAACCACATAACCGATTATTTTTAAGACCTGTAAATGTAATTTGTTGACTGAATTAAGTGGTTTATTACCATTATTATAAAAAGAAACACTTGTAATGAATAGACTGAGGAATGAGGCTTATGCTGCTTGCCCACGTCAGTTTTTGTAGGACCGATAGTCTGGCAGATTAAAAATCGGCTGTATATCTTCCTTTTCCTGACCCATTTTTTTGTCGGACGTGTATGTTGCTCCAATGCTATTAGTAGGTACGTTCTATTTTTCTCCTACAAAAAATCGGTCACCGATTATCGGACGTGGGCGAGCACCCTTAACGCACTCACATCACTAGTCAAGGGGCAGACCGTTGCATTTTGTACGTAAATCTGGCTCAATATCTGGTGCCGTATGCTTGGTTCATGAACAGTATTCTTCATGTTCCGTTGTTTATATCCGTCTGGTATGGGGTTTGAATGGGGAATAGACTTGGGCTTGCTTTGGGGTACTAAATGGCTAGGGAACATTAGGAATATGAAAGAGAAAAATCCAAATTTCTTTAATATTTGTTCTTCGTCATCTTACGATTTCAAAGAAGCCAGCAAAAAACTTAGCTTATTCGAGGAATCGTTTGAAACGGGCTTCTTGTGGGTTATGTACATAAAGGCAGAGACTTATATAGTTTACAGTAGGTGCTGTAGTCATTTAGAAATATTGGGTTTCTAGCCCGGCTCGATACGAGGATCAACTTGGTATAGGATACATTTTGTTCAATGATCTACTGCTGAGGAAAGGGTTCGTTGTTATTTAAATAGACAAACATTCGCCGTCAATATTTAATATCTATGAACCCGCATATCATATTAAGCAGAGTCCCAGATTATTGAATATTAAACTACTAATGAGAATAAATCAATACGCCTTTACGTTTTAATATTACGTTGTAATTTTCTGACTACTTACATTTAGTGTGTTAGCGAAGATCGCTGTTTTAAGCAACGCACGCTAGGTCGGCGACGGGATGGGCGAACACCCCGACCAAAATTTAGTGATGTGTTTTCCGCGCATCTACGTGCTTCGGAAGACACGCTGAGCAGTTGATACCCGTGGTGGACGTTGCTATATGCGGGCGAATTACATCTAACAGCAAAGTCCAAAAATCCTTACCGTACTGGTTTTTTGGAGTATGAGTCGCGCCACCACATAGTTGAGGTGAGGCCAGTGTACAGGAGTGGGACTTATAAAACTGTTGTTCGTTTGTTAAATTTAATGTCACGTCAAATAAACAACAAATATTACAACGATCACTTATACATTAAACGTGCCGCATGATGGGAAAAACCGCTGACGCCATAAGTAGGTATTTCACAGCGACAAGTAACTGTAAGTATAAGATCCAAATTGAGCCGGCTGCATCGTCCAATAAGCGGCTTGGCTCTCAACTCGCCTCGTAAATTCCATGGCAATTGTTTGTTCTCCACGCAAAACATTGCACGCTCTAAGAAGTAACATTTTTACTTGGTTAGGATGCTGTGGATACTCTTTTTGTCGACTTAAGCAGTAAGTACATGTTGAAATAATTTGCTGATGATCATTTTATGCCAATATTGTTTTTGGATGAAGCAATGTTTGATAAAATTTGCCGCAACTAGGGGCATAGTAATAGTATGTTTTCTATGAAAAAGTTAATAACATCATAACTAATGCCCTTAATTATGCCCTACTATAGGTTGTTGGCTGAAAACCTTACTTGAGGTTGTTAATAACGTTTTTTCCATAGCTAAAAAAGATTGAGTAATTACTAACTTAATTGAATTGAATAATCTCTAAGCGTACCAACCTGTGCTACTGAATCAGTGCGCACAATGTAAGTTGGTGCCGCACCCCACGGGTTATAGGTATTATTTTATTACGCTTGTGGCCAAGATACTAATGAGCATATTTTCATGTAGAAACCAAAACCAAACTAGCAGATCATGATAATCCAAAATGTTTGCAACAATAATATTTAATTTGTTCAGATAATCCTACTAATAATATAATTATTATAATTGTGAAAGTTTGTATGCGTGTATGTGCCGTGTTGCTCTTTCACGTAAAAACTACGGAATGGATTTTAATAAGACTTTATAATAATATAGCTTATGCATCTGAATAGGACATAGGCTACAATGTAAAAAGAGATATTACTTTTTTTAACCTAAGTTGACGTGGACGGAGTTGCGGGCGGCCACTAGTATAGGATGAATCAGTCTTCATTGCACAAAACTACACGAGTACAAGTAATAGTATTTGGGCATATTACACATACATACATAGATTAGATAGATAGATTGAGGTCGGATACGAAATGAACATGACGAAGACCAAGTCGATGACCAAAAGCGCAAAACACAAGTGTTTGTCAGTTAATAATTGCATTTGGTAGAAGAGAACCTCAGGCGCTGTACCTATATCTAAACACATTAGGCTGAAACAAAGAACCAAATCCACAAATCTGTATTTATCAAACAGTAAGATGAAAATGTAGCTTATCCTCATTTTTCTATCGCTGTGTATTCTCTCTTAACTGTCGGATACAGTGCGTAAATCTTAACTTTCGTCGGCAATCTCGGTATAAAATTGTTTTAGTGTTGGAACACAATGCGTCTATTGATATGTCTTCACGTGTAGTGTAGGTGATTTGCTAAACGGACTGGTCTGATTTATATGTCTAGTGTACGAAAGTTTTTTAACTTCTAGGTGGTTAAATTGCTTTCTTATTGGATTATCCGCGGTGATTTATAGGGCACTAACGGGTTAAGTGGAATATTTACTAAGATGTTGTAAATATAAGACATAATAGCTAATGATAAGAACACCTCTTCAACTGCTGCGAGTTAAAACTCGACTTAATCAAAATTAAAGTAGATAATTATTTTCCGCTGACGAAGAAAAAAAGGAGGAAAAATTATTTTCCCCAAAATTCCGGTATTTATTAACCGATTCAATTATTTAATTTGTTTTAAAGGAATGTTAATAATGTTAATAACTTATTTGAAATTGAGAAAAAAGCACCTCCTCTAAACAAATAAGAAATAATATAATGTACATAATAATTAAATACATTTTAAATAAAACTACCTTTAAAATAAGAAAAATAGGAGGCAGTTTCTATTTCATTAAATTGTATTGTTGTTTCTAATAAATACAAAGTCAGCAATGGTCTCTACTTCACCATCACGAAGCTCCAAATATCATAACTGAAATTCCGATCCGTCTAATCAACAGCAGTTCAGCAAAAAGATCTTGCCACTTTCATTATTGAATTATGCAGACGCTGTGTCTCCGAACGCTTTACTTTTGTTTTTGTAAAGCCAATCGTTTTTGATAGGGTGCGACCGCTGCCACGTAATTCCAAACTCTTATCTACCATTATTAATCTTAATTACTGACTTAATACTGCAATTTAGATTCAAAAAGCGCTCGGACGAAGCGCCTTGCGACGTCGCCGTCGGCGTTAGGTATTACAAAACTGAATTCCTCTAAAACACTGATCACTAATCGAACAATGGACACATACCTAATGCTGCGGTATGTTAGCAAATCCTATTGTTGCGAAACAAAAAACTGACGGTGACAGGCATAAAGGCGACACGGACTGGGCTCGCTAACAATGCGATCAAAATATCGATATTCCATCCGAATTATGAGAGTAAAAAATCAACCAAGTTCTATTCTCAAAGATGCTTTTGTGAGACACTTCTATGAAAATCTTTTCGCATTAGGAAAGAAAAAATACTTGCCAATTTTAAGTGACTTTATCTTTACTTCAGAGCAGGATAACTGGACAACTTAGATAAGATAGAAGCATTTCGACTCCTATGTTAATACATGACATTCATGAAGTTAATGCATTTAACGAAATAGGAATATTAATAATTAAAGAGAAAGAGTTTAAGCTAAAAGTGTTAAACATTAACAAATCCACAAACTCTGTACACAATGCTATTACGGCCACACTCAAAGACGTCAACTAAAGTGAAAGATTATTCAGTCCTTAAATTTCACAGGTACTAATGTACAGGTACAGGTACAGGCACTAATAGGTAAAAGAGACTTTATAAAGAACTAAACAAAGAACTGTTTAGAATATGAAATTTTACACTCATGAACCATAATCATAAATGGTCGCCTGTAAATGTTCATAATAGTATTATGCTGAATTATCAACATTTTTTCACAATCCGCATTAATAAGTAAAGCTAAAGTTAAAAAATAAAAAAAAGCCTTGTAAAAATAAAATATACGTATAACTTATACGTATGGGCTTGTGAAATTTAAAAAAAAATTACTTGGTTCGCTACACTACCGAACACCTAAATTGAAGAACATATCTGGACATCACTCTTCATCAAAAGCTACCAAAACATTCCATTGTGCTCAACAAAGAATTGACTTTGTTTTGTGCCTCATAAAGTTGAAACTGTAAAAAATAAACAACATGCCTCTGCTGTGTTTGCACTTGCACTTGGGATGACTGCATATTTAGTTTAGGAAATCCAGGATTTTATTAATACGATGTTAATAGAAACAGAACAAACCTGAACGATTGCTTTTTGTTTCTGGTGGTTCTATCCTACTGATACTATAAACGCGAAAATTTGTATTAATAAATAACATTAATAAACATTATTCCACACACCGCCATTTTGCCCTAAACCAAGCAACTAAATGTTTCTGCTTTGGGACCACTGGTGTGATAGCCTACTTCATCGTCAAATAAGGACACCAACACCAACATTGATCAGCGCGATTCCCATCGTTTTCACTACTTTTGGTAACCCTTTCCAGTGAACATTAGATTTTCTACTCTTTTTCAAGTAATTTTCGGAAGCGGAATCTGTGTAGTGGCAGACGTTAGCCATTTGTCTTCGCAAACGAACCGATTTGTGCGTTAGCGAGCGGTAACGGATGCGCCGCGTCTGACTCTGACTTATTGGCATTGACTTTGGAGCTCATTGCATTCTCTTAGTGGATCAATCTATTATCCTTAGACAGAGGTAGTCCACTGGTGGACATAGACCTCATGCAAGGTGCCCACACCTTTAGGAGTTTTGTTTGGTTTTTAGGTTTTGGAATTGGAAAATGATGTTAGTAGCTTCCAGTTAGTATACTAGGTACCTTTTGAATTTTAATAACTTTAAGAATTCTAATAACAGTTTCATTTTTAGTTTGCAGTTTCAAAATTTCAACCTGGCACTTGACTAGGTAAAGGTGCACCACATCAGATGCTATAATATTAGGGCGTGGTTGTATTGCTGAACGTTACCAAGCAAAATATGTACCGTACTAACTTGACTAGGACTATACCATAGGACAGACTGGACAGCATCCATTTGTCTTCGCAAACGAACCGATTTGTGCGTTAGCGAGCGGTAACGGATGCGCCGCGTCTGACTCTGACTTATTGGCATTGGACTTTGGAGCTCATTGCATTATCTTAGTGGATCAATCTATTATCTTAAGACATTGTTGAATGACGTCAATCGTCTATCATCATTAGACAGTTGTAGTCCAGAGGTGGACATAGATCTCTCGCAAAGTACCAACAAAATGCCCGGTTCATTTGGTCCAATCCCACTACGATATTTGGAGGAATTGGTTCAATGCAAATAGTCCATCATTTATAGAAAAACGCAGCGTGAGGCGCTCTGTCCGGTTTACTCATAGGATCACAAGAGTCGCTATGGGAACTTGTTCAGTAGAAGACCTTTAACAGGCTCCCCTGTTCCCCAGGATTACAAATCAATCGAATAATTAGGATATTAGAGTAAAACCAGTAAACTTAATTGCGTTCGAAATACGAAAGATTTTGTACACGTGTTGCCTCCAAAGGCTTCTTAAGAGTAGTTTTTTATGTTCCCAAACATCAACACTTAACAAGTGCCAGTCCTCAATGCGAGTGTAAATATACAGGGTTGTTATTTCTCTACGTTAGGCACTTTAAGCACTTAGTCCTGGTTGGCGTCGCTAGATGTCAGTCGTTAAGCCTAGTCACTGGCCTTAGGGCGGCTTAATAACATCTGACATTAAGGTTGCTCACTAACTTTACACCCCTCTAACAATCCGCACTGAGCCCGCGTGTTGGAGTATGGCTCGTTTCATTTCATAGTTCAGGTGAGGCCTGTGCCCAGCAGGACGAATATAGGCCGTTTATGCATAGCGACTACTATAGCGCCGAAAAAACACGAGGGTGGCAACAGCAATATTTGTACATAAAATATAGAAGGATGTGATACTTGATGATCATTCGAATAAAATGAGTCAAACTTAATAGTGTTAGAAGTACGAAAGATAAATTAGTAGCCTCCAAAGGCTTCTAAAGGGTAGTTTGGCATGCTCCCAAACATCAACACTTAACAAGTGCCAGTCTTCAATGCGAATGTAAATATACCGGGTTGTGATTATCCTACGTTAGACACGTTAGGCAGTTGGTCCCTGTTGGCATCGCTAGATGTCAGTCGTCAAGCCTAGTCAGAGACCTTATAGCAACTTGATGACACCTGCCATTAAGGTGGCTCACCAACCTTACACCCCTCTAACAATCTGTACTGAGCCCGGGTGTTGGAGTATGGCTCGTAACTCGTTCCATCTCATAGTAGAGGCACGGTGTTGATGTGGCTTGTACCCAGCACGACGTATGTCAGTCGTTAAGCCAAGTCACTGGCCTTAGGGCAGCTTGATAACATCTGAAATTAAGGTGGCTCTGCTGACAATCTGCACTGAGCTCGCGTGTTGGAGTATGACTCGTTCCATCTCATAGTTGAGGTGGGGTCTGTGCCCAGCAGGACGTATTTAGGCCCTTTATTTAAAGCAACTACTAGCGCCGAAAAAACACGAGAGTGGCAACAGCAATATTTGTACTTGGTGATCCTTCGAATAAAATCAGTTATATTAAATAGTGTTAGAAGTACGAAAGATAAATTAGTTGCCTCCAAAGGCTTCTAAAGGGTAGTTTGGCATGTTCCCAAACATTAACACTTAACAAGTGCCAGTCCTCAATGCGAATGTAAATATACCGGGTTGTTATTTCTCTGATCGCGTTCGTGTGCAGCTAGCGCCAATAAAGTTAAACTGCAGTTTGCTGTTCCGTCTATGAATTTAGTTGCTTTGTAACGCACTGACAAGGCCTTTACAACTCGTGCTATAACTGGTTAGAGTAATAATGCAGATTATTCATTGCATTTGTGTCTTTTAAGTTATTCAATAATCTTCAGTAACTGGCTGTAGTGTAGTAGCTGTTTCTACAACAAAACTCCTAAAAGGAGTTCTGAAAAAAGGTTACCAATTATAACTATCAAAACTTCGAAAATTGGAGTATGAAGTTTTAGTAAATAATTGTCAAAATCAGTTTCGAGACTCTTAATCATACTGTATTCCCCAAAGTTAAGAATTTTGCCTACCATGCCTAGTCGAAAAATTCTCCCTGTATACACATTGCAATCACATGAAAGTTAAGATGTTTGAAAATAATCGACAAGCAAGGTTGTGCTTCTCCCGATGGTTGACTGGTAGAGAATGCGTTAAGGCACTAAGTTCGAAAATGTTATCTTTTTTTTGTGCCATAAATAAATATATAATAATATGTGAATGGAATGATTTGTATATTACCAAGTAGGTAAGGCAGGAGGTTTTTTATGTAAAGGTCTTCTTAAAATAAGCGGATGTAGCAAACAGACAATTTACACTAAGTTCACTAAAAGGGAACACTTCAACCTACTAATTAAACATATAAGGCGTAGCTTATGTACTTTATGGCCACGTCAATAACTACTAATATACATAACCCACTAACAAAAATAAACATGAGCACGAAAAATGGTTATAGAGCGATTATACGAACGATTTATTTAGTGCTTGCGTCTCACGAGTCATGAATTTCATGATTCACAACACTAACATTTGGTACTTTGGTGCGCAACCTTTATGCCAACACCTCGTGGAATATTTCAACATTTAACCAGAGTCAATAAAAAAACTAATAAATTCTATGAATAAGTTCTATGGAACCCGGTGGTCCCGGGATCAAATCCGGCCAGAACATTTACTTTGTGTTCATTGTAAAATTTGCGGCTGAAACTCCAGTACTGGAAAACACCTATAAAAACATCCAGGCAACTCAGATAATGGCAATAAACATGCCCCTCATCACGTTGGGTTCAAATTCGCTCGGTGGAATGAATCTTGAATGTTACGTTCACCATGACGGCAACAATCAGTGCGCCTCTGACTACCCCGCTTGCAAGTGTTAATCCACGCGTAACGCGTGACGCTCAACATGTACGGCGACGTTGCACAACAGCGCGCGTTGTTTCCAACATGACGCGCGACTTGTAGTTTTTGATCACCAAAATGATCTACATGTTGTGCAACTTGTCGCGAAGGCAAGGGTTGCCTTGTGGAAACGTGGCTTTAATACCAACTTAGACCTAAAATAGGTAAATTTCATAAAGCAAACAGCATACCACTTTAAAAACCAAAATCCTTTCACCCTCACAATTTATCAGGGCGTTGAGCTTTATGCCTGATCAGTGATCTGCCCTCAGCCCGCACCCCAACATCGTGAACCCGATCCCAAACGGATCCGTCACGGTGTCGGACAAACGAATCTGTTGTTTCATCTATTATAATAAGGATGTCGATGTACGACTATCGATAATGGCGATAGAATCAAAGCATCTTTGAAAGTCTCTACAGTACCTACTTCAGATATAAAAAGAATGTGCTCAGAGCAGGTTTCTCGGAGGGGTGTAAGGTTAGTGATAAACAGTACTATAATATGTTGTCAAGCCGCCTTAAGGCCAGAGGACGTGGATTTGAAGTCCTGACTAACTATACTAAATCGTTGCGGGTCCACTGCCACTACTAAGCAGGGCATGTCAGAATGTATAATAAATATATCATTTCTTTATACTCGGTGACTTTGCTAGTTCTTTCCAAATTTTTCAAATAATCTCTATAGAACAACACAAAACTTCTCTATCGTATTTTTTAAACGTAGTAGTTTTTATCAGAAAAGTTTTAAACTATCCTTAAAAGTAAGTCCAAAAGGGATTGGGATTATTTTGATGAACACTCAAATGGGTCTCCTACACCTTGTAGTAGCACTCGTGCAATAAGTTCGGGACTTGCGCTGGCGTATATTTCCATTATTAAAGTAAACAAACATTTTTCTTAAAAAAAATATACATGATAAAAACCCAAAAACATTGTTATTATTAAAATCATTCGTGGAACTTCTATAACTGACTAAATGACTTCAAACATACAATTAATCGTTCAAACTACACACATCAAAAGTGTCTAGGGATATCTCAAGCATTTTCATACAAAGTATGGCTATTGGGGAGGCTGTAAAAATTAAAATATTGATACCAACGTAGAAATTTTTAGGACACAGAAACTGCTATATCTGCCCTTTCAGATTGTATAAAGAAATTCATTGTAGTAGCATTATTGTACAATCGTAAGGACGTTAAAAAAAAGACAGATTTTTCTTTTAAAAGGTTTCAAAATTTTAGCAATATCAAACGTTTTTTTTGTAATATTCTTAACCTTTATCTTATGCCTGTTTCCTCGAGTTATTCTAAGATAATGCTGAGCATTATCTAATATCTTTGATTTTGCTAAAATTTTGAAACCTTTTAAAAGAAAAATCTGTCTTTTTTTAACGTCCTTACGATTGTACAATAATGCTACCACAATGAATTTCTTTATACAATCTGAAAGGGCAGATATAGCAGTTTCTGTGTCCTAAAAATTTCTACGTTGGTATCAATATTTTAATATTTACAGCCTCCCCAATAGCTATACTTTGTATGAAAATGCTTGAGATATCCCTAGACACTTTTGATGTGTGTATTATGAAATACAATACCATCGACAAACGCAAGTCGTACAACACTACTTATTTCGGTGATCTTTTATCATCAAATAGTAGCTTTAATTTGATTAGACCGCTCCTGCAATCGAGAGCGACGTGACTACAGTGAGTCGGGTCAAACGGTCAAGTTTTAAAATTTGTAATGTACGAGTTTTAAATTCGATTGCTTTAAATTTAAATTAAAGTAATTGTGACATGGGGATCGCAGAAGTCGCTGTCTCTGTCTTATAATCGTGGTTAGCATCGATTTTAGGTACTGTAGTGGGATCATTTAAAGGGTTAACCCTTAAGGCATTTATACAGGTCTCAAAAATGGAATCGACCAGTGCAGTAGCTGGTAACTGTATTACTGTAGGTATTTGTCTACCCCTGGAAAACTTAAAAGCGCACATTTATAAAAATAGAAAATTGGCACCGCCTGTTTCCTTACAAATGGTTACTTAAGACCGCAAGATTGTGTAGAATATTATGTATTCTTAACATCCGTGAAAAAAAAAACAGATTGGTCGATAGCAAAGTTAAATGTAAATCTATTTACTACCTACTATTTGTAATCGAAGTCTAATTAGGACATGTTTCAACAGAAAAGTTAAATTTTAATAAAAATCAGGGTATCACTTATTTCTCTACCTACACAATAAACCAAGGAAGTCTCAATGTATAACGAAACCTAATAACTGTTTCATTGAATTACCCAAATGGAGAACTCGTTTAGTTTTGCTAACTATTCTTGCAACCTTGAAGTTAATGTTATTTTCTTCATTCATATTTGTCATCATCTTACACGATAAAGTCAAAACAATCGCAACCGATATTATTAAAGTACGAAAAAAAGACAAGAGGGATTTTCAAAATGAAAATCAAAAGACTCAGCAGTTTTTAAACCGAAAAACAAAGCTTCATTGGTTCCACTACACAAAACTACACAATATTTCATCTGGCAGTAAGCTTTGATACATGGCCACCATACAAACATATTTATGGGTCTGTCAAGCAGGTAATGGTACGAAAACACCACAAAATACTATAGCTGTAACTTGGGATGAGAAAAACACAAATAAAAGTAATAGTATCAGGGGTTCGACCCCTGGTTGAGATCTCTGCATAATATAAGAGGTAGAGAATGCTTGTGGTGTTCTGGCGAGATGCATTTTGTCAAATTGCCACTAATATATTGGATTTGAGAGCATGTTACTTACTTTAGAAAGCTATTAGAGTCTCATATAAAAGGGAATTTTGTATTGTGTATACGCTTTTGGTTAAGTAAAAATAACCATAACGCATTTACATAATTTAACACTAGAAAGTGCTTTGGGAATTTTATAATAAAAAAATTAGCCGTAGTCACTTAAGTACCGACAAGTCTCTCAACTTCCGTTTTTTTAAAAAAATCAGTTACTTGATAATTAATAAAGTTATAAATGCTGCTAGTAAGCCTAATCTCAAAAGCAATCGATAATTGTTTAGTCTTCACATTATAAACCGATTTTAGATTTTAAACTATCCATGATACCAAGTACGGAAACAATAAGTACTTAGTTCAAAACATCCAATCCCTTTTTACACTGCTGTATTGAAATCAGTACATTTGTTCTAGATATATGCAAACGTAAGATAAATGTAGCTCTTTGTGTTTGAATTGGAAAGTTTTAAATGGCTAATCATTTCAGCTATAATCTCAGTCATGTAGACTTTGCAAACTTACGATAAAAAAGTATTTCGATTCTAAACGTAACCTATACGTTCTTCATTACTTATCTTCAAACGCATCGATACGCAACATTTATTACGCTTCAAATTCCATAGATATCCTAACATTTGGCTTCAAATTCTATTAACCTTATTGTCAAGTAACAAGGGTTATAATTCCTCGTCAAGTGGTTTCAAAATGGCAAGTATAATATTGTTAGGCGATGTTCTATCATGTCAAAACAAGGAGCGGGAGACAATGTATTGCAGTTGGCAATCTTAATGCCCTTTCCACAATATCTTTAGTGTGACACCCCTCGATATGAATAATGTTTCTAGCGATCGCGCCCTTTTATCTGCAATGAGGGAAACACCCTGAGATTTGGCAGTGGAAAAATGTATGTTTAAAATTTGCGGCCAAGATAAGCCGCATATATTAGATATTTATTTGAAATTTTGCTGTTTTATCTGATGTGACTATTATTCAGGCTACACGTTTGCGTCAAATTATGACAGAAACTTTATCGATGTGTTGTAGTAGGTAGTATTTTGAAACCAAAGTAATAAAAAAGTTATACCTACAATGGTGTTTTCGCTCACTGAAAATTAATTTGCTAATACAATGGTTAGGATTGTTTTAATGTTTATTCAGCATGAAACTGCTGTGGCCGTAAAGATTCGCTCTTTTAAAAATGTAAGCACATACAAACGCATAATATGACAACGAAGCACTAAATAATTCCTCCCAAAGAAAAGTTCTAACGGATGTCAACGAACAAGCAAATTCAGTTTGAGTTCGGAATAACTCTACTATGACTCTGGGCATGTTCTAACAAATAATATAAATGGCATTAGTATTTAGTACCTATCAACCTTAAATTCTAAATCAGCATAGTTTTGGGTTAGGTGACCTGCGTATATCAAAATATCAAATATTTTTAAGAAAATGTTTACAAGTTTTCTCTTTAAATGTGATTTAAAAAAACAACAAATTGTTGTCAACTCAAATATTAGTTTCATTTACTTACAACAAGTTTTCTGTTTCCTTTATTCTTTCTAGCTTTTATTCATTTCATCAGTTCGTTATTTTCACTGTGAAACCGTTTTTTTATTGTAAGTAGCCAATAACCAAGTTTTAAACAAAACATCTCTCGTATTTTGAACATTAAACATTCACGTATTTGTTTATTTGAATAGGTGTAGTTAAAGTTGTGGTAACACGACCCCAGCTTGTTCATTGTCATACTCGTATCGTTTTATAACGGCATTGTAGGGTTATTCACTGTAAAATACACTTTATAATTACTTTTTGGATATTAAAACAGTTGTAAATAAATTATTTGCTAACATACTTAGTATGTTGGTCTTAAAACAGAATTACATAAACTCCATACTTACCTATAAATTGCGAAAAAGAGTATCAATAATTATGGCGACTTATCATGTTTTCCAAAAGTGACTCAGTCCTAAGTTCCTCGAGGCCAAACTACCCTAAGTACAAATACTTGTATTATTTTTGTGGGGGTGAATCTTTAGAGCAGGAAAAAGCCAATGTTTTGGCTCGGTATGGGGACATAAAAAAATGCATGGGTGCAATGCAATATTTTAATATTAACTGCGTTATGTTATGGGGTGCACTGTGCATTTTTTTTTAATGTGCATGATTATATGGACAAGACTTACTGTTTAAAATATTTAGTATGAAACTTGCCATTCCGGGTTCTAAGCGGAAACTTATTGTTTTATAGTTGAAATAACAAAATAAAACTTGCTTATTCAGATTTCTAAACAATAGAAGACTCCATATTTAGAGTTTCTCAACAGTTCAAAACTAGAGACTTATCCTTTCGGTAACAAAGTAAATAGTTTAGGATTTCAGGCAGTTAGTAAAATAGAATAAAGATTCCAGAAGTTGACATAAATAAATAATAGTACAGAACAAGGGCGTACCCAGGATTTCAGCTAGGGGGGGGCAGCTCATACCAGGATTTCAGCTAGGGCAGCTCATACCTGTTTCGTTTTTCGTAGAGAGAGAAATACGTTTTTAATTCCCACTTGTAAGGAAAATTGACTTCTAGGGGGGGGCAGCTTCCCCCCCCTGCTCCTACCTGGGTACGCCCTTGGTACAGAAGCCAGAATTCATTTACATTGACGCACCATTTAATATGAAGATCTTCCGTACGAGTGAAAGCTATTTGTTCAAGCAACGATTTACACAGCTCACAAATTATTCAAATGTCTAGACAATTATGCTAACGTATTCACAGCAAATATAGTCTTTGTAGATAGTCGATGTTTACCTAAAATGATAGGTCTTATTTAAATGCACTAGATTATTAAAATCACAGTAAGATTGAACTTTGATAATCTTTGAAGTATTTTGTAGCTTTGTGTTTATGCGCTTTACAACAATGTTAATAAGAAGCCTGATAGTTTTTTTTGTACATATAAATCATATTCGTAGTTAATTATTCATATTGAATAGAGATGCTTTTGTCTATTAAAATGAACAAGTCAACGAATCAGAAAGAAATAAAATTCACTAAATAAAAGGTCAAAATATGTTTTTACAGTGTTCAAGCTCTGATAGTAAAATGCAGGAGCTTTAAATACAGGACGTCATGTCCACCTAAAGCTAACACTTCACCCAAATTTCGAAACAAAAAAAAACGTCCATACGCTGCCACCGTTCCACGGGAGGGCAACATTGGTTTGCACTCCCTGATATTAGACTAATATTCGTCTTACCCTCGCTTTATTAAAAAACCAAGGGCCATTTGTATGTATTTATAGCACCGCGGTCCCTGTCAGCGGAGACGTCCCAGTAGATTAATTTAGCTAAAACATTTTGCCTATCTGCTTCCGAGTTACAAGGGGCGTACTGGAATGATAAGAATTTTCGATGGGAACCAAATATATTGGCTATGTGGAAACTACAAAAGGCTTAATATTACTTCCGTTACACTGTTAATTGTGAAGTTTTTGTCATTACATTTATTAGGGGTATTTTTAAATAGTCGGCATTGAATATTATCAAGCAAATAAATAGCAATTTTAGAAGACCGAAAATGCTTTAAAATTAGGTTTGTAAATATAAAAAATGAAGTTATAATAAAAGATTTTCACTTTTTTTAAATTTACATCAATGGAACGAGGAGAACTTTTCTCAAACCTTATTTTCTTTTTATAAAATATATACGAGTAGATTTTGAATTATAGCAACTTAACTTTTTTTTAATCGGCCATGACTTTTCATAAACAGACAAATGAATATTTGTCTGTTAAAACATAACAGCTCAAAGTGGATTTATCGTTGCAATAACAATACCATAACATCAGTCATGGTCTGACCATAATTTCGCCCAGGGATGCAATAACAGATAAAAACTAACGAAAACACTATACGAGTAAGGCCGCTCTCAAATTTAAAATTGTGAGAGATTTTATAAATTTAGTACCTTTGGTAAGAAAATATATTAATACTAGCCTAACCTAATTGCGGCATCGCTGTAATCTATTATTTTCCTGTTTCTGTAACTAAAGGTTTTCTGGAAGAAATCGCTTTTAGCTATTAGGCCGCTTTTATTTAATGAATGATAGAGATAATATAACGTCCTTTATTTTTGTAAACATTTATGTGTGATTGTTTTCCTTGCGCAATAAAGTATGATTCAAACGTTCGCCCACGTCCACGTTGGGTTCAAATTCCCTCGGCGAAATGTGGGCATCTGAATGTTCCGTTCACCATGCCGGCAACAATCAGAATGCCTCTGACTAACCCATTAGGGATATGGTCGTGAGAGTATGTTATAAGGTATATCTTATCCTACCTTTGATATTATTTGTGTAATGCCATAACAGCGACCCGTTGGAGGAATGAGTTTAGGTTCGACATTTAAAACTGGATCCCGATCACCCTGACTCGAAGAATGAGATTGAGTTATGTGATGATCTGAAATAGAAAAGTTATTAAGTAACAGGACTTACAAAAAGCGACTTCCTACATATAAATAATGATGATGATGAAACGTTTTTGATGTATGTGCAGTGAATTGACAGAAGATAACCGATTTTTCACTGAGTTTTTGTTTTATAAGCAGGTAATAACAGTCAGAGTATAATTAGAAGAAGTTTTCAGTGGAGTTTTGTTTTATCAGTAGGTAATAACAGTCAAATATAATAAGAAGAAGTTTTCAGTGCGATTTCCCAATCGCACTGTACAATATTTTATTGACAACTCTCCTGACTGAAGAAAGTTGCGGGTTCGATCTCGGCCTATACCTAGACCATGCGGACTATTTCTAGTAAGTAAAGTCGTGGAAAGAAAAGGTTGACCAGTTTTCATATAAATTCACTTACGCGTTGCATGTTAGCTTTTTAAACTGTGTAACAGGCTAGAGTATGTCGGAAAGTATGCTTTAAAAGTATGACAATAAAATTACAATTCGATTGTAAACCGATGTTCCTTCACAATTGACAGTTGAACCAATACTTTTGTCAATGTCATCATTATGCAAGCAAAAACAGATCTTAGGATGGTCAACCCTTTCATTCCCCGACTGTACTTACTTATAACTTTATTTAAAAATAATTTCAGCAAACGAGTTTATTACTTGTAGATGAGAGAAATGCCTTATAATAACATAAAATGTCTCGCAGCACTTTATTGCATTCTGTGGCTGCTATCAAATATCTATAAATAACTAGCAGCCGCCCGCGACTTCGTCCCCGTGGACTTAGCTGCAAGTGAAAAAAGATTGTCCCGCTTTATTAAAAAAGACTTTCCCGCTTTTCTGTTGAAATTTCCCAAAATTTCTTTGCTATAAACCTTACGGAGCCCGAGACCTTGCCAACGAATTCAAAACCGTGGAAATCGTTTGGTGCGTTCTGGAGTTATAGCGTCAGGAAGGAAAACCCGACTTATTTTTATATAGTAGATAGTTGTTTAAGCAATTTTATGCACATCCACGTCTGTTGTTTGGATGCAGTCGGTTATTGCGTTCGATTATTTGTTTATTAATGTTCTGGAAGCGGTTAATAGTTGCTGAACAACTATTGTTGTGGTGGTAGTATTTTAAAAAGTTTGAAAGTGGATACGTGACTACTTTAAACTTTCAGGTTGCTTGCACCTTGGTTACTACAGAGCTGAAAGTCAAAAATTTGAAGAAAATAGGTCCTTGTTTTTAATATTCACTAGTATTTTTTTGTTTCTCGCAACTTGTTGAAGTACGGTGGACGGCACATCACTCTACCCATGACCTCCTTGCTCTATTGCAAAGAAATGACATTTGGCAAGAGCGGGAGAAAAGACGGAAATAGGGAAACCTGATAATGTGCTGTTGACTGTACATCTTTTATTAAATTTTAAAGCGTAATGAAATTGATTCATAAATTACAAGATAATATTCAAAACTTGTAAAACACAATACGGTACATTAACGAAGAAAATGATTTTGAAAAAAACTTATATCAGTAAGTATAGGTATTCTCTACTTCAGCACACGCAATTAATTCAGAAATCAAAGTAGGTATATTAATATAATAATAAGACGTTATTCTCAGCGAAACCGATAAAAATATATTCTTTCACGAACCATCGGCAAAATCCACAGGATACTTTAACGAACGCCATCAATTGAAAAAACAGATTGGCCGCCAAAATAAATAACTCCATTACTCACAGAAAGAATTTAATAAAAAGTAGCAGTTCGATGCTGAAGATGGAGGTGAAAAACAATGAAATGGCACTTAGCACCTTCTTGACTGTTGACAAATTGACCAATTCTTTTCCCCCGAGCCAAAGGCTTTCATAACTGGAAGCGAAAGCTTATTACTACCATTCGCTTATTGACTTTAATTTTCTACTCTGTTGACGTTCCCAATGATATATCTCAAAGTGGAATGGCGAAAATGGCCCTACGCTTTTTCAAATAACAAGCAGTACCCCATCAATTGTAGCTGTCATTCATTCGCACCGTTCTCTTTGGTGATATATTTGAGTTATCTATCTGTGGATCCCGCTTGCGAAAACTACTCGGACGGCAGAAAAACAATCTTTCATTTTGATTATTTCTCTATTGTAAATAATAGAGGTAGCGGCCACGTGACTGGCCTGGGGGTCTATGGTTTTTTGGAAATATGTTCGATGAGATTGACTGTCATGTTTGCAGAAATACTTTGACAATGGTTCAATAATGTTGGTTTAATGAAATCACATTTGACTGCAGTGTTTTTGGATACGTTCCGGTATGTTTGGTTGAGTGAGCTGAGTTTTTTCAATTTTTACATAACACATGCACATATTTCAACTAAAGGATTCTCTACATAAACATGATACTGTTACCAGGTTGATATTTCGATTTTTCATCGTATTGCAGTCAGCTTGCAGCTCCAGCCAGCTCCGCCAGCTTCCCAGACCTATTTACTGGCTGGATCCACGACCGTGAACACAGAGCGTGGGTCCACTGAACCCAAATATCCAGGTTGGACCAACAGCAGAGAAATAGCCCCTTATAAACACTAAAAAACCGGGTTTTCTACAACATTTTAACTACGGTAAAAACTACTATTCTACCTGTATTTGCCCGACGTTTCGGCGACAATTGCATAGGTAGAATAGTAGTTTTTACCGTAGTTAAAATGTTGTAGAAAACCCGGTTTTTAGTGTTTATATAGTAAAAATGCAACAAGAAAGTTTAAAAACCTAAATAGCCCCTTATCAACCATTGTGAACAGTGGCTTCAATTTCGGCTCACAGGCGTCTGGGAAGGCACCTGGGCAGCACCGGAGTGCAAAGATTAGTGACTGGCACTGGGTGAGATTCCGACTGATTGCCATCTCGCCTTATGCCAAACCTCGGCTCCATGTGGGTGCACCCTGAGACACGTTACACAAATAACAGGGGTTGAGATTTTTCAGCTCACCTGATGGCCCGGTAAAGAGCAAGCAAAAATGTAGGCCAAATGCTTACTAGTCAATTAAAATAAAACTGGGGGGGGGGGGGAGTCTACTGCACCAAACGCTGAAACGCTCTTAACCCCTGGACTAGCCGGCAGTCTTTGGCTGTCCATCAATACTAAGGCGCAAAGGCTCAAAGGGGAAAAACTTAAACATGCCTAGTGCAACATACCTACTTCCTACTCCGAAACGAGACATATCGAATTCTCCGCACTTCATTTATCGCAGTGACAGATCGGCTTTTATCGCTGGATATTTTGTTTGCAGACGACTAAACGATTGTCCGTAATGGGTATAGTATACCTTACCCCTTTGGGGCCGCCAGTTAACGCTTCGCCAAAACCGTCGGTGGTGATTCGTTACGGGGACACAGGGATGGACTTGGCATTGTTTGGGAATTGTGTGATCACTGAATCGAAATGGGCTTCATTTGTTTGCAATTTTTTTCAAATGTTTGCTGTTTCTTTGTCTTGTCATCGCTACTTTAACACTATAATAGGCGATGCTCTGCTCTATGAAATACACGCATAAGCGGAGTTACAAGACGAAAAAGACAAAACAGTGTTCAGATAACGTTTCGTGGGTCCCTTAAAACCCATACATACATATCTGACATTCCCTTGTTTATCCGATCCGATTTAAAGTCAAAATGTCATTTAAGGAAGGGTGCCAAAGATTGCATGGTTTAACCTACCGTACTTTGATAGGTGCCAGATCCATACAAAATAATATTGTTGGTTTTGTTGTCAATAACTAACCGAATGTTAGGTAAGCGCGAAGCTTTGCTATGAGCGGTCTTGCTGCTTAAAATTCCATATTAAAATTCCAGAAGAAAATACAATGCACTTCACCTAAATCCGGCCCTGAGGGCGGCTGGCATTCTGTCTGCAACCCTTTTGTAATCTTATTACATTAGTTAAGGGTAAAGCCGATGTATAGCTTACATCAATAGCGTTTGCAATGTGTGATGGGGGTCCGCACTTTTGGTACAGTGCAGAAGAATTTCGACTATTTTAATCGAAATGTCTGTTAATTATTTTGGAATGGTTACAAATGTTTAAATATTGCCTAGCATCCTCCCTGTCTTACCACTCTCACACGGTTTGATGAATGTTTAATCACCAGATAGTTCTAATGACTAGCCTATCAGTTTTTCTTTTTCTGAAACGAGTTTTTAAGATTTTGAACTATTTTTTCTAAAACATGATAGCCAATTGAATTGTTTTTCTTGAATATGGTTTTTAATTTATACAAATCGAAACTTATGTAATAAGGTCAAGCTAGAAAATATTTTTGAATGAGATCATGATATTTAGCAGCCACTTTTTTGGGTGTTGGGTGACCACCCAGGGCGCCTGACAGGAAGGGGCGTCGAAGGCGCTCAACACTTTTGAATATAATTTTGTTTTCTTCTTCAATAGGCTTTAATGTCCCCAATGGGCTGATATAGATTTTTAAATTTTTTGATTTAGGGCTGATTTTTTTATCACCATCATTTCAGCCGAACGACGCCTACTGCTGGGCATAGGCATCCCCCAAGGATCTCCACAATGATCGGTCCTGCTCTTGTTCAACAAACAAATAAAAAATATTTCTTTATTATTTCACAAAGATGAATAATGGTACAAATTGCAGACTGAAAGTGATTGACGAATTACCTACAATGCGCCAAGGAAGTCTAAGGGTAAGTTGCACCATAGTAGAAGTTAAAGTTAAAGTTAAAGTTTTTGTCAAATTTGACAATTTGACGACCAAAAATGACGTCGATTTGTCAAATTTAACAAAAAAAAATAACTTTAACTTCTACTATGGTGCAACTTACCCTAAAAGTTCTAATGTTATTGCTTTTAAATGTTAATAATCAATTCAAATTTATATGCCTACCTGTTGGACTATCACTTTAGAATATGTACACAGTTTTGAGAGAATAAGCTGTTTCTATTTTTATGGAATTTATAAAAGATTCGACAGTGATAAGATAACGCCATAATTGTGATACCTACAATAGCGCAAGGAGGCAACATCTTGCTATTGCAATACGCCAGGCGTCAATTGGTAGCTTGTGCTGACTGAACCACCACCATGAAAGTAATGAATTATTTAGACTTGTTAGAAACATACCTAGATGTTTCTAACAAGTCTAAAAGTTTCTTTTTATCTTATAAATATATTTTCGTAGTAAGTAGTTAACAAGAAGTTTCAAGAACTACCCTCTCAAGATTAACAGCTGAAGGCTCCTTCACTGCCTCTGTGGTGTAATGGTTAGAGTGTATGACTCCTGACCCGGAGGTTGTAGGTTCAAATCCCGCACGAACCAGTAAGTAACTTTTTTTGTGATGTGGTTTTTAGTTCACTATATCAGTTCAGTAGAGTAGGACTTTTGTTTTATTTTTAACAGGTAAAGATAAAATGATACATACATACATACATACCCTCACGACCATATCCCTAATGGGTTAGTCAGAGGCGCACTGACTGTTGCCGTCATGGTGAACGGAACATTCAGGAGCCCACATTTCGCCGAGGGAATTTGAACCCAACGTGGCAAGGGGCGAGCCTACCGCCGTTATCCGGGTTGCTTGGGTTTTATATCGGTGTTTTCCATCACCGGAGAGTTAGCCGCAAATTTTTTACAAAAAAAAATAAAAAATGATATAATGATAAAATGATGACAAACCTATTTAGGCAGATCACCAATCATAGTGAGTAGAACTTAGACGAAGAACTGGTGCTCTGGCTTTCCTCGTGCTGATGAACTCCATGTCAGCATTCAGGACCTAAAAACATGAATTGGGATATCAAGCTAACATTGAAAAAAAAGAAATATTCACAAAATTGTAAGGTTTATTGTATCATTGATAACAACTGTTGTTACATGCGTAGGTAGCCAACTAATTTGGCCAGTTATTTTGTCATTTACCAAAAAATATTGGATTGCTCTTAAAATTTAAGTACCAGCGTCTTGGGAGAAAAACATGGCATCCTACATTTATTCTGAAGCAGGGTAAAACGAGGTTTCATAGCGAAACAGGGTGACAATTTAGTTGAAATTTAAAAAGTTCATGTTTGTATTCGCTCAGTAGCAGTAACTCACTAATATTTCACATTACTGACTCTGGTTACAGGCTAACATTCAATCTTTTGGGGCTTGGGACCAACTGATGAAAAAAAGAGAAACGATTCATACTACTCTATTCAGTGTTTGTTGTTTTGTGACAATTGATACTAAAAAATCATGAATATTAATATAATTTTAGTAGGAATAAATAGGTATTTGTAGTCAAAATATTCCAAAGAGAATGAATCTTAACACTATGCTAAGAAAACATAGGTTGATAGTACCTAGTTTAGTATTAGTACAATCTGTAATGATGAGTAAAATAAGATAACTTACGATTAATTCATGTAGGTACAGAGGTGCTCACATCAACCCTTACACAGGGGCACCTTATGCCGCTGACATAAGACCCATTTTGCAAATTACCTAACTTCAACAGGTATGACAGGAAAAGTGTCAGAAGGTTCTGAAAGGTTTTTGTTGGAGAACATGGGTGGCTGGTTCAGCAGGCATCCCCAAATACCAAGGACTGTAAAGTTGTAGTGTAAAACTCATCTCGTAGTTTGAAATACGAATTGGTTATCACTCGTACAAGTCACATGCTGGTTCTCACTTGGAATTTGTGTTTGTAGGTAGGTTTGTAGGTTTGTAGGTATCCCTTTATCTCTCACAAAATAACGATTCCTTCATATCTGAAGCTACGGAGTACTTTTGTAGAAGAACGAACCAACCAATAAACTTTTTGGTGTCCATGAGACGAAATGAACTTTGTATAATGGACAATGTCCTGACTCACTCTATAGCACGTTTACTTTACTAGCACTCACTACCACTCACTACAAAACAATACATAAAACTTGTTTGAAAAGAGTAAACAAACTTTTTTCACGACGTCGGAAAAACGAAAACGAAACTGTCATTATTAGCGGTTTTTTGAGGTAAATGTTTTTAGCGCGCAGCAATGTCACGCAGTCGCAATGTTTGCTGTCTGTGATTGGCTTAAGGTGTTTTGCGGCATTTTCATGCACTGTTTTAATTGGCTGTTCGCTGATTGCATATCGTCATCAAGCAAAGATTATCATCAGGAAATAGGTACGATGAAAAAATACTTTTATTTATATGCTCCGCCTTCCGGCAGATAGGTAGCTTCTGAGATTTTGTTAGTCACATTCACAGATCATTTTTCGGGCATCTCCGTGTTTCGAAAGGCACGTTACGTTAAGCTGTTGGTCCCGGATGATGTCGCTAGATGTCAGTCGTTGAGCCTAGTCAGCTTGATAACATCTGACATTAAGGTTGCTCACTAACCTTACTGCACTCCAACAGTCCTCATTGAGCCCGCGTGTTGGAGTATGACTCGTTAGTCGCTCACCTTACCGTTGAGGTGAGGCCTGTTCCCAGCTGTGGGACGTTTATAGGCCGTTTAAGTTATGTTATGTATTCACATGAGGTACATAGGTAGGATCCTACTATGCTATTCCGGTTGGCGCCAAAACTCACTTCGGTCGTGGTGAGTTATCATTAAAATTCAGTTTCCATAAGACTGTGGTCGTTTGAGAGAAAAGGACTAAGCCGATTGACAAATTCAAAGTCAAGCGTATTGATCATTGAAGTAAGCGTGAAGCTCCGAGATGTGTAGTGATGTTAGCCGCAATAATGTCATCCGGCAGCTCGTAATTGAATTTTGAAGATAACTACGAGCAAAGTGAGTTTTGGCGCCAACCGGAGTATTCCGGACTGGACTTAACTGGACTCTCGACACAAAAAAGTTACCACATAATAAGTAGATACTTATAAGTAACAAAGGTTACCTTACCTAAGACATGCGAGACTGGGCGGCATCTTGTTCAATGCACAAGGTGCAACAATTTCGAAGAGGCAATTTATGTACGCACCTACAAAAAGAATAGATACCTACTTATTGTGTGTCTGGCTGGTTTCACGGAACACGCTTGTGTTTTTTTGTTGCATAAGTCATTCTGAGATTAATAAAGGCATGAAGGATTTTTTTGTATTTTGTGAATTCAAATTGTTTTTCAGTGCAATTTTATATGGATAGTTGCGTCTGCACCCTCTCTCGGCGTATTAGTGTATCACTACTTGACAAAAGCAAGCAACCAAAACACTAGCATGCAAAGCATAGAAAGTAACTCATTCTTGAATATGAACGTAGATGGCGGTAAATGCACTACTATCATGTATGAACAGAATGCCAAGTCATTCTGTTCTGTTGCATGGTAGTTTCAAACTTAAGCGATAGATGGCAGTACACTGCTAGATTTGTAGTTACAACTTAATTCGGTAGATGGCGGTGTCCCAGCGTCTTAGTTATAATTAATAACGACAGATGGCAGTAGCGTTTAGAAGCATGCTTGATGAAGGAACAAAATTGCTTGTAAAAGTACATTTAATGAACTCCCTAGAGATGGCACAAATACCAACTATTTCTAAGAAACTATCATGGTCATTGGTAATCAAGTAGGTAGGTACGTATTCAAAGATCTCTTTGTCACCCGTTTTTAGAAGTTATTTTATTTTTGCCTTCTGATGTTATTAAATAATGCGTTGATTTAGCTTCACGCATTTGTTTCAATATTTTCACCTTTTACCTAGGTATTATTAGTTATTTCATTACATATAGGTTGCCTGGAAAAAAAATATTAGCAACAACGCCGCCCTAATCGTGCATCATTTAAAATGCAATGTAGGTACCTACCTATTAGAGTAATGATGATGATGATGATGTGAATGTACCTCCCTAATGTATTCGAGTGTATGTCTTCACAAAGGTCTTATCTATCTAAGTTGACATTGTTTAATCTGAAACTTAACGAATCTCCAAGGTGTTCATGTATGTACTTATGTACCTATGTGAAGCAAATGTTTAGGCACAGGCATGGACACAAGTAGATAAGCTTTTGTCGGTTTCAACCTAAAATCAAATAGCAAATTTAACGAAACAGCAATATTATTGTTCTTGTTTAGACGAGACAAACGTAAATGCATTTTGACTTTTTATCTCCAAAATTCACAAACGGCCATCAAAGTTAAGCACGCCTTGCTGTTCAGATGCCCCCAGGCAAGTTTAGTGACAGCCATAATATCTAATACTAAACCGTTAAGGCTACTTAACTTTGGAATTAGGAATTCGAGGAATGAGAGTTACATCGGCAGTCAAGCAAGCTACCATTTAACTTCTAGTAGAAATTCCAAGAATGAGTAATCGCAGTGAAACCTTCACTGAGTGAGTACTTCACTGCACCGATCGCCTCTTTAGAACTGTTGCCCCTATTTAAGTTCTGCTTCCTCATCAGTATTTGCATTCCGGCCATCCCGCGCACAAAGCGCGTCCGAGTCTACCCGTCGACTGTATAGTCGACAAGTGGCCAACGCTAATTCCAGTCAACAGTCCCTCGGGCTTGAGTTGCAACTTGAAACTAATCTTTGTGCGGGGTCGTTCATTTGTCAAGCATTTGGACCACTCTAACAACTCCAGTCACGTTTGTCAGAGCCCCAAGCACAATCACTTGCAGCAAAAATAAACACAAATGATTTATTACTAAATCAATAATTTATTGTTTCAAGTGCTTACAAAGGTGTACAGCTAGGATATTTCTTCTCAACATCTTCCTCATTTATCATTCCTTGAAGTGAGTCTCTGTGGTCCCTTAAGGCATTACTTCGTCTGTCTAGCACACAACTAGGGCACAAAATAAATTGATACTGTTTTGTGACTGGCAACACTGTTTGTCTTTATGTAGAAATTACCAGAGTGAAGCAATTTGCACCGATCGCCTCTTTAGAAATGTTGCCCCTATTTAAGTTCTGCTTCCTCATCAGTATTTGCATTCCGGCCATCCTCGCACAAAGCGCGTCCGAGTCTACCCGACGACTGTATAGTCGACAAGTGGCCAACGCTAATTCCAGTCAACAGTCCCTCGGGCTTGAGTTGCAACTTGAAACTAATCTTTGTGCGGGGTCGTTCATTTGTCAAGCATTTGGTTTGTACTCTGACGGCTCCAGGCACAATCACTTGCAGCAAAATTAAACACTATTGTTTTATTCCTTAATCAAAATTTATTGTTTCCAGTGCTTACAAAGGTCAACAGCTAAGACATTTCTTCCCAGCATCTTACTCATTTATCATTCCTTGTAGTGAGTCTCTGTGGTCCCTTAAGACATTACTTCGTCTGTGTAGCACACAACTAGGGCACAAAATAAATTGATACTATTAAGTGACTGGCAACACCATTTGACTTTATGTAGATATTCCCAGAGTGAAGCAACCTACACCGATCGCCTCTTTAGAACTGTTGCCCCTATTTAAGTTCTGCTTCCTCATCAGTATTTGCATTCCGGTCATCCCTCGCACAAAGCGCGTCCGAGTCTACCCGACGACTGTATAGTCGACAAGTGGCCGACGCTAATTCCAGTCAACAGTCCCTCGGGCTTGAGTTACAACTTGAAACTAATCTTTGTGCGGGGTCGTTCATTTGTCAAGCATTTGGAGCACTCTAACAACTCCAGTCATGTTTGTCAGAGCCCTAAGCACAATCACTTGCAGCAACATTGAACACAAATGATTTATTCCTAAATCAATAATTTATTGTTTCAAGTGCTTACAAAGGTCTACAGCTAGGACATTTCTTCTAAACATCTTTTTCATTTATCATTACTTGAAGTGGGTCTCTGTGGTCCCTTAAGACATTACTTCGTCTGTCTAGCACACAACTAGGGCACAAAATAAATTGATACTGTTTTGTGACTGGTACCATTTGACTTTATGTAGATATTTCCAGAGTGAAGCAACCTACACCGATCGCTTCTTTAGAAATGTTGCCCCTCTTTAAGTTCTGCTTCCTCATCAGTATTTGCATTCCGGCCATCCCCCGCACAAAGCGCGTCCGAGTCTACCCGACGACTGTATAGTCGACAAGTGGCCGACGCTAATTCCAGTCAACAGTCCCTCGGGCTTGAGTTGCAACTTGAAACTAATCTTTGTGCGGGGTCGTTCATTTGTCAAGCATTTGGTTTGTACTCTGACTGCTCCAGGCACAATCATTTGCAGCAAAATTTAACACTATTGTTTCATTCCTAAATCAATAATTTATTGTTTCAAGTGCTTACAAAAGTCTACAGCTAGGACATTTCTTCTCAACATCTTCCTCATTTATCATTCCTAGAAAGTAAGTCTCTGTGGTCCCTTAAGACACTACTTCGTCTGTCTAGCACACAACTAGAGCACAAAATAAATTGATACTATTTTGTGACTGGCAACACCATTTGACTTTATGTGGAAATCCCCAGAGTGAAGTGCTGCAGAGTGAAGCAATCTACACCGATCGCCTCTTTAGAAATGTTGCCCCTATTTAAGTTCTGCTTCCTCATCAGTATTTGCATTCCGGCCATCCTTCGCACAAAGCACGTCCGAGTCTACCCAACGACTGTATAGTCGACAAGAAGTGGCCAACGCTAATTCCAGTCAACAGTCCCTCGGGCTTGAGTTGCAACTTGAAACTCATCTTTATTGTTAACCGTTCATTTGTCGAGAGTTTGGAACGTTCTGACAGCTCGAAATACGTTTGTAAGTTGAAAGTCAAGGCTTTGAGCACAATTCCTTACGGTGAAATTGAAATAGCCATATTCTGAAATTGCCAGGGTCAGTGGATAAAATTTTATAGACCAAGAAACGTGTCGGATTTAAAAATGACCTACGGAGACATGTGGCTAATACGACACATAGCCACTGCGAGCTGACGCCTGGGGACGGCGTGGTATTGGCCAGGCGCACGTGAATGCTTAACTGCAATTCAAAAATAAAACCCAGCCAGCACCTCTAGTCACGATTTAATTAGGGATACAGCGTTAGGGATTCCCATTTCTAGCAAATGTGACATTAGAAGACGTTAAAATTAAGTCTTAGGCCATGATTTCATAATCGAAGGTGTTTTAATCAATATGAAAATCATTGAATGATAACAAGCCCACCATTTGTCGTAAGATATTATCACATGCCGTGCCGTAAAGTGTTTAAAGAACCACAGATCACACAATTGATTGAAGTTTGTGGGTTTTCAGATGGTCATGAAATGGCACACTATTCGATATGAAACCAAAGACAACAGCGATTACTGACCTCTTAGAGCATGAAGTCCACGTTTGCCTATCCCTCCCTATTGAGCCTTGTGTTGTTCTAAACCTACAACGCGAAAATGCGACCATCGCGTGAATAAACTATCGCTCTTGACTATCGACGATAGCGTATTCGTGTTCTATCAGGGGTGGCATTCCGGTGGACAGCACTTCACATCTCGGTGCTTCACGCTTACATCAATCATTAATATGCTTCACTCTGAATTAGTATTTTCTCTCATTTTGTATATAAATAATTAAAAAGTGTTATTTGGTGTACTTAGTTCTTTCCTCTCAAACGACCACAATAACAAAGAAATTGAATTTTAAAGATAACTCACCACGAGCGAAGTGAGTCTTGGCGACCCATATTTTGCTATGACACGATCATCGTCGCATCGTGTAATCGCGCAATGACAGCTGTAATATGACAACGCGTATGTTTTATGACAGCTAAATTTAATGCGCTTTATTGAGTTCGAGTGCTGATTAAATACCGACGATCTAGAGTTTTAGCTTACGCAGTCCCTCGTCTCTGCGTAAATTATACGTATGGCATTTCGTTGCTTCCTTCGATAGTTAAAGGTTTTTGTACTGAAAGATAACAGCGTCCCGCGGTATCCACCGTGTCGTCATACATTATTATGGTCTCATCTCTACAAACTTTCCGAACCCCCCGGCGACCTACACAAATTGTCCCGCTGGGAAAATTTTACGAGTCGCTAGTGTGATAGCACTTTACGAATATTGTCTGGAAAAAATATAAATAACGTCAGACATTGTTGCTTAAATATGCAAAAAGGTAAATTATAATTTCTCCGGAATCAGGCGATTTAATATTGAGAAAAGTTGCCCTTATATTACAATCTTTAGTGGTTTTAGTTATTTATCTTATGGCTTTATATATGGCAGCTGTCTTACCCTTATTCATAAAAGCGAATGCAAAGATAAAGCATAGTTTAAGCAATTGATGTGTTGTGCCACTCGCTCGCAAATGGTGGCAGCAACAAGAATGAAAGGGACAACGTGCTGTTGAAGAGCTGTTTAAGTTTTTATGAATAAGGGGGTTCGATTATAACTTTTTCACTGTGACTATGGTTTTCTGTATGAAATAACCTCGTCTGACGTAACAAGTCCTGGCCGAAGACCAAACGTTCCTGTAGTACTCCAACTGCAGCGGCGCATTCTGATCGATGATCCTGATTGGCCCATCACTAATGGATTTTTTAAGTTTTTTTTTCATACTGTAGGTGGTTTATTATGGGTTATTTTGTTTCTTTCCATTAACCTCATGGCCTCTCTAGTTTATTGTTTGTCTGAAGAAGCTATTTAATTAAAACTCATACTTAACTTCTGTAGCTACATAAAGGTCCACCTTGCACGTGATTAGACCCAAGTAACGGCGCAAGTTCCACAGTGGCGATAAGGTGTTGAGTAATTTTTACGACGCATTCGGGTAATAACAATAATAACAACGCGCAACTAATTAAAAGCGGGAGACGGACTCTACGAGCAAGGAGCTTCCTCACCTTGATAAGGGACGGTGTGCAAAAACATCTTTGCATTGTTTGAACTGTTTCATTCAAGATATTTTTCTGCTTGGATAATATTTTTGGCTTTTCATGTTAAGCTATACATGCCAGGTCGGATGGTGGGATGGGTCTGTCTAAATCACCCGGAAGGATTAATATGAACCAGTTGGCGCCTTTTTTTGTTGTTGCATCAACCAAAACTACTACAAGTCCAAAATGTAGAACAAATTTTATTATGACAGTTATACCTCTAAACGCAGTCCAAATGTAGTTACGAGTACAAGTGTCACCAATTTGAAAATAACTGCTTCAGTTCTTATTTCGGACGCTTACCGCCGCACTCAGAGACGTCAATTAACGTTAATGGTTCATTAGAGTCAAAATTTTACATTCTTAAAAGTTCTTTATTCAATTTTTTATAAAGTCTCTTTTCAAAAATGGAATTTTGACTCTAATGAACCATTAACCTTAATTGACGGCGATGAGTGCGGCGGTTAGACTATTGGATCTGTCATTAAGGAAACTGAATGGCATTCGTAATAAGAAAGATTATAGATTCATGAGCTACCTAAACACTAGTTTTCACCTGACACTTACTGTAAGGTAGAAGATTTTGTATCGAGATGGACTGATATTATCTCCTCGATATTTATTCATAAAAACATATGCAAGCACACAAATGGCAGACATATTTTCAAGACGTACGTACGAGTATTACCTACTAGCTAGATGATGAATCATTTTTCGCCAATCGTGTTACATAATAATTGTCGTCTCGTCAACTTAAACTTTTTTGCAACAGGATCACGCTTTATCTTGTTAGAGTTTTACCTTTTTAAAGTTTTCCCTAAGCTGCTGTTTTTTAGTTTTGTTTGCATTTTTAACAGCACTCATGAATTTGCTGACGCTCCTAAAAGACGACTTCTAATTAGCAAGTTGAGAGCTAAATATTACATTTATGATATGCAAATATCCTTGAGTAAACTAGCAGCGTTGTTGTAATTTCAACTTTATATCTTGAAGCGAAGGGTGTGAATTTTCTTGACCCGCCTGGACTTGGCAAAATTTTCTTCTTTATAAGGAAACTCGTCTTACATTCAGCATTTGTTTTATTAGACTAAGTACGGTTCTAACTGAGAAAATGGGGTAGTTGTGTTTCATATTTTTTAAAGAGTATTTCATTAAAATATTAGCTGGCGTTTATTCTTTTACCCTGTTGCTTCACAGACTTACCCTACTAAATAAAGTCGATTAAAGTCGAATTTTGAAAAACTGGCCAAAGAGACCGATAAATGATGCTTTTTAATTCCCTATAAATCAGTGACTACGTTGAAGAAACTACATTAGTGAATATAATTTCGTTTTAATATTTTTTATCGTCAAGTGATTTTTGGTTTGGCATGTCTAATAATGGCTCAATAATGGCTCCAGCTCATAGGTCAGGTGAGGCCTGTGCCCAGCAGTGGGACGTATATGGGCCGTTTATCTATCTACCATGTCTTATAATAGTTATAGGTGAATTATTCTAAACCTTAAACTTTAAAAAATGATTTTAGGAAGGTGAGCCTTTTTAAAAAGTATTTTTTATAATAAAAATAAAGAAAAATACTTTATTGGCCGTAATTAGATGCTAACTCATCACTTCATAGTAGGAAACACAGTCGCTTTTAAAACTACGCAACTGATTTTGATGCGGTTTTTTAATAAAGTGATTGAAGAGGAAGGTATATGCATAAAACATCCCACTGAACCCGTGTGAAGCCGGGGCGGGTCACTGATATTACAAATAAAAGACAATTAATGTCATTTAAATTAGCATTACTTAAATGATATATTAGAAAAGAACACCAGCAGAAAGACCTTATTTTGGAATAAATAATTGGACTTGGGCAAAACACCCTCGATGTTGGAAGGTGCAGGCCATTAAGTAAATAAATAAAAATTGTTTCATTCGCGTATGTATAAAGGTACCTCATGTGATTATGTGAGGTCAGCTACCAAGACCGCATGACTCAACAAAGGATAAATTCAAAGTGATTTCGATGAACCAATTTAGTGTTCTCGACAGAAGTGGTTTCCGATTATCGTTAGTCTTACCCTTTATTGGGCATTTTATCCAATTAGTGATGTTTAGTCCGATGTTAACCTGCTCATTAACATTACGGTCAGTGACTCAGTTAAAACGATGGGTTGACAACTTTTGAAGTGGTTTTGGAAGGGTGATTTAGTGTTAAGCGGGGGCGGAAACGTTAGCGGATCCATTTTCAGCCTTGAGATGAAATGCTTGATGAAGAGACCCTTGATAGAGATAAATGAATTCAACCAAAAGTCAGCAAACGAGGATTGACTCTTTGTTGTTCTAAGTAAATACCAATATTTTTTATTAAATGGATAGAGACTCGATAGAGATTGAGGTGCCCGTGGCACAGTTGCGACAGTGATCGGCGACGACCGCTGCTGCAAAGCAACACACGCCGGGTCGAAACTGGGTTGGGTGACCACCCCGACCGAAATTTAGTGATGTACTTATATTTCGGGCATCTCCGTGCTTCGTAAGGCACGTTAAGTAGTTGGTCCAGGTTGACGTCGTTAGATGTCGGTCGTTAAGACTAGTCAGAGGCCTAAGGCGGCTTGATAACATCTGACATTAAGTTTGCTCACTAACCTTACACCCCTCCAACAATCCGCACTGAGAGCGCGTGTTGGAGTATGGCTCGTTCCATCTCATAGTTGAGGTGAGGCCTGTGCCCAGCAGTGGGACGTATATATGCCGTTTATGTATATGGATAAAGACAAAAAATAACATGTGACACGCTGGTGAAAATAACCTAAATCAATAAGCAAAATAAAAAAACTAGTACAGGTACAGATATTTAAAAGCCTATGAGCTTTTTCACAATCTAAAATGACAGTAACCCTACACATCCGCTTGAGCCGATGTCAGTCGCCTGTTTCTCTATCCTCACCCGTAGAATTTTAACAATACTTCCGTTCATTCGATTCCAGAAAGTACCTAGGTGTTACATTCAACAGAATTCTTTGAAAAACTGAACCTCATCGCACATTAATACTGTGAGTTTAATGATCATTAAAATATTTGGTCTATTACGAATATCCGAATCTTTTTGTCACGGTCGCCGAGTTATGTGGGGTAAAAACAAAAAACCTTACGTGATTATGAAAATGGAACTAAAAGTTCTGTAGCTAAAGTTTTTGGAACGGTTATGTTAAAAAAAACCGTAGTAGATTGAACGATGCCGTGTTTAATGAAAAAAAAAACACTGGCTAAGGAGAAGTCGGGTCACGCGAAGTATGAAGTTCCGTATAGTCACATTAATATGCGGATTGAGTAGGTATAGTCGCCATCATCATCTTGGTGATTTTGCAGAGTAGCCATAAATATCCATACCGTTTGAGGAAAGAAATTTTAACACTACAATGCTAGAGTCGTATGTTGCATGTAGTTAGTTGCGTCACTGAAATCTAAAACAAGTGAACAACTGTACTATTTTGATGCTGTAGTAATAAGGTCACTTTTGTTAAATAAAAAACCTTAGTTTTTACAAACCTTAGGGGTTTAGTTATGCTAAAAATTACCCCGACAAACAGAAATGAATAGTTGAAAGTTGACCACGGTGCTCTAAAAATACTACAAAAACCTATCTTTTGTTTCATCAAAGAACAAGTCAAGGCATCCAAAACAATTATGCTTATCAACGGAGGTCAGAGGCAATTCATTAATAACTTTTTGGACAAAAAAATGTTTTTTGTTTACATTTATTAGTGGAGTGGCGGGTATCATCCATCAAGCTGGAAGATGAATTGGTGCCAGGAGTTTAGTGACGACATTGTATTAGCTGCCTTCCAGTGAATCATTCTGCAAATAGAATTGGTTTTTGTGTACTTTATTGGAAGGTTTTTTATAGAATATGTAGAGAAAGGGTGCAGAAACACATTCCAATAAACTGTTTGCCAAAATTAGGTTTGAAAAAGTAGAGCAAATGGAAATTATAAATTGGTAACTAAGTCAGTCAGTCGGTCAGCATCAAAATGTTGTGTGCCTTAAAAGTGTTTAAAAGGTATTGACAAAAGCAATTATATTGATACATTTGAAGTTACGGTCAACTATTTTCAGATGGCATGACACCCTTGGTTGAACATCATTCTGTTTGATTATGCTGCTGATAAGATGTTGCATCCGTAATGTGATGACTGTAGTAAAAATATGAACAACTCTGTACTTAATTAAGTTTTTGTTTGATAATATTCTGCACCAAAAGTAATAGACAAACTATAAACCTAAAAAAGTGTTGTGGAAACTAGGCAGAGCCGGAGTTGTCCAATTCCATTAGGTTCAGGGAAAGTTGATGATTCGTCGTAAAAATATACATCTATAGAGGACGTGGCTTTTGGCAAATTCAATTCGTCATGTTGTCCGCTTTTGGACACAAGTCTCCTTTTTTGACAGCAATATTGGAGTGCCCATCGCACGTTGAAAGGAAATACCCATATATGCAATGATATTATAATAAAAAGACGTAGATAGGTTACTTGTGCTAAAAAAGTAGAGGACGAAATCAGAACTTCGAACACCTGAGCAAAGCATTGACAGTTTGAGACGACACTGCGCAACATGTATCTGTCTCTTTTACGCTCTAGTAAATAATCATGCTATCTTGTACACACGGTCAAATTATAGGTACGTACGCCAAGGGTCAATTTTTGACTTCGCGTCAGTACTGACATAACCTATCTACGTCTTTTTTATTGTAATAAATAAAATTGCAAATATGTATATGCAGAAACTGTTTGAAAGCAGCTTACTTATTATGGAAAAAGTCTAGGCTTGATTACAGAAACAAAAAACATAAGAAACATTCGAGTATCCGTTGATTTAATTGCACTCTAAACTTTAAACTCAAAGGAAGGCGAGAGTCACATTTCTCGCGCGCCACACTAACGTCTCATTATAAGAGGGCACATGCCTTTTAACGGCTTTAAAAAACGACCCTTTTTTGTTACACAAATGCCACAAAAAGTGCCAAATTAACTTTTTAAAGGAAACGATCTGTTTTTGGGAATGCCACGTGTGACAATGACGACGCGGTGTCGAATTCTATTCCTGACTTGACGCCACATGGTGCTGTTGATACTTCGTCGACGATAATCCCTCATCATTGGGGATAGCCCTATTTTTAGCATAAGACGGATTGATGGCTCCTCCACTGAGCGCTTAACTCGACTTTAATGTGTCCATGATATATCGGCCATCGTTACCAGCCTGACATACTGAAATGAATTCCTTTATGAATTATTCTCTCTCCTAGCACAATCTTCATAGAGACTTTTATTAAGAAATACAAAATTTATTGCGAGACCAAATAACAAAGGGAGCAGTCGAATTTGAAAATATAGCACCTCAATCTGTATTTCATTTCACAAGCAAATGTATTCAATAGTCAGAATAGGAAAAGACAAAACAGTGTTATTTTGTTTCTTTGACAAAAAACCCCTCGAGAAATATACGAAAAAATATTACTCGCATAGGAGTAGAGAAAAAACTTATACGCGTGAAGAGCGTACAGTCAGATAAAGGGAAAAGGGAACGTTCTTAACTGGGTCCGACATTATATTCGCATTTGAGAAGATCAAAGAGCATGTTGTGACATACAGGGAGAAAAAAGTTTCGTAGGTGGCCGTGAGGTGAGCATCGCCGGAGGGCTCTCAAGTATCGCCATCCTTGAGGGAGGCTAGGCTTTGAAACAAAATGCGTTTGCATACATTAAACTGTAAGAATGTTGGAGATAGGGAGGGTAATGCCGACGGGTCTCCCGGGAACTGTGTTTCGGCGATTACGCGGACGGAATTTCTCAACAGTAAGTAACATGCCTTCTTGGCGGGATAGTTTTGCACGTAACACTAGCCGCGTATTTTCGCAGTCAAAGCGGCTCTCTCAAATACTTCTGTGTTTCGAAGTATTTGAAAGGCAAATTAGGAACATATCTGAAGAGAGTTTCTCAAAAGGCGGTAGTTGGGTAAATATTTGAGGGCTGATGAATGACGTGGGAGCGCGCTTCAACTTCCGGGTGTACTCGAGTATATTTTTTTGAGCTTTGCAACAAAGGAAGCGTGGAGTAGAGTAAATAAAATTAACGGTATTAATCCCGTTTCCAAACAAGCGGGAGGGTAGGTAGGTGGGGAGCGTCGTGCAATCTCGGAGTAAACACGTGGTCCACTGGGAGTTTGTTTGGATGTGAGATGCACGTACGAGGCGGCACCGTAAAACTTTGATTTGATTCACTCCACTCTAAAGTGGCTGCGTACAGATCTAGTTTCACTTTGTTTTTTTAAGAGTTTCCTTGTATTTGCTAATGTTTTTTTATCTGGTACGGAAGCATTATTGTTTCAAAACAAATAATCTGGTCAGTCAAATGCACCATTAAGGCGGAACAAAGTTTGCCGGGTCAGCTAGTTAGTAATAATAATAGTTCTTAGTCTCCTTGGTATATTTTCTTGGCATTATCTAAGCTTGCACTGTGGAAATCAGAAACTATTACAAATACTCACTTTTATAAATATATTTCAATATTTTGGAATTCGCCAAGTAACCGTTAACCTTCGTTTCAGTTTGACTGTCATGATAATTATTTTATGTCACTTACTTTCAACTGAATACGTATTTATTTCTGCCTATGTCGCAAATGGACCAGTCCAGTATAGCAATTCTGGAAACTGCCTTCGCTCCCGAACTTAAATTCCCTTCAAAGAATTCACTCTTTTTCACAGCTGCAAAGAGTTTCAAGCTGGATCATAAACTCACTCCAATATTAGTCTACCAATCGCAAATAAGCCAAAACGTCCTCATCTACAAAGTTGCCAGCCTTACAAGTTGACAGGCTTATTAGCTAACCTATAAATTATTCCGCTACCATCCGCGTTTTCATTCTCCACAGCTTATTGGGGTGCGTTTATGTCCAGACGCAATAGCCGAACGCAATAACTAGTAAAAGTCGCAACGGTGATAAACATGTCCGAGATGCGGTGATGCCGGGACAAAGGAGGCTGGAGGAGATAGGGCTAGGGTTGTCTCCTTACAGGACTTTATTGCTATGCCTTCAGTGTAGTGGCAACAAGCGACTTGAACCTTAAGAATGGCGAGTTCGAAACCAGCACGATTGTTGATGAAACAAATATTTAAGCTGAATTTGGTTAACAATTAGATTTTAATTGTTATATTATATTTGTGGACAGTGAACCTGTTAGGTACAACAAGTGCAAACCTTGCTTTGGGAGCTGTCCTTTTGTTATCCTTATTAGTTAGGCAGTTTTGTTACTAGACGAGAACGATCTCTACAAGACAACAATACATCACACAGTGACACATTTTCTCTATCTCTCACTCTCATTATTTACAAACAGCACCCTGGCCATCCAAAATCTATCAACAAACGTTGTCAGTATGAGATTATAGTCCGTTCGCGTTAAAAATGCAATAATTTCATACTTGTCCTTCGATCTAATAGCACGCCACCTAACCAATCAAATCGTTCCTAATTAGAAAGTCAAGTCCACAGTGACCAGTTGAACGCATACTTTCGAACGCAAAGGTTGTGAATCTGAGTTTGTTTGTGTGCAGCAGAATTAAATTTAAACATCACTGCATTCTTAACGCGAACGGGCTATAGCTGAGCTCAGCCTGTGCCCAGGTGGGACGTAGGTGTATAGGCAGTTCGTGTTTACGTTATGTGAATCAAAACCATTCCAACAGGATTAACTTCCAAAGACCAAATGTAGTGCTAGAATATTTGGATTTCCAATCTAGCAGCATGTTACAGCCCTAGCAAGACCAATTTAATGTAGTAAATCCACAGGGTCCACTTACCTCCCTTCAAACTCATGCGATATTACGTTTTTTTAAAACCACAAGTAAGGGTGCGCTATGGTTTTATTGTACAGGAATGTTTCACGTCTAAAAATGTTACGAATATGCCACGTACGGGCTGGAGTGTGACGTTTTATATTTTTATTTCACTTTACACACCTTAATGCATTGAATTAAGTTAAGGATTGAAAATACTGTTTTTCTTGCCTGTTGGTAAGGTTTAGGTTCGTAGCGCTTGAGAATCATTGCTTACACCGGTCGACTAGCCAAGTTGCCGGTAGGCTGTTTCAAGTGCAGGCTTAAATCTATCTACTATATGCCCACAACGGTATTGATAGCTTGGCGTTTGATAGTTGGTAGCCAATGAAATCTATAGGACTATTAAAAGTAGTTTCTCTTTCAGAACTTTTACTCTGCATTATTTGATATTTACCCTTTTCACATCAATGTATTAAATGCTTATAATTGTGTTATAGTAAAATAGCATTCTTTTAAAAAGAATTGTAACATAGTATCCTTGAACTAACAGATCTTACAACCCCTTTTGAGTTGTCTGAGCAAACAAATCCTGTATTAGAAATATAGCAATTACTCAGAGTCCAGAGACAACAGCGTAGCTATAAATAAAAAAACTTGATATTAATAAATAGAGAACAATAAAAACGCGGGTACCCAAAGAGGACCGTTTGAAAAATAACTCATTGCACTCCCGGGAATAACTTTGAGTAACATTTATTTTTCTCTAAAACCATAACAAATTCCCAGATTACTTACGTACGGGGTGTTTGCGCCCCTCACTATCTCTTTCTCTATTTATTGCTGCTACCCCAAGCTAAGTTATCGAAAATATAATCCCTCTTACGCTCGGAAAGTTCCACAGCTGATTACTACTTAGATGTGATAAGAATAGGCGAGGTTAGTGTGGATAGACCTATAATTTTGAGATATGACTCTTCACCAATTGAAATGATAATAATTTTAACTGATATGTAATAATTTAACGTCTAAATGAAAATTACCTATCTTTGTGGGTCGAAGAAGCACCTGAATCAGGGTCTGGATCGTGTATTGGAGTGGGATGGTGCTAAACATCAAACAAGAAACAAGTCGGTATCTGATACAAGGAGGAAATGAGTAGCAAAAACAACTAATGGCCGTTCAGCAAAAGAGAGAGAGTACACGTAGAGTTGCTGGATAAAAAAGTATTTCAGTGACAAAAAAGCAAGTACTTACGGTCAACAGTATTACTGGTCACCAATTTCAGTATTGCTGAGCTGTATTGCAAAGAAATGTAATGAAAACGGAAATGAGTTTTGTGATGTGTCGTTAACTCTACATATCAGATATCACAGATCTTTGATGAAGAGCCAACAGACACACAATTTACAGTAAGGAAAATATCCAAAAAATAAATTCTGGGTGTAGCAAATCCATACAAATCTTATGCGTAACGAATAATCTAAGGTTATTTTCGAAGTTCCGACTTGCGGCCAAAAGAATAAAATCCAGCGAAATCCCCTCAAGATTAATATTATTTTATCGCTAACAATAAATAAGAAGAGAATTCAATAGCCCTGAGGTAAGGCTGAATTACAAGTTTTTTGACGCACTAGCAGAAAAGTTTGCCGATTCAATCTTCTGGGGATTTGCCTCAATCGGTTCATATTAACGCTTGGATGTTACAGAAACATCAAATGAGTTTATGCTGTGTAATTGGTTTTACCGATTTATGTGGATGTGGGCACTATTTTAGCCCTCTTTGGGGAAAATGGCTGAGGAGAGAAGTCTAGTTCGGCTATAGTTTGGGCTTAATTACATTTCTGGATACCACCAGCTGCTACTCTTTTCGTCATTCGTTTCTGGCCAATGATATTGCAATAAAAAGACGTACATAGGTTACTTGTGCTAAAAAGTGGCACCCGAAATCAGAACTTCCAACACCTGAGCAAAGCATCTGCGCAACATGTGTCTGTCTCATTTACGCTCTAGTAAATAATCATACTATCTCGAACACACGATCCAATTATAGGTACGTGCATACGCCAGGAGACAATTTTTGCCTTTGCACGAGTACTGACAAAATGTACCTACCTCTTTCAAATTTCATTGTTTCCGGCAGAAACTTCTCATTCCGAGATTATCCCAAGCATAGCATTCGTGTGCATGAACATGAATTTCCTAAGAACGAATTCACAAAAATACGATTTAAGAATATTGATTAGTTGTCTAGATCCCAGACCACTGAGTTAATGTCAAATATGCCTGATCCCTTTATAACTTAATCATAGCCGAACGAAAACCCTTGTTAAAAAACACTTTTAGAAACTTTTTTATTTATTTAACCACTAAATCCAATAAACTACTTGAAATATCTTTATTATTCGACTCAAAACATCGCATCTCGAAAAATATGGCAAAGATTTATTTGGGCTCTTTATTTTGACAAATTCACAGATTGTATCTATTTCAGTGGTTTCAATGGAGCGTTCACTCGCAATAAATAAAGTTAAATCAGAATAGTAATGCAATATACTCAGTACGTGCATAGAGTAACCACGGCGTACAGAGACTAAGCGTTTTTCAAAGGCTCGAAAAAGTGCCTAACCTCAAACTATGAACGTCACTTTTTTTTTAAACACATATGCAATAATTATAACTAAATGTTATTTTTATTGTGAAATGAATTTTGTTATTGTTATAAAAGATCCAAATATCGACATGAATCAATGAAAAATTACACTGTACAGAGGCGCACACATTAAACCTTTACTAAACCATTGTAAAATGGGTCTTATGTCTGCCAAACAATTAGGTGCTCCTATGCCTCTAGGTTGATGTGAAATTAAATTAATGCGACAACCTCCAACCAAGAAAAGCTTCCACCATGAAGGTTGAATCTCCACGTCAATGTATTAACCTACGTATCTGGACTTAGCTTACTCATTGTGGTAAGGGTACGAGTATCTGTACTGACAGGATGGTCCATATCGGAATTTATTGCTGGCTTGCTGGAGGATGAGGCGAGCTAATGGCGAGGAAATATTAAATATTATAGCATCCCATGCAGATGATTGCGTCTGCGTTAGCGCAGGATATACGAGGTGGAAAGTTGAGGCTGTTTAATAAGTTATTGTTTCGGGAAGCAACTGGACTGTTACCGGGCAACTACAATACAGTTTATTCTCAGCAAAATCATGCTGCCAGTTTATGTAAGGTTGATTAAGTTAATTATTATTAGTCTGAACTATGTCAAATAGCAGTGGACGGCAACAGGCTGATGGTGATGATGATGATGATGATGTCAAACAAAGTGATTGGCTGTTCACATTTGCTTCAACTAATGATATTAATTGTCAAGAAATTAATATTTACTGTTCAAAAAACATGAGAGACTTCTGTAATAGTTGGATCAAACCGTATACCTATAAAAAAAATTATAAACTTTTGAACAAGAAATATATACCAAGCAAACAATGAAACTAAAAGCGACAGAAGAAATGTGTCAGAAGAGAAGCAAAATACATTCGTAAATGTTGAAAAAGAACAAGATAATGTTCACTTACTCCGTAACTAGTGAATAAATTCAGGAGTATAATAATATACATTTGTTATATATGCGATGTTTTTGTATTGTTAAAAAAAAGATTAATCCAGAAGGGGGTTAGTTTGATGGAAACTAGTTCTCTAGTGCTGTTTACGTTTGTTACCTAAGTTTTGAAATCTTAGTTGTAGAAATCTTTGTAAATAGCATATACCTGTTATTAGTTCATAGTTAGGTACTAATCATCAAATTATTTAGAGATCTAAGCAATAGACGTAAGAATTATAACAAGAGCACATAAAATAATTTTCGCCACAAACAGCCAGGCATAATTTGTTATGCGGACTTACGAGTATTATGAAAAATTGCCAATTTTCACGTGTGTCTTATTTTACGTCACCAGTAAGATTGAACCATAAATTACCGGAGTTTCATTTGTACTTATGGTATAAGCGGGAAACGTCGTCATTCCTTTTATATCTTGGAAATTGGCGATTTAGGTAAAAAATATTCTAGGCACTTTGTAATTCGACGGTTATTTAAAAAATAGCGGCCGTTCCCGACTTAGTCCGCGTGGAATTAGGTTTAAAAACGTACACATCTCTATAAATTGTAGCCTAAGTCCTATTCAGATGCATTAGCTATATTATTGAAAATTTTACTAAAATCCATCCAGTAGTGTGGACGTGAAAGAACAGTTACCTACAGTTACAAACAATTTAAGAAAAACAGTGAAAAGCTTTGAATTTTGTAATAGAAATGAAAGCAACAATAGAAATGTGTGACTGAAATTAAAAAACCCATAGCAAGTTTTAACTTTCTATAAACAACTTAACTGTGACTTCGGCCCTAGTCGTCTAAGCTGAAATGACGCGCCTCTCCACCACGTCAACGCACCGCGTCAGTGCTTGCTTCTAACCTAGATGCAATGGAGGGGCTCGTCATTTCAGCTTAGACGATCTCTACCTATTTGTAAGAACGCAATTACTATTACCAGAAACAATACCCTCAACAGTAAGCACCCTATTCACACTAATTGGTTAGAAAACAAGAATCCACCAAAACATTCACAACGGCAATGTCAAAATATTTGTACGCCGAACACGTGATAAACATAAACGGAGGTCGTTCACCCCGCACAAATATGAAATGCACCCCCACTAAGACAAATTATTTCATTTCCCCCCTAAAGGGACACCATACGTGACTGCAGTCTTCCATCAGATCTTGACTCCTGGTGATATGACATTTTAATGTGACGTGTCAGATGACGAAAATGGCAATTATTCTTGAGAATTTACAGTTGGTGTAGCTATAAGTAAAATTGACCTTGTAAGGATTGGATTGAAAAAAACAATTGACCAGATTTGCTGTAAAAAAAGATGTCACCTATGAATTTTGGGTAAATAGGTAGAGATATTCTAAGCTGAAATGACGCGCCCCTACGCATCCAAGCAAACACTCTTGTATGTATAAACGCGTTGGAAAGCCGCGTCATTTCAGATCAGATGATCTCCAAATTGGTTATAGACATAGGTCCTTTTTATTTATTTATGTAAATAAATAAATAAAAGGAAATCAATCGACACATAATCATCTAAGCCCAAACTGAGCAAAGCTTATACCTACAATGGAAACTAGACAAAACGGATAAATCTAATTAAATAGAGTTTTTTTTTTGTAAAATACAAACTTGTTAAGAATACACAGGAAACGCCCATTCCTCGCCCTTTTAAGGTTTCAATTGTCTACCTTTACAAAACTAGTGCAAAATACCCACTTTGTAGCACTTTGCTCATGTCAGCAGTATAAGGTGCTCATTAACGGTTGATGTTAACGTCTGTACGATGACGTCAGAGTCGTGTGTCAATAGTGTGCAAGTTGATATTACCTACTGCAACTATCACTACCGATTAAAACCTAATCAATCACCATAGAAGTTACGAAATTCGCCTAGTCACGTAATTTTCAACACCCTACCAATCAAATCCGAAATTCCAGCGCGCCAGCCAATAGGGGGACCATCTATGGGGAATTCGTATTACGTTGACATGGAATAAAAATGGATGAAAGGGCAGTTTAGAAGCTAGAGGCATTTTCGAAAAATATTGCAGTACTTTCGGGGAAGTTATAAAACTGCTCTCAATTTTACTATTAAAGTTAGTATCAAAACACTACCTTGGTGTCCATTCCTCATTTTTTTTAGTTGAAAATCATAAAATTTATTCTTTTAGTGTTTCAATTAAGTGTGATTTTCAAAGTAAAAAACTTTGAAAATTATTTAATATTGTTTGAACATTTTGATTTTATAAGAAAATAACATTATTTGTGCTAGTTTTGTTCTTTTCTCATTTCTATATTTATTAAACAAAATAAATGCTTCTTTGCTTTAGAAGACTTATAGTGTGCAAGTTGATGAAGATAAATAGGTACTGAAAAAATAAACACAGGCTAAATAATTTCTGCGAGCATATTTCATGAGTCAAACGCTTGTCTAAACAAAGAAAATGTATTCGTACAATGCTCCAAAACTGAACGTAACCCCCATGTATCATTTACGGTCTTACTATTCAGCTCAGCCCTAAATTCACATCACTTCCAGTCGCCTAATAAGGCGCCGTATACACAAAATTGCTTCCTTACCGCACCACTTTGTCACAGCCAACGTGGAAACGTCCAGGGAAATTGGCCCAAGGTTCAAGTGAGCCATAATTAGGACTGGCTAATGTACCGGAAAAACAATTTCATAAAACATCTCATTTCTTGCGGAGCCCGAGCCCGCATAAAAAGAAATAAGACACTAAATAAACGTCTACTTACACGGTCTACTACACCTTTATTTGGAGGACACGATGAAAAATGTCCCGTTGTCCTTTTGTCAAAGCGTGGCGGGTGCGTTCCGTTTTGCGTGAAAGGACAATTTGCGTTTCGTTCTGCGCGAATTCGAATTAAAATAGCTCGTGGGCGCCAACCCGAGATATTACCGGGTGCCTGAGGATCGACGTTACGTCTGAATTTGGGCCCGTAGCTCAAAGAGGTAGAAGCCATAATCATTAAGAGAGGGGATGTTTACGTTTGTAAGCACTTCACGCGCCCGAGATGCGTAAGTACTTGTCCGGGGGAACGCGTAAAAGGCACGTGCTTGCACAACGTATTCCCCCACCATGGACGATGAGAGGGAGTAGTAGGGTTTTTAGTCGGTAGAGCCACTGGGGTAGCCCGTGGAGAGTCCGACATAACCCGTCCAACCCCCCGGTTGGCGGGTATGCGTAAGTGCATTTCCCCTACTATAAAAAAAAAAAAAAAAAAAAAAAAAAAAAGATGCGTAAGTACTTACCTTTTCCTGAGCATTTGTTGAGTTGGTACTTTGTTAAGAAAAGCCAATTTAGTTGTATGTTGGGTTTTAACTGTAATACCAATGAAGACTACGAGTATGGTATGTAATAACACACGTTTATGTTAACGTATTTAATGAAAATGCAAAACCTTACACTTAAGCCAAATATGTTTTGTTAAAGTGTAATAAAACTTTTTAAGTACGTAGTGTTATTCTTCCTTGCAATAAAAAATGTGTTCTGCACTGCTTTAATTTAAAGTCAAGTAAAAAAGTGATAATAACCTTCCGAACTGTTCGTATTTCTGCTTTTTAAGAGTAGCTGATACGAAAAAAAAATTTAGTAAAGTAATGTTGGGTAAGTTTTGTTGGCCGTAAGAAGGTGTTCCAGCCAGATATGAACATGGGGCCAGGAGAAATCCATCCAAGCCAGTCTTTAAGCACTGGGCCACGACACCTTAATCTGAATAAATATACTGATTAATAATAGATTGAGATAGATTTAAACAAAATTTATAATTAATTTGATCAAAATTTATCTAGATTAAGCGCCCGTGTGCATGTAGGCCTTAGGCAAAATCTAGGACTCCCAATACAATATGTCCTAGAGCTTGATACGCCTCACCCACACGCCGCACTTCGCAACTTCACCGAAGCGGAATGAAGCGAATTTGTCAGTGGTATTGCTATGACATCTCCAAAAGCATGACAGCACAACTGACAGTAGACGTAGCATTGCTATATATCTACCAGACCAGACCAGCTACAAACTAACCTATACATATCATACCCCCACGACCATTTCCTGATGGTTAAGTCAGAGACACAGTTATTGTTGCCGTCATGGTGAACTGAACATTCAGAAGCCCACATTTCGCCAAGGGAATTTTGAACCCAACGTGGTAAGGGGCGAGCCTATCGTTATCCGGGTGGCTTGGGTTTTACGTCGGTGTTTTCCATCACCGGCGAGTTAGCCGCAAATTTTACATTGAACACAAAGTAGGAGTGTTCCGGCCAGATTTCATCTCGGCACCACCGGGTTCCGAGCCAGAGTGTCTAACCACTGGGCAACTAGAAAGCGTTCCACATACATACGCTTATGTATATTTTGTCGCGAATATTAATATACTTACTTAAAGGTCGTTGAAAAATAACCCCCAAATTTAAAAACCCTGTCTGCGTTGTAGGATTAGATAGTGTCACTCTAGTTAATTACGTTACATTGAAATCCTACGAAAGATTTTTGTTTAAAATTATTTTCCAGCAACAACTTGTGAATGCAGAATTATTTACAAGTAAATGCTTCTAAACATTTTAATGCCTTTTAAATGTATTTTCGCTCGCTAGTAATCTTTGTAATTACTTGAATGAATTTTCGTTACTGTTACCCATTTTCTCAACATCAAATTGACGATGCTTGTTGGGGCTTATTCGTGATAAATTATTTAGAATTTTCTAATTGAAATAGTTATAAATTGTTAATTTAAGAGAGCTGCCAGTAATGAGTTTGTTTTCACAGATCAGATGATTTTGTTAATGGTTTCAAAGAATCAGTGTATAAACTTAAACAAAAAATACATACATACAATGCACAGTAGAGATTATTTGTATTGAAATCTGTTGAGAATGTTCAAATTTAAATGGCAACTTGGGCGTTTGAAAATATTTGATTGTGAAACTGATTTCAAGTATTTGGTCACCCAGTGACAATTATCTGGTGGCGCCTGTACTTTAAAACAATGTAAGAGCAAAGGGTAATTAATACACCATGTTAAAAAATCCTTATTGTAATTCAAATTTATTAAATCTTTTGTTAACAAACCTTAAAGTTACAGAGGATCAGTGTAGTTTTGTTTGAGTTTAATAACTTTAGAAGTTGTAGATTACTTGGAAATAATTAGGCAGAACATAGTACTATTGAGAAAGGTGAAGTATTAAACAAAAACAAATAAATTGCTCGCATTATAATAATTGCAGGTTCCAACTAGTTCAAATTACATTGTCACAATCACCGTGACTTTTCTTTTTGTTTGGAATAAAGCAATTTTCTACACGCAAACGTATTGTACTTGTACCACGAAACGCTAGTGTCGTTCAATGAACTTATTCGTACTTAAGCTTAGTTTTAAACACGGCTTCGAACTAACTTAACGATTTGGTGTAATGGTTAAGAAATCGGCTTCTGCACCAGAGAGGTCGGGTTCGATCAACCAATAATTTATTGCAAAACCATACCAGGTACATCTTCTTATATAAAAATGGATTGCTGTTCGTTAGTCTCGCTAAAGCTCGGGCTGATGGCTGGACCGGTTTGGCTAATTTTGGTTTTGAAATATTTGTAATGGTCGAGGGAAGGTATAAAAGGTGAGTAATCACGAGAAAATGCTGGGAATATAGTAAAAATCTCAATTTTAGTTTCTTCTTAGTAAATGTTCCTACCTGTCACGTGACACTGAATGTTTGACAAACAGAACGAAGTCTAACGGGACAGCTAGTCTCTATATAAAAAATGTATTGCTATTCGTTAGTCTTGCTAAAACTCGAGAAAGACTGAACCGATTTGACTAATTTTGGTGTTGAAATATTTATGAAGGTCCAGGGAAGGTTTAAACGGTAAGTAAACATGAGGAAATGCTAAAAGTATAGTGAAAAACAACGACTTAGTTTTCCTTAGCAATCATCTCTACCTGTCAAGATAACAACGTCTGCCAGGACAGCTAGTAAGTAAATAATAAATATCACTAGTAATTATTTTACACAGTGCCGTTCAGCTTCAGTTCATGGGATACTAGACAACAGATACACATATTTAATTATTTTTTTTTATAAGTACACACTATACCTACCATACCAATATGATTGAAGCAGTATTTGGAATAAAATACTTACCAAAACCTTGATTCAATTTTCGGAAATGTCAAGGGTAATTTACCCCGAAATCAAAGTTTACCCTTTATTTCTCCTTTAATGGAATTAAGCCGACATAATTACAGCTACATAAACATTCGTTATGCCGATAATGGAGTACGTTATCTGCGGAAACTTATTAAGATAAGCCGTCACGAATAAGGGGTGATAGGGTGCGTATACACAACACATTGTGTTTTGTTTTTCGATGCACATCAACCAACAATGAGAACACCAACAAAAATAAACAACATTCCTTCCCTACTGTTCGTTTATGATGCAAACAGCTAAGAGTGGAACTGGAGTGAATAGGCACTTGCTGGGCAGACATGTACCACCATCGACCAAATCATCACTTACCTTTGGGTGAGATTGTGATTAGATGATTCATCATCATCATGTCATCCAAACGACGCCCACTGTGGGCAAAGGCCTCCCCCAAGGATCTCCACAACGATCGGTCCTGCGCTGTCAGCATCTAGCAGCTTCCCGATTCCTTGACCAGATCGTCGGTTCACCTTGTGGAGGCCTTGCCCGCGGAACGTCATCCGCCTTCAAATGACTGCTTAGTTGTAATTGAAAAAAACACAGTCTTTATACTCCCGACTGCTGGGCACAGGCCTCACCGCAATTTCAAGGTGACTACAAGACAAGATTATGAGTAGGCTGACTAGGCTTAGCGACTGACATTTAGCGACGATAGCAAGAATGTGACGTGAAGCACGGAGATGCCCCGAAAAATTCATCAAATTTCGGTCGCATGGTCACCCATCCCATTCCCAGCGTGATTTGAGTTACTTTACAACGGCGGTCTTTGCTGATCCATTGGCACAACTGTGCCACAAGCACCTCCTCAAGAACACCAACAAACAACGTAATAAACATTACCACTCATACTTACGGTTTTCTTTAAAACTAGTGGTTTGCACCGGAGCAGTGAGTACCGGAGAATCACCGGTGAAGAACCGGTAAAAGTAATCGATTATTTCAATCGATTACTTTTACCGGTTATTTCACCGGAGATTAATCGATTAATCTCCGGTGAAATAAAAGACCTGTACTAGTATATGATTATTCTTTATTTTTATTACTCGGTGTTATTATTCGACACATACTCTTAATTTATGTGATGTGTTTACCGAATAAATGCTTATACTATTCTATTTTATTCTAATTAAAGTAAAAAAAGTTTTTTTTTGTTAAGTATATTAAATTAAATATTCGAATGTTCTCGTTATTATCTTCTACACTCTTAATTAAAATAGATTTATTTAATACGCTAAATTTTTCGATATAAAAATTTCTCGACCATGTTTTTTAATCTCGTAAATATTTTTAAATATTATTAAACACACACTTTTTATTCATTACACAATAAAAAGTGTGTATGTATTATTTAAACTTCAAATAAAGCTTGACCAAAAATAAAAACACTTGTTAAGTCCTAATTCACTTTTAGGTATTTTAAATTTACGTTCCGGAGAACGTAAACCGGAGTTTATCACCGGAGAATAACCGGAGATCGCTCAATCACCGGTGAATTCAATCGGTTGTCAAAATTTCGCTCCGGTGCAAACCACTATTTAAAACCCCCTTTTTTAAACAAAATTGTATTTAAAGGTGTTTAAGACGATGGGTTATACTTACCTGCATAAAAATATATAAAAACCAAAAAGTTATGCAGGGTGACTTTTTCAAAAGGGCTTGGCATGGCAAACTATATTTTGAAAGGTCGTATTTTAGTAAAAGATTTTAATTTTTCTCGCTCTTTGAGGATTTTTCTACATTCAGCATAGTTTAGTTTTTGCCTTTCAAGCCCAGTTAAATAATTCACTCTGTATAAGTTTGACAATAGTTGATCAAATACGTATAAATACGTTAGTCTTATAAATTATTTGCGTTTCAGAATTTCATAGAAGAGAAAAAAAACTGCTACCACAAAGTCTTGTAAATGTAGGAATATTGGCATTTGGAAATCTGTGGTTACCATTGGAACAGTATTAATGTAAAAAATTTATAACTTTATTTAATTCGATCCTCTTTCTGTTAAATTATATTTGTATCATTGTGAAAAGCTGAGAGTACATTTTCCAATTATTAGTGAAGCACGTTCCAGCGATCTAAAAGAGAAAAGACATAAAATGCAAAGTGACAGAAATGGCAAAAATGCTCAGTTCTAGTAGTTTTCTTTATTGCTTAATAAATAAAAATGCTATTTTATTTTTGTCTCTTACAGAGAATGGACACAGAATGTGCCCTTTAGCGAAAAATACCTGCATAACTGAATAAATTAATGTCGATCTTAATGCATTTACATTTGTTGCTGAATTTTATTGAGTTTGCTTAGTTTATGTCAACAATGGCAGCGAAGGACAAAAGGTTTGGTGTTACGAAAAATATAGTTGTTGTTCAAGATTTTTATTTCTAAAACTAGCTGTCCCAACAGACTTCGTTCTGTTGTCAAACATTTAGTGTCACGTGGTAGGTAGTAACATTTACTAAGAGGAAACTAAAATTGAGATTTTTACTATATTCCCAGCATTTTCTCACGATTACTCAACTTTTAAACCTTCCCTCGACCATTACAAATATTTCAAAACCAAAATTAGCCAAATCGGTCCAGCCATTCCCGAGTTTTAGCGAGACTAACGAACAGCAATCCATTTTTATATATAGAGATTACTCTAGAGTTGTTAGTCCCCGACCAATTTCGTTCAAAATTGAGTGATGCGTGTGTAACGTCCTTTAGGGGGTGGAATAGGCAAAATGGATACATTACCCTTATTATCGATTAGGCTGATGGACAGCTCTAGATTATGTGTAATCCCATAAAAGAAATTAACTGCTATTTGTGCTATCTTTCTGTCCATCGTTGTCTTTGGGTGGGACTTGGGAGGTCTAATTTTAGAAATTGTCGTTCAGAATTAAGATAAATAAGCTGATACTAAAGGTTATTCAATATGGTGCTTGCCGCAGGCTATTTGCAGATGTTTTTTTAGATTTGTGGAAGCTTTAAGACCCTATCTCAATGATATTATAATAAAGAAGACGTAGATAGGTTACTTGCGCTAAAAAAGTGGCACTCGAAATCAGAACTTCGAACACCTGACCAAAGCATTGACAGTTTGAGACGACACTGCTCAACATATTTCTGTCACGTTTACGCTCTAGTATCACAATCCTACTATCTTGAACACACGGTCAAAATATAGGTACGTACGCCAGGGGTCAATTTTCGAATTCGAATCAGTACTGACATAAACGTATCTCTTTCTTCTAAATATCATTGCCCTATCTGGATAATATTTGTATTGTAATTTTTCTCTGAAGGACAATTCCTTAATTCCTTGACACTGGTGCTGTTAGAATACCAGCATCGTCGCAGTTCATGTTGTACAACTTCTTACTTTTGTACAACTATTTTTATATAAAATAAGATATACATACTTTATTGCACAAAGATAACAAATATATCAACAGTTTACAAAGGTTTAGTATGCGCAATCAAATTCATTTTTTTTCTTTGCGTTCGAATTCATCTTGTTTTTTGCCTAGTAAATTTTCATCTTCTTTTTTTCATCAAGCACAATACAGCTACTTAATTTAAACTAAGCACCTACATTTGTAGATTCTGAAGTCAGATATTGAAGCTTTTTAAATTAAACCCCCGCGATTCTCGAGCGAGTCTAACATTGAAATATGCAAGTGTCACAAAACTCACAGGGAACGTGATGGCGAAGGATTGCGAGTGACGTTTAGTTACGCTGGTGCCCTCTGCTTTTGACTAAACTAGATGTTCTGACTAAGATACATAAGTAAAGTGAAATCATAACATAACATAACCTTATCTCACGACCATATCCCCGCTGGGTTAGTCAGAGGCACACTGATTGTTGCCGTCATGGTGAACGGAACATTCAGAAGCCCACATTTCGCAGATGGAATTTGAACCCAACGTAGTAAGTGGCAAGCCTACCGCCGTTATCCGGGTTGCTTGGGTTTTATATCGGTGTTTTGCATTACCTGAAAGTTAGCTGCACATTGTACAATGAACGCAAAGTAGGTGTGTTCCGGCCAGATTTGATCTCGGGACCATCCGGTTCCGAGCCAGAGTGTTTAACCACTGGGCCACGACGCTCTCATAAAGTATGTCTCGGAGATTATTCACAGAGTTATCTTTGGCTATTTGAGCTTTGGCAGAGCTTGTAGTTCCGTACCAACAAGCTCTGTCAATCAAATCCTTTCCTTTGCAAAACCATTGCAAAATGGATCTTATGGACAGCGCTATAAGGTGCCCCTATATAGATGTTGATGTGAACGCGTCGACGTAACGCGCAACGTAACGACGCGTCGCGCGAACGTAATAAGCCTCAGTTCATGGGTTTGATCTGCACCTTGTATAAACATTTGTGTGTTGGAGCCTTCATTTGGTTCTGTCTTTGTGTTTGTATGAAATGGATTTGAATAAAAATGTTTCTAATATCGGTGCAAAACTTTTTTGCGCATTTTAAATCGTGTTGCTTATGGCTAGCCTCTCTGACTAATTCAAGGTAAATGATTCTATCCCATATATATTTATTCTGATATGCTTAAGGTAAATGAAAAGGCTTATTTGGCCAAAACGATAACTTCATTAGAAACTTCTGAAGTCATAGTGTGTCTACTAGTTAGAACAGAACAACAGTGAAGCTTCACCGAAATAAATTACACAAACAATTAAATATCGGCAATAATGCGAACATGGGGTGCGACAATTTGTCTGAACTGGACGGTTGGGGTGACTCCCGCCGTGATACAGGGTGTTTTTTTATTCCACCATTGGTCAACCGAAAACACGAAAAAAACTGTCCTAAAATGTAACTGAAAGCCACAACCTTTATAAAAGCTTAATGTCAGTACCAGATCACGTAACATAAGGGTAAAAAAAATGATTTCAAACGTTTTTAAACTCATGTAGAGGTTTTTTAAAAACAGATTGTAAACACGACTCCATTCATTGTTAGTTTATCCAAAAATGGTTTACAATTTTAAAACACAAGTTTTAAAATTCTGAAGTAAGAGAAACTATATTTTGTCGTCTATAACTATATAAATCGTATAAAACATCTCTATTTGTTGTGTAGAAAATTTAATTAAAAAGTTAACATTATTCATTCATTCACAAAAGTTTAAATGGTATTCATGTTAAAATTAAAATATTCGACAATGTGCCTATTCTGACGACATCCCCTGTATATAAATTTTGTACTTTGTAGCACATGCATAGCGTAGTTAATGTAATTATCACCGTATCGTAAACTGGTCCGACTTGCAGCGATTAGTGATCGTCTCCAAAGCAGGGATGGGCAATATTTTAAGTATTTGTAAGAGAGTAGGAACAACCTAGTTATGGTTGTTTCTAGTTTCCACCTATACCTAAACCAGTAGTGTTTTACCTAAAAAAGTTCAACAAGTTAAGTAAAAACCTAAAATAAATAGCCTGACGGTTAAAAAATGGCCCTGAACGACAGTCAGTAGGTATAACGCAGCGTAAAGCTTGATGGCAAAAGCAGCGTAGGGTGGAAGACGGATCAATTGAATAAACCACAGGATTTCGGTGGATGCCAGCCGCCAAAAAGCAACTTTTCTAGGGACAAGGAAAGCCCTTTGTTTAGCAATGGATTAAGGTTATCTCGCAGCCTGGCAGCCGATTCAGTAAGGTTTCGCAATTTTACTCAACCCGGCATTTTATAAGTCAAAAATAATCTTCATCTATTTGCAAACCAAAACTAAATCTTACTCAAACTAAAACCTTAGCAGTTATTCCCAATAACTATATTACCTAATCTCCATTGTAACTTTTGAGTTATGTCCAAGTCAGAACTTTGTCAAAGGTAATCAAAATAGCCCTGTCTTTCAGTTTTCGCAAACTAGACGGGTCATGAAAATTCCCTAGCGTTCATAGCAGATAACTGATTCCTATCGCTTTTTCATTAAGCTAAGTTTGAAACAACATATTTCTAAGAAACCGGCTGCAGAACTCAAAACGAATTGTTGGCTCTAACGTCGGAATAAATCATCCATTCGGTAAGTACCATCAAAGGTTTGCGAGCAATGCAACAAATTGGAGGCAAATGCTAGTATTCATTGGAAAAGTTAATGAAACTCGCCCCAAGTCAATGATTTCACCCCCACTTGTCGTAACGACCCCAGTTCCCTCACATTTCGTAGGTGCTTTGTTTACTTCCCTTACGTTTGTAATTCTAATCAAGAAAAGGTATGGATTGAATACAATGGTAGAAGATTGGTATAATAATTTACTCTTTAATTACCAAAACAACATTTTATATTGTTAAATATCGTCATGTCTATATGTTTTGCCTTAAGACTAACTTCCATTCACTTTCGAGTAAGTGCCAAAAGTTAGCAATCTAAAGTAAAATGAAGACAAAGCTGAAAGTTTGTTTTGTTTTTTTCCCCATTCCACATTAGGTAGTATCCACTCTTTTTTCCCATGGCTATAACTACTTTTTGACATCTCAATCGTCCATTACAAAAAAAAACTCAACACCGTCACACCCATTCGCTAATCCTGCATGATTTCAAAAATGGAACAACATTTTTTCATTCACCCGAATCGGATTCGAAAACGCTTTTAGCATCAAACAAACGCAATAAAGAGTAAAGGGTGGTACACACTCTCCGACACGTGCTGGCCCGAGGCGAATCGTTAGTGTTAATGTTAGAATTCGAAATATCAATTAGATTACATACATTTGTGTTTCGGACGGCATCTAAGGGTTTGCAAGTGACGTGGCCTGTACATAGCGGTGTGAGCGCAGCGAGGTATTGGTGCTACAGAAATCACAAGCAGTGGAAGCTGGTCATGTAATTATCTATTTACTACAATGTTAACATTTCTTGGGAACGTTTCCCTGGGTTATGCAAATACGAAAACGGTTCCTCGTTTAAACACAATTTCCGTTGTAAACAACGGAAAGCATATTTTTTTACCAGCTTTAGCTGGTAAAAAAATATGCTTGCAACTAAAACCTCAATTATAACTTAATTTGACGTTGTTGTTGATATGCATATTAAATAAAAGAAGTGTTTAGAGACTCAATTCTATTTTTAGGCGTTTTATTGCCTTCATAGTTTTCCTGAAACTACAGCCAAATTGTTAGAGTAGGCCCCCGAATGTTACCAGTGCAGACTGCCTTATTAATTGGTCTGCAGCAGTAACTTATGGGCGACTGCGAGGCGGTACTGTTGCCGCCTAAATGCACCCACCGGGTAACTTTGATAATAACTATAATTGCATGTGAGATAGGATGCCATACGGAATGTAGGAAACATCGGTATCGAAAGTTGAGACGATACAACTATTCAGCTGTTTGGTAATTGAGTAGGGAAAGTTGAAAAGTAATTATTGCGCGAATCTTCGGATGAAAGTTGAACATAGTTCAGTTAAGTTTTTTTTCCCAAAGTCTATGAAGCAATAAGGCGCAAGCAAAAAGCGCATTAAGTACCCATTCTAAAAATAAATTAATGATAAAGGACTGAATTGAGTACGTACGAGTATCTTGACATTCTTTTCATTTTCTTCGGGTGCCCAGTAAAGAGATGAGAGATGGAGCGAGCTTGGTTAGAACTATCCTGTTCACTCTTTTCTTTAAGATCTTTGGGATATGAACGAGCGGAAACATAGATGCAGACCATTCCACCTCCTTCGTCATAATTTGGGTCCCTTTTTGCACTCGAACTATGCGCCAAAAATGTGTTGAGCTGTGTTAAATTAGCTTCGCGTACAATATTTATTCCATCTCAAAGAACAAGCCGCCAAATTATCTTAGCAGTGCAGTTTGCTTTGTTTACGAATCGTCTTTAATTTCCCATATTCGGCTTATTACACCCATTCATGACAAACATCTCACTACACACAATAGGCCCCCAAATGAGATGCGTAGTCTGCCGGCCGGCGACTGTCACATCGGGAGAAGGATGAGAATTTTATGCAATCCTGATCTTAGATAAGGCATGGGGAGGGTGCTGAGGCCTAGATAGCCGTTTTATTTTAATGCAAACCGACAACAAATAACGAATAAATATCCCCTTTTTTATTGTTCAGTTGTGACGCGACGAATGCTTTGATTTAGGGAGAGGGACTGCGACGAATTGTGGTCGACATTATTCGTGATAGGGACTTATATTACAGTCTCTGTCAGATTCCGAGCGGTGTCGGGTTCCGTCAATATTAGGGTGATGACCTGAGGGAAGATTGCGAACTGTTTCAAATTGTAACCGCGGGTTTGTGGATTAGCGGAATTTGTGATTTCGACGGCAGATGAAATAACAGCGGCACGCGAATACCGGTTTGGCGTTAGGGTACGCTTTGTTAAGAAAATATTGTGGCTTTTTTCTGCTGAAGGTATATCTGTCAATTTAAATTGTTTTGTTTTTATGAAGTATCAAATGTTAAAAAAATGTCGTGCAATGGTTCTTTCTTCCCAAGTTTATTTTGTTTGACCAGCAGATAAGTGAGTGGTTAAGAAAAATGGCAGATAGAAATCTTCCTAAAACCCTAACGTCTCAATAAAGTCTCATAAAAAGGGTTAAATAAATAGCTACTTTAATTTTGGTACTATCGCGCCACAGATACAATATTTGAGAACTAAGTCTACAACTGACTGACACGGACCCTGCCTTTTCAAATAAACATCCGTTTTTTTGTCAATCTGACAAATAAATTAACATGTTTGGAAAAATCAACAGAATTTTCGTATTTGAATACAATTGTTCGCTTAATAACAAAACCGATTACCAAAACAAATTACTTACCTATATCTCCAATAAACAAAACAAACTCCATCTAAATAGGAAATGGAATAAACATGCCGAGACCACTTCGTAGGAAACTTGCCCAAACCGTTTCTCGCACGTGTTCCAGATAGATTCAAACTTTAAGTCCGCCTCGGCCATAAAAACAATCAGTTCCAATCGTTGGTACAGCGGGGAAATAAGAAACAGACGTCCTGCACTCTATAAGGGACAAAGTTCACTTTTTATAGGGGACCAGAAATTATGTTCCGGTGATATATAGCGACACTTCTGCTCGCGGAATTTAAACGCACCGTTTTGGTAAAGGGTCGTGCATACTGATGGCGTCTGGACCAATGATATTGTAATAAAAAGAGGTAGATAGGTTATGTCAGTACTGATGCAAAGCCAAAAATTGTTCACTGCGTACGCACCTATACGTAAACGTGTGGAGAATTGATATTTAACTAGAGCGTAAACAAGACAGATACATGTTGCGCAGTGTCGTTTCAAACTGTCAACACTGCGAATGCTTTGCTCCAGTGCACTAAAGTTCTGATTTCGGGTGCCACTTTTTTAGCACCTATCTACCTCTTTTTATTATGATATCATTTATCTGGACTATATTTAACAAGCTGCCGAATGATTCTGAGAACACAATTCGAACTTGAATTGGAGTTTTCTTGTCGGATATTTGCGTCATTTTCTTACGTCTAACGTGAAATTTTACTCCAGTTATGACAAAGACTAAGATTATTCTGTTATTTCAGATTTACAAATTCAAACATCACTCACATCTAAAATAGATAGACCGAGTGAATTCCCGATAGGTAAATCCGAGATTTTAGATCGAATGGAGATTCTAGAAACGCCTAAGGTACTGTTTTGTAATTATTTCATGGTATGATTCTCATTTTGCTGTCATATTTTTTTTATTCTGTGTATTATCTTTATGCATCTTTAATTAAGTAAAGCAAGTGAACAATAATTTTTATTGTCAGTTATGTGCGAAGATAAAACCATGTCGTTACAATTCCCCAGAGAACAATCCCTACAAGACTCGTTGCAAGCTGAATGAATCACTTTTGCAGCGGTTATAACCGCTGACAATAATTAGTTTTTGTAAAGATTATAGCTATTGCATCTTATTTTAGCGTTAGCCTAGCAGTAAACCTCCCACTCACTAGCCACCAACCCCTCAACAGCTTTGCCGGTCTTGTGCTTTTGCAGGCCAATTGTCTGGCTACAAACGCATCCACGTCATCACGCCTTTCAACTTCAACTGAGCTGCATTCCGAATTACACCGTATTTCGATTTCCGAGTGTTTAGTGCGTTTTTTTTTTATCAAACGCATAGATAAAGTTAACGCAATATATATAGAAAATTGAAACAGTTACGTCTACCTACCACTAGAGGAGCCAACGCAAATGCCATTCAAATCCGCGTTAATTTAAAGAAAGAAAAAAAAATTAATTAATCTATTATATATCTATAATAGATTAAAACGAACAAAACAACAGAAAAAAAACATTAGAAAAATAAACAAAATTTCCACCACGCAACAGTGTCACAATGTCCAAAATTAAATGGAATGGCTAATGCCTGGAACTAATCATGATTATGGACTGATTAAGTTGAAGCATTTGATCTAGAAAACTTACACTAGCGCCAGTAATGCAACTCTGTATAGAAAGTAACAGTGTGGTCAAGTCCTTAGAGCTACTTACAGTAGCAAGGTAGGGCGCGAGTGTGACCCTTAATAAATTCAACATGAAGGAGAGGATTGCCGGAAAATTATTTTTACCCCGCAGTTTGAATTCTTTTTATGATAGCAGGTACTTAGTGTTAATAAAAAGGTTTTTATTCAATTCAGTATTCGCGACACCTGTTTATTAAATTGAAAATCTCTGGTTTTTTGTTCTTGCCACCTTTTTATTACAAGTGCCTTTCATTTTTGGCGGTATTCTTATTTTATTGTTTTTTCTTCTAATGCATCATGCTTTTGCACTTACTTTTTTTAATACAGATATACCGCAGGTAATCTTTTCTAAGTCCACTAATTTTTAATACAATGACATAATTTGCTTATTTTGTACAATTAATGCAAAGTATACATGTTCAGGCTGGTATTGAACTCGGGTTCACTCCGAGCCAGGGGTATACCACTAGGCCACGCACTACGCTCTCCATCTTAATTTTTCTCCTGCATTTGTATTGCCTTACCAATTGCACTTTAAATATTAGCCAAAGCCGTAAGTGAGTAAGAAAACTACTAGTAGGGATACTTTGTTTAGGTTCATTAGTAACATTAGCCTACATTGTGTCGACTAAAAGGCAGGGTTCATCTGGATCACCAGTTAGCAATCTCTAAGTCGATATTCTGATAGTAGGTAGTGCACGACTGATCGCACCAGATAGTGTGAACTGGGACCCCGGTCTTAAGGGGAAGCTCACTGCTTACTAGCGCCACCAATAGTTTTTATTGATAACCACAATTTATTTAAGAAATTTGATCAAAAAATGACCAATTTAGATTCTGAAATAAGATATTTTCTGTATTTTAGGATGTTAACAGAATGATGAATTATCTCTGTATAAATGAACCCATGAAAGATTTTTGCTTAAATTGGCCACTTTTAGCAAAAATCTCCGATTGGTTAATTCAAAATAATTGGCGCCGCTAGTGGGCAGTGAGCGGCCCCTTAAGGCGCCGTATTGTTTTGAATTTAAATATTGTGATTCAGAAAATTTGGTAATTTTCAGATGCTGAATGTGGTGAGTTATTCAATAAATTCTACTCTCCGTAATTGGTAGAGATCTCCTACAGATCACCATCAGCCAATTAAATACAGTCAAAAGTGATGATCCGCCTTCTCATCTTCCGTTTTCAGCCATCATGAAATCATTCCATACAGCGTCCAGCCTCAGACTAAGCAAAGCTTGTCTTGACCATACAAAGTCAGCATCAAAACGATGTGTGCTAACAGAGTGGTCAAGAAGATAAGGTTAGGTGGTTTGACAAAAGCAATTTTAAAACTGCGATTCATAGAGTCGTATGTCATTTGGAGCTTCACCAAACTCTATAACAAGTGAAACAATATTTTAAACTTTTTAAAATTTCAGACAAGTTTGACCATTTTGTACGCACCCATCATTTTGATGCTGATACTATGAGATACTTACTAGACAACGAATGAACGTATTCCAATTCTTTTTTTCTGATTACATGGTTAATACGCTTATGAAACACTTATACCAATTCAATACAAAAAGACGTGTTCATGCACCCAAAAGGGCGTACTGAATGGGGATCTTCTTTAAGACCTCTGGTGGAAGTCAAAGTTACTTGACCATTACACCAAACCGGTAGTCAAGATTATTGCTCAACCTTGTATGTACTTCAGGCTAACTTACCATTCCTTCCAGTCTTGTGCTGTGTCAATTCCTTTCACACAGATTTGAAGTGGACTTTCGCCTTAATTCTGCCCAAAATGGAGCGTGAGACCATTTTGATGGTCCAACTAATTTGATCTAATAACGGGCTTAAGTGGTGTCGATGTGACATTGGCCCATATATCGTGTCAGTTCAATTCAGTCCTAGAGAATCAGCAGTATAGAGAGTTTTATGAATTTTCTTCTCTTAGTAATAATCTTTTAACCAGGTTAATGCTAGTTTAATATTGCAAGATAACTAGGACTATTACGTTCTTGTTGTATAGAAGCTTTCACACTAACCTTTACAAAACCATTACAAAATGTATCTTATGTTAGCAGTATGAGGCCCCCATGTAAAGGTTGATGTGAATGCCTCTGTATACTATCAGCTCGAATTAGACTTACCCACGAGGCTGAACGCATTTCCTATCACATATCCTCACTGATAGTAAAAGGTATTCTAATGATATACTCATATATTTAATACATTCGTAACTGAACTATATTTAGTTTAACTACACGTTTACTAGGTCACGGGGTCAAACCCGCACAAAATAATCATGACATAATCTGTGTCTGGGTGTTGTTATCAATAATTTTTTATTCTCTCTCATTGGCTCAATCATGGTGTTACAAAGTAATTAAGCCGTATTCAAGAGCATTCACCCTCAATTAGTTTTCAGGGATAAAGACTATTGATGCTATTGCTGTTCAACAATTGATAATTTTGAACAACATTACCTGCTATCGATAATATTCAATATAGAGTGACAACACTATTCCTAAAACATATAACCTATACAACCCAAACACCGTCCATATTAATTGGGACCGTAAGAAAAAACGGAGCACCGTCTTTCACGGTCCAGATATTCAAGCGCTTTAATCCAGAACCTTTTTAAACCTAAAACTCAAGTCAAAAGCACTTGTTCCGGGTTCGTAGGGTTTTTTTTATCCAAATCGATTTAAGCACTCGATTCGTTGTGCCAGAAGCACGACACCGCAGGCGTTTCAGGGCGCTTGCTAGTGCAAAAAAAGTTCGTCCATTTGTCTCGAGTAATACGAGAAGTAAGAATCGGACGAGAATCGATTTGGGAGTGCATGTTGAAAGGATACGATAGAATCATTACTCTCATTTGTTTTTGGGGTCGGTTGCCTTAAGTAAGTGAAATTATATGGTAAAGAAATACGGTCACCCTTCACAAATAATATAGTTAGGTCTCATAGTGCTCGCTCATTTAAAACAATTCATGGTAAAGCAAAGTAAAAGTATGAATTATCTTTACTCATATAAGATTAATAAAAACACTTAAGACACATTGCGAAAGATGCGGGTTCAATTCCTGCCTGATGCCAACATGACCAAATGTCTTTTTCTGGTTTTCAGGTCTTTAATAAAGATACTGCATGGAAAATGCTTAAAAATAATAATAATAAAAAAAACATGATCTATAAACATAAAAAAAAAAAATTATAAAGTCATTCTACCGAAAAGGAACCGACTAGAAACTCGGTAGTTTTTACTCTTTACAACCTTGTTAGTAGATAGTTAGACAATAATAAAATTGATTAACAGCTAAACTTTTTTTTTTTCATTTAGGGCCCCAAACTAATCAAAGTTCGTAGGGGTACCTACTAGAGAAAAAGTAACATACTTAATGTATTCAAACTAAATTACTAGTGCTAAAATAATAGGACGTATAGACATGATCATTATGTACGAGTAACACTTTGCGTTTAAAATATCATGATTTAATTTATTTAATAATAATGAAAGATAAGAATGTGGATAGCGTGGGTTTACCGAGAGAAAATACTTACCAATTAATAAAATACTTCGTTTTAAGAAGGTTGGCGGCTAATTAAAGGTGCTCCATTTCAATTAACCTTCCGAAAGGCCTTTAAAAATTAAATTGTAATAGCTAGAGAGCAATTAATGGAAATTTTATTTTTTAGCCCACTGAAACCACTTGAATAAAGACCATAATTAGCTGACAAGCCCTTAGTGTGATTCATTTATATATTGCACAAAAATGAAGTTCAAAATGCAGGCTATATACCGGAGGAATTCTCTACCATGTATGTTCTTTACCGAGTAGGTGTAAAGCAACTGTACTTTTTCGCTCACAGGGAGGGTAAAATGAGCGCTTTTCGTGGCGATGCGACGCGTCTTCCCAACGCGAAAATGACCCCTCACCCCATTCAAAAAACTGTTGACCAAGCGGAAATGAAAATAACATTTTCTTAACTGTTTGGTTAGAACGGAAAAATAACAAGTCAATAACTTCTATCGATAGAAGTAAAAAAAAAAAAACATAAATATCTTAAATAAATAGACCTGTAAGTACTTTTACTAGGCTAGGCTCATGCTTGATATGTATAAACTATAAGGCATGCCCTTATAGTTTACAAATCATCATTATACAAATACACAGTACCTTTACAAAAATAATGTGATGTTACCATCGCATGGTTGTTGATGTTGCCAAAGTTATTTCTATAATGAAAAGAATCGACATGATAACTTAGTTTTTCGACATGTTACAACGACTTGTCTACAATTCTTTGACTGTTATATGTTTTCCGACTGTACAATAACGAGTCAATAAAAACGACTTTCAAAAATAGGCCGCTATGTGACAATAGGAGAATCTAAGTCAAGAATACAACATCCAGTTATAACATTCAAAGAACATTGTTAGTTAGTACCTACGAAAAAATATGATTATAAAATCCAAAGACAAAAATATACCCCTAAAATCTACGTGCCACCCAGCAACCCCATAAGACGGTCGTCTAAAAACTGTGCACGTTTGAATCGATTCCCTTCGTTGCCACGCCCCAAGCGTTAAAGCGCCATTAAGAGATAAATATATGCAATTTATTACATTTACCAATTTACATACACTTAGCACAACATGTCTTTGGAGGTAAACGGGGGACTAAAAGGCGAGGGTGTGAATTTGAAGACAATTAAAATGTTTGCTTGCTTTCAAGATTGTTATTTGTGTTTTATTAAACATAAGGGGCATTTTAAAGTGAACGACCATTTTTGACTATGAGAATCAGAGACGGACATAACGTGATCAATAGAAAAAAAAATAGGCAGGTACTGATATTTACAAGAAATAAAAACTCACCAGTCTAAAAGCCAAATATCATCCTTGCTCATGATTACCCTAATAGAAAATGATGGCACATTAAGAATCTAGTTTTCCCGAATTAATACAGACCTAGTACCTAATGTAAAAATGCATGTGCAGAAATTCTAGTTCACTTCATAGTTCAACTCGTATTACGAATGTTTTAGAGGTCATTTTGCAACAAACGTGTAATCTTATTTACACAGGACGCCGTTACACTTCAAAACAACGCAATGGAGAAGTGATCAAAATGCTTATCAAGCCATACGGTGATTAAAATTTAAAATTAACCAAAATTACTGCATGCGGGTGCACTCAAACCTATCTGCGTCCATGATCAAACATTCAGTAGGGGAACGGATTGAAGGATTCGATTAACGAATGGCAATAGACATTGAACTCTATTGTTATCAAACTAGTCAAGAAATAATGTTAATTGAATGATTCTTCATACTTAATTCTTAAAAAGTAACGATTTCCTTATTTATGTGCACTGAAAGTAACTAATTTACGAATTGAAAAAAACAGGAGCAAGTGAGTAAAAAATGCATTTAATTTCGCCCGAATTAGGTGAACAGAAGCATGTGACGTTTTACAATTGTAAAATCATCCCTACTAGTTGGAATAAGCAATTCTTCATCTAAAATCATACGAGTAGAGCCTTTTATTGCTTGTAGAGTCATTTAGATCTGTGGACTGTAGGGATGGAAATGATAGGTCTGGATCAAAGGGAATAGTAAATTATAATTAAAATAGATAAAAATGCACATAAAAACCACAGGCATTCACAATGAGAAAATTAACAACTGCCGTTGCTAGGCAACGGTCAAAACTAAGACATGGCTAACTGACCTGTCGCTCACATACTCCCCCCCGTAAGGCAAAGCCTTATAAAGATGAGTGTGAGGACAGGTCAATTAGGCCTCACAGACTACTGTGTTAAATTGAAAACAAAATAAAAACTTAAATTAAAAATCAATGAAGAACTGTGGTAGTGTCACCACCGTTACCGCAAATCCTCACTAACTTACGAACTGGACGCCGTAAGGTGCCAGTTGCAGTGGCGACATCCGCTACCCGCACCGTGCCGTCCCTTCCTGGGAATACGGCTGATATTTTTCCTTTAGGCCAAATTCCTCTAGGGGAGTTACAATCTGCTATTACCACGACGTCACCCACTTTCAGGTTTTCTTCGTCGCGCTTTGGGCGACCTCGTGGTGCTAGGGTTGGCAAGTACTCCCGGACCCATCTCGTCCAAGAATGGTCGGCCAATCGCATCGCCTTCTTCCAGGATGACCTCCCTGACATGGCGTCGTCTGTCAAGGGCTCACAAGAGTTCGGCAGGCCTGATGACGTCCCAAGAAGAAAGTGATTTGGTGTCAAGGCCGGCTCATCATCCGGGGCAACTGAGACATGAGTCAGAGGTCTCGAATTGACAATGTTTTCTACTTCCGCCAATAGGGTTAATAAAGTTTCCTCCTTGGGGCTCCGCTCTGTCAAAATTACAGCCAACGATCTCTTTACCGTTCCGACAAGGCGCTCCCACACGCCAGCCATTGATGGTGCAGCTGGTGGTAGAAAATGCCACTCTATCATCTTGTTAGTAGCGTAGTCTGAAACAAGATCCCAGAGGCGACGTATTTCGCGGTTGGCCCCTACAAAAGCGGTCCCGTTGTCGGAGTAGATCTTCTGTGGGCACCCCCTCCTGGCCATAAAACGACGTAGGGCCATAATTGCGGAGTCTGACGTTAGACTATGCACCACTTCTAAGTGTATTGCCCTATAGACACGTGAAAAAGGCCACATAACGTTTCTCGTGCCGGCGGCCTATCGTTACGTCAATCGGTCCAAAGTAGTCCACTCCGGTGAACGAGAAGGGACTCTGGTGGTGTTCCATTCGGAAGTCTGGTAGATCACCTGTCGGAGGAAGCACAGGAGCCGCTTTCTTCAGCTTGCACTTCAAACACGAAGCTGCAATGGCACGGACAGTCGGCCGCAGGCGGACGATGTAGTATCCTTGTCTCAGCTCGTTCACTACGATTTCATTATGACCGTGTCCTGCCCACTCATGATAGTAGCTTATTAGCAATCTCACTATGGAGCATCGCCCATCCAATATTATTGGTGATCGCATTGCCTCAGGAACCCCTTGACACGCTTTAATACGACTATCCAGTACTAAGAGCCCCTGATCATTCATTACTGCCTTCATATTTCTTAATCGTGAGTTCGCAGGGGAAGGTCGTCTCATCTTAACTGCTTCAATCTCCGCGGCAAAGGACTTAGCTTGGCTTGCTTTAATGAGGTGCTCTTCAGCCTTCTTCATGTCGCGAGTGAGTAGCGGATGTGGCCGCCGAAATTTCACCGAGACGATTTCCTACGAAGGTTTTAAAGTCTCGCGGGTCGCGCCTAATCCAAGACAAAACAATACGTGAATCGGTCCAAAAAACCCTCTTGGTTGGTTTTTGCCTAATTTCGCTGCAGACAGTCGCGGCTAATCGAGCTCCTAACAAAGCCGCCTGCAGCTCCAACCTCGGTATTGTCGCGGGTTTAAGCGGAGCGACGCGAGTTTTGCTTATGATAAAGGATGTACACAGGGTATCTTCATCATCAACAAACCTCCAGTAAATACAACACGAATAGGCCTCGCTACTGGCATCGACAAAAACATGTAATTCGCGATGCGACGGACACGAAAGAGTTTTCAAATAACATCTCGGAATAGAAACAGTGTGAATCTGTGCAATCTGCTCATACCAAGCGCGCCACAAAGTGCACTCCTCCTCGGGCAAATGTTCATCCCAGCCAGAGACCAAGCGCCAAGTTCTTTGAAACAGAATCTTGCCCTTGGTGACAATAGGAGCCAGAAAACCTAAAGGGTCGTAGATCCTCATCAAATCTCGCAGGACTTGACGCTTGGAAAACGATTTAGATGGTGGAGGAGATAAATCCACATTGAATGAAAATGTGTCATTGTGAGGATTCCAGACGAGGCCTAGGACACGAACTGTCGCCCCACCGAAATCTAAATCAACTTTTGAAAACCCTTGTTTGATTAATTCAGGTGGAATTTGAGAAAGAGCTTCGGCTCTATTTGACACCCATTCTCTCATCTGGAACCCACACAACGAATGAACATGAAGTACATCAGCCGCAAGCTTTGCTGCATCTTCTACAGAGTTTACAGATCCTAAAAAATCGTCCATGTAGTGATCTTCCACTATAGCTCGGGCAGCCTCAGGATAATCACCACTAAACTCTTCAGCGTTCTTATTTTTGACATAAATTGCCGTGAAGGGAGAAGATGTGGCTCCAAAGATAAGTGAGGACATCCTAAACTCCATGACTCGCGTTCCTGGGTCGTCAGAAAACCAGAGATAGCGCTGACAGTCGCGATCAGCTTCCCTGATTTTTATCTGGGGAAACATCTCACGAATGTCACCAGCAATCGCAATCCGGCCTTCGCGAAACCGAAGAAGTATTCCAATCAAGGATTGCAAAAGATCGGGACCAGGAAGGAGCAAGGAGTTCAAGCTGACCCCACAAGACTGAGCAGCGGCATCATGTACTATCCTGAGTTTGCCCGGCTTATGCGGATGTGTGACACCAAAGTGTGGCAAGTACCAGCGTCTCGAATCAGTGGTAGGTTTAAAATCTGAGCACTGCTCCGCGTAACCTTTCTCTACATATGCCTCAACGTTTGGCTTATAGAGTTCCATATAGGTCTTGTCCTTTATGAATCGTTTTTCCAGACTCTTTAGGCGAATCATGGCGTGGTTGAAGCTATTTGGAACGAACGGTTCGTCCTCACGCCACGGCAAACCTACTTCGAACCTACCATTGGGGAGACGCTAAAATGGTCAGTGCACGCTTTTCTGCGGCACTGTATGGTTCTGTGGGTTTTACACCTAAATTTTCTAAAGAATAATGTTCTTTTATCAACGAGTCAAGCTCTTCGTCTTAAGACGAAACTGTACAGTGATTTTCTGATACAAGAAGATTTGAAAATTTATTTAATGAACCGTACAATGCCCACCCTAGAGCTGTTTGCACCGCGGCCGGTTCAGCGCGCCTACCAAGCCTATTTGCCTTAGCGATCAGCAAATGCCAATCACAAATGCCAATGAGAACTTTAGGAGACGCATTAACATATGTGAGGTGATTGGTGATGTCATTTAAGTGCTGAAATCCTTGGATGTCTTCAACATAAACCGACTGTGGTGAAAGCGACAAGTTTGAAATGGCTCGCGCATTAGAAATCTCGAAAACCTCTGAACAATTTTTACCCCTAATATCAAAATTAACTACTTTTGATCTAATTCCACCGCGGTTGCCAGTAATATTTTCAATATTTACGCGGTCTTCATGGCCAGACAATCCTAATTCGTCGGCAAGAGCAAAATCAATCATAGAAAATGTGGCCCCATCATCCAGAAGGGCAAAAGTCTCGCAACTTGCTTTGGGCCCTGAAACCACGACAGGGACGATTTTCAAGAAAACTCGACCTTTTTTTTGCAAAGAAATTGAATTATTTTTTAGTGTTTCAACCTCTTTTGAGTTCTGATTTTCTTTCTTTGATTGACGACAGGCTTATTCACATTTTCATGCCAATTGTGTTTACTGTGCTTCAAACACTTCAAGCAGATCTTTGAATCCCGAGCCCACGATAGGCGTTCCTCAGCCTGCAAGGCCGCAAACTTGGAACAAGATCGCACACTGTGTTCGGGCTCACTACAGAAGGAACAGGGATTCCTAACTACGGCGGGGGCTGCGGCACATCTCGCTGCATTACAAATAGCCTTTTTGACTTGTGCCGTCCGTGTGGAAGTTGCGAATGTCGGTCGAGTTGCTGTTGGAATGAACGAAGTACGAAATGGTACAACCGGGCGGACAGAGGGTGAGGTTCGCTCGCCGGCTGGCGCGGCGGCACCGGAGGGCGCGACTGCACCGACGGGCTCGTCGCACGGGGCGTAGCGCACCCTTTTGCTCGCCTCGCACTCCAAGAACTCCGCCATCAACTCAAGCTTCGGACGTCCGACATCATGAACAAGAGCGTAATCTAACCATTTTTCCTGTAACAACGGTGTTAATTTAGAATGTACTGTATTAAATAAATCTGGAGAAAACAAGAAGTCTTTTTTGTTCAAACTTTTGATTTTTGTTGACAACGTGATGATTTCTTTTGCGCTCTTTCCTAGTCGTGGCATCCTTCGGATGGAGTGGATGTCTTGTATGATTATCTGCTCGGGCTGAGCATAGTACTGCTCAAGCGTACGCAGAATATCGTCAGGGTCACTACTAACTAGGAGCAGCGATCCTACTAGTTCTTGAGCCTCTCCTTGGAGGGCTGTTTGTAGTCTCGAGACGTTCTCAGCGGGTGTGTAAGACGCTCTGGTGTCGTCGAACGACTTTTTAAATAGCAGCCACTGCTTAAAGTCCCCTTTAAAAACAGGTAGAGGAACGGGTGCGCCCTGCCTCCGAGTAGCTAGTGATAACAACTGTGACACATCCAATGTAACAGTTTGCGAATGGGGCGCGTCGTTCAGGGGAGCCGCAGCTACTGCTGGTGCAGTGATGGGTGTGGGCTGCGCCGCACGCTCCGTAAAACAATATGGTGGGTTGGTTACCTTTTTTGCACATAGCTCATCTACTTTCTGTTGCGTTTTTACCCACGCAGCAGTGTAAGCAGAAGAAGATCGACGTGACGCACGATCATCCGAGCCAGAACGAGCAAGCTCCGCTTCGAACTCGCCGCGGGCCGCTTCTTCATATGCCTTGGCTCGAACACGGGCCGCTCCTTCATCTGCCTTGGCTCGAGCACGGGTAGCTTCTTCTTCTGCCTTGGCTCGAACACGGGTTGCTTCCGCCCGCTGTTTGGCGATATCCGCAAGTTTTCTGTGGAACTCCGCCTCCGCTGCTTTCCGGCGGATCACGGTTGAGGAACTAGAACTAGAAGCTCCCGTAGAGTTGTTGTCCCCCTCCCCCCGGTGAATAATATTGGAGAAAGTCTCCTCCGGAAGAAGGGGAAATGCCGGTAAGTTTCCTTCCAGGACTGGCTTGGAAATGTTGGAACCGCTAAGGTGTTCCTCCGGCACTCTAACCTCTGGTATTTCGAGAGGTTTGCCTGTGGTTTTTGTCTGAGATCGGGTGTGCATAATGAAAAATAATTTGGAAAATTTTGGAAAAGAATAGAGTTGAAATTTTATTTACAAAGGAACGAAGGACCAATATGTGGACTGTAGGGATGGAAATGATAGGTCTGGATTAAAGGGAATAGTAAATTATAATTAAAATAGATAAAAATGCACATAAAAACCACAGGCATTCACAATGAGAAAATTAACAACTGCCGTTGCTAGGCAACGGTCAAAACTAAGACATGGCCAACTGACCTGTCGCTCACAAGATCTTTAAAAATATCGATAATATTATGCCCCAATAGTTAAGTTAGCTTTTCTAATATCACTAATATTCTTTGATCATTAACTAAATTTGACTAATTCCCTTCAGAACTAGGAAATTGAAACATCATATTCACATAGAAGTATTTATTCATTATTATTGTAACCTACTTGAATGCTTTTTGGTAACTAAAATTGCAAAATGAATAGGTACCCATTTCATTCACTTGAAATTTCACTATGGTCATGGAGAATATGATTTCTTACTTAATCGATGTAGCTTTTTTCTGAATATTAAATTACTCGTATTACTTTAAAAACGTAATATTTTCTAACTGTAACATTATTGACAAATTATCTGATTTCAAGCAACATTCTATCTAATACATTATATCTTACGAGGACTTCCGAGGCTATTAAACCGGAACTTATTGCCATAATGACACATAATATGGCATTACGTACAGTTCGCCTGCTATTAAAGTTGTTATCTCAAGTCCATACATTTTGCAGTGTCGCCATTAGGAGTCAGACTGACTGACTGCTTGGACCAAGCGAGGGTGTAGTTATTGATTTATTAGGGACTAGCAGAACAGTAATAATAAGGCCAAATTCTACATATTTTCTTGCCTAATGTAATTGAGAAGTAAAAGTCAAAGGTATAAGCTTCATGTGTGATATTTAATTTTAAACCGACTTCAAAAAGAGAAGAGGTCAATTTGACTGTATTTTTTTGTGGTTTTTCCTGCTGACACCGACTCCAAAACAATTAAATTGAAATCAATTGTTTGCTAGTTTTAGTGCATACGAGTTGAAGTTGTTATTTTTTGGGGCTCTTGAATATTTATATGGGGATGTAGGATCTGGTAGGCGTAACGTAAGCTCATCCTCTTATTTTTGAAAAACCTTGCATCAAGAAAAATTGCAATTGAAAAGCTGTCATAAGTTTGGCTGCAAGTGCTTTGTAGAAAGTAACCGAAGAATCAATAGTAAGTTTGATTTGGCCTAATTCCTCGTATCTGTTTAATATTCAAACCTAAGGCCTAATTTGACTTAAACCAATTTTTACAAGAAGCACTAATTACTAACAGAAGAAAAGAGGGCAAACGCTGAGACAGATAGTCTTCCTCAGTACTGAGGTGACTTAGAAAAGTGTCACGTACGCAATAGGTGCGATTTGTCCAAATGAGCTGATTAATATTCAAGAGGCAAAACCTGAAACAACAGAACAAACTCGAAAGACGAAGTATCGAGAACGGTCGCTCCTTAATGTAATTATCATAATGGCAACCAATAAAAGAGAGGTTCGGAATTTGTGACGGAGCTTTAAAAAGTACTATCAAAGGTGCCTCGGGCGGAAAACGTCGCATCTTATTTAGCACCCTCGAAGAGGAGGGTTTTCGGCTGAGACCTCGCCTAATCACATTACCTACAATGAAAGAGCTCCAGAAAAAGGGCCGAAACAGATTTGCATGAAACGTCAAAGTTGATTACTGCTTGTGGGGATAGATCCCTTTTAATGTGTAGATTCGATTAGAATATTATTGGCACTTGCCAATGGCACTTCAATGCCACTTTCACTTACAACTGTTTTGTGATTCAGATTTAAATATGAATACTCTCCAAGATGTCTTTTATAGTAAGAAATTAATTCAGTTCATTTGCACATGAGTTTAAAGGTTGCTGTTCTATTCGGAATAATAACTGAAATTTATGCCAGGAGTCTGTTTCATAAACAAGTCTACAAATCAAAAATTGCACATTGAGCACCTAACAACTATGTCGTTTGAGAATCGCATGATTTTCGATAAACAATCAAAAACTTGCGGAATTTGTCGCACTTGTTAAGGCACTTATTAAGCCTTTGGCATGTATTAAGATCACTAATACGACTAGAAGCTATTCTGCAGATCAGAACAGCTAAGGTTGATCAGATTAGATTGCTCAGGCAAAGACGTAGGTATATACTCATTCCATACCATAATACTACTAACAGCATTATTAATAACGAAAATTAATTTCGTCATTGAAACTAAAACCGGATTTCGCTGGCCATTGGGCGTCCCTTGGTTTATTACACAATACGGGCAATTCCATTCACATCCATAATGCTCAGTCAATCAGGCGTGAAGTCTTTTATCTGCCGTCACGTGGCCGGCAGCAGTCAGGAAACCAATGGGGAATGTGTTTGAGCGAAACTAACGCACTCAAAACCACGCCGCATCAGCTGGTAGGGAGCAATGACAGCTTGGAACGAAAGAGACAGTGTATTATTTGCGGAAAAATCAATGGTGAAACGTTTCCGATAGCAGCATTCGCAGGAAGACAGATCATTATTATTACTGTCCACGCGGTGAATGGGCGCGTGGCGGTCGGCTTCCGTATATTACGTTTCCTTTATACGACTGATGGCTTCATAAAGACTGTTATTTTGTCATCGACGTGACTGTCACCTTAATTTGTGAGGTTGGTTAGGCAAAATACACACATCAAAACTGTCTAGGGTGATAGGGATATCATTTTTCAAATATTTCATAAAGTTAAGTTTGTTTACAAGTTAAGCATTATCTTAGAATAACGCGAGGACAGAGGCATAAGATAAAGGTTAAGAATATTACAAAAAACAACGTATTTTGACACCTTTTGAAAGAAAAATCTGTCTTTTTTTAACGTCCTTACGATTGTACAATAATGCTACTACTACTACTACTATGAATTTCTTTATACAATCTGAAAGGGCAGATATAGCAGTTTCTGTGTTCTAAAAATTTCTACGTTGGTATCAATATTTTAATTTTTACAGCCTCCCAAATAGCTATACTTTGTATGAAAATGCTTGAGGTATCCCTAGACACTTTTGAGCGGTATAGTTTTATTTTCTCGAGCAACAGCTAAATTGAATTCTGACGTATATTGCCCATTTTTAGTTCATCAAACTATTGTTGTCATCAGCAGCATCTCATTGTCATTGCCTATTAAACGCTTACGCCTATACTCAGTTGGTGGGAAACACTCCACTCAAGAATTAAATGTAAGTTATAATAACTCTGTATTCTAACAAAATACGAATTTATTTAATGTCAGCACTTTCTTGGCAGAATTTATAAGATCGTTTGCCAAGTCTTGCTTATTTCTCACATCCAATAGCACTCCAAATCCAAAAAGTTTAAAAACTCTCAGTGTATTTTTCAATAATGGAATACACGCCACAAAGAACAAAGTACGAATGAAAGTTGTTGTAAGTTCAGTCGTAATATTATATTAGACTGTATAATGATAAAGTTAAAAATGTGTTACCTCAAAAATATGTTCGAAGTTTCGCAAGTAACAGCTGTTATGAAAAGTCAATATTGTCTCAAAGTCAAGTTCTCCTGCGCTGTTTTTTTGCTATATTTATTCAGTGTTACCAACGCCCAAGGATATTTACCTCTAAAACTTAATCGAACTATAATCCCTGAATCAAAATTATTTAAAACCCACTAAAAAGTTAATAACTCCTAATTTGCTTTTATCAATTAAATTTTTCGAAATCGTGTTTTTCCTGGTATTTCCTACTTTCAAAATATTACCATGAAGTAGTTGTAGTTCTCGTACCATTTTTTCTCATAAAATCCTGTATAGGTAATTTAGGTAAAAACTAGTCAGAAGGTAAAAACTAGTAGGTAATTGTCTTTTTAGGGTGACAAGACGGTGGTTAATTATATGAACAACGAATTCCAAAAGCCTCTAAAATACCGAACTCTTAAAAGTTCGATATTTTCGACTTAAGCTCCATAAAAATTACCATCCCACTTATTTAGCTTCCATATTTAGGAGGAAAACCTCTAAAGTTGGGAACCCTGATTCAATCTTGGGCAAAGTACAGGTAAAATGGCAAGTTGAACTATTTGAAGACGAATTTCCCGTCGCCCCATAAGTGAATTTATCGTATTTTGGAGGGAGACAAAGATCACGAGCCCTCTTTTTATATTATTGACGTGTCGCAAACTAAATTGGTACCTTTTGGGGGGAAATCTGTTTTGTTCGACGTATTAGGTGTATTTCGCCCAGCACGCTACGATCTAATATTGGAGACAGGTGGGTCTTTTGATTCACGCTCCCCGCGGTTTTGTTCATATTTTTACTTCCTTCTATAAAGAGAAGGGTGTATAACTTGTTTGGAAGAATTGCAATTCAGAGTGAGGGGAGTGAGAGACGTTTTTGAGATTGATTTATTGGGTTTAGTTTGTCATTGCATTTATTTACGCTTACATTACTCTCAAGACCATAGCTCAAACTGAGGTCAGTGATACGTTGACTGGCTGTGATGGTGAGGGGAGTATTTAGCAACCACGTTGACTACGTCGAGCGAATTGAACTTGACGTAGTAAGGGGCAAATTGACTGTCGTTATCGGCGTTGTTTGGGTTTTAAAGATGTTCTTAATCATTAAAGACACGTTAAGACAAGGCAGGTTCTTTAGACAGATCACAGACAAGATGATACAGGCAATGAACCAGAGTGCTTGGCCCCAGGCCTAGTTACTGACCTCTTACTTTATTAATTACAATTTAATTTATGTCCTAGTGGATTGTCGTTAGTTTGACGAAATCGGTTTCCATCAGTGACCGTCTGCCGACGAGAAGAAATCGCAGAAGCATCAACTCAACCCAGCATGCTTACTCCATTGGCTCTCGATTCTACAACACAGCCCTCTGCTAATTCATCTTGCAGACGCACTCCAACAAACCTAAGTCTAATTAAAAAAATGGATCATAATAAAATTCATATATTCACAGATTAACTTTGGTCCATTTATAATTAAGTATATTGATATAAACGAGCATACCAGGTCAAGTATATAACACATTTTTGACAATATTACTTCCATGCCATGCGAAATAAGCATGTACTGAACCAAGTATACAGGGTGTCCCGAAACGTGACGTCAAGCGGGCACGGGATGATAGGCTAGGTTATACCGGCTCTGGGAAAAATAAAGAAAAAAATCTATGTCACTTGGTTTAGTAATAATAATAATATTTTTGAAAATTTGGGAAATCGACACCCTTGACTATGTTTTCATATACTGTACTCACAAATGACCAAATTTTGCAGAGTTTCATTTTTTTATGTTATCCCAGAAAACTATGCTTTTGATTGTAGTCACTTTTATGATGATCAATATTGGATATTTAGTAAAAAAAAATAAAGTTCGACTGAGTCATGGCCAAGAATTTTTATGTCAGCTAACTTCATCCCTTATTTTCTTTAAAAAACATTACTAAAGCATCCTTGGCAAGTTGTCTAGAAAAATAGCCCATTTAATCAAGATTTCAAAAAGGTGAAATAATAACTCTTTTCTTGTCTTATGTTTCCATGAAAAATATTATGAACCATAATGGGTCGTTCAAAGTATGCTATTGTTGGTTAATGAAACAAAAAGTGAGCGTAGGTTAGTAGCGGTAGCAAATAAGAAATGATTGCTGTTGCTAAGCATTCCGTGCCTGGTCGGTTAATGTGATGGGTGACCACTCCGAACATTTTTTTTAAATATCTTTTATAGCTTTTCCGTCCTTCGAAGGCACGTTAAGCGGTTGGTCCCGGAAGACGTGTGCCCAGTATTGAGCATAAGTGTCTCTACTTATGCTCAACGTTCACGCTTACGGTCAACGCAACTATCCCGTATTGCTACAACGTCATACTCTAACATGTGGGCACAGTGAGCTAAGTGTGGATCGTGGTACAGCCACCGGCATCTCAGGCTACCTATTTCCATTTTTAATCTTGCGCTTGCTGAATGACATTTCTTTGCAATAGAGTAAGGAAGACTAGTAATGTATTTTTCCGACATTTCCGTACTTCGGAAGGCACGTTAAGCAGTTCGTCCCGATTGACATCGCTAACTGTCAGTCGTAGAGCTTAGTCGGGGGCCTTTAGGCCGCTTGATGACATCTGAGATTATTTTTTTCACTGATTTTACACCCCTACAACAATCCGCACTGAGCCCACGTGTTAGAGTATGCCTAGCGCCCACCCTTGTAGTTGAGGTGAGGCCTGTGCCCAACTGTGGGACGGATATAGGCCGAATGTATGTATGTAAGGAGGACTGAACGAAAATGCTAAGCGTGATGTGGCATTTACCGTAAAAGTAAGATACCAGAGCTTCTATTGAGCCATGTAGTCAGATGTTATTAAGGCGCCCTAAGGCCTCTGAATAAATTTCGCGGCTGACTTCTACTAGCAACGTCAGCTGGGATAAACTGCTTAATGACATGTGTACGGAGATACTATGAAAAAAGAAAGAAATGGTCACCCATCACATTAACCGACCAGGCATGGAATGCTTAGCAACAGCAATCATTTCTTATTTGCTACCGCTACTAACCTACGATCACTTTTTGTTTCATTAACCAACAATAGCATACTTTGAACGACCCATTATGGTTCATAATATTTTTCATGGAAACATAAGACAAGGAAATAGTTATTATTTCACCTTTTTGAAATCTTGATTAAATGGGCTATTTTTCTAGACAACTTGCCAAGGATGCTTTAGTAATGTTTTTTAAAGAAAATAAGGGATGAAGTTAGCTGACATAAAAATTCTTGACCATGACTCAGTCGAACTTTATTTTTTTTTACTAAATGTCCAATATTGATCATCATAAAAGTGACTACAATCAAAAGCATAGTTTTCTGGGATAACATAAAAAAATAAAACTCTGCAAAATTTGGTCATTTGTGAGTACAGTACATGAAAACATAGTCAAGGGTGTCGTTTTCCCAAATTTTCAAAAATATTATTATTATTACTAAACCAAGTGACATAGATTTTTTTCTTTATTTTTCCCAGAGCCGGTATAACCTAGCCTATCATCCCGTGCCCGCTTGACGTCACGTTTCGGGACACCCTGTATACTGTCTACTGCCAATTGAGGTGCTTCACCTACTAAAAAAAAAGAATTTCCCAAATCGCTTGAAGAATCCATTCAAAAAATAAACCGATTAACTACAACGATGACTTGATTATGTTGATGTTTGCAAAGCATCTTATCTCAAATTTTATTTTCAATTTATCAAGAAAAATCTACAAGTCATTTGGAAACACGCCTGTTGAAAATAAACTGCTAACGTTTAAATCACAAGGAGAGATGAACTTTTGCAACATCATGATACGGTTACTGCATTCCCATTTTCACCTACGGTTTATTTTCGTCCTTATTTTGTGCTGGTTAGGATTTATTTCAGAGTAGAATATTTTAGCGTAATATAGCCAGCCAAATGTGTCCCCTCCCTAGCTATCAAATCAGCACGGCTCTTGGGCGTAGCTGGAAAGGAATGGAGCACTATCATCCTTTAAATGTTATACAGTGTTGATATTTCTACTTTTTTAAGTTGATATAGTGAGATTTGTACAAACGAATTTATCCAATTTCATCAAGTCTGAAAAATCTAACAGTAAAAAATTGAGAATTAACCAATTACGGCGTGAAATAAAAATAAAGTCGAAAGATTAGAAAAATTACTTTTAATATCCATAAAACATTTGGCCAATAATGCATTAGATATAACCAATATCCAGGTTATCCCTTTTCTTTTTTCAAAGGATCTTAACTAATTGCCAACTGTTTAGTCAAATTTGAAGTACACCATAAAAAGTGAACAACAAATGTTTCAACTTCGATTACGGGAATATATTTTCGGTGATTCGAAAGAAACTTTGGCTAGGAGGAATCTAGGTTTTGTTGTAGATAAGAACTCGGCAATTTACTGTATCTGTGTAACCAGTAATGAAAAGTTGAATCAATAAGCCAAACTTATTTTTCAGTGTACAGTATTGATTGTTGCTAACAGACAAATCCCCATAGCACGGTCAGACGGTCACACTTTCACTCAAAATAAACACGAACACATTCGTCGAACCGCGAAGCTATTACCGCTTTACGGGGAATGCTACTTCGGAACGAAAACAATGTGCCTCCGAAACACGCCTAAATTCAATTCTCTCGTTTTACGAATCGTTAAATCAGTGTTTGTTGAAACATGCACGGGCACGGACCAACATCGTCTCGGAATTGGACAAAAACGATGAAAGGCCCCGAGATCCCTTTTAAAATTCTATTTTCTTTTCATACCCAATGAACCGTGAAAATGTGGGCAAGTATAGGGCAGGATTGAGTTAAACTCCAAATCGAAGGAAAACTGCGAAACATTTTTAATGAAAAAACAAAGAACTGGCAACAACGAGCCAATTTATAATTCGATTGCTCCAAATAATTAAATTCATGCAAGCTTTCATTTTCATAAATTTGGCAGTATGGTTTGTTTGCGTTGAGTGGAAACACGCAATCATGTAGTAACAGTCCGAAAATAAAAATATGTGATGTTGGTAGAGGAAAGTTTTACTCAACAAAACGGATTTTGTAGGCAGTGGGGTAGTTCGGATGCCATAGAAACTACAAGACTGCCTGCATTGCAAAGGGCTGAGCAACTTGGCCTAAAAGTCATGTAAAGACCTCTCACGAAAGGCGACGGTGTTAAGCTTAAGATGATATTACGATCAGTCTAATACTCGACCTATGTTCATTCTGCACATTTTTAAGTCCATCACCACATTTGCCTGTTTATTTATGCAATATGCATGCAAATTTAAAGCAACAAACGAATTCACAGGTATAAAATTAAAACTATCCTTGTTATTCACATTATTGACTAAGCAAATAGTTTTGGTTTAGAAACTTCATTGAATAATAAATAATCAAACTGTCAGACGCTTTTCCACAAAATGACTCATTCAAGATGCAAATATCACCAACATTGCCATCTTACTCCGTCTACTTCTACCGTCTAAATCTTTGGTCGAATATAATTCATAAGCTGTCTGCAGATTGGAAATTTTATTCAGCAAAGTTCGGTAACCCGCAAATAACTAGGAATCAAATTACTCGGATTTGTATGAACTGGATGATATTATTTAAAAAGTTTCACCGCAGTTAAGCTGATTAAATGTTTATTTGAATGAACGCAGTCGATGATGAAAATGTTTCGATTACAGTTCGGCAGTTCGATTAATAGTGATTTTGCCGGCTAAGCTCATCGTGGGTTGGGCAAAAAATAATTTTTTTTGTTTTAGGTGCGTAGTTGTCAAATTTGACAAACATGATCATTTCAGTACGTTTCTTTGAAACCTATAATAGCATAATGCTACAGAGCCCTCACAAATTGCAACTTTGTGCATCGCTTTACGCGCGTCAACGCAACGCGACTGCATCGGCACCAGCAATCAAGAAGTATTTCCATCGATACATACGCTGTTGTATCGATGCAACGCGATCGATGCTGTACCGTAACTCTATTACTGCCACTGCTGCATGGCGTTTGTATCGCTGATTATAGTAACACAGATAGACAGTTGCGATGCAGCAACGATACTGCACGGTGCAGTATCGTTGTAGTGCATCGCGCTTGCAACACTTGCTGCGCAGTGTTAACTTGGCGAAAGCTAGCTTTCGCAACCAGCCCGCTGCCGCTGCAGCGGCTAAATAGTAATTGCAACTTTATAATAAAGGAACATCTTCTCTTCAAAGGGTCAAATGACTATGTCCTACAGATTTTATATATTGAGAAGTAAGAAGACAGCGTTTTTAAAATATCCAAATATGGTGAAGCGTAATGACTTGGCTTTGTTTTGTAAAACTAGTAAAAGCGATCTGATATAGCCTGATGATTACCTTTCATTTATAATGTAGTAATATTCACTTTAAATATCTTGCGGTTCGTATGGTTGGCTAAGAAAATTGGTTGGTTAAGATTCAATGCTTTGACACATCTTAAAATGTGATTTTAGTATATACAACTAATCAGATAGGCAAATTGAATGGTCATAGATGGCTAGATGGACTGGCAGTATACTATGGTAACGAATGTGTGAGTAGTGGATGCATATTATTGAAATATTTTCTGACTTCCCTTTGAGTTTCACCATTGAAACATTGAACAATTTAAAAGCTGTCATTTAATAATAAGAGATAGGTTTTTACTCAATAATAGAAAACAAATGGTTTGGTAGAATCAGAATCAGAATCAGAAATATCTTTATTTAAATAGACCTGTTACAAGTGCTTTCAAATCGTCAAAAACTTAATCAAACAAACAAAAATACACTTAATAATAGACTTAAATACTATAATAGAAATAATAAATAAATACACAGTATACAAACATAATGTGACTCAACCACCGGTGTCGGAAAGTTGTTTCTGTACTGAGAAGAACCGGCAAGAAACTCAGCAGTTACTCTTTTCAATATGTTCTGTACAATATTCCGTTAGTAAATTACAATTTATTATTAAGTACACATACAGTTATACAATTTCAAGAAAATGGTTAGTGCACAAAATAATGGTAAATTATTAAAAGCAATTAACAACATTGTTTAGAAAAGACTACTGGTTAACATTATAAAAAAGGAGTTTTGAGGTTCACATCCAGTTATACAATTCAAAGAAAAAAATGTTTGGTTGGTTCACATTATTATGTTGAATCCGTATAATTATTACAAAATGGCTAATTGGAGTCCGCGTCGAGCTGAGAGCTTACTCCCAGGCGTTCCTATCCATAAGGTAGTCTGCTGTGGTATAATATCCTTTTTTTAATAAGACAGTTTTAATATGATGTTTAAACCTATGTGATGGTAACTTACAAATTGCTTCTGGAATTTTGTTGTAGTAGTGTATACCTTGCCCCATAAAGGAACCTAAAACCTTTTGTAACCTGAATAATGGAAGTGCAATTTTATTCCTATTCCTCGTATTTTTGTCATGTATGTCACTATGTTTAGTGAAGAGATTAATATTTTCTCGCACCAATATAATACAATTATAAACGTATTGAGAAGCCACAGTAAGAATCCCAATTTCCTTAAAAATATCCCTAAGCGAGGTCCGTGCACGAAGCTTGTAGATGGATCTGATGGCTCGCTTCTGAAGAATAAATATGGTTTGTATATCTGCTGCCTGGCCCCAAAGTATTATACCATATGACATAATACTGTGGAAATAGCTGAAATAAACCGATCGAGCTGTGTCTACATCTGTCAAAGATCTTATTTTTCTTATAGCAAAAGCAGCTGAGCTAAGTCTGCCTGAAAGCTTGTCTATGTGAGGGCTCCACTGTAATTTTGAGTCTATCGTCATTCCAAGAAAAACTGTTGAATCTACAAGCTCCATATCATTACTATTTATTTTCAAATCAATGTGGTTATTTCTAACATTAGGCAACTTGAAATTAATACATTTAGTTTTGTTTGCATTTAACTGAAGGTTGTTGGTTGTAAACCATTGTAAAACCTTAGAAATTGCATTGTTTACGTCATCAAAATTATCTTTATTTCTATCGACATTAAAAACTAATGATGTATCATCTGCAAATAAAACTATGTCACAAAGGTCTCTAACGTAAAAAGGTAGGTCATTTATATATATCAAAAATAAAAAGGGGCCCAAAATTGATCCCTGTGGAACCCCCATTTTGAGCAGTGATCCGGAAGATGAAGTGCCATTCACGTCGACTTTTTGAGTTCTGAAACTAAGATATGAAGTAATTAAGTCCAACGCTGTGTCTTTAACACCATAAAAATCGAGCTTACGTATGAGAGTGAGGTGGTCGACGCAATCGAATGCTTTGGATAAGTCACAGAAGATACCAAGAGCATTCTGAGCACTCTCCCAAGCCCTGAAGATGTGTTTCACGAGCGCAATACCAGCATCTGTAGTAGAACGACCTCTAGTGAATCCGTACTGTTCCCTGTGTAGAAGTTTATTCTCAATGTAATTATGTTAAGTAGACATGACATTGAGTGAAATCGAAGAACTTTGAAATGTTTAAACCATAATTCTCACATTTTTGTAAAAAACAATGCGGTTTTTTTAGAAGGTCTTCTGCTGAAACCAACTTCACCAACCAACTTTCTCAATAACGAATACACACAATCTATTCTTTGAATAACTATTTACCGTTATAACGGTAAGCAACAACAAACTTTCTGCATCTGAAACTTAATTATCAGCCCCTGCGGGCCCAATGACAATGTGAAAATTCTTATTCCCCTTGAAAAACTTTAATTTAAAGTTTGTTGCCAGGCGGTATTCTAGGCGGTATTCGTGCGAGGAAACTGCACTTCCTTATAAGCTTATTTTCTTCACGGGACTCGAAAATTTTCTTTAGATTAGTTTCTCTTGTTGAGCAAAATAGGACGGGATAACGAATAATAAGTTGTTTCTGCTCAAATTGAACGTCGCCTGTATTTGCAACATTTTTTCATTTGACTTTGCAGAGGAATACTTATTTTTCGGAAGAAAATTGCAACTTCAGTACTCTGGAGGTATAACTTTAACATAATTAGGTCACCTTCTATTTTCTGTTCGAACCAGAAATACTACATTAAAAAACTTCAAGGAGTCATTACAACAAGAGAATATCACGTGGGGTGGTGAATAATAAAATTAAATAAGATTAAGTGAAGATTGAAGTAAGATTAAGTATCTTTATTTATATCCAAAATTCTAATTTTTATTTTCATAAATCTACTTAAATGGAATACAATATTATGTTAAACTAAGAAAAGATAAACCTCAGAGAAATAATAACAAAGTCTGATACTAAAAATGAAACCTCATTCTGAAGATTTTCTTATCTGTTATTTTTAACAGAAGGCTTAATAAGAAATCGTTCACAAAGATCAAAGCTTTGCACTTAAAAGTATATGAACATCAAACGGAAATGCTGCAGACAAAGAAAATATCTCATGAAATGAAACAGAATTCTTATAAAACTAGATGAAGTATATGAAGGAATATTGGTGAAGCGCTCAAGTTTGTTCTACCTGCAGTTCATTAGACGAAGAAAAGTTTCACGAATAAGACAAGAGTTCTTGGAAACAAAATTAACTTGGTAAATATAAAGATCCCAAGTGTGATGTGTTTAATGAAACTCGTTACGCAACTTTGTTCTGAAATTAAATTTTTGGTCGTAACATTGACGTAATTTTCAACTTTGGAGTTTTATTACAAGGGCATAAATGAATGACAACTGAGAATAAAATAAATATTTTACCGGCGCTAAAATAGAAGACTGCAGCAGCTGGTCACCATTGTCTGGATAAGAAATGGAATAGGATATGTCTAGTATTCTTTAAAAACTGGCTATAATAAGCTTATCTTAGGGTTAGATGGCCGCTGTGTGGAATAATGTCCAGGGATATTTCATCAAGGTCTCCACTCAAGAACTAATCGTTTCTGCGGCAAATGTGACCAGCCCACTGTTGGTTCAATTAGTAATTCTGCGAGGCATTCCCAATCTTTAACAAAGCACAGATTACAGCAAACATTTAAATAAAGCTTCAAATTGGAGAAAGGCTTTTATAACTGAGTATGTTAGAATGCAATACTTTCAAAATGAAATCCTAGTTAGCCGTGCCGACTAATACAGCAAATGCGAGGATCGCCAGCGCTCATGCACCGCTGGATACCATTCGGTAATGCATCCCTCCTATCGCTACATTTAATATCATACATTAGCTTTAATGGATTGGCCATTTTGTTATTACACTTTTCTCTTCGTGAATGCGGCCATTGGCTATTTCACTTATTAAAGAGATTTTGAACTTGATGTTTTGATTTGAAATGCTGGGAGATTGTGAAATTGGATGGATGCGGAAAAGGACATAATTGTGTCTGTGTTACATTATGTTTATTCGGTGGATGACAAGTTTCATTCAATAGTACAATGTTATTTTTACTGTTTAAGTATCTAGTGCACCGCCTTAATTTTCCTGTCTGATCGTTTGGTTGAATTGCAGATAATGTTTCTTAGCATTAAGTTTGCATTTTTACTTCACTTTTGTACGATAAAGAAAACAACAAATGCTAACTCAGCAATAAGGTCCTTGAAATAAATTACCTTATTTGATCGAAAATTGGTGTAGGTAAACTCAACCATTGAGAAAAGACAAGAACAAAATGAAATAACATATTTCCAATAAAATACGCATAGAGCCTGTCTCATAAAATATACCAACACATCGAATTACAGATGTATTATTTACAGAAAATATTCCAAATAAAATAGATAAAAATTGTGTCAGTAATTCCGCGTCACGGACCATAGGGAAATCATGTAAGATGAATATGAAAGAGCCTAATAGCTTTCTACGTGTGAATGCTCCCAAGACGGCAACAAAGTTTGATGAAACACTTCAGAATGCTAACGGCACGCGAAATTACACCATCCGAAAATGTATATTGATGGTCTCGTTAAAGAAGTTAATTTTTGTGAAAGGTGTTGGAATCTTTTTATTTATTTTCACCATTTTTAAAAAGTTAGAAGCGTTTTTTGTTTTTTCCATACGGGAATCTAATTCTGTCAACAACAGTAATCCTTTTTTAACAATCCTTTCTCTGAAACATGGAGATTAGGTCTAGCCTTTGCTGATCCTAACTTTCCAAAGCTATTTTTCTGAGACAAGTGACATGACACGAGGCAACAAATGAATTATTTTTCACTGTAAAGGTCTCATGTATCACCATTTTGTTATGGACCCCTTTATTTTATTATTTTTACATTCAAAACTAAGTATTCATAATGATTAATTCTTTATTTGTAAAAGCTAACTACCTTTATGAACATCATGAATGCGTCTTACTCAGTTGGCTCTTTCGGGGAACTTCGGATCCTTTATAATGTATTTATAACTAACGAAACTTCCAAAAGGTGCTGTGTGTATGTGCACCTCATTGAACAAATCAAAATAAAGCTATACATTGGCAAAAACACGGTATAGGTTACGTGTATGATTGCCTTGTTAAGGATCTTTAAACAACTTTGGTTCCTCGGATAATTTGTACCGGAAAAATCTGCGTTTCTGCAGTTGGTGTTTACGGATTGGCCTTAAGTACCGACTCCAGCCTTAATGCCAGTTCCCCAGTCATGTTTCCTCTCTCGTCACGATCATCGGCATAAAACCTAATTCGGCCTAACGTATGGTTTCCAAAGCAGATTGCGGCTCCAACGCCCCTTTTATCACATCGTTCCCATATTGAAGCACGTTTTAACACTAAATTCTTACCGTGAGCCATTTAGTGGCTCAAGTCGCGTTCGGTCCGCAGCCACGTTTTACTGCTAGCCTTGCATTATTGAGCCGCTGTACATATAAGTTTGGAATCTTAATACATTCGCGAAATTATTTATAAAAGTTTGCATTCCAGGTGGGTTGGTACTAGAATTTCTAGTCTGCCGTTTAAAACCGTCGCCAGAGACACTTGAAGCTCTCGGAAGATGTGATTCCGAGTGGTCCTGCGGAATAAATGCATGTTACTTTTACTCGGTAACACGTCGGCAATGCAGGAAATGTTGGAAATGCTGACTTATATTTTTGTAGAATCGTTATAACTTGCATTTTCATAACTCGTCTATAAGCAATTAGATAAGAAAAACGTATGTAATGAGATTTAATTGCCTTTCGAGACTTACGGATTATTCATTTGATTAGGTAGTTAGCACAGGTTGACGTCGCTAGATATCAGTCGTTAAGGCGGCTCGATAACATCTAACACTTAATACCTTAGGAATCTAACCTTACACCCCACCAACAATTCGCACTGAGCCCGCGAGTTGTAGTATGCCTCGCGCCACCTCATAGTTGAGGTGAGGCCTATGCGCAGCAGTGGGACGTATAAAGGCCGTTTATGTAATGTGTTTTTTTTTTGAGCTGGAAAACGGAGCATGGAAAGGCCCTCACTCTGTGAACCGACGACCTGGTGCAGTTTGCGGGGACCCGTTGGATGCAGACGGCTAAAGCCACTTGCTGTGGCGTTTTATGGATGAAGCCTATGTCCAGTGAAGATACCTACTAGGAAATAGAAATCACTGTACTAGTATTTATTGAGGTATCTAGACCTTGAGAACTCTCAATAAATATCTTCCTCATGGATTTTCAGATTTGCCGCTTATTCATATTATAATCTAAAACAATATTGTAGCATCACTTAACCTCATGAAGTATTCTGTCTCTTTCATTTCTATTTGCGAATAAGTGGCAGGTTAATTTACTAATCTAATGCTGATTTAGTTCTAACGTTTTAAACGTTTACTTAAACACGATATTTTCATTTGTTTCATATTAAAAGGAAGAAAATAGTTAATAACAACGTTTACCTACTTTTCGAATTTCATGAAATAGCTCATTAGTTTTTTTCTACTAAATTGTTTTCCGTGACACACGCAAGTTGGCTGGCATGCAACAACGACTTTGAATTTATTTCTATGTTCTCACATTAACGCACTGAAATATATGTAAAACAATCTTATCAGATTACTGAGAAACATTGTTGTGCTAACGAACATTATACGACCATTAGAAACATTCATTCACGACCAAAAATAAGCAGTCATTACCTTTTTCATTTCCCTTTAACCACTTAATATGTTGTGAAGTCTCTGGTGACTTAGGTCCAAACTATGAATGTTAACATCTATGTTACTAACTATCTTGATGTGATATACTATCGATGAATTGTGAACTGAGACATCTGTTTACAAATTTTACAGCAAATGCGCTGAAAGAGCCATCAATAAAAGCAATACACGATTCAGCCTAGAACAATCTGGCTTAGATGAAAAACTTTATCTTCACAACTACAGCAAACCATATCACATGTTTCGAGGCAAGCGAATGAGGAAACAATTTATTAACTTCAGTTCATACAGAACAAAATATCATTGGATTTTGCCACAAATACGAAAGTTTTGCAAAAGACGCAAAAAATAGAAAAAGGGCAGGGTTTCGCAATTTCCCCGTAACTATATTCTACCTGAGTGATAACTTTGTCGGAGTTTTGGTTGAAACTCGGAACTCTGGTACAACTATTGGCAAAAACGTAACCAAATCAGGTTAATGTTTTCGGTCGGCAACACGACAAAGTTTTTTCCTCTAAAATATTACGTTTGGGATTCCAGAAGAGGAACTAGGAAATAACTAGGAAAGTTTATTGAACATACTCGTACGTTGTCGTTACAGTATTAAAATAATGTGATGCTAACTCTTCTTTCTTATACCCATGAGTGCCTACCTATTTAACAATTTCCAATTCCATTCAGAAGCAATAGTTACATACCAATAGCACTGCATTGATTTCAGCAAAATATTGTCATCTCCAGATGATAATGACTACAGGAATTTGATGATTATTTTTGTAACTTTTAAACTCACGATCGCTGATTGAAGTGGTTACTAAGTAACATGATGACAAAAGAGGTTAGCGCTGCCGGACTTTTTGCTTTGAGGTTTTAAAGTTATAGAATGACTTTTATGTTGGCACCGTCCAAGATGCTAAATTGGCTTCAAAATCGTAATCTAAAGATCCCATCTTAATAGTCACGAGGATTTTTTCAGGGTGTCATTTTCATTGTTTCAAGAGGTTCAAGTCATGTTTTACGTAGCAAGTAGAGTCAAACTTAATCATTTAATAACATCGCATGTCACCTTTTTCAGATAGAACAAAGCATACCGGCTTTTCTGCAACGCATACTATTTGCCGTTTAAGTTAGTGTGTTGCAAAATAGTACATTGTTATCCTAGGGGTGAAAGTAACTTATTCAGTCCCGAGACGGGGTTTGGCGCCCGGAACGAAGTGAGGGCGCCAATAGTTCGAGGGACTAAATAAGTCTTTCACCCGAGGTAAACACTGTGCTTTTCATTACGAATACAAGGAAAGTAAAAATAAAACATGAATTAGCCAAAGAAAAAGATTTAAAAATAAATGAAGATCGAATTGGCGCTATCCCACCTATTTTGTTTGTTTTTTTTTTCTGTGGCGGGCCCACTATTCAGCCATTATTTTTAATTTTTTTCATTGGAAAAATGGTAAATATTTTGCTCTAAGCTTAGTTATTTTGAAGAAATTGTTGAAACTGAATTATAATAAAGTTATTTATAAAATATACATTCTCTAATCAATACTTAACTTTAAGTTATTTCAATTTTACATTGTGGCTGTATAGAAAGTTGGAACATGGTTCAATAGATATGTGAAAAATAACTAAGTTTTTTTTTAATAATTTGGCAGATGTCAGTTGAAAGTGATTCTCCCTAGGCATGAAAAGTATTACTTTCAGCCCGCTTCTCAGGTCAGTAATGACCTGCTTTCAGAGTATGAGTAATGAAATAGTAGATTGTTACCCTAGGGGTGAAAGTAACTTATTTAGTCCGGAGACGGGGTTTGGCGCCCGAGACGAAGTGAGGGCGCCAATAGTTCGAGGGACTAAATAAGTCTTTAACCCGAGGTAAACACTGTGCTTTTCGATACAAATACAAGGAAATAATAATGAAAATATGAATTAGCTAACGAAAAAATGAGAAAAACAAATGAAGATCGAATTGACGCTTCCCCGCCTATTTTGTTTGGTTTTTTTTCTGTGGCCGGCCCGCTATCCAGCCCTTTTTTTTATCATTGGAAAAATGTTAAGTATTTTGCTCAAAGCTAAGTTATTTTAAATAAATTGTTGAAACTAAATTATAATAAACTTATTTAAAAAATATATATTCTCTAATCAATTCTTAACTTTAAGTTATTTAAATTTTACATCGTGGCTGTATGGAAAGTTGGAACATGGTTCAGTAGATAAATGTGAAAAAGAACTAGTTTTTTTAAATAATTTGACAGCTGTCAGTTGAAAGTGATTCTCCCAAGGGATGAAAAGTATCACTTTCAGCTCGCTTCTCAGGTCAGTAATGACCTACTTTCAGAGTATGAGTGATGAAAAATTGTTTTATTCAATCGCAGTAACTCGTTTTGCATTGTTGAGTTAGTTTTTAAATAAATTGAAACAAGTTTAGTGCTCTCTTTTATGAAAATTGTAATAATAATCCTGATCTAACAAAAATGTAAATTCTACAAAACCTACCATTGATTTTCAACAGAACTGTAACTTTCAGATAATTAGTTTTTTTTATTTTTTAACGGCATTTCAAGTTGAATATAAATGAGTTCCCAAATGGAGTAACGTTAAAATAGAATTTCGAATTGGAGCTCGGAGAGATCCTACAAAAAGCGGTCAGTTTATAATGAAAATCGACGTGTACACAGATTAGAGTATCGATCACGAATGTACGATGTGTTTCTGGTGGTGGTATAAGTGAAAAGATTGTTTTTTTTCAGTTAATGTTCCGTGGTAAACAATTAACAATTTTCAACATTTCTGTCTACAAGTGTCCACATCCAGAAAAAAGCGAACTGGCATCGAACTTTGTACTTATAACAAACTTTATTGTTAGAGTAACCAACTTATCAATTTGCTAGAAAATAATGGCTACTACGTTGGGCTTAAAGTGTATGCCTCCGAGTGTTGTGTTCACCAGTAGTGGCCGCCCGCGACTTCGTCCGCGTGAAGTTAAATTGATTATTTGATAAATTGTAGCCTAAGTCCTATTCAGATGTAAAAGCAATATTATCGTAAAGTTCCAATAACAACCATTCAGTAGTTTTTATGTGAAAGAGCAACACTGCAAATCCATCCACACATACAAATTTCGCATTTATAATACTCGTATTAGAGGATGACGGCATCATTCCTCGGACTACACCGCATTACTTACATATAACTGTGCGCGTATGTTGTGTTGTTAAAAAAACAACAGTGAAGCCTAAATAGCTTTAATAGATGATTTATTTTCAGTGATAGAGGTTTGCTTAAAAAACTGATTCACCGGCTACACAGCAAAAGATGAACCTAGTGTCTATTGGTTACCAGTTTTTTTTTACAGTTTTTTATAGCACGCATTTGACCACAATCTCACCTGCTATGCTATTCCAGCGGACGCCAAAACTCCCTTCGCTCGTGTGAGTGAACTTTAAAATTCAATTTCTTTGCAACTGTGGTCGTTTGAAAAAAAAGGACGAAGACAAATAACATTTTTAAATTATTTACATACAAAATGAGAGAAAATACTAATTAAAAGTAAAGAGTATTGATGATTGAGGTAAGCGTGAAGCACCGAGATGTGAAGTGATGTCCGCCGGAATAGCACCCCTGATCGTAAGTGATGATGTCATCTAAGATGGTACATGTCAACCTAACAAATGGCTGTTCACTTTCATCTTGAAGAGGCCCAAGTTCTATTGCTGTGGAAGCACTTTAGCAGGATGCTCATACCAACCTAAACGCTATCTCTTTCACTTTGAACTCTACCGGAACACACCTGTGCAGGACAGTTGGACAGGCTTAATGGGAAGTTATTCCTTGGCCGATAGACTGGATCATTCCAATGCTAAATTACACTAGTATTCGGATACGGTATTTAGGCCAGTGTGCTTACAGAACTATTTCCAAGCACATCAGTGGAAACCTAAAAGCGTACTTCGGTTTCTACTGACACGTGATATGATTATTATGCCTAGTACTTTCACCATCATCTTTTTTTTTGGCAACTGCATCACGACTACAGATGAACACAGGCCTTAGCCATTGCATCCACCTTCATCCGACCCTCATCAGGTCATCCCTCCACATTGCTGCGCTGGTCTTCAAATGGCCGCCATTCAAGAACTTTTCTTACCCAACGGCCATCAGTTCTTCGCGCTATGTGCTTCGCCCACTGCCACTTCAACCTGCTGATTAGTATTTTGAAATAACAAATACAGCTGAATAGCTCAGTTAATACATAACATACCCACTCTAACGGCCATAATATCTCAGCCTCAGTCAGAAGCACTGATTGTTGCCGTCATAGTGAAAGGAACATTCAGAATACCACTTTCGCCCTGGGAATCTGAAACCCAACGTAGTCAAGCGCGAGCTAACCGCCGTTATCCGGGTTGCTTAGGTTGTTTTTTATCGGAGCGTGTTCCGTTCAGTTTTGAGCTCGGGCTCCCAGCCAGAGTGTATAACCACTAAGCCACAACGCTCTCACACGATACGATAACTAACACATGTATTTATAATGTAAAGCATAATCATATTATATTCTCTTCCTATATATTTTTACAAGTATATTGCCTTAAAATAATATTTTCATGACCTCTGTATCTAGGTTATGAAATAAAAACAGTGCGAAAAATCCAGTGTTTTCCGCCGAGCTTACACCAGTCTATGTATTAGGCAGGGAGCTCATCACCTCAACAAATACGGCATGTCTGGAATCAGAGTCGGCACATGTGTACTTACCCTCCTGGGAAATAAATTGTTCACGCCCCGGCTGATTGCGGCCTTATGAGTTTTTTTCTGGGGCCTGTTTAAATATAAACGAAGATAAAAAAAGATGATCACGCGTTGCTTTTGAGGAAAACACGTGTTTTTGGTGGTAATATGCCGAAATTAAGTCGTCGTCGAGTTGCGGGTTACTAATATGGTCATTAATTACTACGAGAACAAGGTAATTAGTTTTCGGAAAAGAGGTTCGAATATGTTTTACTTATTTTAAGTACTATATAGACACTTTAATGGATTGCACAAGATATTCGCCGTCTCCGGTTGAATGACAAAGTTTTGTTAGACTTCTACAGACTAAAATCATTTTATTAGAAAAGTACATTTTGAATAGATGACATCCATGGTCTATGTTCAGCAGTGGACGTCGAATGGGCTGCTGATGATGATGATAATGACATCCATACACAGAAAAAATAAAAATGCTAATCATTTGCTCATGGATGTTTGCCCTGAGCGGGGATCACATCCGCCCATGGATGTTTGTCCTGGGCGGGGATAAAATCGTTATATGTGGCGCTCAATGCGAGATCTTTACCCAAGAGGCCTAAAAATTGGTCAGTGGACAGTTAGTATCAATTTGATGTGTGTAAAAAGGCACTTCATCTGTAAAAAAACTGTTGTTTTAGTTTTTTTTAAACTTCATAATATAAGTATTACGACTGTCATTGTAGTATTACAATTGTTCATGTCAAACCGTCGACCTTCTTGCCCTATCTGTTAGAGCACATTATAATGATACTGACTGTAGGACGACATAGTAGCAAAATTTAATTCTTCAGAAGTTTTATTAATATCCGCCTGTGTTTTCTGTAGCTTCTTCTCCATTATTCACAGTAGGAAGCATAATCATTGGGTGGAATGAAACGCCCTCAACAACTCTCTCGGCAAAATTAATGAAGTGTTTTCTTACAGCCCCTTCACACACTTTGGTATTCACACACAACGGAGTTTTCCTCATAGCACTTGTGCAGGACAGCCTAGTACATAATGTTAGTACATAAGTAATGTATATTAGAATAACTAGTTTTGTATAAAGTAAATTGTGTAAGTTTAGCATTTAATCAAATAGCGTTTTATATAGCTGCTCTGCTCTAACAATTAGTACTCTTCTAACAGTTAGCACTCTTCTAACAGTTAGTACTCTTCTAACAGTGTGAAAATGTAAATTTAATGTCTTAGTAATTGTTGTTAGTCTTCAAATGTAATGTAGCTTGTTCCTATTTTGTAAGTTTGTTGTGTACTTATTAAAACGATTGAATTGGTGTAGTTTTAATACCCTAATTAGGTAGGAAACTAATTAGGAAGGCAAATAAGAGACCTAAATTAGGTAGGAAACTAATTAAGTAAGAGATAATAATAGAAAATGTAACGAAATAGGAATGTAGCATAAGTTTTTAACAATAAAGGAAATACAAATCCTCTAGACTCGAGATTGCCTAGGTAGGTAAGAGATAGGAATAGAATGCTGTCTCGCTCGCAACTAGTGCTCACTCATTCGCACACATGCGCCGTCCCGCTCACTCAGAGATGCTGCTGCGCGGCTCTCCCGCGCTGCGATTGGCCGGACGGCGAAAAAGCACTGCGGATTAGTGTCACCAGTTGCGAGCGAGGGAATGCAATATAATTGGGCCAATGTTTACCCAAATTGTACACTTCGCATCCAGCCGCCACAGCGAGCAGACGCTCGCATCCGCTGCCGCCCGCTCCGCTCCATTGTTCCCGCGCGCCTTTGTCGGCGCCGCCTTTGTGTTCGCGGCGGCTTTGTGTCGCCTGCGCGCACATTCTTCGCCCAGTTAGTAACGGATTAAGTCCGTTGCTAGCCCGGGCAGTTATTTTAGTTGCCTTTTTCAAGGCGACTAACTTAACATTTTGTGATTAAATCCACTATTTTTGTGGTCAACAGGCTGATACCTAACGGTGCCATTACGAAACCTGTTGGGTGTGGACCCGAGACACCGGCTTTGCCCCTTTTGGGCAACGCTAAACTCGGCTGGGATTGTCACCACCGGCCTTGGGGGAACTCCTAGTCGACGACAATCATCTCCTTCCCAACCCTACCCTTTCCCTACCATCCCATCCCTCTTGTGTTGTTTGGGCGTTCGGAGCATCCGCTCTGAGCTACCCTCTGCACTTGAGGCAGTTAGGAACCACTTCGCACATTAAGATTGGCGAGGCGGATACAAGCTTAGGGCTCATTAATTAAGTACTCACCCTCCCCGTCTTACCCCGGCGGGGAGCATACATACACAAACACATCCCTGGGTAACACCCAACCCGGGGCTAAACGTGTTAGGACAATTAGCGCGATTGCCGCACAGTTTCTTGGCACTTCTTCTGTGCGGAACGCGACGCGTTTGAAGTGCTGTAAAAATACGTTAGTATTAGATAGCTGTTTGGTCGGACGCCATGTCGCGTACCGACCAAAACTCTCCCTTTTTGGAGAAGCTCTTCAAGCTTCTCGCTTCCAAGGAAGGCCTACTGGGTTCCCTCGTCTCAGAATTACCTGAGATCAGGGAATACTTTGACGAGGTCGCCCAGGACGCCTCTCCTAAGCCCGTTTTTAATCCCACCTCAACTGGGCCCTCTTCTGCGACCCCCGATGACGCACTAGAATGCGCCATGGAGGTCGCAGTTGAGACCTCCCCAGACGAGGACTCCTCCTCTACCTCATCCTCAGATGAGGATTTTACTACCGTTGTCGGTAAGAAGCGTGCTAAGCGCGCTAAAACCACTTCGGCCCCTCCCTCTAAGAAGCAAAATGACTCGCCAGAGTCCCCACCCATGCTCGACGTGACCTGCGAGGCTCCCGCGCCCCGCAATATCCCGCTAACGCCCTCAGTCCCTGTGGCGACACGCGCGATCCCTAGCAAGCCCGCGACCTCCGCGGCATCCGCTAAGACCACCAACCCATCTAGCTCTACCTCTTCCCAGAGGAAAGAGCCTTCCCCACCGCCTCTATTTATCCAAGATAAAGCGCTTTGGATCGATGTATCCAAGCGCTGTAACTCTTTAGGTATTAATTACCTATCGGCGCGTACCACTTCGACGGGAATTAAAGTTTCCGTCCAAACCGCCAAAGACCATCGTCGTCTTACGACCCTTTTGAAGGATATGAAAGTATCCTTCCATACCTACGCCCTCCCTGAGGATCGGCTGCTTCGCGTAGTCGTGAAGGGAGTCCCAAAAGAGGTTTCAACCTCCGATGTCCAGGCCGATTTAAAGGCCCAAAATTTACCTATCCTGGAAGTGCACCGCATGCATCGCGGTCGCTCCCACGCCCCCTACGACATGGTTCTTGCCGTTTTGGAGCATTCGCCCGCCGGCAAGGCCATTTTTAACATCAAGACGGTGTGCCAGCTCTCTGGTATCACCGTCGAAGCCCCTCATAAAAGGGGCACCATAGGGCAGTGTCATCGCTGCCAGCTCTACGGGCACTCTGCCCGCAACTGCTTTGCTACTCCCAGGTGCGTTAAGTGCCTGGGTGACCACGGCACGGCTGATTGCCCCCGCCCCAAGGACCTCTCTCAGTGCACGGAGCCTCCAAGCTGCGTGCTCTGCGGAGAAACGGGTCATCCCGCAAACTACCGCGGTTGCCCCAAAGCCCCTAAGTCCCAGCGCCCCAGTCGCGCCCCGGCTCAGAGCCAACTCTCCTGGAGGGCCCGTCCAGCCCCCATTAACTCCCAAGTCCGCCCAGCCGTGCCAGACCAATCTTTGGCCAACTTCCCGGCCCTAACAAAGTCTCCGCAGACTATCCCTCCCCTTATTAACGTACCCTGGGTACGTAATACCTCTCAAGTGGCACCTAGCCCTCCCCATTACCAGGCCCCTGTTGCCAGGCCCGTACAAAGGCCCGCGCCTCCCTCACCTCCCGCCCCGCAGGTCACATCGGCCTCCCAGTCCTCTCTAAGCGACTACTCTCTAGTGTCGCGCTTCCTCGGAGTAATAGACTTCGACGAAGTTTCTAGAGTAGCCAACCTACTCAGAGCCGCCGAAGGCAATCCCGCCCTCATGTTCGAGGCGGCTATCCAAGCCCATAAGATAGGCATGTCCCTGTCCACTTTTAAATGTAACCCATAATGGATGTTACACCTAAAGGTAGAGTCAAACCTAGGTCCCTTAGAGTAGGGTTTTTCAATGCTGACGGCTTAGCCAAACAGCATTATCTAGTAGCTGAATTTCTCAAGACCCACCAAATAGATATTTTTCTAGTTCAGGAAACTTTCCTTAAGCCCTCTAGGCGAAATCCCCGAATAGCGAATTATAACATTGTCCGTAACGATAGGATATCCCAAAAGGGTGGCACCTTAATTTATTATAAACGATCTTTGCATTGCACGCCCATAGACCCTCCTCCTAATCTCGAATGGTTGGAGACCTCTGTCTGCCGCCTCGGTATGACTGGTCACAGACCTATTACCATTGTCTCTGCATATGTAGGGCCAAATAAAACCGGGAGTAGTAAAACCCTTACCTCCCGTGACCTTCAGACTATAATGAATATCGATAGCTCGGTTATTCTGGCAGGCGACTTGAACGCTAAGAGTGGCTCGTGGGATTGTAATTCTACAAACTCACGTGGCACTCTGCTTGAGATGCAAGCGAGTCTAATTGGCTTCGATATCATTGCTCCCATGAGTCCCACCCATTTCCCTAAAATTGAAGGCCATAGACCTGACGTGCTCGATATAGCAATTCTGAAGAATATAAATCTACGTTTATCTTCTATAGAAGTGCATCACGAGCTCGACTCAGACCATAGACCTGTGATCTTAGAGCTCATTCCCCGGATAGGCCCCCCAGACACAGGCTCCCCTGCCCCTGAAAAAGTGATAGTGGATTGGAATCGACTGGGCCACAGCCTCAAGTCTATTCCAAACCCATTATTAAACTTAGCTTCCGGAGACTTAACCTCCGTCCAAGACACAGTAGGTGCAATCGACTCCGTTACCAGTCATGTACAGAGCGTCGTGGAGGACTGCTCACGGCGGGTCCCTGTGTTGGGTCACCAACGCTGGAACCTGCCACCTGATGTACGTGCGCTGTTGACGGAGAAGAACGCAGCCACCCGAGCTTATGACTCATATCCCACTGACGCTAACCGTCGTCGCTTACGGTCTTTACAGAGGGACGTAAAGCTCCGTATAAGCGAGTTTCGGAACTCTCAGTGGGATGAGATGATAGGTAGTTTAGAGCCCTCCCACCTAGCTTTCTGGCAACTCGCCCGTAAGCTAAAGTCTGATACGGTTTCCCCGATGCCACCCTTATCCCGACCCAATCTGCCCCTGGCTTTCGATGACTGTGAAAAGTCTGAATGCCTCGCAGACAGCTTAGAAGCGCAATGCTCTCCCAGTACCCTCCCAGTAGATCCCGAACATGTCTCGCTAGTCGACTCTGAAGTCGCACGTAGGGCAAGCCTCCCCCCCTCCGATCCTCCTCTAGCTAGTATTACGGTTGAGGAAGTTCAAACTATCGTCAAGGACCTCCACCCCCGAAAAGCACCAGGCTCTGACGGGATATCCAATAAAGTGCTCAAGCACTTCTCCACTCCTCTTTTTATAGTTCTCACTGCGATATTCAACGCAGCTTTGAGTAACAACATCTTTCCACAAGCGTGGAAAGAAGCTATTGTCATTGGTATTCACAAGCCAGGCAAACCCCGAACTGAGGCCACTAGTTACCGCCCCATTAGTCTCCTAAGTTGCATAGGAAAAATTTACGAACGCCTCATCCTTAGACGACTCAAGGACTACGTAGAGTCCAAGAGCCTCCTTCCTGACGAGCAGTTTGGCTTTAGACCCAAACACTCATGCGTCCAGCAGGTGCATCGCATAGTCGAGCACGTCCTAACCGGTTTTGGTAGGCGGAACTCCCACAAAACCGGCGCCCTCTTTTTCGATGTAGCGAAAGCGTTTGACAAGGTCTGGCACAATGGCTTGATTTACAAGCTATATTTACTTGGTGTCCCAGATCGTCTCGTGCTCATCATTCGAGACTACCTTGCAAATCGCACTTTTCGTTACAGAGTGGAAGGGATTTTGTCTCAACCACACCCAATAAGAGCCGGAGTCCCTCAAGGCTCCGTTCTCTCGCCCATTCTGTTTACGCTGTTCACTAGCGATCTCCCAACTTTTAAGCGCTCTCGCGCACCTGTTAAGATAGCCCTTTTTGCGGACGATACAGCTCTCTACTGTACGCACCGCAGACTGGAACCCATTCTCAAATCTCTCCAAAACGCCGCCAATACCATCGGCGAGTGGTTTAGGAAATGGAGAATAGAAGTCAATCCTGACAAAAGTGCCGCTATCCTCTTCCAAAGGGGCGGTCACAGTAGAGACCCACCACCCAATATCACTATGTTCGAACAATCTATTCCCTGGGAAAAGAAAGTTCGCTACTTAGGCGTCCACCTTGACCGTAGTTTGTGCTTCCGAGACCACATTAAAATAGTTAGAAATCGCGCCTACTTTGCCCTAGGCCGCCTCCATTGTCTTCTTAACAAGAGTAGTAAGTTGTCCCTTAGAAATAAGGTGCGACTTTACACGTCTTGTATTCGCCCCATCATGACCTATGCTAGCCCCGTGTTCGCACACGCCGCTTCCACCCATATCTACAAGCTACAGTCCATTCAGAATAGGTTCATGCGCAAGGCCACGGGTGCCCCTTGGTTCTTACGCAATGAAAATCTCCACTTAGACTTAGAGCTGCCTACCATCCAGCAGTATCTAAAACAGTTGTCCTCCCAATTCTTCGACTCTACCATGACCCACCCAAACCCCTTAGTAGTCCAAGCCTCCAACTATGTCCCTAAATCTCTTTCTGGAAAGAACGGCCGAAAGCTACGTCGTCCTAGACACGTTACTATCGAGCCTGACGATCCCATCACCCTATTTATCGCCTCCGCCAAACAGCTCGCGCCAAGCCAACACTCTACACGACCGAGATATCGTCCACGCCGGCGTGGACGCGCGTCGCGGCCCCAACCTTTTAGTCATGCTTCGCGGTACCGGCACGTCCCCGGCCGCTTCTCTCCCCAAACTTACGTTAGATTGCCTAGTCCCAGTAACGCCCTAAGCCGAGGCTCGGCCCCCCCTGGGGGCACCCTTAGGCCTGTTACTTAACTGCTAGGGGTTGTGAGCCTTCCGCTCACCCCATTGCCCGGTAAAGCTGTGAAAGTCATACCTTGGACTAACAGCTAGTCAATTCAAAAAAAAAAAAAAAAAAAAAAAACCCAAATTGTGACAGTCCTGAAGCAACCGTGAAGACAAGGCGAATCCCTGCCCGACCGAGAACCGTAAAACCGCGCTCTTAAGTAGGCTGTATTAGGTGTCAGCTAGATAGCGATTTTCTTAGTATACACAGCTTCGAACCGACCTGAAGAGCGACTGCGTCCCGAGAATTTGAGAACGTAAACACCCAGTGACCGGCAATCACGAACAAGAGTATATGAGTCTAGAGGAGGCGTGTATTTTTAAATACAACCACTCTTTCATTATTTCATATCCCCCACTCTCACAACCGACAGACCAAGTACGCTTGGCCTGTTACGTACCCACCGCATAACCGTGACGGCTAAAGTTACCGAAGAATCGGGCGGTGCGGGTACATTTTGGTCCTAACGAGCCGAATAGTGGTTTTAGGTTGTGAGAACTTGGGGGAAAATGCCGGTCACGCGTTCGACGTCGGGACGCCGCTCAGTTCGAGCAGTGTCGGCTGGGCGTTTCGATACGCCACCAGCGGTGGAGCTGCCCGAGGGAGCGCTCGCCGCTGGCGATCAGTTAGCCGCCGTACCCCCCCCCGTAATGCCGCCCGTCGTCGCCGCCGTTACCGCCGCCGCTGAGCCCGTAGCCAGCAGGCCCGCCGCCGCCGCCGTCGCCGTCACCTCTGACGATGTCCGCACAATAGAAGCGTCATCCCGAGGGCCGTCGCCGCCGCCGCCCAGAAACGTAACACGCAGAAGAAGTCCCGCCAGAACGAGCGAAGAAACGATGACGAAAACATGGGACGATGAAAGTACCTCCACGACGAATGCATCAGGACTGCATCGTGATGTTGCGGGGCCTAAGCCCCGCCAAGAATCCGAGAGAGGGGCGCCTCCTCGGTCCGCACGACCGTCCATAAAGTCGAGACGGTCTGCGCGGCTCGCTGCGGCGAAAGAAGATTTATTGCGCCTCCAAATACAATTGGCTGCCGCCCGCGTCGCCGCTATTGAAGAAGAATACGACGACGCGGAAAGCACGCATGAAGATACCGTGATCTCGAAGCATGAGTCGGCGCGACGAGTCACGGAATGGCTGAACGAAAGTGTTGCGGTTAACGCCGAAGTAACGTTCCCGCCAACACAAAACGTTCAAGAAAATAGAAGAGCGGCGCCGCCCAAGAATGACGACGCCGCCCGCCCACGATTGGGGGCGAATATTGACGAGCAACACAAAGAGTTGCAGTTGCAAAGGAAGACTGTCGAAGACAGAACAGCGGCGCCGCCCAAAATTGACGACGCCGCCCGCCCACGATTGGGGGCGAACATTGAAGAGCAACACAAAGAGTTGCATAACAAAGTGCACGCGCCGCCGCCGCAACTGCTGCCGCTGCGAGCGCCTGCGAAAGAAGACTCTTCACCGGCGGGAGATAACGCGACGCAGCATCCGCAGACCATACACTTGGCGGAGTTAGCGTCTGCGATCGCGCTCGCCGCCCGGTCAGGAGCACAGATGGCGCCACAGCGCCACTTAACAGAGCTGCCTGTATATAACGGGTCTTATCAAGAGTGGCTATCTTTCCGAGCAGCCTACAATGAAACAGCGGGATTAAATACGGACTTAGAAAATATCGCCCGGTTACGCCGCAGCCTCCGAGGAAGAGCCAAAGAAGTTGTCGAGAATCTACTGATTTTCAACGCCAAGCCAGAGGAAGTGATGAAGATGTTGGAGTCTCGATTCGGCCGCCCAGACGCTATCGCCCTCGCAGAACTTGAGCGTCTGCGAGCCCTGCCACGCCCATCTGATTCACCGAGAGACCTCTGCATCTTCGCCACTAAGGTAGCCAACGTAGTCTCGACACTTAAGGCGTTAGAAAAAGTGTATTACTTATACAATCCGGAGGTTACGAAGAACACCATCGAGAAGTTAACGCCGGCGATGCGATATCGATGGTTCGACTTTGCGGCTGAACAGAATAAAGAAGAGGCCGACTTATTGAAATTGTCGCGCTTCTTAGTTCGCGAAGCCGACCGCTGCGGGCCCTACGCTCAACCGGAAGTGATAGCAGAAACGGGCCACGCGCAACCTCAACGAAGGGCGAAGACATTTACCGCATTGGAGGACGCGCGTGATAATAGAGAGTGCCCAGTTTGTAAGAAAAGCGGTCACCACGCATGGAGCTGCAGAGAATTCCTGGAAGCGGATCTAAATAGCAGGTGGGATTTAGCTAAGAATAAATCAATATGTTTCAAGTGCTTGCGTAGAAGAATAAGAGGTCACAGCTGCAACGCAAAACCTTGCGCTATAGATGGGTGCGGCCGCTCACATCACGCCCTGCTCCACAATTACAAGAAAAGAGATGGTGAAGCCAAGATCGCAGCAAGTGATAAAGTCGTCGCCTCTACATGGACGCCAAAGCAGACGCAGGCCTATCTGAAGATAGTTCCGGTCCGCGTCTCCGGGCCCAAAGGCGACGTAGACACGCACGCGCTCTTGGACGACGGCTCGACGGTCACGCTCATAGACGCCGACCTGGCGAGACAGACTGGCGCCAGAGGACCGGACCCTCTCCGAATCGAGGCCATCGCCAACACCGAAGTGGATGCAGCACAATCGAGGCGGGTTGCGCTCACACTCCAAGGCTCGACTGGAAAATGCAAGATACAGGCGCACACTTTCAGCGGCTTGAAACTATCAGCACAGAAGGTAACAAACCAAGATGTAGCCGGCTGCCGACACGTAGAGGACATCGCCCATCAGCTGCTTACAACAGCTGATGCGACACCAAGGATTCTCATCGGCCAAGACAACTGGCACTTGCTGATAGCCACAGAATTCAGGAGGGGCCGACGAGATCAACCTGTCGCCTCTCTTACACCGCTGGGATGGGTGCTGCACGGCGCGCACACGCGCTCACTTGGACAACGCGTGCATTACGTCAACCACCTGATAGACGTTGACGCCAGTATGGACGAGCAGCTTAAGCATCATTTCGCACTTGAAAGCCTGACTATCACTCCGAAGCTGCCTTCGAGCGACCCCGAACAGCGTGCGTTACGCATGCTTGAAGAAAATACGAAGCAAATGGACAACGGGCGCTACGAAACAGCACTTCTATGGAAAAATGAAGACGTCGTGTTGCCTAAAAACTACGACAACGCTCGCCGAAGACTGCTCAATACAGAAAACAAGATAGATAAGAATCCGCAGCTCAAACTGAAATATGAAGAACAGATGAACGCGCTCGTAGTGAAGGGCTACGCTGAACGCGCGCCGCCTATCAGTGATAAGAAGAAGACTTGGTACCTGCCTCACTTTCCTGTGCTTAACCCTATGAAGCCGGGCAAGGTAAGAGTTGTGCATGATGCTGCTGCCAAGACTAAAGGAGTGTCGCTGAACGATCACCTGCTTACCGGACCTGATCTGCTGCAATCCTTGCCTGGAGTCCTGATGAGGTTCCGACAACACCCAGTCGCAGTTACCACGGACATTGCTGAGATGTTCATGCAGGTCAAGATCAGACCGGAAGACAGAGACGCGTTGAGATACCTGTGGAGAGGAGATCAGCGGGGTGACACTAAGCCGACGGAGTACCGAATGACGTCTCTTATCTTTGGTGCTACGTCATCCCCGGCCACAGCTATCTTCGTGAAGAACGCGAACGCAATGAAGCACAAAGACACGAATCCAGCAGCGGTAACCGCGATCGTCAGACATCATTACGTCGACGATTATCTGCAGAGCTTTCCGACTGAAGAGGAAGCATTAGCGACGGCGCGCGAAGTTAGGAAAATTCAACAAATGGCACACTACGAGCTGCGACAGTGGGCGTCCAACTCTGTGGACGTACTGGAAGGCCTCGGAGAAAGGCACGATAAGGCGCCCTCCATCGACCTGCACGACGGCACGAAGATGGAGCGCGTTCTGGGGCTCATATGGGAACCCCGGGCCGACATTCTCGCCTTCAACTTAGACTTGGCGCGGCTACCACCGGAGATAATAGACACCAGTGAGCCCACCAAACGGGTAATATTGAAAGTGGTCATGACGCTGTTTGACCCCCTAGGCTTTGCGTCCCCAGTGACGACGCGAGCGAAACAGATTCTCCAAGAAACATGGCGCCGGGGATCAGGATGGGACCAGAAGATGGACAACGATCTCGCAGAACAATGGCGCGAGTGGATGGGCCACCTAAAAGCACTCAAGAATGTCGCCATTCCCAGATGTCTGCCAAGCTACACTAGTGCGTCGAGACGTGAGCTTCATGTGTTTACAGATGCGAGCGAAGTTGCTCATGCCGCCGCTATCTACTGGCGCGTCGAGACAGCGCAGGGCGAGCCTCTTGTCTCACTCGTCCTCGCCAAAGCGAGAGTGGCACCGCTCAAAGTGACGTCAATACCGCGGCTAGAACTACAGGCTGCGGTGATGGGATGCAGAATGGCGGCAGCTGTAATCGAGGAACACGACTTGAAACCAGACGAAAGAATCTACTGGACCGACAGTAAGACAGTGCTCGCCTGGATCAGAAATGGTGCGCGCTCATACCGTCCGTACGTCGCGCATCGAATAGCCGCGATCGAAGAAAACAGTGTGGTGAAAGAGTGGCTGTGGGTGCCCACCAAACTGAATGTGGCTGATGACGCCACCAGAGACGTTCCCTCCGACCTGAGTGTCCAACATCGATGGTTTCGAGGCCCAGACTTCTTACACGAACACCCGTCCACCTGGCCCATAGAGAAGGTAACCCCAGTGCAGCCGACAGGAGAAGAGAAGGTGCTGACTACGAAAAATCGAAGCCCAAGAAACAGTATAAAAGAAGCCCTGCCTAACAATGAAAGATTTTCGCGATATGAAAGGTTAGTAAGAACAACAGCGAGAGTCTTACAATTCATCGATCTCTGCCGAAAAGTGAAGAATACAGTCCGTTATAGAAGAAACAAGAAAAATGCAGAGAAAGATCCGACGTGGCGAAAGAATACAAAGAAGGTGGGGCCCAAAGTTTTAAATAAGAAAATTGTGAATGAAGATCGTCGCTACATTACGCTAGACGCCGACACGCTTCGTAAAGCTGAAGCATTGCTAGTGAAAGCCATCCAAGAAGATAGCTTCTCCGAAGAATTGAAGCTGCTGAATAACGGCTTAAGAGTGCCGAACAGCAGCCGCCTACACACGTTGGCCACCGAGATGATAAATGGAATCATCTGTTTGAAAACACGCATCGATGCCGCGATCGGTGTGTTAGAAGATTTAAAGCGGCCGCCTGTGATTGACGGGAACCACCGCATCACACGGTTGTACATGGAGTGGGTCCACCGTCGGCTACATCACGCCGGCGTGGAGGCCACCATCAACGAGTGCAGACAGCGCTACTGGATCCTGCGACTCCGACCAATGGCGCGGGCTATAATACATAGCTGCCTGCCGTGCCGCATAAGAAGAAGCGCTCCGCCGGTGCCGCCTACGGGCAACCATCCGCCCTGTAGGCTGGCGCATCATCATCGACCCTTCACCTACACCGGCGTCGACTACTTCGGCCCCCTCACTGTCACCGTGGGCCGAGCGACGCAGAAGCGGTACGTCGCGCTCTTCACATGCCTAACTACACGGGCAGTCCACCTGGAAGTCGCAGCGACTCTCAGCACTGACTCTGCCGTCATGGCGCTGCGGCGCATGATAGCGAGACGAGGGTGTCCCACTGAGATATGGTCGGACAACGGCACCAACCTACAGGGTGCCGACAAAGAGCTCCGACGTGCCATTGATCAAGCCACAGAAGAGGAGGCGAGCAAGAGGATCATCAATTGGAGGTTCATCCCTCCCGGTGCCCCTTTCATGGGCGGGGCCTGGGAGCGCCTGGTGCGAAGTGTCAAGGTGGCGCTGACGACGGCTCTGCGCGAACGACACCCCAGCGAGGAGGTCCTCGCTACTCTCCTGGCCGAGGCTGAATACACAGTCAACAGCCGGCCTCTCACCCACGTCTCCGTGCAGCCTGATGACCCTGAGGCCATCACTCCAAACCACTCCCTGCTCGGCGGGACGGCCGGCACGACGACGCCCGGCACTTTCAACGACGGGGACCTCATCGGGCGCACACACTGGCGCGCATCTCAGCGCCTGGCCGACCTATTCTGGGCCAGGTGGCTGAGAGAGTACCTGCCGGAGCTTCAACACCGGCGGGAGCCCCAAGGAAGAGGGCCAGCAGTCAAGATCGGCGACGTCGTGCTCATAGCCGACGGGACACTGCCTCGCAACACTTGGCCGCGAGGACTCGTCACAGCAGTCTTCCCCGGGCCCGACGGCGTCATCCGAGCCGTCGACGTGCGCACCAAGGGCGGCACACTGCGGAGACCAACCAAGAAGCTCGTGATCCTGCCTACGGAGCCAGCCGCCTGCTAACAAGGAGTGCGTCGACCAAGGACGGCGCACGGCGGGAGAGATGTGCAGGACGGCCTAGTACATAATGTTAGTACATAAGTAATGTATATTAGAATAACTAGTTTTGTATAAAGTAAATTGTGTAAGTTTAGCATTTAATCAAATAGCGTTTTATATAGCTGCTCTGCTCTAACAATTAGTACTCTTCTAACAGTTAGCACTCTTCTAACAGTTAGTACTCTTCTAACAGTGTGAAAATGTAAATTTAATGTCGTAGTAATTGTTGTTAGTCTTCAAATGTAATGTAGCTTGTTCCTATTTTGTAAGTTTGTTGTGTACTTATTAAAACGATTGAATTGGTGTAGTTTTAATACCCTAATTAGGTAGGAAACTAATTAGGAAGGCAAATAAGAGACCTAAATTAGGTAGGAAACTAATTAAGTAAGAGATAATAATAGAAAATGTAACGAAATAGGAATGTAGCATAAGTTTTTAACAATAAAGGAAATACAAATCCTCTAGACTCGAGATTGCCTAGGTAGGTAAGAGATAGGAATAGAATGCTGTCTCGCTCGCAACTAGTGCTCACTCATTCGCACACATGCGCCGTCCCGCTCACTCAGAGATGCTGCTGCGCGGCTCTCCCGCGCTGCGATTGGCCGGACGGCGAAAAAGCACTGCGGATTAGTGTCACCAGTTGCGAGCGAGGGAATGCAATATAATTGGGCCAATGTTTACCCAAATTGTGACAGTCCTGAAGCAACCGTGAAGACAAGGCGAATCCCTGCCCGACCGAGAACCGTAAAACCGCGCTCTTAAGTAGGCTGTATTAGGTGTCAGCTAGATAGCGATTTTCTTAGTATACACAGCTTCGAACCGACCTGAAGAGCGACTGCGTCCCGAGAATTTGAGAACGTAAACACCCAGTGACCGGCAATCACGAACAAGAGTATATGAGTCTAGAGGAGGCGTGTATTTTTAAATACAACCACTCTTTCATTATTTCATATCCCCCACTCTCACAACCGACAGACCAAGTACGCTTGGCCTGTTACGTAACCACCGCATAACCGTGACGGCTAAAGTTACCGAAGAATCGGGCGGTGCGGGTACAGCACTTTTATTTTATAATTATGATAAGAACAGTTACTAAGGGATGTTGTTTTCTCTCAAGATTTTTTAAATCTGTCATTTAATCAAAAGATGGAACTGACTTTAGGAATAACATTGCACAACAAAAATGAAGGCCAAGTCTGATTACGTCTCGACTTGTTTAGTAGTTAAAAATCTATGTTGTTAACCAAATTTATATTTAAGAGTAGTTTATTGATTAAAGAAAAGGTTCTAAGAACCCTGAACATGTGTAAGAGTGTGCTTAAATTTATCATCGGAATCGAACTACTTGTTTTTTTTTTCAAATTGTATCCTGTGTGCTATTCAGATGTATAAGCTATATTATTGTATAGTTTCATTTAAATCCATTCGGTAGTTTTACGTGACAGAGCAACACTGCTCATCCACACTTACAAACTTTCACATTTATAATCTTAGTAGGATAGTTGGACTAGCGGCCGCCCGCGACTTGTCATTTGTTGTTATTCAGTTGTTATTAGACTTGTTATTCAGATATATGAGCTGTGTTACTGTAAAGTTTTATTCAAATCCATTTAGAAGTTTTTACGTGAAAGAGCAACACGGCACATCCACACATACAAACTTTCACATTTATAATATTAGTAGGATTGTTGAGTATCTTTGAATGTAACCATAACTTAAAAACCACTTCAAAATAAATCTGCGTCCAAGCACTTCTGCTAAGTTGAATTGCATTCTTCCAGTATTCGCTCAATTTAACTACAATTTGGTTACTGCAAATCAAAGAACAGCTCCACTTGGACGTACTCCAAGTAGACCCTGATAGTCTTCGTAAGCCCGTTCATTACAGTAAATTTATTTGATAGCGACCTCGTTCAGCGTCTTGGGATATTTTTTATTACCGCTGCGTCCCAAGATGCATCTATTTTCTACGACAATGAAAGCGCCTTTCTTGATTCAGCAGTGGATGCTCTTTGAAAAACAAACAAGGAAACAAATTGCTTCTATTAAGGCCGCTGGTTTATACAAAAGGAGTAATTATGTGTTTATATTGAAGCAAGAAGTTGCTTCTGATTTAAATTTAAGTGGATTTCTGAAAAGCTTTGTCGAGATGATGTTACAGCTTCAATAAGGCTCGTTAGGACATTATTAGTGATCCTGTCTACTGCGCGGGTGCTGGTTTCCTTCATTAACGGAATAATCATTAAGTAGAAACAATTAAAAATAACAGTATTATGTACGTCTAAAAGTAATTAGCCTATATACTGTTGGGAAATCACGTTTATTTTCAAAAATGTTAGTTGTTATGAATTGAAAAATCCATTTGACATTAAGTATTCATTTACATACAACAGAATGTATATGTCACCGGAAAAAAACAAGAACCGTAAACCGTGGGCGTAAAATAATACAATTTATCTCTCGTTTAGAATCCTACGAAAGTTGATAAATTTCCTAGGAAATTTATAAATTTACGGTTTTTGTTATTTTCCGGTGACATATACATAGGAAACATCATAGGGAACATCCAGACCAATACGAACAGCCATGTTCATTGACACGTATATTTGTACTGTGCGGGGATTGCACTCGCAATCCTCGTTGCACGTAGAAGCCTACTTCTTAGCCGAAAAACCAAATTGGGCGTCAACCAAATTGGTTGGTTCTCCCGTATACGATTTCTTCTTCGAAAAAAATGTAGTAAAGAAGTGCTACTAAAACATCTTTTACTTGATTAAAAATGTTTCCTGGAACAAACAATTGAAGCTAGTCTCGAAACGGAGAAATTGAATGTATTATTTCAGTTGCCATGGCAACCGGCAGGCGGTACCTGCGCATCTTAAAGTTGCAGCAAGACACTTTAATTTCCCCGGAGTACCGGAGAGTGGAGCTCATAATTCATGCCGAGTTAACATTTTGTCAGATCACATTTGTATCTCGACTTGAACGCATGCCTTTCTTTGAACTTTCGTTCCGGCTTGATGAAGCTTCCCAGTCTAATTAAATGCTTGGAGGAAGTTCCAAATTTGATCAAGTTAAGACGTCTGCAGCTGGTTTCGTAAGTGCTATTTTCATTTTTAATTCTGTCGTTAACGCGTTGGGGGTTTGCTGATATAATTAGCGGTTGTCGTCGTTTTTGGAGAATTTCGGGGAATTTTATTTTTAATAAGGGTTTATCATTCTGCATATTTTTAGCCTTAAACTTAAGTTTTGAGGCTGTAGGAATGGTGTTAGACAAGCTGTCCATATTAACGTGTTGTGTCGAGTGATCTTTGACAATAAGCTGTACGGTCCAAATAAAAATAAACGATAAATAAAATGCCTTAACTGATAATATAAACATGATTCTGTTACTGAACACAATACTAGTTTCGAATATTTCGTTTCCTGTTAGAAAACAAGAGATCCTTAAAGATTCCAAACGTTGTCTTCCATTTAACTATACATTTAGACCCCAAAAAATTTAGAAAAATGACATAAAATTACCCAAAGCTTGCCACACAATTCGTCCAACACAAATGTTTGCCAAGGTTAATTAGTGTGTTCGGAGGCTGGTTACAAACGGCCTACTATTTGTGCTCGGTCGCCAAAGTTTAATGAATCAATGATTCGCCCCGACCCCACACGTTTGTTCGTTATTTATTGATGTTGCTAATCAGACAAATGGCTAATCCATTAAGTATACAGTCCACTAAGTCCGAATGATGTGATGAGCGTACGGAAATAGATGTAAATGGATACGTCAAGCGATTGGATTAGTTTGTCTTTGGCTGGTCCGACTGATCTAACTATATCATGGAGCACTTGCAACCATTTACTGACCATACTCCTTATTTATAAAAACAAAAACAGCGGTAACTTTTGTAACGCTTTGTAACTTTTTTTTTTAATAGTGGTCTTCAAGATTACCTCACTCTACCTGATGGGAAGCAGCCGTGAGGTCCAGACATAGGGTTGTTGTCAACAGTACAGCACATTATTGTGTAACACAGTACAGCACAGTACTAAGTACACAGAACAGTGCACAACAATGGAGAACTACTTTGCTGGTCAATCTCATTTTGAAGGCCTGCATAAATGCCTTTTCACGCCCCGCTTAAAAAACCCGGGATTGTAGTAAGAAGGAAAGAGCGTTTCACATCTGGATAGCACGACACAGGAACGAATCACCGAACCTTTTGGTGCGGACCGACAGTCGCAGTCGTGTGTGGATGTTGACGCAGACCAGCGCGTGTGTTATGGGAGTGGAAGGGTGAAGATGGGATTCGTTCTTTCTTGCTGCTGTCGCCATTTGCGAGGAAGTGACAAAACACGTCAATTGATCGCTTACTCTATGTTTTAGCGACGCGTTAGATTTTATGAATAAGGGGATTAGCTGATAATCGGAAATCTTGAACTGTATTTAAATGTCATGTTTGTTTTCTATTTGGATATTCTGACTGATCATACAATAAAAATCTCGTTGCAAATAAGACATTCAGGTGTAGTGCATGAAAATCAGTTTACCAACAGCCATTGGACATCCCGCCTAGGCGTCACTTCCATTATGAGGTGGCGCAAGTAATACTCCAACACGCAGGCGTAATGCGGATTGTTGGAGGGGTAGTTTAGTTTAGAGGGGGAGTTTACTGAGAAACCTCTCTGTCAGATGTTTTCAAGGCGCCCTAAGTTCTCCGTCTAGGTTTAACGACTAACATCGTTAGTCTAAAACTGATTAACGTGCCTTCCGAAGCACGGTGATACCAAAAAATAAATCACTCGGTCGGAGTGGTCACCCATCACATTCACGACCCTTCATACGCTGCTTTACAATGGCGATCGATGTCGATCCGAAGTTCCAACCGCGCCACGTGCACTTTAAAAGTATCTTCAAGTGCTCAAATAATGAAAACATCATAGAAATTTAAAAAATGTGGTGTTTCGTATAAGATAAATCGCTCTCTAGCGATAAGACCGCCTAAATTGTACATTTTTCTCTGTAATTGGCTTCAAATGTAATATTTTTGTACAATAAAGAATATCTATCTATCTATCTATAAATACTTGAATCAGTTAGCTGAGAGCTTATTTCTCTATTTCTTTACAGCTGATTAACACAAATTCTGATAATGTTTAGCTGTTACACCTTGCTAAAGCAAAAACATAGAATGGATCTAATAGTGTGTTTCTAGTAAACCTAACCAATCTATTAGTGGGTTTCTAGTAAACCTAATTAGGCTCTATTTTAAAGCACTGATGTAAATACAGAGCAGCGTTCAAAGGAAAGCCACATGGTGCCTAATATTGAAAGGCCAGACCAAAATCAGCCTATTGTGACCTAAAATTGCGAGGTTTTGTTCAAATAACGATACTGAATTGACTCTTATTTCAATACACAAACATTGACGATCTACAAATAGATTTCAATTTAAAGAAAAAGCTTATGAATAAGAACCTAAGGTTTTTTTTCACATGTATATGTAATATTGTCGTTTTAAGGGTCACCTATCATTATTCAGGCTATGAGAAATACATTTCTTTATACCGAAGATTTAGATGTGTTTTCGCTCGGCGCCTTTTATATTGTCGAATTTTGTAAATAATTCTTAATTCAATCCAAGGTACAATTTTGTAGGTCAACTACATTTTCATCGTGAGTCATTACAACTCAATAATAAATGAACATCATGAAAACCTTACAAAAAAAAGCTTGATTAAAATACTGGTATCATATTTTGACACCAAACAAAACATACTGGGAAAACAAATGATTACCATGATATTAAATAACCGTAGACACTTAAATAAAAGTGACCACCGGATCGGAAAGTTTTGTTTGTATTGAGAAAAGCCGGTGACAAACTCAGAAGTTACTCTTCTCAACATGTTCTTTGCAATAGAAGGTAGTCTATTACAACATGAAGTTCATCATCATCAGCAGCCACATAATGGCCACTGCTGAACATAGGCCTTCATGAACATGAACTCTTAACAAAAATATTGTTTAAAGATCAAGAAAATATTTAAGCATTTTAGCCTGAATGTACCTGACATTTCGATAAGATAATATTTTAATCATATTTTAAAGAAAAAGTTTTTTTTTACATTTTTTAACCCACTAAGTTAGTATTTACTTTAACTCTAAAAAATTGATTCATCCCAACCCATAGTTACAATAACTTTAACCCATATTATTATGTTGCGCTCGAAATTAATGAACCTCAAGTTCAAACAGAGCATAACAACGCACACCACAGACTAATTACAGATAGGTTTCATAGTCCGAAAGTCAAACATCAATGTTGACCGCGGCCGTGTGCCCAGACATTCTTGATTTATTAATTAGCGCGATTGGCAATTTTGCTTTGTCTGTGGCCATGCCATAATTTGCAAATGGACGGGGTTCATTTGCACTTACAATTATGTTTGTCAATATTATTTTGTTGATGGAAAATTCCTGTCTGTTAATTTGTGAATTTTTTATTCCATGTTAAAGATTACGCTAAAAGATGGGATTTTTTCATCTTTGAGAGCACCTCACATTGCTTGAGAGAAAACATCACACAGTAAGTATTAGCCATTGCTCTGGTACCAAATAGTAAGGTTTAAGGGATCTTTAGTCAGTATTACTATGCAGCAATAGGGAAGATGAGTAATGATGATGTAATGAGTCATTTTGCATGTATTTTTATGTTCCCCAAAAATAGTTATTGATTTCAAATGTTATTGTTGAACCACAATCGAAATTTGTTTCAAAATGTGGCCACAATAGACCTGCAAACTTGTGTGGGCAAGTCCCTTAATAAAGTGTAAAATTTTTGTGAAACAATATCACTATTTTGTAACCCATACTATTATAAAGCAATATAAGGAGACTATTTTCATGAGCGCAATATCTAATATAGCCGTCGAAGAAAGTTCTTACGCGCTGCTTACAAAAACAGTGGACGTGACGTCACGTTCACTGTCACGTTTGTATGAAGCGTTTTTGGGCAAGTCCAAAAATGTGCATTTCAAATTGTGATATCTCTGGTAGTATTGATACTAACGAAGTGATTATTTTAGGATTGATTACATATATGTAAGGTCATTCGAATATAAACATGAAAAAATACAGTCATCTAGATTCTAGCCTATTGCATTTAATATGCATCAGCGGTTCTGAGCCTTCCGCATCCAGTTCGATCCCACCACCGTTCTTATGTCATCTGTCCATCTAGCTGAAGGGCGCCATATACTGCGTTTAAATAATATGGCTTAGCTTTTGACAAAGTGAAAAAATAAAGCTATGGTTCTATCTGTGTAAATATCACACTGGTACCTAAAATTATGTTAAATTAAAAACAAAAGCACAAAAAGTGACAAATTGACAACCACCGAAAAGGTTTTACATATTTTTTACACAGGCGTTGGACTGGAAGTCATCTCTCAAATTAGTGTCACCGCGCTCGGCCCAGGAGGTCCTTTCAAATATCAATTATGCCGTCGGCGGCCGTCGAGACAATGGTGATTAATTAATTAGGGCTGCCTGCAATTATGTCTTTCGTAGGCGTAAGAGAATATTGTTTGAGGAAAGTTTTAGTAGTGGAATTGCCAGATCTGGCTGGTCCTTTCGTTGTCCGTGAAGAGAAGAGACAAAGAAGTTTTGTAAGTTATTTTTAACCTGGTGAGGTGGATTTTGGGATGCAGCAACACTCTCGCACACAGGCCACAAAATGCCGCCACAGGCGTATTCATATAGCTTGTAGCGTGTGGTGTATGGCGGCCACGCGTTACCGTGTGCGGCGAGTCCATATAAATAATATAGCACTGGACATTATCCCACTCAGCGCCATCTAGCCCCAAACTAAGGGACTAAGTGCTTGTGCTATGGGATACCAGACAACGGATAAACATCTTAAATATATATATTTTTTAAATACATAGGTACTTAATATACATAGGAACATGTATGGTAATGGTGGTAATGTGCGAGAACGCTTTTTGATTCATTTTTATATCTGCACCGATCGTAAATGTTTTTTTATCAAAGATTTTTCATATTTTAAATTAGTTTTAGGTGGCCATGCAAGCAGAATAATTGGATTTGTGTTACTCTGAATCCAGATTAATGCGTTTTTTTTCAAAAAATTTACTAAAAAAAAAGCTATCTAGAACATAGCATTCCAATTACAAAAGTATCATTCTTAAAGAAATTTCGATAATACCAGCCATATCAAAGGGCTCGTCTTTAATTCAAGAACAAGTCAGTATGAAAAATATGAAGAAGGTAAGTCTCAAAGGAGAAGGCTCAAAGTTCGAACGTTTCCAATAATATAATATTGAAAACTTTTTGCCAACGTAGTTGATATTATGATGAATTGAGTTCTAAGCTGAAAAAGAACATGGGTTATCCTGTCGCAAGTTATAGATTCTGGGCGTAAATTATAATGGAAATTCTCTTTAACCATATTATCTTGTCGAAGCTTCGAGCATTTTTGTTCGAAAAGATATAAGAAAATTGTGTGTTCGAAATTCCGAATTTCGTCTTATTCATCATTATCATCATCAACAGTCGTCGTTGTTTCAATGTTAAAGTAGGCGCGTATTTAACCAAATTGCACCTGATCTTAAGTGATGATATGGTCTAAGTTGGTACATGCCGGCTTTACAAATTGCTGGTCACTCTATTCTTGAAGAAGCCCGAGTTGATGTGGAAACACTTCAGCAGGAAGCTCATTCCATTATCAAGGAATTCCCAAAACGGTTAATAGTAAACATTGACTACGACAATAAACATAAATTTTGAAAAAAAATTGTTTTGAAAAAAGGTGGCAAAACGTAGGAAGCTTTTAACTTATGTCTGCCGATAACATGTTGAAGGCAAAACGAAAAGAAACACGTGATCCATCAAAAACAGCCGTGAAAAGTCAGGATCCAACCTCTCCCAAATGAAAAAAAAAATCACACGTCAAATTCATTGAGCGTTAAAATAAAAAATAACCAACCAAATTGAACCCGATGTGCGGACGAGATTTTGATTTTAGCGGAATTTTTCGATACTAATTCTGATTGGTTAGGAAAAATGTGATCCTTTATCAAACGAATTTGTTTGCTTTTTAATATTTTTTGGTCGAGAAAGGGTAGGTATCTAGTTTGTTTTTTATTTATAATCCATTAGGGTCCCACTTCTGGGCAAATCAATGGCACTTAGGTCGTCGCGTCATCATCTTCATCTGCATTCTCCCGGTGGCCAGTATCGGTCTAGGTTTCAGGCAAAACAACATTTTAATAAATATGATTCAAATTACCACTTACCGTTCTCGTTCCCATTTACCAGAAAGACTCTGCTTGTCTGCTAGGGTCTTGGTAGCTTAGTGTTAAGACCGGTTTGTGGGAGACGCTGGCCGATATCTACTGAAACCTATAAAAAAGAGTTTAAAAACTAAAACCCGATTGCTAAAACGCGCCCTAAAAAGTACGAAACAAGCAAGTATTCACCGCTAGGCTGATAGAATTGCAAAGATTGTATTTCATACCCCACATTGGAAGTAAAAGAAAACATTTATTTTGTCTCAATATGATCACTAGTTTAAAAGTTCTAAGCAAACAGATGAATGCCACATACATACAGGTCAAAATCATAACACTCCTTTTTCCTTCGCCGTAAGTAGTCGGGTAAGCATAAAGATACAGCATTAATAATGCTAAATAACAGAGAAAAATATTGAGTTTGTAGTTTAATAAACGGTTTACTCTTCTTATTAATCTGTCAAATGCTTATTCAACCGCCAATAGTGCATTGTGACGTTCAAACAGATGACACAGGCTCCAAAACGTTCCCCTCGCGTAAACTCATACTTTCCATTTAGCATTGCATTTAGCAACGTTCTGCACGAGACGTGTCGAGTGTATGTGACAGGATAATGTGCTCACACCCCTAACAATTTTGTGTCGTGTTTATTAATGCGAATTGTTTGTATTATTCTTATTAGTGTCGTTTTACAACGATTATTGTTGTTAGGTTTTAGGTTTTAAAATGCTACATATTCTACCTTTCCTTGATAAATCTAACTAAGAGCTCTAAGATGTATCTTACAAAATAGTAGTAGTGGCTCTCCATAGTTGTTTGAAGAGCCAAGCTATGTCATCGAATCAAGGCTTCGCTACAAATTACACACATCAAAAGTGTCTAGGGATATCTCAAGCATTTTCATACAAAGTATAGCTATTTGGGAGGCTGTAAAAATTAAAATATTGATACCAACGTAGAAATTTCTAGGACACAGAAACTGCTTTATCTGCCCTTTCAGATTGTATAAAGAAATTCATTGTGGTAGCATTATTGTACAATCGTAAGGACGTTAAAAAAAGACAGATTTTTCTTTTAAAAGGTTTCAAAATTTTAGCAAAATCAAACTTTTTTTTCTGTAATATTCTTAACCTTTATCTTATGCCTGTTTCCTCGACTTATTCTAAGATAATGCTCAACTTGTAAACAAACTTAACTTTATGAAATATTTGAAAAATGATATCCCTATGATATCCCTAGACAGTTTTGATGTGTGTATTATGTGTATAATTGTAATTGGCCATTGGCGGCAAGACGTGAATTGGGATCGTAAGCTAACGAGTAGGTATGTCTTTATAGTGACAAAAGGTAATATTTTCTTTTCCAACTTTCAATTAATCCATATGCCAAAAATGGCCAAAATTCAAGAAACATGCATACAGACAGACAAACTTTTACATTTCAAAATTCGAATCTTTTCAGTCACTCAAGTAAATGTCAACACTTTTATCTTGACACTTATTTGATGAAGAGCTACTTCCGTTCCCTCTAAGTGTCAGTCTACACTATGTTCAAGATGACATAATATTGTTTTAACTAAAACAATTACTACGTTTAGGTTAAGGTAGGTAACTGTAGTACCTAATTGTATTCTTCATTAAACCAACGAAGTCACTATACAAAGTTTAATTGCATTTTATTTAAATAAGTAATATATGAATACACTACCAAAATACAGATGGTTTATATCCCGCTAATACTACGTACCTACTTGCTGATGCATTTTTGCTTGTATATAACGTGACATGCTTCTTAATGTTATTCTGAGTTGTGTAGATGATTTTAGTTTTCAAGTAAATGAATTAAATTTCCAGATTGGTATCATAATATAATTATTATTCCCGATTCACTTATTAATATGTATTTGCATACTAAATTGGCATGGTCCAAATCTTGTCTTAAGGCGAGCTTAATCCATCTATTTTAGTGCTAACCATCCAGCAACGGAAGGCCTAGTCCCTAGACTGCCAACTCGATGTCACCTATATGAAGACGTACGGGCGTTAAGCTTTTGAGACAAGTCGAATATGCATATTGCGACGTATTCGCCTAAGACGTCATGAGTTGATAAATTAATCTTATATTCTAGCTATATGATCCCAAGTTCAAATCTGGCCGTACAAACTTTGTGTTAAATATAAAATGTCACTAACTCACTGTGGATGGAGAACATCGATATAAAACCCAAGCTACGTGGATAACTCGTTGGGTGAAAGAAGAAAGGCGCAGTCAACATGCTTCTGGCAATTCCACTTATGAAGAAGACATGGGCGTGTCAGTATTGTCTCGATCAACTCTTCTTACTCGTAAGGCTGAATCAATTGATTTTCTTGAATCAATGCTCTAATTAATATTTAGTTACTTTAAAACAGATGGCACTGGCTCTGATTCCGAAATGCTTTATTGTTATTCTAAGCAATCATTTAATAAATGTACAAAAAGACTTTGCCTTTAGATTGTATGCAATAAAATGTTCTGCGCCTGAATACAGCTGTATTTGCTGGTGCAAAATAAAATATATCTTATCTTAACTAGCTGTGAAGTTCTCGGACTAGGATTAAGTCTTTAGCAAAAAAGAAGTGTTGAGTGAAAATGTAAACAACGAACCAAAAACTCAACGTAGTCTCAGCTTAGAGAATATCCCGATAAGTTTCGATAAAGGCTGCGAGGGCGGAGGTTCTGATTTCCTTTCATTTCCTTTTAGGAAACTTAAATAGAACTGAGACTTCCCTGACGACGGGGCACCGAATCAATTATTTGTGTTACGAACTTCTTTCGATTTGCTCTGTATAATAGCGGTACATAGCTCCTTTTATTTTGTGTAACAGTTTCGCTACACAATTTCTGAATGAGTATACGAACGACAGTTTGTGATAAGTTGTTTTATTTTTGGTTTGGTTTGGTTTAATCGTGCCTTTATCTATATTTAAAATAACGGCTTAGTAAACAACACAAAACCTTGTTTTTTATTAGGTAACCAAAGTTTGTTTGATTAGTTAACTTCTGTTCTATCCAAGATAAAAATAATAAAAATAGTTCAACAGTCAAATTTTTAGGAATTAACTTTATTTGAATAACCCGTATATCGAACCAGATACAATGAGCCTATAAAACGCTTATGTATGTTAACTCCCCTAAGCAAACAGATTTCTGATCAAAATGCTTAGGTGCCAGCTCACACACTCGACACCTGCTTTTTGATCTCTTTTTGAGTGGATTAACAGGTTAAAAATGAAACAAATACAAACCAGTAAACTGTTTTCTGTTTGTTGTTCGTGCCTACAGATGAACGCGTGCGAATCCAACTCAGACGAAGCTTACGGTAGGTCTTAAATGTTTAAACCTGTCTCTGTCAGGAATTAAAGCTTTCAAATACAAAGTCAAAATCAAAATAGGAATAATGTCATCTTACAAAAAACAACTCAATGACCATGGCCGACACTACTGGTCGAAGAGAGAGCCATCGTTAATACTCAAATAGAGTGCTGCCACTCTATCTGGTAGCACCTTAGACATAGAAAAGGTACCTTAGCTGAGATATGTGAAAATTATAAAAAGTACCATAATGTCTGCTAATCAAGACGATGGGAAATTCTTTTTTGGGTATTTTTCTTAGGTAAAACAGTACAGTTTACCATCAGCATAAGAACTTCAATCTCCAAGTAAAGTTTGGAACAGCAAAATAACAATTAGTATTGACTCACCGACAAAACTGGGCTTCTGAATGTTCCGATCACCATGATGGTTCTGACTATCACATTCGTGTTCAGTGGTATGTAACGAAGTGTAGGTCAGTGTAACATAAGACGGGAAAAAGTTGATCCGTTTTACTTTTCAGTATTATTATACTCAGAACTAGGACGAATTCCAATTTGCAAGAGGACAAAGTTGACAAACTACAAAGTGAACACAGAACGATATCAAAATAGAGGTTAGGCAAGTTTGCAAGTGCCCCGTCAGCAAATTATAGTCTAACTTGTGTATTACCACAGTAGAAATCAATCCAGTACATTCGCTTCCTGCATAAAATATATTTGACTATTCGTAAAAAACAATGCAAGTGCTTTAAAATCTCAAAGAGCCGTCTATAAATGTTTCTATTTACGAATGACGAGAAATAGCGTTTCAGTTTGATTTTTTAACACAAGTTCAAGGTAGTAAGCCGCAGCAAAAATGGACGTAACATGAGAAGATTTTAAGGCGGTGATATTTTTTAGACGATAAGCACCTCAGTCGAACAAGGATTCAGAACCGCCTCTAAGTCATAACCATAGTACTTTTTCATGTCTAAGTATTTGCGTATCTAAGGTGGCCTAACAAATGTGTATTCACCCTCTTGAAGAGGCTTAAGTTAAAACGCTCTGTAAGCACTCTCTAAGCTGTAATTAAGTAGATTTAGCTGACATACTGTTTGTTATTATCTGTGGTTACTGAAGAGACAACTCTGCAGCGTTAAGTTCAACTTTCCGCGATACAAACTTATGATTTTCATTAAATTCTGTGCTGGCGGCAGGTTATTACACTTTCGTCTTGATTAAGGCTTTTGTTAAAATTGAAGATTAACCTGAGTTAAGATTTCAGCTTCAATGATTTGGTCTATAAAAAACCTCATTAGGCGATCGGTTTTATAGTCGAGAAGAGGATAACCAACTTTTGTACGTAGTAAATTGGATCAGGTTTCATTGTGCTACCTTCTGAGGTGGGTGAGGACTATTTATTTCTTTCTTGTAATGTAACAAATTATCTAATCTTGATGACAATGTTTTATTTTTTCTTTTTATCAGGTTTTAATGGTTTGTCCATAATACACATTCTTGGAATCGTCTGAAATTGTGGTTTTCGTTCGTTTTCCGCATTCATTAACTTATCAATTACGTCTTCTGGAGAAAAATTGGCTTGTGACCCGATCAGTGGTCGCAATTCCCTTCAAACCTTCTGAGGGATAGTGCCAATTTCAATAAGAAAATCAAAAGTCGCTTAACAACCAATAACCCTGTTTTATGTTGAAGGATTCCATACATTTACACAACACACTTAGAGCTTGTTCAAACATATTCATTTGTTGCTCATTATTTGGTCCTCCACAATTTGTCTGCTACTTAACCTGGCCTTAAAAGAATCAAAAATATTAAGCGTAATAATTAAGACATCGTGAAAACAATGTCCTTTACAGTTTTTATTTAAAATTTCGTATTGATGTTTTGTTGTTATTAACAATATGTCAAATATCATAAACATAAGTGCGCAAAGCTGTACAGATAAAAAAGTTAAGTTTTCTCAAGTTGCTTCCTGAACTAGGAACATGTGTCAAACTAAGTTAAATCAATTTGTTTCTAAACGCATACGTAACAAGTTAAAAAGAGAATACGCGACATGTTCCTAAATCCACTTTCGTATCGTACTAAGGTGTCGTGTTTTAGGCTGACTGCAGACTTACCGACAACATGTTTGTCTGGCCACTAGAGAACTTTGGACATAGTGTGTCTGTTTGGGTTAAGGTCGTAAGCGTACGACTAGATAGCCACACTAGGTACGAGGAATGTATAACGAAATTCTTGTCCAAGACTGGAGATGACAACGTAAAAGTATTAAGCATCGCAAAAGATCAGCAAAGATGATAATGAAGAGGTAGCAAGTGCTATCGGACCACTTGTCCGTTGTTGCGAAACCTCTTAGGTAACCCAGCTTCGCCCGAAAAGTACCGAGGTCGAGTACCATTGGGGTTGGTTAGTCAGTAAGAGTTCGACATAACTTCGTCGTCGTCCCAGGCGGAGCGACATGAGAATCCTAATGATAAAAAAAGAGACAGCAAGTTGTAATACTATGTGAAATGCAATAATATACGAAGAAACAATAAAATGTAAAGAATGAGTATAATAAATGTGGGGGAACCCGTCACTTGTCCGAAATTTACTAGTCCGAATTTCATTTGACTGAAAACCATTGACCAACATTTCATTTGCCAGATGTATTGCTTGACATCTTTTCAACCCGTCGAAGCATCTTTTGACATAAGTATCGTTTTACCGAACTACGTTAGACTGAATTTCAGAATAAACTTTTAACTGTTGCTCGAAGTCTTTTTTCAACTTTTTTCATTTACCAGATGACTTATTTGGCATATGATCACTTTACCTAAAACACATTTTACAGAATATTACTAGGCCACAACTACTGTATGATAACGTTCAACGTCTCGTTAACATCGATTTTCAGTCATTTCAACTTCAGGGCGAGTCCGACTCAGTCAACCCCGACACCACGTGGTACTAGTTTTGCCCTACCCCAAGAGTGTTATATAAAAGCGCGTAGGCATGGAGGGGCAAGGCGGCCCGCGGGCTGAGGAGCAGGTGGCTATGAGCGAGGCGCCCCGGCTGAGGCTGGCCGGCTTCGCCGGCCAACAAGCCGAAGCTGCGGTGCTGAGCTAAAGCCATCTGCGACGATTAGCACGCGAGGAACCGCCGGAGCCCCGTAATGCCGGAGCCGTGACAGAATTCTTGTGTTTTCCTTAAACTTGTATGTTGAATACTTGCATGCTGTTTGTCTGCATACATGCTGACATTTTCTTATTTTATTTTAAATCCAAAAATTCCTTGTCTGCTGTAATGCTGCTTCCATTAAACCCGTAACTTTTTTATGATCGTTTGGTAAACTAAAAATATGGCAATCAGAACAGTGGTCTAATGATTGTTCGGGAAAACAATACTTCGGACAAGGGTCATTTCGGCCAATCATCACTTCGGTAAAACGTTTTGTGGCCTAATGATACTTCTGGCAAATGAAAAAAATCCAGTTGGTAATTGGTCAACTGATACAGTGGCATACGTCATTTCGGGAAAATGAAAAAATGCCGAACGAAAAAAAACGAAACGTTTTCGGGAAAATGAAATTCGGGATAGGAAAATTCGGTCTAATGATAGGTAACCAAATGTGGTTTAGAAAAGTTTTAGTGTGGTGTGGTGTATTTAAGTGGTTTAGAAAAACTAAGTTTGCCCTAGCAAACAACTTAACTCACATTAATAGTTAGTAAAAGATGGATAGATTTGGCAAAATACACTATTTAACCGATAACTTATGACCATTGGGTCATTTTTGAAGCGACCGGAAGTACAAAACCAGGTAGATTAATTCATTTCTTTGCTGTGCTTAAAAGAAGGAATAAGTATCAACATATAATATTTTTGCTGAATATGGAATGGTTAGAAAAGTCTGCCGTCTGACCACAGCCTAAAATAAACCCACGAGCGTTTTCTCAAATCTTGCGAGTTGAAAGTTTGTATCGCGGAGTTCTGGCGACGCCTCATTCAGTTAGTCGGGCTCGCGTGTGCCGTGAGATATACCAGTTACCGGGTGAACTTGGATGGCAGTACTTTACAACGTTCAAGTTTTTAGGAGACTTCGGAACTGCGGCAATTAGATTACCGACATCTTTATCCTATGTGAACTTAACCACTGGATCTACCTGTCTAAGTACCTGGAGTCAGAGTTACCACTTACGGGCTTTGTCACACCTCAATTATGAGTCCGATCAAAGCTCGCTTAGCCCACAATGGTTACAGAGTACAGCCGACCGCAATTCGTCTTCTCTACTCATCATTTTTCTTTTCCAATTTTATATGCCATCCTCCTGGATGATCCTCCTCGGTCAGCAATACTTTATGCCATTTGGAGGACCGAAATCTATACAACGTAATAAGTATTAGATCATCTCTGAAGGTGGACGGGTGTCCTGGCAAAAGATTTCGTTGGATGCAAGCCGCCTTTGACCGGCCGCTCCGGAGATCTATGGGGGAGCAATGATTGTTATGCAGTTCTTCATGATGATTATAATAATTAATTCACCAACATTTAAACATAATTTAAAACTTATGTATCCAAAAAACGTTTTTTCTATGCGAGTACTTATCACTAGCTTCCATTTAATATTTATCAAAAACAAAAAGCGAGCTAGAAATACTCTATAAAATTGTCTGCTGAACATTTTGATTAAAAAAATACATCTTAAGAAAGAAAATCATCCTCACAAAGTCGCAGCAGAACTTCTAATAGTCCTCCGCGAGTTTCGCAGTCAATAACTCTTCCATTCCGTCGCAACCCTTATCCAGCTTACTCCTCTATCTATCCGCACTTTATTGGCAATATCAACGAAATTGCAAATTAGTATCATAAAACCTCCGCTTTTAATGCAATATTGAACGCCGGTTCGAAGAGGGCTATCTGGCACTCGCGTTTGGCACAGTCCGCTTTTGGCACCCACCCGATGGTTGCTGTTCATCTAGAAGAGTAACTGCAACGGATATAGTCAACGTCATTTGGTACACAAATGCTCGGGAGTTGGAGCTTTTAGTTTTTTGGTGTTATTCAACCTACGACTTTAAAAAGTCATGATGGATTTTAACTACAGAGAGTTAAAAGAAAAAAAGCTGTACATAAGATGGTTAGGTCACAAAATTGGTGCCACGAGAGGCTGAAATTCCAGCTGGTGCTTCTCAAAAGCACTCGAACCTGGTGGTGAACTCCAGGATCGAAACTATTTGTACTTATACCCTACTTCAATGATTATAAATTATATTTACAAATAATTATATGCAGACCGTTTAAAGTCAAAATGAGCGACGTTTGCTGCAGTGTTTTGTTACTAGATGCTCTCTTTGATACGGTTTCATGAATTTTAATATTCATAAATCATGTAACATAAAGATAACATATAACGTATCTATTCGTTCATTGGAAAATTATGAACAAGCTAGAATGGAGTTACTATCCACAAACATAATATATTATTTTGCACATGTTTTATCAGGCTTCGATAAAGTGCAAAATTTAATTAATTTTGTGTTAAAATATTCACAAAATATTCCCTTGCTTCTGAACTTTCTTGATTAACATGAGCAAAAACATCTTAGAGCATTAAGAACTGGAGATGCCTTACGTGCGTTACCCCTCTGCTCACGTTACGATTAAAAATCCGAACGTTGAACAAAACTACTTGAAACTCGGAAATTTTGACATAACGAGTCATACGTCGATGAGTAAAGAGCTCTTCAAAAATGCCGTTTTGTGCTGTAGATAGTAGTAAGAACACTTCGAGAAACTCAAATTGGAAGAAGGATAATGTTATGTTTCATCCGTATGTATTTTTTTGGTTCAATTTCATGTTTCTTTTGCAAAAATCACTAATAATTAAAACACCTGAAACATTGTTCGGAATGACATTTGAGTGTTTTCGTAATCACACTAGTGTTGGGGTTAATGTCAACAAAAATCGATTGGCAAGTTCCGATTGCACTCGAATAAAATATTTCAATTAGTTGGATTGACGTAAGAATAATGTTTCTAATGATTCATTTATTTATTATCCGACTGCGCTAGAAGGCGGGTTATGTTTTTCGAGTGTATGTATGTATGTATATATGTAAGTATGTTTGTATGTAATAGTGTTTGACACGCTCTGCAGCCCGAACGGCTTGATTTATTTCAGCTTGAGATGTGTCGTTAGATTTGTAATTACTGCGAAAGTGATACTGGGCCTAACAATATAAAAAACATGCAAATTCATTTTAAAAAAAGACTAAATAAAAGGTAACTAAAATTTAAAAACCACACTACTCTTCTGTTTGATGTAAATACCGGAAACAGGAAAACAGGAAAGTTGGCATACTCGATGGCACTTAACTTCGGGAGTCGGGACTCATTCTAGAGCTTCTTGTTATCGATAGAAGTAAAGTGACGCCTGAACAAAGAGGTTCCTAGTCACATTTTGTTTTTTATATTTTTGTCATGTCCTGAGTAAATAAATAAATAGGTGAGTGTTTGTAAATGATTACAACAATAAAGATGTTTTTTTTACTTCGCTGAGTTAATATGTGCAGCAAGCGATATAACGTCAATAACAAACAAATCAGGTAGGAAATGACTCTTAATGCCTATGATAACATCATATTATCCGATTTATTTATAGAAATTTATCGGATGAAATGATTTTTTATCAGTTGATTAATTAAGAGAAGTGATTCAAATATTCACCAAAAAATTACTGTGAGTGAGGTAGATAACACTGTTTGAAATAAAACTTGTTATTTGTCCAGCTGTAAGCTTCATTATCTTACAATACGAAAGCATGCATTTAAAACCGATGTTTTCAATCACCTAATATCAAGTTTACTAACTCAGGCAGTCTGTCAAGCCCTAGAAACGTTCATACAGCTCGTTTCGGTTAGGGCAGATTATTCAACAGTTAGATCAAAGTCATCGGATGAACAAATAACAACTCGGCAGATTTTAAAATATTGAATTACGAAATCTAAATATTTCAGACTATGCACTAGTCATAGGTAGATTTTAAAATCTGCGGCGTTATTAAAGGTTAAAAATAAGAGGTTAATTTATCAGACCAATAGGTCTGATAAGTTTTTAATCCTCACAATTGGTCCTTAGTCCAAATTTTTACTCTAATAATTTATTTAATGATTGCTTACTGCTATACTGCTTTAAAAGATTAGAAGAATCTACACGTTTCAATAAGTTTGTAATTTAAAATATTCGTCTAATAGTTTTAAGTAAATATTCATAAAGGTCAAAAGCCTGATTTTATCTGTTTACGTGGACTTCTCCACGTAAACAGTTAAAATCAGGCTTAGAAATTATGGAAAGTGCGTAATTTCCAATACATAATATAATTCACAATTTCTAATCGAAACATTTGTTCAATTTATTTTTGTACATCCAATAGCTGTGTTATGGTCAGCACTAGCCAAGTTGACATAAGTACCGTGTAAAGACATAACTAATGTCAAAAGTTGTAGTAGTGTGAATCATTTTATTGACATGTATGTGTAAAATATCCCTGTGTTGCTTATTTAGGTTTGTGTGCGATTGTGCCAACAAGCCTCTTCTGTTAAAGTAGAGGTAATTTTCTTTGTGTGAGTGTTCCCCCTGCCCCCGCAAAAAGGGACAGACTTTTTTGCATTGACGGGCGGCCCAATCGCGAGTCCATTTCTATATTGTCTAAGAAAAACATTCAGATAACGTTATTAACATTACAATTCGTCTAGAAACACTCCTAATTGCGACCATTTCGCAAAGTTCATTATACTACAATTAAAAGAGATAAATTGCTGAATTTAACCAAAGTAGGGTGACCCTACTCATAAAGGTCCAGGGATGTGTTATGTGAGGGACAGAGGGGTGAATTTATCGTAACACAAAAACCGTGTTTATACGATGTCCATAGTTAAAGATAGTGGTGGAAGCATGGAATTTGACGGCGGCAGAACAAGGTTTATTTATTAGGAAAGTTCGTAACTGGGGGCCACGGTAAATCAGCAACGTGTCCAGGAAAGGACACCTAATGGTGGCTGTACATTATCTACAGTATTCTTGCTTTAGTTTCCATGCTGATTTGAAAAAAAGAATGTTACATTGAAAGAAATTATTGGTGGTTACTTTTTTTTGCTAGTCGATTACACACAAAAAGTGAGAAAACATTTTTGAGAACTATCGCATAGATAAGTACATTGATTGAATCTGTTTTATGTTTTAAGTTTTTATGGAAATATTGTGTAAGACTGAGTGTGTGAAATGTGACTTCAAATACTATGTGTCATAGGTATGCTCTGTTAACCTTAGGATGAGTGACAAATGTTCTAATTATTAACTAGATAACTTTAATTGAAGAGTACAGGTACAGGCTTCCATGAGCTTAAAAGGTGGCACCCTTTGATTGTGAACTGTTTATTTGTGAATAAATGAATTTTATTAATATTTATTTATTTTTATAAAAAGTGCCTGGTGGTTTGTTATCAATAGCAAAGTTGCTTTCTTCATAACTAAAGGTGAAATAACATGAAAAGATTTTTTTATTATTTTCCATTTTTATCCGCATACTGATGAGTTCTTGCAGCGTTCTCTCTCTGGGAACAATTTACTAAAGCCACAATATTACCAACTGTATGACAACGTAAAATTACATGTTTAAGTTTAGTAATTTGACAAATCAAAAATACTCTTAAAGTCACCAAAAATATACGTCTGAAAACCAGAAATAACAAAAGCAGGTGTTGAAGGTGGATGCCTTTAACATTGATGAAATCACCCTAGCTCATAGGGTAAAATATACCAGAAAGATTCGGTCGGTCTGGTAATGGTCTCAGTAGCACAGTGGTTAGTGCAGTCGCCCGGTTTGCTGAACATGCGGGTTCGTTTCCAGCCTGATGCCAAGATGACCAAATGTCTTTTTCAGGTTTTCAGATCTTTATGAAGATACTGCATGGAAAATGCTAAAAACAATAATAACCAAAGATATGCCTAATTATGATTTTTTCCTACACACACAGAGTATACAGTTAGCATTTCCTCTGCAAGAGAGGAGAGATAAAAATAAGTAAAAATAACTTTTCCTTACTTGTCGTTGACGGATTTGTTACTACAAGTTTGTTTTCCGAGAACTTGTTTAGCAACAGCATTTTATTGTTTCTGTTACTTTTAGTTGTGATAAACATCTATTAAATGAGTGTCTTCGAGAGAATTGTCAAAATCAGTGCTAAAATCACATTTTGTTATTGTACACGTACATTTGAATGCAGGATCTTTACCAGAAAGATAAATTAGTAAGAAAATATACTTTATTGCACACTAAAACGACAACAATTGTTTACAGGCCGGTAGATGAAATAAACACGTGAATGAACCATTAGTGCTATATTATGAAAAAAAAACAAAGGTTCAAGTAACTAAATTTCTAGTTATGTCTTGTATCACAAACCTCTCTCTCATATGAATTCCACTCCCGTTCCTAGAGTGCTGATGCTGTAATCTTTTAGTGATACAATCCAGGAACTATTGGCATTATAAGATTGAGTTAAGTAAATCAGACCATGGCTCAGATCACCACCAAGTGGAGTGAAGCCAACTGAACTGAAGCGCACAATGAAAAATGCAAGAATTCGATTATTTATTTAAATAATTATTATTTTATATGTTTCCATAGTGAAATACCCTACGCATTTCGAGTTTTATAAGTTAATTAAGTACATAAAATTACCAGCAGCAAATAAACTAAGGAGGTCAAAAACTAGGTACTTATGATACTAATTATGTTTTGAGCTTTTTCCAGTATAATTGTTTGTGACCAAAAAACATCCTTTTTCGTAAGCAAAGCTAACACAAAAAAAGACAAATAGCAATAAATTAAATTTCCGTTTGAATCACCTTTTGTTAAAATAAACAAAGTATTTTATTTTCAAACAATATCCTGGTTTGGGTAAAGCCATGTCATTTAAGTAACATGTGTCTTCAAAAACGAGACATCCACTTAACTGGACTTGCATAGTTTTATTTATTCTCTATACCATAAATTACGGCTTATAGATATTTTATTCTAAAAACCGTTACGTTTGCCCATTTTACAATCATTTAAGACGAACAAAAACACATTCGGGCGTTTATATAGCTATACGAATGTATCTCGAAGTGTCGTTACACAGCAGGCACCAGAACCTTAAAATTCAATATTGATCACAAAATAAACTGTGATGGTTAATTTGAAGTCTTTACTATACATTTGACGATCCGAAACAATGACGTTAAGTTCAAGAATACATTACAGTTTTATTGGTATTTTATTTGAGTATAACAAATATCTTTTTAACGATAAAATGGGAGTGACACACGGAAATGATAATCATTTGTGTTACTGTAATGTTTTAGTGCATCCAACTTATTTATGGCCTGTTCAGTTACCATTAAGGTTGGTATTACCATGACAATTTCAGTGCAACGTAACGTTCTTGCGAATAGTACAATACAGGAAAAAGCTCCAGTTAGCCTTAGCATATAAAATCATCAAAAGGCCTTCACAGTACATCGAGGGTTGTGTTCGAAGAGCTGTTCTAGTAAATTTCAAAATAGTGAATGGTCGATGTTCTGATACAAGTAAATGCTTTAGTCATTATTCATCTTAAGGCTTTATACTTTGATGAGGATACGGTTAAGACAAAGCGGCACAAGGTTAATTTCTGCGCCTACGAAAAAAAAACTGTGAGAAAAGTACACCGACATGGTTTCAGTACTGGTTGCAGAATCGTCGTGTAAGAAAATTTGTCTGTGCAAGTAACATGCAGCAAAATAACTTCAAGCACTTCATAGAGTGTAACATTTATTTTTTCTGTTTTTCTTCCTTCAAGCTAATAAATAATTGAAGCCAGTTTTCTAAACACAGCTGTTCAATTTAAATTCCTCAAGAAAAGATTAGATTTGTGCAGTTGTTGGAAGTTAACATTTTTAATCAACCTTGACGTGTCGTAATTATACCAAAAGTTACGAGTATATGGAGTGCAACGCACTTGCGTGTGCGCATTGTTCAATTAGGTTTAACTAGAAACGACCATTTGTATCAATTAAGGCGTAGTTTAATTTGGACGAATACCAATTTTATGGACTTAGAAGATTATTGTGGTTAACACTATCGAAGGGGTTTTAAAGTGTAACAATGCGGTTAAAAGGGGTAAAATGAAGATTTATTGACCTCTTTATTTGTGGAGGTTGATAATTTTGAGTCAATTGGAGAGTGTATTCTTTTCACAGTTTAAATTGTTAGGACAACACTAGAAGTAGTCAGCTAAACATAATCTAAGTTACGCTTGAAAAAAACTACTTCTACTGAGGAATGTAAATGTTTTTAAGCGTACCTACTCACTACAAGCTGTGCCAGCGCACAGTTAGGTAAAAACAATAAATAATATATTTAAGACACATACATATAAATCAATATTGTGTTATTGTGACACAACATTTATTTCTGAAAGCTACCTAGCCTGGATAAATTTGTATTATTCAAATTGGTTTGTTGATAAATTAAAACTTTGCCACATCATCGGATTTGACAGGAAGGTTACCCGTATCAGTTACTTTTAGACACATAACATGGTATCAAAGTATAATTTGACATCAAAACATGTCATTCAAATGAGAACGAAAATAAACAACAACGGTACGTGACTAAGCACTATCGAATGTCCCATCGAGGCCCGAATAAATTACCTTTTAAAAACTGGTCCATCCAATAATATTAACAATAAGTTCGAATGTTTATCAATAGGGTTTCGCCCACCTCATCAACATATGTACACAAAGGCAAGAATGCATCGGTACATTACCATATCGATGTGAGTCGAGCAATTCGATAGTATTGTCGCAAGGGTCCATCGATGAGTGAGTTTGATACTGATCACTAAGAAAAAGGTCGACCAACCCTCAATTTACACCCTGACCTTATCACTGCAACTTCAACCTTACACCTTTTCCAATAAGACACTCTAAAGCGAGATTAACTGAAAATTATAAAATAGTCCCTGTCTTATTTCATGTCAAATCACTGGTGACTCATTCCAATTCTACTGGCTTTTTATGCAGGCACTCGCGTCAAATTGAATGCTTAGAATAACTTTTCTTGCTGATTAAAGATTAGAATGTAGGAATATTTCATTTTCGACAACCCGTTTAGTCCAGTAGCTAGGAGCGCTGCTTAGAACGGAGAGGGTTGCTGACCTGATTCCCACTACAGCATAAAATGTTGATCTAAAAACTGTTTTTTGTACTGAGTCTCGACTTTTGTGGTATTTTGGTATCACGTTTAGTTTTTTGAGACCAAAACCATGTTTCATGCTGTCAATGATAACGACATTTAATGTAATATTCACTTGTAGCCGATTTGGTGACTTCACACATTTTGAGCGTTTTTCACGTGTCACCGAATGGCATTTGTTGAAGTAGCATCAATAATGAATCAGCTGCAGTAAATAAATTAAAACTAAACAAAAGAACAATACAATCTTCTACCTAACTCTTAATAAACACGTAGCCCCAAACATGGAGCTATTAGATTTTTGCATACAAATATACAAGCATATAGTTAACTAACTGGAATCCAAAACAAAGGCTTCGTGTCACATCCTAAGCCTACACATTTGAAAGAAAGACGCCCACGATTTGGGCGCATGTCAAATTTATATTTAACAAGCGAGGTGGACTAAGAAAACAAATGATTGTTGCTGTATCTATACTGGTGTTTGGTTATAATAATCATAAATTATTTCCTTTAGAACCAAAACTCTCTAAACTTAAATCGGTTTTCAACTTTGTGACAGGGATGGTAAAATTCAAAATCCTTATTATGGGAAGAGAATTAGGTTTGTCAGTATGTCGTGTAAAGCATGCTTTCAAAGCAGTAATGAGACACGATCCAGGTAAAATCGATCATGGCGTGAAGCTATGCTTATTAGAATGCCTTCTTTGTCTTATAAGATCAAAAAAGGAGGAGGCGTAGAAATTTTTATGGCTATGGTATCATTTACGTAATTTATAATAACACAAGATTGACAAATAGTTTGTCCGCTCAGTAATAACGTGAAGTGTTTTTGAATATGGTGTCCATTGTGTCCAGATACCTATAGAATTATTTTTAGAAAAAATACACTTAAGGAACAGTTTAGGAAGATGATTGATAGTTTTTGACTGCTGATCAACGGCTTAATTGTATCTAGTTATCTAAATCGGGTCCGTGATAATCACAAACTCTGACTTCGATACAATAAAACCAACACTAACAGTATCTTTGTACTTTTAACCCGACTTTACACGTATTCCTAGCTGGAATTTGAACCTGATTTCAGATCTTGCCAATAAACTTGTCGTCAAACGTCAACAAAGGTTGAAAATTACGCCTTAAAACTCATGCCGTCCCGAACTTGGTGATCGATTTGGTGTAATGGTTGAGAAGTTGGTTACTACACCAGAGGTCGCGGGTTCGATCCCCGCACAGTACAAACATTTGTGTGAGTGAACATGTCTGTTTGTATTGGCCTGGGTATTTATTATGTATTTAAAGTTGTATTTAAAAAAGGAAGAAGTATTTAAGTATGTATATCCGTTGTGTAGTATCCCCACCGTACGAGCTATAATTCGCTCGGTTTGGAGCTAGATGGCGCTGTGTGGATGTCCAGCGATATTTATTTATATATTCAATGTCCTGATTGTCAATGGTACTGAAAGTGTCAGCTATACTTGTAAAAGCTGCCCAATTTGATTCACGCACGTGAATTTGTATGTGAATCACGTAATTTCAGTTTAGTAAAACTCCCAAATGTTTAAGAATACAAGACAACTCTCATGATCCCTTTCTAGTTTTAGTCCACTTGGCCTTTCTTGTGAAAATATAAGAGGCATACAATAATTAGCCTGTACATCTTGAGGCAATTGGCGAGCCACTCTGCAGCTCAAGGCACTTATCCCTACGATAACGATTATTGGTAGACATTAGGTATTTGCTAGTCTATCCGGTGAATTTCAAAGTCTACGCTCCTTGAATACTAAGTGCTTCGCTGTTCTTAGTGCCGGTTTTAAAGAGTACTTCAGAAGCGAGCATTTAAAAGCGTGAAGTACAAAACAAGTTTAGAGATGCAGTCTTTTACATTGCATAATGTAATTGCTTCAGTAGCTACGTTGCTTTTATTCAAAGTGGCGATGAGAGCTTGGACTAAGAATGGATTGCTTTTTCTTCATAACCACATAAAAACATCTTGAAGCTGCTTTAATCAAATAATTGTCGTTAAATAATTCTTGGTATAAGCAATATAAAGCTGTTGAAATCCCATTCATAGAAACTGTCTGTCATATTATTTATTGGAATCGCTTTGAATAAGAGAGATTGAATATTACGATTAATAAAAAAAATATCCAAAACAGTAGGTACCGTAGGTAGGGCAGTGGCAATTGCAAAAGATCTATGACTAAAGGGGTACAATTATTAGTTTCAGGAATAATAAAATACGCTTTTTATTCCTTCATTAGTTCGTACATACAAGAACAGTTCTAAAATGGTAAACATCTAGAATAGACTTTACCTCGTTAAGCATTATATATTTATTCCAGCAAACCTGTTATGTGTACTTTATGTACTGAAATTCAAAAATATCCGATTTCAAATTCTGATTAATGTACTACATAATTAGCTATGATGTTTTTTCATCTTTTCAGTCGAAGTACTACGTGCACAGGGCGCGTGTAAGAGTTCAATGTGTAACTTTATTTAAAGCAAATCCAAATTCAAAGCAAAAGCAAAGTCACTGTAAAAAAGTGCCACGAAAATTGAAAATTTCATTAAATTAAAATGAAATTGTAGAACCTAAGGGTTGCCTTTTTAGAGAACCACGGAAATAAATAACTAGTGTTATGTAAATTACAGGCCATGACATACTTAGGTCTTGCTATGCCCAGCTGTGAACTTCCAAAGGATGATAATAATGCACTCAGTGACTAACTGTTGACGTTTTTAGTGAAACAGAAGTCAGAAAATGAATCGTTAAAGACAGCAAAGTTTACAAACGGAAGCATATGGTTTGCCTCAAAGGTTAACTCCAGTAAATCATTTCCCGATACCACAAAAAGATATGGGTGAACTTGTCCCAACGATTTTTCACATTAAAACTTTTTATGCTTCCTTTTAGAAAAATAGGACGCATCAAATTAATTCAAATTAGTTTGTATCGTGCTTCCCATCGCATAATAATGATACGCTTTTGAATAATTTATGTGGTAGAATAAATAAAAGGTGTGGTTATGCGACTCCACCTATGTATAATAATTGTTACGCCCATAGTAAAAGACAAAAAACTATTTTACGTATAGGTATCATCTGTTTTCAACAGAGTCAACACGAACCGACTCGTTAGGAGACTCAAAAAAATCCAGTCTCCAAAGCAGGTGAGGTTTTGAGGAGGATTCGAGCATCATATACCACACAGTGAGGCAGATACAGAATTTTGAAGAGTATAATTGGCCTCTGTGGACGATGAAAAAGCTTTTGACTCCATCAAGACCTGGGTGGTCCTGGAATCCCTGATATATCGATGCCAAGTGGACCATCGATGTATCGTGGTGCTGAGAAGTGTTTTTGAGCTAAGTGTCTTAGTACAAGACCGGACAGGGTACCCGTTGGTGGTAAAATAGGTACCTAATAACCCTTTCATTTAAATATTGCCATACTCCCTAACGATAGGACCGCCTAAATTATCCACTCAAATAGAGCAGAATTTCAGATCTTCTTCCAAGATGTTGATAAAATACAAAAGTATCAATGCCTGTAACTGAAGTTTTAAACTAAATAATACTTTATTTACTCTCTCATAAGTGCGACACAACGAAGACATACTACCACTTAAGCCACAATGCGACTTCACCTTACATAATATACCACACCCTACTTTACATGACACCAAATAAGGTTTCCGCGCGCCACATTGACACTCTAATATTGGTTCTCAAATAACTCTGAGTGACATCTCCCTTGATTTTGGTAAAAAAATATCGATTACATCGGAAGTGGAGGTAAGTGATGTGGAAAGTGACATTGGCGAGGAATCCATTAACGTGTTGGGAATCGATGTGACACTTACATCAGCCTACTAACTCATGCGACGTTTCATTAGATCATGACGTTTTTTGTTCTTTTTTTTTAAACATACAAATAAAGGATTCAAATGAACAAAGTTTAGCAAAACTGTTAACACAGTTTGTCTGGGACGTCATATGAGTCTGTTATAAAACAATTTACAAATCTTATTTTTTCATTTTTATTTAGACAATTTTAATAATATTTTGAGCTTATTTTTAAATTAACTTTAAACTGTTTAACTATGGGCTTAGTATGTACGAATAGATATTTGCTGTCCGAAAGGGTTATTCTTTAATCCATTATGCTATGATGAAGACTGTTTTACTAATGCAGCGAACATTGCAAGTGTTTCAAACAGAACAAAAACAAATTTCTGAGTGGCTTGCGTTCTTAAAAAACATTTCCCATTTGATTTAGTTGATTGCAAATAAATTCATTTCAATCCAAAGAATTCGGCAGTTTTATCATTCATTGGATTTATAATGACTGATAGCTACTTACACTTATATTTATAACCACAGTCTGTCGAAATAGAAATAGATAGCCAGCCAACCACGGTCAACATAATTACAATTTTTGTATTATGATTAAACCTCACAAGAGTTATATGCGTAAAGTACTTCTAGTTAATCCGCCATCTTACCTTTCGTTCCCCAACATTATGTTTTAATATGATGACATAAAGAGGGTGAATATTTAATATCATTTGACATAATAAAAGTTGTAAAATGCTACAGTTTATGACAGCGGTTGGGTCTCATTTCGTCGGGGCTTTTTATGAATATTTCCCCGGTCGTTTTGTTGACAAATATTATCATTTTGTTAATTAGCAAGTGGAAGGTGTGGCTATAAATAGTGGTATTTATACAAAACTATTGACAGCTGTAGGGCGTTTGGTGTCCATTATATTAGCATAGGTATGAATTATGAGAAAATTTAGAGCTTAAATATGTTTGAAAGGGGATATTAATGAAACTGTATCAAAATATTTTGCTTGTGTATAACTGATGTTATATTTATGCTAAACTGTATAATTAACATATAAATGAAACGAATATATAACTTAGAAAGTAGTAACAGCTTATTATTAGATTAGTTATTCCCGTTTGTAAAATGAAGGCAGTGTGCCCTTCAGTGTTCTTTATTGAGAAAAATCTTTAAGAGCATGCTCTTAAAGATTTCTTCTCTGTAAGCTATATGGCTTACAGGACAGTAACTGCCGTTATTTTTGCATTAGTGTACAGTACAAATTAATGTCTTTCTTACTCCGAGATCTTCTGACCCAAAGACCTGAACTAGAGAGCTTGTATAAAGAGGATAATAAACATGCTTCAATATTTCTGAGTTCATCCTTCTACAGAGACACCCAAACATAGAACATCCACATTTTTCTAATCACATGAATGTTTGTCTGTGTTGAAATTAAACCTACAACCTTCTTTACATTGTTATTTTACTATTCATGCCCTACTAGCGGTCGTCGGCGACTAAGCGTAGGTAATATCCTATATGTCATTCTGAAAGATAAGGTATATTACCGTAAAGGTTCATCCAAATCCGTCTAGTAGTTTTCACGTGAAAGAGTAACAATCATCCATACTTACAAACTTTCGCATTTTTATTATCAGTATAATATTAAATACTTCAACATCCCATAAAAACGACACGCTAAAGAAAACAGAAAAAACCTTCAACGCGTTTATCGAATGCATTTATTAAATAAACTGCTGTTTCAACAATAAAACAAATCCTTGAACTCTCGAACGACAATGTTTTCCTTACTAATAAGTTTTATTTTATTTATCCTTGAGATACCAGATCGATAAATTTAAAGTATGGGAATAAGATAAGAGATGATATTCAAATTAAATACCTTTGACATTTAGAGATTACAACATCGCCGATACAAGCTTAGGATCCAGCCTGAAGGCCATGCAAAGAATATTAGGGATATGCCTGCAAGGAATTAGTATTTTTAACCCCTTTTTCTAATCAAATGAGTATAACATGATATTTTGAATGCTGAAAAATCTCGTATCTCTACAAAATAGACTTTCATCGTAGTGTATGTTTGTAGTTTCAAGGGATGAATGAGGAAATATTGAAGCCTTATAAATTATTAGGCTGTTTAAAATGTATGCTATTTCTTCTCACTACTGTTCCTTAAAAATATGTAGCGGTAGTGAAGGTGTTCTTTCAGGTTTCAACAATTTAGATTGCTTATTCACAGAACAGTCTCTGAATACCTTTACGATTCAACGGCTACAGTATATTTGTCATTCAGTATAGCTTAACAAACTAAATTAAAATTAATTATTTTATTATTTGATCTTATCCACACGTTATCATCGCTCTTCCACATGACTTATCACAACGATGCACTTACGATCTCGCTGTCTCCGACATTCGTGCTATCTTTATTCAATTTGTTACCCTTATCATGAATTAAATGCGTTTTAGGCTCTCAAGCAGGTTTTATTTTTTATTAATTACGAGTAGTGTTGAACGGAAAAGAACGTGGTCGATAGTGAAATAACAAATCGCTGTTTTTATTATGTATGTACTTAGTTTTGATAAAATGTGCATTTCTTTGAATTTCTATCTTATACCCAACGTCAATATGCTTACATTGCTTTGATGTTTTGTAGACATCGACATACCTAAAACACTTTATTTTAGTCTGAAATTATTTATTTTTATATAAGATACTTAAAATGAAATTTCATACAGTAATATTTGAATTCATAATATACTCTTAAGAGTTTAGGTTATGTCTTCTTTGACTAAGAGATCATATTATATTCCAAAGAAATCAAAATCAAAATATTGCCTCATACAAAATAATTATTAAATAAAACAGACAATTACAAGTTATTTTTATTAAACATTCGATTAAGACAACATACAACAACAATTGAATCAAGAATAGAACAATATTTTTTTGAAAAACTTTGCACCATTTAACATTTATACAAAATACATAGCACGGTTCTTTGGAGTAGGAAACCAATATTGTGCTGGAAAAAGTAAGCTTTTTTAACTAAATCATAGTTTGAAACAGAAAACTCGATCGGAGAATTTTTGTAATAGACCTATACAAAATAAGCTCTTGCTAGTCATCGACATCAACAGTCGATAGTGGTACAGCTCTCAAAAAGGCACAGAGACACCGACAGTATAACCGAACGGACAGCTGATAGCGTTTTATGATACCAATTTATCGGATGTTCATTTGTTAACCGATGAATGTCGACGCGCAACTATAGTTCTCATGTTCGAATGAATCAGCTGGCTCTGACCTCAGCCTCGTAAATATGGTAAGCAGCGCTTGTTGTTTAAATAGTCGAATAACAACCAATAATGTCAAGAGGAAATGGTATTTTTATCGACATTATTAAAATGAATAAAAAGATGTACAGTGCCCTCATAGGAGACCTAGAAATCGAAGAGATGATGCATTCCTATTTGGCGAATTGGTTAGCTGTATCTTTGACGGTATTGAATAATGATGATGACATCATTAGACATTAATCCATACAGTGCTTGTCTGTCCAGCAAATCTTCAACTATGGGAGACTGGAAATATGATACGACTGTATGACGGTCTTACTCTAGCAGTATTTCATTGCAGGATTAGCAACTTTAATTATTATCCATACTAATAATACTATAGCTGAAGAAAACGCACAAACAAACGTTTGTGCGTTTTTTTTGTTTAAACGCGCTAATATCGGGAACTACTGGTTTAAATTAAAAAAAAACCTTGTGTGTTTTAAAGTCCATTTTTTTAGAAAGGCTTGAGGCTAGATGACATCACGCTACGGAGAAGGGGGTGGTCTACGAGGATAAAGTCGCGAGCGGCTGCTAGTTAAAATATATTACAAATGAACTACAAAACAAATCATAGTCTCTTTAGTACCTCTAAAATACCTCGACCAAGTCTATTTTCTAGATTATTCCTAATTTTAATTCAACTACACACATCAAAAGTGTCTAGGGATATCTCAAGCATTTTCATACAAAGTATAGCTATTGGGGAGGCTGTAAAAATTAAAATATTGATACCAACGTAGAAATTTTTAGGACACAGAAACTGCTATATCTACCCTTTCAGATTGTATAAAGAAATTCATTGTGGTAGTATTATTGTACAATCGTAAGGACGTTAAAAAAAAGACAGATTTTTCTTTTAAAAGGTTTCAAAATTTTAGCAAAATCAAAGATATTAGATAATGCTCAGCATTATCTTAGAATAACTCGAGGGAACAGGCATAAGATAAAGGTTAAGAATATTACAAAAAAAACGTTTGATTTTGCTAAAATTTTGAAACCTTTTAAAAGAAAAATCTGTCTTTTTATTAACGTCCTTACGATTGTACAATAATGCTCCCACAATGAATTTCTTTATACAATCTGAAAGGGCAGATATAGCAGTTTCTGTGTCCTAAAAATTTCTACGTTGGTATCAATATTTTAATTTTTACAGCCTCCCCAATAGCTATACTTTGTATGAAAATGCTTGGGATATCCCTAGACACTTTTGATGTGTGTATTTAAAGAACTTTGAACGGACAGAGTTATTTTTTCAACTACTCATTGAGATATGTTAAAGTTCACGTAAGTGGTTTTCAAAATAAAGCCTTGAATAAAACAAAGCTCTGAAAGTATACTTAAACCCACCGTTTAATGAAACTTTCGTAGACTGTTCCCTTTTTACTAGCTCGTCTGATCTAGTTTTACGTCGCAAAGCTCGATCGAAAACGTCGGAGAATCATCTAGTTTACTACCGGCCAGCCAGTATCCACTCCGTACGTCAACTCATAATAAAACTTGTGTGTTTGCGACTAGTGGTGATAGGCAAATATCGACAATAGTATGATAGTGGACCGATAGCAGGACTATTGCTTGATACTAAGACTACGATTTTACGGGGAGTAGAATTAGGTTAGGCACTGCAAGTTATATCATTTGGACTATTTTATTGTATAAGACCTTCAATATTGTAAACCTATAACTATAAATAAAAGTATGTTTGTTTGTTTTTGTTTGAAATTACTTCCCGTAGTTGCGCTGTCCACAGATTAAAACTACTGAACTTATATGTTTTTGTTTGAGAAAACAAAACCGTGAATATAAAACTCGAGTCACTATTGGTGCCTGCTATACCCAAAAGACTTAGCTTTATATTTATACCCCCTTATACATAAAAAGGCAATTCAGTGCTGCAGCATTGGTATACCATGACCACATACTGAACTGCCAATATACTCATATGCAGCCGAAATAATCGCGATAGAGCGATGATAGTGAAATTAACAAAAAGCTCATATTGTCAGATGGCAAGGGAATGGGTTTTGTTTACTCTTACACTTGTTTGTGTTTTTTATGTGGAATCATCGTCATAATTCTAGCGCAGTCCCGGTCACTGGCGTCACGACGCTCGGGGTCCGCTCTTCTGCTTCTACGTCTCCACTTCACACGTTGTTTATGCGGTGATCGATTGTCTCATTATCGACAGTCAATCTATCGATAGTGCGGCAGAACTATTTTGTGACGCCGTATCCGAACTTCGGACAGTTTGACATAGAAAACGTTGAACGCACGTGGCTTCATTCCGTCTAGGGTTATTTTTACGATGTTTGTTTCGAGTTTCCTCGGTTTCCCCGCCGCTTGATTAAAACAAGGAAAAATAATATTCCTGTTTATGTCCAGTGTGCTCTTTGGAACGTGAAGTTATGTAAGTCTTTGCTCTCTGTTCTTTTGATACGTAAGCTAGATTTCAATTAAAAGTTACTGTGGTCCGGAATGTGACGTTTATGCATTATTTGCGAGCTCATAAAAACGTTGGGTGATTTTATCTTTTTGTCTTGATTGTAAAAAATAATAAAAGATTTTATGACAGAACAGAATATTTATAACAAAGAGGGAGCTATCTTGTGATGTTAAGGTTTGTCACTGCTCTGGTTGCTGACTTCACAAAAGTTTCTCCAAATCACAATTAAATTCAATCACAAATTATGACGTCGGTTGAGGCGATCACATCAACCTCCAGAAAACCATCGCAAAGTGGGTCATATACCAGTAAAATAAGGTGCCCCTATATATGGCTTGATATGAACGAAGCTGTACCACAGTGGTACCACAGCAGTGACTGCTGGGCGCCTCACCTCACCCGCTTCGCCTGGCTCGCCTCGTCTGGGCTTCACCTCAACCATGACGTACGAGTAGTTCAAGCCATTCTACACGCGGTGTCATTGTGGATTGTTGAAGGGATTTATAAACCTTACAGCCAGATGAAATCAAGCCTCCTTAATACTCCATAACTCCATAACTCTTTGTAACTAACCTCAAGTTTTCTGGAACTACGTACTGATGAACAGATCTGATATAGATTTTTTTCTGAGACACTAAAAGGCATTCCTAACCACTACTTCACATTTTTTGTTGATCAAAAAATCTATATTTACATATTTTTAAATCTTCCATTGCGTTCCTACTTCCTTGCAAAGTTTTCCAAAGTTTGACTACACTCATCCAAAATTTAATCCACTCGAATGCATAAATTTGTTTCAACACGGCCAAAACATGCTTGTACGTACATTTTAAAAAATCAAATAAAACTATTAACGAAGTGATGTATGCTGATAATATACAAAAATGTGCTGTACTAACATGCACGCGGAGATAGTCCATAAACACGTACCCAATACGATCCACTTTATTGTCATATGTCACGACATGAATTTTTCTACCTCATGGATATTTAATGTACAGAAGGTTACTAAAGCTCTACAGCCGCCACGGACTCAACCTACACACATACATACGAACGCTTAAATTGTGGATCGAACTCCCTGCCGTGGTTTTCCCGATGAGCTATTAGCAAGGAGTTCTTCAAGAGGGGTTCGAAGGTTCTTGCAGGATCGGCAACGCACGAGTATGCCCCTGGTGTTGCACGTGTTCCTAGGCGGTAACTGCTCACCTTCAGGCAGCCCGCAAGCTTGTTTGCCACAGTCGTAGTATGAAAAAAGCGGTCAGGCAACAGCTTGGCTCGCCGGTCTACCCAAATAGCTCAGGGCGTCCAGGATTTAATGGACAAGAGGCCATAGGCGAGTAGAATCGGAGGTCTATCTGCCTAGGAACAAGTGGCCTGGAGTAGAAGTGGCCGCTTCTCGGGCAACCCTACTTACCCACACTGCTCCCTTCCCCTGTGCAGTGCGGGCTTCATCTTATATTCAGCTGCCTAGAACTAGGGGTTTCAATCCCTATTTTAAGACGAATATTCTAACTCTCTTATTAATAAAAAAAAACTTAACACTAAAGCATTTTTTAAGCTATTGACGTGTTTTGTCACTCACTCGCAAAAGGCGGCAGCAACAAGAATGAAAGAGACAAAGCGATATATTACCAAAAGCTTTCCAGTTTTGGCTAGTAGCTGATTGGTAGAGATTTAAAATGTTAATGTATTTTAGATTCAATGAATAAGTAGAATTAAAACAGATAAAAAAGCGAACGTTCAAAGAACATTCAATTTTATTCTAATTAAATATGCACTGATATTCTTTTAGGAAAGAGTCTTCTGTTATTTTCTTGTTTGTCGTATCAGTTATTCCGCTTAGCAGATTACAGCCCTCATACTCGTTAGGGCGTAAACAAGCATGAAAAATGAAATGTTTTAATTAAATAGTTAACTTAGTAATTTAAAAAGGCATTAACCGAAATCGGAAAAAGGCTTTTAAAAAAATATTTAGAAATACCCTAATGATATTTTTTAAAGCAAATATTATGTGTTTCCAAACGTACAGTTTGATTTCGATAAAGTCTTATGGCTGCTTGATTGCTAATTTTCTAATTTGAGCTAACAGGGTTGAGTGACAAGAGGCTTAAATAGGTTCAGACGAGGTCCTAAAAGCTACCGTGGTACCTCCGGTGTTTTAGTGGCTTAGGCTGCGGTAACCGCGTCTCATCATATTCGCATGCTTGTTTGATAGCGTTGCATAATTCAAATTTAAGTGTTATCCAGTCGACACAATGTCTTTTATGCAAGTTTCCTATCGCGTAAAACACCATTCGCATGCATTCTCTGTCGTGCAAACGACTTCGTGGGAAAAGTCTTTCGTGTAAATGTCTTTTGCGGAAGTGACACAAATATCTTTAATCTTAAGCCTAACAAAATAAAGCCTAAAATGAAAAATAAAGCATATTAACCTCTTTGAAATTTTGTGAATAATGAGCTACAAATGCTATTTGCATATCACCTCACTGACTTAAAGCCGTGTCGCGTGTAAAACTACCATCAGCAGCTTATTAAAGCGTTATTGATGGCACCGTTAGGTCGTATCTACCAATCAACTCGTGAAGCTATGCCGAAAATGGCAACGTTAATGTGCGACTCCAAATATTTGCTTTAGTTAGGCTAACTACGTCTTGTAGCGCGATGGTTGGAGGACATTCAAGTTCAGCGAGTAAGGCCGTACTTAAGAATAAACTTAGCTGATTTATGTTATTGCTTAGTAGCTAACAAGTTTATTTTATTTTTTGTATCAAAGGTTAGTAAATTCACTGTAACTTCACAGCAATTCAGTTCGCTTTCAAGAAAGGAGAGTGTACGCCGGGGTGCTTAAATACCATTGCATGATTGACCCATCTGGGTTAGTCACAGTATATCGGGAGGTCCCCGTATCGAGAAAAGGGCCCAGCACCCTGGGCCGACGGCTATCCAAGCCGTGATGATTGTGGTCATCTTATATTGTGCTCTTCAAAACCACTTTACTTCACCCAATCGGAAGCAAGAGTAAGGACCAGATATAGATGAAGTTGTCAAGTAAAGTAATTCAGTAACTACTGAACTCCCTCTTCGTCAGGCCGTGCACTGGAGCGGAGAGGATATAGCGGGACAGTACCGAGGAAAACATGCCTTTTAATGCTAATCAACAAAGTGAAAATAATAATCCCATAATGCTGGCTATGGTTAACAAGATACAATATTCATTGACAAGTCGTTTTATTTTCGTCCATCTTCCAGCTCAGCAATTCCATACCGCTTTTGCCTTTCATAATCCTTATTTTTGAGCTGAAAAATTCCCAACCGTTTGTAAAGAGATTTAAATACTGTACACGCGGGTCCTTTACAAATTAAAAGAGGGAGGTTTTTACCGTATAAATCACAGGCAAACGTTCTAATTGCTGAAAAATCACATTTACACAAAGCTGAGGACATGTTCACTCATTAGGTCCGGGGGGGACGTGAATCATGGTCGCTATGAAGTGAGAAGTGAAGTCAACTCTCGCATTAATATTAACTCGTAAAGGTAAACGTGTGGCCGAAGGTTTTCGTGATTGAAGTCAGGCTGACGCGTAATTTTTTAACTTAGTTAATTTGAATAATTACCGCCACCATTTGGTTGCGGGTGTGTTGCAAACGATATTTATGAGGTTAGAAAATTATGCTAAATACATAGGGTAAGATACAGCTGTTTTGGTTGGAGTTTTTTGTGACAAATAACAAAACATACGTTCATGACAATATCCCAAAAGGTGTAGTCCTCTGGCTACACCATGCACACTGACTGTCGCTGTTCAAAAAATTTCGAGTGCCATTTGTGGCCCAACTGGGTCCTTGAAACAATCTTCAACATAACAAGCTTTGTCTACCAATACCAAAAACGAACAGCCATATGCAAAATAACAAAAGATCGTTAGTATTAAAATTACAATTACTTAAATGTAAAAGCGTCTGAATGATTGAAGTTGAAACGACCGCAGATGGGGTGAAGTTCAAGGGTTAGGTCATTAGCGCTGGTTCGCGACTGAATGGACCTACTTCGTTAATTTACATAGTTAACTGAAACATGTTTGAAGTCACGTATGGTATGGCACATTAATTTGAAGATTTATTTGTGATTGAATTCAGTGCGGTTAAGGTGGTTGGCGCTCTTCAACTGTGTTATTCACGCGTCACTTCCATCCCCCGGTGTGACATTGGGGCCTTCAAGAAAAGAGTGTATTCCTTTGTGAAAGGCAAGCAACGCACCTCGTGGCACCCTGTGCTGCAGTTGTACTTGGGTGGAGGTGATTATCCGTGACCGTGGTACAGTAGCGTTCGCGTATCGTCAATGGACGCTGTTTTTCTTCTACCTCTTATAGATTTCTATGATAATTTCTCTTTAAAAGATGGCCGGGGAGTTTTCTAAGCTCCAGGTCCCTTTTATCGAGGTGTACGAGTGTACTTAAATGGTGATGATTTGGATACACCTATAAGGCCTAAGGCCACCTATACGCCTATAAGGCACCTGCATTTTAGCTTTGGACGTCAACTCCCCGGCCACCCTGTATATGAACCTAACTCATAGAATATACGATAATATACAATTCGACTTTACACGCCAGGTTAAAAACTAACCATGCATTCTTCAATACCTTAGGGATAAGAAGAAATATATACCATTTGTTTGTTTGTTTATTGAACAGCAATAACGACTCGAATATTAATGGTCTGAAGATAATGGGTGTAATTTGTTACGTGAATTATTTCTCTGTAATATTATTAAGTAAGCCGTAAATAATTCCTACATCACCACCTACACAAATATTTCAATATTCATAGATTAGCGATTCCCACACCGATTCCACGAACAACTTCGAAATGCCAAACTTGCAACAACCAAGATAGAACTCCATAACCACATATACGAGATCGTACCTCCCGTTACTAAGCATGTTGAGCGTTATGCACGTCTGCAAGATTGCAAGTTGAAATTATTATAGCCCATCACCGCCGCCTACACCTGAATTGATTCGCGACGCAACCCACACAGGATACATAAATCAAAAACATACAATCACTAACGAACATTGTTCAAACATTGAAATCGAGTTACGAATAAAAACGAGCGAAACAATGGACGACTCTATCACACTTCAATTTGTCAAAATGTGTCGGAATAATACTATTTGCTCTTCCTCGTTTCGGCAGCGCGCTCTTGTGTTCCGAATCCACACCCAGACGTGTTTCCAATGAATATTGTATTACTAGCAAAAGCGAAACGGAAAAGTCACAATTGGAAGGGGTTTGAAAGAGCACCGTACCCGCAGGCAATCGTAGGAGCACGCAATGTAGTTTTCGTCACACAGCAATGAAGTGCATACAGACAGTGGACCGCAAGCATAAATACCACTATTTACTGCAATCATTCTAAGCAAACTTCTTAATCTCACTCAGGAAACCTCTCTCTCACACACTTCAAAGCCAATGAAAACCACTCCCTCATAGAAAGAAACTAGAACCAAACGTTTTTTTTAATATATAGAAACGAGATTGCCTTTGACCTCAGTCTCGCCTGATGGTAGGCGACGACGAGGCCGAAGGTGGAACACGCTTACCCAGAAAATGCTTATTCACTCTCGCCTTGAAGACTCCAAGGTTTGTATCCGAAAACCCCCCCTCCCACACACACACAGATAAAAGTTAATTTCAACTTATATACCTTATTTAAATATGAGAGATTTGTTCAACATAGTTTCAATCAATTTAATTCCATAGAAAAAAATACACCCGCTATCCTGACGCCAGAATGGCTGCTCACTCCCAAATTGTGTTTTCTAAGCCTATGTTGAAGTACATTCAGAATTTTTTTCAGTACAAACATTACAAATATGGGACATTTATACAGTATAGTTTCAAATAATTTGGGAACCATAATATATCCGCCATCCTGACCCATACGAATATTTGACGTATAGTGACGTTGTTTGCATAAACGTGAAAGCTGTAACAAGGGTTGTGGCTTTCGGAAGGAGACAGTGAACGTAACTTTTTTTTAACAAAATTATAGAGGTATTTCCTGATCCCTGATGCTATATTACGTTTTCCAAAATGAGCTCCCCACCCGAGATGTTGAATATTTGATGCGTAAAGCTAGACGCCACTGGTTTTTTTTTGATAACCACATCGTTCTAAGCCATGCCCTGAAGAAACCCCAAGCAATCTCTTTCTGTAGTTCGCTTTCCAACCTTCAGTCTTACCACAAAGTCATTGGGTTTTAACTTTATCGGTCGTATTAAGTATGATACTTGGATTTTAAACCGTTCTGTCATTTCCGCTCAGTCGTCATCGTCTTGTCATGTAGTCTTCATTTTCCACTCATGATTTATTGCCTCTAGTTTCAACATGGCACAAAATAGTAGACATCACAACATTTTTTTACTAAGCCAACGGACAGTCTAGCGATAGGCTCAGTTCTTCACGATATGTATGGTTTCTACTAGACAGTCTGTATAATGTGGTCAGTACCTCGTTTCCTTTGTTGAGTTCAGTCAGTTCGTTAAAACAGGCGATTTCTATGCATCATACCTTCTGTACGTTTTTGATTTAATGTCCATAACGCAGTTCAGTTTCGTTGCGGCGACGTTTTTAGTTTTAGTTGACGTTCTCGTTCGGCCTTTGTTTAGCGTATTCGCGCGTCCACTCGCCTAGAATAACGTGACGAGATAAATATACTGGCTTAGTCTCGTTTTTGTTTGAAAAATATTGCACGCTTTGTGCACTCTCGATACAAACTGCAGCTTTGTTCGTTAAGAGTATTTTTTTAACTTTATATTTTTATGAATTTATTTACTGTCTGAAGTTAATAATTATTTCTATTAAATGCTTTCAGTTTGACTAATCAATGATATAACTAGTGGACGTAAAAAGTCGTTAGTTCAATTTAAATAAGTCCACCTTCCACGCTGCGTTTGCCTTCAAATAGTCTCCATTCCAGAATCTTTTGGCTCCATCGGCCATCAGTTCTATGCCCTACCGCTGCTTCAACTAATCATGATCGTCTTCAGTTTGTTTTTAGAACAAGCCGTCAACAAAAACACTTTGCAATTAGTGCGCTGCAATCTCTGAATAAAATAAATCTGCACATTTAATGAAAAAAGTTCAAAAAAGTGGTGAATCCTTAAAAAATGCTAAGTAAAAATGACAAAAAATTTAACTAATCACCATGACTTTCCACTTTTTAAAAATGCACCCTATTTCATTACTGCATTTCCCATTGCACAATTTAAAATCAAAACAATTAAACGCACTGAAAGAGGGTTAGGCGTCCAACAGAGGGTGCATTCTTTACTTCAAGTTTCATTATTCTTTTCAAAAGGATATTCAATTCTATCTACATGCAGATAAGGTCTAAATCAGGTATCTTGATTTTTGTTAGTTAAACGGAGGCACCACCAATCTCCCGCAATTCTCATGAGTTATGATCTGACGAATTTTTCAGTGGGATTGCTTGCATTCCAAGTGGAGTCACGCGAAAACGTACTTTATCTGCTTCATTCACAACTTGAGCTCCATTATGGATTTCATAGGAATTGGCTCTGAGATCTGAATGGTTGTTTTTGCTTGCATGTCGGGGATAGAGCGCCGATAATTTGGCATTTAATGAACCAAGCCGGTTGCGTCGCCGGAAGATTGTAGAAAAATGTACGCTGTGAATGGGATTTTTCTCGCTTATTGTTTGCTCTGTTGTTTTATTTATGGTTAGGGGATAAAAAGACAGTATTTTAGATTGCACGTTTTGTGTTAGGATTAAATGGGATGCATAATTGCAATGAATCAAAACTCTTAGAAGCTTTTTTTTTCAAAGTATAATGTTTATTTCGATGAATTTAAAGTGAAGTTTAACAATGGATTTTTTTGACGCCTACAACAAGATCGCCACACAAATTGAATCTTTTAGGCTCTTTCTTTTCTTATGATTTTGGTGACGTTCCGTGGTGACGTGACCAAAATCAGACACCAGTTATTGTTAATAAATGTTGCCTTTTGTGACTTCTTTATTAATCCCCTTTTTCACTGGTTGGGGAAATCCTTATGGATACCTCTAGTCTACCAATATGCGATCTTCTCGACCGTTAAATTCTGATTGCTCAGGTCAGCAGGCAATTTGTATTAAAACAACTTTTTACTATATAAATTTCCCTCTGACGATATTGTAATAAAACTGCTCATGTAAGGAAACCTGTCTAATGCCGTCCAATTTGTGAGCATAAACATTATTGGCGGATCCTGTGATCGGTGGCCCGTGTAATACTTCCGCAAACCGCCTGTACCATAACTTTTATTATTTATTGTCAGAAGAAACGTATTTTGTCGAATCACGGTCAACGTTAACAGGGTTGTCAAAAGAAACGCTTAATGTACTTAAGCAACATAATACACTAATGTTTCGTAGGCAATGGAACGAGCTTATGAGATACGGCCACAGTAAGACGATACGACGTCGTTTCGTGTTACGACTTGACGTCGTTTCACGGTACGTCAGCGTATCGTGGAATCTACTACGAGCAAGCGGCATGACATCGTCTTCTAGTGAGTCATCATTCATGACTGAAAAATCCGTTATCCAAGATGCATCAGGCAAACATTTTATGCTTTCCTGTTGGGATAATTTCCTCAAAAAAAAACGATCTCAAGGTGTCTATGTAAGTATACCATAGCAAAACTTGCATAGTTTCGAGTTTAAAAATTGGTAAAAAAAACAAATTACTTCCGGGTGTACCCGGAGCGAGCTGTAGCTCGCTTCATCTTATCGCTTTATCTTGTGGTCAAGAAAAGAAAGGGGTTATAGTCGAAAACAAACCCATGGAATATGAAAGCCCGGATACGTCAAAAATAGAGTCGATCATAGAGGTATCAATAATTTTGGCCATCCCTAACCAAGAGCCACGTGTCGTGCCGTCTAAAATACGAATATCACGTCCCGTAACCCTTAACTTTTAATTGTAATGGAGATTAGCACTTATCTGATTTGAGTTAGGCCGCATTTGTAATAACATATTAATTCTCTCGCCTGACAGCTGTAGGCGGGTAGATCTTAGATAACAGGCCGGCCTAATGCGAACTAGAGCTCATAACACCTCTTGCGACTGTTCTTCAATTGGATAAGCCTTTGTTCTTTTAATGGATGTCTTTTGATGTGGTTATTCATCTAAGTGTAAGTGGACTAACACGGATATTTTATGCTAGTTATGTACGACTAAGTGGTTTGGCTTAAGTGCAATCAAAATAGCAAAATGTTATTATCTACTGGGCTGATTTCATAATATCATGGTTTATTTCATCAGGATGCGAATTTTTTTAAAAATAAGAACGTTTTTTTGGGAGCATTATTTATCAACGCTATTATTTTTGAGCACTTTTATGCTGACCCTGCAATTAACTAAATGTACTAAAACAGGTACCCATTCTGAAGTTCGTGAACTTAAGTGACTTTGAACTTTATATGTGTCAAAATACAATTTTGTATTTACAATTAGTGAACCCTGCAGCTCCCTATACTAAACAGTTTTTTTTTAACATAACACCTTCGTATTAGATCTAAGAATATATTTTCATACATAGTTAATCTGACTAACGGTGGAATTCACAAAAGCAAATTAAATAGTTGAGCGTTTAACAAATACTTGAACAACGCTCAAACTGTTTTTTCGCATTCACAAAGGTTCATCAATTGCTCCTCCTCTCACGTGATTAACCTAAGTTGATTAAGCACTCAAACGAGAAAATCGTATTCATGAAAGACAATCAGCGTGCCACAGATAATAAAATGCCATAAGATGTGACAAATAGCATGCTCAAATATTTAAAAAGTTGAGAGCGGTCGCGACCTATCTTAAATATTTGATTTGGAAGTATTTCAGCTTTAACGCCCGTTTTAAGGACTTTGGTAGAAGAAGTACCCCTTGTTAGAAGTCTCTGTAATGTGTAATACCTAAAAACACTACAGAAATATGTCAAAACGCAATTTCAAATGCTACTAAGAATTGCAGTTAACCGACAAAAGAAATTAGTCAGCACGTCCCCAAATTGGAAGAAAAGCAATCAAGCAACACAGCCAATATACGGAATACTCCTCGCTCTCCATCATTATGCCAAGGGCAGTTATCAAAGACCCACAATCAGAACAGGATACTACCATTTCCAAAAGACTCTTCCAGACTCCAATGTTTGCTAAACTGAAGCTTGGATGCCAATGCCAGTTATCAAAAATCCTGGGTCAAAAGAATAGTTAGTACCATTATCAAAAAAAGTCCAGTGTGCGCCTTTCTAGAGTGTAGTGAACTTGGTGATTCAAAGTGTGGCTACCCATGTTTCTATCTCAATTTTAAGAATAGCTGCTGGACAAACACATTATTGCTTCATTAAAGGCTCTGGACCACAATAAAGAGACTGTTTGGTATTCTCAAAAGAAGATTTTCTTGTCCTTATTTATATCAATTATTGGGAATGGTCTGTTGGTATAGTTATAATCCCACCAACAACAGTGAAATGTGCAGTGTACTGCGGGCTCTGTTAGGAACACATGAAGTTAAGTCGTTGGTGTTGTGTAGAAGGCACCTAACATGATGTAATAGTGTAGTGAACACGAACTGCATAAATAAACACCGTCAAATCAATAATTGTTTTATTTATCAACTAATTATTACATCATATTGATTAGTTCTAAAACACAAGTTCTTTTCCTAATCTATCCACCCATCATGTCTCACTGCAGGGGAAAAGCCATCACTCCCAGTTTTTAAGTTATTGAAGTAAAAAAGGTGTGCACCTACTTAAGGTTGTATGTTTGTTTCCCACTATACACCTAAAATTGTGTAATGAATATTTGTGTCTATCCTGTGTTTGGGTGTTATATCTATTCACTAAAGTACCTATGTATTAAGAAACAATATTGTTTGTTCAGTCTTCATGATCTATGCTAAATTTTGGGAGCAGTGACCCCGGTGTGGATCTCGAATATAAATTATGAGTTTCATGATAATTAATGAAAACACAAAATAAAAATGAATAATTTATTTTATATAATTCAAAAATAACAAATAGACTATAGGTTCACACAGTTGAAATAGAACATTACAATGTGAAATCACAACAAGATAACAATTTGTTAAGAAAGTAAGTAAAGTAAAAATAGTCTTTATTCATGTAAACTTATTAAAAAGCACTTATGACAAGTCATAACATAAAAATTAAAAAGTAATAATGTGATTCTACCACCGGTTCGGAGGTGTTGATTCTACCGAGAAGAAACCGGCAAGAAACTCGGTAGTTACTCTTTTTTAATCTTGTTTGTTTACAATAATTGCGATAACAGAGTAACAACAGTAAAGTCAAAATACATGATGTGCAGAGGAGCAGACTATTTCTGAGATGACCACAAATCCTTGTCGTTCAAGTAATCTTTTACATTGTAATAACCTCGTTTCATTAACTTTTCTTTAATTTGCGATTTAAACTTGTGAAGGGGTAGTTCAACAAGACTTTGAGGTACTTTATTAAAGAATTTTACACATTGACCCACAAATGATTTTCCTACTTTATGAAGTCTAAGATTAGGATTTACAAGTTTGTTCTTGTTTCTTGTATTGAATTTATGACTATCACAATTCTTCTTGAAAAGGTGCAAATTTTTGTGTACGTACATTATGTTGTCATAAATGTATTGAGAGTGTACAGTTAATATATTTATCTCCTTAAATACTTCTCGGAGCGAGTCGCGTGGTCTAAGGCCGTATATGGAGCGAACGGCTCTTTTTTGAAGTACAAAAATAGTATTTATGTCCGCCGCTGACCCCCACAACATTAGTCCATACGACATTACACTATGAAAATAACTGAAATAAACTAATCTAGCTGTTTTAACATCAGTCAACAGTCTTATTTTTCTTACTGCATAAGCAGCCGAACTAAGTCTTCCTGCCAGGGACGTAATATGCGGACCCCACTGTAATTGGGAATCTAAAGTGACTCCTAAGAATACAGTGGAATTCGCAATTTCTAGTGGTTCATCGTTCATATTAACAACAATATCAGCCTGTTTAACATTAGGCATGGAAAATTTGATGCATTTAGTTTTCTTGGCATTGAGTAATAAATTATTACTAGTGAACCAACGCACTACTTTTGAAAGAGTATTATTTACGTCGTCAAATGCGTTTGTACCTCTGCCGACTTTAAATATCAACGAGGTGTCATCAGCAAATAATACAATCTCACATACTCCTTTTACATAGAAAGGAAGGTCATTTACATAAATTAAGAAAAGCAGGGGTCCTAATATTGATCCCTGGGGCACTCCCATACGTATGGTGGCACCGGAAGAGTTCGTGCCGTTGACACTCACTTTTTGAATCCTGTCTGTGAGATAGGATTTTATCAGGCTAAGTGACATGTTTGACACACCGTAATGTCTCAGCTTAATCAGTAGGATCTCATGGTCTACGCAATCGAAAGCTTTTGATAAATCACAAAAAACCCCTATTGCATCTAGCTTGCTTTCCCACGCATCGAATATATGTTTCATTAGTGCAACTCCTGCATCAGTTGTGCTTCTATTCTTAGTAAATCCAAATTGCTTTTCATGTAATAGCTTATTTAAAGAGAAATGAGAGAGTAACTGATGAAAGATGAGGAATACTTTATTGCACGCACACTAAATTATTAGCAAAATTATTGTTATGAAAGTAATACATTCTCACCATAAAATACAAGTTAGGCAGTCTTATTGCTAAAAACAATCTCTTACAGACAACTTACAGGCAGAGGAATAATGATAGAAAAGGTTAGCAAGTCAAGCTAGTTTGTTGCTGAAATACCCAGCAGAACGGTACTGCCTTTTTAAAAAAAGGCTATCATTTTAAACATTATATTTATATCGTATTATATATTCAGTGTCCACTATTGATTTAATGCAAGTGGTTAAAGATTCAAACAGCTATGAAATACATATTTTGCTGTAATGCCTGCCAAATTAAAGTTTATAGTAAGTTATGTGTTTTACAAACAATACCAATACATACAATACATTAAATGCTCCTCAGTGTCAATATTCTATTGAACAAATAGAGTCTTCTAAAAATAAAATTGATTGTTTTGGCATAAATATAATTCTTCTTCTCTTGCACCTTCTAGGTCTCCTTCTCCATATAAAGTTAGTCACTCGATCGCGATCACAGTTGGCAAATAATATGAAATATCATATTTTATGTTCAACTTTTGTGGTAGTACTGCCTTATTAATTATTTCCTGCATTTTGGTTATCTGCTACTCCATGAAGAGCTGGAAAGTAAAATACTTGTTAATTACATTTGTTTTTCAGCAAATAAAGAAAGGTAGGTAATGGCTAATTTACAGTGGAACTTTTAACATCAAACAAAAAACTGTTTTGATTTTAACTGACTGTATTGAAGATTGTAAACTCAGCTAAATAGAGTTATTTACTTACCTAATAATCCATTTCCAAACTATCCATTTTCAGCTTGGCTTATTTTATTTGAGTTATTGTCTTTGCAGGTACTTTATCTGCAGTCAAGATCTGATAAGATCAAGTGCAAGATCTTACACTGACTGTAACGATGATCCTCCAGAAACCCAGATAATTACTTGGAAATGTAGAATTACATAAATAAACAAATTTAAAATTTAATTTAATACGTAATTCTAACCTAAATTCTTAAAATGACTGATTGACACATATTTGACATTTGGTTGCGTTCCGTTTTTACATAAATATTGTTTTAAAAATGAAAAAGTATTGTTTTGTTTATTCCATTTATTTTTTTTGTTCAGACATGCGTAAATTTCGAATTAATAACCAAGCTACGTTACAGTCATCTTAAATTGAGATAGATCTGCGAAAAAACCCAAGAATTGTTCATTTCCAGCAATAATTTCGACAAACAACGAAACGAATCGAGGCACAAAACCATAGTTCCATCAATTGGTTAGCGAGAACGAATGTTTCTTTTTGCAATGTTGGCATTTCGGTTTGTTTGAAAGATGCTCAGCTGATCACGGTAGAAAACTGCTTAATGAACGTTTGTGAATAGCATTTAAGTTAAGCGTGCGATTAAACTAATGGCTTAATTAGTTGAGTGAGTGATCTGATTTGCCTTTGTGAATTCCACCGTAAGACATCTTATCTTTAAGTGACAGCATTAGAAAAATTCCTCCACCAAACGATTAGCACACAATCTTCTAAAATAAAGATATTGCAGTAGCGATATTTGCACAATAGACGCGTGCCGATAATTCGAGTCATTTAGCAATCATTTGCACTCAGCTTTCTAAATAGAACCCTCGTAGTCACTAGGGTCACCCACTGAGCCGGTCATTACAAAAACTGCATTTCATGTATCTAATAACGTCATCAGCGACCCCATGCGAGAAATCTATTAACGTCAAACTCAACGTTTTTACAATCCATCAAGTATGAGCCCCTTGTAGAAAAATGTGTATAGGCATGTTTGCTTTGCGAAGATTTGGTCTTTTGGAACGACACCATCTGCCAAATAAAAGCTTAGATTTGAAAGTTAGACTTACAATCTGAACAATTATTTCAAATAGCAATTGAATATACTTTTGTGAGACGAATCGAGTTTACGAACTTAAATAGGTGGCAACCCTGAGCAAATAGGTGTTTTTGGAAGAAAAAAAATAACAAAACACAGAAGCTACATTTACTTAACAGTGACAGGGAAATTTATCAACTAAGAACAACAAGTTGGCCATGATAATTTACTTTAATTAATAAAATAACTACGAGTTTGTAAGCAACTATTTTCTAAAAAGCGGAAAGCTGTTTGCCATTTAGTGCTCTAAAATGAAGCTCATTCAATCTTACATACTTTGTCTGGATGTCAATTATGTTACTAAGGAACATGATCCCTCACAAGACAGTGATATCTACAAAAGTGGTAAGCGAGGTCCTCGAAGCAGCGGGGCTTATGGTTTTTGTGTTATAACATTATATTGAAGCTCGAAATTAGAAGTTGAGTTTGCTCAAGCATTGATTAAAAGCAGTTTTTTCCACCAATACTCCACTGACGACTTTTTAGAACCTATTGAATTCAACAGAAATAAAATATAAAGAGCAAAAAAATTTTAGTTTATTATAAATATAAGAGATGCATATTTCCTTGCAATTTTGCTCGATTAAAAATTTGATATTAAAAATAAAATTATTCCTTTTTTGTGCTGGTGTTTAGATACATGTTTTTTTATTTATTTTTTATTTTTGAACCATTCAAACTTATTTACATGCTCGTGCATAGTGGCTTGTTCTTGAAGTATATAAACAAGTTCAAATTATTAATATAAATAGTTAATATTAAACTTTTTACCGCATCCGTTTTCAATGAGACAGGACATGCAAAAAGCTATGCCTTTTTTCGCAACAGTGTCCCTAAAAAAACTATCCTTGCAAAACCGTAGTCAAGACTTTTTTCTACGCTACCATTAAGCCTGGTTTTATTACCAGACAATGCGTTGCGCAATGCAAGTGGAATTTTCAGTCTAGACTCCCTCGCTTAATGGGTGCGAATCATTGCAAATTGCATTCCTGGTGTTGAATGACGCTTTTAATAAGTTTTGTTTGTTTTGTTCGACGACGTTGAACTGTGATGTCATGTTTGCTTGCAATCTCAAACGATAATATTAAGAAAAAAATAATTTAAGAAGTGCAATGTATTTTTTAACGCAGTAGATAGAAATACTGGTTTGGGGCCTTTCAGCTTGTCATCACTCATCAAATCGTTTGTCCTGAGTTATAATTAATAGACGGACAAAACTTTTGAGTCTAGATAGGCCTTAAGCAGACCAGACTTAAGTGTTCTTGATAAACCGCAATACAATAAAACATAAACCTAAGAGTTAACAAGCATAGACCTCTGGATAAATCTAAGAATAGTTTTTAAAAATGACAGTCTAATGATGCCCCCTAGGCACTCCACTAACAAAATCAAGTCTTAACTTCCAATGATAGGTGTCCAGCATAATAACCACATGCTAACAGACCACAAAACAAAACTACAATATAGCTAATAACTACAAATTAGAGTCTATAACATTGTTATTAACCAATCTACTCTTGTATTAAATGTTATATCTAAAACAGTTTATTTTACTTTTGTGAGGGTGTTTTTTGTTTGACTCCTCAATCCTCGTCAAAGTGGTAATAACGGATGTCAGATTTTTGGTGGAAGATAAAGAGTTTCCTGCGAACCGTCCAATCAATCGCGGCTTTAATGGCCTGTTTTTGGAACTAATGGAATACTGGCATAGCTTAGTAAGCTGTAGACGAGACAACATAGCAATGTATTTGTTACTCGTATGTGTTAAGTTATACGATAAAGAGTAAACCTAGATTTACTCAAGCTTATTTACCCAATTCTTATAGCTAAAGTCCGAATAAATCAAATAATGTCGAATGCGGGATCAACCCATTCACACCTAGATCCTCGAACTTATTTATCTGTGTGTTATTATTATTAGGTATTTAGAATACATAAATATTGGGAGTATTTGAGTTTGCCGGTATGTGATCATCGAAATTTGTACTGTTATTCCTGCCTATCATTAAACATATCAAATCTCATGACTCTACTTCGACTTATTTGATCTATGCAGATAATACCTAAATTAAGCATTGAAAATCTGATCGGCACAAATTGAATCACCTTCAGTTTGATTGCAGGCCGGTCACTGTATCTATATTGGTGGCAAGAATTAATTAGATGTGAGCTGATACGTTCGTCTGAGTGACTGATTCGGAGATATCAGATTTCGATAGGTACATTTTGTTATGCAACAGAAGTTGCGACTAGTCTGTTAGTATTGATGCTTTGAAATAACTAGCTGATGCATGATTTTAATTTAGATTTAACTTTTGCGCTGTCTAAATTGATATACGAGAAGAATGAATTTTGACATAATTTTCATATTTATTTTGTTACTTTATGACAATGTGTCGCGTGTAGAGTATAGGGTAATCAACTACGAGTATCAGATGTGGTCTATTTAGACACAGCCAATAAAGGTGGTTTGTATTTTTTTCTTGATATTCGTTAAATGATAATGCATATTACAAAAATAGGCCATGTAGTAGATCTGGTACTTACGAAAGACGTATCTCATTTAATTTATATGAAATGAGAGCATTTTTTGTAGCTTGACATAGACAACGCAGTTTTTCAAATTTAGCTAAAACGCATTTGTGTTAAATTAAAAGGTTAAATTAAAAGAGGAAAATAATTTAAGTGTTTTGAAGCAGAAAGAAAGCTTTTTTCTGAAAAAGAAACAAATCAGAAGCCGAATGAATCCCAACATATAAAATGTTACTGCAAAGCCCTTTCGCCTTAACACAGTTTATCTCAATAAATCACTACTGTGTCGTTGCAAAACCGCATCGATATTAATTATATGATAATTCTGTACTCGACAAATTTTATTTCTATATTCACGTCTTAAGTTATTTTCAATTAATCGAATTGATGTTTATGTTGATTCACGATCAACATAGCAGTAGGGTGCCGCGCTCGCGCACCGCATTCTGAAATATTATTTTTAAAAATAAGTGGCTATCAAATATAAAGGTTATTTTAATATGCAGTAAAACTTGAAATCAATTTATTTTTGAGTCGTAAATGCGAGTTTTAGTGGTGTGCCGTTGAGTCATTGCGTGCCGTGCACTTACCAATCCACGTGTGATTTGTTGTTATAAAATAGGTACAAACTCAGCGAGAGACGCCGTAAATCAGAGCTTGTGACATTCTTACGGCTCCCGCTGTATAATCTTTGAAAAATATTCTTAGGGTTTAATTCGAAAATACGACAATTTGTTACACAAATAAATTAGCATGCAGCTCTGAATTACGAATGTCACCATTCAATAAGCTGGAGTGGTAGCTGAATTATGACATAATATTTTATAACATGGAACTGAAATAAAATATCAGATACCCGTAAAATTGATTGAGGTGTGAAACGCAGATCACAACGGCGATTTATGGATTGATGTATTAGTTTGGAGTTAAAACAGTATCCATTGTGTTTTGTGGTGGTATTAGTTTTCAATAAAATATTAGTTAATTTAGTAAAAACGACTGAACATCCTGACACATTACAATATTATGCAAAATACTAATAAAGAAACCTAAGTTACAATACTAACCTGAAGTTACAAATACACCTACCATGTTTCTAAAACCCGTGCAACAATATCCCACGTAGATAAACAAGACCGCGCCGTTTTGAAACAATAACACAAACATACATGCCCAAATATCCGCATATACACCCAAAGGGCTCATTCCCGATTCGCGCCGATACCGATCGTTCATTGTTATATCGTCGTTATTCGATACAAGTAAACAGAAAGGACTCAGTTCCGTGCAAATATTCCCATCCGCTAATTTATCAGTAAGCGATACATCCCATGATGTACGACCCGAAACCGAGTCGTGTAAGTAAATACTCGTACGCTTTCGGTAATTTTCTCCCAACTCCACTTTCCGTCTACATCAATCGAACAAAAGCTTGCTGATTGAATGGTAACACAATACCTGAGGAAGTGAAGTCAGAACGTCGAACGCTCGGCTATTTCTGTTTTGAGTTTATTGTGAGGAGCCACACTGATGTTTACAATCACTAGCGGATTGAATTTGAAGACATCATATTATGTGAAATTTGACCAAGATCTATTCCTTCTTAGTAGAAGGAATAGATAATGGTCAAATTTCACCTATTAGTATAGGTGATTGTTATTGACAAGGGTTTGTTTTAAGGACCACGTAGTCGATAACGGTTTCAACATCTCTCTTTGTCTACAACGGATATCATTTTAGGGTCCGTAATCGTATTGCGAAAGACACTACATCGACGAACGGAATATCGAATGAACGTAAAAACGACTCACCGAAGATCGACTGCACGCTTAATCGACGAACTGAATATCGAATGAACTTTAAATCGACACAATGCAGTGCGAATGGGCGTGTACATTACACTCGATGTTGTTGACCACTATGTTTAAATTTTTTAACAGATCAATAAAAGAAGCGGCAAATAGCCACTGTTGGTTTTGGAATATACCAAATAGTAAGGAAATATTATAACTACGTAATATGTTCTGGAAGCATTAAGATAATTCTTCATTTGAAAATAATTATTGGCAATTGATGTCGAGATGTTAAAATACGTCTTATCTAAACAAAGTCTTTGTCTGCTTCCTTAATAATATTTGATAACCGTGACAAAATTACATCGTTTACATTAACGCCAAATATGTACTTCAATTACTGTCACGGTTGGAAGCCAAACAAGAAAGCAATTGGAATCAAACCACCAGCATTACCGAAACAGCGTATCTTCTGTAAAATTTAATGCAGCAATGACTTTAATGGCACCGCCAGCGTCTAAGTCGGTAAGAGCGTGCCATTTACTAAAAACAAGCACCCCCCTGTCTCCCAATTTGAACGAATCGCTTAGCGAAAACATTAGCCACGGCTCAAAGGCTTTTCGACGTAAATTGTACGTGAAATTCGGCAGCAGTGTTGTTGTGGTGGCGATAGTTTTGCTATCGATGGTTGACCTTGGAAAAAGAGTCGCCCTTTCAAAAAGTCCTATTTAAAAATTTGCATCTTTCACAGTGTCGACGGAGAAGACAGCGTGATACTGTCATATTTTAATAAATGTGATGTTAATACTTTTGAGATTATTGGCAGTGTTGTAGAAGTTCAATTTACACATTACACAAGAAAAGATGACTAACTATCTTGAAGGCCAAAGTATTCATACTATTGGTGGTAACCGTATAATTGACAATTACTTACTAGTATCTGCGATGTTTTCGATCTTTAGAAATAGTATTGTCTATTTTTTTTCCAACACTATTTTATAGTCTCGAAATTGCTATCGACCTCACGAGTACTCCTGATTTTGGCCACTGTTTATTTATTGAATGATCATACCTATTAGAATTAAATCTTATCGACTTCCTTTCTTACGTACATCATTCATCGATTTGAGAAGAACTCTAAACTCTATTTAAAATCCTACATAAACGGCCTATAAACGTCCCACTGCTCACAGGCACAGGCCTCACCTCAACATTGAGGTGGCGGAGGCTTTCAATCATAATCAAACCTAAAATGACGTCCTATCGATAGACTATCAGACAACACTGTTTGGCAGGCACGGTTTGGGTCGCGATATTGAGTACTCAGTTTTAACTTAGATTAGTTTCCCACTAACTCGGATTGTTTGGCTCATTGTCTGTTTATTTGTGGATCACAAAATATCTTATTTAAGTTGGCCTGACTGGAATTAGGTAAATATTGTACAATATTGCTAGGGGTGCTGTAAAGGAAGAACGTTATATTCGAAAGTTTATTGGATCCATCTTATTGGAAAATACTAAACCCTGTTTATTTGTATAGTGAGGTCTCAAATTATTATTTTAATAAACAACAACAGGTATTTAGGCCAATTTGATCTTTTGATGACCAAATAAATGTCTTTTTCTGGTTCTCAGATCTTTAGCAATTTGATCTTATCCATACGTACTGTTATACCTAACTTTTCTAAGTCCATTTTGCTAACCTAAACTAAATCATTTCCTATAAAACTAATTTCGCCCATGCGGTTCAGACAGGTCTGTTGCATTTCATACTTCATACAGTTAACTAATCCGGTCTCGCGTCCCAAGTCATTTAGTGTCCCGAAAGGAAACTGAGGTTTCCCTAGTTAGTAACAGTGAAATAAACTCTTGTGTTAATAAACGGTGTTTTTTGTCAAAAGACTCTACGCGGCTTTTACGCAGCCGCGTAACATTAGTTAACTGTTAGTTAGCGGATTAGTTAACTGTATGAAGTATGAAATGCAACTGTCTGAACTGCATGGGCGAAATTAGTTTTATAGGAAATGATTTAGTTTAGGTTAGCAAAATGGACTTAGAAAAGTTAGGTATAACAGTACACACACTCACGACTATATTCTGAATGGGGTAGTTAGATGCACACCGACTATTGCCTCATGGTGAACGGAACATTCAGACATTCACTTCGATCGAATAAGACACAGTGAACACAAAGTGGGTGTTCCGGTCAGTTTTGAACTCGGTGCCACACGAGCCATGTCATAATGCTTAACCACCGGACCACGATGCTCTCAATCAATGAGTGAGTCCACAATTCAATTAATGGCTACTAACCATTAGGTTAGGAACATTAGTAAATACTTCATGTGTATTTAATTTTGTGTAGTTCCTGACAGAATGTTTTCCTGTTAGAATCAACTGCATGCGACATTATAAACTTGTTTGTTTCATCAATACATTGTTTGAATTTGTGCAGCATCTTCAAGTCAAAGTAAGACTAGTGGCTACTATTAAATAATAGCCAACAATGGAATCACAAATAATAACTATTGGCGTATCAACAGCGCAGTCTCAGTGTGCGACTTCATAAACTAGTTTGTTTTTTCAATACATTGTTTGAATTTGTGCACCGTCTTGAAGTAAAGTAAGACTAGTGGGTACTATTAAATAATGGCCAACAATGGAATCACAAATAATAACTATTGGCGTATCAACAGCGCAGTCTCAGTGTGCGACTTTATAAACTAACCTTACGTTAGTGAGCAACCTTTATGTCAGATGTTATCAAGCCGCCCTAAGACCTCTGACTAGGCTTAACTACTGACATCCAGGGACGTCAACCGGGACCAACTGCTTAACGTGCCTTCCGAAGCACGGAGATGCCCGAAATACACATCACTAAATTTCGGTCGGGGTGGTCACCCATCCTATTTCCGACCCGACGTGTATTGCTTTACAACAGCGATCGTCGCCGATTACTGTCACAACTGCGCCACGGGCACCTCCGACTTTATAAACTAGTTTGTTTTTTAATACATTGTTTGAATTTGTGCAGCGTCTTGAAGCCAAAGTAAGACTAGTGGGTACTATTGAATAATGGCCAACAATGGAATCACAAATAATAACTATTGGCCTATCAACAGTGCAGTCTCAGTGGGCGTGTCTAAATGTTTGCTTTGATCTCCGTACAACTTGTCTGGGCAAATACTTTTATCTTTATTGACACAGTGTTGAGTTGCCGTCTACTGAATGTCTATTGAGTGTTTTTAGGGTTCCGTATCTAGAGGTAAATACAAAACTCTATTACTAAACCTCTGCTATCTGTCTGTCACTAGCCTGTAGCTCATAAACCGTTAATATTTGGAAAGCTAAAATAATCATAAATTATGTATTTTTGTAGCCACTATAACAAAAATTATGAAAAATAAAAAAGGTAAATATTAAGGGCAAAAAAGGTTTTTTTTCGCTTTTTTGCATAATAATATTAACAATAATAGGTAGACGCTTAGGAATTTCACATTTCATATAATATGTATCTGTATTTATTACCTTTCAAAATAAATGATTAAATAACTTAACCACACGACCATATTCCTAATGGGTAGGTCAGAGGCACACGTTATTGTGAATGGAACATTCAGAAGCTCACATCAAAAAGGAAATAAAATTAATGATTAAATAAAAACAAAGTAAATATTGAAGGGCCATTCAAAAAACGTAATTTTTAAGCAACTGCTTACTCGATGATAGTACGGAACCCTTCGTGAGCGAGTCCAACTTCCACTTGGCCGGTTTTTGTCATATCTCGGTAGCTCTTAGCGTATAAGAAAATATTCCCTATTGTCTTAGAGCTTGCTTTCGGAATTGGTTGAATGTAATGATGCGTGAATTATTACGAGTCCCTGGGAACAAACGTCAAGAAATTCATAGTTGAATTATCTTCACTGTGTTACGAAGAAATAAGACAGTAAATTAATTGACGTCGAAGCAATTATTGTATTTCTATTAGTGAATTCCAGAAAGAGTTTCTTCGTAGAGAGGCGTTCACATCTAACTTTACACGGAGGCTTCTTAGGCTACTGTTAATATAAGATCCATTTTACAATGGTTTTGTAAAGCTTGATGTGTATGCCTCTCAAACATAGTATTCAATCGTATCTGTCACGACTCTGCAGTTTTTGAAAGCTGTTTTTAACATCTGTTTTATTATAAATTTATTTCTCTCAACGGATTTATTGCTCCGGCAGAATACAAATAAAGTGCTTTAAAATTTCATAAAATAACGTATCGCATTAGTGACTTTACATTTTATTTGTTGACAGAATCTTCTTCAGCGAGATTTCGCACGCGTCATTTAAATTTAATACCTCAAATATTAAGGGAAGCCATAAAAAGATTCCTTTGTGCTTAACAGAAAACAAATTGAGACGTCTTTAGAACTCACATAGCGGAAACAAATTTAATTTATCGACGTCTCATTCGAACTGCGAGACTCCGTTGCGTCGAAGGACAATTACAAAACGGCAAACTTCATCATACAGTCCGCAAACACTTTATTCTAAGATGGGTAACATCTAAATTCGCTTGCCTAAATTTCGTTCTAACTTTGTAGATAGGGCACCGAAGTGACAGAACTTAATAGGACTTTAACAAATAGCTAAACATTTTGTAATTCGAGGAACATCTTGAATGCATAGTTTGCTTAACAATTGACGGGGCAGTCTTCCATTTGTCCGAACTCTAGTCCCGGTGACAACATCTGCCCTTTTTTTCTTAAACAATACCTGCCGAACTTGAAATAGATATTTGTTCAACTAGCCAGAAAATCAGGAGCTATTGTGTCTTTTAGACAAGTGGTAACAAGTTTGTTCGGAACAATGATCAGACTTTGTATTGCCCAACCGGTGCAAATTGCACGTTGTTATAAAGGTGCTATATTTGTATGAGGATATTGTAAACAAATTATATGCAACTCACTTAAAGTTTACTCAATATTTTTGTAATGCGATTAAAATCAATGATTGCGTATTATTTGCGTATTTGCCAGAGAATCCGAACTGCTTTGGAAAATACTTTCTATCATGAAATCATTGGGTAACGGAAATCTTCGATTAAAACCCAAGCAACTCCTATAACAGCGGTGGGCATGCTCATTGCCACTTTAAAATTTAAAAGTGTGGGCTTCTGAATTCACCATGACAATAACCGTCCAAGCATGTCACCCGACCGTTTGAGATATAATAATTAAATAAGACTTTCACTTGCATTCTGTAATGATTTGATATTTTTTAAAGCAATTGTTGCTTAAACATTTCACTCCTTCTTAACTTTTCCTATGAAAAGTTCCAGACAGCCATTTAAAACTCAATTGCGTCTGATGAAGCCACTAACCAGCCTATAAGGCCTTATGCTCATTACCTGCATCTAACTAAACAAACGCCTTCATAAAGGCGGTAACACACAGTTGTTTAAACACGCAATAACGACACCGAGATGGTTCTAACGATAAATAGTGTTGATATTGCAATATCTGTCGAGTGCATTCTGAATGAACCACATTTGCATCGGCGAATGCGTTGAAACGGCCTCCGCTGGAATTTAATAAAAATATCTTAGAGCGTTCTAGCTGTTGAGTTTATTTAAATAAAGTTCTATATGGGCTGTGGAATATTTTTCTGTGCATTTTAAAATATAGAATAGAATTTGCGGGATAGGTACAGAAAGGAGAAGTTTTTCAGAGTAGGCCTATTTTTCTAATGAAAAAAGTTATAGGGTTATATATTGAGGCCCTAACAGTGCTTTTGGTAAACTAGCTAATATAGAGATGCTTCGTCCGTCAACTATGAAATTTCTCGTGCAAGAATTTTATCAATACACTGAATGCAGTAATTTTCTGTACTTTGGTTTACCGTGCCTACGGTAAACAAGATTCCATCCCGGTATTCTTAGTTTACTAAATTATCATTATCATTCAGCAATACTGCGAAAAAGTTATGTATCTTATTTCTCATTGGTGTGTTCTCAAAGACATTCTATACAACCTCCTATAAAATTATAGTAAAACCTATCAAAGTAGTTATTGCTTTCTTAACCAAAATTTCTTCGCAAAAATGTCTTTATATAAAAATGGATTGCTGTTCGTTAGTCTCGCTAAAACTCAAGAACGGCGGGACCGATTTGGCTAATCTTGGTTTTGAAATATTTGTAATGGTTTAGGAAAGGTTTAAAAGGTGAGTGAACATGAGAAAATGCTAGGAATATGGTGACAAACCACAATTAAATTTTCTCTTAGCAACTGTTCCTACCTGTCACGTGACACTGAATGTTTGACAACAGTACGAAGTCTGTCGAGACAGCTAGTATCCAATAAAAAATCTACTATTGCAATAACACTTTTGAACTTAATATCGAATCTACTATATTTTCTTAGGAACCTCTTTTGCAAGATCGTCAGTAAAAAGTACCAAAGGATCCACCTTAGCAAATAACCTTTTCATTACTCATACTCTGAAAGTAGGTCATTACTGACCTGAGAAGCGGGCTGAAAGTAATACTTTTCATCCCTAGGAAGAATCACTTTCAACTGACAGCTGTCAAATTATAAAAAAAAACTAGTTCTTTTTCACATATCTATTGAACCATGTTCCTACTTTCTATACAGCCACGATGTAAAATAAAATTGAAATAACTTAAAGTTAAGTATTGATTAGAGAATATATATTTTTAAAATGACTTTACTAAGTTAGTTTCAACAATTTCTTCGAAATAACGTATCTTTGAGCAAAATATTTACCAGTTTTACAATGATGAAAATAAAAAATAATGGCTGAATAGAGGGCCGGCCACAGAAAAAAAAAACAAACAGAATAGGCGGGAAAGCGGCAATTCGATCTTCATGAATTAATTCATGTTTTTATTTTTACTTTCCTCGTATTTGTAATGAAAAGCACAGTGTTTACCTCGGGTTAAAGACTAATTTAGGCCCTCGAACTATTGGCGCCCTCACTTCGTTTCGGGCGCCAAACCCCGTCTCGGGACTAAATAAGTTACTTTCACCCCTAGGATAACAATGTACTATTCCGGGGTTCCCCAGCAACTTGCCAGTACCTTCCCCACTTCCCCTCAACCCTTACCCTTATTAGCATGCAAGTTTATTAGATCGTCGCGGCCAGTCTGACTGATGCCGCCAAATGAGAGATATCTCTCACCCAAATTAGCATTCATAAGCCGCCACAGACGACATAAATAACATCAAATATTTCAGTTATTACGTATGCCGATAGCATTTGCACAAAGCATTCGGTTTTCATTATCGAACACACAAGGGTAATGCAATCTAAGTTTTACAGCAACGGCTTGGTTGAGTTTGAAACTACTCTATCATTTATCTACTTAGTAATGACCCCTCATTACTAAGTAGATAAAAATGAGATGTATTTTGTGTGATGGTAACAAATCAACTACCTCAGACAAAAACATTGAAAAGCGACAACAATCGACAGATAACTGTCACAATTTTCCATCAAAAAATACTATGAAAACAACTTAATTTTTAAATGAAAAATATAACTCACAACCGAGTTTACCACTACACCAAAGATCACGGGTTCGATCCTTGCACAGTACATTTTTATGCATGATTATGTTAGTTTGTACTGGCATGGGAGTCTGCTGTGTATATTATGTATGTTTTTCGACAAAAAAACCGTTTTTAAGTATGTTTATCCGTTGTCACATAGTACAAGCTTCACTCAACTTGGGGCTATGTCTAATGATCTTCATATATTTTATTTAAATTCATTGCCGCACTATAGGAAACCTCTTTCTCTACACGAAATAACCCCCAAAACCTCCTCCTGCTCTGTATTCGTGAGCTGACTAGTTGTCTAGTTACTCCGAGAATATTACTTCAGATCTTGGCCGCAAATACGACATTCTCTGACCGGTAAACAGGCAATATACAGTGTGTTTGGTCATGGACTAGCGATAATTTAGGAGCGTCAAATGTACCTAATATTATCGACAAAAACACTCATTAGGGTGGTCAACCCCCCCTCTTTTTGGAATAGCGGCCATTTTAGTTTTTTTTTTTTTTTAGTTTCGTCTTTCTTGAAAATGTCGATTTCTCTACACACAAAGGTACTACAGACAATTAAAAAAATGTGTTAGTAAGGTAACAATACCGTCTTTTAAGTAAAAGATATCTACGTTTAAAATTTGAACTACAAAACGTGTAAAAAAAATGTTTATTGCTGTTTATAGGCAAAAAAATTACTGTTTTTTTCAATTATTCTACTATACCTCAAAAACTAGCACATTAACGTAAGGATTTTTTGTAATATTCCAACAAACAAGGATATTATCTAAAAGATGACATCAAAATCATTTCTCTAAGTTGCATACTTTGAAAGTTATGGTTTATCAAATATTGCCCTACGTAAGTGTCAACCCCCTAAACTATTTGATATTAATTAAAAAAACTCAAGTGTGGTTTGTCATAATTTTTATTTTCACAAAACTTAATTTAAATACTGTTCAAAATGACCACCTCTGTTCTGAAGACAGGCTGTGGCCCTTATTGCTATTTGTCTTGTGGTCCTTGAGATCATTTCCGTATTTGCTCTAATCTCGTCTGCAACCGCCATAATTTTTTGCACTAGCTCTTCTCTGCTATTTGGAACTGTAGCATAAACTCTTTGCTTCATCCATCCCCATAAAAAATAATCCAGCGGTGTTAAATCTGGAGAACGTGGGGGCCAGGCTACGGTTCCCCCACGCCCTATCCACGGCGAATAATTTTCATTTAAATGCTCTCTCACAGCCCGAGCATAGTGTGCTGGTGCACCATCTAATTGCAGCCACATACGCCTTCGATAGAGTATTGGTAGCTCTTCTACTACGTCCCTGAACTGGTTTTCTAAAAACTCGAGAAATCTTGGACCATTCATGATGTTTGGTAATTCGATAGGTCCAATCAATTTGTCATTAATAATGGCTGCCCACACATTCACTGAAAACTCGTGCTGAAATTTACTGGGACGTACAGCGTGTGGATTTTCTTGCATCCATAAATGTTGGTTTCTATGGTTGGTGATTCCAGCTCTCGTAAATGTCGCCTCGTCTGTCCACATAATTGTTTTGTAGAACATCGGATTCCGTCGTAAACGGCCGCTAAGCCACGAGCAAAAAGTGGCTCTCACAGTGTAATCTGGCTCTCGAACGTCTTGCACACGTCGAAAATGGTAAGGATGCAGGCCTTCACGTTTCAATATTCTCCACACAGTCCATTTAGAAATATTGACCATCAATGCTATGCGCCTTACACTGAGACCGGGATTTTCATAAATCAGTCGAAGAACTTGTTCCTCATCTGGCACCGACACGATACTCGAGCGTTCATTTGTCGGCCTTCGAATGCCATATTCAGCCAGTCTTAAATGAACGTCAACAAAAGTTTGCCGACTGGGTGTAGGCCGGTTTGGAAATCTCTGTTGATACATTCGTACGGCGGCAGCTGCACTTCCGTTACATAAACCATACACAAAATGTATGTCGGCTATGTGACGAGACGAATAGTTCCTGTTAGCCATAATAATCACAAACACGAACTAATAACTCAATGCGTACACAAACTGTCGTAAAGGATCTCAAAGTGCTATCGCAACGCAGAGCGAGGGACAACTGAGTTCCGTATATTCAAACTCTATGGTTACATATTAGTTTTTTTTTGTGATAGAAGCCAGCTTTGAATGACGTCACCCTCACAAACAGGAATGATCTTTTGTCGCGCTCACTCATGCCATAACAACAACACCAAATGTTCTCTTACCTATTCACACACCCGACCCGACTCTATTCATTCATAGGAGCAGGTAAAGACGTAACAACAAAGGAAACTCGCGTAAGGGTCATGTTCAATAGACCATAATTTTCATGTTTAGCAACTTAGAGAAATGATTTTGATGTCATCTTTTAGATAATATCCTTGTTTGTTGGAATATTACAAAAAATTCTTACGTTAATGTGCTAGTTTTTGAGGTATAGTAGAATAATTGAAAAAAACAGTAATTTTTTTGCCTATAAACAGCAATAAACATTTTTTTTACACGTTTTGTAGTTCAAATTTTAAACGTAGATATCTTTTACTTAAAAGACGGTATTGTTACCTTACTAACACATTTTTTTAATTGTCTGTAGTACCTTTGTGTGTAGAGAAATCGACATTTTCAAGAAAGACGAAACTAAAAAAAAAAAAAAACTAAAATGGCCGCTATTCCAAAAAGAGGGGGGGTTGACCACCCTAATGAGTGTTTTTGTCGATAATATTAGGTACATTTGACGCTCCTAAATTATCGCTAGTCCATGACCAAACACACTGTATGTTAGATATTTTATTTTATTGACAGCCATATGAAAGTTGAGATCAAGTGGGGAAGTAAATCAACCCAAGTTGGTTTGTGCCCCTAAAGGGACAAATATTTTTGTCGTATATCATCTGTGACAGGTGAGCAAAGCCGACTATGTTTTTTATGAAAAAACATCAGAAATTATCAGAATATTTTGTGCTTTAACTATCTGAGTTTTCTTCTTAACAAAAACTGTTAAGGTAAGCATTTTGAAATTCCAAACCTTAGAGAATGATAAGAAACACATCTTGCTCTACGTAAATGTAGAGTTAGAAGTTCACTGAGGCGACTCCTATATGTTTTTACCCAGGCACTTTTGGTTATAATAAATACATAGAAAGCCCGCTAATAATAAAATATTATCCTTGCTAACAATGCAAAATATTAGCAAAGACCACACATATTGTAGGTCTAGACACAAATATTAGAAATCGCGACGTTAATATTAAAATAATATGGTCATTTATAAGCCTCTACTCCTGATAAATTTATTCTTATTTATAATTTACTGACTAATTAGAATAACCTGGCTTGCGATTATTATATTTTATAACAAAAAATATATTATTTGTTTACATAAGTTTTTTTTTTATAAATTTACTTTATGAAAGTCACAGACTCCACCAAACCAAAATTAACTAAAAATTTATTTTTAGCTCTACGAAGAAATTATTTCTGAGATTTCGTCACTTTGACACATTCTTGAATGTTGACGGTTTTCTATTTAAGTGGAATTCGAGTTTCTTCAGCAGGTGGTTATTTTCGCTTGAGAATGTGTTAATTGAAAACGAGCTGAAATCTGTTTGACGTTGTATTATTTTCGAAGACCCGTTTATACTGCTAACCACTCCTATTATTAGCCACTTGAAATTTCGGTTTAAAGCATCAAAGTTTTTAAATTTGATAAAATGAGACTTATGAGATTTTCCTTTTTGATTCCTATTGGAGAAAGAGAAAATGAGGCACTTTAAGTGCGGGGCACATTCACGACAAGTGCAATAACCCTGCCACAAAAACTAATTTCGTCGGAATCGATAACCTTTTTAGAAAAAAAACTTTACGTCAACTAAAATAGCAGGCATTTGCGCCGAAAACGTGTCGCATACATCATCTTAATAGCGCAGAGTTTAAATCATATTTAATATAGCGGGAGCCATAATATCCATTTTGTACAACAGTTCTCAATTACATTTAGGGAGTTAGGAAAATTGCTTGGATTTAGCGACCGCAAGCCTGCTCGGCATATTAATCTAAGAAAACTTGGGTTTCAAGATTATAATTTAAATTTGTTCAATTTGGGTCATGTTTACTCTGATTTGGTGTCGATGACCAGCAACATAGTTATTAATTAATATCCGGACTTACAGCTGATTCCCATCAGGTGGAGTGACGTCAACTCCGAGTACACACCAAAGCGGCACACAAGCTACACGCCACAAAACGCTCCCACTGGCATAACTACTGTAGTTTTCATACATTTTATATGGACTCAAAGCACACAGTGAAGCCGGTGGCCGCCACACGCCGCACGCTACAAACTATTGGAAAATACCAGGGGCGGCGTTTTGTGGCCCGTGGGTGGGGACGCTAAAATGTAGGTTTCATATACTTTCATTTGTCTTTCAAACGGCAATCCACTCTCCATTCGGTACGATTTTTTAATAATGTTTTAGTCTCTCTCGAAATTATTTGTTTTTTTTTAATAATATAGATTCAGAGAAATAAAGGTAAAGGCGATATAAAACATGCACTCTCACACGAATCACATAATGCCTTTCAAGTTCTGAAATTTTGAACGCGTCGCTCATACGACGTCACTGTAAAGGCTTCTAGAAGGGTTATTCCTTACTACCTGTACCCGTGGTTTCATTTGCGTGATCATCATCTTGTTGCAGAGTTATTTAAAAACGCCGAATACGTCGATAGAAACTTAGCAATATTGTTAGAAATGCAACAACAACAATTCAGCAACATTCAATTTAATCTTATAGATGGCAATTAAGAAATGATTTGAACAATTCTATCATGTTCTCTTACTTTCTGCCTTTATAAAAAACAATGTATACCTACTCTTCTTGACGAATTCCATACCTTAACTCAGCGGGAAATTCCATTTTTGTGCTTCAAAATTGCACTGTATTGAGATTAACCCTTCAGTTGGCAGAAGTGGTAGTACGTACGATATATAATTTGCAATAAAGTCGGCACATGATTTCTTACTGCTCTCACTCTTGACTACTTTATTACTTTTCGCCGAAGCGTCGCCTTTATAACTTTAATATTTCATTCGTACATATTCCTCTTCTTGTCCAGACTGACAATTGTGGAATTTTTTCCGCCATTGTACTCCGTGTCTCCAATGACCGTGTAATATTTTTTATTGCCACTCGTTTAGGCTTTCTCGTCATTGCAATGTAGATAGGTATATCTTATATGTAACATTTCGGTTATTGCTTTGTTTCTGTGAGACAGAATTGACTTTTGAGTGTAAACAATATTTGTGAGATGAAAAGTTCTTGGACTCGATTTCGAACAGATAAAATTTAAAAATCATATTACAATTGAAAAATCACTTGCCGAGAAGTACTCAATTTGGATTATAAAGTTCGAGCTTGCCTTAAAAATGGTAAAGCTTTTAAAAACCCCTGATAAATGTCAATGAAGTATCTATTAAATTATGCATTAATGAATAAACCATTAAAATTCTAAAACAGCGTGCAGTCTACTGCAAAAAGGGCAGCAATTTGTACTACGTCAGCCATCTTCCTAGGAGAACTTTTCGTAACTATTCCGAAATATTTTAAACTATAATTCACTTAGCCAGAGCGAACAAACAACAGGCAAATTGCACCCAACAGTCAATACCGAAATGTAATTTGTATTTCAAGTTCTCCGCTGCGTTTTTTAGGTGCACAATATTCGCTATCTCGCTTTTAAATTAACAAAGGCACTACTTATTCGACGGGAGTTCATTTAAAAAGTTGCTAAACGAACTCTGCATTCGTATTCACGCTATAGGATCTCGAAATTCATTAGAAAACAGGCATTAAGTAAAAGTTTGATAGCGTTCCGGGGTCTATTGTCGGAATCAGACTCGTGCTCCAAATGCTATAGTGCGTTTTATTTATGCCTTTTTGAGTTGTGATCAGGGATTGCAATCCAGCAACTTATTTTAATTCGCGGGATTGACTAATCCCACGCGTGATCCCACAGCACATACTTTTATTCTCACACTATAACATATCAGAATTAAACTAAAAAAAGGTTAAAAAAACAATTATTCCTGAACTATGTTAATTTATTTTCTAACAACAATAAATCCAAAGTACTTAATTATTATTAAGCACAAAAAGTTTAAGTATAATTTTTTTGCTTGATGGAATCAGTTCGTTACTACCTATTTATGGAAGGACAGATAAATGCTTATTTCACCATACAAAATATTAGAATCGATTTTTGAATTTGCGAGGTCTGTGGAACCGCATTTCTGCCGTCTATAAGCTTAAAGGCCGCTTAGTGACAAAAACTACTTTTGAGTTATTGAGGAAATAAGCGGCAAAATTTTCAAACCGATGCTACTCTTTAAATAAAATGGAGAGTAATGTGTGTCATACACCAAAAGGAAGGTTTTTTTTTCTTCTTTCACATGAAATTGATAAATTCATTCAGATGTTGGTACTCTTTAAACTTAACACATATTTTCCTACCGTCTTGGGAAACTTTTGAAAAAAACTACAAGTGTACAAAATTTAAAAGCGGCTAAAGCGGCTTGACTGCTTTACAGTTAATAGATTTTTTAAAAACAGCAACATATACTTAGCTATAACGCAGTTTTAATTTTAGCGTATTTTAAACTTAGAACTGAACAATTTTATATTGATCTTACTCATAACAATAAAGCGGCTAACTACACAATGCCGCCTTTTAGCTGAGTTGATGTGGTTTAACTGCTCTTCTTTTGTTTCATAATAACTTTTGAAACAGTTGTGCATAGCTGAAAAGCGGTAAATTATCAAACCCTTTCATATAACTGCTATTTAGGCTAGCATGATCATCATAAGTTTTTTTCAAATCCTACAACGTATACGCTAACTTACAAAATAAAGCAAACATTTTACAAAGAAAGGTCAATTTATTACCATGAAACTCCAAAAAGACATCAAAAAACTTAAACAGTTACACCAAAAATTGCACAAAATTATATTACAAATCATGAAAAATTTAACAAATTCAGCAAAAAATACACTGTCACCTAAACTATGATCATTTGACATGTTCTTATTCATTGTAATTAGAAACAGAATAATACATCAACTAAAAACACAAATGTAAAAAAAGCACAAAAATCCCATTTATTAGAACACTCAAATTCAAAACTAAGTAATTACTTACCCAACGCGACGCTAAAGAACGAAAGTTAACGTGATATTGAAGAACTGTCTAAGTTTTGTATGAATAAGGGGGTTAGTCTTCTCAGTTAAGACCACCAACTAAGTGACTAAGCGAGAGGACTTACTTCTACGAGTACTGAGAGCGGAGATATCGAAAACGCCTGGCGGTTCCTATCTTCTCATATTTTAGACACCGCTAAATCTGCTTTGGGTCTAAAAATGTGTAAAAACGAGGATTGGTTTGATGAGAATGATAGCGTTCTAACTGGTGTAATAGGCACACATCGGAAACTCCTCAGGCAGTACAGTAGGTTGCGCTATAGCTCAGGTACTGAAAAGATACGGCAAAGCGAATAACAACGGAGTGAAAAGACAAATGGTGGCAGGAGAGGGCTCGTCACTAGCAGTGGCTCGCTGATACGAAAAGTACGACTTCTGTTGCAAGAGTGCCTTTAAAACCAGCAAATGGTCAAGGCCTTCTGAAAAGCAAGGAGGAAGTCCTCGAGCGATGGGCTGAACATTTCAGCACTCTGCTTAATGTGGTCCGATCAACTGACTGGGAACACGTATATACGTTCTCTTTCTCAACTTCCCATAGCAATTGAGCAGGATGAGCCCTTGTCACTAGCCGAGGTTGTTCTGGCCATCAAACAGCAACAAAATATCCCGTCGGCATTGATTTATACCAAGAGAGCTGTGGAGAATACGGTGGTGAGGGGTTGCACTCGGCTGTATGGAGATTCTTTGCTCTTTGAAAGAACAGGTCCCCTCAACTTTCAAAGTTTCTCGCATTAGGGCTTTATATAAGAGCAAGGGAGATCGATCTGACTGTAACTCATACCGTGGTATTTCGCTTTTATCAGTCCCCGGAAAAGTTTTTGACAGCATACTTTTGAACCGCCTTTTAGAACTCTCAGAAAAGCTCTTGAAAGAGATGCAGTTTGGCTTTTGACCAGAACGAGGCACCTGTGAAGCCATATATTCAGTGCGCCAACTCCAAGAAAAAAACAAGAGAACAGAGTCGCTCATTGTATTTCTGCTTCGTAGACCTGGAGAAAGCGTTTGATAGTGTGCCTCGAGAAGCACTGTGGCTGGTATTGGGAACATTGGGATGCACTGAGAAGTTTATGAGGCTACTTAGGCTCCTGCATGATGACATGGAGTGTGTGTAGCTGTCAGCGGCGAAAAGTCTCACTTCTTTTCCGCTACCTGTGGGGTGAAGCAAGGGTGCGGTTTGGCGCCCACACTGCTCGCGCTTTACTTTGCAGTTGTAGTCAGAGATGTCTTGCATATTTATTCAGAAGGAATCCGTATTCATTTCCGTTCCGATGGCCTTTTCAACCTAGCAAGCTAGCAAATCAGCATCAACAAGACGGAAGTGATGTTCCTAGACATGCACGATCACGAGGTGCTGAATATAAAAGTTGGTGAGAACGAGCTGAGGCAGGTTGATAAGTTCCGCTACCTGGGGAGCACAGTAACATCCAAGTGTGAGCTTGATGCTGAGATAAACATCAGATTAAATGCCGCAGCTGCAGTATTCAGTAAGCTGAATATCAAGGTCTTCCGCTCCCAGGATGTTAAACTGGCCACCAAGATCTCGGTCTACATGGTAATTGTTTGGTCTAAGTCAAGGTCCACTGTTTCGAGACTCGACGGTGCGCTGAGTTTAATGCCAAACGCGACAGTTGAAAGCCCGACCACCTATGGCGATCAATTATAACTATATTCAACGTGTGCTCACATGCCCCCAGTGTGCGAGGGTCTTCAGCAATAAGATTGGCTACACAAGCCACATGCGATTCCACGAAAGGCAGCCACAGCGAAGTTAAGCGGTCACCGTAGCCAAAATTGGGTAGGATAGCATCATCATCAGGTAAAAAGAAAAAGAAAGAAAGAATAAAATTTATTTGGTTTTGCATCACACAGTAAATACAAAATAAAAACACAGGACAGAAAATAAAATAAAACAATATAAACAACAAGACGCAATAAAGCAAAGTAAAACCTAACGTTTATTTGTGTGAAGCATAAACCAAAATGGTTACCACTCCAAAATAAAAACCCAGGACAGAAAATAAAATAAAACAATATAAACAACAAGACGCAAAAAAACAAAGTAAAACCTAACATTTATTCGTGTGAAGCATAAACCAAAATGGATACAGTGTCTTCTTCCTGTAGTACATTGGCGAAATACACCAATCTGACGTAGGAACGAAAAACATTGTTCGACTGCATTCAGTTCTCAATTCATAGTGGCTAGCTTGACTCAAGTCGGCTGCTTGTCGATGCTCGATACAATTTCGCAGTAAACAAAAATTATTTCAGTTTTTTTGAAATAATTAAATAAAACATAATACGTACCTTGGAAACCTTCCCGCCATGACTAGTAACGATTTTAGCGGGAAACCCTACACCAGCGAACTTCCTCCTCTGAGTGTAATTTGTTTTGCACTAAACAGCCGCAACCCGCCCCGCCCGGGAGCTTGCGAGTTTGCCGCTTTTCAGCGATGTACTGATATTTAGCGGTTTTTTTGCTAAGCAAAGCTTTGTAAAAAATATGTATTTTACTTTGCGTACGGACTAACGTGGATTTCTTAACTAGTTTATTTATTGTAAAAGTAGAAACAATGCAATGCTTGAAGGCCGCTAAATGATTCTTACTGCCTTCAAGATATTAAAAAGAGCTTTGCCGCTTTCAATTTATTTATGCAAGGTATATTACACCTCAACTTAACCAAGCTAGTAAGCGGCTAAAAATACTTTGCTGCCTTCTAACTAACTGCGAACTGGGAACTGTTTTTTAGCTAAGCATTGATAGTCAAATTGTTCAGTCGATCCAAACGTTAAAGTAATTTAGCTACCTTCTAATCTTGTTTAGCTGTTTTGCCGCCTTTGAGCGATGTAAAATATTTTTTTTCTGTATTAAACTGCCTTTATAAATAAAATATCTTGGAAACGGTAAAAGATAAAATAACCGTTCTTAGACAGATCGATAGAGTTTTTTTTTTTAAATATTTCCATATTTAAAAGTGAAAAATGGTCAAATGTCACTAAGCGGCCTTTAAGCTTATAGACGGCAGATTTGACGTTGTTTATTTATTTATTCTTTATTGCACAATGAAAAACAAGTATATTTGGCGGACTTAATGCCTAAAGGCATTCTCTACCAGTCAACCATCGGGTGAGGTAGAAAAATTGTTGGCGGTGTCTTTGACATATTGAATTTAAATAACCATAAACATACACAAAATACATAATAATAAAGCACCTACATACTAAAGTTTGTTGTGAGATTGCTATCCCTAATCGCTTTCTTGCGAAGTCTTCCGTTCTGTATGGATTATAAGTGGCCTCCGTATCAGTAGTTTATGACGATAAATGTGAATTTGATTCTAAAAATAATAGCAATACCTTATTAGTACCTTAGTTTTTTTTATTTATTCACGAAATTGATATAATTTGTGCATAGTCGCTTTCTGAAAACCACTGAAGTTTGTGTTCACGCGACTTTAAAATCATCTTAACAGTCACAGTTGTTAACAGTTAGTGATTACAAACACATTCTGTGTTTCAACATTTGCCAATGATGTTTTTATTTTCCGTAATTTTCTTAAAAGATGACATTAATGCAAAATTTAGTTGAGGTTGCGTTCACTTCCTGGAAATGAGTTTTAGAGCAAAGCGGGTCCCGTAATTATATTATTGCTTCACTTCCTTCACTTCTTGGAAAAGAGTTTTAGAGCAAAATGTGTTTTCTAATCACAATATTCACTAAATTGTATCTAGAAATTCATCAGATAACAGGCATTGAGCAAAAGTTTAATAGCTTTCCGTTTCATTGTCGGAATAAAAACTGCTGCTTCAAATGCCCCAATGCCTTTACGCCTTTTTAGCACTCAGTACTAAGTTGGAAGAGAATTGATTTGGAACTGAGCTGGATTCTCCAAACCTACGGATTGTAAAGACGGAATGGTTTTGTGTTTGAGGAGGATTGAAGAAGTTTTGAACGGATCAGAATTGTTTATGCTTTCTCCTTCTTTGGGTTCACTAGAAATTTTCATGACAATAAGACCCGTTGTCATCCAAAATGAAATCGGAATAAAACGTATCTTATAAACACGCGCAACTGAATAAGGACTTATTGATTAACACTTGATTTTTTGTTGCCAGATGAAATTTGTATAACCATCAGTTAATTATTTTAATTCAATGTTCGACTCTACAGTTAGAAAAAATACTTTGTGAAATAAAACGTAGCATTAACTTTAATTCTGTAGTATCAATAGCTATGTAGTCAAAAAATCATATTATGTAAAACCAAAGTCAATGTACTCGCCAGTAAACCCACATTTGCAAGTTCAAACGTAAACTTCTATTACCTTTTGTATTCCATATCCACCGGGCCATTGGCAAACTTGGTTATACGTATGCAATATTCAAAATCACGACGAGCAACGTGTTACTCAGTCATGTTACCATGTATGACGAGTCTATTCCCTGACCGTTGTCACGACCTTTCCTTTGAAACTCAACCTTATTTCAAAGAGATAGAGTTGTAAGGAAATAAAAGAAAGCCTCCCGCGGCGAACAATGTAGTCGGTTATCTGAACATCAGATTAAGATAGCACTGAGGTCAAGTTCGGTACAGAGGCGCACACATCAACCTTTACAAAACCATTGCAAAATGGGTCTAATATCAGCCTCATAAGGGCCCCCTATGTAAAGCTTGATGTGTGCGCTTCGGTACGTAAATTCGCGATTTATGCCGAGTTAGCGGATATGGTATTGAAGTTCCTATTGTCCGGACTGGATTGTGTCAAAGGTATTTTCTATATTTGAAAGTTGAAAGAGCCACTATTAACGGGTTATCTTGCATGTGAATGAAGGTAAATATTGGAATATGGACAGTTGTTGAGGAGAAATAGCAATAGTTGGGTCACATGCGATTGTCTGTATAGATTGGCAATAATACGTAGGAATATTTTATTTTACTGATATTGTTCAGTGAAAGTCGGGTCGATAACCAGGAACCCTGCATCAGGCTATTTGGTAATTTAATTACCAACAGAACGTGCTAATCCATCTATTGAATCAGGCCTTTTAATACGCAATTTTTATCAAAAGTTATGTTTCTGATAACTACCACTGAGGGACATCGTTTCGGCGAGAAGACTTAGTACCGGTGGTAGGGTGGAACCGCCGGGAAGCCAAGAGAACTCAGATTTGGCAGTGTGGTGGACTTGTTCACCTCACCCACCCGGACGTGGTATCAATGAGGATCTAACCACGAAAAAAACACAAGCAAAAAGGACGTGTAATATTAGAGACGCGACAATCGATAAAATTATAAATCTCATGACGAACTACTATTAAAAGTATCACTGTAAATGTTCGACAACATGAAAACTAATTAAAATACGTTATTATTAATGCTGTAACACGCTATTACACGATACGCCTTACGATTTTGCATCGATCAGTATTGCTAAATGTAATTCTTAACCGAATCCTGTTCACATTGTGTGGCATATGACAGCAAATGTACGAGTACAAATTCCAATGCGATATTTCTCGAATGCTGCTAGAAATGCGTAACCACTCGTTGGAGCGTTAAGATGCTACCTCACCGGGACCCTCCGCGTGTAATGTAACGTCACAGGTTCGAGCATCTCATCAGTGAGGGAGGAGAACCAAACATTGTGATGCGCACCTTGTAATGATACCATGTGTAATCTTGATACAACTTGCAACATCACTCAACTAAATTTCAATAATAAATGTTCAAAATTCAAAAATCTTTACTGCGCAATGCGCACCTTGTAATGATACAAAACGAGCTCACATCAGTGAAGGAAGAGAACCGGGCATTACGCGCACCTTGTAATGATACAATGTGTAATCTTGATACAACTTCCAACGTCACTGAACTAAAGATCCATTATAAATGTTCAAAATTCAAAAATCTTTACGGAAATCATTCAGTAAAGATGTATCAACATTATACGCGAATGCTTGTCAGTCAAGGAGGAAGTGTAATGCAATGCTCAAAGTTGAATTCATAATGTTACTTACGCGCGCGTGTTCGTCAGGCTGTGAGGTAGTATTGTAATGTAATGCCCAAAGTGGAATCTACTCGTATAATGTTGCATCACACGCGAATGCTCTCGGTGAGAGAGCACCTTAATAAAACCGCATACGTTGCACTTTCTTGCATCAAGATGCTGCGAAGTCTTCCGTTCTGTATGGATCCTACGTTGCCCCTATCAGTAGTTTACGACGACAATGTGTTTGATATGGCTCGATTGAGTTTCATTTTACTCAACCTACCTCGTTTCGATTTTAAATATTTACATTTTAAAATATATCAATGCTTGCGGCGTCAATATCTGCTGTATTTTAAAAGATTCTTATTTAAAATACTAAATGATATTATAATGCTAAAGGCAATATTATCATGAGAAAATTTTGAAAAAATAAAGTCACTTATTTGAAAAAGTAACAGTATGCCCAAAACTGTACATTTTGATAACTGCGTTCTTTCCATAAACCCGCGAAATAGAGTTGTACGCAGTAATAGTGACATACTGCAACCTGAGGTAGAGGGAACGGAACCGTCCTTATTCAGTTAGACATAACACGGTATTCGTGACTTACATTCTGTATAAAACAATTCTCGGACAAAGGTTCCTGGCCACGAGCGGGCCACAAAGGAACAATGCAGTGGGAGATGCCTTTGCTTCATTTCAATTGTGGACAGTCCGACGACTATTGGACCCTGACTGCTACATTTTTACGCCGATCGCTGCCTGTCGAACTTGCCAGCGTTTAACCTCTTACTTTGAACTGTTTTAGGGTCAACCTTTCGATGTGGTACGGCTCCACGGTACATTTGAACCGGATTGTAGCAGGAATAGAATACAAGCTCATTCTTTAGGACAATCTTTGCCTTGAAATCATCGTTTTAGGTAGAAATTAATGTCTTGAAACTCTTACGGTCGTGTCAAGTAAACATTTTTAACTTTCAAACAAATATGACTTAATTCGTTTTTGCAAGTCCAAGTAACTGAATTATAAAATTTTGTTTGGTCAACAAAAGTCACCAATCGAAGGCTTTTCTGCCCTAAATCAAAAAACCTTTGGACATTACTGCGAATAATTATACTTATGAATTTTAAAATACTTAGTAGGTAAAGTAAAAGTTAACCCAATTATTTTTAGATATAGCATAGGTATTTTCTGTGTCAAACCTGTTTTAATATCATACGCACGAAATGTTGCAATGCTACTTAGTTATGGTAACCAGCTTGTTAACATCGGTTTGCTCCTAATAAATGTCAACGGGAGTAGTTCTGATATCAAGTTACAGTCAAGATAGTTGACTTCAGAATGCCGTTGTCAATCCACTTGGATTGACTTCAGAAGACACGACTTCTAAATCTACAAGTCTGCAAAGGCTTACTGACCTATAACAGCTGAGCAATACCCATAAAAGATCAATGGGCTATAGAAATGGCTACGTTTATTGTGCAACAGTCAAAACGAAAAGATACAATTAAAATTTCAACCAAAACACGTCAATTATGTTTTGACCGATCACATCCCGTTCTAAAGCGGATTTCGACAAAAGTGACGAATTTTTGCAATGAACAAAGAATGTTTTGTGTCGGCCACCCGCAATTAATGGCTGACAGTTGGTCTAACCGAAATTGTGTTGTCACACTGCGGTTGCAGTGACAGTTTAGTGATCAATAGCCAGGATTTACATTCCATAGTAATTTTATTGGCCACAAATAAAGTCCATAAAATGCTGAACCAATGCAAAATCAACGGAACTCTCGTTTCATATACTCCGGACACAAAATGCAAATGCACGAAATAAAAGTCACATTATTTAACGAAGATATGCAATTTTATTAAACCGAGTCGACTTGTAAATTTACTGAAGCTATAAATGAGTCCCTCTGGTGCATACGTATGAAGATGATCGTATATGAACAAGGGTTGACAACGAAGCCCGGATATCCATTACAATGCAAATTTGGGCGCTCACAACGAACGAACGAACGAGTGAACGAGTTACCTGGCCGTTGTCCACGTCCCAACTTTTTGCCGAGTTCTGAACCAAAATTGGACTACGACCGAGTTTGGTGGACGCAGCGAGAAATCAATAGCTCGTACGACTGACCGAATTGCGACTATGCAAATTTCTGTAGAACTGCTCATACCTTACCTTGCAAACTCGGTTTTAATGAAGACGATTGAGGTAGGTAAAGTTTCAATTCTATTTGAATGGAAATTATTATGTAACTTAGCGCTTATGTGCTAATTTAAAGAAAGTGGCATATATTTAAAAAAAAAAAGTACTTAATGGCGTAACAGTTTCACGATAATAATGTGGTAATTTTGTTGCAGTACTCAAGTTTGATACACTTTACTTCAAGTCCGTATTATTTATTATATTCTACTGCACAGAAAAAGTATGGAAATCAGCCAAACGTGAGTTTACAAACAAAAACAGGCTTTTTTTGTCCTTCTGAGTGCGAGTGCTGGGCACAGACCTCACCTCAACTATGAAGTACAGAGGTCCTATTACAATCTCTTATAACCTGTCAGTTTTAGTCACAAGCTCAGCTTTTGAGCTGCATATTTACCGTCACAAGTCGTGTTTTGTGTGGTAAATGGTGTCAAAAAAAACCTTGATTTTTCTTCATTGCTGTAGTAACTTATAAATAAATAAATAAAGGCGGTTGCGTTGATGAAGTTAAACGTCGTATGGCTATAACAAGATCTGCTATGGACAAGCTCAAGAAAGTATGGAAGAGCCGTACAATAACAAAAGCCACGAAAATTAGGTTGGTCGCCTCTGAGACGTGGACGCTAAGAGATAGTGAGAGAAAGAGAATAGACGCACTGGAAATGTGGTGTTGGAGGAGGATGCTTGGGATATCGTGGACTCAATTTAGAACCAACTTGTCCATTATTCAGGAACTAAATATCAAGCAGCGTCTGTCATCCATTGTTCAAAACCGGATCCTCACCTTCTTTGGACACATATCGAGACGGGGTGATGTCTTCGTGGAGCGTCTTGTGGTGCAGGGAAATTGAGATGGCAAGAGAGCACGAGGCAGGTCACCTCTGCGATGGACAAATCAGGTTAAAGTCGCAGTTAATGGTCCTCTCCATGAATCCCGCCGTGCGGGATGACTGGCGGCGGATTGTAAAGCGTGCCACTAATCCTGTTATAATGACCACGACCACTCTGTAAAGAGTGCAACGACTAAGAAGAAAAAGGAACTTATTTTGTATGTTTTAGTTAAATTTCAATGAATAAAAATCCGTAAACTGAGCTAAAACTGAGCTATAAAAAGATCATAATAAGGCCCCAGATTGTTGAAGGGTAAAATTCGTTTCTTTGTTTCTTATTTTTACCATATTTATTTATTCATTCGTACACAAGCAGATATTTACAGTGGTACAACATTTAGGACAGAACAAGTACAGGTAAGCTTATCTCTAAAAAGAGATTTCTTCCAGCAGACCATAATGACAGGAGTTAAAGGTTAAAAAGGGTAAGAATAGACTCACAGCTGTGCACAAACTATTAAAAACAGAAATTGACAAATGGTAAATATATATCATATACAATAACATACATACACATACATATTTAAATAAATAAAAGCACTTTCTTCTGTTTCAATTGATTCGATGTTAGTCCACTTTAGCAATAAACAGTACTGTATAAATAAAGAAATATTTAGTTGCAGAAAATATAAAGTAAAGTAATTTAGGCAAATTGAGAAAAGATGAACAGACTAATTATACATTTTAATACCCAGACACCTCTAATTTTGCGTTGACTAATGTTGTTGTTCCAGAAAGCTCGCTCGTAAACTCGTAAGCCAGTAATATTACTCCGAAAGCTGATAATATATCTTCAAGTGAACTAATCATTTAGTTTATTAGACTAACGAACCAGAATAATTCCTAATTTACCAATTTTTTCTTAATATAAGTTATAAGTAAGTCTCTTCAAACTGAGATTTCAGTCAACTTAATGTAGTTACATAGATAGAGTTTGTAATTTTACAACTGTTTTTTTGAACGTTAGTGAATTCCATAGTTTTTAAAACAATTTGCCATAAAAGTTTTTATCTTTGGATTGCCTATCTTGCAAGTTAAATAATTGACTTGTATGTGTTTTTTTGATTTCGTTTGAGGCCAATGCATTTATGTTGAAAAAAGTTTTGGGATACCAACAAACAATTAAATACATTAAACAATACACCAACTTATTTTACTAGTTCTATGAGTATTCTAAAGGGTGAACTTGTAATTATAAACTTGAACATTATCAGACTTAAAAACCTGTCAATTACTGTAAACACACCAGTGCTAAACATAGCAATTTTCAGTATGGACTGATGCGTCAATTACACATAACATTAGCGGAGGCGAAATTTAATTGCGTCGTTATGGCGCGCGCAGACCATCACACATTGATCAATATTGACCGAACTCTTAATATGCCCTAATGGAAGTGCTGTCACAGTATAAACCATACAGTAGGCTATCTAAGGCCGCCCGCCGAGTTATTAGCCTAGCGTGCACACAGACACGCGGCACAGCCCGTCCGTACTGCCGCCTCCCTATGCCTCCGTATTTTATGCTAGCGTGTGCGTGAAATCGCGTGTGCGTGAAATAGCGACACGGCGCGCGACGCGCACGCACACATTCAACCTGAGGGCGGCACGTTTGTATGTAGATGTTCTACTGTATGGTTTATACGGTGTTGCTGTGGTCGGCCGGCCAAACACAGCAACGCGTTTACCGATGCTTTTAAAAAATAAAAATGTACATGAAGAATAAAAAATGCATGCCCTGATTAATCGATGGATATAAAGCGACATGAGAAATATTTTTGTGCGTCATTAGTTTGACGACGTGTGGTATGTCACGTCCAGGATGACTATTTAGAATGTTTTCACCAGTTGGTGAAAGCTTTGATGAAATAAAAGTGATGCTATACTTCTTCATTAGGTTGCTACGAATAATTTCAACGAGTTTTTTCGCATTTTCACAATATTGCGCTTTTCATGTATTCTAAATTTAAGTGTATATTTATGAAGTTTTTATTAGAAATTTTATTTATCTATTGGTAACGAATAATGGCAATGTTGAATTGAAAAAAGTCGTCTTTTTACACTTTTACTATTAATTAGCCTATATTTTGTCTTTCCTTTTTGTGCCAACTTCTACTGCTAGGACATACTAATTGTAATAACATTACAAAAAATATATTATGCTTGGCTTAGGGATTCACACCTAAGACCATTGGCCACTAAACTATCAAGTATAGTTATGATATTAAGTACTTGAACTTTAAAAAAATGGTTGGTAAAAAGATATAAACCGTGATTCGATGAATTTTATATCTTTTGTCATAAAACCTGACTATCATTTTACAAGAAAAATACTGAATACACCGTTTATGTTCATGTAATTAAACTCAATATCGTAGTTTTAATGTTGTAATGTTGTAATGTTGTAATGATGTCTAAAGTTGTAATGATCTGATAAGTGTGTATTAAAACACAAATAAAATTTATGATCGAATCAAATTTGGTTTATGATTTGATTGTGAGAATAATAAATTCTCGTTCCAGGGTGTAAAGCGTTAACGAAATCATATAACGACGTTTATTGCCGTAATCATGTGACGTTTTAAAACAAAAGAAGGTGATACCAGAAATTTGAATAATCTTTAGTCACAAAAACTTTTAACCTGGGCGGGTCTCGAACATGGAACCACATTGAAGGTGGAGAAGGATCACTAGAAACTAAGCCAGTAAACCAAAGACGTAATTAACGAGGCAACTTCTTTTGAAAAACCAGTTTTATACTAGCTCATTTCTTAAACTTTTACCACTAAAACCTACTCAATGATTAATAACATAATTCTGTTTCCTTTCAGCCGCAACACACCCGCAAGCGTCCTCCTTGCGATGACATCATAAAGGTCGCAGGATTTCGGTGGATGCAGACGGCCTGCAAATCTAAGGCCTATGTTCAGCAGTGACATCATTTGTGGCTGTTGGTGATGATATCCAAATTAACAGCCTTTTGCAAGAGTGCTACTTGAGTAGAAACTTCGTCTCGGCAAGCGTACGGATTTCTGGCAAGGAGAAGCGATGATTTGACAAAGGCCGCTGGGAGGAGGCCTGGGTCCAGCAGTGGTCCATTATTGGCTGATAAAAATGATGACGACGACCTCGATCTGGGTGATGGGTGTTTGCAGGGGAAAAATATTCTTCAATTTGGCCAGTACACTGCCACTTTAGCTTGCTTAGTCCTAGAGTTACGACACTGGCTGTGGTTCCCTGTCCTATCAAGTTAGAAAAACAAAAAAAAATATCCTTATTTTTGATTCCATTTATTTTGGTCACAACTATTCAATGTGCCTGCATAATTACGACTGTCAATACCTATCTCATATTATTGGATTGAACAAATTTATGGTTTCCAAAGTCATAGTATTCACCGAATAATTTCGTGAAGAAAGCTGCAATCAATAACTCAACGCCCAAATTTGAAAATTGGTGACGTCACTAATTATATCCACTTCACTTAAGACAAAAATAAACAGCACGTCACACTTCGTATTCTGAATAAGTACCATCTGTCCTCCAAAATAAAATCACCGCACTAAGAAATATGAAGTCGTGACGCTAATTACGTGCGCGCGCATCAAAAATGTTTGTTTATTTTAAATGACTGATAAATCAAAACTAATGCTTATCCTGTCCAGTTGATTGATCGTTGTAAGCATTTGAATGACGTACTAAAAGATGTGTTTCTAGTTCTACGAAGCCCTTGGGCGGATTGGAGGCGCAACGCCTTGTTATTTGCTTTCCAAGGGATTTGTGCATTATGGTTTCTAGATGAGAGCGTAGGCTTTTGTTTTGAACTACTAATGCAGCTTTTATTTGTTTTGCATATTTAAACACTGGTGAAATATGCTAATGACTACTTACGTTTCTCTTGAAACCTTTTTCACGGATGGATGCAGGTGCCAATTCTCAGGCGTTGAACTTAATGTCAGTCTTTATTGAAGTCTTTCGGTCGAAATATATAGTAACAAATTGCAATAAAATGACAGCTTATTTGACAAAAATCTGTCATCCTAGAAAAATCTGTTATAGCATGTCACTTTACTGCACCTTACTTAAAATCCAAATGTAGTTGGCATTAAGTTTTGATAGTAAAACGGAAGCTAAGCGTGAAGTATTACTTTTTTACTGATTAGTCAACGCCGTCGCTACTTAATACGCCCACTTTTCAGTAATTACGATACATAAATAAATATTAATAAGTTTAACTTACAATTTTAATTGAATAATTTAAACAGAAGACCAATATTTGTTTAAAATTCCAGATAACTTAAGTTCTTATCATACAAATTCTAACACTTACAATGCTTTTATATTACGGACCATTGAATAAATTCAAGGTATTATTTCCGTTCTATAGCTTTTAACTGCCACCTGTAGGATACGTAGGAGTTGGTTTATTCTAACGTGGATCTTCCGCACCATTTCAACTCTTTACCTACGAGTACAACATTTCAATTATTCTAGTTTTAATTGGTGCCATCAGCATAATTATGCTGATTTTCAACCTATATTAATTTTACTTTGATCCTCTACTAATGAGTAAGTTTAAGTGATGGCCACAATGATCATTTTATTATTCAAATGCCAATTCATTATATTGTCCATTACAAAATGATTATCTATTGCATTAAACAACGTTGCAGTATATTCCCCTGTTGTATTTGAAAATTATAAATCTGAATTTGTCGTCCATTTGTCGTCCCCAATTTTTAGCTATGCATTATCAAATAGCAGATTAAGTGTTTATCGTAGCACGTTCAATAAATATTCTTTACAAAATAAGGTGCATCCATACTAAGATATCGCGTCTTCTCGTTCGGTCACCACAGTTGATAAAACCTTATTTAATAAGGTGCCTAAATGCATAATTTTAACCCGATAGTGTCTCGGACACTTGTTTAAGTGTAAACTGCTGTTCTTTTGTGATAAAACGTCACATTTTGATAATTTAGCACGAGAACAGACCAGAAACGGGTTTCGTATCAGCACGGTATTAAAATGAAACGGATTAAATTATTTAAGTAAACAAAAGTTTTCATTCCACTCTCACAGCACTCGCTATTGGACTCTCGGCTTTAAGTATTTTACTGTAAGATCTGTTATTCTGTTTATAAGAGACGAAAATATTTTTGTTCGAATGGTTGTAGAGGTAGACTAGATTTAAAGTAGTGTAGATTCAGAATCGATAAGAGGAAAGATAATGTTCCATGTATCTACATGATGGATAAAAATAACGCCTCCAGTGTCAAAAGTTACGATTATTGTGATCATTCTGATAACAAACGTGTACAAGGCTCTAGCGAGATATTTATAACTCGTTATAAAGTAGTGAGAAAATATCTGAATGAAAATTAATATCTCGAAGCAGAGAATATGGATACACGCTATATAAATAAATCAATGAAAACGTAAACACATCTCATGCATTGCTGCCCTCAGTAACGTTTTTGTTTGTGTTGGCTAACAACCAGACTCGGCCATTCCCTCGGCGAAATGTGGACTTCCAAATGTTCCGTTCACCAAGACGGCAACAATCAGTGCGCCTCTGACTAACCCATTAGGGATATGGTAGTGAGAGTTTCTTATGTTAACAACCAGACTCCACACAAATACTTCTTACTAGAAAAATATGTACATATAACATGTAGAGATCGTCTAAGCTGAAATGAGGCGCCCCTCCACTGCGACTACGCATACAAATAATGCAAACCACAAGCAAGCATTATTCGTATGCGTAGACGCGGTGGAGGGGCGCGTGATTGCAGCATAGACGATCTCTACCTACATATCATTTAATTTGAGTTTTGACCGAGTTTCACACATACTGAAACATACAGTGTTGTATGTTTCAGTATGTATGAACGGCTAACAGGCTTTAACTGACGAGCAATTAAAAAATTGGGGTCCTATTAGCCTACCATTGGTTTTTAAACTTTCTTGTTGCATTTTTCACTATATAAAACACCTAAAAAAACGGGTTCTCGACAACATTTGAACTACGGTAAAAAAAACTGCCGTGGTCACGAGCGGACCACGCACACGCAATTGTCACCGAAACGTCATGCAAATACAGGTAGAATAGTAGTTTTTACCGTAGTTCAAATGTTGTAGAAAACCCGGTTTTTTAGTGTTTTATATAGTCTACCATTTCGCCACAATTTCAACTAAAATGTGAAAGTAATCTAAGGTTTAAGTTAAAACTATTAATTATCTTCTTGAAGACGTTCAAGTTTCACAATATAAATATAACATGTTAAAAAAAACGAATCAGTAAAATAACCGTGGCGGCTAACACCTTGAATTACTTTTTAAATTCTCAAAATGAACTTCTCGTTGAAGTTGACAGCATGATAGGTAACGGACAACTTTATTATGTTGTTAACGAGTTTGAGACCTTCCTTAAAGTTGCGAACTAAAAATATGGATCGGAGTGGCGAAGTTTAAAAAGGCTAATTCGTTTATACGGGCGGTCGTGGTTTGGTATGGGAGGATGGAAGAACGCAATGCTCACAGACAAAACTTTGATGTACAGACGCGTTCACATTAATCTTTACAAAGAGGCACCCTATACTGCTGACATACGAATAGGACTCATTTAAAAATGGTTTTGTAAAGGTTGATGTACAGGCGTCTAAGCATATGGCAAAAGCATAACCAAAAGCAAAAGTATAAGGTATACTGGACCTATTAAAGCAACTACTGTTTCAGTAAAAGATCATTCTAAGTGAATAAATAGGGGTTTTAAATGGTTTTGCTTTCTGTGGTTGTTGTTGCGTCCACAACTATAATGCTTAATTTAAGTCTCCTCAGAAATAACAGCTTTCTGAAAAATTTGGTTAACATCCACAAATTGAGTTCTCGCCAAGTTAACTTACTTAAATTCTGTTCCAGAATCAGGATGCAGGATAGATTGAAGTTGTCAACATTTTCGCAATATTCCCAACGCATTCGCTGCAATAAAACTGACTTTAAAACACATGCCCTGAGGTAAGGCATCTCGAGGTGTTAAGCCGGCCCCAATAATTAGGTAATAAATATTTATAAACACAGCACAAGCTTCTCATCACACCGCCGATGCACTTTTTCATTTTTTCCGAAACGTCAAAGGCGCCCGTATCGGGCAACCAGCGCAAATTCCCCACCAGCAAGATACTAAGTGTTTCATATTAAACTTTAAACACAAAGCTGTAAGGTTCACTTTGAGAATATGCAAATGAAGGTTAAGACGATAAAGTTTGCATTTTAGATGGTGTGAATAATCATTTGAGTGCTAACTTATTCGCAACTGCAGAAGTAAGTGCTATGTGTTTTGTTTTGTTTTCTGTGTTAACAGGGTTGAATAAAACCTCATTGTTGCCGGCAGGTGATACGTGTAAACAGTACTTGTGAATTTTGACGTGTTATTTGAAATCATCAAAAATTACAAGATAAGATACACCGCCGATACTTCACCGAGAATCATAAGTCCAATGTTTATCAAGTACGGTGAAACGTAGTGTACTGTGCCACGCACAGATATAGTGTAAAAATACTAGCATTTCTTCATAACGAAGTGGAATTTAACTACGGCTCATTTGAAATTGACCCCAGTTCAATTTCAAATGAGCCATATTTAAATCCCGCACTGTATGCAGGATCCATACAGACAGATAGGTCCATTCAACCACCAAGTGGCACCTTTCAGGTGGTCATCACCGATGAGGAAGGAGATGGAAACGATAGTACGATGACTTAACTGACGATTCCAATGAATGGCAGACCTTAGTTAATGTCAGGAACAATAACTGAAATACCAAAAATAGTTCAGCTGTCTTTCTGCTTAAGAAAAAGGCATCACCTACAACAAAAGATTCGATGTCAATACTTTTCTGCTTCTCTTGAAGTGGAGGTATTGTACCTCTTAGCTTCAAAGGTATTTGAATAAAAATAAACATCATTCCATCGGAATCAAACCAAACAAATTAGTGGGCATTAAAGTGAGATAGTAAAAGTCTTAATAAATTAAACAGTTGTCGAATAACAAGACACTATTTGGGTCGTCGTTGATGCGAGGCATATTGGAACAGTAAAACGTTTATTGCTGAAAACATTCCTGATTAATTGCTTTCTTTATTCGTTTTACTTATTTTTCTAAGCCTTTTAAGACGTAACGTTGGTGTAACCACATGTCACTAACTGGTCTTGGTACACAAATGCCCTATTTTGTTTCACGAATATTTATAAACGATTCTCCCCGGCTTCGCACGGGGAAATGGGAAGTTATTATACATATAAACGTTCCTTTTTCATTCTCTCTATCTTATAAAAAAAATGCATCAAAAATTAGTTTTAAAGATTCAAGCGAACATAGCGACAAAGAAAGCATGCACCAGTGGATTGGAGCCCGTCTGGCCACGAGTTTAAAATTAAGAATACTACTCGTTACTAAAAAGTAGTATTCGTTAAAAAAAAAACTTGCGGCTAACTCTTCGGTGATAAAAAACGAAGATTGAAACCCCAAGCAACCTGAATTAACTATATTTGGTTTTCATTTTCTTGGCACAGTGTGGGCTTCTGAATGTAACGTTTACTATGATGATTGATGACAAATGTTCGTGTGGCCTCGACTACTCCGTTTGAGAATGTCGTAAGCGTATGTATATTTGAGTCTATTTAGCTAACATTTTGGTGAGAGATGGCACTGACCGATTTTAGTACCTTGTCCTATTTGTATAAGAAAGGAAAAAGATGTTATTTTGTGTTAGTGATCTTTTTTGCTCGTAGTAGATAGTTACTCTATATACTTAATAATTCACTAATCTATAAATCAAGATAAACGCTCTCAGTAAGAATCTGCTATCCGATCAAGATTAAGGCATAAAAGATAATAAGGCAAACTAATTATGAACATAAACAATTAATAACATTGCAATGATATTCAGGGAATACCACAAGGGCCGCTTCCATACTCACAAACAAAATTCTAATTTTAAAACACGTTCATCCACTAGAACCGATTCCACCATTGTCGGGCAAGAGTTACAAAACTCGAATTAGTTAAATTAAGTAGCATCATCAATTTGAACCTTATTATCAAAGGGTAAATATGAGTTTTAAATCTTTTACAACTGCAAACAGAATGTTGTAACACTATCCCGGTTACTTTTGAAAACACTTCTCTGTATCTTCATAAAACGTCCCAATTATTTCCGCTTCTATTTTTAGTGATGTATAGTTGACACTTTATCAAATCGGGTGGAATCGGTTAGAAAATTATTTTAACCGGATTCCGAATCCAACTGTTAAAAAAACCGCAACACGTACTTTGAAACGGTTCGAAAAGTTTGATGAGTTGACAAACTAACAAATCTGACATAGCTGATGGACAAAGTGATTATACACACATCAAAAGTGTCTAGGGATATCTCAAGCATTTTCATACAAAGTATAGCTATTGGGGAGGCTGTAAAAATTAAAATATTGATACCAACGTAGAAATTTTTAGGACACAGAAACTGCTATATCTGCCCTTTTAGATTGTATAAAGAAATTCATTGTGGTAGCATTATTGTACAATCGTAAGGACGTTAAAAAAAAGACAGATTTTTCTTTTAAAAGGTTTCAAAATTTTAGCAAAATCAAACGTTTTTTTTGTAATATTCTTAACCTTTATCTTATGCCTGTTTCCTCGAGTTATTCTAAGATAATGCTGAGCATTATCTAATATCTTTGATTTTGCTAAAATTTTGAAACCTTTTAAAAGAAAAATCTGTCTTTTTTTTAACGTCCTTACGATTGTACAATAATGCTACCACAATGAATTTCTTTATACAATCTGAGAGGGCAGATATAGCAGTTTCTGTGTCCTAAAAATTTCTACGTTGGTATCAATATTTTAATTTTTACAGCCTCCCCAATAGCTATACTTTGTATAAAAATGCTTGAGATATCCCTAGACACTTTTGATGTGTGTTTTATAGAATCAATAAACTAAAGGTTAATAATTCACACAAAGTTTCTTGTTCCAGCCGAAAATTAGAATGTACGAGTAAGTACCGGCGCTATAGAATGATATTATGTAATCTAGGTACCCACCCCGTCCAGAAAAATAACTATGTTACCAAAGAATATTATATCCTTTTGCTATCTTTTCATTTGAAGTCAAGGAAAACAGGTATGAGGAGACATTAAATGATGCTACTCGGTTTTTGCTCAACACAGTTTGATAAGTTGAATCGTTACATCACTATTTCTTATCAAGTCTCATCTTGCATCAATCTACTCGTGTTACACGAAAGTTTACGAGAATGAGACTTCTCTGATCATGATGAACAATAAATTTTGAGTTAACTAGGCCGAAGACGTCCTGATCTTTAAATTTATAATTTTCTTAAACGACACTTTCACAACAGCTGATTTATTGTATATATCTTGTTTTGTGTTGATTTGAGTCAATATTGAATGTCGACGGGTAGAGAAATCTTTAGATCATTGAGTTCACCGATTGACCGATTAATTTTGTTACGATTATCATACAACATTGAACTAAGTCATTATTTAGCAAACCAACAAAAACCACCCGCGAATTTACAATTTTGCATTAGCAAATGAATTTTGCTACAGTAAATTATTCTGAAAACATAAAACGACTAGCCCTTATTCCTATCAAGGGATTTCCAAGAGAGGGCCCTCGTAAAATAGGGTCAATATCTTTAACAAGGAAACAAGGGATCTAATTAAAATTTCCCTCCAAATGACCACATCGGGCTGCCACAATAAACTTGTCAGGGTAAGGCTGTAAACTCCACAATGTGATCGCTATTCTACCGGCGTGTTACAAATCATGGGGTAATCAGTAGTATACTCTAGAAAGTAAAGTTTAATCCCTTCCTAGTTACGGCTGGTTTAAGATGCGTGCATTTTACTTTAACTAGATGGAATTTTAAGGACTACACGGGCTCGATTGCCAACCAAGTCAAATAAATGTAAAACTGGGAGTACTTTTAAAGCGGATGTTATGTTGATGCTCTAATTGACGGAATAGTAAGGTAATAAATTGTCCATGGTTGAAAATATTTACATGTTACGATTGCCTAGATGCTGTTATAATTTGTATTGTCGGCAAGAAATTATCACAGTTGCAACTTAAAAAGACGAATTTGAACCAAAAATAACAGTAACAGCTTCGTTTCACTTTGAAATATTTTACATAAATCTTTGTCCTTTGATAGGTATTTTTTTCAGTCTACCGTATCATCGTTCACCTATGAGGTTATGGCTACAAGAAACAGGCAAGTTATTGCACTAAATCAAACTAACATGTTTGTCCTAAGTGCGGGTATCGAACCCCCGGTACTTGTGGGCCTATAATCATAGGCTAAGGAGAGTGTGACGTCTCGCGAACACGTTATATGAGTTTGCACTCAAAACCAGTGACCTTTCATAGAGGTTGAAATTGTGTATTCTATTTAGGAACAAAAATCTAAGCCGGGCGTAATATAAGAATATTATAACACAGTAATAAGGTTGTTGTTTCTCAAAAAATTTAGTACCTAATATTTGGTAACAAGCTGACTGTTCAGTCCTGCATGCTCCATGATAAAATAATGAAGAAAAGTCCACTTCAATTCGAAATCCTGTAACATTACTAACCTAATCAAGTAGCCTCCGGACAGGTACTGAAACTTAAGCTCCAAGTTAGAATTCAGACCATTGTACTTAGAACTGGACGTACAAGTTCTTAGTTTCAGTAAGCCGCGACGGTATCTAAAGACATTTTGTACCCCTTAATCCTCCCCTGTCAAAGTTACAGATGTTCAGATTAGTTTGAGAGTGTCCTCATTCATCAAACACTTGATCGTCTGTATTGCTTTTAATTGGACTGGTAGGGGTGAAATTAAATCTCTCTTCACAGGAAGCTTTGGTCCAAAACAAGATGGAAAGTGAAATTTGTATTACATTCCGTAACTTAGTCGTTGAATACAGTTACTTAAGTCTGACTTGGTCAAATCCACTTCAAACACTGAATACTTTTTGTTTCCGTAAGTACAGATAGAAAAACAAAATTAATTTAAAAATTACCTTTTAAATTGAGGAAACCTAAATTCAATGAAAAACGGACTAAATAAACGGGAATCAATGAACAGGTGTGTTCTTAACGTCTTAAGTGCTTAATACTAGAAGGAATTTACAATAACACTTTAAATAAAAACAGTCATTGCATAGTTTGAAGTCATCACACATACCGTTTATGGTTCAAAAATAATCACAGAATACCGATCCAATTCTAATTAAAGTATATGGAGGCAATTTAAAAGTACTGGATGGAATTTTTCATACAAAACATTGTTTCCCGTGTTTTGGGCAGTACTATCGGACCGGTCGGCTTGGCCCCTGCTGTTTCAATTAAATCACTGACAATACTTCAAATGCCTGGCCAGCCAGCACCAAAACATACCGCGTTTGGTCGTCATCATACAAGACTTGAAAAGTTTTGATCAGTGATGTGAATACTTATTTTATTTATACTGTCATTTTAATCACATTCATGGCTTGTTTGATTTAAGTTGTATTATTGAAGGGGTAAATTGTGTGTGTGAGTTTCCATAGTCTGAGTAGCGTAAACTCTAAAATATAAAATGTGTTGTTTTAAAAAAAAACAAAGTTCTCCAATGAACATTATTATTTTCTTTTCCTCTATTGCAGTTTTTTTTGTATGCTTGCCCATTTGCACATTTCGAACAACTTTGCCCTCCTTTATCCATGTGCATGTGTTACCTATATCGACCTAAATTCTGAAAATAATGTTAAAAATGACAATCTTAAGGATGAGTTTGAATAAACAACTTTGTTTTCCTTTCTTCCATCATATTTCAGTGTTGTTTTTTTTTGTTTTTTACAAAACTATATTATATTTTACCGGGAACTTATAGTTCGGAACTTGTTTAATTTCTTCACAAGTGAAAATCTTAATAACTTACTTTCACTTTCAATAATATCAGCAGGACTCGTTCTCAGAAATATTTCTTTAAAGTATCAAGATCGTTTGAAGAGTAAGTCTTGTTACGGAGCTCACGATTGTACTTATGTGCCGACAGCATCGATACCATCTAATCCAGATTTCCCCCACTCTTTAATTGATTATTTCGTAAAGATTAATATGACTCGTCATACTTGACGTTCCATGGATAGTACACAAAAATTGATACAAACAATCTTCCCAGTCACGATTAAGTTGACCATATAAAGAAGACCCCACTTATTTCAAACTCTTAGTTTTTAATTGACATGACTGGTTATTGAAAGGTTGGAAGGAAAGGTCACATTATTCTGGTGATGTTAAATGGTTTCTTGCTAATAATTTTCAAGTTCAATGTCGATTCAATTGAGTTCAATTTTGTTAGTCGGTTGTGTTTTTAAAATGGGTTCATTTGATTTAATGAACTGTGTCTTGTAGTTGTATCGTTATGATTGTATAATTATCATGTCATGAGATAGACTAAGACATGGATTTAATATGCTTTAAAAACCATTTGATGATAGATTGTTGAAGTGATACGTACGTCCCTAACTTTTTTTAATGATTCCGTGATTGTTGCATTTGATGCATTATTTCATTGAAATAGCAAATTCAATAGCTTTATTTCTTTTTCAGATTGAGCGACCAGAACTGTTGAATATTTTGAAATTGTTAAGAAAAGAAGAACTAAGAGGCCCAGAAAACAATGGTGTGTGGAAAACTAATCCAGTTATTGATAGAAATAGGACAGTTTTTATGGTGAAAATAGATTCTTATTATTTTATTTTTAGAGAATGTGGTTTGCAGATAGAGCCTTTAATACAGCGAAAGTGCTAACTAAGAATGGATTTTTAAAAAACTTTCCTCATTTGTATTGTATTTTGAGAGTAAAAGAGGGGTTGAAATATTGAAGGTGGTCTGTAACATTTTTTTTTAGAATTTTCAAGACCCAACTGCTGAACAAACAACTACTTCCAATGTTTAATGCCTTCCTATTGCCTGCGAAGGCAAGAAAGCAAGGAGCTCATTCCGCTTCCTGCATCTTGGTCTGCCACATTTTCTGGTTTATTTTGGTAGACTCTAATCTGTTGCGATCTTAGCCCATAGGTTATCTGGCATGCGGAAGACGTGGCTAGACAGCAGAAACTTACTGCGACTTGGTCTCCGTTAGTCATTTTCTCGGAAAAGTTCTGGAATAGCGACCGCGTACCAGAATATATTCGGTGGGCAGGCCCTCCACAAGGTGGACCGACGATTTTGTCAAGGTCGCGGTAAGCCGCTGGATGCGGACAGCACAGGACCGATCGTTGTGGAGATCCTTGAGGGAGGCCTATGCCCAGCAGTGGGCGTCATTCGGCTGACATGATGATGATGAGTCATTTTCTAATAGCGCCGTTAGAGCGATTTTTTTGATGGAATTTGGGATACTAAAGAGTGTAAATTATTTTCAATTGAAATTATTCAAACAGGCAGCAGCTCGTATTTATTTCAAATTCTTATATTTAATCTTTGTTATCTATACATAGATGCGCCAACTGCCTACACAGATCTTAATGAGCAGCTATATATATACTAACGGGCTTGTGGCCGGACTTTAGTGCTGTGTAAACACAAATGACTCGGAACGAGCCCTGTTGGTAATTGGGTTAAGTACTTACATAACTACTTAACATTGTGCATTTAAATGCACAGCTATTTAAAGGCAGTGTTGTTGTTTTTTCTATCTTGGAATCTGATGGCACTGTGACAATAGAATCTCATTCAGGGCCCCAAGTCTGCTAATTTTAGAACGTTTCAATTGAATCGTAATTGAGGCTCATTAGTCTATTTTGACATATTTCTCATAGAAAATGTGTCAAATTAGCTGGTCACATTTAAGCTTTAGGTTAAGACGATCTTGATGCGTTTGATCGAAGAAAGTCGCGCGAGTTCCCCTAAACGGGTAAAAATTAGGTAGTCATCATGTTGTAAATAATTGACGAATTATAAGATTGTCATCTTTTTCAAACAACTACGGGTCATAAACTGCAATTTGTGTAAACACCGTGACGTTCTTGAACATTATTTGGAGACCAATTTCATCAATTTCCCCGGACATAGTAGATTTATTTTTAGTAGCAAATAAAGCATAGGTTCACTGGTGGAATGGTCGATTGTCTTAGATTAACGAACCATGTCATTACGGCTAATGAATTGAGTACTACGATCTTATCTGATCATCAATGTCAGTCACAAATCTATTAGATGCAGTAACTAAACGTATTTGTATTTTGGGTTCACCGTTAAGGTAATCTGAGCGTCGTGGCTCAATGGTTAAGCACTCTGGGTCAAAGCTCGTGTGTTCGAATTCGAACTCGGATAGTTCGTATCTGACCGGACTTTGTGTTTCGCAACTTGCTCAACTCTCTGGAGATGAAAAACCTAATCAACCTTACGATTATAAACTCTTTTCATGTTGAGACTTTCATAAGCTCGCCGAAGTGAGAGCTTCTGAATGTTCCGATCGTCAAGACGGTAACAGTAAGTCTCTTCTGACTAGCCACGATGTGTGTGTGTATGTTATGTTGAGGTAATAACGCTTCAGTTATTAAGCGTGTACGATGTATTTTCCGTTCGGATTTACTGGGCATGGCGATGTGACAATAACAATTAGTGCCATGTCAGACCATATTCTTGGAAGGACGTTTAGTATAGAAATAAGGATATTACTAAATTCCAAGATATCCTCGTGAGATAAAGTAATAGACAGTTTGATACACGTGTAGATAACAGCGTAGCTACTCATGGAAAGAAAACTACAATACCATATTCAAAAGCTTGTATCTTACTACCATGAAATGATAAACCAGATTAAATTATTTTAAAAGATTCCTTTGAGCTTTATTTTTTTGGTAATTTATTATTTTTATGGACCGCAGAAATTATGCCAGCTTTTGTTATGAAACTAAGCTATCATACTTAGTTAGTATTTAAAGCCATTGAAAAGTAACCACCATTCTGAATTAACGCCATTTTTTTCCGAATACTAAATGCAGTTTTTATTGATAATAATAATTCCGACCAGATTGATTTTAAGTTAACCAAAATTCCTCGGATTCCGTTACACAGAGGTAATAAAAGAACGCGCTTTTTTATGAGTTTTTCGTTTCTCAAATTCCTAATCGAATTTCCCACGACAAGAGATGCACAACCTGGGTCCCTTATCTCTGCAGCCTGATCGACTGTGATGTTACGTCACTCTTCCGATGGTTTAGTACGAGGGCGGTATACCGTATCAGCGCTGTTCCTTTATCTAGACATCTACATGGACACAACATGACGTTAAAGACTACCGACAACATTATACTGGCTTGAGCCTCTATTGTCCGTTGCCACCGGCTTAGTTCAATGAAGGCTTAAGTGCAGGTTTGCGTTCTACAAAGTTTTGTAGAGGCTAGTCTGGAACATATTATTATATTTCAAACTGTTTGATGTTATCATTTTTAAGCTCTTATCAACTAATTTTCTAACAATATCATATTTCTAACATACAATGTAGTTATTATTATTATGAAAAGAATAAACATTAAAAAAATATTAAGAAATGCATAAACCATTTAAGTAGGATACAGGTATATAAAGCCGATAAGTGCGAGTAATATGAATAAACAAAAAAAGGGTTATATTTAAAATCACACCCTTTTGTTATTTGATAATCGTTTAATAAGGAAGAAAACGATTAAGCCGAGAATGGTAACAGTTTGAAAAAACCCAATTCGACCTATCAAATTCAACACCTACACAAAAACTATCGTTTCTAACTATTTTAGTTGATTTATGAAGAAACCTTTTACAAATAATTGCAGCCTCGTATTATTTATGCCGCATTCCACAAAGGTAAAACAGGAGCAATAGAGAACGCCTTTAAAATATTTTATTTACTGATTTCTTACTTTCTGACATTTTTAAAAAATATATATACCACAATGTGATTGCAATCTCACCTGTTAAAAAATGACCATAAGATCAACGATAAAGAATGTTCGTTTTGTCTAGAAGGTCACTCTCGTTGCTTTTACGTTGAATACTTCTAAATTGTAATTAATAGGAAACAAAGATATTTATACCAGCAAAGCCTTTTATGTATTGTGCATTCACAGCAATTGGCTTCACTCCACCGATGGGAAGCAGCAGAGCAGTCAGATGTGAGGTACAGTACAGTACAGGTGTACTCAGTCCAGTACAGTACAATACAGCAGTAGAGATCGTCTAAGCTGAAATAACGAGCCCCTCCACTGCTTTTACGCATAGAAACGTGTACTTGTATGCGTAGATGCGATGGAGGAGCGCGTCATTTCAGCTAAGACGATCTCTACTTAGTTACTAACAAGGTCACTCTCAGCTTGAAGGCCTGCCATATGCCTTTTTTCTGGTATTGCCATCTTTAGATTGACTAATCTAAAAAAATTTAGACAAAGAGATCAATTTTGATCGTCAATAAAAGAATAAATATTTCCAAGTCTTGATGGTTAGTATTCTTTCGTTAGGTACAGCTCAAATATAGTAAAGGTATGACATCGGAAGTAATCGTGGCCTTCAAGGAAAGAGCGTTTTAATTTTCAGCATCTACACCTGCGGTCATGGGGTAGTCCATGCTTTTTATCTGGTGACCCTCAAGTTCGATTCCTCTTCTATAAAAAAATATTTAGTTCCTAGTGAAATTCATAAAACTCAAGTTTTTAAAAACCTGCATTATTTACAGCTGCTTCTTTGTACCCTTAATAAAACTTTTGAGGTAGCTTCGGATGTTCATTTTTTATTTAGCGGTCTCTAGAAAAAAGTTGAAGCTTACCCTTGTTACTTAAGGCGATTTACGATCAGGATACTTTAAAAAAGTTTAATGCACCTGTTCGGTCCATTTAGCGAGGTGACCGAGAGTGGGTGATAAAAAAACGGTGCCTAGGTAAAATACGAGTTAGATGCTTTAGAACTGGCGGGAACTTAATACTTTGCAGTTTGTTCCAAGTTAGACAGTAAGGGTTAAGTATTTTTCGAGGTCTTGCTTTTCAAAAGTAAATTCAGTTGAGTTCAATGCTATTTTTAGCGGTGATTATGTGGGATTCTAAATGTTCCGTTTACCATGACGGCAACATTTTAAATGCTTTTGACTACCCCGTTTGTGATATAGCTATGAGCGTATGTTTTTTGTCCCACAAATATCCCGTTTCTAGCCATGCCATTGTAGTGCCTATTCCGGACACATGGTTTGTTTGTGCCGAATATGTCACTCATGAATATGTAACTTTAGTTATATACGTATGTTGATCGAGGTCTATTTGAAATTCGTACACATTCAAAATATTACCTCGTTGTAACCCTTTGTTTTAGATCAATGTATATTTAGTAGCTTATGCCTTTTTATCGCACATGTTGTTGTAGGATTTGATGGATTTTTGAGAACCTTCACCGTTAAAAGCCGCTGATTTAAATTTTGTTGTGTAGTGTTTTATTTCATTTTTGTGTGGTTTGCCCTTTTCCAAAGATAAACATTTGTTTTCCTAACAACGACGAATAAAATTACAGAAACATGAGTTTAGAAAACATGTGTTTGTGGAAAGGAATTGAAGGGAAATTTAACGATTATGCCGTTGCTTTGTGTTTCAAACAATTGCAAGTGTTGTCTTTGCCGGTAGTTTCCATATATTTTAGTGTATCCACTTCTGAACATGTGTATTTATTTTCCATAGGTTCGTTAAAAATTACTCAAAACAAGTGTAAGTGGCAATGTTTCTATTGAAATTCTGCACCTTTTATTACGCCACACTCGTCATAATGATCACGGTACGATTAAATATGTAACTTATACACTTTGTTGTAACTAACGAAATATATATATGTCGGCGCGAGGTAGGCCGAGCAGTAGGCAACTCGTCACCGGCATCTTGTACGGGGGCTTCCTTGCCGGGAAGCAACTTAGTGAAACTCAAGTAGCAATCCACTCTTAATAAATTTAGGAATCACACACGTCGGTAGGAGAGTACGGTGAACATGTCAGGTTCGATAATAAACAAAGCAAAAGTATTGAGCGTATCGGAATCCATTGTTCGACTCTGTCCTCGTGAAAGCGCGCCAAAACTTCTAAATCGATACTATCGCCACCACACTGTGTTCACTGCACTTTACCACCAAAATCGACCAATCAGAAAAGAGTGCCGTGTCATCCAGAGACTAAAGCAGTCTATTACTCTACTCTATGGACTTAAGTGTAAAAAAACGTAATGTTGCCAGGTGTGCGCGCGAATTGACAATATTGGCAAATATGCGCGTGACGACATATATTTGAAACAAATATCCGCCCTTTTTATTTAAAGCTCTTAATAATGTTGAAAATACATCGGATGGACGTTTTCGTCCCAATTTAAAGAATGTATTTTATTACCTATTTCTGCACAGTAAATCTCATTAACACTTTAGTCAGGTCGTCGAACAAATCCATTGGCACCAGTGCTATTGTCACTGGCAGACTCCGCATTATTTTTAATTCATGGATCCCAGAATGGCAGCGCCGTTTCTGGATCACACAATACTAGGTTAAATCTGTAGTTTTCTATTAAACATATGCGAATGACTAACCGTATTGTTGTGAAAACTGATTAAAAATCAAGATGCAAGCTATAATCGTTCATAGTAAATAAGCTGATCCCTGTAGTATAGTTGTACATTTCATGTTTTTAACTATGACACTGAACGATACTTCTTCTTAAAAAAATAATAGATTTTCAATCTGTCTGTGCCAGGCTACGATGACTTGTTAGGAATTGGAAAAGATCGTTGCTTTGCAGTTTTTTAGTCTAGAGCGCGGTCTTAATTGAAATTTTCATCAAACAAAAATAATTATTAACATTTGTTATCCAAACAGTTCGTTATTCTTAGAACAAATTAATCTAAATATGCATTTTAATCGAACGTGTCAGCCAAATGGATTGTTATTCGGGAGACGGGCTATCGTGAAACCTATTTGTTCCACCCTATCGCAGTAGGGCACTGGCACTTTCTATTAAAATTATCATAACGATAAACAGAAACCTTGTTATAGATATTGGGAAGATCGGGTGGCCACACGTTTGTTGAATAACTTACAATGTTACACAATGCTTACATAATAACGGGAGTTTTTAAGGTTTTTAAATTCAAACCCTACCAATAATAGCTGTTTTATTAAAGTGATCTTGTGATATTCAAAATCCTAGCTAAAGTAAGTTTTATAGAAATGTTTTATCTCGTTCAGAAGACAAGACAACTGAATATCCTTCGCATTATCTCACGCAATCATTTTTAAAATGCTATTATATTGGGCTGACTCACTGCACCTATTTTTTTTTTTTTTCTCAACCATTTGCTAATCGAAAATTCGCAGTTAGTTGAAAACTTATTAAAATGCTCATTTGACTTGGTTGTGTACAAATCGGTTCATAATTTAAATCAGATGAATTAGTAGGGTATAATATTTCATCAGTTATCTATTGTTTAAGCGTGGTCACCCTAAAATGACGAAAAACTTGCACCTGTATTCTCTTGTTTGGGTGCCGCTGTCGTGAAAAAGGGCTCAAAGGGACAGGTGCGAAATCCTGACGCAGTGGGGGTCCCACCGACAAGCCTGTCGACCGTGCCCATAATCTTAATTGATAGGAATCGTTAACCTTTGAACGCGAGCCTTCGTCGTTACCGACCATAAATAAATACTTCGATTCTAATCTCGAGTTTTTTGAGGACTGCTTATTTTATACGCCGGCGGTTAGCTGGTAAAATGTCTTTTACATATTTTAAGATTTTGCAACAAACATCGAACGGCTTTAATGAACGTACACAAATTAGTTTTTGTTGTAATTATTCATGTAGTAGTATCTTAACATGCTTGAAAATAAATTATATTCCTTTCAAAACTTATGGGAGCTTTGTTTCATGGTTATTTTGTTTTCGAAAAAAATTGAAGTCAAAAATTAACTTCAATTCAAGTAAGCTACGTTTACACTTTTTGAGAAAAAAAAATTGAAAAAAATTACCAGTGTATTTTTTAATAAATTTGTTACCTATGATGTTTTACCACTTACCCACTGATCGTTTAGTACACCACGATCGTTTTATTTTCGGTTGCCTCTCTCGAATCGTTATTCCGTAATAAATACACCATTTTTTGTCATCTGATATTTTCGAGATTATACGTACGAGATAATTCGCCCAGGCGCCGTCGATTTGGTTATAGATTTTAATGTCTAGTGTCAATTAATTGGAGTGGACAGTCTCAGAGACTGTTGAGTTATCGGTCGTTTGAAGTTAATCATTGAGCCGTTCAGACCCATTTCTGAACGTTAGGATTCTTTGATAGTTGTTTGAAATGCGAGATGTTTTAGTTCATCGAAACGAAACATACGTTACTTTGCAGGTGAAATGTCACCATTTAAAAAAAAATGTTTAAGGGAAATTAATACCTAAAGAAAATAAAAGCGAAATGAAATCATATGAGTTGATATGAAGAAAATCGCTTTATTTCGTTGTGTATTTTATTAACAATCACAATAACATCCTTTTAAAAAATAGTCTTGGGTAGTTACATTAAACGACATCTAAATGAATCTCTCTCATGGGCAGGAACTGATCTGATGATGAGTGGTGTAAATAAAATACTAATTACCAGATCCATATCGGCCCTTTTAGCCCAATGGTTGAATGAGTGCCAGTTGCGACTTAAAGGTCCTCAATTTCGAGGCAAAAGTTTTTTTGGTGAAAAAAAATTGTGCTAGATTTATTTACATTAACATCCATCTTGTCCATAAAATCTCGTAAAATATCCACTCAAATTAAAACTGATAATCTTTTCGACATTTTTGGTTGTATGCAGCAGGTTTAAATCCTGGCGATAAATTTACCCAAAATGAGTGATATGAAGATGGGAAATAAATTAATGAGCGCGTGTATCGTCAATTAAGGCACGCTGGACATTAATTACTTAAAGCGCCTCCCGGTATTGATCAATCGCAACCGGTAAATCAACAACAAAGTTACGACCTAAAAGTCTTTACTGTGCGATTTACACGCTTCGTTTTTTTTACCTTTATATAACGAGACATGAGAAAAAAAACAAAAGTGGATTGTAATTTTATTAGGAGAGTAAAAGAGCGCTGGTTGGTGAGAATGGGTGGTAATTTGAAAAAAGACTATAGTACAATACGACTAAGACTGAAAAAAACAACTGTCGCCAACAACATTATTTTGAAAAACGCTTTATATCCTAAAATTTTGAGATCTGACTAATCTTTGCAACGTGGACTTTATTAATCTTATTAGCACCAATTCTTTTTTTTAAAAAAAGCTATATTGCCTGAAATGTTAAGTCTTGATTTTCCTGAATTTCGTCAACACCACTTTACCGCCGACAGACACGGTGTGGATTATTTCATTTTCATAGAGTCAAAATATACGCATTATTTTTCTAACGAACAGTCGTTGAAGGTAATCAACATTCACATTGATAAAAATCGGCTCGTGTTAATTCTCCCTACCGTAATCAATATTACCAGCTGACATAAATTTCATCGAACCCATATTAGTAACTGCAGTGGACGTTTTGTCATCGGCCCCGACTTATCTATACCGATCTGCCGATCGCCGTATATCTTTAAAAAGTCTCAAATGATTTTCTCGGCGACATAAATTCAGACAGGAGCGTAGGCGAACGACGTAAGATTTTATCGAGTTATTAATTTTGATTTTAATGTTGTAAACTGATATGCGTTTTAACAGCTGCTGTTAATTTACGAACGTCAAATTGTATTAAATAGGCCTATTTTTATACAATATTTACGGAGATGTCTGTGAGTCACAAGATCTGAAGAAGGTTTGTAGTAGGTGCAAGGTGTTAAGTAAGCAATTGATTTCGGTATTTCTGCGTGGCTTTTGAGTCTCATTAATTTTTATTTTCAGCGCATGTGTTTCCGTCTTCCTACAATTCCGGGTTTTTAAGCGGGATGTGAAAAGGCATTTATGCAGGCCTTCAAAATGAGATTAACCAGCAAATAGTTCTCCATTACTGTGCTTGTCAACCTCATATCTGGACCACACGGCTGCTTCCCATCAGGTGGAGTGAGGTCATCTTGAAGACCACTATAAGAAATAAAAATTGTTTAGTTTTTATCTTTGTGCCTTTTCAGTATGATAGATAATTTTCAAAACAAGCTCACTAGACAAGAGCGGAAGACACGCCACAGTGTTTGAAAGCAAAAGTACCCTATGTTAAGTTTGAGTGCATTCACTATTCGTCTGAGTAAATATAATTTAACCAACCCGCTAACTATAGGATATCCTTGCTTTTAGACACTTAGTGCATTATTTCAGTTGACTACTTATCGGGATAAGTATTGGTAGACGTTTTGCGTCATCTTCACAACAACTGAGTCAACTTGGGGTCTGCCAATCTTGATGTAGAGATGTCCCAAGTATTCATTTATTTTCACTTTGGCCCACATCAATACAAACAACGTTACACTGCCTTTTCCTGACAAAGAAATCCTGGTAAGAAATAGGTAAATTCGGTTTCTGTGAACAAATACAATTATCCCGAGCTAAATGAAAACGTAACTGTCGCCCGAGAGGCTCTTATTTAGTGTCTGTTCATTAAGCCAGAGTGTTTACTTAAATTAAGTCACCGTGGAAAGATGGAATCGAATCTACTTGGAGTGAACTTCATTACGATGCAATTTAATTATTTCTTACGCGTAATGAGATATTGTGTTAGAAAAAGCGTCCACAGCCGGACCTCTGTCTTCAACTTTGCATAGTAAAAAGGTACAATGACGTCATCCAATGAAACTTGGCTGGGAAGCGTGTGGGAAACTAGAAGACGTTTTCTCGTCAGACTTGCCTATGCATGCGTTACCCCGTGCAAGTATACCTTGGTATCAGGCAACTTGTTAACCAAAACGGAATGATCAAGACTGAAGGTCCTGAATCGTAGAAAGCATTGGGCTAGGCAGAACATGATGAACCGAAACCGGACGAAACCGAAACAAATTACAAAAAACAGCCTTTATATCCCACTGCTGGGCTGCACAAGCCTCACGTCAGCTATGAGTCACGTTTCGCTTTTCAACTGCAATTCTTGCCAACCCACTCTCACATTTAAACCACCGGTATCGATAGAGTTACCGGGAGAGATAATCACAAAGACAGTTGATATTATTAAAAACAGAGCGTAACAAACTTTTTGTTTCAATTACTTAGCTTCATGGGACCTCCCGAAAAAAACCGTCTATAGTCACTTCAAAAAACTTACCGCAATTTTGTAGAATTATCTACTACCTCCACTCTCAAGGTAGACTTCACAGAATTTTCACGTAATAACTCTCATGAAGGATAGATAAAGCAAAAGTTTACCGTTTCAATTAGGCTCTTTTTTCCTACTTTGCTTTGGGCTGGGAAGTTTCACTTTGTTGCTTTGTACAAGATCCCATTGCGAGTACCCCTACCAGTATTGAGAACAGCGCGTTATTAGGATAATCCGTGGAATTCAAGAAGATAGACAGAGCGTTGGTCAGTGGTTATACACTCTGTCTCGAAACCCGGTGGTCCCGAGATCAAATCTGGCCGCAACACACCTACTTTGTAGAAATGAAAAATGTGATGGAAAATACCGAAAACACACCCATGCAACCCAGATAACGGCGGTGGGCTCGCCCACTACCACGTTGTATTCAAATTCCCTTGGTGAAATGGGGCCTCCGACTACCTCGTTTGGGAAAATGGTCGTGGGGGTATGTTATGATGTTATGGTATATCTTCATATGTAGTCCCATTGGGTCAAATGAGGGTGATGAAAGAGAGTAGTAGTTAATTTCATTGAGACAGTATCAAAGTGAGTACACTGCTATTGGAGTCGACAAGCTGCTTTATATAGGTTAAACCTAGTTTGACTATAAAGAATAAGTTTTATTAATCTACTATTTAGAGCTGCAGTCAGAACAGCCTTTGGAGTTGCAGTGGGATCCTGTACTATCCGCAAAACTTCGTTATACCCCTTTCATAGTTGCCTTGGTTAAGCTGGCACTAACTCTTTGAGGCTTTGATGCATTTCGCAAGTGTTTTATAATCTCTATGGGGTTTATAAAAACGTTTTAATTTGAAACAGTTCGGAAAAAGCCGTTAAAAATACAGGACTTGAAAAGTTATAACAACTTTCGCAGGTCAAATAGTGGATGGAATCGTTTAAAGTGTAAATGAGGAAACTATAGGGTAGTGCTATAACCATAATAATGTTGAGGAAAATGAGACGAGAAAGATGGTGGAATTAATGCGAAATATACTTTATAATAGGAACTAGTAAAGCATGGACCTTAATGCAATACTTGCTGAAGCGAAGAAAATTCATACAAAATCTTTACTTGGTGTTTGAATCAGCATGTCTGACTAGAAGTATTTTAGAGCAACATTTTGGTAATGGAAGATTTACAGTTCTCAACATTGAAGAATACAATGTCGTATCAAGGGCGTACCCAGGTAGGAGCAGGGGGGGGCAGCTGCCCCCCCCTAGAAGCCAATTTTCCTTACAAGTGGGAATTAAAAACGTATTTCTCTCTCTACGAAAAACGAAACAGGTATGAGCTGCCCCCCCCTAGCTGAAATCCTGGGTACGCCCATGTGTCGTATCCGTAAGGTGATACGACATTGTATTCACAGTGCATACCACTGGTCACTTAGCATTCAAGACTTAGCATATAAGAAAAGAATTTGGGCAAATATAATACAGAATTAACTATCGGAAAGACGCGGGATATTCAACTATTTCATTAATAAATAATTAGTTTTTATGAAAAGGTAGTTTGCTAGCCAAACGTGTCATTCAAACGGTACAACCATTAAAAACAACAACAGGCGGACTCGCCCATGAAGGGTACTGTAGCATTTTTTTCTAATACCTAATTAGATCTTAATCAAACCAATTTCGGATGGAAGTTTGCATGGTAATGGACGATATATATATTTTCAATGTTATCATTCTGTTATTTTCTCAAGTTACAGGTCTTATAGTTTCGGATAAAACATGCGGACGGACAGACAGACAAACATGACAAATCTATGAAGGTTCCGTCTTTTATACGCACCCTAAAAACAGTAAACAATATGTAACAATTTTAGAAGTCTAACAACACGAAATAAAACTCAAGAGACCTAAGCCAATTGAACCTGTAGCCGCACGTATGAAAGGTACTTTCAGTTCGAAGCTAAAATAACTAAGCTATAAACAGAGTGGTTGAAGCACTGTTTATAGCTTAGTTATTTTAGCTTCGTATTTATATTAACAAGTTTGCGTTATCACCCCTGGGCACAATTTCGGTCGAAAACATTCTTATGGCAGCAATGGGACGCGTAAAATTTTGAGAAGCGACGAACTTCGCAAAGATCGGCCGGGAAGTACTCCCCAACTTTCTGCTGTTGCTTTTACAGTTTCAAAGTTTATATTTATATAAATGAGTTAACAGCACAACTTATTCTTTACAATGGAATAATTTTAACAAGATAATATCTTTAAGTTACCTTTTTCGATAAAATGTAAGAATTTGTTTTTCACTTGGTTACGGTGACATCGCAGAGTTTAAAAACGTTGGGAAAACTCATGTTGTGGGGTCAATCAAATCATAAATATGATGTATTTTCAAAGTTATTTCACTTAATATAACATTAGTAAACCTAAAGGGGTTTTTACAGGAGAATAATGGAAAGGCATATTTCGATATGCTTGCCTATTGAACTACAATAATAAAAAAACAGTTCATTGATGTTTTCATAATTGATTTAGCCACGAAAGCACGCAATGTACTAATATTAACTTTTCTGGACTTCATTTTAGCAGTACTCACAGCCGTACTCAGCCCTTTTTTTATATCAAATTTCGACACAAGGAATGGTTATGTATTATAGTACCTATATGTGTACACAGTGAGTAGTTCAGCTAGAGACTTCTTCTTTAGCAGATCAAAATATGAGCTTAGAACTATTTTGCATAGTGTGAAAAACTGAAAGGTTAAACAATAATTTAATTTTAAACAAGATCTAGGTCACCTATTTGTTGCTCCTAGTCACAGCAAAAACGAGTACTTATTAAAAGTTTGAAGAATTTTGCTTCAGCACTGAACCATTTTCAAGTTGACATTATTCGAGCAAGAGAAATTCCGCTCTTTCGAATAAAATTGTAGCTTTTCATTCGTGAAAATAGTTCATTCCGAGCGAGAATAAAATTTACCATTTTTAACCACTCAAATGTCACCGGTAACTTGAGCTACCAATGCCAATGTCGTCTCAACTGTCACTGGTAGCTTTAGCTACCAGTTTTTGAGGCACTTGTGAGGTGACTCATTTTCCGTTCAGAATCGATTTTGTTGTTACTATTTCAATTGAATATTTTTCTACAATTTGTCTATGATATTTGTATCGACCTGGCAACAACGGACCGTCCCTACGAGACGTCAAAGTAAGAAAAATAAAAAGTCAAAAGTTCATGTTGAGGTTATGTTATGATAATAAGTGCATGCTATAAGTTTAAAATAAACTTGTAAATAGATTATTACATATTACACACTGTAATATATTTCAAAATAATTAATAATTTGTGTATTATACAGATGCAGTGAAAAAAGGTTACAGATTTGATTTTTAAATACTAAAAAAATTAGTTAAGTGAAAGTCGAAAAAAGTGGTTTTTTTTCGCCTTTTTTAAATTCAACCAATTAATATTAATTTGCTTAAAATAAAAACACGTTAGTCTGTATTCAGTATAAATGCTTATTTAATGAGCTTTTCGTCTGTGTATTTATCATTTTGCGATCCTATTCGGAAAATTAGCAAATAATTCTCGGAAAATTCGCATAAATTCGCAACAGAAAAAAAACAATATGGCGTAAACGATGTGACAGGTGAGAAGACATTGGGTATTTAGCGGTGACGATGGAGTGGTTAAATGGAAACTCGCGTTTGGTTAATCTAGAAATTGATGTGTTTCTTTCAAACCTGCCTTTAATCCAAAACGTCATTGGGCTCAATAGGCAGCTTTCAAAGCTCTAATAAGTTAATCACTCGTAAAGAAAACATACAGACTGAATAAATAAATCAATATCACTGGACATTATTCCACACAGCGCCATCTAGCCCCAAACTAAACAACTGAGGCTTGTAATGTGGGATTCTAGACAACGAATAAACATGCTTTTTTTTGTAAATACATACCTTATATACATAGGAAAACACCCAGACCGATACAAACAGACATTGTTTATAATGTGCGGGGACCGAACCCGCGACCACTGGTGTAACAGCCCACTTCTGAACCATCACACCAAATCGGTCGAATGTCTACAATATAGATCGGTTGAGGTATAAAACACTGATCTGACCATAAAAACTGAAAACTTGTGTTTATTGTACAGTCAGCAGCAGCAGCAGTCGGCAGGCCACAAATGTGGGCTACTGAGTGTTTGTTCCCCGTGACGGCAACCATCGTTTTCCTCAAACCTTTTTGGGATATGGTCGTGAGGATATGTATGTATGTATATTTACCGAGTTAGGTAGTTACCGAGTGTTTCAATAAATTACCTTAAATTACCTAGAAAATCTCGTCGACCATCGTCCATTTTCACGAGTAATTACTTTGATGACTGTCGATTAATTGTTAATACCTTCCTTTAACTACAGTACGATTTGGGCCTGATCTTGCTCGCTTCAAACCTCCGAAAATAGTAACAAATTCGGTTTAGCTATCTAACTGGCTAGTTAGTCTTGGCTTGAGGTGGGAATCAAAACCGCGTCTTTCTAAACCGGGCGACTGCACTAACCACTGTGCTACCGAGACCATTAACAGGCAGGCAGAATTTTCCTGCTACATTTTTACCCGCCAATTCCCGCCCAAAGCCAAGACTGAATGTCTTTCTCTGGTTTTCCTATCTTTAGTAAGATGATAATGCATTAGCGAAACCAACAAAAGTAGTAGCAAATTAGGTTTAGTTATCTAACCAGCTACTCTAAGTTTATGTTCTATTTTGACTCATCATTTTCAAAATACTGAGCCAAAACTATTCCGATAGAACCGCAACCGCATCCTCAGCCGTTGCCAAATATAGCACCAAGTCGATGCACCAGATCTGCACGAGGAGCTTGCACGATTTTTTGCCCCCAACAATTACACTCGAAGCAGGAGGCACAAACTCTTTTCTCTGGACTGGAACCGCACAGTGGCCCGCGCCAATTCTCCTATACCGCGCTCCCTCGCATCGCTCAACGCTCTCCTTGAAGGAAATCCACGTCTGGACCTTTTTGCGGACAAATGGAAAGACATTTTGTCTGAATGTTTGTGTTTTTGTGAAAGACATTGTGTGTAGTGTGTGTTATCCTGGATAAGTTATTGTATGTTTGTTTTGCTATAATTATGTTATTTTTTTCTTTTTTTTTGTATTTTGAATGTATGTATCTTTAATTATTGTCATTGGCTTGCAAGCCGTTTTAATTAAAGTAAAATAAATAAATAAATAAATAAATAAATAGCGAAACTGGCACAACAGTGTCACAAAACTGCGGCAATGAACAAACTCACGAATAGACCTCAAATACATAATGGGCTCGCTTTTGGGCGGTTTACATTGCTTTGTGTATGTAAATAGAGCTTAATATTCGACGTCAGGTGAAGTGATTCAAAATAAACATTTTAATAAGCTTACTTTACTGTGACACTATAGATTTTACTATAGGGCTGCATGTTGATGTAAATGTGAGGTGATGGGGTTTTTTCCCCCGACCCTCACCACGTTAAAGGTGGAATTTCTAAAAAAAAAAATTGTGCTCACTGACATCATGAAAGGACCTATGTACCAAAGTCAAATTTCTAGACACGGTAGTTTCAGCTGCTCGTTGATGTATGAGTCAGTCAGGTTTGCCTTTTATAATAGGCTTAGGAATATGTTGAAATTGTCATGTTAAAAAAAAGATAAAAGAAAAATACAGTCGAATTGAGAACTTCCTCCTCTTTGAACTCGGTTAAAACTACTTCAAATGTTCATGTAACTCAACACTATGAAAAAAAACTATATGTTTTAAAATCATTAGTAACCGATAATGAAAGACAGTATTATAAGTAATAGTCTAAACTTACAAAACCGTGATAATCCAGTTGTTCTTCATAACTTCAACCACGGAAGTAATTAGCCGTTTTGGCAACGAACAAAATAACATCGAATAATTCGCAGTGAATTTATCTTTATGAAGGCTATTTATTGCAGATAACAGATATATTCCGGACGTGTTACGGGTGGACACCACGCTGTCCGCATTTCCGTCGCTGGAACTGTCGCGATTTTATGTTTATTTTAGGTAACGCTTTTGAATTATTCGGAGCACTGGGCAGCGGCTCCAATCAGCTGATTGCTGTGGAGGTACAGAGGCGCACACATCAACCTTCACAAAACCATTGCAAAATGGGTCTAACGTCAGTCGCATAAGGTGCCCCTATGTAGAGGGTGATAAGTGCGCCTCTGTACGATGCGCTTTATATTTTAAAGGCATCGAACAGATTTTGGTGGTTTTTAAGCTATAGTTGAATCTTTATACTTATAAAAACTGATGCAACGCCTCAGCATTGATATAGCGATTGACGTGGGAAGACACCTACTGGCAAATATCGACAGCGACAAGAATGAAACAGACAAAAGTTACAAAACTTGCAGTGATGCTGTAAGTTTTAATGAATAAAGGTTTTAATGAATATTTTTCTCTTCAATTACTTATAATGTCATTACTATCATCATCAGCCACATCACAGGCCCCCGTTGAACGTCGCCTTTCCAAACCCTAACGTCTATAACCCTCTTATTCATAGAAACCTAAAGAGCTCTCGAACAACACTTTAACTTTTGTATCGTTTTGTCTCTTTCATTCTTGTTGCTGCCGCTATTTGCGAGTAAGTGACACAACACTATATTTTTATGAATAAGGGGGTAAGACACTATAGCAAGAACAAAATCGTTGATTACCTACCCATTTTATAAAAAAAATATTTCAGTTTTTTTAAAGCAAAAATATTACCTTCGAGTGCTACACATTGATGTCATAATGCACGTTTACACTTAAAACATACCATAAATTTTCGGCCTATTTTAAAGGTTTACAGTTAACTAGAGGTTTGAATTCCTGGTTGAACCATTGATTTTTGTGGTATTCTTATCAAACAAAGCATTACTAATTTAAACGAATGATGTGCTAAATAATAATAGCTTTTAATCGCCTGATTTTCAAAGCTTATTTGGAAATAGGTTAACACAAACTGGGTCAAACTTCTCACACAATTAGAGAGGGTTTGACCGGCATAACAGCACAAGAAATAACCGCTTTTGCTAAAACTTACGAGGGTTTAGTTGCAATAAATCCATTTCCATGAATTTGGTAATCTATACTAAGACTACGGGTTTTGAAACGAGATTCTCGATTTTCAATTCAGATTTACTATTACATTGTAATGTTTGGACTAAATTGGATACAGAATTGTTGAGAGCTGCTTATTTTTTGAGTAAAATGTTACATTTCATTGAATTGTGAAATGTCGTGTGATATTAATGTACCTCTACCAGGTCCTAAATTTTATTGCAAGTCGCTTAGGAAGATCTGATACTGCAGAAGAAGACATCCGGGTGGCAAAACACCTGCTGGTTTTATTGCTGTATTTTTATATAAAGCATGTGTTTGCTGTGTATATATTTACAATGTAGGTCAACAGAAAGCATTGATCTAGTGCATCGTGTACGTCCAATACACTCGTATATAGCGGTTGCAACAGCGGCTACCCGGGATGCGGCGCGCGACAGCTCGGCGGCCGGACGCGGCCCGACACCCGGATATTGAACAGTAAACTCCGGCAAGTAACATTTCGGACGCTATCTCGGCTCATGGTAAAAATACCAGTTAAATATACATACTTTACTGCAAAACCAGAAGTATTATAACAAAATGTTTGCTTAAGTGCGGTGTAATACTGAATTTCAACACATATTTCGACCAAACGTTTCTTTGACAGATAACTGATCAGAATGTGCCCAACAAAAAAAAAACCTTAAATCGCTTTTTTTCAGAGCAATGCTTTAAAAACAAAAATATGCGACAAATCACTATTTTCACAAACACAGTTGTTACTTCGTCCCTTGTAGAGTTTCAGGTTCAGTTAATTTCAAGCTGTATTCAAAATATATTATTATCCTGAAGAAGAAAAACTTTTATCTTCTTTTTAATGAGAGAAGCCACTGTCTAGTAAAATCAAAATAGTTATGATAAATATACACCACACGTCATACCTTCATTCCGTAGTTAATTTACTTATGTAAATTGTATTTTCTGAGTAAATATGGTACTCTTTGAAACTGTTTCGTAAATAAATTAAACCGTAACAAAACAAGGCATTAAATTCTTAGCACAAGATTTCTTAAGCTCTAAAGGCTTACCATTGCTTCTTGAATAGGCTACTGCCAGTTCTAAAGAACGCCGCATTTTCTTTTCAAACCAGACCAAAACGGGTGGAACCGGACGCAACCGGTGCAATCCCCCCTACCCGGATGCAGCATCTTTGGCCGGATATTGAAGGGTAAACTGTGACACCGCTATCTCTCCGGGTTTCTTGTAAGTATACATTTAGTGTTGGGATTAGTTCAGCACGTCGAAAACAGTTATTTAATTGTTTTTTTGCTGTATCGCGACGATTGTTGATTTCTTAAATCTTAGTAATTTGTATACTTTAGATTCATTAAAGAGCACCTTCGGTACCTCGCTGTTAGATATCGTCGGCATTTCCATAATTCCTACGACGATATCATCGAAGCTAATGTGTCGTAGTTCAAAAATGCTAAGTTATTATCGATGTTCACTGCACTTCTCTGATTCCTACACAAATAAGAAGAGTAATTATGATAATGTGCCCACGACTTTGTCCACGTGGACGAACTTTAAGGCTTTATTTTTTTATCATTCGAAAGGATATCCATTCAACCTTTTCAGAGCCAACCTACACTCCTCCTACGAGTTTTGGCTTTTAAGGAAAAGCTCCACGTGCACCGCGAAGGTTATTAACTAATTTATTATGAATATTTTGGGCGTATTTCCCGCCAGAAACCTCAAATATCTGTAATTCCTAAGATTATGAATGTTATTTAATTATTAATAGATAGAAGCTGAAGTACAAATTCACAGCCACAACTGTTTTATTTTGCTACACAGTTTTCAGCCTTTTAATGGGTGGGTATCCAAGGATAAGTTCTTGGTTACAAACGAGATCTTGTAACGTGCAACCTGACACAAGTGTCGAGTTTTGTTATATGAAGGAAACCTCTCTATTGCAGTATTTGCTGAGCGAGTGCAAAGGAGAAGTGGTTCACGAACAGTGCACACACAGCCTGAACCCAAAGGTTCAAAGGCGCTTGTTAACATTATAAGGAAGAAGATTGGCCTACCCTATACACGGGGTCGGCTTTTAGAGCTCATAAGAGACAAGCCCTGGTTTTAAGGCGTTGTTGAATCCCTGTCATCCAGTTTCGCCGCCGAACGCACGAAAGCACGAACATTTTTGCATGAAGATTTCTTTATTAAAGTTTGAAAAAGGGGAACGCTTTGAAAATCCAAAAGAGTGGCCTCTCTTTAGTTTGTTTCATCAGATGACTATGCCATTGAAAATTGCCAGCAATGTTAGATGTTAATAACCATAACAGTACCTAACAACTTCCAGCAAAATCTAATTCGAAACACTGTAAAATTTTGCGCAAGTTTCAAAAATAAAATTCCACTAATTTCCAGGCTAGCCATTTGGCGTTGACTCGAGGCATTATTTGGACGTTACTCCTGTGACGTCACGTGCATCTGTTCCGGGATGGCCCGGTCCTGGCCAGGATCATTAATCATCGGGACAGACTACGTGTCGACCTGCCTTAGCCACGTTTCCTACATTTTGATAAGGCTTAAAATAATGCTAATGTGATTAAATTTTGGCTTATCTTTATTAAGAAAGCTGAAATTGTGTTAAATTTTATCAATATTTAGAATTTGCATGAAATTGAGAAATAATAATTTTGATGCTGGATTTTATTTCTTTGAAATACACTAGATCATCATTATTAGCAGCCCCATTAGTTGACAATCTTAGTGGTAAATTATTATTAGTAAACCCAGCCGTTAATATTTTCTGTTTGTCAGCTAAACTTTTTTCAAAAACATAATGCTTAAACTTATGCAACTGTAGTACATGCATAAGTTTAAGCATCATTTGATATTGTTTGTCGTGCTTTTTTGCAATGTTTTGTTTATTTTAATCACTGTTTTTCTAAATCTTTTAATAACATCCTTTTCATAATTTGTCTCATAGCATCACCCTAACGAGACAATTTGAGAAGTTCCTTTCTAACCATACTCCACCCCTACGATGTTTTACCAATGCAACCCTACCCTACATCCTTCTATATCTGCAACCTCATATTTCCTAATTATGATCTTAACTACAAAATAAAACAGTAGTTTCGGGTATCGCATCTGGTAATGTTTTTGCCACTGGGCGGAGCCAAGGGTCTTTTAAATTGAGATTCCGAGGTTAATGACGGCTAAAGCGGCCATTTTGTAAGACAAGCTTTTGTTGTGTTTTAGGGAAATTTTAATGAAAGCCATAAAATTCCTAATTTATTCATCGGGCGGCAAAAGACGCGCTTATTGTTCGTTTTGATGGTAATGTACTAATAATTGTAATACTTGAATGCTGTTTTTAGGTGCGCGATTATTATAAAGTCTAGATGGAGGCTTGTTGAATTTCATCAGACGAGTTTTTGACGACCAATTTCATGTACAGGCGTGTTCACATCAGCCTTTTACATAGGGACACCTTATACTGCCAACATAAGATCAATTTTGCAATAGGTTAATGTGATCGCGTCTGTACCTATCTCCTTTCACAAAAGTAAAGTTAAGGCCATCATTTGCTAACTAAATAAGAATACGGTCATGAGAGAGCAGACGCGTTAAAAAGAAGATAAAACTGCCTCAAATATAAAATAAGTTTAACAGCCTTTTCAAACATTAATAAGTATCACCATAACTTTTATTTTCGTCTATTTTTCAGACTTAATTAGTACTAATCCCTAATTAACTATACCGCCACAGTTACAATGTTAACGAGGTCAGAAGTAAAGATAACTTATTTTCGTCTCCAGAGTTTATTTTTAAAAAGGGCAATTTGGTTACAGAAAATATGGGTCTTATTTAGTTCAGGCGAAACTCGCTGCTTTGTAGAGGATCACAAAATCCCTTTTACTTTGGATATAAAGGTTTCGCTTGTTCCTTCTGTGGTAAAAATATTAATTAATTAGGAGAAGTGAAGAAAGTTAAAGAATGTAGAAAGTAAAAGACACGCTAATAGACTGCCAACGAAAAATGGAAGCTTTTTAGTTTAATCCAATTTTATTAAGATTATGTTTTGAAGAAACATTTTCCAAAAAGAGGTACAGATCATATGAGCTAAAATGACACGCCCCTCCACTCCATGTACGCATAGAAGCAAGCATTGTTGTATGCGTAGATGCAGTGGAGGGGCGCGTCATTTCAGCTTAGACCATCTCTAGCATGGTGTTAGGTATTGGCAAGACTAAACGCTAATAACTTTATATTGCATAAAACCTTTATGTATTAGTACTTTAACCAACTGTAACTTACGAAAAAATATGATGGTGTTAAATCACAAAAAAATGCCACTTAACAAGTTACAGTTTAACAACAAAGTATAGTCAAGACATGTCTTTTTCTGATTTTGGGATCTTTAGTAAAGATGCCACATTGAAATGCTAAAAATAATAGAAACAAAGTTACAGGTTGTTTAAAAGTGTCAAAAAGTTTTAGTCATTGACGACAATCAATATACGTGTCCAACCCCTGAATTCACCAACGCAAATCATCGTTGAGCATCTCTCAGAGGTATAGCTGCCCCTTTCACTTCTAAGTATTGACATTTTATAGGACAGCAGAATGCTCTTTGGCATTAAGTCCGCCATTTATACTTAAATTTTTCAAAATGTGCAATAATGAATATTTAAATAAATAAACCTGAAATAAAAACTGATAAACTAGACTAGACTTATAAATGCATTGTGTGCATGGCCGCATGTGCCCTGCTAAAACCTGTCTCAATATTTGTGATAGGAAATAAACTAAATGCAGGCTCGTGCCACTTGTTTTTTTCGTAATATTAGGTCAGAAATACTTTACTACAACTTACATACAAAAACTTTTCAGCTATTTACTCATCACGCGGTTCACCGAATCGACAGGAATCAGAACCTTCCTTGAGCAGCCAGTCCTGAATGACTACGGCAAATATTTTGCACCAGTTACTCTAACTAATGAGCCTGACGTCCGAAACGATTTTCCTAAATAGGAACAGAAAATGAATGGAGCTGGCATCCTAGAGTCTAATAGTTTTTCAAGTTATTCTAACTGATAAATCACCAAGAAGGAACGTAATGGCTGAGGACCTAGATTATGTACCTCATGAACTTCTTAAATGGACTTGAAAAATAATACAATGATGCTGTCTTTTAAATGACAATAGAACTGAATACTGACAGATAAATTAATACAGAACTTTCCCTTTGAATAATAATACTAAAATATTTTTATTTTCATTTTATTTATTTATTAATATTAATGACGTCGAGAAGTGGTGGTATATCGTATAAAAGAATAGAACCGCCAAGTCATTTAATAAAAATCATATCGTGAACAATGAATATGATCATGGACAGTTTGTTAAAAATAGGATAGGATAATACTGAACCCAAAATGTTTAACTTTCACTGTGACTACAGTATCAAAATTTTTGGTTACTACATCGAATAACAATACATCGACGAACCATTTAACTAAATGCACTTTTTTTTAAGCAGAATTAGTTTATAAAAGCACAAAATTAAACCTCAATTTTGTGATGTGCTAGCAAGTGAACTAATCCCATTTCTAATACAAAAATAGGGATTTTCGACATCTGGCCAACAAGTGTCCAACATATTAAGTACAAAAAACAATCGGCAATCACCAAAGGCTAACGCCCATTGTTTCCAAAACTTTCCCGTAAAAGTGTACCAAAATTTGCATTTTGAACAAAACCGCTCCACGCCCACCAAGCGCCAAAAACTTCACACAACAGACCGGTGATAAACGATTGACTCGATGACTTGAAAAAGTAACGCCCCGAAACGACGATCGCAGCCTACTAACGATGTCTATTATCTACCGCACTGGCTTTCAAACTTTTGTAAATTGTAACTCTTTGGGCAGCGTTATTTTACTTAGATAGAGGTTTTATTGAAAAAAGGTTAATGAATATTGACTAGTCGGACATTTTTTTAGTTGCAGTACACTTTTTATTTTACCCACTATATTTAAATTTACTTAGGGAAAACTATCAGTACTTCACTTAATGGGCGAATGTGACCACACTAAAAAGTTAGCGGATAAAACGTGTCATTATGTAGTTAAACTGAATCAATTTGAGTATTTTTAACTGTTGTTGATGCAGATAACTTAACGTGTTTGCCCACCAAGGGTTAAAAACCCTACAGTTTAAAAACCACTGATCTGCCGAATATTGCGGGCTCGATCGTTCCTGGAAAGCTGCGATTTTGCTCTCAGCTAATCCTGAGTGCTCAAATGAGTCCAATTTGGACAAATCGGAATAGCGCGGGTGCCTCACTTTTCGTTGTCGTTGTAATGGCCGTTTTCATTGGTTTAAAAGGTTTTCATTACTTGTAGGAAACAAGATGTAGGTATATAAAATGCAGTGCTAGCAAAAAATACTTTCGTGTTTAATTAAGTGTTGACGTGACCGTACGCATGCAGCATTATAAAATTCATGTTTGTGTTAAGTTTGTGACGCATACACACAAAATGTAATCATTATGTGTAACAATAGAACACTGTTAACAAAATAAAAGCGCTCTATCTGAAATCAAATTTGTCTTTAGACTTTTGAAATGGAAAAAAACTGAAACAAAAGCAAATTGTGTTTTAGAATTACAACGAAATTAAAAATCTTAGCAGTTGTTCAGAAAATAACTACATTTTTAACTGCAAATTCGTAATTTATTTACAAGTAAAATTTCGTTACGATTTCCAAAGACAAACTGACGAAACAGTAAATCCGTGAAAGCGAAATTCGGTAAATGGATAAGAATTGGATTTGATGGATGACCAGCGAACATGATTTATTTCGGTAAATCTACAAATATACTGTTAAATCTTGCAATTGATACAAACGAGGGATCCCGTCACTTAAACTAAATTGATTGATTGTACCGCTAGGGAGGTAATCTTCATTCTTCATTCTGCAACCCGCCGTGTCGATTCAACGTCTTTCAGAATGATGTTGACAGACAAATTGTTTTAACAACTACCCAAGATGCCAGGAAAAGGTTAAATGGCTTGATGGACTTTCATTTCCAAATCCAACACTATAAGGTCCATTATTCACCAAAAACGAGCTGAGCATTCAGATATTTTGCCCTAAGTTTAAGGGTCGGTGTGATTAGGATTTAAGTGATTTGGGTTTTTTTCATAACCTAGCTCAAATCGAACAGTGGGATTATAGCGCGAAGAACTGGTGGCTGTTGTTCCAAAAAGTTCTTAAATGAAGATCATTTTGAAGGCAAGCAAAATAATGGCCGTTCTTAATAAAATAAAGAATGAACTGATTGATGATCTATCATCACATCATTATTTTGTATGAGCTATATTTTTGAGAAAACAATTTTAACCATCGAACTAAGCCGGGTATCGTATACCCAAACACAATTTCCTAGTAACACAAAATAGAAGGGGCGCAAACGACAGCCCTCGTTAGTGCAAAGACGCCGTTCATTGGATTAATTAGTTCTTCGTTCGACAGAACATGCCGACATACTTTCGAGCTGGTATATTCTTGCCAAGTTTAGGAGCACCCTTATTGCTCGAGACGGCTCACATTTTCATGTATATTTTAAGTTCGCCGGGTGTCTAACGAAGAGTTTCCAAGTTGTCTGTTGCCCCTTAATCCTTTAACAATGTTAAGAAAAGTATTCAGCGCGCTATAAAGTTTCTACTTTGTATAATATGAATAGTTAATTAACTATTAATTGAATTCCGCTGTAAGGTGATTGTTATTATTAAGATGCTTAAAGTTTGAACTTCTGATAAAATTTTGGAATTCTTATACGAAATCGGAGTAGTAACATTTAAAATGGTATTCTTGTTTAGAACACCGCGTCATTTGTTTAACTCAAATATAAGTCTGATGAAACCGTTAGGAATCTACATAGAGCCAATCGTAATAAACTCGTAAAATTATAAAAATACGCAAAAGGCTCTAGTTTAATGATCTAAATTACTATTTTTTTATTACTGTAATTTTCATTTTCAGGTATTTATGAACAAATGAAATAACCAATGAATAATAAAATAACTAACATAAACTGACAGAAAATATTGATTGTCTGTGTTAGTTTATGACATGAAACAAACATTTTAAAAAAATCATACTTAACGATTATTATATTATATAATACAGCGATCGAACAAAGACTTGAACCATATGAACGAAGTTACTGGCACCCATAGCTATAAGTAAGCCAAAGTATCCCAATCGAAAAAGAGGTCATTAGGATCGATCTTAATTAAAATAAAAAACGCTTGCAAGTGTTTCAAAAGGACATGGCAGTGATTAAAAGATGACAATTAAAGTGAATTGTCATTTTTTATTACAACACGTGTAGCTGGGCTGAAACGCGTGAGACATTCGCACACACCGTGGCGGTTCTTTGTCGGCACATGCTTTGTGGTGCAAAGACTACAGAAATACAGACTAGCGATACCGAAGTATCAACAGTCTCCCCTACAATTCTCAGTTTGACGTTTCTGAGTTTGACGATTACAATTGATGACCCATTTGGTGTAATAGTTAACAAGATGACTGCTACTGTACACCTGAGGTCACAGGTTCGTTCCCACATAGTTCAAACATTGAACTGGTTGTTTTGTATGATAGAAAAAAAAAATATTGCGATGTTGAAAGGAACATTCAAAAGCTCGCATTCTGCCAAATGAATTCAAACACAACAGGACAAGGGTGAGTTTACCGCCGTTACCCGGTTGCTTACGTAGATATGTCTTCTATAACCGGAAAGCCGCAAAATACATCAATTTATACAAAAATTTAGTGTTCCGCCCAGTTTTGAATTCACGACCACACTGGTAAGGCCAGAAGGGTCTAGCCACTAGCCACACTAGGGTAAGGCCACTAGGCCACGGAGCTCTTTCGCACACACTCATCATAACATACAACAGTCACTGTTTTTCCACTGTTTCCCAATCTTTGCCTCTGAGAATTTGACACGCGAACATCAGTCATTAACGTGACGTGTCACAGCAAAAACAGATGTCCCAGGATGGTATCTGAATAATACAAAAACTATAAAGGGCGCCGGAGCCGAACAGATTGTTGGCGAACAAAAGACGACCGATGTGATGAAAGATAACAGCGTTAATTATGATCCTTGCAGTTTTGCTCGACTTGTTTTGATGGTTACTGACGGTCCAGCCATCTAATCAAAAGCGTGGCTGTAATAAACTTGGTGCTAAGAAAACTCCTGGTAACTGGTTGAAACTTATTATTATGATAGCGTTCGAAGTTTCAAAGAGAATAAAGTAGTTTTTCATCACTGTTGTTCGTAAAGTAGGGTATTATTTATCCAAAACATTCAGAGCAGTAAATTCGTACTTTTCGAAGGAGTTTTAGCTAAAAAAGTAGGAAGTATTTGCTTAACATTAATAAAAACCATCATGCTTCTTATTTCTTAGCTACTTGGCCTTATTATAGTTTTCCATTCACTATGATTGAGATCCTGTGCTTCTTCCACTTTAAATGAATTTCCATACATTCTCGTTGGTTATAAGTACAATTGACCTGACCCTTTTCAAAAGCGTCTGAAACTTGTCCAAGGTAGTCTTTCCCTTCCTTTTTTATTCAAGAAAGTTATTTCATACAATAACAATTTACAACGTGGACAAACAAACCCACAGGACACATTTATGATTTCACCACACAATTAAAGCCATAATAGCGCCATACTGTCGTAAACATTGTTTCTTTTTCAGTTATCCAAAATGTCACCATATGGCTGACGGAGACAAAACAATAAAACGTGATAATGATCACCGACAGTTGGTCGATCGCCCTTGAGATAATACTAATTACAAACTTGAGAACCATGTGCTTCTAGAAGCAATAATTTTTAAATAAAAATAGACATTTAGGGAAGGCCTAAACTTAGAAGAACAAACGTTAACTATGAGATGGGTAATTATGTATGAGAGTCTTTGTTCCTAGAAGTTAGTGAAAATGACGTTAAAAAATCATTACTTACTGATTAAAAACACAGACACCAGATTCAAAGGTTTTGAAATAAAATTTGTGATTCATTGGGAAAAAGTAATGTATCATTTCTTATCATTATAAAGCTTGTAACCTTTTCCTCAAGTTTGTAAGTAACAAGAAACGGTTCAGAACGGACAAATCGGAAATTTAAAGAATTTAATCGAAAGAGTTGATGAGGGATGTAGCCGGGGGCGGACCCGCTCTTTTCAATTTAACCAAGATATCCCGATCTTGTTAATCGGGATATTATGTTCCAATCTCATTCTAAAACAAAGTTGTAATTTATGAAAAACTCATTTGAAATATTTTAATTCATTACCTAATTCATTATTCATTTATTTATTATTTTTTATTTATTTATTCATTTTTTATTTATTTATTTTAATTTTTTCATTTATTACTTAATTTTATGCAAAAGTGCTTAAATGAATTTGTTAACTTAAGCTCACTCAGAATATCTTAACAGTTAACTTAAGCTCACTCAGAATATCTACAAAATTCAAAATTATTTCAGCGATAAATAAAACTGTTTCCTTACTTGAAAACATTGAAGCAAACGTCTATAATGTCAAATGAAATTAAATAGTTTGTGATAAATATGCGAGAACGAATTTACATTATCGTGTAAAATTAACGCTTTTTGCCATACCTACATTAACATACATGTTTAAGGCTTCTCCACAATAAGCCATAAATTCACAAAGATAATTTCTTACGACATTTTATTCCCATTAGCATGTAAATTACAACCAAGTAGTTTTTTAACGTAATCAGCAAATAAGAATTCAACAAGTTTGACCCCACCTAAGAAGTAATTAATTAATAAAATCATTCATCTTGAAACCCCAGGAGATTTTTGTAACCTGTTAAAAGAATATGTTTAGCATTGATTACTATTTACAAGCAATGGCTTAAATTAGCAATGCTTTTATTACCATAGTCCTAGTATACAAAAACCAAAACATGACAATGTATTTAGTAGCATTAATTTGATTATTAACTACTTGAATGCTCAAATCAATATGAATGCGATAAGAAAAATCCTTGACTTTGATAAAGCTACAGTACATTGTATTGATTACAATTTTGTTTGTTCGCATAGACTTCAATGGTGGGGCCTTTTACTGCGTTAGGAGGTGCAGTTACTCAAAACCAGTGCCAAGGCTCGGAACAACTGGGTTAAGTGGGGCTTGGAACTCCTGGGCAACCTCACCCACTAAGGCCCAGACTCCACCAGAGGAATTAACAACCAATGGAATTGCGTTATTCACACATGGAGATGCGGAGATGTGATTCTATTGGTTGTTGAAAACATGGCCCGACGCCGCACATCTCCGCTCAGCTCTTGTGGAGTCTGGGCCTAAAACCTGGGACATCTTCGGGCGAAACTCGAACCCCTCCAGCACGCATTACTTTCTATCTGCCAGTCTCAAGGGTAAGAAGCTTAACTCCAGTGTATAACAACAGCGACTACACTGACCGCGACACGCATTAGGTATCGTCTTCCTCAGGGTTTCACGAAACGCAAAGCCCTCCCACACACACATTTCACGACACTTGACGAAAGGCCCCTTTGTGCCCTTAACGCAGTCGTGACAGTCGCAGTTGTAAAACAACATACGCCGGATCGAAAATGGGATGGGTGACCACCCTGATTGTAATTCAGTGATGTAATTTTCGGGCATCTCCGTGCTTCGGAAGGCACGCTGAGCAGTTGGTCCCGGTTGACGTCGCTACTTGTCAGTCGTGAAGCATAGTCGGAGACCTCAGGCAAAAAACATCTGACATTATGGTTGCTCACTAACCTCACACTCCGCCAACAATCCGCAATCAGCCCGCGTGTTAGAGTATTGTTCGAGCCACCTCTGAGGTGAAGATTATGCCCAGAGTGAGACGTATATTTGTAGTTAATGTATAATAAGCAACAATTAAAGTGATAGTAATTATACATTTGTCAAAAAAGATTCAATGTATTGTTTTGCTTTCAGGCTCCAAGAAAGTGTTTACAGCAAACATCTTTGAGACAATGGAAGCTTAATTTTGTTGCCGTCCCAGAATAAATACTGTTGGGCTTTACTGAATGTGTACAGTGAGCTTGATTTGTGGTTACAGCGAGTTACGTAAAATAGAAGTTATTGTTGTAGCGGGAAAAAACGGGTGAGTGTACCGAATTGAGGTTTGTAGTTCTGTAGTTCAAATTATAAATTGTGTCAAATATCGTTGTTAAGGGTTGATTTTTTTCTTATGAATGTTGGTTATGATAGATAAGTAGTTCTAATAAAGAAAGCTCACGACTATACCCCAAATGTGAGTCAGTTAGAGGCATGACGAATATCGCCATCATGGTAAACGGAACGTTCAGAAGCCCACATTTTACAGAAAAAAAAATAAGAATGCAACCCTATATTTGAAAAAACCTGCTGAATTGAGAACCTCCTTTGTTAGTAAAAAGACCATTGCGATTTGGGTACAAAAAATAATATTAAAGTAACGCCAACATTGTAATGTCTTTTAATGTATTGACAGTAAAAATGGAAACAAAGGATGGAGGAGTTGACCCATCAGTGTGATAGTCTACTTCGCAGTAAACCGTGCCTTTTGGTCAAGGACCAACTCTTGAACCCCCGCGGATCCACTGGGCCCTAAGACTTTAGACCTTAGAGTAAGGTATCCAAGATATACTTCAAGATTATTTATTCACTAGCGGCCGCCCGCAACTTCGTCTGCGTGGACTTAAGTTGAGAAACCAAAAGCAATATCTTTCTAAATACGCGCTTTTTTCGATTTTGTCTTAATTCGGAACGCATCCATAGTTACGCGAATGACAGCAGCCGTCGGTCTCTGTCATCAACTGTCATGCCATACCACGAGATGCCGCGTACATCTTCATATTTTACTTGATATTTTCAACAATTTACACAATATCTTTATAAATTGTAGCCTTTGTGTTATTCAGATGTATAAGCAACATTATTGTATAGTTTCATCAAAATCCATTCAGTAGTTTTCACGTGAAAGAGCAACACAGCACATCCAGACATACAAACTTTCGCCTTTATAATATTAGTAGGATAATAGGGCCGATTGTTTTGACAGACCCCTGGTAGTTTCCATTCGAACATAAGGAACCCCATAACTAGGAATGTTGGATCTCTAAAAAGTTATGACCCAGAAAACTACTTTCCAACGAGCATCAGTTCTGTTTTAAGTCAAATGCGAAATGCATTCCTTGAAAAAATAAGTTTCCAGTACTCTCGTATTTTCTTTCTAGCTTTTTAAATATGCATTAATTCTAAAATAACTCACATCTTTGCGTGCCAAGTTTATTTCATTTGGAGTTGATTTTATTTAATTTTATCTAACTTCACAGCGTAGCTTAGGAAGGAGAAATCGTCACCAGATTACTTTATGGAATAAACCTAATTATGAGGAATGATGAAAGTAACTGCGAAATAATGGTATTGAAATGGTATGTATTATAATGTCGAAATTACTTTGGTAACACGTTGAATTAATTCCATTATTTATTTTTAGGCTGCTCTTAGGTTGAGTTACTCGTTAGTATAAGTATTCTACATGTAAATCCACAACCACCTCTTTATATTTAGCAAATGCTAGCAAACACTGGTATGCTAAGTGGTTTCCTATTTCCTTAAACATGAGTCAACAATTCAAACACATTCAAACTAGGGTGCGTTTTAGATATTATGTAGCTATACACGACTTTATGTTGATTATGTTAGAAACTCTGTTTCTTGGCAATAAAAACTCATATAGTTTTGAGTAGTATGAAACTAAACAGTAGAGAAGTGCTGATTGGACTCGAAAGCTGAAAATCACTTAAAATCGACATTAAAAGTACTTTTTAGTTTGACTAATTTTACAAATTTTGTCCCGTGTAGCTCTTATTTCGCAAGACGAGTAGACACCGCTAAGTGTTTTCCTATTTCCTTTGACATAAGTCGACAATTCGAACGCGTCGCTCACTCTCCGCGTACAGGGAGGGAATGAGGGAATGTTTAATTTATTTAGATAGACTCCCGTTACGCAAACCTTGAAGGCACGAACCTAATTACGTCTGTAATAAATATTCACTAGCGATAAACTTGGGGAATAATTTACGATCGTGTAAACGTTTAATTTCACCTCGAATTTGGTCGGATAGGATGGGACGGAGGCTGATTTTATATCGATTTTTGCAGCTATTTTGGTATAGTCATGAATAAATGATAAGGCAGACAGTTGAAGATAAGTTATTTCTACAGCTACTAATTACTAGGTATGATATTGCAGACGTAGGAAAAAGGTCTGGACGCTTTACTACAAGGTATTTTCCATATATATTTCTTATCACTAATTGATTTGTAATACGATATTATGCTAGAAGCTTTGAGAATCAGCCAGATAGCGGTGATCTTGATCTAATGTTTTAGTATTTTGAATGTAAAGTTATACAAAAGTATGCATTTCTAGATATAAAAACTTACATGGTAAGGCGCTAAAGTCTTAGGAAAAAAAGCTCATATCGAGCGTGTTATGAAGCTAGCTATGCTCTTTGAAAGATAAAAGAGCTTCAATGGCAGTGAGGCGGTTACGCCAGAAGAAGGAACGATGGATTTTGTAGCAGACGATATCAGCAAACGCACTGTAGGGCCAGGTAGACCGATGACTTGATAACGGTGGAAGGATCTTGCTGAATGCAGAAGGCTCAGAACCGGAGGTTAAGGCGTATCTTGGGAGGCTATATCCAGCAGTGGCTTACGACAGGCGGTCAGTGAAAGATATTCAATGACACTTAAGAGAAAAACAAAATCACAGTGTAATAGCCAATATTGGCAATAGTTAAGCAATCATTGTAAATCATGTTGTGTGTACAATCTTTGGATTGCTGTCTGAATCCATTCGAAAATTGACCTTTAGATTTTTAATAAAAGTCAAATGATTAATGCTGTTCTCCAAAATCCCACATAAAACGTTTGCCTGGTCACAGACACATTCAGAATATTATACAACAAGCTAAATCTCAGGGATAATTCTCTCGACAAAGTTTACGTACCGTAACACTGTCAAGAGAGTTATCTTGAACGAAAACACAGATCGTCACGTATGTCAATTCTCAGGAGGAACTTCACACACAGCTCTTTATGCTGGGAAAGTGTAAAGTTTCCGAGGAGTTCCTTAATTAGTTATACACAATGTATTCATTAAGAAGCGTTCAACAGTTCTACGTTAAGTAACCATGTGGTGTGGGAGGAGGGTTTTACCTACGCTGGGTTTTGAGGAAACTAGTTAATAAGAGGACTGGTTTCCATAAAGGCCATCTAGATCGATGTGACAAGAAATTTAGAAGTTGACATTATTTTCAATAAATCATTAAAATAAGACAACGTTTCACATACATTGTTCTGGTTACCAAGTAAGGTTTCGCTTGTGTAAAGAAAATGGAAACAACGCAAGTTAGCAAACCCTTAGACTCAGCATAAATAGCTATTTTATAGACATACATTCGAGACGAAGGTTGAGTAGTAGAGAATTCTATATGGTATTTGGTTCGCCTATCTGTACCCTACTTGTGCAATTAGGTTAAAATAAATTAATAAACGTTTGTGCTCCCGCGGGAATCGAACAAGAGGCCCTTCACAACTGGCATCGCATCAAAAATATAATATGCCATAATAATAAAACAACAGGAAAAAAGCAAGAAAACTGAATGAGAAATTCCACCTGACAGCAATGACCAAAATTAAGTGGACTAAACTCAGCTAATACCTGGACTCGATAGGGTCAGACGCTGGTTTCTAGTGGGGCCAGCTAAGTAGACCCACGAATATTTGCAGAGTTTATCAAATCTTTATGAATAAAAAAATAAAACAATGGTACGAAGAATTATTGTACCAAGAAGGAGAAGAAAAATGGTAAAAGTGTACAGCACCTCACTGCTTTACTAGGTGTTTTCTAGAAACAGAAAGAAACTGTGATTTAGAAACTCTGATGTCTGCTGTCTATGTTCATGTTTCAAACTAATACATACGGCGTTAATGCGTGCTTTTAAATCCTGTACACATACATGTTCTCGTATGAAATTCTAAACGACACAATTCATCCCTGTTTTAGATTTTGAAGTTTACAAACTTCGTCTACAACACGATAAAACTGGTACAAAACACGTATCCTGTACGAAAATAACTTAAATATACGATTAAGTAAATGCCTGGCGTGGGCTTACGTGAATCTTATTTAAGAAACAAGTATAATTTTAGCAAGTTCCAAACAAAATCTTTCTTAAATTAATTTACAAATTAGTTAAGAAACAACAGCACCGAGTTTGAAATTTCGAAAACGTGACACTGTTTAAAATATCTCATGATAAGATGAATAGCATTCAAAGTCTTGCTCCAACCAAGTAATCGTGTATTCAGAGCATAATATCAATAAATAAAATAAGTTCTTAACTTAAGAACCCAATTTACGAAAACTTTTTAAAGATTACAAATAATCTTTGATTGGCAAGACCACAGTTTGCAATTTAAATTCATACGATAAGCGTGTATAAAGTCTGTGAACTTATCTCAAAAATACTTCTCGTAAAAAAATCGTCCACATAACCTGCGACGAAGCTTTAAATCTTAGTCAAAGTCTCTTTAATCGGAGTATTTAATCCTTCCAGACATTACGAATGCGTTAGAGATTATATTTAACTCTTGTCATGCGATAACAAGGCTGGACCACACACTTATCGTATTCACCACTAATTAAATCCCTTTATAAAGGGCCCGGTGAGGCATAAGTCAGGGATTGCGAGATAAAGATTAATGTATTCTTGTCAAATAATTTACTGTGTTGATAGCGCGCCGTGTTGTCCATTTTGCAAGTTAGGGCACAGAGTAACGAGGCTACGAGCTTCCATTCATAGTACATTGTGCTTGGTTGAGAGATAGAAAAGCCTTTTGACAGGTAAGTGAAATTCGACACTTTGATTCAGAAAAGGATGAATGACCCATTCGCGAGAAAGGATTCGCGATTTCTGTTACAATTCAAATTCCCCACTTATGAAGTCATGGATAGCAGCAGCAGGCAGGATTTTAGCAGTAGGTGGTGGAACAGGTGGTTATAATAATTGTTGCTGTTGCATAAAAAATAATGAAGGCTAGAGATTGTTCAACAAAAATAGCGAAAAAAAATTAATGAATAAAATAAAATAAGTACTAATGTAATAAAATAAGTAATTCATTATGTTTTATGGTTATGGGTAGAAATCCTCCCTGCCTTTTGTTGAAAAACCGATTATCGTAGTAATATTATAAAAAACAAAGTTTGTATGTAAGAATGGATGGATGTATGTTGCTATTTCACGTAAAAACTACTGAATGGATTTCGACAAAACTACAGGAATGTAGCTTATATGTTAGAAAGAGAAATGAGATATTTAAAAAATATATATGATGTTTTTTCCAACTCAAGCTCACGCGGACGATGTCGCGGGCGCCCACTAGTTCTTTTTAAAAACAACTCTATAGCACTTTGAGTACTGTAAAGTTTAGTCCTTCTTTATGGCTTCTCATTGCTGTTAATAATTTGCAAGTTAGTGTCGGTATAGTTCAATGCTACAGCGCTGCTTTACTTTTTATTACTCTTAGATGTCTTTGGGACGTAAGGGAGCTCAAACACCATCTTAGAGCTCCAAGCCAACCTCACCTTCACGCCGTGCGTCCTGATGGCCAACGGACGGGGATATGGCGGCCGACCGATGGCGGGATAACCATCCGGAATGAGTAACGTGCCGAAATACACAGGCCGCGACGGGCAGCAGCGTCGCGGCGCGAGAGGGTGCGTTCTGCGCTCGCCAACCCGCCTGCCAAGCGTGGCGAGTATTGGCAATTCCCCCCATGAATGACGGCAATGCACACAAGGCCCCTAGTCTCCGGCAGCCCCGCTATTCCTGGCTACGGCAGCGGTCATGGTAACGGCGGGGCAGGGGGTGCTAAGAATCCCCGGATCGGTTCGAGCTGCCACCCCCAACAGAAACTGGCCCTGGTAACACACAACGTACGCACGCTCAGGACAGAGGAGAAAATTATTGAATTGGAGGAAGAAGTCAGTGGGTTACACTGGGACATCATCGGGTTATCTGAAGTCCGTAGAGAGGGTGAGGACTCGATAACCCTGAAGTCCGGTAACCTGCTGTACTACCGGGAAGGTGACCAAAAGTCCCAAGGTGGTGTCGGGTTCCTCGTTCGAAGGTCCCTCATAAACAACATTGTTACCATCGAAAGTGTGTCGAGCAGGGTGGTATACCTTATACTCAGAATATCGAAAAGATATTCGCTGAAGGTCATACAGGTATACGCGCCGACCTCGACACATTCAGATGAGGAGGTAGAGGCTATGTATGAGGACATTAGTACAGCCATGCATGCCTCTAAGACTCATTTCAGTGTTGTTATGGGGGATTTTAACGCAAAACTGGGCAGGAGGGGCGATTGTGAGTCGAAAGTGGGGCAATTTGGGTATGGACGTCGGAACCCGAGAGGGCAGAGGCTGGCCGAGTTTCTGGAAAAAGAGGGACTCTTTGCGATGAACTCATTTTTTCAGAAGCCGCCTCACAGGAAGTGGACCTGGATAAGCCCCGACGGTTCCACGAGAAATGAGATAGACTTCATCATGACGACAAAGAGACGCATATTCAATGATGTCTCAGTGATCAACAGGGTGAAAACCGGCAGTGATCACCGAATGGTACGAGGCACATTGAATTTGAACGTCAGACTGGAACGAACTCGACTGATGAAGTCTACGCTCCGACCTACTCGCGCCCATATCGAAAGCCCCGAGAGCTTTCAACTTGAGTTGGCTAATCGTTTCGCCTGTCTGGATACTTGCGTTACAGCGGACGAGATGAGTACCGGATTTGTTGAAGCTGTCCATGCGGTTGGGTCCAAGTTTTATAAGCCTGGCCGTCAGAACAAACCGCAGAAACTTTCAACCCACACCCTTGACCTTATGGCTGAGCGTCGGTCTTTGCCCCTGCAGACCCCCGAAGATGCTATGAACTGTCGACTGCTCAATAGACGTATCGGGAAGTCCTTGCGACACGACATCCGTGTCTTTAATACGAATAGTATTAAAGAGACGATCGAACGGAACAAAGGTTCCAAAGTGTTCGCAAGAGACAAATCTATTGGGCGCAGTCGATTGTCAAAGCTGAAGACGGAGGACGGCAGTGTGGCGTCGACGCAAGAAGCAGTATTGAGGGAGGTCGAGAGATTCTACGGGCAGCTTTACACGTCTGTCGCGGAATCCGCTACCAGTACGGCCAAAGATCCCAGAGCCAAACTAACCCGACACTACACCGAAGATATCCCGGACATCAGCCTCTATGAGATTAGGATGGCTCTCAAACAGCTCAAGAACAACAAGGCGCCGGGCGATGACGGAATTACCGCTGAGCTTCTGAAGGCAGGCGGAAGGCCGGTTCTCAGAGTACTTCAGAGGCTGTTTAATTCCGTGTTGTTCGAGGGCACTACGCCAAAGGCATGGAACAGAAGCGAGGTGGTACTGTTCTTCAAAAAAGGAGATAACACCCTGCTGAAGAACTACAGGCCCATTTCGCTTCTGAGCCATGTCTACAAGCTGTTTTCGAGGGTCATCACGAACCGTCTCTCTCGCAGGTTTGATGACTTCCAGCCACCCGAACAAGCCGGATTCCGAAAAGGGTTTAGTACCATAGACCACATCCATACGCTGCGGCAGATTATACAGAAGTCTGAGGAGTATAATCTGCCACTTTGCTTAGCGTTTGTGGACTATGAGAAAGCCTTCGATTCGGTCGAGACTTGGGCAGTGTTGCAGTCTCTCCAGCGTTGCCACATTGACTATCGGTACATCGAAGTGTTGAAAAGCTTATACGCAAACGCCACCATGTCTGTCCGAGTACAGGAGCAAAGCACGAGGGCAATTCCTTTGCAGAGGGGCGTAAGACAGGGAGACGTTATCTCTCCGAAACTGTTTACGGCCGCATTGGAAGACGCCTTCAAGCTCCTGGAATGGCAAGGACTCGGCATCAACATAAATGGCGAGCGTATAACTCACCTTCGGTTTGCCGACGATATAGTGGTCATGGCAGAGTCGCTTGAAGAGCTCGGCAGCATGCTCGAGAACCTCAATCGAGTCTCTCAACAAGTGGGCCTAAAGATGAACTTTGACAAGACGAAGGTCATGTCAAACGCCCTTGTTATGCCCACTCCAATATTTGTTGGAGGCTCGGTTCTCGAAGTTGTCGACGAGTACGTCTACCTGGGACAAGTTGTCCAAGTAGGCAGGTCCAACTTCGAGAGAGAGGTAAATCGCCGAATCCAACTCGGCTGGGCAGCATTCGGGAAATTACGCGATGTTTTCTCTTCAAACATACCACAGTGCCTGAAGACGAAGGTATATAATCAGTGTGTGTTACCAGTGATTACGTACGGATCGGAAACGTGGTCTCTCACTATGGGCCTCATAAAAAGGCTCAAGGTCACTCAACGTGCTATGGAAAGGGCAATGCTCGGCGTCTCGCTACGAGATCGAATCAGGAATGAGGAGATTCGTAGAAGGACTGGAGTCGCCGACGTGGCTCAGCGGGTAAGCAGGTTGAAGTGGCAGTGGGCGGGGCACATAGCGCGTAGAACTGATGGCCGCTGGGGCCGAAAGGTTCTGGACTGGAGACCATTCGAGGCCAGGCGCAGAGTGGGGCGCCCACCCGCAAGGTGGACCGACGACCTGATAAAAGTCGCGGGATCCCGGTGGATGTAGGCCGCACGCAACCGGGCGCTCTGGAAATCAATGGGGGAGGCCTATGTTCAGCAGTGGACTTCTTGCGGCTGATAATGATGATGATGACTCTTAGATGATAGTCGTGATCGTATGGGTGGCACGAATTATTGTCCCATAAGCACTGTTCCAAGGTACTTTAGCTGCGCTGTTGTATGCACTCTTGCCTCTGGTTACTACTTATTCACCTAGAATGCTATCCCACGCCAATACCACAGTATGAAAATCAATAAAGTGGACCACAAACAAGCCGTTTTCTTGAGTTAGCTTTTAATGTTAGAGTAAATTTGAGTTATCTAAAACTTAAAACACAAAGGTTTAATAAACAAGTATGTCAAAATATCACTTCTTGATAAACTAAAATTGTGTGAAAGTTTTTTTATACCCCAAGCTTATCGCATGTTACGCAGCCATCAGTAAGTCCCTGAGGTGCATCGGACTATATGAATACACTGACTTCTTGAATGCTCTTACCGTGGTAGAGTTACGTTCGGCGAACTGAAGAGCACACATGTAGTTGTTATACTGTTCCAACAATTATTCTGTGCCTCAGTTACGTTCTTGTCATTAGGTTGAATTCAACAGTATCGATTGTTGTAATTAAGTTGTTAGTGATTCATGCCAATAGTCTGTGTAATGTTGCAAATCCTGTAAATGTTGTCATAACTTCAAAACACTGCAGTAAATTCGAAAGATTGTTGATGTAAATGATTTAAATATGAGCAATGCTAAAGGCTTTTGATGAGTCATAGTTGAAATCAGTATAAATAACTAATTAGTAATAAGACTACGATAGTAGCAGCAGACTATTTGGAACAGCCTCTGTGGTAAACTGTGCAGACTGCAGTGAACGTCACTTGCGGTTGTTGATGCCGATTATACCCATATGGTATAGATTAGTAGTTCAGAAACATTTAACAATTAGATTAAATTTAAATTAATAAGTTCACTGAAGTGTGTGTAGAGAGAAGATGAGACTACTGTATTATGTAAAAAACGATGTTACGAGCTCCTTCAACAAGAAATACAAAAAATTAAAAACACCAGTTGCTCAAATTAATAATTTTAAAATCGCCGCTGTTCCACATTATTCCTGGCGGTTTTGTCTTAGAGCAAACCAGTTCATCGGTAATGCCAGCCTATACAAACACTACCTAATGTGTTTACGCCCAAGTCCAACAAAAGTTGTGCAAAACTACTTCTTTGTCTCATGTCTTCTCCAAAAGCGTTCTTTGTCTTTGTTTATGTTTGTCGTTGCAAGTTTTTTTTTAATTCTCCATTTTCCAAAAACGAATAAGGCGCTTCTGATTGTGTATTTGAATTTAAGACGAGTATTTTTTGCCCAATGGTTTATTACCTGAAAAAAAAAACCAATACATCTGAAAGGGACAGCTATGCTTTTGAGGGATGCTCGACGTTGATTTGCGTTTGTGAATTCGGTGAATTCCCCGCCCAAATGCACGTAAGTAAATTAAGCCGGTTTTGAAAGGTATCAAAAAAAAGAAGAAAAATTATTAGAAATTATTAAAACACTCGATATTCTGTGCCTAAGTTTTCAAATCGAGAATAAGTTTACGCAACAAAGATAGGTGTTCGCGAAAAGAATGCGCCCGATGATTCGTTTACATGCAATCATACCCGAACGAGTATGAAACAGTCTTTTGTAGTTTCTTGTCAATTATGTGATGCCTATTCCGATCTGTGTAAAAACATCATCAACTGTCCCGTTTTTTAAGTACCACTGAGGGTTATCAATGTCACATTTCATTTTCAAAACTTTTAATTCTGTTTCCTTTTGTTTAGTTGAGAAAATATTTTTATTATACAAGTCCGAATCACGTTCCGCTGTTCTAAGAGTAAACTTTGATCAAGTGGGAAACGTTCAAAAGTTTTCGCTTCCCGCAGGCAGTGAGATAAATATTCATGAGATTTAACTCTCAGAAAACTTATTTCCACGTCAGTGTCTGTCCGTTTGTACATTTGTAATGAAACGACTTATAACAGTCTGGTTTAATACTTTTAATTTGCGTTCCTCTTTAATATTCTTCTTTTCGCCGCTCTAAAGTTATAATGGAGGTAGATGGGAGTGGTACGTACTAGGTAATTGTGCTTGAATTAGTTAAGAACGTGCTACCCTTAGCACGTTCTGAAGTGAGTGCTGAAATACTAAAATAATAAACCTTCAGCTGGTTTATTATTTTAGTATTTCAGCACTCACTTCAGTATTTAGTATTACAGCTATAAAACTGTAGAAACTCATGAGCATTTAAGTCTGACAATTTCATCTGTATCTTTCATCATCATCATCATCAGCCTGTTGTAGTCCACTGCTGAACATAGGCCTCTCCTTTTGCACGCCACTGTACTCGATCTTCGGCTGCTCGCATCCAGCTCCTGCCAGCCATCCTGCGCAGATCATCACTCCACCTTGCCTGAGGACGTCCTACACTACGCTTGCCGAGACGCGGTCTCCACTCAAGAACACGTTTACTCCAACGGTTGTCGGTTCTACGGCTAACATGGCCAGCCCACTGCCACTTCAGCTTGCTAATCCGGTGGGCTATGTCGATAACCTTGGTTCTCTGCCGTATCACCTCATTTCTGATTTGATCTCGCAGAGAAACGCCGAGCATAGCCCTCTCCATAGCCCGCTGAGTGACTTTAAATTTGTGGACCAGCCGTGCCGTTAGTGTCCACGTCCACTGAATTCTTCTGTTCACCTCGTCCTCGAAGTTGTTTCTACCTAACTCCTCGAAGTTGTTTCTACCTAACTCCTCGAAGTTGTTTCTACCTAACTCCTCGAAGTTGTTTCTACCTAACTATCTTTCTGTATCTTTGTGTGTTAAAAATCCAGTAAGTATTTACTTGAAAAATTGGCAATTAAATACCCAGTTGCCAGATAGTTTTATTACATCTACTGCTGTAAATAAGTAAGTTTCTACTATACTTATAATATCAAACCAAATTAGGCTACAAAAATGAAATGAAATGACCAATGAAATACAAGTTGACTGCTATCATCTTGGTTATAAGAACATTCGGAATTCAGAACTCAGAATACTTTGCCGTACTTACGAGTACTTTCAAACTTAACATGGCAAGTCTGCTAACGTTTTTTCCTGTTTGCATCGGTGTCATCGGTAGTGCTTAACTTTCTTGAGAGATTTGCAGCAAATTTACCCACATGCACAGTATTGTCATCAAGAATGTATGCAATCCAACTAACGGGTCTAAGGCGCCACGAACAGAACCAGATTTAAATGATTTCTCTTTCATTGAATTCACTTTTCTGTAGTGCTACGAAGTTTTAGCTGTGTTGCGGCCTGTATTCTGAAACTACACTTGAGAGAACATTTTATACTCGAAAACAAATTAAAATCACTCATTAGTTAATTCAAACGTTGATGATGGCTTGAACCTAGATCGAATTTAAAGACTAACCCCGAATTTATGAACATCAATCAAGATTGAGTGCCCGTAAACTGTCTATAGAACTAAGAGGGACAGCTATATTTATAAGATCTGCTCAAATTTGATTTGCGTTTGTGAATTCCACGGTGATATACATTTCGTTTGAATAAAGGGTTAGGTTTATATTTCAGTACATTCTGCTACTTTGTAACTAAAAATAAACTTTTCCGAACTCTTTCAATCTTATTTTATATTAGCCAAGAGTCTTCCACATCATTAGCGTAGAAAGTTAACAGCGCAGAACTTTTGAACCTGTTATAAAACATACTTCGTGATACCCGCTGCAACTTTTTAATGCTGCAACATAAAGGCCCAGTGAAGTCTAAGCTTTATAATGGGGTGTGGAGGATAGTAGCCACGATAGCGAGGAGTTCTTGGCTTCTTCAATGTGGTTTTACGTTTTGTACAGCCAGAAGATCAGACTTAAAGAGCTCAAATTATAAAGCATGAGATACATGTTTCCAAGATGTGCTTTAACGAGGTGTTTAAAAATATTCCTGTATGTTACAAATTAAGGTTTATTATGGAACAAAACAATGGCACTAGTGGTGATTTTCAAAAGAAATCACCTTTACTTCCATGAAAAGTTATGGAACTCGAAATTAACACACAATACACAAAATAAATGTTGGTGAAAAAATATGAAGGTTATTTAAAAACACATAATTTTAACCCCTCTATACTGTGAGTAACACTGAAAGTGACGGGACGGTATACTTAAACATAAGAGCGGTTTAGTTGTAAGTGTCATTCTACCTGTTATAAAAGCAGAATGAGTTATAACTACATCGTAGGGTCTTATATATTTATAGCGTTTAAACTGACTAATTTCTCTCTAAAATAACCATTTTTCTTAAAGTGCAGATTCTTTTATTTCATTTCTGCATAAAAATATGTTGAAAACTTCCCTCTTCAAATGTAATAGCACTCAGTGAATATCCAACCGTAAACTCTCTTTTTTCCACGCCTTCGCCTGCAAAAGGTAACATCGGAATAGAAAGTGGGTTTCGCTGTCATTACAGTCCGTTTTAGAGGAAAGCTTTTATAAAGCAGTCATGCTAAGCGCACCAGCGTCTCAACTATCATTATCTTGAGCTCACCTGAAAAATTCGCTTTGAACGACCTTTGCGTGCTTCGATAGCGGTCTAGAGTTTTTTATGGCTTCAAAGCAAGCTTGATTTAAAAAGATTAGGTTTAGTCTTTTTCAGTGAAGCGCTGGAAATGAACTGTTTTTATTAGCCCTGAGCCCCTGACTGTGTTTTTTTCAAAGAATGGACAGAATGATATTTTTGTTTAGTGAATTATTTTAAACAACATTCTAATAAAAAAGAAAACATAATAATACTTAAACCATGATAAGAGAAAACGTTTTTTTATTGATGATTTACTTCTTTTATCCTGTCTACTTGGATCATTGTCCTGAATACATTCTCATTGATATTTCAAAATAGGTCCAAATATACTGAAGCGGGTGCTAAGTATGACCTCTATCTAGTCCATGACTTTTCAGTCATGATGCTATGGGAACAAAACATATTATCAAAATACTTTTTGTTTCAAGTTGAAAAACTTTCTAGTCCAGTTGAGGAAATTATTATCATCGACTCTTATTTTTACTTGTCTTTTCAGTTTAACTGCGCTTTTTGGGCTAGCTTCCAACGTTTTGTATTTAGAGGCTGATGGCATACACGTTTAATTCACAAAGCCTTATATTATAATACTGTGTCGGGTACAAATGATAAACCGCCATATGCTTAGTGTGCTCAAATTGCTCACACGGTGGCTGTGTATTAAAATAATTAATTTGCAGGGAGTGTAATAACTCCCTAACGCGGTAAGATTACGCTTGCAATTGTTTGATATTACGCTCAGTGTGTAAGCTTGCTTTAAATAATTACGTTAACTAGTTTATTAATATTCATTTCTTATCTAAGATGGGGTTTCAGTTGATTTCAGAATAGCCTGGTGGTAAGTGGCGGCTGGTATAACCGATAGTGGAACATGCTCACACAAAAAAACACCTAGGTATTTGGCATCGCCTTGAAAACACCAAGTTATTTGATAACAAGCTAGACGGCGTTTTTTGGAATCATGTCTAAGGATATTTATTTTTTATTGAATGCTTAAATTATTTACCATACAAAATGTTGTAGCAATGAGTACAAAAAACCTGTGCCAAATTCATTGTCAGACAGGTTAACCACTGCCGCTTGTCTTTTACAAATTTTTGCCTTACCTTTTACTATAGGTTAAGACTCTGGAGTTAACACTCAGATTGGTGGCTTAAAATTATTTTTGCTATTCATAAAAGCTTGTTAAAACTAATATAACTCAGTATTATAAATTCAGTTCTATGTCACGAACGAAATCCACTTGGCACTGCATTTTACTTGTTCGGGATTTGGCAACTTTGTATATTTGCTTTAACGGTTCATTTCACATGCAACAGCTTATTTGTCACGGTTCATTTACCACTGGGGTTACTGGCTGATGTTACAGAAAGGTTAAATAAATTAAATATTTTAGAAGGTTACTTCAAACGCACTTTATAAAAATATGCTTGGGTGACTGAAAAGGTGCTGAAGATAACTATGGCTTTGCAAGCGCAATATGTTTCATTATATTTCAACAAAGTGACGTTATGAATACCCTATAAATTAAATAATTCATATTTTTTCTTGCTTTTATGTTTCTCATAGTGCCCACGCCGATGATGACAGCTGGCTTGAGCCCCTATATTTGAGAATATTTCAAAACTCTTTTTATATTAACTTTAAGTATATATTTTTCTTGCAATTTTCCGCTTCGAATTATAAGTGGTTTCACTAATTTATTATCACCTATCTGATTAAAGTAGTTTACAACATCATCAATGCCCAAAAAACCAATAACAGGCATTATAATTACATACTTTAATAATTGAAACACAAATTCGTTAAATTAACTTGATAGAAAAAAGAAAAAGCGAGCTGGAACCGAACAAAAAACTTGTCTCTGACATAAATTCGCGTTCAATTTCGATTAATTAAACAAATCCGATTCCGAATATTAATCAAACGCGAACACCAATAAAGCTGGTAACAAAACGATAGTGTTTCTCGTATTAAAAGTTTGATACTTGGAATTCACAACAGCGACAGGTGTTTTTTACGAGGCCCGTTGATTTAGCTTTCGAGGATTCGCTATTAATCTCGTTCGGGTACGCGAATAGAAGTGGCAGAATAAACAATGTGTTAGAGGAACGGTTTTGTTTTTGATTTTGTAACAGGTTTTGTTGCGCCGTTTGAGGGTTAAACTGTTGCTCTTTTGTTTCATCTGTAGTACCTACAGATTATCGTGAACCGTTCGTTGTTTTTTGTTTTATGTCTGATTCTACGATAATCTACATAAAGATGGGGTCAGTATTCATAGTGCTACCTTCTACAATCTGTGAAATAAAGGATTGGGAAATGTTTTTTTTACAGTTACTCCTCCGCCAATAGGTAAATGCTTTTTTATTAAATATGTGGGACAAGTATATCAATAACTCATCAACACTGAAATTTATGAAGAAGCAGTTTAGGCTTTAAAAGAAATACAGATAGGTTTCAATCCTTTCCAAATTAATTCAGATTTTTTCCTTTTAGTGAATACGTTTCCCATCTTTGTGGCTAATGCACAAGCTGCACCAAGCGTCACCAAAAGTGATTAAAGGCTTTTTTTGTAACTGTTTTCGTTTCCTAGTTCGTTCATTGATTAAAATGCTTCACCACACCTCCCTTTTCAATGAACAACACCTTGTTGCTAAATAAGCTACTACTCGCAATGGTCACCACCCTCCTGAGTGGTATATAGCCCCCTCAGAGTAGTAGCTTATTTGACACAGACCTGATGATTGTGGATTTTAGGTTTGTGTGTTTTGATTTAGTATTAAACATTTGTTGTCACTATTTCTGAGTCATGATAATCTACTTACTCCCCTTTTCTTTTTTTATAATTCATACTTCAACGTGAAGCATGCTAATGGGGTGAGGTTTTTGAAGGTGTTCCTTCAGGTGATCAGATCCCCAGGCAGTATGCAGTCGAATGGCACAATTCCTAGTTTTCTTTCGATGTATTCCATGTATATCCCGATGTATTAGTCGGACGAAAATCAGCTGCAGACAGAAATAGCTGACAATGGCTCATTAAATTTCACACTTAAAAAACCTGCACGATACGAAAGTCTGCAACTCAGTCTTTCGCGGTCCTCATGCGAATTATTCGGCCCTTAACACGTTTAGACCACTTACGATGTATGACCAGTATTATGGAATCAGCACATTTGTACTTGCGACGACGCTTCGCCATAATTGATTTTCCAAAATCAGTTAACGTTTTGTCCCTTAATATAATCAACTGCATTTAATTTAGCAGCGGTTTTTGCTTCAAAGAATCCACTCGTCCCAAGTATTTGGTAAAAGAGTTTGTTAACACGCGGCGGTTTGTCTGATGGGGGCAAAAAGACCTAACAGCATTCTAGTGGCGTTCAGAAACGTCTGGATGCTTTAGTAGAGCATCTACATCGTGAATACCACTCCAGACATCCGGCTAACGAGACGGGCGAGCTTTAAAATGGCATCAAATTCCGAAATGAATATAACGAAAAAGCAGAGGGAAATTGGTAAGAAGCCAAATAAATATGAGTTGGGCATGCACGTGGAAATTCACAAAATTTTTAAGTACGCTTCTAGAATTAAGGGTCGTAACGCTGTTGGAAATTAAAGTAGATATCTCACAAATATTAATTGGCTGTATTTGGAAATGGTAAGAAAGGTTCAAGAAATTAAAAGTGCAAAAGAATATGATGAGTAAAGACAATTTGTATTGCACGAAACAATTAGGTATGGATACAATAATAAGAACTCTTTATTATTGTAAGTACTATTAAGGTGGCCTTATCGCTAAAGCGAACTCTTTCAGACAACCTTCCGATAGATAAACAAGAAAAGACAAATGTGGTAGTCCATCTCGCGAAATTATTTCAAATGGCTCCCTAAGGAACTCTAAAAGTCTCAACGTGTAGCACGTCGTTAGTCAACGTGTCGTGACACAAAAAATGTTGCCAACAAATAAGGAGAATTTTAATAAAACCCACCGACGTGAATCCGAACACGCTTCGAATTTCATTGTTGAGGCGACAAAATGACAAGCCTTGAGAACAATACAATAGCTCTCAGGCGATATTACGGCAACATTATAAACACAGCTCCTAAAATCAACACACAATCAGCAAAGCAATACGAGTTGTAAATGAGGAATTCTGATGACTTGGATGAGAAGAATTGTGTTGGGTTTTGTACTGACTACTTAAAAACATAGCATCGTCTTTTGTTTACTAGTACCAATGCAAACTTGTTACAAGCTTCTTTTATAAAGTTTTTATTATATTTTATAGTCAAAACTGGAGACAAGGTATTGTCTTAGCAAACAGACCTTAGGATTCATCCAACCTGGTAATAGTTCAGCAAAGTTAAGGAGTCTGAAGGTTTGTTGAGTGACTATTTATGCGGCTTCTGACCACGCGACATAGCACCCAGTTATAAGCGTTTTTAACTAAGTATGTTTAAGTAAGTAGGTGAAATTTAATATGGAAATATAACTACATCCCATATAATCCCCAAGCTGGCCGGTCACCATGGGGAGTTCGACCAAAACCCTCCAGATACTCCCAAACTTACTCTAAATAAAGACATAAAACCAAACAATAAAGAAAATGAGAATAAAATTAAACAAATAAAGGATAAACATAAAACAAAACACAACTCTCTGAAAATCTGCACCTACAATGTAAGATCCCTATCATCAACGGAAAGATACCTTCAACTTACTTATGCACTTGAAACAATAAAATGGGATATAATTGGCCTTTCAGAAGTGCGTAAAATGGGCTGTAATATCGAAGAATACCAGGATTATATTCTGTGCTATAAGGGACAAACTAAAGGATTACATGGAGTGGGATTTCTGTTGAAGAAAGAGTATAAAAAGAATATCACAAATTTCGTTGGAATCTCAGAAAGAGTGGCAGTACTACAACTCAAATTCGAAGATCTACGTGTCACACTTGTTCAAGCTTATGCGCCTACAGAATACTCAAGTGAAGACGAAATCCAGAAATTCTACCTAGATATTGAAAAAGCACACAATTTGGAAGATGAAAATTTTGTAATAATGGGTGACTTCAACGCACAAATAGGGCACCCCAAAACAGATGAAAATCTCATTATGGGCAATTACGGCTATGGAAAACGGAGCCTTAGGGGCGAAAGATTAGTAAGCTATGCATTTGAACACAAGCTTTCCATAATGAACACATTCTTTAAAAAGAAGGAAAGCAACAAGTGGACTTGGCTGTCACCCAATGGGAAAACCAAGAATGAAATTGATTTCATAATGACAAATCAACCTAAATTGATAAATAACATGGAAGTAGTAAAGAATATCAAATTTGGTACTGACCACAGGCTAGTGAGGGCAACATTTCTACTCACCAATCTGAAAAACAGTAGAAAAAACTTTACATCCTACCCAAAAATTCCAAAAACAGAAGAAGAGATTAAAAGCTACATCAGCTGCCTAAAGACCTGTAGTGAAAATGTAATCCTGGGAGACACAAACGTCCAAACCTACTACAACACAGTAGAGGATATTATAATAACTAGCTTGAGAACGTATGTTAAACAAAACGAGAAAACCCAAAATATACTCAGTGACACCAGCAAACATCTATTAAGTAAACGTTCAGAACTACTATCTATCCAAAACAAAGATAAAAAGACGAGAATCCAGCTAAGCAAACTGTTTAAAGATACTAATAAATCAATTAAAAAAGACTACAAGAAACATAGACAAGACGTTATAACAAGAAACTTAAACAAATTTAGAAGTACAAAAAGAGCATTTGAAGAACTAACTATGCATAAAACCTGGATAAACAAACTCGAACATGGGCACAATAGAATAGAAACTAGGAAAGACATCATTGACCATGCAACCAATTTCTACAAGGAACTTTATAAAAGAAGGCCAAACATTAACAGACCAGAGGGACAGAACTCTTCAAACGAAGTTACAACAGAAGAGCCAGTTGATGCAGTGGACAAAAAAGAAGTGTACAACCTCATAAGACTGCTGAAAGACCAAAAAAGCCCGGGCCCTGATGGAGTAACAAATGAGGCCCTCAAACTAGGCATGCCTGTTCTTCTTGGTATTTTAACACAGTTATTCAACATAGTATTAGACACAGAAACTGTACCTAAACAATGGTGTACGTCAGATATTATACTGCTTTACAAAAAAGGAAACCCACTTGATATAGGAAACTACAGACCAATTAGTTTACTCGCAAGCACGTATAAACTTTTCTCATCGTTAATATTACAACGAATTACTGCAGAGATTGACAAATTACAATCCATAGAGCAAGCAGGCTTCCGCTCAGGCTTTGGTACCGCCGACCACCTGCAAACATTGGAACAAGTAATCGAGAAATATAGCGAGTTCAATAAACCACTATATATAGCATTTATTGACTACAGCAAAGCTTTTGACAGCATTAGTCATAGTTCTATCTGGGAAGCATTAGAAAGAGCGAATGTTAATCGTAAATACATAAACATCCTCAAGTATATATACGCACACAGCACTAGCAAAGTAAAACTTGAAACAAGAGGAGACACAATAAAAATTGAGAGAGGAGTTAGACAGGGCGATCCCTTATCACCAAAACTTTTTATTGCAGTGCTACAGAATATATTCAACCAACTTGATTGGAAACATACAGGTATTAAAATCTACAATGAACATCTGAGCAATCTGCGGTTTGCAGATGACATAGCACTATTCGCCGACAACATAGACCAGATGAAACTAATGCTGAACACCTTAAACACAGAGAGTAGTAGGGTTGGTTTAGAGATGAACTACACTAAAACAAAACTTATGACAAACAGCACCACACCCAAAGTCATCATAGAGAATAATGAGATAGAGTATGTAGAATATTACATCTACCTCGGCAAACGCGTATCGTTTAGTGCAAACAATAGCTCTGAAGAAATAGATCGCAGAATCGCCATAAGCTGGAAAAAGTACTGGAGCTTAAAAGAAATACTCAAAGGCAGCTTCAACCTCAATCTCAAAAAGACTGTGATGGACACCTGTTTGTTGCCATGTCTAGCTTACGGATGCCAGACCTGGGCACACACTGTGAAGGACAGACAAAAGATTAGAACTTGCCAACGGGCGATGGAAAGGAGCATCTTAAAGGTCAGAAAAAAAGAAAAGATCAGTAGCAAAAGGATAAGGTCACAGACGAAAGTGAGAGATGCTCTGGACCTTATATTGAAACAAAAGTGGAGGTGGGCTGGCCATCTATGTCGTGCAAGCGATCGCTGGACTAACAGAGTCGTCAAGTGGAGTGGGCCTCCAGGGAAAAGAAAAGTGGGTCGCCCAAAGGCTAGATGGGCAGATGATATTCAGGACATAGCTGGTCCAAACTGGATGAACAAGGCCAAAAACAGAATAGCATGGAAGGCTCTGGAGGAGGCCTATACCCGAAAGGGGTCCTTAATTTAAACATGTATTTAAATTGAATTGTAACTGTAAAACTAGTTTTAAGGAAAATAAAGGCTAAATAAATAAATAAATAAATAACTACATCCGTTTTATGTTCTTTAAATAAAGGAAAAACTTGTGAAATATTACGAGTTATCACAATTTTATTATCATGGATGTTTAAAGTGATACTATTGAATGACAGTAATTCAAGTGGCTTTTTTACTGAAAATCGAGTGTCAAAATACACATCACCAAAATGCCGTCCGTGATCAAATACTAAAAAGGTTTTTTCCACCACCGATAACGAAATTCAATGGAAATATAAACAAAAAGTCCACAGAGCCTGTCAAATGTCACTTTGCAGGCGATTTTTCAGTTAACATTGTCCACCGCTGTTGTAAATCAGGCAGCCAATGTTTCCTTGGACGAAGGACGAGCGCCAAAAAGAGACAAAAACAATTTGAAAGAGGCTTTGTGGAACCTGCCGCGTACGGTTGCGTTCTGAAGGTGTTTATCAGTTTTGAAATTAGGTTTTTAACCGTATGAGTAGTTAGTAAGGTACATATTGAGAAATATCAATTGGTTTAAAAAGAAGACTAATTTCATTCAGTGAACCTGTTAGATATTTTAAAGGTACTTACAACGGTGATCGGTTTTAAAAAAAACGCGTCAAGCCCCCTACAACTTCAGCGAATTAAATCGATGTCCTCGGATCTCTCTTGAAGGACTTTACTTATGTAATTACGAATTATAAATGTAGTTAACCTTTTTTGACCATGACTGTACATAATTGTGTTTCGTCTTGCTTTCGTCGAGGCGTCAGAATTATTGTACCAGTGGACACCGACCAATAAATGCCCATACATTGTGAATAATTATCGCACATTTTGAAGGTTTTATTTGAAAGACGGGTAATCTGGTGCCAATATTCTTTCGTGTTATTTGAAATATAAAATACCTGTAGTCCTTAAGTCTTTCTAATTTAAGATTTTCATAAAGCAAGTAAACTATTTTGAGGAATTGTGATGAGAGTTTGATCACTGATTTACTTGATTTATTCACTTTATTAAACTTCCTGTATATTTTACTTTTTAAAGATTACTTAAGTACCGGTAAGATGGGGTTAATTGGTATCTGGGTCTTAATTGGGACAGGCCTTTGAAGATGTTTCAAGGCTTTATTTTTCTTAATTTCTTGTACGTTTTTATATTCACTACAGATAAAAACAAAAACACCCAAATATAAAAGAAATACAGCACTTCACTTAAGCTTTGAAACATCTTCAAAGTCCTGTCCCAATTAAGACCCAGATACCAATTAACCCCATCTTACGGTACATACTTTACTATTATGCAAAATGGCACAAAACTAGAAACACAAAAAAGCGCAGGGTTGAATTGAAAAGCATATAACCTTTAATAATTATCAACTTTTGATCTTTTATTGTGTGATTTTGAAAGAAGGTCGCGATGACCTATAAATCAACTACAAAATCAGAATGAAAACACTCACAATTGAAATCAAAAAGCAATTCCGGGTCAGCTTCATCTAATCTCAACGTCTCGTTGGGGACAAGGACCCGTAGCATTAATAACTCTGCTGTCCGCATCGCTGGCATTGAAGGATTCTGCACGATGTCCTTGGAGCTAGTGTACTTTTTGGATAACTGGCGTAGTGTATGGCTGGAAACTGTAGAACCTTTTGGAAGATCACTGTTTTATTATTGTTTTAGCATTTTCCATGCCGTATCTTTACGAAAGATCTGAAAACCAGTAAAAGACATTTGGTCAAATTGGCATCAGGCAGGACTCGAACCCGCATCTTTCGCAAACCGGGCGACTGCACTAACCAACTATGCTACCGAGACCATTAACAGACCGGCCGAATCTTTCTGGTATATTTTCCCTATGATCCAGGGTGATTTCATCAATGTTATAGGCATCCTCTAACAACCTCTGATGCCAACATGACCAAATGGCTTTTTCTGGTTTTCTGATCTTTAGTAAAGATCACGGCTTTCCTCGGAGAGGAAGGCCTAAAAGGCGATGATGATTTGAAACACTAGAACAAAGACTGGCAGAACCTGGCACTGGACCGTGAACTGTGAAGAAAATTGGGAGAAATATTTGCTCTACAGTGGTAAAAATAAGTATGAGAAGAATTATTATTTTTAAGTTGGTATGTTAAAATGTTCATACGAGTAAGTGAGAAAATACCTAATCATATTTGAATCTCAAAATGTATGAGGAGGTGGAGGATGAGAACAGAGGCATAGCATTGTGATCCCAACGTTTTCCTACTTGAAGCAACGTTCTGTAACTGAATACAATTTTCAACTACAAAGACAGTTAGTGTTATCGGATGTACTGAAATTGCTGGTCCGCAAGATATGACTTTGATTTGAAAGTACTAAGAGTAGGCATAAGTGAGATTTGACAGTTTTTTCAATTGATATTCATTTTATCTCTGACAAACCTTGCACCGTTGCGCAAATTCAATAACAGAACGAGCCAATATGCTATATCTATCCAAGTATCTATTTTTCGTGCTTACGAAGGCTTCTTCAGCCTAACAAGGACATCGTGAGCCAAAAAGCTTAGTAGCTCTTCAGATACGAGTGTGGGCAGGCCCTAAACAAAACTCGGGTTCAGAAGTGCCGTCTGTCCACACAATGGGTCATCGATTACTTTGGCGGCCGGCAGAAGTAATTGGCGTGTAAATAGACCTCGATATACCGGTTCTAACTTGTTTAAATCTTGGGTAACAATGAGAGTATGGTGATTGGATTGTTTGGTTGTTATGGGAAGAAATTAAAATTGTTGTTTTTGTTTAATATAATTTCTGAAAAGAGACGATGGACAAACAAACAACTGAGAATTAAGCGGTTTTATCAACATTATAAGAAGACAAAGTAAAAGTGAAAATGATGCAGAGACCCGTAAACTTTTTAAGCTTTTACAATTAAATGACTAATTCAAGTGTCACCATAATCAAAGAGGAAAGCTCGACGACAATATTTTTATTAAATAATTATTCTTTAATTATTTTTTGTCAAGAAGATATAAAACTCTTTTGCCCCAACTCCAAAACCGAATCCCATCTCAATAATAATCGCTAGGCATCCTTAAATTAATATTATATAAATTTGAGAAAACTCATTCTAGTAACTTCTGTTATTTTAACATTAATCACCTCACTTACTTGGTAGGTTGACAAAATGTTAACTTGCATTCTATTTATTCAGAAAATGCGATTCAATACTAATTGTGGTCACCATAATAAAATGAGTTTTAGTTACACAAATCAGAAATATTTTACACAAAAGTCACCAAGAAAATAAGATTTCCGGGTTTTACGAGCGCAGCCCTGAGAATAACATATGTCAATATGCCCTGAATGGAATTTTCTGGTAGAAATTTTATGATCACCCATATCATTGCATCAAAATTTTGCGTTACTAACACTGCTTCGCTTTACTTCCCATAATATTATTTTTTGGCCAACATTGTGTTCATGATAATAATGATGTTGAAAAAATATATTGAATAATTATGATCTGATAAATAACGTTTTAATAACCTTGTGGCCTAGGGCATAATCACCCCGTTTTAATTGCAAGTAAGATGAGATTTATGGATCATACGCCAACATCATTTGCTGGAAACTACACTAGTTTTTATCTAGAATACAGAGTTATTCAACAATTACCATCGTTTTGTGAAAATACCTGCATTAATTACTATGACAAATGGTATAGGTATAATTGAGGATTTTTATGTTAAAATGAATTTGAAGAGCGCAAATTATTAGAAGGCAAGGATCACTTTCCAAAGTTCAGGAGCTGTCAGAATTGTGATTGTAACTGCCATTTATACCCAAATGAAAACAAGTAGGTGTTAATTGATTGCCTTGAAACTCCGCTAACGGTCTCGTCGGCAATCTGTCATTATTTTTTTAATGAGCCATCATCAAAATGTTGTGATTTACTCACTATCTCACAAGAGATGGGGTCAACGCGGTCGTTGTATTGATGTTTTGTACGCATTGTTTCTAATGTCAAGAGATTCATCAATCAGACCTTACAGTTAGAACGGTTGCCGATTCAGAGTGCGCAGCTAGATGTATTGTAATCTCTACGTCTATCAGTGTATTTGGGTTATTGCTTTGTGAATGGTATTACCAGTTGCAATGGGAATTGGTATTAATAGATTTCTGTGCAACGTTGCCGTCTTTGATAGCAATATCTCTGGATTAATACCAGCTCGTCTGTTTATGTCCATCGTAGTTGAAATATTTTGGCAATTTATTGTTAGGACTATACCCTACAGTTTGAATAGTTTTATACGAGCAACAATCCGTAAACCAGTCTTGAGCCAAATATTTCACTAAGTCTGGAACGAATTAACTTTGACTGAGAAATGTAACATAAAGTTCGAAACAGGGATCAAGCCTCTAGTTCTAATAGTAAATAATAATAGTTTATCGTTAATCTCACATGCGCCAATTTAGCATTGTTCCTTACAATTTGTGCGAATTTAGAAGGTTATACAATTTTAAGCAACGAAAACCGCCAGCAGACTTATTAAAAAATACTCGATGAACTTGAAAACATTTTTGAAACATGCTTTTCTTGTGTTTTGAACAAAGATTTGACTAATTAACATCTTGAAACACAACACAAAATGGGAATGAAACTACAAAAATGAAGTAAAAAAACATCATCTCAGACCAGCGTTATCTCAGTCAGTAATTTTTCCACATTTTTATGGGTCCAACTAAGAAGAAGGATCGTGAACCTCTCGAGCGGAAACCGACTATTCAAGAAATGATATCTACCCAAATCTCGGAGTTTTATGTCAGCAATATGTTACTGTCGCCGCTGACGGTACCAACATTCTTGATTATATGGTGAGATTTCTTAAACATTGCCTTAATTACGAATGATATTGATCGGCATTCGTTTCATCATTCCTTTATCTTGTACGCCTCGTTTGTTCGGAGTATTGAAATATTTGAACATTAACATAATGCTTTCTACGTAAGATAGACATTTTACAACGCTTATGATTATAAACCAGTCAATTCTCAAACGCCACTTAAAGTAATAAAATATTTTTTGTCACTTCCTGTTATAATGACGCTAAAGGACAGTTTCAGTTCATGTACTTCTCAGACAGAATAATTTTGGTTTGTAATCACTTTTGTTCAAATTTAAGATACCAAGTAAGAGTAATCAAAATTAAATGAACCTTAACAAATTACGACTAACAACCTTCAAAATAGCAAAATACTGGTAAATTTAAAATGACGCAGCTTTAATTTACCCAGCGTATGGTCTGAGGATTCACATCATCATCTCGTAGTTCCATATCCAAATCATTCATGGTTAATAATTTAACCGTAAGAGTGCAATGCGTGCAAACGCGGTTTGAGCATTTTACTGGAGTTGTTTTTTTTCATGACATGGTCGCAAGAATCACTAAAGACGGTGGTAGGGTGACTACACTTTTTTCAGAGTCACTGTTCCAAAGCTTATTTTAGTACCTACTTGAACGTTCATTAAGTTTCACTTAAACTCAAAATCAATAGTAACACCGGTAGGTACGTACCATAACCAACCAAGTGGTTATGGTTTATAATATGTTCCTGCTACTGCTGATTCAAAACCGAACAGCGCTTTTTGAATCAGGCAGCGCTCTTTTCGCTATAATAACTTTGTAGATACATGAAGCAATATGACTCAACTATGAATTCATACTTGGCAAAAAAAATATTTTTTTCATAATAGGCATGACTAAAATAAATGCAGTAATAATCAAATATCATGAATCTGTATCCGTTCCTTTACTTTAAAATATGTAATAAAACCTATATTGGTAACCCTGTGATTACTTTGATAGTTTAAATAATATTTCTTAGAGGCAAAATGCTCACCGCGCAAACGGTAGGGTTAAGATATAAATGGCGACTAAATTGCGAAGATACATCGGATAATTTTTCAGTGCTAATACTAAATCGGGCAGCAAACAGATACAAATCGTTGCCAAGTATCGGTGCTTGTTAGTATTTTTTATGTTATCGTGCATTTTCAAGAAGCTCTTTTCTATGGAATTGATACCATAAATTAAGTCACATTCTATGAAGTCTCTTGGTATTTATTTTGTTATTTTTTTATGGCGTTTTAAGTCGGGGTGTAATTTTATATTGGTTTACGGTAAGAGTATCTTACGGGTCTGTTTCGGAGGTCGCTATGATGTTATCAAAGGCCTACGTCTGTGGGTTTAGATTCAGTCTAGTCAGTAAAATTGTGAGCCTGCTGTTTCGTTTGGCGGTTTTGCCTGTCTTCCGGCCAGCAGTATAGGATGCATGCCTAGTGATATCTTGTTAGCGTCCACATACAGTAGTATACTTAGTCAATTTTAGGGTCGGTATGCCGGAATTCGCTGGAGAGTCTGAAATACCATGTGGTCCCCCGGACACGTATTGCACTGTTAAAGTGCCTGCGTGGGTACTCCAAGTGCTTTCGTGGTTGCTCCTCTTGGACGAGAGTCGGCTGAGAGTTGGTTCGACATTGGAAAGCGCTAGTTGCAAAGCGTTGTTGTGGAACCTTTTTTAGTGAAAAACACTAAAAAAGGTCAGAGTCAGAAAAAGTCCGTAAGCTTGGGTGGCTAAAATAAAGAACAAAATTTCTAAATATTTCAATAATACCGCCCTGGCATAAAACAAACCCAAATATTCGTCACGTCAATGTTCGCATTAGCTGGGGCTTGAACCTACACTTCCGTCGCTATCGTCAAGACCTATTCCAAACAAGCAGGTTAGTCAGCCTCGTTCAGCTACTTATAAATAATAAATCCCATAACAGAAATGTTTACTAAACAATATGCCCAAGATTAGCTCTATCTATGAATATTCAACTAAACTGTAGCATTTGCGGAACTCACTTTGTCCTATAATTTTCTCGTTCCAAAAGCTCTATAGAGGCCGTTTATCCGCCATACAGAACGGCACCGTGTGTTTGCCCTTGGCTAAATGGTATCTCGTTTACGGCAACACGATTGCGAATCTTAAATCCTTTCAGGCTCAGTGAGACGCCTTTGATAGCTTGCGTTAGAGGAGGTAAAGGTGTGGTTCAACGGAGCAAGTAGCTTGGCGTAAGCAGGAATTATTAAGGAATTCCGTTTAATTTAACTTCAGTAGGTAGTTGTGATATGACAAATTACAGAGTTTGGTTCAAAGCATGTGGAATAAAAAAAATACAAGTTGTTTGTTTCAAATGTTACAACTTTATTTTAATTATCATTTTATTAGTAGTAGGTACATTACTTAATAATGTAATAGTATGACAAGCTTAGGTTTATACAATATTTTATTGTAGACCACGATGAACTTATAGATTACTAGCGGCCGCCCGCGATTTCATCCCCGTGGACTTAAGTTAGAAAAAAAAGAGTTATTTTTTCATAAATAGTAGCCTATGTCTTATTCAGATGGATAAGCTTTGTCATTGTAAAGTTTGAAAAAAATCCATTATGTGTTTTTCACGTGGAGTAGCAACACGTCCATCCACATGTACAAACTTTTCCATTTATAATATTAGTAGAAAATACCCTGAATTGCTTCTAGGAAAGTATAGTGTCGCCTTGCCTCTCTTTTGCTCAACTTATGCATCGATCCACTCAGTACAGAAAATAAGATCAACCGTACTCATACACTTTGATTAAGATGATACAATTGCCTTAACGTGAAAAGTTATTTTCTAACGTAGAGTTACGCTTGGCATGCAACACACCATATTATTGAAAAAGCCAGCACAATATGACCTTGACACTAGCAGGGCAAAAGCATTTAGTAAACTTAGCGAATAAAAACAGGAATATGAAATAGGTCAGAAAAATAGAGAAAGACTCAAATGTAATAGCGGCTTTACACGGACATTAAACACACAGTACGCTACGTGTTGAAAGAAACGCGGTGAGAGCCTCAAGGCATTTCAAACTAACGTGCCTTCTGCGTTCCTACACCACTCATTACCATTTTATCCGTTGGCTTTCGAAACACTGTTATTATAATGCAGTAAAGGCGAGCAATGATCGTCTACGTCGACTTGTGATTATATCCCACTTTTTGTGCATCGAATCTGCCTTCGACCTAAATAGGATTGCTTATCCCAATCATTTGGAGTTAGGCAGTGACGTGATGATTGAATATTTGGTTTGCCATGTTAATAAATGATACGTTGTAATGGATGCTCTTATAAGGCATGTTAACTATATGTAATTTAATGAAGTTTTTGTAACAGCTCTCTTTTGGTACAACTACTGACGTTGTAATAAGTACTGACTTAATGCGCAACTTACTCATGTTTGAGTAACAAATAATAGTTGGCGTCATGGTGAACGAAACATTCCGAACCCCACATTTCGTGAAACGAGTTTGAATCCAACAAGGTGAGTGACGAGCCTACCACCGATGTAAGGGTTGCTTGGGTTTTATATCGGTGTTTTTCATCACCATTGAGTTAGCCACAAAGTTTACAATAAACACAAAGTTGGTGTTCTGTTAAAGTTAGAGAGATAAAGTTTTGAACTTGTGACTCACCGGATTGCATGCCAGAGTATTAACCACAGGGCCCCGCGCTCTCAAGGTCAGATACAGTACAGGTCTAAGTAGGTCCAAAAATACTGTAATAAACAATCTTCATATGAGATTCATATTTGGACAAAACAGTTAATACAAAGGGGCTGCAAAGCATTTAATAATACTAAGAACTGAACAGTAACTTCAAACGTGATAAAGCTATTCTATAGAAATCTTTTCATATTATAAATCCTATTTTAAATATGATAAGAGCAATAAACTTAATTTTAATGGGAAAATTCACTTAGCAAGTACATTTAAGAATGGAATGGTATTTGTAAGACGAACCATATATTTTGGGAGCCGCCACGAAAGCCCATTTTCGCATAGCAAACGCAGGGATAGTAGTTCATTAAAAAGATATATGCGGTCATTACTGGGACATTCCTACGAAGTATACCGCTAATGCTGGTTCCTCTGGCAAGTTATCAGGAAATTTTGTATCTAATATCTGTGAGAGATAGCTTCAAAATATGCTTTAGGAAAAAGGTAGTCTATAGTAAATAACACTCTTTTTAGTTTGAATATACTTCATTTCTAAAGTAATTTGAAAATATGAGCAGTAGTTGTGTTTAAATAATGGTCATACTTACTAGAACGTTGCTGAGTCCCATAATTAGCACAGACTGAACTATTAGTATGTTACTAAAGAAACCTAACTATTACTCAAACACACAAACTTAGCGTTCTTTATCTGAATGGGTGATGGTGTATGTAGTCAAATAGATTACACCGGAACATCGGATGCGAAAACATTTATATGCCTTTCGGAGCCAAAATCCTTGCCTGTGTGGTCTTAGTATATCGTACTTAGTAAAGGCATTACCAAATCTCACCAGTTTTTGTGGTTTTGGTAGTACTAGCTCTTGCATCACCATACAAGAGTTAGTACATTCCTTGCATAAGGCGTGAATATCGATACAACAAGGGAATGCGTTTGGGGAACCACGTTTTGGAAAAAAAGAATAATTCTTAGTTTTTATGTTCAGTTTTATTTTATCTCTTATTTAAAGGCAATTTAAATAAGAATTTGAATAAATTTCAATTTTTTTGTTTTCTCTCTCATTAGTGTGCATAAATATCTTAAACAAGTAAATATTTATCTAGCACGCATCACTATTTAACATTCCTAGTAACATACTGCTTAGCTTGGGGTCAAAAATGATGTCCTAGACAGCTGTTTATAACGAATCATGACCAGAACAATTTCGAAAGAAATATCTGACAGTTATTAAAGTTACGACTAGAATGTACTAGAACTGAGCCTGACTTTGAGAGTTTCAAATAAAAGTCTATAAGGTCAAGGTTGAATTTGAGAGTAAGTAAATATCCTTTGGCACGGAGCCAGAATCATTTATGCGGGCTCGGCTCCAGGTTCCAAAGGTAGACTTATGTGGTGTCAGCGTTTTACACCATTTTTATACGAAAACTAAGCTTACACTTATAAAATTGAAGTCCATTCTCATAAATTCAGATATTTATTTCAAACCTGGTCATTTTAGAAGAATACTCACTACAAATGTAGTTTGGTGAAACAACTATAAGTGGCAAAAGCAAGCGGTTTCGTTGTAAAAAAGTATTTAAGATAATAGGCATGATGACTGTATTTTTTTTGTTTATTATCGAAAGACCTTACATTTATGTAAACAATCCTCAAAGAATCACTTCATCTGGATCAATACCACCAGAGATATCACAATTTGAAATGCACATTTTTGGACTTGCCCAAAAACGCTCCATACAAAAGTGACAGCGACAGTGACGTCACTGTCGCTGTTTTTGTAAGGAGCGCGTAATAACTTTGTTCGACAGCTATATTCAATATTGCGTTTACGATAATGGTCTCCTAACATAATTCCTTCATAATAGTTTGGGTTACAAAAAAGTGATATTGTTTTACAAAAATTTAACACATATGAAATGGACTTGCCCACCCAAGTTTGCAGGCCTATTGTAGCCTCATTTTGAAACGAATTTCGATTGTGGTTTTACAATAACATTTGAAATCAATTATTATTTTTGGGGAACATAAAATAACATGCAAAATCACTCATAGTCATCTACCCTATTCTAGCATTAACAACAATACTTAAATGCTTTCAATAAGATCACAGGTCATTGAACAAACGATAGCATTGTATTATTAAAACAAGTATTTAATAGAGTAATCGTGAAAACCTATGAGAATACCAGTTAAAAAAAACCTTGCAGTACAACACGACAATTGTGCCTATACTAATACATAAATAAAGTGACATGGTTCAATAGTTTGAACCATGTCACTTTATTTTTGTTTTGTTGTCACATACCTCAAAAAGCCACTATGACAAAGTATTGAACCAATCCAGGCACTTTTGTCGCCTACTGTTCCTGATGACAAAATTTCAAAACGATACTAAGCCGTCATTATTATGTTGTTACTGTAAATTGTGTTTATGTCCCTCAGTCCCATAGGATCCACTATTTCGATCCACCAGTGGATCGAATAGCACGCCGGAGTTCACTGTGATCCACCAATTGCCTCGGTGGATCCTATGATACTTTCATCGTCCAATATGCTCCACCAGTGGATCGAATATAGTTCTGGGAATTTGTAAGAATCCACCACTGATGTCTGGGGAATAATTTATATAGGTACATAGGGTCCACTGGAATCTAGGTTAGACTAACGTAATGGTACTAACGCATGAAGATAAAACATTGGAGCTAATAAAGGAAATTACTCTGTTTATTCACACTTGACTTGTGATATCAGGTAAGAATTTTTATTCGTAGTAGTTCCAATATAGCATGAAGCCCTAGTACCTATATAAATTATTCCCCAGACATCAGCGGTGGATTCTTACAAATTCCCAGAACTATATTCGATCCACTGGTGGAGCACATTGGACGATGAAAGTATCATAGGATCCACCGAGACAATTGGTGGATCACAGTGAACTCCGGCGTGCTATTCGATCCTCTGGGGGATCGAAATAGTGGATCCTATGGGACTGAGGGGTTTATGTAGGCAGTTTAAAATGCAAGGAATCTTTATTGGCATTCCAGATCAGCGGTTCAAAGTTTAAGTTCATCAGACATGTTTCCACTATATGAAATCGTTCAAAGGAAGAGCCATCACGTCCGTGAAATTCGATTAGATTATGGCTACCTACGGCTAGGGTTTGCTCCGTTGATCTCAGCCACTTTCTTTGCAGGTCTACCTCACTGAAGTACCGTGCAATACCTCGGAGCAGAGATTTACATTGTCATCGCCACTTTAAAAATGTCAGCTAGAACCAATCTCGACTAGTAAAATCAGCCAAAAGTAAAACCACTTTTTAGTAGGTATTTTTCAGTCAAAGTAGTAGGACGTAAGTCAAAGTATAAGTAAGTCACAGTGCAACTAGGGCTTGATTGAAAGTTATAAGTTGTTGTCTGAATAGAGTTATCAATTTAAAGGCGAAAAAAATAAAGATCAGCTTAACCCCTAGAGAGGGCGCGCTTTGAGCATTTTGCCGTCCTCAGCTGAATAAAGTCGGTAATTAAGTTGATTTTGTTTTCAACCTATGGTAAAAATTGATAAAATTCTGTATTCTTATAACCACTTGTTCGTCCCGGGTACTTCATAAAATATTGAATACGGTTAATTGTAAGTTGAAGCAATTAGTGTAAAATAGGATAAACCTTATGAATTGTTTGTCTATTACTTCAATCCGGCAAAAATAACTTAGCATAAATGCAGTAAACCAAAAAACAAATTCAAACATGAGCGGCAAAATGCTCACCATTCGCCAGTGATGACGTAACACGAAATGGCGCGCCCACTTTAGGGTTAAAAGACGAGTGTGAGGCAAAGAGATGAGTGGATTCTAACAGGACATTCATGCATCTCTTTTAATATAGTATGTAAATCATGAAATTTTTAGAAATATTCATTAAAACCAAATCCAACGCTGGATGGATGGATTGTAATTTTCACGTTATTTTAAAATACCGGGAAAGTGTCGCATAAAACGAGAATTTACTAAGAAAAATGTTTTAATGGGCTATAATATAATATTGAAAGTCCTCTTTGATATAATATTGAAAGTCCTCTTTGAATAAAGGCCATTGAATGTCATTTCAAGAAAAATCGATGAAACCTCTAAAATATTTTATTAATTTCTCATTGTGACTCATTTGTGTTTTACCGGGCTTTATTATCCACGAATACGTGGAAGCCTTAATTCTATCAAAGCATTGACATATACAAAAAATACTATTTCCATCGCTAAGCTGGTGTCCTAGTGAGATAGGGTTGCTAAAGTATACCCAAGAGAACCGAGGGTTGGGCTTAACGTTTGATAAAATATTGATGCATATTTTCAGTGCAACTTTCTGAATCTACCCACCACTAATATTTCAAATGTGAATTTTGCTGCGATTTGTGCTTTTGAAGCGTATTGATAAGCTATGAAGGTCTTTAAACGCTCATAACAAAACCTCACGCGTTTAAATAATCGAGAAATAACCTTTTTAAGCGATTTATTAAATAAATACAATTAAACAAAAAAAGCCAAAATCTCTTTATAAACGGTCGCGGATCGAAATAACAGAATCATAGTTACAGAGGTCACTATCGCAAAGAGTCCACCAGTAGTTATAAAAGGGAGCCTTGACGCACCCACGCCAGAGGTAACCATGGTTTTTTATCGCTTTTACCGCGCAAACTTCATTTTCTTCGCATTCTTCGGTTGGTATTGAGCCACTAAAAGACAAAACAACATCTAAATGCATAATTGATGACTCGTTTAGCGTAGTGCGACGAGTTTCAGTTGAGAGATTCAAAGGGTTGTGGGTGCTATTTAAGCCTTAGCACAAGGGGGGCTAAAACGGTAACATTTTAGCATTTCATATTATGAAACATCTAACTGACGTTTCATCTAGGCCGCGGTCCGTTTCGAGTCAAAAGTGAGTAATAGCGCGCTGACGTCGCTCACGTTCATACAATTTATCAATTCGGGATGCGTGTCAGCGCGCTGTTACTCACTTTTGACTCGAAACGGACCGCGGTCTAGATGAAACGTCAAATAGATGATTCATAATATGAAATGCAAAAATGTTGCTGTTTTAGCCCCCAAGTTTGTCGTTGAAAAGATGTGGTACTTTCGTTTTTTCTCGTTTCAAACAATAATTGAAATTGCGTTTGCGAAAACGCAGATTTGTTATGTCTGTAAACCATGCAACAGTTGTGCAATTTACTTGAAATTAAAAAAAGGAAAAGGTAATCCGAGTTATTAAAATGTAACGTTAAAAACTATTAAAAAGGCGGTTAAACTCATAGGCCGTTGTAGGCGTTGTCTTCGAAACGTGAAAGCCTTATTTGAATAAGCGGAGAAATCAAAGTATAATTTGTAAAATACTATTAAACGTTTCAGCAGCCCTCTTAATTTAAATTAAGTTCACTTGACTCCAAAGTAAACATTTGTAATGAGACCTTCAGGTCATGCCGATTTTTTTTTGTAAAACCTACGAGTACACATTAAACTAAACAAAATATAATTTTCACATTAAATGTTTTTTTCTTAAATGAGATGCGATCTCACGAAAGCTGACGCTATAGGTACAAATATAGGTCTGGTTACAAATATGGATAAAAATAGTTAAAAATCAAAATCGTTTCTTACATGTTTCCTTCTAAGCAGTTAGCAGTGTCAAGCATGTCCACTTTAGGCAACGACGCATTCGTTTCACATTTTAAGCAAGACATATCTTTATACACAGATTTTCTTAAGTGCCTCATACGTGAGAGTTCAACCACATTATCGATCCAATCGAGCTGCGTAGAAAATATGTATGGCATTTCAGAAATTGGTATGTAGTTGCATAGATTGCATGAGCAGACGTAGGTGGTGAGGTTGTGATTTACGTTGAAGCATCCGCGATCTATCACTCCGAATGGAGTGTGCTGCGAATAACACACATCGTCATCGTGTTGGCAAATCGTTGATGGTATTCTGTGGACAAGGTGAAATATAAAAAGGCAAGTGTGAATTGGACTAACTTTTGATAAATAATTCAATTTGAAATCGAAATGCAAGATATATCAGCTGCCTAGTACAACAAAGAGGTACATTTTATTCAAATTCGATTGATTTAAGCAACTTCTGTGATGGCTGGACTACATAGAATATTATTGAAATTGAATGTTCGAGAGAAAAAAAAACAGTAAATAAATTAAAAAAAAAACTCACAGTCGATTGCTAGGATCATTACAATCTTCCAGTTCGACGTTATCGCAGTATATACAGGATCTTAATCTTATAGATGATCCACTGGCATTTACTCCTGAGTTTTTAGGACGGAATAAACTGTAATTGTCACGTGCTCTTCGATCTGTTTCAAAAAATAATAAATTTTTCGACAGATGCATCAATGCCTCATCTTCAGCAAATTCGAAAATTGACGTCGGACACGTTGCAAAGGTTTCCAAATCTATAGTGCCTTTATCAGCAAATGGTGGTGCTACAGTCAAGTTTCTAGACTGAACCGTTTCATTTTGATTTGTTAGCATGCTGGTGCTACTAGAGTTATCTAAAGTCGGAGGTTTCGTTCTAGTTACTAATTGAACAACTTCAGGTTCAGGGCTTGCCACCACCGTGGTCATATTTACATGGTTATGAGTATCATTTTCAAAGGGAGACTTAGTTGTTTCTGTTATTTCAGAACCAGTATCAACGAAGTCTCTGAGCGTAACAGCTTTAGTTGTGAATGAATTAGATATTTCTGGTTGATCACCCTCGCCAAGTTCATTGAAAATTTGCTTTACATTTTTAATTAAAAATGATACTAAATCGCTATGTGAATCATCGGAACTGGGTTGTGTAGCAGTGTCGTTAGAAACTTCTTCTACTTGTCTTCTAAAATAAGGCAAAGGAATCTTACTTTTTATGACTTCATCTTCACATTTTACTTGCAAACAAATTATAATACTCAAAAATACACAAAAATGTTCCTTCATAATTTTATTTGTCCATGAAATCATACGTGCAATGTACGTATGTCAAAATGTCAGCTCATTGAACATTTGTCAATCAGATTACTTTTCTTCTTTAAAAAAGTTTTACTATCTGGCCAGCGTCAAAAATATTCTGTGTAAAAATAAAAACACAAATATTTTGGATAATTGAAGTTGTTCACTGGAATTTTTAGCTGATAGTCTCTTTCTGTTATTCACATGTGATTTTGTGAGTAACATAGATTTAGGAATCTCATGGTGGACATTGTTACAAAGGGTATGGTTACAGAAATAATAAATTGAATTAAAAACTGGGCGCGTCTTGCAGCCTCTGGATACGTGGTCAAGTTCGTCATCAATATTTATGTAGCACGACTGATTGTGCCCGCAGACCATGTAATCCGCACTAAAAAGAAGAAAGAAAACATTGTTGCTTAACATATTTCTGTTCGACATAATGCACAAGCTGACCCACGAGAGAAAAATGACTCTTAACCCATTTAAAAATAAAGGACAAAAATCATATTTTTATTAATGCTCATGAACTTATAATCAGTTATTTTCAAAGCCGGTGCCAAACTTTAAAGAATAGTTTATCCTTGTCTTCGAAACGTCACATGGCCCAGTAGCTGAACATTTCCGAATTCAAAAGAATGTTGCCAAAACACCATCTTTGTGTTTATTACTGTACAGTTTGCGGCAGTCTCTTCGTTGTAAAAACACCAACACAAACCTAAACAACCTGGGTAACTCGCTTTTTACCAAATTGGGTTAAAAATGCAGCCCTGTTATCGGGCTGCAATCTGTCAAAATTTATTTCTGCGATGGAAAAATAACAACAATTTTCAGACAGTAAAAAGAAACGAAACTTACTTATTTCCTAGTCTGCAACTTTGGTCATACACTTCATTAGAGCCGGTTGTTACACACACCTTGCATATTAAATCTATTCCTTTTGCAGGTTTTTGCAGAAAATGATTATCATATAGCCAATCATCATAATTATTATAGTCATAGTAAGTGTGATCATTCGATGGTTTGTCATTACATAAGGGACATTTGCAATGAAAAGTCCTATTAAGTCTTTCATCAAGTGTGCATCCTCGTTTTACGTATCTGGGGTTAATTTCTGTGAAACAACGCTCTCCTTCTGCGCAAGTTATATTATTTTTACTGTATTAAAAAAAGATTTCAATTAATATGTGGACTTAGCTTTAGGTCGAGCTTTTAACTAATGTTTTATAACTGTTTAATAAATGTTTAATGAACTATAATGTTCAATAACCAAAATGAAAAATTAATGTAAAAAATATTCAATTGACACGTGAGAAACAATAACCAGTGTTCACGGATGTGAAAGAAAGACGGACGGAACATCACACTAAAAAAATGTGAAGCATGCAAGGTGCTACAATTTCGTTTTTCATACACGACCTGCTACACTCACGCAAACAGACTAGGTGCTACAAACTACGCCATTTTACTCCAATGACACGTGCTAGTCACGCACACGCCTTAACTGGCAGCTGATAATATGCTTCATACATGATTTGACGAGGTGTCGTCCGTCTTTCTTTTACGTCCGTACCAGTGTTGTCTGTCAACTGCTTCTAAGCGAAACGTTTTGTAAAAGTAATAAGCTATAAAAATACTGATAACAAATTGATAGAGATCGTCCAAGCTGAAATGACGCGCATCTACGCACCAAAGAGTGCTTGCTTGTATGCGTAGATGCAGTGGAGGGGCGCGTCATTCTAGCTTACTAGGAGATCTCTACTACAAAGTTGGATATTTGTAACTAATCAGTGGAAATCTTATAGAAGTTACTTACGTCGTCCCCTTAACGCAGTTCTCATCTGACACCGATGTCCCATTTGCAAAACACGAAAGACATTCCATTCTGGACTTATAAATATCATTTCCAGCGACCCTTGTTTTTCTTACCATCCCATGAGAATCATTTCTGTTTCTTTCTCTCGGCAAATTTTCATATAATTTAAAATTTTGGATAGAAAGTTTCCTGAGTTCATTATCATCAAATTTTTCATCGTCTACAGTAAAAGCCGTTGTAATTATGGACTTGCCCAGAGTTTTGTTGGAATTCTCAAGCCGAGGTTTTGATGCAATTTCCTTTTGTTCTTTAATAACACCAAAGTCACCCTTGATCCTCTGTAATAATGAGACTAATAAGATAATGCTGAAAAAGATCTGAAAAAACTTACAAAACATTTTGTAGGTTATACAAAGTCAGTTATTTTGAATTAATTTGTCATAAGTTGTCAGTTATCATCTAAACGCTATCATCTATGTTTACAATTAAGAAATGAGGATTTCAAAATAGTTTTAATATTCTTCTTATCATATCGCCAACTATAGCAATGGTTTTTCGAACTTTATGACGTGATCAAAAATAATGACCTTATGTTAAAAACAAAAAGTGTGTGATACAAACAAGTACAAAATATAGTAAAGACTGAAGATCAATTTAATGTATGCATTCACAGTAAATTTGAAACTAGTTAACCTTTATTATCCGAGATGTGAATTAGGATTCTCCTTTTTCATGAGCAAATACCACCTCTACTTGTTGGTGAAACAGTGGGAATTATAAGATTAACATATTTCCGAAAATGTCCGATAGTCACCATAATTCTGCACTCACATGCAAGTCTTTGCAAGCCTGAAATATTATGCGAAGCACATTGAAGAAAGGCCTTAAACCGAAGCTAAAGGGGACTTGATAACACCTCTATGCGTTATTGATGCGCAGTTTATACTTCAGCCAGGCGTACGTGGATAAGGTAAATGTATTTATTTCGTTGTTCATTTGTTGTTGTCAGTTCATTTATTCATTGTATTTATTCTTCATTGCACAAAAAAGAAAAACCTACCAACTATTGACGGACTTGATGCATTCTCTACCTACTTACGTTTAAGTATACAACTCTTGTACTCTTTCAAGTATACTGATATTTTAGAAAGATTAGACACCATAGTGAAAACAGAACTCAAATGTTTCACTTTCATCGTGGAATCCAAAAGTAGCAAAATTGGGCATTATTGACACTATTGATTATATAATAAGGTATATTGAATACAAAACACTTTGATTCCTTTTTTATAAACGCAAATTCACCTATGATGATCCTGATATAAAAAAGCAGTAAAACCTATGCTAAGGGCGTCAACAGGCGTTAACTGTTACTATTGGGGTGAGACAATTATCTCAATAATTTGTAAATCGAGTTGTCAAAAAAAATTATCTATTCCTGTCTAATACCAAAAACTAATACCAATGGTATTTGTTTGCTATCGCAACTAATTTTCTGTTCCGAACGAATACCATAAATATTTCAATGAAGTACTTAATCTGTTCCCAACGAATACCAAAACATAACTTTTGGTACAGTCGCAGAAACAGTTTACTTTGCTTTTTGAGTTGAGTTGTATGAGTTTACTCAAAATCACACCTAAAAGCATTTTTATTACTGGCTGTACCTCATTACATTTAACGTATTTCAGGATTCGTTTATGAGTGGTATTCGTTCGGAATAGAAAATTAATTGCGATTACAAACAAATACCATTGGTATTAGTTTTTGGTATTAGAAAGGAATAGCTCAAAAAAATGTGTGCAGTTGAAGCTGCTTTCAATGGCATTTTTATAGAATCAAGTTAAGAAAAAGATATAAGATAAGTCTATCAACCTTTACCAAATAATGATAAAAATAGTTTACGACTTGTCCACGAATATTTCTTACATCCTCACTTGCCGGTCCTTCGAACACGACTCGCTGTACTATAATTCAAGCCAATAATGATTCATATAAATTTGCAAAACGAGCGAGAGGTGCAAACTGTAAGAGTGAGCGATGTAGGGTGTAATTTGCGTAAGGACGACCGCGGGCGTGATAGTGTTGTTATTTTATCGCTTATCGATAGATTTTTGATTGGTCCCTTCTGTTCGGCTGTCTAGATAGTTAAAAACCATTTTATATGCTGCCTGATAACTTCAAGGTGCAGTAGAAGGTATTCCAGTCAGTAGGTACTTTGGAATAAAACATTGACACAAGACTTTTTTTACAGTCTCCTATTATTTTTGAATACAACTTAATTTTGTCATTATTGCAATGTCGTTTCAACTAATGAATTTGCATTAACATTGTTATGAACTATTATTTCAAACAATGATGATTAAGATGGTTCAAGATTGTTAATAGAGATAAACGTAAAATTATCCCTCTTTGTTATTATACGTAATGTATTTAATGCCTGACACCGTGCTTGATACTTCACCTGACACATCGGTTCAACTAACTTTCATTCAAGGTAAGAAACTCGATATCGATAAAATTTAACAACCCTTTGTTCGCGACACTATTAAAGCGTGTCATTCAGTTTTTATCGATGTGATTAAGCTTCGCTCATTGAAGCATCACTTTGCATCGCTCGGTAATTGTAGGCAGTTTGTTTGAAAAAAGTTGGCGAGTTCCGAAGCCGATTTACTGCAAAGTGGTTCTGTACACTTATTTATTCGTTTACTAATCGTTTTTATGGCATCGACGAATACCACAATTATATTATATTTCATAGTTTTCATGCCTTTTTTTTATTGTTTAGACTAAACTCAGATACAGGATACAATTCAGAGTAGGTAACTGTTGTTTGGCAACTCGTTTAGGCATGCAAGATCCTAAACATAAGCCTGTATTGTAGTAGTCTCTTAGACAGAACGTTTTATTGACTGTGGTCCTGGAAACTTTTTGTTGGAATAAATTACGGATCCCTACAATAATTTTACAGATATTTTTTTTACTTAAATTCATGTTCATGTTAATCTCTGTGTTCGGATGTTATGATGGCATTCTTAACGGCAGTCATAGTAAATTTTTATACACTAATTTTATGCAATGACTGTCATCTAACAAAGTAACCCTCCAAACTTCGCGGCCGGCCTAATCATTATACAAAAAACGTCTGCCTCATCTCTCCTCAGTTATATAGTCTATTCCCTCTTCAACAATTACTTGGAGCTAATTTCTTAAGTCAAGTTATTTGTTCTCCTTGAACAATTTATTGCTGCCCAAGAGCGGACAGCGAAACTTCAGAAGAATCCGACTTCAGATATATAATTCGACCTAATTTAAAAACTTATGCAATTTAAAGACGTCGATACGGAAAAACCTAAGGGAAACTCGAAAAAAATAAGTTGAAGAGCTTGCACGATGTTTTGTTAGCATTTTTACACATTCTGGTGATTGTTAAAACTATTTTTTTATATAAACCTACTTTAATCTTCTGTGGTTGTTGCCATAATTCTGATTGTTTTTTTCCTTTTCAAGTACATGATGATAAGTTGGTAGTTAAATTTTCCAAAAATTGTATAATTCGTCATTGTCGAATTTCAAGAAGACTCAGCAACTACCAACTAAATTCTCGGTCATTATGAATTTTATACTAAGCACATTTGACTTTGACACACCTGCTCTTACAAAATAGTTTTCAGTGTGTTCAAAAAAGAGAAAACAATTTACTAGTAAAATGCACTTTTTTTGAAACCAACATACAGTTCATCGAAATAAAACAACTTTACGGATTCTACTCGCGGTGTTATATTTTCCCGTGCTCACGACTGCTGTAAAGGAGTCGAAACGTCGGGTTAGAAAATGAAAGAAAATATAACACCGCGAGTAGAATCCGTAAAGTTGTTTTATTTCGATGTATAGTGTTCGCGTAAATATTAGAAATCACAACATACAGTTTTTTAATACCTATACTTTTAAACGTTTACTAAATTATCGAAGGGTATTAAGTGCAGATTACGGTTCTACAACGTATTCTGTTTTGCATGCCGTTCAAGGCTCTGTAGATACTGTAAGGGTTAAAACTCGTAATTTTTAGAATATCAAAATCGACCGTAAAATGAGTTGACTGGTTACAAATAATCTTAATCGCAGCCGCATGACTTCTACTGCTGCATATTGGTCTCCCCCATAGATTTCAAGGGTAGTCGGTTCCATTACCATTCTTGTTCTTCTTTGATCCCCGCACAGTACAAACATTTGTGTGCTTAAACACGTCTGTTTGTACTGGTCTGGGTTTTCCTGTGTATATCAAGTACATATTTTCCAAAAAAAAAACATTTTTATCCGTAGTCAAGACATCCCATAGCACAAGCAAAGTTGCTTAGTTTAGGGCTAGATGGCGCTGTGTAGAATAACGTCCAGTGATATTTATTATTTTATGTCCAGTGATCAATTGAAGGGCATATTTTTGTAAATGAAGAAGCTTATTCTCATTAAAAATAGATCAAGCAATATTCGCGTTTAAAATTGTTTTTTTCTAAAAATCCAATAATCATAAAACATTCAGTCACAAGACGCACGTGCGTCTCCGACCCAGATTAGTTCTTCTCAAAGGTCATCCCTCTATTTTCCCTAGAGGTTAAAAAATGTAAATCCCCTTTCACGAGCCGAGGTTCCAAAATTAAGCCTTTTGTAATGAGGTACTTACCTACTTGTGTTTTCATTCTTCGCCCAAATCCGTTTGCGCAAAAGATTTTTTTTCGTTCTTTCTTCAAGTTTATTAATTTAAGAAGTACTCATTTAACTTTTTGGTTATTATCTCCTCATCAATTTTGATGTAAGTGGTTGAGTCTTATTTTTTAATATTATAGACCTTTTATTGTGGTTTAAAAATATAAATAGCATATGAAATTTTCCTAATAAGTACTATTTAGCTTTCTAAGGGGAATAAAAAAAGGTAAATGAAAACGCACCTGACCTTTCTCAACCCTGACGTTTAATCTTTAACGTTTTCTCTTTTTTAACATAAAAATTAAAAAAATATTTCCAAATGATGTGGTTTCTTATCGCACCATTTCTGGCACATAACATAATCATCTTCTTATTATTTTTGCTTAACTAAGCGCTATCAAGTGTTCGATATATTTCATGAAAACTCTAATCATACTCTAGGTCCTAGGTCTATGAGTATGGGACTATTAGGTCCCATACTCCTAACCAGCTACCTAATAAGGCGTTGAGGTACAATAGTACGAAGGCCAGGTAGACTGAACTTACAGCTTTTACTCGATTATAGTCACCAAATAGATAAGGACAAATTCGACAAGAGTTTGACAAGATACAAATTTTATCATATTTCCCATGTTAAAAACCTTACGAAATGCGCCAGTGTGGCGACTCGTCCTGCTACTTTTATGTATGGAGACTATTTTTCAAGGTATACCTGGCCTCAAATTACAGCTAATCATCTCAAGTCATTATTTAATTAGCCATACAGGGAAGTTAATATGCCACTAATTATTATTCAGTATCTCGGTTCTACACATGGATATTACCGTTTCCCTTTGATATTGATATTCGAGATGGGAATCAGAGCGCTGTAATAATCTGATGTTAATGATAAAATTACTGGCATATTGGTTCGAAATACTAGTCTATTCTATTAGACACTATAGCTGTCATGGCATACGTCGTTCTGTCAAATGCTATTGCTATTGGACTGTGTCAGTTAAAGTTTTGCGTACACGGCAAAAATCGCGAAAAAAAAAAAAAGAAATCGGTAGGTATTAAGATTTTCTCAACTTTTTTTTTAATTCTTACTATTCAAGCGGGGACAAATCCAACAAATCAAAATCATTAGGTAAATGTAGTGTAAAGAGCACATTACACTAATAAGTTAAAATTGAAATTTTACGTTCACTGAAAATATTTTAAGTCACGATCTCTAAATCGCAGATGATTGAAATTAATCCATTTTATCAATAATAATGGATTTTAGACTGTATCTGGCAATTAGTACTTCTCCCATGTAATTACATACACATTTAAGTTCAAAGCTGGTGCCCAATCAAATCACTCGGATCCATTTAAATAGTCCTGCCATTTTCATCGAATAGTTGCTCAATTTGAAGGTAAAATTTGTTAATTATGAACCAATTGAAGTAATTCGCTTTCTGATTTGAATTTAGGTTGCCTGTTATTTAGTTTGAAATGATGGGTAGTTTTCAAATGAAATCTAAGGCATAGTGTCAATGATCGTACAGATAATTCAGGGTTGATTCTCCCCCTAAAAACAAATTCCGTACCTAAAAGTTAAAAACGGGTCCCTATTACTAAGCCACCGCTGTCTGTCTGTCTGTCAGCAGGCTGTATTTCATAAACCGGGTAATTCATTGGTCTGATCTGTTTTATTTGACCTGTGCCTGTTTCTTTTATAGGCAAACCAAAATCAGTCTGATTTGGAAATCTATGTTTATGACATATTTTTTGCAAAATGACATTTTGATTTTAAAATAAGTAGATTAATCAGGTTTATCCACCATTTCCTATGACATTCGTTGGTGATATAAACTTATTTTCTAGCCTATTAAAGACGAATATTACTCGCTAGTTTATTTTACTTGCATCTAAGCCAAAGACTTCTCTCTTACCAAATAAAATATCGTTAACGAATGAATGTTGAAAAGTAATTTAGAGTTAAAAATACCACATCAGTGACGCATAGGCACACCTGGCTTAAAACCAACCCTTTGTCTGATTAATCTTAGAATCATCTACTTAACATTTATCATCATTAGTCAAGTGATTAGATGTTACATCATTGCATTCCAAACATCGTTTCAAGCATTTTTGAATTTTGTTATTTTGTTTTAAAAAGTAGGTAGTTACCATTGATAGAAACAAAAAGAGGAATACGGGTTACGATCATACTTAGCGAATATAAAACTGGCACATGACAATAACGTTTGAATGACATGCATGTGAACAAATCGCTGACATATTGGCTTGAAATAACATTATTACACAGTACATTGGACTTACTTTTGTATCGCCCCTTTTAGTACGCATAACATAATCGGCCTATAAACGTCCCACTGCTGGGCACAGGTCTCACCTCAACTATGAGGTGGAACAAGCCATACTCCAATACGCGGGCTCAGTGCGGGTTGTTGGAGGGGTGTAAGGTTAGTGAGCAACCTTATTGTCAGATGTTATCAAGCCGCCCTAAGGCCTCTGACTAGGCTTAACGACTGACATCTAGCGACGTCAACCGGGACCAACTGCTTAACGTGCCTTCCGAAGCACGGAGATGCCCGAAAATACACATCACTAAATTTTTCGGTCGGATGGTCACCCATCCTTTTTCCGACCCGGCGTGTGTTGCTTTACAACAACGATCGTTGCCGATCACTGTCACAACTGCGCCACGGGCACCCCAAGTACGCGGGTTTTAGTACGCGGGTGCCGTATTATTCTCGTTTTGTTTATATTAATGGTAGTTACAAAAAGCGACCAGAAACTGCTCACTCATAATATTTTTCATAAACTCACTGGCTTACATTTTTGGACGAAGCTACAATAGCGCGTTGCGTTGTGCTGCGTTCCCGCCGCAACATGGTTTAACGTATAATTTAATAGCACGGTTTCAATGGATTGAGTGACTCCTCACTACAAAATGCAAATGAAACCTTACCTTTAGAACACATTTCTTTTTTTTAGGGAGTAGAATGTAGTCAAAAGCAAACCCACCGATTACCAAAAAAAACGCATTTATAACTTTCAACGTAGGGCCGGCTCCAAAAATTAGCCAATCAGTAACAAAAAGAGATAATGTCCGGTCTTTAATTGTCCTCGCCAAAAGTCGTACACAAGACTCAAATTATATGTATACTAGCGATGTTATAATCATCTAATGATTGGTCATTACGTCATCGAATTCCAAAGTCAGTCATTGAAGAACCAAACCGTAGGACAGCCACCGAAAGCCCGCAAAAGTGATTGTGTTACGTGGGATTCTTTAGAGAATGTACATGAAGTTATAAATATACAACACATTTTAATGAAGCTCTTAAATGACATTCATTCAAAATATTTAGCTGCGTTGATTTTGAAGGGGCAATTAAGCATACCAAAGAAAAATTAGCACCAACAAAGTCGGTCTTCGGCATTTTATTTTATGCAGATGTTCAAGACCAGATTTAACTGTATTACTATGCTTGTCAACCTCATGTCTAGACTCATGGCTGCTACCCATGAGGTAAAGTGAAGTCAACTTGAACTGCACACTATAAAAGGTATTATTCATTTGTCTTTTTTTTGTTGAAGAATGTAGAAAATAATAATATGGTCCTTAAAATAATAGGCGTTTTATATTTAAGGCACCTATTGCAACTAAGTTCTGTTCTGTAAGAGATGGATGGACCGCATTAGTAGAGTTAATTTTTGTACAGAATTACTGAGCATTAACATTTTTATAAATTTTCTCCCACGAAACCTTCGTCATCCAAATAAATGAAGGTCAGCTTAAACTTATTACTAAGTTCTAGGCCCCGACTTTGTGATCTTATAAGGGTCCGTAAATTCTAATATTATCAACAACAATACAAGCTACCTAAAACTTTTCCAAACTCTAGGGAAATTTTGAGAGTCTTATAAAATTGCCCGAGGAAAATGTTATGTAACTTCATGTTTTAGAGTTTTCATCGCGACAAAAGAGCAAAGGAGTTTTTGGCAAAGGAACATTATGTTGGAAATTGAGCTGGAAGTGGAATTTCCTTCACACACGTAGAACTAACTGGTTCTAAAAACTCATTTCTATGAGAAAATAAGAAAACCGTCACTTTCTCACATATTACTCAAGAAATCTTGATGCTGATTCTAGACTAGTATAAGTGAACATGCTTATGCTTTTGAATACAGATCGTCTCCCGATACGCTCATAAGATTTTGAAATACTTAGATCAAAAACTTTGTGCTATTGACATCTATCAAGTTTTGGGGTTTGGTAATAGTGGAGTAAGAAATCCTAAATATGTCACAAACTACTAATTAACACCATCCCTACGATGGATATCCAAAGCGATGAACAGCATCCACAGACATCAAGCGTCCTTGATCAGATCATCTTTCCATCATGTTTGCCATCTTAATCAATAGTCTAGGTCCCAACTTTGCAGCTCCAACTGCTAACTGCTGCAAACATGTTTTGCTTAGTTTACAAAACGCTTAATATTGCTCTCCAAGCACAGAATTGCTAGAGAAAACTCGCATGCCACATCCATGTCTTCACAACTCGTATAAAACTTGGTTTTATTTTTCTTAACAGCCAACGACAGCGTGTAACTCGATACTATGTGGACAGCCTCCCTCCACAGTCCGCTGCTTCCCGCTTCGGCCACCCGTTTCCCAGGCTTGTTGACACGTCAGTATGTGTACACGCGTACTCATAATTTGATATTGGCTACTTGATAGGAAAGTTAAGTTATTAAAGAATACATTTCTTAGTGACCTAAGTTGAAGTTCCAAAGAAGAAAACTTTGAACTAGTAGTTAGTGACTGGCAGTTAACCTATTACTAATATCGTTATGGATTACAAAAGAGCGTGACCCAGCACACGTTTTTCATGTTTTTCATAATCATAATCATTTACCCATTCATACACATAAATCCATAATGAAAGGTGTTTTTCCGACAGTGTTAGTTGTAACAACAGGTCTGTCACATTATTTACACTTAAGACAAAAAAAAACAGCTTCATAATGTTTGTATTTGAAGACTTGCAGCAGAATAACTGCCAATATTTCCTTCTTGAACGCATAGCATGCACGATGAGGCACTTCATGCGCTGCATAGCAATATTCACGATCGCATTTAATGAAACCACCGCTTAGCACGCTCCGTGGCGAGCTAAGTGGTTGAATGAAACAGTGAAGATGCAATATGAGGGATGAGGTTTCTATTGGACTTTCTAACAGACAGCTGCTATGAAATGGTACGCTTGTGCGTGAGCTGAAATATTCTGAAACAAATTGATAACCATGGTTATTATGCTAAATGTACAGAACTGTAATGTGACTCAATAAAAAGATGCTCTTGTATAGATGTCTGATTTATTACTAGCTAACATTACTAGTAAGGTAAGGTGGCTTATACACAACAGAACGTTACGAGCACTTGCGGCGTGGAAGCGTGTATAAATAACCATAAACCAAAAATTAAAAGAGGTCTAAATTCGACAACCATTTTGACAAGTAGGAAAATTAAATTAAAGCTTCACGCCAAACAATTATTTCACTTGATTCCGGTTTGCTTGTTTGGACAAACACAGATTAACCCCAAAATGGCTTTTTAACTACTTTCAATATTTACACAATCAGATGAAACTCCGAAAAAATATCTAAACGAATAGGATGAAATAACGAATCCAATCTACATTAAATGAGTAACCACGTTGACCCTTTTCATCCATTAATTAATCCGAAACTCGTTGAACTCACTAAATAACAGACTCTCAAATCGATTGCTCGTGTGGAAGCGTCAATATGAGTCAGAACAGAGGGCTCGTGCTATTCAGCTAGTGGAGCGTTAGCAACAGCGGTAATAGTCTTTGTTGCCTAGCAACGCGTCTACAATGATCAATGATCGTCCTTTCATAAAAAAAGAATTATAGATAATTTAAAGATCTGATAGACTTTCCCCCGAATTCACAAACACAAATCAAGGTTGAGCACCCCTCAGAAATATAGCTGTCCTTTTCAGTTCTATTGACATTTTACGGGACAGCATGAGCATCAGCGCGTGCTTAGCGTTGATTGACCTTTGTGAATTCGGGGGTTTATCTGACCGTTGAAAAATGTGTCCTAGGGTGAATGAAGATACAAATATTACCACTACGGAAAAGAGTTTAAAGAACTCTCGAAAATAATAATTTAAATGTATAAACACTAAAGGTCAATTTCCAACTACCATGTTGTGACGTGTGAGCCCTTGTTTATAGAGTTGACAAAGCTTATTCGGTCTAACACTGTATCCTTTAACATGTCCTTTGTTGTTTCTAGAGTCCGACCGAAACTGGTTTTCTGGCCGAAACCGAAACCGAAACCGAATGTTCGTCCAAGGCTTCAGTTTCGGCCGAAACCGAAACCGAAACCCACGTGGTCAAGTATAAAATACCTACAATTACTAAATTCTGAGAAAAAAATCCCATTATTCTGCTAATAACAGCAAAACTAAGTTACAAACTCTTTTGTTTTTCAACACAAGATCCCACTGCTGGGCAAAGGTCTCCCTCAAATTTTTCGATCTACCCCTGTGTTTTGCTCAAGTCAGCCATTCGCCAGAATAATGTACCAGGTGGGTGCACCATTGTTTTTAGGCCTCGTCTTTCAATGGTATCTGTCTTTGAGGAGCCATTGGGTTGTCATTCGGGCCGGATGCCTCTTACAGACTAATCAGTGCTCACTCCCATTTTTTCAGCTTAGCGACTTTATGGCCTACGTCTTGAACGTCAGTTTTGGCACGGATCGTGGTGACCCTTTTCTGTCTGTGTGTTTATTGCCTAACACACTCCACTCCATTACCCTTGGACCCATTCCGAGCTTTGACTCAGAGTATTCCATGACCAAGCTTGTGCACCGTGGGCAGAATGAAAACGTCGAGAAGTTCTCGCTTCAAAGGTAAAGGAAGGTGGCACTTCATTTATTTGAGCTAACTTTTCAAGGCTTACGAGTATGCCTTTAAAAGTTAGCTCCTCTAGGTGATTCGGCATTTGATTTCCTCATCCTGCCTGTTCTCGAAGAAGACTATCTGACTGGTTATGGACGATCCAGAGGGCGTGACTCTGGGGGAAGGCCGGGGGTGTGTGAGGCTCGCCTGACATGAGGCGGTAGATATTACTCACTAAACTCCTCAGTGACCTGCTTCATTGCGTATCCAGAGGTCCGCTTGGTCTCTGGTCAAGAACTCTGTGCCGGTGGACCCCTGGCGCGCTATGTTAACCAGCCCCCCTTGAGGGGAGTCACACCTCTCCTGTACACCCGCCAGTGTGCCCGGCGGTGTTAGGTCACTCTTACACCACCACCCTTCCTCGGGGCCATTTGGAATGGAGGCACACAGGCCCCGCCGTGTGCACTCCCAGTGACCCCAAAGGCCCCCTTTTAGTCGCCTCTTACGACAGGCGGGGGGAAGCTAACCCAAGTCAATATACTCATCAAAGTTGCATTGTCTGGCGTCTACCACTTCCTTACTTCGTTTGTCGTCAGTTTCGTTTTTGTCTGGTTCATCACCAGTCCAATGCGATGGCACTCTACACTTAGTTCTTTGAACATTGTCTGCCCTGCCACTCGGCGGATGTGTTGGCGAAAAACGCATGTCGTCGGCATAACGATCAGTCGATTTCTATAAGTAGACATCGACTCCTTCATTAGACAAGGATCTTGTCAATTGCCTAAGAACTTACGCCAATGCGATAATAAATAATCTGAGTGATCCAATATTGAACTATTTACATCATTCAAGTACAGAAGCGAAACGAAAACTTCATCAACAACCACACACACGACGTCCAATACTGAACATCAGGACTCCCCCTTAGATTTTCAGAGCCGCTGGTAATGGGCGACCCACATCCACCCAAACCCTGCGATCTCTATCTGGTCATTCTGCTTCTTTGCTGGTGGGAGTCCCACGCTGCGTTTGGCTTCAAATGATATCCCCTCGAGAACTTTTCGACACCATACTGATGGCCCAGTTTCTCGTGCAATGTGCCCTCCCAACTGACACTTCAACCTAGCGTCCTTAGTGCTCAGCCGTGTTGGATGCAACAATTAACCTCTTTCTCGAAGGTGGATCTGCCTACTTGAATCATTTAGCCAAGACATACAACACACACATTTGAGTCGACAACTTCGAGAATCGAGCTCCCAACAGAACAGTCTCAACGAAAACTGAGATGTAATCAGTTCCGTCAAAACATTACCTCTAAAGAAGTTTTGCGTCTGGCGATTACGCACTGACCAATTTTTGTGTTGCTACGGAGCCATCCGAATGTCCCACGACAATTCTCGAGGATTGTGGAGGTCGCCAGGCTCTGCCGTAACGTTGCCGCGAGAAACGAAGTTATACGAGCGCGCACGACATCTTCCGAAGTGAGTTTCGGTTTCGGCAAAAGTTTCGGCCGATTTTGGCCGAAACCGAAACTGTGGCCGAAACTCGATTTTTTGGCCGAAACTGGCCGAAACCGAAAGTTCGGTCGGACACTAGTTGTTTCTCTTCTGGTGTTGAGAGCATTCTCAGATGGCTGCATGCGGTCCATGTTTTGAGATAACGCAGTAACTTAAAAGCCTTTCGTCTGCTTGATGCCTTGATAGAAGTTTTCACCCGTTGTTGTTTTTATTTGCGTTTACACAGCTAACATTGTTTATTAATAATAACTAGGATTTTAACCCTTTTTAGCTTCTTCTGTCATCTACGACCAACTTGTGTAACGTGTCCTCCGAAACACGAGTGCCGAAAAATACGCTAATCAAGATGATCACCAATCGAATTCTCAGGAATTGAAAACCCGGGAAAACCCGGCGTGCGTTGCGTTACAAAGACGATCGTTGCCGATCCACTGGCACAAATAAGCCTCCTGCGACCTAATTTACTGATCCTACTAATATTATAAAGGCGAAAGTTTGTATGTGTGGATGTGCCGTGTTGCTCTTTCACGAAAATACTACTGACTGGATTTTAATGAAACTTTACAATAATGTAGCTTATACATCTGAATCGCACATAGGCTACAATTTATTGAAAAATATTACTTTATGTTTTGTCAACTTAAATCCACGCGGACGAAGTCGTCGGCGGCCGCTTGTTTTAAATAAATGAAACCAGGAAAACGCTGGGCGTTCACAGATTGCAACCCAGTTCCGGTTTTACGTAACATGGTTTAAGCTGCTGTTGCCTTCCTGTTACCACTGCGGGTCCTCTTTCTATGTTCATGTTATCACATCACATAATGCACAGATTAACTGCGGCTGCAACGATGGTGTTACTTGCATAAGCTTCTGTTTCACGGTACTTAATGCTAATGAAAGCTGCTACAACAAGATGAAAGGAGTGAAATAAAAGTTACATAACAAGCAGGTAATAACACAACTACATACTAAACGGGGTAGTTAGAGGCACTCTGGTTGTTGCTGTCATGGTAAGCGGTCACTGAATTCTAAAATAATAATAGTATGATAAAAAAAGGTACGTTGAACGTGTTGTAACGTATTTAAGAGAGTTTGATTATCAGGTCCTATTTTTTAGCACAAGTTACCTTTCTCCCTCTTTTTTATAACAATATCTTTGGTTATGCAAGGGTAACATTTTATACTTAGAAGTGACTCCCAAAAACTTTTAGCATTTAGATCATGAGCGTAACAATGTCTTAGTTAATTATTTACAAAAACTAAAGTATGATTTATTTACATTTCATCGGTAGATACTCGGTTGTGACAACCAAAATTATGAATCTAATTCAAGAAGTCATGTTAAAATCACGAGCATCAATTTGAATTGGAAGACCTTGACTGGTTAAAATGTAAATTATACGATTCGGGAAAATGGTTCCACTATCCCAAGTCGTATAATAAGGCTTAATAGTGTATAATAAGATCTCTATTCAGCCCATAACCCGACCTAAGCTCTCACGCAATCTGGACACTAGTGCTTCTCTAATTGTCTTTGTGAATGTACCTTCGCAATTAACCACATCGGACAGATGGCACTAACCGGGCGGAATTGCCAATCAGTTAATGATTGTACCTGTGTCGTGTTGTTATTGTCCCACCCAACGCACAGGACGGGTTAATTGTCTAATGAAGTGGCAAACGGGCACGCAACGTCTTTGGTTAAAGAGGCAATGAAGCCAAATGGCTGGTAGTTCTTGGAACTATCAGAAAGCTGGACGTTATTAGAGGTAGTTTTGGTTATAGTTAGAGCACGGTCGCAGTGCAGTGAGCGCTGAGCAAACTACATATTTCAGACTATATTCTATTTTCTAATTTTGCAACGTGGATAGATTATCTTCTTCCAGTAAAGCTCTAAGCTGAGACACGTTACTTACATTTAAGAAGTACGGGGTCTTCCTTCAGGCCAGCCAAACTAGGCCAACGTAGGCTGAAAAAAAAGCAACAGTTATTTACTGAGCAACAAACCTATCGCCAAGGACATGAAGCACAATATTCATTACTAAAATCACTATTTCTCACTAGGAGGTTACTCGTTAATTCAATTTTGTTAAGCGCATAAAGTACTAAGTAGGGTAAAAAAAAAAGATCTATTCCTTTCTAATACCAAAAAGAAATACCAATGGTATTTGTTTGTAATCGTAATTAACTTCTATTCCGGACGAATACCAAAACTACATTGAAATATTTAAAATTTGGTATTCGTTCGGAACAGAAAATTATTTACGATAGCAAACAAATACCATTGGTATTAGTTTTTGGTATTAGAAAGGAATAGATCAAAAATATTGAAAGGGTTCTTAACGCTGCACAAAAGTAAAATGCCAAATTAACTGCCTTCTTGATTCTCAACACGCAATTAAAGTCAATTTGTTTGCGAATTGAACTGCAGTCCAGTCGTATATTATTTCCTTATTCACACTGTTATTTCATCTTTACACTTGTTATACGTTGCTCACGTAGACGGGTAATACTACAATAAGGCATACAAATTATCGCCCGTGCCGACGTCTGTTTCTTTTTAAATTGAAACTGCCTATTACGTTTTTGTAATCCCGTCCAGAATAGACTTTCTCTTTTCATGAATAAGGTTTGAAGTTGATCAAGCTAATGAATGCACTAAAGACCTTTCTTGTTTCGCATTGAGGTCAGTGGTCGGTATAACTCGGTGAGACATTATCATGACGGTGAGCTTTACTCCACACCTCGTTATGTGTTAACAGGCATATTCTCTCACGACAGGATATTTATCTGGCAAACTTCAAAATGCGGACGGTAATGACGGAATATAATGCTACGTGATAGGTCGTATGTATGTAGAGCGGTCAAGACAGCTTTCTTTGTCTGACCGCTGTAACTATTATGACTGGTATCATCAATAAAAAATCCTTAATTTATCACTATTTACCTTATTGAAATTAATTTATGGCAACAACAACTAACCACCTCGCTGATTGGTGGAAAATCCAAGTATTTTTTATTCAGGACTGCAATTTTTGATTTCCCAACTGGTTTAATTAGTTGGTAGGTATAGATAGCGAGCCTATTGTATTGTCTACCAGTTCACTTTAAGGCTTTATAGTGGAAACCTACAGTGACATGAGGCATGGATGGTGCGATAGCGTTAAAAGAGATATAAAACAGTACATTACTTTCGTAATTATTTATCACGGTAAGTAATGCATACGTGTAGATAGCCGCTATTTGACCACAATCTCATCAGATGGTTTTAAGGATATTTGTATGGTCTTTAAATTCCACCCAAATTAAATCTGAAAGCCAGTTCTATTCTTTAGCTGTTGATATAATAAAAGAGCTAACAGAAAGTTTTCTGCGGATGATCAAAACATCAATAACGCAAATTTAACACTAGAACACACTGCTTAGTTATTTGAAACAATTAACATATTCAAAGCCAAATTAATGAATTGAATATTGTAACAACTATATTTCATTACGTAATTTATACCACGAAACGCCCATCACAACATACATGAAAACAGTTATGTTGATCATGATAATAATCAGAGGCCTCGTATGTGAACCTAAATCACTAAAGTAGGTCACTTTTGAAGTTTATTACGAATTTACACCGCAGCGTGGAAATGTACTGTAAACATCGATAATTTATTATGTCCTGAAATGTGGATCGCTCACTGACATTACTCAAACAGATTGACACGACGACACAGAAACCACAAATATTGTAACAATGGATTTGAATATTTTTTATGTATGCCCGCGGCTTCGTCCGCATGGATTTTGTAATAACTATAATTACAAAGTTTCAAACATTTTTCGAAGCCTTTTAAAAAAATTAACCCTTGTCTGTATCTCAAGAACAAGTGTGGACCGCGTGTCGGAGTAGGTATATCTCGGGCCAGCTTAAAGTTGATGTTAGGCTGGACACAGGTCCAGCAGTGGGATGTGTTAAGGTTGTTTTTTAGCTACGCTAATCAGCGATAATTGCTGATTAGCATAATCAACAGGATTTTTTAATGTAAGTTGTTTATTCGTTTTAACAGTTTTTTTTATTTAGTAGTGCAGAATGACCTTCATGAATTAAAAAAAATACTTTCTATTTTTCATGCAAAGTCACAGTAATATGGCTGACTGTGTTCAGATAGGCGTAATACAGATACGCTTTAAATTCAAATCACACGATAAAAATCCTTGCCTACGCAGTTTCGAGAAAAAACTAGTAATTTGTGAGGTTTATTGACTGCAAATGACTTTCACACAGCATAATACGTATATTCCACCAGATATCAAAGCCCAGCCTACTGAATTAAGTTTGAGCTTTTACTGACTGAGCAATGTGTAAAGACTGAACCCCTGTTCGAAATTTTATTTACCAGATAATATTACAATAATTTAAAGTTACATTTGCAATTTTATTTCTTGAGCATGGACCATGCTCAAAAAACCAAAAACATCCATATAATTATATTCATAAAATCTAAGTTGTTGCTTCGAATTACTATGTGATGAATGAGAAATTATCTGTTAGAGCTAAGCTAAAAAATAATTTGCCCAGTCTATGTAAAATGAGGTTCTACCTTCTTAATGGGACTTTCACCGGTGATGGACTACAATTTTCGGACTAAAGAGAACATATACCTAAGCGACCTTTCAGAAGCAGGGATAACCAGTTAAAGCTAGCTGTCAGCTAAGTAAGCATCCCCGCACACGGGCCACAAAACGCGGCCACCTGTCACATTCATACATTTCATTTCGATTTTACAAACTATAGAAATGTGATGGGTGGCGGCGTTTTTTGGCGCCACAAAACGCTTCGTGTGCGGAGACTCTAAATGATGATGAGTGTAATTTGCTTATGTGAAAAAGGTACCGGCATAGATCAAAGTTTGTCTCTAATCGACACGTCCAGATTCCACCGACGTCAATCCTCGACAGCTTTTAACCCAATTCCTGTTCGTTACAATACAATCCGTAACACATCGCCGACTTTAATCAACTGACTGGTAGTAAATGTTTGTTTTCGTGGTATTTCGATTCGTGGAAAATATAATTGGTTTTACTGTACTCCGTTTCGTTCGATAGGAGCTGCACGTGAAAAAATACAGCATAACTTTTGCTCACGCTTGGTCATGCGAATAATGTACGTAGGCTACTCGTAATTATGGTCCCCGTTTACCCGTGAAAAAAGTATATAAGCACATTTTCCACAGTGTAGAATTTGTGATGACATTTCAATATATACTCGACCACACTTTTATCACACATTCTAACCAGTAGTTCCCGAGATTAGCGTCTTCAAAGAAACAAACTCCTCCGCTTTACAATGAATATTAGTATTCATTATGTTTACTTTCATGATTTCAGATTATTAGTAGACGTTATCAAATTATAGCACCAATATTATGATCCTACATCCTTAACGACTTTTGTCTTCTGAAAGTTCCCTTTGATAAATACGAAATAGAGATAACAAAAACTAGTTTTATCGCAAGTGCGAAAATCTGCCAAGCGCTCTATTTAATCTGCCATAAAAAATATCTCACAAAGAAAAATAACCAAGGCTGGTAGAGGATATCAATCTTCGATACTGTGCTGCCTAAACTACGTACGAAGTGGATGATAAACGGTCCTTTATGTTTTGCGAGGGAAGCGTAATTTTACGGCTCTATAAATGAAGATAAGATTGCAGCTTAGACCCTAATTTATCCAACGACGCCACACGATTACATAGGCTTATTTATTTCATGATTTTATTACTTAGCAAAAGTAAAAAAGTGATAAAGAAAAAGTAAACCTTTTGTGAACTGCCTGAGTCGTTCCTTGCTCTTAGAACAATATGGCGCAAACTATTGAGTTTTACAAACAAGTACAATGCGAAATTTTATAAATTTCAGTGACAACTTGAATGAGAGATCAAGATTCACTTTTAAGTGATAAAATACACAAAAAATTAATTAAAATTCACTAAATTAAAAAATGCCAATAAAATTAATGTAATTCTGCGTTGTGTCGTGGACCTAGTCACCTTACCATAGATATTATACCTACTTGTTTGTTGTATTTTTCCCGAATATACGTAACGGGTTTTCCGCAACACACTGACTTAAACCGTAAACATTGCTTTGCCTGTTTTTGCCCGACACTTTGACGACAATAATTGCATGTGCGTGTTTGGATTTTTACCATATAAATTAGTCAGTCGCAGAAAACCATGTTTAAACTGCTAAATATAAAATGTTTTAAATTATTTTCTTCATGAAAGCATGTTCGAAATATGAATCAATTTTGTATAATTTATTCCTTTATTTATCTGTATATGACTTCTTACAAAAAAATATTTTTTTATCCTTATTATCATACAATTTTACCTTACTCGCGTCTGTTTTTTTTGTTTTTTTACGATCCTCAACCTGAAGTTTGCTTAGCAGAGTCAGGAGAACTTTGCAGTAAGACCACCTAAATTGTACATTGGTCTCTGTAGTTCTATACTCCATTAAATTATCTTTCTATGACTATGAACCCAGTCACAATCATTTGCAACAAAAAGCGCAAAGCTCTCTTTTATTACCTTCAAACAAGTGAATTCACTTTCATCCGTAACAAAAGGAAGCTGTAATCCTTACATCATCCTCAGTCTACCGGTTATTATTATTGTTAACCACAATGCAAAGATCACACCACAAGCAGAATCCTATGGGATTAGCTGGTGCTGATGAGACGTTGAGGTCAGGAACAGTTATACACTGTACGTGGAACATATGAACCTCTGCGGGTATAAATCAACTCGGCGTGGTGTGTTTAAAGTGATTGCAAGGGATAAGCTTAAAGCGAGAGCTGAAATAACAATAAACAATTACTTGGTATTATTGTTACTTTTTGTTTAAGTTATTAAATCACAAGGAATATGGACGTGACTAACTGTAACCATGATGCATGCAGTGTTAACATTGAAATAATATATTCAACGTTAGCTAGTGAGTACGGGCAACGGCATGACAAGCAACCCTGTTCAGGTAATTCCCCCTTGTTTTATGGCGAAAAAATACATTTGGTAGAAGCAAAAAAAACGAAAATCGATAGCCTGATAAGCCGTAGGTTGTATGTGAAATACATTCATTTGTGCCTGTGCTTATTACATATTGGTAAGTTATTACAAGTAAATAATGAAGTTATGTGACACCTGCATAACTTCGGCTTACGCTTTTGTAATCTCAATTGTTGTTGATAATGTGACTATGTCAGACGATAAATTCATAATTTACTGTTTGAAATAAAGATGATTGCGGTCGGCTCTAAATGTTGAAGTGCTTTTAAAATTTTGTTAAAAACCACTGACTAAATTCAATATGAAAATTAATAAATTCGCCAATTTTTGTAAATTGTGCCAAATTTTAAGCCGGCAGAGCTTGTTATCCGCTGTCTTGCGGGATTCCCTTGGCCTTCATTACAATTTTCGTCTAATATTACATATGGATAATAAACAGGCTCCAATGGCCTACGAAACTGCTACCCATTTTAATGAGGATTTTGGGTTATTATTTTGCATCCTCTTTCTCGAATTGTCTTTTAGTAGTAATTTGTATTGTTTTTCCTTTAATTATACAAGGCTAAAGTTTACTGTTATGTTTTTGTTCAGTGTTTCATTTTATTTGGAATATGTTTATTAAACACGTCACCTGTTTCTAACTATTACGATGACATGCATGGTCAGGTATCGTTTTACTGGTTGTTGTGGAGGCACTGATGTCAAACAAATAGTTGTCGAATCTATACACAAAAAACAGGATTAAGGACAACAACAGAACGAAGATCCGACACTAGGTACAAAATTCATCATTCGTTTTGTAACACAAATTTAAATTGTACAGCTCATTTGCACCTTATGGCAACAGCTTTTGACCGCATTTAAACGTAGATGCTGAAGCTGACCTCAAAAATATTGTGCTAAGTATATCTTGATGATCGTGGTACCTTTCTTTATTTCTGATAGTTTTCAAACACGACCAAAAAGCTATACTTTGGTAACAGAGCAATTTGTGATGTTGTCTATTTTTTGCTTCCACCTACTTCCAATGATAATAAACTAGTCAGTAAAAAGCTTTAAGGCTTAAATCATATTAGCACATGCGAAGCCGCATTCTCCACGTCAGTCATACCAGATTATCAGCTAAGTCTCTAAAGTTCTGAAATTCTACCAACATGTTGCACGGGGGAAGTTCGGTAGATTGAGGCAAGTAAGTACTGATGAGCGAGAACGCAGTCTGCACAGTTACACTTCCTGTTTGACGACGGGTGTATGGAGATACGCTCAGCGGAAAATCTGAATGCATCCTCGTAAATGCAATCGGTCAAACTTAGATTGCGATTTTGAGAACTCAATTCGATCTGGAATTGGACTTCACCTGCCAGATAACTAATTGCATCATTTCATCAATTTAAATAAACTCATTATTTAAATTAAATCATAGATCTCATTATTTGATTGAATTTTGAATCATTCTGCAGATCCAAAAAAGATCCTTTAATTTCCCAGAAGTTTGCATACAGAATACCACCCTAGGTCAGAAATAACATAAGGATGAACCTTTGGTGAACTTATTAAATTCGCTGTAAACGGTCTTTGAAAGATTTTAAAAATAAAGCCGTATTTTTCAAACACTTTAAATCTGAAGGTTATTCAGCACTCATGAATATGTTTTGAAACATAATTAAATTCACATGAAAAGCATATTACAAATGCTTTAGTGAGATTATACTTCAAATAACTTTTTAAATAATTTAAGCTGAATACTCGTATTCCTACATAAGTACTAAATGATGTAGGTGTGGCCTAAATTGAGTGGTGCAGAAATAATTAAATTGGAAACAGCGAGGTGTTTTGTAATAAATCTTACTCGTGAGCCTATACGCAGTACTACATCATTATCTGAATCAGACGAACGTTTTTTCATCGTCAAAAAAGGCAAGATAGCCAACCATTTTACCAACGGGCAACTCAAACTCACAGCTTCAGATCTGCAAACAAATTAAAAAAATATACCTACGTGCAGATCTCAAGTTACAGACCTCATTAAATACATTTTTATAACAAAGCAATGTCCATACTACTCCCCCAAGCACAGCAACATGATATGGCAGAGGGCAAGAAGCGGGCGTAAGGTGAGCATGAAATACCACGACCGGAGCCTGTAAGCCGAAGAGCTACTTCAAGTTTTAGCTTACAATAATGTAAGGCTGAAAAAAAATAAACGTATACAAAAAAATTATGTATTTATAAAGCACTTAGAAATGTACGTCACGGTTAAACAAATATTTGTGTATGGTTAAGAGTATACAATATTAAACATTTTAATCATGTAATTGAGAGTAAGAGGAGATTTAAATTAAGCCTAATTTCAGGAACCCAGTACCGTAGTGGTTTTGCCATACACTGGAGTGATATTGGTAGCTGCAATTAATGGGTAGCACTTTTGTATGATCACATTAACAGATAGTGACAGTAAAAACTCATATGAGTTTTCTAACCTCAATTATTTGTTTGTTGTTGTTGCAATTTATTGAATTTTGTGATTAAGTAGTAAGTCTTCACAGACAGGAAACATAAGCAAAAATAATCTTCTCTAATAACAAGTTTATGATTTTGAAAACTTTCATGGTCTTCTTTTCTTTTCACAGTGATTTATTAATTCCAGCCTTCCAGAACAGCTGTCATTGTAAATGTCCTCAAGCTATCCAGCTATTGGTGTGAACACTTGACGCTTTTTCAAAACATTTGTGTGCGCTAGCGTTATTTGCATTGCTTCTGGATGTTTCCTTGAGTCATTGCTTTTGTTTGAGTTGGTAGTTTGACGACGGAGAGCTTGTTTTATAGCCTGCTAAAAATCTCAGTCTGAGACACAAACGAAAATAAACACATTTAAATAATATGTCTTTTGTTATTTGAAGTATTAGGTAAGTTATTCATACCTTTTAAGTTAAGTTTTGACCATAATTCGCAAGTTCTGATAATACCCAATCGAGGTGTTTATTTAATCTTTTTCATGACTAATTCTAATTCCGACTCTCGAAATCTAATAAATGATATTCAGTTCAAACTTTATCTTTCTTAACTATTCCTCATAATTTTGGAAGTTATTGAACAAAAAGATGATAATTAATTTGGTTAATAACAATGTTACATTTAAAGAATCGCAAATTAAAGTAAGATTCAAATCGTAAAATACAAATAAACACCATAAATACAAAATGCCAGGAATTCTTACTACGTGGGCTATTAAACAATAATTCTTTTTATCGTCTTTAAGCTCCAATTGAGTTCATTTATTTATTACAATCAATGCTATTAATTTTAAGCCGATAAAAGATTAACCATTACACTGTTCAACATTTTATAAATCTACCAACGCCTTAAATCCCGCGTTAAAAACATTAATACTTAAATACCGAAGGGTAATATTTTATCCGTTGTATCGATAATGAAATATACAGCTATAAGTTACCAGTTACCATACGGGGGAGCCGCACATAAGTAATATGACACTCATATTAATGCCCTCAATGATTTAGATAATGATAACGAGGCACAATAAAACTCTCAACGATGCGCCAAACAAAACCGAAAAACCAAAATTCCTTTATGATTAAAAATAAAAACGGACCCGAATGGACTCACACAAAGCATTTAGTACAACATTGACATAATAAAGATTAGGGGCTATAGCTGTAATTAATGAAATCAGTTTCCATTTAAACGAACGTGAGTAATCAAGTGAGTTTGGGTGGTATAGCCGGCGTCTTTGACAACGAGTGATTGAACTATAAAATTGGGAATCAATCTCTAAATTCATCTTTATCTTAAACTGACTGGCGGTAAACTGATGTGTGTTAATGCGAACTTCTAATTTATCGCCAAGTTTAATGATCGTTGAGACGTTGGAGTGATCGTAATGTTTCTATTGATCTGTTACAGTTTAAAAGGCAGTAAATTTTTACGATTTATTTACTTTGACATTGCAAATGGCAATTTTCCAGTTTTATAGCAAAAGCTGTCCTCGTTCCACTCTTTATTTCAAATGTAGAACACATCTTTTATGTGTCGCAAATCCGTCATTCTTAATTTTCTGAGACAAATTGATTTATTAATGCCTACTACAACATCATCGTTAACATTAAAGTCATCCAAGCGCACCGTGATTCGGTTTTCTGGTATTCAACACAACAACATTTTTAGCATCCGATGTTAAGAGCAAAAGGATGTTAGATGTGCTACCGGACTAATTGTTTTTAAACCTTCTTCATACGTAATAGCTTTCAATATTGAACACAGCGCAAATGGAAGATGAAATCTTTTAAAAATCAATAGGCTCTTTCAGATGTGATGCCGGGACAACCGCCGCCAGCTCCAAGATATTATCAGCAGCCACCGGTAATGAGACTGGGTGTTAGTCAGATGGAAACAGTGGGACATGTATTTTTAATTCCTATTTCTGAATGCAAAGGGTACGAGAGAGACTTTGAATATATCGATGCAGACGACGATAACATGCCTGATATTTAAAATAGAGATTCTGATCTCTAGAACTGATTCCAGCATTAAAATGAAGGTAACAGATTCAAATGATTTTCTTCAAAACATTCTTGATAATTTATCCAATACTGTTCACTTGAGTTCCAAAATATCCGTAACAAGTTTTTTTCTTATTAAGCAATTATATTTAGAAGTAACGTTACATTAGCATTCGATTACATCGCAGCGGTTGCTCTCGCTCGTCGAATATCGATCTTGATAAGCAACTAATTAAAGAATCAGCCGGCTGTATAGCAAAGTAGCTTGGGATCTAAGGTGATACCTCGTCTTGTAATCGAGAAGTCGATGCTTGCGCAATCAAGCAAATGGATCGATTCGGATTACGGGTATAATTAGCTCCTGCAACATAGAGCACGCGCTTTCTAAAGAAATGTTTTTGTTGCTTTTTTTGTTGGATATCTCCGTATTGTGTTACCTTTTCCAAAGAAACGCGTGGCTAAATAACTCTAGCTCAGACTGATAATAGAAGATGGGTATTGTCTGGCGCTGACTATTGATAGGCTGCAAAAAATCTTATTATCGATAATGATGATTCTTTATCTGAATGGCACACGAGCGTCGGTACTTGTCAAATTTCTATTGGGATCTTGACTTATCTATAAGTTCAGTTATAATTCCAGTTGTTACTAGTTACAAGTACTTATGATCACTTGTAAAACGGTGAAAGTAATTCCATCAATTGTTTTGGTAGTAACAGTTATTTTATTTCCAACTAGGTATTGTAGGTACAAATTGCAAGAATTTCTTGTTCGAAATGCTTGCGACCTTTATTTTTTGTACTTTTGAAGTCAATGGAATGTTAATAAGATTAGTTTTGGAGCAAATTTATTATTATTGATTGCAGAGTCGAAAATCTATCACGCATTTGCCTGGGTGCAAACAGCAGACGAGCAGATACATTTAAGAATTTCATACTCCATTTTGTTTTTCGAGAAAGTGACTTCCAAATTGCCTTTAGTTGTTTCTGCCTGGAATGCCTAGAAAGCATTTAATTTCAGTGGAGGTTTAAGTACACGAAACTAAATGCGACCCGTTTTATTTTCAAAAATGAAGTTATCCTTATGTCTACTTACTTAGTACTGAAACGACGCCAAAGTTTTCGGTCGAACTGATGATAAATTATCAAGATGATTAAATATTTGGAATATCTTACATCAAAGTGAAGTTTAAGTCAAGTGTAAGCTAGTGCATCATGATCTTAATGAATAATAAATTGTTGTTCTAGAGTGAGCTATTACCAATCTGGCCGACATCACCGTTCTTCATAATGCCTCATCTAATATTTAGTTTTGCAGCTAAGCCAATTAATTTAGTTTTAATTTTCCTGCCAGGCTTCAGGAAAACTAACGTTCAGCCAACCCGCCACAACCGCCCCAGCTGTTGCCTGACGTCATTATTAAAGGCTTTTCAAGAACAGGTGCTGATATGAACGAGGGTGAACGTTTAATTAATGAACACTAGTAGTTTCTTATGTAAGTGTATAATGTAGCGATGATACAGCGTGCTGACAGAAGCCAAGTTTAGCTTAAAAAATAATTGTCATATAACTTTACATCTTGGTCAAAATCGAATTAAAGCACAGTATCAATTTTAAAGATGACAGTTATACAATTAAAGTCGTTTCGTACTACAATCAGCTCCAGTTTTTGGAAGGCAATGTGTAAAAAAAAAAGTAATTAAAATTATTTGTCCAAACTGCTGAAATCCGTTACAATTTAGAAACATCTACAAAGGTTGAAATATTATTAGCACTAAGTTTCTAAATTACCTATCTTAGCATTCCAAACTTTTACTAAAGACTTATGTACTTGTTCGTAAAATAGCAAAGAGATACGTGAATATTTAGCCCAACTTTGCAACACCCTCTGTAGTTGAAAACAAATCAGTATTCTAATGAATTCGTCAACTCCGGCGCCATGTACAAAGTTTAATTAGCAACAAGCAAGTCTATGATAAATTACCCCTTCATGGTGATATTAACTTACGGAGCACTTGCCTGCTGAAACTAGTTCATTGAGGAATTAGCGCAAGGACTCGGTAAATAAATAAAACCTTCAGCGTAACTCTTATAGAATATTCCAGCAAATTTAGATTTCGCCATAACATGGTACAGTTTAGCAGATTAAGACCACACTTGGAACGTAATATTATAGTCGTTGAAAAATATATTTTATACTTTAGTGATTGGTGGTCACCATTCACTTGACAGATTAGCAACAGCCTTTTCTGTTGAAGAATATAAATCTATATGAAAAGTATGCTCAGAACAGCCCAATGGACCATTTTGAAACAAAGTAAAACTGGATTTTTAGTTAAATTCTTTTTTAGCTTGTTGGGTATCCTGTTAATTTCAAAATAAAAATAATTTTCCTCATCGTTACAAGTAGATACTTAATTAATTCTAATAATGGTAATTCTATCTAGCTTAGTTTGTAGTTGTCAATGACAATTTTATTAAAAAACGTTACGAGTAGGTATTCCAAGAATTTGTCTCATTTTTGGAGCTGCATTTACTTCAATTACATTAAAATAACAAGCACATTCATGACATTTAAAACTAAGTTCAGTTGAGCAGAGTTAGAAAACCCAGAAAATTCCGTTAAGTTTATAACTTGAAGAAATGCAGCATCTTTGCCTGGAAAGTTGTATCTATCAAGTACATGTTTCCAGAAAATGTTTGAGCAAAATATAACGAGACCGCTCAAATAGCTCACGGGTGTCATGGCCAGGGGGACGGTTTTGAATTAACTACTAACATGGCGACTGTGAAAGCGTATACGAATGTTTAGATTCTTAATGCTTAAGTATATAAGTTTATTTATTTTTAAGGCGACAATATTTTTTTATATGAAAAAATAAAAATATGCAGATTGATATGAGCCATTATTCTACAACATTGTTGATTATATGGAGTTCCCTAACCTGTGAGTAGTTACTAGTTAATATTATACAGAATGATATTCTAAACAGAAAAATTAGGAATTAGGACTAATTGTACAAAAGTAGATTGATCGATTTTTTCTTTGCACGAAAATTATAACATTAGTGTTGTACATATTTGATTACACAAACTAAGTACAAGTACCTAGAATCTTTTCGCTAGAGGAGTTCGAGTGAGCCTAATTTTGGAAATCAAAATCACTCATTACTAGTACCTACTCCCTCAAAGAGAGAAGATCATTGCCTTGGGTATTGTTACGACATAGGTATTCCACTATTAATGCTGTGTGCATGCCATTTCTCGCTCAACAGGTATGGGTAGGTATAGGGTTTTACGGACTTTGCTTTTAAAGTTTCTTGTTTTGAATTTCAAAGTGAATATTTTCATTACTTTCATAAAAATATAAAAATGTTTCGTATGCGAATTTATGTGATCGATGAATTTCAGGAATCAACTCCCCACGCGAGTTCACACCTCAACTTAAGGGTGAGGCGTTATTGCGCTGTTTAGTGCAGCATTTTTTAATGACTAGCTGTTAGTCGAAATTTTGACTTTCACAGCTTCACCGAGCCATTAGAGCTTAATAGGGTGAACGGAAGGCCAAACATTTGAAGAAACATAGGAAATCCAGAAAAAATACATTCGGTCTTGGGCTCAGGCAGGATTCTAACCGGCGTCTTCCGCATTCCGGGCTGCTGCGCTAACCACTGTGCGACCAGACCGGCAAAATTGATTCAGTATATTTTACCTGGAGGCCAGGTTTGTTCCACCAATGTTTAGGCATATACCTTAAACCTTATGTTTTTTTCTGGGTTTCCTATCTTTAGTAAGATGATTATGCATTATCCCTAATGCTAAAATAAAAGTTCCCTATTTAAGTAACGTGCCTAAAGGTGCCTTGAGGGTAGCTCGAGCCTCGTCTTAGGGCGTTGGGAGATGGCAACTGGACTTAAATTGGTGGCAACGACAAGCGTGTCACACGAATGTTCGTCACATGAATGATGAATCAGGTAACGCAAAGCGTTGATGAGGTCTGACTCTTATGCGACGCGTCGTCGGTGTTTCACCAAATACAGCAACGTAACGCTAATGAGGTCTCACCCTTAAATAGCTCCTCTAACAAGTCATGTACACTTTAATGATCACTCGGTGCAAGATCAAGATGTATTTAATTGGGTTTCGTTATGTCGAAGTGGTTCAATGTTTGCAGGTGTCCGCTGCACGGAATATAGATGGCTTGTGATTTATGTGAAGTATTTATGATATAAAGAAACTGGAAATTCATCGATTTGGATTAAAATTACCTAATTTATTAAGTATCATGACTTTTACATGATATTTGTTATGAAATAATAAAATATTAACTAGTTAACAAATATTTCTTGATCCTTCCGGATTACTGAAATTAAAAATGTTTTCAACAAGAACTTAAAAATTCAACAAATTCATGTCATGATCACAAACTACTTTTGTTCGAATTACCTTTTAAAAATTGCTACATAATCAAATTGTATGAAAGTACTTATTGCATTTACTACGAAAAAATATGTTCTTGATAATACAAGAGGTGGATTTATAAGATTATTATTTTTATTATACTTACAATATTTATTTTATATTGGAATAATACCTTCAGAAGTAAAATTGCTAAATCTAGAATCAACGATTTTTTTTATATATCTGTTGTGATGGTGCGTTGTTGATTAGAAGAAGAAGAAAAAAACCTTTTGATCGACTATCGATTTCATAATACAATTTATTTTAACAACTATTTTGGTGACCTTATCAAATGGCAGTCGGTGATCGAAAACTCCGCTTCTGTTCCAAATAATATGAAACATGCTATGCCTGACATAGGTTAGTCCTAATAAGATTGAAAATCGTAATTTCAGTATGAGTACTAACTGTTAGCACAAGTAATAGAAAAAAGAATACTTTAAATACTTCCAGTAAAATTCAACTCTATGCAAAGGTCTGCGAAAAGGGTACATCTTAGCTATAGATCAGGCGACGTGGGAGGCTAACCTTAAGCAGTTCCGTTTGAATATTATTTAGCTTACAGATTCTTATTACTTATTTAACCTTTGAATATGCTGGAAAAACATTGGATGATGTTCAGAAAACCTCCATTAAAAAAACATTTTGATAATATTTCAATGTTGAAGCATGAGACATCTGGACCAATGACCAATATTAAGTGAGAAAATTCATTGTTGGATTTTTAAAAAACATCGCTATATTAAATAAACTTACAAATAGTGCTTAACACTTAGCTGTTTTTAAGATTTTAAAAACAATGCCAAAATGCTTATTATTGATAACATCAATAAAAGCCATTTTTAGAATACAATACAAAGTAAGAAAACGTCTTCTGGCAAATAATAAGGCATAAACACCACTGCTGTCCTGTAAGCCGTACAAAAATGCCTTCAGCAACTCAGAGTATGCCTTATACGCCTTAGCGTCTTGTCACATGGCATGGTACTTAAATCAGCTGCCAATGCACCTGTGGAAACGTCGATTATGCAAATGGTGCCTTTTAACTAAACACCGCACTTTGGTGTTGCCTGCGTAAAAGGGTAAAACTACTTAGGTTTTTTTGTATTTTGTTGATTGACTTTAATAGGGTTTATTTGCTTTATCAAGCTGCTAAAGGTTTTGAAACAAAAAAATATGGCTTTTTGGATTCGGTTTTGTTCTGATTATTTTGAAGTAAAGTGTTGAGTGAGAGTGTGATGAGTTCAAATTGATGCATATTTATGGTACTTATATTTTTAATTAAAGCAAGTTTAGGTGCTTTGTGACTAAGTGGTGACTTTCGTATCAGCAGCGATCGCTGCGAAAAGCTACACGGGTCAGCTCCAGGTCGAGGTAGTGGGATGAGTGACCACAACTGTCTACCCTGACTACAAATTCAGGTTTTGTTTTCCGGACATCTCCGTGACCCGTTGAGCAAATAATCACATGATAACATTAAATAATATAAAGGAGATGCATGTTCATACACAAGTAAGTGTAAACTTAAAACAGTAACACTACTGACACAAACTTAAATAAAACAAAAATAAGGCGAATTACATCACTGTCGAACAGAATTCCCTGCACAAAAAACTCAACCCGCTATTTACAGTATGACCAAAAACATGCAAAAGGTATTGCTGTTTCACCAAAAAGTTTCTACACTTAATCCCGCGAGTAAAAAGGCAGTTGACACTCGAAGTGGCAACACAATCCGTTCGAAAATCGCCGAGGCGCGCGTTTCGATTCAATGGCCGTGAGGAATGACCAAGCGAGGCTTGGCGAATCTGTCTAATTTGCCCACAGTGCTTCTTCAGACGTAGCGGGCCGACTAGGGCTGTAGGCATTGTAAGTAAAAGCTAAATAATACCGGTTTTATTACCAGTCAAAAGTGATGGCATTATAATGTTTGGAATTATTTGTACACGTCTGAAGAACACGATGGAGCAAGTTTATACTTAACAAACGTTTTCTTTCGAATTCAGGAACAACACACACACATACACACACAAGTACACACACACACACACACACACACACACACACATCGTTCACAGTCACAGTTTATCGTGAGAATTTTAATGACATAATATATCATCCATTTAAAGTATTTTGTGTTAATCAATTATTATGTGTACGTTACTTTTTAAGGTATTTCCTTTTTTTATTTTGAGATGTGGTTCTTTAATTGTTTCCGAAATTTCGAATCATTTTAAGATTATTTGATTTTAAATAACAAAGTTCAAATAGCCTAGAACACTACACATTTTTTAAATAGCAAAATGACTGAAAAGTTTCAAAAAATAAAGTGGAGGTTTTGCGAACCGGTATCCAAATACGAAATACGAGTCTCTTAAACAAACGACATTCTGCATACAAGTCGTGACGTTAAACGCATCGACAGACGATACCTAGAAAAGGCAAGACGTGATGTAGGATGTATGTTCACTATAATGAGATACCCTCCTTCACGATGATATCCCTAATGGGATAGTCAGAGGCACACTGATTGTTGCCGTCATGGTGAACGGAACATTCAGAAGCCCACATTTTTCGTCGCAGTAATTTCAAACAAACGTGGTAAGGGGCGAACCTGGCTCCGTTATCCGGGTTGCTTGGGTTTTTTATCGGTGTTTTCATCACCGGAGGGTTAGCCGTAAATTGTACAATGAACGTAAAGTAGGTGTGTTCTGGCCAGATTCGATCTCGGGACCACGTTCCGTGCCAAAATGTTTAACCACTGGGCCACGATGCTCTATAATGAGATACAGTGCGCTTTTAATAGTACAATTAACTTGAAAATAAAAGCCTTCAACTCAATTGGTTTTTTAAATTGGCAGGATTTTAAAAGGGATTTTAAATTGAGCTGTAATATTTGCAAGGGTACCTTATTCAAAACAGATCAGAATGTTATAGGGGCAATAAAGTTAATAGGGCTCATAATCCAAAAGCAATTTGTAGATCGGATAGCTTCTACTTTCGATGTAGAGTAATAAACGCTGTTGCTAGTAACCTTTTGATGGGCAAGTATTTCCAGTAACTGAGTAGATGTATCTAGTAGGTAGCATATTACAAGAACTTCATTAAGTTGAATAAGACCGTTGGAAACTTAATGTTTTGAGGCATAATTTTGTAAAATGGTCTAGTCAAAATAAAACCTTATATCACTTAACAAAGAGCGGCAAAAATTAATTAAATAAAAGGCTTAAATTATGTCAGTTTACACTTCATCGTTTTTCTAAGCAAAGACGATCATTGTCCTTACTTTCAAATATTGCACCTATTACTCGAAACACACACAAAAATATTGTATCAACGTCAGAATTAGGTTTATAATAGCCACTCTCTGGTAACTTGAGCTACCAATGCCAATGTCGTCTCAACTGTCACTGGTAGCTTCAGCTAACGGTCTGTATTCAGTATAAACGCTTATTTAATGAGCTTTTCGTCTGTGTGTTTATCATTTTGTGATCTTAATCGGAAAATTAGCAAATAATTCTCGGAAAGTTCGCATAAATTCGCAACAGAAAAAATCAATATGGCGTAAACGATGTGACAGGTGAGAATACATTAGGTATTTAGCGGTGACGATAGAGTGGATAAGACTTCCTGATTATTATTTAAAAATCACACTTTAATTTCATTGAGACCAAAAGTGGTTAACTCTGCTGCACTGCCTACAAAAAAAAATTGGTTCCAAATTACCTTGTTAAAAAGCGATGCCTAAGGAGAAAAATACACATGCCTTATAAACCTCGTAGATAGGCAGAATTCGTAAGTTGAACACATCGACATAACATCCACTAGACTCCTGATAACACATTAGCAAAGTCTGTTAATGCCTGAGACTATTAACTAGTTCTGAAATAAATGTAACTGATTCGGCCATGGATTACCTTGATAAATTCCTTTTCACACTCCAAGTAGATCGAAGAATCTGGTTTTCTTGTAAGGAATATCCATGGACAATAATTCACAACAGCGCTTTCAAGCCTCAAACTAAGCAAATCATATACTATGGGAACTCGACAACGGATAACATACTTTAATACATTTTTACAGAAGAAAAACCTAGTACCTACAAATCAAACAGAATATGTTCATAGTGTTTCTGCTTTGCGGTCATTGAATCAGCGAACGTTTATTAGCTTACTTCTCAACCAGTACTGGTTGATTGAACCAGACGTCGAAGTTAACATTTCATTAAAAGAACAAACATCGGGCGTCTAGTGCCTACAAAGTCGATGGCACAGCATTACTCTACGGTTTACAAAAGCACCCTCAGCTCACGAGCTCCGGTTGTCCGAAATGGACTCGCGCTCAGACTTCATTAAAAGCAATAACGCGGAGCCCACAACGCAATCCCGAAACTAATCTCTTTCGTTTGAATTTTGTACGAGAGTCAAATCTGAATCGTAGCCGGGATCGGACCAGAAGACGGGAAATGAGAGGCTGTTCATGTGTAATGAAGTTTCAGTGTACCCACTTTTAATACGGTTTTGGTAACGCATGCACAGCATTACTGTCAAAAACTACCTGTATGCCTTTAGACTAGTTTATTATACTTCATCATATCAGCCAAACGACGCCCACCGCTGGGCATGGGCCTCCCCCAAAGATCTTCACAACGATCGGCCCTGCGCTGTTCGCATCCAGCGGCTTCCCGCGACCTTGACCAGATCGTCGGTCCACCTTCTGAAAGGCCTGCCCACGAAACGTCGTCCGGTACGCGGGCGCCATTCGAGAACCTTTCCGCCCCAACGGCCATCGGTCGGCATTCGATCAAGCAGGGAAATACCAAGCATAGGTCTCTCCATTGCTCGGGTGATCTTGAGCCTTCTTATGAGACCCATAGTGAACGTCCACGTCTCACTCCCATATGTCATTACTGGCATCACATACTGGTCAAAGACTTTCGTTTTGATACATTAAGGTATTTTGGACGCGTAAATATGCCGGACTTTCCCGAACGCTGCCCATTCGAGCTGGATTCGACGAGAGATCTCTTTCTCGAAGTTGCACTGACCTAACTGAACTGCCTGTCCCAGGTAAACATAGTGGTCAACAACGTCTTCTAAAATAACAAGAATCCCAGGTCATCATGAAAATAATCTACGCTTTTGCAAATTGTAGATGAACATTTTGTAATGAAATAATATTGAAAAGAATAGCTATCTAGATTCATGCTGACTTCAGCATGATTCTAGATAGCTACGACTAAGACTTCTTAATGATAGAATTGACGTGTGAACCGGTGGTAAGTAGTCACTTTTGGGTTAATTAAGTGTTTGTAAAACGCTTTCAACAATACTTAATAAGTAGTTTTGATTACTTTACTGTTAAGCAAAAGCCATTTTGTGAGCTTCAACAAAAACAAATAATGGGTTCACTATCATAGGTAATGTTCACAACTAGGCGTGTCACATATCTATACATCTTACATTTTACCAACCGCGGTGCAGTGGTTGCTGCAAAATATAATTTGGTTTCTATGCAATGAAAGTATTTTTACAATATCTAATTAACTTCCCGAAGCAAAAGCGTCATATCATCAATCCAATAAAGATATTTTTAGTCTGTTGTTTACCTCAGTGAACAAACCAATTCAGTATCTAAATTCGGACGAAAACACAAAGCACAATGGGGTAGAAAAATGACGTCATCCTGCTGAAGCATTAATCTCAATTAAGATAAACAAATTTAAATCACTTTCTGTTCCAAATTAGAGCCAGTTATCTATCGCCTAACAAAATGCGGGGCAAAACAATTCATCAATCAAGACAAGGATATCTACTTAAAAATACATTAACTCGATTCAAACAAACAAACCTTATTTAACAGGTGCCTAAAATTCTATCTTCATTCCAACCTAATTGGTACTAACGAATCTTCTGATAACCTACATCAGTATTAAATTGTCAAAAAATCATTTTATAATCATTTATAATGCTATTTATCTATTCAAACCGGCTAACTTCGACAAAGGAGTTTGTTTGAAGATAGACAAGTGAGTTTGGAACCATGTCGGATTAGGATTGTTAAACAAACGATATCAGATTGTTAGGAGGAAACGTACGAATGTGGGGCGGATGTGGAAGTGATGTGGGCATGACACGGTGACGCTATAATAATAGTTTGGAGGCTCGTTATAAAATAAAACGAAGAACGTTCTGCATGGCCGGCCCTTACCATGTAGAGTACGCCTATTCGGTGGTACATAAACGGTGTAATGTACTTGTCATACCTGGCTGAACGCGGAATGTGTAAATATTTTAATGAGGTTACTACTCTGATTCAACTGTCACTCTTTTTAGTTTGGTTAAATTGTGGTCTTTCAACTCGTTTTGGTAAGTATCTGATAGCTAGGCAATAGGCTATTATTGAAAAAGCTTAACCGGTTCACAGTCCACAGCTCACATATCGCACCCCTCCTGGAAGAAAGCTGCAAGTGAAAAGTGACAACTTTTCAGGAGCGTAAAAAAACTGTCCTAAAAATTAACGAATATAATTAGAAATATGTATTATACATCAAATGATAGCTAAAAGCATCCTTGATGAGCTTACGTGTCTATATTTTGAATTCACGTAATACATTTCGAGAAAAACCGAAAAAAGAGCGTTGCGTAATTTTTCCACGAAACATATTAAACACTTGATGAAGTAATTGTGAATATTGCATTGTTGACATGATAAAGAAGTCTAACTGTTTGGTATTATTGCAGATAATCCTTTATGACCGTTCTGATTTAGTCGTGTGTTCAATGTGTAAATGTGGTTTACGTAGGTTTTCCTTGAACATCTCGTTTAAGTAAAAATAGTTGCATACTTTTATCTTGTGAAACATCATATTGCTTATGGTAGTGTTTGAAATTGAAACTTAACTAAAAATAAATAGGTTGAGATATTTCTTGCATATCTTTTGGGAAAATGTATTTGCTGTCAAAAGGATAAGCTTTCAAAAGGACGGCTTTGTTACCATGGACAGGGTAGAAAGACGGAGTTTGCCTTTGACTTGCACCGGGTCAATCAATCTCTAATAATAATGTCTGAACGAGTAATGTAAAAGAAATATCAAAAGAAGCATTATGAATGCAATTAAACATTAACATTTTAACCGCCAGGCAATTTTCCAACAAAATGTGCCTCTAGCGCCGAGCACGCATTTCCAAGGTCAATGTTAGACACTGAAGGGGAATCAGGTATGATTCACACCAAAACACAGAACTTTCACAAAAATGGTGGTTTATTTGAAATCGACACTGTTACACGTACAGACAAGAGCACGGGCAGCTGAGGATTAACTGCCCGATACTTTCAAAAACAAAGGGTTGCTTAACATTTACATTAACAAAGAACCCTCAAAAAAACAGAATAACAATTTGCAATAATTTAAAAGTTGGTAATGAGTGCGTCGCTAACATTCCCCACCTCAGTGCTGGTACAGTACTTAAGCACTCACAGAGATGAGGGTCCTCACCTCGATTAGCCAAACCCGGCCGTCTTTGCCAGGGAACTCCCCTGAGACCAGTCTCTTTGTTGCGGGGGGAGTTTGGGTCCACCACAAGAACCAAGTCTCCAACTTGGAGTGGTTTCTTTTCCTTGTGCCATTTTTCCCTTGTTAAGGGGTCAGGCAGAACCTCCTTAACCCTCCTCTCAAATTCACCGTCGGAAGGTTGTTTCTACTGAGAAGACACGGCAAGAAACTCAGCAGTTACTCTTTTTAAATCGTTCAACGTTTTACAATACAAAGTGAATGTTTGAATAAACCAACCAAGTCATACAGTTTTGACATGAAAGTAAATACAACAGGAAGTTAATGAGTAAACTTGGGTAAACTTGAGCAGGCCAGTTCCCGAAGGTGGCACCTGTTCACAAGTTGACGTGTGAGCCAGCCATCATCCCACTCAACCATATTATAGGGAATGGAATGACCCGTCACACAACTTTGCCAGAACATGTCGGCCAGCCGCTGGGATATACGCCATTGCTTGCGCAAGAAGAGGTCGGAGTCGTCGAATAATGCGCCGATGACAGGCAAGTTCGAGGTCATCCTCGAACATGTCACGAGTCGAGTCACTTACTCCAAATCACTTTCTCATAGGCTCATGCCTATGAGAAAGTGATTTGGAGTAAGTGACTCGACGCCATCCGGTTCAACCGAGATATGCATGAGTGGCCTGCTATTTACCATATTTTCCACCTCGGCAAGCAACGTGAGCAATACCTCGTCCCTATTAGCCCGTTAGTTCAAGACTACCTTTAAAGAAGTTTTGACGCTTCTTATTAGTCTTTCCCATGCCCCACTCCAGTGAGGAGTTGCCGGGGCGAAGAAGGTCCAGTCCATTCCATTGTTGATACCTTCAGCATTAAGAACCTCGTCATCTAGCTCCAGTATGGACCGCCGCTGCTGCTGTACAGGTGACGCGGCCAAACGCGCCTCCCAGCCATCCGCCGCAGCGCCATGATAAGCGAGTCCGTTGTAAGAGAGGCAACTAACTCGATGTGGACCGCCCGGACTGTAAGACAAGTGAACAATACCTACCGAAGAAGTACAACCCACAATAAGTGAGTGGCCGCTGGTGATGTGCCATTTGGGCCTTTGGTAGGTCCCCCATTCGAGGTATCTGCGGTTGACTTTTTTGCAGTCTGCATATTGCGAGGCAATAAACTTGACGATAGGCCTAAGCCTTAATTCCCAATACCTTTGTCTAAGCTCGTTTATTATGGTTTCCTGATTTCCATGTGCTGCTTTGACATGATAATGTCGGATTTTCAGCTTGGCCACAGGGTGTCAAGTATTATAGGCCTCCTCACGTCCATGCCGACATCTACAACGGCGTCGATGCGGCCGCCTACCCGAAGCAAGCAATGTTCATCAATTAAAGGCGTTAACCTTACCAGTCAGCTACTGTGTGATAGTGGTTTTGCTTCCTTTGATGCCATGACCTCATCAGGACGCCAGGCCGCGACGTACGGGGGAGATCAGCCGCGGATCGCTGGCTCCCACCAACCGATTGTACACCGCGGCCTTCACCACGTGCCTCAGGGCGCTTGCAGGCCCCACTGGCCCCGCAACCCTACGTGTCGCCCATACGGGACGCAGTGGGTGGGTGACAAGTCCACCACACTGCCACGCCTGAGTTATCTTCGTTTTCCGGTGGTTCACCCTACTCACGCCCTTCATCGAGAACTCATGAGGGGGTTATTTGTATTACTAGCTGTTCTGACTAGACTAAACTTCGTTATGTTTTCAAACATTCAGTGTCACGTGCCAGGGAGAAACGGTTGCTAAGAGAAACTGAATTGTGGTTTTTACTATAGGTATTCCTAGCATTTCTTCAAGTGGTGAGTAAACCAACCTTTCTTGAGCTTCAACAAACATATTATCAAAACCAAAATTAGCCAAATCGATTATCGATACCGAGTTTTAGACAGGTGAGACTATCGAATAGCAATCAATTTTGATATACATATAGAGATGAAGCGAGCGACGCTTGGCATCTCTCTGAGGGACAAAGTGAGAAATGAGACCATTCGCAGACGCATGTCATTGACATAGCTACGAGAGTTGCAAAACTGAAATGGCAATGGGCTGGTCATGTATGCCGAAGAGATGATAACAGGTGGTCGTACAGAACCCTTGTTTGGAGAGCTCGTACAGAAAGCAGAAGTGTTGGCAGACCAGCTGCCAGATAATCGGACGATATAAAAAAGACGTTATAGGACCGACCTGGACAAGACTCGCCTCATCAAGATCTTCTTGGAGAGCCATGCAAGAAGCAGTGGACGCACAAATGCTGAGAAGAAGAAGAAGAAGATAAAGATGAGTGGTTATCGTCGTCATGGAACTTTGTTGTGATTTCATTGGTTTGAAGTCGCAATTCTCATGACATTTTCATTTCATTACTTGAAGCACGTAATTCTTAATAGTGCACAGACGAAAGTGCGTGCGCTCCCATTTTGATTTTAGTAGACCATAGAAAGACAAGATAAAATTTCAGATAATAAACCAAAATGTTAACTTTTTAAAAGACAGATCTCGGTTCCAGACATCGGTGACTATAGACATCGGTGATCGGCCCCGCAAACTATGTTCTGTTTTTATAAATTCGTTGCCTCCGAATAAAGAAGGCAAAGAATATTGAGTAAAACAGGACATAGTGAATACTATTTTTAACTTTGTTGTTTGCGTTGAAAAATAAATCACTGATCAAAAAAAAGTACGAAAAAGGTACGGACCACACTGAGGTATGGTTGTGGTACGGTTGTATGATGGATAGTACGGAAAACCGTACTTTTTGGTATAGCCTGGCAATGCTGGCAAGCGCACGACTAGTTTCTATCCACGATCCGAAGGGGCTCAAGAGCGGGAGAGGAGGCGGGGGCACGTTGCGTAGCCTCCCCTCCTGCGCAATAACAACTATTACCATAAATCGCACTGTTACTTTTGGGTTGGAATGAGTATGTTTCCCTTATTACGACACATAAATTCAATGCTAGTTTTACTTAATTGTTTTTGCGCCATAAAACTCAGAGACCCACTTCCAAGAATAAATATTTAATACTGATTACGAAACTGTTGAAACAAAACGAAACGTCGAACTAAACTATTTTTCCAATTACGTCAAAATCATTTTGAAACTCTTAGTAGAATGAATACGTATCAATAGTTATAAAATACAATATCGACAAAAGTTTCGTGGAAGAAATACGCAACTAGACTTGCACAGCGAGAATCGCCAAATAAATCCCACAAGAAGTAAGCAGCTACAGTTATACGAAATTATTTTTCAAAGTCTTCCCTCGAAAGTTTTGTTAGTTTACATATGGTATTATTCATTTGGAATTTAGTAAACATTTAAAATGCAAATGCAATAACTTCGTTTCCATGATGGAAACATAAATAATAATAATGTTGTAATATTTTACTTATTTGTATTTATTTCCTTAACTTTAAGGACAAAAATTATGAAAAAAATTGACAATACGTATTGAATTTTTCTTGATCTTTTAGTGCAATAAAAAAAAATACGCACAAGTGGAGTTGCAGCTTTTCTCCAGGGGTGGTGCGATATGGGCTGCGAACAATTAGCTTCTAATTGTTATATATTTGTGGATTTGTGGACCTGTTAAAAATAGTATTATGGGATTTTCGTCCTTATTAATAATTATTATTGAGATCTTATTTCCTATTCCAATGATTTTTTTTTCTCTTACCCGTCGACTTCCAAAAAGTTTTGAGATTTTTTGTTTGTTCCATTCATATACATAGCGCATTGAATTCCTCACTCAACTTATTGTGACGTTTCACAAATAACGATGGCTGCAGCGACGTCACATATTTTGTTTCAATCTGTCTATTATTTATAAAGGAAATAATAATATAAAATATAGCTTAAATTCAAAGTTTTTTTTTTAATAACAGGATCGGACAGGACCGAAAAGACGTAAAAACAAGATGTTTATTGTATAATTATTTATCATTTATGTCATTTTTTTTTATATTACACAATTAAACTAAAAACTATTAAACTGTTCATTAAAAAAAATTACACCGATTGGGTCTGTAATAGTCTTTGCTTTTATTAACAAACACGGCTTCAAGTCAAGCTTTGCAAACTGCTTCAAAACTCAAATTGAATGACAATATTAGTATTTCAGATGAATTTTTAAATAAACCTCAAAGAACCATTTCAGCAATTAAACTTATTACATACAATGTTGAATACGCAAAATCTTATAATTAACGAGCAAACGTTCAAACAGAATACCTTACCCAGTCTTAAAGTTAATTTAAATATTTTATACTACAAAGTTAAGCTTAAGGTGCGCCTAATACTGGACGAGGGAAGAAAATTAAACTTGTTAGTCGTTAATCTAGGGACAGGTAACTTTTTAATTCTGTTAACGAAATTGTCATATTTCCTTTGAGTCGTCTTTAATGAAATAAGCGGAAGACGTAGGAGGGTCAGATCTAGAATTTTTATAAGCACTTTGTATTCACGGCAAGTCCAAACTTGTGCACTTTTGTGTTGAAATTTGTTTACAATGCAGAGAGCGTCTCGATTTATTATGGCTAACTCAATAACAGTGAAAATCTTTTGAAGTTGACGCTTTGCGCCTAAAACAAAGGAGAGGCCCTTTACGACTGTTCTCTTCGAAGACATCTGGAAATTAACAAGTCTCAAATTTATTACGAGTTGGATTAGCTTTCAACGTTTCATATCATAATCTGAAAGTGTTTTACTGTACGGAAGCGGCGGTAACGGTTTCTTGGTCGAAATGAGAATTAATTGTAATTATTACAAGTAACGAGGCTTTACGACGAATCTTACAGAAACTCTCTAAGAGCTTGTCATAAAGACGAAAATCAAACAAGAAATTTGAAGTTCACGACAAAACTTGATTTTAGCGGACGATTGTCAGTAAACTTAATGCTTAAGGTGATTTAGAAATATTTTAGCACTTTAAACTCAAAGGCCTTGAACTTTTGGATGGACTGAAAATTATTCTAAAAGCTTTAGGATAATATGTTTTTAAATAAACTAATACACTTTGTTCCACTGAAACCTGTCAATGTTAACGTTAGCTTGTAAAACATGATCCGTCCATCGACTGCAACACCGCGGGAGTCGCCGTTGCTATGTTCGTCTCTAGATCAATTTTCTGGGTCACCACCCCAGCTAGGATTTAATACTCCTTTGGGCGTGTGTGGAGTTGTCTAACCTTTCGGCACATTACGTTGTAAGGCGGCACTTACATCGTTATTACTCTACCTTCCTCAGCATGCCAAAAATAACCATCATTGTCCAGCTGTAATTGTGCCCGTGACAAAATGTGCTATCCCGAAACTCCAGAGAACTGTCGGCTATAAAAGTCACATGTTCACCCTACGCTTATTGCCCCCATAACAATTTAAGGAAGCCGAAAGGGTGGCGCGGTATTCCGAAAACTTTTGTTTGTCTCTCGGTCCTCGGAATTGTTTTATAAACAATGTTTAAAACAGACACTTTATGGTCCACTTGCTTTATCTTGCGACCTATTGTTCTGTTGAATATTTCCAACAATAAAATTGGCCTTGTAAAATGTTATGAGTCAAAGCTTTCGCTTTTGAACGATCAATACGGGTGCCGATGATAGTTAAACTTTCCTTGTCGTTTACAATTTTTCGTTTTCAAATAAATATGAAAACGAAAGTTATGACTCAAAGGTTGAATATTAGGTGACTGTACAAACAATTGTGTCAATTGTTAGTTCGCTTTGTTTAGGGTTTTACGACGTCAACAGATATCGCTTTCGTTTGTGATTTTTACAACGAAAGTGAACATTTTGTTTAAAGTTTTGATCTGGAATTTCCTTAACCAAGTTGTAGGAGAAACTTTAAAGAAATTAAGTTTCATTTAAAAAAATGCACTGCCACAATAAATCTTGCTAGTTGATCTTATTTCAATGAATCAACAAGAATATTTGTAGAGAAAGCAAAATAATTCAGTCTTGACTCACTCATTTTGTTTTTTCACAACTATTAATTTGATTGTGATCACTCTTCGGTAAAAATGACAACTCATCCAGCGAAGAAAAAATATAAAATGTGTGCATTTGGAGGTTGGATGTCTAATTACTAATATTTATCTGAGCCTACATTATAGGAAAAACAGTATTGCAAGTTTAAGAACCTACTCATTTCAACGTTGGTTGTCGTGGCTGACTTTTGCCCTAAATGACACGTGGAGCCCTTACCTCAGTCACCTCACTAGCACCGCTTTACGTTTGTCAAAATATCGCTGCCGGCAGTAGGGAAGTGATTTTACAGCAAAGGCAATAGCAAAAATGTCTATGTTGCAAATAGCAAAGACGATGATCACTCATTCATGCCATATAGATTACTCAATCGTACACAAAATATTACACTAGTATTTTTAACACGCCAACATTTAACTGGGAGGTTTATTTTCTGGTAAGTTCATTTGATACCACATCATACTTAACTACAGAAGTTCAATATGATGTAAAACTATGTGTGCTAACAAAGTGATCAAATAGCTATTATCAGTTTGCCAAAAACAATTACAATGAGTACCACAATGAAAAAGTCGTATTTAGTTTGAAGCGTCTAAAAACTCTATAACAAGTAAAACACGATTTCAAATATGGTTGCGTTTCTTAAATACTGCTGTTTAGACATATTCTAGCTCTCTCATATCATTTTGATGCAAGACTATACGTGCTTGTATGCTAATTACTATCGTAAGTTGTTGCTGTGTGAAATGTAGTTTTGACCTTGCCACTAAGAGTTTTGTTTTTTTTATAAATGTACGAAATTGATCTCAAACTCTAATACATTACGTTCGAGAAAAAAATTTACTTCAAATTATAATTTCAATAGTTAATTAATAAGAAAAACTAAAATAGGTTTCTCATGTTCTTTATTTGAAGACGTTGACTTTACTTATTAGTAACAAAACTTGCTCAACATACTCTCAGGTATAATATTAATTAACTTTCAACTTATCTTTCATTATTGCAAAACTTTCACATCGAGATTTAAAAGTTTTATGTCATCTTTAAGCATTAACCTATCTGAAAATCATATTAAGTTAGTTTCATGTACCTTAAATATGTATCTTAACATAGCTAGTTGTAATATGCACATCCTAGAGTTAATAATCAACAAAAAATCCTGATACTGACGTGGCCCCGATGCTGATGAAAAGTCGCGTCAAAATTATAGAAGCAGTTTATTGCTTTGTAATAATGGCTTTATCGGCTATATCTTTATCATTTTGATGACAACATTAGCTTAGTTAATGTGCATAGTTCAAAAGTGCTTGTTGTTCTTGAAGCTGACTGCACATCAGACTTAGGTGACCCATCTAAGTAGCGACATCTTCATTAGGTCCCTTAAATCTGAAGCCGTCCCTACATGAGTCACAATTAAAATAGGCAAGAAGTATGTTAGTAAAACTCATTTTTTCGTAACGTAAACGGATTCCACCTACAACTTAAACTAAAGTAACGCGCCCAAACTTTGGTAACACATCATAACTCAGATCAGCCTCCGAAAATTCCTATCTCTTTACGTAAACACACGGTCTCCAAACGCCTCTCTTTGTATGGCGGATTTATAGCCGTTTCATTCGCTTTATTTACTTTTATAGAGGCTTGATGCCGTAGAAGTCTAAGCTATAAATAACAAGTGGACCATGGTGAGACGATCGGACACTAGCCGCGGTACTGTGAATAACATTTTCCTCTTATTATGTTTTCGGTTATAAATTAAAGAGATTTATTCGTCCCCCGTGTGGTAAACAGCCTAGTGCCACTTTCGTTTAACTATCAGCATTCGCCCCTCTATTGTCCGACAGAGATGGTTATCATGTGAAGTATTGCGCAGTGGCAGTGTTGGCTACGTTTGATAACTGTCGCAGATGTCATTTAGGCAGTGACCTAATTAAAAACCGAAATTTACACGATTTCAATCTCTTAATCGAAACTACATTATTTTTACGAACATTACTAAGTATAGGTCGGGGTGACCGCCCCACGCCGCACATAGAAATGTTTCTGGTGTCGCTGTATGATGGGTTATACGTCATTGTGAATAGGTCTGTTTGTCCGTTAATATATTATATATTATTTTAATAAAATATTATAATAAAAAGACATAGATAGGTTACTTTTGCTAAAAACGTGGCACCCGAAATCAGAACTTCGAACACCTGAGCAAAGCATTGATAGTTTGAGACGATACTGCGCAACATGTATTATACTTCGTCGCTGCATCCTCGGGATTTTATCACAATGTAGTACATTTCTTCATGTACCAGGCATCAACACGTTTTAGAGCTGGTATCACTGAAACAGAAACAAAAAAACAAATTCCCTCCCTACGGTAGGTGCGTCGCTCTGACAGGTGACAAGTTCATCATTCGTTTCTAGTGTTCGGGCATCGACACACCCTCTCTCGTTATATTTTTTATATAACGGTTCCTTTAAGTTCTGAAGTGTTTGCAATAGTTGTAGTAGTGTAAATCTATAGATCCTAAATGAAATACAACGTTAAGATCGTACTTAACTTTCGTTTTAAACAATAAAACTAAATACTAACTAAATACGATCTACAATAAAAATCTACCCACATTTTCTTGCACAAAATGTTTTAATAAGAGAACTCGTGATTGAAAGTGAATCTTCGGATGACTGTAAACAAAGCTAAGCAATAGCATGACGATGCAATGTTTAAATTTAACAAAACACGTCTATGATGAGACCGTGAAGTGGTCTTAATCAATGTTGGCATTAATTCTAGCTGTTTATGATCCTGTTGAGGCCTGTCCAAAATGGACCCACCGTAACGAGATTACGATAAAACGCACACTGAGTGTGTGTTTCCAACAAACGAGACAAACAGAAGAAGAAGATCCTTTTTTTTCCCGTACCAAATTGGTCGGTGCATTTTCAACAAATTAGCCAAGCAGAATAAAGGTTCCTGTTTATTCCTGTCCAAGAGGACGTCCCGTAACGAGAGCACGGCCAGGCCCACAACGCGAGTGTGGTTTCAAAAGCATTTTAAGGTGAAAATCAAATCGAAGACCAAACTGTAAGTTATTTTGTGCTATCCTTGCATAACAAAAACCTTTCTTTTTATGTACACTAGTACCTAAAAACTTCAAGAATTAGATTGTAATTTCAATTGAAAACTGCAGACTAAGAATAAGTCTTAGTAATGGTAGTACCTGACATTGAAATAATGTTTCATTTTGCTAAGTCTACACAGACACATCTGAGTAGCCACGCCACAGCTTTTGTAGCTATACAGCTATGGCTAACATCATAACTTACTCTAGTTGCTATAAAATTTATATTTAAATACATTTGACTCACGTAGGCTTGCTGCCCACGAAGTTCACAACATATGCTTTATATATAAGAAAATGACAATCCAATGCGGATTTAGCAGAATGAAGTATTCAATTAGCTATGTAATTAGAGGCCGACGCCTAAAACCATCCCGGTGAGTACCGGTGCCTAATTAAAATACTTATTTATTTACTTCTTAAAAAACCTGGGGGTTGGCCGAGAGTCATCACGAAGGTATTGTAAAAACCTGGGGGTTGGCCGAGAGTCATCACGAAGGTATAATAAAAACCTGGGGGTTGGCCGCGAGTCATCACGAAGGCATATAAATACAGAAAAATGATCTCAAATTTGAGACTTAATAGCTTGATCTGTACATAAGGAACAAACCTGGGAGTTGGCCGTGAGTCAACATGACGGTAACGATATCGCAATATCTGAATTAAGGGCCTATATTCAATCCGTGAATGGCCCATGAAATGAAATAAAATGAAATAAAATGAAATAAAATGAAATAAAATGAAATAAAATGAAATAAAATGAAATAAAATGAAATAAAATGAAATAAAATGAAATGAAATGAAATAAAATGAAATAAAATGAAATAAAATGAAATAAAATGAAATGAAATGAAATGAAATGAAATAAAATGAAATAAAATGAAATAAAATGAAATAAAACATAAAATGAAATGAAAAGTATTTTCATAGTGATAATGAAAAGTCAGGTATGTATTAAACAACCTAGCCTTACCAGTATTTTTCTGGAAATTACCTTGCTGATGGTTTGATAACCCTACCTGGTGGCAAAGAACCCATGTAAGTTTTTCAAAATTTCCTTTATTATTCAAGAAATAATTATCTATGACTAGCAGCCGCCAGCGACTTCGTCCGCGTGGCCTCAGCTGTATGTGAAAAAAGATTTTCCCGCTTTTCCGTTGAAATTTTGCTGAATTTTCTTTGCTATAAACCTCACGGAGCGCGGGACCTTTCTAACGAATGCAAAACCGTGGAAATCGGTCTGTGCGTTATAGCGTCAGAAAGAAAAACCCGACCTATTTTTATATAGTAGTTTATTTTAATATAATAAATTGGCAAAGGCATTTGAAACAACATGAATTGATGAGACACTTAAATTCTTTATTATTAATAGTTTATTCTTATGAAGCGATAAACCTAATCCACCTAATAATTTACACAGTATTTAAGGCAGCCACGCGTTTAACAATAACATGTTGAATAACAACACTTAAAAAATGGTGTAAGTACATAAACACAGCCGTCTTTTAAATGTATATGCATACATGTATCTACTTGATTTACTTGTTGTTGAGTGGTGTGCTACGCACGCGGATTTCTTTTATATGCAAAATGCTACACTTTTGCCGTTTAGCAAACATTAGTGACTACTCATAATTCAGAAAGCGTTAAATTTGTCATTTAACGATTGAGTAGATGATTTTTTAAGGTATATCTGCTGTTTTAGCCAAGTTCAATAGGCACAACTTGTAATGTAGGCTTGATTTAGTACCTCGATTCCGTGGTTATTTTTTGAAATAACAAAATCAATCAATAGGTATAGTTGATAACCATATCCAAGCCATGACTGGTTTTGACTTGGGATTAAAAGTTATAAATTGAACTAAAACCATCTCACATTGATCGCATTTCTGAATACAGGAAATGTATTGGAAAAAGATGTTTATCTTGTCTCGATTTCAGTAAGACTAGTACTTAGTCATTTGCAGATACTCTGACAGCATATACCTAAAGACAAAAATGTTTGGTAATGATTTGCAGATTACCAATTTATAGGAAGTAGGTAGTTTTAGCTTTTATTGTTCGCGTCTGGCAAGGTTTGTTGATTAAGAAATTAATTGCAATCAGATGCTAAATTACAATTTAATAGTTTTAGTATTTGATATTATGTAGGTAGGTGACCTACCATTAAGGATTTGTTGCATACGCACTCACGAGTAGAAGACATCGTGGTCTTTCATTTTAAAATGACCGAAATAGGTTATAAGTTAAGTTTTTCGTGAGAATAGGACTGAAATCACAATAATAATGGAATGAAAAATAACACCTTCGCATAAGCAACAGCTCTTTTATTAGTTTACACTTTAGTAGTGTACCAAGCCAAACAAGATTTGACATTTAATAAGAAATTCACAGTAAGAAGATTTAAGAAGAGAAGTCAGTAGAATATCTTAATGCAATTCTAACCTTAACTGTACCAACAGGGAACTGTAGGTACCTAACTACTTACAGTGTTACGGATATTATTCGCATAGCGGTAGTTAAAAAATAGACGATTTCCACTCACGAAAACATTGTCATAAAGAATAGTAAGACGTCTCATCCTTACAAAACGCCCTAGCTTTCACCAGAGTGGCATAAATTACCTAAGTAATAATACCTCAGTTAGGTTATTAGATTAAAAATATAGGCCAGCTGCATTGACTAAGTCATGTGTAGTTTCTATCTTGGAAGGACATTTCAATCAATGAGAGTCATAGAAACTCTTAAGAAAAATAATACAAACTAAAGCTTATTATCGCCTAGGTTATTATTCTTTCGGATTCTAAAATCTGCTTACTCTGTGCAGTAGACAACATACTTACATAAAGAAATATTATTAGCACTATTATTAAAACTAGGAGAGTAAGTTACTAACTAACTTACTTTTGTACCCACTGCCGTTGGGTTCTATTTAGGAATAGGTTTTCCAAACAACAGCTTTAGTTGAATTAAGTTAGGTGACTAATTATGTGTCACCCACACTACGAGCACATACAATGCTGGGCATTTAAATTGTTGTAATAAACCACTGCCCAGTGTACTTGTATATAATTATGTACCACCTTACTTTACATTTATTACGAAAATATTAACGGAAAAGTTGCAGCTCAAGCTGCTAACCTGTTTCAATAGACGTCGTTCTTTGATCACGAATTTACTATGGATTAAATATTCGAGTAAATTAGGTTTTATTATTGGGTGGTATATGTATACCTGTTCTTGTGTGTGGTAACAGCAGAGTTCATACAGTTACCATTAAGTTTTTTTAATTAACATTGCTTAAATTAATATTAATTATTATGCAAAGCATATTTATAACATGAAGTTATCATAATATACATTCATCTTGGAACATAATACTGAAGCTGCGATGATCTTTTGACTTTTGGTCATTGGTCCTTAATTTTATTGCTTTTTATAGTAAACTGGTAAAATTATAATAAACGTTACCTATCTCACATCAAAAATAAAATTTGGTATCAAATTCAATTTAGTGAATCCTTGATATTGATTTCCCTAGACCTCTAAACATCTACATTGTGATAAAATCCCGAGGATGCAGCGACGAAGTATAATTGATGATTAAACGAACTTACCTTAAGTGAAGTTCTATCATAATTATATGAGTCGCTGCATCCGAAGGGATTTTAGCTCCCACCCTACCCATAGTTACCATCATACCCTTTGGTAACTGACCCGAGTAACTTTAGGGAAATCTGTCTCTAAAAGAATGATGAACTTGTCACCTGTCAGAGCGACGCACCTACCGTAGGGAGGGAATTTGTTTTTTTGTTTCTGTTTCAGTGATACCAGCTCTAAAACGTGTTGATGCCTGGTACATGAAGAAATGTACTACATTGTGATAAAATCCCTTCGGATGCAGCGACTCATATAATTATGATAGAACTTCACTTAAGGTAAGTTCGTTTAATCATCAATTGTCTCGTTTACGCTCTAGTAAATAATCATACTATCTTGTACACACGGTCAAATAATAGGTAGGTACGTACGCCAGGGGTCAATTTTCGACTTTGCATCAGTACTGACATAACGTGTAGATACGTTTTAAATAATGATTACTCCTTTATATATAATTGCAATTTTGTTTTATTGACTAGCGTAAGGCGCTAAGGCAATGAGGTCTGTCAGTTGGGTTGTTCAACTAACCTTACAATCATCCAACAATTTATTCAGGTGTTTATGTATTATAAATGTAATAAAAAAACATTTTCTTTTTGTCTCCGTTTAAAACGTATTGAGTGTGCTGAGGTAAGCTTATTAAATTAATCAACGTGGGCGCCATTATATCGCCAGAAACTGGTGCACAATTAATAGGGTACGTCGTCGGGGCCCATTGTTAAATTTATTGTTTTACAACGCATTCTGACTATAAATCCCCTAATTGGCCCCCACTTTACGCTCAACAACCTTTAATTTACAAGGGCGAACACAAACTGTACCTTCCGAGTTTTTTACACGAAACCTTATCACCTGTCAATTGATTTTAACCTTTAAAACGCCGTACATAAGAAAGACACAAATGTCGCATTTTATTTAAAAAATCTGCTGTATTGCCTATAACAAAGTCGAAGCAGCTGCTTTAAAAAGTTGCAACATAATAATTTTCACATTTAAAATAACAGTGTACAAAGGATAATCTTTTATTAAGCCGTATTTAAAGTTTATTGGGAAGGTATTAACAAGGCTTCGTCTGACGTAGAGCCGGCTTCATATGACCGTAATTTGTTAGCCAAGATCCGGTTTTTGGAGACCAAGTATATGTTTTGAAATTTACCCTTCATTAGCTTTTATTAAGTAAGTGCTTTCGGTTTTAGGGGCCCGCTCACTTTGATCTACACACAACAAGGAAGCTTTAATTTTGTGTCTCTTTTAATTGTTGTTTTTTTGTTTTTATTATCTTTAAGGTACATTTATTTTTAATTTTCATGAAATATTTTTTCTTTTTCAACTTCTATATAAATAAAATTTTGCTTGTTGAGAATTCATTCGGTATTCTAAATTAGGCCTATCCACTGTTTTGAGGTTTGAATACCTAATGTTGTCACTTCGGCAAAAGGTTTTAACATTTTCTCATTGTAAATTAACTTTATAGTTGTTTAATACCTCTATTAAGTGGCTAAAAAAGCGCTACTGCAATCTCAAATTTATGTCAGTTCAAGCTGAGCTAGTTGCTTTCACTAAACGTTGCAATGTTTCACGTGGTTAATATTTTATAAAAAAATTAAGAGCATCTTATTAATAAATTTTATTGGTGAGCTCGTAAATGCTATAGTCACAGCAAATGCTAGTCGTGCAGACCCGGTGCTAGCCGCTTTTTTCTTGTATTCTTCGTACAGTCAGTGTCATTTGGAGCTAAGCAGCTTTAAACCTTGTCATATTAGCCAGTATGACAAAATCCTTAACCACATAGTTACCTCTAAGGCTGACTGTATCTCAAGTGGACACTAGACTATCAGTACCTATTTTTAGACAAGTAGCCTACCAAATAGCACATAATACGTGATTCCCACCGGTCTACAAATACGCATCATACCCTTATGGCTTCCCAAATGAATCTCAACTCACCTGTTTACTCAGCTTCATATCCGCCGAGACATGAATCGAGTTTGTTAACATATAAATTGGTCGGTCGAACAGCCGCACCGATACCAATAATTATCCGACCAATTATATAATCCCGCGTCATTTGGACAACCGGCGACAACTTTCGCCGAAACCAAATTATCATCGTTAACCCTTAATCGGTTTACGAACAATTTTAAATAATTACTTAACACTTCCTGACTCGGAAATCACACCTTTGAAGCTCAAATTAAAAGTCTCGTTTTCCTTCGCCGCATCTCGGGAACAACTACCCAACACTAACAAGGTACCATTATAAGGATGTCGACCTTACATTCTGTTTATCGATGTTTTTTGCTCATTGTTTTTATAAGATTTGCCGGTGCCTAAAGAATTATTGCAAACTATAATCGCTTTATGATTGCCGACGCACAAGATACTATGAATCTTTAAATTTAATTTGTCGAATGACTTTTAATAAATTACATCCTAACTATAATATGTATTTTATTGAAGGTTTCCATCTTGGTATTTTTAGCGAAGTTCTTACTAAGTTTAGTTAGTTCTTAAGCCAAAGAAGACTGCGGAAATGGTCCATAAGCCAATAAAATGTCTATTATCAAACAGAAAAATATATAAATTCAGAAATAGTCATCTTGTAATGAAAATCTAGTAAATCACAGTAAATTAATGTACTCTTAATAATGATTTTTCTTGACAGCCAGGTACAATTTCCGTGGTCCTTCACATGTGTGTGTGTTTTCCACAAAAATATCACAACAGTATTGCTATTGGTACGCGGACATCTTCCCAGACAAATGTGTTCAGTCTCCTTCTTGTAATTAATTTTCAACTGTTGTTATCATTATGATATCCGTACTGACAGGAAATCCACCTGATAACGTTATTGAGATTACTATGTTAAAACGGATAGCGTTGATTCCGGAATATTATATAACCACAATGTGTGACAAATGATAGTAACTAGTTTCACACACTTATCAATGTCTTTTAGTCAATGAATATTTTTGTTCATAATTAGATAAAAACCTCAGCATCCAAATGGACTTATGACGATGACATGATGGTTAATTAGAAGAATACTGGTAGATCCAACATTTTAATGTTAAATACAATGACACAAAAAAAATTGACATTTTTTTAAAGAATTACCCTTAAAAAATAGAGTAAGAAGATTGATCATCTGTTACGAGTTAATAGTCTCTTAGAACACAACAGTGAAATAATATACAACTTGAAGGTACGTGTCATGTGCTATTTGTATATTGTCTTAGGCTTACGTATATTTTATCATTAGGTATTATTGTTTTTCTAAAAGTAAAGTTCGAAATTAAGAATAGATCCCTGAGGGTTATTTATTTAATCGATAGTATCGATGGAACCCCATCACTCAGGGTTTGGGCAGGTGGCGAAACACACAGACAAAGGGAGTTCGTATCATTATGTTGTCTTGTTAACTGCGCTCGCGCATCCCAAGCCGCGATATAATTCAAAAGCCGTAATTACTTTGTACACTAATAGTGTTGTGTCACAGTATAAACCATACAGTAGAACATCTAAATACAAACGAGCCACTCTCGGTTTGAAATGTGTGTGTCAGCGTCGCGCGCCGTGTCGCGATATCACGCACACGCGATTTCACGCACATGCTAGCATAAAATTAGGAAGGCATAGGGAGGCGGCAGTACGGACGGGCTGTGTCGCGTGTCTGTGTGCACGCTAGGCTAATAACTCGGCGGGCGGCCTTAGATGGCCTACTGTATGGTTATACTGTGGTTGTGTCGAACTCAAGACAAGCTCCCATGACTGTCTTGGGTTAGGCAACTTTTACTGCGCTCAAAACGTTCCTGCAGTAAAACAATAAAAGTTACAAAGTACGGAGCCATCGGACTTGCGGCAACTTACAAAATGGTAAAAGTAACGTAACATTGTTTTGAATAACTTTTGATATTTCTACATACACATACATAGGTACATTGCATATGACTATATTCCAAACGGGGCATCAGTCAGTCAGAGGCCTACTGATTGTGGCTTTAATTGGCTCCGGGATGTGTTATTGGTATTTTCCATCACCTGAAACTATACTTAACCACCCGGTGGTTCCGAACCGGAGTGTTTAACCACTAGGCCACGACGTTCTGGGATACATCTGGGATTTTTAATATACAGCTAAAATGAGTTTTAGTTAGTTTAGTTAGTACCAGGATTTCAACACAGTGGTTTGGTTTGTTTTTTCCCAAATGAAACCGTGGTTTTTATTACAATTTAGTTAACAATCTACAAAAAAAAAACCGGCCAAGTGCGAGTCGGACTCGCGCACCGAGGGTTCCGTACAAACCTGCAAGGTTTACAAAGTTCGTTCATTACGACAATCGAGTCATAACTATGGTATTTTAATTGCAAAATGAAATTCATAACATCACAATGGGGAAAGATGGAGGAACATAAATTTAAGACAAAGATCTCTTTATCGTTTAAGTAATCCTTTATTTTATATTAACACATATCATTCATCTATAATATAACTGAAACACTTATACTAGCCTTGCAGCAGACTTGCGAAAGTTCTTTTATTAAAGTTATTTATTTACTAAGTTTTTTAGTCACTATTTAGAAATCTGGTTCAAAAATATTAATTAAGTATTAAATTTGAACCAGACCTGTAAATGGTGGCTGAAAAAGTTATGAATAGTACCACATTGAACATTGAAGTTCGAAAAAACGTTATCAATAGTTGTACTACAACTTACAACTTCGTGTAGTGCTACAACTTCGTGTAGTGCTACAACTTCGTGTAGTGCTACTGTTTATTAACGGAAACATGTTTATGGATGAAAAATATGTGGAAATTCCATTTTGGGGATTCATTCTAAAATCTATATTGAAGTCTCCCACAACAATCAGACGAGAAGATGAAGTGTACATATTGAGGTTGCTGCCGAATATTGTTGTATTTATACATTCTATTGCAACATTAGTTTTTACCAAATTTCGAGATTCTATGTCAACGGGAAGTGGTCTTTAGGTTTTAATTCCCTTGCGTGTAGTTGCGAGTTTCAAAATATGCGGTATCAATGGTTGTACTTTTGCGTTTTGCGTTTTTGCGTTGACTTAGTTTTTTTTTTCACGGGTTAAAGGCAATTAGATCTAAGTATTTGATATGAATTTCAACTTGATAGCTCTACGCGTTCATGAGGAAAAAAGTAATAAGTTTATATTTATTAAAAAATAAATATGTATTTTGTAATGTTACTAAAAATTTAAGGTTTTCGGAATTTTTCCTTTATGTGTGCTATAAAACGTTTCTTCATGCCAAATTTCAAGATTCTAGGTCGACTGGAAGTACCCTTTAGGTTTTGATTCCTTTGCGAGTACTTGCGAGTTTCAAAATATGCAGCTTAAATTGCTGTTTCTTTTGATTGCGTTGACATAGAAGTTTGATTTTGTTACAGCTTAAAGGTATTATAGACCTGAGTATTTGGTATGAATTTCAATTTAATACCTCTACGCGTTTATGAGCAAATGGGTAGTAAGTTTAAAATTATTAAAAAAACATATATATTATGTGATGTAACTAAAAATTTATGGTTTTCGTAATTTTCCCTTTATTTATGCTATAAGACGTTGCTTCGTACCAAATTTCAAGATTCTGAGTTCACGGGAAGCACCCTGTAGGTTTTGATTCCCTTGCAAGTGTCGAAAATTTGCGGCATAAACGGCTGTATCTTTTGATTGCGTTGGCTTAGAAGTTTGATTTTTTCACAGCTTCAAGGGACAGTAGACTTGAGTAATTGATAGAAATTTCAGCTTCATACCTCCACGCGTTCCTGAGAAAAAGGGTCTTGACAGACGGACGGACGGACGGACAGACGGACAACAAAGTGATCCTATAAGGGTTCCGTTTTTTCCTTTTGAGGTACGGAACCCTAAAAACGATCCAACGACCAAAATATTCTGTAATGGAGTGACTCATAGACCGCACTTTTGGGAAGCTAGAACGAGTCATTATTAGTTAATAAGTCACGTGGCTACGTCAACTGTGGTTTTAATTGCCAATTATGAGAAAATAATAATGCGTAAAGTAAAAGAGGTCAATGTTCTTAATTATTAATATGTTTTGTTTGGATCCGAAGTACCTCTGTGAATTCTTTTCATGTTACCTCTGACCCTAAATTAAGTGAAGCTGTGTTTGTTGTTGTCAGATTATGTAATGTTAATGTATTTAGAATGACGTACCTTTACTCTAATGTGTATATATAAAACATAATAGTCTCATGAACTTACATTTTCACTAAAGATTCTTGTTTAAAAGACAAATAAAACAAATATGTTTATATTATTATTATTAGTACTTTCCTCTACCATAGCTCACACCCACATTTGTTTTATTTTATTCACTTACGATCCTCTACCTGAAGGTTGTCTGGAAGAAATCGCTCTCTAGCGATAAGACCGCCTAAATTGTACATTGTTCTCAGTAATTTGCTTGAAATGCAATGTTTTTGTACAATGAAGAATATATATTTATCTATCTATGTTATTTTACGAAATAAAGCAGTACTTAATACATGTACCAGTAATGGTTCAAGTGACTTATTACGTAAGGAATAATTAATGGAACAAAAAAAGTCAAGTTCTGACTCCGTTTCGATGAACTCGTCAAAGTTGTACATTCAGAGATTATCACATTAGTGGAGGCCGATAATTACCGTCTTGGTTCTGGGGCGTTCACATATACATCATTTGTGTTAAGATGTAACATGGAATCGCTGTACCACAGTATAATCATACAGTGAGCTATCTACATACAAAGGTTTGTCGCCACTCTCGGTTTGAATGTGTGCGTGAGCGTCGCGTGCCGTGTCGCGATATCACGCACACGCGATTTCACGACACACTAGCATAAAATAGGGAGACATAGGGCGGCGGCAGTACGGACGGGCAGTGCCGCGTGTCTGTGTGCACGCTAGGCTAATAACTCGGCGGGCGGCCTTAGATAGCCTACTGTATGGTTATTATACTGTGGCTGTACCGACTAACTTCGAGTTAATCGCTTGAACTGTTAATTTGGTAGATCTGTTATCCGCTTGAGATGGTCGTGAGATTTTCTTGTGTTATGTTGTAACTGATTAAGTGTTCTTAAGAGCAAGTAAGCTCTTTAATGACTAACTTGAACAACAAAATGAAACGTAACAAAACGGGATTGCTGCCATGTACTTTACTTAAGTTTCCAACAAATAATGTTGCTGATCATGAAAGTTCTTCAAGGTCAAAAAAGGTCTTCAAGATGACCTTACTCCACCTGATGAGAAGCAGCCGTGAGGTCCAGATATGAGGTTGATAAGTACAGTAATGGAGAACTACTTTGCTGGTCAATCTCATGTAAAAAGAAACTTTTTTCTTTTACTTTTGTTACAAACTAAAATCTAGGTCACAATGTTCACATTTAAAAATCATGTTATTAATATATTGTGGAATTTAAGACCAGTCACTATCTCGAAGTATGAGATCACGTTCATTATTCTAGAGGCTTCACGAGGTTTAATTATCTTTTTACACGACCCGTAGAATCACATTGACAGTGTTTATGACTATAGATTCTATTGGGAGTGGCTTCACTTATTCGTGAATATGATAAGATTGTATTGTCTTATTAAAGCTATATTTATTAAAAGCATAAACTTTTATTTTGACAGAGAGTAACACCCTCAAAAGTTACCGAATGATATGTATGGATAACCGATTCAGTGTTTTGGGTTCCATATTTAGTTTTCATTTGAGTTCTGGTTTTGTTGTGTTGGGTCTGTAGGAGGCCCTAGGCCCTCGTAAATGAGAACCAGTGAATCCCATCTTAGCAGGGTGGTTTTGCCATATTAAGTTACGGTACTGGTTCTGAGTGGCTCGTAGTTGCTAGTCTAGGATGATCAGCGAGCACCACATAACGCGAGGCTCACAAGGCCTAATGAATTATGTTATTGAGCTGATTTTTCTAAACTCTACTTTATCTGAATGCTGCATTCATGAAGTTTAACATTCTGACGTCTTAGAATCATACGACAATTTGAACTAGGTAACTGAATGTTTGTAGCAAATAATAATCCCAAAAAATATCGTAAAAATAGTCGTAAAAGTAGTTCAAAAATGTTTGTGATAATCTCATGAAATATATCTCAATTAGTACATTTCCAGAAAATAATTCAATTAGCGTTGAATATTCGACACACTAATGAAATGATGAACTTAAAATAATCTGTGGCTTATTTGTAAAGAGATATTTATTCTGTTTTTAGTACATCCGTATTTTCTCCGAAAAATAATCATTTAAATTGATTATAAACTGTAAACAGGTACGTTAATTTCTAAACTCCGCTCTGTACTCAGGTAAATGCTAACTTTTCCACAGCAAAGATGTATGGAACGTACAATTAAGAGAAAGTACTGTAACTTGTTGGAATTATTAAGGGGAACATAATCTTGTATTACAAGTTTACTATGAGTTCTCGATCGCCCCCGTTCGTGAGCTATCGAGTTAGTAGACAAATTGCCTGCATGCGAGAAGTACTGGCGTTACCTACGACGTATTTACCTGACGTCTTACTTCTACTGCTTGTGCTACTTTTTGTTAGTTCAATTATGTAATGAAAATTATTTTAAACTTGAAATAATAATCCTATTTATTTACATTTAATAAATACAATAAATAATTTCTAATGTCATTTATCATTCATGTTAATGATCATGATTTGAAATGCCAAAGGAAAATCAACTACAATGACAATTTTATTTAAGTAAGTCGGTAAAGCTAATCTTGTTTATACGATAACTTAGTTATATGAATGCCAATGCCAAACGCAGTGTAGGATGTCCACCAATGGGATTATTGGTTTTCTAAATGAAAGTAGCTGGAATTCGGTAGGTATATACGCAGGCCTTCTTCAATTGACCGATTTATAAATCTGTAAAAGGGAGAGGCTTTAGATTTTAGAGGCTTTAGATCAAAGTATTTTTAAGTTCCAAATCAACTAAAGGATAAGCTTAGAATATACGTATTAAGATTACCCCAGCTAACAGTAGTAAGGCCCTGTACAAGTTTACTCGTATTTGTGCCCATAACGCGTTGATATTATGAATTACCTACACACAAGTATGTTTAATTTAGTTGCGGCACAGAGTTTCCTGCAGTTATACGCTAAACGTTATTGCCTATTTGATATGATTCTAGCAATTTATTATAACAAATTTGCAGTATTTCGAGCTTAGTATGCATTAGAAATGGCGAGATTTACTGATTATTATACGAAATTGTTTCATTTAGGTAATAGCGTACCTACGATACCTATTATGAGGTGTTTTACGGGCTTCATGAATGCGTGGACTTTAGTTAGAAAAACTAGAGTAGGAACTATTCTCGGACATGCATAACATACAATTTCATTGAAATCCTCACCTTTTGGACCTCACGATTGCTTCCATCAGGTGGAGTGAGGTCATCTTGAAGACCACTATAAAAAAAAACGGTAAATCCGTCTCGGAGGAGTTTGTCAACAAACACTGTGACTCGAGAATTTCTTGACCAATTTTGATGAAATGGTATATAATGTTTGTTAAGTCTGTGAATAGGTTGTTATCTATTTTTAATTCTACGACAGCAAAGTTGCGGGCGGCTGGCGTAAGGATACAAAATTTCATCAAATTCAGTCAAACCGTTCCGGAAGAGTTTACTAGTAGCCACAAACACTGTAACAGTAGAATTTTATATATAAGATGTTACTGGGTATTATGAATATCCGTTGGGTAGTTATCATGTAATGCTGGACATCACGAAAACTAGCCTTCTTTTTTTTCATCTAACACAGGTTAATAAGTTTTTTTAACTATCACGGTCACAATATCAAACAGTCAATACATCCAAAAATAATAAGCGTAAATATTACGCATTAATCACGAATTTATTTATTTATACTTACTCGTAAATAACGCATACCTGTTTTTGCGCCAACGCAGTTATTTATTAGAAATGATTTGTATAAAATATATCTAGCAACCTGCAATTTATGATCCTAATCTCAAAAAATATAATACAACTTTTCTGAGACGTATAATAAAAACATATCAATCATATTTGGTATCACCAGCCGTATTTGGTTTGACTATATTACAGCGTAGTTAAATAAGAAGTCAATGAATCAATAATTATACATTCGTTAAAATTATCTTGTTAAATTTTATTCAGTAACATAATTAAATTAAGTTACTTCTTAACGAGTGTTACGAGTTATACCTATCGCAAATTATATTTATGACGTACAGTTTTACATACATTTTCATCGTGCTGTGAACCGATTTATTTCTGTAGCCTTTAAAATGTTTTTTTTTCTGTCTAAATATATTTTTATGATTAGTATCCATGTTTTTGGTGTTATTTTAATTCACTTTGTGTTTTTTTCTTGTTGTTATCATCATTTTAATTATCGTTTCATTTGTTTGCAAATTTCAATATTAAATTGATTAAATGTGACATCAATAGACTGTCTGCATACTATTAACTTAAAAATAAATGTAATATAATCTACGCTTATAATGTATTAATAAAAGTATCCAATAAAACAGGAAAATTACCCGTTTATTTTCTTGCGCAATGTATTTTACCTTAATTCAATATGGGATGCTACTGTTTTATATTTGAATCATTAAATTATAAAGTTTCAATTACGCGTATTATACCACTATATAAAAATAACAAACAAGCAAAAAAAAAATCAATCTTATACATACGACTCTGGTCTCAAAGGTTGTTAGTGGTTGTAAGTATCCATCCACACATACAAACTTTATTAGTTTTATTAGTAGGATTTTGCATGTATTTGCATGTATGTGAAATTCTTAATCAGAGGCCATAAAATGTGAACAAAACACAAGTTTATTAAAATAAAACTTTTATTTATGACATTAAAAGCTTTATGCAGTTTTTTTTACAACTTACTTCACAGACTAACAATTTAACAAATTATACATATAAAGAGCAACACAACTTACTATTTACTTATATCAATATAACAAAATTTTCTTATAATGATAAGAATAATTATTCTTTAGGTTTTGTTTACATTACCTTCGAAACTTCTTAGGGCTAGTTTTTAGCTTCACATTGGCGTAGAAAGGTTCAGCAAAGGAAACAGTGAGAACGACTAGTTTAGATTTGAACGTACTGAGCATTCGATAATCTTGGGATGCCTAAAACGTGTGACAAGAATATTATTACGGATAAGAAAAGTGTTTCATGGGTAGTATCTAAATAGATTTACTGTTTTCAATTTAAGAATAAAGTGTATAAGTGTTAACTTAGTTTCATTTTTTGCCAGAATTAAGTGTTGCGTAAAGCTTTGTTTTCAGAAAACAATTGAAATCGAATTCACCTTAGAAAATATTTTGTGATGGCAGTCAGATAATTAAAAAAATCATGAACTTTTTCTCTCAGTATTGGTGGAAATCAGGCTTTTAACTTATAGTTTACCTGGTAAATTTTGCAATTATATCTACGAGTAAGCTCTGTTTTGTTCTACTGACCTTTGAAACGATAACAAATTGACGTCAAACTTACGGGAAAATAAACACAAAACACACTCTCATAATTATTACCTTATTAGTCGTTCTCTTACGCCATTTATAAAATATTTACAGCATTAAAAATTACAACATCATAATATAATTAACATAACAGCATAACTCAGTGATAAAATAAGTAGAAGACATAATTAACATACCTACAAGACACGCGCGAAATACTCTTTTACTGAGTTTGTATCTTGGATGAGTAGTTTCATTTGAAGTTATTTAACTTGAAGCTAAGAATCTAACCTTTTTTCAATGGTAGTAAAATGGTAGTACCTATACGGATAATAAATTCAGAATTCGAATTAAGATGGAACTGAAAAAAAAGCTATACTCAATTCAAGAAACAAGTGATTTGAAGGACTACTGAACACTTTACTTTTCTAATAGTAATAATATTCAGTTATCACTTATACCTTCAACTTAGGCATAACCAGCAACTGCAGCAGTTTCAATGCCGCAGTGATTTTCATCTCGTACAATTTTGAAGAACCCGTTGCTCCCCCAGTCTGTGTTCCAAGAGTTGGCCGCCAACCAATATTTAACATTTTTTTCCTTCCCCCAACCCAGAATTTTGACGGAGTGATCTCCAACATACCCTCCAGATGTATGGCGGTAAACTCCAGTTTTATAGTGGAGTAAATCTTCATACACTTTAAAGGAAGATGTGATTGGTCCATTCGTTAATATGTCCATTTGCATCGCTGTTGAATTATCTATAGCGTATACTAATTTGATTTTTTTCTTGTCCTTGTTGTATTTCTTCAAGAAATGAGGCTGACAAGTTCTTTTACATCGTGGTGTTCTACGTGGGTTACACTGAGGACTCATTGCTCCATAATATGTATCGTGTTCGCACGGAGGTATCTCGTAAGGTTTGCATCCTTGATCTGATTCATAATTACCCCCAGAAACTGTCCCTTCTCTTTTGGTGAATAGCCACGCTTTTGATAGGACACCCCCATCACAACCAGCTCCACAATTAGTACAGCAGCTGAGAACATCTTCAACTGCAAAATGGAAGTTGGTTTTTCCTTTCGATTTGATGCAGACTCGATCAGACATAGCTGACACCGCTGACACAGCCCAGCAGCTACCACAAGAACCCTGGTCTCTGATTTCCTTCAAAGTAGGACAGTAACGCCAATAGCTCCTAGCGTCAAAAGTCTCCCGAATTTTTCTCCCTTCCTTAAATCGTATTTTGGGAAGGTAATAAGCACCATTGTCTTTTAAAGATCCGGTTAATCTTCTAAAATACGATAATGGTATGTCACGGTGAAAATTGCGGCCGGCTGTCCACGAATTTTGTTTTGAGTTGATGTGATCAATGAACTCATCAGAAAGAGGATCCAAAGTTAAAGCGTTACTGAATGTGCAAGTAATTAACACAAACAGGTAAAACAATAACATTTTCTGTTTTGAAATTATGTAACAATCCACAAACACTAATGATCACCACGCTAGCTTCGTGTCAACTGAATTGAATATTCCTCATATTATTGCAGTATATATGGCATTTATTGCAGTTATTTTAGAATAACTTCAAGTGGAAAATTATATTAATATTATGGTTATTTTGCCGTCCACTCTAATTTTGTTACGTACTTTACTACTTTATTTAATTAGTGACGATATTAATCATAGTGATATCTATATACAAATTAATTAAAAATAAATATGAGGTGCTCGTGGCGCAGTATTGACAGCGATTGGCGACGATTGTCGTGGTGAAGCAACACACGCCGGGTCGGAAAAAGGATGGGTGACCACCACAACCGAAATTTAGTAATGTGTATTTCGGGCATCTCCGTGCTTTGGAAGGCACGTTAAGCAGTTGGTCCCGGTTGACGTCGCTAGATGTCAGTCGTTAAGCCTAGTCGGATGCCTTAGCTTTATTATTACTTACAACTCAACCAGTTACTCAGAATGACGTTTGTTTTCATTAACTTGTTTGCACAAAGTGAAAATAATTATTCTCAGTACTCATTTCTAGAGGCATCCTACCAGTCCGTGTTAGTCAGTTATCTGGACTTTGCTTTAACAAAGTCCTAATCTTAAAAAAAAACAACAGACAGGATATATGTTATGTGCTTTTATACACTTTTAGTGTATACGAGTGCGCCGTGCTTTGTCTCCCGAATCGTTTATTTGTCTGTGGAATTTCCCGGATTCCTTTTTCATTAACAGTACTTCTTGTGTGTTTATTTCCTCAATAGTTGTCTCTTTGTGCTGTTCTGTCTCCGTAGATGTTAGCTCTACAAAGTCAATTTAATCTGCTGATATTGAACTGGCTGGTCGCATTGTTCGTCGGAACTAGGAATAGTTGTATAATTACTAAAAAAACTAGGTATCGTATCCCACAGGAGCACAAGACCATATAATTGACGCCCAAGTTACACTTTGGATTTAATCACTTCTTATTAACTTGAAAGACATTATTCATGAGGATCTTATTATCTTTTTTTATTTCTCAATAATTTTCAAGGATTTTTAAAAAGGGATTGATGGTTTTTTGCGAATCAATTTAACTTTTGACACAAAAAACCCAACATTATTAGATTATTAGACGGCACTCTGTGCCGCTTTGAGATAAGTCTGACATCCAAATAAAAAAATAGAGGTGCATCCTACTCGTAATTGTACTAATATTATATATTAATGCGAAAGTTTGTATGTGTGTATGAATGGATGTAACTCTTTCACGTAAAACTACTAAAAAGATTTTTTTTAAATTTTTCAACAATGTACCTAGCTTATACATCAGAACAAGATAGGCTCCAATTTATAAATAAAAAAAACTATAGTCCACGCGGGCAAAGTCTCGGGCGGTCGCAGCTATCTATATTATTAATAGTCTGCAGTTATGACCTACAAATTATTGAATGTTCTAAAGAAACTGGTATCCAATCCCTACACTGTACATTTCAACGCATGTTTGAACTTAAAGGGTCACTCAGACCCGCTCGGACTTCATTTTTATTTATTTACATCCTGCTATAAAATTCTCTTATCAATTTCATTTGTTGCTAACATTGTAAAGGACGCCGTATACGAAAATTTTATCGCTTTTGGCGTCAATAACAATAAAATAGCTCGACATTACCGACGACGCTATCTCACGCCCAACAACAAATGTATGTCAAATTATTCGAAATTGTTCTTTTACAAAATTTATGGGTGCTTTATTTAATTAAAGAAAACGTACGATTTAAAATCATGTGAAATTGGGAGGTTGATGTTCATTGTTTTTAAACAAAAGATAGATAAAGTAAGATAGTAAAAAGGTTTCCGACTGAATGTTAGAATTACCTTTATTAGACTTTAGTTAAAAAATGAGGTAAAAAAATAGTTCACGATTAATAAGTAAGAGACTATAACTACAAGTACTACTATACTACTATACTATAAGTTTGAGAGACTAAATGAATGTGATTAATCCCATCTGAAAGCGGTAAATCCGTTTCGAAGGATTTAGGCAACAAACGCTGCGACATTCGAATTTTAAATATAATGAAAAAAAAAACAAAAAAAAACATTTTCAGATTACTTATATACTTAACTGCTAACAATTAAAGTAGATAGTTGGTTGACTGCCGTCTAATTAAAATAATGGCAAAGTAACCTCATTATTTTGATATAACAATTACTCAAATAAGCACATCTGTTCTTTCTGCACCAACCCAACCAAAACATCGCGTGACGACAGTTATTAAGATAAAAATAATTTACAGTTACAATTATCATTTCAACGCCCTCATTAAAGGAATAAAAAATGGATTTCTTGAAAATAAAATCAAAATAGAGCTTGTTAACCTTCAGAAGCGCATATTATTTAAGGTTCTGCCACAAGAAAACATGAATAAAAAAAAAACAAACTTTGACTTATTCTCAGAGAAAGAAAGGAAAACATAAGCCAAAAACAAAACCATGAATATTAGACAAATTAAACTTTAATAACAACCGTGCCTTGCATATACAAAGTGATAATAAGAAGAAAAAGACTAAAGCTACAAATAACAGTAAGGACTATTATGAGCTGCACCGGAAATATTTCAACGTAAGAGTAAATCAATCTTTAATTCAAAAAAATGTCGCGTAAGGAAATTGTAAGCTTAATTAAAGTGTAGATAGGTACAAAAAGTTTTTAACTTGCCATGTCTGAATGTAACATGGACCTGCCTGACCATTCCGTATTTTCTAACCCTCCACTAAACGGTCAAATTTAAGGCCATTTCAATTTCATTGTTATCAGTCTATGAACTTAATGTTCTCATGCCAAATTAGACTTCTTATTAATGTGTATTTTATGATAATGAGAGATAAACAACAAAGATTAGCACTTAATTAACGCAAGTTCTAATTACGTGAATTGAGAATTATGTTCAGCTAGTTTTACCAAAAGCTTTAGGGTTACCAGTACTGTCGCATGTTAACCTGGATGGGGTTTGAATAAGAATCAAGGCATCTCAAAAGAGGATCAGTTCAATCTTAAAGACAAAATTTTGTTGGCTGGTTACGAGAAGTCAACTTAAAAGCGACATTCATAATAGGAATACTAGGGGAAGGAACAAATTGGTGCTTCCGCTGTTTAGGTTACAGAAAGTACTAGGTTCTTTTTGGGGGCAAGGTATACTATACTATAACAAATTGCCAGATAATATTAAACAACTGCCTCTTCACAGGTTCAAGAACTACGTCAAGAAAACCCTGGTTCGGAAGGCGTACTATACGACGTCGGACTACCTTGAGGACGTCAATGTCTGGAAACAAACTTTATAATAACTTAATTTTTGTTTTTTGCTTTTAACATAACCACACTTAATAAGTAAATGATTATATTTATGTTGTATTTCATAAACTCACCAACAGCCTTGCATTGTATAACTTCAAAATCTCACTTTGTCCCACAGTTCAGACTAACATTTGATTTGTTTGTTTCTTGTGAATTTATATTGTTTCCTCTAAAGTCTAAACTAACCAACAGCCTTGCATTATATAACTTCAAAATCACACTCGGTCCTACAGTTTAGACTTACAGTAGCTTCTTTTGTCTTTTGTTTTACTATGAGTAACTCGAGCTAGTCATGCTCACTAAAATGTTTCTGGGGTGGTGGCGTTGTGTGGCGGGTCATTCCATTCCCTAAAATATGGTTGAGTGGGATGATGGCTGCCTCACACGTCAACTTGTGAACAGGTGCCACCTTCGGGGACTGGTCTGCTCAAGTTTACTTTGTTTACCCAAGTTTACTTATTAACTTCCTGTTTTATTTATTTTCATGTCAAATCTGTATGACTTGGTTGGTTTATTCAAACATTCACTTTGTACTGTAAAACATTGGACGATTGAAAAAGAGTAACTGCTGAGTTTCTTGCCGGGTCTTCTCAGTAGAAACAACCTTCCGACCCCGGTGGTAGAGTCACATTATGTACATGTATTTTAAGTATTGTTCATATATTATATTATTATGTGTATGTTTATTAAGTGGTTATAATTAAGATTCTTGACGATTCGAAAGTACTGTTTATTGGTCTACTTGAATAAAGAAATATTGAATTTGAATTTGAATTTGAATTTGAATCAATATTAATATTCAAGCACATAATGTAGATCTATGAGTTTAACTGTTAACAATGTAATTTTCTTAGTAAAGTATTGGAGCAGACATTCTCAAAGCGGTCAGTTCAAAAATGAATGATTTAAAAGTATCAGTCTATAAAACTACCTATAGCTTTAAGTTTGTAAATGGTCTCAAGATATTTTTTTTGTCTGATGTCCTCTGCTGTCAGAAATGAAATATAATGAAATATTATTAATTTAAATATATTATTAATTTATTAAATGAATATATATACAGTTATACGAATAAGAAAAAAATAAAGAAACAGCATCTTCATTAAAAGTAATTGAAGTAACTGAAGGTAAGCCAAAGACCTTCATCGGTCTGAGCTTGAATTTCCGACTTACTCTTAGAACTAATGGAGGAAATAAGAGACCATAGTTCTCCAAAGGACATCAACAGCAGAACACTCAAAAACCAAAACAAATGTGACGATAAGCCGAATTATGCAGACTAGTTCTGTTTTAGTAGAATTTCAGCCACTGAAAGTTTTATGAGCAAAGCATTATCAGGATTAGGTTGTATACTTCTGCGTAAGCTTTTAAAAGTTTTCACCAAAGAGGCTTAGACCAAATTTAAAACTAAATAAAGCATGAAAGTACTTGAATAAGATTTGTTGCGTTTTGTTTTGAGTTAATCTTCTGAGTTGTTTTAGAAGACCGCAGCCATTGTTTAATGAATTAAGAGTTAATTAATTTGAAATTTTTGATATTTATTTTTCAATTACTTGATTAGGGTGTAGGTGTCCTCTGTAGCTCAATTATTTATTCGTGTTTTGGCTGCTAATTTTATTCTGATCAATGATTCAGTGAGGTGAACTGTAAGCGCTATGGTTTATTTATGTTTGACATTTGGTCACTCTTCATTTATGTTTATTATGCATGGACTTAGTTTGCTACCGGTAATGTTTTACCCTCATGGGTCTCATAAGAAAGCTCAAGGTCCACTTACGTGCTAAGTAGAAGAATGCGTGATAGATTTAGAAATAGTAAAATTTGTGTCGTAGCGTAGCCCAGCGGGTTAGCAGGTTAAAGTCACATTGAGCTGGCCACACCGTGATAAAAGATGTTAGCTGTTATGGCCAAAAAGCTTGGCCTATTACGACCATTTCCCAAACGTGGCAGTCAGAGGCACACTGATTGTTGCCGTCATGGTGAACGGAACATTTTAAAGCCCACATTTTGTCAGAGAATTTAGACTTGGTTGCTTGGGTTGGTTGCTTGTTGTTTGTTTTACATCACCGTAGAGTTAGCCGCAAATGAAAAATGAACACAAAGAAAGTGTTCCGGTTAGTCTTGAACTCGGGACCATCGGGTTCCGAGGTAGAGTGTTTAACCACAGAGCCACGATGCTCTCCAGCGACTTGATGAAGGACGCTGGAATCGCGGTTGATCCTGGCTGCTTTGTAAATCTTTTGAAGAGGCCAATGCTCAGAAGTAGACATCATGCGATAATTATGAGTGAAATTAAACTGCAAAAGAACTGTGTCATGAGTCTTAAAAGAAACTCAGTTAAGCCCCCTGCCACGAAATATTTCATAAGTCGCTCAAATCACCAGGTTTTACCCCTATTAAAAAACTTTAAAACATTCATACCGCTACCCAAACATTGAGTTTCATCTTTTGTTCAGAATTCATTTAGAGTCGAGAGCTTAACGAGAGTAACCGTCGCGTCGACTCTATTAAGCAAAAATTAAAGAATATAAAATGAAATAAAAAGGCAAATTAAAGGCTGAGACTAGCGTCCTGGCCATTCAAGCGTGAATAAAAGTGTTTTAATTAAACTGTTGTTATTGATGGGGACCCGCGAGATGGCGTTTAATCAACGGCTGTACTGCCAGAGTTTCTTTAGAGTTTATTTTTAATTCGGCTTAATTGCAAGAATTACGACGCCGTTTGGACTGAGGTCGAAACGTTTTACGCTCGAACCTTTAGGACCGAAGGCGAGTTCGATCTTAATTACTCAAAATACAATGCATAGCTTTTCAGAAGGGTCACACTTTTGTTAGAACCGCTACAGAAGCTTACTAAGGACTGGCCTTTCTGAAACCATTTGCTCTTTCGTGAATTTGGGTATGTGTTTTTTATTGCTCACGTCATTTTTGTATTTTTCTGTTTTATTCAAGTTGATACAACTTTTACCCAGTGAAGTAGTCAAGATACAGAGTTAAAATGAAAGCTTTAAACGCGAGTAAAGTTAATTTTGTTTTAAATGTCCACCTTCTTTGGAGTTTTTGTAAGCAACATGGGATGGTCAGACCCACACAACGCTCCTCTGCGGCTTACAGTATACCAACTGAAACTAAACTAAGGCCCTTAACCACAGTATAAACATACAGTAGGTTATCTAAGGCCGCCCGCCGAGTTATTAGCCTAGCGTGCACACAGACACGCGGCACAGCCCGTCCGTACTGCCGCCTGCCTATGCCTTCCTATTTTAAGCTAGCGTGTGCGTGAAATCGCGAAACGGCGCGCGACGCGCACGCACACATTCAAACCGAGAGCGGCACGTTTGTATGTAGATGTTCTACTGTATGTTTATACTGTGCCTAAACCCTAGAAGATGTATTGACATCGCCAGTCTCCAAAATACAAGAAGTCCCCAAGCTTTTTGGACTTGTTGTATTTTCCAACCTGACTTTTCAATGTTTCATAGCCAAGTAATTATTTTTTGTATTGCCTTTCGCATTATAAAAAAAATATTGAGTTGTTTATTAGTGAAAATTTATAGTACCTAGGTTATGTTTTGGTCACTTTTCTGAAATGTAGGACATTGTACCGAAAGCATTTCTATTGACTCCATCGGTTAAATAAAGGATGTACCTCTTTTGTTACTGATATTCTGCCACTTTTGGATTTGTATTTAACGGCATTCGTTATATGTCAAATAAATCTATAGACCAACAATCAGCACATAGCCTTGACCTTCAAGCATGATTCATTTTTACCCTCCTTCACATTAGAGGTTAACCTTAAAACATTTCCAATTTTCCACAGTTTTTTTTCGATTAGTAATAGCCACTATTTTTTGGTTTTTCTCCTGGGAGTTCCATACTCACTATAAGAGTTCACTCTTACTTCAACTTCCGTTAGCCGTAGTTAGCAGTCTGAGTGCGTTAGATTCAAATGCTACACCGTTATTTTCAATAAATATGCACTGCTGGGAAGATGTAAGAACGTGGTATGCTTCCCCACTTGTAGGGAAAATGGCAATTGAAGTGGTGGTGGACAGGGCACATAGCTCGAAGGACTGATGGCCGTTGGAGCCAGGATGTCCTCGAGTGGAGACCATTCGAGGTCAATCGCAGAGTGGAACGCCCACCGCAAGGTGGACGGATGACCTCATAAAGATCGCAGGGTTTCACTGGATGCGGCCGCCTACAACCGGCCACTCTGGAAATCTATGGCGGAGGTCTATGTTCAGCAGTGAACGTCATGTAGCTGCTGATGATGATGACGATAGGGAAACGCCGATAAGTCTTGACGAACGTTTCCGAGTGCCGAGTCCTATCTCTTTTCCTCTTTGCTTTTGCAAATCGAAAATACATTGCTGCTTCCATACGGCCGTTTGTCCCAAAGACAAGTTGTGCAAGAATGTAATTGAAACGTCTGTTTTAATTTGCGAGTCGGTTTTAGCGCGGCACGAGAAGCGCGAGCAATGCGAGCATTAATTAAAATTATTTGGATGGCGTAATTTGTTGCAGTTTTGTCTTGGCTACTAAGGGATGTCTTTTCGGAATGTGATCTTACAATGCGGAGACATAAAAAACAGTGTTCGCTGATAAAATAATTAAATGAATGGCTTCGTCAACCATATGCAGTTACCAGACCAAAAAAACTTTTATTAGATAAACATTGGTTAACTCTGAAAAGTCTGATTCTTAAGAATCAGACTTAGAATCAGATTCTTAAGAATCAGACTTTTCAGACAGATTGCACGTCTTAAAGAGCCACAATGACTTCTTTTCGCTACTGTGCTACAAACTTTGCTTTATGCACGAAGTGTTTTGTTGACTCATTTCTAATGACACGCCAGCTAAGGATTTCAAATAATATCGTGTAGCTTAAAATAGGGCCTACTACGCTCAGTTCAAAAATTCATGGATAATAATGAAATTCACTTGCCCAAGCTTGGCACTACTTAATGCAAACTGTTTTCTCTTCCTCAGAAATCGCTAATCAAAAAAGCAGATCATTCGAATTCGGCTTCTCAATTATCATTTCGGTTTCCAGATCTTGATTTCAATAAGACCTTTGCCCAGTTAATTACTTGCTTTTAGGAAAAATCGTGACTCGTCCGCCACTAAAGCTAACGGTTTCTTTAATATGTGATCTACTTATGGGCAATTAGCTTTCAAATCTTAATTATCGGCCCGCCTCTCACACACTTTAACCAATGCAATTACTGCCTGAACATTTATGAATAAGCATAATTTGTTTTGATGCGGAATACTACTTTGTGCTAATTACACCCAGTAAGTGATTAATAAAATTAATACCGAAAATAATAATTATAGCAATATAATCAACCGAATATGCGAGTTGAAAATATTTATCCCTAATAATGTGGAAATTACAAGCAGTAATGTAATTATGTTTCAAGTATAATGTTCTACTAATTTGCCGATTTAATATAACTTGATGGGACTTAATATTTACTTGCAACTTGCAACAACTGGGTTTTAAAACTATCTGGTACCAAACAGATTATTCGGACTTCATTACATGAACAATATCTGATTATAAATTAAGTAAGAATTTCCTGGGGTCATACCTAAATAAATACTTATTTACCTGAACTGTAGTAGGTATCCATAACCCAGACCTCCATCCATTAAGCCAGTGGGCAAGTTATTTTTATTATTACTATTGGAACAACAAATGGTTAATGGTAAATACCTTGAGTGATATTTAAGGTAACAGTCTTTTTTAAAAAAAATTGAATGAACGGTTGCATATTATTATAAGGTACGCTCTCTTTGCTGCCAGTACAAATATCTGACCACTGCTTATACAGTCAACATAATGTAGATCTTAACCACCAACCTTATTCCTTCGCAACAAGGTTTCAAATTGCTCCGTCGCTTCATAAGCACTTAATTTTAATTTCGAAATTAAGTATCCAATTAAATCGATTGTTTAATTCGTTTGTGGCGACGCGTTGCGGAATTTCGATTATTACTCGACATTCATCTTTCAGATGTCCAATTTATTTAAATGAGACAGTTTCGTGTGGAAAGGCCTTTTGATAGAGTTTATGTCATTGTTCAATCAGTTTAAAATTACGCGAGCATGTTGCGCTGTTATTTTTGTACTTATATTTTCAGTTTCGTTTTGAATGTAATCTAAGATTTTTGTTATTCACAAAAAGCTGTAATTCATTTTATTGAATTGGTCTCATAAACATCTTTTATTTCAGGTGAATGACTCCAACCAACCTTATTCAAATAAATAAAGTAATCTAATCACCTAATAATGAGTACTTATTAGACACTACATGGAAATTTGAAGTTATAAAGACGGATCATTAAAATATTAAAAAAACATTAGTTTCAGGTTATTCACCCATATTCACAAAATACAAAATCTATGACTAAAATACAATGAACTGTTATTATGACACTATCATTGATGTCGATTTTTGGTTATGGAAATCCATATTATCATCTGTATAACTGTCAGATGTTATGTCAAATAGTTACCATGATAGGATATTATACCTACGTCCTCAACATCTGTTTGGATTTTTTTTGTTCTACTGCCATTTATTCACGAACAAAGCCCAAAGTAGTCTTTAAATCCACTTCACAACACTATACTATGCAGTTCACAGAGGTTATTAGGTGTATAATAATTACTTCACCAAATCACAGAACATAAAACTGAGAAAGTGTTATTAGCGTTGATTTTCACAAATGTATAATGACAGCCAAAATAACATGCAAATGCCTATACGATCCACGAACGACCACGATTTGGCTAGTACCAAAACCTGTGTACTATCACCTACTTGAAGTTTCAAAGGAAAGTAGTTCTTATTGCTTCTACAGATGGCTTACCAGGCCATAAATTTGGGTTAGCCTCAAGCTATAAATCTTTGTTCAAGCCGTAATCACTATGTATGCACTTGCTCTCGTCCACCAAAATGATACCTATAATAATCACAAATCATACACCAAAGTAACTGTACTAACGTATTTGATACAAAACTGCCAGTAATTTGTTGGACCTTTGATCTCAACTTTCGTTATTCTATTTTTACTAACGAAATAAATGCTAAAAAGCTTTTATTTTTACGACAAAATTAACATATCACGTTAGACAAAGATCGCATGTTAACGCTAAAATACTTCATAAGCTATTCATATGACCAAACCCATTGCTAATCTTCGTAATTTAAATTAGCAATAATGTGTTCTTTATGAGGCGGTAGTAAAATTGGATGTGGGAGTGTACCCGCTAATAAGAAGCAACAAAATATTTTATTCAACATTTTAAAAGGTTTTTTTAGTTCTAAGGTCAATCCCCTTGATACCTCTTCAACCTTTTGCAATCGTATAGGAATTACAATTTTTTTATTGCTTTTACTATCACCTTTCTTTAATCCTTTAAAAAATCAATTCCTAACAGCCTTGCTATAAATACTCGTACGTGTGTGGGTAAAAGTTACTTATTTAAAACAAGGATAACGATTATTAAATAACTTATTAAAACATTTTATTGAAACTGCGTTTATAAAAACTCTTTACGTTTTGCATTTATTTTAAATCGTACAAAAGTTTTTTTTTTTATCAATCAGTTCAGCTCAAGTAAAAAAAAAACTTGAAATGCCGTTGGCCTATTCACACTATTATCTTCGTGACTCAATAGTTCCTTGATTCAGTAAGTCTTAATAGACCCATATAGGTCGCCCTCCATCAGGCCATAAGCCTAGCGCACACGTGTAGCAAGCCAGCATAGGCGGTGTAACGTTGCCAGGCTACAATAATTTAACGTCACTGGCACATGCATTGAAACCACAGCACAATTTAAGACCTATGCAATAAGGGAGCCAGCATTGTCTGCCAGGTCTCGAGTTACCCGTATTCATGTACTACGCTTTATGTCGGCTTTAATCTAGTCTTGGTACATTGCTGTTTTTACTCAATCGAAGACCTATAGGGGTGTAACTGATTTATTTTTTGAGACAAAGCTTCGGGCTCTTTCACTTCGGCAGTAAAAAAGTGTTTGTCATCACAGCTCATATCACAGGCCTTTTGTTATTTACAGTCTTTTTATCGTCCGAATACTGGCGTAAAGGAAAATCTTCTTGGTGTCTTCATATTGTGCGTTTCTTTTTGCTCAGACAAACAAGAGATTTTCTTTTTGTTTAAGTAATACCGTATGAATACGAATGGAAGTATTTACGCGCGCGTATGCCTTTATTGAAGTGTGTTAGATGGTACGTAAAACACTTGTAATTTGAGAGATTATGGTCAAATTCAACTAGTTTTTTAATTTTATTTTTAACAAAAAAAATCACCGTAATAACTTTGAATGACAAAAAAAGTCTAAGTCTAGTCTTAATTATCTTAAACTTCGAAAGTAAAACACTTCAAATTTTAGCAAGATTATGGGACGAATTTTTACCTTTTGCTAACAGTATGCGTTCAAAATACATTCTCAAAGTCAAAATCCAAGTCTCCATCACCTGTAATAACCACCCTATTTAGATAGAACGGACACGAGCAAAGCGAAAAAGTTTTGCTCTCCAAGATAGTCATTAGGTTCCGCCTTGCTCTGGCCCGGATCTAGGGCGTAAATAATAATCAAAGTAATAAACTGGCTCTGGTTTTATTAAAAATGAAAACAAGCACTAGATTTTTTTGTTTGGGATTAAGATACAGAAATGCGTCAGATAGTAGAAATGCTATTTTCATTTAAGACTTTTACTAAATTTGTTTGAGCTTTGTTAGTATTTCCTATTGAAATGGTGATTCTCTGGTGCCCATTATTGGTTTTCAGTTTGCTAGAGTGCTATGGTTTGTTAATTCATCAACGAGACTCACCCGTAGTATCGACTACTCGCATATTTACTTGATTCTTTAAGCGAAAAACATGTTGTTCACAAACGTCATGTCTTGAAAAGGTTCAACATTATAATTAAAAAGTCACGAATTACGCCGACTTAAGTACTTCATTTCTTGATTATATACCTACATACAGTAAATATGATATAGATAGTAATTTCGTCCAACTGCGTAAACAGTGAATGCGGTGTTCCTTTTTCTGTAAACTTATGTTGACTTATTTTATCTATGCTCCTAAATCCTGCCCTTACCGTAATACCCGTTTGTTGGTTACGTTGCCCGCTCTCTACATAACTCTACACGTAAGAGGATTGCCTTCCCATAAGGATATCGCAACAAATTGACTGTAATTTTATTTTTTCTTCTCACGAGCACAAATCTGGACGGGTTTGGTTGAACGCAATCGACTTCGGGTGAGCTAATCCTAGGTGTTCTATACCAAAGAGGAATATGTAAAATTTTATATTCGATCCGAAAAATCTTTGCAATTTTTATTAAATTTGAAATAATGTTAAAATTGACGAGCCATTTAGGGCAGTGGTTGTGGGCGCTGGTTGAAGCTCAAATGGTTGCGGATTCCTGCACTTTTTGTTGACAAATATATTTTTAGGTCTGGGAGTTTTTGTAGAAAGTCCTAAAAAGTCCTTTAAAGTAAATCTTACTTTAAGACCAGAGCAATGTATTTATTTATTTAAATTAGGTATACAAACAGATTACAGTCGTTACATAGCAATTAAAGCATATCAACTTAGTTATAACTAGACAGTTATCCTTAATAGTATACACATCTAAACTTATATTTTAAGGTATCTGTATGTAATTAAATGATGTTGTCTCACATATTATTGGAATTAAGTCATTCTGTTTTCTTAGTCTAAGTGAGTTTCTAATAGTCTTGTTTGAAATAAAACTGATTTTACTTAATAGTTGCTTATAGCACTAAAACAATGACATGTTTCACCTTGGGTCAGTCTGTCTTAAATATCTACTGAAATTTTACCCATCGTGGTTATTCTTATACTTTTTTTCAGATACTATTAATTATTAAAGTAACCATGCAACATGCGCTGAAAATGTATGGGATGACATATTTAGAAAGCACCAGAATGACGACAAGTCAGGATGACTTTATATGTTATGCACTACATTTTGTTTTGGTCAAAAGCTAGCCCGATCTGACCGATTCCGTTTGGAAAGGACGCAAGTTGGACATAACATATCACACTTTCAGTCGCCTACATTTTGTTTATCAAATTTGAAGCCAAGGTGGTAACGGCGAGCATTCCACCTATTAGGATTGCTTAGCTCTTTTGTGCCTTTAAATCTCTCCTGATACCTAGACTAATATTTTATTCTGATATATCTGGACATGATTAAATATTAATTCAAATAATACTATAATATTGCAACAGCATCGTCGTTTTATACCAGAATAGGGCGTCCGTAACTTCGGGATCCAACCACAGTTTACTGCTCGCTGCTAGCTCGCGCAAGGCTCATTCCAGATAGTGAACGAGAAAATTGCTTATTTGAATTCATTCGCTGCTTCTTATATATGCATTCTGCGCTTTAACACTTCGTGGCGGAGCTATCTTTATTGTATTAAGCTGGTACGTAATTTTGTGTGAAGATAATATGGAGAGTTTGATTATTTCGTAAATTAATTTGAATTTATAACTATAGACAACAATATGACACCATTGCCCCAAGTCTGCTAGTTTTAGAACGCTTCAATTGAATTGTAATTGAGTCTCAATAGTCTAATTTGACATATTTTTTATAGAAAAGGTGACAAGTTAGCCGATTGAGACACAATTACGAGTCCATTAAAGCGTTCCAAAATCAGCAGACTTTGGGCCTTGATGACCGTGTTTTATTTAACACAAGTAATTTCTTTTAACTGATGGCTTAATTTTACAAGTTCAATCTTCTGTGTCTGTGTTTTATCATTCACATAATATGTAATTCATACATTGTATGTATGAATTGCAAATGCTTAAAACAGTCAATGACGCTCAAAGTACATGCTCTGCTTTTTGGGGTCAGATAATTGGTTAAGATGTGCCAGTTTTTTAAGACTTTACCACGATTAAATCTTTCAGAAATTTATGTTCTTGGTACTTATCTGAAAGGAATAGTTACTTGAGGTACTTCAAGTTTTATACTTCATGTCTATATAGTATTTCGATTAGCATCTACCTCCTAAGCAGGTTTGTGAACGTGTTAACTACTCCCACATAGAGTTCGATCAATCATGAACCGTCGAAAGGTCAGGTGAATGCATTTAAGAATTTAGCGATATTTCTGTGCATAAATATGTGGGAGGGAATACCTATAGCAAAAAAACATTTAAAACCAAGTCAAAAAGATGATGTTCATGCAGAAAGTCTTATTATGTTCCTAAAACGGTCTGTTTATTTCTAGTAGATAAGGAAGATACAGGAAAAACAATTTTAATAGGTTTTTTTCTTATTTTCAAACGTAACAGTGCAAAATATATAGCTTAAAAGAGTGACAGTCGAACGTGATCAAAGAATAACAAAAATATACTAGACTCAGACAAGATTTTTTTTCCTGTCTGAGGCAGTCAGTTTTTTTCTTTCAATTATGTATTTTCTACAATTTGTCTGCGTAATTAATAATTATGTAAAATCCAAACTCCCTCCCTCTAAACTCCCTTCTCTCTGAAATAAGAGTACTTAATATTAGATCCTAATATTAGATATCGTTGTTTTTCTAGCAAGTTGCACAACCCAAACTCCTTAAACTCTCTGTTGAGCCTTGCGGTTGACTGATAGAGAATGCCTCTTGGCATTAAGTCCACCATTTGTACTTTTTTTGTTGTTAATTTGTGCAATAAAGAATAAATAAATAATTTAGATAGAATTATGAGTATTTGAGCTAAGCAAGGGACACATCAGTTTGAACCGAAATACCGACATACTCGTGTAAAATACACATGATACAATTAAACATAGCAAAACTTACAGAAATCTTGTGCACTAAGAAACCCTCAAAAGCTTCTTGTTTGCTCTAAAATTTAATTCATAGCTCCACCACTTTTCCACTGGTTCTTCGTTTCATAAAACTTCACTCAAACACTAATAGTTGACAGGCAGTTTAAGTCGGCGGCTACTTTCCTACACTTTTTAAATGCTTTCCAGGCTTAGTTCTCCCTTATAATTTCTGCGCCGGAAATTAAACGTTGCGGGCTCGAGCAGAACGGGAAACTTTAAAATTAAAACTGTTAACTTCTATCCCTTTACTCTAGACGAATATCTTTATGTCGTGATTATCTGGTAATCTCCAGCGGTCGGAACCTTTTGCTTGGCAAATTCTCGCCTGAACTTCAACAGTTTTTAACATTTGCACCACTTCAAAGAGGTTTTGAACGTTTGCTCTTTCTTAGGGTTCCGTACATATAGAAGGTAAAAACGGGACCCTAATACTCAGTTTGTCTGTCTGTTCTGAGGCAGGCTGTTTTTCGCAAACCCTGATAGCTAGAAAGCTGAACAAATACTAAAAATAAAAAATTATTCAGGGTCCCCATACAAAAAACTTGTTTTTTTTTAGAATTTTCGCCTATTGTTGATTACGGTAACAGGTAGACGCTTTGAATTTCTACAGCATAATTAGTTATGTTACCTTTCAAAAAAAGTAGTTACTTCATCATTATCAGCCACATGATGTCCACTGCTGAACATAGGCCTCCCCCATAGATTTCCAGAGCGGTCGGTTGTAATAGTTACTTAAATAAAAAATACAGTCTCTCTACTGATGGGCACTTACACATAATATTATAACATAAACGGCCTATATACGTCCCACTGCTGGGCACAGGCCTCACCTCAACTATGAGGTGGAACGAGCCATACTCCAACTCGCGTGCTCAGTGCGGATTGTTGGAGGGGTGTAAGGTTAGTAAGCAACCTTAATGTCAGATGTTATTAAGCCGCCCTAAGGCCTCTGACTAACATCTAGCGACGTCAACCGGGACCAACTGCTTAACGTGCCTTCCGAAGCACGGAGCACTTATACAGTCAATGTATACTAAGTCACACACAGCTTGCACACTATTCGGGAATGTCACTGACACTAAAACTTACATTGTGTACCTTTATAATTCTGCTCCAACAATCGCCGCACTTACAGTAACTGCGGAACAAATCTTAGCAAGACCGAGTTTATACGAGAGTTGAGTAATTGCTACCGTCATAACACACCACAATAAACTTGCCAAGGTACAGTGCACACAATAAATTCCTGTTTTACGTCTTTGATTAGCCAGGGCTCAGGTTACTCCATGGTCATGGCATTCATACGCTCTAGGGCTTTTATGTTCGGTTGCCATGCCTCGTGTGTCGTACACAATGTTAAGACCACCCTTTAAAAGTGGAGAATGTAACGCGCAATTTATCGACTTACCATAACACGGAGTTGGTGTTGTGACAAGAAATTAAAATAACGTTAAATGGAATTATGCTGCTTGATTTTTCGTGATTTGATTTTCAAAAAAGGTATTTTTTAATTTGGACAGTAGCTTTAAGCTCAGTGAGATAGACACTTTAAATTGATATTTAAAGAAAAAACTAGAACAAAAAATATTTGTAAAATACATTATATAGATTCACCAAGTTGGGAACAAAAAACAGGTGGGCATTTGAATCTCATCTATTGAGTAGGTATATCAATATACCAGGCATGAACAGGAGATTTTCGAAAGGACGATAAATTACTAATGCTAATTAAACGTTTTACCTTTTATTTTATCGAATGTAAAAAGCAGAGTAGAAAAACGATGTTAACGCCAACAAATAAAAGTAAACACAATTAAAGTGATTAAAGTTAACAATGTAACTTATTTGTAAACGTGTAGGAGGAAAATTCAAAATAAAAAATACCACGAATGAATGTATGGTTTTTAAATTATTTGAAGTCAGAATTTGGAACCAAGCCAACAGACGAAAAAAGGCCTAAAATTGCGCTAACGGATCTACGTAATGTTTATTATACTCTGCAGCAAAGTATCGCTTTTATTTTTATTACCTACTCCAAACATGGAAGTAGCCTTTTCATTTTGAAGTACAAACAGTTGCTAATTTATTTACAACTTGTAATATTTGATAATTAGGCCAGGTAAACCGTTTACCTGGTTTAAATATGCAATCCTTTTTAGGAGTGGCTCATATTCCGCTATTATTTACTTAACGTCGCAATAACTTCATTCTGACGATCGTGCCTAGTAGTGGGCCAATATGAAGCCCAATTCTGAAACTTAGTTTCCGGGCAGCGTACAATTAACTCTAACGCTAACTCTCCAGTGAAAAAAAACACCGATAAGAAAAACCTAATAACCCGGTTAACGGCAATCAGCTGCAGTATTTGACATTGAGTTCAAAACTCGCTCGGCAAAATGGGGACTTCTGAATGTTTTGTTCACTATGACGGCAACAATCAGTAGATACGTTATATCAGTACTGACGCGAAGTCAAAAATTGTCCCCTGGCGTATTTACCTATGATTTGGCTGTATGTACAAAATAGCATGATTATTTACTAGATCGTAAACGAGACAGATACATGTTGCGCAGTGTTGTCTAAAAACTGTCAATGCTTTGCTCAGGTGGGCAAAAGTCCTGTTCTCGGGTGCCACTTTTTTAGCACAAGTAACCTATCTACGTATTTGTATTATAATATCATTGGTCACTACCCCACGTGGAATACGGTCATGAGTGTACGTATTAAATAATAATGAAGATGTTTCAAGCAACGTAATTCTTATCGCCCGACTCTTAATTCATTAGAATTTAATAATGTTATTATCAGGTTTTTGTACCAAATAGAATAAATCTATTATTTTCAACAAAAGAGTACTGACGTGTTGAACAAAAAATAAGAATTAAGTGAACCCAAGATGTATACCTGATTAGTCTCACCACGAGGTGTCCGATCTACGATGACAAATGATCCAGAATATTTTAATAAAATACTTCAGTCAGTTTTAATACCGCTATTATCAATTTGGCAAGCTGTAATTTTGTCATTATTTCAATCAAATTTTAATTTTGATTCTCTTTTCATTCTTTCTCGGGTATTTTTATTCAAGTTTATAATTCATCATATTTTATAGTAAGTATACGGTAGTTCAGTTTTTCTTTAACCTTCAAATATGATTTCTTCAGTACTCAAGACACCGTTTGCGTTTTGTCTTTATATTTTTTCAATATATTCAATCTGGTCATTATTCCAAACGTTTGTTTTTTATGGTATTCGTAGAATATGTAAAGAATGTAAACAAAATCAAACAAAACCTAAATAATAAATGTAAGCTGAATGAATTAACGTTTTATTTACGGGGTACGGAAAATCTAAAATACCTCCGACTTTTAGTTTTTTTATAGCCAGCTCGTGGACTCATAGTTACACTACGCAAACGCTAACAGCTGATTTATTGAAATAATAGCGTTAGGCAGTTAACAAAAACAATTATTTAAAATGTTTTAGAAAAAAGTTTTATCTTTACTTACTTCTCCGCTCAAACAGTAGTAGAACGTTGAAAATGTTTGGAAATTACACAAGTGTTAGCGCTTATTATCATTAAATATTTGGACTAACTAATCGGTTTGAAATATGGAATAGTTTTAGTTTTTTACTTTATTCCAAATAAGAACCCCCAATTTCAAATACATACATGCTATATCATCGTTTTTCAGTATACCTATTAGTAGTACAGATAGATTTGGGTAACTTGTAATATGTGTCAAATTAGCTTTATTGTTTTCCATCTCATTTTATATGGTAAATTCTACCTCTATATTATTCACTATTAGAAAATTAATAGAATTTGGTTGACAGCTCAGAACTTATTCATAAAGATGTAATCAGTTCTGTCAAGCTGTTTTGATGTACGAATTCGGCGAAAATTATCCATGTTCTTTTGATATTGAACTAAGGTGACAGAATAAAACATTTGTAAAGTAGAGCCTAACTCTTAGGTACATTTTATAAGCGAAGGGTCAAGATATTTGTATAGTTGATAATAAAGAGAGGTAAGTAGGATGCATGTGTTTGGGTCCAGGGGGGCTAAAACAGCAACATTTTAGCATTTCATATTATGAATCATCTATTTGACGTTTCATCTAGACCGCGGTCCGTTTCGAGTCAAAAGTGAGTAACAGCGCGCTGACACGCATCCCGAATTGATAAATTGTATGAACGTGAGCGACGTCAGCGCGCTATTACTCACTTTTGACTCGAAACGGACCGCGGCCTAGATGAAACGTCAGTTAGATGTTTCATAATATGAAATGCTAAAATGTTACCGTTTTAGCCCCACAGATTGCTTAAAGATAGTGACCACTGCAGAGGGAGGTCTTTAAAACGACAGCGTAATAATCAGCCAAATCATACCAACGAATGTCAAACCTTGACTTTAGGCAGCGACAAGTCTGTCCAGCAGTGAAACTAAATGGGTTAATACAAAAAAATAATAAGCATGACGGAATCTACAAATGACTTAATTTCTAAGTAAAATAAAAATCCTTCACTCAAAGAAAACTATGCATTCCTATTTCTTCTTCTCAATGTAAAGTTCTCTCAACTTTTACGTTCTCGTATGTTCCAATTTCATCACGGGCTGCTAAAAAAAACATAAAAGTGTTACAAATAATTCCACCGCCATGTTTTGGGACTGACCGTAGCCATGACATTGCTATACTTTGATTAATTGTCGCAACGATTGAAACTGCGCCCCCCACTGGTACACGAAATGGAATATTGTGAGAGGACCTTTAAATGGAGGGCGCCAACGGAAACTAATTTATGTACCGACTTTTATACAGTTAGATTAACGGACAGTAGTGAAGTAAGTAATAAACTAATATACAAAAGTCAAGTATGTTGAATTGATTGCTTGGACTTTATAAATAAAAAAAAAACATGGTGATTATTTAACACCATGTTAATATTGTACATTAACATTATACACGTATAATATGTAACCAAATGCAGAGCTAGTACTAAGTTATTCATGTTAAATGTAAACTACACGTGGTAAATGGCGCAGTATAATTAAAAAACTATTATAAAAACACCTACATATTTAAAAGTGCTTAATGTAGTCTATTTATTTATTTTTTTAAATAAAGCGTCACACCCATACTAAGATTACGTCGTTATGCATAAACATGCAAAATAAAGTGTCAACATTAAATAAAGGTCCATTAATAATGTCTGTTAAGCTACACATGTTCAAGTTGTTAATTAAAATCATAAAGCCTTCCCTTAGGCAATAAAATAACAATGAAAGATACAACTTAAAAACTCCGGCTTGAAAATTGTGAAATAAAAGGATGAAAATTCGCAACGCGATAATTTCAAATGCGATGCGACAGTTATGCGAAACTCATGCGCACTCAGCAGGTAGCCATATAAACAAGGAGTGGAGCTGCAGAAACGTAACTTTACGAGTTAACATCTTTTTAAACACCGCCTTGAATGGAAAAAGAAATAAAACAACATTTTATGATATTGTAAAATGTGTAGCTTCTTTTTTTAGCTAAATATAAAACTGCAGCTTATGAAGTAGTTAGTACATCTTTTTTTTATTGTTGAGGCCAGTGCATACTTCACTGACTTATACTTCAGGAAACTGTGATTTATGTTATTCAGTACGAATATTTTTCATTTTGAAACCGTTTTTTCAACCCAAGAAACAACTCAACATGGACTTAATGTATTTATAGTGTAATAATTAATTACCAGTACAAATTCGGACCTTCCCTGAGGTCTTCCCTGAGACTTGAGATGATGAACAATAGAAACATTCTAATACATAATAATATTATGAAAACAGTAGGTACTTCGTCTACGTAGTTAACCCCAAGCACTAGTTTGTAATAAGCGTGAGAAAAACAAAGTTAATTAAAGAAGGGTTATTGGATGAGACACCGAAACGATCTATTCATCAGTATTTGTAAGGACTCTACCTCAAAACCCACTTTGAGTACCGAGCAACCTTTAAAATTATTAAATGCCTCCTAAAGCATTCCGTATTGCCGCCACACAATATTGTTTATGATACAGCTGAGTATAAATTAGTTCACTATAAGCGGACCGCTCTTTAGGGGTCCACAGAACAGGTTCAATCGGTTAATTTGTTTCATTTTTTCACGTTTTATTGTACACAGAATGAGTTTGTGAGTCCTTGACTCAACGAGGTGTAACTAAATGGTCGAATTTGTAACGAATTGATGTCCGGACTTCGTTAATCGTGATCTTTGACGGTTACACCTGCCCCGGTTATCGTCTAAATCTCTAATTAAGTAATGTTGCTTTTTATTATCTAGTTTTTACTACTTAAGAGTTCATGAGAACCAAGGTTGCTTAAATCATATCTAGTTAATGCTTCTTCGAACTGATTGTTGTATTAATAAAAGGTAGTTTGATAATCTTTTCAATACCCTTATAAATGCAGAAGCGATTGAGTGGCATAAAACAGCGCACAGCCCATACTACTGGACCAAGAAAAGAGAAATTATTGATAAAGCTCCCTTTTGTTATTTATAACATGACCTTAAGGGTCAGGAAGGTTAGAATTTTTACACAATTTCTGTCTTTTCAAAATTCTGTTAAAAAAAAACAAAATATAATATGTTTTATACTTATTTGCTGTTAATGAAACTTAAGTATACCTATTTGCTAGAACTTTAACATGTTCAGTAATTGTTTGATGACTTGATTCTAACGCTTAAAACCTAGGCTCAACCGTGACTTCATCTCTATTAGTAGTATTTCTCGAAATAAAAGAACAAACTCTAATTAAGGCGATCTTCGATGTTAATTTTCCCATCATACTACGGAATCTTGATAAAGGTGTTTAACAATCCATTGCAAATAGTAATCACTAAGATTAACCAGCAGGTAGCCTTTTCTAAGGCACCTACTTTAACTAAATACAAATTACTTCATGTTCAAGAGATACCGAGGTCTATAAACCCATCAAAGGTCATACTGCCAATCAAAATACCTTCACAACTTTCGTTCCTCAAAAGACGTTCTAATAGAAATATTTATTAGAAACTTTTATTTTAATTACCTCTCGCTCGCACACAGCCGGTTCTGAATTAAAACAAGCAATGACCGCGTTTCTGTTCGGTTATCAAATAATCGACCTTATTGATGTATGGGCTACTGTCAGTGTATGATTTATAATGGCTTCCGTCTAGGACATCATTCCTCTGCGATGATTTTCAATCATTTCCGACGCTTCGTTAGCGCGTATCTCGGATCTGTGGTCGAATCTACTCTGTAGAGAAATGGACGTGGTATTAGTTTGTACTCAATTATTGTGTTTTAGTTTTGTATATTTGCGTTTGATCTTACTAGTTTAACTCACGAAATTTAGAAATGTCACGCAAGGAGGAAACCTTTGACTGAAGCTGTTCTGTAACAATATTAGAAGTAAAAGTACAACTAAGACCCTCAAAATTGTATTTACTCTCCTGTATAATATTATTTTGACCCCCCCACACTAGCAAATACAAACATTTTACATGATATGGTGTAAAAAAGATAGGCTTTTAAAAAGCCTTGCAGAGCTGGCCATTTCTTCAAAGTTTTATCATCAAAGTTTTTTTCATTTCAAATGCGTATCTTCTCCAACAGTTCCTGATCCCTGACTATGAAACTATCTTTTACCGTTGGCAACATCAACAAGTGGTACAAACACATGTAAATAAATTGAGATGAGTATTCTCGTAGTTGGCAGCACGATCTATCAGTAATTCACGTTGTATTATCAATCAACCGTTCTATGATTGATGGAGTATTTTCTTCGGTAGCTAGATAACTTGTCTTCTTTGTAGTTAATTAAGACTTCTGCATACGTGGAGTTCTTTTCCACTGTGTCCAAAGTCATCTTTGCTTTAACATTTACAACCCGTTCATGTTCATACACGCATTCGGAGACTGAGATACTATCTGCTTTATCTGTCAAGTCAGGTTTGAGATCGCGTCTTGAAGAATGTCGTTCTATTAGTTTTTTACAACAATAACCACGAGATGTTATCATTGTTTGCGAATCATATGAAATTATATGTAAGTTTTTTTCTACTAGATCTTATCAATTTTTGTGAATTAATTATATGGTATTAAATTTAAAATATAACATATCATTAAAAACACGTCTTCAGACGGATATTCAAGGACGTGATAAGAAAAATAATTTACATTTAATTGTATGCCAACTTCTAGATAACGAGAATAATTAGAGTTAATTATCGTAAGTTTTACCTGAGGCTTTATCCAGCAGCATAATGCCACTAAGTTTTTTACATGTAGAAAACTTTAAATGTATTTAATGTCAATTTCAGCGTCGTTTGTTAATGTTATTTCCATAAATATGAAAGTTTACAATATTATAAAGAAACTGAGTGACGTGAAATGTTGCTCTGTAGGCTCCTGGTAATTTCACCTTCTACAAGTTCTACATAATTACAAGACACTAAGCGTAAAGTTTTAAACCGTTTTGTAAAATCATACTTGACAAATTAGAAGTTGAGCATTTTCAATTAATAGATACCTACTTAAACTAAATAAATACTTGATTCCTAATAAGCATTTAATTAAACTTCTTACAATTCGTTACAAAACTGGCTGAATTAGAACCGATCCGATCCACCGTTGCCCAATCACCAGTCACAGTCGCCCGTCCGCTGACAAAGGGACGAATCGAATCAACTGTCGTCTATTGTGCTAACATATCGACTAGTTTAACCATTTTAAAGGCTTATATCGACTGCAATTGTTGGCTATCGATGTTTTGAGAATAAAGGCAATATATCTGAATGAAATTGCAAGCTATTCTGAAACAATCGTAGGTTATACAAATTCTAAGAAAATTTTATGGTTATGGATATTCTGGGAATAATAGTTAAGTATTTTGAGAATCAAAAAAGGTTGTGACAATAAAGGAAAGTGATCGTTATTCTGATAAAAAACTAATATTATATTCTGTGAATAATTTGACTTTCTTTTGCACTCAGGGTAGGCAATATTTATGTTCGCTTGAAGATACCTCTACGTCTGCAGGAAAACGGTGGTAGATCGCCAGAAAAATTACACCGCAGTGGTATTTACTCTCATAACTTTTTTATCTACTTTGAAATATATCATCGGAAGTTAATTACAATCTTAAATACTACAGTTAATAATGAATGCTCTCTATTATTCTCTCGTTATGACTCACGAGTAGTCATGAGTGACAAAAGATAAAGTAAAACTAGTGACATTTAGCCCAGTCTTGAATTACTATTAACTGTTGCATTCTGAGCTTTCAAGTATGATGCTCTTAATAATTTATTCAATATCGATACTTTCTTCTGCAACACTATACTGGACATACTATTTGTATTCGGATTCTTTCGTAGCATTCCATTAGAGACGACTCTTGTTGCTAAGACCGTTGGCTGTTTAAGTTTCAAAAACGAAAAGAAAATCGCATTTGAATTCAAAAGATTTTAAGGCTTAATATCATGCTGAGTGTCCTCTGTAAATAATAGATTCAAAATTGCTATGGATTCTGCGTGATGAGCTATGGTATTTTAATAATAACTTTAGAAGTGATGTAGGTTACGGATTGCACCTAATTCGTTTGATATTTAAGAAACAGCGGAAAAACATTCTGGACCAAAGTGAAATAGCTGCGTACTACGAGTATATACCTAATAGGTTTCTGATAAAGTAAAGTAAAAGTAAAAAAATCATTTATTCATGTAAGCTTATTTACAAGCACTTATGACACGTCAAGACACAAAATCAAAATGAACAAAGTGACTCTACCACCGGTTCGGAAGTTGCTTCTATCGAGAAGATTCCGGCAAGAAACTCGATAGTTACTCTTTTCAATCTTGTTTGATTACAATAGTAGTATATGTTACATATCAAGTATAGACAAGACGCAAAATGTGCAGAGGAGCAGATTATATCTATGATGACCACAAATTCTTATCATTCAAATATTCATCTACATTATAGTAACCTCTTTTCATTAATTTCGCTTTAACCAGTGACTTAAACTTGTAAAGAGGCTGTTCAATAAGAGTTTGAGGTAGCATATTAAAAAAAGTTATACCTTGGCCAACAAATGATTTGCCTACTTTGTGTAATCTAAGATTAGGAATTCTAAGTTTGGCTTTATTTCTAGTATTTAGTTTATGAACATCACTATTTTTCTGGAATAGATGCAAATTCTTACGCACATACATTATATTATCAAAAATAAATTGAGAGTATACAGTTAAAATATCTATCTCCTTAAATACCTCCCTAAGCGAGTCGCGTGGTCTAAGGCAGTAAATAGAGCGGATGGCTCTTTTTTGAAGAACAAAAATGGTGTTTAGATCCGCAGAGCCCCACAGCAGTAGACCATACGACATAATACTATGGAAGTAGCTAAAATACACTAATCTAGCAGTTTCAACATTCGTCAAGAGCCTTATCTTTCTCACTGCAAAAGCAGCTGAACTAAGTCTCCCTGCCAGGGTTGTAATATGCGGACCCCACTGTAACTTAGAATCCACAGTAATTCCCAAAAATACAGTGGAATACAGTGGATACCTTTGGTACAGAAGCGTTTGCGCCAACCTTAACAAAACCGTTGCAAAATGGGTCTCAATATGTCAGCAGTGTAAGATGGTCGTATATGTAAAGGTTGATGTGATCGCCTCTGTCACAAGATCTGCTTTTTAAACGTTCACTCGATTTTGTGTGATGACATCCAGAGAAAATGATTATTTTTGAATGCTCAAAGATGAAAATAAAAATGTACAAATTGTAAATGCAGCCAACAAAGTGCAAAATGATTTAGTATTCGCAAATTGTCTGCTTGGTTCAATGCCACTGATCACCGTGGTTGATACGCTGCTTTCCCATCATTGAAGCAATGACTTGATTTTCATAATAACCAACAATTCCAAACGAGGATGGTAGTTTAATGCACAAGCTCTGAGCATTCCGATTGATATCGTAAGTAAATAGTCAATTGCAAATGGCAGGTGCAAAGAAGTTTTGTTACAGAATTAAAACATTTGTGTTTTTTATTATTAGCGTTTTCAATTATTTATTTAACAACATTTTGTAAAAAAAATAATTGAAAACGCTAATAAAAAATCGAGGATTGTGGCTGTGAGATCGCCCCTTACCACTTTAAGTTGCGCTCGTCGCTGAGCAAAATGTGGGCTTCTACATGTTGCATTCTCCATGACGGCATCTGATTGCCCCGGGTATATATCAGATAGATAGATACTTTTTATTGCACTAAAACATAACAGTAGCTAAACTTCAGATATCCTATGTACAATCTAGGCGGTCTTATCAGAGGCAGCAATCTCTTCTATACAACCTATTCGTGAGCATGTTTATAATGTTACACTTGATATGCAACAAAAAATGGAATTGAATTGTAAAAAGTATGATCAAGCACTAAGTATAAATAGATAGTTAAGACTGAATCAGAATTCATGTTTGAATCCACGACCTGTAATGACCAATCAGCGCCAACGAGCTAGTGAAAAAACTAAAGCATGTTAATAACACAGCCTCACTTAGCCAGTAACAATTTTACAACTTTACAAGCCACAATGTAATATCTCTGTGCGGTCAAAAATGTGGTAGCATCTAACGAAGTTGCACTTGCTCAAACATAATACCTCCGTAAGAACTTCCTGACTGCAAACAGAAACTGTAATTACGAACAAGTAAACATAGACAGGGTAAATTTGCTCGATGTTCATTATAGTGTTGCCTATTGTGGCTTCTAAATGAACTTTGATTTGGCCTTGAGCATTTTAGCTTTACGCCGACATTGGGAAAATTAGTTTTTTTCTCTAGAAAACGTTTTATTATAAGCGCAGATGAAGCGTACAAAAGCCTTCTGCACACTTTGATTCCAAACGCGAATTCACCTGTCAGATAATTGACTGTGTCTTATTCAAGATCAAATTGAGTTCTCATAATTGATGAGCTAGTAGACTGTTGACATAATACCGTTTAAACCATGAAAATGCACAAACAGAAAGGCCACATCCTATAGATTCTATAACAGCAATCTTGTTTCAAGCAATGCAAACTTAAGTGGGCCTAAAATAAATTGTTTTGTTTCAAAGAGGTAGAGCTTTTTGTACAATGAAATTACAATACTAGCAATCACTCTGAAATCAGTAACTGTGGCTTATCACAGACGCGTAAAGATAATAATATCACAATTTATTCATTTAAGAATGTTCTCAGTTACACTTGCACATTAGCAAACTTCTCGTTAACAGCGGCATGACTCGGCAACTGCAACTGCCGTAAGCGCCGATAATGTACGGACAGCATCAAAACCATATGTGCTTACAGAAACGTTAAAAATCTTGACGGTTACTCTAACTAAAGCAATTGTAATACCATTGACAGTCGTTTGAAGCGTCACTAAAATATATAACATTATTGTAATCCTGTGTTGATAAAGTTGCTTTTCTTCAATATTGCAACTGCAACAGGCCGTGAGCTCTGATATTGTGCAGACAACGGCAAAATTTTGTGTCCCGATAGAGTGACCAAGAAAGTATTGGCAGTTTGATCAAAGCTATTAAAATACTGAACGATAGAGTTGCATGTCTTTTAAAGCATCTCTTAAATCTAATACAGATGAGAAATTGTTTTAATGCTGCAGGGATCAGGTTGATTTTCCTAACAGCTTCCATCCGCCTGCCTGATGGCCGAATGTGGCTGTTCAGTATAAAAACATACTGTAGTTATCCAAATTGTCACCGAGAGGTGCCGATCAACGATCTAGTAGCAGACTTACTTGGACATTCTGTACCCACACATGATTTTGTTGCTGACTGTACGCCGAGGTGCATCAGGAGCGAACTAGTTGCGGTGCAGTCCTGCGGCGCTTACGACCGGATTGCGTAGGTACCTACTCGTCTTTGTCGTGGTGTGTTATGACGATAATTTGCACGTTAGTCATAGTCAAGTGCATTGAGTTGGTTTGCCCCTGAATTTGTACTTAGTTGATCGTGTAAGTACAGAAGTTTTATGAAAATAATACTGCAAAAACGATTACACGAGATTATATACATAGCAGAAAGAAGCCTCCTCGGTGAACGTCACTAAAATCTATTCATGAACTCTCGGCATTCTACTTAAACCAACAAAGACTATCTTTATAGGCCCTATTCATATATGTTGAAGACAGAAGACGAATTTTATTTTCTCCAAAAATTATAGCATATTTGTACAGTTTTATATACAAAAACTTGTCGTTGGAGTCAGCAATAGAACTTTCTTACTTAGTTTGATGTTTCCAAACTGAAGCAAAAGAATTTTCCACTTTAACCGTTTCAATGAATGTGAATTCTTACAAGAAAGTTTTAATTAAACAAGCTTATCTTTTAACGTTAAATTTAACGTTCATATTTAATTGCCAATAACTTCAGTGTCTAGAACTTTTGAGTCTACCATTTTTATCGCGCTTTCTATGATCTTTATTCGTTTCTCGCAAAAGCTTTAAAAAACTAAAAATCAACATCATCAGAACAACAAACTAAGCTTGTACCTACTATTGGTGTAACAGACTGACAAACATACTTTTTTTCCTTCAGCATAAGTTCTGTCAAAGTTATGTTTCTTTATTTTATGAATAAACTTGTGTTTTCAATGGTATTATAATAAAAAGACGTAGATAGGTTACTTGTGCTAAAAATGTGGCACCCAAAATCAGAACTTCGAACACCTGAGCAAAGCATTGACACTCTGAGACGACACTGTGCAACATACATATTGCACAGGCTTTTATCAGGCGTATGTACTTTAATTAACAGTCAAATTAAAGTATATACGCCTGGGCACAATTTAAGACTTCGCATCGGAACTGACATAACGTAGGTATTTACCTATTATTAATATCATTGTGTATTAAAGTTACTAACCCGACACTACACCGAAGATATCCCGGACATCAGCCTCTATGAGATTAGGATGGCTCTCAAACAGCTCAAGAACAACAAGGCGCCGGGCGATGACGGAATTACCGCTGAGCTTCTGAAGGCAGGCGGAAGGCCGGTTCTCAGAGTACTTCAGAGGCTGTTTAATTCCGTGTTGTTCGAGGGCACTACGCCAAAGGCATGGAACAGAAGCGAGGTGGTACTGTTCTTCAAAAAAGGAGATAACACCCTGCTGAAGAACTACAGGCCCATTTCGCTTCTGAGCCATGTCTACAAGCTGTTTTCGAGGGTCATCACGAACCGTCTCTCTCGCAGGTTTGATGACTTCCAGCCACCCGAACAAGCCGGATTCCGAAAAGGGTTTAGTACCATAGACCACATCCATACGCTGCGGCAGATTATACAGAAGTCTGAGGAGTATAATCTGCCACTTTGCTTAGCGTTTGTGGACTATGAGAAAGCCTTCGATTCGGTCGAGACTTGGGCAGTGTTGCAGTCTCTCCAGCGTTGCCACATTGACTATCGGTACATCGAAGTGTTGAAGAGCTTATACGCAAACGCCACCATGTCTGTCCGAGTACAGGAGCAAAGCACGAGGGCAATTCCTTTGCAGAGGGGCGTAAGACAGGGAGACGTTATCTCTCCGAAACTGTTTACGGCCGCATTGGAAGACGCCTTCAAGCTCCTGGAATGGCAAGGACTCGGCATCAACATAAATGGCGAGCGTATAACTCACCTTCGGTTTGCCGACGATATAGTGGTCATGGCAGAGTCGCTTGAAGAGCTCGGCAGCATGCTCGAGAACCTCAATCGAGTCTCTCAACAAGTGGGCCTAAAGATGAACTTTGACAAGACGAAGGTCATGTCAAACGCCCTTGTTATGCCCACTCCAATATTTGTTGGAGGCTCGGTTCTCGAAGTTGTCGACGAGTACGTCTACCTAGGACAAGTTGTCCAAGTAGGCAGGTCCAACTTCGAGAGAGAGGTAAATCGCCGAATCCAACTCGGCTGGGCAGCATTCGGGAAATTACGCGATGTTTTCTCTTCAAACATACCACAGTGCCTGAAGACGAAGGTATATAATCAGTGTGTGTTACCAGTGATTACGTATGGATCGGAAACGTGGTCTCTCACTATGGGCCTCATAAGAAGGCTCAAGGTCACTCAACGTGCTATGGAAAGGGCAATGCTCGGCGTCTCGCTACGAGATCGAATCAGGAATGAGGAGATTCGTAGAAGGACTGGAGTCGCCGACGTGGCTCAGCGGGTAAGCAGGTTGAAGTGGCAGTGGGCGGGGCACATAGCGCGTAGAACTGATGGCCGCTGGGGCCGAAAGGTTCTGGACTGGAGACCATTCGAGGCAAAACGCAGAGTGGGGCGCCCACCCGCAAGGTGGACCGACGACCTGATAAAAGTCGCGGGATCCCGGTGGATGCAGGCCGCACGCAACCGGGCGCTCTGGAAATCAATGGGGGAGGCCTATGTTCAGCAGTGGACTTCTTGCGGCTGATAATGATGATGGTGATGATGATTAAAGTTAAAGAACTCGTGATTGTAAATGTAACTATAATCGGTCGTAAATATCTCAAATTTCAAAACTAAAGATCTTCGTGAATGAATGTCAGAAATATTTTTGTAACGAAATTTATTTTAACATTTTAAATCATTGGAATGGACGTGAAACTTATTTGTAAGAATGGATTTGTTTCAACACAAAAAATAGCCTTAATAAGGCTTTTAAATATCCTTAGAATGCCTTTTCTAATCTTGTAATGCTAATTCAATCTTTGTCGGCTTTTTAGTATTGTCTCTTTTATCTCAGCAAGGATAATCTCTGTTACGGAAGATTGGTTTTGTCTACTTTACCTGTGTCTTTTGTAATTTTAACGAGTTTGCTCAGACAAAAGTGCGAACAAATTAACTTTAAGAGTGTAATGGAAACCGAAATTTTGCTGACAGGACCGAAATGGACATTTTGTTGGCTTGGGACTGCTTAAGTAAGAACTCAATCAATTCAAGTTAGCTTGAATAAATTGGAAGGTGGTGGTTATAGACACAGGCCCAATTTCATTTTAGTGGCTAATTATGTGAAATTATACCTCACTTTTAAATGTAACCTTGCCACATGTTTATGTTGAGCTGTACGTTGGTACTGTTGGTCCATTCACGTTGGTCAGAGAAGTCTGTTGAAATAAATAAATTAAAAATATATGCACTACCATTAAAACGTGGCACAATCATACAGGCCAAATTGTTGGAGTTGTATTTCGAAAACGAGATGGTTATACGTCTTGTAATTTTAGAAAAAAACATATTTTGCGTGCTTTTGTGTATTTTTTTAATTCTGGCAAATATTTATTTTATATCGTCAAAGTTTTCATATTATATACCTAAATTAAAAAAGAGCACAATAGCCTATGAACGGCCAACATTAAATAGGAAGCAACTTTAATAGCTGCACCTTCGACAACTTCAGTAAAAACAAATGAACAGCGCTCGAACTCCTCGAGAAGCATGCGATAACATAATCTTTTTTATCGCATCGCAGGGCCGAGTTTTTGTTTTCCAGCCAGTTAAATCGTGTGGCTAGTGCGAGAAATTCGATATATCGTGTTAACAGAGTCCGCGCCCCGCTGCGTACGGTATAATTTGCCTGAACGGAGGCGTCCAGACTCCAGAGAAACCGCGCGATGTTAGGGCAGGCCTGCACTAAATGAAATTCCAGGGCCTACGTCACCCTTGCAAGTTGAGGTATTACCAATTTGGAAATACCTTTGCAGGAAAGAAAAATATGTGGTGAGACAAGTAGCTATTACTAAAAGGGAGCGATAGTCGTGGCAAATGACTTAGTAGGCAATTAGAGGGAGAAGAAACATTCATTGATTTGAAACTATACATCAAATAAAATACTAAAGTAGTAGTAACTGTACTTCAGCGTCAATGTGTTTTTTTTTGCGTTTATAAAAAAAAACCTTATTTGTACTTGAAATGTTTAAATGATAAACTGAGTGCCTATTTTACCCAAGTGAGGCGTATGTCGAAACTAAAAAAGTGTTAGAAAAATCGTGATTCAAAGTGTTCGGAAATCTTTTCTTCGAAACGGGGGAAATTAATACGAATATTAAAGTGATTTTCTTGGCATCAGCTCTTTTCACTTACCTATTTTGTCCCACTGCTGAGAAAGTTCTCTCCCAATTAAAATAAAAAAATAAATATAATTTTCTTTTTTAATAGCAGAATAAAAAAAAACATTTATTAGTATAAACATCACTTCTTTAATGGAAAATTACTACTTATAATTATTATCCATAGTTTGATATTAAATGAAGGTATACTAAGTTCTAAATAAATACTATAATATGGACTGAAAATTGTTCCACCAAAAAAAGTTATGTTTTTTAGCGGGTCTTCTAGTTAAGTAGTATTAACTTTTAACGTCTATGTTGTCACGATGTACAAATTGATCATAATAATAAATTAGTTAAGACAATTATTAATGCACACATAATTAGCAGCTTTAATTCTCTTAGACAACTGAATTTTAATGTATGTCAAATGGAAAATAACTTTTCCATGTTCTGTTAAAAGTATGTTAAAATTATAAAAAGTTTCCAAACATACATACATGAACAGTGTATTCAAAGCTTTACCCTTTCGGCGGCGTGTTGAAAGCTACGAGCGCCTATTAGTAACGACTTAGATCGAAAGCTAAATAATTGCTTCGCCATACTGGACACACTGGGTCTCTTTATATTCAGGCATTTAACTTTTTGATATTTGCAGTGTTGCTTTTCTGATAAATAGATGAAAGTTCTGAAAATTTAACTTCAAGCACCTACGTGGAACGAAAAAATTGCTACAAACTTTCGAAATAGCCCATGAATGTATCCTTTAGACTGTAAATCTAAGTCAAGAAGAATTCATAGGTTCCTACTTTCCTATCTTAACCCCCCCCCCCCCCCCCCTTTTTACCATGATTGAAAGTATCATTCTTTTTTTTAACTCCCTGATGATAATGGCAAAGAGATTACTAAAGACATGATTATGACGATATTTGAATATGTTTCTTTGTGAATTAAATTCTTATTGCGCAAATAAAAGATTTAATACCAACACTGTCAGCGTCCACAAATTCCCACCCACCTTCGACAATCGATTTTTAAATAAAGGGATCAAAAGTTCAAAAAAATCCTTTTAATTGGCACAAAAGATGGCGTATCGCAGAAAAGAACGTTCGGACAGAATGCTCTTTATCTTTTTGGAGATTAATATTTTGTTCAACGTTTTTTATTCGCAGCTCTGCGCTGGGTCGCTTGTTTTTTATCTGTGTCATAGTTTTGTTGAGAATTGGACTACGAAAATACATGGAGAATATGGAGATGAATTATCTTTGTCCGAAAATCACTCACGAATGAAAAATCACAGATTTGACGGAGCCACAAAGCTAAGCTAGTAGATCTTGTTATAAGAGTAAGAAATGCACAATGTTTTTTAATATTTGACCGAATTCTGAGAAAGCATAATTAACTGAATCCATCTTGATTATAAATAAATGTAGACGTAAAATGTCTAGGCTTTAAGAACGCAGTGGACAACGATTTGTGTCAAGTCTCCAACTCCAAGAGAGACGGCAACGGCAAGAGATTGCTAAGGATCAAGTTTTCGTGATATTTTATCTTCGCAGGCAATACTCTCTTTACTTGAAACCAAGCGGAGAAGGGCATTAAGTTCTCGTTGAAAAAAAACTTACAAAATCAAATGATATCCATTGCCAACTTTTTCCTAATGATAAAAATGCATCACAACACAGTTATTTTCTTTACTACGAATTAGATCGAATTAAATCCAACTCAGACATTATTTTATGAAACACGTAATTTGAAATGTATCTCAGTTTAGACGATAGCATGTTCAGAAATATTTAGCCTGGACCTTCTCCATGGCATCTCTGTTCTCTTTTTTTCCAAAAAGGGACGTTTTTTAAAGTTATGAACAACGCTTTTGGTGATAATGTTTGCTACCTGCGCGTGGGTGCCTTCTAAACACCGCATGTGAAATATTGCGAGCCAACCCCTGTCACATACGCACCTTATAAAAATTCTTAAAAACTTCTAGAAGACAGAGACAACCTGTTGAAACTGTAACCAAGTGTAAAAAGGACAGGGATACCGGGCGATAGAAAAGAGCATTCTTAATTGCGTCGATTAGATTTCAAGGTTATTAATTTAGTGATTCACGCTTTCTGTCAAGGTTCATATATTTTGATTCTATACGGTTCAAGCTTTATAAAATATGGAATTTTATAAGAATAGCGTGTTTACCCTTCTCGGGTTTATGTCATTGTGTAATATTTGACATAAATATTATTTGTGGCCATGACTGTCAACATTTTTTCCAAGTTAAGACGGAAATATTTCGTTTTGCTGCTGACTTCCGTAAGGAAGAAGTTTCTGAGGTAAGGTAAAGAACAGTCCATTAGGATTAAACAATAAGATTTACTGAGACCAATTACAATTTTAGTATCTTAGCATACCAAAACTGTTAGTCAAGTAGTGTCAACGGCTGATTGAGTAATTGGATATAATATTATTATAATATAATGGGATTCTATAATTGTTGACTTGCCTTATATTATTAAATAATGTGAGTGTTTTTTTAATATAAGAAATTTACTAACAACTGCAACATTAAGTTCCCGTTTTTAGTGAAAAAATATCTGCTCCTTTGTAAATAAATACTGAGGAACTACACCTATACAGCTCCTCAAATGTAATTTCTATGCTAACAAGGATCCACGGCATCGAGTTTATATCGCTATTGTAGCGGAAACATACAGGGTGAATAATTGATCAGTAACTTTTCACGCATACACGGCAAAAGCATGAATTTTATTGTGCTATGTTTTGCGGTATTTGCAAATTTTTTAGAGTTTGGCACTCAACTTCTGAAAGTTAACTACGTACAGCAAACTTGTGCATAGACTTATAACGGTAGATTTGTAATGCTACAATAGATTTTGACGTATTTTTAAGATATAAAATTGCGTGATAACGCAAACATTAATTGCCTAGATTTCAATTATCATCATTAGTGGAGAGAGAGAGAGAGTGACCTTAATTTTTTATTCTACTGCATCTGTTGATTAAAATAACTAACATATTACTTTTTAATGTTATCAAGCGTGCACGTCACTGAAACAATGTCTAGTAAGTTTTTTATAAAATAATAGCATAACAAAATATGTTAAATGGATAATATTACCCGTAGGGTAAATCTGAATTTTAGCCTACAATCGTCAACTAGTCCTATGGTTGCAACTGATCAAGTTCTGTAAAACCCAAAGGATTTAGTTAGATTTCCACGGAATATTCATTTGCAGATATAAATACCACGATATTTTTTGTTGCTCTGTCGGGCTGTCGAGAGATACACTCGAAACGCGCTTTTAAAAGTCTAACAAGCCACTCGAGTCAAGAGACGAAGGGAGGACAGATTACGTTAATCGGCACAATATTAAGATAATAAGTTTCATAAGAAAAATTAAGACATGATACGAGCAGACTCCCCGCTGTTATTATGCGGTGTGAGGTACGGTTAGAAAGAAAATTAGTTGGGGTAAAATGCTTTAGTTAACAATGTTTTATGTAGTGAACAACCTGTATTGTCAAAAAAAAATGCATGCAAGTTGGGCTTGTTTGAAATAAATAAAGTTTACGTCTTTGAGCAATTTTAAGAGTTAAGAAGCTCTGAGTTATAAAATCTATATAAGCTTCAAGACTATGAACTTATTTTAAAAAGTAAAAGGACAATCAACGGTTATGTTTACTAGCCGTAAAGTATTTTAAAGTAAACCAAATTCTCAGTATTTTTAGGTAATCGAAGAATAGCTGAGTTTATTATTGGTGAAGCTACACAAGAGTTACCGCTGACCATTCAGGTAGGCGGCTACCTGTGAACTTTTTTCTCTATGCAGTTAAAACAAGAACCATTTGTCACCTATATTTATCTCTTCCGAAGAATGTCGTCATCCGCAGTCTACTTTAAATGAGTTTTTTTTTGTGTAAAATAATGATGGGCCCTGTTATCAGATCCGATCAGTTCTGTATAGTTTGGGTATTTTTGTTCTTTGTTATTTTGTTATTAATGATAGAAGAAAAATCAATAAAATTTAACTAATGAATTACGCAAGTTTTTTATGGATCATAGAAACTCCTGGTCTATTTTGAAAATTGTTAGGCACATTTTTGAACAATTTCAAAATATTTTGTTTGTTAACTGTACTGTCAATATCTTTACTCGTTTCTTTTATCTTATCCCAATGCGTTACACTTCTAATAAACACTGAATTTACGTTCAGTGCAGTATCACTATCTTCTTATTGAAAGAACATTTAGAATAAATAAGCTTATCTAATACGATATCATAAAACCTTCTAGCAATTCAATTCTTTGGCTGGATTGTTAACTTATACCTTTAATAGTTAAGTTTGAAAATTCTATTGCGGATGTTATTTTGCACATTGATTTATAATAAAAAGAGTTAAACATAACCTTATTTATATAATGATTGTCATTTGAGTCACTTTATGCGGTTTTGAACAAAGAACTTTTTAAGTTATCTAAGATGATCTCCAAATTTGAATCTTAAAGGTGTTACCTAAACAGTTAAGTTCTAACAATGTGTTGAGAAATCACCAGTCAGTTTCCTTATAAGCGAGCTGGAAGTGCCTTTAGTTATTTTATTCGATTTTCAAATCGATTATCCAGATCGATTTGTGCACAATTATGGCAGAATTCATTGGAGTTCTCGCAGTCAGCTCATCTCACCGAAGAGTGTATGCGTGGGTACGAATTTGCCTCGGGTATGGGCGAAAACGATTGATCATTATTCATTTTGTGGACTGACAGATTGTGATGTGAAACACTTCGATGTAATATCTTTAACACGCTCAAGCGTCTCCTTGATATATGTTTTGTGAAATAACAAAACGTTAACACGTGTATTGTCGTAATTACGTCATCGAGGACACATTGTACTTATGATTTTTGTAAGACAGTAATTAATTACGCTCATAGTCTTTGTAATTTGTATGACAATGTGGTTCCCTTACTAATAAGTATGACCTCACTTGCGTTGATGCTGCAGACTTTGGTTTCTTAACGACATGTTATGTTTGACAGACCTGTAATATTACAGTGACCGACCACATCATTCATCACCAGTTGAGATGGTTGGATGGGCATCAAAATGCAAAAAATAAGCACATATCTTACTCAGGAACTCCAGATGCACAGTACAAATAAAAATGGTTTGTGAAAGTCCCAGACCTCTTCCTTGCTAGCCTTAATTGCTTTAGACTTAAAAAAACAGGAGGATAAAAAACACTTTTGTTCTAAATATTTCCCTCAATTACTTAGATCTATTTCAGTTGTGCCTAGAATACTATATTGTTAAAATGAGTTAAACTTATACACACTTCCTTTTCCGTAGCTGTTAAAAACAACCTCCTAATACTACAGTGATGTGGTTGTGAATCAGAGAACTATCTTTGATTCATCAAATCTCGTTAGCTCATAAGAAACTCACTATCAAATTATCTCTCTAAGCACCAACGCGCCAGGTAAGCGACAAAGGAAATACAGGCGACGTTACGGCATCTGTCTTTTCATAGTCAACTTAACTAAAAGGATTAAAATGATATCTTCCGACGTCTGACAGCCAGTGTGGTCTGCCAAGCGTTAACAGAACTCTTTTGTAGGAACATTAAAAAAAATGTTACTTAATCTTATAATACCTTTATGCGATAGTTGCTTTTTAATTTTAGCATTCGAATGGAAGGGTTGCACTAATCCAACCTTCCTGTGCGTAAGAGTGTTAGCATTTCTTTTGTCCATTCAGTCTGCGGTAAATTCATTTCGATTTCTAAAAGAAATATTTTAATATAAAAAAGCCTTTATAGGCTTAGCGCGGGTTTCTTGAAAATCCTATTAAATTTTGTTTTCGTTTGGAGGTCGACTTAAGGGGACTAGTAGAGCTAAATCCAAGTTTTATAGTAACGAAAATTAAGTGTTACACTTCGGTGATCCAGATGAAAAAAATATGTCGTATTCTTGAGGATTCAAGGGTTGGTTTTATCAATTTGAAAACACGATTTAACAAATTCGGCTCGATAGAAAAAAATCGCAAAGATGGGTCTAAAAAAATTTTAGAATGAAAAAAAACTGTACTAAACATCATGCTATCATTCTGTTCTTTTCACAGAATGTGTGTTTTATAAAATACTAGAGCGTGCTCATTTTAGTTTTGTGATTTAATGCGTATATTTTCCAAAAAACACCAATAATTGTTTTCAAGCAAATTGCGTGTGCGTGTGTGCGTGAAACGCCGTGTACAGACAGTACCGGCCGTGGCCTGATGCTAGACGGACGTGTCGCGCATTGCGCTCCGCATTTGAATAATATTTAATTGCTTAGTAATCACTGTTAGAATATTGCGTATGCTATAATAATGCATGGGACACGAAAACTCACCAAAAAGTCAACAAAAACGTCTTATAAAATGAATTAATAAATAAATTACCATAAAATGGACAATGCTTTAAACTAAGCGCTATTTTCGTTTGGTATTATGGTCGACGCGGTGGAGGAACATGATTAACACACACCCGTAAATAGCCTTCACTCATGGTCGCAAGATCAAAGCCTAGTTTTCCTTTTTGTATTATGTTTGTTTTTGTTCGTAGGATAAAGCTTGATTATGATTAGAATGAAAGTTATTTGGCAATTTTAATAACAATAAAACGTTATTTGTATATAGTTTTATTTCCAATAACAACTTTAATTTTCAATCAGAATTTTGAAAGTAGCCACACGAAAGTTTCTTGCCGGTTCTTCTCAGTTGAGTTCAAACAACTTTCCGACACCGGTGGTTGAGTCACATTATGTTTGTATACTGTGCATTTATTTAAAAGTATTCAAGTCTATATGGACTATGCTATAAACTAACCGCTATTTTCGATGATAAGAGATGTCGATGCGGTGGAGGAACGTAATTATGAGACAGCCGATATATTATCTAATCTTATGGTCCCGAGTTCAAATCCATGGTTTATTTTTTGTATTTATTTATTTAGTATTTATTGTAGTATTTAAGTCTATTCTTAGTATATTTTTGGTTGTTTGAAAACTCACCAAAAAGTCAACAAAGTCGTCTTATCTTTTTATTTTTGGGATTCAATGCGTATATTTTCCAAAAAACGCCATACTGTTCAATTGGTTCTCAGGCACAGTGCGTGTGCGTGTGTGCGTGAGACGCCGTGTAGCGACAAGCGAATTCGAGTAGCGACGAGTACCGGCCGAGGCCGTTGGTTGGACGTGTGACGCATTGCTTAGCTGAAATAATATTTTATTATTTTTTCAAAAGTACTCGATTATTGTGTACACCAACACGGGTGGGCCACGAAAACTCGTCAAAAAATTAAAAAAAATGTCTTATAAAAGGAACGCCCGAAGAATGCACGATGCTATAAGGTAAGCGGTATTTTCGTAAGCTTCAGTAGACAACACAGTCAGTGCAGTAAACTTAGAATAATTTGTAATTATTATAAGGCAGTGAAGTAGGTATTCAAGGTCCTACTAGTAATTGTCATCCTAATCAAGCTATATTTTTAATTTATAGCCTTTGAATAAACTAAAAGGAGGAAGATATAGGTACCCGCGTACTAAAAGTGGCTCTACAAAAGTAGGACCTAATTTTAGCCCATATGACAGAAATGGCCCCGCGTACCAAACAAAAGCAAGTCCGACGGACCAACTTATAAAAATAGGTCCAATTGACCTAGTTTCAAAAGTAGCTTCAATGAACCTACTTTCGAAAATTGGTCCAATGGACCTGCTCTCGAAAATAGCTCCAATTGACCTAGTTTCAAAAATAGCTTCAATTAACCTACTTTTGAAAATAGGTCCGATGGACCTACTTTGAAAAATAGGTCCAACGGACCTACTTCATGCCAATCCCTGTCATGACTTGTTTAGAGTCATTTTTAGAAAAAGACCGAGGCTTGTCACAGAAAACAAAGATTGCAATGACACTTTTCAAAAGTAAGTAAGAGTTTAATTTGATAAGAAAGTTACTATACTTCTAATACTTCAGTTGGTCAGATTGACGAGTTTGGTTCAATGATAGTGAACGCTCTGCATCTGGCAAAATAATTTCGTAGTCGCAGGTTGTGAAACCATAGATCTATATAATGCATAGACAGGTATCATGTATATTCATATTCATTTATTCACTATAAATTTGTAACAGCAAGTACAAGGATAGCAGTAAAATTGTAGATGGTAGGCATAAATTCACCTTTTCAAGGTATTGTGAATTTACACATAAAAAATAAAAAACGAATTATAACATTAACAAAAACAAAAAAAATAACAAAGCAACTAGAATATTTAAAAATCTACAAATCTATCTATGTCTACAGGCGTACAAAAAAATAAAAATAAGAGGTGCCAGTCAAACGAAATGTATGATTTCGATTTTTTATTGTAATTTAGCTTCAAAGTATTCTTTGATGCTATAAGAAGAATTATCAATGAGCATGTTCCTAAGCTTAGTTTCAAACTCTTTGCGTTGCACAGCTTTCAAGGAGTTTGGTAAATGGTTGTAGACTTTTATTGCCATGTAATAAGACCCATTATTAAGCAGTGACAGCTGAACTCGCAAGCTGAATGCAAAACATTGTTTAACACACATTTTTATCTTTTCTGACAAGCTTTTAGCCATTGTACTTAAAGTCGATAAAAGAAAAAGGTGTCTTGAAGGCCTGCCGGTAACTTGTTTGGTTTGTTAGCGGTTATAAGTTTTTAGATCAAACACGATTTAACAAAATAATCGATAACTTTGTTAAAGCGTTTTTATCGTTTATTCTTTCGATTATTAATTGTTGATAATCGAAAACTTAACTTAACACTACGAACTTAAGGGCTTTGTGTTTATTAAAAGAAAACAATTTATCGATGTCGATTATTGGAAACTTGGAAACGGTGAGGGCTCTACTCGACTACTTCTCCCTACCGGACCGCGCTCTGCCCTATTTTTTTAGTCGCTTCGCAGATTTCAGCGAGTGCGTGTGCATCGGGTGTCGTAAAAGCGCGAGTGGTTGAGTGGAGTTTTTTATAGTGCGAGTGTAATGACAACGAATTACCTTTTTTGGGTGCCACGCCTGATGGTTTGATGGGTGAACATACTCGGGTAGAAGTTAAGTGCCCTTTGACGGCCAGTAAAATGGGTCTAGAATCAGCAATAAATAAAAAAAGGTAACTTTCTGGCTCAAAACGACAACAGGCGAACTAGCTATTAATAAACGGCATGCTTGGTACTTCCAGATACAGGGTCAGCTACACGTAACCCAAAAGAAATATTGCCTGTTTGCCGTGTGGGCAAATGAGAAGGAGAAATTGAAAACGGAAATGATTGAGCGAAATGATTTTATGTGGGAAAACGAGATGAAAGATAAACTAATTAACTTCTATTTGGACTGCTCGTTACCTGAAATTCTCGATCCCCGGTTATCAAGGAATATGAACATACGTGAGCCTCATATAACTACTAAAAATAGTGAAGACAAGGACAAAATACAATTAGAAAAAGACCAATAAGAATATAAGCTGGAGCTTATAGCCAGTCCACCACACTGCCACGGCTGAGTTTTCTTGTTCACCTTATAACAGGTACTCAAGCGTCCCCGCCACTAAAAGGCGAGAACTCAGGGTGGATTTATCACTTATTATTAACATTTAACATTACAATAAATTAAAATTTACAATAGATACATTATTTTAAGAAAAAGAGACACGTGACCTCAAAGTTTATCTAATAACACTGTAATAGGCTTTCTCAAGAAGCAATCCTTTAACGGCGTTTTTGAACTCATCAAAACTTCCCAACTCATGGACAGATTTGGGGAGGTGGTTGAAGACTCGGGATGCCATGCAAAATATGCTTTTGTTGAATAAAGCCGTTTTGTTCCTAGGCATGCTGATTTTATAGTTGTGTCGTTTTTTTTAATAATTTTTCTGAGTTATTTTTAACAAATAAAACTGTTTCCAAGATATATATGGAGGGTAGGGTTAAAAGCTACCATTCTCGAAAATAGGGCTTACAACTAATGGTCCGATGCAATTTAAATACAGACCTAACACATTTCTTTCGGGCCTTGAATGCTGTGCCTTTATCTGTTGAATTACTATTATTATCATCCAGTTCCTTTCCTCTCGCCTGGAAAGATGCCCAAGTGACCCCTAAATCTCTTTCTGATTATCGCCCAATTTCCATACTACCTTTCCTATCCAAAGTCCTTGAGCGTGTCGTACACCATCAGCTCGGCTATTTCCTATCCAAAAACAATCTCCTGAATCCTTTACAATCCGGCTTCCGCCCCGGTCATAGCACGACTACTGCCTTGGTCAAAATTACCGACGACATTCGTCTTGGAATGGATGATCGGCGTTTGACGGTGTTAGCGTTGCTTGATTTTAGTAATGCTTTCAATACCGTCGACTTTGACATTCTTCTCGGCGTGCTTCATTCTCTTAACGTATCTCCAGCGGTGCTTGACTGGTTTCGCAGTTACTTGTGTGGACGCCGGCAACGTGTTCGCGTGGTGGATTCGTCGTCTGCCTGGCGTAACATACGCGCCGGTGTTCCCCAGGGTGGTGTCTTGTCTCCTCTTCTCTTCGCTATTTTCATAAATGCTATAACGCATAATCTCTTTTCTTCCTACCACCTATATGCAGACGATCTACAAATATACTCTCAGGGCCGCCTTGAAGACATTCATGGAGTCATCCAAGTCCTGAATGATGACCTCGCGCGTATTCGGGAATGGAGCAGGGCTTTTGGCCTTATGGTAAACCCTAATAAAACGCAGGTTATGGTGGTCGGTGGTTCACAGCTGGTCTCGAGAATCGATTGGAAGTCCATGCCTCCTATTTTATTTGACGGGGTTCAGATTCCGTACAGTAAGGTGGTAAAAAATTTAGGCATTTATATTGACAGCTCATTAAACTGGGACAAGCAGATTGGCGAGGTGAGTAGGCGAATGTTTGCATCTGCTAGTTCGCTCAGTAGGCTCCGGAATTTCTTGCCCATACCTACCAAGATTGCACTTGTGCAGGCTTTGCTACTCCCTATTCTAGATTACGCAGACTCCTGTTATCTCGATATTACTGAAAACCTCCTCAATAAGCTCGAACGGCTTCAAAATTTCTGTATTCGTATTATCTTCGGTCTACGTAAATTTGACCATGTTTCCCATTTTCGTGCACAATTAAATTGGCTTCCGATACGTCGTCGACGTGACCTCCATGTCCTCTCTCTACTTTACACTGTCTTATTTGATCCTAGGTCCCCCCCCTATCTCAAGCAGCGTTTCTCCTTTCAGCAATCTGCCAAAGGTAATGATATGCGTTCTTGCCGTAAACTGCTCCTAAAATTTCCTCCTCATTCTACTGACTATTACTCTAATTCCTTTACTGTCCAATCCGTTCGCTTATGGAACTCTTTACCCTCATCCATAAGGCTATCCAAATCCCTTCCTATTTTCAAATCCCGTGTCAAAGCTCACTTTCTATCGCCTTGACCCAATGATCTTCTTTTTCACTACTTAACGCAATCGTCCTGTTAATCCATACCGAATTGTTTGTATTATATTTATGTAGGTATATGTAAGTTTATTATTTTGCTTGTAGTACTGTATGTATGTTTATTTTATAACTGAAAAACTAAATTTTGTTTTAATATATTCATTTTTTCTTTTTAATAACCGCCTTGCACCACCGCATCTACTTCCCTTTCCAGTTTCTCTACCTGAAGGTTGTCTGGAAGAGATCGCTCTTAGCGATAAGACCGCCTGCATTGTACATTCTAATGTATATAAGCATTGTTATGTAATTGTTTTCTTTGTGCAATAAAGTATATCTTATCTTATCTTATCTTATCTTATTACCCCAGAACATGACACCATACCTTAGAAGGGGCACGACATATCCGTGATATGCTGTCAAAACGGCGTCAATGTCTACTGTCTTTGCAAGCATGTAGAGGGCATATGAATGCTGGTTTAGACGAGCACATTTTTTCAATATGAGTCTTCCAATCCAAATTATGGTCAACAGTTAAACCTAAAAAAGTTGTATTATCTACTTGGTCAATTTTATATTCTAAATACCTAATGTCCATTCCAATAATTTCACGAATTCTATTTCCAAATGTCATTACGTTCGTCTTTGTAAGATTAATTTTTAAATTGTTCGTATCTAGCCAAGTTATAACATTGTCCATAGTGTAATTTACTTCGCGTACTAACTGAACTTTGTCAGGTCCCGATACAACAATGGTACTGTCATCAGCAAATAATACTGTCTGGTGACTGGTGATTTTTGGCTGATCATTTATATAAACTATAAATAACAGTGGCCCCAAGACACTACCTTGTGGCACGCCAAGTGACATGTTTTCAAATTCTGAATATTAATTAATTTCAGTTTTTTTAAAAGGGCATATTCTGGTGACTCTAGTGGATTGAATTCTGCAACTCAGATACGACTCAACAAGTTTCAGTACGTTACCTCTTATACCATACGCAGACAGTTTTTTTAATAATATACCATGGTCAACACAATCAAATGCTTTTGTTAAGTCCATGTACAGGGCGCAAGTCAACTAAAACCAACCTGTTCCTCGGCAAAGATGTTATATTTTTCAAAATAGTTACTCAAGGAGCTTTAAATCACTCGCTCAAATATTTTCGAAATGACTGGCACCAATGCTATTGGTCTATAACATGTAATATCACGTCTATTACCCTTCTTGAAAAGAGGTACAATGATTGTACTTTTTAATTTATTTTTTAATTTATTAGGAAAGGTGCCTTTTGAAATACAATTGTTAATAATGTGACTTAAAATGTGAGATAATTTAATTGGTATTTGTTTTAATATTTCTGTAGTTATGTCATCATAACCAGTGCTTTTACTATTTTTCAAAATTATAGGTATATATTATTATAATAAGCATGTCATCTCGCTTTTCCAGAATAACATGATTCATATCCACTACTATCACCTAAATAGCTTCAATTAAACAACATAATTCGTTAACAAGAGCTTAAAACTAACCCATGCTTAGCCATCACTAAATATTTGAGCTTAAAACTAAACGTTGTACTTTTTATACGCTTACATTAACCGGAAAAATGGCCAGAAAGTGAAAACTTGACTACAGTCCATTTTACAAGTCTGTTACAAGTCATAACATAAAAATTTAAAAATTAATAAAAAATAATGTGATCCCACCAAATAAAAGTTTTAACATTTAATTAAATGAGTTCTATTTCTTATTCACAGCCATCCATACAATTACTAAATACTAGGTATTTATTATCCATACAATTATTTTTTTACGCACGTACTAGGCTAGTACTCTTTTTTGATTGAAATACAAAATATTCACCTATAGTCTCATTATTATTTTAATATTTTGTTTTTATACCCAGTGTCACTTTTACAGTAAATACTAATCCAACAACACCTCTCTAGTTAAATTTCCATCAACCCACAAATATCTAGTACTTCCTACTAATCCTACTTCCTACTAATATTATAAAGGCGAAAGTTTGTATGTGTGGATGTGCCGTGTTGCTCTTTCACGTAAAAACTATTGAATGGATTTTAATGAAACTTTTGTTTTTCGACTTAAGTACACGCAGACAAAATCGCGGGCGGCCGCGCGGCCGCTAGTAATAAATAAAATAAATGTCTGGTCTATTTTGTTGTTTGATCTATGGGTGCTTTAATGTAATATCAAAAGTAAAGTAAAATTATCAATTGTTTTTAGGTCATGAATGATATCATTAAATATCATTATTTACAATTGATAATTCGTTATGTTTTCTGAAATGAACTTATTTCTTTGTTTTTTATTTTTTTAGAAAATTCTCACACACTGTCACAGTGTTCGTTGCCAAACTCATCCGAAACGGCTTGGGCGATTTTAATAAAATGTTATGATGCTACGGTGGCTGGCACATCACGCTACCGATTTCCGGTCAGTCCTCCTTGCTCTATTGCAAAGAAATGTCATTTGGCAAGAGCGAGAGACAAAACGGAAATATAGTAACCTGATGTGCTGTTCACTGTACATACCTACGTTTGTTAAATCTGAGATATGCCATAAACTATTTTATAGACCTGTTTTTTTTGGAGTCCAGGTGGACGAAGTCTCTGGTGGCAGCTAGTTAGTTAATAGGTATAATGTAACAATAGCGGTGAAATTCCTTCCGGTCGTAATTAATTTATTATTGACTAGCGTTCGCACGCAACTTAGGCCGCGTGGTCTTAGGTTAAAAAAATAATAATATATCTTTATAAATTGTAGCACATGATTCCGATTCATAAGCTGTATACTGCTCTGCTCCTATTGATTAAAGCATAACGAAAAGTATACATAGGTATAACCTGCCCAAGAGTATGAAGAATAATTGTTTCAAATTTCGTTAAAAAAGTCGTCGTGTAGTTTTTGTTCAGACAAAAATTTTACTGATTGCATTTTTGGCATCAGTAGCAATTCTTAATCACCTCTTGATTGTTAATTTTTAAATTTATTTCATGTACAGAATTGGCCTCTACAGATTTATTATAAGTGTAGATGAGCGACATCTCTTGGAAAAATGGCGAGATCTCATTGTAGTTTTATGTTGACACGGTAGTTTCATGTTGCGCCGATAGATGGCGATATACCGGTTGTCTATGTGTGTGTGTCTAAATTCTCGATTTCAGTTAGGTCTAGTAGTCCTCTTAAAGGAGAATATTTAAGGATCATTCGAACAACATTGTGGCTTAAGAAATAACTCAAAAATCCAATTGGAATAGCTGATCTATGAAGAAGCTGAAGTGGTTTTTTTTTTGATGCAAAATTGTTAAGTTAAAAAGAAAAACTGAAGTTTTGGTTAATTTTCGCTATTCATTACTATTTCAATTTCCAAATGTTTAAGCCTTTTTACTCATAGTTTGCTTAGACAAGAATTACCTGCTAAGTAATAAAATTGTGCTTTTTGTTTTGCTTCTATCGTCCTAATAAATCGCCGTGAGAGGATATAAAGATAGATTTATTCTACTATATTTTTTGATTCACATTCATCACACGTGTTTCACAAGGACGTGGTATACACATCGACTGAACTTCCTTTGAAAATAGGGCTTCTACAAATATCGGTTTCTGCGAAGTGTTGATATGGCTTGATGAGACCGATCGCGTCATGGCATGCGAAATATTCTCTAACTTGCACGGATTCCGCTTTTTCGGATATTCCCACAGATATGCTGTGCAATAAACAGTTGATTGTGAATTGATATCAATAAATAATCAATCATTACATTTAAAACTCGCAGTCTTACTATGTTACGATTATGTAAGTTTTAATTACGGTGATTTAAAACCAAACGCTAACAGATCATCGTAACTTGCAGCATCTTTTTGGAAAGAAATCCACAAAACACTATTTACGACGTATTCAACTATTGATGTTAACGCTCTAATCAGTATCATCAACCACTAAAAATCCTACTCTTGATCCAATTTAAAAGTAATCTTACGGTTTTTATTCGCAATAAGAACAAAACGAACACAATTACACAGTTACGCTTCACAATTAAAACAATAACGACCCGCTTTGACTAACAAACAAAGACCTTGCGCGACTTTAGGAAGCAGCTGATAGTTGCGTTTATTCAAAGTTTGCGGCCGGCGATACATACAGGCGATCGCTTAAAGCTCCGTAAAAAAAATAATTTATTGTAATAAGTCGTCGTGAACATTCGCCACCGCTCGGCTCATCTCCCCGCGCCCCGCCCCCACACTGAGCGCAGACCCTACTCGACTGCAATGCCTCTACTCGAATTCAGTCGACTCCTAGCAGCGTCGAGGCACGGTCGCGCCACTCGACGTTCCAAACGGGCATACGTTTCTGTGAAAACACGCTTATCACAAACACGATACAATAACAAATTTACGAACTCAAACAAATAAGTGCTGCAAATAAATATTCCGAAAACAACAAAAGCTCAGTGGTTCCTGAACGTTACGGTTTTTGTTGACAATTAGTGTTAAAATTGTTTACGAGGACACCGAATTACGGACTGTGAAATTGGAATTGTCTCATCATGTGCATCATCATAAGGACTATCTGCTAAATTGAAGCCGAAATAGACTTTATAAATTGATGGATACTACACATCCGGCAAGGGGACGCAACGTACGAACGCCGACGGAAAAAACATGACACTGAGCCTACCGTGTCTTGTTTTCTTTCTTCCTTGATATTTGATTTTCCCCATTATGGCTTTTCACAATACTTCTAAGAAACGACCCTTTGGCCAAATTCTGTTATGGTTTGTTATTGGACTTGACGTCGCTAACCAGAGCTCGTTACCACTGAAATATGAAGCCCCTGATGATTGTCAGTGGTGGTTGAGGGGTCCAAACGACTCCCACGAAGTTTCCCTCACATGCAAGCTTCGTACGATAAACAGTGAGTTTGACACGACAAACTTCAGTGTCATACCTTCAGAGCACACCACATCATTAAGAATAGAATGCAACGAGGAAATGATGTACAAAAGTTCACTAGATGACCGTAGTTTTGCGCATTTAATAAAACTACGTGAACTTGTTTTGGATAACTGTAAAATTGGACGATGGCCGCCCGGTGTACTCTCCGGCTTGAGAGATCTCCGAAATTTAACGATCAGAACAAAAAACACAGAATGGGCTGCAATGAGCCTAGAGATAGCATCGGAGAGCTTTACGGCTGTCCGCCAGCTGGAAAAATTAGACCTTAGTTTTAACAACATTTGGTCGTTTCCTGAGAACTTGTTTTGTCCGCTAACAAATTTAGTGTACTTGAACGTATCTTCAAACAGACTTCAAGACGTGAGTGATTTGGGATTCCGAGAGAGGGCAATGCATCAAGCCCTAATTAGTGAACAAGATGGGTCCGCTCCCACCGCGGCATCTCTGCCACACGCTACGTGCTCTCTAGATATAGAAGTGTTAGATGCTTCAAATAACCACTTTGTGTTAATGCCAGACAATGGATTTATGGCATTGAGAAGACTAAAAGAGCTACACATTCACGACAATGAAATCTCTATGGTGGCTGACAAAGCATTATCTGGCCTGAAACAATTACAGATAATTGATCTTTCTAATAACAAAATCGTCGCACTGCCGCAAGATCTCTTCAAAGATTGTAGACCTGTAATTAAAGAAATATACTTACAAAACAACTCCATCAGTGTGCTTTCATCTAGTCTCTTCGCAAACTTAAATCAGTTATTAGCGTTGGACTTATCTAACAATCACTTGACGAGCACCTGGATCAATGAAAATACTTTCACCGGTCTTATTAGAATGGTTTTGTTGAACTTATCGAATAACAGATTATCAAAACTTGATCCGAAAATTTTCAAGGACTTGTATACATTACAGATTTTAAATGTTCAACATAACATGTTGGAAAGTATAGCTGCAGATACTTTTTCACCTATGAACAACCTGCACACACTGATTTTGTCGTACAACAAGATTTCGCATATCGATGCCTATGCGTTGAACGGGTTATACGTTTTATCGCTACTCTCGATAGACAACAACCATCTCGAAGAGCTTCACCCGGAAGCATTTAGAAATACATCTTCTCTACAAGACTTGAATTTAAATGGAAATCGTTTAAAGAAAGTGCCTATCGCGCTGCGAAATATGCGACTACTGAGGACTCTTGATCTTGGAGAAAATCAGATAACATCTCTAGAAGAGCCAGGTTTTGTTGGTCTACACAACGTGTACGGCCTACGTCTCATTGGCAATAAAATTGAAAATATTAGCAAAGATGTATTTTCGGATCTGCCTTCCCTGCAAATTTTGAATTTGGCACGTAACAGACTGAGGCATATCGACATGAATGCTTTTGAAACGTTAACCAATTTACAAGCCATTAGGCTGGACGCTAACCAACTCACTGACATTCAAGGCCTATTTGTAAATATTCCCTCTTTGTTGTGGTTGAACGTGTCAGATAACCAGATAGAATGGTTTGATTATGCTGTTATTCCCTCGGGACTTCAATGGCTGGATCTTCATAGCAACAACATCAAAGAGCTACGAAATAACTATCGCATGGATAAAGAATTACGTCTTCAAACTTTAGATGCCAGCTTTAATAAAATGACAAGAATATACACTTATTCAATCCCGAGCAGCGTTGAGTTACTTTTCCTGAATGATAATCAAATTACGCAAGTTGAAGCTCAAACTTTTGTTGGAAAAACCAATTTAACAAGAGTCGATTTGTATGCAAATCAGATAACTAGCATGGATCTCAATGCGCTTCGTCTAACTCCAGTCGATCCGGAGCGGCCCCTACCCGAATTTTATATTGGAGGGAATCCGTTTCAATGTGACTGTACTATGGAATGGTTACAAAGAATCAACAAACTCGACCATCTAAGACAACACCCTCGAGTCATGGATTTGGAGAGCATTTACTGCAAGTTGTTGTATAACAGGGAAAGGACTTATATTCCGCTCATTGAAGCGGAATCATCGCAGTTTTTGTGTACATATAAAACTCATTGTTTTACGTTGTGTCATTGTTGTGATTTTGACGCTTGTGATTGTGAAATGACCTGCCCATCGAACTGTACGTGTTATCACGACCAACCGTGGTCGGCAAATATTGTGGATTGTTCCGCGGCTGGGTATTCCGAAATACCCAATAACATACCTATGGACGCTACTGAACTATATTTAGACGGTAATAATTTTGGTGGTTTAACAAGTCATGCTTTTATTGGACGTAAAAATCTAAAAATATTGTATGCAAATAACTCTAACATAGACGCTCTGTATAATAATACATTTAGTGGACTAAAACGCTTAACGATTTTGCATTTAGAAAAAAACAATATAAAAGAGTTGCTAGGTTTCGAGTTGTCGCCTCTGGAGAATTTACGGGAATTGCATCTACAAGACAATAAAATACACTATATCGATAATCGAACCTTCATGGAGTTGAGGCATTTAGAGGTGCTGCGCTTGGAAGGGAATAACATTTACGGCTTTGCGGTGTGGCAATTCACGATGAATCCATATTTGGTAGAGATAAGTCTCTCTCGCAATCCTTGGTCGTGCGACTGTCAGTATATGCATAAATTCCGAAATTGGTTTAAAAATAACCTCGGGAAAGTGGAAGATGCAGATAAGATTACATGCGTCTTCGATAACGTGACGAATGCACTTGGGCCGTATATGGCTGATTTTAACTCGACAATTTGCACGAGCCACGTCGGTGGAAGCTCGTCGATAATTGAAAATCAAGTCATAAATGATTACCTTCCACTACTATTGATATCGTTGTGCGTGTTCGTTATAAGCTCAGCCTTAATATGTGGCCTGTTTTATTGGCGACGCGAGCTTCGAGTCTGGATTTACTACCATTGTGGTTTCAGAATGTGTTATAAGAGCACAGCATTCGATGATGAGGCCGACAAAGATCGTTTATTCGATGCCTACATAAGCTATAGTGTCAAAGATGAGGCGTTTGTCGCTCAAATGTTAGCGCCCGGTTTAGAATCGACCGACCCTAGTTTCCGCCTCTGCCTACATTACCGCGATTTCAACGCCTCAGCGTACGTAGCGGATACGATAATAGAGGCGGTGGAGTCATCTAAACGGACCATAATAGTCCTATCTAAAAATTTCATCAACAACGAATGGTGTCGTTTCGAATTCAAGACGGCGCTCCACGAGGTATTGAAAGAGAGACGAAGAAGACTGATAATAATATTGCTAGGCGAGTTGCCGAATAGGGACATCGATCCGGAGTTGCGTTTGTGTTTGAAAGCGAATACGTGTATAGAGTGGGGTGATAGACAGTTCTGGCAGAAACTGAGGTTTGCGATGCCGGACTTGAGGAAGTGTCAATATCACCGTTCGACTGTGAATATTTACGCATCAGTGTCGCCGGTGGGGGCCGGGCGGGCGCCAGCGCCGCCTCCTCCCCCGCCGCCCGGCAAGCTCCCCCCTCTGCTAGGCGACGGCCTGGCGCTGCCGGCCGGCGTGCACGCGCGAGACGTGCACCCCCACCGCATGCCGCCGCACGCGCAGCTCTGGGCGTAGCGTATGCTTCAACGCAGGTAAACAGACACAGTCCATACTTGCAACGCTTAAGCGTATTAGTCCAACAAAAGTGATATAACTTTAAGTTTTTCCATATTTATTTTGTGTATACTGTAGGAAATTTTGCCTAATCAGAAACTGCATTTATTTGTAATTTTATAAAACGCTAGTTTTTGCTTTAGTTGTTATCGATTTCCTGATTTCTGCGATAGTATTTTTAGTAATAAACACATACGAATGTAAAAAGTAACATTATTGAATGTACAAAGTTCCGTACCAGTTATTTTATTTCGCTTAAATTATTATAATGCCAAAGTTTAAAACTTACTATGTACAGATATTTAGATATACATTTTACGATAAACTTGTTAAACAATGATATGAAAATGTCATGAAAAGAGACTGTAAATAATTTTAATTTAATGTATATAAATATATGTAAATACTGAAAATAATATTATCAAAAAGAACAAGAAATACACACATTTTTAAAACTTTATTTGTTTTTGTTTCATTTTTTTCCTTTATGTTTTTTTAAAATCCAGTAGCAAGTCGCTCATAGCAATAATATCTTACAAAAAATTACAAAGTTCACTTTAGTTACTGGTTATGAAATACGTTACTTCATTTTTTGCTTGTACTGTCTTAAGAGAGGAATAATATTCCAAAAGTTTTTATTTTACTTTACAAGTTTTGCATGAAAACAGCTTCTTGGAGGACATAGAATAATTTATGTTGTTCAACACTAACAGACTTGAGAGTTCCTTGTAGCTTTATTAAAGAGAATGAAATTTACATTAACTTCCACAAATCTGCTTTAAAGAATACAAATAAACCGAGTAAGCTGAATATGAAAGAAACCACAGTAGCTGTTGTTTAAGAAGAAAGAACGAGAATTACTGTACAAGGTGAAGTAGGTATTAAGTCAAAGAATGGTGAGTACTTAATGATAAAAATGATTAAAATTTAAAATAAACATTGAAATTGTTAAAAAAAATATGTACTTACACACGTAAATACATAAAGTTATGTAGCAATACACCTTAATCTTCAAAAGTTATTTGGCTCCTACAAGATCCTTGTAACTATGCTCCTCTATTTATAGAAACTCAGAAACTGGGTCGTTTGGAAGATAAAAATAAACTACGTCAAAACATTATGGCAAACAATAAAACAAGTAGAAAATTGCGCTCTGGAACATGGATAACAATAACATAGTTTTCCGGTTTCACAAGCTACTGATATCAATATAAAACAACTACGTGTATAAGCTATAAACTTTCTAAGATGTATTGTTAAATGTTAAAGAACTAATGCTGAATTGCATTAGATAATGCTTGTTGTATATCCTTCATAAATACTTTGATGAATTTGACAGTATGTTTGAAAACTTTTCGTAGTGTTCATGACGCTTTCTGTCAACACATCATTTTATCGTCAGCGTTAAAATTATTTTGTTAACCTTCTGACTTTGATATTTAAATATGATTTAAACGCTTAGATACGACTTCTAGTAGATAATAATAAATGAAGAAATAAATGGACCGTATTTAAATAAATAAAAGTATAACTAACAAAAAGTAAAGAAAACAAAGAAATAATAAAATCAGGGAAACATACCAAGTCGCAGACCAAATTGAAAGTGACAACTCTTATAGCAAAACGTGGTAAATAAACAATTGACAATTATATCATTTTTAAACTACAGAAGAGTAATCGCTCCGTAACAATGCTTATAATTGACTATGGTTACCAAAATAACCTGTCATCAAATGAATTGATTAAACAAAACTTACTTCAATAAATAATCTTGACAGAATTATGGGGTGAAATGAATTTTCTTTTACGACCAGTTGAGTCCGGCTTATCTACCTGTATTTCTGTTTTGTCAAAGGCTCTGAAATGATTCATTTTTCTGTAATGACGTTTGAAAACAACAAACATGACGTCACGAAGCAGCAAACGGTACAGTCACAACGAAAACAACTTTTCCCATTATTTTTACGGCGACCCATCTTGGACGTTTGATAAGGGTACGAGCAGAAGTAACCGATGCTGATTTGGTTTTGATTTGTCCACAAAGAGATAATAGCTGTTTCATGAGTTGGTGAGGTTCGCACCCCGCACTGAATATAGCTAGACGGAAAAATATGTGAGTTTATACGTTAGGGACTGTCGTAATGGGAAGAAAATAGTATGATGAATCGGCTAGGATTTGGTAAAAGTTCCTTGGTTTTCAAATAATGTTTAGTTACAAAATTCAAGGGAGTTTCAGACAAGCTTCAATTGTAGGAGTATTAAGTTTAACCACTAACACACCGCATGGCTCATAATACTTCATAATTTGAAAATAAAGGCAAATTTCAGTATCGAACCGATATCTTCGGGGATGAAAGAGTTTAGTAAATAATAACAACCCAATTATGACTAACAGCACAAAACTTTATTAAATACCTACGTTATTTCGATCATTGTAAATTGAAAGCCGCGGATTTGATTGAATAAATAGAATAAAATAAAATTGCCTTTTTACGTTTCATCCCATGAATAAGGTTTATATTTTGTTGTACTATTCATTATATTATCTATATTATCCATACAATTTACAAATAACTAAAGAGTGATGTGTTAAATCTCAAAATATAGTATTTTATTTTCACTAGTCGATTTAATTTTATGGAATACATTGAGATAATAATATTTCAGATAGTCAATTTTAAATGGTCAAATAAAAGTCAATGTATTAATAATAATAAATAATGTATTCATAATAAAATACCTTCCGTTCGTTAAATAGTTTTCAAACAATTTACGTCTAGAATTTTGGTGTATTTATCCACGCATCATTAACAGATAATCTACTTTCATGCCTTGTTAATACAGAACAATATGGATCTATATAATTATTTTAGTTGAGAATGAGGTCATAGTCTGAGTGCGTAACTAATAATATTACTCGGTGTAATTGCCACTTTGTGGCGATGTGCCGAAGGAAACTCACCCTGTATAACTTGGATAACGCTTTGTTCAAGTTCCTTTTAGTTATGATTGCTATTACTAGGTTTTTGATATATTTCCAGGAACACTTGGCCAATTCTGAAGTGGAAGCTCTAATAAAGTCTTCTAATCCTGGCTGAATATTTCACGAGAATATTTATTTATTTACAGTACATCTATTTATAAATGTATATCAAAAGTTTTAATTATTCTTAGTTTTCGTGTTAATGTTGTTATGATCGTTTTTTCTCGAAAAGCTTAACACGTTTTTTTTAAAAGGGGCGTGACCAAAACAAAAAAAAAGTAAGTAGTCTCTTAAAAACTGCGTTCTTAAATGTTAAACGACGCTTTTTAGGCAGTATTCGAAACTGTTGATTACAAAATAAACATCCTATGATAGCACTAAAAACCCACTAGAGGCGCAGTGGTGGTGTATTCCTATTCCAGAATTAAATAAGTTTTCCTGGGCAATTACATTACCATTTTGGTGAAGTTTCTGATAGGAGATTAATTTAAATGCATCATTATTATAGCTCAGAATCAACACAATCGCATAATATTAACCTGCCAAACCAGATATAACTACATACGGTCACAACTGTATCTTTTTGAGCGTGTCTATGTATTCTGGAATTGGACAATCCCAATTCCAGAATGAAATAAGTTTTCCTGGCCAATTATTAATTGCAGTAAAAGTTTTGTGAGTAGAGCATCGTGTGATGAAAGACCAAAGTAACTAAAATAACAGTGGCTTGCCCTTAGCACGACCAATATAACTTCACTCGGCAATATTATGTGGGATTCTGAATGTTCACCATGACCAACAGTCAGCAGGCCTCTGACCACTTCGTGTGAGATTTAGTTGTGAGCGTATGTTCTCATTTATCCTTGTTCTAAATTGTATATCTGATTGTGTTGGTTCTGAGCTGTAATTGGTATTTAAATAATTCTTCTATCAGAAACTTTACCAAAATGTTGAATACTAAGCGCACGGCCTGGGTTTCAATTTCTAGGCCACTAAAAATAATTTAATTTGGATTTCCTAATAGCAGACTTTGTACGTGATAACTACGTGTATTAGACATCGTTAGATACGTTAGTATGTTTTGGCTTAGCACCTATAAATATTGTGGCGATGCATCGGGTTTGATTTCAATGACAAAGGTTGCCCGTATATTGGGACTGAAAACATTTTCGCAGAAATGTACTCGTACTTATCTATTCCAAGATGAGTTTACTTTCTTAAATAATCCAGCCCACACAAAAGAGCCATCTGTTAGAGAATGCCATATGGCTTAACAAAAGACGCATGCGCAATTTAATAGCATCTAGTTTAAAAGCATCAGAACCTTTTGAATATCGAACTAAATACGCTAGAAAAAATGCACATTGTCATTCGATAATCCTTTACGTACTCTAGAGATGTCACCGACAGAGATCAGCTTACATCTAGCCAACGGTATTGGGTTTGCGTAACACTATACAATACTTATAAAAGTGTTCACTTCCCAACAAGCTTTGAAATAGAATTTAATTACCATCAAAATAAGAGCTAATATAGAACGTGAGATCTTGAACCGTCGACCGCTGACCGCAAAACGAGAACTGCAGGGGACAAAAGCAGCTCAGATGAAGTCCCATCCCTTAATCACATGCACTGTTGCTCTCGCAAAAATATTTGGTAGTCTAATAGAACTGTATTCAAACTCATTTGTTTGTTCCATTCTCTATTTTGGGCAAGATACATTCTATTTGTGTTGTACAAAACTGGCTTACAACATTTTCTCGAGTTGAATGTGTCTTTAAAATGTTAAAGTTTCTTGAAATTCGTGACGTTTAAGTCACATTCTAAATCGAGGAATGTTGTAAGGGCGGCATTGTTAGGTCCTTCGAAAGATTAGGCACTGTTAATTTCACTAAGCATTCCGTGACTTCATGCACTTTTTGGTGTCGTTAATTCAATCCGGGTTTCGTGAAGAATTTGAAGGGCTCATGAGAATTTTGGAGCTCACTAAATAGGCCCGTTGAGGGACCGTCATTACGTTGATTCCATTTCGAGTTTCCCAACATTAGAGCGATGTCACTTAGCGTCCTTACTGTAATAAATCTTGCAGGTTTCTTGGTGGCACGACGATAATTAAATGAAAAATGGTAATAAAGTCGGTGATAGACCAGATTTTTCGTAGATTACGACAAAATTTAATTAGTTTACGGGTGTAAACCCTCGAAGTAGAGCCAGTCTAGGTTGAATTGTACTCAAATTAGTATGTTGAAAAGATGTTGAGATATATGTTGTAACAAAGGTACTATGTCATAATACAAAAAAAAACATAACTACTAATAATTGTATTTGACATGTACAGAAAATTCTGAATATGATTCGTGATGGAGTACGTAAGGTTCAAATTAGCTTAATTTTTAACGAACTCGTATGACACGGTGAGTACCTATCGACCATCCCGGGTCCATCCCAGTTGCTTGATTGTTTTTAATTGTATTTTCCATCACCGAGAATAAGAACAATCTAACATTTATCATAGTTTCTTGCAGCATCCAACTCAAATTCAATTTCAGACACACGCATTATCAAATTAGGATATGAGCCAAAACGCCCCCAGAGTACATACAGAGGCGTCCACATCAACCTTTACAAAGCCATTGCATAATGGGTCTTATGTCCGAAGCATGAGATGCCCCTAACCTTAGGTTGATGTGAACGCCTCTGTACGTACCGCTGACCTTTATTTGCCCACCGACTCGGCTTATGAATAGCATATTAGGCCTGCCCTAACCAAGGGTATATGGTTTAGATAACCCAGAGACAGCGGTTGGCAGTACCAAGTGCAAATAATTGACTATCAAACTTGATATATAGGATTCTCCGGCGGTTTGACGGTGATAGTTGGATGAGTTATAGTAGAGGAGTCCCCAGAGGAAGCGAACGGTTTGTTCAATCATATGATACGTGCTCTGATTTTCTAGTCTGTGTCAATTGAATATTTGTTAGTGCAAATCAGAGACCTAAGAAGGTCTCTGATTTGCACTGTGTAGGCACTTTGAAAAAAGGTTTTGGGTTTTTCACTGACTTTTAAAAATCCTTTTGCTATTTCAATGTGTGTTTTATTTGATACACACCGTTTAATAACTACAGAAGCTATTCTTTTTCAGAATTTACAACTGGCGTCTTTCCTTTTTATTTCCTACGTTTCATTTGAAGCGGTTTTTTTCATTTTATAAAAGGCACAGTAAGCATTTAGTTATTTATCCATTCATCAAATTCTTGTACAATCATCACAGTGGAATTAAAATAAACATCCTACACAAAACTATTATTGCTTTCAATAAAACTTTCATAATAACAAATCAAACTGGAAAATATGGGTATCTCGGTTTTGTTTATTCAGTGTAAACTATCAGAAATATTGAACAATTGTAATTAAACTCAAGTCAATAATTTCAGAATATAACGTTTTATTTTTGTTAGTTGCCCATTGAACGTTACACGTGTTAGCGAAGGTTCTGCTCATTAAATATTGAGGATACCGTCATAATTTACAATGAGTCGGTACTGCTTAAGCTAGGGGTTGTGAAATTTTAATCAAAGTTCGAGGGCCCCAGTGTATTGGTACGGATACAGTTTAATGGGTTCCAGAGCGTATTCGAGTTAGTTATTTGCATCGAGTTTGTTTTGTTTTCGAAACAAGCGTAGGTACAAAATTGTTTTCGCTGAAATCTTTATTCATTTTCTTCTTAAAACGTTTGGGGAAATTGAAAGCCATGTAAGGGTATATTTGATTTTTTCATCAGTACACGTGTAAGATACATTTTATTACATTTTCATTCACTACAGAATCATAATATTCTGCACAGAGTATTTGCGGCTTCTATACGTAGGTATATTTGTTAGTCTAACCTTTAGCTCAAACATTCTAGATAATGAGATATTAGAGTAAAACAAATCTGAATTATCTCAAATAGTTACTAATTGAGTTAATTACTTATTCTTATGTTTTCATTTGCCTTTGAATGTTTCTGAAACATAATTAAGTAAGTTCTAAAATTATATTTAACTTCAGATATTTTGACACAGGCTTCCAGGCTCCACTGATTCTTCTTCTGCTCTCTGATGTAATAGATCGCCGAAGAAGGCCTAAAAATCGTTGTTTCGATGGTCTGGTATACTTTCTTGAAGATTGACTGCCATATTGAAAACTTCCCACAAGTATATCAATGTCAAATTAAATAGTTGAAGAACTTGACCTCTTTCATCGTTTCTTCTCTTCATTTGTGGTCCTCTCTACAATACAGAACTTAGAAGACAAAGAGTATGTTAATTGCGAGTGTATAACGCATATTTCGAGATAAATTCCAGCTAGCTATTTGCATCGTAACTTGTGTTGTTTGACAACATCGCTCGAGGTCTTGTTGACAGAAACCAGCGGTGTGAAAGTCACTGCCGTTCTGTGTTTGAGTCGACGCATCCGTTTCCTTTGAAGGTTTCTCTTCGTTTAATGAACCGTGATATCTTTTGGCGAAAAAAATTTACGGATAAACTATCGTTAAATTAGCTACAGTTCACTTCACAAACTATTTGTATACTAGCAATATCACTATTTAGGAATAAATCTCCGTCGTCGATTTTCGCGTAGCAATAAAATCGAGTTTTGAACTTGCTTGATAATTCTCAAAACCACAGAACATAGAAAGAGGTTCTGTACCGTTCTGTCAAAAGCGTGTTCAGGGCAGTAAAGGCAGGTGCCTTATACTCCTTAAACAACCTAGGTAAGTTGTCATACTACTTAACTAAACGTCTTGGAGAACCAGATATAACGACAAGAGGACCAGCCTGCTAAGCGTGCCTTTCTAAAAAGATGCATTTTCGGTCCGTGTGATCACCCATTCCACTATCAAACCAAATTGCGTATTCTAACATATTCAAGGCCAATCCAACTCTGAGCCACGGGCCCTTAAATTATTCAACAATCTTACTTGAAAAAGATATTCCTAAAGTTATCTTCTAAATTGCAAAACCTCGTTAATCGAAAGAAAAACATTGGTGCATTTCATAAATAATGTAAACAAAGTTAACGAAGGACCCAATCATTTCGACAAAATGGTGCCCTAGTACAACGACCTCATACAAATGTGAACCGAAATAGAAAAACATACTCATTTTCAGACGGTGCTGACATCTGGGGGATCATTAGGGCATCCACCGAAATTAAAAAATGCCTCTGGCTGACAAAAGTCCATTAATTTTAGTTTGTCATACACTACTAATTTGTAAAATTTACTGCGCCCTACTAATGTGTCTGTTTCCGGCAACATTTCACTGGTAGTAGTATCTCTTTGAGTTTTTTTATTTGCATCGGTAACCGCGACGGTATTTATGGACCAGTTAACACTGGGATCGTTGGGGGTGCCCATCAAAATGGCGTTAATGTAACTAATTACGTCATCGCCACAAATTCGATCAGTGTGGTCTTGATTGGCAAAAGGAGACACTTCATTATCATTACCAGGGTGCTCTTTTAACAGAGGCCACGTATCAGCCAGTGCGTGAAGATAAAAATCAACAGACTTATTTGTGGCATTGGGAAGCCATTTTATGGTTTTCTTAATTTCACCTATGACTTTTTACAACTAATTTTATATTTTTATTTTAACATTGCTGTATTTTTGTCCAAGAAATACGAAAAACAACCAACTCAGTCAAGCGGAAGTTGTACCTTGTTAGGTTTTGAAGTAAGTTATTTAAATTCGATTTTTTTCAGCAAACTAAAAAATAAACATCATTTTGAACTTGTTGACGACCACACCAACCGTATACTATCTAAAAAACAATCGTTATGCTTAAATGAATGCTTCTATGATCAATCACCTAAGCGCCAAGTGCGTAGACGAATACAATTTGAATGGCTTCCGTGATGGGGGACTATGACGGCAAGCTCATGAAAAAGTGTTTTTTATAAATCTGCAAATACGAGCTCAATGCGTGAGTGCGCGTGAGTAAGCCAGCTCGAAGATAGCCAGGTCATGAAATGAAAACCATCTTGAGTCAAACAAAGGTTCAAAATAATATTGAAGATAAAGTCATGGACGCGACTGTACATGATTGGGTAAAAACATACGTAGGTATGATAATGATAAACATAGATATTCATCAAGCTTGGAACACTCGAATTGTGAAATATTGTATTGTTCCACATTAATGAAAAAATTAACAGCAGAATCCAAAGCATATTTCATGCTGTAACTCGTTGAATTACACATTCATTAATATGAAGTAATCTTATAGCCTAAAGATATAATTGAAACAATAATAATAATGATTCTTGAGTGTTAAGAAAATTTACTGCCATACTCAGAAACATGTTAGCACCTGGTATTTAAACTTGTCAAGTAAAATCCTTCATAGTCATAAATATGTATAAAGAAATAGTTATAATGTTCGATGCCTGAGGTAAAATTTAATTATCATGTACTATAGAAACGGTATTTCTGAGTTCGGAACGCCTACAGTCATAGTAAATCAGACGTTGGACTATGTGGGGCTATATTTCAGCGGCCAGGTTAAACAATAGTTTAAATAATGGTGTCGATGCTCAAGAATAATTATTTAGGATCGTTTTAAATAAATCAATGCATAAATTAGAGACTGCTATTAGGTTTGATTTAGATGACAGCTCATTTGTTATGGACAAATTGTGTTTGAGACCGGAAATTTTGGAAGTGAATTTATTTTACTAAGAAAATATGTTGATAGGACAGTAACTTGATTAGTTCAGGTTCATGAATAGAAACAGTATAGACTATGATGTTTTAATGAGTATCAACTATTAAATTACAAAAATACATGAATTAAGATTGGATATCAATTGATAGTTATAAAAAAAACAACAATCCAAATTAGGTATGATTTGTTGTTTGAAATGCTTACTCTCTTTTTGTGCATTAATTTAACTGACCACATTTAGATAATGCATATCTTTATACAGTTTTACTTTCACCTTTGTCTGAAAAAAACTAAATAAATGAGCCTCTCTTTATCAAATCAAATGAATTTCTCTGCACCTAACGCAAATAAACATGAGATTATTATGAATCAATGAATGCCGTTCACAAAATACAATTTTAAGATCGCGGAATTGCTGAGAGACTACTTTCTTAAAGGAATTTAATTAAATGGTTTACTTCACCAATGACTTATTATGCCCAGTAAAAGCTAACCCGCTCAGCAGTCAAACCGTTTAAACGACTCCAATTCATCGAGCTGGCCAATGAGAATAAAAAATAAAACTTTTGTTTCAAAGACCCACAAAAAGCCAGAGAGTAGACTCTAACTTTTTTATTTTCTCCAGTAAGGCATGGTAATTAAGCGAGGCTGTTAGCCTCAAAGCGGTGGCTTCTAAACGTAGCTCGTCAGACATAAAGACAGCAAATGGGTCTGTCTTAGGGAATAGAAGGAAACTTTAAATTTAACTAGAAGTGAGTTCATTTGTACAAACAGAAATAAAAAAGACGTGGAATTTGATTGAAAAGTTTCGGCACGAAACTAAATATAGATAGTTGTTTTTTTAGGAGTAATCGGTTGACTTTTGAATCAGTATTTGAAACACTTTCATTCTGTTTACCATGCCAAATTTTTTTTATTCGATGTCAAAGACTGCGGCTTTATAGGAAGCTCCAAGAAAGGTTTTATTAATCGTTTTCATATTTTCATAAATGGCCTCCTACTGACTAAAAGCTCACGGTACTCGACCTTGACATTTCGGCGGTAAAAACGGATACTCTAAAATAAGGATTCAGGAACAGCCGCTTGACTGCCCTTCTCCAACCAACCTCTCAACAAAGGATATTTGGAAGTAAAGGAGAAAGGGTGAGAAGTCCACTACACTGCTACGCTGTATTTGCTTCCTGGTCTCTGCCTGCTGCTTTAAGAGTTTCGAAATGTGGCCCTCTCTATTTACTTGTGCAGTGGTAAAGGGCGTGGTATACAGCAGCGTATCGTCACAAGAAGGTGCCTCCTACGCTTACAAACTAGTCTACCAAGGGTGGCGAGTATAGGTAGCGTTTGTAAGGTTTGCAACTACCTCTCCTAATGATGATGAAACTATCGGAAAGTCCTATATTCAACAATAAACGACTTAAGATTGATAATCCTATTTTTACGATCAATGAAAGCAGATTCAAATCGTTTGGTAAATAAAGGTTACCATTACATTTTCAAACATGAACATTCGTTGGACAGATTTTTGCTCGCGTCGCCAATCCTATATTTGCCAACTAAACGAAAATGCTATTCCAATGGGCTCATGAGATATTATGGACGCTTTCCTTGTTTTTATTTTCACTCATGCGTATTTTTTTTTTTACGTACGTAACGTATTCACGTTTATTAAAAACATTATTGATCCCAGGAAATAATGCGGAGGATATCTATAAAATACAGCCTTTGCGTGTTTATTGCTACATCCAGCAACTTTATATCTGTACTTTGATCTCTCGGGACTCCAACCGTATAAGGATTAGGAATTCGTGCGGATTTACTTAAAGGGAAAGAGAGAAAATTGAGAAATGTTTCCTTCGGCACACGGGGTAAGAGTCTTATGAGGCGCAATGTTTGCAAAAGCACCAACGCAACCAAATTGTCAAGTGTTTATTTCCATTTTGTTTTTTTATAAACAATTTGGTTACGCATCTAGTGTTGCCAAACTATCGAAAGTTGACTTTGAGAATCACCTATCGATAGCTCGGTTTGGTACAATACCATCAACACATGATTGCAGATGAATATCGAATGCACTATCGACAGTATCGATAATATTGCTGTTGAATATTGCAATAACAATCATTACTATCGATAAGCCTATCGATACTATTGCTTTGAATCAACTATCGATAGACTACAGATAGTGGACTATCGAGCGGCAACACTAGACGTAACAGTTGATTTATTATCTTATTTGCATTTCAGGTTTGTGTGACCACTGGCTCCTGTCACGTATGCTTATCTTGGTAACAATGCTTTTTGGCAATTTGTCTTCGTACCTATGATTGAAATGCATAGAAAAAATAAGTTGTGTAGTGTCTGCATTTACTTCCAATAGTTAGAATTTCACTGAGATCCAGAGTTTAAAACGTTTGTAAAGAGTCCCTTAAATTGATAAAATGTCAATAAAGTTATTCGTCCAATAGCTCTATTGCAAATAAATTCTCTTTAAAAACGATTTAAAAATGTAGTTCTGAAAACTGAAACCAAATAAAGTTGCATAAAGGAACACTGATGCGAATTTGTTTCACGTATTACTGAGAGCTCCAAAAATTACATTTTGCAAACTTTTCCTACGTTCTCAACAGGCGTGTCACATTTCACCGTTAATTAAAATCCGGTTTTCCGGCTTTACGTCGCTGGGTCTCATTGTGTTCATCAACGAAGGCTTCTAATGTGATTAAACGGACTGCCTGCAATCATAAACATTTTATTAGGGTATTATAGGTAGTGAGAGACGTAATATAAAACAATGAAACAAAAGACGCGGTGGGTATGGTTGACCACAGAATAATATAAAGCTGCCTACTTTTTTAATTATTCATTTTTAGTTAACAGAAAACTTCCAGATTTTCATAATCTGGCTGATTTGGTCCATCTCTGGACTTGGGCTTTCCCATGTGTGCCATGGCGCCTCGCCCTGAACCTGACGCATCTTCTTGCTAGCATACATTTTGCTACACGTTACACAGTGGACGTTGTAGCGTTATTTTCATAAATTGCAAATTGAATTAACTAAAAAAACGTAGATAGTACTGCTCGGCCAGCTATGGTAGTTGTATTGACAAGCATTTCAAGGAATATGTGCTATTAAGAACGCGCCTTTATCAATGTTCTCCAGTTATATGGCTTACTATCGCTGAGACCTATGTCCATAACCCTGATTCTCTGTTGGATTACCTATTTCTTTGGCAAGGACCTTCATTCTCTACTAGGTTAAAGACGAGGTGTTATTGAAGGATGAACTTTCAGGGACTTCTGACGTTTGTAGCCCAAGCTGTGTTCCAGATTGAGGTCAGGTGGTCATGTTCAAAGACGCCCCCTAAATCATTTACCGTTTGCTTATACACTATCAACATACTGTTAATACACAAACATAGTATAGATTTCGTTCTCAGACACTGATACCTCACTTTGCGGACATCAAAAAATAATCGCTGTTCTGAATACCCAGCTGTTGGATTATCGATAAATGATATATTCGTTCTGCTTTTCCCTGGAAAGCAAAATAATATAATTCCTAAGATTCCGTACATTCAACTGCTCGTCAAGCAACTCATAGCGATTAACGAGTCCACGACAAATGGGAGACATCCCATCCTTTTACGGTCGTACTTGTATCTAAACCATCAAATTATGGCCGGAACACCGTTGGACTTAATTAACTTTGTTTTATTGTACATCGGCCATTAGGAGGACTAATGTGTTTTATTTGCGGGTAACACAGCACTATAAATGAAGGAATTCGTTTCTGGCTTTGTTTGGGATGGTTTTTTATATATGTTTATACAAGGTTTGTGGTAGGTACTTTACTATTATTAGTCTTATGTCAATTGAAATTGAAGGTAAGGTGTTATCCCAACTATTGAATCAGGGGTCACTCAGGTCATACTATTCAGTAATAAAAAAATGAAACAGAACTCCTTTTAAAGTACCTGCTAATCCCATCGCGAGTATTCGCATTGAAAATTTAGATTGCGAACATTTGTTGTACGGGCTTTACGTGAACATCGAAAACATTATTTTTCAAAAGTTAATTCTTTTAAAGAGTCATTTGTTTTAAATTAAAGTTTTGACCTTCTTTATGCGTTCAAAAACGTAAGTAATGTTAATGTTGTATTCCGGTTGTCTTTCAGGCAAGTAAGTTTCGTCCTTCAGATTTTTAATATCAAATAACTCAAAGGCTCTTATAGAATATAATATTTTATTTCAGCTGATAATATTATCAGCTTAAAATTGTAATAGTACATTGTTACCCTAGGGGTGAAAGTAACTTATTTAGTCCCGAGACGGGGTTTGGCGCCCGGAACGAAGTGAGGGCGCCAATAGTTCAAGGGACTAAATAAATCTTTAACCCGAGGTAAACACTGTGCTTTTCATTACAAGTACAACGAAATTAAAAATAAAAACATGAATTAGCTAAATAAAAAATTAGAAAAACAAATGAAGATCGAATTGCCGCTTTGCCGCCTATTTTGTTTGTTTTTTTTCTGTGGCCAGCCCGCTATTCGGCCATTATTTTTTGTTTTCATCATTGGAAAAATGGTAAATATTTTGCTCAAAGCTAAGTTATTTTAAAGAAATTGTTGAAACTAAATAATAATAAAGTTATTTAAAGAATATAATATATTCTCTAATCAATACTTAACTTTAAGTTATTTCAATTTTACATCGTGACTGTATAGAAAGTTGGAACATGATTCAATAGATATGTGAAAAAGAAATAGTTTTTTTAATAATTTGATCAGTTGAAAGTGATTCTCCCTAGGGATGAAAAGTATTAATTTCAGCCCGCTTCTCAGGTCAGTAATGACCTACTTTCAGAGTATGAATAATGAAAAAGTTATATATAAATTTTACAATTTTAAGACCCTTAAACCATGTCAACACTAAAAGAGCAAAATTCAGCTATCACAATAAATATGAAACCTCAGCAGACACCTAAATTGTTTTAAATAAAATGTTATTAAGTAAGTATTTATGTAACTTTGACCATCGGCCATTGTAAACGAAAGTCTGGCCCAATATTAATATTTATTGCCTTCAATGTATAAGCAAAACTTCCTTCACTGAGTTATAAATAGTTTTTATTTTACGAGACGGCCACCCGTCATTGTATAACGAAATAAGGTTTTACGACGATAGATAAATTTATCTTTGATAATGTTATTCACCGTTGTTTAAAGTTGACTTACGATCGATTTTCTAAAAATATTAGGAAACACGATTAAAATTAAAGCCAATACAAAGTGTCTTAAAAACGTGAATTTGATAACAGACTCTTTTTGACGTGATTTCTTCAATGATGCGTTATTAAAATGAAAAGCTATTGATAAAGCAAAAAACGCACAGAAAAACGTATTTTCCCGAACATGTAATGGGACGACATTATCCAAAAAGCATTTTTGCGCGAATAAAATTTACTGTGAAATTTTAGGATAGCACAGGGACTTATCTTTATGTACATTTTTATGTATTTTTCGGCAAAATGTTATCGGCCAACAGTTAAGTGTGCGGCGGGCGGTCATTTACGCTTTATCACCGAAAGTATGTACATAAAGTTATTACAAAGAATAATGGAAAGCATTCGCGACTTCGCTTTGTATCTAACGAAAAAAACTTTGATAATAAGGCGTTTCGTACATATTTCTGGATTTATTACGGCATAATTTTGACAAAAGTTTAGGGTGCTGCGTAATCTTTGCGAAGAGGAATTTGTTATGTTGCCGCGATGACAAAACTTTTGCTCTAAAAATTTTCGCCTGAGCCGAGTAAATATACCGGGTGACTTTGCGAACATTCTGAACAAACTCGGTCAGCTGTGAATTAGAAATACCATTGCAAATATTAGCATACCTACAACATCCAAGCAAATTGCGTCGCGTATCTCACAAAAATCGTTTAGGTAATTTGTTTAAATTACTTTCCTATGCTAATCTGCTCCGTGTCGCAAATATATTCTTTGTGAAAAAGAAATGCTGAGCCGTAGGCGTTCAGGATCGTCGAATTGCCTCGCCTCAAATGATGTATGCTGCGGAATCTTGTATAGAAAAACAAGATACTGCAAGCTATTACGCGGTTTACATCGTAAATAATCGTTTAGCTTCGTAAATAAATAAGTGTATAGACTGGGTCCGTGCGAGCGGCTATCTGATCCAAAAGCTAAGGATGTAGCGAAAGCCAGGAAAGTGGTGTTTAAGAAGCAAGATAGTAGCCTGCGTTGTGTCGGACCGGCATAAGCTTTGCGGGGTGTTAAGGCCGCGTAGGCTTGCACCCACTTCAATTAGTAGAGTACGGTCATAAATTCAAAAAAATATATTTGGCCAAATTCATGTTTTAAGGGTCACACTATTTATGGAACTTTGTTCAATAGAAAATAGAGAAAGCGGTTTATTCCACATTCATCCGGCTGAACTTTAATAAATATTAAAATTTTCCTGTTTCATCCGAAGAGTAAATGGTATTCCGGTTTCATCCGAACGTGATTATGGCAAATGGTTGGAGGGTCAGCAGATAAAAGTAAAACAAGTATATTTAATAGTGAAAAATATTTAATATAATTAAAAACAGATATAACAACTCTCATATTTGTCAATTGTTTATCACACTTTTAGAAGAAACATACAATTTACAAAAAACGTTAAATCTAATGTAATCAAATAATGCTACATAAACAACCATAGATTTATATGGTTTTTTATGTAGCATTATTTCACACATTTAAAAGTGACATACAATTTACAACACAAGATGAATAGTAAATGTAATGAAATAATGCTACATTTAAAAAAAAATATTAAGAAATGAAATAATTATCATTATTCTAATTAACTCTTTATATAGCCCGCAGGATAAGTTGAAATTATTAATATCTAGTTAGGTTGCTAATTTTTTCTAAGCAGTGTCCTAAAGTTATTTCACTGTTTTGGAGCTGCATAATTATATGAGCGGCACGTTTATTAAAATCTAAAATCTTTTTATTTCTGTGGGTAATTTGAATACCCTGTTGAAATCGTTTTATTTTGAGACTGAATTCATTTGTATTTTTTAATAGGACATCTAAAAATTTTATGAGTATTGATTTGGTGTTCGATGCTCCTTTGTTTAATTTTGAATGCCACCATTCTAAATGATTTGTGGTTCTAAATCTCTCACCATAAAATGTCCATTTTCCAAAAAAACTTAACGCCGACGAAGAAAAAGTTAAAGCCTTTTGTTTTTTGTCGGCACATACTTTTTTCAACATAAAGAAATACATTTAGAAAGCAATATTTCAACAAATATTAGCTAATTGATCATTCCGCAAACTGTAACCAGTCAATAATGGATTCGTCTCATCTATCCTATCATAAAACCTCTTTTGTTTCCTAACTCTTTGTTGTAGATAAAATGTGTTAATTGATCATTCCGCAAACTGTTTTGACTAACTATTAAAATGGAAAATGTCTTTATGTAGAGTAAATAGAAACAATTTAACAATAAATCTTGTTTTTGCTATCTGTACCTTGTTTTCGTAAATCTATAGACAATTTTATGTCGGATGAAACAGGAATATGTTTTCGGCTGAATCTGGAATCTTTAATAATAACTCAGTTTTCGGATGAATCAGGAATATATATTTTCGGATGAAACAGGAATTAAAATAATTCGGATGAACTTTTCGGCTGAATGTGGAATAAACCGCCAAAGCTAACAGCATCTGTTAGGTGAAGGTTTTCAATACTATGCCCAAAATTAAAATTTATTGACCTGACTTTTAGACTGTATTAATATATTATTTTACTAGTAATTTTCGCTGAATATAGTTAGTTATAAGTTAATACGTCGTTAATGGGAACCATTAACGACGTATTAACGTTATTTTTATGAAAAAAACACTACAAAGATGACACCGCTAAGCCAGTTTTCTTAGTTGTATGGAGTTGCATTTCATGGACTAGCCCTTAAAGATAATGAGTGCGGTTACAGCTTATAAGAAAGAAGATGTTGCGTACGCTCTTCCTAAAGGACATTACTGGCTTATCTCAGGCAGACGCGTAGCTAAATCTTATTCGGCCATTTTAACGCACCTAGGAAGAACAGTTTAGGATTCGCAATTTATATTCGCGCGGTACCTACCAAGTTAAAACCGAAGATTTATCTCCAGTTACTTCGAAAGATACCAGCTTCGAGTTGTTAAAGGTCAAACACGAAGTGGATTATAAAGTACCTACTTCAAGATTGAGTTCTGAATATCTACGTTCGCAACTGAAATTTTTACCCACTTAGAGCTTTGATAAGTTACAAAGTTTCGCTAAAACTAAAGTAAATGGAAATCATAAATCATTCTGTTTGAGATCGAAAAAGTAACTGTCAGAAAACTGCTTTATGCCACATAAGTCTTGCGCTTATTTTTAATATGAAATGGCTCTTTATCTAATCGTAATTTCATCGTTAAGTTCTCTGTTCTGTTGTAAAGTTGAAAAGCACAGTGAAGTAACAAAATAAACAACAATGATATTTGATGTGGAGTGACCATAAGATGTTTCGTATGAAAGGTGACTAAATCAGAAACATTATCAATAAATCCTACACCCAAGTTGCCACTTATATCTGAGCATTCATTAACTCATTAAAATCTAAACAGATGTTTGTCACTAACTTCTAGATTTACCCATACACGAATGGCCAATCTATATATATAAAAGAAAGTCGTGTTAGTTACTCCACTTATAACTCAAGAACGGCTGAACCGATTAAGCTGAAAATTGGCATGGAGGTAGTTTAGAGCCAGGAGAAGGACATAGGATACTTTTATTTATTTTACTTTTTTTATTTATTTCCCTTAAGGCGGACCAAAGTTCGCCGGGTGAGCTAGTAATTTCTAAAACTTATAACTAATTTTGTAAGCACAGTATGTCTTAGTTGATATCCGTGACGTTATGGTGTGTTCAGATATTTTTGCTTAGTTATATGCTTGGCAGTTATTGAAAATAATTTGCTAAGATGTTAATGAAATAATGAATGTCTGAACATTAAAGGTAACATTGGTAACGGGTAGTGAATGAACCTTAGTCACAGTAATTTTCCATTTTAAACTGTTCAAAAATATTCGTTCTCCTTGTCTGCGACTTATTATCTGTTATAATAATCGAGGCTTATCTCACAAATCTAAAAACATTGGCTAAGAATAGCAGCCGCAACATTAAGAAAGTCATAATCAATCAACGCCAGCCGGCTTAGAGCATTAAGAACTGGAGATGCCTTACGTGCATTACCCCTCTGCCCACGTTACGATTAAAAATCCGAACGTTGAACAAAACTACTTGAAACTCGGAAATTTTGACATAACGAGTCATACGTCGCTGAGTAAAGAGCTCTTCAAAAATGCCGTTTTGTGCTGTAGATAGTTGTAAGAACACTTCGAGAAACTCAAATTGGAAGAAGGATAATGTTATGTTTCATCCGTATGTATTTTTTTGGTTCAATTTCATGTTTCTTTTGCAAAAATCACTAATAATTAAAACACCTGAAACATCGTTTGGAATGACATTTGAGTTTTTTCGTAATCACACTAGTGTTGGGGTTAATGTCAAGAAAAATCGATTGGCAAGTTCCGATTGCACTCGAATAAAATATTTCAATTAGTTCGATTGACGTAAGAATAATGTTTCTAATGATTCATTTATTTATTATCCGACTTCGCTAGAAGGTGGGTTATGTTTTTCGAGTGTATGTATGTATATATGTAAGTATGCTTGTATGTAATAGTGTTTGACACGCTCTGCAGCCTGAACGGCTCGATTTATTTCAGCTTGAGATGTGTCGTTAGATTTGTAATTACTGCGAAAGTGATACTGGGCCTAACAATATAAAAAACATTCAAATTCATTTAAAAAAAAGATTAAATAAATTTTTTCAAAATTTGTTTCCGAGCATACCTTGTCATGATTTTGATGTACTAGTCAGTCATAACGTGGAGTTAGCAAGGTCAGTCCTGAGGAAATATTCCGATACAAGCATATCTTTCCTCACCAAACAAAGCAACCCACAAAACTGTATTAGACACATTTAAACAAAACTCATTCATTTTAAAAATCAATAGCGTGTTGATCAAAATAAATATACATTCAAATTGTTGTTTCCTGAATGTTTAAATTTAGAAATTTAGAAGTTAGACGTACAAATATTTACTCTGCTGTTTGTTGCTACTTTGTTCTGTTTTCATTGTTTTGTTTTATTTGTTGCTATATTTTGAATTTTAATTATTATTAGCAAAACTATGTTGAACGAGTTTCTTGCTAAGTAAAGTGACGCCTGAACAAAGGGGTTCCTAGTCACATTTTGTTTTTTAGATTTTTGTCATGTCCTGAGTAAATAAATAAAAACGTGAGTGTTTGTAAATGCTTACAATAATAAAGATGTGTTTTTTACTTTGCTGAGGTATTTTGTGCAGTGAGCGATATCACGTCAATAGCAAACAAATCAGTTAGGAAATGACTTTTAATGGCTATGATAACATCATAATATTATTATCCTATTCATTTATAGAAATTAATCGGATGAAATGATTTTCTATCAGTTGATTAATTAAGAGAAGTGATTCAAATATTCACCAAAAAAATACTGTGGGTGAGGTTGGTAACACTGTTTGAAATAAAACTTGTTATTTGTCCAGCTGTAAGCTTCATTATCTTACAATACGAAAGCATGCATTTAAAAACGATGTTTCCAATCACATAATATCAAGTTTACTAACTTAGGCAGTCTGTCAAGCCCTAGAAACATACATACAGCTCGTTTCAGTTAGGGCAGATTATTCAACAGTTAGATCAAAGTTATCGGATGAACAAATAACAACTCGGCAGATTTCAAAATATTGAATTACGAAATCTAAATGTGGACCATCCATTTCAGACTATGCATTAGTCACAGGTAGATTTTAAAATCTGCGGCGCTATTAAAGGTTAAAAAATAAAAGGTTAACTGGTTCACAGTCCACAGCCCACATATGGGCTGCGAACAATTAGCTTTTAATTGTTATATTTGTGGACAGTGAACCTGTTAATTTATCAGACCAATAGGTCTGACAAGTTTTTAATCCTCAAAATTGGTCCTTCCTTAGTTCAAATTTTTACTCCAATAATTTATTTAATGATTGCTTACTGCTATATTGCTTTAAAAGATTAGAAGAATCTACACGTTTAAATAAGTTCCTAATTTAAAATATTCGTCTAATAGTTTTAAGTAAATATTCATAAAGGTAAAAAGCCTGATTTTACCTGTTTACGTGGACTTCTCCACGGCAACAGTTAAAATCAGGCTTAGAAATTATGGAAAGTGCGTAATTTCTAATACATAATATAATTCACAATTTTTAATCGAAACATTTTGTTCAATTATTTTTGTACATCCAATAGCTGTATTATGGTCAGCACTAGCCAAGTTGACATAAGTACCGTGTAAAGACACAACTAATGTCAAAAGTTGTGGTAGTGTGAATCATTTTATTGACATGTATGTGTAAAATATCCCTGTGTTGCTTAAATAGGTTTGTGTGCGATTGTGCCAACAAGCCTCTTCTGTTATAGTAGAGGTAAGTTTCTTTGTGTGAGTGTTCCCCCTGCCCCCGCAAAAAGGGACAGACTTTTATGCATTGACGGGCGGCCCAATCGCGAGTCCATTTCTATATTGTCTAAGCCAGCCGGCGTCGTAAACAGTTTTCAATTACAAACTCTTTCTGTTCCCTCAATCGTGATGAACCAACTTGTTTTAATGAAAGATGGACACCCACAGTCACACTATGCCTACACGAATATTCAGCTCGTTAATGAATATTTGCGTTGGCGGACAGGTAAATAAACTTAATCATTCCTATGATTGCCCCATCAATACGAACAAGATACATACGGAGAATAACAATTAGTACTGTCGTACTGACACGCATTAGGCTAATTAGGTTTCGTGCTGAGAATTCTGAAGTTGCCTCTCGATGTCTGTGAATAGATCAATCATCGTATAGCTTACATTAAATTCGAGCCACTTAATTACTTTTACAATGCCATTAAATATAAATCAAACATTTACCCGACTGCATGTAGCTCATCATTATTAACTCCAATGTTCTCTTCTTCGAAGTCCCTAGACTCCACGCCTGAGATTCCACACTCATAAGTGAGTGACTTAAATGGACTAAGTTACAGAAGCAACATTAAAGTAAATGTGGAGTCATAATGATCGCAAGTCTACAATTAATCCCCACACCTCTAGGGTCGAGAGAAACAGCTGAGAAAAATGTTCGCAACAACGAAACGAGCTGAGTAAATCCTAATTTACTTTTTCTAATCCAGCCGGGAAATAAACTTACGCAGAAGACGAATCGCGCGAGAGTAAACAATCCGAGAGTGCGCTTAAAGCAGTTTACGCTAGAAAGCGAACGCGATCTAATCTCGATCTGGCGATTGAGAGAGCGTACTCGATGGCAATGCATCACCTGGCTTCCGTTGCAGCAACGATCTTGATTTCTTCCCTAATGTACCTCCCACGTCCCTACACGTGAGTGATGCTGCCATTCGCACGAGACCTCCCCCGCCTCTAGACTCTCAACAGAACTAGACGAATCAGACGTCGCGATTTGAATCAACAAAGCTCTGCTTGTACTGGTTTAGACACATCTCCAGTTGGGATGCTTGACGTTTTACTGATAAGATGGGCTGCTGTCCGTTTGACACCTACGCTGCCTATACGCTGGCTACCGAATGTCGGTTCTTTGTTCACACGCACATTCGATTATCGTTGTGAAATAAATTTCAATATGAAAACTATTCGTATTGTGGTTTAGGCAGTTTTATGAATTCCTACTGTAAAAGCAGGAAGCTACTACATAATACATGCCATAAAACGACAAGTTTATGTCATTTCAAAGATTGTTAGAATATCGTTAGCTTCATCCTTTTTATTTACTAAAAGCAGTGTGTTTTTATGAATATGCTAATTCTGGTACAAAAAATGGTTCAAAGGGAGTTTTATCATAACAAGTAATATATCCGGCAAATATCCAGAAGTTATTTAAAACAAAGTTATATACCACTCTAGCTTAGGCAGGTATTATCCTTCATTGCAATTAAACTGCCTAGCCGTACAAAATTATGACCACAAACTAAAATGATCTTCTATAACTAAAGATAGTTTGGTCTGTTGACTGTTGTACGAAATGATTATTTTGTTCTACTTCTTATTTTTTTACTTGGTTAAAGTGTCTCAGAAGAATTTAGCGGTGTCAATAAAGCCAAGAAAAATTGATAATTTAGATAAAAAAACCCATTACCGAGTACCGTTTCCACGTAAATTGAGAATATTACTCACATATTCCGAGAGGTTTACGTAGAGAAGATTCCGCTCCTCCCAAAGTGGGTATGGGAGCATGCCATTATGTATCCGTTATAGGCGTGGAGTATCCAACATTTCGCTTGCCAATATCTACTCGGCAACCGATATTAAAGTACACCATTTGGCAACTGACACAGTCAAAAATATAGCGAACATGCAACTGAATACAAAGTTTCTTTTTGTCAACCGCCGAACTATCGGCGGTTCGGAATTGGCAAGGGAATAAGATTTTGAATTCCACTAATATTTTGTATTCGTAAAAAGGGTCCCAGTTCTAGATTGAATTTAAAGAGTGAACCGCTTCCTTTACGAGGAAATAAGTTTTCCGTTACTGTAAGAAGTGTTTTACTACTTCTTGTTTGGGCATAAAAAAGTTTCGGATGATGCCAACTTTGCGAATAGAAAACTCTGAAGGAAATACAAAGTTACGTCTAAAGTGAATACACAGATGTTGTCATAATCAATATTTGTCAGTTTGGATAGTGAAATAAGACTAGCTACTCTGCTCCCCTTAGAATAACATGATTGATAACGCAGATGTTGACCTGGTTAAGTTTGAAATCAATACAGTTATAATTCAAGGCGTTAAGAAAAAGTGATAATCAATCTATTGAACAAAACAGCTTCACCCTTTATAATCCGACTACGTCAGAAAAGAGGAAATGATTTCAAGCACATACTTTGATGTATAAAATTCTCATTTTTTGGATATATTTTGCGGCCTGAATGGGTTTGGAGAGCGTCGTAGTCCAGTGGTTTAAAAACCCGGAACCTTAGTGGTCTCGAGCTTAAATCTGGCCATTAACTTAGAAGTGGCTTACTTACCGGTGATAGAAAACACCGATAAAAAGTCCAAGCAACCCGGTTAAAGGCGGTAGAGTCGTCCAATATCACGTTGGATTCAAATTCAGTTGCCGGAGTGTGAGATTCATTTGATTCTGTTGTACGTACAACACATGGTACCTCGTACTTCAGACAAAGCCTTATACCTACTCTGTTGTAGATGCCTATTTCTTATTTTTTTACTCTTTTTAATCGATTAAATTCTAAAGGTAGTTTTCCAGAATTCAGTTTACAATAAATATCTTGTTAAACATTTTCAAATTGCAGGCATTTTCGGGGTGAAGTTTTTAACAAAAATCTTTCCTTTTTTTTGCAATAAAACACAAAACTACCGTACAGCAAGCCATATAAGTCAAAATCCTAATAATAATAAACTTTATATTGCCATCAATCATCCTCTGAAGTTATTTCCTCTGATCAAAAATTCCATACCACTTCACCGTCCTAAAATCCCGTTGGATTAGCACCTAAACTTTACGGGTACATAAAAGATTGTACTAGCAAGATTATAAAAAGTAACTGAGCATGTCTGTACATGCTCAGTTAAACTCGCGGTTCGTTGGGCATCACGGGAGAACGTATTTACATTTTTTTCCTCAACCCATTGCGGCATATGCTCTGTGGATGGATGATCCACCGGCATTTTGTGACATTAGGCTCCATTGGTTTTGAATGTGTCGTACCCCGACAACCCGCTCTTTTAAATAGATAAGCAAATGAATTGGAACGCTTTTGTGTTACATATTTAAATATTTTCTGTATAAAAGGAGATGTTTTGAACACATTTAATTTGAATATCTGTGTGGGCTTGAGTGATTTTTAATAGCCTTACAAACGTTTGTGTAATTTTGAAGTTTATTATTTTTACGTTTTGAATATTAAATTCGCGGTCGTATTAATACATACATTAGCCGCTTCTTATATAAGAATTAATTAATTATTATCAAAATAACGTGCTTACTTTAATATTTTTATCTAGTTTTTATGTGCAAAATGAATTTACATTTCTTTGACAAACAAAAATGAAAATTCACAAAAAAAAAACAGAAAAACAAAGCACAGCTAAATGAAATAAAATTTCGAAAAAGTAGACATTTATACAACCTTAACGTGACTAATTAAACACGTCTTATGCTTTCCTGTTACCTAAAGGGATTGTGAAATATTTCGGCAATTAAGCCTCTGGTTTTATTAAAGAAATCTGTGGAGTGAAAAATTAATTAAAATTTAAGCCTTCAGTGCTCCCTACGCGCAGTCACAAAATAAAAGGGAGGCAAGCACACATTTCAGTGAGCAACTAAAGATCAAGCGTGTTAGATAATTCGGAAGGGTTTATGCAGTATGCAGATGAGGAGATTAAATTTATTTTTTTACCACGTGTACGAACAGCAGCAACGTTGATGTTTACAGGTTAAAATATTTACCCCTCATGAGAGCTTATTCCTGAAAATATTATATTATTATGATATATCGCAACAAACATTTTGTATTGAAAACTGTCCAAAAATATTTAAAACCAAATAGACAAATAAAAAAATGGGCTCATTAAAATTCAAACTATGCTATTCAACATAACTTTATAAAATAAGCCTTATTAAGAAGTAAATAAACATTAAAAATAAATTTTAAAAAGGCTAAGATATTTTGAATTCGTTGTTGCTCTTCTTATTTATGGGTATTATCACCTCTTCAGATGCACATTTTCTTATAATATTCTTAGTGTGCTTTGTAAAGTACTACTATTTATTTATAGTTATTATTACGTAGCATGCGTAATAGACTAGACAAAACCCCGTTTCACTATAGTAATATCTCTCCTATCTCACATAAGCCCGTCCACTATCAACAGAACAATAATTGCATTCAAAATCAAAGATGTACGTACAGATATGGCGTGGGTATTTTCACTAATTAAGGGGCAACATGCGCCAAGCAACAATTAAGAGGAGCGATCTTCGATAAGCTCGATCACGTTGATAGTCAGCCCTCAGCTTCGATAGTGCTTAACTTAAATTGTATGCACTTCACACCTTATTAAGGAGATGTCGCTATCAGGAATTTTGCTGGCTCTTGTACCTTGTCTTTGGGTAATCAGATTTAAGCACAATGCTTGGATTATCTTGAAAATGTTTACTGAATTATACAATTTTTTTGTATTGGTGTGTTGTATTATATTAGGTTATAACTACCTTTATTTTCGTTAATTAAAGACGGTTCTCATTTAAATCTCAAGACAAAATACTTTATAATATGAAAACCCTCTTAAACGCTTGAGGTAGACATTCCGCAGAGTGCAAAAACCAACTTGCAAACCATAGACTTGAGCATTTAGAGTACGAGGAGTTTAGTGCCATGGTACTCATAAGCTGGCAACTTCGTGATTTAACGTATGTATAATAATTTTGAGTTAAGTCCATTCCATTCACTGATTCCATTCAATAAAACACAAGTAAACAATCGTAAAATTTCCTGTAACAAGTATTCAGGAACAGGTAAAAAATAGCAAAAAATAACTACTGCGTCGCTTAAGTACCTTTTCACAGCACATATCTGTTTTTATTGAAATGAAGGTATGATATGCCGAAAAGAGAACTTAGTCATTTAACTTAGCCAATTCAGACACCAGACACAAACTATTTTTTTCCCTCGGGGTTCTGCTTAGAGTTTTGTTACTTAATAGGTTTCTGCAGCTTATTAAAGTTTCAATAATAAAATGATTATTATAATTCTGAAGTTCTTCGTAGTTTTCGTAATGCCCCATTTGCATACTGAGTGAGTACCTCTCTTCTCCCGGGTTAGGCAATTGTGACGTCATCGTACGTATTACCGCGAGTGCGAGGCTTACCTCGTGCGGGGTGAAATCGGATGAACTTAGCGGCATGAATTTACCGAAGCACTGCCTTTGATCTCATGAAGTAATTTAATTAGACTTAAATAGTATTATTTTCGTAAAGCACTTTTAAATAAGTTAGATAGGTAAAGGACTTAAAACTAGTTAAATCAAATGATAATGTCAAGTTTTTTTTTGAAATCATGATTGTATACCTACTTTTAGTTCTGATATCGGATCTTGACTTACTGTAATTTTTCTTTTTTTGAATTTAATAGTATAGACATACCAGCATGTTATTAAAGTTGTATTCAAAACAAATCAAAATGGGTTTTTGCTAGTAAGAACAAGAAACCTGCTAGAAACCTGCTTGTACCGATTAACATCGTGTGGTCACAGTTAAATTAAATTGTTCACAATTTTAACTGAAACCATTAATTGCTTGACCATCAGTAAAACAGTCGAATTACACAGGAATTCGACCTGTCGTTGATAAATAAAACAATAACATTGATTTTATTTTATGGACACGTAGATTAATCAAATTCAATTAATTCTGACGCAACTTGAGTGAAGACGACTCTGACCTACTAATTTTAATTAACAAAACGTTACTTTCTTACTTCTTAGATGTGAACCAAACGCTTTACTTCGCTCACGAATGCCCCGGAACAGCAAACGAGAAAGTTCTTTCTGTTATTTTAAACACCCTCCCTAAAAAGGTCGTCTAATTTGTCGGCCGGAATTCGACATTACTTCTCTCCGCCATTGTTTGTGTTACGATTACCGCGAGGGTTAAATAGCGCGTTTAAACGCCGAGTTTTTCGTTCAAACTTCTGCGTTGTTTAAAAGGAGTGAAGTTAAAAGGGTTAAGCTCGAGCCCTAATCGTAAACTGCTTGCGTTTTTCTTTTGTTCCAAATTTCGCCGCCGTTCGGAATTTTAAAACGTTCGACTTCCTAATAGTGCTTTATAATTGACCGTAATTTCCGGAGGTACGAGCAGAGCGTGCCGCGGTAAGTTGAGCGGTCAAAAGAGCGTTTTCATTTTTGGAATTTCATTTAGGATAACCGTAAGATAGGAAACCCAGAAAAAACATTAGGTCATTGGCTGAGGCTGGACTCGAACCAGCGTCTTGCGCTCGAGTCCTGCCTGAGCCCAAGACCGAATGTTTTTTTTTGGTTTTCCTATCTTTAGTAAGATGATAATGCATTATCCCTTATGCTAAAATAAAAATACCCCATGAGGGAAACCGTTACCGAAATGGAAAACATCTAACATTAAGGTTGCTCACTAACCTTACACCCCTCCAACATTCTGCAATGAGCCCGCGTATTGGAGTATGGCTCGCGCTACCACGTAGTTGTGCCCAGAAGTGGGGCGTACTTAGCCTGTTTATGTTATGTTTATGTTTTCAAAATAAACATAATAATTTGGTTTCAATTGTCAAAGTCATACCAAAAATACACAGTAAAAAAATTTTTAGTCACAAACACAGATCTAAGAAATGTTCATCGTATGAATGTCAATCCTGTATTAAACGCATTATGACTGGTGAACTTCCAGGCAGAATATTGACAAATTCAATTAGGTTAAACTTCAAATTGGGATGAGATACAAATAATTATGTGTAAAGAATAGCTGATTGAATTTTAAGAGCCACTTCATGCGCTAATACCGCGCTGATAAGGATTAAATAACTATTTAAGTCAGTAGAAAGTAGTTTCGGATCTAAAAAAAATCCTATGCGCTCACTGTGTTAGAATCTGACGAACTTTACTCTATAGACAATAATTGATCTTATTTTTGCGCTCTGCTATGCTATTCCTGCGTAAAACTCCCTTCGCTCGTGTGGTTGAACTTTAAAATTCAATTTCTTTGCAACTGTGGTCGTTACAGAGAAAAGAACTAAGCCAAATATTTTTTTTTAATTATTTACATACAAAATTAGAGAAAATACTAATTCAGAGTGAAACGTATTGATGATTGAGGTAAGCGAGATGTGAAGTGATGTCCGATGTGCACCGCCGGAATAGCACGGCTGATATTGAACTTATACTTAGGCGTCGTACCGGCGTTTTAAAAAATAAAATATTGAAATATCTACTGCTTGTAATGGAGGATTTAATAACAAATAACAATAAAGATAAACGATAGGTATACCAGAAAAAAACTCTGGTATCTACTACTGAATAAATCAACATTTTCTGTAATAAGTATTCATACTCGTATTTTTAGGTTAAAGCCTAAAAATACGGAAGAAATAATTCCTCATAACGTTACCTTTATCAAGTAAGATATGAGGGTAGGCAATCGTTTTTCAGATATTAATTCCTAACAATCGTAAAAGTAACTTTCATGGTGGCCCTAAAAAGTTATAGCCGCTTTCACGGGAAAATATACTTTCTATGGACTTTATCTGGTATTCGTTTTGTCTACAACCAGGATTTGGATCGCCATAACAATAAAGAAATAACAGTTTTCGTGTGGGCCTCATATTTTATTGGGGTTGGGATTGGCTGAATGCGTGAAACTACTGAAGATATCGTACCTACGACGTTGTCTTGTCAGGCGCGTTTATGAAATGGTTTCGTACAAATTCAGAGGTATTTTAATATGACAAATTCATCTAACCGAAGGGGTTCTGGTTGAGATCGCTTCTAGCGATAAAGCCGCCCCAATTGTACATCCTAAATCTCTGTTAACTACTGATTTCATTGTATTCTTTGTGCAATAATAATCTTATTTATGATAATCTTATTTTATCCTAACTAATACATACCTAAACGACCCATATACGTCCGACTGCTGGGCACAGGCCACACCTCAACTATGAAGTGGCACCAAACATACTCCAACACGGGCTTAGTGCAGATTGTTGGAGGTGTAAGGTCAGTGAGTAACGTTAACATCAGATGTTATCAAGCCGCCCTAGGCCTACAAACAGGCTGAACTACTGACATCGACGTCAACTTATACTCTTATTTTGATTTAATAAAAGAAACACTGGGTACGTACTACAAACAAACTGAAATAATAGATATTACAAACACGAATTAATGTCTATCACATCTATTTTTGTGCTGAATCAACCCACAACCTATTCCTACGCATTGAGCCAGTATCATCCAGGTTTTCAGACTTTGGCGATGAATAATTTCTGCTTAGTGAAAATATTGCAGAAATATTGATTTAGTTTAGCTATGTTCTTATATGATCAGTTTTCCTCGATATTTAAAAACAGTAAACGCCCTTCTAAGTAATCCCTATAAATCTAAAATACTGGCAGAATGCTAATTCTATTCCTTTACTTTTACCGATGTGTTTACAAGCCGCATCTTAGTATGAGTAAACACGCACTTAAAACGCAATCTTGTTTGTAGTGAATACAAATTACCATATACTCGAGCCGTTTCATATAACTTATAGTTATTTGCACACACCATTGCTTACCCAAAGGCGCGAAGAAAAGCACTTGAAACTAAGTAAAAGGCTTCTTTTCAGGTTTATAAAGTGCGGCGTTATTTACACTGAAGATAAATTTTGCGTTTGATGCTGTCGGCCGTTAGCTCTTGTGAGATGTATCATAAACATTTATAGTCTAAAGGAACACACGAGTGGGTAGAATTTTGTCACTAAAGATGCTACAAGCAAATGAAATGCCCAAATTGGAGCAATCTTTTTTAATAAAATTCTGACCATTCAATAATGAGCGAAATTATTTCGTGGCATGAAGTTACTAAACAGCGAGTACCTACTTAGTTTGAAATAAATGAATTGTTTACTTTAAATCATAGTCTATCAAGAAACTTAAGATAGTAAATCTGTTGGTAAGACACCGTTGAATTTCAAAGCCGAACGATCTTAATATGGGTTATTAATTAAGGTAAGTAATTCTATCTTTGAAATAAAGTCACATATAAATTGACAAAAGTCCTTTTTAAGGTTTGACATTCAGTAACTTACTAAAAATATTAAAGAAATTAGACCTAGTTCAAAATTACTTTATCACTTGTCAACAATAAAATAAATCTTTCAGTGATTTGCAAAATATTTTTAATGGCAATTTGATTACATTAAAAAACACTCGCTTAAATATGGGTTAATGCTTGATCTCTCCTAATAAACATAAATTTTAACAAAGTTAGTAGGTAATTTGCCAATTGAGCTTCGAAAAATAGATCAAATCTAAATAAAGCTCAAAACAATACTCAAATCTCGCAAATACAATTCGAAGCGTACCAAACTCTATCAGCACGCCCGTCCCATTTGAGTCGAAAAAATATTTCAACTTTTTTCCCCACGCGCCGCGATTGCGTGAGGTTTTATAATACAAGTTTGATGATATCTTTTTATTTTTATTCTGTAGACGTACTAACGTCGTAACAAGTCGACAACGAGCCGAATCGAGACAATAAAACATCTCTCAAGGCTGATGAGTCGAGGAGTAATGATTACTGCTTACGGTTGTTGATCCGCTCGCTTCTGGTCAGGTTTTCTGTAATTTGGTAAGTACGTGGCTTTTTCAACGGTAAGGTCGGGGCGATGGCGGATGAGAGTGAGGTTGGGGTAAAATGGAAGATTTTGTTTGGGTGATCGTTGCTACAGGATTGGCCAAAACATTATCACGTAGCTGCCTTTACGCTTTATAGATGAGTTCTTTCTCTGTACTAATGCATAGACACGTATATGAGGAAATGTGAGTGACATCGTCTGAATTAGGGTTTTATTCTGGAAACTTTCATATTATTTAACTTTTACTTCTTAGCTCTTTGTTGATTATCAAAAATTACTATATTATGGTAAACATAATATTTCCTAAAATTTAACAAAAAAAAGTAAAGTTTTGGTAAAACTACAATTTCTATGCTCTTCTGTAATACTTGAACGAATTATCCATCATGAGTCTCAGAGGGATTGTCTTAAGAACGAGCCAGGGAAATATAATCTTGTTCCGACATTCATATACATGCATAAGTACATTAAATTTGCATGATCTGGTAGGAATTAGCAAGCGAATAGTGCGAATATCTAAACCAAAGGTTTTGAGGAATATACATTAATAATAGCAATCTTAACTAGCAATGAAATTATATGCGTTTCAGTATTCACAAATATCAAATGATTTAGTCAGAAATTAAGCAAGATATTACGGTAATGTTACTTGTGTATTTGTACCAATATAATATGTCAGACTTCTTAACACCAAGATAAGATCACGTGGTCCGAAACTGAGACCAGTCTTCTAAAATTATTCTTAAACAAGGTCTCAAAATGCTGCCTAATATTCCACACAGCACAGCATTTACAACTACATGAAGCATCTTTAAAAGATCTTTCATCAATTACGTATATTTTTATTATAATTGTGAAGAAACCATCAAGTAATTACTTGCCAGTATCTTAAACATAACAACCTTACAAGTTTTATTTCAAGACTTGGTATCAGTTCAGAATAGCTGGTTTTAAACACTAGCCGGCACATGCCTAACTGGATGACACTTGACCAAATTTTGTTTTATTGTGAAAATATTTTTCGTTGCAGCCTTGGTTTGTTACAGATGTCACATATATTACACAACAAAATACAGAACAATACAGAAACTGTCGGTAAAAAACACCTTCTCGATTGAGTCTATACCTATCCACCGCATAACGATCAATGCGGTGGATAGTTATAGACTCAAAAGCTACAACCTTATTTCAACCGCTGAACAGTACCGTACATTACTAGCAGATAGGCCCTCGGACATTGTTGCTGGGACGCCGACAATCTTTCTCCTTATACGAACTTTGCCTCTTAGCGTGTGAAGGTTATAAAAGGGAATAGTGCTGATTATATCATTTGACTATGCAAAGTGTTGCTTGTAGAAACAGCTTTTTAGGAGATAGGACGTAGGTGTAGGATGTTTTCTAACGATACGTTAGCTTTTGTAGCGTTTATTACTAGTTTGTTGGCAGGAAGTTAAGAAAGTTGGCGAAGTACGGCTTGAAACAAAGATGTTATTATGGAAGCAATTATTTTGGTAAAGACCTTTGCTCAGCAGTGGGATATATTTTTTTACCAAAATTTCCTGGCCTAATTTTTCAAAACTTGTGCTAAATACCACAACTAGCTTGTACGGGGTCGCGTATCTTGGACGTAGTTGAAATCTGTTGGCCTGGATTTTTAATTTCGTTTCGAATCAATTAAAAATCAATTTCTGCCGTTTATTTGTGTACGGTAATATAATGAACGTCATCAAATTACAACCTTAAACAAAGACAATGTCACGCAATCACACTGAAACCTCATTCATCAAGTAGATCATAGTGGTTATAACCTTCACTCGTCATTTGGCGCGTAAAATATGAGTAGAGTTGAATGAACACTGCGCGCTACCTGCGCCTGCGCATCTCAGATTAGTATGGGCCGGAGTAATGGCGGCTCGGATGTTACGCCGTATTACTTTAATCGTCATCAACAACTGTAGCGTTGGCAGAACAATAGCTTGGTGAAAAACGTCTTCAAAATATTTTTCTGGCTGCTTTCTTTTGAACAAATAGTTTTGTTCATTTCAATACAGACTTTTCATAAGACTTTTGATTTCAAGCAAAATTACCCATCTTCTAAGAACCGCCTCTACTGTCTTCTCAAGAAGCGAAGTAAGTTTTCATTGGGCAACAAAATCCGTCTTGATGCAACTTGTGTTTGCCCTATCATGAACTGTTCTAGTGCAGTATTTAAACACGCTGCTTCCTCCATATTCATAGGCAAAACAGATCCTAGTTACTATCTGGGTTCTGTTGTTTTAAGCATTTACAGTCTCCATTGTCTCAATGGAGGATGTCCCATCCAGTGGTTTCTGAAGAAAAAACAGCAAATTATAAAATTGATCAAAAAACCATGCAAATTTATTTTCATGGTTAGTAGAATCAATTAATTTCATAAAGAACTTGTCTGACCCCAGGAAAAATAGGAAGATCAAACAAAATGTCGTTGTTAAGAATTGTTTTCTCACAGGACCTCTTTCTTTTCGATTTCTTTCCTGCCACTACACTGACCATGCCGCGTCAAATGTTACAGATGATTGCATTACGTAAGTCATCATCATCAACATATTTTGTGAATCCGTCGTCGTAAGGAGGGGACCTCGTGCCGTTATTAGGGTTCTGTATCACTATAATTTGAGCGACCTTTGTTGTCTTCGATTAACGCTAATAGGGACCGAAGTACTGATAATTTTATTTAGCTTGAAGGAAGATATCACTTCGACATTAATGCTTAGCTAAATGGTTGCCCTTGGGGTCCTGAAATATCATTCAAGTTGAATTAGATAGTTGAAGTTTTAAACTCAGAATCCAATTTGGTAAAAACCAAATGAGTATAGCCTGTGGTTCTACCTTGGCCAAAACACTTTGTGTATTCATAGTGAAGGAATATACTTATTTATTCTTCTATGTCTAATATTTTGTTAGTAAAGATATATAGTTATATTATTTTGCTTAAATAGTTATACATTTCTTCGTCTTATTTTCACATAGTCCTCAATAACTTGGTGAATATTCAGGTAGCAAGTACTGGATAGTTCTTGAGGCACTGTGTTATTAAATAGAAAGGTAAGTCTAAGTTACGCAGTTGCTCTTGCCTAGATTTCTCACACAGTGTTGGAAAACACGAACCTAACATTAAACAATAAAAATAATAATTTATGTTTGATATTCAAACTTTTTCATCCTATAGGCAAATTGTGTAACGTTTTAGCCAACATTTTAAGGGCCTAATCTAATTTGGTTGATGTTTTCGCCCATGTAAAACCGAGGAAGGTTAACCGCTATGATGTATTATGTATTCCTAGAATTTGCTAGCTAATGTGAGTTTATTAGACCCTGAAACCGTAAATTGTACGTAAGTTTATTAACAGTGTATTTTTTATTTACAGTGTATTATAGTAAAAGTATGAAATTAAACGAATAAAAATCTATCGACAAGTTTTTTTCTAAACAAAAACTAGTATCATTAATATTGAGGTAGGAAAAAAATGCTTATAAACAAAACATAAACTTTGCTAACTAAAGTTAAGTTTACTTAAGTTATTGAAACTTTTTCCTGAAAAGCTAGTTAGATCAAATCAAAATCGAACATAAATATGAGGATTATGATTTCAAAAACCAAAAAGTGGCTATTTTAGAATAAAGTGACAACGATTAGTGGATACTATTGGTGGAGCGACAATTCTTGAAAAAAAAGTTTTAAATATTAACTGCCGAAAAATTAAGTTAAACTACATTTTATAGATCGACTGGTTTTGATATTATTTTTTAAAATCTAGCATGCCTTTTTTTATTCTGAAAGTTTTTGCTCAACCGATTCACCTACAGATAATTGAAAAAATGTATTATCTTAAGCCGTTGTTAGAATCTTACATCGTCCTGTACATACGGAATTCATATAAGCTAGTACGAGTCACAACGCGTCGAGTGAAGTCAAACTAAGTTATGATTGATGCGCAAGCGACGATGGCCCGTAATGCTATGATTAGAACTTTGGTTCGTTATGGTTCTCATTATATTCTCAGGATATCTAGGAAACGTTGGAAATAATGATCGTATAATGTTAGAAATAGCATAAAGATAGTTAGATAATTTAAGTGCAAGTTCAGTTTGAAGAAAATGCGAGTTGAAATGCATGAGCATAACGCATTTTATGCATGTCATAATTGGTAATTTATTTAAATAAATTCTTTGTTAATAGTGGCAGAAATGAAAATAAAATATACACGATAATATAATAAATAAATATACTTTCATAGCGTAATACTAAAGCAAAAAAGCAATTAATCGTGTCTTAAAAAGTTCAGTTTCAAGTTGAGCCCATAAAATATAAAACTTGTAAATGGATATCAGCATTGGTGCTGCCGTATTATAATCCGCTATCGATAGACTATCGATTATAAAGTGACAGCTCTAGTAGTATAGATTGAACAATGTCAATGTATAGTATTGACTTCTAAAAACAGATTAATTCATTGGGACCACCAGTGCCAATTACTCACTGGCATGATAAAGCTAGCATCTTTACCTTCAACGGGTATGAAAAGTTGTCGTGCATCTTATGCCTTATTTTTGCGTGCAAGTGTGAAATCACATTACAGACGCTGCGGGCCCGCATTACCTCGCTGCGTTTATATACCATCCAACTTCGTGGTGTGATGATTATGCACATTTTCTTTCTTAGGACGCAGATTCCAACTTTTTTGCATTTTATAGCTTACAATTTAGCATCTTAATGGCATGATTGCTACACGGGAAGCGGTTCCCGGGCGGTTTGAACATCGATAATAATTGCATTTTCAGTTTTATTAGCCTACTGTGCCTTTTGCGATTCGATACACAAAAACTTTGCGCATTCTATAAATCTTAATACTTTTTACGACCCAGTTCTAGAGTACAGCTAAGTTTAATGTTCGGTGAAAGGTCAAACATAACCGTCTTGTAATTAAATGGCTTGAACTGTTATCGTTTCACTAAAAAAGGTTGTTATAACTAAACCTAGTTTTGCTATGATCTTTTAGGTTATTTTAAATAGCTAATTAGATTGACTTTCTGTTAGCAACTGTGACTGTTACGATTTTAAGTCACGGTAGCACTTGTCTTAGAATGCGATTATGCATAGATTCTGTTATTTAAGTTTTGCAACCTCAAGTATGACCTTGTGGTTGACTGGTAGTGAATGCCATATTGGCATTAAGTCCGCCTTTAGTACAATTTACTGTTGTGCAATAAAATTAATAAAAAAATATACATAACTTATTACCGCCCAAGTCGTTTAAGTACCTATATTGAAAGTCATAATGGTGACTTAGTAAAAAACAGAAAGAAAAAAACTTCTAAAATACCTGAACGGAAGCATACTCTAAAGAGGAAGTAATAAACAGCGCACATTATCACTATCGCAGTAGATTCAAAGCAAGCAGAAAGCACTGACATAGATATTTTCATAGCATTTTTTGCTGCCACATGAAGGATGATAAATTACTGTGTGGAACCCCGTCTGAATGCAAATCTTTGGAAGTGGGTCAGCCTGTAGTTGTTGTATTTAGGGTTCCTTGTCACTACAATTCAATTTAAAAATATTTTTTGTATTTTGTCTGTCAATTATTTGGCTGGAACAGAATGTGATCCGTCAATATTAACAGTTACAAGGAAATCTGTACGATTCCTACCTATAATATATAAAAAATAAATGTTTGATTATGTTTAGTAAATAGCTTTCACTATTTCATAAGTTTATTAAGTAGTATTTAAAAGTTTATATAGACTGATGAAAACTTTTGTCCCAGTTGGTCGCCAGATGTTAGTCGTTAAACCTATTTGGACGGCTAACCTTACACATCAAGCAATCCGCACTAAGCCTGCGTGTCGGAGTATGACTCGCACCACCTCATGGTTAAGGTGAAGCTTGTGCCCAGCAGCTAGACATAAATATTTTGTTTCCTAAAGAGAAATGAAAAAATATATCTTATAGAGACTGATAATATCACTGAGATACCAATGCACAATGCCATTGTCTTACAAATGTATTCTTCACAAAAAGTAACTGAGGTATTGATGATGAAATGATTAACAAATATAATATTACCACTAGCGGCCGCCCGCGACTTTGTCCGCGTGGACTTTAGTTTAAAAAGAAGAACATATAAAAAAAAATTTACGACCTATTATTTGACTTAACAAGCATACTTAAAAAAATGTATTTATATTGATCTAACCTTTTCGAAGGAGATTGGCAACAAACACTGTGACACGAGAATTTTTTATACATATAAAATAATAAAATTGAGTTGTGTCAATATGTGGATGTTTTATAAAATAAATATTATATTTTTTTGTGATGAAAGGACGATTGAAAGCTGCTATAACCAAAAAAACCCTTTCAAAATCGAGCGACACACACTTCGCTGTTTTTTCACGTTGAATCACTAGTAGAGAGACCTCCTCTTGAATGATTGATCTCTTATTGTCTCATGACGTTTTTACGATTCGGGGGTGTAATAGAAAATTTTTACAACTCGCACCGTTTGCCGTTCTTCGATTTTGAGTGCCTTTGTGTGTGGTTTAAGTATTGTATTCATTGAATGACTTTTTGCAAATCCGGTCGCAAGATAGATCTGTCGGTTGTGATTGAGTGCACTCTGATGCAACAATGTAAACATGCTATTAGGTTCAGGGAATTTTACAACATTTTATTTTGTAATATAAAAAATACAAGCACCTATTGCACTATACCAAAAATACTTATACACTTTTGTCACTTCCACAATATTGACGACTTTGTCAATTCTGTTTCAAATTTCCGGTCAGACTTTTTGTCCACAGACGTTGTTCAAATCATATAAAGCTTTTCGATACAAAATTGGAAATATTTTCATATTCAAAAGCAAATTCGATGATCATATAAATCAACTATGTCACATAATTTTCGTTGAATAACACAGATGGCTAAAATAAAACCTAATAGTTAATAATCTGGTTTCTAAAATCTTCAATTTATATTCTCACCTACTCATTTTAACTTGAATAACGAGTAAATTTTTTCGAGTCAAAATTTACGGGCATTTCACAATCAATATCTATTTCTTAAACAAAACGATTAGATTTTATACTGACAGTTGATGACTCAGAACAAATCACAACACGACCAAAAAATGTTACGACGCTGTAATTTTTGTGCCCGTTCGATAAAATATTCAAATTGGATTTTAATAATGCGAATTCCTAATTAAATGATTCGAATGTTTAGCTCTTATTATGTTAATCGACTTAAAATGATTCGACATTTGAGTTGGTTTCCATTCATCATTGAATCGAATTTGGCTGTCAAGTTTTTACATCAGATTAACATATTTTAGATCGCTCACATTTAATGTAAGGATGCAGGAATGTTTAAATTCATGAGAATGGTTAACTTTTCGCACTGTTTTTTCGGTCTGCACGACATCGAAAGCATTTTATAAAACTAAATCACAAACAGAATGTTTACCATATTTTTGCTCCAGTCAGGCACACATTATCTTGTATCAACTCAGCAATTAAAATTTGCTTGTAAATTATTTTAATTTGGATTGTATGGGCTGGGATACTGTATAAATAAATACCTTTGATAATACCTGCAGAAATTTTACTTTCGTATTATTTTACTAGCGGCTGCCTGCGACTCCGCGAGGACTGACTGGAATGCTACAATTGGAGCATAACAGAAAAGGCACTAAACACTGATACTATCAAAATCAATGATAACTAAGAACTAAATTATGTTTTTTTTATTTTGTGGCCTGGACTAAAAAAAAGCCTAAGTGACATATTATATTCAATAGATATCATGAACATACCTCTCAAAATATACCTACACAATCTCATAAATGAAGAAATAAACTCTTAAGGGTCATATTTATCAATCATAACTCCGGATTAACTTCTGCCTTAAACCTTCTTTGAAGCTTACTTGTGCTGCCTCTCTATAATATTTACGACGTCCAAAGTGACCAATAAATTAAAACATAACAATGCCTGGCATTTGGCCGAAGCCGATCTTCTGTAATAAATAATTCATAAATATGTTTTTATTAATTAATAATGAAGTGGCCTGTTCGATATCCGATGAGTAAGAAAAAATTACTGTATACAACTCAATTCTTATAATTCATATTTTCTTATATTGCTATTGTTTGATTTGAGATTCCATTCGTCTGCATGGTATATGAGGAATTTAATAATTGGAGCATTCTGTACTGTGGCCATAAGAAAAACAAATTGGTATTCTTTTGAGGAATCAAGTCCCTTCGGGCACCGATTTAATATTGGGCGAGCCGCTACTAATTCGGGATCATCTTGTAAAAGTCTTTTCAAGCTCATATTTAATAATAAAATATTGCGACAATTACTTGGTAATTGGATAGAATATAAACGGTTTTGTTATCGTAAATATGTCAGGTGATTTTTTCACATTAATTGTATCATTGTTGTAACACACCAACTATTCCCTAATTATTTTTCATTTATTCACTAACTAATTTGCTTCTGAGACTCGTGTTTGGTTACAAAAAAATGCCTATAAATAACGAATAATCCCCAAGTATTTCGTATGTGAAAGAATGGAAATGAACATACACATTTTCTAGCAAAAGAAAGCACTTACTAGTATGTCAAAATGTCGGTTTCTCTGTAATTTCAGACACGATACTGGGGTAAATTGAAGTCTTTGATAACAGGGAAAATTAATGTGAACAATTTTCTACAAAAGCCTATCCTTATGTTTATGCCTCATACGTATGATCAGAACTCGACTGAACGCGAACATTTTGTCACGTACAAAATTTAACCCAGTTTCTCGATACATGACTGGCTGAGATATATATTATATTGAGATAGAATGAAATATTTATGAGGGTGTAAAACGAGGCACATAATATATGTCTTTGTATCATGCAGATGTTAGCTTCAAGGAAGTTTGAATCTTTTACAAGTGCTTCACAGTTCCAGAAATGCTTGGTAGGGCTTTACACTATCAATTTGTATTAATTTTGTTTCATTTTTTGTTTACAGGTATGGTACCAGTCATCAACTATCTCGTCAAAGTAAGGTAAAAAGATGCAAAATTACGTTCATGACATTTTTTCTCCGCACAATCTTTGTACTGTGCTGTTAACGTTTCTACTGTCAGAAACAGTAGCACAGAAAAGTAGCACAGAAGAGTAGCACAGAAGAGTAGCACAGAAGAGTAGCACAGAAGAGTAGCAAAACCATTTTATGCTGATAAATACTTTTTTTTTAGTGGTCGGGTAGTCCATGGGGTCCAGATATCTAATCTCGCCCACACCTTTCCTTCCGTTATTCATCGTACAATTTGTGGACAATTCTTGGACCGGAAACACCGATAAAGAAAGCTAACGCAACCTGAATAACGGCCGTACGCTTGCTCCTTACCGCATTAGATTCTTATTTGCTTGCTTCTGTTTACCTCGTATGGAATCATCAAAAGCCATTTATAAATACATACACACCCTTTTGTTCCACCTTACCTTGCATGTACTTCTAATATTACTAAAGCATTCAAGCAACGCCAGGTCGTGATCTAGTCTCAACCTTCTATTTCCACAGATATAATCTGCCTCACGTAATGTTCGAGCCATTTGCTGATTCCTAGCTCTATCTCATACATATAGCACGCGAAAGTTATGGAAAGGCGAGGAGAAACGTATCTGACCTCATATGTACTATGTTCGATCGAAGATTACATCGTTATCGTACTTATTTGTACCCCAGTTATGGATCAGAAGCCCGATGACACTTAAGATAAGTAGCTGCTTGAGACTTATTTAAATACAGCATTGGTATTAGATTTTTTGATCAAGTAGCTTACTTTGTCTGTCCTTAAGCAATTATTGCTCAGATTCCTGAATGAATTTAAAATGCATAGGTTGGCAAAAGACAGTAAAAAGGGAAATAAGCAGGACCATTAACAAAATCTGAAACCTTTGAACCTATTGCCTAGATCTTTACGCCCAGGGTCATTAAACAGTGCGTTCTTTAAAATGGTGTTACTATCTTTTAATTAATTACTAACTAAGACACTACTTTATTATCTTGATTCATAAAAAGTTTGTATACTGCTAAAAACAAAAGTCCTCTACTTAGAAGATTAAATGGTTCAACATACTAACATTTAGCCATTTATATCTATTACATGTCACACATTAGAACTCGTAACTTCTTAATGTTGTTTCCGCAACATTGTTACACAAAACCAGAGAGCCAAAACAAAATCTTCCTGTTAAAAAGTTACTGTAATCTAAAACAGTTAAGCAGAGATAACTGTATGAAACTTGGCTAACAAGGATGTTCTCGCGACGACACAAACACAACGAGAACATAATCACGTTATCTTCTACGAATCATCACATTTGGAATTATTTATACAAAGTGTTTTTTTATGTTGACAACCGGTTCGGTGTAATGGTTAAGAAGTTAGCTAGTACACTAAAGGTCCCGGGTTCGATCACCGCACAGTACAAACGTTTGTGGGCAGGAACTTTTCTGTTTGTACTGGTCTGTGTGATTTTTATTTATATTAGGTAGGTATTTTAAAAAAAACAAGTATTTAAGATGTTTCCGTTGTATAGTATCCCATAGCACAAGCATATTAAATGCTTAATTTGTGGGCTAGGTGGATCTCAAGTTTAAGCCTAGCACTTGGCTTACGTACCGTATATTTCAAAACTTGCCAAATGACCAATCACTCCGAAAAAAATCCAAGCTTACCTGGATTTACAACTGTAAGCTCACCACTTATTCCGTAAACCATGACGCTACGACTGCAACAGTCATCGCGTGCCTCTTGGGTTGCTATGTTGATTAACCTACCTGGGATTTAATAACAACTTATAAAAACTGAAATGTTGCCACCATTTACCAAGTTCTAGAAATAAAAGTGAATAAGTGCACCCAAATTAGGAATTCCAAATGAAAAATTGTTGCTACAACCTAAAATTACTGCACACTGCAATCACCACGCAATCTTTCCATATAACAAGTCTCCTATCGCACGTAGTCACCGCTTCAGCCAATAAATCTCACTGCTTATTACTACGGACTAAAGATGCTAAAATAACGGTCCTAGATAAACACAGTACACGACGGTGAAGTATTAGATACTTGTTAGTCCTGTTATGACTTTAGATTTAGATCTACAGTCGTGTGTCAAGAATGTCTAAATAATGGAGCCATATTTCACATGCATCTTGTCATAGTACTTGTTTATTTGAAATTAATTGCATTCAATGGACAGATCTATTAATGTTGTCACTTTGTAACGAAATTATGCAAAATGGTACACCGTACGGAATGGAATGTAATGGAAATTCGATAGTTTCTGCCCTGAGAAAGCTGATTCTTAAACTTCCTTAAATTAACGCAACAATTAATGAGTTCTAAAGATATACAATTGGCAAAATAAAGAAACATATTTTTGTCATATTCAATTGGAACAGAAAATAAGGCTGTTTCAATATAATCATCGTCAGAAAAATGGGTTGTTAAGGTGATAGATGTTATCATAAAAAGTATGAAAGCAGTCTAGCTCTGATCCTATAAATGTTGGCAATTGCTTCTGAAATAGTATTGGAACGAATAGGTCTGTCGGCATATTTGCTCGTAAATCCCGAATTTCTGCACTGACTTTGACAAATGAGGTGCCAACTGCTTCACTGCAAGAGTGACATGGGTACATGCCTAAAAAATGTACCAGTAATTGGAAATTGTAATTGGGTGATGCGAAGAACGAAAAGGATGCAGACGTAGTAAAATTTATCTTATGTAAAATTGTTGCGGTCAAGTTAAGTCAAGAGCGTCACGTCTGCCCAAGGTGAACGAATGAACGAATGATCTGATGACCGGGCTATAAACAACAATCTTCATTCGTCTCACTGCAGAGCATAGGCCTGACCTCAACTATGAGGTGGTGCGAGCCATATTCCAAATTTATAAAAAGCTTTTTCAGACGTCGTAAAATTTCTTGATTCAAAATAGCTGTACTGTTTGAGTGAACAAATATCATGATTACACTTTACGTTCAAGTGAGAGATATCAGAAATATCACGTTATACCTTCTATTAATTCTAAATTGGTAAATACTGATGAAAATATAATCTGAAGAAGGAATTTTATACAGATAAAAGGGTAAAGATGGTAATTTGGTCACAGGTCATCATTCAATAAATAATGACCTTTGTCAATTTTTTATATTATATTTTGAACGTATTTCTACTTCATTTCACTGTTTATCTTCACCGATCAATAAACATAATCTTAAAGGTAAAAAGTGATCCATTGTAACTTGCACTTTACTGCACATCTGATTGTAATATTTCACGCGTGTTCCTAACCCGTGTCTCATTTGTAGTTCTTTATTACACTCCGGCATTGTTGTTCCTTTTCCAATACGAATGCGTTGCTATTTTCATTTATCTCATAGTTTATGATCATCTTTGACACAATGAAGTTTTGCTGTATTCTTATTGCCCTATCATGAGTCAGATAATTTATACTCAAACAAAATTAAATTTCGCAAATGCATAAATCCACCGAAGCTGAGCTTTTTGTTCATGAATGTTCAGTTTAATAATGGAAATTGAATTGCTCTTGACAGTATAATTTAAAAGCCTGATGGTTGCATAATTGGTTCGTAACAACCAAATTTAAACGATTACACTCAGCAGGCTCTCTTAACTAATTCAACACTGTCCAATGGACTTAATGGCCGTTAAGCTGAAAATCACCAGACATCTCTTAACGCTGAACATCAAAGTACTAAAAACAGCACTGCATACACAAATTAATATACAAAAGTTAAGCCTGCTAAGCTAAAAATAAGGGAATCAAAGGGGCTGGGACGAGCAAACGAAGATCATTCTATTTATGTTAATGTCACGGGCGTGAGGAAGCGTTTAAATCCAGTCATTAATTATTGTCACAGCTAAGACAAAATAGATAATACATTCTGTATTTGTTACCCCCAATGTGCACCTTAAAGAGCAGGACGAAAGAAATAACAAGAGAATAAGTAGTGCTCTTGACTAACAGATTGATGATAGAAGGGCGTTGAAAAAACTTGTCCTTAAATTAAGGATGAATACTTTAGAACATTACTCCCAAACGACTTTTGGGGATGACGTAACACGTAATAAAGAACGGAGGGATATTAAATAGTATTTTGTCAAGTGTCGTAAGTTATGGACCAGATTTTTTATAGAAGAGAAATGATGTGAAGATTTTTACGATGCTTTCGAAAGAATGCGTCGCATTACTGTTTATACTTCCTTTGTGTATATCGTCAAGATGGGTTCACTATCTTTGTACTGTATAGGGCTATGAACGTAAAGGCAGAACATCAAGTTGTATCATAAAATAAAAATGTCTTAGTGTTTCAAGCAGGATATCACTTGATCATATTGATAAATAATGAAAAGAGCTAGTATTTCTATTGACTGTACGAACTATTCTATCTCAAATGAAGACTTACTCGGAGTCTTTGTTCGACTATACCACAAGTCACCTTCGGTAATTGAAAAGAGCTGATATCAAACCGTAAACGCATCTATAGCCGACATGAAGCTACTGACAATATAAAATAATATCATTGAAAAATGATTTATTTGAAGCTGTTTGTTGAAGTTCTTAATTAAACCAATTCTTAAATAGTTCTCACAGGTTGCTAACAACTTTGATCAGTTTTAAAGTGAACTACCTAACGTCAGTGAATGTACAAAAAAATCTGAAAATTTGATTTTGACACGTCATACTGTTTTTGAAATATTTGTACCTGATTAACTCTTATTTCTTGAACAGTTATAAATAAAATCAAGTCACTCCTATTTTTACATTCAATCAGTTTTATCTTAAAAAGTTAGTTTTTAAATGCAATAATTAGCTAATTTTAAAAATGTTACTTCTGGCTTTATTGTAATAGTTATTTTTGGTTTAATTCTATGTAGCGTGAACATGATGTAGATTATGTTTAAAGTATCCATTTCATTTGTATGTTTAGATCGGCCATTTTATTACATCAATCGATCAAAGGGAAAACTACAACAAACATTCCGCTGCCTCGCAACTCTCCTCCTTCAAAACAAAAAGACGCAAAACAGTTTTAAAATGGACCGTAATCATCATAAATGTAATTAAAGACCAGGGCGGGCCATTTCTTTGTGAATTAACAGTAATCAATTAAAACAAATTTATAGCTTCGACTTAATATAGGCGAGGTTCAAATAAAAATTTCGGTCGTGTCGTCTTGTTATAGTTTCCATGATAAATATATGTTTTGAAACAAGTCTGGCTTACGTTTGGGTTACATTCAGGCTGATTTTTTATTATCTAAGGGGAACTTTTATTAATATTCGTACGTTATTTTTGTTGCTTGTGTGTTTTAAGTGTTCAGCCCATTATTAACAAAGTTTGTTGTATCATTTTCGCATAAAGTTTGAAACCTAAAAAAAATATTCGAAGTGAATTTTGTGCCCATTTTGTATTCAAAATATTTTTAACACTAATAAACTGTGTCTCAATGACACCTATTACAGATGTGGCTTTGACGATAAAACATGCTTTAAATCATTTTATTATTTGTGCTGTTTTCGCACTGATTTAATAATGTGAAAATACTTGAAGAAACTTGAGCAATAAGCAACTTACTTTGTTCTGTGTGCTGAAAATAGGAACTACAGGCCTTTGCCTAGGCTTGACATGAACTCTACACTGAGTACACCAAGCGACTATCACTACATCAAAACACAAAATGTCTTCCCAAAATAGGGTAAATTAGAAATAAGAACACATTAGAAAAATAAATTACTAGTATAATTACAATGTCTTTAGTCGATACCAAAAACACATTAGCCAGAGATCATTCAGTGATTAAGCGTAGAGGGAATGAAACAAAAAGTCTACCAGCGCTTACTAACTGACTCGGCAAGATCGCAATAAATCTTCTCAACCCATACAGTCATACAATCAGTACCGTCCCTATAGACAAGTGTTATAATTAAGTTAAACTTGTGGCTATACACAATGCCAGCTTGTTCAGAAAGCGAAGGGTGATCAACAATGATGGTACGAACTATTATGATGGAGATGAATAATAACGAAAGCTATAAATACACGGCGGCGTTGTAAATGTTTGAATCAGCGAACTGCATTTATTTTTTTCCATGTAAGTATAATGTTAAAATTTACATGTTTGTAATTATGAAATATTTGCTTTAGGTATCATAAAAACGTTATTCAATTTTAGGCTTCAGGCTTCATGACTTCTTGAAAATTTGTAACAACATAAACCTTAAATTAATGTAAAGTTTTATTTGACCGGCTGACATGTTATTTTTTTTATGAGTAAGCTAATTCGATATATTTAGATCACTTCAATAAAAAATACCGTACAACTTCTAACCTGCATATATAAACAATTTAATATAGTTAGAAGAAATCATAACATTTTCTGATTTCATTTATTTTCCACCACTGTTTTTTTTTAAATGGTTTATTCGATTCAATCTCGGACTGTTTTTGAAAATGGTTCTCCTAACTAAACGCTCGTATGTATTGTTGCCTCACCGAACCGAGCTTGAACACAGATGGTGTTTTACTGCGGACGGTTAGCAAAACAGAAATAAAAAACAAAACATTACTGAACTAATAATGCAGCTTGTACGAATCCGATCCGGCATCTGCTGTTTTTGTGAACCAGACCAGGGAAGTCAGCTAATTAAGTTTAGCTACCACACAGCAAAACGTTAATTGATTCTTCATACCAATTTTCTTCTTATAACGAATTAATAATGCCAACGAAGCAGAACGTAGTCCTAAAAGATTTTATACAGTTACAATATATGGATTTATGTAAGTTTTTTAGGTTTTGCATCGATGTTTGTGGTATGGTAATAATGATTTATTGATGTACATTTGACTTTTCAGCCTTATTAAATTTCTTTTTCCATCGCTGTTCACTAAAGATAAGCTTACTTGTGCTTTTTGGACTTCTATTTCATCTGTTGAAAATAAAACCTGTCAACAAATGACATGTGTACAAATGAATAAGTATACAATTCATTGTATTTTAAATATGTAGTACAGAGGTTGATGTTAATAGCACAAAAAAACTACTTGAAGTATGGCTAGAAGTGCCGTCCGTTCTGGAGATCCAATAAATTGGAGAGTCGGTATGCTCTGAATAAATTATTTCCTCTCCACGCTAAGTGGTCAGTTCACAATGAAACATAATAGACGACATATCTCTTTGTGGAACTTTCAATGAAGTCCTGCCGCCTGTTGTATTCACGAGAAATATCGTACCGTTGCTTTGATGTTTAAAGTGTTTGAACGTGTACATAATTGGAAATGACTCCCATATCAGTAAAGTCAGACAATATACGAGGATATATCTATTATATCCTTTCTTCTTTGTTTTGTACTTTGAGTTAGAGAATAAATCTATCTGACGTTAAGTTCATGTTCTCTATTTTCAATTTTATGTTCCATGTTTTGTGATTTCTACTTCTTACAAATATAGCCTAATTCCATATGGCTATATTTGGTCGAAAAGTACTTAATAATGAAAGTCAAAGTCATGATTGTTTCTAGACCAACGTATCTCACGATCACATTGTTAGCACGTATCTATAGATTATGGTTTATTTCATTGTGGCTATTGACAGCCCCGTGATTTATGAACTCAAATTCTTGGGCGAGCCGCGGTCTCTTACAATTTTTTGCTCTGAAAAGCGGTAACTCTCTGAGCATTTAACGCTGATTAAACTGTAAAATTACGGACGCAACGGGCTTTGTGACAGATGCGGCTCCGAATAATAACATTATACACACACGTACTGCAAAGGTAGCAGTGTCATGCGGCCTGCTCTTTGTAGGAAGCGAAATCCACTTACATAATAAAAAGCACAATGGAAATCTTTGGCAGATCGTAAAGTATACACCTAATTATTTGCATTGAAGTGTATCGGAGCGTTGAGATCGAGGTCTCGAAGGTATTGAAGGCGGTGCTTGAGGCTTATGAAAACATCTCACAATGTAAGAAGTATCCAGTGGCGTGTAATATTGTGATAGGCGCAACCTTTGATATTTTTTGGGATAAAACTAAAGCTTAACTTGCTTTTCGGTTCTTATCTTCATAAGATGGTAGCTTATGAAAATAAATTACTGTTTAATTTGATTTTTCATCTGAGTTTCAAACTGATAATCAACATTTGGACTTGTGTTGAAGTCAAAAATTTATCAAAAAGGCCTGTTTCATTTTATTTATTTTACAAGACCTTTTATTATCAATATTAATTACCTATCTAAAGATGTTCTGAATTTCGAAAAATTTAGAAATATGATAGGTAATAACGCAAATGAGAACAAAACAGTTTGTTTTGTATTATAAGCAAAACCTGAAGGTTACTTTGAAAATAAATAAACATTTTATAGGTGGTCCTACCCCAAGCAAATTCCTAACAGAAACCGGCATCACAATACGGCCAATTATTAATTTTTATAACACTCCCATTCTTCGCATCCTTAAGTAGTTAATGTTATGAAATATTACCCTGCTATCGAAACTTGGCTTCTTTGGTTTTTTTTGTACAAATTCTCTTTTATTTTTTGGTTGATTTCATAAAAAAAAATGAATGGCTCCTCCGCCCCGTTTTCGCTCGAGTCGAGAGTCGATTGTTTTGTCAGCGCAACACCTGGACGCAAACAATGCGCGCGCGCGGCAACGGTTGCTAAATCAAGATGGCGGCCGGCTGAGAGCTTCGAAATTATGTTCGTTGTTAAGTTGTTATTCCGTTAATTATACTTGGACGGTTGCATGGATATTTTTTGTTCATCTTTTACTTAGAAGTAAATAGTGAGGTGTTATTTAAGAAAGAAACTTTTTTTTGGAAATTACACTGGAAATAATATTAATTAAAAGAGAGTTCTAATGACAATTAAATCAGGAAAATTCTGTAGTGTAAACCATTTAATGGTACACACATTTTGAGTGATCTAATATGCTATTTCGGCTATCGCTGATATGCTATTTCAACGCGATGAATGAAACACTAACTTTAATCGTCTATTGGCTTCACCTTGAGCATTCTCGTAATATTTTAAAATGTAATTGGCTTAGTTTTTTTACTCAAAGATCAGAAACGCGGAGTTATTGAGTTCTACTCGTTACTACTTACTCGTTCGATGTGCAAATGCATAATGCTACCCCTGATAAAAGTCAGGCTTTTGGTGGATGCAGGCTGCTACGGTGGGCCGTCGCTTTCAAAATGTATAGGGAGGCCCAAGTTTAGTCCTGTAATAAACGTTTTATATCTTATGTTGATGAATATTACTCGTATTTCGGTCAACGAGTTAGTAAAGGACTCTCTAATCAAATCATAAATGAGGTATTCTATTTATAACTCTTAGACCCAAAGCAGATTCAATAAAGCTTAACCGTAACAGCTAAGTGTATTATGAATTATTAAAATCCGCTTTACTGTTATGCAGAAAGTTAGGTAGAACGCTTTTGACTTATATTTTTAACTAGGTCCTGTCAGTGACTTCGTTTGCGTGAACTTAGCTTTTATTGACCGGTCCATTAGGGCAATGTGTACTGCCTGTAGCGCTCAAGGCCGTGTGGTCTTTTTATGTTTTCGTTTTTTGTGGTCTTCAAGATGACCTCACTCCACCTGATGGGAAGCAACGGTAAGGTCCAGATATGGGGTTGACAAGTACAAACAAACAAACCAAAACACTTATAGTTGCAAAGGATACAATTGATTAAGATGTTGATGGAATTTCTTGACCTATTCGGCCTGCTAGCAGGCGTGAAAATCATTGTTAGGTCGATAACTTATAGTAATGAAGTAACTTCTGGGCTGGTCAATCTCATTTTAAGGCCTGCATTAATGCTTAAAAAAACCCGGGATTGTAGGAAGGTTCGATCCCTTTCTAGGAAAAAAATCATACTAAAAACTTTTGCTGCTTTTGAACACTTCAACACATACGACTGCACTACAACCACGGCATCGACACTGATGGTCACCAGGGAAGACTAATGTGACTAAGTGGTCTGTTTGTGTCAAGTTGTGGAATGAAGTCCCTGCCAAGGTTTTCCCTGTGAGCTTACAGCATGGAGCTTTTCAAATACTCTTAGAGGGTCGTTAACGCTCGAGTGATGGTGGTGTTCCACGAGACCGTAAAATGCGATAGTCGCTTACTACCAGGCTGTTTGCAAGCTCATTTTGTTGTTTTAAATCTGTGTCTTGACCTCATTTTATAAAGTTCATTAGATAAAAAAGCTAACACTCATTTTAAAAGCTGACGTTAATATATTCCTCGTTTCAACCTGAATTATTAATTATAAACGGTCCGTTTTACATAATTTCCTTATTAGAAATGAGTTAAGTTATTGCTAGGGCTCTGTTTTAGCGGCATCGTAAATTTTTGTCGGTTAACATCCAGTTTTGAACGATACAATTTTTAATTAAATCTGCCTCTTAGTTCCAATGGCATTTCTTCTTAAATATATTATCTTAACGTTGCTTTGATTGGTGACTCTGATTTAACTAGTGAATACCGATAGCTTGTTAGGCAGCTATAGTAAACTTTTTGTCTTACGGAAGCATTTAGAATAAAATTATAACTTTTCAATTGAGTTCTTCTTAATTTTCTCATTTAAATGTTAATACGTGAGTTAGAATATTTGATGATGATGAACTTGAAATGATGGAAGTCAGTCGTTATATTGATTAAGCTAGATTTGTAGAACTTGACGTCCAGTCGGTAATTAGTAATTTTCAAGGTTTTGATTAAGTTTCAATAATTCTTGACGAAGTATTACGGGTTGTTAATAGGTAATAAGCTGCACTTAGTAGAAGAAATTTTGAGAATTTTGTTCTAGTTGACTAGATACTAGATTTTTTACCAAATTGATGATCAAAACAATCCATTGTTTTTCAAAACAGACTCTAAATCAAAATTCAAAAAGTATAGTAATAATCCAACTCTGACTACCCGGTATTTTGTAACAGGTACCTACTTGAAGCAAATGTGTAATTCGCTCTTAATATGAACTCTTAACAACGAAGAAAGTTTTTCAAACCCCAGGTTTTTTTTTATAGCGGTACCAAATAAGGAAAGTGAAATGTGTTACACTCAAGACATTGTTTCTAGTTTGCGTGACACAAATGACTACTTAATATAATGACACGTAATTTACTTTTTACAGCGATTTTTATTCCATTGCTGGCTGTGTAGTGGCGTGGGATATATAATTTTTGACAAATTATATTCATTGACTGAGTCATGTTTTTTCTTTGCCGATCATTTTGTGTAGCGAAATACCAAAGGAAAATTTTAGTTTATTGCGTTCAGATTAATTTTTGAAAAGTCATACACAGGGTCTTATAAGATAGCTTGAGTTTACGTGTATGAGTTGTAAGATGTACTTTAACAGTCTTATGAAAATGTGATAAAGGAACAATATCAAGTCCCCCTTGAACAAAAAGCAATAAACCAATTTAAACAAGTGCAACTTGGTGACAGGCTCATTCATATCTCGATTTATAAATAAGTCAAATGGCTACAAGACAGTTAACTATTTTATTGTAGCGTTAAATAACTTCAGGAGGTTCTGATCATACTTACTTACTTTTTGGTGGACTATCTTTTTTAGGTTCCTTTAAAAAAAACTTCGAATCATTATTTAAAAATAGGTTTTAAGTTCTCATGAAAGATTGGCGGAGCCTGCCACGGGATCAAAACAAAATGTTTGGAAAGGATTGGGAGAGACATTTGCCCAGGACTGGGATGATACAGATTAGAAAAAAAAGGTTTTTAAGTTACATAAGCCGTCAAAATACAGTCAAAATATTATTAGCGAAATGAAACAGTCGCAAGAGAAGTAATTTTCTTCAAGATGGTCAACATTGCAAGCACTTAGAAATTCTGAGACTGTATTAGACATAAATTCAACTAACCGTAAAGTTTAGCATCATGATTATTATAAAGTTATAAAAGCCTTTGCTCAGTGAGTTACCCAAAGGAAAATAAAATTCAAAATTGTTACAGTTTCAGAAATGCCTTATTAACTGTTTGGGGAAAGTTTTAAATGAGTAGTCAGTGATTTTGACGTCTGATCAACAAATTCATACATTGGCTGTTTTTAGATGAGATCAAACTTGAAACACAGCAGTATTCTTGTCACTCAATGAGAGTTTTCCAATGAGCTAATGAGTTCTCAAGGGTAATTTAACGACTCGTGGTTGTGAGCACTGGTTGATATTCGAAAGGATGTGAATTCGATTTCAGCACTTGCACAAAATTTATTTTAATAAGAAAGATATTATTTTTCTAGGTCTGTTTGTCGTTTTTGATGTCCAAACAATCTCAAATCTTATTATGGTACCAGAACGTTAATTAAGTGACTTTGTCTTTTATAATTATTTGGTTTGCGAAGTTGCCGTCCACACTTTGCAACAAATATTTTCTAGGGCTTTTGTGATAAATCCCATCTATGAAAATCCTTTATTTATGTATTAAAGTCAAACTTTCATACCCACTCAAAACTAGCTATGTCTGGAATGATAATAATAACACAATCCCAAAGATTTATGTCAATCTAAATTTTTAATGTCGTCACTAGCTTTGTCGTTTTTTAATAGACGTTTCCTAATGTCATGAGCTACTTTAAATCAATGTTTTATACTGACGTCCTAATCTCTTAATAAATCCGGTGAGACATTCGACATGATCCTTTCTTTGGGCAGATAATAAAAAATCATTATTCTTTCTGTCGACGCTATTGTTAAATGATTTCTTTTCTAGCTTTTCTTCGAAGACAAGTTGTCTTGAAAACTTCAGGGTGACTTCTGTAGACACGAAGTTTGGAAATGAATTCATATTAATTATAATGCCTTATTACTTACTTCCCAATTTGTATCACATCTTGATTTTCGTTTGAAGTTCTCTGTAGATTCAAATTAATTATTTGCTTCAGAAAGTTGTGTTTGCATCGTTGAATGAAATAATCTAATAATTTGAAGAAAAAATGGGACGAACGTTGCGTTTAGTTTTGCAACAATATCCAACCTTAAACCAAATAAAAAACTTATTAATAAAACCATAAGATTAGTTTCGCCATTGTAATAGACACACTTCCAACTATAATCAAGTACTTGCAATTTAATTTGACTTTATCTCATTTAATGTGTAGGTATTTATCTGCGTCTCTATGCCATTACTTATTTCATTCAAAGGTCATTTTAGTTTTCTTGACTTAAAATGAAAGATCTTTTTAAAAAAAGGTGGAACACTAACACGACCGACACCACTTCCCTATTCTACCGTTTTGGTTTTGGTATAATTATACTAAGTAATTCCCGTAAGTCTTCTTATTATTTTATTTATTGGATGTTAAAAAAATGAAGTCTTCTTTGCGTCATTTACGTAAATTGTGTTTACCTATCATCGTATCAATTATTTACTCGTACAATCCAAGAAATTGTTTGCTTCTAACTTTTACTTTACCTTTATTTGCTTATTCTAAATGAACACGCGACAAAATTCTCTTTCAAAAACAAAGAAGGCTGATGACTTTGAACAACTGGGTACAATTGGACGGACTCTGTTGATCTTAGGCACTCCTTTCATCTTTATAAGTCGAGTCATTATAATATGAAGACGTTAACTTCACAGTGTAAAGAGTATACTTACCTATCAGCTTTCGCTTTCTCAGATGTAGCTTTTGATGACACAATATGTTTTTATGTCAATGTCCTCTATAACATATTTATAAGAACTAACTTAAGTAGGTATACTGCGGTAACTTTTGTGTCAATTTGGGTCATCTCCTAGGATCATTTAGTGCTTCAGAGCAGGTTTTATAGCTAATAACGGGCTGATAAGCTTTTAAAATCTATTCTAATCGTACCATCGTACATATTTATCCTCACGATCATACCCCTCATAGGTTAGTCAAAGGCACACTGATTGCTGCCGTCGAACGTAGTGAACAGCACATTCAGAAGCCCACATTTCGCCCAGGGAATTTGAACCCAACGTATTCCAATCACTAGAAAAAAAACTGAAAAACATATTATTCAGTTGGAGATCTAACAGGTGCATGAAGTGACAATTAATCTGCGGTTGTGACCGACTCGTTAATGTATTTTTAAGCAGCTTGACTATCTGTAATGCTATGCTCTATGAAAACCGCCACGCGATCGTTGCGCACGCGATCATCCAAAATTTGTTCCGGCTATGGACAATAGCTGTTCTAGCCAAGAATTCCACGGTGACAAATAAACGTATTATAATGATTCTTTGTGCTTATTAATTCATATTACATACCCGCTTAGATCTTGACGCGGTGACAAAGGATGGCCTGAACGACCGCAGTCAATGGATCGGAGCGAACAGAATATAATAAATTACTGTACCTCGTAGATGCGTATTCTTGTACGTGAAGGTTTTGTTCCTTTTTAGGGTTCTGTACTGAGATGTGAAGTTATTTTTCAGGACGAGACTTACACTTGCTTTCTGGCACAGCAAGAAGCTAAATATTTTTTTTACAGTTTGTGAAGTTTAAACATTGATAGAATAACCCTGGACGACATTTAAGAATACACCTTAGAGGATTCTGTCGGTTGGTTATTGTCTCAGCTTAGTGGTTAAAGCAGTATGCGGAAGACGCTGCTTTGAGAGCCACATGAAACCTGGACCGAATGTTTTTTTTCCTGGTATTTCTACATTTAACTTCAGTTTTTCACTTACGTCCAAAAATAACGAAATAGGTAGTCAAAAAATGCATTGCATTGTTTATTAAAGTTACAAATTCAACGTTTTACAGGTTACCTATACGTGCAATCGTCGAATATTACTAAATATTACTTTAATTGCCTTAGAGTGTGCCCCATTTTATTTTGTAGTTTTTATTCATAAAGCTAAATATTTCGTAATGCATTTTCGTAATCATATCGTAAAAAATCTCTCAAATAATTGAAAACCCTCAGTTGGCACTACGACTCGTACTTGACCGGTTTTTTCTTCCCTCTCGACCGCTTTTATTTGTGTATGGGGACAATTTATCTTGCCATACGAGTGGCGTATGAATGAGTGAGCTTATGGTTATCGAAACGTAAGAGAACGCTGTAGAAGACGTAAACATATACGAAAAGACGAGAATTAATATCAGAATCTGTAGATTTTACTTTCTCCTATTCATTTGGTATTGCCGTTTGAATCTTATAAAATTTTAGGCTCTAAGTAAAAAAGACAATTTTTATATTTTGAAACCTTTTAATTAAATTAGTTTTGCCCAAGGTCTTTACGTCTAATAAACTACGCAATTATTTTACGACTTTGGATGAATAGAAAAAAACCCCGGAAGTGATAAGTAGTCCTTAACCCATTATTAATTATGGGAAGATTGTCGAGTTCATATAAAAGTATGTATTTTTGTACGGAAAATTAAACGAAAAATTTTATATTAAGATAAAATTAGAAATCTATTAGTGTTCAGAAAAAATACTTTGAATATCAAATAAACTCTGTTAAAACACAGTTAAATCAAGATTAGTTTAATTGCACTGATAAGAACAAAACAAATATCGATAATGAACTTTCATCTCAAAGTTAAGTTAAACTTCATTCGCCATATATTCTAAACACCTAACAAAACTTATTTCTCACCTACGGCAATTTATGAAAGCGATCCTTGCCATATTTCGCTGCCAGAGGCAATTTTCGGCACAAAGTATCAGCAGAATGAAGTTTACTCAAATACCTATCAGAATTTGAAGCAGCATTATGATCACAAAGCACCGAACATTGAAACTCTTCATAGAAAGGGATGCCAAGGTTTTCTTTATGTCTCCTCTACCCTTGTCAATTGTCTGTTTCGTGCCATATCATTTTCTCGCACCTCTTTATAAAATTCTGAATAATGTTGTGTTGTACACGCCGCTATTTCACACAAGAATTTTATTACATAGCATCTCGTCGTCAGTTGCTATTTTGAATGAATATCCATGGAAATTCCACACAGCGCCATCTAGCCTTGAAGTGAGGTGATTGAAACTCGAAGTATGTAATACTAGAAAACAGATAAAAATACTTAAATTATTTTTGCTTTTGTAAATACATTCATTATATACAAAGGAAACACCTAGACCAAAACAAACAGACATATTCACGCACACAAATGTTTGTACTGTGCGGGGATCGAACCCGCGACCTTTGGTGTAGTAGCTGACTTTTCGACCATTACACTAAATCAGTCGTCATGGTGAACAGAACATTACAGTAGTCTACATTCTGCTTATTGAATTTAAACCCAACCATAGTAAGGACGAGGTAAAGAGCCCAGGCCCCCGCCTACTGCCTTTTACCACAAAGAAAACTTCGCTTTTTGCTTCAGTTGGCGATATTTACAAAATTTTGAAAAAGCTTGAAAACCTTATATGACCAACTGTATGAGCAAATAGATTATTGAATTTTTATAAAATAAAACAGAATAATTAAAATGAACAAAACCAAGATACATTTCGAACTGTCACGATGGTTTCGTAATAACTTAGGTTATTAACACAGTAGCCTTTTTAATGTATAACCTCACAGGGGCTAAATAATACTTTTAAACGAATACAATATTCTTACGCAACAGCGCTATCTCCAATAACATAAGTCTATACGACCAACATTGCATAGCCTCAGTCATTAACTCCTTATGATTTAAACGACTAATTACGAAGAGAAGAGACTCAGCCCGCATTGTATCAAGTCACCGTGTCTCAAATGGCTTCTTTTCATATTCAGTATTCCTTTTGTCTTTTGCGTTTCCCTGGTAATTTACAATGGCAGTGTATTTGTCATAGCGAACGCGTAGGCACTCAGTAGACTGTAAAATATTAAAGCTTTGGTTGTATTGTAATAGATATTTGTTATGCTTGGTTCGTGTTGAGAAGTATTAGTGAAGTTTTACTGACCCGTTGGCACAATAGTATTCTAAGTCAAAAAATAAATATAAATAACATCAGAAAATGAACTGCGCACATCTTGAGCAGAGCAAATCTAGCTGGCTGCTATGGCATAGATGAACATCTTATTTTTTGATATAGGTCTTTTTAATTATCATATTATTATTATTCTTCGAAATATAATTGCTCAGCTGAGTGATGCTGGTAATGTTGGATGTATTGTAAAAACTGTATTATAGTAATCCTTAGTAATATGAGTCTAATTCTTGGCTTCAGGCTATTTGCTTGCTGAACATCGAGTGAACATGCAGTTCACTCACCCGTTCAATATTTTTTTCATGTCAATATACATTTTCCGGGCATTTCTCTCTTTGCATAGCTTGCATTAAATACCAGGAACTTTCAATCGAATTTGATAGGGGCACACCGGCCCCTGATACATGCTCTTCCTGAAACAATGAAACCCCCTCATAAATACTTGTATTCGGGGAAGAACCGTGGCCATATCCTTGAGCCCCCAGGAACAATACTTACATAGTTGGGTTACATGCAGCGCCATTTTTTTTTCATATACCATCCTATATTTTTAGCATTGTTCATGTGCTCGCATTCTCATACACCCTATCTTTTGTATTTGTTCAAGTTCCACTCCGTATTCAAAATTATGCGTCCACATTTGAAAATGAAATAAAGAATGCTTTAGTCTGTCTCGCTATGGAAATGTGACGATTTATGTTTTTGAACTGTTTGGACGGTCATGTTGAATATATTATGACCATTTGTGTGGCTCATAGCATTAATGGTACATTTATGCCACCCACCCTTAATTCCGTTGTATATAGTATAATTTTCAACTATAATATTGTTGCCTCTGAATCCATTGACGAATACTTAAGAAATTTTTAATGTAAGTGAAATACAGCTATTACTGAAATATCGTACCATCACGCTTTACTCCTCACGATAAATTAGTTCTTCTCAAATATTTTGCACTTCTCTTACTTTAAAAAACTTTTTTAAAATATGGTTGTAAGTATGTAACGTTTAAGGGATGATTCAAAATAAACATCAACAGTAATAAAATATATATATTATTATTAATATCTCTTACTAGCATAGAAGTCTATCTTCTATTATCAGGCGATCCGCAGGACCTCTACCCATTCCCAATAGTCTTCTTTTTCCCAATACGTTTTATTTTATTTCCCAATATTAGGTATTTACTTTCCAAAAAGTTTAAAAAATATATTCAACAGAACGAGATCTAAATTTGAATTGAAACAAAAAATACATTTCTGATTTAAAAGTCAATTTGTGGAAAATATTGGTTTCACTGGAACTCAATCGCGCGGAAAGTTTGAGTCGTAAAATCGAAACGATTCCGAGGGTCACCATTGAACTTCGCAGTCATTTGATACCATTTTAGTGCTAACATAGAAAATAACAAACAAATAAATTTATTTATTTATTTATGATTTGCGGGATAAGCATTACCCGCCACACACATATTGCAAAATATAAAAATTACTGTTCCAAGTGACTTGGCTCAATTTCTCAGATACCTAGCTTTCAAAAGTGTTGAGTATACGAATCAAAGTTTCTAAGATCTTAGCCCTGATTTTAAGGTAAATCTACTAGTACTGATTACACACAGATACAGCTTGTTGCGTTCAACTCAGTAGTCGTTATATAATACAAGTTAAGAATATGATTCTTTTTTGCAGAAAATAGTTACAAATACATGAGAAGAACTCTCAATTATGTGGTCATTATCGCTTAAAGCAACCTCTTCCAGACTTCTTTCAGGTTACAGAGAAACAGGAAAAAACAAGCAAATGCAAGATTCCTACTATAAAAAGATACTTAGTATCAAAATGAGGGAAATTGAAAAACATAGATACATTATTTATAAATGGTAAACGGTATTAATAAATGTTGATATTACAACGGACATTATTTACTAACGACTGATCTGCTCTAAAGCTCAACCGTCGACTCAATTCAAAGACTTCAGATAAAAATACGTTTATCGAGTATTGAGTATTCCAAGAAGGCAATCTTTATCACTTCGTATTATATCAGAAACGTCGACAAAACATTTCAGAGACAAGTTATTTATTATTGAGTACTTTTATCGAGCAGTTCACTGAGCTGTAACGGCGTTCAGAACACATAATTAACTCCTAGAAACAATAAAACTGACCTATTTATTGCTCGTAGCTCATCTGATAAGCTAAAAAAGCTTTCGGGTCATTAACACTGGACGATAACTTCCAACTGTTTCAGTGGGGAGCGAAATTCTTATGTTTTGTTGTCAAGATATATCACAAAACATGTTGTGTGAGTGGGAAGGCAACTTAATAACGATACTATTTAACAATCTGAGTGCACTTAATTAACAGTTATCTAAAAAATCTAATTGCTTGTTTACCTGTTTTATTAAAATTATTCATTGTCATTATTGTTATTTCGTTTCCGACAAGAATAAAACTAAAAACATTGTAATTTTAGCAAGTCGAAGGAGTTTTAGTGAATCTTTATAACTGGTGAATATGATAGACAAACAACAATTATCAAATTCATAATTTGTTCATTTTTCGAAGCAATAACGGAGCGACATATCCATGATCAAATGATGACTAATGCTTTGATGAAATCAAATTCATTCAATTGTAGAGTCATTTTCGAAATTCATTAAATATCGTGCCACCAAGAAGCAACAGAACTACACAACACATTTTCTTCAGCTTTATTTGAATCTGATAAACTCATTTTTCGACTTCTCTAACTAGTGTGGAATTCCACCATCTGATCTATCACCACCTATTGTTTTCTTACGATGATAAATCACGCACATGTGAGCCAGAATATACGTATATTATTCTTCCTAATCAATTGTCATCTTGGACATATCCATAACACAACGTATTGACATTAATCAAAAATCTTCAAGATAAGACTGCGGAATTAGGTATTCTACGTGGCTCTAATAAAATGATAAATTGCCTTATCTGGTTGTTGGTTATTACCATAACATGACAAGTCCATTATGAGTAGTGGACACATGTAGGGAGGAAGCGAAACTTGGTAGAATGTTATAATGTTGTAATAATATTATTCTGTACCAGCCAAGTTAGACGTTATTCAAACAGGAATGGATGGTGGGAAGTTGCCTGCGCAGTTTCCGAAGCGGCTATTTTGACAAGGTTAAAAAGTTTTAAAATTGAGTGTGGTGTGTAGGTGACGACCAGTTCTGTATAGTGATTCAAAAGGCTTTGTGTCACAGGCTTGATTCTCGAAACTGCTTAGAGGTGGGTCTAGGCGTTCCGTGTGAAACAGTAATTAAAACATTTCATTCTTCATTGTACCTATATCTAAGGCAAAAACGGTTTTCAGGTTTTTTAGAAAAGCCTAAATTGCTTAGTGATGATGATCGTAAGATTAACATCCAATCTATTAAACCTTGTGAAAAAACTCAATTCAAAAAGTCCAAAGAAATGAGTTTTGATAGTCAGATAAAACTAAATATCAGACGAACTATACAACTCGGCAGATCAAAATGTTAAATGTCAAATACTACCATAATATAATGTCTTTTACTTTGAATGTAAAACACACATATTAAAAATCTGTTGAGTGGTAATTTATTGGTCTGGCAAATTTTATCTGACTTCCAAATTCAGCCTTAAAATGAGTAAACTCAAGGGTTTTGATTCTGTTTTTTTACAAAATTCGCTTTGCAGATCACAAGTTAATACGATATGAACTGAACTGAATTCAAATAAGCTAGACAACGACTGCACAATCTTGCAATAAATTCTAAACGATTTCCAGTTCCAGTCTGCATGGTGCCTAAGCGCAAAGCAGTTAGCCGAGTCATCGCTCGTACATTTGTTACCGTGGTTCAACGGATTTCGATTCCAAGATAAGGCCGAAATAAGTACGCCTACCTTACTAAGTTACGTGTCAAATGGTACAACTCTATTTTATAAGGGGCTATCCTATTAGTAATTAATCACTGTGTTTACTACAGCAGCTGTTAGTTATTTGAAACACTTTTGATGTTGATTTCAATCTCTCTTTGGCAACAAACTATTGCCTAAAACAAGATTATGCATTGCTTTTAATTACGTTAGAAATAAAATCAAAGCCAGGCTTAATCTAATTTACATTTAATGAGCTAAAAGGGCCACCTACAAAAGGCTTAAGTAAAAAACTTGCATATTTTTCCCTTTGATAATTTTTATTTGTCTCCTCCTTATTAAATGTGGTGTTAAATTAAATATTGCTTTGTTTTTGTTCATATTTTTTAAAACAACGAATGACCTTGCAAGGGTGGTCTTGATTTTCACGGTAAATTCATTTTCTACGTTTTAAACAACGAGAAATGAGTTTCGAATTATACGCTTACAAAGTGAAGAGTCATTTCCTTATTATAAACTCATCGCAACCAAATCTAAAGTAATAAAACCAGGGGAGAGTGAAATATCTCAAAACCAGTGGAAATATTGTTTTTAACCTGTCAAATGAAGATTAGTATTTACTGTTGCTTATTTATTTCAGTACGTGTAGTAGTAACCTACGCTGGTTGTAAACTTCAAAATAGATAAAAATAGAAAGACATGATTGCTTAAACAAAACCAATACACATACTACCTGACTCTCATAGCGTAACCACCGTGCAGTGTTAATCATTAAATAAATGTTTTTATTTGTATGTTATATGTGCTTATTTTGCTAATATGAAAGTGTAAAAACCATTCCAGACCAGAAACCATTCGTTACCTTATTTCGTTAAACCGTCGTTTCACCAATTAGCCTTAATGTAGCAACATTCTAGCAAATGTAATTTTAAATTATCCTTTTTATTGCACATATAATCCATGGAGCGCGAATCTCCCGGCCATATATTAGCCGGAGTTGGATCATAAAGGCTCGCGATGTGAACCCGTATATCTCTCTTACGGATGAGTTTTTTGCCGTTTGTTTTCACGCAATAACCTCACATTACGTGTTATCTCCAGCCGGTTCGCCACGACTTCACTCATTTATTGTATTATAAATTTAGTGGGAGGAGTCCACGCAGACCTTCCCACTCTCGCAGGAACAAGACGGCGATACCGATTACACGATAAATAAAAGAGACGCAAACCAATATTTTAGAGTTCGCTAGGATAGAAAAATAGGGGACGATTGATGGCTTCCCCTCATTAATAAGCTATTAGATTACGCGACGTCGCACGACCGATTGGTAGGCTGTAGGGAATCCCAATAACCGCTGCCCCCACTTCCACTCCGATGGCTGATCGAGATTCAAAAGAAGCCCGGCTTTGAACGCGCTCGAAACAAAACGACCGCTCGAAAAAGACCCCGATCTAATTCTCTTTACGATCTCCGATTTCAATTGCTCCTTCAGAAATTTGAATGTAGGGAGGGACAGTTTTGTCACGTAGGGTCGCCGGTGACGGCGTATAGAAATCCTACTCACATATAATGCGGGCTCATGGCATAGGTACCCCATTAACGAGAGTGCCCCAGAGGCGCGGACGATATCACATCCAAAGATCAGATTGACAAAGAAAATAAAAAGTAAAGCTAGTTTTACGAGCCGCTCTGTTATTAAACATTTTAAATAAATACGTTCTCTGTAGCGCCCGTTTTTTACCGGTCCCATTCAGACTCTAAGATCTATAGGCTTGTCTCAAACCCTTTGGCATAAACACACGCACACAGAAACCGGTGGCTTTTTGTCACCATTTGTGCCTGTATGTATTTTACTGGATATTTTTGTCCCCTTAGTGCTGTTTTTTGATACCGATAATTTTTTGTGCGTCCATTATTACGGAGCATTGTGCGAAGGTTTAGTCCGGATAAGATCTCTGATATGTCACCGAAGTCTCTACTGTATTTTTTATTATTAAAAGGAGTAACCTTTTTAGTAAATTACAAATAAATGCTGTGAGAAATGTTCATAGTTTATTGTCGCGTGTGCGAGAGGTCAATAATGGTTCACATATCTCAATAAATAACGAGAGAGTTGGGTGAGATAAAAAGATCTTTGTAGGGCTATAATATAGAAAATTGTCATCTCGGACAAAGGTTTGTTCGATATTGAAGCGATCTGTGACTGCAGCCATCAATCATTTCAGATTACGCCGCAAATCGAACCATCCACACGGATAACCATAAAATTGCATATTCAGCATCTACGGGGATATATTCGATGTAAGTAGTTCAGAAATATTGGTGAAACTGCTAAATCATATCCAGGGCTTGAATGTATTTGTGTTGTTTATTTGAATAAAAGGTAAAAAAAGTAAAAAAGGAAAAGTATCAGCCTGTGTAATTACTTGAATACAGGATAAAAATCGAGGCATTTTAATGTTAAGGTATACACCTTCCTGACTATATAAATTATAATTGTATACGTATGGCTATAATAGTTTTACTCCTTCTAGAGATTGCGATTGAATCTTAGGTACAAACCTACAACTTACAAATACTTCTGAAATCTTCTGCTTGAGAGATATTAAAAGTCACGGACTTGTCAGAACAATGGGCTCAAGTCTAATGCTAGACGTTTTCTTGTCGGATGGACCCTCTGAATTCATTTAGTATATTTGCTATTTGTCGATGGTTTGTTACGATATCTTTCTCATAAATCGTATTCAATGCCACTCATTTTGTACCTACTTGTATAGTGGTGTTTACTCCGATGCGACTTTTATAATCTGGGGTACAATCAACCAATTCTACTGTTATTTGTACGTACGAGTGCAGTCAGCATCAAAATTACGTTAGCGTATAGAGCGGCCAAAAATATCTGAAGTACGTATTTCAGAAAAGAAACCTTATCACTACATAATATAACACCTTAAAACGAAATCAAGAAAAATATTTTTTATGGCAGGGAACAAATATAATAAAAATAATGTAGGTTAAAAACAATATTTTGAGGTTGGGTTGCACCATCTGACTTTAACAATAACAAACAAAATTTCAGTGAAAGTTACCGGTTAGGCCCAAAAATGACGTCAAATTGTCAAATTTGACAAAAACTTTAACTTTAACTTCTACTATATATGGTGCAACTTACCCGAAGTATTTCACTTGTGACATTTACGTCATCCCACGTAGCAATGCTTTAACATGTAATATACCTACCTACATTTTTGTATTTTTTCCTATGTATTGGTAAACACGGAAACGAATACGCATCAGCGCCACGTTACAAGTCCACTTCATCGTTCCTTTGGGAGAAATTCTAAGACTCCAATTTGCTATGGGGTCCGTTTCGACTGGAAAACAGCGCACATTGTTGGTATACACAGTCGTTTTTAGTAAAATTAAGTGAGGTAGTTTTCGGGCATCGCTAAGCAGGTGGCCCCAGCTGACGTCTCCAAATTTCAGCCGCCATGCCTAGTCGAAGATCATAGGGTGGCTTAATAACATCTGACGGTAAGGTTTATCACTAACTTTACTCTCCTTCAACAATGCGCACCGACCATTCATCTTAAAAGTTACCAGACATACATCCAAATCACTTGAAATAATAAATTAAATCATACCTACACATTATTAAAATAAATTGTCGGAACATGATATTTTGCAAAACAAGAACAAATTAAAGCAAAAATAGGAAAAAAGCGCTTAATAAATTTTTAAAGAACCCAAATAAGTTATAATAACATTCATTTAAAAAAATGTGAGGGGACCTAAATAAAGGCTGTTGTTTGTTTGTTTCTCATCTTATGACAAAATCAGTCTATGAAATATCTATTATTATGACATAGAGTGGTTAGTAATGTTCTGCGTTTATCTAAAGCATTTTATGATTACCTGATTTTATGAAGCCCATAACATCGGTTTTCAATATAATCTTTAGTGTCATGCTCCAATACGGAAAAAAACAATACAGGAGTTAAAAGTTATTACATGGTCGTAATATAAAAGAAATTTATGCACACCATATATCAAACGACATTGATGTTGCATCAATAAAATTTTATGCTAGACATCATTGATAATCGAGGCAGTTTATCTTGTTTTTATTTGGTTTTTGACACAATATAAAAGTTTTTGTAAAGTGGTTTACTGTTTTGTGTTCAAGTGGTCACTGCACCCTATGAACATGTGAGATGTAAAAGGTTACTATCGAGATGAGTCTAAACTCGATACTTACCCCCTCATTCATGAAAACTTAAACAGGGCTTCAACAACACATTTGTATCGCTTTGTCTCTTTTTGCCGTCATTTGCGAGTAAGTGAAAAAACACGTCGATTGCTTAAACTATGCTTTGGTTTTTATCAATAAGGGGGTTAAAATTTAGCGCAAAGGTTAATCATCAAGAATTTAGCTACTACACTAGAGATATACATCGTAATACGATCGAGCATGTATTAACAAAAATAATGCATTTGAGTATGTTCTTCCGTTGACTAGTTCGCATAGTACAACATGTCTTAGTTTGAGGCTAGAAGTGGCTTGAATGAATGACATCTAGCGCTTTCATGAGAAAGCGCTAGATGTGTGTCAGGTTGGAAAGAAGAATGTGGGAAGAAGTGATCTCTTCCCCATTGGTATAGTTTCGTGATTGTATGTTTGTGTATGTATGTAGAATTCGAAATACGGTCTGGCATTCAAGTGGATCAAATATTTATCTTACCCGTAAACATAATACGATGCCAAAATATTTGGTTATTCAATGAATGGTAAAAAATATAACTAAGAAAATCTACTAACTAATATTGAAAGCCTGAAACCGCAGTAAACACCTCCAAATGAGCCATCTAATTTCTGATGAAAAGTCCATTTCAATTAGTAGACTAAAAAGTTTGGGACCTTTCTGTGAATCTCGTGACAACGGCTCAGCTTTTCTGGAAACATCTGTCGATTACGTCTCGAGATTGTACAAAATTTAATCCACATTGCACACCGGTATTGAGTTTCTTTCTCGCTCGATTGAAATTTGTCTTTTTTCATGTCGCAGACTGTCGCCTAAGCTTCCTCTATCTCAGGTTACACGGTAGCCTCTTTGAAGTAACTTTAGAGAATGCACGGTAGGTGCCGGTTATTCATATCGGTTTACCAAGCATACCACCTTTTTTATTCGCATTGTTGGTAGGCGGGGATGGGCGGGGGTATTCGTTTGTGATTATTCGAATTGCCAATAATGTGAGAAATACTGTTGTATATTATTACTTAAAAATTGAGTACTTACTCCAATCAAAGAAGTTGGTGGTTTTATTTCGCTACCAGTGACTGTTTTGGTGTTCTTTAACTTTGGTATTTGAACAAACAAAATACCTATTACTTGAAACATCGTAGTCAAACAGTATTGATGCCCAGGTATGATGTATTATATAGTGTTGATGATCAAAACATCATTGAAATATTTAAATATTGTTTATTCTGTTTTATAGCAACAGAATGAACCACGTAAAAATGATAAAGCTGTTACCCGAACGCCTTATCTTTTGATTTTGGTAATCGAATACAGTGATTGTAGTGTACGATCTAACTTTAACATTGACGTAACCGTAATTGAAGTTTCAGCTGCCAATAAATGTGATTTACAGTGTTTTGAACACTGCAATTAATTACATTTGAAATTCAAACGTATTAATTGCAGTGTTCTAAATACTTTATTATTAATTCATCAAAATTCTATGAAACGACATAGAGTAAAGTTTTCCTTTGATATCATAAATAATATTCAAAGAGCTATGAGATTAAAAGCTGATCCGATTTCTAAATATGAATTAGATTCTACTGCATTGTTATGCCGAGACAGGCTGCAAAATAATACGTTCAGGCATTTTTTAACTATTGCAAAAAGTCCTGCGCATCCTATACAAAGAAAAGGCAATAAAAATCAAATCACTCGCAAATTGACTCCCAAAAGTCTCATATGACAGCCTAAAAAATCTCAGCTGTAGGTAGAGCATGATGCATCCAAAGACAATATTTGTCCAACAGTACACAATAAAATACTGTCAATACAGTGAACAATTACTGAGATGGTAACATGTTTGCTTAGGACTAAGGAATTGAAGTGTTTTCGGGCGTGCCAAGACATTTCGTTGGAAGTTTCTTCGAATATGGGTATGTGTGACTAGGCATGGGGTTTGACTCACAGCGGGCACCATTAGATTTAGAATCTGCTTTAATTGAGATTGTATAGAGTACCTAATTGCAGTTTTTTTGAAACTTTTAAGCAGGTAGCAATAATAATTAATAATAATAATTTTAGGGAAATTACTTTTAAAAACATTTATTTCAATGGTACTTGTACTACAGGCAAAAGAAAGCTGAGTGGGAGGGAAGTGACCACTCATTTTTTATTTGTAATTGCGATTATTATTTTTCTTAATCGTATACATTGAATAATAATGCCTGAAAGCGTAACCTACCTTCCGTAGGTACCTATTTTTATAGAAAAAGATACTTATTATGTTGTAACTAAATTAAACCAATGATAAATTCTTTGTAATGAGAAGTAATGTAGTTTTTATCACTCTAGTAGATACTTTCTTGTCTAAAATGAAATTGAAGTATGTATATAAGACAGCAGTGAACAAAACACGTATCCAACCAAACTCACCCCTGAGCTAAGCTAGTCAAAACTGTAATTTTCAATCTACTCCCTTTTATGCTGCAAATATTTTTCTTATAGAGATAATTCGCTTTCACTCCGACCGCGGCTTTACACGCCTACCGTTCTGCCTCAACTGTATAAATAGAAACCGATGAGAGACAATAAGGAATCGGTACAATCATGCGCTATGATTTGTTTGAGTTATTAAGGAGCGCTCGTGGGAATTCAGATAGGAATATTCCGCGTTACGCCTGAAGAAGCCGCAAGAATAACACAATTGATTTTAATATGGCACACAAATAAACCGTCTTTTGGTGACATATTTCTGATAACGAAGTAAAATACCATTATTGAATGGCCTATTGACACAATTCAAGAAGCCGGTCAGTCAATAATAACGAAAATAATTTGTAGATCGCTTTTTATTGTAGCTTTCACAGTAAAAAAAATTGACAAATAAAGGTCAACATATTTCTATTCTTCAACTGTCAAACGTTCGTCTTATTCTGTCATTATGGTCTGCTGGAAATAGGTTAAATGAGAGATAAGAAAGGATTGGATACAGTTTATAGCACCCAGAACAGAGTAATTTACAGATGAGTAATATAATATTTGAGTGACAATTTGCAATTAAGCCAGTCTTATTTCTAAAAGCAATATCTTCCTAACAACCCATAGGTAAAAGAAAGGAGACAGAAAGGGTAAGCAAGGTGCACAAATTTTAATGTAGGGTAATGCAGGGTTCATGTAATTCTGTCGTCTTAAATACCTCTATGTATAGTTACTGTCTTGTGATGTGAGAACTGGTAAATAATAATAAATAAATAGGAAAGCAAATTCTTATTAGCTACCGGTAATGACACAAAACAGCAACTAAAGTAAAAGACATTTTGTCCTGAAAAAAACAGGAGACGCTGGCAAAAGACCGGAAATGAATCTACCTAATTAGAGTTGCCTAACTATTTAGCAGCAACACTAGTTACAATAAATACATTTATTGCGGACTGTGGACGTTACTTCGGAAGAGGAAAAAGGAATAAGAAAAGAAGGAAAATTATCAAAAGTTCTCTTATTCCAGGAACGGCGTCCCGCAATCCTTTTGCGAAAGTTTCTTTAATAATAACTATACTTAAACGAATTCTGGGTTATGTGAATAAGGTCTGGGTGGAGTATTACGTTGCGTAACTTTTAAGGTGCTCTCTCATCGGGAACATTCGCGTGTAGTGTGTAGGTATCATAGATTCGACTTAGAGCGTTGCATTGAAATACTACCTCTCTGACTGATAAATTTTAATTTTAAACATTCACAATTGATTTAGTTGAGTGATGTTGTAAGTTGTTTCTGGTAATTACACATTATATCCTTACAAGGTGAGGATTGCACTGCTCGGTTTTTGTCCTTCACTGATTCTTCTTCTTTCGTGTCAATGGCATCAAATAAAACTCGACCAAAATTTGGCGATCTCGACTGCGTCATTCGTTGCCATATTTAGATCTTCCCCTGTGCAGGTCTTAGGGCACAAAGGGCAATCGAGGAGGTGACCCATAGTTTGAGGATCCACGCCGCAGTCACTAGCGCTTTGATTTCCATCCTGAAACCCCCACGTCACTAGGTTTTGTCTGCAGCGGCCAACCCCAGAGCGGAGTCGGTTAAGTGACTTTCAGGTAAATTAAGTCCTTCACTGATGTAAGCTCGCTTTGTATCTTCACAAGGTGCGCATTGTAATGCTCGTCTCTCTTCTCTCACTGATGAAATGCTCGAAACTGTAACGTTCACATACCTTGAGAAAAAAATGTGTTCAGCAGGTGACTACGACACATGATGATAGCCCCCAAATCAAGTCATCAACATTGTAATCAGCCTAATAACGTCTATGCTGAATAAACAAAACCTTTACTTACAATCTAACCAAAAGTAATCAAGAGTATTACATTTGTAAGTACAACCTTGAAAGGTCAAAGATTGGTATGTTTGCCAGTCCTAACTTTGATCAAGCTTAAATTGAAAAAGGGTTTTCAGGAAATCGTGAAAATAAATAGCAGTTTTATTTCCAACTTCGGCATTAAATCTTAATATTTCATCGTCGTTTTTGCATTTTCATTTCGGCCAGTCTCTTCCGCTGCTAAATCTTAGATTAAAGCAAAGAGGAAGATGCGGCAACAGCTAGCCGCGCGCGGTCCTACTAAACTGAGTACAGTGTACTTGGTTTGCTTCAGTCTGCGTTGATACACTGTGACGTGATGCTGTCTAACTCGTTGACATTTAAATACAATTTTCCATCGAATTAACGCAAAAAATGCCTGGCTGTACCTTTATTCAGCACATAAATAATTCAAGCCGTAAAAAAAAAACACAGGAAATCATGTTTCATGCGTAAGAACAACAAATTTATATTTTTAAAGAAAATATTATCTTATTTTTCCATAAAATCCGACATTTTTGAGTGATAGAGACAGACAAAACGGGATGTGTGCGTTAGACACGATACGATAGATTCCTGCAAAAACAGGTTTTTTTACATAGACTTTTCTCGCTCACACTATTGAAGAGCCTATCGCTCTATCTTTATCTTCTGATGTCTTATCACTCCGTTAATATTTTGCGTAGTGTGTGTTCGTATGGATGTAGTGTGCGTGAAAGCCCATATTTTAGTTGACAATTATAAGAGCGTACCGTATCTTCCACTTTTTCTTTAATCTAAGTGCTAAATCGAGTTTTCCACTTCTGTCCCCTAGTACGCATCTGCACAAAATAGCCTGATAGCTCCGAAACAGACAAGACAACAGATTGAAACATTCCCCTACCGGAAAAGGTTATAAACACCAGCCAAATCTGACAAACGTCACTCCTCCAAAATAGACTGAAAGTGCAAGCAATAAGGTTCATTGTGTTATTTTGCTACCTTCGTTTACGAAAGTAGACAAAATGCAATCTACCAGTACTTTGATAGAAGGTACACACCAGATGTTGTGGTTTTGGAATTTCGACGCAACTAAAAGCTTCGCTGAGAGTTAAAGGGTCCTCTGTGATCATGTAACGTGTTTTAGTGCTAATATATTGACTATTAAACGGAATTTCTTTACGGTGAAATAATAGGTATATTGCAAAATCGAACAATTCCTACAGTGAATTCCTACGGAATTAATCACCATATCTCCCTAGATAAGTAATGATGATCATTAAACTGAGCAATCAGCATCGAATCATTGTAGTTTTAGGTTAAGTATTTAAAAACAATGCTATTATTCTTCTAACCAAACGTTTATAACGAATTGACTTTCAGAATATTTATGATGAAAAAAATTGATTATTATCTAGAACTCAAGAGCTAAAATTAACGCTGTTACAGAGATAGCAAAAGATAATGTTATTTCGTTATTGTTTCGATATTTTCGTCAATCCTATTTTATTCTATCTATATTAATTCTTTGGATCTACATTTAATCAAAGATTTTCTTTCTTTTCATGTCTTGCTTGGACACGCCGCTTGGAAAAATACAAAACAGGTTGGTTAAAATACTTTTGAAACATTTTGTGTGTTTAGTTGATGGCGCTTTATCACCATGCATGTGAATTGTTGTTGGAAGAAAAACAAACTTCTTTCATTCTGAAATTCATCAAACTGCTAAGGAATTAAAAAAAACACTTCTGCGTCACTTTCGTTAGCCCTAAACATGGTTTTAGCATTTGGCCACTGAGGTGTTTGTGTTTGAAATAAGTATGACAACGCAGCCAATTAATCACATTATTTACAAACCATAATGCTAGCTGGGGAACCCGTCACTTGTCCGAAATTTACTAGTCCGAATTTCATTTCACTGAAAACTATTGACCAACATTTCATTTGCCAGATATATTGTTTGACATATTCTTAACTCGTCGAAGTATCTTTTGACATAAGTGTCTTTACACCGAACTACGTTGAACCGAATTTCAGAATAAACTTTTTACTATTGCCCGAAGTCTCCTTTCAACTTTTTTCATTTACCAGATAACTTATTTGGCATATGATCACTTTGCCTAAATCACATTTTACCGAATATTACTAGGCCACAACTACTGTATGATAACGTCGATTTTCAACAATTTCAACTTCAGGGCGAATCCGACTCAGTCAACCCCGACACCACGTGGTACTTGTTTTGCCCTACCCCAAGAGTGTTATTTAAAAGCGCGTAGGCATGGAGGGGCGAGGCGGCCCGCGGGCTGAGGAGCAGGTTGCTATGAGCGAGGCGCCGCGGCTGAGGCTGGCCGGCGAAGCCGGCCAACAAGCCGAAGCTGCAGTGCTGAGCGAAAGCCATCTGCGACGATTAGCACGCGAGGAACCGCCGGAGCCCCGTAATGCCGGAGCCGTGACAGAATTCTTGTGTTTTCTTTAAACTTGCATGTTGAATACTCGCATGCTGTTTGCCTGCGTACATGCTATCAATTTCTTATTTTATTTTAAATCCAAAAATTCCTTGTCTGTAAAATGTTTTCTAATATTTACGCGAACACTATACATCGAAATGACACAACCGATTTATTTCGATTCGTGGTCAGCTTTTATGCTACTTGCATTAAACACGTAACTTTTTTATGATCGTTTGGTAAACTAAAAACATGGCAATCAAAACAGTGGTCTAATGATTGTTCTGAAAAACAATACTTCGGACAAATGTCATTTCGGCCAATCATCACTTTGGTAAAACGTTTTGTGGCCTAATGAAACGTCTGGCAAACGAAGAAAATCCAGTTGATAATTGGTCAACTGATACAGTGGCAAACGTCATTTAGGAAAAATGAAAAAAATGCCGAACGAAAAAAACCGAAACGTTTTCGGGAAAATGAAATTCGGTATAAGAAAATTCGGTCTTATGATAGGTAACCTGCTAGCTGCATTTGTGTAGGCCCTCTGAGAGCATTATTTAAAAGTAACTGATATTAAATACTGTGAAATTGTAAAATAATCTCAATTATTTATTCTCTGAAAAATTACCTGATAAAAGTGTGCAAAGTCTTTTTTCAGCAATATGTATAAAAAGCATGGAATTTCGATTTAACTGCACTTTTCATCAATAAAAAAATTCTAATAAATATTTTTTGTACATACGTTCTATAAATATAATGATTATAATAATACGCAATTACATCGGCTTATTCATTAAACTGGAAATTCAAAGAGCAAATTACTTCGATATTCGTATTCCGTATGTCCCTTTGTGGCTGAGCCAAACGTTATTGTTAGACGACAAAACCAGCTTACCCAGGTACCCAACCCACCAATTACTGGGTATTGTCAAAAAATCTATCTCGGAGACATTTTGAACCATGTCATTCATACGTGGATTTGTTAAAAATCACAATTTACCGTCTTTTCATTCCAATCTGAACTTTGTGCGAATTGCAATAGGAGTCACAAAAAATATAATTGTAAGAACTGGCTATTTTTGGTTGACGCTCTCAAAAACTTTTGTACTTGGCTCCTCTGGCCTGTCACATATCCTCTGCATTGTTATTTTCGGCTTCAATAGCCGACATCTATTGATTTTTTTCAACACTATTCTTTGAAAAGTAAAGAGTTCACTTCACCTGCTTCTGTATATTTTAACATTAAAAAAACATATGATTTTGATTTCGTGGGAGCTTTTTGATAAGCATTGCATTGTATTTTATCAACGATGTTCTCCATCTATCAGGAAATATCCGTTACTCACAAGATACTGACTTGGTCTGCAAATGTATTTTTATGTTATAAAGTTGTACTTTAAAACAAATGTGATTAAGGTTAAGTTTATTCTTTAAGTTTATTAAATTTTGATTCTTTTTATCCATCAGGTCAGGGACACATGTTTTTTGGGTGATAGTTTTTGACTGTTACCTGTTATGTGTTCTTAAATAAATAATTAGAAGGTTATTTAAGGTGTTTTAGCATATATTTTTAACAAAAAAAAACAACGTTTGCAATGTGATTCAATTATTAAGCTTTAACTGAACACCAACTTTTTCGGTTTTGATCATCTTACCAGCAACAGAATGAAAAACAAAAGTGAAAACTTTTAATTTGTTGCCTTAAAATTCAAATATCTCATCGCAAATAGTCATTATAGCCCTCCCTGTAGAACAACAGACATACAATTTTGCAACAAGGAAAACTGCTAATTACTATACGCTTACAATAACATTAGCATTTCTGATCGTTTGGTGTTCTCTTAGTTTGAATCGACCGAATTATACAGTGTTAACCTTAACTTAATTTATGTAAATTATACGATTCAAGAAGATATTTGTATCCCTTGAAAGAAATTGTGGAGTTCGTTAAATATCTTCAATGCAGATTTAGGTTAAACTGAATATTAGTTAATGATCATTAGCTAAGGTAAATGTTAACATAAATGTTAAATGAAGCAATCATGTCCTAAAAAAAATTACCACTCTGTTGACAAATGTGTCGCTCAACAGATGGATATTTTCGCTTATTTTCAAACACTTAACCTCAATTTCTCAAATAGCTTTTTCGTTTGACCAGTTTGTTTAAATATGTGTAATTCAAACCTGGGTAGATTATTTGATGCTAATTGGTGATTTTTGCTTGAAGCCCAGTAGGTTAAGTGGACAAGTCACTAGGTTTATAATTGCTAGAAACAACTCGTCAGTGATTTGTGTCAATAAAACACCTGACCTACAACTACAAATTTACTAACTATGACCTACCTTAACCATTCTGTCAATGCAGTAAATATTTGTGCAGAAGATGAAACCATGTACGTATAAATTACATAAAATTATATTGTGTTCATTCAACAGCTGTAAGGAGTACACATACGTGCATGCATGTACGGCAACATTTCAACAAGTCCCATCACAACGTCTCAAGTACCGATCATTTACAAAGGCCGTATTCATTTATTTATTCACGCACAATGGCGGCTACCACCTCGCTTCACATCGCTCCCTCGCTAATTAAAAAACAGACGAATAAGACAGCCGATTTTTATCGCTCGCCGAATCATACATCCAAAGAAACGTAGGCGTTGTCTATCTTTTGTCCTTTCCTCTCACTTAATACACTATATGTCCATCCCTTTCTGGTTCTGTATTTCTTCATTCATTAAATCAGCCAGTAATTGTTTATAATTATAATTCATTTAAATACGGGAAAGAGCCGTTGCCGCTTCTTGATTTTGATTCTCTAAATGGGGCTGTGAGAATTTGATACTTTATCTTTTAGAGTCCAGTGACGTTTTCCCAAATTATAACTGCTGTTCGAATGGCTATTTTGAGTAATTCAATTTAAGCGTTATTTTCTGGTAACAAGCTTCCTTTTTGTTAAATTTGATTGTCAGTTTAGATGCGATAGAAACACCGTGATAGGACGTCGTAAATCGAAATCAAGGTGCAGACGACAGTTTTTGTTTGAACATTACTGGTTTTGTGTAGATAAAGATTTTTACGGTCTTAATTATTGTTATGGCTGTGTTGAGGCTAACGTGAAGGCGTGATAATTATCATAATTGTCATTCATTTCTTAGAAGCAGCTGGATTCCTGTAAGACGCGTCATATCCGGCAAAGATTTATATTAGTGTCCAGTAAGAATTTAAAAGACCTATAAGAAAAATCAAGAGGTTTGGGTTAATTGGGTATAAAGCGCCATTAAGAGTAAAGTTATAAGTGATTAAATTTCTATAAGTATGAAGCACAAAAATATTTCCAGCTTTCTTAATTAATGTAGCCCACTTCTGTGGTTAACAATGCTATTAACATACCTTTTTTAAATATTAATTGCGTTATTTCCCTAGGCTTTGATCCTGTTTAGCTCACAATACTTTCATATCGCCTTGTTATTTGCAGTTAATAAGTCGTTTTTTAGGCTTCTGTTTGATTAAAGTCTGTCTATCTTATATCTTTTAGTAAAGAAAACAATAAAATGTATGGCATCAACCTCAATTAGTTACTCTGCTTCTAAAAAATATTGTTGGTGCGTTCCATTTAGAATTTTTACTTTTTCATATTTACAGTCACTTATCGTTAGGTTTTTTCGAGTACGTTCTTAACCATTTAACGTTTTTTATAGCATCAAATTTGTTAAAACATCAACCATGGTGAGTTTCACCATCATCATCATCAGCAGCCCCGCATCGTCCATTACTGAACATAGGCCTCCCCCATAGATTTCCAGAGTGGCCGGTTGTGGGCGGCCTGCATCCACCGAAACCCTGCGATCTTTGAGGTCATTCGTCCACCCTGCGAGTAGGAATGGTGATTTTAATTCTAAATAAATTATTACGACTAGACGGTTTCAAAGACACAAATGTATCTTCCAGGTTTCTGCAACCGATTCAACCGAATATAAATCACAAATAGTTTAGAAATTCATCTAGAAACTCTATTACCTTGCCTCTAAATCGTTAATAATGTGCATGTTAATTAATATGCACAACACAGGGGTAGAGTAGCAACTATCGGTAATAGAGCGGTGAGTAATTTTAGTCTGGAACTAAATAATTAATTCAATACCTAAGACCGAGTATGGTTTATTATACAGACATTGCGGGGTATCTTCCACTAATTTGCACCATGTTGAAACTTCCTGTTGAAGGATCAGTTCTTAGTGGTGTTAACACCATTCAATTACAATGCATCTTGTTACTTAAGTCAGTCCTTTGGGAGTTAGTTCGTGAAATCTTAGGGAACATTACATACTCTAAGAACTAGTTATACCAGAATTCGTTTTCTAATATAAAAATTATGAATATGATGAAGATATAAGATAAATACTCGTACAATACTTTATGGCACAGAACAGTTGAAGAAATAATAGAAACCAACTTTTAATAATTTAGCTAAAATTTATTTGTCCTTATCGCTTAAAGCGCTTTTTTCAACTAATCAAAGAGTTTTTTGTTCTATTTTGTCTGTTTCATTATTTTTGCTCTTGTTAAGCTTGTATACCTTTGGGATTTTAAATAACTAAACCTGACTATTGCTCTAAAAGTACTTAAAAGTATTTTTTTTCAACTAGACTGCATACGACAGAGCGTAGGTACTTTATTACTTAAATTTAATTTTAATTTTGTTTTCATTTTCCGTAAATTATGATTGCCATTATTTGGCAAAGAGAGAAATTTTGGCTCATAACAGGCATAGTTGGAGAGCTTTGGGGGAGACCTTTGCCCAGCAGTGTCACATTAGGTTAAATAAAATAAAAATTCCTAATCATGAAGTGTATAAAAAAAAATTGAGGCTCTCCTGTTCCATCTTGTAAACATATCACAGATTGATTTTTCTGTGTTACCAAATCCAAATACCAAATACCAAATGGGTAAAAAAACCATAATCGGCTCCGACAAACCAATCCCAGCTTAACCCGTCGCCATAACCGATAATGACTGTGCAAAACGTTGACGCCATGACATATGGTGTTATAACCATACAAAATTGCTCTCGTATCTTGTTTGTTCTTATCTAAGCTATAATTAGGCGGTGTCTTGTTAACTTTTTCGTTCCTGCTCAGGCTTTAAATTAAAAGAGAATCGACAATCTGCCTTCGGATTTCAACCGCAACGGCCGGCCAAAGCAATTTACACACACAAAATTAAACCTTGTAACCTACAACTTACGGAGTTGAAAGTAATAATAAATTTGAGGTAACATGTACAGTTATTAACAATTCCGGTACAGAAAATATTTTACTTCCACCTTCTTATTAAACTTGTTTTTGGGCCCTTTCTGTTCTATCTTTACGCTTCGGTGGTGATAAAATAGTATGGATATGGCTTGGTGCAACCTTTTTTACCAATTGTAGTTTTTCAAAATTGTCAGTAAATTACAATAAAACATAAAAAGAGATAATTCCCTAATAAGAAACACACGTAACATGTCTCCTAAAACAGCTCTTAATCGGATATTGGGAAAGTAGTTACCATCTGAATTTGAAACTTATGCAAAATTTAACCATGCCATGTCTGATTAAGGGTTAAATTATATAACTTATCTGAGCTGGCTACTGTTTTATCACTTATTCTCAAATGACGCCTTTTGGTGAAGTCGTCTTTTTGATAGTTAAAAAAAATTGCGAATAAGTACGATTTCATTAAAATGCGAAAGCGTGATTTTATTAAAAAAAACAAACAAGCATGTAGCCTGATGAAAGCGGCTAGCACAGCCTATAGATACGTGTAACATTCGCGGCTTTATTTACGGGTGTTATACCATGTTTTGTGGGAATAAAGGTAAGTAAGAAATTAGAGCTTGAAATACGTAATTGTTAATTGGTCAGTATTTTAAGGGATAACGCGATAGAAATTTCATTCGGAAACTCCAAACTCAAACAAAGTTGAATGCAACGTCTGTTGCAGGCGCATCCACACTATGCCCACGTCACATAATTTGTATTTTTTGGTCTCTGGCTAACCTATATTCGTGGCGTCATTACTCGCGGCGTCGGCGAGGGCGCACAATTATGTAATTACGCGTTAGGAGATATGTTTTTATCACGTCTACCCTTGTCTATCGAACGATAATTGACCTCTTGTTTTCATCGTAATTCCTTGTTCGGACGCATGGGAAAAAAGTTGACCATATGTTGCGTTGGTACGTTTAACAAGTTATTGCGCTTTGGCGAAAGTTTTTACTGATAAGCCAAACTATAACGAAGGAGAGCAGACATAGATAAATTACTTCTACATACATACACATTACTACAGATTACTAAACTACATAATTTAGTCAGAAAATAAAAGTTTTAAAGCAAACAAATTTATAAAAATTCAAAAGCAGGCCAATGCGTCAAAATAGTTAAGGAAGAGTGACGTACGGATCTGATACCTGTCACAATCACAATATTTGTTTGATAGTGTTTTTCCAATTTTCACTACCTGGGTTTTACCCACAGAAAATTTAGAGTGTCACAATAATAAAACTTCATTCCATCTGAAAGCAGCGAACTCGTTGTATAATTGCCGGACTCAAAACGGGTTTTATTATCCGTATATTTGCGATGTTTCAAATATTGGCCAGGAACGGTATTGCACCAAAAGGATATATTCCCCATCACTGACATTTAAATGAAATTTAATAATAGGATATTCACGTGTATTTTTTGGTTTTCATTCATGAATATTATTGAATTTTTATCTTAGTTATTTCTAAATAACTGTTTGCCTACGTATTATGTACAACGCTTTGTAAGATGTATCTTAAGAAGTATTTTTTTAATTAACACTTCTGTAGCCAAGCAGTATCATAGTTCTATTAAACAATGTCAAATTTATTATTTCATTAATTTGATGAACATATTTAAAAAGCCAACATGTACCAAGCTTGTTCTTCAACCATGCGTTAATAAGCTATAATGGAATAATGACTGCATAATGAGACGCACATTACTAATCCCCAGTTTTACAAAAAGCAGAATGTCAAAACAATCGGAACTCGCATCGTTAACCCGAAAACTCGAGGGTACCTGTCATCATGCCGCTAATATGGCGAACAATTTTCTTGGAAGAAATTCTGCTAATTTAGGAGGCACGGGCATCGAAAGCCATATGGCGGTAACAATAGGGTGGGGTCAATAACATGTGTAAGCTTCTCGTCAGTGGGACATCTTACATGCGATGACCCGACGACGTTGAGCCGGTGGACATCACATAGAGCTGTTTGATTTTGAAAACTATACGTTTTAGTTCTTGAAATATATTTCCACCATTGAGATATATAGATCATATCCTCGTTAATTAACATTAACAACTTACAGCTATCTAATAAACTTAAAGCAAACCGTGACTAAGGCAGCCTTGTCGCTAAGAGATCGCTAAATCACTTCCATGCAACCTACAGGTGGAGGAATATAGTCAGAAAGGAGCTAAATGTGCTCAAATACATAGCGTAAAAAAGTAAAAATTAATATGAGAAATTTGTCTTAAATAACAATAACATGTGTGCATGTTTATAGATTCTCATATTTAAATATGATTTCGACTCTGGTCGAAATCATATTTAAATATGATATTGATGCTCTCCACAGGTTCCTCAAACATTTGATGAAATTGACTTAGTTCCGTTTTTGAGGTACTTTCATTGTTTATGAAAAAGGTCTTTCCTTTAGAATAATCGGTGTATCAAATACTTTCTCCTATGGATTAACTTGATATCTATTATAAAATAATTCAAGAGATTGCTGTGGATTGGTGTATATAGGAGCGTGTTGGGTGTGCCAATGCACAACACAACTAATACGGCTACATTCCTAGAAAGAGTAAAAAGATGAAAAATAAAAAGTGGTATTTTGAATTAGTATTAAGGTAGCACCTAATTTCGCTTTACAGCATTTCACTGATAACTACGAATTTTTAATACATTTAATAGCTTTACCAAGAAAACTGTTATTGTAATTGATGTTGTGATTAATATTTTACGTCATTTTTGAAATGACATCTTAATCTGAATACAAAAGTATTACTTGTCACTCAGTACTTTTTTTGTTTTTCCTATGCTCGAGAGAGTAGCAGCTCTATATAAGCTACTTCCTTCGAGGACCATTATTATATAGCAGGTCCAATCAAAAAACCATTTTTTACCATACAAATTTGACCGGACACGGCCTATAAATAATATACCTACAAGCTTTTGCAGTAATGATTATCTACTCTATCCCGTTATTTAATGTAAATAGATTGAGGGTTATTTGCCCAATATTCTTCAGTGTATCTGTCAGATGAACTTTGACACTAGAAAGTGTTGAATGTCAAAATGCCAATTTCGAAGTGAAGGACCCTGTCAACTCAATAATTGTCACTGATTCTTAGTTCACAAAATTCCAAAAAAATGAGACGCACAACAGATGTCAAATTGTGTTGACACTAGCTGAAAGGGTTAATAGGGAATTTAATATAGAACTTTTCAGTATGCCAAGTTTTGAAACTCATCTTTTTAAAATCTGCCGAATTTTAGTTTACTGGCCTCATATTTTTTATCTGACTCATACATCATTCAAAAGCCTCAAAATGTATTCCAGTTGTAGATAAGTCCATGTCCGTACGAATTTAATGTTTGGCAGGGATAAAAATACCTAAAAGGAAAACTCTAACCTAATACTTGAATAAGCCCTCTCTAACAAGAACAAAAGACAACCTCAGTCGGAGGAAACACCCAAATAATCCCGTGTCCTTACAACAATAATGCAGCAACAGTATTATTTGGATGGGTTATATAAGACAAGGATGCTTGTATACAGGGTGACTTTTTGCAATTACTTGCCAATTTTTTGTAATAAGCTCTATAAAACAATATACAACTACGGCTATACCTTAGCCGTAGTTTTATTTTAAAAAAATGTTCCAAAACATCCTAAAAAGTGATTCAATAAAGAATTGGGCTAATTTTCGCGCACAAAAATGACTTTTCCACTTCTTGTAGTCCAACGCGTTCAAAAATATCGTGACGTAGGATGGCGCATTTTACATGAATGAAGTGAATAAGCAAAATTTAAAATAAACACAGGAGGAAACCCAACAAATAATTTGAAAAAAACAAGGCAATCTTTTCAGTTCCTGATACCTAGTTACTCCTAAATAATTGTCAAGTACTTGCAAAGTCACCCTGTATACGGGAAAGGGAAAAAAAATCTCCACAACCGTTATAACACAAATTTGTATACCTCAAAATATTCATAGAGCTTAGTCTCTAGAGAAAGGGGCGCTTGATGAAACAAACACAAAGAAATATTTATGAAAATGTTTTTGTCTTCATCTCATATCTTGTTGGTGAACTAGGACACTTCGCTTGAAGTATATAACACATTATCTTCGTTTATGTCAGTGTCTTTCAGACGACTTTAGGATGAATAAGGCTTAGAAACGTTCTTGTTCGTTTGATTAAAGCAGACTGTATTATCGTCTTATTGAATAAACTTCTATCAATTGTTATTATGATAAATAACAGAATCAGTTCACGTGAGAGGGTCTGGTATAGTTTCTAATTGAGTTACAAACTTTTTGATGCTTAAGCGAAGTTAACCAGGTGGGTATTACGAGTACTTTAGCATATTCAGTGCCTATGCAATGAGAAGTGTATGAATGCTGCTAAATACTATTATTTTGAATAATTAAAGTTTGTTATTTTTAGATTATTTATAGCTGAACCTAAGTCTTCATTCGATTAGTCACCACTAGGAAACTCTTAGCAGGCTGGTTTGAGAGAGGATTTTCAGACTGTGGCTTTTATTTTTTGGAATCTCAATAGTTGCTTTACTATTCCTGGAGGCTCATTCTCATAACATACGACTCTATTGCTGTATAATAACATTCGCTTTTCTTCAACAGTATTTATATTTTTGTCTTTTTTTTTTTTTTTTTTTTTTTATTTGAAATGGGTTTGCGTTTGACCTCAGTCTCGCCTGATGGTAAGCGATGACGAGGTCGAAGGTGTAACACGCTTACCCAGAAAATGCCTATTCACTCTTGCCTTGAAGACACCAAGGTTGTATGTATCCGGAAACACAGACGCAGGGAGGGCGTTCCACTCCCTAGCGGTGCGGACCAGAAAGGAAGCACCAAACCGCTTAGTTCGGACCGCTGGAAAGTCGACCACATGGGGGTGAAATCCCTCACGGCGTCTAGTGGTCCGGTGGTAGAAAGTGGAGGGTGGGATCAGGTCATGAAGTTCCTGCGCACACTCTCCGAAATACACCTTATAAAAAACCGATAAACAGGCAACTTTACGCCGATGCTCCAAACTCTGGAGTTTGGTTCCATCGAGCGTATCGTCACCTATCAGTCTTCTGGCTCTTCGGTCTACTGAGTCCAATGCATCCAGCTGATACTTGGCATACACGACCGAACTTGTGCTTGGTACAGTTGTAACAGCTGTTCCGGTGTGAAGTACCGCCTAACCTTGAAGAGGATGCCAAGTTTCTGGGCAGCGGTTTTTGCTTTAGACTCAATAGAACATCCAAAGTTGAGGCTAGACGAAAGATTCATACCAAGGAGCTCGAGGTGGTTGGTAATCGGTATAGGTGCATTCAGGAAAGTAGCTGCTCTGAAAGGCCACTAAGCCGACTTTGCTACGAAAAAGTGAGGTTAATTCTGGTTTCATTTGCAATCACAGCATCACATTTATCTAAGTAGGTACATTATATTTATTGTATACATTCAATATTACGGTATTCATGTCTATTATAAATAAGTAAGTAGAAAGTACTTGTAAAAGATCTATTTAAATAAAGTTATTATTGTTTTGTTTGTATTTTTATCCAGGCGTACTGAAACTCAATTTGCGTTGAAGAGTCTGTGACTCAATTCTCAACTCAAGCAACCAACGCCGGGTCGTGCATGGGATGGGTTACCACTCTGACTGAAATTTTGTGATTTATTTTTCGGTTTTCCTAGTTTCTAGTAGTTAAATATAGTCTTATGACCTATGGCGGATTGGTTAAACCTGACAGTAAGGTTCAGTGATAACCTAACACCCCTCTAACAACCCGCTTAAAGTATGTGTGTTGAATGGCTAGAGCCACTTTTTTGTTGAGGTGAGGCCTATGCCCAGCTGTGTGACGTGTAAAGGCTGTGATGTCTCTATACTCAACTAGTGACCCGCCCCGGCTTCGCACGGGTGCAATGGGATGTTATCTCTATATGAGGCATATAGAATCAAAGGTGACTTTATAGTCACTTAGCAACTACACTGATTCTAAATGCCTCATATATGAAAATGGATTGCTGTTCGTTAGTCTCGCTAAAACTCGGTAACGGCAAAACTGATTTGGCTAATTTTGGTTTTGAAATATTTGAGAAGGTCCAGGGAAGGTTTAATATAGTTACAAACAACAATTTAGTTTTCCTTAGCAACTATTTCTACCTGTCAATGATTAACGACAGAACAATATCTGTCAGGACAGCTAGTCATACATACATATAAACCTTCCTCTTCAATCACTCTATCTATTAAAAAACCGCATTAAATTCCGTAGCGTAGTTTTAAAATTTTAAGCGAACATAGGGACAGCGAAAGCGACTTTGTTTATTAGTATGTGGGTGCTTCTTCGAGCTAGCATTCTTTGGTGACTTACGTGGCAGTTTACAAATTTGGGTTTTTTTAAATATTGATATCAGAATCTTGAAATATACGTGAAAGGTATATGTTTGATAGAAGAGGCACCTCAGAGAATAATAAACTAACGGAGATAATCGCGGTTAAAAAAATAGAGGACACGCAAATCACAGAACAGTCCACGCAAATCATAATACAAATTTAACTTTCTAAAATAAATGTAATAAGGAAAAAACTGGTGGTATATAATAGTTTTTTTTTTAAATCAGTTCAACATCCAACACAATTTGTTAGGCAATACACAAACATAATTAACACTAATTTAAACATTTAAAATAGTAATATTTGCCTTATGATAATCAGTCATTTGATAGGAACATAATCAGTAATTTGTAAGGAACACAATCAGCACTTTGTTAGGAACATAATCAGTAATTTGTTAAGAACATAATCAGTCATTTGTTAGAAACTAGTCAGTAATTTGTTAGGAATACAATCAGCAATTTGTTAGGAACATAATCAGTCATTTGTTAGAAACATAATCAGTCATTTGTTAGAAACATAACCGTAATTTGTTAGGAACATAATCAGTCATTTGCTAGGAGCATAATCAGTCATTTGTTAGGAATATAATCAGTAATTTGGTAAGAACATAATCAGTAATTTTTCAGAAACATAATCAGTAATTTGTCAGGAACATAATCAGTTATTTCTAGAAACAGAATTAGTAATTTCTAAAAGCATAACATTTGGCTTCACCTTCATAATCATTTTCTTAAAAATATAAAAAATAACATTTATAAATTCTTTTTTCTCGTTTAACTTTTTGTTCGCGTCCTTTTAAGTCGTGAATAGTAAGTACTTTTCCATCAGCTTTTCTTTTATAATTTCTTGCCCGGTTTTTGGCCTTAAACTCTTCATTATGTGTAAGCTTTTCTTTCTTTCTTCTTTCGGCTAACTTCTTTCTTTCTTCTTTCGGCTAACTTCTTTCTTTCTAAGTAGTTTTTCTTCTCTAGTTAGTGGCATTTTTGGCCTGAAATATTTATAAACCGTAAAAATTTTACGAAGATTAATAACATTAGTTAAAATTAAAGTATTATTATTTGTTTCTAAATCAGTTAACAATTGCTTACTAAGTGGCAAATAGCTTTTTCTGACAATTATCCATTTCTTTTTATGTATCTACTGTTTGTAGGTACATAAATAGTTAGAAATCAATCGGATGTGAAATTTTAACTTGAGTTTAAACGGATTTACAATTAGCCGAAGAAATTAAAAAATGTAATCAGCCGTATTCAGTACCGTAGACTGATTTGCGTGGGTCGAAACTACCACGTAAACCACGCAAATCAAACCCACCAAAATCAAAATAAATCCGTTAAGATAAAATTACACAGAAATCTTTTACTCAAATAAACTGTGTTTTAAATATTAGTTACGATACAAATCATTTGTTCACTTTTACATTTTATTAGACAAATACATTCACAAACACCACAGAAAATTAAACCACGCAGATCAAAGTTTTGAGAAACCAAACCCACGCAACGAGGTTACTTATCTTTTTTTTTGGAAACTCGACGCAACATCACACTACCACACTGCTCGGCCGTTAGAGCGCGACTGGTTGTAACTTGTATTTAGGATGTCGCAACATTGGGGCGGGAATTTAGTGATGAGGAAGTGGAATTTAAATAATCCACGCAAATCAGCTACGACCCCCGGACAGTTACATTTTATTTTATTTTAGGAAATGTAGTTATCTTAGAACTACTATCAAAATTTTCATAGCTTCGTGAACTTCTTAGGACTAAGTATAATTTTTTTGGTAAGCATGTAGTGTTTAGTTTAAAATATATAAAGGACGAAGTGACTGAATCGGGGCTTGGGACACCCCACTTAAATCAAAGAATGGGGGTATAAATTTATTTAAATAATAAATTTATAAGTTTATTTGAATTTTAATCATTGACCCAGGCAAAAGAGGTTTGATGGATTGCGCGAAAAAAAAAATGGCTTGCTGACTTTAAGATTTCTATTATTTTTTTGTAACGCCGCGTGAAAAACGTACCCCAAATAATGACTCATGTAGTGATTTTGATTTAAAAATGTCTCTTCTAAAAGATCCTGATGCCTACAGCTGGAGTAATAACTCTACTTTACTAGGATTTGACTCAGCAAAAAATGACTCTTAAAAAGAAAAATTGGCCCATAAAGCCTCCTTTGTTTTGTAACTAGCTGGAGTAGTAGAGTAGGTCAGCCTTCAAGGTACAAGGGATAGATCGATTGGCTGGGTTTGCATAATTTAAGAGATTCTTTTCAGATGCAAAAGTAAGTTGTACATATTTTAGTAGTCTGGACCGTAGTTCTGGATTAAAGAGGTGCTTTATGTTTTAAGCTATACCTTAGGGATTAATTATGTATTGCTACCAAAGAAAGTTCTACCTAAGATTATGTGTTATTAAGAATCCTTTGTTGAATTCTTCCTAGTACCCAGATTATGTGTATTAGGAAGAATGTTCGCTTTCCTCATTTTGGTATTATGTTTAGGCAACATTTCATCATGGTGTGCCTGTATTTACTAGTGCACTGTGGATCGCTGAGTCCAAAATTGACCATTATTCCGGATTTTTATTTCGCACTCAGCGATCCACAGATGATGGTCTTACTTGTATTTATTTATTGGACTACCAATAATACCTATGTATTACAGGAATCAGCATTAATGATTGAAATAGACAGACATGGTTACTTACCTAGTTACGTAACTGCTCAAATATACATAATAAATCAAAACTATTTAAAATAAATCATAGCAAAATTAACGTAATTTGTTCTTTTCAAAGGCATTAATTAATAAATACTTACATTAATAAACTGATCAAAACGAAAATTACAACGTTCGACGAGAGTTGCATCACTTAATGGTCTTCTAAAAGTTTTTTTAGAAATTTGAGAAATTTGACTGCAGTATTGCCGAGCAACATTTGTAACAGTAATTTCCTGGCATTTTGATTACAGAGGCTTCTCTAAAATGGCCTAAGAGGGCAAGATCGACCAATAACCCCGCCGATTACGGGCTAAATCCACGTCGATGTCTCGAAAGGCATAAAACTCTCATTTAACTCACCGCTAAGTATAATTATACAATTGCAAATTATACGAACGGTCGGACCGTACGCACGTCGGCTACGAACCGTTTGTTTATCTTTAATCACCCTCTGCTTTTTCCCTCTTTCACCCCTTCTGGTCTGCCGGTACGAAATTGCGGGGTGAATTCGGATTTGAAAATTTAACGCAAGTTGGATTTTGGGGTTAAATGTAGATCTATTTGCAGTTTAAAAGCGTTTTTGGCTTAACAGAGTTTCAATCTGATTTAATTTAAATTCAGCAAATACTAGTAGTTATGAACATTGGGCGGATTTTAACTAATTTCCAAGGAGCTGATGGCTTAATAGTGACAGAGGATTAGCAACAACAAAACATAACATACAATACGCCGAGGTCTATATCCAAGACGTGGAAGTCAGAGCCACTCTCACTGTTGCCGTCATGTTAAAGTGAACATTCAGAAGTCTACACTTTGCTGAGCGTATTAGATCCAACATGACAAATGGCGAGCCTACCCCCCGTTATCCGGGCTGCTTGGCTTTTTGACGTTGTTTTCTATCGCCGGAGAGTTAGTAGCGCAAGTTTTTTTATAACGAACACAATGTAGTGTTTCGACCAAGTTTGAACTCAGGGCTACACGGGCTCTAAGCCCGAGTACTCAACCACTGGACTACGACACTTTTTTCTCAACAAAAAATAAATTTCAAGTTAGCCAGGTTCGACTAGGCAAATGTGGTTTTCTGAACATGTAGGTTAGATTTTTGATATCCACATTTTTATTTGTGTTTCAACTTCATGTAAAACCAGCTTTATTCAGTGCAAAAACAATAAAATAAGTAAAAAAGAAAAACCAAATGTAAGAAGAAAGTTTCATACCAAACAATGTAAGTGGAGACATAACACGACTCCCCCACTGTTCTCATACACGCGTTTGCTAAATCGTTGTCCAAACAAACTGAAGAGCTTCCCGATAGTAGTATCTGCGTAGACATAACGTGTGGACACCCTGAACCCAGGGTTGGCAGTTCTGATATTATTGGTACAAAGAAGTCACTACATTTGATTTTGTTTAATTTTAGTCACTAGATTTAGTCATGCTTACCACATGTTTGTAGTGTTATGTGTCGGGACATTCCATTCTAAAAAATATTATTGAATGGGATGACGGCCGGCACACTCGTCCGCTTGTGAACAGCAGCTGCCACCTTGAGGAACTAGTAAGCTCAAGTTGAGTTGGATTACTAATAAAAGTTATGAGTGTCACATAGCAACTCATTAAAACGTCAACTGCAGGCTAGTACCCATACCCAAAATAGGAGGATGACCTAATAAATCATCATAAATTATTCCACACAAAACCGTCTAGCCCCAAATTAACCCGCTAACATTCTCAGGTCATCGGTCCATCTCGCTGGAACCCGGTAGAGTGCCCTCCACTGGGTTTGCCGATCTGTGGTCTCTAGCCAAAGACTCGTCTGCTCCAACGTCCACCGTTCCTTCTATAGACGCTAGCTTTCATTCATGTCAAAGAATCACCAAGTCATAAGTCCAAGAATATTTATTTATTTTTACTCAAGAGCCGTGAGTCTAATGTCGTAATTCTGCTTACTTTTATGTTTCGTAATGAATTTCTAAGTCCATATTTCTATACCACCCTGCCTGTCAACCCTGAGTACACTAACCAAAATTATGCGCACTCACGCCTTGAATTCTTCTACCCTTCATACCTTACTCATGATTTACTTATCTTGGCCCTGGATCGGGACTAAAGGCGACTTAAAACGGCGCAACCCTAAATCTGCCAGCAAAAATACCGTAATTTCTTTGCGGTTTGAATTGTTAATTCTTTATTACACCAACCCTTTGTTTTGCTCGACAACGCACTTTGTTAATGTTAAGTACACAAAGCCAGGAAATATGTCAGCGTTACTCGCAGGACTTAAATTGGGTTTCTTTATGTTAGTAATTCAGTAAATCACACGATTAAGCAGCTATAGCTTATAACTTATTACAGGTCGTATAATCCTTATAGTTTTTAGTTGAAGACGTTCTTTAGGCCGCGTCGCGGCTATTTGCTTCCAGTTTGCCATCCCATACATTTTAGATGTAGCCCATACATCGCCTTACATTACAATCAGCCAATCAGCATTCAACAATTACAACGGCTAACTGTTCACCTAATCGGGACGCGCCTTCAATGTCCGAAGGTTTAGCAGAATCCCCTCAGAGATCACCACAGCCCATGGACAACCGCAACTACACCAATGTCGTCGCTGCATTGCTTCCTTCCTTTAAGGTAGGGATGCGCAGTTTTCTTGAAGGTTCTCTCCGGATGTAGGTACAGCCACTGGGAGACTTGCAATCACTGTGCGGATAATAATTTGTGCATTATACAGTATCATTGTAGACGTCTTCGCGAAGTATGAGATTCTTAGTTATCAGGGGTGAACTTATACCGTCTGGTTTATGGTCTAGCACAGGTTGACTGTACAGCCATACAAGCTAAGCTGTTACAAATATCCAATAAACATCTCATTTCTAGTAAAGTGTTTTTTTAAGGATTAGTGTCTCGTGAAAGTAAGTTTTATAAAAAAAGTCGTTATTTTAATGGACACAACAGAGTAATGATTAAATAAATACCAGAATGAAAGGGTATAATCAACGCCCCTTTATCAACAGTTTGGCCTGTAATAAAATTTAATGAAACCATTGAAAAATGCAGTCGCTCCCGTAGTCATTATTTAATTTTCACCCGTATAAGCGACAGTCAAAGAATGAAAAATACAGAGGGTGTATTAAATACAAAGTATTATGAAGTAATGAAAACCTCATTTTACCTGTGTTAAATAAAAAATTCTTTAGATAGTTATAAAAATAATGTCTTGGTAGGTATTTCAACATCCATTTTATTAACAGAAGGCCCCCCGATGAGCTATTAGCAAAATTATCAATAGTTTAATATCATATTACTCGTACAAGGTGTTGTTTTGTAGTCGAACGTATGTCATTCAAATATAAATAACATATTTTACACATTTCGATACTTTAACGCACGTTTTATGCAAAATTAAATAATTTTACAAATTTATGTCACCGATAACGAACATTTAAGCCAAAGATCATTATGCAAAATAACAATATTCATATCATAATATGAGCAGTACAAGCTGAGAATTCAAAACCCACGCAAATATTTATGCTAATTTCTACCTGCTATGACTATCTTAAATCTATAATGATCTACAAACGCGATTTAATTGCTTAACAAATTAATTGGCTGTCCGAAAAGTCTTAAATCAGAACTTCTTGTTTCGCACTTAAAGAATGCCAAAAGTAGATTATCTTTCTATTATCGAAATTCAAACAACATTCCTTATTTGAATATTGAAACTCACTGAAAAAAAATCAATAGCGATCGAAAAAACTGAATATAGTCAATCTCAATTGCAGAAATAAGTACTCTAAAACTTACTTAATCTCTTAACGCTTTCGATGTGTGTAGATGTATCGCGATATCCAAGAAAAGACACCTAGTTTAATGAAAGATCTTCCTTCTAATTTGACGTCATTTTATGTGACCATCCATAACGATCCATATTACATAATTATATTGTCGGTCTGCAACACGGACGTAAAAGAAAAACAGACGGAACATCACACTAAAAAAATGAGAAGCATGCAAGCTACTACAATTTTGTTTGTTGTACACGACCTACTGCACTCACGCAAACACACTAGGTGCGACAAACTATGCCATTTTACTCCGTGTGACAGCGCCGATGACACGTGCTTGTCACGCACACACCTAAACTGGCAGCTGATAGTATGCTTCACTCATAATTATACGAGGTGACTCCGTCTTTTTTTACGTTTGTGGTCTGTAAATTCTCAGTCTTTGCCGACGCTCATATTCATAGCACCGATGTGAGCGATTACGCGGTCGGGTAGGTATATCTTTTGTTCCACGTGTAATTGCAGCCTAATATAGTACACTCCCCAATTTACATGTTGTATTAATTTAAATTGCCCTCCACCCGCTGGATTCAGCGGAGCACGATTGATATACGTAGTGCAATGAATTTTTTATGATGTAGCTTTTTAACTGTTTCATGTCTTGCCTTTAAACTTACAAAAGATGATGTTATTGACTAAGTGATGTTAATAAACTTTTTTATTTAAGGCCCCATGTTGTTTCACTCTACGAGCTTTTCGGTCCACCAACCATTATCGTGGTCGTTGATGGCATAAAATACCCGGAAAATTTACTACAGAACTGAGCTTCTAAAATCGAACTTTTAAAAGGGGTTGTAAAAAAGTGACAGTTGTTCTAAATGACCACTTACATTGCAACATTACTACAAAACGTCAAATCCAATCGAATGTAAAAGTGAAATGCCATCAAAATGCATGAAACGGCGACGGGACTAAATGGGACATACCACGCGCCAGCTATTATAATAAAAATAAATCATAGCACGGTACACAGAAATGATTTTACGCTAGGACAGGTCGTATCTCCAACAGTTGTAACCAATGTTCGTGGCATCGATATCTGTCAAATGGGGGTGAAAAAAGTCTATTACTCAATATGAGCGCCCATTGAGATGTGGAATACGGTAAATGATGCCATTAAGTCCAATAATATACCACAAGGGACAAGTGCGCGAAGACAAATGATTTGTGTGGACTGGCGTTTTTTGTTTTTCTAGACATTTTTTATTGACACACCGCTTTAGTTACTTTTTAAAATATTAGATAACTATAATTTTCATTAAATCTTGATTGTTGAAAAACCACAGATCCTTTGCATGTTGGTTGGTTTAGTTGTTAAACTATCACTTTTGCTTTTAATAATAAGTGGACCGCTAAATGATTCAAAAAGAAACTGATATCCCATATTCTTTAACCAAAATATTACCAAGATAATAATTAAGGTCACTCACACTCTTTCATCAAAAATGCAACATGCTTATCCTCATTAGTCCAACATACTTGTTATACCCGTTAAATCAGAATATCACAAAAATAAAGCCACAGCTGCCAAATCCATAGTGTTAATATGACATGATTCACGCAAAACTGTTCCGCATTTAAGCTTATTATAATTGAATCGTTTTGCTGTCGCCATGAATATGCGGACAAACTGCGTTCAATGCAAATCGAGAATCATTCATGGCTCATTGCTTCTGCAGATAATTGAATTTGTCTAATAAAATTAGTACTGCTTACATACTATAATCATCATTTCTTTATAAAGTTTTGCTTAAAATATTTTTTACGGAGTTACTCCGTGACCATGGCGCTTGTACAGTGCCGAAATATCGGAAACTCAAAACAAGAAAGGTACATATAGCAATCCCGTTTTTAATGATTTAAATATTTTAGGATTTAAATGTTAGTGACCATGAAAGTTTGAAGACATACCTATATTTCTTAAAAGAACTTAAATAATGTTGTGATTATTGCCTAGACAGGCAATCTCTTCTTTGTAAACCGTTGTTGGTATATAAGATTTAAAACGTTTCATCACTTAAATGTAGGCAAAGTTTTGCAGAATAATCTTTACATTATTGAACTTGTTATACGACAAAAATCCCTTGCTATGAATGAAGTAAAAAATAATCAAGAGCTATTATGAGTCAAGCTTTTGACTACAATATTGAAATAAAAATATGCGACATCCGTAGTAACTAAAGGTGGCACTTAAAATGCAAAAGGTAAGTGAGTTAAAGTCGCAAGAGGCGGAGCACATACCAGTAAGTTTAATGTAGAGCAACTGATGGTTGCTAAAGTATAAAAGTTCAAAAATTTCGATCATTTGTTGGCAAAAAAACAATTTAGACACATACTAAGGAAAGTAAAAAGGTAGATGAATAGTGAAATGTCGCATTATGACTCGATTAAGGTGACAGTTGAATAAGCAAAGTAGTAATGTGATGATTGCTCAAAATTAATGACAAGAATTTATGGTCACCATAAGTCGAATTCTGTCATGACTTTTCTCCACTGGTTCAAGGCTGGTGAACTAACAATATTGATAATAGTCACTATCAAATTTTAAATATTTTCAGCGGGAGAAAAAACGATCGTAGAAAAGTCAAATGGTGTTTATTTCATCACAAAAATCATTATTATTATTATTCAATGATACATTTTTGTCTAGTACATTGATTTTATTAAGAAAACGAGATAATAATCGCCTCTGTCAATATTGTGACACATAATAGGTCCCTAGGCATTAATACACATCTTACGTAAATACTTGTACTACTGTACAGCTTATAGATTAGCTGACTAATACAATAAGATTATTAGATCCGATAATACAAAATCTATTTACTCGAATAACAAGGAAACAAAGCGCCGAAATATGAAATAATATTTGCCAACTACAAATACAGGGTTGTTGTGATAAAACGCTCTTTATAGTAGAATAAATAGAGGCCGAAATTAGCCAGTGTATTTTATCATTATTACAATATATTTAAAGTAAGGGCTGGGCCACTAGTCACAGTTAAGCTTAAGCCGGTTACATCCCCCCCTATTTTCTGATGGAGATTTATGTCAGGGGATCAAAAGTTTCCAACCCGCACGTTACTCGCTGCTACGATGTGAGTTCGTGATACAGTCACATACATATTTGTTAAATAAAAATTAAGGCACAGAATGACAGAATGCACCTTCATAAAAAAGTCAATAACCTCTTTAGAAGCTATTGGCATTCAATTGTAGGAAAAATGAGTTCTAGACAATTTATTTAGGTCACATACACGATTAATGCGACAACGAATGGTAGCCAAAGCCAGTACAATCACCCACGGAATTTTATTTATTCCTATTTCTAGGTTTTTAAAATGAATGCAATATCTTGCGGTAAATAACTGTTGATGTTACATTATTTTGTCACTTGGTAAAACAAAAAAAAACACAATTAAGCATTACATTATGGGCAAGTGCTGATTGCAATGGGATTAAAATGAGACCTAATATTTTATTCATTGGACTAAGAATGGATCTAGTAATTTGAAAATGATCAATAATTGCCGATAGCCAAACATATTCCATTACGCAACTAATGAAATACCAACTCCATTTAAACAGTTCACATTGTTTGATAAGGTTAGTGTTTGTATTAAAGATACTCGTACATGTGAATACATGCATTAGATTTCAATTTCTGCTCATAAATATCAACTTACAAGACATAAACATTATTAGTTCATATATTGGTCATAACCTTCGTAACTTTTAGTAATTCATTTTCTCATTAAAATATTTAATTTTACTACCGCAATATCATGGAGTTTACGACCTACGATTTACAGTGCAATGAAGTGTTGCGCGCGACAGTACAATGCTTATACGGTGCCAATAGCCATTTGTAATACTACTGGAAGGCACCCAATGGCATATTGTCAAAGTTGCCAACTGCAATATGAAAATTCTCATTACATATTCGCCTCTACAAAAAAAAACTTTGGTTTTGTTAGGCCGATGAAACGCAAATTATTTTCTGGACACAAGACATTTTCTGTGACATTCTTTGCAGTACTTCTTAATCGTGCAATCAGTCATTTTTCGACACAAACTGCTAGTAGTTTTAAATCATTAATCAGGAAAATGTTACAAAAATAAATTGGCTATTAGGCCATTTTTGCCATCGCACTGTCTTTTAACAGCAAAAAACAAAAAAAATATTACCGAACTAGATAGCATAATTATTATTTAAAAATTATGTGGACTAATTAAAAAACCTGTTTCGGTGATTGTACTTAACACTCCTTCATATCATTTCCAGTTAAACTATACATCCCTGGTAGCAACTTTTTTATGCGAACTACCCGTAGTGCGACGTTACAATCCCAATAATAGAGACAAACCGTCACACGATTTTGTGTTTTAGAACCCTATTAACAAAGACTATTATTTCTCCACATGTTTTCATCCCTGCGTATTTACCCATGCTGTTTGGCGCTATTTATTTATGTATGTAAGCTTTGTTTAATGATTGGGGTGCTTTGATTCTGTGGAATTAAAACGACACGCACCAAGACGGGGTCTAATATTTGTGTTGTTTTTTTGTGTGGTGGCTAAATCATGTCGGGCGTATGTTATTTGTTTTTTAATTTATTTACCGGTGATAAAAATGGCATTTTTAGTTTTTACTCATTACAAAAATGAAAAATAATAACTTCAAGACCATTGAAAGGTGTCTATAGCTACCTAGCTATCATGAATGAAATAGTGTATTTAAGTAAATGCAGTCATGTATTATTATTAGCCTCAATGTAGTATTGTACGTACGAGTATTTTATGGCAAGGCAAGTGCTGGGTCGGAACCGTGCAGTTGCCGTGCTTGCCTAGTGAGCTACGACCTTTACTTATCTTTCTCCGCTTTTTGCATATTCCCAGATATATCCGATTTTTATAATTAACTAAACTGTCATTTGATCGTATAAGTGATGATTTGGTCAATCATAATCGATGGTAGGTATAATCTGTGCCCAGTATATGTTTATTCACTCTTTTAATAAGAGTTAAGGCACAAACAACACAAAGCGAGTTTCACTCTTGTCTGTTTTATGATTTGTTTATTATTAATAATAAAAAAACATTTATTTCTCTCTTTACAGTGATGGCTCTTTTAACAATACTAAGGAGAAGCTATACAGTGATTTGTATGAGAAGCACAATGACAGCGTGGAAGATAATGTCTGAATTGAGTTTAGAGAGACTCGTGCCTAGAGTAGGTACAAAAAGAACCTGTATTACAGGTCACCAGGGCCTCGACAAACCAGATCTTGTTAGAAAAAATATAATATTATTCGGTGTTTTATTGTGGTCTTCAAGATGACCTCATTCCACCGGATACAAACATGGTATTGAAAAGTACAGTAATGAAGAACTACTGGGCTGGTCAAACCCATTTTAAAGGAATTTGATTATTTTTGCGGCAAATCAAGATATAAATATATTAAAATATCTTTGAAAAGCAAACCAGTTAGTTTTCTCTTCATTTGTTTTTGTATACTTTCATCACATCAGCAACCAACTTGGCCAAACTTAGTAGACTTGATAACATGCTGTAATTCGTCTTGCTTATCTTCGAAACTTGTTAGTCAAAAACTATGGATCCAAGATCTATTTTCTTCTCCAGCGAAACCGAAGACTTTGTGTAACTTTGATGGACATAAATGTTATTCTTTCAGCTAGTTAGTTGCCGAAAATATCGTTGTGTTGACGCTGTTCGGAAACTTTACACTGAGAAGTTGCAGAGACAGAATAGGGTAACAAGATAAAAGTTTGCTTGCGAGAAACTCACATAAACTTGTTTTTATAAGATGTCTATTGCTAAATTAAGTAAACATTTATGATTATATTATCTGTCTGAAAATGTGTGTGAAACACAGATATCTTTAACTGTTTTCTACAACTTTAGTACTTTCCTTGGTTTAAGTTTTGGTGTAAAGATGTTAGAGATTTATATCACTTATGATTTATGATTCTGTAAGACATTTTCTGTACATGAATTTGAACATAACTGCGATTTTAATGCTTAGTCGACCATGCCGTTAAAATACTTGAACTAACACTCAGTTCCTGACATAGTCCTAAAACGACACCGCAAACCAAGACACCCTGAGGCGGTTCTAAAATTTATTATGTACGAAAATAGTATAGTGCGGTAGTGTTTTGAATAATGTTGTGTGTGATTTAGCATACACCGCATGAATCTTCATCAAAACGTTGTCTGTGGAAACTTGCGTTTTGTTTCCTTTAAACGGCTATTATTTATTATGATATAACACGGCGAGCTTAGAAAGCTACGTACATCTCGTCTCCTTTTTCGTGTAATGTTATGTTATCCTGACATAAAAGTTTTGGAGCCGCTATCGTATAAAATTTGACAGATTGACAGACAGACCTAGTGGCTAGGTTATCCCCCACTCTAGGGTAAACAAACTAGGATAGGGTAGAGTAAACAACCAATAACAAGCAATAGTTTGGTTATTTTATTTTTAGCATTAGGGATAATGCATTATCATCTTACTAAAGATAGGAAAACCAGAAAAAGGCATTCGGTCTTGGCATACCTGGCTGCCAGGTATAATATACCAGAGAAATTCGTCCGGTCTGTTAACCCTTAGTTAATCTGGTGCCTAAATATACTTTAATTTATCTGGTGGAGTCCATGGGACTCCTAACTTTTTTTTGGTTCAAATAAAACAACATAATTACAGATAGTAACAAAATTCGTTATTTATTTGAGTTTCAATTAATACTCTATCAGACTATCGAATCAGATTTTGGTATTTATAATCATTTCAGTCTTTAACAATAGAAACAAAATTATCTTCTTAATTTTACCAACAAAAAGTAGTGCCAACTTCTGGGTACCATAAAAAATATAAACTTGAGTTTATTTCAACTTTTTACTTTTGAATAATTATAACAATATAGTGAAATTATAGAAATAAAATAAAATGGTTAGTGTTTTATAAAGAATAAAAAACGTGCAGCAGTTGTGGCAACACAATGGTCAACAATTTTTTCTAGTACAGCCTAAGCATACTGGCTTTTTACAGTTATGACATAAATATACAGTATCGCTATGACTCAAAGGTATGATCTGTCATGATTCAGATCCGAAGGTATGCACTTATCTTCGAACTCGGAGAGCGATTCCGCAGGCATATTATTTTGAAGCACTTGGAACGGTTCAGATTCTACGTCAGACTCCGAATCTTCGTCGTTTAGCCATTATATAACATTATATTATAATGAATTCATCATTTAGTTAAGCTAAATACATTATTTTGCAATTTTGTAGCCTAAAAAAAGAAATTGTATCATAAAACTACAAAAATACAAAGTTATTAAATTAGTGAAAAAGTTACACAAACGCTCTGGTGGAGTCCCGTGGACTCCATGAACTTAATAACTCACCAATAAATAAGCACACATGCACGTTCTTCCGCTCCCGCACGCAGCGAGCAATTGTAGAAAGGTACTGAGACGCATGAACTTATAAGTGATATAATAAAAAAATTACAAAGCTTTGAAAATCGTGTGGAGTCCCTGGGACCTAACAGATAAATTAAGGGTTAATGGTCTCGGTAGCATAATTGGTAGTGCAGTCGCCCGGCTTGCGAAAGACGCGGGTTCGAGTCCCGCCTGATGCCAAGACCGAATGCCTTTTTCTGGTTTTCCTATCTTAAGCAATAGTTTGGTTTGCTGACGATTATTTTCAAATCATGTCTCCATTTGCCGGACCTCAGCAAATACATACTTCAATCAAATGAAAGCCCACACAACCTAAATCAAAAGTATGTTAAGAAACACTTCATAGTTGGAAATAACAAGTGTGTGTGGTTGCAATTAAAATCCAAACAATTCAGTATTATCAACCAGCTCTGTCAAAAAAAATGATGTTACATAATCAATTTCAACCCTAACACTAGTGCAGTCGCCCGGTTTGCGAAAGATGCGGGTTCGATTCCCGCCTAACGCCAACGGACCAAATGTCTTTTTCTAGATTTCCTATCTTTACTAAGTTTGTGGTAATGAACTGTCACTACAATGCAACAACGTACACTATTATTGACAACTGGTAATATTACTACCACCACTGACATACTGCCGTTCATTGTGCAATGGCGTCAACTCTAAATCTAATACCTCCAGTTAGTCTATTCTCGTTCAGAATAGGCCGAAACACGCTTAGGGACCTAACACTGTTATCCAATGCGTTTATTACCAGAATATTCGGATATATCCAATCAGTATTCCGGTAGGATATATCGACAATGTAGACAGGGGATATTGGCCCGTATAGGAAGGATTCAAGCAGCTTAATTCCAGCCCAGCGGTGCGAGCTCGTCATACTGATGTAATGCGTTGCTTGTAGGTAGAGCTACGAGTATGACAGAGGGTGCGTTGAATTTATTAACTGAATTATCCATTAAAAAGGTTAAATCTAACAATTATTATCACTTTGTCAGTAATCTTAAAACTATTAATATATTCTATGACTATAATCCGACTTCTTCTTCTATCCGGCTGTAGCATGTTTATCATAAGCCCAAATATTTGCGGAGGCTGGGTGATCTCCTTCACTAATGTGAGCCTTTCACCAATGCAGGTTATTTCTACGTTCAAGAGACATTATTAAGAAACGATAATGTTGAAGTATAATAAAAAAAATTACCCATTTATTAAATGTATAGTGACAAATTTCTAATCGTTTCTTTTGAGCAGTTTTATTGCCCTGCAAACTTTAATTATGCATATTTCTATTTTTTTAGTAACTTTTAGTTTAACTTTTATTATATGAGTAACTTTTTTTTCACATATCAACATACCTACACAAAATAACTTTACCATTTATAGGAAGTTTCATCAGGCGCACAAAGAAATATTAAACGATTCAAAAATTATAGAAACATTGCGTTAACAATAAAGTTTGATTTATGAATTCCTGGAGGTTCATTCATAAGGCATAAAACAATTAACTCCACATCCGAAACAATACATGAGGAATGCAAACAGGTCAAGCGTTTAAAATAAAAATGCCACTTCATATTTGCATGCACGATGAAAACAAGAGCAGCATTAAAAAATATAAAACCAGAAATGAACATAATTGCGCCATGATTCAAACAAACGAGCTGGTTTCAATAATCAACTAGGAAGCCAGTACATGTTACCGCATAGATCGCATCTCAGTAATTGTCGTATACGGTAGTTTGCATGAAATAATGCTTAATATCAATCCCATACATTAAGTACATGTAAACTACTGCAAACTGCCAATAATGGGCGACATAGACCGTTGCCAATGCTCTCTGAGCGACGATACTGCACTAGGGTGCATCATTGTGTCCGTATTGATTATGCTAATTTTATTACCAAAATTTCATTCGTCACCGTTCTTGCGTTTTTTTGCAATTCAATTCGAAAAGTTTAACCAGCACCATATTTGCCAATAAGAACTCGGAAAAGTTTGACATGCGGTCTTTAAAAGTTGCAATTCAAGTTAAATTGTTTGCTAGATTACGCTGATGTAAAGTGAGGAAGAGTAAGTAAACACCTAAGGAAAGTAACTGAAATTTTGATTTGGTGTAGAATCTCCTGGAGGGTTGAACTAAAATTCGCAATCGTGTTTACCTTTCGTCAGTATGTAAGTTTGTTTATCATACAAAATCGAAGGGATTCTCAGATCCTGAGGCAGTGAAAGCGGGTTACTCTGTTTGTTCGCCGCTAAGCGGTGAGACTTGAACACAAAATTAAATTTCGTCTGCTAATATGATGAAGTTGTAAAGCACATGGCTGTGTGTTGTGTAAATAGACTGATATTTGTTAAACAATAGCTTTTGTTATGATAACTAGGAGCTGCCTGTTTTTAAGCATGCCCTAGTATGTAATGTTTTTGTACAATAAAGAAGAAGAATATCTATATCTATCTATCTATAAGTCATGGAGAAGTCTTTTCTCAGCTTTTCTCATAAATTTTGGTTTTGATGATAATTAAAACCTATAATGCTGTTTCATCTCCTCACAATAATATAGCTTCATTTAAATGATAATAATTATAGTCCTTTTCCGTGAGTGATTTAATCTTATGAGAATAAATGTCTTAAACCATTTTCCAATGAAGGAAGCCTGACGTATTTTGCTTTGAACGATTGTGTTTAAGATATGCTATATGAACGAGATGTTGAACGGTTATATAAACTAACACATTATTTTGAGAAGGAATGCCTCTGACAAAGTAAGAATGTAAATGAAGCATTCAAAATACTCCGGCTCTCCTCCGGCACCGTACTTGATGAGTACCATGTTCCGCTTGCTATAGTTTCCATTTATCACGTCATTATTACATGCAGAGTTCTCCAGCCATCGTATAATCCTTCGATCGAAACTAACGTGCTTATGATGAAGATAAATTTACACTCTATGTCACGGGGTAACCGACGTTAATTTTAAACGTGGTTGCGTGTAGACTACTCCTTAATCTGGGCTCCATTAACACGAACCATTAATCATAGTTTTAATAACAATTTAACCCCAACTAGATTAATACATCTTCATTTGTTCAACATGAGTAAAGTCCGAAGTCGAACTTTTATCATTCAGATTTCACATATTCAAAAGCGAAGCCGCAACGAATATGTTTCTTTCGACTCAGTGCATGCCTCGCTTTATAATTAATTCAAGTGCAACTGTAACAATAGTTCAACTCTCTTTGTTGTTAACCATTGTGTACAATTAAACGTGGAAAGATGTAATAATCTCAAATATCTCTTTGTGTTTCAGAGAGACATGCGGGGTTGTAATAAATAATAAAGCGGTGCTTTGCTAACATTTTTATGTCAATGAATTGAATGTCAAGTTTAAACGTAGGGTTGTCCGTGCGTGTCGCTAAATTCGGGGTGTACCATTATTTATTACGGTATAATATTTTGTTGCAGTCCACAGTTTATGTCGCGTCTCTTTTTATGAATTATTTTTTATTATAGCACCAAACGGGTCATTATTACGCATTGAGCTCTGGGTTATTCATTAAACTTGTTTGTGTTTCTCACGGGCTTACGTCGTAATGTGGATCGATTTGGCTTTATTGTTAAATAATATGTTATCCAGTTAATTAGTTCTCATGTTATTTTTGATAAAAGTTTTAATCTAGTTTAGTTTCTATCAGTCACATTTGCAAACGTAAGTAATTCGAAGTCATAAATTATTATAAAAAATAGATATTAGCGAAATCAGGATGCAGTTCAGTCTACACAGCTCCACCTGATCCCAAATTAAGCAACTAAATGTTTGTGCTATGCTATGGGATACTACATAACGAATGTTTTTTTTGTTAATATTATAATATTTAATATACATAGCAAACATCCAGACCAGTACAAACCTACACGCTCATGCCCACGCATGTTCGTACTGTGCGGGGATCGAACTCACGATCACCTTTAGTGTAGTAGCCAACTTCTTAACCACTACACCAAACCGGTCGTCGGTGTCTCCTCCACCTCCTAGTTGAGATGAGGTCTGTGCCCAGCACTGGGACGCATATGTGTTGTTCTTTTGTATGTTTTATGCAAGAAAACAAAAGCTACATTCTAATAGTGTTTAATCTTGTGAACATAATTAGTCTTACGCACACATGAGCAAATTAATAGTTTCATACTCAATTAGATTTCCGAAGGCTAATTAAGGCTTTCATGCACATTGTATGTGCCATAATGAGTCACTGATCACAAACCTTGTATACTTAATAGCCCTGGATAATTCAATTTCAAATTGGCGGTGTTGCCTCGCTAGTAAATTGCTTGGTTAAAATTACCTGAGCATCAAAATACGGAATATGGAGCTCATAGATATTGATGCCATAAACCGGCTCAACTCTAAATAAGGTCATTATGATAAATCCCGAAACATCACTATTTAAGCTGAACTTTGTCTGTATTCTAGCAGGTTTTGTAAAACTTGTAGATCTGAGTAATAAATACAAGGCTTTTTATATTGTTTTGATCTTGAAACATAATTTAAGAAAAACGCAGCGAACAACATACGACTCTAACATTTGAGTTTTAAATAATAATATGCTTTTCTTTAACAGTTCCGTTATTTTTGGTTTCTCTGAAAGAACAAATAATTTAGATGCCGACTGTTACTAAAACTATATATGTGCTTTTGTCCTTGATTGTGAATAATACCCAAAATGTACTTAGCAACTTAGTTAAATAGCAAAAGTAATAAATACACTTTCAAATATAACCAACTGAATAATAAATTGAATCGACTGAGAACACAATTCGGTCGAACAGTTATAGATATTCAACCTCAGTCTCCAGGGGTTTTAGCCCCTAAATTATTGGTTAGGCCCGAAGCTATTTAACTAAACGTAACTTTATTCGCTAATAAGCTGTGTCAACCATTGTTGATTATAATTCTCACATTTGACAACCGATTTCGCCATATGGTGTAAGATTGCCGCCCAGCGGGGTCCAATTTCTTTAGATTGAGTTGCAACAATTGCTAATATTGGGCACATTTTATTGTTCGAATAAACGAATCTGTATTTATGACTTTGTATGAGTGCACTAAACGTATTTTGAGCACGTTTGAAAAAGTCTGGCACAATAATAGAAGTAATTATTTTTTTATGCAATTGATTATTCTTTATATTTTATTTCGATCTAGGTATATAAGGAAATACTCGGAATAATATAATTGGTTTAAGTGCCAAGTGGTCTTCGAACTCGCATTTTTCACAAAACTAGCGATTGCTCGTCCAATTGAACTACTGAAACTTAAACTGATTGGCTTTTATTTCCTTCACACATAGTAAATTTGGTAACGAGACGTTCATACCTAGTTGGAATGCGTTTTGTAATGCCTCTCTATCATTTATAACGGATCACATATTACATTCACATCAACATAATATAAACATCACATGAACTTGCAAAGTATTTATAAATTCAGATTTCCGTAATCAAAAGTTAAGATACTAACATAAAACTCAAATTCAAAAGATAGTTTTTTCTTATCTCGGGTTCATAAGAAACTTGGGTTCAGGACATTCATTGAATGTATAATCAGATGGACCAGAATTTAATGAAGTGAAAGTAAGAGGGCTTATTTGCTAGGTGATATAACACCTGTTTGATTAGTCAAATGATATCGCGAAGTTAATTAGACTAAGTAATGGAGTTGTTTGAAAAAGAAGAAAATGGCATTAAAGAACAGTTTTATTGTTTTCAATCCTAAAATTTTTGTAAGTAGGTACTTGTCTATTATTAATTTACAATAAAATGGATCATTGCTTGTATGATGCCTAAAAGGATGCTTAAAAATACCAACTGCTCAACTAAAGGACAAATAATTTCATTCACACAAAACTTCACAATGAGCTGTGCATGTGTGCGTGCGCAGTACGGCCCCACGCACGAGGCACCCCTCCTGTTTCATTAAATACGTTTCCGCATATCACGCACTATGTCATTTCCTACAGGAGTGTTGTACGCCAGCGTTTTTACATCGATATCGGTATCAAGTTTGAGGAAATATTTGTGGAACATCTAATATTAACATCTATTGATTGCTAACTAAGCAAAGTTTAGTTATGGAGAACAGATTCTGATATCTTGTACAGAAACAGAGGCCGATGAATTAAAATTCAAGTCTAAATTCAGAACACAGATAGACAGATGGACATCGCCGTAGAGGAAGGCCCCGTAAACGAAGGTGTGACGACTTAAGCCATCACTCCAGTGAATGGAAAATATTGGCTCATAACAGGCCTAGTTGGAGAGCTTTGGCGGAGACCCTTGCCCAGCAGTGGGACACATCAAGTTAATTTAAAATATATATATATTCAGAACAGAAACAAAATTATAGTTACACATAAGCAAAATCACTTAAAAATATTATCCTTAACTTAAAAAAATCCTACTTGATGCGCACACTCACTTTCATCTCCAAACAAATGACGATAAAAAAACATTGTATGTGAAAGTTTTTGATTTTTTTTCGGCTTTGTAACCCCAAACTTTATTTTCCACACCATTGTGCGCTAAAAGTATTGAGAAAACCTTATAATATTCGACGGTGTTTCCGAAAATAAATCAGATAATTTTATCGACAGCTTTCAAACTTAAATGATGTGTCCCACCACTAATAACAAACCATGGGAAGCTATTTGCGGATTCAATCAAATCCACAGAATGGTAATGTTATTAGCTTAAAACATCATCATCTACCATCAAAGCTTAACTCGTTTTAATGAAACCCTTAAATGGAAGAGATAAGTTTTAAACTGTGATGCTTGTTATTCAAGCAGTATAATAGTCAGGAATGTTATGGAGTACCTCCTACTCACGTTATAAGTTCTGAGAAGCCTAATCTTTCCAGCTTATTGAAAACTAAAGCTTGCCATGAACTATATAATTATGAGCTAGAGAGTTAGCTCTCTTCTAATAAATGTATCTAAACTGCTTATACCAAGATTGTCTGATTCCATGCTGAGCAGAGCTTTGTACGAGTAATACGTTCTTTAGATTTCTGAGACTAATAATAATTATCATATGCTCAAGATCCATTCGGTCACAAAATAAACACAAACGCTCGTCACATGATATATTTTGTCCTAGGTTGCGATCGATTCTGCGACAAAATACCTTCGGCACCACATTTACGCATCGCGCCAATGAGACATAACATTCATCATCACTAGCCTTGCACTCCTTCAACAATCAGCTCTGAGCCCAAGTGTTGGAGTATGCCTCGCGCCACCTCGTGGTTACGGTGAGGCTTATGCCCACGTGCTTGTGGGACGAGTAAAGACTTTTGCTGCTTAGTTCGTTTGTTACTAGTTTGTATGCAAATGTAAATCAAACACATGGTATTTGAGTTTTGAAATGAGAAAAAATAGAGGTAAAAGGAATGTAAATTGGATAATAAATGTAAAATAAAAACCCATTACATAACCTCACCATCCATAAACACTGACCGTTACCATAGACACTGAACAGGAACAACAATGATGTTATCACACCCATATCACCGTCCATTCTCCCGTACAACAATTACGTGGGGTTGATCGGGCATTGGAGGAAATTTGACAACGCCACGTGACCTTTGTAGTCCAAGGGCCGATGTTCAACCGGACGCATTCATAATGCAAAAGGGTTTAAACAGCACCATAAGAAAAAAAATGTTGTAGGAAAAGCTGCTGCCATGTGAAAATAAGACGAATTTGCAGGAAACTGGCCTAGAAGGCTTGAAATAGACTTGATTGGAGAGGGAAGGATGCCTGTGCTCTGCAGTGGCATCTTAAAGCTAATCAGGAAGAAGTTGAAATAAGAATATACCAAAAAAATCATGACTACTTATATTCCAAATGTGGCGATTAAAGGCAAGCAGTAAGAATATAATGCGATGCAACACAACGTGACAACTGGAAATCCGTCAATCTGAGAAATGACCTAGTTCTGGAGGAACAAAAGTTGTCATTATCGAATAGTTCCACCTACATGCTCTCTCGTTGGTGACATTACAGGATCAAAAAATTATGACATTATTCAGCAACAGATAGTTTTGTTCTCACCAATGTTTCACTCTTAATATTACCACGACCTGACTTGTTGGGCAACAGATTGCCTTGGCCTTGTTATTAGTCTATATGAATAACGGAAATGATGAATTTAGGACGGGATTTAAATCCTTGACCCATTATATTCCAAGTGGCTTGCCCTCACCACTGCGTTAAACGGACTCAGGGACGGAACACTCAGGATTACTACGCTACAATGACCGTATTTGAACCGAAAGGGCCAGTAGGAAGCCTACCATCGATGATTGGTTTACTTCCTTGATTTTCATGTGTTGATAAACAGTTTTCAGGATGAAATTTCTAGGCCTCTTCTAAGCCATATCTTAATTATTTAGAAAATAATTAAGATATGGCTTGAAGGCAGACTCGAGCGGAGGTGGTGAGGCAACGCGATGCTTTTGTACGCAATTATAAGGCAATAGCAAATCACAATGTCGAGTGGAGAGAAAGAGATAGAAATAATTTCGCCCAGCATATCTACATACTATTTTCGTTAATGATGATAAATAGCCTAGCTCTAAAACTATAAAATTGGTTGTTAAACCAAATTCCGGGAATTGTTTAAAGTTCGATTCCCATGCCATTTGATTGCCAGGGGCTAGTAGAAAAGTCGTTTCATCCCCTCATTTATTTATTCCGATTTACGGCTTGCGTGAGAATTAGTAAGATTAGTTTGCCATTTTTGGGGTTAATTCAAATACTTACTAGTGGGTCGAGGATACATTTTAGAATTATAGTGAAAAACAAATAGGAAATCACTTTAGAAACTTACATGTTCCACAATCATATTTGATTCACGAACCCAAGTTATTCCACCAATTTGTACAAAATAAAAACTAACTGTTAAAACAAAAAAATGAATTATGCTAAACTGGCAAACTAAAAAAATAACATGAACGATAAAATGTCTAACTGATACCCCATAAATGATAATTAAAACAGTAAACGTCACTTTGAGCCTCTTAAAAGTCTATTATAATAAAAATCAACCCATTAAATGCGGTCTAAACTAACAAACAAGTTTAGTTTTCCGACCATTCGTACGATAATCGGACATTAAGAGTGGTGTAAACCGCCTCATGACCTTCGATTACGGTCTCTTTTATGATCTCGGGGCATTGATAATTAATAAAATAAATGGATTCTTTGTAAACTGTGTAAGATATAGAAATCACGGTTACGTTGGTTGACAGTGGTCATAAAAGAGAAGTGACAGGTTTTATTGCTTTTGACGGGTTTTACATAGAGCGATTGTGCATTCTTAAAGGTGTGAGGTGAGGCTAAAACATTGTATCAGAATTTTCTCGCCGGCGAGTATTACTTAATGTTTAGAGTTTTGAAACAAAAATGGCAATCGCTCGACGTTCTGATACCAAAAAATGCTCTGGTCTACACTCACCTTCTTTTCATTTGAAAACCTTAATGGTATGTTACTGACGTTATGTTACCAAAAGCATCAATCGCATCTCAAACAATTTTTTTAAAAAGCTTATTTTGTCCATTGCCTGCTATTTTGGCTACAAATCTAGCTCATCTCTCAACAGTTTGTTTGCTCTGTGAGACAACATATTTTTCATATTTTGAGATAATGAGACAATAATATAGGCTTAAGTAATAATATTATAAGAATTAGAAAAAGGATGGTCTCTCAAACTAGCTTACAGAGACTTAGCACAACTTTAAATTTTTATTTGATTTAATATGCTTTAGGTATTAAATCAGTTTGTATATTTGCCTTTGCGTATCCCAACACTGCTCTAAAGCAGCTTAAGGATAACTTTTTTGTTGTATTCCGGTTTTGATGTTTCCCGGAAAAGTGGCTTACACAGCCTGACAAGATACTCTGATTTTTCACCAGTTTTTTCGTTTAGAAACCTAAAAAATATGTTTTTCTGATAAAAAAGTAACACAGAATAGTAAAGTGTAAACGCCGCTTTCTGGCACATTTAAAGCATGATCCGAGAATGTATTAGGCGACGAATGCTAATCAGTAGGCGGGACCACCGAAGTTGTTTCTGAACACACTGACACCGAGTCCCGTGGTGCAAAATTAGTGAAAGGAAGTGGTTTGTTTGAATTACCTTGTTATTTGCGGTGTACAGTTTTAAGAGTTTGTGAATAATCAATTCATTGCTAATCTCCGTTATAAGTATGTATACTTAACGGTATTAATTATCCTTGACTTATATTAAAAATAAAATAAACTTTATTTGAATTATACTGGTTGCTAACAATCAAAGTCATTGACTATACAGCAAAACGGCAAGTTAATAAAAGTAAACAATTCAATAAATTTTAATGTACGTAAAATTTGTCAGCATGTTAACAACAAAAATTTTCACTTATAAAAGAAATTAAATTGCAATGTAAAATGGCGATAACAAATTTCTTACCCCTAAAAATATACATTTCCTGACCCTAGAAGCCGTTTTTGCATTACGTGACTACTATCCTAAGAGTTGCCAAATATATTTCTCTACATAAGTAGAGAGTAAGAGTTGTTGTTAAGTTGTTTCTCTAGTTCTAAACTTTAGTTTCATATCAATTCGTTAAACCTTCAAGAAATGCCCATTCAGACCAGTCATGATTTCCAAAACAAATTAAAGATATATTTGATTGCCAATATCATATATTTTTCCGAGCGCTGTTCTTCGAGCTACTTGAATTGTCTGATCTAAAAATAGATACAAAAAGACGAAAATATCTGATGTTCATTGTACAACATCGAATAAATTGCTCACCAAATTCTTTACATCTACTTAATTGATCCTTGAAATACCACCCAAGAGTTTCTATTGACTCTTTTATAGAATTCATTCAAATAACGATTTTCATTTGTTACGTTTGTTATATTATTATCCTTTTGTTACGCCCAAATTTTTAACGTTTGAGACAAATCGCTTTTATTATAATACTTTCATTTGACTTCTTGGCATTACCACAAGAGAGCTTTTTTTTCTCAATTCGGTGGTCGATTAAGTACTTCTTACTATCTTCTTAAGTAGATTCGGTGACAAAAATGAAGATGGGAATAGAGCCAGAGATAAATATTAATTTTTAAAAATACTTTAATTTTCATAACTTAATCTTCCCCTCAAAACAAATACCTACTAAATCAACCACCGCTGGCGCATTTTGGATGGAATAAAAAATACGGATTTACAAAAAAATAATATAACTCAACTGAAAACTTACCTAATATTTTATCAATTTGACTTTGAGAACTGACTAATTCACTCGTATCAAAAGGCGCACGCCAACGCGCAACGCACAGTTCGAAAGTGGTGGTTAAAGCCAAAATGGATCCAATTCTGCAACTTTTCTCACTTTGGGTGGTAAAATATTTGCCAATAATGGTCTCAATCGTATACGTCTTCCACACCTCACAAAGTGAAAGTACTTCAAATATTGAAGATAATCTTCAATTTACCTAATACTAATGAAGTAGTAGCATAGTACAGTCCTTCCCATGTTTACAAATTTGAAACAAGTTTCGTCATGTCAATATTGGATTTGCCATACAAATGAATACATTCTGACACAATAGGGGTTCCATTTGACCGCCCCGTCTGTTTGCGCAGACAATTCTCACTGTGCCGGCTTACCACCGACCGATGCACTGTGGTCTGTGTAACATTTGCTTCCTTTTTCCACGGGATCCTGGCCATACCAGTCATGCTTCGTGACTTTAATGAATAGATAAAATATTTGTACCTTTTTGAAATTAGGCGCTGTATTAATGAAGGCCACCTATGAGCCACACTTAATAAGGCACACCATAGTTACACACAATTCATGATAATAATATGACGTCATTATTTATAGACACTCAAAGTCGTTACTAAGAGTTTTTTTGCGTTAAAACTAAAGTCTCCGACATAGCTCTTTGCAATGAAAGATTCGTTTTACAAAAGTTAGAAAAAGCATTACTTAGGTATTTCGTTTTCGTAACGAGAGAGAGCAAAATTGCAGAGAGCTAATCGATCTATTCCTTTCTAATACCAAAAACTAATGCCACTGGTATTTGTTTACTATCGTAATTAATTTTCTGTTCCGAACGAATACCAAATTTTAAATGTTTCAATAAAGTACCTAATCTGTTCCCAACGAATACCAAAACATAACTTTTGGTACAGTCACTGAAACAGTTTACTTTGCTTTTTAATATTATGATCGTAATGCAATCCTAAATCAACAAATTCACTCCGTTCCGGCATTTTTACTAATTATTACTAAAAAGTTGTTTTCATAGGATTTCTTTTTGTTATTTTATAATAGTTCATTATTTTTAAAAGTTAAAAGTTGACGCTCTTGTATGAATACTAGACTGTCTGATACAGTGGTATATTATAATTTCTATAGTAAGTAAGTACATACTTTATTTCATGTTAATCGTTGATCTGCGAGATATTTTTAACTGTTGCATTTTGAAAACTAAAATAAATAACTTTGATTTGTTGAAAAGCTTTATATTTAAGTATACGTATAGGTACTTATGCAATTTCATAGGTCTGATTGTCTGTATTATTATTATAATACTGAACCAAAGGTTTTTCTACTACTCTTTAATTTGTTAAATAAGACTGATTCTGTATAAATAAACACTACTCAATTTTATTCATGGCTGTACCTCATTATATTTAACGTATTTCGGGATTCGTTTATGAGTGGTATTCGTCCGGAATAGAAAATTTATTACGATTACAAACAAATACCATTGGTATTAGTTTTTGGTATTAGAAAGGAATAGATCAGCTAATCTGGGTTTTCCGCACAATGACCGATGATCTGGTGTAGGTTTCCATTGGATGCAAAAGCCGCTCTCATTGGCACATTTTTGGAAGATGTCATTAGTGGACATAAAAACAGATACGAAAAGTAACATAAAGTAAAAGTCTGCTTTTGAACTGCTTTACTTCTAATCTGTAATCTGAGTCTGCTTCTAATTCCTTAAGAAACATGATTCTTATATTGAACCTACGACTTCCTCATACTAGACAAAATAACCAATCGCTATTGTAGCAACTCAATAATCCAAAATTCCTGTCGTAAATTTTAACTAGGGTGCTGAAACGAGGTGTTAACTACTCTAGTTCGAGTTTAAGTAAAGCAGGTGGTGTAAAGTATAAACTTGTTGATTTAAGTAATCAAACTGCAGCGTGTGGTTCTAACTAACTGTGTTGTTGGTGAAGCTGAAATAGCTGTTAGGAGTTTATTAATTGGGTCAAATAAGCGGTGACAGGCTTTTTTTATTTATTAAAATCGACTAAGCGGTTAACACTGCGACTGGAGGCTGTCTATAGGGCCCATAATAGGGGACGCTTCTCTGAAACATTATATTTATTTGTTATCAGAATTAGCAATCACATCCAAAATGTTGCATGTCAAATTCCATAATTTTAGTGACATATTTCTGGCCACACTATGAACACACTTTGATGGGTCACCATCATTTAATTTGTACTGTACAGCCGTGTGCATTTGTCTGAATGTTAATTGAACAACTTCCAACTGTACACACATCGCGGTCAGTATTAATGAAGTTATTTCAACGAAACGCGATTTACATGACCATTTTTCCGATTTTAGACTTGCGATCCTAGATTGAGAGCATCCAAAACTAAAGGTAGTTTTCTCAGCGTCCACTTGTGCGATCGTCAGGGAAACTGTCTGCAGCAAAACACCAAAAAATCCGGCAAATCGAATCCAACCAGAACAGCATCAAAGTGCAACCATCAGCACCCTTAGTCTCAAAGAATGCAAAGACGCTTCAAAACATCAAAGTCTATTTTTAGCGTCTCGGCCGTCCAGAACCAATTACGTATACAGATATGAACAATTGACATCGAAGCGTGGCCAATGGAGAACAAGTTGGACACTATTAAAAGGAAATGAGAGCGTCGCAAACGCGGCTCGGGCCGAGCGAAATCCAATTTGAAATAAGTGCCTTCTGAATTAATCCAGCCACTTTGAACGAACCGGATGAAATTTCTGGTATTTTTCACGTCTAGCAATAAAAACGAGCCCTCGACGCGGGAAAAAGATGAGTAATAGCCTCACCCTGAGCTCTGAGGAACTGTAAGGAATAATAATATTATGCTCGTATGAACCTTTTTAATCCGACTTGGTTAGTATATTAGCTGGTTGAGGTTGTAGTATGAACTTATTGATTTAAAAAGGCCACAGGTACAGCTGCAGTTGTGCTTGAACACCTTTTTTGGATGCAAAAAGTTTTAATATTTATGATTGAGTATGATCATGAAATACCAAACCATAATAATTCGGTAGCAAGGCGGTTTTACCACAAACCAATTTATTTCTTCCCTCAAGTTCACAAATTTCAATCAACGCTAATCTAGCGCTCAACCACATGCTGTCCCGTAAAATGTCAATAGAACTGAAAAGGACAGCTATACTTCTGAGGGATGCCCAACCTGACTTGACTGACTATTAGGACATCTTCTACTATGAGGACCAAAAGCTTGGTGTGCCTTCTGAAACACGTAGCTCCTTCATTGAATGTAGTTTTCGTAACAACCGACAGCTTAATATGATGCGAGTTACCGATCTGGTTCATGTTTTGTAGAATTCGATCTGAAAATTGATCCTGGTCTTAAGAATCTGGTTAAGTTTTCAAACTACTGGGCGTCCGCGCAAAGTTTAAACTACCAACAGTATCGAAACACTTTGCTGTGTCAAGAACATCGACCCGTGCTTAAGGGTTCTCTAAAACAACAACCGATGAGGTAAAGTTAAACACCGCTTCTGGTTACACAAGTGGTCGTAGGTGGAACTGTGGAGCGTGTCTATTACCATTTCAATGTATTTTCTACTTTTACGACTATTTACTTTGGCAAAGTGGACACAACAGACACCAATAGTCGATGACTAAGCTTTAATGCATATTATTTTTTGCTCGAGAAATGTGTTCATCATTGTATTTATTTGTCTTGTTCACTTTTTAAAATATGACCAAATTATGCGTTTTTTGTAGTCATGTAGGTACTCGTAGTTCTAGTTCCTAATTATATTTGAACTAAGTGACTGAAGATCTCGGTAAGACACATAGTACTATGCAACTTCATCAATATTTCCGTAAAGTTAACAAACATAAAAAGGATACGCAATACTCACAAGATTTTTGTAGATCACACTAATGCGACTGGCAGTAATATTATATGTACAGTCAGCATCAAAATGATACCTAGGTGTGTACAGAGTGGTCAAATATGTCTGAAATAATGAAAAGCAACCTCATAACCATACTATTAAAATAGTGTTTCACTTGTAACAGAGTTTTGTGGCGCTTCCAATGACATATTATGACTATGTCATGGTAGTATTAAACTTACTTTTGTCAAACCGCCACCTAATATGTTGATAGTTACTGTACGTCGGGTGGGGCTCATTTAGCGCGCTACGTTGCGACGACCCAGCGCAACGTCAACAGTTGCGTCGTTTTACTATATCTCCATCGACATGGCCACATAATGCGTTGCGTCATCGCACGTAATGTGCTCCAAATCGAATGACGCAGCGCAATGCAACGCACAACTGAGCCTTCATCCTAACTGTATACCGTCGTAGCCTTTTGTGTGTACCGGACTTCACTTGTAACTAAAATGTTGCCGCTGAATTACCATAGAAAGCGCTTGAAACCGCCATGTTGAAATTCACCCTTTGAATGCTGTAAACGTTAATTGGAGTTGAAAACAAGTACGTTTGCTTTCATTAGATGTTGTAGCAACTTTCCAACGGTCATTTAAAAGTTTAATGCTTCGTCTTTGATAGGTAAATAATTATGTAAGACAGGAATAACTGAAATGATAACCATAACAACCTGATACATAACAATTGCGATCAGAAATAGCGTCATGAGCCAGTGGTTGAACACTCTGGCTCGGTACCCGGTAGTCCCGAGGTCAAAACTTGCCTGAACACCTACTTTGTGTTCATTGTACACTTGGCGGCTGATCAGTGAGAGCACTGATAAAAACCAAGCAACCCGGATAACAGTGGTAGGCTCACCTCTTACCACGTTGGCTGAAATTATCTAGGTGGGCTTCTAAATGTTCCGTTCGCCACTACGGCCACAATCAGTGTGCCTCTGACTACCCTGACTAATCAGTGTGTCTCGTTTGAGATAACAATATGGCCGTGAGATTATGAATGCAAAAGAATCCAGGCGTCGAAGGCTAATATGTTAAATACCAACTATTTTACAAAGCAACAATTAAATATGCCAAAAGGAAGAATATTGAGTAATACGTACAATATGCTTTTACTTAACTTAAATAAAGTGATTGGAATATAATTATTGACGCCTAAACACAGGAGATTCAAGTATTTCTAGGTAAACAAGAGCACAAGGCAAGAGGGTTGCATTTCTAGTCTAGTACCTATTGAAATCCAAGGATTCCAATTCAATCTCAGGATTATCATGGAATTCAAACTAATTGATAGTGTAACACAATTATTATTGAAGCATTGGATTTGCAAGAGCCATTTATACTTTACGATTGTTTACACAAACCAAACGTATTTAAGGCAGGTTAAGCAGTTCGTGATGACGCTAGATGTCAGTTGTTAAGCCTAGTCGAAGGCCTTATGGTGGCTTGGTAGCATCTGAAAGGTCTATCACCATATTTTGTACGACTGCGTAATGTAGGTACGCGTAGTTGGTTACGCGTGCACATTAACGCTGGCCATGCGTTCAACAACGCGTACATTCATTTTACTCATTTGTTCATTTGCAGTTGTACCTACGCATATCAACGCAAACGCACCGATTACGATTAGTCTGTACAAGGCGTAAGACAAAATTCACAAAGTAAACACTGATAAATTAAATGTAAATTTTATATTCAGAGTGTGCCATTCTCCATTATAGTGTACTAGATCATCCCACCAAAGTTTTTATGCCTTCGCATCCGGCTATATATCAATAGTTTTGTAATTCGTCCTAATTTAAGTACAACTGCCTGAAAATTAACATCACTGAAATGAAAGTTTCAGTGAACAGAAACGCTGATTAAGTAATTACTTGAACGAAAATCCCAGTTCCATTCGATAATCGTGTCTCACGATCGAAATTATCGTTGCTTACTTAAATAATATTTTAATTAATTGAAAATGCCCGTCCATTTTCGGGTGACATTATTTTTTATTGGAATAAAAGTAGCAATGTTACTAATGGCCCGAGGTCGTTTAAATATTAAAGCTGATTTTAATCCGAAACAATTAAGTTATTTTGGGCTGTGTTTCTTTATGTCAATCAAAATTAAGCATGCCGTACAGCCTTAATTTATTTAAAATTAAATATTAAAATAATTCAATTAAAAGAGCGAAAGGTCGTGGAGGCCTGTGAATAGTGTTGGCAAAGTGTCTTCCGAACTTCATGTATTATTTACATACATTTGTGAAATTATGTATTATAAAGTGTTTATATTTAGAGTTAATAATGGTTATATTGTTGCTATTGTTTTTCTCTTTACTTTCCACATAGCCACTACCTATGGGTTTCTGGATGAGATTGTTGTGGCAATGAGACCACCGGTTTTGTTTGTATGTCTACTTACAGTTAATTAGTTGCCAAATGTAATTTGTGCAGTAAGAAATATTTATTTTATATTTTGCTATAATCAACTAGTAATTCAGCAAGCGTGGTCATTAAACCGATATCCATTCAATAGTTTTCGATGTCAATGATCCATAACTATGTTGCTGCATATGAGTAGTATTGTACACTATACGTCACTATAGTCAACTTCCTGCTAACAAAACCATAATTATTTGTTAAAAAAAAGGAATTATTTACACAGAATAAATCATTCAATTGGGTATGTATTCGGCTGTAGGTTGTATAAGTCTAAAAAATTGCAAAGAATTATCATTATTAGGAAAATTAAAGGTAGATTTTTTCTTCTTAATTTCTGTAAACCTTAATTTATAAATTCGTTTTTATAGTGTTTAGTTTTAATTAAATATCTTGATCAATGATCTAAATGTTTAATCATAATGATATTTCCAAAACCAGAATGACTAATGTAAGTTACGTTTGTCATTCATTAATTTTGGAAAAAAACTGTTCTTATGAAATAGATCGATTTCACGTGGATGACTTTGAAGGTGTTTTGCCTTCAATTTAAAGTGTAAGAAAAGTCACTTGAACTATGTTTCCTTTTGTTTCAGTGCATCTTCCGAGCGCACTGCGTACACGTGGCTTCCGGACACCAGAATCGAGTTCTGCTCTCCCTACAGCCGACGTAAAAGCTCCAACTCCACCGTCTACGAGAGCGACTGATGGTACGAGGGCTTCGACCATCTCGAAGAAGCATTGCTCTGATTATGAACACTTGAAGTGCACACCCCGTACCACGAAACTCTCAGTGTCTAGTGATTATCGTTACATCGACTTGTTGAGATATCGTTTTTGTTTCAGATTTTGCTCTGTACACATTTGCCTTAATCTAGTCAGTGTAAATAGGAAATTATTTGTTGCATTTTCTATTGTTAAGTAAAAAAATATAAATTAAGTGTAAGCAAAACCTCAGTATCAGCAATATCAATTTTAAGCAACATTATTTAACAAAATTGTAACCAGCTAACTGGACTCGTATATTCCAATGCTCCCGCCGAAACAAAACATTTAAAATATAAAAATTCAAGCGAAAGAATAAGTAAGTAAAAGTTGATGAAAATTTTGCCCATAACTAATGTTTAAAGGTCATACTTTTAGCATGTATCATCATTATCGATTACCGTTAGAAAAATCTTCTTAAAGTCCAAACGGGGAATCTTCGCAAAGTGTAAAACATTTTTGCTCATAAATTCGCTAATATCCGCACATCTACTTCGAAACGAAGCAGGAAACTTCGTCTTGGTTCCCGAAAATGAATATTTATGACGGGCAACGAGTAATACGCCATTTATGGACAAAGTTAGAATGTATTCTGCCGACTTATCGAACGAACTGGTTCGCAAAAGTCCTTTGATTCCGGTATGTGTTCCGATCCTATACAACAACGAACAACACGATTTTACTCAAAGTGAAATCGCAATCAAAATCAATGAACCTGAAGACCATTTGGATTGTCTCCTGCTTAGAGTCCTCTTTAATTTTTACCGTAATATTTTGTTTAAATCCTTGGATATTTATACAAAATCGTACTAAGTTTTGACAGAAATCATCATCATCATCATATCAGCCGACCGACGCATAGGCATAGGCCTCCCCCAAGGATCTCCACAACGATCGGTCCTGCGCTGTCCGCATCCAGCGGCTTCCCGCGACCTTGACCAGATCGTCGGTCCACCTTGTGGAGGGCCTGCGTACGGACGTAACGTATTTAGTAAAAAGGTTAAAATGGGGTTTGTCATACCCCACCACACTCTCAGGGTAAAATTCTCAAAAGCACTAAGCAGAAGACATTCCTCAAAAGTGTTGGTTTATCATGATAGCATTTTTGAAAATATTGACAAAAATTTGGGACTTAATTTTTAGAATAACCGTGTATTATAATGTGTTAAAACACTAAGAAAACCTACTTGTTTACTTGAATCTTTTGTATCATAATATGATTAAGCTACTGTTATTCCTATACTTACGAGTATCTACCAAATACGAATTTTCATAAGAATAAAACTATAAGTAAGCGAAAGGTTTAAGCACGACTATGTAAGATAAGATAAGACCACAATGTTTTAGTGGTTGTAGATAGTAACTACTATGTACAGGTAGATAGGCAATCGATATTTGCTGTGATTTTTAATTTTACATTGGCTGTTGAAACTAAGCTTTTTATTAAGATAATTTTTCTTGCCGTCCTTTAGTCTGCAGGTCTGCTTAAAATAGTTATTATTTGCAATAAATGAAGGACAAGGTAATTTCTTCATCTGGAACCTCAAACAAATTGTTGGTTTCTAGTATTTCTGTTTTTATTTAGGTATAACAGATTAATACAAGCTTTGTGCATCTATTAATTACCGAAACAAAAAGTGTTTATTTCAACACAGCAAGAAAATTTCAACTTTCAGTTTCTTTCAATTAAAAAGTTGCAGTCTGCATTATTGTAAATGTTATATCGATAGCGTAATAAATTAAAAATAATTTAGATTAAGATTTATTTTTATAATTGCCTATTTTCATAGGTTGTCCCAGGTTTCACGACATACGACCCAAAACACATTACTTGTACAATATACCTTGTAAATAATATAAATAATAATTATAATATGTATAGGATGTTGCTTTAAGATGTTTTTGTTATTAACATGTTTATTGTCATTGAAAGTTGAAGGGAGTCGGAGACTGTAAAGATACTGTTTGAAGGACCTAAAGTGATTAAAGTATGGTATTTGTAAAATATTATCCTTGAAATGTATAATTTATTCACAGCATTTTCAATATAAAATAAGTATTTAAACACTGTTCATATGGGAAGTACCTGAAGCAATTAATAAAAGTCTGGTAATGCTACTATTATAATATTAAAATAACCAGATGTGTAAAAATTAAAACAAAAATAAATAAATCACTGCCTATATCAAACAATTATGTCATCAACTTCCCATTTTATTATGTGCTTAAACACTTATTTACGATTATATTTATAAAAATATTTTTATAATTACTTCCATATCTGCATCTAGAGTATCCTTTCTAGCATTACCTATTAGATCTAATCTGTCTTTGAATATTATATTTACTTACTGTTTAAGTATTTTGTACTCCTAAACAATGTTATGCGGCAATATCAAAACCAGCAATCACCATAATTAAAATAGAACGTGGTAAGAATTTCCATAATTAAAATAACAGATTAAAAATCAATATCAAAGTTCATAATTTGTGTATCAAGGACTTCACCATAATACGCGAATAATGAGTTTGATGATGACTTACGCATTTTCCAGAATGGCAACAGCAAGATACATTTTTTTTAAATTCTTTTTTCTAAATAGAGAATCTAAGTATACTTAGAAACCGGTTTATTTTAAGTTTACAGAAAGTAGACATTTTTCAATATTGCAATATTTTTTAAATTCTCACTTCAAATTAAATCATACTTGATTTTTAGAGGTCTAAATGTTTTGATACTGTCGCAAAACCACACATGATATGTTTGTATATACGCACAAATCATACTATAAAAATATTCTATTTCATTTGTACTTTCTAAATCATGTTAATTTTTAACAAATGATTTCATAATGAAATGCTGTACTCATGGAATAATTTGTATCATTTCAATTAAATAGCGTTATCCATATTCCCTAATGAGGTTAGCTATCCATTTGATAATTATTAAATGTTCACTAATGGAATATTTAAACTGTTTAATATTCCCGTGACGTTCATAGTAAACATTTTACAAGCGCAGTAAAAAATATGAAATATTTAGTCATGAAAATATTGACGTGACTAGCATTTTTTTAAGCAACTCATACTAATCACTAATTAAATAAAGCCCAGTACTGAAAAACATTCTTTTAAAAATACATGTTGCTTAGTACTCAATACTTTATCCAATCTAAAGATAGATAGATATATTCTTTATTGCACACCAAAACAACAGAAATCAGCAGCAAAGTATAGTACAATTTGGGCAGCTTTATCGCTAAATTGCGATCTCTTAGAAACAACCTTAGCTTATGAGCTAGGGCAACCATTATAGACCTTGTAAGGCACAGCAAAAAATTAGGAATCCTATTTAGTCATATTAAAAGCTATTTTATAAAGTCATTCAATTCGATCGGAGGGTTTACTAAACGGTTTAAAACTCAAAAGACTCACACACAACGCAAGAAACCAAAAAATAGTTACTGAAAGGTTGGTAGTGTTTTACAGCAGTACTTTGGACATACAACTACAATATGACTTTACAGTATACTAATAACACATGCAAGAAAGCATTGACTTCCCCTCACAACTTAAATAGGCTCTTACTTAATCAGGTGTGTCTGACCAACCACAGAGCGTAGGATTAAACTCATAATTAGTGTGACCTTTAAGAACTACGAGTCTGTCATTTAAATAAGGTTTCGTTTATTCTGAATGTTTAACTAGGTGTGAGACACAGACGGTTTTCCAACCACCACTTGCTAGCTTTTGTAGTGATGGCAAACTATAAAGATAATTATTTTTTATCGATAGCTGCTCTTCGACGCTAATAAAGTTAAATATAGCACACAAACAATATACAAATAATAAAGGGCACTCAGATTGCAAAGAAACGAGCAAACAAGTTAAGAGGTGAAGACTACTTGATGGTCAATGATATCACAATAAAAAAGACGTAGATAGGTTATGTCAGTATTGACGCGAAGTCAAAAATTGACCCCTGGCGTACTCACCTTTAATTTGACCGTGTTTACAAGACAGCATGATTATTTCCTAGAGCATGAACGAGACAAGTACATGTTGCAAAGTGTTGTCACAAACGGTCAATGCTTTGCTCAGGTGATGATTACGGGTGCCCCTTTTTTAGCACAAGTAACATATTATCATTGCTGATGACCGCTGCAGCACGGGGGCACATTTTAGGTGGAGCTGATAAAGGTTGCAAGATTTTGGTAAGTAGGAACATCAAGTACAATCCATACACCGCCTACATCTTATTTTATTTATTTATTTATTTATCCTTTATTGCACAACGTGATTGTTACAAAGGGCGGACTTAATGCCGAAAAAGGCATTCTCTACCAGTCAACCATGGGGCTAAGCAGAAAAATATAGTAGGCGGTGCAGCAGTGTTTAATTTTAGAAGTCTGAGTATATTTTATGGGAAGGCCTATGTTCAGCAATAAGTATCTTTTGATTAATGGTGTTATGTTAATTCTGATAGATCCAATAGTATCACACTCCTTGTGACATATCTCTTGATCGATCCCGATAATCAGGACATGTCGCACTATCGATAAGCTACCGTTTTCTGTCGATATTCACCAGTAAATTAACATCACTATTACTGTGTCGAACTCACTAAAACACAGTTCGCTTTGTGACTTCAATGAGATCCCAAGCTGTTTTTGTGACGCATCGCCATACAAGGTGTAAGTTTGGAACGAATCGATCTTCGTGTTTCGTATTACAGAAGCTCTGGCGAGGCGGACTGGTTCATGCAACATAGTAGCTACTGAGAGGTAATTTACGTTTCTTACTTATAATAAACTTGCTTGCATGATTAGGTCTTGTAATAGGTAGCGATTCCATTAAATAAATATTTATACTTACGAAAACATCATGTTTTATTTAACTCTTTACCAGACTCCAGGATAATAATATTGTGGAAGAATATAATAATATATTCTCCCCACATTATTTTAAACCTTAGCCTTTTGAGATAAAGTTCAAAAACAATTGAAAAAACATAACTTGGCCTGGTTAAAAGTTAACTTAAAAGCACATTATTGATTGTCAAATATTTATTTATTTGATACCTGTAGGGCTAGCACGAACCGCTAACGTTTTGGTAATCGAAAAGTAATCGATACTTTTTCTTCTTTTTCCTATGTCTTTAAGAAAAAGAAGTATCGTTTACTTTTCGATTCCACTCCACAGTACACACAGAAGTGTTAATTCTAGATGATTCTAAAAAAAACATGACTATTACATTTTAGTTTCAAAAGATGTCAAACTTTACTCATTAGGATTGTTTTGTCCAAAGATACTAAGCAAATGAACGCTTATGTGATGGAGAAATACAATCAAGTTTTGTATTCAGACAAATTCTCTGGTGTAACAAGTTTGGGGAAGGCCCAGAAAAGGTGGAGTGACGATTTGCGGCATCATAGCGAGGACTGGCTTGGCCTAGCACAGGATAAAGACCTATGGAGAAAATTGGGAGAGACCTTTGCTCAGCAGTGGGGCAAAATAGGTTAATAAAAAAAAGAAAGATAAAACAAGTTTGGATAAAGCTCCCGAGTGAGTATCGAGTAAGTATTTTTCTCACTTTGAATAGTTATTGGCTTTCTCCTGCATAAAACGATTCAATCGTAAGCGTCATGGTCACGAAGCGTATTGGAAAGTTCCACCTGAGTTTATTTGAGTTATTCCATTTCGACAATCGGAAATCTGACGATACTAAATAGCCCATACATATACAAATTTCACAACCCAATAATATGCTTTATTTCCTGGATGTTACGATTCTAAAACTGCAAATCAGCAAGAAATTAAAAGCTTTGTTGATCTTTTACCGTTTTTCATGGGATTGCGTATCTAATACCAAACGTAACGAATTTGTTTTTTATTTACTATGTCTTGATTGAGAAGCCATGTGAACCCATTTGATCCAATCAGACAAATAAATTGGGGCACAATAAGGGTACTTTTGCTGGCTGTCAGTTATCAGTAAGTCACCAATACAGCAGCAACTTAAAAATAGTATGATTGTGTATCAAGGCAACAAGTGAATTTTAAAAATAATTATACTTCGTCGCTGCATCCTCGGGATTTTATCACAAGGTAGTACATTTCTTCATGTACCAGGCATCAACACGTTTTAGAGCTGGTATCACTGAAACAGAAAAAAAAACAAATTCCCTCCCTACGGTAGGTGCGTCGCTCTGACAGGTGACAAGTTCATCATTCGTTTCTAGTGTTCGGGCATCGACACACCCTCTCTCGTTATATTTTTTATATAACGGTTTCTTTAAGTGCTGAAGTGTTTGCAATAGTTGTAGTAGTGTAAATCGATAGATCCTAAATGAAATACAACGTTAAGATCGTACTTACCTTTCGTTTTAAACAATAACTAAATACGATCTACAATAAAAATCTACCCACATTTTCTTGCACAAAATGTTTTAATAAGAGAACTCGTGATTAAAAGTGAATCTTCGTATGACTGTAAACAAAGCTAAGCAATAGCATGACGATGCAATGTTTAAATTTAACAAAACACGTCAATGATGAGACCGTGAAGTGGTCTTAATCAATGTTGGCATTAATTTCAGCTGTTTATGATTCTGTTGAGGCCTGTCCAAAATGGACCCACCGTAACGAGATTACGATAAAACGCACACTGAGTGTGTGTTTCCAACAAACGAGACAAACAGAAGAAGAAGATCCTGTTTTTTCCCGTACCAAGTTGGTCGGTGCATTTTCAACAAATTAGCCAAGCAGAATAAAGGTTCCTGTTTATTCCTGTCCAAGAGGACGTCCCGTAACGAGAGCACGGCCAGGCCCACAACGCGAGTGTGGTTTCGAAAGCATTTTAAGGTGAAAATCTAATCGAAGACCAAACTGTAAGTTATTTTGTGCTATCCTTGCATAACAAAAACCTTTCTTTCTATATACACTAGTACCTAAAAACTTCAGGAATAAGATTGTAATTTCAATTGAAAACTAACGACTAAGGATAAGTCTTAGTAATGGAAGTACCTGACATTGAAATAATGTTTCATTTTGCTACTACACAGACACATCTGAGTAGCCACGCCACAGCTTTTGTAGCTATACAGCTATGGCTAACATCATAACTTACTCTAGTTGCTATAAAATTTATATTTAAATACATTTGATACCACTTCGTGGTTACCGTTTACAATATTCATAATATGATGAAGGCTAACACCCGTGTTACCACGGGATAACCACTCACGTAGGCTTGCTGCCCACGAAGTTCACAACATATGAGAAAATGACAATCCAATGAGGATTTAGCAGAATGAAGTATTCAATTAGCTATGTAATTAGAGGCCGACGCCGTAAAAACCATCCCGGTGAGTACCGGTGCCTAATTATTATTATTTTTTATATTTCTTAAAAAACCTGGGGGTTGGCCGAGAGTCATCACGAAGGTATTGTAAAAACCTGGGGGTTGGCCGAGAGTCATCACGAAGGTATAATAAAAACCTGGGGGTTGGCCGCGAGTCATCACGAAGGCATATAAATACAGAAAAATGATCTCAAATTTGAGACTTAATAGCTTGATCTGTATGTACATAAGGAACAAACCTGGGAGTTGGCCGTGAGTCAACATGACGGTAACGATATCGCAATATCTGAATTAAGGGCCTATATTCAATCCGTGAATGGCCCATGAAATGAAATAAAATAAAATGAAATAAAATGAAATAAAATGAAATAAAATGAAATAAAATGAAATAAAATGAAATATAATGAAATAAAATGAAATAAAATGAAATAAAATGAAATAAAATGAAATAAAATGAAATAAAATGAAATAAAATGAAATAAAATGAAATAAAATGAAATAAAATGAAATAAAATGAAATAAAATGAAATAAAATGAAATAAAATGAAATAAAATGAAATAAAATGAAATAAAATGAAATAAAATGAATAAAATAAAACATAAAATGAAATAAAATAAAACATAAAATGAAATGAAATAAAACATAAAATGAAATTAAAAGTATTTTCATAGTGATTATGAAAAGTCAGGTATGTATTAAACAACCTAGCCTTACCAGTATTTTTCTGTATCTTACCTTGCTGATGGTTTGATAACCTTACCTGGTGGCAGAGAACCCATGTAAGTTTTCCAAAATTTCCTTTATTATTCAAGAAATAATTATCTATGACTAGCAGCCGCCCGCGACTTCGTCCGCGTGGCCTTAGCTGTATGTGAAAAAAGATTTTCCCGCTTTTCTTGAAATTTTGCTGAATTTTCTTTGCTATAAACCTCACAGAGCGCGGGACCTTTCTAACGAATGCAAAACCGTGGAAATCGGTCTGTGCGTTATAGCATATTTTTATATAGTAGTTTATTTTAATATGATAAATAAGCAAAAGCATTTGAAACAACATGAATTGAAGAGACACTTAAATTCTTTATTATTAATAGTTTATTCTTATGAAGCGATAAACCTAATCCACCTAATAATTAACACAGTAAGTATTTAATGCAGCCACGCGTTTAACAATAACAACACTTAATAATGGTGTAAGTACATAAACACAGCCGTCTTTTAAATGTATATGCATACATGTATCTACTTGATTTACTTGTTGTTGAGTGGTGTGCTACGCACGCGGATTTCTTTTATATGCAAAATGCTACACTTTTGCCGTTTAGCAAACATTAGTGACTACTCATAATTCAGCAAGCGTTAAATTTGTCATTTAACGATTGAGTAGATGATTTTTAAAGGTATAACGGCTGTTTTAGCCGTTCAATAGGCACAACTTGTAATGTAGACTTGATTTAGTACCTCGATTCCGTGGTTATTTTTTGAAATAACAAAATCAATCAATAGGTGATGCCATGACTGGTTTTGACTTGGGATTAAAAGTTATAAATTGAACTAAAACCATCTCACATTGATCGCATTTCTGAATACAGGAAATGTATTGGAAAAAGATGTTTATTTTGTCTCGATTTCAGTAAGACTAGTACTTAGTCATTTGCAGATACTCTGACAGCATATACCTAAAGACAAAAATGTTTGGTAATGATTTGCAGATTACCAATTTATAGGAAGTAGTTTTAGCTTTTATTGTTCGCATCTGGCAAGGTTTGTTGATTAAGAAATTAATTGCAATCAGATGCTAAATTACAATTTAATAGTTTTAGTATTTGATATTATGTAGGTAGGTGACCTACCATTAAGAATTTGTTGCATACGCACTCACGAGTAGAAGACATCGTGGTCTTTCATTTTAAAATGACAGCAATAGGTTATAAGTTAAGTTTTTCGTCAGAATAGGACTGAAATCACAATAATAATTTAATGAAAAATAACACCTTCGCATAAGCAACAGCTCTTTTATTAGTTTACACTTTAGTAGTGTACCAAGCCAAACAAGATTTGACATTTAATAAGAAATTCACAGTAAGAAGATTTAAGGAGAGAAGTCAGTAGAATATCTTAATGCAATTCTAACCTTAACTGTACCAACAGGGAACTGTAGGTACCTGCCTACTTACAGTGTTACGGATATTATTCGCATAGCGATAGTTAAAAATAGACGATTTCCACTCACGAAAACATTGTCATAAAGAATAGTAAGACGTCTCATCCTTACAAAACGCCCCAGCTTTCACCAGAGTGGCATAAATTACCTAAGTAATAATACCTCAGTTAGGTTATTAAATTAAAAACATAGGCCAGCTGCATTGACTAGGTCATGTGTAGTTTCTATCTTGGAAGGACATTTCAATCAATGAGAGTCATAGAAACTCTTAAGAAAAATAATAAAAACTAAAGCTTATTATGCCTAGGTTATTATTCTTTCGGATTCTAAAGTCTGCTTACTCTGTGCAGTAGACAACATACATACATTAAGAAATATTATTAGCAAAAACTAGGAGAGTAAGTTACTAACTAACTTACTTTAGTACCCACTGCCGTTGGGTTCTATTTGGGAATAGGTTTTCCAAACAACAGCTTTAGTTGAATTAAGTTAGGTGACTAATTAAGTGTCACCCATACAACGAGCACATCAATGCTGGGCATTTAAATTGTTGTAATAAACCACTGCCCAGTGTACTTGTATATAATTATGAACCACCTTACTTTAAATTTATTACGAAAATATTAACGGAAAAGTTGCAGCTCAAGCTGCTAACCTGTTTCAATAGACGTCGTTCTTTGATTCCGAATTTACTATGGATTAAATATTCGAGTAAATTAGGTTCTATTATTGGGTGGTATATGTATACCTGTTCTTGTGTGTGGTAACAGCAAAGTTCATACAGTTACCATTAAGTTTTTTTTTAATTCACATTGCTTAAATTAATATTAATTATTATGCAAAGCATATTTATAACATGAAGTTATCTTAATATATATTCATCTTGGAACATAATACTGAAGCTGCGATGATCTTTTGACTTTTGGTCATTGGTCCTTAATTTTGTTGCGTTTTTATAGTAAACAGGTAAAATTATAATAAACGTTACCTATTTCACATCAAAAATAAAATTTGGTATCAAATTCAATTTGTAAATCCTTGATATTGATTTCCCTAGACCTCTAAACATCTACCTTGTGATAAAATCCCGAGGATGCAGCGACGAAGTATAATTGATGATTAAACGAACTTACCTTAAGTGAAGTTCTATCATAATTATATGAGTCGCTGCATCCGAAGGGATTTTAGCTCCCACCCAACCCATAGTTACCATCGTACCCTTTGGTAACTGACCCGAGTAACTTTAGGGAAATCTGTCTCTAAAAGAATGATGAACTTGTCACCTGTCAGAGCGACGCACCTACCGTAGGGAGGGAATTTGTTTTTTTTTCTGTTTCAGTGATACCAGCTCTAAAACGTGTTGATGCCTGGTACATGAAGAAATGTACTACCTTGTGATAAAATCCCTTCGGATGCAGCGACTCATATAATTATGATAGAACTTCACTTAAGGTAAGTTCGTTTAATCATCAATAAACATAGCTTAGTGTTCAGTTCAGTTTTCGGAACCAAGTTTTAGTGCATGTTTAAGTTTTGTTCAGGCTAGAATAATTATGACTGAAGTAGAGATGCTATTCTACCTTGCAGTAGTTTTAAACAAACACACCGGGCAAATGTTTGAGTGTATAGTACTACCTGCTACTAATTAAATCCTCATGGTATGCTGATTATCCCACACTTCCGGGATGCAAACATAACATACGAGAGTCTACATAAACATATTAATTCAGTAGCTGTTACTGATTGAGGTAGCACGTCACTGCTGCTTACTCATTTGGAAAATAGAATAGACATTTGATAATTACCTAGTAGAAACACAGTATTGGTGGCGCGTATTAAATTTAATCAGCCTGATAGATAATACAGCTTTGAATCTAACGGGAAAGGACTATTTTGGCAATTAAAAGCACACGCTTGATATTAATATCGACAAAACAAATAAGAGATTGTATTTTCAGTGAATGCAGTATAGTAAGCAAGTAATTTCAGTATTTAAAGTACAAAATAAACCGGACAAGTGAGAGTTTGGATTGGATTGATGACAAACTAAACTTCGTATGTCAGAGAAGTACTCACTTACATTAAACACAGTAAGTAAAAGAAAGGTAGACTAGGTACCTAAATGCTGCGAGATTTTACTTACAGCCGGATTTCATAACTTCAGATCAGCGGAAAGTACCTTGACTGGTTGATTCAATTTGAAGTATCAACATTGATCAATGACCTTATTTATTAATCGAAGAATTTGTCATCTGAAACTGAGCACGCTATTTAGTTTACATTCATTCGTACTTCTTGCTTTAGCCGGGGATGGAACGATTTATGGCATTATATGTGAATTGCTTTGTTTGTGGACATACGTCGCAGGCGCGTTCGGTTTCAGATTAGTCAACCGCTACTCAGTGATAAAAAAAGCAGGCTCGTAGTCTCTTATTCTTATGGCAAAAAAGCTACTAAGAAAAAAAATGCTTCGGTGTGTAACACGCATTCCGAAAGTGGTTTACAAGATAAATTCTGTAGCATACAACAATTAGAAAGTTCATGATGACCTCAAGGTACTAGTAAAAAAGAAAATATCACGGACCTGACAACTACCTGGCTTGATTCTTACATCACACTGCGTTAAACAAGCAAACTTATACGAGTAGATCATTCACACATTCGTAACGAAACGAAGGTGCTTAACAGTAACATGTTATAATCGTTAGATATTTGATCGATCGGACCTACCGGAGTTAAAACGTTAGAAACCAATTCTCACGGCAAAGTCAATAAGACGAAAATGTAGTAAACAAATTTCAACAATGAACCACAGTGTGGATCTTCATTCCACAAACGAACGAATACAATCGAAACAGAACTCACTGCTGTTGAAATTAAAATCGACAACGTATCTGAATGGGAAACTAAATTTCTGGCTACTGCATTATATTGACTTTGCCTTTGTAAACACTAATAGGAAATTCAAAAGTGGGAACCAGTTGAGTTGAAACAGTGAATATGGTAATTTTGTTAGTAAAACAAGATATTGTTTGCGTTTCTTTAAAAGTTTGAATATTTATTTTACGTTGCAGCTCTATTATGTAATTCTATAAAAGATGTAAGGTTAAAAAGTGTAAGAATCCTTTTTGAAATAGGTAAATTTAGTAAATCATCATTTCATTAAGTAAATTATCACTAAGTTGTGTTGAAAATGTACATCTTTTTTTTATGTCATTGCTAGATTAGCCTGGTCAAAATTTATTCCAAGCTGCTAATCTAGGGGTAGTTACTGAAATTAACCATACATTATAAAGCACAAAGCCTTATTTTGTTAGCACTACCAATAGTCAGTCACACCACCAACAGTTCACATTTAAACTGTTGTTCAGTTTGTTTGACCTCGGCTAAGTGAACTGGTTATTTTTAAACTTCAACAGGTCAGAAATGATTTAGTCAAATAATATCATTTTTATAAAATACCCAGGTTGGCCATAACATCATCTGATAAGTGGCTTGAAAATTCAATTGAAGTTATATTAAGGTTCTTACGAACTCTAAACGAAGACAGGTATTGCAAATCTCTAAAATACCTTCGGATTATGCCTTATAAGACGTTAATCCGCTTTTTATTCCCAAGATATACGCCTACGGTTTTATAACGTTACACATTTTATGGGAGTTTAAGGGACTCTCTGAGGCTTTTTAAGTGAGAGGCTTCACATCATAAGTAAAGCGATAAATTTCAAGCTTATATCCATGATTATTTAAATACGAGTAACCTAAGTTGTATCCTTTTTTGTGTTTATAACGGCCTAATCTGAAGCTAGTTAACAATCTTTATGTTAACTTAATTTACTGAAAAGTTATTACTTAATTCTACTTGTAGTTTATCAGAACCGGTTGAGGTTTTAAGGGGGATGATGCCAATCAACATCTAATGATGTTGATAATGCTGCTGGGTTAATCACGAGTAATGAAATCCAGAATCAATAAAAATCTAGAGGGCGTCGTGGCCTAGTAGTTAAACACTCTGCCTCGGAACCCGGTGGACCCAAGATCAGATCTGGCCGAAACGCGCTTATTTTTTGTGCTCATTGTACAATTTGTAGTTAACTCTCCGGTGATGGAACACCGATACAAATGGGTGTTAAAATTTTAAAATCAATTAGGTAACACGAAATTTTAGTCAAAATTATTTTTCCTTAATCTCAAGTTATCCACCCTAGTCTTCTCAGTTATTTATAAGCATTCGAAGAATATAAAATAATATTGTTTATTTGCGTCAAAAATGGAACAAAAGATGGTCCTAACAAAAATGAGCCCACATTTCACCAGAACCTACCATGCAAACAGATTCATGCTAATTATACAAAAACATTATTACGAAAGCCCAAACAAAACATTAAAATAACTGGGTCACTACACCACGGCATACTCGTTCAAATAAATCATAATATTTCTTGACTGAATGAAACCTTTTTTCAATAAACTAATAATTAATAAACTCCAATCAGTAATTTAAAAATATTTTGATGTTATTATGTTGTAAACAAATTAAGTTAATGAAGCAACATAAATATGATTTTGGCTTAAATATCCTTATTTGTATGCGAAATTATCGGCCCACACTCTGTAAGATTAGATCCGGTTAATTGATTCGCAATAATTTGTGTAATTTAAATTATTAAAATGAAATTGAGTCGTAATCGTTATCATGTTTGCCTACAGCTGGATCATGGGTTTGATTTATACCTAGGTCAAAAAAGTTGACGTTATAACTTGTGAAAAGATTGATTGGAGATAAAAATTCTACTTCGTTACACGTCTTTAGTCTCAAATATTTTATTTCTTTTCTTTTCAAATTAGGATAACATGAGAGAGTTCGGTCAAAATCGTTTTCGCCGGCTAGTATGAAGTAGCCTGCCTGCTATAAAAACCTTTTATCTTAAAACCCCGATTTCCCAAACACAACTCAAAGTTGAGCATCTCTTACAAGTATAAGCTGTCACGTACAATTCCATTCACAAGTTGTGAATTCAGATGAAAGACATTTCGCTGTCTACTGCTTGGCTAGTATTGTGGTTCTTGAGAACTGAAGCAGTCTGAAATTATGGAGATCTGTTCTATGGTCAACTCGGTGACCTGGGCATCGTCTCGCTTACTAGACATTGTACCCCTTATTCTCAAGTAGACAGGGTAGGCAACTTGCAAGTTAAATCTTTGTGCTGTTGTTGCTTGCTACCGATGTTGTTTAGGCATCGGTCTTTGTGTCTCACAAAGAGGGATGCCTCACCTTGCCTCTATGGGGGTACTAGGCATACTATATACACCCGACCTCAACGCGGATTATTGGAGAGATGTGTCTATGGCCTTAGGTATCTTTAGTGATACACATTTCTGTCAATCGTTGACAAACGTACGACTCTCCAGCTCTCTGAAACGTATCCTTACCTAAACCAGGCTTTACTAGAAAAAACTCGATCTCACGATCTATTTCTTTTTATAAAAAGCTTATTTTTGGGAACAAACGCAGAATGACTACACCAAATCAGACAACTTTTCTTTACTTTGTTTGTATTGTCAGACCCAGGTTTTTAAGATTTTGTTTTTCAAAAGTATGACAATTGTAAATGCAAATTACGAAAATGAGAAAACTGAACGAATATTTCGACTTTGGGCGTTTGACAGTTCTGTGTTTGAAAATATTACGTCAGCTTGTAAAATAATATGAAATAGTAAACAAACGAACAAGAAAATCCAAAAGCCCTTTAAAATGACTACTAATCCTTTAAAGTTAATCAGCAACTCACAAATCTTGTCAAGCCTACAAAACTACGAGTATAACCCAGCACGCAAACCTTCATGTTATTCTTTACCCCGACTATAATATTCGCACGGGCAAGCTATAAATTTGCGCGGACTCACTTGATAGTTGCCTTTTAAAGGTGGCTTTAAGAGTATAGTTAGGCAACAAGTAATGCTAACAACCAGGGCTTACACGACACCAGTGCTGTGATACTGGTGCCAGTTTAATGCCTGCCGTTCTCGGCGCCGGAGCATTCAGAAGCGAAATAATCAAAAGATAAATCACTTATGCTGGTAAGGGAAACATGCGATAATCCAGATGGTGTGTCTTGTCTGTGTTGGGAATTTGTGAGTTAATTTATCAAGGTTTCGTTATTTATGTGAGGTTTGGATCTGGTTGAGATTAATTTATAAGCATTTTTGTTTGTTGTCCTTACTTTTGCTTTATTGAAAGACTGGCCCGTTGGTGCAATGGCAATGAGTAGAAATCATAGGTTCAATTCCCTTTCATGACCAATATTGTTGTATTTTCTAGGCACTGGTGTTACTATTCATTTTATTATGTATTTAGTAGCAGTCTTTGACAATCTTTAGAACAAGTTCTATTTGATTTAGGGTCCCTGATCAACATGATATCAACATTAAAGGCATTCATATTTTTGAGTTGCTTATTTCAGAAATATTTTCTCTTCTTTGTAAGCACCTTTTTTTACGGGAGGAATCCCTTTACTGACTTCCCTCCTTACAGGGGAAAGGCTGGGGTGTGGGGCAGGTGGGTGCGTCTCACCAAACCCCCGATGACCTGCTTCAGCGCGTATGCAGAGGTCCCCGTGATCCCTAGTCAAGAACTCGATGCCGGCGGACCCTTGGTGCGCTATGCTGGCATAGCCAGCCCAGCTCGAGGGGAGTTAGACCTCCCCTCTACATCCGCAGGTGTGTGGTCACTGTTACACCGCGGCCCTTCCTCAGGGCCACTTGGAATAGAGGCACACAGCCCCCACCGTGTGCACTCCCAGTGACCCCGAAGGACCCCCCTAAAGTCGCCTCTTACGACAGACGGGGGGAAGCGTGGTAGGATTCTAACGCCCCATACCACAGGGCGATTCTTCGAGAGCACCTAGTTTATTATGCCCTATGTCCTTGGACCCAAACCAATGACACACAAGCCTATTAACATACACTAAAAGGATAGCCCATTTCTGGTTTGTTTTTTCAACTTGCTAATGATGCATCTTAAATTCCTAACTATGAAAAGGTCACTCACAAAAACTATAACACGGACACATCCGTCAGCAAAGCATAGTATTTAAGTATGCTTCACACTGCATACTAAGCAGGAGAAAAGATATTTTGGCTGAAGCGAAATGAACTCCAAGTTGAAACCGAGCTATGGAATGTTATTTAAAATTCGTAAAACTGATTTTAAATAAAGCACTGCACTTGAAGGAACTCGTTTCCAATCTCCATCAGCTCAAATTGAAATTTGAACATGGCATGGCTAAATCAATCATGTCAAACGCCCGTGTTACACTGAAAAAATAGCAGCATTAACTGCTGCTATATATAGGGAGTTTTTTGTTGTTTTCGAAATTATTTTTTTTAATGCTCTTTTTTTTTAATGTGCCGCTGTAAAAATTCTACGTTCATGAGAAAATAAAGCTGAATATAGTTACCCACTTTGAGTGTAGCCGTACCCTAATCCAGTGCCACACGGAACGCCCATCGCGTATTGTATGCTAAGTGCGCCCGCGCAGGCAGTAACGTGATCGCACTAACATGGGCTGGGACGGACCACTTTTGGTTAGGACACCGCGTTTGTCGTGCGTATTACTTGTAGGAATCCATTTAACGACGATTAAGTTTCAATATGGGCTTTGTAAAGTACACATTTTGAAGTTTCCGCACCGATAAAACATCTAAGCATCCCGGATAACGGGCTAGGCTAAAACAAGGCATTTCGAAAAGAATTGCCTGAAGGTTGTCTGGAGGAGATCGCTCTCAGCGATAAGACCGCCTGTATTGTACATTCCAGACATCTATAAGCATCTCTATGTAACTTATCTTCTTTGTGCAATAAAGTATATCTTATCTTATTGCCTGATTAGTGTTGATGAAATTAAAGAACTCACGGAATAAAATACAACAAAAAACAAAAAAACAATCCATATTTACAGCTCAAATACTCAGTTGATAAAGTTCAAAACTACTTTGAGATAACAAAGATCCAAATATCACTCAAAACTTTCAACACATCGCTTAGATTGCATGAAATGACTGTGAAGTGGTGTTATCTTCAGCGAACACAGAAAGAACACTTTTCTGCTCATACAATAACAAGAATATGGTTGTTGTTCAAGAAACTTTCAGTGTACTTAAGTCTTGTTTCAACTTTGCAATAGAATTTACCACTTACTTGCTGAAAGTATGTATAGTGGTGGGACCCATCAACCGTGTTATAGCCGTGCGAAAATGACCCTTCAAGCTTTGTTGATACGAGCTGTCAGCTGAATACAAGTTGAGCTGTGTTCTTGTCTATATGAAAATGAAACCAACTTTTTATTCTCAATAGCCACATTCAGAGTCATCTAATGAGGATAATGGTTAAATGAACAAGACTATTTGTCAAAATTTGTTGTTTTGAAAAGTCATTTATTTAATTGATTTTACTATTTTTCATCAATGTCAATTGACATCTCTCAGTGCGGTCGTTAGTGTAGGTACTAAAATAGTATAGTTATGAGACCATGGGATTGATTTTTGTTATCATCATCCACTCTTAGAACTTTTGTCGTATGTCTGTCTACCCTCGGGCCTCATCAGTTCGCCATCATTCTGAGTTTTTGTTCTTATCACAACGATTATTGAGTAGTGGAGAATGATACAATAAAAAAGACGTAGAAAAGTTATGTCAGTGCTGACGCGAAGTCAAAAATTGTCCACGGGGTACGAAGTAGTTTACTTGACCGTGTTATAACGTGTAAACAAGACAGTACGTTTATTTACTAGAGCGTAAACGAGACAGATAATGTTGCGCAGTGTCGTCTCAAACTGTCAATGCTTTGCTCAAGTACACGAAAAGTTCTGATTTCTGGTGCCACTTTTTTAGCACAAGTAACATACTTAACTCACTTTTGTTTTATAAAATATCATCGGTAGTGGGTATGTAAAGAAAGGTTACCTCGATTTGCGGTTAACACAAGTAAGCTTTACTACCAAAAGAAGACAAAATCGTTGGTGCTAAGAAAGTTCAAAGTGCACCTTGTACATCTATCAACTTACTGCCGTTGAATCTTTTGTTCTTTATAAGTTTAAGTGCATAAGATCGTTGGCAAACTCCAAAGTTGTGGTTAGTGAATAAGTATCAACTCTGTAATCATTTTAACAAATTCAGAAGTGCATTGAACGTGTATTAAAACTTTATTTGCTTCAAGATAGAAGGTACATTTGCCTTCTGGCTTCAGACATACTTTGGTAATGGATAGAGGAAGAGATCCAAGTTTTGGTTTTAACCTTGAAAAATAAATACAATTATACTGGTCATGTTCATGAAGAAATTTAGAAAGATAATTACGTCCCGAAAGCAGATTTCCTGGCAAATGAATTTTATCTCGAATTTACAAGATAAAATTCGAACATTTTATGACTAAATACAAAAGCTACACAGAGAAACTCATTTTATCTGTATCAGTAATAATAAGATCTCTTCTGAATAGCAGTACTTTATTTCCGATCAAAGTCTTTGTTCCATAAAACTTTTATAAACTTGATACCGACGTGACAACACCAGTTTGTTCCTGAATGGGTGTCAAAGGTGAAATCGTGTGTAACAATATACTGACAATGTTGCCGCTTTACGTTTGTTATAGCAACAAAAGCACATAATTTGCATGTTTGTAGCGTCATGTAGAGTTCATACTATTGAGATTTGATATCTGAGAAATAACCTCGTTACCTCGAATTTTGTATGAAATTTTGCTGACAATTTTTCTTCTCATCGAAATGTTCACATTGAATATTTAAAGTTGACTGAATGAGCTGGATATACAATAATTAGTAATTGGTGAATGTTGGTTTACCTATTTTTACCCCTAAACCCTCAGACAGGTGTCAACCAAAGGTACATAAGCGGATGCTGATGCCTAACGTTATGTTGACAATATATGGGTCAGGTACACTTTTAGGGTCTATTCAACTGTGAGTTCCTTTTTAGAACTTCTCAACCGTTTTAAATAACTAAGTACGTACACATTTTAGAAATAGGCAAGAAAAAAAAAATATTTTTGCAACCCACAAAGAAAAATAATTCGAAACAAAAGATCAGTAAAAAAAAGAATTTCTAAGATTGATTTCATGTTGTCCTCGTTTCAACATGTGCCGTTGCAGGGAAAAGCTGCGATCATGATTTGACAACGTCATGCATAGTGTCGTCTAACATAAAATTTAAAGACAACATAAATGAGACCAAAATGAAGCTGAGTTCCATCGTAATACCAGTCTAACTTTGGTCAAGGATGACAGCAGCTGCGCGGGAGACGAGAAATTAGTAAAACTAATGATGGGTCAAAAAAAACCACCACTGACTTTCAATCATTTTGTTGGATAACCTGATACCGTTTGCTAGATTTCAGTGTATGCAGCTATGTTAAGCAGTGGACATAAGTAAGCGGACTTTGATGATGACAATGAATAAACAGGAGTTCTAAACCTCGCCTAACGTTGATAGTTTCCGCATCCCATAGCATGGCATTCGGAGGTCATCAGTCATGCGACGGCGCGTCATCTGTCAAAACATACAGTTACAGTTTAATGGATTATTGAATACGCCCGTTTTCAATCATGCGGCGAGTAGATTTTTTGCGGTGGGACCACGTCACTTGATTTTAGTTTCGTGATTTGTTGTTATATGCGGCGTGGGCGGCGCTAGAGTCGCTTGATTGCGGTGATTGATGTCCGATTTAATGGCTGGGTGTTTTGTTTGTACGCGATGGTTAACTTGTGTTAATTTGGCTGTTTTTTCTTCTTGATAACCCGGATATTATTATGACAAGTGCTTCATTACAAGTAAATGTAGCCATAAGAACTTGTGGACATTATTTCAAGAGCTTTGACAAACATTGTTGTGTTTGAGAATAAATATTATTGAACTGGCTATAGAAGAATTTATAGGAATGAAACAAAAGAGTTATCATTAACTTAACTTAACTAGATAAATAACGGATTAAACTTATTGTTACACTAAGGTGTATAATAAATTAAGCTAACATTAAAGGTAGTCGAATCTTACACGAAGGTGTTGCAAATATTTCTAAGTAGGCATTCGAGACTTCAATCAGTGGGAATGGAAAAGGTATTCCATAGGTTTCACTACACCATTCCGAGAAACTTCTCGTCAAATAAAATATTAATGGCTATATTTTTCAAACACTTGATCATTTCATTTCCTTGGTCTTTATTAAAATAGCTAAGTGTTCAAAAAATCGTTTTAATAATCTGCACTTGAGACCAAAAATTTAATTACATTTTGAGCACTACAAGGAAAGAATTCCACTTAGCAAATATATTTAAATTAAATCAGGTTATCGCATCCTTTACACTTCCTTGCCAAACTAACATCAATTAAAACCAAGTGTTACAGTGTCAACTCGTTACCGGCCCGAAGTTGTTCTAACTCAAAATGTTCGCTGTAACAGTAACAAAGGGCAATTAGTAAACAAAATATCCATGGCAACTGCAAAATGTAAACACGTTGATGAATCTAGAGAGGGATGAGCTCCATGCACTCAGCTTATCTAATAACACCAACATAAGGCGGTGGCGTGAAAGACAGCGTGGCTCTAACCTCCAAATTCTGAAACGACACTCAAGTGAAGTTTCCATTGTTATTTCTACTTGCTCATCTGTTCTTGATGAGAGATTTTAAAACGTCAATTCGAACAAAAAAAATTCAGAAGCTTTATGAAAAGTGAAGTTTATGAAGTAAAAGGGAACTTACTTGTCATATGTTGACATTCATTGATCAGTGTTAAAGTGATTTCAGACCTCTCGCTCAAAACATGTGTCTGACTGCTTCGTGCAAGATTCTCATCTTTAATACATTCATATTTCGGTGCTCTTTAATAACTCGTCGCAGTGCGTTTAGTTCATGTAACGTAAACGTATTTGCATTAAGTTTTGCACACACCGTTACACAAAGCTTAAGAGTCTTAATACCCTTGAACTGTAGTTCTAAAAGTACAGCCATGTGAGTTTATTTCAGGCAGAACAAAGACCCTGCGAAAGCCGCTTATCTCCGCTTCTCCCCGACCACAACCCAACACTTGATCGGCACACGTAATGTACTTTACATCCCCTATTCGCGTGTTTTGCGCAAACAATCCAAGAGAACAATAAACATACTAAATTGCGCAAACAAGCGGATCCTTGAAAATCTTTAGACTCCTATATTTTATGTCTTAGCTTTATATATTTCATATAACATGGTAAATATTTGTTATATGCTCTGTTTATTAGGTTTAGCAAATAAATAACCTCGTAAGCCTATTACGAGTTATACAAATTAACGTAGGCATTTTAACTTTCTTTTCTTTCTTTTATAATGATCGATACCGTGCAAAAGCTACTCTACTGACACTTAAAATTAGTTACTTTGTGCTTTTTATTTTGTGACAAATGTACTACACTTAGTAAATGTACCTCAATGTCTCCAGACAAAAGACTTAAATCAGTGTGTGTTGCCAGTAATGGCATGCGGGAGTGCGACGTGGTCGTTCACTATAGGTCTCATAAGAATAGATCTAGATCACCCAGCGAGCAATGTAGAGAACGATGCTTGGTATTTCCCTGCTTGATCGAATTAGAAATGATGAGTTTCGCAGGAGAACTAAGTCAACCGACATTGTTAAAAGGATTGTATCGTTGAGGAAATGGTGGCGGAAAGGTGTTTAAATGGCGGGCGCGTACAGGACGACGTTCCGTGGGCTGGCCGCCTTCAAGGTTGTCCTAATCTGGTGAAGGTCGCAGGAAGCCGCTGGATGCGGTCAGCGCAGGACCGATTGTTGTGGAGATTCCCAGCCCAGCTGCGGGCGTAGTTCGGCTGACATAATGATGATGAACGTACCGTGTCTGCTGCTCTACTGACACTTCAAATGTATTTACTTTATGCCCTGTATTTATTTACAACTCTCAAGTACGTTGAATTAAGTTTGTTACGGTCAATTATTGAAGTTAGTTCAAAGTTCATTATTTTTCTACAATAATTACATAACATTCCAAATATTTTCTGACACAGGTGCTTATTTTGTACATAATAACGGAAGTGCACAACTTATTTCTTAACTGTTACCCGTTACTGAATAAACTATTTTTTTAAGAAATCAGAAATATCAACCGTTAAAACCTTACATCGGCTGATGCACGTAACGCTACTTACAAAAGAGTTCACCGTAAAACATGCACGTATCTTCCGTTTCGGCATTCCCAGCGCCTAATTACGTCAGCTTCGAATTCGCAAAGCTCTAATTTCCACAGCCGTGATTTTAATCCACCTCTGCTTTGTACAGAGGGGCACACATCAACCTTTACAAAACCATTGTAAAATGGGTCTTACGTCTAAAGCCTAAGGTGCCCCTATGTAAAGGTTGATGTGGGCGCCTCTGTACGTTTCCCACGAGTAATTATTACGATGTGTGTTGCACCTGCAGAAATACCCAAAACGGATCGAAATAAGCTGAATTGGTGCGAGCTATATTGAAAGACGTATTGGTGTAATACCACCATTTTGATGTTTACGCAAAATACGAGTATTTTGGAAACAATCGGTCTCATACTTTGTTTTAATATACTGTGAAAAAATAACAGGTAGACTTGGTTTTAACAGATAATTCAATATTTTAAAATCAGTCAAGTTGTAATTTAGTGATCTGATATTTATTTATCTAATTATTGCAAAATTAGACCTTATTCTAAGCGTAGGTATATGGCCCATCAAGTAAGGTGAGTTGTTTCTGTTTTCGCCCGATTGATTCATTATTTGACTTGCCTTTTTTTTTTTTTTTTTTTCGTAGGGTGAATGCCGCCGACCCGAGATGTTATGGGCCGACCCTGTGTCCTTATGCATACCCGTCCACCGGGGGGCAGACGGGTAATGTGGGGCTCACCTTCTGGGGGAGGACTTCTTGACAAGAAGCCGCCCAGAGGCATACCCACTACACACCCTGCGGCTTCCTCTCATCGCTCTTAGGTGGGGGAGTGTTGTGGGGCTCTAGCCAGTGGCCCTCCGCCATAACAACCCCCGAGCGGGGCCCACCTACACAGCGAGCCAGGCTATTTGACTTGCCTAGCCATATCATTATTATTTTCTTACTCTAGCTAGACAAGAGTAATGCTTCTATATTCAAAGTTCAGTGTACTTCAAAACATGGAAACATTTTACCATGCAACTTTACCTCGTAAATATACAACAACAAACGTCTCATTGGTAACGTTTAGGGGCAATTCCGACCCATAAAGGAACACGCGTGGGTTGGTTCACATAACCAGAGTAACAAGATCCGTTATCACCTTCCGCTATTTCCTATATACTTGAGCGATTCTTAAAGACCGGCCAGGCCCAGTTAAAATGGTTATCTGATATCAGAGACTATTGAGCCGCAAATACGAGAATACGTGGGTGTTATTATTTTAATAAAGTAACTCTTTCTAGAGCAGAAGCCGTTTAAGAAATGCAAAACGATGTTAGACATTTCCATTTTCTGGAGTGGCTATCAAAATTGCAAAGAATAAAAATGTATCGAACTTCGTCTACCTGTCAAAGCCATTTATCTTTTTAGCTAAACACCGACATTGAAATTAAAATTGTTTTTGAAAACCTTTCTCTACAGATTTTTTTTAAATTCTATTCTGCTGTAATGAATTTTCTAAAATCCAAAAGAAGCATTTTCGCCGTGATGAAATATCAACAAACATTTCACTTAAAATCTATATGATAATATGGCTTAGATTATTTGATTACGTTCTGTTAGCTATAGCATCATTCGCTATCAGTGAATTACCAAAATAGCTACCGAACTAATTCACTAGACCAAACCCTTCAGCGAAGCTAAGTAGTAGTTTCAGTTTGTCAAAACTCCTAGCTCACATCCCAATTTGTCCCTTCTATCAGTAATACAAATGTACAATTACCAAGAAATTAAAGAACTGCATTTGTTCCAATTTAAATCCTGCACTTGCGAAGCAAACGATAAACGGAATAAAATTTAAAAATCGAACTTATCTACTTTGTTCCGCGCCGCTGGCACATCAAAGCGAGCCGCGCGTCACGGCGCATCAGGGTTGACACATCGACGTAGACCGCTCGCGAAAATTAAGCTGCGGATTAAAAAACTGGGTAAGCGTGAACCTGAAAGAGACGTGGGGATCTCTCTGTCCCGCTTTGGGCACAAAAATTAAGCTGTTCATGATTTTGATGGATAACTTCCAGGTTTTGGAACTAAAGTGTGTAAATGGTCAATCCTCTTTTTCTTTTGTTTCAGATGTTGTTAATGCAGCTTTTTTAGTTACTAGCTGTTGCTGCGGACTTTTTCTCTTGAACTTAGCCTTTCAAGCTATGTATCTGAACTTCATTAATATTTGTTCAGTTTTTATAGTAAAGCTATTGAAAGACATGAAAACACTTAAGGTACGTATGGTTCATTCAAAAACCTTTATACGCTTTAAAAAAAATACAAAATTTAAATTTTATTGCTGTGCTCGATATGCTAAGAAACAGTAGGAAGGATGCTATAGCAGAGTGGGTTCCACCAAAACATCCAAGACGACACCCGGTAAACCCTGAGATAATGTACTGAATGCTTTGTTCAGAAAAGACTTATAATAGACACCATGGTATTCCAATTGCTAATTAGAATTAGACTAATCACTTTCATACTTAGTAAAAACAGTTGGAACTCTTTCACTTTCTTTCTGAACCCTAAAAATTAATGCCACCGGCAATCCGACGCACACAGATAATTATCTTGCCCTTCCACAGTGCAGGCTCGACTCTTTGTTGCAAATCAATTATTTTGCTTCATGCCAATTGAGTTTTGAGACTCGCTTTTATTGATGACGATTGTGATTGCCATTCTTGCAGTTTTTGCAAGACTGAAAATGCTTCGGTTTTAGCCGGTTTACTGGCAGTAATGACCGGTGGTTTAAGTTTGTGGTAGAGTTTTTTTTGTTGCGTATTTGTCTAAATAAATATGTGGAAATCTTATACTAAGCTAAACTTAGCATGGACGCAACTGAAACCTTCAGACAAAACAAAAAAAAATGTTTGTCCCATGAACTCATTTTAAAAGCCGCATTAATAAACAACTCTAATTGTTCATTAATTTAAATTGATGTCAATATTCCAAAAGTTTTTATTTAATAAGCTAACTCTATTATGCAATAGGTGAAATCATTAATAAAAAAATAAAAAATAGGTTTGTCATGTCTGTAAGTATGTCAACGACAAATATTTTCGTTGCAAATTCAGAAACAGTTGAGTTTGTAGTTTTATTAGTTGTAACTAATAATGTTGTAACATAAAATGTAAAGAAAGAAAAAAAACAGGCTTTCAAAAGGTTTTAGGATACTCACAAACCTGATATTATTTGTAAAGTGAAAACTGTTTTCCTTTTTTTGTTTGCTTACAAAATATTCGAATTAGTAGGTTGGTTTTATTTTAGTTTAAGCAGAGTTCGTTGAAATTATTTTGGCGTTGCAAAATATACTTTAGCAAGCTGTACTTGTTTACTCAGTTACACTAATATGAAATTATTGTTAATGCAAGCTTGAAATATTTTTATAACAACTTTATTTTAATTAAGTTGGTAAACAGGGCAGGACAGACCCTGATAGACAAAACAGAAAATGTTGAAAATGCTCATTTCCTTCATTTACTATGGAAAGATGTATATCTTTCAAATTACATTCAGTTTTAATTATGATGAGCGTAGATAAAACAACAACAACAATACCATATTTTCCATCTCCTTAAAATTGTTCATAATTTTCCTGTCAGCCACTGAATTTTGACCCCTAATACTTGGTCGTACAGACTAATGCAGAGATAGCAAAGATTCGGCATCTCTCGTTACTGCGGAATGCGCAGACGAAACCGGCGGCTGCACACCAAAATGCAATAATTGAGGGAAAAACGAACTGAAATATTGTGTAATTATATTTGAACGTTAGCGGCCAGTTCAAAATGGCCGCCGAAAAAATATCTGGTGTAAAGATTGACAGCGGCCGGGCGCCGTTTCTTGGCTTTTTTGAAGAGCGACATTGCGGCTGAGTTCCTGAAATAGCCAGGTTTAGGTCTTGTAATTTCTTGCGTCGAAAGAGATGTCCCAAAATGTATGGAGTCTTGGTCAACTTATCTTACTTATCGTGTTGAAACTTAAATGGAATTCAAATAATAGTTTTATTTATTTTAACAGATTATTTCTAAATCATCGATATGTTTGTTAAAGACTAGTTTAAGTGCTAGTTTTTTTTCGTAAAACCAAATGGTTTGATTCTTGTCCATCCCAGAAGCTCTTTAAAATCTGAATTACTAACCTATCCAGTTTTCGATTTCGTCAAAATCGGACTCGAGACTCCTTTGAGCCTTTTCCTACTAACCTTATAATTAAGGATTTGGCCTACCACGCGTACTTACTTGGGAAATTCAATTGTATAGTGATTGCCTAGAATTAAATACCAATACCTAAATGGATGTTAATAAGGTGCTGTAAAATGTTAGGAAATTGAAAGCGATTTCACACTATATAAACACTAAAAAACCGGGTTTTCTACTTTCTTCTGCACTTTCGGCATGTGCCGTGGTCCACTCGTGACCACGGCACATGCAATTGTCGCCGAAACGTCGGGCAAATACAGGTAGAATAGTAGTTTTTACCGTAGTTTAAATGTTGTAGAAAAACCAGTTTTTTAGTGTTTATATAATTTGAAAGCGAATTCAAGGAAATTACAGAGTTTCTGTCAAGTTACCAACTTGTCATATTCCTGTGCACATGAGGATAGTGTTCGATGTGGTTCCTGCCCGTGGCGCAGCTGTGGTAGTTGATCGGCAACGATTGCCGATGTAAAGCAACACACATTGGGTCGCAAGCAGAACGGGTGACCAACCACCCTAAATAAAATTAATAAAAGGAGGCCTTAGGGTTTGATTGTGGCAAGGATGGTGACCAGCAGTGGGCTGTTGTGTTTTTATTGTTTGTGTGGGTGTTTGTGGTAGGTCCTTTTGTTATCAAGCCTGTAATACTTTGGTAGGGAAAACTGATTTTCTACATACACAAATAAAGTTATTCAACCTGATAACGATGCGCGTTTTAAAGACGTCGCCTGAATAGGCCATAAAAAGTATTTTATCTCAATATAACACAATCAGAATTAAATCTTAATATTCAAATAAAACATTCATAAAAACTATCATCAATGACTAAACCCTATTAACTACACTACTAACCCTACAAACTTACTATTGCAATTCGAATCTTAAATTAGCTATAAAAGTATTTTTGTAGTAACTGCTTAAGAATGTCTCAATTTTATTTAAATGGGGGATTAGGAAATCTTTTCAGTATTAAATAAAACTAATAAGCCGAATTAGAATATTGTCACCCATTAAGGCCATTAAATCGTTTTGATGGTGACTGTTATGGAATTCTTCTTAATATGGCTATCTACAGGGTTGGAAGTACACGCTAAGTTTTCAGATAATTATTTTCTGTAGACTTAATATAGTTTCATTTCAAATATTGACGTAAAATGACATCATGGCGTAGTGATGACATACGATTGGCAACGATGTCCTTTGTTAAAGCTACACACACTAGGTCGGGTAATGGGATGGGTGACCACGTCAAACCATAAGACCCATGGGTTGAGGGTATTCAGTGATGTATTTTTCAAGTATTACCTACTTATTTACATGAAGTATTTATTTAATTATGAAATACGTAGGTACTTACTTAATTTATTTAATAAAGTATTTGTTGATAGGTAGTATGGTTAATGAAATTTTATTTGCTCAAAAAATTATATTTTTACCTGAAATACAACCGCTTTAAGTAGTTAACACTCACCGATAAGCTAGTTGAAAAAAAACTACAAAATGTAAAAGTGGTAATTACTCTGTCTTTCTTCCATATACTGTAACATGACATCACACGGGACACTTTCAATAATGTTAAATTTTTACTATCCGATTTAGAAATTTTATTGGACAAATCGATGGTCGCAGTGTGTACTCGAGAGGTGGGCGCACCCGACGGGTCATGTCGCGTGCTGTCTGTACCAAAAAAGCAGACAAGTAAAAATCTGTAGCGCAAGACGAGGGTTCCGTACCAAAAAACGGATAGCTAATTTAGATTTTTGTTATTAAGAAAGTAACGTTTATATTTGTAATAGGTATTTAAGATTGCTTTCATATATTTTTAATTTCTTGTCGAGATGAAAATCGTTATCAAGATTGTAAATTGAATGTTAAGGCTTATCAGAGTGTAAACATTTAACAATTCGATATCACCTATCATAGGATCCCACCAGCTGATCCCCTCCCTAGCTACCTAGCTGGGAATCAATGATTCGCTGGTTCATTTAGATACTTTCGAAAATTTCATTTTAATGCCACCGTTAAGAGAGTGCAAAAAGTCCAAATTCTCGTTCACTTTTATTTGGATGACAGGCATGGGTCAATTTAAGTTTCGTTTTTGAACCCAAAAAGTCGAGTACAAAATAGTTTAAGGCAGCAATTAATCACGTACTTTAGTGTCCGATCTCAAAGCGAGAATACGAAATGAATAATATTCATTCAGTGACGAAATCGGAATCCACTTGATAAAGGCTTTCCGAGTATTTATTTTCCTGTCACATGATTACTTTTTAAGGACATATAGGTCAACTATAGTCCGTTCGCGTTAAGAATGCAGTGATTTCATTCTTGTCCTTTGACCTAGCCAGCCCCCTAACCAATCAAATCGTTCCTAATTAGAAAGTCAAGTTCACAGTGCTCAAATAAACAGACATGTGTAACACTGTGACACATTGGGAAAAAAAAAACACGATAAGTCAAACTAGGCATAGTAGATGTGGGCGAGAAATCTGCGAAGTTGAAGTGGGGGTGGGCAGGACACTTCATTCGAATGCATCCACGCAAATGGTCTCAAATCGTCACTCTGTGGCAGCCTACAGACGGTTTTCGTTGCAGGGGAAGGCCCAGAAAACGTTGGCGTGATGATTTGAGACATCATGAGAAAGATTGGCAGAGCCTGGCACGGGATCGGACTGTTTGGAAGGGATTGGGAGAGACCTTTGCCCAGCAGTGGGATGATGCAGGTGAGGAAAAAAAAAAGTCAAACTGTTGCACATTGCCACTGTATTTTTTCTCGTTGAGTAACATCTTAACTCGACCACAACAATTCAGGCCCAAAATTGAAAGTATGTTATCTGTTTCCGAGTACATAAATAGGGTATGGGGAACAACATGTGCTTCATTCATTTTTAAACTGAATTATAAATAAATAATGATTGGAAAGGAATATATAGCAAGAGCTAACTACCAAGCGACCTAAGTCACACGAGACCGACATTCTTCAGGGTCAACAAGGATAGCTCCTTTGACTAGGTAATTCGTGAACCAGGCGGTCAGAATGATTGTAAGGCGACGATATTGTAGGTTTTTTTGCAATGTAATGTTTTCTAATATTTATGACTCTGTTTTGTTAAGGTGGAAATTAAGTTTTCAGTTTTCTGGTCTGAAAACCTGTTCTATAGAAGCAATTAATCAGTAGGTACTCTGCTGTACGATCCCAAAGCGAGAATACTGAGCATTTTCGTTTTGTAGCTAAATCGGAGTGATCCTGATAAAGGCTTTTTGGGGTATTGAGCGCTTAGCGAATGAACGTCACAGCCTGGCTTTGAAAGCGCTTTGAATTGCTAGGATTGGACTTTTGACAAATGCAGTAAGTAGGTCGACTGTATTACAGGAAGATCAATGAATTAAATTCCAGATCTACCTAGTTGGCATTATTCATTTGTATTTTTAGGAAAGAAACAAAGAAAAAATTTAAAAGTCCAAATAACATAATTTAGAATTTACAAAAAAAAATTATCTGTGACGTTCGCTATCATTTTTGATACACATCGCTAAGAAAGTTTCCACTCAGCATGTGTCAAGTACACCTAATGAAGTTCTTGACGCTGGTTTTTTATCAAAAAGTGAAGGAAAATATTTAGTATTTCCTAAATCTAAAACAGTCACGAAATCGAGAAGGTAAATACCTATGTTTTTGTGATTTTATACGAATTATTATCGTACAATGCGGTTGTAATGAGCATTTATATGATATTTTAGAGGTAACTTCAGGTTTTTTTTAAATCGAGCAAAGTTTTTCCAATCGTGTTTCGGAAACAGTCATCCCATCAATATTTAATATTTTCAATTATAGGTCATAGATAACAGTCCATTTTGACGTTTTCTCCTACTAAGGCCCCTTAACTCAAATGCGTGGTTAACCGCTAATACCTACCAATATCAAACTTGTTTTAGTTTTTACATAAATCAGTATCAGATAAAAAATATATTTACCTTCAATATTGTATCATTCAGCATATTGATTCACTTACCTGTAACAAAAACATAAAAATAAAACATCTACAACGAAAAAATAAACCGCCCAACTCGAGGTTTTCCAGATATAGGTATGTAGAAAATAGTGAATGTAGTAGGTGCTGATGAAAAACATTAGGATTATCATTATTTAATTCAGCTTGTGTGTGGGTGTGTATGAAATGTTATTTTATTACTAATTACAAACATTCGACTATAATCGTTATTGGTTTAAATACATCCATATTTAAAACTCACCCCTGGAGCAACAAAGCCACCATTTCTTAAGTAAAGTGATCAGCAACTAGATTTATCTAAACTTCGGTCTTAAACGGAACGAAACAAGCTGCAATCGAAATACGGTGGCCAATAATTCTGACTCCTAAATTTATGCCGGACCTCTGACGTTCCTGAGGTCCCATTGGCTCGCAACAAATCACTTTGATTTATTATAGACACCACACGGCGGTACCAAGTTGGTTTTCGATAGCGTATTTTTAATTAGATCTTGGTTAGATGGACAAGTCCGAACTTGTATTGATGTGTCAATTAATTTATTATCCCCTGGCACAATAAGATGGCGTGATAGGTTTATAGTGTTTTCCCTTATTTTTTGTGTACCTTTATGTCACATCGTAGTTGGCAAAGAGATCCGATTCCGTTTTTTTATATATACGGAGTTCCTTTTAAGGTACGACTTTGTTGGGGGGTCGGTTGGCCGGCTGGCCCCGCTAGGGGCTAGCAGTGGCGGCAGAGGAGTGCGATAAACCTATAGTGGATCCAGCTACGCCGCCAAAGTGACAAGGTTGAGTGCCGTGGGGTTTTATTTGGTATGAGTCCGACATAACCTCGTCGTCCCTCTGGGCGGCTAGGTATCCATGAGTATTTCCCCACGAAAAAAAAGGCTAGCAAACTCAACTTATAGCTTAACCAACCACCATAGAGCTCTCGCTGGTAAGCAGTTGCTTTTTCATACTCATACCGAAGTGCTACATTACATTTATTTATTTAAACTTTATTGCATAAGTAGGGTACAAAAGGCGAACTTAATACCATGCCATTACATGCACCTAATCAGGTATACTTGTTAATACTTTCCCATGAACATTGAATAGGTACCAGAGAGAAGTGTTCTCTCACTGGTCCTAGATTTAAAGCAACAAGTTATTCATCTGAAAATCCTGTTTAGGAATACAAATTCTACCAGTCTCATCCTAAAGTTAGAAAAACTTGATTAGAGTGTTCAACGTCAAAAAGTATTACAACAAAAAGGCCACAGTATTTTTGACACTCTTAAAGATAGATTTGGTCTCAGATAGGTATTCATCTCGTCTTGACGGTCTTGAACAGCACCCTGACAAAAGGCTTTTTAATTGTAGCCTTCAAAGCGAGTGGATCAGCAGTTTCGTTTGAGAGTCAGGCCGTTTTGGCAAACACGCGTCTTCACCTCGCCCAGTTTGTTGTGTTTAAACTGTTTTTCGATACCCCTACTGTTGGTTAACAACTGTGCCAGTTAATTCGTGACGCACAAACTTCACTTCTTCTGTAACACCTTTTTATATCTACTAATAGTCCGTTCGCGTTAAGAATGCAGTAATTTCATACTTGTCCTAATTAGAAACTGAAGTCCACAGTAACCAGTTGAACGCATAATTTCGAAAGCAAGGGTTGTGGATATGAGTTTTTGTGTGTGAAACGGAATTAAATTAAAAAATCACTGCATTCCAAACGCGAACGGACTTTAGATGAAATTAGATGCACTTTTTTATCACTTTTGCGGAATGTCAACATCGCTAAGAAAGAGATGAATGAAATGAAACAGCTGGTTGTGTACTCGTGCCCCTTGTGTAGGAAGAGGCTTAGTGGATTCGTTTGATCATTCATAAGACTGATTGTATTTCTAGATGTGATATATATTAAAAGCAATAATATTAACAATGAAGATACTTATGACGACCGATCTGGTATAATGGTTAAGTAATTGGCTACTACACCAGAGGTCGCAAGTTCGATCTCGATAGTACAAGCTTACGTGTGCATAAGCTTGACTGTTTGTGTTGGTTTGTATGGATTTACAAAAGACACTCACATACACCAATACATAATACACTCTGCTGAAGAAAAACATATAATTATTTTTGTTGTATTTTTTATTTTTTATTCTTCAAACCGTTTGTACTGTCTGCACAAGATTTTGTATGGTCATTTTTCTAACAAGGTCCGGTTGTGTAGGCCCTGGTGTAATGTAATTCAGGTAATTTTTGTACTTACTTCAGGCACCAGTCCCTCTCAACTCTACTCAGTACTAGTACTTTATAGTTATCATTGTGTATCACAAATTACTTCGTAGTCTTATTTGAGTATGTTAATTTTTAAGTTTGTAGAGAGAAATAAATAAATATTATTATTTATTTATTTATTTAAAGAAGTGTTCAAATTTGGCTATCCGCAATCTAGCACCCATAGCACAAGTTTTGCTTTAGTGTCGAGGCGTTGTTGTATGAAATAGTGACCGATTGAAAAATGCCGCTGCACCACGGCGGTAACCACTCAATTTTAACGGACCACGGAATTTTTAACTAGTACATATCTATAACAATTCATTTATTATTCCACCATTACTTAGACAATTGCATTGTTCGATAAGATAAGATAGAACACACTCAGCTCACTGCTCACAGTCCAACTCATTCTGTGTCACAGACGGTGCGAATTGCAAAGGCTCATTGGCATTTCGCTTGAAGAGATAATTGATCATCTGCTTGAAGGAATGCCAATATGTAGCTCACAATTATGTTCTGATACAACAGTTAGTTAAGGACAGGTTTCAACTCAAAACCCTTAATACTGCTTAATTACTATTACTTTCTATCTCACCTGGTGACAAGGGTTCGTGACAAAAATTCAAATTCCATAAAGTTCTTTTAGGTATTCAATTTACTTATTTCTATTGCACACAATGGCGGATTTATTGCCTAGAGGCATCTCTACCAGTCAATTACCCGATCAGACAGATAACTAGAACCAATGTAATTTCGTTATAAAGACTGTATCTCAATTTTGACATTTTGAGACTTTTGAAGTAGTAAATGTAAATCTCTAAGTACGGCCGTAAGGTAGCCAGTGAGCTTTAAACTGTGTAGTTAGCTGAAGAGGACACTTTTAGTATTCACCGTGTTTAAAGGCTACGCCCTGCAACCACTTACCCTGCTTGCCGCGAACTTAGTACACTCGTACTACTATTTATACTCATAAACAAATAGGATAAAAACTTCCACACGATCAATATTTAATTCCAATAGTAGGAGTTGCTAAAGTTGACTATCGCCGGCAAATGGGTCAATGATCCCTTTGATCTGCTCTCACCTGTCTCTCCAAGTGGCCTGGTCTTTCGCAGACTCGGCGCTTTGGCTCGTGCTCAGCTGTGTGGATGTTTACTTAAGCACTATGCGTACATCAACCTTGACATAGGGCACCTTATGTTGCAGACATAAGACACATTTTGCAATGGTTTTGTAAAGGTTGATGTGAACGCCAGTGTAGATGTACTGCTTTAATGGGGACTTGCGGCCTTGCAAAAGCTGTATTTAGTATCAACCATACAGAAACAACTATATTTTAGTATATAGGGTATGACCTTTTGCTGTCAGTTTTTAATCCATTTACTTTTTCTGTGTAACCCGTAACAAACTGTTCAATGAATTATTACTGATATTTTCTAGTGCTAGTGAGAAACCTTGCTGTTAAATGTTATCAAGCAGCTCTAAGGCCTCCAAGTAGGCTTAAAGACATCTAGCGACGAATTCAGCAATATGCACTATGCCCGCGTATTCATAGTTGAGGTGAGGCTTGTGCCCAACAGGAGGACGTCTACAGGCTGTTGATGGTATGGTTATTTTTCAGTAGTACACGAATATGCGCATTTTATCAAAACACAAAATGTTTCCGGATGGTCTATATTAACACTCCTAATACTCTAATCCATATTCGTTTATAACACTAAATAAATCATGAAAGCAGTAAAACAAATCAACATTATGAATAATGACAACAGATGTATGTCCAAAACGTGTGTGATATTTAATGGGTGTTGTAAAAATAGTACCATAAGACAGTTTCCTTAAGAATCTCGGTAATCCTTTATGAATGGAAGTATTCATAACATTCGGTGATAATTTATTAATAACGAGTGTGTTTCCTATAAACGTGACTAATAAAACTCCTACCGAATAAATGCTTTAAAAAATACGATCAATTGAATGGAAAAGGTTTTCAATGGTGTAGTCGAGGAGCGTCGAATCAAATACTGATTTTCATTTTTTATAACCACCAAAATTCTGTGATGTAGATAATATTAGGGCATCTCCGTACTTCGAAATGTCAGTCGTAAGGCCCAGTTGGAAGCCCTAGAGCGGCGGAATCTGACAGCAAGGTTCATCAGTAACCTTAAACTCCTCGAACAATCTACACTGATCCCACGTGAAGGAATCTGGCTCGCAAAATCATAGTTGAGGCTGGCTACCCGATAGTAGGAAGTAGATAGTTTTTTTTGTTTTTGGAGCGATGAACAAGGATACCCTATGCCTGAGGAAGACCTGTTTAAGTTGAATTTAGTAGACGCAGGAATGTGTATGTAGCTTATGTTAACGGTTTGAAAAAACTAAGCATTTAGAATAGAAGAAACCTTTCCCAGCTCTCAGACTACAGTTCAAAATTTGAAGCGTCACCAACTGCGGCTTTTGTTAAACATTTTGTGGATGTTTAAAAACTGCCGGATAAAAAGGGTTGTTCGTATTTTGTGGGTCCAATTTGAATCATAATAGTGTTTGAAATTTATTTGATCGTAAAACGAGAGAGTCTGTGTCGCGATCGGTGAGCGATCGTAAATTGAGATTCGAATGTCAAAACAATGTGGACGGGTACTAAGTTTGTGTTTGGTTTACGGACTTGCACAGATATTTCTGAACATGCATCCGTTTAAACGTAACATTCAACAGTTAAAGTTATTTAGTCCTGAACCTTCCTGTCTTTAGACAAGGACGAGAAAGTCTAAGTAGCAGAGCTTTTGACCAAAATCTCACCTTGTCTTTTTGGTGATGATGTAGTCTTAAATAGTACATGCCTATAAATAGTCTGTTTACTCCCTTTTTTAAGAGGCCCAAGTTGTAACACTCTTGAATCAGTCAAGCTGGAAGCTCATTCCACTTCCTGTCCGAAACGGTTGTTGTGGATTGTTGGAATATCAACAATATAGGGGTGAAAAGCTAGGCTCTGTCTACTTATCGGTCTGACGAAGAAAAGGTCCCAGTGAAATAAGATAATTTGACTCCTTTTCAAACTCTTTGAAATACATCTTGTAGATCACAGATGGATAAGCTACTATTCTATTCAATGCTTAAGGTATGACGAAAATCTACGAAATCGAGTAGCCCCTAATATACAGACAGGTACAAGCTCGAACAGTCCCCACTGAATTAAAACGTAATCATTGACAGTTCCAACATTCCCAGTTCTATAACAGTAACGGCAAATTCAAATCAGCTATAACAAAACAAACTTGAACGCTAAGCAGTAAACAATTCGTATGCATATTGCGCGGCTCAGTTGCTTTTGTTTCCCGATAAACACAGGTCGTTTTCCCCGAGTTTCCCTTTTCCCTGCTTTTTTATTATTAAGGAGCAGCATTCACCTGCAGATGTAAGTTTTAAACGTACAGTCTCGAACATAAAGGTAATGGAATAAAGCTATTCGATTTTTCAAGCGCGTTTCGAAATTTTCACAGAACGAGAACGTACGAGTAGTTTCGTTGTAGGCGCAAGTTGAAGTGGCCTGCAATATGCATTGTTTTAAAATGGTGGATTGGGGAATGAGCGCTCGCAGGGATGAAGGTATTTTGTATAGGGAATCTATTTATTTTTTTCTCTATGGCACGCCGCGCGACGGTGACATTGTTAGTACTAATGCTAGACTTAATGCTAATAAGGCATAAAGTACCAGTACCAGTCAATCATAGGTCAAAGCAGAAAAAGGGATCCTCAGAAAATAATTCAGTACTACTAGCGGCCGCCCACGACTTTGTACGCGCGTACTTTAGCTAAAAAAAAAGTATAACCAACAGATTACCTATGACCTATTCTCATACTTAACAAACAAACATACTAAATTTCATAAGCCCGTTTCGTAGGAGTTAGGCAACCAACACTGTGAGACGAGAATTTGATAAATTCGATTTCAAAAAGATGAAGCAGTTCCTTGACGTCCTTTCAAAGGCCGAAGATGCCTGAAAAATGCTTAACTGTAGTCAGAATGGACACCCATCCACTTACCTTGGCGAGTGTAATTGAACATCGGTAATCGTTAGCAATCCGCTGTGGCAACTAAGATACCTAACTTCACTGGCAAGGGAAGTTGCCGATATACCGTCGCTATTGAGATTTCTGGCACGAGAAGTTGTTTCCAGCTATTTCACGCGTGTTTGGCTTGAATGAAGCGTTAGGCGAGGCGGGGCCCTAAACCAGCACAGGCGCCCACGGCTTCGTCGGTACCGCATCTCCAAAAGCGGACAACCGCGTGTCGGGCCAAATCTCGCACCACCTACCATAAACGTACCTTTAGTAATATTGCATACATGAACGGCCTATATGTATACGTCTCAAATCAACTATGAGATGGAACTAGCCATACTCTAACACGCGGGCTCAGTGCGGATTGTTGGAGGGGTGTAAGGTCAGTGAGCAACCTTAATGTCAGCTGATGCTTTCAAGCCGCCCTAAGGCCTCTGACAAGGTTTAGATGTTAGATCTAGCGACGTCAACCAGGACCAACTGCTTAACGTGTCTTCCGAAGCACGGAGATGCCCGAAAAATAAATCACTGAATTTCGGTCGAGGTCACCCATCCCATTACCGACCCGGCGTGTGTCGCTTTACAACAGCAATCATCACCGATCACCGTCACAACTGCGCCACGGGCGAAACAATATGCAATATTGCATACTGCACGCTAACTTCTCACAAATAAGAAAATTGCAATGCTAATTTACAAAAGATTGCTAGTAAACTAAAAGCGACGCATCACATAGACTTAAATGAGAAGAGACGTAGAAAAATTCGCAATTCCACATTCCATCTTCTATTACGCAAGCAAATTATTCTGTTCCTGATTGTACAAAGATACTGAAAGCTGAGACATAGCTCACAATATTGTCGGCGTAGCAGACGAGATGCTAACCTTAAGCATATTCTTCGCCCAAACAAAATTAGCCTTGGGGTAATAAATTCAAATCACAGCTCACGGTAATTTCGGCTCCTTTTTCACGAGATATTCGTAGCAGAATCTTTAATTTGGTTTCTCGTTATTGTTGTGGCTACTTTTAAGTTATTTCCTATTTTGCACCTGTGATTTGAACACTTTCATATCGGCTATATGACTATAGGTAGTTCCCAAAACTATCGATGGTATTGATTGTTGAATAATATTGATACTTTAGCAAAAGAAACAGCGGTTGACTGGTATAGAATGCCTCTAGGCATTGAGTCTGGCATTCGTACCTTTTATTTGTCATTTTTTTCAATAAATAATAAACAACAGCTTGTAAACCTATCACTGCTCAGCACAGGCCACACCTCAAGTATGAGATAGTACCGAGCCATACTCCAATGCGGATTCAGTGCGGATAGTTGGTAAGGTGGAAACCTTAATGTCGGACGTTAACGACTGACTTCTGGACATAAATAAGGACAAACTCCTAAGCGTGCCTTCCGAAGCACGGATATACCCGAGAAACATTTAATTTGTTTGAAATAGCTGATCAAAATGGCAACGGGTCAAAGTTAACTTTAGGTTTATCGAGAGGCTAATAATTTAAGATAGACAATGACGATTGTCATGACAGATTGCTGAAGATACTACAAAATATTGACTATTTTACCCGACTGCAAAGGAGTAATTTCACATAATCTTCCTTGCAAAATCTTAAATTTGTTTTTTTTATCCGTATTACTTCTTATTACTTCCCATACTTTATCAAACAATTTCCTTTTTATAAAAAGGATGTATTGGTTAAGAAAATTGGGTGTCAAATAAAAACTTCCTTGATTTGCAAATAACGAGGTTCTACCATATTCAAAGGTCTACGTGAAAGAGTGCTGCCATTGATTTCTGTTAAAGCATTCATACAGGGTGAATTTGCAATGCGTGGCAAAATTTTAAAAATAAGCTTTATAGAAACTCATAAAAATACATCTTCATAGTGTTTCTTTTCAAAATGTTATTAAAAATAAGAAAAAGTAAGTCAATGTAGGATTGGGCTTATTTACGCGCACAACAATGCCTTCTACTCTTGTAGTTCAACTCGTGCCAAAGTATTGACATGTACGCGAGCGTATTTTTTTAATGCATGAAGTAATATACTAAATTTAACAAAATAACACAAAGATGAAGACCCGAAATATGAAAAATATTTTTTTTTTCACAGAAACCTTTTCAGGTCCAAATAACAAGTCGCTCCTAAAAATTTGGATGGTGATTAAAATGCCACCCTGTATATCAAATGTACCTTAGACACTAAATCCTCAACCTTTTCCGAGGTAGCGGTAAAGTTAATCTTCTTAATGGGAAAATCGAATACTCTCAATCTTATTTTACTATAAATCTGATGCTTGTCTACGTTCTGGTGTATTTACGAAGTATTATTAACCCTTCATCAATAAGTAGGTTTTACCCCCACGGGTACGTAGGGGTAAAATTTTCAAGTAACTAGGTTCAAACACAATTTGAGTTGAGCTGTGGTGTATTCGCAGTTGTTGTGTGCCGTTGAAGGTAACCGTGGCAGCAACGCACACCGAGTCAGGTAATAGATGGATGACCACCCTGACCGATGAAATTCGGTGATATTCTTCGGGCATCCTGACGTCACTAGATGTCAGTTGTTAAGCCTAGTTGGAGGCCTTAGGGTGGCTTGAGAACATCAGCAAGGTTTTTTTCTAGTCCGTTTTTTCCGCATTCAGGTTTTTTGTCTTTCTACTATATTTTTCAAACACATCTACTACTCAAAGAAATATTTTGTGTCAAAAATGGACAAGATAAGGGTTATACTTTATCAAAGGGCATTGAAATTTTGTGACGAAAAAAACAGCAACCTAAATTTTTTTAGTCGCGCACTCATTTCTTAACCAGCTTTAGAGACCTCATGTCCTACGGTTTAGTACGTCTAACGTTAAAATAAGGTATCTTTGTACATTACAGCTTACGAAGTCTGACCAATCCTCGAGGGATTACGTGGGTTTCCACCGGAAAATCGGCTAGAAAGATCTTCTTTACCGTCATAAGCTGTTTTTCTTGACTTACGACCGGAGATATGGTTGTAATCTTGCGTTTATGAATAACGTAAGCTCTTCTTGTAAGTGATATGTGAATGGGATTGGGTGTTATTTTCGGTCAGTAAATTTTGGCTTCTCTTGTGGAAAAACTAAGCAAAGTGTTAGAAGACTATCGCTTAATATGTCAACTTTGCCAAAAAAATTACAAAATTAAGCATTAGTAGGTTACAAACACAAACCTTTGCTCACTTTATTTCATGACATTATAATAGAGAGTAATAAATTATAAATAGAGGTAACACTAACTACTTCTAACTGATATTTATTTCATCACACTGGAAGACTGACCCCCGAATTCACAAACGTCAATCAACGCTGAGCACGCGCTCACGCTCATGTTGCCCCGTGAAATGCCAATAGAGCTGAAAAGGACAGCCATACTTCTGAAGGATGCTCAACGCTGATTTGCGTTTGTGAAATCGGGGGTATTCATAGAAATAACTGAGTACGCTATCGATTTCGCGAATGTAATGATTATGGCTCAGTTTATGGACGTTATAACCCTCACACCTCCCTAGGCCATTGTAACAATTGTGAACTCCAAGTCACGCAATAAATCATAATCTAACCCTATCGGGGCATTGTAGTTTGCACGGCCAAGTGCAGGAAAACTTTATATTATTTGTATTTTATTAAGAAGAGCTCATCAGCTTAGATCACAATGATTGACAAGTGTAATTTGTGACAAATGCAGGCTCTGTGTCGAAAAAAGGCCTAACTATCGATAGGGCTTACGACAGCTTAGAAAACTTTACATAGTATCGATGAAAGATTTTTTTGCGTGGTACTAATGGCACATGTTGTTGGTCAATGAACAGTTTTAGTTTCTTTCTTTATTTTTGTACCTGATTAATGTAATGAAACTAAGGTAGGTACTAAGTGTTTGCATAAACCGGAATCTAGATGAAAGAAAATAATTCACTAAATAACTGTTTTTCATTATTTTATCAGTATAAATAAGATAAAATGAACTGGTCCTAAGTGATTCATTCCTTTAAATCAAATTTATAAAGTATTTATTTTGAAGAACTTGCCCTTACTTTCTCACCTATTCTTGGCACTGAATTAACGATTTCTATCAAAGTTCGTTGCTGCCGATCGATACATTAATAAACCACTAGCTTCGGGATTCTTGTGAGAATCATTAATCATTTAACATTTCCATTACGACGATGTTTGTTTTAACTTGCCAAATATGGAACTTTATGTAGGATTGCACTAAGAGTACAGTCACAGTGACAAGCGGTCGCGGATGCGAGTGTGGTTTTGGAAATACATTTATGTAATTTTAAATGCACGACATAAAGTTATGCTACGCGAGAATTCTGCCAAAGATGGTACTTTTATTTTTGTTTTCATTTTAATAATATATCCTAAAAAAAATTTTTTTCTTCATTTGAAACTAAAGAAATGCAGGAGGTCACCCAAAACATTGTTTGACATCATGTTTTACAGGGAGTATTCTTGCCATTAACTTAAGATAAAAAAAAACCGTATGTCACTTTCACACATACAAAACAATTTATAAATTGTAAATGTATAATTTTCGATCTCATCGCTCAGAACAATATCTTTCAGACAACTTACAGGCAGAGAAAAGAAGGAAGAAACAAGTCTTGTAGTAATTGTACTACAAGATTGTCTTTAATTTGATCAATAATCTTATGAAATTGTTCACTCTTCGCTCCCGCTTATGCTCGTGTTCTGCGACGTTCATTCGAGCTTAGCCATGCTGCCCCAATCTGCATTCCCTGTGATGCTGAACAAGCTGTTATTAAGAGTATGCGTGTTTGCTGAATTGGAAGCGCTAATAAGGAAACCCGTATGCAGACGTAGGTTTTCGGATGAAGAGTGTTGATTTTAGGCAAATGATTTGATTGGCTTGCATATTCGGGGGGCTCCTTTTAAGTGGAAATGTGGATTTACTGTAATAGTCGATCGGAAAAAGTACTTGTTTAACCCAGCCAAAAAATACTCGATTTCCAGGCATGTATGGTCTTGTATACCATACGTCTTTTTCTTGTTATGTAGTGCGTAGAATGTAAACTCCTTGTTGAGTGAAAGATATTTATTTTAAGTTCTACAATCCTTGATTCTTACACACTAAATACTTGAATAATATGAGACTCGCCGGCCGTCTTGATTGGCAAAAGCGAACTAAAAGTAACATTATTAAATTATACTAAAATTAGGTCAGCCGCGCATAATGCAAAACTATTTGTTAAAAGAATCAAACTGCTGACGCGGAAGAATGCACGGTGACACACCGTACATGCTCCGGGCCACCAGAGATGAAGATGAGAAAAAATATTACTTGAATAAAGATGTGTTGTTAGGCATTATGGGCGACGTAGACTTGTTTACAAAATTAGCACTATCGATTTTTCTACATTGATCACGGCCTTGGCGGGTTTCTTGGTCTTCACTTATGCTGCTTCGAATAGAGGAGAGTCGCACCGTCGTAGGCTCCGCCACTTGAGTCGCCGCCGACGCCGCCGCCCGGCGCGCTCGTCTCACTCGCCGCCACACCAGACTGGTACCCAGGATAATAGCTGCCCCAATTATGATATAAATGAGGGCGTAATGATGAACATCGTGATATGTTATCTCTGTAGCCAAATCCGATTGCTCTTTTAGGTTTCCAAGTCTTGTCTCTATCTCTGAAAGTTGCACTTGGCGCTCGTTGATTGTGTCATCCACTATTGGTGCAATCGGGATGGAAACATTAATGATGTTGTTTATAGGACTGATATCTAGAACTTCTCTTATATTCGACCTTGTCTTGATAACGCTCTGATCTATGTTGTGAGCGTAAACCGTAAATAGGTCGGACTTGACAATGCACCCGTGTGAAATGCTGACGAGGCCGGCTTGCTCCAGCTGCGGCGCGGTCACCTGATCCGCGCATATCACTCGTAACTGACACCTCCCACAGCAAAAGTATAAGTACTTGTTAATTGTATTTAACTCAACCCATTTATTCTTGCAGGGGTTAATAACAGTTTCACATTCTTGTTTACTGATCTTGTAATCGCAAAGTTTTTCATCTTGCTTGAAATGATATACAGGTTTCTTTAAATGACACAAATACATTTCTTCTTGTTGACGGCAGGACGAGATATCTTCGCTTGTAAGCCCAATGTATGAATTTTTTGCTAAATTAATAGCCAGGTAATCTGATATTGGGACCGTCTCAATCATCTTGCTATAATTCATCATAGCAGGTACTGGAACAAGGTGAAATATTTCGAAGGAATCTCTGCCGATGAGTGGAGCCTTGATTTCAAACAACAGGTAGTCTTCGCACATCCTTGCTTTAATAATCAGAAGATGATAGATATTTTGTAAATTTGCATGTATATTTTCAATCGGTAAGGTTAGCTCTTTGGATATTTGACTTCCTATGACACTGAGCTCGTTCCTGAGTTGCTCTGGTGATAATAAATGAAAATTGAATCTTCCGTGATATACATCTGTGATCGTATCCAGCAGTGACTCTTGAATATTGCGTAGTTCATGTATCATGTTACTTGCAGTTACAGCAGCCAAAGTTAAATAATTAACTTGGGAAATGTTGTTGATCTCTGAGTTTAATGTATTCATAGTGTTTTCTATTTTTAGCAAATGTTTGTTTATTAATTTATGTTGCTTGTTCATAGCGTCTTCGCTTCTTTTCAGTAAATTGTATTCAGCTTCAACTACGGAGGTCTGATTCTTCCACAATGATGATAGATGTTGCTGATTGGTGCGGATGAGCGTAATATCTTTCTGATATTGTTCGGCAAAGTTCTCGTCTAATACTCCGAATAAGGAATTTGCGACAGACCCGACCGCGTTGATCAAACCGCGCCGACGGCGCACGGCGGTCGTCCGGCGCGCGCGCGTGCGGGAATGTTGAGTCATCAGGATGGTATTGTAGTGTTGGAACTCAGCGTAGCTGTGACGTAGTTGCCATAGAATGATGTCACATTGAACCTTTTCACTTAGTTTGTCACATGTTTCTTGTAGATGATTGAAGTATGTTTCGAATGATTTCATTCCTTGCCAATAAGGATCCATGCTGTAGTATACCACCACAGTCCAGTCATCTCTTATTACTTGCATATCAGAGATTTTGTCGAAATACATGCCTTGGTTCGACTTTAGCGGAGTGTTGATGAAACTGCACGAAGATGTAGTGAATATGCTCATGAAGTATAAAATGGCCAATACAAGTGATACAAAGCTTCCACGAAGTTTCTTTGCGCTCTTTTTGATAACTTGTTCCTTTTCTGATGCATTATTTTTGTTATTGTTTCCGGAATCGCGACCCGAATCTTGATTTACGGGTAGTAAAGACAGCTTTACAACAGGTCGTTTGAGATAACCGTTCTTGGTTTTCAAGGTGACCACTCTTACTTGTCCATCCGACCCTGGATGAAGTTCGACGATGCGTCCCATGGCCCACCTTCCTGCTGGTATGTTGTCTTCGTGTATAATGACCATATCGTTAACCTTGAGATTTTCTTGTTCTTTTTTCCACTTGCTTCGTGTAGTTAACTGACTGAGGTATTCGGATCGCCATCTTTTCCATATGTCATTGTAAATCTTTTGACATAGGTGCCACCTTGTTCTTAAATCATGTTCTGTTTCAAATAATGCTAACACCGGACCACTTGCTAAGAAATGCGATGGCGTTAAAAAATCTAGGTCATCTGGGTTTTCGGTGATAGCGCACAATGGTCTTGCATTCAGGCATCCTTCCAACTGTGATAATATCGTGGTGAACTCCTCAAACGTCAATCTTTGTTCCCCAACGACTCGTTTGAGGTGGTACTTCAAACTTTTCACGGCCGCCTCCCAAAGTCCACCTGCGGACGGCCAAGATGGAGCATTGAAGTGCCACTGGATGTTCATGTCTGTAACTTCTTGTATAAACTCATGATTGTTTGCATTGATCATTGAATAAATTGTTTCGTACTCTTGCTGTATGATTCTGCTTGCTCCGAGAAAGTTCGTGCCATTATCACTGTAAATATGATACGGCTTTCCCCTTCTAGCGGTCATTCTCCTTAAAGCGGCTAAGAAGGCTGATGTTGTTAGGTCAGAAACAAGTTCGAAATGTACGGCCTTGGTTACCATACATACAAACACTGCAACATAACCTTTTGTGCACTTGATACCGCGACCCTTACTGCTTTTTATCATGAAATGTCCGGTATAATCCACTCCTGTATGATAAAATGGGCGTGAGGGGTTGCTTCTAGCATGTGGCAAGTCCCCCATAATCTGGTGTTGTTTGCTTGTTGTAAATCGTCGGCACTTCACGCATTGACGTAAACGCTTCTTGGTGGCCCTGTTGCCACCAACAATCCAATATCGCTGACGAATGAATGATGTTGTTAATCGAGCTCCACCGTGAAATGTAAGGTTATGGGCTTCATCTATCAATAGCTCTGTGAGACGACTTGAGTGGGGTATTATGATGGGATGCCTCATATCTTCACTTATCTCTGCGTTTCTCAATCTGCCACCAACTCGGATTATACCTTCTTTATCTAAGTAGGGGTGTAGGTTTAATATTGCGCTCTTGGAAGTGACCTTGCCAGTCGTTTTCAAATCTTGATATTCTTCGGAAAAAGATTCTTGCTGAACGTGCTTGATTATTTTTATCTTGGAACTTCTGATTTCATCTAATGTAAGATACGGTGGTAACTTGCTTTAAGTCTTGGTAATTGAAACGTATCGACATATCCATGCTTAGACACGGACGAGTTTTTGGAATGAGCTATATTTTTCGATTATTTGGTTCATCATGTTCGAGGTTGTGTCTTGATATGTCGAAATATTTGCTTGTTTTGTCCTTTTCAGTTCTTCACTTGTACTGAAAGGTATTTGTTGCGGCTTATCTTGGTAAGTATTTAACCAACTTGGACCTTGCCACCAAGTCGGATGCTGTACTAATTGCGATGCTGTTAGACCTCTACTTGCACAGTCAGCTGGATTATCCAGGGATTTCACGTATCGCCAATTACTTGCGGGCAACACGTCTGTCACTTGTTTGACTCTGTTTGCTACGAAGGTTTTCCACTTGTTAGGATCACCCTGTAGCCACCCCAGAACAGCAGTTGAATCGGTCCAACCGTATTGATTGATCTTGTAATCTTGTAGTCCTTGTTTCACCTTGTCAAATAATTTTGATAATAAAACTGCGCCGCATAACTCCAAACGAGGCAATGTGACTGTTTTGCTGACCGGAACTAGTCTTGTTTTACCGGCGACCAAAACCACTGTACTTTGACCTCCTCTAGTAATTTTGCAGTAAATGACGCAGGCGTATGCTTTTGTCGATGCATCGCAAAATCCATGCAATTCGATGACCTCATTTTCGTTAGTTTCAAGCCATCGTTGAATCTTGATTTGATTTATATTTTTGACATCTTTTCTAACCTTTTGCCATTCTAAATCAATGTCTTTAGGTAGTGTATCATTCCAGTCTATATTTGACAGCCATGTGGATTGAAATAGCAGCTTCAATTTTGTTGTCAAGGGTGAAAGCCAGCCAAGTGGATCGAAGATAGTTGAAATGTCAGACAATAACGTTCTCTTGGTAGTTTTTGACTGATGTTCTTGTATTTTGGATTGAAAGGTGAAGCTGTCTTCTTGAGCGTTCCATTGCAATCCCAAAGCCTTGGTAGATTCGATGGCACGAAAATCAAAGTTTTCCTTCTGACTGACGTCCTCCATTAGCTCTGGAGCGTTAGATGCCCACTTTCTCAAATTGAAACCGCCTGAATTTAATAACTTGATGAGATCATTTTTCAATTGTTTCGCTGCTGATATTGAATGGCTTCCATGAATTAGGTCATCCATATAAAAGCTATCCCGTAGGACAGCAGGAGCTTGACTTTCTTCGTAGTTATGCTCTTCATCATCTGCGAGTTGCTTGAGCGTCATCATAGCCAAGTAAGGCGCGGCCTTACTGCCGTACGTGACGGTGGTTAGTTGGTATTCTTGCAATGGTTTTGTCTGGCTATCTCGCCATACTATCTTATGGTATTGTTGATGTTCCTCACAAAGCAAAATTTGTCGAAACATTTTTTCGATATCTGCTGTGTAGGCATACTTGTACTGCCGCCACTTTAAAATCAAATTTTGGAGATCTTGCTGCAAGTTTGGGCCCCTATACATAAGATCATTTAAGCTATAACCTGTAGAGGTTTTAGCTGATGCATTGAACACGACCCTTAGCGCTGTTGTTTTTGATTCGGCGCGTAATACACAGTGGTGAGGCAAAAAGAATTCCGGTTTCGTGTTACTGTTAGCTGTTGTCATGTGGCCCGACGTTAGGTATTCGTCGATGAATAACTTGTAATTTACAGCTATGTCATTTTGCTTGGCAAACTTCCGTTCTAATTGTGTAAATTGCGCAACTGCCTTTTGTTTCGAAGTGCCTAAATCTTGCATGAAGTTTGGCTTGAGAGGAAGTTTCACTTGATATCTCCCGTCCTCACGTCGAATTGTTGATGACTTAAAAAATTCTATGCACGCTTGATCTTCTGATGAAATGTTTGAATCTTGAGTGATGTCCTCGATTTCCCAAAATTTACGTATTTCTTCTATGTTGTTGAGCAAAACGTTGCATTGTAAAGTGCCTGGGTTGGTGCTCCCGCTTAGTATCCAACCGAATCGGGTTTGTTGTGCAATTGGTGATTGACTATTCTCTCTACAAATGCCGTCTAAAATGATGTTAGAATAAACTTCGGCCCCCAGGAGTAAGTCGACTGGACGACTCATGTAGAATTCTGGGTCAGCTAGTTCTATGTTTTCGAGAAACGACCATGTTGGTTTGGATAATGTTTGGCTTGGTAAATTGTTGATTAGCGTTTTCATGATAAGTGCGTCTGTGTTACACGTAAATCCACTATTATTCGACATCATTCTTATGTTTATTATTCCTCTGCAATTGTTTTCTCTTGCCCCAATGCCAGTAATAACCCCTTTGCCCTGACGTCTTGGTAAAGACAGAAGTTGCGCTGCTTTTTCTGTGATAATTGAAGTCTGTGATCCTTGGTCCAGCAGCGCTCGTAAATTGTAGTACAAGCCATTTGCAGCCTGAACCTTGACGATAGCCGTAGCCAATAAAATTTCATGTGCGTCGCTTTGCTGAGACACGTGCGCGCTTCTCTGGTTTTCTGGAAACTCTTTGTTGTATGAGTTGCCGCGGTTTGCCATCCTTGCTGGCCTATTTTATTGTCTAAATGCTTCATGTAAGAGTGTGTTGTGTTGACCTTGACATTCTCGGCATCGCTTCATAGTGTTGCATCTCCCTGGGTGTTTAAACAGGCAGTTTGAGCACAGTTTTAGTCTTGATACTGTGTTAAGTTTCTGATAAGGCGACATTGACAGGAACTCTTTACAAAAATAAATTCCATGTTCATTATTGCAGATAGGACACTTGATACGAAAGTCATTGTACTTGAAATGAGCTTGTTCCGCGTTATTTGAATATACTTGATATTTTGATTTATTCATTCTTGTATTTGTTTGGAATCCTTGAGGTCTTTGCGTAGTTTGTTCTTGCTTTCTACGTGAAGACTCCATGGTCGTGAACTTGATTTCCATGAACTTCAAAAAATCCTTCAGACTTGGTAACTCTCGGGGCTGCTCTAGTGATTCGTTATAATCGTTAAACGAATCATGATCTAGTTTTTGTGAAAGTAAGTGTACGACCAACGGATCCCACGTACTTATGTCAATACCTAAATGTTTGATGGCATTGAGCGTTTCAAGCGTAGTGTCGTGAAGGCGCTTGATTTGAATTAATGATTGTTGCTGCATTACAGGAATAGTCAATAAACTGTTGATGTGCGAGGTGAAGATAAGTTTCTTGTTGTTGTATCTGTTGTTGAGAATTTCCCAACATATGTTGTAATTTTCAGAGCTTATTGGCAAGTGTTGCAGAAGTCTCTCCGCCTCGCCTCGCACCTTGCTCTTTAGAAACTGCATCTTTTGCGCATTCGAAAGCGTAGGATTACTGTGGATAGTTTCCGTAAATAAATCTTTGAAAGATGTCCATTGATGATAGTTTCCGACGAATAAGGGGATTTCCATCTGAGGGGTCGACTTTTCTCTGTGTGACACCGACCAAAGCTTGCTGTTTATGGATCGTTTGATGTCGCTATACATTTGCTCGTAAGATGAAAAGGAACGTTCGTAATCACGATCTGTACCTTGTAGCTCACTGTCAATTTCCCAGTGGAGGGTGTCTATTGCAGACCAACGCGACTGCAATGATCGGAGCAAATCTTCAAACTCCCACTTTTCGGTAACGGAATCTATATCTATGTTTGAGACTGTTCTTTGAAATGCTCTGAAGTTACTCGCTTGTTTCTTGATTAGCTCATCAGTCTTACTGTTAGAGCCTCGTGATTCCTTGGGTACCGGTAGCTTGACGCCGGAGAGCGATGGGGTCGCTAACGGTGTAGCCGGTTTGAGTATAGGAGTCGGAGGTCTTGAATCCGCCTTAGGATCATAGGATTGAAGCATCACTTGAATATTTTCACACTTGGTTTTAGTTTGATCATACATATTATTGGTAAAATAAGAGTGCGACTTGTCTTGACATGCCCACAGCTGAACATGATTGTTATGGAATTCTTGCCAATAGTTCTCTAGCGTGCTTAACCTGCGGCTAATGTAATCAGGAGTTTTTCTGTCCCGCCCATCTTTCTTGAAATTCGCTAACAATTGATCAATACCTTCAATGACTTGCTGCTGATTAGTTAAAAGGTCTTCCATTGACGCCATGCTTCTTGTAACGAAATTACTTGTTTATACTTGGAAATTGCTTGATGTGTACTTGATTAACTTGAAACAAAACTTGAACTTGAAAATGCTTGAAAAACTTGAATATACTTGAAGTGAGCTTGAACTTGTAACTACTAACTTGTAAAAACTTGAATGTGCTTGAAGAAAACTTGAACTTGCAATACTTGTAAAAAACTTGAATATACTTGAAAAATCTTGAAGGAAACTTGAACTTGTAAATACTTGCAGAACACTTGATTATACTTGAAGAAAACTTGAGCTTGAAAATACTTGAATACCCTTGAACTTGTAAATACTTGTAGAAAACTTGATTATACTTGAAGAAAACTCGAGCTTGAAAATACTTGTAGTAAACTTGAATATTCTTGATTTGCTTGAAATGTTACTTGTCTCTTGCTTGAATTGCTTTCTTGTATTTTGACTCGATAAATACTTGATATCCTTGTAGATTGCTTGATTCTTGAAACTTGATTTGTTATGCTAGTTCTCGAAGTCCCGATCGTCTCAGCACAGATGTGCGCCTTCTCAATTCGCTTGGTGAGACCCGCTGGTGGGAGGCCAAACGAACCGATTCGCTCTGCACACGAGATTCACGAAACACCGAAATTACTCGAAGGACCATAAAAGATGTATGGTCTTGTATACCATACGTCTTTTTCTTGTTATGTAGTGCGTAGAATGTAAACTCCTTGTTGAGTGAAAGATATTTATTTTAAGTTCTACAATCCTTGATTCTTACACACTAAATACTTGAATAATATGAGACTCGCCGGCCGTCTTGATTGGCAAAAGCGAACTAAAAGTAACATTATTAAATTATACTAAAATTAGGTCAGCCGCGCATAATGCAAAACTATTTGTTAAAAGAATCAAACTGCTGACGCGGAAGAATGCACGGTGACACACCGTACAAGGCATATCGTTTGTGAATTTTATGATTCAAATGAATTTTTGTCCAAGCGAGGAATATTTTGGGTGGATTCATGTCAATTTGACTAGTTGATATGAAGTAAGAATACATCCACTTAGCAAGTTCCAACACTATAGTTTCTTCTAGGAAGTAAGTAGTTAGGAATTAATATTTGTCTTTTTTTCAATATTCAATCAATGAATAATATCGTTGGTGAATGCCAGTTTGTATTGCAGACAGACTTTCACGTTACTTTATTTTGTTTGATTTTATCTGTCTATTAGAAAATCAGCCCTTGATGAATGAACTAAAGGAAACGTTCTTCAATCATATCGAATAATTTCTCTGACAATAAAATTCGTTGGACCACAATACCGTTAGTTAAGCGACCTAAGTATTTGTTAAGAAAAGGTCTTCCAGAATTAAATCCCAAAGGGAAAGGACGGGTTTTACTGAACGAAGTTAAAGTTACTTTAGGATATTTGAATAAAGCAGTTAGGTCCAAGTCTTACGGCATCATTTGTGTCAAATTCTAATCATGTTAAAAAACTTACTGTTACGCAATGATATTATAATAAAAAAGACGTAGATAGGCTATGTGAGTACTGACGGGAAGTCTGTCCACGGGGTGCGACGTAGTTAATTTGGCCATGTTATAACGTGTGAACAAGATAATATGATTATTTACTGATGTAGCAGTGTCGTCTCAAACTGTCAACACTCTCAATGCTTTCGTACACCTAGTACACACCAGTTTTCGTACACCTGAGGTGTACGAAAACTTCTGATTTCGGGTGCCATTTTTTTAACACAAGAAACCTATCTACCTCTTAATTTATTATAATATAATTGCTGTTAAGTCTATAAACCTCACTGTTAGCTTTATGGTTGACTGGCCGAAAATGACTTATTGGCATTAAGTCCGCCTTTTGTACCTACTACTCATTTTTTTTGGATACTGAGTCTTGTGTGGACTAAAAACTTTTTTCTTTCTTTCTTTATTGTTAAAGTTAATTCTCAAAGCTAATGAAAAAGGTCAAAAATACTTTATAAAAAATAGGTAATTTGTGAATTTATGATACCTATTATCCTGACGAATGGCGTTTTGCATTATTATCTCCAATTGTTCCAGACCTATCGTATCATGTAACATCAATTTAGTAATGGCCTCATAAGTAAAATACCAATGTTTAACGCACTATATTTACTCTACAGGGTATACGTGCAGTACACACGAAGGATGGTCAACACGTGACAAGCATGATAAATGAGGAGTTGGGGATCATGCCTCTAGGGGCTCCCTTTGGCTTCGAGAGTATATTTGGGATAAAACCAAACAACATACAAATAACTCACAACCAAAAACTAACCTTCGTACCTTCCACATAAAGTTTGCTTTAGAAGGAATAAAACAAGATGTTACAGCTCCATAAAAATTCGGAAGCCACCGAAAATTAGTATCGCAAAAAGTAACTATGAGTGGCGACGAGATAGACTAAACTGTATCTATTGCAACGGTTTTAAAGTCTAGTTTGAGATGGAAGTTATCTTGGTTATTGCTATAAACTTTTGAATCCGGATAAAAATGTAGAATTCAAGACATAGTCAAGTCAAAACGGGTGTGGACTTTAAGTATGGAATATTTTTAGCAAGCCAGTGGACTTGTGGAATAAATCACTATTTTCTGACTGATTGCTTCTGAGTTTGCAGATTTTACGTTTTATTGGGTTTTCTCTTTGTCAATAAAATTTAGAAACTCTTAGGTTGTTTCATTAAACTAAAACGTTTTTAGGGATTTGAAAAATTGTCTATAAAGCATAGTTGAAACAAAGATAGCAAAATATTATCTCTGTTATCAAGGGATTTGGTAAAATAAGTGGTTATTCTTTAGACAACGGCTATCCTTTTTCGTTTTTTATACTTCTCTTGTCAAAAGACAATTCTTTGCAATGAGGCAAAAATTAGTAGCCTGTCATGCCGTTGACTATGCTTTGACCGTAAATTATTATATCGAATATCTTCTTTCACAGTTTGATATTTACAGGAGATTATGTTCCATACACCAGTAACTGGTAAGGTTTCTTTAAGCTCATGAAAAATTCAAGATTCGAACTGCGTCAATCACAAACACATCATATTATTTTCTATCTATTATGATAATGCAATCTTTTAACTATTACACATTCCTTAAACGGAAATATTTATAGCAGATGAATAATAAAAATATCCGTAGCACATTACGAATTTTATGGCATATCCTAAAGCTGTTTTCTTCAGAAAACAAACTGTTCTCCATTTGTTTTATCTAGCTCTTAACACTCTAGTAACTAGGTTCAAAACGAATGGTGTTTTGGAAAATTTAAAGCTCTAGTAGGTTCGTTGCACCTAAGCATTCAATGTTTGTTTAGGTGTGTAATGTTTGAACAGAAACCAATAAACTGGGTGGACTTGACAGAAGTACATGTAGTGCAAGGTGGTATTGCCAACGGATAAACTAGAACTCACATCGGAATTGTACTAGACTAAGGGTGAGGCCACACTTGTGCTTTGCTTTGCGGTGCGTTGCTCGATTTCTTTGAATGCAATGCATACTTTAATATACTAATACTATGGAGGTGTCCGTGGCGCATTTGTGACAGTGATCGGCGACGATTGCTACTGTAAAGCAACACACTCCGGGTCGGAAATGGGATGGGACACGTATTGGAGTATGGCTCAATCCACCTCATAATTGAGGTGGATTGAGCTTATGTATGGCCGTTTATGTTACTAATGGGCGCGTCATTAAACAGTATGTATGAAACAGAACAGTTGCGTCTCCTATAACCGAACAACTCCGGTTATGGGAGAATGCGTCGTCACAACGCAATGCATAGGGGCTTCACTAGGCGACGACGCAACGGAGTGTCAACTGCTGCGTCGTATTACATAATTTTATCTGGCAGATGTGTTGCGTCGTTGCATTTAATGCAAATCAAGCAACGAAGCGCTACGCACTGCACTAATGGGACCTCACCTTTATTCTCTTCAAAAGTTGTTAAGTTAAGGCAGTTTGCCAATATTAGTGACAAGACTATCATTAACTGACGTTCTAATGTCTATTGTATAAGTACACATATAAGTACGAGTGTTGAAGTGGTACGCAAAACTGATTCCATCACAATTTGAAATATGTAGTTATCTGTAGGATTATTAAAAAAGTTTAAAGAAAACCAACAAAGAAAATCGACGTCAGGCACAATAGAGGCTCTATCAGAAAGGTCCGAAAGAAGTAATCTTGCTTAATTACGTCACGGTTTGATCCACGAGTCGGTAATCGAAAAGGGTCTGTCAATTTTTCCCTCATAAGTCGAACCCTTTGAAAATGACCCTTAGGTATTTGGTAAAAAATATCTTTGCATTCTGCGGCGCAACGTCCGGCGTCCACCCAAGTCGCCTGATTGGGCTCGCTTCGTGAATAATACCCACTTTGTGCCCAATAAAAGTTTTCTTCCCTTCTCAGATATTGGAAACAATGGCTTTGACTTACAATTTTTCTGTCGCAGCTCCAAGGAAACGAGCGGATTATATCGTTCCTTTGATTTGAGGCTAAACGTGACGTCGTTTCGGATGAGCCCCGCAGGGTTCCCATTCTTTCGTTGCTTATATAAACTGAAAGGGTCATCGGTGCCGGGTTATTAAGGTGAAAATGGAATGGCGGTTGGTTGAACACGGGAAGCATAATTATTAGGACTGGAATGGGGCCAAAGAAAACGGAGGCAACGAAGATACGATTTATATCTTGAAATGGTATCTTTAGTGAGTAATAGGAACTTTTCAGTTTAGGCATATTATAAGATGTTAGTTCTTTTTTTACTGTGCTACTATATTTTAGCAACATTAAGTTTTTGTAGAATCTTCTACAAGAATTTCTTAAGAATTCTTCTTCTTGTAGATTGTTTATTTCCCTGTTAACAATTCCTTGAATTTATATGTATAGTACTTTGGTATTGGCTTTCTTTCATTTACAATAATACGGCCTGTATTCAGTGTACTCCCCGATTAAGAATTTCACGATTTGACAACTTTATTTAAGATTATTTTAAATAGCTAACTATACAGCTGCAGTTTTAAACTGTTTTTCCTTCATAAAATATAATTATTAATTTAACTTAGAGTCAGTAAAAAAGAGCTAAAATAAATTTCACAGAACCGTGTACGTGGTTCAGCTGGTTTATCGATATTCTGAACGCATCAATTTTTACCGATCGATTAAACAATGGCGGGGTAGACCGTGGTATCCTCAAATTAGACAAAGGCGGTATTAATACGGAAGCCATTAAATAGAGATAAGCACCGGCAGATTGGGTGGTGCCCTTCGGGTGGTATTAGCCCGTAAGTCCTGATAAGTGAGTCGGGGGTTTGTTGAGACCTGACATAGATTAAGCGTGGAACAGAAGCACTTTTGTAGTTTTAGTTTGTGCAAGACTATGAATTGCACTGTAACTAAAGGCAAAGCACTTTCAAGGTTATTTTGTAGTTGCTGAAACAAAAGGAACGCGATATAAGCACCTACACGACCAGCTTCGGGCAGCTAGGGCAGTTGGGCAGAACAACAAGAACGGCGACCATTTGATGGCAAATGCAGCTTGAGACGCTCACTGGCAAGGTAGACCGATGACTCGATAGAGGTCGCACGATTGGTGGATGCAAGCTGCCTTCATAAACCGGCCGCTCAGGTTATCAGGTGGGAGATTCTTGAATTTCAACTGAGGTAATTTTTCTGAAAATACTACCCACTGGCATGATAATTTGGGAAATCTGTGGTAAAGTCCTGAATAACCTGCCCACTGACCTGCAAATGTGCCCAATCTGTGTCATTTCATAAAATATCTCATCTGCATTACAGTAGCCGCTGATCTTTGAGCACAAAGGGAGGGCGGTGTCTGTGTCGCTAGTAATTGGAACGCCGGCGGGCAACGGTTTGTCGTTCGACAATCAACACGACGTGATGCGAAATCCGATGCGTCCGCTCTGTGTGACCGTGCTCATTATCTTCGGCCGATCATTGGTTTGCGAGATACATAACACAATAAGGACCTAGCTATGGCTATGAAACTATTGCTTCCTATGAAACGGAGAGAGGAAGTGGAAGGATATTGTGTTGTGTCTTGAACTTTTGAATGGAACACGGGATGTTATCCGGTTTGATTTTTGTGATTTTATTTCAGCTCGACTTTTGCTTAGACATTTAAAAAGGTATGCTACCTCCTTAACAGACATTCAGAACAAACATTTTAATATTATAACAAAAAATCACAAAAGAATCTGTCAAAAACTCAGCTTGATTTGCGAAAATAAACGTAAAGCGAAATTGTAACATTACACCCTTACTTGCAGAAGCAATAAAATTGCAAATTAATTTTGTACATTACATCAACAAAATCTGGGGCGTAAACATAAAAAATAGCTTCATTAAGTATCGTAAGTATACTTAATTTCCGCATTATAAGCGCAAAATAAATATTTCCACAGTGTTACCTATTTAACAATGTTTGCAAACTCGATATCGTTTCAGGCGCGGTATTTTCAGAATATTACGTTTACTGGCGATACACACTGAAATATAAATATTAAGCTTTAGCTTTTAAAATGAATATCGTTTTATTAAAGGCGGGCAAATTAATTTGATAGTGATTTTTGTAAACTGTTTTTACACAATATTAAACAATGGGTTGTGGTCATTTTGTATGGACTGAGCTTTTTTCAATGTTGTTTTTTCAACGGCCAGTATAATGTTTTTGCTGTATGTTGCGAACGAGCAATCATGTAATCATTTAATTATAAAAAAATGATTATTTGATCTACCATATCTCGGCACCAGTCAATGCAATACACTTTGCACTCTTTACATGTTGTTAATATGGATGGTTGGAATGGATGTATGGTATGACGTAGCATTCTACAGAACTTAACTATAATGAGTGTTTTAGGGTCTGTACCTACTTTCCAAAATAGCTAAAGCAGTCTTTGTTATCCTAGAAGACACTACCAAATTGCATTATAACTGAAATAATAGATAAAAGCTCTCAGAAAAAAATATTCTTATAACTCAAATAACTTATACCTATTTATACATTAAACTTAAGCAATAGACTAGGGTTGTTTCAGTTTCTTCAAACATTCGACAGACGATTTAAAGATTACACGACCTCATACAAATAGAATTATATAGAGGTGTGCTTAAATATAACAAAGGGTGTCACAGACCGGAAAATTCGGTTGTCTGGTCTACATGCGGGTATCGCAAACATAATAATACGTTTACACGCGCAAACGAGTCTTTAGTAGACCTATAAATGCACCTGAAACATTAATTTGTTCGAAAGACTTTAATTTTTATGAAATATCGATCGTCCGTTTTCAAATGATTGACAAGTATTGGAAAGTTTGTGAATTATTTATATAAATTACTTGGATTATCATTATATCCAACCACCGGCATGGACACCATACCTCCTCGCTCTAAGTATTACAAATAATTTCCATTGCAAAATCAACAACGGTAGTAAGCTGAGTCCCTTATCCTTTTGTCCCATTTTTATTTAATTTGGATTTTTTATTTAATTATATAAGGTAATAAGAACTGTATTGGGCAATAAATATATTTTTCTTTCTTCTTTCTTTCTTTCTTTCAAATGGGTAGCCATGACCATGGTGGCAAACAAGTACTACCCAAACAAAACACCATTCCCAAAACCTCGGCAGAGAATTCATTCCGTACATAAAATAGTAATTCTGCAAGCTTTTAAGTTCAATAAAATATTCAATAATCATAATATAAAAAAATATATCTGTGGATTAATTCGTAGCAGATGATTTTGATAACGGATGTATTTACTATCGCACTGAAATTGAAATCGCACTATCGTTTATAAACAAAGATATAACGAATTTTATAGATGTAAACTTCCGATAAACTTTTAACTACCGAAAAATTCACGTTACAAATGAAGTCATATATTTAGTCGAGGAAGTCGTTACACTCGCCAAATCGAAATTTCACGTCTGCTTCAGTTATTTCTAAAGGCTATAAAACCCGTTTCTATGGTAGGGTTGGCTCAGCTCTCTAGAGAGTTTGAAGCTAGAAACTTTCTGTGAGTGAGCTGAAAAAATTATTTCGACAATTTCAATGGTAAAGCTAGTAAATTATAATCATAATCTGTCAGAAACTTTACAATCACAATTAAAGAAATTGATATTTAAAATTGTAACTTTATGTTTAAAAGACGTGTTAAAGCGTAATGTGACAAAAGTAGACAAAACTTCTAGTTTCTAGTAGGTCTCTACCATCAAAATTAAAATATACAAAAAAAACAAAAATGAATAGTGATTTCAAATATACCTTCGACTAAAATTGAACCGTCTGAACAACAGATTATTTTGGCAATTTTTTTTTAAAGTATACCAATATCAATATCGAACATGGCTTGTAATTGAAAATACACGAGAAAAATATCTGTAATTTGCAAAATATCTCATTATTTTTGTACTTACAATCAGTTTCTGTCTTTGAGCGTTAGTTTACCTTCAAAAACCAATCCTAAGTTATTATATTCACTATTATTTAGCATCTACAATTTTTACTAATGATTATATCAGTAGAAAACTGATGCCAATCCCGCCACACACCGTTTTATTTCTGGTTGGTATAATCAAACCAATTTTCTGCCAGTTAGTAACCCTGCCGTCAGCACGTATGGTGGGGCTGTAATAAACAAACGCACGAAACAGATACGGGTGGTCGAACACAAACATTCAGCGATTTTGTCGACACACGCCACCCTCCGACCCGGACTCATCAATAGACTGAAATATGACTACCAATTAGCGCAAGTGACGCGAATAAAGTGACTTACAAATAGTCGAGTAATTAAGCTTTTGGGTGTATGTATCGGGACGCAGACATAAATTCATAGATATTTTGAAAACTTGCTCAAAGTTATCTGTGCTACTGCTTAGTTTTGGTATTTAATTTGGTTTAGAACAGACTTTATGTCTAATGCCTGCTCCAAACGTCGCAAGACGCGCCTGCGTACTGTTACATCCTTCAGATGTTAGCATAGTTGCTGACGTCCCTTTTGCGTATACCTGCGCATGCACTTCAGATTCCCAGCCGAGCCCGCTCCGCGAGCTCAGTCAGTCGCTTTCCAACTCCCGTTCGTGATAGTCACCCACAATTCTTACCAATTCTATTTCAGTGTTTTAATTAATCTTTTTTAAAACCTCAACCCCGCGACTCGTTCTAACATTGGTGGCAGCGTTAAGGGATCTCTAAAGGTCCTCGGTACGTCTCTAAACCGCAAGAAACCGCGTGTACCGAAAACGTTATTCCCGTCTATCCGGACTTCATTAAACGAACTTCTGGTGCAGTGAAAGTGCTAAAAACGAACTCGTGAACACTCGTGATCACTCCGCTGTACGTGAAAGAAGAATTACTATCTCTGTTCGCCGTATCCTGCAAATCTCTGTTACCTGAAAACCTCCGTTTCCTGAAAATCTCTGTTTCCTGTGAACTACTTACTAACTTCGTGTTCTCCGCATCCTGAAATTTCAAATTCAATCTCCGTGTCATTTAATTATCAAGAATCTCCGCGTCATTTAATTATCAAGAATCGCCGCATCCTGCGAAGAAACAACATCGACACCTGAACCCGATAACAATAACAAGGACAAACAACATCCGAGCGCCGTGCACGTGCAAGCCACTTCTAAGAAGCAGACGCCATCCTAATGCACACACTGCAAATCCCCGTCGTGTTCACTATTTGCGCGACCCTATTAATGTGAGTCTGGTCCCTTTCTTTTTGTGTGTTCGTAATTTTTTCTAATCTTTGTGTTTTGTTATTACGCATTCGTGAACTAAGATTCACCACTTTTATTTTACAATACTTACCATCCCATTTCTATTTATAAAATGCCTGGTTCAGACAATTACCTAGTTCCGCCAATCGATGTAGAGCTTCCGCCTGACACGGAAGAAGATAGACCTGCTTCTCCTGTTGAAAGGAAAACCAGATCCAAGGCACAGAAAATGCCTACTAATTCCAACTTAGACCTTAACATCCTATTAAAATTTATTAAGCCTTACGATGGCAACCGAGACACATTAAATTCTTTCATTATTAACTGCAATAACGCACACGAGTTGGCAGACAATAATCAAAAATCTGTACTCTTCAAGTACATTATTTGCCAACTTCAGGGCAAAGCCGAGATTGCTTGCTCTATAAAAGAATTTCACAATTGGGAGCAACTTAAAGACTTCCTTAAAACCCAGTTTGGGGAAAGGAAACACTACTCCCATCTCCTCACAGAACTGCAAGAAAGCAAACAGTCGGCTAACGAGACTGTTAGTAGTTACGCACTCAAAATCGAATCCTACTTGTCACAATTATTAACAGAAATTTCACTTACTAATACAAAGGCTAAGGAGCTGCCAGGCCGCACGGCAGCAATAGAGGAATTGGCTCTACACCACTTTTTAATGGGTTTGATCCCAAGAATTTCCAACATCGTTAGGTGTAAATCACCCAAAACGCTCAATGAAGCGATTAATTATTCAATTTCTGAAGAACGTATACAACAGACGTTGTACAAGCGAAAGGTCCCTGTGGAGCCAAGGCCTCGGAAGCCATTTAATAATAACCCTGCTATCTCTTATAACAAACCTCAGGTTCAATTTCGGCCAAACCAACCGACAAACGACCTTACGTGTCGGTACTGCAAATTCCCGGGCCACACGATCGAGAATTGCCGCAAACGAGCTTTCAATAACAAGTTCCGCGAGTCTCGTACTTTCCCTAACTCCAATAGCCAAAGACCAGTTAATTTTGCTATTGAACATGACCCCGAAGGTCGCGATGAAACCGACCTCGCTCCTATTCCAATGCTACCTTTAAACTAAATAGCGTCTCGTCCGGGTGTCACACGAGACGCCCAACAGTTAGAAATAAGTACACCACGTACTCTGCAGTAAGCAGAACTCCTAAATCCACTGTCTCCACTGAATCCACTGTATCCAAATCCTCTCCAAGCAGAGCCACTGTATCCAAAGCCTCTCCAAGCAGAGCCACTGTATCCAAAGCCTCTCCAAGCAGAGCCACTGTCTCCACTGAATCCACTGTATCCAAACCCTCTCCAAGCAGAGCCACTGAATCCACTGTATCCAAATCCTCTAAAAGCAGAGCCACTGTATCTACTGAATCCACTGTATCCAAGTCCACTGAGTCCACTGAATCCACTGAGTCCGCTACTAAATCAACCAAAACCACTGAGTCCAAACGTATCAAATCCACTGAATCAAAAACAGACACACTCATTTACGAGATAAAATTCGATCCGTCAAAGAAGTCGTTGCCTCACATTCTTGTAAATACAACAGTTTCTGATCTGCCTCTTTCTCTCTTAATAGACACTGGATCTTCTATAAGTCTTTTAAAAAAATCTGTTATCAACCCAAAAACAAAATTGTGTAAAGAAATCCTTAAACTAAAAGGCTTCGGTTCCACCGAAGACACTGTTCCAACTTCAGGTTGTTTTGATTTAAAACTACACCTTGGCGGCAAATCAGAAACCCACCTAAAGCACAAGTTCCATGTCGTTGAAAACGTAGACCTTCCTTATGACGGTATAGTCGGCAACGACCTCCTTACTAAGTTCCAGGGCAGCATTAATTTCACTCGCGAAATCCTTCAATTCGGAAAGTCAGAATTGAAGTTATTCTTTACTGACCCTTATTTCATCATTCCTGCGCGCACTGAAAAAGTAATTGAGTGCTCCGTTTCCAATCCCGATCTTCAAGAAGGACTCATCATAGATCAGAGTCCGTCAGAAGACATTCTCATCGCAAACTGCTTAGTTCAAGTGAAAGAAAATAAGAAGATTAACATAACCGTTGTTAATATCTCGGAATCGCCTATCAATCTTAAAACAAATTTAAATCTCACTATGATCCCATATCAATTAAATCCTCCTACTAGTTCTGAAGATACTATTCCTATTTACCATTCAAACCATAAAAATGCTGTTGAAAGAACTCAACAAGTCCTAGATCTCTTAAGGATCAATCACTTAAATAGTGAAGAAAAAGCCGCTCTCTTACAAGTCTGTTCAGACTATTCTGACATCTTCCATCTCCCAGGTGAAAAACTGACCCATACTAACGCCATAAAACACGACATCAAAACCACCTCTGAAATTCCCGTCCATACTAAATCCTACCGATTCCCTGAAATCCATAAAAAGGAAGTAGAAAAGCAAGTCGAACACATGTTGGATCAAGGAATCATAGAACCCTCTGTATCCCCGTGGTCCTCACCCATATGGGTAGTACCTAAAAAACTCGACGCGTCAGGTCAACAAAAATGGAGAGTAGTCATTGATTATAGAAAACTCAACGATATCACTATTGGAGACACTTATCCTATTCCACAAATAACCGAAATCCTAGACCAATTGGGACACAGCAAATACTTTTCCACTTTAGACCTGGCCTCAGGTTTTCATCAAATTCCTGTAAATGATGCTGAGAAAACCGCTTTCAATGTACCCCAAGGTCATTTTCAATTCACCCGAATGCCATTTGGGCTGAAAAATGCTCCTTCAACATTTCAACGGCTGATGAACACAGCCTTATCCGGCCTTCAAGGCGTCCGCTGTTTCGTATATCTTGATGATATTGTAACCTACTCATTCGACCTGAAATCCCAGATCCAAAACCTTACCACTGTATTCCAAAGACTTCGAGACTTCAATCTCAAACTACAACCCGATAAATGCGAATTTCTCAGGCGAGAAGTCGCTTATCTTGGTCATATCATCTCAACAGATGGAGTGAAACCTAACCCTGATAAGATCAAAGCCGTCGTCAAATTCCCTACTCCTAAATCTCCTAAAGATATCAAATCTTTCCTTGGTCTTGTCTCTTACTATCGTCGTTTTATCCCCGATCTCTCAAAAACTGCTAAACCACTTACCTCACTCCTAAAGAAAGATGTACCCTTCAAATGGGAAAATCAACAACAAGTCGCATTTGATTGCCTTAAACTCAAACTCACATCCGCACCAGTTCTAGCCTATCCAGATTTTTCAGAACCTTTTATATTAACCTGCGACGCTTCCAATTACGCCATAAGCGCAATTTTATCGCAAGGTGAACCCGGTGCAGACCGACCTATAGCTTATGCTTCACAAACCTTAAATAAAAGAGAGTGTAACTTTACCACAACCGAAAAAGAACTTTTGGCAATCATGTACGGCTGTAGAACATTCCGACCTTACTTATACGGTAGGTTATTTAAGATCATTACTGATCATCGACCACTTACATGGTTATTCAATCATAAAGACCCAAGCAGCAAGTTACAACGCTGGCGTCTTAAACTCGCTGAATTTCAATATAAAATCATTTACCGGGAAGGTAAATCAAACAGAGCAGCAGACGCACTCTCACGATATCCTGTAAATCCTGTCTTACCAAATCCTAGTGAAGAAACAGTAAATCCTAATCCTATACAAGACCCTGATTCTGAAAATCCACCTGTAAATAGAAACAATGACAATGCATCACCACTGCCTTTTAGCCCTCTGACGCTAGAAGATCTAGACATCCACATTCCTAATAGCTCTGACTATGATAATACTAACTTACCTTGTATAGACTTATTAGATGATGATGACGATCCCATTTCCTATAGCCCACAGCGCCAAGATGCAGCTGAAATTACTAAATCAGAATTTCCAAGTCCTACAAGAGCAGTTAGCCCTCAAGCCTCTACAAGCCAAGAACTTACTAATCCTTCTATTCCAAATCCTGTTATCTCCAATCCTGGCGAAGGAAAAACCTTACAGCATCCTAGCTCTCGAACTCCTGTAACCGAAAAAGACTTACCTAAATCACCCTCAGCTCCGAATCCTGCTACTCCTAACTCTGAAATACAAACTATGCCAAGTCCTTCCACTTCCGAACATCCCAATGTAGTATCACCTCCACAAGATCCTACTCTTAGAGTAGACGACATCCCTACAAGAGCTGATTATTCCAAATTCCTGAAAGAAATAAGTTGTAAAGAAAAAACTTTCAATACTAAAATCATTGAACACAATGAAGCTCTCTTGAAAACCCACTGCAAAATTATCCTGCTTCCCACATCTATAGACTTAGATGATTCCAATCCCTTTGTCTCTGAAATTCTAGACAAACTTCCAAATTCAGACGAGACGAGATACCAAGAAAAGCAACTACACTCTTTTGAAAAGGTCCCAATAGAAACCAAAGACGTTTACTTCTTACATACAAAAGTTAACCACTTCGATGACTGCACATATCCAGACTTGTTCAAAACTCTGAATTCAATAAAGAACCACATGCTAAGTCTAGGAGAAGACATTTCAGAAATTGCTATTTCCGACTTCAAGAACCCTTTTGAAAAACTATCTTTCGCTAAAATCTATAACATACTAGTCTATCTTTTCCATAACACGAATATAACTATTCACATTTACCACAATAACATCATGTTCCCTTCTCTCTCGGAAATAAAGAAGATTCTTAAAGAGAATCACGATCTACCAATCGCCGGTCATCTAGGAACAAACCGCATGCTAGACCGCATTAAAGACAAGTACTATTGGAAAGGCATGAAAACAGACGTAGAAAGCTTCGTGAAAGCATGTTCCGCCTGCCAAGAAAATAAAGCTCTCAGAAGAACTAATCGAGCACCGATGCAAATAACTACAACTTCTACTAGTCCATTTCAAAGAGTAGCGCTGGATGTCGTCGGCCCTCTGCCGGAATCTGGCACCGCTAAGTTAAAATACATCTTGACTCTTCAAGATGACCTTACTAAATTCTCTGTAGCCTATCCTCTGCGTAGTGTCACTTCAGAAGAGACAACCGATTGTCTCGTTCACTTCATATCCCTATTCGGTATTCCTCAATCAATCCTAACCGATCAAGGCACGAACTTCACAGCTGACCTCTTTAAGAAGACATGCAGTTTTCTGAAGATCAAGCAATTGTGGTCAACCCCTTACCATCCTCAGACACAAGGTGCTTTAGAAAGAAGCCACTCAACTCTTAAAGAATACCTCAAAGCCTACGTCAATGATAATCAAGACGATTGGCCCCGGTATGTTTATACCGCTATCCTCGCTTACAATTCCGCTGTTCACAGCACTACCAATTTCACACCTTACGAACTCTTGTTTGGGCACAAAGCCTTCATCCCTGATTCCTTGTATACACAAGACACCACTACTTATCCCGACTACACCAGAATGCTCCAACATCGCCTTAAGCAATCATGGCAAAAAGCATTCGAAAATATACAACAATCCAAGGAAAAATCCAAGACTTACTACGACAACAAATCAAAACCAATGCAATACAAAGTAGGTGACTTTGTATACCTCAAAAATCATTTAAGACTTAGAAAAGCCCTATCACCGATATGGAAAGGCCCTTACAAAGTCATTGCGACACATGGGAACAATACCCTTACATTATTGATTAACAGACGTCACGTAAGACATCACTTTGACCAAGTGAAACTAGCAGGCGTCTTTCCTAGTTCCCCTTAGATTGTAATTTCTATTTCACTACTTACCCTAATTAAGTATTTTAAAAATTGTACTAATTAATTCTAATTCATAACAAATATTTTATTTTACTAGTTTATACTATAGTTCGTAGATACTAGGGTCAACTTTATTAACTTTATTTTAATTCTATATCTTTTATCATTTCCAGTATGTCGGCTTCCACAACACCCAGCTTTGTAAAACCAATTACTTCAAGCTCTGGCATTTACTTTGATTATATTGGTAAAATTAAAATAGTCAATGGCCATCTTAACGTTATAATTCCTGTAGATATTTCCTACATCAAGCCACACATTGTTAACATTAATTTAATCTTTGACAAATTAAAACTAATCTGTGACAACTTAAAGTCATTTGACAACTCTGAGTGCCGTAATATGCTTCAACCCTTTTCTGTCCGTTTCAAAGATATTATTGAAGAATATTCCTCTCTTTCCCATCTCATCGACAACCGAGTCAAGCGTAGTGCATGGATTGGTGGAGTAGGCACCGTCATGAAACAAATCTTTGGCACTCTAGATGAAAATGATGCCATAAAATATGACAATGCTATTGATACCCTTCAAGATGACCAAAAGAAGTTGGCTTCATTAATGAAAGAAAATATCCTAATTACTAAATCTGTATTTACTAAATTTAACGAAACTTTAAATAAAATTAAAGTTAATGAAGACAAACTCAATTCAGCTATCGACAAGCTCTCAATAAGTATTAAAGATCTAACAGAATCTACTTTTGAATTAACAATAAATTCAGAAGTTAATACTATTTTCACTATCCTAGAAGCATCTTTACTCACGCTATCCTTTCAACTTGAAGATATTACCAATTCTATACTATTCAGTAATGTGAATATAATTCATCCTTCTGTAATAACACCACAACAACTATTCAAAGAGCTTACCGATAGTTATAGACACCTGTCCAATGATTTAGAGTTAGCTGTAAACCTAGATATAAACCTGATTCATGTAATTTTAAATGTAAGCAAATTAGTTTGTTATTTTATAAATAATAAAATCATGTTCGTTCTACAATTACCCCTTGTAACACCGCGTCAATTCTATATGTATAATAATGTCCCTTTACCAGTACCTCACAATTCTACCAGACCAGACTCATTTAGTGTAATAATACCTAGCCATAAGTTTATTATTATTACTAAGGACAAATTACATTATAGTAACCTAGATTCTTTAGAAACTTGTAAATTGACCATAAATCAAAACTTTATATGTGAAATAACAAATGTTTTCCCCACAGACACTAGTCCCAACTGTGAGAGCGAACTCCTATCAAAGGTTATTACTAAACTCCCAAGTCAATGTAAAACTGAATTCATCCGAGGTAATCTAAATATTTGGAAACCTCTTCTTAACAATAGGTGGATATTTATACAATCCACTTCTAGTAAACTCTCGATTGATTGTTCTAATTCAGAATTGCTAGAAATAAATATTCTAGGAACTGGAATCGCTGAAATTCCTAAACTCTGTAAAGCCTATTGCAAAAATGTCAAACTTATACCTAAGAACAATGTTGTGAACATTACCTTACCTTCCATGAATCTAGACTTTAACTTAATAAACGATTCATGCTGCAGCCTTTCTACATATAACAATAATGTAAATAATGTACCCAGTATTAATCTTGAAAATCTAGATTTGTATAAAATAGACTTTTCAAATAAAAATAACAATAAAATTATCAATGAATTAGACAAAATAATTCAAGAACCACATATTCTGAAGTACGGAGCGCATTATTCTGTATTTACTATAATTGTCATTTTAATTGTAATTTCCTTTTTCATATTCAAATTGTTTAATAAATTCAAGAATCAAAGTAACTCTCACGAACCTAAAATCTCAAGTAACATCCCATTACATTATTCTAAACCCAGTCAAGAATTAGAAAACCCTTTAGACAAACCGACAGACCATGACCTTACAATTCCTAATCCAAAAGAAGCACTTCCTGCTAAAATTCGTATAAATCTGTAATTATACTTACTTCCTCAAGTTCCACAAAATCCATAAACTTTGAGGATCAGACCCCTAAGTTTAGTCTCAATTGGGGGGAGATGTTACATCCTTCAGATGTTAGCATAGTTGCTGACGTCCCTTTTGCGTATACCTGCGCATGCACTTCAGATTCCCAGCCGAGCCCGCTCCGCGAGCTCAGTCAGTCGCTTTCCAACTCCCGTTCGTGATAGTCACCCACAATTCTTACCAATTCTATTTCAGTGTTTTAATTAATCTTTTTTAAAACCTCAACCCCGCGACTCGTTCTAACAGTACGTTGGCAGATGCGACAGTAGATGGATCATCACGAGCCGTCCACACGTCTGTCGTCCCATCGGTCTGTGTTGATACTCGCCAGACTCAACATGTATAAGGTAAAACGGCCTAATAACGACCCCCTAAAATCACTGCCTATTAACGACCAACTTTTAAATCATTTATTATTGGACTAAATATAGGTTCTACCAAACTAGCAACTTGAAAATTCGTTAGGTAATTTTGTTAGCCAACAAAAACAATTAAGTTTGTGAGTCTAAATAGCCAGAGAATAAAAAAATTAAGCGTTAAGTTGGACGTGACCGAAATGTACGCACATTTCATAGTGCTGCGTCTCCACTCATGAAAGTACACCTAGATATTACTTAGGGGAAATATCATACTTAAACTGGATTCATCTTGTTGCTATCAATAACAACTGTAATCTATATATTAGTCTTCCTAAATAACCCTTAATATAACCATAATTATTGGTTTTTATGACATAAAATCATGTTTTAATTGTTGGCGGTAATAGAATGAAAATTTCACAATTTCATTCTAATAACGACACCATGTCGTTGTTCGCAATTCGGCAACATTTAGTATTTTTGAATAAAGGGCAATTATTAACCACTTTATTACATAAGTTTCTTTTTTGTTCAATTCATAACATGATTTTACTTATTGGGATCAATTAACGACAACTGTTTTTCTTCGCGATTTCGGGTGAAACTCGCTTCAACGTTAGCTATCATCCCTATTATTTGATGTTATTATACGTTAAATAAATTCATTTATCACAATAAATGACTACTTCTTATTTCAAGAAAATACATGGTCATGTCATTGGATTGAACAGCTTTCTATAAAATAGATATTTTCAACTGTTTGTTATAAATTGTTTTGGTCGGTAATAGAATATTGTAATCATCATACTTGATTCTATTAGCGACTCACATAGATACTTGAACTATTGAAGCCAAAAGACCTGATAAAGATCATAGGGTTTCGGTGGATGCAAGCCGCCTACAACTGGTTCGTCTAGAAATCTATGTGGGAGACCTATGTCCAATAGAGATCGTAGATCGTGTGACTGTTGATCATGATGATGATTCAATTAGTAGATCGTTAAAAGTAAGTTTAAATTTCTTTGAGGACTGTTCACTGAGACTGAGATTTAATCAATTAAGATGGTCAAAATGTAAGTGCTGTAGGAGTTATTTATGAATAATTTTGTATACAGTATATAAATGGTAATCAATAACTCTTACAACTATTTTTAAAACATAATCGTGTAGGGAAAGTGGATTTTTTGTATGAGTCGGTGATAGAAACAGAAAAAACGGTAATAGACTCCGACTGCATTCCATGTTCGGTAATAGAAAAAACTGCTCTTTCGGCTTTAACAATTATTTATTAATTATCATGTGATGGAATACTAAATTTGAACCCTGAATACCATAGAATACTTTATTAAGATTCATTATAAATTATAATATCGTCCCTAAAGTAACAGCTTACATCTATTTTTTTAAATTTAATTCGAAGGCAGCTTAAACTGGCGGTAATAGGCCGTTTTACCTTACGCATACTTTTGAAAAAAGTCATTTTTCTGCTTGATACAAGAATTTAAATGTTTCGTTACTGCTCATAGTCATTTTAACTAATGAGATTTACACACGTACACTTGCACGAACAGGAAAAAACCACAAAAAGCACGCATTCACTCACTTTTGCAACTCCGTACTGGCTATTGCGTCGTCAGACGTGTGGACAAACATCGGGATCTCCCTGGAAACCCTTTGATGTGTGCCAAAAAACCGAAATCAGACAGATTGGCGGCGGACGCGTCTGCCGACGGTAGACCTACCACAGAGGCGCAATTCTACCTCTCCACACGTCAGCGGACGCATCTGCCGACGTGTGAAGCCGGCGTTACATACTTTTATGAGAACCATATGACTTTTCAGAGCGGCCAAAAACATCTAAGCTGTTTCTTAAAACGAGTGAAACACTGATATAAAATCCTCCTCTATAAGTACTCATAAATAAACCACAGTGGGATTTGTTACAATTCTTATAACTCGAGTACTGCTGAACCAATGTCATGGCTTTTGATTTTTTGGAATTGTCTCGAATATTAAATAAAATAAGGTTTTTTTTCACCAACCTAAAATGTTAATGAATTATATACTTAACTGTCAAATGGGTCAGGATCGACTTATTTGTTGGTCGTAAAAAAAATGTTCTTATTGAACAGTCACAGTCTGATAGCATGAGAGAAAAATGCCTGTCGAGGCAGTTACTTTCTGATGAGTGAGTTTCGTTTCGAAAATGGTTTTTGTTAACTTCTTCACACAAATATTGGGACTTCAGTAATTCAAATGCCAGAATTTTGCAAATGAAATATTTCCAGACTAAGTCAATTTCTTTTAATAACAAATCAACATCATTGTCTCCAAAACAAAAGAGGGAGAAAATCCCTTTTACTACCTGTTATTTCTAATTTCTTATTCCCCTCTCCTTAAGTAAATAAACAACTAATTACTAAACATTGTAAATGTTTGTCGAATAATTCAAGCCAATATGAACCGTATTTTCGTGACTGAACACAGGAGTTTATTTGGGTAAAGTAAATACAATTTGTGAACAGGAATGTTGACATGCGAATAATAGGATTGGCAGTTAAATACTTGGTGTGTCACAATTCAATTCACAATAGTAATCCGTCCTACACCAATTTTGTACTAATTAAATCGTTCGTTCAAAAACCGCCGGTGAGTGGCACAGATCATAAAACTGCTGCCCTTTATAAGTCCCACTGCTGGGCACAAGTGACACCTCGATGACTCATTTTGTATTATGAAGCTTGTACTCGTGGTACAATCAGCGGTGGACGAATGAATAAACTTAAGATGTTATTAAACCCCTAAAACCTCCTACTTGGCTAAATAACTGATATCCAGTGACATCAGCAGAGATGAACACTACTTAGTCCTCTAAAGCACCTCAGTACCTTTCTATAACTTGCAGACCTTAAAGTATTTGGAATGGTATAAGTTACCTAGTAAACTCTGTTTATAGACCTTAGGTAATATAAACTATCGTGACTACGAAGTTATGATGATTTTATAGGATTCTACAATTCCCTCTTAATATCCAAACACGCGAAATCAGACACAGCTGTAGAGGTCGTCTTAGCTGAAATAACGCGCCCCTCCATCGCAACAGCGCAAACAAGAGTGCTTGTTTGGATGCGTGGATGCAGTGGTGTCCAATAGTGGACTTTTTATTACAGAGACAAACCATGCATATATCCAGCTAGTTCATAATTTGCAACATAGGATTTGACATTTAACCCTTAACCACAGACGTGTTTTTTTTAATCCGTATAATGTGAGTACACGATTTAGGTGTGTCATAATTGCAAAAATTGGATAGAAAAGACTTTTCTTACCTCGTGAGGAAATAAAAACGGCGCTGCGTGGAATAATGTCTAGGGATATTTTCTATTTATTTTATAAAACGTATACTTCAGACTGTCTTAGTTTGTAATCGTAATGCAACTTAAATGCATACTTTACCATTAGAAAGCCGCCCAAGAAACAAAGACAGTCGGCTCCTCTCTAATAAATTACAAACCAATTTGTGCTAATCAGAATTAAGTCATTCACAACTACTACTCTCAGACCACACATTGTCAAAGGAATCGACTCTTAGGTTGGGTTGCACCATCTGACTTGAACAATAACAAACATCAAAATTTCAGTTAAAGTACCGGTCAGGTAAGCAAAAATGACGTCAAATTGTCAAATTTGACAAAAACTTTAACTTTAACTTCTACTATGGTGCAACTTACCCTTAAAGTCAGATATGACTCACTTTCTTGCACTAAGATTCAACTACACAGTATTCTGTATTGTCTATTGACAATGATAATAAAAACAGATGAAAAATCAAGAAAGTCTTATTTGTGGCTACAATCGATTTCTTCCTGATTACGTGGAACGTAATGAAAAACGCAGAGAAAGAAGAAGATATAAAATACAAAATCCAAAATCAAAAGGTGTTCGATTAGTCTCTGCTAATCTAGAAGAAAATCAACATATTCTTAAAGGAATTATAAAAAATATATATATAAAATAAGAAAAATTTATTTTGCGTAGTTCTTGCGCTACCGTCTTTATCTGTCTTTTTTGTTCCTCTACCTGAAGGTTGACTCTTTGGTTGTATCAACATTTTAAAAGGTTATTGTAATTGTCTGTTTTGTGTGTTGGGTGTATAGAGTTTTTGATGTTTGTACAGTCCGCCTTATATAGACTTCTTATCCGAACCGACCAGAGAGCTTCTCGCTTCCCACCTGGGACAACCGAAGAAAACTTTAAGCTTTCTTGTTACTTTTGTTCCATTATTGTTTTGTTACGATTAAATTTTAAAGACGTTTCAGTGAGTCGTAAATACGAAGTTTTGCGAAAGAGTTTCTCAAATTGACTTGCTAACTTCACAAAAGGAACAAATAACAACGTCAATTTTTACAAGAAAGTTACCACCGAAAGTTATGACAAAGTATTAAGTATCAGAAAATTATAAATAAGTGCTTAAAAGCAAAAATATATTTAACTAGCTATTATATCCAGCAACTTTGTCTGCATGGATACTTTTGAAATCTTTACCCGCCCATTTTTTTCTCAAAATGTGAAAATCTAAAAACATGCCATATCATATTATTATTGCGCGTAAGACAATGATTAAGTATTGCTTATTGCTTTCACCTTTAGTCATACGATATCAAACGTAATTGTGATTTATGTATTTCTGACTTCATAGAACATAGAATTTGATACTAAGTTATTACTTGCACTTTTAAAATGTATTTTTTTTTTGTATTGTTTTCCACTGGTAATTTTCCTATTTGAGTTTTGAAACTAAAACTATAGTTATAGTTTGGTTCTGCAATATCGAATCAAGGGTGCGGGATAACCCCGCGCGATATTGATCAATCCCGCTTATAAATCCCGCGAGATCGGAATGCGCCTTCCGTTTCGTTACATCTCTTCTCTTCACCAACAAATTTTGCGTGTCGATGGTAATAGCTTAAATTCGTTTAGACAGTAATTCTACCACTTTTACTGCATTTTCATTGGTGCTGCTTCTCAGACACATCTGGCATGATAGTAAGTGGCTCATAGTTTGGGAGAGTTTCCATATTTGCACACATTGCTCTAACAAGTTGACGATATATACTGGTAGTAAAACAAAATTATAATCAGTTGCTGAAACATCCTTGAGCACTCCCCAAACTCTTAAAGGTGATGAGGACAAAACAGCGCCATTCATTATTGTCCTCACGACGAACATAAAGATACCAAATGTATTCACAAATAAATCTTATCCAAGCTTACGCGTACTTAAATGCAAAATAGTATTAACTCGGTATAATTTGGACTTCTTATCTACCAAGACCGCGCAAGCTGAGGCACCTCGAAATTTCAAATGTTCAAGATTTTCCAAGCGAACACAAATTTCTTGCTTACGATTTTTAAAAACGCTCTTTGTTGAAGAAGCATTAGAAGTATGTGAGATAATTGAAAATAGAAAATACATTATAGGTACTTATATGTGAAGATAGATAACGTAATAAATAAATATTATGAGATAAAATATAAAGATGAGAGACTGCCTCGGAACACCTATCTTTCGTTTATTGTACATTTTGCGGCTGACTCTCCTGTGCTGGAAAACAACGATAAAAAAACCAAGCAGTTCGGCGCGGTAGGGTCGCCCCTTGCTACGTGGGATCAAAGCTTGGGAAAAGTGGGCTTCTAAATGTTCCGTTCACCCAATAATAAGTGTGCGTTTAACTATCATATTCGGGGTATAGGAAAAATCTAACAGTAAGTATGGTTGTGCTATGGAAGCTAGAAACAACGTGGGTGCCATCACCTCAGAGATAAAAGTATTATATTTCTACTTCCTACAAATTATTAACTTGTTTTCAATTATTAACGTGATATTCAAGTTGAAAATAAGAATCATATTTTCAAAAATACTATTTTTATGAGCTGAGCAAGCGAACTTTTGTAACTCAACTTTGCGATGCACATTTGTTTAACTGTAACATAACTAAAGCACATTCGCAGTTACCGTAACCGCCGTTACATTAGTTTACATCTCCAGCGATGTAGACATCCCCTAAAAGTTCAAACACTGGTCCTCTCCATTGTTTGTCCGCGGAACCTTTTTGTACAGATTTCCCATGGGACTCCCCGGATGTCCCGCGTCACTTTCTTGTTCCCAAAAACGGAAATACGCAAACAGATTTATAAAAATGGAAAATTCTTTAACGGAAATTATTAATGCTCCAGAGGCATATTTGGACAGGGAAACTCTATTTTTAAATGAGGGCCTTTTATTACCGCCGTAATTTATGCAGGCCGACCTTAAGTGGGTAACATTGATTTTTCGCATGGATGTTTTAATTTATTGTTAAAATTAAATTGAGTTTCTTATTTTTGACAGCCTTTTTTATTGTGTTATCAATTGATTTGAATATTGGAAAATAATGAAGTTAAGATTGTATGATATTTATTTAAACATGTCCTAGAGCCTGGTCTCCGGTGATGGAAAACACCGATATAAAACCCTAGCAACCCGGATAGCGGCGGTTCCAACGGCCATCAGTCCTTAGCGTTATGTCACACTGCCAATTTAACTTGCTTACCTTACTTGAGTAATCTTTACTGCAGTCATAATTACTTGTCGTGCAAACCTTATTGCACATAGCGACCTGCGCTTCCTTTCAATTAATAAATGACCGCAATAAATGAGATCGGTAAATGACCACTGGCTTATGTGGCGATGGACAAAAAAGTAAGCTAACACCCGTTTGCACGTCATTCTGAAAATTACGTCACGCCTGATAAGGTAAAAACAGTTGAAGTGTGACCCAGTGTTCAGTAAATATCCTTTATGGTGTACCGACAGCAAAAACGATGCGAATGAGGCCGCTAATGGCAGCAGATACCGCGCTCTTCGCTAGCCTAGTAATTGGCCATCGATTTTCTTAGACAAAAGATATAGCAGCTCCACTGGAAATGGACTCTCAATGTGAAATGCTGATGCTAAATTTGTATCGTCTTTTGTTTTGAATTGTGAAGTGGTGTAGTCCGTTAGTCGTTGAAACCACGATGATGACGTAAAGCGTTTGGGTTAAAATTTTATTTTAGAAAAAGTACCTACTTAGCCCTCCCTAGTAAGAGTCACCTTAGTACAAGAATCAAGATCATCTGTTCTGGTGGAAAAATGATATAGGTACCAGCGAAATAACAAACATTAGTGTAATTGTAACCCACTATCAGGTCTCTTGGTGTGGGCCACATGCCGCAAAACGCCGCCACTGGCAGAATTCCTGTAGTTGTCATATATTTTATGTGGACTTGGTGCACAAATTGAAGCCGGTGCCATATACCACACACCACGAGGAATTATGCTAGTAGTGGCGTTTTCTGGCCCGTTACGACGCTAAGTGTGAAGTCTTATTGCGTTGCGTTGTTTCGCCGCAGCGTCAAACGCTGCAGGGTTTAACATTATAGTTTTATTGTCATACATGTTATGCATGTTTACCCACGAATGTTCCGCCGGAAGAGCAGACTCAGCGCAACTCAATTCGCTAATGATGCCGCACTCTTACTGTATGATTGTGTCGTATCCGACAAGTTTTATATCCATGTGGGATCATTGAGGAAATGCGTTAATCGGCTGCAGTCAACAGCGCGATTATTAAACAAGTATCGGAATGTGTGCGCCGTACAGAATCCCTTTTTGTTCGCCGCCGTTCATTCAGCCGCGCTTTGGATAATGTCTACTAATTAAAACCTTTGTTTGATATTTCCTTTGAAGCTATAATCTGCTATACTCGTATATATGCCTGGCCTAAGTGAATGTACAATTAGTATTTAAACTAATTATCTACGTGATCAGCGCTAGAAGGTATGTTTGAACCAAGGGGGAAATATACGGATGGAACGAACAGTAGGACAGGTCTGAAACCCCATTACGAACCTAAATAGAATACGCCAGTTATTTAACACCCTACTTATGTAATTTTCATGACGTTCTAATCTTCTACCACTATCTCAAAGCGCCTAAATTCGCTGCTGTTGTTCAATTTGAAATGATTATAAAGGATCACTTTAAGTTGTCTACTGAGAGTATACAGGTTCGAAAGAAGTAATGGACCCTAGACTTCAAATTATTTCTTTATTTTTAGAAAGAAACAAAACTGGAATAAAAGGTTTTTGAAAACACTTTTCTCAGCCAGGAATCGAAGCTGTTGAAAAATTACAACTTGTATTATGACGCCATCTTGTAGTGTCGTTTATTGGAATCAAATTCAAGGAAGTTAAAATATATTTTATATTTTTTTAAATTACCTAAAAACCTAAAAAATCCATTCGAAACTGAAATTTATTTTTTTGGAATTTATTTACAATTTAAATGGGACAGACATAGCATGTTTCCAGTGCCATAAAAAAACTGTTTCTCGCCCAAAAATACAAATTACAAAAGATAACGAGTGTGCACAGCCCGGTTAAGCCATAGAGGGTGGGTACGTTTCTTTGCCTACCATATTCTCTTTGCCTTAAAAACAGTTGGCAAGAGCTCCCAGTATATCTTCAGAAGCAACCAGAAGCAGAAGCGACAAGCCCAGACCATTGAAAACGCATTTCCATCCGGAAGTAGTACCGGCTATCTTCGCATCGTTCGCCTTTTTGTAGGTGGCGCGGTGTGGCGCAGCGTTTTTGCAAAATACCTAAGGCTGTGCCTTCTTGGAAGACACTAATTCATTTTTGTCAAGAATTTCTTTCCCAACTGCTAGAATAAAATGTAGGAGATTAATATTGTTCGTAAACTATTGTAACTTTAATCATTTATTTGTTTCAAATCATAATTATTAAGTAGTAGTGGTATAGTATACAGATATTGTCTTTTTCACAATGTAAATGCCTTTATTAGTTAAATAGCAACTACACGACGTGAGCTGGAAAAAAATACCAAAAAATCAGTATAAGGAATTTCAGAATGACACATTGCAAATACGCTGCCCCTCGACTTAACCACATACGCGGCAAACGCTTGTACTCGACTGAAACGAAATACGACACTTTACATTCTGTTGAAATTTCAACTCTGCTGCCATATTTTAAAGTCGAGCTTTGCTAGTTACGATTCCTTCGGTTCCAAAGCCTCCAAGTGGATTTTTCACTAACACAAGTAGAAAAGATTGGACTATTCTAGGAATTTGTTTGACATTGCCGTCGGGTTTTCTACATTTTTCCCTACTTAGCCGAGCTCGGTACCTTCTATTGGCTCTTCATTCCGATTTGTTTGAACAGTGCATAATTAAACCTGAAATGAATGTCTCGGCTCTTTTAATCCTTTAACTCTTTTCTGATGAGTTCAACGTACACTGAGCGAGCCGCAAGTCAATAATGCCTTTTTTCTTTTCGTATAGTTGAATTGCACATTTTTATACGTTACACATACGTTTATTTAACCATTTTAATCAAAATGGTTAAATAAACGTATGATGTTTACTTACTTCGAATGTTTTATAAGGTTTTAATGATTTTCCACCTAATTCTAACAATGACATTAACGAAATAAATTAAGGTATAACGTTATGAGACGTTAACGTTCACTCAATACAGCCAAAGTTGCAAATTGCTTCACACAGCGTACGATATCAAGCACTCAACATTATTTTATTTAACCATTTGCCGATTCATCTAAAGATAGTAAGATTTTCTTCAAATTGTATCTGTTGGAAAAGTGTTTATTAGCGTAACATATTTAATTGATTTTAAGTGTGATAATAATTTATTTATTTTAATTGGACGTCATTTATTAAAAAGGTATTTATACTATAGATTTGATTATGCTATGTAAAGTCGCGGAATGAAAAGGTTGACTAGTTTTCAAAACATTCATTTACGCGTTGCAAGCACATGTGACCTTTTTAAACTGTGTAACAGGCTAGAGTATGCCGAAAAGTATGCTTTATCTGACTGTACATTTTTGCAAGTATTTTGTTAAGTGTAAGTTTGTTGCTTATATATATTATATTCTCCATTGTTTCCTACACAATGTATATTGTTTATTGGAATAAATAACTAAATGAAATATACATTTTATTACAACTACCTAGTGTTAAATTCGTCTTCATTTTGTAATAACATAGTCATCATCATCATGTTTCATACAGCATGAGTATGTGGTGCGATGCTACTATGCAAACATTTTGACAAATTTGTTTTGGTGTTTCAGACAAAAAAATAAAAATTAATTAAAATATTTGCGAAATTTTTGATCAGAACTTAAAAACTATTTGTTAAGTTGTTCACTTCACTATAAGTGTAGAGTTGAGAGGAACTTGCCAAAAGTTATAGATACGAGTGTTTTTATTATCAGATTTATCCTGTAGAATATTATTTATGCTATATATAAAACAGAATATCACCTAGAGCTTAGCAGGAAAATCTTTAATTTTCACTTGCATCAGTATACGTATAACCGTTGTTTTACTCTAAGTCTTTTTACGATTCCCGTTTTATGAGAAGACAATGGTCGTCGCTTGCTAAGTAGTTAAGCGACTTATTAATCAACCCGTCTTTAATTAGCATCAAAGGCTTTCAAGACTTCCTTTTGTAAGAGGTAAGACAATTAATGTTACAACACTGAAAGAACTTTGTACGCTAGGCCAATTTTCGGTTTAAGAAATGGTATTTCATGATACCGAATCATTTTCGAGTTTTTGCAAAGGGAAAAGGAAAATTAGGCATTTTAAATCAGTATTCGGATTAACCAGATTTGAATCGCTACGACAGATTATTTTTGGCTCTCTTTCCGTTCGGACAACGTTCCGTTACTAAGGTTACCCTCAATAACTACAAAGTCCTCAGTTGTGTTACAGTTGTTGGTAAAACCTCATTAAAACGTGGGACCTATTAGTTACCACCAGAATTTGAACCTCTATGCCTCAACATACCGATAAAATCCAATTTAAATTTAATTGTGTCATGTCCTATTATGGATTAAACATTGTTAAGTACTTACTTAGGAAACCTTTTTGAAAACTAAAACGACATAGGTAGCAAACCCAATCCTGTAAACTTATTAAAAGTTGACTTGATTATTAAAATTCGCCGCAAGTATTATAATTTCATTAGAAACTTGAAAGTTCTAGTCATAAGTACTAGCTTATAGCCTGTTTTTCCTATAGCCCAGTTTCAACAGTGCTAGAAACTTTAAACTTGGAGATTTAAACGCGAAACTAAACTGCCTAGCCTTAAAGTTCCAAGCTTAAATTGTGCCCGGTTTTGAAACGGTTTGCGCGATACATTTAACGAGAAATATGAACTACTACCTACTTACTAGGGTTAAAGAACTTGTTTTTTATTGTACGGTTAGAGTACTAAGCATAATACAGTTACGCAAATGCAGAGGCTGAAACCTACAGGACATGCTCTCCCGACCTTTTTTTAATTTTAATTTCCTTTGAGGATATTCGATCTAGGTTTTAAGTCTACTAATTTAAGAATGCTTCAATTGAATCGTTATTAAGTTTCAATGGTCTAATTTGACATATTTATCATATAAAATGTGTCAAATTAGACGATTGAGACGAAATTACGATTCAATCGAAGCATTCTTAAATTAGCAGACTTGCGGTCCTGGGCCCTATTCAATAAAGCTGACAATCCGACAATTATGTCAAAAAGCGACATATTTGTAGAATTGTCGCGCTTAGACTGTTCAATAAAAGTGACAAATATGTCGAAAAGCGACAGGTGAAATCCTGACAAATTTGTCAGGAAAAATTTCGTTCAATAAAACTCGACATATGTCAAAAACCCACAGTAGTTATTTTCTACAATTGTCGGTGACAATTGTCAGATTGTCGTGACAAATATGTCGACTTTTGAACTGCTTGCGAATAGTTTTGTTTATTGAAGCAATATTGAGGGTAGGTAATTTAGTTTTTGCCACGATGAGAATTAATCAATCTCTAGTACAACTAATATTGGTTTTGCTTTTAAAATAGTCTGTAAAATGGAAATGCACAAAAAAATAAAAATTTTGGAACTCATTCACGAAAATAAAGAAATACTCTTCGGTATGTTCAGCGACCAACTGACCCATGAGAATAAAATAAACGAATGGAAAGAAATAGCTGAGCAATTGACAGCCTTAGGGGTTTAGATTTCGCGACAGAGGGTCAAGCACCTGTCAGGATTGTCTGACAATTCTACAAATATGTCGGATTGTCACGACAATTTTGTGTTTAATAAAGCAGATTTGACAAGTTTTTCACGACAAATTGTCACCTGTCACCTGTCGCGTAAAAAGTTTTATTGAACGCAAATATGTCAATTTGTCACAATATTTGTCAATTTTCCACCATGACAATTATGTCACCTGTTGGTTTTATTGAACAGAAAAATTGTAGAATTGTCACTTCTCGACATATGTCGAATTGTCGGATTGTCAGCTTTATTGAATAGGGGCCTGGTGTTTGGGTAGCAGGGATTCCCTTCAAAAGTTTTCGCGACACCAATGCTTGGCGCTCACGGCTCGAGCCGAACCACCAAAGGAAGATTTGCTAGATTCTTTGCCATAAAGCCTTCTATCAGCTGCAGGACGACATTTCAATAATGTTAGCCGAATCAAATGGAGGTCACTCCGTAAGCCAGATCAAGGTAATTTCTGAGTTTTTGCTTCTTATTGTATGTTTTTGTACAATAAAGAATATCTATCTTCCTATCTTCTCGATGTTCACAAGGTTATCTTATCACCATAGTGTGGCCTGATGTTGTTGGCAAACACTTTACAGTGCTGGGGAGAAAATCCATAATAATGTTACACACGTAAATGTGAAGGTACGTGTAGTCGTGAATAAGGTTTTCACACATTTTAGTTTAGAGTTAGAATAAGTTATGGAAAAGTTTACAGGTTACTACAAAGAGTAGTATTAAGTAAAGTTGAGATAAATCCTAGAAAAAAATTAAATGCGTGATAGACTTTCCCTTTAATTCATAAAAACTTAAACAGCGCTTCAACAACACGTTAACTTTTGTATCGCTTTGTCTCTTTCGTTCTTGTTTTGCATTTGCAAGTGAGTGACACAACACGTCAATTGCTTAAACTATGCTCTAGCGTTGCGTTCGTTTTTATGAATAAGAGGGTTTCTGTTTCACACACATCTATTTGATGCTGACTGTTCTACAGTGTTATCAGAGTAGTCAAAAAGATATCGATTGTTTGACAATAGCGATACTAATACCACTGTAACAGAGTTGTACTTTTGGAAGTGTTACTGAAAAAAGTGAACCAATATTTCAATTCTGTAGTGACAAGGTTGCTTTCCTTAAACACTTACGACATATTTGAACTATCTGTACGCTCATATCGTTTTGCTGCTAACTGCACTTAGAGCATAATAAACAGAAGTTCGGGTCCCCGGCCAGGGGTGGCATTCCGGCTGACATCACTTCACATCTCGGTGCTTCACGCTTACTTCAATCATCAATATGCTTCACGTTGAATTAGTATTTTCTCTCATTTTGTATGTAAATAATAAAAAAAGAATTGGCTTCGTTTTTTTCTCTCGAACGACCACATCCGCAAAGAAACTGAATTTTAAAGATAACTCACCACGAGCGAAGTGAGTCTTGACGCCAACCGGAATACCATAGCTGGTTTGCAACTAGGATGCTTAACTCAATAACTTTCTCGTTAAATTTAACAATCAGTTTCTCCCGCATATGTTTTACATTATTTAATTGAAAACCTGGCGCAGGACTCATCTGATAGGTAAAAGGAGAACAACCATTTCGTACCCAGAAACGAAAGTGCCGGCCAGACAAAAATAATACTGGCATCCTATTGAAAATGACGCCCTGAAAGTTTCTTTATAGCACAAGAACCGTCTACAATTAACCCTTAGACTGCTACTTGAGTTTCAAATTAAAGAAATATTATTGTTTCCCAGGATTAATGGATGAACGGATTTCACCTTGTGAGGTGTCGTTAGATTCGTCTTTATGTCAAAGTAACACTGGGTATATCAAAATAAAAAAAAACAAAATGGCGGATTTTTTGGCGCTAAATTCAATGTTTTTACGCTCTGCAGCCTGAACGGCATGGTGGATTTTAGCTGTAGAGGTGTCATCTGATTTGGATTTACTGTAAGAGTAACACTGGGTACATAAAACTAAGAAAATATATAAATGAAAGAAATTGAAAAAAGGTATTATTTTTACATACCTGGAGTCACTCTCACAGTAAATTCGAATCTAACCCCTCCAGCCAAAATCCGCCTAGTCGTTCAGGCTGCAGAGCGTGAAAACATTGACTTCAGCGCCGAAAATCCGCCATTTTGTTTTTTTTTTATTTTGATATACCCAGTGTTACTCTCACAGTAAAGACGAATCTAACGACACCTCACAAGCTGAAATCCATTAATTTATTTATTCAGAGAATTAATGTTATTTTTAGAATTTCAAACGGAAATAGCAGTCTAAGGGTTAATTGTAGATGGTTGCTGTCCTAGTAAGAAATCCTCAGGGCGTCATTTTCAATAAGAATCCAGTATAATTTTCGTCTGGCCGGCACTTTCATTTTTGGGTATATTTTGTACGAGACGTGGTTGTTCTCCTTTACCAGCATAATAAATGAAGAGAAATTTTAAAATGGGCATCGGTTACTGTAGCTTTTCCCGCAATCGGCCCAATAAAATGGCACTGTAATACTGCATTTTAATGCATTTTGCTGTATTAAGCGTTGTATAGGACAGAAAGTTATTAAAAAACTAGTCTACCATAACGTAAGCTGATTTAGTTCTTATTAAATTTGGTTTTTTTTTTGGTAGGTACAATTTTTGTGTTGTATCATTAAAACTCTATTTTGTTTTATTATACAATTCTGGCATTTTATTTGGGCTCACTTTAGGTTGTAGTTTGGGGTTGAATTTGTCAAATCGGAGATTACCTACTTCTAGATAACCCCCAGTACCTAAGTATCCTATTGGCAACTACTTAATAAAAGTAAACGAATCATAAGAATCATTCTCAAATACTACAGTATTTTTTAATGAAAACACCATTAAAAATTTACTTCATCATACTTTGAGTTATCATAACTACTTGAAGTCTTGGTGAATTTACAAAAAGTTGTTATTTGTACCTGACTCTACCCCAGCAATATTTCATAATTACAATCATTCATTGTCAAATGTTCTTTGTGACAACCTCAAATGGTCTTTGTGTACCAAGAACCTTAGAATTTTTCATCAAACTTTTACAAAATAATACCAGTAACTATATAGTTGACGCTATTCTCATTAAAGTGCAAGCAGCGAAGTTGCCGTAGTAAGTCAGGCCCTGGAGACCGTCTACGACCGCCACTTCTGCAGAAACCTCCTCTGTCTCAGGACGCGACGCGCTGAATTTAATCAGAAGAATACCTTCAGAACATACGTCAGTGGACTACCAGGTATAATTGAATTTTGTCGCCACGAGAAATTGCTTAGTCAGCAAGAAAACTATGAATTATTTACTACTACTTTTTGAAAGAAATATGCTGATAGCTACGAAGGTATATTTTAGAAAGTGTTGTTGTGTTGTTTGGTGATTTTGACTTCTTTATAACCTATTGTGGAAAGGGGTTTATTCAATTTTTAAGGGCTTTACTGTGCTACGTCTTCATAATAAATAAAAAATGTCTCAAACATGAGTCAGCCAAAATCTGGATTTTCAGATCTGATTGAAGTTTTCATTAACTCGAGAATCGGCTAATCTGTAATTGTGACCGTGAGTAACTTTCAAAATTTTACTCGATTGCAAAAACAAGTATTGGAAATATTTTTGGACGTGACAACGTCTTATAATTCGATGGAGCCGGCTGCACGCACGAAAAAACATGGCACATACGGCGTTACTTCGCTCTTAGGCGTTCCATTTATGACGTTATCAAATTCAACTATCGTCTGACTGCCGCACAATTTGTAAACGCAGTAAAGCACTTGCGAACAGTTTCGAGAAAAACACGATTGAAGTTGAAATTTTATTTTTGGTTGTCTACAAAAAACTAGTCGAGAATATGTAAAAAAAAATATATAGGTTTAAAGAGCAAATCTTGTAGATCATCCTGAAATTGGTTGTTTGCTATTCATTCCATATTTTGAATGTAAAAAAGGGGAAAAACTGTTTATATTTTGGCTTACCCTAGTTTCCACTGCTAGTAATACTGCGCATAAATGCAGTAAGACTGTTACTTACTGCGTTCATCAGTTGGTTACTGTACTTACGGCACTTATGTTAGATAGTTGGATGTGATTTAAGATCTTACAACAAAACATATGCGCCGTATCTTTGCACATACTGCATTAATGTGTAGGAATATAAAACAACAAAACTAATCAAAACTTTTAATGAGCTAGAGGTAAATGAAACAAAAAATGCAAATTATTGCCAAGATTTATTGATTTAATAGATAACAGAAACTATGATTTGACCATTTGGTACTAAGTGGTAAATCTGAGGATATAATCACTCTCATAACTTAAATATTTAATTAATTAAGTTATGAACTTATAACGTATTAAAAAACACTTTACTTGTTTTACAATAACATGCACTTAACTTAAAATATCTTTAAATGAAAGCAATTTAGTAGTACTACTTCACGTATAGAGTACCTGCGTACGGATGTACCTACGTTATAGAAAAATAGCAATGGTTAACTACTTTGCACTCAACGTTTCAAAGTGACTCGTGCAAAAATTAAGGTTTTACAAGTAATTGGGGCACCTTAGTTTCGTTACTTAGTTTATCTTAGCTAATCACAGATTTGGTAATGTAATAAGTACGTAGATGGAGCACGATAAATTGAAACGTTGCTTGCTAGGTTTGGTGGTACCTCGGAAGTACTGTTGCCGTGCTGTTGACATGTCGTACCTTTATAAATCTTTATACTATTGACAAGAAACACGTGATGTAACACCTTTTACAAGTGCTAGACTTCATGCGTATACTCGTCAAACCAGCCTCTTAATCTCTATAGCCCATTGTTATAGAAATGAAGGCTTTCATTAGACATCCGCTCCCTAAGCTAAGCTCTACACGCATATTCAAAATGCTCCTTCTGAGTGAGCGGCATCACCGATTCGATCAGTCCATCGTTTGCCTTCAGCAACCGTATCTAACTGATACCGGAAGGGTTCCCATAATCAGTTTGGTAATCAAAAATTACCAAACATGATGGAACGATCAAGTTTCGTAATTCAATCTGAAGAGTCCCAGTATGCATCGATGAAGCTGAACCACTTCCTGATTTTACCTTCAGAATCTGGTCCAGTGGTTGGCACAACGTTGCATTTTCGATTTAGCCGGTTCTCCAGTTCATTCCATTTTCAAGTCGAGCGTCTTTTTGACCGGCTTGCTTTTCCTGCGTTTGCACAGGTCCAGTGGTTGAAGTACTTGCCGCCGCACCTTTCCACGAATCCGCCGTTTCCCTCCTTTACACCTGCCTTTCACTGCCTTCCCAAGGCGTAAGTAATATGTTGAATTGCCCTTCTGACACCGATGTTTTCGTAGAATACGATAATTTATTTGGAAATAAAATAACAAAGTCTAAACACAAACAAACAACACTCATAAAACGCTGTGTGAAAACACGCACTATACACAATTACTGCACTAATCAAGTCACTGTCGCACTGATACCACTTAAAACCATAGAAAAAGAGAAACTTAAGACTAACTCAAGAGCCGCCTCGCATCTCTTTCATACAGCCGAACCCGAGATCAATCGAGCTGGTTTTTGATGTTTTCGTCTGTAAAAACGCGTGGATCGTGGATAACAACTCCAATATTCATAACATTCTCATAGATATCGGCCATAACATCGTTTTTTTAAATTAAATTCTACAAAAAATATGTTTCTTAATTACATTTTGAGGTACTGAATCATATACGAGCAGGTAACATAAATTCCGTATTTGCCAGTTACTGTGTTCATAACATGTTGCACCTATATGAAACATGCTGACAAACCTAACCATGAACGCAGTATTTACTGTAGTTACTGCATTTATATTAGGTACGCATTATTTGCATGTACTATGAAAACATATTATAAAGTGTTTAAAGTACACTATACTGCGCATATACTATGTGCAAGGTTTAAATCGCAATTGCTGAAATATGACAAGAATGACGTATTGGCACATACTGTACTATTGTTATGTAGCAAGTCAAGCTAGAACGAGTGTTCACGTAATATTTTGTTATTAAGTGCTATTACTGCGATTATGTTATGTGAATAAAATAAAATCTGTTCTTTACTGCGTTTATGAGAATAAGTATCTCGCCTCCTGTGCCAGATAGAAGAAAACGGGTCTTTGATTCTTGTAGAGCGTGATGTCAGCATCTCAAATATATAAAACAACTATAAACACAGTAAGTGTTACTTACTGCGTTTATAAATTGTGCGGTATAGGTAAACCGACTTTACAGACAACCGATTTTTTTCACCATTCCATGGTCTTGCTCTTTCTCACAATCGGTCCCATAATCCATGACCTAAGAAAGAGCGAGCATGCCCAGTCTTTCACGCCTTTTCGTCGGATTACAAGGGACAGACCAATAAGGAATCAGTGTCTGTGTTTCAGACTTACTATTCCTATTTTTGCTATGCATATTAGAAATGTGTAAGACTCTTCTCTTACACATTTGTTAGAATAGCAAGACGTAGTCATGCCTGCGTTATACGCCGGCACAGATTTGCGTAACCCTAGCCTGAAACAAAACGAAAACCTAACGCGCAGTTTATCGCACACATAAAACACGCGTGCGCGAACAATGTTAGTTTGTTAACGTCGGACATTATTAAACTACTATAATAAGTAGTTAATTATAGACTGACTTTACAGACAACCGATTTTTTTCACTATTCAATGGTCTTGCTCTTTCTCACAATCGGTCCCAAAAACCATGGCCTAAGAATGAGCGAGCATGCCCAGAACTCTTTTCACCCTTTTCGTCGGATTACAAGGTACAGACTAATAAGGGATTTCGTTTCAGACTTACTATTTCATTTTTTGCTATACACGTTAGAAATGTGTAAGAGAAGAGATTTGTTAGAATAGCAAGACAAAGTTATTCCAGCGTTATACGCCGGCACAGATTTGCGTAACCCTAGCCTGAAACAAAACGAAAACCTAACGCGCAGTTTATCGCACACATAAAACACGGCGTGCGCGAACAATTTCAGTTTGTTAACGTTGCCTGGACATTATAAAACTACTATAATAAGTAGTTAATTATAGACTGTCACACACGCGCGTTCGATGCGTCCGCTCTGCTTTTATGGTGTTGTGAACATTTTGTGTTAGAAGACAATGGTGATTGTTGAAGTTTGCTTCTGTTATTCAATGGTGATTAATTAGAAATAAAATTACTTATTTTTTTTAGGAAAACAAGTGATATTTAAAAGAGTGATACGTTATGTCAGTACTGATGCGAAGTCGAAAATTCCCCCGGCGTACGTACCTATAATTTGACCGTGCGTACAAGATAGTACGAGTATGATTATATTTACCATTGCGTAAACGAGACCGATACATGTTGCGCAGTGTCGTCTCAAACTTTAAATACTTTGCTCAGGTGTTCAAAGTTCTGATTTCGGGTGCCACTTTTTTAGCATACTTAAACTAACCTATCTACGTCTTTTTTATTAAAAGGTCATTAAGGAAAAATATATTATCAGCTGGTGCTCAAATGTAAAAAGCAATAACTAATCCTGTGTTTTATGCTGAATTCGCTTTAAGCCAGGCAATTTCTGGATTTCTTTTAATTTGAGTTTGACTAAAACTATAAACATTGACTTTTGTGAACCCATTCAGAATACAACTGAAGGGATCCAACTCCTCAATTACGACTGCAGATAGTGTTCATATCATGCTAAATATCCTCATATGTTTTAACTATAATAAAAAATAAAACTAAAAGGTTTGCTGCGCCTCAGCAAGATTTGTGCGTAAGTATGAGCGCGCACATTGCGTGTAATATACGGGCGCGCGGCCGAGCACTAACTCCCCTGATTGGAATCTACCGCGGACGCGATAAATGGACGCGGCGGTGAGAGGACAATGCAATGCTGGAAGAGACATTACTGATGCCTTTATAAACGCAATCAGTTCAGCGGGTTAGCTGGTTAAAGTGGCAGTCTCCCTGATGAGTTCTCGCCTTGGCGTGGCAAGGAGGCTTAATACCGGTGGTAGAGCAACCGCCGGGAAGCGAAGAGAGCTCAAGGCCCAGTGGGGCCTGCAAGCGCTTTGAGGCGCGTTGTAGGGGGCGCGGCGCACAATCGGTTGGTGGGGGCTATTGATCCGTGGCTGATACCCCTGTACGTCGCGGCCCGGCGAGACCGTACCTCCGAATGCGGCAGCGAAGCCGCCCTGAGCGTGACTCGTGGTTGCCTAAAGGGTATGCGTACCGTACGGTGGGAGCCAGCGGGCCGGAGTGTGGATCTGTTCTGGCTGGCATTGCCCGGCGTTCAACAAGACGGTGGAAGCGAGCATTTTTTTGCCCTCCCCCCCTTTGTTGCGGGTTGGTTGGAGGGGGCCCCGTTGGGTGCTGGAACTGGTGGCGGAGTTTTGCGATATTACTTCTGCCAAAGTGACACGGTTGAGTGCCGTACGGTTTTGGTCGGTAGGAGTCCAACATAACCTGACGTATCCACGAGAAAAAAAAGGTTAAAGTGGCAGTTAGCGGGGCACATAGGACGAAGAACTGATGCCCGCTGGCACCGAGGAGCTCTTGAGGAAGGTCGAGAGTGGACCTGTTGTAGTTCGCAAGGTTTTGATGGATGAAGATAGCCTACAACCAGCCGCGAAAATTTGTGGGTCAGGGCAATCTTCAACAGTGGACGTCATACGGCTTTTAATGATGATAATAAATCAGTTCTTCAGTGGTGCCGATGTCACCAGGTCGTGTTATGGGATGGGTGGTCCCCAACCAATATTTTGTGATGAATTTTTGATCAAATTATAAGAAGTCGGTCCCGGCTGATGTCAAGCCTAGTCGCAAGCATCAGGGTCGTTTGATTTCGCATAGTTGACATATTTGTTTTTTTTTTATTTGAATAGTACCTTAAACATATTTTAAGTGACAATAGAGATAAAGACTGGTTACACTAAAAAAACAAGGTAACACAAATTATTTCTTGTATCTTTATGTGACGTCTCGTTTTGCAATTCATAACATTTACTAATAAAAATAAAAAGTTATTCAAATGATCCTTCTAGCAATCATTGCTCTGTGTCTTCAACCACCGCCTACAATTAAACCCAGGGCGTACAAGGCCTAGATGTCGCCGTACGGACGCGTACAACCACGAACCTCTCCCCCCTCTCTCCCCCCTTATTCTGATACGCGATAACTCCACCGTGTAAATTAATGTTCAGTATCTGCTTTTATCTTCTTCATTAAGCATCCATAATTTGATTGTGTATTGTGCACCAGCACAATTTTGTGCTATTTAGCCAATAAAAGGATAAGCCGAATTATGGCGTTGGTGTTATTTAATTATGTTGTTAAAGTAATTTAGATATATTTTATGATGACTGCATTGCAGAGCAAATGGTGAACCTGCGTCTCTGTGGGCTGAGTATTAACTCCAGACTACTATAAGTCAATTGATGAATATTATCAAAAAAAAACAAGGAAGGTGGAGAGCCCATTGTCAAAACTGCAAAAAATATGACGTCAAGGGATGCTAAACAAAAGAGTACTACATTTTGACAGGAAATATCAAGACTATTTAGTACTTTAGGCTATCACTACTTGCTAATTTCTGTAATGGCTGATTTTAGATTTTTCTACGGTAGACAGATAAAATTTGTAGTTGGATATGAGTTTGGATTTTAAAATGTCTGTCATTCGTCTGATAAATTTTATCTGATTAATGAAAGATCTGCGTTTAAGTAATTTTAGCAGATTAAACGGAATAATATTATGAACCATATCAAAGCAAAAACTATACCAATTCCATAGATACTTAAACATTCACCTAGTCACCAGGCTTAGAATGTTCCACACATAATAAATTCGCTGAAACTTTGTCTAACACGACAAAGTAAGAGATCCATATCAGAGGTGCCCACCTCTTCGAGTTGGTATCTCGACTAGGGCTGCCTAGTTTGGAGTAGCTAATGGGGCATAATTTATTCTCACCCTTACATGAGCTATGCCTACTTAGTCATTTTTGAATAATTCAGCAGAAATTGCAAACTTTACATTTAAAAATATTGATATGACAGTGGACTACGCTCAAAAATAGTTTGGCTCCTAGTTACAAATAAAAAAAATTACCTACATTTTGATACTTACTATGCATTTTTTTCAGTGCATGCACAAGATCTAGTCTGCTCAGTAAAGGTTTCGTTTATTTGTAATGCTTCATTAGATATTTTATTTTTATAGTTGGTTTCATAAAGTTTATTCAACTGTTCTTATGGGAGAAACATTACATCACATAACATACTTAACACAACGACTATATCCCTAATGGGTTAGTCAAAGGCACTCTGATTGTTGCCATCAATCATGATGATTCAAATTCCTTCAACCGTTCATCAGAACGGATGAAGGAATTTGAATCCAACATGGTAAGAGGCAAGCATACCACAGCTAGAGTGTTTAACCACTGGGCCAGGAAAACAAAGATATACAGTCTCGGTACAAAACCATTGCCCTTATAATTGACCATGTGCGATTTGTTACTGGTATTACCTACTGTAATAAAATAATACAATGTTTTTTTATTAACATTTTAAAAATAGCTACACTAACATGTGTTTAAGTAATAAATTAGTTCTAGCCCTAAAGGAGTGTCGATAGAAGGCGCGACTCGTAAATCTCCCGGTACACTTCCGCAATTATCAATTCGTAGATACCAGTTACCGGTGTTACCGGTAACTAAAGACCGCTAACAAGCCGCGAAATTTAATTCACTGGAATTATTAACCGTCGGCCACATCACTACATACTATAAAACAAAGTCGCTTGCTCTGTCCCTAATATGTCCCTTTGTATGCTTAAACCTTTAAAACTACGCAACGGATTCTAAAGCGGTTTTTTTAATAGATAGAGTGATTCAAAAGGAAGGTTTATATTATGTAAAATAACATCTTATTGCACCCGTGCGAAGCGGGGGCGGGTCACTAGTTGCTAATAAAATTGATGCTATGGCCTGTCTATGCCACGTCGATTACCAACCAGACCAAACATTTTGTTCCAAATTATGAATTTCTTTTGCCCAGTCTGATTATCATTATCATCATTCTGCCCACACTCACACGCTGTTGTACATACGTTATTTTCCCTCGTTTCTTGCAACTATCTAATTTTGAAGACTGATTTGATGTCAGCAGGATGCCCGACGATTTGTGGCTAAAAACAGCTGCAGAGTGGAATTCCCAAGCAGATCCGACGACCTGGCAGATCAAGGTGCAAGTGGCGTGACGAGCTGGACAAGTTTGCAGGGGACTGGCCTTAATAAAAGTCCAAAATTGACTTGCTTGGAGGAAGAAAAGAGAGGCATACGCCTCGCTGTGGGATACTCATGGCAAATTCATATTTATATTATATTTGATGTCGCTGGTTCGATCACCGCATAGCTATAGTTTATTACAGTATTTTGGTATTCTTAGTTTAAGGCAAAGCGGCGCTATGGGAATGATGTCTTAAAATATTTATTTTTCAGACCAATAGGTGGTCGTCCAATCACGGCCACCATTCTACACAGCGCTAGTCTAGCCACTATCACGAATGGAGATGTTTAAGTGGAGATTTTCGTAGCGTAAGAACAACTGGGCACCCGTAGCCTTTACAGTCATGAATCCAGTCTGGAGGGTCTGCAGCCTAGGGAAATGGAGAGGCCTTAAGCATTAATGAATTCAGTCTACAGTTTCTGTAGTCTATGGATATGGGAGTTCTTCAGCGACACGTCAACCGTTGAATACCCTCCATGGCGATTTTATTTAATGCACCGTCTAGTATGTCTTGTTCTCTCTGTACCTACGTCAGATTAGAACTGATGTATAACTTTGGTCTTCAAACATTGGAGTATCATTAAAAACGCAATCCAGTTTATCAGGGTGCCCTAGCTGACCATATAATATCCTCAAACAGATAGTAAATGGCAATAGATAACAGTTGATAAACACATCATTATGAATGATTGTGAATAATATCTCGACTACTAAGGCCTGTTTCAATTGAACAATCACAGCCGTGGGATCCAAATAGGAAACAAGTAATTTTCTAAGATAAACGACTGATAGTTACATATCCAATGGTATGTGTACTCCCACCAACTACTGACCGTGTAGGTACAGTCAGCAGAGTGGTCGGCTAAAGTTATCGGCTCTTTGATAAAAGCAATTTTAATACTCTAATGATGGAGTCGTATGTTATTTGAAGCGTCGGCAAACTCTATAACAAGTGAAACACTATTTTAACCCTGTAGTTATAAGGTAGTTTTTAATTAAAATTTCAGACATATTTGACCATCATTTTGATGCTGACTGTAAATAAAATTTATATTAAGTAATTTAAACTGCGCATGCGTGTTTTTTGTAATTGACTTTTAACAATTTCATTGTTTTGTAATCTGTAACGAGATTCTTGGCATTTGCGTGATGGTGATCTTTGACCACCTTGTTAGTAGACGTTAGCATGTTTCCCAATCTGTTAAAACTGCTTACGTTTCGAAAATGTTTTTGCTATTATTTGCTTTTCAATTTTTTTATGCATGATTAAGAATAGGGTGGATAATCATTTATTCTTGTATTCATTCTTCATTGCACATATGCACATGAAAATACAAATGGCAGACTTATTTCCAAGAGGCATTCTATACCAGTCAACAACACGGTCAGACAGATAAATTACTTAATAAATCACTATTTTACTCGCATCTGTTGACAGAAATAACAATGAGAATAAAAATATTTCCAGTTCTTAAAGTGATGCAGTTCTCAAAAAGCCCTACACTTTTTGAGTATTTATAAATAAGGTGGTAAATGTAGAGAAAGCTGCTATGGTATACCGGTGGGTGCCAAAACTCACTTCCCTTGTAGTGAGTTACCTTTAAAATTAAATTTCTTTGCAACAATGGTCATTTGAGAGAAAAGAACTGAGCCAAATAACATTCTTTAGGGTAGTCCCTTTCTTCTCCGAATATCGTACGTCCGAAAATCGAAATCCCGAACGCGTTTTCTATAATCATCACTATCCATAATGGTCTCTTATACGAAACTTTGTTTCACCTAATAGTCCACAACTATAATGGTTTTGTGTCATAAAATTGAGTGCTATAATAATTATACGTCCTAATTTTACTAGCTATAAAATCACTTGGTCTAAGTGTGATTTGACATAATGAATGTTTGTCCGAATGGTGGTTTATAATAACAATGTAAGTACGAATCCGAGGGTTAGTTATTTTTTTACAAACGCTAAAATAAAATGCATGCTGCATCACTGCATGCTTGTCTGCATGCTGCATGCTTGTCTGCATGCTGCATGCTTGCCTGCATGCTGCATGCTTGACTGCATGATGCATGCTTGCCTGCATGCTGCATGCTTGCCTGCATGCTGCATGCTTGCCTGCATGCTGCTTGCTTGCATGCAATTTTTATAGCAGGACAGTTATTAACATTTATGCAATTTCGATTTTAGTGCTCGATATATTATGAGAAGAGACGTTAGGACAAAACACTATTATGAGAAAAGCAGTTAGGTTTCATAAATATTATAGATTGTGATAGTTATGGCAAAGAATTTTAGGACATATAACGTTTCGGAATTATGATTTTAGGGCAAGTGATATTATGAGACAGTAAATTAGGGCTACCTATCATTCGGACAAATGATAATTATATCAGAAAACATTATGATACGTTAAATTATGGACAAAAATTTTATGAGACACAATAGAGAACCATTCTTTAGTTATTTACATACAAGATGAGAGAAAATACTAATTCAGAGTGAAGCGAATTGATGATTGAAGTAAGCGTAGAGCACAGAGATGTGAAGTGATGTCTGCTGGAATGCCACCCCTGATATCTTGAATATCAGCTAAGAAAGGGCAAGACACAAAGTTTATCTAATTTTATAAGGAATTAAATGAATAGTACATTGCATGAAGACAAATATTCAGTTCGTAATACCTATCTTTGTTGACAACCATTTGTAATTAGACGTTACTAATTACTCACCCTGCAAATTAAGTATCCAAAAAACCTGTTTAACTAAGCAGTACAAGAAAGACTTTCAGCAATGGTGTTAAGGGTCACAATCGCTTGTTAATGGGGAACAAGAGACATGAAAGTACTGTGCCCTGAGAGCGTAAAGCCGCAAAGAAACTTCTTAAGCTTTAATTAAAAGAGCATCGCGATTACCGCTATATTAGTTACAGGGATATATTATTATCAGGGAACAGGGGGCGATGGAGTCGACAGTTTTTTGACTAGCCTTTATGTTACAAGCCCATTCAGCCACAACCTTCATTTTAATATTCTTACCAGAGCAATGTATGTCGTCTAATATATATTTATTTTATTCAAATAGATGAGAGCGTCGTGGGTTAGTGGAACCCATGTGGTCTCGAGTGCAACTCGAGCTGGAACTACTTTGCGTCTATTGTACAGTTTGCGACAAACTCTCCAGTGATGGCAACACCGTAAAAAAACGCAAGCAGACACTTGGTACTTTTTTCTTGTTTTCTTGTGAATGTATGTTTTGACTTGCCATATAAAACTCGCAACGGCCTTTTTTAACCCTTTATAGGGCAGACCATGTTGCAATTTTTCATTGGTTTTGGACCCTATTCCATGGAATAGAGTTGAAAATATGGTGTCCAACATATGGACAGAGCCTGGAATCCTATTTTATTAAATTTAATTTTTATTTTTCCTTGATGATGTCAATATCCTTGTCTCATTTTATTTTTTTGGACATGAAAGAGTGCAAATTGCGGACTTCATGCCTAGAGGCACTCTCTGCCAGTCAACCACACGGGTCAAGCACGGATACGGTCGATCTGTATAAGTGTTTTTTTTGCGGAAGACAATATTGAAGCTTTATCTATGAGTACCCCTCAACACATACTAATCCATCACTTGCACACTTGCCTCCATGGATTTGCTGTCCAGTTTGTATCGATCAGATATTAATGGGCTTGTCAATAGTATGATGTAATTATTATAAATGTTCTCGGATCCAAGATAAAATGTTATTATTCCGTACGTACGGAACTTATTGCTTACACTAGAACGATTCGCCCCTTCTTAATTGTGGTGTACACGCCACTGCCAAAGCTGAAAAGCGTTGTCTTAACGTTATGGAAATAAGGTTGATAATTGAATGAGTCGAAGTTATCTGAATTAACCTTACATACGGTATGATTTATTGCGTACGTTTCGCAGGTGATAAAGTGCGCCATAGCTGGTTTCATTTACTCCCAATAACAGGGTAAGTATGACTGAAGCTCAAGGAGGTGTTTAAGTTAGAAGCAAGAAGATATTCTTGAGATCGCGAGAAGGTGCATGAACATGTCTGTTTGTATTGGTCTGGGTGTTTCCTATGTATATTAAGTCTGTATTTACAAAAAAAAAAGTATTTAAGTATGTTTATCCGTTGTCTAGTATCCCATGATAACGGGTTTAAATTAGCTCACTTGGGGCTAGATGGTGCTGTGTTGAATAATGTCCAGGGATATTTATTTTATTATTGACCTAATAGTAAAGATTTATTTTTTGTAAAATCCAAGTCACCTAACAACCGCATAGCATTTGGTACAAGTGTTTCTTACATCATTTTATTTTTTTACGGTAAAATATTTTACAGACTTTTCATACACACTCGTAAAAGTTCACATGAGATAAATAATTTCCATTTTCATTTTACTGCCTAGTAAATATGATGAAATGAAAATAAACATCATATTGATAGTATATTTTTAATGTGCCTGGCCCCAAACAAAGCAGAAATTGTACTTTCTGTGTCAGAAACTGAGAAACCTACAAACTATGATCATTTATTTTAAATATTTATGTATTTCAATACAAAATGCCTGTACTCAGCCATATTTTGGCATGAAGGACAGTAAAGAATTTGATTACCAATGTAACGAAAATTTAACCATAACCATCCCACTATAATTATGATTAACATTTTTCACCTTAAGCGCTTGCGCTTACTTCTTACGCCACAAAAAAGGATATCGACGCTTCTGACTTATGGGTATCGCTACAACTTGCTAATGTACCTACATGAAAGTTTTTGTAAGTACACCATTGATTTATGTCGACTACATTTTTATTCGTCGGAACCAAACATCTTAGTGGCCGAGTGGAAATAGCGCTGGATTGGCCAGCTAGGGGTCAGAGGTACACCCAGGTTAGAGATGGGATTCAAACTTTTTGGAATGTAAGCATGGGCTTAAAATTTCTTCCCAATATGTAAAAAAAAAACACTTTTATTATGTAAGTTCCGAATAAGAAAAACATGGTACTAAAAACAAGGCAGTTAGTCTGCTGTTCTGTAAAAGATGAAAATAGGTATGTATACTTCGGTACAGTAACGTCCTGGACGAAACCAAATCTGGGGTCTATGGGAGGCATGAACAACATGCTCTTTCCAGCCAAATTCAGAAAACCTTGCAAATATATATGTGACGACATGACACATCGGCGAAAAGTCATAATTGCATTTTATGTAATTTTGATACATTTTGGCGCTGGTGTTGCACATGGTCTAGCCTCCAAGGTCCTCATCTTTTGATACCTAAGCCAATAAAAACACTTAATTTTTTACTACCATGTCGTCTGTTGTTAAAATATGTTAAAATCCACAATAGAATTGAAGTACTCAACCTGATCAGAGATTTGAATGCTAGGCCCAAAAACAGTGTTACCACTCGGCCACTGGCGATAGAGGCCAAAAATGTCGGCAGATGCCAAAAGTGTCGGTAGTGATTGACACGGGCACTTTAAACAACAGTAATTAGCGCCAGCGCCGATCGGTCATCGCGCTTCACGAGTGACGTTTTAAACGATGCTTTTTACGTTCCAGCTGGTGATGTGTTGCAGGTACATATCGAGACAATTCGATAGTTGAGCAAGAGGCAAATGACCCAATTTTGCTGCGGTTATCTACTTTCCACCAAGTAAATTAGAACCTTGTTACATAAGTAGGCATATTCCAGTTTTAATTAAGCACTCATCCTATCATCATAAGCCTATATTAGTCCTCGGCTAGACCCAAACCTTAGCTTTTAAGATCCACATTTTGCCAGCAGCCTCGTTTGTGGTAGCAAAATTATTTAGGCGACATTTAGAATCTAGCTCCTATGGTTTCTTCAATAAACAATATTGATCGTATTTGTATTGAGGTAACAGCAGTTCAACTATGGCATCCCATAAAATTTATATTATGATGAAATTTTCAAAAAATAATTTGGATCCTTCATTCTGTTTTACACATCAATGAGTAGGTCTTATGGGTATTTATCGTACTATAAATTTCCTATTCAACTATAGATAGGAAAACTATCGACACTGGAACAGCTGTACTACGAGCTCCAAATACTTCGTAAATCAAACATTTACTTTGAATGTACGGTACATTTTGGCAGCTTAATTATTGGAAAGTCTTGTGAAGCACTACTTAGTATTTTCGCTGAAATAACACACGTTGCTGAATTAAATGCTATTTTTAGTAATTCATTTTTGCTCACATTTGTAGTTTTTCATGTGCGGTACTTCACTGACAGGCAAATTATACCTACATGGCGTATTGACACCAATATGGTACAATTTAATTCAAGAGAATACACATTTCTTAGTCATTAATTTCTGGTGATGACATTATGAAGCTTTTCTCTTTTAAAAAGCCCCTATCTAACAGTAAGAGAAACAGAAGTGTAATCTGCTCACTAACAACTCTTTATTAACTCAACTTGAATAATTAGAGCCGTGATAAATCGGCAAAAATCGCAAAATGTTGGTCCCGAATTTCATGTTCCATTTTAGTGTGAAGCAAAAAAGCTCTAATTAGCATCGAGTCCATCAAACGGGCCGCTTCGCTGATTAACCTTCTTATTGTGTGCGATTTACAGCAACCGACTCTTATGACAAGTACCCGACTGAAATTCTGCGATGTCTGTTTTGGGCATTTCAGCGCTTTGCAAGATGCGTTAAGCAGTTGGTTTCTGCTGCCGGTAGATATAAGATGTTAAGGCCACAACCGTATAAAATTTTGACAGGAGGTGTCTCTAGCCTCGCCTATATTCACTTCTCTACCAATCCGCACAATAGCTCAGAGATGAGTATGGCGCTTACCGCTTCACAGCTGCGGCACAGGCTGAGGTGCGCTCAGCCGTGGGACGTTTGTTTTTTTATGACTTTAAATTTCAGTTTAAATTCTGGAATGTGGAAAGATGTTCGTTGAAGCGAGACAAAAAGCTGTGACATATTTCTTAACTATTTCGATTCATATTTCGATTGTTTTGGTACTTAATTATTGAACTTGAATTAACCCTAGCATAGGTATAGCTCCGTGTTTTCTAATACAGGTTACTTGAAATGATTTTAACATTGTTGAAATATTTTCACGAATTTAGTCGGGAGTTTATATAACAAGTTCTGATAATATAAAAATCGTCAAGTGTAAACCCTCCTTTTAACACCGGATATATTTCGACAAAGCTTTTAGATGATTTGCGAAATATCCACTTTTTCTGATACCTGCGAGAATAAATTATTGGAAGTGACGTTAAAAAGAACGCTCTCAGAAATATCTTAATCTACTTAGATTACTACGTAACAAGTTTTTTTTTACAAAACGGTGGTGGCATTAAGCATGCGGACTGCCTGATGGTAGGCGATAGCCACATCCTGGCACAATGGTGTTTAAGATGACACTGTCTTAGAGTCTGTCACTGTCACTTCTTGGTCAGTGTTAACAAGCGGTCCTCATGATGACCATCCGTATTTACAAAACAAAGTCGAATTTGTTACAGAACTATATATTGTCTGTCGGAAAGCCAGTTAAGATGAAAAGTGAAAAATGGCTTTCTGAAATCAAATCAAAATATCTTCATTTAAATCGTCACTTATTAACCAAACATGAATGTTCTCAATAAATAGACCTAAATAACCGTGCTAAATTCTAAAATAAGAATAACATAAACAAATACAAATTATACAAACATGTGACTGACTTTTGAATTCCCTAATATTTTTTATAAAAAAATATGACCTTCGGCCCACATCACGTCATGAGGCTGGTTCATTGTTCATTAAACTCAAAGGCTTCAACCAATATAGGTGACTAAGGACTAACTTAGGCAGCAAACTTTCCAGACATTTGAAATCAACCACGAGTGATTCCCTAGCGTTATTCTATATGAAACAATAACATTTCACGTTAATATGTGGGTTGGACAGTGTTGGATATATTCTGGATTACATTTGGGTATATAAATCCATATATCAATTATATTATTAAACACCCACACTCTTGTTTGTATCAACACGGTTATTATTTTGATGGATTATCGCAGAAAATGTGTAATCTGGTTGTTTTGTATTTTCTTTCGCAACAATACATTAATTGGTATTATTTAGCTGTCTTCTGAATTTACGCAGCTTTATTTATTGCGATGGTTTGTCGGCAGTATGTTTTAGTATTTTTGCTGACCTTATACTCGTTTGAGTTCGAGTATGATCGTATGGTTAACGCACATTAACATGCTGATTGCTGACCCTATCTATTTTATTTAACGTGTATGTTATGCCTACCACTTCAAGCAGCGATGATAATGTTTTTTATTTAAATGTTTTTGAACAACAGTCAAACATTAATAATAAATGGCATACAATCACAGCATAGTAATATCGTAATTCATAATACAATAATTCTCGTAGTAACTTAATTACTATCCGTAGTAGTTCACGCTCATCGGCACAGTACACTGTTAATACGGTAAATCAGATGATTTATTAAGATTATTTGATACCACAGGTATTATGGTTATTATTGTTTTTCGCATTTCCCATGCAGTATCTTTTGTAAAGATCTGAAAACCAGAGAAAGACATTTGGTCATCTTGGCATCAGGCAGGAAACACAGGTATTTTTCAAACTACAAATTATTACTTATTAGCCATAATGCAAGTTTATTCGGTCATATGCATCGAGCGCGTAAACGTGGATTTACATAGAAAAAATACGGTTACGTTTGAACAGCCACAGCCATTTTGTAAGGATTACCCTACAAAATCATGTTTATGTGCTCGACGCGTGTGGTGTAACGAAACTCACTTGGCTTGTGTTTTTTGTTTTCTGTTACAATTGTTTGTAGATTGACTGAAAAAAATTGTGCCCAATCGACAAAACCGCAGAAATTGTACATTAGCCTCTTATTGAATTAAATACAGATGATTTTGTGTTTCGTGTTATATTTTTTTTTTTACTTTACTGTCAAATTTTATCAAGCAAATCTAAGATTTCCGACTAGGCTTTACGTCAGTCGGGGCTAACTGTATAACGTGCCTTCCGAAACATAGAGATCCAAATACATACATAACAGAATTTCGGATATTGCCTCACAGCGGCGTTGCAGGTCCATTGTCACAACGAAGCCACGGGCACCTCGTTTATTTGTTAAAATATTTTTTGCTAATAATAACATAACCCATCCATAATAACATAATGAGATTCGAGTATTGAAGTTTAATTCAGTTTACATCGAGTTACTGTTGTATCGTGGTACTGTGCCACGCCTGCATTCCCAGTATCACTCGCTAATGGTTTTATTTTTTATGGTCTGAGCCAATTCGGTACGACAGCATAATAACAGAGTCGTCGTAGACTCGTACGAGATGAATCACGGTTCACCGGAAGGCACGCTGCGGGTTTTATGTTTATATTGACTTCAATAATACTACTGAAGAGCAATAAGTGTTTAAAACTAAGCATATTTATTAAATTCTCGTGTCACAGTGTTTGTTCCCAAACTCCTTCAAAACGGCTTGACAGATTTTCATGTAACTTTTTTATGTAAGTATGTTTGTTACGTCCTGAGAATAGGTCGTAAACTGTTTGTTCATAAAAATAAATAACTAAAGTTAACGCTTACGAAGTTTCTATACATTAACTGATGGGGCACGGGCCTTACATCAGTGTCACGTGACAGGTAGGAACAGTTGCTAAGAGAAAATTTAATTGTGGTTTGTCACTATATTTCTAACATTTTCTTATGTTTACTCACCTTTTAAACCTTCCCTGGACCATTACAAATAGTTCAAAACTAAGATTAGCCAAATCGGTCCAGCCGCATCTGAGTTTTAGCGAGACTAACGAACAGCAATCCATTTTTATATATAGAGATGAGATTGTAACGCTTATATTCCAAAATTACAATTTACCACAAAAGAAAATTTGATTCGTATGAATCAAATTCAGATTCTACACAAATTGGCATGATTGTTCAGGAAAAGACAAACAAAACAATTGTTCGCTCATAAATAGACCTGCCAAAAGCCTTTTGTAAACACAGGTACTTCCATGTAGGTAGCAGTGAAAACAATACATTTAGTATGGCAATATTCCGAAATAACTTTCTGGTTTTATTACAGCACTCAAACATTATCCTTGTTACATTTTTCTTTTACCAAATGCGTGGAGTGAATGTCTCGAAACCAATGATATTTAAAAGAGGTAGACACGTTATGTCAGTACTGATGCAAAGATGTGAAAATTTACCCCTGGCGCACGTACTATAATTTGAACATTTGTACAAGATAGTATGATTATTTACTAGAGCGTAAACGAGACATATACATGTTGCGCACGCAGTGTCGTCTCGAACTGTCAATGCTTTGCTCAGGTGTTCGAAGTTCTGTATTTGCGTGCTTTTTAGCACAAATAACCTAATCTACGTCTTTTTTATTATAATATCATTGCTCGAAACGGTTTTCTCTTTGTGTATGTAAAGCTTTTTTAATAAGACTTTCGTTCGGACTTATACCGTGCCTTCGTCTCATGAAAATGCGGTAAAATCCTATTTTATTGTTATTGTCCCGCGTTTATTCGAGGCTCAACGAAAAGAGATATAAACCTGGAAATCGGTTGAGAGTAAATAAAGTCACAGGGCGGGACACGGCTTTGTAGGGTGGATCGCAGAGATAACTATTATTGGGACTTTATAGTACGCTTACCTTAGTCGGCCAATACTCGTAAAACGAAGCAGGGAAAAATGAAAACATAACTACTCGTAAGTCTAATTTCAAGATCCTTAAATGTAAGTGACTGGATTTGTTCCAACTTATTGTTGTCCGATGTCCTTTGTTGACCGATGGGAAACACCCTTCTTACAAAGGCTGGTGACCAACCATCAAAACTAAAATGATATTAAGGCGCGATACCAGGAAAACGGCTCCCGGGAAAACTAAAGTTTTATATAGAAAATATGAAGTGTAAGGCACGAAAAAAATCGTCATAGTAGTCAAAAAGTTGCACAATCAGCTCAAACTTCCAGTATATGGATCAACTTACTAAATTCATGTGAAAAAAAAACAGAATATCGCTAAAAACGTGCAAAACGCACTCCCGTATTTCAAAAGTTTAGGCATCATATAAACTAACAACTTACGTGTTTTAAATAACGTGTAAAGATCAGATATCAAAGAAGCATTGGCAATCAGTTGTTTTTCATTGCTTTATTTCAGTTTTGTGCAAAAAATTCCCAAACATTCCGAATTTTTCGCTTGAAATCTCCATACAAATTACTATGGAGTGAGTGAAGTTTCTTTGATAGCTGTCCGCGCACCGTCGCAGCTCACTCCCCCCCATGTCCCCAAGGTGAACGCACGTCGCTTTTGACGAAAATGACATTTATAATTACGCGGATAATTTACACGAAATAGGCGCACATAGGGTCTTTTGTTGAAAATAGTACAACTTTGTTTTTTTTCCTCCGTACTGTTTGTTCATATGCATTATGCATAATTTATCAAACGTATGATTTTATCATGATTCACCATGAGAGTAATGTGGCAGGTTTATATTTATAAGTACACTTGATTAAAAGCTCTCTTGGGTTTGACAATTTGGTACTAGTTGCCATTTCATTTTCCTATTTTTTCTTGTAAATTTTTACTATTTGTAACTTATACTGAAAGTTTTTACCTATTGGTATTTGAAAAACAATCTATGTATTTACTTTTAGCATGGTGTCAATCTGCAGCATCATCGGTTAATGCCAATACGGGATCTGCCTAAAATATTCAAGCAAAACAAGGGAACGAAGTAAGAACGCAAATAGCTTTGATTGCTTTCAAAACGAATTGATTAAAACTATGTTATTTGTGTGGTCTAAGCTACTATGTTATCTGATCATGAAAGCTTGATTAAGGTGTCTGAATAGATTAAAGGTTCTTTTTTGAACAATATTTTTTACTAAATTAATTTTGGAGGCCTCTATCATAACTGAAATTGTTCGACAAAGAAATTTGACGAAACATAAAGATACAAAGTTATAGAGCAGAAATCAAAGTTAATACTTACGTTAAGTTAAGTCTTTGAAAAAATGCGAACAGAAAACTATGCATCGAGTTCGTGTACTTACACACGCCGTATTTTTATGCTTGTTTGTATTCTTCACGCAGTGACGTGCACTCACCCGGCGTCATGTGGAAGACTGAGTTGCGGGACTGCGCAGACGGCTGTCAAAGAAACTTCAATCGTTCCATAGTAATTAGCATGGAGATCTCGAGCAAAAAATGAAAGTTTGCGTTTGCTTATACGAAACAGAAATAGTTATTGCAATAGAACATAATGACAAGTTATTCGAAATGGAAACACACTTCACACCGGAACAGCTTTTACAATTGTACCAAGCACAAATTCGGTTGTGTATGGAGTACTTCTGCCACCACTGGGATGGCTCTGCCAAGTATCAGCTGGATGCACTGGACTCAGTAGACCGAAGAGCCAGGAGACTGATAGGTCACGAGACGCTCGTTGGAACCAAACTCGAGTTTGGAGCATCGGCGTAGAGTTGCCTGTCTATCGGTTTTTTATAAGGCGTATTTCGGAGAGTGTGCGCAAGAACTTCATGACCTGATACCACCCTCTACTTTCTACTACCGGACCACAAGTCGCCGTGAGGGCTTTCACCTCCATGTGGTCGACTTTGCAGCGGTCCGAACTAAGCGGTTTGGTGCTTCCTTTCTGGTCCGCACCGCTAAGGAGTGGAACGCCCTCCCTGCGTCTGTGTTTCCGGATACATACAACCTTGGTGTCTTCAAGGCAAGAGTGAATAAGCATTTTTTGGGTAAGCGTGGCTGGCGAGACTGAGGTCAAACGCAAACCCATTTTAAATTAAAAAAAATAGATCAGATAGAACTTTGATATAAATATGAATTATCATATTTACGTCAGCCATGGAAAAATGGCAGTGCAAGCATTTTTATCTCTAACTGGCTTTTCCCACACAGCACACACACACACACACACACACACACACACACACACACAGCTTTTCCCTGTAGTAATTTGAATGAACTATACAGACAAACGTTCTAGAAAATATAATTAGCATCAACTATCATTTAGATAGTGAAAGCTTATGTAAAAACAGACAGAAAAACGCGGAGGGTGACTTCCTTTCATACTATGCTCTACTCGTAGATCAATTCCAGTAAGATGAAGATCACGGTGGATTCTGTATGAAATTCAGCGTAAAAAGCCTGAAATACGATGGCCTCTACAGGAGACTAAAGGTATTATACTCAAGTGTTATTATCTAAAATAAATTATCCACTAAAAGTGTCTCAACTGTTGACAACTGTTAAATTCCTCGTTTTAGTTAGTAACAAGATAGCTCCCTTTAATGCTTCTTGCAGCTTTTCATTACAAGTAAGACCAATTTATTAGTGGGTTCTTCTGCATGTTACTAGAAATGGCTCCGTGTATTGCTATATCATATGCATTGGATGTAAGACATATTTTGTGTTGATGATGATCGAACGGATAAACCAAGGTACAACTAAATCTCGATGGAATCGTCAAGTACCAGATATAACATTGTGCAAATAACGTGGTCACGAGAATAGATTGCAAATAATAGTGTAAAAAAATAATTGGCAAAACCGCTTGTTAGTATGTTTAATAAAAAAAAATTTTTGGTTACATTCTTTTGTTTGCCCTATATCCTGAAATATTTTGGGTGGCGAAATAAAAATATCTTTGGTGAACGCATCAAATGATTATCATGCCGCGATTTATAATAATAATAAATAAATAAATATCCCTGGACATTATTCCACACAGCGCCATCTAGCCCCAAGTGAGCTAATTATACTCCGTTTTTATGGGATACTAGACAACGGATAAACATACTTAAATACTTTTTCTTTTGTAAATACATACTTATTATACATAGGAAACACCCATACCAATACAAACAGACATGTTCATGCACACAAATGTTTGTACTGTGCGGGGATCGAACCCGCGACCTTTGGTGTAGTAGCCGACTTCTAAACAATTACACCAAGACGGTCGTCCGGATTTATGCATTGCATTTATGCACGGATTGCACGGCCCAACCACTGTGTGACCATAGCTGTCACGATCGCTTTCAAATTTGACAGATTTTCTCTCCGGCCGACCTTAGTATAGACCCTTAAATATCAAACCTAAAATTGTATTTTACTAACATTAATTATAAGAAAATTGTTGCTATCTACAAATATGGGCCTGCCCTACAATAAAGTATTTTAATTGAATGGAATTGTATGTGGAGTTCTCTCAATTATTTCATTCATTTTTTCTATGAATTTGGATTTATATCTCAAGGCCCGGAGCCTGCCTGGTTTCTCCATCAGTTTTATATTATTACTACGGCATCTGTCGGCAGATTTTCTCAAGCAAAAGGCCTTTTAACTTCACAGGGGCTTTTACATTACATTTTCTTAATTACGTTAGTGATTACCAGAATGAACAAGCATTCTAATCTTCCAGCCTCTCGTAATTTCCGAGAGCAACTAACAAAATTTAACGTTAAAGCCCGAAATTCTTATAAATTTCAATTTAAACTTTGAGGCAACTCAATCTTGCATTCTGTAAAGCAACTCGAATTCGCTTACGTCCTTCTAATCACAACTTCGTCTAATTAAATTACTGAGAGTAGGCTATCTGCAAAGACCTTTCGATGTTTAAATCAAATTTCGTTTTTTTCCCTCCCCTAATGAAAACACGCCGTTGAGGTCGGCTGCACCATTTCAAAACCTGGTAAGCGCCAAAAAAGACGAAATTGTAGTTTTTAGCTGAATGCGATATTCTAGAAAGAAAGAAAGAAAGAAAGAAAAAACGTTTACTTCATCTGGACATCGCAACTTAAAAGATAAACAAAACCAAATTGTTACACAAAAATGAAACACTAACAGAAAATCGACAAAAAAAATCCTCCCAACAGCAGTGTCGCGATATCCAAAATTAAATGGACCACATTCAGCTAATGCCTGGACCTGGCAGGCTCAGGCGCTGGTTTTCAGTGGGCCCAACTGAGTGAAGACACGGACCCTCGCAGCGGCTTTCAAATTAATCCACTAGTAATGATGATGATGATACCTCCAGAACTATCAACATCAGGTCAGCCGAACGACGCCTGTCCTGGGCCTCCCCCAAGGATCTCCACAACGATCGGATTTACGCTATCCACAACTAAGGGCTTCCCGCGACCTTGACCAGAACTGTAACTTGTAACTATCATTTTAGGATTGTTTCTAATACTTGTGAAGCTTACATAAATATCAATCTAACCACTATAAACTTTATGTATGAAATTACAACCTTTTTGTGAATTCACTCAGAATACAACTAAAAAGATCCAACTCCTCAGCTACACAGGTCAGCGTTGCTTTAGCTAACATGTTGGAACATTTGATGGGTTCAAATACTCTTTATTAAGAATATCGATTTAAGCAAAGGTACATAAAATTACTTATTATTATTGTAAAGTGACTAACTTATTTATTAAACAAAGAATTAAGTCTAAACGTAACCAAATTGTATAATCTTTCTAATGTGTCGATAAAATGACAATCAAATTTAATTTGAATGTGTTTTGAGTCTCCTAAAAAAATATAGTAAAAGCAGTTACTAGGTTTTGAAATGGTGCAACCAATGGCCAAGTCGAAAATCGTGTCAAGTTTAGGGCGGACATCAAAGCGAAGGTGCAATGTAAGCATCTAAGAGGCATCGTTTTGAAAAGGGAAGTGTAATTGAATCATGTTAATTTTCTGTACGAAAAGAAACTTTTAATGAAATGGATCTCGGTCTTTATACAGACACTGAATAGGTACGCGTTATTATACAAAACGTAGAATAACGTAAAGAATCTTGTTATAACGTTGTAGCAGAAAATGTTACAAGCAACGTTAGAATTAAGTGGATTGAATAGCGAGAGGTTGTTACAAAATTTTAACAACTTGGCTAAATTAAATAGATGGAATTTGAACATGATGTAGCTATTTATCATGCAAAAGATGCAATATGGGTTCAATTAGAACAGCACCTTTACTGTTGATATGAACATTTGTTTATATCTATGACCATTGCGAACTTAATCGAACGCCTTCATGGAGTAACAACTGCTACTTAATAACTTGTTCTCATCATCATTTATTTGTCAAAATGACAGTTCCTTTCACTGTGAATTAAAGACTACTATTATAACAACACAACATAGATAACATAGATTTCAAGGAGCGACCGGCTACGTAAGCTGTCTGATTTCACCGAATTTCTGCGTCTTTAACAAAGTATCTATTCACCACGTAAGTAAGCTTCGTATTCCATCATAATAATATGATCTCCATTTCACCACATTTCTGCTCCAATGGCCATTAGTTTTGCCCTGTGTTAGTTTTACTTGCTCACCTACTGAGCTACATCAACGAATTTAGTTCTTTTCTCATTTCTGGTTTGACCTCTTAGGATTTGTTCTACCTAGCTGTTATCGTCGCTAACTTTGAAAATTGACTTCTCAACGCAGACTCAAGTGAGCATAACTCGGTCTGGCATTACTTCTGCATTCTTCATTATTTTAGAACTGCTTTCCAAGAACATGTAGAAGTCTTTAAATTCGTTTCTCTTTTTAACACTAAACTTGTTTAAATAAACAATCGATTTAGCATTTCATTAGTACAAGAACTTTGTGCAGTCATTAAGTCTTGTCAGTGAGTGTGTGTGGCGAGTGGCGACCCATTCATTCGTTCATAAACTGCTTGAAAGAAAAACATCAAAAACGTAAAAATAAATACATTTACAGGAATAACTGTAAATGTAAATTACATTTGATTAGAAAGGTCTGAAGTCACTGTGAATGTACCATTTATCTTCAAGTACCTACTTGCCAAGGAAATACCTACAGACCAGACATTTCGTTCGCCATTTCTGACTCCCAGACGCGAACGAGAGCTGATGCTCACTGCAAGTTCCCCACGAAGTAAAGGAACTAAGGTTTATTTTTAACGCAAAGCGTCTGGAAGAGACACAGCAGTTTTTATTCCAGAAAATTAAAATATGTTGTTGGTTTCGCGATCTAATTCAAGGGGTCTTGAAAGAAGATTCAGTCTGACATCATAGAAAAGCAGACAGAAACAAAAATGTAGAGTTCCTGCTCAAACATAACATAATTTGCACGAGTAGCCCAACCCACCTTACTCAAACAAACAAACAAACAAACAATAATAACTTTATTTAAATAGACCTGTTACAAGTACTTTCAAATCGTCAAATCTAATTAACAAACAAAATACAATTAATAATAGACATGAATACCATAATATTAAATGTATACAATAAATATACTGTACTTAAATAAATGTGACGCTACCACCGGATCGGAAAGTTGTTTCTGTACTGAGAAGAACCGGCAAGAAACTCAGCAGTTACTCTTTTCAACTGTTTCTCTTTTTTACAATCGTTGTTAGTCGTTGTTACAATATGAACTTTGAACAAGATAGCATAATTCAAAAAATAAGAAAAGAATAACACTTCTAAGTAAGTACATCGACGAGAAGCTATATAAAACAAAACAAAACAAAACAAATCAACAATCAACAAAATATACTCAATAGCTAAATGCATGCTCGAAGGTCTCCCATCAATGAGAGTTGACAAGTTGTGCCATACTGTGTCTATTTGTAAGTCCTTATTGGATTTTTATTGCACATTGTACAATTTAGGATAAAACGAGAGAAAAAAGATAGACCCGGAGACACAATTATTGATATTCTGTTGTAAGTAGATTAAAAAATTCAGCAGTTTAGCAAGCATCTCAAAACGTAAATAATATTTTATTTTTATTGAACTGGCACATCTAGATAAATCAGGGAACTTTAACCTTACGGGATTTAAAACCCTCGCACGGCGAAAGATTTTCATATTCAATTACAAATAGACAAGTGCGTCTCCAGCTTTGCCTTTGACGTCTTCACGGTTTAAGGGAATATTAGGCCCCTCATCCGAGAGGGGACGAAATAGTGATGTCGAAACTGCAACTAGTTTACAATAATGTGTTTTATTTTTTTCAACAACTAATTTCTCACCGGTGCCATAGTTAAACACAGTAATGTGTTTCAACAATTGGAGAGTTTTGTTCGAAAGGGTTTTACAAATTCTTGTTAACAAACCCAAATAAACAATTACCTATCTCCTAACGCCAGATAGCGGAAACTAAGCACGGATCTTAATGGGTATATTTATTTTGTTTCCTATCACTTCAAGGCATTAGATATCGAATGAAAAAATGTTGATAAGCCACTCGATTCAAAGGTACACATGAACTTATTTTACGATGGTCAAATTAAAACCTTTTTTTTTGATAGAAGGAAACAAAACAAAAAGTAGAAACCCCAATGCAAATACCATTCACCTACATTGCCGTTCTGAACCACCTACTTAATCCTTATACTTAAAAATGCTACAGCACAATTAAAAGAATACTAGTTTTCAAAATAGTTCGACCAGGACAAGTCGCGCTACATCACTAGTGTGTATTACTATATTTGCGCCCTCTCTGAAGAGTCTTGTGACGATGATCGTTTCTTTGATTGATGCTACTCTAATCTAATTACGTTGTTCAACTTGTCTCTTAATTGCCTTTTCGCTAGTCGAGATCGAGGGCGTTTTTTGATGCCAATACAGCTAATTTTCTATAGCTTTTTGGAGCAGGAGATTAATGACTTCCATTGGTTAGTAGGCTTATTTTATGAATGCCTTTAATTGTTTTGCAAGATTTGTTTTGGAAAGTCAAGTTGAATTGGAAATACTAAAACTAAATTTTATTTAATAAATATGTTGCTTTTTCTACTCGCAAAGTGCGTACGAAACAAGGTCTTTAATTTTAAATATTATTATTTATTTTGTTCTAAAGTCACCTTTAGCCTGACTTAGTTTTTTTAATTGTGGTCTCTAACAGGATTTATAATAAAGAAAGTAAGCTGACAACTTAAGTAGGTAAGTACCGACGATATGTTGCTTTTTCTACTCGCAAAGTGCGTACGAAACAAGGTCTTTAATTTTGTATATTATTATTTATTTTGTTCTAAAGTCACCTTTAGCCTGACTTAGTTTTTTTAATTATGGTCTCTAACAGGATTTATAATAAAGAAAGTAAGCTGACAACTTAAGTAGGTAAGTACCGACGATCGAGATAATTCTACTGCGTTAAAAGTTGTATGTACCCAAAAAAACACACCCTTAGCAAGATCTGTTGAATTACCTACTTTACTTCCTGCTTTAATAAATGAACACCCTTATTTAGCTGTCGGTGCATCCCACCTAGTGATGTGTTTAGTCAGTTCGGTATTCCATATTTTTTCACCAATGCAAGATTCAACACACTTAATCAACTTTTCATTTATTTAACAAACAAACAAATCATAATTTTGTTCGCCAAAAAAAAACGCGAAATTATATCGAGTATTTTATCTACACACGCGAGAATAAGATTTTTTCGACGTTGGAAATTTTAGTGGGATCCACATAGTACCATTTATGAGACTTCAATATAACTTCAAATACGATACATTACCCGAGAATTGGGTCCCTGGTGTGAAACGTGTCGTTTTGGCGATCTGGGGTGCTATTCCGGCGGACATCACTTCACATCTCGGTGCTTCACGCTTACTTATATCATAAATACGGTTCACTCTGAATTAGTACTTTCTCCCATTTTGTATGTTAATAATTAAAAAATGTTATTTGGCTTAGTTCTTTTCTCTCGAATGACCACAGTTGCGAAGAAATTGAATCTCAAAGTGAGTGAACTTTACACGAGTGAATTGAGTTTTGGCGCCCGCCGGAATACTATAGCTGGGTAAATTCTCGCTTTTTAAGTGTAAATCATCATCAGAAAATTCAAGCAATCGCATCTTTAAAATTAAATATTTGATTCGGTAAGAATCGCGCTGACTTGGCACATCGCTAACCCCAACCTGCCTTGACTAGCTGAGCCGAAGATCAAACAAAATATTATATGCAGAGGGGAGAGTCTAACAAAATGAGCTTTTATTATGTGCCGTGTAGGGGATGAAACAAGCTTGTACTCCCACGTCGCAATGTTTTATATAATTAGCTTAAGCGGTTTAACGAGGGGACGATTCTGTTTGAATAGAATTTTTCGAATTTCCTAATGAATGTTTAGATTGGACATACAAATTTCATAGTGAATTTGAATTTAGATGTACTTTAGGGACTGAAGCCCTTTGACGAGATCTAGTGACATGTGTACAAATAATGGAACGATTGCTTTGTTTAATGTCCTTTTGAAGTAAATATTTGAAGTCGTTTGGTCTGCATTAAAGATGTAAATGCCTTGTCAAAGAGTTGTACGCGTTGTTTGATTTGCAATTATTTTCTTATGATTATAAAGTAGGTATGTTTTTAGAAACTCAGATGAAACTTTTGGCATCGTTTATTTAGATTAACGTTGTTAAACTTGTGCTGTCAATTATGATTTATGAATTTAGTTCAGATTATTTTATAATATGACACAAAAGTAAAACTGAAGCTTTCGGTCTGTTTAAAGTGTTCTAGACGATAAGGTTAGGAGTTTTCAAGTTTTGATGACTATTTGCTCTAAACTTTGGTATCACTAACGTTTTATTTGGTACACTACGCTTGCCGAGACGCGGTCTCCATTGAGGAACACGTTCATTCCAACGATTATCGGTTCTCACATGTCCAGCCCACTGCCTCTTCAGCTTGCAAATCCAGAAGGTGCGGGCAGTGGGCTATGTGGATAGCCTGGGTTCTCTGCAGGATCATATCATTCCTGATTTGATCCCGTAGAGAAACGCCGAGCATAGCCCTCTCCATAGCCTGCTGAGTGACTATAAATTTGTGGACCAGCCGTGCCGTTAGAAAACGAACGAACAAAACTCCCATAAGAAATATCAACTATAAGTTAAACTCACAACTTCTTGGGAAGTCCGTCTTACCTGCTTTTAACCCGTTAATCCGTTTTCAACGCTAAAGTTAGATAAAAGATAACGTCAGTTACATATTTTTGTGCTTCCGTCATCTAGCTGTCAAATTATTACAAAGCCGATTTACCCTAAAGTGAGTGCTCTTTTAAGGTTAATTGCAATAGTAAGTTGAATGTTCCTATAAATAAGGTTCAAAATGGCTGCAACTGCCGTAGGTGACTGTACAGCAGCTGAGAAATAATCAAGACATTTCTACAAAGGGGTCCATTTGTGACTACGTTGATTTTTTTGACAGTCGCTAACTATTGTTGTTATGAATTAGAATTATTTATAAGAGACCAAGCCCTTTGTGGACGAGTGACCACAAATAGCTGTCAGCAAATGTAACAATTCCATTTATTTTCTCAAAGGGTTCAATCTTTTCCGGATATTTGAAGCGCTGACAGACTGTCATTGCGTTTGTGAATAAAGTTTTACAATGAAACACAAATAATTTTATCATAAAGTTTCTATGTTCAATCCTACATAGTTGTGTTTTTAACAGTGAATCTCTTATTACGAGTATCGTATGAATTAATTCAAATTTATTGTTTGCTGTTGAATTTTTAGATGTGTCCTCAGAACCACAGCATTACAAAAGAAAATTGTTTACTGGTAGGTAAGAAGGTAAAACAGTGAATATCATGCAATATTACCTAATTTCAGGCTAAAAGAATACTAGGTACCTATCTCCAACAAGGTAAAAGAAAGTGTTGATAAGTTAAATCGTTTAAAGGTTTTCCCCTCAGCCCCGACGTCTTGTGAATAACAATGCTAATGTAGGCAACAGTTATATTATTTTATTATTGTACAATTACTATACAATTTTGGGAAAATCAATATCTCAAACTTAACGAATTAAGTCTTTGACCGTCTTTTTCCATGCTATGATAGAATCGGAGCAGAAACTTGAAGGAAATTATAAACAAAGGGAATAGAGACTGCATTAGTTATAAAAGTTGTATGCACCACATGTTATAACGAATGAATAAATGAATTTAACCTATACGTAGTATTATTTTTTTGCTAGCGCTCAACTTCAAGAACTCATTCAACCAGTACGTGCTATGTTCAAGAGGAACGCCTGTTGCTTTTTAAACAACACAAACTTACTCTTTTGATTTCTTGCTAAGCAATATTGTACAGGCGTTTGAAGTTAATTGTGTTATTAGTTAGTTTTGCTTTAGTAAATGATTAATTAACTTTAATAATCAATCGATATTTATAATAAAGTTTATCCTCGCTGACTGCCACTGCGGAACACAGCTAAACTTATGAGTATGAAGATGAGCTTTCTGAGCAGAAATTCAAAACATAGTTATATTTTTTGTCGTGAGCATCCGATAAGAACGAATTTCTGTAAATTTCAACTTCAACGGGAAATAGGTAGCTTACACTTTGTATACTTATCAAATTATATTGTGGGTTGCCGGTTCGAATCCTGCTCAATACCTTCTTACAGTGTTTCCTTTGCATTTGTAATTTTTTCCGTTGTATAGTGCCCATAGTACAAGCTTTGCTTAGTTTGCGCTTACATGGTGCTCCGTGGAATAATGTCCGATGATATTTATTTTATTTAATTAGATTTCAAATTGGAGTACGTCTTGAACCACTTCAACTAAGTCGAGTTTTAGCCTCTAACCTGCAATAAGACGTATAAGGGCCATTGTTCGTTTAATCAAGTAAGGGAAAAATATAAACTTGCAATACAAACACAAAACAGCAGTTTAACAAGTCCACCGGCCATTTCAGGAGTGCAATTTTGTCAAGCACACTACCTCGACCTGAAATAATCAAAGCTAATCACATACTTACTGCAGGCCACAGATAAAAACAGAATTCCCGGGTACAAACAGGGGCTCGGCTCTCGCTGTGAATAGTTTATGCTGGATCTAAAATCCGCGCCGCGCGTAGCAGCGTGATGCATTAACCTACGTCACAGGGCTTACTACGAGCACGAGTAGGGCGACCAAGTAGCGTCAGTTAGGACTAGTAAACAAGGATAAAGCTCTTTTACAGTTAAGCGACGATTGGATAGTAACAGTTGCAGTATTTCAGTCCAAAAAACACAAAAGTGGGGATCAGTAATAACTATTGCTACAGTCCGCAATTCCTACATACTTGTGATATAAAGCGGGGCCCGCATACGGTGTGGAAGCTAGAGGCCTGAAGTGTGGGGGTGCTCTGTCCTTTTTCCGAGGGTTCGGTTGGTGAGAACCCCGTCATGAACATGGAATGGCGGCGGACCATTGTGGTGCAACCTATTTAGGAAAATCCCGCTTATACCGCCAACGTGCCGGAATCGAGTACCGTTGGTTGGTAAGAGTCCAACGCAACCTTATTGACCCCCCAGTCGACGAGAGTTTCCCACAATAAAAATAGAATAAAGGCAAAGTGACTTATTCATTTTAATATTTTATTACAACTCACAAAAAGAAGTTGGTTGTAAGAACCAAAGTTCTTAAAACAAATAGTCACCTCGAAATAAAACAACTTTACGGATTCTACTCGCGGTGTTATATTTTCTTTCATTTTCTAACACGACGTTTCGACTCCTTTACAGCAGTCGTGATCACAAGATGACAAAGATGTTCTATGTCACAAAACAGTACAAAATTTTTAGCAACCCTCACTTAACTACCGTCATTTCCACTAACATTATTGGAAATGTTCCTATCCACGCAGTACGAACTAACCGTATCCTGAGACCTCACAGTGTTGTGTTCGCGTAAATATTAGAAAACATTAAATAGTCACCTATTATTTTATTCGTATTTTTGTAAGTGTTCAAGGAAACCGATACGCTGGCGACAAAACGGGAAATGTTTAGCTGCTAACGGCTTTAGTGATTCTCGACAGTATAAAAAAGAACGGTTAAGCCAGTAAGAACTCGTTAAACTTAGCAGATGTTTCTTCTATAAAACTTATAGTATGGAATAGTTAGTACCCAAACAGTAATGATGGAATAAAATATGCATCTATACTCAACTCGACTTAAAACCGTTTCTAAGGTGGTGCTTACTTAAATACCGCATAAAACCGGGATAGAGAGAGCTCCAAACTGAGCTAATGCCACGGTACTTACCCAATTCGGACATAAACCAGGACAGTCCCATGTTTACTGTCTCAGTTGGTCACTTTACGGCTGGGTCGAGCTTGTCTGCTATCCGACGGGGGATAATACTGGGATTTTTACTGAAACCTCTCTAAGCCAACACTAAAATGCTTAAATTTTAAATTAAAATTAAAAAAGGGAGCGTTGCCTTGTATTTTTATAGGGGTTTCGACATTTTTAGTGGACCGCAGACGGTGTCAGCAATTATCATTTGCATGTTAACTAGCAAGGTTTTGGTGCGGTGTTCCGAAATCATAATTACAATTTTATAAATATTTTAGCAGAACTAGGATTTTATTCTAATTAGGGTTTTCGGGGTTGGTGACAGCTATCTTTTTATTCCTCAGCACAGTCTCTCTGTTTTATTAAAATTCTACTTAAAATTGTGAAAAAACAGACTACATAGTTTTGAACTCATAAAAGTATGAATTAAAGCAAAAGAGAATTAAGGAAAAGATTAGTCTTCAGTTTATCCAAATATTTTTTTTTTGTTAAAAAGAACAAGTTCATGTACAAGTACAATGCATTGATTACATACTTTCTGTAGCAGTTTAAAAACTGTCGTTTTTAAATGCCTTCTTATGTGAAAATCTAACTTGGGAACAAGTATTTATTAGTAAACATCATCAAAAAGCCCTCCACTCCACTACCAAGACCCATTTCACCGTTGTTATGGGGGACTTTAACGCTAAAGTGGGAGTACAAAATTGCAGTGAATCGGTAGTAGGATCCCATGGATATGGAAGCAGAAATCATAGGGGGCAAATGCTCGTCAATTTCCTCGAACGGGAGGGGCTCTTCTTGATGAACTCATTCTTCAAGAAGCAACCCCAAAGGAAGTGGACGTGGCAAAGCCCCGACACTATGACAAAGAATGAGATCGACTTCATCATGGCGGACAAAAAGCACATATTCAGAGACGTCTCCGTGATCAACAGGTTTAATACCGGTAGCGATCACCGACTCGTCCGAGGCTCTCTGAATATCGATTTCAGAGCTGAACGAGTCCGCTTGATGAAGGCCAGGCTCCGACCAACTCTGCTTCAAACTATCATGGGATCTGAAGCGTTCCAGTCAAATCTGGAGAACCGATTTGCTGCCGTGGAAACCACAACTGACGTTAACCAGAACCTTGAAGATGTGGTTCGAGTCCTCAGGGAAGAAGGTACGAGATTTTGTAAAATGCAGCGTAAAGGCAAGAAGTCGAAGCTTTCCGAAGAGACTTTGGGGCTAATGAAGAGACGACGGGAAAACCCACCCGTCACTTCGTCAGGGAAACGGACTCTAAACCGAGAGATTAGTACGCACGTGCGACGCGATCTCCGTTGCTCCAGTACTCTCTCTATTGAGAGAGCGATTGAGCAGAACCGGGGTTCAAAAGTGTTCGTACAATCTCTTGGAAGAAGCCACCTGACGAAGTTGACCATAGAAAGTGGAGAAGTCGTTGTCTCGAAGCCGGCGGTCCTTTCGGAAGTAGAAAACTTCTATGGCCGGTTATACGCTTCGCATGCATCTCGACCTGACCCCGTAAATGAGGACTCTAGAGCCACTCTTACACGCCACTACACCGAAGACCTGCCAGAAGTCAGCATTGACGAAATCGAGATCGCTCTTGGGCGGCTTAAAAATGGAAAAGCCCCTGGAGAGGACGGCGTAACAACAGAACTGTTAAAAGCAGGAGGCAGACCCGTACTCAGGGAGCTCCAAAAGCTTTTTAACGCTGTCCTCTTTGAAGGGAGAACTCCAGAGGCGTGGAGTAGGAGTGTGGTCGTCCTGTTCTTCAAAAAGGGAGACAAAACCCTACTGAAGAACTATCGACCCATTTCCCTTCTAAGCCACGTCTATAAGCTGTTCTCAAGAGGGATCACGAACCGTCTTGCGCGAAGACTCGACGAATTCCCACCACCGGAACAGGCTGGGTTTCGGAGCGGATACGGCACCATAGACCACATCCACACAGTGCGGCAGATTATACAGAAAACTGAAGAATATAATCAGCCCCTGTGCCTAGCATTTGTGGACTATGAGAAGGCCTTTGACTCGATTGAAATCTGGTCTGTTCTGGAGTCCCTGCAGCGATGCCAAGTAGATTGGCGATACATCCAAGTGATGAGATGCCTTTACGAAGCAGCCACTATGTCCGTCCAAATCCAAAATCAGCAAACAAGTCCTATACCGTTGCATCGTTGCATTTATCTCCCCGAAATTGTTCCCAAATGCAATGGAGGATATGTTCAAGACGCTGAACTGGAAAGGACGTGGCATCAACATCAATGGCGAGTACATCTCTCACTTGCGATTTGCTGACGACATCGTCATCGTGGCAGAAACGCTGCAGGACCTACAACAGATGCTGAATGACCTGGCTGACTCTTCTGTGCGCATCGGTCTACGGATGAACTTGGACAAAACCAAGGTCATGTTCAATGAACATGTACTACCGGAACCGATTGCGATACACGGCGCCGTTCTCGAAGTTGTTCAAAAATATGTATACCTCGGGCAGATATTGCAGTTAGGTAGAAACAACTTCGAGGACGAGGTGAACAGAAGAATTCAGTTGGGTTGGGCAGCGTTTGGGAAGCTACGTCGAGTCTTCACATCGTCGATCCCACAGTGCCTAAAGACAAAAGTCTTCAATCAGTGCGTCCTACCCGTCATGACATACGGAGCCGAAACGTGGACACTAACGGCACGGCTGGTCCACAAATTTAAAGTCACTCAGCGGGCTATGGAGAGGGCTATGCTCGGCGTTTCTCTGCGAGATCAAATCAGAAATGAGGTGATACGGCAGAGAACCAAGGTTATCGACATAGCCCACCGGATTAGCAAGCTGAAGTGGCAGTGGGCTGGCCATGTTAGCCGTAGAACCGACAACCGTTGGAGTAAACGTGTTCTTGAGTGGAGACCGCGTCTCGGCAAGCGTAGTGTAGGACGTCCTCAGGCAAGGTGGAGTGATGATCTGCGCAGGACGGCTGGCAGGAGCTGGATGCGAGCAGCCGAAGATCGAGTACAGTGGCGTGCAAAAGGAGAGGCCTATGTTCAGCAGTGGACTACAACAGGCTGATGATGATGATGATGATAATGAATATGTCAAAATTTTGTATTTGAGACGTTACTTCTCTATCACTGCTCAAGAACATACGATTACATACATAATATTTGTAGAAAATGAGTTTTGTATTATTTTTAATTCGTCAAACTTTTTTTGACAAAGAGGTAAATTTCATTCAAGTAAATTTCAGTTTTGAAAAGTTTTACTGCAATATCCACCGTAGTCTACATAAAAAAAATAAGTTTCACCGCTCACATTTCCCTACACTCGGTGAAAGTGGATTATTATGAGTAAAGACAGAGACACAAGTTCTATGCAGTATCGCAATAAAAGAGAACACGCGATGAATATGACAACAATGTTTCCTTCTGTTACATAATTTACGAGACCTTGCTAGAGTGTTTTTGTTTACCCAGAATAATGTATTGGTTTTGCAAATATGCGTTGCTTGTTTATTTTTATCACAACTACTGAGTTTGTCGCTGTTAAGTCTCTATATATAAAAAAATATTGCTGTTAGTTAGTCTCGCTGAAACTCAAAAACCACTAGACCGATTTGGCTAATTTTTGGTCTTGAAATTATTGTGCAAGTTCGGGGGAGGTTGGAAAGTTGAGTAAACATGAAGTAATGTTAGGAATATAGTAAAAACCACAATTTAGTTTTCTCTTAGCAACTGCTTCTACCTGTCACGTAACACTGAATGAAAACACTGTTTGATAACAGAACGAAGGCTGTCGGGAAAGCTAGTATAAAATATTTATTTTAGTAAAAATACGTGACCAATACGTGGCTAACCGACATTTACGATGTTATGTCATGCTGTATAGAAACATTTGAAAAAATGCTTCGATAGTTGCAGCAACCTGCCATTGTACGGATGTTATTTCCACGTAACAGTTTTAAATGATATTCATTCCCGGACGGCATTTTCTCTAACCAAATTCATAAACTCCACTAAACTTGTGTTTGAACACGAGCTAAGCACCACTTAGAATGTAAACGATATCCCCTCAACACCGCTATGATATATCGTGAGAATCTCTCAATATGTTCCGAAACTACTCTTAGTGGCTTGTAGGTTTAACATAAAACACTATCGATGGGTATCGTGTGACCTTTGAGTGAAAGTGTAAAAAGATCCAAGTGATTACTAACAGAAACAACTTGAGTCAAGTTTGGCCAAACTCTTTAGCATCCACTTGAAATATTTGGTCATGGAATTACCTTTTAGCACCAAACAACGTTGTCGTTTGTAAATAGAATTTCAAAACGAAGTTACTTTTGTTGACATTAATTTTCTTTCAGACGTTTAATCGGCATAATGAGAGCGTTAGACTTAACTAGATCGGGGTGACATTCCGGCGGACATCACTTCACATCTCGCTGCGTCACGCTTACTTCAATCATCAATACGCTTCACTATGCATTAGTATTTTCTCCCATAACGTAAGTAATAATTTTTAAAAAAATTGGCTTAGTTTTTTCTCTCTAACGACCGCAGTCGCAAAGAAATTGAATTTTGAAGTCTCTCACCACGAGCGAAGTGAGTTCCTGCGCCAACCGGAATATCATGGCAGAGCCGTGTCCCGGATGCTATAATAGGCAGAACACTTTGAGTTGGTTTTAATAACGATGCAAAACACAAGCAAACCGAATAGCTAAAGACAAGTTTGCTTAAGATCGTAGCACACTAGGCAAGCGGGGCAACAAACTGTACTGCTCTGATGCAGCAATTTTCTTGTCATTCAAATATTAACCTTAAGCTTGCGTAGTGTGCTACGAGCTTTACTTACCCTGCCGTACCGTACGTGCATGGGTGCACTAGGTTTAACGTGGCCTGGCCTTCCGAGAGTTTTATCTCTCTCCCTTCTATCTACCCCTTCAGGGTATAGCTAACCAATAATCTTACACTATTGTTTATCACTATTGGGTTTTATGGAAACAAGGACTCGATGGAAAGGCTTGTAGTGCAGGACCACACTGAGGGGAAGAGAGCACAAGGCCGGTCTTCTACTCGCTGAATCGACCTTATTAGAAAGTCTACACATTCGACCGCAGTACAGTGTACTCGCAACGCTCAAAGTCGACAAAAGTGCAAAGACAAAGCGTGACGTGCGGCTGCCAGGGCAATGGTGAACAGCTACCCTGTTCATCAGCAGTCGACATTTTCGATAGGTTTGTATATACATACTACATACACATTAACAAGTCGAACAACAACGAGCTTAAAAAGTTTGAAATTGTGTTTTGATAGGATAATTTTATTCAAAAATAATTCCTTTGAAAACAGGCACTAAATTTTCCAGACAGACTACACAAATAATTTTGTGATCTTTTCAGCTGTTATACCTAGTTTTTTTTTGTTCCTTACGTAGTCTAGAACTTTCGATGTGAACCTTCACACATGACGTCGTTCAAGAGTTCGCATTAAAGAGTGCGTGGCGTTTTTGTGAGTAAATAAAAATGTAAATAATGATGTTTTATCTAAGTACTATATAAAATAAGTCGGGTTTTCCTTCCTGACGCTATAACTCCAGAACACACCAACCGATTTCCACGGTTTTTCATTCGTTAGAAAGGTCTCGGGCTCCGTGAGGTTTATAGCAAAGAAAATTCAGGAAAATTTCAACAGAAAAGCGGGAAAATCTTTTTTCAAATACAGCTAAGTACACGCGGACGAAGTCGCGGGCGGCTGCTAGTGTTTTATATAACATGAAATAATTTAGTAGGATATTTATATTTTAGTTTATATTCAACTTGTTTTATTCAATAAATAACTGATTAATAAGTGAACATAAAACCAATCCATATTTACAAAACTGACACAATTCCAAAAAATATGTATCATCAATCACAATTTTTGTCTTACAATATCATTTAAATGCAAAATTGTCACCTAAATTTAACTGCCTGAATGTGGTGCAATTGAGCTGAAACCTTACTAAACATCTGTCTTTACATTCCGAGTCATCAAATAAAATAAACCTCTTCATTACATACTTTACTTTATTTTAATAATCCATAAAGCACGTGGAAACGAAAGGCAAGCAGCTTAATTCAGAGGTACTGGTTTCAAGTTTGCGTCTGAGTTTTATTAGTGGTTACCAGATTACTTTACTGTTGACGTGATACCTAGTTAATAAAATACATAAGAATAGAGCTACCGAAAAAAGTCTCGAAATAATCATTTTAAAGCAATAGCAAAACATTTGAACCTCCTTAAAGTAATTCTTCATAGTTTACAATAAAGTATATTTCTCTCATACCATTTATACCGTGGATAAATACCCTAAGAGCTTATTGACGGTTAATTACAAAGGACAACAATGACGATACGAGGGATATCTTTGTTTAGGTTTCTCGAGAGACATTGATTGGTGGAGCACTGGAGCATGTTTTAATTGTGCCTATTGGCCCCTTTTGTACTGTCATTCAGGAGACCTGCTCGTGACCAGCTCAGGTCAACTACACTTCAGACGTTTTTATTTCACTCCACTTTAACAGAACAAACAATACCGCAAGCCTAAATTAGAAACTGCACTCAAACACGATTTCGGGACAAATCCAATTTAGATTTTAATAGAATTAGCGAATCGTAAACGCCTTTGAAGTTTTTAAACGAATACTCGCACATTAGGACTCAGACTCCGAACATTTTAAATGAAAGAATATATTTTGATCGTACCATTTTGAGAATTTTTCGGTAAATCTTTTCATGAAACTTTATATTAATGAAAATGAAATGAATGTTATCATTAACTTAAACTATAATTGACTCTAATAAGATAAAGTTAACGTTATTGAACCACAAATATCTCCAACAACAATATCAAAAGTTTCAGTTTTTTAGTGCTGAATAAATAGTGAACTTATACTAAGGTCCCATTGAATCAGAGTCAGCGATAGTATTTCTTCGGATACTTTCGTTTTAGATAATCTGTTTTAACATTATTTTCTTCAAACTTCTTCAGCCATTCTTGAACTGGGCTGAGATATCTTCCTTCAACGACTTGTGTTGGAAGTCTGGTTCTTCCCAATAAACCCTGGAGCGCCTGGAGTAGAAATGACAGAAGGGAAACAGACACCATAATGTTTATCGGATCAAATCCAATAGAATGATGATGGTAAGTAGGATGTTGGCCGTAGTTGGCGTTACCGCTAGCACCATAGCTCGTAGTTCCATAATTATTGTTAAAATTCCTTGATTCAGCAACTGCTTCGGTTGACACTTCCATTTCCTCCGTGTTTTTCTTTATCGGTGACTCCACTTGATGCTCTTCTTGCTGTATGTTGCTTTTTAAGAATTTCAACGGACGAAAAGCCGGGAATTTCTTCTTCTGGGAATCTTGTTTTATGTTTTCAATCTTCTTTAAAACAGATTGCGCGTTTGTCTGTATCTTCTTTAGCAATGCCTGGATTTTCAAACTTTGGTCGGTTATCATGTTTGTGACAAACTCCTTGAAGTTTTGGACGGATGGCGATGCAATGGGTATTTGCTCGTTTGAATTAGATTTAGCTGCTGACACGATTAGAAACACTATGAAAATTGTTACTGATAACAGCGACATTGTCAAAGTCACTGGTGTAATGTTTTTCAGAGACATGAACCTAGTCTTGAAATAAAAATCAATGCAGCGAATTTTCCCCGTATAAGTTTTATATAGCAACAGAATTTGTGGTTCGTTGCTTTCAATAATAACTCGTCACAAACACAATAGTACTATAAGTGTACATCACACAGAAGTTATCTTTCACCTTGACATTTGACCCAGCTGATCATGAACCATTTCCTCAATGGTGCAATAATTTCTCCTCTTGATTTTGAATGTCCATGCATGGCAGCCACTTTGTTTTCTATTTTATAGAAATTACGAGAGTAGGTAGGAACTTAACTATCTGATCTAAAATACTTGTGCAGAGTATATTTTTCCTGCTAACGTCGGAAACCGTAAGTAAGTCATTTCTATCTTCATCTTATTTCTAACCAAACGGGGTAGTCGAGAGGCACGCTGATTATTGCCGTCTTGGTGAACGGAACCTTCAGAAGCCCACAATTCAAGTTCCACATTGGGACCCAACGAGCCTAACGCCCTGAACCGGGTTGCTTGGGTGTTTCATCGGTGTTTCTCATCAACGGACAGTTAGCCGCAAATGTACGAAGTCGGTGTTCAAGCCAGGCTTGAACTCGGGACTACCGGGTTCTGAGTCAGACACCACTGGGCCACGACGCTTATATTTTATTTTATATTATTGATTATTTATTTATTATTAGGTATCAATTTGGGATCTTAGTCGTGATCTTACTATATTTTGAGCATTAAATGACGTCTATCGAAATTCGATCCAAGTTTGATTCGAAAGAACAAAATCCAGCAACAAAATAACTTCGTGAACTGTTAACAATCTAAAAATAGATGCCCACTTAACCATTTTTATTCTTTGAATATTGGTTTTGAGTCAACAACAAATCTTATTTTTATTCAAAACTAGCAGCCGCCCGCGACTTCGTCCGCGTGCACTTATCTCTATGTGAAAAAAGATTTTCCCGCTTTTCTGTTGAAATTTTCCGGAATTTTCTTTGCTATAAACCGCACGGAGCCCGAGACCTTTCCAACGAATGCAAAACCGTGGAAATCGGTTCGTGCGTTCTGGAGTTATAGCGTCAGGAAGGAAAATCCGACTTATTTTTATATAGTAGAAGAAGATAAAGATTTAAAAAAATGAATTTGCTTCATGTGATTTGTTTTTAGCATTCACTTCTTTTTTATTAAATACAGCCACCCGCCCCGGGTGTTCTTATGCAAATTGGGGCCGGCGCCTACTATCGGCATCGGCACGCTTCAGGATTTTAAGGTGGCAAATAGCAATATACTTTAACATTATGGCAATAAAGTAGAAATTTCCGTGATGTGTTCTCGTAAAAACAAAATGCATTTGTTCTGTTTCTGTTTCGGCATTTTCTACTTTATTGCCATTATGTTAGAGTATATTACTATTTGCCACCTTAAAAGCCTGAAGCGTGCCGATGCCGATAGTGGGCGCCGGCCCTAAACCTTCCTCTTCAACACTCTTTCTTATCAAAAAAAAAAGCATCAAAATCCGTTGCAAAAATGGGAAGAATGAAAGCGACTTTGTTTGTAGTGGAGACTTACGTAAAAAATAGATAGTCACGACTATAGAAGTCGTAGTTAGTTAGTTATATATTACATACAGTTGGAATACAATTAAATTCATTTACTGGAATCATTTATTCTTTTGAGTTGTTTGCAATGTCAGTATGCGCCATCTGCCCTGATACCATAAAAATACTAATCCAAATATCGTGCTTTCGAGTAATGATGAAAGTAATACATGAATGTAACAGATGGCACACCATCTGCTGCACTCGAGCGCACACTGGCGCAGCGCCACCTAGCTGAATTATGTAGTATCATTGTAGTCATGAGAGCGCGCGCTTTCACGTTAAGCAATTGAATGCAGTTATGTTTGAATAGATGGCGTTAAAACCTGATTTGAACCAGTGAGTACAACTATTATTTTCTTTGTTCCTTGAGTTAATGATTTTTACTTTTAACAATTAGAGCCAGCCCACTTGAATTTTTATTTAAATCAAAATTGAAAAGCTTGGATAAATAAATTGAAGTCAGTACAGCTTGAAACAAATAAAATGTGTTTTATTTTTTAAAGTCATTGCAAAAACGAGCAAATCTCATGAGATTTGCTCGTGAGATTTATTCATGAATATTAATGCCCATAATTACGAAAACACCCCAAATCTCTTCGAGTCACATCCAGAACATATCACTCGTAGCAATTTCCCATGACAACGGCAGAACAAAGACGCATGCTATTGCATTTTCATGAACACGGTCACAGTATAAACCATACAGTAGAACATCTAAATACAAACGTGCCACTCTCGGTTTAAATGTGTGCGTGCGCGTCGCACGCCGTGTCGCGATATCACGCACACTCGATTTCACACACACACTAGCATAAAATAGGGAGGCATAGGGAAGCGGCAGAACGGACGGGCTGTGCCACGTGTCTGTGTGCACGCTAGGCTAATAACTCGGCGGGCGGCCTTAGATAACCTACTAAGGTTTATACTACTAACTACTAACCTACTATGGTTTATACTGTGACACGGTAGCCGAGTCGGCACAAAGGTAGAGTAATAACTCATTACTGGTACAAAACTTGAGCAAACAATAAAATATTCGTGGCTTAATTGCTGAGATAAGGCAGGGCCGGTGTAGTACAAAGTGGGAAGTGGTAACTGTGAATGAATGGCGGTGGATCCCTATATTAATTTCTCGTTTGTCCGAGTTGCCATGCGGCTATTTTTCTAAGGGCACCGTAGGATTAATTGTAACGAAGCGACGGGGGAACAGAAAAATGTGTGGAGTATTGTACGCAATATAAAAAATATTATTGTTTTCTGGGTGTCTTCAGGCTTTAGGGGAGGGCTATGCTCAGCGCTGGACGTCATCCGGCTGCTAATGATGATGATAATGATGAGTTTTAAAGTATTTCTAAAACTTAAGCTTACTTTGTAAGTACATAACTTGCAATTAGTTAGTGTATCTAGTCTTGCTTGTTTATTGAATTAATCCATCACTTTCAAGTTGCAACTGTTTGACTCGGTAATTGGTATTTTGAATACATGGATCTACATGACTAAACATTGTAGTGTTTTGGGAAAAAAACCTCTCAGTCAATACAAAAATGGGATTCAATTTATTATCTACTATACTATCCACGTATTTATGTCTTAAAATATGGAACACCAATAACGGAGCACACATAATTAACGGATCAGTTTTATAAAAATAACAATTAAGTCATGTTTTGTGCAAACGAGATTCGAATATCATCTCATCAATGAGGAAATGAATGGGAAAATATGTAGTTCATCTTCATTACTGTTTACTCAACAACACAATGAACGAGTTTATTTAGTGAAGGTACAGGGTGTCACAAAAACTAATCGCTCACATATTTTTAAGCAACAGCTTTCGCGTCTTTAGATTAGATTAAATTCATTTAACTCTCAAAATTTATACAAAATTAAATATTACCTAGGTACCTACATTCATGCCCTCTTCATAATACTCAATATTATCGACATGAATATTGAAACAATGAAAATGATGAACGATAAAAAAATAAAGAAAAAATAATAAATTATGTAAAAAAGAATTTAAAATAAAAATCGTATATCTATTCTATTCTGTAGTTTTTACGTGTCAAGTAGTTGGTAGGTAATATGAGTAGGTATAATAGTATTCTTAATCAGAACCAAATTTTTAATAAGTACCTAAAGTGTACATTGCAGTTCGGTATTTACTTTTGATGTACGTAGTTATTTTTGATATTGAATTCAAATGTTTATGTTTAGGTATGTTAGCAAGTATTATCAAAAAAATATTATAATCTCGATTACTGTTTTTACAGATCTTTAAGAAAGACAAGTACCTACCTGTCACTTATTTCAGGTGTAGCTTAACAATCATACGATGTGAACAAACAATCAATACTAGATACCTCAAACAAGTTTTAAGTAAATGTCTATGAAAAAAAATGGTAGATCAAATAGATAACTAGTTTCTTTTACCAGCAGTTATTTCTCCATCCTGTATTTGTAATATCTCAAGTTAGCAACATATTTCTTCCCAGGCCTCATTTAACTTACAAGACAATAATCCCTCTCAGTGTTGTTTTAGGACAGATCTATAGAGTTAAAATAACTATGACTGTTTGTAAAGAAAATACGACAGATGTTTCGAAGAACCTCCAATGTTTGGCGAGGCTTTGACCGGTCAACGCCTTCCTCGTGTTTAGGATGAGGTAAAAAAAAAACGTTTTTGCGAGGGTAAAGGTTATCAAAAGTATGAAGCCACTTATTTAAATAATATATTAGTAAAAAAATTGTAGTAGTTGATCCTTTAAAAATACGTTAGTGGAAAGTTTTAATGTTTTGCGTTTGACTAAAAGTTTCTTCAGTTTTATTTTGGTTTTCAAGGTGACCTCACTCCACCTAATGGGAAGCAGCCGTGAGGTCCAGATATGTGGTTGACAGAAATAAAGAACTACTGGGCTGGTCAATCTCATTTTGAAGGCCTGCTTAGCTAGCTAGTAACTTTATTTGTTTAATGTGCAATACATAATACTGTCGTTTGTAGTGTTCTGTCAATATAAATACCTACTCCATAAGTTCCTGTTCTAAGTTTCACAGTAAGCTAACAATGTGAAAAAATGCTAAGTATAAAAATACTTCATTAAACTAAGTTTTATCTACCGTGTTAATCAATGGGCGTAGGCCAGTAAAATTTGGCTGTGGTTTTACAAAATGACTTAAAGTTCCGCGTTGTATTTTGAAAAAGAATGCTTAAAGAGGAGGCAAGAAAGTTCAGAATGGTCAAGGGGTTTGCATTCGATAAGTCGTTTCAAGGTAACGAATGAACGTTAGAAGCAAACTAGAGCCTTATAATAACGACAGTAGATTTATAGGTACACCCTAACGCAATTAATTTGAAATTAAGATGTCGGAACGTCGAGTGGTTTGTTTTAACTATTTCTAATCTTAGATATCCCTTGAAAGAGTTAAAAAAGACCCCAATATCTCGGATGTTTCTAACCGACTTCACAAAAAGGAGCAGGTTATCAATTTGTCTGTATGGTTTTTTTGGAATACAAGGTGCGTCCCTGCCGTAAGTTGTCTTTTCAAAAAAAAATGCCTAGTACCTACACTTAATACGAACGCTAGAAAATCTTAGCGATTGCTTATCAAACTTCGGATAGGTACTCACCTATTTGAAAATGAAATAAAACATGGTTTGTTCAATTCATTAAATATTCAATGTAAACAATACATTTAATAAATTTGTAATTTAACTGCCTGCATTAATTATGCTATTTGTTTAAATTATTAAGGCTTCTGATTGTGGTTTTGGTCATCATTATAGTACGAAATAAATTCAAGTGTGGAACATTTAACTGACTTACCTACTGCAAACAATTAACTATGTTAAATTAAGCAAACCAATAATTAATTACTTGCAAATTTAAATCCAAATACTTACAGTTCGACTATTTCAATAATGATTGACACTATCTTCAAATACTTATAAAAACAGTAAAATTGAGTAACATTATTGTTTCTAATGAAATGTTTCACCCAAAAGATGTCTATTATTTTATTAATAGGTATAGGTGACAAAATCATATAGATCGCTCTGGGTCCAAATTAAGGTTCAACCTTGTATAACGGAAAGCAGGAAGAACTAAGGTATAGCACTAACTCCCAGACCTGTTTGTTTGTTAATGCAGTGTTTCAGTTTGTTACAACTGTTTTGATTTTGGGAGTCGAACCTGCGACCCTTTGGTATAATAAAAATGTTGTTGCCTCACTCCATCTCTGTTATACCTACTATTATTAGAAGAGGAAAGAGGAATGTTAGGGTCAGTTAAATAGTACCACGTTAAGCAGTAAACTAGTTCATGAATTTACACGGACAATAACAAAACACGGGCGTTAACTACAGTTTTCCAAAACTAGACGCAAGATAAGATCGGATAATTCACGTACCTATTCAATTTGCCGTCGGCGTTGTTGAAAAATAATTAAAAACGCAATTAAAAACCGCTATAAATCCGTCAGGCCCCGCCTAGCGCGTAAACAAACAAGAATTAAAAAGGAACTACTATAAATAAATGCGTCGTTGTGTTGTTTTAGTGTAATCGTATATTGACGCTCCTGGCTTAATGGTTTTGTTATTACGGCACCCAGTCACACCGGATCGTAACGTCGTTTTAGAAATCTACGATACAAGTAAGAGTGATGCATAATTTGGTAAGCTACTGACGTGGCTGAACACTTCAGGCTTAGCTGAGTGAAACTCACCTAGTTGGAAAGACAAAGTATTAAAAAGGAAGCTGAAACTTCCTATTCAATATTCTGTCTCAAGAATCGCAATTCGTAGGTACTAAAGCAAAAGCATGTTAATGAATACAAAATATGAAGTTAGATCTATCTAAGTGCATCTTTGTTTCTATTTGAAGATTATTTATCTGATGTAAATAATCTTAATTGCACTTTTTAAACTATTCCAGTAGTATTGAATGAAAGAGCCTAAAGCACAATTTCGAAGGTATTATCGCTAGAGAGCGATGTCTTCCTGACAAACTTCTACCAGAATTGGAACTAATAATGTTTACCGACTTTCAATCATTATGAAAATTAACAATTAGTTTTCGTAGAATGTTTCCCATGTGAGTGTCGTGAAGGAATCCATGTGATTGTAATGTTATCGTGTTTAAGTGGGTGTATTGTGTCAAGAAGATAACTATAGTTAAAGTTGTTGGTATACGAAATAGTCAACTGCAGACCTGCCTCTGCTCTTCCTAAGCCTGAAAACCTGTATATAACGGTCTAATACCCATCATTCCAATTTAACTATCTAACTTACCTAACACGAGTACTTATGTTTGTTCAAATAAACTTTAAATCCCCATGAACAGCTTCCTCTAACCGCCGACTTAGACAGTTTGCGATCAAACCGAGTTCAATTTAACAACCGACTGCGTCCGTAATCAAAATTATTCAGACATTTGATTGGGTAATTTCCTTTGTTCTACTTGTGAGTTTGATCAGCCTCTCAAATTGGCGAAGTTTTAATTTATTGGCAAACCAATGATTTAAAAAGCACGCAGTTTTGTATAGTCGTCATCATATACAGGGTGGCCGGGAAGTTGACGTCCAAAGCTAAAATTTAGATTCCCCATATCAAGGTGTATCCAAATCACCCCCATGTATGTTCTACGATTTTGCTTAGTTTAGGAGCTAGAATTATTTTTATATTTTTTTCCTCAATCTTCACCTATCATTGGTTTTTATTTTTTTTCTCAATCTGGTACAAAGGAAAAAAAATCCTTTAACTTGTTAGCGTTGGTATTTTTGCTATAGTATTTTCTTTCCACTTGATTACGTTGGTATGCTACGCTGTAACAAAATGTGACAATGACTGTGGTCGGGAAGAAACCATAATGTTGACTACAAGGCGAGAACTCATGGGGAAGGTGATTTTTTCATCTGCATTCTTGGTGTCAAGGTCAGAAAACGCGATCAAAAAACATCATAACTCGATTCTAGCTCCTAAACTAAGCAAAATCGTAGAACATACATGGGGGTGATTTGGATACACCTTGATATGAGGAATCTAAATTATAGCTTTAGACGTCAACTTCCCGGCCACCCTGTATATTGAAGCAGCGAAGCGACCAAATACATGTGATCTGTTTCACAGCCAATAAGTTAAATACACAATCCAAGTCTCACTACTTTATGAATAAGCATGACGTGACTTAACTCTCAGGTGTGTTCAGAAGTTAGTGACTGGCATCTGTTCCGATATTAATGAAGTAATTAACTAATTTTTATTTATTTATTACACAGGACAACGTATAAACTGACAGCTATTAAGTCAACACTTTGAAATTGTTGACAATGTAGATCTAATTATGACTAAATATTGATAAGAGATATAATGTCGCACTTCCGTTGAATGTTGATACTAGATGTTCATGGTAACCTGGGTATAATAAACTTATTTATTATATACTTATTATTGGCTGTGCAACTGATCAGAAGCATTAGGTCACCTTGTCTGCTTCAATATATCCGATGGAAGCTGTACCTATAATGCAACCATTAACTTAGCGAGGGAGTACCTTCAACCAAAAAACGTGTATGAAAGGACCAATGAGAGTAGAAGCGTTAGAGGTTTGTCATAATCGTAGCAAATGAGAAGGTGTTGTCACTGCCTACCCCGTTAAGAAATAGGCTTGATGGTACTTATGTATATTTAAGTGCAACCGCCGCTTTTAAGACCTTTGATAGGAAGGGGTGTACTACGCCATATCGAATGCCAATTGACCAACCACTATAAATCTAAAAGTTAAATCATCGAATAATCGATCAACGCCGCTTTAGCTACTTTTATAACCTACCCACAGAAAATTAAGGATGGGTGTATTAGACACATTAGGTAATAGTTTAAACAATCTTTTTAAGCCTATTGGGAACAGGCTACGTACTTAAATGCATAAGGAACTGAAGAATTTATTAAAATACCTTCATATATACAAATTAGGTATGTTCGTCAGGTTTTTAAGACAAATCATGTCGTAGGAAGGTAATGTAATTACATGTACTTTAGATACCTATGTGCTGAGATTATTTTTGGTGGATCTTAAAAAAATTGAATTATCTTTGAAAGACACGACACATGGTCTCGTAATAAAAATGTTTCACCTACCTTTCAGCGCGCCTTTTACCAACGGTTCTGCATCAGTCACATCCTCCCATCACCTCACTTCACTTCACTTCACATTACACTTACATCACTTTCACTTCACTTAATGGGTTCCAACTGAAGAAGTTGAAAACACAAAGTTCGGAGCAGACTCGCGGCAATATACATATGAAAACTGCAGACATAATTTTGGTCCTTCATTAGATAAGTATTTTCACTTACTTCTTATAATTTTACACCTAGACTAAAGTTGTTTTTGTATTAAGTATTACGGCGCAATCATGGCGCGATCGATCTACACAGTACAAAACCTGACTAGTACTTCATTCATACTTGAAGTCAATTGAAATACTTTTATGATCATTGTCGGTCCAAAAAATATAACAGTTTGCATTCTTTTCAAATTCAAATTCTTAATAAACCTAGGAAAAATAAACCTCTTAAAATTAAGAGGTTTAAATAATTTAAGACAATGCGAATTTATTGAATGTCACATTTATATTTTTTGATTATCTCAATATTGATCACATAATCAGGTTGGAAATCAATGAAATGTAAAATGTTTATTTTTAATTTGAGAAAGAAATACTTATCAAATCAATTACATTACTGTTACGTTACTGTGTTATTGAAACCGTCAGGCGTTGCGAACGAGTGGAATAAAGCATCGCAAGAGTAATCTAAATTCTCCCTCATATTCGGTGTCTATGTTTTTAACCATGAACAATGTAGTTTTGATGAGATAGAAGAAATTGTAAAACTCATAATTTCAACTCATACAATTTTTTATAAAAAATCTGCAACTAAGCTTTATAACTGGGTATTCAAAATTGAGTTAAATTAAAAAGACTTATTTTCTTTTTTGCATTGTCTATTTTATCGCAATCTCGAAAAAGTTACATTACAAAAATTCATACAACTCAACTACAATTCAAAACTAATACATTAGACTATGATGTCATCCATAGGATCTCAACTTACAAAAACATTCTTTATTTGAGCTTATTCTTAAACATCGAAAGTAATATTAATTTGTCTAAATGAAGCTCACATGGAGTACATTTTTAACTAAATTGCTCACGTGGAGTTAATTTTTATGGATTTATTATAATACAGCTGAAGTCATTTCAGCCTTACAAACAAACATAAAATACATTTTTAAAATAATTACATCACAACACACTTATGGCAGAACAATAACGCCAGAAACTACTTATTTATTTATATACATGAAACTTGACATTGGCAAATGATAAAAGCAAAAATTGATCATTACAATAATTCAGTAAATCATATGAATTTCAACAAAAGTAGTAAATTGGTGAGGTTTTAGTAGATTTCATATCAAATATACAGGATAGCCCTAAAAAAGACGACTTAGGCAATTATTTAGGATTGATGATATTTATTTATATTTTGAAGGGAACTTTTTTGTCCAAAAATTAAATTCGTAGAAGCGAAACAGGTGTATATGTCACCGGAAAATAACAAGAACCGTAAATTTATAAATTTCCTAGGAAATTTATAAACTTTCGTAGGATTCTAAACGAGAGATAAATTGTATTATTTTACGCTCTGATTTCCGGAAATTTATAAACTTTCGGAACGCATCCGTAAAATAATAAGTGGGCAGTAACCAAACGCCATGTGCGCTCTGATTGGTCGATTAAGTCACGTGTTCCTTCTCCTTCCTCTCCTCCGCCATTTCATTTTGGCAGAAGGCCGGTTTTAATGTTTTAAATGTTGTAAGAACAATTCGTCCTCGTGTTCATTGTATAATTTGCGGCTAACTCTCCGGCGATGAGAAACACCGATAAAAAACCTAAGCAACCTAGATAACGGCGGTATGCTTGCCCCTTACCACGATGGGTTCAAATTCCCTCGGTGAATGTGGGCTTCTGAATGTTCCGTTCGTTCACCGTGACGGGAACTCAGTGTGCCTCTGACTACCCCATTCGGGATATGATCGTGAGGGTATGCTATGTTTTGTATGTTATATTTTATAAGTGTATTTAATTTTTTCATAAACTTTTTTTGATATCGTAAAACACGATTTCTGCTGTTTTATTTTGATGAAGTAGGGGTTATCAGCCTATTATATTGTAAAAATTAACCCGTCAACCCAAGAGGTGCCCGTGGCGCAGTTGTGTCAGTGATCGGCGACGATTGCTGTTGTAAAGCAACACACGGTTGGTCGGAAATGGGATGGGTGACCACCCGACCGAAATTTAGTGATGTGTGTGTGTTTCGGGCATGTCCGTGCTTCGGAAGGCACGTTAAGCAGTTGGTCCCGGTTGACGTCGTTAGATGTCAGTCATTAAGCTTAGTCAGAGGCCTTAGGGCGGCTTGATAACATCTGACATTAAGGTTGCTCACTAACCTTACATCCCGCCAACAATCCGCACTGAGCCCGCTTGTTGGAGTATGGCTCGGTCCACCTCATAGTTGAGGTGAGGTCTGTGCCCAGCAGTGGGACGTATATAGGCCGTTTATGTTATGTATGTTTATGTAACCCGTTAAACCTACCTAGTTTCGAAATTAAATTCCAGTCAGTTAGGTAATCAAAACTGATAAATGTACAGTTTGGCAAGTCTGATTGTATCATAATCTATTAACACAAGCATTGCTACTGTCAACATCGACCAATCAGAGAGCAGTGTATTATTTTCCGTAATTCATAAAAGCGTAAAATTAAAAGCTCTTCTGTGATTAGTCGAAACGTTTAGAATTTTACGAATAGATATCCGTTAGTTTATAAATTTACTAAGAGTCGTCGCAAATTGATAAATTTCCGGAAATCTAGCCGTAAAATCATACATTTTATCTCTCGTTTAGAATCCTACGAAAGTTTATAAATTTCCTAGGAAATTTATAAATTTACGGTTCTTGTTATTTTCCGGTGACATATAGATATTTTGTTTACTTATTTCTTAACACTTTTTCTTCGAACGTCTCCTTTCGACCCATCCTGTATACTGTGTACCTACGAGTTTGTAAACAGCTTAATATTACATACTTTAAATCCAACCACAAAAGTTCATATTTCTTGATCCAAACCTGCACAAATTTTCATTCTTATTATAAACAATTTTTCAAAATATAAGTACACACAGTCTGGTATTTGTGTCAAAAACGGAATATATCACTACTAACGACTGCTCCTACTAAAGTATTTAGCCGTTGCACCGACCGTGCAACATATCTTACGTCTGTTGACAACCTAGTAAATTATTTATTTTAATTTATAGCTTGCGCCAAATAGCTTGGAATAAAATTTTCATTCATACAATAACGTGCAGAATTGTGAAATCAGAACTCTCGAATGCTTCAAGTTCCATTACAACAGCGAAGCTGCCACAAATATTAAAATATTTTTTGACGTAAAACACAAAAGAAAAAAACACGAATTTACTTTACGAGAAAATTATGATCAATTTTGGACAGTACAAAAGAAAAAACACACAATATCACTTTACAGTAAAAAAACACCTGTCTGTTGTATCTTTTATTAAGCTAGCTACAAATTTCAATAAAGCATCCTATACCTATACCGAACTGAGTGGTGCTATATCCATAAGTATGAATTCAGATTTCATCACTAAAAAAATTACAATCATCATGATGAAAATAAGCAGCTTCACTATCCAAAACATGTTTACACTCGGCCCGTATTTTAAAACAAAGCATAGGGGCGCTTCTTGAAGTCGCAATGTGTAAGCCTTAGTTATCAAACACTTTTACTAGCTAACATGTGACCTCTCACTGAGCCTGGCTGGCCGCTGCAGTGGCGGCAGCGACGCTGGCGTTGGTGATCGGAGGTTGAGGCAGCAGTAGGTCAGCCAGACGGCCGGCCTCTCGGAGGCCAGAGAGGAAAGCACCATGGACGGTCGCTGGATAATTCCGCATTGTGTGTTCACCTAGGAGGAGAAACAAATAAAGAGCATAAATTAAAGTGTGGTGTTTTATTTGCACATGGATGAGAAATAATAATAGCGGACTTAATGCCAAAGGGCACTCTCTACCGACTGGTAGTTAACCAACCACAGACAGATAGTGCAGAATTGACTGGTCCGGTTGTCGTGAATGATTATAGCTCTTGCCTATAGCGAAAAGCAGATACGATTCATGTCCAGGGCAAATAAGTGATGGACATTTGTGTTAGTTATGTGTCTTGATGATATTATCAATCAAAATCAAAGAATCAGTTTCTTCCAAGATCATCGAGAAGAGCGTCGTGGCCCAGTGGTTGAGAGCGTTCTGGCCCAGTGGTTAAACACTTTGGCTCGGAACCCGATATTCCCAAGATCAAATCTCGTCGGAACACACCTTCTTTGTGTTTATTGTACAATTTACGGCTAACTATCCGGTGATGGAAAACACAGATTTAAAACCCAAGCCACCGGAATAACGGCGGTAGGCTCGCCCCTTACCACGTTGGGTTCAAATTCTCTTGTGACACCCACACACAGCATAATCTATACAGATTATGCTGCAGATTACAGATTATGCTGCATAAACACAGCATAATCTATACAGATTATGCTGTGTGTGGGTGTCACATCTGTTGATGACATTATGCTGGTGCGGTTTTCGAACAGACTGCTCTCAAGATACTCTTATTGCAAAGAACATTCGTTCAGATTCTCACCAGCAAAGAACAGTCTGTTCTCAGCAGGCGCGCCGGGCACGGGCGCAGCCAGCAGGTCGTAGTCTGTTCCTGATGAGCCAACAGCCACAAAGCTGTAGGAGCCGCGAGCGAAGGGATCTGCTCGCCATCTGTATACAAACATGAGGAGTTTGTAGATGCTGCTGAAAGTTCCTATTCATAGGGTGAGACCACATTAGCGAGTTGGGTTGCCCTAATGAGGCCTCAACCATATGATTAGGCGTCCCATACGACGTAACATCGAACCAGTTCAGTGTGTGGAGATGGAACGTCTGGTCACAAAGGGGCAAAGCGGATAGTTAATACACACCAGGACTGAAGGTCATGTTAAGGTAAGATTCACAGTCTGGTATTCACAATTCGCTAAGCTAATGTTCCAGGCTACAAACTAATCAGACATTATGTTTCATTTGATAGGTTCATAATAAACTTTACAAATTGTAGGTGATAGCAATGTCACCACCACCTCATATTCTCCAACTTTTCCGCAGTTATGGTATCAACGGAGGACCAGCGCTGCGCGGTGTCATTGCTACACCCAGCATAATATCTGATACTATATCAGTGCCGGTTTTTTTTAAAATTATCATTGTTTAGTGGTGATTTCTGCAGTGTATCAATGTCACTGAAATTACTGTTACCTGGTGACCACACACTCCTTAGGCTGTGGCACTGCAGCGTGGCCGAAGATACTCTTCAACACGGCGATGCACCGGCCGACGATGACGTCATCGGTGACGTTCTCCATCACGGCAGCCGCTTCACCCGCGACCAGCGCCAGGAGGACCGGGGCGCTGTAGAGGTTCCAGAAGAGGAACAGCTCACCTAGAAATGGTTTTCGATGTATTTTGACTCGCTGGTTAGATAGGTAGTGGCTTCACTACAAGCTCTGCTTCGGGCAAAATATGCACTCACTACTTGGTAAGTAAAATGCCACATAGACGCTGGTAGAGAATGCCTCTAGGCATTAAATCCGCAAACCGTACTTATCCTTTGTGCAATAAATACATATAGGCTTCTTACAATAGACGCTGGTAGATAATGCCTTTATGCATTAAGTCCGCCAGTTGTATTTTTTCTTTGTGCAATAAAATATAAATAGACCGCTCTAGAAATGTATGACCACCTACTCATGGATATGTTCAGCAGTGGATATGCTATGGCTGATGATGACGATATTTTACCTACCAGCACACAATACACCGCAAGTCTAGCCGCCCACTATGTAGCACAAAGATAGTGTAGACTCATGGCCGGCCCACTGAGACTAATTTTAGTTCAAAAACCTATCATAACTAAAAAATAGGTATTCACGTCAGAGACTTTCATCTCCTCACCTCAGTTTAGTACCTATCCTCCACTAACTTAAGGCCAATGCATACGTGACAGAAACGGGACGGGGACGGGCAACTTTTCATACAAATATTTTTCACGTCACTGACACATGTAGTGACTTTTTTTTATAAATTGATCTTCAAGATGACCTCACTCCACCTGATGGGAAGCAGCCGTGAGGTCCAGATATGGGGTTGACAAGCACAGTAATTGAGAACTACTTTGCTGGTAATCTCATTTTGAAGGCTTGCATTAATACCTTTTCACGCCGCGCTTAAAAAACCCATGATTGTAGGAAGAAGGAAACCAATGCGCTCAACGAGCGTTCCACGTCTGGAAAGCACGACACAAGAACGAATCACCGAATCTTTTTATGAGGGCCGGCAGTCGTCTCACGTCAATTTAGTACCTATCCTCCGCTTACTTAGTTTGGGAACGAGCTGTCAAAACTAAAATGGGCGAATCTGGTGAACTTCGCCATTTCGGCTTTAATACTTCATAAAGTTATAGTTTACCGATACAATTAATAATAATGAATCCATTATCACATTGTTTCGGCACACGTTATTACTCGCAAGTCAATCTGGTATAATCTAGAGCATGACTTGTTAATAAGCGCCAACTTTGAGTAACGATCCAACCGCATAGTTCATGGAACGCACTCCATATTGTACGCGGGTAACGCCAAGTTCTAGACCTAAATGGGATTAGTTAGGTTGCTTGATATTCGAGCTTGAATCTTAAACAACAATGTACGTTGAACATTATTTATTAACGTGTTTAAGCACGCATCAAAAGCGTCGTAAACTTTGATTAGTTCTAATTTTCCATTCAGTATCTGAAAAGGCGCCTTCATTCAAGCTTAACTTAGCTTGTGCTTAACGCATCAGAAACGACTAACCCCCTTATTTATAAAAACAAACGCAACGCTAAAGCCTAGTTTAACATATTGACGTGTTGTGTCTCGCAAATGGCGGCAGCAACAAGAATGAAAGAGACAAAGCGATACAAAAGTTAACATGTTGTTGAAGAGCTGCGTAAATTTTATGAATTAGGGGGTAAATATACATCATCATCATGAACAGTGGAAGCCACACGTTGTCTACAGCTAAACATAGGCTTTGACCACAGTTCCAAAGTGGCCATTTCCAGGCAGCCTACATTCAGCGGAATAATGCGCCCTTTGCCTTAAAATGTCAGAACGTGTGTCAGAACTTTTCAGCCCCAACGGCCATCACCCTATGAACTACGTAGGGATAGGTTCTAGTCTACAGGTTTACATTTATAACTGATTATTAACGCACAGCTAACCGACCGAGCCAATAAACGTCTTTGAAGTCTCACTTTCTTACAAATGTTTTTTATCAAACTAAATCAACACAAATTACTTACACATTAATCGCCCCCTTAAAACGTCTGAAGTTTTTTGCTTTTTAAAATAGAAAGAGTAATTAATTAAAGAATTAATGTAAGTTTAAAAAATTAAAAATCACCACATTATAACGCAAGAGCCTGATCCGATCTTAAAAGGGAATCACTTAGAAAAATCTTTCAAACTGGAATAAGGCGAGGGTAATAAATTATGGAAATCAAGCCATTGATTCCTGGCAGATACAGAGGAGAGCTGTGGGCCCGTTCTCACATAACTCTCGCGCGACACGATGGGCGCGCATCAGATTGCTGGATCGGACACGAGCGGGCCCAAAAACGTTCAATTGGCCACGAATAACCCTCGACTTACTACAGAAAAAAAATGCGGTAATTGCCGAAATAAAATCGCCGTTGCCTGTTGACGCAATGAGACTCAAGGGTCTCGTCTCACACATTGGACTCAGACACATCATGATTCATTAATTAACATAATTATGTGATGAATATTTGTGCTTCTATGTGTCTTTAGATGTAAGTCCATATTTTTGAAATAGAAAACTAGTTAAGGGTCAGACGATCTTGGTGTAGAGATTTTCCAAATACTTTTTTGTGATATTTGTGAAAGTCATCGACTTGAAAGTCCTGACATCGGAAATTGAGGATAACTTCAAGTAATAATGAATAATATGTAGCAGTATAGTTCACGCTCGGCTTAGTTTGGCGTTAAATAGTGTTGGTGTAGGAAGTTCCATTTATTTATTTATTCATCTTCAAGCAGTATGACGATTTAGATGGACGCCCAAATAAGAATTATATATTCATTAGAGATAAGCTCACCTGTACTATGTTTATTCCTTTTGCTTACTGTAAAACGTATCAATTTGTGTACAAACCAATAAAATAAATAAATAAATAAGAAAAAAATAAGCAAAAATGTGTCTACCTGTCTTGTCAGGGCACTGCACATATTTACTTTATTATTAAATAACAAATCGTCGCACATTCCAACTGGCTTATGAACGTATGTTCAACATCTTCAAAGCATTGCTAAGCAAGCTTGTTAAAAAGCAAAATCGTAATTATTAAAATGCCAAGAGTGCCTACTCGAATTTTCCTCTCAAAAAAGCTTCCAAATGAAATAAGGAATCGTTACACGAGGCACAACAGAGTGAAAAGCCAGCGAGGCGTACCTGTAGAGATCACTTTTTCAATTCACCGGTCTGAAAGACCGCACTCGGCGGTTGGTGGTTAAAAAATCACGAGGCGTTCTTACATTGTTCCGGTATTCCCAGAACAAGGGTCTTAATGAAGTTAGCTGAGCATATAACAAAGCTGAGGAGGTTAACTAAAGCATAACGTAAAAAAAGCTTGTCTCACTTGTGATTTATAGCAAGTACGGACCCCTCTGGTAGCGTTAAGTTATTCAGCTTTTAATTTGTTATCGCCTTCACGTTATACACTATTTACATCAGCAAGTAATTTAGAGTACGAAACCCGGGGGAAGGTGCGAAATTGGTGAGTAATTTGCAAAGATTAAACTTTTTATGGTGATATAAATAAATAATGTTGCATTCGACCAATTTGAGGGAGAATCCGTAAAACTGAATAATTAATGCACTTATTCATAAACAATAGGCGTTTTTAATGAAAAAAAAGTTTACGTTAAAAAATAAATATAAATTGATTAATCACCTGTGGCACTAACATGCGCATCGCGACAGTATTATGTCACACCATTTTTCGCACCAAAACCATAATAGAAATTGCACGAGAGTGAAGGGATCAATAAAAACCACCAGATTTTTAACCTTAATGCCTTGACATCAGGGCGAAAACCAATAAAGATGTGACAGTACCACGGCATATTAAGGTTTAACATTACCTGTGGCCTCTGACCATATGACCAGTTTATCTCGTCATAATGCAAGTAGGTTTTCTTATTGTGGTCTTCAACATGGCCTCCCTTCACCTGATGGACAGCAGGTGTGAGGTCCAGATATGGGACTTTTTTGGCCTCGAGGGACAAAAAAGCCTTTTCAAGCACGCGGAGTATTCTAGTGAAATCTTGTTAAGGAACCCAACTTCGCCGCCGAATCCAGAACCGTGGGGTTTTGGTCGGTAGGAGTCTGATATAACCTTGTTGTCCCCTATGGCGGCGAGGTGTCTATGACGATTTCCCCACGATCCTATAAAAAGTGTTTTCAGGTGCCGTTGGCATTAGTAAAAAACCGTAAAGTACAGTTATACCCCACCCGCAAGGTGGACGCCCTATGGCTGCTTCTGATGATAATGATGATGATAGTTTTAGATTAAACAAACCTCTGCTTGCAGTGGTAGTACCGACGTGGCCGAAGAGATTGGCGCTGGGATCCCAAAATGTGCGCTCGAAGCATAACACCACCTTGTTAAGATTGCCATAGCCCAGGCGTTTGATGGCTGCCACCTGCAAAAATGTTTACTGATAAATCCAAATGCTACCGCTAAATGACGACCACTCCGTCTCTCCAACCTAATTGACCTCCTCGAAGGTGTTACCTGGCAAAAGTAAGCTGTCACTTCGCGACGTGAGAAAATCCGAAATTAAAGTGGAAGTAGGAAGTCGGTAGAAAGAAAAAAGAAAAGAAAAAACGTTTATTGATCTCGGACATCGTACACATACAGATATAAACAAACAAAACAAAATGGTTAGAAAAAATAAAAATAACAAAAGAAAAAATTAACAAAAATTTTCCCCAGACAGCAGTTAGCTGCCTGCAGTATCAGTCTGTGGCAGTCTGCCATAGTGTTGGTGTATTCACGGTTGGTGTATGGTGTTTTGATGACCGATTTGATGTAATGGTTTCAAAAGTGCTATTACACCAGTGGTCGCGGGTTCGATCCCCGCACAGTCCAAAATGTGTGTGCATGAACATGTCTGTTTGTGCTAGTCTGGGTGTTTCCTATGTATATTAAGTATGTATTTAGAAAAAAAATATTCAAGTATGTTTATCCGTTGTCTAGTATCCCCTAGCACAAGCATTTAGTTTGGGGATAGATGGCGCTGTGTGGAATAATGTCCAGTGATATTTATTTATTCAATGCAGGGCAAAGCCCACTAGAAGTTTGCATTTGCAGCATTGATGATTTTGAGCCCGGCCAAAGACCGGCCCAACAAGACCAAAAAGTATGTAAGAAGTGTGTAAAGACTTAATTAGCAGTGGGAATTTCGAATACTTGAAGTGGAAGATATTAAACTAACCTTCCAATCTGGCAACGGTGGATCAAACTTGACGAAGTTCTGTTGGTTCTGGCCGTTGTTCGCTACTGCAACTTTCAGCACTCCCAAGGGTAGGGTGCATAGCACCACATCACCTGTAATAATAGTTGTATTAATAATAACCAGCACTATCTAATAAAAACAAGCTCTATTTAGTTCTGAATAACACTGTAAGATATCCCAAATATTTTTTATCAATATTACATCATCACATGTGGATTTTATTTGATTTCTTCGATTCTCTACCTGAAGATTGCTTGGTAGAGGCGGCTCCCTAGTAATAAGACCGCCTCAATTGTACATTGATATCTGTAATTTATTACTGTATTTTTTTGGTAAAATTAGAGACTATCTATATTATTATTCATCTAAAACCTAGGCGTTGCTTAGTTCAGGATCAGATAATCTGGGTGTAAAGATGTCCTAGTTCTTTTTTCTCTGTATCTACAGCAATAAGTCAGTGACATGATGAAGTTACTATTTTATACAAAAATAACAAACGCTCATAACAAGCCGTATTTTCCTACAGTATTATTTTTAGAAATTCAAAGAAATGTAATGCAGGGTTCGCGGAGAGGAGTAATCATCATAAAAGCTTAAGCCTGAACGAACCTCGAGCCTTCCGTCTGACCGCCAATGACACATTTACATATAGGAGTACTAAGTATAAGCCGCATTTTGTTTTGAATTTAGCTTTTTCTAAACAAAGTAACTAAAGTTTACTAAATAAAGTAACAATGTATGTTACTTTATTTAGTCATTTTAGCGGATGCGTAAACTTGTCAATTACTTTTTATTTTTGAATGAATGTTTTTATTTTATATTAGAATAGGTGATTGTTTAACATGTACAGAGTATGCCTTTTATTTATTGGAGTGTAGTGTATCTAGTTATTTATTTCTGCGTGAAAGAAAGGTTAACAAATTATGTTTTTATTCATTGAATAATTGAAAATAATTTCAGATTTAAAAAACTAACACTCGGGGCAGGAAACAAACTAGTTCATATAGAAAAGACAATACAACTGCTGTTGTTCAAAACAATATCTATTAACTACATTAATGTTTTGACTACAATGGAACTTCGCTATGCTAAACCTACTAACGCCCTAAAACTTACAAAAAAACAGCTTAGTATAATAATATGACTATGGTTATTATTCTTTTTAGCATTTTCCATTCAGTACCTGTACTAACAATAATAACCATAGTCATAGCTTATTTATCTTAATCGGAAGTTAAATATTTAAAATAATATTTCTTCCGAGTGTTGAAGGTTAACATGGATGAAATCACCCTAGCTCATAGGGTAAAATATATTTAACCCTATGAGCTAGGGTGATTTAGGGTCTGTTAATGGTCTCGGTAGCACAGTGGTTAGTGCTGTCGCCCGGTTTGCGAAAGATGCGGGTTCGATTCCTGCCTGATGCCAAGAGGAGCATATGTCTTTTTCTGGTTTTCACAACTCAAAAGATGTTAATCCGCTCGAATCAGCAAACAGATTGTATTGAATAACAATAACATTAGGTTTAGTAATGTTTTAAAGTAGGTATGTTATTTTGTACTTTCAACTTTATCGAACGATTAAAATGATTAAATCAGCTATAGCTGTCGCATTACAAAAGCTCCACTTGGATAGTCGGACGCATCAACCATGACATAATGGTGAGACATGTCTGGAAGTTTCAAAATCCATTCCCACAATGGCCCAGTTGTTCCCACACATGCATATCTGCACAAGTATAATTTCCAGATCTGGCCACGTTTATCGTCGTTCGTATTCCATGTCCAGCCATTTTGGTTCCATTGCAAACCGAAGCGCAATTAAAATTCATGAAGGCTCTTGCCTTTAAAAAGCGCTGAGCTATTACTAGCTGTGATGTTCCTGTTAGGAAATACCAAAGACGAAAGATGGTGGACAGACAACCTGATTGAGGTCGCCGGATTTAGGTTGATGAACCACCTGCCACACTGAGAACCTATTATTACCCTTGAGTGAAACGAATACCCAGTAGTTGGGAGGTGAAAGAAAATTTAAAGATATCGCCCATAACGCAAGAATATGAATAAAAAACCGGCCAAGTGAAAGTCGGACTCGCGCACGAAGGGTTCTGTACCATAATCGAGTAAAGAAATGCCTAAATATTACGTTTGTTGCATATGGGGTATTGATTTTGATTTTATTTTTATTCGATATTTTTTCTTCACAACTTCATATTCTGTGGAAATTTTACTTGTATTACCTGATAATGTTACTTCCATTGAGCAAAAATACGAAAAAAGCCAACATTTATAGTATGGGGTCCCTTCTTTTCTTAAATTTTTTAGTATGTTGTTTTAGCGGCAATAGAAATACATACTTTGTGAAAATTTCACCTTTCAAGCCATCATGGTTTATGAAATACAGCTTGGTGACAGACAGACAGTGGAAGCTTAATAATAGGGTAGCGTTTTTACCTTTTGGGTACGGAACTCAAAAAGGCAAACAAAACTGCCGATTTTCGTCAACTAACAATTTGAGCAATGCAGTAAAAATCCAAGAGCACAGCTCCGAGGCTGCAATTAACATTGCATCAAGCTTTGTGTCGAGAAAACGTGTGTACTTTCGCCGACGGAACGAGCCACATAGGGTTTCCACGAGATATTAACAAGTCTGCGCTCGGACTGCTGAAAGAACGTTATAATACCCGCTAAATGAGCTACTATCCCTCTGAAAATGTGAAAATAAAACAACTGATGGACAGAATAAGGAAAGGGGTTTAGTTATTCTAGAATCTGATATTGATCTGATTAAACCCAAAAATAAACATTGACAATTATGAATGTTACTGACTTTGTAAAATCTCATCTAAACGCAACCCATATAACACCAGAGGTACCTTTCGCGCATTGCTGACCCTGTAAAAAAGCCTTCTCAAACTCCTGTCAAAGAACTTTATGCTAAAGCTAAGGAAACCTCGGCATAAAAATGATAATTCCGCAGGTGACTTGACAAGGAATTATTACAGAAAGCGAACTGTACGACAGCATGAGTTACCTAAGCGTCATTTTTGAATTAATTGTCCTTATCAAATCTCTTCCCAAGAAGGTCTAGTCAGTTTCATGTACAAGCGCAGTCCAGTTCGGCACTAACCCTATGGTAACACTAGCCAGAGATAGCCAGACAGGACCGCCTCCCAACATCTAACTACCTGTACAATAGTCTCTATGCAAATGTGACGGAAGGCCCGAGGCAGCCACGGTCGCCAGGTCAACACAGCCCGGACCGTATTTTTGCGTCTCGCCCCCATCAAAGCGAAATTAACGCCTTGGAATTGCAAATCATTCCGCGACAAAGAAATGACAAGAAGCCGAAGGCGTTGTGGATTTTTCTCATAACGCCCATTAGGGTGCTTTGTTTTTTTTTTCGCCCTCAAACTGCTCTTCCCCAATATTAAGGGCACATGAATTCGGTTTTTCTATTCGAGATAAAATATGCGAGATATAATGCAATGCGGGTGCGTGCCGGCGGCTAAAATCAATATTAGGCCGCCTTTTTTATTAACTGTTGTCGACGTATTTATGCGAAAACGTGGAATTTTCTTGAGAACTAAGTGCCAGTTTAGATAAATAGCACTGATACAATATTGATTTGGAAAAAAAGCGTTCAGTAAACAGTTTGTCCATTATACCGCCTGTGTAACGATTCGGATTAAAGCTATTGGACTTTTCAAGTCTGGTGTTAGAACACGTTTCAGTATTTATTTATGAGGAAAAAACATTTTATTTTTAGCTGCAGGTCACATTTCAATATGACTTTATCTTAGATGATCTGGTTTTTTAACTCATCAAAAAAAAGCTACTTACGTACTGCACTGATTTATATACTGTGACAAACGACTCGAATAATATTAATCATATTTAGTGCACGCATTAATGAATACATTCTCAAGGTTAAGTGAAACCTCCTAAAGGTATGTACCAAATTTGGTGTTGATCAACACGAGAAGATATCACACACACTTTGCTGACCCTGCAAAAGCATGAGGACTTTTTGTAGAGTCAGCAAGTAGAACAAAATATGCAATACCTTTGAAAGTCTGCGGCTGGTTGGGCGCGCGAGGGTTGACCGCTTTGACAGTGACTCCAGGGCCGCCGTAGTTGATCTCGGAGACTGCTGTGCCAAGCCTGATGTCCAGACCCTCGGACAGCGCCACCGGCACGCACGAGTAGCCGTTGCGAACTGAAACAAATAATGAAATAATGATTATGACTATCTGGAAATACCGTGGATAAAGTGGACCGACGATCTTGTCAAGGTCGCGGGAAGTCGCTGGATGCGGACAGCGCAGGACCGATCGTTGTTGAGATTCTTGGGGGAGGCCTATGCCCAGCAGTGGGCGTCGTTCCGCTGACATGATGATGATCTGGAAATGACGTCCACTGCTAAATACTAGCTTACATTTACAAAGAGGCTAAGATCTTATAATTATCCTAAATGATAAGACCTTTATCAGGTCATCCGTCAGTCGGGTGAGCAAGGTCCTTTGTTTGTATTGGCTTAATGTATACTAAGTATATTATTAGCAAAGAAAATAACATTTCCAACAAATTGTTATACGCTGTCATAGTTTGAGGCTTGCCGGCGCTTTGTGGAATTTCAATGATGAATGATGTTAACTAGTTGGAAGTCTAAATAGGCTTCAATAATAGTACTTCATTGTTCAGAAGTGAATCAGTATCCTCTTCATTCCTCGACCTTATGAAGTCTTAAGCGACTCATGTGAAAGATAAATTCGTTTAGTACAAGGTATTAAAGCCCTAAATGCAGTGTTTTATTGAAATAAAACAACAATTTAATGTATCACTCTATCTCGCATGAGAACTAAATTCCTAATGCTAAACGCTAATCATCTCATAAAAACGAACTAACGACCTCATTGTACCTAAGAGTACACTGACATCAAGCAGTTGGAAAATAGCCTTTACGCTATTTCGCTTTAAGGTCACACCATCAGCGTTATGGCGAAGCTGTGGCAACTGAACGTAGTCAAGTTAGTTCAGGCACTCAGCCCCCGAATATCGCCGAGATAACTGTGCGATGACGACACTAAATGTAGATAAAGTTTGAGAATCTCGTGCTGAGCAGTTTGCGTATATTAAAGCTCGTAGCACACTTTGCAAGCATGGCAACTGCATGGCTCCGACCCAGCAACTATTTTTCCATTCAAATTTGAACCTAAAGTTGTAAGGACGCGAGCTGCGAGTGGGGTAGTATAGCAGCGGCGAGCGCAAGCAGCTCGCCGTTGGCTTTCTCATTTGATTAATGCAAAATATATTGTACCACCCACAATTTAAGGTTCAAATTTGAATGGTAAGATACTTGCGGGGTCTGAGCCGTGCTGTTACCGTGCTGGCCTAGTGAGCTGCGACCTTTACCCGTTGGCTCAGCGGTGTAGCCACAATGCAGTTTTCAATTAGCCTGATAGCAACCGGGAACGGTACTCTATAGTGTTTTAATAACTTTAAGTGGATTTCTTACTCTAATATTAGTTCGTAGTTCCCACTGGCACAGAACTACTTAGTCCAATAATAAAAGGCGAAAGTAACAATTTTTGGCATAAAGCTAAGGCTTTTTACGTCTTTGATGTGGTTTCTTTGTAGTACTTTATTTTCGTTTACAGACAATAGGTAGCCTCAATCCATTATGAGATACGTCGTAAATAAGAAGCCGTCTTGCCACTTTTTTATAAACAATGTTTTCTTTTGAAATCATGTTTAGATGCCACGGTGAAATTATACTTTATCACTGTTAGCTCATAATGTTAAGTCCATTTAAATAGCAAAAACTATTTTACAGAAATGAATTGTCGGATCTTAAAAACACCTAAAAATAGAACAGAAAACTGTTTTTTTTAACCTAAAACGACGACCATGACTGTCAAGAATTACTCCTATTATGAGCATCTCAGATAATCAAACTGAAGCCCCGGCAACTTATTTGTAAAAGATTTACTCAAATAATAACTTCTTAATTATTATTTTTTTAATGGTAAAGTCATATCGCTCGCAGGAAAGATTCTGGGGTGGCGACCACGAATGTGGCGTTCTATAGGGTAGGAGTGGACCAGGCGTTGTCCTAATACAACGCGATCATAGCACGATCAAACGATGCGACCATCGTACTAATCGACGATCAAACATAATGACCTGGTTACAATCTAATGGATAATAGCGCGTAGTCGCGTTCTATAACGACTCCCAGATTTTACTATAACACGATCGTCACATCATTTGATCACGTTGTGTTATTATAGGAGTACTAGCGACCCGCCCCCCCTTCGTACCGGTGCAATAGGATGTTATTATACATATAAACCTTCCTCTTGAATCACTCTATCTATTAAAAAAAACCGCATCAAAATCCGTTGCGTAGTTTCAAAGATTTAAGCATACAAAGGGACATAGGGACAGAGAAAGCGACTTTGTTTTATACTATGTAGTGATTATGAGTAGAAGTAGGTAGTATAAGTATTGAAAAAACTTTTCGATTTTAAACTAAAATCAAAGCGCCTTGAGGTTATAGTGCTGGTTTGAAAATACAATAACAGAGCAACAATGCCAAAAAAATAAATTGCAGAACTAAAAACTGTCAGACCAGCCAGGCTGGTATTGCACTGTGCAGCAAAACAATGCAGCTTCCAAACGGTCAATTCTAATCCCGTTAACGATCTGTGGAAGACGCTCGGGACACAACAGGCTACTTTCCGCGTACACATGCAACAATGTACCATTTAACGATATTAACCCCGTTTGTTGTCGAAAGGGTCTCTGTTTCACTAAGACGCCGAAGTTAACTAACACTCGTTTTATAAGCAAATCATACCGAAAACGTTTAATGAATTTGTTTGTTTTTATAACTGACTGTTTTTGTACTGATAAAGAAGCAATCCTCATATCCCGTAAGTTCACACGCGCGGTTTAACTTGCGTTCGAAAAATAAGCGATTTCACACACCTTTAGGTAACAACATTATAATACCTAATGATGACATAACGACCAGAGCAAATAAAGCCCGACCGCTCAGAACGCTCAAATTAAATCAAGAAGAAGACTGACTCTTTTACTGTAAAAATGACTGCCCAACCGACCTCCCGTTCGCATATATATGTCACCGGAAAATAACAAGAACCGTAAATTTATAAATTTCCTAGGAAATGTATAAACTTTCGTAGGATTCTAAACGAGAGATAAATTGTATTATTTTACGCCTTCATTTCCGGAAATTGATAAACTTTCGGAACGCATCCGTAAAATAATAAGTGGGCGGTAACCAAACGCCATGTGCGCTCTGATTGGTCGAATAAGTCACGTGTCATTCCTCTCCTCCGCTATTTAATTTTGGTAAAAGGCCGGTTCTAATGTTTTTTATTTTGTAAGAACAATTAATTAATCTTCGTGTTCACTGTATAATTTGCGGCTAACTCTCCGGCGATGAGATACACCGATAAAAAATCTAAGCAACCCAGATAACGGCGGTATGCTCGCTTCTTACCACGATGGGTTCAAATTCCCTCGGTGAAATGTGGGATTCTGAATGTTCCGTTCGTTCACCGTGACGGGAACTCAGTGTGACTGACTACCCCATTTGGGATATGACTGAGATGGTATGACATGTTTTGTATGTTATATTTTAAAAGTGTATTTCATTTTTTTATAAACTTTTTGATATCGTAAAACACGATTTTTGCCGTCTTATTTTGATTAAGTAGGGGTTATCTTATCAGCCTATTAATTGTAAAAAGTAACCCGTTAAACCTACCCAGTTTTAAAGTAAAAGTCCAGACAGGTAGGTATTCGAAACTGATAAATGTACAGTTTGGCAAGTGTGATTGTACCATAATCTACGAACACAAGCATTGCTACTGTCAACATCGACCAATCAGAGAGCAGTGTATTATTTTCCGTAATTTATAAAAGCGTAAAATTAAAAGCTCTTCTCTGATTAGTCGAACCGTTTCGAATCTTACGGATAGATATCCGTAAGTTGATAAACTTACCACGAGTCGTCGCAAATTTATAAACTTCCGGAAATGTGGGCGTAAAATAATACAATTTATCTCTCGTTTAGAATCCTACGAAAGTTGATAAATTTCCAAGGAAATTTATAAATTTACGGTTTTTGTTATTTTCCGGTGACATATACACATTCACACAAATTTTATAAAACACCGTATTATCCATGTACGAAATACAATAAGTGGCAAAGAAACCCAGTGCAACCGAGCCCAAGTAAGCTGCCGGGGCAAACAGACCAGGGCCAGACGGCTATAAAGGACCGCGAACCGTCCTCATACGAGCGAGCCACATCCGCAGGACTGCACGCTCCTTGCCTTCAAATTAGACGCTAATACTGAGGATTCACAAACAGTCGCACTTGCAATAATTAAATGCATAAAAAACTATTGTTCTGTTAGAATTTAGCCTATGTACTATTCATATCCCACTTGAAAGGCATTAGGGAAGGCATATATTGCTAAGCGTCTGGAAATCCTGAGCTATGTTTCTGAAAAACCTTTTTACAGCCCTGAGTTCAACAGAAGACCTCGGAATATCACCCTTGCCTCTCATCGAGGCTTTGGTTGACTTATAATTAGATATCTCTGGAGCACCTTGGTCCTCTCATCATCAGCCTATACGGGTCCCCTGCTGGAAGATATCTTCTCCTAGTGCACCTGTTCTCAGCTAGACGCATCCATTTCCTACCAGCAGCCCTTCGCAAATCGACACTCTACAACCATCATAATCTTTATCATACCACATATTTTAGCGAAAGGTTTTGTACGCTCTATGTCTGGGTATTCTATTTACGAAAAAATAAAAAAGGCAGTTTGTATAATTCTAAGGCACTAACAGTACTAACACTCATAGTACAATCTCTGCTCAGTTTGTAGTCCGCCATGTTTTAAAACGTACCTAGAAAATAAATTACGTGATGTTTTTGTTACTACGCAAACTCACGTTTTCATATTTGTTTGTTTCAGGTCCTAGCTAGACGGATAAAGTAACCTTCTGGTTGAACGCCAAAAACAATACAAAATGGACGTAAAAATGAAGGTTTGAATTTCAATATCGAGACCAATCACAGCTTTGTAATTTTGTTTCAACGGGCTTTAGTGTCAAACCAAGTCTAAAACTTAAAGGCAATTTTCCCCCAGTGACCCAAATCTACTGATACAGTGACTGAATTATTACCCGCCTCGACCAACGGGGACAGCTAGCTCCCAATTTACGAGTGGTCTCCACCTGAGCTGGCAACATTGTGACTACGTCGTTCCTCGGTTTTGTTGCCGCGTATGACTCTATTTGGTTTCAAAAAGAGCATAAACTTTGACATTCATGGAAGCGTCATGACAAAAACTTAATAATTATTTTGTGTTGAAGCTGATTACTAATTAAATTTTAAGAGTCACTCAAGAGTCATTTTCAAGAGTTTCAGCTTGACACATTTCAGTGAAAGGTTTGTCTGGTTGAAAAAAATATTCATTTATAATTCTGTTTTTTATCCGAATTCCAAATCGTAACGTAAGATTTATATTTTTGTGACCGTTATTTAGTAAAAAGACTGAAAATGCACTCTGATCACACTCATAATGTAAATTGGTCAATATCTCCAAATGCCTCAAATCTCCCATTTCTGTTGATGAAATTCAGCTCTGAGTACGTGCTGTTCTAGCATTTCCATTTCACCTAGATCGAGTTCCATGCCCAGATTACGTTCTGTGCAGGAGGCAACCTGATTTTGTGACTCAATACCGCTGCCACATCCTAACACAATGTTACGATTGTGAGAAAGTTAGCGTTCATTACATTCCAAATTCTATACAATCAAAGTTATATGAGATTTCCAAATATGCTCTAAAGCAAAAATTAGCAAAAAAATACTATTTGAGCTAATATCCGCTTTGGTCACGTTTCCCGAAAGTATACAGAAGTATCTTGAACCAAAACAGTCCACACTATTCCTGCAATTAACTGAAAAGATTGACTGCGTTTTGGCTGAAAGTTTACTAGTTCTGCTGACAGTTTTAAGACAAACACACATTTTATTAAGACATTATTAAATAATCTGGCTTTTACAGCAACATGTATATGTTCATGTTTATGTATCATAAACAGAGTTGAGTGATTTTTCACTTTAAGAAGTATTTGAAGAAATAACATAGGATTTTGATTCCATTTCCTCAAGGGAGTGACTTAGTTTAGATAAATAAAATAAATGTAAAACGGAATGCAGGAATAAAAACATAGCAATTATAATATGCTGTTCACATAGCGGTGTAAAGGCAAACTATTCACAAGTATTCAGAAAAGCAGCCGGCCGAAGGATCATACAGGTACTGGAAATGACACGAATGCTTATTTAAAATAGTGAAAAATATTCAAATTAAAATAAATCAAATTTAAAACACGTTCTACGTTAACGTATAAACAAAAAAAAAAAAAACGGATTATGATCTTAAATAAACAATGTCTAGGATTACAAATTGAAGATAGATATCTAGTTATCAATACGTATAGAAAATGCAAGCAATAAATCACGAAAAATACACAGCTTACAATACAAAACAAGTAGAGATATTGAAGTGTTAGGGTGCTAAAGATAAACTCTTCGAATAGCCACGTAAACACATCGTTAAAGTGTAAATAATTGCTTAGTTATTGCATACCTATTCATGCATCTGAGATTAGCTACTAATTGTTCTTATTGTATCCTCTAAGATAAAACAAAACAAAATACTTACGTGTATATTAAAAAAAAACAAAAAATATGATTAACAATTTTTCCACACATTCGGTTCCTTTGTTTTGAATAAAGATAACATGGTCCCGTTTAGTAATTAATCTTTTATTCAAAGATATTATCAAAAAAGTTTAAAGCAATTTTATTTTTTTCAAAATAAGAACTACTTGAGTCAAAGGATATTTATTACATAAATGGATGAATATTAGGTCTTGAACTTTTTATTTTGGTTACTACGAGGATTCCCACTCCTCTCACCTCACTTAGTAGCATACGTAGGTGTGATTCCCGTAACAATTTCGCTGTAACTCATCCAGTTCAACTCCATACTGTAGCATTATCTACTCAAACGCTATGCACGAAGTACCCTTGCAGTTTTGCGAGACTCCCCAAACTAGCGAGAACACCTCAACAATTTCGGCTTTGTGGCCTTTCATGGAATTTTTGCTCGACGCTGCAGCTCTCCTGAGCTTTACAATTTACAACGTCCAATGTGATAATTTCGCTTAAGCGGACTTCCTAAGCTTTTGCTACTTCACTTGGTCGTGGAAATCCTTTGGTTGTACTCCTAAAATATGTGATAATTTATATGTGGGTGAACATACAGATTTAGTAATTCGAAACAACAGACTTTTTTTAATTCTGCAAGACTAAGGCGTTGTCCTAATACATGACCTGTCCGATCATCGCGCATCATTGTTCTTAACTATTTTTTATCCTACTACCAAAAGTCAGTTTACTTTGTTATTATTTGCTAGCTTAATTTATGGTTGTTTTTTTATTATTTTTAGAAGTTTCATAAAGAGATAATAAACAATTTTCCCCAATTTAAATATGAATTTGCCCCAAAAACACGTTAACCAAAATTAGTCAGAGATTATAACTCAAGATAGATCGCCCCGTTTTAAGATAAGTTTTGTTTATGTTACATTGTACGTCAGAATTTACGGTCTTCGAATTTAATTCAGGAATTGGCCATTAACACGACACGGGGAAAAATACGCGGCAATTCATTGCTTAAACAACATTAAAGTAAGCGTAATTTGAATAATTTTACGTGGTGGTGAGCACAAATGGCTGCAATTAAAGATCCCTATATATAGCCTATATTTTGCAAATTCTCGTCAGTAATGTAAGGAGTTGGTCGAGGTGACTCCTATCGTACAATAATAAAATTGTCTTAATGAAATTACAGATCCCGCCTATATTTTGTGAGTTCTTGTCATTAATGTAAGGAGCACATAAACAAAGTTTATACAAGAGGAAGACATTGAGTTATAGATAAACTTTGCTAAGTCCTCTCTGATGGAGAGTTGAAGATAAGATAAGCTATTTTTTTTTCAGAAATGGTGATATATCTTGCTGAAGGAAATACCAACTTAAAATATTGTATGATCTTGTAAACTAAAATTTCTTAATAGAGTGTAAACTTGACGAGTTTAACCTAGCAACAGTATTGTTTAAATCATCCATTTCGGCAACAGAACCATAAAACATTCCATTAAACAATGAAGACTTAGCGACAATAAAATTTAACAGTTGTTAAATCAAATAAAATGAACTCGATCGGGCTTTAATGAAGTTTTAAATGGATAAACTGAAATAACAAATGACGACACGAAACTCAAATGAGAAATTAACAATTGAATTGGCAAACAAAACAATTGAATTGCGCCGTCCATTCGATTGCTAATTATTCAAACAGTCAGTAATTTACTATTTAAATATTGAAATTTTAATCATTCATTTGTCGTGCAGTCACATTTTTATATCACCAACTGGGATTGATGAAGAGTGACCATGATTCACATCGTTTTCGTTGTCAAAATAAAGTCGCTACCAATGAGTGAAATAAGAAAGATAATATGAATATTTTGAGTTAAATGCAAAGTAGATGAATATTTTGACTGTATAAATGGTCCATTTGAGTAAGTTTATGAGTGTTGCTACGACTAAGCCCAACAATTTGTCACTTAATAACCAGGCGTTCTGTTTTACGAGCCTCTTGGACACCACAATAAATTCTACTTTAACAAAAACGAATTAGGTCTAAAATTTTATTGTTTGACTTTATTGTCAAATTTATCAAATGGAATTACATTGAAATACCAACCAAGCAACGTCGTAAACTTCCTACATTGTATGATGTTTGCCTTTAAATAGTTGTCTATATTGTTCGTTGTATTTATGACGACGTATTATCCTCTTCAAACTATTAGTTCACATTCGTTTAAAAAAACGTTTTTTTATCATTATAAATATTTTTTAATTATAATTTTATTAACATTGGGCACTTGAGGCATTCATTGGAATACTTATAACAGATATGCCAGCTCTAATCTTAATATGGTCCACTTAAGACAAGCAACCAACTACGGCAGCGCTGGCCGTATCATTCCCAACGTATTAATTATAATTCCGTAACACTTACGATCCCAAATGTCTTGTCCCTGTGTCACATACGATTTCAAATGGGCTCGTATCTTCGAAGTCAGAACAGAATAATGTGTCCATCGAAAAAATAACATTTTCAGCGACTCGGGACTATAAAAATAAAGGGTTTCCTCGGTGCAATCAATAAGTCGACACGCCACGGAAATTCAATTTCGAAACAATGTCGTGCGTGGGCGAGATGCCAAAGATATAAACGACGTCGATTGAGGAACGAGAGATTGAGAGTGTTGGTGAGTAAATGGTAAAAAAATAATTAGTGTGTACACGTTAAACTAATCGAGCATTTGACGAGGGTCGGCGGTAGGGTGACCAGATCAAAATGATCATCTTAAATGGCGACATAGTTCAAAATACGGATTTTAGAAATAAAATCCGTATTTTGAACGAATGTTAAGATTTTGAATAGAAACCGTTAAAATTACCTATTTTCTATAGACATACTTATCGCTCGCTACCGCACCGCGTGGTAGTAATACGCTGAAATACGGGACTTTGTACTGTCAAAACGGTCAAATTCATAGCTGAAGAACGGATCCGGAAGTCCCGGAAATCACGGGATGGCTAGTCAGCCTAGTCGGTGAGGTCGCGTCGTGTACTGGCCGAGTGCGGTAGTGGTGCTATGGGAAGGGCACTACAACTTGGACCATTACCCGGACAGACGCGCTCCGACGCCTTTTAGCCCTCTGACGTGGAAAGGCCCCATTAGCATCGAGCGGCTTGTTGATCTCGCCTGTTAATTACTGACCCCCACTTTAACTAGCTGCTCGTCTACACAGGCTTTGACAATCGGGAGACGTGACGCGCTCGTTAATAACCCGAACGCTTAACCCAAAAGCGGCTGAAGCAAAAGGTGAAAAAAGAACATATTGAATTTAATCAGCGTCAAGGGAAAGGCCAAGACGTGGATATTCAAATGAAGAACGATCGCTGGAGACGAAGCTCAAAATCAAGGCAGCGGAATCGGCGAACGAAACTGTTGATTACGTTCCGTGCAAAGATACGCTCCGTCGAACGGAATTTTATTTACTCGTTCGTTCGAAAAACAAATATGATGGCTTTTAATTTATGATCCGTCGGCCCCCGGTGTAACAGGAACAGGCAAACGTTTCAAATTCGTGACGCGAGTTTTTTCGACTTTTTATTTGAGTTCGTTTGCGCCGTGACGACGGTGTGCAACCTAATGGAGATATCGCATCTGTCATATCAAGTATACCATTGGACAGTTTTATTGCGATCGCGTGCGACGCCGAGATGAAAGGTGAATCATTGAAGGGTGAACAAGTCGTTGCTTTGGCGTATAAAACGCGAACTGCTATAACTAAATGAAAAGCAGTTTTCTGTTTTTTTCTTCTATCAAAGATTGGTATCGTAAATAAAAGAGATATTTTAGATTTGTCTGTTTTCGTAGTTTAATCTTTCTCAGTCTTGAAGCACTATTTAAGAATATGACTTCATTTGTGCAAAGATACAAACAACCATTACCTGTTATTATGAATAAATAAATTGTACCTGGATGCAATACCGTTGTTTTATAAAGTAAAAAAACTACAGCAAATGTTACAAGTATTATTAGTTAAAGGTAAACGAGTGAATGCCAATAAGCTAGTGGGAACGCAACCGAACCCGCTTCTAAACTGACGGGCGGCGGTGTAATCGCTACCATGCAAAAACTTACTAAGACTTCCACTGCTCCCACTCTGATGGCGGTGTGTAATGTTCTACAGTGTACGCAAAATAGAAAACGGTACATTAAGATTCTGCAAAATTGATCACGACTGAAAAAACAGATTTATGAAACAGTCAGTTTAAACTAAAAAATACTAAAATACGCATATTAAGTCATGAACTTGTTTCGTTATTTCTTTAGGGATTGGGCAGTCATTTGATCACAATCTCACTGACCTAGTGCTATGTGTTAGTGGTAGATAGAAGTGGCGATATAGTGTCCATGATGGTACAACACATCTCTGCCCATAAATTTCTAACCATCCTTGAATTAAAGATACTGAACAATACCGGAATAGGCGACAGAAAAAAAACACGGGATAACCAAAGTGACATTAGCATCAAAGCTATTAGCACCGCCGGCAGCAATTGAATATTTACAGAGACGATGACAAAACGTTAAGTGAAGGCTTGAGCTAAGGTGCATCGAAATCATTTTTGAAGTTTAACAGAGATTGTCACTTCCTGATGGACAGACTTTAGGATAGGTTATTTTTATTTTTAGCATTAGGGATAATGCATTATCATCTTACTAAAGATAGGAAAACCAGAAAAAGACATTTGGTCTGTTGGCGTCGTTTAAGGTATATGCCTTAACATTGGTGAAACAAACCTGGCTGCCAGGTAAATACCCAGAAAAATTCGGCAGGTCTGTTAATGGTCTCGGTAGCACAGTGGTTAGTGCAGTCGCCTGGTTTGCGAAAGATGCGGGTTCGATTCCCGCCCAACGCCCACAGACCTATGGTTTTCCTATCTTTAGTAAGACTTTAGGATATCCATAGACGACGGACGGTACGGATTGTAAAACGTTTCGCAACCCGCGGTCACTGTAGCTGCCCCGTTTAAATGTAAACTCTGAACACAGTGCCTAGTTAGTCAGACAGCCCGACTCCGTTGTTCTCTTAGTAATTTGTTTGCGGTCGCCATAAGTGGCCATTAAGCACGGATCACTCACCGCACCCGCCTTACACAGATGATTTTATCCAACTTGACACTACTTAAGAGATATCAGATGGTAAAAAATGGTTGGAGGCGAGTTAAATACGAACGACATGGGTTCCGTACTAATTGAAGATTAATATGGGACACATGTACCTATGAATAATACAGTAAAAGGTATAACATAAGGTACGAATAAAATAATTATCATTGGATACTGCTACACACAGTGCAGCGCAGTCTAGCCGGAAACTGAGGGAAACTTTCGATTTTTTTGTGACACCTTTTTGTGAGGTCACATGAAAGTCAGTCAAATAGTAGACAAAAAACCAGAAGTTATTGTTTAGACGAACATACCCTTTTCCCCTTTTATTTATTGAAGAAGGGAGAAAGGAGTGCTAAGGCCCAGCAACTAGAACTGGGTACGCATCTACCGATGTACAAAAGACCGAACTTCATAATACCTATGAACGGAATGCCGAATATCAAAATTTCGAAAGTTTATTTGTCCGAATGTGCAAAATACCGAACCCCAAAATGCCGAATAGTGTTAGTATTTTAGCTGTAGGTACTTTGAACATTCGGCATTATGATCACCTAAAACTGCAAGTTTTACCCGCGGTACCCTAAAACCGACCGAGGACACATCTTAATGTTATTTAACACACAAAGCGATGCCGCGTATGTCTTTAATTGGTCGGATCACAGCATAAAAAGTTGATGGAATCCCTTCTGTAGATATGGGATTATCTATTTAAACCTTATTGGCTTGTACAAAATTGCCGACAAACAGCCTGTTACGTCACTCATGTAAATCGAATAAAACTCAGTTTTTAAAGTAAGCTATTTTCTCTGCGCGAATTTGTATTGAAAAATACCTTTCGTCAGGCGCAATCGCGAAAAAAATAAGCTTTACATTTTTTGAGCTACAATCAAACTCAATATAAAGTTTGTCCGAAACGGGTTAATAAAACAATTTGAAAAAAGCAGGTAGTATCCAACAGAAATATGAACTTTTGCATTCGAATATTGTACCATCGAAATCACCACATACTCTTACATACATACCAATAGCTTTCAGATTTTATTTTTAAGTCCGCCAATCGAACTTCTTTTGAGGTAAATAAAAAAACACGTAGAAATACATAAATGCTTCTATAAAGAGAATACGATTACATAATTTACTAAATCAACGTTTGTATCCAAACGATAGCTTTTTGTAATGTGCGTCTATGTCAAAATCATAACGTTTAAAACGAATGTACAGGTTCAACAGTTCTGCAATCCATTATTTTCACTAAGCTGAGGGTAAATAAATATTGCCGAGCAATTACCCATACACCTAAATTGGATTATAGTACAATTACGCAAATTAACACTGAATCGTCGACAATGTTTACTTAATCAGTTCATCCACCACTTGACTATAAATTAATTAGTCGGTAGTACATTCCGGGAGGTGTTCTCGCAGCACTAGTAACTATTACTATTAGTAACTATTTAGTTAATTAATATGTAGCGATGTTAAGTAGCACGTCTCACCTGCTATCGTTGGGAATATAGCTGGATATTGAAGCATGAAATTTTAATTAGCCGTGTAATACCATGTTCTAGGGAAGTTTGGCAACTTGACATTGTACAGTTAGTACCATGTATAGTAAAGCTCCTATGTTGATGACTGAAACACATAATTTTACAGTCATTGTGTTCTCACGTATATCTTATATACCCGATCATAGATAAAATACAAATACGAAGTTTATATTATAGTATATTAGTATATTATTAGTCTTTATTATATTATTTGGTTCTATATGCCTCATTTAGTTTTCTAGATGACAGTTTTCCTAGATTATTATTGGGGTTTGCGTGACAACTAAGGACAAAACAAGATACCGGCATTACTTAACGCTGGACTTACAATTTATAAACAATTTAATTTAACGAATATTTATTACCAGAATTTAACTTTTGACCGTAGGTATAGCGTAGGCACTTAATACCAATATTAAACTAAAGTAAGGCCCCTGTATATCGGAGGTTAAAAATAGCAAATCTAATGATCAAATTTCAAGAGTTTTTTTGCATGTTTTCAGAGGGCCAGACATCAAGTGTAACAATATAATAAAATGAAAAATTGGCATTTGGTGAAAAAATCAATCGAATTGCTAACCTCATGGCCTTCGGTTATACACATCGTATATAAAATTATTTATTTAGTCAACTTATATTAAAAAAGACAGCCAACAGCAGGTATAATAAGATGCCGAAACAAGATGTCTGTCGCGTTGACGTCTCCATCTCTGGCCGTCACGGAGGACAAAAAGGTTTTGCCTTGTAAATCTGCACGTCACCCCACTGTCCACCGGACTACTCCAGGCAAATCTGAGATCTCGTGCATGAAGTTGTGAATGTTAGGCCACGTGTTCACTTGAGGAGGTTTAACATCATACGAAGATATCATTCTGCGCCAGGTTGGGTTCAAATTCCTTGGGCTTCTGAATGTTTCGTTCGCCATGACGGCAACAGTGAGCAGTGAGCCTGTGTATGTCTTTATATACAATTCTGCGTTTCTATTGCTAAAGAAGAAACAAAACCAGCAATTTTAAAAACTGATAGATATTTCCTGCTAAAACTAACAGAGTTAGTTATACTCAGGTGGTTTTTGTCAGGACGTTTGAAAAACAATAACCTTTGTATAACTGAATACCACCAGATGGATGTTATTATTGCATATAATTACAATAATGACAGCTTAGAAAACTTTTAAAGGTCACCATGTGCGTATATGCATATATTTATCGTATGCCCCCTATAATCACAAACAACGGTGATTGTGTGAAACAAGTCTAACTTTTAAGTCTTCAACTGCTGACAAATCATGCATGATAGATGATAATAATATTCCTCAGGTACATTTTGCAAAATAATTATATTGTAAAAAAATACACAAATAACAAGAAATATAGAAAACAGTTATCAAAAAAATCATTAACTACGTCAATGAATCATCAGCTTTGACGAGTGAACCCGATAGAACGAGAGCAAACCAGTTCGGAAGACCTGACGTGCTCTTTGGAAGCTCTCGATCCGTATCAATTTTCGGTCGATTAATTTATCGATCGATGGATCTGGTAGCGCTACCTTTTTAGCTGTTGTCAGTTTGTCATCCCATGTTAAAAGTGAAACTTTTAAAATGCTTCAATTTTTGAAAACAAAAGTTACTAACCAAAAGGTTTGGGGAACGATTTGATGTGATAGTTATAAAGTTAGCTACGAGAACAGTCAGCATCAAAATGATGTGTGCTCAGAGAGTGCTCAAAAGGATATTGACGGTTTGACAAAAGCAATTTTAATACTGCAGTGACAGAGTCGTATGTCACCGAAGTCTATAGGTGCAACCTTATTACTACAGGTCTACAAGTGAAACACAATTTTAATCCTGTTTAGTGATAAGGTTTCTTTTCATTGAAATTTCAGACACCATACTCTCAATGATGTATCATGATTTGCGATTCTGATGTGGTCAAGAATTCAGGGATCTTACGTACTATATTTTAAGAGTATACTTAAGATAAGTATTTCTTAGTAACCTGCTTAGGGATTATCTTCTTGTAAAACATGGCTATTTCTGCATCAAAGAAATTTTTAATTTTCTCTAAATGGTTCGAGTTTGAGGGATGTTTCACCGGCACGAAATGATTTTATATTCGAGGGCCTTTGAGCGTTTGCGTAACGTCTTTATGTAGGCAATTTGTGAAAAAGGGCAAAATAAAAACACATGGAAACCTTTTTAAAACACGAGCTTTGCTTATGTTTCTTTACATCAACTTTCTGACGTTATTACAGGTAATGATTTGTAAATATGTGTAAGACATAAACAAAAACAAATATAATATAATACAGTTAGTTATAATACGTATGTTTTCAAATTTCAACCTCCATCGTGTGCCCTGCCTTAATTTCACTTTCTAACGTGTGGTTGACTGGTAGAGGAGAGTGAAGGTGGTAATACGAAAATATGCTAAATGATATGGTAGAAATTCAAGCCGTACCTATGGGACAACAGTTCTCTTCAACAAACGCATAGTAGATTTATGGGCATATTCCATTACTAACCGCAAGATTTTATTACACTCTATGCTAAAACCTACACAAAACTTATGACTGACTTAACCACATGTAATGTCCGTAAAAAGCTCTTTACTTCTTTAAAACTAAACAGTGACTCAAGAAAACACAAGTAGCCTATATATTTGATTGTCATATAAAAATATTCGGTTCGGGTTATAAACTTGTGTTTTACAATCTATTTGGTTGGTTTCGACATAGATTTAGCCGCGTTTCTGCGGCAAGTTACTGCATCAGACACCGGTAAGAGGTTCAACCACTATTATTTACTATAAACATTTATTTATTGAACATAAATACCGGCGTGATAGCATTATATAGCTCTTTTCATTAAGAGCCCTGTTGCGTAACGGAACATTTTACGCTTTTGTGAAATTTACGCGTTGTCGTAAAATAAATATTATACTAGATAACGCGTTTCGAAGATAAATCCTTTATTTACGGGAACGTGGTTATTGTACTGAGTTATTCGGCAATTTGTTTTGTAGACGCTCCCTTGTTGTTGTCTTGATAAATGGAAGTACAATATTGTTTTTATTGAAAACGAAACAAATTGTTCTTTGCGTTTGTCTTGTCTTTAAGTCCAAAGTCGCATTTACATACTATTGTTTTAGCCAGTTTTGTGCAAGTAGGTACTTATTTCAACAAAATAACCATATTATTTAAGTGGAATTACTTGAGCGACTGAGTAACTATTATAATAAATTACGTAAACAACACACAGATGCACAACAATTGCACCAGCAATTAAGCATAAACCTGTCCAAACACACATACAGACAGATTGCCGCAACGGTGGTAGCGAACGTTTTATGACGTTCATAAATAGAATTAACGAACGAATGAATGAATGGTCGGACGGAATGAGAACTGACGGGAGTAGCCGTTACGCCGGACCGGGATAGTTCAACCACTATTGTGTAAATCTGCCGGCTTAGCTCGCGGAAGTGCGGCGTTTATTTGTCGTAAATCAAGCGACTTATCGACCCCACCAACAAGCGTCACTCGCGAACCGACTATGCATCGAAGGAACGACTTAAACTTGCAACCGAGTATTGCTCGCGTTGCAAGAAACGTATCAGGAATAAAGCCGAGACAGTTCGAAATTCGCTGCAAGTTGGGAAATTCGCAGTCGTTTGAACATTTCATGCTGAATACACTGAATGGACATGGCGGAAAGTTAAACGCTTGTACTTTTTTCAACACACTTTTATGTAGCATTTAATGGCTAACAAAATAGCCCCCAAGAGTTATGTCCCGGTGACGTCAGTACGACAAATGTCTGACCATTGTGAATTTGTGAGTTCGCTGCAATTTCACATTCCTATTTTATCGTATAAAATTGTGCATGGCATATATTACTTGTAAAGTGCCGAAGGATTTATTTTCCTCACAAATAAAAGCATTTTGGTGGATTTATTGCCAAAATGAACCTATAAAGAGTAACGAATGGACTTTAAAGTGACGTCAGGTTTCGTGGAACGTTCGACAATAAAAGTTGTACGTACTAGGGGATCGCTAACCGCGGTGTGAACTTTTTCTTGTGGGCTGTGTGTTTTTATAGACGCACAGTCGACGGCACATCGGGCTACCCATTTTTGTTGTTCATCTCGCTCTTTCCAAATGATATTTATTAGCTATAGAGCAAGGAAGCAAGGAAGGAAGGAGCAAGGAGGACGGACCGGAAATGGTTAGCATGTCATGCTGTTGACCGTACATGACGTGACTATCTGAAATTGAGACGATATTTTATTTAGAAAATTTCAATACCGATAATTTGTAATTCATAATTAGTATAATGGGTGTCAGAGACTACAAACAGAACCATTCTATATACTTAGTACGTAGATACACTAAGAACAAGAACAAAATTTGTCAAAACAAGAATTTAACTTGATTTTGATTATTTTAATTGGGGTTAGGCCTTTACGTGATACATTCTCAGTTTATAGGATTTTCGACTCTAATTGAATAATATATTCCTAGTAAAATATAACATTATAATAACGTCAAAAAATGAGTTGTCGAATTTCAAGTCAGTTTTGAAACAGCTGAATAAATACATCAACTTCTACCGAATTAAAATCAAACAGTAACCAACCGATTGAGTTTAAATTATGAAAACCATAAACTGACCACGGCATACTCCAATTAAACTTTTCCAATACCAACCGCGGGGCTGGAATCAAACAATTGACTGCGTCAAAACTTCAATATGGGAAAGTGGGCGCGGAGTTTACGGCGCCATTAGTCAAACAATATCCGAGCGACAACTGGGCCGCGCTCCATGACAGTCCGGTAGGGTTACCACATTCAACCATTGACCGAGAGCCTGTTCACACTAGCGATTTCTTAACGCGTTTGACGCGTGTTCACATCGTACACGCCGTGATTTCGCAGCGATAGTTCCACGATAAAATAAACACCGCAAAAACGACGCGAACACGCCGCGAATGGATGGAAAAGCCGTTCACCGGCCGCAATGCCGCGTGGCGGCGAGATCGCCCTCAAACTCTAGGTGTCAACAGGCTCTTATTGCACACTTTCTAGATCCATCCATAAAAATTAAGACGCACTTTCATCTTAGAAGGTGATCGTCACCGTCGCAACGGAACCATTCGATATTTTTTGTCTGATATTCCTACTGCAGCGCACTTCAATCAGCATCGTGAAATGCACTGCTTCGTCAAGGCAAAAGGACATGAACCAAGCCGAAAGCTTTTGGCACTTCATTTAAAGAGTAAGAATACAAAAATAGCTACACATTTTTTTATATAAACTACTACTATATGAAAACACATAAGTAGGTAATTAAAATTCAAACAAAAAACGTTTTTCTTTCCCAAGATCAATTCGTAAAAATAGAATAGAAATGTATTTATTGTTTCTGTATTGAGAAAAAATAGTAGCTTACATCTTAACATACACTCTTTAATCATTTTTAATTCTTTAGGTTACGCACCGTGCGACAGCCCTAAGTTAGACGCACATGGAATAAATACGAAAAAATCTGTCTCACTGGAAATATCTCATCACAAAGCTGCGCTCTTTGCCCACTGACCGATTTTCATTTTAGCTTTCAAATAGAGTTATTTTTATGCATCAAATACTGCCGGTTCATATCAACCAGGAACGCAAGTTACAAAAAGGGGACGGTTTTATTGACCTTTTTGCAATCCATTTGTAGCACCATGACGTAACTACGAGTATGTCGTAACTTTAAAAAAAAATCTTTTTGCATTCGATTTTTGTGAACAATATTTGATAGAACTATCCGTGAAACTAGTACGCAAAAACACGAAATAAATTATCACTAGCAAAGTGCAAAAAAATCGCGGAACGTTTTTTCATATTCGGATACACCCCAGTGTGAGGAATTTAAAAAAAAATGGACGTGACCTTTTGTACCACTCCGTATAATCGTATTTAATATTTTACCCACGATATAATGTTCTACGCCAGCATTTATTTCTCAAGATTAGAACTCTTTGAAAGTAAATATTTGATATCATGTTTAAGAATGCTGCTAACTCACATTAGGTCTAAAATAAAATAAGCAGGTGCGTTAAGTAGGTACTTTAATTACTTTTATTTACTTCTTGAATCTAGATAGAAGCTGGTTTTATCTAGATTCTTGAGTAAAATAAGATAGTACTTAGTACTTAACGACGTGGCATGTGTTCACTTGCTGACGTTAGTTCGTATTGCAAGTCATATGCACTTACGAGTCTGAAGAACTTGTGAGTTTATTTTACATACTAACGTCTAGGAATAACGTTGATATGAATAAATAAAGGAGAAAACACTTCTGCGCGTATTTATATGCGTAAAACTTTGGATTAAGCTGAATTTCAGCATTTTGAGATACCACAGTTATACCAGTCTAGTATTCACAAATTTGGTCTGCGTGCAGGAAATGTGCCTGACAAGCACATTTTAAATTATACGGATATACTGAAAGATTTCTGGAAAATTAGAAGTTTTCGCGATTGATTTCTTAAGTTACGTTACAGATAATAAAGTTATATTTTGATTTGAAACACGGTAATTGTAGTTTGAATTGGAATATTATTGAATACGAGTATTTTTTTAAGTTTTCTATAAGTTTCTCTCTCGACTGAACGTGTATTTATTCATATTTATTCATCATCGTTACAAAGGTCAAAGACAAGCGAGACGAATTCATGCATGTAGAAATATGCAAACATCTTAACTTGTTTAAGTTTACATCTTGCAATTTTAACAATAGCCATGAACAAAATTCGCAATCTTCCTAAAAGTCATTCGGTTCAAATTTTCATAGCAACTTAACAATAAACTTTTTCAATTCAAAGTCGTATAAGAAACAAATACTTAATTTAAGTAGGTATTTGTAATGCGAATAACAACTATAGCGATTTAAAAATTACCGCTGATTGTAAATCATTCAATTAACGATCGCGCGAAACAGTTAAGATTTAAAACCTAAGTCCTGTCCTGATAAGATATACATCGTCTATAAACTGAGATACACGATGCCAATTAGCTAATTTAGAGCTTTAACTAGCAAAGTGATTGATCAGTTATAAGCAAACGTGGGTTAAGTGCACTTGCAAATCCTTCAGGGGGGAGTTTTAAGGTATGGATATGCATTGATATATTTTAGTCATTATATTGAATTGACTTGTCTTTGCTTTGGTTAATTTGATTCTGTCGAGGTTTTTGTAAGGGTCGAAGACGTAGACCGTTAGAAAGATAAAATTACTAAACGTCACACTGTAAACTTGATTGGTAGTTATGAATTCAACTTTATGACATTCAAATTAAGTTGTCACTTCATCTGCAAGTCACTAAGCTAGTACAATACCTAACCAAAATTGAAATAGCAAAAATAGTTAAGCAGTCCATTTATTTTCTGTGCAACGTTTTCTCCGTAACACACACATAGAAGTTTTTAAGTCAGATCGCTTGAAAAAAAGAAAATTTAGAAAGGACTGCTGGAGTAAATGCAATAGATTAACCCCCTTATTTATAAAAACTTATACAGCGCTTCAACAACAAGTTAACTTTTGGAACGCTTTGCCTCTTTCATTCTTGTTGCTGCCGCCATTTGCGAGTAAGTGACATAACACGTCAATTGCTTAAACTTAGCGTTGCTCAAAAATCAGAAGGCTAATAGGAGAAACCGAACCACAAAGGACAATGACGGATTTGTTAGGGGCAGTGGCGTCTTTTTTTTTTCTTGCGGCCAGCGACCAAACCTTGTTTTTTAAATAGAAAATATTACAATAAACCAAACTTACTTCGGCATGTAGACTCCTAGATCAGTCCGAACTGAGTTATGGGCTTTAGAAGTTAGCTGATTTTACAAACTAGATTTTTTCCTTTTGCGATCAAGTTTCGCATGAATCGCAACTAAATAGTGACATTGTGCTTGTAAACATTTTGTGTGTGTTTTTTTTTTAGCAAATGGAACAATAATCTTGTATAACATTCGTTTTTTTTTCGGGTGGTCAGCAATCAAACTTTGCTTTTATTTAAAATAGTGCAATAAACTAAACTTACTATGGCATACAGACCCCTAGCTCAGTCCGAACGGAGTTATGGACTTTAGAAGTTTGTTGATTTTACGAACTAGATAAGATATACTTTATTGCACAAAAAAACAATAAAATCAGAAATAATAATAATACTTATCCTTTCGCGAATAAGTTTCGCATAAATCGCAACAAAATAGAAACATTGTACAGTCAGCCTAAAATGTGGTCTACCACCCTACGGGTGAGATTCGTTTGAACGTCATGAAACAACAAGGTCAATTTTCCTTGGCAATAAGTTTGTGTCAGTGACTGTTGCTCTCTTTGTCATTTATGATATAACGTCATGCCAAGTGTCAAATTTAAATTACGAGTAACAGATTGATAAGAATATTTCATTGACGGGAATACTTGACAGTAGATCTGCCAGTGAGACTTTATTTTTCAGTAGTAATAAGTTTCTCTTCAAGAAGATCGCCATGGTTTTAGTGGAGCAAAAGAGATTATCGCATTTAATGAGGTTAAACTAAGTCACCCAATGACGTCAAATGACAGGCATCTCAGATAACAGACAAAACATCATAATATAATTGTGCATTGTGTTAAACTCTGTTAGAAAAAACTACCTTAGCGATGTTACATCTCGCAGAAACTTTTGTCAAAAGTGGTAGACCACTTTCTTGGCTGACTGTACGTGTAAACATTGAGTGTGATATTTTGTCGCAAAAGAAAAAATACTTATGCCTTACTCTTTTTTTTTCGTGCGTCCATTAATGAATCCTTGCCTTTTTGATGCAAAATAGTGTAATAAAGCAAACTCACTAAGACATGTATCTAAGTTTATTTAACTCTTACTTTTCTGAAGGCACAAAAATCAATAATGGAACGTTTTTCCTTAGCCTGTGCCCACAACCTTGGTGTCTTCACGGTTCTTACCGTGAGGCTTACCCACAAAATGTCTATTTACTCTTGTGAATAGACATTTTCTGAGTCTGTTCCAGCCATGACCACATCATGGCTGAATACTCATACCCATGAGAAATAATAAAAATATTTAGAGTTAAAATCAGCAAACTTCTTAAGCCCATAACTCAGTTCAGACTGCGTTTAGAAGTCTTCATTGCTTTAGTAAGATTTTTTTTGTCTTCGCCCAACACACTTGGGCCAAAGAAACTCTGTTTTCTTCTATGAACTTATACATGGTATATTTTAGAATGTAATTACAATTTGTACTGTCCATCGCAACGTCTGTCGTAAGGTAACTACTGTCGCGAGCAAACAGGCAATGTCCGCGTTCCCCGTGATGCATGGGTGCCTGAACAGGTTTATTACACTATTTTGAATTAAAAAAGCAAGGTTTCATTAATAGCCACCCGAAAAAAAGACGAATGACATAAGATGTTTTTCCTTTTGCGAAAAATATCACTCACAATCTTTACACATAAAATGTTTCTATTTTGTTGCGATTATTGCGAAAATTGCGCGCAGTAGAAAAATATCTAGATTGTAAAATCAGCAAACTTCTTAAGTCCATAACTCAGTTCGGACTGAGCTTGGGGTCTTTATGCCATAGTAAGTTTGGTTTATTGTGCTATTTTAAATCATAAAAGCGAACTTTGGTTGCTGACCACCCGAACAAAAAACGAATGACATATAAATATCCTTAATAAATAAATATCCTTGGACATTATTCCATACTGCGCCTTCTAGTCCCAAGTGGGCAAATTATGGTCCGTTATTATGGGATTCTAGACAACGGATAAACATACACAAATACCTTTTTTTTGTAAATACATACTTAATATACATATGAAACAACCAGACCAATACAAACAGACATGTTCATGCACACAAATGTTTGTACTGTGCGGGGATCGAACCCGCGACCCTTGGTGTAGTAGCCGACTTCTCAACAATTACACCGAGACGGTCGTCAATATCACACACAGAATGTTTACACGTACAATGTCTCTATTTAGTTGCGATTCATGCGAAACTTGACGCAAAAGAAAAAAAAAACTAGAATCAGAATCAGAAATATCTTTATTTAAATAGACCTGTTACAAGTGCTTTCAAATCGTCAAAAACTTAATCAAACAAACCAAAATACACTTAATAATAGACTTAAATACTATAATAGAAATAATAAATAAATACACAGTATACAAACATATTGTGACTCAACCACCGGTGTCGGAAAGTTGTTTCTGTACTGAGAAGAACCGGCAAGAAACTCAGCAGTTACTCTTTTCAATATGTTCTGTACAATAATCCGTTAGTAAATTACAATTTATTATTAAGTACACATACAGTTATACAATTTCAAGAAAATGGTTAGTGCACAAAATAATGGTAAATTATTAAAAGCAATTAACAACATTGTTTAGAAAAGACTACTGGTTAACATTATAAAAAAGGAGTTTTGAGGTTCACATCCAGTTATACAATTCAAAGAAAAAAATGTTTGGTTGGTTCACATTATTATGTTGAATCCGTATAATTATTACAAAATGGCTAATTGGAGTCCGCGTCGAGCTGAGAGCTTACTCCCAGGCCTTCCTATCCATAAGGTAGTCGGCTGTGGTATAATATCCTTTTTTTAATAAGACAGTTTTAATATGATGTTTAAACCTATGTGATGGTAACTTACAAATTGCTTCTGGAATTTTGTTGTAGTAGTGTATACCTTGCCCCATAAAGGAACCTAAAACCTTTTGTAACCTGAATAATGGAAGCGCAATTTTATTCCTATTCCTCGTATTTTTGTCATGTATGTCACTATGTTTAGTGAAGAGATTAATATTTTCTCGCACCAATATAATACAATTATAAACGTATTGAGAAGCCACAGTAAGAATCCCAACTTCCTTAAAAATATCCCTAAGCGAGGTCCGTGCACGAAGCTTGTAGATGGATCTGATGGCTCGCTTCTGAAGAATAAATATGGTTTGTATATCTGCTGCCTGGCCCCAAAGTATTATACCATATGACATAATACTGTGGAAATAGCTGAAATAAACCGATCGAGCTGTGTCTACATCTGTCAAAGATCTTATTTTTCTTATAGCAAAAGAAGCTGAGCTAAGTCTGCCTGAAAGCTTGTCTATGTGAGGGCTCCACTGTAATTTTGAGTCTATCGTCATTCCAAGAAAAACTGTTGAATCTACAAGCTCCATATCATTACTATTTATTTTCAAATCAATGTGGTTATTTCTAACATTAGGCAACTTGAAATTAATACATTTAGTTTTGTTTGCATTTAACTGAAGGTTGTTGGTTGTAAACCATTGCAAAACCTTAGAAATTGCATTGTTTACGTCATCAAAATTATCTTTATTTCTATCGACATTAAAAACTAATGATGTATCATCTGCAAATAAAACTATGTCACAAAGGTCTCTAACGTAAAAAGGTAGGTCATTTATATATATCAAAAATAAAAAGGGGCCCAAAATTGATCCCTGTGGAACCCCCATTTTGAGCAGTGATCCGGAAGATGAAGTGCCATTCACGTCGACTTTTTGAGTTCTGAAACTAAGATATGAAGTAATTAAGTCCAACGCTGTGTCTTTAACACCATAAAAATCGAGCTTACGTATGAGAGTGAGGTGGTCGACGCAATCGAATGCTTTGGATAAGTCACAGAAGATACCAAGAGCATTCTGAGCACTCTCCCAAGCCCTGAAGATGTGTTTCACGAGCGCAATACCAGCATCTGTAGTAGAACGACCTCTAGTGAATCCGTACTGTTCCCTGTGTAGAAGTTTATTCTCATGAAAATGACTCAAAAGTTGTTCTAGTATGATCTTTTCAAAAATCTTGCTTAAAGCTGGCAAGATAGATATGGGCCTAAAGTTACCAGGGTCCTGTTTACTGCCTGATTTAAAAAGAGGTATCACTTTACTGTGTTTCATTAAATCTGGAAACACTCCTTCATCAACACAGTCATTAAAAATTATGGCTAGGTACGGAGCAAGAACATCTACTGTATGACTAATAATATTTACTGAAATACCCCAAAGATCGGTGGTATTCTTTTTATTAATTAATTTAAATGATTTTAAAACATCAAGTGAATCTATGTGTTTAAACCTAAATACATCAGCCTTACAGGATACACTGTCCTTCAACAACTGTTCTGCTTTAGCTGGGCATGAATTCAGAGAAGCTGTAGTGACCACGGGTATATTAGAAAAGTAGTCTTCAAAAGCTTCAGCTATGTTTGCATCTGATTTAATAATTCTACTGTTAATATTCAAAGAAAATGTGGTATCATGATGCTTCGTTTTACCCGTTTCGTGATTAATCACGTCCCAAGTGGTTTTTATTTTGTTTTGGGACTTAGATATTTTATCACGTATGTGTAATGCCTTGGCCATTGCACATACTTTCCTAAAAGCTTTAGAGTACTTTCTAACATACTCAATAAAAACTGGATCAACGCTGTATTTTTTCAAGCCATACAACTTGTACATTTTATTTCTACTTTTATAAATTCCGGGTGTGGCCCATTCAGAAAACTTTGACTGAGCTTTACGAGTCACCTTTCTTAGAGGGAAACTAGCATCAAACTCACCTTTAACACACTCAAAAAAATTCTTGTAAAGGTTTCCCGAGTCACCTGGCTTATAAACAATGCAAGGTAGCTTACACTTTAAACGGTCCCTAAAACGATTTATGCGATGTCCTGTCTTTGGTCTACAAATGATTTTCGCAGGATTAGACTTGGTGAGAGCCTTATTTAAAAATGTTATCTTTTGTCCGCAATGATCTGATGTTAAAACGGACACAATAGATTTATTTAACGGAGTACAATCACAAAATATATTATCCAGACAAGTAGCCGTGGTGGCTGTAACTCTAGTAGGTTCCTGAAATTGATAATCTAATCCAAAAGATTTAAATAATGACACTAATCTGTTGCGCTCAGTTGAGGTACCTAATAAATCCACATTAAAATCACCACACACAATAATAGACTTAGCCTTAGAGTTTAACTTTCCTAAAACTTCCTCCATGACTGACTCGAATTTGTCAAAGTTTGTTCTAGGGGGCCGGTACACACTAACCACAACATAGCCCTCAAGCTCCACACAAGACAACTCGACGATACGCTCTACTGACAGGCCTACTATGTCTTTGCGCTCTTTACATTTCAAGCTATTTACTGTATAAATTATTGAGCCACCATGAATAGCGGTCTTCCTAAAAAAGGCGCTTGACAATTTAAAATTATTTATTACAAAAGACTGATGGTTGGCTTCAGTTAGCCAATGTTCAGTTATACATAAAATATCTATACCCTGATTTTCTAGAAATAGTTCTATTTCTAAATCTTTGCCAGACAAGCTTTGAATATTCTGATGAAAAACATTCAGATGTTTGGGCTTGGCTGTTGTCTTGGGTCCTAGTTTAAACAGGGCCCTGCTGTAGAAATATTATGTAAAACCGGTAAATTAGTACTAGTACTAATGTCAAAATAAGAATAAAAAGTACTGCCAAAAGCGGCATCGTTGATGTTATAAGCTAACAAGGTAGCCAGTTTTTTCTTAGTCCTAATTGAAAGATACATTGTATCTTCAGTTAACCTAAAGTAAGATACAAATGAGTTTGTATCAAATAAAGTTATGTCACTGTGACGACACGTCAGGTTATATAAAGTTATATTAAGGTCATGTATGGCCTTGTTCTGACTAAGTGATGAAGTACTTGAGTATGGGAAAGCACACAAAATAAATTTACACTTGTACTCTGCCTGTATATCAAATATTGATTCAATGCTTTTTACTAGTCCCCTTTTTGTTATTGATCGGCTGTCCCCATGGAAAACTACCACAGTGGTATTCTCCCCTAGCTCCTCTTTAGAAATGTTACCTATCAAGTCGGAGTAGGACAGCCCTGGGTAGCACAAGTTTTTTACCTGTTGCTTGGTGTCATTTGACAGCAATATTCCTAATCCTTGACCTATCTTGTCAGAAAATAATATTGTTTTCTTAGCATTGCTAGTAGTGCTAGTAGCAGCCGGTGGTGTAGAACAGGTAACCACATCTGTCGGCTCACAAAGGACACACTAGTTTGTAAAATCAGCAAACTTCTAAAGCCCATAACTCAGTTCGGACTGCGTTTAGAGGTCTACATGCCGTAGTAAGTTTGGTTTATTACACTTTTTTTAAATCATAAAAGCAAGGTTTGGTTGATGACCACCCGAAAAAAGACGAATGACACATATAAGATATTTTTCTATTTGCGAAAAATATCACACACAATGTTTACTCGTATAATGTCTCTATTTTGTCGCGATTTATGCGAAAATTGCGCGCAAAAGTAAAAATATCTAGTTTGTAAAATCAGCAAACTTCTAAAGCCCATAACTCAGTTCAGACTGATCTAGGAGTCTATATGCCATAGTAAGTTTGGTTTATTGCAATATTTTCTGTCTAAAAAACAAGGTTCGGTCGCTGGCCGCAAGAAAAAAAAAAGACGCCATTTTCAGACATTGGCTTTTATAAGTGAACACTAAACTTTCTCCAAAACTTTTGCCCACCTATCACATTACATCTGTAATAACCGGATCTAATGTTACTCCATATTTAATCGAGCACTAATCGAACGCGGAATCGAGTAGCCGATCCGAGTGATCTGAGCACGTATCTCTCGCGCACGCCTGTCCGCCATGATTGACAGGCATCCACAGATTAGATATGCCGCGCTATCTACCAACGCCGACGGTTTTGTATGTAAATGTCCACGTCACGACGCCCGTTTTCGCATTCTGACGCCTCTCAAAATTCTGAGGACTGCGCGCGAAGAATGCGAATCGATGATTTCTGCAATTCTCAGCTGCTGAATAGGTTAGCATGAACATTGTATGTAGAACGGCTGAGGCTGATTAGCATTGATGAATTTTCGATCAGATGAAAAATCACTTGTATGGAGGAATCTATGCAATGAACGCCAGAAAGCACTAGCGGGTTCGATACTCGCATCAACATTAACGTTTGTTGATGAACAAATATTTCTCCTTGGTTTAGGTGATTGAAGTATTACGGTTAAAAAATATTTATTTCTCATACAGACTTAAAGAAAAAATCACTTACATGAGAAACAGTTTCCAAAATAAGGTTAAAGTTAATGTTAGTGAGCCTGCTTAACATTATTGTTAGTGTGACAAAAGTGTGAAAAATATACAATTTATTCGAGCCTGCATCAGTCGCAAGCACTTTTCTAATGAAGCTACAGACTCAAAATAGGTAATTCGGAATTACTGCTCTGGTCTACATTGGGATATCAGAATCTATTACCTACATACATGTAACATGACTTACTAAATGAAAACAAATGAAATCATCGACTTGAAAGTTAATTCTTAATAAGCAAAACAAAAAAAAAGCCAGTTTTCGAATAAATTTCTTTCAAAAAGTTACATAAACATAATTATGATACTATGATCCGACATTTAATTGAGCAATTATATAAAACGACAAAACTGGTAGCGCAAATAATTCTGATATATCCACGCGTGTCCTTTATAAACAAGAGTAAAAAATGGCGTCCAATGAGTAAATAACGATGATAACTTGTTATCGTCACTTAAGATATATATCGCTAGCTCATAACGACTGGTGAAATTTATAGTTTCGGCGTCGGCTCGGTGACCGGGACGGCTATTAATTGGCAGTTGGAGGGTTACAAGTAGTGTTGTAAAAATGCTCGAGTCAGCGCTTAAACGCTTGAGTCGACGCTCAAGCGGATTGCCAACGCTCAAGTCGTGGACTCGACGAAGCGCTCGACGCTCGAGGCTCGAGCGCTCGAGCGTTTTAGTGAAAAATCGTATTCTGAGCGCCGGACTCAACGCTCGGCTCGAGCTTAAGCGTGCTCGTTTAGATTACATAGCTAGTAGGATAATGTCAAAAAATATAGTATACTTGAAATAAGAGGGCTTGACTCGTAGTTATAGTAGAAGGAAAGTACTTATTTATTATTAGTATACAATATGCCATTATGACCTACGCCATAATGCCAAAATTAAATAACAAGTGTAATTAAAAGTTAATAACTCACAAGACTTGTTTATACGTCTTTTTTATCTATTGCAATTTATTCATCTACCTGCTTCAAAAATTACAACGTTCGGACGCTTGAGCGCATAACTCGAGCACGGAAATCCGAGCCTCCAACGCTCGCAAGCGTTAAACGCTTGAGCGTTTAAGGCTTGAGTCTAAAACGCTCAAAAGCGTCGACTCAGAGCTCAACGCATGACGCTCAGCGCTCATTTTTACAACACTAGTTAAAGTCCTCGAGATGGACTTCTGCAGTGAAGCTAGTGGAACCAGTCCGGCCGTGTAAGGCATCGCAATTACAATTATGTAGGTGAAGAGCAGGGCCCTAGGCGTCGGTCCCGCGACGATCGCAGATTGATATCGAGAAGGACACAAAAGAACAAACTCACGGTGAATAATAGGACGGGAGCCACGAAATATGCAGATAGATCTGGCTGCAGACTTGATTGATAAATAAAGCATGTCGAGAATAAAACTCAAATAAAATAAATGTCTCATTTTCATGTATTTAGCATGCAGGGAGTAATATGTGCGTATTATACATTTGAACTGTAGAAAAACACTTTAATTTTGTCTTTAGCTGTGTGATCACAGCTCAAGAACCTTTTCTTTCGTTCTACGTAGGGATATACATGAATAACTCCTTCTTTTCTCCCTTTCTTTTCCTTCTCCCTTCCTTTGGGGCAATGTTATGTTGAGTATGTGTGGCCCATTTTTTAAAACATGGGTTTTAGGAGTTGCTTGACCCACACATTAATCTGCTGATCAAGGAACTGGAATATTCGCCATCATTGAGTAGCTGGCCAATAAAGAAGGTGAAACGCATCCAAATTCGAATGAATGACAAATGACTCAACAAATAATATTCGACAACAAAGTCAAATAACTACTTCAACATTCGCCATTTCACGGTTCATAAAGTTTTCCAGCAAATAAGTTTGCTACAGTTGAAAATAAACCGTAGCGGAGAAGAAAATGAATTCACAATACATCAGAGAGTCTTGCTACATTTCACCCGCTTATCTCGCGGCCACACCGCAAGGCTTAGTGAGAAGTGAAATGATCTGCCGTAAGTGTATCGTCTAGATATTCGCTTTAAAGCTGCGATCTCCGCTAAGAGCCTCGAATAACTGCATAAAATGAATTCGCATTGGCGTTTCTATTTGATGGTCCTTCAATGTCGCGCAATAAAAGCAAATCCTATAATTTTATAGTAACTGGTGCCGTCGGTGCTACGTTCAGAAATTTTTGAATTAACTAATCCAGTTCTGAGCAAATTCAACGTTAGACGATTACAGTTAATTTAGGAATCTTCGTAGCTAAGAGGCAAATGTTGTATTTACAAATAAAATGTTTTTCTTTAACAATAAAATCAAACTGGTACCAACATACGCACACAGAAAAGTTATTCCTAAATCAAATAGTACAGAAACACACTGGCTTTTGCTTTCGCCACGACCTACGAAGGTTTACTTGGACGAGCAAATTCAAATCCAACATGTGAGATGGCGGGTCTACCGCCATTTTATAGGCTATCCAGATATCTCTTTGCTATGACCTGAAAATTGTGCCAAATTTTATAACGAACACTAAGTTACTTAGATTTTTTAGCCAGATTGAACTCAAGACCACACGGGCTTCACTTTAGAGTAGGCACAGCAGCAAGGAAATTTGTACTAAAACTCGTATGGCATCATGAGTTCAAATTATTAACATTTTGAAGCCATGTAAAATTCCAACACAGTATAACTTACCTCGTTACCGTAGTTCGTACTTCGTTATGATAAAACATCCTTGCATTACCCGTTTATCTACACAATCTTAATATTATAGTGAACTTGAACGATTTCCAGTAAATGCTATCATAAACGTCGCACAAATGCGGATCTATTGTGTGAGATATAATAAGCTTGGAAACCATTTTGGTATCATTTCCTCGCGTTGGTAATTTTACTTTCCTGATGCTCTGTAACTACACTAGGATGAGTAAATCAAGCATTTAATCGCCTATATTTTACAATTTGCCTCGAGTGTTAGGGGATAAGGCGTGTCACAGACGTGGACACCTTGCTTTGAATTTTGAGACAGTAGTCGTTAAAGAAAACTTGTGCTTGTATTTATTTACAGTGTTAATATATGGGGTAGGCCCTATGTTCAGCAGTAGACGTTGTGTGGCTTTTGATGATGAGGATTTAGTGTCAATAACAGCGAGGCTCAGAAGGATACTGTACGATACTGGTCACAACTGCTAGTTTTGTGCCTATTTGTATGCATTGGACTCGCCCACCTCTTTCTGGAAAATGCCCAGTAAAACACCAGGGCGGCCTTAGTCTACGCATTGCCAGGGTTCACCGAGAGATCTTCTGAGGAGGCACTCTACTGAGAAAACCTGACGGTGCCGGTATCTCAGGTCACCTAGAAGCTACGAGTATCATCATCATTTGCAGTCATAAGAACTATATCAACAGCGGAACATAGGTCACCTTCATATTCAATTTTATGTTACACAGTCAGCTCAATAGGTAGGTATACCCTGCGACCAATATTTCAGTAAATTTCTGCCCAGTTCTTGTATGAACCTAGCCTTTTTCTTCTGAACCTGTGCAGTGTCCCGAACTAACAACAAATATAGTCTACGTTCGCGCACCGCCTTCAAGGTGGACAAAAATCGCTCCGACTTACCGTAATTGAAAAAAATGGTCGATTATTACCGTTTCACTGTTCGCGTAACGACATTTTCAGTTGAGCTTGAAGCGAGGATATTGCGAGAATCGCAAAAGAATACTATATTAAATATGAGTGTGTTCGAGTTTTACACTTCTGAATTGCTTTTACAGTCGGTTACAATGCACCATGCTTTTAGTTGCATTTATCTTTATTCTTTGGGTAGGAAAGGTTTATTTGTGAAGTGTTAGTTGAGTATGAGTAGTGAGTACTAGGAATTGCGATTGTACGTTCCACTGATCGCTATATTTAGGTCGTTTGTTGGATTTCCACTAAAACTAACATAAAAGGTATGTTGTTTTGTTTGAAATTCCAAAGTATATACTCAAATGCAGTAGTATGTATTTTGGTCTCCAACAGCTACACTTTGCACTTCTCCTGGTTTGGGACCAGATGAATAATCAAAATGACGTACTTGATTAATTGTTCATAAAATTGTACATAAAATGACATATGCTTGCGATCGTGTTCAGATCGGATAGTTGATGCCAGATTCACCCAAGATACTTCACCGTAAGGCTGCGTTTCCACTAAAGATGAGCGAGCATGCGTTGCGAGGGATGTATTGGTCAAGAACCAATAGAATCGCTTCATTGAGCGAAGCTAGGTAAATAAGGTGATTCAATGGGTTTTTAACAAACACCTCGCTCACCTCTGGTGGAAACGCACCCTTAGTATTTATTTTTATTGACTTAAAGTCAATTTCCGAAACACGATGTTTTTCCTCATTATTTTTTTACATGCTTACTGCAAAAAGTAATCTTTGCCAAAACCTAAATCACTACATCAAACCATCCATTATCATAAATATGGGTCAATGACTGAATGTGATAACCATGTATTAAGTGCTATAACTATCAGGAAATACTCCAACTGCTCCATTCCAATAAGAATACAAGTCGTCTGATTACTGCACTATGCTGCTCACGTTTCGCTTTCTGCCAACTCCCACACAAAGTCAAGAATTAATTAATAGTTTCCCATCCATTCGCCACACCGCATCCGTGCAAACAATGCGTCTGAGTCCATCCCTCATTGTATCGCAGTATTTTATTGTCAATATGTGGACGTGCCAACAGGGGGTGCGAGTGGAAAAATCGGGCAATTTTCCGGATGCCGTTATAGCTAATATGGCCCTGCGAGCTGCTGTCGATTAATCTCTGTCAACCACGATGGCCTCCGACTGCTCGATATAAAGAACCAATAGAGTTAGACCCCGCCAACTGCTTTAAGGACCTTTATTAACTTCACTTCATGGTCACGGCAAAGGGAGCAGGGGAGATCAGGATAAACTGGGCATAATACCCGACGGGTTCCTTTGAGGAAGGCACAGGGGTGATCAAACCTTTACACCCTACTAGCAGAATTATGAGTGCACTCAAATGTGTAGAGATAAAGCCACTGTCAATATCAACATTGAAAAAGATGAACGAGACCGAGGTTGAGGTCGCGACCTTAGATATTTTATTATATTGCCTAATCCTACGGCAGAAAGTCGAGACGAAATTCAAAGTAGAGATACTAAGTTCTGTTTATCAAATTCAAATACACAAAACTCAATAAGAACTTTGTAATACAAATCGAGATAGTCTTAACTCGAGTGAAATTCAATATAGAAAAGTTTGCGTTGCTGTAAAGTTGCTCCCGAAATTCTGAATAGCTAAACATTAAACTTGTAACATCTTATTATATTAAAATCCCTGTTTAACTGTTTGCTAATTTTGCGTCAGGAGGAGCTGTAATGTTATCAGGGTTCAGTAGGCAAATGTATGTTAAGCGAAACATTTTTTTACAACCATAACTTAAAGCTTAATAAATATTACATTAGGAAGAGATCATTTATGCAATGAGAGTAAACACAATAAAACTCACAGTAGGTAACTCTCCAAGATAGGTATAAAATTAAAGGTTGTGTAGAAAGCACTTCTGATAAATTAATTATTTTTATAACCATTCCAATTACATAGGAAATCAAAACTTGACGAAATTGAGTTGAAATTAATCATTATGAAACTAATTATTCAAAACATATGGGTACCTACCACGTCCACAATAATGTGAATAAATATACATGATCGGATATCTGACGAAGTGTATTTTTCAACCAATTCGATAAATAAACGAAGAGCAAAACAAATACTGTAGGGAACCAGAGACACAAAAAAGCAGCTGCTGAAGAAAACAATGAGCTAATGTGAAATCGATAGAAATAGCAGTCGAAACAGCACTGCCATTTAGCAGCTCTTCGAATCCGCAGATGTATTTTCCCAGAGGAATTAAGTTATTAGCAAAGCGTTTGGTTCAAATACACGCTCGGCCACTGTCCGGCCATTTTACTCTTCAATTTGAATTCAATGGACGGAATTAGAGAGCGTTGGTTCGACACGTACTGCGAACGAGTTCGATAAAATACCTATATTACTGCACTGGGTTTTCTCAAGCATACCTACTCGCGCCGGTTTTTGCAAGCGTTCCACTCAATGGCTAGTGTTGTTGGAATTCGAGGTCTGGAGACTAAAAGGCAATGCCTGATTTTGGTGCCTTTTTCGCTGTTACCAAGACCCAAACTACTTTTATATGTCAAAAAAGATCCATCATCATGTCAGCTATACCTCTCAAATCTCGGTTTTAAAGGCTTACAAATCCTAAGTCTAATCAAGCGAGAGTATTAAAAAAAGTCTGGTCGTAAAGCCAACAAGAATTTGAAACAATCTTCCGCCGAACGTACCCTGATAGCTGCCGATTTCTTATGTAAGAGCCCGTGCTGCAACAGTGACTCTCTACATTAACAGACTCTATCACACCAAAGACTCTAGCGCTAATGTTGCACTTGAATTTGATTGAAAACTAAGCCAACTGCTATTTAACATAATATACAAACTTAAAAGCACTAGCGTATTTGACTTTAATAGTAGTGTCTTCAGATTAGGTCGAGTTCTAAAATGTTAACTACTGAACTCGAGCTTTCAACAACAGTATCGACAACTCTATTCTGGGACAGATTTTCCGAGTTCATGGCGAGTTACGACAGAGGAAATTAAGGTAAGCTGCTTACAATGTTAACATGTAATTCTAGAGCTTTCGCGCGGAGCTTGTATATTGCTTGCAATATCCACAATTCGCATTCTTGATGCCTAACTGGTAAGTGACTATCTTCATGGTTGAATTATAGTCGGCCACTGTCTCTGGTAGTAAGATACCATTAGAAGAATATGGTAATACCTGTCTGACGCGGACAATGCAATAAACTAACACTTCTATCTCGAAATAGCAAGTACATGTTTAGAGATAATATTGATAATGTTTATTTTAATAAACATTTTAACGTAATATTTTTATGTAAGTTTAATAACACATCGCGCCTTAGCTTCAGTGACGTAGGGGCTAAGCACTTTGGCTCGGCATCCATATTTGACAGAAACATTTACTTTGTGTTCTTTTAAAAACTTTATGGCAACTCTTCAGTGATGATAAAACATCACTGGAACACTGATAAAAACAATCCTATAGTCCATATTTTATTATTGTTTTTAGCATTTTCCATGCAGTATCTTTCTAAAGAAAAAAAAAAAAAAAAAAAAAAAGAGGCTTGCGAAAGATGCGGGTTCAAGTCCTGCCTGATGCCAACATGACCAAATGTCTTTTTCTGGTTTTCTTTAGAATCCTATAGTCCGTTCGCGTTAAGAGATTTTATTCTTGTCTTCGGATCTAGCACGCCCCTAACCAATCAATTTGTTCCTAATTAGAAAGCCAAGTTCAGTGCTCATTTGAATGTATTATTCCATACCTGTACCTGTTCTTGTAGGTTCTGAGATCGGTTTATTCCACTCTATTCACCTGGGTGATATCACCCGGGTGAAGAAAGTGGACTCTTGAGTGTCTTCATTTCACCTCGGAACTATTTCACCCAGGTGATATCACCCCGGTGAAATAATTCGACTCGAGCGGTGTCCGTTGTTCACCTCGGAATTAATTCACCCAGGTGAATAAAGGAGACATTTTTTTATGGATGTAGTGGAACTATATCACCCACACGAAGAAAGCTGGAAACTTTGAATTTCAAGGACAACTTGGTATCTACATCAGATTTAAATTAACAGAAGAAATGAGAATGAATTTAAATATTGCTTGCATTATTTTTCAATCATTTTCTCAACGTTATGTGTTGATTAAGCGAACCTTGTAAAATTTCATTAAAATATACGGAGCCCGTTGGCCGAACACATCATAAGTAAAAAGATAAACGGGCATTTCGTTTGGACCTACTCGTATGACCCACCAGCAACCACCAGGTATACAAACGACCATGAATACCTACTACCCAATGAGATGAGTAGCATTTTTCATATGCTTAGGAAAGTTTTTTTTAAGCTTATAAGAATGAATATGAAAAACTATTTTACGTATCATATATCCACTTTCTTCTGAATGTATAAAATGCAACTGATGACAAATATGCACGAGATATTCCTGAAAACGTACACAGGGCCCATAGTTACACTGACTACACGCCACCACCGTAACCCTCCGTTAGCAAAAAAGTTCTACATAGTCCTCAATGTCCTCAGTCTTGACATGCGGCTGTTGATTGGAAATCAATACTTCAGAAAAAAACACGTTTTCCGTTGAATGAAGCCCGTAACTTTTTTTCACTCATATATTTGAATCAGAATACACAGGCAACGTCATTCCGTGAAATGTTGAACCTAGGCCTTGTAAGTAAATTAACCTATTTCAGCACTGGTTGTGACTTTTAAAGGTACCGGGTCAGAAATTCCCGATGAACTTTAAGAGGGTAGAGTAAAATTAAGTGTTCCTTACATGAGTTGATTATTTTACGGTAAATAATTACTGACTTTTACATGAATTACTTTTGATTTATGGGTTTTTTTTTTACTGCATGGAAAATGCTAAAACAATAATAAAACATATTTTTTTCTTATTTTTCGCTTTGATCTACTGGCTCAATCGAAAAGTAAAAGCAAAACAAGCAGGATTTTTGATGACGTTCCTACTCGAAGTCTTCAACTTCAAGGGATTCATCCCCCCATCAGAGCCTGCTCACTCTAGCATTTGTTGGGTGATTTCACATCGAGGCGATCTCGCCTTTTTTCGAGAAACATTTTCTTTGCGTTTTCTACCGCTTGTACAACGGATTTTGTACTGAGAGCTGTTGGATATGATGCCCACGGCCTCTTTCTACTATCGCACCTACTCCGGAGCCGCCATGGTCTCGTACATTCCAGTTCCTTAGATTTTTCCTTCCCAGGACACTTAAATTGTGGAACGAACTCCCTGCCGAGGTTTTTCCGATGAGATATAGTATAGAGCTCTTCAAGAGGAGTTTGAAAAGAATCCTGCAGGGTCGGCAATGAGCAAGTAATTCCCCGTTGTTGCACACCTGTTCATAGGATGCGGTAACCGCTCACCATTAGGCGGTCCGCATGCTTGTTTGCTACCGTCGATGTTTAATAAAGTTCTGGATAAAGACTTAAAACGGTTTAAAATACTGAGTCGCCTTTGAATAAGTAACTTTCAGATTATTGAATACTTTTCTTCGTGGGTGATAAAGTTCCACTACATTCATCAAAAAATGTCGCCTTTATTCACCTGGGTGAATTGTTTCCGAGGTGAACAAATGATACCTTTTGAGTCGAATTATTTCACCTGGAGATTTTGCCCGGGTGAAATGATTCCGAGGTGAAATAAAGACACTCATTAGTCCACTCTCTTCACCCGGGTGATATCACCCAGGTGAACAGAGTGGAATAAACCCTCTGAGGTTAAATTAAAAAAATACTGCATTCTTAACTCAAACATACTAAAATTACGACGGTAGGCTCGCGCTTAACGGCTAGGTTCAAATTCGCTCGAAGAAGTGCAGGTTTTTGAATGGTCAGTATACCGTGACGGGAACAGTCAGCGTGTCGTTTGGGATATAGTCATGAGCGTACTATATGTTATGTTTATCGCGTATACTGTTACTTAAGTCTTAAAGGGCTGAATAAGCTTTTGTTGCCCCGAAAAACACGTAGTTCTTACTTCGGAAAATGTTTATGGTTTTATGGTCGAAGAGAGAACCCTTATACATAACATGTAAAGTTCCATTCAGTCTGTCTAACCGTATGTCGGTTACAAAACAGTTAAAATGTCATAAGCTGTAAAGTACATCTAGAGCAGAGTATTCCAATTCAATAAGACGCACCTCGGTCTCCCTTGTTTGAAAAATAATACGAAACAAACAAATAATGGGTATTGATTTTATATGTATAATATAATATAAACAGTTTGGGCTTAATACTAATGAGTGGATCACGGAGGAGCAATGTAAAAATTACCGAGCAAAGTTGAGATAAGGCTAAAGCATGCCATTTTTAGCACACACTGTAGATAGTCTTACTTGAAAAAACAAACCGTTTAAAACACCTTGTACTTAAACGGATATAATTGATGATTAAACGAACTTACCTTAAGTGAAGTTCTATCATAATTATATGAGTCGCTGCATCCGAAGGGATTTTATCACAAGGTAGTACATTTCTTCATGTACCAGGCATCAACACGTTTTAGAGCTGGTATCACTGAAACAGAAAAAAAAACAAATTCCCTCCCTACGGTAGGTGCGTCGCTCTGACAGGTGACAAGTTCATCATTCTTTTAGAGACAGATTTCCCTAAAGTTACTCGGGTTAGTTACCAAAGGGTATGATGGTAACTATGGGTAGGGTGGGAGCTAAAATCCCTTCGGATGCAGCGACTCATATAATTATGATAGAACTTCACTTAAGGTAAGTTCGTTTAATCATCAATTATACTTCGTCGCTGCATCCTCGGGATTTTATCACAAGGTAGATGTTTAGAGGTCTAGGGAAATCAATATCAAGGATTTACTAAATTGAATTTGATACCAAATTTTATTTTTGATGTGAGATAGGTAACGTTTATTATAATTTCACCTGTTTACTATAAAAACGCAACAAAATTAAGGACCAATGACCAAAAGTCAAAAGATCATCGCAGCTTCAGTATTATGTTCCAAGAAGAATATATATTAAGATAACTTCATGTTATAAATATGCTTTGCATAATAATTAATATTGATTTAAGCAATGTTAATTAAAAAAAAAACTTAATGGTAACTGTATGAACTTTGCTGTTACCACACACAAGAACAGGTATACATATACCACCTAATAATAAAACCTAATTTACTCGAATATTTAATCCATAGTAAATTCGGGATCAAAGAACGACGTCTATTGAAACAGGTTAGCAGCTTGAGCTGCAACTTTTCCGTTAATATTTTCGTAATAAATGTAAAGTAAGGTGGTACATAATTATATACAAGTACACTGGGCAGTGGTTTATTACAACAATTTAAATGCCCAGCATTGTATGTGCTCGTTGTGTGGGTGACACATAATTAGTCACCTAACTTAATTCAACTAAAGCTGTTGTTTGGAAAACCTATTCCCAAATAGAACCCAACGGCAGTGGGTACTTAAGTAAATTAGTTAGTAACTTACTCTCCTAGTTTTTGCTAATAATATTTCTTAATGTAAGTATGTTGTCTACTGCACAGAGTAAGCAGACAGCTTTAGTTTTTATTATTTTTCTTAAGAGTTTCTATGACTCTCATTGATTGAAATGTCCTTCCAAGATAGAAACTACACATGACTTAGTCAATGCAGCTGGCCTATGTTTTTAATCTAATAACCTAACTGAGGTATTATTACTTAGGTAATTTATGCCACTCTGGTGAAAGCTGGGGCGTTTTGTAAGGATGAGACGTCTTACTATTCTTTATGACAATGTTTTCGTGAGTGGAAATCGTCTATTTTTAACTATCGCTATGCGAATAATATCCGTAACACTGTAAGTAGGTAGGTACCTACAGTTCCCTGTTGGTACAGTGAAGGTTAGAATTGCATTAAGATATTCTACTGACTTCTCTCCTTAAATCTTCTTACTGTGAATTTCTTATTAAATGTCAAATCTTGTTTGGTTTGGTACACTACTAAAGTGTAAACTGATAAAAGAGCTGTTGCTTATGCGAAGGTGTTATTTTTCATTAAATTATTATTGTGATTTCAGTCCTACTCTCCCGAAAAACTTAACTTATAACCTATTGCGGTCATTTTAAAATGAAAGACCACGATGTCTTCTACTCGTGAGTGCGTATGCAACAAATTCTTAATGGTAGGTCACCCACCTACATAATAACAAATACTAAAACTATTAAATTGTAATTTAGCATCTGATTGCAATTAATTTCTTAATCAACAAACCTTGCCAGATGCGAACAATAAAAGCTAAAACTACTTCCTATAAATTGGTAATCTGCAAATCATTACCAAACATTTTTGTCTTTAGGTATATGCTGTCAGAGTATCTGCAAATGACTAAGTACTAGTCTTACTGAAATCGAGACAAGATAAAAATATTTTTCCAATACATTTCCTGTATTCAGAAATGCGATCAATGTGAGATGGTTTTAGTTCAATTTATAACTTTTAATCCCAAGTCAAAACCAGTCATGGCTTGGATATGGTTATCCACTATACCTATTGATTGATTTTGTTATTTCAAAAAATAACCACGGTATCGAGGTACTAAATCAAGTCTACATTACAAGTTGTGCCTATTGAACGGCTAAAACAGCAGTTGTACCTTTAAAAATCATCTACTCAATCGTTAAATGACAAATTTAACGCTTGCTGAATTATGAGTAGTCACTAATGTTTGCTAAACGGCAAAAGTGTAGCATTTTGCATATAAAAGAAATCCGCGTGCGTAGCACACCACTCAACAACAAGTAAATCAAGTAGATACATGTATGCATATACATTTAAAAGACGGCTGTGTTTATGTACTTACACCATTATTAAGTGTTGTTATTCAACTTGTTATTGTTAAACGCGTGGCTGCATTAAATACTTACTGTGTTAATTATTAGGTGGATTAGGTTTATCGCTTCATAAGAATAAACTATTAATAATAAAGAATTTAAGTGTCTCTTCAATTCATGTTGTTTCAAATGCTTTTGCTTATTTATTATATTAAAATAAACTACTATATAAAAATAAGTTGGGTTTTCCTTTCTGACGCTATAACGCACAGACCAATTTCCACGGTTTTGCATTCGTTAGAAAGGTCCCGCGCTCCGTGAGGTTGATAGCAAAGAAAATTCAGCAAAATTTCAACAGAAAAGTGGGAAATTCTTTTTTCACATACAGCTAAGGCCACGCGGACGAAGTCGCGGGCGGCTGCTAGTCATAGATAATTATTTCTTGAATAATAAAGAAAATTTTGGAAAACTTACATGGGTTCTCTGCCACCAGGTAAGGTTATCAAACCATCAGCAAGGTAAGATACAGAAAAATACTGGTAAGGCTAGGTTGTTTAATACATACCTGACTTTTCATAATCACTATGAAAATAATTTTCATTTCATTTTATGTTTTATTTCATTTCATTTCATTTCATTTCATTTCATTTCTTTTTATTTCATTTCATTTCATTTCATTTCATTTCATTTCATTTCATTTCATTTGTTTTCATTTCATTTCATTTCATTTCATTTCATTTCATTTCATTTCATTTCATTTTATTTTATTTCATTTCATGGGCCATTCACGGATTGAATATAGGCCCTTAATTCAGATATTGCGATATCGTTACCGTCATGTTGACTCACGGCCAACTCCCAGGTTTGTTCCTTATGTACAGATCAAGCTATTAAGTCTCAAATTTGAGATCATTTTTCTGTATTTATATGCCTTCGTGATGACTCGCGGCCAACCCCCAGGTTTTTATTATACCTTCGTGATGACTCTCGGCCAACCCCCAGGTTTTTTCAATACCTTCGTGATGACTCTCGGCCAACTCCAGGTTTTTTAAGAAGTAAATAAATAATATTTTTTTTATTAGGCACCGGTACTCACCGGGATGGTTTTCGGCGTCGGCCTCTAATTACATAGCTAATTGAATACTTCATTCTGCTAAATCCGCATTGGATTGTCATTTTCTCATATTATGTTGTGAACTTCGTGGGCAGCAAGCCTACGTGAGTGGTTATCCCGTGGTAACACGGGTGTTAGCCTTCATCATATTATGAATATTGTAAACGGTAACCACGAAGTGGTATCAAATGTATTTAAATATAAATTTTATAGCAACTAGAGTAAGTTATGATGTTAGCCATAGCTGTATAGCTACAAAAGCTGTGGCGTGGCTACTCAGATGTGTCTGTGTAGTAGCAAAATGAAACATTATTTCAATGTCAGGTACTTCCATTACTAAGACTTATTCTTAGTCGTTAGTCTTCAATTGAAATTACAATCTTATTCTAGAAGTTTTTAGGTACTAATGTATATAGAAAGAAAGGTTTTTGTTATGCAAAGATAGCACAAAATAACTTACAGTTTGGTCTTTGATTTGATTTTCACCTTAAAATGCTTTCGAAACCACACTCGCGTTGTGGGCCTGGCCGTGCTCTCGTTACGGGACGTCCTCTTGGACAGGAATAAACAGGAACCTTTATTCTGCTTGGCTAATTTGTTGAAAATGCACCGACCAATTTGGTACGGGAAAAAACAGGATCTTCTTCTTCTGTTTGTCTCGTTTGTTGGAAACACACACTCAGTGTGCGTTTTATCGTAATCTCGTTACGGTGGGTCCATTTTGGACAGGCCTCAACAGGATCATAAACAGCTAAAATTAATGCCAACATTGATTAAGACCACTTCACGGTCTCATCATTGACGTGTTTTGTTAAATTTAAACATTGCATCGTCATGCTATTGCTTAGCTTTGTTTACAGTCATACGAAGATTCACTTTTAATCACGAGTTCTCTTATTAAAACATTTTGTGCAAGAAAATGTGGGTAGATTTTTATTGTAGATCGTATTTAGTTATTGTTTAAAACGAAAGGTAAGTACGATCTTAACGTTGTATTTCATTTAGGATCTATCGATTTACACTACTACAACTATTGCAAACACTTCAGCACTTAAAGAAACCGTTATATAAAAAATATAACGAGAGAGGGTGTGTCGATGCCCGAACACTAGAAACGAATGATGAACTTGTCACCTGTCAGAGCGACGCACCTACCGTAGGGAGGGAATTTGTTTTTTTTTCTGTTTCAGTGATACCAGCTCTAAAACGTGTTGATGCCTGGTACATGAAGAAATGTACTACCTTGTGATAAAATCCCGAGGATGCAGCGACGAAGTATAATTAAGAGTGTGACCAGTCCGATGCGCATCGCGTATATCTAACTCAATTAACTAACGAAGGGACGAGTGATTATCTCACTCCGCTCGACTGCATTGAGTTACATACATTATTGGTCACTAAACGTCCTTAATTACTGAAATAGGAATTAAAACGCAAAAAATACACTCCAACTGGCTATCAAGCGAAAAAGGTGTGACCATTATTTTCATGTCAATACAAGATTGCTGAATGTTTTTAATCCTGCTTGTCTTGTGAACCTATCTATACATATACATGTATAATACAAAGTCGGATTTGTTCCAGCACTTGTAACTCGAGAGCTGCAGGGCCGATGTTCACAGTTCCTTATTTTTTGGAATTTGAAAGATAGGAAAATATGTGAAAAACACATGCTCTGCCCTTATATTTTTCAATTAAAATCTGCCTAGTCGCTCCTAAAATTTGTGCCTGTATTTGTGGCACTATACAAATGCCATGAATTTTCCTTTTATCTTTAGCTTTTGCGTAATGCTGTTATTTTGTTTTACTTCTCATCCTTTTTAATTACTTTAGATGATTCCAATATAATGAAGTTGGTTTACCTATTGTTTTTATTTGGTAATTTCAATATCAGCCCGATATCAATGGTCCCGATTCAACAAACCACGCAAGAATTGGTTTAAATTTCCAAACCGGTACCTGTAAAGTGATTGTTGACAAAACAAATATTTACTATGGAACTTACCCTCAGTCGGTGGTCTCTATGTCTTACCTTAACACTACAGGGCGTAAAAACACTGGAGTCACAAAAAGTTTGTAGTCACAGAACACATAAATGATGGCATATGCAAACGTAATAAAATTATAGTGTTGATAATCTCTCACATGATTTCAATGAATGCCATTGGCCCAGATATATTCATCTTTACATTCTTCCTAGGGGATGAAGGACTTGCACCCATTCTTCTAATACTACTTTGGAGTCAAACTGATGACCTAGGACCAATTAAAACTGAATATTTGACATGAAGATAGATCAAAATGATGAATCACTGTAGTAAAAAAATATATAAATATTTGGAGGTTTCAAATGGTGATGGCGCCATGATAGTAATAATAGCTCGAAGAGAATAAATTAAATCACATATATTGTTCCGACACTTTTGTGCAGAGGGATATTTCTTCCACTGAAATTTAAAATATTGTATTCTAACATTAGATATATTTATACAGAACTAGCTGTTTTGCCCGACGTCATTCTTATATCATTAAACTTTCGCACATTTTAAACCTTTCCTGGACCTATACAGACAATTTTGAAGTAAATTAATCCAAATCGGTCTAGCCATTCTCGAGTTTTAACGAGACTAACGAACCGCAATCTATTTGTTTACATAGAGTTATTATAACATAATAGTCGGTATCGACATCGATATTGCTGAGGGTTGACCTTACCTGGTCGTAAGATCTAGAATAACAATAACATAGCATAAACATAAACGGCCTATATACGTCCCACTGCTGGGCACAGGCCTCACCTCAACTGTGAGGTGGAACAAGCCATACTCCAACATGCGGGCTCAGTGCGGATTGTTGGAGGGGTTCAAGGTTAGTGAGCAACCTTAATGTCAGATGTTATCAAGCCGCCCTAAGGCCTAGGCTAGGCTTGACGACTGATATCTGGCGACGTCAACCGGGACCAACTGCTTAACGTGCCTTCCGAAGCACGGAATCTGTTGTGTTGTCTGAGAATAACAATACATAATATTAATCCACTAAATTACATCCCTCACCAGTAAATCCTTCAGATGCCTGCCAATTAACGTGTGTTCAAATAGTCGTAAACAGCCCATTTATCATAATCAAGCGTATGTTAATTCGCCTTGACATTATCATAGCGTCGCTCAAACACGATACATACTAAAAATCCGTCGTCTCACCGATAAGTCAGTAGTACAATTACCATTCTCGCTTCGTCGTATAAGGTTTCACCTTATCAAACCTATCTGCAGAGAAGGAATGTGGTTTTAGACACAACCTTTACAGTAGGGATGCGTCTTATAGATCTTTTGGAAAATCGGATCACAAGCATACGATCCAGCAATTTTTTGATTGGATCAATACAAACGTTCGGTCTCGAGTTATCTTGGGTAAACACTGTCTTATTAGCCTGATCTTAATGTTAATCATCATCTTGGTCATCATCACCCCCTTTGTGGGGAGACTCTCTTTAGATTCTGAAACATTATAATCAACAATATCGGTACGACAGCATGCGATCCTATTAGCGAATTGGATCGTGGCACTATACGATCTATTCCGATCCTTAAAATCGGATCGATAAACAGGATCGCGCATCACTTTGCATCTCTCGAAGTAAAACGTAAGTACTTTTAGTTTCGCCCATTAAGACTTTAAGCAGATGACGTATTTTTTATAGCCGCAGCCAGCCTGGGGTGCAATAAATAAATAAACTTTAACTCATTTACGGAGTAAATAAAGATCGTAAATGTGCCAGAGGTAATTACGCTGAAAATAAATTATTAAAACTTCAACTAGTAAGGGAGTATGCAGATTATCCAATAAAATACTAAACTACATAATTTATACGGGTAAAAAATAATAATTATTTAATTTTTGGTTCAATTGTTTTATAAATAAAACACGTTTTTCGGAGCGAGCAGGAACACAAAGTGAACGTTTATTTTTTTTTAATAGTTAGCAGAGCATCGGACCACAGATAATAGCAACAATAGACAATTACATTATTTTGAGATAAATCAACACCCCCACTTATCAAAATAAACTAATATCTATCCTAGAAACTGTCTTTCTTTCTTATCATCCTTTACACTTTGAATACCTAACATCTTCATAAAGTAATTATGCTTAACACTACCTAAGCCCTTTGTAAACAAATCAGCTGGCATTTCAGCTGTTTCCAGATATTGCAGATTTACAATTTTATTACTAACACATTCTCTGCAAAAATGGTATCGCACATCTATGTCCTTATTTCTTTTATTCAAATTATTATTTGAAGACATTTTCAAAGCACCTTGGTTATCATTGTACAAGTTAATAGTGTAAGACTCATCAATTAATTCTTTTAATAAATGACAAAGATAAATTGCTTCCCTACATGCATCTGTTATCCCCATGTACTCTGCCTCTGTACTCGAGAGAGCAACAGTTTTTTGCTTTCTAGCTTCCCAAGTAATAACTGCTCCAGCCAACAGAAAACATAGACCCGTGTAAGATCTTCTATCAATCAAATTGTTCCCCCAATCTGCATCAACAAACCCTTCCAACTTTGAATTTCCAGTCCTAGTATATTTCAATCCAAAATGCTTAGTTTTCTTAAGGTATCTTAAAATTCTCTTTGCATAAGCCCAAGTTTCCTGGTTGTAGCAATTATTAAACTGACTTAAATATCCTACAGAAAATGCTATGTCTGGTCTAGTTAACACTGCTAAATACATAAGTGCACCAATTAACTGCTGATATGGTATTTGGCTTTCACAATTTTTATTTTCCTTGGTTACATTTAATTTAGGCTCTAAAGGTGTATCTACAACTTTACAATCTGCCATATTAAATCGGCTTAGCAACTGATTTACATATTTCTCCTGGCTTAATGTAACTGTGCCACTTACAACATCAATATTAACAGTCATACCCAAACAGTTCTTAACAGGTCCCAAATCTTTTAATTTAAACTTTGAAGCTAACACCTGTTTCAAATGATTACATTCTTTACTATCATTTGTAAAAATAAAAAAAACATCGACATACAATGTAACAAATGTCTTTTTACCATCATTATTTTTAATGTATAAACATGGTTCTAACTTAGAGCGGTTATATCCAATACCAATGAGACACTCATCCACTTTCTTGTACCAGGCCCTTGAGGATTGTTTAAGACCATAGATTGCACGATTTAATTTTAAAACTTTACTATTATCATCTTTATCGTTAACTAAGCAATCTGGTCTTTCCATGTAAATCACTTCCTCAAGTTCCCCATTCAAGAAGGCTGTGGTTACATCTAGATGGGTGACATCTAATCCAAGTTTAGCAGACAATGCAAACAATAATCTGAGCGTAGAATGTCTAACTACAGGTGAAAATGTCTCAGAATAGTCCACATTCTTCTTCTGCATGTAGCCTTTGGCCACTAAACGAGCACGATATCTGATGTTATTGTCACTATCAACCTTTTTACGTAGCACCCACTTGCACTTCACTACAGTCTTGCCATCTTTTGGCATATCCACCAGTTCCCAGGCATTGTTGTCCTCAAAACATTGTAGTTCTTCATGCACTGCACTTAACCACTGATCTTTTTCATCACCTTGTAGAGCTTCTTCCAAGGATAGTCCACTAGCATCATCAAACAATTCTTCAGGAATACACTTGTTTGACATCCCTACTTTCCAACCATACCTATTTGGCTGTTTCTTTATTCTGGTTGATCTTACATGCTCCTCAGGTTCACTAAAATATCCATCAGGAATGTAGGTGTCATCAAATGGTTCTTCAATTATTACAGAATCCTCATCACCGGTTACATCCTCCGCAATCAGTGTATCATCAGCGTCCCCCACTGAACATGAGTTTTCTCCACTTTCAATAACTGGTATACTGACTTCTGTGACCTTCTCATCTTCCATGATTATGACATCTCTGCTAGTTGTGACACGTTTTGTATGAGGATTATAAATACGATAACCTTTGACAACTTCTGAATAACCTACAAGAATATGTCTCTCAGATTTCCGGTCCCATTTCTGTCGCTTTTCTTTGGCAACATGGACCATGACATCACTACCAAATATTCTTAAGTGACTGATATCAGGTTTCCTTGCAGTCCACATCTCATATGGAGTCTTGTCACTTAAAGCAGGAATCACTGTGCGGTTTTGCAAATACACTGCTGTATTGGTGGCCTCTGCCCAGAATTCCTTGTCCATATTTGCATCAAATAATAAGCATCTAGCTTTTTCAACAATGGTGCGATTATTCCTCTCCGCTAAGCCATTCTGCTCCGGAGTATATGGGTTGGTTCTTTGGTGAGTAATACCTTCTTTCTTCAGGTATGAATCAAATTCCTTATTACAATATTCACAGCCATTGTCACTTCTTAAAGTTTTAATTCTTTTGTTTGTTTGATTCTCAACTTGCTGTTTAAATTCTTTAAACCTATTCAATGCTTCACTCTTGTGTTTCAGGAAATACACGAAAATCATGCGGCTAAAGTCATCAATGAATAGTATGAAGTATCTGGAACCAGCAATCGAATCATGCTCCATAGGCCCACAGATGTCTGTGTGGACTAACTGTAGAAGTTCCTTGCTTCTTGATCCTTCATTTGCATTTGGAAATGGCAGACGACACTGCTTTCCCTCACAGCAGACTGTGCATGATGACTTGCTGAGGTCAACTTTCTCACTGAGGTTCATTCCTTCTACTGCACTTGTCATTTTGTTTAAGTATGTACTGTTAACATGGCCTAATCTTCGATGCCAAGTATTGCCTGTCACTGCCAATGTGGCTAGTAATCTGTCAGGCATTCTCAATTTGTACACACCATTAATTAACGATGCTGTCGCGACTAATTCATTCGCTTTGTTGAACACTGCACAACCATCAGCGGTAAACTGTACTTGGTTTCCGGCTTGTATCAATTGGCTCACTGACAATAAGTTCGTTGTCAATCCAGGAACACATAAAACGTTCTTCACTAAAACTTCAAATTCACATTCATCTGTTTTAGTTACAATTCTGACATCGCCGGAACACGACACCTGCACTTTATCGTTGTTGGCAACGAAAATATCTTTCATTGTAGGTGACGAAACATTTATGATCCATTCTCTATTTGCTGTTATATGCATACTCGCGCCAGAGTCGATGTACCAATCGTATTTGTTGTATTGGCCACTTAAAAACACTGTACTGAATGCGTTAGTTTGTTTTCTCACAAAATTGCTTGCATTTGTGTTTAAGTTTTCATTATTTGGACACTGATTCTTGTAATGGCCCGGTTGTTTACATCTGTAGCATTTGACATGACTTTTGTTACTGACATTGACATTTGCTTTCTGCGGCTGACTTCGCTGCGCACCGCCCACAGATAATTTATAATTTTTCTTAGGTTGCCACTTCTGCGTACCGCTTGCAAATGCACTGCTGACGTCACTTGAATCATTTTTGCCCACTTCCGTTTCCATGTCCATGAGTTTTGTTCTAATGGCGTCGGTTGTTATCATGATACCTGAATGTTCAATGGCCATTATCATCGGCATGAATTTTTCTGATAATCCAGCCAACAATAAGCACCCGATCCACTCATCACTGATTTTAAATCCAGTTCCACTTAGCTTCTGCCCGGTTTGAACAATTTGCGTGACATACGACGTCATTGATGAACAATTCTCCAATCTGATTGAAATTAAATTGCGCAGGAGGCTGATTCGTCTTGAAAATCCTGAATCATCAAATAAAGCTCTTAGCGTTTTCCACAATTCTGCACACGTTTTCACTTCTTTTATATGAACATACAACGTGCTATCAATCGTCATAATTAGCTTGGCCTTAGTTCTGGCGTATTCTGCGGCTTCTAATACTTTCCCAGGTTCTGGTTTCACGCAATGCAGCATGCCCTCCAGGATTAGAAAATTCTCCGCGGCGAACATCCATTCACTGTAGTTTTCCCTCCCTTTTAGCTTGGGTACATTTACGAGGTAGTTGGACGACATTCTCGTAAATTATTATTGCAAACACAAACTTGGCGACGTCTGATCTTGTTACCATGTATTTGCTATCAAAAACTACTTTACTGAATTTAACTAAGGGGGCTGGGCCCATAACCTATAAATAAAACACGTTTTTCGGAGCGAGCAGGAACACAAAGTGAACGTTTTTTTTTTTTTAATAGTTAGCAGAGCATCGGACCACAGATAATAGCAACAATAGACAATTACATTATTTTGAGATAAATCAACATGTTTCATGTTCACTGATAAATTATTACTTTGCAAATGTTTTGTTTTCTGGAAATAAAAGTAGGGAAACATTATTATTACGTAAGGATTTCTCGTAACGGTCCTAAACAAGCATACCCTTAATCCCAAATAACACTAGCAGATACAACAAGCACCTACTCCTGACAATCAAACGTATACAGTTCAATGATTCGGCGGTGAAGTTTGGTGTGGTTCCAAACAGGGAATCCGATGGGACGATTGAATATTGAACACCCTCACTGGTCCTAAGGCGGCCTGCGCTATCTAATCCAACACTACTCTGGACCGCTGATAGTGTCGTTCAGGTGTGTTTCACTTGGAGCACCTAAAATCTGAATGCGAAAACTAGTCCTGCAACGCAATGTTATTTTAGGAAATCTTCTCAATTAATTAACTATGGCCAGATTATTTTAAAGGCCAATCAATAGCACCATTTTAAAAGTGTAAGCGTAATTAGGTCAATCACATGTTTTATTCTATCCCTTACAATAATTCGGTTTTTATCAAAAATCGAATTATAATGTTATTCATGTCAATCCTCAATTTGAATATAGCATAATTTAAAGTGGCAACATTTATGATTTCATTGAATTAAGTGAATAGGTAGTAAGTTTGGAGAAAATAACTAACAAATGAAATGTTTTTAATTTAAATAACTTTGACTTAGTTGAAGTCAACCTATTTGAAACCACACGATATTCCAAACTTTTGAGGAGCTATTAGTGGAATACACATGAAATTTTGTGTAGAGCCCCCGATATTTGCTTAGGATTAAGAGATTCGGCTGCGCGTAGAGTTAAACGATAAACAAAAGCTGCTTTGCCGCAAACTGGTGTTTGTTTAATTGTACACGCATGATAACGGTGACGTCACACGGCCCGACCCACTTCTGGGCTTCATTTTCGGTTGTTGGGGTGGAGGTGGAGCTGTGTGCGCTTAGGCGGTTATGGGGAATCGCTAAGACGGTGAGCCTGTCGTCTATAACTCTTGGGGGCAAGGTTAAAATACCCTTTATTATGTTTCGCGCGATATTTACTCTGAAGACTCATTTAACATTCAAGTTGTGTGAATGCCTATTAAAATGGAAGTATAGCAAGCAGAGTTAGTCCAATCTAGGTAATTTGCGTATTTATTTTATTCAAAATTTATAACATTTTCCCTATCAAACACATATCGAGAAAGTTTGGCTCCGCGACAAAATAACAAGTTGGCACATTGACAGATTCTTTGTATGTTCTCAAGTCCTTCCAACAATTTAGTGACTAACTCATAAACTTCTATTGGCTCCGTTTCTAAGAGATGTTCTAAAATATTTCTAAATGGTTCAAGGAACTGGAAGTTAGCTGTGCGCAACCTGCCTCTATTCAGGATCACTTGGTCGACTTTGCTCAAACTAGACGTTTTTATAAGTTTCATAATTTATTGTTCCTAATTTTCTTAAGATAGCTGTCTGAGAGGTGGATTCGAGATCGGGATCAGAATGTGAATTGAGATTGACACTTCAAGTGTCTTACGGCATATGGACGTCTTTTCCTCATACAAGTTGACAATCATCACGTTGCCGCCATGAAGAAAGCCAGACCAATGAAAAAAACAGGAAGAAGGAGAGGAAAACGTTCACTTTGAAAGTGCCATGGAATGTCTCACTACGCCACTATTGCAGACTAGCTACTGAAAATTGTCAGTAAAGCTAAGTTGAGTACAAATGAGCATTAGTCTCAAGTATTTAGTGATTGCCATCAAAGGTGGTGCCCAAACCATAAAACCTTAACCCACTGCACGACCGTGGAAAAGCCAAAGATATACAATGAGAAACGGTAAACGAACGATTAAATCGCACCGTCCCTGGTAATAATATAAACAACTGATTAAACTGGCCCTGCGGTCACAAAAGGAGACATTAGTTAAGGGCTAGTTTTCACTGCGTCATTAAAAGATTATGTACAGAAAGGCCACTCAAGCATGCACGCCGCGATGATTGCCTAAGATTCTTTAATGCACTTGTAATAATAAGAGTAACATAGCTAGAGTACTTTAAGCATGTTCTACGAAAAGAAATACTATTTACATTAAGTTTGAGAGTTTTTTCTGTTTTAATATTCATCAATGCTGCATCGGGTAGCTTAGCGGTTAGAGCAGCTACCGTTCGAATTCAGCCTGATATCTATACGCATTGTTTGTTCAGGCATTTCTTCTATCTTTAACATATTTTTTTTTGTAAATCCTTGATTCAATAATTTCATCAATCTTTGTAGGTAAGTACAACCTAATCCATTATGAGGAATGAGGTAAATAACTTCTTCACTCAAATGTGGTTAAGACCATAACGGCACAGACAAATCCAGGTTGACCAGCTCAGTAGTTATACATTGCTGCACTTGTCAACCCCATATCTGGACCTCACAGCTGCGTAAGGAATGAATGGGAGGTCACCTTGAAGACCACAATAAAAAAGAAAAAAAGGTAAAAAATATGTTACATTTTGCTAATTTATTTATTACAGCCTGACATGGTTTCAGAAGGTCTAACCATTAAAGATATGCGTACACTATCCGCAAGATGATGTAGAAAATCCTTTACAAAGAATGAAGGTGACGCGCGCAAAAGTTTATGTTCAACCGTCTGTACGCAATAATTCCGTGACTGCGTTGCGAACCGATAATAGTAGGAAGTGATAGGAGTAACGTACCGGGGAAACTGGTACGAAAGCCGTAACGAACGCAGTCGCCGGACTATTAGCCGAATGCTAGCCGGCATCCATTGTTCTTTGTGTATTCTATTTATATATGAAGACAATGTTCAGTAAATATATCAGTCCGTGCTGTAAAATTCACCCTTTCACAACTAGCTAAAATAATAACAACAATTGATTTAGGATAAACCGTAGATATTCTGCAATACAATGTAACAAAGAATGATCATTTAATTTGGAACAATGAACAAGGCGGCATTTTCGGTAAAACTGCTATTTAACTGAGTAGCTTGAGGTTTCCTTTTGATTTCCATCACCGGAGATTGTCCAAATTCTGTAAATTAACACAAAGAAGGTAGGAAACAAACAACATACAAAGAAAAAGGTGTTCACATGATTTTGAGCTGGAGTAATTAAACCTTAGTTTCATGTATTTTTAAGAAGCAGTTAAATATTATTCTGACCAGCTTTGATTACACCATTAGATAAAATGAAAAAAATATCAAATTCAAATTGTACTCCAAAAAAGCCTAAAACAATATTGAACTTAAAACCTAAAGGTTCATGTTAGTACAACCCGGCACATAAAACCGGGTATTAGATGAGACCATCTAAGTTCAAATCTAAAACTTTGTAATTCTTGTCAGTGAAAAGTCGATCAGCTTGAAAACTAAGAAAGCGCATTAGTTACTAAAGTAAAAAGTTATCTGTCTCTTTCTACCCCGCTCATTGAGTTAAATGGCTATTAAGAGTCTGCGGGTAAGTGAGGATTTGCGGGGTGGATGTTTATAATTAGAGCAGGAGATGCACAGCCACGGTGTTCTGGTGTTAATCAGCGGCTTGAGGCAAAGACGGTAGCGGGGTTTTATCACCATACGGAACTAAAAGGGTTTTGAGAAAATAACGCTAAAATATATTCCTAATTTTCCCGACTCGGTTGGCAATGATCTAGCTTGTAAAGGGGGATCAACTCCACCCAGGCCACCAAGATTGTTTATGTCTTAGGTGTATCATCTATTTATACGTTTGTATTTAAAGTAATAAAAGTACTTGAGTGTTAATCGTATAAAAAAAACCCTTTAAGTACCTTTTTTTTAACAGGTGAAATACATTTACGTACTTTCCGCTGCTTGGGGGAGGGCGGAGGAGTGTGGGACTCACCTACCCCAGAGGAGGGTGGGAGTACTCACTAAAACACGGGGCGGCCTTCTTTTGCGCGTGACCAGGGTTTCCCGAGAACTCTCCTGAGGAGCCACTCTACCGGTGAAATCCTGGCGCGCTGTGCCGGCAGTCCGGCTCACCTCGAGGGAAGTGGTGCCTCCCCTCTTACTACCGTCGGCCGTGTACGGCAGTGCAAGGCCACTCCACACTGCCGTACTCCTCGGGGTCACATGTGCAATGGAAGCACACAGCCCACGTCGTGTGCTTTCCGAGCGACCCCAAAAGGCGACAGGCGGGGGTGGACCTCGGCTGCATTCTTACGCTCCAGACCACAGGGCGAACCCTTTCAGTACCAACTCGTTACGAAGCTCTAAAACACGAAAACTCTCAGTGCAGTTGCTGCACGAACTTATGACCATGGCCTTCCATAGGCCGCTCAGCGAGCATAACTCTTTAGTTATGCTTGGAGTTTATCTGATGGATAAAATTGAGAGTTCATCTCAAATAAGCAAAGTAGAGCCGTAATGCGTGTTAACTAGATTATTAATATTTTCACATTAAGAGCCTAAATTGTCATTCACTTTTGCCGATCTTGCGCTTTTGTGGTCCAATCATCCACAAACGGGTCCAGAACGTCCCAATAAATTAATAATAATTTCGTGTAAACTAATAGGCTATGAAGTGTTGGTAAGCGTTCTTGAGTGGACAACTCATTCTGGAAGCGTCGTCTTGGTCTTGGGCGTCCTCTAGCAAGGTGGAGCGACTACCTACTTTAAGCTCCTGGCAGGTTCTGACTAAAGCAGGCAGAATCATGTGGGGCAATCATCTATATACTTATGAAATCTTAGTTGAAGCTCAAAGTTCATCGCTTGCGCCGTTGCTGTTTAAACAAACCGCGCTATCTCCGCGCGCAGTCGCTAATTTGCGCAGCGACGCGACGTCCATCCTACTCGTACTACTTCTGAAGGCTGGACGCGATTATGCCAGATAGTCTCAACATGATTTATTTCGTCAAAGTTCAGTTCACTAATATACTTTAGTAAAGACACAAGAAATATCACCTATGTCAATCTCTGCACTTCAGGTATTGTAGTGTAAGGCGTGAAATTCCTAATGAAATTAAGTGCTGTATTTTGACACTCGAACTCGTTGAACGCTTCTGGTTTACCAAATATCAGGTATCAAGCTTTAGGATTTCTTGAAAACATTTGACACTACGGTTCATAAGTATCTTTCCTTATAAACGCTATAACAATTCCTTTTTCAGCCAAGTGAACTACTGCACTGCCAAAATTGTAGTGATGCCTGTTGTTTGTTTATCTAGTTAAGTAGTATTGTGACTAGCTCCCTCATCAAAGGAGATGCCAATTAATCTAATTCGAGATGGTATTATGCGTAACATTGTTTGCGAACGATTATGATAATATTATTCGGTTACTGCTATGTACGTACAACAATATTTGTGCAATTGCTAGCGTAGTTTCCCTCGACTAATATAACATTACCACAGAGTATGAAAACAATGCAAGTAGAGAGTTCTCGGACAGGTGAATTCGTATTCTAGGTGGAAATGGTTATAGAATCACCATTAAAAATGGTACCTTTGTTCTTATGTAACGATGAAAAATATCACTACAAAAACAACTCGGTGTAGGTATCGGGCGAAGAGAATAGCGCTAAGAACTGACGGTTGTTGGGCCAGAAGGTTTTAGATAGGAGATCATTGAAGGGCAAACGTAGGATTACGGTAAATACAGGCCGTTTGCCGGTTTAGAGATCTCAGGGGGAGGCCTATGTTGAGCAGTATGTGGACGTCGTGTGGCTGAAAATGATGATGATGACTATGATCAGGTATTAAGATTTGAGCTGAATCTGCGGCAAACCGGATGGCCACTCTTCCAATTAAACTATCGAGACCCTAACTGGCCCGCCGATCCTCAGTTAAATAATATCCAGGAAAAACGGATACCAAACTTTGCTCATCCAAATAATCAAGGAAATACAACGCAACGTCCAACACTCATTCCCAGGCGTGCAACTACAAAAACCCTTGCGACGTCTCCACAATCTCATCTAATACGTGACATTCAAATTTGACTCTTAGGCCTTGGTGATACGATGGTGTTAAATATGAGCAAAAAAGCAAAGGCCTACTGCTCTATTAAGCGACAAAGGGACCGCGGCAAAGGCACGTACGGTAGTGTTGCCACTCGATTGTCAATTATCGATAGAAGAAAAAACAATAGGTTTTTATAGCTCGGCAACTGTAATACTATCAAAATATAGTGATACTACACTTCGTGTGCAACGATGGAATAGATAGCAGTGAAGTGAGTGCTTCTCTCTATCAAATAACTTAACGACATTAAAGCAGAGATTTGTAATATCAGGCTGTTACAAGTCATATCAATAGGGGTCATACTTAGACTAAGTAGGTCACATCTGTTACATTGACTTCACCTTAAATTATTCACTAATATTTTTGCGAGTGTACAAACAAATCGACTATAACAAGAGGTTACATCGATAGGACTTCCCAGCTGTGATTAGAAATAGTGTATTAATCTGCATCAAAACTATTGCTATTTGTACTAACGATAGCTACACTGATTTTAAAGGCGATTTCGATAGATAGACAAGTTATCGATTTTTCGGCATCACTAAAATACAAGCGAACTGTATCGCGGTCTCGGTACTTAGCAAAACAAATATGCCGGTCGGTAGCGATCGCATGTGAACGAGAATGATTCGGGTACCTACTGTTTTTGTTGGCACCGAGCGTGTCACCGTTTGCTATCGACATGTTAAATCAATTAGAGGCTGTGGTGTACGTGTGTCGAGCTTTTAGGGTAAGTGCATTAGCTTTATTTTGTTTTTAGACTAAAGTCTCCCACTGTAGGGCAACGGCCTTCATACTTCTCCTGCACCGTTGTCAAACGATAACCAGGAAAGCTCGTCCCTTTTATTACTGTCTTGATCCACTGTGTGGCGATATTCAATATCGCTTTATACAGGGTATTACTTTCAATGCCTGTCAATTTTTCAGAGGAGGTAAAGTTTTGGGCTAGACTAGTTTTATGTTGTTTTTCCGGCTAGATATGATCTTGGGACCACCGGGTTCTTAGCCAGAGTGTTTTACCACTGTTCTCATGAAAAGGATAACCATTTATTTATAGAGGCATCTGAAATACTGCAAACTGTTTTTACGATGACTTTTAAGCCTTTACATAACTGCCCAAGTGTCGAAGTATCGAATAGTCTACAGCTGATTATTTTCATTTTCGCACTGCTATACCTCCACAAAAGGTACAACAACAAAGAAAGCTTTTAACCGTCAACTGTCCCACCTTAGCTACACCCTATGAAATCTAGTTACACTAGCCAATAACAAAAACAAAAACCTTGCCCAGTCACAAAGAAAACTTATTAACTATTAAGGAAAAAAGCCGATGTCGGGATACGTGTTGATAATCTTGGCAGCCGTCGCCGGACGTCCGGCGGACGGCGCGACGCGATCCGGCTGTCCGGAATAAGAAACACGCATTTTACACTGCACGACGGCGACACGTAGAAAATTGACGTATTGTAAAATCAATCACCCGGTTTAACAGTAAATAAAAAAATATTATTAAAGTAACTGATAGTGCTTTTACGCCTCGGCCGTTGATACGAGTTCCAGCATTATTTTACGTAAAAAATGTGTAATGTCACATTAATTTTCATTTGATGGACATAGAAATTCATTATGAAACATAAATGTAAGAAGAATTACAAACTCTGAACATGCAGATATCCTACCTCCCTATGTATAAAACTGAATTAGCACTAACAGCATTACTTTAGCTAGCCCTGTCACTCAATCGCAAATGTTGACCGCAGTAAAAATGAAAGAGTCTCAACAGATCCTTAGCTAGAGCTGTTTTACAAGACTGTTTGGCTAACGGGGCTGTTGTTTTTTGACATCGTGTCACGATCCTGGCGTGATAGTGGCACGATCGTGTCGCGATCGTGTCGCTAGGCGTAACAATCCTCGGTCCCGGGCAGATTGTCGGCTCAGATTTCCTTGGCCGCTGGACTGGGCGGATCCTGCGTTTATCCCGTGGAAATGTGACAGCTTTCGTACGGCAGCTTTTATTTCTTAACAATTGCACTGTTTCAATTGTTAGACTTCTTTTTTACTAGCTATGGTAGACATTTTCTTTTAGCTGAGCATCGTTCGGTTCAACGAAATGATTCTTTTTGCCGTTTTAGCAAAACATCACTCAGGCGTGTCATTTTTCAGCATTAGTTATAATTGTGAAACTGAAAGAGTATAAACTTTTTAAAGTTTATTACACAAAGTTTATAAAGATCAATGAGGCGTATTTTCACGACTTTTGAAATCAAATTACTTAGTACATAAATCACGAAACTGTAAAAGGTTTCTAATGTTTGCTGTTTGAAACTTTTTTACCTCAAACTAAGCAGAGGCTTTCAACAGCGTTCAAGTTCAAATTCACTCCATTTACTTGTGTGTGCCTATTCAATAAATTACATTCGTGCCTTAATTTAAATGAGCCCACTCCGTTCTACTGCAGGGTAAAGGCCCCAGACTCATACCTCGTGATTGAGAAAAAGAATTGCATTGACCTTATCATGTACGTTTATTACTTGATCATCATCAACCGCCATCAGCCATCCGACGTCCACAGCTGAACGTAGGCCGACCCAAAATATTCCCAGAGGGGCTGGTTGCAGGCGGCCTGCATCTATTGAAACCTTGCGATCTTTATCAGGTCATCCGGTCAGTTATCACTGTTAAGCATACGATAATTACCTAATTTCAGCTTTTTTACTTAGAAGAATAGGTTGTCTGAAATTAATATTCGGGGTGCCTTCACTTTTGAAATCATCTTTTTTATCAGCATAGATATAGCAATTGGGGACTCCAGGACGCGAACAGCATATTATGAGAAAGCAAAATTTCGATTTTTAAATAGCTTATCATCTAATCTAAACCGTTTCTAAGTTTTCAGAAAAATAACAAAATTAGGACGAGGCATTTTTCCAAAAACACTTTGAGCTCGTTTGTTTTCAAAAGTTGTCAAAGGCTTTAGTTGCCGCACAAAAATAAAAGTGCAAACAGTTTTTCAAATAGAAACGTGATACGGATATTGTTGAAATAGTTCACAAATTACTGTGCAGATACACTTTCGGGAAAGGCGAGGAGGTGTCACGTGGCATCGAGTTAACACAGACAGGAGCAAAACACAGCACGCTTGCGCCGCCCTAGCAAAAACCGAGCCTGACACCCAGGGTTGCTACAAACGTTTTGACAAGCGTATCGTTTCAAACTTCGGATGTTGAGACTGCAGTAGGGTTCAGAGTGCAGACGTTCAGTGTAAAAATTACTGCAAATTTAGATTTTTCACTTAAACAGGTTGACCGGTTCGGTGTGATGATTAAGAAGTTGGCTACTACACCAAAGGTCGTGGGTTCAATTAACGCGCAGCACAAACATGAGTATGCCGGAACATGTAGTGTTTCATAATAATTAGAGTAATGTATTTTTTATCTCAAACAAACGGAAAATATTCAAGAAAAATAAAGTTATGGTAAATTAGCACTATTTTATTACCACCGGCCCCACATCTCAAACGGTTTCAAATATATTCACGTAGTGACACAGTCATATTTTGGCAGCAAGTTGTCAGAGACGAGAGCAAAACACTGGCACGCTTGCAGCCGCCCTAGCAAAAACTGAGGCTTCTCATATGAGTAGGGTTGACACTATGCATGCATGGACTTAGACACTAATTGTTGTTTTATGATATCCCTAAGTTAAGGTGCAGATATAAGTATGGTGGAGATCCGTGCTGGACGCATTTAGGTAAGATTCTCACAAACATAGAACATGAATGTTTTTTTAAGCCTGGACTTTGGTAACCAAGATGTGTATCAGTTTCTCATAGTTATCATCAGCTTTCCTATACATACACGTACGATTCAGCTAACCAGTTTTTCTGTGCGTCTTGAAAACAATTAAGGATGAAGTTTGGTTTTGCTAGCCAAATCAATGCTCATCACCAGAAAGAATTAACCTTAGAGGCGTGCAGGCTCGGCAGGCTCCCTCGATGCTTGCCGTCGCGTCCTATTTTCGGAACGCATCAAGCTCTCTCCATAATCATCGCCCCTTTTAGCAGCAAGGCTCCCTATGTCATGCTTGCCGTGACGAGGTCTCCACTCAAGAGCATACTCACCCAAACAGTTAAAGGTTTTACGACCAAATCAGCTCACTAATTGTGGGAGCTATTATTCCTAACCGGTGCTAGTGCCAGTTAACGGTCATTGTATAAGTACTCTTTGTAACAAGCAAATCCGGCAACCCTATTCCCTCTTTCTCGGTGGACCCTCTTTACATTCAGCTAAAGTCCAACTTTTTTCATAGACGCAATAAACGTCGCCCGTATCAACTAAAAAACTAGTACGAACACCGGCTCCGGTCCGATTCACGTATGGGGTGTATTATTAAATTGGGCGATAAAATTTGACGTCTAACCGCGTGGTGAGAAGAACGAACAGACCACGAGAGGATTTCAGTATTCTCTCGCCTCTTCTCTCTAGGTCGAATTCATATATTTCTTCTCTATCTTATGTTTTAGCCTGGAACGTGCACGGGTTATGTTGTGATTTGCAAACAATAGCTTGTTGCCCGCCGTGTTGCTGTCGCGGTACATATAAGGTGACCGAGATATGGGCGTCAAATTAAGCGACGCTTTTGCTAAAAACGCAGGTATTTGCGCCGCTAAGCATTTTCAACGACCAAAAAAACACATTGACTTTTTACATCTTCATCAGTTTAATGTAATGCGTATCGCCGCTTATGGTGTTTTCCTTTTCCTTTGCTTTATGGCCGATCTGCAACCAATAAAGGCAAGCAGCAAACAGTAAAGTAACGTTTGCAGGTATGCCGTGCCGCGATATCCCTCTCTGTAGAGAGATTATGCCTTAAGAGGCGCAGCAAGCAAACCTAGAAGAAGGACTGCCATAATTACTTAAATATGGTGTACTATTTGTCTCACTCGTCGATAGCGTCGCTAAATATGTCCTAGGCGGTAATGTCACGCGAAGCATAAAAACACTATCTTATACAAGAGTTATGACGTGACTAAATGTATAATAAACGTAAGTCTCTTATTACCAATGAACATTTTGCCTTGTTATCTATGTGTTTTATGAAAAATGACGTTCTTCCAAACCTAATTCCTGTGCCATAGAAATAAAAATAACCACCGAACTCTTGTAGAACATCACTATTCTAATAAAATTACGCATCGTAAGACGCGGCATTACCATGCTGCCTGTACTCGCCCGCAGTGGTGAGAAGGATAATTTGCAACTAAAACTGGCAGGATCAAATGACGGCGGTGTTACCTTCGAACGGGGCATTAGGCGCTCACGTCTAATCCTACAGCCCTAAGCTGGATTACTTGGCCTGCCTACTCGCTCGAATTAAGCGCATTTAGTTCACCTGACATCGTTTTCGTAGGCCTGGAACCCCGCGTGTTAGTTAGATTTGCGCTGTCTGAACAAAGTTTCATTGTATTTACGTGAGCTTACGGTATAAACCGTTTTATCTATCTGAATGGCTGAATTTATACGGATGATGCAAAGGTTTATATGGAAAGGTTCAATCAACTGCGATGCTGTAATGCGACAAACAGAACAAAAGGATCGTTCGATAGCATTGCTTCTATTGATGGCATGAGGATACGGCCACTGCGTTAATGTTATAACAAAACCAAACCGCAAAATTAGCTCTGGTGAGTGTTAATAATCACACATACCAAGATGGGTTTAAGTAAATGTTCCGTTCACTAGTACATAATATTGTTTAGGATGATTAGGAATTTGTTTAGAAAACGCTCGAACTAAATTATTAAAAAACGTAAACAAATTATACCCTGAACACTATTTAAATAACTCTAAGCAAACTTCCGTCTATTCCTGCATTTTCAATGACACATCATATTATGAGAGAGATAAAACAGAAAACATTTTAGATTCAACTCTAGTTCAGAGCAAACAAAACTTAGTCAAATAGAACTGCAAGCTACGCAGATACGAGTTTAGAACTTGCATGCTTCTGAAGTAATAAAATTGAAACTACGTTTGTTTAGCTGTGCTTATTCAGCCTTAATAATTGTAGGTTCAGTGAGTTTAGCTAAATTTAAAAATTGTTAAAGATTTGATTTTCAAATTATTTTTCAACTGTTAGAAACACAAAAGTTCTGTACTGAACGAAATTACAGAAGTATTTAATTCAAGTGACTTATACACAATTTAGGCCATTTCATTGCTAGGAGGTAGCTGATTTCGTAATATTATTCTAATTTTGATAAATTTCAAACGTAATGATTTTGTGGTCAATTCTCAACTGGGCATACTGTCGCAATAAGTAGAGCTACTGCTTATAACACCACAGAAGACGCTAAAGCATGTGTGGCACGCTAGAGTATCACGATCCTCATCGAGAACAAGCACAAATGCACTCCTTAGCAAGAACAAATAAAAAAAAACGGTCTACAACTATTTACGGTCTCAATCTGCACTATTTTTATTATTAAGAGAGTATAACCATTTTCACCTTCTTATTCATTAAACTCAACTGCAGCAGCATCTCGATCTGCAAAATCCTAAAACCCTGACTGACCACCTAAGTTTTCAGTTTATTTTTTGTTTGACAATGAATAGGTTAACCCCTAAACTTATCGATGCCAAATCGAGAGTGCACGTAAGCCGAGCGCATTTTCAGTTTCCCGCGAAGTTTCGAGTGCCCAGTATCGTCTGGTCGCCGATCTAATCCCATCCGCGATCATCGTCCCTCATTAACTAGATTTATGAACAAAAACCCTGACGTCCCGACGTCCTCGTGCGGGCCGATGCGTTATTTACTGCCAACGAGTGCTGATTGCGCTGATAGCGTGCCTTATGGGGAGAAAAACTGGGATAATAATTAAAATCCGAGGTGGCCTTGCATAGGGATACAACGACAAGTGGAATTTGTTTCAAATTTTTAGGAATATGAACAAAATAATATTTATGTCATCCGACCCGAGTGTGACAGTTAGTTTTTAAAATTGGATCAGAGCCAATACCCAAAGAGTATTTGTGTGGTATAGTGTGTCAAATATTTGATTAAAAGTACTCTATTGACTTAGGGTTTGTAAAATAGAGAAAGTGAATTCATAAACCGTTTGTTATTTTGTCCTGGCACTATTTGGATAAAATCTTCAGATATTATAATACGATAATGGACACTTAAAGAATATTGTGTTATAAATCGGTAGATTTGTCGACGTTGTATCATGCTGACGGTGTACAGACGCCACAATAACGTGTCTTATCGACATCTTCGCGAGATTTTTCCATTTGCCCTACATTTTGCTCTGTTTTAACGATTTATAAGCATAAAATGTTGCATCTTCTGTTTTTTACAAATACAAAGTATACTTATAAAATTGTAACTGATTTAAAGTTGTAAATTTTTGCCATGAAACTGCTTTAAAAAATAATCCGTTATAGAAGCTCGGTACTTTAAATTCAAAGACAAGCTGGAAAGTTCAAGAGTTCTAAGTTCTTAGTACACGCAAACGAAGTCACTGCCTGATGATTTATAATCAACGAATATCCAAGAATTTTCTAAACGTTAAAATAACTTAGCCAGAGAAATATCTAGTTAGTCTATCTCACATAAATCCTAGAGATGTTTATGTTAATATGCTCAGTTAGACACGTACAGGAAACATACTCTTCATAATTTGCAGCTTAGATAAGCGAAACGCTTTATGTCGCTGAAACATACGCAACGTCAAAAACCTGTATCTGTATTTAACTTTATAACATCAGATGTTTGCTATTCATTCTCTGAAATACGTGTAGAACAAAATCCCACCGAGAAGGACAATGGCTATAAAAAATCCTAGACATATTATGTCAGTTGCGTTTAGGATGGTCGATTACTTATCCAACAGTCAACCAGACGTGCAAAGCTTGGCTTCCGTGATCTTTAGTTACCTAACTGTCATACATCACTAAGCCACGGGCACCACAGGTGGACTCTAGTCCATCATTTCAGAAAATTTCGAATACAAAAACCATGTTAATACCTTTAATTTAGGATCCTATTTCGCTTTGGAACTTCAGCAGATATGCACTTCAGAGATGTCAACTAACTTTAAGGGCTCGTCCCAATTAGGTGAACAGTGAAGGACTGACTGTTTGCTTTCAGTTTGCCTCCCTATACATTTCAGATGGAGTGTCTACACAGCGCGTAATGTACGCAGTTTGCGACGTTTCGCCGACTCATTCTAATAGCGACTGATACGCTGCTCAGAGTCAGCCGGCGGACAGTCACTGTTATCTACATTGTGACGCGCCCTAAGAAACAAATTTTTGTTCGTTATCCTACAACATAGATAAACTGATGTGGGATCATAGTACTAGTATTCTATGTAGAGCAAAGCTGGGATTATAATTAAAAGCCTGCTAGGGAAAGCGTATAAAGGTTCTGATCCAGTGCGCTGGGGATTGAGTGGACCGGATTTAGTGGGCGCAGAGCCGTAGACTTCCCTTTTTCACTAGACACAGTGGCGAGCTTATGAGCATATTAATTAACGAGGTTAGCTTAAAAATTTTGCTAGAGCTGAGAGATACAGGATGTTGCAAAACAAAACTTGGCAAATTATCACGACTGATAGAGGAACATGATGAGTTATCATTATTTTCTAACCTAATTTTCCTAAAGCTCCGTGTTTGCGGAGGTTATACAGGGCGCTTTCAATTTAGGCGTTTCGTATTAGACCGCTCTGCAGTGCCGAAGCAGTGCGTTTCTCGTGCAGCACACGGACGGTCGTTTGGTTCCATACAAGAGCACGGTGCGGCAACAGTGTGGCGTCGGTACCGCGAACGCTCGACGGCCTAATTCAAAATCATCGGGAAACAGAGACCGCTGCCGCTATCATTAGGGTTTTTTAATTTGTTGATATACAATACTTATGTAACTAATCTAAGACCTGTGATGTGAATAATTTTATTGTAAATATTTGATGTAATAAAAGTTCGAAATTTGAGACGGCGGCAAAGCGTTTCACTTCTTCACGGCATCACGAAGGTGGACGCGAGCCAGTGCGTCAGTCTGGTGGTGAAAGGGGTAACGGGAAATGAAATTGTGGGTTTCCAGGGTACACTCCGCAGAATGAAACCGAACAAAAAGCAACAAAAATACCACCTCACGGCCATGTTCTAGGCTAAACATGTTTTGGGCAGGAACCTGACATTCACAAAGTCGTTCAAATACGTAGACGTACGTCAAACAACTTACCGTTGTTGCTTCACAATTCGGTTTCTGAACTGGAACAAATCACGGTTACCTGTAGACGAAAAAAAAAACATCTTTTAGAGAATGTTTCAGATAAAACCATAAGATGTCCAAAACTATCTGAAACTCTTTTCAGGGACCTAACTACCTACAAAAGAAATATTTTGATGAACATGTAAATCATTTAAACATTTTAATTACAACAGCAGAGCCAATAGGCCAATCAAAGTACACGTCTACAGTTTCAAACATACTTACTAAACGTTATCTCTCATGTTGCCAAAGCACTCAACTGCCTTGCATTGTAAAAAGCCTGTTGTTTATACAGCATAATAACAGAAAATCGAGTATCGTGTACAATACGAGAACATTATTCACAGACAGAGAGCATTAAGAAGCATCTATTCGACAGAACTTCAATTTGATTCTCCTAAAAGGGAATTTGAACGAATTTGTACCGTCCGAGCGAAATGCACATCAATAACTTATAGAACGTGGTGAGGTTATATTTGTATAGATTTTCTGCAGAGAATGTACCTAATTCAATAAGAGAAACAAGGTATTGTTTGATTTGCAGCGGGTTTAGTATCTGGTGGCTATTTGTATTGTACCTTCTCACCGCGGGCTGTCTGGAGCGCGTGACGCCGCGGCCGAATTATGTCTGCAGATAGCACCCTATGCTCCCCACTTAGTGAACCGCACACTTACGACACTCAGCTTCGATTATTCAGTTTAGATTATTAAAGAACAAGTATTTTCTTCAAGGTTTCATACATTTTCACTCTTATGATAATGATCTCAACTAAGAGACCTTTACCTTTCGACTATATCGAGGTTTTATTGTTCAAAAAAATACCTTTATAGACTGCAAGGACTGACAATGGATGTCATATGGGTTATTTTAGGCCTAAAACAGTTTTGATTATTAAAAAAAGGTGTCAAGATATTATAAAACATAAAACGACTACAGACTGCCCAGTCGTGCAGAAATGGGAATACTGTTTTTTAGTTTAACCTCCTGTGTCCCACTGGTGGGCAACGACAAATTAAATGAGCTGAATGCCCTTGAATGTCTCATAAAAAGACATATAAAATACAAAAAGCAACCATGTCAGTCAGCAGTCAGTTGGTTTCCTCATTTCAATAAAACTAGTCTGCCGAAGCACTGAACCGAAGAGTGGAGAAGTGGCCGCGAGGCCTTCGCCCAGCAGGTGGACATTACAGGCTATTAAAAATTACAAAAACAGATGATTAAAAATGTGAAAAATCGAAAGTGTGCAATTGTGAGCGCTCAAACTTCCAACTGGGGCATGCTCGTACTATTTTCTATTCATTACTATCGGATTACGCCCGAGCTGATACGCGCCGAGCGGTTTGCACGAACTCAGAACCGATACGCGCGTTCGGGACCCGCTCCGACTAATCTCACGTGGAGATTACACTGCGCTTACTAGGAATTGTTAAATCTGCTTCATACCGACCACTGATAAAGTTTTGTCGGCCGTGCAAAAAGGTACAATATTGAAATGCACTTCGGGGAAAAATAATACGAGGATGGCCACTGTTACAGCCATATTGCGATTTCATCGGCCTAATGGATACGAGCTTTTATACGGACCAAAAAGTGGAATATACAATTGCATATTTGCTTAAAGGAAGGTTTTCAAATAAAATAAAATAAATAAATGAAGTGGCGTCTTTAATTCGTTATTCTTCTTTATATATATTTTATGTAAATTATACTTTAAAAAATTCAAGAACGCTTCTTGTGTTTTGTTCTGGATTTTTACTATTTCTGCAAAATAAACATGTATTAAAACTTTAGTTAGAACTAAGAAATCTTAAGGGTACGGCATAGCATGCTTGAAATAGAGAAACCGGAAGAAACATAATATCATCTGCTAACAATATTTTAAAACTAAACTGAATTTCAATGGAGTTTATCAAGATGGAAATAATTCGGGGTTCTTCAGGATGGTTGCCTCGGGGATCCGGATGCTTGGGAACAAACACAAAAAAAACGTATGTTTTTGTTTTGTTTTGAATGCACATAATAAATAAAGATCGTTGAAAAAATTCTTTATAATATTATTTTTAAGAGAGTCAAGTTCTTTATGGTTGCCATATTATTAATAAAAATGTCATCAGACTTTATACAGGACCTACATCGTTAGAATGGCTTCTTATTATAACTTAACATGATGGAATCAATTACGCACTCGTAAAAACTCGCATAAAATTCGCCTCCGCTGAATATCAATTTCTTTGTAATTAAAATGAGAAGTGAATTTATAATTTCTGGGAAATTACATAAGTGAAACTGGCGAATTAACTCTACTGCCCGGATCTTTTTACGAGGCAATTAATAAACAATTCACTTTAGTATACTTTAAATAAAGCTCTTATTACGAAACAATAATCCGGGACGTTGTAAAATTATAGACATTGAACTCGAGAAATATAAATTTCAAGTTACGACCGTCCAAAATGATAGGGTGGGGAGTATTTGCTATTCTCAATTTATGCTTCGTTGGTTATAATATTTGTTTACCTACAACAGTCGCTGTACCGTGTAGTAGTTATCGGGTAATATTGTATGATTAACTATTTAAAATAATTACTAGTTGGAAAGAAATAATTGTAGGGTAAGCTACAGTTTTCAGTATTTGCCTAAATGGGTGTCTAAAATTAGTACAACATAAATGGATTTATTATTCCATTGTTACATAACCTTTGATGTTTGACGAAGAGCGATAGAGGGAGGTTTTCTGTTACACCGACAGTCCACTTAAATCTTGTAGGTACTGTGTTGTTGCCAAACTCCTCCGAAACGGCTTTACCAATTCTCATGTTATACTCGTATATGTAGGTGTATTCGTTAAGTCTGAGAATAGGTAGATTCTATTTCATTATTAACTAAAGTCCAAATGGACGAAGTCGCGCGCGGCCGCTAGTAATACCATAATATCCTCTGGAACGAAATATTCTGTCACTAAAGAGACCGCACAGCTCAAAAGGGACCATGCCTAAGCCAGCCATGTCTACCGCATGCCGAATGAACTATGTGCTAAAATATCGACTAATTTAGGATACCCAAAAGCGCCCTAGCGCTAGTTCAAGAAGTCGATTACGAGATGAGCGAGAGGAGGTAAGTTGGACTCACACTTGGAGGATTAAGGTAGTAGCTCACTAGACAAGCACGGCAACGGCTCCGACCCAGCAATTATCTTGCCATTCAAATTTCAACCTTAAGTTGTGAGTGGTACAATATATTTCACAATTATAATATTATAAGAACGCCAACGGCGAGCTGTCAGCGCGCCACTCAACTCACAGCTCGCGGCCTCACAACTCAAGGTTAAAATTTGAATGGCAAGACAATTGATGGGTCGGAGCCGTGCAGCTGCCGTGCTTGCCTAGTGTGCTACGAGCTTTAGGCAACCGTCCCGTGGCTTGAGATTATTGTGAGTTTTGAGTTCGTCCTTTACCCAGCAGGGACATAATCGGCTAATAATAAAAAAAAACTTTTTACTCCGAGAGCTACCTCATGCTACAAATAACTGCTTATTTTTGCCTGTCAGTAATAGCATGAAATAATATACCACACTATAAAGGTATGAAGCTAATCCATAGTTACTAGCTACTAACAGCTACCCACCTGCCCCACGGGAAATTGCTTTCGTTTCAGTATGAAAACTAACCGATTATAAATTCCAAAGTTACACACACTTCATGAATGCATAATACAGGCTACGTCATAAATATTTAATTTCATTATCGTTAAAACAATTTCAATATCAAAAGGCAACATGGCGCCATAGTTTTATGAAGCTTGGAAGTTACTCGTAATATTTTGATTTTTCGACAGTTTTTGTTAAGCCATTTACTAGGGTCAGTTAAAGTCAAAGTTACTGTACAACTTAATAGGCATTATTGAATGATTGTTAAATTGGTTTGACATGAACAGTTATGTAGTTATGGAATCCGAAAAATGATAAAATTTGTTTCAAAAAAGGATGCTTTTGCTCGACTTGGCAGGCGCAGGGGCACTGCCGTGTCCTCAGATTCACTACAATGGCATAGAAAAGTTTTCATTATTTTAATCAAGGCATTGCTATAATGAGTAGCTTTGGTAAAGAAGGTGATGCTATAAACACAAGTTATGGACTGAAATAAGAGCACCTCAACAATTTCCTCAACGTAAAAATACAATAACAATAAAAAATATACAAGCTACGAGTGCAATGAACTCAAATTGTGTAAATAATCACCATTATGAAAATTTTAAGCAACCAGACACGCAAACTTAACAAAGGTACAAAGCCAGGAAACACCTATCAACGTAGTTAATTTAAAAAGGAAGTACAGATAATCCCACAACGTTATGAAGGAAACGTGTTCAAATAACACTACGCGTGCTCTGCCGCGGGCGCAGTTATTTTTGCACAAAAACTGTGTTGCAAAAGTACACTTGCATAAAGTACTCCCTTACTGATCTAAAAGACATCGACTGCATGACCACTAGACGTGACTGCAGACGCGGCAAAGTCCTGTTCCATGCAATTTTAATACCAAACGAAGTGTCTGGACGGCACAAACTTTGCTCGCCGATCACGTATCGCAGTTTGAAATCCGAAAACGTAAAATCAGCGTCTGAATATAAAAATTTAAGAGGATGCGGCGCGAGGTGAGGTTGCCAGGCGTCGTCACCTATCCCCCGATTTACTGAAAATTGTCGCCTAACATCCTTACACCGGGGAGACCTCGCCTCTTTATCGAAGAAACTTTATCTGTATTTTATTTTATTATTGTTTTTAGCATTTTCCATGCAGTATCTTTCTAAAGAAAACCAGAAAAAGACATTTGGTCATGTTGGCATCAGGCAGGACTTGAACCCGCATCTTTCGCAAGCCGGGCGACTGCACTTCCAATTATGCTACCGAGACCATTAACAGACCGGCCGAATCTTTCTGGTATATGTTTGCCCTATGAGCCAGGGTGATTTCATCAATGTTATAGGCATCCACCTCTAACACTCGGAAGAAATATTTTTTCAAATATTTAACTCCCGATTAAGATGAAAAAGCTATTACTATATTTTATTATTGTTTTTAGCATTTTCCATGCAGTATCTTTCTAAAGAAAACCAGAAAAAGACATTTGGTCATGTTGGCATCAGGCAGGACTTGAACCCGCATCTTTCGCAAGCCGGGCGACTGCACTTCCAATTATGCTACCGAGACCATTAACAGACCGGCCGAATCTTTCTGGTATATGTTTGCCCTATGAGCCAGGGTGATTTCATCAATGTTATAGGCATCCACCTCTAACACTCGGAAGAAATATTTTTTCAAATATTTAACTCCCGATTAAGATGAAAAAGCTATTACTATATTTTATTATTGTCCTTAAGTCTTTAAGTCCTGCCTGATGCCAACATGACCAAATGTCTTTTTCTGGTTTTCTTTATCTGTATTTATTTCAATCGGAGCTCTGGGAACGGTCTCTTTTACTTCTCGCGTGAATCTTTCGACTTAGTGCCCGTGGAGTAGTTATCGTGTCCCCGATATTGAGTTACTTTGTAAAATTAGAGAAACTTGAATCGAATGAAACAGTTCTAGTTTAGTTTCTACACTGAAATAATAGTGTTAGAACATAAAGGTGGTATAGTAATAATAAAGTTGACTTAGGTTACGTAATTCGATTCAAACTGCACATAGAGGCGGACTGGACTGCTATCTGTCTTCCTCACTGAATGAATAACCTTACATATCTGTCCTCCAAATTAGGCCCACAATCGCTTAGAAAGGTACTAAAACTATCATAGTCGTCAAACGTCGACATGTTATTGGACAAACATTTGTGACATCATAACACCTGTTAGTCTGGTGTCACAATAGTTTGTTTACCGGTGTAAGATACTGAAAAAAAAGTCAACAGGCCAGTCATCGAATTACCTAAAAGGACGCACTTAAACTAATTAAAAATTGACAAATCGAAATTGGCGATTGCCGCATGTTTTTGCAAAATTTTCATGTACATGTTAAAACTGGTTTAACGACATACTCACTTATTCAGCAGTGTTTAAAAGATTGCATAAAAAATCATAGCTCCGTTAATGGTTTCATTAATAAACCTTTATTTTACCAGTTACCAAAAACTCAGCCAACGGGGAACACAAAAAAAACTTTGGAAATTTCACAGTGATTAACAAAATCAGGGTTCGCTGGTTCCACAGCGGAACCAAAGTGACATCTTGGTCTATACAGAATCTATTTGTCAATTTTTTTTTATTATAGAGCTCAGACGTTCAAAGCACTGACTCTCCACACAAAGCTGATTCACTCCAACCGAGTATATTGGCATTCTAGCTTGATTCTGTATCAAATATTCGTCACTAGTTTAACAACTAACCTACCCTTTGGCGGCTCATATCTGGACTTCCACTTAATTTAACATTTTAGGTGTAAATATACTTACTCATCATAAGAAATGTTATTGGTACTGATCCTCCACTGTTCTGTCGCTTTCTCGTAAAAGTTGACAGCGTTAAAACACAACAGGCAAAACAGCTTTAAACAATAATTCAAAACTTTCGGCAAAATCAAACTGAGAACGTTTTCAGTTATCCACATGACTAAACTGTCCCCCCATACGGTACGGAACCCATTATCGGCACGATCACGACACCCCAAACTTTTTGTTAGCTCGGAAACAAGCGTACCCTGCTTGACCGTACGTCCAATCGATTCCCTGTACAGACTTCCGTCAGAAAACAAACCAGGCCGCGTTCCGGCCATCTTTTGTTCTATTGTCGCCCTCCTTTGTTCTACCCGTGGATAAATTATTTTCCACGATCCTTCTTGGCTCCAATCTTGTTCCATTTCTCCCGTATTAGTTCCAGCCGATGCGCAACAATTACGCCCTTTATGTCTGGATGACGCGAAAATCATCCCGTCTTGCTCTACAATTTTACGCCTCAGCGTTCAATGTTAGAGCCGAATTAGAAATGCCAAATTCGTATGCGAATGCTTGATTCTTGACTCGGACAATGCAGAACGGAGAAGGAAATGGAAAGAAAGACCATTAAATCTGCCAGTTGTCGTTACGCGTTTCATTAAACGTAATGGTAACGGTTGAAAACAATCAAGTCAAAAGACATTTACTTAGATTATGTTTGCGCTTAATTTTCTGAGCTCACATTAGTTTCATCGATATACTTACATATTTTTAGGTATTTTGTGCTTTTGTTTATTAACACCCTTTCCTCACGGAATACCTCCCTACAAAGGTAAAACGATAGCCAATTATTATGATACTAATTGGAATGTACAGTCCAGAGATAAGAAAAAACCAAAAGCAAAATATAGACCTCTGTTTCTCTGCTTCTGTCTGTTCAACCTTTTTTCACCTCATCTCAGCTCAAACGGTTATTTTTATCTTTTGGTAAAATAAGGTATCAACACTGGTATAACGCAGGAGTTCTCTATGTAATTCAAAACGTTGTATTGAACTCTAAAATTCAGTTTAAGACTGCACAAAAGTAGGACTCTCTCAAAGGGAATATTGTATAAGAAGTGAAGTTTATTACCAACGTGAAATGCAAAATTGGCCCCTTGCCGGTGTTTTTCAAAAGATACCTATCATTTATTTATTAAATTGAACTTGCATTGTTGGCTTGAAGTACTCTTATATTAACTAAAAAACAATGCATCGGTTACTTGATATAACAGAACAAATTATTATTTTTTTAAATCAAAAACACACGGCTTGGAAATTTCTTCAATTTCCGTGATTTATAAAAAGTATTTAACTTACACGTTAAATGCATTCTCATGTTGTTTAAAAGCATCTATGTTTCAACGAATATATTAATGTCAATTATTTTTAAAATTATAGTACAAGAGCCCGCATTTGCATTGTAATTTTAACCTGAGAACAGAACTATAATTGAAATCAAGTGTCCATATATTCGTTTGATGCTACGTTCACGCTCATTTAACGCAAAGCTTTAAATAAGCAAAAGTTATAAAACGCGAATGCGAAAATTGCTATTTTCAATACTCTCTTAATATTAAACGAGGTGTCCATTCTCGTGGAACTTTATAGTATTTTAAAATTCCCGAACATAATTCTTGAAGCGCAGTATATTCAGTGGTCAAATAAAATACTGGAAAGGATACTTTCATTACTGTGCGTAATAAAAAAATACATAAATATGAGTGATTAAGGTGGATGTCGCTGCGGGGGGTATCGCGCCTTATGCCAGGAGGTATAACGTTTTTTTACGAGCGTACACAAACAAAGTATAGTTTCTAGTACGTCGATTTAACGTAGCGCTAACTTGCTTTAATTGCATTTTTTACTACTACTGCATACGGGCCTTTAAAGTGCACTTTTGATTAGTACCGCTTTTTATTGCGAGCGCTCTTCAGGGGGCCTACTCCGGTTCATTCATTCAAAATATTATTGGATTGTTTATTTTATTTTTGTATTCTATGCATCATTATTTAGGATCATTTATTTATTTACACGTTTGTTTGCTTTTTCTACTTTCAGCCGAGTGCAAGAGAATGACTCTGGGAAATAAGTCGGCCATTTGTACCTAATTTAAGTGCATTAAAGAATAATTAATGCACAAAATACGTTTCTAATACATACATGAAACTCATATTTTTCGTGGTTGGTTTTTCTGCTTTTTAGCCACGAAAGCGCTTCAAGGTAAGTGCAGGATGGTTTAAACCCGAAGAAACTGGTTACAATATTGACTGAATTAAATAAATCATTTTTACCTATACTTTTGACTATACTAATTTGATTTATTATGACTAAACAGTTAAATTTCTTAACTTTCCCCAAAGATGGCTATCGCCGAAGGGACACGGCCTAAAAACGCTGGTGCGATGTCCTAGTACTACTGACTACTCGAGAGAATGGTGGACTTTTGCAGAGGATAGGGAACGATGGAAAGGTTTGGGGGAGACCTTTGCCCAGCAGTGGGATCTTGCAGGTTAAAAAAACTTTCGCATCGTAGTAGCTCTAATAGGCCCCTAAAACAGCCGCACGGGTAATGTTGACGGCCCTCACAATTGTAAGGGTTATTGTTCAATTAACCACCAGTTGATGGACTGTAAAGTATGGCTTTAGTTACTACCGTTATTATTTGTCATATACAATACTTGTATGAACAGTAATTTTAATTTTATTTCGAGCAAGGCTTTTCTTGATAGGCAGTTGGAATACAATTTTAAGTAATAAAGATATGTATTGCCTTAAAAAAATGATTTTTTTCCAAAGTTGTTTCTTTGTACCGTTCGGTTTCTTGTGTAAACCTAAAAATTACCTCGACTAAGATACGAGGGTAGGTACTCTCACGCCAATATTGTGAACGGATCACTCTGAAGTCCACACTTCGCCCACCGACTTGTTGGTGACGAGCTTACTGCTGACATCCAGTTTGGTTGGTCGTTCCATCAATGTTTCCGAACATCACAAAGTTATTAGCAAGTTTTACATAAACAGAAAGATGGTGTTGAGGCGAAGTTTCATCCTGTTTCATGGTTCGCTAAAAGCTATATTTGAAACTATGCAAAATTGAAAATGTTCATACCCGTGTACTGCACAGTGGTCGTGATCAAGCTATAATAAAATCTATTATACTGAAATGACAAACCTATTCGCTGTAAAAAAGAGCGCCTTTTTAGAAACCCCCAATATTACTGTAATTAATAAGGAAAGAAGTGTCAGCCCTGCGGACTCTATCGATGGCACTTAACAATGATAAGTTGGTAGGCAGGCTAGCATTCTATACTAGTGATGCCGAATGAAAATTTTACCTATTATCGAAAAAAAAAGTGCCATTTAAATTTCCCAATTCCCAAGTAAATTAATAAAAATAAAATGAAGCTGAAATACTATCAATACGATGGTTATTATTGGACATTAATTATAATGTTTAATTTATTAATTAGGTTTCGATATTTCTTCTTGTTCACTAATTAAGTGGTGGCATGTTTTTAAAAAGGGCTACATTTTTATAATTTTTCAATTCAGTGATAAGGTCGGTTAACAAAAGCACCTGGAGTGCCGGTTTTGCAATTAGTTATTAGATCTCAGAATATTAAATACAAAAAAAACTCTAACATAGGTGAGATAAACAGGTTATTTACTTCCACTAGTTTTAAGGTATATCATCGATAGAGTTACACCGATAGATTGACATCACTACTTCCGACCGTTTGATTAATATCCTGCGTTAGTTAGCCACTAATTTAACCGTGAACGAATTGAGACGCCTAACCTCGGCACTAATGGAAGGTGTTATCTGTCAAATGACCCCAAATTAACACGTGACGTGGCAGCGATTATGTCCAATGACGTGAATGTAACCCTTTTTAGCCATTTCTAGGGTGTTTTTTGCGGGTAGTCTAGCGGAAACCATGGTCGTCAGTTTTTTTTAAAAAATAATTATTTAAGTTTGTTTATTCGTTGTCTAGTATCTCATAAAACGAGCTTCGAGTAGCTCACTTAAGGGCTAGATGGCGCTGTGTGATATTTATTATTTTATTATAATATCTATGCATTCCCATTCGTATGTATGTGTAGTGCTTCTATTTTCTGTGACCGCAATTCCAAATGCAGACAATTGCTTATTTCCATGTCCATTTATTAATAGGTTTAATCCCTATAATCGCTTGAATTCGGAACTATACTTTATCGCTTTTGTACTACATTCAAACGGAACATAAACCAAACATGTTGTCAGTTTTGATAAAATGGAATTTATTTGAAACAATGTCAAAATATTCGATTATTTTCATAGATAGCCCAAACGAAACAAGTTTCTAACAACTTCCGCCCTTTTTCCATTTAACAAAAATGCGGTAATTCCCACATTTCGATTAACACAACAACCAGTTCAATTTATAACGATAAACAAAATTGATTAAGGGGTAGCCAATGGAGCGTTGGAAGGGAAAGTGGAAAGTCGAAGTGCAAAGAAACAGTCACGAAAACTGTCACAAATCGAGATAATTATGCCAGCGGAACCGCGCCGCAGCACGCACCTCGCGGTGACAATGATCGTTGAGTCGAGTGCCCTAAAGACCAACCGGCTGAGCAATGATCTGGCGTGTGGCGCAAGTTAAGAAAAAGGGAGTGTTTGTATAAATTAGGTGGCAAATAACTTTAACAATGTCAAAATATTCGATTGCTTTCATAGGTAGGCCAATGAAACGAAAGAAGTTTCTAACATTTCGCCCTTTTTCCATTTAACAAAAATGCAGTAATTCCCACATTTCGACTAACACAAGCTTCTGGACTGGAAAGGACGCGGCATCAACATCAATGGCGAGTACCTAACACACCTACGATTCGCCGATGATGTAGTTCTTATGGCTGAGACCTTGGAAGACCTGAACATAATGCTCGAAGATCTCGGTAGTGCTTCCCAAAGAGTGGGTCTTAGGATGAACATGGACAAGACGAAAATCATGTTCAATGCCCATGTTGCACCTGCTCCAGTTAACGTTGGGAACATTACACTCGAAGTTGTTGACCACTATGTTTACCTGGGACAGGCAGTCCAGTTAGGTAAGTCCAACTTCGAGAAAGAGATCTCTCGTCGAATCCAGCTCGGACGGGCAGCGTTCGGGAAGCTCCGGCATATATTCGCGTCCGAAATACCTCAGTGTCTCAAGACGAAAGTCTTTGACCAGTGTGTGTTGCCAGTAATGACATATGGGAGTGAGACGTGGTCGTTTACTATGGGTCTCATAAGAAGGCTCAAAGTCACCCAGCGAGCAATGGAGAGAGCGATGCTTGGTATTTTTTTTTTTTTTTTTTTTTTTATAGTCGTCTTCAAGATGACCTCACTCCACCTGATGGGAAGCAGTCGTGAGGTCCAGATATGGGGTTGACAAGCACAGTAATTGAAAACTACTTTGCTGGTCAATCTCATTTTGAAGGCCTGCATAAATGTCTTTTCACGCCCCGCTTAAAAAACCCGGGATTGTAGGAAGAAGGAAACACATGCGCTGGAAGAGCGTTCCACGTCTGGATAGTACGACACAGGAACGAATCACCGAACCTTTTGGTGCTATTTCCCTGCTTGATCGAATCAGAAATGATAAGATCCGCAGGAGAACTAAGACAACCGACATCGCTCGAAGGATTGCATCGCTGAAGTGGCAGTGGGCGGGACACATAGCGCGGAGAACCGATGGCCGTTGGGGCGGAAAGGTTCTCGAATGGCGACCGCGTACCGGACGACGTTCCGTGGGCAGGCCCTCCACAAGGTGGACCGACGATCTGGTCAAGGTCGCGGGAAGCCGCTGGATGCGGACAGCGCAGGACCGATCGTTGTGGAGATCTTTGGGGGAGGCCTATGTCCAGCAGTGGGCGTCGTTCGGCTGATATGATGATGATTAACACAACAACTAGTTCAATTTATAACGATAAACAAAATTGATTAAGGGGTAGCCAATGGAGCGTTGGAAGGGAAAGTGGAAAGTCGAAGTGCAAAGAGACAGTCACGAAAACTGTCACAAATCGAGATAATTATGCCGGCGGAACCGCGGCGCAGCACGCACCTCGCGGTGACAATGATCGTTGAGTCGAGTGCCCTAAAGACCGACCGGCTGAGCAATGATCTGGTGTGTGGCGCAAGTTAAGAAAAAGGGAGTGTTTGTATAAATTAGGTGGCAAATAACTTGAACAATGTCAAAATATTCGATTGCTTTCATAGGTAGCCCAATGAAACGAAAGAAGTTTCTAACAACTTCCGACCTTTTTTCATTTACCAAAAATGCAGTAATTCCCACATTTCGATTAACACAACAACAAGTTCAATTTATAACGATACACAAAATTGATTAAGGACCATGAATATGAACTGATGGACTGGTGTAAATGAAACACTTAATTCACTGACTTTAGAACTATATTTGCACTTCACTCGGTACTTGATTGAACTTGGTTTGTTCTTGGTTTGAACTAATTCATACAAAATGCTCTGAAGACTATATAATTTGATTATCACACAATACTTGCGCGATTCAATTACAGATAACTCCATCTAATGGAGGAAATGGTGAAACTATGACCTATTTTAAAATAAGAACATTAGGAACATTAATTTGTGACATGACAATGGATGTCATGTGCGTCCTGAACATGCCGCCCCCTTAGGACGTTTATTGCAAAATGTCCTACTTTACAAACAAAACTTAACTATAATTAACACTTGAAGGATCTAAAATCAACTAAACATAAGTTCTAGTAGTATTCTCGGTGTCAAATTGACAGACCGCATACGCAACACCGTGATACGCTCTCAAACTGGCATTACTGACATCTCCCAAAAGGCCGCTCGGTTGAAGTGGAACTGGGCCGGCCACGTCTGCCGCATGCGAGGCGAGCAATGGGCAAGAATATCCACCGATTGGGTGCCCCAAAACGTAAAGAGGCCTCGCGGCAGACCTAGAAGGCGATGGAGGGATGAGCTAGACAGCTTCCTGGAAAATTGGTCAACCATAGCTCTGGACCGTACAAAGTGGAGAAGTGGTGGGGAGGCCTTTGCCCAGCAGTGGGACACTACTTTAGGCTAATAATAATAATAAGTTCTACCTTGAACTAAAATTATTATACAAAACTTAACAAGGAAAACTAAAGAATTGAACTGATGACAAATTATTTTATCACAAAAATATTCTTACTAATTTACAAAGGATTTACAGGTTATTCTATACACACCGTGACTACACGGGTTAACTTGTCAGAAATTGAGTAATTTTTGAAAACTCGATCCAAAAGCTAATGACTGGGAGTTAAACCTGCCCTCTGAACTAGAACTCTTTGACATAAACATTTTCTGCCTGACGTCTTTATTGCTCTGATTTGAACTATTTTTGAATATTCTTTTACAAAAAAACCTTTCTTTAAAAAGTTTTGACGGGTTCCTATCTTCCTGAACTTTCTTAAAGAACTTATTTGTGTTGACCTTTGCCTTCTGAACTACTTCACGCTGATGTTCTTTTTTGATCTTAGGTATTGTACTTTTTGATTCTACAGTAGATAAATAACAAACTACTGGAGCAGTTTCTGCTGTATAAGAATCAGTATTAGGTAAATCTCCCCTATCAGAGATTTTTACTTTATTAACAGAAGAAGGAGGATGTAGCAAGGAGTGATGACTTCTCTTGCAAATTTTACAGGTAGTGTTCTTTTTACAATTGAAGGTGGAGTGATTACCACCGAGGCAATTGAAGCACATCTTGTTCCTTATTACAAAGTCCAGCTTCTCTTTGTAAGTTAAACTAACAAAATCTTTGCAAAAGCAAAGCTTGTGCCGTTCTGAACATAGTTCACATTTTAATTTAGAACTGTTAGGATAATTATTGGTTACCAAGAAAGCCTTTGTGTTTAGAATCGGAGGTTTCTTACTGTCAAAACATTCAAAAGCCCTAAACCTATTTTCTAGAAAAACCTTGAACTGTTCAAGAGTTGGCAAGTTATTACTATCATTGTCAGAAACATGCAACTCCCAATTTTTGCGTGTTTCGGGGTCGAGCTTGAAGGTAACTGTGTGTATCATTATGATATCCCATGTACTCACATCTACGCCTAAATTCTTTAATGTGTTTAGACAATCGGTTGTTGTGTCCAACAGTTCCTTTATTCCTGAGGCAGATTCAAAGTTTAACCGTTTTTGTCTAAAAAGTCTGTTCATAATGCAATTTACAAGATAACGTTTGTTGTTGTACCGTTTATCTAGTACGTCCCAACACTGCTTGTAGTTGTCAGCGGTGATGGGAGTGTGTCTTAACAACTGTTCAGCTTCTCCTATGAGATGACCTTTGAGGTAGTGTAGCTTTTGAACTTCATCAAGTGACTGATTCTTATCAATAAGTGATAAAAACAAATCTCTGAAGGTCGGCCATTCGGAATAGTTGCCAGAAAATACTGGAATAGTAATCTTTGGCAGTTGGACGAAGGAGCTGTTGGACTTGCTATTTTCAACATCTTTTGAACTTCGTTCTCTGTCAGAAGCTATTGACAAAAACTTATTTAAAACACTCTTCAAACATGATTTATACACAATGTATGCATCTTCAGTACTATCGTACATTTCATTGATAACATATGAGCTGGATTCTATATCCTCAGGTTTATTAATTTCATACAATTTCGTATTATTTGTTCTAAATAAATTCCAATCTTGATCTAAATTCTCTATTCTGGCCTCAATGTACTCTATGGTAATTCTCTCTTTTGGACTCTTCTTAAAATTTACAAAACCCTTCTCTATTGCCCTTTGAAGTTCTCTTTGTACATTAATTATGGACTCCATTTTAAGAAACAAATCAGTTGATTTCTTTTGAAACAAAAATTGAAATTAACTATTTACAAAGAAATGAACTACTGTTTTTATAAAATTATTCAAAGTCCTAAAATTACCTATATTTACATTTTACATGAAATAAAACCTATGTTTTTAGCTCTAAGTTAATAAAGTCCAAATTGCTGCTTAATTTCTTGAATTTAGTACTAAAGTTCTCGAATTTGCTGTTTAAAATCTTCCATAGAAATAAGGTTCAATTTACTTACAGTTTTTGCACTTTTCACTTCAACTCACTCACACACTCGAATTTTGAATTTAGATCTAATGACGTTGACAACCGGAAGTTCCGCTGTGACGTCACGACGACTCGATAGCTCTGGACTGTAGGCCTTCGTAGTAGTCCTTGCCGACTGTAGGGCTCCTCCCCTGTGTAGGCCTTCGAAGTAGGCCTTGTCGACTGTAGGGCTCCTCTCCTGTGTAGGCCTACGAATTAGGCCTTGTCGACTGTAGGGCTCCTCCCAGGATCCTGTGCTGCTGCAGGATCAAGGGTTCTCCTGAACCCCGAAAACGGCGAAGCGCACCCTTCTGCTGCAGCGATCCACTGCAGCAGGCTAGCTGGTGCTCTCAAAAATCCGTCTCGAAGGACCATGAATAAGAGCTGATGCTCTCGATCTCGGATGATCCGTCTCTCGATGGACCATGAATATGAACTGATGGACTGGTGTAAATGAAAACTTAATTCACTGACTTTAGAACTATATTTGCACTTCACTCGGTACTTGATTGAACTGTTTGTTCTTGGTTTGAACTAATTCATACAAAATGCTCTGAAGACTATATAATTTGATTATCACACAATACTTGCGCGATTCAATTACAGATAACTCCATCTAATGGAGGAAATGGTGAAACTATGACCTATTTTAAAATAAGAACATTAGGAACATTAATTTGTGACATGACAATGGATGTCATGTGCGTCCTGAACAGGTAGCCAATGGAGCGTTGGAAGGGAAAGTGGAAAGTCGAAGTGCAAAGAGACAGTCACGAAAACTGTCACAAATCGAGATAATTATGCCAGCGGAACCGCGGCGCAGCACGCACCTCGCGGTGACAATGATCGTTGAGTCGAGTGCCCTAAAGACCGACCGGCTGAGCAATGATCTGGCGTGTGGCGCAAGTTAAGAAAAAGGGAGTTTTTGTAAAATAAGGTGGCAATGAATTTAGTAAAATACTTTATAAGTACCTGTTGGCGACAGATGCTGGCATAGAAGTTTTGAACATATCTTCTTTAGAATACTTTGTTTTTGATAATCCTTTGTTTTATATGTCTTTGTGACAGTCTTATTTTATGTGACCCGAAAGTAAACACGGTTTAAGTGATACAGTGTTTTATTAAGTAAATTAGAGTGCTAAAAGTGTAGGCAGGCAGTGACAGGATCACCTAGGCCCATCCTCAACATTTGGTGTCAGAAGAATTAAAAAATATGTTAACCCGCGCACAATCACGGCAAAAATTGCCAAGTGCTGGTGCCTCCTCGTCGTCACGAGTGTCCTCTGCAACAGTTCGGGCTCAGGTGCTCGCTGCAGAGGCGCAACATCTCAAGCGAATAGAGGACCTAGAGCGTTCAGCACGGGAGCAGAAGTTGTCGATAGAGCGCGCAGCTCGTGAACAGGCTATAGCCGCTGAGAATGCCGCGCGCGAGAAAGCGCTCCAAGCAGAACTCGCAGTTGCAGAAGCCGAGTACCGAGCCCAATTAGCAACAATAGAGGCTAAAAGTAGCCGTAGCCGCCGATCCAGTCACGGAAGCCAACATTCGAGTCGCGTAAGTGATTGGGTAGGAGCACAAATAAGAGTGGACTCTATTAATAGGAAGTTTTGTTCGCAGGGTTTTGATGTGACCACACATGGTGCACCTTCACTTGCTCAGGCAGAGGGTGCAGCGGCCACCTCGGCCCCGTTTACCTTGCCGGTTACGCCCGCGGCCGATGCGACCATTGAGAGAGGCGAGCCGACAATTCCGGCCGCCTTTCTGCCCGCATCGGCCTTCTCCGCGGGGCACTCGCTCGGGGCGAGGCTCGCCTTACCCACGAATAAGCGTGCGGTGCCGAAACCGGCCACCGCAGACGCTCCTCCGTCCGCTAGCGCCTACTCATACGATCCACTACATCAACATGACTCATTACACTGCCCACTAGGCACACACCACCGCCAACCATGTAACAGTGACAATAAGACTAATACCGACACTATACAATTAGCACAAGCCATTGCAGCGCTAGCGACGGCCACAGCGTCAGAGAACAACAAGGTTTGTTTTCCATTACCTATTTTTGACGGCCGTCCCACTGACTGGCTTATTTTTAAGAAAGTGTACGACAACACAAGCCCGTCGTTTACGTGCACTGAAAATTTGTGTAGATTAAATTCGTCCCTGCGTGGGGCTGCGCGCGACTCCGTGGCCGTTCTCTTGGCTGCCGCGCGCGACCCCACAGAAGTTATGTACGCTCTTGAAACAGCTTTTGCCAGGCCGGAGCAGATCATTTTAGCTCAGCTGGCGACCATGCGGGTGCTACCTAAGCTAGCAGCTAGCGAGAGCTCCAGGGAGCTGAATACATTCGCGTGCAGGGTGCGCAACTGCGTCGAAGTAGTGCGCCTGCTTCAGCGGCCCGAGTACCTCGCTTCGCCGGAGTTATCTAACGAGATTGTAAGCAAGCTGACTCCTTTGCTAAGATCTAGGTGGATTGACTTCGCGCATTCCCGGGAGCATACAAACATGTTTCGAATGGAACTATTATCAGATTTTCTAATGCGCGAAGCCAATCTACGAAGTAAATACGACATAATTTCATTTGACGTTGCCGTCAAAAACGTTAAGTGTCATGCCACTGTCACTTCTGCCAAAGACAGTGTGCAACTTTTTAACGGCAACTCAAAAAAGTTTTGCTTATTTTGTGGTAAGGTTGGTCACGACGTCAACCTCTGCAAGGTCTTTGCCGATCTCGATATTGACCAACGCTGGGAGTGGGTCAAAGACAAAAAGGTATGCCACAGATGCTTGGTCAAGGGTAACCACACTTATCGTTTTTGTAAAAGGGGTTCTTGTAAGATTACTAATTGTGAAAATAAAACAAGACACCATACCCTCTTACATAATGTGGCAAGTGAAGTCGCGGCCTTTGTAGACTTGACGTCGGAGACACAACCGCAGCTGTTTGCGCCTAAACCGATACACCACACTCCCGATGACCAGCCTACCGCTCTAGTCAAGCCAACTGAAGACAGGCCGGTGGTCGTAGCTCACAGCACTTCGCCATCTACGCCCTTTAGGACTCTCCTAAAGGTGGTAGCAGTGACTGTCGAGGGTCCTAAGGGGTCCTACGACACTTACGCGCTGCTTGATGATGGTTCAACGGCCACCCTCTTGGATTCCGCCGTGGCTTCGGCGATTGGAGCGGAAGGCAGGAAGGGACAAATAAGAGTAGATGGTGTAGGTGGAATGTCCAGGCACACAGATGTTAGTTTTGTTGACATTAAGGTAAGGGGTCGTCATAGCTTAGAAACTCACTTGATAGAAAATGTTCGCGCTATTCCTAACTTAGGGTTGACCTCTCAGTCTATTAAGGGTGAAGACGTGAACTCTGTTGAATACTTGTCAGACCTGACGGAGTTCTTATGCTATGACGACGCCAAGCCTTTGCTCCTAATAGGTATTGACAATTGGCAGCTGTTAGCACCGCATTGTGTCCGCAAGGGTACTCGTAACCAACCGGTAGCAGCCATGACAGCGTTAGGCTGGGTTATGTTTGGCTGCATTAGGAACGTATGTTTTCCGGTAGAGTTTGTGCACCATAGCGTGGTTTCTGACTGCACCGGCTCTCTTGATGTTCAACATGAGGCGTGCCTTCGCATTGACTTGATGGAGATCAATGCTAGTGCTTGCCTGGTGGGGGACGACAAGGGAGCTGTTGAAAAGCTGTCAGAGACCACACACAGGCTACCGCCTGGGATATTCCAAACCGGTTTGTTGGAGAGACCAAACGTGGATTCCGTACCTGACAGCTTCCCGTTGGCTTGTAAGCGATCCTATAAATTCGGAATTAGATTGCTTAATTATTCAAGACTCGACTATACTTACAATTTCTTTGCCCAGCCTGCCTCCAGCTGGCTTGTAAAATCCTTAGTTAACCCTTCGCCGTCTTCGAAACAGATGAAACTTCTGTCTTTTTCGGAAACGGAAGGGTTTCCGTTCCGGAACGTCCGCGAAACCTTCGTGCCAGTTGCTGACTTCACACGTTTTAGTCAGTGGCTTAGATTACGCGCAACCAATATTTGGTTTAGTGGCGCTAGAGCGTTTCGCTCACTTCTGGGCCGCTCCCAGAAGGCTAAATTGGGCTTTTGAGGAAAAGTTTCCAGAGAGTCTGAGCAATCAGCACTAGCCTTGTCGTTTGTGAATCTGTCACTTCAACCAATCGACGAACAGAGCCGACTTATTTACATGCTTGTGCTTGACAGCTTTAGATTGCCCCGGCTCTCTGGCAGGGTCGGCGTAGTAGTCAAAAATGTATTGGAGTCTAAGAATTCAGTTTTTCTCGATGGCAACCACCCAATAGTTAGGCTCGTCACCACTCATTACGATACAATAGCGACTCATTTACTTAACGCCAACGATCTTTGCCAGGAACTATTTGTCAACGATCTTCGCCAGAGTCACAACAGTCTCGACCTGCGCCCAGTAGTGAAAAAAGCGCCAGTATCAACACTCCGCTACCAGACTCCTGGCTTACTACCCCAACGTCGAGAGTCGCTCAGCAGTTCACAGATCTGACGACAGTACCAGAACTAACGCTCCAGACGCTTGACGCAAAGAACATGATGGTAACCTGTGAACATAGAAGGTACCTGACCGTGGCTACGATATTCAGAGGACGTATGTCGAAGGAAGTGGATGTACAGCTAGCCATTATACAGAATAAGTGCAGCACATACTTCGTGAAGTGGAAATCAAATAACTTGAAAATTGCAGTTTGTGACATTCCACCAAGAGGGTTAAAGATGGCGTCGACGTTTATGACAGCAATCCAGAGCTTGTTTGAGAGGATGTCAGAGCAGTTTGTCTCCATGTGTTACAAGCAAAAAGCTTTTCTGTACTGGTGCACTGGTGAAGGAAAGGGTGAGATGGATGCCACAGAGGCCGAGGGTAACATGTATGACCTAGTGATGAAGTACCTGGATGCTACTGCAGATGACGAAAGACATCCACGAAGAAGCAGAAGGCAAAAGAAACGAAGTTTATTCCAGCATCATTCATTCATCATCGTTCATTTTCTTTCGTTATTATGTCCTTTGGAATGTCCGATTTTGTCTATTACTCCTTATAAAATGTATTTCCAATGCGAATGTATAGGCAATGGGGAAGTAGAAGCAGCGGAGGTAGCTTTTCAAACGATTGATTACGCCGACCACTTGGCAAACCAGTGTCACTCCCAATAGCCTAGTTGGGGTTGGTACAGTGTGAGTACCAGTGTCTGCCGCCACTTTCCTTCTGCTGTTGCCACACCGGGGGGGAGGATGTTGGCGACAGATGCTGGCATAGAAGTTTTAAACATATCTTCTTTAGAATACTTTGTTTTTGATAATCCTTTGTTTTATATGTCTTTGTGACAGTCTTATTTTATGTGACCCGAAAGTAAACACGGTTTAAGTGATACAGTGTTTTATTAAGTAAATTAGAGTGCTAAAAGTGTAGGCAGGCAGTGACAGGATCACCTAGGCCCATCCTCAACAGTACCTACTTACCCAAGTTTTTGTTGTTTTTAGACATCCTTGTATATTTAAAAAATATAACCACGTAAACTGCTGTAAAAAGGATTTTAAAACATACGTTCTAGTCGATTTCAACAAAAGCGGCTAATCACAATGAGATTCATATCGCGGGAAATATTAAAGTGCCCAGCGTGTGCGCGCAAAATACAAATGAACTCTCTTCCATCACCTTATTATGTTATGATGTGATGACAGGTCGATAAAACAGGAACAAGGTAAGGCACAAGACATAGTCACAAAACTATTTTTAAGATGTTGATTTCTTACTTACAATGCCAGCAGTCAACATGGCGCAGTTTGGCTATTGGACTGTCAAAAATTGCTAAGACAAGATGTTTATTTTTTAAGACACCGCTAACGCGAAAACGCCTGCGGGCAATAACTTGGGCCACCCACCAACTGTTGCGCCGCCAGGTGAGAACGGCTGCCATTTGTAAGGAAAAAACAAATTGCCATGCTCATTACGACTTTAAGAAAAGTCCGCAGCGATTTCAGACTCCATTTAGTTTTATTACACTTTTATTAACAAAATAAAATTAGGTGCGAAACTCGTGTTATTAATTAAATACTTGGAAACCACCTGAAGTTGGTGGGTAATTTATCATTTCCTTGATTATATTTTATCCGCTTTAATAGCATCGTAAAAATGATATATTAGGACAAAAAACAGGTGGCGGTGTTGACACTTAAAGGTTGAAGTAATATTAACCATTTTTGAATAAAAAATTGCTGAAAATAAGATTGCGCTTTTTTTTCGTATGATAACTTTTGTGATCAACATTCTTGTTTAACTTGGCCGACATACCTTTGTCGCAATCAAACGTTAATTGTGCTAGCGTAAGACTAGTATAATTAAGCATTTTTTTCAGTTTTCAACATTCAGAAGCGCAAACGCAGCTTTTACTTTGCGCGAACGTGGCGCGTTAGTGCCTAAGAGAAGAAAACGCCGAAAGCGCCACTCGTTCGCGCATTATGAATCTTGCGTGTATCGGTTGACACCAAAATCATAGGACCCCAAATTCAGTAAGATCTAGGAAGATGCGTGTTTTATGAGCATTCCTGAAGAACAAAGACCAATATTCGTCACATGTAGTTTGTCCTGGAGAAGCTCAACGGGTCAGTAAAAGTCAAAGAGTATAAAAAATAAAAACTGTCTTGAAGGAACAGCACCCAACAATTACTTGAACAAACACGACCCGAGGTGTCCGGCCGACCGCGGCGATTAAGCTCTAAAAGACAATCAGGGCCGCATTTAGACCGTTAAAATTCACAGAGGCGGGGTATTAGATATGTCCAGTAGTGACAGGAAGCGGCCCAGAGTCATTTCACACTCGGTCGGCTTTCAATTTGCCGCGGCCACTGCGTCTGTGTTTATCGACGGCCGACAGTATTGTGATCGGAAAGACATAAAAATGTTTTGATGAGCGCGAGGCAATTGTGTGAAAGTAACATACATCGAAACTATTGAATCGAAAATATTCTTAATATAAATGCACCTGTAAGGTTAAGTTTTCAGACTTTTAAGTACAAGTTTTCAATAAAAGAAAATTGTCTCACCAAGACGTTATCTGACAGTTGTTCCATAGATTAAAGACAAGTTGAAGTATCTTCAAAATACCAGAAAAAACTTTTTGTTTTGCTAAGTGTTTTGTGTTAAACATTTGTATTGCAACGAATTTCTTTAATCATTTAATTTACAGTCTTTAACAGGTTAAGATGTAAAGATAAATGTGTAATTATATTTCAAATATCACAGGTGAACAATCGAAATGCTTCAAAAAAAGCTTATTATCACAAATGAGAAACCATAAATATTTAAACAAATCAAATCGCATCCCAAAACGTTAATTCGTTCCGTTTCTCGAAACGAACAAACAAGGAACGACACACATAACGAGAGCTCGTGTTATAATACAACATTGGCAAATTGCAGTCGTAAAAAATGATTTTCGTCAGAGGCATGTAAATAAAAATAATAAGTGAGAATCACCCAGTGAAGGCGTAACCGTCCGAATAATATTTGACATGCAGTAAATATGAAACCGGACGAAAGGATCGCAAAAAAGCGACGAGACGCCGACTTGTAATCATAACCGAACTGAGGCAAATCCGAAAAGGCGATTCATCGCGCCGCTTAGGGCGGGAGCACACGGGTTTCTTACTAGTCAAGCATTGTTTTCTAATATTTACTTAATTAATGTACAAATTATAAACATAAAACAAGGCAAGCCACCAATTTTATCTAGCAAAACGTATAGATAGATAAATTTCTCTACTGCACATTTTACATAAAAAAACTTACAGCTGAATTCACATGGAAAGCAACTCTCGATAATTGATTCCGGGCCAAATTTTTTATTGACTTTTATAACTGACCAATTTTCAATTCATAGGATGGTTGACATATAATACCGACTTAGGATGGGCAGGGCTTTTTGACAGCTTAACACTTAGGTATGTTACTATCGGTTCTCAAAGCAGTGCTCAGCTCTTGAAAAAATGGTATCAAGACTGATATGCCGTTAATATGGTCTCGTTTGAGATTAAAACCAGCACCAGGTCTAACATAAAAATGGTAAAAAGGTGAGTCATTTAAAGACAATTACCAATCCAATCCAATAATACCAGAATAAAAGGCAACGTGTGAGCAAGGACTTATCTCGTATTAACAACAAGCTAACGACGTGTTATCTCCGTTTCAACAATGGAACATTTCTCATCGCATTGTAATATCGTATTAGAACAAAAAACGACTATTGGTCCTAGATATCGTTCGACTGGTCGATGAACTGACGTTTTTAATTAAATTTGCCGGCAGCGTTGTTTCCAAACAAAATCTAATCAATAAACACTTGGAATGTCAAACGCGAAACAGAATTCAAATATTGCTTTTCGAAACGGCTGGGAGGATTTTTGATAAATCCATACATAAGATAAAATCGTAACTGTTACAAATGTACTGGACGTTATTATTTTTTGTGTGTAAATTATGTCCACATTCAGTATAATTTTATTTCTAAAAATGCAAAACAACTTGTCTGTTTGTTTGTTTGTTCTAGCATTAAGCGAAAATAACTATTTAAAATATAAATATCTAAATGTATAAGGGGGTAAGTCTACGCAGACGCAGTCACAAGTATAATCTGCTGGTATATAGGTCCATCTAATAAACTCGAAACCGATAAATGTATTCTTGAATATCCCTTACAAACTACTTACTGAACAGACTTTCATGAATCTTTTCTAATTTATTTTTTTTGCGATTTAAATTACCAACCTGAAACAAGTTTTTTGTTTCTGGTATATTAATCTAACTGCAATACTGTATACTTTCGATTCGTAGAGCTTGAAAGTTTTGAAGCTAATTCCTCCCGGACGAATTCGCCGGCAACAGCTAGTGATAAATAAGAGCGCAGAGAGCCGGGACGAGAGACCAATCACCATACATCACGGGCCCTCCAAATAAAAAGGCATGAAACAAAAAGATACCTGTTTAACTTGTCATGAAAGGTGCTAAAGGAAAACAAATTGTAACAAGGGAGAGATATTATCTCGCTAGGCGCCTTTAAACTTGTGAAAACTAATTAAGATCGGGTGCTTTTCTAAGCCGATAACTTGAAGCGGACATAACGGCGTGTTTGTGTATTGGCAATCAAAACAATTGACTTTTTGCCGCGCACGCCTCTAGCTAAACAACGGATGTAGCTATTTTTATTAGTAAAGTATTTTTTGTGGAATTCGGAACGTTTATTAAAACAATAATTCTAACAAATGGCAGCTATTCTGTTATTAGGATGACCGTATAAAAAGCGTAACATATTCGTTGGAAAATTGGTTTTATTCCACAGATATCAAAAAATACGGAAAATAACGTGTATGAAAACCAGAAACAACTAAGGTGCCAAATACGGTTTAGTCAACACGATTATGTGCTATTGTGGGAATCGAACCTGAAACCCTTTGATTCTCACCTAGCGCCAACCATACTAAAAAATTACACTTAAAAGTTAACTTTGACGACCGCTTTGGTGTAATGGTTGTGATGGTGGCTACTATAACAGAGGTCGCTGGTTCGACACAGTTGATCCAATAAGACATACAATTTAAAACTAAATTTACTTTTGATTAACGTTTTCGCTATATTTTTAGGTGCCTTATAAAAATGATTACAACGTACTAAAGCGCGCTAATTCACTAATGAACAATGATTATTAAATAAAACAACACAGCTATATTTTTTTGCAAAAAGTGAGCAAAATCCTAAATTCCGTAACAAACATAAAAATCGCCAACTGAACGCACGTTACGCGATCGGAGCGCGAAATAAATAAAACGGGAGGCGCTCTGCAGTCGCCTCGGGAAAAAAGAAGGGATAAATGTGGGGGGGGGGGTGAAAATTGTGTCGTTAATTTTCCGACGAGATTTCCCAGCAGTCTGGGGCGCGTGTATCGGACACGTGAATTAAAAACGTTAACAATGCCACCGCGGCGGCTCCTTAATGAACTGGTGCCAGGAGCGGCGCCCGCGGCGGCAGACATCGAACCGCAGGCCCGATCGCGCACTGGTTGCTGGCGAATTAAAAAAGGACTTCTTGGAGCACAGGACGATTTGAATGCTTTCTATCGCTTTGACCTATTCTTCTTTTAACCACTTTTCGTTACAGTTCAGTTGAACCATACTTTAAGTATAAAATTTATCTTGGCATTGTGTCTATTTCATTGCTACAAATGCACTAATTAACAATGATTAATAAAGCAAAACAACACTACTTTTTTTTTCAAAAGTGCGTCACAAAAAACCGGAGATCGGCAAAAAACTAACTTTTCCTAAATTCTAAAAAACCTAAAAAATTAAAAAAAAAACTAAAAATACTAAATTCCGTAACAAACATAAAAATCGCCGCGAAATAAATAAAACGGGAGGCGCTCTGCAGTCGCCTCGGGAAAAAAGAAGGGATAAATGTGGGGGGGGGGGGGGTGAAAATTGTGTCGTTAATTTTCCGACGAGATTTCCCAGCAGTCTGGGGCGCGTGCATCGGACACGTGAATTAAAAACGTTAACAATGCCACCGCGGCGGTTACTTAATGAACTGGTGCCAGGAGCGGCGCCCGCGGCGGCAGACGTCGAACCGCAGGCCCGATCGCGCACTGGTTGCTGGCGAATTAAAAAAGGACTTCTTGGAGCACAGGACGATTTGAATACTCTCTATCGCTTTGACCTATTCTTCTTTTAACCACTTTTCTACTGTTCAGTTCACCGATACTTAAAGTAACAATTTTCTCTTGGCATTGTGTTTTTTTATTGCTAAACATTTAAGTAAATATTATGTCAATTTCGTTCAATACCATGCGTGATATCCATCATTTGCAATTTGTTTTTATATGCAATAAAGAAGTAAGTACAAGTACGTTGCAGCCTGCATATTTACTGAATAAACTAAGCAGCGATCTAATCTTGAAAATCTAATTGATTCATTACAGTGAATATTTTAGTCAACTATTCTTATTAAATATCACCCAGTATTACCCATACAAAACAGAACACAACGTAGAACGACGACAAATAAAAATATTTTAATCAACAAACGCGGACTTTTAAGTAAAGCTGAGCGCTGACAATTCTACCGACCTGAATTTGTCTAACCGTTTAATTTGATAATCCACTTTTACAGTCTTCTGTATTTTTAGTACTAAGCATAAAGCCGACGGTTTCGCTGTTTCAACAATTCTGTTAACGACCGTCTAAGAATTTCGGCTTGATTAAGACGTTTTTGTGGCTTACGTAAGTAAGTAACAAGTTGAATGATGTTTATAAAAATGTGGACACCTTTTTTATCACGTTTTTCAACTTTAAGTTAATTCGCTCTTTCCACACTAATTTTTAATTAAACCACTGCCAATAAAACTGTCCTTCAAATTATGAACTTTAATGTCAAGCTGGTCGGTTACATCTTTTAAATTTAAGTTATACGTTCACTATTCGCGGCGTTAAGGAAAACGATTCATTACTGAGTCTAAGTTCTCGCTACTCAGCTATTATATCTTTATTTGGCTGAATTTTGTGCTTTTTTTCCATGCAGCTATATCTTGATTAAAAACAGCAGCTAATTATATTAGTTACGTATGCAAGTATTCATGTTTGTAATTTTAAACATCCACATTATTTGATTAAACTGTCGCTGTCAACTCAACTCTAAGAATGCTCGAGTGTTACAACGATTGTGTCAAAAGGTTCGCCACTCAACGACGAAGCGATCGGCAAACACCAAGTGGAGTTCACATCGCTTTAACGCCTCGGTGGGAACTGTCACTTGGCCCAGCAATTTGTCCCTTGAATATTCAGCATTATGGCCGGATAATTACCTTAGTAAATAACGAGCATAGCCCCCATGCCATAAAAGAGCAAAATTTCCGCTGCGAGAGGGAAAAAGCGTTATTGAAAAAGAGGCGAGCTGATATATAAATAAAATACGGGTTCAGCTATCGGCGGCTTGTTATCGCATGCCTTGATCGCGGCTATTACAGTAAAGTATCAGTTATTCAAGCGGCCGTGGGCACAGTTTGCTTTGCACCGCGCCGGCGCGCCGCTAGCTCGTTATAATAATGTGAACTTCGGGAATTGCGACGTCTTCGGAGTGGGAGACGCTCGCGTGCTTTGCGTTCTCATCAATCACTGATCAACTTTCAACGGTGACTGATTCGAGCTTCAACAACTGTCACGAATATCGGAAAGCTTTTACCCAAAAAAATCTGTCATATTTCTTATAAATCAATTGTGAAATTTTTAAAAAGCTACTTAAAATTTACTCAATTTTCTAAAAAGTGAAGAAAGAGAAAAATAATTAAAACACCACTTCACACCTTTTTATGTGCTAGTCAGAAAGAATTTCTTTTACATACATAATAATTGCGAGTTGTCTCGAGGCGTCACGATCCTGATGCATAATGACAAAGTGCCCAGTGACGTGAAAATTGCTCTACGCTGCAGCACTGCACTTTACAGGTACTCGAGCCCTCCTTTTGTGCCTACGTATCTCAGATGTGCATATTAATATGCCATTTAATAATAGGATAAGTCTGTTACCGTTACTTTTAAATATTTTAAAAAAACTATTTTACTTATTATAATATATTTTTAAAATGAGACCATGCTCTCATCCTCTCAACCATGTAATTATATAGAATATTGACATCCGCTAAGCAGGGTTTAGAAATAAGTAGCATAAGTAGACAAAGCTGTTATGCAGAAATTAAAACGTTAAAATTAACTGATATTTTAAAATGACTAACTGCGAATCAGGCAAACAGTTTATAACGGGAATTTAATGGCTTTAATATTTAATTTCTTATCCTGCTAACCAAGCAGAAAAAAACACCATTTTCAAGTATTTTTAATCTAAGTACCTATAAAAAGGACAATATTCCTTGAACTCGCTAAAAATTCAAGATCGGCTTCGGATGATTTTGATTTTGAAAGGGAAGGGTTATCCAGTGCAAATATGTATAGATCATAATGTATTAAGATCTCGATAATGATAAACGTCGTTAGGCCAAATTCTATGACAGAACGACGTCTATCATGACAACTAGTCATACAAACTTTACACTGTAATTTTTATTTGTTTGCCGCATGAGCCACTAACATAACACGAAATTCATGGTTTTGCTCATGAATCGGTTGTTAAAGACAGATGGTGCTACCAAATCTAAGTGTTATTTACCAATTAGGTTAGCTAAGCACTTCACAAAAAGAAAGACTAAGTCGGTACTCAAACTCTACACAGTTTAAGAAGATTTTGTTTTTAAAAAAGAAATGACGAAGACAAGGCAACACTAATAATAAAAAATATTACCCCTCCATAAAACAAAGAATTACTCGTTTGTCTATTTATATAATAAAAATAAACTGTTAACTAATCTCTAGTTTGAAGTCAGGGTCGGATGATGTTGGAGTGAAGACGTCTCAAATAATATTTGTAAAGTGAAGTAGGAACAATCGAATCACACCTCTATGTAGGTATCCCTGATCTTTGCCAACATAACCTGTTACGGAATGGCATCCACTGATCCTATAATTTTATAGTATGCACAGGCCAGAAATTATACATTTGCGATGTTCTTATTTAAATGTAGATACAGTTTACTTTTGAATATCATTAGCACGGTCCGTTGGAAGGAATCCAGTACAGTGACGGGAACATGACTAATTTGCAATGTACTAATCGTAAGACTATTATGAATATATAAAGTGCGTAAGGTTGTCATAGTTTTGCATCTTGTTTTGTTAACTTTGAGACAGCGCTCCTTACGGAGAGGTTTTAATTGTAGTTTTTATATTGAAGAATATTCTTTTTAAGTTTTAAAATGGATGAAACTGTTTCATTGAAACACTATCTTTAATGAGTCCTTAAAAACTTACAAGGTATGTGGCAAGATGGCACGCTGACCACTCGATAGTACCTGGCAGGGCCTTGGGCGGTTCTGTCAAGGACTCATCCTCAATTTTTTCAAAAGGCAAACATTAACGAAAACGGTTATATCGCCCGTTAAGACGCCAAAATACTAAATATGAACTTTATTTCTCATCAACTTCTTAATTTTTAGGTCAAATCATCAATGTCCATTTTGTTTACTTAAATATAGAAAAGGAGGAATTCTTTAGGAATTCTAAAATATAGAAAAAACACGACATGACAAGATTTACTAACTTAGCGATGGCATTAGTGACTAAACACGTACAAAGCTGCATAAAACACTGAAGTCTACATAAGACGGGCACATTGGTATGTATCACCTGACCTTTTGCTGGCGCATCCCATGCTCTCTATTCTATTTCTAAAGGCAACTAAAATGTCATTACGTCTAGACTTAGCCCTCTGGGATACTGCTCCAAGCGGTTGTGAAGTTACGGCGTAACATTACACTACTGTAGGTAATGTTACTTACAGTACCCATGCTTCCCCTTTACCTATTATGCAATGGTTTGAAGTTTAAAACTCAAGGCCATTTTACTGAAGCAATTTATTTCTAGAAGTCAGGAAATTGTGCATAGTAACCTTTTTTTTAATCAAACAAATTTTCAAGAGAGATTCAGATTCCTCTTAATTTCTTTGCATGAACGTTTGGGGCAAATTGGGAGATTTTAATCAAAAACAATTTTACCAAAAACTTTAGTCACATTAATATTTGTGTTTGGATTTCGACAACAGGACAGTCCATAGAAGCAACTATTCTAAATCGCTCTTCTCGCTTACTAAACAACCGCAACTTAATTACAGCAAAAGTCAACAATTATCGTTCTTACAAACATATTAATAAGGTCGAATCAGCTAATTTGCGTTGCCAATCCCACACACAGGGTCATAAAAAGCAATTACGAAAGAGTTGAAGACCCCCTAGGGGTCTGATAGCGCCAACTACACGACAATACTGCCGAGTCTACACTTTTAACCAATTCACAGAGTATAGCTATTAAACAATAACGCTTTACGTCCGTAATAAATTGGCTGTTTTATCAAAGTAACAATGGAAGTAAAAGTTTAAATGTACTTGTTTCATTTCAAATAACAAAAGGTATCGTACATTCTTAGCTTTTACGAGTACCATCGTGATAGAACATAAATTGTCCCTAAATAGTTTTACATTATGAAGAAACCAGGCATGTTATGCCCACCCGCATGGTGGACTGACGACCTTATAAATATCCTTAGGCATGGATCCACCCAGCGCCACCTAAACCCAATCAAAACCAAGCTATAATGGGAACTAGATTGTGGTTGAAAATACCTATAATTTTTGTATAGTAGGTACTTAGAATTATAGTACTATAGATAGAAAACACCCAGACCAATTAGTCTTAATTGAACATCAACATGCCTGTCTAGGCATGTTGATGTTCAGGAATGTGTAGTTACTGTGAGGAGATCAAAACCACGGCCTCTGGAACATAGTTGCTAATTTCTTAACCATTAGACCAAATCAGTTGACTAAGGGTAGCAGAAATTTGGTACATTCTGGCTGCCAGTAGCAGTAGATTTAAAAATCTATAGTAGGCTAGTAGGCATAGGTACAGAGGTGTTCACATAAACCTTTTCATGCCTTGTAGGTACTACTGACTTAAGACCAATTTTGCAATTGTTATGTAAAGGTTAGAAACCTCCGGAATAGCCTGTATCTACTGAAATTTTGCTACAATAGGGTAGATGACTATGAGTGATTTTGCATGTTTTTTTATGTTCCCCAAAAATAATAATTGATTTCAAATGTTATTGTAAAACCACAATCGAAATTCGTTTCAAAATGAGGCTACAATAGGCCTGCAAACTTGGGTGGGCAAGTCCATTTCATATGTGTTAAATTTTTGTAAAACAATATCACTTTTTGTAACCCAAACTATTATGAAGGAATTATGTTAGGAGACCATTATCATAAACGCAATATTTAATATAGCTGTCGAACAAAGTTATTACGCGCTCCTTACAAAAACAGCGAGAGTGACGTCACTCTCGCTGTCACTTTTGTATGGAGCGTTTTTGGGCAAGTCCAAAAATGTGCATTTCAAATTGTGATACCTCTGGTGGTATTGATCCAGATGAAGTGATTCTTTGAGGATTGTTTACATAAATGTAAGGTCTTTCGATAATAAACAAAAAAAAATTACAGTCATCATGCCTATTACAGACAACCGATTTGTTAAAAAAAAATAAAAAAATAGGTCATAATGATAGTCGCTCTAAGGGAGCGTAAATAACTTAAAACCTCAATAAGGCAAGAAAGCCTGAAAACTATTGGAAGCTGCAACTGATAATGACGTAGGCTACGAATTAAAAGTTTTAAGGTATAATTTTTTCCATTAATAAAACTGTCAAAAAACATGCATAATTACCAATTTTCCTTTATTAATAATAAACGTGTTGTACACAGTGTATATTTTCATGCAACCTTGATGCAAAGCGCCAAATACGGAAGACGATGCCAAAACCCTCTTATACCTACACGTACAATTCGGCTGGCCAGTTATACTGTGCGTCTTGCAACCGAATTTTTAAGTCCAAGTTCGGTCTTGCTAGTCACATCAGAGCCCATCGCCAGAAAGACCCAACCTGAATGGTTTGCAGGAGTCGCCATCGCCGGACACGACATGATGATGATGATGATATTTTCATGCGAAAATAACAAACACTGTACCCGCACCGCCCGATTCTTCGGTAACTTTAGCCGTCACGGATATGCGGTGGGTACGTACAGGCCAAGCGTACTTGGTCTGTCGGTTGTGAGAGTGGGGGATATGAAATAGTAAAAGAGTGGTTGTATTTAAAAATACACGCCTCCTCCAGACTCATATAACTCTTGTTTGTGATTGCCGGTCACTGGGTGTTAACGTTCTCAAATTCTCGGGACGCAGTCGCTCTTCAGGTCGGTTCGAAGCTGTGTATAACTATGAAACTTGCTATCTAGCTGACACCTAATACAGCTACTTAAGAGCGCGGTTTCTCGGTTCTCGGTCGGGCAGGGATTCGCCTTGTCTTCACGGTTGCTTCAGGACTGTCACAATTTCGGGGTGCTTTGGCCCAATTATATTGCATTCTCTCGCTCGCAAGTAGTAACGCTCATCCGCAGTACCTTTTACGCCGTCCGGCCAACCGCAGCGCGGGAGAACGCCGCGCAGCAGCATCTCTGCGTGAGCGGGACGGCGCATGTGTGCGAATGGACGAGCACTAGTTACGAGCGAGACAGCATTATATTCCTATCTCTACCTAGGCAAACTTGAGTCTAGAGGATTTGTTTTTCCTTTATTGTTAAAACTTAAGCTAACATTATTCCTGTACATTTCCAGTATTATTTCTTACCTAATTAGTTTCCTACCTAATTCGTATCTTATTAGATTTCCTAATCAGTATCCTACCTGATTAAACCTCTTATTAGTCTTCCTAATTAGTCTCCTACCTAATTAGGGTATTAAAACTACACCAATTCAATAGTTTAATAAATACACAACAAACTTACAAAAATAGGAATAAGCCAGACTTAAGCTACATTACAATTATTACTAAAACATTAAACACTTTACACATTTACACTGTTAGAAGAGTACTAACTGTTAGAAGAGTACTAACTGTTAGAAGAGTACTAACTGTTAGAAGAGTACTAACTGTTAGAAGAGTACTAACTGTTAGAGCAGAGCAGCTATATAAAACAACGCTATCTGATAGACGCTAGACTTACACAATTTTCTATTTACTTTATACAAAACTATCATTTACAACTACCTAATTAAACGTTATGAAGGCCGTCTTGCACAAACACCATTTTATATTTTTGGCAGAACATGTTGCCAGTGTAAACAAAAACATTAAATGCAACGTAAAATTACGTTTAGTAAGCCTTTTATTCAAAAACGCCTAATTGGTTAAAAATAATAGTACAATCATTGGATCAAGCCCCATTTTGTGATAATCAGCCCTAGTTTGGTGAGCATAGAGATAAAACCTTGTTCTTGCATTAATTAAATACAGCTATTCTTTTTATGATATTGTGGGCAAACGAGCTAGAGGGTCACCTGATGAAGAGTAATCACCTCTGGCCCATGGGCAACTGCAACACCAGAGGTGTCACGAGAAGCGTTGCTTGCCTTTCAGAAAGGAATAGGTACGCTCTTTTCTTGAAGGCCCCGATGTCACACCTTCCCGAAAACACTGCCACTGGAAGATCATTCATATTATAATTTAGCGAATTCGGCGAAAAGTGAGTTTCTGAATATTACGTTCGTCATGTCGGCATGCATGTGATAGTTAATCAAATCCTTCACCAGTAGAGTTTATCTCTTATAGCGAATCTGAACAAATATAAACTACTTGCAAACTCTAGTTTTTATGAAAAATGCCTAACAACAATGCTTGAAATTGAAAATTAAGATAGTAAGTATACGAAAATAAAAACGAAAATTTTCGGTTTTATTTTTGAAAAAACACCGTGAATACTATTCACTATAGTTCGCACGACGAATGATGATCCCTATGACGTTTCAACTGACAGCTGTATTAGTGATGCGAAACAATTTCAAACAATTTCGATAAAATATTATTTTTTTAGGCAAATGCCTTGTCTTTCAGCCCGGTCATTCAACATAATAAGCAATTTCTATTTATTTTGAAAGAAAGCTTACGCACATTGTTGGATATAAAACAGTAGATAAACAGTAACCCCCTTATTCATAAAAACGAACGCAACGCTAACGCATTGTTTAAGCAAGTGACGTGTTCTGTCACTTACTCGCAAATGGCGGCAGCAACAAGAATGACAGTGACAAAGCGATACAAAAGTTATCGTGTTCTATAAGAGCTGTTTAAGTTTTTATGAATAAGGGGGTAAGAGTCTTATTTTATTTTACTATTCTTTATTTTTTATTTAAATTGCACAATTTGAATAATACGAAAAGTGATGATTTCTAATATTTACGCGAACACTATACATCGAAATAAAACAACTTTACGGATTCTACTCGCGGTGTTAAATTTTCTTTCATTTTCTAACCCGACGTTTCGACTCCTTTACAGCAGTCGTGATCACGGGATGACAAAGATGTTCTATGTCACAAAACAGTACAAATTTTTTTAGCAACCCTCACTTAACTACCGTCATTTCCACTAACATTATTGGAAATGTTCCTATCCACGCAGTACGAACTAACCGTATCCTGAGACCTCACAGTATTGTGCTGCCCTCTGGGATTGATCAAGCGTATAACAGGCTCCCAAGCTGGTGGTAAATTCCAACCATCCTCACGATTGAAATTCGGATGTTGATGTCGGAGAAAATATAACACCGCGAGTAGAATCCGTAAAGTTGTTTTATTTCGAAATACGAAAAGTGGTCGAAAGAACGAAGAAAATTTGTTTACAAGACTGGGATCGAGATGTACAATACGACAATATCATTGACCACCCGTAATATTGAACGTTACGGATAGCTGCAGTTCAGACTCAGATTTTGAAGATCCGCTTGACCCTGTATCAGATTCAAATTGATATAAATAAAATACAAACTTAAAGCATTTGTTAAATTTTTACAACTAATTATCGATATTTAGTTTATCGATGTGTCCCTTCTTAGTCGATAACAGCTTGACGACGTAACTTTTGCAGCACGTACCATGTACATTTGCATTGAGTTTTTTTCCATTATTTACGAACATTACGTAATAATTTCTTAATATTCATTTTTATAAGTTGAAAATGTACACAATTATGATTTTTTCGATTTTTTAATGGACCTCTAAAGGATTTTTTGTGACAGGACGTCAGTACAAAGTTAAGCGCCAATGAACTGTCATAGGGATCATCATTCGGCGTGCGGAGTATAGCGTTTCTATCCAACTCCAAGATCCCCTCAAAATCAACGAAACCCACAGCCCATTACGCTAAGGTTCTAATTACATTTCGCTCACAATAACCCCCCGACGGCGGATTCCGCCGAAATAAAACCACTCACAAAGGTTGTAACAGAAAAAGACAAATAAAATTTGTAAGTGTCAAGACAGTTAAATCACGAAGGTAACGAGCTCTTCCCGGGATACGGGGCGAAAGCAATCTGCCCGTTAACAACGAGGTATGAACATTTTAAATTGAAACTCGAGATCTTATGAGACGTGGAATTGTATTGTCACAGCATTGGTTGCAGTTTCGCAAGAATGTATAAAAATATATGGGAAAGATGTTGTTGTTACTGAAACAGAGGCATGCTTAGATGGTTTGGTTTTGTGAAAATAATGGGTGAAAGGCGATCAACAGAACAGATTTATAGGGTTGAAAGAAACTTGCAACTAAGAGCACTGTATGTACGAGTAGGATCCTTAAATTATAAAAAAACTTTCTGATTTCCAAACTCCGGGAACGTCTTCCAGGCTTTACTCTGTACCACGTTAGGTTCAATAGACTGACGTTGCCTAATACGATGCCACGCTACGCTAATAATAGACTTGGTTAGAAAACTAAAACGAACAAAAACATTTATTTGCAATTTATGCCATTGATAAGATAGCAGGCATGATATAAGACCGAAATCTATAACTATTGCAATCACTCTAGAAATACATGGAGGCATGTGTTCAGCATTGGGGGTCTTAGTTGCTGTTTCCGACAAAATCAGCTTTGAAAGGCGCACCACGTAGGCGGGATCCATAATATTTCCATTTGTTTGGTTAATTGCGCTTTTCAGGTGCATTTGATGCGTACGCGCGTTTAAAAGGCTTCTAATAACGTTTTATTGCTACTAATGATGATCTGAAATTGGCTTATTATTGGTAATGATCCCATTCCTTTATTTTATTGATTTTTAAGTATCTTTTAAACAACTAGAAGCAGACGCTAAATATCTTACCCGTGCTGGTACTTACATAGGTAAAATCGAGTAATATCCACTTTCCTCTATCTATGATTAGCATCGGGCCTTTCTAAGCCCTTACACGGGAAGCGTTATACCATAAGGGGTGTTTGCCGAAGGAGGGACGCAGTTACGCCAGGTGAAGGTTCATTTCCCTGTTAGAGCCTTTTATGTGCTTTCGTCTTTTCCGAAAAGGACGTCGGTGAAACCAAAGAAAATATAAAAGAAAGAAATATTTATTACAATTTTCTTACCTAAAAAAACATGTCTGCTTTTGTTGTATTTTACGCAAAATGATAACAAAGATAATTACAGCAAGTTTAATATTGAGAGCTATAAAGTTTTATTAGGTTAGGATTTTATTTACCCTGTGGTATTTACCTAAAATTTTACAACCTGTCGTAAAAACCTTTAATAAAGCGAGACTTGTCACAACCTTTTCGGCTTTACAACTTATTCATATAGTATGCGGCATTATTCATTACAATACGAAAAGGTATAATTTATGTAAATAACGCACAAAGGACAAAAGCTACGGTTGTGAAGAAAAAACGCGAAATTATAAGTCTTATTTGGTTTCTGAACGATGTTTACATAGTATTCGTATTGAAGGTCTCGCGAGTCAATAATTACGGTTGCATCGCTACGGGATGCTATAATCATGCTATATACAAAAGGCAATGTCTAGTTAACAACCTTTTCTTTTTTAACTACCACTTGCGGTTATACTGTTTCTCAAACTACACCCACGTTGCACCCTTAAATAAATAAAACGATGGATAACCCATTTAAATCCGAACAGGCATTTAATTTTACGCAAACAGGCATGTGTGCATCAATTGCAGGCAGCCCGTATGGTTGGCTGGTAGACAATGCCTCTTGGCATTAAGTCTGCCATTTGTTTTTTATATGCAATACAGAATAAATTAATAAATTCCTAAAGGTTGCTCCTTCCATTCCCACACTAGTACAAATTTTACATGATGATACAGATATTCGTGCTCAGGTTAGGTGTTTGTGGTATCTTCGTGGTCAGCAAATATGAGTTTCATTTGTGATTAATGACATAGCAAGTTAAACCCAATTTAGTAGGAAAATATTTCACACACCAATGTTATCCACTTAAATAATTATTCGATACGTCACCGACAGTTTGGACACCACTGCTCGGTACAATTTCAATATCGTGGGTTTTATTTTAATCTGAATACGTATGAGAACTTATTTAAACAGCTGTCAATTTCCGCGCTAAAACGAGCACCAATTACAGTTTTTAATTAAGTGCCAATCTGCTTATAAGTAAAGTGACATTTGCATTTCAGAACTACTTGCATATCCAACTTGACAACCAGCTCATAATGTACATTTAAAAGAGCATAATAAGTTGAACAAGCAGTTTGTCTTGTTCAGTCTGAATTAAAAGATAATGACCAAATAATCGAGTCTGGCGATTATGTCGTCATAATGATAAAATAACCAATGTTTTATATTGCAGTGTGCTGGTAAGTAACAAAAAAAATTTTGTTCTTAACTTAAAAACCATAAAGTTTCTGTAGCTAGCTAGTAACCCTTTGTTTGGGCGCAAGTGACGCTTACAAAAAAACCTATATGCAATAACTATTCAATGTCTGCCTTTGCAATTGATTAAAATAGTTTAACAAACACAAACAGTGTAGAATTTAATTAAATCAGTTCAATAAACGGTACCTATAACTACGACGGTTTAAATATTGTTTGAAATTAATTGTGCGTGACGTCATACTACTTGCCACCATTTTAATTTGTCTAAGATGACTTCTTACGTTTCATTTAAACAATCGTCACATTTATGTGTGACTGTGACTGAGTGTCATTTTTGATTAAGGTTTTGTACAATACTATTAATGAATGAGAATAGGAGTTTTTCACACCCCCAGTAAAAACTCTACTTTGTTTTTAATTAGCGAGTCCAAAGATCTGGTAACTCGCTGTCTAGCGATAATTAAATACTATAGTATTTTTTTCATACAGAGAGTTTATTTTGATATAATTATGTCTCTATCATTAAAGTTACAAACCAGGCCAATACTTTAAATTAGAAAAATATATGTATTCAACAAAACTTCTTAATTCAAATTACCATTAGTGTATTGTATAGCCCGGTTGACATACGACATTGGCGTCTACAATATTAACAGGTTTTTTAATCGCGTAGTCAACTGCTACGCGACCAAATATAGAGCGTCAGATGTTGGCGAAGCAATTGAATCGGAACGAGACGAGAAAGCAAAGTGCGACAGTATAAATCATACAGTAGGCTATCTAAGGCCGCCCGCCGAGTTATTAGTCTAGCGTGCACACAGACACGCGGCACAGCCCGTACGTACTGCCGCCTCCCTATGCCTCCCTATTTCATGCTAGCGTGTGCGTGAAATTGCGTGTGCGTGATATCGTGACACGGCGCGCGACGCGCACGCACACATTCAAACCGAGAGTGGTACGTTTGTATGTAGATGTTCTACTGTATGGTTTATACTGTGAAAGTGCGAAGTGTGTCGCCGCGGGCCGGCGCAGGCGCATCCACGATCCGCGACCGATAATTTAATTGGGTACCTGACATTTAATCAATACGCTTGATTAAATTAATTGAACGCTCGAAACCCATGCACTTTTATGGTGCAGTCGTTACCTGCTTTGGCGGTATGCTCAGAGCTACTAAGTCTTTGGGAAATAATATTTTAGTAAGGCTGGTTTTGTTATAATAGACTTTGAGGGAAAAGCAAATGATGTAAGGAGAAATTAAAAATACCAAGGCTATCGGTATTGCTATAGTTCCACAATCCATGTGGAGTTGTAGGAAGGTATTACAAGTTTGGACATAACCAGTGAATCGTGTATGAAATTCGGTATGCGGCAGACGCAGTTTCGAATCCCGCTTTGAGCCCTGACCGGTGAATTTTCTTTAGTGTTTCCACATTTGATAATGCTGAAAAATGCAGAAAAATAATATCTAAAATTCTAAATAAATTAACGTAAATAATATCGTCAAATTTTGTCAAAGATCATCTATAATCCAACGATAGATTTCCAGCCTTACAAAAGCCCCTCAACAAAAAAGTACACCAGCACTAAGACTAATGCACCTTTTTCAGTGCGTCGTCAGATACGGATCTGAGTGTGCTGTCAATTCGATTGCGGTTCTAAATCCCTTGAATGTCTTCGTCGCCGTAGCTGATCGTGTGCCCGCTGATTATTGTAAACCTACTAAGGGCAAAAATGCGGAGACATGAAATCGACGAAGCACGAAACGATTACACATTCCATTTTCCATGTTGCACAATTATAAAAATCAGAAATGGATTCTTAAAATTTCTTGTTTGAAGGCAATAAAAAACGTGCACACCGTTTTCTGCTAAAACTATATTGAATCAATTAGTTGAAAACGTTCTAAGGCCTTTACGCACCTCTACAGACTAATAGTTTAATTATAATTGATACATGAGAAAAACTCTTATCAACTTGGTTTACAAAACTTTTCCAATCAATATCTACGTCAAGTCCAGCCGGGTGTAAGCTTTGTAAAACTGACCTATTATACAGCAAACAAAGCAAATGGACCTTGAATTTTAACATCTGTTACTCAAACTGTCGTTTTACAACCTTTGACCTGAAAGTTATTCTTTTTATCACCAGGAGAGACCAGTACTTAGTGAGCATATGCATTGAATAGAAAATGACTCCATTAGATGCTAACTTAGACTTCAATTTTGTAAGGTCACTTAAACGTTGAAAGAAATGTAAGTACAAGCTATTTATGAACTTCTTTTTAAGTATGGTTTAAGAGGCTCGAGGGCAAAGTAGGTTATAACTGCAACCAACGCATTCGTTACTAGAAATATGGTTAACTAAATCATTATGCTTTCTCTCAACTGTGAATAAAGATAAAATGATTACGCCTTCTTAGTAAAAAATATAACATTATGTCTTTATCAGTCGCTACTTTTCCCATCGCAATGTCACAAAGTGACAGGTTCGCGCTCTGAGCTTGATTACACCTTGACATAAAAACTTACATTCTGTAGATACACGGCATGAGAATCAGAAGCAATTTGTAGAAACGTAACACGACACGCAACGACCTAGCAAACGATACAAAGTAATAATTACAAACAAAAGGAACGTTCCAAATTTAATAACAAAAGAAAACGCAAACTAACAGTAAAAGTCGATGCTCAAATGTTTCGCTCATTCAAAAAAGACGCAATTAGTGTCACTACAATTACACATAATCATTTTCATACGTATACAATGTCACAAAATTTGATTATCGTGCGGATAATAACTGAACAATCTGATGTTGAAATTGGACAGCCACAAAAAATAACGTGAGAGCTGCTGTGATTCGAACTAGAATACGAAATTCACTTTCTATTGAAACTATTTTAGCCTTTTTTTTGTTCAGATTTTCGCCGCAGCATAAACAATAAACTACATTTCCCCGCTGTGCAATTTACGAGGTTTTCATTGGGATATTATATTTTTATTTTTTCGTTGGATGCTCATTTCACGGTCGAATAAGCAAAATGAGTATATTATAAACATGAGTAATATAGAAAAAAAAGGAAAGTTGACTAATATTGTACTACATAAAACCGCGTTACATAACTCTGAACTTTCATACTGCGTGCGGGCAGAAGCTAAGCTACGAAGTTAACAACTGCTTTGAGACCTGAGGGGTTGCTGTACAGAATGCGGAATAATAAAATTAATAGTTCAAGGTTCCACCTTGCCTCAAGATCAGGTAGTTTTAAATCAGAAGATGAATACAGTTGTACATTAACAAATTTAATAAACTGTACAACTTTTCAACCTGTCAAACACTTAATGTTTGACAACAGAAGAACGTCGGTCGGGACAGCTACCTACTAGAAACTCTTCTGATTATCTAGATTATATACTAGATTAGATAAGTGGTCAGGATTTGTTCCGACATATAGCTGCAAATATGACTGTCTACTATTTGCTGCATAGCTATTTTTAGCTCACATTTATTAAAAACAAGGCCTCACAGAAATCAGACACACAGTTTCAGGAATAGTTTACAACAATATCACGTGACTTTGATGAAGAACATACAGCCTGCATCTTCTTCAATTGCCCACGTAAGTTCTTGTTGCTTTTTCCTTTAAGTCTAAAGTCTAACACTTATGTTCAAGGCTGACTGTACTCACCCACCAAGTTGGATACACGTTGAGCGCCAGCATTAACAACGCACTTCCTTGATAAACGCCCGACGGACATAGTTTAACACCGGAGGCGCAAACTGATTTATTTCCCTTGCCCCTATTATTTAGAAATCAGCGGATCTTAATACACTAGTAAATGGCTCTGATAAGAATAGGACTGGTATTACTATTTTGCAGTCTTTGTCGAACTGATAAATTTGTTGTAAAATAATAATGCAAACAACGTGATATTAGAGAATCTGATAAAACAATATTCATAAAACAACAAGCCTACTGACCGCTTGATTACAAACGGTTACCGCAGCTTGAGTATTACGTTTTAAAACTCACGCGATGAAGACCCTGGGAAGAAGCTTTTCAACCTTCTTTGGGAACTTGGATACCAAACTTAAATAAAAACTATAATCTAAACAGACTTTTGAAAGCTAACACAAATATTGTTTATTTTCATTAAAATTTCAATCATAAATAACATCTGACCACAGCAGAGTAAAAGGTTAGCGCAAAAAGTGATACAAAGGCGAAGCATCCGATACCTTTTCGTAGAAGACGAGGAAAGAATTCAAATTTAAAAGTGCTTTGGCTCGCGAAGGATTCGCCAAATAAAAAATTCGCGGCTCACAAAGGACCAAGATATCCGACGCGACTTATGAACTATATTAAACATTTTAGTCAATTATAATTTTAACAAACAGTTCAAAGAAACAGAAGTGATAAGAAAATACAAGGAAGATAGCATTGAACTTAATTATGACTTCAAAGCGATAGTCAATTAGAGGATTCAGCTTTTCAATTACGCAAATACAAAAGAAAATTATGCATAAAGCCCGAGACGACCAGCGCCGTCCAAGCTGCAGATAAATTGGTAAATAAGATTTGATACCAACTAACTGGGGCGTGAAATTTGAATCAACGACAACAAACAATCCGTGGCCATAATAGAAACGAATGCCAAACTTCAGAACTCCATTAAAGCGGCATCCAAACTTCCCATTCGGGTGAACTGGCGTGCTCAACACAGAAATGTATATTTTATTCATCTCTGCTACACGCCGCCTTCACGATTGGTAGCCGATAAAACTTCACTAAGCAAAAATAAGGCAACACGACAAAGTGTACCTGTCACTCCGCCCTTGTTTTTGTTTCTAAAATTTGTATAAAATATTCCAAAACAGTCGCGTCGCCGACAACGGTTCCTGTTGTATAATAAGACTAATACAAAATGTATACAATAAAACGTAAAAATGGAGAATGGTCTTTGTATTTCAATCCAAGCGTAATCTAATAACAAGACAACGAACCGCGCAAAAAAATTACAAAATCTACAAAAAGATAATAAAACATTCTGATTTTTAAGACGACTTCATAAAATCAAAAGGCTAGTTTTAGGCTAGAGTAAAATGCTCTAGTTTTAGTAACTTATCTTTTTATCTAAGGATCAATCGACCTACACTTTGAAACTACATAATTAGCTCTGTTTTAAGAATCGTCCTTTATTCGAAATTCCTGACATTACAAGACACATCAGGATTCTTCGAACGATGTTCGACAATACGTGTCAGTCATTCCATTAATGTCTGATTTCCTAAAACACCGCGACTAAGTCCTTTGAAGAAATATTTGACGCTTTGGCAGTTTAGGCGGCGACGTTGTTTCTCACGTGGCTCGACTATATTTTCTTTTTGTTTCGTCCGTGGGAAGTTGAACATCAATGAAAGATTCAACACAAGTGATGTGGGTAAATATCATGAGATTTTAATTAATTGTTTTCGCCAATTGATGTTTATCGGATTCGGATGTGCGAATGTGCTATAAAAAGTTGTTAGCCTAGCAGCCGGGGCCTCGGGGTTGCGCTGGGTGGCGGCTGGTCTCCGTCACAATAGCACAATTAAAATGCCAACAAGTCCGGTTGCCAGCCCAATCCAATTACAGTGGACAACGATTCCAACGAGTAATTGGAACCGAGCCTATACGGGAGCCAGCAGATACATGGAAGAGAGCGGGAATCGAAAGACTTCTAGCAATAATTGCTCGACCTGTACATCAAGTGTGCGGGGATAAAATACTTTAAGTACTTTAGGTGGAGATTAGCAAGTCGTTCGTTTAAATGCCATTTTGTTAAGTTTAATCTTGGTGAGGTGAAATAAAATACTCTTTTCTAGTTTTAAAAAGACAATAAACAGAATTTTATGCTTAATTTAAATGAGTAAAATTAAGACAAAATATTCTGTTAATTTTGCCAAACTATTTGGCTGTTTTGTTCTAAACAGCAACAGTAAGTTATTAGTATTTAAGCAGCCTAAAATAGGCAAAATGAATACGGAAGTTTTCTCATTAGGTAATTATGAAAATCATAAATCTACCTTTCTCGTACCTAAGACGTTGGGAGACTGTATGAAGGCAACGGTAAAATGTCAGACTCTTTCCAGAAATAACTTCCAGTTAAACATAAAGCAAAAGTTAGTTAAAATTTATATTTTAAAGATAATAAAGATCAAGCTCAGCAGTTTCTATTCTGCCCGACTTTTCAATTTATTTAATAAACATCATAAACGGAACATGTGGTTAACACGTTCTAATAGGCGAAGTAAGTACAAGATATATCCTTATTGCCTCTTCATCTCTTCTCAAAATTGTATAAAACAAAGTTGTCTGTCTTTGTTGAGATTTCCATACGCATCAAGATAATGTCTTGCGGACAGTTTGTGTTTATTTTCATACACATTTCCAAAACATGTAAAGAAAACCAAGATCAATTAGCTAATAAATATTGAATTACAAGTTAAACTATCGTAGACCAAAACTTCGACAGACAGAAACATTATTTCAAAGTTAAAAGCACGTCACAGACTACCTTGTTCTTTCCACAGTCACAACACATAGTTCCTGAAGACAATCATGCTTTTTTAACCAGCAGCAGGACTTCACAAAGGCTTGTCGAAGGCGGCCCAAAGCAGATGTTTACTTGTACAGATCGAAAAGGAAACAATGTTAAACTGAAAAACAAACTGCCTGAGGCACTTTCAGCGGACAATCTGTGCGGGATAGGACAGGGTTCAGCCAATTCCAATAAAGCTGCGACTCAAAGACGTACTAGCATTATTGTAACAAGATTGTAGAGTGAACTTCTTCATTGTCTTTGAGAAGTTAAGAGTTGGTGGACAAGTAACGTCGTCAATACAACACAGTTTAAAAAAATATTGTCCGATTAGGGCTAGAGTCTTTTTGACAATGAGTTTTAAATCTATCCAAGTTTTCTCAAAAGGCTTCGTGGATAACAAAAAGACTCAAAGAGTCAACAAAGAGTTTTTTGAGGGTACTCAAACGGAAAGCACAGTCGATCTATTTTTTAACTTTTAATTAACATTTAGTGGTTTTTAGTGAATAAATTAGGTATCAGTGTATTCAGTAAAGTTCCGCAGTGGTGTTAGTTACATAAGTTATTGAAATAAATCGTTTTAACATGACCATTTGAGTCGCATGGTTTGTCGTCAGACAAACCACCACGACCACATGGCATGTTAAGAAGTTGCAGACGCGTGAATAACCTCAAAAACTCCAAGAAGCATTGAAATACATGATACCAGTATTTCAATGAACACATGCAAAGGCATATCACTCGACATTGGCGAAAAACCCTCGCCCAAAGAGGCAAAAGGGTGACGCCATTAATATATATAAAAAAAAAAAAAACAAAAAGACTCGGTTGACATCGCTAGTTGTCACCTCTTCTGCTTAGCTGAGGTGAGACCTGTGCCCAGCAATGGGACGTATTAAAGGCAGTTTATGTTGATAAGACAAGTTATAATATTAATCTGATTAAGTAAACCACCGAGTAGTGAGGTCAACCGGGACAACGGCTGTTCTGAAGGGAAACAAAGACAGACTGGCATAAAGAGGTAGGGCTTTAGCCCAGCAGTGAGGTCCTAACCTATTTTATATATTGCAACATTTACAATTATGTTCAGTTATAACAAGATAACGATGTTGCTGGCTACAAGGAATGAAACTAGCTGCTATTAGATCAAAAAATAACCATTGACTAACACTCAAGGTATGATTGCAGACTTCTTGAAATGTTCTTCCACAAAATATATTAACACACACATAAAAATCAAAAGCAACAAAACAGACAGGGACAGAGGAACTTTGTTTTATACTATGTAGTGAAGTGCTGTGGATTTTCACTGACATGAGGGAGTTACATGCACATCGCGATTACTTATGTCGTGCCTTTTCTCGCGCCAAAAACGCACGGGATGACGCGTGAGCAATTTTTGTCGCATCCTAGCCCGCCTATAGGTTAAATACATAAAAGAATTTACTAAGTACGTAAAACATAGCGATCACTATGTTAATTTAACTTTAATTCCAAGAAATCGTAAATGTCGTCGACTTTACTTGATGAATTACAGGAAAGCATAAAGCTTTTAACGATTCTGAAACGTCACATGGTCAAAACCATGACTGACTATACTCCTAGTTATTCGTGCACACCCCACAAAGCACATAGGGAACTAATACCGGAATGTAAACACTTTGGAAAGTTCCAACTTTGCTCTCTGAAAACAAAGACTTTCTCATTGAACGAGTTTCATAAATTCACTTGAGCGTCACATAGGAGAGACAAGCTTTTTAAATTAGTGTTACAAATTATAAAGTACCGGGTGACTCGAGATGAAACTATCTACAAAGCTGAAAGTAACTCATTAACTTTTAGCTGCTTTTACAGAGTATTGTAGCTGACAATTTTATTTCTACTTACATGTAAACTGCTAGTTTCGGACTGCAACGTTAGCTCGGTTTCGAGTAAGATTCCTTCAAGATTCATTTCACCCTTTTTCGCTCTTACTCCGTACTATCATACAAATTAACCTATATATTTGTAAATATCATTAAGCAACCGATTAAGATTCTTCAAAGTATTAAGCTTTGTCGCTCGTTCTGAGCCACCCTGTATACGCAATACGATTTATTGAACATTATCGTTACAAGATACAGTCCTTATCTATCCAATTACTTTAAATAACTTAAGCATATACTGTTACCGCCCCAGGGAACACAGGGACCGGTCCGGTCGGAGCTTTAAGACTGAATCAATGTATGTGTTATCATCATCGTTTTCATTACGCTACATATTTTTATAGGTTTACTTTATTTTATGACTATTTGTTATCAACAGCGTAAAACTCATTTCATTTAATTATTAAGTAGGGAAAGTTTACTTTTTAAATTAATTTACTTTCCCGGTAGGAACTTTTCACTTAGGTGCGCAGATTGCTGACATCTCGGTGTTTTTTTTTGCAAAAAGTAATGGAATTCATACATGTGTACTAATTTTCTGAAATGCGAAGCATACTGAAACAAAATCTAGTGTCATAGAAGTATTACTTCTTTCAACTTCATTCAAATTCGAGTATCTTGGCTAGTTCAGGAAATATTGTAATAACTCAGTGAGTGAGTGAGTCATTAGATTTGCTCATGAGTGTATCAAGTTGATGATGTTTTATATAAATCATATACCCGTTAAACATCTCTGTCAATAAATAAAGTAGTGTACAATGACATCTTTATTTTGTAGATGTACTCCATCCACTTCAGAATGCGATTGTTGAAAAGCACCCCAAAACCCCATTTGGGTATTCACAACGAAAGACAGGTCGAAACCGCAGAGGACCCGATGTAACGTCGCCAATAAATTGATACTCTGAATACAGAGAGTACGATAAAAATGGTATTTCTCAAAAAATACGAGCCAACCTCAGCATTAAAGGCGTCACTTTAAATGTATTTTGTGCATTGTTGGCAATTCTGGGCACATTGTGCGTAACATAAATATTGGGCGCAGTGGGCTCGCTCCCGAATGCAGCGGACGGTGAATAAATCGGTGTGCATCTTTTCAGGCGAGCGACTCTGCCTGGGCCCCCGGGGGCGCTGCGCAGTAAATTGCACCGAAAAAGAACGGGCAATATGGCATCCGTATCGAACGGCGCTAAGTTACGATCGGCCGCGACACGGGGCGCTAAGTGGCCTATCGTGTTTTGAAAAATTCAGAAAGAGAGATTGTCTTTTAACGAAAAAACAGAGGATTCGACGGAGGGGTCCGCCATTAATCAGGCTTAAAGGGGTCACTGGCGTTCCGTGCGATACCGACGAGACGGTCCGACGCCGGTCGCCGACGGTCAGTGGAGTGCCTAATAGGCTTTGGCTGCAAATCGCTCTTCTTTCTATCTCTGAACTTTATATTGTACCATTTCGTCGTAAATAATATTTAAAGTCAGCACAGAACAATTTTCTGTGATATTTAAACTATCAAACTCACGTCTTGTATATTCTTATGCATTAAAGAAGATCACTGAAAACAATATTCTACGTGCATTCGATGTTAGACTCAAAGAAACAAAACTGTCTTTTCTTATTGTACGTATAGTACTTGTAGAAATGGTTATATTCCCATTAGCAAAGTGGCCCGCTAAAGTGAACAGCTGCAAGTATTAGAACTCATAGAAAAAAACAATAGCCTAAATGGCACCAATATGTGTTTTTAGCATCTTAGAGTTGGTTTTACCTCCAACACCGCTAATTTTCGTTTCGTTTACAGTTACATAATCTGACGAACTTTTCTATCCTACTTTTGTGGTCTTATCTTAACGCGCGGTTAAATTGGTAGATAATGCGTTTTGACATTAAGTCCGCCAGCTATAATTTACTTCCTACACATTAAACAACAAGTACATGGCGTTGTAGTGATAATAACCTTTTTGTAATATTATCTTCCTCCGACCTATCTTGGCTAATTCGAAAAACATTGTCGCAAATAAGTGACAACCTGTTCCACGTCACAGTAATTAACGTTAATTGACGTCTACCAGGGCGTTACTCTATCAAACCGCCTAATAAACATTTCCATTACGAGTAGACGTCCCGTAGTAATCATAAGCTTGATTTATACATTGGCATCAACATATTCGTCACGTGCCGGCGACCCGAGCAGAAGTTCGTTAATCCGGGAGGCGCCGTACAAAGGGCCTGCGGTGAGCCTGAAAATTAAGTTGAACGGTCTATTGCCCTTGAATTAAACGCCGGCTCCGAATGCTGGCTTGTTACTCCACGAGTGAAGCTTTTGGTGACTACGACAATAATTCCGCTTTTTATCAAAGAGTCTACGTTTGATTTGGACTTTAAAAAGAGGTAGCTTTTCGTTCATAAGAGGTTGGAGTTTTTTTGCGGGATTTGAGTATAAAACAATACTTTGTGCATTTAGTGAATAAAGTAGGTATCACACATTTGCGGAATACTCAGTTAGTAAAATTGTTTTGAGTTATTAATATGAATTTTGACATTTTGAATCACGTGTTTTGACGTCGGATAAATCTTCATGACCTTGGCATGCGCCAAGAAGGATTATGCCATGAGGCATATTAAGAAGTTCCTCTACAAGAAATTACCAGTACTTTATTGTATAAGTGGGTCGGTAGGTGAGTAGGAGCTATGTAGCCTGAGCCACTTACGTTTCATTTTCAAAAGATTGCTAAAATCTGAGCACGTATATGTAACACTGTGACATTCAGCTGACATACGAACTGGAATTGAAAGCACTTCGTTTGACGTCTCAGAATTCAACATTCAGATGCTAATTTATCATTATTACGTAAGTAGTTCATATTTTAAGAACGCAAAGGTGTACTAGCATTCTCAATAGAGCGAAAGCATATCAAACATCCGTTGTTGCTATCTCCGTCTCGCTCCAACTTTATTCAGAAGGCGCCTTATGCTGGAAACCATCACAGCAGACGTAAAAGATTTGGCTGCGGGTTTACGAGGCTGCCGAACACTTCGGCCTCATAACAGGAGAATGGCCCGTCTACCCGCTGATGACTCAATGCTTTCCGGGTACAGAACAAAGAATTTCCTTCTGGCTTGTTGCAAAATTGTATGTGGATTTTTCGGTTGTACCTTTTTTGTCATATTATTACATACGTTTCAGCCGTTATTCTTTTGTTTACTACATTGGTCTAATTCATTCCACAGCAATAATTTTATTACTTTATTTTCGTACTATTTTGAAAAAGGTAATTTGGTAGTCGGTTTGGATATCACATCATAATAACACATAGCCTATAATCATTCTGTAAATAAAATTATATCTTTGCGACCTAAATCGTTCAAAACTGCATTATTACACGCTGTCAACGGCCTGACTCAACTTTCTTACCGGCCACAATAATTTTAAGTTGACTACATCAAGGAATTTTAACCACTTATTTCCGCGGCTGTCACACAGACGACGCCCGCTGTAGACGTTGACAGCAATATTTAAGTCTCCGGTACAAATTACTCGTACATGTACTCCATTTCAATGCAAATTGTTCACATGTAAACTGGGTAATGTTGACCTTTACTTTGAATCGGAAAGGTTGGTGTGGATAAAAGAGAACCAACCAGTCGCTAATTTCGTTCAAACCAACTTTCGCATGATTACACGAAGGCGATACTTGTGGGCCACTCGTAAATTCACAAGACGCGATGACGGCGCGGCCCGGGGCGCGTCGTGACCCGGCGTCGTCTGCTTCACTTGGCATTATTTACGATTTTTATTATGCCGTAAAAATGCGCGAATTCTTAGAGGGCACGCCTCGGTCGCACGTGGATCCACGCGTCGATAGGCGTTTCGTGAGCAACAACACTTATAAAGCAACTCGAAAGTCAACGACTCGCTAAGAAGCTTTCCAAGCAACAAACAAAAGGACAATGACGGATTTGTAAGGGGCAGTGGCGTCTTTTTTTTTTCTTGCGGCCAGCGACCGAACCTTGTTTTTGAAATAGAAATTATTGCAATAAACCAAACTTACTATGGCATGTAGACTCCTGCATCAGTCCGAACTGAGTTATGGGCTTTAGAAGTTTTTTGATTTTACAAACTAGATATTTTTTCTTTTGCGCGCAATTTTCGCATAAATCGCAACAAAATAGAGACATTATACGAGTAAACATTGTGTGTGATATTTTTCGCAAATGGAAAAATATCTTATATGTCATCCGTCTTTTTTTCGGGTGGTCATCAACGAAACCTTGCTTTTATGACTAAAAAAAGTGTAATAAACCAAACTTACTATAGCATGTAGACCTCTAAATGCAAGAAGTTTGCTGCTTTTACAATATAGATTTTTTCCTTTTGCGATCAAGTTTCGCATAAATCGTGTGTGATATTTTAAGCAAATGATTTGAAATAGTGCAATAAACCACACTTACTATGGCATATAGGCCCCTGAGCTAGCTCAGTCCGAACTGAGTTATGGGCTTTAGAAGTTTGTTGATTTTACGAACTAGGTAAGATAAGATATACTTTATTGCATAAAAAAAACAATTAAATCAGAAATATCAGTAATATTTATCCTTTCGCGAATAAGCTTCGCATGAATCGCAACAAAATATGGACATTATATCTACGTGTAAACATTGAGTGTGATATTTTGTCGCAAAATAAAAAATATCTTATGTGCCTTACGTCTCTTTTTTCGTGCGGCCATTATAAAATTAAATCTTGCCTTTTTAATGCAAAATAGTGTAATGAAGCAAACTCACTAAGACATGTATCTTAGCATAGTTTAAACTGAGTTCCGACCATTAGAAGGAGTGACAGCGGTTTAAGGGCGTATTCTCCGATGTTCCACTTAATGTGTAAGTTTACTCTTGTCTTATGATTAAAGGTAAAATAATATCCGCTATCCGTTATCACGGAATATAACAGAATAAAATATAAAACCACATAAGTATCATATACTTTCATCAGCACCAAGAAAAGGAAGTGGTCCGCGAGTGGTCTTTGAGTCTCAACCGGCGCTCAATTTCATTAAGTTGTTGCAGTCAATCAAAATGAATATTATCTTATATTTAGCCTTAGAGAGGCTATGGTTGAGCAGATGAACTCAACGCGGATGAATGCGTTGAAACCAGTGTCCGACTGGTGCGAATGTGACCTGGTTGAGTTTAACGCCAACAATACTCAGGCAAGACTTTTTTTCGCCAAATAGAGTCCATTTATTTGACTCCTACTTTCCCGAAGGCACATAAACCAATAATGGAACGTTTTTTCTTAGCCTATGCCCACAACCTTGGTATCTTTCTGAGACATTTTCTGGGTAAGCCTGTTCCAGCAACGACCTCATCATGGCTGAATGGGGTCAAACGCATAGCCATGACAAATAATAAAAATATTCAGATGTAAAACCAGCAAACTTCTTAAGCCCATAACCCAGTTCAGACTGCGTTTAGAGGTCTTTATTGCTTTAGTAAGATTGGTTTTGTCTTCGCCCGACACACTTGAGCCAATGAAACTCTGTTTTCTTCTATGAACTTGGTATTTTTTAGAATGTAATTACTATTTGTACTGTCCATCGCAACGTCCGTCGTAACGTAACTACTGTCGCGAGCAAGAAGGCAATGTCCGCGTTCCCCGTATGATGCATGGGCCAGGCCATACGGCCAGGACCGTAGGTGACTGATGCTGCGGAGAATAGGCCCGTTCCTCAAGCCGAGGGACGAGCAGTTCGGTTTCCGCAGCGGCCACTCTACGACGCTCCAGCTCACGCGCATTCTCCATGAGCTCGCTGAGGCAAGTAACAGGGGCCACTGCACGGTTGGGGTCTTTCTCGATATCGAGAAGGCCTTTGATCGGGTGTGGCACCCCGGCCTGCTCTTTAAACGCCTGGCCACGGAGATGCCGCCAACACTGATCGCCCTGATAGCAGCGTTCCTCGACAGCCGTAGCTTCTACGTCTCGGTCGAGGACAATGACTCATCACAGCAGCCGATACGCGCAGGAGTGCCCCAGGGGAGCGTCCTATCCCCCGTCCTCTACTCACTATACACCAACGATATTCCTACTCTCGATTTAGATTAAAAAATCAGCAAACTTCTAAAGCCCATAACTCAGTTCGGACTGAGCCAGGGGTATTTATGCCATAGTAAGTTTGGTTTATTGCACTATTTTAAATCATAAAAGCAAAGTATGGTTGCTGACCACCCGAAAAAAAAACGAATGACATATAAAATTATTGTTCCATTTGCTAAAAATATCACACACAAAATGTTTACATATGTATAATGTCTCTATTTTGTTGCGATTTATGCGAAAAATGCGGGCCAAAGGAAAAATATCTAACCAACCAACCTGTCTGTCAGGTATAATATACCAGAGAAATTCGTCCGGTCTGTTAATGGTCTCGGTAGCATAATTGGTAGTGCAGTCGCCCGGCTTGCGAAAGACGTGGGTTCGAGTCCCGCCTGATGCCAGGACCGAATGCCTTTTTCTGGTTTTCCTATCTTTAGTAAGAAAAATATCTAGTTTGTAAAATCAGCAAACTTTTAAAGCCCATAACTCAGTTCGGACTGCGTTTAGAGGTCTACATGCCATAGTAAGTTTGGTTTATAACACTTTTTTTAATCATAAAAGCAAGGTTTCGTTGATGACCACCCGAAAAAAAGACGGATGACATATAAGATATTTTTCCATTTGCGAAAAATATCACACACAATGTTTACTCGTATAATGTCTCTATTTTGTTGCGATTTATGCGAAAATTGCGCACAAAAGAAAAAAAATCCAGTTTGTAAAATCAGAAAACTTCTAGAGCCTATAACTCAGTTCGGACTGATGCAGGAGTCTACATGCCATAGTAAGTTTGGTTTATTGCAATATTTTCTATTTAAAAAACAAGGTTCGGTCGCTGGCCGCAAGAAAAAAAAAAGACGCCATTTTCAGACATTGGCTTTTAGCCGAGGCGACGACGCCTGAGTCTTCTTACAGAAAGGCCAGTATATCACAATGACATTTCGGGTAATGCATTTTCAGCTGACTCTAAAAAGCAGGGCGAGAGTGCCTCTTCGCCTGTCTCATTATTGTCACAGAATACGGTAAGATCTGTCAGGAACAGCACAACGAGTGCTATTCTCAGAATTTCGAAATAAACCTAGGTGAGTACCAACACTATATGCAAACAATGTTTCGTTTTACAAATTGGATAAACATAGTTTTATTCCGGAAGTACTTTAACCGTTTCCATTGAGTACTGGCTCGGTTTAGAATTTAATTTTCCCACCGTACAAAGCTTTTACACTGTCACAATTCATTGCGGCAAACATTCTCACTTAACCGCATGCATTTTCATTGTGAAATTTTAAAGGGTATTCTGGTTTGTATTCATTCGCATTTAATTTCGCAAAAACACGGAAGGCAATACTTTAAAATAATAATCAGGTTTTAATAAAGCGAACCACTCTAACGCAATGAAGTAATAAAGGCGCGACCCTCACAACTCACACGTAAAATCTGTGCCCGATAAAACTTTTCTCACCGTTCCGGGCAAACGGTAAGACCTTTTCCCGGATCGTCCAGACGGCAGAAAGCGGAGTATAGAGGGCGTAACGATAGTTTGAATAGAGAACGCTGCTTGTTTACAATAGCTGCGGGTAGTTCGTGAGCCGCTCTCCATTTAGATGGGAAGCGCGTCGATACCGCGTGCGGCAGCCGCGGTCAGAGCAACAGCCAGTCTAACGTGAGCTCTTCACCCTTGGTTCTTTTGAGCAGCTCAGTTGCATGCAGAGTGCCCCTATGAAAGAGTAGAGCTCTCCTTGCAGCGGCCGCTTCACCGCCGACGCCTCTGTTATGGAACTTTATGGAATGAAGTGCGTTTTATACGGTCTTTGATGTTCGGTTTCGCGCTCTTAGCGTCTAGTGGCTCCCGAGGGGCGAGCAATAACAACATTGAGGGAAGTGCTCGCGGTCGTAACGCACACTTAACGGTTCGCACAAAAATGTAAATACGGTCTCACTGTTGTAAAAGAGCGAGTGTAATGAAATTTTCATAATGGTCGTATGTACAAGTGCTGCGAGCGAGGCTGACAAAACAACGGGATGAACTTTTGTCTGTTTAGGCACCAACATTCCGCGCACTCGCTGTTGTATTTTGCTATGCATACTAAAAAAAATAAAAAACAACAACAGAATTGCAGCACTAAACATAATATATAACATCCGATTTTAGTCTCCCTTTAACTGACTTGAATTACCTCTGGATAACGTATTGCCGAATTCCAATAATGCACACATTGATTGTCAACTGCCAGTATAAATCTTTAAGTTAATGGTCGCATTAAAACTGAACGCTAAAATCCCGAGCAATCTGGAAGTGAATTTCGTTGAGTGTAAACCGAGATCCATTATTTTTAATGACCAAAATTCTTTTAATCTGCGCGCGATGAGAAATGCCTTACAAATCACAGTTAAATAAATCTTAGCAGATGACCTATAAAACGTACTCAGAATAATCTCGTTAAAATCCTTTGCGGGTAGTTTTAAAACAAACGATAGGGGGTTGCGGGGTGCGGAGGGGAGCAACGTGACGTAGGCACGCGGCAGTCGTGGTCGCATCTAATTAAACGGGACATTCTCATTTCGTCCGCGACAATTTTATGAGAGGATTTTAAGAGTTCTCGAAATAAAACTTACGAATTTACGAGCGAGGGCGCCCCCCGTGACGGATAATTACGCCGGTGGTACCTTTTAATGATTGCGAGACAACCAGCGGCGAGCAATCTTATTGATATCAGTATTTTAGCGGTGTCAAGAAGTGTCACGACTTCGCGAGGGACTCGCAGGGTATTGCAAGCCCGGCTGGCAGTCCATATTTACACCTCTGAGTTCCTCCATTGAGACTCGTGAGGCGAGACGACGGTTGCGAAACTAAATTACCTGCCTCTCATTTATTTAAATTGCCAGAGTTTAGTCATTGTCTTTATTTGGTGACTGCATTTTAGAAACCTGCGTATGCTATTAGCTGAAATGAGATAAATACACTTGCGCGAATTCAACTCTGCCAGAATAACCTTAATCCTTTTTGATGTTATTACACTTTGAGAAACTGTGAGAACCGTTCCGAATAGAATTGATTTAATCTGCATATTAGTTCAAATGTTTTCAACGTTTGAATTCAACTCTTGTGTAAATATGGTTTTACTAGTAACGTTTAACTGCACATGAGCCAAACCTGTAGTCTGTTCGCTAACACGAGCAGTAAAACTAATTGATTTTGTACGAATCGGCGCCGCTACCTATGATTATACAGACAAAAGCGAAAGGATAATTTTGAACACACAAAAGAAACAAAAGCAAGGCTTGTGTTAACACGGATCAGAGCAGCCAGCTCGGATCAGTGTTATTATCCAATTAACATCGGGTCCTAACCCACACCGGTGCAGAGGGCGAAATAAAACGCATTTGGCTTTCGAATTCGCACATTATGTCTACCTAATTTTCTGGATTTCACACATACTGAAAATAATAAATACTTTTCTACAGACATCTACTTATGAACTTAGCAGGGATTACCAGACAAATAAAAGAAAGACACTCAGACCATCATCTCGGCTTCGTGCATTACCTAAATTCTTCGCTACATCACATTATCACCTCATTCATCATTCCTCTTATTCATTATCATATTATTACTTCTCATCATTGAAGCCACCTGATTGTAAATAATATAGGACAATAATCACATACCTACCTCTCTCCATATAGTAAAGTAGTCCCTAGTGTTTTGAAAACCAAAAGTAACGAATCACAAACACCCAGATCCACTTTTGCCATAAAGCCCTAATTCGCCGCACATTCAATACTCAATACTCAATTATTGAAATACATTGAAAGCAAGCAATTTCAAACAATTTTTAAATCTCCTCTAAATCTTACATTTTCATTAGAATAAAAACAAAAGCATTAATACAAAGTCCTGGGCGCCTAATGGCCGTTCCTGGATAGACGTGGACAAGACGCTGCTATCGGTATAAATTAGCCTCGGTGTCGTATCGCTAGGAACAATACCGCTGTCACGGTGGCCGCCGTATCGGTGGCCGGCCGGCCACTTCGCACCCAAGCGGTGCATACACTGCACTAGGCTGCACGGGACAGTTCTTAAGTATACATTCCAAAAAAAGTGAATATTAATTATTATCTAAGACCAAAAAGAACATTACTACTCAATAACACTACAGGTATAGAGGTTAAGGTATAAAAGCAGGTATTTTCTTCGCCAGACCCCTTAATTCGTTCTCAAGATGCAAGTCCGGAACAGCTCTTACAATTGTACAAAGTACAAGTTCGGTCGTTTATGGAGTACTGCTGCCACCTCTGGGATGGCTCTGCCAAGTACCAACTGGATGCACTGGACTCAGTAGACCAGAGGGCCAGACAACTGATAGGTAACGACACGCTCGTTCAAACCAAAGTCCAATGTTTGGAGCATCGGCGTAGAGTTGCCTGTCTATTGGTTTTTAATAAGGTGTATTTCGGAGAGGGTGCGCAGGAACTTCATGACCTGATACCACCCTCCACTTTCTACCACCGGAAGACTAGAAGCCGTGAGGGCTTTCACCTCCATGTGGTTGACTTTCCGGCTGTCCGGACTAATAGTCCAGTCATTTAAGCTTAAATTAGGTAAGAATCTCGGAATTCGAGATACCCAGCTGTAAGTCTGTAAATACTTGTATATTGACACCCTAAAAGTTGTCTCAAAACCTACATATGGTAGGGTGTACGCAACTGTCAAATTTCAAGGTCAAAGGTCACAAAAATTGTTTTTTTGTAAATATCTCATTTCCTTTGGGTTTTTTGCTATTTGTATGTATTATCAATATTGTAGAATACAAAATTCTCTACAAATTTTGTTTCAAATTTTTTTTCATACGGTGATTCGTTTTCGAGATAGAGGGCGGAGAGCGCGCGGTCACAGCATCAATTCAGGTCAACCGGTGCCTCCGGTCAAAAACTTAAAAAGTGAAAAAATGTGAAAAGTCTCGATCATCTTCGTTATCTGCATTACGTCAAGTCCACAGAACTTAATAAAGCTGTGCAGCTTTCAAATATTCCACCAACAAGTGCAGCTGCTCATCAACATTGTAAAAACAACAACGTTGTCGAAAATCGTTTCGCATTGCCCAACCCCATACCTGGGGTTCCAAATCATGCCCTAACCAAGTTTGAACTTGATAATATACACGTTGTTGTTTTTACAATGTTGATGAGCAGCTGCACTTGTTGGTGGAATATTTGAAAGCAGCACAGCTTTATTAAGTTCTGTGGACTTGACGTAATGCAGATAACGAAGATGATCGAGACTTTTCACATTTTTTCACTTTTTAATTTTTTGACCGGAGGCACCGGTTGACCTGAAGTGACCGCGCGCTCTCCGCCCTCTATCTCGAAAACGAATCACCGTAAGAAAAAAAATTTGAAACAAAATTTGTAGAGAATTTTGTATTCTACAATATTGATAATACATACAAATAGCAAAAAACCCAAAGGAAATGAGATATTTACAAAAAATCGATTTTTGTGACATTTGACCTTGAAATTTGACAGTTGCGTACACCCTACCATATGTAGGTTTTGAGACAACTTTTAGGGTGTCAATATACAAGCATTTACAGACTTACAGCTGGGTATCTCGAATTCCGAGGTGAACTTACTATAATGACTGGACTATAAATGGTTTGGTGCTTCCTCGCTGGTCCACACAGCCACGGTAAAGAAATATAACAGTAATATGACTCGGCCCCGTCCTTGAGATAAGTGCCTACAGCCGCGCGGTTCGTCGCTACGCGATAGGGCTGCCGCTTGTAGTATTTTAAAACATCCGGATACCTACCTGTTTCAATCTTGTTTTGAAATTGTTTTTTGTGATGGTAAATATTGTATTTCTATTTAAATAAATGTAATTAGTATGTGAATGAAAAAGGATGTGTTGATGTGAAAAAAGGATCATACATACATTTTCACAATGTTTCGCATTTACAATATTAATAGGAAGTAAAATCAATTAGAGCGTAATTTTTTTGAAAGACCTCCTATCTTAATACCTACAATGAACCAAATTTTGCGGTGGACTAGCTATAACTAGCTATAAAACTATTGCGTTAGCAAATCCCTTACTTGAAGAGTAAGTATGTAGGTCCATTCACTACCAATTGACACGTCGTGCGCGCCAAGGATTTCCGACCTAAGGTCATTCACCCGGTGTGGTGAAGTTAAACCGTAAACCCGCGAATTTTAATGCAAGCGTACTTTACTAATTACTTACTTATCCAACCTACCTATTCTATCTACCGCTGAACCACCTATTTCACTTGTCTGTCACTATCCTTCACCCTGTCAACTCATTTATTCAATAATCTAGGAGTATTACTCGGAGGATAAAGCGAAATACAAGCGTCTTTAAAAATATTGTAACAAATTACGTGCTATTATGTAGGTACGTAACAAAACATTTTAAGCTTACTCGTACGTAATGTAAAGAATGATATCTCTGGGTGCGTTACTGATGAATTTTAACAACCAACAACAGCACAATAAAAGAAAATATCTTGCCCTGCCATAGTACATTTACAATATTATGTTCACAAAATGGTGCAAAACACACAAAACTGTCCGTCCGACACTGCACGGCGCGCGGCGCATTCGCGACTGACAGCCATCGTATCACCCTCGTAACCGGGGCGCGTAGGTATAACTTGCGTTCCGTCCGCTTGGTCGAAGTCACAATACTGTTATATTCCTTTACTGTGACACAGCTAAGGAGTGGAACGCTCTCCCTGCGTCTGTGTTTACAGATACATACAACCTTGGTGACTTCAAGGCAAGAGTGGATAGGCATCTTCTGGGTATGCGTGTTCCACCTTCGACCTCGTCATCGTTTACCATCAGGCCAGACTGAGGTGAAACGTAAACCTATTTTAAATAAAACCATTTTTAGCAGCAAGATATAACATGTAATGCCAAGTGAGTGAGTACATATATGCAAACAATTTCTGTAAGCTTGTCAAAACCCGTCGAGCCTCTTGTACACTGAACTAACCAAATAGTGGTCACCCCAACATCGCCTGATACAGTAATCACACGATAGCGTACCTTCAGCTTATCCCATAAGGTCAAATTCGGTTCGGTCTTCTCGCCACTGTTCCGGCCCGCAGTGTTGCGGCTGGCAGGTGACACGAGCCTCTATAAATCTGAGCCCAGTCCACATCGTAAACACGACCAAGCACAATCCCCTGATCTAAATGGACTGTTTCAATAATTTCCTATTATTTCAATTATTGAATGGTGCACCTATTAAATTGGCTGGAACTAACAGCTGTCGTAATGCAGTACATATAAATGGCGCTCTAGATCAATAACAGAGTAATATTAGTTTACATTGTTTGTTATGGTCGTAGACTAGTGGACTAAGCAATATTGTATTGGGTTATCTACAAATTCTAATCACAAATTCTACGATTATTATTAATGATAGGGATTATTATTAATGATATAGAAATGCAACCGGACAATCGGTTGCTAACGTACTCATGAACTGGGCTTACGTTCATCGCGAACAGTTCTCGTGGGAGAAAAGTAGTTACGAGGAAATGAACGCAAAAAAAATATCATTTATTTTCTCAATTAAAAAAACTGAACGATCAGGTTTAAATTCATTTAATTAGCTATGTGGACAAAAGGCATAATTAAAAAAAAACAGTTGACTAAGGGTAAAAATACAAAAAAGGTTTTAATGTAACAAATTCTATGATAGCTTAACATATTAATTTACAATAGCGTATTTAGCTGAAACGTAAGCTTAGGTTACAAGGCTTAAAAAATAGTATGATCATAATAATAAATCAACAACACCTCAGAAAATTATACATAATTTTTTGACTAGTATTTATCTGTATGTTTGGGAAGAGTTGGTTTGTTAAAATGTTTGGTTCTTATAGCATTATTTAAGTTTTAACTTATTTTTTAGTACCAGGTCCTATGAAGAATAATTCCAGAAAATGATGTCGTCTACTTTTTACGCCAAGGCTCCTAGACTCAAGTCGAGCTGAGATGGACGCGGTAATTCGCAAACGGAATCCTACAGACATTCACTGACGATATTTAGCATGCCTGTCAGAGTATATAAAGTTACTGTTCAGTTGCACGGCAGCCTATCCAGTGAGAGGGCACTGCCAAATACAGACTCCAGGGATAGATAATTGCTGAAAATAGTTTCAGTCCAAAGGGGAATAGCACCAACATTTTTGTTCTTCGGGGATCCTACACCTACATTATCGTAATTCGTATTTTTTTGTCCTTATATTGCATGTACCGGACGACGTTCCGTGGGCAGGCCCTCCACAAGGTGGACCGACGATCTGGTCAAGGTCGTGGGAAGCCGCTGGATGCGGACAGCGCAGGACCGATCGTTGTGGAGATCTTTGGGGGAGGCCTATGCCCAGCAGTGGGCGTCGTTCGGCTGATATATGATGATGATATTGCATAGGCAAGCAATTTTTTGCATTAGTGAGTGAACGTTTACCACCGGTTTACCCTTGTTTGATCGAACAACGTTTCATCGAATTTCAGTTGGTCGAATTTCAGTTGGTCGAATTATTCATTTGACCGAATATTAGTTCGTCGAATTTTCAGTTCGTCGAATGTTTATTTGATAGAATTTTCAGTTCGTCGAATGTTTATTTGCTATAACAACGTTTGCACTAATGATCAAAAGGTAGAATGTTCATTTGATGTAATTTTCAGATGGTATAACATGCCAAGCAGCATGTAATGAGGCAAATCGTTTTTTTGGGTTTAAAAAAAAAAATAACCACGAAGGCTTACCTAATCTAACCGAGTCGGTTCCGCCCAAACTATAGTATAGGGCAGTGACGAAATTCGATAATATGAAATTAGTTCAAATGAAATTCGGTCAAACAAATAATTACATCAAATGAAAATTTACCAATTAAATATTCGGTCAAATGAATAATTCGACCAACTGAAATTCGACCAACTGTAATTCGACCAACTGAAATTCGACGAAACGTTGTTCGATCAAACAAGGGTAAACCTTTACCACCTACCATCTATTCAAAATTTAGTTCTTGGTAACGTAAACAAGAAAATGCACTAATGCACTTGCATAGGTACACTCGCGTTTAGTATCATTCTTTAAAGTTGGGTAGGTACTTTACTATGACTCAGGGGCAGGCTCAAGCCTCGGGCAGCACAGATTTACGAGGTGGCGCGCTCGTGCGCTGCCCACCCCGCGCAGAGAATGTGGCTAGGGCTGAGCAAACACCAATATACGGAAGGTGTCAATTAGGTGTCAATTTCAGTTGCTGAACATTAAGGCTCGATACCAGGAAAACGGCTCTCGGGAAAACTAAAGTTTTATATAGAAAAAAAGAAGTATGAGGCACGAAAAAAATCGTCATAGTAGTCAAAGAGTTGCACAATCAGCTCAAACTTCCAGTATATGGATCAACTTACTAGATTAATGTGAAAAAAAATCAGAATATCGCTAAAAACGTGCAAAACGCACTCCCGTATTTCAAAAGTTTAGGCATCATATAAACTAACAACTTACGTGTTTTAAATAACGTGTAAAGATCAGATATCAAAGAAGCATTGCCAATCAGTTGTTTTTCATTGCTTTATTTCAATTTTGTGCAAAAAATTCCTAAACATTCCGAATTTTTCGCTTGAAATCTCCATACAAATTACTATGGAGTGAGTGAAGTTTCTTTGATAGCTGTCCGCGCACCGTCGCAGCTCACTCCCCCCCATGTCCCCAAGGTGAGCGCACGTCGCTTTTGACGAAAATGACATTTATAATTACGCGGATAATTTACACGAAATAGGCGCACATAGGGTCTTTTGTTGAAAATAGTACAACTTTATTTTTTTTCCTCCGTACTGTTTGTTCATATGCATTATGCATAATTTATCAAACGTATGATTTTATCATGATTCACCATGAGAGTTATATGGCAGGTTTATATTTATAAACACTTGATTAAAAGCTCTCTTGGGTTTGACAATTTCGTACTAGTTGCCATTTCATTTTCCTATTCTTTACGCAGTGACGTGCACTCACCCGGCGTCATGTGGAAGACTGACTTGCGGGACTGCGCAGACGGCTGTCAAAGAAACTTCACTCGTTCCATAGTAATTAGGATGGAGATCTCGAGCAAAAGAAATTAAAGTTTGCGTTTGCTTATACGAAACAGAAATAGTTATAGCAATATAACATAATGACAAGTTATTCGAAATGGAAACACACTTCACACCGGAACAGCTTTTACAATTGTACCAAGCACAAATTTGGTTGTGTATAGAGTACTTCTGCCACCTCTGGGATGGCTCTGCCAAGTATCAGCTGGATGCACTGGACTCAGTAGACCGAAGAGCCAGGAGACTGATAGGTGACGAGACGCTCGTTGGAACCAAACTCGAGTTTGGAGCATCGGCGTAGAGTTGCCTGTCTATCGGTTTTTTATAAGGTGTATTTTGGAGAGTGTGCGCAAGAACTTCATGACCTGATACCACCCTCTACTTTCTACTACCGGACCACAAGACGCCGAGAGGGCTTTCATCTCCATGTGGTCGACTTTCCAGCGGTCCGAACTAAGCGGTTTGGTGCTTCCTTTCTGGTCCGCATCGCTAAGGAGTGGAACGCCCTCCCTGCGTCTGTGTTTCCGGATACATACAACCTTGGTGTCTTCGAGGCAAGAGTGAATAGGCATTTTTTGGGTAAGCGTGGCTGGCAAGACTGAGGTCAAACGCAAACCCATTTTAAATTAAAAAAAAATGGATCAGATAGAACTTTGATATAAATATGAATTATCATATTTACGTCAGCCATGGAAAAATGGCAGTGCAAGCATTTTTATCTCTAACTGGCTATTTGCACACAGCTTTTCCCTGTAGTAATTTGAATGAACTATACAGACAAACGTTCTAGAAAATATAATTAGCATCAACTATCATTTGGATAGTGAAAGCTTATGTAAAAACAGACAGAAAAACGCGGAGGGTGACTTCCTTTCATACTATGCTCTACTCGTAGATCAATTCCAGTAAGATGAAGATCACGGTGGATTCTGTATTAAATTCAGCGTAAAAAGCCTGAAATACGATGGCCTCTACAGGAGACTAAAGGTATTATACTCAAGTGTTATTATCTAAAATAAATTATCCACTAAAAGTGTCTCAACTGTTGACAACTGTTAAATTCCTCGTTTTAGTTAGTAACAAGATAGCTCCGTTTAATGCTTCTTGCAGCTTTTCATTACAAGTAAGACCAATTTATTAGTGGGTTCTTCTGCATGTTACTAGAAATGGCTCCGTGTATTGCTATATCATTATGCATTGGATGTAAGAAATATTTTGTGTTGATGATGATCGAACGGATAAACCAAGTTACAACTAAATCTCGATGGAATCGTCAAGTACCAGATATAACATTGTGCAAATAACGTGGTCACGAGAATAGATTGCAAATAATAGTGTAAAAAAATAATTGGCAAAACCGCTTGTTAGTATGTTTAATAAAATAAAATTTTTGGTTAGTTTCTTTTGTTTGCCCTATATCCTGAAATATATTGGGTGGCGAAATAAAAATATCTTTGGTGAACGCATCAAATGATTATCATGCCGCGATTTATAATAATAATAAATAAATAAATATCTCTGGACATTATTCCACACAGCGCCATCTAGCCCCAAGTGAGTTAATTATACTCCGTTTTTATGGGATACTAGACCACGGATAAACATACTCAAATACTTTTTCTTTTGTAAATACATACTTATTATACATAGGAAACACCCAGACCAATACAAACAGACATGTTCATGCACACAAATGTTTGTACTGTTCGGGGATCGAACCCGCGACCTTTGGTGTAGTAGCCGACTTCTAAACAATTACACCAAGACGGTCGTCCGGATTTATGCATTGCATTTATGCACGGATTGCACGGCCCAACCACTGTGTGACCATAGCTGTCACGATCGCTTTCAAATTTGACAGATTTTCTCTCCGGCCGACCCTAGTAGCGAACCTTAAGAGTGCGCATAAAGCAAAACTACCAATCTTTTTCTTGATTGTACGTGATAAATACTAGATGAAGTTTTATGAATTTATTAAATGTTACGCTACATGATATTTTCAAGGGTTGTGTTTGATCAAAAACATAAAATAATTAAATTATCTCGATAAAAAAAAATCACGAAGTTACGTCTGATTTTCCCTTTTTTTCGTTTTATACTGGACATGGCAATTACTATGATGACAATTTTTTTATAAATAATTATATTGAAAAATAAGTAAGGGCTATGTCTAGTCATTTTTTAAAATTCCTTTTAGTTTTGGATTTATAACGATTAAACACTTTTGGCACTTAATACGTTTTGATTCCGCGGAAAAAGCCATCTCCCGTCGCACGTTTGTGAAGCTTGACACATATTTCTATTTCACACATCAGTACCGATCGCTCCGTTGAGACGAGAAGACTACGCTCAAATTCTTAGCTGCTCCGAGTTTCAAAATAAATAGTGAAATGGGGAAAAAGAAAAGGACTTTAAAAAGACTTAGTAAACGAGAGCTAAAAAGGTTACAAACTGAAAGGATGGCTAGTTGTCGAAGGTATGTTGTATTGTATTTTAAGAGAAATAAATTCATTTGAGTCGATCTAGTAAGATGACGTAAACCGATGGTGTAAAGTATATGCTAAGTAATCACATGACTTTAGTTGGTCTCTTCAAATAATAGGTTGATTTCGAAGGAATTTGTTTCAATCCACCAGGTATTTATTGTAAGTAAATTGTTTTCAAATAATATTTAATTTTCAGAACTGCTGTATCTCAAAATATTTCACAATCTGACAGGTGTGATCAAAATGAAGTTGTGGAGGCATGCGCGTCGTCGACTATGTAGGTTTCTTTAAAAATAGTATCCATACTCGCTTTTCCATCTTGGGTATTTTTTTTTAGTAAAGTTGAAGCTGGCTGAAACAATAACTAGTTACTACCACATGAGTAAATATACTAAGTACTGGGTTTATTTTACAGAACAACATTGAATTTGGAAAATGTAGCCCTAATAGACAGCCTATATCTACAGACTATTGTCAGCCAGAAAAAATATTTACCGTAATGATTACTCGAGGAATGAAGAGAATACTCCAGAAAGGTATCCGCCTAAATTCTTACAGTACAATCGATAACATTTAAACTAGTGGAGACCTGTCATTAGAAAAATAACGAATGGGAAATAGTCATTTGAGAAATAACGTTAGATAATTTCTGATAAAGTTATCACTTTCCAAACCATCCTTTCTGAAAGTATCCTGAAAGTAACTAAGCGCAAACAGACGCCGAAATTAACCATTTCCCGCCTACTTTTTTGCCTGGCCGCTGCTTTGCACTCTCCTGTAAATATAAAATAAATCCGATCAGTTGAACGGAAAAGGGTGGATTTGGGTGGGGTGGTTAGAACTGCAACCACAAAACGCATGAGCCGAGCGATATTTTGACTCAGAACGCCACTTGCTACGAGCACTTTAATGCCTAATTGCAAATGACTTTCCTAATAGTGGGTAATTTGTGGCTTTTTTAAACATAAATTCTGTAAAATATGGCTTCCGCATTTTTTTTTCTACTGTGTCATTTCTGCATGTTTTTTTTTGGGAAATAGCTGAACTTTTTCATTACAGTTCATTGAAGCGACGACGCACTCTAAGTAGTCTGCCACAAGCTCAGAATGAAGATCAGGCTGAAAATTTGTACGATGCAGCAGAGAGAGTGATAATAGACAAGTTGTACTTTTTTGCAAAAATAAAAATGGTATCGAATCATGCTCCTCAATTCGGTTGCACTCTATCTACCTTGAACATCACAGGAGAAACGTGGGTAAAGTGGGTGGCCACCGTTTTCTGGGATTCACAAGGTTTGATCTACATCGATTACCTCGAGAAGGGTAAAACTATAACAGGGCTTTACTATGCCGATTTATTGGGCTGATTCGACGCCGAATTAAAGGAAAAACGACCCCACCTGGCGAAGAAAAACGTGCTGTTTCACCACGACAACGCACCGGTTCACACGTCTGCCGTTGCCATGGTCGAATTGCGCTACAAATTGCTGCCCCATCCACCGTATTCTCCAGAGTTGGCCCCTTGAGACTTCTTTCTGTTTCCTAATCTGAAAAAACACTCCCCGGGAATAGATGAAAATGAAAATGAAAATGAAAAATATTTATTTCTTTAACAATACTTAAATATGACTATGCAGAGATGGACTCTTTCTTTTAAGTGCCATGGCACCTGTGGCAGAAGGAGTCACTCTTCCTTAACAAATGTACATTTATAAATTTAAATAAGCAAAATACGCATTTACTACACTATGAATTAAAAAACAAAGCGCGTGTGTGTGTGTGTGTGTGTGTGTGTGTGTGTGTGTGTGATAGTGTGTGAGCGTGTGTGTGTGTGTTTGTGTGATTGCATGTACGCTTGAAAAACATGTTTGGTATTGTGTTATGTGTCGTATTTAAGTAGGCTTTCAGTTTCTTCATAGCTCAATTGTTTTAGCCAGTTCGTCACTGTAATTTTACACTCCCGGTATGTCAGGGGGTATATTTCTAGCTTTTTATTGGCAAGGTTGTACACATGAGAAGATAGGCTCTGAAATTGGTTTTGTGCAAAAGCTGTGCGAGAGAATATCAATTATCTTGTGCTTTCTTCGTTTTTTACCGATATTTTGATTGTAAACCAAGGTCTTATGCCTCCTAAGTACAACAAGTAAGACATATAGTTTTCTAATAGTTAATAAATCTGCTAAATCATAGAGCAAGCCAGTTGAAAATATTCGCTTCTTAAAAAACATAACTTTTAGCAAACCTCTCTGAGCTCGTTCAACATCTAAGAATTTTGTTTTCAGTGCCCCTCCCCACACTGTTATACAGTAGGTCATAATAGATTGAACCAACGAAACATAAACCTGAATCAGTAATCGCTTGGTAGCAACATGCCTGAGTGTTTTAAAAATCCATATCATTTTCCTTGTCCTGCTTGCTACCAGTTCAATGTGTGATTGCCAAGTGAGTCGTTGGTCCATCATAACACCCAAATATTTTGTGCTTCTGACTTTTTCTATGGCAGGACAGCTGCAAGTGGTTTGAGTTTGCTTACACGAGTGTATTTTAATTTCAAAAGCATCAGAAGGTTGCGTTCTGTCACAGATAGAGAAGCACATATAATTGGTTTTTAAGGTATTCAGTGTCAATAGATTCGACTTCAACCAGTGATTTATTCTAGAGAGACCATGTTCCGCAGCCGTTTTGGTATTACTCCACGAGTCACCGGTGAAAATCACGGCAGTGTCATCGGCATACGATAGTATTTTACAATTTACAAGCTGCATATTGCACAAGTCGTTGATATAAACCAGAAACAGGGTCGGGCCTAAGACACTACCTTGTGGTACGCCGTATTCTACTACAGTTCTTTCACTTACGGTTTGTCCTACTTTTACCCTTTGCTTTCGGTCCTGCAGATAGCTTTTAAATAGATTGAGAGGTATGCCTCTGATGCCTATCATCTCCAGCTTCTTAACAAGAATGGAGACAGAGACGGTGTCGAAGGCCTTTTTCAGGTCTATGAATACCGTTAGGCACTTTTTCTTACTATCCAATTTTTCTACTATTTCTGAAGTCAAGGCACTAATAGCGTCTTCCGTACATTTGCCTGCACGGAATCCGTATTGGGAAGGTGATAAGATGTTATTTTTATCGAGATAGCTAAGTAATCTTTTATTAATACATTTTTCTATTACTTTTGAGAGTGATGTCAGCACCGAGATTGGTCTGTAATTATTGACATCGTCTCTATCTCCACTCTTATATACTGGGGTTATGATAGATTCTTTTAGTAATGATGGAAAGATTCCATTACTAAAGCAGAGGTTTATTAAGTGGGTAATAACCGGAATAATCTCATTACTAGCACGCTTAAGGAAGCTGGTTGGGATGTTATCCCATCCAGGGGCACTATCCGATTTTAGGTTCATCAGTATACTGTGTATTTCATATTGATCAACATTTATGAGAGCAAAGGAATTTAACTGAGATAACCTGTGCGTATTTGGTCTGATATCTTGTAGACGGGGTTGATGGATTGCGTTCGCTAAACTTTTTCCAATGCTACTAAAAAAGTTGTTAACATAGATATGAATCAAATGAGGAGGTCATTGCCGCCACGGAGGCCTATTTTGCAGAGTTTGACAAAAACTATTTTTCGGACGGGTTAAAAAAGTTTGAGCATTGCTGTGCTAAGTGTATCGAACTGAATGGAGACTATGTTGAAAAATAAATTGCCATTTTCCAAAATTTTCCTTTACTTTTTGTAGGCTAAGTAAGTATTTATTGAATGACCCTCGTATAATATGTACATACTTGAAATAAATATGATGTTTTTGGCATTCATTTTCATTTTTAATTCACCTTTCAACGCCCTATAAACCAGATATAATTGAAAATCTATTATTATAATCGCTGACAATCGCGCCAGGCGGGATGCGACCCTTTAATTCGTCTTCAGTTGGTGGAGGAGAGTCAAACCACCCCCTCATGAGTTCTCACCTTGGCGTTGCGAGGGGGCTTAGTACCGGTGGTAGGGTCCAACCGCCGGGAAGCGTATAGAACTCAGGAGTGGCAGTGTAGTGGACTAGCCACCCACTCGCTGAGGCCCGTAAGGGTGACACGTGGGGTTGCGGGGCCAGTGCTTCCTGCAAGCGCCTTGAGGCGCGTGGTAGCGGCCGTGGGGTTTTAGTCGGTAGGAGTCCAACATAAATTCGTCGTCTCCCCGGGCGACGAGGTATCCATGAAGATTTCCCTACGAAAAAAAAAGGCGGGTCAAATCATGACACCGGGGAGCTTTTATTTATAAATATACAAATGCGTCCACCTATTACCGTCACTAATATAGAACAAAGAACGCAAAAAAAACCCGCTTGTGTATTTACTTTAAAATATTTTATTTATATTTTAGTATATAAAAATAAGTCGTGTTTTCCTTCCTGACGCTATAACTCCAGAACGCACTAACCGATTTCCACGGTTTTGCATTCGTTGGAATGGTCTCGGGCTCCGTGAGGTTTATAGCAAAGAAAAATCAGGAAAATTTTTACGGAAAAGCGGGAAAATCTTTTTTCACATACAGCTAAGACCACGCGGACGAAGTCGCGGGCGGCTGCTAGTATTTAGTATTTATTGTGAAAAAATCAACTGGTGACAGATAGACAGTGTAGTCTATGTAATAGGGTCCTGTTTTTACCTTTTGCATACCGATCCTTAAAAATTATTTAAAAGATGAGACTACTATCTACAACATAACATTCAACTTATTTACAAAGTAAAATTACACACATTAAAATGTAGGTAATGTATTCACAAAAATAATGCCCACAGTGTTATCTGATTGTTTTACGTATACTACGGAAGCTACGCGTTGAGCGAGCGAGAGAGATGCATTGTGGTTCGGCGGGCGATAGTGTTCGCAGAGAGGGGGGCGAGGGTGAATTTTAATAATTTGCTGGGTTTATACGCACTCTTAACACAATCTCAATCATAAGGTCTTTTTGAAACTTGGAAATGGGTCATGAAGAAATCGGTGGTGAAACACGCTTAGCCAGAAAATGTCTATTCACTCTTGCCTTGAAGGCGCCAAGGTTGTATATGTATCTGGTAAAGCAGACGCAGGGCGACCGTTCCACTTCCTAGAGGTTGCAGACCAGTAAGGACGTAGCAAACCTTTAAGTGAGGATAGCTGCAAAGTCCAGCACATGACAGAGTCCGGTGTTAGTGGTCATTCCATATATATTGAATCAGAAATCTCATTCTGTTTCTAATCTTACGATAAGTAAATCTTCATAGAGCACTTGAAGATACCTGTGTTAAGCATAGAACGTCTTACGGCTGATCATGATGATGATTTGGAATGGTTCGAGAGGTTGCTGAAAGCAAAAAATCAACTGAGATTATGTATCCTCCTCTGAAGTTCTTTGATTTGCACAGCGAATGTGGCAAATAAGCATAAGGGCGACTTAATGAACCTTATATGAACACGTGAACACTCGCCAGTTCCTGAAATTCTCAAAACAATTCACAAAAACTTTATACAAAAAAACATATTGAGTCATGAGCAATTAATGATGTGTTTATTTTTGTAAATTGAGACGGAAAGAGTAAAGCATTAAAAGCGGTGATATCATTTGATATCATGAAAGGCAGACACTACTCTGCCTTATCCATAATTACAAGAACGAGAATATAAAACATACAATTCTAGTAGTGAGTCCGGTAGCAACCCTCGCGGAACTCTTCTCGGTCACTCATAGTAACGGCTCTTAGTTATATATCAGGACTACGAGCTCAGTTTCAATTGTACTAACCTCAGAAGATCACCAGATAAAGATTTGCCGTTAATTGATTACGTCTGACTCAGATTGTAACGTTTCAAATCTAAAGAGAAGTGTAAGCTTCTATTTGTTTGTGTTAATGCGTGAAAATTGTTATTCTTGCAGCTTCTGTTCAGAAATCACATTATAAGTAATAAGAAAACTCTTATATTTACCACTTTAATAGGTTTAAAATATGCATGACATAGGTGAAGGTTATGTTCAGCAGTGAACTAGTATTACTACCTATGGCAAGGTAAACAAGCAAACAATCAGATCCAGTCTTTGCTTGAGGTCTTCCCTGGAATGAAACTTTGGATCCCAGAAGGACTCATTGGCTCCTAATCCATATTGGAATCCAAAGTTAATTTAGATACCATAAACAATTGCCGTCAAACGAATTTGTTGTAAATTATGGTATAAAAACTAAAGACAAGATTGAAAAAGCAAATCGCCTAAAATCTTTAAGACACAAAGGAATACATCAAACTGAAACAATGAAGCGAGTTTTATTTTAAAAGGACGATGATAACCTTAAAGCTGAATTTATACGAATACTTTTACTTTTAATTCTGTATTGTTCAGATTTACTCTATTTAAACAATCGGCGGTATTTGTTTCTTGCTTGCCACGGTTCGCATATTTTCTCAAACGTATAAGCATAATTGCATTGTCCGACAGTGGGAGTCCAGAAAAGTTGTCGAAAGGCGCCTAAAAAGCGACCCGACCGGTCCAGTTGTCCAGCGGTGCTTCACGTCCAAAGCCCGTCGAGGTGAGAATAATTGTTCGAACACTTATCGGTGAAAATAAGAGAGTTCGCAAATGTTCGATATAAGGTTATTCGTAATAGCAAACTAACGAATCAGAATCAGAAATATCTTTATTTAAATAGACCTGTTACAAGTGCTTTCAAATCGTCAAAAACCTAATCAAACAAACAAAAAAACACTTAATAATAGACTTAAATACTATAATAGAAATAATAAATAAATACACAGTTTACAAACATAATGTGACTCAACCACCGGTGTCGGAAAGTTGTTTCTGTACTGAGAAGAACCGGCAAGAAACTCAGCAGTTACTCTTTACAATATGTTCTGAACAATAATCCGTTAGTAAATTACAATTTTATTAAGTACACATACAGTTATACAATTTCAAGAAAATGGTTAGTGCACAAAATAATGTTAAATTATTAAAAGCAATTAACAACATTGTTTAGAAAAGACTACTGGTTTGTTGTGAAGTTCCGTAGATCGGTGTGATGAACAATCGCAATCAAATATTCGTAGTTCGACAATGTCCAGTACTTTCTAAGCAACGTAAATCGTACTTACTTACTCGTATAAACTTTATAAATAAAGTATTTCGGTACACTGAAGAGCGACCATCATGCAAAGGGTAGGCTCCCGTACTGGCCACTCTCCCGCGATGGCCACTCTCCGCACAAAGCACCACCACATCGGCGACGTACACCGTTCTGCCAACGTCTTCAGGATGCTATTAGGACTTTCTTGCCTCACTCAGGAAGCTGGTTTTATTGCGAATGACTGCTTCAAAGCCGTCAGTTCGATATTTGGAAAACATCCCTGATGCACTGCAGAAACAAGGTATTCCCAACATTATCCTGAAGACAACCTGCGATGACTTTATTACTTTTAAAACCCTTTTATTTAAAATATTATCATATTAAAAGCTGAACAAACCAATTCTTGAAAGGGAAATAGTGTATGTCCCGTTTCTAAAATAGGACGATCACAAAGTAAGACAACACTCGTACAATGTATCGCTTCGCATCTCCCGCAATAATCTTACATCGCCGTACCAACTGCGCACTAAAACAGAGATTTGGTCTGAAGTATGTTTTTGGTAAATCTGAAAGCGCCACAAAGTCTCCCGCGCACGAAACAAAGCCACGAGGAAATTAGGTTGGGAATACGAAATCACACCGAAATCACATTTCGTTTATATGATAAACATGTCTCTTGTATTTGGTGGTGTTTTATTAGTGCGAGGAGGTTATATGGGACATCAAAGAGGTGTCCCGAGTGTGGCGAGGTGTTTACGTGTGGTGAATATCGCTATAAAACACGCGCTTTTGACGTATGTAAACAAATTTGCCAAGTTTTGATTAGATCAACGGCGGGCGAACGCGACTGAAATAAAGAACCTTTGACGTTGACACTTTATAATGTACGAGTAACACTTGTTTTTCGCCAGACTAAAGAACAAGTTTACTTTGCTGATGACCTTTTTATTAGGTTACAGTTGCAAAAGTAATAAAAAGTCCTAAGATGAAAATATATTATCTCGAGACTAGCTAGACTAATATAAATGCACGCGAAAACTTTGACACACGTTATATTGTGTAGCGCAATCTGCTAATAAAGAAAGTCAGAGATAAAAGCTATCAGAAAAGGGATAAGTAGCACTATTTTACTCGACACAAAGAAGCTAAGATTTATCATTATTTTGCGATATTTTAAGTAATGCTTCAGCATTATGCAAAATTTGATGCTGTTGCTACAGAAGTGTCCGGGCAATTAGAGCATACAGGCTGCTCGTAAATTGTTCGAGTGTAACGTCCATTCTCTGCCAGCAGCATCCTAGGCATTCAGAGCGTTTCGTGCCCAAAGGCCAATCAATAGAAGGCGCTTTATAGCCAACCAGGTCACAATTAATAGCGAAACCACTCCAGAGCGTCACGGCAATTGGTCGGCCCACCCGGCGCCCGGTCACAAATCGGACACCTGACAAACACCGGAGCGACATCGGCATTCAAAGCAAGGAGTTTGTGCTAATTCGGACGTCCGGTTTTCGCTCCAAGTTTCACGATACCATCTACCGATATTTATCTGAGCACCTTTTGCGAAACGCCCACGTTGTTTGACTGAATAATGAAACAGGCAAATTTTCGAATCTGCGAGACTGCTGCTCCCATGATACGTTTAGTTTCGGTCGGTGATTTCACTTTGAAGGCAATTTTAGTTGTTACTAAACTGCATATGCGCTCGTATGCATTCAAACGTGTTTAACGATTTTGAAATCAACTGTTATTTTAGCTGAGGCAGAAAACAATGGCGAAATTTTTTGTAGCCTCTACGAATTGGAATTCCATCAGACTAAAATTAACAGCCTTTAAAATTAGTTTAAATATTGATAAATTCAATACTATCTTCGAACTTGAAGACGACAAACTCACTTATTGTGGCATTTTACTTTTAAATTAGGTTATTTGTCTCATTTTATTTACTCATAAAAAGGGGAGCACCATAGTTCTAACTTGGTAGTCATTAATATCGAAAATTTTACGAATGCAATTTATTTTATACGAACTGCTTATTATTTAAGAAGAAGAAAATATTCTTCAAGCGTGAAATTAGAAAGCTCCAAATAAAAAGCTGAAGAGGGCACAGATTCTTATAAGTGCTAATATAATCTTGCAGAGTGCACCAGTAAGAACCGACGGGTCTCGTCGTCAGCGGAATTGAATTATGAACCGGGTCAGGCTTGTATCGCGAGATGAATGGCGAGGTCGATGCTAATGAAATTCGCATTTAGGCGAGAATGGTAACGCAGCGAGACTACTTTCAGCTGATTTCGAAAAGTAGTTGCAATCCCACAAAACTTATTGGCCGACCAAGCGCCGGTTCGCGAGATCTAACATTGACACGATACTTACGAATTCTGCGTAGATTTGGGGTGATATGAAAATAATCAATAGTCACCACAGCATTCCAAGTTGAACTTAATTTACCTAAAGGGACTGAACAATTTAGTTGAAAAAAAAATTGATATATTTTTGGGTGAACGCAATACTATTCTGGAAAAATAAATTGATGACTAAGAAATAAGTACCTTACAATTTAGTTAACAAAATACTCAAAATTTTGAGAAACACCAAAACAACGAAAAGGGCAATTATGTTTGAACAAACGAAGCATACAGTATTTTATAATCTCACATGTAGATGTCAAAAAGTCCGTTGTGGTTCACGGGAAAAGTTTTTCAAAGGGGCGAGTTAGTAACGTGGCTAGTTAAAATGCGAGAACGCGGTAACGTTACGGATTCGGTACATTAAACTTTATACGAATGTCACCAAATTGGACTGTTGGTTAGTTTGTTCTTTGCCAAGTTTTTTCCTGTCCAGCCGCCGAGGGTCGAAATGGCCCCGGACTAGGTAATTGTGTTAAAACTTTCATCAGGAAGCGTGAAATTTTGTGGAAGCGACGCCGACGCGGACGCCGGAATAACCGCTATATCTACAAGTTTAACCTGATTTGAATTCAGAAAAAAATAAACAAAATTGACACAACGTAACTTTTATTTTGTGGGTTTCAAAGTTTTTTATCTTTTGTGGAAACTGGGTTTATAAATAGAAGATGGCCGACGTTATATCAAATGTTCTAGCTAGCACAAAAGGTGCATTGATTAGCTTTTCTGACTTTACGAAAAAGGTTTAACGAACAGTAAGAACTGTATCGCCTTTTTACGCCTGAAGTCTCTCAAAAATTTTGAATACAACTTTAAGCTGGTTGAGCTAAACGCGTTACAAGTGATTATTTCCTTTCATATGTTCAAGTTTTGAAATATTTTGCCTTTAATTAGTTGAAGCTTATAAGAACGTGGTTCGTATGTATTAACATAAATTAAATTTTCTGTATTACCATCACAAGAATGTGAGCGTCATTTTCATTCGCAACGCTTGATCGTGTTTACATCGAGCGTGGCAAGTGTATCGTTTCGTTGTTCGACTTTAATACTCGATTAAAAATGGGACATACATAATTCATAATAGGGTGTTATAATACATGTATTCAATGAGAAGGTACCGGAGGGTACAGAGGCTGCATACAAATGTGCTCCGTCATACGTGTCCCCGCGTCACGGCCGCGCGGGACTGCGTGGCGCCGGCCTAGTCGCTGAAAATAATATACGAACCATACATAAAAAAGCGACAAAGTGCGTGCGTATCATACACATGCTGATTTAGAGGATGGTGTATTATTCAACTTGTTACATGAGTTCACGCTTGCGTGTAATTTTTCAAGGTTTCATAATAAACTGTAAAAGGTTCAGGTTTTATAAATTAACAGTGAAAAGGGGCTAAGTAGAAAATGACTGCAGCGAATGGCAACAATCATAGCTAAAACTATGCACGACAGGTCCGTTGATGAGATGGGTGACCACTACGGACGTCAACAATCACTGCTTACCGTGCCTTTTAAAGCGGCTCAGGTGACAACAACAAGGAAATGCAAGAAAAGTACATAACTAAATTACTAACGATACACCGCATCTACGCAAAACAAGAGTGCTTGCTTGTATGCGTAGTTTGAGTGGAGGAGCGCGTCATTTCAGCTTAGATCGTAATTTACGATCTCTACAATGGTGGTTGGTCACTCATCTTGTAGCCTATTCGTAGGATGGGCTAAGGTTTAGGCTAAGGGTTTTTTTATTGCTTTAATAAAAAGGACCAATCAATTTTTCATGTCTGCATAAATCAACTTTGAGGTAGAGATCATTGATCTTACCTACCCTTCTCGTCAGTTTTCCTCTACCTGTGGGTTGTTTGGAAGAGATCGCTTTTTAGCGATAAAGCCGCCCAAATTGTACATTATCGTTAATCTGTGTTTCTTTGTTGTTGATTTCTGTTGTTTTTTGTGTGCAATAAAGAATATCTATCTATCTATCTATTGATCTCTAAATCAGAGTCTGTAAGTTTATTCATTTACTCAATGGAATAACTTATAAGTTTTTCCCAGATTATTTAATTATGCAGAAAGACAATTCTGACATCTGAATTTACTTTTTAGGGCAGATTGTTTTGATTGACCTTTAAGAATTCACGGTTAAAGATACATTACAAAGAGTAAGAAGTACTACTATTACTTCGACGCATCACTTCATGAATCTATTCATGACGAAGTTGCTTTCACCTACGTTACTATCCTAAAATCGATCAAGGCGCTAATTCGTCCTAAATCATCTCCCCAAACGCAAACAGAGGGGTAACTTCTGACTAATAGGTAACTCGTATACATTATAGATGCTGCTAAACGCACCGGCTCATTACAACGCATTACGGCACCAACGGCGGCATTGCCATTATCACCGAATACGGCGAATGCACTTTCCATAGGGTTGACGCGCCACCTGATTAGCACTATAGTCGGACTTTTAAAAGGCTCAGGCGCAGACTGTCTCTTTCTCAAAATGTCCTCTGGTCGCAAAATGTCCTCTGGTCGCAGAATGTCTCTTTCGCAGATTTTTTTCTGAACTTGAACTGAAAGTGATAGTTTAACTTTTTAGGGCAGATTGTTCTTATTGACCTTTGAGAATTCAAGGTTTAAGATACTTCATAGACTTACTTTTACTTCGACGCATCACTTTATGAATCTATTCACGACAAAGTGACTTCCACTTACCTGCGTTATCTACCCTGAAATCTATCAAGGCTCTAATTCGTCCTAAATCTTCACCCTAAACGCAAACAGAGGGGTAACTTCTGACTCATAGGTAACTCGTATACATCATAGATGCGCCGCTAAACGCACCGGCTCATTACAACGCATTACGGCACCAACGGCGGCATTGCCATTATCACCGAATACTGCGAATGCACTTTCCGTAGGGTTGACACGCAACCTGATTAGCACTTTAGTCGGTCTTCTAAATAGCTGTATTTAAATTACAAGTATTTGACAGAAAATGAAAGATTTTCTAACAAAATGACGGTAAGAAAATTTAATTTGCTTGCAGTTTATTAAAAGTCTACTTTTCTTAGAAAAGGGGTAAACACTCAGGTACGAACTGAGTAACCATCAGGCGGCATTGTCATTGTCACCAAATACTGAAAATGCAATTCTTATAGTCAAAGTCAAAATCATTTCTTTTACGTCGACTTAATAATGACTACTTATGCTAAGTCAAGAAATGCCATACAGTAAAAATAGTAAAAAAATGTTAATGTGACGCTACTACCGTATGTGTTCAGAACAGAATCCGTTTAGCACTAGTTGATTTGGGGTTAAATAAGAAAATTATATAGGCAAACAAAGTCAGAAGAGTACCTACTCCATAGTCAAAGATAAGTCTTACGCTTGTGGTTGATTTAGGCAGACCCGCGTCGTGAAATAAACCAGACAAAAGATGTTACTTTTTAGATCAATATTCAGTTTATAGAAATTTATTCTCAAGAAAGACAAGTTCATGTCACTTATTTGAGAAGTAGCTTAATTACACTCATACAGTGTGAACAAACAAACAAATATCACTAGTTAATATCAGCAGGAATAATTTCAACACAAAGATTGAACCAACATATTACTTAATATGCCGTCAGCAAGACGCAACCCTAACTGCGCGTAAATGACACTTTGTCGACAAAATGGTTTGAAGGGGGCTTAAAAAGGCAACAAAGTGAAAAAATAACGGCCTGTGTACCCTCAAAGTACAATGTGAACTTCTGTTTTAAAACTTTTCGCGTTATTTTTAAGATGAAACACGTCAAAAGTTATTAATATAAATTAATAAAGGAACATTGAAAAGGCAACTGAATGTAGTAGCTCTGCTACTTCTTTCCGGGAATTCATAACCGACAAAGTAAAGAAGCCCTTGAAATGATGCATTAGATCCTATTAATATTTTAATGCGAAAATTTGTATGTGTGAATGTGCCGTGTTGCTCTTTCACGTAAAAACTACTGGATGGATTTTAATTAAACTTTATAATGATATAGCTTATGCATCTGAATAGCACATAGGCTACAATTTATAAAGATTTGTCACATTTTTATTAACCTAAGTCCACGCGGACGAAGTCGCGGGGCCAACTAGTTAGTAATATAGCCACGGATTGATCTGTGTTGGTATAGAGATTTCGAAGAAGATCATTTAGTAGCGTTATCAATACTTCTAAAAATATAAAGCTGAAGAGTTCCTTTGTTTGAACGCGCTAATCTCAGAAACTACTAGTTCGAATCGGAAATTTCTATTTGTGTTGAATAGTCCATTTATTGAGCAAGGCAGGCTCAATAAATGGACTATATATATACCACCATGCAAAAAAAGTAAGCCCACGCGGGCAAAGTCTGGGCAGCCGCTAGTACTACATAATTTAATAGTTAAACGAACTTACTTGTAAGTGATGTTCAACTAAAATTATACGAAGCTCCTTGTCCGAGACGGATTACTAATGTAGTTTACGCTTTCATGCGATAACCATCACAATATTTCCAAGCCTCTGAAAAAAAAAGTAAAAAACAACAACAACGGTTTCCGAACGCACCTGTCAAACATCATTACGTTCAAAGTCTGTCTTATGTTATGAACAACCCTTCCTGGTACGGGGTGGGTTGGGTAGGGGACACCAGGGGTGCGGGCTGGGGAGCCCAATCCCCATTGCACGGTGTCCTCGTCTGGGGGTGTCCTCGTATACCAGGATGCCCCCCGTGGCGTGAGGAGGCCCGGCGTGGAGGCCGGGCCGCCGCAGGGACGATGTGGCAATCGATCAGAGCCATGCCGTCCCGTAAGCGGTGTAGGTATACCGGTGTATTTTTTAGTGCGGTATTCCCACCTCCTTCAGAGGTGGGCGAGTCCCACACACCCCCACCCCTTCCCCGAGGGGTGGGATAGTGCGTAAATGCATTTTTTGACACCGAAAAAAAAAAAAAAAAAAAAAAGGGAGTGCCGTCTCGGACAAGGAGCTTCGTATAATTTTAGTTGAACATCACTTACAAGTAAGTTCGTTTAACTATTAAATTATACTCTCTCCTTGTCCGAGACGGATTACTAATGTAGATGTTCAAAGAAAGGGTTGTGAATCTAAAACAAGTAATTTGATTAATAAACATTTATTTGTTTAGTCACATTTATCAAATAATAATCACAAAAAAAAGATCAACATTAACAACAGAGCCATTTAGTAACATATTTTAATATTTAACCATCATTATTATCATTTAAGTTACATATAGTGGAAGAAAAGGATGATGGGTCTTCTGATACCGGTCTGTTATAAAACCTTGCAAACACCGCTGAATTATTTGACCAGCCAGCAGTTTTTCTAATCAGGTCTATACTCAATCCAGCTCTATTTGCAGCAGATGTTGCTGCATGTCTGGTGCTATGCGCCGAAAACATGTATGTATCTATTCCAGCTTCCCCTAAAATGGATTTTATCCAACGGCTTATACTTTGAGAAGTAGCTTTTTTATATGGTCTTTTAAAAGTTACGAATAAATTCTTAATGTCACCCCTAAGAGGTTCTGTGATACTTAGATATGTCTTCAATACATGCACAGGACAGATTTGTAAATTATTACTGTAGGTTTTTAAATGTAATATTGGCTGTAGCGAATTTTTCTTAGAAGTTTTAATATGGTCTGGAATCCTTATTTCAACTCCACTTAGAGTGAACTTAATATTCTCTAATTTTATTAACGACAACGTCTGGACTCTATGTCCAGTGGTAAGTGCTAAAAACACAACTAATTTTTTGGTCGCCTTTTGCAGATCTAGAGTTTCATTTTGATAATTTAATCCTAAATAATTTAACACTAATCCTGGGTCCCATGTTACATTGTACTTTGGAGTTGGAGGTTTCAAACGAAACACTCCTTTAAAAAAACGTTTAATTCTGTCGTCAGCACCTAGTTTTGGTCCAATTAGTAAAGCAAGTGCTGATCTAACGGTATTCAAGGTATTATAAGAGGCACCAGATTCGAAGCGTTCACTTAGAAAATTTAAAACAAAGGGAACTGAGACCTGGTATGCATCTAGCTTTAGCCTATATTGCCACCATAACTTGTATGTACAATCGTATTGATTGATAGTATTAATGGAAAGGGAGTTAAACATTATGGCTAAAGCTGACTTTGGAGTGCCCCGTCTTATGAAGGCTTCGCTGATAACAGCCCTGCTGCCAGGATAAGCTGCCGGTGCAAAGGATGAGTCTCCCTGGAAGAAGAAGTTAATAATCTTTCGTCAGGTTTAAATTGAATTATTTCATCAACTAATAAAGGCATTAACATTGGGAACCAGGGTTGGGATGGCCAGTATGGAAATACTAGAATACCAGTCGCCTTATCAGACTTAATTTTCCGTATGCATTTTAATAACAGTGAAAATGGAGGAAATGCGTAAAAGAACATCTTGTTCCAATTTAATGTAAATGCATCTACTGCCATAGCTTCAGGATCTATTTTCCACGACACAAATTTTTTACATTTATTATTTATTCTTGAAGCGAATAAGTCTATTTGTGGAGACCCAAATTTTCTTACTATTTCCTGAAATGCTTTATTTGAAAGTTCCCATTCTATGTTAGTTCTTCTAGATTCAAAATCGGCTTCCACATTTTCTTTAGTATTTATATATGAAGCATAAACCCAAATATCTTTACTTTCACAAAACTCCCAGAATTGTCTAGTAATGTCATTTAAATGGGGGAATTGAACACCTCCCATCTTATTAATATAAGCAACTGCTGTGGTATTATCAACCCTTAAAAGAATTTCACAACTATTTATCTTATCTGTAAAACATTGAAGTCCTAAGAAAGCTGCCTTTAATTCTAAATAGTTGATATGGTACAATCTCTCAGAAGAAGACCATGAACCAGAAGCTCGCTTTCCTTTACAAGCCGCTCCCCATCCTGTTTTAGAAGCATCTGTATGAATTTCTAACAAAAAAATATGTTGTCTAATGGGATTGCGGTTGCTAATGTTCATTTTCCACCAGTTTAACTCATTACTTAGAAAACTAGGCATCTTCATTTGTGCCTCATAGTTATCATTTGAGTCTAATAATGCTAAATATTTTTCCCTTTCCAGTAACTTAGTGTAAACTCTTCCATAGGGAATAGCTGGGCAAATTGAGTTTAACTTTCCTAACAGCTGTGAAAATTTTCTTATTTTACAGAAGCTTTTACTTTCAAAATATTTAATTATTTCCAGTACATTTGACTGTTTTTCCCTTGGAACAGATAAAGACATTGTTACTGAATCTAGTATTAAACCTAAGTAGGTACAGGCCTTCTTGGGGGTTAATAAACTCTTTTTATAATTTATGATAAAACATAAGTCCTGGAACAAATTACAAGCCAGCTGTACATCATTATGGCATTGTTTTTTCGATAAGTTGAAAAAAATTACATCATCTAAATAGCATGTCAAAATAATATTCTTCTTTCTGAGATAGGTACAAACCGGTTTCATAAGTTTGGTGAATACAAATGGAGCTGTACATAAACCAAATGGAATACAGTTAAATTCATACAATTTATTTTCAATTTTAAATCTTAAAAACTTTTTAGAATGCTCACTTATTGCCAGACTAAAGTATGCATCTTTCAAATCTATTTTCGACATGTAACAATCCTTTGAAATTAGTTTACATGCCGTTCTGATGTCTTCTAACTTGAAGTGATCTGTCTCTATAAACATATTTAGTTTTTTAAGATTCAGAATAAATCTGTAATTTCCATCTGGTTTGGTTATAACGAATATTGGAGATGTGAACTGGCCTTCTGAATAACTACATTCTGACACTGCACCTAATTCTATTAACTTGTTGACTTCTGTCTGAATAATTTTCTTTTCCTTACAGGACCAGTATTGAGGTGGTGTTTCAAATTCTGGGGGAAGGGAACTGAAAGGAATATCATATCCGCTAATCCAATTTAAGATCACTGGATCATTAGTCATTTCTGTCCACTTGTTAATATGAAATTGGATTTTACCAGCTGGTACCTCTAGTAACGGCGGTATCTGGGTTGGCCCGTCTTCTGCGGCTGAGTTGGCTTCTTCCTCTCCATCGGTGCTCTGGGAGCCGGCTGCATTCTTCGAACTGGTTGCGAAGGCCGGGCTGGCTGTGCTGGACGAGCTCGTGCTGGTGGACGGTATGACTGCCCGCTGCGATGCTGCAGCGGGCCTTTCCAGTTTTCCTGGTTTTTCGGTCTATAAGGAATGGCTTTAATCTGCGTACTTGTTCTTTGTACTGCCTGTGCAGCTTTTATTTGCTCTCCGCAATCTTTTCCAAACAAGAATTCATCTGCCTTAATATTTTTCACCGCTTCTTTGACAAGTGTTGTAGTGCCTGCTAGAGAAAAGAACTTTCTGGAGGATGAGTTCTGATACATTACTTCTGCTGCTAATTTTGCAGAATCGTTCAGTTGTTCTACTATTTCTTTTACGTTAAGGTTGCCTTTCAGGACACTGGTCAACGCCTTTCCCAAAGCAATCATCATTTTGCCTATGAGCATTTGCCGGTTAATAATTCTTTTATCTCTCTTTATTGTGGCTTCGGATAATGATGCTGCTATCTCCACATTCATCTTTGGAGGAACTGCCAAAGGGAAAATTTTTGGGGTAGGGTACTTCTTTAAAAGGTTTTCTTTCATTTCTTTGGGCAGACCTTGTTGAATAAGGTTAGACCACTGGCTAACTAGTTGGGGTTGAAGTTCTTCTCCAACAACTTCAATGTCTTGACCTTCCTGTCCCAAAGCCATCAGTAGTTCTTCATTAATATTGTTTCCTAAAAACATCAAAAAATATTTTTTACTATTTATACATCTCCATAAATATCTAACAACAAGGACCGAATCAACTTTTGTTAGTCTCATACCACTCTGTGTTAGTTCTATAGTAAGGCAATAGTACTTAATTTTATAGGGGTGGTCACCCACTTGGTAGTACTTAAATTTCCTTAGAGAAGGATGTGTTGGCTAGTTATAGCCCTCAAATATGAAATAGTCTATCCGCTAGTGATAGTGCTCAATTCTTTTTAAAATCAATTGTCTACCCGCTAGTGGTAGCGCATGGATTTTTCCATAACAAGTGTCTACCCGCTAGTGGTAGCGCCTAGATTTTTCCATAACCAATGTCTACCCGCTAGTGGTAGCGCACAGATTTTTCAATGACAAGTGTCTACCTGCTAGTGGTAGGTAGTGCTGATCCTTTCCTGAACCTGCCTGAATCTACCCATTAGTTTAAAGTTCTTTAGTGGTACTGACCTGCTATTTCTTCCATTTCTTCAGGGGAATTAATAGCTAGTGGAGGAGTTCCAGGCCTTGGCGGCGTTCCGACAGTTGATGGAGTCCCAGGACTTCGTTCTCGTTCTTCCAATCTTTTTTCTAATTTCTTCAGTCTTTTCCTTAAATCATCGTTTTCTTTGTCTCTCGAACGACTAGAGCGTTTTCTCTTGCCCATCTTTTCACTCGGAAACACTCAATAACCGTTTATAAGACTAAGACGAGTTTTTACAATTTGCGACGAAGTTTAACCGACCGACGAAAAAAAAACATGGCTTCCCAAACGGACACGGAACTACGGAAGTACAACATTCGTTCGCCAACCTAAAAATCTAAATCGCTCGAATATTCCGAATTTGTATCTATGGTTATGTACCTCATTTTGAATTTGCCGCGTGAAAAAAGGTACACAACCTTAACCTAACTTGTCAACATAGCAACAATTAATTCTTCAAGTTATGAAAACTTGTTAGATAGGTACTCAGACCTTTATTTCAGATGTATTATTTTTTAAATTACTGACCTTTCATCTTGATTTTCTTTAGTGCAGCTTCCCTTTTGTTTTGTTCTTGTTCTTACCTGCCGGATACTTAGCATGATCAACCTGTAGCATCATGATCGATTCCATTTGGTCGAAACACAGTATAATAGCTGGTGCTGCACATTTTGTGATATCTTTCTACACAAAACTTGTTCAATATCATCATAAATAACACTTTTTGAACCAAAATAAATAATTTGCGTGATGGCATTTCTCGCACAACAAGACGTAATGATGTTTGACAGGTGCGTTCGGAAACCGTTGTTGTTGTTTTTAACTTTTTTTTTCAGAGGCTTGGAAATATTGTGATGGTTATCGCATGAAAGCGTAAACTACATTAGTAATCCGTCTCGGACAAGGAGAGAGTATAATCGAAAAAAGGCAGAAAACGTGATCACAATTTCCAGTAGAAAGAGACCTCAAGAGATTAGACGCCCTAGATAACGCCAAAAACTAATAAAACCCAACTAGGATTAGTGTTTAGGCCCTAGAACCCATTCAAAATGACTGTGCCCCAATAGATAAGAATTAAAAACGGGCTTACAGAGAGCAGCTTAACATTGAGTGGAATATAGGGGCCTAATTATGTCTTTATTTGCGTTTATTCCCCAAAATGAAATATCCTATGAGTATCCTACGTTTGTTCATAGTTTGAGTTTTTAAGTTCAGTGATAAAAAACATGTCCATAACATTAAAACGATGTTCCCCTCACCTACTGAGCAAAACTTGGAACAAGGTCAGATACAAAATTAAAAACGCGTTCGGATACACGCTACCAGTTACATGCTACGGCTTTGGCGTGACACGTCCTCCGGCGGCAAACGGAAGTTATTATTACGAAATTATATGCAAATCATCAGCTTACTGGAAGTATCCTTTTTCAGTGCAGCGGTTTTTTGCTCTGCGCCGCTGGACTCGTCATTTGCATCTTATTATTGTTGCGTTTTAGGGATAACATGTCGAGTTTGAAACGCGTTACCGCCGCCTCGAGCCTTAGCGTGAACAAAAAGTGCTTTCACACGACCACAAAGATTACTATTCAAAACGCAACAATCGAAACTGAATAGTTTATTCAATCTCAAATTAATGCGCACTGACGTATTCCGAGAATACGAAATAACGTTTAAATTGGGAAGTTTAAGGAGAAGCCAGATTGTTATGCGCTTATAACCGTTTAATCGAAGTTAAGCAACGAGCGTATTAACTTACCGCTTTCGGTAAAGCGGACACAATCGTTAAGACGACTAAAATAAATTTCGTGGGAAGCTTCCTAACTTGTTCGTGAATGTAAAGTGTGAGCGGTGCGTGGAAGGTGTATATTTGATTGTGAATGTTATCGAATGCTTGATAATAAAGTTATTGAAAGTGGTAATAAGATTAACGGCTTGTTCGTTGCGCGTAAATCACGATGCATTACGTCGCCGACGACAGGAGGTACAGAGGCGCACACATCAATCTTTACATAGGGGCACCTTATGCGGCTGACATTAGACCCATTTTGCAATGGTTTAGTTAAGATTGATGTGTGCGCCTCTGTACGTATCGCATTACAGTGGATTAATTGAGGCTGCGTCGGCGCAGCGACAACTGGGGCGGGGCGGCGCGCGCGCACCGCTACCCGACTGTGGAATTAAACCCACTTGTTCCACCCTGAGAGGTCACCGCGTGGCAAGCGCGGAATGATTTATTTTCTTATTATTCTCAATACACACAGCATTGACATTTATACAGTAATAAATGGCTCTTCTTATTACCGACCCTTTCAGAGCAGTGGTTACACGCGCTGGTTAACACTCAGAGGATCGCCAGTTCGATTCCGTTAGCTTGTTGATAAAACTTATATTGGAATATGGTAAATTTGAATTCTAATTTCCATGAAACAAAGGTAAAAACGTAATAATGAAAACGAAAATTCGTTATTTCTTTTAACATGGTGATACAAGTACATACTTTAGCATCGCAATGTACATGATGTTGTCCCATATTTTTTGATTTAAACCATTTTGTGGGCAATACAACGGTGATAAACACAATGGCAAGCAGTAAACGCTGTTTATGGACACTAGCAACACTAGAAGTACCTCTCAACATTAAAGTAATTAGCCTTTTTACTTGACTTACTTACTTTGTACTTTATGCTGCTATTTATACTGACGGACTACAGGTATTCCTCATTAAATTGAAGTCATTGTTACCTTTTCTGGTGTCACACAAACGAGGGTGCGGACCGCCTGATGGTAAGCGGTTTCCGTAACCCATGCTATGGTATGGATCATCAGGAAAATCTCAGCATGGCGTAAGTAAGTTGATGAATATTGCTCAACCCATGCTACATTTTAAAAATATTTTGTCTAACTTCACATGACAAAAATATCTACCCAGAAAAAATGTATCGCTCATATCATATCATCATCATCATCATGTCAGCCGAACGACGCCCACTGCTGAGCATAGGCCTCCCCAAAGGATCTCCACAACGATCGGTCCTGCGCTGTCCGCATCCAGCGGCTTCCCGCGACCTTAACCAGATCGTCGGTCCACCTTGTGGAGGGCCTGCCCACGGAACGTCGTCCGGTACGCGGTCGCCATTCGAGAACCTTTCCGCCCCAACGGCCATCGGTTCTCCGCGCTATGTGTCCCGCCCACTGCCACTTCAACGATGCAATCCTTCGAGCGATGTCGGTTGCCTTAGTTCTCCTGCGGATCTCATCATTCCTGATTCGATCAAGCAGGGAAACACCAAGCATCGCTCTCTCCATTGCTCGCTGGGTGACTTTGAGCCTTCTTATGAGACCCATAGTGAACGACCACGTCTCACTCCCGTATGTCATCACTGGCAACACACACTGGTCAAAGACTTTCGTCTTGAGACACTGAGGTATTTCGGACGCGAAAATATGCCGGAGCTTCCCGAACGCTGCCCATCCGAGCTGGATTCGACGAGAGATCTCTTTCTCGAAGTTGGACTTACCTAACTGGACTGCCTGTCCCAGGTAAACATAGTGGTCAACAACTTCGAGTGTAATGTTCCCAACGTTAACTGGAGCGGGTGCAACATGGGCATTGAACATGATCTTCGTCTTGTCCATGTTCATCCTAAGACCCACTCTTTGAGAAGCATTACCGAGATCTTCGAGCATTATGTTCAGGTCTTCCAAGGTCTCAGCCATAAGAACTACATCATCGGCAAATCGCAGGTGTGTTAGGTACTCGCCATTGATGTTGATGCCGCGTCCTTTCCAGTCCAGAAGCTTGAAAATATCCTCCAACGCAGCTGTGAACAATTTCGGAGAAATAACGTCTCCTTGTCTCACGCCTCGCTGTAGTTGGATCGGATTAGAGCTCTGGTTCTGTAATCGGACCGACATGGTGGCGTTTTGGTATAGGTACCTAAGAACCTCGATGTACCTGTAGTCTATTTGGCACCTTTGGAGAGACTGCAACACTGCCCAGGTCTCAATCGAATCAAAGGCCTTCTCATAGTCCACGAACGCTAGGCAAAGTGGCAAGTTATACTCTTCGGTCTTCTGTATAACTTGCCGCAGCGTATGAATGTGGTCTATGGTACTATAGCCTTTTCGGAACCCGGCTTGTTCGGGAGGTTGGAAGTCGTATCATATCATATAACATTAAATAAATAAAATCAATACTTAAATCACTGGACATTATTTCACACAGCGCCATCTAGCTCCGAACTAAGCAACTGAATGCTTCGCTACGGGATACTACATACTTAAATACATTTTTTTTGTAAATACGTACTTAATACTCAGTTAGTCCCACTGAAAATCAGCGTCTAAGCCTATCAGGTCCAGGCATTAGAGTGGGGTCCATTTAATTTTGGACTTCGTGACACTGCTGCCTGGTCGAAATTATTCTTTGTTTTTCTGTTGTTCGTTTTTTCTTCTTTGTTTTTTCCTAACCTCTACGTTCTGTATGTTTTTTGTCTGTTGCGATGTTCAAAATCAATAAACGTTTTTTCTTTCTTTCTTTCTAATATACATAGGAAACATCATATCACTACAAACAGATATGTTCATGTTCGACAAATGTTTGTACTGTGCGAGGATCGAATCCGCGACCACTGGTGTAATAGCCCACTTCTGAACTCACACCAAATCGGTCGTTGAATGCAACGAGCTACAAGCTATTACACCGGATGCTAGGAGTTATTCAATAGGTCTCATTTTTAATATTAAAAGCAAATCCTTTAAGAAATATTTAAATATTTTAGTATTTATTTTAAGTCTTAATCGCTGCTTTTCATAGCATTGCATTACGTTGTTCCGGTCAAAAGTAAAACTTTTTATTGAAAGAAAACATATTTTCATTTCTATAGATTGAAACCTCAAAGAACCTAGTAACTCCAGTAACACAGGTTGAGTTGATAAAACGTTGCAGCAACTGCAACGGATTTTCATTTGCGGTCCGACCCGGCGATGCTTACCGGGAAACACCGATAACACCCGTCGAGGGCCGTTGAACAACTGCGCCTTTGAGTAAATGGTACACGTCATTATCGCAGTAGGTACAGTCGCCATCAGAAATGTTGAAGCAGACAACGTGACCAAATACTTCTCACCAGTTTCACTGTCAATAATTTCAATACACTCAAGTTACCATTAATATCTGATCAGATCCTAGTTCATTATAGTCACTATCTTCTATACACACGTGACAAATACGTCACATGACGGGTACGTTCAGGTATTGAAGAAGTGATGAATGTTGAGATAGCTCCATTGCACTAGCGACCCCGAGGATAACGGCAGTGTGGGGTAGCCTCGCACCTAGCCGTCAACACCAGTGGAGCCGGTATGCCAACACAGTGTGGCAGGGTTGCATCGGTAAAGTGCGTCCTCGGGAGAGTTCTCGGGAAACCCTGGTCACGCGCAGAAGAAGGCCGCCCGTGTTTAAGTGGGTGTTACCACCCCTTTCTGAGGTGGGCAAATCCCCCACTCCACCGCTGCCCTCTTCTGACCAGCGGGTAGTACGTTGATGTATTTCACCAGATAAAAAAGGTGTATTAAATTTATTGGCTGGAAAACTGCTCAAAAGTATTTGGTCTCTTTGTGTACTTTAACTTGATGGAAACTGTACTCGTGTAACGAGCGGGAATGGATCGAAACAAATCATCGCAGGCCGCGGCCCTGTCGCTCACTGCCAAAATTAATTTCCCGTAAAATCGCTTAAGCGATCTATCTTTTTCCGAGAAAAATAATATTGAGTACGCGGCATTCGATAATAGTAGGGGAGCCGATGGGATTTTGGGATTCACTCAAATGTGGCAGATTAACGAATGTGGATACCCTGCACCTTGTTGATTATCTTCAACGAGCCAAAGCCGTCAGTATAAGGCCGAGCGTTTCGAGCTTCATTTTCTTTTGAATCGAGAACACTTCTCGTCAAATTGTGAACTAGCACGGTGGGACCTCGTTTTGTGTTTAAACCGTGTCCACCGCACTTGAGATTTTAAAAGTATCGATTTTCATTACAATAAAACCGCCACTTGCTCGCTTCCCATCCGAAAATGCATTATTTTGAATGAACTAAATAACATCCTCTAGGTCTCCGCGGGTTTCCAGTGAATCCACATTCAACGCCGTGGGCTCCCCTACCACAATAATTTATTTCGCGAGTAAGAAACTCTTTATCTACAATGCAGCCTGTTCATCTCAATGTGAATTGAGTCCGCTCACTTGGACCTACCCTTGAAGGAAATAGGTAATGTGCAAACAAATTATTGAGATCCCCTGTACGGAATGAGGAATGTAAAAGGCAGCAGTTTTAGTGCCTTTACAAGGCGCTTGCAGTTTTTACAGCCGATGTCCGCTTCATTAATAACAGTCGCAAAGATCTTCAACGTTATAAATGGCTCATCTAGTTTTTGTTCCAGTCTATTATTGTTTTATTCTGAGGGGCCGCGACCGTTTAGTTAGAAGATGGTGTCGAGACAGAACGTCTTTATGAGCAAAGTGAAAAATTAAAGACTTTCATTCAACATTAATTTCAAAAAGAGGACACGGTTAGTTTTTTACTACGATAAGTAGTGCCATTAGAAAGCTTTGCGAGAATTTCGCAAAAGAGCGTTTATTAAAATTAATTTGTGACATCGGTGAGGTAAAAAAGAATTAATGCTAAGCTGCTTTGATAGCGTCGTGGCCCAGTAGTTCGGCTCGAACCAGAGTGGTCCCGAGTTTATTGTAAAATTTGCAGCTGACTGTCTAGTGATGGAAAACACCCATACGAATTTATGCAGGCTGGGTTATGGCGGTAGGCTCAACCCTTCACACGTTGGGTTAGAACTACCTCGACAAAATTTTGGCTTCTGAATCATCACATATTCTTCGACACGGACTTCATATGTGATGATTGGCTTAAATAAACTAAAAACTGATCAGTCTCCACTTTCTCCAACTAGTAATTCCAGCATTCCCAACCCTAAAACACTTGTAACGAGTAAATAAATACCTCAACCCAGCCACTAGCCAGTTAGGATCCCGCAAATATGGGAAACGTCCTCGCGGAGTTACGGCGGGGCAGCTAACGAACGATGGCCAGCGGAATGAGACGACAAAAAGCATCCGATCGGCTATTCTTAGCCGGCCGACACGCCGCCGCTCGCTCGATTAGTCGCCAAACGCACGAGAAGCGGTAAATGCGTGGATGTGTTCACGATCATTTCACTTGTTTTAACGTATGGTCACGTAACGTTTGTCAATTGGGATGGGTGGAGGTTCATAGGATTACGCAAGTGTGGTCAAACGATCGATGACTCGATATTGCTCACAAATAACCGTTTTGACTATCGTTTTGGATATTACAATTCATCAATTATAATCGCACTTGTACAGAGGAAATAAATACCTCAAACCAGGCACTAGCCAGTTAGGATCCCGCACATGAACACATCCTGAAATGCGTCGATGTGTTCATGTGTCAGTTTCGTCAGTTGGGAATGTTGGGATCGGCAAGGTGTATGAGATTACGCAAGTGTAGCCGAATGATCGATTTTAGATTATTCGACATGTCCCCAGAATGGTGCTCTTTACCTCAACCTAAATCGAGGGAAGAAATTTTACATCGTAGAACTATTCAATAATTATTATAGACGAATCGGCATATACGGCACCCGCGTACCAAAAGTAGGTCTAATGGACCTACTTCAAAGCCAATATGGCAGCAATTTGTTTAGGTACACGTCATTGATACGTCATTGCCTTGTGCCAGTTTACGAATTTGCGCGAAGTATGAACGTAACTGCGAAATATGAACGTAACTGCGAAGTATGAACCTAACGTAGCTTCCTCTTTTTGTTTACCTATATCAATGTCATTCGCAGTAAATATTATTTTGACCCCATTGCGTGTGCATTCCTGATGGATTCTGTTTTGAAGAAAATCCGTACATTATTCAGCGCTGCCTGCTATACCAAACACCTAGTGTAGTTGTAGTCAGATAATCTGAAGTATTTATTGCCGCATCCAATTTCCATTCTCTTCTGCGTTCACAGAAGTAACACTATTTCCTCCCATCGATGTCCAACTTAGCTAGCGAGAACCTGAAAGCGTTGGATACCTGTACTTGGAAAAATAATTGCTCAAGCCTTGGCCGTTTGCTTTGTGGATATATGTGGGTATAAAAAACCCTTTTAAATAGAATGTTGATTTCGACGAAGTGCGCGCAATTGACGAGTCCTTTCTTGTCGCATTAACATGTCTGAGCACTTATTATCTTACCCTTAAATGTTATAAAGTCTCACTATTGAATAGTTAAGAGTATATTTGCGTTTATCATTGCAATGAATCTTTAGGAGTTAAACACATATTAACACCATATACAATAAGGCATCGATGTATCGACGCAAGGTGTTAACTAAGAAGGTATTGTAATGGACGAAACCTGATTCCCAGAGTACCTGTCGTAATTGAAAGTATTAATAAAATTTCAAGCAGGATCAACTAAGTATATGTCATTTTATTTCGAGCAGACTAATAACAATAAAATGTTACTTATTTGGCAAAAAACGGTTTTCAAAATAAATCAAGGTGAACATATTGAAGCTAAAAACCTATGTAGCTACACGAAAACGTCCTCAAAACCTTAACACGCTTGTGTTTTTCTATTTCATGGCAGTGAAAGAGGAAGCCTTCAAGTCAGCACTTGAGAAAAAACTTCCCCCGCCGGTCCTCGACTGCCTTGACCCAAATAAAGCCAAGAACACTAATGCGCACAAAGCACCGCCCTAAAGAATAGTCCTAATTAAAAGTCAGCGCGAACGAAACGCTCCGACGATAAATTGGGGCAACACTATCAGTAGAGCGATTCTGTAAACTCAATCCGATCTCAAATTCGAATTCACCTGTCAGATATCTAACTTATTGTGTCATTTTCTAGAATATTATTCAACCAATGAAAAAAAAAGCCTCATTCCGCTACTTATATGAGGTTTACAGAATCACACTGCGAATCTAAAAACAACACACATACGCGTAGTAAATTCCCTGACAGGTCAATGACAAGTTTCGAGTTCAGGGTCGAAGGGAGTTCGCAAAATCGTTCTACAGGTTGACGAAATCGTTCTTGATATTGTTCATGTGTTAAAAAACGTTATCGAACGAGAACGTTATCAAGACCCAATTACGTAAAGTATTGTGCTTTTCTATTTCACGGAACATTATTTAAATGAAAAATACGCTCATGACTATATCCTAAAGTGTTAGTCACAGGCACACTGACTGCTGCCACCATGGCTAACGAAACATTAAAAAACCTACACTTCGCTGAACGATTAGAACCTAACACTGCAAGGGGCGAGCGTGCCGGCGTTATCCGGGTTACTTGGGTTCTTCATCTATATTTTTCATAAGCAGATATTTTTCATAAATGAAACCCAATTTTGAACTTTGGCCCACGGGTTCAGGGTCCAAAACTATCAAGCCACGCCTTTACTACGAAAGAATAGTCCTAATTAAAACTCAGCGCCACGAAACGGCCCGCCGATAAATTGGAGCAGCACTATCAGGTCGGCCAGTCTCGTAGATATCGGTAGATGAGCTTGATTTATGCGAGCCAACAACATTAAATTACATCTAGATCGAACATCGCCATAAATTACCGGGCACGCTGTAAATCTGCCGCGTGTATTGTCAAATCATATGGCCGAACTGTAATATCGTGTAGTGACATCGGTTCGGCCGATCCTCGCGTTGGCATTGTTTTAACGGAACACGCTCGTCTGCTAGACGCATGAGGAAACTAAGATCTATCTCTATAGATATCGACTTGGATCGAGATCCGCTGAATCCGCTATGAAATTCATAGTTTATGCTGCAAGTGAGGTCTCTAGCAAGTGAATTCGATTTAAAGTTAATAAATTGTTTTTTTTTGTCATAACATCATGTGTAGAAGTTGAGGGGTATTTAATTCAGTAAAGTTTGGTTTAATTAGGATCCACATCTTCAAAATGTGAAAGAACTATATGAGTTCGGGTGAGATTTACCATCAACTATCGTTGATATTCGTTGGTATATAGCAGGAGCTGCTTACATTAATAAGCAACCATCTCAATTATTCTTTACATACAAGAATTTCAGAGCAAAAAAATGCTCTCTTTTAATTTTTGAAAGAAATGGGGTCCTGCAAGTTTATTCACAAGTAAAGATTCTACGCGAAAGATTTAATGTAGCCTCAAACAAAGCTTTATGCAATTTAAACTGACGCTACAAGCACTATGAACAACAACAAATGATTATAGCACCGTTAAACTCGTTTGTCGATATCGGCATACCCGTAGATGTTTACATTACAGCGAAGATAATGGATCCCATAACACGCTCAACCAATAATCACATACACGCGAAAAACATTAACCACGCTCTTTTTTATCCAAACCATAATCAGATAATAAAGAAAGGCACACGTTTTATTTGACCGATAATTAACACTTGACCGCATTAGTTCGGTACAAAACGACCTCTAGGCATCCATACGTGCCCGCTATAGTACATCATAAGCCGAGATGCTGATAAACCGACTTCCCCAAGCGATTTTACGCTTTATCCCCATTGAAATATGAATTGGGGTTTATTTAGAGCGGGGCTACAAATCGGTGACCGTTAAAAATAAATTATAAGTAACAAGCGAGCAATAAACGAGCTGTTCGCAGGTTGGAGATGCAGGCAGATAAATCACGGTCGGTGGGGTCTGACCGGCCCCGTGTAATAGTGTAAGTGTTAAGAATGAGAAATGCGGTGATGTGGCCATGCTACACGCCTAATCGTATGAGAAAACACTTTGAATCAGATATTCACAGTGTTATTTCGTGTTAACACATTTTTGGTTTTTGTATCTAATTAATTAGTTATGTCCGTGGCAATTTAACTGAATATATCGGTTTCCTCCAGCAGTATATCCAGCCAGCCATTTCAGTCCTTGAAAGCGGAATGAGCTAGAATCTAAGCTGAGAGACTATGCTCAAATCGCTCTGGATGTAGGAAAATGGAGAGTTGGTTATAAATACAAACGACTTAAAAGTGTGCAAACATTATAAGCAATAACTATTTAGAATCTGTTACATCATTTTGCAGGCCAATATTAGGTGGATTTAATTATACTAGTGGAACCTTCCAAATTATGACTTGAACCACGGCTAGCTTTTCAATTGAGACTCCTCTAAGATCCATTGAAGGCCATAATAACTCCACTTTTACTTGGTTATTATGTCGAGCAAGTAAAAATTGGTGATCAATCATCTACACAAAGTCTTTAGTCAACTGGCCTTATTAATGTGTTAAATCGTACTAATACCGTTTTACGATAACCAAACCAGTTAGTGAAGTTTGACAGCTAAATGTACGCGCCACAAACAAACCATAAACGGAGAAGGTTTTTTTATGCACCTGTCTTGACTCTTTACAGTGAAGATAGAGGTACAGAGGATTCACTTTTTGTACCCAAAATTGCATAATTTACCTGAGATATGAGAGAGAGTCTACTTAAATAACGTAAATAATGAATAACCAAGACCATAATCAGCCAACCCCAACACATCTCAGCGTCATTTATAAATGCTATTCAATTCAAACAAACCTGATGACTAGAACAAGAAGTCTTTTATCATTAGAATAAGGGTAATTTATACTACTGTAATTCTAAAAACAAATTGTTAACAGCTGCAGAGGTGCTGAGAATAGGCAACAAAATCGAATATCAAAGATATACCTTCTGTATCAAATCATTTCTTAATTTAAACGTTTCAATATTTGCGAGGCAACAAAGGGCGTTATTGCAAACAAGGTAGGCAAACAAATACTCCAGAAAAGGTGTTAAGTTTGGCGTCGGCGGTTCTCGACACGTATCAATTATCACTTGGTCGATATCTGCATTACCTTCGCGAGGGTATAAACTGTTACTTCCGAAGATAAAGTATTATTAAGTGTTCGCTACGAACAGGGTTGCTGAACAGTAAGTAGATTCATCTTTGATAATAACGGAGGCGATAAAAAAAAGAAAACAAAGAATGTCAGGTGGGTGCCAGACACTCAATTAGGATCAAAAACTAAAAATATGGATTTCATTCAACCAATTGAAAGAGATGCCCGTGGTGAAGTGGCAACAGTCGCTGTTTACAACCTAAACGTTATTTCTAAGTTATATTCTTGTTTTTCAATCTGTCAATTTCTCTCATTTCTCTCATTTTTCTCATGTCATGTCTAACAGACACGGTCACCGTTGTTAAGCGACCAGGTCGGGTATTTTCAGGCATCGGAAGGCACGTGAAGCAGTTGGTCACGGCTGACGTCATAAGAAGTCAGTCGATAAGCCTAGGTGGCTTGATAAAATCTGACAGTAAGGTTCCTGGCTAGGTTTGGACCAACTGCAACAATGCGCAGCAGCCCCCGTGATGGAGTATAGCATGTACCACCTCGAGGCGTGGTCTGTGTCCAACAGTGGAACGCAAAAAAGCAATTTGTTTGTTTTTTGTTTGATTGGTGAATTCTAGCATGATGTTTAATGACAGACAGCCCTGTCACAAAGTTCACATCGCTGAGCCAGCTGAATTTAATTTACTGGTTCACAGCGCGACAGTTGGGTGACAAATTGGAAATAAACGGTAAAAGTGACGAAGCAACTGATAAGGGACCTGTCGTTTAAACATCAACTGAGGGTTCGGACTCTTTACGGACTCACTTAATGGGGAAAGTAATATTCAAAACTAACATTAAGGTTCATAACTATCCTTAATACACTTTACCACTAATTTGCATTGAGTCCGATATTGGAAACCACCTCATAGTTGAAATGAGGCCACATGACAAGCTTATAAATAGTTGTCTGAAAATTATTTGTAACTAGCGGCTGCCCGCGACTTCGTCCGCGTGGACTAAAGTTGAAAACAAAAAGGAATATTTCTTTATAAATTGTAACCTATGTGTTATTCAGATGTGTAAGCTACATTATTGTAAAGTTTCATTAAAATCCATTCAGTAGTTTTTACGTGAAAGAGCAACACGGCACATCAAGACATACAAACATTCGCCTTTATAATATTAGTAGGATGTATTGGTATTGGTTATTGTCAAATACAAGATACCTATTGTATTCTTTTATAATCTCATGAACAGTCATTTCTACATGGCTAAAGTAAAAAAAACAATTCGTTGGGAAACTACGTTTGGGTAGAATTTAATCTTAAATTATCTGCAATATTAAGTCGGAATTTCATACAAAAACCCCACAAAAGGGTTCATCGCCCGCAGCAACCTAATATTAACTTGCATGCGGAATATGTTGGTAAGAATTTTAATAATACGAGTAACATACAGCGAAGCCACCTAGTTATAAACAAGAAAAACAATATTAAAATATCGTGGAGCCTTCACGAGGTTTTTAACACTGCAGCTGCCAATATCAAGCTTGAAAACTATGACAAGTGCAATTATCAAATTATCATCATCGTTCACTTTATACCTGCGTAATGGGGGGGTGCTCACTTCACTCTGACTCGAAAAATATTCTAGCTATTTATTATTTCACAGCGCAAGTAATGTAAATACTAGGTAGCGAAACCGGTATTAAATCATCTAGACTCGCAAGTTATTTATGAACGCTCGAGTAAATATCTAAAGATACTAGTTTTTTACCATAATTTGAAGTGACAAAGGCGATTTATAATTCTTTCAACGAACCTCTGTCGCGTATGTAATCTGATTATTTATTTCATATTCATAAGACTTAAATAAATGTCGTGTCAATAAGCCGAAAGTGTTATCATGAAAGCTAATAAAAGAATATCCGTAATTTATTACGGCAAAGATCAAAGTGCTCGTGAAGATGTTACCGTGACAAATCGGCGACATATTTTTACAAGTTTTCTAATTACGGAAATAAAACGAATTAGTTTTGATAAAGATGAAAATACAAATGAGCCACTTAAACACTGGGAATTACATAAACGAGACATGATTGAGTTTCATGCAATCTAACAGGATAATGAAACAAGCCGAGTCCGAGAGGAATGACTTCCGAATGTAAATAATTGGCGCAACAGGTGATGTATAAATCACGGACAACGAGGCTGTGATTAAGAAGGCCATATATCAAGTGTTAGCGGCTCACCACACGCGATGCCCGCGCCTATTCGTCGACAGATCGAGTGTAAAATCGTTATCGAGTGAGAAACGCAAAATGAATATCATGAATCGAGAAATGCGCCAGTGCAGTGGCGATTCTCAGGCTTACATTAAATGTGCCTATTGGGCTAGAAAAGTCTTGGACTAGAGAACATCCTATAGCAAACGTAAAGAAACGAAGGCAACAAAATATATCGATGACAACCGGATAAAGATCGTAGGATTTCAATATACTGAGGCCTTTTACAAAAGTGGAAAGTTACGGATAAAAACGATCGCGATGATAAAGTTTATACTAGATAATGGGCACTTGATGCGCTCATATTTACCACTCGCATATGATTATGTTGAATCACAATTTTGATATAACTCCGTTAACTAAGTAAACAATAACTGAAAAACTGAATTTGGATCGCAATCATGCATTTGATGATGTGCTGATGTATGACCTGGGCCGCAAATTCAATTGTCTGCTTAATACGTTTCGTAGTCAACGTTTTCGAACGGAACAATAATATATGGCGTCGACAGAAAATGATCGACTAGCAGACGAGAGCCACGCGAGTCTATTTGTTCGGCGCGGCTAGTTCTATTTGCCTTTTTCTAGATGTGAATGAGCGATTTATTGTTCGGAACTAAGATTTTTTTATTTCACGGTACCGTAAATCGTTATCGAGGAGTTTTTGCTGTCCACAGAAATCCATAAAAAATGTCGTTCGTTCACAAAAAACTTCACGCCAATTCGCTGAGTAATATTTTCGAGAGCCCTTTCTGCGATTATAGTGTTGAACGATATACTTAATGCGAAAGTATGCCAGAAGTACGAGTGTCATAATAATTTCGACCTCGAAACACGTCTATATTGATAAGCCAATTAAATTCCACTTGGTTGGCAGGTATAAGAAAAATTATTTCACGCTCTCATTCTTATCTTGTATCGAGAGGATTGTTCTTTCCGTAACAATCGCGACTCGTTCTGTTTACACTCTCGGGTGAATTATGTCCAGGAAGAGTTTAGTCTTGAGGATTTGTTTCTTTAGTTAGCCAATAAAAACTCTGGAAAACATTTTTATCTCTGTTCCCTTTATTACATGTTGCGAAACGGTTATATTATTCTTTTCCGCTTACAAAAAGGGACGATGCGCTTAAAAACTTCTCGATATTAAAACAAATGTTCAGTAATAAATTTGAACGTCTCCGCAGACTAATTTCGTTATCACCCTAATAAGACACAACTTTCACGTCGACATAAAAAACACGAATGTATGCACAGCTTTAAATTTATTGGCATGCGAGTTGGAAATTGTATTTTCTGAAGAGGATACAATAAATATCCGAAAGGTCGCGTTAACGAGCCGGCCCGACGCGAGACGCACGGAACAATAAAGTACGACTTTAGCTGAAGAATTCGAAAATGTATAAAACACGTAAGAATGCATAAGGCGTAATTTGAAAAAACAAAAGCGAAGCCCGTTAAAATATAGAGAAGGGTGAAGGAGAAAAAGTTCCTAAAATGCGATGTATTGGATTTCGCAATACTCGCGCGCACGTTTATCCGCTTGCGAAACTTCGCATTTTAAACCCGAGGGATATCGCAGTGAATCTCGCAAAAAGCCCGTACAGGCTACAGCGCACCGAGTGCTCGGCCGCGTAATGATTGCCCCCATATCGAACCAAAGAATCCCTTGTAAAATTACCGCCTCATAATAGGTAGGTACGCATTTTCGGCAAGATTTCTGATTCGGTTCTTATCATCTCATTTCAATCTTTCGCTTGTTATGACTCGCTCACTTCAGGTACGGTGAAGAGTGATTGAGCTGCTTGATGTTTAACGTTGCCTGAGATTCCTTTTTTACCTTTTCTTATTTATTTTTAAATTAAGATATGAATGATATGACGATCCCGGCCAGAGGTAGGTTATAAACAGTACTAACATTTTGAGAATGTATCATGACATGTAATTAACTTTCGGAATATTCGGATACTTTAATAGTAAGTTATTGTTAATACCGTTAACAAGGCTTGAACGAGCAAAACTCAGATTTAGCAGCACTAAGCGTAATAGAATAGTGTACATCATTATTTATGTGAGCTGAAGGGAAATTATCATCGCTGTCTGCTTGAACAATAATCTTAAGTATGGGAGTTCTAACCGTCGTAATAACAGCACTCAGTATCGCACAACGAGAATAGTAAGAATCGTTTTAATATAATCGAAGCTAAATTCAGACGAACTTTTGCTAACCACAGTTTAGAAAAATCAGCGTACCAGCTTATTTATATGCAGATGCGGACATTAGGATATAATTTGATAATATAATATAATTAGGATATTTTGTTATATTAATATAATTAAGATATACAGTGTCTCCGGTCCGATTTCGGATGCATCGGATCGGAGCATCTCAAGTTCTCAAAGAAATATATATGAGAACATCATCGTTTTGGTCACTAAAAGGCCTTGTGTTATGGAAACTAGAAACAATGAAGGTGCCACAAATAGAGCCAGCGCCAGCATAAATATCTGTTCGCGAACGTTCTTGCTAGTGCCGTACCAGAACCCACCCTTTTTGAGTTTCAACGAGCTCTCGTAACCACTGCGACTAGCGGTCGTATTCAAGTTAAAACTTTTTTGCTAGATCTATGAGGCGAAGACAATCAAAAACCATTAAAATCAGTTCAGCAGCTCACTTGTTAAGTGTTCGAACATAGGTACCTGGTTTTGTTTTATAGAAATGCTATTTTTACCTTCTGAAGTGGAGCAAAGACGAACAAAAAAACATTAATATAACCGTCAGACAAGGCATCGTTTGAACCAAGAAGCACAAAGTAAAGCAGTGTACATTACATTATCAGAAAACTCCATTATTTCCAGTGTTGTACTGAGATATTCCGACTGTACAAAGTGGAATAGCGCCAGCCTTTCCGCGAACTACTGTCTTTAAGGTAACGGTCGAGGCGGCAATCATCGCGCAGAGATTGAAATGTAATTTCACCTGGAAACAGCATTTTGACCTGAGGTTTTCGCGTTTATGGAACTCTTGAATTTTAGCATTGGAAAAAAGTTTCTTAACGAATTTCAATCTTGTAACTGTCATCATCATCATCAGCCTCGTGTAGGACGATGATGGACTTAAGCATCTGCCAAAGTGCTTCACAACAAGTTCGATCCTCCTACCATCATCTTCAGGTCATCGGTCTTGATCCACAGCTGTCACTAATAAACATACCAATGTATACCATGAGTAGGGATTGAAGTCAAGACATTTCGTTTAATAGGCAGGACCTTCACTGTTACACCAATGGTGTCAAACTCAGTAATATTGAGTACAACTTGGTCAATTACAGTACTTGCAGGTCTTCGATGAATTATCAGATTACAACTAGTTAAAATCCTTACGCCTTTGACAATATTTGTAACATGGAGCCAAAGGCTCGCTGGCTGTTGTCGTCACAGTGAGCTGAACATTCCAAGGCCCACATCTCACCGAACCACCTAACGTCGTAAGCGGCGAGCCTATAACACTCCAAGTTTTCAATCGGTGTTTTCCATCACCTGAGCCACACTAATGGAATAATAGTATCACCATGCCTAAGCGTAAGCCGCAACTTTTAATATTTACCGCAAGGTATTATTAGGGCCCGATTTGAACTCAGGCCAGAGGAGGCAGAAAAATTAAAGACAGAGCCTTTTTAAAAAAAATAATTAAAAGTGAATACAAAAAACTCACAGTTATTATTTATTAAATAAATCGATGCCATCTTGAAAACAAGATGTGAACTTGCTAGTTCTGGCGCCATCACTCGGGCACTAAACGTTCCCAACGGTTAGTGAAAACTCACCGACGATATTTAACTTTGCCCATTTTTACAGTTTAACTTTTCAACTTGAGTGCTCTCGAACTTCGCAAGCTGTTAGTGTATGGTCCGTGTGAATGCTTACTTTGGGAAACTGTTGAGAATATTGAAGTAGCCGTTACTTACGACTTTTTCAAATGTCTTCAATATTACTTGCATCGTTCGAACATGTGCTCAGGTGTTTATAGGAAGTTTTCAGTGCAATATACCATTTAAAACACTTAGTTGGGTATTTTCTAGTATGAAAATTGGTATAACCACATAAAACGTAACTGAACATCGGTTTTAAAGTTTGCTGGACTGCTAGAGTCTTACTTGTTGTAGTGCGAGGCCAGTCACTACCTCGGACTGAACGTGTATGGATTGGAAGGTGCATGTAAGACTGATTTATGATACATCTTACTGATAAAAGTTACAGCCAGAATGGGAAAAAATGCCTTATGTGCCTTCAAAAGCACGGAGGTGTCCGAAAAATACATTACAAAATTCGGTTGAGGTGGTCACCCATCCCACTACATCAGTGGACGTTGCCATTTCGTTGTCACCACTAAGCAGCACGCACTTCGTCACCCCATTAAAATGACCCAAAATTGACTTATTAAATACTCAAAGCAGTTGTTTAAATAAAAGTTGGCCCAAAATGAAACCAATTAAAAATGAAATATTTGTTTGATTAGTTGGCTCTGTTACAAATAGCTGAAAAAACTTGACTTCATGAATGATCTGCAGTTTATGAAAAATAAGGTCCTTATAACCTAAAAATAAGTAAAGAAACGATTATTTTAAAGGAGAAGAAAATGAGTATGTCTAAGACTATAATATCCCAAACGAGGTAGTCAGAGGCACAGTCATGGTTCATGGTGAACAGAACATTCAGAGCAATCGTTGTAAGCCTGCGGTTTGCTTGGGTTGTCATCGGTGTTTCCATCACCTTGAGAGTTAGCCGGTCAGATTTGAACAGACAGAGTTTTTGTCCACTGGGCCTCAACGCTCTCAAGCAACGTAAAAACACTATCAAATGCCTACATAATTTCATCATCCAAATGCTATTAGTAAGTTAAATTACAAAATAAGGTCACTAGATACTAGGACAGGAATGTAACCGAAATTCAGCACGAACAAACGTGGATATCAGCGAGTCAGCAAACGTTGGGAACCTCGCTTCGGTTGCAAACGATAATACCCATGGTAATTTGCAAACTTGCTCGCGGTGAACTGACTGAGGTTATTCAGCCACGAACATAGACAAACACAATGATATTTTATTAACTGACGTATCACTAGGTGTGAGATGTTTTAGCGTGAAAGGCAAATCCTAAGCTAGGTGTTGAGAGATCCAGATAAGAGCATACATATTTTAGACGCTTGTGATGCCTGGTTTCGATATTGTGAAACATAATAATTCATTAATTTTTACGTACTCATGGCTATATTTCCATTGGGTTAACAGGCTGAAGAAGCACATGTCCTGTCTTGGTGAACGGAACATTCAGTAAGAATATGCATTCAAACACAACGTGTTTATTCCGAGCATCTCTGTACTTTGGAAGGCACTATTCAAGCAGTTGGTTGGTTGGTTGGTAGCCCGGGAGTCCGGGCTGACAGATGTCATTAAGCCTCGTCCGAAGCCTTAGGTCGGCTTGATAACATCTAATAGCACAGTTTATCAAAGCCAATAAAGCCGCGTTTCCACTAGGCAACAATTGACGCGGAACACGTGACGCTCAACATGTACGCCGACGTTGCACAACAGTTGCATCCAATTTGAAGCGAGGCTTGTCGCTTGGTAAATGCGCACCAATAAGTATGGCAGTTCCGCAAACCTGATGACTTACATGTTGTGCAACAAGTCGCGCGACAATTGCCTAGTGGAAACGCGGACTTTAACAATACGCACTAAGCCCGCCTGTAGGGAGACCTCATAGTTTGGTAAGGCCCATGCCCAGCAGAGTGATGCATACTGACATATTTTTTTTTGTTTATGCATGCCAGTGCGCAGTTTCTTAAACTTGCAGTTAGTAAATTCAACACATTAGCATCTCACAAGTTCCATTTCGTGTAAATTCCATTCAAGTGGTGCAACCAAACAGTCCTGTCCCAATGATAAACGGACTGGCTGGAACAATGAGTGGACACAAATAGGTTACACGGTGTTGTCGTTATTACAATAAACTGCGTGGGCGCACGGCGCGTTCCTGCGTTGGAACAACAATAACTGACGTTTTAGGAAATATTCGTTCGTACGGGCTCTGGTGCTGTCATATCTGATGACGTCATGGGAAATGTTCGATTAATAATACAAGAGGAGAATTTATATTGAAATGACTTGGCTTAAAATACGAGGTGTAAAATAACTCTTCGTTGTTGATTGGAAATTGGTAATGTTTACAATTACAACTTCATCAAGTTCTATTTTGATAGAAAAATAAAACAATACGGAACTGTTAATTTATTTTAGATAGATATTGAATTAATGTTTGCACACTAGTATATTATCTGATCATCTGAATATGGCGACCTTAAAATTCAAATAAACATCTGTATTTACTCAACATGCTGTGGGTTGTTTGGAAGAGATCGCTTTTTAGCGATAAAGCCGCAAAAAATGTACATTTTCGTTAACCTGTGTTTCTTCGCTGTTGATTTCTGTTGTTTTGGTGGACAATAAAGAATATATCTATCTATCTATCATATTTATCTAACCAAATAAATAAAAGCAGGTAATTGTATTCATTTATGCACAATTTTAGTAAACTAAGAACGTTAATCTGGTGCTAAGAGTTACTACCTTCTCGACATAGTGAAGATGATACTAATTAAACAGAGTTGTTACCTTTGTAAATAACTTTTTCTCAAATCAACAATACTGTTCATTGTAACTACTAACTTCGACAGAATTATGATAAAGGAGGAACTAAGTATCACTGTTGTTGTGGGAATCGAACCGGCGAATATTTTCGTCTGAACCACGGAACAGAAAAAACAGGTCTGAACCGCTGCGCACTTTTAAATAATAAGTATTAAATACTTATTTAAAAATCTGGTTCATACCATCCCGAATTAAAAGGTTTTGCAAATGCAAAGTAGGTTCAGTTGATATAAAATTTAATCAAACTCAATTCTTCTGTGAATCATATCATCTTATAAAAACTCCGGTAATAAATTTGAGATAACAGGCTTGGTTCTACGAGTTTACCTCTAATTACTATGATTAATAATAAAATCTTTAGTACCTACACTTAATTTTCATAAGACAAACTAACTGCAGTACTGATATAATCTAGTTTTGACTTAAACTGAAACCAGGACCATTCTGCTAAAAATAATTACACTTAACGAGATTTCAACAGTAATTTAGAAAAATAACATCATAAAGGTAGCAATTCAGTTTGAGTAGCAAACAAGAACGGTTTAGTCAAACGGTTACAAGGCAATTAAGCAAACATATTCTCAGTAAATATTACAACAGAGTTTCAAACGCTAAAAACTCAACAACGCGTACATTCCTCAGTCAGATAATAATCTGATTAAGAACGTGCGTAGTGACAGCTATTAAGTGTTCAACAGATACAGCCCAAAATAAACCGAGACGATATTAAGCGTCACTAAAGTCAACATAGTGTGTGGAGTACACGACTACGATCGTGGGAAACATTTATATAGCGTTGTCTGTCCATCCGATGACCCCCTAACGGTACTGCGACCGATTGCACAATATGTGATTCAGCATACAAGAGAACTACTGACGTTTTTTTAACAATAAGTGACGGTAACTGCTTGTAAACGGTCGTACAAAACGTAACAGCTGTTTAAAAAACTACAAAAAGATGCGCCCAACGTGGGGCTCGAACCCACGACCCTGAGATTAAGAGTCTCATGCTCTACCGACTGAGCTAGCCGGGCTTATATCCGAGTGACGAAAATAGCGTACATATCCTGCTACTGCGAGTGTTGTTTGTTTTATCTACGTTTCGTTTATTTTTAGTACGATTTTGGTGGATACATCATTTTATAAGCTTACCGAACGGTTCATTAGCTTTTTGCACGAAGCATTTAAATTCTGTTAAGTCTATTTTGTCTGTGTCGAATGCCGAACCGGGTCAACGTCGATGGGCGGTCCGCAAACACTCCGAAGGCATGTAATTTTCTCGTTAGTTCCTATCGGCGTCCAATAGAGGCCGTTATTTTGTGTAGGAACGAGAGACCGCCCGCGGCCTTGATCGTGAGGAATTTGCACTATCCCAATTTTAGGTAACATTCATCTTTCTGTTATTTGTTAGCGAAATTTTGCTTGGATTACTGATATCAAACATGTTAATAAGTATGAATAAGAAGGACCTATATTCATTTGAATGCTACAATGCACATAGACGGAAAAAAGTTGACTTTATAGGCCGAAGATGAAACTGTACCATCTTCGGCCTATAATTTTTTCCGCTTATAATATCGCAACTTACTTCCTACGCAATTTAATAACTGGGATATTTTGTTTCTTTTATTCATGGAAGAGGGGAAAGGATCCCCGCATTTGCCCACCAGTGGGATTCCAATGGCAAATTTAGATTACATTTAGGTTTATAATGCTGCCAATTTGTGTTAGTAACTTACTTGCACTTGAAATCGCTAACTAAATAAAAGCACACTTATTTGGATTTTATGTAAGGGGGTAAGTCCTCGCAGGCGAAGTCACGGACAACAGCTAGTGATGGGATGAAATTAAGTAAATTGCACAAAATAAACAGTTATTAATAGTAGGTACGGTCAACGCAATGAACATGTTAATGACGAGTTCGGTTACAAATTGTCATCATGGCAAATAATTTCATCAATCAGGATTCGTTAGCAGTGAAACAAGAACACTATCAAAGCCGATGTTATTTTGTATTATTAAAATTACATTAACAATAACAGTTAATTATACTCGCATGCAGATGGTTTTATCATAATTATTTCGAGTATGAGTAATTCTGTTACTGAAAATTGTATCGCATTGCAATTCACAAGTTCATGGATGCCTCAAAAATTGTTGGTGAACAATTTGAACGTACAGAGGCGCACACATCAACCTTTACATAGGGGCACTTTATGTGGCTGACATTAGACCCATTTTGCAATGGTTTTGTAAAGGTTGATGTGTGCGTCTCTGTACATGACTTTCGACCGTATTACCGAGTTTGTAGCGAACAAATGTTACCAGTAGAAGCCGATCATCTCTATAAGATTTTTATAAAGCTGTAATATTATTACTTACAATCTTATTTTTGTTCGTTTTTTATGTCATAAAAGGTCACTAGAATCTGTCAAATCTTATATTGGTTGAAGATGTATGTTTAGAACCAGTTCTTTATTAATAGTAATATAATTAAGACATTCATCGCGAAATTGGACGTCTGAATTGAAACTTTTTTTTGATGGGTAAACTTGTTTCGTCGCCTAACCCTGCCAATTATTCTTGAATTCGTTTCGCAGAACTGAGAGCTTTGGCGTTGTCTCATGTGATGACAATAAATACTTCGAGTAAGTTATTGTAAATATCTAGATGGTCAGACACAGCTCAGTGGCATCAAATTGTCCGCACTAAGTATTTAAGAGCCAAACAACGATTAGTTTCAATTTGTGCACTCTCACCCTAATACAGCAAACGTGAATTACACTTCCACTCAACATTATCGCATCGATTATTTGTAACAACCACTTTGAACGCACCTTTCAAAGACAAAAGACCCAAAACGCGAAAGAGCGTGGAATGAAAAAAATACTGTTACTTTGTTTCTTCACATTAAAATCCCGACCGTCCAAATTTAGAAGATCCAACAAAACCAATGCCTGTTTCCAATTAAGCAGAACTTCGGGACATCACTAGCGTCTCCCCGATTTATGAACCCATAACGCGTGCCCGTTACAGCGAGCCGGAATGTCGAGCTTTGTACAACCCTTTCTTACTGGAAATTATTGTGTGGATATCTTATTAGAATACAGTTGACGTGGTACAAGATAATCTCCAGATCGGGAATGTAGTGCGACTTGTTAGAAATCGATGTGTTTCGATTTTCTGCGGCTAATTTGAATGTACAAATTAGTGGCTGTCAATTAGTCTGTTTCCTCGTCCGACTGGTATGGTACGGCATTTTTAATTGGCTTTGGTAGATTTAGTGTGGCAATCTGTTTGAGTTTTGTTAGTGTTCAATATTACGTAAATATGAGATAGCACGTGCTATGCTTTTGGTGTTGCAAGTGAAAGGAAGAAATAAAAAGCAATAAATTTACCCGAATAGAGAAATAAATTGAAGATACACTATTATACATAGTATTAAATAAGAATGTACCAAATTCATAAGGAAGAAAATGGTTCACTTTGATGATGATGAAAACAAAAAAATATATAGATACCTGATGTATTGGCCTTGAAAAGTCTCTCACCAAGCGCAGTAAGAGCTCGTAAGGCATCCCGTGTTCTGTTAATATATTGAACGACATACCTGAAACAAGACGACAAATTATTAAGTAAAAGACAGTTAAAGTATAGTCCTACAATTACCTACCTAGAAAGTGAATTCCTTATCAGTTCTAGTAATAATCATTACTATAAGAAATTCCCGTTTTCAGATTTCGTAAAGTACCTATACCAGATTTTAATAGAAAACATCAAGTAAGTATGTGATAAGTTTAATTTTATACCTTTATAGAGGGTACAATTGTAGCATGAGTAGCAAAATGTTGGAATATATTGGAATGTATTGAAGACAAAAAAGTTTTTCCTTATAAGACAAAAGCTGTCTTAGTACCATAAGTCGTTGACAAAAATCCGTCTGCAGTCATCTAACTCCATACCATTCTTTGATAACGAGATCCAAACGATATCAACGCTCAACCGTCCACCGCTTCTGTCCACCGATTACACAGCTTCAATTCCTATTCGTATTCCAATCTGAAGATCTCCAATAAGATTATCAGTCGGAATGACAAGTCCTATAAGACGGTTGGCAGATAAACATATCCAGGGATCAACGGGCCATTCATCACGAGGTACGTTAACTTAAACAACGGTTAACCGCGGTACTGATGACTGGAACAATGGCTATCGATTGATAGCATCGGTGATAGCAGCCCAGACGCCAGCCGTGGGCCTGTTGGTCCCAGGTGAACACCGTTTCTGATAAAGCTACTGGAAATGTTACTCTATACATTTTAGACTCAGTTTAATATCTGAAGTTAATTTATTTTTCAATAACAAGATGAAATCAGGGATGGTTTACACCAGTATCATTCGACCGCGAACTAAACAGAGTTGGACCAAAGGTTTCAGAAATTGATAAAAATACTAAATTATTTCTAAAGACTTACATAAATAAGTAACACCTAATACTGAACCTATATAAAGACTTATCACATGAATGTTCGTCGTGTGGGGGGAGATTGCACTTAATACCCTCACGCTATAGGCAGGACTTAGAACTTTAGCAGCTTGTTATGGCTAGCCTACATTTACGTAAAAACTATTAACAAACACACTATGTTTTATTATTGTTTTAGCATTTTCCATCATGCAGTATCTTTACTAAAGATCTGAAAACCAGAAAAAGACATTTGGTCATGTTGGCATCAGGCAGGAATGGAACCAGCGTCATTCGCAAACACACTATGGTTGCTGAAGTTGTTGACAGTGAATGTCAGTTAGTTAAAACTGCAAAAAATAATATAATTGCGAACATAAAATTAGCTATCATAAAAATCTAATCAGGTAAAGGCGGTTCGCTTGTGATGTTAATAATTTTATTGCTAATCGCTTTATGCCCCTTTTCATTCCAAACGTCATCAAAGAAACACCTGTCATTTATTTGGTTTCGTTGATTATCAAGAGTGTATTTTATTAGAACGGAAAAAACCTGCAGGTTAGGTTCGCCTTAATGACTGTCATTATTTTTTCTTCTCAGTTAGTTAAGACGCATGAAAAAATATTTTAAAATAGACGGTAATAGATTAGGAGTGGCTGCCGACCACTATTCTTTAATTCGTATGTTTACAGTAAGTCCGAAACGTAAACTAATAGGTTGGTTGCTGTAGATTTAATAAAACCAGAATACTCGGGTACCTACTTCAAATTGTTGGTAGAGGATTTATTAGTATGGTATTTACGGTTCGTGCATTTACTTTAGTACAGTTCATTTTATGTACTATTTCCATTAATATGTAATTAAATATTACATAAAATAGTACATAAAATGAACTTAATAATTATTAAGCCGCTTAAATGTATTAGCGCAGATTATCATAAGCGTTAGTTTTGAAGCAAAGGCACGTTAAATAAGGACCTATTTTCCCGATTACGAATAAAGCATATCCTAGAAAAGTGGATTATCCTTGGACATAGGACATTTCTCAGCGGATCGAAGCGAATCATTATCATCATCATGATCAAAATGATGACTTCCACTGCTGCACTTAGGCCTAACTCATATATTTCTACAGTAATCGGTTGAAGGCAGTCTGCATTGTCCCCCTTGCATCGTGGTGGTTTAACTAATATTAGGTTGGTATTGAAAAACACCCACAGCAAAACATCAAAACATGACTGGACAAGTGCAATCGGAAAATCACATCTAGTGTATCGTTGCGTTATGTTCGAGACTCCAATAAGGGCTTCATGTAAAAAAAAAATGTGCACTCGAAACACCGCTACACCACGACATAAAATTGCTGTCTATTATGTCATCAAGTTCGGGTTATTTGAAAAAGTTTAAGTAGACTTCGGTTCACTTTAAAAAAGTCAGTTCGGCAACTGGCGCCAACACGAATATGTAAGCCGATAAGTAGTTCCAAAGATAAGCTTTAATGGCCGAAATCAACGGAGGTGTAAGGTGGATCCTGCATCGCAAAAAAATAAGATTATTTAAATGAATAAAAATCGACATGGTCATCCTGAGCGGAAATCGAAACCAAGATTCTCGAATAAGGAGACAGGTTCACACCAACAGTAACGGGTAAAATTGAGAGGAATAATCGTATCTTTTTGCAAATGCAGGACACACAATTTGACTACATTGATAGTCAACCCAGTCGGTAACCATCAAATAAAAATAAATAATAAGTTGAATCAGAATCAGCTGAGACAGCGATTGAGGTAAGCATTTTCCATCAGGTGACCTCCAAGCCCGTATCAGCTGAAAAAAAAAAAGATTCTTGAAGTTTTGGTTAATTTTTTTTTGCTACATTTTCGAGGATGTATAGTTTTGATGCCCTCTACCTAAAAAAAATTGGCCATCCTGTATACAAGTTGTAACCTCTGAGCGGAATCCGGTTGAGCATACGAAAACATGGCATCTGGTGAAAAAGTCTCGCGCAAGACCACGTTCGAAAGCATAGCAAATGTCTCGGTAATTGAAAGCACGCACCGAACGAAAGTGCCTGACTTGTGCCCCGAATAATTTATAATTAAGGCATTTCAGTTGGAAAAAAATATAATACCGATGTTTTCGAGATTTAAATATTAAATGTGCACCTGCATCTTTGCGTTGCGATCTGATTTCAGAGATTACAAAAAAAATGTAACGTTTGTAGGGAATCAGTTTGTCAAGCCATAACAAATTATAGTGACCCTTAAGGTACGCATTTGTCAGTTAGTAACGGTAGAAGACACATATTATGATGATACAGGTATAAAGGTTATTATTATTGAGAAATATTTATTTTAGGCTCGGCTACTCAGTACCTCAGCTACTCGGCTACTCAGTAGGCTCGGTTACCTACGCGTATATAATTATTGGTTCCAAACAACACTCATATATTCGCACTCACGCAGGAAAAATAAAACATAATTGATCCATTTACGCTTTAGTTTTAAACCAAAAAGACTGAACATTAATTACACTTACTAAATTATTCACTCTCTTTTCTGCAGCGAACTACCAACCAAATTTCGTAAAAAACAACAAAAAAAACTTTTTTGCAAAACCCGTTCTTTTAGGATTAAAAAGGGTCTGCAGAAAAGTAATGGATTAGACATGATTCTCTTTAAAAACCGCTTTGCAGAGCGCACTTTATCGTTCTGTGCAGGCGTAATCCGGATTTTAAAAATATAATATTAAAACCAAAAAATATGTGACCATTTAAAAGATTGTAGCATAATGTAAGGAGTGAAGACTCAATTTTTGCCAACGGACGCTTTTATTACCTTGCTATAGAGAATTAGGAATAACCCTTTTTTAAATTGATGTGATTCAAACACTCTAATACTCGTAGTCTAAAGTTTGAATTTAATATTATCATGTTGTTCCTTCAATTACACTCCAATTGTATCTGAGACATTTTTGTAGATAATCATTTATTGAATCAGTTAATAGAGATCTATCCCATTTGTTACAACATTAGAGTTCTTAACGTCACTTTAAACTAAGATGCGCCTGTAGAACAACGGTGTTAATTTTAAGGAACACTTAATCTTAGGTATTAATTCAGAATCCAAGGAACTGCTTTAACAATGAAAAGTTAAATTTCTGTAGGTTAAACAAATTGTGAGATGAGTCAAATAAGACTTCTAACAAAACACACCTCTTAACCTTCATTGCATATAACATTGGAGAAAAAAACTCTATTAATAATTTCAATCTAGGACTTTGATGATTTATATCTCAGCTTGGTACATATCATCTCACTGGATCATGATTGTCAGATATGCGACGGTCGCAAGTCGTAGACTCGTGGACATGAGATCTTAATGCTCTGCGCATGAGTGCCGGTCTTCCAAATGTCAGATGTCAATATCATAGATAAAGGAGAGTGTGTGCATATCTTAGGTATCGTACATTCAAACAATTAATTATTTTTTACAGGGCAGAGATCATTACTTTGCCTGCTTTGCGTGAAATATGGGAACCGGTACTGTCACCAACTCAATAGGTACTTCTAATCAGTTATTCAAAAAATAATTGTTTCGCATAACACTAAACCATATTTAATGGAATAAGCCTGAAGCAATTTCCTCTTGTGTTCCTTAGTTTTATCGTCTAATCATTAATCATGTAGGTTCACTATACTCATTGAATAAGAGTATCAAATGCTTCCTACTCAACCAGTCAGTAATTTGAAGCAGTAGCTGAATTGTACTCAAATCATCTATGCTACGTGTAAACTACTTCCTTTAAACAAGTCATTCAGTTTAAGAGTACATACAAGAAGAACCTCACAGAATTCTAACTAAGATATGAAGCAATAAAAATAATGAACGACTCGAGAAGTGCATCTGATCATACTAAACAAATATCTCTTATACTTTAACTACTGTTTACGACAAGAAGCCATTGCACTGCATGTAACGAAACAATAAATCAAACTTTACACTGATACGAATAAAATAACCAATAATAGGATGAGCATGAATATTTTAACGCAAAATAACTAACATAACACGCAATAAGCATCTGTAATGAGCTCCTTTATATTTATAATGTTGTATCATTATTAATGCAGATATATGCAACTATGATATTCTATACGGAACAGGGACAAGGCTACAACTTGGTGGATTAAGTTATCTTATTCGCGCAATATTCGTGGCGGACCTTTAATAATAGTTACATGGCACGAAAGTGGCGAGCAAAAAATATATAAAGGGACACGCAAGATCGGGCGACGCAATAAGTAATGGCTGGATACCGACGCAGCCATCGATTGCCGGCGTTATCTCAATAAAGAGCAACAGAGTGCGTTCATTAGTACCCTGACACGGCGCAATCATAAATTGTGCGGCGTTGGAACCCCGTCGCTTCCCTGCACCCTCGGTGCCCGTACCTGCCCTCCGCCCGCATTCGACTTTTTGCCATTTCCATTGTTTTTGGAAGGAACCCCATAAACCGTAACGCCCGATCCCTGATACGGCGGCAGGTGTCACCCTTCACGCATACCAACTTAATTACACACGTTTTTAACTGTGCACTCCAATTCGCGATAAGCCCACAGCTGCGCCGAATTAGCCCAAATGTTTGTCGATTTGTTATCTGATATAAAATTTTATACGGACAGACCACCGACGAATGGACTTATGACAGAGTGTTGAGATAATAAAGCCCCTCATCGTAGACTAAAAACTTACGTCCATGATAAATTAATTCATCCATCAATTGATTCAGACATCAGTCGCCATCGCATAAAATAAAGTGTTGAAATTTGAAAACGACAACAACCGCAGCAAACTTCCTTATCCATCGCTGAGTAAATAAAAATATCGTGTCCAAAACTTACAAACATGAGGAGTCATCAAACCAACCGGCGTGGCACTTAGAGAACTCCTAAAGCCGTCTGGCCAAGCATAAAGATCAATATCTGTGTGGCTCGCTGCCAAAATCTTTTTAATATCGTCTCAGAAGCAACTGAAGAGTGGTTACGGGCGATAACAACAAAACTATTACGGGAGCAGTTCGCTCGCGAATTGGTCAGAACGCTATCTATAGTTGGCGGCCGCTAGTTTAATCTTATTGTCAGGGACAATGGGGAATAATGGTCCAGGCAGACTTCCCTTCGAGCACTTTTGAGTTAGCTGATAAATACCAGTGCGGCCTCCTGTGAGTTTCGAGGGCACTCGCGGTCGCGTATAACTTTTAATGAGTGCAACTCCAGTTTGGTTTCAAAGAACGGCCAGTTATAGTTGGTGTAAATTTAACAGCCTCTGAGATTCTTGCCCATTCATTTAAGTGCACATAAACGGAAACATGATGAACATAAATTTACCGAAGAAAACTTCGACTAGTTTCAGTAAATATTAAGTAAACACAAATCAAAACGAGTAGCAAAACTCGAATTATCACATTTTAATGATACATGAAAAATTCACTTAAATATAAACGAAGTCCATTCACACCAGGTAAACAAAAAGCATTCAAAGTAATTTTCCAAAAGACAAAACTTATTAACGTCGCCATAAACGGTTGTAAAAATTTGTAAAATGAACATGTCGGAGGCGAATCTCTATTAAAAAAGGCATTGGCTCGCTAAACCGAGTGCCTCAATAAACGGTCTGAATGGAGGCGTTAAGTTTCACACCGCGTCGCTGCCGCGGACGAGGAGTGAAACGAACACCTATTATCATAAACCAAACAAAGAATAAAACCCGCAAGGACGAACCAATCTTGATAAATGAAGGTTCTGTATCAACATTGAAAAAAGTCGCAAAACAAACTTCCAACTCGTCGAGGTCTACTAGGCTTGAGAGATTGTGAATGAAAATCTACACTTTATCACTCCTGTGAAATAAACAGAGGTTTTTACCATCCTATAAATAAAACGGTACAGGTATTTAACAAAAGCTCGATACATATTTTTGACTAAGTCGGTCATTTTTGCCTGAATAACTCATCGTATTTGTAAAGCCTGGATTCGAACAACACAGAATGCAAGGTTTGCACGCACCGATAAAGCCAATGCAGCAATGTAGGTACATACATTTGAAGCGATTACAGCTCAGTTGGTTGACATGCTCAACGGCATAGATTCAAATTCTAAAATAGAGCTAGAATACTTCGAGTGTATTTAGCAGACAAAACAAAAACCGTTTTTGAAACGTGTAAAATTAAACGACAGATAGATTTTCCTTGTATTGTAGGAACTAGATATCAGAAAAGTTACTCCAAACGCCTAACCACCGGGTTAATAAGAATCTAATCAATGAAATAAGTATTTGTACCTCCAAATTCATTGCCAGATTTTTGTCCAAATGTGAGAATTGAGTGCAGGATATTCATATGTTGCAGTCGGAAAATAAATAAAAATAAACCATGGATATTCAACTATTGTAAAAATTGCCATTCTACGCTTCACGTATCGAGCAGGATTCTAGGAAAAAACAAATGAACTCAGAGCACTAGCATCGTTTACCTTTGACACAGAGTCAACTACTGTTGAACCCCAAAAATCAACAAACATAAGCCTTAATGATTCCGTAGTTCCCGGGATGAATGCCAACGAAGCGGGAGAGGAAACGGCAATAAAAATAGGTTTTATTTCGATGCCATTCATCGGTGTAACGAGGAGCAGGAGTTTTTATACTCGATGCATGGCATAAGTTGCAGACTAACACAAGTAATCCCTTTGCGAACACTGATATTTTATTAGACTAAAATATTTTATTTTGGCTTTCTGATATCGATTAAGCAAAATACTTTCAATTAAGAATAAGTGGTTGAGCTTGGCAGTATCATATTCTGACTGACCAAGTTTTTTTTTAATTAGGTACTCAGAAACCCTGACACAGTTATGAATGAAGCGAAACAAAACCATATTAAGCTCATTGAAACGCTTAAGAACTGTGTTGTATGACTGATTGAGTTATTTAAAACATACTTAAGTGTGAATGTATTTAAGTGCTCAATGTAAATAGAAAACAACAAGTTGTTGTTTTTTTATAGTTTAGAAAGCTTCAAAATAAATGTCAAGCTATGCCCAAATATTTGTGTGGTCCGGGCCACATACGTCGAAAACTGCTGAAACACGTGCATTTGGCAAAAAATGAGTTGCGAAAGGTCATTTGACGCCACCGCAGCCGAGATTAGTACCGTTAGCGTAACATAAACATGTGGTAAATCCTTTTTTGTATTTAAAATAAAGGCATTACTCAGGGTTTTAATAAATGCATGCAGATATCCACATTATTGAAATGCTTTCAGGACCACAGACGTGCCCACAGGTGCGTAGCCATGGTTTTCATATTCATTCACCAAGTGTGTAATCCGGAGACTACCTACTATAAATCCTCATTTGTATTTAAAATATGAATTTTTAATAAATATTTTTGCGGGAGTTTCATTCCAAATTAAAAAGAAATATTCAGCGCTTCATTCTCAAAACAGGAAATACATAAAAAAATTAAACCGGGCCCTATCATATCGTATTCACAATAAATCCTCGTTAAAAACCACTAAACTTAAGTTAAAATATCATGCAGCTCACTTACCAAGGACTATGAACGTGTTATTTAAGATAAGTAAAATTTAAAAACCATTCGGCCATCGTCGACTTATTCAAGGCACACTTAGCGTTATAGCAATGGAATAGAAATGGGTCTATTGGGGAATATGACTGCTACTGGGCTGCTGCTGGTATCTTACGAAAACTCATCACGTATTAAAGCGTTGGAGGTAACGAGCATCATTGCAGCAATGCATTGAATTAAAATTAGATATAGTATTTTATAAAGTCCGTAATAGTTATTTTAAGGGACTTCAAATTTAAGCTTTAAACTGAAATACTCTCGTTCTAAAATACCCATGTAATCGACCTCCACCTCTCAATACAAACTGAATTTGACAACGTTACCAGGCCATTTATTCGCTAAGTTATAGGAAAAAATAAAACAATATTAAAGGAAGTCACATTCAAAGTGTAAATTCGTACACGTACATTAAAATTAAGATCGAAGATAATCTTATGCGAAACGGGCGGGATGCTTGTAAAATGAGGAAAAATAACGAAGACGGGCTCTGGAACCATTCAGAAGCTACTTTGTAAACAAACTAAACGGCCGGTTTCAATGTCTAGCAATAAAACCATTAAAAGCCGTCGTAAAATATGGCCATATTAAAAAATAAAATGAACGGATCCGCCCGGAACGTATGTGTAAGATAGTTAAGTAATTACAGAATGAAACATGACTGCCATTTTTCACCCCATACTGGAATCATATGATGTATGTATTATTTATAAGCCAAATTTATCGCTACGATACAACGGGGGACGATAAAACTCTTAAAAAACTAAACTGGCGGAGACAGGAAGTGTTCCCATACGAAAAAACGGATGCGTCCTCACTAACTGAGACGTAGTCCGGAATATAATGAACGAAAAAATGTCTGTCTATCGCTTCATTTACGTACAAAAGTAGGCGGACAAAAGAGACAAATATTTCACTCTGACTTTTATAGTAGCTACGAAATGTTATTAAACAAACAATTCGCCCATTCGGCGACATGTCTTCGGCCGGGGGTTTGTATAATTGATTCTTTCCGGGGCGGGCCGGCCGGCCGGCCTATTGTGGAAACTCGGACGACAAATAATATTCTTATTCCGTCAGAGGTCTCTTTGGGAAATTCCTTCTCATTTCCGCTTCTAAACGAAACCTTGCGCTCCGACGATGTTCCTGACAACTCTCCAAAGTGAAATGAAATGGGATGTTATGACAATATGTCAGAAGCATAATGCGCAAAGGCGACGATAAGTGCGCCGTGAAATGTGATGTGCTCGTACAAATTTAAATTTCTTAGAATAAAAAAATCATTTAGAAGGTCCGTATGACAAGGCAGACTAAACTTTTATCACACGGTCCGTTCGTGTGACTCGACAGAGGAAAATTAAATTATTGCGAAACAACAGGTTCAACGTTGAGAAACGGACAGCTAACCTGATAATGACCGGGTGTGACATTTCCAAAGTAGACATAAAAAAATGAGTTGAAACCGTTCGAATGCTTATAAGGCATACGTAAACGTTTAGGGACTGTGTCATTAAAGCTCTAAGCCCGTCGCACGCGGCTTGCTCCACTAACATCGGCTTAAACGCTGCCAACCCAACTAATTTCGGCTCCGTCATTATAAAATATTTAGCGATACATCTAATTTCGTAAATGATACTGGGATATTTTATTAGAATGCCCGTAATAACTAGGCACCCGGACGCAATACGCCCCCGAGTTTGATGTAATGACCGGTTCAGACAGACCCACGTGAGATTAATACATCGGAGGGATTCGAATAATAACAAAAGTGAGGACAAAAAACTAAAATGGCCGGTAAATGTTCGGGTCTACCTGTGCTCGGTGTTCTAGGGAACGCGCCGAACGGTCCGGTGCGCGGCAATCGAACCGAGCGATAACATCCACCTCAAATATAATAAATCTAGCCGATAAAATTCTTTACTTTTTCAAAGAGGTCCGACTAATTGTTTTTGGAAACTTGTTATTAGAGCAAACCTCGCCCACAGCTAACGCAGACTCGCGTGGAAACAAATAAAGATTTTTTGTTTAAATAAATTAATCCACGATGAAAATCTAGAGTAAATATTAACGTGCTTATTATACGAGCCAATTAGTCCAAAAAAGATCCTCGCTGTTATAAAATTTTATGATGTGTATTTTTACAGACACCGGGTACCTAATGTGGAATTGTGTTAGGTAGATGTTATGCAAACTCGGCTGTCGGCAAGGGCCTGCAATAAAGAAACAATAAACGGCCGAACACCCAAAGCGAAAAAGGGTTGCGGGGTTAAAAAAATTAAAACCAGCAACTAGACAAAGGCGAGGCCCATTCTGCAGTGGAATAAATGAAAAATCCTAAATAGCTGTGAGCCCAGATTACTCGCCGATTCCCGCCATACAAATTACGGGAATAATGGCGGCGCAACACTTTCTTCTTTCCTTTGACGTAATTTTGATACTACTGTGTGCATTATTCTCTTACTTTGGTTTGCAAAAAAGGGTTGTCCTACCGTACTAAGCTATATTGTAAAAAAAAGTGAAATTAAGTAAGTATTTTAACTTGGTACGCTTTCTTACCTGCAACATTCTAAACTTCACTTTACCGTGGTCAGGAAGATATTTGAAATTCCTTAACCAAATTATGCAGGTAATGCTATGCTTTATTTACCTTGAGTTTTCTCATCGTAAAGCAAATCATAAAAACCAAACCAGTCATGTGTTGTTGACAAAATTTGTAAATTGTTGAGTAACGGAGAAAAATATTTCAAAACAAAACAGAAGATTTCTTTTTGAATTTCAATAAGAAAATTAACCAAAATAGAGCACACCATTGAGTCATTAACAAAAAGCAGCAAACAAGCAAATTGTGGGCCATAATTCAAGACTAGACCAATAACAAAATGACACTTTTACGCAAACTGTCACGAGTAGACAAAAGGACAGTTTTTTGTCTCTTTCTTGATTAATAACAATAAGCTGTTAAACAATTAAGACAGATGACACACCCCGGCCATTAAGGGACAAAAAATGCCACACACGGGAATATGACACTGATGCCACGTCGAGTTTGGGGAAGACTTCCACAAAAATATTAAGTAAAGATTAAGGAGGACATATGGTTCATTATATTCGGGACTCACAAAGACAACAAAAGAAAGAATTACAGCGTTAGTCACTTCTCGCGAAATCAGGTTCATTTATTTTAAACGCATACGACATACTTGAACAATGCGACAATAATAAAATGTCGTGTTTACTATCATACTTACGAGCCTAACTACTTGAAGTAAGACCTAAAAAGAGCATAATTGAGATATTTTGAAACAAACTTTAAAGGTAAACATTGAAGTTTCGTATAAAAAGGCAATGTTTATTCAGCATGATTCATAAATTTTTAAGTAAACGCTAGGAAATTGAGGCAAAAATCCGTAAGGACGGCCTTCGTACATTTCGAACTGGTCTTATTTTTCATAGATTTTTATTACGGTCACAAAAAAGGTTAATATTATTCCAGACGAAAACAATAATTTAAGTTCCCTTTTTCTTCGGAAGTTGTTAGTTAAATATTACGTAATTGCCGTCTGCTACCATTCCATAATATTCCAACGACAAAGGGACTAAAGTGAGACAAGAAAACAAACAGAATAATAGGCGGTAGAGAGTGAAAGGACGCAAGCTTTTATGACGACAATAGAAAAATGATACTTTTCTGTTTAAACTAATCAATGCACGATACTTTTTCTTCGTTGGACAAACCTTTTTTTTATAGTGACGTTATTGGTGCAATTTGTTTATATTGGAATGTTGGATGAATGTGAGTCATAAACGGTATAATGCAATTCTGTAAGTTTGGGGCCTAATAAAACTCGCGTGCACATTTCGTGTATTTTTTGTTATATTGCCTCATAAATGTGGTGATTAAACATCAGAGGTTATCGAAGAAGCTTTGTTTGTTTTCAATATAAGAAGCTTTATTAACATTGTACCTATATGTAAGCAAATTTAAAAATTAATTAGCTAATGGTAAGAAACATGTAGTCTCAAAGAACGACATGAATGGTGCCATGGAATGGAATATGAAATAGGCACTAGCTCATAAGCCTATGGCGAAAGATAATAAACCCAAAGGTAACCATTGATACCAAATTTCAATGAGGCCATAGCAATGATAACCCTTTATAGTCATCTATTCCGATTCAACTATAATTCGAGGTAAAGTGAGTCAGTGACTTGAGTGTTCCTGCTACGAGCTCCTAAAGTGACACTGACTGATCGACAGCATCAGTGCGATTTCTCAATCGGAAGGTTCCACTTCTAAGTGGACCGAGCGGCAGTATTGACCGCAAGATATTTGTTATCCGAGATTGTAACAGGCGCCAAAATGTTATGACTCGCTCTCGACCGCAGAACTATTTTAATGGCTCCATTAAAAAGTGATAGTAACAAATTGTTTTTTGTGGCTCAGCACTAGTACTTTAGGCCGTTTGATACCGCGTTCGGGCAGGAAATGTCTTCATACCGTTGCCGCTTATCGATATTTGAATCAACATACATATTTTTATGTCTTTTATGTAGGTAAATAGTAAACTGAGTTCGTGTAATGCTGGTTTTTGTATATAAACCTACTAACATACTCTAGTTAACGGTTGTTTAGTGTTTTACGAGGTGGTATAATTCGATTGTAGCTGTTTATTTTTTGGAGCTCATTATTAGAGCAGTGAACCAAAAATTTGGCTTTTATTTAAGCAAAATAATATAAATATTTACTGGGGATGCTTTTTTGTACATAGACAATGAATTTTCACAGCAGTGAAAATTGTAGAATCGAGATAAGCAGCAAAATGATATGAACTACAGAATGACATCAGCTACACTTTGTTAACATAATATTTAAATAAGTTACGTAGCTATATAACTAAGAATCAACAATACAAAAAAGCTTAACTATAGGCCGTTCGGGTTAAGAATGCAGTAATTTCATACTTGTCCTTTGACCTAGCACGTCGCCTAGCACCAATCAAATCGTTCCAAATTAGAAAGTCAAGTCTACAGTGACCAGTTGAAAGCATGAACGAAAAGGTTGTGGATCTGAGTTTTTTGTGTGCGACAGAATTAAATTTAAAAACCACTGCATTCTCAACGCGAACGGACTAAAGCTAAATAGCAATCTCTGCTGCAATAGCAGTTATAGGCAACTTTATTACCTGAGAATATTCAAATTGGTTGCACTTGAAACGATTATTAACTTAGAACATCCACTCAACAACTGTCCCACAGCATTTCAGAGTAAACAAATGAAATTCTGATGACGTAATCCAGCAGACATTCCGAATGTGGGGTCCCTCAGGGCAATTCATTACAATTTGTACCGAAACACTTTGACGCGGAACAGACGCTTGCGTCACTAGCCATTAATTATTGCGACGGTGGCACTTCAACTCACCCCCCACGTCAAAGCAAAAAAACCGACAAGTGCGAGTCGGACTAGCGCAAGGGGGATTCCGTACCGTAATTCATATAAAGAAAGTCACGTTTTTTGTATGGGAGGCCCTCTTTTTATTTAACTATTTATTTTAGAAGGTATAAAACACCACAATATTTCTTAAAAATTCTTAGCATCTCACAGTTACCCTTATTGTTGTTGAGGAAAAATACGAAGCGAAACAAGTTTGTTGAACGTTTATTTATTTAATTTTTTTTTAATCTTGTGGTTCCAGTGACGGAACACATTATTTTTTAAAAAAAAAAAACTTTTTAGCTATAACGGTTAATGAGATACAGCCTGGTGACAAACCGACAGATAGAGTTAAGTAAAAGGGCCCCGTTTTTACCTTTAAGGTACGGAACCCTAAAAAACGGTCGTCTAGCGTTTAGCTCACACTTGGTGGCTTTGCATTGCCCGGCGTGCCGACCTAACAAAACAACACGGCACGTGTGATGTACTGTGAGACTATGCGAGTCGGTCGCAAATAGTCGGCGGGTTCGAATGAAAAGGCGTCTGGATACGAAACGGAACCTTTGCCTGCCCACTATAAGCTTGAAGCTAAGATATTAACCTAGCTATAAGACATTGGTCTCTTTGGTTTAATACTTCTGTGATGTTTGTCTGAAAATAAAATGATGGATATCGATCCATAAAGCTATAACACCTGAATTGATAGTGCACTTGCGAAATCGTTCTATCATATTTCCTCTGCCTGTAGGTTGTCTCGAAGAGATTGCATTTAGCGATAAGGCCTCCTAAATTGTACATGTGAAAATGTATTACGTGTTTCTTATGTTATCTTACGATGGAAGTACATAATCTCACAAAACCAACAGCAGTAATTTTTTCACACTACTAACTAGTTCATAATTGGAAACTATCATTTTCCTACAATACATAAATTTATTCCAACTTCGCTACCAATTGAAATTGAAAATTAACATGATTAAATAAAATCAAATATACCGTAAGTTATCTTTAACTAGATAGATACATTATAATATTTCTCAGTAATCGAAGGCGCGTTTCTTGTCGAACTGTTAACCTATCACGCAGATCTGAAACGGAATGTTAGGATAATCACCAGAGCAAACTTTGATGACCTTTGGTACTTTGAGGATAATTTGTCTGGCAATTTAATCCTTACAAGTACACTATGAGATTTATAACACCTGGTTAGGTACGAATGGGAAACAATCAACAAGGAGGCCAGAGCCATAAATTGATGAAGTTTGTGACATACAATTAAAATTATGAAACATTATTTGGCAAAAGATAACTTCATCATACCAGCCGAACGACGCCCACTGCTGGGCATAGGCCTCCCCCAGAGATCTCCACAACGATCGGTCCTGCGCTGTCTGCATCCAGCAGCTTCCCGCGACCTTGATCAGATCGTCAAGATAACTTACGCATCATTATTGTATGGAAGTACCATTAGGGGGAGGCTAAGGTAAAATTTGAATAATTATGGTGAAGTGGAGATGCCCGTGGCCACAGTACACAGATAACAGTAAAATATCTACATACAGACGTGCCACTCTCAGTTTTAATGAATGCGTGCGCGTCGCGCGCCATGTCGGCACGCGATTTCACGCACACGCTAGCATAAACTACGGGGGGATAAGGTGGTGGCAGTACGGACGGGCTGTGCCGCGTGTCTGTGTGCACGCTAGGCTAATAACTCGGCAGGCGGCCTTAGATAACCTACTGTTTATACTGTGCCGTGGCCCAGCTGCGACAGTGATAGGCGACGATTGCTGTTGTAAAGCAACACACGCTGAGTCGGAAATCTGACATTATGGTTGCTCACTAACTTTACACCCCTCCAACAATCCGCACTGAGCCCGCGTGTATGGCTTGTTCCACCTCATAGTTGAGGTGAGGCACTTCCAAACAACCCACGGGCCTAACCTAATAACTAATCGGGCCATAGGCAGCTAGAATCGGGGGTCTATCGGCCAAAAGTATATAATTTATGAAACTTGAATCCATTAATAGCCATACAATCTATGAACTCAAACAAACCTACAGCACCATTCTAACTGCTGTTGGGTTCGGTACCCTTCTTTTTTATTGCTATCAACTTTAGCGAATAAGTGGCAAGACACCTTAATCACTAACCAATACTCTAGGACTGAATTAACTTTTATGAATAAGTGGGTTGTCATTAGTTTGCTCACACAATCTTAATTTTGACCTACTTGTAGGAACGTTTTAGAAATTCCGTCCAATTCGCACTCCGTCAGCTTCCCGACGTCTGTATAGAAACTGTCGAGTATTTATTTCTCGAATGCGCAACCCTCGTGGCATTGTCAGTGGCGACAATTAGAACGAATAGCTGAACGTGGCCGGAATGACTCCAGTCCGTAATTACCACGGGTCTCGCGCTATTTTTGTTTGGGCTACATGTCGCCTGCTATCATTGCTGTGGACGCGACGTTTGTTCCCAAAGCGAACTGGATTTTACGGTCATTTTAGGCGGTTCATCAAAGATTTAAACCTTTTTTTTAATTGGACGTTTATTTAAGTTCACAAGTTCACTCATCATTAAAAAAGCGGAACCTGGTTCCATTTCTAAGCAATATGACGATTAAAGATCTGAAAACCAGAAAAAGACATTTGGTCATGTTGGCATCAGGCAGGAATCGAACCCGCATCCCAAATATTTTTTTCTGGTTTTCAGATATTTAGTAAAGATACTGCATGGAAAATGCTAAAAGAATAATAATAAAAAAATATTATGATGATTTTTAAACAGTATGCCTAATTTATAAATTGTGATTTAAAATGACATTTGAGTTATATAAAAAGGTTCCTGTTATTTTGATACATAACTTTTAATAGATTCAAATAGTCAAATAGCAAACTTCGAATAATTAAAGATTACGTGGATATACGTAAAACTGTAGTGAGTGTGTGTGTGGGGTTTGTTGTTGTTCAGCTGTAGCAATAAAAGGAGGTATTATATGCCTCCAAGACGGCTCGCTGCAGTAGGACCGATGTCGTACAAAAAGCTCCGATAAACGCTATAATTAAATACCGGACTAATTATTAAACGAATGAGTTTAATAGCACTGCAGTAATAAAACAGCAATTATGTTATTAACTGTCCCATAAACAAGGGCGATTATTATGATTTATACTTATGTGTAACAATGCGCTGTTGCCGACCAAGGGATGGATGCAGTCGTGTCAATATGAATGAAATTTTTAATTGCAAAAACGTAATTAAGGGAAGGTTGTAGCATTCTAAGGGCAGGCAGTCGTATAACTTAATTAAATTATTTTTATTTCGCTTATAAAGCAAGTTAATTTGCACAGAGTTATATAGTTTAGGCGATTGAAATTAAACTTATATCTGTTTATAGTTAAGTGTAATTAACACTTATATCGTGCTGAAAAACTTTCAAAATAAAATAGTACATACTTATTCCAGTTATTTAAGATTGTAGTGATGCTTTGAGTGGCGCATGACTCTAACATTGTAGTATTACATTTGCACACAGGATTAACTAAATTTAAGAAAATTAAGAAAAATAATAAATCCAATTAAATCTTTATATGTAAAAAATGGATGAAATGTTTTGGTGCTGATTTTAACATGTCCTGGTTTTAAAGAAAGGCTGTAAAGTGTCCATAGCAATAAGTAGCTAAATGATTGCGTAATTAACTAGTCAGACTTCTAACCATTTTCAATATTTACAACTTCGTGTTTATTTTAGAATAAAATGTTACTTAGCAAAGCAATAACTAAATAATACCTTAAAAGCTTTAGTGATTCATCAGTCACAAAAGTTTTTGTCTAATTGCTACCTCTTTGAGCCAGGTCGAGTTCATTGTTTGGCATTTGAAAATCACAAAAACATCTCCGTTATCTGCAGTTCATCATCATCATCATCATCAGCCTGTTGTAGTCCACTGCTGAACATAGGCCTCTCCTTTTGCACGCCACTGTACTCGATCTTCGGCTGCTCGCATCCAGCTCCTGCCAGCCATCCTGCGCAGATCATCACTCCACCTTGCCTGAGGACGTCCTACACTACGCTTGCCGAGACGCGGTCTCCACTCAAGAACACGTTTACTCCAACGGTTGTCGGTTCTACGGCTAACATGGCCAGCCCACTGCCACTTCAGCTTGCTAATCCGGTGGGCTATGTCGATAATCTGCAGTTGGATCTATAGAATGCGCCTGTTTTTGTCGTCTATCCGGCGATAGAGCGGACTATCGACTAGTCTGTCGAACGATATCTACGTCTCTATTGAAACGATAACGTACCCTCGAGGGATCGTTGTGAAGCTTTATTGTATGTTGTTCACTATTCTCCGTTGACATTAAGAGTTCAACTCTAGTACAGGTTTCGACTTGGAGAAATTCAAATGTCTTTGTTTCTGGTTCATTTGTATTTACGCAACGTTCATTTTAAATGCAGCTAGAAAATTTCAACTCCGGGAAAATAGGATGGTAATTTATTTACCGAACAAATCGATAAAATTAAGTAGTTTAAGTGCACTAGCTACTTACACAAATACCCGAAATAGCAGTATAAAAGGTCCAACGCATCAAAACAGTTTTTAAGATACAGTCGAAACAGTTATAAAATGTAAAACAATGCTTAACTAAAAGTTCTTACAAGACGAAAGATTAAATAATAAATATGATCATTATGGTTAAGTACAAGATGAGAAATAATGAGTTCGAAACGTCTGAATGCGGTGTACAAATGATGCAAAAAATATCGTGTATGGAAGTGCCCTTTGCAAATTGAGACGTACAGGCTTACGATCGGCATAAGGCGACATGGAAACGCGCGTAGTTCAGAATGGAACAAGATTGTGCGGACAATTGTGCAAAAAATGCACTAGCAACACCGCAAGCTCAATAGAACCACATACGGATACCACTTGAATCGTTATCTGGTTACATAGTTACTCTCAATTCACTGCTGTTACGGCCAGTATTACTGCGAGCGAATGAACTAGAAAGTAAGCGAGCTAGACAAATCTCGAGTTAAAGCAAAATTCTATGCATGAAAACCCAATAAGCGTGCATAATTTTACAAATATACATTCCAGTGCATCTTCTAACCCTCATTATGTACTTAGATCGTGATAGATCCAGAATTGGACTGTAGATCGTGGTGAGAAAAGTATGCTCGAAATTTCTAAACAAAACTTGGCAGCAGTTCGCAAACAATCTGACATATCAGAGAGAGGAATGTTTAACTAACAATTCAGTTCGAGAGGGATGTTCGCTAAACTCGCAACCACACAACTGTGGTTAGTATTTCATTAGGTACACAAACAGATTTAGCTAAAATGGGTTAAATAATTACCAGTGTAAATTGTCGGGCTTAAACAACATTGCCTCGAATTACTAATTATAATGAGTTAATTACTGCAGTCCTGGATGTTTATAATGAAAGAAAATTACTCAGCAAAGGGCCGTAAACTTGTGTGCTATTGGCATTAACAACCAGAGGAAACACTTTGCTTTTCATCACGATAATATGAAAAAATAACGAATCTGCAATGAATTTAAATGTACATGAATCACGTAATTCAGAGTACAAACAAACATGAAATCTGATAGCTTCCTCATAGTCTAAGGACTACATTGACTCTTAAACATTTACACACAAAAACATTTTCTTAAATAACTTTTTAAAATATTGCGTATTAGGTATACTGCTGGATAGCCACACTAGCGATAGGGTCTAAAACAATTGATATATCGGTTGTTGAATAACAGCAACAGTTTTGCTAAAAACCAAGTTAATAGTAAAGCACCGTTCTTCTTTATATACCTTATTCAAAATAACTTAAACAGCGCTTCAACAACACATCCACTTTTGTATCGCTCTGTCCCTTTTATTCTTGTTGCTGCCACCATTTGCGAGTAAGTGAGAAATCACGCCAATCAAAATAAGGTAACAGATTACTGTTCTCTAGCGTTGCGTTCGTTTTTATGCTTATGGGGGTAACTGTATAGTTACACTATCGATACGTAACTAAATTTCACTGTCAACTATCATAGACACCAAAAGTGTATAGACATGCCATGAGTTTAGCTCTTACATTCATGATTAAATAAACCCAATTTAAAAAAACACGGTGTGGCTATAAGTTCAAATTTGGCTAGAACACCCACGTTGTGTTTATTTAAATGATTATCATTAACCATTATTCAAGGCATGTTATATTTCAACGGCATTTCAGTCAAGATCAATTAAACCATTGGTTAGAAATACGGAATATAAACCGCACGTTTCTATCAGACAATCTAGTCTCCTAAGTGCAGGCAGCAGCGATAAATCAGTGCACTAGCAGTTCAAGACCTAACAATTAACGCTGGTTTAATCAGATTAGAGCCATTGGCTACCACTGAGCGGAAGCATTCATTTAATGACGAATTGTTTACGAACACTATGCTAAATCCGATTAAGTGCTAGCACTAATTAATATAAACACCTTCGGAAAATACAACTAAGCAGTCGATTTTGTCGAGAGCAGTGGCAAATCTAAATCACTATAAAAACAGCTTACGACCCAGAAAGAGACGCATTACGGACGACTAAACAACCAAGATATGATCTGTCAACGAAATGTTACTCTTAACCACTGTTAAATCTACATTAAGATAAATCTTTGGAATATCTGACACGGTTAAAAAGCACATAACAGACACAAAAACTCGCCTAATTTATTCTATAGCATCTGTTTGAAACATTCGCTAATCATTTTAACGGATCAACAACAAAAGCCCGGCTAAAACCCGAACAGAAATTAGATTCGCATTAGGGTGCTCCTTCACCTAGACCATTGGCTCGTAATGTAACATTTTAGATTCGATTTTAGCCATCATATTACAATACTGCATCTATAGCTTGACAAACAATTTGCCTGTTGATGCAATTCGTCATTTTCACCTTTCAACAACTACATCACAATACTACCCTGACTTCCTGTGATGTGAAATAGATTCGATTTAGATGTTAAGTGATGCGATAGGTACAAGTGGTACTCAAATATTATGCTTGGCATTATCAAGTTGCGCACTGCGATTATTCGGTTCTCTTACAAAATCAAATGCTCGGATCTTCAACATTACAGGTTACACTATAACGCTCGATTCACCCACAAATATTTATTTCTCGAATATGTAAGGTTTTTTTTTTTTTTTTTTTTTATACTACGACGGTGGCAAACAAGCATGCGGGCCGCCTGATGGTGAGCAGCTACCGCAGCCTATGGACACGTGCAACACCAGGGGCGTTACTCGTGCGTTGCCGACCCTGCAAGAACCTTTTCAAACCCCTCTTGAAGAACTCCATGCTATAGCTCATCGGGAAAACCTCGGCAGGGAGTTCGTTCCACAATTTAAGTGTCCTGGGAAGGAAGCATCTCAGGAACCGAGCTGTACGAGACCATGGCGGCTCCAGAGTATGTGGATGAACACCCTGACGATGGCGGGCGGTGCGATGGTAGAAAGTAGCCGTGGGCATCATATCAAACAGCTCTTCAGAACAAAACCCGTTATACAAGCGGTAGAAAACGCAAAGCGAGGAGAAGTCTCTCCTCAAACTTAGCGGTTCCAGGTCGCGGGTGAGCTTGGGATCGTCGACAATCCTAATAGCACGCCTCTGCACCGAGTCAAAAGGACTCAGTTGGTATCCAGGCGCTCCTGCCCATAGATGAGAGCAGTACTCCACGTGTGGCCTGACTTGCGCTTTGTACAGCAGGAGTCTCTGCCTTGGGGTGAAGTACCGCTTCGCTCTATTCAGCACACCGAGCTTTTTAGATACCAACTTCGCCTTGTTTTCAAGGTGACTACGGAACTGGACGTCACTGGATATATCGACACCAAGGATCCCAATACTGTTGGAAATTGTGAGGGTAGTGTTCTGAAACTGAGGAGCTACAGCAAATGGAGATTTCTTAGCGGTAAACGCGCAAACTTGTGTCTTTGTGGGGTTAAATTGGACCAAGTTAAGTCCACCCCATTCGGAGACCCTAGCGAGGGTACTCTCGATTTCCGACACAAGTTTAGTTCGACCCTCCTCCAAAACGGTACGAGGGATGCCAGCTCGGCCTGTATAATAGGCATCTCCGGTGCTGTCATCTGCATAGCAATGGATGCCGTTGATTGACAGCATATCATTAATATGCAGAAGGAACAACGTTGGAGATAGCACAGAACCTTGTGGGACGCCAGCATTAATGTCCATGCTATCGGAGCAACTACCGTCAACGACGGCCGTGATGCGTCTGCTGGTCAAAAAGCTGGCAATCCAACCGCATAGACCCTCGGGCAGTCCGTAAGATGGTAATTTTGATAGAAGACCTCGATGCCAGACCCGGTCGAACGCCTTAGCTATATCCAGGCTAACAGCCAGTGCCTCGCCTTGACTTTCAATCGCTTGCGCCCATCGGTGTGTAAGGTACACGAGAAGATCACCGGTCGACCGCCCGTTACGAAAGCCGTATTGGTGGTCGCTAATCAGACCGTGATCCTCTAGGTACCCCAGGAGCCTTCCATTAAGGACGCGCTCCATCACCTTGGAAAGAAGGGAGGTTATAAGCTATAGGCCTGTAATTCGCCGGGTCAGATCTATCACCCTTTTTCGGCACTGGGTGCACGTGGGCGGTCTTCCACAAAGACGGAACCTGCCTTTTTGTGTAGGAGAGTTCGAAAAGGCGCGTCAATACCGGGCACAACTCGGGAGCGCACACTTTGAGGACCACTGCTGGTATGTCGTCCGGCCCACTCGACTTATGGACGTCCAGGGATTGCAACTCCCGCCGGACCGCCTGCTGGGTTATGCGGATCTCAGGCATAAAGTGACCGCACCACGGGATGGTGGGTGGAGCGGAGCTCCCAGCGTCCAAAGTCGAGTTTGAGGCAAAGAGATTGCCCAGGAGGTCGGCTTTCTCTTTTGCACTGTGAGCCAGACTGCCGTCTGGTTTTTGCAGTGGCGGCAGAGACGACTGGCAAAAGTTTCCTTCGGCGGCCTTGGCCAGCGACCAGAAGGCGCGACTCCCAGAAGGATGGCCAACGAGACGCTGTCCAATGCGGCTGACGAAGTCGAACTTGGCTTTAGCAATGGCTTTTTTACTGGACCTGGAAGCAGTATTCAGCTTTCGCTTTGCATCCGAAGCGGTGGGATCCCCGTTGGCGCAGGCCGTGGTCCAAGCCTTGAATGCAGCCTGCTTGAGGCGCACTGCCTCTCGGCTAGGCCAGTTAAACCACGGCTGGCTTCTTCCTCCGACAGCTACTAGCGGGTGAGGAATATAACATTCCATCCCCGCCAGGATCGTCTCAGTGACAGCTGCTGCGCAGATGTCAGGATCGTCAGATGCAAAGCAAAGCTGCCTCCATGGGTATGATGAGTAAAACTCACGCAACCCGTCCCAGTCCGCTGACTTGTAGTGCCATACACGACGACGTCCGATAGGCTTACGCTTCTCAGGCGCAGCGCAAGGCACTTGGCTCCGGACGACACAGTGGTCGGACGAACCCAGAGGCGCGTCCACTGACACAGTGTACCCGTCCGGACGCGAAGTCAGTAGGAGGTCCAGTAAATTAGCTCGATGGCTGTCGACGTCAGGTACTCTCGTGGGAGATGGTACTAGTTGAGACAGACCATAGGCCAAAGCAAATTCATAAGCAGACCTTCCTGCGTAGTCAGTAGGCATTGACGACCCCAGCCACTCAACGTGGTGAGCGTTGAAGTCCCCAAGGACCACCAACTCAGCAGCAGGGTACTGCTCAATGATTTTGTCAGATGTCTCTTGCAGATGCTCAAAGAGATGAGTTACGCCTGTATTACCAAAGGTTACAGACAATAGCTCCAGGTGAGGTAGCACCCTTAATGAAATGTGGGCGGACCGGCCCGATACCCTCGGACTATGCACAAAAAGGTATAGACACTGAAAAATAGTTTGCAAGCTTAACGGCAATTACACAAAATGCACGCTATCAAAGTCGAGAATGGGATAAAACAAAACCAGTCACGTATAGGCCAGGGTCCCGCGAGTGCACCCCTAAACTTCGGCCGCGATGCACCTGTTTTATTAACGCATAGCTAGCCTTTGTTCCAACACAATAGCCGCCAAATTGCAACTCGAATTTTTCATACTCAGAAACGAACCGTTCACCTATGCAGGTAAACTTTTTTTAACTAGCATAAACCTGTGTTCCGATCAGCCTTTTGCGTTTTATCGGAAAATTCGAGAATGTATCGACGAAATTTTATACGAGTAGAACAATCCGATACATAAACATTGAACTAGGAATGCCTAATTTATTAGCAATAAACCTTTAACTTTTATTAAAGACGAGAAACAACTACCTCAATTAATAGACAGTGGATATAAAAATCGTATTAGAACGGTGTGAATGGTAATGGCCGGTTTATGGTGACCATAAAACCACAACAAGCAATGTCACACCGTCACACGCGATGGACCAGCTACGGTACTAACTAATCTCGGATAGCACCTTTCCGCTTCTATTTAATTTACGAGTGGCAATAAAAATTAATGACCATAGCGATAGCAGATTTTTGCAAACAAGACTTTTTATCATAATTTTTGTTGTACGAGTAATTTGCACAACAACGAAGGAGGTTATTGTTTGTTTATTTATCAGAAGACTATTTTACGATCATGGCTGCGTATATTCAAACATGTGCGCTCAATCTTTGAGTTGCAAAATGATACAACTATGAATTTCAACAACTTGGCAGAATCAGAATCAGAAATATCTTTATTTAAATAGACCTGTTACAAGTGCTTTCAAATCGTCAAAAACTTAATCAAACAAACAAAAATACACTTAATAATAGACTTAAATACTATAATAGAAATAATAAATAAATACACAGTATACAAACATAATGTGACTCAACCACCGGTGTCGGAAAGTTGTTTCTGTACTGAGAAGAACCGGCAAGAAACTCAGCAGTTAGGTCGGAAAATTCACGACCGAGCCCTATGTTCATGACGTGCCGTAGCTGATGATTATGATGATGATGACTATTCTATTTTGTCTTTAAATTGCTAAAATACTGGGTTTTTTGTATGTTACTTTCTAGTAGCGACGGATAAATGTGTTTTCCTTTCTTTTCAAATATCTGGCAAAACAGCTCTATTTTGCGGGTAGAAAAGTCCTCTTGAAAATCAGTCAGCCACCTAGTAGTATCTCATCCAAAAACTTTAGATGATGCACAGCAAATTCAAAGTCACTATTAAATAGGCCGTCTATCGCTAATCGAGTAAATGTATATCACTATACCACAGTGATTTATCACAAAAAAAAACCATCTGCTCAACAATCCACAACCTCGACAGTACTTTTGCGTTTGCATCAATAACTTCACATATCACATGATTGTATATCACGTCACATTGCACCCGTTGATTTGATTTCACAAAAACTAATAATGTAACATGGCGCACGCTGTGACGACTTTGTCGCTGAAAAAAACAAACAAGCATCGTCAGGATTACTCTACGTCCTGCTTTTATAAATTATACATTTTATGGGCACAACAATCGCTGATCTGTAATTATAATGTGGCCCAGGAGTCACGTTCGACGGACTACACGGAGCCCGGGAAGCAGTCTAGAGAAAATACATATTTTTTAGATTGCAATAAAGACACTTGAGTTAATTGGTTTTAATTAATTGCGACTGTATTTTTACGTATTTTTCTTTTGTTTTTTTAGTGCTTTAAAAATGTACTTGAAATACAAAAAAAATGCGTTAATATAATATTGGGAGGCCTTTGGTGTAAATTAAGGAAGCTAAGACCGCATCATGCCTTATGAACAGATGAGCTCAAGGTCAAATGTCCGCATATATTTTAGACATTATGATTAAGTTATGTAAAGTTTTGTTTGTTTGCAAGTTTCAATGTTCAATGTAATGTACTTTGTAGGTACATTAAAACAACATTTTTTATTTATCATTTATTTTGACTTTTTTGCACAAGTGACGTACTTGATGTCATATGACATTCTCTACCAGCTAACCTCTGGGTCGTGCGTCTAGGATAAAAATGAGTAACAGACGTTTTTGACTCTCATAACATAACATTCATAGGGTGAAAATGTCGGCATCGAACGAAAGCGGTTTAGGTGCCAATTGGTGTAACGGTTTGCGGAGTATGATTGCGCCTGTATTATACCATTAACGTTCCTGTAGAATAAGGTAATGCACCGGTAAAGATACAGTCCGTCATAATAATCTGCAACTAGCAATAGGTCGCCTGTTGGAGCCCTCCTGATACCTAAACAAAAATAAGTCTTATTTAAGTATGTCCATTACTTAACTTAAAGCTGTAAATGAGCCAAATAGGTATCTGGGTGTAAATTGGGACAAGACTTTGAAGATGTTTCAAAGCTAATGGAAGCGCTATATAATGTTTAAAATATAAGGTGTTTTTATATTTACTACGGATAAAAATAAAATCACCCAAAAATTCAAGGAATACAGTGCTTTTATGAGCTGTAAGACCGCTTCATCTTGTCCCAATTTACACCCAAATTTCCAAAAATCATATGTCTGATTTTTGCAAATTTTGAATTTTACCCCATTTTACGGTAAGTAAGTAACTATAGCCCCAAGCTAAGCAAAACATGAACTATGGAATACTAGACAACAGTTTGACAAACTTAAAGCTTATGAACGTTTTTTTCAGTTCACACAAAAAGTTTACTTTTACCGTGCGGGGAAGTCCCCGACCTCTGGTATAGAAAAGAATTTCTTAACCAATACATCAAATCGGTCGTCAAAAACCAAATAGAAGCAAGGCTCCAGTGCTCCGTTAGGAGAGCTGCCATCCGCCTAAATGAAAGGTCGCAAGTTTGATCCCCGTCTGATACTTACCTTCACTAGGTACTTTAGCTTTTTATAGTTTTTTAACCTTTAAATAAAATAATATAGCAGTGGAAAAAGCTAAAGAAAGGATCAATAAATATGGCAATAGCATTAGGTTGCTAGTACATGTTGGAACGCGTAAGTATCACACATTCTAACCAATTAGCAACAAAGTTTCTTTACATCAAACTTGATTGGAAAAATAAGGTTCCTACGGTAAGTTTCCTTGAGTGGTATTGCAACTAACGTTTCCTTTTTAGATGTAAAGAGTTTATAGGCGTTGAGATAAGCCGGAGAGAAAATAATATCTGTCAATTAACTGATGTTCTATAAAAGGACTTTTTCTTCCTGCACAATTTTGTACTTATAAATATCAATGTTTGAGTAATAGAACAATATTTTTAGTTTGGTACAAAACACGATTTGTAATCACTAGACTGAATTTGGCAAGTGTTGTACCACTCAATTTCAATAATGAAAGCCTTTGCCCAGCAGTGTGATAACGGTAAGGAGACTACGATGTACTAATGAACTTATTTGTTGCAGAAGCTTTAATGTGTGTATAGATACTCGTACCGTTTACTCACTTAATTGGTTGAAACGACAAGTGCATTGAAAACTACTTGAATGCTCAGAATTGCCGTCTCATCAAATGCCGTCCAGTCCATCCATTACCGGTAAAGTCTATAAAACGTGCTCCAATACCTTTAGCGAATATCTGTTTCTAATACAGTTACGTCTGGCCGAGGATCGCTAATAATTCCTTCTCGACCGACAGCCAGTTTTTGCTCGGAATGGAAGTGCTGGGTGTCATGAAGTTACTGCGGCCGAGTTAGAACGGATTGGACTGGGTTTCACACAACAGGTTAGGCTAGTGATAACAGAAATTGTTTCTATGGTATTATTTTAACACTCGATAGAAGTTTTCAATTATGAGACAGGTTTAACCTAATATTTTTAACCGAAATTACCAAATATTTATAATCAATGTTTAATTTTGTAATAGAAAAATTATATCACAAGCAATAAAATCAATGAAATGAGTAGCACCAAATAGAAACTGAAGGGGTTGGCAAACAAAGGTATTTGCTTTCTGGTTTGAAGTTTGGTTTGAAGTTTGGAGTGAAGTTGTTCGTGTACATGTGGAAATTCAGAGCCTACGGTCTTAGTGAGCAGACACAGCCCCTAGCGATGCTTTTTACTAACTACTTGCTCCGATCAGAAATATTACTAACTTATTATAACCCTGTAAGTAAGTATTGACCCTGGTTCACCATGAAACATTCTACATATTTCATACTTACCCAAGCTCCTCCGGTGACAACTACCACTGTCGTGCGGTGCTACAAAGCATCAAAAAGTCAGCCCCTGCTATCTTTCTCCATCTGGAAGGCCAAGTGGGCCGCAGCTAAAGCTCAAATTTGCATGAAATCACGTCATTTATGTAGTTTAATACATCTTCATAGCAGCATGAAACATTTTTATTGAATCAACACGAGTACCTGCAAGCAACATCTCAATACAGTTACAATACTGTTGAACGCCGACTTGACCTAACCTAACCCATCGGCGCCGTCATAATGACGGCGCCCAACCTTCACAAAAACCGTAACAAATCGGACACAATCGGCTCGATGCGCGGGCGCACCGCTCAGACAAACGATATGCTCAAAACCATTATCTTCAAATTTCATTCATAATCAATTCAACATGTTAGTTGTGCCGTAACTAAAATTGCTTGAAAATGTAGACTGTTAACATGCAATTTAAAAAACGGAGTAGTTCCATAAATATGTACTTTTGAGATTCTTCCACCAAAACTGGGCCACAGGCCAAATCAACCAGAGGTGGTACTATGGGTGCCAGTTTCGAAAAAATACCTTAAGAGATAAGTACAACACCCAGACACAGAAACATAAAAGTTCTCCCTGGGTGGTTTTCCGTAGTGATATTCGAATCTACGTGAATAAAGCATTGCTTAAATCTAAATGACTCCCTAACAGCATGAGTCTGGTCCGGTGACCATGCACTGACCAAGGTTGGTATTTCTTAATGAAATAGCAAAAGTTTAAGTAGCAAATTACGATTAGGTTATTTTATGTTAACATTTTTTCTTAAACTTTTCAAAAAATTGCCTAACTGACAGTTCAAGTAACTAACAAATACGAAAGCAAGTATTCATTATATAAATTAATTTTCGTTTATGCGATTAGTTTATTTTCCAATTTCGTTCCAGTTGCAAAAAAGTAATCTAGAAATATATTTAATTTCACGGCTCTAAATGGTTCATTTTCCGGTCTCTCTTTTTGCCATTCGTATCGACTTTTTCAACAGTGGTTTATTGAATTCTCTTCATTTTACTGGAACTAAAAAAACAATAAGGAAAAGTTTCTGTGCTGTCTGCCATACTTATTTACTCACTTATGTAACAGACGATGATATCTTTTGAACTACCTACCTAGCTTGTTACCAACTCTGAAGCGTATTTTCAATCTGCAAAGTGTGATAGACCGTGCGATTCATTTTGTATTGCTTAGACATTTACATATTATATTTACTTTTTGTGTATTATGTAATTTACATTCGTTTTTATTTTGTATTTGTGGTGATTAATATTACATTTTGGACAAAAGAACAAACAAACGATATTGAGCCATGACGAGCTCGGGATTGCATGGGAGGAAAAGGAACGAGACACGCGTAGCGAGATTTTGGGCTACAGCCCAGCACTGGGACCCCACACCACCAAAAGCCACAGCAGCTAAGCAGGCCAGTGATTAGATCGAAGGTACGATAGGAAGGTTGAGACACGATAGTGTCTGTCTCAAGGTGCGAGAAAAATACTCCGATTTCAGTGGGTCGTAGAAAAGACATAGTTATTAAACTAATCTTAGAATCATCTCAGCGAGGTTATCCCATACACACGCTCGATTAAAACACTCGTTTGTATTCATAATCACAATTTCACGCGTGCTTATAGTGAGAACGGTCATGTTAACTTGTTAGTCACGGTTGCTGTTGTGTGTACTTAACAGGCGTAAGCACTTTTGTTTGTTGTTAAGAACCTTTTAACAATTTATGAGTATCTCCAACCTTTTACTGTAGACGTGCCACATATACGTACGAAGCGCTTTGCTTCCACCTTCATCATTAGGAGTAGAACGCTTTGCCGGTGTCGGTGTTCCCTGATAAGTACGATCTAGAAGTCTTCAAGCTAAGAGTGAATAGGTTTCTTCTACACTTTCGCACTGGTGCCGAAATTGAACCCGCAACCCTTTGTGCTTCAACCGGCCCCTTCACTTGAAGTGCTAAATTAGGCGTTGTGATGTTACACTTCATCAGCAATGCTAAACTTTTTCTTGAGAACTAACTAAGTCAAGAGAGCGCGAAAGCTACGTGTAAAATACTCTAAAGGTGAGTGCTTAAGCAGCCGAGAGAACCACATTATGCGGTCGTAAACATATCCTTTAATTAAACGGCTCGTATAATGTGGATATTATAATAGACGAGTCCTCATGCAAATGACGGAAATTGCCCTTACAGTGACAACAGGAGCGAGGAGTTTTCTGGAATGCGCGTGATACGACCACGCAACTCTGAATAAACGCTCCGTAAAGTCATAAAACCAAGCCGTGGTAATACCAAAGGACGCCTATAAATTCTTTATTTTATGATCGCGAGCATATTTAATTCTAAGAGCGTCCCCACTGTTTCCTTTTTTGTCACATAAATAAAGAATTTATAGTGAATTTTATACGTCCTGTAATCAGTATTTAAACACTTACGAAACAGGGAAAATATTAAAACGTTAATGATACGCGATAACAGCAGACATTGATGTTAATAATGACATCAATTTGAAAGTCAAAATAAGACGATTGATTCTCCATCAGCAAAGTTATTCGACCGAATAACATCGTTATTAACAGACCATACATGCCGTGAGCATAACGCTTCTTCGAAAACACCTCATTTGAAAACCAACAATATATTTCGTAATATTTTCACGGATCTAAAGAACATGAATGCTCAAATTTTGTACAGATATTAGGCACATCATAATAGATGGCCGATATCCGACAATATGAAGAATATTTGTACCAAAGCGCTGAGTAATAATGCTGCATGCTGTAATTTCATTGAAAGAGGCACCCAATTGTTGGCAACTACAAAAAGGAACAAATTCTTCAATGTTTACCTTTTCAACGATATGCGTAGGAGTGATAGTATAAGATAATATCAAGTACGACCAACTAGAATTGATACTTTATTGAAAGGCTTTTTTGGTGTTAAAATAATTAATACGATTCAGGCTTTACAGTAATTAATACATTCATATCAATTTCGAATCTCGAATTAGATAAATAAAACCTGAAAATGTATGTTTTGTGTCTATAATTTTAAATTTAGCAAGTGAAGGGTTTATAGGCTTTCCATCAGCAGGTGAATTTCATCAAAATACTATTTTACCTAGTAGAAACAAGTGCCTAAGTACGTTATAAATATGAACTTTATTTCCATCCGTGATATACGACATAATGAACCGTGTGATGTTGCTGAATTGCTAAAGTTTTATAGGCTGGCATAAAACTTTACACTGCCTACCTATGTAATAATGTTCCCTAGTAAACAAAGTATCAAGATCTATTACGGTCCCTAGCGTCTCGTACATTATACCAAAAGCACACAAAGGCATGCGGGGAAGGCAACAAGAGCAAACAGCCTTCGCAGACTGAACGCTTTTAGGGACAATAGCCATCGGGCTCTACACGTCACTAGCCATCACATTGAGCAGAAACACAAACATTTAAAAAATCATCAGACACGATAATACCAAAAAAAATATGTTCGAGTACAATTATCGTCCCCGGGAGCACAATAGTGCGTTTTACAAAGATAAATAGTGACCACGCAGAGGGATTTCGATAACAAGGAACGACGCGCTATGAAAACACTTCGGCTGTATGACCGAGAATTCTGGTCGGGCATACGGACAAGAGTTATTTTGTAGTTGGAGACGGCATAATGAAGGATTCTGCGTACGCAGTCCGAATGCGACCGTTGGTTACTGTCGGCGGGTCCTTTGAGCTGCACCCGGACCACACATGTACGGATACAAATATTTTGTACTGTTTATGACTCATGCTGAAACTGACATGCCTGGTTTCATCCTCGTTATTCAAAAACTATGTAGGGCTAAAGGTTTGAGCCAATCTAGTTAAATTATTGCAATAAATAAATCATGAAAAAATAACTTCACTTTCCAAAGAGTTCGTTTTTTCAGTTAACCTATTTTGTTCCACTGCTGAGCAAAGGTCTTACCCAATTTTTTCCATATGTCTCAAGTTCCACGTAAGTTTAAAAATACAATTTGTCTTTAAAACCTCATCCAGCCTATTGTTCAAGTGTGATTCAAATCAAGTCTTATCTGATGTTAGACTTATGTCTATTTCATCAAATCACAATCGGAACGAATTCGGAAGTTCAAAAGAAAGCGTAACATTATAACGATTCTATTCATCGGAAGAATCGATCGATGTTGGCTCAGGTGTCAAGATTGTTAAAGCTATCATCCAAAGTCAACATTTGAGGAAGATACGCACCAAAGATCATATTTCTTTGCGAACAAAGCGTTATGCAACTCAGTTTGTTTAGGATGGCAAAATGCACCGCCATTGCTCAGATTTTAAGCTGCAAACAATTTTGAATAAACGAAGCTTTAGAAGTGTAATCAAGATTTTCAGAGAAGTCATAAGGTCCATTTAACCTTAAATTAAGCGCAGTTGAAGATGTCTAAAGGATGGATGGTGTTTTGCGAGTCTCGCAACTACCTGAAAAATAGGCAAACCACCATCCATCCTTCAGTAAACGCCAACATTTGTTTTGAAGGGGTATCAGACCCACGAACCTTTGGCTCTATGGACAAGACGTCTACCTAGAGACGACAGTTGAAGGTTGAATGGATGACCTTTAACAGCGTATCTATCCGCCCAATTTCTGAACAGGTTTTCGAAGTCTAATTATTTCAGAGTCCTAATTCATAAAGCTTGACAAATCGTCAATTGAACAGTTTTTAACTTATACCTTTTTATGGAAGTTTCAGTTAAGCAGAGGCGGCGACTACCTAAGAAAAGTTTTGCCTTTTATTCTCCTCTTCTTCAAGGCCAAGGGCGCCTGTCTAACTTGTGTGGCAATTTACAACTTTGTAATTGCGTATCGACAATTATGCAAAAACGACTACTGTCCGACTTTCAGTACGCAATTCTGAATTGTAGACTTCTCACTTAGTCTTGTAATATGCCTTATTAAACAAGCCCAAGGAGAGGTGCCAGATTAGTCAATATTGTAGGTACTGTTTCATTTTTACTGATATCATAACTATTTATTTTATATGAATCATAATGTCAACAAACTACAATTTGTACAAAACTGAACCAGTTCCAGAATTCAGTACCATCAAATTTGTTAACATAATATAATACTATTGCACCGTCCCAATACATGTTTAGGCCGCCCACAAGCTATTGAACACAAACATTGTAATGGATGCATTCTCCTCACCATCACTGGATTTAAAACCTTATGCTTCTGGGTTTAAGACCGGAATTGTATGAAGAATGAAGAATTCGTTGTTTACAATATACGAAATATTGTCAATGAAATGCATTGCATTCAACCTGATTTGGTGTTTTAAGAGGTGGGGCATCTGACTAAACTATTTATTGGAATAAACATTCTCAAGTACACCATGTAATTTTGATATGCCAGTTTTGCGCAAGTTCACCAATTTAAATCTCTACAAAATACACACTGTCAGGTACATACAGTAGGCCAAATGTCAAGCGAAAATAACCTTGGTATAAAACAATGGAAAGAAACCGTCAAATAATATCTACGACCTGTGTCTGGTGTATTTGTTTTTTGAAATTTGAAAAGGTAGGACTATAGCTTTCCTGCACTTGCTTGATTAAGATTTTTAATCTTCAAGACGTAACAAGACACGACTAATGTATTGATATGATATGTTTTGCCTTGTAATGTCATGCCATACATTACTGGCGTCTTCTTCTGGTAGAAACTTACCAACGTGTTGCAAGAGCATGGCTAGCCCCCTTATACCACTTATCATAACCTTGGTGATGATAACGAAAATGACTGTATTTTTTGTAGTCATAAATATTTTTTAAGAACAATTTAAACATTGGTAAAAATTGCTATTATAATTGCCAAGTCTCTTAAGCTTTTCGATGAAGTGGCAATTCCTATGAACAGATATGAAAAAACAAATGAGTAGGTACCTAGTAGAAAGTAGTTTCGTTTCAGAATCTGTCTACCCCTACAGCCGATGAGGCATGTCGGCACGCCCGGCGGCAGGTGCCAGCTGCCCACGGTCACGTACTGGCCACTAAACGACACACATTTTTGGAACCCCGTTCTTCTATTAGCACGTTACAAAAACAGACTGCTTAGCGAACACCTCAATTTACATTACTCGTGCTACGTCCCAGTTAGAAAGGTCCATTTTGTTTTTTTAAGGCTTTGTTTTTTGATCATATACTTTCATGACCTCTTTTGGTTTAGGCACAACAAGATACAAGTATGCATTATTTTTTATTAGAATAGACATAAACGAATGTTTTTATCAAATAACATAGAATATTTTAGAATCAGAGATAAAACAACTATGATCTCCGAAACGGTTTCATATGCAAACAATGTTGTTTGTGTAAATCTAGGTATGCGCAGACACATTTTCTAAATGTATAAGGCAAAGAAGTAATTTTACACTCGTATAAACACCTCGACACAAGTTTTCAGCAAGTGTTAGTGGTTCATTATTTTTACCTTAGACATGTTTGTGCCACCCAGACGTTCCGAGAATTTAGACAATGGTAAAAAATACACTGAGGTTATTAAGTAGGTAGGAATGGTCAAAAACAAAATACTCTAAAACAAAATTTACCGTTTGAGTATTGTATTGAACAAAGAGATTTACTGGCGCCTTATCTTTGATCCCTTTCGCCGACTATAAAGGGTTCAACTACAATATTACTAAGTACAATATAAGAAAAAACACAATCCCTAACAGTTGAGAGATAGCGACAAACAAAGGAAACAATGAGAGATTGTTTTAAATGCGGTGGCATAACATAGTCATACGCAAAGCACTAATTACGAACAAATCTTATCTCCGACTAATTCCTGTAAAGCTACAAAAACACTAACAAACGCTAGCTTTAACAGTTTAAAAAACAAACACAATGGACTATTAAAAACGCTACATTAACCCCAGAGTAAAAATCTAGAAACTTAACTGATAAGAAAATAATTATTTACATATGCTTCAAGTCGTTTAAAACCTGTCTAACATAAGCGTGATAAAAAAGATTCACAAAATTAGATGCTCAGTTAATGCTAATAAAATACATCGTAAATACGTAATGAGTTTAATACTAGCAATACATCGTCATCGCGTTTTATCCACACAGTCACGAAGGCATCTTACTAAACGAGCTGCGGCAATATCGTTAAAAATACTGAGGCATCTTGTTATAAACGAGCATTAAAAGTGTCTAGCTAGAAACAATTTATAATCTGACGTTATTATTTAAATATTAACACTTGGATTGATATACGGCCGTATTGGCATACGTAATCGATATAAATAATCCGAACGTGTGAATTGAGCTGAGCTCGAGTGTGAGGCGTGGAGTTTTCTAGTGGGGGAGCAGACGGCACTCTCGGCTCGGGACCCGGTAGTCGGCTGTTCGGAGTCTATTAATCATAGTGTAGACGCCTACGGGGCGTGGCCAAGCCTTATTAATTCGTGTGGAATTATTAAAACGACGTCGACGTACGACTGCGATCTTCTCGGCGATACAGCATTATGTTTCGCATAAACCTTTTTTTATATTTATGTCATTAAATAATTTTGTAATTTTAATGAACTGCTTGATTAACATTCTATTGGGAATTATTTTTATGAGCACGTTTCAAATTGTGTTTGTTGATAGTTATCTGACTTATCTCTGTGATTGCCGTTATATTTTCAGTATCAGATTACATAGTTTTGTGATAGTAACCTTAATTTGATAAAGCAGTCGGTAATGGTTGAAGTCATGTGTATAGTATGCGGCAGAAATTGCCTTTTAACAATTTATGTGTTCGTCATTCTTCACATGTGGTTGACATTCCCACTATTTTGTAGCGCCATGCTTCTCCTCCAACTTCTGTTATGAACTTAGGTAGAAGAAGAGTAGGAAAGTCTGCATGCATCTGTGTTTCTAGTACTTCGTTAAATATAATTAACTTAAGGTGTACGAGTAAAACGTGAGTAGATATGAATAAGCTACTCTTTGAAATCTTTTAACGCACTTCCTACAAATTTCTCTCTTACGTTTCGTTATAGATCGTGGACAGAAACAAGTCTATCACATATAAGCAGATTTCAGCTGAGCCTTCTTAAAAAGGACCTATCCTTTTTAAATTAGGCGATTGGTGTTGGACTGCTGCTGTGCGGGTGCAGTCCAGGTGTCGGACTACACACGTACCTTTTTTATCATTAATTATTTACGGGCGGAATCAAATAATTAAGTACTTCTTTTGCTTTTGGTATTTAAGATGCAAATATGTGCAATTTGTTCTTGTAACTCTACCGTTTGGTTTAAACCACGGGATGTCCAAATTGAATTTTTAGTTCAAAATTCATTTGATAGAGATGTGCAAAAAACATTGTTTTCTATATATTCATAGGTAAACATTTGCGCCCTGCAAAAAGTGTGTGGTCTATACGAAACAACGCAAGTACCTACTTATTTATTTTTCTTTCACCAGTACAAATTATGCCTGTGGATACATCAGACATAAGCGTTAGTGTATTGTGGTTTGTGCTTACCTTAACTTTCTCTGGTTTCTATAATACAAGGCAACCGAAAAGCAGGGTGTGGTGCTGTCTCGTTCATGTATTATTTGATTTAGTACACACGGCACGCAAATCATATGGTCTATAAGGTTGACTTGTAGGCCTGAACAGGAATTACAAGTACTTCAACCGATGTTTAATACTCAGGGGTGTCACGAAGCTTGTTTTTCACATTGAGCCTACCGGGAGCCAACCTTATAATATCTGCATAATATATACACTAACCTTAAAATACATTCATTTTTGTCTTATAAAACGGACCAATCATTTATTCCAATCAATAAAAAAATATGCAAAAATAGATTCCGCTGCTGTCACAGCGGCAAGTAACCAAATCAATTAATAACGTAAAACACCAAAACAGGGGTCAAAACATGGGCCATTCATCATAACAACACGCGTGTAAACCGCAAACACTACATCATCTTCATCGAGGCATTTCTCGACTCCGAGTCAGCGTTTGGTAAAAACTCGCGCTGTCCGAAAAGAGATTCGATCAAATCGATCACAGTCACATGCCTAAGATAATGCTCCATCAAGCGAAGCGAAGTACGCACATCAACCCACCACTTCTTATACCAGCGCACCGCCAGCGTACCCTCGCGTCACCCGCTGAGAACCACTGCAACAGACTATATTTATTATTAATCAATAGAATAACTAATGCGCATATGTGATAAATACAAAAGCAATTTCTTTGTATAATTGATCGACGAGCAATAAAGACAATGGAGTATCGGAAGATCTGAATCAATATGGAACCTCATAACAAGAAGCTTCGTCCCAGACGGATTAGAGCACGAGCGCTCTCCCTCGCGGGTATAAATTATTTATGTAAATTTTTTCGACCGTTCGAAATTGTATTTCAGTATCGACGTGATTAATGTTGACGGATTTTTCACTTGGCCTCTCCCTAACGAAACGATCAAATAAATGACGCTGCAATTGGTACCAACTCAGAACAACCTCTACTGGGAATTCATTAGTATCTCCACTGAGGAAAGAGAGAGGATACAACGTCCGTGATTACACAATATTGTTCAGCTAAAAAATAGGACCGCAGCTTCGAAAAATCTTTGAGTTTTTTTACTAAAAAGGCTAAGGCGCGCCCACGGCGTTTGAAGACAATCCAACAAAACATAGTATGGTCACGTTATGAGGCAAAATGAATTGGCGCTTTTCTAAAAGCACAATGCACTCAGAATCTAAAGGTTTGGATGCTTCGGATGACGCTATAGGATCAAATAAACCTTATTACGAACAATGCATAGTTGAATCGAGGCATACACTCGAGTGATATTTCCGACGGGAGCCGAGGGGCGCATGCGTTTAATGAAATCAAAAGGATTAAGAGCATCTGCCTGCTTGTTATTCAAATCGATTGGGAGCTCGTTTATCATTTAAAATAAGCCACTGCTTAGATAAACGCGGGGTGTGGTTCATGTATAACAAAGGAAGCGGTTCTCGGTAGCCAATTAACTAACCAGTTATTAATGGTATGAGGAATGGAAACACATATAAAGGGCCCCTTTGGTAAATTAGTTGACAAATTAGATTTCGTCTAGCGGGTATTAGTGTAGTTTTAAGCAAATAGGTTTTCGCAGTGGCAAGACAAGAGGCAGACGTATATTCGAGTGTGTGCGAGTACACAGACGCGATAGAACAATTATTTTCGCTTTAAAACGCTCGCAATCTGCGTAAACATGAATGGCAACGCGATTTAAATTCCCTCTCCCTATTCAAATTGCGAATGATTACAAAGCAACCGAGTAAATGAATATCGAATGCGAGAGAGTACAAAGCGGCAACCCTGGCGCTGCGCGATGACGCCTCGTGTTTTCCCAGAGCAAACAATCAAACAGCCAAGAGGATGGAACAAATTACGAGAGCATTGTCGAGGTGTTTAGAAAATTGGGGAACAATTGTCCTGCCGAGTTAAATCTTTGATAATGTCTTTAGAGAAATCGAATGACATCAAGGGATGAATAAATCTCAGTTAATTGGAGCGCGAACGCAGCGCGACAACATAATGTGGAGGTATTGTCGCTGTCCGCGCATTCTTCGGCCGCGTCGACTGAATGCCCTGAGTCGACGGACCTAATGACGTTCCCATAACTTTTTGACAGTCCATTTCAACAATACCATTGGCTTAGTCTTTTATCAAAATTGTAATAAGCTGAACGCATTAATTGGCAATTGTATCGTCCAATTTTACTACAACAATAGCTTTTGTTACCTTATCTTCTAGCTCTGGGCTAGATAGTAAGGTTAGTAGTAAGTGACACATTAACACATTAATCGTGATAGATAATCAAAACAATCATAACACTGTTCTGTTAAATTTCAAGTACCTTAGAGTTCTATTTAAAAGTTACATTCGAAATTGAGAAAGTAATTTGAATATTCATTCCCTGAAGTCAGATTCTAGGAGCCTGCTACGTTGTATTATAACCCCGGAAAATATTCCTTGCGAGATTTTTCACAGTCATAAAATAAGAATATCGGGCGTACGCTAACCCGTGCATTTGTTCTGGGGCCACTCACTTGTAAAACTGCTTACTTTATTGCTCCGGTGCTCTGGTCGGAAATACGGAGTTCCCTTTAGTTGGCCGTACCGAACATATGCTCGGCATCAAAACCTCTCCACATGGCTAGTTACAACTAAAATATTCCGATTCGGAACGACGACGCATACATTAAAGGGTTGAAGAACCGATCGACCGATAAGATCTCAACGCTAAAGAAATACAAACTAGTTTAATTTTAAATACCCAACCCAAAAAAAGGACATCGATGTAGAACACAGGATAGGCTATTGTTGAATATTTTATCGTTAGGGATAGAAAGTTGATACCGTTTGATTAATCGGTTTTCCATTTAAATTAGACATCAAATGGGTTACTGGTATAATTGTTACAAGCTTGTTACAATGTAAACAATGGGAGGATCTTTTATACGGCACCATATCAAAATGTGAAATCAAAACACGTTAATCTAATTCCAACGGTTGGAGCCTTGGGAAGTTGCTCGGTACATGAATCAGGAGATAAATATTAGTAGTACATAACACAATTCTAATCAAGTTCGTTTTTAGTTTCAATCAAGAAAACAAGACAACTAGGTATTCTAGGAACAAAAAATATAACAAATAAAAAATACCACTTATTCTTCAACGTACTTTATTTTTTAAATAATAACACTAGTAAAACTGTAATATGGTACGGTTGTATTAAAATTTGAGTAGGTTCATACTTCATGAAATGAACTCATTTTGTATTTGAAACCTAATGAGCGAGAGATACACCGCCGTCTATTACAAAATTAACTCCAGTTATTGCTACTGCCTTACTGCTTGCCAAATATGAAACTGAAGCAAATATTTCTTCAACAGTCACGAGTCGTTTGAAAAGTGTCAAAGATGCAAACTCTTTCCAAAGTTTGTCACTTTCTTCTACGCTTGCAGTTTCACCACTATTCATAAAAAGATTGGTTTTCACGGCTGCCGGCAATACTGCATTTACTCTTACTCCTTCTGCAGCCAATTCCTTAGCTACATATTTAGTGAAATGACATAGTCCAGCTTTTGATATACTATAAGTCATCATTCCATCGAAACTTGCAATAGCACCTGCACTTGATAAGTTGATAACACAGCCCTTACTTTTAGCTAAAGTAGGAGCAAGTTTTTCTGTTAAAGAAATGATTGCTCTTAAATTAATAGCAATTATTTGATCGAATTTGTCCATAAAGTCATGATCTAATAAACTTGCTCGTCTAAATATTCCAGCACAGTTAACCAAAACGTCGATTCTTCCAAATTCTTTGACGACTTTATCTGCAACATTCTGAACATCTTCATCTTTAGTGAGATCTGCCACTACTCTGAATACCTTTGTTTTGCTGACTTTTTCACAATTATCAGCAGATTTGTTGAGATTTTTTTGGTTTATGTCCACCAAAGCTAGTCTGGCCGATAGTTTGGCAAAACCAAGTGCTACCGCTTCTCCTATCCCGGAAGCTGCACCTGTTATTAGCACTACTTGATTTATGAAACTCATTGTATTTTTTACTTTAACAACTAACCCAAATTAAACAGAAAGACAGGACATATTACAATAAACGCACTTTTAACACTGCTTATCTTTGAGCTAAATCATTATCAAAATATTATCATCACATTACGTTGGATTGCTTAGATAATACTGACAAGAAAATAAATATCACTTAGTAATCATAACCAATTATTAAAGATTTTACAAAAATATGCCTTGATTCATAAATAACGAAAACGATTGTAAGTAATAAATGACAGTGACTATGGTCGACCATTGCTCAAACGGGATACCTTCAGCTGCTCGTCACGAAAAATCCATGTGTCCACATCCACAAAACCACACATTTTATTTTTATTAGGTAATGTTTCATTAAAAATATAATATAGACTGCAGAAAAATAAAGCAATTCAAAAACTTTATAATATATTTTTTTAACTTCACAGCCTATTAAATTTATCCACCTAATAAATTAAATTACCTATATGTAATTAAATTTTGCAAACAGCCCAGAAAGCTACATAATAAATCTTAGTAAAACTTGTGGATTTACCAGCAACCATGTTTTACTTTGAATGGACGACCCAAAAAATGACAAGCTTCAAATAGTAAGTAACAAGAATTTAAGAAGCACCAAACAGTATTTTCCCTAATTGCATAGTTATCTCACATTTAAAATAATTCAGTAAACGTTTGAATGTTAAACAAGAAGAATTTAATGATACAAAACGATATCAATTTTCTTTACGGTTCGCTATTATGTAATCAAAAACGACTTTGGTATTAATCATTTAGACGTCACGATAGAAATACAAACAACATTTTAAACATCATAATTTGCCCGAAGGGTAAACTCAAGGAGAGTGATTAAAATTGAAGAATACGAAGCAATTACAGGCCGTAACATTCGAGAGCTTAATGGCAAGAGGAGTCAAAATTGAATCAAATGTCGTTGATAACGCTATATGTACTTAAATTATTGTTTTAACGAGCTACAATCATAGAACCTGGAATTCAAGCCATAACATGATACGTTGAGAAACTAAACATAGCATTTATTTGAGCTTGTTTTAACATCTTAAAAACAGGTACTTGAAACGGGTTCGATATCATGACGATGCGAACGTATGCGAAAAATCCTCCTATTTCACGGAGGCATTGGTAAAAAAATGCCGGCAATCCGTAAAAGGAATTCCGCAGCCAATACCGATCGCTTGTACGAAATCGAGGAGCGTTCTTTTCAATCCTTTGTCGCAGCCATTTGATTAACGTAAAGGAGGCCGCAATCACATGCGGAGCTTTTGCGTCGTGGCGGAAGTATCGCGTTTACAAACGGAGTACCGACTGCACTGTGAAGACGCAGTTGTGGAAGCGAGTTCTCCTAGTCGAGGCAATCGGAGCCGGATACCGCGGCCCGATGTTCACTTGTTCGCGACACTCGACACTGCGCGGGATAAATTGAAAACGGCGATACCGATACCTCCACGTGAATAAAGTGGGCGTCCGCGCATCGACACCTCTTTGCCCTAAGACTGTCGGCATGTGACAATTCACAAATGTAACTTAATATCAAAATTGAAACATAGTGCCATAGTAACACCCCTACATAATGGACTGAGTGACTGGTACCGCCCATTTCGATAAATTTACAATACACTTTTGCTACCGGCGGGTCCTTTGAGGTGTTTTTAACACTATACGTGAAATAAGTGAATAATTTGTTCATGTAAAAGTAACATAAAAGTATACTCAGTAACTTTAGACTTGATTTTGTATATCAAACTCTTTGAAACATTCTATATAACTGCAAGAAGCTTTATTGACTAGTGCAGGTACGATCGTCATTTATGTGAGACTACTATTTTCGCTCGTTAGTGCTGATGGGATCTCAAGGAGGAGCAAAAGAAATGTTTAACTAATATTACTGAATTCTAAGTAAAATACTTCTCTTTACGGTACGAATTGATAGCGGCATCATGATGCATTTTATATGATGCGCAAAAAGATAAGAGGCGATATTAAATACAATGTTTCATCTTATTGAAACATAAATCGCGATGAACTCGAAAAACCACTTAAGAGTTACAGGCCATTATGCTAAACCCACGCTCACTAAAATCGGAAAAAATATTTCGCGCAAAAAGTCAACAAGACTAAGCGGTAATTCATCGCGAAACAGCGTTCGGATCATTAACGAACTGAGGATTTACGATCACGTGTGAGGAGATTGTGGCGACCGCGGGGCGCGGGGGAGCGGCCATCAGCGATGCAAGTAATTAAATCCCTAAACGAGTGTATAACAAGAATCTGTTTTTAAGCGTAGCCGGTGCAACGAAGCTCGGAGCGGACCACGACACTTATTTACGATGAGTTTTCGCGGCGGGGGACATCGAGCCTAATTTCTCGGCGCAATGCGGTCTCGTGCGATTTATTCAAAATGAAATTCTTTTGTCGTGCGCCCCGCTGGGCGACAATCGATAATACGCCGAGGGCCTAGATTGGAACAGTCGAGCGCTGATTAAGACCCAAACACCTTGCGATTCAGGTAGTTAAGATAATTGTCATTGTTAATTGTCTCTAATGAATTAATAAGATACTGATTTGTCTGCCTTTTTATCCGTGTTGGTATCCGGATTTAATGAATACAATTACAATTTGTCGTAGCTTGTACTGGTTTAACAAAATCTGTCGAATAGTCGGCTTTGAACAATCGCAATCAACGGAACAGGTCTTCATAAAAACTTCAATCAAGGCTATAACTTAGGTATTATACGCTTAGTCCCTTTCATTAGTGAGTTTTGTAAACGGTTGACACATAAATTCGCTTAAATGAACTGTGTAGGCTACATCTCATTTGGATTCCATATTAAGTGCCACTCCGTTTTAATTTGTTCTCAGGTTACAATTGTTAATATCTAAATGGGCACCGTCACCTTCTTTTATTGAAATTACGAAATTATACAGAGAAATACAAATAATTGGTTAGGTTTGCTCATCGGTTTCATCGTTAAAGTAACAGTTTTCTGCTCTCGATTAGGCGTGATTGAAAAACAAAATAATAATAATAATAATAATCGCCTCCTGGTCGATTCCGACCACAGCGGCTAATCTCAACGAGATTAACCAGGTACGCAGGAGATATTATAGTGCTCAAGTGTGCGCGCAATACACAGGTGCACTCCCTATTCCATCACCTTTCTATGACCCGATGGGACGACAGTTCGACACGACCGGAGGAAGGTGAGGCGCAGGACCGACTTTTTACATGCCCATCCGACAGCATGGATCATCTTACTTTTCGGACTCGAGGTGATCGGCCTCCACTGTCCTAGCCAACTCGAAACAACAACACAAACATAACATGTTGTTGGTTCGCGCGGGATTCGAACCCGCGACCTCCGGGTTGAGAGCCCAACGCTCTAACCGTTACACCACGGAGGCAGAAAAACAAAATATGACGTAACAGGACAGTAGCCGATGTTATCTACCTATTAGAATAATTACGATAAAGCAAGAGAAGGTAATGAAAGGTGAAATTTTTTTTTTCACATTTGTAGCATAAGTGGTTTTTTATTTATAGACAAAAAAAAGATTTTGTTTTCCAATTTTTAATTTAGGTATAATTCTATTTCAATGCTCGATACATAATTTTATGAAGCCTTGTGCCAAATTTCACGTTTCTTGGTGCAGTGATAGGTACACCTATGAAGATTTGTCAGTCACTAAGCTACTTCTATTGTCAAAGACACTTATCTGATGATCACTCAAGTATTTTGAACATATTAATGTAATTTTAAAATGATCAATAAGTGTGCCACTCTCAATTACACAGTGATTGTCAGTAAATATTTATTCGTTGCCCCTTTCGTTGCTCGTACGAAATACCATAATTCCTTCAAAGTCAAAGATAAAATATCGCCCTTCAACAAAGGTCTATTGTAACACGCCATCAATTAAAATCAAAAGTGTCCAAATTACCGCCTGACAGGGCGAATTAGGCGGACTTGAGTTGTAATTAAAATCATGTACTGCTAATAATTCTTAGTGTTTGTGTCGCGTCAGACGGACAGAATTCATTATTGGTGTGTCATGGGCCTGTGGTTCAATATCCGTCTCTGCTAGGGCCGCCAAGTAGTGTATGAAGAAAGACGATTTTATAAGAAACTATTGGTTCTTTGACTCAATGGCTGCGTTAATAGTGATCCTGATTTCTACGTCAACTTCAATTCAAGGACAAACTCTTAAGGCAAACGTTTTTGTTTTTAATATGTGTCAACTTGTTTGTCTTTGAAGTGAACTAAATAATACAAGGTCTTCTTAGTTCGGTGTTAGAATATGACCACGTTACAGATGTCTAAGATACGGAAATTATAAAATGTTCTTGTAACTGTATTGATTTGATTTGAGAATTACAGTCGCCACTCCTAGCACATAGGGCATTAGTTCCAACATAAAAATAGAAAAGGTGTTTTCAAGTTCAAAAATAAGTGCAATTTAATCTACTGGTCAATCAACTAGGGGATATATCTCGAGCTAGCAAAATAAACAGAGTAAACCGTTTCGGACCGAATGAAAAACTTCGGCAGCAGCCCTGCTCGCCTTCCCAGTAATTACTCGCGAACCGTTCACTCGACAATCGAAGAGAATACTGTCAAACTTAATCGATTCGCGCGTCAAAGCTCGCGGCCCGAGGTGTTTTAGCGGACGCTGATCCATCACCGCTAACGACTCCGAGTCTCGACTCCCTCAACTCACGAAATTTGTAGTTTGACGCGAGTTAAAAGATGCGTTGAGTTATTATAGTAAACCAAGTAGAGTAGTAAGTTAAAATACTTTTTTCGTCTAGCTATCAAAAGATACACTACATTTTTATCTTTAATCTGCAAGATCCCATTGCTGGGCAAAAGTATCCCTAAACGTTCCCACTAGTCTTCTGCCGTCTATTATTCAGTGGTGTACCAGGTAATAAATAGTACCAAAGTTTTTTGTAACTTACCCTTCTTCCCCACTTAGCGGTAGATCCTAAAAGGCAATGGCGTGACTGGTCCTGCAATCAGACGATAGGTTTTTGCCCTAAGGTAAGCCTGTTGCCCAGCAGTGGGACATATACCTACAGGTTATTTATGTTATGTATGTACGATTATATATTAAATGGACTTAACTTTAATATTTATTTTATTTGTGTCTGTCTACATAACACGGTTTTACAGCGCCGTAAAGGACGCCATCGCACTTCATACATACGAATTTCTCCAAACCGACCGTCCAATCGAATCAGAACTTTATACGAGGTAGCCCTTTTTGCCCCTAAACTGGTAGTTAAAGACAGATGAGACCGATACCAGAGTATTGGATTACAATTATCATATCAACTCGGAGATCGAGGGTTTTATTGAGGCGATAACGCGAGCAGCTGAGCCCAAGAAACGGAACGACACCTTTTAATGAGTTGCCAGGCCAGGCCCAAAGTGTGAGAATCTTTCAGATTGACACAATATCTTCAGCTAGAATCAGAAGGGTTTATTCTACTCGTACCATTTCATTCAAACCCGTTCTTACATTTTTACAAAAAAACGTTGAATGAAAAGTAAAGTCTAAAAGATGAAACTGAATATGTTGATGTCAGATACAGTATGGAAAACATAGTCATAAAATCATGCAAATAATTGTTTTCATAATCGTTTATGGTATATTTTCCTCTCTGTTACCCATAACAAAGCTATGCTTGTTTTGTAATCGGATGATATTGCTGTAAGTTGTCCCAGATCTTTATTAATTAAATTTATCTGATACTAGGCACAACAACACGTATTAGAAAGCTATAGGAACACACATAATTAAGCTCAGTGATATTTGACCCAATCTCAAATAGTATTTGTTATTTTATCAAACTTAACTGCCGATGAGCCATCCGCCTTTCAATCTTGACAAGTGACTGCGCCGTGCATTTGGCCAACAAAAACAGATAAATATTATGTGACGTTGGATACAATGACGTGACAGTGGAGAGTATGATTACTGGACAAGAGTTGAGCTTTCGTAGCGTAGGGCAAATATTAGATGACGTGCGAAACGAGCTGTTGACCCGGAGAGGTGTCAAACGCCGGCCCGGCCCCGCGGCATCGCGTGAGAATATTTGAACAAATATCCCCTCAGTTTGTTCTAGTACCGGTAATGAATCATTTCTTTAACGGTCCACTCTGCACCTCGACAATATCTTATACCACAGCCAGGCTATCGACCTCAATCTTCAATTTACATAATTGCCAAGCAGGAATCACCTATCACGAAAATCATTAAAGAAATCAATACCAATTTCGAAATATCAATATTTTTTGAAATACCAACGAGTGGTATGCCGATAACAATATATAAGACTGTTGATTTTACAGTAAGTCAACTTCATTTTCTAAATAGGATCATAAACAGCTGTGTATAAATTCCAATTTTGTATTCAAATGAACGAAAATGACTTCGAAATTGATAATTCGGTATTATAAGTCATGGATAATAACAGGTCACATCCATTTCCCACAACCCGAAATTTAACAAATCATCATCATCAAACGTAACTACTTGACGTAAATTCGTTAGCTAGTAAACAAGCATATAGATTGTTGAATTAAAGATAGATATCAGACCAAATGCAAACAGATCTGTATTCTGATTTTGGATTGACCAAAAGTGGACAAACATAGAGATAAAATTTGCATTTTTACTGAAATTAAAGAGATTGCAAAAACTATTGATTGAAGAATGAATTGCGAGAAGTTTGGTTGTGGCTCGTGCGCATTGCGCATTATCGATATGATTGAAGCCCCGGGCGGCCGCGACGGTCGTAACGACCAATATCAGGTGTTAATTTATTGCCGTAAACACCGGCCTGCCGAATGTCCACGGACATTACACGTCGTAAACGCAGAGCGGTCTCCTCCGCCGCACACGGTGCATGAACCCACAAATTATCATCATATTACTACAGACTAAAAAAACTAGACGAGACAGCGTCGTTAGCAGTCGTATAATATTATGCCTACGCAGTCAGTTTATGCCCGCTGAGTGTAATTTTATTCAGTTCTGCCTAAGGTACTGTTAAGAGTATAACTGGCTAGCAGACAAGCGTGGAGGATGGGGAAGCGCTTTATGGAATGAAATATTACGAGATTGTGGGATGTTGATCTAGAACTATGTCACAGTACGGATATTCTGAAAGTCGGACGAAGATTACGTACTTCATTACGTTTTTCCTGGAATAAAAAAGAAAATGACTAAAAACAAAATAAGGGTTAAAAAACACAAAATAGGAATTAAAGCGTTAGTTTGTTATAAACATTATGAAAGAAACAAATACGAGTAACAGTATCACTTTCAAAATAATAATTTTAGGAAACAAGATCCTAATAGCAATATATAGCTACAATGCTTTCCTTTCCCACTCTCTACGGTGACTGGTAAACACTATATTATATATATCTACATGTATACCTAAATAAGTAATAACACCCAGACACAGTTTGCAACGCACACTATATGCATGTTCTGCATGTGGTAGAAATCGAAAAAACGACACATAATCGATAATCTCTTCCTATTGTGCCAATCGGCCAACCAACCATTTTCCATCAACGGATATTCAAGCTCAACTTTTACAATGCCAGAACGTTAAATTGGAAGCTCTCTTATCAATATATTCAGTGTTGGCAGTACCAATAAGGACTATTCTTTGCCCCTAACACTTCCTACGTGCGTTCACTAGTTACGCAACGTCTAAATATTGAGACACGATGCGGCTGTCGACCACCGTAAAATAACATAATTATTCATAATAACGACCGTCTCCGACAAACAGTAACGGATTTACGACAGGCCGTGAGCGGAACCGAATCGAGACTAGCAAACAGCATCGTTTTAATATATCATCGTAACGTACTAAGAATGCGCTATAAAAATGTTACTGTCAAACAAATTTAGTAACAATCAGAAGCATAAAATCATAATAAGCAACACAAATACTTTTACTGTTTCGGAACTTGACTTGTTACTTCGGTTTATATGTGTTGGTTTTTTAGAAAAACTAAGTAAGATTTTAAAATCAAAAGGCACAAAAATTGTTAAAAGCTAAGCAATTTTCAAATACATATTTTGCAAACAAGATTCCTATTTGCACGACCCAAGGACTGGGAAATAAATTTGTGCAATGAAGTTTTAATAAAAAGCTGACTTGTTCTACTGACATCAAAGACTCTTAATCTTAATCAGATATTAACAATACATTAGTACCTCTAATAAATAAACGCCTAACGTACAAAATAATGTCTAGCCTAATTACATTCCGAACTGGGATGTAATCCACGTTCCGCGGCTTAACAATCCGGATTACGACCAACCAACCAAACCATATGAAAAGTTCAATAAAACCTTCTCCTCATTAGGAAAACGTTCAACAACGATTACTTTCGTTCGCCAATTACCGGTGATGAATAGTTGATAATTAAGCTAGCCAACTTAATTTATGAAACACGAAATATTTAACCGAACGACGTAAACAAATGCGGAGACATCAATTACGGAAAGTCGAAGTCTGGAACGGCAGCTAAACTTTCAAACAGTATAATTTTATGTTGCTAATGTACATTTTAGAGTTCCGCAGACTTGAATAAAAATCTTGCAGTATAACAAAAGTAGAGTTAATAAGTAAAAAAATAAAATATTTTTTGAGACTAACGTCAGTATTTCAAGGTTGTACACAATAATAGTGAAGCGATTTCAATAGCTAATTAAGGACTGTAATATCATATTTTCGATCAACTTACATATATCACAGGTTACGACGGATTCCTATAATCGACTTCTACTTCTATTTTTGCTGTTCTCTATGTGGGAACCAATTCGGCAGAGTTAGTCAACGCCAAAAAGACAAACAAACCCGTACTCCAGTATAGGCTCATGACATGGACGCTTGAAGAACGTTTGGGCTCCCCAGAGACCAAAGGTGGTGGGTCTCAGCAATAACTGACATCACTATTAAAGATTAGTGAAGATCTTGGACATACTAGAGGCTGAACATCACATACACATCTACAGAACATTCTAACATTTCCTACTTCAAACTTGACACGCACTCATATACAAAGTGTTCTAAGATAAGTTCAATCAAAGTGGACTGCTGAATATTTTCCTAAGCTACGGTGATTTGTAACGTGGGCAATTAAGATGTCATCGAAGTGTTTAGATTTATAAGTGGCAATTATATCGGCATAATCTGAACATGAATATTGAGCAGAGTGGTGACGTTTACCAAATGATCACAATTAGACAGGGTTTCAACTAACGGCAAATGCCAATAAAAAGTCAACGAATTTCAAACAACTAGATTAGTTGCTTGAGCGTATTTGCTTTTCTAATACAATTTTGGTTAGTGGGAGTAAAAAAGTTAGGTTTTTATGTAATTTTAGACACGTACTAAACCGCTTTTGCTATTTAGGGCAATGTCAATGAACTGGATCTTTTTACTACTACACAATCGAAACTTACACCAAGATCGGTCAAACTTATTTGGTATCTACTTAGGTTTTTTCACTTCAGACGAACGAGTAATTCTTGCCAGTATCACTTTTTGACAAGCAAAATTAATTCGCAGGAAAAACTGACAAACAAATAGTTAAATTGTTATTTAATTAAAGTCAATGAAATAAGACTGAAAAGGCATTTTAAAACTGCAATACTTCGCCACACATTTATATGATACATGGTGTCTAAGAGATTCTCTAAAACAGTTTTCCCAAAAAAAAGAGCAAGAATATTAACAATGTTATAATTGGGTGAGTCTCTGTAAATAATAAACAAATATAAGTGTTGTCAAATAACGTAACATATAACACGAGTCAGTTAATATACTGAAATTCCATCGTTCAGAATATTCTAACACTCGGCGAACAACAACGACATCCCTCTAAGTGCCCTCTTATGCTCTCTCTACAAATATTTAGACGAGCGGTCTTTGTTTACACATAATTATTGGGAACGAGCCGACCGCCGGGACTCCCAGTTACGGCTAAAGTGACAGAGTTTCATTAGTAACAACTAGCATGGGAAATTGTAATAGACCCAACTTTACGTATATTACAGCCACTTATGTAAATAGTAGTAGCGACGTTATAGTCAAAACGTGTAGATTGTGTGTTTGCGAAACAAGAACGAGTTGTATGGTAGGATAAAGATTTCTTTGTCAAATCCAGTGCCAAATTTTTACCAGGGCATTTCAGCTAGTTAAGCGAATATTACTCAACACACTTCTGGGGTAAATTCTGTAACGGAGACGCAGTCTTCTCCTTAAACGCACTCCCAAAGAAGACGAAAAACCCTACCAGAAGAGGGCCAGATCATGGTATTTGCGTTTTGGTGGAAGCAGGTCGCTTACCCGTGTCTTGAAATCTGCGGAGGAACGCTACATGTTGTATGACTGACCCTCTTCTGTAGCGTGTCCGCTATGTACGCACTGAGACGCAACTTGTACGCAAGAAAATAATTATTTTCTAAGCAAGATCATTACGACTGAGATTTAGAAAAACAAGCGTGCAATAGGCTAGGCATATTAATGCTAACACAGCACAGATAACAAACAACGACTGTCTTAGCAAAACTACAAACGTCATAAAATCACGGGAGCATATTACACAAGTAAACAGTGAAAACAAACAAAAGCAACACCGATAAACGGGATGAATGATTTCCGTACACAACCTCCCGATAGAAACAGCGCGTCCCGCCCGCGGCGCACTCCGTACAACGTACGCAATAACGCTCAATTTTACAGAAAACAACCATAACTCAAAGCAGTGCACTCTGTCGTCTATGTTCCTTTCTTCCGGGCAATTTCTATTACCATATAGACGCGCTACTTTTCAATTCTTTTCCATTAAACTTGGTACTTGGTGCGTTCCGACGCGACGGCCGGCTACGGTACGTCGCTTTCCATTCTGGAGAAACATTTATAAAATGCTCTTTACTTGGCCGTCGCGGTCCCCTGCGACTGACATTCTATTGCGAATTTCAAAGTATATTTTCGAATAAGGAAAGCGCCCCGGGTCAATAAAACTTTCATAGTAGCTATGAAAGTTTCGATTCATCCTTTCGTAAACAGCTTACAAGGAATTCTTGCATGTTATATGCATTTCTTGGATAACACGTATAAAACTATTTCCGCTTGGCGGTTTTCAAGATTAAATGCTTATAACAATGTGGTTGAACAACTTTATAAACTAGCTCCTATTTTGAACTTGCGTTCACTAAGACAAATTACATTGTTTTTTTGTGAATGAAGATGCCAATTTTATCGTTTAAACCAAACCTAGCCAGAAAACCAAAAATCCCAGTCAAATATAGGTTGGGAATAGCAGTTATTAATAGGTTAGACTAATAATAAAACTATCTCTGGGACAGCCTCACAGACGTGGGCTAGAGGGGAACAAACTAACGACCTGGCACAGTTAAGTCGAAAGGCTACTGAAATATATTATTTCCAACTATGTTAACATTAAATTAAACTACACACTCAATACAATATTTTTACAGCGTATAACATTAATACCAAATACACGAGTCACACTTCTTAGAATTATGACGTCGGCAGTTAAGCCAGGCAGATGGCACAAACCAAAGGATTAACTCCGACCTAACAATTTGTCACAATAACAAATTTCATAACCACAACACGGCACAAGGAACTTTGACGTATTTCTTGTATACAAAACCAAACAAGTAATTCTTTGTCCAACAAAGACATTTCAATCGGTAGCCGGGACGGTACCATTATCTGTCGTGTTTCACAAATAAATAGGAGCTATTCTGTATTACAATGAAGACTGCGGAGGTTCATTCAAAACCTGATGGGAAAAAATATATTTATCAAACAAGAGATGGGCTCCGAGATAAATATGTGAGTCTATTATTACCCCTTTTCAATCTAATTTCCAATCTTATAGAAATCTTTTGCAGTCACTGCGCAGGTTCAAGACAAGATAATACGCAGATGCATATCAAACAAACTTCGAAGGAGAGCAGTCAGGAGCTTCTTTATAAGGGCTTTTTTACATAACAAAAATCGAGGATTTTGATAAGGAAGAAGAATAAAACGCAGGTTCAGTCTTTATAGACTTTGATACTATCGAACATGGCGAGACCAAGAGACAACATTATTTATTGAAACAATTAAATTGGAAAACATAAAACAAGTTCATTCTTTCGAACTTGATTCAGATTTGTGTACTTTGTTTGTTCAAAGAAAAGTTATAAAGCTTTAAAATATTCAGTTAAATAATGAATTTTTCCCCTATATACGCGATGATAACGGAGATCAGGACTATATACTTAAATATTTATCCGTGTGTTTATACTACTCGTATAACAGCGGATTGACATGTTGCTTCGGTTAATTAAAGTACAGCTAGCTAATTTTAATGTACCTAATACATCCTGACGGACCCCCGGACCCCCGGACCCCCGGACTATCATCGTAACATATAAGAGAGTATTTTGCTCGAAAGATTTATTACATTGTAAGCTAAGTTAAATACGACAATTTTAGATCAAGCCTAATGGTTTCTTTCATTCAAAAGATTCAGATTGATACCTGGTTTTCGGTAGACAAACACGTAGGTATTAAGTGACACAATTGCACTTATTGCAATGTCAATTGAACTACTGAAACTACTGTTCGAAAATAAGTTTATAATGAACTCCGCCCTTTTGCTCTTAATGCTGCATTTTGTGCACTAAATATAAATGAATAAATGGAGAACCGTGGTAGGAAATTTAATAAACATCTTCCTGGTAGGACTCGTCTCCCCAGGGCTACCGCGAGTGGCGCACGAGTTTAACTCACGATCGAATCCTGATCGAAATCCGTGTTGTGCGACCGACCCGTATTAACATAAAGAATTTACCGTATGACGACTCTTTTAGTGCGCAGAGAATATGAATACAGCTTGTACAACACGATATTGCAATATTGCATAGGAAACAAGACTAATATACCAACTACCATGAGAGCTTTTTGCTTCGTTTACCAAACGGAAAATAGAAGTAGTCTGGTGCATATTTTTTGGTTTTACTCGTATATCCCATTTGTACAACGAATGGTGAATGCCGCAGGGGTTATGTTGGAAAAGGATTACCGTACGGTAAATATGCAAGTCTACCGCTATCTGCCAATTCATCAGATACGGTTTAGCTATTGCCAGCTGTGAATATATTGGCCGACCTTTTGACGCCGAATTTGGGTTCTTTCCAACTGTAGAACAAAACATGTGTGTGACGAGAGCTTCGTTGATTATGTGTCTGGTTGTTTAACTATTATAGGATGAATCTCAACACACCCATTTTTTCTTAGCCTCAATAAGATTGATCTAAATCAAAGAAGACAGCACAACCTTTTGACTATTAGGATTAGGAAACATAGAAGACTAATCCCCGAATTCACAAACGTCATCAATGCTAAGCACGCGCTCAAGCTCATGCTGTCCCGTAAAATGACAATAAAACTGAAAGGGACAGCTTTACTTCTGAGGGATGCTCTACGTTGATTCGCGTTTGTGAATAAATAAATATCCTTGGACATTATTCCACACAAATAAATATCCTTGGACATTATTCCACACAGCGCCATCTAGTCCCAAGTGGGCTAATTATAGTCCGTTATTATGGATACTAGACAACGGATAAACATACTTAAATACTTTTTCTTTTGTAAATACATACTTAATATACATAGGAAACACCCAGACTAATACAAACAGACATGTTCATGCACACAAATGTTTGTACTGTGCGAGATCGAACCCGCGACCCTTGGTGTAGTAGCCGACTTCTCAACAATTACACCAAGACGGTCGTCAAAATTCGGGGGTAAAAGTTCGAATCCAGGGGTTAGAACCGATAGTTTTGGTTTTTAAATCTAAATCTAAGACTAAATAATAACTTTACTTAAGTCCTGACGAGACGGTGTGCTATATAAACTCACGAAAACATATAATATTGTGAAGCCGCAAAATTCTAGAATAACAATATGTACTGTCTCTTTACGGACATCATAAGCGAAATGCACGGACGTGAATCTGGAAGCTGTACAAGGAAACGAGTTTTGTATATTGAGCAAGTAAAAATTCATAGTAACATAAACAAACATACACACGGTTACGACTCCGTGTAGCTGTAACACAAAACAAGGGTTGTTTCGAAGCGAATGCTTTTAAAAAATAACAAACCTACACGATTTCTGTAGGCACCAGAAAGTTTCTAGGTGCATTTCATGCGATGTTTTTAACCTAATACTTCTAGATGCGAATGATAATATTAACAACTTGCTAGCAGTTAAGATATATAGATATATTCTTTATTGCACACCAAAACGATAGATATACACAGAAAAGACGATTTGGTCGGCTTCGTCGCTAAAAAAGCGATCTCTTCCAAACAACCCACAGGTAGAGGAAAGCTGACACGAAGGGAAGGCAAGTGCACAAAAAGTAAGTTTAAAAAGGTTAAGTTTTTTATATTCTGCATAAATCATAATCTACACATTGAAAAAAGAGAAAGATTTTTTAAACTTTTAAAAACTGTTAATGATTAGTTAGTGTAAAAGAATCACTAATGGCAGATGACATAAGTAGGGCCGGTGCGTGCACGCATCATTTGAAACAAGGTTGGCGTCCCTAACGATTAGTCACTGCGCAATGACACGGATGCGACCTTCTTCAGATACAGATTATAAAACGACTTTTTCATCAGCTGTAGGCAAGGGCATAACGCTCACTAATTCATTATAACAATATGATCTTTGAAGATATAGGGCCGTTCAGTGCGTGGACTGCGGCATCCTTTATTTTTATTTTGTACAGTCAACAGCATGACAGGTCTCCCATTTCCAGTCAATCCTTCTTGTTTTATTGCGAAAAATGACATTTGGCAAGAGCAAGTGGAACACTGAAAGGGATGTGCCGGTAATATGTATAATAAAGTTTGTTTTTAAAAAATACAGATTTTCCTCTTTTCTAGAGTAGTAAATGGACTTTTTTATTTTCAATACCCTGACAGTATTTTTGAACGTGGTGACTACGTTTAGGTGAGGCACCACTGAGTGGTTTACGCATCATTGGCGGCAAAGTCTACGTCTTTTCCGTTTAGTGTGCACCCTTTGAATTTAGGGCGACAGAAGTTAGGGACTTTTTTTTCTTATTGAGAATAAATGATGAATAAACCGAACCCGGCCCGAAAGACCATGTATAAAAATGCAGCCGGTGAACTGCAGGTAAAGTGCCACTCTTCTTGCTTCTTCGCCTTCGCGAAACTTTGTAAGCTTTACACCTGAGGAAGCCTTCCGTGTAGGGTGCATGAGCCTCGCGCACCATTTTCTGCGCGCCCGTCAGCAGCTATCACCCGTCGGCGCGGCCCGCGTGTCCGTGCGTAATTATGAAAAAACGCGGCTAAGTTAAAGTCGAACACACGTCAGGGTTCCGTTTAAAGTTTTGATTTTTGTAACAATTTTCTACAAGAAAAGCAATGCTGAATTCGCTTTCGAAAATCCTGAAGGCCCACTCACACACTGCAGTATATACAGTCTCTTAACTGTAAAGAGACATCTGAATGTGTACACTGAAACGGTTAATCAAAAGCGGATTAGAAAGTTTGACAGGCGCAGTTATCTTGTTATCGGCCGACTGTAACACTATGCGAGCACGAAGACCAACTATTTGGCCCGGGCGCCAGTAATCTCTATCTGCCTTCATCTACATATAGTGCGATCCAACTACATGGTGTTTCACCTAGCGTCAACTAACAGTTGCAATTTGATTCAACCAAACTACCGAGCAACAGTTTAGTCTGTCAGCGTATTCTGGAACAACACTTAAGTATCAATTTATACTAAAGATTATACTCTACTATATAAAATTGGAGAGGTATTATTTTAATGCACTCAACTTTTCAAGAAACATTTTTAGTAGTCGCGCAGTTATGGATTTGTTATTTAAGATTTCTTAGTACGGAACCCAAGTAAGTAATATTATAATAACATCTCATTTCACATTTTAACTACCTACGCTAGAGATACTTTTCGCATCTTTATGTTTTTGCTAGTCTTTTTATTAAATTATAACCTTGTCTTCGACTTTTCTCTTAGGTACCGTTCTCTGACAGGGAACTCGTTATGCACCTGATATTCCAATATGCAATTAAGCAGGTTGCCATTGTTTACGTTATTACGTAAGTTGTAACTGTAATTTTGATCGTGTCCTTATCTCGTCGGCATAGGGGTCAAAGTTGAATGAATGAAGGCATAATTATCAGGGGAGTCGTATGCACTTGACATTTAAATTCCACTCATTAGGCAGATACTGCCGGGCTACTCTCAAACGCGAGATGGAATCGAGATGTTTATCGCTTTGCATTACGCGGTGCTCCGTGTCTTTGGCCGATTACGACGAAAATGCTCGGCTGTTATCCTTTGCAGTACATTCCAACATTTTAAACTCGAAATTCGAAGTAAAAGCTCACATAAAGTTTCGATTCAAGTATGCGATATAACTAGCCGATAGGTTATTAGGTCCTATCTATGAGGCTGGTGGGTCCTATACTTAAGACAAACGATTTAAGTTTATTATGAATGTGAAATATTGAAGTATGTTCTTCATAAATCTCGAATACACATGAGATATCCCATCTATTGATTATAAATTATCAGTAACATAAAACATACGTTGCACGAAGTCTTTAGGCGATATCTTAATAAATAAATCAAAACTTGTTATAATTTTGTTGAATTATAATTAATCATATTGGCACGATTGTATTGGCGTATTTCAATAGAAGACAATGATTAGTTCTCACTTGTTTTGATCTCCGATCAATGCGTGCCTCCAATTTAATTTGGTAAATAACCTTGTCAGATTCTATTCAAATTCGACTTAGAGCAAAAAATAATCTCAAAACCAATAAACACTTACTCGCTGTTGCCTGTAAAAAACGTGATGGACTCCCGCGGTGTTGAAATAACTTTGAAAGAGGTCGAACATTTAATTCTGGTTTCATAATAAAGGACATATTGTGTTAGATAAAGGATGGGTTGTAATAGTGTCGCATCATCGACATTACTAATGCGCGTCCTGGCGGGGCGTCACAGTAACGCCCGATGCAGTTATACACATACCTATGGGTTACAGAAAAAATCAAAATAAATAAATTTAAAAGACTTCGTCCCGGTTCGCCCTCGGAAATATTTATTCAAATAAGTCGCCATCAACCCGACCGTAAAAGCACGCGGAGGGTTGAGGGGCTAGCAGTTTTATTAATATTAAACGAACGCTTCAGTTGACACAAATTGGCGATAACCAAAGCGAGAGCGTAATAAAAATTTTGTTTTTCCTTTTGCATCTTCCGGAATAAGATTGTTGCGTGGGATGTGTGTTTCATCGGGTCACTGGGTGGCTGTTGGAGATAATAGCGGGAAACGCCGGTTAAAGGTTGGCGCGATCGAACGTCCAGCTCTCAGCGATAGGTAGAGGTAGGTAACTGTGAAGCGATCTGCGTGAGAAAACAATCGCTAGAGACGCGGTTCCTATCGGAAAGCCAATATTGTTATCTACTTATACAGTACTAAATATCTAAACAACGCAGCAAACTCGCTTCAACGGGACGTAAAAGACGTTTCACCTCTGAAATGTTCTCATATTAAAATACCACGGCTTTGTACAGTTCATAGCATTGAGACTCCTCTTATGGACAATAGAGGTACAAATGTCCATCACTATAATATTATTATTAATTACTTGAATATTGTAGCTGAATTAATCAAAATAAATATCTCTATACATATTTTAGACAAAGGCAGTTCACCTACATTAGACCCCAAAACCCTAAGCAGAGATTGTGCTTTACATACATACAACATAGACAAAACATCCAGACGCATAACATGATGTTTGGACTTAGCCGCCAATTAACAAAGGTCTAAAAAACCTTTTTTTTATTATTTGGACTTGGCTACATATAGAGTATTTTGCTCATTTGATAATATCTTTGTAAAGTTTTTGTTTGAAATGTTGTTACTTCTATCACTAAACCTGATGAAATATATAAGGAAATACCTACATATTATATTGTATTGTCAAACATGCTTTTTCCCTCAACAAATATGGCAGACGTCTGCTTCCATTTAGATCATAACTTTTTGCTAGAAGAATTTTCTTGGATTTAGAATTACGAGTCGTATGTAGTCCCGTTCGTGGAGGACATTTTTGGACTAGGAATTTCTCAATGTGCATACAAACCTTCTTGATGAAATTTTCGAAATAAAAGTGATAAGTTTTGGTGCTCTAACTGAACAAAAGCATAGACAACTTCGTTTCAAAATTGAGAGAGACAAGTTAGCGAAGTTTAGAGTACACTGAGGACTGTATACCATTGGGTTAAGATCTGTTTTTTCAACTAAGATTCGGTTAAAAGTAAATTTACAGCATGAATACAAGAACGGAAGGAAAACTGATTGCCGTTGGGGTGGGTTCTAGTCGGAAGGATCTAGACTGGGGACCATTTGAGGGCAAACACAGTATGGGTTGCAATTGGCCGCTTTGAAATCTATGGGGGCAATCTTTATTTAGCAATAAGGGTCGTGTGGCTGTTATATTCATAACAGATAATAATAAACAGAATATTTACTGATGATTATCTTTAATTCAAAAGTAAACATAAGGAGAAACCAAAAAAGGTACATTCTCTAGTAATTGGCCCATTTATCAAGGAAATTGAAATCCTATTTAACAATATTTTATTGTTAGCGCCGACATTTTGTACCCTTAAGGCTCTTCCGTCGAAGCCAGGCCCTGGCTTATAACAAAGTAGTTAATTAGTCTGTAATTTATATAAATGGGCTTCGTTTAAATTCGGACAACAAATTATCTTCTACAGACGATCTGTTAGGGGCGTGATAGGGAAAGCGAAGAGAAATACTAAGACGGACGGAGCGAAGTGTATTATTTACCCAGCACTAGCTGTGTACCGCAATCGAGGCTTTGGGGACATCTCCCGTGCCGGTACACCAAGAGCTTCTGTAGATTTATTGCCGAGATATGCAAAGTAAGCGTCAAACCGAGCATTTCTCACCCAATTTAGAGGAGGTCGGGAGCTGGGAGCATCGGGAGCCGCTGCGCCGGGAACTATCTAATAAAAAGTTTGTCGACACCGCGATTCACATCGGCGAATGGCTAATGCCGGTAATTTGTTCGACACACCGGTGACACTCTAACAAAGTGGCGACTCGATGAGTCAGAGTGAAGAATGCCGGCTAGAGCGGCCACAACCGCTCCGCTTCATAATAGGAGACTAGAACAATGCGCGGAGCCAATTAAAGGAAACGACGAGACACGAACTTCGTGTCTGCACCTTGCGGAACTTGAAGCTTGACAGTTTATTTCATGAACTATAATTTCCAATTATATTTGAAGACGTAAGCTGGTACGTGTATTGAAAGGGGATATGTCAACGGCCCACGCTGAGTGGTTACGGGATGAGAAGCGGACCGGTAACGCCGGGACTGGCCGGAGTTAATAACATATTTTTGATATAAGTGTGAGCATTATTGTCAAAAGTGTGAGGTGCATAACCTCGGAGGCTGCGCGGGCGTCGCGGAGCCCCGCTGTGCGCGGACGCACCTCGATCCCAACCTTTTAATTTATCGCGAACAATCACATTACCATATCACTAATGTAATGCGGTCGCATCCGAATATGCGCCTTAAACGGTTTTTGGAGTCCTTTGTTGTCCAAAATTTATGAATTCTGTAAACGCTTTCGTATCACGCCCGCTGTCGTGGATCTCCGTGGAGATACTTTATGGGCGTTGTTTTACAATCGTCTTACAAGAGTTTCACGTGCAAAGGACAATATGCTGAAATATTGGCACAAGCCGTTTTCGTGCAGCTGTACCGGCGCGGAGAACAAATAAAATAGTTTTTGCAATTCATGCCCTTTCGCCGGCGAAATGTGAATAAGACAGTAAATTCGGTTTCTAAACAGTTTTTTTTTTGTGCAGATTTTTTAAATATTTCTTTGTTTGTTTTAGTTTAGTTATGTACTTGGTCCACCCAACCTAGGTCATCGGCACAGTTCTCAGAATTAGTAAGCTGAGATGGCAGTGGGCTGGTCTTATATTCTATAGAACCTTATCGCGTTCAAGAGAGGAGACCTTGTAATGGCACGTAGCTCAGGACATTCTCTAGCAAAAGTGAAGGGACGTCTCTTCAAATGCACGTCATCCCTGGAAGCCTTAGTTCAGCAGTGGACCGACGTAGGCTGCTTAATAATGATGGTTATAGTTAAAACAGCGTACAGGGCCAAATGCAAGGAAAAGATCGCGTAGCCGGTCACCAATGCGCAGAATTGACCATATAGAAGCCAAAAACTTAATGACACTAAAGAATATGTTAAAGGAATCAGCATAAATAACACACGCCTTCAGCTCCCGAACTGGCTCAGTGAACCAGTATTTTAAAAAGAATAACCCACGACAGCGCAGTATTCCCCCGCAAATTGTACTCCGGTCCAGTTCCAGCACCGAGCACTGGAAGCATTCAGTTAAAAATGATTAAGCTAGACGCGCAGTTCACGTTACCGGCGCACCGCAGTGCATTATTATTTAATGCAAGAACCCATCATATTAAAGTAATATTCAAATCGAGTCACAACAAAAGAATCCCATCCCAGCTCGGGTTTCAAAGAATGCGTGTAGCGAGGTAACACAATACGCGCCCTATGCTGGGTAGGGCGCACCAATGCCTACCGAGGTGAAACATTATACTAGCTGATCACCCGGCTTCACTTGCATTTTTTACAAATTGTGCAGTTTGTAGTACAAGTTTTGATTTATTAAGTTCCCTAAACCTAAGCTATATTTGTATACCTTTTGATTTTTCAAGGCATAGGTAGTTTTTCACCTAACCTAACGTTATTTTTGGTTTCGTATTATCTTGCATTTGCCATTAGAAAAATATATATTTTTGATACACGCACAGGATTTCAAATATTGACACCAAGTGGGCCTAGTCGGCAACGTAATTTACCAGTTGGCAAATTACCATTAGTAGAACATAATCATATTTTTTTTACCTCGTTGTTTTTTTTGTACCTCATTTAACATACTTCAACACCAAAATATAATATTTTTCTGTCGATACTTCGTTTTTAGTTATTTTTTTTCAAATTATATAATTTCAAAATGTGTCATATAAATCAAGTATTCAGTAAAAAATATAAATCAAGGAACCAAATCACGTCAAAAATTCGCCACCCAAACACAAACGGGCGCACATTTATTATTAGTACGGATCAAAATACAATATGGCCTCTACTATTGTGTAATGCCCAAAAGGGGGAACTGCGATACGGCCAATGAATAACATAATGCTAAAATGAAATAACACGATCCATTGCGGCGAGTACCTTGATTGACACGTGATCCCAATATTCTCTGGATGCTGAATGCCTCTTTGGAATAACGTTTTTTACGTATACACTTTCATTACCCATTGTGGGGTAGATTAGCCGGCAGCAATGCGGAAAATATTTAATAGAGACTTAATGACACAATGCACCAAAAACGGAACAAGTTTGATACTTTTTTAGCAAGGGAACATTAATTTAATAAACTCGATTGTTGCTTTTTTATTGTTGCAGACTTTTTGCGGATTGCTGACAATAATAGATACTACTTTTGGGGCAAGCACCGTGTGTGATTTCACAGAAAAGCTGTTAATTTTGATTTGTATGAAAATGTAATCAGTAGGTGATTCACGATCGATTTATTTAATTTGGTTTACGCAAATAGACAAACACGCAAATGATTATATTGTACAAACTTAAAGTAATTACTTCAGAGGATTCGGAGAAACCTCGTGGGAATGTCCACATTCATTAACTATTGGTAATTATGCGTAGAGAAACTAAATAAATTAATGAATACCGATATTTCACAAATAACATGTCTGTATACAAACTCAAAGCGAATTAAAACTCATCAAAATATACCAATACCGAACAACAAATTGAAGCCGACGTATACAGTTATATTAATATGAATGGTTATTTCTTCTTAATTGAACATTTCCAATATGCCAATCCTCAGCTGAACGTAAAGTTTTACCCATAGCGTTTAAGTAACTGTAAAAAAGCGGTAGCCGATCCTAAAAACGCAAAGGGACCACCATGTAAATTATTTCACTGGCCCGGCCACTTGAATTATCGTACGCGTCTTGCAATAAAAAGCCTGCAACTTTTATCAGTGAAGAAGGTACATGTTGCCATATTTCATTAGTTCGCTTTGAGTACGGGCGTAAAAATATTATATTAATCTCCCAAGTTACGGGTACAACCATTGTGTCCCTTGTATTGACAATATTTATTGAGCTGAAGGGGGTAGGCGCAGTACCTCTTGACTCATTGTCTTGACATACCATGTGCTGCGGTTAAATAAACATCTAAGTCAGTAATTTGCGCGCCTAAACTTAATGTTACTGTAATTTGAGGGTCATTCCCAAAAATTGGATTCGGTGTTATTTTACGCTTGCAAAAAATTCGGGTTTATTTTAATGCAGTCGTGTTATCGTTATGGAAGCCCCAACCTGTCTCCTAATTGCGCACCGCCGATATGTAATTCGATATTTCGCATCATAATTGGCATCAAATTTTGAATTTAATCACATTCACACTGCATTAACGCTTGTTACAAAAATCAAGGTTTACAATGTTTTTAATCCTAAATTGAAAACTGAGTATGGATTTAAATTCAGGGTTTTATTATTATATCTGCACTTTTGAGTTTAATTCTTTGAAGCTACATCGAATACTGAGAACACGTTTTAAAATCACAGACCAATTACTATGTAATATTTAATTAATACGCATGACAAACGCACTTGTGCAGTGGGAGTAAACTATTGCTATTTTCAAGATATTATCTCACGTCTGAGTAAGCATGTGTAAGAAAAGTCCGTACGTCAAGTAATATCACCACGCGCGCAGCTAGCCGCGTAGCAAAAATAAGTGGAAGTCAAAGTGGACCCGACAAATAACTCAGTTAATCGCGTCGCCGTACGTCAGCGCCAAGAATTTAATCACAAGAGTCAACAGAGGAGCCGGTATGCCGATGATATCTAGGGACGTCCATTCGCGGCCCACGAGCCGAACAAATTGGAAAGGTGGACTGTGCGAACGCAACAGAGGTTACAATTGAAATTTCTAAGATGCCTGCTAACATTTTTCTTAGTGGAAGCACGTATTTCTCGACGGGAGATGCCACGCAGGCCGGCCTTTTATACAACAGCGACACAAAAACGTTCTTCACCGGGTTTCGGTTATAATTGTATCACAAATGTTGCGATATTGGCCCGTACGTGACTCACTATTTGTGTGCTACTTCTACGACTGGCGTTACGGAATTGCTGAGAATAATTCAGGATCAAATTGGATTCGTTTTGCTTTTTTCTTTGGTCTGCTTCCTGTATTATTTGAAACTTTATCATGAATGCTTTCTAATATTACTGTCTGAATTATTATCGTTAGCAGCTATTAGCCGTCAACTTTTATCCTTCTTTTGAAATCAAGGCTTCATGAAATTGACCTGAGTTAGACAGCTTGCAACTCTCATCTCTTTCTTTCTTGCTTCGCCAAAATAAAAACTTCACTGCCCTAAATATTTCAACCATTAGTGTTAAATGTATCCTTTTAGCAGACAGTCCTGCTAATCAGATAAGCTCGAAAATATGTCAAAAGTTATTACAAACGCATAATCTTTTCGCTAGACAAGAGAGCGTCCGGAATGTATCGAGAGTGAGTATTGTCCGTGTTATCAATGAGTCAGCCGATCGTCTATCAATCATCTGCCAGCACGGCTGTTTAGATGTAGGGTTGCCAAACTTGTATATTTAAAAGGAAAACCTGACTGACTAGTATATCAACTATCAACCAAAATTACTCTACCTAGACCTTTTCTTTCTCTACCGGAAGGTTGTCTGGAAGAGATCGCTTTTAGCGATAAGGCCGCCTACATTGTACATCTAAATCTCTGTAAGCATTGTAATGTAATTGTTTTCTTTGTGCAATAAAGTATATCTTATCTTATCTTATCTAGAAACCTGAAATTTGGTACAGGGAGGCCTTTCATGATGTGATCACAACGAAAGGATTTTCAGAAATTCAACCCCTTTGGGGTATGAAACTCCACGCGAACGAAACCGCAGGCGGACGCTAGTCACTCCATATAGGAGAATCATAAGTTGTTCAGTTTACTATTACTGGATCTTCGTGATGCATCTGAAAAATAAACATCTGATGATAAATATTTTTTTATAATTTTCACACTGAGATATGATGAGACTCAAATTTTAATTAATGAAATTGTTTATTTTTTTAGGTTGTCTTTGAGTGTGGTTCCTAGAGTAGATATTTATTTTTTAACCACAAACAACCTTACAAGAAAGTATACACAAACAAAAACAACCTCCCCAGTATTTTTATTTCTAATTTGTTAAAATGTAATACCTAAATAGTTTTTTTTTCACAGTTTTATTTTTATTTTAGCATGAATGCATCAGATTCTTATTGAAGATACCTGATACCATATGGGTATGACGATAAGGGTTGGTTCGAGTTCCACCTGAGTCAAAAACCGAATGTTTTTTGTGATTTTTATGTTTATTTTCACAGTATTATTTAAAACTTTGAAACATACTTCAGAACCGATACAATGCTAACTTCAATTTTTTTTAAAAGCCCGCGTCGACAACCCTAGAGCCACAAAGTAGACAATGAGAGGCTTGTTAACGAAATAGGCGCAACAGATTTGTTACAATGACTAATATGACTGTGCCTTACACGCTATTTACGGTTTAATCAACAGAAGTAATCGGTGATAAATCGGTAATTTTATCATATTAACCGTAATCGATTTCAAGTTTACAAGACAACTTGTAAGTTTAATAACTTTGTTCTTTGTGTGTTATACGTAATTTTTTGACAATTAATGCATTAAGTTAATATTATTGTAACTTTGAAGTAATACAAAAAAACACTTATATTTTTAACAGTTATTTGTGGCATTAAATTTTTTAAATAAACTGTACAATGAGCTTCAAAATGATGTGTGCGTATAGGTTATTAAGAAAAGCAATCTCATTTCTAGATATTATGAAGAGTATTTGACTTGTTTTAGATTTGGGTTACGCTTCAAATGACATGCGACTGTCGTTGTAGTATTATTATACTAGCATTCGTCAAACCGAAAAAACTAATTTTGCCGCCCTGTTAGCACCACATCTTTTTGATGCTCACTGGAATCTTCAACTTTTTTGTTTTTCATTTTCTGCTGCTTGTTCGCCTTCAATAAGGTTATTTTAATCCATAACAACAACTATGTAAGACGACTGCTATTTAACGATTTTCGCCTACTCATATTTTACGATTATTCAAGTAGTGATCGCACTACTTCATACTTTTATGGCCACTTGAACAACGATATCATGAACACTTTCAGGATCTATTCATGAAGAAGAATGATCGCAATCACCAGATGCCGGTCCATTTATTACCCGGTGACATTCACACAAAATGGGACAATGTTGTCGAAAGTTCAACTGGAAATCGGTAATATTTTGACGATTTCAAAGTACTTGCAAAAGGTAAATATGAATGTGATTTGAAGACACAAAATGCAAACCTTTGAACATATAAGAAAGAGGTCATTTGGAAAGTAATTGCATCATCAATTGGCTATTCGGTCTACTACTCAGGGACTGTAAAATATTTACTGATTACAGTACTTTGACTTTCAAGGCATCACAAGCCTTTTCCTGTCAAACAAGATAGGACACGCTATAGAATAGCTGAGGATCAGCGACTAGCCGCAACTAGTTGAGCACAACCTACTCAGCCATTACAGCTTTTAATACATTGTGTATGGGTCTTTCGAGTATTAGGTAAAGAAGAATATGGATAATATTGGAAGGATTAGGTATGATGAAGGCTTCTCGCAAAAAGCTTTGAAGAAGCCAAATACATGATTTCAATAAAAAAGTTGCTATAGGTAGATGTGACTGAGAATCGGTACGCGAACATCACTAAAGAAAAAAATGTGACATTGGCTAGACGAGGGCGCGCAGATGTGACCGTCGATTGTTTGCAAATAACAAAGTGAGCGCAGGGTTCCGCAACAGTTTCTAATTGTACCGCGACAATGCGTAATCTAACCGGTCCCATTCGACGGCACGTCGCACTGCCCTGACGCAAAACAGGGGCATGTATGGAGAAATATCATAAGCAGATACATGACAAAATAAAACTCATAAGCCTAAATTGCACTTTGAGAGATTATAATGTGCCTGGTCCACAACAATTTCATGGATTGCAATTTAACTTTCTCATGAAAGTAAATCCATTCTTTAAAGTAATTCATAATTCTTAAAACTGAAAGATATGTGTAAATAAAACATCTCGACCGGCCAATGATAAGTTTATAATAAATAACTATGTTATTGGAAAACAAATTATTTATTTCGGTGAATTACTAGGTGTTGATTAGCGCAATGAACCCTAGTTAATGCTCCTTATTTCATTATTATCTTTAGTTATTTGATATTCCTTGAAAACATAATTGGGTTGATAGTTTTTCCTCAGGATAAGATGTGTTGGTTTTGTTACCTAATCTTATGATCACATAAAATGTCTTAAGAAAACTGATTTATTTTCAAAAGATAGGAACAAAATATTACTAAATAGTCGTTAAAAATACTATAAGGCGGCGACTCTACAGTATCCTAGTTCGACACCCAGCGGGTCCTGAATCGCCAGGTGCCGTGGCGAACAAATAAACCCCGAGCTGCGTCTCGCGCCAAATTGCCCGTGTCGATCTGACGCACTCCAAAGCATCTACTCACGTGTAAAATCTCTTCGATTTACACGCTACACTTTAACCCTTCAAGGGTAATCTACCGGCCACATCACACATCACTAGTGTTTACACTTCGCATTACTTGACTACTGTTTCGTAAATCCGATTAGACGAATGCCTTGTTGCACAAATCGGCAAGTAAATAACATGTTTGCGTAATTGTTTATAAAATTACTCACTTTTTGTTTACTTGTGATGTAAATTAAATTGAAACGTTGATTACCTGAAACAAAAACAAAACGTATTAGAGATAACCAATTTGAAAGTAAGAAGCTATGCAAATAATTTATTACATACTATTTAGCCCCAATCCCCATCGTTTCCGTTTTCGTGTGCCTAGAGGCCCCGCCCGCTCGCCGGACAGGACGTTAATTAGAAAATTATGTGGGAAATTATTAATAGGTCCGCCGTGTACACGATTAGATAACAAACTAGTCCATTAGTCGACAAGGATAAACCTTCGACTGTTGTAAGTGTATACGGTTCTAATCGCTGTGTGTTTTGTTTTAAGGTGCAGAATGCATTTGGCTTTGATAATTGAAAAGGACCTTGTATTGGTGGTAGTGAGATAAAGCAGTAGCAAACAATACGGCGTGTGTTAGTCCGGGGGCGGGTGACGCGTGGTTGAGGAATGATCAGCGGAGTGGAAATGACGACTTAATGGATTATATGTGTCCGCCGACACCGAGATAAGTGTCGCGCCGCATCGGGCCCGTCGCCGGAGATTAGGCAATGAAATTACAAAAATTAATAATATAATGGAAATCAACGGAACAGTTTTACGCGCCGATGGAGACGCCGATAAAACGAATTAAAATCGAACGTGTACGCATTAACCCGGCGGATCGTCGTTATTATTTTTGGATCCCAATTTAAATTGGTTCTTATGTCTGTACAAAAATATTCTTTTTTACATAAAACGTTTGTAGAGCCACTTAATTTTACATTTTGTTCAAACGGGATCATTATACAGTGGTATCACGCAACTTTAGGAGATAATTCACATCGTGCGAAACAATAACGTTTCTGTTCAATTTAGTTTCGAATGGTTCTCCGTGGATCATAAAGGCAACTGACCCACATCAAACACATGTACCCACGCAACAATCCAGCACCCCAGACAGTTGCGTGTCGACATGAAGCACCGTAAATTGAATACGAGCATTTTGTTATAACGGCCGGCGAATAGCCCTCGAAATACACATTAAATAGGGCATACAATAAGCAGCGATTTACCGGCAATCTATTCTTTTATAGGGTCAGGACAAGGAACGCCTAGCCACTTACGACAAAAAGTCGAAGGAGAGATCTCCCGCTGGCCTTTTGTGAGACGTTTCTAGGCGCGATGTGGACAAACGACCCGTGGGACCCGTCTTTGAAATATTGAGCGGGTGTCATAGTGGGACGGACGCGATTGCCATTACAAAGCCATTTGCGCTGTTTACATAAAGGAGGAGGGCCGCGAATGGTTCGTTCCGTAGTTGTGCGATTGCAAATTTTCCGCTGGTCGCGTGTCAAAGGAGATAATTTATTGCAATTGAGATATAGCAGGCGCCTCGGGATCGGCCGGCAACACCTCGCATAAATAGCGCCGCGACCGACGCGTCCTACTATCATCTCGACACCAAATAAAATTATGATCACCACCATTTATTACTGCTCCATATTGAGCACATTATTCATACAACTAAAATGGAATATTGTTACGCTCCGAACTAGTATCTTTTAATAAAATTGTAGAGCAAATAAAGGTATTTCCCAGCAGCGAAAGATAAGCCTCATGTCGTGCAATTCCACGTAAGAATTTTAGTTTTATATTTATTGTGTGAATAAACTATTATTTTATTGCAGTTATAAAATTTTATGCACAATACAAGGACTGAAACGCCTGTGCTACCTTATTTATCGTGACCTCTGTATCTAATAAACCAGATAAGTACAGAGGCGCACACATCAACCTTTACAAAACCATAGCAAAATGGGTCTTACGTCAGCCGCATAAGGTGCCCCTATGTAAAGGTTGATGTGAGCGCCTCTGTACATTATCTGAGACCATAAGATTACTCTTTCGAACAATAGTGTCCGATGTCGACAAAAAAGTAAATAAATATTGCTATTATGTAGGAATTAGATACTTTGCATAACATTATTAATTGTACACTTTTGTATTTTTATACTAAGTAGTCTTATTTAGGAATAAAATTAACATGAATGTTTTAGTAACCCATTATGATCCACATAGCACAATAATATAAAATCTTTCTCTCCTCTTATTTTGCAAAACATGTGAAGAGCAAGGAACTTACGCATTTGCAGATATAGGAACATCACAAAGGCACTATTCCTATTCTGTGAGTGACCTTTCCTCATTTCCACGATTTCACAGTTACAAATCACGTGTCATGCCTATTTCTGATATCAAACTGAACAAAAGCAAAAACCTAAAAACAAATTGATTCGAAACCCACCAACAATTAGAGCACATTGTGTGGTGGACAGCACGCAGGTAAAGATAGCCTTCTTTGTTTCCCGGCACGTACTTCATTTTTTGCAAACCCAGGTGAGAAATATGAAACCCCAATAAATAGACCGAGTCAGATTTATAAACGTTCCAACACAAAAGCAACAGTTGCAAACGCCCAAAAATATGCATTCTCCGACATTCTGACGGTTTTTCGTATTTGATAAAAAAAACTAAACAGCCCTTAATAACAGGAATGAGAGTTACGACGCTTAAGTTGTTATAAATCATTGAGAACACAATCTAAACTTAAGTTCAATTTGTTAAATCAAACGGTGCTCAACAAATTGACGGCTACACAAAATGCATAATGTGCGGATGTTTAATTTGATGAGAGGTTTCGCTACGAATGGTGGGAAATTATATCAAAAACGTTTAAGTAAAATAAAATTAAATTAAGCAGTAAGTTCCACAGAAACACTAATTTAGGCTGACTCGGATCGCGTGAGGAAAGAAGGAAATTCGCAAAATTTCGAGATGCGAATTAAATTATAGTTGTGGGAATGATTCATTTATAAATAATAACATATTTTTTGATGACTGGACTTGCAAAACCGTGCTGTACAAAAAAAACAATGCAGCTCTTAAATAATATTAAAAGAATTTGCTTCATTTAGCACAATTTCTAAAACAATCAGTGGGCTCTATTAATTATTGAAACGTAGGTATATGAATTTAGTTTAAGCACCATATTTGCCATTTTTGAAATATATAATTAAACCACGTAATCAATAAACGTCTATAGGTACACAACACACAACGTCTATAAACAAACACTGCTTGCTTCACAATAATTTTGAATAGAAAGTAAAAAACGAAAAAAAAATTACCTAAACCAATTACTAAGTCATTAGGGTAAAAAAACTGACATACCGAAGTCAGGATTGGAAAAAAAATAAGAACTGCGGGTATATAAGAGGCAATTCTTTAATACATTTATTAAATTCAGGTAAATACAGCACACCTTCTCAGTAAGATTATTTTTCTATGTGATGCAAACAGTATAGTTTGAAATTTCTATGGTTAACATCCTAAGCCTCATTAACGTATCGTACTCTTTAACGAGCAACAGATGAGTAATTGCCTAGTTTCACAGTAATAAATTCCATTCATTTCATTAACGATAGTGAGTAAACAGAATGTCAACAATCGTCAAATGTCCGCAATACAATTCTATCAACGGGAGTGTTAACAAGCAGTGACTGTGGCAATGCGCCTGAGCACTACCTGGCCAGCTGCCTCGAGCCCCCACTACGCTCTGCGGGTGCTTCTTACCCCGCGACCATCCCTCTGTCCCACTCGCACATACCGCAAGAAAGCTCGATTGAGCGCTACAAAAAGCGGTTTCACAACGTAGTGTTGTGTGCTACACGCGCTAGTGTGCGTAAAGTGTATTTTTCTGACAGGCTCCACCATGAAACGGATAGAGCGGAACATAGGGCCGCTTTACAGGCGCTTACTACGTTTTAGCGTCGGGCGCATTTACCTGTTGGAACGCGTGAACCGGCGCGGCCTTGTGCGCGAGCGCAGGTTCGACGCGGAGTCAGTTCCACCCCAGACCCCTGCGCGAGCGCACGTGTCACGTTCGCCAAGGCTGTGTAGCGACGAACACGATCCCGTCCAATTAGTGATCTCGCGAGAAACGAGTTAAGTGGCCGGTTCGGCAAGTGAATACGCAGGCTTAGAGAAAAGCAATGGACAAATGTGCGCGTTTGATGCGATGTTCGTGTGCGGTTTCAGTGTGAGCTGATGGATTGAACTATGTAAAAAGTGCAGTTAGTGAAATCAAAACAATGTGTCCGGCGTGTCTGACACGCTCTTTGCTTGTGCTAAGCGCTGCTTTGTCAGCGTTGAGCGCATCCCTATCGGCCACCACTGGTGCGCGCTACCAGGCCCCTGATGAGTGCCGGTGGACCACGGATGACGATGGCTCTGGAGTCGCGTTACAGTGCAGACTGAGGACTATAAACAGTGAACTAGAAAACACGAACTTTAGTGCAATACAACCACATCTTACCGTTAGGTTACATCTAGAGTGCAGCGACGCACTTTTATTCCAAAGTTCTCTAGCCCCAGGTAGCTTCCGACAGTTGATCGAACTGCGGGAACTCACGATAGAATATTGCAAAATTGGTAATCTTTCTGATGGCGCATTTACCGGTCTTCGTGAACTCAGAAACTTAACGATCAAAACTCACAATACAGAATGGTCTACAATGTCACTTGAAATAACGCCTACAGCATTCTCGAGAGATGTACAAAATCTAGAGAGACTAGATCTGAGCGAAAACAATATGTTATCGTTCCCAGAAGGAGCACTTTGCACGCTGAGAAATTTAGAATATCTGAATATGACAGGAAACAGAATGAGAGATATCAGTCATTTTCAATTCTCGACTGCGCACCGCCACCCTACCGAGAAATGTGGGGATAATTTAACAATTCTGGATCTTTCGCGGAATATCATTGACACATTGCCACCAAATCTTTTATCTGGTCTACGTAGGTTGAAAAAGCTTTATCTGCAGAGTAATGGAATGAATTCCATTGCCGACAAAGCATTAGAAGGTCTAATTTCATTGACAACAATAAAATTTTCTGACAATCAGCTGACTAGCTTGCCGCCGGAGCTTTTTAGCGATACAAAAGAGCTAAAAGAAATATATTTGAACAACAATACAATAACAGTTTTGGCACCGGGTTTATTTAGTGACCTGTACCAATTATTGGTTTTAGACTTATCTTACAACGAGTTGACTTCAGACTGGATTAACACTTCCACATTCTCTGGATTAAAGCGACTTGTTTACCTGGATTTTTCTCACAACAGAGTATCGAAAATGGAAATAGCTTTATTCAGAGATTTACACCACTTGCAAATATTGAAAATGCAGGAAAATTTTATAGAACATATTCCAGAAAATGTATTCAGCTCACTGAGCAATTTGCACACATTAATTTTGTCGAACAATAGGCTGACAAACATTGAGAGCTATGCGTTTACTGGCTTGCAGGCATTGTCTGTATTGTCGATAGACAGCAACCGCATTTCTAAAATACACCCACATGCCTTGCGCAATTGCTCATCGCTACAAGACTTGCATATTAATGGAAACAGGCTTGATGAGGTCCCCACTGCATTGAAAGAAATTCCTCAACTAAAAACCCTCGACTTAGGTGAGAATTTGATTGTCAGCATAGAAAATGCATCATTCATGACAATGCAACAAATGTATGGATTACGACTAACAGAGAACAACATTGGCAATATAACTAAAGGCGTTTTCGACCGAATGACTTCTTTGAAAATTTTAAATCTGTCAAGAAATAAAATTCAAAGAATCGAAAGCGGAGCGTTTGACGCGAACGTTAATTTACAAGCAATAAGACTAGATGGAAATTCTTTAAAAGATATTAGAGGACTCTTTGTTAACTTGCACAATCTTGTCTGGTTGAACATTTCTGACAACCAATTGGAATCGTTTGACTACGCCATGATACCGACTGGATTGCAGTGGCTAGACATTCACGCAAACAGAATCGCTGAACTTGGAAATTACTTTGAGATTGAATCGCGCCTATCCCTAAGTACGTTCGACGCAAGCTCCAACAGACTAACTGAAATAACTGGCAGTGCAATACCTAACTCGGTCGAGATGTTGTACTTGAACGACAATTTAATTTCTAAAGTACAGTCGTACACATTTTTCAAGAAACCCAATTTGACGCGAGTGGACTTATACGGAAATAAAATAACAAACTTGGACCCAAACTCGCTGCGAATATCTGCAGTGCCACAAGATAAATCAGTGCCAGAATTCTTCATAGGCGGAAACCCATTAGAATGTGATTGTACGATGGAATGGCTGCAAAAAATAAACACTGGAAACAGAGCAAGAACTCAGCCAAAGTTAATGGATTTGGATAGCATATCCTGCAAATTACTTTACAATCGTGGAAATTCACATGTTGCTTTGGTCGACGCCGCGCCTCATCAGTTTTTGTGTAAATACGAATTTCATTGTTTTGCACTGTGCCACTGTTGTGATTTTGATGCTTGCGACTGTGAAATGAGTTGCCCGAACAATTGCACGTGTTATCACGATCAATCATGGTCAGCTAATGTTGTGGAGTGTTCAAACGCCGGGTATGTGAAAATGTTACCCGAAAGAATACCGATGGAGGCCACGCAACTGTACCTTGACGGTAACGACATTAAAATGCTTCCAAGTCACGCTTTTATCGGCAGAAAGAGGCTAAAGATTCTGTTTTTAAACTCATCAAACATCGAAACGATTCACAACCGTACGTTCAATGGACTGAGAGAACTTGAAGTGCTTCATCTAGATCACAATAGTTTGACAACTATTGAGGGCCAAGAGTTTGGTGGTTTGGACAACTTACGCGAGCTGTACATCAACAATAACAAAATAAAACATATAGGAAAAGAAATGTTCAATCATATGTCACGGTTGAAACTATTGCATCTCCATCACAATAGGCTTGTTACGCTAACAGTGTGGCAAATCAATCCAGCGATAACAGAGATAACACTTTCCTATAACCCGTGGTCGTGCGACTGTGAATATACTGAAATGTTCCGTGAATGGACTAAACGTGTGAATTCAATCACAGATTTATCAAATATCAAGTGCATTTATTCAAAGGACAACAACACAGATTTCATGAATCATGATGACAGTATTTATAACAGGCCAGAATCTGGTTTCAATATCATTTATGAAAATGGCAGCATTTGTACGGGACTTCCAAGTATCAACAACAGTATAAACGGAAATTTGACCGCTACAAAAACTATAATAACTAACGAAGAAGTGCCTGATTACATTCCGCTGCTGGTGGCCACTCTTGGTGCATTTTTACTGGTGTCTTTTGTGAGCATGATAGTGTTTATATTCAGACAAGAAATGAGAGTGTGGTTCCATTCAAAGTTTGGAGTGAGACTGTTTTATAGAACAAGTGACATTGACCGAGAAGACCGTGAAAAGATGTTCGATGCTTTTGTGAGTTATAGTTCAAAAGATGAAGGCTGGGTGACCGAAGAATTGGCGCCTGTGTTGGAAGGCGGCGACCCTTCTTATAAACTGTGCCTACACTATAGAGACTTGCACGTAGGCGGCTACGTGGCCGATAACATAGCGCAAGCCGTGGAATCATCGCGACGTACTATTATGGTGCTCAGTGAAAACTTCATAAGATCTGAGTGGTGTCGTTTCGAGTTCAAATCAGCCCACCACAGAGTGTTGAGAGACCGAAGAAGAAGACTTATAGTGGTTTTGCTAGGTGATGTGCCTCAGAAAGATCTCGATCAGGATATTAGACTGTACTTAAAAACGAACACGTATCTCCATACTGGAGATAAGTTGTTCTGGGAGAAGTTGCGGTTCGCGTTACCTGACGTGCCTGCTAATCAACGGATCAGAGGGGTGCCGAGTCCTGGGGGTGGAGTGGCCATGCACAGGCACCATCATCCTCGAAGCCACTTGGGAGCGCTACCGCCGCCTCCAGTGCATGGCGCCCATCCTGTGCTGCCCCCTCACCCCTCTCACGTGCCCCACCAGGGCCCCCCGAGGGCCTCACCTCGCACCATGTCCGTCCATGTGTAAATGTGTCCAGTGAACAACAGTTAGTGAAGTGATATGAACCATAGGAAGTGCAAAAACGACTGTTTAAAATGTGATGGCTAGTCTGCTAACGTATGTATTGTAAATATTTTTTTAACTGTATAAAAGTACTGTGTACATATGCTTAGTTGATAAGATAGTCTGAAATGACCGTATGGTTAGTTTTTGTAATTAATTTTGTTGTTTTTACCATTATTTAACGAATGCCATTCTGACTAAAGCATTGAATTTCCTAGAGTAAAATATGTAAAGTGCATACAAACTGGTTTTAAATGTATAGAAATGTATTTGTTAGGCCTATTCAGGCTGTGTTTATCGGGCGAAGCTTGCCGGTAACTATAAAATGACTTAATGCGGCAGCACTGCCACTATCTGTGATAAAATTAGTTTTAGTCTAGGTTTGTAAAGTAGTAATCCTATCATTGTATATTTTGTAACTTAGTCATATTAAAAATATTTATTGTAAAAATTTACAAAATTGACTGTGTCAAAAAGTGATAAATGAAAAATAAAACATGAAATGAATTTATATGAACTGTTTTATATTACGCTTCCCCGCTTCAAAATTATTAGTTGAACACATTCAACTAATAATTTTGGGTATAGGTACAATGAAAACAATAGGTATTAGGTAAAAATACAGTAAACATATATCGTGACCTTTAGATTTATTACAATATAATTTTAAAGCAAAATACACGCTTATACACAGACTATTCCGAATAGCATGATATCATTGAGGAAAACCATTTGACAATGTGTAATATCATGTGACTTGGGTAACATTACTAGAAATCGGCGTTCGAACACAAATTAGAAACAAAGTAAATTCAAAAACTATTTGACTAAAGCAACATTACTGGTCTATACAATGATCTCAACATACAATCAATCTACAACAGAAAGAATTTTAGTAAATAATTGAGATATTTTTCATTGGATACTTACTACTTGATTAAAGATAGCTAAATATATTTTAAGAACTCTTGAGTTTAAGATTTATTTAATTAGTTCAATAATTGAATTAATTGAAAAGTCTTAAACTCAAGAGTTCTTAAAATATATCTACTCAAATTGAGCTTTTATAACATAATTTACATTTTCAATAAAATAATTAAGTTAGTTTGTTATCCTAAGGTGATCATGAATACGTCTACCTATGCACATAGAGTGCCGAGATTGCCGAGATTGCATACTTACTTTTATTTCTCCTTCTTCGTCTGTCTCTTTAAAAGAATTTACAGACATTTGGCCTACCATTCATGGCACTATTACACGTCCGAACCGTTTTAAAAATCAATTCCGATGCTAAATAAACTCAGCGTTTGTGAGAAAAACAAGAGCTAAACTGTGGCGGCTTTGGTTTTGGTGTAAACCAGCATTGCGAGCGCAAATAACTCCTTTTTGTAAGCAAATACCATGGCGGATTGTAATACGAGCGCAGTATCAGAATGCGCCGGTGTGGTGCTCATTACCGTTCAATCTGAAGGGAAAGCCTACGTGTTCTAGATATAAAAAGATGTAATGGGAGACATTTCTACTCGGAGAGCGATAACAGTTGACAAATTTTACTAAATGTCGTTTTTGGCCAGATTGCTTATTAGGTATTCTGATATAAATATTACAATTATTTTAGATATGCTGTTAGATAGTTATTTTTTATATCAAGGAGACATGCTATAACAAAAAATAAATAAATTAAAGATACTAATTTAAAATTAAATAAAAGATCTTTTACGTTACTGATATTTATTAAAAACACTAAACGTAGACTTATTCCAACTAGAATATTGTATTTGAAACAGGACCAAGCCATACGGCACCTATTGCAAATAGAAACACATGGGTTATGGCACTGCCTCCAAAAGTGCATTGAACTAATCTTATTAGAAGTAACGATTGCTATCCGATTACGAATCATACCATTATATTCTTATTTGATTAACAACTAGAATTTATTTTATAGTGGTTTTAAGCACTAGTTGTTTTTTTATTAAGTCAGTGGTCAAGTCTCGTATTGTTCATCATCATTATCATGAACAGCCTATCCACCCTATACCTATGACGACCTGCATAAACAGTAATCTTGCGACCTGTATCAGGTAATCCGTCCATCTTGCAAGCCTCGCCTCAATACATTTGCTTTCAGATTGTCGTACGGCCACTTCAACCTGCTAACCTGCTGGGAAGTGTCGGCGATTTATCCTTTTTGTTCTTCTTTATTATTTTTTTCGCTACAACGAGGACACAACTAATTATGAGATGCCATCTGTTCTTGCTTGTTGTCTTCAGGCCCGGTTCAATAAATTGAGAAACATTAAAACATCACAGTAATAAACTCGGTAGCAATTACAAATCTTCGTATAATTACTATGCACCAGAATACTCGTATACCCACACATATCAGAAGTAACCACATCCACACAGTTATTTTAAATTTAAATTAAAGTACGAATTTTAAATTTAAAACAAAACAGAAGACGTATGATTAAAATTCCTGGCTTGCCGTACCGAAGCTCACTCGTCGGTATAGGCAAATAGGTAGGTGCGGCATTCCGCGTTTTTTAATGCAGGATGCGCGGGCGTCGACCGCGAGCCTTCAATCTGAGGTAACAAGCCCTCAGCCGCTCAGCCCTCGGCCGTAGCACTAAGTAGGTGAGAACTGAGAAGTGACCGGAGAGGCTCGAACAAAGGGATAGTCTGTGGTTAGGGTTTTACTGAACTTGCCCTGGTAGTTATACTTTTGTTATATCTGTAGGTAACCTACAGGTATGACAAAAGTATGAATAATATGTCAAATTGATAACATAATTTGGATCCTTTCAGTAAAATTGTGAAAATTTCATCGTTTTGGTTTATGGGTACCATACATTAAAAATTGTTTCGTTAATTATTAAGAAAATGCCTGACGGAAAGCTTTCGTAAAAACATTGACAACTAGCTGAGGGCCAAAACTAAATTATAGCGGTTGTAATTATATCTGATTTTATGATAAACAGACATGTAAAAAAATGCGTGGGTCTTGAGCAACCGCTGTTTCATCTTATTGGATTTTGTAAACCCCGTTCCAATGAAATCTGTTTGCGCCCCCTGGTTGGTAAGGTGTGTTAGATCTTAAATCTAGTTAGGTTCTTAATCGTAATTTTTTATGACCAATGCAAAGTCTAATCAGGTAGGTAGCATATCAATCTCCATCCTGCACAAAAAGGGTCAGACGACGTAACATGATAGTTTACAATGTCTACTTAAACTGCTAGATACTAACCTACTACTAGATACTAACTAACAGATACTAGGTACATTAAGACACATTCAGTTTTTTTACATCAGAGAAATTTATCTGATATAATTTTCAACTGGAATATACAGAAAATTTTACAAAAAACACAAATATTTTGAAATGATATTCATACTACTTTTTATACTTCAATACTGTAAAATGGGGTAAATAGGTACCTGAGTGTGAATTGGGATAAAACTTTGAAGATGTTTCAAAGCTCAAAAAGCGTTATATTTCTTTAATTCTTGGATGTTTTCATATTTACTACAGGTACAAATAAAACCACCTAAAAATTAAGATACTTGTTGGGTAAAAAGAGAAGAGTTTGGGAGGAAGGAAATTCGACTCACCTTGTGACGTCTTGTAGATCGACGCCGTTCTTCTCGTGATGATTTTCGATGATGTACGATAAGTTTTTTTTGCGCGCGCGTTACCGCGGCCGCGGCTGATTTGCTTTAGAGTTTATGATGATGTACTGGATCGAATCGTCTGGGATGGAAGCTGCAGCGGAGCAGGACTTGACCACCAGATATGCGTGTTGAACTCGAACAGGCCGACGAATCACGACTGTCGAATTCCTTTTAGGGAGGGTAGGGCTAGGACATGATGTGTTCCTACCTACATGTTTCCAACATTTTTGATTGTCATAGGAAGTTGATACAGATACAATATCTTTACCTAACAATACTCATTTACTCCATTTAACCGTGCTTGTTAGAAATATTTGAAGTGAAAATGGAAACGGTCTCGACGAACGATAAGCTTCGGTGTATAGGTACAGATAAAATAACATTTAATACTACAGAAATATTATGATCATACACATATATGGAGATCATCACATTATGATCATGTACATATATGGAGAATGTCATCATTTGGGATTTCAACTTACTGCACACATTCAATAGACAAATTTTGATTGACTTTTCTGGTTTGAAAAAGAGTCTTATAACAATCTTGTCAATCTTTTTGTGATAAATAATAAGCTAATGAGATCACCTGTTGGAGACAACAGCAACAGAAATGTTTTTTTAGATATGATTTTACATATCCAGCAAGCTTCGTTAACAATGTAATATTCTGTAAGAAATAATAACTTGGAGCAAAGTGTTTTTAACCACAACAAGAAATTACTATTGGAACGCGAAGTGCTTTCATAATACAAGCACTTACAACGACTAAGTAATGCCAATTTAGAGCCTTTTGTTTATACAAAATGGTAGCCTGTTTCAATTTAAGCTTTTAAATGGGTAAAGGACTTTTTTATGTAGGAAATGTTTACCTACACAAGCAGGAAAACAAATAACTTGGTCAGGAAAAAACCTTTCCATTTTTAAATATTCCCAAAATTATTTCAATATTTATAATTTAATGTAGTTCCAAATATTTTTAAAATTCAAATAGGTGCTTATTCTGAAATATTAGCCTGACGAATACAACAAGAAACAAGAATGTATGTAATGGCATACTCTTGCATTACAGCATCCGTTTATCAAAATAAAAGTCTATAATCGTCAACTCTTGTCAAAATGGTGGAAAAATAAAACCAAAATGTATGATATTGTTAAAGCTAAAACCATTATTCCAAATCATCAGCTGCAATCATCACAACGTAATATTGCGTTAAGTTAAAGGAGTTAATGATATTTCTCACATTCCCACCGAAACAATATCAATTTTGCAGTTCCTTCCACCTGTCTATCTGTCGATATGAAATAAGAGCGACCACATCTACTGTACAAACCAAGACATAATATTTTTAGTTAGAAGCTTAGTGCCATAAAACCAAAAACTAAGTTAAGAATCTGTTAGTAAATATTTTCCATAAAATTGTATTTTTTTAATTCAAATCGGGTTCGCTGGGTTAAATCTACAGCTACAATTAAGTGAGTTTGTTTTATTTTTAACACAGCTGTGAATAGTAATCAACAGCCCGCATTTAGCAAGCGTGAGGTTAAAAGCCAATGAATAGTTGCAGTATATTTGTTTTAATCATGGCGGCTTTAGCCTTAATTTGTTAACAATAGCATGAAATTAAAATGCACACTAGGGACTTTAAGTCAACCTGCTTGGTTTTATTTCGCGATTTAGACCTCTAATATGTTTTCCTGTTGTGTCCACAGTCATCCTTAATAAATCATCCTTAATCTTCCATACCAGAAACATAAACTGTAAGACCTATCCTGTGTTTAGCGGAACATCTGGTAACACTAGAGGGCCCTGAACGCCCGACGCGCTGTGGTCGCACACCGGCTGGCTGCCACCAACTAATAATTTCAACCCAGGGTAGATTAAAATATAGAAGGGTTTCCGCGATGCGAAAGAAAAGTTCCTTGTCGATTTCGCACTCAGAATAAAATTTTAATTAAGGAAAATAATACTTTGGTAGCAAAATAGCAAAGAGAAAAGACTTGATAAACTTAGTAAATATATCTCTTTTTCAGAATGTCAAATGTTGACACGAATTATCCGTCATCCTCAATCAACTACTCTGTATGTGACCGTTACATCGTTAATAACATCAGCAGTCCTGATACCAGCATATCTATAACTTTTGACCACTGCTGCACCGCTCGCCGTCATCAGGATATTTGTATTTTAAAACTCATACTAAGCAGGAAAATTGTACGATTCGGGTCAGTAATTTGCCCAATCCATAATTTTGCTGACTTGGAAAGTTCACCCGGATATCTCCCTCGATACTTACTTGCCGATCAGCAAGTCGTATTGAATAGTCGTGACATGGACTTGCATTGTTTTTATGGACAAATGCCTTATCGATAAAGTTCAAACCGTTAAAGCTTGCTTCGTGTGGAAATCATCGACAGTCCTTTTTAACCTCTAAAACAGATAAAGTTCTGTTCCGACGCTTGAAGATCATCAACTCTTCTTTGGTTGATGAAGGCATGTGAGCAGCTCCTGCACGACTTAACATTTGTGAATCTAGTAGATTTAATGTTAGTTTTTTTTTACACTCATCGAAAGTACTCTCAAAACCAATAAGATTGTCATGCAAATAGTAGCCGGAAATTGAATAAAAATTAGCAGAGATAAAAAACAAAACATCTTCAACCAACCAATAGCCATTATCATTTAGACTTTCAAGCACATAATCTGCGAAAGCTACTGATCACCGACAAAGCTATATCCGATGCGTGCCAAATCGGCATAACGCCGGCGACTAACGTACTCGGAAACAAACGCAGCGGCGCCGATACTGGGCATGCAATAAGAAAATGCACCGAATGATACAAGCGGACCCAAGAGGTAATTTACGGCCGTCCGTTCGCCCACTAGCACGCACATAACAATTTTAGCTAAGGCTGACCTGCGCCCACGCTTTTATGACACGCATAATAATATCATATTGCAGTATTTTATACAGAACTGGCTTCTACTATGGCAGAGTCAAACACTATTTGTCAAACTGACAAATAATAATTATTTGATTAATCTAACAATACAATGAACTATGGTGATTTCGGGATTTCTAATAACCAGAATATTTTCATTCGTCTTTCATGATAACTCCATTATGCGTAAAAGGTTTAAGCGGCCAATGACGCTAAAGACAAAATAATAACCTAATTCCATTTTTTTACTTATGATCAGACCTTTACTAGCTTTTAGCCATGTTCAACTTTGTACGTGCAGGCCTTTTACAATATTACCATTATTTTCCAGTTGTTCCAGTTTGTTGTTCCTCTGTACTTTCATATTTATATTACCAAAAATTCTTTACAACTCCTGGTTTTGATGCTGAAAGATGGTTTGAAAAAGAGGCCACTGGGAGCATTCATAATGGGCCACAGACTCATTTTTTATAGTTTCATCTGGATTAATCAACCTCACCTACAAATAAACGTTAAATTATATCAGTACCTTGAGTTTGACTGCAACTTTAATTATAACTTTATTTATTAGAACTACCGTGTCTACGGAATGAATTCTTGCGGCACATAAATGTATTTCCGTTAGACACGCTATATTAATTAATACATATTAATTTACCTCACCTAATAAACATTCACTTCACACAGCAGGTTGCGTAAAAGTATTTTTTTCCTAAGACCGGATACGTTTTCTGTGAAATCTTAACGTTTTTATCTCCTACAGGGCGTTGTTGGTCTCAGGAAATGTGCCGATTGCGTGCCGTACGGCAATAGAGATGAGACTTATTGCTTAGAAATCAGGGACAAATAAGATGATTATCTCTCAAAATGACTTAGATATAATGTAATTTAAGTTTCATTTATCAAACACGACACCAGTAGCAGTTTTTAATGCGAGTTCGAATGAAAGTTTGGTGTAATGGTATTGTCGAAGTGGTTATTTGAATACTTATTTAATTGTGATTTATGGATGTCTTAATATCTTTACTTTCATAATCTGCTTAATTTCCTCAGAATAAGAAATAAATTCTATCAAAAATATTTATGTTAGTATCATGTCAAGCAGCGGCAAGATAACAATCTGAAATCAAACGAAGACTTAGTAACAGTTCTACTATATACCTATATAAAAAAATAATTTGTATTGTTATATGGCGGAGAATTTTAAGGTTATTTGCAGGTCGTAGAAAGCCTGGTTTTAATCTTTAGCTCACGGAGAACCCGACTCGTTTAATCCAGCACCATATTAAAAACACATGAATGCGATTGTGATAGGCTTTCACAAGAATCCATTCACAACCTACATTAAAAGAAAAAAAGACCAAATATGTAGAAGTATAAAACAGAGATCAGCTTAATAAACCTAAATATACAATATGAGATAACAATACGTTTTGGCTTTCTTCTCCTGCAAAACAATTTAACTTCGTGCAACTCGCAATTTCAGATAAACCCTTCAAAATCTGAGATCGTTTAATTTCCAACTCACACTTGTCATGACTTAAAAAAGTATACATCTCAATTTGTTTCGGCTCGTTACGTACAATGAAGGAGGTTTCCAACCCTTTCCATAGGATACGTAAATCTTTTGAGCGCGATACGGCGGCCACTTCCGGCCCCGATGGATTAATTAGAAAAAACCCAGTATTACTGCGTGAAGATTGATACGGGCGTGAGGGTTACATTTAATCTGATCATCTACGTGTCTTCATTCCTATTCTAACATATTTTACGCCTTATCTTTGTAAGTTTATTAACGAACATGAAACGTTTATCATTCATTTTAGGTTAATCCTGAACATTTTAATCTGGTCCCCTTTTTCAAAAACATGTTAGTTGGTTGCTAATTGGATACAATTAACTATTACAATACAAATGACTTGAACTTTTTCTTTTGTCCATGGAAGAAAACTTGCAATACTACAGGTGTCACCAAATCGTTGTTAGCCTTTGAAAAGAAAAACGCTTTTTTATTGTAAGCTATAATGTCATACCATGTCGCAAACCCCGTCGTATTTATTTTTCCTAAGGTGATTATCTAAGCAAATTCACTATTTTGAGAAATAAATACTTTGCAAATCTGAAACCTGATAGGTACTTGGCCTTTTGAAAAAATTACAGAGATCTGATAGAAAGCGCCCCCGCTTTCTATCAGATCTCTGTAATTTTCGCTATCCTTAAAACTAATGTTTTGAAGGATATAATGCTGTTTTGAATCCGAAATCAAAATACGTTATCGTCGAACATTTCATTTATTTTTTAATAAAGCGATGGTTGTCGAATATTGGGTTAGTTAAGCCTTTAAATAACAGACCTCTGAAAAATGCTGCACAACAAGCAGTTGGCGTTAGGTGACTGATTTTATACTTAAGGGAACAGGCTAGCATTGAGAGTGCTAGCCCGTTCACACCCATCTAACAGGTTTATGTTGGGTTTTATATATCGACTGAATTTGACAGAAGCAAACATTTTTGGCCTCCTTTATTTAAAACTAAAGAAAACTTGTTGACGTCTCTTGTCTTCGCCCGATATTTCATGGGACACATATCGCAGTAGATTTGTCACCCAATAAATACGAAGCTTAAACCTCTAAGCTCCTGATACTAATGACACTAAAAACATCTATCATGGCTGGAAAAGATTAAAAACAATACGCCATATAAGATTTTCTTAGCAGATTATAGGACCACATTCGCAGACAGTTACAAAGTATCTGACTCATTGGAGCATGCGAACTTCGTACTTAACAAGAATTAATCTAGTCTGGTTAAGGCTCCGGTAATATTTCCCGGGAGTGTTGCTCAAACAATACGAATCACCGTACGACCGTCACAAACGGCAAACGCAATAAATTAAACCAAGCCACCGGCTCTCAACCTGTCCCGTTACGAATTTTCAAGCATTAACCTAATGAGGTTTATTTATCCATTCCCGAACAAGTGGAAAACAGCACGATATGAAATTCAATATTTCTATTGTCAAGTATGCGTTGATAGAAATTATAATTCAAGGAAGAAGCTTACACTATAGGAAAAAGCCATTACAGAGTTGTTGGGAGGTAGGTATAGATGCTAAAAGGGAACCTAAATGGCATCTCAAGAGTTTCAACACCACCACACCTTTACTCAGGACATCCTGTTGAGGGACCAAACGAGGCCCTGACAACCGACCGATATCTGGATAACAGTTAAAAAATAATAATGACAATGTAATTATGGTTTCTGACAATACAAGTATAACCTCATGACCGTAAGTGAAAAGGGTTCTAAATCAATTTCTGAAATCAAACTAGGCAAAGCCAACTACACAACTAGGGACACACCTAGGGGTGAGTCCTAGTTTACAAATTTAAAAAGATTAAAATGTAAATATTTTACAAGGTACTAGCAAAATTACAGACTTAGACAAAGAAAGTTAGTAAAACTTAGACTTAGAAAATACCAGACAGGTTGACTAAGTTGATGAAAAAGTTTGAGACTTGTTACCTTGTGAACAACGCGGAGGTGAAAAAAATGAACGCGACTCCGCGCTGTGTCCAACATTAATCAGAGCTCTGAGAAGGCGTAGAGAATTTATTTTACGATTGTTACAGCGCCGACGAAACGTTAAAAATGCTGTTGGGGCTATATTGAAACATTCGACGCATTGTTCGCCGCGATCGGCCGATAACGCACCGGGTTCCGACGGCTAGTCCCAGCTAGCACCTTGTTGATTTTCCAATGTAAACTGTCGGATGCGACCCGAGACCAGTTTCTTTTTAGGGTTCCTCATCAAAAAAGGTCAAGAAATGACACATTTTTGACAAGTGACACTTAATACCAACAGATTTGATGTTAACTAAAATGCATCGATTACTACCAAAATCCCAAACGTCACTTGACATGTTGCTAGAGCTAGAGCTGTTTCTAACATACCCGTCAAGTTTTTGTAACATAGCACTCTTTAAAGTGAAAAAGTATAGCTAGAAACTACTACGCCATAACTAGTTGTAATACAAAGTAAACAGGTATATAGCTACTTGCTTGGATGTAATTTCCTTATGAAACTTTAAGCTTTAAAGTTACAGTTCGAAATTAATTATAATTTTTTGCTGATCTAAGCATCATGGCGTTGTTTTGTACAATAACCCATCAGATCACATTTGTTTAAATATCGGCTTTATTTTTAGTTTAATTTCTTCTATCAGCCTGCTAAAGTTTTTGAATAATTTGCACTTATGCATATAACCTCTCTGTGAATGTTACCTGGAGAGCACTGAAGCACTTCAACTGAACAAATATTTTGTTCGTTTCGAACGGTAACTTTCTTATAGAACACGCCTTTTATACGAATATTTTATATTCAGGGGTCCGTGGACTAATTGTTTCGAATACAACAATACTGCAAAATTGATAACAAATTCTCTAAAGTTCCAGCACAGCAAGCAAAGCCTTGATGCTGTTGAGTGTTCCCTGTTTTTCGTACATTGTGCTGTGTTATTATATGATATGTTATTCGATTTGTCATGTTGCACGCTAAGGCATTACATTGGTAGGACTTGATGAGTGTTCGGTATAAAAGAGTTTTCAACACACTTGCTCATAAAATGGCTCTTATTTCACTGCAATTAGGCACATAATGACACCTATAATCAAACTGTGACTTTTTCATTACCATTATTCACTAGTGAGTTATAGAGTTTTTTTTTATTGGTTGAATTGCTTTGTTCTTAGAAAAGTTTCGATAAAAAAAAGATCGTGTTTAATAATACAAATAAAAATATTTATTTCAAATATAGGAATGAATAAGGAAAAATTATATTCTTTGGCACATTAAATTTATCAGCATAGCTATTTGAGCGGTTGGCGCCTTTTTCTTTTACTGACGTTTGTTTTCTAAGACAATATTACAAGAATGCTCCAAGTCTATTTTATTAGTGGCCAGTTCGACATTCGAATTATTCGTCTTTGGTGAAAAGCTGTCATGTTTCTGTTTTTTTTAATATGCAAAGAAAACGATAACATACAGCCTACCTCAGAATAAAATCTCATTGCACCTAAACATTTTTGACTACACGGCCTTGCATTCCAAATTCAAATCACTTTATGCACTAGCGTAAAATAAACCCAGTTCTAGTTTTATGTAAATAAAATGAGTTTCTAACATTATTTTCTTCACAATTGTGTTGAAAAACGTCGTATGATACACGTGTGTATTGATGATTACCGTCCTCGGCTCTCTTAAGACCCTTGCCTACGGCTCGGGTCTCAATGGCGCCTCAGCGGTAATCACCAACATTACACACTTGTACCATAATGTACTATTATTCACTTAATAGTTTCAAGACAGCTTGACTAACATTATGGATTCTGCTGTCTGAAAATAATACTTTTCATAAATGAGTCTTTTCATGAATAAGCGTGATCAGTGAATGTACCTACCATTGATTTTAGTGATAACTGGATTTTAGTGCCTTGGAAGGCATATAAGCTGTTGTTATAGAACGTTATCTCGAGAGAGCCAGGCAATGGTACAATGAGTAATGAGAAAAGCCTTAATAAACCTGGTGGTTAATTAAGGGAGAAATCGTCAGCATTAATGACATTTTTTTTGATTTTGGACATCGCGACACTGCTGTCTGGAGGAAAAATTGTTTTTTTTTGTTGATTTGTTTGTTAGTGTTTAATTTTTGTGTAACAATTTAGTTTTGTTTGTTTTTATCTTTTTTTGTGATGTAGTTGCGATGTCCAGATGAAATAAACGTTTTTTCTTTTCTTTTCTTTTTTCTTTTTTAATGTGTACTGATTTTACTAATCTAAATAAACAGTATATCTTTGGTTCGAAACCTTAACTTATACTTTCGACTCGCACTTGCTACGATTTTTATTGGTACTGGTTTGGTGTAGAACGGAACGCGACTCCGTATCGATCGTCCGATTAAACTAGGAGATATCATAATCACCGGTCTGCGCGTTTATCGACGCATAATCGGAGACCGGCAATAAATTTGTCCCATTTTAATATCCTAGAGCAAGTTTTCTCAATTTGAATGTGTACAACTATTAGATTTTACAAATGACATCAGATTAAAAAAAAAAATACCCTTGAAACGAGAGCAGTCGATTAGACGAAATGAAAATAAAAATGCAACAGTCACAATATTTAAAGCTCTACAAGATGTCTAAGCTGTTACACTACGCAAAAGGTCTATAAGAGTTAAACTGGTTGGAACTTTCATATTTTTACGCATAAAAGCAATAGTTATCACGTTCTTATTTCATATTATAAGAATAGATTCCGTTATTCAAGGATGAGTACAAGTGTACCACAAAGGAAAACATCATCATTCCTGGGAAACATGACTGAGGATATTCAAACTAGCTAATTACTTCACTGTGAAACCCGAAACTACATATCCATGATAAAGTTCCTTACTTTGTGTTACATTTCACCTCCGAAGATTATTCAATACGACAGAAGCCGGCGCGCGCCCTGTAAAAGAGTTCAACGCGATACCGTTTCGTTTCTATACTCTATCTATAGCTCGTCTTACTCTACCATGAAAGGTCTCGTATAAACTAGCGTATACAAATGTTCTGCGATAAATGTTGCACGACGACCGGCGATGTTGAGCGATGTCGAATCACGTCATGTGATTTTATGTAAATAATTTATTTTCAATAAAAAAAGACTAATTTGTTTTTTTTTTAAACTTAAAATTGTTTTCTTAAATCAATTGATAGTGTATTGTGTAAGTAGTAGGTAGTGTATGGGTAGGTGGTTGTGGGTAGTGTATGTACACATACTCAGGTATACATACACTACAGTACGTGTATAGTAGTGATAATCCTTGCAAAGCATTAAAATGGGCGTAAAAATCGTTAATCAACAAAAACACATTACAAAGATTATCTTAGGTTTCCTCGTATCTAAAATGAACTTTCAAAACTTAGTAACAGCGGTATCGTTAATCTCTCCTCGTTAGCTTTACCGACGTAACCTGTTATTTTTCGGAGCTATTACGAAACCAAACAATATCATGTGCTGGTTATAAAGTACTCTGTGACTCACCACTAACGATCTTCATTGGACGCGAAACCATTTTGACGCAAATTATACGCTGTTATGAGCAACAACGTTAATTAAGTTGCCTGCACGAGAATAATTTGATTATCAAATTTTTATTTCAATTATATTTACAAGCGGTTATTATTTCAACGGTGCTATTTGTTCCCGCTTTATCATTTCTAAGGAGGTCCGATTGTTAATTGAGCATCAGTCACGCTTCGTCTAAAATCCGTTGCTTATTAATAGAACAGCCTGTGGTTTGTTATTTTCATATAACACCTTAGTAGAACGGCCCAAGCTACATATTGCTTTGATGAATTTTTACACTAGATCTTTTTCTTAATAATTTGCTAAGTTTAAAAAAACAGGGTTTTGTTTTAATGGGCCCCGAAATCTAGAATGTCAGTGAAGAGCAACTCACGTATAAAACTCTACAAGCAACTAGAACATTTTAAATATTATTAACACAACTATTTTACCTTGCAAAATTTTGTTCACTGTTTTAATTACTTAAATATTTTGTTACAGATTTCTGCATAAAACAGTGAATGGAATAACGCTGCCTTAAAGCTAAAACACACCAGGAACATTTGGCCGGTCAGTCAGGGCACGGCAATAGTATTCTTTTACCGTGGTCAGGGTCTCGGTAACTTAGTAATAAGAGCAGCTGCCCGGTATACTAAAGGTATACGAAAAACACAAGTTTGAATCGAGCTCATTTCCTTGATAGAATGATTCTGTCTAGGATCTCTATCTGAACTAATAATATAAAGCGGAAGGGTTTGTTTGCTTGTTTGAACGCTCTCATCTCAGGAACTACTGGTTTGATTTGAAGAATATTTTTTGGCTTGAGAATATCACGATTGCACGCGGACGAAGTCGCGGTAGTCCGCTAGTCTTTAAATAAAAAGACACAGCCTTGATGATGCTCAATGGCAGAGAGAAAAAATGTTTTTATTATTAAACTATTTGAAACTTCAACTTTCTTTATTCATATTTAAGGTCAACGTTCGAATGTCTATATGATTAAAAACCACTAAGTTTATTGGAAACGAACACAAAAGTTAAATAATATGCCTGTTGTACAATTCAACGTAAGAACGTTACAATTTAAAGGACGAAATTATATTCTGTGGTTGGTTTTGTTGTACGTTTTATGTCATTGTATACGTTGACTCGTCTGTAATGTATAATTAAATTAATTAGTGCTGAACAAGTTAAAGATGTTTTTTAAAAAAGGGCATACTTACTATAAGTTTTGCATACACAGGCGCATTTTGTATATTTTGAGGTTTTTTATTTAAAATTATTTTATTTCTACTCTCTAGATGCATTCTTTTGAATATAAAACTGCATTAAGAAAAGACTCATGGTGGCATTAAGTAAACTCTTTCATACCTTAATGTCTCTAGGCAATAATTGCGTTTCAAAATACAGATGATTGCTAATTTCCATGTCCATCAACTGTTTGATTTTAGCATAAATAACTTGAACTTAACTTTAACTATGTAGTTAATTGTTGTTTAGGGATGATTTCCGTGAGAACTAATATAGAGCTGTTTTATTGCAAGTATTTTACCTAGCAGCTTTTCCCATAGTTGTAACAATTTCATACACGTAAAGTCAAGTGAAAGATTAAGAGCGTCTGGTCTACATCGGATTCGATGGGGAGCTGATGAAACACAACGACACACGAAACGTGAAGAGACATAAAGAAAATAGACTAACTGGACTTACCTTCGATCGACAAGCAACCGTATTTCTAGATGAAACGCTGGATGTGTAAAGACGTGATCTCTGCCTATGATCTATTGAAATTAAGGCGTGATTGTATGTACGAAATGATGGACGACTTTTGTTTAGTTTATTGTTTTTTTAAAGTAGAAAAATTAAGGTTACTGGCTATTTGCCTGAGCTTACTGGCTACACGTCGTCCGTAACATAAGTAGCAGCTTTATAATCACCTGTGAATCCTGTGATGAGTTGAGATAAAGTGTTACGAACTGTCACATGTGTACATTTGACCTGTTGTCTTCTGTACGAATGTGCACATTCATCATCATCATCATATCAGCCGACCGACGCCCACTGCTGGGCATAATAGGCCTACCGCAGTAATCTCCACAACGATCGGTCCTGTACCTCCGTACGTATCCAGTGGCTGGCAGCGACGGTGAATTTCATTCGAAAGTTTCATTTGAACTTTCAACTCACCTAGATACTTTAAAAAATTAGCACACGCCCTACTCTCTGTCTGTATTTACAAACGTAATTTCTAACACTTAAACTATTACAAATTTGACACAAGCAGTTAGTTAGTTGGTTAGTTAGTTACTGCTAGTTTTATGATCGTACCCAGGCGGCGCACTTGCGAAAATTCGTCAATCAACGGCAGTGATACGAAGCCGGAATGTTAGTGCAATTGGACCACGATTTTATTACTTCTAAATGACCAAATCACTAGACGATTTGTTATGATGTACCTATAGATGCTTCAATGTTCAATTTAACAAAACTTTCTTTACAAAAAATTGCACAGCAATTGCAACTTAAGCACTTTCAAACCGGTTGCTGCATTTAAAGGTAATTTGAATTGAAGAATATCACCTGCATTTTAACCCTCTTATTCATAAAAACGAACGCAACGCTAAAGCATAGTTTAAGCAATTGACGTGCCTTGTCACTTACTCGCAAACGGCGGCAGTAATAAGAGTGAAAGAGATAAAGCTATACAAAAGTTAACGTGATGTTGAAGCGCTGTGCTAGCGCTATGCTATATTTTAAATTCATATGATTGTTCATTAGTCAGATACAAAATAACTACAACATGGGCATTGCAGATTTTAAAGCGTGGGTACATTATGTCACATTACAATAATCACATTCCAGTTTTTAATTTATACTAATCTGACTAATTGCCATTGGAAGAAAGTAAGCAATTTGACATCGCATCTAATTCATAATGTATCCGTCAACATCGTTAGATAGTGGATATCGTGTAACAAAACACAGAACCGAAAAGTAGACGCAGACTACAATCAAACAATCGGCAATTTGTTATGAATGTTACACTCATAATACAAAGATGTACAGTAAACAAGTTCGGCGTGTTTGTTCGTAAGTGGTCGTGTATCATTTAATTACTATCGATACGCACTTCGCTGTTAGTGGGCCGAATACTGACTGCCGACTGCCGTTTGGGAGGGGAAACTTAGTTGATATTCTGATCCTTACGGTGCTTCTGCTATTAATTTATCGTATCGTCATTGCTGAGAAAAATCCCTGATACTTCAATAATAAATGAAAAAGAAACTAAAACCACGAGATTTTTTTTTAGAAATTAATTCGAAAAGTAGTCCTGCCAATATCGCCGAAAGGCATAAATTCTGTTTCTGCACAGGCCAGACCTTCGTAGAGTGGTTTCGAGTGGTCGTGGTCCAGTGGTTGACTTTGGTCTCGAGTTCAAGCCTGGTCGGAACACCAACAATGTGTTTATCGCTCGATTTGCGGTACTATTGAACTAACTATTGCGGCCGAAGCTTATACAAACAAAAATCTAAAAACAAATTACAAAGATATTTACTAAAATAAATATCTCTACAACGCCTATAGTCAACAAAAGAAGCAATTAATGTATTCCCAAATCGAAATATCCGAAACGATAACAAGCATAATTGGTCGCCAGAGGTCCGAGACGGCCGATACTCTATAATGGCTGGAAGTATTTAACGGAGAGATAAAATCTTAACAAAGGCGATTTGGTTAGCCGTCTTGTTTTGGTACTTACAGCATTCACGTATGCACCTATATACCAATCTAGCCGGTGTCCGACCGGTCTTACTTGACCTCTATCTGGTTTAAGATTAGTATAGAGCTGGAGCGATAACAGAATGAGGTAAGGAGGAGTGGCGGGTCGCAGTGAAATGGTGCCTTTGTAAATGTATTGACCCCGGCTGCGTGCCAGCGTGCGTCGGTGCCTCGTCTATGATATGTAAATGATAATTGGTTTCCGAATAGAAAACGTTCTGTTTATGTTGCCATGAACGTTCGGGGGGCAAGTGCCTATAATAACTTTAATACGCCCATACTGACCGTTCGCTGTAATTATGTGATAAGATTGTGTTAATATTTTCTCTACGATGTTTGACATGAGAGAATAGTTATGATAAAGTGAAATTATTGCGGCTAGTAGCTATCATCATCAACTAATATTATTTTTCTATGATCAATTTGAACCATTTAACGGTACACATTCAGTAATTTATCAATATCTACATGCTATGTAGGTATGAGCACACCTACCGTACATTGCAAACCAAATTTATGAGACCAGAATTATGCGTGTTTGTGAATTAATATTTACAACACTGCTTATTTGGTCTGACATTAATTTACCATCGCGTACGCATAAAGTACGTAAGTGCTAAAGCAGTGTTATCGCTACCACAATAAGTTCAATAAGCATATTATCTGTACATTCGTATCTGCTCTCTTGTTTATGAGCAAATTATTAATGCGGGCGATAATAGCAACAATGGCGTGTACAGACAATGGTTTTAGCTGAAACTAAGCGCCTGTAGCCTTAACGTCGAGATTTGTAACACAATACACGCGAGAATAAACTCATTTCTAATGCAATCAAGTAATCCCGGAGGAGTCTGGTATCAGGGAGCTTGCGTTGGCAATTTGAGGATACGCGAGACGAGTACGTACCAGCCATTGTCGCGTACGTCACACCTCCTGAATTATCCACGACGCTTTTAATCATTGGTGCGTTTTATTTGCGCTTATTTAATTTAGTATTTATTCAATCTGCCCCCGGCGGTGTTCTTATTTCGTTTGCACCTTTTGTGACAGGCTCATTGAGCGGGAGGTGTCGGGATGTATTCTCGGCTCGCGGCTCAGTTTACACGTTCAACTACGGCGCCTTTCATCGTGCACAAAGCGTAATTGAATCCCACAGAATCCTACGCAGGCCGTAAGATTTAATAGGGCATTTAAACACTCGCATTGGCCATTGTGAGTCGGTTTTGTATGCGATTATTCATCGCAAACCGCAGCGCAGCTAGCTTTCCGCAAAGCGCTGCGTTAGACAAAGTGCGATACGACCTGAGTCGCCATGTGCGGTTCCATGTGTATTAAAATCCAACCTCTTGTGTTAGTTTTACTTCTCCAAAACCCCTCATAATAACAGTGCCACATTACTCAAGGATCTGAGAATTAATTTTAAGGTGAAGGTAGGAATTTAAGTCAGCGGGCAGTGAGCTTAGTAACCCTGAGGCTTTGAAGCGCGTTCATAGTTATATAAATTTAAACGGACGTCAAGGCAGCTTAGTTGTGGTGTTACAACGAATAGAAACTAATGTATGGATTGCAGGCCACCGCTTTATTTTGACCTACCATAGCACTGTCATTAGCTCAGCGCGCTGACTGCTTTGGGTGTTGCGCCAAAGAATCAGAGTTCTCGTTTAAGTGGGCGCGTCAGTCAGCTCGTAAAATTGGAAATGGATCGTCGTAAATCGTCGATATTGAGCCGAGTCGCAAATTGCAGCGCGTACGCGGCCGCGCATTCGCAGTCTTGATCACTGTTCTCAGCATTTATATCCTTCCTTCTGATACATCGTAAACATTCAAACTATTCAACACTTTCATACGCCATTACCTATTATATTCGAAGCATTTACCTCAATTTTCTGCCAGATACTATTGACTTTGACGGTGTAACAAGACACGTTTATGGATTTCGAATTTCCTAATCTACAATTTTATTGTTTTAAAATGAAGTCGTATAATGAAATGAGTAGTTTATGAATACACTGAGTAACATATTTCACATTTGACGGTCGTGTAATGCTATACTTTTCTGGAAGCTTGAGGTAGGCGGTGTATAAATTAACTTGTCATAAAAGGTTAATGTGTGGCTGCGATAGGAAACACATATCCTACTGTTCTTGTCGCAAGAGTCGCGTGTCGGCTCGTAAATCTAATACTGGGAAGAGCGCCGTGTGTCAACTATAAAAACGCAATATCATACATCGATCAGGTGGTACACAGGCCAACAATGGGCTGGCTATTGTGGAGTGCTATCTAATCGTAATGAATATAAATTTTCAGATGACATTTACGATCGGTGCGCGCCGTGATACTGCATCTATATAGACGTGATAGATACCAGGTTTAATGCACGCACACAACCGGGATCAACTATAAAATACTATGGTGTACCGCGCTGTATCAATTTGTAGCATCGAGGGCGTAATACTATATATCCTTTCGTTTATCAGAAAACATTGTTGCAATTCTGTGTTGTAGCGAATCAATTACGATTTGGTAACCAGATAGGCTACTTGTGTGTTAAACCTTCTTAGACTGGCTTGAAACGATTACTCGTGTGTAGATTGTAAATAAGGCAAATAAATTAAACTCCTGGAAGATTAGCTGCCAGCAGTAATTCAATTATTCAGGGAACCACCTATTTGCAAATTCTACGAAATTACTTTTGTGCACTGATGAGACACAGTGAGGCAGAAGTAAATACTACATATTACGAAAATTTGCTTTGCAGGTTTCGATAGCGGCTCTCCTAAAACAAAAGCAGAACAACACGATAAAATACCTACGGTAAGACAAGCATTAATGTCAGAAACGTAAGTTCAAGACTGCGCTTGTGCAGTTTACATTTCGCTAACAACCCGCACTGAGCTCGTGAGTTGCAGTGCTCACACTGCAACTCACGAGCTGTGCCCAGCAGTGGGATGTCTAAAGGCTGATGTATGATACCAAGGATGACAACCTGGAGAAGACACTGCTAATGCTTATGGGGAAAATATAAAGAAAGAGATCCAGAGGACGGTCACTTGTGGACTGTTTAGTCAAGAAAAAAAAAAGCTCAAAAAAATTTGACCATGTTTCGCCAATTTATTGACATAGTAACTCAACTGAATAATGATGAAACGTCGAGTTAGAAAGTGATGGAAAATATAAAACCGCGAGTAGAATTTGTGTAACTTTTTATTTGAAGAATGAAAAGCGTAGATATGCGGCAGTGTAATTTCAAATACGCAATAAAAATAACTACAGCTATATTGAAACAACGGTGCAACGGTTAAGTTAAATACACGCGAACGCAATATCATCGTTAAACCGTTGTCGAGTGGAAGCTATATTTAGCTTTTAACGATAATAAAGATTATGAACTATTAACTTTCGAGAGGCCTCTTTCTCTATCAGTGTACTGAAGACACACTTATCTGTTTGAAAAGAAGTCAAGAGGCTACTTAAATGCTCAAAAACTTATTTTGACACAAACCATTGGTCGAACTTTCATCTATTTTATTTTTAGGCACATGACTGCCCGTAAAGCAGATGAAAAGACATCTTTAATGAAGTGGATGAGGTAAAGAACAGCGTAGACGAACTCAAATCTTCTTATTCCTATTACGTAGTACTATTGTAACTACTCTAAACTATTTTGGTTTTTTTTTATTTCCTTTTGGCGACCGGTGTGGTGTTATTGTGAATATATCGGCTACTAGAAGTTAACTAGATCCCCGCACAGTACAAACATTCGTGTGTATGGATATGTGGGTTAAGGTAGGAGCCACAAAACGCCCCCACCGGCACATTCAAATAGTTTGTTCACCGTGACGGGTCTGCGGTTTAACTAGTAAGTACAGGTAAAATGTATAAAAATCACAGAAATTCTGCCAGTATCGGCATTTTGTGGCGGCGTTTGGTGGCCTGTTTGCGGGGTCGCGTGGCGGGACTTCAGTTGCAAGTCTCTATGGTACTCGTACCATAAATTGTGAAAAAAACTTGACTTCATACAAGTACTTTATGCTTTAAAACGCTGTCGCAAAAAAAAAAACAAGAGAATGTCATACCAAACGCCAAAGCGAAGCCGCATATTTAACATCTATACAATCACCTTTCGAGGCACTGAGAATACATAACTATTCATTAAACGTCCTGACTGTATTGTAGCAGACAAAACATAGTTACATACAATGTATGAGTATAAGGTTATAAAATATAAACCGAGTTGAGTTTAAGGACTCCGGGATGGCCATTAAGAAGGGGTGCGGGTGAATTATTTACCACAATGACATCGGCTGGCATGGCCTGGCATATAATTTGCCATACACGCGGCAACCATTATGCTCTTCGGCGATTCATTCCATTTAATAAGAACGGCCGCTACCGCCAGTTGTTTTACAGAAGGCTGCATAGTAACACATTGCATTGGCGAGATAGTTGAACGAACGGTATGGCCTTTTGATTGTTAGTGAGATAAGGATATTATAGCTGTTATAAATAATTACACTAGGGATATTCCGAATTCAGTTAATTAGAGAATTCTTGAGGATGAAATGTTTTAGGTAAGTTAGAAAATTAAATTGACAGGTGTTAATTTATATTAGTAATTTGCATTTATTTCGTGAAGATTAAGCTATTACTATGCAAATTATTTATTTAAGTTTTAATTTAAAATTGAAGTCATCAAAATTATACTGTGCATTTTAGCGTTTCGTAAAATATAAGAAACCCTCAACGGCAGCCTTTATCTATCTTTAGCAGTTTGTTGCCGTGTTGTTCGCCGTTTTCAGTGTCAGAACGTTAAAATTATGGTAAATGATAAATATCCACATCTATGCCAGAGTTGTGCCATTCAAAACTGTGCTATATGTGGTTTACGTCGTTGCAGACGTATAACACTCAGGGCACAGTTTTAAATATCACAATCGTGAAACTACAAAATCTATAAGTTCACAGTAGGCCTAGCACGAACCGCTAACGTATTGGTAATCGAAAAGTAAACGATACTTTTTCTTCTTTTTCCTATGTTTTTAAGACATGTTTTTACAGTAGGTACATATGAATATTGCTAAATCTTAGAATTATTTTTAACTGACGAATAGAATATGCCAAAAATATTAATACGAGTACGGATAGATTTGTGATATTTGCGACTGTACTACTCAGAAACTGTGCTATATGTGGATCACGTCGAGTTGCAAAACCATAACAGCAATAAAGGAATAATTGTTTTCAACAAATTCACATACTTACAATGTTTTTTTCATGATATCTTAACTTTTTTTCTCTAAAAACATGGAATACCGTTTATTCAATATCCAATATGCATTAAAAAAAATGTTTACCTTTCAAACCTTGTTGTAAGAAACCAGCTTCAAATCACCACTCGATAAAGAATGCCCAATTTTCATCAATAAATTCCACCTCCATACCGCACGCTAATAAGACCACGCGATATAATTAATTAATTGATGGAGTCTGAAAGTAAATCAAACAAATTCTGATATTTATTGGGGCTTAATGGCGTTCAGCTTAAGTCAAAATGATCGGCGGCCGACAGGTAATTAAGTAACCAGTTGAGTACGAAGTTGTTCAGTATTTAGGTGGAAGGGTACTTATCGGTATCGGTGTTTAAAACATGTTACAATTTTCAATGTAAAATTATTAAATTATGTTAACATACGCTGATGAATATATTTAAACGAGGTAGTCACAGGCACACTGAGTGTTGGCATAGTGGAACGAAGCATTCAGAAGCCCCCATTTCGCTGAAGGAATTTCAAATCCGACATGGTAAGAATCTAGCATTCAACAGTCACTTGGGTTGCTTGGGTTTCATACTGGTGTTTTTCCTTCATCGGAAAGCCGCCAATTGTAAAATTAGCACTTAGTAGGTGTTTCAGCCAGACTTCCACACGGATTTCAAGCCTTTTATGCTGGGCTGGGCTTCTTAGGCCTGGGCTGGGATTCTTAGGCCTGGGCTGGACACGTCAAAGAATACCGGACAATTAATAGGCAAAAGCAGCTACAAAATGAAATGAAATATTGTTTCTCATTAAAAGCAATACCCCAAGGTCTACCTTTTAAATACGTTATTAACTCTAGCAGAGAGAACCCTCGTTTTTGCAACAAAAGCGCATTTTGTTCAAGTTCAAGAATAACATAATTAAAAAGAAATTAAATAATTCAACACCTGCTTTCACTATTGTTAGCATCTTTTTTTCTCAAATTCGGGTCGTGGCCTAGTGGGAGAGCGTTGTGGCCCAGTGGTTAAACACTCTGCCTCGGAACCCGATGGTCCCGAGATCAAGTCTGGCAGGAACACACTTAAATTGAGTTCATTGTACGATTTGCGTCTAAATCTCTGGTGATTGTCCATCACCGGAGCACCGAGATAAAACCTGGATAATCAGTAACCTGGATAATCAGTAACCTGGATGACGGCGGTAGGCTCGACCTTTACCACGTCAGGTTCCAATTCCGTGAACGAAATGTGGGCTTCTGAATGTTCCGTTCACATTGGACAACAACAATCAGTATGCCTTATAGGGATTATTCGCAGAACTAGCAATTGAACATCAACAGGCTTTATAAAAGTACGTCCCATAGTTGCGCATAGGCCTCACCTCAAGAATGAGGTGGCGTGCATGCAAACGCTCTTCCGAAGCATCGTTCTCGATACACTACTTTTGAGCAATTGAATGCTCATATTATTACTTATGTAAGTGCCGTAATAGCCACTGCTAAATACTTCTTCCAGAGCCTCATTTTTTTTAAAAGACGCCATGACGTATTTTCTTCGATAAAGATTAACCCCCTTATTTTTAAAAATTTAAAAATTTAAACAGCTCTTATAGAACACGATAACTATTGTATCGCTTTGTCACTGTCATTCTTGTTGCTGCCGCCATTTGCGAGTAAGTGACAGAACACGTCAATAGCTTAAACAATGCGTTAGCGTTGCGTTCGTTTTTATGAATAAGGGGGTAGATCGGGTTGCACAGGCGCTGATCTGGACAGTCTGGACTGCTTCCAAATAAGCTAATTTTTATCAGATTTGTTTTGAATTACCGAACAACTGATTGGGTAACATAGTTAAGCTGAAAATAATGATTGCTAATAAATAATGATTGTTCGCGCCTAATCACGTTTACATACATTACTTATAATAATGGTCTCAGCTCTCTTCACGGAACAAGATATTAATGTTTTGTAAGCTTTGAACGACCAACTATGCAAAATTATATGTCATTATTAGTGATAACTAGTGAAACTACTAACAACAGCGAAACAAAGAGAAATCATAACTCCAAGTTCTTGTGTTGGTTACAGTGTCTCGAGCTCAGTGTCTCGGTGTCTGCTAAGGGTTAGTAGGTTCGATGTTTAAATGTTTTACAATAGTTCGGTCGCGTTAAGAATGCAGTGTTTTCAAATTTTACCTCACCTTAAGTTGTTTTCCCGAAATTGTTCTCACTACCGATATGTGATCCGAATGATCACTCTTCCTAAAATTTTTAGTCCTAAAGTTTTCTTTCATACTTTTTGTAGTTCTAATGACGATGTTCATAACGCTCATGTTTCCTAAAACTGCAATTACTAATATTTGATCTCCTAATTGTGTTTTTCATAACGATATAATGAATACACACATTAATAAATGCACATTGCTAAAGATCATAAAAAGTGCTGGGGTTAACGCAAGCAGCAAGCTAATCAGGCAAGTTGTTTTTAGGGCTCAAAAAAAAAATAACCACGCGAGGCGGGAGCGAAGCGAAGCGTAGCTCGCGCCTTAAACCTTCTAACCTAATCTATCCGTGTCGGTTTCGCCCCGACTCTAGTATAGGGCAGACAAGTATATCAATTAGTTGTTATAACAAATAACATTTCTTTATCCAAAATATTTATATTCATAGTTTTTCATAAAGAGAAGATTCATTTTCCCAGTGTAGAATTAGGGTGAAAGACGGTTATGTTGACAAAAATTAGGATAAAAGTGTTTATGGCTAACGAAATTATGAAGTTGAATGATTCGTAACTAAAACATTAGGAAAAGAGAAGTTAGGAATTGGGATGGTTAGTATGAAAAATTTTAGGAAGAAAATTTTCGGAGTTCCGATATTAGGAGTAAAAATTTTAGGTGAACTTTGGCGCACCCGTGTGATTTGGCTTTCTAATTAGGAACGATTTGATTGGTAAGAGGGCGTGCTAGGTCGAAGGACACGTATGAAATCACTGCATTCTTAACGCAAACGGACTATAGTAGGTATATCCGTGGTATCTACAACAAGCACTATTGAGCACTATTTGGGGTCAGGGCGCCAAGTGTGAAATATAAACTTAGGTAAAGACATTTATAGATACGATCTATGAAGCATAAGGTACAGCATACTAACGATACATTAAGTATTTTTTACTGTAATAGCAATATGTATGAATGAATAAATGATATAGTGACTAAGAAGACCCGGGACGTGGTATTCTCGAGCTAAAACCGACATATGCTGACACCATGACTGCCACAACTTTTAACCTTAGTTTAATCTCAACTTTTTACCTTAGTTTACTATCAACCGTTTAGTTAACTTCTGTGTTGTAATAATATAAAAGAAGCTTTCATTTTGAGCTCAATTTCACTGCAAAGATCTAATTTCACAACATTTTGTAATGAAAACTGAAAATGTTATTTAACATAAACCTAACGGCAACAAGCACAGCTACATTGTTTGTAACTTACAAAAAAGTACCCAACGATAAAGGGACAAGATAAATTGTTGTTAAAATAGTGAACTATGACACACGTTACTATTCTGTTCTGACACGTGAGGCAAGCCGCGTCGTGAGTTCTTGTCAGAACAAGCTAGCAGGTAAATTTCAACTCTATTCTTATTGCCTGAAGATTGGTATTTAATTTGTTTCAGAGAGTGTGTATTAAACAAAAAGTGACATCCCATTGATGCATTGGGTAAAAGGAAGGCTTCTAGACCGTTAACAAAACGATACACTGCTATTAATCACGGTTTGATGCCTATCTTAATTTTAACATCGGTTACATACGAAACCTTTGAAATTGTTTTAGAAAATTATAATCAGGCTCCAATCAGTCAGTGAACTGGCTAATAATATGATTATAAAATTCATGAGACAAGGTGGGATTGAAGCTACGTCTGAGACAATCTGAGCGGCTGTGTTGTCCACTGGACCACCGCTATCTCTAAGACCTACTTAGAGTTTCTAGAGATCTATTCTATCGTATAATCACCGCTTATCAACATGAATACTTCAGTTATTTCCCATGCAGCACCCGTTGCATATACATTTATAATAATTATTTTTTTCTTTTGTTGTTTTTTTTAATTCTTTCTCTAACAATTTTGTTTTGTTTGTTTAACGTTTTTTCTTTCTTTCTTTCTATTTGTAACTTTCAACAAAGAAATCTCAAGCAGTAACCAACAAAAAGTTTATTAACATATAAATACAAATAACAGTAGTCGAATGTTTAAGTATGTGAGTGAGCCCGAAGCACGAACTAGTCGATTACAACTATGATAAACCAAATCATCTGTCCGCTAATGTCAGTTCATAGATAATCCGCGCGGTCATTCCCGACCATGAAATTAAAAAATGCCGCAGACGATATTACCATGCCTATCTCGTATTTGCATGCAAATGGCCTTATATTTTAGAGATAGAGCACACAATGAGTTTGATAAATGGTTTAGAATTAGCCATTTAATTTTATAGTTAATTAAAAGAATAATAAACCAACGCGGCACTCCTGACGCTCTCCGATATTGTTTCGAGCCTTTTGTATCGAGTGGGAGAGAAATAAATAAAGTTGAATGGCCGTAAAGCCGTATACGTGTCGATGAAAAAATATTAGAGGCAGGAGGGTGACGAAATTTACTGTGATCCGAGCATCGGCACCATTAAGCCAATCGGCTAGCCAATAAGGTGGACACTTGACGTATGCCTTTCCATTAGGTTCGCAGGCAAGAAATACATCACGGCGGGCCTTAATCAAAGACGCGAAGGAGCCGAGTGGGATTAATACGTGGACAGAGGGAGGCGCGGGATTAGGAAGCGGACGCCGAGTGTACAAATTGACGTGATGACTGGAGGAATACTGAGCGTTCGACGGACTGCAACGTAATCCGCCGGAGACGCGGCCGACAGACAACTTCATCCGCTTTGTTTCCGATCAGGGGCGTGTCACAACAGAACGAGAACACGAAGTCTTAGGAATTACAACTTTAACTTTTTAGTTTATCTAAATACAATAGAACTTAACCATCTTCATCACCTCCAACCCTTCCTTACAGAAAATGCGTTAACACGAAGGCTGGATGTCGGCTAATTTACATACATTTTACGCTGAATTTTGCGTACAATAACTCGGTAAGAAAGCGTCTAAAACATTTACAAACGTTCCTCTACGGGCATATCCTGTAAAGTTACAAAGTATACTTTATGAAAAATGTATGGCAAGTGTACTTTGAGTTAAAGTTAAAACGCCCTAAAAGGAGCAGGTCCAATAATTTCCAAGTGAAGTGGGCCGGAGTGTCGCACAGTCCGGGCGAGCGGCGTAACTCCAACTCATAATTGATTTATCGTGCGGTCGCGGTACTTCGCAAAAAAAGTTGGAAGTTCCCTAGCAAGGCAGATGAGTCCCACGGAAGGGTTAATTAAAACAAATGGACGGTCATCCGCGAACAGAATGTCGAAGTTTAGCGGATCACCAATTTCAATGCTTTAATATTGTTACAAACTCGGCTCCGCGTTTCTTTAATTAAAATTAACGACGCAAAACTTTGACAGTCAAACGAATTATTAGTACAGAAGCAAACTTTTAATTAGTTCGCCTTCTTCCAGCAATACTTTTGTGCATTTACTTGTCTGGAGTAATTTAAATTAATTTGAATTCCTTCGTCCGGATAAAGATCTTTAGTTTTCCAGACGGAGACCGATTTGCATGTACGATCAAAGTTATCGTAATTACGTTGGGTAATCGTAATTTTGATTTCGTTCCAGTTGATCGAGAAAACATTTTGGATAGCGATTGGTAAAAAGCCAAAAAAAGTTCGGACAAGTGATGAAGCGAGCCGAGCAAGTGCGGATGCACGGATTATCGAAATAACTCGATGAATTTCACAGGGCAATTTTAGTTTAATTTGGTTTCGTTTGATCGTATGACAGGCGATATCCCTGAGATTACCAATTTCACGCCGGTAGCCTCCCTCATACGAAACCGTGACAATATTTGACAGTTCAGAGGCTTCTTTCAATCATGCATATCAAAACATTGATGAGCAGAGATGGGGAGTCACCAATTTACGATTAATTCAGTAATTTTCTGAGCCCTTTGAACACGTTGTGAGGGAATTATTTCCCTCTCGAATTCGAACTAATCTTAACGTCACACGTTTTAAAAAAAATGCTTGCGTTTCTTCAATTCAATATGGAAAAGATAATGGTACTCATAGAGAAAGAGGTTTCATGGGTTCAAACTCCAGGTCAATACGGTCACGAGCAACAAATGCCATAACGTCATGTAACAATTCAAGATGGTGCAAAAGTTTTCACTTTTATTCGATAAATATCTGTAAATTGTTCTTCCTTAACTTGGAGTTAGTGTCATTTACGTGTTTTAATGAACCGTTTACGCCAAATTCAATAATTGTGCTCGATTGAATATGTCACATATGTTAAACCACACAAGTGCAGCGATCTACGCATTCACACCTTGTGAAGCCGTGAAGATGGAACCGGTCAGAGCACGGGGGCCGCCTATACTTGAGGCACAGTATAAACATACAGTAGGTTATCTAAGGCCGCCCGCCGAGTTATTAGCCTAGCGTGCACACAGACACGCGGCACAGCCCGTCCGCGCGTCCGTACTGCCGCCTCCCTATGCCTCCCTATTTTATGCTAGCGTGTGCGTAAAATCGCGTGAAGTCGCGACACGGCGCGCGACGCGCACGCACACATTCAAACCGAGCACGAGCACGTTTGTATGTAGATGTTCTACTGTATGTTTATACTGTGCTTGAGGTGCCTTTTAATTTGACCACTCTCCACACCGGCGCGGCGCCTACGCACTCGGACGTAAACAAATCGTGAGACGAGATCAATGAATATTAAGCAACCGCCGAAACAATTTCCAGCACCATCTCAGAGATAAAATAAATATTTCTCTCAAAATAAACACGGCGAAAGAAACACTGATTGCTTCATAAATTGTCAAACGTTGCCGTCCGCCAATGAGTTTCGCCGTTCGTTTTCGAATGAAATAATGAACAACGCGAGGCAAATTGGCGAATAAATAAAAAAGCAACCCCTTAATATATTCCAGAGATTACTTTTTCGATACTAATTAAGATGAATGTGACATTGTGCAAGCAGTGCGACTTAACGATTACCAATCTCAGGCGGGTACGTGCAAGGTTTACGATAACGAAGTGCGGAGATCATGCTCATGCGCTGACAACTATGATTCAATACATCTTCATCTTTTATAAATATCCTAATATAAATATCCTTGAACATTGTTACACACAGCGCCATCTAGCCCCAAGTGAGCTAATTTAAGCCCGTTTCTATGTGATCTAGTATCACATAGAAACGGGCTTAAATTAGCAACGGATTAAAATACTTAAATACTTTTTCTTTTGTAAATACATACTTATTATACATCGGAATCACCCAGACCAATACAAACAGACATGTTCATGCACACAAATGTTTGTTCTGTGCGGGGATCAAACCCGCGACCTTTGGTGTAGTAGCCGTCTTCTCAACAGTTACACTAAATTGGTGGTTATCCGTTGTTTAAAAATAATTGAAGCTCGGCCAAATAATATGTACAGCAGCAATATGAAATTATTGCTCATAATGCAAAGATATGTTGTAAGAATGACCAGCATAAACATTCTAACTAATGTTGTATTCCAGACGTTTTTATGCCTATGCAATAAGGCAATCTAATGTAAAACAAGCCATGCCATAACACGAGAAACAATAGCCTCACTTGATGTCTTGCCAACAGAATAGAAATGTGAATAAATTAGCATACTGACGAATACATGTTAACTGGTGAAGATTCCTTGAACTAAAGATACTTTGGGGGCGTAAAATTCACCACGGGTCGTTGTTAACACATTGTCGTCGCAGTTCTTTATGTTCTGAAATAAATATATTAACGCTAACTAGATTCACATTATTCAAATGAGCAGCGATGCTTCCCGCTGACAGTCGCAATTTAATTTCTGATTTTAATCAGCATACAGCCGTATATTAGCTACTAATATGAGACAAGACATTATTACCATGCGTTTACACTATGTCATAGTCAGTTCAATAGCATCGTTCTCACAGATATTTTTGGCAATATTGATGTGAAACGCTTCATTCCGATGCCATGTCGCGTTTAAGTGTGACTTTTTGTCAGAAAGATATTTAAAAGTGAATATTATTTTCCGGTAGTTAAATTTGGATGTTATTGATTCTCATCTTACAGTAGTTAAGTACGTGGGGCGGTCGGTTAGTGTAGATACCGTTAACAGAACGTACATCGAACTTGACAAATTGCTTACGCTCCTAATATTCGGACACCTCGGCACCGGCAGATGGGGCCGCTCTCCGCCGGCATTATCGCCCAGTACATCTCCGCTTACTTAGATCTAAAGATAACTTGATCAGGTCGATGTGAGAAGCGCGGCCGAGCTAGTGTTGTTGCTTGTTACCACATAACGGTAAACCTCTAATCGATACAAATAGCTTAAACAACCCATTGTTACGGTTTTCACGCTACAAAATCCTTTGTGGTGTTGTTTCTGTGCAAACAGCCATAGTGAATTTCAAAGGATTGTCTACCTTAAGTGTTTAAATTAAATTGAATTTATTTAAGGCATTGATATCTAAACTATTAATAACTTTATAAAAAACATTATCTTTATGCATACCGACGTGTTGGGATTTACGCAAAAACTAAAAATTAAGTTTTTGTTGTTTTGATATTGTAGTTTATTAACTGAGTAAAATAATACATGAGAAAGCTACATGTTCACATCCCTAGCACAGAAGAGTCAAACAAGTCCGCTAACTGGTGGCAGTTGGACTTGTCTGTCACACATCAATACGAGAAGCATAATCAATATGTTAATATCTGAGATAAGACACTCAGATTCCTCTGCATAAAACATACTTGCCGACATGGCACAGAGTAACCCAAATTCTTCAGCGATACGATCACAAATATGCCAACGTTGCCTCGGACCGAACAATCTGATGAGTTTTTTTTTTCAATGTTTAAATTGTTATGCAAATAGATTTCTCTCAAGATTAACATGATAGTAAACCTATGTGGACTTAGCTAAAACTATTAAACCAAACAGGTTGAGGACTAGAGGTTTTGAATGTATTCGAAAATTCCGCCTCAAATTAAATAGGCAAACACCTTTGCATGCAAATTCTCTTTAATTTGAAGACATTTTTTTCACAACGCATAAATTTATGATCGAAAAGTCAACATACACGCAACTATACGACATAGCATTTTATGTTTATTACGTTTTAAAGTTTGATCTACGAACCTACCAAACGTGAGTCAGGCGTTGTTAATTTAAGCTTTTGTCAGGAGATACTTTTAAAAATATTCCGAATAATTAAAAAGTCAAAATGTGTACGTCGTAAAACCGTGATTGACTCCAAGTGAAAACTCGTTAGGTAGATCGTAAAAGTCGACAATAATTAGGCAGGCACAACGAGAGTCGATATGAGCTGATTACGAAAGAAATACAGTCTTACTGTGTTGATTTATTGTGAACTGCCTTCGGTTTCATCGACTCGCCGCCTCCTCGCCTCTCGCGCAACACGTGTTGTTAATGTAAACTTAATGAAAAGAAATTCTTTACATTTGTCTTCATGTCTATGTTAGTGAAAATCGTTAGTTGAATTATTACACACAATTAACGGACAAGCCCAAAATAAACAATACGAATAGCATTGGAGCGTATAATATTGTAATCATCGATCAGTATAATTTTGTGGCTATCGGAATTTCGTTACAATCCGTTGGCTAATTTGCAATTAAATTTGACCGCGTCGATGACCGCTCTCGCTAAATCAGGCAGCTAATCAGATTTAATTCCAATTAAAAGGTGAAATAGTGGCCAAGATAAAATCCATCAAAACTCTCTCAAATCTGTGAAATATATTTATATAACAAAGCTCAAATTAGAATGCAATAAATTCTCGCTCGAAGCCATTTCAATCTTCTAATATGATAAACGATTCGTTCGAGAGAGCAATTACGGTCGACTGTATTGGGAGTAAGGCAGTGCAGCGATTATTATTACGCGTGTACCATGAAATCTGTTCACTATTAACAGTTCACAATTTAACATCAACACACTAATTGACGTCATAAGCGAGAAAAAACATTACAATTTATTAACGTAGGTAAACATTTAAGTAACTTGTTTTCAAAAGTGTGGAGTTCTTTTACTTCGACTTACGTGACTTTACCACGATACTCATATATTCTTAGAGACAAAATATTGGCTTTCAACCGGCTAACTGCAGTGAAGAGGCAGTAATGTTACCGAAAAGTAGTCATAGCTACTTGATATATTAGCATTATCACAAAACTTTTCAATACTTTTTGGTCTAAACTTTACTATGGAACATCTAAAACTTGGATTGGATGATGTTATAACCATCCTTTCATTAGTGTAAAACAGTCTAATACGAGAGTCCACGTGGCATGAGCCTAGCTCGTAATAATGATGACGAAACCGCAGAATATAGTGTCCAATTACCGGGGCCTTATACAATTTAAGATAGTGGCGTTTCTCTTGCCGATCAATTCGACTGCTGTACTGTTAGCTATTTGCCAAGTGCTTCCGCGTAATTCATTAGGGATATTTCAAACATATACTCTAGAAGAGAACCGGTGTCGCCTAGATCCGTCAGCACGTACGCGCTTGATCTCAAGGTCATGCGAGGTCTACCTCGTTAACACACTCACTCGATGCTTTGCTCTCGCAATAAACTAAAGAAAGCACTCTCTTTTACAATCGCCAAGTAGACAGCGAAATGCATAATGCTTTAAACCGTTTATCGCCCCGATGGGCGGCACTCGTGTTAACCACACGTCAAACAAGACATGTAATTAATTATACCATTAAAGACTGAAACATCACGACCTCTAAATTTGAGCGACTTAATCGTAACGCCGCGTCACCACCAATTGAGATACAAGGGGCAGCTTGCATAAATATCGCAGAAAGCCCACTGTTTTAACGCATTAAAAAGAAAACGTGTCTCTGCCAGCCCATATAATATGCAAATTTGGAACACCGAAATAAATTTACCGGATCCGGATAGTAAATCTTGTGGTAATAAAATAAAAAAGTTGAATTATTATTCATATAAAATCTGTCTCACGTTTTTAATTTGATGGCACTGTATTTCTTTGCAGAGCTACTGAAGAAGGAGACAACGCTAGTTTAGTGCTGTAATACATCAAGCAGCAACCGACACACGAGTAAATTCTTCAAATAGTTCTCGTGTCTTTGAACGGACAACTCTATTGAAACTGGTAGAATGCGTGCGTTAAATAGTTAGACCAGCAACGAAGGGGAGGTCACGTAGGTATGCGTTATCAGTGTTGGAACAACGAAAATTATAGCAAGAATATAAGTCGCGGCGACTGTGAAGTGTCACCGACTTATCTGATAAGTTTCAAGAAGACCGCCTACGAATAAAAAATGTTTATACATTCAGTAATAAAAGTAAAGCCTAAATGTAACACTGGTAACTGGCCGTTTATCTACTACAAACACACACAGTTAGAGAATACAAAAAACATTTAAGCGTGATTTGACCCCAAGTTTTAATAGCAAAAATTAAGCACATATGTTTTAATGAACAATCTATGTTACAGGAAATATAATCTCCGCAAATGATCAATAACGAGGCGGCTGGGGGTAAAGTGAAGTGAACGTCAGCTGGCAAACTCCTGCCGGTGATCCGATAGATAATAACTAATACGGCACTAGATGGGCACTGGCAACTGGGTACACGTGAAGATAGGTGTTTAGCGGCCACTCCGGTAGCCGGGTTAATCGAGTCAGCGGTATCTGGATTATGTCATTAAAACTGCATCACACGCTCGACGGCCCGGCTAACTGGACTTTGAAGTCAACGAACACGGACCATGGAGGTTTGCGAGGCGATTTATTAACGTTGCCAGTGTTTATGGGGACGATTCTGATTTAGGATAACTAATGTGCCTAAGTGTGGTTTACTTTTCTTGAAAATGAACTTAATGTGTTCGCTTTCAAAATTATTGACATGAATTTATAACTCTCAACCACATTTTAAACTAACTCACTTATGCAAATTTTGTAATAACGATGTCCAGATTGATTAATGATTACCTTAGGTATTATTTTCACTCAAAATGAATACTCAAGAAAATATACCCTTCAGAGTGTCCTGGGTGGCAGTGGAATGTATGTCCTGATGACTTACTAGGTAGGATGACTACTATTATTGCAAATTTTTGGCTTATTTTAATCTCTTCAAGTCTCTTTTTGAATTACTTTAAAGGTCAACCGAAACGTAATTACTCGTATTTCAACATTGTTGCTGATTGCGATTAATCCTAAGTTAACGCGTCGGGGACAGCGTGTGACTGGTAGCTGGAATACCTTCCCATTACCGCTCGCGTTCCGACCGAACCCCAAAAATTGAGCGACAAATTATAAATTAAAATTCCGATGCCGGAATGTCACAAACTATGTAAACAATGAACTGTACTCTTGGTGTCGCTTTACGTGAAACGGAATTTATATAATCGGAACTTTCCTTTGACTTTGTTAATTTTACCTTGCATAAATTGTAATTAACACTAAAAACATTTTTTGAAGTTTGTATTCATCCTTAAGGGGTCTTAGTAGGTGAAAACGTCAAAACGGACTGTTATCTATGAGCTATAATTGAAAATATTGAATGTTTTTCGCACTGAAATTTCTAATATGTATTACAGAACGTATGTGTGATGGGATGACTGTTTCCAAAACACGATTGGAAAAACTTTGCTCGATAGAAAAAAAACCTGAAGTTACCTCTAAAATATCATATGAATGTTCATTACAACCGCAGTTTACGATAATAATTCGTATAAAATCACAACTACATAGGTATTTACCTTTTCGATATCGTGACTGTTTTGGATTTAGAAAATAATCAATATTTTCATTCACTTTTTGATAAAAATGTGAATGGCGCTTACGATTTTTGTTTCGAGCGCGTTGATTCCATACTAAACGCGGATGCTCACCTCCTCCCCCACCCCCTTACCTCAGGCGAATTTTGCTTACCGCCTAACTCCCGTTAAACTCTACTGCCAAAAATTAAATGCATTTTACATTGTGTCACAGGAAGTATGCTTCTCAAAAGAGTCAGGATCTTTAATTTAAGTCAAAGATAAGAAATTAAAATGCACGTTACAAGCATACAGGGGACACATTCGTCATCATCGCGAGCGTTAGTGGCAATATTACTGAGATAAACACCGCACCCTGCGATACCGACCTGACATCCAAATGCATCTCTGTAATTTATGACGACCGACTTGCTCGAACCGCTTATCGATTAATACCCGAAAAATTCTACAAACATTTTCAATTTAACTGGAAATATTACACGGCAGTTATAAATCAGTGGAGTCCTCCGGCTCCTCGCGACAATTTCGGGAAGAGCAAATTTAATGCTTAATTATTACTCTGGTCGCAATGTCGTATTTATTTTACTTTGGGAAATTATCTGCCCGCGGACCGACAATAAATTTGATCACGCGATCAATAATTGAGATGTTAATGTTCGTGAAGGGCACAAATCCTGATTTTTGGGTAACCGATATAAGCTTCTTTACAGTACTTGTGAGGTTTTTTAATTTTAAATAAATACAGGGCCGGTTGTGTGAAATTAAGAAATACGTATCATCGTTATTAATAGTCGATTTAAACGTGTTATATTTTAAAGCGATCTTGTTAATGAAGTCGGTAGTGTAAGATTGGGGCCTATTCTAAGGTTGCACCACAGTCTCAGGATTTCGGTGGATACAGGCAGCCTGCAGCCGGACGCTCTAGAAATCAACGGGGAGGCCTATGTTCAGCGGTGAACGTCTTGCGGCTGTTGACGTTTTAATTTCTCCAAACGATGTTTTGGATTCTGTAAGAGGCTTCCGTTAGCTAAAATCAACAAATGTCGGATTACCTTCATCATTACACTAGGAAAAATAAACGACAGTTTCAGATACATGTTACTGACCTACTTAAGCCACTCGCGAATCAGCATTAAGTGGCCTTCGCTTCATCAAATCAAACTTCTCGGTGTTAACCACTGATGCGATATTCATTACTTTATTTTCAACTAAATGGTACTCGCATTCACACAAAAACTCGATGATACAGACAGATATGTTGCTGAAAAGTATCCCAAGATTCATGAAAGTCAAATTCCTCCCAACAGAAAATATAAGGGCGTGTCTCCACATGTAATAACTAAACGGCACGTATAGGGGGTCGCGAAAGTCAAAGTGAACCTCTTTAAGTGCGTCGCAAAAAGCGGCTGTGTAGCGGCGGCTCACGAAACGGTTCTGTTTTTGTGTAAGGCCGTCGAGGCCTGGTGTCGCGCGCCACTCAGCGCCTAATTGGACGCCTACCTGTTGCCTCGCCTTACTGTTTTTTCCAGCCCCGAGTGAATACACTCGGTGATGAGCACTCTACGTGAACGGTTTCGTAACATCCCAATAGGCAATCTTCTTTGATGCTTTTTGCTTTGACATCTTTCGGAGGATAAACTTAATCCATTCATAATGATTTTGAGATTTGTTTGAGTTTCTTTATATAAAATGATATTCAGGATCTGGCAATATAATTTCATAGTTAGCTGAATCTTATTATGGGTAGGAAAAAAACACAAGTCGACAGGCCGCAATAGTATTTCATTATTATTCATCAGTGAAATTGATCATTGACCATTGGCAAAAGATTGACCCCTTTCGGATCAGTTCTTCACAGAAGCATCCAGTTCGTCACACCACCAACTCAGTTTGCCGGCCGAATCATCTGCGCTGCTTTAATCACCGTCAATTGAGTTTGATTTAATAAATAAAATAAATTAATTAAGAAAAAAGCTTTCAAAATCACCAAGCTAAAGTGGCAATGCACTGGTTGTTTTGACCGTACAGGTCTTGGAAGAATCCACTAGCAAGGAGACAAGTAGCCATTAGACGACAATAGACTATGGCACGTATTGTGGTAGTCATGTGTCTGGCAGGAGACTGAGATACGCTGCTAATGATACAAAAAAACAGTTTAAGTATCTAAATTTTCAAAACTGTAACACACTTCAGTGAACTGTTCATTCGATGTGAGCGTTGGTAACGGCCCCACATAGACCAGGGTCCTATTGCAAGTACGTATCTGTCATAAGCTGACCTAAGCTGAACAAAAGCGTTTCCGTATTTTGTTGTTTTCTGCAAAGAAATAATGCTAAGCGACTTCGTCTTGTTTTAATCGAAATTGACGATGTTCAATAAGGAATATCGGTGTTGCTGTTTGATCCTTAAATCAATTTGATATTTTGAATGATATTTTTGAATCGCGAAATAGCTAAAATGCATTAAAGCATGTGATTGACAGTTTTACAGATGACAAAATTGGACACCTTTATATCTCCACTCATAGAATCCTAGACTTTAATAACTTAATGACAGCACAGGCTAGCATGTAGGTACCGATGACACAGGCAAATTTGCGGTCGGACCTCGGACTAACAGTATTCACGGTACGGTCGCGAGATGATCGGTCATTTTACTTCGTTTTTCAATCAGTAATGACCAGCGAAGCGTGTCCCGGCAGCGACAAACGATTAGGGCTGCCGGTTGGCTGCTTAAACTTTTTAACGGGTTGTGCTTTTTAGATGAGAATTTATTTTGGCAGGTTATTAATGAGCATTTTAATTTTAGATTTCAACGAAAATGAAGGTTCAGAGAGGTAATCGTTGTAAATGAGTGATATGTTTAGATATCAAACTTTTAATTCAGGCAAATGTTCAGCAGCCGTTAACAGATTTTGCTTCATGTGGAATAAATATGTGGGAAAAGGTCAAACCTTAGTAGAAATCGTAACAACACACGCATGTGAAAATGAAACAATTTTGTACCAACTCCATCGTTAAATGTTGTGTTGTGACGAAGTGGCGTCAGGTCACGGAAATGGTTTTGGCACCCGTTCAAAAAATCTGGCACCACTTGTTCTCTCGTTTAAGAGGTCATGTTGGCTCCGCTAACCCTAGAACGCAGGTCCGCAGAGTCCGACGCGTACGCCGATTCTCCACGCAGCCGCCGAACGTCGTGGATCGCCGGAAACGCAGTGACAAGTGAACAAAAACTCACATTCATTCATACTTTTTTCCCACCAACATTCAACAAGAAACAGGTTCACGGTATCTAATACGCACTCCATTGGCTTAAATTGAGCTTCAATCTTGTTCATTACGTCCAATATGATGGATTATCGTGCGAAATTAACGATCGAATTATTAGGCAAGTGGCATTGTTGAGAAAAAAAAATACTGAACAAGCTCACATTCTTTTGTACGAAATTACCGAGGTGAATTTCTTACATTCCCAAAAATTTCGGTGTACCTACTGGGAGAAAATACCATTATAGTTTGATTGTCCGTGTTGAGAATAGAAAATACCTTTCAAGTTTCACTTCCTTACTTGGTTCGATTTACGATCTAACGTGCGAAAGGTCGATACGTCTTGGTTATTATTGTAGTATTTAATTGCGCTAACAGTATCTTGCGGAAGGTAATGAAATTGAAGATTGAATTATCAAGGTAACCGTATATTTATAAAGGTAAACATTGATCAATTACGAATGATTGTTTCCTCATTAATTTTAAGTCATAAACTCATGAGACAGATTACGCCTGATTTCCTATATGAAGCATATTTTCTCCGTCATCCTCCAGTTTGCGACGATTGGTCATGCTTAAAGTAAACTAAGATTTAAAAACTGCATTGTTTTCTGGGGCAAAATGTGGGCTTTTGAATGTTCCGTTCAGTATAACGCCAAGAAATCAGCGTGCCTCTGACTAACCCGTTTGAGATATGGTCGGGAGGGTATGTTACTTACGTTATGTTATCTTTTTTGTTTCTAGCCAAACCTAACTTTCGAAGAAGGCAAGACAACTAAAACTCAGTTCCGAATCATCATCGACCAAACTACTAGGTGAATGTGATCAGTCACATTCGCCATTACACCACACCACCGGCTAGAGGGTTTTGACGCAGAACGTCACTTTCGCAAATGGTCACCTCGAAAATTTTGGTCACTTTCGCAGAATGTCACTTTCGCAACTGGTCACTTTCGCAGAATGTCATTTTCGCAAAAGGTCACTTTCGCACAATGTCATTTTCGCAAAAGGTCACTTTCGCATTTGGTCACTTTCGCAAAACGTCACTTTCGCAAAACGTCATCATCATCAGAAACAAGTCGGTGTCATATTGAATTAAAAACAGGTCCATTGGAGCTGTTTTTTGTGTGACCGCATTTAGTACGCAGCCGTATCTTCCTTTTTTTGTTATACGTTATAGGGTTACTTAATAAAACCCTTATTGAAATAATTGTATTTTCCTATTTTCATACTGAGACTACACTACCGTGATAAAGATTTGATGGAGTATACCTCTTTTATATTAAAACACTTAATAGAGAATTTATAAAGGAAATTCTAACAACCAATCAATAAAAAACAAATATTTAACATCAAATCTTTATTACGGTAGTCTAGTTTCAGTATAAAAATAGGAAAACGTATATAATGTATTCCAAAAAAGGAAGATACGGCTGCGCACTTAATGCGGTAACACAAAAAACAGCTCCAATGGACCTGTTTTTAATTCAATATGACACCGACTTGTTTTTGATGATGATGACGTTTTGCGAAAGTGACGTTTTGCGAAAGTGACCAAATGCGAAAGTGACCTTTTGCGAAAATGACATTGTGCGAAAGTGACCTTTTGCGAAAATGACATTCTGCGAAAGTGACCAGTTGCGAAAGTGACATTCTGCGAAAGTGACCAAAATTTTCGAGGTGACCATTTGCGAAAGTGACGTTCTGCGTCAAAACCCCGGCTAGTTGGTCGTTCGATAATCGTCGCCGGCGCACGATCGCCCCCGCAGCTGCGGCCCGTTGTTCGGCCGCGCGTTTGATTTGTGCGCGTGCGCCGCGATCGATCTGCGCGTCCAATTTATTGCCTTTCCTAGACTCGAGCCCGGCATGGAGGGAACGACCGTCCCACTTGCAACGTTGATACAATTAGCTCGCCGCGGCATTTTCTGCTCGAAAGTTGCATTTTCAACGTGAACCGCAAACCGGCTAAAAAGAAACTACAAGAAATATTGCCGCAAAAACTTTTTAACCGTTTTATTTAAGGTGCTTTTCTGCTATACGTACTCATGAGTCAGATAACGCCTGATTTCCTATATGAAGCATATTTCCTCCGTCATCCTCCAGTTTGTGACGATTGGTCATGCTCAAAGTAAACTAAGATTGAAAAACTGCATTGTTTTCTGGGACGAAATGTGGATCTCTGCATGTTCCGTTCACCATAACGGCAACAATCAGCGTGCCTCTGACTAACCCGTTTGAGATATGGGTGTTATGTTACGTTATGTTATGTTTTTTGTTCTTAGCCAAACCTAACGAAGAAGGCAAGACAACTAAAACACAGGTCCGAATCGTCGACGAAACCAACACGGTGAATGTGATCAGTCACATTCGCCATTACACCACACCACCGGCTAGTTGGTTGTTCGATAATCGTCGCCGGCGCACGATCGCCCCCGCAGCTGCGGCCCGTTGTTCGGCCGCGCGTTTGATTTGTGCGCGTGCGCCGCGATCGATCTGCGCGTCCAATTTATTGCCTTTCCTAGACTCGAGCCCGGCATGGAGGGAACGACCGTCCCACTTGCAACGTTGATACAATTAGCTCGCCGCGGCATTTTCTGCTCGAAAGTTGCATTTTCAACGAGAACCGCAAACCGGCTAAAAAGAAACTACAAGACATATTTCCGCAAATTTTTTTTCAGTTTTATTTTAGGTGCTTTTCTGCTAGACGTACTCATGAGTCAGATTACGCCTGATTTTTTATATGAAGCATATTTCCTCCGTCATCCTCCAGTTTGCGACGGGTCATGCTCAAAGTAAACTAAGATTGAAAAACTGCATTGTTTTCTGGGACGAAATGTGGACCTCTGAATGTTCCGTTCACCATTAGGGCAACAATCAGCGTTCCTCTGACTAACCCGTTTGAGATACGGTCAGGAGGGTGTGTTATGGTTTTTTGTTCTAAGCCAAACCTAACGAAGAAGGCAAGACAACTAAAACTCAGGTCCGAAACTAACATGGTGAATGTGATCAGTCACATTCGCCATTACACCACACCACCGGCTAGTTGGTTGTTCGATAATCGTCGCCGGCGCACGATCGCCCCCGCAGCTGCGGCCCGTTGTTCGGCCGCGCGTTAGATTTGTGCGCGTGCGCCGCGATCGATCTGCGCGTCCAATTTATTGCCTTTCCTAGACTCGAGCCCGGCATGGAGGGAACGACCGTCCCACTTGCAACGTTGATACAATTAGCTCGCCGCGGCATTTTCTGCTCGAAAGTTGCATTTTCAACGTGAACCGCAAAACGGGCTGAAAAGAAACTACGATTTAAAAACTGCATTGTTTTCTGGGACGAAATGTAGATTTCTGAGTGTTTCGTTCACCATTAGGACAACAATCAGCGTGCCTCTGACTAACCCGTTTGAGATATGGTCGGGAGGGTGTAATATGTTACGTTATGTTATGATTTTTGTTCTTAGCCAAACCTAACGAAGAAGACAAGACAGCTAAAACTCAGGTCCAAAACCAACATGGTGAATGTGATCAGTCACATTCGCCATTACACCACACCACCGGCTAGTTGGTTGTTCGATAATCGTCGCCGGCGCACGATCGCCCCCGCAGCTGCGGCCCGTTGTTCGGCCGCGCGTTTGATTTGTGCGCGTGCGCCGCGATCGATCTGCGCGTCCAATTTATTGCCTTTCCTAGACTCGAGCCCGGCATGGAGGGAACGACCGTCCCACTTGCAACGTTGATACAATTAGCTCGCCGCGGCATTTTCTGCTCGAAAGTTGCATTTTCAACGTGAACCGCAAAACGGGCTGAAAAGAAACTACAAGAAATATTTCCGCAAAAACTTTTTAACTGTTTTGTTTTAGGTGCTTTTCTAGTATACGTACTCATGAGTCAGATAACGCCTGATTTCCTATATGAAGCATATTTCCTCCGTCATCCTCCAGTTTGTGACGATTGGTCATGCTCAAAGTAAACTAAGATTGAAAAACTGCATTGTTTTCTGGGACGAAATGTGGATCTCTGCATGTTCCGTTCACCATAACGGCAACAATCAGCGTGCCTCTGACTAACCCGTTTGAGATATGGGTGTTATGTTACGTTATGTTATGTTTTTTGTTCTTAGCCAAACCTAACGAAGAAGGCAAGACAACTAAAACACAGGTCCGAATCGTCGACGAAACCAACACGGTGAATGTGATCAGTCACATTCGCCATTACACCACACCACCGGCTAGTTGGTTGTTCGATAATCGTCGCCGGCGCACGATCGCCCCCGCAGCTGCGGCCCGTTGTTCGGCCGCGCGTTTGATTTGTGCGCGTGCGCCGCGATCGATCTGCGCGTCCAATTTATTGCCTTTCCTAGACTCGAGCCCGGCATGGAGGGAACGACCGTCCCACTTGCAACGTTGATACAATTAGCTCGCTGCGGCATTTTCTGCTCGAAAGTTGCATTTTCAACGAGAACCGCAAACCGGCTAAAAAGAAACTACAAGACATATTTCCGCAAATTTTTTTTCAGTTTTATTTTAGGTGCTTTTCTGCTAGACGTACTCATGAGTCAGATTACGCCTGATTTTTTATATGAAGCATATTTCCTCCGTCATCCTCCAGTTTGCGACGGGTCATGCTCAAAGTAAACTAAGATTGAAAAACTGCATTGTTTTCTGGGACGAAATGTGGACCTCTGAATGTTCCGTTCACCATTAGGGCAACAATCAGCGTTCCTCTGACTAACCCGTTTGAGATACGGTCAGGAGGGTGTGTTATGGTTTTTTGTTCTAAGCCAAACCTAACGAAGAAGGCAAGACAACTAAAACTCAGGTCCGAAACTAACATGGTGAATGTGATCAGTCACATTCGCCATTACACCACACCACCGGCTAGTTGGTTGTTCGATAATCGTCGCCGGCGCACGATCGCCCCCGCAGCTGCGGCCCGTTGTTCGGCCGCGCGTTAGATTTGTGCGCGTGCGCCGCGATCGATCTGCGCGTCCAATTTATTGCCTTTCCTAGACTCGAGCCCGGCATGGAGGGAACGACCGTCCCACTTGCAACGTTGATACAATTAGCTCGCCGCGGCATTTTCTGCTCGAAAGTTGCATTTTCAACGTGAACCGCAAAACGGGCTGAAAAGAAACTACGATTTAAAAACTGCATTGTTTTCTGGGACGAAATGTAGATTTCTGAGTGTTTCGTTCACCATTAGGACAACAATCAGCGTGCCTCTGACTAACCCGTTTGAGATATGGTCGGGAGGGTGTAATATGTTACGTTATGTTATGATTTTTGTTCTTAGCCAAACCTAACGAAGAAGACAAGACAGCTAAAACTCAGGTCCAAAACCAACATGGTGAATGTGATCAGTCACATTCGCCATTACACCACACCACCGGCTAGTTGGTTGTTCGATAATCGTCGCCGGCGCACGATCGCCCCCGCAGCTGCGGCCCGTTGTTCGGCCGCGCGTTTGATTTGTGCGCGTGCGCCGCGATCGATCTGCGCGTCCAATTTATTGCCTTTCCTAGACTCGAGCCCGGCATGGAGGGAACGACCGTCCCACTTGCAACGTTGATACAATTAGCTCGCCGCGGCATTTTCTGCTCGAAAGTTGCATTTTCAACGTGAACCGCAAAACGGGCTGAAAAGAAACTACAAGAAATATTTCCGCAAAAACTTTTTAACTGTTTTGTTTTAGGTGCTTTTCTAGTATACGTACTTAACAATATAAATAAATTAATATCACTGGACATTATTCCACAAAGGGTCATTTAGTCCTACACTAAATTAATTAAAGTTTGTACTATGGGATACTAGACAACGGATAAACATAAATTTATATTTTTGGTAATACACAAATAATATAGGTACAAAGCAAACGTCTAGATCGAAACAAACAGTTTGTATCGAACAAGTGACCTCTGGAATAAAAGCTTCTGAATCATTAGGTACTACACCAAAGAGGTCGAATATACACAATTCATAGTAGGAGTAAAAGTCAATCAGCGATTGTTACAAATGCGTAAATATGAATGGTTTCAATTGCATTTCAGGCGTTATCGCGCAAGTCATTAAACTAGGTGCATTAAATTTTACCAAAGGTAATGAATTCGAGATTGAGTCATCAAGACAGAAAATAAGGCTAGACAGTTACAGACTCGAGCAATAAAATGTTTGTGTCGAATTCTCAAATAAATATCAATACTTACCGTACGTTGTAGAAGAAAATATAGATTGATTATTTTAAAAAAATGCTTCAGTGTTTGCTTTGAATATATGAGAAGGTGAATGTTTTGTTACATGTACCTGCACTTTTTTAACATACATACAAAATAATATTTCATTAAAAAGTTCATTTTCGCCAAGTACTTCAAATCTTTAACAGCCGTATCTTTAAACTGGATCTTTTTTTTTTAAAGTTAAAAACTGCATACACCACAGAGCATAACATTAGGTACATACTTACAAGAACAAAAAGGGAAAAAAGAGGTATTGATACGTATTCGGACATTTTAAAAGTTTCTGATTTGTAGGTAAGTGTAGACAATTCGCTTTGAATTACGGTTGCTTAATTTAAAGACAAGCCTCATGTAGATGTTTTTACGACACACTGCTATGCGCTGCATAATTTATTTTTCTAAAATTTGTCACCGTATACATTTCATTGCTCGCGACTGTACTCACATGTTCCGATAAAGGTGGAGCTATAAAAGTGGCACTAAAGCAGTAATTAATGTAAGCAACATTCATTATACGCGAGCTGGGATTGCGGCGACTCGGAAGAACGTTGGTCGTGGCACAGTATAAACCATACAGTAGAACATCTACAAACAAACGTGCCACTCTCCGTTTGAATGTGTGCGTGCGCGTCGGGCGCCGTGTCGCGATATCACGCACACGCTAGCATAAAATAGGGAGGCATAGGGAGGCGGCAATACGGACGGGCTGTGCCGCGTGTCTGTGTGCACGCTAGGCTAATAACTCGGCGGGCGGCCTTAGATAACCTACTGTATAGTTTATACTGTGGTCGTGGTGAACAATCATTCGATTAGTTAATCCGCTAAGCGGAGAATAATGTTTTAATAGCAGCACAATGAGCGGTCAACTTTGATTAAAAGCGATACGAGAAGGAAAAACTCGTGCTTAGCACAATACACAAGAATTCTTAGGATTTAAGTATAAGTAAGTAAACAAAAATGTAGCCAGTATTGGGTAAATTGGAACGAAATTCCTTTCGTAGTATCTGGGGTATCTAGTAGCGTAGGGCTGAAGATTCACAAGCAATATTGGATTCTGTACACATGCGTAAATTAATATGGATAAAAGTTTCGTTATCATCATCATCAACAGCTACACGACGTCAACTGCTGCGGTTTTTGGCAGTCAATATTACATCCTGTTAATTTGATCCAGACCATCGGGCAACCTTGTGGGTGCGTTAAAATTTTAGCTGTTTTCAATCTAAGCCTACGTTAGGCTCATCAACAACAAAATCAGACTAAGACGTTCACTACAATACATAGGCGTGCATATGCGATTAAATATGTTGTTCAGATTATGTCCAAGCTGATCATAACCGTAATAAGAACCTGAGGTAGGGCCTTAGCCAATACATAGATAATAAAGAACAACCACCATCTAACAATACAAGCCATGTGATGGAACTTCCACAGCTTAATATGCTGGCGAGCGTCGAAGGACGCCAGATGTTCAACGCGGCTGGACTTAAGTAATACCGTATAACCTTAGAGCCGAAGACGCTTTCGCGATCATATTTCTTACGATGTCTAAATTAATAATGACATATTTTTAACAGTTGGTTATTTGCAGCTGCTGTTCACACTAGCAATGGAATTCTTTATGCGTTTTGGCATATTACTAGAGTTAAACCATTTTAAGGGAAAAAAACTAGTAAGTATTGCGAAACTCTAGTTCAAATGAGCACACCCTCGACAGAAAGTAAGATGAATCAAACAAAAATATTACACTTATTAGAATGTCTGTCTGCAGGCATTTTGGTTACAACAGATGCATCACGTAGTTCCTTGTGTATTTATAAAATATTTGTAAGTATACTATAAAATGTCGAAATGTCGTTGAAATATGTAAACAACGATGTATTTCAATAATTCATTGAACGAATACTACAAAACCAATAAAAATATTCATTTTCATGTGAATATTTCCAAAAGCCGAACATTTAAACCAAACACGCGCCATTTCCCGTTTAAGTTGACAGTAACCTAAACAATTCCTGTAGCGCAGCGAGCGCGACATATGCGATTGAAAATCGTAAATATCGAGCCGGCGCACGCGTGACACACTGCGCTCGTATATAAACTACGAAGTCAGGATCCAATTTCGGTGAAATTTAATGTAAATGCATGAATTTTCCCCGTGCCACTCGTACAATCAGTGTCGAGAGCTGACATTTGCATATGCGTTGCTGAAATTTCAGAATAGCTATTCCGTCGAGCTTAACCGAGTTCAAAACTAGGCGAGCACCCGACTGGGGGAAATGTTGCAGCTTCGCGGCGGGATGTGTTCTCGTGTCTGACACGACGGGCCGGCCGACTCAGCAGTGGCGATATTAAAATGCGTGCTACATTCTCAAGACGGTCTCGCGCCACAAAAATGGCATGTTGGAAGCCCCAAGTGGGTAGTGTAAGTTATCGGCTGGGCATATGTTATTAAATGCAGCTTGCACTTGAGCACTCGTGCGGTAGTAAGTGTGTTGTGGCAGATTTTTAGTAAAAAATGGGCAGGTGGCTCGAGCAGTTGTGGCAAATTGGTTGGAAAATCTAAGCGCAGACGCGATTGCGGCACGGTCACAAGTGGTGACTTGCGCCCGGGGGGTGCCACATGCCAATATCTTCTGACAAGCGGTACGCTACTTGGCTTCTTTGTTTTTTCATCAACTACAAGTTTTGAGTTAAGCTGAATTTAATAAAAAGCCTGTGTTATTTTACTTTTGTAGGACACAGAGCCTTTTCACGAAGATTACAATGCCATATATACTTAATACAAAGGTATTAATTTACATAATTCAAGTGTGACTTTAATTTTTCGTTAGATACTTAATAATCGTCACACACACATTGTACTTCTGAATCGGGGAATATTACATATCCCTAAATTCTTTCAATTATTTTTTCTGTAAAGATGACAATATTTCAGTTAAAAATGAAATGGTTAAAAGCGAAAACATTTAAGTTAATTAAAAATAAAATGTAATTAGGCATTCGAAAGCACATCAAAACTTCAACTTACCAACATAAAGCTGGTTCGATCAACGTCTTCAATAAGAAGTTACTCATATCACTCCGTCTATCTACGTTCCAATCCCGCCTTCAATGTTGTTTCACGCTATCCGCGAAACTAAAGACAACAGCGCAATGCGAGCAAGGTTGGCGTTCTTGTTAACAAAGCCAGATGAAGTTCGTCTACAATAGGTAGGTACGAGGTCTCTCGGCTGATTGGAATGCCACACAGAAAGCGGATTTCATGAAGCCCCTCAAAGTGTATGGCATTTGAACCGTGGACGCGGAACTTAAAAGCATTCGATAAAGCTATTTTATTTGTTCCCTTCGATAGCGGCAATCTCTGAAAGCGATCAATCGCGGATTGAAGTCAAACCGAAAATTTTACAAAAACCTCCCACTATCATGGATGTTTTAACTTGCGCAATGTTTTGCGAAAACATAAGAAAATAGATAAACTTTATTCAGTGACCTGATAAAGATCGCATTATATCGGTAAATGCAGGCCGCCCAGAACCAGCCGGTCTGGTAAAAACGAGTGAGGCCTACTGTAATTTAAATATACTTAGTCATCAGTCAATCTTACTCCTGACTCTCTTTGTTGACTTACTCTTTGTGCACCACCTTAATTTCTATGCCTCTAGGGCATTCAGTTCGCCATTTGTACAGAGGCGTCCACATTAACCTTTATAGAAGCACCTTATGCAGCTACATAAGACGCACTTTGCATTGGTGTTGTAAAGGTTGATGCAAATGCTTCTGTAGGGACTTTATATACAACGAAATAAATGTACAACATTTGAAATCATAAAGTACCCATAAAGATATTTAATAGAAGATTTCTTTCAGAAGTCCACGATCACAAGAGAGGTGAGATGAAATGATACACTTTAGTAGTGGTTGACAATGGCTTATTTATAATCTATTTCACAAGAAAACATCTAAGTTAGAAACTGGACCTTTCCTGTTTCATTTAATTGAAAGGACTTGTACTAGAACAAGACTGCAAATGAGATCTTCTGTACTGCCCAATGGAAACTGCACAAAACCTTGTAACATATAGTTTAAGTGTGATTTGATGCCTTCTTAGAACAACTATTGAGGAGAGAACATTGGTTCTCTTTAGAGCAGACATTTTCAATTGAAATGACAATCGGAGACATGTAGCAAATTAAACTGTTAATAGGCTGAAAGAGTTAATTAAACTCGTAGTGTCACTTTAAGATAAGGTAACTCAACACTGATTGACATATCAAACAGGATGACAAAAAAAATCAAACCGGCCAAGTGCGAGTCGGACACGCGCACGAAGGGTTTTGTACCATCATCCAGTAAAAAAACTCCAAAAATATACGTCATTTGTTTTTATTTTATTTTAAGTATTTGTTGTTATAGCGGCAACGGAAATATATAACTTGTAAAAATTTGAGCTTTCTAGCTATCACAGTTTAGGATATACAACCCAGTGACACACAGACAGACAGTAGAGGCTGTATGTGGTAGTATGTGTGTAGTGAGTGTGTAGTATGTCTAGGGGTCCGTTTTTGCCTTTTAGGTATGGAACCCTAAAACGATTATTTGATTGCATAACTATGTGCGCGTACTTATAATTTATTAATCTGTTTGAGAACCGAGCAAAAAACCGAAGACAGTATTATTATATTACAATAATTTAAGTCATGTTTTTCAACACTGTTTATCATGCTCATAAATTATTTAAATTAGTAAGGAGTTTGACATTCAATTATCAAAGTTTAATTAGTTTTTTCACTGGCTGTTTCACGATGTTACGAAATAAGACTTAGAGGTCACATTTATAAATTATCAACACTTGCAATAGCGTTTATTTTTATTTCATTTGATACCGTTCTTATGTTTGTTTCAAAAACCAGTCCGTTGACTCAATGGTTAGTGATCTTAACTACCCTTATTGCGGTGCCTCTACCTTGTTGTATGAGTAAGGTAATACAAATTATTACACTTGCGATACCCTCGAATTGAAACCTAAAATAGAAGTTGTTTGTTTGGGAGTTCGCTTTTCAGATGGACAAGATATTCATATTTGCAGAAACATACAATCTATTTAAGAATTCTTCACAAATCCCATCCCATTTTCTGCTTCGACACCATAAATTGCAATAATAAACGGAAATAAAAACAAAACATAAACATACTTTTCCTGCAAACGAGACACGTTTCTGAAAGTCATAAAAAGTGGCCAACGAGATGGTACGCTTTTCTGTCGTTACGCACGCAAAAACATTGCGCATTATTTAACAGGGGTCCATAAAATGTAGTAACGCACGAGCCGACCTCGTAAACGATTCCACTCGACGTCAGCTGAAATTAGACCGGAGAAATTTGTACGCAGTTTTTCTGAAAAATGTAAATTAAAAACAAGACAGTCTAATAACACTTATTTAACGGGGTATTGTTCTTAAGATATGTTACTGGACTATGCATGTTGGCATGACCCAGTCAAAAATATTGCTATGGATTGCTAAGATTTAACATTCGTTTGAATCTGTAAGCGCCAATTCTTCGGAAAACAAATGAGGCTCGTCAGCATGAAGCATGCATCAAAAAGAATCAACTTAAAATAGTCCAGTCATTATAGTAAGTTCACCTCGGAATTCGAGATACCCAGCTGTAAGTCTGTAAATACTTGTTTATTGACACCCTAAAAGTTGTCTCAAAACCTACATATGGTAGGGTGTACGCAACTATTAAATTTCAAGGTCAAATGTCACAAAAATCGATTTTTTGTAAATATCTCATTTTTTTTGGGTTTTTTGCTATTTGTATGTATGATCAATATTGTAGAATACAAAATTTTCTACAAATTTTGTTTCAAAAATTTTTTCATACGGTGAACCGTTTTCGAGATAGAGGGCGGAGAGCGCGCGGTCACAGCATCACTTCAGGTCAACCGGTGCCTCCGGTCAAAAACTTAAAAAGTGAAAAAATGTGAAAAGTCTCGATCATCTTCGTTATCTGCATTACGTCAAGTCTACAGAACTTAATAAAGCTGTGCAGCTTTCAAATATTCAACCAACAAGTGCAGCTGCTCATCAACATTGTAAAAACAACAACGTTGTCGAAAATCGTTTCGCATTGCCCAACCCCATACCTGGGGTTCCAAATCATGCCCTAACCAAGTTTGAACTTGATAATATGCACGTTGTTGTTTTTACAATGTTGATGAGCAGCTGCACTTGTTGGTGGAATATTTGAAAGCTGCACAGCTTTGTTAAGTTCTGTAGACTTGACGTAATGCAGATAACGAAGATGATCGAGACTTTTCACATTTTTTCACTTTTTAAGTTTTTGTCGGGAGGCACCGGTTGACCTGAAGTGATGCTGTGACCGCGCGCTCTCCGCCCTCTATCTCGAAAACGGTTCACCGTATGAAAAAATTTTTGATACAAAATTTGTAGAGAATTTTGTATTCTACAATATTGATCATACATACAAATAGCAAAAAACCCAAAGAAAATGAGATATTTACAAAAAATCGATTTTTGTGACATTTGACCTTGAAATTTAATAGTTGCGTACACCCTACCATATGTAGGTTTTGAGACAACTATTAGGGTGTCAATATACAAGTATTTACAGACTTACAGCTGGGTATCTCGAATTCCGAGATTCTTACCTAATTTAAGCTTAAATGACTGGACTAAAACTGGAAAAGATTTCTTTAAAAAGCTTTCTCTTATCATTCACACTATGTCAGATTTGCAACTTACACCACACTACACACTTGAAACACACTCAAAATAATTAAAATCAAGCCACCTTCAATCGGCAATATTAAGCGAAATATTTATTTAAGCAATTAAAAAGCTCTTAATCGATTTGGAGTGTGAGGTATAACATTTAATAAAAACAAAATTAAAAAACTTTATTTCAATACACCAACCGATCAGCAATTACATTTACCATTAATAAACGAGTGCAAATAAAAATTAATCAAGTTTACTGGTTACAATCAATATCTGTATTAGCTTACAAAAAGTTGTCAAGTTCTGAACATTACTCATATTCGTCGTAATTGACTTTCGTAAGTGAGAGTGCAATATAAATGTTTTGGCTAAACAGAACTTTCAAAGTCATTGACCTGTATTACGAACCATCAATCTTAAGTACACGTAATAGGTATGTCACAAAACTGGCCATATCGTAAAGCTATCAAAGAGGCGACATGCGTCCAAGATTCAAATTAAACCCACGCCTCAGCTCACGTTACGAGCTGCGCGCGCTGTTCGTATGAGTCCATTCATAGACTCTATTCCGACTTTATTGGGACACGATGGGACGGCCGCACAAAGACCGTTTAAATTTTAAACGCGATCGGCATTAATGCGATCAATATAAATGGAAGAAACTATAATGGGTGCATTTATACCACCATTACCGGTTATCAAAGAGCAATTAAAGAGGCAACGCGCGAACCGAGAGCCGCCGCGCACGCTCGATTTACTTTTGACTTCGATTAATCGTTCTTTTTGTTCGGCTCCAATCTTACACATTTGCATAAGAATGTTAGAGTTGTTATAAACCCAGTGAGACAAGTATGAGTTCTTCGTTTGAAGAGTTAGCATGAGAAGTGAAAGCATATCATCGGTAGTCATAAAGTTCAGTATAAATAGATACTTAATCAACGATAGAGGACGTTCATTGAGGCATTGCACTTGACAAGTCGTAGTGTATAAATAAACATGGCGGAGAATTCAGCGTATTTATATAAATGAGGCATAGAAGTGCTGACATTGATGATGTGATGAGTCATGACGTATGATGCATGCGGAGGCGGGCGGTGCGCATTGCGTTTACGCAACTAGCTGTCTGCGCGGTCCGTGCGAACTTGAACTCGCGCAGAGCGGTCAAGCGCAATGTTATCAATTCTCGAACACGCTTCGGTGCGGTCAGCCGGTATTTTGGTATTGTGCTGTAAAACAAGAGTGTACAATTCGTAAAATAACAAAAGTATTATTGTTTTGTATTTTTTTTATTACACCCAAATATATTTTCAGAAAATCATTCAAAAATCAACGAATTTAAACATGTAACCATTATTTGACCAAATTTTTTACTAAATAACTAAAGCTCACATTAATTTCGTTTAGAATACATACCTCCAGTCAATGCAAAAACCGTTTTGAACGCAGATATTTATCGGAATTTAAAGAACACCTATAAAAGAACCTATCTAACTTCCACAATGGCTTCTGTAGAGAGAAATGAAAAGTGAACAAGTACAATCAAATTTTAAGAGCCCTGCTGAACCTGACCGAGGTTCAACCGCTCAACGATTCCCATAAAATGACAAAAGATACTTTCGTTGTCTAACCCAACGCTTCAGTAGCGAGAAGCGTCCGGAATGTCGGTGAATTGTCAAGACAAAAAGTTAATTAAAGCCATCGAACGGACACTAGTGATGCTTGGACCAATAGTTCAGCGGGACAGTTAATAAATATAGACTTACGTAAAGATTGATTTAAAAAGAGAACGAATTTAGAAAATGTTCCCCTTTCATTGGCTTGATGATTAGAGCTGTTAGAAAAATTTGGTACACATAACCGGATTACAGTCGATGCATTGGGCTTACAATTCGGAAGTCTATGGGGGAGGCTTAAATTCAGCAGAAGGCACGTTGGGAGACAAAATAATACACTTGAGTGTCTATATTAACTTTTAAATACTTTTGTATTTAAGTAATACCTATATTTCATTTGCCACCCGATTAATTTGACAACCGATTTGGTATAATGGTTGAGAAGTTGGCTGCTACACCGGAGGTCGCGGGATCGATCCCGTACATGACTAACATTTGAGTCTGATTGTATAAGGTGTTTCTTATGTATATTATGTTATTTTGTATGTATTTACTGAAAAAAGTACCAATTAAACCATATATGGATGTTTGTATGTATGTTTTTGTGTTGTCTAGTAGGTATCCCATAATATGTGCTTAAATAACACTACTTTGGGGCTAGGCAGCGCTGTGTTGAATAATGTCCAGAGATATTTAATTTTTATTAATTATTTGCATGCACAAACCAATACACTTTTCAGTCATCTATGTTATTATAAGTGGCGGCCTTTCTAACTTCACTTCAACTTTCCGCGCATTATCTATACCTGTCTATCCCACTCCCCATTTCCCCAAGCACAACACTAGTCGGCAGTGTCATCGCAGCAGTGTCACAGCGGCAGGTGGGTATGGGAAGCGCGGCCGTGCGCGACCGCCGCACCGCGACCAATCGCCGCTAATTGTACGAGGCGCGGACACCGGCTTGTCTAACTCCCGGATTTTCTAACTTCACTTCAACTTTCCGCGCATGATCTATAACTATCTATCCCACTCCTCATTTTCCCAAGCACAACACTAGTCGGCAGTGTCATCGCAGCAGTGTCACAGCGGCAGGTGGGTATGGGAAGCGCGGCCGTGCGCGACCGCCGCACCGCGACCAATCGCCGCTAATTGTACGAGGCGCGGACACCGGCTTGTCTAACTCACGGATTTTCGTACAAAAAGCTCCACCGTACTGAAATTGTTAGGCGTGAATATTTCGGTCGATGCTGACGTTTGCGAACGAAGTAACCTTTGAACACGTACGAGTAACTGGCACACATTATAGACATTCATTGATTTACGTTTTCATAAGCTTAGAGTAAGCATTCATTGACGTTATTTACTGAAATGGTATTGTATCGAAAGGTTAAGCCATTACTGAGCGAAATTACTTTTTTAAAGTTTTTTTGCCTACCTAAGTATATTTAAGAACATTTATGGTAGCATTACTAGTCATTATTTAGATAAAGAATTCTTAAGAGACAGATAAGAAGTTCAGCCCATTACGTACTTTCTTTTTTATTCGCAGCAGAAGCGTATTTACTGCACGTTATCAGTAGCGGCTATTAATAATATGTCAGAAAAATAGTTATACAGAATACAATGTTTTTAGAAAACATACACGATAAATTTATGTGTGTGTGTTATCGCACGGGTTGCATATTGAATAAATCAATAACGCAGCATCAGAGATATCGGTAGTAACGTGGTCACACAATGGCGGGCCGATGATAAATAAACAACAATAAGTTTTTGTTTATCTGTGGACGCGACGGCTCGGAGGATTGGGCGCGCAGCGATTCGGTTCGGTCATCCGTCGCGCCTGACACTTGCACTTCAGTGGGAACTAATCAAGAATTAATGGATCCAGATCTAGTTCAACTATTTAGATTCGGATTGCTTACGGTGCTGAGAATTACAGGAGCAGCCCGCCGGGAAGTCCCTTCTCCCTTTTCCAAGATTAGGTCTGTGTGCCACACAGCGGGCACGAGCATGGGTTGACGGTGGGTTTTATTTCCTTAATAAATCTGCTCTCCCATGACTATCAAGGATTACAAAAGGACCGGTTAAAGCTTTTGCACCTAAATGCCCAGTGAAGACAAACTATATAACCGAACTCTTCAGACCAGGTGCAGGTGATGGATTTAAGTAGCTTTTCATGCTGAACGATAAAACTGAAAAAACGATAAAACGATTCCGATCCTACAACGTTCCGAGGTACTTGTCTGAAATGAAAATAATATAGTCGACTTTTATTCGAAGCACTAGCCCTTCCGTGCAAATTTACGACAGAATAAACGAAACAGAATACCGTATAAGGAGTTGAGATTCATAACTGATAAACGTAATTTAAAATGCATAATAAAATGAGAGAAATATAAAGCCGGACAAAAGGTAATAAATCATCGAAACGCGAAGCTTCTTTGCGCGAACCGCAAAGTCAACATCGCGACAAGGGCCATCCAAAGGTATAAATCGTAATTATGAGACGAAATAAAGAAAAATGAAAAAGAACACGAATGTAACACGTTATCTGGCACCGATCGGGAAGCGAACCCGCATTGTCGCGTAACCCGTTGCCTCTTGATCAATGTCTTTATAACGATCACATTTGAATATTCAACGGTGACGTCTCGTGAATATGAAATAATTTATAACTTTTACCTATTCGCTTTGACTAATTTACTGTTTACATTAGGTCATTTATCTCATCGTGGGATTATAAATTTCAGCGGGGAGCGAAGATAACTCCCTTGTAACTGAGACTCGTCGGCTTTCACAGTTATGATTATGTTTCATAAGAAACGCACATTCGGATTGTATCATTTTACATCTTTTAAATTTTGATTCCGTTACAAGCTTACGGAGCCGTCATTTTAATTGAAAAGCCTAAAGCTTATATACAATCACTGAATCGTTAGCAAGCAAGTAAGTTTTTTTGTTATGGTAAGACTTCCGCAATACTAATCTCCAGCAGGAACCAAAACGCTATGAAATTCATCTACTTTTACTGGTTGTATAGTTTTTTTACTACACGAGGGACTAGTATTGAACCGTTCAACCAACAGTAAAAGACGATCTGCTATGATCATCAGATTAAGAAATAAAAAAAGGATTATGGAAAAATAATAGCACCTATCACGCAGTGTCTTTAAAAGAATTGAAGTTACTCGTAAAATGCAAGATAAAGGACAATTCACAAATTGTAAAATACTTAATAGTGTAAATAGAAATAAGTACTTATCTACATAGTGATACATCACGTCATGGCTACGTTTAGTTATTGAAAACAAAACTGTCTATCCCTACGTATACAGAAAACCATTTAAGTCAACATACCACCTCATCAAAGAACCCATAGCCATTCCAGTTTATTTGTAAATACTCCCTAAATATCCATTGATTGGCTCCGCTCGTAAAATATCTAAAAATACCCATATTACAATTTATAATCGAGGAATATGGGGACTCTCGTTACGTGAGGAGCGCAGGCGCATCTTTCGACGCGGCCATTAGGGCGCGCAAGATCAATGGGTTTCGAGCTCGTAGGCGTTACGTTTCATTAACTATTATAATATAAAAGCAGTTCAAGCTGATTAGTTCCTTGAACATCCAAACCTTTTTACATTCAAATCGATATGCTCATACATATTTCGAATTTCTTTCTGTTTATTTTTCAGCGTTAACTGTCTACTATTTTACTTTTGTAAGGTCATAACTCTTCTTGCAAGATTAACAAAAAGGGACGACAAAGAAATAAATGGGTGACATATGTATAGGGGATTCCAAGGAAATACAAAAGCAACACGATCTATAAATGTGAACATTCATAAATTGATATCTCCGTAGAGGTGACTAATGCATCGGCGATGCAACCAGAGTTGTATAATGGTCTGAGACACACGAATTGCCCAGTAGCGGCGCTTATCTGATAATAAATATTACGGGCCATTCTTTTAGGCGAGGCGGTCATTAATCCAGTGGTCGATCGCGCTCGTATCGCGTTACAGGCCGCATTGTTGCCTCAACAGTTGTTCCTATTTATCAAGACGCCAGTAATATTGTTCTGGCGCACACAAAGAGCTCGCGCCCGGTCCCGACGCCCCAACAACGCCGAGGCCTTTGTCTCTTGACAACCGACATCGGTATTACTGAAATATTAATTTGAGATAATCAAGTACTTACAAAAAAATACTGTTTACGTCATGTTGCGATATTAGATGCAAGAATATTCTATTTTGCTCATTAATGCTCCCAATAAGAACTCGTTTCCTTTTCGAGACGAGTCGCCAAAAGCCAATGTCTGAAAATGGCGTCTTTTTTTTTTCTTGCGGCCAGCGACCAAACCTTGTTTTTTAAATAGAAAATATTGCAATAAACCAAACTTACTATGGCATGTAGACTCCTAGATCAGTCCGAACTGAGTTATGGGCTTTAGAAGTTTGGTGATTTTACAAACTAGATATTTTTTCTTTTGCGCTCAATTTTCGCAAAAATCGCAACAAAATAGAGACATTATACGAGTAAACATTGTGTGTGATATTTTTCGCAAATGGAAAAATATCTTATATGTCATTCTTCTTTTTTTAGACCTCTAAACGCAGTCCGAACTGAGTTATGGGCTTTAGCAGTTTGGTGATTTTACAAACTAGGTCTGTTCCTTTTGCGATCAAGTTTCTCATGAATCACAACTAAATAGAGCCATTATACGTGTAAACAATAATCTTATAATGTCATTGGTTTTTTTTTTCGGGTGGTCAGCAATAATCTTGTATGTCATTCCCTAGCTCAGTCCGAACTGAGTTATGGGCTTTAGAAGCTTGTTGAATTTACAATCTAGATATTTTTCTTCTGCGCGCATTTTTCGCATAAATCGCAACAAAATAGAAACATTGTATGTGTAAAGATTGTGAGTGATATTTTTCGCAAAAGGAAAAAATCTTATGTCATTCGTCTTTTTTTCGGGTGGTTATTATTTAAACCTTACTTTTAAATTCAAAATAGTGTAATAAACCTGTTCAGGCACCTATGGTCCGGGACTCATGCATCATACGGGGAACGCGGACATTGCCTGTTTGCTCGCGACGTTACGACCGACGTTGCGATGGACAATACAAATTGTATTAATTGTATAACATTCTAAAATATACCAAATTGATAGAAGAAAACAGAGTTTCATTGGCTCAAGTGTGTCAGGCGAAGACAAAAATAATCTCATTAAAGCAATGAAGACCTCTAAACGCAGTCTGAACTGAGTTATGGGCTTAAAAAGTTTGCTGATTTTACATCTTAATCTCATGGGTATACGTTTGACCCCATTCAGCCATGATGAGATCGTTGCTGGAACAGGCTTACCCAGAAAATGTCTATTCACTCTTACCGTGAGTCTTCACGGTGAGGTTGTGGGCACAGGCTAAGACAAAACGTTCCATTATTGGTTTATGTGCCTTCGGGAAAGTAGGAGTCAAATAAATGGACTCTATTTCGCGAAAAATAGGCTTGCCCCAGTATTGTTGGCGTTAAACTCAACAAGGTCACGATTGCACCAGTCGGACACTGCTTTTAACGCATTCATCCGCGTTGAGTTCATCTGCTCAACCATAGCCTCTCTAAGGCTAAATATAAGATATTTTGCCCTTTGCGCGCAAGCTTTAGTGAAATTGAGTGCGCAAGCTTTAGTGAAATTGAGTGATTGAGCAACAACATAGTGAAATTGAGCGCCGGTGGAGACTCAAAGATTCCCGGACCAGCACAAATGTTTGTGGATAAAACATAATATTTGTGCTGGGTCTTGGTGCTGATAAAAGTATATTACAAATATGTGGTTTTATATTTTATTCTGTGATATTCCGTGATAACGGATATTATTTTACTTTTAATCATAAGATAAGAGCAAACTTACACATTAAGTGGAACATCGGCGAATACGCCCTTAAACCACTGTCACTCCTTCTAACGCTCGTAACTCATTTAAGACTGTGCTAAGATACAGTCTTAGTGAACTCACTTAGACGACTCAAACTTGCTTCATTACACTATTATGCATTGAAAAGGAAAGGTTTAATTAATTGACGGCCGCACAAAAAAAAGACGTAAGGTATATAAGATATTTTTTCTTTTGCGACAAAATATCACACTCAATGTTTACACGTACAATGTCTCTATTTTGTTGCGATTCATGCGAAACTTATTCGTTAAGGATAAATATTATTATTATTTCTGGTTTTAATTGTTTTTTTTGTACAATATATCTAGCTTATCTTATCTTATCTAGTTCGTAAAATCAACAAACTTGTAAAGCCTAAACTCAGTTCGGACTGAGCTAGGGGTTTATATGCCATAGTAAGTTTGGTTTATTGCACTAGTTTAAATCATAAAAGCAAAGTTTGGTTGCTGACCACCCGAAAAAAAAACCAATGACATTATAAGATTATTGTTCCATTTGCTAAAAATGTCACACACAAAATGTTTACACGTACAATGGCTCTATTTAGTTGCGATTCATGCGAAACTTGATCGCAAAAGGAACAGACCTAGTTTGTAAAATCAGCAAACTTCTAAAGCCCATAACTCAGTTTAGACTGCGTTTAGAGGTCTACATGCCATAGTAAGTTTGGTTTATTACACTTTTTTCAATCATAAAAGCAAGGTTTAGTTGATGACCACCCGAAAAAAAGAAGAATGACATATAAGATATTTTTCCTTTTGCGAAAAATATCACACCCAATGTTTACTCGTATAATGTCTCTATTTTGTTGCGATTTTTGCGAAAATTGCGCGCAAAAGAAAAAATATCTAGTTTGTAAAATCACCAAACTTCTAAAGCCCATAACTCAGTTCGGACTGATCTAGGAGTCTACATGCCATAGTAAGTTTGGTTTATTGCACTAGTTTAAATCATAAAAGCAAAGTTTGGTTGCTAACCACCCGAAAAAAAACCAATGACATTTATAAGATTATCGTTCCATTTGCTAAAAATATCACACACAAAATGTTTACACGTACAATGGCTCTATTTAGTTGCGATTCATGCGAAACTTGATCGCAATAGGAACAGACCTAGTTTGTAAAATCAGCAAACTTCTAAAGCCCATAACTAAGTTCGGACTGCGTTCAGAGGTCTAAAAAAAGAAGAATGACATATAAGATATTTTTCCATTTGCGAAAAATATCACACACAATGTTTACTCGTATAATGTCTCTATTTTGTTGCGATTTTTGCGAAAATTGCGCGCAAAAGAAAAAATATCTAGTTTGTAAAATCACCAAACTTGTAAAGCCCATAACTCAGTTCGGACTGATCTAGGAGTCTACATGCCATAGTAAGTTTGGCTTATTGCAATATTGTCTATTTAAAAAACAAGGTTTGGTCGCTGGCCGCAAGAAAAAAAAAAGACGCCACTACCCCTAACAAATCCGTCATTGTCCTTATAAATAGGAAATAATATTATCTCGTTAATCGGGCAACACCAATAAATATGCATGTACCGTTACTGACTAACCCCGGGACTTTGTATCTTTGGACTATGTCAGCCGTATTAGAGTCACGAAATCGTCAAGGTTGAAATGATTTGCATATAAATTACTTTCGTCGACGCGTAAATCCACGTGTTGCTCGGCTAGAATAGAGATTAATATGGTAGGTGTCTGTGCCGGCCGGGTGACAGACAAGTTAAGCTGACATCCGTCAACGCCGTCCTCGTAATCGCCGGATCGAAGATCGATGCTAAGCCCAGCTTATTGAACTCTTCAACGGATTCGGATCGACTCGTTCCGAGTTCATCGCTCGTCCCTCTCCCACCCGACACTATTGAGCCGGTTATCTTTTCTAAATCTGACAGCATTCGGGTCATTAGACTTTCACGTATGAAAGTTCCGTAATAAGATACTAACCAATATGCTTTATTAACAAGACCGTTTCGGCACGTGAACCGTTCGACCTTATCACGGGTTATCGCACACGCCGGCCCATTCCGAAAGATCTTTCTGTGCAGATACTGACACTATATTTCCATTACGAGTGTCCGCGTCAAATCGCCCCGGCGAAGGCCACCGGAGATATCGAAGTTTGTCCGTTTGCACGTTCACCGAGGGCTATAGTTATTCCCTTTGGCGTTGTCCGGGTACAAGTGGTCGTGAAATTTTACGATGGCTACTGACCCTCGCATAACACTAGCTTTAGGAGCTGTCCGCAATTATTGTGAAATCGACGCGCGTAATCGAGAGTTCGTCTGTGAGCCGCCGCCGCCGGCTAACCACCACTTTGTCAAGCCCTTTTCAGGAGTCCTTTTAAACTGCGAATTACCTTACCAACGACGTCATTATACTTTATGATGAGCCGGGAAGCGTTAAGATTTGTCGTAATACTTCATTCAGCTAATCCTTATAATTTATTCTGGTTTCAAGATAAAACTGCGATCATTATTATTTAAAATGAGCCTTGAATTAAATATTATACAGTACAGCGATAGGATAGAGACAGACTAATCGATGACAATACAACAAGAGAACGCGAAGCGATGCCTGCAATAACCGATATAGCACCATTCGGTGTTTAAATAATACGATGACAGCACTCTCAAATGGTAGGACATAAATAGGAGCAAATTGTATTTGTAGTAGGGGGTTGTCGGGCTGGCATGGAAGCGGGAGGAGCCGCTACGTATTTATTCTATTTGCCGAACGTGCCTCGCCGCCGCGGTCGCTGTTTGACGATGCAAATTTATCGCGGCGCTTAATAAAACGCGCACCGACCTCATTGATTCGCAGATGTTGCTCATTACGAGGCGACGCGGCCGCCGACGAGCCCGCCGCGGCGCGACTACCAAACCTGTTAACTCAACAAATTATTATGAATTGTCCCCGTTCCAGCCACGTATTTACCAGCCTTCTCGTTCCAATGACATTCCTCGCGGCGCGAGGGAAATACCGCAATGTGATTTATTGCCTGACAAACTACTATAACGCTACCATCGTGTACGGGAAGGAAACACAAGGTAAACATTATAGTAGAAGTCCGAATGCCCATAGCGAGTAACCATAAACTGCTAGCAACAGTCGTTTGATCCGATAAAGGCTTACATCGAAGAGTGGAGCTCCGCAGTTACCGCCGATATCGACATACTCGAGCCCTTCCTCGTTCGTGAAACAATGAAGCCCGTTTGAATTGATTACCGAGTTGCGGCGCTGCGCTACATATTTTTTGCGCCGTCAAGAGCTTGTTTGTAAAAATAGCAATTTTCTTGCCACTACGCCTCCTTATACGAAACAGGCTTGATCGGCCGCTCATGCAAAAACGCGTCCGAAGTGGAAAAATGGAGCTGAAACCTTGTAGTTACCGCTCGCCGCCCGCTGAGAACACCGCGCCTCCGCATTGACTAGCCGAATGCATGCCATGGTGTTCCACACCACGCTGCAATAATGGGTCAGTTCCATCGTTAGCAAAAGATATTTCAGTATTTGTAATAGTGGTATTTCTATTGCCAAGAGAAATATGCCGGCAGCAAAACATCAAAGGAAGCTAGTGTGTCATTAAACGCGGCAAGATATTATTGCGCAAGAGGCAAAGACTCGTTGAACTCGGTGCGCTTGTTCGGGGAATGCAACACGAGTTAACATCGCGGCTAGCAGCCGCACTACAAACCAGCACAAAGTGCAGAGCAGCCTCACAAGTGGGCTCCACTGCGGCTCTTTTAGCAAGATCGACGCGTTTACCTCTGGCGCGGCTCGGCGAAAATTGATGGTTTCACCTCGTTCCATGCAAAACGATCATCGCATCCCGCTCGCACGACGCGCGCCCGACAACGCGGTAATCATTGTTTTTAAAAACAAAGTAAAACGACACACAGTTCAAAGTATATACGGACCGGAGAGAAAAACGAACACGCCGCCGTATTCCGATAAGTTTAAGATAAATAGCTCGCTGAGTTTTACTTGCCCTTTACTCGAACGTTACTTTTTTGCGTTCCATTTCTGCCTTAGCAATCTAAACTTGGGATCGATTTAAAATTATAACAAGTTACATTGGAATATGCGCCTTCGTTTCTCGTTGTACATTAAAACATGCCAGGGATTTACGGTGTCGTAAAGAGGAATTTGTAGCGTAGCGTCGTGTTATCGTATGGAATGGTGTTCCTACACTGTACTCGTTGTAGGAACGTCAGTGATAATGAAGCTGGTGTCAGTAGTTGAGAGGTGAACACAAAGAGCGTCTCACTTTCGGCAGCAAAGACAAAAGCGGCAATTACGACAGTTAACGGTCGTATCCACGTCTGTACGCGCGTGGGACGGCTCTACAATGTACCACATTACATTACGACCTACTTATTGAAGGTGCAATAAAATTATAACAGTAACTTCATTCCGGCGGAGATAATATTAATTAAAACGCGTAACACCATTATCTTATTTCCCTAACGTAAGTAACGAGTGGTTAATAATGGCCCAGAAAAAAGCTGTTTCGCTTTTTTGCACGTGTTACTCGTTGTTCTTAAAGATTATGATACAATCTGAATAGTGGCTATGTTGCTCTGACGTAGTGTGTTAAAAATTTACCTAGCGTATGCAGCGATCTATTCTTGGTTGGTTGGTTTCCTTTATGGTACTTTATTAATGATCAGCGTTGGTTAACAGCTTGAAGAACACCTACATTGGGTTTGCAGTTTGACATAAAATACCCAAGTAGGCTTCTGAGCATTCTGTTCACCATGGTAGCCAACTTGCCTGACCACCCCATCTGGGATACAGTTGTAACCGTAAGTTATGTCCCGTCGTTGTTATTATGCATTGATAGCAGTCTTTAAGCCACGCCCAAGCCCATGGGCGGTTTTACCAACTGCACCTCCAAAATTCATCACCCCACTATGTATACTTCTAAAAATCGTATAGGTAGATGTTAATATGGAATAAGCACCCGCGAAATACAGATTAATTTTATAGATTTATTTATTTATGTAAAGACAGGCGAACTTAAGACACAAAAAGAAATGAAATACCGTTATTATTTATTTATTTTATTTATTTGTGACAAAACAAAGTTTTTGTTGTTTTATCGAAACACTTTCCGGTTAATAGAAAACGAGGTTTGTTTCAGGTAACAACCTGGTACGCAACTAAATTGCTAACAAATAAGTTCCTTTGTCACTTATTGTCTCACCAGTAACAGATAGTTGGTAATAACTTATTTGGACACAGGATGGAAAACTGCGTTGGAAATTAGAAGAGACGTGGCAGTGGGACAGTATTGGTTAAGAAAAAAACAGTGAACAAAACTTCCTTTTTTTATTATGAACGCTGTTTATTTCTTCCACGTTTTTGTTCTAGTAAATATTTTCGTGTCGTATTGTAACCTAAGGCAGAAGTTTTTAGAGATTTATGTATCGTCCGGCCTGACAAGGTTACGTCCACGAACGCCATCGATCATGTCGGTTTTATGAGGCGGCACCGACACGTGCTGCACTTGTCGCGCGAGACTGATGGACTCACGCGCCGCACAAAAGCGCCCGCGATGTGCCGCTACGTGAGGACAAGACCTTAGCTCAGCTCGGCTACTGTTCTATAGACCGCAATTGTTTGCGATATCACATTGATATAGCACAGCAAGTTTAGACCTGATGACTCGGACTATTGATCATGCTAGCCCCATCGACGGCTTGTAAAGAAATAAAAAGTTTGCACAAATGTATTAAATAGCAGTTAGGTGTGCAGAGAATGATGTATCAGCTAAAGCTTGCTTTTAAATTTCAATATAAATTGTACCTAGTATAAATTTGTTGTGGAAGAAATGATCCAATCTAATCAAATCTAGAGAATCGCCTAGTCCAACGACATGTAGAATGAACAATAACGAAAAATCTAGCCGCGGCCGCTAACTAGCCGCTTACTTAATACAAGAAGAAAATTCTAAAAATGTAAAGCCATGTATTTGTACAAAATCCAGTGGTGTTATCTAGTCACACAACAATATCATAGCCCGGAATCACCCAAGAATTAGCAAAATACGACTTGAAGGGTAGAGACGGGCCATTGGCAAGTTTACGGTCAAGAGCACTCGAGTTAATCATCATGATACGGTTATAACAATTAACACGATTAATCATTGAGCCGCCCAGTCACGTAATCCACTTGTCGCGGGAGTAATGGACGCTTACGCGCCGCGCAAAACAATCGCGACATGAGACTGCGTGAGAAAGCTTGAATATATTTAGTGTAGAGCAAATTTTATAGCGCTATTCATGAAGTTTTACGACAAATATTTTAGCAAAAGGCTTTCTGTGTTTTGTCGGTAATAGTAGCAGTAAATTTGATCAGAGCTTGTCTTGGGCTAGGACAAAATAAAGCTTATGTATGGGTAAATACAAGAGTAACTTTCCAGTTCAAAATAAGAACGTTCATAATAAAATGAGTAAAAATCGCTTCTAAGTAACAAGAATTAGAACATCTCTCAACTGAAGGTTGTACACTCAACGGCACATCAGGCAACCCACTTCCGTTTTTTATCTTGATCATATCTTATGTTATTTCCTTGCCATATACCTAGAAGAAGTTAACAGAAATGAGTGGCTAGTCATGTCGTTGACCGTCTGAATTCCTATATAATCTCCATTAATTACACGTAAAAACAACTAGATGGATTTAAATGAAACTCTACAGTATTTATGCATCTAAATAAAACATTACAATTACAATTTATAAAGATAAATGACACTTTTTTTTAACTCAAGTCCACGCGGACAAAGTCGCGGGCGGCCGCTAGTTTATGAATAAATGTGGTGTGGAATTAGTCAGCAAAAATGCCGCATCATTTTCATCGTAGCTCAAGGTAGCTGATGATAAATAGGAACGCACTGGATCCGACAAGACGGTCAGTCACATGGGAGAAGTAAGAAAATATTGCCTCTATAGATTTGTAAATCTGTGGTCAAATTAGTCAAACAATGCCGCATCACTTTTTATATGGATCTACGCGGCGCATGACAAATAGGAACGCACCAGATCCGACAAGACGGTCAGTCAATACCGCAATAAAATGCATCGAACATGGAATGAATCCGGAATCCGGACACCTCACGACTGCAAGTGAGGTGTAACAAAGGGCGGTGTCGGTGTCAGGTGGTTCGCGTGACCGGCTCGGTTCGGCTCCTCACTCATTTGGCGGATCGGTTTACTTAGGAATTTCACATAGCCCGTTGCGTGGTTTATTAGACTGCCGACTTGGCAGATAACAAGACACCCGCCTTTGTCGACGCGACTAGCGAAAAATGTGAGCGTCTTCAGCGGGGAATAATACAAATAGCTAGGTGTTTATTTGCAATATATTGCCTTTTAAAGCGCTAGCTTGCGCGGCGGTTGGTAGACATTGACCATTGAAGATACAATTACCAGCTATTTATACATATCTTTATACATAGTTCTGTTTCACTTGGGCCACATTAAAATTTACCTCAAAATAGTAGACTTAAATTCAAGAGGTTCACACCAGCAAACCCAAAGGTTTGCTGGTGTGGACCTTTTGAATTTAAATCAACTGATTCTTTGGAATCAAACAGTGTAAAAGTGGGGTAAATTATTCAAGAAAGACCATCTCCGTGATTTTTTTTAACTATGTAAAGCTTTAGGGATAATCACTTCTTTGATTGAAAGTTAAAAATGTATGGAAGTATTTGAGGATTAGATGTCCAAATAGTAGAACTGGTTGACTCAATACTTATTCGTCGTTTATACCTCAATATAGGCAGTAAGTACCTACGGCAAAGCTTGGGCGACATTTGACTCAGAATAATTGTAATACGAGCACACAACAATTACTGTCACAATTTCAAGCACTACTCGTATTTAGCTGTGAAATAGCTTGTTCGTACGATATAATATCAGCGGTATTTCATGGACAATAAACATTTTGATTTTATCCTATGACCTATAAATAGTTACCAAATGACAATGTGTCGCTAAAGTTTGCAAAACAAAGCCTGTATTAAACTTAAGAGCTTAAGCATCAATTAATTATTTTTGACACTAAGTTCGTGCTTAACAACAAAATATGTTTACCAAACTTACTACCTTTATCCAATCACAACAGACAAAAGAATACAATGCTAGTTTTTAAACTATTTGCATTTCCTGGAAGAACAATATGTAGTAAGACAAGTATAAAGTTTTACCGTAGATAGAAACTTTTATTAGCAATAGCTGAAATTATCTGCGGTTAGGAAGCGTACAAACTTATTTTGTAGGATATGGTGTGGTTAGTGGAATAAACAATCGCAACCAACCACTAACTCATGTAAGGCTAACTCGCCTGTTCGCATAGTTTTCCGAAGTTCAAATCGTGCAGCATGAACTAATTTCACTTCTAACGTATCACGGTTTTTGTTTCTACTTGCATCGAACGAGACATTATTTATCATTTTGAAACTAAGCAAAAAGTTTATTATCTCTTAGGAAATCTATCTACCAGTTTATTAAATAGTTTCGAAACAGTGAGTCTAGCAAGAAAATTAAATTAAACACGCACGAAGTAGTCGCGACACTAATGAAAGCTCAAACGGGCGAGCGAATTATCATCCGGTTGACTTCACTGAATTACGCAAGACAATAAGCAAACAGCTGGTTCGATGTGCAATAGTCGCCCGCGTCACAATGGGGGCCGTTGATCATAATCCTGATAGTGGCCGAAGTATGGCGAGCATTCGGGCCGCGGCCGAGGGCGCACGACCGCCATCGAAAGTGAATTGCCGGCAACGACATGTCGCCTGGCATTAATGTTAGTGTGCGCCGACGTGACTAGACTTTCGCGCAATCGGACATTAAGAAGGCAATCATAACTGACCTTACGATTTGGTATCGACGACTTCGACATTAAACGTTGCCATTTCGTAGCTAGCTTCCTTTAATGGTATATGCACGTTGCAACGCGGCGCTTTCAGTCAGCCGAGGCATTAGAAAATTACGACTATTGTCTTTCACAATTTAAAAAATGCACGCTAATTTGTAATTGCCAATCTGGGAGCAAAATTACTGAGATATTTCTTAATCAAGATAATATAACATTATTTGAAGTTTTTATAGCGTTATCAATGTTCAATAAGGTATCGAGTAATTAGAAATTCCTTGTACAGCTTTTATAAAATAAATGAAACATAAAAGCCTTTTACGTGTATTTTCACATGTGGCCTATCAAGATGACATCCAAAAAAGTCTAATAAACCGTTAGAAAAATTTAATCCAACTCAATTATCTTCCCCGCAAGCAAAATAATACAATCTAAACATCAAAATATGAACACAATGGTGGGCCCATAAATATCGTGTCATGATCGTAATGTACGAGACCTAAATCTGCGCGAAAAGTGTTCGAGCACAGGTTATAAGCAATATTTACACTATCAATTGTATGTCATCGGCGTCTTCGGCGCGATGTTTTCACTCTGCCCGCCGTGTTACCTTTCAAAGGCGTCGACTCATAAACAAAGCGACCTCTGAACTTAATAACAATGTGAGGCGGCGTGCGAAACGGGAGATGCATCCCGCGACTTGCAATAATTCTTTCGGACCCATCGACGGTCCGCGTGACGTGCAATAACTCAGCTTCGGTACTAACAGCAAAAACTGTTCGTGGCCGTCGGCCGCGATCGCCTGCGCAGATAATTATGCCTTTATAGAGATACTTAGCCGCCATGATTCTGACCCAAATCTGATTATTTCACTTATATGGAAGAGAAATGTTGGGAGAATGCTTTATCGAGTTATCTTTGTACTTGATAAAAACGTCATCCAAAGTTTATTAGTGGGAGTAAAGTGTGGTGCTTACTTTGTAATGAGACAAGGTTAGCGAGAATTTATCGACAATAGAAAATATCTTTGCAATTATCTGATATAGGATAATTCGTGACTAACCTGAGGTCACCATGTAATACTATTGACTTACAGAAGGCCTTGTTCCACTATTGTTTTAAACTTTTGATATTTTATTTAAAGATCATGAAGGCGTATTAAACTAGTATTTATTAATATGTATAAGGTAGAAACATTATGGTTTGAACTTAAAGCTTTAGAATAGAGCTGTTTAAGATTTAAATGTACTGATATTAGCGATGATGGTTTTAGAAGTATAAGTTACACGAGCAGAGTAGGCATGGTCGTTTTAATTCCTGAAATATTGTAGTATGAAAACACCGCAAGCACAGCCAACAATGGATTTAAACATTTCTTAATGAATACAAAGATAGCTTTTTACATTAATGTTTGTCTGAATGGAGATTGGACCCACAACCATCAGTAGACTTCAACAAATTGAACCAACAGACCAGTGAAAATGTATATCCGCACGTCTTTGACCTATCATATGGCTATATAAATTAAATATGACGGTTTTCAAGTCCTAAACTATTGTAGGATTCTCTGTGGTGCTTATGGTAATATTATTTACCTCTACAAGTCAAATCTTCAAAGCAATTTAATACGAAATGTTCAATGTTTTGTTACAACACAAGGGGAGGCTCTACTAAATTACCTCGCGTAAGCCACTAGCAAAAGCCTTTTTATTTATCATGGTTTGTCATACAATTTATTTTATTTAATTTGAAACTAAATTGGGCCAGTGAGCGTAACATGCAATTATTTATGTAGAAAAAAATCAACAGTTTATTAGGCAATAACTGTCAATTTGTCTCTCGACTAGTGGCTTGACGCTGACCTCGATCTCTTATAGATTTGAGAGCGTTATTATGCAATCCCGACTAGGGTTTTTAAAATCCAGCTTACATTTGAAGGCTCAATTTTAGGATATATATGCAAAAGATTTTCAGAATAACACTAAAACGTGACATGAAAAATATGAATTCTCAAAGTAAGATTAACCTACCTATTGTTTTATGGCCGGGCAAGTCTACATGATTGAAATGAAGGACATACCTAGTTGTATTATTCACAACACAGTTACAGTGGTGAACACAAGCCCGTGTTTAGTTTCTAAAAACTGGGGAACACGCTTCGTCTGACTCTTTAGATTTCAGACAACGGGTAGCACTTAAAAGTTATGAATTTGGTAAACTTCAATCCAAAATTTATTTCAATCGACAGTTTCTGAGTCACATAACCATCATAACATCAGTGTCGGATAAAAAGTAAAAGAGAATACACACCGACAAGTCGGCCAACTCGTCTATTTCGTACGTGTATCGGCTGAGCGAGTGCTGATCTAGTTTACGGCAGTACATAATTTGGTTCGTAACCGGCAATCTGATGCACTTTGGTCTCGGGGAATCGGCACAATACGTGCAGCTATTGAGAAACCCCGGGCGAGCACAGCGCAAGGGAGTATTTGCTCACACGAACACGACTTACAGCATCGGTATAGTCACTCGACATTATTTATAATTAGTGTCAGTTGTAACTTTAGAAGTTCATCGCCCTATCTATGTCATAAGCAAAAAGAGACGATGAACTTTTTGATAAGACAGACAGGGCGAATCTTTAGTTTAATGACGACACGAGCGGCATCTGTCAGTAATTGCACTAAAATGGCATCATGTTACAACAGTCATATTTGAAAGTTATATGCAAATGCGAACAACACGAACAAAGAACAAAGGTCCTCCAGGGCTACGTCAGTTACTTTAGTTCCTCTACGAGTGTTCTCTTTTTTAATTTGATCTCGTGGAGAAATGACGTGGCGTTTTTTTATGACTCGTAACAGAAATTACATAAAAATTACAATACAATAGGAAATAAAATTAAATATAAATTATTAAATTGTTTTATAAAGGATAAAATGTTATAGGAACAAACCTTATTATCTAAAAAAATTACAGTTTTGAAAATTTCCCTAATTTATTTTTAATTTTATACCCGTACAGTACACACATTTGTCAGTATGTATTGTCTCTCAACTCAAAATGCTGAATGTATTTATTCACAAGAAAACAATATTTAAGTAAAGTAATATAATCCGTTGTCTACCTTTGCTTAGTGTGGGGCTAGACAGCTCAGTGTGGATGTCCTAAGTTATTTATGTATTTATTTTTGTATATTATTTTTGTCATTCTATCAATGCTTTTGGGAACTGCCCAGTATTTAATCTTAAAACCATGGTAGGAAAGGAAAAGTGATGTAAGCACCCTTGGCAAAGAGGATATATTCAAGTAAAATGAATCAAGCGAAAACGAAAACATTTGTAAGCACTGCGTACTCTAGCAATATTGTAGGCATTTTAGAGGCGCGTTCAAACCTGTTGATTTAACATTTCTAAGCACTAGTCCCATTATTGTAGAAAGTCTAGTACGTGACCAGTTAATCGAATAATGTTTCCAACAAACAGGACTTTAATCAGCTATGTAATGTATAAGTTTTGTTCTCAGATTACTTGACACTTGGGCAACATTTTTTGACACCCATTGAGATACTAGGTGATTCAAGGTAGTCTAACTTAAACATAGCATTTCAAATTTAGACATACATACATAAATAATGCTTCTTTCCCAGCGGGCTATGTAGATATATCACTTTTTTCTACTTGCTACGACACACTTCCTCTTGCGCTTCTTCTACTCTCATGTCATACATGCGCATACAATCCCCTCCCAATATTCCCATTTACCTTTGTCTTATAAATCAGTTTCGTTCATCGCCTTTCATCAACTCCTCTTTCCAAATGAACAAACCACCTTAGCATTCCTATATCAATTTTAGTCACAGCGTCTCCTTTCACGCCACAAATTTAGAAATGTAAATAAAAGTAAAAGCCTAAATACTGTCTCCTCCCTACTGCTCGGTGGGGAGTCAATTAAGTAATTACTTCAATACTAACCGATGCAAACTATTTTGAGCTTGTCAACCAAAATCCAAAATACACTTTGGCAAGACATAGAGGTTCTCTTTCCACTCAGCCATCGAGGCTAAATGTAAGATTATCACCATTTCCCTTACGTAGTCAAGGACTAGCTAATTAATTAATACATCACTCACAATTAGTGCTTTCGACGTGAGTAATAGGAGGATCTTTAATTTGTATAGATCGTCCGGCGCGAGCGCTACCGTTCACTCCCATACGTTATTTATGACCCTGATACCGTATCCGCCAGATACCCACGGCTAACAACAACGCTATAACTAATAAAGCCCTCCGATAACTAGTTTCTAAGCATAACTACGCCACTCGTTAAACCACTTGTTAGCTGTTACTCTCTAAAATAAAGTTCAATTCTCATGTAAGCATGAAAACGCGGTAATTCTTACATTAACAACTCAACACTTACAAATTAAATTCGTGACCTCAAACAATTTGGGATTCACGAATTAACGGCAACGTGATTGTTGGTATTCTCACGGTTTCCCACAGTCAAATGTATGGAACACTGTCCAGCTGTAATAGGAACAAATACTTTTAGAATTAAATAAACACGCATAGGTACGCTCCGTCGAGTTCGGTATAATTCGATAATTTACAAGGCATAGTGCAACGCGAGCTTGTAAATAAGATTCTCAAGAAATTCGGCGGCAGCCGACGATCGTATCTCTGGCACGCTATCCATCACGCGGCTAGTCACGCAACCACACTCACTAATTATTTCTCCCTAACAGGGACAATTTGTCATTAATTGTAAAACATCGCCGATAACCAGACGTCAGGAGCGACGGCTAACACCGAATAAACGGACCGGATATATTAAGTTGGTACTCTTTCTCTTTCAGATAACGCTGTAATAATAAGTTTCGATCCCAACAGGTGCACGATCTCATTTACGTGCACCTAGTTATTGAAACTGACAAGCGGTCACAGCAACATTAGCGATCGCTGCGCTTGAAATGAATAAATTGAGATAAAACGAAAGGAACGAATATCCACTTCAATTACGACGACCCACACAATGATTAGACGGTTCACTAGGTGTGCAGGCGCAGCCGCGAGCCTGCCAGAGTTATTAACTGCTAGCTTTGTTATAAATACATTCAACATGACGTGGATTAATGGAATAAAATGCCGGCCCTTTTTTTATATTTGATCGCCTTCATTACTTGTCAACATTCTAACTCCCGGATTAAGTGCAGTCGTTTATCTAAGCATTTACGTCTTACGAAGTTGCTCTTTTATGGGCTGTTTCGTGGCGGCATAACGTTTTTATTTAGGCTACTCGGGTCAGTTTATAGGACGCGCTGGGAGTCTCCGCCTAGAGGCCGGAGATGGATTCCCGACTTAACTGACGCGGGATTGATGACCGCAATACTTCATCCGCTGCGATGAGATCATCTTTCTATGCGTTCCAAATGTTGTTTATATCACGCTCATTAAAGGCGACCGCCACGAAATATGCGGTAAGATGAGAATCTCAAACCGAGGCTTCGAGGCAGTATTAGGTATGGATAGGAGAGTAAAAGGCACTAGTTCGTTATCTCGAGCACAAGGGCGACCTTCAACTCTGCTCGGCCTGAATACAGAGTGGCATAATAACAAGAGACACTGGGAGGTAAACGTTGGACGCTTTCGTATGCAAAAAGCGTTAAGTGTTAGCCGACGCGGTTGTACGGGCCGAACATTAAACAAGCGGTTGCGAGCTAAAATAGAAATGGGTTGTTTGAGTAGGGTTCTTTCGCGAACGCAATTGTACTCGAACGTGTCTTGTTAGCGAATGCGTTATGCAAATGTCGCTCGGCGGCTCTCTACCAAATAACTAACGTTAGGCGACTCTCTTGACAGAGTTTCGTTAAAAGAAATAGCCTCCACCATACACTACGCTGCTCTTGTACAATCGCAAACATGGTTAAAACGATGCAAGAGCACCCTTTTTAGCAGGAGCGCATAACATTTTTTTAATACGCGCCACATTGTATAGTTACCTATAAGCAGGTTATATTCTTATAAGATGGTATTTGTACCCTAACAAACGTTAAAAAGATGTATTACTTTTAAAATTGCAAGTCTTGACACTTTCAAAATTTGGAAAATCGTTCTATTTCACCCGAAACAGAACGCCTTTCATTTTAATATGCTATGAGGTCGGTTTTTTTTTCAACTAACTCATTCACGATAGTGTGAAGTGTTTAACTGGCAATCTGCAAACATGTATTTGCAGCTTTCAAACTTTGTCTAATTTGAATCTAAATATAAAAAGATACTCATAAGCTTACTGATGTTACACAAAAGCACTTCTCAAATAAGTATCAAGATCAGTAACTGACATTTGTTAAGTACGAAACGCTTACAGACATCGTATACTGCTAGCGAAAGATCTGATATCATAAGATACGATCAACAACACTCTAGAGGGCGATTAATTGCATCAATTTGAGAGAGTGATTAAGTAAGAGCGGCTATATTGAACAAGCAATCAGTCAATTCTCTTTAACTACTCATGTCAATACGATGATTGCTTTGTGGTACCATTAACCGGGTCAGACTAATATTACACGAGTTGTTTCCGAATAACGAGAGTTCAAAGGTCTATTAGAGCTGAGAATGAATAAAGAAAGGTGAAAACTCGACTGCGTTTCTGAGTATTGTAAAAAAAACCTGAAACAAGAAAGTCTGTGTTAGTTAACTTGAGAAAAATTGTAGCAGTCTGTATTGCAAGTATCACATAAAACATGCTTCAGTTAAATACTCTAAAATTCAACAAACCATCTCCTATGATAACTTTTTCTCATCAATAGCCCTTTTCAAGGCCTAAACTACTTACAAACCTATTGCATAACTGTGCATGCACCCAAAAAATGACATATAATTTCCCCATTTTAACAAATCGTGACGAATTAGTAGCAGTCTAGTCGAGACCAAAAAAACACACATCCAATCCATCCAATCCACAAGCTTTACGTATAATTATGACAATGGAATTTAGAAATTCCGCGAAACAATGATTACCTGAATAGCATCGTAGAATGGATCGAATCTTTGAGCAATTCTGTGAAATGAAATAAAGCTCAATGGACAAGCGACAAAGGGCTTTTAAACATTTTGAGCATTAAATGATACTGTATTCCAATGTAGTAATTTGAATTGAGTCGCTTTTTACGACCGGATAGACGTACCGCGCTCGCTAAACGACATTCGTAAATTGTCGATTAAGACGGTACACATTCGAACGACAAACGCATTCGCGTCAGATACGGCCGCCGCATCTCATGCCGGCGCTATAAATTTCATAATTAATTTTATTATCGTAGCCATTGCTCGCACGTCGACTTAAAGGGAGATTTGCGATCCGAAGCCACCGCGGCGTCCGTCTTATCATTAAACGTTCACGAGTCCTCGCCTGCGTTCCGATTTCATAATGTCCCTTAATGCGCTGTAATTGTTTGTGAATAAAAGAAGGCCCGCTGAAAGGGATCGGCGCGGTGCACGGGGCGCTGCTGTCAAAAACCACCATTGTAATAGAGTTTTCTTTCTCGCTGCGGCCGCCGTTCGGTTATAAAAGCTAACTCCCTTTCAAAGAAAAGTAATGAGAATTTAACTTTGCGGAAAATGGTTGGCTACGCCTGGTGGCGTTTCGTAAGCAGTGTTGGAGAGAAAAATATTTTCTACATTATTTGCAGCGGCTCGCCGCCAGGCGATAGTCCCTCCAGCAAGCCCCACAAAGGGCTAGCCACCTCGCTCCTGCCTCGCTCTTTATTATGAACTTAATGTGGCAATGACTTTAATGCAACTTTATACCGACCACGGCCGCAGACTTCAAAAGCAATTTATGGTTTACTGCACTAATTAACAGAAAATTTGAATTGTTAAAATGAAAAGTCGGAGTTTCGAAGCATCCCTTTGACTTGCATTTTCACCCGATGCCACGTCTGCAAAAAGTACAATGTTTATTAAGTTTGCATTTCCTTAGCATAAACAGCCTCCATATAAAAGTAGTTTCTTGTAAAGTAAACATTTTATATTTATAGTAGTGGCATTTGCCTTTTATGTTTACAATGCTGACTTTGTACAAAATATTAAGTAGATCGCAACAGGGTCAGGACCGCGAAGACCTTTAGCTCAGTTAACACCATAAAAGATAGATGCATTGTGGCCGAGAATGGTCTTCCAGAGGAAACGTGACTTTCCTTGTCCAATTACTGGAATCCACGGTTAATGGTGTTGTTTGTAATTGGTCGTGAATCTCGGGAAGTTGGAGGAAAAATGCTCGGAAGAAGCCGAAGTTAGTGGACTCTAGTGCCTTTTACAAATTGCTTTAATCTAGTGAATTGAACTTTTGCTGACTTCTATAGGTAGATAAATAAACAGAGATTGCAAAGCCACTATATTGCATACTTATTAACTAAGCTTAAAGCTTATTGCATACTTATAAACTAGCTTGAACTAAGCTTAAGAAAGTGATTTTCTACAAGACAAGTACGTTCTACAGACACTACTTAGTCCAAAATGATAGACAAGAAAAAAGTGCACAATTTTTGAGAGAAATATTTATAATTGGACTAAAACATGAATATAAAATGTACATGTATGATAATATCGTGACGTCGCAAAAATCCAGTTTTTTTACTATTCATGCTGATTGTGTAAAATTGGTTTAATTTGGTCTTGAATGACATGAGGTGTAGGTATTAGTTATTACTTCAAAAGATGAATAGGGTATTACATCAGCTAAATTCACAAATTAAGCTAAAAACTCCAACTTGAAACACAAATTGGCAGTAAAGAAACTGTCATCTGCTTAGAGGTACTCGTATGCGTATGTAAATCAATCATAAGAACTGCACAAATGTAAACTTCTACAAATGAATGGGAGTACGCGGCTGCATCGCACTGCCATCTGCGGGCGGCTGCTTGAACTCAATTGGTATTCAGAGTGCAACAGAGATGTGCATATATCGAGTGCATCAGCTGCACAAAAAGGCACAATCTCGCCGAGATAGGATAACAAGATAACAACCGTGGAGCGGTGGACTAAGACGGATAAAAACAAGACGCGGTGCCTCCACGGGGACATGTACCTTGTTTACTCAAACGAGGCCCACATTAAGTGCCTCCGGAGTAGACTCGCATTCCCCTTTCGATGTACACTCGGGCTAATGCACGAATATCTAATGGGAGAGAAGCTGCCATCGCTTGTACGCAACGCGAGTTTTGCAAACGAATACTGTTGCGGTTTTATATGTGTAACTTTATGTTAGCCTATAAAACAATATGTTTACTAATAATATAAAACAATTTTGAAAAAAACAACAACAGGGAAATTATTATTAGAGTTTGAAGGTGACGAAAATTTACGTAAAATAGCATAACATGCCTCCCCTAAAGAGTCATTTTTAAGGTCTGAAACAGATTTACGGTGATCTTGCCCAAATAAGGACTAATTCTTTGCGGAGCAGCAGCTCACTTCTTATAGGTACTATGGTAGCAAGTAACACCTAACTTGGGCAAGTTTTTAATGAACATCTTAAGAATATTAACAAATTAGTATTTTTTTCGGTTCACTAATGTTTGACCAAAAAACGTTTAACAAATGATCATTTGACAAACAACGTTTCACCAAATATTCATTTGGCAAACGAGACATTTGACAAAAGTATCATCTTACAAAAACTCATTTAACAAATGATCATTTAGCAAACATTTCATTTGTTAAATGTTACAACTAACAAAAAATCTATTGACCTATTTTTATTTCACCAAATAATACGTTTCACAAATGAAGTATTTGTCCAAATGTGATGATTCTAGATGGCGCTTTTAAAGCTGTGTCTAGTACTTTTACCCAGTTATATACAATACTTGGAAATATATTCTCGGACGACAATAAGACATTTCCACTGGTATTTTGCCTTTGTTCCCACAAAGATAAAAGAACATTATGACATGATGTTCGAAATGCTGATGGAATATGGGGCAGAAAATAACATTGTAATCAAGCCAAAAGTATGCGTTTTAAATTTTGAGAAAGGCGCCATCTCAAGTTTGAGGTCAAACTTTGAAGAAACATTTCTGCATGGATGCAACTTTCATTGGGGGCAAATTATTTACAGGTTAGCTACAAAATAAGATAGAAGGCATACAGTCATAGGGATACCTTTCAACTAAAATACCTACGTTTAGAACCTCGAAAATCAAAATACAAAATGCTATTGTTAGAAATACCGATGGTTTGAATACCGATGTTAAAGTAACCAAATGGACGACATCCCGAATGCCAAAATGACGAAATGCAATGCAGGCAAATCGTTTTTGGTTTGAAAAAAAAAAATAACCACGAAGGCTTAAGGCGGGAGCTACGCTTCGCTCCGCTCCCGCCTTAAACCTTCTAACCTAATCTATCCGAGTCGGTTTTGCCCTGACTCTAGTATAGGGCAGACAAGTATCACGTAAGTCAGCGTTTACCCATTTCTTCTTGACATACCGTTTTTCTTCAAACCATTAAAACGACAAGCCCGCTCATACTCTTCGGCAATTTGGACTACGGGATTTAAAAACTAATCATTTGTCAAACGTTTTTTGGCCAAACGTAGTTTTATCAGATGATACAGTTGTTAAGTGTACATTTGTGAAACGTTTTTTTGTAAAATGAAAATTTAAGAGTTGTTCATTTGGTCAAGTGAGTCATTTGTGAAATGATCATTTGTAAAATGATCAATTGGCCAACCGTTTTTTTGCCAAACGTTGTTTGTCAAATGTAATTTTGCCAGATGTCTTTTGGTCAAATGGCAGGACCCAATTTTTTTCTGTAGGGTTAGGACAATTTCCCTAAGTCTGCTATTTTAGGTTTCATATTTTATCAACCATGGCTGATTCATGGTTTTGATTAAGACATTAAGACAATCCTGCCACCTATTTATCCATACTAAACGCAAAGACTGCCGCGAGTCTTTGCGTTCAGTATAGTAATTTACAAAGCCCCAATGATTAGAAATCTTCAAGAATATTTGTTTAAAACACAAAATATTTAAAGCACGTAAATATGTTTGTACCTACATAAACCAAGTAACATGTGATCGTGTGACGATACTACATTTTCGTAATTGCCGATTTACTATGTAAATTTGTAATTTCCATTCCGGTCGAACGTACTGATTTACAGAAAAATATATTCTCATTTGTTAATATTCTTAACATGTTCATTAAAAATTTAGGCACGATGTGAAAAACTGTTTATAAAACAGAATGTGATAATAAACATGTACCTATTTAAGTAAATATATATTTGTTCTAAAAAAACAGTACTAACGTGGACTTAAACAGTTTTTTGTTCTTACACTTACAGAACCACAATAGCCAGCTTCGGTTTTGAATGGTACACAGTATTATTATTTTCGAACAATCTCTATGAATGAATTCAATATTATGCGCAGAAACTATCCGGAAGCAAAATGCGAAATTGTAGTAAAACCGCATCAATATGAGAGGAAACTAAACAAACAGCCATTTGAATGAATATGTTTTACACTGTTCAGAGAAGGAATATTTTTTTAAAATCTCAAACCGAATTGATATTTCGAAATCAATTTGTCCACATTATGCCTAATCTCTTGAGCCTGCAACTAATTGTTAAAATCACTGTTTTTGTTCGTCTAAATGACTTAACTACTGTTCAGCTATTGATGGCTTTGACAGCATAACTGCTTTGTAGGGTTCGGGGAAAGGGCTCTTTACTCTCATATTTAAGTAACGTGGCTTAAGACACCCCTCGGGAAGCACAGACGTCGCCTTAAGGCGTTACTGTGGGAGAGGGAAATCGAACGTAATGTTTGCGGAGAAAAGCAATGCGATAACTGAAAGCTACGTTCTTTGGGCAAATGCGTCTATGTAGGACAAGCTACAAAGAGACCCAAGAGGGTTTGGGCTAGAAGCGCTGTCCCTATTTCAGAAATTGTATGGAGAGTACGACTGCTGCTGCATCACGCAGATCACACTGTACACCTAGAGGTCTGGTCTAAAAATGCTTAAGAGAGACTGGCGTAAGGAAAGTGGATTACTTCTTTTTTAGCTTTAAGAAAATAACGGCCAACTTGGATTATGATTAGAAAACAAAGACTTTAATTAAGAACAGCGTATCCATAAAATCAAGACAGCGATAACCAGACGTTAATCAAAACCGAAAAGTCAATTCAAAAAAGGAATAACAGATAATTAAATGATTCAAACTTCATTCTCTTGCCGAAAACACTAATTTATTCACAGACAAAAGCAGATCAAGCCAAATACAGTTGTCTACCCACCAGCCTCTGAGAGCATTAGTTCACGCCTGAGCGGCGAATATTTTATTCCTGTCAAGGTTGACGTATTGTTATCAGCAGGCTGCGATCGTGTCATTACACGCATAGTCTGCCCACAGCCGTGAGTTTGATGGCGGAGATCACGGTGTACCAACTAGTGTATTAAGGTAACACAAGGCGGTCTAAGTGATAGGAGAAATGACGAATAAGATGTCACTAATTTAGTGCAATTACGATTAAATATGTATGTATGTAGTACGACGTTTGATTAAATTATTCTTGAGGTAAGATTTACTAACATTACCGGCCAACTTAAATGAAACCGACTATCCTTACTCACGCAACCACTTATACGCTAACTTATACTTAAAGATTGATCATTATTATGATTTTGTGACAAAAAAAACCATCGTATTACTACTTCAGTCAAAATTGCTCGTACAATTAGTCTTTGTTTTGATTAGACAAAAAGGTTGTTAATCACTTACAATGCTCGACGGCTTCGACAAGACTCCCAACTAGTCATATAATTTAAATATTGGAGAATATTTATTTAAAACAATACTATGACAAATTTAATTCAACCCTGGAAGTGGTTTTAGATGAAGTATTGCACTAGCATTAGCTGTAAAATGACCCAAATATAAAAATATATTTTTTTAATTACTAATTTGAAAGACGAATTGTGATTTGAAAACACGAATGAAAATGTTCCCCCCGACAGTTTATGGCATAAGCCCTTTCGGTACTTTCCTCTCTGCCCACTCTCGTGACAATCTGATCCGTGCGTGAGAACTCACTCGTACACTCACCAAAATATGCCCATGACTCAACGCGGTGCGAGTGTGAACGCGCGACTTTTCACAAAAATATTCACTTATCTCTACCATAAATAACCACACTTCGTAGACGCTCGAGTACACTTACGAGTTTAGTAACGGATAGAAATGTTGCATTATAATCTGTATTCTAACGACATTATATTGCAATTACAATATTTTTGACACATTGTGGGAATTACGTTTTCAGAGGGAAAAAAACATTCATTTGTACTGAAACTGTCGTCTCCTTTAACTCGTGAACTATTCTGACATAGGAATACGGAAGGTTTTGTTGAATTGAATGCAAATTTTGAGTTCGAGTCGTGTTTTATAAATCTAAATCTATACTTTTAGGCACTTTTTTAGTGCATTATTTAGTACTCCTGGTCCCCACATTTACAATACAATGCAGTGAAAGCTTAAGTTAAGAGTTCAAAGAAGCTGTCTACATTTTGCCTACTTGTGAATTGCCGAAGCCGTGAATGAGACGTCTGCGCGTTGACACAGAAACCTTAAGAGTGAAAACACTTGATATGTACTCGTTCATTGATGCCTCTGTAATATAATCTATTGAGATGTGACACAATGAGCAATTTCACACCTTTTCAAAATTATTCATTCAATTTTAATGACTCCAATCTTTACACGCCTGTGAAAGTAAACACTGAATCTCACGATCGTTAAATAAAAGAGCCGAACAAACGCTCGTCAAACATTAACAACTCATGACATAATAGAAACAGCAGAGTGCAGTAATCAACTCGGACTAATAAGAAGGTGAGAAGGCGAGGCGTATTTATTACTTTAATGGAATATCAGCAATTAGGGACGAAGATAGAATCAGTAGCGCTGACAAGGTGCAAACGAGAGTGCCCGAACCGGATACGTAGGGTCGAGTTGGGCTCGTCTGAGCTACGAGAGTATTACATTACTCAAAATTTACGCCAAAGTAGACAGTTTACCGACCGCGTAGAGCCGACAGTGGCATGAGCTGCCTTGATACTAGATGCAAGTAGTTGAAAGGAGCTCTGTACGAAAATAAAACAATGCCGCCGATGAATTACCATAGAGAATGAGCGGAACGGATGGATTAAGTGAAATACAATCAAACAAGGAGGCGTGCGTGCCGGGAATTTAAAGTAGATAAAAGAGGAGCTCTCGATTGGGCGACAAAGTGGAGGCGAATTTGTTTGTCTCCATTTTTGTACATTCCCATTTGCATACTAAACTAACTTAGTTGATTTTCTCAGAAGTCGTAAAATTTCAATCTAATAAAAGATAGAAAGTTTTTTTTTTAAAACGAAGATACGACGTAACGCAGTGGCTAAGAAATATGAAGCTGAGGTCAGGCCACATATAGTGAAGATATGGAAGTTGGGGCAATGTCCCGCAGCAGATTTACAACCAGCTTCTCTGAAAACCTATGGCAGAGGTTAAAATTCCGCAGTGGATGTCCTATGGCTAGCTGAATATTAAAAGCTTATATTTTTGTCACCTTGAAGATTTTGTTTGTTTGCGCGTTAAAACATCTCAGTTTCGTAATTTCAATTGTCATTCAAGTTAGTGCCATCAGAGCTGACAGTCCCTACCTAATTTAGGTAATAGAGTGTTAGAAGCGGCTACCTGGCGGCGCCACCGCAGCCCGATCAACTGCGCTGACTCAGCGCCAACGCACTCCCCCCATTACAGCCCAACTTATCATTAGGTCGCGCGCACTTCGCAGAACCAGAAACACCAGTCATCCTGCTTCCAATTCCGACCAATTAACGTACCAACTGCAATTTGTGTGAGCGTAAAAAACCGTGACGAGATGTCGATATACTCGTCCTTGTTAACTGGCGTCGGCGCTTTTTGTTCAAAAGCTAGCATTGTTAATAACAACATGCCAGTGTCGAAGTGTTGATTCAATTCTAAATATTACAAAATGATCCGTTACATATCAATTCAAGGGCTGGCCCGTTGGTGGAGTTGGTACTTAGAGGACCTGCGTATTTAACTATCTCACTGGTGTCGAATTATGTGAGTGTATTTTGTATCATTTTAATTTATTTTTTCTATATTTTTCTTCAACTAGTTATAAGAATTGCAAGTAGGTACTTGTGATTTGATAAAGCAACGAGTTAGGTATCAATCAATCAAATCATTTATTCGTAAACATGGGTACATAAGTAGTAAGTACAATAAAAAATCCAGTATAACCGATTACTCATTCATTTCTGCAAACTGAGTCGACAAATATCATAATAAGATGGTTGCCGAGTCGTTTTCTGAAATTCAATTAACAGAAATTGCTGTGACTCGGCAACATCAACACAGAAGGCGAAGGTCAACTTTACACACTTTTTACAGTTTGTATCACCTTAAGTCAATGCATTAAAAGTAATTTTCCAACTGCTTCGTTACGCTTGATGTGTCGCCCACTGTACAATTAGTTACAGTTACTGAGCTACATATTGATTGGCTCATTTTCTAAAAAACATGCCCGCAAAAAAGCGACAACATTGATAATAATCACGACAAGTTTGTCGTGTTTCGCGTAATATTTGATCGTGCGAGAACGCGGCCGGACGAGGTGAGGTGTCGTTACAATAACCATTTGGGCATTTAATGAAGACCTCTTACATACTAATCGAGTACGATGCCCAGAGGAATCCATTAAATAAGCATATTATGCCAACAAGATGATACGGCGCGCACAAAACAGACCGTTAACTGAATAAAATACTTGAACATATCAAATCTAGAATTGATTTCTGTCGCTGATAAATTAATTCGTGAATACCATTTGCGGTACTTGCTATTTAAATAAATGTATTTTTTGTCGCGAAATGTGAGTAGATAAAGCAAAAAACGATCATGACAGCAGCTTTCATAAACGGTACGGTGAACGGCATCGAGGATGTCAGCCGACAACAAACCGAATGCGGCTCATTGTGCTGTCATCGCATTAAACTGACAGTACCAAAATAATCTGCCATTCATTAAGTATTCATGCACACAATTACCCGCGAAACGCTGCCGAGACGACAATACCACCATCTCTCACACCCGACACTACACACAATTAATTTAATTCACACTAACATCAGAGCGTGCATTAGATCAGCTTTACAATGGCTATTTTCTCCTAATTCAATTAAAAACTTTTCACACATCTCACAAGTAGAATTTTGAAAGTCTGCAAATATTCCGTCGTTATTTTGCGAGCTAGAGCTTAATTAAAATAAGGTTGTAAACGGATTCCGAGCATAATAACGAGCCTGCTTAGCGCGAGAGTAGTTTAAAAGGTTGGAGATGCCTGTTCAATCTGAGAGCTAGTTAATTGATAGGTGTTGGGGCCCGGACGAATGAGATGTCGAGACGCGAGCGGCTCGTAGCATTCAATTTGCTCTAAATCAACCCGGGAAGCGCACGTATGGTCGCAATTAAAACGAGCCGAACGCCGCTGCAGGATATAATCTGAATCAACACTGCACTGATAATCAACCTATTCCGTAATAAATACCTGTCCCGCACACATTGATTACTTACTGCTATAAACAATACCGCTACGATGTTTTCTTTTCACAACTTCAGAGAGGAAATAAGTTAAATTAGCTACTTATCACAAATAAATTAATGACGCAGTTAAGTTTTCTTAGAGAGTCGCATATTTTTATATCTATTATTTTCAGCGAGTGTCGTAGCTCAGTGGTTGAACATCATCATCAAATCTGGCCGAAACATACCTTTTTTTTTTTTTTTTTTTTTTAAGTAGGGGAAATGCCTTACGCATACCCGTCCACCGGGGGACGGACGGGTTATGTCGGACTCACCACTGGACAGATGGTATACCAGTGGCCCTACCGACTAAAACCCCTACTACTCCCTCTAATAGTCCGTTAGTGGGGGAACACGGTGAATAGCACCTGCCTGTTACGCGTTCCCCCGGACGGAGCCCGCCTGCACGGCGGGCCGGAAGCGACCCCCCCCCCGCGTGAGGGGAGGCCAGAAGGGACAGCCGAGGATGTCAAGCCGTCCCTACCAGGCAGCGGTGAAACCCGTGCAATGCTGGCGGCGGCACCCCCGTACCACGCGCTAGCTGGCCACCGTACGCAGGCCCTACTGGGCCCGCAACCACGAGCCACCCGAAGGGCGGCTCCGCTGCCGTAACCTTCGGTACGGCCCACTAACGAGCATTTTGTTTTCAAAACCGGACAAAAGTGACAATTACAAATTTCTGCAAACATCGCCCAAGTTGGCGTTTTATTGCACCTGAGTAATGGTACTACCATAAACCGGTCCTATCTCGGACCAATCCCCGCCGCGCGTCCCGGCCAGGTAGTCGGAATCTAGTCTCCGTGTAGTACGCTCGTCTATTTTTCGATACGTTCTATTGTTTTCGAACTTGCACGTGGTGTTAAAAGTGGTTTGAAGTGGATTGTGGAAAGTTTTAGCTATGGAATCTGAAGAGCAAGGTATGTACTTAATATAAATATATATTATCTTTAATATGATTGACTTTTATGTATTTTTAGAACCATAATCAACAGAAGAGAAAAATAATTAATATTGTGTATGTTTTTTTTACTAATTAGTACTTTTGTAATAGTACCGGGTTAGATCGGGTTATAATTATTGTTTTGTAGTAAAATATAGAGTTTCACCATGTCAGAACAGTAAATACATTTTCCACATCTTTCCACCACTTAAAAAAAATGTACTTTTAAAATAATATAAGGATTTTTCTATTGTTTAGCTTATTTACAATTTCGTCGTTTCTTTGCAGATACGACATGAAATGTCATTCAGATGTCTCGGAAATCGTTGTATATGATTTTTAAAGAGAGTCCGGCTAAAAAATTAGATGACAAAGTATCATTTATGGAAAATAAGCTCCGAGAAATGATGAAATGTCCCCAGAACGAATTTCAAACCTTACGTCACGATTTAAGTCATTTCAAATCAGATTTAAAGAAGAGATGGGTGTCGTGCAATTATATTGAAGACAGATTTATGAAAAAAAACGAAAGATGGCTTAGTAATTCAATACCAGTACATATATGGAAGCAAAACACCAGGCCAGGGCGTCCAAGCAAGGACTTCCAAGAATTGACTGATCGCAGTAAAAGACGGAAAACAAAACAACTTCGTGAGGAGGTACCAGTTGAAGTGCTTACTTTCGCAGCTAGCGTCAGTCAAAATGAGTCAGGAAATGCTGCGGCTTCAAAACTCATAAAAGATGCAACTTCTTCACCAACAAGAGCGAAGCGGTACAGAAAAGTAATAAATACTACTCATGAACCAAAAAAAAAAAAAAAAATTACATCATTAAACATTTTTTGTTTGGTTTTTTAATTGTTTTAGCCATGTTTTAAAAAATATATGTTTTCTATCTTTTGTTTCTTTATTTTTAACTATTTTTGTTCATGTTTGTAATGATAATATTTTTTTCTTTATTTAATTATGTTCTTAAATCATTTTTTGTTTATTATTTGATTATTTTTTGCTATTTTTGTAAAAATATATGTTTTCTTTATTCAAATACGTATTTTTATTAATTTCCAATAAAATAAAAGTACTAAATAATTTTGTCCGATTTTAAAGTCAAAATGCTCGTTAGTGCGGCCCCGCCGGGCCGCGACGCACAGGGGGGATCAGCCTCGGATCACTGGCCCCCACCAACCGGTTGTGCGCCGCGGCCCCAACCACGCGCCTCAAGGCGCCTGCAGGCCCCACTGGCCCCGCATCCCCGCGTCGCCCTTACGGGCCGCAACGACCCTCCTGGGCCCGCAACCACGAGCCACCCAAAGGGCGGCTCCGCTGCCGTAACCGACGGTACGGCCTCGCCGGGCCGCGACGCACAGGGGGGATCAGCCTCGGATCACTGGCCCCCACCAACCGGTTGTGCGCCGCGGCCCCAACCACGCGCCTCAAGGCGCCTGCAGGCCCCACTGGCCCCGCAGCCCCACGCCGCCCTTACGGGCCGCAGCGGGTGGGTGTCCAGTCCACCACGCTGCCACGCCTGGGTTCTCTTCGCTTCCCGGTGGTGCCCCTACCACCGGTACTAGGCCCCCTCGCCACGCCGAGGCGAGAACCCATGAGGGGGGCCGAAACATACCTACTTTATGTTCATTTTATAATTCACGGCTAACTCTCCGGTGATGAAAAACACTGATATGAAACCCAAGCAACCCGGATACCGGCGGTAGGCACGCACCTTACCACGTTGGGTTCAAATTTCTTCGGTGAAATGTGGGTTTCTAAATGTTCCGTTAACCATGACGTCAAAAATCAGTGTGCCTCTGACCACCTCATTAGAGATATGGTCTTGAGTGCATGATAAGTATATTATTTTCAGGGAGTATGAGTTTATAGTATCCAAATAACAAAAGCAAGTGCAGTGTCGTGTTTGATTTAGTATGAGGGAAGAAAGCCATTTTAAAAATATTTGAGCATTTTTTTGCATTCCAAGCAGTGGAATCGCGTCTGAATTCGCGGACTCATAGCACAGACATAAATCTTCAGATTGAATTGTCTCAAGACATACTTCATGATAATTAGCCATTTAATTATCATGAGTTAAAAGGGCCATTCGCAATTTTCAAATTATAATTTATAGTCATGAGGTTTGGGAAACATTTGAATTAGGCGTTAGTAGTCACCTAATTTGAGAATGCCCTTTATTCTCGAGAGGATGGCAGAGTCTAGCGCCCGACAATCGGACGCACTGCAGCGTCAAATAAGACGTCCATGGGAGCCAATCCTAGTGCAATTTGCTCTCAATCAAAGCCGAGCTCTTATATTGCTACCCTGAACCATAATATTAAATTGATACTAAATATATAGATAGTATATGCCTTGTGATGGTCACGTAACGAACGTCTAGACAAATGTTTAAGAATAACTTGCCAAGTTCCATAATCAGAATCACTTCGTTTGAGTTGTTCCATACGTGATTGATTCTTAGAACAACTTTTACTGGAACCAATAACTTTAGGTACCTAATTTCAATATTAAAACAATAAAAGAAAACTAAACTTACTAAAAGGATCCAACATTTTCACGACGATTTCAAATTACCTGGAACAAAATAAAGAAATTGATGATTGAAAGGTAATACATGAATGCCCTGTTACCATTTTTGTATAAAGATTCAGCGGCTTAAACTTTAAATCCTACTAATATTATAAATGCGAAAGTTTGTATGTGTGGATGTGCTGTGTTGCGCTTTCACGTAAAAACTACTTAATGGATTTTACTGAATCTTTACACTATTCCATGAGCACCTCCAACAAATTTGTAACGATTGATAACAATTTATTTATGCTAAAACGCTGAGCTAGTGTTCGTTCACCTTGTGAGAGTTATTGCACGCGTGCATCTGAAATAAGCTGCAATACCCTTGCCAGAGACAATAAGTCATAAAGCTATTAAGTAGCTATCGGCGTCGGCAGAGCCTTACTAATGAATTGGTGTATTATTCATCCTTAGCGGCTATTGCATATAATTTCACTAGCGCATTTAAATTTGACATCTAAACTAAGGTGATTTTAGTTGAATTATAACATCATCATCATATATGCTATATCTGGATCTTATAAAAAGGGAAAGTAAATAGCACAGATTTTAACTGCAAAATTTCGTACAGTAGTAGTGATCAAAATTTTGGGGCAAATGAATAATATTCATAATTCATGAAACTGTTAATTTGTTTACATAATATATGGTGCATTAGACAACTTCATTAGTATATGTGATTGTTTTCTTGATACATTTTTAGTAGCCATATTAATTGGAACACTATAAATAACACAGTTGTGTTTAAATATACATACTGCAAAATTTGAAAAAGGAAGGAATTACTTATGGTAAGGAATCTCAAGACCACGTTTTTAGGACAGTGAAGAAACATAACACTTTTATCGTTTTGTAAAGGCTTTAAATAGTCTAATATTTTTTATAAAACACACAAAAGAGTTTTAAAATATGCAAACAAGAGTGCACTTCTGGAAGGGGAAAGCATAGTAGGGTAATATTTAATTATCCTGTGGCGGAAACGCGAGGCGGGGTCGGTTTGACCCCACCCGCCAACAAAATGGCCGCCGACGTTACAATTACGTTCCTTTATCAAAAAGAGGATGTCGGTGTTTAACTTAAGGTGTGAGATTGTAGGTACTTCCCATGTGCCAACTGCTATGTGCACAAATTCGGATCGTACTCTTTCGTAAACGGATTTTGAAAGATTTCTACGATAATTGGGCGAAGTCAAAAGTAAGTAAAGACCAAACTGCTTATTATTTAAAAGCTATAATTGTTGTTTGAAAAAGGACAGAGTACTGTAAATATTTATTTAATTCTTAAATTAATGGTACTTATATCATCTAAAGCATAATGGATCTCTGCTACCGGTTCAAACCTTGTTCCTGCAGAAGAGTCCAGCAAGAAACTTGATAGTTGTTCTTTACAATATTGATTGGCTACAATTATTGAAAGTGCAGTATACAGTCAGTTTTAACAAGAAATACTAAGTGGAGTAACAGTTTATATTTACGTTGACCAGTAATTATTATCATTTGAGTACACTCAAGTGTCGACAGTAAAGTGAACTATACTAGTTAAAATGGACGTAAAAACTAGTTCATTTACTAAGTTTTATTAATTTGATTGCTAGGTTTTGGTCTATACTTTTTACAGAAATTAAAGTAAGGAGATTTTCGAGTATCTCATTAGTATCTGTTAGTTTCTTTTGTGGAAATACACTCGATAATCTCCTAACTTTTTCGTTTCTGTCTATATATTTATTTATTTTATTATTATTTTTTAATAATATTAGTCAAATAGAAGTCGATTTCGATTGCTCATATTCTAATCACAATAATGAATAATGATACTAAATATTGATTGTGCTAAGTTAGATTATTAGTGCCGCATTACAAATCATAGAAAAATATTCCAAAGTCTACTAACCTCAGTGAAGTTAAGCATCAACTTCTGTGTTTTCTCTTCACATAATATTGATCGTGTTACGTAAATTTTAAAATGAATAAATGTGAGGCAACTTCAACTAGATTGCTATGGTCCAAAAGTTAAATTTGCTCTTGTTTTATCGGAACCAGAAACAAAGGTATCCTCACATTAAGCCCAAAACATCTGTTTCGATCCAAACAGGTCGTCGAAAATGCGAAATTCTGTTGTTGTCTTTATTTTATAGCTTAGGCGCGCATTTGACTACAATCTCACCTGAGTCATGATGTGGTCTAAGGTGGTACAGACCCGCCTAACAAATGGCTGTTCACTGTCCGCTCAAAGAGGCCCAAGTTGTATTGCTGTGGAAACACTTCAAGTTGCAAATTACTCGTGTGCAGTTAAGCTTAGTTATCTGCTGACGCGACACGCTTGCAACTTAACTTACGCGCTCACATATGGAAAGAGCAAACATTAGCATTTTTCATCCGTCCTTAATCGTTCAATTTTGACATGCATACAAACGAAGCGCACAAACCGACCTGTTCAATTGGATTATTAATCTCTGGATAAATTTAAAACGCGATCTCGTCTGGCGTGCCGTGCTCTTATTAAAACTTCAAGCCCCTCGACTACCGTTACACGAATGTTTTTTTGCAAATCGCTGCTGCGATTGTAACCTTTAAGCATTCGTGATAAGGTTCTAGGCGTAATGTGTAATAAATATCTCTGTTGCAGTCCGATATCCTGATCCTAAGTAAGTTGGCGTGAATAATCACGCAGCGCCTGAAATATAGGACTGACACCTACCGTGTAAATGTAGTTAAGGTCTATCTACATTGAATGAGTAGAATAAAAAGGACTTCCAATAAAAATATGAATACGAATTTGAACATTTTATATTTACATTCGCTTCACATTCGCCTCGGTGTGAAATATCTTTAAATTTCAGTCATTTACCCGTTGATTTGTAAGAAGAGCTATTTGTTATGAGATCCACAGCTGCTCTAAAACCATCGCCATACATACATAGCTCAGTTTTAAAATGTTTCCTTCCCAGGATCATCACTACGATCTTCTAATGAGGTCGCAAGTCGTGTGTTCTCATTTTCGGAAGTTGTGTTTACAAGACTAATCCACTGAAACAATTTTGACAAAACATTGATAAGCAAAAAGTACGAACCCTAAAAAAGGGCCAGTTTCTGTTCCCAGACCGATGCCGCGGGGGCCACTAGTACTTTCTAACTATGTCTATCCAAGTAATTGCCATATCTGAACAGATGAAATGTAAAAATGTACTCATGATAATTACAAAGATAATCAAAAACCGCGAACTCAATAAGCTATCACACAACCTATCAACGTCTATTATTACTAATCTCAAAATATTTTCTCCACAATATTGACGTTAAATTAAAATTTAGACTTAACGAAATAGATGTTTAAACTGTCTAGAAAAAGCTTTACAATTCCAAATGCGCGTTGAAGTCTTTTGTACGCCCGTCAAATTTAACTGCTGGGAACGTCCAAACCGATTCACTATGATCTTTTTAGGGTTACGTAGTCAAACAAATAACTATATTTATGGCAACACTATCTTTACCGATTGAAGACACGTGAAGTGTCTACATAGTTTAACGCAAAATTGCTTTCAATCTCTCTATGTTCGCTTAAATCTAAAAAGCTACGCAACGGATTCTAATGCGGTTTTTTATTAGATAAAGTGATTGAAGAGGAAGGCTTGTATGTATAATAGCATCCTATTGTACCATCGTCAGTTCTTAATATGTGTGGCAAGGATTTACAGGGGAACAATTTTACAAACACACTGCAAATATTTCATTTTATTTCAAATGGAAGGTTGTACTTTTTAAATCTGGCCAAAATTCGACGGTTCTTCAGATTTATACACAGCTTGCAAAGTTTTAAAGGCTATTAATTCTATGGGCACAGGCACAGTCATGTGTAGAAATATATATGTAGGTATATGATGTCTCATAATATATTTCTACACATGAAGTAAGAATTAAAAAACCCTTATTCATAATATTTTAAGAAACCGTCATGCAATGTGCATTGATGTCAGAACTTATGCACGAAGTATTAAAAAAAGTGACATACGGAATTCTATACTTCCATATGGTTCACTAACTGCCACTCGATATTTTTTCCAAGTCAGGTCATTCACTCCCGCAAAACTGGCATCGTTTATGTATGTAAATAAACAGCTCAGCGTTTAAAGATTAAACATACCGCATCAATCTTAATTAATTCGAGTGCGGAGACGAAGAGCAAATAAATTGGTTTATTAAAGGGTGCATGAGATATTTAATTATGGACGATTCCGATCGATGTGGCATGCGGTTGCGTGACACGGACAAAGGGTCCAATCTTGGAAGGAGCTGTTTGAGGTACATGTGAGTACTTCAGTGAGTCGCAGAAATTCTAATACCTTGCTCTGGTTTGAATTTTAGGCGAAGAATAGGCATTGTTGAAAGCACATTGGAATGTTGAAGCAGACGAGTATTCATTATTATTTTATTAGCGCCATCTAGACCTTAACTAATCAGCTATATGCTTGGGCTACTAGACAACGGATAACCATACTTAAATAAAGTTTTTTTTGTAAATACATACTTAGGAAACACCCAGACCAGAACAAACAGACATGTTCATGCACCTAAAATTAAATGTTTGTACTGTGCGCAAATCGAACCCGCGACCACTGGTGTAATAGCCCACTTCTGAACCATTACACCAAATCAGTCGTCAAAAATTTTAAAAGTTTTTAGTGACCTATGTCGAGAAGACGTCGTTACTGAAATTAGGTCATTTAAATCTAATATACAACCATATTAAAATGAACCACTTTACAAATTGAAGCCGCACGGTTTCAGAGATCTTCTAATATGCTGTAAATATGAAAACAATTAAAAATCGAAAAGAGTACTCATTGTACGAACAGTGCAAGCACTAAAAAGTTTAATTTCATTGAAAGCTACCAAACTCAGCAAAATCTAAACTAATCTTAGTTGCACTGATGTCAGTATTGGTTATGGTATAAAATAAATAAAAAGTACCTATTTTCTAAATTGCCTAGGTATTATAATACCAGATTACAAAAAAGTCCAGTTATATGCATAGTTATATAGAACTACGTTTTACATCCAGAAGCTATTCCACATATTTTCTTCCGTCAGAAGAATGGCAATTATCCCTTACAATTACGCATTTGCCAGTACAGTCGCGCGCAAACATGGCTGCGCCCGCGCAATGCATCGCGGCAAGCGCCTCCCGCGGCCGATCGGACGCGCGGCTCGTGTAATGAAGCGAGATATATAAAATACCAAATTACTAAAATTTCCAGTAACATACATTGTTATAATATACAACTTTAAACTACGTTTTATAATAAGAAACAATCCCACATATTTTCTTTCGTCAGAAGAATACAATGTGGTTGACTGGTAGAGGATGCCTATTGGCATTAAGTCCGCCATTAGTACTTTTTTTTTAAAATATGCAAAAAAGAATAAATAAATGAATAAATAAGAATGGCAATTATACCTTACAATTACGCATTTGCCAGTACAGTCGCGCGCAAACATGACTGCGCCCGCGCAATGCATCGCGGCAAGCGCCTCCCGCGGCCGATCGGACGCGCGGCTCGTGTAATGAAGCGAGATAAATCGCCGGCGTCGCACGCACCGCGGGAGCGACTCGTCACCGACTCCAGTTTGTCATGTGCCTTGATCGACAAAAGGTTAATGTAACCATTTTGAACTTAAATGGATTGGCTGACACTCTGGCTTTGAGCCATTTTTTTTTTTAAGTCATCGGCTGCTAACTTTGAATTGAAAGCTACCAAAAGGAGCAAAATATAAACTACCTAGTTTTAGTAATACTGATGTCAGTATTGGTTATTTTATAAAATAAATAAAAAGTACCTATTTTCTAAATTGCCTAGGTTTTATATAAAATATCATATTACAAAAAAAACCAGCTACATACATAGTTTTAATATACTACTGAAAACTACGTTTTATATCCAGAACCTATCCCACATATTTTCTTTCATCAGAAGAATGGCAATTATCCCGAACAATTACGCATTTGCCAGTACAGTCGCGCGCAAACATGCCTGCGCCCGCGCAATGCATCGCGGCAAGCGCCTCCCGCGGCCGATCGGACGCGCGGCTCGTGTAATGAAGCGAGATGAATCGCCGGCGTCCCACGCACCGCGGGAGCGACTCGTCACCGACTCCAGTTTGTCATGTGCCTTGATCAACAAAAGGTTAATGTAACCATTCTGAGCTTAATTATAGATTGCGTACGTTTTGCGAATGCTAGTTTTATGTCTCGGTGGCTTAGCACTCTAGCTTTGGGACAAGTTTTTTTTTTAAATCATAGGCTGCCAACTATTTGGTGGCAGATAACACCGAAGCATCTTGCATTGGCAATTCCTTCCTAACTGAGTGGGATCTAAATTCACTCCGCAAAATGTGGAATGTTGTGTTCGCCACTGCGGCAATAGTTAAAGCGCCTCTGACTACACTTTAATGGATAAAAACGTGAGCGTATGTTATGTTATGTGTTTAGAATCCAGATTCCAGTGCTTAGTCAGTGCTCAACCTCAATTAGCGAATCAGAACTCAGAACATTGACAAAGAAGACCTTTTATAGGTCAAGAGTTATAGCTTTATATTCCATTGTACCAGATATCGTGTGCACATTTTTCATCTAACAGACCAATTCTCCAATAATTTGTTTATTAATACTCGTAGTTTACTACTCTTTTAATACTCGCCGAAGTTCAATTCCGTCATATACTCGTACTATTAAAAACACTGCTATAAACATTTGCGAAATTTCAACCGTCTATTTTTTCCCGAAAACATCCCAAATCTCTGCGACCTAAATGCAGTAAATCTTTTCACAGAGAAAACGTCCATTATTTTATTTTAAAAGGCTCCTCCGCTGCCGACTGACTGGTGCCCTAATTCGATTTAGCCGAAGTGAATGGCCATTGTCTATTATGCCTCCAGAATTCGTAGTTAGGCACAGACGACAGACGCTCGCATTGTCTACGGCACATTCGACCGACTCAAGTGGAGCAGATTTGCATGCATCACAACCCTGCAATGCGAGATTCTTTATGCACTAACTACGAGATTTATTCTCAACCAGTCGTGATGTTACCATCGTCCGCAGCCAACGAATCGTTAATGACAAGGATGAAGAGTTAGTCAAGGGTGCATAGGGAATAACATTCCGTAAAATTATTCACGTCACCTGCCCGCTTAACGTCTCATTAAATGAATGTAATAACCCACAATCACATTTATTTAATAAGATCTTCTTTGCTGATTTGCATTTTAAAATGTTAAAGACGGCCGCAATATTAAATGCTAAGCATAGTTGAGACGCCATTAAAAAGAATCATTCGACTTCAAAGGATCGGTTAATTTGTTTTATTTTTATTTTATTCACGGTGATTATTTATACAATGAAGATTACACCTCACAATATATCTAAAATTTTATCGGTCGTTTAAGGTCTGAATGACCGAAGAAGCCTCATACGTAAACTTTGGCAGGGTACACAAAAACGCATTCAAACAAAAAAGTCCGTTTACCTGCCCCGCACATTAATCTCAATCGAGATACACTTAATTGACAATCCGTGTAATTGCATTCATCTAACTGTTGATTTAAATCCGAAGAGTAACAAATTTAAAAATGCAATTTGAGATTAAGTACGTAGCCCTCCAACGTTTTAAGTAGAAACAATAAATTCATCGACACTAATTGGTGGTTTTCTCCCATTTATCAGCTCATTACATCACAGTAGCGAGAATAAAATAAAATATGTGTGCGGAGCGGGCCGTGCGCCGTGGGCTGATCATTCGCATGCGATAAGCGTCGGTCAGGCACATCGTAAATTCAAAGAGCAGGCCTTGCCAAACTGCACAACTGATTGTGTGCCTTAATCACTTGTGTGCCTACTCGCCCGCCCCCGAGGCCGGTCGCGACGACGACCCGGGCGGAGGCTTTCGGTGATTGTAACGAAACCCTGATTATGGCCGCAGCGCAACTGCCATTAATACGCGACGGTTACTTAGCCTCAGGGATGCCTTGTTCTAAATCACTAGTCACATAACTAAGCACAAGTTGTTTATCGAGATACAACATGCTGTTATATCGGAATAAGCAATATGTGTGTTACGATAAACTTCGCTGGACTTGCTTATTTGGGATTCGATACATTTATGAATCTACTTTCATCAACTTTTCATTCTTTAATTAGTGGATCTCTTAAAATTGTGACGTCAAGATATTTATTTTTTCAGCCTAGACCTAAAAACCGTAAATCGTACTTTCAAATAATTGTTTCTAATAAAAAAATATTATTATATAATCCGTTAACAAATTAGATAAACTGAAGTTGCTTCCGTATAAAATATAAATAAGCAAGCATCATTTAAACTTATCTCTTTGCTTAAGGGTCTATACCAAGGTCGGCCGGAGAGAAAATCTGTCAAATTTGAAAGCGATCGTGACAGCTATGGTCACACAGTGGTTGGGCCGTGCAATCCGTGCATAAATGCAATGCATAAATCCGGACGACCGTCTTGGTGTAATTGTTTAGAAGTCGGCTACTACACCAAAGGTCGCGGGTTCGATCCCCGCACAGTACAAACATTTGTGTGCATGAACATGTCTGTTTGTATTGGTCTGGGTGTTTCCTATGTATAATAAGTATGTATTTACAAAAGAAAAAGTATTTAAGTATGTTTATCCGTTGTCTAGTATCCCATAAAAACGGAGTATAATTAGCTCACTTGGGGCTAGATGGCGCTGTGTGGAATAATGTCCAGGGATATTTATTTATTTATTATTATTATAGATCGCGGCATGATAATCATTTGATGCGTTCATCAAAGATATTTTTATTTCGCCACCCAAAATATTTCAGGATATAGGGCAAACAAAAGAAACTAACCAAAAATTTTATTTTATTAAACATACTAACAAGCGGTTTTGCCAATTATTTTTTTACACTATTATTTGCAATCTATTCTCGTGACCACGTTATTGCACAATGTTTTATATCTGGTACTTGACGATTCCATCGAGATTTAGTTGTAACTTGGTTTAGCCGTTCGATCATCATCAACACAAAATATGTCTTACATCCAATGCATAATATATGATATAGCAATACACGGAGCCATTTCTAGTAACATGCAGAAGAACCCACTTATAAATTGGTCTTACTTGTAATGAAAAGCTGCAAGAAGCATTAAAGGGAGCTATCTTGTTACTAACTAAAACGAGGAATTTAACAGTTGTCAACAGTTGAGACACTTTTAGTGGATAATTAATTTTAGATAATAACAATGGAGTATAATACCTTTAGTCTCCTGTAGAGGCCATCGTATTTCAGGCTTTTAACGCTGAATTTAATACAGAATCCACCGTGATCTTCATCTTACTGGAATTGATCTACGAGTAGAGCATAGTATGAAAGGAAGTCACCCTCCGCGTTTTTCTGTCTGTTTTTACATAAGCTTTCACTATCTAAATGATAGTTGATGCTAATTATATTTTCTAGAACGTTTGTCTGTATAGTTCATTCAAATTACTACAGGGAAAAGCTGTGTGCAAATAGCCAGTTCGAGATAAAAATGCTTGCACTGCCATTTTTCCATGGCTGACGTCAATATGATAATTCATATCTATATCAAAGTTCTATCTGATCCATTTTCTTTTAATTTAAAATGGGTTTCCGTTTGACCTCGGTCGCACCCGCCACGCTTACCCAAAAAATGCTTATTCACTCTTGCCTTGAAGACACCAAGGTTGTATGTATCCGGAAACACAGACGCAGGGAGGGCGTTCCACTCCTTAGCGGTGCGGACCAGAAAGGAAGCACCAAACCGCTTAGTTCGGACCGCTGGAAAGTCGACCACATGGAGGTGAAAGCCCTCACGGCGTCTTGTGGTCCGGTAGTAGAAAGTAGAGGGTGGTATCAGGTCATGAAGTTTTTGCGCACACTCTCCGAAATACATCTTATGAAAAACCGATAGACAGGCAACTCTACGCCGATGCTCCAAACTCGAGTTTGGTTCCAACGAGCGTCTCGTCACCTATCAGTCTCCTGGCTCTTCGGTCTACTGAGTCCAGTGCATCCAGCTGATACTTGGCAGAGCCATCCCAGTGGCGGCAGAAGTACTCCATACACAACCGAATTTGTGCTTGGTACAATTGTAAAAGCTGTTCCGGTGTGAAGTGTGTTTCCATTTCGAATAACTTGTCATTATGTTCTATTGCAATAACTATTTCTGTTTCGTATAAGCAAACGCAAACTTTCATTTTTTTTGCTCGAGATCTCCATGCTAATTACTATGGAACAAGTGAAGTTTCTTTGACAGCCGTCTGCGCAGTCCCGCAACTCAGTCTTCCACATGACGCCGGGTGAGTGCTCGTCACTGCGTGAAGAATACAAACAAGCATAAAAATACGGCGTGTGTAAGTACACGAACTCGATGCATAGTTTTCTGTTTGCATTTTTTCAAAGACTTAACTTAACTTAAGTATTAACTTTGATTTCTGCTCTATAACTTTGTATCTTTATGTTTCGTCAAATTTCTTTGTCGAACAATTTCAGTTATGATAGAGGCCTCCAAAATTAATTTAGTAAAAAATATTGTTCAAAAAAGTACCTTTAATCTATTCAGACACCTTAATCAAGCTTTCATGATCAGATAACATAGTAGCTTAGACCACACAAATAACATAGTTTTAATCAATTCGATTTGAAAGCAATCAAAGCTATTTGCGTTCTTACTTCGTTCCCTTGTTTTGCTTAAATATTTTAGGCAGATCCCGTATTGGCATTAACCGATGATGCTGCAGATTGACACCATGCTAAAAGTAAATACATAGATTGTTTTTCAAATACCAATAGGTAAAAACTTTCAGTATAAGTTACAAATAGTAAAAATTTACAAGAAAAAATAGGAAAATGAAATGGCAACTAGTACCAAATTGTCAAACCCAAGAGAGCTTTTAATCAAGTGTACTTATAAATATAAACCTGCCATATTACTCTCATGGTGAATCATGATAAAATCATACGTTTGATAAATTATGCATAATGCTAATGAACAAACAGTACGGAGGAAAAAAAAACAAAGTTGTTCTATTTTCAACAAAAGACTCTATGTGCGCCTATTTCGTGTAAATTATCCGCGTAATTATAAATGTCATTTTTGTCAAGAGCGACGTGCGTTCACCTTGGGGACATGGGGGGGAGTGAGCTGCGACGGTGCGCGGACAGCTATCAAAGAAACTTCACTCACTCCATAGTAATTTGTATGGAGATTTCAAGCGAAAAATTTGGAATGTTTGGGAATTTTTCGCACAAAACTGAAATAAAGCAATGAAAAACAACTGATTGGCAATGCTTCTTTGATATCTGATCTTTACACGTTATTTAAAACACGTAAGTTGTTAGTTTATATGATGCCTAAACTTTTGAAATACGGGAGTGCGTTTTGCACGTTTTTAGCGATATTCTGTTTTTTTTTCACATTAATCTAGTAAGTTGATCCATATACTGGAAGTTTGAGCTGATTGTGCAACTCTTTGACTACTATGACGATTTTTTTCGTGCCTCATACTTCATATTTTCTATATAAAACTTTAGTTTTCCCGAGAGCCGTTTTCCTGGTATCGCGCCTTAAGACTAAGTTCATTTTATTAGCAGCTTCATAAACGGAGGTACTCAAAGCAGTTACGGTATAATTACTTTGTATTTATGATGGCTTCAGGTTAAGTTCAAAGTGACCTGAGGTGCACATTGAGGACGATTGCAGTCTGCATTCAAATGAGCTAACCATTTTTAATCGTTTAATGGAGACCACATTAGCGTATCAGATTGGAATTGGAAAAATAAATACAGCAAAGAACCACTGCAAAATATAACAGGATTATGCAGGCGGTTTATGCATTCATGTATTCGCCTTTTGCAAGTTATCATAGAATCAATATCGAATGTATCAACATAAATCTACAAGGAAATACAAGCGGTAATACAAGGGAAACGTAGTTATCGAAATAATTTACAGAGAGCGAGTCGTGCGCCTGTGAACTTTAAAATCGAATATTTTGAAAATTAATCGATATCGTTCGCCAAGAACGCGTGCCGGCAGAGGCGTTCTCATTGCAAGCCGCTCACAAAAGCATTATAACATTAAAACGGCATGAGAAATAAAAGGTCTCAAATTTACATAGCACGAGCGGGCCCGGTCGCGTCCTTACTGCGTTTCGCAAACTTACGTCTCTTTTCTGCTCACTATTATATCAAAACAAAGCGAGAGAGCGAACAGGAGAGAGAACCAACGTGACGGGTTAAGCACACGAATAAATGTCATGCAGAACCAAATTCAATTTCATTTTCAAACATCGGTTATGCGCGTGAGTTACAATGCTCGTGCATGTTGCAGGTCGTTACTTCGATGTACAATGTTAAAGGAGAACTAAAATACAAGAATTTCCTTACTCATTCGTTGTCATAATTTAATATAGATTAGATGCAGCTCAAAATGTTGCTACCACGAAATCCAACTTATAACAATGGATATCAGCACTGTGCAAGGATTGGGCACTGTCCTAAATTGATATTGCAATTAGGTACAAAGACGTAAATTTTAGGTCAAATGCGATCTAATATGGTGCGACACCGGTCGTATATCTGAAATAACTGCGCCCATAGAGCAAGATCAGCGTTAAATCGAAATGGAGACGTAAATCGCCAACGAAACCTATAAGCCGAATGTCGCAACTCTAATATAGAAACTGGAGCAATCGTAATGTATATGTAAATTTTACAGTGCTCTAAGGCTCAAACTAAGCTTTGGAATTGGCTATAGATCAAATTGCAAGATATTTACGTCACGGTATCACGGTCCACCGGACCACGCTCGCAGGATAATGTTTTGAGGACAATCTTGTGAGTACTATATAGTAGGTTAATTGATTAAATTGGTAACTTGTCTGTCCGCTGCTAGTATCGTCCTTATACGGCGTACGCTTTACGCAACTCTTGCCTTTCACTATAAAGTTAAAGTGATTGACAAGGAACTTCTAAATCAAATGTGTTACGGCAGAAAAGCACACTAAGCTGTTTGAGTTTGAATACATAAAGCACTTGCACGGCAGTTATCATAAGACTAAAAGCGTTTAATCGCATTTGCGATCTAATTCATGTAATTATAGAGGGCGCACAAATGCAAGCGATATTTTAGCGGCTATTAGTCGGCCCACATAACACATAGCCACGGCAATTAGTACATAGTCCGGTGAGCGACAGCGTGCCTAACCCGATTATATCCAGCTTTATCGCGAGATCGCCGCTGCCGTTGCAGCAACAATGCCCGGGAACAGATTCCTACGCCATGACCGACACGCACAACAAACCAGATCAACAAACCGCATGACCAGTGATTGTTTTCACTTGAACGATTGTGAAACGCTAATTTATAAAAGCTTGCGCGCAAACAACCGGTACTGAACACGACACTAAAATCATAACTCTCGTAAAACACGACAGCGCAACAGCCTAGTATAAACAAAATCAAGTGACAAAGATTGATGGAGGGCGCGAGTTATCAAGCGAAATTATATCAAAGCAAACAAGGTGTCCCTCGAAACGTGAACATTGAGGAAAGGTTGGCCACCGACAATATTTTACCGGCAGTACCCTCGTGCGGGCGAAAATTACATTAACATTTTTTGACAGTCACTAGTCGAAGCGATGACGAGGACGTTTAGCCTCGGTGCTGACAGTGAAAAATTACGACTCCCAGGTCGGCGGGCGCGCGATCGTTCGATAGTTCCTAATGTATCGCTGTCAATCGCATGTTTTGACGTTCGGAATCACTTCTCACTATCGGCGAGCCGCTCAAAAGTCTTTCTTATCGAGCATTTATTCATTACAAGCACTAGATAATCACAGCCACTCGCGGCTTGCTACACTTTTTGCTGCCAGTAGATTCAAATTTACAAATACACTTACATTGCAATTAGCATACAATATTAATGACTTACACGTTAAATATAAATGTTTATCGGCAACATTCCTGACAGCAGCTAGTTAAATATCGAGTTCTCCGAGAGAGTTTACGTAAAAGCAGTGAATAGACACATAAAATAGTCCGTTTGAGAGCCTAACAGAACCGCCCTACATGCAAATCAAGTCACGGCACGACCTAAATTACTAGTCAACTAGTCCAGTCCTGACTGACTCACTAGAGCCAGCCAAAGTGGCAAATTATGTCCATCAAACAACAACACCGCTACAATTATGTTTCGCTTTGAACTAAACAATGAAATTTCGGAAAAACTACGCCATTATAAACAGATTTAGTGATGACGAACATTGGTATAATAGCGAAATAGAATGAAAAAGAGTAATTGCCACATGAGCAAAATTACGGATGTAATTATTACTGAGCGTATTGTGTAGCGAGAATATTTCATTTTGACGTACGTATTTGTCATGAAATCGTTTATAAAACAATCGCCTCACGCCTATCAACAACAACAGAGTCAATTGAATTGGTAACTGGGTACTGTTTGGATGAAGTTTATTTTTTGCGATAACCTTTACTATTTATATTGGTTACTGAATTTCTCTAACAATAAATCAAGTCCAAACTCCACCCTTTTATTAGGGCTTGAATTCTGCTAGTATAATGAATTGATCACGCTGCAGCAACAGACAACAGTCGAAATATTCCTGGTAGTAAACAAGCCCAGAGGCTGTACGACAACGACGCGACTACGGCCTCTCACGCAAATGCCAACGTTATGAAACCGCCACGGGCTCCTAGAACTGAGCATGCGACCAGCCAGTTAAGACCTATCAGACGTATGTCTTCAGCATGGATTCGTGGGACATCACCGCAGCTCGTGGGTCTCATTGAGGCGGTGGTGGCGCGAGTATTGTTAAATTGCCGGCATTACGTTCCCCTGAGCGTTCTGTGTGTCACCATGCTCCGGCGGTGCTCCAGTTTCGCGGACACGCCGTTGCCGTGGGAAGTCGTTACAAACGGTAATTGTCGTCTATGACATCGAACATTCTGAATTAAGTTCGTGTGTAGAACACGGCGACGTGACGCAATTTAGCAGAACGCGTGTAAGTGTGTACCTCACGAGTTCGTAGCGACAAGTAAATTTATTACTCATAGAGTCATCTCGTGTTGGGATGTGGCATTAAGATACAAAATATTGAAATAATTTATGAGCACTTCGATCGAAATACCAGATCTAATGCTAAATTACATATTTAATAAAGCTTGCGTCATACACTAGTATATTTCAATTGAAATATCTGGATAATTTCGTCAACACTGTATATAAGCTGCACTATAATTTTCAAGATTATGCCATTATTAGTAACTTGCCTTGTGAGATCTAGAATTGGCGAAACTAGTTAGACGCTAATCCGCTCATTCGTCTTTCATAAATCAGAACCAACAAGCTGCAAGCTGTGACAGTCTTGATGTTGTTAAATCTAAATAAATGCAAGACTGACGGGAAGTCTGACTAAATGTCTGAACAATTCAAACCACGCAAGAGTGGGCTGGACGCGGGCGGCTGCACCGCGCTCAATCAACGTCGGTCAGCGTTGTTGTCAACCGATTGGTAGGGGTGCGCGTGCGCAAATCAATTTGCTCCCGATCGCGATAGCGTGAGATAGTCGATCTTTAACGAGCTACCGACTAATCGAGTAGGTAATCGCCGCACCAATGCAGTCTAAGTCACTTCTAAGTGCAAATTAGTGTCTGATTTTCTGTAAGTGAATAAATAGGAAATGGGCTACAAACTTGGAGTCTCGTACAACAGGGTGTCTGTTATTTAAGGACAAACTAATAACTGTGCTAAACGAATGTAGCTATTAAGCTTAGATTAGAACAGTGACTACTGTAAGTACATTTCATTTAGACCACATTGTATTAAATATTCACTTCGTGTTCCTTTCTGCTGCTCATGAGCAGTAGAAGTTATTGTTTATGGGACTTTCGTTATGATTATACTTAACAAAGTTAATTAATAAGAACTACAGCGGCAATGAACTTAAAAAAACAAAGCTAAGAGAACAAATAACCTACTAATTCCTCATTTAACTCAGAGTTATGAAGACAGTCACGCAATCGGTATTAGGAATTTTAGCATGTTTGCATTGCAATTGACCAGAAACAGTTTTAGAAGACGTCAAAACGTCACGTTTATTATTTAAAAGTTATTTACATTTATTTATGTATATGGAATATAGAACAAAGTAGGATTAGTTATAACACTTATACCTCGAGATTTGCTGGACTCAATTTCATGCTTTTCAAATTGGTGGATTTGTTTCCGTCAGCCGTTCATTATCAGCTGTTTTTCTTGACGAATTGTTACTGTGCTATACCATTTAACAAAATGCAACGTCATCTCTCATGATAACAAGTTGTGAAAAAATAAGCGATTTTTTTTCATTTTCTGGACAGACTCAAGTTAGCAAATGATTTTGAATACAATCGACGGAGTATATTATAAAAGACATCAATGTTAGGCACGTGTTTTCGAATTGTCACGTACAAAAACATCGCATCCCTATTAAAAACTACTGCGTTCGTCTAATTTCATTTCTAAAGACATTTCAAATGTAGGCCACGCAATAAATCTCGCCGGGTGTATGGATACAACTGTCATTCACTTTCGTTTCTCGCGTGAACAGTATCAGTATCGTGCCTTAATTGTTATGAATTGCGCTGAATTGGAATTCTATATTAACCGACCCCGGGTTATAAATAAAAGCTTACAACAAAATATTCCAAGGCGAAATTGCATTCTAAACGCTTTCGTCTTTCCAAATTGCCGATATTCGACGTACCTTAAAAAGGAAATATACACGTACGACATCCGAATGTGTGATGAAGCGTAGAAATCGCGGCATCACCGTGAAAGACAAAATTGTGTCAAGAGAACTCGGGGGGGAAGAGATGATTCTTTTCACACGTAATCTGTTTACGGCTGAAATACAAAATTATCTCGCAAACATATGAAGTTTGCGAGCGGCCATCAATCATGTCGGCTGAAGGGGCGCGGGAAGCCGCAACCGCGAAAACCGTCGGAAGGCACACTTATGAAAGCTACGAATAATACAGCACGAATCAATCATAGATTTTGCGACGATCCATCATGAATTTTCAATGAAAAAACTCGTATTATAATAATTCGATACGTGGGAAACGCGGCCGTCTTGTGCGCACTTAAGATGATCAAGTTGTTTACTTTTGAAAGTACGGTACTCCTGAGATGTTCACGTGATTCTCGTACATAATGCAACAGTAAAAACATATCTTGGGAATTAAGTAAAGCTGACGTTTTTAAACAAGGATTTGATAAAATAATCGAACGCTCTGAAGTATATCAGAATAATTAAGAAATCGAGCACGATTCCTAAGGCCCGATGTATCTGAAAGAAACTGTAGTAACAGTTCTGTAAAATATTACAATTTATTACATTAATTTTGCAATTTGGAAAATATAACCAACCTCAAATTATGAACAGGGTTAAGGTTAGATTGTAAAATTCCATTCGAGGCACTTATTTTTTGTTATTACTGTTATAATTTTTTTCAGATGTTGGCGCACTAGAGCAGAATTTCTATGCAATAGCAATAACCACCAAAGTAGCTACATGTGCATTGGTTCCAGATATAGAGAGAGCAGATAGCTCAAAATATCTTTACTCTACAAAATATCTCTCACTACAGACAGACATACCTACCACACCAGTTTATAAGTGAGCTAATCTCTGAGAATGAAATGATGGGGTGGCTTTTGTCAAGCAGTGGGACATCATAGGCTGTTCAACATGTATCAATTATCTCCTGACTAAACTTTAAGATTCCTCGAGAAGACTCCTCCTTCCCTTCCTTTTTCGTGCTATTTACTCGTATCTCAAAGGGTATCAGTATTAGGTTTAGCGAAGGAGCGAGAATTAGATTCTAAAACCATTTATTCTATTAGCAGATATCGGTGCAGAGGCTTCGGCGCAATAAGCGATCTCACATGAGGCTGAACATTACCGTCGTGTCTTCGACAATCGGCGGGCGCGATCTCGCTTCCGCGAAGAGCGGCGACTCTTCCCAACCAGTCAAACACACGACAAGTGCACAAAAGGGCGTCAGGAGCTACTATTTGAGGATTTCTTAAGGGATTGACTGAGTCGAGAGCTTTTTTTGTCCTTATCGATCCCGATTCGTTCTTGGTGTAAATAATCGTAAATAAACAACGAAACCCTAAAAACCAGTGATCACATCAAAACCAGTTAATTTATTATTTCAAAAGATAGAATACGATGTCCTTTACGTCCATTTTATTGTTAAATAAACGGTAAGCCACTTTAAGATAACATCGTATCCTTTTCAAAAACAGAACTAGGTTTTCTGTTCTAACTTAATTTGACGATTTGAAAGTACTTTGTAACAGGTCTATTCGAATAAAGTAATTTTTGGTTTGTTTGTTTTTTGTACGCCTATGCGAATCTAGATAAACAAGGTGATGCAAGTATTTGGGACTAAGTTTATTGAATAGGATGAAATGAATAAATAATTATAGTTGGGCCACAACAGCAACAGAAAACAGGCGCAAGCTTCTTGAAGCTATGTCTAATCTGAATCTTGATTAGAGCATCGTAATAAAGGGACACAAATAACAATAATTACTAAAAGATTAGATGAGCCACATCAAATATTTTCTTTCCCAACTATAGAGCCTTAACAAGACTGCATCTCGCTATTGACAATACTGGGGGACTAGAGGTCGCCCTCTCACTGAATCTGAGAATCACTTATGCAGGCAGGAAACTTGAGCGGTGGGAGAAAACTCGGGGAACATTGAACACGAGAGCTTTAGTGTTTCCAAAGTGCCTGAACAACTCTTGGATTTAACTTCGCTGTTTAAGTTCTGACTATTCAATCAAAAACAATGAAATGGCCTGAGGTTTTTTAGCTTTTTCGCGATTCTGTTTACTTATACATAAGCAATCTTGTAAGTAAACTAAGACATATTTACTAACTCAAATAGGCAACAATCTATTACAAACTGTTTGAGCAAATATACAATTCAGGCAATCTGTATTCATCTAGTTTTGGCCTGCGGCATTGCCCTCGTCAGTTTTGGTTGAAATCTAAATATCAAAGCATATTATGAAGATACACGTTTTCAGAATATGCTTATAATATGTAAGCTGTTTCCACACGAGTGGTACATGTGGTTATACTCATAAGCACAGCATCAAACAATTTCCAAGACCGTTCATAGGAAGTAGAACCAACCATAGGTGAATTCTGGGAAATTAAAATTGTTTGTTTCAGTTCATTATAACTTAAGTACTGACAATAATCTGCAGAGGATAGTTAAACTTCATTACGTCATAAAGACGAGATGAACTAAGTATCTGTGGTGTTGCAATAACATGAATTACCTAATTTCTCTGCATTATAATTAGATCATTTGCAATAACAATGTTTTGTAATTGTATATTATGCCTGTTTCTTCACTGATTTAGGCGCTGAAATATGTACATATTTACTCACTGTACAACGTGCAGCAGAACCACGCTGCTCTGATTAAGACATAACTAGTCCTTAGAGCCTGCAATACACGTAGTGCGGTGCTTCGGATTATATTGAGAAGTTGTTATCCTTAAAAGCTGGCGGTGCGCTTATTCTGTTATAATTGCGATTATTAATATGGCGACTCGCCGGTTGCAAGCTAGTTCCAATAATTTAACTCGGTTAGCTAATTTATCCGCTATTTAGTTGGCGAACGTGAGATCCATATCGCTTACATTGCAGTTTAACTTGGCTACGAGGTGAGCATCGAATTCACAGCGGGCGGGCCTGCTGACTGCCAACAGGAGGCACTGTTAATTTTTTTTCACTCAGGCAGTAAGAAATCGCTCTCAAGCCTTTCGAATCAATATGTAGCAGTATGAACGTTTTTTCTCTGAATACGTGATTAGATTGCAAACATAAAAGTCTCAGCATTTTCATTTATTGAGCTGCGCCTTGTGTTTTCTTAGTCAATACCTATTTACATACACCAATGAAATAAATCTTGAATTCTATTTGAGCTCCTCATTTTGTTGATACACACTTTTTAAAATGAGCTTCGATAGAATTTGTTTTGGTTTCGAAATAAAGCTTTGTGAACATTGGGGTGCTATTGTATATTACCTACAGTACACCTATTCTTGAAATGAATACATGACTAAATTTCGGTCGGGGTGGTCACATGTGCTCTACAACAACGATGGTTGCCGATCCACTGTCACAACTGCGCCACGGGCACCTACAAAACTGCACAACACACACAATTCATATCATATTACTATATGAGCAACTTCAAAAACGCAGCATGTAGCATTGAAGCTCTGTTATGAAAATATGTGTCACTGGTTCTAACACAAGAGTAGCAAAGAACGATGTGCGCAAATTAAAAAACAAGTAGTTTTAAAGAATAAAATAATCCCCGCATAAATAAAGTTATTCTAAACACTTCAAACCAGTTTCAAAAGGAAAAGCATCCTGATGAGCCTAGCCCAGTTATTTTCCTTAAGGGACCGGGGTGATCTCGAGTCGTTACAGTACCGTGATTGGCGGCAAGCCCCACCAACATCAACAACAAAGCGTTTGAGTCATGCCGGCGCATTATACATTCCCTCTATAACGCCGAGAAGCGTTGAAGATTCAGTTAAGACGGAGAGATCTGTTTGAATTATACAATACATACGTCCGTAAGCATAAGTGCCGGATTCATGCCGGAGGGTTGAATTCTGTATGTAAAAACTTACTCAACGCCCCTAGTCACGTTATTACTCTACCTTTGGGTTGCACATCAAAAGCAACGAATTTTCTTGAAGTAGACAGCTAATGATACAATACAGAACAAAGACGGGATATATTATTGTGGCATAGAAATTGTACTCTCTTTGTTACTTTGAGGCAAATAAAAGGAGAAGTTAAAAAAAGATAACATGAATTTCGTACTAAGTTGCCCTTCACGAACAAATGACCAGTCATGAATTACTACTCATAAGTAATTCATGGAAAGATGGCTTCTTACTATGTGCGTTATAAGAAATCGGAAATTCACGTTATTCACAAGTTATCCATAAATGTAATGCTTGGTATTTCGCGTACAAGAACTAAAGTCGTAGGGTATGCAGGTTAGAGTGGTAGTGGGCGAAGGACATAGGCAAACAAGTCATGGCTGTGGGAGCCAAAGGGATCTGAAATGGAGACCAAAACAAGGATTGTGTGACCGCTAAGTGGACGGACGACCCGACCAAAGTCGCAGTATTTTGCAAGATGCAGGTTTCCTTAAGAGGACTACTAGACCTAACTGAAATCAAGAATTTAGACACACACACATAGACAACCGGTATTTCGCCATCTATCGGCGCAACATGAAACTACCGTGTCAACATAAAACTTCAATGAGATCTCGCCATTTTTCCAAGAGATGTCACTCATCTACACTTATAATAAATCAGTAGAGGCCAATTCTGTACATGAAATAAATTTAAAAATTAACAATCAAGAGGTGATTAAGAATTGCTACTGATGCCAAAAATGCAATCAGTAAAATTTTTGTCTGAACAAAAACTACTCGACGACTTTTTTAACGAAATTTGAAACAATTATTCTTCATACTCTTGGGCAGGTTATACCTATGTATACTTTTCGTTATGCTTTAATCAATAGGAGCAGAGCAGTATACAGCTTATGAATCGGAATCATGTGCTACAATTTATAAAGATAATATATTATTCTTTTTTTAACCTAAGACCACAACTAGCTGCCACAAGAGACTTCGTCCACCTGGACTCCAAAAATAACAGGTCTATAAAATAGTTTATGGCATATCTCAGATTTAACAAACGTAGGTATATACAGTCAACACCACATCAGGTTACTCCATTTCCGTTTTGTCTCTCGCTATTGCCAAATGACATTTCTTTGCAATAGAGCAAGGAGGACTGACCGGAAATCGGTAGCGTGATGTGCCAGCCACCGTAGGAACATCATAACATTTTATTAAAATCGCCCAAGCCGTTTCGGATGAGTTTGGCAACGAACACTGTGACAGTGTGTGAGAATTTTCTAAAAAAATAAAAAAACAAAGAAATAAGTTCATTTCAGAAAACATAACGAATTATCAATTGTAAATAATGATATTTAATGATATCATTCATGACCTAAAAACAATTGATAATTTTACTTTACTTTTGATATTACATTAAAGCACCCATAGATCAAACAACAAAATAGACAAGACATTTATTTTATTTATTACTAGCGGCCGCCCGCGATTTTGTCTGCGTGTACTTAAGTCGAAAAACAAGTTTCATTAAAATCCATTCAGTAGTTTACGTACGTACGTACGTACGTACGTACGTACGTTACGTGAAAGAGCAACACGGCACATCCAAACGGCACAAAAACACATACAAACTTTCGCCTTTATAATATTAGTAGGAAGTAGGATTAGTAGGAAGTACTAGATATTTGTGGGTTGATGGAAATTTAACTAGAGAGGTGTTGTTGGATTAGTATTTACTGTAAAAGTGACACTGGGTATAAAAACAAAATATTAAAATAATAATGAGACTATAGGTGAATATTTTGTATTTCAATCAAAAAAGAGTACTAGCCTAGTACGTACATAAAAAAATAATTGTATGGATAATAAATACCTAGTATTTAGTAATTGTATGGATGGCTGTGAATAAGAAATAGAACTCATTTAATTAAATGTTAAAACTTTTATTTGGTGGGATCACATTATTTTTTATTAATTTTTAAATTTTTATGTTATGACTTGTAACAGACTTGTAAAATGGACTGTAGTCAAGTTTTCACTTTCTGGCCATTTTTCCGGTTAATGTAAGCGTATAAAAAGTACAAAGTTTAGTTTTAAGCTCAAATATTTAGTGATGGCTAAGCATGGGTTAGTTTTAAGCTCTTGTTAACGAATTATGTTGTTTAATTGAAGCTATTTAGGTGATAGTTGTGGATATGAATCATGTTATTCTGGAAAAGCGAGATGACATGCTTATTATAATAATATTTACCTATAATTTTGAAAAATAGTAAAAGCACTGGTTATGATGACATAACTACAGAAATATTAAAACTAATACCAATTAAATTATCTCACATTTTAAGTCACATTATTAACAACTGTATTTCAATAGGCACCTTTCCTAATAAATTAAAAAAGATTGAAAAGAGGTACAATCATTGTACCTCTTTTCAAGAAGGGTAATAGACGTGATATTACATGTTATAGACCAATAGCATTGGTGCCAGTCATTTCGAAAATATTTGAGCGAGTGATTTAAAGCTCCTTGAGTAACTATTTTGAAAAATATAACATCTTTGCCGAGGAACAGGTTGGTTTTAGTTGACATGCGCCCTGTACATGGACTTAACAAAAGCATTTGATTGTGTTGACCATGGTATATTATGAAAAAAACTGTCTGCGTATGGTATAAGAGGTAACGTACTGAAACTTGTTGAGTCGTATCTGAGTTGTAGAATTCAATCCACTAGAGTCACCAGAATATGCCCTATTAAAAAAACTGAAATTAATTATTACTCAGAATTTGAAAACATGTCACTTGGCGTGCCACAAGGTAGTGTCTTGGGGCCACTGTTATTTATAGTTTATATAAATGATCTGCCAAAAAAATCACCAGTCACCAGACAGTATTATTTGCTGATGACAGTACCATTGTTGTATCGGGACCTGACAAAGAACGCGAAGTAAATTACACTTTGGACAATGTTATAACTTGGCTAGATACGAACAATTTAAAAATTAATCTTACAAAGACGAACGTAATGACATTTGGAAATAGAATTAGTGAAATTATTGGAATGGACATTAGGTATTTAGAATATAAAATTTACCAAGTAGATAATACAACTTTTTTAGGTTTAACTGTTGACCATAATTTGGATTGGAAGACTCATATTGAAAAAATGTGCTCGTCTAAACCAGCATTCATATGCCCTCTACATGCTTGCAAAGACAGTAGACATTGACGCGGTTTTGAAAGCATATCACGGATATGTCGTGCCCCTTCTAAGGTATGGTGTCATGTTCTGGGGTAATTCAACAGATAAAGGCACAGCATTCAAGGCCCGAAAGAAATGTGTTAGGTCTGTATTTAAATTGCATCGGACCATTAGTTGTAAGCCCTATTTTCGAGAATGGTAGCTTTTAACCCTACCCTCCATATTGTTAATCGATATTTTAACTCGATATGTCTACTCACTGTATTTTTAGTCTATGGCAATAGCTGTCACTTAGTCCTTGACGGCTCTCATAGATTTTACCGCGGATTCAGTTGTAACTTGTTTAGAGATTATAGTCCTATAGCTTTAATCGTGTTTAATTCGAGTTTCCCTCTAACAATATATATCTTGGAAACAGTTTTATTTGTTAAAAATAACTCAGAAAAATTATTAAAAATAAACGACACAACTATAAAATCAGCATGCCTAGGAACAAAACGGCTTTATTCAACAAAAGCATATTTTGCATGGCATCCGGAGTCTTCAACCACCTCCCCAAACCTGTCCATGAGTTGGGAAGTTTTGATGAGTTCAAAAACGCCGTTAAAGGATAGCTTCTTGAGAAAGCCTATTACAGTGTTATTAGATAAACTTTGAGGTCACGTGTCTTAAAATAATGTATCTATTGTAAATTTTAATTTATTGTAATGTTAAATGTTAATAATAAGTGATAAATCCACCCTGAGTTCTCGCCTTTTAGTGGCGGGGACGCTTGAGTACCTGTTATAAGGTGAACAAGAAAACTCAGCCGTGGCAGTGTGGTGGACTGGCTATAAGCTCCAGCTTATATTCTTATTGGTCTTTGTCTAATTGTATTTTGTCCTTGTCTTCACTATTTTTGGTAGTTATATGAGGCTCACGTATTTTCATATTTCTTGATAACCGGGGATCGGAATTTCAGGTAACAAGCAGTCCAAATAGAAGTTAATTAGTTTATCTTTCATCTCGTTTTCCCACATAAAATCATTTCGCTCAATCATTTCCGTTTTCAATTTCTCCTTCTCATTTGCCCACACGGCAAACAGGCAATATTTCTTTTGGGTCACGTGTAGCTGACCCTGTATCTGGAAGTATCAAGCATGCCGTTTATTAATAGCTAGTTCGCCTGTTGTCGTTTTGAGCCAGAAAGTTACCTTTTTTTTATTTATTGCTGATTCTAGACCCATTTTACTGGCCGTCAAAGGGCACTTAACTTCTACCCGAGTATGTTCACCCATCAAACCATCAGGCGTGGCACCCAAAAAAGGTAATTCGTTGTCAATAAATACGGCCCACACGGCTTAATGGCAACATTTTCTTGCAAGCCCAGCTGAGTGAGAGCTACTTTTTCATTGTTCTGGTCATGACTAATAGATTCTACATGATCCAATTTTTTATTGTAAATAATGTCCTTCACTAAGGAAGCACATGGTGTTGTTGCACGGCGTCTTATAACCCTGCTGAAGTTAGACGCAGTGAGGAGAGATCGTCTCATTTCAAGCCATTCTCCGTTGGCTCTTTGCAAAATAGTTTTTCTTTCCACCGTAGCTCGCTCTTCGTCAGGTCTTTTCAAATTTTTCAAGAAGTTTTCTCTCATTTTATTGTATATCTCCTCCAGCACATCAGGGTTTCCGCATTCCTGGCCAAAGTGTTTATCATTTCTTTTTGAGTGTAAACCAGTCGTCTCTTTTTCTTGGCATACCTTTTCCTCAGTGCTATTCCTTTTTTTTCTATCTTACCACATTTTCAGTTTTCAGTTTTACGCAGCATGGAAGCATCATTATTTCCAGAAATACTGCGCCAAGCCAAGTCGCTACATTTCTCGCCGGAAGAACAACATAGTGGCGCCACCAGTTCAGCTGTCACTGCTTAATAATAGGTCTTATTACAGGGCAATAAAAGTCTACAACCATTTACCAAACTCCTTGAAAGCTATGCAAGGCAAAGAGTTTGAAACTAAGCTTAGGAACATGCTCATTGATAATTCTTCTTATAGCATCAAAGAATACTTTGAAGCTAAATTACAATAAAAAATCGAAATCATACATTTTGTTTGACTGGCACCTCTTATTATTATTTTTTTTGTACGCCTGTAGACATAGATAGATTTGTAGATTTTTAAATATTCTAGTTGCTTTGTTATTTTTTTTGTTTTTGTTAATGTTATATTTCGTTTTTTATTTTTTATGTGTAAATTCACAATACCTTGAAAAGGTGAATTTATGCCTACCATCTACAATTTTACTGCTATCCTGCTTTCTGTTACAAATTTATAGTGAATAAATGAATGTGAATATACATGATACCTGTCTATGCATTATATAGATCTATGGTTTCACAACCTGCGCCTACGAAATAATTTTGCCAGATGCAGAGCGTTCACTAACATTGAACCAAACTCGTCAATCTGACCAACTGAAGTATTAGAAGTATAGTAACTTTCTTATCAAATTAAACTCTTACTTACTTTTGAAAAGTGTCATTGCAATCTTTGTTTTCTGTGACAAGCCTCGGTCTTTTCGAGAGCAGGTCCATTGGACCAATTTTCGAAAGTAGGTTCATTGAAGCTACTTTTGAAACTAGGTCAATTGGACCTATTTTTATAAGTTGGTCCGTCGGACTTGCTTTTGTTTGGTACCTACGCGGGGCCATTTCTGTCATATGGGCTAAAATTAGGTCCTACTTTTGTAGAGACACTTTTAGTACGCGGGTACCTATATCTTCCTCCTTTTAGTTTATTCAAAGGCTATAAATTAAAAATATAGCTTGATTAGGATGACAACTACTAGTAGGACCTTGAATACCTACTTCACTGCCTTATAATAATTACAATTATTCTAAGTTTACTGCACTGACTGTGTTGTCTACTGAAGCTAACGAAAATACCGCTTACCTTATAGCATCGTGCATTCTTCGGGCGTTCCTTTTATAAGACATTTTTTTTTATTTTTTGACGAGTTTTCGTGGCCCACCCGTGTTAGTGTACACAATAATCGAGTACTTTTGAAAAAATAATAAAATATTATTTCAGCTAAGCAATGCGTCACACGTCCAACCAACGGCCTCGGCCGGTACTCGTCGCTACTCGAATTCGCTTGTCGCTACACGGCGTCTCACGCACACACGCACACGCACTGTGCCTGAGAACAATTGAACAGTATGGCGTTTTTTGGAAAATATACGCATTGAATCCCAAAAATAAAAAGATAAGACGACTTTGTTGACTTTTTGGTGAGTTTTCATGTCCCATGCAATCAAACAACCAAAAATATACTAAGAATAGACTTAAATACTACAATAAATACTAAATAAATAAATGCAAAAAATAAAGCACGGATTTGAACTCGGGACCATACGAATAAATAGTATATCGGCTGTCTCATAATTATGTTCCTCCACCGCGTCGACATCTCTTATCATTGAAAATAGCGGTTAGTTTATAGCATAGTCCATATAGACTTGAATACTTTTAAATAAATGCACAGTATACAAACATAATGTGACTCAACCACCGGTGTCGGAAAGTTGTTTGAACTCAACTGAGAAAAACCGGCAAGAAACTTTCGTGTGGCTACTTTCAAAATTCTGATTGAAAATTAAAGTTGTTATTGGAAATAAAACTATATACAAATAACGTTTTATTGTTATTAAAATTGCCAAATAACTTTCATTCTAATCATAATCAAGCTTTATCCTACGAACAAAAACAAACATAATACAAAAAGGAATACAAGGATTTGATCTTGCGACCCTGAGATAAGTCTTTATACGGCTGTGTATTAATCATGTTCCTCCACCGCGTCGACCATAACATCGAACGAAAATAGCGCTTAGTTTAAAGCATTGTCCATTTTATGGTAATTTATTAATTAATTCATTTTATAAGACGTTTTTGTTGACTTTTTGGTGAGTTTTCGTGTCCCATGCATTATTATAGCATACGCAATATTCTAACAGTGATTACTAAGCAATTAAATATTATTCAAATGCGGAGCGCAATGCGCGACACGTCCGCCTAGCATCAGGCCACGGCCGGTACTGTCTGTACACGGCGTTTCACGCACACACGCATACGCAATTTGCTTGAAATCAATTATTGGTGTTTTTTGGAAAATATACGCATTAAATCACAAAACTAAAATGAGCACGCTCTAGTATTTTATAAAACACACATTCTGTGAAAAGAACAGAATGATAGCATGATGTTTAGTACAGTTTTTTTTCATTCTAAAATTTTTTTAGACCCATCTTTGCGATTTTTTTCTATCGAGCCGAATTTGTTAAATCGTGTTTTCAAATTGATAAAACCAACCCTTGAATCCTCAAGAATACGACATATTTTTTTCATCTGGATCACCGAAGTGTAACACTTAATTTTCGTTACTATAAAACTTGGTTTTAGCTCTACTAGTCCCCTTAAACTGGCCACCAAGCAAATTTATCGATGCCACCTGTGCTTGGAGGTAAACGTCATATGGCTGAGGATGATGATAAATGATTAGAGAGGTAAGTAATTACTTACTTACGAGAAGACGAACTCGTAAGTCGGTACTTGTTCGGAGATCTATTCCTTTCTAATACCAAAAACTAATACCAATGGTATTTGTTTGCTATCGTTATTATTTTCTGTTCCTAACGAATACCAAATTTTAAATATTTCAATGTAGTTTTGGTATTCGTCGGGAATAGAAAATTATTACGATTACAAACAAATACCATTGGTATTACTTTTTGGTATTAGAAAGGAATAGATCGAGAATAATTGTTACTTATCCTCTATGAGACTAGAAACTCAACGAATATATTTTCATGTTAACTATTTCCCATGGTAGAAGACTAACCTTACTACGCAATAATCTAGTCACTTACAAAATACTTGTTAAATGGTCTGCAGTAGGACTGCTACTGCGCGCATGGTCAAATGCACAAATGCATCTGATTCGATACATATCTAACTACACAGTATCAAGCGATCAGTCTCTGAATCCAAAAACGCGAACAATCTATGCAAACAATGTAACTAAAAGTTCATTTGCAACGGCGCGGTGTCCATAATTCTATTCAAAAAGCACAGATATAGGCTCGCCATAAGAGGAAGTCACGGGTGTAATCGTGGGCATCGCAGCCAGCGCGCGGAGCTGCCTGCGAGAACATTTAAATTATCAACAAGTTAGATCCGAGCCCATAATCACACCGTTCATTTGTAAGTTAGCCAACGAACAGTACCGCACGGCTAACGAAAGTATCGCCATCAGATACTGGGGGACGCTCAAGCTCAATATTATTCAGAACTGCGAAAAACAATCGTGCCTCGTTAAACTGCGATAGCGAGTGCGCGATTGCCCGCATCCAGTTCCTTACCCAACTCTGTACGATCCCGTAAAGAATGCGGTATAGTTTGCATGTTCGAGTAACAATTACAAATATCTAGAGATCGTAGAGTGGTTGCAATCGATCAAACGGCAGCGGTCATGTCAGTGGCACAGCCCTAATTACGAGTGAAGTTGGACCTCTGAAGAGACCTTTACCGTCAATGTATCAATCGAGGTAGATAGAGCGAGGCGATCGAGCCATGCTAATGAGGCCGGCCGGCTAAAAGGGACAATTGGTTGGCAGCAAACTGCGAAGCTATCTTTCAGACATTTAAAGGCTGTATTTCTTCAGCTCCTGGACAGGAATAAGAACGATAGACGTTGATATAACACTTTTTAACTTAGAGTAAAGCAAAAGTTCTAAGTTGTTGAATTGTTTTAAATATGACATTTCGAACCGGTGAAAGGGTAAGTATTAATTGTACAGTTTAATGAAGTGTGGAAAGTACAAATGGGAGAAGTTAGACGTCGTCATTCAGTGCTTACGTCAATTTCCTGCCAATAAACATTAAACAAACAAACGACGGGACCGTCGTGAGCGTCTCGTCGCCGAGCAAAGCAATTAGTTCAACGTTAGGCGGGGAGACGGAGACGCTCCGAACCAAAAGGCTCCTATACCTATCAGCCAGAGATTTAAAATCGTCACTAGAAAACAACTCAGCTCTAAAACTCATGCGAGATTGATTTTACTGCGAGTGAATGTTTATATCCAGAAAATCACTTCGATACACATTTTCTTTTACTGCTTATTGGAAGCCGTCGTCAGGATTGATGCTAAACATACAGTGCAATAAAATCGCGAGAATTCGTCCATAAACAAAGCAGAGGATGTGGCAGTGAGTTGAATGATAATGTAAATCTCATTAATCCGATAAATCTGTTAAGAGTGGTATCGGAGCAATGTATACAAATGCGAAATTGATTGCGTTGTGTGGCGTGTGACATTTTCAGCGTCGGTGTGGTGGAGGGGTGTGCGCGGGGCGCGGGCGGGCCGCGCGCTGACATTTGAATAGGACTGTCCCGGCGTGTAGCGGCACCCGACGACGGCGAACGAGAGGCGACAATGTTCCGCAGGCGCCGAACAACGTACCCATTCAAAAGAAAATTTACTTTTATTCAACAGCTGACAATGAGGCACCTTATTTTTCAAGCGCTCAACTCGGCGGCACGGGAACTAGAGAAAATTCGAAATATTTTGCAGCATTTAAATCTTTACGTACATTGTATAGATAAATTCTCTCCGAATTAAAGAAAAGAAGCATTGAAATTCACAACAATCTGTCAGTAGAACGAAAAGTAAGAAGTGTACTCATGTTTTCATACCCGTGACGGTTCTGATTATGTGGGTCAGCGGTAGTCGTAGTGGTTACGGTGCGCATGTCTTATTTTCATATTGTGGATCTGTTCCATGTCAATCTGCTTACAAAACATTACGAGGTAAGGCGAGGCACTGTACTTTACACAAGGACCTATTGCCTGCAATTTAGATCGGGAGAGAGGACACAGCTCCTACCTGAAGTCATACTTTCACCAGGATTTCAAATACATTTTAAATCTTCTTTGGTGAAACAACTAATTTCTACAAGAAATGAAAAAAGGTCGTTAAAAATATCGCATGTGAGGTGCTATTGTTCAACCAAGCTTTATTTTTACCAATGAATTACTAACTTATGTAAAATGATTTACGTTTTACACGAAAGCAAGTGCGTCGGCGTCGACTGCCTAAGGGAATAAACATGTCGGAAAGACATGGACAAGCTCACAAAAATCACCTTCAAAGCATCGACGTACAAAGAACATATTATTTTCAGCCATAACAGCGACGAACAAAGCGGCATCCTATTAATCGCGTAATATATACTCCCAATAAATCCGCTCAAGTACCATCGCTCGTTACTATTACATACGTGACCCTACATAGTAAAACACGTTTGAAACGATAAATGCGTTATAACGCTTCTGCATTAGATTATCAGAACGGGATACGTGTCCTGAAATAATGTTATAGCTCCGCGCGTTGCCTCTCAAGCGCTCCTATGAAACTACGAAAATAATGTCCTGCGTTCTCGAAAATACTGCATTTTACAATAAAACGCCGGCTATGAGGTTGTAAATTGTAATGTTATCGAGTATAGTGGAAGAGAAATGTATTTTTTAAAGCAAATGAAAGGAAATGAAATATGCTTAATGATAAGCTCCTCGAGAGTCGAGCTTAACGCAGAGCAAATTATCACGTCTCCATAATGTATCTTCACGATGTTTAAGGTTCCGTACTGAGGCGGAAAAAACTGAGCAAATAAAGCGACTCTAAATGATTACCACGCATAGCTAGTTATTTCAGAAGCAGAATCTTACTTGTCACAATGTAAAAAATAGTATTTATTCATGTAAACTTATTGTTAACTTATTAGTATTTTTCAATAGTAATTTTGCCACATTCCATTGAAAGAAGAAGGATGAATATCCAAAGTTATACCATAAATTCCTTAGTCATCATTTTTAAATAAATAAGTACAGTTTTTTACTGAAAAAGAAGAAAATAAAATATTTTCGACTATGGTTGCTTAAAACAAAAAGTCATGGAAACTTTGCAAAATGAGGTCTTTATTTACGACATGAATTTAGTCAAATCATATAGAGTAGATATCTGAGCGACTAGAGAGCGGATGAGTGTTTCAGCACATAACTTTACAAAATACAGAGTTAAGAAAATTATTCATAATTTAAATTGATAGAGGTTTACAAAAACGGTTTGAATCAGATTAAAGCAAGAGATAACAAAACAAACGTTCAAGATATATAACCATCTTGCCACGAGCCCGACTTGAACTTACCAGTTATTTTATTAAAGCGCAACAAGTTTTCTCCGAATATCCATATTTGACGAGATAAAAAAAAAGTACATCGACTGGAGATTAATTAAGACGGATGGACAAACATACTTGTGGAATGATCCGTCGTTTGCGCAACACAAGCGAAGGCACGGTGCAGTAACCTATGTAAATTCAACCAGCGAGGCGTCCATTCTACTCACTCCCAGTTTCTGGATTCCTCTGCACCAAGCAATGTGAGAACTTCGCCAAACACAGAAGCTTGCGAATTGTTTGTATATATTTGTATAAGAAATGAGGAGCAAGCAGGAAGTGTAAACTTTTTAGTTGCGCTCGCAGATAAAGGTATAAGACGACAAAATTATTTCTCCTTAGTCGTATAAGCAAGGAATCCGCATTTACACCTTCTGCTCCTACCTATACGGCAGAAATTAAGTTGTAACGCGATAAATTATGTACCAATTATGCGGTGGAGAGATTTATGTGTTTCAATTGGCATTCTATTTCGTCTTTTCCCTTTTGTTTTAGCAACCGAAGATACTAGGAGTAATAAAATTAATAATTAAATGGGGAACAAAGTAATTTCGTATAAATTTTAATCAAACACGCAGCATTTTTTCGTCCTCCGTCCTTCGTTGAAGGAATGGAATTCACTAATGTATATACTCGTAGGCACATTATTTTCAAAGGCACTTCGGTAACAGTTTTCAGTATTAATTTAATTCGTCTCGGCTTATCTGGTCTTAGCAATCCTATGTTACATGTGCATGTACACAAGTGTTCCTGGGCTAGAGTCCCGCTCAGGGCAAACTTTTGTGTTAGTTTTTTCAAATTTGTTTCTAAGTACTTATCCACTTTCACTTAAGAGTAGCACCCATAGTACAAGCTCTACTTAGATTCAGAAAATCTTGGTGTAACGTGTCCCATATATCGATTATGAATGTGTTTTTCCAAAGATTACATACGACAGCCATCGTCACGCGATGCAGTAAGCACAAGCTCGTGTGAAACAGGTGTGATCAACATCACGCCTAAAACATTTGTTAACATCAGCTGACGTACATCATATTACCCGACGGTATGTCACATCAGCCGTTTACCATATGCGCGCCGCACGCGTACTGGGAAAAAAACAGGCTTCAAAAACGTTCAGCGCGTTCCATATGCTCGAGAATCGACACCCTTCACGCCAACACCAATATGAATAGCAATGAAAACAATTTACATTTGTCATGTGCAACCGGTCGATTTGTCCTAGTTAAGGAAGCGTGTAATAAATATGCAAATGGGAATGCACAGCGGTACGGGTTGCTTTCTTAGGCCCGGTGCCCATTATCGGCATCGGCAAGGGAAAGGATCCTTCGGCATCCTACATGCGAGCGCACACAAACGGCAATTATGCTTTGGCATGCTGCAACGTCCTTAGGGATGACGAGGCATCCTTAAGGATGCCGAACCGCTATCCCCCGAGTATTGCCTCGGCGCCGGCGGCGTACCGAAGGACGCCGAAGGATGCTGAAGGATGCCGAAGCATCCTGAGGCATTCTCAAGGCTGCCGATACAGCAGCCTCAAGCATGCCGAAGCGGGATTTTTGTATTACGACCACATGTCAAGGAAATTTCTGCTTTATTGCGATCATGTTATAGTATATTGCTATTTGCCACCTAAAATCCTGAGGCGTGCCGATGCCGATAGTGGGCGCCGGGCCTTAGAGCTCAAGGCCTTAAGGCCAGAGGGTCGCACTCGCCACCTGCACCGCTAATTGCCGCGCCTCCTCGATTCAACAGTTATACGCCTCACAATGACCACATAGATTTCCAACGATCAAATACAGTTATGATGTTTCCGTACATCGTAAAACTGAGATCAAAAGGTTATTGAGTTGAATTGCTGCTGCATTAAAAATATTTAAATGCACTACTGTAATTGTGGTCTGAATAACACTACTTTTGTGGACGGCATCGATGTGATCTCTCTTATATGTGCATTTCCTATGTTCTTTTAATACCGTTAGAGCCAATTTTAAATGATAGATAAACTGTTTGACCGATCGTGAAACCTTTATTGCAGTCAAATCCATTGCAGATACATTCCATGTTCGGAAGAAGAGCGGTTGAGTTTTTTTTGGGACTTAGTCTGTGCTTTCAGGTCCAACCTTCAATTGACAAGGATAATTCTAACAACAGAGGAACAATCCTAACGGTTGATTTCAATAATGTAGGCCATGTATCAATTGGTAGAATTTCAAACGTTTATAACTTTTTGGTATACTGCACAGTTTTAGATAAGACAGTCACGAAATAAAAAGTAATGGGAGGACTATTTGAAGAGACTCTTATTGCTTTTCGCAAACGAAAGCGACTTTTAAGGTTCGCTACTAGGGTCGGCCGGAGAGAAAATCTGTCAAATTTGAAAGCGATCGTGACAGCTATGGTCACACAGTGGTTGGGCCGTGCAATCCGTGCATAAATGCAATGCATAAATCCGGACGACCGTCTTGGTGTAATTGTTTAGAAGTCGGCTACTACACCAAAGGTCGCGGGTTCGATCCCCGAACAGTACAAACATTTGTGTGCATGAACATGTCTGTTTGTATTGGTCTGGGTGTTTCCTATGTATAATAAGTATGTATTTACAAAAGAAAAAGTATTTGAGTATGTTTATCCGTTGTCTAGTATCCCATAAAAACGGAGTATAATTAACTCACTTGGGGCTAGAAGGCGCTGTGTGGAATAATGTCCAGGGATATTTATTTATTTATTATTATTATAAATCGCGGCATGATAATCATTTGATGCGTTCACCAAAGATATTTTTATTTCGCCACCCAATATATTTCAGGATATAGGGCAAACAAAAGAAACTAACCAAAAATTTTATTTTAATAAACATACTAACAAGCGGTTTTGCCAATTATTTTTTTACACTATTATTTGCAATCTATTCTCGTGACCACGTTATTTGCACAATGTTATATCTGGTACTTGACGATTCCATCGAGATTTAGTTGTAACTTGGTTTATCCGTTCGATCATCATCAACACAAAATATTTCTTACATCCAATGCATATGATATAGCAATACACGGAGCCATTTCTAGTAACATGCAGAAGAACCCACTAATAAATTGGTCTTACTTGTAATGAAAAGCTGCAAGAAGCATTCAACGGAGCTATCTTGTTACTAACTAAAACGAGGAATTTAACAGTTGTCAACAGTTGAGACACTTTTAGTGGATAATTTATTTTAGATAATAACACTTGAGTATAATACCTTTAGTCTCCTGTAGAGGCCATCGTATTTCAGGCTTTTTACGCTGAATTTAATACAGAATCCACCGTGATCTTCATCTTACTGGAATTGATCTACGAGTAGAGCATAGTATGAAAGGAAGTCACCCTCCGCGTTTTTCTGTCTGTTTTTACATAAGCTTTCACTATCTAAATGATAGTTGATGCTAATTATATTTTCTAGAACGTTTGTCTGTATAGTTCATTCAAATTACTACAGGGAAAAACTGTGTGCAAATAGCCAGTTAGAGATAAAAATGCTTGCACTGCCATTTTTCCATGGCTGACGTAAATATGATAATTCATATTTATATCAAAGTTCTATCTGATCCATTTTTTTTTAATTTAAAATGGGTTTGCGTTTGACCTCAGTCTTGCCAGCCACGCTTACCCAAAAAATGCCTATTCACTCTTGCCTCGAAGACACCAAGGTTGTATGTATCCGGAAACACAGACGCAGGGAGGGCGTTCCACTCCTTAGCAGTGCGGACCAGAAAGGAAGCACCAAACCGCTTAGTTCGGACCGCTGGAAAGTCTACCACATGGAGATGAAAGCCCTAGCGGCGTCTTGTGGTCCGGTAGTAGAAAGTAGAGGGTGGTATCAGGTCATGAAGTTCTTGCGCACACTCTCCGAAATACACCTTATAAAAAACCGATAGACAGGCAACTCTACGCCGATGATCCAAACTCGAGTTTGGTTCCAACGAGCGTCTCGTCACCTATCAGTCTCCTGGCTCTTCGGTCTACTGAGTCCAGTGCATCCAGCTGATACTTGGCAGAGCCATCCCAGAGGTGGCAGAAGTACTCCATACACAACCGAATTTGTGCTTGGTACAATTGTAAAAGCTGTTCCGGTGTGAAGTGTGTTTCCATTTCGAATAACTTGTCATTATGTTCTATTGCTATAACTATTTCTGTTTCGTATAAGCAAACGCAAACTTTAATTTTTTTTGCTCGAGATCTCCATCCTAATTACTATGGAACGAGTGAAGTTTCTTTGACAGCCGTCTGTGCAGTCCCGCAAGTCAGTCTTCCACATGACGTCGGGTGAGTGCACGTCACTGCGTAAAGAATAGAAAAATGAAATGGCAACTAGTACGAAATTGTCAAACCCAAGAGAGCTTTTAATCAAGTGTACTTATAAATATAAACCTGCCATATAACTCTCATGGTGAATCATGATAAAATCATACGTTTGATAAATTATGCATAATGCATATGAACAAACAGTACGGAGGAAAAAAAATAAAGTTGTACTATTTTCAACAAAAGACCCTATGTGCGCCTATTTCGTGTAAATTATCCGCGTAATTATAAATGTCATTTTCGTCAAAAGCGACGTGCGCTCACCTTGGGGACATGGGGGGGAGTGAGCTGCGACGGTGCGCGGACAGCTATCAAAGAAACTTCACTCACTCCATAGTAATTTGTATGGAGATTTCAAGCGAAAAATTCGGAATGTTTGGGAATTTTTTGCACAAAACTGAAATAAAGCAATGAAAAACAACTGATTGGCAAGGCTTCTTTGATATCTGATCTTTACACGTTATTTAAAACACGTAAGTTGTTAGTTTATATGATGCCTAAACTTTTGAAATACGGGAGTGCGTTTTGCACGTTTTTAGCGATATTCTGATTTTTTTTCACATTAATCTAGTAAGTTGATCCATATACTGGAAGTTTGAACTGATTGTGCAACTCTTTGACTACTATGACGAATTTTTTCGTGCCTCATACTTCATATTTTCTATATAAAACTTTAGTTTTCCCGAGAGCCGTTTTCCTGGTATCGAGCCTTAATCTACAAACTAAATTCCCTTTATTTTCAGAAGGCTTTTTTGCCGGTATTTTACGGAAAGCATAGATAAGGCATTAGATAAGCAATTGTTAATTGAGACATTAGGTAGTGTTTAGTGGATACTCTAGGCTTCAAAATGTCTAAACTTAGAAAACTACTGCAGGTGTAGTTAAATACATTATTGAAAAGTCGCTTTTATCGTGCTGAACAAGTCATCCTTATTCCACCATCAGAACTAGAATTTAAAAAGAAATGGTACCAGTGAAAGTATATTCTGCCAAATAAAAAACAAATAATATCCCAAATCATTTTCTAAATGAGTAAAGTTCAGTTTAGAAAGGGGTTAAAAGGCAAAGCTTCAAAGGTAATTAAATTACTAACACGAATGAATTGTAGATATTTTGCATTCACCATAGTACACTTGCGCAGACATTGTAGATAATCAGTAAGCAGGCGTAACCTAGCGCTTAAGGCAATTGCTATTGTTTATAAACAAGCCGCTAACACCTTACATGAAACAATACACGAGGAAGTTACAGAACGTTTGCAACTCGACACATAAATAACATATATTAAACGAGCTATGAAACTGCTAATGTAATAAACATTTTACATAAACTTCATCATATTTACGTGCTACAAGTACGTCTTTGTTACTGATATGTTCAGATTTTATTCTTTGCTCGTGAAACTAAGTCTATGAATTCCAAAGTCAGTTTAACTAGCCAATTGACGCAATAGAAGGAGGTCTTATCTTTAGCACCGACGACTATGGGCTGATCTCCACTCAAGGCAAATCTCAAGTAGCGAATATGTCTGTAAGTTTTGTGACTAAGTATTAGTTTTGTAAGTAGCTGTTAGTTTTGTGACTAGGCGTTAGTTTTATGACTAGGCGTTAGTTAGACTAGTAATATTTACAAAGACCCCTACGAATTAATTCCAAGTCATCGCTATTTATAAGTCCTACCGCTTTGTCTTGCTACCAATTTATCATGAGATTCTGAAAAGTAATGCACACCCCAAAATGTAAGCACTATGAAAAGACGCAAACAGTTGATATGAGGCATCCAGTGAACTCCAGTCATTTAGTCACAATGTAACACAAGTATAACAAAACACCCAAACCGACTTCCAACTATTTCGTGTCTCACGAAGTCAATAAACGGCATTTCACGGACTTCCTAAGCCCATAATAATCACACATCGACTACTTAATAAGCCATTTCTAATACACGAATAAACGATGAGACACACAAACCGTCAAAGAATACAAAAACTGAATGGGTTAACTGGGCATGACGATTATGCGTCCCACATAAAACAACAATTCGGGGTTCGCCTTCGGTACAGTCTGTCTCTAAAAGTATTTCACTATTGTCCTCAAAGTGTTCCTATAAAAGTGGTCATAACCATATTTAAGGTGATTGCGTTGCCTTGGACTTGCTGCGTGTTGTTACAATTTGCAATTTATCTGGCGGCAGACCTAGAAGGCGATGGTGGGATGAGCTGAACTCCCATTTAGATTACTGGTCTAGTGAAGAAACGGTGCTGAGGCTTTGCTTAGCATGCTGTTAAAAATGCTAATAATTAGTGCTATTCAACTTGACCTTATTAAGATCACAGAGTTCACTGGGGGGACGCAGGGTACCTAAGACCGGCCGCTCAGCAGCGTCTGAAAATCTATTTTTAGTAGTGAACGTCGTTTGGCTATTTATGATGATGAACCCCAGGAGACAAAAGCCCTCTTTTGTCTCCTGGGGTTAATAAGTAAGGGATGTGATAAGTTTTAGGTGTGTATCTGTCTCGTGGCATCCCATTCGTTTAGAACTGGGATGGGAGTATGTCTAGAAACTATTAATAAAATCTTGATCTGGCACCATTGCATCGAAATATGTACCTTAAATTCGTAGTATAATGTAACTTTCATGTGTAACTGACAGACAAGTCTTCTATTTTATAAGTTACGAAGCGTTCTTTTTTTTATTTCACTTTGCAGAGGCTAGCATATTTTCTTTCCATGTAATTAAAAGTATTTAGAATTATTGTATGTGGAGGATATGGACTGGTATATAAGTAAAAGTGAATAGTGAGTAATCAACCATTTTCCATTCTAAATCCATTTTTTTGGTTATGGCAAATACTGCCAACCACCACCACTAAATATTGACTAAGAAATTTTCTTGGCTAAGTATATGTAACTTCCGTTGGAGTATGGTCTAGGTGTCGGCGTGCGTGCCGGTCACGGCGCAATCGTAACAGGTCCTTGATGGTGTTCGGGGCCAACACTTGACATGGATCTACTACGCTCTATGAAACCACGAAACTTTGGATGAGACACTTACTACCACCAGAATTTATTAAGTTCGACAGTAGCGCTTTATCTATACATACATTTCATAATACAATTGGAACTTCTAAAACTGTTCGTAGTTTTTTTTTTTTTTTTAAATACCGATATGTATATTTGAACGTGGAAACCACAGACTGGATTTAAATTAAACTTGGTACAGTTTTCTTAGTAATGCCAGAATGAAAAGGATAATACACAAACAATTCAAGACACGTAGGTAGTTTAAGCCTAACATTATTTGGAATTGGAATTTAATAGTCGAATGAATAAAATGTGACGCATGAATTGAAACTGGCAGTGTTATTATCTGTTCAATTGAGTTGAGAACTGCTTCTTTTCTTAAAGTCGATTGGAAAATAATAACTGGCCCTAAAATATCTTGTTTGTTTCAGTAATTGATAAGTTCAGCTTCGGCAGTCACACGGTATCAATTTTGCTTTCATTTCTTTGCTGCAAGCGAGCAGTCGATCTTACGAACTGTCAGCGCAAAAGTTAGACACATGCGTATTATTTAAATACGTCGATTAGGGGCCTTCGCCAATTACCATCCATACCATCGGAGCTTAGAGCCGCGGCGCAACCAACAATTTCTACGTCGGCGGTACTGAGTTACGATGCGGCAGGCTGATGCTTTATTATCCGGTCCATCTCTTCCGCCCTTGTTGGTCCATGATCACTCGTGTCGCCGCATAACGGTCTCGCCGATACGTCCGTGTTATTAATCTTACCATTGTATTAGCCAGCCATAACATGTGCGCATTGATAACAGTAATGGTGATGCTCAATGCGAGCTATGACTCCGATTGTAATTGTTGGACACCTTGTACTGACGTACAATGTTGCTGGGCCCTTTAATAATGCTTGAGCAACCCTTGCTGATTTAATGAAAGTAACTGTTTGTTGCATGAATACGTGGATGAACCAGACTTTTTGTGCTATCTTCTACTTCTTGTTGAGTGACTAACCGGGTTGTAGAACCTATAATATTCGTAGACAAGGAAAAGTCAGGGTATTGTCATCTCAGGTTTCACAACAAGGCACAAGTGAAGGATCTATAATAATGCTGTGCTGGGGATGCTGCTTACCGACACCAGGCTCCAAGCTAGAGTGCTTGGCTACTGGACCATGACGCCCTCGAATTTTGTTTAGGAGCTAATGAAATAAGGTTTTGCCGTATGTAACAATCCAGGCAGGACAAATACTCATCCCGTGTGGAGTTTGCGGTCTCCCATCGGGCGCGTCCCCAGGTGGCGGATAGGGGTATGCCCCCCAGATATGGGGGGTACTGGCTTGCCAGCGCGGACCAAAACCGTACCCGGGGGTTTACCCCCGCCTCTTTCCTTAAGAGGCTGAGGTGAGTTTACTCCGGAGCCTCTTGGAGGCTCAGTGGCTGTAAAACAGCGCGGTGTGGCAGACCTGCTAGGTCTGCGGTCGCTTCGTGCGACGACTGTGTGGGCGTTCTGGCGCCGTGCAGATTTTTCTGCTTGTTGGAGTCTAGCGGACTAGCGGAGCTTCAGCTCGTTGGATGGCAGGCCTTCAAGGCTTGCGGCTGGACGGGCCCACCACTCGCTATTTGCGACTAGGTGGGTGGCTTTAGCCAACCGTCTGGCAACCTGCTCCCCGTTTGGGTGTCGTGGACATGTCTCGCGGCCCGGCGGGGGTAGGGGTCCTGGCTTGGTCGCCCGGGCCAAGAGGAGCCAACCTCAATAAAAAACCCCAAAAGGTCGAACGTAGGGCGCCCCTATGTGGCCTTGCGTGACGTTCGGCCGCCTCGGTCTCGAGGTGGCAGGATGGGTAAACGCCTGCCAGCTAGCGGCCAACTGTACGGGAACACCCGCACTCGTGCAGTAATAGGGTTACCCAGGTACAGGGGGCACTGCCTGGGTGGACTTTTTAGATCCGCCATACTCGTGGGAACAAGATGGATAAATCTAACTCACCCTTTAGTTTTAAGTTTAGTTTAGGAAATAGTTTTTCTGTTCTTGGTTCAGAGAACGAGGTGGGAGACACAGTTGAAGCTGTAGTCGAACGGGGTGACTATGACTCCTTGCGTCCTGGTTGGTTGGAAGGCGGACGCGATAAGGATAGTCCCCCAGAGGTATTGCCTCCACAGGCATCGACGTCGTCGGAGATTACGACGTCAGAGAAGTTACGGGAGCCAGTTGTGAGGCTTACCTGTCCGGCGAGCTCGATGAGTAGTGCTGACAAAGGCTTATCGGCAGAAGAAGGGCAGGGCCGCCTTTGGTCCCATAGAAGGCGAAGTCGATCAGGACATAGATCAGCCAGTGAGAGCTCTCGATCCAGCTTGGATGTTTTGCCGGACGATGACGCAACTGCGCCGAAGGTTCCAAAGTTGCGCAGGGGTAGGAGTCGACCGGCCATAACAGGAGAACACGTCAGCCCGCATAGGCCCGAAATGGCATTCTTGAAAAAAGATGCTGAGAGGTTGGTGGCCGAAAATCGGGCCGAAGCCAAAATCGGAAGAGTGACACGCCTGAGCGAGTCCTCAATGTCGGTGTCTGCGGCCGAGGAAGACGACTCAGCTCAGACAATTAACGATGACCTCCTGCAGATGGCTGCAGAAATTTTAAAAGTAGGGAAGTCGTCCAAGCACACAAAAGGCGTCTTACAACGTGCCTTATATGACGCACATGAAAAGGCTGAAGCTCTGGGCGCTAGAGTGCTAAAGCTCAACGCCACGGAGGAGACGGAAAAACTGCGGAAAGATTATGCGGCCCTGCAGGAAAACCATGGCCGTGTATTAGACGAGAATGCTCGTCTACAGAAAAGGCTTGCCGATCTCAGTGGTGAAATAAAAAACCTGAGGCAAGATATCCTCTCGCAACAAGAACAGAGGATGAACGAGATGGAGCAAAATCTCACCATCAGAATGGGCACGATGATGGAGGCGCGGTATCCGCGCCCCGGAGTGGACCCCATGCTCCCGCGTGTGAGGCCGCCCTTAGCTGCGGACCGAGCAAGGGCGACATATGCTCAGGTGGCCCAGCCACCGTCTCAGCCACCTCCTGAGCCGCAACGGCAATTGCGTCCCCGGTCGAAACAGCCGCTTTTGGTTGTTGCAGACGCGGGTTCACAGGCCCGACCTAAAGGTGCCTCAGCGCCCCCGAAAACCCGCGAACAAGCTCCGGCCAAAAAGGCGAATCAGGCCCCATCGGCCCAAAACCGAGATCAAGTTCCAGACGCCTGGACCAAAGTCGGTAAAGGAGGAAAGGTGCAAAAGAAGTCGGCTACTGCCAAACAATCGCAGTCCCAACCACGCGGAAAACCTGAAAAACAGGCAAAGAAGAAGCCCCCCATGAAGGCGTTCAAAATTCGTGCTCCCCGCTCGGCGGCAGTAGTGTTGACGCTACAGCCGGAAGCTGAAAAGAGGGGAGCCACTTACGCCAGTGTCCTTGTGGAGGCCAAATCAAAGATTGACCTAGCGGGCCTGGGCATTGAATCGGTGCGTTTCCGCCGGGCCGCCACTGGTGCGACCATCATTGAGGTGCCAGGCGCTACAAGCGGCGATAAGGCCAACTCTCTGGCAGAAAAGCTGAAAGGAGTACTGGGGACGGAACAGGTACGCATTCACCAGCCCGTCAAGACTGCGGAGATCCGCATTTCCGGACTAGACGAGTCGGTGACAGTCGAAGAGTTGACGGTGGCGATTGCCAAAGCTGGAGGTAGCTTGCCTGAATCCTTTAAAGTCGGCGCTATCCGTAGGGACAAATCGGGACTCGGCACTGCGTGGGTACGTTGCCCTGTAGTGACCGCCAAGAAACTGGCCGATGATCGCCGGATTCTGGTGGGTTGGGTGGCAGCTCCGGTCAAACTACTGGAACCACGTAAAATGCGGTGTTTCCGGTGCCTTGAGGTAGGGCACGTTCGGGAACGCTGCACATCGGACGTAGATAGAAGCAGCCAATGCTATCGCTGTGGCCAACTTGGGCATAAGGCGGTAGATTGCCAGGCTGCTGCGCATTGCACAATCTGCGCAAAAGCAAACAAACCCGCCGGACACAGGGTCGGCAGCAAGTCCTGCACGGCCCCACGCCCTAAGAAAGTGACCAAACCTGCCGCTGAGGCTCCGACCCAGCCGCAATTTGACCCCCCGCCTGTTATAAGGGACGAGGAGATGTCCGAAGCTCCTGTTAATTAATGGCACAAAGGTTCTTGCAGGCGAACATCAACCACTGTAGAGTGGCTCAGGACCTTTTACACCAGAGTCTTCTACAGTGGTTGGTGCACGTAGCAGTGGTTGCAGAGCCGCTTTATGTTCCCAAACGGGATGACTGGGTGGCGGATACTGATGGCGTGGTGGCTATTGTCACTAATCTGGCTGCTGGCGCCTCACCCTTCCAAAGTGTAGAAAGGGGTAACGGGTGGGTTTCTGCGTTGATAGGGGAAACTCTTATTGTAGGGGTGTACTTCTCCCCCAACAAACCTCTCGCCCAATTCGAGAACTTTCTGTCCGAAGTGGAAGCGCTGATCGGCCGCTACCGGGCCGATCAGCGCCAGATCCAAGTGCTCGTCTTGGGAGATCTTAACGCCAAGTCCATGGTGTGGAGTTGCCCCTTGACTAACGCGCGGGGTCATGCGGTCGAAGAGTGGGTGGCCGCCGCTGGTCTTACAGTCCTAAACCGGGGTTCTGTCCAAACGTGCGTGCGACAGCAGGGTGGGTCCATCGTGGACGTTTCGTTCGCGAGCCCTGCTCTAGCGCGCCGTGTATCGGACTGGAGGGTGTTGGAGGATGTGGAGACGTTCTCGGACCACCGGTATATTCGGTTTGACGTCTTCACAAGCCTAACGCCCCACACCGGTCCTAGGCAGAATCCCATCGGTAGGGATTGCCCCCGCTGGGCTTTGAAGCGGATGGACAGAGAGGCACTGGAGCTGGCCTCCATAGTCCAAGCATGGGTGCCCGCACCCGACGGCCCGTTTGAGGTGGACGCTGAGGCGGACTGGTTCCGGAAGGCGTTGTCGCTAGTCTGCGACGCGGCCATGCCTCGGGCCAGGTCTCTCCCGCCGAGACGCCAGGTGTATTGGTGGTCCGCAGACCTGACGCAACTCAGGCAAGCTTGCATTAGGGCGAGACGCCAATACACCCGATCCCGGCGCAGAGCGCACCGGGATGAGGACAGGGAGGCCCTCCTATATGGGGTTTATAGAGAGGCGAAACGGGCTCTCAAAGTGGCTGTGAATAAGGCTAAAACCGAAGCGCGGGAGGAATTTTTGGCCACGTTGGACAGAGATCCGTGGGGGCGGCCGTACCGGATGGCTATGGCTAAGCTCCGACCATGGGCCCCCCCGCTCACAGAAACTCTGCCACCTCCGCTGCTCGAGAGTGTGGTTGAAGCTTTGTTCCCGACGAGAGGCGATTTCTCACCTCCGCCGATGGGCACCATTGGAGTGACAGATGAGAGTGCAAGCGAGGCGCATCCAGTGTCTGCCGACGAGATGGGTGCGGCCGTGCTAAAGCTACGGGCAAAGACCACCGCACCGGGTCTTGACGGGATCCCAGGGCGTGCTCTCGCGCTAGCACTCAAATGGTTGGGACCAAGGCTCCAGAGCCTATACACGGAGTGTCTTGTGCAGGGCCTTTTTCCGCGGCAGTGGAAGACCGGGAAATTGGTCCTGCTCAAAAAGGAGGGTCGACCGGCGGACTCGCCTTCCGCGTACCGCCCAATCGTTTTGCTCGACGAGATGGGAAAACTTTTGGAGCGGGTTATAGCTGCTCGTCTCGTCGAGCGGATCGAAGGAGCTGGACCGAATTTAGCAGAATGCCAATTCGGCTTTCGACGCCGCCGATCGACAATTCACGCGATACAGCGTGTCAAGGAACAGGCTAAGGTGGCCATGGCTCAGGGTGAGGTTGTGTTGGCAGTATCATTAGATATTGCCAATGCCTTCAACACGATTCCCTGGGCTTGTATCGAAGAGGCCTTAAAATTTCATAATATCCCGGTATACCTGCGGCGAGTGGTTGGCTCGTATTTACATGAGCGCTATGTCGAGTACCCCGGACGAGACGGTTGGCAGCGACGGTTAATGTCGTGCGGTGTTCCACAGGGGTCGGTCCTCGGTCCGCTCCTTTGGAACATCGGATACGACTGGGTTTTGCGGGGAGCTAACTTGCAGGGTGTCAGCGTCACATGTTACGCGGATGACACTCTGGTAAGCGCCCGGGGGAAAAGCTTCCGAGAGGCCGCACTACGGGCTACTGCCGGGACGGCCCAGGTGGTAGGGCGCATTCGTCGCCTAGGCTTGGAGGTGGCTCTGCACAAGTCCGAGGTCTTGTGTTTCCACAAACCCCGGCAAGCTCCTCCAGCCGGAGCCCATATTGTGGTGGGTGGAGTTCGCCTCGCCGTCGAGTCGACGATGAAATACCTCGGTATAGTCCTCGACGACCGCTTCCGCCTTCACTTCAAGTGTTTGGTGCCAAAATTGGTGAAGACAGCGAATGCACTTGCGAGGGTATTACCTAATTTAAATGGGCCACAAGATACCTGCCGAAGATTATACATGGGGATCGTGCGTTCCATTGCTTTATACGGGGCCCCAGTATGGGCAGACGCCCTGACTCGCCAGTTAGCGTCCAATTTGCGCAAGCCGCAGAGGACGATGGCGATCAGGGCAATACGAGGGTATCGCACGATCTCCCATGAGGCGGCGTGTGTGCTGGCACGGTCCTTGCCCTGGGATCTGGACGCGAAGGCGCTGTCTGCCGTGTTCTTCTGGCGGGAGGAGGCGCGCACTCAGGGCAGGAGGCTAGCGCCACAGGAAGTGAACGCCCAAAAGACGAATCTTTTGATTCAAGCCCTGCAGCAGTGGCAAGACAGGCTAGAAGATGCCGTAGCCGGATTGTGGACAATCCAAGCGATTCGCCCGCATTTCAAACCTTGGTTTGAGCGGCGGCACGGCTCCCTTTCTTTCCGTCTGACACAGGTCCTCTCGGGGCATGGCTGCTTCGGGAGGTACCTGTGACACGGCCCAGCATACGTTAGAGGTATGTCCGGCCTGGGCTCAGGAGCGCAGTGTCCTAGCTGCTGAACTGGGAAGTGTTGTCACGCTGCCAAGAGTGTTGGAGGCCATGGCGGCAAGTAGACGGTGCTGGGCAGCAGTTGTCGCTTTTAGCGAAACTGTCATGCTGGACAAGGAATCCGCCGAGCGTTCAAGGGAGCTCGCAGACCCTAGCCGGCGGAGAAGACGACGCAGAGGCGCTGGCGTAATGCCTTAGTGCGTCCTCTTGGCCCTGTGGTTTGGGGCGTTAGAATTCGGCCAAGGTTCCCCCCCGCCTGTCGTAAGAGGCGACTAAAGGGGGGCCCCGGGGTCGCCAGGAGTGCACATGGTGGAGACTGTGTGCTTCCATTGCACAAGCGATCCTGTGGAGGGTGGCGGTGTGGGGGGGCCTCGCACTGCCGCGAACGCCCGCGGGTGTATGAGGGGAGGCATAACTCCCCTCGTGAGGAGCTGGGTTCCCAGCAAAGCGCGCCAGGGGTCCACTGGTAGAGTCCCTTAGGGGGGTCCTCGGGGATTCCTGGTACCGCGCAGAAGATGGCCTCTGCGGAGTTTAGTGGGTATGCCCACGCCCACTGGGGTGGGTGAGCCCCACACTCCCCCGCTCCCGTACTCAAGGAGCGGGACAGTGCGTAAAGGCATTCTCCGCGTAAAAAAAAAAAAAAAAAAGGACAAATACTCATCGGCCCTGACGATAGAACGACGGCATCTCATCACATAAACTTTGAATACGCCATCCTTAACAAGGCACTAATAGCGACCTGCGGGCCTAGCATGCGCAACATCGACAAAATAGCTATCTCCCCCTCTTTCGCTCGAGAGAATCGAAGGGCGTGACTTGACTTCGTTGCTTCTCGACAGTGCTGCCATATTACAGAAAAAAAATTAGAAACTCCATTTTTTTATTAAAATTAATTCACACAAAAACTCAATCAAGAGTAAGTAAAATATTTTGTTACTGCTTATCTCATAACAAAAAATAGAAAGATTTTGTTTTTAGATTGATTGTGTGTTTGAGACGAAAATTGGCCGAGTACCTAAGGGCCGGCGCCCACTATCGGCATCGGCACGCTTCAGGATTTTAAGGTGGCAAATAGCAATATACTTTAACATTATGGCAATAAAGTAGAAATTTCCGTGATGTGTTTTCGTAAAAACAATCGGTATGCTTGAGGCTGCTGTTTCGGCATTTTCTACTTTATTGCCATTATGTTAGAGTATATTACTATTTGCCACCTTAAAATCCTGAAGCGTGCCGATGCCGATAGTGGGCGCCGGCCCTAATTCGACTCTAAAGTAAAAAGCAAGCACGCGTGCGCCATCTGTCGCCACTTGCCACAATCAAGTTGCACACTGTTATCTCAGTTGCTTTTTGTTCACATAGCCATTCATTAATAAAACTTGTGTTTATTGAAGAAATTGATATGTGAAAATTACTTTTTATGAATGGTATAAAAGCAACCGTAATAGGGTGTTTAGACAACGCCTGTCAAAGTTTCTTTAATTGGAGAACTTTTAATTTGGGCTTAGCGGCGCCATCTGTGAAGATTACTTTCCATATAAAAGTAGTCCGGTCTTGTCATTAATTGTTGTTGAACGAATATTTGTAATGTTATCTTTAATTATTGTGATGTGATGTGACACCGAATGGGAGTTGGGTTGTATTGCGGCCCCGTTTTAATTCACTCTAATGATGGTAAGCAAATTGCAAAAATATAATGTCCTTTTACTCCGAATTCTAAAAGGTTATGTCGTATCGTTTTAGCATTGACGTGTATTTTAATCCTTTTCTTTTTTTGACAAAGCTGCACGCGTTGTATTTTAATAGTTTTGCATACAATTTCACTCGTCTCGTCACTTCTCGTCCACCCTTCCGATCGACGAGTAATTAAGCCAACAGAAATGTCAAAAATCGATAAATTCCGTGTTAAAAAAGTGGTGCCATGTTAGGGCTTGTCGAGAAATCCGTATTTTCCATACAATGTTTCAAATCTGACATTAAGCGGCCATGTTAGCAACAGTAGAGAAAATGGAGAAATGGCTGCAGGGGTACCTGTGATTGGCTATTTGCTCTCTCGGATTTACTCGCGGCGTGCATGCTAGCCCCGCTGACTTGCGAGAGTGACCAAGTATCTACGAGTACGTAACACTGAAAGTGTGGAATCGTAATAATTTGCGTGGTGCACGCCCACCGCCATCACCGCGGCGGCGGACTCTTCACCTACCCTCACTCCAATTATGATAACCATCACTCAAGGCGAGCGGAACGAAAGGGGGCAGGCACCGGTTAAAACGTAAAATTACTCTTCAATTTTTACTCGACGGCAGGCGCACAATAAAAAACAAATATTCTCATGGCGAGTATCGACGGAACGTGACCGGCCTTCGTCAAAATAGTCTGCTGTTGTCTTATTGGGCGGCGCCTCACATCGTACCCAAGTGCTAAAGTGTAAAACGATGCAGTGAAATTTATAAGCTCCTCGTCACGATTTATGAATAATCACTTTAAAAAGCGTCAACGTGTTAACACCTTTAATTTGGTCGCACTTCACAATGACAGGGATATTTACTTTAACAATTTAAAATATTTTATAATCTATTTCTAATTATTTACTGATTTATAGTTTCGCCACTCGTAAATAAATACGAATGATGTACGATATCGCTTATTTGTAACCATCGGAACCTAACTAGCGAAATGATTCAACGAAACGTATTTTAAAACGATGAAATATTAGGTGCGCCTTATTTATATGTTTGCTCGTTAAGTTAGATCGCCGAGGGGACTGTCCATTTGTATCCCGTTGTCGATCCGTGTAAAAACACGCGGAGCGGGCGTGGGAGCGGGAGCGGAAGCGGAGAGCGCGTTACAACGAAATCGACAAATAGTTCGAGATCCCGCTTCGATGAATTACTAAATTTTAAACTTTGGGTTTTGAATTATACGCTCTTGTTAAGTTTTTGATAAATGGATAAAAGCTAGCCTGTATTTTTGTTGTTCTTAATATTGTCTGATAAAATGGTCATTTTATTTTTTTCATTAAGATTAGATTTTTGTTCTAAAAGTGAGTTACTTTGAAAAAAAACAAAATAAAGCACGATTCAAATAGCTAGTATCTTACTCAGAGTGCAAAACGAACCGTTCCTATTCTGTTGTTATGAATGTGTATCTATACCTACCTACTGAAATTAGCAATACTAATGTAAAAATGCGAACCGATGAACCACTTTGATTAATTTATTGGAGAGATTAATCGAAAAAGATATAGGGTACCTGTCCTTGCTACCTGAAAAAAAACTACCTGTGACAGACTGGATTATTGGATGCAAAATAACGGTCACAGCAGTTTTCAAACAAATAAATATAGCTATGGGATCTTAGACTAAAACGAGCGGGCGTCATCTATCAAAAACGCTAACGAGCCGGTGCCGCGGCGATTCACAATCACTGCGCACCAATAATACGCGATGATGCCGACAAAATGTCGAAACCAGCCTCTAATTTATACATGAAAGCGACATCAAAACACTGTCGCTTATGGTGCAATTTGTCCGAGTATGGGAGCAATTTATTGCTAAAGTAAACAAATTACAGTTTACGACGCCCGCCACAACTAGATAATTATGTAAAAAATATAAATAACACTGACGAGCAAAAATAAGTAGACGCTTACATAAATACGATATACTTAACTGATGGAGATAACCACATAGTTCGTTAAAGAAAACATTCGCTGTGAAGCGTATTTAACTATGTTATGTACTAAATATAACCTGCCCACCTAGTGTTCTTAAAGTAATATATGCTCTAAGTTGTTTTTTTTTTTGAGGCAAGTGACCAAAGGATCAACAGTTTGGCGAAATAAGTAAGTTCGATTCGTGTCGAACGAATTGAAGAGTTTAACGAATTTACCATTTACATCTTCATGTTCTTGAAAATTAAATACAAAACGCAGAGCCAACCACACATGATATGTCAGTCAGTTTTTCCGGGTTCAGATTAGAAACTTGAAAGTAGAAATGTTGACGACGAGACTTTTCGCGTATTTGCTTTTTCAACCTAAGAAAAACAGCTTCTTCTCTAAAGAACTGTTTAATACGATGTTTTTTCACAGCTACTCTCTGTCAACTCTTCACTCGCCATTATCATGGAGGATATCATAATCATAAACCACACTTTAGAATCGCCATTGTCCGGAAAGGATCGGTTCTTCGGTTTTTTTCCCGTCACACTAAACTGATCTCCTGAGGTTTTCTAAGTAGGTCATTAATTATTCCCATTCGACAAATAGTCATCAGAAATCATTTATTTGCTAAGAATAAGGTAGTACATTGAGATGGTAATTAAATATCGGCTTCCAACTTATTCAGCTTTTATGTCAGCATGCAAATACAGTAAAATTCAAGATCGGATGATAAATTTTTAGTCATGAAACAATGCTCCCACCTTAGAAATCAAACCCATATTTTACGTAAAACCGTAACTGGAATTAGAATTCATACTTTTGGTTTTAGATGATAAGTCCTACGCCGTAAATTCAAATCCAATAAAATTTATTCAAAGGTAGAATTTTCATTCTCAATAAAATTGTCATAGGTAATTTAACAAGGACAACTTGAATAGAACCAGATACTATCCTCGTTCATTCTTGTCCCTTATTTATTATACTCTCTCAAGAAAAGTACAATGCCTCACTAGAAGGTAGAGGCACATTGCTTACCATTCTACTCTATTAACGTGGGTTCATAGGCGACATTTTACATTTAATTTTATTGCATTCAGTAACAGTCATGAAAAATTATGCATATTATGATATGAGGATTTCATGGCAAGTATACCAGATTAATATTGCTAAATAGAAAAAAAACACATGCGGTTTTTAGCATTACTAGTGTTTTTGAAAATGTTGAGTGCTTCATACATTATAAGAGAACCTGACTGACTGACGGTTACGCACTGTTTGAAGCCTGAGAGGGCCGATTTTCCGTTAAAAAAAGGGATCGAATTTAATTTAGCGTAATTGCAATCAAAAAAGAATACAGGGTGAAATACAAAGAACGTTACAAATTCCTAAGCCCAACAAATTTTTGATACGGAACAAATTAACATCACACCATGAAAAGAAAAGAAAACAGAAACCAGCAAAAAAATCATTCCCCGCTACGTTTATACACATGACATGCATGTGTATTCAACAATGCCACAAAAAAATAATTATCGATACGCAGCTCTATTGAAAAGACGCCATATGCCTCGTCCATTATTTGGCTCGAAAAGGAGCATTCGGTTTGGTGAAGTAAATTAAATTATTTGGCTGCCTCTATAAGGGACTGTTAACTTTTTCCATTACTTTTTTCAACACCTCGCCCTCTTGGAGAGTTGGTAATTTTTTCATTTGCAGTTTATTCAACGGTACCACGAACGCCCCTACTTTTTTACGGCCGTAGTTTTTAAAAGTATAAAAAATTAATATCGTCAGTTTTTATTATGGTGCATTTTACGGCCCAATCTTTGTACTTTCATTTACGGTGCCTTTAATTAGCAGCAACATGGCTTAAAATAAAAAGGTTAATAAGAACCTTTTGTTCCTTTTTGTGGATATTGTGAGCTAAGAATGGAAATTAAGAGGTGGTCATCTAGGAATCCGCGTAGGTAAGCCTATTTAGTCGGTAACAAACGAGTGGTACAGTGGATTCCAGTCAGTTAATTACGCGCTGAGAATCTGATGGTAATAGACTAAGAGAGCACTGTCAGTGAATTTACCTTATCGAGTACAACTATGAGACAGTACTGGTAAAAAAAGGACAAAAAGTAGATTTAAAAACGTTGGTTAGTCTAGGCGAAACAAAGAAGCTGCTGTAGTCATAATAGTCAATCGACTAAATTCGTGGTCGCATTTACTTAGTAGAAATTTGTTTCTATGTCGTGAAGTCCCAGTATGCAGCCAATCCACTCGTAGTTTTAACTCTTGACAGGCCGGAAAATCCTGGTCAGCTATTTCTACTATGCCAATATTCTTCCTATGGTTTTTTTAAGACTGTACCGAACCTGCCAGGTTTTGTCAATCTTTTAAGCACTATTTTTTTTCCAACAATGACTGTTACTCGATCAGGTAAGGTCAATGACAATGTCCTCTTAGTCTATAAAGGTATTCTTTTTCATTACCGTAGCGGCGGGTTCTCATTAGGCGCGTATATGTCACTGCTGGCATTTGTTGCGTCGGTGGGCGCTCGTTTGTCGCGCGTCGCCGCCTGCGCGCGACGTTTTTCAACGTGACGCAATAAATACGCGTCAACGCACCTGCTTTTGCGCGGGTATTGACAAATCGCTGAAGCCCGTGATTGTTGCCGCGGTTTTTGTTTTTCAACTTTGCAGCGAACTAACAGATTTAAAGTTACACGGACCGAATTAGAGATATCGACGCAGTATAAAACCAAAAAGCATGAGTGACGATCGGGAGAAGATAATATTGGATTTTCGTAAGTACCCCTTTTTCATTTTGTTTGAACCGGGTGCTACTAAATTACTTTCAGTTTTACTATAAATTAGTGAATTGTCATTGACCTGAAGGTTGTCTGGCTTTTAGAGATAAGGTCGCCTGAATAGTACCTACCTACATTTTAAAAAGAGGTTTTGTATTATTTCTGTAACTGTTTTGTGAAATAAAGTATTATCATATATTTCCTATTATTGATGATCGAGGAGTGAGACAAATAAACCACGGAGAATGTGATCTTCGACCTGCAAGGGTTAGCGAAATCAGAACACATCAATTTAGAATCTTATCTATTGCGGCTTGAAATGCTTTTTTCTAAATTTTGATACGATGAATTGGCCAAATTGGGCTTTATCCGCTACTTTCTGTAAAAGCTTATTTTTTGAGCGTTACTTCAGTCCCCTTCAGCAGTTCTTAATTCTTCTTCATCGTTAGCAGCCGATTAACGTTTACTACTGATACGTATAAATTTCCAAATTCGGTGCACGGTACCAGGTTTTTCATCCACTCTAACAGTTACGGGTTCACCCGTTGCGTTTGCTAACTACTAGAACTATTCCCGGCCAAGGCCTCGTGGTTATTCAGTGCGAACCAAAAACTATTCCCCGATGATTCTCATTCGCAATTTATTATCTATCACCCAAGGTTGCGGTTTGGTGGGATGTGTGATAGTTAATAAACTACAATTGGTATGTAAAGAAAATGTCTATCATTTCTAGCATATTAGGTATTGTGCATACTATCTTAATAAAAGACGTGTTAGTGGAGGGTTTGTGTTCATTATGATATTGCGACTCACTTCTCCGTTGATAGAAAATACCGATAAAAAATTACTTAGAACTAAGCGTGCAACTCTCTAATTTGTTTGGTATATTGTAGTGTCATCTTGCACCACTTTTCTAACAAACACACTCGTTTGTTAGAAAAGTGGTGCAAGATGATGCTGAACAGTAATATTTTGGAAAAATGAAATATTTTTGTGAAATTAATTTATTCATAAACTTGGTAATCTGTGTCATAAATAAACTCTCTCTAGAGTTTTAACCCTTATTTTCTACAGTCAAAAGATATTAAGCCGAACAGGGACGAAAATAGCTTAACCCAAACATCTCCGTCACCGTTTGGCCAATTACGAACTTCCTTTCGCATAACACTAACAATATTGACACAGTCTTAAGTTGTCTTCTCACAAACCCAGAGAGCGTATCAAATTTCAATTTGCATAACGACGTAAAAGCTCATTCGCCGATACTGAAGCAGGCCACATTAACGAGATTAAGTCAACATTACGTGACGTATCTACAGCGAGGGTTCACCGTTTGTCAGTCGGTTATAGCGTGCATCCCTCGTTGCAGTAAATCCGTACTATCACTGAATACATCTTGTGTATAATACTGTTGTTTATTGAACATGGCTTAGTGTTACAGCGGGTCTGTATCCATTTACAATAAATAGGACGCATTACAAGGATCAGAGGATGAGGCCTAAACCAGTGGGTGATGATGCATATCCTCTAAGTAATATTACCAAATGGGGTTACGATAATGTTACGGTAACTAGTGTCTTATTGGGACAGTCAAACATATGCAATTGTTTGTGTAACTATTGCATCTCTGCCTTTTCGGAAAAATTGTTGGACCTATTTTCATTTACGTTAGTTAGCCAAGTGAAACATGTGCGAAACGTTAGTTTGCAAAGTGAAACATAGGCGAAAAGTTGGCTAAAAAATCCCAACAAACCCAGGAAGCGTATCAAATTTCAATTTGCATAACGACGTAAAAGCTCATTCGCCGATACTGAAGCAGGCCACATTAACGAGATTAAGTCAACATTACGTGACGTATCTACAGCGAGGGTTCACCGTTTGTCAGTCGGTTATAGCGTGCATCCCTCGTTGCAGTAAATCCGTACTATCACTGAATACATCTTGTGTATAATACTGTTGTTTATTGAACATGGCTTTGTGTTACAGCGGGTCTATATCCATTTACAATAAATAGGACGCATTACAAGGATCAGAGGATGAGACCTAAACCAGTGGTGATGATGATGCTCATCCTCTAAGTAATATTACTAAATGGGGTTATCATAATAATGTTACGGTAACTAGTGTCAAATGTATGCAATTTTATGTGTAGGTAACTTTATCATCTCTGCCTTTTGGGGAAAATTATGGGACCTATTTTCATTTAGGTTAGTTAGCAAAGTGAAACATGTGCGAAACGTAAGTTAGCAAAGTGAAACATTTGCGAAAAGTTGGCTAAGAAATAAAAATTGGCCAAACAATTATCGGCGAGAAGGCAAGATACCGCAACTTCACTATAGCGTCTACATCTTTGCAGTGTGTCCGGATGTTTTGTTTTGTTCGCGATTAGAGGACGCACAAGGTTTACAAGACGCACGAGATTTGAACTAGGAACCTCTGTATTTCAGTTGATTAAACTTTCTCTTTTTCTTATAGGTCTCCTAAAATTAATAAATAAGGACTGTCAGGACACAAACGAGAAATGGTGATCATTAAGGCAGTTAAGATTTGGAATAGCGACCATACGAATGCAAACACGACGTCCACCCAGAAGGTGGACGGGCAAACTAATAATGATCAAACGATTGTAATAGGTAACCGGTTACTGTGTAAACCTATGGGGTATGAATGTAATATAACCATGCATATTACAATATTGTGTGTTGCTAAACAGTATGTGTTAATAATAAATTATTTATAGAAAAACACATTTCCAAAATTAGAAGGTGTTATCACAAGAAGCTACGAAGGACTTTCGAAACTCTTCGATAATGGACAAAACGACCAAGAACAACACTGAAAAAAAAACCCTACACAGGTATTCTATTTCATAAATAAAAAAGATGTCTGATAAGAAAGTGGCCATAAAGTTCATAAGCGCTCACAATAACATACGTTTCCATTGATACACCACAGCAGTAGGAGTGAGTATCTCGTATTGAGCGAATGTGAACAACAGGCCAATAACTCTGTTCAGTAGTGTTCTGTAACAAAAGCACCCGGGGTCGGTCGGCGAACAATCGCGGGTGGTCCCAGCGGGGAACCGCTTACCAAGTCCATAACTCAATGATTCGCGCGAATGTTTAACTAACATCGTTTATCCGACGCGACATCCAATACTGCCTTACCAGTTACCACAGAGAAGGAAGCACTAAAACAATCTTAGTCAATTTTATCACAACATACATCATTTACACCGAGAAATATTAACAATCAGATGCAAGGCACTGCGCTTACGTATATTAGCTAGTGTTAAGAATAATTCCACAATAATGAGAAGGCTCGAGATTGCGTGACGGGCACGGCGAATTAAATGACTCTGCGGTTAGTTTCAATTTGCGGCCGCCATGCTTGTTAGGAGCTGCCATAAAAACTGTTTATGACCAACCGCTTGTAAAATGACATAAAAATATATGATGACTAATAAATACGCTTGATTAAAGGAACGGTGAGATTCGATGCTAAAAGTTGTCACATAAAAACAGGTAAGTAATTGTAAAGAGATTTATGAAAAGGTGACAGGGCAATTACAGTGGAGTTATATTTGTGTTAATTTAGTGAATTTTGTTGAGGTACGAGAGCAGTGACCACCAACAGCGTGGCCTAGTTGACATAAGATATTATCGCTGCTTCGTTTATTACACATCAATAGTAGTCATACACACATCTTTGAACCAGTGTAACCACTAACCATGACATTCAAATTCCTGTATGTACACGCGTTAACGAAAATGGTGACACAATGTAAGCAGGTGCCGTAAATACATCTGTGTATGTAAGTGTATACGTGCAATAAAATAGTAACCGTTGTAAAACTGTTTATTTATAATGCATGAACAACTCTGCATGAACAATTTTAAATTATAAAAAAGTTAGAACACTACTGGGCGGTTTTCACTTGCACTTTGTACAACGGCTCATCAGGCTAGGCTTCCCATTTCGGTTTTTTATAAATGTCATTTTTTGAAATAGAGCATGGAGGAATGACCGAAAATGGAAGCCTCATGGGATGATTATAAAAGTTAGGTCAACACGGATGAAAACGCTAGCCATAGCTTACTAGCTAACTTTCATAAAACATTTTTATAATCTACTGATTATAAAAATGTTTTATGAGTAGGTAAACACTCAAATATGCTGACCGTCCCAAAGGGCTTCAGCCATATATTTTCTAATGACTCGCCCACAAGAGAATTAATTTTAATAATGAGATTAGCACCCATGTCCTTAGTGAATTACTTTAAATGTCCGATTAACCCACGGGCGGCTATCCCCAAAGCGGTAACCGCAGTGTGAGGGTCGGACGTACTGCAAAACCTTAACATACCCGTGACTTAGCCCTGTCCCTTTCTCTATAATCCCATAGGGAACGTAAATTTGAAGTACAAAACCTGATTTCGCCTATGCGTAGATATGTTTCCTTAACAACTACGCAATGCGCCACAGATATGGCCAAGTTACTAAAACAACGACCTAATAATTAATTTAAAGCGAGGTACCGTGTAAGTAATAATGGGCTTTAGAGTTAGTAGACGATTTGAGCTCGAGCTATTACCCATTTAATGAAGGATACATACAAGACAAACTAGCTTTGAAGGAAGCCTTTAGAGGGCCATCTCGGAGGCACGAAAGCACTTTAGTAGTAGCAGAGCGCCTACTTGCTAAGTACTTCGACTCATTCCGATGCGTAGCGCTCGGTAAGTAATACACTTAGTAAGCGTGTTTGTTAAGGCAAATGCAGTTGTTACGGCTGGCAGTGCCGCTGCAACTATAACGTCGGATTAAGAGGTTTATAAACTTAGATCGTGTAGTGTACGCGGGAGAAACTGCGCGCAATAAGAAAGTCAATTTAGTTCGCTAACGAGATTGGATGAAAGTCGAGGTGGTTGATTAAGCTCTATTAGGAGTGGAGCGCGCGGCGACATTCCGCGGCTGTCCGCGCCAGACCGCAGCGTCACGCAGGAACCTACCGATGGGCCCGTTACTCGCAGACACCCGATTAACATCAGCTAATGACGTCGATACTTTACCATTTATAGTTATTAAAGATCATTCGCTTTTCCTTTTGTTTTGTGCAGATGAAATAATTAGTGTAAATACCCAAGAGTAGGTAGCACATTTAACTTAGTTTAGCCTGCGAAAGCATTGATTTAGACAGCTACCAGTAGTGAACAAGGATTTATCAGACACTTAAAATATCAGACTTAAGTTTTAAACATTCTCCTATCCAACGCTCTAATTCTCATACGTCTCTTATGCTATAGAGACGAGCGTGCGGTCATATAAAACGCACGCACGCGCGAATACGCAGGGATCTACTGATTGGCCCGTTACTCTATCGAGAAACCTGATTAACATCAGCTAACGACGAAGATACTTTACCATTTATAGCTATTAACAACTACTGAATGCCCGCAACATCATCCACGTTTTTCCTGGTATAATTCTGGAAAGCAACAGTAATGAGCGAGGATAAATAAGAACAGCACAAAAACTATATTTTACAACCCACGGCTTGATTACGAAGTATTTCTTTAGTTCGCAACCAGGCTTCAATCAGAATTCATGATTTGTGAGACACCTGAAATCACAGACTAAAAAGCTCTAAAAATGTTACCCGCCGTGACCCCGTGAAATAAGCTGAGGCCTTAGAATTTGGGCATAAATCTTTACTCAATGCAACGTATTATTTAATGTATGCAATACAGTTTTGTAACTGTACAAACTACTACATTAAGCGATAAAATCAGCATTGCATAAAACATTCATAGCTGGTCCAAGCACGACGCAAGACGACAAAAAACAAAACCAGTTAATGCAAAATCGTATAAAATTATGGAATAGCAGGTAATCTATATCCGTCGCCGTTATGTTGTTGCAAATTTAGCAAAAATATAAGAACTTATTTTTGAACCCAGAAAGTGCGTAAAACAGTTCGGACCGTGCGAACGGGTGGTGGTAACGATGGTCACGCAATCGCACCGCAGATGCGACGATGTACCGATCGCCGTGTATTATAATTGTTTAATTTGCATTCATAATGGTGGCTAACAAGCGCCGATTGCGATCGGCTAGTTCGCGCCGCAACGACAAGTTGATTCGAACCGATCCGCGCCTGCTCTGAATAGTGGCGCGACAATCTATATCGATGTGTACTGGATTATAGATCTTTAATTTCTCGGATTCGTGATCTTTACTGACAGAAAAATAATCAAAATAAATACACTGCTGGGTGTTTTACTCATTCACTTATATCGTTTTTATTACATGCCGATTTTTTAATTTTTTTTTTCAGTGGCAATGATAATCTGGGGCAAAATTAATTAATATTTGGTGGACATATGCCTTCCCTTAATAATTTCGAATTCGTTAGTGACTGGTTTTATTGAACGAAAACTTGCGCGACGTTTACAAATCAGTCTATCCTCATCATCATTCGTAATCTTCAACATTGTTAAGTGTATTAATTCGAAAATTAGGCGAGGCCTCAACGCGATACTTTGTGCTGTATATTTTTCGCTATTTATGTCTCTTTCAGGAACCATCGATATTTTAAAAAGATAATTCGAGGTCCAGCACTGCGTCCCATCCAACGGGATGGCCTCTAGTTAATTACGGTTATTAGAGAAGTTGCTAAGCCCTCGGGAGCATGGTCACCGATAGAGGCCCGGACGCATGCGCGACGTTATTCATTACAACTTGTACGGACAAGAAACGTTTGAATACACATGAAATACGACGTCTGAGAGCAATTAAACAGGGTTTATTCATAATTCATATGTCGCATTTAATTTACCGCTTAAATCACCTAGGATTCCTCGCGATCTGATACCCCGCCGTGAGAGCCAAAAGAATCTCGAGACAATAAGAGAGATTGTAATTATTCACGACAACTGTTGGTGCTATTTTAGTAGAAAACCTGTAGCGAATATGACACCTCGTTTACTTGATTTATAAACAATGTTAAACCAGTACCAGTTTGCATATTTCTACAGTTTACCATAATGCTGTGAAAGAATAAAGGTGGCCCCGCAAATTAGTGTTCTGTGCAGAAACAATATGAATAAATTTAACTTTGTTTTGTTCATTTTATTTCTTTTGGTTTACTTTTTGCTCTGGCATTCATGAAAAAATAAGAAATAACGTCCGCGTCACCGAGATACGTTGTTCGGGTCCGAAAGTAAGGTGTTTTCTTGTGTATTGGAAACCAGTAACAACGAATCAGCTACTTAGTATCAAATGTGCTTAGCATTGTCGAGAGACTTATTCGGTTCGATAAGAAACAATATAACTTTATCGTGTGACGGCAGCTTTAAGAGACACATATTTCATCTTCACCTTTTATAAAAACGATTTGAATAGTAGAAAAATAAACGATGTAAAGATAATAATAGTATAAAACACAAATGTAGCAATAATAAGTCCAGTCCAGTGCATGAATGCATTACTCGCAGTTTTAACGAACAAGGAATAAGGAGTCGCTCGGCGTCTGAACGCAGCGAGCCGTGGGACGTAGGTGTTATTGTACTTAGTCTTTCTTATCCAGGGGACTATTGTGGATTGTATCCCGACAATTCGCTCTGAAACATACTTCCCGAGGCGCGCGTAAGCGTTAAATTATGACGCATGGTTGCCGTCTAGAGATGACTGGTTACTTTTTGTTTGAGGCGGAAACGAAACGTTCGAGAATCGTCGTATGCTGCTGATCATTGAAACAGTATTACTGATGAAAGAAGTTTTATATTACGTTTTTTCTTATATCACGGAATATGAAAACCTTCTGTAATCTTTATTTTTTATGGAAGATCAAGATGATACACAATGAGGCTATCAGAACGACAAGGCGTGAGCCCTTTTTGTTTAGCTTTGTTCAATAATAAGTGACATTTTGAAATAGAAAAAGTTGTTTGATCCTGCACGGAAAGCGGCTGTTAAAAATATTCAAGCACCATTTTCAATTCCGTTTTAATGTCCGTTGCAATATAATCCCAAAAAGACCGAAAAATAATAGCATTTCACGACAGCATAACCCAGCAAAAAGGTCCCGTTTGTGTCACAAAAACCCTATGAAATGTTTTGCTGAAAATATGAAAACACGCATCGAGAGATACAATTGCACGTGTCGCAGATGTGTTTAATTACTGACCCGGCAAAATCTCCGAAAGAGAAGCCTCATTCCAGACACAATGGGCCAGCGATAAAGTAAATAAAATATCAACACGCTGCTAACACTCGCACATAAAATGATAGGACCACGCGCTAATATTTGCTTTAATAAAGTTCAGACATTTTGTAAAAAATATACGCGTCCCACAAAAATTAACTGCCTACGTTAGGCCATTTACAGCGGCAAGCGGTACCTCGCAGTAATATTATCCAAACAAGATCCCCAGAGTGAGAGGGTTAAAAAATACCGTACGTAACACATGGCGACGTTAATTTTAAATTAAAGCAAGATTATTGCGGACCTCGTTGTATAATTAACCTACATATTTCACCGGAGGACTATACCGCCTACAAAGTTACACCTGAACTTTTAATTTTACCGTAACGCAAAAACACTTCCAATTTAAAATTGGGTGCTTTTACGACCTATACGTGAAAGTAAAGTAATAACGACATCGAAAAATGATACTTAAATTGGTGATTATAAAGTGCGCATTGAGGATTGGTAACTTAACACGGGCGTGTTTCGAGAGATAAGGCAAGTGGAGGAGAAGGATTACATGAGGTGGTGAGCGAAAATTTTGAGAAGCGTACGCTCATCGCAGGCCCACGCGGCGACACGTGGGCGAATACGAATATTGATGCACCTACAGCCCACCGCCTTGTTACGCCAAATCGAAAAACATAATCGAATTAACATAATTGTGATTCCAATACAGTGTATCAACGGCGATAATAAGCATCTCGACGTAATGAGTTTGCTCGATGTATAAAATTAAATAAGTGATTGAATGACGGGACAGTATAGAGATGCGATTTGACAAACCATTGTTGGCTGTAAAAAATATCAAGTAAGTATTATTTTTGTGAATAGGTACATACATAAGCGAACTGTAAAACCCGTTTAACTAGGCTGCCATATACTATACTAAGTTTACTTTATTTCGCTATTGTACACTGCCAAAGAGAGACTCAGACAAAAGCAACTTTAATTTGTGGTCATCATGTAGTTTAATAAATTCTATGGCTCTTTTTTGTTCTCATACACATTCGGAAGAGTTCGACAGCGGTAGATTTTTCAAACATTATAAGGGCATTTCCTTGTACTGCATTAGATGAGAAATATTCGTCAGTACGAGGCCGCAACTTCGTCCTGGTTCATTCCCGCGTCTGGGAGTGCTGAGAGCGCGACCGTGTTCCTCGCGGAGATTTACGATGCGTGCGCGCACCGGACACGCACCGCGACACGACCGCTAGCATGCGTGTCGCGTTATCGCCGAAGCGCCCGCGAACCAAATTAACTCGCCTTATGAAGACACACTGCGTTCTCTGTACATTTGAAAGACAATTTATTACCCTCTTTGAATCCAAGCCAAAACCTTTAAGACAACTAAAAAACAAAATACTTAAAAATCATTCAGACGCATCGAAACGAAAATCTGCTAAAAGACATATCCTTTCGACATAAAGAATGAGGTCAAAAAGGAGCCACATCGAAAACAGCACATAAATCTTTATACACGAGTTGGGACAACAGGCGCAAAGATTATAGGCACGTGTTATAGGATTGGCGGTTCATAAATTCAGTTAGGTCCCGCGCCGAGACATCCCAACTGGATGTGATCCATTTCAACGCACAATGAATACGAAATAAGAAATCAGCGCACCCGCACTTTCCCTAAGCAATTTTCTTTCATAGCCAATATTTTAGCGGTTCCGCGAAAGAGGCGCTTCGTCTGAAATATGGACCGGCGCCTCGTTGAATTTTTGTTTAGTGTGCAATTTTGAACCCGACCAGACGTATATCACGTTATTCGCAACTGGAAAGCAACCAAAATGGTGTAATAAATCTGAAAGTCTATTTTCATATAAAAGAAAACCGATTAAGGAGCTTTCCCGATAGCGATCGGTTGAATGAAGCTATATATTTTCATGATAGAGCGAATCCAAGATCACGGACGGCTGACGGTCGCTGCGTGCGGAAATTGAAAAGGAAAAACGATTCTTCTAATACTATTGTCCTTCAAAGGGATCACTAATTTGCATTGCATGGCTTGTCCACGGATCATGTCTGCGCGATGGTTCATATTGAAAAACAAGTCGCACCTTTATTCAATGACAAATTTTACACAAATGTCTGAAAGGGAGTCAAGGAGTTTTGTTTATAGAAGTATTTATTGAAATAATTGTCATACAATAACTAATTTTAGTTTACAACTTTACGGAATACATATTGGTTTTGGCTGAAAATTAGATGGTTAATATCAAACGTAGCAAAACCCTAAAAATGTATCTAATTCAGTTGAAACTAGATTCTCGTGCTCCAGTAGAATTACTTGTATTTGAAATGTTGCAAAGCGTTTTTCAATTAATCAAAACCAAACATGGTTAGGTACTACAGCAAACATAAAAGTCATAAAAGAGCTGTTGCTTGTTACAAAATGAATTCAATCAAAACATGTAAAGTAACTAGTTTTTTGATAGGTGTTATAAACCGATCAACAGGATCCTCGAATTAATCTCGAGTGCTAACTAAGGCCGTATCGCAACTTCATTGAATCGTTTGTAGAGCGAATGGAACTGCAGCAAAGTTTACATCGTTGACTTTGCCAATAGCGAGACGTACCCGTACTTTGATCAAACATCATCCGGTAAAGCTGTGTGTAGACACCGAGTGTCGAGAGCGCTGAGAGCGTTTGAGAGCAATACTGTTAACTGTTAAGTTTCACAAATTGATTGCGTTAACACAGTTACACTCACGCTGACTCGTTTGTTTTTTGTTTATGGAAAGTTTAGCCAGCAAAGGGGATTAGACTTTCAGGCAAACTAGCAGACTGTTTACCGGTTGGAAAACCACTAGATGCGGAAGGCTCAGAACCGGAAGTTGTGGCACACCGTAGATGAGACCTACATCCAGCAATGGACTACGACAGCCTGAGATCAAAAATAAATAAATAATCTAACATGGTCACTCACTATGGGCCTCATAAGAGGAATCAAGGTCACTATACCGGCTATGGAGAGGGCTTGGTTTTTCGCTACGAGATCGAAACAAAAATGAGAAAATCCGTAGGAGAACGAAGGTCGCCGACGTAGCCAAGCGTGTTGGCAGGTTGAAGAGGCAGTGGGCGGGGCACATAGCTCGACGGACATAGCTGATTGCCGTTGGGGCCCGAAAGTCCTCGAGTAGAGACCATTCGAGGCCCAGCGCAGCGTGGGACCCCCGCCCGCAAGGTGGACGGATGACCTCATAAAGGTCGCAGGGTTTCGGTGGATGCAGACCGCCAACAACCGGCCGCTCTGGAAATCTATGGGGGAGGCCTATGTTCAGCAGTGGACATCATGTGGCCGATCATGATGATCTGATCTATGATAATAATGAGCATCTTTACTTGAATTTCAAATATGTTTAGTATATTATAGGAATGACTTGTGGAGTCAACCGTCAAATGGAACCTCTGAATTACAGCCAATAGAGTAGAAAAACGCAAAAACTAGTTACAAAAAAATACGGCTTAATTTTCGATATAAACGCAAATCGAATCTAATCTCACCCTAACGAACGGCCCGCGGCGCAGTATAATGAGCGATTAAGTTATACCTCCGTTTGTTGTCATAGGATCGAGCGCTTTGTGCAATTGGCCATCCAATTGCAATAAATACACGCAGCTCTGAATTTGTGGATTAATTTTCATTGTGTATTTGACATTATTAGCACAAACAAGTGGGGCTTATCATCTTGTTATGTATTTCTGTCGGTCTATTTCTATATGAGTTCCGAAATTCTGAAGCTTTGGAATGAGGACTGTAAGAATCTGGACACTTTTTCTACCAACACGGCTCACCATCCAAAGTAACCGTAGTTCGGTAGCGGCAATTGGACCTAATGTTCGGTTGCCTGTTAGGAACACCCACATGATACACCACACTGATGATAAAAATCATCATCTTCAGAAATCCATAAGTATATGCCAAATCCTAAGGCAACTTGCTTGGGTAAATAATTATGTTTGTAACAGCCTGTAGTGTTTTACATGGTTATCAGAGCTTGTATTAGCGGAGTTTAGAGAGTGATTTCAATGGTCAAGATGCCACAACACACAATAATTATAATTCCTAGAGTAAAATCAAACGACGGATTAAGTATCTACGTCTAGCTTAGCTACCGTCAGGTAGGAATTACGCTGATGTGAAAATTACTAAGGAAAGTAGTATTCACATTAAACGTTACGAGAAGCGGGGACAGGTAGTTCTTGATTGACGGACAATTTGTTTGTCACTCATCCTCCGAGTTATCAGAGGGATCGCGCCGGCAGCGGCGTGGCTAACAAGCGTGCGGTTTTTAGCCCGCCCGACAACCGTGTGACGGCGCCCAAGTTTATCTTAACCAATTGTGTGAAAGTCGCAATCCTACAACATAAAGCCATCAACTTTTCCAGGAAAGCGACCGGACGACCTGACGCGCTGTCAACGCGACAATGTAATGCCAGTGTCACTAACCCTTCAAATGAAGCAATTGCAAGCTGAACTCGAAGAAATTGTGTATTGCGACAATTTAACGCTAAAAAAGAACACAATTGGCTACCGAACAACGCGCTCTTTTTGTTAACATATTCTCACACGCATTAACGTTTAAATTGGCACGCAAATTAATTAAGTACAGTTGCTTTGTTGAAAATGTTAATTTGTAATTATATTATTTATCGTCCATTGCATTTTCACCTTTCTTGTTTTGGTCGGCCTTCATTGATACTTATCAAATTGTTCTTATAGAATTTAAGTTAGCAGCGCAATTCAAAAATTACAATAGAATACAACGACAATACCAGGAGTGAATCAAAATGATCTGTCAACTTAGTTTGATATTAATTCCTATCAAATTTTCGAAATGAAACGTACAAAATTAGACAATTGAGTCAGTTAGTCAGAACAAAGCATACATAACACTTCACAACTCGTTACCCTTTGATTACGTAGATTAAACAAGGATGAAATTGACAAGCGAACGGACAGGGAGCCAATAAACGAGATTCCCGAAACATTTTGCGTCTATAAATACCCGATAAAGGCCCTTTTCCCACGCCAGTTTCGCGATCAACTTGGGCCGCTTCGATCCGCGTTGCGCCACATTAAATTCTTCACGTTTAATCAATTCCGGAGGGCGGCAGTAAAAAATATCAGAGTGAAGTGTTTCCTTCCGTATCGACGGCGCCGGGAGAGACGCAGACAGCGAATATATCGTTGGCGGAGTTTCAAAAAGCACCGAAATCGCGGGGTAGTTCCGCGGACACGCCTTTTATCTGTAACTCGTACGTCTGTCATGAGAATACGACCCCCGCAAATAAAACCTGAAGAACGGAATAAAATAATACGTACAATCGGCAAATCTTTCGCTACTGTGCGAGATTAAAAAGTACCTATCAGTCAGATTCGGTTCACTGGCTGACCTACTTCGGACGACTGACCACAATCATTACGATAAAAGCTCGCTTAATTAATTATCGCAAGCTTAATGATTTACTCTGGCAGAGAACATTACAATTAACTTTATATCCTTTCTGCATGAACGTTGTAAAATTACGTGATATAAATTATGCCTCCCACTGAAGAATATAATGCGAAGAAATAGTGTTTGACACGAGCCATGTAATGAAAGGCTCTTTACGTTTTACCTCAAGTTATATTCAGTTACCCGGCGCAAATTGTTGCGAATCAGCGAATATAACTTAGTTTACTGACGGCAAAGAGAGTTGTGAAGCACCACATAGTTCATCAAGTTGCACCGATAATGGCTTCGCGCTTCGAGCGCCAACTTACTTCACGAAGTGCATAAACATACTTACTCCTCCGCAAATAAAATGAACCTGCTTAATTTAAGTGAATATATCACAGAGAATATCATAGATTGAACGTAAATTTTCATCGAATCAAACAATGTCAGAAAGCGTTGAAACAAATTGACTAAATCAAAAATTCACGTTGCAAAAAAAATATTTGAGCATCAAATTGATGTCGAAGTTAGTCCGGGACACGTGACAGAGCGGTCGCTTTTGTTGAACACACTAACAAGGGGGATTAATAACTCGAACTCTCAATTAAGCCGGCACGAAAAACGTTATCCGAAAAAAGCCTATCATTTGTTTGTCGCAAAAACGTCACGATCGTCTAAATTTAAGGTTACTGACTGTTACTAAACTTGGATTTAGCCTTGAAGACTTTTGAACTTTTGCCTTTTTAAATATCATGTAAAGCAAACCAAGAAAAGCTTCTACTAAACGGTGTGAGAAACCGATGAACATAACATAACTGACGCCCAAGATAGTAAGTAGCCAGAGGCACACTGATAATTGCCGTGATGGTGAACGGAACATTCAGAAGTTCACATTTTGGTGGGCTAATTCGAACGAAACGTAGAAAAGGACAAGCCTACTGGCGTCATTTGGGTTCCTCAATAAAAATAACACGCAATAATATGGTCAGATAGAAGATTAAATGTTTGTGTAGTACTAAACCGAATACCAAAAAGACGTAACGAGGACTCGAACATTGCTTTTTGCTGTTACATAAAGAGTAATCCGAGCGGTACAAAAATTCGCAGAGTAAATATGGCAGTCACGACCTCAGCAGTAAGTGCGAGCCTGAGGAGTGTTCGTTACGCTCGTAGCACACTTTGCAAGCACGGCAACTGCACGGCTCCGACCCAGCAATTATCTTGCCTCTCGAATTTGAACCTTAAGTTGTATGACTCGAGATGCGAGTTGAGTGGTATAGTAGCGGAGAGCGCGCTGACAGCTCGCCGTTGGCTTTCTCATATTATTACTATACAATTTATTGTACCTCTAACAACTTAAGGTTCAAATTTGAATGGCAAGATAACTGCTGGATCGAAGCCGTGCAGTTGCCTTGCTTGCCCAGTGAACTACGCCCGTTACGCTGCTTTATGCGGGGCGGTTGCAGCTATCGCCTACAACAATGTGCCGGCGGAATCATAAATTCGAAACAATTAGACAATAAATTCCACCTTGAATTAGTATTTTTATTTGCACGTCACGTGCGCACGCCGCTCCTTCTAGCAATTTATGTAGGGAGGCGTCAAATTTAACAGCTCAAAGAAACTGATGGCGCAATCCTAAGCTTCGCCGTGTACTCGTGATGCCCTATAATTATGTGCACAATTTATTTGCTCGGTAAGCAAGCACTGCTTTTAACGCCGGATAAGATCAGACTGAATCAATATGTTAAAATCAGGTTGACTAGTATCAGCCAGCAGATTTGTCTGTTTTTTTTAAACTAAGTGATCACGAAAATAAGTATGTCTTTTTTCCGAAATGAGTTTGCGTTTGGTCTCAGTCTTTTCTGGTGGTAGGCGATGACGAGGTTGACGGTAGAACACGGTTTTTCATTGAAGACACCAAGTTTTCACTGCCTCAGTGAGAACGTTCTACTCCATAGTGATGCGGGCCAGAGAGGATGCGTAAGGAGGTGGAAGCAATCCTGGCGTCTAGTAGTCCGGTGATAGTGTAAGGTTCTATGAGGTCAAGTAGTGCATCCATAAACATACTGAGCGATCTTTTTACTAACTTCCACATTTACAGAAGTATGTAGTCCAATAGAAAACGAAAACGCAAAGTTTATGTTTGTAAAAATAGTAGAAAATAATAGGTGCCTACTTTAAAAATCTGCATTCTTAAGGCACAGTCGATTTGCAACCATTACTGGCCACTGCACTGATCGGTGGCCTGATTAAGAAAAACGAATAAGAGCGAAAGCGTGACACAAAAGCAGAACGATAACAGAGGAGCAACGAGCAGCGAATCGCCTCCGAGCAGACGGTATCTGCGCCCGCCCGGGAGTTATTAAATATTAAAATAAACTCGCATTCCGACACGAGTCCTACGCGATACGCAAGATTATAGCCAACACAATGAGAGCACCGGCTCCGATCGCTCCCTCGCCTTATCATATCAAAGCACGAGCTTACATAATTCAGCTAAGGACGATATTCCCCCCAGCGATCCTACGCTGCTGGTGAAAATTTAGCGCCTGTGTAAACAGACAATGCTGAAAAATCCTCGAAAACGAATCGAGACTTACTCCGCTATTCATCATGTTTTAATAACCTTTGACTGGGACTTTTAAAGGGCAAACATACACCAGTCTAACCAGTTGTGAGACCGGAGTCGATTCTACAACGTTCTCAATAGCATAACTCACGAAGAAGGATTGCTTCATCGCGTCTCAAAAGTGTATCGGTGGTCGCATCGCTCGCTTACTCAAGCCCCGGCACGCCCACTTACCTGAAACAATGCATCATTACAATATCACTCACTGAGAAGCAACGTATAAATGATTTGACACCTACTTTATTGCAATATAAGAGCAAGACGAGTACCTGATTAACATAAAGCAAGAAGCTAATTATTTTCTGCCGAAACAGGCATAAACATAAAACAAAGAATAAGGACACATTTCTCAAAATCAATCGCCACATAATTTGCGGAAATCTCTGCAGCGATCGGTAGGCAAACGTGCATTCGCTTGACACAGAAAGAAGCAATCAATCGCATTCGACACGTGAATCAGTTCTTTGGCACGCCGATGTTCTACTCGCAACTAACGACTCTCAAAGTCCCAATAATTAAATCATTCGCGTTCAGACGCTCTATCGACATAGTTTATCGGTTTGCCCATTAAGTTTAACTGCTGTTATTATTAACTTAGCTCGTGATTCCGCGGGTAACTTCCAGATTGCTTCGCGCAGTCACATCTCCGCGGCAGCCTGTTGATTTAGACGACCTACATTCACATGCAGTCGATCTGTTCTAACGAATCGTACAACCTGAATGTAAATTGCCAGTTTCGAAGTACGCGTTCAGTTTTGTACATATGTTTGGCGTTTTGGCATATTTGTAACGGAACTCAGTTTCACCGTAACAAATCGAAATAAATCTCGTAGAGAAACTTATCGTTCCATTATTCTATTCGACTAGGCATTCTACCTTTATCTCGCATATTATGCAAGAACGAGGTCGTAATCAGGAGAACGTCAAGAGGACAATTAGAATAGACGTATATTAAAAAACGTATGGTATTAGAACTAATGTTTTTTCGAACATGTAGGTACAGTCCAATTTGGACAAGGACTAGGTAAACCATACTGATTTAAGTCACAATTTTCCTCAAGAGATCGAGAAAAAGCTTTCATAAGTTTCAAACAATTAACAACCATAGGAGACGTTAGTAGGTACTTTATATCATTCGTGCCTACTACTGGCGTTGTAGCACGTAGCCGTGGACGTGCAGATAAGGCGCGAGGGAGATGATAAAATTGTATTTAAAGACATTAGCATTCGCAGTGGCTTATCAAGACGCCTCTCGGTAGTCGCGAGTGCGCACCTGCGAACTCTCCCGTTGTTAAGGAACTAAGCTGTCTTTGTATATTTACCCTATTAGCGATTTTCACTTGGTACCAGAGGATTTTCAACTGTTTTAGTGTTGTTGTATTTAAAGAAGTGTCGTATAGATAAATGTAAATGCGTATTTATTTTGGAATTTGCTTCCATTTCAGTATTTGCCATAATAGTTTGCGAAAAAATTGCTTGTTTTAAAGAAAACTTCACTTGGAACTGCATCTCTACATCTTTAATGCACAAAGAAGTCCAAACGGCGGACTCAATGCTGAAAGCATTCTCTACCAGTCAACCATTAGGCGAGACTGAAATAAAATTGACCAATAGAAGTGCGACAAAAGCTTTAGTAGTGTACTTTACACTGAAAACTGTCACTAAAATTCAGAAATTCCACTTATTTAGACAATCAAATTAACTTCAAGTGGTAATATGTTCGGCTGAACGCAATATATCATGAAGCGGTTTACCCCACGCGATTATCAATTTTGCGTCGGGTATTAGGAAATTGCATAATTTGGGAAAATAGAGCATTCATAATCACTATGGTAATACATAACCAAACCTCATATTACAAATGCCTATTTTAAATCAGGATCCTGTGTCTCCAATTTTCAACAAATATGGCAATAAACCGTTCAGTGTTGCCACACACTTTCCCACATACCATTGCCTGCTTCCTACATCCAACTTGCCTTCACATTCTCAGCCTTCCATTTCCTACATTGTATCCCAAAATACTATTAGGGTTGTAGATTGTTAACGAGGTGGGTTCACGCAGATATCTGATGCAGGATCTGTCGTCGTGTGGAGGCGGCGGCACAGTAAACAGAGAACAGTAAAAGATCTACATACAAACGTGCCGCTCTCGGTTTGAATGTGTGCGTGCACGTCGCGCGCTGTGTCGGCACGCGATTTCACGCACACGCTAGCTTAAAATATGGGGGAAAAAGGTGGCGGCTGTACGTACGGGCTGTGCCGCGTGTCTGTGAGCACGCTAGGCTAATAACTCGGCGGGCGGCCTTAGATAACCTACTGCTATGTTTACTGTGGCGGCGGTGTCCAGTGTTCTAGCTAACGTTGCTTAATTAACTCGTTTTCATTATCGGGCGGGAGTCTTCCTCGCGGGGCTGCGCGTGCGACGCAGGTGCGCATCCACACTGCAAGTTAGTCAGCTGACATTGTAATTTTAATTGTAAGTATTTAATTTGTGTGAGTCAGTTGTAAGAAGTAGAGCACGACACGACCCTTCAGCTGTATACGGGTAAAAATTATTGCAACAGCAACTGAACTTTTTTGACGTAAGCTAACTTCATCGTACCATTATTCACTTTCCTGGCTCACTACAGTGAATTGGCAAAGGAGAAAATTAGACCACTACGTCGTGTAAAAGTGCCTGTAATTTGAAATTCGAGTCGTTACAAAGTAGCTAATTTAGATGAACAATAAAGATTCTAGTCTCTCGCTATGTGGTGTGGTACATTTACCATTATGAAATTATCCATTTCTTCATAACTTTTCTGTCCTAATGGATATTATTTTTTCGTAGTATCTCAACTAGGCACAGACTTAAACTCCTCTACGGATGTCGTCGTACCTACTTTACCTTCGAGAGAAGCACAGTCCAATAACATACTAAAATAATGGCGTTATATAAATGAAATATTTTCAACTTGGTTGGATATTCTAACACACATGGTTATACGTGCACAATATAACCATACAGACCACGAATCGTATATCCATGCATCGTCTTTAAAGTTACGTAGTATTATTAATCCAGCGTCAAGCAAGTTTCGTGTCGTCGGGTCGGTACAGTCAGAGAAATATTAGGGCTATTAATATTCGGAGGTTGCACACACGAGATAGCTAGCGCAGAGAGGTCAGGTGACCGTAATGCATGGCTTTGTATAACTTACGTATGTACCAATGGAGGCAGCGGAAACATTTAAATTGCTTAAGCTAACCTAGGACATAGAAATAAATCTTAAACAAAACTAGACTAATACCAAGAAACAGAAAAACACCCGAATTCCTTAAAATGTACGTTTGTCCTCGGTGAGAACCGAATTCAAAAACTTCAGCAGTATCTGGACCCTAACTATTACGTTGAAAATGTATTACGTTCATATATAATATTAACTGTAAAATATAAGTAAAGTGTGTAACCAGCCTTCAGAAGCTATATTTAAGTATAATTTCCGCCATACATGCATAAACGCAACGATCAAGTCGATTATGCCGATAAAATTAGTTCGACATAAATTAGGGAATGATTTTCAATCCAATTAGACGCATGCACAGAATCACCTTAGGCTGAGAAACCACTAGAGCCGTTGTATACCAGTTTGCCCACAGCAAGGGAACCTCAACTTGGCAGGCAACGTCATGCAGCCTCGCTGCCTGTTTTATGCAAAACACACACCGGATACATGCGTGAGTTATCATTAAATACATAATTAGTCTCATCTCGCTACTTATCGCCAACCATTCCGACAAGAACAAATTTACTCAGGGCCCTTTGAATTTGTTCTACAGATAAATATGCAAATACTTCACAATTACATACCTTCTGTAAAGATATTACGGGCCAAATAGCTCTGGGTATCGAGTTCAAGCGCGGCGTTTGCGTGCTTTATGATTGCAGAGGACAAAATAAATTCTCATTACAAGGCGGTGGAAATAGAATGTTGCAGTGTGGTAATGAGATTACATTTACAGTTATTGCTACCATTAGGCAGTCTGTAGGTGTTCACCACAAATCGGAATAACTGAGAACTCGTTCCATAAATTACCTTACATGATGAACAAAATAAACATTATTATGTAAATGCTGCTTTATACTGCAAAGCTGTAATATTTTATTAATATCACGAAATAACATTGTAGTCGTTCGGATAATAGTGAAAATATCATTATTAGCATTTGTCATATATCAAGATATAGATCTATATCTATGATCTTGTTAGCTGTCACGAACTGTACGAACTCGGAAACCCGATTAACGTTCAATTGAATTTATATGAATAACGTAATCGAATTAAATCGACAAGGCGTGTTATATGCAAACAAGGATTTTAAATCAGTCGTAAATGGCAAATAGGTGGTCGTAAAGTTGAGTGCGGCGACAATAATAGGGAGTGACGCGCGCCAGTTCGCGCCGCGATCGTCGCGTTATCGCGCGCTGGTGCCGAGATAAACATCTCGGATGTAGTTTTGTGAGGAAATTTACAAGTTTGCCAGCTAATAACCGTATACATGCCAGCGATATGTCCGTCCGACCGGCGACAACCGCCCAGCGCTTATGACCCCACTAGAGCTTCGATTTATGATCGCCTCATTTGGGACAAGGGTACATTTTACAACTTAATTTAAAGCAGGACGCTTTTTTCTTATCGCGTAGGAGGCCGGTCTTCGCGTTGGTTGGAACACTTGCTTCAACAAAAACGATTTTAAATATGAGTTTAGTGACTGACATAAAAACCGAGACCGTAACATTTCTTTATCACATCATTAGATTTTTTTAGAATAGTATAATTTCGAATTTAAATTCCAGCACGCACGGCTGAATACGACTTATAATAAGTATTGAATAACAATGTTGCAAAAGGTGAATGTGACATAAGCAGCATCAATCGTGAGGTCTCAATATCCCGCGATCTTTTAATACGGAAAAGCTCAATTGAATAGACGATAGCACGTCGCGAGAGCAAAAGCGTCAATCATTAGTTACGTAAGAGCAGAGAAAGTTGCACTCACAAAATGTCACGTCCATGAACATAACTGCGATTATATTCAAATTTAAACGCATGAGCGTTTAACTTGTAGATCGACAGAATTGATTACTTCATGACAGATGAGCAAAAAGTACATTAAATAATGACGCATCAAGATAGTTTGTACAAGAGATAATTTAAGCATATTCTGCAACATCTCATAAAAGCTATTTCAAAACTTACATGACACACATATACACACACGTCATTAAATAGATGAATCAAAGTTGATGAACTTTATAAAGTGCTTAAGATAGATTACCGCGATACGTTATACAATATAAGTATTGCTACATGTTGATCGACAGTGTATGACTTTATTAGAATATTGTATCTGATTACATAAAGGTCAAAGCGATAGACATCAGATAGGCAGGCATCATGCTCTGCTGTAAATATTCATAGGGCGAGATTGTCGTAGCGTAGGCCGCCAGGCTCGCACACGGGGGCGCGGCGACGGGCACGCATTACAGACAATGAGATTTGCATAGCTGGGCGTTTCGCCCTGTCAGCCAGAACATTCACATTAACTAATCCGAACACATGTTACATATGCCAAATTGTTTCATTATACACACGCTCTCTTATTAATAAACTCATCGCATTAACATTAAGTCGAGTGCCCGGTAAACCTGCAAAAGGTAAATAGCAAATCCCAGCTCAAACCGCTCTTAAATATATCACACGCCATAAAATAACCGAAATGGCTTTGATGGCTTAAGCGACTGAAGGAAATCGTCTTAAGGAGCACTTCAGAAATCTACATCTTTATAACGCTTACCCGTAACCCACTCTCTCGTATGGTAATGCCGATCGAGAAAAGTGGGCCGCTTTTTCCAAATAAGGCTCAAAGAGCGGTGTTCATTTCGACTAGAAAAGCACTTATTCCGTGAATACGTCCGTCCGGGAGCTTACGGAGCATTGTACATTCGAGAAGCGTCGCTTCCTCACCACCAAACTCCCGTCGTCGCCCCCAACGCGCTTTGCAATAATGCGCTTACCACTCAGTGGTTAGACGCCCTTATAATGCCATACTCCACGCTGTGCGACTTATACCTTAAGTCGAAACCCATGTCGCCGCTGACACTCCTATTACAATAGGTAGCCAACAATATATTCTTATCCCTTTCATAATAGAATTAGGAAGTTAAAGCACACAATTTTCTCCTTCCTTTTGATACTGAAATTTCAAGCGTGTGGGAAAGTTATTCAATCACGCCAGATGCATCCATACAGAGACAAAAATTGTTTCATAAAAGCAGAGTGAGAGATGAGAAACGAGTGGACGCGGAAACGGTTCTATTATGTGCACAATGGCGTCAGTAAATCAGTTCCCGGCGAGGATAGTTTAGCAATTAAAGGAGGAATCCGACCAGCGCTATCTTTTCTTCGAACTAATGAGTGGAGACGACCGGCCGACGACGCGACGCCGCACACTCACAGACACTTATCTTGCTGATAAACAAGTACAAATGGGTTACACGCTGCTTCCAACCCCTACGCCCCTCTATTTCTCCTTTAACGTCTTAAGTAAGACCGAAGAACTTTTATCAGACAGACAAAGACTTCGCTCCGAACTCATTAACTAAATGTGTTACCAATGAAAACAAAACACATTTACTAGTTAGTTCAGAGCCGTTACGGTTTGTTGAAAATAAAAACAAAATTAATATAAGACTGGAACAAGAAGGAAAGTCGTAAAGGGATAGAGGCCAGGGTTTTATTGCACCTAATTGTCTGAGGGCTCGTGAAGACGACAAATTCTCAGGATGTTTATGAAGGTCCAAGGCGTGGCTGAGATTCGGTACATAGCAGGACGCCGCAACACGTGGGCCCTGACAATAAACGGCTCCGAAGCGCTTTTATTGCTACATATTTTAGAAATGCGTGGAAACGATGGTACTTTTACGATACATGGAAATAACATTTGACTTTTTCCTCGGATCGTTAATGGAGTTATAAAAGTGTTCAATTGCAATGAATAATCGATAGTTTTCTGGAGAAAAGATATAAATTTTGCTTATATAGGTAGCTGATAAAGCTGAGCGTAGCCTTCTAGTCAAACACTCAGCTTACATGGCACAAAACATTTAAATAACGTTTTTCGGTAATACCTACAATAAAACTGAAATTAGATGTACTTTAAAAACGAATCGATGAATAAAACTTGTCAGTCTGTGGTCAGTCATCGATTGTTTTGCTCGTCCTCTATATTGAATAAAAAAATATTCATAAAATTAACTAAAACCCACAGTTGAGTACTTAACGTAGGAGCTTTAAGCTTCAAGTTCTTCTTCCTTCACAAATTTTAAACTAAAGAACAATTAAAACTTTCCACCCAACATCAATTCTCATAACCGTAAAATTTTATCCTTCAACTTAATCCAGCATTCTAAAGAATTTCCCACTAAGTACAACAGACCTCATTATGGGAGGTGTTAAAATGCAAAGCCGCACAGCCCCCGGCGCGTCCGGCGCGGATGCGCAGCGCCGCGACTCAATACGACGGGAACCGCGCGCCCCCTCGCCAGAACGAGAAAGGGCCCTAATGAGACCCCTCATTAGATCCACTCTATTCTCTTATAAATGCACACACTAAACCAACACAATAAAAGACTATAAAGGGGATTTGGAGTCATTGGCAGTTTTTTCAACCAAGTGTGCACAGCTCCTGTCACGCACTTACAGCACGTTTAATGGCGTCTTTTTATGAAAAATAAATCTAAGTAGCGAGATTTTGTCAGTAAATATTGACCACTGTGACAGCTAAGTAGCAATTTGATAAAGGCCACTAGGTCTTAATTTAGTTTCAAATTTAAGAATCCACACACTTAACATTTTTATTCACAGATATTGTTTCGCATAAGGACCGCAGACCTCATTATGGGAGGTGGATATGCAAAGCCGCACAGCCCCCGGCGCGTCCGGCGCGGATGCGCAGCGCCGCGACTCAATACGACGGGAACCGCGCGCCCCCTCGCCAGAACGAGAAAGGGCCCTAATGAGACCCTTCATTAGATCCACTCTATTCTCTTATAAATGCACACACTAAACCAACACAATAAAGACTTTTAAAGGGGATTGAGAGTCGTTGGCAGTTTTTTAAATCAAGTGTGCACAGCTCCTGTCACGCACTTACAGGACGTTTAACGGCGTCTATTTATTATAAGGAAATTTAATTAGTGAGATTTGTCAGTCAAAATTGATCAGTGTGACAGCAGGGTAGAAATAAAAAAGGCGACTTGGTCTTAACTAAGTTTCACATATTAGAATCCACAATCCTTTTCTTTTCACTAATACTGTTTTGCATATGAGCAAGGACCGCAGACCTCATTATGGGAGGTGATAATGCAAAGCCGCACAGCCCCCGGCGCGTCCAGCGCGAACTCCCAGCGCCGCGACTCAATGCGATGGGAATTGCGCGCCCCTCTTGCCAGAACAACTCCAGTTGCTTTTCAGTTGCGCCGACTATAAGATAATTGAGTTCCATCGAGCTGATATGATGCTCCGATACCAGGAACCAGAAGGTATAGACAGTAGGACTCTTCGATGGCTTCTAATAAATTCCTCGAGTTTGGGCTCTTGTGGTATGTTTTAACAATTCCAATACGTTAGGCACATCTATGTGCTATGTTTACTATGACAGCGACTATGGGATATAGTCGTGAAGGTATATTTTGATGTTGCTACATAATAATTCCTAGATAACCTTGTTTATCCCAGATTAGATCTAGCTACAAGTATGACCAATATGCATGAAGTATTTGTCATGACTTAGTATTAAGAAGGGACAGCTTATCATTTGTAGGAACTACTCGTATTTAAATGCAACATTACGTTTTTCATAGAAATTCCACCCGATTAACGTACAAAATCACGTCCCACCAACGCGGGCGGCGCAATAGTCGAGCGACGGCACTGACCGAGTATACCGCGAAACAGATTTTGCATTACCAACAAAAATGTTCCGCAGTAAAGTTTACAACCGGAGAGATTCCAACGCTATTGCATGTGCCTGTTATGGCACTATGCACTAGTATTTCCATTTATGAGAGATACAACCGCAGAATTATTGCTAGTTTTGTATTGTAACATGCTAACTGACTGATTTGTTGTAAAAGGGCCTACTTTAAGGTTGAGTACGATTCGCACCTACGACTATCATTCCAAAGTTGGCTGGCCTAAGTGATCCAAATAAGCAGTCCATACTTCAAGTCGACGGATTCTAAGTCGGCTGAGCAGCGTTTGAGATATCGCAGGTTTTCTCGTCCGACATATCTCGTGACTACAGATGAAAGTCAAGAACCCGTGTGTGCTACATTCGGTAATAGTCAAATTATAGGATTCATAACGTATGTTGTTTATCCTTACATCAAGATGTCTGTAAGGAGTCATTTATAATGTATACGTGATTTAGTGAGACTTTCGTTCAAAGGACTCTGATAGTTAACCAACATTATATTTTCCATTATCATGGCCTGATAAACTGATACGTCCTTATTTTTTATTCCAAATTATCGTCAAATAACAATCTGAGGAATCAATATCCTAGATATTACCTAATGAGGTTAAAGGCTACACGTGAAAGGAATATACACGAAATACCTACATGAAATAAGGGTGCCCACTGACTCAGGGGAGTTGAAAAATAAAATATCGTAGATACCTATAATGAGCTCATTATTTTCAATGTTATTATGAAACATGAAATCAAGTACCCACCAGTTTGCTTAACAGTTTGCATTTTTTATGATAACCTTAACAAAAATCTCTAATTGACTGAATTTTATTTTGTCAAATATTCAAGCACAAATGACCAAACTCATGTCAGCATTTAAGATAAAAAAGCCCAATGTTCCGTACACTGACATGACGAATTCGTTCAATAACGCATTCCGGTGGCGGTCGGTAAAGCGATCCCCGCAGGTTCGTTTTCACGCTCCAATAAAACCCTCAGTTTATCTGGCCGAGCATCGAAACTTTGACGCCTCGACTCGAAAAACGGGTTAATATGTAGCACCCGCACCGCAATGAGATGTGAAAATAATGTGTGATATTATCTGTAGGTAGCGCAGGCCGTATTACTCTAAGTCGCCCGTTTCATTAACCGCCAATCCGGTTAATGACCGGAGAACTTTTTCGCTTAAATAAACATTAAGAAGGGAATTGACGGCGGCCTGTTAGCCTTTTACCGGAATTACGCCGTGGTTGAGTGCTCGCTTCAGTTGGGAGTGAAGCTTCGGAAGGTACGATAGGTACGAAGGTACCCCTAACGATGCTAAATGCCAATCATCAAGTCTAGTCGGAGGCCTTTGAGCGACTTGATAATATCTGACAGTATGGTTTCACTAATCACTAACTCTACACCCCTCCAACAATACGCACTAAGCCCGCGTGTTAGTACGGTTCATAGTTGAAGTGAGGCTTGTGCCCAGCAGTACAACGTTTAAAGCTGTCAGAATTAGATAATTTTTCTTTGAAGCCTGTGTAAGCCTATCCACACTTCTGCTTTTAGCTGTAATGAATTCGCCATATTTTTCTTGATAATTGTAAACTCAACTGTTATCAAACAAAGAATTGTCACAAGGTTACACTTAATTTTTCATCAGTGTCACAAGTTTACTTAGAATGTATGACACGAGAGTGTGACGAGTTCACAATAACCCGATTTGACGGCTTAGTAACTTAGTCTATTAGGTATATTGTATGTAACCAAAGATCAAAACGACGAGAGTTTGCGAAAAGATATAATTGCTTAATTTATGTTTGTAATGTATGTTGATATGAATATTGTATTCTGGAATACAGTATTGAAATCAGGTACGAAAAAAAATGTTTTCGAAAATTCCCAAAATTACTTTCTACCTATTGCACACTGCAATGTAACATGGATTAAAATGGCTTCACATTTCAGATTACGGCTTTGATCATTTATGTATAGGGTATTAAATCCTGGGTGTTCTGTTCGAAAGTTTAATTATTTTGAGGCATTTTGGTCTGTTTTGGAGATTAACAAGCGCTCTTTTTTGCATTACAGTGTGCAGTGTAAATGATAATAACGTAAAGAACCGAAACGGGCCGTACAGCTACACCAGCTAGACCATCTAAATGTACTCAAATAATAATATTATTATTATTTATTTAAATTTCTCACCAAACAATCGACAAGATTGTTTAGTGAGAAATTTAAATAATTCATTTTTCCTACCATCTGTTCATAAATAATACCAATTTTATACAAAAGTAGAAATGATAAAAAAAAGAATGTGACCAATTCTTGAAATGTTAATATGCCTGGACATCATTCCACACACCGTCACCTAGTCCCAAAGAGAGATACTTAAAGCTCTTATTTTGGGATACTAGGATAATCATGGGTATCTAAATATTTTTTTAAGTTTTTTGTTTTGTAAATACATACTTATATACATAGCAAACACCCAGACCAATACAAACAGACATGTTTATTATTATTTTATTATTTATTTTAAATCAGATAACAAAGATCCATATAATTTGTTAGTAACATTATACTTAGACTATGTTAGTAAAGAAAAAAGAAACGTAAAAACCACTTAAATACATTGCAAAAATAAAATCGGCCTGCATCGTCACCCAGAGACATGAGACCTGACCCAATGTCTCAGGATTGGACACTCCACTCTGCCAGCCATTAACTTCAAAATGCTGTTGGCACTACCCCGCACGCGATGAAGCAAGGAAGCGACTCTGTTCCGTATGATGGCGGGAAACCCGTCAGTTCGTGCCTCCGCGAACATACCAGATGCGCTACACCACCGTGGCAGCCCCAACAACATTCTGAAGCCATTGTTGTATTGGATGCGAAGGGCGCTGTATGCCTTCAGCGTGTAGTTTACCCATAGACTGCATGTATAAAAACTCTGGCAGTAGGCTTTAAACAGAGCAATCTTAACTGGTCTACTGCATCGAGCAAATCTACGAGCCAACATATTGCATCTTACAGCCAGCGCCCTTCGCTCCCTCTCAATGTCTTCTGTGTCTGAGAGACCACTCGAGACCCAATGACCAAGGTACTTGAAACGGTCCACCCTGTTGAGCACTGTACCGCACAAACGGACAGGGGTAACATTGGCGATCTTCATGCCCTTCGGCTGAAATAAAAGAAGTTCGCTTTTCTTCGTGTTGTACCTAAGGCCATGCTCCACCGCGTAGTTCCCACAGACACTCACAAGCTTTCTCAATGCACTGATTGAAGGACTCAACAGGACCATATCGTCAGCGTAGCTTATGTTATTTATAAAAACACCATCTAAAGAGCAGCCTACCTTAGTCCTGTTGAGTTCCCCAATCAGGTTGTTTACGTACAAATTGAAGAGACGAGGTGAGCTTAACCCCCCCTGTCTCACCCCGCACTCCAATCTATACGCTTCCGAAATGGCCCCCGCCCAGTGGACATTGTTGTCTTGGTTCTTGTACCAATAATCAAAAATGTTTATGACTTCATCAGGCACATCTATCTCATTCCTCATCTTCTTCCAGAGCAACCCATAGGACACCATATCGAAGGCCTTCGAAAGATCAAGGAAGCACGCATAGACTGGCGTCTTCCTGTCCGTGTAGTACCGGACGGCATGCTTTAGACAGTAGATAGCAGTGTCCGTCGACAACCCGGCTCGAAAACCGAATTGCCCGTCATGAAGGTGTACATGTTCTTTTAATATTTCACTAAGCAAACCGTCCAGCACCTTTGCTATTATAGTGGCCAACGATATAGGCCTATAGTTTCCCCTATCAGAAGAGTCGCCTGTTTTGTTCTTGATTATTGGCACAACCACCGTCTTCATGAGGTCCTCAGGCAAGAAAGTATGCCTAACACAGAAAGTGTAGAACATGCCCAGGACCCTTGGCAGATGCACACCTGCATGACGAAGATGCTCAATGCTAAGACCATCATGCCCCGGCGACTTTCCTCCAGTCATACGACGCATCACGCGACACACGTCTTTCGCAGAGTATTTGACTTGCGACATGGGGGAGTGACGGTCATTAGCCCGGGGCACCTCCGTCACTGGGTTCTCAGGTGTCAGAACAGGCTCAACATGGAAATGCTCCTTAAAAACATTGGCAATTTCACCAGGCTCACTAGCACCATCGACATTTGATGGAGTACTGTTGAATGAATTTAACTTCTTAGTGGACTTCCAAAAGTTTTTAAAATCCTTTTTTGTGTGTTGGCTAGCTAGAATATCCATCCTGATTTGCTCCGCATTGTTCTGACACCATTTTAACTTAGATTTAAATAATTTTCGTGACATTTTCATCTCCTCATAATACAGGCCACAAGTCGGCTTACCGTGACACAACCACACTTGAAATTTTAATCGGGCAGTCTCATGTGCACAGCGAACATGGACATTCCAACCCACAATATTTTTTGACTTCGATCCATTGACAGCCCTAATGCAGCTGGCAATCGATGAATCAGTCAGTATGCCTACTATCTTGTTATACATGTTTCTTATTACATCTTTATGCTTTGGGTCAGCACATACACTATCACAACAGTTTGAGAGTTCCGATGGAAAGTCAAGGTGTCTAAGCCTATCATTACATAGTTTTTGAAATAGCCTGATCTGATAATCACCCCGATCTCCCCAAACCACCTGAGAGTTTTTGTTATCTTTGGTTTGGCTACTGATAACGGAGCAGGACTTAATCTCTTTTATATTTAACTTTATTAACAAGGGAAAGTGGTCAGACCAGGTACAGTTATAGTCTACAGAAACGTCCATAATGGAAGACCATGCAGCCTCCGTGACCAGATGGTCACGGAGGTGTGTGGTTATGCACACAAATGTTTGTAGAGATCGTCTAACCTGAAATGACGCGTCCCTCCACTGCATCTACGTATACAACCGTGCACCTGTGTATACGTAGATGCAGTGGGGGGGCGCGTCATTTCAGCTACCTACTGTGTCTAGTGTGTGGGGATCGAACCCGCGTACTTTGGTGTAGCCGACTTCTCAACCATTAGGTACATCAAATTAGTCGTCAAATGTGTCAGTTATATTTTTTATTACAGCAAAACCGCCAAATCTGCTGTGCCTATAATGTCTTCCCAACAAAAAAAGCCTCATTATAAACGTTGCTAAAGACTGCCACCGATCAGAATACTTTTGCGAGTTTGGCAGTTCTAAGAGCTTTTGTTGTGAGTTAGCAATTCTGTAACTTCTCATGATCGGGGTGCCTCTGACAGGTCTTATCGTACTTTAACTTCCTATTTATTCTTACCAATACTTTCTAGGACAGCCTGAACATAAAAGGGACATTGTACAACGTAAGACAAACAAAAAAGAAAATGTTTTGTACGCTTAGAACAAACAAACATTAATAATAATTATCTCACAAATAAAGCTCAACATTAACAAACGTTCTCTTGAAATAAACCTACGGAAAGTAACTTAGAGCTGCGCGAAACAAACAATGATAAAGCGAGTAAGTCGAAACTTTTAAAAGCGTAATTAAAACGTATTTTGAGTTAGCTCGAGACACACAAGGTATACCGTATCCACAAGCTGGGACGAGATTAAAACTTTACCACTTGAAAGTGCACTGCCCGCACAGTTGAAGAGAGAAATTTACTCGGAGCAAAAGTTAATATAAGCGAAATTTGTCCTGTGGCGAGCGGTTTGTGGGGTGCCCATCAACTTGGCGAGGACTAACTCCAGCCGACCTGCCCACCTGTGCTCACTTTAAACTCCTCCTACTTGCTTTTCCAACGACATACAACGCGAGAATCTATCAAAACAAACCAACTGACGTCTTATAAATGTTTGACATAAGATTAAATATCGTTTTAGCGGCTCACTTGTGATGGTATCGCATCGATGCAAGTAGAAGGTAAAAAATTCTGAATTTAATTAAAAGTAAACCCGCGACTTTTTTAGTTTTCTTATCAGATGCGCGTTCAGACAAGCATCAGATGTAATTGCATCGCAAACCTTTAAAATGTGCCGCCAAACGGACGTATGACTTGTCAGTCGGCAATCAAATGAAAATTAGTCACATACAGTAAGCTTTCGCTTACACGGCGAGTAATTAATTATTTCACTCTTTGCTGCATTGTAAATATGTATGTATCGAAATGTCCAAAGGAATATATTACTTGACTTATAACGGAATTGCTGCGTAATGAGAAGTCTGTTGAAGAAAATATCAACGGTTTACGAACAAATTAATAAAAATGTAATAAAATTATGAAACGTTACTAAAACAGCGCTTTTTCATCTTATTTATAAGGATGTAGCTTCTTGAAAGGTATACGTGAGCTCATTTTATTGTTATGCTCCATCTTTTATATGCCATTGCAGTGATAAGAATACGGCTAAATGATTGCGGGCAAGGAATATTCTAAGAGTACATAAAGCCATATAAGAGAGAACAAACATAATCGTAAACATTCGTTCAGTGCGACATAAAGTTTGTTTTAAAATGCAGGGAACAGCTTGTTCGCCGCTCCGTAAACAGTAACAAAGCTGTGGTTGCAAATGAGGTCGGAGATAGTCGAGCTCGGAAGTTAGTGTAAGCATAAATTAAAACAAGCGTTTCCATAAAAAGTTGATAAATGGCCTTCCACAGGCGGCACGACAAAAAAGGGAGCTGACGTCAGGCGAAGCGTTAACGTGTTTCATTCTGCGCCGAAGCCAACATCTGGGCCTTCAGCACGATCGAACTGCGACAGCATCTGGCACTAGCTGCCCATACATAAATCGCTTATTAAGCACTGGTCATATGCAAATCTGTGCCATCGATGCATTACACGTCTGAGAGTCTGCTAGAAATTCCCAACATACGCACAGCTACAGCTTGTTGGTTATAAATTCAAACTTGGGTATTTATTATGTGTAGTGTGACAGTTGCTTGGACAAGTGACTAACGCAGGGAAAAACAGGAGGATGTTGCTTATTTTGATTTAAAGAACACATTATCTTATGCTTAGTATTAGCAGCCTCATATAGTGAAAGGGGCTTTAGTATATCTAATCAAAGGTTCAGATGAGCAGTAGTTTACATTGTGTAAACCAAATTAACAGTCATTTCTTTTAACGTCGGAACATTATCCTGGAGTTAGAACAACTTACACTAAAATTAAGTTTACCGGAACGCTATAAAACGAACAGAGCTCTGCTGCAAAAATGTAAAAAAATACTTCCACCCTTGGCTAATTCGCACCCGACAGACAGAACCCGCCACCTTGAAAACGTTCTTTTGCGCTTAGCGACAGTTTGTTTTTGTTGCAGACTGGATGTGAGCAAAAAAGGGAATTAGACCGGGCGGGCGCTAGCAAAACTGGAATGGGCTTCCGCAATTCACGCTCCTCTGGCTACGACCGGAGTCGGAGTGCGACCCGACCGCACAGAGACAGCATCCCTAACGCCTCTGTGCACATGCCTGCTCTATACGCAGCCTACGTCTGTAGAGGAGGGAGGCTAAATTCTGTGTTTCCAGTTATTATATGATAATGGAAAGAAAATTTAATTAAAAGGATGAAGCATCAAAATAATGAGGTACCTACTAATGATAATGGAAAGAAAATTTAATTAAAATAATGAAGTATCAAAATGTTTAGGTACCAAACTTACTCATTTCTCTTTTGAACGTGTTTTTTCGTGTGTCCGAGTTTGTCAAGGTAAATTGAAAGTATTTTTATGTAGAGATGTTTACGATACTAAGTGAATAGTTTAAGCTTCACATAGTTTGAAGTCAAGTGGTTATGTGTAAAGATGATTTGAATACATGTTAATATTTTGCGTGCGGTAAAGCATGGATGGTTCTTTCATAATGAACTAGAGGAAATCCTCGTCATGGATTACGGCTCACTGGCTATGCTTAGCGGGTTATGTCAGACTACTGACTAAAATTACACAAAGACCTACATCCACGACAGAATATAAGCGGGATCACCCTTACCGATGTTACCGGGGTTCATGGCTGAGCGTGAAGTCACACTGCCGTGACCCTCCTTAGGGAGGAGTGATAGCCACCCACCTGCACGGTATAGGCGAGCAGTCCCTTAACCACAGCACTACTGTCCTCCTCGGGACTGCACTTTGACTTATGTTTTTATTTAAATACATGCACTTAATTCGATTTAAAACAAAAAAGGCGTTTTTCTCCCACCAGTTGACTATTCAAAGTGACTGTGAAAAAACGTGTGATTAAGTCACTCATCGTTTTAGATTAAAAATGAACATCAAAACTGTTCAAACTGGGTTTTGCTACCATGTAACTTATTAGTTTCGAGTTTCTGATATTTTGGCACTGTTTCAAGCGCCATGATCACGGTGTAACGGAACATAATCATTTAAAATAAAGTATGTACGATTCAAAAAGTGTGGACCTTAAATCTGTATTAAATTGTAATACGAAGAGAACCAGTACCTAGTTACATAGTTAAACAAAACAATGCGGTCAGCGCGAGATGATCTACGTAGCAATACAGTACACACAAAAGTAATAAATATCAGGGTGTGGTGTACGAGATGTTGCGGAATGTAGTATACAAGGCAACAACGTTAATAAAACCGCAATACGCCACCATTAGAAGCGACCGAGTCCGCGGGCGGAATGTTAAGCCATCTCGGAGGCGCAATAAAGGGACATATGCACTACCACACATAAGCTTCTGAACAAACAAAACAACCCTGTGTGTACCACTCTCGCAATATTACACCAAATATATCAGACATCCACTCCGACTTCTGTTTAATTATAACCGATTCGGATGACAATAGGCACTTTGCCCTACTATTTCCATAAAGGATTAGACAAACGTTTAATTTCCCGTGTAGGCACAGCCAGAACCCACTAACTATCCATGTACCGAAAGTTGAGTTGAGTAATCCACAAACGTTCCCTTTAATTGGTTTACCACAGACCTCTATTAACGAAATAAGATGGGAAATCAGAGTATTAGCATAACAGTGAATTCAATTAGGGTTCACAAAGAGGATTACAACTTTTACTATGAAAGGAAAGTTTAAGCGGAGGCCCGATTCCAACTAACACGGAATAATCAAAATTGAATGAATATGATTACTAAGTTGAAATTAAATTCGTATTCAACCGCGTTCATCCCTTGAATTTTAAGTTACGGAACTATAGAAAAGTGCTCTGTCACATCATAATAGACGGTCTACGACGCAACTGAGTAATATCTCACAATGTTTACAGTTAACCTAAGCTCAAATAGGAAAAATATAGACAGATCACTTCGAAGAAACAATATATTAAGCAGTATGACGGCTGAACGTGCAAATGCAGTGCGATAATGGGCAATTGTTGGTAATAAAACTACTGCCGAACACGATGCAAATTATATTATAGCTCGCACTCGCCCAGAGGGTAAAACACTACATTGCAAGGAACCAGATTAACGCAATTATCAAAAACAAGTTATCTCCCGACTACAAATAAGACTTGCACTCTTACATATTGTTTAATCTGTTTTATTGGCTACTATAAATAGCGGCAAGCCAATAGATACTCGAGTTACTAGCAGTTCAATGAATATTAACTTGTATTAGGTTTGCTTACGTCTTGTACAAATGTAAGCTAACGAGACAAAGACAGGACACAGGAGCGCATGTTGCTAGAAATATCAATACATTGCGCGTTCAATTTCGATCGTATCGCAGCGACGAAACATGGTTTACAGTGTTTACCAACACCTTCGTTATCCCCGTTGTCAATAAACCCGGTAGTGATTTTAAAGATAGTTACATTTCTATTGTTATATGCTACCTCGAGATTTTAGTTTAACAATATTTGTGGTAGAAAATGTATGAAAAGCGGTTATGAAAGCTTGCCGCATTGTACTTATGAGTGCGAGTAGAGTAGTTCTTAACTCGAGTTGTCGAATCAGACTTGAGTTTTCGAATCCAGGTCTAGCAAAGTCGTAAGGGAATTATATTTCCATCAAAGTGGAGGCAACGAGAAAATGACATTCCAAATGCTTATGATGCTGTTGTCTTTGAAATAGAGGTTCTTTAATGCAATGTTTACTTTTACAACGTAGTAGTTTTGAGACACTGGCCATACAAAGCTAATGAATTCCTCTACAAGCATCACCTCGTACATTCAGCTTTTGTGTAGGGAAGCAGAGTATTATCTATCGATCCAGAGAAGGGGCAGTCTGCAACGTGCACCGGGCTCTTGTTAGCCAGGTGTGACGGGCGATTGCTTCCGAACACTTGTCAATTAGACGCACAAAGTGCCGCCCGCACCGCCCCACACTAACATCGCACCACATAAATCTCTGAGACGACGGCCAAGCCAGCAAAACAGTGTTGCGAACACCTATCGCGATGAACTACTTCTCCTATCGCTGCTAACCGTTATTTATTGTCCTCGCCTGGCAATATGTTAAAAAATAACGCCTATAGCAAAACAAACAAACGAAAATTATTCAGCGCCGATTCCACATTTCACACGGTTGTAAAATGTTTCTATGCATGTTTGCGTGCTTTGAGGTTCGATAATGCAAATTGCACTACATCTAACACCGAAAGCATTTAGGTCGTGCGTTAGTGACGTCATCGGCTCGTAGTGAAAGCCTTGAGACGCGAACAATACGTGTCGCTTGCGCAACTCGATCGCAAGGAACAATGGCGGGTTAATAGAGCCATTCGTCGGCTCATTGCTTATTCATCCACGCCCCCGACGCCTCCGCGAGCGACGCCACCGTCGCGATTGATGTCCTCGTGACTCAGGGCAGACGCAGCCGGGTCGGCAGCGCACCCTGATATGCGTTACGCGAATTTTACCACTGTTTGACCTGACTCTGAGGATTGATTCTACATTAGCCGCACACAGTTCGCAAGCCGCACACAGTTTCACATGCTGCAGACAGTTTCACATGCTGCACACAGTTTCACATGCTGCACTCAGTTTCACATGCTGCACACAGATTCACATGCCGCACACAACTGGGTTAGAAAAAACTTTGTTCGGCATTTAGCCCTACATATTTTAGAGTGTCTTTAAGTTCAGTCCGAAAATTTCATTAATGAAACTTTAGGAAATACCTTTGTTCGCAGGATGTTTGAAGAAATAAGAATTTTATTCTGTACATATGCATTTGCACGAGTTATTATTTTTGGAAGTTAGGGTGACCACAGTTTTTGCTCAAACGAAATAACAACATATAAACCAAATTTCAGGTTAAGAGTTTAATTCCAAAAAATAAATATTTTCTGCTCCGGTTTCATATATGGTCAACTTAACAAGTAACGACTGGGTAACGTGGTGGCCAGCACGCTACAGATTATATATAAGACAATATTTCTATAACATCAATAACAACAAAAGTGATTTATAGTGATAAAAAAATAAATTGCTTCCACTTGATAGCATCTGCTCTATTACCTACAGCTTATTCCTTGTAATCGTATTGCCACTTACAAGCGACACTTATTTTTACGGCGACGTTTATAGCAAAAAGGAGATTGACGTCGAGCGAGATCCATGTTCGTGATATAAAATATATTGCGCTAGAATTCTAAGCTGGATTTAGCAAAATGGCACTCTTGTAGAACACAGCAGTACTGTCGCGAACACAACAGAGGTGAATATCTGCCGAGAGCTGAACCATTACTGGGTTTCGAGATTGCGATCGTCGGAGCGAGGTTCCCGGCACGACCAGACTATCCTAAAGGCAGCGCGTCGAGATATTTTATTCATAGTCCGCGTGATAAATGAGGAAGGCCGTAGTTGTATCACATTCATTATGGCTTCACGCCACGCATGGCGTTATCAAAAACTTGTTGCCGCCGACCAACCGCCTAGAGTACCATCTCGCGGCCCCGGACGCCACCTCGGGACTTGTTTCAAATGCCATTTGTCGTTAGTAAACAGCAAAACAGCTTATAATTTATCTTGACCGTGGCTTTGTTACTTTTTATTTATGATATATGAATGCCTCGTAACAGATAAATTATAGCCGTTGTAATTATTAACAGAATGTGGTATCTGATATGCTGTTCCCGTCTGTATTCCTTAACAAAATGCTGTGTAAATTATAATTCCACTTTCAAAGATTTTATAAGCGAATATCACGATATTGCGAAGTTAAGTCGCGGTTGGTTTTAACACAGCTCAATGGAAAGCCCACTTGACCCGAATACAATATAGGTGGAGGCTTTCCGATAAAGTCTATTGTTTCACAGCTCGCTATAATGTACTCACAATGTAAGAATACGCTAGACACTTCTTACGTAAAGTGCCGTATTCTAACAAAATACGCCGGTTCGGTAAATACAATAATTCCGTGACAGTCACGATAGCACCGTTTCCATAGAACGGTTAACAATCGTTCAATTTGTAGGGCCCGCGGCTGCAAGGCACCACAATGGCGCTGGCGGTGCACGCGACGACTCCGGCCCGACATTCTCATGAGTAGAATAACGCACAACAATCAAGATGTCATTTTTCAACTACCCACGCCACGAACGCTGAGCGAACGAACAGCGAGAAATATGGCCGACAACACACGCACTGGCCGAACGTACAAAAGAGGCGTCCCGGGGATGTCGCGATACATATCTCCTCACTGAATAACAGCGCAACAGTTTAAACTCTTCACTTTTTGTGCGTAACTGACGATACAAAGCAGGGATAAATTTATTCAAATATACTTGTGTTATTAACAGACTTCATTTCAGCATTCACAATAGTGGAAATAAATACCACAAATAAACTTGTCAGGGTATTAGACAGGATCCCGTACCCGTCCGTTACGGGGCGACCGCTCTTCCAATTAGGCTACCGACCGAGACATACCAACCGGACGAATTTTTCTGATGTAGTTTGTTGGAAGTCAGCGTTATTCCATCAATGTTTAGAATAATATTTTAGGAACTGAAAAAAATACTTTTTCTGTTATTTTCAAAGTAATGAATTCGCCAATATGAAGAAAAATTCGTGCAGGCAAAAAACATGGGCAATCATCCATGTAAGTATTGCTGGTGACAGTGACTTTGGGGTTTTACGTTCCTATATGAGGTTAAACGATTTTATAAGTTCTAGAATTGATTAAACTAAATAAGACATGATGAACGTATTTCTTAGTTTTAGAAACCAAAATCAGCGAGCGTACAACGAAATTTCGGCTCCAATTTTAGTCTCATCATTTGTGTTGATATGGTGACGCTGAAAATAGAAAACCGATTTTTACAGGAGGTTATTTTTTGTGACGTATCCCGCAATACGGTAGAATTTTTGGAAACTCTTCCCCTAAGAGGCTGAAAAAGCCCTACCCCTAGGTTAAAACAAAGGAAGCACGCTACTAGACCATACTATGCAGTCATAAAGACAGGGAAAATAACACCCACTTCATTAACTAAGAAGACATGACATTGCGCGCAATGTTATTTCTATGTGTGAAGTAGCTAAGTGCCAACCTCGCGTTTTCTGCTACGCTCATTATAACAATTCACAGAAGTCTGTGGGTAATTTATCGACTGAAGAAGTCGGAAATTTGTGGGGAGAAATGATAGTAATTATTGACACGAACCGGCGCTCGGGGCAGAAGCCCGCCATCCGCTGCGAAAGATCACAACCGGCTAACTCGAAAATTCCACATACATAACGGGGCGCGCCCTAAGGCAGAAACGGGAGCAGCCCACAACCTCGTTCGCAAATCGCAATCGATGTCCACTGGGGCGCTGTCGATGTACCCAAATTGTGGTTCCGTTAACCATTGCTTACGTTGGTAATCACTAGCATCACTTACTTATGATACTAAAATTCGTAAACAAGAACTTCGAATACTTGGGCATCTTTCATTCTGCTGATTTCTGCTAAGGTTTGTTATCGTTAATAAAAGCATCTAAAATTATTTGTTGAAACTTACGATTGGCTGTTAGAAAATGCCTCGAAGCATTAAGCGTGTAATTTGTGGCGCCATTTTTTTCGTGCAAATAAGAATAAATAAAATTAACAAACGCAATGACTTTTAATTGGAATGTTTTACTACTAGCTTTCCTTTTTATTGAATAACTTTCAAGGTTTGCCTACGTGCTACAGTGGTATTTTTAAATCTGCCGTTGCCGTCAGACTTCGACATGGAAATAATCACTGTTTGTTTAAGCGACGTACTTAAAATTAAACCGATAAAGTCTGAGAGATTCCGCACCCTTTAGTCTGACCGCACTCTGCACACGCTTTCATGCGAACTCGTAGACTGAATGGAGCTTTATATACTACACTGAAACACAGAATACTAAAAGGGTCAGAAAGTTCACTCTTTATGTTAATTCAAACAAAAATGAACCTTTTCTCGCGAGAATAAAATACGTTTTAGATAAAGAGATAATAGAGTTTTTGTCAATGACTACAGTCCACATTCTGACGTTTCTGGTCGCTCTATAGAGTCAGAAGTTGTGAAGTCGTCTAGTAGGCGAGATCGGAATTACAGGTAAAATGGGTGTTCTGTTAGAAGAAACTTAATTTGTGATGATTGATAACTCACCCTTGCTTGATCTAGGGATCGAAACCTCTACAATCTAGCTCGACTATCATAGTCAAAATTTAATACAGATTTACTGGGAAAAAACACTTCCCACCAGATGAGTGAATTATTGTTCATCCTAAACAGAATTTGATTAGCGGGGTTAATATAGCTTATCCTAAATAAATAAATAAACCAACTACCTAAAAGCTGTAGTCTTTTTGAGGCATTCATGTTGATTGCTATCTATGAGCTAGTCTAGAATTTGTTTCACATAAAGTTCAAACTTTAAATCTATAAATAGAACCAAATCCGAATTACCGCCTACTACTCGTTCACTAATAATCGCGCTTAAATGCCAAAGTAAAATCGTGAATGGTTTCACAAATAGCCTGTTAATGTATTTTCGTATACCTAAGCAATCCTGTCGTTTCCTCTCAGAAGAAATCTCTATTTAGAGTTTAGCTCACCTGTACTTTTAATCTAATAATTGTTTGTCAATTTTAATTGTCATTTTGTGTACTAACTAGTGAATAAATAAGCTATTCCTTTGGCTTACGAGTGCCAACAGAGTACACATAGGAGCATTTATTCAATTTCATTGTGTATTGAACTATGTTTAATTTTATTAAGAGTGCGCATAAAGCAAAACTACCAATCTTTTTCTTGATTGTACGTGATAAATACTAGATGAAATTTTATGAATTTATTAAATGTTACGCTACATGATATTTTCAAGGGTTGTGTTTGATCAAAAACATAAAATAATTAAATTATCTCGATAAAAAAAAAACACGAAGTTACGTCTGATTTTCCCTTTTTTTCGTTTTATACTGGACATGGCAATTACTATGATGACAATTTTTTTATAAATAATTATATTGAAAAATAAGTAAGGGCTATGTCTAGTCATTTTTTAAAATTCCTTTTAGTTTTGGATTTATAACGATTAAACACTTTTGGCACTTAATACGTTTTGATTCCGCGGAAAAAGCCATCTCCCGTCGCACGTTTGTGAAGCTTGACACATATTTCTATTTCACACATCAGTACCGATCGCTCCGTTGAGACGAGAAGACTACGCTCAAATTCTTAGCTGCTCCGAGTTTCAAAATAAATAGTGAAATGGGGAAAAAGAAAAGGACTTTAAAAAGACTTAGTAAACGAGAGCTAAAAAAGTTACAAACTGAAAGGATGGCTAATTGTCGAAGGTATGTTGTATTGTATTTTAAGAGAAATAAATTCATTTGAGTCGATCTAGTAAGATGACGTAAACAGATGGTGTAAAGTATATGCTAAGTAATCACATGAATTTAGTTGGTCTCTTCAAATAATAGGTTGATTTCGAAGGAATTTGTTTCAATCCACCAGGTATTTATTGTAAGTAAATTGTTTTCAAATAATATTTAATTTTCAGAATTGCTGTATCTCAAAATATTTCACAATCTGACAGGTGTGATCAAAATGAAGTTGTGGAGGCATGCGCGTCGTCGACTATGTAGGTTTCTTTAAAAACAGTATCCATACTCGCTTTTCCATCTTGAGTTTTTTTTTTTAGTAAAGTTGAAGCTGGGTAAATATACTAAGTACTGTATTTATTTTACAGAACAACATTGAATTTGGAAAATGTAGTAAAGTAAAGTAAAGTAAAGTAAAAATATTCTTTATTCATGTAAACTTATTAAAAAGCACTTATGACAAGTCACAACATAAAAATTGAAAAGTAATAATGTGATTCTACCACCGGTTCGGAGGTGTTGATTCTACCGAGAAGAAACCGACAAGAAACTCGGTAGTTACTCTTTTTTAATCTTGTTTGTTTACAATAATTGCGATAACAGAGTAACAACAGTAAAGTTAAAATACATGATGTGCAGAGGAGCAGACTATTTCTGAGATGACCACAAATCCTTGTCGTTCAAGTAATCTTTTACATTGTAATAACCTCGTTTCATTAACTTTTCTTTAATTTGCGATTTAAACTTGTGAAGAGGTAGTTCAACAAGACTTTGAGGACCCTAATAGACAGCCTATATCTACAGACTATTGTCAGCCAGAAAAAATACTTACCGTAATGATTACTCGAGGAATGAAGAGAATACTCCAGAAAGGTATCCGCCTAAATTCTTACAGTACAATCGATAACATTTAAACTAGTGGAGACCTGTCATTAGAAAAATAACGAATGGGAAATAGTCATTTGAGAAATAACGTTAGATAATTTCTGATAAAGTTATCACTTTCCAAACCATCCTTTCTTAAATGAAAGTTACTAAGCGCAAACAGACGGCGAAATTAACCATTTCCCGCCTACTTTTTTGCCTGGCCGCTGCTTTGCACTCTCCTGTAAATATATAATAAATCCGATCAGTTGAACGGAAAAGGGTGGATTTGGGTGGGGTGGTTAGAATTGCAACCACAAAACGCATGAGCCGAGCGATATTTTGACTCAGAACGCCACTTGCTACGGGCACTTTAATGCTTAATTGCAAATGACTTTCCAATAGTGGGTAATTTGTGCCTTTTGTTAACATAAATTCTGTAAAATATGGCTTCCGCATTTTTTTTTCTACTGTGTCATTTCTGCATGTTTTTTTTTTGGAAATAGCTGAACTTTTTCATTACAGTTCATTGAAGCGACGACGCACTCTAAGTAGTCGGCCACAAGCTCAGAATGAAGATCAGGCTGAAAATTTGTACGATGCAGCAGAGAGAGTGATAATAGACAAGTTGTACTTTTTTGAAAAAATAAAAATGGTATCGAATCATGCTCCTCAATTCGGTTGCTCTCTATCTAACTTAAACATCACAGGAGAAACGTGGGTAAAGTGGGTGGCCACCGTTTTCTGGGATTCACAAGGTTTGATCTATATCGATTACCTCGAGAAGGGTAAAACTATAACAGGGCTTTACTGTGCCGATTTATTGGGCTGATTCGACGCCGAATTAAAAGAAAAAACGACCTCATCTGGCGAAGAAAAACGTGCTGTTTCACCACGACAGAGCACCGGTTCACACGTCTGCCGTTGCCATGGTCAAATTGCGCTACAAATTGCTTACCCATCCACCGTATTCTCCAGAGTTGGCCCCTTGAGACTTCTTTCTGTTTCCTAATCTGAAAAAAACACTCCCCGGGAATAGATATGGATCAAATGAGGAGGTCATTGCCGCCACGGAGGCCTATTTTGCAGAGTTTGACAAAAACTATTTTTCGGACGGGTTAAGAAAGTTTGAGCATCGCTGTGCTAAGTGTATCGAACTGAATGGAGACTATGTTGAAAAATAAATTGCCATTTTCTAAAATTTTCCTTTACTTTTTGTAGGCTAAGTAAGTATTTATTGAATGACCCTCGTATAATATGTACATGTCATCGGAAAATAACAAAAACCGTAAATTTATAAATTTCCTAGGAAATTTATCAACTTTCGTAGGATTCTAAACGAGAGATAAATTGTATTATTTTACGCCCACATTTCCGGAAGTTTATTAATTTGCGACGACTCGTGGTAAATTTATCAACTTACGGATATCTATTCGTAAGATTCTAAACGGTTCGACTAATCACAGAAGAGCTTTTAATTTTACGCTTTTATAAATTACAGAAAATAACACACTGCTCTCTGATTGGTCGATGTTGACAGTAGCAATGCTTGTGTTCATAGATTATGAGAGGCGGAGGAGAGGAAGGATAAGGAACACGTGACTTATTCGACCAATCAGAGCGCACATGGCGTTTGGTTACTGCTCACTTATTATTTGACGGATGCGTTTCGGAAGTTTATCAATTTCCGGGAATGAGCGCGTAAAATAAAACAATTTGTCTCTCGTTTAGAATCTTACGAAAGTTTATAAATTTCCTAGGAAAGTTATAAATTTACGGTTTGTGTTATTTTCCGGTGACATACATACTTGAAATAAAGATGATGTTTTTGGCATTCATTTTCATTTTTTATTCACCTTTCACGCCCTATAAACCAGATACAATTGAATATCTATTATTATAATCGCTGACAATCGCGCCAGGCGGGATGCGACCCTTTAATTCGTCTTCAGTTGGTGGAGGAGAGTCAAACCACCCCCTCATGAGTTCTCGCCTTGGCGTTGCGAGGGGGCTTAGTACCGGTGGTAGGGTCCAACCGCCGGGAAGCGAATAGAACTCAGGAGTGGCAGTGTGGTGGACTAGCCACCCACTCGCTGAGGCCCGTAAGGGCGACACGTGGGGTTGCGGGGCCAGTGCGGCCTGCAAGCGCCTTGAGGCGCGTGGTAGCGGCCGCGGGGTTTTAGTCGGTAGGAGTCCAACATAACTTCGTCGTCTCCCCGGGCGGCGAGGTATCCATGAAGATTTCCCCACGAAAAAAAAGGCGGGTCAAATCATGACACCGGGGAGCTTTTATTTATAAATATACAAATGCGTCCACCTATTACCGTCACTAATATAGAACAAAGAACGCAAAAAAACCCGCTTGTGTATTTACTTTAAAATATTTTATTTATATTTTAGTTAGTATATAAAAACAAGTCGTGTTTTCCTTCCTGACGCTATAACTCCAGAACGCACTAACCGATTTCCACGGTTTTGCATTCGTTGGAATGGTCTCGGGCTCCGTGAGGTTTACGGCAAAGAAAAATCAGGAAAATTTCTACAGAAAAGCGGGAAAATCTTTTTTCACATACAGCTAAGTCCACGCGGACGAAGTCGCGGGCGGCTGCTAGTATTTAGTATTTATTGTGAAAAAATCAACTGGTGACAGATAGACAGTGTAGTCTATGTAATAGGGTCCTGTTTTTACCTTTTCAATACCGATCCTTAAAAATAATTTAAAAGATGAGACTACTATCTACAACATAACATTCAACTTATATACAAAGTAAAATTACACACATTTAAATGTAGGTAATGTAGTCACAAAAATAATTCCCACTGTGTTATCTGATTGTTTTACGTATACTACGGAAGCTACGCGTTGAGCGAGCGAGAGAGATGTATTGTGGTTCGGCGGGCGATAGTGTTCGCAGAGAGGGGGGCGCGGGTGAATTTTAATAATTTGCTGGGTTTATACGCACTCTTAACGCAGGTTACATGCTTTTTTTTAAAATGTAATTGTAAGTATAAATACTAAAGAAGTGATATTCATCTTTATTCCCATAAAATGAATGCAACATATTTCGGTTAAGATAAATAAACAATCATCTAATTAGAGAAACTTTAGAAAAATCGATCGCTGGTTTTCTCCTTAGCATCTTGAAAACGCCGAATGAATCGTAATTCTAATTGAAATCATTGCCTCTGTATCAGCTCAGGTGATTAGTGACAGGAACCGATCTAATGGAGTGTGCTGATATCAGCGCCGTTTTGTCATCGATCAAGAGTGTCGTCACACCGATTGGTTTATGATTGACGACGGCCCATTTGGTGCTACGAAATGTCACATGTAATTACAGGTTGTGCCGGCTTCTCACTGCGGTTGTTCTAATTGCACATAGTATTAGTCACTGATGCAGATGGTTTAGAATACAGATTCAGATATGAAGATGGCAAGACCTGAGTAGTTAGTAGTATTTTTTTTTTAGTCTGAATTTCAAATCCTTAGTTTCATTAGTGACCTGTCTACTTTTTATCAGGGTAGAAGAGTGTAATCCATAATTATTTTATTTTCAAAATGTTTTAACAATACTTTGTAAGTAGTTTTAGTGTGTCAACCAACCTATATAAGGGCTCCTCGCCACTTTGGGTTTAATTTTGCTTGAGTTAGTGTAGGCTTCCGAATGTTCCGTTTATCACAACTGCAACTGTCAGCGTGCCTTTCACTGCACGTACGATTTATGTACGTACTCGAAAATACATATTTGATTCGAGATCTGCTCTACCTACCCCTCAAGGCACAGTTTCTAGTTTTATGTGCCTACTAATCAGCTGTGGCCTGTGGCTGTATAACATCGGTGACTTCAGTTTTTTTTTTGTTCTTGGTGGCCAGACATTGACAGCAGGTGTTCAGTTCAGGCAGACAAAGCTACGGTCAACGGCATGACAAGTTACCTATTTCTGGTCTGGTCTTCATTGTTCTATCACAGAGCAATGTAATTTGGCAAGAGCAATATAAAAAAACGGAAACGGGTAACCTGCAATAAATAACTAGACAAATCAAGACGGTAAGGGGCAAATCTTTCAAAGGGTGTAACTTAGGTTCTGTGGCGTCAAGTTGTATGAAAATTACAGTTTTTAAGGTTTCAACGCAGCCGTAGACAGGTGCAAACAACGGAACAAATAAAAATGCAGCATGTATTTCTAAAGAGTTGTATAAGTATATATAATAATAAGTATTAATAACATACTGCGGTTATGAAGGGATGCAAAGTAGCTGCGCCAAGAAATGTGTTTTACGACGATTCCTTAAACCCTCCATTTTTTGCTTGACTGCACATGATTGTAAACTATTGTTGGTGAAATTATAGGTTTATCGCAAAAATGGGATTCTCTTAACTTATTTTATTACATTTATGTCTACACCAACAACTAACAGTTACACATGACATACTTTTTAATGCAAGGCGTTCGTCATGGTTAAGAAGTCAAGTTAAGTCATGGGGAGGACCAAACAAATGTTATTGCATAAAATATTAAAATTATTTCTTGTTCGGTTTTATAAGATAACTACAGTACAGCAATATGAAAATATGGAAATTATGACATACCTCTGTCAGTTTCTGTTTTATTTTCTCTGTGTGATATTGTGCGCAAAAAATAAGCCCCTCATGTTTTGTGGCATATTAAATATCAGTAGAAAATGATTCCTCTAAAGAACAGTAAAATACGTAGACCTTAGGAGAGCTTTATAACGACGTAGGTTGGACATAGGCTTAGCAGCAAATTAGACGTCATACCCACGCCACGGTAAAGAAATATAACAGTATTGTGACTTCGAACAAGCGGACGGAACGCAAGTTATACCTAGGCGACCCGGCGATGTCGTTCATAGATCGGCTCTCAGTCGCGAATGCGCCGCGCGCCGTGCAGTGTCGGACGGACAGTTTTGTGTGTTTTGTACCATTTTGTGAACATAATATTGTAAATGTACTATGGCAGAGCAAGGTAATTATTTATTGTGCTGTGTTTGGTTGTTTAAATTCATCAAATACGCACCCAGAGTTATCATTCTTTACATTACCTACAAACTCCGAAACGTGATTTTAAAATCTTTGTTTCGTACCTACATAACAGTACGTAATTTGTTACAATATGTTTGAAGACAGGTATTTACCTTTATCCTTCGAGTAATACTCCTAGATTATTGAATAAATGAGTTGACAGGGTGAAGGATAGTGACAGACAAGTGAAATAGGTGGTTCATCGGTAGGTTGGATAAGTAAGTAATTCGTAAAGTACGCTTGCATTAAAATTTGCGGGTTTACGGTTTAATTTCACCACACCGGGTGAATGACCTTAGGTCGGAAATCCTTTGCGCGCATGATACGTGCTTCTCAAGTAAAGGATTTGCTAACGCAATAGTTTTATAGCTAGTCCGCCGCAAAAATTGGTTCATTGTAGGTATTAAGAAAGAAGGTCTTTCAAAAAAATTTACGCTCTAAGTAATCTTACTTCCTACTAATATTGTAAATGCGAAAGTTTGTGAGGATGTATGTATGATCTTTTTTTCACATCAACACATCCTTTTTGATACACATAGGAATTTCATTAATTTAAATAGAAATACAATATTTACCATCACAAAAAACAATTTCAAAACAAGAAAGAAACAATCCGGATCCGGATGTTTTAAAATACTACAGGCGGCAGCCCTATCGCGTGGCGACGAGCCGCGCCGCTGTAGGCACTTAACTCAAGGACGGGGCCGAGTCATATTACTGTTATATTTCTTTACCGTGCCCACGCTACGGTGCGCCCGCGCCGATGCTGGCATATGCTCGCTGGCGGCTATAGTCAATTGTTTAGCGGCTGCGCTTTACTGCCGGTTAGCTTTTGTATAGTGAGAAATAAGCAGGTATGGCTTATGACTGCAAAATATATAATGAACATGTGTATAAAGTATAATACTTTGTTACTTTGGCACCTACTCAATATTTGTTAAAAAATGACGTTATTTTTTCTAAATGTATGTTTTCAGGCATATTCAATATCAGTAGAATATGATTTCTCTAAAGAACAGTAAAATACGTAACCTTTGGAGAGCTTTATAACGACGTAGTTTGGACATAGGCTTAGCAGCAAATTAGACGTCATACCCACGCTACGGTGCGCCCGCGCCGATGCTGGCATATGCTCGCTGGCGGCTATAGTCAATTGTTTAGCGGCTGCGCTTTACTGCCGGTTAGCTTTTGTATAGTGAGAAATAAGCAGGTATGGCTTATGACTGCAAAATATATAATGAAAATGTGTATAAAGTATAATACTTTGTTACTTTGGCACCTACTCAATATTTGTTAAAAAATGACGTTATTTTTTCTAAATGTATGTTTTCAGGCATATTCAATATCAGTAGAATATGATTTCTCTAAAGAACAGTAAAATACGTAACCTTTGGAGAGCTTTATAACGACGTAGTTTGGACATAGGCTTAGCAGCAAATTAGACGTCATACCCACGCTACGGTGCGCCCGCGCCGATGCTGGCATATGCTCGCTGGCGGCTATAGTCAATTGTTTAGCGGCTGCGCTTTACTGCCGGTTAGCTTTTGTATAGTGAGAAATAAGCAGGTATGGCTTATGACTGCAAAATATATAATGAACATGTGTATAAAGTATAATACTTTGTTACTTTGGCACCTACTCAATATTTGTTAAAAAATGACGTTATTTTTTCTAAATGTATGTTTTCAGGCATATTCAATATCAGTAGAAAATGATTTCTCTAAAGAACAGTAAAATACGTAACTTTAGGAGAGCTTTATAACGACGTAGGTTGGACACAGGCTTAGCAGCAAATTAGACGTCATACCCACGCTACGGTGCGCCCGCGCCGATGCTGGCATATGCTCGCTGGCGGCTATAGTCAATTGTTTAGCGGCTGCGCCTTACTGCCGGTTAGCTTTTGTATAGTGAGAAATAAGCAGGTATGTCTTATGACTGCAAAGTATATAATGAACATAGGTATAAAGTATAATACTTTGCGCTTTAAATGTAAGAACTGACAGAATAGTATTCACCTACTCAATATTTGTTAAAAAATGTAGTTTTTTCTTCTAAGTGTTATTTTTTAAATCATACATTTTCCATAATTTTCCTCATGAACGCGTAGAGATTACAAGTTGACGACCGATTTGGTGGTTCGATCCCCGCACATTACAAACATTAGTGTAAAGGAACTTGTCTGTTTGTACTGGTCTGGGTGTTGGCTGTGTATATTAAGTACGTATTTCCAAAAAAAAAGTATTTAATTGTTATCCCTTGTCTAGCATCCGAAAGCACAAGCATTCAGTTGCTAAGTTTGGAGTAGAGTCCAGTGACCTACAGGTTCGTACGGAACTCTCGGTGCGCTTGTCCGACTCGCACTTGGCCGGTTTTTTTAAATCAGTTATTAATAGTACCGGATTTGCAGACGGCCTGGTGCTGGATTGCAATGCCCTATCAACTAGGTATTGTTAGGCATTTCCGAACGCAACTCGTCAAGCGCACCATTCCCCGCCATTATTTGACGTTTGTTTAGCTATCTCGCTCTCTCTTTTCTGTACAACTTGTATTTGTTTTAGTTTGTGAATAAATTGTAATTTAAATGGTTTAATGCGTTTTTCTGAGCTTCCCTTTTAGCTCAGAAGCGGGATTAGTGTACCGAGCGCCTACAAAAACGTTTTCCTGACGAAACAATAAGTGGAAGTAACTTCTGTGTCGTTTTCCAAAATTCACTAAGCGCGGCCGCGCCGACCGAGACGCCTTGCAGAAAACAAAAACCGGTTCGTACCTGTTGCCGCACGGGTACTGTGAGTTTTAATCGAGTGTATTGGGGATTGTTGTGAATATGTGATAAAAGTAACTTTCAAGCCAATAACAATAAGTGGACGTGAACTTTTCTATGATATCGGATTGTCATATTCGCAATGTGTAGCAGTGACGGACGGTGTACCCATATGATGCGTTGCCTTGTGAACTTTTGAACAGTGTCTCAAATCGGCAGCGTTTTGGCGGTCCCGAGCGGAGTCCGCTGGAGCTGGCACCGGACCGTGTGCGCGGTCACTGACCTCTGCCTTAATCGCTCTCTTATTGCGGAGTGTTCATCATGCTCCTGATGGGAGAGTGATTAAGCAGCAGCTTCTTCCGAACCCGAACAAGTTTCATTCGTCAAACTACTCTTAGTTAAAGTGCTAGGTATCTACTATGGCTGGTACTTTGAATAAGGGAAACCAGTAGCCACAGTAGTGGTCTGTCTTTACCTCACTTTAGTAGTACCCCACCATTTCATGCCTATGCTGGTCTTAATGATACTTTTCCTGATTCTGATCCTATGTGATCTGTTATTTTATTATTGAGTAATGAATCAGAAAAGTTAAAGGTATTCCGTGGATGTATGGCTGGTGATGAGAAAACTATTTCTGAAACTTATTTGCAATTTTAAATTTAAAAAAAAAAAGTATGCTGTACATTGATACTAACAACTATCTAAACCTAAACTAGTATCTAAACCTTACATAACTCTAATATTTAATAACTGCCTTTCTTTCAAATCAGTAAGTTAGTTAGATGTGTGACTTAGTTATGTGTTATATTATTTATAGATCTAATGTGACAAAATCTATTTAAGGTTATGCTTGTTGGTTACCCGGTGCAGGTTACAGAAGCAATAACAGGTAGGTACCTACGGTACAATAAAGCTGATGCTATTTCTGCTGGTTATCAGGACACATCCAGCATGTTAAGATATTTATTATCATCATTCAAGTAAGTCAAGTCTTACTGATTTAATAATTAAATGATGCAGTTGTAAGCATTGTGGTCACATTGCACCAACGTTAGAAAAATCATAAAACTTGTGCATTCTGTGGCTGTGTCTGTCATGATGATGAAAACAATTAGGTAGAAAGGTGTTCATCACACTGTTATCATCGTACTGGCCATGATAAGGATGAATGACCTGAAGTAAACCTCAGACAAACTTATGTCTAATTATTTAACTTGTGCATTCTGTGGCTGTGTCTATCATGATGATGAAAACAATTAGGTAGAAAGGTGTTCATCACACTGTTATCATCATACAGGCCATGATAAGGATGGATGATCTGAAGTAAACTGTTACTTCAGACAAACTTATGCCTAATTATTTACAGATGTTACTGTTGTAGCTGCAAATTATTAGTTGTCATTTTTATTGATTTCAGTTGTCATGCCTTGGGTAGAATAATAATTATAATAATTACAGAGTTATACAGAGCCCAGAGGTTACAGTTACAGTTGAATATTAAATCCATGCAAGTCTAGTTGTTCAATTAAAAATTTTAGTATTTAGTTATTCATTTCATTTTTATTACACATAATAGTACAGTATGGCGGGCTTCATGCTGAGCGCATTATCTGCCAATCAACCATCCGGCATTTAAGGTATGTCAAAAATTCTAAAATAGATCCTTTAAGCAGGTTGCTGATGAGGCCAAACTGTGCCCAAAACAGAGGTTAATAAATATAGGTCAGCCTGTTACCAACCAAGCGCTTGAGTATTGTCACAGTGATTTGTGTTATTTAAAAAACGTAGTAGATGTTTCGTATTTACAAGGTGTTAAATAATTGCCTGTCGATAGGATTCGAACTTGTTATTTTGATGTTAATATTTCGTTTGTTATAAATTGTATAAGTCGTTGATGACCCGTTTAGCGCAGTGGTTCAACGGTTGAGCATCGAGGGGTCGCGAGTTCGATTTCCGCACAGTGCGGGGTTTGTTGATGAAACAAGTATTTGTGCTGAATCTGGTTGTCTGTGGTACCTTCGTTGTTCCTGGTTTAACAGAGCGAGGCTCATATTTATTATTATGTGTTATTTAGATTCGTGACAACCAAACTGTTGTAGGAAGGACCCTAATACGGATAAAAGTACACGAATTATACACACCAACATAATATTGCTGTGTCGGGGTGTGTCGTGGCGCAACAGAATGCTATCGGTTTTGTTCAAATGTGACAGACGCACGTTGGTCACATTACCTTAGGATCAGAGGGCATCGTGCATTGCATGCATCGTTGTTTAAAGACATAATTTGGTTATAAGATCGGCGAAAGCTTACCTGCTGTATTAGTCTTGATGAGTATTAGATGAGTTTTCAATTTGTTTTTTCGGTAATTGTAAGATTGGTAAATGTTCTACAAAAGTGCGTAACTTACAGATTCAAACTGCTCATAGGATATTGTACTTTGTCGATGGCCGAGCGGATGAAAGATCGCGGCAGTACCTACATCGTTTTGAGTCAACACGTTTTTACGAATGTTTATGACTGGTGAATCACTTACAGCCTAGCAGAAGTCAAAGCATTGAATAAGAGACCCTTGCTGTTGTTGTAAGTTAGTTTAAATTTAAGGTATATGTTACAGGTAGTAAGTTAAATAGTTACCGATTGTACTGATTGGAGACTTTGATTAAGGTCGAATACCGTGCTGGTAAGTCAACGGGCCACCTGGATGGGTTTAGTCGAAACCATGTTATTTCCGTTAAGCGATGATACATGTTTTCTACCTACTTCTGTAGAAGCAATGCAACAGGGAGACTATTCAATTGGTTCAACTCTAGACCAATAATTGTAAGATAAAATTCAAAGTGGCTATTTAACAGAACTTGCTTACTTTTACCGTATTTAAAAACTGGTTTGGCAAATACTGCGCTGTATTTAGAAACAAAAAGACATGGCTGCATCTCCTAACACTATGCGTGAAAAATATACAGGGTGTCAAGCAGTGTTGTTGTATTCTTTATGAAAGATGCCGTTGCCGTTATACATAGTACCTATACGTGGGCCACCTTGGTGTTTGATTTACGACATTTATTCACTCTAGATCTTGTAGTTAGAAGCTGTTCGTGTTATTATAGTATTACAGATATTTGGAGTTGTATGCGACGGAAACAAAGCTTTCATTTGTAAATATTTTAAGGATTATTGTGGACTACAAGAAACAAATAAAATACATTTTGACTGCTGTTGTCAATCCGCGCGTAAATGAGCAAGTCTACTACCTACCTATTTTAATGGCAAACCACCTTGGGCGCTTTGGTGATCAGATAGTCCATTATCTGATTGTTCTTAATAATAATGAAACATTACCTACTTGTTGAAGTCTTAAGCTTTATATTGTTTGTTTGTGATTTTTTGTAATATTACTCAGTGAGCTGCCATTAAGAAGGCGATAATTGTTCGCTCATTGTGTTACATTATCTGGTTGTTCGGACTCTGATGCTGAATTATAATAAAACATTACCTACTGGTTGAAGTCTTAAGCTTTATGTTGTTTGTTTGTAATATTACTCAGTGAGCTGCCATTAAGAAGGCGATAATTGTTCGCTCACTTTGTGACCTTATCTGATTGTTCGGACTCCGATGCTTAATAAGAATGAAACATTATTTGTTGAAGTCTTAAGCTTTATATTGTTTGTTTGTGATATTTTGTGATATTACTCAGTGAGCTGCCATTAAGAAGGCGATAATTGTTCGCTCATTTTTGTTATAATTGTTACCCTTAAAATGGTGACCTTATGTTGTTGTAATTAATCTTCTCTGTAATTTAAATAGAAACGATTAAGAACGTTTCAGACTGTTCGTTACTTGACTGTAGGCGATTAAGAACGCTTCAGACTGTAAGTTATTTGACTGGAGGCGATTAAGAACGCTTGTTAATTAACTGGAAACGATTAAGAACGTTTCAGACTGTTTGTTACTTGACTGTAGGCGATTGAGAACGCTTCAGACTGTTAGTTATTTGACTGGAGGCGATTAAGAACGCTTCATACTTGTTAAATAACTGGAAACGATTAAGAACGTTTCAGACTGTTTGTTACTTGACTGTAGGCGATTGAGAACGCTTCAGACTGTTAGTTATTTGACTGGAGGCGATTAAGAACGCTTCATACTTGTTAAATAACTGGAAACGATTAAGAACGTTTCAGACTGTTTGTTACTTGACTGTAGGCGATTAAGAACGCTTCAGACTGTAAGTTATTTGACTGGAGGCGATTAAGAACGCTTCAGACTTGTTAAATAACTGGAAACGATTAAGAACGTTTCAAACCGTTTGTTATTCGACTGACTGTTTAAATCTCGAGTTTTGCCTTAAGAGGTGTTGTTTAAGTCGCGACTTGGAAGGTGTACTTCCTGAACTGGCATTAAGAAGTCAGTTGTGGTGGCATTAAGAAGTCACCTGAACTAGCATTAAGAAGTTAGTTGTGCTGGCATTAAGAAGTCAGCTGAACTGGCATTAAGAAGTCAGTTGTGGTGGCATTAAGAAGTCACCTGAACTAGCATTAAGAAGTTAGTTGTGCTGGCATTAAGAAGTCAGCTGAACTGGCATTAAGAAGTCAGTTGTGGTGGCATTAAGAAGTCACCTGAACTAGCATTAAGAAGTTAGTTGCGCTGGCATTAAGAAGTCAGCTGAACTGGCATTAAGAAGTCAGTTGTGGTGGCATTAAGAAGTCACCTGGGTATGTTAACATTACTTAGTTTAGCTTTAAGTACTTTTATTTTACTTCAAACTCTAACTCTCGCATCACTTGCACGTTTATACTTGCTCCCCCCTGATGTATAATATATTCACACACTCAAAAACACACATACGCGCGTGCGCACGCACACAAGCATACACACACACACATTTGGCACATGTGTATATTTTTGCTTCATTGTTATTTGAGAGTTTTGCAATGTTGTTAAATTAGTTAAGTAACAGCCACCTTGTTTTAGCTCATAGAATTTGACCCCCACGGGACAGGCTGTGCCTAGTGTGGGAGTCATAGAGTCTAATTATCTTTATGTTTCTGTTTTGGTTAATGAACACATTTTTGTTTAATTTATTTACTTTACATGGAGAATGCTGCTCGGGGCGAGCAGCAGTACAGGAAGGCCGACTGTTAGGCATTTCCGAACGCAACTCGTCAAGCGCACCATTCCCCGCCATTATTTGACGTTTGTTTAGCTATCTCGCTCTCTCTTTTCTGTACAACTTGTATTTGTTTTAGTTTGTGAATAAATTGTAATTTAAATGGTTTAATGCGTTTTTCTGAGCTTCCCTTTTAGTATATTTTTGTCTGTGAATAAACATCCATTTGCAATCCAACGCCCCCATTGCTTGCGAATTACGGGTACCATTCGTCTAATGTATTTCTTCAGGCCTAAAATGAATCTTAACGATTAATTACGAGCAGCTGTGGCAGTGGATCGGCAACGATCGCTGTTGTAAAGCGGCACACGCTCGGTCGAAAATGAGATAGATGACCACCCCGACCGAACTCCGTGCTTCGGAGGGCACATTAAGCAGATGGTTTTTGACGTCGTTCTAGTCGTCGTTCGAACATCTAGTTAGTCGTTAAGCCTAGTTGGAGGCCTTAGGGCGGCTTGATAACATCCGACATTAAGTTTACTCACTAACCTCACATCAATACAACAATCCGCACTGAGCCCGCGTGTTGATGTATGGCTCGTGCCACCTTATAGTTGAGGTGAGGCCTGTGCCCAGCAGTGGGACGTACGTGTTAATTTACGCCTTTTCAAGACTAGTGCCTATACTTACAAAATAACGTTACAAATCATGAAACTTGAAAACCTCACGACTACTATGTTTAGTATTTTATTTATTCAATCGAGAAGCCATTGCAAAATCACACGGATTTAACGGTAACGCTTGGGTCCTTCGATAACGTTTCAATGAACATGATGCTATTGTATGCTACTCCAAGGGCGTACCCAGGTAGGAGCAGGGGGGGGCAGCTGCCCCCCCCTAGAAGTCAATTTTCCTTACAAGTGGGAATTAAAAACGTATTTCTCTCTCTACGAAAAACGAAACAGGTATGAGCTGCCCCCCCCTAGCTGAAATCCTGGTATGAGCTGCCCCCCCCTAGCTGAAATCCTGGGTACGCCCTTGTGCTACTCTGTTCTACCCTTTAGCACCGAGTTTTCCTTCCTATAGCAATAAAAGTCATAATTTTTTTACTAAATTAATGTGCCGCTTCTGAACACCTCTATACTACTCGGGCTGGATAAGTTGAAGCCTGCCACAGCGACGTGTTTGTACCGTACGCCAAAAAACTTGCGATGTGTTCGGTACTATAACTGACGAGCTATGCGGGCGAAACTTCCGATATAAACTGTACTATGTCGCATTCTATCAAGTTTCAACTTATTGCGTACAAACAAAACTACGTATGTACAGTCAGCATCACAACAATGTGAGCCTACAGTGATCAACTGTTTAACTAGTTTTACAATTTAGAGACGCTTCGAACGACATTCGGCTCTGCAACTGTAGTACAATAATAGCTTGTGTCAAACCATTGACACAAGCACAACATTGCACAACATTGACGCTGGCTAGACGTAAAAATAACAATAAAACTATGTACATACCTGTTAGATGGTTCCCAGTGAACTCGAAGTCATCATCCTGGTCCCAATGCTTCAGCGACAGATTTCCCAGCGGCGTGGCGTTAGCGAACTCCAAGTTAGCGAAGTGCCAGTCCAAGATTTGACGGTCGCGTACTGACAAATACACTGAGCTGTGGGAGAATTCTGTGTTATAAAATGTGTTCTATCTTTCTATCTTTTGTGGTTTAAATGGTAGAGGCATTTGGGCATGCCGTTGCGTCCCAAAGTATGATTTTCCCGTGTATTATAGAAAACCAGGAATGACGAATGTACTAAAAAGACCCAAAGAGCACGGATAGTCATTACATCAAGAAACATTTGTCGGTGCGAGAATCAAACAAGCACCTTGAGTCTCAACAAACAATATTAACCAACATAACATACCTACAGTGTTTAATCATGAGGGACACAAGGTAATTAAAAGATTTGAATAAGCGACCACAATCCACTTGACGAACATCGCTTTGGTCCGAGAGTAAGATATTATTTGTGTACAAACACCCGGAAACAGGAGAAAAATGTATCCATTCCATTAATAAAAATTTATGCGGGAATCGAACCTGCGACCCATTTTGCCCCAAGTGGCACAACTGCGCTAAATCAGTCATTGATTGGACATCTTACATCGAGATCATTCAATCTCAAACTAAGCAGAGCTTGTCTATGGTTGCTAATGATTGATAAACAGTCAACAACAACAACAAAAGCAAGTGGTGCCCTCATTGAATGAAAAATCTTAATAGAATGGAAAATAAAGATTCCTATGTACTATGTATGCATGTGTATGTTTGTAGTCACTGAGAGGATAAAGTATTTTAATGTTGTTAAAACAGGACTCAAAATGTTTCGTATTCAATTTAGTTAGCCAAGTGTCAAAAAAAGAAATAAATATCCGGGGACATTATTGCACACAGCGCCATCTAGCCCCAAGATGAGCTAATTGTAGCCCGTTTTTATTGGGATACTAGGCAACGTATGAACATACTTAAATACTTTTTCATTTGTAAATACATACTCATTATACATATGAAACACCCAGACCAATACAAAAATATTTACAATACTGTAAAAATATTTGTGTGCATGAGACATGTTCATGCACACAAATATTTTTACTGTGCGGGGATCGAACCCGCGACCTTTGATGAAGTAGCCAACTTATAACTATGAGTCATTTGCATGGTTTTTTATGTTCCCTATAAATATTAATTGATTTCAAATGTTTTTGTGAAACCACAATCGAAATTTGTTTCAAAATGAGGCCACAATAGGCCTGCAAACTTGGGTGGGCAAGTCCATTTTAAAAGTGTTAAATTTTTGTAAAACAATATTAATATTTTGTAACCCATACTACCTATTATGAAGCAATAATTATGTCAGGAGACCATTTTCATAAACGCAATATTTAATAAGCTGCCGAACAAATTCCTTACGTGCTCCTTACAAAAATAGTGGACGTGACTTAATATGTGCATTTTAAATTGTGATATCCTTGGTAGTATTGATCCTAATGAAGTGATTCTTTTAGGATTGTTTACATAAATGAAAGGTCCTTCGATAATAAACAAAAAAAGTTACAGTCATCTAGCCATTACACCAAATCGGTCGTCATCTGGATGAATGCCAGCTGATTTCTTACCTCGGAGGGTTAGTTTCAAGCTGAGTCAATTTCTCCTCAATACCAGCATTCTGAGTCAGCAAAGTATCGTGCTCGTTACACAGTTGTGTCATCTCCCGGTTCAGACGACGCAAGTTGAACTCTTGCAGGATGCCTGCGTCTCCCGTCGCACCCTTCTCTTTTTGTGCAAGCAGGATATCTTTTTCTGCCTTCATTGATTTCAGCAGCTCTTGGACATCTGTCATTCTGAAATTTAAATTTTTGCGTTCTAAATCCCAATAATATTATAAATGCGAAAGTTTGTATGCATGTGCCATGTTGCTCTTTCACGTAAAAACTACTGAATAGATTTTAATGAAACTTTACAATAATGTTGCTTATATCTCTGAATAGGACATAGGCTAAAGTTTATGAAAAATGAGTCTTTTTTATTTTACTTTAGTCCGAACGAAGTCGCGGGCGGCCGCTAGTATGTGTTGTCTATTTTCAATTTTGACAAAGGTGAGAAGTAATTTCAGTAATGCTTACTTGTCGATGTTAGTTTTGAGCTTGTCTTGCAGTGTGATCAGAGCTTTTAGGTGTTGTATCTGGAAAATGAAAGTTATTTATGAACATGTTACATCTAGTCATCCACTAATAAAGTAACAAAAATCTGTCGAGGCTCGCGGTTGACTGGTAGCGAATGCCTCTAGGCACTAAGTCCGCTATTTGTACCTTTTGCTTGTCATTTTGTGCAATGAAGAATGAATAAATAATTAAAAACATTGTTCATATAATTTTTCAGCATTTTCCATGCAGTGTCTTTATTATAGATCCGAAAACCAGAAAAAGACTTAGGTCTGCTTGGCATCAGGCGGGAATCGAACCCGCGTCTTTCGCAAACCGGGCGACTGCACTAACCACCGTGCTACCGGGACCATTCACAGACCGGCCGAATCTTCTGGTAACATTAAAAACATTTTTGGAAATTAAAAATGTTTACCTGTTTATGCTTAACACTTTTCTGCTGTAGTTTGATCACCCATTCCAATGCTTGCCCAAGAGAGACTGGTGTGTCATTATAGTAGTTGAAGTCCACTTGATGCGACAGATAAGATGTAGCATCCAGAAGACGGTTGAATTCACGTTCCACCTGTAATTGAAATTAAAGATTTTGGTCAGGGTGGCAAAATGGGACAGAATATTCAAGGCCTTAGACTTGAGAGATGTACGAGTATTTGCTCAGCTGAGGTATATCAAAGATTCACAGGCTTGCTGTAAGAGATCCTGATTAGAAAATATATTCCATGTTTTTTTTATACTGTTTTGAAAGAGATAGCTTTTAACGGTAAGACTGGCCGTAGGTGCACAATAAATGTCTGCTTGCTGGTTATAACTTTTTGTATTTAATTTTGTACAATGAAGATTGTTTATTTTACCTTCAGGCACATTTGAAAGTAACACAATGTACTAACATTGTGTTACTTTCAAATGTGCCCACTAGGGCATCAACACATAGTTAACTGCTAACATTCCATTTGTGCAATATTCTTGAACATGTGATGTGTCAATTTTGATAAATTTTACAGGATATAATTAATTAATTACAATACCGGGTTTTCTGCCACATTTAACTGAACGGTAAAATTAGCATTCTGCCGGTTTCGTTCGACGTTTTACAGGTCATCGGGCTATACGCCCCTGTTTTATATCTCGCTTTTGCCATGTGATTTTAAATTTGGTTTCATAATTAATCAATTACTTAAAATGAATAAGTTTCTTTAATATTTGAGAAATTGCATACCATTTCATCCTTGTGTTTGGGTACTTGATTTCCACTTGCCTCGTACAGTGGACATTTTTGTTTGATCTTATGGAGCTCCATGTTCATTTGGAATGACAGAGTTGTAACAGGATTGCCACCGAGACCAGTGACCACCATAGCTCCTGAAAAACATTTTTTTACTTGATAAAGAACATTTTTAATAACTATAGTCAACTTAGGAATTGATTTTTACTAGGGTTACACGAAGTAGGAAGTCAAATAAAATCAAGTTTAGTGATTGCTTTTAATCTAAGGCAATAATCTTTGCATGTCTTTAAATCGGAATAACTGTCTATAAAATTACACATGAATAACCTTTTGAAGAAAGAAATGGTTGAGTTAATTATTTTATTGTTTTTTTATAAGAATTTCTTTGAGGAGGACAAAGAAACCCTCAAAGAAAGGACTTTAAATTTAAACAAGATGACCCAATAAGAACTTTATATCAGCTAATAAACGCAGTGTAAAGCTTACCTAAATCAGCAACATACGGCCCCTTTCTATAAGTTACAATCCTGCCTCCAACCCTGTCTCTACCTTCCAAGATCACCACCTCACAGCCAAATGACAGAAGTTGACGGGCAGCAGCTAATCCTGATACACCTACAATAAGATGCAGACTAATTAACAACTCACATACAAAATGAATACCTTATCTATTAAATCATTGAAATTGATCCTTTTAAACTTTTTGGTGAAATCTTCATGTTTAATCATTTATTTATACCATAAACAAGGCAACATAAATATCTATAGTGACATTAATTTGTTTGGTTAAAATAAATTAAGGTGCCTGATTTAGATTTGAAGGAGTCTAAATAGTCACTACATAGTATGAAACAATGGTCTTTTTTTCTGTCCTTATGTTCCCTTGAATCTTTAAAACTATGTAACTGATTTTATAGAGGTTTGAGCATCCATGAGAGCCCAGGGCAGGTCGCTAGTTGATAATAAAACAACACAAAAACTTTCTGACTACTCATTGAAACTTTCTTAAAAAGTACATACCGGCTCCTATAATGATAACTTTGGGCCTCTGCTTCCCCTTTGCTGGAGTTGGCACAGGAGTGATGCGCTCATATATCCCATAATTTATAAAACCATGCCTTTCCAAAAAAGCATGAGTTCTCATAACCAAAGCAGGATCACCATTGTAAGGAGCCTAAAAACACAATACATTTTTGAGTATTCATATTTTATTACCCTGTATGAATAAAACAAGAAAAAGAAGAAAGAAATAGTATTATGGAAATATTTCTTAGCTGTTAAACTTTAAATGCCATATACACAAGATACAAAATATGTATCAACAGTGAGTGAGTGACAACTATTTGATCAGTTTAATCCTTTTGAAATAACAGGCTGTAGATTTTATATGCATTTGTAGATTGTTTACACTTTTTCCATTGACATTCAAGATAATTGTGAGATGGTCCGCAAAATATGTCTGTGGGATGATTTCTATAAGACATGTCAAAAATTACTTACTTCCATTTTCTGGACAGCATACTCTTGAGTGAGTTGTTTTTTAGGGTCCTCGAACCAAAGCTTAAGGACACGGTTTCTAATCTGAACAAATGCTTGACTAGAAGCACCTTGGAGGTCAGAAAAGCACTCAGCTTCCATCGAGGACATTTTGTCAAAGGGTAGCCGTGACTGAAATGCTGCACCCTCCAAACTGAAACATTGACCAGAAACACAATAAAATCACACTTCTTAAAGGCTGTTTAGTGTTTTAAACCAGCATCATTTTAGCTGACTGACACCCACTGCTGGGCATAGGCCTCCCCCAAGGATCTCCACAACAATCAGACAGCATACTAGACTAAATAAGAATAGAAATCTTTATTTGGCTCTAATAATCATGAATCAAATATAGTAGTGCCTAATTGTTTACTACCATTTACTAAGATAGTCTAGTTGTTGCTTTCTTGCCTAGCTTATTGTTGCAGCCTGAGCTGTGGCACTTCATCAGTTGGAGGCCTGTGTAGGTGGGTACTAAGGGTAACATTGTATTCCACAGCAATTTCGGTAAAACTAAAATACACAAGGAATTTCATATCAAAAGCAAGGTTTCAGGTGCATAAAATATTACACAATTGACTTAAAAATAAAAAAATGTATGTCCATGGAAATTCATTACCTATTAAGCATATCCTTGTAGTTAACTTCTTCAATATCGTCATTTCTGGACTCTTCAATTACCACTTTTGCATTACTCGAATCTTCTTTTTTCAATTCTTTCACTTCAGTTGTTCTGCTCGCAGATGACTCTCTGCGACCTCCCAGAGAAGTCGGGCTCGAAGAAGTTACTTTGCTTTTTTCAGACTGATCCGATTCAGAATCATCTTGTTTAAGTTTTTCATCTAATTCGCGATTTTCAACCTGGATTATCAAAACATAACCTTTAAGTCAAAACAACAGAAATAATAATTTTAAAAATACAATTATGAAATGCATACCCTTGTACGCTTGCGGCGACTCATTTTTTTGAGAATTTTATCAGAATATAGAATCTTTTCAAAGAAAAACCCACAAACTTAATCTATAATCAAAACACCCGGAGAACCAAACAAAACAATCCAACCAAACTGAACAACTGTCACTTTGACGTACAAGTGACAGTAGGGATGTTTGATCCGATCTGATACTTATGTGGATCGATACAAAGCAATACGATCCTCTCGATTTTTGTATCGATACAATGGCTTTCGATCGGTTGGTGGATCAATACAAGTAAAGTGAGGATCGGATCGGATCGCACAATCAGATGAATTCTAAATAAAGGAAAACAAACTTAAAGCATAATATATAATATCGCATTACGGTACTTGTCCGTTGTAGGAACGTCTGTGCCCTTAGAACGACTTTTCTTGCTGGCCAACCATACTTTGAATGAGAGCCGCTATTATGTAGATCTAGCCAGAGTATCTAAATTAATATTTTTACGTACACTTCCCTTTAAAGATTGGCCTATGTAAACAATTTTGTGTTTTACTTTAAATAAACATGTGTGGTTAAAAATACAATTTGTTTAACATTTGTTTATTTACTTGACGTGATACTGGATCGTTCCAAAAAATCGTATCAAATTGATTGGATCGATACAATTAATTACGACCTACTGCGATCCAGAGTATCGATACAAACTGCCTGGTTCGAACATTGGGACAGTAAACATTGCTCCAAAAAACTGATTAGGCAAAGTTAACAAATTTATAAGGCCTAGACTTTATACGAAAATGAAAATAGCTGCATAGTGTAAAAAAACAGTAATGAATGACTGGAGTGTTTTTGAGTTTACAAAACTGAGTGGCTTGATTTTGTTTTGCATTGGGTCCTTTGAATGTCCTTGGATGATTGCTAATGTTGGTAATATTACCTAACCACCACAAATGACCGTCATTTTGAGTTTTGTTTGAAAAGGAGTTCAATCTTTTTTATTGACCTATAGATTTGATTGAAAAGATGTAAACAGAAACTATGAGTGTAAAACAATATGATTTTAACAAAAAATAAAATTAATTCAGTGTGTTAGAAGCAGTCCATACAGGGTGTACTGTAAATAATGATCCAACCGTAAGCCCTACTTTACTCTCCTGCTTGCCTAAAACAGTGAACAAGTTTTCGTTAAAAGTTCTTCTGGGTTACCATGACCAAAATGATTTGTTTTTTCCGCTTACATTCGATTTTTAAACATCACGGAAGATATATTTGTTGTAATACTTTACTTATAGATTGATTGCCTTGCCTGTCAACTCCTAAATACCTTTGCATATTATCATTGCTTTTAAAGTAATTACCTTTTAAAACTTATGTAATTCGAGCTATTCAAAGTTTACAGTTACAGTTTTGTCAAGCTTAAACAGCTTTGTAAGCTGTTTGCTTACACCTAATATAATAATATATAATTTATATAAGGAGATTGAAAATAGGACTTTTCATAAAATTCGTTACTTAAATTATTATTCGCCCTGCGGTACAAAAATTGGCATTGTCATGTTAAAAAAAGATGACACTAAAGAGCATTATTACTTTAAAAATATGAGCAGTTAATCTGATATCAGCCTTTTATTACCGTTCTAGAATCTTATGGAGTTGATTTGGTTTTCTATTAACTGTGGGATATGTTTAAATGCAATAGCCAGTTTGTTTATTCATTAAGCTAAAAACCTCCACTATCTGAAAATTTTATACAATTTTGCCCATTTATTATGGTTTGCATAGAAGCTACCCTTACTAAAAATTATTCCATCCTTAGACAATGCGGTTCAGATTCTTCAGATATTGCTTGTCTGCTCGAAGCATTAGACGCTTAACGTTCCAGTGTGTTGGCATTGCTACCTACCTAGTTTAATATTTAAGTGATAAAGGGTGTAAGAAAGCAGAAGCGATTTTGGTAAAGGTCTTTTAATAAAATTATGTTACACAATATGTCAACGATCAATTTCCATAATAGGGGAAGTTCAGGCAGCGTCAAAATTTTGTAAGCACTTTATCATTTCTACGACAACATTAACGAAGTAAATGTTACACAGTTCGAAAGTGGTTACATATTTTAACTCTGCTGTACATAAAAATAGTTGGTAACGCATAAAGCACTGTTTTGTTTTACAATGTTTTTCTAAAATGGTGGTGAAGAGGACCTTCTTCAGAATAACCAGCAATCTCTTGTGGGACAATCGAACTTTCGTCTATACTGCCGCAAGGGCGACACATGCATTCCAGTGGTGCTTTAGTTGATACCTACAACATACAGAAAAAAATAACATTAGTTAACAATAATCCTTAATTATTTATGCACAATAAACTTATTCATTTATGGAATGTTCAGAGTGATTCATAGATCTAGTGATATCATAACATTATGCGTGAGGAAATCACGCTAGAGGTAAGTTCTTTGAGACGTGAATTCCAATTTGATTTCGAAATAAGTGAACAGAATCACTCTATAACACCAAGTCCAATAGCTCTACTATTATGTGGGTGTATGTCAATAGTAGTCGGGACCTCGATCATGGCAACTTTTTGTAGCACGACTGGTACGCGTTTGCTAAACGTGTGACAGTAGCGATGCTAACGCACTACCAATGCGCTACTGCTTCGTGACTGTTGGACAATCTTGTCGGACGACATCGTGCATCAGGAGGAAAAAAAAACTAAAGCACGCATATCGCGACAGAAGCGCGACAGTATCGCGACTGCATCGCTACAAAAAGTCACGGTGGTTAAAGTTCCTAAAGTAACTGGGTACCAGCGAGACGTTTTTACTAGGTACCTTTATGAATCTTTTCTCCTCATGTTTTGCTTTGGGACAAAATAGAACCACAGACGCTTCTCGTTCTCCAGATTCTTGGCAACAATTGCAAGTGCGCTCCATTTGCCATATTTTGCTTCCTGATACCTAAAATTTAAATTTAAAATCTATTAAGGTGAAACAATATTTTTTGAGATCACTCTTGTTGCTTGTCTGTCTGTTGCACATCAAATTACTTTTTGATGATTTCATATTATTGACGGATGATTGTTCGCATTCTCACCTGCACATAACTAGTACATTTCCCAACACAAGCGAATGAGGGTATTGCTTTTGGCTTGCACCCTGGATGCCGCAGAACGTGAATGACAGGAGTCATTTGACATTCTTGCCCTAAATAAAATTTACAACAAGTTAATCAGTGTAAAATGATTTTCACATTAATATACACAATCACTGAAATATGAAGTAAAATTACCTGTCGAAATCTGTAGGTCTTGAGCTTTTACAGGTTTTTCTTGAATGTGGCACATAGTGCACAGGAAAAGAAATGAAATTGTTATTGTTGAAAACATATTCAAAAAACGGTAGAGTTTAGGTGAAGGGTGATTGACTCTTCGAGTGATCTCAGTAGTGTGACAGAAATAGAATATTTTCTTCCTTATATAGGAATTTGGTAGCCATCTCACCACAGGGTACACGCGTTGAAACAACAAACGCCATTTAACGAACATGTCAAAGAAGCTATTACACGATACTCCAGCTGCGCTGCGTGGTTAAAGTTTAAGTAAAAAGCTAGTTAGTAAAGTTCAACAAAAAGTAATCGGTTTGTTATAATTTAATTTAACGGATATGCCATAATAAACATTAAGATTTGAAAACCTAGGTTTAGGTAAAAAATAAAGGGTTTTTTTAAATAAGGGTCAACCTTTAGATGCAAAACCAGTAGCAAGCTATGTTTTTTTTTGAGGATGAGGGTTTTGGTTCTGCCTTATCTATGTATAGATATATTTATATATTTAATACAATCAATATTTATTTCAGCTGAAAAAATAACAGAAAAGATAGTTTACTAATTTACTAAAATATTGTCTTGTCAAAAAAAATATCTGAGGAATTCACAAAGTGATTTGAATTGCAGGAGAACAAGATTATAACATTACGCATTTTTTTAAATACCTTAGGCGCGCATTTGACCCAATCTTACCTGATCGTGGGCCATGGGCATGTACCAACATGCCGGCCTAACAAATGAATGTTCACTCTGCAATGAGTTCTTGAAGAGGCCCAAGTTGTATTGCGTGTGAAAATGACGGAACTACCTACCTCGTAAGTCGTCCGAACTTTAAATTCTCATAGTTCAGTTTTAAAAAGTAAACACCTGAAACGGGTGCTTTTAACCACTGTGCTGCACCCGGTAGTCAAGTATTTGTGACAGGGCGGTATTCAAACCTAACATCTTTCGCCAATTGCGCTACCGAGATCAGCTGGATGTTTCTGGTGTATCATACCTAGAATAATTTGTCAATCAAATGCACCCCACAACTCAATCAATAAGAAGCATACTGGTATACTACCATTCAATTAGGTAGCTTTCGTGGATTTAACAATAACAAATTGACTTAAAATAATTCAATAGGTAACTATTGTTTCTTTGTTTGTATTTGTTCTAAACAAGAAAGTAATACGATTATTTTGGTCTGGATCAGCTGATTAATTATTCTTAGATAGATAGGTTCTTTAATAGGTAATGCACCTACTCTAATTTATAATCATATTTTTTTTTGTTCTAAATTCATGTTTTCACTTTATATTAGTAATGTTATTTTTCTATGAAAATTTATAATAATTTTAGTGTGCATTATGCCCTACCTTTATTTATATTAAACATATTTCTCCTTTTTATTATTTGTACATAACATTCATAAACAACCTATATACGTCTCACTGCTGGGCACAGGCCGAGCCATACTTCAACACGCGGGCGTAGTGTGAATTATCGGTATTTACTTAAATTATTATTATTGTATCTTTCTGTTAAACTACTTGATTTCTTTTTATTTTTTGTTGCACTGCCTACTGTACTTTTCGACTTAGCCTTATGGTTGACTGGGAGAGAATGCCTTATTAGCGTTAAGTCCACCTTTCGTACCATAAAGTACCATTATTGTGCAATAAAGAATAAATAAATAAATTACATATGTTAATTGCCGCATGTATTAGCTAATGGTCCTGTTTCTTGAAATGAGGAAATCCGTAGGAGAACTAGGTCGTCGATTTAGACCAGCGTATAGTTGAAGTAACAGTGGGCAGGGTACATAACACAAACTACTAATGGCCGTTGAGACCGACAAGTTCTCAAGTGGAGACCATATTTTAAGATCAAACGCAGTGTGCAGGTTTTTGGGTGGATGCGGGCTACCCGCAACCGGCCGCTCTGGAAATCTGTGTTAATAATTATAGTCATTTCTTGTGCACTTGCCTACTCCTGCCGGCAATTTTTCCCAACCCACAGGAGGTTTAAAAGATATCGCTTCATAGCGAATAAGCCACTAAAATGGTCAATCTGATAAGTCTGTTGTCAACACGTTAATCTGTAATGCTTAATTTTTTTGTGTTTTGGTTTGCATTAATTAATATATTTATCTTTTCTGTGTTCTCAAACCCATCGTCACAATCGAATAAGAAAGTCAAATAGTTGGGAAGAGAAGATCTCCTGTTCCCAAACTTTAATCGTGTTTAGCAGTTGGTTCTGGGGTGGCATTCTGCATTTGCTCATCGAAAGAATTCGAAGTGAGATTATATTATAGCGTTTCGTAAAACGTGACTATTTCTACGCGAATTTGATCGTTTGAGTGAAAAGAAGTAAGCCAAATAACATTTAAAAAAATATTCCTACTACAAAAAGTCGGCTACTACACCAAGGGTCCCGGGTTCGATCCCCGCACAGTACAAACATTTGTGTGCATGACCATGTCTGTTTGTATTGGTCTGGGTGTTTCCTATGTATATTAAGTATGTATTTCCAAAAGAAAAAGTATTTAAGTCTGTTTATCCGTTGTCTAGTATCCATAATAACGGACTATAAACTAGCCCACTTGGGACTAGATGGCGCTGTGTGGAATAATGTCCAAAGATACCTATTTATTTTATTTATTCCTATACAAATGAGGGAAAATACCAATTTCATGTGAATCCAATAGACGATTTAAGTTGGCGTTTTTCCTTAAGTGAGATTTGGCGTTAGCCAGAATAGCATGGATGTTCTGCCACTGTTTTCCTCTACTTGGGTTGTAAATTTTTTCACGAGAGGGAAAATTCGACTGAATTAGTTATTTATTATCATTGTTAGTGGTCTCATGTTGGGATCTCTCATATTTTTTAATGACACCATTCCCTAATTTCTTGAAAAACAAACCACAATAGCTACGAAGCCACTTACCATACCATAGCCTACTTACTGGTAGGCTATTTATGTATTTAGTAGATCACGGTAAACTTAGAATTAGTTCTAAGTATAAATAAACCAAGATCTTTGAAAAGTGTCCTACTTTTGAGAATGATAAAAAATACTAAAATTCAACAATCTTCTTAAAATATGCAAATACCTTTGACTAGATATTTATAATCTAGGTGTTGCAGCAGCTCATAAAGCAGGACTTCAAAGACAAAGACTGGCTTTCACCAGTGCCAGTGACTTCTCACTGAGTACCGGCACATCCCTTCTTATTGCGCTTTAGCACACCTTATCTTGAGAGTGCCTGACATGCTTTCGTTTGTCTGATCTTCACTAGTCCATAGAAGATTGAAACGAGTTTTGGGTTAGGGTATAAATTAATATAAATATTTACTACTTTATACTATCTTCTTTATTTTTAATACATTTATATCATTTTACATGATGAAAGACCTTTACCAATTTTTCTGTTATAATAACAAACTAGTGACTAAACAAACAGCCTATTAACTAACCATTTTAACATTCTTTTCATTCTCATTCAGCTACTTATATAAATATTTAAAACGCTATCGACTGAAGTCTCCACATTTGTAGCATTTGCAGTCATCAGGTTCTCGTAGGCGAACTTCCATTATTGCGCGGTCTTCATCTTCAAGCCTTAGGCCGTCGGGGTCGTAGCAGTGTGTGAGGGTCACCAGGCGTTCCCGTAAGAAGTTTTCCCTGCAGCAAAAACACTCCTGCAAAGAAGAAATGAAAACCATGAGAAAACGAAGATATTGCTCGAAAGGTTTCTTTCTGGTTGCCTTGACCAAAAAGAAATTAATTTCAATTCTCAGTTTTTGAAAAATAATAAACTGCCTGTGTATCTTTGAGTCAAAGAAAATTATAATGACTGCTTTCTCTTTAATAATGAAAAAAGAATCGGCCCTACTATCTTAAGGGTGCCATGAAACATACGACTGGTTAAATTGATTGATAAGAACCAACTTAAACACACCAAACCTCAACGATGAGGCATTATTACTTTACCTTTAAAAATCCTGTTGCTGTTGAGACTGATGGCTGAACTTGACTACTGCACATGCCTTCACATTTGTTCACACTAACTTCCCCACTACATGAACGGATCAGTCTGCCCATGTCATCGTATTCCTCTGCAATACACAAAGAAAAACAGTTAAAAACGCCACTCATCTAGATACAGCAGGATAAGGACTACCAATAATATACTCGGACTTTTGAAAGTGCAGTTTAAAGACAGAAAGTGAGCAGATTTTCAAGGAAATTACAGATTTTCTGTCAACCCTTGTATTTTTTCTGAACCTCATAAAAAGTCCAAGTGTAGTTACGAGTACGTGTCATCAAATAATGCAAAAAAGCAGTCACCTTTGGTAACATGAATTTCCGTTGGCATGGTCTCACATGTTTCCTCGGCAGAACAATACAGAACTGCAATACAAAATAGTACCAAGATTTGCAAATAAATAGACAGTTTGGTGTTAAGCATTTTAACAACTTGTGTAGTTGCTGGGTTGATAATAAAATGGAAAGTGCCTTATCATAATGGGGCTGTCCTTTTATATGGGTAAATATCGGTCAGCACCGAGGGGATGGGGTGAAAACCCCTGCAATGTTATCAGCGGGAAACCACAAGTCTAATTGAAATATCTGGTCGTGAAGAAAAGACAAAAAATTACATGTGCCTTATACCCTACATACCTACCTAATCTTACCAATATTATGAATGTGAAAGTTTGCTACTTTACTTAATTAAAAAAGTTAATTGAACCTACTACTTTTTGAGAATAAACAATACAAAGTTTAAGTACGGGGTTATTTTTTCAGTCAATTATGAAAAGTTCACCACAATCTTTCCCACAAATACTTACTCTTTTTAAATTGTTATAAGAATGGAAGTCAAATCAACAGTTTTTTATTTATTCCTATCTGTTGAATCCAGTGATATTCAACAAAATATCGATTTTTGCAAACATCATCATTATCAACGGCCACACGACGTCCACTGCGAACCTTAGCAGGCTGCGAACATATTGTGATTTTTTCAAATGGGCGTAGTAGGTCAAATCCTAAACCATGAGAAAGTAAGAAAAATGCTGTGTGGAATTTTATTTTAATGTCCAGTGATATTTGTTCTTTTTTTTTTAAATAAATATTTAACCCTGTTTTAACACTCGCCGGGAATAAAAACAGTTTTTTTGAAAGAAAAGTCATTTATTAAATATACTCGTGTCGCTCATTAGGAACAAATTCTGGAGAGTTATGCATGCATGGCAAACTAAAATCGTTTTTAACAAAATATTTTTATTTTCCTTACATTATCGAAATCAATGAATAAATTATTCAAAAAGATTCTTCTTATCAAGAAATAATGAATGCATTTCCTTTTTTTTGTGGGTATATCCTCATGTAGAGTTACGATAAGTTTAAATATCGGACTATGTATAGCCCCACGGCACTCAACCGTGGCACTTAGGCGGCAAAACTGGATCCACAAAAGATTTACCGCATTGCTTCACCACCGGTACTAAGCAAAAATTTTACTGGCGCCTATAATTTCAATTTAAAAAAAAATGCCATTCTGAATAGGTTATTGTTTTGTGAATTGAAGGAAAAAAATATTTATTTAAAAACGAGACCCTCCTCTTTGTTCGCCATAATTTATTGTTACTTTCCAGAAACTGATCCTTTCAAGCGACGACTTTCAGATGACGTAATAATTCAGAGTGACTTTTAATTCCAAACCAACTTGACCCACCAAACACGGGACAGCCTGTATACGTAAAGTAAATAATATTTCCTTTATCTGCAAATATGATGTTCTCCTTTGTGATTTCTTACACGACTTTAAAAATGTGAAGAACCTCAAATCGACTGATTATAAACCAATATCCAATCAAGCTATCAAATCCATTGGATTGCGTTAGAGTAGAAGATTTTATAGGTGATCATGCCTTTGCCACCATCGTTAAAAAAACGTTAGTGACACTGACAGCACTCTTAGGGTACGTTCCAAAACGAGTAGTGTAGAGTGATTTTTACCCTCGGTGAAAAGAAGGAGACAGAACTATAAATTAGGAACAACATTTAGGAACGCTATCGAGTGATTTTTAACGAAAGATTGTTTTTGAACGGTTTCGGGTAAATGTGTCACTGTCATATTTTCAAGCAAATTCACTAAACAACGATAACGTTCAAATGTTCTAACAGACGAAAATACTATCCGATTTTATTTACTAAAACTTCATGATCAATGTTCAGTTTGTCTGACTAAAGATAACCACGAAAAGTAGCAAAACTTCTACCTGACAGCTGTCAGGTGAATTCTACCTGGCCCCCGACGTCGGTAGAAATCGCACTTGTCAGTGTGAAAATCACTCTCACCCAACCCGTTCCAAATTGCATGTGAAACTGTCAGAGTAAACGGTCGGTTACTCTCGGTTTCACTCGGGTTGCTTTAGGAACGCGTCAGAGTGATTTTCGCACCACCCAGAGTGACATTTACTCGTTTTGGAACAGCCCCTTATCTTATCTTCCGGCCGTCAAACTCGATCTGTCAAATTGTCAAGACTGTCAAAAAATTGCATCGTCTCGTCCTTCGCCGCACCGCAAAAATATTTGCCCTGAAAGAAAACGTTGCAATAATGGCTATTGACGAAAATTTGATTGTCCTATTGATCCTTCTATTCTCATGGGTTGAATACCTGTGGGAGTTATATCTCTCTTTGCGTCAAGTAAGTACTTCTTATGAATTTTGTGTAAAATGCATTCTTCTGGTCTAACCTGCAGTTTATCTGTTATCAAATAGGTGCTATATTAAATTTGTATCACATTTATATCACAATCAAATACAATGTGTGCCCATCAGACAGAATGACAAAACCAAACGGAAGGAACTAACTAAATAACTTGTTTTCTCAACCCATCTTGTTATTGGCTTCAATATCAATAGAATCAATTCATTATTCGTTGAAAATTAATTTAATATTTTTTCCGATTATTCCTTTTCCTATTTACAAGTCATAAAAGCTATAGCCAAAATTTCTGCCCACCCAATCTAAAAGATAAGATATTTTCATTTGCAACGTTTCACAAGAAGTACTGAAAAATGTTCTTTGACCTGTTTCAGCTGAATATCTACAAGACGAATAATACTATTCCAAGTGACTTGAAGGACATGCTCAATGAAGAATCGTTCAAGAAGGCTCGAATCTATGGAATAGATAAGTCTCAATTTAAAATTGTAAAAGAACTGTATAGTATAACATTGACAACTTTCATACTTTATAATCAATGGATCTATTCAGCATGGCACAAATCTGAAGAAATAGCATCAGTTTTCGGCATCACAAAAGATAGAGAAATACTCCTCAGTTGTGTATTTATGACTTTTGTTACTGTGTTCAACTTCATTGTGAACATGCCTTTCACAATTTATGGGATATTTGTTCTGGAAGAAAAACATGGTTTTAATAAACAAACAATTGGGTTTTTTATAAAAGATCAAATAAAATCATTAGTTTTGAGCTTAGTGATCACATTGCCTATTATATCTGTGGCAATATATATTATTATGCTCGGCGGCAACATGTTTGTGGTGTGGCTATGGCTATTCACAACTGTTGCAACTTTGATATTGCTAACACTTTACCCATCAGTCATTGCACCACTTTTTGACAAGTTTGTCCCCTTGCCAGATGGCCCTCTCAGGAAAGGTATTGAGAATCTAGCATCCAAGCTTAGTTTTCCACTTTCTCAAGTGTTTATCGTGGAGGGATCCAAAAGATCAGCTCATAGCAATGCATACTTCAGCGGTCTGTTTGGTGCCAAGAGAATTGTCTTATTTGATACACTTTTGGAAAAGTATGATGAAGAGAAAAAGCAGACAACCGGGTGCACAGACAATGAAATATTAGGTGTACTGGCTCATGAATTAGGTCATTGGAGCTGTAACCACATTTACAAGTCCATTGTTCTCACAGAAGTCAATTTGCTGCTCCTATTCACTGCATTTGGGCTATTATTTAAGTATTCTATGTTGTACACATCTCTTGGCTTCCCTGATGGTCAAGAGCCAATTATTATTGGCCTCATTGTTGTTTTACAGATGATACTTGCTCCTTACAATTCCATTCTGTCCTACTTTACAACTGCTTTGTCAAGAAAGTTTGAATTTGAAGCTGACGACTTCGCTGTCTCTCTAAATTACCCTGATGAGTTGAGGTCAGCTCTTATAAAATTAGGTAAAGATAATTTGGATTACCCAATTTATGATAAGCTGTATTCAGCATGGTACCATTCCCATCCAACATTATTGCATAGAATTGAAAATATTAGGAACCAAACTACCAATAAAAAGGCTAACTAAGTTAATATTAACTTTAATTACACAATACAAGGACACTATGCATTTTAAATAGTACAACTTAAATAATACATAATTATTTTGTGTATACTTTTATATTAGGTCTATAGTTCAGTCTTTATTTTATATAATTAACATACAATATAATATCTTATGACAATAATTTGGTTTGAGTACATTCTTTTTTTGCATTTAGTAACTTTTCTTGCTGGCTGGACTTATTGTAATTTTGTAGCTGTGTTTGGTATTTAAAACATTATTAGGTTGATTTTTTACTGAATTTTTATAGTAATTTTATATAATATTTTTGTAGTGTGTAGTTGAACAATATGAGTTCCAAGGCGAAGCCTTAATATGTAAGTGTGATTCTCTACTGAAGTGGAGATTTCCGGTCAAACTCGATCATCATTAATTTTGTCAAAACATCATTCTTGTCATTTTTGTGTCATATAATGTTTGCAAAAGCACAGATCCGCTCAACTTTACTTTGGGCATGCACCCTTAGGCATAACTGTAAAAGGAAATATCATCTTAAATTGAATGTTCTATAGCAGAAACATAACAATTCGCATGTCAGCAACACCAAAAATACTTACCAATAAATTACTATAATTAGGGAGGTATCTACTTTCCGTAGCTAAGATTGTGATAGGATAGGTGAGTACTGTTTCTACTGTAACATAATGGATAAGTAGTGTTAAACGTTTTATACATGTGTCAACATACTTTTCAAATGTAAGCTGAGTTTGCTTCTCTTTATGGTTCAGACTTAGACTTTTCCTATTACGCATTAAATAAAACCATTCATAGAGTTCTATATTTTTTGTCTTGATATTATTTATAATTCCAGTTTGCTACAAACGAAAATATTCATTCCTGATTTTCATATAATGTGAAATCACTCAGCAAAACAGTGGCATCTGGTTATCTGTACTTGTAGAAAATTGTTAAACATCTAAATTAATCAAACCATTAATAGGTAATCAGTTCTGTAAATCTAGCTTATAACTATTTTGTAATAAAGTTTTTAGTTCATGTGAAGCCAGAGTTTGATTGACTGTTGATTCTGTTACTTTTCCTGAAAAGAAAGGTTTTTTTTGTGAGTTTAAATTTATAATATGAGGTGCAGCAGTATTGCTTTAAATCGTTTCGAATCGTTCCTTTTGAAAAATAGTTGACTACCTTGTGAATTGCTCAGCCTGCTCTAAAGTGTCAGGCAGAGGATAATCTTTTGTTTCAGGTAGAGGAACGATGAAAATTATCTGAGCAAATGAAATCACTGCCAACAGAATTAAAGGAAGGTCTGGGTACAGAACATCTAAGCTGATAACTCCGGGCGCCACCATGGCGGCGATTCGGGCAAAAGTTGTGACGCCGCCTACTCCTCCATTCCTTCCTATCGTTGGAAACAACTCCCCGGAGAACAGGTAAAGCGCTGGTCCCGAACCCTGAAAATATTTGTTTACTTTTAGTCATTGCACAATAATTGGTGGTACAGTCAATGGCTCATCAGGTTACTTCATTTTCATTTTTTATCCCGCTCTTGCCAAATGAATTGACTGGTATCGTACAAAGTTGGTACAATTAGTATTGAACATGAGTAAAAATAGATTTCTCAGCTAGATCTCCAAGTAGGAAAGTATTAAAAAATTAAAAATGCAATAATTGAATAATGCCAATAACTGAGTTAGGTAAATCGAACTTGAAAAACGACGTGATGATTCGATTCGTGACGAGTTAGATGAGATTTTTACGTCAAAATATAACTTAATCTTTCTAATAACGTTATTAAGGTACACACCGCCAAACCAGCAAATCCTATGCTAGCGAACAATAATCGTGGCCAGTCGTTGCTAAAAACGTCTTTAGGGGTAGCTAAAATAAGCACGAAGCACAGCCCAGTGAGAACTTGGAATGTGATCACAGTTGTTTTTCTTCCTAATTTGGTCACAATTAGAGCACAAACTAGAGTGCCAGGAACGTAGATGATTCCACTTAATGCCACAGCTAAGAAAATATTACCTCCTATCATGCCCAGGTATTGAGCGAACGTGTTAAATGCTAAACCTGTGAAGAACCTAAAAAAGCGAATACATATATGCATTAGGTAAAGTCTAAGTTCTACTGAGGCTATTTGATCCATTTGACCAGACCACCAATACCAAACACAGGAAGATCGTCTAAGCTGAAATGAAGCGCCCCTCCACTGCGTCTACGCATATAAGCAAGTACTACTACTACTACTTGTGTTGTACTACTGTAAATATCTGCTTGTGTACGAATAAATAAATAGGGTAGAGGTACCATTAAATGAACGATTAAGCGTTCTTTGTAACTTTGAGTATTTTTTTCTCGCCCTTTTCTAGCTGTTAGCACTTGCTGTTATTTTTTAATGGTTTCGGTATATACTCAAGATTCTATTAGTTTAAGAGAATAATGCCTAAAACCTACCAGTTATTAATGAAAAAATGTTTTCTATAAAACTTTTGCTTTTTGCCCTAAAGATGAACACTGTGCCCTAATATGAACGTTTTGAACCCAATAGATGAACTACCATTTTAACGGGTATAACTATGGTGTAAATGTTATTGGAATTCTTTAATAAGCAATGAACTAAAGTAGATCTTTTGAATAAGTAGTTTTTTTATATTAAATATCATCATGTAAATACATTAACATGAAAATTTGTACTTCTTAACTGTGTTTTTGTGTTTTTTCTGGAAGAAAAATCTATCTCTTTACCAAAAAATCTCATATTGCAATAATAAAATAATTATTCGTAGGCGTTCACACTCTAATAACGTGTTGGTGTCCTTGAAATTAATTAACAACGTTCGAATTTAAGAATATTTTGATGTCTGAAATTCAAACCTCATTATGTGGTTCAAGTTTTGGGGTATCAATCCAAAAGTTGAACAATGAACGGTTTCATACTAAATGATTAAAATAAATTGTCGTGAAACTTAACAATAACACAGAAAATCTATGTTCAACTTTTGGTAGGTGACTTCATAATACTTCTATTGACTAATTTAAACGGTTTTAACTTGACTTACAAAATGATTTATTAGGTTTTTGGAGTCTGTAAATATAAGCACTTTCTCCATTAGTTGAACGCCGTTCATTTATTGGATCCAAAGGACAATGTTGAATCCATTACTTGAACAGTAAATTTCTCGAAATATATGGTAAATAATGTAAATCTGCTACAAACCAATTGAAACTAAACATATCAAGATTTTAATAAAACCGAAACCATTCAAACACAGCTGTTATTACGTGTTTGACTTAACATTATGCTTAAGCGTGGAGGCTGCGTACCTTAAGTAGGTTTCCATAGAAAATTGTTTTTTGCCAGGAACAGCTTGCGAAACAGCCGATTGTAAGCGCGTCCGTGACATTTGTGTCAATATTTTAATGTTGTTAGGAAGAAAAAGGGGCACTTTATTACATGTATAAATATTTCATAAAAGAAAGGGGCAATTATTTTTTTATTGAATTATTTCTATCGATCGTTCATCTATTGGGGGTCGTTCATCTTTTGGTTCCTCTACCCTACTACTCTTTTTTGCGGAGATGCGGTGGAGGGGCGCCTCATTCCAGATCAGACTATCCCTAACACGATTTTTTTGAAGCATTAGTAGGTACTTCATATTACCAATTAGTTGATAGTAATAAGGTTTTCTGCCTCATATTTTTTAACTTGAAGAATGTCATAAATCCTATATCTTTTCCCTCTAATCCATTAAATTTCAAAAACAAATGTTTTACTCTTCTAAAGTCGCTTTCCCTGCCGTTTTGTATTGCAGCTTTCCTTAGAACTTCTGCAAAATTGAAAAAAAAGCATCGGTTCTGTCATTCAAGCCTGCCTAAGAATTTCACATTAAAGCGAAGGTTACCAAGAGCTTTTTCAGTTTGCCCTGTAGCTAATAGCCATCGAGGTGATTCCGGTAACCAAAACCAATATAACATGTACAATGCTGACAAGCTTGCCAGACCGAATTCTAGCTTTCTCCAGTCTCTGAGGTAGTATGCTAAACTTGCCATAACAGCACTACCAAATCCAAAAGGTAACTGATAAAGCACAGGAATCGTGGTGCGCCATTTGCCGCTTACCACCTGTAATCAATACACATAGGTGAACGGTTAGTTATGTCTTGCCTATACAGGGTGATCAATCCAAATGGGTCAGCAGCGGTCAGTCAGAAACTATGAGAGATAGCGAAATCTGTTCTTAGGAACTATGGCTTCGATTGTAGATTTAATAAAATTGGCATTCTATTTTTTTTTAATCTCATACATAGCCGGGAGTCGAGCCTGTTGGTCTTGACAATAAAAAACACTATTATTATGTCGTCTCGTAGTGCCATTTGGATTGATCACCCTGTATACAGAAGGCCACAAAACAAAAGTATGTAACAAATTACCATGCCAAAACTTCTTCGTTCATAAGTTCTTGAGAAAAAAAACAAGTTTGGAGAATTAGTTATGAAACATTGATTTATTTACCTCCATGCAAACCACAAATGAAATAATTCCTGAACCTCCAGAAGCTAGCGCCAAAGTGAACCAAACTGCCAACCAACACCAGTACCAAGTGAGTACGCTGGCAATGTAACTGCATACGCTTTGCATCACGATAGCAACCATCAGTGGCATTCGACGGCCGTATTTGTCTGCGAGGACACCGAATATGATGCCCCCGAGAAGAATACCCCACATCATCACACATTGGGTCAGCTAGAAAAAACGTTACCTATTCGTTATCTCATCACTAAGTTGATTCATACAATCTTAACTAATGTGTGACCTAACTACCTACATAACAGTAAGGTTATTATTTATCCCCATCTATAATGAATACTAAATATACTCACTACATATATCCTCTAAATACTTTAAATATCTTCACACTTCTATGTTAGGTACTTACTATTGAAGGCCAATCTTCAATAGTAAGTACCTAACGTAGAAGTGTGAAGATTGGCAATTTTACTAGACTTTACATCTCATTAGGTGTAATCATCCTCCCAGCCAGTCGGGCGTTCTTCATCCAAATGGATCGATGCCCTAAGGACACTGGCGTGATCGGAATACAAAAAGCTCAGCACCGGGAGTTCTGGCGCACCTTAGGAGGGGTCTACAACTACAAAACTGCACAGCAGAATAGCAGTGGACTGCAAACAGGTTCATCATTCGAGGGGTCTATAACTACAACACTTTGCACAGCAGAATAGCAGTGGACTACAAACAATCATCAACATCACAATGATTCTTACTGCAGCTAATCTCGTGTGACATCGAGACAGTTTAGGTATTCCTTGCTGATTTGAAATAAATACCCTGTTGGCTGTAGGTAGCATGAGATGGATCATGACTAATAAGCATGCTTTTTGAAGGATACGTACATGTACCATCCAGTGCTTTGAACATACAAAGTTCCATTCCGAAGTAATGGTTTTCTTGAACACAGTATCGTCGTACACAAAATGCTGGCATTCAACCAAAGGTATCATTGCACGGTCCATCCAAGGAGCGTGGGATAAAACGACTGGATCGAATACGAGGCACGGCAGTTCCTCAATAAGCTGTAAGATAAACCTAACAAGGTAGTTTGAAAGTATTTTAACTAATATTTTTGACATTCAATTGGAAAAAAGGGTTCCGAGGTGGGATGGACACATGTTGACCACTCAGTCTTGTAGCTTTGCAGCAAGGACCCACCGACGTTCAACGGCGACGGCTGCTTTATTTTAAACAAAACTATATTTGCTTCAAAACCAGAAAGTGAACGCTAATGATCACAAAGGTAAAGTTGTACTGTTGGATTATTCTGGAGTTGGAGTCTGTACTGGCGCTGTGTCTATGTTGGTTAGAGGAGAAAACTTACTGGACAGCACATTTTACGCCATTCTTCATCTGTATAATCTGACATCGAGTCTGGTTTCTTACACCAAAATTCTTGTGGTGGGGCCATAAATATAATATTTAGTTGATACCACGCTATTGGTAGTTTCAGCAATGACATCATTAGACTTATCCGACACTGCCAAATACCAAAATCTCCGATAGCTTTTGCTACGATATCATCCAGGGCACTACCGCTTGACCTGGTACCACGCGACATTTCCGTGAAAATTTACACTGAAATAGTAAATTCATAGTGCTTATGTATCTGGGACATCCTTACCCATTCTATCGAAACCTGTGCTAAGCACAGGACGTTGATTTATTTAAGTATTCCAGACAATCAAACAGCTATACAGCTACCTGCCCAGCTGGAGCGTTGCTACGAACTCTATCCTTACCTACCTCTGTAATATACATAAACATACCTATAAACTGACCTATTACGATAAGAAAGAAAGCTAAAAGCAAATTTTATTCCTTCTATTAAATAGTAGGAATTTATCAGACACAGTGCTACGACCACGGCCGGTTTTCTTCCTTTAAAAAATAATAGCATTAAGGTTAAGCTTGTCTATGGATGCTTTTATAGAAAATGGCAGCTTCCCCTCCTCCCGCGGATGATGAGGTTTCTAGTCTAAGGATTGTCTTTGGTTTGTAACCTAGGTTACGCTTTTGTTGATTGTCATTTGTGTCAAGTATTGTCAGGTTGGTTTTTATTTCATTGTGTCAACAATTATATTTTTTTCAGAAAATATAAATGCTTAAAAGAAAATAAACTTACCTACCCATCAGAAAATGCGGTAAGATTGTTTGGAAACATAATTGTAGAAGACAATCAAGTTTTGGAAAATAGCCCACATCAACAGGGTTTAATAAAAGAGTTGAAACATCAAATTCAGTCCAAGCATTCATCAGCATTCATATGATTCTTTGGGTTGTAAGCAACACAAAAGTGTAGTTGCAAAAAGCTGTTTTGATTTAACTCTGCGATTAACTGTGCAACATTATAAACAAAAATCTCAAGGTACGGATGTTTGTAGATTGGAAAAGACGATTTTGCCCTCTATGCAGCGTAAAGCATTTACTAAATATTAAACAAAATTAAGAAATAAAAGGCATACTAAGTGAAAATTGTTTAATTTATACCCAATTTATATTTCCAAAGAAAACAAGCAGAATTTAGGTAGGTACCTACCTATAATATACCGTACCGTTATAAATCAACAAATATATACAAAAAGGTTTTTTTTTTGTTAAACCTTTTTGTATATATTTGTGGATTTATAACGTTAACATCGTTGCCGCATTATGAAAAAACAATTAAAACAAAAAAAGCTGTCAAAATCTTTACATGCGGAAATCTCTATGGATCCTAAGGCGAGTTTTTTGCTACGGAAGTTACCCGTCTGAACCTGTTCCCTATCTAGTTTGTGGCTACGACGATTGACATCAGCAGTTGACATTTCATCGCTGATAGGTAAATGATAGAGTGCGATAGAGTAACTATCAGAGGGCCAAGTGCGAGTTATCTTGATCCCTCGGAATCGTATCGAGCTCATAAAACGCGGGCTAGTATAAACAGCGGATAGATTAGTATAAATAGGTTTTCTATATGAGCCAGACAGCAAAAACATTAATGGTCATCAAATACACGAAGTACACACCCATGATGACAAGCCCAGTAATTTAATTCGAGATCTGCATTTCTAAAATGAACTAATGAATGAGGATACTGCGCTATCGTCATTCTATAAACAACTGCTAAGTACCTATTTAGTCTTGAGTCAAACTGCTTTTCCTCTCACATCTTGCCTACTCGTTAGCTCACCTGAAACCTCACCTACCGCGTGCGGTGGCACTTTCGGTCGTTTCGCACATGATACCAAAGTTGAGGGTAATAAACAATAAAGAAGGGAGAATCCTGATATCAAATCACAGATACCTACTAAACCAAAGTTACCAAGTTGCTCTTATACCTTCGTTTCATGATCTGTGAGGTCTATAGTTTGGCGTTTCATTGATTGAAAAGTTTATTAACATGCAAACTCTAAAAAGTTTGCACAGGAAACTTTTCAGAGGAGAGGACTTCCTTTTCAAAGAAGGTGAATAGTGAGTACCTATACACATCCATTGAACTCGTCCATCATCTTAACTCATGGGAAATGTGATACTTGATCGGTCACAACAAAACTTAGTAAACGGCACATAAACAGGTACTCAGCATCCACCCGTTTTGCAAGTGTTGTAGCTTAGGCTTTATTGATGTTCAAGTAGGTACAAAAGGCCACACACGTCGAACGTACCTACATAAGAAATACCTACTTCATCAGTGTAGGTATCGTCTACTTCTATATGAGTTTACTGCAAGTAGGTAGGTGATACCTCATAAAAAATAAAATGAGAGTTGTTTGATGTATGTGTGCATCGTTAAACTAATTTAAAATTATATTTTTAACTAATTCAAAATTATATTTCATAATGAAATAATCAAAAGTTTTATTAAACATACCTGGAATTTATTGCCTGTGCCTGGAATGCAACTTTTTCATAACTTACTTTTTTCAAAAGTTTCAAATTTTTCGGCATCGCGGATGCGTTTAGTTTTCGCTATGAATATTTAGAATACAATTAAAAAATTAACTTAATATTTTATGAATGTGTTTGTGCCATTTATTACATAATATGTTCTACATTTAAATGTGTGAAGACCACTATTTTAATTTAACCACTTACTTATCTAAGTATTTTAATGTAATTTTTTTCATCCACGTAAAGGATACAAGAACAAAACGTAGTGGGGTTACCACTTTATTTAGCCTACCCTTAATAATGTTACTTTTAATTCAAGTATTCTAATTCTTCAACAACTACGAGTTCTAATTGTGTTTCGTTACAAAACCCAGACTAAAATGAGGCTTTTAGTAAAGTAGGCCAAACCGTAAACTATTAGGAATACGAAAAAATACTTGAAAGTCTCGAGTCCGACCTTGACAAGAAACTAAAATGCATACTCAGATTGAAAAAAAACACTTGCTGGAATTCGAACTTGTTGGTTTGTATTGGAAAAAAAGTCAACCTGTATTATTGGGTTCATATTAAATGGAAAACAAAAGGAAAGGTCTCATTTGTTGGTGTTTCTTTGAATTTTCTTTATTATTGCAAAACTGACCTTTTAAACCTCGAATCGTGGGTACCAGCTAATTTTTTACTTGTACCAGGCACTCAGTGCCTGGTTCAAATTCGTATTTGCAGTCATTAATTGCAAATCATAAGTATCTTTCTAGACACTTCTTTCGACTATTGAAGCAGCTCTATTACCACAATTCAGATCTCATACTATTTAATTTAGCTGATCGTTTAAAAAAAATCTTCACTGACGACTATAGATTTATGAACGTTCTTTTTCACACAAAAAGGTGGCGTACGTACCCATAGTGCAATATTTGTTAGTCAAAATAGGTTTTTGACGTGATAACGTCTTTAAAATCGTTTTAGTGGGGTGACATGTTCAGAAACTTGTGTCACACCAAAACCTCACGAGCGCGATCGCAGGTATAACGAAAGAGAGACGGACCGATCTCCCGTCTCATCTCGAGTTCTCCCAGTCATTCCGTGAAATGCCGTTATCACGTAAACATCTCGATCGTAAACCTACTTTACAAACAACCAATTTTTTTTAATTAGGGTTTTCCGACTTAGAAAGTGTACCGTCAATAATCCCGCCAGAATCCGTGGCGTTTCATTTGTTCCCGAGATTGTTTATTCGATAGCCTTGTTTAAGCATTTACTTTTAAAATCAGTGTGTAGAGCCCGCGCGCCCAAAATGTTTGCTATTTTATTCAACCGAGTGTAAAATTTGATTGCAGCTGGCAACACTAACTGGGGTCCTATTCGATAGCTCTTTTGCAATGGAACATAAACCTTTATGATATATTTATATAGTTGTCTCTTTCACTCTTTATTAACAAGAAAGAGTTCACCGACTCATTTCAGAATCAGTTTTCATATTGCAAGATTCACCCCCAAGTTCTGTCAAATAATGTCAATCACAAAATATTTCCTTACTCAGAGAAAATCGCTAGCTTCAAGGTCTGCAACTCTCAAGTGGTATCACTGGTATCTCTACGCTAGTGAGAAATGTCGTACGGTGATTTGTAAAGTGCAAATTGAATTAGGCTAATTATATTATATTCGCTTTTGTATGTTTACATCTTGAAGTAAGTACAATGCCTTTGGCCAACTCGTCGGATCCTTGGCGAATGCAGAATGTCGCAGACGGCTCGGTATGTTTGTCAATTTGTTTGCGTAGCTAATTAATCAGAATTTGTTGTACCTACTCTGGGTTTTCCTTCTCTGGTTACTCATTCGTGTTGGTGAAAAGGCGCTTGTAACAGGTGACGTTAGTAAAATCCCCTTACTTTAGAAACTTCACGCCCACTTTATGTTCTGTAATATTCCCTAAAATTTAATTAATTCCTTAAGAAAATTAATTTTACAAACGCTTTTTCCTGTGGTTTTAAGGCAATTAAATTTACGATTCTTATGTTTAGTTCCCAGTTATTGTTTGTTATTTCATGTTTCTATAAATAATCAATCACCTACAACTTTATTAAAATAATAGTTTCGTTTATATGTCAATAACTGTTCTTTGAGAAAACAGACAGCTTTATAGTCTTGTGTCTAAAATCTCTTCTGAAAAAAGGATTTATTTACCAAGATCCTTTGAATTCTATTAGGTATACCTAAATATTGACTGATTAAACCATTTCTTAATGAAACATATTGATTGAATTATGTTTTTTTATATAGCGTGCTAACCTGGGACAGACACCAGGCAGTCTACCAATGGTTGTAGAGAATGCAGAGTCTCGGCAGGCTTCCACCGCTGAAGGTGGAGACCCCAATGAAATCAACTATGAGAGGGAGGTGGAAATACAAGATGTGGTCAAAGAAGGTCATGAGAAAGCAGATCCATCTCAATTTGAATTGCTCAAAGTGCTTGGTGAAGGTTCTTTTGGGAAAGTGTTCTTAGTCCGAAAAGTCTCTGGTGATGATGCTGGGACTCTTTATGCAATGAAGGTAAACAGCCTTACTGGAAATGAAATACTAACATTTTTGTAATCAAGCATTGCAAATGCTGCAGCAGAAATGCTGTATTTTATAGATTTGAAGACTAGAAAGAGTGATAAGCCAAGACCAGTGTCTGCTGTATTTTTATTTTGTGTTATTAAGTCATGTTTTTTTTCAAGGTACTTAAAAAAGCAACATTAAAAGTTAGAGATAGAGAGCGAACCAAGATGGAGAGGAATATTTTAGTAGAAATGGGACATCCATTTATCGTAAAATTACATTATGCATTTCAAACTGCAGGGAAACTATACTTAATCCTAGATTTCCTTCGGGGTGGAGACTTATTCTCCAGGTTAAGCAAAGAGGTATGGTAATTTCATTTTTAGCATTAAATTGCTTTTATTAATGACACATTTTATTATTATGAGTCATTGTTTTGTTTCTTCCAATTGAGTAAAAGTAAATTGTGACTCAGCATTTTTATGTCTGAAAAACTTCCTGACTAAAAGCATTGTGTAATTTTCAGGTGATGTTCACTGAAGAGGATGTTAAGTTCTACTTAGCTGAGCTAGCTTTAGCTTTAGAACATGTACACCGACTGGGAATCATATACAGGGATCTCAAGCCTGAAAATATATTGTTAGATGCTGATGGTCATATTGCCCTCACCGACTTTGGCTTGTCCAAACTGCCACCAAGCAGTGATAAGGCTTATAGTTTTTGTGGTACTGTGGAGTACATGGCCCCAGAGGTTGTGAACCGGAGAGGCCATACGTTTGCTGCAGATTGGTGGTCTTTTGGAGTGCTCATGGTAACTATTTCCTTTCATTTTTAATTACGGAAAAGAGAAAGATGTTGATGAGAAAGAAAATGTTAATGTATTTGTTTTGCCCAGAATTATATTTCTCAACCTTGAAAAGAGGTCCTCACCTGTTTACTATTGGAGCTATGCTTGCAAATAACGTGTTATTTAGGCCTGGGAAGAACAACAGGGTAAAAAAGCGCCATTTATATCGTTAAAAAACGGCAACTATCTTGTTTTAATTATTTTTAAAATCATATTTTACTACAAATTTACTCATGGTATTGAAAAATTAGACCAGCCTACTTTAACTGTAATTTGCTTAGAAGGCTATGCCATAATATGCTATGTGCATCTTTGTCCCGAAAAATATTCCTTAACTCTGACGTCAATGCATAAATCATCATCAATGCCAAAATTGTCTGAAAGAGAAAATAAATAAAATAAAAAAAAGATGTAGAGACCGATGATGACTCATATAATATGTTTTGTTTCAGTTTGAAATGCTTACTGGGAACTTGCCTTTCCATGGCTCAACAAGACATGAGACTATGACTCAAATACTGAAAGCTAAATTAGGCATGCCCTCAAATCTCAGTGAAGAAGCCCAATCATTACTTAGAGCTTTATTTAAGCGAAACCCACAGAACAGGTTAGTGGTATAAATGTAATTATGTATTTATACGTTTTTCAAAATATAAGATAAGGTCTTATCTCTAAGAAGATGTTTCTTATAGCCATTAATCTGTTTGAACTATTTATTGATACAATTATTTTTCCCCAACAGATTGGGTGCAGGACCTAACGGAATAGAAGACATAAAAGATCACGAATTCTTCTCAAATATAGATTGGGATGCTCTTCTGAAAAAGGAGGTAAGGCAATCAGTAAACTTTTAAAAAGCAGCTGTATGTATAAAAATTTAAGTAAGTAAAGAATTCCGCACTCTCACATTAAGTATGCAGTGTTAATATTCACATTTTTAACTTAGACTATTTAATCTATCGTCCATTTACATCACGTGAACAGGACCTTTTGTATCCTTTGTTCACCATTTAATTATTGAAATTATTCAAATTTTATCCCTATTCAAATAGACCTGTTTAAGTACTTTAAAATAGTCAACATCTGATCAACCAATCTAGCAATAAATGTACTAAATAATAGACATGAAAACTACGCTCATCATGTGACCACTTCTAGTGTTGGACAGAAAGTAAAACTCGTCAGTTAAATCCTTCTTAGTTATTTCATCAATTTTCAGCTAACTCTCAATACCATAATATTCTTCACCAGGTCGTCCCGCCTTTCCGTCCAGCGGTGTCTCGGGCGGATGACGCGTTCTATTTCGACTCCGAGTTCACATGCCGCACTCCCCGGGATTCCCCCGGGGTTCCCGCTTCTGCTAACGCTCATGAGCTCTTCAGGTAAGTTGCAAACAACTAAAATTGTTACCACCTTTTAGTTTTACCTATCGAATCAGTTAAGCTTAAGATTTTGTTGCGTAGACTTGGCCACATCGCATAGATATTAGAAAGCTATTATGCCATTTTAATTTCACTCTAGCCACTTTAAATGACATTAATATTAATAGAATGTCCTAACGCTCCCTGTGTGCGTAATTTCTGAATCCCAGATTGCTTTGTTTTGGTTGTTTTATTCATACAAAAATTACTAAAATAAAATAGTATCCGCAAGTTAAAGCTGTTAGATTATTTCATTCAAATAAATAAATATGTACATATTACGGGGGTGTACCAAGATCATCTTACACAAAACCGATCGCAGCTTCTACCTTCTATAGCTGTCAGACCCCTTCTAATGCACAAACGCAAATCAAGGTTCCGTCAAAAGCATATTGTTCCCTTTCAGTTCTATTGTCATTTTACGGGACAGCATGAGCTTGAGCGCGTGCTCCTAAAGAGTCTCGTATCATATATTCCATAGACCTGTGAAATGAATCACCAGTCGCTATGCATGTGGTACCTTAGTTCAGCATGCCCTAGGTTTCCAGTTTCATAGATATACTATTGTACACATAGGTCTTAGCATTATGTAACTATGTAAGAGTATACAATATGCTACGTTTCCGCTAGGAGAGTTTCTCAGCATTTATCTAACTGTCGTAACAGATTGACAAAAGATAAGATAATTGTGATATAACATGCAGTGATAACTCTTTAATCTTTCTGTATAAATAAACGATGGCCATTTCCTCGGTATAGCACGGGTAATGTTATGCGCTCTAAATTAGATTATTTCTGTACTCGCCTCACCTAAAAGATTTACTGAAGACATACCTAAGCAGCTACCCGCATATTCTAATTTTGCATACATGATGAGATCGAAAATGGTGATGTAATGGCACAAGTACCTATAGTATATTTTGTTATAAAGGAATGTTATAAAGGAGCAGGGAGACAAGTGAAACCACTGACTGCTATTAGCACACTGATATAATATTATAGGTGGATGACACGGCTCGGGACGCAGCCCATAGACACATATACAACATCTCCTCCCCTTATTTTACAAAATAGACACTTGGTTTAAAAACTACAATGTATTACAGGTAGGGTTTATAATTCACCCTTTGGATATTACGCAACAATCTGTCGGGACATCTTGAGCCTGAAGGAACAGGTGAGGTAGGTGCAGCAGGTGATGACCTTGAGTCTGTCGCATCTCTCTCTCCCCCCGCATGCACTGTCGTCCGTTCTGGGGGCTCTTCATTTGATAAATCGCTATGACATTCAAAATCATCAAAATCATAATGCTGTTGTTGTGGAACTTTCCATGCTACAATTTGATTTTTATGTTTCTTAACAATAGACGAAGATGACAAGTCGTGAATGAGATATAACACTGTTCCCAATCTTTTCTTTATAGTGCCTTTACACCATGTGTACTTAAAGTTGTTGATATACTTCTTGTATAAAACTTTGTCTCCGGGTTCAAAAACCTGTTTATTTTTCCCGCCGCTTGAGTTAATCTGCGAGCACTGGTGACGTTTCACAGTATCAGCAAGGTGTGGGAGCGAGACCGACGATGTTTTCGGATTAAATAAATCTAATCGTGACCTAAGCTTACGCCCATATACTAGTTCAGCTGGTGAGAAGCCTGTGACAGAATGTACGGAATTCCTATAGTCAAAAAGATATTTTAATATTTTTAGTTTGATCTCATTCTTACAGCGTGACGAAAGAATACTAGATTTTATACCCTTTTTCACGATTTTCACAAAACTTTCAGCTTGTCCATTACTAGCAGGATTATAAGCTGGTGATGTCAAATGAGTGATACCGTTAAGTGAGCAAAATTTCCCAAATTCCATCGATGTGAACGCAGCACCATTATCGCTGACGATTGTATGTGGCAAGCCGTATTTAGACATAAAATCGTACAGTTTTTCAATTACACTGGCGGACGTAGTTGCATGGCTAACGTCATATACCTCAACCCACTTTGTATAAGCAAAATCATAATGCTGTTGTTGTGGAACTTTCCATGCTACAATTTGATTTTTATGTTTCTTAACAATAGACGAAGATGACAAGTCGTGAATGAGATATAACACTGTTCCCAATCTTTTCTTTATAGTGCCTTTACACCATGTGTACTTAAAGTTGTTGATATACTTCTTGTATAAAACTTTGTCTCCGGGTTCAAAAACCTGTTTATTTTTCCCGCCGCTTGAGTTAATCTGCGAGCACTGGTGACGTTTCACAGTATCAGCAAGGTGTGGGAGCGAGACCGACGATGTTTTCGGATTAAATAAATCTAATCGTGACCTAAGCTTACGCCCATATACTAGTTCAGCTGGTGAGAAGCCTGTGACAGAATGTACGGAATTCCTATAGTCAAAAAGATATTTTAATATTTTTAGTTTGATCTCATTCTTACAGCGTGACGAAAGAATACTAGATTTTATACCCTTTTTCACGATTTTCACAAAACTTTCAGCTTGTCCATTACTAGCAGGATTATAAGCTGGTGATGTCAAATGAGTGATACCGTTAAGTGAGCAAAATTTCCCAAATTCCATCGATGTGAACGCAGCACCATTATCGCTGACGATTGTATGTGGCAAGCCGTATTTAGACATAAAATCGTACAGTTTTTCAATTACACTGGCGGACGTAGTTGCATGGCTAACGTCATATACCTCAACCCACTTTGTATAAGCATCCACTATTACTAATATCATTTGATTATTTATAGGACCGAGAAAATCCACATGTAATCTATAAAACGGTACCGCAGGGTAGGGCCATGGCGCGAGAGGCGCACTGGCTGGCGTAGGACGTAGTTGTTGACAAATCTCACACGAATTAACTACATTTTCCAATGCTGCGTCTACTCCTGGAAACCAGAACCGGGACCTGGCCTCAGCCTTGGTTTTCACAATCCCCAAATGTGAGCTATGCAACTCAAATAATACTTTACCGCGTAACGTCTCTGGAATTACCACTTTATGGCCTCTCATTAGACAACCATGCTCATACGATAATTGGTTCCTACACAAATAATATGGCTTCAACCGAATATCATGAAAAAATTTTTTAGGCCAACCATTTGAAACGAATTGAATCACCCTTTTTAGTGTAATATCACTTTTTGTTTCGTTGCGCAATTCGTCGAGCGTTATAGGTAAACTGCCCTCCACAACGAAGTGAACATAGGATGCGCGGTCGATGAGCGCAGCGGTTGCGGCGGCGAGTGCGCCGCCCTCCCCCTCTACGCCTGCGCCCTCGCCGTCGTGACGTAAACTTGCGCGTGATAAGTAATCCGCACTGTTATCAACACTACGCACATATTCGATTGTATAATTATACGCGCTTAAAAACATGGCATACCTTTGTAACCTGTTGGCCGATACTTCGGGTATTCCTTTATGTGGCCCGAAAATAGAAATGAGGGGTTTGTGATCCGTGCGTAGAATAAACGGTTCTGACCTGCCGTATAGGTATTGATGAAACCGTCTTACGCCGAATATTATTGCGGTCGCTTCTTTTTGGATTTGAGAATATCGTTTCTCTGCTGATTTCAGCGTGCGGGACGCGAACGAAACTGGGCGTTCCAACCCGTCATTGCATACTTGGGACAAAATAGCACCTAGACCGTAGGGAGATGCATCAACGGTTAAAATTATTTTTGAATTAAAATTAAAATGAGCTAAGACTTGTTCAGACGTTAAACATTTTTTAATTTCGTGGAATGCATCATTGTGAACTGAAGTCCAATTCCATTTATTGCCTTTCTTTAACAATTCGTATAAAGGACTAAGGATACTGGATGCCCGCGGAACAAAATTTCTATAATAATTCACAAGTCCCAAGAATGACTGCAGTGAGTTAACATCTCTGGGAACAGACGCATCTACAATAGCCTTCACCTTTAATGGATCTTTCTTGAGTCCATTCTTATTGATTATGTAACCCAAATAACTTATTTCGTCCTTAAAAAATTCACACTTTTCTTTCTGCACAGTTAATCCCGCGTCCTGTAGTCTTTGGAGAACTACATGTAATTTTTGCATGTGTAACTTTTCTGACTTATCAGTTATTAAAATGTCGTCCAATAGGCACAACACTCCATCTAACCCTGACAAGATGGTTTCCATTGCACGTTGGAAAATGGACGGTGCACTAGAAAGGCCAAACACAAGACGTGTATAATTAAACAACCCTCGGTGTGTGTTAATGCATGTGACGTTTTGGGAGTCCTCATGGATTATTAATTGATTATATGCCATGGATAAATCAATTTTCGAAAATTGTTGACCACCATGTAATTTAGAAAACAACTCATGTATAGTGGGCAAAGGGTATTGTTCTATAACTAATTGCTTGTTAATAGAACCCGAATAATCTGCGCATATCCTAACTGAGCCATTTCGTTTAAGCACAGGTACAATGGGTGACGCATAGTCCGAGTGTTGAACTGGTTTTAAAATGCCTAAGTTCTGTAATCGTTCTAACTCTTTATCGACCTTGTCACGTAAAGCAAACGCAATAGGACGCGCTTTAAAAAAAATCGGCTTTGCATCATCTTTTAATTTCAAATTTACATAATAATTCTTCAACGCCCCTAACTTATCTGAAAATAATTCTGGAAATCTTAATTGCAACTGCTCAACCATAGTTTGACTACCATTAAGAAAATTTAATGCAGTTAACTTTAGTTCAAATGCCGAAATAAAATCTCTGCCTAGCAATGGCGGTCCGCCGTGACGTATGACGTACACGTCAAGCTCGCGGGTGTGTTGCATGAACGTCACCGGCAGCCGAATATACCCTACACACTCCATAACATTTCCTGTGTAACTAAAGAATTTTTTCCGACACGATTTTATTGATATGTTATTAAAAAATGATTTGTATGTACACTCCGATATGACTGTTACAGCTGAACCACTATCAATTTGAAATTGCAATTTCTGATTGTTTATTGTTACCGTTTCTGTCAAAGGTTCCCCGCGCACTGAACATATGTTAAATAAAGACTTACCATCGTCGTCCTCGCTCTCATCCTCGGCTGTTACATAATTAACCTTGTTACACATTTTACGCAAATGACCTACGGTGTTGCACTTTTTGCATTTGTATTTCGCGAACCGACACTGTGACGCCTTGTGATTCGAACGACCGCACACCGAACACTTATATTTTCCGTCACTCATGGGTTTATCACTGTTCTGTCCTCTGACGATCTTGAACACCTGATCTGCAGAATGAACAGCGGTGGCCGCAGCGCCTGCGCGCGCGCATCGCACGCTTTCCGCTATCTCCACCGCCTTCGCCAATGTCAAGGTGTCCATGTCTCGCGCGAACAGCTTTTCACGCTCCGGACCCGCTACCATACCCATGACGAATCGATCGCGTAGTGCTTCCTCAACGTCGCTGAATCCACAATGCCCTGTGAGCCCGCGTAGCCTCGCGGCCCATTGCGTGTGTGTCTCACACGGCTGCTGCACAGCTGCGTAGAAGTTATGACGCTCGCTGAAGCCACACCGTTTCGGGGTGAAGTGACTATCTAATAACTTCACTATATCGTCGTACGGTACTTCTCCTAACTCGTTGGGAAGGGCCAGGTCCGCTGCAAGTTTGTAAGTACCGTCGTTGAGTGCGCTCAGTAGAATCGCCCGCCTCTTTACTCCTTCCGCATCCTTCCCCTTCACAATGTCGTTGGCTATGAACCACTGTGTTATACGACCCTTATAGGTCTTCCAATCTTGAATATTGTGGTCGAACGTCGACAAAATTCCGAAGGACGCGTTAGCCATTTTTAACCGTTATAATAAAAAAATAACGCGGGTAGCCTCGTCGCCAATGTTATAAAGGAGCAGGGAGACAAGTGAAACCACTGACTGCTATTAGCACACTGATATAATATTATAGGTGGATGACACGGCTCGGGACGCAGCCCATAGACACATATACAACATATTTATTTTAGGGTTTCTGTTTTCGTATGTCCTTTTCTGATGTTATTTCGAATAATTTGGAAAAGACGCAATCAGTTTTCACCCTTCTGCCTTGGTTGTGTCAGAAAATATGTTTAGTCTTTTACTTTCTTCCCTAGATGTTTTAAAAAACATCAAGACGCCGCATGGGAAAACCTACACATTTGGTTAATTACGCATAGGAACAAACAAGTCATATAACATAAGCCCTAAGTGTCTCGAGACCGAGATAAGTAGGTGCAAAGATAGCCATAATTCCAAGTGCATTTGTTTACGTTTGGGTTCTGACGTGGCAGCATTCCAACTATACTCGTACTTTTAATTAGATGCAATAAAATGTCATTTCCCTGAAAATACTGTAATTTTCTGTCATTTCACTGTAACAAAATAACAGGCCCAGTTTAGATTTCTGGTTGAATGGGGCCACTTGAATCAAACGAGATCATGAGCATCAGGTTTATAGTATTTTAATTAGGGTATTTAATTGGTTAGGTAACTAACCAATTACTTTATTGGTAATGAATCGTTATATAACACCAATTAGGCATATGGATTTAAACTTCAACTATTAAATGATTGATTGCAGAGGGTTCAGCTTTGTGGCCCCGTGCCTGCTCAAGGACGATGACAATAATAAGACAATCACCAACAATCAAAATCAAAACCATGTGGAGCAGAACAACAAAACTTCTACTGAAGACTTTTGGTCTGGTTTTGTCAATAGGAACAATTTCTTCGATGAATACAGGTATGTGAGTTTGTTGATAGAGTATTATAACTTAGCTATTTGATTCGATTATAGTTCACACCAAATCCCATCTCGATCTCCTTCAGGAGAAAACGCCAACTTCAATCATACCTCATTTTTATAAAAAAAGAAAACGATCACATTCGCATAGTTTTACAGAACGCCAAAGTGGAATCTCACTTCAAATTCGCTCTTGTGGCGTTCGAAGTGTGCATTCGGAATGCCACCACAGCAAGCTATACTCATATAAGTAATAACTCCTTTCCTATAAATATGGCATAAGATTGACACACTTGAACAGTATGCGCGACAGATTCGTCACCACCTGCTATCACTGCCTAACCAGGTCAAAGTTCTGTTATAGTTGTACCTCGCATTCGGAATGGCGTGCCAGATATTAACAATAGTATAAGTACAATAGATTAGTCATGACATAATTATAAGTGTAAAATTACGTGTAAACAGACTAGACAGTGATTCGTGACGGAGAAGTGTCTATCAAAAAACATATTGCCTTGCCTTTGATCCTAATTAGGATTTCATTTCGGATAGGGTTTTTGGTCAAGTATTAAAGGTTATCCACCTTCAAAAGAAATTCATTAGTCTAAGATATATTTTTAAGTTTTGATTCTCACTCATAGAATAATGTTGTTTGAATTGATAATTGTCTATTTGCTTTCTAGCTTGGTTCATCCTGTAAAAGTAAAGGGTTCATAGCAATGAGAGCTTAGCTCAGTTCAGACTGTTATGTATGCTGTGGTCACTGATATCAATAACCTTAATATTGCATGTTTTTTTTCTTCAGGTTAATGGGTGAATTAGGTACAGGGTCGTTTTCAGTTGTACGCCTTTGTGAACACAAAACATCAAGAGCACAATATGCCGTTAAGATTATGGATAAATTGCAATACGACCCTCGGGAAGAAATTGAAATACTATTGAGGTTTGTATTATTGGATTTGAATATTTTATGTATTGATAACTATTGAATGCAGGAATAATTTAGGTATCAACTAGAAACAGGTCTTATATGATGCATATAAAAATTCATGTAAGAAAATACACATGCCACCACTCAATCATTTTGCTTACAAAGCTGCCTAATATTACTAAAAAGTAGTCATTGTTTCGACACAGTAGCATTTAAATATTGTATTGCCGTGGTTGGAATGGCACGTCTACCTGTTTCGAATCGCTGAATTGCAGTGTTCCAATCTAGCCATGTTATTAGCCTGAATAGGTATCATGGTTATAGATCGGTTTTGGTTTTTAATGTAAGATTCACGTCAAGTAAGTTGATCCCAAAGAGAAAGATTTTCAGTTAAGATCGTCAAATATATCAAATAAAATGAGACGGAATAATATTACAACTGAAGTAAATAAAATTAAAATGAATGTAAAAAAAAATAATTTCTAATAAAAGACTGAATAAAAGATCAAAAATAAATAAAAAAGTTAAAATCTGCAATGTCAAGAGATTACAAAGAAAATAACTACTTGAAAATTATGTTTGCTTCTTTTTTTGATTGTTATTTTTTTAATATCAATATAATAATATAGTATTTTTTTCCTGCGGCGTGAATTTCCACACGTAGACTTGGCCTTTTATACCATTGGTCAAGCCATGCATCTCAAATGTATGGTCATTATTTTATTTTTGTATTTTTTGAATTCAATTGATTAACAAACAAACATGCTTTCATCAATAGTTATAGGTTCAAACTTACATTATATGTTCTTTTTTTTTATCTAATTCTTCAATACTTACATCGTACGTACTCTAACAGGTACAGCCAACACCCGCACATAATAAGCCTGGTAGGAGTATACTCTGAAGGCGGTCGCATCCTGGCGGTAACAGAACTGTGCCGCGGCGGCGAACTGCTGGAGCACATCACTACGCGCGGCGCCTTGCCGGAGCGCGACGCCGCGCCCATACTGCGCAACGTGCTGCACGCTGTGCACTATCTGCACAGGCACACCGTCGTGCACAGGTACGGCACAGCTGCTGGAGCACATCACTACGCGCGGCGCCTTGCCGGAGCGCGACGCCGCGCCCATACTGCGCAACGTGCTGCACGCTGTGCACTATCTGCACAGGCACACCGTCGTGCACAGGTACGGCACAGCTGCTGGAGCACATCACTACGCGCGGCGCCTTGCCGGAGCGCTACTCGTTACTCACGTACGCACGGGTGTAAGATAACGGTCGCTTTAATCAGGCATTTTGTGCATCCTTAACTTGCGTCTTCACACACAAATCCATGACACACCGTTCCACTAAAATACCTGCCTTACTAAATGTTTTTTTCTTCAGGGACATCAAGCCTTCAAACATCCTGTTCGCGACCGCAGAGCAAAGGCCGGAAGACATCCGGCTAGTAGACTTCGGGCTAGCGAAGCAGCTGCGCGCCGAGAACGGGCTGCTGATGACGCCGTGTTACACCGCCAACTTCGTCGCGCCAGAGGTTCTCAAGCGGGCTGGGTACGACGCCGCCTGCGACATTTGGAGCTTAGGTAACTTTAGCGAAGCCTTGCGGTTCTAATGTCTCTAAGAAAGCCTTGAAAATCGTGTTTGTATAATAGCAAAGGCCGGAAGACTACCGGTGGCCAGCCTGATGTCAACTTCGTCGCGCCAGAGATTCTAAGGCTTAGGTAAACTTAGAGCCCTAATGTGTTTAGAAAAGGCTTTAAAAATTCTGTTCGTGACGTCCGAGCCACAGTATACCTAGTATGTCACCTTCCATTCATAGGTACGCAGCGAGCGCAGCTTTTCTGTGAGCGCGTCCGATCCGTCCCGTATGTACTCGTCGCCGCACGCACACACTGACGGTTCTATTGATTCTAACGATACTTCAGTCGCGGCACTTGTGGCCAAGCCGTACGTAAGTCCGTGCGCACCTATGTGTTTCGCTGCTGCCGCTCGCGTAGCGACGTAGCGACAGCCCTACATGTTTAGGTAATTATCGCTCGCTCGGGGTTGCCCTACTTGTTTTTTTGTACTATGCCCTTGGTCCCAGAAAGAATACCAAATACCTAATTCTCTCAGGCTTCCGTCTGTCATAGCATCCAACCGACGTGTATAGATGGAAGTTAATTTAGACTGTTCATATAGTGCAAATGATATATCGAGTTTCGGGAACTTCCGGCCTTGCTTTACCATAAGATGTCATTCTGTAATGAGCAATGAACTACCGGGTGCGGCAATTGAACTGTCCATATTAAAAAATTAAATATTTTTATTTACTTTGAATATTTATTAATATATTTATTACATATGAAAATAAAACGTCTAAAATTATATTCTTATTTATTCTAATGGAATACAACTGCCTTCAGCCTGCACTACAAGCTTGAGTCTCTTTCTGAATGAAGCGCAGGCTGCTCGAATAACGTCGTCATTTAAACGGTTCCATTCTCGTGTAAGAGTAGTTTTGAGCGCCTCCACTGATGTGTGTTTTTTAGCACAGGCCTTCGCTTGTAAAACACCCCAAATACAAAAGTCTAGAGGGTTTAAGTCGGGCGAAGACGACGGCCACATATCTCGGTCGATCAGCACAGGAACGTTCGCTTTTAACCAATTTTGCGTCCCAGTTGCTCTGTGCGATGGCGCCGAGTCTTGCTGGAACGTCCAACGCTCCGAACCAAATGTCTTGTGTGCCCACGGTATCAATCCTGTTTTTAAGACTTCATTTTGATAGATTTGTTGATTTATTTTGGCTTGGTTGCGACCCATTGGGAGAAAAACAAGCGGAGAACGTACTTTTTCGGACACCGCCGCCCATACCATGATTTGGTCGGCTCCTTGTCGTCGAGTGACTCTCAGTTCATCTGAATGATCGCTGACACGTTCTTTCAACCACACACGGTCATTTTGTTTGTTAAGAAACTGCTCAACACAGAAAGTTTTCTCATCTGAAAATACCAAGTTGGGAAGCTCGCCAGTGTCGAGCAAGCGAATCAGCTCCTTTGATCGAGCCAGCCGTTTGCTCTTTTGCAAAGCAGTGAGTTCTTGCGAAAGGTTTTTTTTTAATGGTTTAACCTTAAGCTTTTCCTTTAATATACGACGAACGCTGCGGTCGCTCACCTTAAGATCCTGGGCGAGCTGATTTGCTGAGCGCTCTGGATTTCTGCGTAAACGATGTCGCACCTTTTCGGCAACTGCTGGCGCCGTTGCAGTTCGGCGTCGACCGCCCCCGTAGCGTTTCTTAACACTGCCAGTCTCGTTAAATCTTTGGATAGTACGACGCACAAATTTTTCGTTCAATTGAAGATTTGGTAGCGCTCGACGAATGTCGATGTTCGATTTTCCCTCCAAATAAAGAGCAATCACTGAATTGCGTTTTAAATCCATTATTTTAAAATTGGAACGTTTCTTCTCACGACCGAATAGTTTTGAAGTAACATAAATAATGTGTCACAGATTATTATTTCAAATTTTTGCCGCGTTCGATTCAGTAGTTTGAATTTTAAAATAGTTACAAGGAGGCGGACAGTTCAATTGCCGCACCCGGTAGCTTGATATGATAGTTGAAGAATTAAACCTTACTTCCTTTTTATTGTATGTTCAATTAATCATGGTGATTTGCAAAAAAATGTTTTCGTCTGCTGTCACTCTGTCGCCTGATAGCAATATTTGATTAAGGTTACTAAAAAATGTATGAATCATGATTACTTGGTCCTGATGACATCTTGATCATATTTGTCAACGTTATTTTGAAGTAAGCATGTAAATAACCTTTGTTATTGTTTCAGGTGTCTTAGCGTATATTATGCTTTCTGGTAGAACACCGTTCGCATCAACTGGAGATGACGCTCCTGAAGCTATTTTAGCTAGAATCGAATCAGGAAAGGTAAATATTGTTTTGTATTCCGATGAGATTTATAGCCGGGACGCTTTGATGCTTGAAACCTATAGCCTTGATATATTAATAAATATTTGCTTTGAAAATTCATATTCACTATTAAGATTGTTTACAACCCTAATCTACTACCTACCTACAACCCTAGTCTACTAATAGACCTTTTTAGGTGAACTTAATTTTTTTTTTCCAAAGATTAATGCTGTTAGACCTTTGCTATGCCGTTAATGCAATAGGATAGCATACACTTATAATAATTGTGATAAGTTGTGAAACGTGTTTAATATGAAACTAGCGACCCGCCCCCGCTTCGCACGGGTGCAATAGGATGTTATTATACGGGTTCCCTCTATCTGGCAGTTTTTTTTTTCGCAGAATTTCATTTTGCAGAACGCACTTGACATAATCTTCTTTGGCCGAATATGTTTGAGGCAGAAAAAATACTTAGCATAATCATCATTTGGCAGAAAGTTTGTATGGCCGAATTTTCAATGGCCTACTTTTAAGATAGGAGAATTGTATTTGGCAGAATTTTATTTGGCAAAATTCCATGATGCATAATTACTTTTTGCATAATGCTTATTTGGTAGAATTTCACTTGGCATACTATTGTCATTTCATTTTCCTCGTGGTTTCGTGGTATTTGTTATAACAACTAATTGGGATACCTGTCTGCCCTACACTAGAGTCGGTGCGAAACCGACACGGATAGATTAGGTTAAAAGGTTTAAGGCGGGACCTTAAACCTTCGTAGTTATTTTTTTTAAACCCAAAAAACGACTTGCCTGATTAGCTTGCTGCTTCATTTCATATTTTTTATATGGATATAAAAAAGTATGCCAAAAGATAATTCTGCATATTAACTTTCTGCTATGTGATGTTTCTGCATGTTAACTTTCTGCGTTACTATGGTTCTGCTTTTTGATTATTATGGTTATTGAAATTATGCCAAAAGATAATTATGCCATGCAAAATTATTCTTTTTGAATGTATGCTAAATGAGTGTCTGCAAAATGATTTTACTGCGAAATGAAATTTCTGCCATCCATTGTTATGCATTATGAAATTATGACAAAAAAGTTCTGCGATAGAGGGTAGACCCGTTATTATACATATAAACGTTCCTCTTGAATCACTCTATCTATTAAAAAAAAACCGCATCAAAATCCGTTGCTTAGTTTCAAAGATTTAAGCAGACATAGTGACAGAGAAAGCGACTTAGTTTTATACTATGTAGTGATGACTAAAGAAGAACAAGTCTTTAGTTTTAATTATATAGTACTAGGGTCATTTTTCCCGAAGCATATTTTAAAAGACCGGCTAAATTCCATCCTAAACTATAAGGTGGAGCTAACAAGCGGCGTCTGGCGCGGCGTGTCCACCGAAGCGCGCAACTGCATCCGGCGAATGCTTCAACTGGAGCCGGCCCTGCGCCCGCGCGCCGCCGACCTTATCCGCGAGCCCTGGCTGCAGGGCCACTGCGCGCCGCCGCCGGCCCTGCCTGCGCGCGCCGACCTGCCGCCCGCCGCCGACCTGCGCCGCGCCGTCGACCTCACCTTCCAGGCACGTACTCACACTCCTCATCGCTACTGTGTCACTGCAGCCGGCCCTGGCGCGCGAGCCCTGGCTGCAGGGCCACTGCGCGCCGCCGCCGGCCCTGCCTGCGCGCGCCGACCTGCCGCCCGCCGCCGACCTGCGCCGCGCCGTCGACCTCACCTTCCAGGTACGTACTTATCCCCTGGAGTATCGGAGGAGCTGATTCAGCTCATCAGGAAATTGGAGCAGTTCCAAGCGGCAAATTTAGGCCTAGTATAAGTATGACTTTCGCGCTATTACATTAACCATTTTGGCCATAGGCATTTTGGCATTTTGTAATTTATTGGCATTTGGGACGTTTTGGTGCCAAATAATGACGCGCAACGATCTACCGTCATTTTAGTAAGATTCGGCGAAGTGTCGGAGACATACGAGCTGTCAGGCGCGTGACAGCTCGTATGTCTCCGACACTTGAAGGAATAAATAAAAATGGATTGCTGTTCATTAGTCTCGCTAAAACTCAGGAACGGTTGGACCGATTTGGCTAATTTTGGTTTTGAAATGTTTGTGGAAATTCAGGGAAGGTTGGAAAGGTGAGTAAACATGAAGAAATGCTATAAATATAGTAAAACATTCAATTTAGTCTTCTCTTAGCAACTGCTCCTACCTGTCACGTGACACTAAATGTTTGACAACAGAACGAAGTTTCAAAATTTAAGCCAGCATACCCTATTTCAAGAATTAAGCTTCCAGGGACCGACTACTATAAAAGCCGTATAAAAAAACACGTCTGAAATGGACGGACTCAAATTATAAAATAGCATATTAAACGAGAATCATAAGAAGTAACATAATTTTCTGACATTTCAGGCGATGACAGCATCTCCCCTTACCCCGCAAGTGCTTGGCCCCGTCTCCCAGTCGACTCTTGCGCAGCGTCGCAGCAAACCGCAGCGCCGCTTCCCGCCCACACAACTTTAGACGGGACACCAACAAACTAAGCGATCAAACACGAACTGAACAAGTTCCAGATATAACCGACAGAGGGCGCGGTAAGTCAGACATAACGACTTATCTTCCTCTCATGGTGTTCACACCTTGACTCGCGAAAGAAACGGAGAAATTAAGGAATACATTCAAATCGAGGTCAGCAGAGATGCTTGACATTTTTAACGTGTGTTGGATACGTACAATTAGACTAAACGAAGTAGTTAAATGCATTTTTTTTGTGTGATAACATGTAACTTACATGAAACAAAATGACTAGTTGAAAGTTCCAATGATGATATAAAATATTCTTTGTCTTTCCTGCGATTGAGAACAAACTCATGATTGTTAACATTCCATTGTAATCACGAACATAAATATAATATTATAGTGTTATTTATACGTGAAAGTGGTCTTCCTTCAAAATATTACATTTTAAGCGACGAACACTGTATTTTTAAGCATTTGTTGCTTGCCCACCTTTTTACTTTTTATAGTCCTACCTGTGCCATTAGAATTTTAAAAACTTTAAAAGATTTACTATGGCTCTATTACAAAAAGTGCAATATATTTTTAAATGTCACAAAACATCTATTCTTTCTAAAATCTCAGTATATTTGTGAATAGAATTATTTTTATACAGTATTACTCCCTGAACGTGTCTAACTTCTAATTTAGTATTTTCTATATTAACCTATTTTATTTTTACCTTCTTTAAATGAGATGTGGTTTATATTTTTGTAAAACAGTATCCATTAGAATTAAGAAATAAAATTAAGTAAGGATGAATCATTGAGAAGAGGTAGGTATGGTCGTACACGAAACATTCGAAATATAATTTGTAATTTCGTTCACGTACTACCACAATTTCCGCAGAAATATTCACTCAGGGACCTATCAATGATATTTATTATTAAGATAATGCATCACATTTATAATTTCACTAATTACCTTTGTCATAGAGTGCATAATAGAATGGGACGTCGTATTTTTGTGATGTCTAGTTGATAAGTTATTGGTAGTCAATTAATGATTTACTTTATTTATGGCTGTTTGGCTACACTTTGAAAAATAGGAATTGTTCTTAGATTAAACAAATCATGGCTTAAGAATTTATTCAGTGTGATGCCAAGAATTTCTAAATAAACAGAGTAATTTTGTGTGTCAGTGCTGTTGACGCGATATAACGTCGCGTTCCAGAAACTATCCTAGCTGTTGTCATATTATTATGGTATCTTTCCGTCTACTTATCATATCTATTTTTATTTTTAAATTTCAGTGAAGGTTACTTACCAGATTTGATAAAGTTTTTAGCGATGACCAGACCGATAGGCGGCGGTACTTACAAACCACCCATCACACGTATAACATTCAGATCATGGGTCTTTCATATTCTAATTATATAAAAAAACGAATCATTTGTCAGTCAATCTAAGTCACCAATCATATCAACTCTTATTTCAAATTAATGATTAATCCCATATCGACGAGGCCTAAAAAGCTCAGAAATAACTGTAGTTCATTATTTATCATAATAAAATACCACATTATTGACACAGGATATTTTAATGTAGGTATAATGCTTTATGTCTATATAGATGTAAGTTATCATGTAATACAAATTGTGTATTTTCATATTTAGTTTAATAAATTGAATGTTACATAATAATCTTACATTTTAGCTATAAGCAGTTTAAGATAGTTATTTGTTCACATTAAATTACGAAAAATTTGATATGATATTCAACACATTCGCTGGAAAAATAGAGATTGTTATGTGGGTGCGTAGCGGCTAGGCTAGTCGATAGTTTATTTTCAAATTTCTTCGACTATTAGGTGCCATTTTTACCCTTCCTCTATACTTAACGGTTAAAAATAACAAATTATTTTTAAGGTGAGGACCAGGTTGGTCCTACTTTTTTATGAGAATTCTTGACATAATAATTTCACCAAAGAGTATATAATTTATTTTTTTAGTCATTTTAATATAGTTAAATGTATGGTGTCTATTTTAAGTCATTTCTACAATTTCTTTCTCCACACATCCTATAATGTATCTTATTTCTTTACACTTAAAATATGTCTTGTTAATTGAAGATTAACAAATAATTTCGATGGTTTTGGCACTGGGCGAAAGTTATAAATTTATTAAATGACCTGATACTTTATGAAGTTACACGGCGTTTAAATATTTATCAATTAAAATGTATAACGAAATTCTTACTAGGTAGTAATTTTAGGATTAGTAAAAAAAAAACGGTTTGTGTTTTTAAAAACGGTTAAAAAATAGTGTGTGTCCCTAAATAAACTCGGTCTTGTAACGTAATCGAATGGCCTTTCAGAAGATATCTCTAAATACTGTGAACATTAAGTGACTGCAATCTGTCTGTATACCTTCCATAAATAAATAAATAAATGAATGTCTTTCCAAAATAAGTCAATGATAATGTCCCTGTCTTTTATGAATCCATTTCCCTAAATTACTTTGTTCCGTTGTTTACTTTGCTTATAATATATAGGATCGAGACTGTTTAGGGACACTGTCCGAATTGGTTCAGTAGATGGCCTATCTGTCTAGTTTGACTTTGTTTAACTTATTTTTTAAAAATACGAATGGAACTCCAGTAGTTTATTTTCCTTATGAACAAGGTCCCCGGGTCACTACATACGCATGGTGTAATAGCAAACTTTGACAGCTAGACCTTACTTCGCCAGTGGCGCCACCTGGTAAACACTAACCCCCTTATTCATAAAAACAAACGCAACGCTAACGCATTGTTTAAGCTATTGACGTGTTCTGTCACTTACTCGCAAATGGCGGCAGCAACAAGAATGACAGTGACAAAGCGATACAAAAGTTATCGTGTTCTATAAGAGCTGTTTAAGTTTTTATGAATAAGGGGGTAATACGGTAACCCCAGTGGGGCTAAACAATGGCTTGACTGATAGATATAGGATGACCTATCTATCAGATAAGCTATTTATATGAGTTGACAAAATGAAACTAAGTAGGTAATAATTGTGTCCGTGTCAATCCATTGTTTATAATGTTTAAAATTTTATCAGCTAAAGGAATTGATCTTGAAAGTGTATAGTTATAAATATTATTACACTAACAATTATGTACAACTATAAGAGCGGTAACCGTAAACAGAGATTATCTGATTCACATATTTTGTGAAGTAGCTCATAATAATGTAATTATTATACTACACGTGCACATATCTGGTACAATACCGCGATAGTATAAAATATATACTATTTAACTGTTTCATAACATAAACGTCCACATTTTTTATGTCAATACTAAGTTTTTCACAGAATTAAGTGCTATGTTACAGAACTTACAGAGGCAAATGTTACTAAAATAAAATGAAATGCATTAAAAGTAATTACAAAATATAAGTTAACCTTGTTATAATATTGGTAAAAGGCTACCAATAGCATTAGCGAATTACGTTAATTAGTTCTTAAAATCAAAAAGATTTGTTACAGTTACAATACCTGGTAAAACAGTTTAAAACGAGCCACTGTTGCCACAACATTATTTGTGGTATGTTTGACGTAGTGTTGCCAGGCAGCATTTTCGAAAAATAAATATTACTGTAAAATGTTTCTAGTTTTCATGCTCGACTTCATACTGTATCATATCGTTGTTGTCATATTAATTCTAATCAAAAACAGAACAAATAAAATCCGAACCACTTAATGTTATTCACTTACTATTAGCACTCTAAAGTAGTGTTTTATGACATAAGTTTAGATGACGCAAATGATGCACGCTATAACTTGTGTCTTAGTAATTCACTTAAATCTAATAGCAACTGAGAGTTATGTTTTAAGGTAAAACAAGACCTTTTATACGGCTAGATTCTCGACTGTTAATCTGACTTCTAGCTCATATAGGACGGGATTTTTATGGCGAAAAACGCAGTGATTCACAAAACCGCTTAGCCCCAGTATACACTTGTAAACAGGAACATACTGTGACCCTTGTGAACTTCCGCATCAGTAAAGCAGATAAGTGGCTGGTATCTCTATTTTGAACTTGGAACCGAGATGGACAAAAAGTATTAATCGATGTTCCGAAGTGCTATAACTATTTCAATTAAAGATTCTCACGCAGTTTTCTTACAAAGTTGCTTACTAAAAAGTATCCTGTCTATTTGCCTATAATCTAGGACCTCATAAACAACAGCAATTCTACAGCTGCGCGCTTTTTACCTGCATCCGTCATAAGTACAAACGTAAGAATGTTCGTAGTCTGTTTATACTTAAAACTACTTAGGTATCTTGCATTAAGATTTTACAAAAAAGTTACATCAAATCGGGCACCCAAAAAATACTCACATGCGAAAATAAGTAGGTTGCTTGTAATTTGAAACACGCACGATAACATGAAAATTATTGAAAGTTTCCTTCCTTGCCCCAAGATTATAATGTACCACGTAAGTAGTAATAAGATGTAGTAATTATTGCAAAATGTACTTTATATTGATGAAATGGGAATATACAATGTTCATTGATATTGAACAGAGCTTGCCCACTTGTTGTTTAAATACTAAAGGAATATTTTCATACTGCCTAAAACTCTTATATTTATATAAGTAGTTTTTCTACACCACACTATCTGTAGATTACTGTATTTTCACAAGTTGATCTGTTGATGTTATACAATCATACATTGTAACTAGTGGGAGCTGTGAACAGGACCACAATGTCAAACTCATATTATTGTATAGTGAATAATGCTTGTGTGGTCTGTGTTAATGTTGCATTGTCACATTCATCTATTTTTCTATCTCTGAAATAGAAATGAAATTTCTACATAATAGTAAAGGAAATTGTTGTTTATATAGAACTCATATTGAATTAGATGTGTAATATATAATAAATACATTGTTGACATTGCTTAAATATTGTTTTTTTCAACTTCACCTTCCTTAACTTGTCAGTCAGTGCTAACGAAAATCTCTGGCCAAAACATGCCCTGGCCCAGGTCTGGCAAAATATTGCCTTACTTTTCAGATAGCTCAGATTTGACAGGGAACCAAATTCATTGATAAAGCCGCCCAAATTGTACATTATCGTCAATCTGTGTTTCTTTGTTGTTGATTTTCTGTTGTTTTCGTGTGCAATAAAGAATATCTATCTATCTATCTATTGATTGATATAGCTCTTAGAATAAGTATGCTGAAATGATGGAAGTGGGGCTGACCACATTTGCACATGGCATTACCCATATGCTGATGATGTTGAATTAGATTACCCCCCCCTTTTCCTTTTTTTATTGTATATCTTAGCTTAAATATGTATTTTATATAAGTGGAAACTTTATTGGTTTTAGTGAGGTTTATAAGTGATAGCCGTAAATAATTTAAATACTGTATGTTTCCTGAAGAATAAATAAATAATAATAGAGCGTGAAATTTCACGACCGTTTATGGCGGACATTTCCACAGTCCCACACTTCAGTCCACATTTCCTGTCATCTGACGAATTTGTAAAGTGAGAAATATGTTGAATGCTTGAATTTGAATCGTCTCATCTCATAATGCCAACTTTTGAAGGGGCAGACCAGCACGCATTAAAAATAACTAATCACCCAACAGTCTGGTAAAGCTGTCAAGGCCATCTATCTGAGGCCACACAGCAGTAGCCATTTAGAAAAAATAAAAATTTTAAGTTGGCATTTTGCGAGCGGTTGGCATTATGAGATGGGAAGGTTTGAATTGACATTCCATGTTGTATGAGACCAAACTTAAGCAGAATGTGAGCACATAAGCAGTGCCAGTAGGTAGTAGAGGTAATCGCTGTTACCGAAATCAGTCAGGAGGATTATTTTATGATCTTGTGGAAGGAATATGATTACATTATTAAATTAATTAATAACATGTTTATACAGGGTTATTTTGCAAGTAGGTACTTGCCAAATTTTTAGGCGCGGCTTTGTAACAGGTATGGCATTCTGCAGTTGGACATAGCACGAATTCGAAGTGCGATTGAATTTTGGCGCAAAACTCAATAACCACGCGAATATGACCTTTTGAGTGAGAAGAACTAAGCTGAATGACGTTTAAAATTATTTCTACATGTATAAATATGGGTGAATACCACCAACTTAGGGTGAAGCCAATAGACGCTCAAAGTTGCGGATTTTTCCTAAGCGCGATCGAGATGAGATTAAAGTTTGGCGTTAGGTAGAATCGTTTAGCAGGAACTGAATCGATTTTCGTGAAGAACATTTTTTCCAGGAATGCGCTTTTTCTCGTGCTACTCCGCACCTCGCCTCGTTCTCTCTCCAATTCGCATGATTTTACAAAGCTAGGTGCACAGGATTTCCGACGGGATTGGATTTAAATCCTGTGTATTATTTTACGATTTAGTTAATTTTCTTCACTCAAGGAAAAAACAGCCCGTGCACGTAAAAATTTGGCCACACCTTGCATAGTCAGCCTGTATCTGTCACTGCCTGAATATTTTAATTTTACAGGTTTTTATAAAAGTTAGTAAAATAAAGATATTCCAGACAAAAAATCTTTAATAAAGACATTCCATAAATATATTATTCGCACTAAAACTTCATTTTACATTTACACCTTTTAAGGTTGGAGCTACAATAGGTCCCTTTCCATCAACAATCAGAGGACTACCTTTGTAGCATGCTACTTTCTCATCATTTGTTTTCAGATCTGGAGCACAAGTTTCAAATATTTTCTTCTTAGGGTTCAACTGCGCTTCGGGGTCACGGGGGTACCCCTCACAAGTGACCAAATCACCAGGTACAGCTTCACTGGGTGGCGATAGCACTTCAACTTTTTCTGCTGATGAGGCACACATAACCATTGCTTCTGAAGTTACTCCTCGCATCTGAAATGTGAATTTTCTTAAATAAGGTTCAGTGCAATGAGACAACCAACAGCTTCATAATGCAGTTTTATTAACCTGTCAATAGCTAGAAATTTTGTAAGGCAAAATAAACAATGAATTGCTGCTATTGGATGAAATATACTTTTCTGGCACTGTATTTCAATATACAGGCTGTTTCTTCATAATGAACAGGTTTAAACTTCTGACAAGGTTTTTTTTTCCAATTTGGGTATTAAAGTAAAAGTTAAAATCCTGTCAAGGTTTAGCACATTTTTTGATACAAATGCTGAAGGGTTTGACCTACCTACTACATCTAGGTGAATAATTCAGCCTGTATAAGGTGTGACCAACCATCAAATGGAATTAATAATCTTCTGATTTTAACATAATTATTACATAAGTTTGAAATTCTACTATGTGTAAAATAATATTTAAACCCACCTTCACAGGCTTTAGGTTACACAGAACCATAACAACTCTTTCTCTCATTGCCTCAATGGGCACATGGTTGACCAGTCCCGACACAACGGTGCGCGGGTTGGCCTCTCCACAGTCAATTTTTTCAACATACAATGAGTCAGCATCTGGATGCTTATTGATTTCAATGATTTTACCAATTCTGAAATCTAACTTCCGCACGTCAATTGTCTCATTAGGCTCAGTTGCCTTTTCCTTGGGCTTTTTAGCTTGTTCTTTTACCTTCTTTTCTTTTTTATCGTTAGATGGTTTATCCTGTGCGTCTACTTTATTGGGTGTCGGCTCAACAGCAGCAGCACCGACCGCCGTGGTTTTTCCAGGTATAGGATATTGTTTCTTACCATTAAATGTTTCCAATCTTATAAGCTCAGCTTTAGCTTTTTCGACTTGTGTGGATAGGTTCTCATTCTCTTTAGAGAGTTTTAAAACCTTCTCTTCTATTTGAAATCGCTTAAGGTCCTCTAACTAAAAAAAGATACCATTATTGGTTGAGTAGGTAATTATTTACTACTTTACTAGCTTAAGTAAAACAAGCAGACCTTGCATTTAAGTTCAGTTAGTTTTTTCTCAGCTATTTCAGCATTATTCATTAGTTTCAAAACTACGTTTTGCGACATTTTGCGTCGAAAAACACTAGATATTAACATCAACAACACTCAATAATTCAGATAGATTCAGATTGTAGGTTATAAAAATAACCTCTAACTTTTCCTTTAGTTGACGTGATTGACAAGTGACAGTTTTTTTTATAAATTTATTTCATGGCTTGGCACAAGTGACAGTGGGAGTGAGTATTGCCAGTGATAAAATTTCTTAGTTCCCTTTCACGACAGTCGTGCAGGGATAAATTTTGTGGTTGTGATACACTCCAAAGTTGTGATTCACTCCTTTTTATGGTTTCTCTGTTTTCTAAAACGGTTGACTGTCAGCTCGGTGCTGTCATAATAAGCTGGATGTGTATCCGAACTTAACATTCATCATTCGCGATGGTTGACATTGAAAAAAAAAGTAAAAAGTAACATGGCCGTTGCAACGGCGTCATAAATACTTTCTGACGTTGTTTATATTTGTGCGATAATTAATTTAGTTAGAATTGGATCAATTACTGTTTCGTGATCTTTCAGAGTATAATGTAACTGGAGTAATTAATATCCTCTTGCACCACGTTTTACAATGTACTAGAATTCGCGTTTCGGAAAGATGTCAAACAATACTGTCGGCTCGTCAGGGCCTGCTCCCGGCAAAATACGTGGTCCAGGTAGACCGCCAAAGCGAACATGTACTTGGTGTGCTGAAAGCAAAACCCCGTTAAAATATGTGTTACCTACCGAAAATGGCAAGAAAGAATTTTGCTCTGAAACGTGTTTGTCTGAATTTAGACAGGCGTACAGCAAAGGTGCCTGCCTTCATTGCGATAACGTAATTCGTGGTAATGCTCCGTCAAGCAGCAAGAACTTTTGTTCAACTTATTGTTTGAATAAATACCAGAAGAAAAATGAGAAGAGAACATCTTCACCTCAATCTGGTAATGGCGCTAATGGCTCAGAAAACCATTCTAACAATAATTCAACGGGTTCGTTTTACGATATTTATCAGGCATTCGATTGGACTGAGTATATGAAGGAAACTAATAGTGTTGCAGCACCACAGGATTGTTTTAAACAGGCACCTACACCCCCAGTGAACGATTTCAAAGTAAACATGAAACTAGAGGCACTAGATCCTCGTAATCTAACTTCCACATGTATAGCTACCGTAGTTGGAGTGCTGGGTCCTCGTCTCAGATTGAGACTTGATGGTAGTGATAACAAAAATGACTTTTGGCGCTTGGTTGATGCGGGTGATATTCATCCAATTGGGCACTGTGAGAAGAATGATGGGATGTTGCAACCTCCTCTTGGGTTCCGAATGAATGCAAGCAGTTGGCCTATGTTTTTGCTCAAGACATTAAATGGGGCTGAAATGGCTCCAGCTAAGGTATTTCAGCCTGAGCCACATACTCCCAAGTCAAATGTATTTACAGTAGGTCAGAAGTTAGAAGCTGTTGATAAGAAGAACCCACAACTGATATGTTGTGCTACTGTTGGGGCTGTAAGAAATGATCAAATTCATGTAACTTTTGATGGGTGGAGGGGTGCCTTTGATTACTGGTGCAAGTATGACTCTAGGGATATTTTCCCTGTGGGCTGGTGTGCCAGAGCAGGTCATCCTTTGCAACCTCCAGGACAAAAAAGTGCAACTGCACCATCTAGGTAAGTTGTACCTGTGTTAATTCTTGAAACAGAATGGCAATAAATATTATGTTCTTGAATTGGATAGAGAGAGATCATACTAGAAATGAGCAAGTTCTCCTTTCTTATCTAATGAATCAGTTGATTTTACAGTTCTGCATATTTTATCATACTCTTACTGTTATTAAATAAACACATTTAAATTATTACAGATTTAAGTTAAGACCTAGTGGGATACCCAATCCTGCTCTGCCTGAAGGTGGATCAACCGGTGCTGGTAACTCTAATAGCCAGGCAACGTCTACACCAGCAGCAGTCGTACGTTTGCGAATTCGTAGCAGCTGTTCTGGGGGTAGCAACTTGTTGCCAACTAGTGTATCAGGAACGGGTCCATCGGGTGCTGCAGAAACACTAGTTAAAGATCTTCTCAGCGTCCACCCAGATCCACAAAGATTAACAAGAGCAATTCTTACGGCTTCCAGTAGCTATTCTAATATAAATAATGTACAGGTAAACTTATTTGTTGACATTTCTTATATTAGCATATAGCATTTTCAGTGTATGTTTTCTTTAAAAATTATCTCATTTTAACCAATAACAGCTGTCACATAATTTTAGAATATTATCCTTAAAAAGATTAAATGCTTTTCAAAGAAAATCTGATCAGATTTTCCCAAAAATAACAATAAACAGACAATTATTGGATAATTCCAATAACTGTCTGTTAATTTAATTGTTCATAGCTGTCTGATAATTTCCTATGAATTTGTAGGACATATTTATGTTTTTAAATGTAATTTGAACAAAATTATAAATCACAAAACTAAGCAAAGAATCAACACATTCAAATTATTTATTAAGTTTTAAATATTTTTTTCCTAATGAAGTGCAGCATTGGCTTGAATCACAACAAAATATTTTTATTTACCCCTGCCTTAGTTGAATTAATTGGATAAAGTTTTGATTATTTTTTTATTTCATTTCAGGTTTCAACTGGCACTAAAAACTATTCAGTAAAGGTACCTTCAGAATTAACAAATGATGAGTTAAAGAATTGGTTGAAAGCAGTATGTGGAGGAGTTGGTAGCTGTCTGGGGATGATAGAGCTGGACACTGGGGATGCTGCTGGACGGCCTTGCTCCCTTTGTGGAGAATCCACATCTAACAATGTCACATCTGCTATGAAGAGACCTAAGAGTGTAAGTTATGCAAGTGTCACAAAACACACCTTGAGACTGCCAAAAATTAAATACCTTTGACTGGCTTGATTGGTTGTTAATGTTATGCTGTATTTTGGGCTTGTGTCCTACCTTGTAAAAACATTGTAGGATGAATATTTGAAACATCATTAATGAAATGCAAAATCGTCAACTAGACTCCTCACAAACTCTTTGGAAGCAATTTATGAGAGAAAGCATTTTTAAAACAACTAAAAATGTAATTGAAATTAGATTAAATTTGGTCAAAATGGCTCTCAAAGGCAACTAATGCTTCCCACATTTAGATACAAATTAAAGAATCTTAAAAAATACTGGCACAAATACACACACCAACATGGTCTAGGGGTATTTCAATTACACCTAAATAACTAAAATTCTATTGACTTTTTGTTAAGACACCTACACATTAAAATAAATCTTGTTTAATAGGCTACATAATCTGATAATAAACTTTTATTATTTATTTATATAAAGTGAAATTTTAAAAAACTTAGAAGCAGGGGTAAAAGTCAATCTTAACATTATTTTTGATCAACATGAAACATACACAAAACAACTCCTCTCTGAAGCATATCCTCGGCATGTTCAAAAGTATTTCAGTCAGGGGATTGTGCAGGTCAGTCTAAAGCTTGGATATCATGCTGTTGTAACCAAGTTGTAACAATACACGCCGTATGTGGACGGACATTGTCGTGCATTAGCTGGAAATTTTGTCCAATTTGCTGTCTGTGGGGCAAGATTACAGGCTGGTATTTTAGAGCAGTCTCATTGCCACATGAACCACCACCAGAATTGTATCCTTATCGGCGGCAATACAATAATTGGCGGAATAACGGTTCGATTTATGCCTGGCTAGGGTTATTTTTTATTAATCTTAGTGTACTGTTTGTAGTTTGTCTTGATAACCCTGGAGGGTCTCCTTTGAGCATTGTTTCGTTATATCTCACACTGATTTTGTCTGCCACATTTAGCTGAAAAATTCACCCTGAGTACTAGTCATAGCGTCTTTTTCCGAAGATTAATAAAAATAAATAAATAACCTCGTCATAAATAACACATGTAGTGTAAATTAGAAAGAAAGAAAAAACGTTTATTGATTTTGAACATCACAACAGACAAAAAACATACAGAACAAGATGGTTAGGGAAAAATAAAAAAAAAAACAAACAATAGAAAAACGAAGAATAATTTCCACCAGGCGTGTCACGATGTCCAAAATTAAATGGACCCCACTCAGGTAATGCCTGGATCTGATAGGCTCAGACGCTGAGTTTCAGTGGGACCAACCTGAGTGGACGCACGGACATTCGCAGTGGCTGTCAAATTAATTATTATGCATTATTAAACACATCACATTCTGCTTGCAGAAGGAAAAAGACGAGGCAGCCCTAAACGGCGGTAGTAGTGGTGGCGAAAGCAGCAGTGGCGCCACCGGCGGCAGCGGGGGCAAGCTGGCGCGCGTGTCGCCCGAGCGGCCCGAGCCCGCCACCTCCACCACGGGCGCGCCGCCGCCGCCGCCGCCCGCCGCGCACGCCGCTGACTGGTCCGTCGAGGACGTCATCGGGTTCATCGCCGCTGCTGATCAGGCGTTGGCCGCTCATGCTGACTTGTTCCGGAAACATGTGAGTGTTTTTGAATTTACTGTTAACTGGCTATGTAGTAGTCATAAGGATTAGGTTTATCGCCGCTTTTGATCAGAAGTTGGCTCCACAGGCTGACTTGTTTACGAAACATGTAAGTGTGAATTTCTTGTTAGCCTTTTTGATATATTTTTCAGACATCTCCATGTTTCAGAGAAACGCTAAGCATTTTGCCCTGTCGCTATATGTCTTCTAGCTTGTCGACATCTATGCTTCTCTCAGCAAGGTTGAACACTAGCCTTACATACATACATCTTATACTTTAGTTGAAGTGGCGGGGAAATTGCAAAGACAAGTCACAAGGTCATCCACTTTGACCTTCCAACACTTGAGCTGCCAACACACAGTCACAGAATTTAGATATATGCCAGCCGAAATTATTGAGAAAAGCCTACATATTAGCCTTTTTTAATGATAATGAAAAAAAGCAGTGTAAGAAATAAAAGAAACAGATTATCTGAACACTTTTATCATAAGCCTATCTCTCACAAAACCACTTTTTGTGTTTGCACCCAAATCTCTTAGATAATATAATTAGTTGTAAAAACGGCTGACGTTTATAATGTTTACACATAGTCTTGTGTTTATGGAAGCAAACACATTACTGTAATCATGTTAATAAATGTTCTGTGTAATCTGCAGTTCCGCTACTTGACAACGTTATATAATACTATAGTTAGATGAAGATACTATGATGTTCTTTGGAATAAAATTAACGTTTCTACTCTTTTCAGGAAATTGATGGCAAGGCGCTTCTCCTGCTAAACTCTGACATGATGATGAAGTACATGGGTTTGAAACTCGGCCCAGCATTAAAAATTTGTAATTTAGTGTCAAAAATTAAAAACCGTCGACATTATAGCACCTAAGTAGTTACAATAATTAAATCACTCTTAGAGTCAGAAACTTAAAGTTTCATATTTTTACAGTTTGCCTGTATTATAAGTATTTTATTGCATTTTTAAAGAGATAGAAGTCGTTTCAGTTTTACTCTGAATCTCAATGTTTCTTTGCATAATAACAAAACTTCCTATCACAAGTTAGTAAACAGTTCTCTTTTAAAAGTTCTTCCTTACTGGCACTTACTTAAATTAGTAAAATGTTTAAGAGCTAATTATGTTGCTCGACTGTTATCCTATTGATACACTGTATGGATCTCCTGTTTCATTAATAATACTGTAGATTTCACTTTGCAATTAAATAAATTATATAAGTGTTTTACTAAGAACATGCTGTGCTCTGAATTTGTTTTCTTCTGTAATATAAAAATAGTGATGATAAAATTATATTAGTCATGTAAATAAGTTATAAATGAGTTAAATTGCATTTAATGTAGTAAGTGCTCATCTTGTGGTCAGAAATTTCTTAAGGTATTCGTTAATTTTATCAGCTGTACTTTTAACGTTAATATAAATTGTATATAACATTATTATTGGCTAGTCTTACGTCAACTTGTTGCCTGATTGGTGTAAGTACAGAAACATTGCAGACTTCCAAATCATTACAGTGTACAGATATTCTATTGTAGATTAGGTCTTAGTGCCTTTCAATTATTAGGTGTACTAAATCAACTAAATGATCATCACAAGGATACATTATGTGCTCCTTTACACGTAACTTAGGAATGGCTATACCAGAGTATCATGAGAAGGGTGAATTTTTCAATTGGGCGTGGTCTAGCCAAATGGGGAATGTCTACAAATGCTCAAATTAGTTTCGAGTTCAATGTTGCCAAAAACTAAAACTGCGTACTTACCGAGACTTGAACCTACTCATTTTGAAGAAAGAAAACTTCCTATAAACTAGGTTTTTTTCAAACTTGTTTGAAACCTAGACAGATAAGTTTTTATAAAACCCGTGTCAAAACTACTCAGGCAATTTGTCTACATTCATTCATAATCCATGATATGACCTACCACGCCTAGTAGAAAAATTCATCCGGTAAATCGGTGAGGGCAGACTGACCCTCGCAACTCCTGTATTTACAAACAATACTTAAGTTAGCCCACCACTATGCTTCCGTCAAAATTGAGTGTTGTCCAATTGGATGGCTTGAAACAAGGAGCACATAAGACTGTTATACTTAACGCTAAGACTCGCTGCCGTCCGGTGCAATAAAACACGCACGCGCAAATTACTAGATTTTCGATAAAAAGGAATGTGTGTGAGTAATCTCTGCACAAATACGCAACTCCATAAAATGTTGATCCTGACTATCATAACTAATGATTATTAATACTATTACATAATTACATATCTATTATTTATTGAAAGCAATAAGCAATAAATCGGCAATAAGTTACTCTATAATGGAGCGTAATTGGTTAGTATAGAATAGAACACTAAGTTACTGATACACTACACTGATAACTTTAACAAACAACACGCATCTCTTCGTATATCTGATGTCACCCATAATCAGTGCGAGAGAGAAGATGATGAGCTCTGTCTTATTCGCACGTTTTATTGCACCGTTCGCGTTCGCGTTGCGTCTGCGTTTGGAATAGCGTTCTTTTCTTTTCGTAGTGTTGTGTCATTACTTACCCAAGTGTGCTTCCTGAATACAGGTGTTGGTTTGGTCTTGCCTAAGTTAAATGCAAATGGGCTAATGTATCTTCGGTTACACTAATAATAACAGTAGCTGTGATTTTAAATATAATTGCAGATTTATAAATATTATAGAGTCAGTTTCGTAACAGCTATCCGGTCGAACTAGTTCCCTATGTACAAACCCTTTAAAAATGTTCCTCGCTAAGTCTGCGGCTTGTGTGACTGAAATACAACACAAGTATTTTATTTGTAAAACTAAACCCTATTTAATTAATTTTGCCATTTGAAGCGTTATAATGTTAAAACATTTCGTCATGTGATATTTCAATGTTATCTGTTATCGTGATAAATGATTAATAATATTAATAATAATTAAATATTATGTTGAATTATTAATTAATTACGTGATGTAATTCTTAAGTTTTTTCATGACATAGATAAGTATGGAGGTTGCACCATTGCCTATTCTGTTTGTGTAAATATTGGTAATTTTAGTTCACTTAGATTTAGTTTTAGATCTTCAGAAGTTTAAGTTTTATTTGTCATTTTACTATGTCTTCTTTATTTGAACCTTATACGAATTATTTCAGAGTTATTCGAAGATTCCTAAGAGCTTTGGGCGGATGTATCTATTTAACGGATCGCTTGATGCGACTATTCTTAACATAATAAATTGCGTTATTATTTATATTTTCATTTAAGTCGGCAAATTGTTACTGAAGTACATATTCGACTGCGGTCTGTGTATATAAGAAAAAACGATAAGACCTGTTTTCAATATATAAAATACTATTATTTTATTACTGTAGTTTTTAATAATTTTATGTACATAGGTGAATACATAATTATTGGAAACAGATGTGTATAAATTCAATAAAAGGCAATTTAAAAATAACAATTTGTTTCAATGGAAATGCCCTAAATGACGTCTAGCTATGTTACGTTAGCCGGCGGACCAAGTGCTAAACTTGCCTTAAAATATGATTAAGGTTCACAAAATTTTAGTATGAAATATGTACCATAGTCGATTAGGTTGGTAAAACGCGGAGCAACCATTATGACACTAAGGAAAAACTAATAATGTTTTAACTGAGCTGAATTGACATGAGTCATTACACTACAATATTCATCAGAGTAATCAAGTCGAATTTATTTGGTTGCGCACGCGACCAAAAACGGCGCTTCATTACCTACACGATAATTTGGCTATTTGATGTACTTAACGAACCGACAGGAACTGTAGGGCTCTCACGCAGTTCAGTGATAAGCTTTCTTAACAAAGCTGGCCTAGTAGCTTGTTTAAAAAACATGGATACCTATGTCACTGGTCGCTATTGCAGTACGATCAGAATAGGCTCTCAACTATCTTTTGATTTTTAGCATTTTCTGTCTGTTAACCCTAGTGGTTAACTGGCAGAAAATGCTTTTAGTGTTAAGTCCTCCTTTTGTACCAATTTTATGTACCTGCAAGATTAAATTAATAAATAAATATCGTGGTAAGGTAGGTGAAGGGTTAAGTATTTTTGCAATTTAAAACAGTACCTACGAAGGTACCACCTGCTCAAGAGGATTCACTTTCATTAAATTATTCAACAGTATCAAAATTAGCTGTTATTAACCCTTGGTTACGAATACGACATCGGAAAATACTATGTGACAAACTACTTTATTCAACTACCTAGATAGATGGATCAATGAATGGATATGTTGAAGATGATTGCGAGGTCATTAACCTGAGCGTCACTGCGAAATTGGATCCAGTAGAAATATCTTCATGTACCATATTATTATTGCAAGTTCATAAAGTAATAAGAGTGTCGTGGCCCTGTGGTTAAACACTCTGCTTCGAAACCCGATGGTTCCGAGATCAAATCTATATTGTGTTTACTGTATTCACAATTTTCGGCTCACTACGGTGATGGAAAGCACCCATATAAAACCCAAGCAACCCAGATAATGGCGGTAGGCTCGCCCCTTACCACGTTGGGTTCAAATTCTTCTGAATGTTCTGTTCACCATGACTGCCTCTACCTAACTCATTAGGAATATGGTCGGGTATGTTAACATTTATTTATTTATAAAACACATGTAGGTCTACTTGACTAGGAGATTCAACTCACCAACAAGTCAGACTACAAAACTATTATAACTAAATAACAATTGAAAACAGACAACTTAATGCAAAATAACTACAACAGATCAAGGAAAAAAAGGAAATTTAAAACGAATAACAGCACCCTGCCCCTTATTGTCGACTGATTCTATAAATTTTATTTACCGGTTTCATTTAGATGCAAATACCCAAGTCCTTTCGGTGTCCTACCATAAAGAAACTGAAAGTAGAATTTAAAGAAATCGTTACTAACAGAATCGTTGATGTGATTGTGAATCCTTTGTTTTTTACTAAGTAGTTACCTACTTAGAGCGCTCGTTAAATTGCCAACGTTAACGCAGCAGTTAAATAAGTAAATACCTACCCAGACATCTTAGATAGGAGATAAATGCCTTACGTCAGGCAGGAAACAAGAGTTTTGTGACTACCATTGTTGATGAACGGAATAAATGCTATAGGATGAAGAAATTACTATCATGAAGATCCTCATTGCTAATACTGCAATTAGCGTTTTTAAGTAACTTTAGATATTTTCTTAGTAATCGTTGAAATGCAACCTGAATTGTAGGTAATTAGGTAGGTACCTACCTAAACATAATTTAAAAGAAATTCTACTTTTAGGCATTATGAGTAAGAAATGAATAGGTTGGCCAACTATACAGATACGCACTTACCTACTTTATGCCTTTTTTATGAATGCAGTTTGATTTTACACACCTACTTACGGCTTTTGTTTCGGGAAAACCCATGGCAGTATACCTACCTGGTTCTAATGTTATGTAAAAAGTAGAAAATAGTTACTTAGATAAGCGCATAATCTAGCTGCCCCCTCATGTATAACGTTATCTCGTTGAGATATTTTGCTGTCACATTTATTGATAAAACCATTTCATCATTTAGAAAACAAGCGACAGTTGCGAAGAGAGCGGCGCGTGCGCTGGCCAGGCACCACTTGCGGATCTACGTCACGTCAGTCGGTGTTTGTGGGCCGTGGAGGTGACTGCATTGTGCGCCCCCATGTGGGCCATCGCGAGTTGTAATACGTAAATAAACTTAAAAGATAAATACACAACGGCTCAATAATGGAAATGCAGGACCACAGTAATGGGAACGGTAAGATAGTGTTGTGAAAGTGATCTAAGTGCCAGCGCAATGACCCCGATAACTTGCAAATATGCAGGCTTTGAACCTTGGGAGCGGCAGCATTGGCATTGTCCAAGGATTTCAAGCCGAAGCCCTTTCCTATGTTTGAAGCCTAAGTTTATTTAAACTCTCTGACAAATTGTCTATAGTTTTGGAGAATGAGGACTTATAATAGCTTTAGTTACCTAGTATCATGTAAGTTTTTAGAATGATTTATGCAATGATCCCAAAAAAATACTTGAAACCAAACTGCAAGCAACTCTTTTGTGATACCTACATAAAAAGTACGTTTTACCGAAACTGCATTGAACGGGTTGTGTTATTGAACTTCGGAATGTTTGTGCCTTCCACGAAATATTCCCTCCAAACCTAATAGGTAGTTAATCTCTTAAATACCTATTTCACTCATCATTAATATCAATAACTTAATCACTTGACGTACGGACTTTTTTAAGCTGTTGTATTGAACGTGCCCTCGTGGTATTATTGTTATACAAAGTTAATAGAGTAATTGTAGTCAACTTAAAATACCACCACCTATAAAATTAAGAAAAAATGTTGACGTAGAATAGGTAAGTAAGGAAGGTAAATCTTTACCCTTTGGTGAAGGTATAGAAAAGTACCCATTATGGATTTAAAATTGCAAATAAAATTAGTAAGTAATAACCTATGGCTTTAATGCGTGAATGACATTGTACTCTAGGTAACTGAAATATTTTTATGCTGACCTTATTCACGTTCAATATTCCTTTGTTAATAAACAATCAACACAAATAACATTGGTAGTAAAGGATGGGCAACATGAAGGTTATGTAATTTGTTCCACTGTACAATTATTTTCAATCTGCAGGTTTTAGTGAAATATAAATAGGTAGGTATCACCTAAAATATCGCCGGACATTATTCCACGCAGCCCCATCTAGCCCCCAAATTAGGCAACGACATGCTTGTGATAAGGGATAGTAGACAAAGGATAAACATACTAATGTATACATTTGTTTTTGTAAATACATACCTACTTAATATACATGGGAAACACCCAGACCAGTACAAACAAACATGTTCATACACAGTAATGTTTATACTGTGCGGGGATCGAACCCGCGATCACTGGTGTAATAGCCTACTGAACCAATACACCAAATCGGCCGTCATAATGTATTTTTCTGCGACATATTTATTTATTCAACTAATCCTATTGATATAGAGTATACGAATTGTAGATTGTAGCGCCTCTTAGGTTATTCTAACTTTGTAAATCTAGGTAAATTTTTATTTTAAGTGCTTTTATTCTTTCACCTAATCAAGTATGTTGGGTCTGGTGAGTCAACAAGCAAACATTTTCATAAAGACCTACATCAAATTTAGGCATTATCATTCATTATTTAGGTATACTCTAACTTATCGCATGTCTGTTCAAGTTCGCTGCACAAAGTCCTATCTTTCTATCTATCTCCAGCAGATAGATGTATATAATAAGCAAGTATCTAAATAAAATGTCACGCTGTAGTTTTCCGTTGCAAAGTTATGTTTTTTAAATGTATTGCACTGCAAGTTAAGTACTGCTAAATAAGTAGGTATCTATGTTAACTGACCGTTTTGTTACAGAAACATAAACAGGTTTAGTTGTAAGTAGGTATAGCATTTAATAAATAGGAGTAAAAAAATGTAGCAGTTTACATACCTACAATAATAGAATTAAGTAATCAAAGATTACTTTGTTGTGCGTTAAACTTAAAATTCCTTCAGTTTTACCAAATGAAAATGAAAAAAAATCTGTTTAATACATTAAGCCAAGTCTTAATGTATTAATAGTACATTGTTACCCCAGGGGTGAAAGTAACTTATTTAGTCCCGAGACGGGGTTTGGCGCCCGGAACGAAGTGAGGGCGCCAATAGTTCGAGGGACTAAATAAGTCTTTCACCCGAGGTAAACACTGTGCTTTTCATTACAAATACGAGGAAAGTAAAAATAAAACATGAATTAGCTAAAGAAAAAATGAGGAAATAAATGAAGATGGAACTGCCGCTTTCCCGCCTATTTTGTTTGGTTTTTTTTCTGTGGCCGGCCCGCTATTCAGCCATTATTTTTTATTTTCATCATTGGAAAAATGGTAAATATTTTTCTCAAAGCTAAGTTATTTTAAAGACATTGTTGAAACTAAATTGTAATAAAGTTATTTTAAACATATATATTCTCTGATCAATATTTAACTTTGAGTTATTTCAAATTTTACATCGTGGCTGTATGGAAAGTTGGAACATGGTTCAATAGATATGTGAAAAAAAACGAGTTTTAAAAAAAAACTATTTGACAGCTACCAGTTGAAAGTGATTCTCCCTAGGGATGAAAAGTATTACTTTCAGCCCGCTTCTCAGGTCAGTAATGACCTACTTTCAGAGTATGAGTAATGAAAACAGATTTTTTTTTCATCTATCTAACAGAAATGTAAGAACCAACTTATTACTGGTTTGGCGGTTTATTGAAGAGGACATAGTGACATCTGTTTCTTCGATGTGCTTACGTACATATCTCATAATCACATGGCTACGACTACTCGTATATTAAGTCCCAAACAAACTGGACGTTTTTTTTCCTTTGTATCGGAAATCTTTAGGAGGAGATTGTCGTAGATGCCTCGGTATCCGTGTGGTTCCGAGTTCAAGTCGGGCCGGAACACCCACTTTGTGTTCATATTACTTACCTACCATTTGCTGTAACTAACATAACATAACATACCCTCACGACCATATCCCTAATGGGTTAGTCAGATGCACACTGATTGTTACCGTCATGGTGAACGGAACATTCCCACATTTCGCCCAGGGAATTTGAACCCAACTCGGTTGCGGTTACTCTCCAAGGAAAACACAGATAACAAACCCAAGTAACTCGGTTAACTCGGCATCTCTTGCACCTTGCTACGTTATGTTCCGTTCACCATGACTACCTTGGGATATAGCACTTTTAAAGCTCTAGGAGCTATGAACCATCCTTGGAATACTAACTAAATTAGTTTATTTATAATTAGGGACCGTACACAGCTCAAAATAATCGTGAAATGTAATTTGAGGGCCAATTACAACTATCCAACATATCACATATTATGAACAGAAGTTTTCCTACACGTTACATTTTACAATATTTTATTTTATTTCTACTATTTTAGTTTTCGAGTATAAAACCTCTAATATTTTAAGGTGACTAGGTAAAGTCCGTTAACAGCTACGCCGTTTTATTGAGGCATGTTCCTCAATTGGTTTTTCAACAATTAAAAGTTTTGCGACTCTACGCAAAATGGCCACGATACTGGCCCAACTGTTTTATTTGTGAGTAAAGTATGACAGAGATCGCTTTTGTTCCCTGACACATAATAAGTACTGATAGGAGACAAAATTACTCTCCCACGCTTTTCCGTTTTGCTGGACAGTGCATTACTTATTAATTTAAGTAGATAACCTAAATAAGATAAAAGTGGTAATATTTCAAGCAGATTCTGCAGGTACTTAAGTAGTAAAGTCTTGCTGCTACTACAAAGACCAATCTATTTTAAAACTAAAAAGCAGATTGCTCTGATACTTGCTCATTTTAAAAAAACTTAGCATTTCGTTGGTTCAACTAAGTTTCAATTATTGACATGTATTTATAACTATGAAATGAACAACACTACGAGACTCTGAGAAAACCAAATACTTATAGCATGTAGTCCGTGTTTCATTCATCATTGGAGAGAACTGTTGGACACTATTAAGAACGAATTAAACTTCATTCACAATTCTTAAAGTTCAATAAAGACGCACATACCTACCTACCATTAAATTGTTAGATATCAAAACGTAGTCACAATATTTTTGATAATTGCCAAGAACGTAAAATCATTATTGAAGAAATTAAAATAATTTAGAAGTAGGTAGTTAAGTAGGTCTTATTAGATTCGAGATTCATGAAATTAAAAGCTTTTTTAACAAGATAGTAGATAATTGAGAAGCTTGCTTTGCTATTCGCATCTTGAATAGCTGAGCCTCGAAGAACTAATTAACAGTGCCAGTTTTTGAAATTAAGATATTCGCTTTTGAATGCAAAGAAAGCTCGAAATGGGATCTTTTCCGTGCATACTGCGTCTGTGTGTTTATTAAATTAATTTTGATACCTGTCAGGCAGACATTTCGTAGATACAATTTGCATTTTGCAATATGAAGTTGTCAGTGAAATACAAAGTGTTTGTTGGTGTTCGTGAATGTGCGTGTTATGAAACAAGCTCTGAATGTCGGTTCTTTTAATTACAGGTAGTTCTTAAACTGTAATATATTAAAACTTGTATTTTAGTGAATAAAGACAAGTTATAATAAATCTTTTAACTACGGCACTGCACGTCAAGTTTATTTCATAGAAATATACTTCACTATCATACATACCTAAATGTATTAAATGTATATTCTTATCAGCTGTAGTAATTCTGAAGGTAAATTCGAAACATGGTTTTGGCGTTCATCGAGATGTGTGGTGATGTCTCTAGAAAAGTAGGTCGTCATAAAAATACGCAAAAGTAAAGCTACATAGAACGATCACTTACGCTCGCATAATCATAATTCAAGATAAATGTATAAGCTTATCAGCATCGTAGATATCAATCTTGAAATTAAAGTTTGGAGATCAGCTATCAGAGAACTCCAAACTTTAATTCCTTCCTAAGGAGGTTCTTCAACTGTAAATAGGTATTCGTAGTAACAAAAGCCAGTCTACTTAGTTTCTGCACGATGCTCCTTTTTAGCGTTCCGTTCCTAACTGAAAGGTAAAAACGGAACCCTATTATTAAGTCTTCGCTGTCTGTCTCTGTCGATCTGTCTGTCCGTCTGTCTGTCACCAGGCTGTAGCTCATAAACCGTGATAGCAAGAAAGCTGAAATTTTCACTAATTAACCAATTATGTATTTTTGTTGCCGCTCTATAACAACAACCGGTTTTTTACCTTCACCTCGTTATTTTGTACCCTTAAATAAACCTAAGCCCCAAAAGTGAGAACACCTTTGTGGAAACTACTTACTTTCCTTCCTTTTGAAGACACGGGGTATCTCATTCTTACTGCTGCTAAAAAACCGTTTTTGCAAACAGTAGTATTCGCTCGTCATCTGGAGCCCGCGTGCTTGCTTACCATCGACGTTGAATGAATTAACCGTAGGTATTTGAGTTTCAATCTAAATCTACACTGTCCTTACCAAAGGCTATCTCTGCCCTCACATTCTTCAACCTACAACACAGTCTGGTGTGACAATCTGCCAATCCCTTGGCTGCACACCTAGGTTCATCCTCAGTTACCCATTAGTTTTTGTAGGAAATAAACCCTCACGTATTTTATTGGCCAATAGCCAATATTCTGAAGGCGTGCGTTTGCGACCGTGTCTTTCAATGTTCGTCTTCTCTTGTTCACTATAATAGTGAAGAGGTACACTTAGACAAAATAAATTAAACACCGCTTTAGTAAAACGGTGATCGTACACTTACCTAATTCATTGAACAATATAACGTAGTACGAGGTTAATAGCCTCGCCAATACATCTGATCATTGTCAATATAAATGAGTAAAACGAAAAAACAATATCATTTACTTAAGTAACTGGTTAGAATTAAATTATCAGATAAAACAACGGATAGGTAGATATTGTTACCTTTACCATTCAATTTGTGGCTGCAATTACAATGGTCTTCATTAGATGCCTGTCAGTCTTGTCATTGAGTAACTATTTTTATTAACTAGGTTGTAAGAATAAAACTCCTGCGACATCTTTAAGACATAACTTATTATCATGAATGCTGCTTCATGTTGATCTTATTGGTTACATAATATATCCTTAAACGTAATTGAGCTTGTAAGAGTTGTGTACTAATTTTAAATGTCTTACTTACCTACAAATACAAACACTCCATCACGAATATCTCACGAAGGAGGCAAGGATCACATCTTTCCACTGGCTACGACCTTGAAACTCCTTTAAGCTGCGCTTCTTCTACGCTCATGAGTCCTTTCATACATGCTCGAGGCTTTCCTCTCCTAATAGTTAAATTTACCCGTTGTCTTTTAAATCCATTTCGTTGCCTTTATCTATTCAATCCATATGACCAAACCATCTCAGTATTCCCATCTCAATTTTAGTAACAATGTCTTCTTTTACACCACATCGTTCTCTTATTATTTCACAGTGACCTATTTAACCGCTTAGTTACCCCAACATTACTGCGTACTTCTCTTAGGGTAAGTTGCACCATAGTAGAAGTTAAAGTTAAAGTTTTTGTCAAATTTGACAATTTGACGTCATTTTTGGGCCTAACCGGTACTTTAACTGAAATTTGGATGTTTGTTATTGTTAAAGTCAGATGGTGCAACCCAACCCTACTTACTTAACTACTTTGAAAAGAAAATGTTTATTTACAATAATTCAAGATAGCAAAATGATGTCTTTTATTAGTCTTAGAAACATGATTCACCATAAGTTATAAAAACGTAGTAAGTAGATGTAAACAATAAACAGCCGCAAAAAACTCAGTTTTCGGAATTATCATCGTCATCAGCAGCCACACGACGTCCATTGCTGGACATAGGCCATGGGGGACCATACATCCCTGTAGAGTTTCAGAGCGGCCGGTTGTAGGCGGCCTGCGTTCACCTAAACCCCGCTAAGTTTATGAGGTCCATCGTCTACCTTGTGAGTAGGCGTTTTCTGAATAATAACCGTTAATTGATGATACATATTTTTTGTTTGCAGGCGCTAAGAGGCAAGTCACCGGACCACAAGTGGATATGATCCAGAAGATCACGGGATCCTTCGGCAAATATCAGCTCTTCTTATGTTTCCTAATATTCCTGACCAAATTTCCGGTAGCATTCCACCAAATGGCCATCATATTCCTGGCTCCCAAAACGCCGTACATTTGTGTCAGTTCAAATACCACAGAAGATTGTCCTTGTGCAAATCCTGCCTACGATAATACCACATTCAGCTCTACTATTATATCAGAATGGGACTTGATATGCGACAGGAAATATTTGACCAGCTTGACCCAGACATTGTTCCAGTTGGGCACGTTATTCGGCAGTGTATTTTTTGGAATGGCTTCAGATAGGTTAGTGGAACTTTTATTTTGTCTTTTCTTCTTTGCAATAAGAACCTATTGAAACGTATGGAATACCAGCACGGATAAAATAGAACCGTGAATCTGTAGTTAGTAAGCCTCGAAGCATCTGTTATATGCCCATCTTGTTTCAGATTTGGGAGGAAGAAGCCATTACTGTTAGCTATTGTTCTACAAGTGAGCATGGGCATAGGAGCTGCGTATGCACCGAACTACTGGACTTTTACCCTGATCCGGTTTTTTGTGGGGATGTCTGTAGGGGGCACCATGGTGACAGGATTCGTGATCGTCATGGAGATAGTTGGAACGCAGTACCGAGATGTCATATCTGCGCTTTATCAGGTTCCATTCAACTTGGGACACATGTTGCTCCCAGTTTTTGGGTATTTCATTAGGGATTTCTCGGATTTCCAACTTGCAATTTCAATACCAACTGTGATATTACTGCTGTATTTTTTCCTAATACCAGACACACCAAGATGGTTGTTAGCTGTTAAGAAAACAGATGAAGCTATAGAAATTCTGGAGAAAATAGCTAAAGTGTAAGTAGTCGTATTCATTGAAAGAAAGTTCTTCTAAAACATCTACTTAGTGCTATAGAAAATTTGTACTTAATTCTTATCTTTCTTCTGTAGGAATGGTCGTCCAACATCGAATATCAAGATCGACGTAGACCACTTCCAAGCAGCTGCAGAGAAGAACAGTCTTAAGAAAGGAAACATAGTTGACCTCGTCCGAACCCCGAATTTGAGGAAGAATATCATCGCTATGTCCTTTAACTGGCTGACGTGTAGCTACTGCTTCTATGGAGTGTCCCAATACGTGGGGCAGTTGAGCGGGAACATGTTTGTCAATGTGGCAGCAAGTGCCAGCGTCACTTTGGTCGGTACACTACTGTCTATCCCGCTAATGAAAGTTATAGGGCGCAGAACGATAGTCATAGTGTTCAACTTTATCTGCGCATTGTGCCTGTTAGCCGTAGCTGTGATCCCGGAGGGAGCGGGCTCAGTGGTATGTGCCAGTGTTGGCGTGGTAGCTAGTTTTATAGTATTCGTTGTAGTCTATTTATATTGTTCCGAGCTGTTCCCTACCGTAGTTCGAAACGCGGCGCTTGGCTGTTCGTCCATGATGGCGCGAGTGGGCTCGATGGTGGCGCCCTTTGTCATCGAGACTAGAGACGTGGCACTATGGATGCCTCCATTATTGTTCGCAATCTTGCCTCTCATAGCTGGGTTTGTAACCTTCCTCTTGCCGGAGACCAAAGGCTGTGAATTGATGACGACAATTGAAGAAGGAGAGAGATTTGGAAAGAAAATTGAACCATCGAACGATGTGAAAAAATAACGTCATCACCTATGCTAGGCTTGAAATTATTTTTGTAAATAAAATATTTAATAAGTTAGTATTTTAATAAAGGGTGTTTCATTTATTTAAATACACAAAATCTAAGAGGCGTTAAATACTATTGTTGACTATGCATAGAATAGCTTTTATCATCGTATTAGTAATAATTTTCGGGAAATTTCAACAAAAAACAGCAATGTTTGGATGCTGATTATCTTTCTTACCAACAACTATCAAGATTTGGAGGAATTCAAATCTTGATCGCTAGGTTGACGTTGACTTAGCATATCTCAAGTCGTTCATTAAAAATGTGCGAATATTGCGATAGCGAAGAGACCTTCGATTACTTTTAAACCTACAGATAAATAATCCTCATTTTTTACATACAAGTTAAGATAAGATGTATCATCGTAGAAAACACAAATCTTTGAAAAGGGAAAGACATCAACGTCATCATGCCTTACTCAGGTGATTGTATTTGTACCTCTTCTAAGTATTAAAAATATTTTGTAATCCCCACAAGCCTGTTGGTGAATATTCTACTATTAACGAGCAAACATAATGTACAACTCTGATTTTTAATATTTTTTACATACTTGTCTTCTCTTCATCATCGTTGCATTCGCGGAAGATCGCAATTTTATTGTATTCAAGGAAATTTACTTCTAAACTGCTTATTGAATACCTAATAATAGTGTTCAAGGTAGATGACTAGTTTTATTACGAAAAATAATATTTAGTAAACTTTACGGACCAGCTTCTGTTTCAAATACGTAGTACCTACCCAGACTAGTTCTGACATCGTAAACTTCTGTAAAAGTTATATTAATTTACCTATATCAATCATTAAAACTAGTTAGTTTTCAGTTAAGAAGGTGCAAAACAAAAGACATGAACATGTTATTACTATGTGCACCAAAATGCAACTCACTTTTAGTGTGACGCGAAATGGTTTGTCTTGTTAGGCACTCGTAGTTACTTAGAACTGAAACAAATTCTAATTTCTTTGTAGCAAGTGATTGTGGTAGCTATACAATCTTTGTAAGTGCAAAAATGTTGACGTTTAGTTACCGTAACTCCAAACATATCTTTTCTCTCACTGCGTAAATATTTACAAACCTTGACGTAAAACCGGTGATAGAAGAATGTTTATTGCTGCAATCATAAGTTTTCTTAAAGGTAAGTCTTGATTATGATGTACCTACACAATGTCTAATAAGATAAGCTATCGCGTGAAGAACATATTTCTTCAAATCATCCTTTCTAAGGCAAAATGTTTTTTTGACAAAAGTCCTTTTAAATGTAAGTCAACGTTGAATTAAATATCAACACATCTATTCAGATACAAAAACTCGTTATGCATATTTTAAAAGAGTCGTTTACTCGAACGGCAATAATATGAATTGATTCTTTGTTATTGAACGTGGGTCAAGGCCACAGATGGACGAACAGTTTTTAATTATGCTTTTGGTTCTTGCAGCTGACAAATTCATATTTAACATTGGCTATGTTTTTGCTAAGTAGATATAGGTAGTATTTATAAGGAAAACTGTGAAGGTCTCTGTTGACAACTGAAGAGATTTGAATGATTTGGGGTTCGAGAAATAGGTAGTTGAAAATGGAGTATTCGCAGCATTTTGAGGAAACTAGGTAGGTACTTGTTCTTTCATTTACCTACCACTACTTTCCCATGTATCCCACTTTAATATTCTGCTACGAAAGAAACATAGCATCATTGAAAGCCATCAGATTTGGATAAATAAAATAAACGGAGTATAGATTAAAATAAAAGTTTGCCAACACTACCTATTGGCAAATTCAAAATGATGATACTACCTACTTTTAATGGAAATCCCGAATTAAGTAAGTATAATCTACATCTATCTAGTAGTAGGGTCTTTAGTCTTGTGGGCAGGCCCTCCACAAGGTGGACCGACGATCCGGTCAAGGTCGCGGGAAGCCGCTGGATGCGGACAGCTCAGGACCGATCGTTGTGGAGATCTTTGGAGGCCTATGCCCAGCTGTGGACGTCGTTCGGCTGACATGATGCAGTGATGAAGTTTGATAATCAAATCATAAATAAGTAAAAAAAGTTGGATTTGTTACAAAATGTAAAACTCAAGAACTAAACCAATTTTCTCATAATAGTTTGTTATTTGCTGAATTTGTTTCCACATCGAAGAGATACCTAATGTTCGAAAAAGTAATGAGAAAAGCAGGCAAGTGCAAGAATAGAAACGAGCTAAGTAGTAACAATGGCAATAAATCACAATTACATAATTTGAAATATAATGTGTATGCTTTAACAATACCACGATAAATTACCCACATACTTATACATACAGTCACCAGCAGATATATTGTAGCAGACAAGTTGACCAAATTCTTTTATCAGTTCACATTTCAATAAGTTCTGTACACCCAAGTTATCAATAGGGCGCGACCCACCTATAATGGGAGAACGGAACAGTGAGCGGCTGACTTTTGGCTTCCAGTTCGCCTATACATTCTAGATCTGGTATCCATCTGCGTACATTAGTATAATCAGTCAATCAGCAATTAACCAGTCAGTCGCTTTCTGTTCGCCTAACCGGGACGGGCTCTTAAATGTTCAGATATTAATGAAGTAATGATATTTCATAATATCTGAACATGACACTTTACCTTACTGTCACGTGGGTGGGTATAGAAGTTAGTGTCTAATGAATTTATTGGCTGTGCAACTATAGTCCGTTCGCGTTAAGAATGCAGCGATTTCATTCTTGTCCTTCGACCTAGTACACCCCCTAACCAATTAAAATTCACAGTGCCTAGTTGAACGCATTTTTCAAACGCAACGGTTTTGTATCTAAGTTTTTCTACGTAGAATTAAATGAAAAAAATACTGCATTCTTAACGCAAACATACTATCAGAAGTATTTGGTCCCATTGTCTGCTTTAGTTCGAGTATATCACATGGCGACTGTACCTACAAATTAGTGAAGTTATTATTTACAAACAAAATGAGATAAACGTATGCTCATCAACAGATACGCAAATAAAGTCGTCGTTGGAATATACCAGGCAAGTGAAACATAAAAACATGTTGAACGTGGTTGTTTTACACGTAATAAATTGTGGCCGTGTAATTTATTCAGAACTCAGGAATCAGAAATCATAAAACATTTGTTTGCTAAGAATATGGTAGTACATTCAGATGTGGTATTGTAGGTTGCATTTTTCTTCCTAGGATTTTGTTACAATCTCCTTTTTATCTAACTTCTTACACGTAAGAACGTTCAATTCTCCTGTCTTATTAAGGAACAAGATAGAATAGAACTGGGTTGACTTATAGAGAATTGATTTTAAGGGTAACTCATCACTACATAGTACAAAACAAAGTCGCTTTCTCTGTCCCTATGTCCCTTTGTATGCTTAAATCTTTGAAACTAACTGCCGTACTCAGAGACGTCAATTAACGTTAATGGTTCATTAGAGTCAAAATTTGACATTCTGAAAAGTTCTTTATCCAATTTGTTATAAAGTCTCTTTTCAAAAATGGAATTTTGACGCCAATCAACCATTAAAGTTAATTGACGTCTCTTAGTGCGGCGGTAAGCAACGGATTTTGATGCGCTTTTTTTAATAGATAGAGTGATTCAAGAGGTATTTGTATAATAACAACATATTGCACCGGTGTGAAGCGGGGGCGGGTCGCTAGTACCCTATAAAAGTGACGTTGGCGAATACTTACATTTGGTGAAATCTACATTTATAACAACTTCGACGTACAAACTCCTTGCTAAAGAGTTACCCTATGCATGATACGAAAAATAACGACATGCGCGGTATAGCGGCAAACTTAATTGATCCAAAGCGGCCTATTATATAAAGTCAATCTCACTCAACAGAACATACATAACATCACTGAGATACTTAACTCGACAATAATAGCAATTATATAAGTAAATGCACAAAACCTTGGAGAAAATAATACACGATTACGGGAAAATTGCAATTTCATCATGCAACGTTTAAACTGAACTACATAGAGGCATAGCAATAACGAACAGTTAAAGGCCAGTGGTGGTTGGACTCAAAGGTTACAATAGACGGGAGCCTTAATATGTAGCTCATTTTGTAGCTCACTTTACCTTTCAATCATTGAAATAATTTTCTTCTTACGATCCTCTACCTCAATGTTGTCTAGAAGAGCCCCCTAGCGATAAGATCGTCTAAATAGTATCTATAATCTATATAGTTAATTACCATGGTTTTGGCACAGTAAAGAATAGTTATAACTTATATCTGAATTACGACTATTTAGGTCCACAGTGTTTGGAAGTTGTGGTTGAGATGCTCTAAAATCTAGATCTTGATCTCATAACTTATGGATAGGTATTGTATTAGGCTCATGTACGAGTAGCTCTATTAAATGATCTGTAAATAGACAATTTTAAACTGAAACATGCATTTTAAGAGGACTGCCTTTTAAAATGATGCTCTACCTACATAGAGTCACTCGCGTCGCCTACTAGAATATGCAGTGACGTTGTCGCACCTAAGTTTATTTGTTAGTATGTTATTTTAAACTACAAACGTCATGGTACTAATAAGCGAGCTGATAGGCAGTTTCGAAAAATACCATTGGTTCCTGTGCGTATTAATATTCGCAAATAAATTTGGAATTGCATTTCACCAGTTGGCAATCATATTTTTGGCCCCACCAGCGCTCTACCACTGCCCAGATAGAAACGAAACTTGCTGTGAAAACCCTATTTACGACAGAAGCACTTTTTCTAGAACCATAGTAACGGAGTGGAACTTGATATGTGAGAGAGTTTGGCTCAAGGATCTGACACAGATGTTCTTCCAATTTGGTGTTCTTAGTGGCAGTTTGGTGTTTGGTGCAGCGTCTGACAAGTAGTGTTTTATTTCAATAAAAATATCTGGAACTTTTCTAAAGAGACTCATCTGATTCCTATTGTATTAATTATTTATTTATTTGGTGTCTCTTAACCCTGACTTATGGCTCTGACCAATTCACGGTTCTAACGCTTTAACATTAATGTGACAAATGGTGTTTTTAGGCTTATAATAAACATACTTAAAACATTTAAGTTAGATAATTTGAACAAATACCAACTGACTTAAATATTTTAAGTATGTATGTTTGTCGTGAATGAGGATCGAGACAACAACGTTTGACAAGACACGATCGCTAACTGTATCACCAAGGACCCCACTCAGTATCTATAGTAGAAAAACAGGTAGTAAAAAATGTAGGTACTGCCATGTTTCAATAAAAAAAGGTTTTATTATTGTTTTAGATATGGCCGAAGACCCACTCTGATATTAGCTGTTGTTATGGAGGTGTTTTTTGGTGTTATGTGTTCGTTTCTCCCCGACTTTTGGAGTTTCACTATTATAAGAATGATTGTGGGCTTCGCAGTCGGAGGCGTTATGGTGGTTGGATTCGTAACACTTATGGAATATGTTGGAAGTACGAAGAGAGATTTGGTCTCAGCCCTATATCAAGTACCCTTCACATTAGGGTACATTTTATTAGCAGCCCTAGGGTATCTGGTAAGAGATTACACCTATTTCCTGCTGGTAATAGGTTTGTCAGATGCTATACTGCTTCTGTACATTTGCTTACTGCCAGAATCACCAAGATGGTTACTCGCTACTAACAAACTTTTTGAAGCCATAGCTTTGATGGAACGCGTTGCAAAAATGTTAGTAGGGATTCTTTGTTATTTAAACCAACCTTACCAAAACATCAATTATGATTTTTATTACTATTGAACTGTTAAATTACGACATTTTCAGAAACAAGTTGCCTACTGAAGAAATTCAAACAAAGATGCAGATCTATCAGATAGAGACACAGAGTAACAGGCACGCCAAATGTTCGCCGATTGACTTGTTTAGGACACCAAACTTGAGAAGGAATATCATAGTGATGTCGTTTATGTGGCTCGTGTGCAGCTACTGTTTCTACGGAATGGCTTATTATATTAGCCACTTGACTGGAGACGTCTACATCAATGTCGCGGCCAGTGGCACTGTTTGTCTGTGCGCATGTCTCATGGCAATACCATTGATGAAGTTCTTAAAACGCAAGACCGTGGTCATATTCGCGAACTTAGCCACTAGCTTCTGCTTACTTTCTCTAGCAGTTATCCCAGAAGGAATTGCCTCCCTTGTATTCGGGATTGTGGGAGTTTTATTCAGTTATATGATATTCGTGGTTGTTTATTTGTATTGTACAGAAATGTTTCCAACTGTAGTCCGTAACGCGGCTATAGGTATATCTTCAATGATGGCTCGTGCTGGTTCCATGGTGGCTCCATTCGTGGCAGATCTAAGACCGTACGGGCAATGGTGTGCTCCTGTTGCTTTCGGCATTTTCCCATTAATTGCTGCTATGTTATGTCTGCTTCTACCTGAAACTAAAGATTGTGAGTTATTGATGACTTTAGAAGAAGGGGAAGCATTTGGTAAGGGACAGCCAAGTCAAAGCGGCAGAGATAGAGTGGAGATTACAGAGGAACCCACGTAAAAATAGTAAATAAATAAATAAACAGCTAGACTAAATTGGATATAGTTTTCTTTATAACTGGTTTGACCCAGCGCTGTATGTGTAGCTATTGTAGGGTAAAATTGAATAAGGTGTTAAGACAAGATGCCGTCACCGTATAATAGGGTTTAGTGGGTCATGTAGGGGTTCTAATCTGGCGCCGCACGGGCAGGGCTTCCGCGGCCGCCGCCCAGTGCGAGCCCGGGACGCCATGGCGGCGGGGCTCCTGCTCTGCTCCGCTTGGTACTACACCATACTGTCTGGTAAAGTCTACATTAATAATCAATTTCCTTTTCATATCTGTAATTGCTTATTATAATCATAGTCTGACAAGTGAAGCCAGGATGTTTTTACCTTAAAACTTAATATTATTCATCATCATCACCGTCAGCCTATATCGGTCATTCCTGGATGTAGATGACCGGTTCCGTACAATATTATTGGCGACATAAAAATGTACAACTTGTCGAAACATAGAATGAAATCTGTAACAATAATTTGTCTCAGTTGATTGATCAATAGGTCATAACTTGATTACGATGCATTTCTTGCTCAAGTGTTTTTACCTATTTAGCTTTTGTTAGGTTACTCAGAGATGACCATGATTCACTTTAATCTATAATTTTCAGGTTTTTATGTGCTCTACTGTCCCGTACTGTACATAATGTTTTTTAGCCATAATTGGTACAGAAAAGTTGTAGATGTACTTTTTGCACTTTGGGAACTTTATCCAGTGGTGAGTGGATGTTTGAATACTAGTTTTCATATTTTTTCCTAAGAAATATAATCTCTTTCTTTTTATTTTAGGCTTTATTTCAATGTTGCTGTAACACTCAATTGCATCATTACGGCGATTACGTTAATCCAGATGAAAAGACTATCATAGTTATGAATCATCGCACAAGGGTGGACTGGAACTATGTGTGGATTGCTTTGTACCATGCATCTAAGGACCCATCTAGGACTGAAATATGTATTTGTAAGGAAACTGCTTCACACAGAGAAAATAACGACATGTTAGATATGTTGGCAGGAGGAAGATCGAGAACAAAGTTCGTATTGAAGGATGAAATCAAATCGGTTCCAGGAATGGGTGAGTGAAAAACTAGCAATGTAAGTGATTTTCCTACGGAAACAAGCTTTTTCTTGTGTCGAACTTTTTAGTTTGCATGTTAGCTCGGTTGGTTTTGGAATGAGAAAATGTAGAGATACTTACATTCGGGTTTTCAAATGTGTTCCAGAAATATACGTCAATAGGCCATCTACTTTAGTACGTAAAAGTCTTCAGTTCTAACTCTGCTAACGTCGGTTTTAACCCCTCCACCTTTATTTTGTAGTGGGGTCGATAAATAAGTGGCAAAGTAAACCTTTAGCCTGCATCCACCGATACTCTGCGATCTTCATCAGGTCATCCGTCCACCTTGCAAGTGGCCGCTGCGTTTTCACATAATAAAAGTGGATGCACTACTCTAGCACCTAAGTACTTTTTACCTTATTCTCAAGACATTGTATTTCATTATCCTTTTGATTTTTGTTTTAGGTTGGATAATGCAGCTTAATTTTTTCCTCTATGTGAAGAGGAATTGGCAAGAAGACCAGCTCTACATGGCTCAATTCATCGACTACTACAAAAGACTGAACAGCTATTACAGGATAGTTCTGTTCCCAGAAGGCACAGATTTGAGCGAAGATAACAAAATACGCAGTGATAAATATGCTCTAACAAATAACTTATCGGTGAGTGTTCAAAGTTTGACAATAGAGGTTGAATTGCGTAGTAATTAGACCATGTTTTTACTAGGAGGTATAGTTTGGGGAATGGAACTGGTACCTAGTAGTTTTTTGTCTTTATGACTCCACTTTTCACTTCTACATATAAATCAAACAAAATAGTTCTTAATCGGTACATACATCTATCGGATGGTCTATCATCGGAATTTGGATTTTCGGATAAGATACAGCATGGTATTCTTCAAGAGGGGTGTGAAAAGGTTCTTCTTACAGGATCAAGTAACCAACAAGCTAGAAATTCCGCTGGTGTTACTCTTGTCCATAGGCTACTGTAACCGCTGACCGATCAGGCGGACCCCATGAATACTTGCCACGGTCGTTGTATAAACATTTTCCATTTTTAATTTTATTTTATTTGTATTTACAGAAATACAATTTCGTGCTGCACCCGCGCACGACGGGCTGGGCAGCACTGTGCACGCGGCTGCGCGGCGCAGGCCTGGCGTCCGTGTATGACGTCTGCGTCGCGTACGACACTCCTGCGCAGACCGAGGGCGACTTGCTGCGTGGGAAACTGCCAAAGCACGTTTACTTCTATTGCAAACGGTTGGTAACTATATGTTTCTAGTGATGTTATTCAATTAACGAGATCTTCCCGCCCCTTCATTTGATAAGACTCACTTTGTTGCGTCACATACGGAACAGGCAAAGACAGGTGGCAGTAACAAACTCAAACATGATGTTACGCATGACCATTGTTAAATAGGTAACTTCATGAATTCATGAATAGGGTAAAAGACCCCAATCCCCGGTTCTGAAACGGTGCTCAAAAGTGAGAAAGTACCTATCTCATGTTATATTGTGTTTTTACCAAATCATTTTATGATACTATTTTAATCATCAGTTACGTATTCGTAGAATGAAATTTAAATGACTAGTTAGTATAATTTTCTTTAGTCATCTATTAAGACGATAATAAAAGATACGCTTGTATCTTTGAAAGTAGGTAAGTTAGTATTCGTTTATATTTGTTATCATATTTTATCTACTACCACTATTTCGCTGTCAAAATAAAGTGTTGATTGTTTATCAGTTGGGTTCGAAGTCAATTGATCCTCAATTAAGCTGATCTGTCAGTCATGCATGAATGAACTTTACTTTCTGTTATTTTATTGTTAAAAGTGAATGGCATAGTTATATAAATAATCAGGAATAATAGAATGTGCGTGTGGTGTGAGTGCTCCTTTTTGAAAGTTGATCGAAACATTACGAGATTCAAGAATATTTTAGGAAATAATTGTCAAAACTTCAATAGTGCAAATAAAAATTTGTGAAAAGTAGGTGGAAAAAGTTACGGTCAATTAACTAGAACACTCAATCGGCTGATCTGAGAAAAATACTTTATCTCGTGTCTCACAAAGTACTTATCTTTCTGTATATATTTTATTGTGAGAAATTTGTGATTAATTTGTTAAATGTATCGACAAATATTCGATGGTTTTTAACGGTTTGTCTTGATTTTATAAAGGTATCTGTAGATCACTCAATCCTCCAAGTGTGCCGATGGAGTGTTCCTAAAATCTTTAACTACGGCTACATAAATTCTTGACCTTTTTACTCTATTTCACGCATACTATCCCTAATCAATTTGTTAAACAAAAATATTACAGTAAAAAGGAGTAGTTCGAGAGTAAATTGAAATATTACTTTCTTTGATAGGTCCCGTCTGAGTGTTCCATATTTAAGCGTATATTTAACTAACCAGAACTTGTATGCAAACCGAGACTACATTAGAAATTGTCAAAATGCTTTTCCTAAAATTCAACATGTCTTCTGTTTCTGTAAACGTTTAGTTAACACCATAATCAACTTTATCATATTCATATGCGAGGAGATTGATTAGGGTGACCATGGTTTTATAAAAATAACACGCTTTTTAAATGATACGAATTTTATGGATTAATCCTAATACGGTGGTATGACTCAGAAATGAAAAATATTGTGCATGTTTAATTGTTTTTCACTTTCCATTCATTAACTTGACTCATAAAATAAATAAGATACCATATTCTGCGGTATGTGTTCTTTATTAGAAATCTAGTTGAACTCCAATAGCAGTCTAAGGGTTAATTGTAGACGGTTCTTGTGCTAAAAGTAACTTTCAGGGCGTCATTTCCAATAAGATTCTAGTATTATTGTTGCCTGGGCGGCACTTTCATTTTCGGGTACGACATGAATGTTCTGCTGTATATTATTATTACACACACATTTATTTTATTCACTTACGATCCTCTACCTGAAGGTTGTCTGGAAGAGATCGCTCTCTAGCGATAAGACCGCCTAAATTGTACATTGTTCTCTGTAATTTGATTAAAATGTGATGTTTTTGTATAATAAAGAATATCTATCTATCTATCTATTATTTAATAAAAAATATTTGTACGGGACTTCAATGAATATAGTTAATGACCTTCCGTGTTAGGAGCCGTCTACCACAGTAATAGGCTCCGACCAATATCATACCTCCGTATTAGAAAAAATCGACCTGACTATTAATATATTTTTGTACAAATATCATGAAAATAAACTAAGACTCAACTGCAACACAAAATACAAATTCCATTTTTGACTATAAAATTGTTTGGCACCTTTAAAAATACTAACAAATTCTTATTTTCGTTTCTTATTTTCAAATGTTGCGAAACACCTCCGTAATACGTGTTTTTACCTTACCTTATTACACCAAATCGGCCGTCAGATATTTAATATTCCATTCTATATTCTTAATATTCGAGCGAAATAGACTATCATAAATATATCGCTAAAAAAAGTTAAAACGAAATTTGGTACTTACAGTGTTCTTTATTATTAGTAATCAAAATGACAATATAGACAAACACAATAATGAGCGTAACGCAACTGTAGGTAAACTCAATAACTGGTTCAGCACATATTACAATGTCTTTATTAACTTCTAACTCATAATACTGTTGCGTACTGTTGTATACGAACAAAAACCAAGCTTTGAATGAATAGTTAGCGCGGAATGTGGGTAAATGAAAAAAATGACCTACAAAAATGAAATGATATCTACCCTACATGAACAACGTAGTACTTTTCGGCTTATAAATATGATAAAGTTGATTATTGGTGTTAACTAAACTTTTACAGAAACAGAAGACATGTTGAATTTTAGGAAAAGCATTTTGACAATTTCTAATGTAGTCTCGGTTTGCATACAAGTTCTGGTTAGTTAAATATACGCTTAAATATGGAACACTCAGACGGGACCTATCAAAGAAAGTAATATTTCAATTTACTCTCGAACTACTCCTTTTTACTGTAATATTTTTGTTTAACAAATTGATTAGGGATAGTATGCGTGTAATAGAGTAAAAAGGTCAAGAATTTATGTAGCCGTAGTTAAAGATTTTAGGAACACTCCATCGGCACACTTGGAGGATTGAGTGATCTACAGATACCTTTATAAAATCAAGACAAACCGTTAAAAACCATCGAATATTTGTCGATACATTTAACAAATTAATCACAAATTTCTCACAATAAAATATATGCAGAAAGATAAGTACTTCGTGAGACACGAGATAAAGTATTTTTCTCAGATCAGCCGATTGAGTGTTCTAGTTAATTGACCGTATCTTTTTCCACCTACTTTTGACAAATTTTTATTTGCGCTATTGAAGTTTTGACAATTATTTCCTAAAATATTCTTGAATCTCGTAATGTTTCGATCAACTTTCAAAAAGGAGCACTCACACCACACGCACATAATAATAAGATCGTCCGGCCTCCGGTTACACCTGGACTTCAATAACATTGTGATATACTTCCAGGTATCCTGAAAATAATATCTTAGTATGTGTATACTTACAAGTACGGTGGGTAGCAGGAGATTAGAGTTAGTGCCATAACTTATAATCATATAGGATCTTGTAAGGATCGGAGCTATGCTGGTATTCCCCAAGGCTGCCAATGCAGCGTTGTCTGTGCTTTTTCAATTCTTAACCACGCTTTGTTTGACCCTACCATGTATATAACTAACATATATACCATATAAATTATTTTGCAGACCATTTTGTCACTTATTTACCTACTCAATTCGTTTAATGCTCTATAAATTGTAAATAACCTGGCTAACTTCCACATTACTAGGAGAATTTTTGGTTACCGATTACACGAATGTCACGTGGATTTGCCAACTGGATTCGTAGTACAAAAAACCTTAACCAAAATGTTCTTTTGAAAACGAAGAAAATAGTTCAGCAGTCATTTCTTCCTGTGTAGTCTTACTAATTAGACATTAAGGGTCAGATTGACGTTCCAAACGAGGCTGAACCACGGTAAAGAAATATAACAGTAATATGACTCGGCCCCGTCCTTGAGATAAGTGCCTACAGCCGCGCGGTTCGTCGCCACGCGATAGGGCTGCCGCCTGTAGTATTTTAAAACATCCGGATACCTACTTGTTTCTTTCTTGTTTTGAAATTGTTTTTTGTGATGGTAAATATTGTATTTAAATAATTGAAATTCGTATGTGAATGAAAAAGGAAGTGTTGATGTGAAAAAAGGATCATACATACATCCTCACAAACTTTCGCATTTACAATATTAATAGGAAGTAAAATCACTTAGAGCGTAAATTTTTTGAAAGACCTATCTTAATACCTACAATGAACCAAATTTTGCGGTGGACTAGCTATAACTAGCTATAAAACTATTGCGTTAGCAAATCCCTTACTTGAAGAGTAGGTATGTAGGTCCATAATTTCACTACTAATTGACACGTCGTGCGCGCAAAGGATTTCCGACCTAAGGTCATTCACCCGGTGTGGTGAAATTAAACCGTAAACCCGCAAATTTCAATTCAAGCGGATTTCACGAATTACTTACTTATCCAACCTACCTATTTTATCTACCGCTGAACCACCTATTTCACTTGTCTGTCACTATCCTTCACCCTGTCAACTCATTTATTCAATAATCTAGGAGTATTACTCGGAGGATAAAGCGAAATACAAGCGTCTTTAAAAATATTGTAACAAGTTACGTGCTATTACTTATGTAGGTACGTAACAAAACATTTTAAACTTACTCGTGCCTTTCGTAGTTTGTCGGTAATGTAAAGAATGATATCTCTCACAAAATGGTACAAAACACACAAAACTCGCCGTCCGACACTGCACGGCGCGCGGCGCATTCGCGACTGACAGCCATCGTATCACCCGGGCGCGTAGGTATAACTTGCGTTCCGTCCGCTTGTTCGAAGTCACAATACTGTTATATTCCTTTACTGTGGCTGAACTAATAGTTCTCTTCATCATAAAACCTAATGATGTTAATGTAAACAATACTTACATCTTACAAAGGTTATTATGTTGTAATATGATATAGACATTTCGATGTATATGAGACGCCAACTCATTTCTAGCAACTCAGCTTAGGCACTTAAGATAACAGACGAGACACTGAAGTCCCGTCGCCACGTTCTTTGATGATTTCTGTACCAAATGAAACGAGTGACTGGAACACGCTTCCTGTTCATAATGTGTTACCAAAAAACTATGACTTTACGTCTTCAAGATAGTAGGTAAGTGTGAATGTATCCATATCATATCACCATCAGGAGAGGATGTGATTGAATGACTGCCTAGCTCTAACTATGTTTTTTTATGATTAGACTGAATGGTTGTTTCATTGGTACCCGTTTAATGAAGTTGGTTGAAATCCTGTTTCCCTGTGGTCCCAGAATTTGTGTAGTTTATACTCCTGTATATTATGTTTCCCGCATAAATGAACATTTTCTGAGACTCAGAAGATAAATGACAGCACATAAAGGACAATACTCACCGGTAGCATTCGGAGCAATGGGGTGTCAAAAAAGGTCTATGAAAAGAACATAAGCACAGTGAACGGCATATTCCATTTCCCATCCCACCCATCCACATTTTTATCTAGCTCTTGCCAAATGATATTTCTTTGCAGTAGAGAAAATACGACTGATCGGAAATGCGTAGTCTGTCACATCCTCGTAGGTCAAAAAATAAATTCAAATCAGTCTAGAAGTTTACTGTTGTTTCAGTTTACAAATCGTCACCCCATGATGCATCGTCAACATTAACTTCACCTTCAAATGATTCAATCTGACACTTTCGGAGTTGACTTTTCAATCTCTTTCTTGTTCCAGATATTCTATAGAGCAGATTCCGAAGGAAGAAGAGGAACTGCGTAATTGGCTCAATCAGCGCTGGAGTGACAAGGAAATATGCTTGCGCAAATTCCATACTGAGGGTAGGCAGTTCTGTTCTTGTCGGTGTTAGGCGGAATCAAATCTAGAGGGTTCGAATATCACTGGACTGATGGCAAGATTCGCTATTTTAAATCGTAGCTTCTTGCTTGTCTGTCGAAGTGTAAAATGCTGACGCACTTTGACCTATAGTCCGTTCGCGTTGGGAATGCAGTGATTTCATTCTTGTCCTTCGACTTAGCACGCCCTCTAACCGATCAAATCGTTCCTCATTAGAAAGCCATGTTCACAGTGCCCATTCTTTCAAACGCCTGTTGCGTACCTGACATAGTACCTGAGTCTTACAGAATTCAATTTAAAAAATACTGCATTCTTAACGCGAACATACTATAGTATGGTTCGACCCTGAGCGTCGTCCTGTGTTCTTCGGAAATGTCGACGTTACACTAGTTTAATAGTTTAAATAAAGATTCATTTAGTTCACTGCAAAAGCTTGTACAGTACCTAATTGCCGTTGTGCCTTACCACATAGGTGTCGAGTACAGGTATTTGAAGTGACATGATTATCTATTGTAGACATTTGATATTAGGTATTCCCACAGTGTCTTCTTGTGAATTACAATGCAAAATAAAGAAAACAAAATATGCCATCTTTGTGTGGCTATTATGTAATCTGAAATGGCGGAAAAATATTAGGTTCCAATAAATACGTGTAGAATGATTATTATAGGTAGTTCTTTCCGAAAACAACTACGTTAACTAACTACCTGAGGACCTACTTAAGTTTATTACCTAATCGATAGTCAGTGAGTTAGTTATAATTATGTAGTCTGGTTTTAATATTTTATTATTGTTTGAATAAATAAGTGATAATACGCTTTTATGTCCGTACAAATTTCACAATGTACAGCCTGACGTGCGACTCTGTGTACATAGGTCCTTTGAGTTTAATTTATGAATAGTGCTACGGCTACGCCGTACTACCCCCGAATTCGCAAACGCAATTCTACGTTGAGCATCCCTCAGAAGTATAGGTGTTCCTTTCAGTTCTATTGTCATTTTACGCGACAGCATGGACGTGAGCTCGTGCTTAAATTCAAATTCAACATTTTTTTATTCAAGTAGACCATTACCTACATAGCACTTTCGAATCGCCAAAAATCTTAATTTTAACCACTTAAAAACATACACATCATAATACAATACATAAACAATACTTAAAATACATGTACATGTGACTCTACTAAGGGCCTCGGAAGATTGTTTCTGCTGAGAAGACCCGGCAAAAAACTCAGCAGTTGCTCTTTTTAAATCGTCCAATGTTGTGGAAAAATCGTCTAGTACCTACAAAGTGAATGTTTGAATAAACCAACAGAGTTATACAGTTTTGACATGAAAATAAATAAAACAGGAAGTTAATAAGTAAAGCATTAGCATTGATTGACGTTTGTGAAGTATCTCGTGCGATTTGTATAGGTAGTTCGGGCGCGAGAAGATGCAGGAGATAATAGTTGCGATGAGCACGTCACTCAGCCAGGCTAGATAGGTCATGGTAGTTCACGATGGTTGAGGAAGTAATTAAAGGGTTACTTTGTTTCAGGATTTTTCGTTGATCCAGTCACAAAGAAGTTTCCAGTTGAAAGGATTCCAAGATCAATGAGTGTGGCAATGGCGGCGTTCGTGTTTTGGACGCTAGTGGATGTTGTGTTCATGTATGCTTTATTTAATAGTGTTTTATTTCAATTCTGGGTTATATATCATAGCTTACTCTTTGTCTTTGTAACACGATATTTTGGTGGATTTCAAAATATTCAATATAAAATATTAGATAAATTTAAAAAGTAATTTAGGCACATTTTTGTCTAGTTGAAATATGATACCATGTAAGATATATGTGAATTCTCAATATTGCCAAAAGTGAAGCAAATCCTTTAATCTAAGAGCAAATAATGATAGTTAGAAAAATAAACGATACTGATTGATTGATAAGGTTTAAATAGAATGTTTTTAATTATGTTACTAGTCACTAGCATCTAGGCAGTTAAGTAGTTGTTCTGTAGATACAATTTCATTTTAAGAAATTTACTTACCGCAAATACATGGATACCTATGAAGCCCAATGGTTTTGAAATTATCTCTTAAATAAATAGAAAGCATAACAATGTGAATAGATAGATTATAAATGACTTGAGATAAACAAATCTCAAGGAAGAAAATTACACTGGTGATGGCGTTACTCTACTTCCGTTACTAAGTTAGTTCTTGCTTTTCGTCTTCCTTGAGGCATTAGTCATGCCGCATTACTACTTAGTTAAGTATGTCATTTCATAAGTTATAGTCACTTATAATAAGTCTATCAGTTAATTTGTGTTAAAAAGACCAGAGATATTAATTTGTTACTTTGTGTTAAGTATTTAAAAAGAGTTTAGGTTTCAAGATCTTTATCTTCCCAAAGAATACAACAACAAATTCACTTGCGGAGAAAACAAAAGGAAGCCAACTATTCATACTATAAAAATAGGCAAAAGGGTTTAGCAAGTAAATATAATCAAAGTGTAGAGCCTAAGGTAATTGCCAGATACTATTATAATGAGGGATTAATTAGGCAGAGTGGTTCAATAAACGACTCTAACTGACTCTAACGAACCATTAACGTTAATTGACGTCTCTGAGTGCGGCAATAAGTACGTAAGTTCACTACCCAAATTTCAGCAGACCCTTATCATTATTCAAATTTATCTACTACTCTCTATCTCTATTACAAATCCTCTTTTAGATAAATGAGAATCTGATCATAGCGGCACATGTTGCGGTCATGAGTGCATGATTTTACAAATTAAAGTATCATGTTCGTTGCTGTCATTATCATTTTATTAATGTGATGATTTATTAATGAAGTGATCACCTCAGCCCTTGGACAACAAAAACACTGCCGGTGAATGTTTTGTATTATTTTGTTATTTTCCAAAAAATAGAAGCTGCGTGTGCTGTAGAATTGTTATTAGGCGATGTACAACAGTATTTTACGCAATTTTTTGGAACGATTAACGGTCGCGTGTTTGGGGTTCCCGTACCAGCTTAAATGTCTATTGAAATATTATTACTTTTGAGTTCAGGTTTTAGTAAAACAGGGATCCGCTGTTCCCCCTCTCCAACAATCCAATTTTATGAATATACCCTTGCAATTTTAGTCTTAATATTTAAAAGGGGTTAGCGATGGTGATTTAGATATGCTCTTATCATAATGTTAAATAGCCTATTATAAAGAATTACCTGCCGTATTGTAACTCGTGTTATTGCCTGCTTTATCCAGATAAGATAGGAGTCTGTCTGTTAGAATAAAATTTTGTGCTTACAATGTTGCAATTGTTGATAATGAAAATGATTTACTTAACATAAAATCATAACGTAAATAAATTAAGAAGTTAACTGAAGAATGCAAAATAAAATAATTTATTACAGCCGTAAAGAAAAATTAATCTTTCGATTTGTTATTTTTTCCCACCATGCGAAACATGACGTGATCCTATTAATCCTACTAATGTTATAAATGCGAAAGTTTGTATGTGTGCACGTTGCACGCAATGTCATAGAAATCGAACAATGCGAACGCAACGCACCGCAACGCAATGTTTTAGTGCGGCTTCACCCTTAGCCTTTGCTAGTTCTGTACTTACCTAGACTTCTATAAATATTGTGGCTGTCGATTTTTAAAAATAACAATTCTGCTATGGAATACTGAGGATTTAATAAGGATTAGGAAGTAGGTATTTTACATCGCGACAACTAACTAACTTATCAATTATACCTACACAGTTATGACAATTAGTAATTACATAGTTTTATCTTATACTACCTAATCTAATTTAAGCAAATAAGATGCAGTAAAAAACCTTAGATCTAAGAGATAATCCTTTAAATCTAATAATAATAAACATAAGTCTAATAATACTAAAATTGTAACAAAAAATAGATATTCTTAATTTTACTTATTTACAAATATTATCACAAATAAACATTGTAATTTCTTATTAGACCTTCAGCACTTTGAATAAGGTAAAAATAATGTGGTGTGTATTCAAACATGGTAAAATGTGCACGTTGTAAGTTGTAAGTCTGAAAAAATATCATTCACTTGTAATGTCATGGCTTTGTAATTTTTCAAATCAGATGCCCGCTGTTCCAGGGGCCTCATTGTGCAAACCTCGTATTTGTGATTACATAGACCGAACAAATATTTTACTTATCTTACAAATGAATCTGTTACTCTTTTGGTTTGGATTTTACACGTGAAGTCTCTACTTGCTCAATAGAATTCAATAGCGTTGTGTCTTTGGTCTCTGGTAGCAAACAACAAAGGACCGCGGCTCCCAAAGTCATTGCACTGAAGATTAAAAGCGACACCCACTCTATTCCTATATTAACCACAAAAGGGGCAATAAATCCGCCTACTCGAGCAAACACTGAAGAAAATCCCATCGCTGAATTTCTAATTACAGTAGGAAATACTTCAGATGTTAGTAAGTATATCTGAACAAACGAAGTATACGCCCCAATTTGGCCTATGATTGCAAATGCTAAAATTAATGACTCCATATCTTTCGGTATAATTATCATTAGCAGTAATGCTACAGCTGCAACACTAAAACTTGTTACGGTACTGACTTTCCGTTTTAGGTATACAGTGGCAATAACACACAACACCAAACCAGGAAGAAGACTTACTGCTGAGAGCAAAACGTTGAGATAAAGGTTCCCTTGAAGATTGCCAATATATTGATTGATCCCGAAGAACGTGTGAGCACAAAACAACCACACAAAAGATGAAATTATAGTAAACACCCTAACTTTTGGTGTTCTAAACAAATCTAAATAAGATCCACTTTGCTTTTGGTTTTCTAACATTGACTCCGTTCTGATTTTATCCACAATAGCTTCTATGTTTTCTTTAGGACGATTGTTTCTGCAAAAGAAAACGGAAAATTATGTAGGTAAACTATAGACTTCCTTGTACATTTTTGAAGATGGACGAAGTTAAAAAGTAGGTACTCACATCCTTGCTATTTTCGTCAAAAGATCAACTGCCTCTTTCTTTCTGTCCATGGTAATGAGCCATCGCGGTGATTCAGGAAGCAACCAGTAGCATATTATAACAACTAGCCAGGGCACTGACGTCACTAGCTGCAGATTTCTCCAGTCTCTTACGAAATATGCTATAATTGGGATAAATAAATACCCAAAAATATAGGCCAACTCTTGCAATCCAGTAATGTAAGGGTTGAATGATTTGCCGCTTAATTCTAATAACAGCACATAGCAGCAGAGCATAGTTCCTCCGAGAGAAATGCCAATTAGGAATCGGCACACCAAGAATAACCAAAATTGAGAGAAAAATGCTGAAATCATTGTGAACAGTGCTTCAGAGAAGAGTGCCAGTAGTACTGCAAACTTGCGTCCGAATCTGGAAATGAAAGGTTGTTAACGTTAACATTAATTTTGTTGTTTATTTTTGATTTTTTTTCATGATGGCAAACGAATTAAGTTAGAGCGAAGCTAAACTGGAAACGGTTAACATTACTAAAAATTAAAATGTATAACCAAGCATATGCACAACGGGGACACTAGAGCGTCGCTAACATTAGGAATTGAATCGAACTATGAGCGACAGTCACACCAATTTGCAGGAAAGTGATGTAAAACTTTGCCTTTTTGCCTGTTTTGCATAATTTATTAGGTAAAACATAACTTTCTCTAAGTATCCTCTTCTGATCTAGTTTCGTTGAGATTCTGCATCAATTCGTTTTCGGTTGTAGGTACAGAAAATAGTTTAAGATTTACTTAATTTCAGAGTTATTTTAACTAACGTCTTCTGAAGGGTGAATGAAGAAGTTGCATTCCTCCTCTAATGCCGTAACTGGACCAGCGTGCGTGTGAGTTTTTTTTTGTGTATTATGACCTGACCTGCACCCTCAATAACTGTTTAGCGTATTCGATCAATGTCAAGTGGTTTTACATATTAGCATTTAAACATACATATAACTACCTACAAAGAAAATAATTCTTTTGTTAAGTACAAATGAAAAAAAATGTGCTAGCTACTTGTAGTTTGCATGTTTTAACATGTTAATTACTGTAGCGAATTTTAAATATTGAAATACTTACTTGTCCGAAATGTAGCCGTAAGCCAAACTGCCAGCTAATATTCCAACTTGTAGTATTGACTGCGCCAAGCTAGCCCAATGTTTTCTATCACATATTAGATTGAATTCACTTGTGACTGATGTGACTATCGTACTTGTGTCATAAACTGGGTTTTGGCAGGGGCAATAATTGGTCATATTTTGAGCTCCAGAGTCAGAACACGTGTAATCTGTATTAGGCAGCAGAAATACTACATTCATCAATTGGAATTCTGCCGGCAGACGACCAATGCTGACCAAAACGAGGATCCATGTTTGGTATTTTCCAAAGCGACCTATAATTTTTTCTATGCCATCTTCAGAAGACATTGTTAATGTTATACTCGGAAGAAATTTGGTTCCATAAGCAAAGTCACTAAAAATATTTACTATTTCACTGTTCACTGTGAAGTCACAACTAGCACTAAAGGAGGTTATACCACTCGTGGATACACCACTATCTTACGCACAATGGTATTTTTGGTTTTTGGGATGTGGAGTCCGGTATTTTGACTCACTAATGTTGATAAAGTATCCTATCTTTTTGAATCGTAGATAAAAGTTGGTAGACAAAGTTAAGACGTGACGTGTTTGCGTTTCCCCGTTAAGATAACAACTGACTATAGAATTGAAATGCCACTTCACCACATAACTTTTACATTGTATTCTGCTGACAGAAGACGATTAGTTGCACTGTTTAGTTTTAGTATTGGCCTTATTTTATCTTTAAGTGTGCACCTACTGCCATTGTTGTTAATGAAAAATCTCAGTTGGACATGGTTATTTAGTTATGTGGGTTTCTGATAAAATATAGGCAGGTGGTTGTTGCAGACTCTTTTGTACATGGTTTTTGGGTTATTTTACATTCTTTTAGTTATACTGACTGTGTCAAATTTGAGTTATTATTGTTTTGGTTGTTAGGAATTATTGGTTGGTTTTCAATTTAATTACGGGTTTTTCCCTATTAAATTTTATTTATACAGTCCATTGTATTCAAATAACCTTTCGTCCGTAACAGTGGTCTTAACTTAAAGAGAAGAGAATTGACAAGGACTAGGTAGGTTTTTGGCTGACTGGATATCGGAGTGCTAGGTAGGTTCTCGTACTTTCTCATGATTGATTCTCGCAATGCACCGTTTTACCTTTTAGGTGAAAACTGCCTCTTTGCCCCCTTTAACCCTTATTTTTATTCACAATTTGAAAGACCACTTAAAAAACGTTATTTAAAAACTAAAACAGTTTGAAATCAATCAATTTGGGTTGGTCTGTCTGTGTTGTTATGTTTTTCTAACATTTTTGAATGATTTTTGAATGACGATTGACATGTCGTCTTGTTAAATAAACAACATTGAAAACAATATAGACCTATTATTATTTTATTTTATTTTATTAAGGAATCCAACAGCGTTATTACGATTACTTTCTTATCTACTTAGAACTATGAGTACAGCTAATTACAGGTTTCCCTTCATACAACCATTTGCACAGGACGTGAGAAAAATAATATACATATATTTAATAATTAATTATAAAATTATCAAAACCTATAAAAATATACTGCTATCTCAAAACACTAAGCGCCTGTTAACACATTATTAACAATGACACTCAATGCTCAAACTAGGTAAGTATAACTTAACACGTTGGCTGCCGGCCTAATTTTTTCCAATGCCGGGAAAAGTTCACAGTGCATTAGCCGAATTAATTGAGCAGCAAAGTCTGACTATGGCAATTGGGTTCGGTACTTGAGTTCAGCCTATCATTTCTCACTAACATAACTTCACACCTCGGTGCTTCATCTCTACTTCAGTCATTAATACGCTTTACTCTGAATCAGTATTTTCTCTCATTTTATATGTAAATGATTAAAAAAAAAATTGTTGGCTAAGTTGCTTTTTCTCAAACGACCACAGTCGCAAAGAAACTGTATATTAAAGATAACTTACCACGAGCGAAGTGAGTTTGGGAGCCAACCGTGTAGATGAAACTCACATGCTGTTTGCGCGGAGCATCGAATCAGGCGTTAACACCATGAAGTATGTTAAATAATGTTCTTCTAAATCGCTTTTTTATATGGATCCTAGAACTGTATAGAATTGATGGCCGTTGGGGCTGAAAGGTTCTAGATTAGAGACTATTTAAGACCAAACGCAGTGTGGGGCGCCCAGGTGAACATACGACCTAATAAAGGTCGTGGGATTTTAGTAGACGCAGGCAGGCCGCATACAAACGGCCGCTCTGGAAATCAATGGGGGAGGCCAATGGTCAGCAGTGGACTTCTTGCTTCTGCTAATGATGATGACGATAATGATCCTAGAGATTATGTACATAATGGTACCCTCTGGTTTTTTCAAAAATAACCACCACAAACACTTGTCAATTCCAATGATTGAAAATACATCATATGAACAAACAAGTATGACAGTAATTTATGGGAGAGTCTATTTAACGAAAAGGGATTTTACAGGAAACATCATGCTGCAATAGGATCGGAGCATCAATGAAAAACGTAGGAAAAAAGGCGCATGGATATTCAACTTCATAATTTCGATAGCCATAAACACTTTCATGCTAATATTTGTTTTCCTAATTTTTGTCTTTTACCCTAATTCCTATTTATTCATTCTCAATTTTTTTCTTTCATTCCATTCCAACAATGAAGATTAGATTGAACTTAATGTTGTGTATCTTTGACATTGTTTTTCACAAAACATGAAGAGCAAATAACAATAAACTATGCTTAATCGATTTCCTAATATTTTTACTAGGCCTTTTTTATTAGGTTAGAAAGTTTAAGGCGGGAGCTATAGTTCGCTTGGCTCCCACCTTAAACTAAACCCAAACATGCTTGCATGCTGCTTGCGTATAACCTGAAACTTTTAAATGTTTTTCTACCATGAATATTTATTAAGTGTGCTCCACTGGGAAAATGATGAATCTTTCCTTTCTGAATAACTATGAATAAAGAGATTTTGGAAATTAAGTTAAGGATTATATCGTTATGAGAAACAGCATTAGGAGCTTAAATATCATTATTTGAAATTTGAGGAAACATGAGCGTTATGAACATCGTCATTAGCACTACAAAAAGTATGAAAGAAAACTTAAGGAATAAAAATTTTAGGAAGAGTGATCATTCGGACAACAAATCGGTAGGAAGATCAATTTCGGAAAAACAACTTTAGGTGAAACAATATGGACCCATATCTGGAACAGGTCAGTCTGCTCGAACAGGTCTACCCAGGATTTATTTTTATTTCATAAAAAACATATATGAATCCATATCTCTCACAATGACACATACCTAGTACTTTGATATTACCTTCTCAGCACTCTGTAATCTGTTAGATTAAGTATAATGTATGGTGAAGGTGACCTAAGTTGAAAGGACTTCTGCTTCGACTGTTATTAAAAAGAGGTTTCATTTTTTGTAATTATTTATTTAACTTAATTATCACAGCCTATATAAATAGACCATCAAAGTCTAGACAATAGAGATAATAACATAAAAAATGTCATAAATACCGTCATATAAATTAATAATAGTTTACAGTCTAGCTTACGAGTACTTATTTATTTTACTTAGACTCACAAAGCGCTTTCACTGGCTTCAGTTAATTATAAATAAATTGATACTAAATGCAAACCAAGCAAGCACTCATCTCAAAAGTCATAAAAAATAATTATTAACTCTTACAAGGCACATAATGAATACTTTGATAAGATTAGTCTAATTAATAGCCTCAGCAGGTTTCACTATGGAGGTCCACAGTGTTACGCTTCCCCCTCTTCAAGAGTGTCCGGTAGTTTTTTGCCTCTCGTATCGGGAAGTACAACACAAAGGGCGGCTCCAATCAAAGGTACAATGCCGAAAGCAAGAGGCGGTAACCAGGGACTAGTTTTAGAGAGAGTGGCTACGAACGGTGCAACCATGGACCCTATCCTGGCGACAGTTGAGGATAACCCGACACCTGAGTTTCTCACAACTGTAGGGAACAGTTCCCCTGCGTAGAGATAGACAGTGGCGAATGATATGCTCATCCCCCAGAGCCCAATGCAGCCTAAGGTGAGGTGGCTGGCACCTGACGCCGGCACAACCATTATCAGAAGGCAGCTGAGTCCAGTCACACAGTTGGAGCAGATCAACGTAATCTTTCTGCCCAACACACGATTTGCCGTTATAGACACCAGAGTTCCTGGGACCTGAAAATAGAAAAAAAGATATTTACAATTTTAATGCGCATAAAATTACCGTTAACAGGATAAGATGAAGCTATCTGTGTTGGAAGTTCAAGTGATTATTTGAAAATGATAATTAGTTATTTTACACTAAACAAATTAAATATCTGTGTCATGTGATTATATTTTGGGGTTACGGCTACTGATGATAGTAAGGTCAAATGACTGATTTGAACCAGACGGTATTGTTGCTTTTTTATCTTGTGTGATAAAACTTTATTCAACTAACCAACTAAGTACCTATAGGTATTTGAGATATTTTAAAAAAGGGTTAATTTATTTTTAGATATTAATTTACAGTAGTGAACATGTATCATTCGACATTCTTAGGAATGTCGAATGGTGTGCAGTCTTTAATTTTTGAAAGAAACTCCACTGCAATTAATTCATTTATTAATAATAAGACATTATGCAAAAGATCAAATGAAGGTACAGTGTTCAGCAAGGGGAGTTTGACTTTTTATAAGAATAGTTTCAAAATAATCACGGATAACAATAAAATTACATCATCGTGTGATCTTAATCACCTAAGTACCTAATACCTATGTGCCCCAACCTTTCGTCTACATAGACGTAGCGTTAAGGATGCCAGTTAAAGACTTCTACTGCAACTGGGAAACTCCGTCGGATAAAAATTACTCGCGGTTTACATAAGTAGTACTATCTACTATTTAAGATAGATAAGTGGTTCTCTAAGGATGGAATTCGAAGTCCCAGAAACATTTTCCGTCTCAAGTTTTTTCCTTTCCGTTTTAACTCGGAATAAATTCTAAGATTTTATTTTTAGAACACATCCGATCAACAACCCACATTATATTAGTAGTTACCGTGGAAATAAAGTGTCTGCTTGCCTGCGCACTTACGTTTTGAACGGTTTGTTAATTTATCGTTTTCTATACGCTTTAACCTGTGTGAAACATACGGGTGTATTTTATTCCTACTATTATTGGTTCATTTGCATTCCTATGTATTAAGTCGTATGTCTCTCACATGTAAACGTGAATCTTTACCTTTATTTTTTTCGCACAATTTACATGTGGTGCTTATAACTTATAAATCTCTCTTTACGGCTCGACCAAAATTTTGTTTTCTCTCAGCAACCGTTTCTACCTGATACGTGACACTGAATTTTTGACAACAGCACGAAGTCTGTTGGGACAGCTAGTAATACTTAATTTTCGTACCATAATTACAGATTGACATAAACTAGTAGTAAATAGAGATTTTTACCTGTATAGCAGCAGAAATAGCCACATTGATGAATATGTTTCCTGAGACATGGCTGATGTACTGGGAGACGCCGAAGAAGCACAAGCCGCAGACGAACCAGTTGAAGCAGATGGCGACGGTGCGCGTGCGCAGGCGAGGCGTGCGGAAGAGTGCGAGGACCGACGCGTGCTCCTCCACTTTGTTACTCATCTCCACGGACATCTTCTGGGTAGCTGATGCGATCCCGTCCGTGGTGAGACCATTCCTGTAATAGGTTGCAGAATTTTGTCAAAAGTCGCATTTTGAATCAGAACAGAATACTCCGTGAATCTAAGCAGGTACTTGGTAAGTACCAGGTTGGTATGACAGGGAATCTTATTGAGCGTGAGAAAAATGATCTTTTTAGTGCTTGATTGACAATCTAAGCTATATTACTGAGTGTTGTATATATTTTTTATTCTGTCAATTTGCATTAGGTACCTATCCTTTTTAAAAAGCAGAATTTACTAATTTAAATACTTAGTATCTTATGGGTGGGTTTTAGTTTGTATTTATGGATGGGAAGCACTTATTTAGCTGCCTTTAACATGACTATCGTCTTTTTCTAGGTAATTGTATTTAAATAAGCACCTTTTAGCAGCAGTTTCCATAATTTTCGATGCCTCTTCAGCTTTTCCAGCAGTCAACAGCCATCTTGGCGATTCTGGTAGAAGGAAGTAGTAGCTCAGAAATAGAACTGAAGGCAGGGATATAGCTAGCTGGAACATGTGCCAATCGCGCAGGTAATAACCGAATAGGGGCAGCGTCAAGTGGCCGAGATTGAAGGGTATTTGGTAGATGATGCCAACAGTTTCTCTATATTTGGCACCGATTAGTTCCATGGTCAGCACGAAGCTGGTGACCATCGTGCCTCCAGTGGCGACTGCGAGGAGGAACCGAAGGGCAGTGAACATGTACCAGTTGACAGAGTATGCTGTAGTGACACCCGATATCAGCTGAAGAAACACCGCAGCTAGAAACGGCATGCGACGACCATATCTGTAAAGTAATTGTTGTTATCTTGATATCGATTCTGAGGAAGTTTTAGCTGTGTTAAGTTGCTTCTTGTAAGATTGTTTGTTTTCAATGAATTTAGCTCATTTGGCAGTTTTGAAATACTGTGCAAGATACTACAGAAAGCCAACCAGGTTGCCAATCCTAATTTGTTTGTTACCTTATAGGTATTTTTAAGGTCGTCAACCGCAATCTTTCAAAATAGTACAAAGATGTTTCAACATTACGTTAATTTACTTTTTAAGGAGCTTAAATTACCAATGCTCAAAACATAATGTGGGCGGATAAAAATAGAACGGTCGCGGTGTCCTATACAGCGACATAATTTGCTAAAGCAATCTCATCCGGAACCCTAATGTAATTTGACTTGCAATAGCACGCACGCAGGACGTGCCAATTTGTTGGAGTGCTTGGTATTCATATTGCAGTTAAAGTGAAAGGAAAGGACTTGAATGTCCGCTTAAGAAACTGACCTGTCTGAGAGATGTCCGAAAACCATGTTCCCAACGAGAATACCGAGCATGAAGAATGTTTGTGTGAGATTCTTCAGCCATGCTTTGTCACATACGAGGTCCCACTGAGATATTATGGTTTCATGGAATACACTGTGATCGTACTCGTACTCAGTGCAGTTACCATGACAAGTGCTATCAAAATGATCAGCTGTCAGGTTTGTGGCACATGTAAAGTTCATCGGGGGAGCTAGGAAGATGATGCTCATCTGGTGCCAGGCCACGGGGAACTTGACTAGGAAAACCACGAAGCAAATCCATATCTGCCACTTCCCGATTGCACCTATCGCCTTTGTGATGGGATCGTCTTCATTTTTCCGGATTTCGACCTCTTTTGTTTCGTTCTCCAACACTGAAACAAATAAATAAAATCATAAGGGTATTGACGCTAAGGAAGTCGCCCACGGATGTTTATTAAACTAAATTTCAAGGCTACAAAATACCAAATTTTTTAAAAAAAATAACTACTCAAAAACACTTCAAGTAGAAGGTAACGAATTCGACAGACTGATAGATGACATACTAATGACCTCTGTAAACAACCCACAAAAAATTAACGAAAACCTCAGAGATTTCATACACAGTTTTCCTTTCAATTGTTTTTGCGCGTCTGACGTTAGCGATGAAATAATTTAAACACAATGCATCAATAATGTGCGTGTGAAAATATCTTTATTCAGACAACTTTAAGATCTAGGAAAAAACTCTGTAATTAGAAACAATATGAATATGAATCGGTTTCTAAGGAAGAGACGAACATTATTGTTGACAATCAAGATCTCATAAATACTGAATAATGCTGCTGTGCACATTAGAAATCCTTATTTACTCTGAGACTATAGAACATTATTAATATTATGTTATTAAAAATTTAATTATGATTGTCACGCTGCATAGTCGTGATAACCCAAGCGACATTTCTTGGGAACTCATTGGTTAATTTTATCATTAATATTTTAATAGGTATAACATTTGTAACATATACATACCTAACTGGAACATAATATTTATGATAGTGACTCTGAATTATAGGAACGAAATAAAACTACCTTAAGCAGGCTTTGTCAATAACACAATTTAATTTACATCCGCAACTACCTTTGTAATGTAAGCAAATACAAAATTCCACGCCATGTACTCAGATATTTGCCTTCGAAATTCGCTTAATTTATGTAAACACTCCTTAAATTTCAAGCAAACATTGTCAAAGAAGTGTAATGTTACGATAGTGATGATCTGCTTAGTTTTTATGTGTAGCAAGTGAGTAATTAAAAATGTCTTCTTTAAACATCTTTGACGAATTCTCATCCATCTTCTTGTTAAATGTTATAATTACTCTTTATTTGTTCTCATTATTTATCAGGGTCGTATACTTTGCAGACATGCAGATGCATATGTGCCGTGTGAGCTTCATTGTAACCGGTACGATTGAAAACTCAATAGGATAATATCGTGTTTCCAATTGCGATCCACTGCGTATTTCTCACGTGTCCTATCAAAGAGTCGACTCTTAGTCTTGTTCACAACAGGGAATTGTTCATCGTTACCCTCGTTTTGAATGCAAGTAGTGTAGTAGTGCACTGAACAGTACAAGCACAAAAATGTTAAGATTCTGTTCGTTTTCACTAAAACAGTCACAAAAGTTCCAATGAATTTGATTTCGTGGAGAGGCTAAGTGTTTTCGTTTTTCTGATAGACAAGAAAGTAAGCTTAGTAGCATACAATGAACAACTTAAAAACTGTCTAAAAACATGGGATCTAGACCTTATATTTAGTCTTCTGCTTGCCTTTTTTGCTGCAGCAATTGGTCTTTTATAAGTTTTTCCGAATTATTTGTTTTCGAAACAAAAGTTGGGCTGCGATTTTTATGTTTTCCTAGGTTGTCTTAGAAATATATATGTTTTGCAAATTATACCCATCACAATAAAGGATTCGAAGATTCTGTAGTAGCAGAACAGGTAATTTTAAAGTTTTTGGCTGAAACCCAATTAAGAGATCGACTCTTTTAACTAGCTCTACGGCATATGGCCTCGTGCAAATGGCCACAAGTGACTCGTGTGCGTGTCATCTCTCCCATTCACCCTCGACCCTCAGATAGGAAGTGATGGAGCGCAGTCTGCCCGACGCGACATGTACTTGTTCACTTATCAACGGCCGAGCCTCCGTTTGACCAACGTCTTTACTTAATTGCCTGGATATTATGTTGCGTCATTAGAAACTTACTGAGTATCTAATTTACGAATGATATACCATTTTACTTTAGCAATTTTCTGGTTGTAGTAGTTTTCCTTGAGTTTTGTACGTTGCAAAATGGTAGCAAATCAACTTTTTAAATAAAAAGTCTAAATCTTTGTTAGTCCCATAGTTCTTATAGCATAAGTACGAAAAGGATAATTAGGATATTTAGAGAATTTCTTAAAGCGGATGTTGGAATTTTTGAAGATTAAATTTAATAATTTAAATTAATCTTTAAATATTTGAGCCGATTGGGTCGCTAGTGTGGTTAATTATCTCTACAAGATACACTTTAGCAATATACGGGATCCCCTTCACACGATGCAATAAAAGTAATTTTCCAACTGCTGCAGACGCTGTATTAACTCTTGAAATGGAAAAATACCCGGGAACGAGCGTTCACCCCGCCTCATTAAGTGTCCGAGCTAACTGCAGCTCCTGAACCAAATTACCCTTTTTTGTCGATAAATCGGACTTTCCAAATTATTCTTGGGAGAAATTACGAAACAAGATTGAGGCTTCGGTAATTACTATATGCCTATATAAGAAAGTATTGTTTATGTATTTTTGAATATATGCTTGAGATATACTTATGAAGTATTATTAATACTTAGTATAAGTATTGCTCTATTATTGCTCAAGTAGAGCAATACTTCCTCCATTAATGACAGTATGTAGAATATTTAAACTTTGCCACCAGTTGGAACATAAACTTCTTTATGAATGTATTTAGTTAGAATGATATTTATTTTAAGTTCCATGAAGCTGATATTTATTTTAGGCTGATCTAAACTCACAGCTCTGCATTGTTCCCTTTGTAATGTGCCTTCTTCATAACCAATTATTTATTACAGAAACAACAATTTAAATTAGAATCGGTCTACTCTGAAGGTGAAAAAAATATTATGTGCAACTTAGAACAAAATAATATTTCCCATCTCAAAATGTGCGATCATAAAAAACGATATACCTATCCTACCTAATACCAAACTAGATAATGACTGGGTGAGTGGTTCAAAGTGAGAGTTATAAATTACCTAAGTATCTTACTTATTTCCGCGCTTGAGATATCGCTTTACTATGATAACTTAGATAATATGCCAGTGAACACTTTAAGAAGTGAAAGTAAAATAAGTAGAAGTCTAAATTAGCTATCTCTATATTTCAAATTTCTCGTTTAGATAGCACTCCAGTATAGAACTCCAACGTAGACCAAAAATACACAAACTAGTCTATTGTTTACAAGGAAACACTATGTAAACACAACATATTTTAATGAAAATTTCTAATACCTAGTTAAGTATTTTTTTATATACTCAATTAAAAAATGAAAAAACAAAAATATTTATTTCTTTAACAATAATTAAATATGACTATGCAGAGATGGACTCAAAAAATATCAAATTTTGTAAATGATATGCCAATAATTTCGCTAACAGCGATATTAACCTATAATATAGTAAGCTATGGAAATAGAATCATTAAATAACATGAAAGTAACTTCACTCTGATTATGTCATCGTTTGATTAATTAGTCTATATTGTTGACTTTCCCTTTAATTTGTAGACATGTTATCAGTACAAATTCTGATGAAATTAACAAAGATGTTTCCGAAGACTGGATATGACACTAGGAGTTAAACACTTGATCAATTTTAAGATTGCAAGAGGAGCAATTTAGTTTGAAAAGTGACAGACAACGAAAGAACAGGAGTCTTCTCATTTAATACGAATAAAATGCATTTCAGTCAGAGAACGGAAGGAAATGTTTCTCCTTAGTAAATGAAAGGCTAAATTGGGATAAAATGTTCAAAAGTGACTTCAAAGATCTTTCTCTTTCTTGGTCAATCTACGTAAGCATTTAATAAAGATCAGACGACTTCAAAATGTGATGCTGTAATTAAACTTTAGTTCATACTTAAGTAAGACGTTTTTCGACAGTGATGAAGAAGTTTGGCCGACAAATCAAAACAAACGGATGTATAGACATTTGATCACAATCTCAGTCTAATAGTAATCTAGAACCTAAAATGAACCATTTTGATTTATTTGTATTAATTACGTGTTCTTTAATTTAATGATAAACAGGAACATTTGCGAATCAGATGTGAATGTCAACAATCTTGACTATGACCATCAAAGGGCGTAATTATTGTTAATAGTTAACTTGATTGATTGGTAAACAGGAACATTTACTGAGCAGATGCATATATGCCGACATATGTCGGGATCTCGATTCGGGTCGTGGGTCGTGTCGTGTGCGCGTGTTTCGTAAACACGGACTATTGAACCCAGATAATGATAATTGGGATTACCACTTGAGTTTGGGAGATCATTGCGTTGAGGTCTAGCGACCTAGGGGGTATCATGAGAAAACTTCCACAGTTTCAAGTCTATAAACACTTATTGGGCCTATATTTTATTCTTAAACCGTCACCCAGCACTCAACTATAGTGATAATGAATGTTTAATTAAGTAATTTCTATGCGCAAATCTAATTTTGGCTGTTAATAGTGCTTTAAAAGTAATTGCAGGGTAATAGCTTGAAATTTGGCAGCTACTGTATAATGATTCGTTATCTCAATGATCTGTTAATATATGGTTTGTAATAAGGTATGCCAAATTGTCGCTAAAAATTGATAGGTACGATGTATTTGAACAAAAACCGACACTAGTGTGAAATATATAATAAAATATCAAAAAGTCCAGCCACAGAATTACAGTACACGCAAGTGTATAGGTAAATTGTCTTTGCAAAACTCGCTGACTGCTGCTGACGAAGAATGATAACACAAAATTTGTCCATGATTTAACAAGGGGTTGTCCCTAGTAATCTTTAAAATAAACGACTTTCAAAACTGTGTTATGTTGTATATTTCACTGTTATGGAGGAACTGGCTGACTGACATAGGTATTATCAGCGCTCAGCCCAAGTGTTGGACCTAGGAGCGTGAAATTTCGCACAAGGCCTACTTTTGTATTGCCAACGAGTATTTAAGGTAACTTAAGTTTCAGAAAAATTCAAACTAAAAGTGCGAAGCTTTATTTTCCAAAACGCATTTGATTACTCGCACTGAAAAGGTCTCTTCTCATCTCCCTGTCCTAAATAAATGATTGTCCTCATTATTACCAAAGTTTTTTTACTAGGAAAAAGGTTAACTTCCAAAAACTTTAGAAGGAACAGTACCAAAAAAAAATGAAAACCATAGCACTTAACATTTTCCTGTGTTGTACTCAAAGCTCTACTCACCCTAATCAAACCATTCAATAGGTTTAGTCTGAAACATTTAAAACTTACTTTTGAGTGATCCTTAATTTAAGCACTGAATTGAATTATGTTCACTTGAAGACCACTTCAAAAGGCGAGAAACGAGAGCGTCGCAAGCCGCGCTCCAACACGCATTGACGGCGCCGCGTGCGGGTACCGTATATAGATGACCACAACGCTTGTGACGAAACGTCTACGTTCGAGTATGATGTACTAAAGTAACGACTATAGGGAAGCCCACCAGCTGAAAGCTTGCACGGAACGAAACGATTGCCTGCTAAGTAAGTTTTGTCAGTAGTTATTACTTAGTATTGAAGAGAAACTAGCATCAAACTTTATTGAATATTTTTATAGAAATATTTCTGAGAAATTTGGTTTGTGAGAAAACGTGTTCGAATCGTTGACTTTACGTCATTCGAGATTTTGTGATTCTTCAAGCAAAGGGGTTCCATTATTTTATGTTTTTTAATTCGTCGACTTTAAGTCATTCGATATTTTGAAACGTCCAACTCTTGAACTTTCAAGCTTTTATGATTCTTCAAGCAAGGTGTGCCATTTTCTTACATTTAATCCGTCGACTTTATGTCATTCGATATTTTGAATCGTCGATCTAGTGAGCTTTCGAACTTTGCTCGAAATATTGAATATGAAGTAATTAATGTTCAGTTAATAGTGACTACCGTACTTATTGAACTTATTGACTGTACAACATCTGATCAGTAATATTTGGAAAACTTGTCTGCTGCAATATATCTGATTTGATGTACCTTATCATCGATTTTAATAAAAGTGTCCAGGTAAACCGGTTGGTTTGTTTTGTTGTTGTATATTGAGTTAGGGCCAGGTTTTACCGGGCGCGCGCTAACGTAAATGTTTATTAATCTTAGTTTTTCCTTTTAGCGCTTACGCCACACATGTTGTACTCGTAAGTAGGTATATACGCACAAACGTCACAAAAAACTGTGATTTTTCTCTGTAAACTAAATAAATTAAAACCTTTGATGTCATTTGTCGATTATTTCTTGTGATTTTATACCTAAAGTAAAACTACTTGGACTTCCAAGTATTATAACTCGTAGTTACTGGTTAGACTAAAAACTGAGATATACATGACATACTTTATTCTATTCTGAGACACGACATAGGCCGTCGCAGGGGCCTATAGGTGAGGAAGTGTTGCATACCTACTGAGGCCTTGTCAAGAGGCCTAAGAACGGCTTAATAACATGGCACAGAATGGTTTATTACTAGCCATACATACACCTCTCCAGGAATCCGCAGTGAGTCCACGTGTTGGAGTATTATGGCTTGCTTGAAACACCCCATAGTACAGAGCCCCCTGCGCCCACTCTACAGTATGGTAGAGCTGTCAAAGCCACCAGCCGGTCTACTACTCAGTAAAATCAAAGAATCAAATGGCGAAGCATTCATTCATCCATCATTTATTCATTCTTGGAGAAAGCGTCGTGACCCAGTGGTTTAACACTCTGGCTCGGAACCCAGTGGTCCTGGGTTTAAGACTGGCCGGAAAACTACTTTGTGTTACTTATAAGAATTTGCGGCTAACTCTCCGGTGATGGAAAACACCGATAAAAAACCCAAGTAACCCGGATAACGGTGGCAGGCTCGCCCTTTACCACGTTGGGTTCAAAATCCATCGGCGAAATGTGGGCTGCTCAGTGTTCCGTTTACCATGACGGTAACAATCAGTGTGCCTCTGACTAACCCGTTTGGGATATGGTCGTGGTGAGGGTATGTTAAGCTATGTAACATTTATCATTTTAACTCTAGCTAGCCCCATCTAGCCCCATTAACTGCCGCAGCCAATATCGGAATTCTCGGTGTCGACATATCGAGCGAAGTCCAGTTTCGTGGCCACCTGGAGGGTAAGGCTAAAATAGCCTCAAAGAAGCTCGGCGTGCTCAACAGATCGAGACGGTATTTCACACCGGCACACCGCCTGCAACTTTATAAGGCGCAGGTTCGGCCTCACATGGAATACTGTTCTCATCTTTGGGCAGGGGCTCCCCAGTACCAGCTTCTCCCTCTAGACCGCATTCAACGGAGAGCAGCTCGAGTTGTTGATTGCTGCGAGGTTTCGGATAGGCTTGACTCCCTGGCACTGCGTAGAGATGTAGCTTCGCTTTGCATTCTCTATCGCATTTATCATGGAGAGTGCTCCGAGGAACTGTTCGGGCTGATTCCCGCCACCTCTCGCCGCCATCGATCTACGCGACAACTCTACCACCCCCACTACCTCGACAGTTGGCAGAGCACTACTGTTCGTTTCAACAGAAACTTTCTGCCCCGAACCACGAAATTGTGGAATGAGTTGCCGCATGCGGTATTTCCGGACAAATACGACCTGCAGTCCTTCAAGAAAAGAGCGTACTCCCATTTAAAAGGCCGGCAACGCATTTTGTAGCCCCTCTGGTGTTGCAAATGTCCATGGGCGGCAGTATTAACTTTCCATCAGGTGATTTGTCTGCTCGTTTGCCCCCTATCCTATAAAAAAAAAAAAGCTGTAATTATGTAAATAGGATCTACTTACGGTTCGGTACAGGGAATTACCGCAGCAATTAATGAATATTACAAAAATTTTAACTAAGTATCAATTGCAGGATTGCACATTTTATTATCTTAATAGCACTGCAGAGATTTTCCTTATTAGATAAATTCAGAGGTATGTAAGTACATAGGTACTTTGTATTGGATGCCGTCAGTAAATACCTACAGTGTAACCAGTTGTCTTAATTAATATGTGTGTAGAAGTTGAGGTTACTCTCCTCTGCTGAGGTCTATTATTTCGCATCCAATATGGATTAGGTACAGTCAACGGCACATCAGGCCACCCATATTCACCACCAAATAACGTTTTTTTGCAAAAGAGCAAGGAGGACTGTCCGGAAACGGGTAGCCTGTCATGCCGTTGACTGTACATGTAAAATACCACTCAACATTATCTCACACAGAGCGCCATCTATTCATCATCATTGGGATACTATACAACGGATAAATATATCTACTTGATTATGAGACTGAGACTGAAATAAAAAAGCCAAACTGCACCAAAGTAAGCATTTTGACAGCATAAACTTTGTGCCACTTCCTGCCATTTGATTGCTCGCGGATCTGATTCAATTCTAGATAAAGTGAATGTTTGTATGTACATTTCAGGACCTCCAATGAATAGTGGCGCCAACTGGTGATCACACAAAAACGGCAGTAGCCCCCACTGAATGAAATTCATAAAATGCGTACTGTGAGGTCTGTGAGTTTGTTAAAATCATTTTCGATCAAAACGGACCGAAGCCCCAATGTCATCTTTGCTGTTCGGTCCGTAATGGGATTTCAATGTTGTAAGCGCTGACAAATTTTAGAAATCCCAAATTGAAAATCGCTGCACCAGCACTCACAGCGCTGTTGCAGCTTAGCGGCAAATATTAATTCTGGGGTATGTCCATTATCCACATGAATAAAAAATATCTGTATTAAGTGTGAATCTGATTTGAATTTGGCTTACACCGTTAACGTCCCTGAGCATAATCGTTGTTAGTCCAACATGGCGCTGATAGTGACAATATTCATGACATCACGCGTTGAGCGCGCTCATGTCACTTTTGACACAATTCGGAACGCAACGCATCCAATGTCAGCCCTCTGCCCAGCTGTCATCTGTCACTAGTGTCACTTTGAGGATAGCTTTGTGGTCCACGTGTTTTTATTTTGAGTTTTTTTGTGATTTTTCCCTGCAATTGAACGAAAAATGCCTGTAATGCAGAGGATAAAGTAAGTCAATTCCTTTCACTCAACGGTGCTGTGCAAGTCCTCCGTAATTATGTTTTACTATCTTTTATAACCTAGACTACTACCACTGTACCGCAAATAATTTCTGTACTTTTCAGGAAACCCACAACACGGAAAGGTAAAAAGGTGTTGCAAGCAAAGGAACCGAAGCCTGTCGAAGGGCCGAAGCAATGTTTGTTTATGCAGGGCCGCAGTCCTTCAGAGCGCACCAGAAAACTATTGAAAGACATTTATGATTTGAAAAAGCCAGACGCTGCTTATTTTACACGTAAAAACGACTTTGTGCCGTTCGAAGATGCGTCACTTATTGAAAAGTAAGTATCAACTATGTATTTATTTCGAAGAGATTATCCAATAATATGTCATATCTGTTTAGTAGTAGTTTGCCCTTTTTCTTTGCATGCTGGTATAAGCTACCTTGTTACTATTTTGTTGAGCAATAATAATTTCTCAACAGTTCCTTCCTCATTCCATTTTCAACAACATATTTAGCACTGGTTCAAGCACCAGTTGAAACTATAGGTTCCATTCCTGCACCAGCACCAATGTTCATTGGTGAAACAGATACTTATTGGTGGTTTGTCTGGGTGACTGGTACCTTTGTGGTTTCTGGGTTCCATAACACTAGCATAGTTCATACCTTGGCTGGGACCAGAGCAATGTATTGAGGTAGTCTCATATTTATTTATTGACTTTATTATATTAATTTTTCAATTGCTTTTATGTAAAGATAGGAAAACCAGAAAAAAACATTCTGTCTCTTTAGTGTCAGGCGGGAATTGAACCCGCATCTTTCGCAAACTGGGCAACTGCACTTACTACTGCTTTCATGTAATTAAGAAAACATTATAACCTTTTGTTTCTTCTATTTTACAGGCGATGTGATAAAAAAGATGCAGCCCTATTTGGTGTGGGTTCGCATAGTAAAAAGAGGCCACACAATGTTATACTGGGAAGGACATTTAACTACTCAGTTCTGGATATGATTGAACTCGGGGCTGAAAACTTCAAGTCAATGTCTGAGTTTCAAAATATGAAAGTGCTTACAGGCCTCAAACCCTGCCTTCTGTTCAATGGACCTGCTTGGGATTTAAATCTGGACCTCAAAAGATTGAAATCATTGTTCACTGATTTCTTTTATAGGGAAAAGGTGAGCACTTTTTGACTGTAATTGTGAACCTAGCATACTAGCCATTTGTGTGGATCAAGTTAAGCTATTGTATGTATGTAAATGTTCATGTCATTAGGCAGTTTCAACTGAACCTTACAATAATTAAAATAAGTTAATACACCATGTAACAAGGTTACACACAAACCTAGTTTTAAATATTCTACCAAACAAGATTTGTTGTGATTCAGTGGATTATATTTTATCAAAAATATTTTTTTTAGGTTGAGTCAATCAGATTGCAAGGGTTAGAACATGTGCTGAGTTTCACTGCTACTGACGATGCCATGATTTATGTCAGATCCTACAGAATATCACTCAAGAAAAGTGGGCAAAGGACTCCAAGAGTTGAATTAGAAGAAATTGGTATGTATTTTTTTTGCAATAGGTACTTATCATTGGACATAAATCCACACAGTGCCATCTAACCCTAACTATGCAAAGCTTGGGACCTTGACTACGCATTTATTTATTTAGGTAATGAATTTACTAGCCTTCTATCAGATTGCAATAATTTACCAATTGCATATGTAATGCATATTATCTTATTCCCTCCCCTCCATTCCCCTTTGACAAGTTCTTAGCTTCTGCATGTTGGAGAAGGCTAGCAAGGAAGGAGAAATGGAGACAGTCGGAGGAGGCCTATGTCTTAGGCCAAGCTGAGGGAGAATAAAACTTCAAGTTACAATAACAGATCATAAATGTAAAAAAATTGGCAGCAATAAAGGCTTATTTTATTCATATTATTCCCAGCAAAAAGGATTTTCTCAAGTTATCTCATGTCTATAATTAATTATTTGCTTGCAGGTCCATCAATTGACTTCAAACTGAGAAGGACCAAACTAGCTGCAGATGACCTTTACAAGGAAGCTTGCCGAGTACCAAGGGAAGCCAAAGTTGGTGTCAAAAAGAACATATCCAGAGATCCATTCGGTTCAAAACTGGGTCGCATTCATATGGGCAAGCAAGACGTCAGCAAACTACAGACCCGAAAGATGAAGGGTTTGAAGAAAACTGTAGAAGAAAAAAAGGAGAAATTATTGAAAAAAAGGAAAGCAAAAAAGGCTGCCAATCTAGCCGCAAAGGCGTGAATAAAATAGTTTTGACAAGTAATTACTCTTTTTTACTGTTCAAATCACATCACCCTGCAAGACTTGAGTTGACTATTCTGCAAGCAGCCTTTAATGAGATTGATAATATAATCGCGTTCCTTTATCATGAATTAACAACCAGCACCCTACATTTTTGTTTGTAATTGCAGATCAGTCATAATAATTCATGTCATTTCAAGCATTCTAATATCAAAGCGATAATTCAGAAACTATACTACGTTTAATATTGTTATTGCCTTTTAGATAGAAAATACAACATACTGTTTCTATTATGGTAAAAATCTGGAGTATGCAATATGAGGTTTTGAAAACGATGATCTCTCGTGGGCGAGCGCGCCAAGGGTTAGATACAGATACATAGATAGATAGTTATTCATTCTTTATTGTACAAAAACATTATATTTCAAATAAATTACAGAGAACAATGTACAATTTAGGCGGTCTTATCGCTAGAGAGCGATCCCTTCTTTTATAACATAGTTTTGCTTCAGGTACTTTTCTTTTTTGTTTGAGAGAAGAGGATCCCTAGTGGCGACCACGAACTGGCAGACGCAGTGCAGGATGACTACGGTAGTAAGTTACCAATGTTACCATGAGTACCTAGTCGCTTGCTCAGACGCGTAGAAGCTTCGAATACGATTTCGTGCAGCGCCTCTAGTGGACAGTTAAGAACACGATATGATTATTAGATAGGACAAGTACTTATATTAGTGTAGAGCTATAAAAGGTAGATAGTGAGTAGTTTCGTGCAATGGCGGATTTATAGGCTTGTCCGCCCTGGGCCCAATAGTGGCAGCCGCCACTTTTTAAGCTCCCATCATTTAGGTACCTTCTTATATAGGGATTATATTATGCCACCCCTCTTCTGATCTCCATACATGATTCTAATCGCCTCTAGTCGCCTTTTTTTACTACAACGATAGTAAAAAAAGGCGACCTGAGCGAGATTTTTCTGGTTAAAATTGGCTACATTGAACATCTGCCAATAATAGCCCGGTGCCCAGGGGTGGCATTCCCCCCTCCCCATCCGCCCCCTCATGAGTTCTCGCCTTGGCGTGGCGAGGGGGCTTAGTACCGGTGGTAGGGTCCAACCGCCGGGAAGCGAAGAGGACTCACTCAGGCGTGGCAATGTGGTGGACCAGCCACCCACCCGCTGCGGCCCGCAAGGGCGACACGTAGGGTTGCAGGGCCAGTGGGGCCTGCAAGCGCCCTGAGGCGCGTGGTGGAGGCCGCGGCGCACAATCGGTTGGTAGGGCAAGTGATCCGCGGCTGATCCCCCTGTGCGTTGCGGCCCGGCGGGGCCGTACCGCTTGTTGCGGCAGCGGAGCCGCCCTTTGGGTGGCTCGTGGTTGCGGGCCCAATAGGGTCTGCGAACAGTGGGTGCCAGCGGGCCGGAGTGCGGGGGTGCTCTGGCTTGCATTGCACGGGCGTCCACCGCGACGGCGAAAGTGTCTGCGTACTCCAGGCGCTTTCGTGGCCACCCCCCTTCGTTGGGGGGTCGGTTGGAGGGGCCCCATTAGGGGCTAGCACTGGCGGCGAAGCAGTGCGGTATTATACTTACGGTAGGATCCAGCTTCGCCGCCAAAGTGCCGTGGGCTTTTAGTCGGTAGGAGTCCGACATAACCTCGTCGTCGTCCCGGGCAGCGGGGTATCCATGAGGATTTCCCCACGAAAATCTAAATCTAATCTCTTCTTTATTCGTCATGATGAGTGGAGCATCCTTCAATACAAGCCAGTCTGCGGTAGAAACGAAACTAGGTTTAGTTTGTAATACTTAAAGTTATTAATTTAATAGATGAGATTGGCCTCCTTTAGTGGATAAAGTATTTACCAAGAATTAGTTGAAATTCAGCATCAATTTGTTGAAACCAAGCAACTTCAAATTTCAATGTAATTGCGAATAATGTTAATGACTTTTGTTATCTTACTACGATCATGATCTAAAATCAATGGTGATTGTGGTCAATTTTGCAATAATTATTCTAAGATTGACATCGAGTGGAATTTAACATTTAAGAAAATTGGAGTTTCAAACTTAAATGGAAAGGTTAGTATCTACAGTCAACGACAAATAGTATGTGCTTGTGCTTTTTTGAACTATGTCACATTAACTTTGCTATAGTTGTCATATTAACTTTGCTATCCTACTAGTCCTACTAATATTATAAAGGCGAAAGGTATGTCTGGATGTGCTGTGTTGCTCTTTCACGTAAAAACTACTGAATGGGTTTTAATGAAACTTTACAGTAATGTTGCTTATACATCTGAATAACACATAGGCTACAATTTATAAAGATATTGTGTAAATTGTGGAAAATTTCAAATAAAATATGAAAATGTACGCGGCATCACGTGGTTTGGCATGACAGTTGATGACAGACGGCTGCTGCCATAAGCGTAACTATGGGTGCGTTCCTAAGTAGAAAAGGGTGTAACATCGAAATGACATTTGGGCTACAATTTGTACTCGGTGGCAAAAAAATGAAATTCCACGCGGACGAAGTCGAGGGCGGCCGCTAGTAGTTGTCATATAACTTAAGAAGGAGCTGTCAGATTAGCTAAGTATGACAGAGTACTAAACTGATCAGGCTCTTTTGGCGCTGACTGACCATGACAAGGTCTGCTCTCTTTAGCCTGAGATGACGAAAATGTAGAATATTGTATTTTGACAATCATGTCACAATTCCAACTTCAGATTCAATTGGTACTGGATTTGATTTTATCAGACGCAAACGCGGCATTACGTCGATGGCGAACGTGGGTTTTCCACCCCCAACAGCTTCGCAGGTTGAAGGGCCTCGCCCTCGCTTCGGAAGGTTGTTTTTAGCTCTTTTACCCCCGAATTCACAAACGTCAAGCGTCAACGCTAAGCACGCGCTCACGCTCATGCTGTCCTGTAAAATGTCAAAAAAAGTGAAAGGGACAGCTATACTTCTCAAGGATGATAGAGGGTCTTTTTTTAACCTAAAAAAAGGTGATTTTGTTTGAGATCAATTTATTTAACGTCTGGCATGTTTTGAAGTCCATGTTAAGAAGAATTAGCATAAAGCGGGGAAAAAGGTATAAAATCTCTAGACTAAATTCACCTGTCAGATAACTTAATTACTATTTTCGTCTTTTAGACGCGTGTTGCCACTTAAATCCTTACTCTCCTTTTATCTTAATACAATCTGCTGTCCGATATTGTAAGAAACTCTTTGCAACTCGAATTCAGGATCGAAAAGAGTTTCCAGAATTATTGCTCTACACATACAGGGTGTCCCAGGAAACCTGTACCAGCGAAAGTCTGTGTTTAGGGGACACTAATACCCATCGATTGGACCCCCATGTATGTTCAGCGAAATGTTTTTTTGCCGCCATTTTGTTTTTTTTTTATTTTGATATACCCAGTGTCATTCTCACAGTAAAGACAAATCTAACGACACCTCACAAGCTGAAATCCATTCATCCATTAATCTTAGGAAATGATAATATTTTTTTAATTTCAAACTCAAGTAGTCAAAGTCAAAGCATTTATTCGCAAACTAAGTGTAACATAATAGCTGGAAGATACATAATAGGTTCTTATAACTTAGTCGCCCTTTTCGAGCACAGCAAAAATAGTATTATCATAAAATTAAATTAAACTTCTCTAGAAGTTTAATAGGTAATTTCAATATTACTTACAGGTAATTTTTAAGTTTAAAACTAACATAATTATTTATATTTTTAGTTATATTAACATTGTTGTAGTACCTAAGCTTATAGAATAAATCAGAAAAAACAAAACAAACAAAAAAAAACAACACTACAAAAGTTAAAAATGTCACTAAAAGAATACAATTTAAATGTTTCTGACAAGAATAACATCCATGAATTAAAAATAATTAATTACAAAATTGCAACACAATATAATATACAAAAATAAATACCTTACTATTTTATCATTATGTTGATGTACCTACTTATTCCCAACCCTAATTTGCCAGTACGAGTTTCAGATTTCAAATGTAAAAGTTAGCATTAAATTCATTTGTTATATGGTATGTATTTATTATGTGTAAAGTATTCATCGATGGAGTAGAAACTGTTTTGAATCAGAAAATCTTTAAGTTTGCTCCTAAATATATTCAATTTATTTTCGTTTTTTATTTGTAATGGAAGTTTGTTAAATATTTTTACACACATGTGAAACGGGCTATTACTTAGCATTTTTATTCTCGCTGTTGGTTGAAGTAATTTGTTTTTACTGCGAGTGTTAATATTGTGTGCTTTGCTAACCTTCGGAAAATGTTCAATATTATTAAAAACGAATAAACAAATATCAAATAAATAAATAGAGGGTAAAGTCAGCATTTTATATTTTTTAAAGAAAGGACGGCAACTTTGGGTATTATCTATATTAGCAATAATCCGGACACACTTTTTCTGCATTATAAATAGCTCGATCATATCTACGCTATTTCCCCATAATGCCACACCATACCTTAGCCAGCTGTAAGCATATGCATAGTACGTTGTGAGTGCAGTTTCAAGATTGGTGCTATTTTTAATTTGAAAAAGGGCGTACGTGAATTTCGAAAGTTTTGACATAACTAGTGCTACATGAGTTTTCCAGTTTATGTTGGTGTCTATTGTAATTCCAAGGAGATTAAACGTACTGACCTCTGTTAAAGTGTTATTATTGAAAGAAATATTAAGATTAATTGTAGCAGTAGCAGTCTAAGGGTAAATAAAAACAAATCATAGTGGTCAAATCATGAAAAATTTATAAACATAAACAGATACTACTATTTAGAATCATTGTCCATAAAATTCCACATTTTAATTACTTACAAAGAAGAACTTGAACACTTTCAAGTGAGAAGCCTAAGTGAAGACGAATTCTAGGGAGTTACCTGAAGCACAGTAAAGGAATATTACCGTGCCTGAAGTCAGCTAAACGAATCTTACAGAAAGTCCCTGCGGCTTCATAAGCAGGAAAAGGGAAGACGATATTGTCAATTGTCCTCTGTGAAAAAACCGTATCACTTTACCTATCGCAAGTGGTTGTAACCGTGTTGATAAAATCCGGGGAAATCCATACGCATGTATGCAGGCTGCATGGCGATGCAAGATCTCTGCATAAATGTAGTTAAGTATGGAGAAAGGATCATCATTTTAATGCAAATATTTTTAATGCGACTGCTCTAGGGGCTTTCCCATAGTGCTGTGGACGAGGAAACTATTAGTGGAATAAGCATTTGGTGACTCGTTTGGTGTCGTTCACCCGATAAGCCTCGTGCAAAAGCAGACCGGCGGTGTCGGGTTGTCAGGTAGGTAGGTTTTAATGTAAATATGGAAATGAGGACTTCATTTTTAAGTCAGGTTTAAGACTGCCGCAACTTGTTGTGTTCAAATGTGACAGATACACCCCCATAATGTTAACTCGTTTGATTGAAATTTTGTTAAATAAACCTTTAGGGTTCAGAAACCTCAGTTAAAGTTCAAATTTTGTGAGCGAGATCTTTGTTAAATTCAATGACCTCAACACTCAACACAGTCTCGAAGGTATCTGCAAAGACAGACGGCCACACGTCAAGCGTAAAATTTGTTGCAAAATGACCTTAATTGCATTGGCATAAAGTGGTTTCGTGTGTATACTGTTGACCTGCTACCTGTGCAGTGGACCATAGGTAGAGCGTAACATTGCCGGTATAAGCTGAGCTTTCATGGCTATAGACGCGCTTACGTGCCGCGGGCTGCGCTGTCTTTTAACAACCGAAACGTTTCACTGAAAACGTAGCGGGGTTGTTAAACTGACAGCCAATCACTGCCTAACCACTCAAAATGCAAATGAAAAAAAAAACAAACTGTCACTGCGAGAACTTATCATAAGCTTGACGATTTGGATAGGTACTCAAAATTCTTGAAGAATCTACAGAATTACTCTACGACTCGGCTGTGTTCGACGAATAGGTTAATAGGACCCCAAAGCTTACAGAATCAATTCTCAGGATTAAAACAGAATGTGTAGTTAAAAATGTAAGTCTACAGTTCAGATCTATTTCCAAAATTTAATTCTATTTTATTTTATTATTTAGCCTCAAATCGTCACCTTCCGGCAGCCCACAGACGGATTTCTGAGCAGGGGAAGGCCCAGGAAAAAGTGTAGTGACGATTTGCGGCACCACAGCGAGGACTGGCTTGGCCTAGCACAGGATAGACACATACGGAGGTGATTGGGATAGACCTTTGCTCAGCAGTGGGACAAAATAGGTTAAAAAAAACTATCGGAATACAAAGCGATATCGCGTGTATAAACTTTGCCGGCCTCAAGCTTGTTTGACTTCGGATAGTTTTATAATTCAAAGGTGTGACATGTCACATTCTTTTTAAATAAGTATATCTACATTATTAGTATAAGTGTGCTCAAGAATGTAACGCGGAACAAGACCTGATTACTCGCCTACTCGAAGTCCAAAAGGCGACCCTCCAACACAATACGGAAGCATTCAGAAATTAAAGAAATATTTTTAAGGACAATGTAGAGCATTTGACCAGGCGAGATAGGATAGATGAGGGCAAAAACAGCATATTTTTATAAATCATATTTTTTATTTCGGCTTATAAACCGCCAAGTATTTTTGTGGCCATCAAATCAAACTTCTGTACGAATTTGCTGAGTCCGGTACCTACTGGTTTTATGTAAGTAAATAATTTTCACATCTGCAGTATAAATTGTCATTGAAAGTAATTATAAAAATGTTTCAAAATTACACTAGGTCCTAAAGTTCTGTTAACATCTGAAAAAGAACCGGACTTCACCACCCTGAAATAGATCCAGTCGATTAGTTGTTTGGCAAATGACAATTTACTTGTTTGTACAGTCACGTACGGAAAGACACCTACGGATACACATTTATTTTATATATCTACTAACGGGTAGCTTATTATCTATACAATAAATGTTATTTTATCACTACATAGTATAAAACAAAGTCACTTCCTCTGTGTTTTCTCTGTGGTTTTTCAATACCTAGATAGAGTGAATAGAAAGGGAACTAGCGGTCGCCCGCGACTTCGTCCGCGTGGACCTGAGTTACAAAAAAAGTGATATATCTTTATAAATTGTAGCCTATGTCTCATTCAGAAGCATAAGCTATATTACTGTAGAGTTTCATTTAAATCCATCAAGTAGTTCTTACGTGTAAAAAATGGAGTAACTTCTCCATGCGTAATGAAAAGTATACTATAACCTGCCCAAGAGTATGAAGAATAATTATGCAAAATTTCGTTAAAATCCGTCGAGTAGTTTTTGTTTCTATAACGAACAAACATCAGACAGACAAAAAATTTACTGTTTGCATTTTTGGCATCAGTAGCGATTCCTAATCACCCTTTGATAGTTTTAAATATATTTCATGTACTTACAGAATTGGCCTCTCTACAGATCTTAACAATATACAGTGTGTTTGGGAACCGGTGTCCGACCCGTTAAGGTGAAGTAATATGATCTATTTTATGAATAAATCCACCATAATTAAGCACTTTGCCCCAGTTGTTTTAAAATGGCCGCCATTTTAATTTTTTTTTCTCGGGAGTACGGGTGTGTTATTTTAGTTTGCAATATCTGCCGATTTAGAGGTCCTACAGTCACAAAAGTGGTATCGTTAGACAGCTACAAAAGTAGGCAATAAGCTGACAAAAAAGCATTTTTTCATAACTCCCTTAAAATACCTCAAAAAATGTTTGAACTTGTAAATTGTGATAGAATTTGTTAGTTTTTTTTACCTTTTTTTTTTTCAGAAAAACTAAACTGTCAACATACATTTATTTTTAACTTTTTGGATACCCAAAGACATCACCTAAACACTGAAGCAAAAATCAAAGTTCCAAGTAAAATAGTTTAGAAGTTGTGACAAATTGAATATCACCCTGTCATCAGAGACCCTTTGAAACGCAGGTAAAATTTGGCTTGCGAACGAGTAAAAAAAATTTTAAAACAACTGGGGCAAAGTGCTTAATTATGGTGGATTTATTCATAAAATAGATCATATTACTTCACCTTAACGGGTCGGACACCGGTTCCCAAACACACTGTATAAAAGAAAGTCGTGTTAGTTACTCCACTTATAACTCAAGAACGGCTAAACCGATTTAGCTGAAAATTGGCATGGAGGTAGTTTAGAGCCAGGAGAAGGACATAGGATACTTTTATTTATTTTAATTTTTTTTCACTTTTTTTTTATTTATTGCCCTTAAGGCGGAACAAAGTTCGCCGGGTGAGCTAGTTTATTATAAGTTCAGATAACATCCCATTGCACCTTTGTACCCGCAAAGCCGGGGCGGGTCACTAGTTATGTATAAAAGGCAAAACTGACTGACTTATTACATCAACACACAGCCGAAACTTCTGTAACTTACCTAGAAACGAGGGGTTAAAGCTATAAGAAAGGATTTTTAGAAATTCTTCCTTTAAGGAGGTGAAATAGGAGGGTCAGAGTCCATGCGGACGAAGTCGCGGGCGGTCCCTATAGTTCATTACATAAAATAGGTGACAATGGACAATGGTACTTAAGAAAAAGATACCTTTTCAAAAGAACATAAACATAATGTGTCAGGCACTTCGGTACAATCCCGCTATTATTTAAATATGCAAGTACCTAGTAGGTAAATAATTGATTATTTTAGCCATTTATGTCACCTATTTTAAAAGTTGTATTGTTCTCGCCTAGTCATAAGAAATGACCACAAACATGTTATTGTATGACTTACTTATAAATTGTACATCACCAGCATTATTATACCTAAGTAATTAGTTTTATACTTCGTGGTGGTATCTACACAATTTTTTTGCTCAGTACATATCTCAGTATCTGAAAAAGAACTGCAAACTATGAATCTACATCTTATAAAAGTTAGTGCGTGAAAGTAGTTTATTGCAGAAATATTTACCTCACTTCGCTCAGATCTCCCTCAGGAGAGGATGGAGGAGGAGGAGAATACGCCAACTTGAATTTCACTCACCTTGAATCAGAATTCTACCTCATTTGTATGAAATAATTTTAAAATATCATTTGGATTAGTTTTTTTCACTCAAATGATCACATTCGCATACCTATAGTACGATTAATAATTGTAGTCAGCGAAATGACAACTTCAATAGTGACTGATACAAAAAAGGGTGACCCGCTACAATAGTGACGTTCGGCAATCACTAGACTAAGACATTTAGTCATGATTTATTTTATGAGGTATCAAAGCCTTTTTTAAATAATTGTAAATATTGAATAGTGTACAAAACGAATTAAATAATTACGATTTAAGAAATATGGGCTAGGGCCCAATGGAGGTAGGCCTCCATATTAAAACTTCTCACTAAAAAATTATAACCATAGCTGGAAAAAAAATGTTCAAAGAGGTTCAGGGGAATTAACACTTGAAAGTCAGCAAAATACAAGTAATAGGCATGACGAAGAATTTTGAAATCTTCTTTCGTGATAAAGGTACACATGTATTGTATACTAAAAAAGCTTTATTTCGGTTTCAAAGGTCAGTTTAACAAAGTTTGAGGACATTCTTCTAGTATTTTATCAACTGCGCTCGAAAAAGCTCGCAGGTGTCATGGCGTCCGTGCGACGTAACTCTTATGTAAACATCACGTGTCTGTCAAACTCACTTGTATGAAATACGACAGTGACATTTGTTGATTTCCATAAGAGTGACGTCATAGTGCGTGATTGACGTTTGAGTCAAAATGGCGAATTGCAGTTTTTTATCTTTTTACTTTATCGAAAATCTGATTAATCTCAGATTTTAAAATAAAACTAAATGTGTCTTTTAAATCCTTTTAATATGTATTTTCCCCTAAGATATTCAAATCGTTGATTATTTGATACTGTCGTCATGCCTATTATATACGTTTTTATTCGTTACGGTTGCTATTGATTCCGACTCCGATTCTGAATTCATCTCTTCATGATAGTCCATACTATTATTATTTGATTCAAAAATAAGTAAACCGGAATCTACAAAACCTTCATCACTGCCTATATATGAAATTATAAGGCGTCGTCCTTTGCCGGTTGGGCCCTTTAGGCCTGTAGTCAAACCTTTAGAAAACACTTGTATGGAAGATTCTACTGTTGTATCCTCCTAAACTTTTCCAGTTGTATGACCTGTTAATAAACGAAATTCTTACCTGTAAATAATATAATACAGAAACAAAACATTTTGAAACTGAAAATCTATTTACTAAATACAGTTTACCGAAATACCTCTATGTCTCAAAACGAAAGTCTGACCAGTGTGTGTTGCCAGTAATGACATATGGAAGTGGGACGTGGTCATTCACTACGACTTTTTTGCCAGGCTTGTAAAGTGAATATTTTTGCACATAAGGTACTAGGTTAACCTAGGCCTGAAGGGCGGGGCTGAAGGTTATAAAAATGTAAACTAGCAGCACTGGAACAAGTTATTTATTTAATAAAACAGGGATGTCCTAGATACCTCAATAGATCTATATTATAGATAGGTTACAGAAAACTTATAATCTTATAAAATAGAAACTTAACTCGCCATGGGCCCTGAGCCTCAGTGCCGGTTCTTAAACCGCCTGCGGAGAGCTCAGCTCACATGGCCACATAATAAAGACTATATCACTTTAAAGTTAATAAAAGATACATTGGAAGTCCTACTTCCTAATTATAAAAATCAGGGTCTTAGGCTGGCTTGGTTGGTAACTCTGATAAGTAATGCCCTAACATGTGCTTTGGGTGCTGTGCGGGTGGTGGGGTGCTACGGAGTGGCAAGATGGTGGTACTCGGCCACGTGGTGGTGGTCCCGGGACGGCCTGTGGTCTCCCTCAGTCCTCCCTCATGGAGTGCTGAAGGGGGGACGGGTTCACGCCAGTCCTTGGCCGTAACGGTACACCTCCTAAATAGGAGAAAAAATGCAGACATTAGTCTACTGACAATAAAATGTGATGGGGGACCACGAGGGGAATCTAACACAAGAGATTAACACTGCCTAACCTACTCTGGGAGCACTTAATAAAGGGTTTCAAGACTCACCTGTTGGAGGATACTTGGTCCGCTTGAGTCTCCGCTACCAATTTTCAACTCGGGCACGTGGCGGCATGAAATCACTGTAAAAGAACACCACTCTTGTGAATTTGGAAAGCACAGCGAGGGCTCCGTGAAGACGGGGGCCACATAGGTTATGGTGGCTTACCAAATTGCAGGAAAACGGGCCCGCAGACAGATTCTGCCCGATGTCAACTGCTGGTGTTCTGGTACTGGGTTAGCTTAACTTGCTCTGGCGCAGGTGTTCAAAGGTATGAGCTCCGATCTTGTCTCCAGACTATTTAAACCCTCGGGACGGAAGCCATCGATTTTTTCTGAAATCTAACCTAACTGACAGCCAGCAGCGACAGCTGCGTTCTAAAACACGAGAAAATCTAAATATTGTTGTGAGGTCGACCACAGATAAAAACAACGCTACAGGCTGTAATGTCGACTAACTTTTAATTGTAAAAACTCGATTTACCACATCACTATTTATTTGGGACTGAAAACCTGCCACACTGAAAATGTCATTTCACTGACTACAATTAAAAATCCGAGTATAGTTAAGTATTGAGTTTTACAAAACGGCAAAATTGAATCTCAGTCCGTACTAGCTCATGTGACGCTTCAAGTGTGCATTAAGAAGATTATAGTACCTACCTTTGTAGATGTGTCTACACCCAGCGGGATCCCCTATCTGGGAGACTTATGAGTGATACAGAGAATTAGATCTGAATATGTTCTACTGAATTATGCTGAAAACAGAATTTGTTCCGTAAAATAAACGGAAAAATATTAGCTTCTTTAACCGACCTCCAGCCAGCGGGATATTTTCTTAAATTACGTCTGATGAACTGTAAATTGATATCAACTTTTAGATCTATGTTTATTCTGTTTATTTGAAGAAAAATCAGTCTCCTAAAGTACGTAATTCGGTCACAATCAAGCTGCAAAGAAACCTCCATTCAGCGGACTATTTCTTTTAAGGATGTTATTATTGCAGCTATGAGGCACGAAAAAAATCGTCATAGTAGTCAAAGAGTTGCACAATCAGCTCAAACTTCCAGTATATGGATCAACTTACTAGATTAATGTGAAAAAAAATCAGAATATCGCTAAAAACGTGCAAAACGCACTCCCGTATTTCAAAAGTTTAGGCATCATATAAACTAACAACTTACGTGTTTTAAATAACGTGTAAAGATCAGATATCAAAGAAGCATTGCCAATCAGTTGTTTTTCATTGCTTCATTTCAGTTTTGTGCGAAAAATTCCCAAACATTCCGAATTTTTCGCTTGAAATCTCCATACAAATTACTATGGAGTGAGTGAAGTTTCTTTGATAGCTGTCCGCGCACCGTCGCAGCTCACTCCCCCCCATGTCCCCAAGGTGAGCGCACGTCGCTTTTGACGAAAATGACATTTATAATTACGCGGATAATTTACACGAAATAGGCGCACATAGGGTCTTTTGTTGAAAATAGTACAACTTTATTTTTTTTCCTCCGTACTGTTTGTTCATATGCATTATGCATAATTTATCAAACGTATGATTTCATCATGATTCACCATGAGAGTTATATGGCAGGTTTATATTTATAAGTACACTTGATTAAAAGCTCTCTTGGGTTTGACAATTTCGTACTAGTTGCCATTTCATTTTCCTATTCTTTACGCAGTGACGTGCACTCACCCGGCGTCATGTGGAAGACTGACTTGCGGGACTGCGCAGACGGCTGTCAAAGAAACTTCACTCGTTCCATAGTAATTAGGAAGGAGAACTCGAGCAAAAAAAAATTAAAGTTTGCGTTTGCTTATACGAAACAGAAATAGTTATTGCAATAGAACATAATGACAAGTTATTCGAAATGGAAACACACTTCACACCGGAACAGCTTTTACAATTGTACCAAGCACAAATTCGGTTGTGTATGGAGTACTTCTGCCACCTCTGGGATGGCTCTGCCAAGTATCAGCTGGATGCACTGGACTCAGTAGACCGAAGAGCCAGGAGACTGATAGGTGACGAGACGCTCGTTGGAACCAAACTCGAGTTTGGAGCATCGGCTTAGAGTTGCCTGTCTATCGGTTTTTTATAAGGTGTATTTCGGAGAGTGTGCGCAAGAACTTCATGACCTGATACCACCCTCTACTTTCTACTACCGGACCACAAGACGCCGCGAGGGCTTTCATCTCCATGTGGTCGACTTTCCAGCGGTCCGAACTAAGCGGTTTGGTGCTTCCTTTCTGGTCCGCACCGCTAAGGAGTGGAACGCCCTCCCTGCGCCTGTGTTTCCGGATACATATAACCTTGGTGTCTTCAAGGCAAGAGCGAATAGGCATTTTTTGGGTAAGCGTGGCTGGCAAGACTGAGGTCAAACGCAAACCCATTTTTAATTAAAAAAAAATGGATCAGATAGAACTTTGATATAAATATGAATTATCATATTTACGTCAGCCATGGAAAAATGGCAGTGCAAGCATTATTATCTCTAACTGGCTATTTGCACACAGCTTTTCCCTGTAGTAATTTGAATGAACTATACAGACAAACGTTCTAGAAAATATAATTAGCATCAACTATCATTTAGATAGTGAAAGCTTATGTAAAAACAGACAGAAAAACGCGGAGGGTGACTTCCTTTCATACTATGCTCTACTCGTAGATCAATTCCAGTAAGATGAAGATCACGGTGGATTCTGTATTAAATTCAGCGCGATGGCCTCTACAGGAGACTAAAGGTATTACTCAAGTGTTATTATCTAAAATAAATTATCCACTAAAAGTGTCTCAACTGTTGACAACTGTTAAATTCCTCGTTTTAGTTAGTAACAAGATAGCTCCGTTTAATGCTTCTTGCAGCTTTTCATTACAAGTAAGACCAATTAATTAGTGGGTTCTTCTGCATGTTACTAGAAATGGCTCCGTGTATTGCTATATCATATGCATTGGATGTAAGAAATATTTTGTGTTAATGATGATCGAACGGATAAACCAAGTTACAACTAAATCTCGATGGAATCGTCAAGTACCAGATGTAACATTGTGCAAATAACGAGGTCACGAGAATAGATTGCAAATAATTGTTTAAAAAAATAATTGGCAAAACCGCTTGTTAGTATGTTTAATAAAATAAAATTTTTGGTTAGTTTCTTTTGTTTGCCCTATATCCTGAAATATATTGGGTGGCGAAATAAAAATATCTTTGGTGAACGCAACAAATGATTATCATGCCGCGATTTATAATAATAATAAATAAATAAATATCCCTGGACATTATTCCACACAGCGCCATCTAGCCCCAAGTGAGTTAATTATACTCCGTTTTTATGGGATACTAGACAACGGATAAACATACTCAAATACTTTTTCTTTTGTAAATACATACTTATTATACATAGGAAACACCCAGACCAATACAAACAGACATGTTCATGCACACAAATGTTTGTACTGTGCGGGGATCGAACCCGCGACCTTTGGTGTAGTAGCCGACTTCTAAACAATTACACCAAGACGGTCGTCCGGATTTATGCATTGCATTTATGCACGGATTGCACGGCCCAACCACTGTGTGACCATAGCTGTCACGATCGCTTTCAAATTTGACAGATTTTCTCTCCGGCCGACCCTAGTAGCGAACCTTAAGTATAACGGATAACGTTAGATCAGTTAATGTTTTATTATCATCTTTGTATTTAAGTATAGGTACCTCATCATTTTCTTTTCGTTTCTATTAGTTGTGCGATGATTCGGACTGTGCCATACAGGTAAATTTTGTCTATGTAAGCTTTCGGAAACTTTGCTTACAACAAAGAACATGAACAAATTGAATCGGGCGCTATACTTACGTATTACCATAATTTAAATATAGATGTGAATGTGGTCACGTTTTAGGCCTCTATTTCCGGCTCTGGACCTTAGAGGCCCCGCGCGATACCGGACCTTTTACCTTTTCTACGGTAGTGCGGAGCCGGTAGCTTGTAAATCTTGATAACATTAGCGTTACGGTCATAAATTACTATAAAACAAATGTGCGCTGGTCGAAGTACCTAATCAGGAACACATTTCATTCAAATAATTCATATGAGCTGTAGGTGAATGATTTATGCTATTCTGTTAAGTCGTGAGTTGGAGAAAAACATATTTATTCGTTTTGTATACGAGCTTCGATAGCCCTATAAAAATCCTACACATACACACGTATCATACATGTGTATGCTCAAAACGTTTGACTGAGCCAGCCCGAGTGATAAGTCTACCGTGAACTTTTCTAATTGGATTTCAGTACAGCCTAAATCTGCTGATCCAGTGAGAGCCTAGATTAAAGATCCAATTACCACAGTAAGCAGTTTGTTCAATTCTGATAAGCTATTTTAAAATAGTTTGCATTATTTCCTTCCTGCCTAACGCCGAGTGGCGTAATGTGCCTTAGTTTAAGTACCCTACAGTCAATAAATAATTGTTTGAAGCGGATGATTCACTTTATGAGTAGAATAGCAAACTCCTTTCGATCGAGAACTTAAAATTCGCCGTCAGAGAATCCACTACGTGCGTATCTCATTTGACGTTGAGTGGTTCTTACAACAAAATGAGCTAAGTGAATCCTTAGGTTGAATGATATTTTACGTTATTAAAGCGACGCAATCAGTTTAATAACAAATGAATTCGAATTCGAGATCCAAATGAGTTCACAGTTTTCTGCGGTAGTGCGGAGCCGGTAGCTTGTAAAGCTCTACAGTGAAATAAGCGAGGTATCGTGAACAAAAAAGCTTTTACGGACTAGAGTTGCCTTTTAGCTATCTACACTAAGAGCGTCTTTATAACATACCTTTCTTTACACGAAGTACCCGCTAGGTACCCTGTTTCCGAACGAGCTGAAAGAAACATAAAGTGGTAGTTTTAAATCTTTCACGTTTCCCTAACTTTGTGGTTTTGCTCGGTTGACTCGGCATACCTACTTAATGAGGGAATCTTTAGCAAACAAATGATTCCCAACATAAATAAAACATTGTTTCTTTTAGTACCTAACGCCCACTCATTGATGTTTCGCAGTTTGAATACTTATTAAGAAATTTAATCAATATTAAAATATTTGCCACCAAGATGGCGATCTCAAAACATTTGCTTACGTGCCATTAAACAAGTTCTATAGAACTTAGTAAATAATAGACGCGGCGTTTGTTTATACGAACTGGTATGTTTAATTACACGTTATGTTGTCGGTAGCTATTAATCGATCAATCAAGCTGGTCGATATTGTTTCAATCGTTTTTCCTGACCTTAATGACGTGGTAGGAAGTTCCAATGTAGCTTGGCAGATCCTGGCCACGTGGTAAGATTCCAGACAACATACTCCTACCTGCAGGTATTATAAGAGTATTATCTACAACAAGTTGTAAGTATTAAGTTACGTCGCAGTGACTGACGCCCGCAAAATAAGTATTTGAGAAATACTCTAAGATACTTGATAGGTACTAGGAATGTTTTAATGTCTTTACCTACCTGATAGTTATTTATTAAGGTATCGGATTAGATGAAGGAAGACAAAATCTACAGCTTTGTTAGGGGCACCTGAGTTCACGTTTTTCTAACTATATAAACTGTTCAAACTGTATGTATGATGATATTTTATTTGAACACTGAGCATAAAGCCAATAATAAACTTAAAGTTACACCTAATGTTTGACGCAAATGTTCCGCAGCAGAGTTAGAAAGCTATTATACAGGAAAACCTTGAATTGACACAAAATTTGCATTGGTAATGGACGACATATTATATCGTCAGCAAAGTGTAGCACCTGAGTGACGAATCTGAAAACCCCTTGTTATTAGGATAAGTAGGAATTATAATACATACTACCAGTTATGCATATTTTTTTGTAATCGACACCTATTATGGAAAATATAAAAATCTTTACCAAGAAATCGAATTTTAATGTATCCTGGTCAATATTTAGCTTTAACTTCTCAGTATTGTGATTGGATTTGAACCACAGTATGAAAAGATAGATATAGAAGATATTCATTGTGACACTTATGTCATTGCAGTCGTTGATATGCCAAAAAAATATTTCGTTTTATAAAACAAGCTAAGATTTTTTGAACAATATACAACGTCTCTTAACTTAATTATTTTTAAATCCCGTGCCGAGTCCTGACTCTCGTTAGATTCACATTGTTCACTTTTTTGTGACGTGTTTTTTTTTTTAAATTACTCATTGATTTCAACTGTGTTATAAATAAATTATGAAACTTGCAACCTCCTGCATTTTCGCAGGTACCTACTCGCAAGAAAGTGTTAAATCCATTAAAGGGTAAAGGCCGCTTAATCTACGCAAGTACTTAAGTGTTATATCGTCATTCAAGAACATGAAAGTAAAGTATAATAATAAGTACCTATTTATTAATTAACAATTTACAGTCTATTTTCAAGGGAAGCCGTTCAGTCATTGTTTTCCGTCCACAATGCTGTTGCAACTAAATAATTGTTATTGAATTAAATCACTGTTATTTTTTGTATCAATTATTACGGAGATCTTTGCAATTTCCCGAACTATTATTTAACCATGGGGCCTTGATTAGAACACAATGCGCCTATTAAGTGTTACGTTTAAAATGTAAAGGTGTTTTCGCCGGTTCGCTGAGCGGTCAGATTTACGAGGTGTTGCGGTACCCTTGACCGAGCGCGGTCTCAGCGGCCAGTCAGTCGCCGCGCGACTCTGCTGCCATCCTCGCGTCACGAGCGAGGACCGCTGCCGCACCACCACCGAATATAAACACGAACCGCCCCGACCTCGGCGCAGTCCCGAGCCATGCACCTACCACGGACCCGCTCCCGAGATCACCCTCCAACCGCGAACCGACCCGCGAGTGTCACGCCTTAAAAAAACAAAACAATTGAAAGTGTAAACTGTGAAAGTGAAAGACTTAACAATGAAATCCAGGACTGAGGGTCTGGCCCCGCAGCCGGAGCTGCAGGAACTGCTGCACAAGCCCACCAGCCGGCCGCTGATCGGCGACAAAAGAAAACACGCAACAAGTACGTCAACATTTTCGCAGTTTTTCTTCAAGTCTGATATTTTGTGTAAAGAAGTGTCAATAACAGCATCCGTTCCGGTGAATGGACGTACGTCGTAAACTGTGCATGACAATAGTTTACGCCAAAACTAATGTTAATAGGCACATTTCAAAATTATCAGTTAAACATTACGAATATGTGTGCTGTGACTTGATCTGTTTGGATATCAACGTTGATTTGTGTGTTTTGAGACAAATCTAAACGCACTTTCGGGAAATCCTTGTATTAGAATTGCGAGCGTGACTTTGTGCATAGACAGCCTTGTCTTTCACAAAATTTTCTCACAATTTGCTAGTCCTTGCCTTGAAATATTCGTTACAATCGGTCACCGTCTGTTTATGTGAATTTCCTGTGCTAAAACTTTTGTATCTTAAATAGAAATAAACTCGTCTTTGCTAATAAAAGCAAAAGTCAAGCTTGGAATCCGGTATAATCGCGGGAGGGTCCTGTTTGAACCGATTTGTTTGTGGTGGTCAATTTTAAGTACGCCGAGGAACCTGTTTCGGCGGTGCCAAGGCGTCACTGATAAATTTCCATTAGAAGTTTATTTTTAAATGAGTAAATAATGTTTACAATACTTCTACAGTGCCTAAAATTTTACTTAAAATCTTTAGATCTATGCGACAAACCCATTTAGTTATAGAAGTCTTAGACGGACTCATAATAATGAACGACTTATCTTTTTAGACTATCTTAAAAGCTTTTTAATTTTGTCGCTCGCAGCTTAGCACAGAAAATAGTACAATATTAACACAGTTTGAGTAATTTATACCAGTTACCCATAACAGCTAGAAAAAGTGAATAAGCTAAATTAGTACAGCAATACCATTGTGCTTTAAGTACTACTATGAAGCTGATGTTTTCATTAAATCATTGTATGCATGTTTTTCCAATACCAAACACACACATACAGTTTTTAGTAAAATTCATAAATTTCTTAGAGTACCTACCTAGCTAGAAAAAGTTGACAAGATACATTGGTATCTAAGTATTGGAATACTAATTATTATTACTAGGTTTTTATTTTAAGCATTCACATTAAGACTTACTAACCTACCAAAGAATAATAAAAGGGAATTAAAGCCAGGTCACCTGCTCATTCAGAATTTCACATCACAAACAATAATATAATAATCTCGTCAAAGCTCACTGCTGCGAAAATATGGAAATGAGTTTTTGATTCCAGCAAAATTTCCAATAATCTAACTGTGATATCTGCGCTAAGGAATATGTACCTGTTTACGATCTCAAGATGGGTTTTTGGATACGATGAACGATCAACGATGATATGATATTACGTCGAATGTTGTCTTATAATCAGCTTAAGTTAACAATCGTATAGGTATGTGGAAGAATGGAAAATAAAACAAATCGCTAAATATCTATACAAATATTATAAAGAGGAAAGGTTTGATTTTTTGTTTGTTTGTATGAATTGAATAGGCTCCGAAACTACTACAGCTACATCATTCCTGAGTGACATAGGCTATATTTCATTTTCAAAAAAAATAGGCATCCTTACTAAAATTACGATAACGTTAGTCCACGCGGACGAAGTCGCGGGCGGCTGCTAGTATACAATAAAATAATCCATTCATTAAATACGAGTATCATCTTACTGATTTAATATCGACAGGAACCAGTTTAAGCAGAGCTTGTACTGTGGGTGTCCCAACCTGCTACCTATATTCATTTATAATTATAATAATTTAAGCGGTTTCATTTAATTAGCTTTTATCATTTTAGACCACTACTAACTCGAGGCTGTGTCATTTTCTATTATATTTTGGTATTACTACTACTACTAAATTACTTGATTTACGACTTATGATAGAAATAACAGAAAAAATCTACTCGGTCTACGTTTACAGTGGGTTTCGAACCCACGACCTTTCGCTTTTTTTGCAACTGCTCTAATAGTTGAGCTTGTGTGACTAATCCGATTGGTTTACAATTAACTACCTACTTCTAAATAATAAAATACTTCGGAAAAAGCTGGTCTCATCAATTTGATTATCAAAATACATAGGTAATTGATTTATTATACTACGCACGCTGAATGATGATCCCTATGACAGTTCGTTGGCGCTTAACATTGTACAGACGTCCTGTCACAACAAATCCTTTAGAGGTCAATTAAAAAATCGAAAAAATCATAATTGTGTACATTTGTAAATTATAAAGATGAATATTAAGAAAATATTACTTAGTTTTCGTAAATAATGGAAAAAAGCTCAATGCAAATGTACATGGTACGTGCTGCAAAAGTTACGTCGTCCAGCTGTTATCGACTAAGAAGGGGCACATCGATAAACAAAATATCGATAATTTGTTGGAAAAATTTAACAAATGCTTTCAGTTTGTATATTATTTATATCAATCTAAATCTGATACAGGCTCCAGCGGATCTTCAAAATCTGAGTCTGAACTGCAGCTATCTGTGACAAGACGTAACAGACTGAATTTAAAAAAAAACGGTTGGTCTGTGGCCTCCTTTTGAATATTTTTCCATGAAGCTGGCAATTATGAATTCTTCAAAATTGAAATCAAAAAGAATTCTAAACTCTTTAAATTATGCAATTTGAATAAAAATTAAACTATAGCAAAATAAAATATAATAAGGCTGTTACTTTTGTCCATCAATGCGCGTAGTCTTTTTTCCAAATAAATAAATAATGCTTATTATGTTGAATGACCTGGCTGGATGACATGACATGTGCCTAAAAAAAGTATTTTATCGAAATTGTTTGAAATTGTTTCGCATCACTATTACAACTGTCAGTTGAAACGTCATAGGGATCATCATTCGCCGTGCGAACTATAGTCAATTTGACAGCCTGATGGGCCGTGTAATGCATTTTTTGTGGATACGAGTAGACTACAGTTTTTTTGATAAATTGCGTTTCATCATCATCAGCCTGTTACAGTCCACTGCTGGACATAGGCCTCTCCCATTACGCGCCACTGAGCTCGTTCTTCGGCTGCTCGCATCCAGCTCCTGCCAGCCATCCTGCGCAAATCATCACTCCACCTTGCCTGAGGACGTCCTACACTACGCTTGCCGAGACGCGGTCTCCACTCAAGAACACGTTTACTCCAACGGTTGTCGGTTCTACGGCTTACATGGCCAGCCCACTGCCACTTCAACTTGCTAATCCGGTGGGCTATGTCGATAACCTTGGTTCTCTGCCTTATCACCTCATTTCTAATTTGGTCCCGCAGAGAAACGCCGAGCATAGCCCTCTCCATAGCCCGCTGGGTGACTTTGAATTTGTGGACCAGCCGTGCCGTTAGTGTCCACGTTTCGGCTCCGTATGTCATGACGGGTAGGACGCACTGATTGAAGACTTTTGTCTTTAGGCACTGTGGGATCGATGATGTGAAGACCCGACGTAGCTTCCCAAACGCTGCCCAACCCAGCTGAATTCTTCTATTCACCTCGTTCTCGAAGTTGTTCCTACCTAACTGCAATGTCTGCCCGAGGTATACATATTTTTGAACAACTTCGAGAACGGCGTGTACCGCAATCGGTTCCGGTAGTACATGTTCATTGAACATGACCTTGGTTTTGTCCAAGTTCATCCGTAGACCGATGCGCACAGAAGAGTCAGCCAGGTCATTCAGCATCTGTTGTAGGTCCTGCAGCGTTTCCGCCACGATGACAATGTCGTCAGCAAATCGCAAGTGAGAGATGTACTCGCCATTGATGTTGATGCCACGTCCTTTCCAGTTCAGCGTCTTGAACATATCCTCCATTGCATTTGAGAACAATTTCGGGGAGATAACATCCCCTTGTCTCACACCCCGATGCAACGGTATGGGACTTGTTTGCTGATTCTGTACTTGGACGGACATAGTGGCAGCTTTGTAAAGACATCTCATCACTTGGATATATCGCCAATCTACTTGGCATCGCTGCAGAGACTCCAGAACAGACCAGATTTCAATTGAGTCAAAGGCCTTCTCATAGTCCACAAATGCTAGACACAGGGGCTGATTATACTCTCCAGTTTTCTGTATAAGCTGCCGCACTGTGTGTATGTGGTCTATGGTGCCGTATCCGCTCCGAAACCCAGCCTGTTCCGGTGGTTGGAATTCGTCGAGTCTTCGCGCAAGACGGTTCGTGATCACCCTTGAGAACAGCTTATAGACGTGGCTTAGAAGGGAAATGGGTCGATAGTTCTTCAGTAGGGTTTTGTCTCCCTTTTTGAAGAACAGGACGACCACACTCCTACTCCACGCCTCTGGAGTTCTCCCTTCGAAGAGGACAGCGTTAAAAAGCTTTTGAAGCTCCCTGAGTAAGGGTCTGCCTCCTGCCTTTAACAACTCTGTTGTAACACCGTCCTCTCCGGGGGCTTTTCCATTTTTAAGCCGCCCAAGAGCGATCTCGATTTCGTCAATGCTGACTTCTGGCAGGTCTTCGGTGTAGTGGCGTGTTAGAGTGGCTCTAGAGTCCTCATTTCCGGGGTCAGGTCGAGATGCATGCGAAGCGTATAGCCGGCCATAGAAGTTTTCTACTTCCGAAAGGACTGCTGGCTTCGAGACAACGACTTCTCCACTTTCTATGGTCAACTTCGTCAGGTGGCTTCTTCCAAGAGATCGTACGAACACTTTTGATCCCCGGTTTTGCTCGATCGCTCTCTCAATCGAGAGGGTATTAGAGCAACGGAGATCGCGTCGCACGTGCTTACTAATCTCTCGGTTTAGAGTCCGTTTCCCTGACGAAGTGACGGGTGGGTCTTCTCGTCGTCTCTTCATTAGCCCTAAAGTCTCTTCGGAAAGCTTCGACTTCTTGCCCTTGCGCTGCATTTTACAAAATCTCGTACCTTCTTCCCTGAGGACTCGAACCACATCTTCAAGGTTCTGGTTAACGTCAGTTGTGGTTTCCACGGCAGCAAATCGGTTCTCCAGATTTGACTGGAACGCTTCAGATCCCATCATAGTTTGAAGCAGAGTTGGTCGGAGCCTGGCCTTCATCAAGCGGACTCGTTCAGCTCTGAAGTCGATATTCAGAGAGCCTCGGACGAGTCGGTGATCGCTACCGGTATTAAACCTATTGATCGCGGAGACGTCTCTGAATATGTGCTTTTTGTCCGCCATGATGAAGTCGATCTCATTTTTTGTCATAGTGTCGGGGCTTTGCCATGTCCACTTCCTTTGGGGTTGCTTCTTGAAGAATGAGTTCATCAAGAAGGGCCCCTCCCGTTCGAGGAAATTGACGAGCATTTGGCCCCTATGATTTCTGCTTCCATATCCATGGGATCCTACTACCGATTCACTGCAATTCTGTACTCCCACTTTAGCGTTAAAGTCCCCCATAACAACGGTGAAATGGGTCTTGGTAGTGGAGTGGAGGGCCCTCGATATGCCATCGAACATATCCTCCACCTCATCGTCCGAGTGTGACGAGGTCGGTGCGTACACTTGCACCACCTTGAGGCTATACCTCTCGGTGAGCTTGATGATGAGGTACGCCACCCTGTTCGACACACTGGACATTTCCACAACGTTGTTAGCTAGGGACTTATTAACCAGAAACCCAACGCCACCTTGGGATTTTTGGACTCCCTCTCGGAAGTACATCAGGTGGCCTGAATTGAGAGTTATGGTGTCCTCTCCCTCTCTTCGGACTTCACATAACCCTAGTATGTGCCACCTGATGTTCCCAAGTTCCACCTCAAGTTGCGCCAGATGCGAGTCGAGCCGCAGCGTGCGTCCGTTATACGTCGCCAGGGTCAGTCGGTTGTGGTGGCCTCCCGTAGCCCGGAGATTCTTTGCACCCCTCGCCCCACCGTTACCATGGTCGCCACCATAACCAGGAATAGTGGGGCTACCGGGAACTGGGGGCCGTGGCCTTCGCTGTGTCTTCATAGGAGGTTATGCCCATAATCGCCACGCTGGGCAGGCGGGTTGGCGATCGCAGGGCGAAGCTTCTCGCACCGGTGACGCTGCTGCCCGTCACCGGCCTGTGGTATTTAGCTCGCCTATTCAGGACGGATATACCGCCGTCGGTCGGTCGCCAGAGCCTCGTTCGTTACTCAGCAGGATGCACCGCGAGCAGGTGAGGTTGACTTGGGGCGATAGATGGAGGTTCGCCCCCTTACATCCCAGTTAAAATTGCGTTTAAGTTTTTAATAAATCAAAACCAGATGTACCTAATAAGTCATGCTAATATTTTATCTAAGTAAGTATTATACTATTTCCCTTTTAACTGAGTATTCTCTACCAGTCACAGTACACCCCAAAACTGCAGTCACCTGGGCTATAAAAGTTCTATTATTTATTTATTCTTTATTGCACAGCATAGTAATATGTATGAATGGTGCAAAAGGCGGACTTAATACCAATGAGGCATTCTACACCAGTCAACCATTCGGGTAAGCAGTAAACGCTAGTTCAATATAAATAAAGTTAAAGTTGCAGATTCGAAGTCAGCCTGATTAGCAGATATGAAGATGGTATAGTCAAAGTTTTTTTTATCAAAATGTCCATTTGTACTCCAATGGCCAGCACCAACATCATCGTTCAGGGTTCAAGTATATCCTCTTAATCATTCACCGAATCAGAAGCTCATGCACTGTTCTGTATTATCCGCACGATGTCAACTTAACACTTTGTCAACTTGAAAGTTACGAGTTTTATGCTACGAAAATACGTGGGATCTACAGTATTTTCTGGAGTCGCAAATTTTTCTTTGTTTGTTGCATAAAGTTAGATAAGATATACTTTATTGCACAAAACAGTTACAGACACGAAACTCTTAAAAATGTAGGTACAATTCAGGCGGCAAGAGCAAGATGATTTGAGAACTTGAAATAATCATCCAATTATTATTTTTTAAGTTGGTATTTCTTCTGAAAATGACTTGTGTCCAGCCCTTAGGTCCGGCCTCACTATGAATATCATAATTTAAGTTTTTGAAAAGGATATGGACATGAAATTTAAGTTTATTCGTTGTCTAGTATACCATCGCACAAGTAATTAATTTATTTAATTCGGGGTTAGATGGCGCATTCTTTAATAATGTTAAGTGAAATTTATTTAAAAAAATCGTTTAACCGAATGCCTGTTTTGAATAAGTTTTAGATTGACAAATAGACATAATGGACTAAAAAATAAGCCGGAATTAATGTAATTATACTTATAAACAATGGACATTTGTCACACTGATGTTATCTCCCACGTAACACAATGTCACGACGCTATTAAATACTCATGACAGTTGGAGGTAGAACTATACTTCCCAAATAATGTTTTTTTTAAAAAGCTGATAACCTCGCCGACCAAACGTAAAAAGGGAAATTGTCCGTAGTAATAAACTGTTGTACTAACCGTCTTAACGAAATCACTATTGAGTCAAATCTAGAATGTGGCCCATACTTTCATAGGCATTTCCCTTTAGCAATATGCCCATAGGTCTACCCATAGGTTGGAAATATGAAAATGGTATAGGAAAACCAAAGCATACAAGAAAGAAATTAACAGTAAGTAAGTAAGTAAGTGTAAGTAGTAACAATACAATTAATGAAATTAAAATTTCTAGTGAATTATTTCAGATACTCGTTAGACAAAGTAAAAGTAGTGCATCGTATTTGTATGGGGATTGCGTTGACCAAATGTTAAGCCATTTAACAAACATACTCTCTGAACACAATATCATCAAGCAAAGTAGGTAATTAGTAAAACGGTATAAAAAATAATGTGAGCCCTGAAGATTGTAACTATAATTTATTTACAGTTTCGTAGCCTCGTAGCAGATCTTCCTCGGTGTTTGCTACGACATTAGAATGCGTGTAGCGAACTATTGTTAGGCAAGAATGAAGATTTGAATCAAGATTACGTAATCTAGGCTTATCACATTATTCTGTCTTCCTTATATAACCTTACGGTATTTTCCCCTGATGTTAAAGGTGGTAAACAAGCGTGCGGACCACTTCATGGTAAGCGGAAAACCTTGGTCGGGAGCTTATTTCACAATTAAGGTACCATCCAGGAAAGGAAGCATATTAGAATCCTACCTTACAGTTTTGTACGAGACCATGGCGGTTATGAAATAGGATGAAACCTATAATGGCGAGCGCTGGGTTAAAAACAAAATAAGCGTGGGCATCATTCAATCAATTCTTTTGAATTCACATAAGTGTGAGTAGTAGTAGAGTAGTATTGAAACAAATAAAAATATAAATGACCAGATGATGGGACTCCGTCGTAGTTCAATATTATTACACCATTGCAATATTACATAAATACTTCTTACGCAAATAATTATGTTGTAAAGGCTCTGATTGATTTATTCCATTTAATTACTTACTGAGATGGACTAGCATTCCATCCAGATTCCCTGAATATATACAAATTATATAAAACTGATACGCTGTGAGCTACGGCTTAGCGTACCTTTTAGTATATTACTACTTACTTCCATATAACAACTTTAAAACTCAGTCCCCGAATTTATTTCAACCTTTATTTAGTTAGGGCGTCGTGGCCCAATGGTTGAAAACTCTGGCTCGGAACCCGATGGTCAAATCTGGTCGGAACACACGTACTTTGTGTTTATTGTACAATTTGCGGCTAACTCTCCGGTGATGCAAAACAATGATATAAAACCCAAGGAACCCGGATAACGGCGGTAGGCCCCTTACCACCTTGCGTTCAAATTCCTTTGGCGAAATGTGGGCTTCTGAATGTTCCGTTCACCATGACAGCAACAAACAGTGTGCCTCTGACTAACCCACCAGGGATATGGTCGTGAGGGTTATGTGTGGGGGTTACATACATAATGTAAGTATTTAGTTAAAAACCAACACTTGAATAGAGTTTATTTTCACAAAATTGTCAGTAGGTACCTTATAAAAACCAAACCAAAACCTTTTACCTCTTCTAGGTATGTATCGGGTCCTGTTGTATGCAAATATGTAATGGTTACGGTACGGTTTGATGCGAAATGGAAGAAACTTTTCTTAACATCCGTCGGTTTGAGGATATCTGCGTTACTAAACCTCGTTGGACAACGATAAGTAGCTCTTGGAAATGATTCTCAGCAGTTTAGACAATTTGCTTCATATAGCTAAAAGAACGTTAGTTCCTAAATGAGTGTGTACAACCTCGCTTCGCAATTAACACGCGGGTGCAGCTCACATAGAGCTCGGTAGAATTGCTCAACTTCGGACAAGACATTATGATGTATATCACTCATATGCACCGTGTCCGTTGTTCTCGTATAGTGAGCACATTTTAATGACAACATGTTTTTATTTCTGTAACACATCACAATTTCCAATGTTATTTTCAATAACCTATTCACTTTTTGTTTTATTTCAATTTATTTTATTAAACAATAGAAGCAACAGTTTACTACAGTATGCAATACTTTCAAAGGCTTATAGTTTTGTTAGGCTAAATAAAAAATGAGATGATGATGATGAAAATGAGCTTGGTAAGTAAGCGAATAAATTACTCAAGTCGACCTATTTACGGAATCTTAAAAAAAAACATTTAATTTACATCCACCTAATTATTGGAAATAGCCTAACAGGGATAAGTGTAGAACAGATAATGTCCCGTTGGGTATAATTTTATGGAACATGAAAGACTGCATAGCAACATTTCCAGCCTGCTCTATATGTGTTTCTGATTTTGTCAACTTCAATTGAAATTGATTTTTACTTGAATTTGATCCTTATTTTTGTACGAAGGCGTCATTTTATTTAGTTATTATTTCATCATTCATATTGTCATATCAGGGTTTTAATGAAAATAAAATAAACACGTTATATGTGCTTTAGTTACTACTCAGTCACTTAATCGGAAATGTTGACAACACTATGAATCGGTGTTGTTTCTCGTACTCGACTTGACTGATTGAGTTTTCACGAACAAGAGGGTTATTCAACAAGACATAGGTAACAGCAAACGCTAAACAATCGCTAGATACAAAGAGTTTCTAAGTAATATAACATAATACTCACTCATTCGACACAGATAGCATACTCAATGCATGCTGGTAATTAATGCAGATCGTCTGACCAAACTAGTATTTTACCGGTTTTATGAGTACCTACTAGATTCAAGAAAATTATCACCGATATGAAGAAGACCAAAACTGGCTACCACGAAACGAACCAGGCTTAGTTTTAGATTATAAAAAAATACCGCCCGACCTTGTCCTGTCCAAATCCTTAATTTAGTGAACAACATTTGTCGATAACAATTATTCTTTTAGTGTTAGCGTAAAGGCGCAGTAGCTTCCTCTAGAATTAGTTTCAGGTAATAATCCTGATTTTAGAGATTTTTCCGATAGCTATTCCATGACCATTAACCAAAAATGATAGTACGCAAAACCATCATTTGAATCAAATGATTCTTAGGAAAATAAACAGATTCTAAAATTGCAATAATTCAGCCATCCAAACCTATCTTATTTAAGAATGTAAAATCATAGCCCTCCGTATTTAGATTCATTGAAATTATGAATTAATTTAAATAATATTTTGACTCCGAGGATCTGAATGAGGCTCCTGCCTGGATTGCGCACCCTGGATCAAACAGGATTCGAGCTGGGCTCTGCCTCTAATTCACTACGCGTGGAAACTAAAATACTATACCTTGACCATCTACAACTTTGACATTATGTGTTAAATGTTTTACGATCAATATTCAATACTTCAATATTTGCAAATTATTTACATAAATAAACCTGCAGCGAATATTCAAATAGGCAAATATACTAAATCCGGATCTACCTGTGGGTTTAGACAAATAAGCAAAAAGAGATTGTCTGTTGCTCGTTTAAATTTCAACATCACAGACAAACTGATTCTACTTATCTAAATACACTAACTTGATAAATACGAACGGTGGTGCCCATTCTACGTTCGACGAATGGCAGGTACGAGTTTATTGAAGGTTTGGTCAGTCTAGCTAGCTAGTGTTGTAAAAAAATGTGTAGTAGCTCATTTCTTCGCCAATGAACCAAATCGGTAGTCAAATCATGATTGCCGGCTAAAGGCTATAATATGTGCCTGGATTTGAAATAATGTTTTAAGCGACTGGCTACTTTTCATTCGTTCGACACGTTGCATACGCCATGGCATTCTGCAGACTTGATTTTCTATTGTGTCTGGCTTTTAAGCAGTCGAAGGGTTAATATTTCACAAACAATAAAATAATCTCAATTATTGCGTTTCGAGAGTTTTGTTAGTCTGACATTATTTGTGATACAGTCAACATTAAAGACATGCGACCATAGAGTAGCCAAAAATGTCTATACTTACTGTTTGAAAAAAGCAATACTAAAACTACAATGATTGAGTCGTATTTTATTTTGTAGAGTCACTCAATTTTTAAACAAGAGAAATACTACTTTACGATTGCAGTATTAAGGTTGCTTTCCTTACAAATAGTAGATATAGGTATTTGACCACTTTGAAAAGTAACATGGTTCTGTTGATATGTGACAAGAACTTTTCGCGCTTGTCCAATTCCTTGTGTGCAAAAGAATGTTTGATTGACGTGTGTACTGTGTATTCAGTTTAGAATCTCACATTGTATTTTCCTGGACTCATATGTCCGAGGATAAAGAACTTGCATTTCATAATTGTTCTTATTGATTGAAGTATTTTTTTTATTACAAGGCACTTCAGTTGTCTTGACGCTAAATTCAGAACGTTAAAAATGTTCAGATCAAACCGTGAAACAAGGGGGAACAGCGGCCTTATCTTGTACCGTATTTAGGTACCTACTGTTAGGCACAATTATTCATGTTTCATGTGGTCGATGACTTATGCATTGTTGAGTAATTTTTCAATAAATTTGAACATTTAAAGTAATTCATATAAATATTGTAATAACCAAGTTGACATAAACTCATCAGCAATTTGACTTCAGCAATTCGCATACCAAATTTGCCTTCAGAGTCTGCCGACATTTGTATACAGCCGAGTTATAGAATTTGCCTATAAGCTACAGCAAATTATAATCTATATTTATATTTCCAATCGAATTTATACTTCCAACACTAGGTCTGGGTGTGGTTATCAGCATCGAGCTAATATTCAATTTGACAGGATTTTTAGTGCAAGACTGGCAAGCCGGGCATTCATGGCCGACTTCGGCTGTGTTGCACAAGTTAAATCATGATAAAAGCACAAAATAATACTGTACCTAGGCATTTAGGTAATGGAATAGTTAGGTTTCTATAATTACTTAGAATAATGAAAATAGTTCTAGCTTTTTACGTAAGGCAACTTTATAGACTACCCACGTCAGTAGTGTTTACTTTTTAAAATTAGTCCACTCTAATTAATTTGGTACCTAATCTAGTTATATTGTTTGAGCCGTTTAAAAGCTAATTGAACCACATCCTGCTTAAATACCTCAATGCGCAGTTTTTTGTTGGTTAGCACGATATGTTATAGATACTGACCTGAGTGATGTAGGGCGAAGGCGAAGTACTTAGTTATGGTTAGTCAGAGGCCTACTGATTGACTGAGGTGCCCGTGGCGCAGTTGTGACTGTTATAAAGCCAGACACGCCGGGTCGGAAATGGGTGGGTGACCGCCCCAACCGATATTTAGTGATGTATTTTTCGGGTTCTCCATGCTTCGGAAGGCACGTTAAGCAGTTGGTCCCGGCTGACGTCGCTAGATGTCAGTCGCAAAGCCTAGTCAGAGACCTTAGGGCGGCTTGATAACATCTAACATTAAGGTTGCTCACTAACCTTACACCCCGCCTTCCAACAATCCACACTGAGCCCGCGTGTTTGAGTATGGCTCGTGCCACGTGCGTGACGAGGCCTGTGCCCAGCAGTGGGATGTACGAGTATATAGGCCGTTTATGTATGTTATGTACACTGATTGTTGCCGTCATGGGGAACAGAACATTCAGAAGCCCACATTTCGACATTTAAGATACGACATTCAGGTAAAAAAAACTTTTAAATGTAGTGAACTTTTAACTGATGTGAAGTCTAATCACACCCATAAAGAATTTGTAACGAACTTTTAGTTTCTTTTACTGTTGTACATCTTAATGATCTTTAACTAACCGTTATAATTTACGACGTTGATTTACAATTTTATTACCAGTTTAATCAAATAAAATCAAACGGTGTATAATTAACGTAAGCTATTAATTTAACTGGTATCATTATGGATTTATGGTCTGGTTATCTAAAACCACACAGCGTGAAACAACATGATGGTTTGTCCGGAAGGATTGTACGAGTACCGTAACGGAAACCACAATTTTCCCAAAGGGCATACATTTTAATTCGTGATGCCGGTAGTAATCTTACCTATTCCGAAACCTTTCAATGATACAGACCCTACAAAGGTCGATTCGTTTTGTTTCAATGTTATTTTCCATGTATTACACAAAAGCCCCTATTCTAATAGAAATAAGTGCTATTGGCTGATTGTTGTTATAGTTAATTAAAAAGTCGTACGTTCAAGTTATGTTAGATGTCAATTAAATCTCACACGAGCTTACGAAACAAGTATTTATCTACAGTTTTATAATACTTTTAGACTCGTAATATATCGTTTCGTGTCGTGGGCTCGACACCATGCATGTTATCAACGGTTTATTAATTTTATTTATTTATTTATTTATTTTATTTATTTATAATTAGGGACAGTACACAGCTCAAAATAATTGTGAAATGTAATTTTAAGTTACAATTTTGAGGGCCAATTATGACTATCCAACATATTACATAATATGAACAGAGGTGTTCCTACACGTTACATGTTACAATATTTCATCTTATTTCTACTAATCTAAGGAAGTTAAGTACTCACGGGAAGCTGATAGAAAGAAAAAATGCCTGGAATCATATTGCACCATTATACAACACTACAAGTGATACCAAACACATCTTACACAGTCCATCACACAACACAGAAACCATCTCACAATACAAACCTACACCACACATGTACGCGGTACGTATAACGTGTAAGTAAACCTACCATGATATTACGCCAACAAACAATCCTACTACCTATTATTTAATATCATAAAGGCGAAAGTTTGCATGTCAGGATGTGCTTTGTCTTTCACGCAATCACTGAATGGGTTTCAATGAAACTTACAATAATGTAGCTAATACATCTGAATCGCACATATATTACTTTTTGTTATGTCTATATATATAACTTATTTCGACGCGAGCAAAGTCGCGGGCGGCCGCTAGTATTATTATATATTGGAACAAATAGTATAAAAAAAAAAACCACAGTAAACAAGGAGCAAGCCACACATCCTAGCCTATATTATCATCTGGATACAAATTTCGTTTGACATTGTTTTTGAACAGTGCCTTAGAACCAACAAAAATATCAACCTCGCTGAACCTTTCATTGTAAGTGTTAGGTAGCCTAGTGAATACCGAGTTCTGACCGTAGTTAGTGTGGTGGCGCGGGACATGCAGCAGACGAGTGTGTCTCGTGCGGCGTGGGGGGGCGCATTAAACACTTAGGTGTTCCTTTTAATTTTTTTTCATCATTATTTATGACGTTTTTTATTTAGTTGTTTTTAAATATTAACACCTAATTTACAAATTGTTAAATCTTAGTAAACCAGTGTTCCACAATTATTTGTTTTTTTTTGCTAAGTGAAGAATCAATTGTAATAATAATAAATGCAACATGAATGGTAAAAAAACCCCCAACCCGGTGCTAGCCCGTAATGGGGCTCTCTCAAAGACTACAAAACAAAAGGGGGATGCCAAGAAAGCGCCTGGAGGGCGCAGGCCCTTCCGCCGTCTCGGTGGACGCCGTGCAATGCATGCCAGAGCACTCCCACCGTACGCAGATCCTACTGGGCCCGCAACCACGAGCCCTTTGGGTTGCAGGTCCCACTGGGCCCGTAACCCCACCTGTCGCCCTTACGGGCTGCTACACTGCTAGTAACTACGTGCCGGTACGTATGCTGTTTAGGAGGCGTCCTATTCTCTGGTCATGAAAGGAGGTCCTTTTATCATAGGATCAGTCACAACCATCCAGAGCTTTCAGTTTTCAGGAAAATAGAAGAAAAATGGGGCTTACGCATCCTTTGCATAACCTGCTGTCAACGGTGTCACGCACGCGGGTTCGCGCACATTGTGTTGTGTTTTGTTTTGGAGCGAGAAATTGTGTTACCTTTTTGCTGCCATACCTCTTCTTCTTGAATGGTGAAACTTCACGACAAGTTACGAAACCTCTAACTTAAGTCATAGGTAATTCATAAACCCAACTCAAAGCCAAAAGGCCTTACCTTGTTGTTGAAGTTGTATAACTTTAACATTGATGGAATCACCCTGCCTCATAGATACTTATACCAGAAAGATTTTCGGCCGTCTGTTGAGATAGATAGCTCAATGGTAAGAGCAGTCGCCCGGTTTGCAAAAGACGCGGGTCCGATTCCCGCCTGAAGCCAAGACCGAATATCTTTTTCTGGTTTTCGGATCTTTAGGCTAAAATAATAACAAAACTAAAAAAGCTTGGAAATAGCTTGCGAATTTTACAGGTTTGACAGCGAGCTAATATACACCTCTACATAAGGCGAGTTTGAGTCAGCTAAATAACGTCGCAGTTAGAAACTGTGTATTTTAATAAAACATCTAACTAATACTTAAAGTACTTCGGCAGTAGTTTAGGTAAACAACCTACACACCTCAGACTGGTGGTCCGACAGTAAAATCTGCGTAAAGTCAATGTCATGCGTGCTTAGCAATGCTAAAACGCAAATTGTTGTGCAACCAGCGTTTAAGATTAGAGCGTGAAATTGACGCAGCCCTGCGTTAGTATGCTGCGCGGACGCCGCGATTTGTCCCGTAAAGGATGCCGTATCAAAAGTAAACAAAGCTAGGGTTGAAGCAAACCTTCTTTAATAATCTAGATCACCATCAAATACTTCACTGATTAATAGCAAATCTTATATATAAAAATGGATTGCTGTTCGTTAGTCTCGCTAAAACTCTGGAATGGCTGGACCGATTTGGCTAATTTTGGTTTTGAAACATTTGTTTTGGTCAAGGGAAGGTATAAAAGGTGAGTAATCATGAGAAAATGCTGGGAATATAGTAAAAATCTCAATTTTAGTTTCCTCTTAGTAAATGTTCCTCCCTGTCACGTGACACTGAATGTTTGACAACAGAACGAAGTCTGTTGTCAAACTAATATAAAACTCTTTAAGTACTAATATAAAACTCTTTACTAGAAAGAACAATGGGACAAAACGTCCCCAGCATCCAACAGATTTGAAATGAATGTCATTTGTAGCGTTTAGTACCAAGGATTGATATATTTTTACCATGGCGACGTTCTTGAAATATGTTGAGTTTAGGTTCTTTAAAATAAATAAATAATAATTAATGGTTTATCTAAAACCAAGGGTAAAAAAAACCGCAAGTAGATACAGTTTTGTTTTTCAACATAAAAAGCTAGGGTTGTCCCTGGTGTTGCTTGTGTCATTAAAAAACATTACGTACCAACATTACCATTTACATGTGATTAAATCAGCCTAGATATCAACATTTGCAGCCATAAGATGTCCACCGCCACCAATTACCTACGATAGCTATTCAGGGACACAATACAATAGAATAAACGACGAAAAACAAAATCACAGTGGGGTTAACGCAATTAGTGGTACTAGAATGCACGTACGCGTGTTATGTTTTTGTTTCAACTATTGTGACAAACACGATTTTTTAACTCCAATAACGGAGAGAAAATAACTATTTCTTCTTAGAGATCACAATGGTCTAGGTAAAAAAAGGATAAGGACAATTTAATATTTTGAAGTGTTTAAAAACCCCGTAAAATGTAACCCTGCCTCCGGTATTCCTTTGACAATTACACAATTTGTTTTGCCCCGCCACAGATCTTCAACAACCACCAGGTTGTGCAGACGCGTTCACATCAACATTTACAAAACCATCGCCAAATGTATCTTAAGTCAACATTACGAGGTGGCCCTATACATATATGAAAACGCGTCTGTACCTAAAATGTCTACTTAGTTCCATAACTGCGGGTCACACAAACAGGTGAAGTGTAGCTAGCACACGTGTCACCAGGAACTCACACCAGCATCCGGAACGGCGACTGTTTACATCCGGATGTGGAGATTAATTGGCAGCAGAACAAGGTTGTAGAGGGCGTGGGTGGACCCCGAAACTGTCGTGTGCTAATTAAGGGGCTAACAAGACCTTAATGCACTCGAGCTGTACATTTATAAACATTATGTACCATGTTAAAAAAGAATTAGGGTTATTTACATAAATAAAATAAACAAAACTCACTCAATATTTTACAGCCCTTTTTCTTCTTTTCGCTTTGACGTTCAGCAACATTAAAAAAACAATTAAGTAAATACAAAGATTTCAAATAATTGAAATAATCACTTCTGCTGTAAAGTACTCGAAACGTTGGGTTGAAAATAAATGAAAAAAAATGATATAAAAGCGCGTGTAGAAGTTGTTTTATTTCGATGTATGGGTGTTCGTATGAATTTTAGAAAATAATACGTGAAAAAGCTTCCCTAATCCAGAAAAAACACTTTATTGTTCCTTCCAGTAAGAGGAATATCTAACATTTTTTAATTATTTACATACAAAATGAGAGAATATAGTAATTCAGATATTGATAATAGAAGTAAGCGTGAAGCACCGAGATGTGAAGTGATGTCAGCCGGAATGCCACCCCTGGAGATGGATTGGTTCCGAAGTAAAATTGCGCGATAATTCTATAACTACAAGTATCTTGAAGAAAACAGTGCAGCGGTGTAGCCAAAGCAAGCAAATGAAAATGACAAATGCGCATGCAAACATTTATAACTATTCAAAGTGAATAAACTAAGTGCTTTCTGTGACAGTGTCTTCCCAAACGTACAGTCAATAGCGCACCGGGCATTATCTCCCTCTAGCTAAATGACAATTCGTGGTGAACAGGGGAAACTGACCAAAAATCAGTTACCCGTTTTACCGTTGACCGTTCCTATAATATTACCTACTTGCAAGTACGGAGGCGCTTACATCTACCTTTACATAGGGGCATCTTATGCCGCCGACAAAAGACCTATTTTGCAATGGTTTTGTAAAAGTTAATGTGAGCGCCTCTGTACATGCCACTCTTTAAAGAATGCTTGGTCTCTCCAAAAAAAGCTGAAAAAGCTAAGTACTACGGGGCGGGGTGCCAAGCTCACACAAGCTAAATTCCGATGTAGCCTGGCTATTCTGAAATTTCTAATAAACGATACGGAATGTATTATTAAACCTTGTCAAACCTTAGTGTGACTAGAAACATTATATCATAGCAATTGTTTACAATCAACATTTGTTATTCAAAGCTGTTGACATTGTTATTTTATTCTAGTCAATAAAATTGTTTGTCAATAAATACTAGCATGTGTTTGTAAATATTGAATAAGATCAAGAGCTAGTGCGGCTCAAGTAATACTAGTTCTCTAAACGGAATAGATAAGATATAAATATTGTTTCCACGTCGGAAGTGCATTCCGAGGAAGTAATACTACGATTGTATGACGTGTACTACTAAAATTAACCTAGTCAAACTACCTTACGTGTGTATGCTATGAACATTATACACCTTGTACAATAACTATATGTAATATAGGCTTGAGTAAGTTGATGTTACATTCATTATGGATCAGCGCTGCGTGTAATATTTTTTTTGTCAGGCCTTGTTGTGGCTTGCATAGCTTTATAGGACAATGTGGTGAGGGGTAGGCTCTCTAGCCCTAATATTTAAGTAACGTGCCCTAGGGTGCACCGGAGAGCCGAGGCTCGGCTTAGGGCGTAACTGGTATGCCATTGGACGTCAGTGTCAGTGCGTGTGCGCGTAGTAATGCTCTGGCTTATTCAGAGACGTCAAACAAAGTTAATGAAAAATGATTATTTTGTCCCATAATTGAATTTTGCTGATTAAGACAGCAGTTAATATTAGATCTAGGAAGATAGGACCCAATCATGATATTATTTCCGTCCATTTATTTTTGTTGAGAATTAACAGTCATGCCTTTTTTTCAACCGGTGAAATGCTTTTACGCACTTCTTGCTGCTCGGGGGTAGTGGGGGAGTCTGGGAGTTGGGACTCACCCACCCCAGACAGAGGGTGTGGATACCCACTTAAATACCAGAGTAGCCTTCTTCTGTGCGTGAACAGGGTTCACCGAGGACTCTTCTGTATAGATTGAACACTACCGGTTGAACACCAGACGCACAGCGCTGTTCACACCGCCCATCTTGTAGGGAGTAAAGAGTTCTTTTGGCTTCCCACTTTCTCCTTTCACTGGTACGAAAAGGTGAGAACTTATGAGCGGAACCTAGCACTCACATTGACCATCAACCTTCAACCTTGGAGAACCCGCTAGCTTTAGACCCAGCTCTCTTAGTCAATAAAAAATATTAGTCGTGGTAACTGGCCAGTCCAGTGGCTGGGCTGAGCTAGTAGCTAAAACAAAGGAAAGCAACTCCACAATCTTCAAACGAGTTCTCGGTATCGGAAACACTGAACCAGTTACCGTGACGTCAGCGTGACTAATAGTTCATTGTAGAAGGTGATCAATTAATTTAACACTAAAGTTCTACAGTGCCTATTAATACTTATACAAAATTGAATTAATTAAACTGTGACATATCAAATACACCTTTCGTAGAGTTTATATGCTGACTATGTTTAAGTACGGTAGTATAAATTGCAAAATAACCAAGGTGAACAAGGCTCTTTGAATAAAGTGTATTCGTTAGATTGAAACAATAAAATTGGTTGGTCACCTAGTAGGTAACTAGTATTGTATGTAGTATATTTTGTAGATAAACTAATATCCATGTATTTAAAATTTAAAATAATTAGTACGAACGATGGAAGGTACGTTGTTTATTTGATTATTGACAGTTTCAAACCTGTGATGGTTTTTTTCGTATAATAATATTCAATTGTGTTTTTCTTTTAAGCGTACTAATAAATAATAAAAATAAATAAGAGAGGCCTTAGTCACTTAGCCCCATGTATAAAGTTATAATTGTTCCATACGTATGATTCAATTACATGGATTCAATTAGAATAGAACAGGTTGTCTATACCTGCTTACTTAAACTACGATTATATCATCACTCAAGGAAACCATACACAGTAAAATATGTTACCTATATAATTTTATTGTAAAAGCTGAAAGTGATTCATTACTTATTTTTTAATCTGTAATGCATTCTGCCGGTTCTCACTTACGGAGCTGAGACCTTAGTTTATAAGGAGATCCTCAACAAACTCAGGGTCTCCCAGAGAGCAATTGAGAGAAAGATGGTAGGTGTTACGCTTAAGGATCGTAAAAGAAACGAGTAGCTCAGAGAACAGAGTAAAGTCATAGACGTCATCCAGCGTATAGCGAAGCTGAAGTGGCAATGGGCGGGCCGGCCACGTTGCGAGGAAGCATGGTTTATGGTGCAAGGCACTGGTTGAGTGGAGGCCGTGGGGAGAAATACGACCACAAGCGAGACCACAAATGCGTTGGTACGACGAAATTAAGAAGATCGCCGGTGTGAAGTGGATTCAGATAGCACAAGACCGGAAAAAATAGCATAGACTGTAGGAGGCCTTCACCCGTGAAGAAATCACACTGGTAAAGTAAATCGATAATAATAAATTATAATCGGTGTATATGGATGAATTAGTTCCTAGACACGAAGAACATTACAATCATCACTACATGTATAAAACAAATTCGCTTTTCCTGACCCTATGTTCGTTTGATGCAGTTTTTTATTGGATAGATCGATTGAAGAATAAGGTTTATGTACAACATAACATAATATTCCCTTGCACCCGTGCGAAGCCGGGGCGGGTTGCTAGTAGACAATATTTTAGTCACTTTTTTCGTAAACATTAAAATGTATTATTTTTAGAGTAAGGGTTTTTTCCTTATTTGCAATTAGAAGTAGTAATAGATAGATACTGAAATAGAGCTTATTTTACAGTGTATGATTGTAAAAGTTTCATATACACTGCTGAAAAGTGTCTAGGGATATCTCAAGCATTTTCATACAAAGTGTAGCTATTTGGGAGGCTGTAAAAATTAAAATATTGATGCCAACGTAGAAATTTATGTAAACAAACTTAACTTTTTGAAATTATATGTATTGTATTGTATTATGTTTAAGACAGCTGAGAACAAACTAAAAGTAAGAATCAAAAAGTCATTTATAAAGCTACAGTTCATTGACCTTTATAGGTCAATGCACTAGTAGTCTCAGTTTTAATTGCGTCACAATGCATCTACCTACATGTTGACTTATTTCCTTCGAAAAAAAATCTGCTCACCTAAATACCTACGTACCTATTTAAAAAAGCAGCCCAATTCAAAAATGAATAACCCCAAAAAGACCGTGAACCTTTAATGACTTGCAAAATTTTAGGTAGTTACGGCCTACGGTAGGGAGTACTGATTTAAAGTGCACGAATTTTGTATTTATTTCTGCAGCAGTTAAAGTATTCAAGCACGTTTTGTGCTATACGAGGTTCTAAACTTGGGTGCTGGCATAATGTTGCGTGATAGACATTTTGACAGAAGTTGTAAATGTGCGACATTTAAATTAAAATGTAAATTCCTTTTACTATTTTTAATTTAAATTATACGATTAGCTTACTTACTAATGACCAAGGTTCTTATTAAAAGTAAAAAAAACATAGATTTAGAAGCTACGATAAAGATGATGGTCATTGAATGGTCCTTTTTTATGGCGTATAGAGGTAGGTATTTCTGCATTTTATAAAAACTAAAATAAAGCATAAAGCATTTATAAAGGTTTGTCGTTTGTCTTAAAAAAAAAATACGAGTATATCTAGTCTCTTGAGAACATTTTAATAATATACCTAAGCAGTAACTAGCCAGTAAAAAACAGCGCTAGTACACGGTTTTAATTATGGGTTTCGCAGATTACTAAATACGCATCTGCGAAAACGAGTATAGGTACAATACCTAGTCTATTTTATAGTAAAGTAACCAGATAGCAATAATCAGATTAATGTCTTCTTGGTGATTCGTATGGGTGAGGCTCCATTAGGTTGCGTCGCGTCGTCTCAAGCTATCTCATACAAATCGAGTAACACAACGCACTTATGATCGTGGCGTCGAACACCTTTGGAAACAGCCTAGTCACCATTTCTTTAGATAAAAATTGGCCATTGAAGGTAGTGGGAATCCTTCCTTTGAAGAAGGGCGAAAAGCAGTTACATCAATATTCTTTTCAGCTGCTGTCAGTAGAACCTTTTCTGAATTCATCTCCAATACTTTTGTTATTTGACTATATCATAACTTCTAAACTATTCTAAAGTACTGATTTTCGCGTATAACTGATCTTTCTATGACCTCGATCTAAAATCTGGAACACTGTGGGCCACCCAGTATGTCCGATTACCCTGTCCAAGTAACGCCCTAGCTAGGCGAAGTTTGTGCCCCCTATGGGGCGCCTTTAAACACGTTACTTAAAAGATAGGGTTGAGGGCCCTCTGCGCTCACCCTAGAGTCCGATAGAACTATCAACGGCCAAACTGCGTAGTCATTTAGGAAAAAATAAACCTAGTCTAACTGGATAGATTAGTGTGTTTAATAGATTGAACTGATAAAGAGGTCAGACCGTTTAATTTTTTATCTCAAGGCTGACCAAAATTATTAACGGTAACAGTAAGTAGACGGCATTGATAATTATTATTTGTCTCGTAGCACTGGATAATCCATTTGTTTCAATCGAAATCGTCTATTTCGAAGGTTCAAATTATTATACTTACATTATACAATAACGACTCGATTAGCGCAGTGGTTCTCGCGCTTCAGCTGACTGAGTTTTTTCTAGTTTTCCCTCCACTTGTGGGTAACTGCCGTGAGGTTCAGATATGACGTCAAGTTCAGCAAATCGGTTACTACCTGGTCAATCTTATCTAGAATAGCCCGGATAAATGTCTTTTCAAGCCCCGTATAAGAAAAATAGGACTTCATGAAGAACACATGTCCTGCAGCGCTCTTCTGCACTGTTCCACGTCTGGATGATACGACAAAGAAAGTAATGACCAAACCTTTTGTTATAGAGCAACAGTTACCTACTGGATCGTGTGTGGATGTAGACGGAGTCCACAACACGGGGTACCATTGATAAACTTCAGTGGTTCAGACTGGTCCAGGCTAAAAAATATACATCGGGTTTGTGATGATCACCCTTACCACTCAATATTTACTGTGACTAATGATTATTTCAACACCTAATGATGATTGTAACGCATGACTTGATTTAAACAAGGCTCTCTGACTTTGCCCTGCAGGGGAACTGCTGTACCTTGGTTTATTCGGCCAAGGCTGATACTTTACTTTATTTACTTGAAACTTGGTATACTCGTACAAGCAAATACGATAGAATGAGCGTTTTTACGTACTTACTTATACATGGAAAAATGATGATGCAGGACATTAAGGTTGGGTGCACCATCTGACTTTGACAATAACAAACATCCAAATTTCAGTTAAAGTTACCGGTTAGGCCCAAAAATGACGTCAAATTGTCAAACTTGACAAAAACTTTAACTTTAACTTCTACTATGGTGCAACTTACCCTAAGAGGTTTAACGGGCGGTGTAACGCACACTTGCCAGAAAAGGGTTACACGCTCAGTATTTCACCAGTTCAGTCCGCCCGCACCTGGAATCCAGTCAGGAATAACTGGTGATTGATCGCCTAACCCTCGAACTGGACAGAATATCTGATAGTCAGAGATAGACAGTCTGGACTGGACTACACATTTGCCTTGTACTTTTATATTTTATTAGTATTTCGTTTTTTAGCTCATGGTGAATACTTTTTCCCACAAGAATTATTTCATATATTCCAAAATTTTATTCTAATTGTACTCTTCCAGCCGTGAGGTTCAGACAAGAGACAAGTTGGTAGGTACAGTACAGTACCTACCTAACACAGTTACTTCTGAGCTGGCCAATCTCATCTTATTAGTTATTTATTTTCGATAAATTTATTTATTTGTATAAAATAAAATATCATCTTTTAATAAGTACTTCTTAATTTTGCAACACAATTAATGATAGTGATCAGTCTGGGAACAAAATATTGCAATGAGTCCTCAAGGATTTTTTATTCATGAGAAAAAAGTTAGTGCCTCAATGTATTACAGTTTAATCCTCATGGTCATCTATTTTGGTAGGTATTTTAACTTAAGCATAAGTAAATTTAAACTGTAAAATTGCGCCTGTTTGTTATATGCGTCTCTACAGTATTTGGTCCTTCAATGTATTTCGAAAGTAAGGGCCTACCTAGGTTTCAAAGGATCAAGTTACTTAATCGCAGTAGGTAATGTCACGGTTTTTGCAAGGACTATAGTTGCAGGAAATAAAATATTGCTTAATTATAGACTTGATTTATCGCATATTTTGCTGTTTACACTTATTGAATCAATAATGCACAGCGCATGCCGATCTACCAATTAATTCATGGGTAAACACTTTTGTTTTGTCGTGTTGGATGGACATGTTCTTACTTTGTATTGAGAGTGTACATGAGTACACCCATTCACTGCACCTGGCTGTGGTTATGGGTTAACTCCTATTATTTGTATTAACTATTAATTTTATTGGAGTTTAATAAGCGCTTTACAATTCACTTTTAATTACTGTTTTCTTGTATTTGCAATGCTTGCGTAGTGCTTCCGGTTTGTAATGGAATAAACTACCTATGTACACCTTAGTTTTCATATGTAAAGAACTTTAGTATTTTCAAACAAAAAGCTCTATGAAGAGAAATGCCAACTATTTCTTTCACTGACTGGCGGTCCACTATTTGACTACTTTTATTTATTTTTAGCCTTGCTTACAGACGACAGACGTCGTCTTAAAAAATGACAGTTTGATGAATACAATAATTAAAAACTAAAAAATATGTCGATTTCGTCCCGTTTGACAAACCCACTAACATCTTGATAAGTAAAACTATATTTTATTCGAACATTTACTCTCCTATTCTAATCCAACTAAATAATCAAAATCTTGAATAGTTAGTATCTTTGGCTACTTATGTTGTTTCATTTGTAGGTAATTAACTTTGTTCCTTTTAACCTTTAGTCGTTCACCTGTAACATGGAACATTACTTACTTGACCGCCCTTGTCAGTTCATATTATAATCATAATGAGCAGATTGTGGTTAACGTATTTGATCTTGAAAGGTAAATGTTTTATGAGAGATTAACATAATACCTTCCTGTACACTAAATTATGCCTTCCAAAGCTACGCTGTAATTTACAAACATGACTTGTTAATTGCTTCTTCATTAATTATAACGTCAATTAATACTCTAATTTCACTTTTTAGATGAGATCTTTTGCAGCCACAAGACGTCTGCTACTGAACTTATTATCCATAAGATTAATATATAAAAAAAACAATCTGAGTGAAAAAAAAACCCTTCTTGTTTGTACCTGCCGTATTGACGTATCAGAAACCGATAGGCGTTGTGCTATTTGCCTCTTCGCTGCGCTTCCAAATAATCAGGTACTTATTCTCTTTTAAAAGATAATGTTTGCTTACTTGTTCTAAATAATAAAGCGCTCCTCAGTTTTTGATTGTGGATTGTAGGGTTTCGGTTTTCGTGAAGACTGCCCTCGAAATCTTAGGGAGAAGCTTTGTCTGCTATGGACGTCTTACTATATGAATTATTTCTAATTCCAAAATAACCAGGGAGGACTATAAAAGGACCTAGAATGGGTTGCGTACAAATAATTATAAAAAAATAATTATCAAAAATCATATTTTGTAACAGAATTAGAAAGATTAACGCCTGCGCAATAACGGCAACCTCGTCGAAGTTGGACTTGGCTGTTTACGGTCAGTACGGTCACATACAATAAAGACTTGAACACTATCACAGATTTTTCGTTAGGATCTAATAACGGAGCATAAGAATTAATTTATTTGTCTATTGACTTGATAAATGCGTCACTACCTAGAATTCATGTAGCTTCTAAATCTATGAGACTTTTCTGTTTGACAAATACCTATATTATTAGTATTACTGGCACATAGCGCGTAGAACTGATAGCCGCTGGGGCCAAAAGGTTCTAGACTGGAGACCATTTGTGGCAAAACGCAAAGGAGGAGGGCCGGTGGACGGACGACCTGATAAAGGTCGCGGGATCCCGGTGAATGCAGGCCGCCCGTAACCGGGCGCTCTGGGAATGAAGGGGATAGGCTTATGTTCAGCAGCGGACTTCTTGCGGCTGCTAATGATGATAGTATTAAGTAGGTACTTGTAAATTATCGTCCGCAAAGTTTTAGTGCCACCCTCTTCCTACAGCTTCACTGTAGGAGAGTCTATCATTAACTTGTCGTACTATAGGCGCACGTATAAGTAGAAAACATTTTTTAAAATTATTATTTACACATACATACCTACATTTTGGCATTACATAGTGGGCGACCTAACAAAACGCCTTAGGAATAGTCATAGCCAAGTTACAGTTCCATGGCGAATAAACTTTGAGATCGACTTGCAACTTACTCAGGCACTATTCATTATTATAATCAATCATACAATACTCTAGGCTTAGATGTCTTTATGCTGTTATCAAGATACATTTTGATCTATTTCAACATAAGCAAAAAAAGACATACCTACATAGTTACACACTAAGGTTTGTCAGAGCATACGGCGCGTTTGCTTAAACGCCTTTTAGTTTTCAATAGCAGCAAGTCTTAACTCAGAGACTTTGTTATTTATTCTGCGTAGGTATTGGTATGTTGTTATTTTCGAAATGCAATAATGACCTAAATAAAACGTCAAATATCTTCGAATAAATAAAGTTTAATTAGGTTAGGAATAAATTAAATTAAATTATCTGCTAATTGTTAGTTAATCGGCATCACGTTTGGCGCCTAAGAATGAGGCTAACGAAAATGGTCTGTAGCCATAGCTGGGTTCAACTACTACTGGTTCTCTAACAGGCTCAAAGTAATCAGGGACAGGTTCCACTAAAAAGTTAGTAACTCCGTCAAAAACCCCTCCAAGAACATCAGAAACCGAGTAGAACCCTAGTTTCTTTAACAATTTAACTTTCAACTGTCTCAAAATCTCTTTGAAATAGTTCAGCACTTGTTGCATTATTTCTTCAATTATTTCTCTGAACTGGTGCTTTATGGTGCCAAGTACGGTGCGTAGTTCTCCAAATTGTTTCGTGTGATAGTTTTCTAGCTCTGGCATTTCTTCGTCAGATTCCATGGAGAGATAGCTTAAGTCCTTAGGAGCGCCGACAGGTGCTGGCGTTCCTTGAACTGTCAGCAATACTGCCACGAAGAGAAATAGCGATACTCGAAACATCTGCAAATAAGGAATTGATATAGTTTTCTGATATTCATACGAATTTGAACAAAATCAAAACTGTAGCAAGAAAGATCATAATATACCCAATGTAAGCTTACTTGACCTGGCGTTATGGACACCAAAAAATAAAAAGATTCTACTTGCTACTGCAGAGTCTAGAAATAAAAAATAACTAAACTACTGATGACAAGTAACGTGAAGGATTTATCGCAGAGATTATGTGCAGCAAATTGAAAAAAATAAATAATAATAAGTACTTATGATTAGGCATTGAATTGATATTTTCAGCTCAATAAAGTCAAGAGTAACTAATAATTAAGTTAATAATATACTTATTTTTTTATAAGGAACCTTTTTCGTAAAACTACGAAGTTTTTACTTGGCAACAACTATCGTTTATTTTCAATCACTATTTTTAATTGTCAATATTCACTCACACCCCAATTCTCTGCAAATAATTTGAATAAACTTTGCACAATACACAATTTAGTTATACAATGAACTATGTAGTTATTATTACTCTTAATTTACGAGCATTCAGGAAAATACTTCTCCCTCTTTCCCAATGACTGGACTTTCGTTCCACAATTCACGTCAATCAATTTAAATCAAAATAAACATTTCAAGAATTAAAAAAATAAATTAGTACTAGGTACTTACATTTTTTGTAGAGCTGGACAGCTTCGGATTTAACTCCACTGGTTACAAGCTATGAATATTTGATACGAATGTCTATTCGAAGTATTAATACTTTCTGCTTACGTTGGTCCCAATTTATTAATCGATATTCCCAAACGATTAATGAGAATTACTTAATTACTCCGAGTCAGTAAATTACCTGCGTATATTAAGTTACGTAAGTTAGAGTTAGTCACATTATGAAAAGCTAATTATTATGGGTAATAATTGTGACATTTTGGAAAATAATTACTTACGTACCTACTTTATCAGAAAACAAACTACACCAAAAAAGTGCAACTATACGGTTTAGTGGACTGCTAACAAAATCGTTGATCATTAAATAATCAAAAATAATTAACTTAACCAAATGTTTATTGGAGTTACACAGAAAAAGTCACTTACGACCTAGGTTTATGTATCTTCAACAAAACCTTGTTTCATATTAACCAAAATATGTTTAAAAGATAAAAAACCTCTTCGTGGATAATTTTTGGGTCAGTTACATAAGCCCATTTTTTTTCAGTGTGAACCAGAGGTTGTAGTGAACGTTTGCCTGACAGATCATCGCGAATCGTTTAAAACTGTTATGCAAATTATGTTTTTTACTCGTAAATACATACTTACTAGATCATAGAGGCGGAAGGTGAAAACTAGGTGGGAATCAAACTGACGACTCGCAGTTCACTTTTGGGTTTCCCACCAATTCTACAAGAAGGCCATTAGCTTAAAAAAATACAGTAAGACATACAATTTACGTTCAGGCATTCTGGTCTCAGTTTTATGAAAAACACACCCATACCCCTCCAGCGTTTGACCATTTCTTATGTAAATCTACGAAATAACTCAACCAAAAATATGATGCGTTGACCCTGTGATTTTATAGCGCGAGAGCGTAGTGCCAATTATTGTACATTAACGAGTTCAAGCCACACCACACATTCTTATAATAACTTCCTAGACACTAGCTAGATCAAGGTGATTAAATATGTTTTTAATTACTACAGAATCTCGTCTGCCAGAGTTTCGGCCAAAAATGTAACTACTTACTACTACTCTACCAATCTTCGCGTATATTTTTTAAACAAAAAGTAAACATGTTGCAAGGATCTCCTTATATTTAAAGGCGGCGACATGGTTTGTCTTGCAATTTTCGCCGTGGTTAGTCGTGTGTGCACCATCTTACGAGAAGGTCGCGCCAGTCAGCCTATGTCGTCTTATCGCTTATTGAAATTAAATACATTGAATGTCACAACACAATCAAATGTTTATTTTTAATTGTAAATAATCTTTCTACTGTTTCCGGTGAAATGTGTGAAATGGCCCACAACTGGCAGACCGATCAGCCGGCCCGGCCGGGTAGAAACCCGGGGACACTGGCCCTCAATCGGAAATAATAATAAAACTACTACTTAACGAGAAATCCTCTAGTGTTCGATGACAAAGGCAAACTTATATTCGGCTCTGCGACTATAGTATTGTTGAAGCGCTTACAGCAGCTTATAAAACACCCACAAGTTAAATTTTAGTTCCGGCTTAAGCACATTATTTTTTTATAAACTAGCGGCCGCCCGCGGCTTCGTCCGCGTGGACTAAAGTTGAAAAAAATATGTCGTATTTTTTATAAATTGTAGCCTTTGTCCTGTTTAGATGTATAAGCAACATTATTGCAAAGTTTCAGTGAAATCCTTTCAGTTGTTTTCACGTGAAAGAGCAACACGGCACATCCATATATACAAACTTACGCATTTTTCATATTACTTAGTAGGGTAGCTCCGAGGCCTTCGCATTAATTTAATTTTAAATTTACTTAGTGTTAGTACTTAACTACATGTCACAATTTTTTATCTAATATTTGTAAACTCACGATAGTTTTGTGTTAGAAACCTTAGTGGCTTTTATTGAGAAGCTGTCATTGTAACAAACATTTACTGCAATGTAATAAAACCAAGCCAATTAAATTTAAAAGACTTTGGTTTCGGTAGATATTCAAAAACTGTTTCATCGAAATACATAAACACATATGACAGCTTGTTCAGAAGCTGTTAAGTAAGAGATCAATAATGCCACAATCGCAGCAAATACCGTGTCAATGACATCGCTCTTATCAATACGATTACGTGATGAGAGTGATTGTGTCTTGTTTTAATAACATTTCATTGATACTATTGTCTGATCGGCAGCATCCTGTCTTATGTTTAAAATCGTTTTGGTTGATAGCATAACTTTAGCGAAATCGTTATAAGTGAGAAATGAATTTTCTAACTTGGTTTTATTTTGACTAGTGCAATGTTTAGTAGTGCTGGTTCTTATTAGCGCAGAAGGATACAGGTTTGATCCCTACCCGATACAAACATCTATCCGTTCGGTGACTCGGTATTTTAAGTTAATACCTTTATCAGTCTTTGTCACCCCGCTACAAGTCTTTCTCAGTTTGGGGTCAGTTAATCTTCGCACAAGCTGTCCCAGATATTTGTTGAATAATAAATTGTGGACAACCAAAGATGTTGTTTTTTTTTCTTGCTTGGTCCCGGATAAAAAATCTAATCTCTTAGGATATTTCATATTTCTCAACACTACAAAACGCCGAGGGTCATTACGAGTACCTACCTACTTATTATGAAGGATGACATATGTCAATAGTTTATGTTTTAGAAATGTGTGTATTTATGTATGTTTTGTAAACCCGGAACAAACCCAATTAATCTCTTACTAAACACAGACCCAATATGGCGGACAACGTAACTCACCCCGTTCGAAACATTTACAAACATTGCGATTTGTATATTACCATAAACGAATTCGAGTATAAACCTTGAGCAAAGCCGCAAATAAAAAGTGTCAGTGTGAGATAATCCGCGATTTACAAGAGCACGGCAATGAGCGGTGCGCCTGCGTCGCTTTCAGTCTGATAATGTATCAGTTCGTAGCGCGCCGGCTCCATGCTACGCACGCCTCTACTACGCGGGAGTTTTCAACCATTTTCACTAATTCAACAACTGAAAGGACTTAGACGGTTTTGTTACGTCTCATTATCATTAACTCTAAATTAGTTATCGTTTACGTAAAGTGCAACACATGGGAGAAGTAAACAAAGCGAATACGTTTCCAGACATTATGAGAAAGTGTTTCAAAATGGGGCTTTTTAAAAGTAAGTAATGACTTTTATTAGTAATAGCTTTACATTATGAATAATTAGTTGAATGGTTTTACTAATTGAACTGCGAAAGCACGTAAAGCACAAACGCAACTAACTGATTTGCGGAAAAGAGCGTAGTAGTCGATAGCAATGTGTTATATTTTTTTATGAACAAAACTGATTGAACGAATAAGCTGGAATACTTATTTTGAACTTAATTTGTAAATGAACTACCTATATTTTATCATTTAATTTATAACACAATGTACTTAAAGTCATAATGATTACACCTTCCTTCGGATGCGGAAGTAGCATTTAAACTAATTCCGGCAATCAAGTTATTTGGTAGATATAGTCGTAGACATCTCCATACCGGTAAAAAGGCCCGTCTTGAACGCTAATTAGCGCACTAACATCACTATCATTGGGTAGCTGCACTATATTATCAAACATCATACATACTTGTTAAAATTGGATGGTAAAACTTACTCTTAGTTGTAGTTTCTTTTTGTTTTCTTTCCCGCTGATATTACCTTTGGTTTGACACACATCAGTATCAGACGAATTATCAGACGCAATAGAGTAATAGTCGTAAATATTTATCGGATCTTAGGTAAAAAACCGACATTTCAGAAACACAACACGAAAAGAATTTTTTATATTTTATGCATAAAAGAGCGAAGCTATATGCATTCCTAGTTGTTAGTACTGAATAGAATTAAGTGGAAAGGTCGAAGACAATTAAAATATACGCTGAATTAAATATGGGCTTACCAACACTGGATCTGTTGCAAAACTGTATTTTATTTACTGAGTGCCTTCCCAACTTATTCATAAATCTTCAGCGTTCTTATTACATACTGGTCGTATTTATATACGACCAGTAAAGGATTATCCCTTCCAGTTTAACTTCTGTCAAAATACGTAAATATCTGGGTAATCTTACACCAAAATCTGACCCAAAAATAAGCGAAGCTTCTACTACGGGTATCAGAAGCGGTTCAGAGTTAAAATACCAAAATATTTCAAATCCATACTCAAATAAATAATAACGTCCACACCACAAACACAAACTGACATTCGTCACAGAAAACGTGTTAGTCTCGGGTGGGAATGCAACCCACGATCTTGGGCGCTATGAGCAAGATCTCTACCTATTGCGCCAAAGGGCCAAGTCTGCACAATGTGCAAGAGATTGGCAGAACTTTGGTTATCTCAAGTTTTAGTACCTCTTGCATTTTAATACATTCGAGGCTAACTTTAGTTAGGTACCTTATCAGGTATCGACGTAGGTATGACATGTTTTTCTAAGGTATTATAGAGATTTTTATGATAGAGAAGCACAAGTGCTACCTTCGACAAGATTAGTCATAAGAGGCACCCCTACATCTCATTATCATCATCAGGCATCAATATATTATTATCATAATGCAACGCAGATTTTATTTTTTAAAAGGGCATCATATAACTTCATTTTTTGTAGTAACCGTTAAAAGGTTACCCAAGGTGCCAAATGGCGACGACAGCTCTAATAACTCCATTCAAGAGTTCGAAGTTAGCTTCAAGTGACTAAGCTTAAAGTGCAGTCGCTTATGCAGTTCAGCCATCGTGAACGTGTTGGCGGAATTAGGCCGCGCAATTTCTTCGCATACTTAAGTACTCACTAAAATACAACGTCAGACAATCGTCTTCCTGACGGTCACAGTGCCAATTAGCGGGCTGATAAAACTGGATTATACTTAAGCATATAAGGACGTCTCATTGCACAGCGGAAGTTCATAAAATATTGTTTGAAAAGGTCGAGATTAAAAGATTATGTATCTACCTATTTCAAGATTCTCTCCATGGCCCATAATTTCTAGGAATACTATCAGTACTTTCAGCTAATTTATGAATTACTTTATTATTAAAAAAAATGGCATAACTAGTGTTTTAAAATTGATGAAGCTTTTCAATTGAACGTTGAGATATACGGGTATTGCTACGTACAGATTTTAATTTTTAAAGTCAATGCTATATTTGCATAATATTTCGTTACTAATTTCTCTCTTTATAAGTGATACTAAACCGACACGTGCAAAAAAATTAATTTCGCAAAGTCCATGCTGATTTCTCGGCCAACTTGTTGCACTAAAAGTGGCTCCTATAAATAATGAAAACCTGGCAGTGCAGTGAAATGGGCTCGCATAGTCGGAGACGGGCGCAATCACGGCCGGCACGCATCAGCGGGACGCCACAATGCCGCCAGATGGGCCTGCCCATCGGTATTGTGCACGACCTATACCTGCGAGTAGCGAACGCCAACTGCAATTATGGACGATTTTCATCTTTTTCAAAACGTACAGTATTCAAATAGGTTTATAATTTAGATAAAAACTTGCATTCTTATTCATTCATTCATTTTCATAATTACCTAAATGTTTCCTTTCTTTATGTTGTTTTGGTGTGGTTTTCCAGAATTAAGGTCGTTTCTTTGCATGCTTTTAAACGAAATCTAACTTGGGAAGTGAAATAAAATGGACACCATTACTTATTAGACAAATAACGTTCGTTATATTGTGCACGTTAATTGATCTTGTTATGGAAAATGGACGTGTAATTTATAAATTTCGCAAAGTCCATGTTAATTTCTCGGCCAACTTGTAGCACTAAGAGTGGCTCCTATAAATAATGAAAACCTGGCAGTGCAGTGAAATGGGCTCGCATAGTCGGAGACAGGCGCAATCACGGCCGGCACGCATCAGCGGGACGCCACAATGCCGCCAGATGGGCCTGGCCATCGGTATTGTGCACGACCTATACCTGCGAGTAGCGAACGCCAACTGCAATTATGGAAGATGTTCATCTTTTTCAAAACGTACAGTATTCAAATAGGTTTATAATTTAGATGAAAATTTGCATAAAAAATTTGCATTTTTATTCATTCATTCATTTTCATAATTATCTAAATGTTTTCTTCTCCATATGTTATTTTGGTGTGATTTTTCCAGAAGAATGGTCATTTGCTTGCATGCTTTGGTTATTTTAAACAAAATCCAACATGAAGTTAAATAAAACGGACACATTACTTAATAGACAAATAACGTTCGTTATATTGTTCTAAACGTGCACGTTAATTGATCTTGTTATGGAAAATGAACGTGTAATTCATAAATTTCACCACAACTTGTTGCACTGAAAGTGGCTCCTATAAATAATGAAAAGCTGGCAGTGCAGTGAAATGGGCTCGCATAGTCGCAGACGGGCGCAATCACGGCCGGCACGCATCAGCGGGACGCCACAATGCCGCCAGATGGGCCTGCCCATCGGTATTGTGCACGACCTATACCTGCGAGTAGCGAACGCCAACTGCAATTATGGACGATGTTCATCTTTTTCAAAACGTACAGTATTCAAATAGGTTTATAATTTAGATGAAAATTTGCATCCTTATTCATTCATTCATTTTCATAATTATCTAAATGTTTTCCTCTCCATGTGTTATTTTAATGTGTCTATCCAGAATTACGGACGTTTCTTTTCTGTTTCTGTTTCGAAATCTGACTTGGGAAGTAAAATGAAACGGACACCATTACTTTAATAGACAAATAACGTTCGTTTTATTGTTCTACACGTGCACGTTAATTGATCTTGTTATGGAAAATGGACGTGTAATTCATAAATTTCGCAAAGTCCATGCTGATTTCTCGGCCAACTTGTTGCACTAAAATTGGCTCCTATAAATAATGAAAACCTGGCAGTGCAGTGAAATGGGCTCGCATAGTCGGAGACCGGCGCAATCACGGCCGGCACGCATCAGCGGGACGCCACAATGCCGCCAGATGGGCCTGGCCATCGGTATTGTGCACGACCTATACCTGCGAGTAGCGAACGCCAACTGCAATTATGGACGATGTTCATCTTTTTCAAAACGTACTGTATTCAAATAGGTTTATAATTGAGATGAAATTTTTCATAAAAAATTTGCATTCTTATTCATTCATTCATTTTCATAATTACCTAAATGTTTTCTTCTCCGTGTGTTATTTAGGTGTGGTTTTTCCAGAATAATGGTCATTCGTTATTTTAAACAAAATCTAACATGAAGTAAAATAAAACAGACACCATAACTTAACAGACAAATAACGTTCGTTATATTGTTCTACACGTGCACGGTAATTGATCTTGTTATGGAAAATGGACGTGTAATTCATTATTTATGTTAATTTTTACGATAGACAAGAGATAAGCTATTTTGGTTTAATGTTTTTTTTTTCACATAACTATAACAGTATTTCCGCTAATAATCTTACTAATCGGAACTGTATTGATTCATACGCCCATTTGTATCAATGCAAACGATTGATGCTGTATTGCGACATTATGACAACCGCAACTGCATCGTTATCGTATCGTTGCTTTGAGTAACGCGTGTGTTATGATTACTTATTCAAAACCTACCTGTCTCTAGCTCATCTTTTGGGCCTCATATTTATCACTTATAACTCTTTTAAGTCATGTTTTTTGAGGTCAATGGTATCAAATTGTACCATTTTCTTTTCTTTACGTCTGTAGTTACTTATTTTTAATTCTTAAATAGCTAAGTAAATACTAAAATTGAGCCAGATAAAACTCCTTGTAATAGCATAATTTATAAGAAGTTGTCCAAAAATATTTTTTGCTTAAATTTGTAAATGGCCATATAATGATACTAATTTGCCAGAAAATTGGCATTGTTTGGGAGCTGGTGCTAGTTTACTTATTTACAGAACTGTATGTCTACTTAGTGTAATGAAATATTATTTAGTAAAATAACGGTAATGAAATGGTTATTAATGTAAGAATAGTAGACATATTATATTATTTAAATATGTATGGTAAATTATATATTTTTTTTATTGTCTAAAATGTTCTTGAATTGTAGCTATGTCGAAATGCACCTACCAATGGTAGATCACAAATCATACAACAGGTGATTATGCGCTATTATGTGTTGTGAAGATTCCTCAAAATATTGTAGAGATGCATTTGCATCATAGTAAAACATTGTTGTCCCAAACCGCAATTAAAATTTTAATAGGCACGCTAAACGACAATGCAGAATGCAATTTTCAATAAATACTAACATCAACATCATGTTTTACGAATCTTTAGTACCCATTATGCCTCAATTTCAAAATTAAATTAGAATGTAAACTTGCGATTGCTAAATAAAGTGATCAACTAAATTTAGCCATAATGCCGTTCACCTCAATTTATATCTGAATAAATATATCCTTTGTTAATTGCGTACATATTATCTTACCGCTGAATAAAAACCACTTACTAAAGGACTTCGTTAAGTGTTTTTGAATACGCGCTAATCTTCTCCGATACAGCCTTAAAATATGGATAAGATTAATTCACTCAGATTTAGATTTAGATTTCTTAATTTGCGGAAACATGGTTTTACTCAACTTAGGCTCCTGGAGCTTTAAAGTCGGGTTAAGCTTAAAACAGTGAAAGACACAACTTCTGCCAACTGCAAGTCAGACCAAAACATAAAAAACCTCAGTCATCCAGATTCTAATTCAGAAAAGACGAAGGTACTCTAAGATCTTCTTCAGGGGAGGGTTTCAGATGCTTATATTTTCATAGTAGAACAATGAAAAAAACACAGTTATAAGATAGCGTGCATGCATGCTGTGAGGTCAAAGAGGAACATGATTTACCAGGCATTAACTTTTTAAATTGGTATCGTTACTGTTTGTGAAGGACAAGCTACTTAATTCGCTTTACATTTTTCTGAAATTCAAATAGAATTTTGTCCGGTACACAAACATATGTAATATGTACTGTATCATGCGTGGATGTGCCACACAATAATTCTTTGGACTTGTTGATTTTTTATGGAATTTACTTCTTAACTGACACTCGTATTACGGTCACAAAGCTTATACAATTGAAATTTGTGATTACATTCCTCTTAATTATTCAAAACAGTATAGTATCGAATACTACTTAGCAAAGTCATGAAAGATTTTAGTAAATATAAAGTAATTAAATGAAAACAGAACTGATTTACGGATTTCGATATTAAACTCTTTTAATATCTGTGTGCTTATCATTTTTGTACAGAAATCATGTTGTGTACTTTATTTTCGCAGAACCTACTTGATACCTCAATAAAGTTATCATGATTCTAAACAGGCATAGTTTCCGAGGCCACCTCTGCCAGCTTCACCTTCTAAAGATTGCCTAAATAGCAATCCTGCAATGTTGCAGTACCTACCGATAATAATGTTTGCTTTGTTAACGTAGACTTAATGTTTGGCAAGTATTTTATTTAGTCTCGTAAACTGCACAATGTTTATGGTAGTTTGCGATTGCAATGTTTCACAACAGTATGTTGCGAATGTAACGGTTACTCTGCGATGGAATTAAATAGTTGTTCAGCTCTATACATGTACTTATTGACTAATTAAATCTTTAATGCACTGAAAAGAACAAAAGTTGACAAAAAACAAAAAAATCTTAAAACTTTCTTAAAAGCGAGAATAATACTCTACTAACTATTCGTACGCTTGTAATGATAACGTTCCGATTCAACATTTGGTATATTATGTACTACCTTAAATAATACTATAATCCTTGCCCTGAGATGTAGTACCTATTAGAACAGTTTCATAAAATTTTCTTGAATCAACGGTTTGCGTGCGTGAGCGTGGGCCCCTATTTGAAACACGCTTTGGTTAAACACGTGTCGGAAGTACAAAGTCTGAGTACGAAACATGTCAAGAAAATAATCACTCTGGTTTTGTTAAGCATGTATATTTATTTAAATTCAAATTATACTTTGCAATTAATTCATGTGCAGAAAAGTATTTACTTTTCTGCACATGAATTAATTGCATTGTAATGTGATCGACTGAAAACTTTAAAAAAACTACTGCGTGAATATACGTGGGAAACTAAGTTATTGCATTTTTATTCACTGATTGATAAATTAACCTCAAACAATTCATAATACGAGTAGTAATTAGTGCAGCATTGCACGTGAAGTGCAGTTTCAATTGGTGCTCATTGCGATCCGCGCCGCCGCGAACTTGGACGCGACTATTATCTTGTTTGCACACAAATTGATTTGAATTCTTTCTTCATTTGTTTTTATTATAAATATTTGTACGTGCTTAAAAGTTTGCAGAGGCATGATTCATCGTCCGTAGGGCTAACACGAACCGATAACGTTTCGGTAATCGAGACTAAACGATACTTTTTTTTCTTAAAGACATAGGAAAAAAGACAATAAAGTATCGTTTACTTTCCGATTACCAAAATGTTAGCGGTTCGTGCTAGGCCTACTGATAGTCGAACGCTACTCGTTTAATAAATATCCTAATATTTATTGATCTATCTCTCAAATGTAGGTAAACATATATCGTGATCCGTCAATACACTACCTTATACATCCATAAATATCTTGATCCGGCACTATATACTGACGTATATCCATCTTGCGTGCAGCGTTCGCCTAAATCATGCTTGCATTTGCGAACCACGAGTCATACAGTCTGGGTCTAGTTAGTTAGGGTCTAGTCTGGTCCCTGATAGATTTACTTTCTAGAATAAATAAATTGTGGAATAAACTCCCTTGTCAGATTTTCCCAGGGAGCTTAAAGCTGTTCACGAGGGGTTTGAAATGGTCCTGTAATCTGAGTCAAGGCTGGTAATGCGTGTATGATATCCCTGGCTTTGTCTGGTAGAGATCGCTTTTTAGCGAAAAGACTGCCTGAATTATGCATTTATAGTCTCTTGCTGCAATGTACTGTTTTGTGCAGTAATAATAAAATATTACACATCTAACTAATTTACTTAAGAAAATAATGGCAGTTTACTTGCTAGACATGCTTATCTGCTAGCATTCTTAAACCGTTGCTTTGTCTATCTTTCCTGCCGATTTAAAATGCGGATGGCCGTGTTGTCACGTACTTAGGTAGATAATGCCAAGAACATTTAGTGTAATTATTGTTCACATATTCTAGTAGTTTTTAATTCATGGTTAAATCTAGGCCTACCTAGGTAATATACAGTATTTGTAGGTACCGGATTTAGACTTACAGTGGTCGTTTGCGGATCATTAGGAAAATGTACCTCAAAAATTCTAATTTGTCTAGAGTTATTGATAAGATCTATAGTCACGACTTTGCTCTATACCATTTAACTTGCTCTGGGAACATACGTTACAATGGTCTGACATATTACTATTAGGTAAGCTAAAGATCTGCTGTTTAATCGTTCGACGAGTACATACAAGATACGATGAGACGATTAAAAAAATAGAAAAGGCCAAATTGGGTATTCAATGTTTATGCAAGAATGTATTTAGTTAATGTTAATTTAATCGGCAATTGTAATGCCTAGGCAGCAAAATTATGTTTTCGGCTGCAACATTGGAGATTATTTTACATCTTGCTGTTGCATCTCCTTCTGTTCCATCTTCATCTTCTGCAAGTTCCATTGTAGCATACTGAAGTGTAGATAACTATGAAGTAAAATGAACAGACATGAACGGCCAAAACATGATGTGATTGTTTTCTGAAACAATATTTCATGCTATGAAACGACTGATTCAACACACCTACTTGCCGAGTCTGCAATCGGGCTATATTCTCAAAAATATGCTCAACCTGGGATTTAAAACCAGAACCCTGATTACCCGACCGAGTTGTTAACGCTAGAAAGTCCGTAAATACCAAATAAACACAATTTATATCACAGCCTATTTCTTATCGACTAAAACTTTGTCATAAAGAAGAGGTAAATTCTACTTACTAAACGAAAATATATAGGTAAAAAATACTTCAACTGTTGGTAAATAACACTAAACCTTACTGGTTTTTGCACGGTTTTCGAAAATAACCGCAGTATGATTAGTTAGTTACCATGATGATTCCAACATGATTCCACAAAATCAGACCTTTTCATTAATCATAAAAATAGGGTCTTTTTTTGTTATAAGAATTAAATAAAAGCCTTTTGTAATGAAAATTTAACTTTGTATGAGGATTATTATTCATATAAATTCGTGGAAAGGATGTAAAGTTTTAAAAACGTTTAAGATGATTTTCCCCATTTATGCGATGCTCTTTGTAGGCAAAACCACAAGTTTTTGTGATCAGAAAAACAACGGGTTTTGTACCATGAGCCATTAACGATGTGTAAGTATCGCACAATATGCTGAATGCAAGGCGTGAAGCAAACCAAATCGATCGTTTCTAATCAGGTATTAAGCTGTTAATTAATCAGGAAGCATAGTACGTAATTTAGCTTTTGCTTGCAGCTATTTAGTCGTGACACTCTCCCACTCTTTATCACTGGGATATCTTTTAACATTGATATTATAAATCTGACTAGCTGTCCCGACAGACTTCGTTCTGTTGTCAAACATTTAGTGTCACGTGACAGGTAGAACTAGTTGCTAAGGAAAATGAAAATGTGGTTTTTCACTATATTCCTAGCATTTTCTCATAATTTCTCACCTTTTAAACCTTCCCTAGACCGTTTTGACAAATATTTCAAAACAAAAATTAGTCAAATCGGTCAAGCCGTTCCCGAGTTTTAGCGAGACTAACAAACAGCAATCCATTTTTATTTATAGAGATGTTTGAGATTGGCATTTGAGGTGTACAAAAAGACAGACAGAGATAGAGCAACCTCGTGGATACAGAAGTTTCCCAGATAGAGATTAAAAATTGATGTGGTATTACGATACACGGTTTAGTAAACTGGATGACTATACTAACCGAGCCAAAACGCCAGTCATGTAAACATGACTGCTGACAGTTTCCTCAAAGTTCATCGTAAGTTCAAAACACGTAGGTCATGTAATTACCATTTGGACAAGGCTGGAATATGGTTGACGACTTTTTTAGACTTAAAGGAACCTACTTTTTTAGTTTTACACCAGCAAAAAACGTTACAAATTGAGGAAAATTTTCTTAAATCGTGCTAAAATTAAGTCGGTCTCTGAATTTACTAACTTGTGTTTGAAGAATGTGACGACCTAGTTTTCCTTTGGTTAGTTTGTTTTACTTTCCTAGACTTTTCTGTAACTTTATTTATTCTAGCCATTTCTAGTTAGCTTCTTTGTCTCCTGATTTCTTATCTTTTTTTGGCAACAATCTTTCTAGGACCAGATTAAAAGGCACTAGTTATTTATCAGTTTGACAAAATGTGTGGTCTTATGCTTTACAGCCACAATGATGTCTTTAGTTAGCCGCTCTGCATCGCAAGACCCCCACTACGCGTGAAAAGGAAAGCCAATTTGAACGTTTGAAAATATGTATCCATCATTTATGGCTGTTTTGATTTCAAAATTTACTACATATTCAATTTTGGTTCGATAGCTAGTTTAGTATAGTTTTTTTTTAAATCTTTATTACCCCTCCCATTTGTAAAATGTTTTAAGTATCAGCCTTTAACACCCATAGAACAAGCTCTATTAGTTTGGAGTTATGTATAGTTAAGTGTATACAATGTCTAAATAGAGATATTAATAACACGGTATAGTACAAAGCAAGATAGAAATATTAATTACATTAATCGTTTAATCCCTTTTAAGTCCAGTAGGGTTGGCAACCTTAGCCACGCCGGTCACTGCCAACCGGTCCTGATGTAGGCCAAACGGCCGCAGGACATTCCGCTTGTTGCCGGTAGTGTCGAGGCACGCGACCACGCTTCCGCACTTCCGGGGAGATTTAAAAGTCAAGGGCACGTTTTGATGACAAAACAAAAACAATTAGCCAAATTCTACCTGACCCTGTCGCCAATCGGAAGTAACCGTTCGATGTTTTTGGTATTGATAGGACATTTGAAAATTTTTATATGGACGATTTAACGCTTTTAGCTACAACTATGGGCTAGAATCAAGGTAAAAACTTGATTGATTATTAATTAAATGTAGATTAGGTATTTCTTTATGAAAGTATTCTCAATCATATTTGTTATGACTTATCAATTTGATAATGCATCAAACATATTTTAAAATAAGATTGAAATCTCTGATTTAAAAACCTTTTCCATTCACATGCTATTGAGAAATAGTTATCATAATAATCACATGCATTTATCCACTTAAGTTGCTCAATCTAATTATATTTATCTATGTATGTCGAGTACCATAGCACACTGAACTAACATAGGTATCAGTTCGACCTTCGCCGAAAACTATAATTATTAGTAGTACACTAACATTCACGCGAGCATTTGTTCAAAGGATTATCTATTCGTAGCATGCTTCTTGCATACATTACCTACTTGATTAAATACCTAGGCATATCACTAAATATTTATAAATCTTTATCTCACTGTCTGGTTATGAAATTAATGATCATCTATTTTAAGCATAACTATATTTCACTTTCTATTAATAACTGTGTCACTTAAAAGTTTTCTGAGTCATATTTTAGTTTTTTAATCTCAGTGCTAGTTAACTCTGAATCCTTCCAATACGATTGTCCTGACTTTCCACCATTCTCAACGACCATTAGTAAATAGACAGAATGAAACCGTAACTTGAATTTAATTACTCCTTCTGAAATGTTGCAGTTATTTATAATATAGGTATTTCAAAATGATAATCATGCCACAATGAACATGACGTCTGAAATTATTGTGAATTTGCTTAGTTGGGGCTAGACAGTGGTGTGTGGAATAGTGTCCACTGATTATTGAATACTGCTAAATAGCACTAACAGAAAAAAAAACATTGGACATCGATGTTGCATATTTATTAAAGACCACCAGAAAAAACATTCGGTCTAGGTTTCAGCCGGGATCGAACCAGCGTCTGCCGCATAAGCTGCTGGTTCGATCCTCATCTAGGTGTTAGACCGAAAAAATGACTATTTTATGCTAAAGTGAGAACTTCGGATAATTATAGGTTTCTTGGGTTTTCAAGTGCGGCTAGCGTGACGGCAATCCTGCCTGTTGCAAGATCCGCGCATCCCACCGGCAATTCTTATCGCCCTTCACCTGCCTCTAAACTGCGTAATGACAGCTTAGCGACACAATGTGGACATTTCTGCCGTTACTTAAAGATATTTAGGTAATTATTTATTGTTTTATACACGCAATTGCGGTAATTTTATACAAGAAGCTTTTTACCGAAATTAAATAATTTAAGTTATTTATTAGTCAGACATATTGTATTAACTCGAGATTGTTCATATAATAATAAGAAATATGGTTCATATGAGCAGATAACAAAATAAGATCAAAAATGATCAAATGACGATCGAAATGGGCTTAAGTTACTTTAGAGAAGATTTACTGACTACGTTGTCAATGTTTTCCTACCAATCAATAGGAAATCTTGTTATTTTGATGTAAATCTTAAAGAATTCCATCTAACCAAAAAATACGGCTTTCGTTGTATTTGATGAACATGTGTTTTACTGAATGAACCTTTAATCTTTAGGTCGTCTTGTGATAGTAGAAAGTCTGTTATCGTTAACCTATGGCTCACTAAAACTCGTGCTCATCATGCTTGTGCTGTGAATGAATCTCCACTGACCATGAAGTAAATAAATAAATTCATTTCACTGGACATTATTCCACACAGCGTCATCTAGCCCCAAACTAAGCAACTGAATATTTGTGATATGGGATACTAGACAACGGATAAACATACTTAAATGTACTTTTTTTTTGTAAAAACATACTTAACATACATAGAAAACACCCAGACTAGTACAAACAGACATGTTCATGCACACAAATGTTTGTACTGTGCGTGAATCAAACCAGCAAGCGTTGGTGTAATAGCCCACTTCTGAACCATTACGCCAAATCGGTCCTCAAAAGAAAAAAGTTTGAAGAGTAATTAAAATTAATGCACAAACTACGAGTGGATATGTAACGAACTCCAATAAGTATGTGTGTCATGTACCTACAAATCCCATTTCGATTTGCGATACGAATGTTGTAGTTGACCTAAAATTAAATGTGATGGGTTCTTCATTTTGTTAGATAAATGAGTACTGCATATTCAACATAATATTTTTGAAGTTAAATGAATAAATAAAAGGAGTTTAATTTTTTATGGATCTTCGTTGTGTTTATATTATGTTAAACTCAAGTGTGTTTGAGTTTGTTACATTTCAGGCAGATATTTTTTGTCGCTCTGCAACATGACAGGTAATACCACAGTATAATCTCTGACTAAATAAGGTTGTGCGAATTATGCTCAAATGGTGTAACAATACATGGGTTATACCACGTACTGTGAATAATTGATAGGTCACGTTTCAAATTGACTGAGTTTTCTAGAAAAAAGGGTAAATTCCGTCAAAGTTTGCCGACAGTCGTGTCTTGTCGTGTAGTTATGAGACGCGTCTCGGCTGTGAATAAGTAAGAGTTCGTTCAGGAGCCCTTTCAGCGCGCGCTTATGTATGCAAAGAGGCTCGGGGCGTGCCGCTCGGGACGCTGGTACTGTATCTCAATACTTTGCGACCTTTTCGAGATACGAATAACGCAGTAAAGACATGTTTTATAAAGCGAATAGGATTAGCATGATATCTCTTTGAACAGACGCTGTATGAAATGAAATGATAATTTCAATTTATTTTTAAAACCCCCGAGGGAAATGTTACTTTTACTCGTACCTAATGGAAATGAATAGTGGAATAAATTAAGGCAATACCACTGAATAAAACGTTTCTTCTGGATTGAGAAAACAAAAAACAATGAAGCTACTTACCCCGACGATGCAACAGGATTACGATCCTGTTATACAAATGCCTGAAAGAAATATTATTGATATTTTTTTCAGGCATTTGTGTAACTTGCGAACCTTAACTTCACAACCTCTGCGCTTACCGAGTCATCACTATCCCTATGCGTGATTTGATTAGACAAACATACTAGCAAGCTTGTTTGTTTACTTTTCGAATTCTCTATGGTTCGTCAAAGAGCATTCCAAATTATTTTTCGTATTCTGGTAAAACATAGGCAATGCATCGACATTTTCGAATGAAATATAATATCAATACAGTAACTGGTGGCATGTAGGTCATAATGTCACTTTTTCCAATGTCAGACATAGATCCTGCGGATCAATTATCCCTTTAATTAATTGGAGCCGCTGAAACCGCCGACCGTGGCACAGGCTGCGTCGGCAATACCTGACACTCGGGTCAATGCTGTTCACACTTGGAAAACCAGGCGTCCGGTAATCTGGTTGTTTTACTGAATTACTTGAATTAAAGTATTGATTTACTAGCGGCCACCCGCGACTTCGTCCGCGTGGACTTTAGTCAAAAAAAAGTAATACTTACCTATTTTGAAATAAATTGTAGGTTATTTAGAATTTGTAATATTACGAGTAGTAGGATTTGGTTCATCATTCAAAATAATTACATTACTAACAAGTAAGAACTTAACCGAGTATAAAACTGAGTTGTGGCCGAGTATTCCACTAATGTCAAGTTTTGTTCTTCTTATCCGAATAAAGCTTGAGTGCATAAAAAGCATCCTTAGAATTTCTAGCAATATCATTTCATGTAAAACCGCATAGGTACTTCAACATGTCAATCCTTCCGATTTTTTAATTCCATGATCCATCACAATTCAATTGATCTGTATACTTGATGAACCATCGCAAAAAATAACAGACACTTAGTTGGCACTGGTATAAGTTCTTTATTATCTCTCTCTTCAAAGTCACCGTTTCTGAGTTTTCACTTAAATATTCATATATCACGCCCAAAATCGCGCCTATAAGCAGCATGGCCAGGGCAAACCACCACTCTATGACCTAGCCTTGTAATATTTGACGCGCTGCATAATAATTTTATTTGTTATTGGTACATAATAGGTAGTTTTATAATGTAGTAAAATAACGAGAAATATTAACAATGATACAATCCTGGACTTTGGTATACTTAAGCACAAAAAATATTCAAATCATATCTAGCGAAATTAATTCATAATAGATATGGTTTTCCATCGTAAACCGATCTCCTATTATGATGAGTAAAATTATTAACCTCCTACTCACTTAAACATCCATATACGAATACAATTACCAGTTTTTTTGCAGTTTTTGCAGTAGTAAGATGATGTTTCACTGTACTTAATTTGGGAAACATGATGATTCAAGTGCACACTTAAGCATAGTTAGTGTTTTAAGTGCTAAATTAGTTTAAGCAGCGGTTAATTGAGTTATTAATCCATCTATAATGGTTAGCATAGTAAAAAGCCCAAACTATTGTATCTGACTGCGGTTGAATGTGAGATGGCAAAAAATCTGAGAGTTATTTTAGATATTGATATTGTCATAAAGGTTTGGAACAACCTGTTATCCTTCTTGATGTAAATAATTGACTGCACATGAAAAGGAAGGCTGTTATGTTTCTAGAAGCAAATCTACATCAACACTAACTAGCTACCCTAATGGTTCGTATTGAATAATCATAAGGTCAAAGTGGTGTGTTCATATCCCTTCGATATAAATATGAGTAGTTGTCCTTTGGTGTCCGCGCAATTTCAAAATTACTTGACTGTCCACATTGCATTCAACACTTACTTAAACAGTGTATTTCACCGCATTAAAAAGACGTAACTTTCAATAGAAATGGAGAATAGCTTAGTTGTGTAGCGCTTTTGAGCAATTTACTTCTGCAAAGACGGTTGAGGTTGGTTACCCTTAGTATCACTCGTTCCGATTCGGGCATATTTCGGTATGGGTAAAGCCCAACTATCATTCAACCGAGAGAGACTCCCGTTTTGGTAAGCCAAAATAAAGCGATTATATTATTGCGTTACCATTAAGCGACTCAATGTAATTAATTACACACTGCTAATTAAATGTACAATGATAAAACATTTAGCGTAACCGTTCCACCTGTCTTGTTAAACAGCAGAAAAGAAACAAAGTTTATCGTACCGACTTAATTGTTTGCAATTGCACTCAAACACTGAACGTATTAGCATAATCAAGAAAAGATAACTCGCAATGTTTTGAGGTTTTTATCCAAGAATTTGTTTCAGTTAAAGTGTTTATTTAACCATAATCTGAAGATAAAGTAAAATAGACAGTAAAGCAAATACACACAAGGATCACGCAGGAAAACATCCCTATCAGATTACAGGCTGCTATCAATTTAGTTTAAGCAATTTCAGCGTCTGGAACCCATTATAAACCTTTGTTGTCAGTACAAAACACTCTTCAGTCCGATTAAGATCTAAACTAAGTTCCACGTAAACTGCATTGTTGAATCTCACTTCTATTTCTATACACGATCGTATAGTAATATTAAAACCAGCTGTATCAAAATATTTTCAACTTCTTCAGTCTTCAGTCAGAATCTCATCATTCTGATTCTGATTCTGATTCAGTCTATAATATCTTTACAAGAACTGTGCTACATCCCAAAGGAACAAAACTGTATTTTAAATGCTACGGGATCAGTCCACAACTTACTAACTTACTTTAATTAAGTCATCCGACCCGAATTAACCCTACAATATATTTGTGTGTATTAAAGTGTTTCGAATTTTTACTAAATGAGTTTATGAATAAATCGAAATAAATTAAACAAAAAAGGCCAAAAGATGAAGACAAAAGACACGTAACAAAGATAGGATGCCAGTGACCCGCGTGGTCGGATTCCCTACGGAGCGCCTCTCAGACCCTCGAGGCTAAATTGGTGGACGGAAGCAAATACGATTTTATTGCATTAGCTCATCTCCACTCGTTGTTACGTCGGATTAGCTGTACAAGACTAGCCCAACCTTCACCTCTTTCCGCCCGCATGCTTTACTCTTGCAAATCTGTGGAGCTGATTGCTGAACGACACAATCATCTTAATTTTGCCAAAAGTAAACGTGATGTACCTTCACTTTATTATTGTCATGCCGGGAGTTTCAAATGTTTGTAAAATTATTCACTGGGTATCCCTCCTATTAGATAGGTTGGTTTTGATAACACTACAACTTGGGTCTCAATAAGAAAGATCTAATAGGCATTGCCATTGCCATGCCAAGTAAACACAAGTGAAGAGAAAAATCCAAAAACAGTTTTGTACTAAAATTACAGAGGAAAAAGCACGAAACACGCGGTGCGCGATACCGACTAGCACTTGTCCGGTTTTTTAACCCATAGTCACTGCGTCATACAGCAAAAAGAAACCATACTATCACACGTTGAACGCCACGCGGGTCACAAACAATAAGAATTCGATTGTTAAAGTGACCGACGGCGGTGAAAGGCTTAAAAGGAATAATTTCAATTTTACCCATAAGGAATACCTTTAGCTTTACCTTAGTGGTGCTTGAGAAGTAAAAACCCTCGGTAATACCTACAATATGATGTATTAGTTAGGTCGGGCCTAAATTGAAACATCATTTTTTTATCTTAAGTTAAATAATAAACACACTCATTTCATTTCGAATAAATACCTAACAAAAACACGGAACAAAATACCGACAAAAATTAAAAACAGGGATATGCATTTCAAAAATGTAGATAATGTTTGTGAGTTAACCGAAATTAAATAAATCCGACATCCTAAAATAAACAACCATTCACCACCGCGTTCTTTAGTGTAACATTTTAATTAATAATACATAATATGATTTATAAATATTTTTATTTATCTTGAGATGGGCTTGCGGCGCCTTTTCGTTGTACTGTCAGAACCACCTGGCCTTTCAGAGTTGGCAAATAATATAATAGTAGGCAGATATTTGAAAAAAAAAACTCATTCCTCGACTGTCATGCAGTCTTCAACTTGTTCTAGATTTGAGTGTCGCTCAAGAAAACGCCGCTACGTATTTGTCATTATAGTATTTGAATTGCTTTCTTCGAAGTATAGATATTTTTGACCACTCTGAATTATCACATAACTCTGATGCTGGCTGTACGTTCTTAGTATTTGTTTGTCTACAAGTCGTGGCAAAAAAGCGGTACAAATAAGGCATCACGGGATTACCATACTTTATTTGTATTTGCGATCGCCAACCTAATTTGGCAAGCGTGGTAATTAAGGCAATACCTACCCATTAGCTAAAATTATGTGTGGATTTCATGACTATGGATTTTGCTCAGTATACTACTATCCAGTCATCATCATCATCAAGCAATTTTTTCTTATCCAAATAAAATCTTAGTATTGAAATATGTGCTCTCCTTGCCCTCCAGGTGTGGTCATTATCAACTCCAACAAAATTTCATATTTTAACCACACATACAAAGTGTTTACGGTTTTTTACATTGTTGTCTTCTGCAACAATAGTTTGGGATATAATAATAAAAAAGATGCTTTTATAAGATTGCAATAGTAACCTACAATGGATAATAAAACATTTTTGTTTCTTTACATTGTCATGTCTCGTTTGTAAATTGCTTGTACACATTGTTGCATGGTTTTATACAATTTTCTGAGAAAAATTAAATTCCACCATGCAGTTCCCATTTATAAAGGCAAAAATATGCTCATAGTTAAATAACCTTAAGATCATACAATGACTGTGCATGTCTCTGTAGACAATTGCTCACTCAAAATCTTTAGAATAATAGGATCTAAACGGTGTGTTTATTATTAAATATGGGAACCTAACTCGTTTGTGTTGGGAATGGAATTGTTTCTAAATCATAAAAATGATCTTTACTATCCTGTTTATTTTAAGAAACAAAAATACTCTGGGGTACAACGGACAAAAAACTGAATGGCACATCACTATCAAAAGTCACTTGGTAATAGGAAGTAATAAGAATGTTAAAAATCGACCTCTTGATTACTGTTGACTAATACTGACTTGACTAGTCAACAAGTTACGCATTGTCAAGTTTTTTCATGTCATCCTAGAAAAATATGATATCGATTCCATTCACAAAATAATGTAATTTAGTATTGTAAGTTGAGAAAACTCTGTCTGAGTCATGTCAAGTAAAAAATTGTCAGTTAAATTCTCCCTTATTACATAAACATAACATAAATCACCCTATTATTGGCACTCTTCATATTATTGGCGACAGTAAGGATAGCTTACCCTACTAGAGTAACTGTTTTTGTTCACTTCGAATGGTGTCATTTGCACGTCAATAAACTATTTCGTTCTCATACGAAAACATACAATTTAAAACAGAGCGTTAAAAAAATTAGACAATTCAAAATGTGTTACTACTTAGACATAACATAACATAACATTATCGGCCTATATACGTCCCACTGCTGGGCACAGGCCTCACCTCAACTATGAGATGGAACAAGCCATACTCCAACACGCGGGCTCAGTGCGGGTTGTTGGAGGGGTGTAAGGTTAGTGAGCAACCTTATATTCAGATGTTATCAAGCCGCCCTAAGGCTTCTAACTAGGCTTAACGACTGACATCTAGCGACGTCAACCGGGACCAACTGCTTAACGTGCCTTCCGAAGCACGGAGATGCCTGAAATACACATCACTAAATTTCGGTCGGAAGGTCACCCATCCCTTTTCCGACCCGGCGTGTGTTGCTTTACAACAACGATCGTCGCCGATCACTGTCACAACTGCGCCACGGGCACCTCGTCACAACTGCGCCACGGGCACCTCACTACTTAGACGCTCATCCATAATTACATTTTACTGAGACATGTTGTATATTCAAGTGACTGCCTCATAATGCCTCATCGTCATCAGGCATAAACCCGTACAGCCACATTTTTTTCCGTTTCATTGACAACAAATAACTAAACCTAGTCATATCGTTTGTGCGTTGTTTTAAAATGTTTGTAGTCAAAAATATAGTTACCCCATAATGATATGGGAAGTGAAATAAGTTTTTATAGACGCGCGAAAGTCGTCAGATAGTAGTGCTAAATGTATACTCAATCAAGACATTTGATCCAGTTAATATGCAGGAGTATCTAATAATTATCTGTCTGTTATATTAAATATTATCATAGGTAGATATTATTTACTGTACAAAAACAATACAGTTGAATTAAATTACAGAGATCAATGTACAATTTAGGCGGTCTTATCGCTAGAGAGCGATCTCTTCCAGACAACCTTCAGGTGGAGGATCGTGCGAAAACAATAAACCAATCATCTTTATGTACTATTGTTAGCCCTTGATGCTAAGTTTATAAAGCAAGAGTGCGGATGTTTCTCGTCGCCAGCCATGTACGGTCGTAAGTGTCAGCTTTGACAGTTCAATGTTACCCGAGCAGGGTCAATAGGTCCATGTCACCAGATCACCGGTTAAGGGCACCACTGTACCCGTAGGGGACATGAAATTTCCCCTCGCTTAAATAGCCAGCAACATAAAAACAACATTATGTTTGACAATTATCAGGGGACTGCTGTCTAATTAATGCTATGACAAAGTCTTTCAAATTGCTTACTGTTTTTTTCAGACTGCACTCTAACGAAATGTCATGTAGGATGTGTAACACGTAAAAATTAGAAAACTATTAGGGTACATAACCGAACTGTCAAGGTGACAGGTTGCGTGACTATAGCGGTTACTAGAAAAAACTATTGATCTGTTTGCAAATAATTGATTGAACATGACAACGTATTTGGTGCAATTGTTGAGAAGTCGGCTTCTACACCAGAGGTCGCGGGTTCGATCCCCGCACTTGCTCCGCGCGTTTGTACTGACAAACATTTGTGTGCATGAACATGTCTGTTTGTTTTGGTCTGGGTGTTTCCTATGAATATTAAGCATGTATTTACAAAAGAAAAAGTATTTAAGTATATTTATCCGTTATCTAGTATCCCATAAAAAAGGGCCATAATTAGCTATCTTGGGGCTAGATGGCGCTTTGTGGAATAATGTCCAGGGATGTTTTATTTACCAACATAAGCATGCTTCACGTACACAAAAGAAACAAGGCAAAGCTTAAATAAATTAAAAAAAACATATTATTTGGTCCGTTTATTAAACTGTTTTTTAAATATGGTTGAACTTGGGATCTGAAGTAAGGGTTTAATACCTCTCCATCTAGTGTAAATTAAATAAATATTTACAGAACACTTCTACTAGTATTCGTAAATTATGACTTTCTTTTATATCTTGATGACATATAGGTACTCGTAGTTATAGCAAAGAAATACAATATCGCTGGAGGTCAGACGGTTATATCATTATTACTGACGGAAAATGAGGCCAAACAATAAACAGTATAAAAATAGGAAGAGTGGGTGATTAAGTTCCTTCTACTTTCTTGAAGATTATTAAAGTAGTTTATGATGAGGTCATACTATCTTAAATTGGTTTATCAGTAACAGTTGGATGTAGGTTACACTTTACCTAGAGTTACACTTAACGCATGAAAAAAGAAATAGGTTACATGTGATTACAGAAGCAGAGTTATTTAGTATCACTTCATGAATGTTATTAGTTTTGTTAAAAGTTTTCCTTTTCTCTAGGTTAAAGTATGTAAATGTTATTGAAAGTATATAAACACCTCCAATACAAAACCTAAAGCTAAATTTTATAATCGTTAAAATAGCTTCATTAATGAAGACATCTCAGCACAAAATCTTGATCGCAAACGAAGCAGAGCTTGTATTAAGGGACTAAGATTAAATTTTGATAGGGTAAAGTCCCCAGTAGTCAGCCTTTTAACGAAAGTTCTGAGCTTGCACTGCTCTCATTTCATAAGGAAATTACTAATTGAGTGAAATGATGTTTTATGTCATCAATCATTTATTAAACTTTGATGATCTTCAAGTACAACACAACATAATTACTCGAACTCTGAGATAATTACGAAATAACAAAAAATAGCACTTTTCCCCAGTAGTCAGCCACACGGAACCTTAAGTCAGCCTTTGGCTCCCCAGTACTCAGCCGCTACGTTGGCTGCTTATAATTAGGTTCTAAAACTCAAAAAAAGCGGTGAAATTAACTAAATTTGTTGCTTGTTGACTTGGGAGGGTTGAGGAGGAACTTCTTCTCTCTCTGCTTTTTCCACCGCTTGTACAACGGGTTTTTCCGGAAGCCCTATTTGATGTGATGCCCATGTCATTATTTCTCCTTCTTTCTACCATCGCACCGCCCGCTATCATCAGGGTTTTCATCTTTATACTTGAGAGGCCCCTCGAGACATTTTTTTTGTAAAAAAAACACTGCTAGTAATTTGAGTAATCAAACCCCCACAATTACTGACCTTAAAAAACTAAAACAGGGGGCTGAGCTCTAGAGCTTAGGTTACAAAACACCTATACCCCAGAAGTCAGCCGCATCAAAGGTAGTACAGAGGCGCGTACATCAACTTTTACATAGTGGCACCTTATGCCGCAGACATAAGATCCATTTTTCAACGGTTTTGTAAAGGTTGATGTCAGCACCTCTGTACATTATAGCGGCTGACTACTGGGTTTTCTTCATATTTTAGTTCTACGACCAGGCTTTAAATAATTTGTTTAGAAATAACGAATCGAATGGTGTACATATCACTCAAAAACAAAAAAAACAACTCAAATCCAGAAGTCAGCCACCCCCGGCTGAGTACTGGCGTTTCTAGCTAAAATCCTGTACCCAATAGTCAACCGTCTCAAAAACTGTGTTCTCTTGGGATAAAAATCAGTTATAGTACAAAAATATGCTCTTATTACATTCAATAAGATAAGCTAACAAAAATACTTCAGTAAAAATTTCAATTATAGCAGCTGATCGCTAATAACCACGCGACGAAAAGTTAGAAAAAAAATGGCGGAGATCTAATAATACGTTCTATCCGTCGTTGGCACTGCTATGAACGTGTTTTTCTCTCTGTGGTGACTGCAGCACGCACCAGTCACGAGCTGTTTCGACCAATAAAGAGTCAAGGAATGGTTTAACCACCATGTTATTGGTCGTTTTAAAATATTGCGCTATTCGTGGCGTATAAAAGACCGAAAAGGCTGACCTTAGGTGCCTGGCTGACTACTGGCGACTTTACCCTACCTATAATACTACTTATACGCAATTTTATCGGTCTTTCCGTTAAAAGTATACTTTACAAAACGAGGGAGATGAAAATTGGAAAAGTGTCATGGAAGATACTAAATCAATATATTCGCCTGCATGCCAGGCAACCGGCGCATGAAACGTGTTTAATCGTGATCCGCGCAAGCGCAGGACCACCGAGTAACCAGAACAGTGACCGAGAGTTGGTAGGTTCGTATCAAATCAGTCTCATTGAGCCCATTCGCTTCCGGAGACGTCCCCCAGCGCAGACGCACTTAGGGTTGACAGAGAAACATCTTTTTTGAGACTCATTTCTAGATATTAACTTTCATAAACTTATCCCCACTTCAACATGTAATCCCTTCATAATCACCGTCAACTGCAAAAGGTCCACGAAATTAACGTGGACATATCTCAAATTTTACCAGAATATACATTTGTCATCGCCACGAGTTCTTTAAAGTATAGACCCTAACCCTGCCACTTCAAATTATCTAGGTAAACCTAAACTCACCGCAGCCATCTCGGTTAGGCAGTGTTTTTCGTTCAATGTGCAGACGCCTTCAGAGTTATATGACCCATGTCAGTAGCGGCATTTTGTAACATGCTTTTTTCGTAGTGCCATCATGCTTTCCTTACAACGGCAAAGGCGTCTGTACCTCAGTGTCGGCAGAGAAAAGTCTATAAAGAGTGAGAAATATTGAATCTAAATTGTAATTCCATTCTATGGTCCCCATCAGAAAGCTCAAAGTCAACCATTGTGCTGTTGACAGGGTTGCTTTTGCCAACCTAGCTCAGAGCGTAAATGAAATATAAAAAAATCCATTAGTTAAAAATCCGAAATCTTTCCTTTGCTACAGGTTGTACGCGTCCATATTTAATTACAACTTTTTAACTAAGCTATCATAATTTAATACAGCTCGGTAGAATTGCTTGTTCTTATTATTCTTTCTAGACAGCCCTATTAGCAGTTCGCCTCGCACTCGCCCCGTATGTGCATTGATACGATCGTTACTTCCTTAATCTGTGAATGTTGCATTTGTAATTTTTACAATTTGTTAGGTGTCAAAGCTGACTAGATGGTTAGAGTTTTTATTTGGTTGTTAATCAAGTGTCAGTTTTTATTCATATAACTTAAGCAGGCAATTCGTGCATGCAGTTAATGATTTTGGATGTTGAATTAGATCTCATCTAAATCAGTCTAAATAAGTATTGGAAGCGTCATCAGCCTCATGAAAAGACACAACCAGTATTAGCTAGTAATGTTTCCTTTCCTACGAGTCGCCTATTCAATCTGTACATTGCTGCCTTTCCAAAAATGGTTTACAAGTAAACATGGAAGGACCAAATATTTGGCCCTGACGCAGCCACAGGTCTGAAAGAGAAGTTAAAAAAACAATGATTTTAACTAAACTTGGATATGGATAGGAACAATGTTCGAACTGGTGTAATTACATCATTAATTCAAAGGTAACTTGGAATAAATGCGTTGATACTCAAATTCAAAGGTATGTTTGGTACTGCTGAGTATCAACTCATTTTATCTGGTTGTGGACCAGCATCGAGTTCAATGAATAAAGTAGTGGCGGCCAACGTTTCCGGTGGTGTCAGCCAACGTGTCAAGTTACCAATTGTCTTCTGAGAAACAGTTGATGGGCTTGCGGCCGCCATTTCAAAATGTATCTCAAATCCGATTTGAATCCGTACATATTCGGACATCAGATTTCTGCAAAAGGACCTTTCTATGCGATTCTAACGAACGAAATTCACTGGATGGATATCATTATCAATTTGTGTATCTTAATGCTGATACGTAGAAAATCGCTAACTATACGCAACGACCAGTTTAGCGGAGTAAACAGGACGAAATTTGCGATCAGATTTTAGTTTTTATCGCTTGAGGAAATCTTGAGTACCCGGATAACGGCGGTAGGCTCGCTCTTACCACGTTGGGTTCAAATTCCCTTGGCGAAATGTGGGCATCTGAACGTTCCGTTCACAATGACGGCAACAATCAGTGTGCCTCTGACTAACCCATTAGGGATATGGTCGTGAGGGTATGTTAAGTACGCAAACGAATTTTCGAGGCTAGGCACTACTGGTATCAATTTCAAAATCTGGAATCGGATAAATGTCACTTCGCCTTCGGAACCAAAAACGCCAATGTCCAACAGTTGATGTGCTTCTACGTACCGCCAATCTAATTTAACACATCACTAGTTAGGGTCATGACACCTCAACTGAACCAATGAATGGATTACTGAAAAAGTTTTTTTACGAAACCAACATTTTATAAGGAAGCTTAGCGACAAAGATGTACGAAAATTAATTAAGTAGTTTTTGCCGGCTGCATTCAATTAAACGACAATTTAGGTACTTACGCAAGTCATTACCTGCACCGATGACTTACGTAGGTAGCTACTACAAACGCCAGTTTTTATGGATTGGATACAGTCAATTGACTGTGATAAAAAATACTTGTGAAATGTCAATGAACGTGAGTAAACGTAGCAATAGAAAGCAGGTCACTGTCAAATCTTGTTTAAAATACCTATGTGAATTATAGCACTATTTAATTTGTTCAAAACTGCAGTATGAAGGTACCTACATTGTGCACATCATCACTAGCCAAATCAACTTCAAAAAGACATCCCTGCAAATCTCCTTTTACGATTATACATTTTTAGGGAGGAAATTGCCCTGATATTGGCCAGCCCCGAACTCAGCAGAACTTATTGTCACTTTTGCAATTAGCAATATTGAAACTAATAAAGCATTGATTTTATTTGCGTCCCTAAGTGCGGTGGCTTCATAAACACAATTTAATGGTACTAAATACATGCTGCAATAACTTCCATCTTATACCTAATTTGCGATACTTAGAATTAAGTAAAGACCAAAAACTGTATCTTTAAAAACCTTATGATTGCAGTCCGCTCTTGAAAATAATGAGATAAAAAAGGACTGTCACAAAAACACCAATTTTGTACACGTGTAAAGGGCAATAAATTTAAAAATAGCAAATTTTAGGAAATAATTGGTTCTTCAAGGGTAATTAATTACCAGATCACGTCATAATAATTAAGAGCTTAAAAGCATAACTGCTCATTTCAGCTGGAAATACCAGCATCTAAAAATATAACATACCTAATACAATTTGTAAAGTAGGCGACAAAAACTGCCTAACTCTTTGGTATGGTAGCTGATTAGAATGACCATTGATATTATTCAACAATAAAGGACATTGGAGTTGTCGGGCTGATGGGCTTAAAGCAAATAAGCCCAATACTTTATTGACTTACTTTTTAGGATATTTTAAACATTTTTTTTATAGCTTATTTTTAAAAAAGCTAACAAGGCAGACATAATCTGCATGAAAACATGAATCTACCTGTGGATTTCAAGTCCTAAAATATCTCGCAGCTTACCGCTTTTGTGAAACGTCTTACATTTGGTAACGCAGCAATTATACCAATAACCATTAATGCACTGACCTCTACATTGTAGTTGGAATGTGTGATTAACTTTTTACGCCGTAGTTTTAAATTTAGATCATTTAATTTTTCACGCCATTTAGCTGCGTCTCAGTACAGACTTACCTACTAAAGTGGTTATTATTATAGTGCATTCATAATCAGCATAAAGCTCTATTTGTATCAATTTGTTGCATTTGTTGACGGTAGGTATAGCGTTGCAGCAGATTGCCATTGTACGTACCGTGACATAAGGGAATTAATATGCACTTACACTCCAATATAATGCACGAACAACTCTCATTACTCGCTCAGGGCTAGCATGCAGAGGAAGATTGCCTTGCTTCAGCACAGTTACCTACTAAAGGGTATGCCAACGATAATTCTCATGCAAAATAAAAGATAAGTATTTTAAAAATGGTTATGTAAGGGGTTCGTCTCTACAACGTCATAAAACTAAGAGACATTTTTTAAACCAACCAAACTTCTACTTACTACTACTTAAAATATCACTTACGATACTTTAAGTTTAAATATTTTAGATAGCTGAGACGGCTTCAACCTTATGTATTCTTTACATAAAGCGGCTAATGCCCCCATAAATCTGTAATCATCAATTGGGTCATGAGAGTGCGGGAGGCACAAAGTTTACTTCAAACATAACTTTACGTGATGCGTCTAAAAGAACGTGAATTAGTTGAATTATTTGCTGACGTCTCTTTTTGAATGCAGTTTTCACCTTTAATTTATGCTCACATTTATGTAAGAATTAATAAATAAATAACCCTGGACATTATTCCACACAGCACCATCCAGCCCAAAGTAGGGCTAATTAAAGCTCACATTATGCGGTACTAGACAACGGATAAGCATACATAAATACGTTTCTTTTGTAAATACGTACAAAATATACATAGCAAACAAACCAATACAAACGGATATGTTTATGCACACAAATGTTTGTACTGTGCGGGGAGCGAACCCGCGACCTTCCTAGAATATTCTCCCTGACAAGTTTTTGTGTCTCATTTTAATGTAACCATGTTGGTGTTTGTCCGTCTTGTTTTTTTTACGTTTATATAAAAAAAACAAGACGGAGATATTATCAGCCATCTCTCCCATGATCGTTCAGCAATCATGGCCCTGTAGCCAGCTATTTTCCTGCGTCCGCCCAGGTCCCGTGCACACCTGCACAGACATGGTGTGCAATTACTCTTGCAGTGCTTAGCCAGCCATGCAAATCGCGATCACTGTAATCGATATGCCCTCAGACCTTGGCCCCAAATGCAGCGCGCTGTCCGCGAGATGAAGAGTAATGTCTTGACGGATGACGACTAACATTCATTTGTTTGTAAAACTACGCACCTAATGTACGTAGTCTTAGGGCATGGATGGTAAACCTAACAGGATTCAACGACTGATCGACGAAACATATACTACTTGCTAAAACAGGCAGTTATCTTATAATCTGATAAAAATACCCCAGTTACACGAGTCCCCTATAGTAAAGCGAATCAACAATACACGTAAACTTCTTTGAGTTACGTTCAACGTAACGTTCTATCCCTTATTTGCAAATGTTAACAGCGAACAAAGAAAAACTCAAATCGGTACATTCGTTAAAATAGGGTTGTTAGACTGATTGTACGAAGTGGGCGAAATGAAAGAACCAGCAATCGGCAATTTCTGACTATAGGTGAAAAACCACGCAAAAAATCAACAACACTAACAGATTTGTGTGGATTCATCTTGGCAGCATCGCTTACATGGGGAAATAAATAAGCGTGCTATCGCAGTAATCCACTTGTTTAATTGTTGTTGTCAACAAAAGAAAACAAATAAGGCGCACTTTGTTTTGGGGCCCATGAACGTATTGCTCATTTAATATTCAAAGGTTCGTGACCCCTTCCTTGACCATGGAATTTGTCCTTTCGAGCCCCACCTCCACAGCTATTACGTATACTGCCAAACAAACGGCTCGACGCCCACCGCTCCGGCTCTGCGCAGACGCCGCGGCGGTTGTAAACGTAGTTACGGTTCAAACAGTTGTTTACTACCTTGAACTGGTTGCGCATCCTGCACTGTTGATTCGTCCGGAAACGCCTTTCATTGGATACGTGGATACGCCATGTGTTAACCGTTTGAAGTATGGTTCAAACCAATCAGTACGTTGGAGCGCAGTATACAATCGGTGAAGGAAACCGAACCGCCAATGTAGGAAGTAAGGTCCTGGGGCCTTATTTAAATGTATTAATGACTGTTAATTACCATTAAGTGATCTGCGTACTAATTCTACGAGTATTATCCTTTGTTCTGACCTAATCAGCTATCACCATCACCAGCACGACTTCTTGGCTACTTACAAATTTTCAGTAACAAGTCTTTTTTTTATGTGCATTTGAGTAGTGCATTTACTCAAAACATTTCTAAACCCATAATAAAATGAACAAACATCAAAACCCAGACGTCCACGGACTCTGCTTAAAATACATAACTGATTCTTGCGTTAACAAGTTCAAGATCAGCGAGCTTAAGTTGCGCGGCTCTAACGAAACTTCGAAATCAGCCTTTCGAATCGACGCAAGATCATTGCCAAGGCGCAGGCGCCGCTCGCTAATGAACGCGACGCGCACGCACGTGGTCTGAGCGCATGTCAACGAATTACTACGAATACGGACTCATGTTATGAGGCTTATTGATGAATAAGTCTTCGCTGCCAGACTACAGTGTCTAACACTGTCGGTTGCAAAATTTCATCTCTCTGATCATTATATTTGAGATAGTGCTCTTCGAATGGCCGTTACATACTGAGTTGAATTGTTTTCTTTAAAATTATTCTTTAACCTTCAAGGACCTATTTTCATTTGTTTTAACATGTCAATGTCAATGCATTCGATGTTCTGAAACCGTATTGAATTGTATTCATACTTTATCAATAGCTCACGACACTTTGTACTCTTAGGGTAAGTTGCACCATAGTAGAAGTTAAAGTTAAAGTTAAATTTTTTGTCAAATTTGACAATTCGACGTCATTTTTGGTCGTCAAATTGTCATTGACAAAAACTTTAACTTTAACTTTAACTTCTACTATGGTGCAACTTACCCTTAGTTAGTAAAGCGAAATCTTTTATAGCCTTACCAGTGGTTAAGTACTGTTTGTAATTTCTTTTTTAAACACGCCGTAAGTTTTCTTAATAAATGAATAAATAATTACAGGCTCCGCTAGCGCCTTTTCGACATCGGGGCAATAGACCCATAACATTAACTTTCAAAATGCGAACTGCTAAGGAGCAATCCTTAATTCCAGCGAATATGCTCAGAAACGCAATGCCTTGGGTCTCTTCAAGGCGATAATGATGTACCACCTCAGACTACATCGTCACTTACTTACCACCATGTGTGTTTATGATCAAATGACTGCCTAGTCAATTATAATAAAAAAGGAATATACGGATCAGTTCTTCTCGGAAAAACAACCATTTATGCGTTCAGTAAGGCACTTTTATCAGTCAACGTCAATCATGTCCCTAGTTAATTTAATTGCCAGTGGTGTCCTATGAAAAATGCATCAGTCGGTTACAATTTATGTATTTTATAGTGGAGAAATATCTCACTTTATGTATATTATTGTAGATTGGAAGACTGTTCTAGTAGATTGAATACAAGCTTTTTCTTATAGGAAGAGGATAGGCACGTGCACACCATCGCTTCATTTAAATTACATTGAATATTGTTAGTTTTCTGTTTAGTAAAGCTTTTACATAAACTTTTGTTTGTCAATTAGATTTGACGAATTGAAAGCACTTTGTAACAGGTCTATTTAAATAAAGTTATTTTTGTTTTGTTTCGTTGCTGTAAAAGTCTTACTGCTATGCATCTGACATTTCTTTATGAAGGCAAGGGCCAAAAGAAAGCGAGGCTGTTAGTATTAAAGCACACGTATGTCATACGACGTTTTATCACATATTTGCGGGGAAATAAATAAAACTCATATCAGCACTTATTAGGCACAAAGGCAAACAGCCAGAATTACTAATTACGTAAATTATAATTTTTGTGTTGTTGAGATAAGTCAATGGATGTAATTAATAGTCAAAATTAATTACATTAGAGAATTCAATGTTTATTTCATAAAAATGTCCCAAAGTTTAATTTATTCATAAAATGTTGACCTCTTTTCTGACATTAAAACACATTGCTAAGATTTAAAAAAATGCCGTTTCCCTGACCATGCGTTTTACCTTAGTAAAAAAACTCATTACGCACTTGTGCGTTTTACTTTACATTACCGCACAAGTGTGTAATGTGATACAATACGATATTGAAATTGGTGAAACAAGATCCACTTTACGAGCAGATAATGTTAAAAAATATTATCTGACTACAATCGACTTCAAAAATGATTGGCAGTAAGTAACTTACGGGTTAATATATCATCTAGTGTTTAAGGAACTGTTTTGCATCAGTGGTTTAAATGTTCGGCCATTTATTATTTAGTTTTTATGAACCTTCTCATATTATGTCTCGAGTAACAACCTACCTGAGTTTAAGTCTAATTTGAAGCTCGTTAGAATCTAAACTTGTACTTTGTTATATTGCAAATTGTGATACAATGCGGAAGTATGCAGGTCTAGCTTATAAGTCTAATCGTAATGAGTTTAAGCTCGACCCAGTTAGACTGTTGATCAAGGCAAACACAGCCTAAAACTTGTCATCGACTAAAACTATACTAGGTACCTACCTACTTTGAAAGACGTGTTATTAATGCTGCATGCACGCTAACTAACATGACTTAGGGCAAAAACCAAAAAAACATTGATCCTACTTACTGAGACATTAGTAGTATTGAGCAAAACAGGTTTTTTAACCAACCAAAACCCTGCGTGGAAACGCGCGTTTTTTCATTGATTCCAATAATTCTACATCTACTACTACAAAATTCGAAAACTTTGAAAAGATGAAAAATCTATGAAAATTATAGGACTACGATCCAGACAGTACCATATTTAAAAAATACCTTATCAGTTTGAAAGACTAACGATTGCATTAACGAAATCTACTCAGAAAAACATTTAGAAACATTTAGCATTGAGACTTTACAAGGGGACAGAACATAATCCTGTTTTCACCTTGATGAACTGTTTCCGTATAGACGACTTTTGTTAACTGTCACTAATACTCAATGTGAGGATAAGAACAATTATTCAGAAATGAGATAACAATAGGTAGGACCTATATTTTGAGACAGGGCAGATATTAAGTCTTTATTTTTATCGCAGGTTAAATGCGATTATTATTAAACTAGACCGTATACTATGTCCAGTGCACGAGTGCATGACCTGTTCAACTTATTAAGCCTGTACCCTTTCTCACAATCTAATAACTTGTTTGTTCCAGTAATTCCGAGCCAAGTCTCGTCGAAAGAAAAGTCGAAGGCGGCCAAGGAGTTGGACGAGCCCGACGTGGTGTCGCGCGTCATCGGCAACTACGGCCGCTGGCAACTCCTCAACACGTTCCTGTTGTCGCTCTTCTCGTTCCCCTGCACGTTCCACATCTACCTGCCTACTTTTACGGTAAGTCGTGTTTAGACAGAAAGCGTAGGCAGCGAAGGAGTTGGACGAGTTCGACGTGGTGTCGCGCGTCATCGGCAACTACGGCCGCTGGCAACTCCTCAACACGTTCCTGTTGTCGCTCTTCTCGTTCCCATGCACGTTCCACATCTACCTGCCTACTTTCACGGTAAGCCCCATCTAGACAGAAAGCGAAGGCAGCGAAGTAGTTGGACGAGCCCGACGTGGTGTCGCGCGTCATCGGCAACTACGGCCGCTGGCAACTCCTCAACACGTTCCTGTTGTCGCTCTTCTCGTTTCCCTGCACGTTCCACATCTACCTGCCTACTTTTACGGTAAGTCTTGTTTAGACAGAAAGCGTAGGCAGTGAAGGAGTTGGACGAGTCCGACGTGGTGTCGCGCGTCATCGGCAACTACGGCCACTGGCAACTCCTCAACACGTTTCTGTTGTCGCTCTTCTTGCCTACTTTCACGGTAAGCCCCATCTAGACAGAAAGCGAAGGCAGCGAAGTAGTTGGCGAGCCCGGCGTGGTGTCGCGCGTCATCAGCAAGTACGGCCGCTATCAACTCCGCAACACGTTTCTGTTGTCGCTCTTCTCGTTCCCCTGCACGTTCCACATCTACCTGCCTACTTTCACGGTAAGCCTCGTCTAGACAGAAAGCGAAGGCAGCGAAGGAGTTGGACGAGGCTGACATGGTGTCGCGCGTCATCGGCATATACGGCCGCTGGCAACTCCTCAACACGTTTCTGTTGTCGCTCTTCTCATTCCCATGCACGTTCCACATCTACCTGCCTACTTTTACGGTAAGCCTCGTCTAGACAGAAAGCGAAGGCAGCGAGGGAGTTGGACGAGCCCGACGTGGTGTCGCGCGTCATCGGCAACTACGGCCGCTGGCAACTTCTCAACACGTTTTTGTTGTCACTTTTCTTGTTCCCCTGCACGTTCCACATCTACCGGCCTTCTTTCACGGTAAGCCACGTCTAGCTAGCTAGACAGAAAACGAAGGAGTTGGACGAGCCCGACGTGGTGTCGCGCGTCATCGGCAACTACGGCCGCTGGCATCTCCTCAACACGTTCCTGTTGTCGCTCTTCTCGTTTCCCTGCACGTTCCACATCTACTTGCCTACTTTCACGGTAAGCCTCGTCTAGACAGAAAGCGAAGGCAGCGAAGGAGTTGGACGAGGCTGACATGGTGTCGCGCGTCATCGGCATATACGGCCGCTGGCAACTCCTCAACACGTTTCTGTTGTCGCTCTTCTCATTCCCATGCACGTTCCACATCTACCTGCCTACTTTTACGGTAAGCCTCGTCTAGACAGAAAGCGAAGGCAGCGAGGGAGTTGGACGAGCCCGACGTGGTGTCGCGCGTCATCGGCAACTACGGCCGCTGGCAACTTCTCAACACGTTTTTGTTGTCACTTTTCTTGTTCCCCTGCACGTTCCACATCTACCGGCCTTCTTTCACGGTAAGCCACGTCTAGCTAGCTAGACAGAAAACGAAGGAGTTGGACGAGCCCGACGTGGTGTCGCGCGTCATCGGCAACTACGGCCGCTGGCATCTCCTCAACACGTTCCTGTTGTCGCTCTTCTCGTTTCCCTGCACGTTCCACATCTACTTGCCTACTTTCACGGTAAGCCTCGTCTAGACAGAAAGCGAAGGCAGCGAAGGAGCTGGACGAGCCCGACGTGGTGTCGCGCGTCATCGGCAAGTACGGCCGCTGGCAACTGCTCAACTGCTAACCAGTACAGTACATATATTTTTTTGACTATACTATCGTTACATGATTTTCGTGAAATGTTAGAAGCAAATATTTAGGCTGAGAATTTGGGACAAGTACCATTTCATTGAATATTGTTTGTTGCAGTTAGCCATTTTCACTACGATAAGTAAAATTAGCAATAAAATGGCGTAGCTCCTCGTAAACTACACAATAGCTTGGCAAAGATTGGTCATCGACATAGTTATTAGCACTCGTTGATTATTTTCATGGTACATACATTCTCCTGTAGTTAAATGAACCAATACTTACAATTGTAATCGGCTTCCATCATTAGAAACAAATGATTGCTGTTTTCACCACATAGTATAAAACAAAGTTGCTCTCTCTGTCCCTATGTTCGCACTACGCAACGGATTTTGATACGGTTGTAATAGATAGAGTGATTGAAGTGGGAGGTTTATATGTTTAACTAGCGGGTGCCCGCGACTTCGTCCGCGTGGACTTAAGTGGACTTAAAATGAACGGATTCGTCAAATTGTCTGATATCTCAGTTCGGGATGCCTGTAACACGCTATTTTAGATTTTGTCTCAATTCGGAACGCACCCATAGTTACGCTAATGACAGCAGCCGTCTGTCATGCCATACCACGTGATTCTGCGTACATTTTTATATTTACTATTTACTTTTTCAACAATTTACACAATATCTTTATAAATTGTAGCCTATGTGTTATTCAGATGTATAAGCAACATTATTGTAAAGTTTCATTAAAATCCATTCAGTAATTTTTACGTGGAAGAGCAACACAGCACATCCAGACATACGAACTTTCGCCTTTTTAATATTAGTAGGATAACATTTCATTGCACCCGGGGCGGGTCGCTAGTGTACTCGTATAATCAATGGGTTAAGGAACAGCGTTAAGACTAGAGCTATCCGAAAGTCGAAGCACATTTCCCGACTTGGGATTTTAACCTAAGACCTCTGAATTTTGGGTCAACGGTTTTACCGGTACCTACCTCTTATTTGTTCAACCTTTTTTTTCAATGAAGTGTCTTTACTGTTAACATCAAATTCCTCCTTTGTAACCTACTCATGCAAATGTAATCCTTCAGAAGATACTTAAATGGTTTTTGCCTGTATTTAATTAAGGAAACAATAAATATTTTAATTATCTAATGTGTTACAAAATTAGTCTTCGGTAAACTAAATACGACTTTAAAACTGGTTTACTTTTTACAGAATGCAATTACGCATGTAATGTATTCCGCAAATATTTTATTGTAGGTATTGTAACTTTTAATTATCATGTTACTGCATTTTTTCATAATTAAGTTAATCATTGTGTCTGTTACTTATGACTGGTCTCTAGATACAGTAAGTACAGGTCCTGCTCCTATAGCTTTAAAGGTCGTCTACTCGTTCTCCACCCAGGACATAGGTACAATCATGTTAGAGATCGTCTAAGCTGAAATTTATTTATTTATTATTTATTTAAAAATAGGTACACTGACAGATTACAATCGATACATGGCTAAGATAAGTAGTTTAACAATACTTGGCTAGACGGTAATCCATAAATAGTGTACACAGCATGGTTAATTATACATTCCTAGAGAACATTTTTTTTTTTTAAAGAACCAATTGAAACAAAATTTAAAACAAAACAAAGTATAGTAACAATTCATTCAAAGAAAATTAAATACATTTTAAAAAGACTGCGGGATGGGAGACAAGAATTCCTGGCTTACCAGGAAGTCAGTTATAACTTTTTTGTATTTGCCAAATTTATAATTGAAGACATCGATGTCAATATCTTTGCCAATACGAGACAGTTCGTTGTAAGAGCGGCACATTCTAACCAGAGGACTATAAAAGGAGGTATTTTTTTTGTACACCTGGATTGCAAAAGTGTTCGGACAGCGCGATCTGTAACGGATATTTATGTTCAATGAGGAAAGGAGGTTCGGTGCATCGATAGATGCATGGAGTAACTTATGCAGACAGAGAAGGTCGTATCTTTTGCGCCGAGTCGCCAAAGAAATCACACCAAACTTGTATAACCGTTGACTGTAGTGCTTAAGCGATCGACCAAGGTTATGTTTAAAAGATAGATATTTCAGGCATCTCTTTTGAACCCTCTCCAAGTTATCTATATGGACATTATAATAGGGGGACCAAACGGGACAGCAATATTCCACGATGCTTCTGACCAGGCTAAAAAAGAGACACAGGGTGCTAGATGGCTTTTTAAAGTCTTTAGTAGTCCTCATTATGAAACCCAAGAGTCGGTTACTCTTTTTAATGATATAGTCATAATGAGGACTTAAAGTCAGCTGTTCGTCAAATAACACACCCAAGTCCTTAACAGTTTCCCTTCGTGTCAGGATAAAGTCGCGCAAACAGTATGGCTTAGCGAGTTTGTATCTCTTTCTGGTAAAAGAGATGACACAACATTTATCCACATTAAGTGTCATATTGTTGCACAGACACCATTCGGAAACAACATCAAGATCGCTCTGAAGCGCTATCGCGTTTTCAGTAATGGTGAAGATCTTTAGGTCATCAGCGTACAAGAGAGCTTGGCAAGTTAATCGACTGATCAAATCGTTGATGAAAACTATGAAAAGTAGCGGTCCAAGATGCGAACCCTGAGAGACACCTGAGGGGACAGGTAAGGGAGAAGACGCATAACCCTTGACAGTGACAAGCTGTGACCGGTTGCTTAGATACGATTCCAACCACCTCAGCAGACACCCGTGAACCCCATAGTGTGCAAGCTTGAGACACAACAGGGAGTGGTCAACTTTGTCGAAGGCTTTACTGAAGTCCAGGTATACTGCATCTACCTGACCACCGGCCGCGAAAGCTTTACATAAGTAGTTTTTATACTCCAGCAAATTACTGAGCGTTGACCTTTTTTTGAGAAATCCGTGTTGATCTGGAGATATAAATTTAATGAAGTGATTATATAGATGAGTGTATACCAGTGATTCGAAGAGTTTCGCTAAACATGAGAGTATACTAATGGGCCGATAATTAGCGCACAAGTTTCTGTCCCCAGCTTTAAATAGGGTATAATATTCGCTGTCTTCCAACGAGAAGGAAAAACGCCAGAAGTTAAAGACTTGTTAAACAATATGGATAAGGGAAAGGACAATTCTTCAACACAAAGTTTTATAAATTTAGGAGGAATGCCATCAGGACCAGCGCCTTTCCATACATTCAACTGCCCAATTTTGTGAGAAATATCCGACTCACTGATTCTAAGGTTGTGCAACGGAAAATTAGGACCATCAGGTAAATTGATACGCTTATTAGGTTGACAAGGCGAGTCATAAACCGAACCAAAGTATTCGGAAAACAGTTCACAGATACCCCGGCCATCGGTGCAGGTCTTATTGTTATAAATCAATGTATCTGGTATGGTGATTCTGCCCTTCCTCTGGTTCACAAAACTCCAGAAGTGCTTAGGGTTTTTAGATAATGACTCCTCAACTGTTGCCACGTAGGTCTTGTAACACTCCGCAGTAAGGGATTTACATTTACTTCGAAGTAATGAAAATGTATCATAATCTCGAGGGTTGGAGTATTTTTTGTAGCGTTTGTGTGACTTATTTTTCTCCTTTATGCAACGAACCAAGGCTGGGCTGTACCACGAGGGATACTTATTTGAGGAGTGTCTAGTAAGTGGCGTGTTATGGGATATGATTTCATTGATTTTGTTGTAGAAAATATCAATGCACATATTAACATCGGCAGAAGACAGCAAACCCCCCAGTCGACACTGGCTAATTCAGATCGTGCTTTAACATAGTCACATTTGTTGAAGTTGAACCGTTTCCTATGTATGGGTTTGATAGGCGTGTCCCTTAGAACCTTAACAATATTTATTTGGTAAGCCAAGTGGTGACAATCTACAGGGGTAAGAGGTTCAGCCTCCTCTACCAAAACAGAAGGAGCGTGCATGGTAGACAATACTAAGTCAAGGAACCGATTGTTATTATTTGAGATTGAGTTGAGTTGAACAAGATTACAAATGACGCGCCCTTACTCATACGAGTACAAGAGTGCTTGCTTGTATGCGTAGACGCAGTGGAGGTTAGGGACGCTACTTTTCAGCTTAGACGATGAACATTGGTGTTTTTTCTTTGTTTGGGTGGTTCAAAACTTGTTCTTGAGTCTCTGAAACCAACGATATAATTTCTGCTTAGTTAAGGGTCACCTTCTTCTTACGATCATGGGGTCATGAGGTAAAGCTATTTATCTATGACTAGCTGCCGCCCGCGACTTCGTCCGCGTGGTCTTAGCTGTATGTGAAAAAAGATTTTCCTGAATTTAACCTCACGGAGCCCGAGACCTTTCCAACGAATGCAAAACCGTGGAAATCGGTTCGTGCGTTCTGGAGTTATAGCGTCAGGAAGGAAAACCTGACTTATTTTTATATACTTAGTAGATGAATTAACAAGTAATTGAATGTTTTTGCTCTTTTCCAGGCAAAAGCTACAAAGTTCTGGTGTCGTCAACCAGAAAACTTTTCCAGTCTACCACTACAAGATTGGATCAACTACAGCCAACCAGTCGATGCGTGCAGCGTCCGCGTCATCCCTCAAAGTGTGACGGCTGAGAGCATCCTCAACCACACCGCTACTCTCGTGACTGACTTTGTCAAGTGCACTGAGTGGGACTTTGACAGGTCCGAAGTGGGCAACACGATAATATCGGAATGGACGCTGGTCTGCGACAGAGCCAGTCTCACGAACTTGGCCGAGGTGCTGTTCTTAGTCGGCGTGGGCGTCGGAGGTGTTGTCGGCGGATGGATATCAGACAAGTGAGTTCTAGAAGCGATTAAATAATTGACACTTGCACTTACTTCACTTTGCACTTGCAAACGAAATTTCATAAGCTCTAATAAATCTATATTATAGATTTATTTCTTACGAGTGAGTCTAAATCTTTTCAGTATAGGCACGGTAAAGTAATATAAGTATAGGTAAGCTAAAAACTACTTAAACAAAGATTAAATGTAGATCTTACCTAGCATTAAATGCAGATTAAACTAGTTTTTATTCAATGTAAGATATTATTTTAATGAAGAGATACGAAATGTCTGACATATTTTTTAAATGATTACCACGTTTGCCATAACAAGCACGAACTGTGTAAAAAATATTGGAATTTCAGCTGAAGTTGCTAACTACTAGGCACACTGATAAGAATTCACCTACCTTGTCAAATACGTCTTATTGAATATTTGATTTTCCATTTTCGCTGAAACTTTGACCGCAGTCTTACCTACTCGTACCTACAATTATTAGTTTCCTTAATTTGCAGTTGATAACATCTTTAGCAAACCGCAAGAATTACATAACATGGTAAGGAAAACCGTCTTAAATTTGTGATATCATCCATGCAGGTAATTTAGTTCTTAGTCACAGTGGTTTGCCCACCAACACCACCAAATTAATTTAGAACGATAATCAAATCATAAAAAACATGTTCAGCTTTACTACTGCAGAGTTTATGACATTCAGGCTAACTTCGCAATTTTATAAATAGCAATGGCAAAATTATTGTTCATTGTGTAGCTAAAACGTGACTGAATTGATAGAATTAGACTAAATGGGTACAGTGGTGGTGGTGGTGGTAACGGTTAGGACCGCCACCAACCCAAATTTAAAGATTCCACATAAAGAGTAGTACAAGTATAGGTTTTATCACTTGCTTTACATAGGGACTTCCTTAGCAAGGAGTTCTAAATTTGGAGTTAAAAAATAGATCAACTCAAGTTGTGGCTATCACAGCTTTACTGGACAATGGTGAGGAAGGCTCTCAACCCCTCATATTTAAGTTACTTGCCTAAGGGTGCCAGTGTGGTCTAGCGTTATCGTAGGGCGGGACTGGGAGATAGCAATTAGATGTATGTGCGTTGGAGTACGGCACCCACCACCTCATAGTTGAAGTGAGGCCAGTGCCTAGCAGTGGAACGTAAAGGCGCATGTTCAGATTAAGTTTTTTTATTTTGCATGCTAACAGTTTCTTTACTTTTTCCAGATTCGGCCGCAAGCGCATCTTGATGAGCATGCTGACGACGCAATGCACGCTCGCCATCCTCTCACTGCTCGTTCGCTCGTACGTGCAGTACGTGGTGGTGCGCCTGGTCATGGGGCTCGTCTCCGTGTCGGTGGTCTACGCTGCCTTCGTGCTATCCGTCGAGCTGGCCGGCGGGAAGTGGGTCACTATAGCTGGAGTCTGCAACTTCTTCCCACTGCCGTTGGCGTACATCATTGTGTCGCTGCTGTCGCTTCTACTGCCTGACTGGAGGGATCTGCAACTGTCTGTGTCGATACCTGGATGTCTGCTGTTGCTGTTGTGGTAAGTACTTAGATATCCTACTATCTTAGATTTCTAGATGTTGACCTTTCCTTATCACTTAACGATGCATTCACTGAGAGGGAGATGTAAGAGTTTATTTCATGTGCCATCTTCATCTTATCTTGTCTATGGCCAATACTCTCTGTGACCAAAACTAAGTCACCCGCATGTTCGTTGGCACAAATGAAATCATCACACACACAGCTGTCCAGACACATGGGGCATGTTTTGAGGAGGCTCATAGTTTGTCCGGAGGCACCACACTCGCTGTTTTCCATTTTCTAGCTACCTACTTTGGTCGATACTGAGATTTTATTGATATTGAGTCGCTTAATGACTGTATCCCACGGTTTTTTCAGGTTTGTTCTACCAGAATCACCAAGATGGTTGCTGAGTATGGGAAGAACTCAAGAAGCGCAAGTGATTCTGCAAAAAGCAGCAGCTTTTAACAATCGTGAAATACCTGCAGACTTGGACAAACTCCTAATGCTTCAGAAAGCTGAGAGTCGAGACGAGAAACCAAGTGTTATGCTTTTATTCAAGGGATACTTGCTGAAGAGGACTATCTGTTTGTTCTTGACTTGGTTCGCCATGACGATTGCATACTATGGACTATTGTTGAATATTGGAAATTTCAATTTAGGGAACTTACATGCTACATCAATCATACTGGCAGCTGTAGAAGTGCCAGCGATAGCAATAAGCATACCAATTTTGCTGAAGGCTGGAAGGAGAATACCTATCTTCATAAGTATGCTTGTGTGTGGACTTGCATGCGTTGCCAGTGAACTCTTCTCGATTTCTGTGAAGGATGACTGGGTGATGATCGTATGCCTAATGGTGGGGAAGTTTGCGATCGGTTCCACGAATATGATGCTGCCCATCTTCACAGCTGAGTTGTACCCGACCGTCATAAGAAACCTGGGCGTCGGAGCAAGTCAGATATCTGCCGGGCTGGCTCTGATTGGCATTCCGTACTTATGGAAACTGGTAAGCATTCTTTGTTTACTAACCGTCTAGGTACGGTGGACAGCACATCACTCTATCTATTTCCGGTCAGTCCTCCTTGCTGTATTGCAAAAAAATGCCATTGGGCAAGAGCGAGAAAAAAAATGGAAACGGGGTAACCTGATGTACTGTTGACTGTACATAGGATATGCACAAGAAATCGTAAGTTTTTTTTTATTACTGTCGTGTGCCATATTCTGATGTCTGATTGAATTCACCAAAACAATACGACATACAGCCATTAAGAGCGACCAGTAGAAATAAAATGAATATGTTATAAGTAGTTATCATTTATTCCATAAATAATAAGCTTCAGGTGCAGACAGAAACTGTTGAAGGAATACTGTATTTTATTGAGTGATCTAACTTCTAACGATATTTATTTATACTATGAACAGACGCAGTTGAACGTCCACCTGCCCATGATGACGATCGCGGCCCTGGGCGCGCTGGGCGGCGCCGTGGTGCTGCTGCTGCCCGACACCGCCAAGATCCAGCAGTCGCCGCCCTCCACGGAGAGGAAAGACAGCAAAATGTAAGAACTCACTTTTTTTAAACACTAGCTAATAATAATAATATTCATTTATTGCACAATACAAACAACAATAAAATACAAACATTTAAAACTAAAGAATGAGTGCATTTGAATACGCCAAAACAATAGGGTATCCATCGCCATCGTAGGGAGCTGTCCCGACAGACTTCGTACTGTTGTCAAACATTCAGTGTCACGTGACAGGTAGGAACAGTTGCTAAGAGAAAATTTAATTGTGGTTTGTCACAATATTCCTAGCATTTTCTAATGTTTACTCACCTTTCAAACCTTCCCTGGACCATTACAAATATTTCAAAACTAAGATTAGCCAAATCGGTCCAGCCGTTCCTGAGTTTTAGCGAGACTAACGAACAGCAATCCATTTTTATATTTAGATATTTATCTCTTTCGTTTGCGCTGAAAATCTGTCTATTGTTTTGTTTTCTAACAGTTAAAATTGCAAAGCAGTAAAACCATATTCCTTATTACAAACTAAATTGCATGCATGACTTTTTTTTTCTCAAACATATTGACTTGCATATTGAAGTTTTTGATATTTCATCAAAATCACAATTCTATTTTTGCTTGGAATACTAAATTATCAAATACACTCACGTTCACCACAAATTCGATGATGGCACACTGGTTAGATTACGGCAAATTTTGAACATAAACATCGTAGGGAGCCAGAAATTGTGCACACAAATACAGGGTGAATTTTCAGCTGGGCGTAAAAACCTGAACTATGAGGAATGTACAATATGTTCGGAAGATTCTCGAGCTCCAGTTTTATTGAAGATTTTGAAAACAACTTTTCCCTAGTCAGTGTCAGCAAGTGTATTTTTTTGTAATAGTAATAAGTCTAATGTTTTCATCTTCTTTGAAATAGAGCAAGAAGAACTCACCGGAAACGGGTAGCCTGTCATGCCGTTGACCGTACACTTACTTATCCCCTAAACTCTATCTTGTAGTCGAGTAAAGCAACTAAAAGTGGTTCTCCGAATGTTTTTGCAGATTAAAAATCCCTGAATTTATGAAAGTGATCTCAATATTTGTTTTGTTGTACTTTAGCATTTGTTTTTCAATGCGCCGACAAAATGGAAGCTGTAAATGTGTGCATGAATTTTTTACATATTTTTATATGGTCAAAAAATCATCGCCAGGTGTTGTTAAATCATTAAACACCAAATAAAAAAATAAAAAACTGTAAATAATAACTCAGCTAATGCGTTTTTGAACCATCCACAGTTAACTTGAAGGTATTGAGTATTGTATCACATGGGCGAAATGAATAGGAACATCACGGGAAACAAAATAAAAAAATATTAAAAATTGTCACGTATTTTTCGTCAGTACCAGTAAAGAACGTCAAACTACCATTTTTTTTTCTTCCCGACTTCTTATGCGTTTCATTATTATCTCCCGCCTATCTCATCAGTCTGTATCACGTAGTAGTCGTGTGTATCAGTCACTGAGAGTAAAAGTGGTAAAAATATATCGGTTTGAACTTCCAAAAATAAAGTTTGTCACGGTATGTGTCATTACCGTAGGATTTTTTATAAGAGAAAGTATTTCTTTAATCTTTATTCATATTTATTGTAGCATAGTTGATTCAGGATTGCTTACACACGTATTTTTTTAAACCACGCCCCATTAGTATTTATCCCTCACATAATTTTTTTCTCCAAAAACTTCATTACCGGTATTTCATCACCAGGAAATCACCACGCCTGGTGATGACAATGGTTGACTGGGAATGACGTTACTATACAGTACTTAGAATTTTTGTACTTGAAATATTCGTATTATACACGAGTTCACCTAATCATTAGACTAAACATTTAAAATTTTACCATGTTATCAATTGTATTACACAAATCAGACGAGTTTAAGGCGCAATGACGGTGATCTATGTAACACCCATATATGTATATATTCGTTTCAATTTAAGGGGCACGTAGGCCTCTGCCCTATAATGTCGATCAAGCCTTAATAAGGCCCTGCGTCAGCCACTAAAATCCCGGGTGGAGACCCTTGGCAGGCTGGCCTGGACCAACACAAACGGACTGGTGCACGCCAAGGCTCTGATAAAGGGCTACTCACACAAGTTCACCGCGGAGGCCCTAGGGCTGAGCAGGGGTCAAATCAGAATCCTCACCAGAACCCTAACAGGATACTGCCGGTTGAACAAACATGGTCACAGGATTGGGATCTCAGAGGGCCCAACCTGTAGATTTTGCCAGGACATGGACGAAACTCCGGTCCACCTCCTCTGCGACTGCGATGTATTATCGCAGTGTAGGTACCGCGTGCTGGGGAGTCACTTGCTTGCTCCCCAGGACGCCAAGAACACCGCTCCCGGGAAAATAGTACAGTTTATGGAGGCTGCTGGCCTGGAGAGTGATCTCTCAAGGGATGATGGCCACAATGGATCGGTAATGGTCGCAGTGGCCTATCGCTCAGGTGACATTCCCATCCACAACGAATAACGAAGCCTTAATAATGAAACATAGCTACAGCATCCAATACATTTGAAAAAAGATCGATGGTTACGAAACTATAGGAGTGCGTATTAGGGTGAGAAACCTCTCACTCAGAATGACCGGAAGATATTAGCTGAAGGACATATAGGTGGTGGCGAGGCCATTCTCGAAGATATCAGTTCAAATTGATCTGCCGTCAAGGCTTATTTCAGTGTAATTCTGGAGAGCTTCAACTAAAAACTTGCCAAGACAATTGAAGGTATGGCAATTCCAATTTAGGTAAGAGAACCACAAGAGAGAAGAGCTGATCGTCTGTCTGTAAAAAGGGGCACTCTTCACGACTATCTCTTTTTCCCAGAAGCCTTCTCAAAGGTTACTGATCTGGATCACTCATGACTACGAAGAGGCACATATTACGTAATGTATCAGTCAACATGGTGAAAACCATATGTGATAACTGTATAGTAACAGGTACGTTGAAATAAAGGACATACTGGAAATAACATGACTAAATTCTAAATTCCGAAAACTGAGAAGGCTTTCTAGAAAATGTTCACATGGATGGATCCAGATTTGATGACCTGGCTTTTAGAACAAACCACAGAAACTTTGGATCCATACCTTTGGCCCTCCTGACTGAATGTCGGTCTGCAAATCCCCAAGTCTTTCGACTTGCAACGATCCTGCCACACATTTTGCGCTTCTTCTACTCATCATTTCAGCCGAGAGACGCCCACTACTGGGCATAGACCTCCCTCCAAAACGATCGAACCCGTGCTGTCCGCATCCAGTGGCTTCCCGCAACCTTGTTCAGATCGCCAGTCCACCTTATAGAGGGCCTGCCCACGGAACGTATTCCGGTACGCGGACGCCATTCAAGAACCTTTCTGCCCCAACGGCCATCGGTTCTTCGCGCTGTGCGCCCTCTCACTGCCATTTCAACGATGCAATTCTTCGAGCGTTGTCTTAATTCTCCTGCGGATCTCTTCATTTCACGTCTGACTCCCATTGGTCATTACTGGCATACACACTGGTCAAAACCACGCGATTATATGCCGCAGCTTCCCGAACGTTGCCCCTCCGAGCTGGATTCCACGAGAGATCTTTTTCTCGAAGTTGGAAGTTGGTTCGAGTGGACTGTCTGTCCCAGGTAAATATAGTGGTCAACAACTTCGAGTGTAATGTTAACAACGTTAACTGGAGCGGGTGCAACATGGGCATTTGACATCTCTTCTACTCTCATAAGTTCTTTCATACTTGCTCGTCAGTAAAGGTGATGATGGTGATGTGAACTATCGGCTGCTTGCTCAATGGACTTCTAAGGAAGACTGTATCTGGGTTTTTAACACGAATCGTATTAGGGATATGATCGAAAAAAGGTTCCAACAGAGAAGTATGTTGGGCAGTATTGGTTGACAAAACTGAAGACGGCAGACAACAGTAGAAGCAGTGTTGAGTGAGGTAGAGAGTCTCTAAAAGAAGTTATTTTAAACCTCTTTATGCCAAGCTAAAGTTCGTAGCACACTAGAAAAGCACGGCAACTACACGGCTCCGACCCAGCAATTATCTTCCCATTCAAATTTGAACTTTCAGTTGTAAGGACGCGAGCTCGAGATGGACCAGGAGCATGACTCAATGGGACCGTGATCGATGGGCAGACCGCTTACCTATTGCTGTGGTAGCCGAGCAATGGTTGAGCAATGGTTAATGGAGGTTTAGAGGAGAGTGGAGTTGAAAAGAGGAAGCCTATACCCATCAAGGGGTGTACTCAGATGATGATGACAATATACGCAATACTACTCTTAATGAAATCCTACTTCATTGACATGATTCTATAGCATTTATAGCAAATGTCATTACCAGGAACATAACATCATTACCATGTCATTACCAACCTATTGCGGTCATTACCGGTACGGCCTAAATTTTGAAATTAAATATCTCTGAAAGTGTTGACTACAGATAAGTGCCTTAAACAGAAAATCCTTAGTTTTTTTATGTTTTATAACAAAACCTTGAAATTAGTAGTGCAAACCCATTTTCAAAAAACCGTCCAAAATAATTGCTGGAGAATCGATTTAGGTTGATTTACCCAGTCCTGTATCAAACTAGTAGTGCCATCTATTTCAGTTCAAATGTTACACTCACTGTATTATACTGTTTTGCTTGCAGGCCGACATTCGATAACTCACCGTGCAACGGAACGTTTACTGCAACTGACGAGAGAGGGCATTAGCATCGAACAAATACAGACAATATTCAGAGTGCTATGAATAATGTGGACATTGCGAGTTGGGGCCGGCGCCCACTATCGGCATCGGCACGCTTCAGGATTTTAAGGTGGCAAATAGCAATATACTTTAACATTATGGCAATAAAGTAAAAGTTTCCGTGATGTGTTCTCGTAAAAACAAAATGCATTTGTTCTGTTTCTGTTTCGGTATTTTCTACTTTATTGCCATTATGTTAGAGTATATTACTATTTGCCACCTTAAAAGCCTGAAGCGTGCCGATGCCGATAGTGGGCGCCGGCCCTTAGTGTGTAGGAGTGTAACAGTGAGAAAATATTCGAATTTAATACTAGTAAGCAGGAAGAAATAGGTCAAATGTAATACGTAAGGTATACATGTATCATTTCTTTGATTTATCTAGAAACTAAACTATGCTAATGCTAACTAGCTAATATGTTGATAACTTCGTCTTTATTAATTACAAGAGTTAACTTTCGATTGTTATGAGAATAAATTCTTGCGTATTTTTGTTAAATAGAAATAAAAGCATTAGGATAAGATAATTTTACATAAAGTAAGATTGTACATAGTAAAAATGTTTTAAAATTGTGGCACTCTAACCTGGTTTACCTATGATTTGCTGGACAATCAGTTAAACTAGGATTAGATGCAACTTCAAAATATGTAAAAGAAAGTTTACGACCATCTTTCTCAAGCCTCCAATCGAATATTACCTTAATGACACGTGACTTGTCACCTGAGTTTTGTATGAACCTGAAATGAGCAAATTTAACAGTTCCCGTAATATTTTTCCTAAAATACATTGTGTCGGATGCGTGAGCAATTTGGGCCCTGGACTATACAGTTGGGTCACTTAGGACCTGCAATCTGTATTCTATTCTCAAATGTGTAGGTACTTTTAAAATTAGGTGGGTATAGGTATTCAGTTCTAGAGATTTCTCTCGCTGCTGACCCGCCAAATAAGTATTTATATTCTAATTTAATTAATAATTAATTTTGAAATATTCCTTATTTCCCGTTTTGACTACTTACAAACTACTGTGTTGAGGCTTCTTCGTTTAAAGCCACTCTTCTGCTGCGTATTTTATTACTTTTCGGCTGCAATCAAATATTACTGCTAATAATGATGCCATGTGCGTCATTGCATTGTTGCCCAGCATAATTAATGACACAATTTTAACAAAAACAGGTATCTACTAACTCTGTACAGGTCTCTCTATGATAATAAATCTTCTATTTGCACACCATAAAGAAACAAACAACATTGCAAAGCAATTTAGAACCATAATACTTACGTTTACGAGTAGTCAAACTCTTCTTAATAATGTATGAATGCCTTTATGAGTTACCAGTATCTGGTAACCAGAAACAAGAGAACCACAGACGTGGCTTATGCCAAGTGGGCTATTAGTAAACATTCCTTTTTTATGCTGTCTAGAGTGAAGTCACGAAGGAAACAATATTCAAGAGCCGTGTCATGTGAACAGATTCCACCAAACTTGTTATAAACTGGAGTAATTGGGATTATACAACAGTCTTGTTTAGTAAATTACCTCGAACGTCTGGTAAAGAAAACAAAACATAAACACATAACAAAATGTTAGTTTTACAAGTGATGTTTAAATTGTTATTACATATCTGGCTAAACGTGATGACCAGATTTTAGAGTAGAGTTAACCTCAAACTCTACGGCACAGCGAGATAACAGTTTTTTTCAAAAAGACATTATTTTGTCGACAGGCTGTAGGCCTAGCGCGAACCTTTGACGTTTTGGTAATCGAAAGGTAAACGATACTTTTATTTCTTAAAGATATAGGAAATATAAAAAAGTGTCGTTTACTTTTCGATTACCGAAACATTAGCGGTTCGTGGTTAGGCCTACAGATGTCAGATGTTAAATTATGGATATCTGTTTGGTTGATTAAACTCATATCCACTATTACTCGGGTAGAAACGAAGTGGAGAGTTTAAAGTGGACTGACTCTACATAATTTATATTATTTCAAATCAAGAGGGAGAATCTGTTTAACTGCCTTTGAAAAATATTGGTAGCTTACCGCACTTTTTTTTTATAACTAATATTTTAAAAGAAATATGCGGCACCTATCATTGCTTGCTAGGGTCATAAGTAAATGCAGTGCAGTAAAGCTAGAAACTTCGCTTACAAACAGACATTTCACAACTGCTTTCAGTTAAGCTTGTATCCAAATCCTGTAGCTATAGCTCAAATTGAGGTACTTTATAAGAAATATAAAGTTTTATGTACCTGTTATGTTACCGCGTAGTGACTAATGTATTTATTGTATAGTAGTTATAAAAATAAAACAAGTTACCATTTAATTAACGTAAGCAACTAATAGTTAGTTACAAAATAATTTCCAATGGGTCAATTCATTATTGTTGTATTTACAAGGCCCATGTACTTATATTAGGTCCTAATAAGAAATATATAAATAGCTATACCTAAGCTATTAAATCAATTTTTTGTCAAATTATGTAAAAATGTAACCAGTTGGTGGTTTATTGTTTTTGTACAATTAAGAATGCATTATGAAAACGTATTAGCGAATACTTGTCGACGCAACAACCTGGTTTAAAACAATTAAATAAGTACTTTTGTAACAACTTGGTTTAATTACTTTACTTAAGAGTTATCACCCAGTATTTGTTTTACGCAAGATTAGGAGCATTAGGAGCATTAGGAGAGACTAACCCCCGAATTCACAAACGTCAATCAACGCCAAGCGCGCGCTCACGCTCATGCTGTCCCGTAAAATATCAATATAACTGAAAGGTACGGTTGATGTTAAAATTGACCTCAGTTTTCGACCTCGCCCCCCCCCCCTTTTTCGCCCCCTTAAGTCGCCTCTTACGACATTGGCTGCATTCATACGTCCCAGACCACAGGGCGAGCGCTTTGGAACCTAACTATGTCACTGCGCTGCTCCGACATGGCTCCGACGTCATTTGATCTAGAGGTTAGTACCTATTAGTCTTCCCCACAATGCCGTTGATCTTTATAATAGACGAAGGTCACAAGGTACGACGAAGGACACATAAAACAAAGAATTCTAGCTCTCGAGGTACTATGGGATAATCTAAAACCCCCCAATCGCATGCCGGGCCACGCGCAGTGTACAGTTCTGTTAGTTACCCGATATTGAATGTTTTACTTACTATCATTAACACCCTTCTGTAAAATTATCGACGACATTAGTTGCTGAAGTTATGTTGATCGACATGTTAATAGATACCGGCTTTTTTCCTAAATATTATGTCCTCTACAGGTAAGGCCTGGTTCCGTGGCCGTAATACTCCAAATATTAGGGGACAGGCCGCTGCGCCTACCCTCCAGCCCAGTCATTTTTAATCACTAAAAAAAGTTATGCTGACTGGTAAGTGAGAACTGTGAAATGTGCAAAATGACAGCGTAGTTCCAGACTAATAAAAGATATAAATAAGAGACAGCAACACAATCATTTCTCTCGTTATGGAAAACAGAAACAAAACACCCAGACCTAGAACCAATATCTATTCTTATTTCTTATTAAAGAAACGTTACCATTTATTAATTATACCTATAAACCCGAACCCTTTACATCACAGCTCGTACCCACTGCGCTACGAGGGTCGTTAATTATAACTAGTAAATTACCAGAGGCTTCTAAGCAGGACAATACCAAGCGCAACACGTGTGGACACAGAATAACAGGGACGTTGACTCCTCGCGTCTAGGGCACTGCATTCCCTTGCCTGGTCATTACAACATGTCGGTAACGGTGACGCGCTGTGTCGGCGTCACACCTGGACGTGACCTGCGTGCTCATTGCAGATGAATATGTACCGACAAAATTCAAATATTCAGTTACAAAAAAGCAAAGGGTATGGTATTTTATGTTAGTTAGTTCATAGTTAGTTTATAACGTTTCTCGCGATATCATAAACTTTCAAAGACTTGTCGTCTGCGACATCTATTTGCTTGACATTGATTTCCAGAGCGGCCGGTTGTAGGCGGCCTGCATCGATCCTCCATACATCCATCCCTGTGATCTTCATGAGGTCATTCGTCCACTCCACCTCCACCTCTTTCAACCAAATCTATTGAAACTGTCAGTAATACTAGTTTCTGCAAAGATGTATTGAAAATGACCTGTTTGAAGGCACAATCATTTTACATTAATTATTTTAGATAGTCTAAATCTATTTGTGTATTTGGGCCAAGTAGTCTCTTTCCAGGCGCGGCAAGATAAGGAAATAACACGCTGCACTGAAAACGCCTGGAGGAGCGATTGGATTGGTCCTTGAAACACATAATGTAAGGCGATATACCTTTATCTTTCAAACGCAAAACCATGGACATGTGCATCCTCCCCATCCTCACATACGGCGCCCAAACTTGGTCTTTGACAGACCGTCAGAAGTCCGCCCTCGAGGTATGTCAGAGAGCGATGGAGCGTAGTATTCTCGGTGTCAAATTGACAGACAGCATACGCAACACCATCATACGCTCAAAGACAAAACTTACTGACGTTTCCCAAAAGGCTGCTCAGTTGAAATGGGATTGGGCTGGTCACGTCTGCCGCATGCCGCCGGAGCTATGGGCTAGAATAGCGACCGAATGGGTACCCCAAGATAGAAAACAGCCTCGCGGCAGACCTAGAAGGCGGTGGCGGGATGAGTTGGACTCCCATTTGAAAAATTGGTCCATCACAGCTTTGGACCGCACAGAATGGATAAACGGTAGGGAGGCCTTTGCCCAGCAGTGGGACACTACAGGCTCATAATAATAATAATAAAAATCTATTTTACAATAATCAGGCACATTAGGAACGCTTTTAACACTTGAAAAGCAACTACTTTAACGCCCCACTTAGAATTGTATTCTTCTTTTATCTTTAACAACCATAGTCACATGTGTGTAAGGTCTTCCTTGTGTATGTTATAATGTCAATATAATGGCCGAAGAAAATGCTTTGGTGTTACAAGCTGAGCTGGGGCAATGTTTCGCCAGAGCTCTTGCAGACATTGAGTAGAACAGACACAATTCTCGAAATCTACAAGCTGACCCGAGACTTTACAACTGAGTACCTACTACTTACTATCTGAAACTTTTTTTGCCTGAGATGAAATGCTCGCTATTTGATCACAATCTCATTCGATCTTATTTTAATGATGATGTGGTCGACCCTCGCCTAGCAAACACATGTACCTAACCATTTGCTTGAAGAAGAACAAGTTGTAATGCTCTGACTACACATAAGCAGCAAACAAAGTACTTTACTTAGCGGAATACCGATTGAGTTTTGTTCACCTCTCGCATATTAAACTAGATCAGATTGCAAAGTGTGAGTCTATGCCTTCTGTGAAGCGCTTCATTCGAGTCTACGTTACCTAAACTGACAAATCATACAAAACTAGAGCAGCAAACTCTTGCCAGGAAGTTCGTTATCAACACTTTTTCAATAAGTAGGCTCCTGATTTACCTAGTTGGTGACTTGCTGTTGATTCTTTGCCTTGCTTACCTTTTTTTACATACTGGCTGGTCAACTCCTTTAGAGGGGAGAAATTATATCATTAGGCCCTGTCAAACGTACTTACCTCAGTATTTAACAGTAACAAATTGTCGTGGTCAACAACCTTTGCATGTGACATAAATACATTTCAAGTGCAGCATTTGAACGGCATGAATATGACCCCGAAACCGGCCCTATTGTGGCAAATGGAATACGTGTCGAATCGGTAGCAATGATTGAAAAGGCGATAGAGGACGGATAACGGAGCTTCCTTTCTGTGTCCTGTGCTGGTAATGAAGGCAGTGGTTCTGGGAATAGTATGCCGCCGGGAACGGATTTATTTTTAACTCGCCGCCGTGCGGAGTTTTCATTGATGAAATGTGGTATCAATAAGAAGCAGTCTTGATGTGTAAGTATGTGCTTAGCCTCGCCGCGTGGCCTAGGTAAGCGTACATAATAAGTAGCAGGTGCGTGAGTACTATAAACCAGAGCAGGGCAAGAATCTAGAAGGCCTGTAGGAACTAAGACATCTACGCTGGAAGGGATTAGAACGTTTAGTTAAGAAAAGTGATTCACTTTTCCTGTTTATGTGTTGTATTTATTTTCTTCCGCATAACAATCATAAAGTAATCCGACGACATTTTAGATGTTTTTTTCAAAAACCGAAGGTAAGAAAGATGCTTTAGTCTGTATGATAAGTATACGAACGATAGAAAAATCACAGGTGTTTTAAAATAACGTTGCACTGATTAACGCTAAACCACTTGAGACTTCTCTCTCTGCCGGTTGCATCAGAAAGACAGAAACTTTAATCGGCTTAAAAGTACATCAACTTTTAAAAGAACACACATTCTGGCACAATGATGAAAAGACTTGGGGCTCTGTAAGAATGCCATAATTTATGTATGCATTAAAAAAAAGATCACCTAATCAATCACTAAGTATAACATGCAGATCCATACAACTACTTGTACGTTGTTGTTACGAGTAAGTGCGGTTATCAAATTCTTTATTGCCTATAAATGCAATAGTTACAGTTTAAATTAATTATGATACCAATTTTCGCTTGATCAGCGAGTAGAGAGCCAGATAAGAAAGTCTTTCATGAAAACTGAGTTTCCAAATGGTTCGGACGAGCAATCAGCGTCATCGGGGAATGAACTGTTATGGCCACATAACTCTCACTCGCGGTGATGCTGGTGCCGCTACACTTTCGCACGCGTGACCGGACTGCGGCGGTGCAGTGACGCAACACCCCAAATGCATTATCCTGCAATGTTGCCGTTGAAGAGAATGATTTGGACAAATGCGGTTTTTGGGGCAATGCTATTCTGAACGAGATGTGTCGCGCCACGATGATGTTGTTTTACAGGTCAAATCCTTCTAATAAAGCCATTAGCACATAATGAACTGAAAAAGCCCAGCACATAGGTACTAAGTAACTTCAGTTAAAATTAAGACATTTTTAAAATTATAGATTTTTTTGTATTAGGTACTGAATATAAGGCCATTCCGGAGCAATTTAAGTGTGTTTGTTTAATTAAATGGGAGAGAAAAATTATGTCAAAAATCATCATAGCAAGAGTACCTAAATTGTTGTCTTCCGACATTGATACGTGAGCATACTATGCAGTTGAATGCTTTTGGAATTTTCGTCCGAAATTTCGATTGCTTTATAAGCAATAACAAATTGCAAGTAGATGCCTTTGTTTCATTTCGTTTAATAATCAAATTCTAGTTTACGTTATTAGCTATAAAAGTTCTAACGACTTCATAGTTTTAACCAGTGTCGTGTTAATGCTTATTATGACGTAACAGCCACTAAACGTGTAGTTACAAGGCACGGTATATTGCTACACCTGGCATGCTGAGAGCATTCGATTGAATTACAAATCGAAAAAGCACAATACAAGAGCAATGACGGGACGAATCGGATGTTACGTCACGAATTTTTGTGTTCTTATTGCCAAGGTTTGTGATACATACAGGAATAAGTAGCAATATTGTCATTACTGGGTGGCAATTGAAGGCAAACACAACTTGAGACGCTCAAGGAGAATGGAAGTCCGAATTAATGTTGCAGAAGTTTAGTGGATGCAGGCTCTGGAAATCTATGCGGGAGACCTGTGTTTAGCAGTGAACGAAATGCGGCTGTTAAGAAGTAATGGTTGCTATAAAACATTTATTGACAAGCTTTGTGAAAACTGTTGAACATGGTATGGACATTTTAACAGGTTCCACGAAGTTTATCGTACTCTTTTTTTAAATATATTTACCTAATGGTAAGTGATACTGTGTTTTTTAGAATTTTCGACCCCATTTGAATTCCCGTGCCATTTTTGGTGCTGAGTTTCAGGAGACCCTGTATACGTTTATTTATTATAACCGTCCTGCTTAGTTTGGGGTCAGATGATCTTTCTGTAAAGATATTAACTCAGATGTTAAAATGTTTTAGTTGTATCGTTTTAAGGAAATAAATAAATAGTTAGACACAACTAACAAAATGATCGTTACATGAATGATTGTCATGGGCGGGAAACATGGGCTGGTTAGGTAACGGAGTCATCGAGCGAGAGTCATCGAGCCAGTCTTATCAACAGCAGATATCAATCCATTTTTGGATTACCTAATTTAACATAAACAACGTTAATGTGACTACTATTATAAATCGTACATTTACACCTAGACGAGTACAGATATCTAGATCTTCCGAATCTGAAATAAATTGATCGTGCAACAGCCTATTAAACCTAGTAGCTATGTAGGTGTATCAAATACTTCTAATTCAAATGCTACAAATGCATTAAAACAAGAAATCCTTGGCTGAGACCGAAGTGAGCTATCTAATGTATGCATGCAGTGTATAGTCAGCATCAAAAGATGTATGCTAACAGAGTGATCAAGAAGATACTCAATACTCAATACTCAATCATTTATTGTATTTCACAGTGTAACTTAAAGATCTTACATTTTTATATGGATCACCATGAACCCTGTCGGGCACAACAATAGTGGAAAGGAGGAATACTCTTATTGAAATAAAGACTAAAATATGTATTATGACTTAAATAACTTAACTTAGATATTGTGGGTTTGACAAAAGCTATTGGTAAAATTGCTAACAACGATATACTTATGTGGGTTCAAGCCTTACTAAAATCTTAATTGAGGGAATCATGTAGTGATAAGGTATTATTTCTCCTCACCTCAACTATGAGGTGGAATGAGCCAATACTCCAACATGCGGGCTCAGTGCGGATTGTCGGTTTCTTAAATCCTTCAGACAAGTTTGAGCACACATCATTTTAATGCTGACTGTACAATATACCTTTAATTTATTACAACTCAAGAAGATAAATGAAATCTGACTACGAGTAGGTAACTACTTACAGGCAAACGTTTTTTGCAAAATATTTCTGACATTTCTTGATCTACACAAAACTAGCTTAGATCAGTTCTTCAAGTACCATTCATAATCGGGCAAAGAAAGCACTGTCAGCTACATAGGTTGCTGACAGAAGTTGTCAGCAATTTATGTCATCAGTCACGTTGAGTTTGTTGAAGTTTGTTGAGTCTCCTCCACTCATAGAAGCCAGGGGTCTCACAAGACCTAGGGGCAAGAGCGGTCAGACTGGCAGATCTTGTGTCGACAGTATGTGTGCACCTACCAATTGTAACAATAATGATCATGTGACTGATCTTCAATACAAGTGCGATTTTGAGTAATGGTTAAGACTGTGGTTAAGATTTTGGCCATAACACCCGAAGTCGCGGGTTGCTTTCACGCACAGTGCGAACATTTGTGGGCATGAGCATGTATGAATATGTCTGTTGGTATTGGTCTGGGTGTTACCTATATTATTTCCAAGAAGAAATATTAAGTATGTTTAGTCGTCGTCTACTATCCCAAGCAAGACATTTATTTAAAGCTTTTTAGACTGGGACTAGACTGCGCTGTGAGAAATAACGTACAATCATTTTTTAATGTTCTACGACTGTCTTACTAAAAGAAAATTAAGATAAAAAAGCACAATCTAAAGATATAAATGTATAAACTAGTATTACATAGATAAAACGTGCATTTTAATAACAAAACAATTGTGCTTATGGTAATGAATAACAACTCATTACCAATAATATTATAAGATATCATTGCTCATTAACCTATTACAATATAAACATAAGTATTCATAATTAATGCATTGGCCCAGATAAATGTATTATGAAAAACTAAGATATTGCAGAAGCAAACTTGAAAATGCCGCAAATGGTCACGGTAGAGTACCCATTGCTACAACGGACTAGAGGAAAGTATCTACTTCATAAACAGTACTAACACAAACTTAAACGCAGTAATTTCCCTTGCCTTGTTTTTAATAATAATCAAACAAGCCATTGTTAAAAAATAAAAACTTAGTAACTATGATAGTTATAGCTACCGATTTCATGCAATTTGCAGACTAGAGCGTTGTATGCGGTACCTTGAAAATCTGGGTAGTCAGGTTATGTATTAAAAGCCTTAAATTTTGAAAAATCAAGATTTGTAAAACAAAGTAGACAATATATTTTTTTGTGGTATAGGATCACAAGTCTGGAGCTCCTACACAAAATAAATGATCACATTTTTATTTACTTATTTTTGTTGAACTTGATTTAGTCAGGCGTTTATAAAATATAATCATTTAATTTTTAAATAATCTAGTTTTTAGACTTTCATTTCATCAATGTTTACTGATGATTAAGCATGATTTTAATGTTGTATCCAATATATGAAATTCGATTATTAGCAGATAAATAAGTAGGTACTTACTCATAAACTAGAACACTGTTGTTCATCTTCCATATTTAAAAACTCCTCGTTATGCTATTTTTATAGCACCTTTGCAAAAGCCGCAACCGCGATGTAGTCCATTAAAATTCCACGACAAGTATAAGCCATAAATCGAAACAATTGGCGTCAGGGATACGAAAAATTATACAATCGAATTTTAATTAATTGTACTAGTAGCGGTATCATCGCGTTTAGTGCAGCCGAATTGTGTTGTAGGCTTCGTCGGTGGGGTGTTGTTGGGCGGCTCGTGCGTCTGCAACCAGGCAGGTTGCAATAAGGCATGGTGGTCGCGTACGCGCAGGGCGAGAGTGGGCGACCTCATATAGCTTGCGCGGGAGGCGTTTCCTTTATTTGCTAGTTGTCCGTCGCGTGCTAGTGACGTGTGGACACAGGACAACATGCGCACTTTATTGGTGAGTACTGTGACGTGCCCTGCCAAGGGCAATTGCATCAGACCTTGTGCTTTTTAACATTTCTAAAATCATATTTTCTTTGATATAGCCGTGATCACGACTGCTGTAAAGGAGTCGAAACGTCGGGTTAGAAAATGAAAGAAAATATAACACCGCGAGTAGAATCCGTAAAGTTGTTTTATTTCGATAACGTAAACTTATCCAGGGAACGAAACTTTTTTAAATAATTGTGATGAAGTTAATATTTATGTGCAGTGTTACATATTAATAAGCATTAAATCATTCCTTTTTCATTGCATTCCAAAGTATTACTAAAGTGGTTTAATTAAAAAATTTACGGAATTTTGAAATCAATCGGGAATAGCAAATAAGTACCGAGGACGACGCCTTCTAGTAAAGTTTTGCAGTGAAATAAATTCATGTAGGCATGCATAGAACACCGAATTTGCAAATATTAGAAAATCATAAAAGTTACTCCTTAAGCTTTTCAAATAAATATTTAAAGTGATTTTACGTGATTTATAACAAGTAACTCACATTTAAACAGTTTTTGAACCTAAAATTCGACATATTCTAAGTTTTCAACTAAACTATGCTCGTAGTTAAGCGCGGCCTCAAATTCCTAGCTATTATGCGAAAGTAGTGCATGTTAAGTAAGATGCAGATATTTTTGTAAGGACGCGGATTGTGCAAGTATGCCTAGTGACATAATGAACAAATTGCCTGATTTAGATTCAACGATAGGCATCCGAGCACTACAGTGCATATAATTAGATCGACATAATAATAGGTAAGTAAGTATATGTACTGAAATAAGGTCGACACTGATACTTACTGGCATTCACAATAAAGATATTGGTTTGCATGTTAACCTTGGATGGCGGTCGTGGCTGACAAGGTATTTCAGTACTGTCGCAAATCTCAGTGCTCGATAACCTTTCGACACAAAAATATATTGCCCTTCTTAATTCATAACGCGGAACTAATTGTTTACTGTGAACGCATTATTAGGCAAGCGACTTGTCATATTAACCGCTAAATTACGTAAAACACGCAACTTTTACTGACAAATGCCGTACTTGCTACTCTGTTATTACTAACTGGCCTAACTGGGTGGATAAAAGTGGATAGATATAACTTGTTATAGATATTAGCAGTGAATTGTATCGGCAAAAAGACAAGATTTGAAACTCGGTTGCCTTACCGGTCTTGGTCGGCCGCTACCTAATATAATAGTTATCGATCCAGAATTCCGTCGCAATTTGGTAAAGTGTGGGAACTAAATATCTCTCGATTGACAGTAGCTTATCTACTAGAGGTAAGACTGCCAATCACCTATAGTAGAAAGTGTAGTGTTACTGAAGTTATACATCGGTATTAAGTATAAAATTTATCCGGCCATTGATTTCATTTCACTTTATGGTTTTAGCTTACAAATACGAGTAGTGTAATTAACTAATCACTAGCAGTTTAATAATGTCTACTTGTTATGTGGTTTATAGACACCTAGCAAACCGTCTTAAAACAGTATGGACAATTTAGTAAGACAATCCGAAATAGAAACGTATAAACCTGGTTACATATATTTTGGATTTCTTTAAAAATGTACAAGGCCCCTTCACAATGAGATACCTAACTACTTGCAATAATATATTGTTAACTGCCCACCAAGTTTGTGAGTAATACCAAAACTCCTACGCCTTTCTGTACATTAAACATTGTAGTGTGCAACACAATAAAATTACTAAACCCACTGTTCATGTTCAATACCATATAGAGATAGATGGATATAAATAACACATAAACACATCAGTAGAACTGCATATGCTGTTTTTAAATACTAAATAGGTATAAGGATTTTTTTTATTAAAAGTAAATAGATCCAGGAGCGAATGATAAATAAATGATGTACCCATTTACATATTTTCAAAAGTATAAGCCGAAAGGCTAATGAAATGTCTTTTGGCTAACGTTTTTTTTCTGGCTGATACCCACTTGCATTACCTGCTCAATTTAAGAAGTGATAAAATTCATCTTTAAATATTTTGATGCTTATTGGTCTTCATAAGTTAGTGGTATACCCACATGTATGAGATACGAGTACTCTTTATGCTTGTGCGGTATGGTTTTATGACTGACCCATTTTGTTCACTGCAGCACAATATCCAAATACACTATCGATATTCTATCATCGTGAGTGTTGACATTTTTCTAAGTGTTTTTTCGCCACACTGTCCCATTACCCTAATAAAAAAGAGTTTCAAAGAGTTTGTACCTTTTTTTCTTATGGTGTTCAAAGTTGGTATCGTATTTGAGTACTTAGATACTTCCACTTAATCACTGGATATTATCTCACTCTTTCACGTTGTCGCTTTCCTAGGACAGTATTATCCTAGCAGGCCATTGCAGTTTGCGGAATTTACCGCTTGCGCGGCATAACAGTTACGACACTCAGTTATGTTACACTTACTTAAATAAACAACGTTCCGTATCAATATTAATCGTGATTTAGTTGTTTTCGATTAAAATTCCGCATGACGAACTTATGTTATGCACGTATCCGTAACGTTAATAAAACCAAAATATCGATGAGTGTAGATATTTTTGAGTAGAGAACTTCTCACGCTTGAGATGTCTTTGCTTAGCTGGTTTATGTTTTTTGAGCATAGATAAGCAAATTTATTTCAAACGTAGATGTTAACTCTTCTCTAGTTTCAACTAGTGACTTAGGTCTTGAAATGGGTAGCCTGTCATGCCATTGAACGTAAATCAAAATCATTCTTGTAGACATTGAAACTAAAAAAGTTGCCAAAGGATTTTTATAATGTTTAAGGAGGTTTAAAAATTATGTAGGCACATCAGGCTACCCATTTCCGGTCAGCCCTTCTGGCTCTATTGCAAAGAAATGTTATTTGGCAAGAGCAACACAAGATGTTCGTACATACGTTCATAAAAAAAATAACATTAGGTTATTGGAGCCCGTTAATCAAATTAAAAAGGTATCAAAATGTAATATCACATACAAAATTCACTAAAAACAAAATCGATGAAAAACTGAACGCGCGCGCTTACAAAAGACATCAACGTAGTCGGATCGAGTCGCGTGCGCAGCGCGACTGCGTCATCAGTCTCAATCGGCAAATTTGACACATTTTCTATGAAAAATTTGTCAAATTAGACAATTGAGACTCAATTACGATACAATTGAAGCGTTCTAAAATTAGCAGACTTGGAGCCCAGTAGGCCTAGCACGAACGTTTTGGTAATCGAAAAGTATTTGATACTTTTTTTTCTTTTTCCTATGACTTTAAGAAAAAAAAGTATTCCTCCCAAAAGGTCCCATTGTTTTTATTACTGTATTAACAAGGTCTATATTTGGGTTGAAATTTGGTAGTTATTATTAACTGGTAATAAAATAATATTAGAAAAGTCTCTAATTCATAAAAAAGTGAGATAAGGCATGGTACCGTACGTCTAATCCTGTATAAATACTCCTTAACCATCCAGATGTTCGCGTCAAAATTTAGTTGATAAAAAAGTTGAAAAAGGGGCGTTATATAACAACAACAAAACAAGTGAAATAGGGATCGAATGACAGTATACATTTTAATAAAGCGCTTGGTGTTTATTCATGACGTTTGGTAGCGTGTTTCAAATAGTGCGTTACGGCGCTTGTCGCAGGTTAATGTGTCGGCAGATGCTTATTATCGCTATTACTACTGTTATATCATTTAATTACCTGTCTGTCCATCGATAATATCGACACGATAATTGATGAATGATTTACGAGTCCCTCGGAGAATTACATCAATGACCTGTTCATGTTCGTGTAATCCCATACATTATCTACATAATGCACCTTTGCTTACTTTAGCTAATAGCTGTTATTAATTATTACATCAGTGTATTTACTACGTCTGTAGTTTTAATAATAATGAGTGAAAGCACTTCCTATTTAACAGCGAACATTTTTTTTTTATTAAAAATGTTCGCCAATTTAATTTGTTGACGATATGGGGCATGACAAGTGGTAGTTTGAACCCGTGGAACAATATCGTGACATTAGCTGGCGTATTTTCCCATGAATGAAGTTAACTAACAATTTGTTTTTAAAAATAACACATGATTAAAATGGATACGGAAATTATTATAAGACATTATTATAAGATACTAAGTCGCTCCAACTACTTGCAAAAACAACCTGTATAAATGTCGACTTTAGTTTAATCAACAGCACACAATAAAGATAGACTGTTATTGACACCGCTTTGAAAAGTGTAATTATTATTTCAGACAAGTTACTTAATTTGATTGTATTAAGCGATAGGTTAGACGTATCAATTGCATAATATTATGGGTGAGGTGTGGCCGCTGCCTCAAAAGCTTCCGTCTAATGACTTATTGAGATTTCGCATTCATATACCTGTTAGTTTCAAACGAATGGTGAGAACTTATGTCAAAAGTAAATTGATAACATTCAAATCAAGTCGTCGAATGTTTAGTTTAAAAGCCGGTGGCAAACATTTATAGCCAGCTGTAATAGTTACCTAACAATAATTTAACAAGTTTCACATCCCGATTTTAAAATCATGTCGCTTTATAGATGTAATTCAAAAATCGGCAGTGGTTTAGTAACATGTGATGATTCGATTACATCACTATTGGGACGAAACATCCTCTCTATGGGAACATCTAACCAATACACACACAGCATGCTCTCTGTCGGGATTTCATCTCGGCGTCCACTGGGCGGACGACGGGGAAACTGTCCGGGGCGATGGCCCCTTTCAGTGGTAGAAGTCGCCTACTGCTACGACAGTAGGGTCGCTGGGGTGCCACTGGCGAGGCTGGGCCTGCGAGCCAGTGGTGTTGCCATGTTCGTTGTGATGTTTGTTGTGATGCCGGCGAGGCCTGGGCCTCCAGCCGGCATCGCCGAGTGGGTCTAATCCGGTAGTGGCCCGGCCGCCAGCGAGGCTTGCGCCTGCGAGCTAGCAGCCTGGGCTGGGTCTTCTTCATCGATGAGGAGGTCGCGGGGCAGAGCCTTCCTGTCCGGAGGGCGGGTGTGGTAGGGCGCAATGTCCTGTATGTGCGGGTGGTGGGACGTCTTTGCCCGCCCGAACATCCGCGTGGCCAGGCGGCCCACGAAGGCCCCCAGGGATTCCATTTTCAGATCCTTCTGAATTCTGTCATTTCTGACGAAACGAGGGGCTTTCACTATCGTTCTCAGAGTCAGCGATTGCTGGGCATCTAACTTCCTTCTGTGGCACTCTCCTACCAGCGCATACCACGCTGGGGCTGCGTAGGTGAGGCGAGAACGCACATAGGCTTTGTAGATGCCCAGTTTCACTCGTGTCGGAAGATTTGATTGGAGCAGCGGGCGGAGTCGAGCTCGCGTGGAACGGGTTGCTCCTACCACGTTCCTCACATGCCGGTTCATGGTCAGGCGGCGGTCTATGGTCACACCCAGGTACTTGGCCGCTGGGGACCATTCCACCGGCTGATCTTGCAGGGTCAGTCTTCGAGGCATCTTCGTTGTGTAGCTAAGGAGGACGGCTTGCGTCTTCCCCACATTGACCGACAACCTCCAATCATCCAGCCACGCCGGGAGCCGGTCCAGGACTCGCTGCATCTTCAGTGCGGCGTGGTGGGGCTTGATGGAGGTTGTGATGTAGGCGGCGTCGTCAGCGTATAGAGCAAGCATCACGTTGTCATCGGAGGGGATGTCATCCGTGTACCGGGCGTAGCACACGGGCGAGAGACAGCTGCCTTGCGGGACTCCGGCTTTGATGGGTCTGCACTCGGAGAGGGCGTCTTCCACTGCCACTTGGAAGTGCCTGTCTTCGAGGAAGGTGGCCACAGTCTTGACTATGCGACGGGGCATAGTAGACGTGGCCAGCTTGTATAGAAGACCCGGGTGCCAGACGCGGTCGAACGCTTTCTCCATATCGAGGAACACTGCCACCGAGTGTTCCTTGCGATTGTAGGCGGCTGCTATGTGGTGAAGTACTCGCGCGAGCTGGTGGGTGGTGGAGTGCTCGGCGCGAAAACCGAACTGCTCCTCTCTTGGCTCTATGTGTGGCGTCATGACGGGTAGAAGCATCTTCTCGAATACCTTCGACATATTTGGCAGCAAAGTGATGGGCCGATAGCCCTCCGGTTTGGTAACATTCTTCCCCGGCTTAGGCAGCATGACTACGCGTCCCTGCTTCCATATCTGTGGGAAATGGCCGAACCGTAAAATTCCATTTACGAGGCGAGTTAGGGCTGCGACTGAGCGTGGTGGGAGGCGGCGCAGCGCCTCGTTCGGGATACGATCCGGGCCCGGGGCCTTCCTTAGTGGGGCGCGTCTGAGTGCTCTTTGCACTTGGCCGGGGGACATCACAATCGGACTCTCGTCGGAGGCTATCGGCTCCTCGAAGTATGTACGAAGGTATTCGGTCACCATCTCCGTATGTTCGTTGTTTCGCGTCGGGTTTGGGCGAAACTGCCGTTCCAGGTGGTCCGCGATGCTCTCTACTAATTACGGGGTTTACCTACTCATAAGTAGTAACTAATCTAGTAACTCTTTCAGTTTAGTTAATTTTCGTTGGAAACGTAGTTCCTCTCTATGGGCCGCAAAACAAAGCTTAAGGTCAACCTACATACCATGGAGAGAGCCATTTATTTAAATTAAAACTTTGCCTAGCCCGTTGGATGTAAGGTCGAGCAATTAGCGTTAAAAACTAAATATCCGCTTTATTTTACCCGTCCGTTTAAAAAGTCCAATATTAAAGAGAGTTCGATCGTTAGCTTGAAAGTGCTCAGTTTACCACAGGCCAGCGATGTGTTCCTGGTATGAATCGGTCACGGTTCAGAGCGGTGTCTTCAGCTCTGCCGCCGCTTCACGCCTGCTAATGACCCTAAATTGGCGCGGAAGGAACGTGTATTTATGAAGGGTTATTGGACCCCTTGCAGTTGTTGAATAGCTAACATTGTACGAGTCTAATGCAGTTTACAATTGAGTAGCAAATGCTCTGGCAGATTCTAGACATTATTCACTGATTATTTTAATCATTTAAATCAATACCTACTCCTTATCAAAATATAGACCTTTTTGCTTGTTTATTAATTTAGGTGAAATTTCTTTCTGCGTGGTGAGAATGCATATTAAAAGTCAGATTATCATAGAGTTTTCTTGAACATATTTTCATGAAAAAAAATGTTTCGTGAAGCAACAATTTTTATCTTTGGTGGAATGTCTCCAAAAATCATCCATCACAAGTCGAACGATGCGCTGAAATGAAAGCGAGTCGAGTTTGTAGGTATTAGTATTGACTTAGTGGAACTAGAGAATCAAGCAAGAGAGGCAGATTTAAAAAAAACAATATGCATGCACGTGATGTTCATGTAACCATGACATCTCTTTAAAATTCAGATCTAATAGCGCAGATAAATCAAACAAAAACTCTTCGAAAAACACAAATAAATTAAATCTTGACGTAAATTCTGTAGGTGTTGCTTTTAAAAGTGACTGCTATAATCATTCTAGAGGAGAGTGACTAATTATCTGCTTGATCGATGCTCGCCGCTCCAGCCTCACCTTGAGTTGCGGAAGTGGCCACCAACCTTACTACTTTCAGACCAGAAAGAATGCGATACTTAATAATGCAAGTATAACGGTATAAATAATGTAGAGCTTGTAGAATACATAAATGCAGTGCTCACAGTGATTTTTTCTTTTATAAATTAAGGTCATATTAGAAGTTTTATTAAATCAGCAGTAGAAGCTTAATTTTTCCTTCTGCACAGGGCCCCAAGTCTATTTATTTAAGAACGCTCCAATTGAATCGTAATTTAGTCTCAATTGTCTAATTAGACATATTTTTCATGGAAAATGTGTCAATTTAGCCCAGGGTTTCTCAAACTTTTGGCAGCACGTACCCCTGTTAAAATTTCCAGGTGACACCGTACCCCTAATTAATTAATTGCCCCCCCCCCCCCCCCCAAAGAAAATAATAAAATTGACTATTGAAGAAAATAAGGTTTTTTTAGGAAAATAAGGCATCAAGTCGATTTCTGTACTTAGTTTTTATCATGACCAGGTGTGAAAATCCACTCTCACATAAGTATGTTGTACCAAAGGGTAAAAGCCGCCATTACGTAAATTTTGTCGCGTACCCCTTGCCCTCGAATGGCGTACCCCTAGGGGTACGCGTACCCCTCTTTGAGAAACCCTGATTTAGCCGATTGAGACTCAATTACGATTCAATTGAAGCGTTCTAAAACTAGCAGACTTGGGGCCCAGGCATAACCTATTACTGAAATATTGAAATACCTACCTGGTGAATGTTGATAATATGCATGTACTTACTTTTAAGGCTTGCACCTTGCAGGATAACTCATCCCTAAAGTGATGCGAAAAAGACGTTAGATTTTTAATATGGTGTAACTTTTCGTTTTTAAATGTTAAGAATATAAGTTTTTTTGGTCTTTTCATATTCGCACAAGGAACTAGTGGATTTACCGCCGCGCGCGCCTCGTTACTTGAACACCTAAAGGCAAAGAAAACAATATTTTCCAAACTTAAACTACTTTTAAGCAACGTGGACATATTCATAAGCTTGCACATTTTATGTCAATGGGCTAAATAACTTCCTGATACGAATACCTCAAAAACTGGTTCGACTGTAAGGTCAGTCAGATCCTGGTTTTAGGTCAAGATTTTCTGTAGGTACCAAGGAATTGGACAGTCACGAGAATTTTAAAGATGCATACTAGGTTGTATTTAAAATATATCCTGACGGTTTATTTATTTATTATTTATTGGACAACAATGCGATTGGTACAAATGTCTCTCATACCAGTCAACCATAGGGCTAAGCAGAAAAATATTGTAAGCGGTTTGAAAAAAATGATTACATAGAATAAAAAAATCAATTGAACATAATAATTGAAACTAGAACCGAATTTTAACAACAAAAATTGTAAAATCAAACGGATTGTAGGGTGGGATGCCCACACACGTAAGAAGGGCGGATGACCGATATATCTCAGAATTTTGTCAGATGCTGGTTACAGCCGGCAGTGCTGAATATATGAGGTTTACGGGGGGAATTATGCTCAGCCGTGGTGTGTCTAATTTTTCTGCCTATGATGAACAGCTGAACAATGCAGTTTTTTAACGACCGGTCAAGCGCATACTCTTTCTTATCCTTTACTGCATTGGCATAAGGTTTTACGATTATCAAAGTGTTTTATAACTTAACCCGTGTGTCTTTCTGACGTGCCGTGCATACTACTCTAGTTCATACCGATGCGAGATTAGCTTGTATCCACCATGTTGCGCTTTAGCTTAGCTGTGGATTGGCGCATTTTTTTATGACCAATCTGCGAGATCAATGTACCCATAACGGAGTTAGCAAGTACATAAACAACAAAGGTCGCATAATCGCCTTACGACATGCACATCGATTTCCGAAAGTAGAGTAGACAGTAATACCTCCAGTTAGGTAGGTACCCCTTTTGCGCTTGTTGCGACAATATCTCAAGCAACTAAAGTTACCCGGCTAGTGCACTAGTACGGTAATTTCTCAATCCGTATCGTAAAATTATACGAGCAGTGTTAAGTAATTATTTAAACGAATGGTTGACTAAATTATTGCTTCGCTCATTCGTTAGCAGTGTAGGTTAAAATTTCGTAAATTACAAAATTGCGTGTCTTATTTACCACGATACTAATGACAAGACTTTATTAGAACTTTATCTTTACAAACAATGATATTGAATACCTAAATAGGTATACCTACCTAACAACCCCCTTATTCACTTCATGAAAAGAAAAACGAACGCAATGCTAAAGCATAGTTTAAGCATTTAACTCACTTACTCGCAAATGGCGGTCGCAACAAGAATGAAAGAGACAAAGCGATACAAGATAGATACGATTTAAGTTTTTATGAATAAGGGAGTAAATAGTTAGTATGCATTGCCACAACAGTAGAGGACATAAGATAGAGGGAAGTCTTGTTGGTCCATTGAGGTGACTTTAGCATTCCTAAACATTTGCTTGCATCCATGCCGACGATAACTTAAAAAAGGCTTCACACATGTACATTTAAAAGATGTTACATTATCTTAACACCAATAGTCATAGGTAAGTTATAAGCCTGTAACAAGTAGGTACATTTATAAACCAAGCTCAGCTCAATAATTAACTGAGCTCTACTTATTATGGTGACTTAATAATAACTACCGGTATTAAGTCTCTCTCCTTACAGAATATGGCCTCGACAAGTTAAAGACAAATGTAGGAAGGTAAAAGTTTGTAAACGCCTGAGGAAACGTTCAGATTATTATAGTTACCTAGCAACGCCATCAATGGCTTAATCACAGCAAATCACATTAGCTGTTGTACATATTGCTGCTTACGCCCCCTTTTCTATAGGCCAAGGGGAGGAACAGAAACTCACAACATATCCGTTAATTTACACGTTTTACATAATTCAATGAATTACTATCACATTATCTCGCGTAAGGAACTCACTACCGCGATTGCTTCCTAACTCGATTACTGTATCCACATAATGTCGATCGCGTGTGATTATGTAGACAAGCATTTAGGGAAATGAACCTACCACCTTTTGATTTAGAAAATCTGAAATTGACTGGTTTTTACGTTTATCCTTCTTTGAAGTTTGGCCTGTGCAACTAGGGCTAGGGATAGTATGTACAGTTCCTATTGATAAAGAGAGAAACCATGACAAGCTTGTGTAATTATTGACACATTACACTAATTCAGTACATAGTTTGAACGGGATCTTTTCGGCTTACAAGCGAGAACACTTTGAAGTTGATTTACTATTTACAGCCACAGGAAGGCCACAAATCAAGTGTACACTTTTTTTCCAATCAGCACTAATGGTCATTATTCCACTGCTATGTTCCGCTTGACGCGTGGCTATACATCGAACAATCGGATTAATTACAAAATATTATAATCGAACATGATGCAAGAATCAAAACCATCTTACTAAATGCCTGATGGAGCAATAGATTTAGCACCGCTATTATAATACAATAATAGACAGTAAGGCAGGGCGCGATTGTATCGGTAAATCGAGTCAAGTGTTGAACTGCGCCAGCCCGAGCAAGGTCCACGAGTCTTGAAAGTATGTCGGTTCGTTGCGTGGCCGCGCGCTAACATTCCGCCTACCAAATCAAGCCGAAAATACGTCTGTATGAAAAAAATACAGCGTGTACTGGCACGTATGAAATTATTAATTACACTACACAACTGCAGACGAACGCTCATTATTACTGATCGTAGCAAGTTTTTCCAGAAAACTTATTTTCAAATTTCTCCTGTCACAGTGTTTGTTGCCGAACTCCTCCGAAACGGCTTGACCGATTTTGATGTTATAAGTTTGTATGTTTGTTAGGTCTGAGAATAGGTCGTGGGCGAAGTCGCGGGCGGACGCTTGTATTATATAAGAATAGCTATTTACACAGAACGAATCTGTGCGACCTTCCTTGTCTTATTACGTACCTATTAGTGTGTTATCCCCTTTCGTAGGGACACAAACATATAAGGAGAGTTGAATTTGAAAAACAATTTAATTGACATTGCTATTTCTTCGTTACAGATATGTGTGCTGTGTGCAGTCACAGCTTATGCTCAACAGTATGACTCACCCATTCCTCCAAGACTGCAAATTCCTGGAGCCATTCAACTCGGCGGACCTCCGAGAGGCGGCTTCCGACAGGGCAGAATAAACGCCGCTCCCGTTCCTGGACACGTGCCACGCGGGAGGAGACCCGGCCATGCCAGACCCTCATTCAAGTCCGTAGACGCATCTCCCCGCCCAAGTCTTCAATCCATCGAGGAGCCCGCCAAACCAGTTACGGAGGAACCAGAAGACGATTACGAAATTAACACTCCAACTGCTTTCTCCCCGAACCTTTTCTCCACACCAGAGCCGCAAAACGACTTTTTCGACGTCATCACAACGACTTCCCAGCCGAAACCACCTATAATATTCAACCCGTCGCCGCAATTCCAGCCTGTGCAGTTCCACCCGGCACAGTACCAACCACCGCAATTCCAACAGTCTACACCTTCCGCGCCCAAACCTGAGCCAATCAAGCCCACTCAGTACAGACCTCTGATCGCTCCGCAGTTCAACCCCATCAGGAGTGAGCCGAAACCTCAGCCAGTGAGACTGCAGCCACTATCGAGCAGGCCTCAACGCCCCGTGTTCAGACCAGAACCTAAACCTTTCGTGGAAGAAGAGGAGGCACCGGCACCTGTTAGACAGTACAGCCGTCCGCAGGAGTCCTACGTCAGCCGCACTCCAGTAAAAAATTCGCCACCACAAAAGTACACGCCTTCTCACAACAGGGAAAAGAAGCCTGTAGCTCAGATCATTCGCAAATACAGAGAAGAAAATGAGGACGGAAGTATTACATGGGGTTTCGAGAATGACGACGGATCCTTCAAAGAAGAGGTTATCGGAATCGATTGCATCACACGAGGCAAGTATGGATACGTCGACCCTGACGGTCTTAAGCGAGAGTACAACTATGAAACTGGCATTGCTTGTGATAGAACCAAGGATGAAAAGGAAGAAAAAGGTTTTATTGACTATCAAGAAAACAAAGCTGTCCTACCTAATGGCATCACAATTGATCTCAATGCCATGGGTAAGAAGAAATCCAAGAGGCCATTCAGATCACCTGTAAATAACTAGTTTAAGTTAAATGTATTTATTTTAGGAAAATCTATTTTTAAGGACATTTCTGTTGTCTTGTCATAATAATGAGTCATGTTTCAGCGACACAAATTTGATCTATTTTGATGAAAATTGTGTCATGAAAAAGAAAGGTTGAGTGAAAATAAAAAAATTAAAATACTTAGATTGTATATTTATTTATGTTAATAGTAATTTGTAGTAATACCAGTAGTATTCTAGGGTATCTTGCAACATGTTTTTCATCAAGTTAAATCTATTATAAGCATCACTTTCTGATTTTTGTCAAATAAAAATATTTAGTTGGATGCGCAATTGTAACACACTTAACTTTTGGGCTACACTGATGGCCAGTTAATGTGACATTCTTTGAGGCTTGGTAGTTTATTGGTTGAGTAAAATGCAACTAGGCAGAAGTTTACAAAGACAATCTCTTAATAATACAGTAAAAAGGATTTTGACTAAGATAATACAATCAATATGGCCGATTATTCATGTACGGCTGAGGCCTTCTCATAGGAGGTGGCATTCTGTTAGGAGGAGTAATCGATATGTCTAGATAATTACCAATTTGAAATTTGACTTGTGATAATGTCTTATTGTCATCACCACCTCGCTGTCCAGAGCATGTTACTCCTATTTCTCTCATACGGTAAGTAGGAGATCTCATGTCAGGGTAAACAACAGCAAAATCAAAGTATGTTCCTTTACGTCTGGTCTCTGGGTTCACTTCCTTCACAAGACCTGTCAGCTCACGGAGAGTTGCGTCCATCCAAGTATATATTTGCAGTTCATTTTGAGGCACATTTCCGCGGGCATAGTCACCAGGTGAGTTATGGCGACCAGTGGAACAGAATACACGTAGCAGGAGTGGACAAGTCTAAAAACAAATCAGGAATATGAGCATTAGTAAAGAACATACACAACAAGTAATGATTACTTGATGCAATGAGCATTTGTTTGAAAAAAGTAAGGTTATGTTAAAGTTAACTATATATTCAACTGGTTTCTATCGACCTTACCATTTACTACTAAAAAAACCTTATAATAGTAACAATGAAAGTAATTTATCACCTTTTCTCTGTCTACGGGCTTTTCATTAGTTTTAACTTCTTCAACAACCATAGACTCTAGTCCTGCCATTTTCATAATACGAGTAAATGAAAAATGGGGAGAAGCTTACAGTAGAGAAAGTTATTTTACAATCTCAGTTCAGTAGACAAGAAAACGTTTATTTATTCCTGACTTAGTTAATATTCAGCCTCGCTGTAGCGGCGAACGACGAACGAACAGATCAACAACAGAACAAAATTGATGTTAATTATCTAACTGTCAACGTCAAACTCAGTGTGACCGTTTTCAAAAATGCTAATCCACTAGATGTGAATTAGATTTCTACTGAAATCTACTGACGTTTTAGAAAAATCTACTGGAATACTTTGATACTAAACAATTTATGCTTAATACCAACACACTACAGAAAAACCTATTATTGGTATAGTGATTCTCATAAGTGGCACCTCTTGGTCCAATCCAAATGTTGGCACTGGTTGAAAGAAAGGCCAGTGCAGTATCGGCCGACTAATACTTCCGCAATGACGCGTTACACTCCGTTACAGGATTCTCAACCTGAGTTAACAGTTTAGACCAAAATGTTGCAGAAAACCCGGTTTTTAGTGGTTAATTAGTTAAATAATGCAACAAGAAGTTTTAAAACCTATTGACATCGCTAAGTCGCGATAGGAGCATCTTACTGTTGCTTGATTAGTGTATTTTTGTGTAATTAAAATTTTTTCATTATTCTACCAATACCAAATTATTAGTTGAGCTGGCAAGACATTAGACAAGGACACACACCCACTGGACGCTTTCTCGGATCGGGCCGTTTTGGCTAGCTTTTAAGTAAAAAGCAATCCTAGAATTCAAAACATAGATTTCATTATAACTAAACGAATATTTTTGGTGCACTTTCTAGTAGAATAAGTCCCTACAATTTCTTTGTCACTGACTGAAGATTCTGTCTGACACTTGACAGAAGCTAGCTAGACAGAAAAATTGATCGATTAGCAAAAATAAATAATAACAATTTTAACTTTTTTATGCTTTCGAGCTCTAATAAATACAACTGAAAACAAGTTCAGACGAATATAATCTCGCACAATGGCTCATAAAGAAGAGGACGACTCATTCCCGGACGACGACGTCTACATCAACGCAGAAGATGGTATGCCTAATACTCATCCGAATATCGCTAATTTAGAACTAGAGAGCGATAGTCAAGATGAAGTGGACGATATTGACGATTTACCGAAGTCTGTCATCGTCACAAATATCCACAGTGAGGTGTTTGCAGATGAAAATTTAAAAAAGGAGATGGAGGATCTTTTCCGCACATTCTCAGATACTGTAACATTTCAGTGGCTTCGGAGCTTTAGACGTTTGCGAGTCAACTACGATAGCCCCCTAGCGGCGGCCAACGCGCGGGTGCAGTTGCACCAGTATCAATTCTATAATAACTGTATCAATTGTTACTTTGCACAACCAGTAACACCTGTTTCATTCAAGAATCTTAGACCTCCGGCGCCTGTGAAACAATTCCTTATATCACCGCCGTCTAGCCCTCCCGTGGGGTGGGAGCCGCGTGAGGAAGGTGAGCCCATAGTTAATCATGACCTGTTGGCTGCTCTGGCCACTTTAACACCTGGAGAGAGTCATGAGCTCCATGCGCCTACCCCTACTCAGCCAGCAATCATAGTCCATACTGCACTATCTCCAGAAACCTGTTGTGGGATTGTTGGCCTATCAATTCCTCATACACCTTGTCCAGAATATTGATATGCCTTTGTAAACAGTTTAGTAAATTTGTAAATTAGAGTAGAATATGAATGCTTTTTTAATGCCACATGTCAATTCTAGTGACCTGTGATGCCAAAGATTCATGTAAACTGAATAACACAAAAAGTGAAATGATAACTCACAAGTGCAAATGCTGGTGTTATTTCGCTCATTCGTTTTGCCTGAGTTCTGTGTATTCTTAGTTAAATTGGTGCTATATTTTATCCTAGAAGGATATTTCTTGAATGTTGCTTTAGTTAATGTGTTTTTTCTTTTTTGCTGACCTTATGACTCCTACTAACTTATTTATTAGAAAACTAAAAGTTTTATCCATTAACCAAATCAGCAAATTTTTAGCCTATGGCTATGTTATCATGATATTATTATTTTTGTGAAGTACTACATTGTTAATGTCATTGAATACTGAAATAGACAACATTGTTATTTAAACCCTATAAGTACTTTATTGAAGTTATTCTTATAAAATATGTATTTCATGTATATTGGAAGTATTAACTAACCAAAACACTGTGTATACAAATAATTTACTTTTATAAAATTAAAGTGAATAGGACAAGGGAATTTCTTTCAGTCTTATATTTGTTTTACCTCCTGATAATGTTTTTTAATTTCATATTACTGTTGTGGTACATAGCACATTTAGCTTGTAACCGGTGATTGTGAAACAGGGCCTTTATAGTTTTAAAGTTCTAATTAGTTTATTGATGATAGTAAATCATTTGATTTGTTTTTCTTTTTGGAAACCTTTAAAATGAATACAGTAGAATTTAAAATTGTGTGATATCAAATGTGAATATTGTTAAATGTTTGTAAATAGAAGAAACCAATTATTTTTGCATTATGCATAGTAATTATTAAGTGTATAAAGTTTCAAAATTAGGTCATTCTGAAATAGAAGCTTTTGTTTGCACTGGCCCATTTATGTCTAACAACTTATTCATTTAATTTTTTTTTGCTATTCCTAGCCTAACTCACGTATTTTTACCTATGGACCAAAAAATCTAAATCTTTTTTTCTGTAACAGATGCACATTGATGTACTGCTTATTGGGTTTTTATGTTGGGCTTGTGAAAATGGAAAAAAAATAACAATGCAGCTAAATCATGCTCATTACCTTGTGTGGCTAAAAAGTTATTCAGATAGTGACTGAATTCAATAATTATACATACAAATACCTCCCTAAAATAATTATTAAAACAAAATGTTTTATACAGAACATTTTCTTACATTACATCAAACACATTATATTAAAAATGTTTTAGTGATTAGAATGTTAGACAATGGATTTATATTGACTAACAATATTTTTACATTATTCACTTAAAATCAAGTAGTAAGTAGCATTTCAGTATGTGTTTGAACATTTTTAAGAAAATGTGGCTTGTGAATACCTATTAATAATGATATGAAAATGTTATAGTAGTTTTTTTAAACGATTTACTAGATGCTTGACAGATCGTGCAAGCTTATAAATATATTGTAATCTCAACTCTTAGTTTACTGTTGATACTAACATTTAGGTACATTATGTTCCTTTTGGTAATCATTGTACTTTTAGATCTCTTTTCCTAAATAATTCTGATAAAAGTTGTTGTAAGAAATTTAAAAAATTAAGGTGTAACCACTGACGTAAAAAAAAGACGGACGTCACCTCGTCTAATCATGAGTGAAGCACACCATCATACCACGTGGCGCTGTCTCACGCGGTAAAATGGCGTAGTTTGTAGCACCTAGTGTGTTTGCGTGGATGCAGCAGGTCGTGTACAACAAACGAAAATGTAGCACCTTGCATGCTTCATATATTTTTTAGTGTGATGTTCCGTCCGTCTTTCTTTTACGTCCGTGGGTGTAACAGCGACTGGTTAACGTATACTTTACCGTTGATGCGCGAACGTGCACAACTGCCGGAGGGCTGCTATCCGTCCAAGAGTTTGAGTCCTATTTTTGAGTAGGGACTACTAGGTATTTATAGTTACGGTCTACCAGCAAAGAGGTTCAGTTCAGTTATCCGTAAAAATATCTGGTTAATTGAATATTGCTAGTCATCAATCAGTTGGTTTGAACACAACAGGTACCTACTACCTAGATCATTTGGGATCCTAGACTGTTGTTGTTAGGGGTAGTCGAAGACACTGGCGTAGAACATTTATTAGATATAAGGGCCTTAAAATATGTTTGTTTCAACGTGCAATTGTGTGTTGTCGCCTTTCGCGTCATCACTCTGCTGACAATTTCATAAGCACTGCGCTACGTGACGTAGGCAGGGCAGGTGTGACTACTGTGTCTTCGAAACACGGAAGTACAGGTTTGCGTAACGCTTTGGTACTTACTTACCTATTTCTTAATACCTCTGTATCAGTTAGATCCTCTTAACTCTTCTTGACGGGCAGTCCTTGGTAGCTACCTATTAGCGTTAACTTAAACTCCTGCTGCATGTGTAGTAGGAAAGTACCTCAGTCTGGCAATAAGTTTACTTACAACGTTTACAAATTGTGCACGTAGTGTTCGCTTTAGACTTGCGTTCCTATTAATATGTTTGGGACAGAGAGAAGTCTCAGTTTGAAAGTGTACCTATTGTACAATCAGAAATGTAGTTATTATGTAAAACAAAACACCAACTTCTTCACTCTTAAAGGTAGATATCTAATGTACCTATTATACTGTATGATGCAATGATATTATAATAAAAAAGAGGTAGATGGGTTATCTCAGGACTAATGCGAAGTCAAAAATTGTCCTCAGCGTATGTACCCCGTGTTGTAACGTGTGAACAAGATAGTATGATTATTTACTAGAGCGTAAACGAGACCGATATATGTTCTGATTTCGTGTGCCACCTTTTATTTAGCACAAGTAAGCTATTCACCTCTTTTTTATTATAATATCATTGGTATGATGTACAAACGACCACATGTCAAACATTTTACATTCGATATAGGCAAATATGGCCTTTCAGAAACTGCTATGTAGCTTGATGTGTGGCCGTCTGTACCTACGTCTCTAAATGTTCTCTTACCTCAATGTTTTTGATGTCACTGTGATTTAAATTCTTATCTTTTGGTGTAAATATAAATTATATTGAGTTTAAAATTGGTGTTTACATTTTATGGTGCGCCATGGCCATGATTTAGGTAGGTACGTACCTTGAAGCTGAATATTATGTTACGAGCCTTTTTAATAATCGCAATCAAGTTGTCAAACGCAACTCAAAGTCACTAAAGTTTATAATCAGAAGCTTACTGAAGTTATATTCGTAAATAAAATGATAAAGGAACGACGTGTATTAAAAAAAGTTTTATTAATATAGGTATGTACATTTTTACAAAGTAGGTAATAAACACCTACAATAGGTAGGCACCCATTTATTAGCACAGATCAATCATTAAAGTACCTACTTATACATATCATATCACACATGAAAAGGAACACATGCTTTCAGTTTTTTACATTAGACAGCGTCCTACAAAGTTCTCATTTATATCACACATCGTTATCCTACTTAAATAACTATTATCTTTCCATTAAAAACAATAGAAAGATAGGCAATATTAACAGAATGAAATCATAACAGATTTTTCGTACCACTTGCTCAAAAAAGTGACATTCTAGCCCGCAAAAAGAGAACATAACAATAGTCATTTTTAATCTGTTGAAAACAGGGAAAGAAAGTTGTACTGAATTTCATTCATCCCCTAGGGAGATAATGTGATTTAAATTTGGAATACTGACCGAGGTTTTCGAGCGCTAATTTGAATAAGAAGTTTTAATTCTTTCTTTATGACCTGCCAGTATTAATGTGACAGTATAAAACGAAGTCGCATTCTCTGTCCCTATGTCCCTTTGAATGCTTAAATCTTTGAAACTACGCAACGGATTTTGATGCGGTTTTTTTTAACAGATAGAGTGATTCAGAAGGATGGTTTTTATGTAAAACTAGCTGTCCCAACAGACTTCGTTCTGTTGTCAAACATTTAGTGTCACGTGACAGGTAGTAACATTTACTAAGACGAAACTAAAGTTTAAATTTTTACTATATTCCCAGCATTTTCCTCATGATTACTCACCTTTTGAACCTTCTCTTGACCATTACAAATATTTCAAAACCAAAATTAGCCAAATTGGTCCAGGCATTCCCGAGTTCTAGCGAGACTAACGAACAGCAATCCATTTTTATATATATGTAGAGATAACATCCTATTGCACCCGTGCGAAGCGGGGGCGGGTCGCTAGTATGTGATAAACTAGAAAAAGTTTAATAATAAATATTTTTTCGCAAATGGTACAAAAAGTAGAGTATTTTCCTCGGTGATAAAGCTGTCTTAGTCTTGGGTGAACTTAAATCCCTCGCTACACTCAGGACTCGTATTAAATCCCTCGCTTCGCTCGTGATTTATGTTTTTAACACCCTCGCTGCGCTCGGGAGTTAACCTCGAGCCCTTCGTTACGCTCGCGATTTCAATCGTCACCCGCGACAGAAGACACTGCTTTATCCCCTTGGTTAATAATCTACTATTATCGTCGCCAATTATCATGACTTCCTACTCATATCTTCTAATGGAACCATCGACTCCGCGGCAGCTTTGTCCTCTACTGAGTACGTTTTGTTAGTCCTCTTCTTTCCTAGACAGCTAGCAAAACACATGTCACCTTTGCCGAAATTCTCCCCATCTTCAAGTGTTTGAGGCATAGGCTGATCCATGGTCTCCGGCAAGAAGAAACATAAGAATCCAGAAATAAGAGCGACAACTCCAAATAAAACTGCAGGTATTTTCGGGTTAAAGGAATCCAATAAAGATATCAAAGGAGTTAAAGCCCCAGAAAGCCTAGCGCACATGGATCCCAGTCCTAACGCTGAATTACGAACTACCGTAGGGAACAATTCTGCAGAGTAATTGTATATAATAGCGAAAGATCCTGCAATAAATAATTTTCCGGCTATAACAATTGCAGTTGATAATATACTTCCGGCGGGAATGAACGTAGCCCCAACACACGCAACTCCTCCAACTAACATCATGCCGCTGATCAATGGTCTCCTACCCCACCTATCAAGAAGCACAATAACTGTTGCGTAACTAGGAAGCTCAACAAATCCTAAGATCGCAGTAATTAGGTATGGATTACCTTCGAGTTTACCTGTACTCAAAGTTAATCCATAATACGCTATCGAATTCGCAAACCAGCAGAAACAAACATTTAACGTTTTGTTCCTCAAATTGGGTGTCTTAAACAAATCCAAAGTTCCCCCAGATGGCTGTTCAGTTCCTTTGCTGACTTCAACTCTTCCTCTTGAAACAAGATCGGCTTTATCTAATCTATGTTCAGATCTGTTAAATTTCAGAGCTCTTTCAACTATGTCGACTGATTCTTTAACTCGGCCCTGAGCCCAAAGCCACCGAGGTGATTCATCCATTATCCAAATATGGGGAATGAGCAAAAGACTGTGCAGTCCATACACTACTTGAAGAAGCTGTCTGTTGTCAATGAGAGCGCCCCATCCGGCTACTAACATAATTCCCCCAGCGAATAATGCTTGGAAGGTCACACCGCATGCCGTTCTTTTGCTAGGTCCTACGATTTCCATCGTCAAAACGAATCCTGTAATGTATGCACCGGCAGATCCAAAAATTCCGTAGAAAAACCGAACAGCACAAAACGACCAGTATTCAGGTATAAAGGCGACGATGACGCCAAATATCAGTTGCAGCACTGCTGACCAACAGAATATCTTCTTTCTGCCGTATTTATCTGCCATTCCGCCCAATACAACAGCCCCGGTGAATACCCCTAGCATGTAAATCGTTTGGGCTAAGGCTCCCATCCATCTTTGATCGCAAACTAAATTCCATTCTATGGCTCGTGATGAAGACCTGTAAGTGGAGTCGAACACCCATTTAGAGCATTGTGTTGTCGTGGTTGAATTATTTTCGAACATGAGGCAGTTTTGGAGGGTTCCAGCTTCTGTCTTTGGTATAGCAGCTAATATTTCCGATGAATTCCAAGCAGCTATAGACTCGTTCGTGTCCACGCCATCTATCCAGCACCTGGAAACATTAAAATCGATGTTAATGAAATTCCTTAGAAGTAATAATTTGCTGTTTCAGGACCATTTTTCCAAAGCCGTAAGTACCACCACCAGAAATGAGTTCTCAAATTCCCATATTTATGTAAGTAGGCACTTAAAATGTTGTTTACATACCTAGACTTATAAAAATAAATTCATAGCGTCACCTTGAGAAACACGTTGTTTGTCCGATTAAATGATATGGATCTGCTATGGTGCTAATCGATACCCGATTAAACAATACAATATCTGAATTGTCTAAAAACAATACAATATCTGAATTGTCTAAGTGTATTCGTTTCTTACTTAGAGCATCAGTATCTAGTAATATAACATTATGTTGCCACAATTTAAGCTTTAATTTGGTTCTTTATCTTGTAACTACTAGTCTCGAGAAATACTTTTGACCCTTGTTGAACTACCCCCTAATGAATTTCAGTTTCTCAATAGGTGCATCGTATTTATTCTTACTACAGTTTTCAAATCCCAACAAATTTTCAAGAACTAGTATAGGTACCTACTCTTTCATTTGTACCTACCATCGAGGAAAGTTTTAGAGGAAAGGGAGACGCATCTCATAAATATTGTGGTCAAGAGAACGCCCATACTTACGAGTATAAAAAATATAACTGTCCTAGGTATTATAAAACAACACTTCGTGACAGAGTCTTGCCTTAGCTCATCCAATATAATATTTCTGATCTAAATCAAATGGTAATCACCGACCACTTGGGCATATAGGTAGATATGCCTTTCATTTGCTTTACGAAAAAGTTCTAGTACTTATTAATCTCAGAGGGAGCATGAGAGCGAGCGATTTTACTACTAAGCGTAAATATAGAAGGTTGGCTGGTACTAGGTAGTAAACAGTGATCGATAAGGTTAACCTTTTATGGGTTGTAATCCGCTTAATTTTAGCCCACCTTTGTACATAGTAGGTACGGCGTAAACTGATAACTGCGCGGTCTGATAATAGTTTTCCGTGGTAAGTAACCCTAAAACAAAATAGTCTGCACTGTGCTCATGTGGACCGGCTTGCTTGATGCAATTGCCTGTAGCGCCAAAAGTCGCAATTACTTGTGTTTGTTCTATATGGAGGTAGCTGGTAGGTGTTATTAAAATAGAAATTAATACCTACCTGTCATTCAGAAGACGACAAATCAGTTATTTAAGAATATTCGGTAATTCGGAGTAGTGTTAATGAGATTCATAAGATAAAAGGGAGTCCCATATACAGGTTGGCACAAAAGATGAGGCTAAAAATGTTTTTCTAGGTTCCTGACATCCAAATGTACCCGAAAGTTTGCATTTTTTGTTTCGTTGCCTATACCTCATTAGTTGTGCTTTTACCCATAAAATACCCAGCTTCTTGTCATTAATTTAAAAACTTTGACTAAAATAAAAATAAAACTGAGGTGAAAGCGAGTCAGTGAACTTTTCAAAGTTAAATTAACAATTTAAAAAAAACTCCATGACTTTTGCGTAATTTTAAAAACTGCTCAAAATCCTAAGCTTCAATTTTAATCAAAAAAATGTGGTGCTTCATAGGCTTTTTTTTAAATAAACGTCATTTTTCTTGCAAAATATATTATAATAGGTCTTTTTTAGCCGAAATTTTCGATTACACCTGGATGTCAGGAACCTAGAAAAAATGTTTAGTCTCACCTTCTGGGCCATCCTGTATAACTTTTTAAGGAAATTGATATTATCTAAATGAAGGTATCAGGTATATTGTAGCAGACAACCTATAAGAACCATACTCTTCTATTCAGTTTAACATTTCAGTTCTTCTCTTTAGTTCTATACACCCAAATTAAGATTAATATCTGAACATTCATAACTTCAATCAGAGGCCCTATTACAATCTCTTATAACCTGACAGTTTTAGACACAAGCTCAGTTTTTGAGCTGCATATTAACCGTCAGCATGCGTGTTTTGTGTGGTAAATAGTGTCAAAAAAACCTTTATTTTTCTTCATTACTGTAGTAACTTATTTTGCATGTTTTAGTCAAATTTCAATAAAACTGAGCTGTAAAAAGATCGTACTAAGGTCCCTGAACTGAAGCTAGTCACTAACATTCATATACACACAAATTAGGTATTATTGAAGTAATTAATGTTGAGATATTGGTAACTTGGTTGTATGGTATTGGTATAACTTAGATATTAATTGTGAAACTGATCAGAAGTATTGGGTCATCTTGTCTGCTTCAACTTATTTAAAGTTATTGTTAGTAAAAACGAGGTATGTTGTAGGGAAATCTTTTTACAGGAGTTTTCGTAAATTGAGCTCTACATTTCCTAGACTTTTTTTTTTTAGACTAGTCTAACCAAGATTATTTATGTTCCGCATTCATGAAAGTGATTTCAGTTAACAACAAAACCTATGAATTGTTCACAATAACTAAGATAACTTTTCATATAGCTTTTACTTTTGTGTTTGGATTAATATTACTATCTATCTATCAACTATCTACTGTAAGTACCTAATATTTATTTATTAATTCAAAAAGGCCGGTAGGTGGGTACAGTAGGCGACACGTCGAACATAACATATCCGTTTGGTAAAGATGTCGTAGGACAATTGACCTGTCGTCTTCTGTACCTGCAATTCGATAGTGATATTTGGGTTTTAGTATGAAGGGTGCGTAAATAATAAATAAACACCTGATAACTAATACTCTCGTGAAAAATTATAATTATTCACTTAGGTCCAAGTACTTAATTAATATGAAAATATTTAAAATGCAAAATGTGCATAACAATGTTTTTAAATGTGAAACCTAAATATGTAGCCTCTACAAAGCATAGTCAGCAGTTATTGGGAATAAAGCAACTGATCACACCTGAGTGTGATTTATTCAATACCAAGTAAAGGAAACAACCAGCTATTTAGTAGAGCTTTATTAAAATAAAGAAGTCTTATCATTTAGGTTTACTACCGGGCAGTTTAAACAAATGGCATTATTTTACAATAATACTTAAGTACCTAATATAGTTTTAACAAATTTCATTAAGTAACCCATAATATAACTGCTGGGTACCTACCTATTACTAATAATAGTCCTATTGGTACAAATAACAATATTTCAGCAGAAACTTATTAATATATTTCTTTAAACTTTCATGGTCACTAACATTTAAATCGTAAAATACGGGATTGCTACCATGTACCTTATTTGTTTTGAGTTTCCGATATTTCGGCACTGTTACAAGCGCCATGGTCACTGAATAACTCACTCAAAACAAATGAGGTACGGTGGACGGCACATCACTATACCCATTTACGGTCAGTCCTCCTTGCTCTATTGCAAAGAAATGACATTTGGCAAGAGCGAGAGGAAGAACGAAAATGGGGTAACCTGATGTGCTGTTGGCTGTACATGGTAGCAATCCCGTATTTTACGATTTAGGAGAAACTTATTAGTTTATGATTTAGGTGACTAGTTTTGTCGCTACGACTCCGAGTGCCTTGGATTTACCTAAACAGCAAATTAAGGTTCTGTTTTTGTTCTTACTTTACTTTACTAGACTTTCATAACCTTTCTTGTCACAAAATAAATTTTGTGTAGAATTTGGGAACAGTTCATGAGAACAAAATAATCAATCTTTAGGTTGTGTTCACAAAGGTACCTCTTACGGAAACCTTTACCATTATGATTCCAGTTTAAAATGAATATAAAGAATAAGTTTGGTGTCATTTTAATTCAAAATGACCATACATCTAGATGGATGAAATAGTGGTTGACCTATGTCTACATGGATTCTGGGATCAAAATGTGGAACATCGAGACAAGAAATTCCGTAACATAACATGACCATGACTAAAATATAAACTGGAATTGACTTCTTTACACATTAACACTGTGCGCCTTTGTGATATTGGCGTTATCTGTTAATTAACGAGATGTCAAACTTCATGATAGGTTGTAGAGTTATACTTCCCACACAAGGTTTTATTTTCAATTTTTAGCGAAATCATGTACGTAAATCATTAGGCTGGACGGTGGACGGCACATCACTCTACCCATTACCGGTCAGTCCTCTTTGCTCTATTGCAAAGAAATGACATTTGGCAAGAGCGAGAGAAAAAACGGAAATGGGGAAAACCTGATGTGCGGTTAACTGTACAGACATATGACTTTCAGACCACATAATAATGAGGACACTCAGTTATATTTGTTTGGGTAGATACATAATTATGTAATCAGCAATCACATTCATAGTTGGCCACTTTTCGCATTACACTAGCTTTACAAATATTTCACTAAATTATGAGTATAAATTAGACGTACAGTCAGCATCAAAATGATGGGTACGTGCGTACAAAGTGGTCAAATATGTCTCAAATTTTAATGAAAGGCAACCTTATCACTGCAGGCTAAAAATAGTGTTTCACTTGTTATAAAGTTTGGTGACGATTCAAATGACATACGACTGCCATTACAGTATTAAAAATGTTTTTGTCAAACCGCCAATACCTGTTTGACTACTTTGTTAGCACACAACATTTTGGTGCTGACTGTACCTACTTACGCCATGCGTATTAAAATTGAGAGCAACAATTAAATACTTGGACAAGTTAGGATATTATTATGAACTTTGGGCTTTATCACTGGTGATAATGGTGATAATTATCTTTGTGTGAATTTAATGTCTAGTATCTGTTAATCGATATAGATACTTACATACGATAATTTGGTGTAAACCCACCCATTTTCAGAAATAGCTTCTTCGTTTATAATTATTCGTAGAAGAATTTCTTAGTATCTACACAAAAAAACCTTACTTAAAAAAGCGGATCTTATCCGTATTTTTGGCCATACCGCCACCATGTTGGTCTTAAAATTAGTTAACTTAACAACAATGGCCCATTTTTGACTATCTATTTCGATATCAGTCTCAACTGCAACATCGATAATTCGACGCTACCTTTTTAAAGACTAGGTTACCTATTTAATTAGTCCATGCCTAATACCTATATTAAATGCTGACTGATAGTTATTCTTCTAACTAATACAATAAAACAGATTTATTAATGTCTTATCGTAACTAAACAAAAGGATATTATCAAATTCCTAAGCAAACACATGAATCATTTTCAAAATTTTAACAATACTTCAAAAACACTTACTATAATTTTGTTTAACTAGAAAGCCTGAATAAGTTCCGGTTGGGGCGGATTTTTTTATTATGAAGCTGACTAGATTATTATTTTACGAAAAATACTAACACTTCCACTAATTATTTGAAACTACACTACATCGAAAAGAAGGCAACCAATGTCTCGTCGGGTATTCCTTACCGACAAAAAACTAACTAGTTCGAGTGTCATGTATCAAATAAGCTTTTCACTTTCTTTATAATGTTGATACCACTAGATTATTGAGCTAATGACAATCTTGCCCATTACGTTGTGCAAAGGGATTTTTCTTTTATAAACACTATCCCTTTTTTTCAATTGGTTCAAGAGGCACCATGGTTTCTGGAACGTCTACAGAATCGTTACTCATCCTTCGGCCACTGCAGTTAGTAAAGCAAGTGTCGCCTATTCCAAACTTTTCCCCATCCGCAACAGATTGAGGTAACTTGCGGCCAATTGTTTCAGGGAGAAGGAAGGTTGAAAATCCGGATAGGACTGCTAAGAATCCAAACAATATGGTTGGTATTTTTGGATTAAGAAAGTCAAGCAGACCAATAAGAGGTGCCAAAGCACCTGATACACTCGCACACATACTACCAAGGCCCAGACCTGAACTGCGAACCACGGTAGGGTAGAGTTCAGCTGAATACTTGTAAAGAATTGAATAAGATCCTGAGATGAAAAGTTTTCCAACCATGACCACTCCAGTTACCGCAGAAGTACCATGAGGTAGAGCTACCACCACTAGACAAGCCACTCCACCTAACAACATCATTGTACTTGTCAGTGCTCTGTGACCCACTCGATCTAGGAAATACATATTAATAACATAGCTAGGCAATTCTACAACTCCCATTAAAAACATAATAAAGTACGGGTTGCCACTGAGTTTGCTCGTATTTAGCGCTAAACCGTAGTAGACTACAGAATTAGCGAACCAACAACCACAAATAATCAACGTTTTCTTGAGCATATTTGGAGTCCTGAATAAGTCCAGAGTTCCTGAGTTAGTTTCCTCTGTGTATTTAGTACTTGTAGCTTTACAGTTGGATACTAATAGTGGTGCATCCACTTTTTCATTTGACCTGTTCATTTTTAATGCTTTCTCTATTATAGCCACTGATTCACGAGGACGTCCCTGTGACCAGAGCCATCTAGGGGATTCATCCATCACCAACCAATGAGGAAGCAATACAGCTGCATGTGCAGCATAAATTATTTGTAAATAGAATCTGTTATCTATAAGATATCCCCAAGCGGCCAGTAGCATAATTCCCGCTGCGAACATTACTTGAAATGCTACACCACATATGGTTCGTTTGCTTGGTCCAACTAATTCCATTGTTAGTACAAATCCTGCTATATAAGAACCGGACCCAAATATTCCGTAGAGGAATCGGATTGCTATGAACGTATAGTAATCTGAAGCGAATGCTACCGACGCTCCGAATATTAACTGAAGAAGCCCTGACCAGACGAAAGCCGTTTTTCTTCCGAATTTATCAGATATTTGGCCGACAGCGAGCGAGCCGAAGACAACTCCGATCATGTAAGAAGCCTGTCCCACAGCGCCCATCCACCGCTGGTCACACACAAAGTCCCATTCGATCCCCCGGGAAGATGTAAAGTATTGAGTACTGAAGATCCATGACTGGCACTGCTCCAGCGTTTTGTTTGGTCCATACATGACGCACGACTCAAGTTGCCCATGCTCATTCAGCGGTATGGATTGCAGGACAACAGATGAATTAAACGGCTCATAATGAGTAGAGTTTTCTCCTGGTAAGGCGCACCTGAAAACCATTAAAAAAAGTGAATTAGTTATGCTCAAGACTTCGATGAAATTAGTAAGTGCTGTGCTAATAATGTTTGCGTGAGAATTTAAATTGTTATTATTTTATCAGTTAGCAGTGCTCTTCTGAGATGTTGATGGCAAGCTATTTCAACACTGGGTATTAACTATAAACTGCAAATAAAACCCTCTTCAAAAATACACTAATTTCTAAAAGCATTTTAATTTACAAATCACATTTAATATATTTGAGACTTATTGTCGGAATTGTTGTAAGTTGAATTTTACATGAAGAATGATTTCAACCAAAAATTTTGGTCAGTAATAAAATGTTAAAAGAACCAAAAAAAATTGTTTAAAATACGAATGTACATAATCACATCACATCGAAGATTTTGGCAGAATCTAGGAAAAACAAGACGATTCACGTCTTCACAGACAGACAAAAGACGTGGAAAATCATAGACATCATTCTTTTGGTTTACATAACAAATGACATGCAAATACGAGTACGTACATACAAAACACCACCCTACATAAGCCACAACCAACTTTATAACGCGAATAATAAGCATAATGAATTCGTAAATATATTTTACAAAAGTATACTTACATTTACCTCAAGAAAGGCCCAAGTAGACCGATAGTAGGTTTGTAGCACTGGCATCGCTTAAGGCTTAGACAGACGTCCAACGCCAAAGCTGAGTTGATTATAAAGAAGTACCCTGGTACCCAAACCAAGCAAAACTGTACACTTGCACCTTCATAAACAAGCATTATAAAAGCATCCCATTTCCACCTTATAATCAAATAAATTAATAAGGATAATCTGAATTAAGTACCGAATACCAAAGTTTCATCACGTATAGCTCAACTACAACCGCTAAATGCTGGCAGGAGGGACGTAGCGTGCCGTGGAGGAATTTACAAAAATGCTGGACAAAATTTCCAAAGACGCAATTGTCACTAAAAATGTCAAAATAATAGGATTGCCCCTCCCCAACTTTTACCGCACACGAGTAACAGCACAGTGGATGTGGTCAAGCTATTGGTATCAAGTAAAATATAATAACCGAAAACAGATTTAGGAGATAGGTAGTTCGTTTTGGCAATGACATGAAAGAGAAAAGTTCCACGTTTAAAATATTGTAAATTCCTTCCCCATTTAGAATACCGCTTAGTTTTCAATCATGCGCATGCATAGTAGAGATTATTGATTCATTCATCAAAATCAAATAGTTCAGGAGGATTTAAATATTGCCTAATTAATTGAATTATATCTGGTGACATAATTCTGATGAAGACAAGAACGGCGCAGTACTTAATATGTAAGAATAATTTATGTAAATCGGCAGAAGTAATAAACTTCATGTTTCGTTACTTAGATTTCTAACCCAATATCAGCCTTCAACATAGATAATAATAGGTATCGTAATATTGATTTGAACAAAATATAGGTCATATTTGTCTCATTAAATAATTTCAAAATAATCGACATTAGAGATACTAACTATTAAGTATCAGATATACAAATACAATGGCAAGACGTCCAAATATAAAAACACTAAGGTAGCAAACGTACTTTGCGTTTACCCGCATTGCGGACAGGCACCCGCTCGGTACAGTTGAAAAAATGTATGAGAGCAACCGCATGGTAGTACCAGTACTAATATGTCATACAAATAAACTTTTTGGCTTACGGCACTTGCGGGTTGACCGCACCGCACAGCAATGTGGGTAACTGCACAAGTGCGTTTGTTTGTCCACTAAAGGCCTCGTTTGCAGACGCGCGACGCGATGCATGAACGAGAGATATGTGTTTATGTACAGAGACACTGCCATCAACCTTTACGAAACCGTTGCAAAATAGGTCTTATATCAGCGGCATAAGGTGCCCCTATGTAAAGGTTGATGTGAGAGCCTCTGTACATATATGAAGAAGCGATTTAACACGCATTTGTTTTGATGGGTGTTTAGCCAGGGCGGCGATGCCCGAGTAAGTAAAATAAATGGGGGTAACACTATGCACAATCACTTCAATTATATTTCTCAATTTCTAGACAACCTGTGTTCAGTACAACGGATTTTGATCAATCAGCTTTTAAACACAATCGATTATCGCGTACGCAATGAAATGCGATTGGGTGGAATCCTGATTGCGTTGAAAAACGATTAAGAAGAAAAGCCGATCGGATCAAATGCAGTTGCGTGGAATCAGATTGCGCAGTATTGCAAAGGACAAGAAATGCGATAGTGACTGCTGAATAATCCAATGAAATAAGGTTATGTATAATTTTGGACATGACATCCGCAGCAGGGAACGACGCGAGGCTGCACCGCCATGAACGAAGAAATCGCGTGTCACACGAATATTACCTTGCATACAGCACCGCGCTTCGCGTTACGTCTTCTTAAACGAGGCCTAAAGCGAAACCTTTAAAAACCGACCTATTGTATCTTCATTCTCGTATTTCATTGTATGTTTTAGACTTTCTTGTAATATTATTCAATAAATAAATAATTATATTCGAGCACACCTATGTTCTGGCACCGCAGCGACTGTGACCAGAGAGAGCATGTGCATACCGGCTGTCATCGCCGAGAGGATGTGGAGGATGAACTGGAAACACTGGTATCGCCCAAAGTCTCCTGGAATTTAAGAAATACACTATTAGTATTCTAGAAAATGTGAAAAGAAGGGCAAGCAAATCAGAACGATAACATTGGAAAACTATTCCAATAAAAAACAAATGCATGCAAATGATTTCTATAAGTGAAGCAGGTATTCCATCCAGCAGATGTATATTAGCTTAAGTTAGTGTTTCTGGTATTGATATTCTAGTTCCTATACTAAGTATCTTCAATACAATGTAAATAGTACATAATTACTATTTCAAGAAGATAGGTGTTTCTGTTTATGTTTTTTTATTAAATCGCGGCTTGATAATATTTTCTAACATATTCGCTTTTTGTTAACTTTTTCTTCAAATTATGGTTTACTAGCGGCCGCCCGCGACTTCGTCCGCGTGGACTTAGGTTAAAAAAATGTGATATGTTTTTATAAATTGTAGCCTATATGCTATTCAGATTCATAAGCTATATTTTGTAAAGTTTCATTAAAATCGATCTGGTAGTTTTTACGTGAAAGAGCAACACGGCACATCCCCAAGTACAAACTTTCGCATTTATAATATTAATAGGATGATAAGTGGCTGCGTCTTGTCACTCCCTTTCAAGCCTGACATTTCAAAATGACAGGCCTCTTTAGGCCCCCAAATTAGATAATGACTAATCCAGTTGAATAAGGTGACATGGTAACAGTCTATCTAAAATCCTAAGTGACAGAATTTGATTGATATCGTGCCGATATCTTGGTAGCCTTCATTTTGTATTTATCTCAGCAAAATTTAGGAAAATATACATCTTGTGACTTTATTACATCAGCCGGCTCTAGATAAAATTAAATAAAACAAGTCGATGGCAGATCACTGGATAGCATCATACCTATTAAAAAAAATTGGTTGGAGATATCCACACCATTACAAGCAAAAATCACATTACTAGGCTTATATTCAGCAAACAAATGAGAAACATGTAACATTGGATAACTTCGCAAATGTAAGAAATAGAGTTCTTCTAAGAGGAATTCTATTCAAATTTTAAGGCGTTGTGTGCTAAACCTCAGTAAATGTCACAGTACCTAACTCTAATAGAGGTTGAAGAATTGTTAAGGGCATCTTTGGAATGAAAATTTAAAAAGAGTGTTTAGTAGAGCCTACTGTACACAAATCTAAATGCCAAAGAGCTAAACGATTTTGTTTTAATTCAATTAGCTGCCGTCAAGCAACTGTCGTCGTTTTCGCTATCATTGCTAAAAAAAACTTAATAAAAATTGAGAAGTAAAAATGATTCTGGTTCGGTTATATTATGTCAGGGACGCATCATTGTCTTTGCATAAACATGAAAACACATTTGTCAAGAGCCTGACCAATAAGCAACGAAATACTCTAAATACTACTTCCAAAGCACGAAAATGTAGAGCGAATTGTGTCGCTGAATATTCTCAAAAAACTTTCAAGACATGGCTCGAATTCCATTGGCAGTGACTGAAGGAATGTGTAATTGATGCCGCTAACAAACTTGCGGTCGCGTCTTGCGGTCTAATTCATAAAAAAACACTAAAATGGACGTAACGGCAACATTTGCTAACGTTCTCACTAAGCCTAATGTGTCCTTAGAGGCCTCTGTAAAAAAACATTATTCATAAACCGTTGTTAACGCTCCAATAGCATAAACAGCAATGTATGGTGAATTTTAACAGATTAAGCAAAAAAAACATAGATTTTTAAGGACAATCGTTAAAATAACACATTTCGTCTATGGTTGTAGCAATAAAAATAACGTCAAGTGTCAGTGTCAAACCAAGCCATTCCGTCTTCTTATCCAATAAAATCCATGTTCGATGGCGCCATCTAGCCGGTATTCCCTTATACTTATATCACATTTCAATACATTCAGAAAATGTAAAATCAAATTCGGTTTTTGCGAATTGTAAATTTGCCCCTCCCTCCGATCCTCCTCTCGCTAGCGTCACGGTCGAGGAAGTTCAGACTATCGTCAAACCAGAATATCACCAGACTTTGATGGGATATCCAATAAAGTGCTCAAGCCTTTCTCCACTCCTCTTTTTATAGTTCTCATGCGATATTCAACGCAGCTTTGAGCAACGACATATTTCCGCAAGCGTGAAAAGAAGCTATTGGCATTGGCTTTCCTAAGTCAGGCAAACCCCAATCCGACGCCACTAGTTACCGCCCCATCAGTCTTTTAAGTTCCATAGGGAAACTTTACGAGTGAATCATCCTTAGACGACTCAAGGACTACGTAGAGTCCAAGAGCCTCCGTCCTGACGAGCAGTTTGGCTTTAGACCAAATCAAGCCATTTTGGCAAAATGGCTTGATTTACAAGCTATATTCACTTGGTATCCCAGATCGTCTCGTGCTCATCATTCGAGACTTCTTTTCAAATCGCACTTTTCGCTACAGAGTGGAAGGCATTTTGTCTAAACCACACCCAATAAGAGCTGGAGTCCCTCAAGGCTCCGTCTTGTCCCCCATCCTGTTTACGCTGTTCACTGGCGATCTCCCAACCTTTGATTGCCCTCGGGTACCTATCAAGATAGCTCTTTTTGCTGACGATACAGCTTTGTATTGTACGCACCCAGACTAGATCTCATTCTCAAATCTCTCCAAAACGCCGCCAATACCATCGGTAACTGGTTTAGGAAATGGAGAATAGAAGTCAATCCTGACAAAAGCGAGTCTACTGAGCCCAGTGCATCCAGCTGGTATTTAGCAGAGCCATCACAAAGGTGACAGCAGTACTCCATACACGACCGAACTTGCGCTTGATACAACTGTGAGAGCTGTTCCAGTGTGAAGTAACGCCTAACCTTAAAGAGGATACCAAGCTTCTGAGCAGCGGTTTTTGCTGTGGACTCAATAGAACTTCCGAAGTTGAGGTCAGACGAAAGATCCATAACAAGGAGCTCGAGGTGGTTGGTTATCGGTATGGGTGCATTCATAAAGTAGAAGTCAGATTGAAAGGACTCCGTTCGGCGGAGAATAGACACACCTGAGTTTTGTTGGCGTTGAACTCAACGAAGTTAGCTTCACCCCAGTCGGACACTGCTTTTAACGTTGAGCTCATCCGCCCTACCACAGCCTCTCTAAGGGACTCAGTCTCAGCAGGACTAGTGCCAGCACTGGACGTGTATCCCTGGACATTATTGCACACAGCGCCATCTAGCCCCAAGTGAGCTAATTAAAGTCCGTTTTTATGGGATGCTAGACAACGGATAAACGTTCTTAAATACTTTTTCTTTTGTAAATCCTTCCTTCCTTGGACACCCAGACCAATACAAACAAACATGTTCAAGCACTCAAAAGTTTGCATTGTGCGGGGATCGAACCCGCGACCTTTGGTGTAGTAGCCAACTTCTCAACAATTACAGCAAGACGGTTAACTGGGCTATTTGAATAAATATGTTTTAATTTCATTTCATAATACCTATAACATGTTGTTTCCTTTAAATGTTTGAGAAATGTTCATTGTTTTAAGGAATTTATGGTATTGCTTAGTTTTGATTTCCGATACTTTCGTTTGAAAAATAATCAATTTTTCAACCAAAAGTAACAAAAACTAGCAAATTGGGTAGGCAATAAAGCTAAGTAAAAATACGTATACCTTCGTATACCCAGATATAAACAAGTATATCTACCTATAGGCAAGCTTTGCATAAAGGCATTATAGTGCGGGAATTACCGGATAGATGGCACCACTTTGTCTTTTTACCTTAGTTTTATACCTTATTCTTTTCTATGTAGGTATGTGTCAAACTAGTTTGTCATTTTTACAGTAAATGGCAAGCTGAACTGTTTTTCTATCTAATATGTTAATCTGAATGAACACATCTCAAATAAGTACTGATAGATCATTTATAATATTTGTTTATAAGAGAGAAAGGGCTAAAAATAATGGACACTTATCATTATGCTTATTTTATTAGGATACAAAGTGGATACAAATATGTCTAAACAACCTCACTCTATGATGTTTTATATCCTCAGTCCCATAGGATCCACTATTTCGATCCACCAGTGGATCGAATATAGGTATCTAATGTTCGATAGAAATCTGCAATAGCACTCGTGCCTGTTCATCGCAACAAAACAATACTGCAGACTGCTCACCACACACACACACAGCATATTCATTGAATAAGTTATAAATTTGAAATTGAAATCACGCAGATTCAGATAAGGTTTCTAAGTACACTTCACGTCGTCTATATTTTGTCGCCTTTCGGCTACTTGATGATTTGCATTTATTCTTTCTAAGATGCTGTTATCTATCACGTTGCAAATTCTTCTGTAACCTTTCTTCAAGAATTAAAATTCAATTATATCCACAACCACAAAATTTCGCTTAATGTTTTGACAACTTTTGACAATACGTTTGTGTCAAAAGCCTAACGTGCCGTTATAGTGCCGCTATAGGTGGTCAGGGCCCACATTAGCCTAAAATATCATTACTGTAGACTCTAGCGCTATTTTGCGTTTATGAATGAAGTTTTTTTAACGTGGGGTTAATGGGCACCAGAAAGAGTTGATAAACTGAGCAAAATTTTTATGAATAAGACCGTTGGACTATAAGTATTACATGAAGAAGGTGGCTAGATGATAGTATATAGTAGTATAGTATAGTAGATAGTTTTAAAAAGGAACGGGTATTATTTAAATTAAATGGCGGTTAACATGAATGCGCTTTCTTACTTTTTTCGTTCCGTAAATCTCTTGAAGACACTTACAATATTTTGGTCAGTTTCGGTTTGCCGATTCCTATATGCAAGCTTCTGTTCACCGTGTTAAATTACCTCGTTTCCAACTCACATTGTTGGAGCTATAATATGATAACCTTTCCACAATACAAAGTTTATTCCCCCTACATTTATCTCTCAATTACTGTGTTAACAGCAGGGCTGCAATATAATAGTTATGATTTAATAGCCTAAGCAGTTCCTATATAGGTTCTACATAGGTAGTGCGAAAAACTGATAACCTTTGTGGGCCGGAAATTTATAGGGTCGACACTATTAGGTGGCAACACGGCTAAGGGCTACCAAAAAATTAACAGAAGATTTACAAGATAACAAGCCTCTGTGGAAATCCATGGGGGAGGCCTGTAATCAACTTTAGACGTCATTTATCTGAATAATATGATGATTATAAGGTGTCTCGTCGCGCTTATATACCAAACTTGTCGCTAACAATATTAGTCGCTTTAAGAGCTGAAATACAATCTACAGTTAAGTCTATCAAGGGCTGAAGAAAATGTGTTTGCCTTGCCTAGTTACTGCAATGTTCGACGTCAAGTCAAATGAGCTGTATTTACACAATGCAATTAACATAATACTGCACTAGACTTGATGACTTGAACAAATGATCCTTACCGCTTTCTTGAAATTCTATTTCAATGAAGTAACAAAAGAACGTCGCTTATTAAACTAACAAGCAACAATAAGTGATCACTCTGCAATTTAAATGACAATATTTTCTTGAAGTTATCAAAGCAAATTGAAAATCTAATACAAGGTTTTTACCAAAAAGAAGCTGTGAATTCAAGTAGTTAAAAGAACAGCGTCAATTAACTATGCGAACCAATACTTATTTCTGCTAGTTAATGAATTATTTAATTCTCTGGTATTGATGACAACATTATGCAAAGCGTATTTTCTGATAATACATGTGTGCTTTACTTAAATTGAGTTATATAGAGAGGTCAGACCTTACACATTATAATGTCGTTGGACATGATCAGATAAATTACAAAAGGTATTTTTGGTGAAAATAAACCTGTATTATTAATAGGTACTTTCATTTGAAAACACTTTGATTTTAAACCAAATAGACATTAAATGGATATAATATTATGTTAATACAGCATAGCTAAACCATTATTAGTATCACTATTCGTTTTTTTAGGAGTATTTTTTTTAACAATAAAATCGGATAAAAAGCATTTGTGTAGAGACAGATAAAATTCGACAATAAATATAAAGTTATTCAGCTCCTTGCCTCTAATATTTAAATATTAATGTGACTGGTAGTAATGAATGTGGAAAATTCCATATAGGTACCTGGTATTCAAAACACACACAAATAAACAAAATAGACGATAATATAGGTATTTTTAGATTTCAATTAGCGTGAATAGTCATTAATGTCGGTGGCTACCTATTGAATAAAGTTGTAAAGTGTAAGCAAATGAAGAGTTTTGACAAGAATACAGTCACATCGTCACGCGACGTTTTTTGTAACGTCAATCTTATGAATCCTATGACATATTTGGGGGAAAAATCCGCTAGCACTAAAATACTCTGTTTTGTCATTACAATATATGTTTACAGTAATGGAGGCCATTGATACAAAAATGTGCACCCAGCTGTTGATTACAAAGTGTTGACCATAAATGTACAATCGAATGCAATTGACGATTTTTTTGTACCTAGCACAAGGCACAGGCCTGTTGCAGAGAAAGATCGACGTCGTCACACGCCCTGTGTTGACACAGATGTGGTGATGTACTAGTATGTAACCCCGATAGAAATAATGAGGTGACCGATAACGCTCCGAGTATTGATTGCATACGCATAAGCATCGAACGTCTTATGGTTCAGTATGTTTGGTTTTATGGTGTTATTTATTTCACACCAACAACAATAAAATCTGCAAGAAAATGAATTGTCAAGAAAATAAAACATTTTCAAAACTGATTATCTCTCACATCGAAGTATCTTAACGGTTTTCCTCGAAAAGGCGCTATCCAACACATTTTTTTTCAATTCGAACCATTTTTTCCTGATATTTTCATGTTCCACCAAACAAACAAACTCTTCAGCTTAATAATGATATAAGTATACTTCGATTTAAGCCAAGAGACCAGTACCTACGTAAAACGGCATTGCATCGACTATCGATTTATAAGAGTCAATGAAATGGGAATAAATCTAAATAACGGCTACTTAAAGCAGATTGAAAACACTATTTTTAGAACTAATTACCACTTGATAATTAGACGGCCGTCATTAAAGAAGCGAGTCTTAGCTCTAATGACGACTTAAAACGTAATTGCAGATTTCGTTATCTCACTGCAGCGTCAAGTTAAAGCGAAGGAAATGAGCAGCCAATCTAGTCGAAGTAATAACGTTAGTGCGACTGCGTACGACTGTGCAATTAAGTGTTGACAAGTCTCACATACGCTCCATTTAACCAAAATTTTCCAAAAGAATGCACTAAATAATATTAGAAATACCCAAATCTAAAAAGCCTAAATAATCACTGCTAATAATAACCAAATAATGAAGCCAGTAAAACGAACTCGCCATCTGTTTTCGAATTGATGCTAGGCCACATTTTAATTCGTTAACTACGAGTTACTTAGTTTTTAGTATCCAGCCGTTTTGGCAAGAAATAAACTAGAACTTGCCGTATAAGCTTCAGCTTTATATGGAAAAAAGCTAATTGTCGTGACAGTTAATACATGCCACACAATAAAAATTAAACATTCGAGACATACGTTAAACATTTACATCATTTACTATCGGCCTATCGCTATCGCACCCTTTTTGTCGTAGTGCAACCGGAGAATCATGACTAGCCTCTCGGTTTGTTCCTGACCTACATTTCTCGCTCTTTATTAATTCTCTAAATATGAAAATAAAAATGTTTTGTCTGTATCAGCCGTGTTGATCTGGTATTACAAAACTTTACTGTCTAAAATAACGGTCTCTGTTAACTGCCCTTAAACGTAGGTGTGACTACTTAACCGCACCCGAGCACCTTGGGTGATTTTAGCTCTTCTACGGATTTCCTCATTTCTGATTTTGAGCTTGACCTGCCACTTACGTTTACCTAATTAGAGTAAATTAAATACCTACTCTCATATGTGAGCGACAAAATGCAAATCAATACCAATTCCAAAACCGTGAACTTCAGAAAACCCATTTTAATTTTACCACTCAAAGAATGTTTTATCAGTAATTCCTCTACCTGCCTACAGTTGCCGTCAAGTCGGCTTAGACAGCCCGAGGCCAAACTGCACCGGCAGACTATCGTTTACATCAATCAACCACTTTACACAACTCGCTACTGGAATTAGTGGTACTTCACTGTCTAAACAGCCCTGTTAAACTTTACTGAACGACTTGTTGCTAAGGAATTACCTATCTACATCGCGAGAGTTCCGTGCATGTTTTTAAAAGATAGTTGCCGATCAATAAAATTCCCACGAACTCTTTTGGGTACAAACTTCCTTCTTTCTTATTTTGATGGCATGAACTACATCCCACATTGTACGTGTTATAGGTATTTATGTATGTTTATTAATTTGCTCATAGTATTTAATTGTATGTATGTCTATTTCTATTTTTATTAAAGTAACTTGTTATAGAAATGATTATCTCTCAATAACCATCTTGCACCACCACATCTATTTTTCCTTCATTTTTCTCTACCGGAAGGTTGTCTGGTAGAGATCGCTTTAAACAATAATGCCGCCTACATTGAACTGCTTAATCTCTGTGAGCATTGTTATGTAATTGTTTTCTTTGTGCAATAAAGTACGTATATCTCATCTTAGCCAAGGGTTTATTAGGCCGACAATTTTTCATTCTAGGTACATACCTATTCAGTAATGAGGTACGAAGCGTAAGGAGGATGCGTCCCCATTATAACGGTGCGTTGCGACGACGCAAAGGAACTAAAACCGCTGCTTTTTGCAAATATTTTTAATGACATGGCCGATAAGTGCGATGCCTCGTGATGAGGCTCCACTCTAAATCCATTGTACCTACTATGTTTTGTCAGCCAAACGTTTACTTTCCGTGAGAAAATTTTAGTTGAATTTTAAGTACACAAATGATCAAATCCGTTAATGGGGTAAATGATTTTCGAAAACATGTACGGGACTCCTCAAGCGAAGGCCGTATGTAGCAGTCTCAACGAATTACGTTTATTGTATGCAATTTGTCAAATTGCATGCAATAAAACTACTTTCATAAAATCATAAAGATAAATCAGATTGTTTTGGTGTAATCTGCAATCCGTGTGGAATTGTCAACAACGCTAATGCTATTAGTACGTATCTAAAGATTATGTTTGCAGAATATCAGAAGACTTCAAACACTATGATTTATTAGGTAACCCACGGGATCAGTGAACTCCTGTTTTGTTTTGTGTTTATTTAGAGCAGTCGAAAATGGAACAGCTCGACTGGTTCAACGAAACCAGTTCAAAGCTTTATTTCATTTTTTATGAGATTTTCCTCCAATTTTGAAGCAATAACATGCAATAAAATTGGTTGATAACGACAAACAGATGGTTGCGATGTTGCAACATTCGAACGCAAAGCAAATGCAAATCGCAAGGGTCATCGTAAAGGCAAAAGCGATGAAAAGATAACTTTGGTTAAGCCATCTGAGTCTACAAAGTTGCCCAAATCGTAGATGTAAATCCGTCCATTTTACGTTAAAGCATATGGACTGGCAAAGGGCCAGGAATGTGACCTCATTACAAATGATTATTTCGAATAACCAAACAACACTGATTTCAGCACAGTCTTGCTTCTCGAGACTGTTACATCACGTTTGCATTAAGATTCCCGTCCATTGAGTTGAGAAGGACTATTACTATTCATTGTTGTAGAACGAAATATTTTGCTCTAAAAAAACAAAGTACCTACTTTCAAATATGGATTCTTCACGTTCAAAAACGTTTCCAAGCCTTTACGTGTTTAAAAAGTTTAATTTATTCCGATTTTGGCAAAGTGAAGACAGCCGACCTTCGGAACTTGTTTGTAAGAGTCAGCGGTAGGTAGGCAAAAAAAACAGACGTAAAGTTACAATGAGAATTGTTTAACGGCTTGGAGGCAAACACCATCGTAATAAATTAGCATCAAGGCCCCAACGTATCGCAGGCTTGGAGATCGCCTGCGTAGTCGGACACACCTCCAGAAACGTCCGTGTCACGAGATTATCGCGGTTACGTAGAACCCTGAGTGACGTCGCCGCATCACACGCTTGCATCTCTCGCAGTTTATTTTAGAACACTTTTGCTCATTATATGAATAATACTCGGTGACATTTGAAGGACTTTTGGCAGACATGCTAGCTAGTGTTATGCATTGTAAAATAAAAATATGTTTTTCTCAATCAGTCTCAGATGGAGTTAGTTTGTGCAGTTAACGCCTTTATTATTAGACTAATCAGTTGGTTCAAGGGTTAGTAATTCTGTCTACTGCTCCGGCGTTCGTTATTTCCATTGCCAACCCCAAACAAACATTCATGCAAGGGAAGTTCAGGCTGTCAGTCAGGCGAAGAAGCATGAACAAGCTTTGCGTAATAACGCATCTCTCGCTCTCCTAAATAAGAGTTATAACATTGATACATCAAATTTTGAAGAGGTCTTGCAGTGATGCAGTGCTTCTCTTATCCTACTATTATAACCTAACTTAAGCATTCGATGAACAGGTTTAATATAGACCCTAACCAAACTACAGAATGCAGAGGTTTGCTTTTAAATAATTTGTAAGAGGCATTGCAGTGCAAAACAAGGTAGCTGGTTTGTGCCAGGCACTAAACTTAAGTTTTGTACCTGGCACCACCCACTTGCATAAAAAACTGTTTATTTAACTAAACATACCTGTTACTAAGGTATTCATGATTCAATACTGCATAGCATGATGTCATTAAAAAAATCAGCAGACTATCTTTAATACGGGTCAAATAGTGCAAATACCAGCTTTAATTTCTTTTTCTTTATCTACTGCAATATTTGTCGACATTTGAGTTCCAGATCTGATCTAAGTTTGAGCACTAGCACTCATAAGGTCTACGAGTCATCATACATTCAATAACATTTTCAATGATAAATATTCTATTATTGGACAGGTACTCGTACCTGCGTAAAATTGGAAATGTAAAAGCAATGTCAACAAGATTTTTGGAAGTAGGTGAGGTCACCAGGTTTAAAATAAAAAATGATAAGTTACGAGCCGTTAAATATAACCAAAAATAGGTTTATGCAGAGTACATGCTTTAGAATTCAGCTCATAAAAAGAAATACGAGACATAAAGCGATCTATGACAAAAGCGTGATGTAATTCGTAGCACGACATCAAATTATCTACACGTTCGCAGCTATGGACTCAACTCCTTAGCAGAACACAGTAGGCAACTGATATCTCACCAAGGCTGTGATAAATGTTAGGGCAAACAATAATAGCACGACCACAATAACTATAAAAATAATAATTCAGTAGTTGTTGGACATATTGTACTTAGTCAATAAAGTCAAAGTTTTCCATAGGAATTTCGCCAAAATTTCGCTAGGACTCAGAAGTTCCCTTTTGAAATCCATACATGATTTAAGTAAATTTAGAGTAGTAGGTATGACTCAATAGTTCAGGAATATATCGTGCACTTATCCGAATTATACCAATGAAGGCACTGTTAATGAATGATAATGCAATAACAGAATCCTTGGGTAGGAAGACTAAAACCCCTATGGTTAGAACATTTTAGCCACCTGAGACATTGTTATCATTCGTAGCAATTAGTAGGTAGGTAGTGAGTATAATATCACAGCTCTGCTCTACTACTGCTAAACAATCAAAATCATGAATGAACATATTAATATGTATGAAATTGATACCATTTCCTCCTGGTTTAGGGAAGTGTACAAATATTGCGTCAGTGTGACTAGTGTGAGTAAACAGAGCGTAATGTTTTGAATAATATCACAAATCTGTAAATAGCGACGCTCCTATTCATTTCAATGTTATGTTAGGCTACAGACGAGTTGTGAGATAAGTATTCTTTATTTCGTTTTCACAATTATTATAAGTAATTTCATGTGTTTTCAGAGTCGTACTTCTTAGTCAACCAAAAAGTTTGGTTCAAAAGGAGAGACAAATGATCAGACAGAAAGAAGCACACTACCATTTAGTACTGCAAACGAAATTAAGGCTGCATTTTTGTATCGTATGCTAAGATCAGCCCACTCTTTTTTGTGAAAGTTTAACCAGCGTGGGATGATTTTAAATTAAAGATCGGTTACTGTAAGTATGTAATTTTATCGCTGTCGAGTTCCGATTAAGGTACGCGGTAACTTTCTGGCGGTCAAATAACTCTGTGTGTTTTATCATTTATTCGCTGTAATTTATTATCGCAATGTAACCTCGCGTATTATTATCGAGTGCAAGTACAATGATACCCCCTGCGGTGATAATATTATGTTTCCACAGGAATAAACAAGAACATCTCGGTTTCTCCTTATTATTGCATGTTTAGTATACTTAGATCTACTTCAAAGTGTTTGAATGAAACAGAAATTACCCAGCTATTTAAAATATATAGCTCAGTTGATTACAGATCAACTATCTACTAAATTTTAAAAATAGTTTAACGATGAGCTTTACTTTTTCTTTCAAAAGAACACAACTCCTTAGTTTCGCAGGATATCTTCAATATAAGGCCATCTTAACTTTTAGTTATTTGCACAATTTAGGGCTCAAATAGGCGCCAGGATGTGTAGCGAAGTTTGTTTTCTAACATAGGTGTGAAGGAGGAAACATTCCGCAGAAAAACTGTTAGATGATTCGCTGCTGAGTAATGTTTAAGTATGCATAGACCGTATTTAGCTCTGTGCCTAACCATTTTTTTACTGACTGAATCAATCGACTACAGGGCGATATTGTTTAGGAAATTCTTGCCCATCGTGACATTATTGGTAATTGTTTTCGTAAGATCACTTTCTTACCAGACGTTTGATTGCATCTGACTTTTAAACACTAAAAAAATTCTTCTGTGACTTAACTGAGGCTTTTAAGAATATTTAACGCTAAGCTGTACACATTTTTTGCGTCTCTACAACGAATGGATATTTTGGGTGGGCATCACAATAAACTGAGTACTTATGTTGCTAATAACCGTAGCTATTATTCAAAGACATTTTGTTAGTGACTGATTATTTTAAGCGTTAGGAAACTACGCAAGTTTTAATGTTACTTTGAAAAACGACGTCATGTCTTCGTTATGAAACAAATGTTGTTGCTATGGATTAAGGTGTATGAGACAATACCTTTGCCAACATTGTCTTATGATTTGAACAACACAAAAATGCTATTTAAAAATATCCCTCAAACCCAGTGGTATACATTAAGAACTAGCACTCTTCTACTCATGTTCAGCTTCCGCTCGACTCGAAAAAGTAAAAATGGTTATTGGTTGACCGGTGGTTAAGGATCGGATGAACAGTTTTAGGGTCAACCCCTTACATCCAAATGTACAAACTCACAATCTGTGATGTACAATTATTTGTTTAGAATAATGTAACTGCACGTATTGTTGGTTGATTTTATTATTAACCTCATTAGATTAATTTGTGTAGACAAAGTCTAAGTTATCTTGTAATTAAGTAAGTGATGAGATTAAGCCTCTAACGCAATCTTACAATCCTTTATAATAAACAAAATCTGGATTTAAATTGGTTTAGACGATTCATAAACTAGTGCAGCAAAATGTAAAACAACCTAGCGCAAACAATGATTTTTTTTTCACTTAATCCAATATTTTTATCTTTCTCAATATTTATCTTCTTACAAATCGTAAGAGCTCTCTTATTAACTAGGTCACCCACTGAATGAAATAGAACAAATAAGCCACTTTTCGGCTCAAGGTCTAGTAGGTACTTTTGCACGACATAGATACAAATATCGATTAATGACTGAAAGCTTGGCATCCCTATCACCCCATACCCCATTGTCAAATCCAAGAGAAACTGATTAACTCTCTATTCATAAAAACCGGCCAAGTGCGAGTCGGACTCGCGCACCGAGGGTTCCGTACAAACCTGCAAGGTTTACAAAGTTCGTTCATTATTATAGACCTGAGTATTTGGTTTGAATTTCAATTTAATACCTCTACGCGTTTATGAGGAAATGCGTAGTAAGTTTAAAATTATTAAAAAAATATATATTATGCGATGTAACTCAAAATTTATGGTTTTCGTAATTTTTCCTTTATCTATGCTATAAGACGTTGCTTCGTACCAAATTTCAAGATTCTGAGTTCACGGGAAGCACCCTGTAGGTTTTGATTCCCTTGCAAGTGTCGAAAATTTGCGGCATAAACGGCTATGTCTTTTGATTGCGTTGGCTCAGAAGTTTGATTTTTTCACAGCTTCAAGGGACAGTAGACCTGAGTAATTGATATAAATTTCAGCTTCATACATCCACGCGTTCCTGAGAAAAAGGGTCTTGACAGACGGACGGACGGACGGACAGACGGACAACAAAGTGATCCTATAAGGGTTCCGTTTTTTCCTGTTGAGGTACGGAACCCTAAAAATGGATTGCTGTTCGTTAGTCTCGCTTAAACTCGGGAACAAGTAGACCGTTTTTGCTAATTTTGGTATAAAAATATTTGTGAAGGCCCAGGAAAGGTTTAAAAGGTGAGCAAACATGAGAAAATGCTAGGAATAAAGTGAAAAGCAGAAATTTAGTTTTCCTTGGAGACCTTACAATATTTTCTTTTAACATTTTCTTTTTACATTACTCAAAAAGTGTTTAAAAAGCAATAAACACTTGCCAAAGATTTTTTACTAAATAGGCCAAGAAGGTAAACGAACTAACTCATATTGACATAATTTATTCCTTTTGTAATTTGGCATAAATTTGCATATTATAATGCGATCACGTTCGTCTGCACCTTATTATAACACCTCGGTTTTATGGCTTCAATGAATCGCGATATACATAGCGCTCATAACGTTTATTAACTTTATGATAACATGCACACATCATGATGGATCGATTACTCTACAAACTCGTTAACTCACTAAACTTACTATGTTCAAAGGTCTTGCAATGAATCTTTGAGGCCACTTATCTTGGTAATTTAGTAATGTTTTGTTGAAAGAATTATAAATATTGCATTAGAAATGAGTATTATAGCTAATTGCTAGGCAACTAAAATAAAACTATTCGAATGGCATTTGCTCTACATTGAAATGTACCAATAGGGATGATACATCGATAAGGGTTATTAGGGAAGGAGGGGGTAAGCTTCCGCGTGGGTTAACTAACTCACACATAGACAGATTTCCCTGTAAGTATATGTGTGTGCACAGACGGAGGGGACACCATGGATAGGCTGTCTAGACAGAATTCAGGGACTGAAAACAAACACGTCTGAATATGTTACACAATAGCCTTGTTGTTACATGCACTGCAGATATGTATTAAGCAAGGTTTAGTATGTCCGTAATGGAACTATTACATGAAATCATACACACTTTGTCCATGTTATCGATGATATTGTTATATGTATTTTTAAATTGTACATCTAACGTGACCATAATAAGTAGCATAATCTAGAACATCAGGGGTTCTCAGATGCACAGTACCTAGTTGGTAGTGTTATTATTATTCCTTTTGCAAATTTATGCAAGTCACTAAAAAAATAGGAACAAAGTAAGTTTTCTTTGGGATAAAATTGATAAACTCTAGAGCTTCGCGTTTTGGGCTTGAAGAGATAGATGACGAAATGACGTTTATCTGACACTATTGAGCGAGAATATTGAAATATAACTTTATCGTTAACGCAATATTTATCGAGAGCAAAGCACTTTTGTCACGTTACATTACGCAATACAAGGTTGCTTCGAAATAAATGTACATTTGATTAGAGAAACAATAGAATATATTAATACGTTAACTGAATTTAATGTGACCGATATGTTACCTTTTTGCGTTTTTCCTTTACCTATTTCTGAAACAACCTAAGAAATTATTAATCGGCAGTAACTTACAACGCCAGAAATCATTACATAGTAAACTTAATAGTAGTTTGAATTTTATATTGGTGCAAAAAAACTCTATTATAAAGATAAATCAGCAAAGGGAGTATAAACTTAATAAGAAAAAAACAGATGTTGCAAATTGCAAATAAAAATCAAAAGCATAACAAGACCATTACCTTGTGTGCCAAAATAATATAATTTACAGAACTTTATGGCGACGCGTGCCCTAAAAGGTATTTAATAATAGTGCAAGTGCAACTGTATTTCATCATGCGATTAACCAACTTAACAACCAACAAGGTAGGTGTGTAAATATTGTGTGAAACTAACACTTTCTATAATGTTTTTGTGGTTATCAACAACAACAAAAAAACAACAAAAGCTAACGATATTAGCGGATGGTGACGTCTCTGCTTGTTTACTTTATCGCACGATGATGTGTTTTCGACAAAAACATTATTATCGCTATAAAAGCCAATAATGCAACTGTTGGTACATCTTTATACCTGAAATTGGCAGATTTTTTTGTAAAAACGCTCGATAGCGCCAAGTAAAACAAATGAAACAGATAAATCGTTGACTGTTGGAATTTTCATGTTACAAAAATAAATTAATGTAAAATCGAAAAAACACAAATAAAGTCAGTCAACGCCCGATGTCGTCACTTGTATCTTCAAATGAACTCAGGTGACGCGGTATGACAAGAGCATGCCTACCAAGACAGATAAGTTTTAATCGAGAACTTAATTATTAAGATGTGTCAGAACATTAATAAATAAAAACGATTGCGTGTTCGTTACGTACTTATCTCAAACTGAGACGGTAGAGTTCATTCGTTTATAAGATCACGTTGCTCACTTATTAACACGAAGATATCTACGAGTTATTTCGTTTTAGGTAGAGAGGGCTTACGACAAGTGTAACACAGTTGGCAAGTGACCTTTAGTGAATTAACATAAGGCGAGGAGAAAGGTCAAAGTGTACACTCTTGACCTGGGGTCCTCGGAATTACTAGCTATTTCCGATGACACCGACCGTGTTCACACCCTTACGCGGCAAAAGGGACTGGGTGAATTTAAGGTTTCCAACTATAGGTAGTAAACATAGGACTTAATGTTTCAAGATTGAGCAGGGACATAACGAGTTTTAAGATAGAGTTACTACTTAATTCCAGAGATAAAAATTATTTAAACAATTTTGCTCAAGAATTCATAAGTGTACAATTTAGGTGGCTCTACCACTGAATCTATCTTGTCAGTCAGTTAATCAGAGTAGAAAATACCGACACGGTAATACAAAATGATTGCTCTTTAATTATCTAGTCAACCTCACAGTTGCCAGTAATCCAGCCTACTAACTAAGAAAAAGGTAAGTATTTATTTAACTATCTAAATAACTATCTATATATCTCCATACTATATATGTAAATTTTAAATCGGTTACAACTAAAGTTCAAGGTTTGTTTATTTCGGGGTCAGATGGCCGTATGTCCAGAAGTCCAGAGGTATATTATGTATCCTAATTCTTCCTAACTTTCTTTATTTACCTAAGCTAGCAAAAAAAAACAATAATATTTCGGGTATTGTTGCGTTAACGGTTAGATAGATGGTTCGATTTAATGATCTACTTTATTGCCATCACTTACTCTTTACATACTTGATACTTAAATTTTCACAAAAAAAAGCCCGCAACAGTACCATCGTAAATAAATTCCAAACATTATTTCACTAAACTATCAGTCGAATAAAGGGCTGTTCACTCATTGTGAAGAACATCCAACAAAACCTTGAAAGAAACCTTTGAAACCTTACAGAAAGTTGGCAAGTATTTCGTTAGGTAATTATCAGTGGAGCGAAATAAAATCTATCTAACAGGTATTTAGTAACAATTGTGTACAGTAAAGAAAAAGATAGAAACGCAAGTTGCGGCTCTATAACCATTTATGAGTTACAACAGTTTGCATTGTCTGAAGTTAACGAGAGACTTCTGAGAATATTAAAAAAACTATTTGAAAGGCCCATCATATTTTGAAACAAAACGTCATGAATAGAAATGAATACAGTGATTTTTATGGGTGCAAAAGACTGGGACTTTAAATAACAATTTCTCTAGCAGAATTATTGTCAACTAAGTTAAAGATAAAGTCGAGAGACAAGACGCTTATTTTTATTATATCATTTCACAATCAAATCAAGTTGTACTGAATGCACTTTTAAAGTTTTAAGAAGTTTACTCAGAGCGGAACAGTATCGAAAGGGAAAGTAAACACACGCGTGCTTTAATTTATCACAGGTGCTCGAATTAAGAGCATTGCAGTCACTCGTATTTCATATCTCATTACACGACAGACCAGTAACCTAACCGGCATGTAAAGGCTAGCAGGTACAGTAAGCTTCGCGTTTCGAATTCACAAAAAGAGCATACCTACTTAAAAGTATCTGTCATTCAATGTAAATTCGAAGTTCCATATGTTCCAAACTCACCGAGTTTCCCCATCATTTCCTCTAAGGCACGATCCTTGTCCATGATTGCGACGTTTTGTTGCGGAGGGTTATTCCTGTTGCCGAATTTCTGTAATGTTCACAAGCACCATTGGTGATATGTTGAGTTTGATAGCGCGCGGGCGCGGGTGAGTCGGCGATCGAGTGGCGACGTGCGAGCCGGGCTGGAGACGGAGGAGCGAATGGAACGGTCGCGGCCGCGTCGTGGCGCCGACCAGCGCGGTAGGTTACCGCAATCGCGCGAAAAAACGTGTACACTCTTATCTCCATTGGCCCGTACCTGTCGACCCGCGACGCCCGCGCGCCGACGCAAGTCGCATGCGATTTAATTTCACTAGCGCTTTTACGCAGCGTGCCAAATAGGGCGCAGAAAAGCTTTTAGTTTTTTATTTTCCATTCACTTTCCTTTTCATTTAGTTTTTTTATAAAAATAACATTTTTTTAGGCCTTGTGAATAAAAGTTATTATTTTTGTATTTTTATTGCTTGTCTACACCTACCCCTAATTATTTAGGTACGAAGGTAGGTGAATGTAGTATAATATGAACTTAAAATGTAAACTTTGAAAACCCATCATTTTTATGAATTGTTTCTGAGAACTTGTTGGTAGAGTCACCTCTCAAATAGAAAACTAAATTAATATTGTTTCATCCACTTGGGAGACTCACATCAAATACACATAACTTGTCTGTCGGCGTCAGTAGTTCAAAACAGACAAAGTTTATAATTCACATACGTTGACGAAGTTAAATGCCTATTTATTTATAGTAATGCAAAAATGTTAACGTAGGTACTCAAGGAAGGATAGATCAATTTGCATTATTGTGTGCTACCATGCATGTTATCGTTTCATTAAGCAAGTGTTTAAGCATTGGCAACGCATGTAAAGGTAGGTGCTTACTTACCTACGTTTTATTATGAATATCATTATGATCGCTAAGAAAACCTGATTTACCTTTACCATACTCAAACCTACGCTAACGTAAACAAGTAAGTATGTACTCATCAAGTATTAACCAAAAATTAACATCATAAACAACATTTGTGTATGTAAACAAGCCGACCACAGAAAAGATTAGCCAAATTAGGACTATGTGGTCATCAGCTTATTCATAAGTATAATAACCATTTATTTGTGTAACATCGAATTTCATGTGAGTGTAATACTGACACATAAATCCATTCATCAATCAGCAATCATCCATCACTCTCTTTTAGGATACCTAGGTATATCTACTGTAACCAAAATTTACAATTTCCCAGCTGCTTTTTAGGTTAGACAGGTAAGTTATAATAATACACTTTTTTATATTTTTTTCATGGTAATAGTGTACTACAGTAAAGTGATAGTAGTTTTGTCCTGAAATTCAATGCCGAAACGTGCTATCAAAAACTTCCGCCGACCAGTTTGGCTCAAGTTTTTCTATAACACTGATAACAGATGATAAAGATGAGTTATTTATTTTAGCGATAAAAGCATTTGGCAAATCACACAAGGTCATTTTCTGGATGAAAATGTATTAACTGAGTAAAACCATGAGGTCTATTCCAGTGGCCAAAACTTTAAAGTCAAAAAAAGCATTATGAAATTTAGCTTCAAATATACCTATTGTCTTGATCGTAGCTGTTGTAAGTAGATAGAACGTTACACGGTCAACGTTTGGATTTATTTTCTATTCAAATATTAATAAGGTAAATCCAGTTTTATTGAGTTATTCGTAATACCTAGAAGTATTTTCTAAATATTGGCAGTTGATTTGGCTAATCCCTGAAAATTAACTTGCCTATTTTCTGCACCTACGTTTTGATTAGTTAGAAAAAAACTGTTCCTAGTATTCCTAAACATTGTGTAACTGTAAAAAATGTCTGTTTCTGTACTGTGTGTATTGATAGTTAGAACTTTTTTCATGAAGCAAATTATTTTATCAAAAGGGAGCATTAAAAGGGAAAACTTTAGTGGCCAGTGTACCAGCCAGTGTCCCTGATGTTACTTAGTCATATTCCTATCATTTATCTTCATTTCGTGCTCGGTGGAATGTGGGCTTCTGAAAGTCCCCTTCACTAAGATAGCAACAGTCAGCGTATAACTAACTAGATAACCTTAATTTTGGAAATAGTCGTGAACGTAGGTTATCAATTCTTATCGAATATTCAAAAGTTTTGCTTAAAAAATGTTCATGTTTCAATATTCTTATAATTACTCATGCAGTGCACTGACTGTGGCACTGAGTACATCAAAATGACTTCAACACGCTTACTAACCTCCATATTCAAAAGAATTTGAAGATGTCCTTACAAGTACGAGGATAAAATTAGAAACACTATTGACAGAGCTAGAACCAGTATTGATGTCCTCGTGTACTCTACTACACACGTAGATGCTCAACAGATAATTATTTAGAAGACATAAATTATAGCACTGTTTACAATACCTACTACAAATTATGCTTATTCTTAGAAAAATCTAGGCGGCTAAGACCGAAGTTTTTATGCAGCTTGTAGCTTAAGGATAATGCAATGTCGATGTAAGTGATAACTCAAATAATATTCTTCATAAATGAGTTGTCGTTCACGCCAAAATAACAGGGTTTTATTTTAGAATCGGGACAATCTACGAGGATGTGACAACAGAAGTCCTGGGGCGTATTGGAATTTGGCAATGGTTGGTAGTGTTCGTATCAACTGCGTTTACCGCGGCCTCAATGTTCAACCAATACGAAGACATGTTTCTCCTAAAGCCCCCTATGGAGGTCACATGCATCCTACCAGATGGAGACGCGCTTAATGCCAGTTTATGTACCGTTACATCCACAAATAACGCAACGGAGGAACTCGAATGCACCAAATGGCACGTCAAATTGTTCTGGTTGATTTGGCTCAAAAAATCGGTACGTATTCTCCCGCCAACAGATTCTGCAATTTCTTTTGTAGATTGTTGTTACTGATAAACAAGTGATGTGATTGCTATTCAATTTAAACGTTGCAGTGGCTTGTGTTTTGCGAAGATGAGATGAAATTATTCTCTACTACAATGATATCACGGATGGGTTTGATGTTTGGCTGTGTGATATTAGGTATAATTGCTGACAAGTAAGTTGTTTTTTTAGTTAAATCATTTAAGCGACGAGGGCTCTTCGATTCCATATAACTAAATCAAAATGGTTGATTTGGTGCCAAAAATACAAAACCACTCTCAGTAGCTAATTGACGGGTTTCCTCATATTTACCTATTCCCATCACTCAGATTTCATTATCAGAACTGGTTTTTTAACTAGAACCACGGGAAAATGACAGTACCTACCTCTAAAAAAAACCTCCAAAATCAGTTTATCAGGTCGTCGATACTGTTTCGGGAGGGCTTATGCTGTGCTTCTTTTACTCATTAATAGACCGGCATGTCATGCAGAGTCCCACATAAAGCTGGCAGCTATTCCTACAACAGCTCTCTTGAATTTGAGCGTAGGTCTGAGTTAGTGATGTGGTAAACCTCGATGTTTGTGGCGACGAGCTAGATTCCCTTGAACCAGACTGTCCTGTGAAGGCCTAGAAGGAACTAGATAAATTACAAGATTACAGAGTAACAAACAGTTAAAACAATCTGAAACCAGAAAAAGACATTTGGTCTATTTGGCATCAAAGGCGGGAATCGAACCTGCATCTATCACAAACCGGGCGACTGCACTAAAAAAATGCATGCATGGAAAATACTAAAACAATAATAAAACGAAGTTGAAAAAATATCTGAAATTATAGTTTTCTGCTTTTTTTAAGTTAGTTTGAAAGGTAGGTACTGTAGGTGATCAAAACTATGGTATTCAGGATGCGCTTTGTCGTAAAAAGATGACAAAGAAAATCACCTCCTATCCTAGAATTCGTAAGTAAGGGAAAGATGAGGAAATCTTTCCAAGTCATCAGGTGAATAATTTAGATGTACCTAATTGATAAGAAAATTACTCAAGTAATTATTTACAGTTTTGGAAGACGAACGGCGCTTGCGATAGATCTATTTGCACAGTTGGGTCTGGGCGTTATTATAACATTCTGCGATTCAGAGGCCTGGTTTCAGCTGCTTGTATTTTTGAAGGCGTTATTTGGAGCGGCTACCCTTTATATGGGACTTGTAACAAGTACGTATCTTTGATTACAATCGGCGAAATTAGAAACTTGGGAACGGAATAAGTAGTTCATCATGGGAACAACATAAACTTTTTATTTCGAACTAATTGGTTGAAACCAACCCACTGTTAGAAAATAAGCCCCCAGACGAAACATTATCAGTGGGAAATCCGCTTTTTTGTGTTTTGGACACGAAGTTTAATCAATTTATATTGAATATTATATTTGGCCTGATTTAAACTATTTCCGGTAATCTGGAAAATCGAATAGTGCCTGGAAAGATGGTCAGGGCTATTTCGATGATCGCCCAGCATTGAGCTATCGCCCAAAGGAGAACAGACCACAACTAAGTAAAGCCGCGTTTCCACTAGGCAACATTTTCCGCGCGACATCTTGCACAAAATGTAGCTCATCATGCACATGTTGATCAGCATGTTGCGCTGGTTGTAGAACGTTGCCGTATATGTTGAGCGTCACGTATTGCCTAGTGAATACAAAGCCTAACAGTTGTTCTACTGGAAAAGTTATAGACTATTTGATTGATGGCAAGGGCAGCGTAGGATAGCCAATAAGTGAGTAGATGATCTGGTAAAGGTTGCCGGACATCGGTGGCGTAACTGTAGGGTGGAAGAGTTGAGAGAATACAAAGGGCGAATACCAGACACAGGAGGCCTGATGGCCTCAGGGAAAGAACAGAGGCTTCAAAAGGGGCAGCGATGGTTTATATGGTATACTCCTGTCCTGTACTGAATATAGTTTCATAAGTGCTGCTATTAAAATCTACATATCATCGGAGTATGCCCCATACAGGGAAATAGAGATTCCGCTCAAAGTAAAATGCAAAATCCGAACAAAACAGAGCAAGCCGTACGTAGGTGCGGCTTGCGCTGTTTTGTTCGGATTCTATCTCATGAGTTTTTAGGAAGTTCGTGAAAATGCGGGTGTTTTAATTTAGTAGGTAGATAAGTAGTTAATGCCTATGTAAATAAAGCCCATAATTCTATGTTATAATGAAAACAACATCGTCTATCGTGAACCAAATCTTGCCATTGAGCTATTAGGCTATAAAAACATTGTTATTGCATGCATACTTAACATTAACAATCGCCTATCGATTTAACACTTCCAAATGATTTTTTAGGCTCTACCTACCTACCCTACCAGATTTATGCGTAAAGCATTTCCCCTTTTGAAAAAAAGGGACTTCTTTTACACTGGAGAGAATAAATGTTCTCTAAATTTTTTGCATTGTGATTCTTCGAACGAAGGGCGTAAACAACATTTACGTTTTCATTTTGTATAGAGTATCAAAGTAATCGGTCGGTACAACTACAACGCCTGCGGCCACGCGACAAGGAATTACAAAAAATATTTAATAAAATAAAAAACAGTAATACGATGATGGTATGTCTATGTACAAACAAAGCCATACATGGTGGGAATGCCACACGCGAGATTTACATACCAAGGCATGCTATATTGCTAACGTTACAAAGAACTACAAAGGGTCCTGTTTACGCTTATGATTAACAGAACCCTGTTAAAGTTAGGTTTGAATGTATGTAGGTACCTATTTCATTCTATGTTCACCAACTACTGGCGAAAATTTAACAATTTCCCAAAGATAGGTATTTTGGAAAATCAGATATTAGTTAGCAAGTTAACAAGTTTGCAATATTTCTGGACGTACTCGTACTATCCAAAATATTGTTTTTTGAGAAATTTCAAAGGAATTTTACCAAAATACAACTGAGAGTCCTCACTAACGAAAACATATTTCTCGTAGTACTAATTTTTGTCAAAATTAAATAACAAGTTGTGGGTGAACTAGGCGTCGTTTGGGGCAATTGCCATGCCTATTCCCCCAAGGAGTAAGCAGATAGTCGCACCATTAGTACACTTTCTATGGTCCTGAAACACATCTTGCGCTTCTTCTTCTGTGACTAAACCGTATACTAAATAACGTCGGCACCAGCACAGCCATGTGAACCTCCAGTCAGGTTTTCTTTGACACTTTGTGACTGCTCATAACTACCTGCATTTTCTCTCCTTTCAACTCACTCACTCCTCTATCTTCTACCTCGTCACTCTTAAATCTTCCATCTCTCGAAAACAAAGTACCTACCCAAATGCATAAACTTTTTTACTTGCCTTTCGTTGTCACACACCGATTACATTCGTTAATTATTTTTTTTATAAGCGGCCAACAATTTTATTGTGTTAGCCACTACATTTTAAAATTAATAAAATGATAGTGCCATAATCAATTGTACAGCTACTACTCACTCAGATTTTCGCGCTAACGCATGCCTACATATTAAGAAAGTCTTTTATTGCGAATTAAGAAGTCTTTGTATTAAGTTTGGGCTGTAGTTGACTATTATTGTTATTCAAATGTTTGATTCAATACTGATTCCACAGCCTGTGAAATATCAAGCAATGCTTGGCGGTCTCGGCTAAGCGCAATCGTGTCAGTGCCTAGATTCCTATCGTCGATGTGCGCGGTTCCTCTGGCAAACGCCTTCCCAAATTTGGAAACCTACAACTTTATAGCTACCTTCTTCGTCATCCTGCTAATAATTTTACTGAGGTAATAAAACATATTGTATGCTTATCAGCTTGAAAAAATCTACTAACTAAAATGTGCTTTGCGTTTTGATATTTTTTGTCATCTATCTCTACAGTGCAGTTAGATTAAACTATTGGTTACCTAACTAGATACTCCTTGGGTGGCAAACAATTGTGAAAGCATTGATTACAATTTATGTCCTTGTTAGTAAGAGTGACTCTTAATGAGTGAGTGAAAAAAATCAGTTAATTCATTGCTTTAATAAGTATTAAAGCAGTGAATTAACTGATTTGAAGAGTATAGATACAGAAGAAAATGTTTATTCATCGAATTAATTTAGCCCTCGAGCTAAACTTTATCAAATATTCAGTACCTATTGAATAACTCTGCAAGATTTTTAAAATCTGTTTATAAATCAAATATGTATAGACAACATATCAAAAATTAAAATGTTTCTCAAATGACTCGTGGATCGAAGTTTTCTTGAACTATGATGGAAATTGTTTACCGAGTTATAGGTACTTATAATATTTTATAGGTGGACACCAGAATCACCTCAATGGCTGATATTTAACAGAAAAATTCCCGAAGCAGAGAAACGTCTGTACCTTGCTGCAAAAACAAATTCCATCTATCTATGCGATGACTTCAAAATAAGACCTGTTAATCATAGAGTACGTCTGTAAGTCAATAAAAATACTAATCAAATACATAGTATACAGGTCACAGTCACAACAAAAAGTGCTTCAACTCTAACTTCCCTTCATAAATCATCCGTTAAAGACGCAGAGGCGATTGATGATGAATAAATAGGTGTATCACTTGGTGACAATATTCCTGAACTGCAAAGGCTCGTTGAGATTCTGCGACTGGTTCAACGCCTCTGAGAATAATCTCAGCAAAAAGATCTAAATGCAACGTATCGTCGTTCATTCCTGTGCACTCACAAATCGCCAACTACTGGCAAGTAACTAGGTACCTACGAGAGACTACAAACTATCGACCTTCATATAAATTAAAAACACAAAAGATTATACACCTTATTATTTGACTGAACTCCTTGCCATTGTATGGTTACGAGACCAGTTTGAGTGACCCGCAAGAGGTCGCGGGTTCCCAGCACAAATGTTTGTTAATACCTATAGGAAATAACGACTTAACCTAACACACGAAATTGTAGTGGTTGATTTGATTTTCTGAAACGAAATACCTATGTAGTTCTGTCTGTATGTTTAATGCACTCCGTATTAGGTATAGGTGTCAATGGAACCTTCTTTTAATAGATTCCAAACCTTAACAATGGATTTGTAAGATTTGTAAATGAATGTGGAACAAAGAAACGTAGCATTAACCCATAATGAATCTATATAATATACCTATAGTATATTAGTATATAGTAGTTTCATTTTCAATTCAGGCATGGTAAAAAGAATGCAATTGATTATACCTATTCAGAAACAACTCATCTATTTCTTTCAGGCTTACAATTGTTTGGACGAAACAAGGACCTGTGCTAGTATCTTTGAAAGCTATAATGTTAAAATTATCATAGCAACATCGTTCTTGATGTGGAGCTTGACATCCTTTCAATTGGGATATCTTGGTGCCAAGTTGTTTCGACAGCGTAACACAGAACAATATTTGTTTGTATTAGTTATTTCAGCAGTGGGAATGGCTAGTTTGACCATTACACTGTCTAAAAAGATGTTGCTCCGACACTTGCTGTTGTGGAACATAATACTATCTGGAATAACGGCTGTTGCTGAAGTATTACTTGATCGCGTAAGTAACGAAGTATGTAATTTCAACCAGCTGCAGCCCTGGGTCTCTACTCAGGGTCGGACTTAGTTTCCTCCTGCTTTCTGTAAAATGCAGACGGGCCGGCTTTTACCTCAACTTAACTCTTGGCAATCAGAAATGTCTTGTATCTTGGCTGCTAATTGACAGGGAGGTGCATATCCACATATTGCCAAGTAGCAACGCACTTATACCTAAAAATATACGAATCATGAAGACCAGACCGGAACAACAAACTTTCTTGAAAAAGTCTTTTTTTGAGCTTAGAGATGACAACGGACCAACTACTATAGTCAAGGAATACTTAAGATTAAGCTTACTTAAGCTGAGATTAAAACTAATAATACAATCCATAACTTTCAGATAACACCTCAAATAATCACAGCAGTTGCTTTAGGATCACAAGTTGTAGTGTATTTACTACTGCTCAACATAACTCCGAGACTCTTCGCAGTGAACGTCCGTGCCACGTTGTTCGGATGCTGCCACGCCATAGGTCAGCTCGGGACTATGGTCAGCTACCTGCTGTTCGAGTTTCAACCTCTTGACGACATTGCAGCAGTAGCACTGGACATTGGAATCACTTTGGTCCTGGTCTCCCTGTGTTTGGTTCTGCTAGATGTCGACGGTAGAGAATTGCCTGATATGATTGTGGATATGGATTATTTTCCAGAGTGAGTTCATTAAAATGCTAACCAGCATAAAGAAATAAAATTTACCTATACTTATCAACCCAATTTAAGGTAGAAAATACCGAGGTATGATGACCAATGATCAATGATACTACTACCCTTAATAGAAGATAATTTGCAAAGTCTGAACTTCTTCCCGTCCACTCCTAGTTTCTAATTCTCAAGCTCACAGTGCGATAGCGAATTTGACCGCCGAATTCACAAACGCCAATCAAAGTTGAGGAGCTCTTGAGAGTATAGCTGTCACATTCAGTTCTTTATACAATTTGCGGGACGGCGCATGAGACTTTGAAGGCGTGCGCAGCTTTGATTGACGAGTGTGAATTCGGGGTACTTAAATTGAACTATCTGGTTAAAAGATTTGAAATTGGCAGAAGCTTTGAGCTACAAGTTTTAACGTAGGGCTTTTACCACATTCGTTAATTATGACAATGTCTTTATCAGACATTTTATGTTTTTGAAGTATGGACAAGCTAAAATAGCAAAAAATCGTCAATAAATAAAAAGGGAAACAAACAGAAACTGCATATTAATACATTTTGTTTTTCTGGTCCCAGATTATCAAAACCATTACGATGGGCGACCCAAAAGACCAACTCTCCATCGCACGAAGAAATAGAAATGAGGATACATTCGTTTGGCAGCGCCGGCCGCGAGATGTCACAGAGCCGTTCAGAAGACCGACTACCCGCACGAAGAATAGGATGTATCAAGTTTTGGCGCAGATTTCTCGCTAACTCACGTCACATTTTTTCGAAAAGCAGAAGTTAGCTATAGCTGTTCACTAACTTCATAATTAGCCATGTAGATAGTGGCCTCCAAACATTTAGGTAAATAATATTATAAAAGGTATTAAATTGAAGAAAGCTTAAATAGTTATAAAAATCTTATAATTCAACCATTACATACATACACACGTACTGGGTAATATAAAAACTCTATTACTACTTTGGTTCTTGTACATTCACTTAGGAAAAATAGGAGTAGATACCTATACTCCATTTGTCATAACATTAGAAAAAAAGAGGCTCAAAGAAGCAGGGGAGCTAAACACTACCACCCACTATGGCCCGCGCTGACTTTTGCCGGTTGACAAATTTGTATTACCTGGCAAAATTGAAAAGCCCTTCCGCCACAACGTATGGATCCCTCAAACGTAGGGAGCGCGGGCCATAGTGGGTGGTAGTGTTTAGCTCGCCTGCTTCTATGAGCTTAAGTTGCATTGAAATTTGGTAGAGTTATAATGACAGTAAAAGTACGATTGGATACACAACCCCTGCCTCTTTTAGGTTTTTAAGATCGACAATATATTTTCACGTCAGTCAAAATGTCCTAATTTAGTCAAATGCTCATAAATTCTGAAGTTATTTAAACTTTAAATGAGAACAATTGAGTGTGAGTTGGCTTAAGCCGTAGATTTTATTAAGTTCGGCATAGATCTTAAAAGTTATAATATTTATTGTACTTTTACCAAAAAGTCTACCCTAAAAAGAACCTTTTTTTACTTCTGTCAAGTTCTGTCTAATGTTATAGTAAATGGAGTATAGGTATTCTCTAGGAAGGCTACTCCATTATTTACATCAATAATAGTAACTACATGATTTGGGAGGGTTTTCACACCCAGGTGCCCCTACTTTAGCAATTTTTTCATTTTAATTAGAATCAGGTTGATCAGGTTTGTCACTGTTAAGCAACATCAAACTAATAGAAACTGCGTGTGCTTAGTACATTTATAAAAATAACATATAACTAAAGTAAAAAATACTTAATTGCAATAAATCCATTATCCGTAAGTAAATAAAAACTATTTTCTAAATATAAATAAAAAATTAACACATTAAGCTATTCTTATTATTTGGTAAGTTAATCATTTTAATCATACACACAGGATGTCACAAAAACATTACAGACTTGCGCTAAAAGCAAGAAAACATTGGGTGAATGCAATTACTGCATTTAGAAAAGATTAGAAAAGTCATGAACCCAACAAACAAGAAACAGAAATATTTATCAGATTAATGGATATAACATCATTTCATTTTTTATGTTTTTAATCAGAACAATTGCACTTTTTTCTCTCTCTCTCTCAATATTAATGATAACTCTAGTCGATTGAATTTACCAATCTTCATACTACTACTAAAGAAATGCATAACATGGGTTCTAACATCTAACATATAAGACCTCTAACATGTACTCATTAGTATAAAAAGATATGGCCTTCCGAAAAATAATTAATTCCTTTTTCTTGGGAAAAATAGAGTCTTCTTTACAATTCTAATGATCTAATTGAATTTTCTATCACAGACTGACCACTACCACTGTAGTTCACTAATAAGACTTTAGATGTCGCTACCTCCGCTTCATTTGTACAAGAAGACATGCCTAGTACATAGTTAACTAAAGAATCTACATGTGAAATTCCAGGACCAATCTGGCCAATGGGTTGTAGAGTTATGAAAGTACCTAGCGAGAATATGTGTACCCGTATGTATCCGTTACCAAAACTGTCAGTACTCGTTACTTTGGTAACGTTGCGGTGCTTGTTACTGATGATACAATCAAGTACTAGCATGGGGTTCATACCCCCATACGAACCCATAGATGATACCGTACTCGATGTCATCATCGAGTACGGTATCATCTATGGGTTCGTTAGAATCTTGTAAAAAAGAAATATAATGAGCATTTGTTCAACTTTATGTGTTGTGAACTATTCTGTTCTTGTTATAATTTTCATAGTTCGTATAGAGGATCCAACTGACATACAAAGATATCCTACGAGTATCAATACTAATTCGTGAGTAGGTAACGATTCAGTAATTCGAGTAAGGCGATGTACCCGTTACTCGGTAACGAATTCATACGGTTTGTTACAGCTACATAAAATGTAACATTTTGGGAAACAATCGAGTCTCTGTTTAGTAGCCAATGTTAACATTTTACAAGAACTATTTTGTTGAAATCAACAAATAAGTAATAGACTGTATTGCACCGAAGACGATTGAACACAGTAAAGGAACGTGGAAGGAACGAAGTACGTGTAAATGCTTGCAAATAACGCAATGAATGCATATTGGAAAGCCCAATCTGTTAAGTAAACATTAATAAAACTTAAACACGAGGTAGGAACATAAATTCGTGAAACACGAAGAGAAAACCAAATAAGTATGTACATTTTTTACATTTTAAACTTGACAGACCAAGTTTAATTTTATTGATAACAAGGATGATGAACTATTTTATTTATAATATAAGATATCCTACAATATGTAGTAAAATGTATGTTTGAAAAATATACTATAAGCATTACGCAACATTATTAATTAATTTCATCATATATATTCTATAATATAATAAAGACATAATATTGATTTTCATATATATAAAATGGACGCATAAGTGATTAGATCATACCACGTGTAACAATAGTAACGCAAAATAACTTAGTAACTAATTAGGCAGAGTTTTCGTATAAAATGATTGTGATTTTGTTATATCACCAAATAAAGAAGGAACATGATTATTTGTGATGTTTATTTAATGACGCATTATACTATTGTGACAAACAAAAACACATTATGATTATCAAGCATAAGCGCAGGTGATTTTTATATTCTACATTATAATTGATTATGATTTTGATATCACAGCACTCAACAGACGTTACATAATTCATGTACAATTGCACACATCACATCACACATCACACTCAAAGTAACCTATATTCATTACTTCATGATACATAAGTATAATATAATAAACTTTATGTTCACTGTTATGGATAAAAAGATCTATATTAATTGTAATTATTGATTGACTATAGCGGAGTTATTATTCATAAGTTACGCTTCTTTAGCTTTGGAAATAATAAGCCTAGTGAAAGTATTTTTTACTAACTAACTGCCGCACTGAGAGTCGTCTATCAAAAATAGTTACATCAGAAAGTGGTTAATTAATTCATATATTTACATAATTCTATTCGTTATCAAGTCACATAGGTAGAATTTGGAACTAATTTATCATTCAATACCTTCAATTGAAGTCTCTAAATGCAGCCGTAAGTTTTACAGCATTTTCATCGAAATACCTACTAAGATTTTTAAAAATAGAAATAAAATTGGGTTTGAGGTCAGTTGCACCGTACTCATCCACTTTGATGGCCTTAATAAGACTTTAATTGGTGATAGAAATTGTGTATGCCTACTTTAGGTTTTATCTAGTGCAAAAGGCTTTCAAATCTTAAGACAAAATATGGAGTAGACTCTGTATAAAAGGGTATACTCACAGTACCGTACCGTACCGCCGGTTGCGGCAGCGGAGCCGCCCATTGGGTGGCTCGTGGTTGCGGGCCCAGTAGGGTCTGCGTACGGTGGTAGCCAGCGGGCCGGAGTGCGGGGGTGCTCTGGCTTGCATTGCACGGCAAGACGAGACGGCGAAAGTGCCTGTGTACTCCAGGCACTTTCGTGGCCTCCCCCCTTTGTTGGGGGGTCGGTTGGAGGGGGCTCCATCAGGAGCTAGCACTAGCGGCGTAGCAGTGCGTCATTACTTTTGGTAGGATCCAGCTTCGCCGCCTAAGTGCCACCGTTGAGTGCCGTGGGGTTTTAGTCGGTAGGAGTCCATATCATATCCATGAGGATTTCCCCACGATAAAAAAAGGGCGTTATTAGGAAAGATCAATGGACTTAAAGACGGTGGAAATATCAAATGAGCCATTTGAGCCACATCGATATGTTAGGGTAGAACATTTTTTCGAGCACGTCTCAGGAAAACAGGTCGAGTGGACATTTGCAACTGTCAAAGTTTATAATTTCGATGGTGCAACAAACCCTTTTGTACAGAAGACAACAGGTCATCAGATGCTGTCTACACTTTGCCATTTCGTATTGTCACATAACGCCAATGCATTAAAGGCCTTTCTTCAACTGTTATTCTAAGCTTGGCGTGTCACCCACTGTTCTCACACAATCATTAAAAATATTTTATATGAATAAATATTTACGTTAAATAAATATACGATGCATATAGTGTTTTAGTTAATATGTAAATAATACATATTAACTAAAATATAAATTGAGTTTTACAATAGACCTTTGTAACTAACCTTTGTATTGTACTTAAGACACAAACGGGTTTAATAAAATTCATAAATATAATCTGTCCAATATGTTAATATGAAAAATATTATAAGCGAGACAGTGCGTCCTTATTCTTTTGCATTTAAGTATTTATGGGTGTTCACAATTATTGTTCTTTTTAATATTGAACATGTTAAAACTATGCGAACAAATTCTAAGGTTTTGTACAGTTTGAATGACCAATAATATGATTGCTATGATATAATCATTTTGTACTATTGAGATTCTAAAGTTCGCATTCGCGCTGAGTTATGGCTTAGTTGATTTTATTGCCATTTCATATTTAACTTTTTAGTGGACAAAAATACGTAAACGTAAAACATTTTTCTGCTGATATAAACCACCTAACTACATGTTATTTAACTAATCAAAAATTAATTAAAAAAAGGTTTTTGTTTTCTTAATAGGAACTAGGTTAATTTCGGTAACTTAGCAGAACGGATAACACACCTAAGTACATAGATACAAGTAATTAGTGTCTTTGGCTAAACAAAAAATACAGGCTTCCTATGTTTAAGGAACAAAATTAATAAAAAACCAATAAACATCCATGCCTTTCAACAATGATATACTTACTGCTGCAAATTCTTTTTAACACAAAAATTGACAAGATATTTATGATGAGACACCTACAAAATAGTGACTTCATTTAGTCATCGGTAATTTAATACCATCATTAATCAGTAATGTTTGAGCCCATGCTGATATAGTATGTTCGATAACATAAGCAGAAAAAACTGAACGTATATTGATTAAATGTTTAGCCAATGACATCATTTTTCAGTTTGCACGAATTCGAAATTCTATAAACGACTTAAAGTTCAGAAGGTAACAAAAGAATCGAACATTTAACCAGCAGTACATAAGTACCCTATTCATTCAAAATGTTTAAAGAAATCACTACGTTAGATGTTGTAGCTTGAGGCTCAATTTTTGTCCTCTTGCGTCAAGAACTTTCTTCAGGCACAGCGTTTAAATTTAAAACATTATTCATTCACACTCAGGCAATAGCTTTGCTAATTGTCACTAACAATCAAAAGTTTAAAGGTATGTAAGAAACTATATATCCAGCTTCGTATTAGAACTTTTCTCACCGGGATTTTCACAGTTACTTTGTTATGCAATGATCACTGCCTTCTACTGCCTCTCAGTGTTATAACCCCGCTGGCTGATTTGGACCACTTTTTTGTCCTAGAAGATTATCTGGACCATTTTCTGCAAAATAATAAGGATCAAGATTAATTCATTTCATATTAAAAACAAAACACAATAAGATGAGTTTTCAAAATCATTGTAGAGCTTACCCAAATTTACAGGATTCAGTGGTAGGTGGCCATTGGGAACTGAGTCATTTTCCTGAATGGTGGGAACACGATATAATCGGACTGAAAACATCAATGTTGCACCTATTAATGGAGAGACACCTGCCAAAACAAAAGGCACGGTATATGATTGAAATACAGAGTAAAGATAGCCCGCAACGGGTGGTCCTATTGACAACGGGAACGCAGCCAGACCTAACATACAACCGATAGCCTGTGCCGCATAGTTTCTACCGCACAATTCAAATGCAATAGGTCCAATTAACGCAATAAAGGCACCGTCAAACAAACCCATACCCAAAGATATTGCTACCAAGAACGGGAACGATTGAACGAAAGGCAAAATGATTGTTAGTACTCCAATGACATAAAATGAAATTTGCTGCAACAAAATCCTATCCATCCCTGGCTTGTCTCCCAGGAAACCAAACATTAGCCTTCCTATACCAGATGTAACGGCAATACATTGCAACGGCAAGTTTTTATTGCTTACATCAGTAAACTTTCCTTCAATATAAGATTTTATGTAAACATATGGGACAAAATATCCGAATAAAGCTACCGGCATACACAATGCCCACATTCTATATTTTTTGTTTTTCCAAATCTCAATATTTACAATGGCCTTTAGCAGAGATTTCATATTTTGGTTTTCTGCGATAGGCTTTTCACTAGCTGTTAGAGGAGTTGGTGTGAACAGCAAGCCGCAAAATGCTATACCACAGGTAAACAAAGCCAGTAGTCTAAACATCCAATCTAATCCGTAATTCCTTATCATTTCTTCCATTATAATAGGCATGAAGACTGTAAATATTGAACTTCCAATGGTAACTATTCCATTAACTAGACCGAGATATTTTTTGAAATAATGGCCAAGGATGGCTAAAGACGGTGTGTACGCGAAAGATGCCCCCAATCCGTACATGATACCATAAGTAAAACATAGTGCGTTTACGTGCTGTACGGCGAAGGAGGTAACTAGAAGACCGGCAGTAGCAATTGTACCGCCAAGCACTGCTGTCAGGCGAAGACCCATGAGTCCGGTTAGAACCCCGGAGAGTGGCGACAGGAAGAATGTTGTCCCCATAGCCAGCGTGCCCACCAAAGCTGAAAATGAAATAGGCCTTATTTAACATTTATATCGTCAATCTTGTCGAGTGTTAGCTTATACCAATAGATAGTAGATGATAGCATAAAAATAGCAAAATATGCCTTGATAATATGCCATAATTCGGACCTCTAGATAATTTTGAAATCAGTGTACCTACTTAGTACTAGTTGGAAATTATCTGCAGTGACATACGAGAGTTAATATACTCATATACGAGAGTGATAATACTCATTCACTTATTGATGCTTATTAGAATTAAGCTGCGGTAAATGATAAGATAGGCTAGCCGTTAAGCCAGAAGGAAACAAACTAAAATACAATAGTCCTTAGCACAACTATATGTGCATGGAAGAAGTAACTACTTTGTGCAATTTGATGCACAATATATGTAGACACACTACAAAAGAAACCATCTCACGACGTAATGCCGAGAATTCAGTTGTACGCAGTTGTAAGAAGTAAGCATGTATGGGCACGTTGTGCCCTACTATATTATTTACCCACGTTATTTGATTAATATTAAAGTATCTGATTGCCGATAACATAACTTTATCGATTTGATAACAACTTATGAGATTCAACGACTTCCTCATCGCATACTTTTTGGCATTACGTTACATCAAATTGTGTGATGTCTTTCATATGAGGTATAGGTAATGTAGGCTAATGTTCAAAAACTACATCTAAACTGTACAACTAAGGCAATGCGTTAGAGTCACGGGAATCACTTAACCAACCAATTAGATAAGGTGTTCACATTTCGTTTCTGTGATAGTCACATTGAGGACACACGTGGCGCCTAAGTAATTAATATCAACCTGTAGTGACTAACGCACAGTTTACGCCATAACGTAAAGTTAAGACGCGATAGTTATTCTTGTGTAGACGGGAATTCTAAATTCGTAACGCGTCAAAGTTGTCAAATGACAATCTGGTAATTTAATCAGGTCACCAGTTGAACGCGGCTGCCTCCAGCCAGATACAGCATTTGTGCATCTTTTGAGTTCTGAACCTCAAAGGAGTTTATTCGTCATTTAAATTTAAATATTGTTCGAGTGTCTACACTTCAATAAACAGGACTATTATCTCATATCAACACACGAAGTACATTTCTTTTACTGGTAGCTTTGACGCTTAGCTTTTTGATTCAGTGCCTCACCCAAAGCTATTAATCAAATGAAATGGAATTAAGTTAATCATGCATTAGAGTTTAATGATTTGATTGGAAGAGGGAGCTGAATGATAAGCCGAATAGAGAAGCACGTGCAGAAACTGTGCGTCAAATTCGACACTGGCAAGTAGATGGTAATCGTACAAACAAACGACAATGCGTCAAAAGAATAATGGATGTAATAAAGCGACCTTCGGCGCGGGCGCCGTCTGTGCCGGCCGGCGCTTGATTGAATAGTCAACAATCGTTTTTTAGATCACTTTCAACTTCTTCTAACTGTTTTCTTTGTTTTCGGAGAATTTCAGAGGATTTTGGTTAAAGTTGTGTTGTGTCTTTCCCATTTTATATTGCTATTTTATGATGGCTTCTTTCACGATCAGATGTAGGGCCTAACTATAAATATTTAGGATTTTTTGTCGCATTTACATTCGATATAATTTACAGTATTTTTATTATTAATATCATGCACATAAGCTACCTATAATGCTTTTATTACTAGATCACTGTCTTATCAATTGGAACAGTTGAATGTTTATAAACAAAGCAGTGCTGTCTGACGTTATCAATGCATTGGTTTCAATATGCGACCTTTGAACTACTTTGGCCACTGAACATAGTAGTCATGCACATCGCAATAAACTGATTCAAGACCCCACAGTCGCAACCATTTTATATGACGCAGTAGGTATTAGAACTATTCGCAAAATGCAAATATTTTTGCTAAGCCCTTAGCAAACTTGATAGAAATCACTGTGGGTATGACATATAAAGCTAAGAGTTTCTTTGTTTGAACGCGCAAATCTCAGGAACGCCTGGAGGTCTACCACAGAACACGATAATCGAACCTTCGTGCTCTTCCTCGTGTCTAACCCTACTCCCTTACGCATCGTTTCGACCATCGTTTGAACGAAGGAACGACCGAAACTTTTTTTGACAAGGGATGTCGTAGGTATGTTACTCTTGCGTACACGATAAATCGAGTTTGACGTTTACACAGATGTCAAATTTCCGAACTTTCTAACGATACCAGCCAAGCTATCGTGTCCATCATCGTTTCCGATTTTTTATCTCTTTACCTGTGATTTCTTCAACTATTGACTAATTTTTTGTACACCGGACTCCGTATCTTCTTTCCCGGTCGAACCTCGCTGCCTTTTGGACTAAGTGCATTGCTTAATAATTAAAATAGGTAAAACAAAACAAGATGTTTACAATAATACTTGCACGCATGGAAATTAATTCACTATTTAGGTACTTACACAACTCTTTACACCTTTAATAAAGATAACTGCACAATACTAAATTTGATTTATGATTAGCACATTTTTTTTTAAAAAAAAGTTCATCAGTTGAAACTGTCAAAAAGAATTTATTTTGTCACTTTGACATTGACGACTTCTTTTTTTAGTAGGCAACGAGCCCGAAAAAAAGTTTGTTTTCGTTTAACCAATTGGGGTGAAAAGGAGTGAAAACAATTGGTTCAAGGAAAACAAACTTTTTATTCAGTCATTCATTCACGATTATTGTCTATGATAACGACGGTCGTGGAGAGATACGACCACGATACGACAATGTTACGGAGTAGCTACTAGGCGAACGTATCGGGGCACTGTCGATGGATCCGCATATATCGTTATCGATTTCCGTGGTAGACTTGCTGGTTCGAATTAAAAAAATAGTGCATTTATTGAGGAAGGCTATACATTACTGTATGACTAACAGGAGTACACGCTACTAGTATGCTGATGATCTTGAGTCATTGTTGCTCCTACGTAGGTACTAAAGACCAAACTAGCATCCTGACAGCTTACCATTTCATTGTAAAACTTTTTCTAAGTCAAAAGATTTTCGGCTACTTTGACCGCCTAAAATATTTTGTTACGTAGTATTTTTATCATAAGTCCGGGTCAAAACGGCAATCAACTCGCGGAAAAGTGGAAAACAAAGAATCATTAACAATCGCAACGTTTCGTGTCGCAAAGGGTCAAATATTATCACAAATCTTCTTGTACGACAAAGTAAAAACCACAAGTTTGTTAGCTACAGAGCGGACCTTGAAACAAAATAACATCGCTGGCAAATAAGTTTTATCGCGGTAGTATAACAGTTATGCTTTAAACATATTAGTTGATTTAAAACTGTCGTTCTTAGCATACCGAATGGAAAAGTTACGCCTTGTTAGACCGCAGCATACCTACTTTATTTTCCTAGCAAAGCAATACAGGACGAGTAACTACGCTACGTGTAGCTAGAGCGTTTATTAAAGACGTTCAAATTGGACTTTATCTAAGACAATGTTCGTAATATGGCACACGCCGGCAATTCGTAGAATTATGGATGTGCCGATTGCCAAAGTAGGCATGTCGGCTTGTTAACGTTAAACGAAAGCCCCATGATACAGAACCTTGATGTCAGATAATTCCATTTTTTAGGTCGTTTTTTGCTAATTTTTGGTAAGGTACCGTAGTAATTTTGAAAAGTGAATAGATTTTCAGTATTTTTTCTGTTAAGGTCGTTTCCTTTTTTTGGTTTCTTAAGTGCTGAATAATCTAGGTATTACTAGTTGGTGAAATACCTAATTCATTCTTTATCGCAAGCATTTCTCGCGCAAAGATACTATAAATAAAAATCTTACAAGTGAATCGAATTATTATCAGGGTAATACTAACATTCCAAATGTGAGAATGAGTATAAAATTACCAACAACACCTCATTTTCATTACTGCAGGCATTCGAAATCACAGACTCGCGTATTTATGACATTCATAAAATTAAACGATAACAAAAACAAGATAAAGGAAACAATGAACAAAACATGAATGATAAAATTATCAATATATTGATTCATTGTTTATATGTTAGCCTCTACCGCTGATCACTGACGAGGAGTGGGATATGGCAGTGGACAGGCTGAAGGCCAAAAAGAAGGCTCCCGGGCCCGACGGCGTACATGGGAAAGTGTTGTGCATCGCCCTTATACATCTAGGCGAGCAGCTGAGGGGACTGTTCGACGCGGCTTTTGAGAGCGAACAGTTCCCCCAGCTATGGAAACAAGGGCGCCTGTGCCTTCTGCGCAAGGAAGGGCGGCCGCTGGAAGAGGCAGGGGCCTATCGCCCAATCGTCTTGCTGGACGAAGCGGGGAAGCTGTTCGAGCGGATAATCGCTTCCCGCTTAGTTCAGCACCTCACAGAGGTGGGCCCAAACCTGTCCAATTGCCAGTACGGTTTTAGAGCGGGCCGCGGGACGTTAGACGCCTTACAGGCTTTAAAAAGAGAGGCCCTCGAGAACTCCTGTCGTAAGGAGAGGACGTTGGCGGTGTCACTCGACATAGCCAACGCGTTCAACAGCCTGCCCCTGAACGTGATAAGGGAGGCGCTCCGGTACTTTGGAGTGCCTCCTTATTTGCGGCGGTTGTTGAGCGACTACCTGGCCGGGCGGGAAATTCTGTTTGTGGGAGGTGACGGGGTAATGCGGAGGCGGCCAATGTCCAGAGGTGTCCCCCAGGGGTCCGTACTCGGACCCCTCCTCTGGAATATAGGCTATGACTGGGTGTTACGGGGCGCGCTTCCCGTAGGGTTGCGCGTCCTGTGTTACGCGGACGACACCCTTGTCATAGCCAAGGGGGGGACGTTTGAGGAGGCGGCAACACTGGCGGAAGTTGGAGCCAGTCTCGTGGTCGGCCGCATCGAGGCCCTGGGGCTTAAGGTGGCTCGCCACAAAACAGAGGCTATCCTCTTCCACGCTCCGCGGCAAGGCCCCCCCCCAGGAGCCTCTATAAGCCTGGACGGCGTGAGGATCGTCGTGAAGGCTCAGATAAAGTATCTGGGCCTGATCTTGGATGGACGGTTCAATTTCCGCGGGCACTTCGGCGTGCTCGCGAACCGCCTCGTCGGCGCTGCGGGCGCATTAGGCCGCCTATTGCCTAACAAGGGCGGCCCAGATGCCACATGCCGGCGTCTGGTCAGGTCGATGGCGCTCTACGGGGCGCCAATCTGGGCGGATGCCCTTACCATGGCAAACAAGCGTCTACTGCGCAGGCCGCAGCGGACGATTGCCGTGAGGGCGGCCCGGGGCTACCGGACCATTTCCGGGGGGCGGCCTGCGTGTTGGCCGGAATACCCCCCTGGGAGCTGGAGGCGGGGGTCCTTGCTGCCGTTTATGAGGCTCGGGCGGCAGCAAGAACCACAGGGGAGCGCCCTACCTTTGAGGAGGTGGAGCGCGTCCGGAAGAGGGCCCAAGAGGAGGTCCTCAGAAAGTGGAAGGAGGAACTGGTGGATCCCGTCTATGGTGCACGCACTATAGACGCTATCCGACCGGTTCTCGGTCGGTGGTGCCGGAGGACGTTCGGCTCTTTAACCTACCGGTTGGTGCAGATGCTTTCCGGGCATGGATGCTTCGGAAGGTATCTGTACAAAATAGCCAGGAGGGAGCCGACTCCCATGTGCCACCACTGTGGCGCAGCCGAGGACGATGCCCAGCACACCCTAGAGGTGTGTCCGTCGTGGGCGGAGCAGCGCCGCGCCTTGGTGGCAGCTGTCGGAGAGGATCTCTCACTCCCAAGCATAGTACGAGCTATGCTTGAAAGTGAGAGATCATGGGAAGCAATGGTCTCCTTCTGTGAAGTTGTGATGGAACAGAAGGAGACCGCGGAGAGGGCCAGGGAGGAGGATCCCCTGGCAGCACCTCTCCGACGTAGGCGGAGGGGGACTCAGAGGCGGCGGTTCGCAGCCGCCCAAACAGTCCCTTAGTGACACCGGTGGATGATTGCCGGGGGGCTTTCACCCTCATTGCATGGTGTCACCCGTCTGGGGGGTATTCATCGTGTATCAGAATATCCTCCCATAGCGTGAGGAGGCCCGGCGCGAAGGCTGGGCCGACCGCTCGGGGCGAAGTGGAGATATTCAAACGGAATCCCACATCGCCCCACGCAAAGGCGAAGCGGAGATACACCGGGGTCGTTTTAGTGCGGTAGACCTGCCTTTTACTGGCAGGGAGTCCCACACTCCCCCATCGTTCCCCCGAACGGTGGGATAGTGCATAAAGCATTTTTTCCCCGTCAAAAAAAAAAAAAAAAAAAAAAAAGGACCGTTTAGGGGCCGACATACGGAAAAATGGGGTGATGCTTTCACCTAGTGACGTAGTTAGAGTAGAAGGTACACAAACACATAAGCAATTAAACCTCATTACTGCTGGAATTCAAATTGAGAACCTACCAAGGTCATGAAAAATGTAGTTTCAACAGTTTAGTTATTTTTAAAATAATGTTATTGAATAGGCATTTTGTGCATTAAAATCTTCATTTCATAAAGCTAGGAGTATTTATGAATTTGGAAATATATTAAATATTTCCATGTTAAAGTCTTATAAACACAATTACCATGTTATATTCTGTTATAATATTACTATAAACATTTTATTTATGGTGTGCAAAGTAGGAAACCACTGTACTGTGGTCAGGTAAACCACATGTATGTTGTCATTTGATATTATTAACAAATACCTTCGAATATTGTGTAATATACCACAGTCATGTAGGCTTTTCAGTGAGAAGGAAAAGGTAGAGGTAAAACTATCTAATTACCATTTATCAACTTTTAATAATTTTCCACTTATAAAAAGGCAAGGGCAAGGTTAAAACAGTTCACACCAGAATTTTAACAACAGAATTAACAGTACCGGCCTGATTACAGTCTAACAGCCAGGAAGGTTTGAAAAATCTTCCAGAATTTGCTTTTGTCAAAGTAATGTATTTTTGGCTCTTACAGAGATAAAGGCCCCATTTTAGAATAGTGAAAAAAACTATCTTTCAGGTAAAACTTGTATGGAGACAGTGGACTGACACCATGAATGTAGTGCTCATTACTTAAATTTTATTTGCATGAACATGTCTGTTTGTATTGGTATGGATTTTTCCTTGTTTGTCCAGCATCTAGTGTACCCAAAGTACAAATTTTTCCTTAGTTTGGTACTAGGAAGCGGTTTGTGGAATACTGTCCATTGATAAATAATTTCTGTTTATTATATTATGAAAAATTGAGGCCGCTAACCTGAACTAAGGATGTGAAAGAAAGTATCTAAAAGATGAAGTACATTTTAAATATGGATACTCTATTATGTTTATTTTTATTCCATTTCATTGCTTTGCATTCAATGTTTGCAGGAAGAAATAGGTATGCCATTGGCACATTCCACAAAAGTGCAAGCCATGGGCCAAGTTGCATCATTTTTGATGAGTAGCATTTAAAATCTGAGTCTGATAAAGGAAGGACAAAGACAACTCAATTTAGTACCATACATACATTCACAGGAACTGCTATGGCAAGTTAATGAGTAGTATTCTTTAAAGAAAAAATTAATACTCACAGGCGCGACTTTCGGCATTTTGAATATTGGCATTATTTAGGTGTTTCACTAGTTCTGAATAAATAACGCTGTAGGAATTTATGACACCAAATAAGAGGCCGTTTGTCAGAAAGGACCCAACCATAACGGCATAAGCCCTGAACCCCCCATCTGGTGGTCCTCTTTTGGTGGTACTGCTCACATGCCCGTTTTGTTCCGACTTCTGACTTGGTCCCAGCAAATCCGTAGTAACTTCTCGTGCCTCTGGTTCCATTTTATAATTATTGATAGTATTTACTTATGGGCTGTAGCTGGTACGCTGCCGTGTATTGCACGTGCTTCTAAATCTGTTGTCAAAACTTTATATCACAGTTTAGGTGGACTAAGCATTTTACCATTTTATGGTTTTCCCAACAAAATACTTTCAAAGCATCACGTTGTCAACTTATGTTTAATTTAGGCACAATAGTTTTTTTATTAATTGATTACAAGACATAGCATGTCCTCAGCGTAATACAATTACGACAAACTGTCTACGAACGTCGAACAAACTTAACTCGTCTCTCTTCTGTCCATCCACCCAACTGACAGCCAGCTGCTGACCACCTGACACTGACAAGTGACAGTCAGTCAGTATCTGATAGTGCTGCTGGATACGATACAAAAAAATCCTATCGATGGAATTACATGTTGATCTATACTTCGCACGCCGAATGATAATCCCTATGACAGTTCGTTAGCGTTTAACATTGTACTGACATCCTGTCACTACAAATCCTATAGAGGTCCATCAAAAAACAGAAAAAAACATAATTGTGTACATCTGTGAATTAAAAAAATGAATATTAAGAAATTATTACGAAATGTTCGTAAATAATGGTAAAAAACTCAATGCTAATGAACATGGTACGTGCTGCAAAAGTAACGTCGTCTAGCTGTTATCGACTAAGGGACACATCGATAAACAAAATACCGATAGTAATTTGTTGGAAAAATTTAAGAAATGCTTTGAGTTTGTATTTTATTCATATTGTGGCGACATCTATCTCGCCACATGCGAACTACAACTGACGTAAACCTGAATCGCGCTATCAACATTATTCAAGCGACTGAGTACATATACAGAAATCCGACAACAACCGTTGGGCAGTAGCCCACTGGTCTGATCTGATCGTCTGGTCGGAGGATCCTCCCTTTTCTATGGTGGATGAGGAACTTCACACCCTGTTCCTCATATCCCCAAAATATCAATCTGAATCTGATATAGGGTCAAGCGGAACTACAAAATCTGAGTCTGAACTGCAACTATCCGTGACGTCCAATACTAATGGTTGGTCAAAGATATTGTCGTATTGTGGGGTGTGACAAGAAGACAAAACAGACTGACTAGACAATCATGACATGACTGTATTAAAACATAATATGGTCTTAGGTCTGTGGCCACCTTTTGAATATTTTTCCATGAAGCTGGCAATTATGAATTCTTTAAAATTCAATTCAATAAGAATTCTTAACTCTTCAAATTGCATAATTTGAAGAGTTTAGAAGAGAAGAGAATTAATTATATTTAAATAAAATATAATTCGGCTGTTACTTTTTTATCTAGTGTTTTATGTCCATCAATGCGCGTTATCTTTTTTTCCAAATAAATTATTATGTTAAATGACCTGGCTGAATGACATGACATTTGCCTAAAATCAATTGTTTCGCACCACTGATACAACTGTCAGTTGAAACGTCAGAGGGATCATCATTCGGCGTGCGAACTATAGTGGAAAGTAAGCAGGGAGATCGTGATCGCGTATCCATGTTCTGTTAGGTCACCCAGATTTTGCTATAATACGATCGTCGCATCGTGTAAACGCACGATGATCGGTTCTATTTTGAAAATGATATTTTTTACTATTCAATTAAAAACCAACGACGTAACAGAAATATCAGCAGCTTGCTTGTTTTATCATTGAATAATACAATTTTTAATACAGCCCATTTTAAAAATTCGTTGACGAGTATCCAAGCGATAGCATTATTTGGAAATCGTAGAATTTAAGAAGAAGACCCACAAAAAAGGGCTGTTGTATTACGTTATGAAGTAATTATTAAATGATTACGTAATGTAAGGCCCCGACCATATATATCTTATCATTAATAAATATGTAAAACCATATTACAAATGTTTTTCATTAATGAATCAAATCAGAATATTTTAATTCGTGCCGGGCGACAATTGGGTCTAATTATTTTGTGTACCAAATAACATATACAAAATGAAGTTCATTTATCCGACATAATAATATTATGAATAATCGCATGTGCAACTATCGATAATTCTGCAACACTAAGATACCTATTTCATTTCAGTCCACAGATAAAATATGTAATCAGTAGACTAGACCAAAGAGTTTGAGAGTGAACAGATTTTTTTGGAGACGCAAAACTGCGCCCGCTAAACTCATCGCCATCGACCTTCTCATCGCACTTTGAATTACGAAAGCAGCCAACTTGTTTATATTAGTTTCAAACACGGCCTAATAGATTCTAACAGAAAAAATGGATATCTGTGTTTGTAAACCAAACGACCAAATTAGTTCTAGTCGCAGTTGAGTGTTTAACTTAGGTTAAAAGCTAAATAATGACGCTAAGGACTTGTATAATTATTGTTATGGATTCGGCTCCATTCCTTTTGTTTTATTTGGCCTCTGGTCTGGGCAGCATAACTGCAGCTGTTGAAAAAATATCGACGTAGTAGATCGATATCTGCCATTTCTTAATTTTGTCAATGCCGACCGTACGTCAAACAATTCAATTTTTATTTTTTACACATAATCTTCTTCAATTCTGAATTCATGGAAGATAACATAAGTTATACCCGTGGTTATACGCAGCATGGGGAATAAATATGATGAAGCGTTAATTAACTCGATCAAACTGGATGATTAAACTATTTTGAACTGAACAGTTCAATTGATCCTCTCATCTATTTTGAATAACATCACTATTCCAAGCATGACGTTTTGTGTCAGTTTTGCGGTTTGACATTTACTTGGTGACGTGCGATGATGTGCGATAGAGCACTGTAAAAAAAACAGGAATTCGTAAAAGTAATATTATAATTTCTTGCTCCTTCCTAAACTAAGTAAGCAGTAATTACAATACAAAGCTCTAACATAGATCATAATGCACTGTGCTTGTCTTGAATACTTTATTACACATTAGAAAAATAAATACATCGGATAAATCCACTTTGCAAAAGTTATATTAATATTATTTTTCAGTAAACAATGGCCCCATCAACAGATTGGGATGAGATAAAGCGCTTGGCAGCTGATTTTCAGAAGGCTCAGTTAAGCACGACCTCACAAAGGTAAATCCTGATGTTATAACTTAATTTATTTAATTCAGAGATAAGCTCTACTGTACTTTTATGTTAAAATTAAAATACTGTAGTCATTTCAGATCTTTAGTAAACATAGATCACAAATGCTTGGTTGCTCACAGAGTGGTCTTCGTGTTGTTCTGGTTTCTATGTATAAGATAAAACCTTCCTTGAGAACAGCAATTAATGTGATGTTGTTTTAAATAAATATTTATTTTTTAAAATCTTGATTGTCATTCTAATTGAGGCATAGTTTTGGGTCCTGATTATGTTTACTGTAATTCATATCATTAACTCATTAGACCGGCTTGATACGCACTTCTAACTCAAAAGTTCCGAGGGTGAAATATTTTCTTCACCATGTTCAGCTGTGGACATCTTATGAAATGATCTTGAAAGAGAAATTTTAAGCTGCATATCCAATAATATCATGTACATTTATGATTACAGATTGTCTGAGAGGAATTGTGTAGAAATAGTTACAAAACTATTAGAACTGAAACTTATTGATGTGATATTTACCACTGATGGTAAAGAATATTTGACATCTCAGCAGCTAAATAAAGAGATTAGAGATGAACTATTTGTCCATGGAGGCAGGATAAACACTGTAGACCTTGCCAAAGATCTGAGTGTTGATTTAAATCAGATCAATGCAAGTGTTGCTGATATTGTAAAAGGAAAGGAAGTGCAACTAGTCTCTGGATACTTAATTGCTAATTATTATCTAGAGAAAATTGCTAGAGAGATTAATGAAAAGTTACAGTTGCAAGGACAAATATCAGTTGGAGAATTGACTTTACAATATGACTTACCAGCAGAGTTGCTACAACATAGTGTTGTAGAGAAGTATCTAGGGAAAATAATATTTGGAAAACAGGATGCCTCTGAGCCGAGGACTTTCTATACTGAAGAATATATCACAAGGACTAAAGCAAAGATTCGTGGGGCTTTAATGGGACTATTGAAGCCCACCCCTGTTACTGTTATCATTAATCACTGCAACCTAGCTGATCGCTTGTTCATGTCATTGTTTGATCAGTTGCATGCACCCGGAGTTCTAACTGGCAGACAAGCAGGTGCTTTGTATGTACCATCTTGTTATACCAAGTCACAGAATGATTGGGTTGTCAGTTTTTACAAGCAAAACAACTATTTAGAATATGATGCCATTTCTCGGCTTGGTATCTCAGATCCCAAGGGTTATGTTAAGAGAATATTCCCTAATGAGGACATTACTTTCTTAAGCACATGTGTGATTGGATCTCAAATTAAACAGCAGTTAGAAACAGCGCTAGAGGAATGCATAGCATCTAAAAGCTACATGGATGTTGTTTCCTTGCTTCCATCTGTTTTATCTAGCACCGACATAGAAAATGTCTTGGAGTCACTTTTGAAGAACAGTTCTAGGTCAACTATACTCTTTGAAAATACTGGTTAGTCTCCCTTTTCAACTATCTTTTGATAAGTCATTATATCGCCGAATTAACAAACGCAAATCAAAGTTGAGCAGCTCTTATAAATATAGCTGTTACAGTTCTATTGACAATTTACAGGACAGCATGTATTTCAACATGTGCTTATCCTTGATTGACATTTGTTATTTTTCCAGTATGGTTTGTTATGATTGACTTTTAGAATTACAAAACTTGTTTATTGATTTCAGTTTTCAGCAACAATTATATTGAACAGTTGAAGCAAAGTTGTATGCCATTGACTCAGAAGAAAGCCGAAGAAGTGGTTAAAAATGGGAAGTATCAACAGTTTTATTTGGAGAGGCAACTGAGCAAGACTGACAGTCAGCAAGGTCATGTTGACCACAAGGCGGAGAGACGCGAGGAGCGCAGACGCAAGGCAGGATCTGGGAAAGGTGGCGGCGGCACTCAGGGACGAGAAACAAAGACGAAAGCTGTCAAAAAACATCAAAGGTCATCTAAACAAGCAGCTAACAATGATTCTGATTCTGATGAATCATCAAATGTTACCAAGAAAAGTCAAACAACTCTAGAAATTATTACCATTGATGATGTAGAGGGCATTATAAAAGAAGCATTGGAAAGCGAAGGTCTTGATGACTTATTGACTCATGTTGCTGAATATCTTCAAGGGTAAGACTTAAATGTAATTTTTACTATTATTTTCTGTCGCCTCAAATACAGACTCAATCTCTCTTAAAATAGAGTGTAGTATCATCTTGTGACTGGCTATAATTTCTGTCTTATTTTCTGTTTCCAGAAGCCTTAATCAAACAGCCTTGGCCATAGCAAAAGAGAATGCAGAGAAATTGCTTCAAGATGCTAGCCAGAATCGAAAACAAACTCATTCCTCTGCTCAAGACAAGATAAACCTTTTAGTTAATGACATAAAGTTGTATGAGAAAGGAATAAAATCGTTCCCACCTGAGCAACAACAGCAGTTTGTCAAATATCTCCTAAAGAGCTTAGGAGGTGATATTCTTGCAGAGTTTTGTAAATATGCAGCAAACCAATGCAATCTCTCTGTACAAGTTGATACGCTTTCGGCTGAGCAGAGACAGAAAATATTAAATGATTTGTCAGAAGAATACAAAAAGCCACTAACCGCATTGAATGCAGCTCTGTCAGATAATATTGACCTCTTCTATCAAGCTGTTGATTTGTGCTTGTCAGAATGTGGTATGATTTTGAAGAAAGTGGACAAGAAGAAGGACAAGTAAGTATTTTAGTTCTGTAATTAATTAATCATTACCATCAGCCCACATGCATCCATCTGTTACTAGCAGCCTTTGCGAGTTGTCGCTCCACCTATCCAAAGGTCGCCCAACGCCATGGGTCTCCCGTGTGTTAAGGAGACTAGAAACAATGGAGGAGCACAAGCTCAAATCTATCACAAATACCTGTTTTATTAACAAACATGAGCTTTCCGCTCACCCCATTGCCTGGTAAAGCTGGGAAAGTCATATCTTGGACTAACTGTTCAGCTAGTCAAATAAAAAAAACAATTGCCAGAATCGCCATTCTTTTCATCATCATCATCATGTCAGCCGAACGACGCCCACTGCTGGGCATAGGCGTCCCCCAAGGATTTCCACAACGATCGGTCCTGCGCTGTCCGCACCCAGCGGCTTCCCGCGACCTTGACAAGATCGTCGACCATTCTTTTAGTCTTACCCTTTTATTCATAAAAACGAACGCAACGGTAAAGCATAGTTTAAGCAATTGACGTGTAAAGTCACTTACTCGTAAACGGCGGCAGCATTAAGAATGAAAGAGACAAAGCGAAACAAAAGTTAACGTGTTGTTGAAATTGTCTGTTGGCTGTTGTCGTGTTGGCTGTTTAAGTTTCTGTGAATGCAGGGGTTAGTCTTGACCATATCCAAAGAGTTCTGTGCACTTTTAAATGACAGTTTTTTAAGACATAACTATAACTAAACGTGTTTTGTAACAAAGGTTAGTCCCAAATAGAAGGTATGTTCTAAATACTGAGTTGACTGAGTGATATTTATTCGCAGACTCCTCATACTGAACCACAGAGAGAAGCTGATCGCCGAGCTAGAGAACTGCACGGACCCTGCTCTGAGCTTGCACATGGCTGTCCTGGCTATCTTCACCATCATAACCCAGAACATGCTGCACGCGTCGGGCCGGCAGGTGCCCGCCATCATGGCCTTCTTGAAGGCACACGTCAAGGAGGAGCACTACCAACATCTCCAGCTGTGTCAAGGTAATAATAATCTTTAAATAAATAATACATAAACGGCCTATTATACGTCCTACTGCTGGGCACAGACCTCACCTTAACTATGAGGTGGAACGAGCCATACTCCAACACGCGGGCTCAATGCGAATTGTTGGAGGGGTGTAAGGTTAGTGAGCAACCTTAATGGCAGATGTTATCAAGCCGCCCTAAGGCCTCTGACTAGGCTTAACGACTGACATCTAACGACGTCAGCCGGGACCAACTGCTTAACGTGCCTTCCGAAGCACGGAGACGCCCGAAATACACATCACCAAATTTCGGTCGGAGTGGTCACCCATCCCATTTCCGACCCTGCGTGTACTGCTTTACAACAGCCTCACGGGTAATAATAATCATAAAATAAATAATAATATCTTTGTTTGAAACCGTCTTATACAAATTCAGGTTTGCGTTAACACCTGCATTAATCTAGGCCTGTGTTGCAAATGTTAGCGCCCATCCCGTAACGGACTAATACAGTAGGTAGGTGACGTTAAACATAGTCTGAGGCCTTAGGGCGTCTTGTCTTGTCTAAACATCTGTCAGTAAGGTTGTCATCGCTAACCTAACAAACCTAGCAAAACGCATTGAGCCCGCGTGTTGGAATGTGGCTCGCGCCTTGACTTAGTTAGGGGGAGGCCTGTGCCCAGCAGTTGGACGTATACAACAGTATTAACACAGTTGTTTTTTATGTCAAAACTATATGATTCTTGTTGGTTTATTCATGCATTTATTTTGTACTTTGAGAACATCGGACTATTTAAAAAGAATAACTGCTGAGTTTCTTGGCGGGTCTTCTCAGCAGAATCAACCTTCGGACGCCGGTGGTAGTCACATAATGTACATGTATTTCATATATTGTTTATGGATCTTATTATTTTATGTAAGTTTACTATGTGGCTATGTTTTAGGACGATTCGAAAGTACTATGTAATGGTCTCCTTGAATAAATAGATATTGAATTTGAATTTGTAGATAGGCACAGAAACTTTCCGATCCGGTGGTATCATCACATTTATTTAAATACAGTATATTTATTGTTTACATTTAATATTATGTATTCATGTACATATATTATTAGGTATGTTTTGTTTGTTAATTAGATTTGACGATTTAAAAGTACTTTGTAACAGGCCTATTTAAATCAAGCTATTTTGATTGATTTGTTTTTCATACTAAAATTTTCTTATTGTTTATTTTATTTTTCAGAACTGGTGGCTAAATATCTAACAGCTCCAGAAGAAGAAAAGGCCGACGTAGAAGACAAACTGAAGGAGGTCCTACCCGCTCTTAAGAACACAGTTCAAGAGATTAAGAAGCAAAAGTGAGAGATGTTATGTTTTTGACATATTTTTTTATTATTGTTATGTAACGTTATTTTATAAAATTAAATTGGTTCGGCAAATAGAAATCATCGTATGATTAGAAACACCACATGAATGTTGACTATATGTAGGTACTTACTTAAAATGATCGACAGTCCAACTCGGAGTTCACTTCCGTTCTATAAATTAAATTTAGGGAATTTGACGAAATTTTGTACCGACCCAGTACATCAGTTAATCGGTCGGTGATAGATTACAACATTATGTCTTGATCGTAGGACATTATGTCAAATTATTGCATTAACTTAATCCAGCCTGCCAGCATGTAGGTAGATAGTGAGATCGTTCAGGAAGCTTCTTATTTTTTTAGCTTTGATTATCTTTGATTTTTTCAACGGGACCAATGAGGCCATGCACCTTTTGAAGAACTAGGCGTCAGCGACGGACACGATCAACTGTCAAGGCGGCGTCGAAGCGCGCAACTAAGTTTTCTCATTTATTGAACGGCTTACTTACTAGAGTTGATACATTAAGTCATTTCGTTTCGAACGTAGAGTATGAATTAGTATGCAAAGGGAGCATAGCCGCCTGCGCCTAGACTACTCGTACTTACGACGTTTTGGTAATCGAAAAGTAAACTCCACTTTTTTTTCATTTTCCTATGTCTTAAGGAAAAAAAAGTATCGTTTACTTTTCGATTACCAAAACGTTATCGGTTCGTGCTAGGCCTACTGTTTTCGGCCATGACGCCGCGCTGCCGCGACGAGCCACACTTCTAAATCTAAATCAGCCGATACCGTCCCACTGCAGGGCAAAGGCCTCTCCTCTCCCAATCTTGGCCCACATGGACATGCATATCTAAAACATAAATAAATACTGAAATTGAGATCAAAATGAAACACTTCTGTCTTCTGGCTGAGGCATTTATTAACATTTATTTTTGTTTTTCAATTTTTTATCTTAATACAACATACATAGTAATTAACAATACATAATAAATAGTCCAAAAGTATATTACGCCTACAAAATAGCGTAGTCGTTATAAGATTATCGCCACATGAGTTGCTCGCGCGAGTTGGCGCGCTACCCATCGGTGACGCGGTCGAAACTGGGAATATTCCCGGAGAGAATGAGGTCTTGGTGTTCATTTTCGGTAGGTTTTTTAATATTTGTTTTACGGCTCTGGGTGCTTGCCCTTTGAGCCTTTGTCGGTGGGATGGGTTCTAGCGATGTGCGCGTGAGTTCACCGACCCTCTCGGAGGTATTCCACGTTCAGCCGCGACTGCAGGCTCGCGGTATCTTATGCCCATCTAAGTGTACATGTGACAAGATTGCGTGTAATTGCCTAGTTTCCAACAATTTTCCAGTTTGTGCGGTCAGAAAAAGTTAATTTGTTCTTTTGGCAAAACGTAACAGTTGAGAAAAATATACCTATTTTAAATCTCTATCTAGTGGTAATCAATTAAATATATGTATCTACAAAAATAGTTTGCATTTTTAAATAATGTCATCAAGGAAAACAGCAGAAAATGCGGTTTCATCAGGGAATCTTTTATTAAGCTGCGAAAAATTTTACGAAAATTTTGTATGTGAATTCAATAATTGACCAAATTAAATTATTTGTTATAATTACTACAAGTGTGACATCTAAAAATATTAAGCTTCAACGGTAAAGTTAGTTGAAGTACTTAGTTCTCTCCCATTTGAGCGAGATTATTGTTAGGTAGGTATAAGTACAGTTATGAATTTATGACAAATAGATATTAATTATGTAATTTGAACTGGGTTCGGAAGATCTAATGAGCTTTCTTCCATCTCTTACGGAAGAGAGTTCCAATCGCAATACGTTGCGAGTTATAAAAGTGACTAGAAACAATTTTATTTATAAATACGTGTAGAGAAATTGTGTTCATAGTCTGTGCTTACATATATTGTAACAATAACTAGATAAATATAATAGTGAGGGTGGTGCGACGAAGGAGTGCGCGGCGGCGGTGCCGTCGCACACGGTATCTACGTACACATAGGTACATAATATATTCGTACATAATAAAATTGACCAAAATTGCTAAACGTCATCAAAGCAATGGGAACAGGGACTGAAGCGCTTGTAAAATAATGCACACGCTTACTCAATTCTGCAAATTACACTGGAAATGTCCGAAAGCCCTAACAGATAATACGCTTAGCCCGTATTTAATACAGACTCACATAGTTGTAATACATAATATAATATATAAATTAATAATAATCACATTGATAGGTACATAGTCTATACTCGAGATCATGATTTTGCGTCTTAACCTATAGTATTTAAAATATCACAATAAATTGCTGTGCACATACGAAACAGGCAAATTTTGAGTGCAATTACATTAATGTATTATAATAGCGTTACTTTCCTTCCTAATAAAACATTTACACTTAGGAAATAATACATACACGTACCACGTAACGAGAATTTGTCCACGTGGAAGAAATGATAGGGTGACGATGAGTTAACTAGTTGCCGAAGTCTGAGGACAATCAAACTAACTTGCGAAGAGGCCACCGTTGTTAACAAACTCAATACAACATATACAAAGCTACTCCCAAGAAACTTTTGGCATTCATGGAATGTTTCTCACACAACAAAATATCAGGTAGATTAGTATAACCTGAAAGTTAAAACCTTTTAACGTTTGAGTAAGAAATTATTCAAATTCATTCTGATCGGTGCTAAGAACGACGATAAGTCCTGCGAGAGATTTACACCAAAGCTGGCTACGAGAATTTGTGCATTTTGAATATAAGGTAAAACATTTATATATATTTATCTTGAAATATTCAAAATTAATAATTCACAAACACCGCAGAGTCTGATGGCTCAAGAACTCGCGTTCTAACAGACCACAGCGGTGTTTGTTCGGTTTTTTGTAAAACTATTATTATTATTTCTTTCCATTTGCGCGATAATAAACTAACTACTCTTTTTTACGCTTTGATGTGCCTCCTCAATCTCCCGCTAAAGTTATCGTTTCTCGTAATGTTCACATCCACGTTACTTATAACTTACATAATATAATATTTAGTAAATACCAAGCTTCTAAAATGGCCTAACACCAAGTGCGCAATTGATGTTAATACTATTAAATGAGATCTACATTCTACTACGATTTATATAAAATATAGGTGCTGTTAAATTATACTAATTAATTAATTTGTGCATTTTGGTTACAATATTGAAAACACAATAAACCGAGACATTCTCTAGTTCATACACAAATAGAGTATTATTTAATTTAGATTTAAAGAATATACTATGACTATTAAACATTTATTATATTTTACTCTACTATAGTAATTCTAAACTAGAAACCTACTTACTAGTTATGTTTAAAGTGAATGAATCCACGGTAATAAATAAGTTACTACTCTTATTTAAACTTACATCTAATCATCATTTTACAGAGGATGTGAACATTACTAGTTGTTCCTATTTGTATTGTTTCTTTTAGTTGTAAATGGCCGAAGCCATCAATGGAGAGTAGAAATTGATAAAAAACTTCTTCGAATATTATTTAGTTGCGGCTTTCAGTGTTAAATTATTTGCTAATGTAGGATATAAAAGTGTTAAGTAACGCTACAAACAAAAGTTACAGAAGAAGCTTTTAAAATGAAATCGATGCCAATTGTTTCTTGTGATATAGGAAACTGTAAAAGAGACTCACTGTTTGTCATGTGAATTCCGAACCAAGCGCGCTATGAGACGAATAAAAGATAGTACACTCGACTTATTTTGAACTAGCTAAGTGAGTAGACCACGTAAATAGTAAATGAACAATAGTAGGAACTGATGAACGACTAGCGCCTGCGCTGAGGTGTTCAGACTTCTTCGGCGTTGACAACAATAATCACTTCAGTCAAAACTCTATCAGTGCTAATTGTACGAAAAGTTATAACGAATGTTCTTATTACTTTAATAGATAGATACATGTCTCTAAAGAAATAAATTAATTTTATAGTAAGTACACATAGTATGGATTAACATTTTAACAATAATAGCTGCCTATATTTGAGATTTAATGTTATGTTAAAATAGATATTTAAATGCTCTCATTACAAATGCGTTTTCCACGAAAACAATTTTATTACTAATTTAAAAGTAGTAAAAAATGAAAGACATCGGCGGCTTGCGCAAACGCAGCGCCTCGCCGGTAGGCCGAGCAGTTAACCAAATACGAACCAATTCAATATACCTATGTACACATTCTTAAGACTCTTACTTTATTTTACAACCCTCATAATAAGGAATGTCATAACTTAATGTAGACTCATACATAAAAGTGAATAAGTATTTCAACAAACAGATATAAACATTTATGTTTCGTCAAATGAAGAACTGTTAATCTAAAATATTTATGTATATGTTCTACGACTAACAATGTCGACTACCAGTCTCACATTTTAGTTTATAAGTGCTTGAAGGTACGAAATACTTGGAAAATAAATCAGCTGCGGAAAGGTTGAATCGGGACGAAACCAGATCGCTTCACTTTCGTTTCCAACGCATCTGCGCGCTCCAGCACATACCAGACTGCATCGCGTCGCTGCCTGAAACCTTACACTACACTTTATGTGGTCTTGGTTTTGGCGAATGCTGCACCACTACTTGATATGTTTCATTACGTTCAACGCGTCTACGAGTAATCTTGCCTGGTTGCGTCCGAATGTTCAGAGTGGGATTTCGCAGCTACACTGATCGCGGGAGAGCACTTGTACCGATCCAGTGTTCGTAATCAGAAGGTCCGTGTGGAACTAGCGGAATGGTTGAGGACTTGAGGTCGGGTCTGGGTGAGGCCTAGCGGCCGCGCGCCCACCGCAGCAGCGCGTCGGCCAGGACGTCTAGGTGGGCCTTCGTCTGAAAACAACATATTTATTTTTGAACAGGCATTCATTCTTATTTCCTGCAAGCACAGTAGACGTATTTTTATTGCACCCCTCGGTGCTTGTACGAAGAATGTGTTCGCTAACACATTGTGCACATCAATGTGAAATCAGCGTCAAAACTATCTTAGGACTTTAATTCTTCCTCACACTGGCTTACTGGACAACATCCTCAATCTTCCATTTCTATGACAACGTCGAGAAAGCTATTGTGATTAAGTAGTTCGATAGTGTTTATTGAGAAGGTAATCCAAATCCATAAAAAACAACTGAAAGCTTAACTACTATCCAGTTGAATAGTCCTTTTAGTAACAAAGAGAGCTACGAATTCCTGGACATTCCTGGACATTACTCCACACAGCGCCATCTAGCCCCAAAGTAAGCTAATCAAAGCTCGTAAATGGGATACTAGACAACGGATAAACATACTTAAATACATTTTTTTTGTAAATACATACTAATAAATTTAGGAAACACCCAGACCAGTACAAACAGACATGTTCATGCACACAAATATTTGTATTGTGCGGGGATCGAACTCTATAACCCAAGGGCGTACCCAGGATTTCAGCTAGGGGGGGGGGCAGCTCATACCTGTTTCGTTTTTCGTAGAGAGAGAAATACGTTTTTAATTCCCACTTGTAAGGAAAATTGACTTCTAGGGGGGGGCAGCTGCCCCCCCCTGCTCCTACCTGGGTACGCCCTTGCTATAACCCTAACCCTATCGAACTTATCTGTTTCAGTCAATCGATAAACGCAAATTAAGACGCTATAGCTCGTTACTTTACAATAAAAATAATGACATGGTTCTGACGGCTGATAAAAAGTATCTAAATTGACTCGGCAGTTAATTTACCCATTTTAATAATCACCTTCCCTCAGGACTGGGCCGTAGCAATTAAGCCGTAAAAGTTGAATTTTAAGATGTTTAAAAGTATATTTTTTAAGGTCTAAACTCTTGTTTCTGAATTTTGTGTTACTCAGTTTATGCATATAAAACCTAAATATTTTACAATGAACCTCATAAACAAAGTCTAAAGGCGCTCAACGTGGCAGGAAAAGCTATGCTCAGTATTATCTACGGCAGCGAATGAGAAAAAAGTACCTAGTAAAAAAACTAGCTCACTCGCGCGTTGTCATCACCGGGCTATCATAGCAATTTGCATTTTATACTTTGCTTATAACTACTATTCTGTCTGCTCATGAGAAAATCGATGCCTTACGTTATTCATAGGCAAAATTCTGCATGAAAGCCTTAAGAAACTTGGTTTCAATTTTGCAGCTTGTATATTCAAGGGAGCGCAGGGTGACTATTATCAATTCTGTGCCAACTTAGAGGCTTGGCTAGGTAGTTAGTTCTTCGAAAGCAAAACAATCTGGGTTAAACGTGGGCGTCTCGGTTTGTTTTAGAGCTGGTTAAATGTGGTTATTGATTTTCACGCTAAAACTGTGCTTGTCTCCCTCTGAACTCGCTAACTTTAAAAATAGAATTAGCTACGACTTTCCCGTTCTCCGCGCTGCGACAACTCATTCATGTTGCTACAAACTACACCGTTCAACTCATTCATGGTTGAAAACATGAAAATACATTAACTAGTAGGTAAAGCGACATTTGAAGTGATAATAAGTTGTTACCTACATTGAATACGTGGCATAACCGTCTTTGAATGTTAAGGGGTTATTGGCAAATGCTTGAATTCGATTCAAATAGAGGTTAACGGGAACAAATTGGCCAAATGTACTTACGAGTGTTTTAAATGAAGAAAACCAAATTCAACTGAAAGGCATTGTCAGTTGTCTTCGATACAACATAGTTAAACTCAGTTCATTCAGTTAAAATATAACATAGTTGATGTTGGATCTGTGTTTATGTTCGAGTGTCATTTATTTTCTTGAACCTCGCTAACGCTCGACGTAATTAATTATGACATCGGGCAGACTACCAATTATAGTCAAGGTACGGTTATAGGTAAGTATCGTTAGATCGGACACTTGATAACAAGGCGACGGATCCGTAACCGGAAACCTAACATTTCCACAGCGCTATTAGAATCAGACGATGGCTTCCAACCACGTTTCCGGGAGGCATTTACCTCGTATGACTACTCTTCCAGATACTCCATCACAATATCTCATTAAGATTTAATAAACAAATATTGGTCAGTAATTAGGATTTTAACTCCTTATACATGATGACTTTGCAAGTACATGCCAATTTTTTAAGAAAAGATAGAACAATATAAACTAATTCATCATCGTATTATTAAAACAAAAAAAAGGTTTTTAAAAAAAATATCCTAAAATGTAAGTCTATTACATATTCCTTTACCGTGGCATTGGACTTATAAACGCGCAGAAAAATTAATTGTACACTTGTAGTTCAACTCGTGCAATAATATCGTGTCGTGCGCTGCCGCGCGTTTTTTTCACGCAGATCTATTCAGTTACTGATACCAAGTTGCTCCTAAAAAAAAACCATGTACATGCAAAATCAGCCTGGTGTATGGTCACAGTCGGCCTCTGAGTAGCTAAACATTCAAGTACACTGTGATAGTAGGTAATTTATCTGCGCCTTTCCAATTTTTTATCACAAATTCGTTAAGTCGATCATACGGGTGCAATCATTGTTTAAGACTATCTCTACGGGAAGCTTCCTTAAAATTACCCCACCGCTTTTATAATAAGCTTTATTTTGTATGTACTAACTTACTTCTAAATGTAGTCTATCGCCCATATTTATGAAAACTAAAGCAAGGCTAAAGCATACAGTAAGCGTTTGACGTGTTTTGTTACTTATTCGCAAATGGCGACAGCAATAACAATGAAAGGGACAAAGCGTTGCAAAAGTTAATGTGATGATAAGGCGCTAAAGAGTTTTTATGAATAAGGGGGTATTACATTGTGTATTTGTTAACCAACTGAAAAATAGAATAGTAAAAGGTCAGTGTCAGAAAGATATCGACAATTAGGCAAGTTTTCTCAGATCTTGCCCATTTCAGAGTTGGTAGTGGGTCTCAGGCTATTTTCGACAGTGAGTAACGGTTAAAAAAAGCATTAGGTAAGTGTTTCACGTATCTTTTGTGTAACATTAAAACACCTGCGTTGTTAATTTAAGTTCCCTTGCCTCCCCCTCTTTGTGGGAAATGACGCAACGTGCAAAATTATGAGCTTTTCAGGCACTGCTTTTGAAGTGAGTAAATAAATCTAAATTTTAAGGGCAGTTTATTTAAATACGTTATCTTACGAAAGATATCTTTCAATATATTGGATTCACTATCCATTATAGTTTAAATTGATTGAAAATAAAACTAAACAATGCATAAAAAGTTATTGCAGCGGAAACAGTGATATGCAGCTTAGGAGGTGGGTTACTGAAATGGGCAATTCAGGTTGTCATAGCCTTTTGTGATCAACCTATATGCTTTTGACAGGCCTTCAGGCTTAGTGATCTAGGCCAGATTTAAGAAATGACTTAACTCAGTTTTGACTATTGTTCAGAAGTATATGACCGAAACCTGAAATTCTTTAATCTTCAAACACGCTGACAGAATAAAAAAACAAGAGCAACCGGTCAACGAAACGTTAAATCTACGGTAAAACAGGATAGCAGCGGAGGACTTACCGTTTTATAGAACATACAGGCCTGCCGGTCTTCGTCTTCGCCACTGGGGCAGTCAATGAACCCGTCGCACAGTACGTGGTCGTCGATACAGCGGTACCGGCCTTGTCGGTCGGGCGTTGGGCAGGCGAACCGCTCCATGCCGTCCGCCGCTGGTGGGCACTCTGAAAAGGAAACACCTGGTGTTAGCGTAACTCTCACAATTTCACACACAGCGAGCGCTGACGAGGGACTCCAGACACTAACAAAGCAAAGCTTAAGAATAGGTACTGTACAACGGACAAACATAATTATATACTTATATTTGTACAGACATACGTACTATACATAGGATACAACTAGACAAATATAAACAAACCAACCCGTGGCCTCTGGTGTATATGGCAATTTCTTAACTATTATAATAATAATAAATCAGTCGTCGATTTATACCTTACAGTGTTTATCATAGTCAGACTAAGTCATGCTTTTACTAATGTGATAAGCATTGACTTTCAATAGGTTACCTGTGGTAGCTACCTACAACGTACCTCCGAAGTAAGCTGCCTTTTTGAGCCACACCACTACTACCAGACAAACAAAACCCACTTGCGAAAGTAAAATCTTAATATAAAGAAAGGTCAAGAATTATTCCAAGCGCAAATGGGTGGAATAATTTTCTGAAGTCCAGATTCTCCCTCATCGCCTAGTAAAGTAAAGAATATAATAATTTTAGTCCATTTGACTTGGTGCATCCAGCGAAGGAGGTCCGCCCACACTTTCTCCAACTTTGCAGGTAAGTCAAATAAAAAATGTCGTCATATTTAAACAGCTACTGTTGGCTTGGCGGAAAACGGAGAGGTATCGACCAAATGAAGCACGGTGTTCTTAGTCTGAAAGTAAGGTGACAATGTCCTCAGCAATGACTTTTTGACCTTTACTTACAACAGAGTTTTAATTAGGTTGGCATAACTGGGTTTGACTAGTTGAACTGAGTAATAATGATGAAATATTTAATTTAAACTATTCATAAAATGCAATATGACGCTTGTCGTGTTATTATAACCGTTAATACAAAATGAAAACTTTGCATGTCATGGGTACCTACAAAACAGTAGGTACAGTACAATATAGCCCTTGCCTTAGAGATGGAATGTTTTTTTTATTTATTTAGAAGTACAAGAAATGGACTGGGAAGAAATGAATATATAAATTTAAATGTTTTTCAACTTTCAGTAAACAAATCAACGAATTAACTTCACCTGAAAAAGCTTTTACTTTATTTAATAAATGACTTATTTTAGGAAGTTGAAAATGTTAACCAACTAAGAAAACCTGTGAATACTGTGGCTGTATGTGTTAGGAATTATAAACGTATAACTACATGTTTGAAATTAAAAGAAGATAGATTAGATTCTATGAGACATTTTACCAATTTAATGTTGAACGTCACTGCTGTAGGTGAAGCGATTGTAGAATGAATAACACTCTCTATCTACTTAGCCTTAATCCTAATGAGCAACAACTCTGATTTATTAGTGCTAAAACGAGCTTTAAAACGCCCAAAATGTCTAATCTAGCTTTCACACTCGCTGTTGCAACAGAATACCCCACGAGGTTAGGGTTCAATGACTTTCGTCACATGACAGTCACTCTTGACTTTGCACGTTTGTCTACCACAAAAAAGGGGCCCAGGGCTCACTACGCGGGTTTAATGAGGTGTGCTAAACGCCTACACCCTTTGTATTTTAACCAACAAAAATGTGTTCGAGAGATATTATTGGCCATGTTTTTATATGCTAACTAAGCGTGGACGAAAACGTCGGCGGCTGATTATTTCAGGTTACGGGTTCACAACGGTCCCCTAACGATGATTAATGTGTTCTTCGCGGAACGAAATTCAGTTAGCTGGCGTTTGGAAATAAAAAGGAAATGTAATTTGGATGAAGCAAATAGCAGACCAGAGCCCAATAAGAAAAAAGACGAGAGTTATTTGATTCTGGAAATATGCCGAGAAATGAAGAGACAATCTGCCTATTAGATACTTCATTGGCATCCAATTAGGTTTCTCATAGATTCATCAGATTTCAACTAACAGATCCAGATTTCAGTCTTGTGCTTCGTAGCCTGGATAAGTATTCTAATAAGGATTTTATTCATTCTCAGTCGATTCGGTATTGTTAACATTCTTCTTTTATTGTAAGTACCCAATCTATTTCCAACTAGGTAGGTAGGTAGGTAGGTACTTTTACTATGAATTTGCCTGCATTTGGACTGAATGTAGCTTAAGAACTTACGAAATGTTTACCAGGTAAGTGTTTTTTATCTATATTCACAAACAACTGAATTAATGAATGAAAAGTATAGACTTTTAATAAAATATTACATAATCTAGTGATTTTCCACATTTTGCAAGCAATATCCAACAAGTCATTTATTTTTTATTTGAAACTAAACCTAAGTTACAATAAAATTCAAGATTGATAGTAGACATAAAGATGAATTGTTTTTTTTTATTCAAAGTATGGTTATATAAGTATTTTTATTCAAATAAAGTAAGTAAGAAAGATTTCTGTCTGATACATCAAGCGAAGTGCAAAGTTCAGGAGTAGTCAGGAACAGCAACTACAATACAACAGGTTATAGGTAAGCATCAACCTACGCAGAACCTTAGTTGAAGCTTTAAGATTCTCCTAGGTAGAAAATGGAAGACCTATTTCCCAGTGAAGTAATTAGATAAAACTTATTAAAAGCCAGTCTCGAGTTCGCTTGAAAATACTATAAAAGTTACGCTGTGTTCAAGTTGTTGTTTTGTTTTTGCAGGATCAGAGATTAAATATCACAACCTCTGCACAAAAGCGAGCATAATAATCACTTGTGAGGTTTTACTTACCTATTGTTAAAGAAGTTTGGTACGATAGAATATCACGAAGTTTTTCATCTGTAGCATCGTGGCAATTCTGTTGTAGGTACTTACGAGTGCTAGTATCTGACTAGAATGAGTAAAGGATGCCGGTAGCACAGTAATTAGATATACTATTACCGTGCCGACTGTGTAAAATGGTCTAGCTGTGTTTCACTGAACAATGAAGTTGCCGCTAATTGTCGACACACGTTTACAAATGTTTACAAACGTCCCTGGACTCGAGGTCATTTTTTTCGAGTGTATTTGACGCTGTAAGCTCTACTGATTGACATACATGTCAAATAATAACGGAACAGCATTATAATCTACGTGGGTTATTCGGAATACGATTGACAAATAGATAAAAACAAGATTATCACTTTAATTATACACTTGTCTTGTGTGTGTTATTAATGTCTCGGACTCGTTAGTCCGAGGCAAGTTACAAGTAATTATCAAAGTCCAATTATCTCCTCGCAAACTAACTATAACACTGCCAAATCTCGAAAGTTTCTGCGCAACGCCTATGGGTGTTGGACAACTTTTTCTTTAGGGCAACTTCCTCTCTTCGGCTGTACTGTGTCGGCCACTTGCGAGCGTCTATTTTTAGCCGCCAGGGAAAGTGAGGCCTCCTCGATTGCGCGCCCTCCATCCACAAACCCTATCTATTCACTTTGAGGCCGCGACGTCTTGTGCATTCGTAAGCAGGCCACGGGTGGGATTGTTCAGGTGAACCCTATCAGAGATGTAAGGCTTTAAATTTAATTGAATGTCGCCTTTCATAAGCTGTCTGCAACTCCGCAGGCTGACTGCACGATTGCTACTGGGTTCATGAGTATTAACGTTAGGTGTCTTTGTGTGTGGCAGATGGACATATCTATTTTTACTATTTTTTACTGCCTTTAGAAAGAAATTGTTCTTAGAAGTATATGTTTTAAAAGCATTTTAGCAAAACTGTTTTAAACTCTTCTTCGAGCTCCGTAACTTTGCTTTCGCTCTGCAAAAGCAAGATACTATATTAATTAATTATCAAAAATAAAATTGTTTACTATTCGTTTTACGTAAGTATTTAAGTAGAAAGTAGTCAACTTTTTTTTTGTTTAATGGCAAATTAGGCAAACGAAGTACTGGCAAACGCCTCCTCCTCATGTTAGCTATTTTTTCTCGCAAATTCGTAAAGGAAAAACAAATGATAGATAGCTTTTCTCTCTGTTCTAACAAAAAGAGGCACTGCATGGATGTTTCAGCTATTTAAAGCTATTTTATAACTCGTTCTAAGAGTGCGATACACTAGGGGATTTCTCTGGTTGGAGATCATTCTGCACTTGCACGTCCTCGGGAGAAATTTTCTGATGCACGTATCATTCTTAATACTATATTTAGATTTGAATCTAGACCTTCTCAATAAGTTGGATCGTCTACTTAACAACTGCATTCGATTCATTTTTGGCTTACGGAAATTTGATCATATTTCTTTTTATCGCTCACAGCTTCAGTGGCTGCCCATACCTTCTCGTCGTGATGCCCGCATTCTTTGTACTCTCTATTCCTTTCTCAATGTCTCCTACTTATCTAAAATCTAAATTTAACTTTCTCAGTTCCACTCATTCTCGCCAACTTCGTTCTTCTAACAACCTACTTCTGTCCACACCCCTTCACCGTTCAGGTTTTATATCCAATTCTTTTCGCGTCCAGGCCATCCGCCTTTGGAACGCCCTCCCAGAAAATATTAGGAAAGCCCCCAGCAAGAACACCTGGCCCAGACTCCACCAAAGCGGAGATGTGCGGAGATGTGCGGGGCGGAGATGTGTTTCAGCTTGGGTGACTCCACCGAAGCTGTGCGAGGCGGATATGTGTGCTGTGTGCTGGCTGGCTATGCGATTAGGGATGTCGCCTTTTATGTTCTTATTGAATAACAAGGAAGAAAAGTACGGAGTATTAAAATAAAGAACTCTTTTATTTTATTTAGACAGATAAAACGTAAAAACTTTATTTTCTCCTTTCTGTAATTCCAGAGCGTCGTCATATTAACATCTCATTCTATTAAACAAATAGTTATTTCTTAATTAACAAAACAAAGAAGTTTGTTTTGCTGAAGAAGCTTTGTTTTGCTGTTCATGACAGAAAAAACTCTTTTGCTTTTATGCGAAAAAGTTTTTTCTGTCATGAACAACCCGGCGGGGATACACAATAACAATGAAATTAATATTATACGTTTAGAGAACTACTTCAGAGGTGTCATTTATTCTTGTGCAGTTGATAGTTCTGTAAACCCTAAGAAGAACATTTGATTATAAGGTTTGTTTGATTTCTTCATAAACATCACCCACATCGAGCATAAGTTTTTTCGAATTCAAACTTTCAATTTTGTTATCAATATTGTCAAAGACTAGATTGCGTTTAAAATTAATCGAAAATGGGTCAACACGAACGCATAAAGAGAAGTGGGGACTCGATTCTTAAGATATACAATCAAACATGTCACAACTCAAAAATAAAATCTAGCTATACATGCAAAATTAAGTATTTTTGCGTACTTTATCTATCTTTCAAAGTGTAGAGTACAATTTCTTGAAATTCCGTTCAACTGTTTATTATAAAGTACGGGCGCCAGCCCTAGCTGCGTGTTTGCGCGGCAGTGTTGCCAACTTAGGGGAATTTCAACTCGATATGTTTATATTACGAAACGTAAGTAGGTTACGAAAAATTGGAACTACAGAAATTCTACACAAACTAAACAAGCAGGTGAAACTGATTCCTCTGAAGACGACCTTCTTCAGTTATGTTCTTTATAATAAATACTATTGTTTCATTTTTTATGTTTTATATTATTGCACAATAATGATATCATTTTATTACTTCAAAGTTTCATGGTCACTCAAATTAACACCGTTAAATCGGGATTTCTACCATGTACATGGTAGTCTGGTCGCTTACAGAGGCCGCTTGACCTCGCTTCACACAGCTCGACCCAGCTCGCCATACAAAAATACACATCTCCGCTCAGTGGTCTCCACCGAAGCTGTGCGAGGCGGAGATGTGTGAATAACGCAATTCTATTGGTTGTTGAAAACACAGCTCGACGCCGCACATCTCCGCTCAGCTCCGGTGGAGTCTGGGCCTTAAGCAGCAGGTCAATTCGTTTTTCAAAACTAAGCTAACGTCGTTGTCGACTGGCTCCAACTCGCTATCATCCAAATCATAATAGTATTATTATTATCATATATCTATATGTATTTGTATATATGTATATACATATATGGTTTATGTATATTTTGTTATTTATTTATATAATTATTTACATAGTTTTTAGTGTTTATTTCAGTAAGTATTTAGTTTCTTTTTAACTTGTTCAATTGTTTTTTTTTTACTTTTTATTTTTAACACTGCACCGCCTACCATATTTTCTGCTTGGCCCCATGGTTGACTGGTAGAGAATGCCTTATCGGTATTAAGTCCGCCATTTGTACCAATTGTTTATGTGCAATAAAGAATAAATAAATAAATAAATTATATTCCCAGTCCGGCACTAACTACGATTGTATTGGCAAAGCTTTTATACAGCGCACGTGATACACTGTGAAATTGTGTTAGGTATGTGCTGTTGGCTTATTATTTACTAGTGGTTGCCCGCGACTTCGTACGCGTAGACAAGGGTAAGAAAAACAAAATAGCTTATGCGTTATTCAGATGTTCAAACTAAGTATATTATTGTAAAGTTTCATTCAAATCCATTCAGTAGTTTTTACGTGAAAGAGCATTGCAGCACATCCACACATATAAACTTTCACACTTATAGTATTAGTAGGATTTGGACCACCAACAGGTTGCATGTTCACATTTATAAAAAGCAACATTATGTTTAATGCTGTTATTACCAATATAGCTAGTTTTATTATTAACCATGTAGGGAGCAACATTATTAGTGGTGCGACGCTTAAGCAATGAACGCAACATAATAACGTAGCATTACAGGGTAATTTTACCGTCTGGGTTGTAAAAACGTATTTTAATTTAGATTAGAATTGTCTTTCTTTTATTAAAAGAAGTTCTTTGCAATTAAGTAAGTAATAAATAGTATTTTATTGAGCAAGTCTTAATAAGCTAGGGCTAGTTACGGTTTGAGTGAGTTTTACTAAATAATTTGATACCTATTAAAAGTCTAAAATCAGAACGTGTAAGAACGCAACACACATGTCTATCAACTGCACATGGCATGTAAAATTACTTAGGCAAATAGCTTAGTAACAAATAATAAATGTTCCTAGCAACAAACGTAAAAGATACTCAAACCGGGCAAAACGAAAGTTGTACGGCGAGGAACTATCTCAGTTTTGTAAAGTAAGCAATAAATATGAACAATGTGACATCCCGCGAACGTCTCGGAGGTCTGAGGAAGAAATGTTGCGTTCCTGAGAGCGACCTCGTCTGCACTTGTATAGAGGTGTATTCAGAATCACGTATTCAGGGCGGAGCGGCGCAACCCGCTTAGGGAGTGCACACTACTTTTTAAACGTTTCACACTCGCTCCACGTCTCAACAAATCCACCATGTTTACAATACGCTAAATGGAATGCAGGGGCGAGTGTATCATTGGATAAATTCTTATCTCGTCACGTAGTCAAACGTCTAAAAGCTATTTTAAAAATAATAATCTATTCGATACGTGCGCAATACCCAAACACCAGGGGTGGATGAAACGAATACTTTAAAAATGTCTGATAATATAATCTCTTACTTACTTGTAGTTATCGTCTTTAGATAGCAATTTAGATAGCGTACAACTCTCTTAGCAGATAGAGATGCATGTCTTCTTGTGCACCAAAGGTCGCGATTTCGATCCCCATAGAGGTCGTCTAAGCTGAAATGACGCGCCCCTCCAGTGCATCAACGCATACAAGAAAGAATTATTGTTTGCGCAGATGCGGTGAAGGGGCGCGTCATTTCAGCTTAGACGATCTCTACAAACATTCGTGTGCATGTCTGTTTGTACTGGTCTGGGTGTATCGTATGTAAATTAAGCACGTTATTACAAAAAAAGTTTATCCGTTGTCTAGAATCCCATTGCACAAGCATTTAATTACCTAATTTGAGGCTAGATCGGGCTGTGTGGAATTATGTCTAGTGATATTTATTTTTTATTAAATAAAATTATGAGCTACATCATATTCATTAATTAAATAAAATTATGAGCGGTATCTAAAATCTACATAAGTACAGCACAGGTGAAATTATTATGAATGTAGCTCGACATACGTTGAACCTTCTACAATTTCATCGTGTCTAGTCAACTTTTAAACAATACAAATCTATTTTTGTACCTGACACCGATCGATGAACTTACTGCGCACTAGTTTAAATATTTAATATCTGTCTCGCAAGCGCCATCATGCTAACGACAGTATTTGAAGGTAATATACAAGTTTAAAAATACAAAATACGTATTTATTTATTTATATTTATACTTTGATGTACAAACAAGTACAAAAGGCGGACTTAATGCTAAAAGCATTCTCTACCAATCAACCATTGGGCGAGACAGAAATGCTGTATTTTTTGTCACAATTTGAAACAAATTAATCGATGTACGCTGTCATGGTACACGGAACATTCAGAAGCTGCTCTATGGCTTGCGTACTTGAACCGCTTTGGCAAATAACTTCATTCAAATAGCCAACTCTAGTTTCCTCAAGTACCTACCTAGATTACGAATTCATGATTTTATTTTGTTAATTAGGTTTGACATAACATAGTTATTAAACTTAAACATAAAGTTAATCAATTGTGAATTTTAAATTAGTTTCAACCTGTTGTATTTTCAACAGCATGTAATGCTTCTTCAATGTATTTTTACTTATTGTTGTGGTTCCTGAATAAATATTTTTTTCTTTTTTTCTTTCTTTCTTTCTTTCTTCTTCCCAGAAATTGATCCCTATAAGCGACACTGCGAGATAGCATAGTAATACAGGCTGATCTTTTTCAAAACCACCAGGTTCGGTTCCCGGCAATGAAAAAGTTTTATGTTGAATCTGAGTATTCAGTTTTAGTTTTCGTCAAAATCGGTCTCGATACTCCTCTGAGCGTTTTTCGATATTCCTTATAGTTTAGTATTTAGCCTACCACGCCCACTTGAAAAACTCAGCCTGTATACATAAATAAAAAATAAAATAAATATCACAGGACATTAGGCCTTATGTTGAACAACATTTTAATCCTAATTAATATAACCTCTAGTCTCCTTTAGCCGTGAAAGCAAGTTTATTATTTCTAACAATTCTTACCACGCTTTACTATCCGCCCACACTGTAAACTAAGAACTCTCTTCGTTATAACTTCTGTAATCTAATAGTGATCACTTAGTATGTTATCAGACTACAGCCAAGCCCTATAAAGTTCAATTACGACTTGATTTTTAAAGAAATCAAACGGTCTGGATAAAGAGTCCTATTTCATTTTAAAGTTAGTTGTTCGTTTTATTAATCGGTTTTGTTAAACGCCATATCTGTGGGAGTCATAGTTTTGAGAATGCTTATCCTCAAAAAACTATAAGCTAAAGTTCCATTATTTATTTGCATTTTTTGCATTCGTTTCAGCAATGAAATATAACGGTGAAGACGATTTCAAGATCAAGTTTTATGAAAGTATCTCGAAGGACCCACCTCCAAGTTTGATCCTTATTTTTATCTCTTACTTATTGGACTTAGGAGTTAAAATTTGTTTTCTCTGCAATTCTCGGCGTTAGTTCAGTAGTTTTACTTCAGATGCTAAAGAAAAAGTTTTAACTCTTTCCTAGAATAGCCACAGGTTTATCCAATTAATTACGAGTAAAACCGCCAGGAATTCACTAGAATAATGTTTACTTAACTACTTAACTAACTAGTTGGCATACTGGTAAGGCTAGGTTCTAGCTTTTCAACTTATATTTAATTTGCATTTCGGCCTATTGTTGTCATAGAGAAAAATGCACAACTGCACCCAACCGAAATTTTCATGAACTGAAGAAAAGATTTTGGGGTTTTTTTTTATGTAAGAAAATACCTTTTTTTCAGCACATTAGTATACCTATTTACTATGCCATATTGATAAATTATCGTAATTATAATTGTAGGTATGTATTTTGCTTTCATTAAAAACTCATACATGGTTATATTTCCATGATGAAAGAACGGGTATTATGATATGGCTAGCTGGGACGCTTTTGTTCCCCCTCATAAGTTCTCGCCTAAGCGTGGCGAGGGGGCTTAGTACCTACCGGTGGTAGGGGGGAACCGCCGGGAAGCCAAAAGAACTCAAGCGTGGGAGTGTGGTGGACTTGCCCCCTAATTCACAAACGTCAACGCGCACACGCTCATGCTGTCCAGTAAAATGTCAATAGAACTGAAAAGGATAGCATGAGCGTGAGCGCGTGCTTAGCGTTGATTGTCGTTTGTGAATTCGGGGGTTGGTCACTCAATCGCTGCGGCCCATTAGGGCGACACGTTGGGTTGTGGGCCCAGTGATGCCTGCAAGCGGCCTGAGGCACGTGGTGGGGCCGCGGTGCACGATCTGTACCGCCAGATGCTGCAGCGGAGCCGCCCCTAGGATGGGTCGTGGTTGCAGGCCCAGTAGGGTCTGCGTACAGTGGGTGCCAGCAGGCCGGAGTGCGGAGGTGCTCTGGCTATCATTGCACGTCGTCCACCGTGATGGCGTAAGTACCTGCGTACTCCAGGCGCGTTCGTGTTAGGGTGCCGGCTGGAGGGGGCCCCGTTAGGGGCTAAGCACTGGCGGCGGAGCAGTGCGATAAATCTGTAGTGGATCCAGCTTCGCCTCCAAAGTAGGAGTCGAGCAAAGTAGGAGTCTGCCATATCCATGAGGATTTCCCCACTAAAAAGAGGCCTTTATTGCTATTGGTTGCCATTTCACAAAGGTAAACCTGGCTTTGGGACATAAAACAATGTGTTGTTGTCCCATATTTACTAAAGAATCTTCCCACATGTTAAATATAGATCACTATACCACACTATATTTAGCATTGAAGATAGATAGTAGGTATTTAGTTTTACTGATTTATAAATCTTCAAGTTCGCAACTGTTAGGAAAGGTCACGTTGTAGCTCCGAATGGAAAGTACAATGGACACTAAACAAATTAACGTCGGCAAGGGGACCGAAACTTCGGCCGAATTAAGCGGAGTTCGGATGCACAATGTTTTTCTGGTCGCCGGGTAAGCCCCAGTTCCTACCGATAAATATTTACAGCGCGTCGCGCTACGTGCGGCCGTGCTCAAAGGGACAGCTTCAGTAATTCAGAATCTTGTCCGTACTCTTGCTCGCTTCGGAACTTTAAAGTCGTAAGCCAACAAGACAGGTAATCCGGATAAGAAGTTCTTAAAATATACAGCAATTGTACGTACTACGTTGCATTTGAGTCGGAAACACGTTTTGCGTTCTTGGTAAGTACCACATATAAAGTGCCTTTAATTTTCCAACAATTATACGTAGAAGTTAGGTGCTTGTTCTCGAACGGGTGGATTTTCTTAATGTCTTCAAAGTGAAGTCATTTAGCTAGTTTATCTCAATTCCACGTGCTTTCTTTTAAAAGTTCTGTTAAAAGAAAATATGCGAAACAGTCCGTGACTTAGTGAATTATTAATAGTTAAGTAATTTGCTCTCTAGTTTTCTCACCAGTGCCGCCCCAAAAGGTTTTACATTCAATCTTTGAATGGAAAACCCAAAAATACTTCTTGGCTAGACGCGACAATATTAAGCAGTAATATCCATACTATCGTTGCAAAAATCATCAAATGAAGTGGGTGCTAATTTGATTAGTCAATTTGTCAATGTCATCGCTTCTTTCGTGAGGTCCTTGTAGGGGTAACCTATGTTAGCAATTTCATAAGCTTCTAAATTGACAGGTTAAATGCCGAATTAAACTTGTTGTATAGTCTGATTCAGAGTAGGCAGATGATATCTAGTAAGTAATTCAAACAAAACGAATCATAGAAAACAAGATTCAGTAATAAAAGTTAGTTTGTTTATATGCTTCTATTGCTATTGTATCTTAGAAATGCGCATATCGATTGCTTACAGACGTTCGTTCCGAGCTACGAAGCAGAAGTAGTTGTAATAATATTCAGATGTGGCTATAAGCGCTGATAGACATTTAATGGTAATAGGAACTCTATTACCAATGTCGAAGGTATATAACGCAATGAAAATTAAGTTGGAAGCGTAGGTGCGTAGGCAGCAATATCCGTGGCTCGGGGAAAGAGCTGTTTGGCAGTATTCTTTAGATAAAACTATTTAGAACATTACCATAACACTAGAGCTACGAGAGCGTGGAACCCCAACATACAAATAGATTCAAAGCTTTCCTTATAACACGAAGGTATTAGGATGCTGGTTTATCATTGCTACGTTTTACTGAGTGCTACTATAAATACACAATACCAAAATGATTGCGTCAAACACCCTCGATTTTCCCAGGATATTTATTTACCTTTTTTGGCTTACATTAAGGTTTTCGTCAGAGTGACATTCTTAGATTTGTATAGTACCAAAAAACTTAGTTTGAGTTAGTAATTTTCAGCTTTTATCGTATATCTCTCAACACTTTTTTTTCATGAAATCAATAAAGTGCTAACAACTTACCTAACATTTCGAAGTTCGAATATACGAGTATATACTTGCATCCCAAATATTTTATTTCTTAGAGAGGAAGGCGGGCGGATACGATTGGGGAAACGGGAATGGTTTGCGTATTTTCCAATATCCTCTCAATTCTGCTACTAAGTTTAATACTTACATTTCTATAGATAAAACATTTTTGCAATGTCCTTAAAACTGTTACTGTTAAATAGCTAAGTACAAAATCACAAACAGTTCATCTCGAAACTGGGCCACACTAATCACTCACAAGAACATACGATGAAATGGATTGCCATCTTCAATGCTCAATAAAGTTTCCATTAAATTAATGTAGGTACATGTTCTTTATTGCACTTAGTCAGAAGTAACAGTACAGTCAACCATATGTCCTTAATATGGTATGTTATTCATTCATTCATTACCAATCTGGCGGTTCTGAGTGTGAGAGTCCGATCATGAGAGCAGAGAGTCTCCCATGAGTTTTCTTTACCCAGTCGTTAGCGTCTGCGTCAATCATTTGACATTAGTAGTACAAGTTCAGGATTTTGAACAGCACCTATAGCGGATAGTACAGCAACTACCGACATTCCTCATTGATAATTTTATGCAGATAGCAATCGCAATAACGAAAACTCAGGGGAGTCCTCGCAGCTGCATTTCATTCGACATTGCAGCCAACCCTCGGCTCACGGCACATACAGCGTGGTCTGACCGGGTGTACTGGGCTGGGAGATGACAATCGGACGTAATTTTGCCTGCGTAAGTGCTGCCTGAGCTGCAGCCTACACGGGATCAAAACAGCCGCTTTCGAGGCCTCCAAAAAATAGAGCACACCAAAACGTGTTTTGCATTTGGGCATTTCCACAAGAAAGCTATTTTCTTCATTCGGCGGTCGATTAAATATTGTCTTCTTAACTAAATTATGTAACAAAAATAAAGATAGGAATAGAAGCAGAGATATAAGTATTCCTATATTAAATTTATGTAAATTAAACTTCTTTAAAAGCAAATACCTAGATTCTAAATCAACCACCGAATTGGAAAGGAAAAGCTCTGTTGTGGAAACGCCCATTCACGTTATCAAATACGTGTTCGTTTTAAAGAAGCTTTTCTGAATAAAAAGTATACTTTTTGTTGACCAGTGGATAATCTTGAATTGTAATTTCTTTAGAAAGATCTTAGAAATTTCGTTCGAGTAAGTATACTAGCACATCTTCTATGTCTGTTCCTCAAGTATCTCTTCGCCTGATTTCTTTTTTAAGTGAGATTGATTGATTGCTCTAGTGCCGTACGCACAATGGACTTGTTGGAATATCAAATCTTTCGGCCTGGTAGCTTTATTTTCGCAATGTTCGCCATAAAATATTAAACTCGATCGAAAGCGGACTAAAGAAACATTATACATGTATCAAAAAAAAGTAAGTGACTATTACGTAGTGAGATAAATAATTTTATTTGGAGTGAAGGCGAGCATGTATGTATCACCGTATGTAAATATCACCTATTAGAAATAGTAATTATAATTGAAATAATGTTTGGTTATTACGAAGTTTAAGTTTATTGTACCTACCTATACCTATAAAAGGTTACTTGCGACCGTTCGGTAACTACTTATAACACAACTCTGTTAATCAAAATTGGTTTGAAAAAACAATATGAATATTCCAAAGTTCAAATAACAAACAAGGTTCATCTGTCCGTGTTTCTCACTAATTAGTTTTAATTTCGCAAGGCCTTTAGCAATACCAATTGGGCATTATAAAGTTGCCTAGGTTACTAGTTGCTACGTGAGATTGGTTTGTTCTAAATAATTTAAAAAGCGAGTACATTTTCCTATTCGCGTTTGAAATATCAACATATTTTTACAAATAAACTGATTGTGGCAGATGCCGCGGGGCAGGTTCACGCTACAATCTAAAACAAATAAACGAATTCTAGTATATTGCTGACATAAAATGGTCAATTTTGGAACACAACTTTGGATTTTTTTACCCAAGGAGTATGGTTTTTACCCCTTTATTTGGCAAAGTTTGTAGGCTACAATAGGTGTCAAACACTGACATACATAAGAATGTGAATGAAAGTGTTGAATGATGCAGGTATTTTAGGATCTATCTATTCTTAAATACCAATCATCTAAATTTAATTTAGGTGTTTAAATAAGATATCCAAAGACTAATATCTAGTTTTAACTAATGAAACAGTTTGAACGCCCGCTTACATTAGAAAAATCTGAATTATAATGAAGAGAAATTCACTGAACTGGCGGAAACTTAACAATCTTGGCGTTTCTGAAATTGTAGAACGTGAATATTGCACCAACAGGCCAGTTATGGGTTTGTGTGATAAGATGATTTTGATAAGAATAGCGATAAATGCTAATAAATCATCAGTGACGCAGAGAAACAAAATATAATAGTATTTTAAAGAGTAGAGAAGTGCTACGTTTTATCATTGCTTACTATCCTACTTCCTACTAATATTATGAAGGTAAAAGTTTGTAGGTGTGGATGTGCCGTGTTGCTCTTTCAAGTAAAAACTACTGAATGGATTTGAATGAAACTTTACAACAATATAGCTTATACTACTGAATAACACATAGGCTACAATTTATTAAAAAATAACACTTTTGTTTTTTCATACTTAAGTCCACGCGGACGAAGTCGCGGGAAGCCGCTAGTTTAGTAATAAACCTGTATCTTTGTTTAAGTTATCTCACCGCAGTACTACTGTAGTAAATACTTAATAACACGGTGAGTTGGGGTAAGCGCGTTCTAGAGTGGAGACCACGTCTCGGCAAGCGTAGTGTGGGACGCCCTCCGGCTAGCTGGAGCGACGATTTGCGAAAGGCTGCTGGCAGGAGATGGATGCGTCTAGCCGAAGACAGGGCGCGATGGCGCGCATTAGGGGAGGCCTACGTCCAGCAGTGGACCAGCATAGGCTGATGATGATGATGATGATGATGACGGTGAGTAAACTTAAACAAACATACAAGTTTATTAAACACCATTTTATTTTTATTGGATCCTGAACTAGGGATGGAGGTGTAATGTGGTAAATGTGTTAGCCCTGTAAAAACAAACTGGACATTTTTAGGGTTCCGTGCCTAAAAGGTTGAATCGGGACCCTATTAACATTACTAAGCCGCCGCTGTTTGTCTGTTTGTCACCATGCTGTATCCCATAAACCGTGATACCTAGAAAGCTGTAATTTTCACAAATTGAGTATTTCCGTTGCCGCTATAACACGAGAGTCCCCATAAAATGAACATAATGTTGTCTTTTTCGTATTTTGTTCAATATTAATTGGGTATGGACTTAAAATTATCACAGACTCTTTAGTTCTATATAACCATCAAAATAAATAGATACATATAAATAAATTAATTATTTAAGGGGGGCTCCCATGCAACCGATGTGATTTTGCTTTTATGGATCATGGTACGGAACCCATCGTGCGCGAGTCCGACTCGCACTTGACCGGTTTTTCTAACAGCTCCATATTTGCCGTGAAGTTTATCCTGTCGTGAATTAAAAACGAAAAAAGTAAACGGCGTGTTTTATTATTCACTCTGCCTTTTCAGGACTGTAATCTATTTTTCGTACCAAATGATAAAATGTAAAAGCCTTTTGTTTGGCTGCTTTTAAACCACTCGATTTTTCTTTTCATTCAATTTAATTCAATTCTGCACAATCAACCACTTATTGGGCATTACCTTTTGAAGCTTGTTAGTAAACCATAGAGGTCTCTCTTTGGTTAGAGAACCGTATTTGCGAAGGTGATTTTGAACATTATCTATCTATACTTATAATAAATCTGTAGAGAGGCCAATTCTGTACATGAACAATATTTAAAAAATTACTATCCAGGGATAATTAGGGATCGCTACTGATGCCAAAAATGCAATCAGTAAAATTTTTGTCTGTCTGTCTGTCTTTCCGTCTGTCTGTCTGCTGTATATTCGTTATAGAAACAAAAACTACTCCACGGATTTTAACGAAATTTGGCACGATTATTCTCCATACTCTTGGGCAGGTTATAGTATACTTTTCATTACGCTACGATTAATAGGAGCAGAGCAGTGAAGGGTAATATTGGGAAAACGGGAAAAGTTACTCCATTTTTTACACGTAAAAACTACTAGATGGATTTAAATGAAACTCTACAATAATTTAGTTTATGCATCTGAATCAGACATCTAATTACAATTTATAAAGGTATATCACATTTTTTCAACTCAAGTCCACGCGTACGAAGTCGCGGACAGTCGTTAGTTTTAAAAAATCCATCACAAGTAAGTAATTCGCGGATAGAGTCGAAGTCGCGGGCAAAAGGTAGTGGTGAAATAAAAGTGCAATCGTATTTCTTTCTATTCCTTACTATGAAACAGAAAGCTTGAACCGTCCTTTTATAAGAAAAGTGCACAATAACCACTTTCTGATTTATATTTTATTTAAAAACAATCTTTAAAAAAAAACTATAAAGATGTTTCTCTGCTAAATGTCAATCTGAAAGCTTTAGTAACTGTTCCTCCCACATTAACTAAAAATGTGACTGGTTAGTTGGAGCAAGGTCCTAACTACTCAGGGCTTTTATCCTGTAGCCATGTGAAGTACATTTGTGTGTTACACTTATATTTCTAAATAAGTGAGATTGTCAGCCTCTGACAGTAAAGCTCTGACAATCATGTTGTGTTCTGAAGGCCGTGTGCATTTTTATTTATGAAAAGTGAACAATACTTTAAGTCGTTGACTTTCCCTTTGCAAAAGCGGCTTTCTTCGAGTTTTCTCAGACTTATTTTATGCTGGTATTAAGTGAACATGAATCACTATCTGTATAGTACTGAGTCACGATCACGACTTACGAATCGGAGTGGGTGGGCGTCGGGCGGAGGTTGCAAGCCCATTAATCATACTAGGGTAGGTACTTTATTGCTTCAATGGGGCCCGATATGAGAGCCGTTCGATGTAGCTCAATGGCGCGAACGGAGTACACTGTAATAAACAGCTGAGATCTCACTCCGTACGAGCAGGCGAAGCAAAACAAAGCGGACGCAATCTGATACCATCGTATCGTACGCTTGCCGCTATTTATTTTGATACTGTTTTCACTTTGAACAGAACGGATAGAAAACTTTAAAGATTGCAAACGATTTCGTATCGTCTATTAGGCAAGCAACTTCTTTAGGGCTTCTATCAGCTTAGTTGTTTTTAAGAACTATACATACGCCTGTAATACTGAGACTAGGGTACTTGTCGATGGGTGATTTTATAAAACTGGTAAATGGTTATGTCAACTTTATTTTCACTATGCTGAGCCCTTTTCATCATTATCAATAAGTACAGTAAACCAGAAGAAGAACCGCGCAAGTACTTATATTGCGTCCCAACCTTTTGTGTATAAAAGATAAAATAAATAAATTATACTACACTAATCGTCTCGATTTTTGTTCTACAAGCATGAAGGTCAGAGGACAAGGATGAGATCTTTTGACTGTTTGAGTTACATTCCAGGACGTTATTTTCTTATTTTCCCTTTTTGTATGTAATGTACGAGTATATTTGTTTTGGACTCTCGGTGCTTTCTGTATGTTTATTCCTTTAACCCGGCGTCATGGGGGTTAAAAACTGTAACACGGACGTGGGGGTTGGGTCTATTTGACCCTGGTAAGATATGTAAATATTTCAGTCTCCAGTTGAAAGAAAAGGTTTTTATTATTATTATTATTCATTTAGAGTTATAAGGGTTATCCAACACTAAAGAAAATATGAAATATATATTTTTTATCGTGGAAACGAGACTTTGAAAAATAATAATATATATTCTATAAAAACCGCTCAAATATGTCTTTTGCACTAACACACTAAATAAAAAAGGTTTAAACTACAATAAAGAAGAAGTAATACAAATAAAATAAAAATATAAAAAAAACTCATTTTGTATGGAAAAAATGGAGTAAAATTGTTACACCGAGTACAGGCATGGGTCTAAATTACCCATTTTCAGGTTACGGCACTTATAGATCCAAACTCCGGCGTTTTCTGACTTATTTCAGGGCACAAACGTGTGAAGTGATTCATTAACTCCAGCTATAGGAAAAAACAGCAATGTCGGGTGAATAGTATAAAAATTATAGAAATTCTAAAAACGGCCGGGTATCTTAGACCCAACCCCCATGACGCCGGGTTAAGGTTTCTTTTATTTATTTACCCCAATTCATTACGTAGGCACAAAACAAAATACAAATAAAAATGTAAGCGATCAAAATGACAATAGGTTCAGTACGAAGTTGTTTTTGTTCATTCAGTTTCTTACTCCGAGCTTTTACACCTACTTCGAGTGAAAATTGTTATTTCTTACTCTGCTACATTAGTATGTTGTAGCACTGTTTTTTCTAAAAATGATTTTCTTCTTATTATTCATAGGGCGATTAAACATTCATTTGCGTCTGGGACACTTGCGCATAAGAAGAAATGTTAATTTTCTCCAATTATTTAGAAATTGAATACTTCAGTAAAACAGTCCTGGTTTTAATATAATTTCCGCCGCTAATGGTACCTTTTTATTTTCAAATCCAAGTAATAAGCTTTAATTTTGGTCCAAAGCGGATGTACGAGTACCTATTTGAGTACTGGCTTCTCCTATTTCTTATTTGTGTTATTAATTAATGAATGGAGAAGAATGATAGACTTTAGAACTAGAAATAGTATTTGAATTTTCCTTGCTATTTTTCATCCTCGCTGAGACATAGGTAGGTATATTATGTGTTTCTAAGAGTAGATAGTTTGAAGCACTTTTACATTTTACACAATGTTTCCATTTCAAAGCATTTGTAAACATCGAAAGGAAAATAAGATCTAAAGGAGATAAAGATACGTATAAATATTATTAGGGAATATTTATTCAGAATAATAAAGCATGCCATCTTTCAGGCGACTTTAAAATATAGACTTATCATCTCATTGAATAACAATGAGATGAGAAGATGATTAAGAATAAAATGGTAACCAATATGTAACTAAAGCTATCACTTGACAGTACGGCCACATCTCAAATGGCGTGGACGACACACTGACCCCCAAATTCACAAACGCAAATCGACGTTGATCATCCCTCAAAAGTATAGCCGCCACTTGCAGTTCTATTGACATTTTACGGAACAGCATATAAGCGTGCTTAGCGTTGATTGACGTTTATGTCACGGTGAACGGAACATCCAGAATCCCACAACGCCTAGCGCCTAACATCATTTATTATTTATTGCATTTTAGTGAATTACAAATACACTAGTTATTAGTTATAATTACGGTAAAAATTGAGCACCTAATGCTGTTAAGGCAACAGCTAATCATAGGAAAGAAAAATATAATAGGCGGTGCATAATCCAAGTGGGATTTTGTTTGTGTTTCCCATTACGAGAGACAAATACGCAAATTTTGTAATGAACACAAAAAATATATTGTTTCCAGTGATACTCACTACTCAAGCTTTGAGCTGGAGTACTTATCCCTTGGCCCTAACACTCCCACGCATCTGTCAAATAGTACAAAGGTTACATAAAAGCTATTTTTAATCGTTGTGGTTATTTGCTAAATACGAGGTTGTACTCGTACACCATACAAAAGGACTGTTATCGTAGCAGCATAAAGACAATTTATTTGTTTGCGTCTTAAATTTGTTTTGCTAGAACTTGTGAAACTTTAACCTTAATCTCAAAATTATTTCATGGGTTGTAAACAATATTATGGTCCCGGCGGCTGTGTATCTCTACCTTTTATTGTGCCGTGAATATTGTCCCGTTATTCTTAATGTAAGTAATTCTAAGTTATTTTACGAGTGCTATGCAAAGCTATTGTTCAATCAACTTGACTTAACCTGAACTTAGCGAAAAAGTAAACTATGTAGAAAGATCGTTCAAACAAAACCTGGAATATTTAAGGTCTTTGAGAGTAGTTAATAATGTAAATTTTGTTTACGGAGTGTATTTTGAAAGAGATATTATTATGATCTTTTCACACATTAATCAGGGGAATTTAAGAGACAGAGAGCAAGCAGAGAGGCTGATGATGTTGAAGGAAGTTTAATCTAAAAAAACTGTTATTAAAGTCTGTTTTGTCATTTCTTTCAATTTTGTTTATTATCATACATAAAGGTTACCTAACATAAATAATTGGTGTAAAGTGTAATTCACTTCACAGTAGGAAAACAGTACAAAGAGCACAAAGCAGTAGTGCATACCGGGTGCGGCAATTGAACTGTCCGTCTCCTTGTAACTATTTTAAAATTCGAACTACTGAATCGAACGCGGCAAAAATTTAAAAATATAATCTGTGACACATTATCTATGTTACTTCAAAAATATTCGGTCGTGAGAAGAAACGTTTCAATTTTGAAATATTGTATTTGAAACGCAATTCAGTGATTGCTCTTTATTTGGAGGGAAAATCGAACATCGACATTCGTCGAGCGCTTCCAAATCTTCATTTGAACGAAAAATTTGTGCGTCGTTCTATCCAAAGATTTAACGAGACTGGGAGTGTTAAGAAAGGCTACGGGGGCGGTCGACGCTGTACTGCAACGGCGTCACCAGTTGTCGAAAAGGTGCGACATCGTTTACGCAGAAATCCAGAGCGCTCAGCAAATCAGCTCGCCCAGGATCTTAAGGTGAGCGACCGCAGCGTTCGTCGTATATTAAAGGAAAAGCTTAAGGTTAAACCATTAAAAAAAAAACTTTTCGCAAGAACTCACTGCTTTGCAAAAGAGCAAACAGCTGGCACGATCAAAGGAACTGATGCGCTTGCTCGACACTGGCGAGCTTCCCAACTTGGTATTTTCAGATGAGAAAACTTTCTGTGTTGAGCAGTTTCTCAACAAACAAAATGACCGTGTGTGGTTGAAAGAACGTGTCAGCGATCATTCAGATGAACTGAGAGTCACTTCACGACAAGGAGCCGACCAAATCATGGTATGGGCGGCGGTGTCCGAAAAAGGACGTGCTCCGCTTGTTTTTCTACCAATGGGTCGCAACCAAGCCAAAATAATTCAACAAATCTATCAAAATGAAGTCTTTAAAACAGGATTGATACCGTGGGCACGCAAGACATTTGGTTTGGAGCGTTGGACGTTCCAGCAAGACTCGGCGCCATCGCACAGAGCAAATGGGACGCAGAATTGGTTGAAAGCGAACGTTCCTGTGCTGATCGACCGAGATATGTGGCCGTCGTCTTCGCCCGACTTAAACCCTACAGACTTTTGTATTTGTGGTGTTTTACAGGCGAAGGCCTGTGCTAAAAAACACACATCAGTGGAGGCGCTCAAAACTACTCGTTACACGAGAATGGAACCGTTTAAATGACGACTTTATTCGAGCAGCCTGCGCTTCATTCAGAAAGAGACTCAAGCTTGTAGTGAAGGCTAAAGGCGGTTGTATTCCATTAGAATGAATAAGAATATAATTTTGGACCTTTTATTTTCATATGTAAAAAATATATTAATAAATATTGAAAGTAAATAAAAATATTTAATTTTTTAATATGGACAGTTCAATTGCCGCACCCGGTAGAGCAGGTTATTAATTTCAAGTAAAAACTTGAAGCGTTATTCTGGCTGTCATTATCACTACATAACGATATCTATCTTTTACATCACTAAAGCTAAACCAAAGCTAACTAAATCGGTTTACCCGAACACACACCCGGAAATACGATATAACCCCAAGCCACTCCACTCCTATTATGCTTCTGATTTTCAAAAAATCTTGCGTTTTATTTCAACTAACTAAACGTTTCAATGAAACAATGAAGATCTTGTACAATAATAGTGTTGAGGTTTAATAATAGCTTAAGGTGTACGCGTGTCCGATTCGCCATCGATCGCAGAGCGCCGTTCTAAATTATGTAGCCCTCCTTATAGCCGCTTGGGGATATTTTTACCGCCATTGACGATCGAAAGGAAGGGTCATATTAAAAACAGAAAGGTCAGTACTGTTATAGCTGTATACTAAATAACCTTTTAAAATTGCTTGAAACAGGTGGCCGTTTAAATTATCATTGTTTTAAAACGAAATAGCAGCGCGCTTGGGAAATCTCTTTGTCGATTTTTAAATGGAATAATTGGGACAGCGAAAAATAAAATTTTACAGCCCTTTTGGGATGAAGGTATACATCGCTTGTTACAGTATTTCTGACTCCGAAGCGATGCTGACCGAGTGGAATCAATCACTCTTGTTGAACGTTGTCAAAACTGTGTTAAAGTATTAAAAGTGTTCTATTGTGATTTATTACACTTGAGTAGCTTAACTTCAAACTCGGATAAATCCAATTCTGACAATTTTGAAGATTTTGGTGTCAAAAAAAGCGTAAAAAAACTAGCTTTGGAGCTATTTTAGCAGTTGCGTATAAATCCGCATGGCTCCTGAGGAATTAACCGTTAAAATCGTACAATTTTATCAAAACCAGATAGATCCGTGACATAGTTTTTTTCAACTGTAGATAGATCCCTCCGAGCCAATCAGCGAACAGCATTTTTTCAACATGGACGTCAGTTGACGTAAACGCACTGACAGTATCACTGTACTCTCCTGCTTTTTATTGTATTTAAATAAATAACAAGTTACAAAAAACCACACTTTAACTGTCGATAGTATTCCCTATTTTAGCCACAACTCTAGTCCTAATCTTATTTCATCAAAAACTCCATAAATCCATTCAGTGTTTTTTCAAATATAGATAAATCGCACTCCGTTAAATCAAATGAAGTTAAATCCAATCTAAATATATTTATAATTAATTCAAAGATGGTTTTGTAATTGATTTTGTTATAGAGGGTCGTTTTTTTCAATACTGTTACCCCAAATAAAAAATACGCTCTTTTAAATCATTGATTTAGGTTAGATAACACTTTTTCATTAATATCTCCTAAGAGGGTAGAGTGGATTTATCTGGGTTTGAATTTAAGCGACTCACTTGTACTTTGACAGTTTTGGCCCAACAATCTGATAGAACATTGAATATAATTCTATACCTAGAATTTTCATTAGATAATTATTTGATAGAAAAGTACGAATTTCCTAGGAAAATCTCTCATTTTCTGTCAAATTACCTGTCAGTGTACTGTATTTGATTAAATGTTTAATTGAACGAAATAAACCAAAAAAATTTTATTGTTTTTTTTACTTATCCAAGGCTTAACAGTTTTTTATAATGATGTATCTAACTTTACATAATTAGAATAAATAAAATCTAAAGACATTATGAATCCGTCTATTTCCAAGGATTATTTGTGTTCTCTAAAAAATAGCGCATATTAAATGCTAAATAAGCACGCGGTTATTGTGAACAGATTCTAGCAAAAAATGGTTTAATTTAGCTATAAACGTGTTTTTCATCTCAAATATTGAAGTGTACCAATTGGATTAAATAATACATTCCTCATAAATATGTGTACTATCAATGATCAAAGCAGATTTTTTACTATAACTGAGTAGGGAATAATAAAATAATGACGAATTTCATTCACAGATAGCAACCCACACGTATATGAATTAAATTCCATAATTACGTATGAGAAAATAATCCGAGGCGCAATAAAGTTTCAGAATTAAATTGTCTCGTAAGAGAATTACAGTGTAGTACAAACATAGTTTATTCTCTTATTAAGCACATTTCCTTTCAATTTGACGCGAGCAATTTCTCTAGACTCAAGCCATACCGATTGCTTTGGTTGCATATTGCCTACGTATGCATATTGCCGTCTTCCAGTTAGTGCACTTGCTTACCTATTATTCGGAAGAGATTTCTTCTCATAAGTTGCCCAATCCTACATTACAAAATAATATAAATTACTTGCCTAGAAACTGTTTTATTTATTTTAGTGTGCAATAAATAATATCTATCTCAATATCTTTGCTATAAGGATTTGTTTCTAGACAAATCAAATGATTATTTAGATAAGTTTGTTGTATGTGAGTTATGTTGTACTACAAGTTACAAATGCCTAAAGGAAGAAAGTTTGAGAAACAGTCATTTTTAAAAATGGCTGTACCTTGAACTGACCGAGTTACACTGTTGATATTATTGATGGTATTGATTCTTACCTAAATAACATACACATGTTTAAAACCAATAAAATAAATCGCGTGCAAACCGAACGCTCATAATTAAATGAGAAAACATTTGTCAAACGGCGACAGTTGAATGGTTCCATTCCGAAACTTGTGTGTTAATATTCATACATTATAGGAGTAAAGTACTTGAGCTGACAGTGCAGTCGGTCGGGTGTGCTAACATTCGATGCCAAGAGTTGAAGATGCCAAACAATAGGCAATATGCGTCCGCGGGCTGGTGGCAGCGTTATACTTCCGACTATTGCGCTCGCCTGTCGCGGCGGAAGTCGTTCCCTCATACTCCATACTCGCGCTACGTGAGAGGCTGGCGGTCGCCCACGCACCGCAATTATTGATAATGGTAGGTAATGTCATAACATTAAGGGTTGAATGATTTAATTACCTAATGATGAAATCATGTTTATTGTATTAATTTAATCATAATAGAGGATATTAATTCACTAACCACAGGCATCGCACCTACAATCGCGACCGCAAGTGGTTATTGAAATCACATTTTTGACGCGGATTGTGAAACAGGTAGGTAGGATTTAACTATTGATATCTGGAACATCTGACAAAATTATTCATTATTTATTAACAAGATTCGTTGAATAATCTTTTAACAAAACATAATATCGTTACACTAACTAATAAACATGCATTGGCTATGTGTACCATTCACTTATTGGAATGGTTTGGCTGAGTTGAAGCAGTTATTTTAAACGAATTACGTTCGCAAGTAGATATGTATTTGTACAATGAATAGTTGCTTCTTGTTTTAATTATCAATAGCATATGGAAGTTAACATTAAAATGAAATTAGCTTTAAATGTGTTTATTGTCAGATGTTTAAGAACTAAGCTCATTGAATGTTTATGGAACTAGGCATTGTTTACATCTTGATGTTGGTGTGCCTAAATAAAACAAAACATTCGGTTTTTCAATAACCCATATACAGTTGCGCTTTAAATAATTAACAAAACCTTATGTCAGTATTTTCTCAGCAAAACCTCCTATTGGCACTTACTTCGCCTCCGACGTATCCTTATATAAAATATAGTGCTGTTCACGTAGCTATAAGTAAAGGCGAGTAATACGCTCGCAGCTACAATGCTCACGCACACGCGCCCAAACGATGTTCTGCCTCATTGTACTTTATTGCTTTCCGAAAATTGGCCTTATGTTCGATCGGCACGTTTGTCGTTTTAATATTGCTCACTCGTCGTAAAATTGGAACTTGAACCGGGCAGTAATGTCTATTCTTAAATGTAACGATTGCTGTTAATAAATCTTAGGAATTCTAGTTAACTGCAAATAGCTCATCTATTTTGTATTGGAATGTCTTTTATTTACTATGATTGTTCAGTTTTCGACTTTTCTTTTGTAACGTAGGGATAGGGTGCTTCAAATTTGGAGTTTAGTGGCAAACTGCGTCCGGGTGGGTGTGTTTTTTCTGTACAAATTTGCAATCGTCGGCAGCCGTGTTTTGTGATACAGGTGTCCAACTGCGCTTGCAACTGTCAATTTGCATGGGAAAAGGCAACCGCTCTGCGCTTAGTCCGAGACCCGTACTGGTCCTGCACGTTAGCAATCTGCTATGGTATTCCGGTTGGCGCTAAAACTCACTTCACTCGTGGTGAGTTAACTTTAAAATTCAATCTCTTTGCGAACAGTCGCAAACGAGTCGCAAACGTTATATGACCACAGGGTCGTTTGAGAGAAAAGAATTAAGCCAAATAACATTTATAATCAATTACATACAAAATGAGTGAAAATACTAATATCAATGTGAAGCGCATGTATGATTGAAGTGAGCGTGAAGCAAAGAGATGTGAAGTGATGTTGTGATGAAGTGTACCAATTGCGTGATTTAAAAAGGTCCTTAGAGTATCCATTGTGAACGTACAGACACCTGCTTTGATTCCCGCACCAGCACTTGAATATAGGCACGAAATAACGCCGTATGTAATGTTGCCTCATTGTTTTCTTAGTTAGGTATAACTACCAGCAGCAATAAGGGTTGTGTTCGTTTGTTTTGTCTGTTACGGGTAAACAGATCGTGTGTTGTTTTATAGACTCACTGCAACATTCCACGTCACTCAAACTTTAACAGGCTTTGCTTAAAATATCCATTACTTTCCTTTCTACTGATAAAGTTATTGTAGGATTGCTAGCTTTGTCTGTAATATCCATTTGCTTTACTTTTTACTGATAAAGGTACGAGTATTGTAGGATCGCTAAAATTGAAGGCCTTTGTAACCTCCAGTCAACCTGGGAACGGACGAAAACAAGAGAATGCGTTAGTACAATTAAGTATTCTGTGCCGAGAGAGCTTACAATAGTGAGAGTTCGTTTGTACAAGTTTCTGTAGAGAATCAGTAAACTTTCATGTCATCATTAGCAATCGATTTTCAACTTTTTTAGGTAATTTGATTCATTGAAAAGAACCATCCCCCCCGCTGGGGAGACAGTTAAGAAATACCTACAAATTGTAAATGATAAACCACAATTTTTTGTTTACTTATTTAGGTAGTTGCCATAACTTATACATTGACGCGACACTAAAGTTTTGTAGTTGGCTTTCGTTATTGAGATTGCAACTTCAATTAGGACAATCCCAGTGAAGTAGTTCATGTCATCTTTATGTGAGTAAACGTGCGGTAAGAGCTTGACCTACCCCGTAAATTTTTGGCTATGCATTGTTGCATTCACATTTCTGGCACGTACTCAGCTTAGAAAAGAGAGTTACCCTACATTTGAGTAAGATTAAAATATTCTGCATTCTTTTAAAAAGGAATTTTAAAGTACCGCCTTCGCAACACCACGAAATAGGCCGAGCTTTGAGTTCTTTATAACATTATGATAGTTTTAGTTGGATAGATTTAATTAAGAAGAAAGTAATTCATTGACCCATAAATACAAAAGAAACTGACGTACGAGTATGTCACGAATTAATCGAGAAATAAATAAGTGCAAAACGCAATTGTGTATAGAACGCCGATAAGAAAACAGAGAAAAGAATGGTACTTCCCTGCCTCACCCTGCCTCAGCATAATATTGTGCTGAGCAAAGAGCATGTTTCGTACAGTATTTGACCTCTTTTGGAAAACATAACATTCGCTCACGACTAGCTGTAACTATCATGGTGAACAAAACATTCAGAACCTAACCTATACCTCTTCACCGAGCGAATTTAAATAAAACGAAGTACCACCGTTGTACATGCTGAGGTTTTTAGTCTGAGTAGAGTGTTTTCTGTCACGAGAAAAGTAAGCCGCTATGAACGCAAAGTACTTAGGTGCTCCGGTCAGACTTGAACCACCGGGTTCCGAGTCGGATGGATGTCAATGAATAATTTCCAACTCTTATTTAACCCTGTGTCCGTCAACCCTGATATTTCACCCCACACAGAGTTGACGAGACAATGAGCTGGTGGCGTTTACGCTTATTTAGTCATCGACGGCGTTTCATTGCCATAGTCAATGACATAATAGAATTTAAAATCAGTATCTCTTCTGCTATCAAATTAATTCCGTTACATATTCATGAGTGAGAGGGTAAATATTATTTTGCTCTAAATATAGTTTGGTTCAAGATAATGATATAGGTTGGTTTAATAAAATTAATGATGATAAATACGACTTATCGTTACGTATTCATGGGTTTTCTAATTTTTTATACCCTCTCTCACTCTAGGCTCAGACAGACAATGATAAGTTTATGTATACTATAGAACAGTGGCAAGACGTCAACTTTTGACCATTAGTTCTTAAATAACAGGGTATTTTCGGACGTACCCACAGTAACCGGCTTTATATTTACCGGCAGTTACTGTACAATATTTTGTACATCGGCAATCATCGCATCTGAATACGAACGAACGAATTTCCATGTCCATCAATTACTCGATTTATCGTTTATTCGAATTCGAATTCGGAACTATACTTTATTGTTGTTTCGTCAAACAAACGACATGGTATCATGTTCCATAGATAATGCATCCGAAGCCGATATTTCAAACTGTTACTGCATTTTCTGACTGCCGACACTCTAGTCTATAATTTAGCCTTCTTGAGTTGAAGCTACTACCACTGAAACCTTAATTTCAGAGCTTTTCTTCTTCAACATTAAGTATGATTTTTATCACGGTACAAGTATAGAGTTCATGAATGACCGACTTAGCCCTGTGTTGTGATTTCAAGAGCTTGAAAAACTTAGTTCTACAGAACTCCTTGCCTATGTTTCCATCTCGTAGAGAAAAATCGAGCAATGTAAAATTGGTTCCTAGTTACAAAAATACAATTTCAAAATATCATTTTAAATTTAGCTACCGGATAAAGCCGTCAGCCGTTCCCTTTTTATTCGAGTTACTAGCTCATTATACAAATCTCCGTCGCACTCCAGAGCGTTCCCGCCGGGCGTTGCGCATTTAATCCTTCCATTTCAGTTTTTTGCACGTTGCGAGCATTTTCAATTAACTTCATTTATTTTTGGTAACTTGATGCTTCAGTTAAGTGCTCTAACTTGTTTGCGTTCTTGTTTAAAAACTGGAAATATCGAAATATGAATTGTCAGTGCCGAAAAATCGTCGGCACCATTTTGCTTTCATGATGAAAATCGTGTGTGTGAGTTATTGAACATAAAGGACATACAGTTTGGGACTCGATGGAAACGGTCTGTTAAAATTTAATAAATAAAACAAAGGGCACAAACAATCCAGTGACGATGGCAGGTTAAAACTATAAAACGAGTCAGAATAGGACGAACAACGGCCACAATGAAACCGCGAATAGTTGAATGAAATTTGCGTTTCATTTTGACTAGAAAAGCATAGTATAGTAACTGAATTCATGTTACCATTCCCATTGGTTCTTTCTTCTTCTTTGTATTTTTACTTATTCCCTTCAGTTTTGACGCGTAGCGGGGCTAGTAAAACGCAGGTTAGCGGCATCGAAATTGTGTTCGTTCAATGTCTAGATTACTATTTACCTATTCCAACTATATAAGTATGCATTTCAGTAGCTGACGCCCATTGTAAGCTGTTCAATTTGGGGCTAAAAAACGAAGTGCGAAGATGTTTTAGAGGAAATTGTTGTGACATGTGTAAAATAAGAAGTGATAATTTAGATATTTAATGTGTAATTGTGACAGTTGCTGCGCACCTTGGACATGTTTATGGCCCGCTCCAAATATATGTAAATTGCTCAATTTAACTAGCAAGTTTAGTAGGGTAAGTAAATTCTATTCTGTTTTTAAGAAATAAATGTCTTTCAGAGATCGTCTAAGCTGAAATGACGCGCCCCTCCACTGCATCTACGCTTACAAGCAAGCACCCTTTTATGCATGGCCGCGGTTGAGAGGCGCGTCATTACAGCTTAGACGATCTTTGCCGTTAAAGAAACATCGGGCAGCCATCGTATATAGCGTTCCATTCAAACCTTGCGTAAAACATTCAGCAAATGGGGTTGCATAATAAAACTGAGACGCGACTAACAGTTACTTGTCCGCGTGCTACTCGTACGAATACGAGATACGAGAGCGTGCACGTCGGCGTTTTCACTTTTGCACGTCACGATGCATAGGGCGTTGAGCGGTGCTCCACCGCAAAGTTATGCCGGCGCGGGCTGGCGGCGGGCCAGCCGGCCGCACACTCGTTAGTCCCTGAATCAGCTTGCGACCTGATAGTTTTGTCGTCTTTCAGAGAACGTTCAATCCACTTGTTTATAGTTGGACCTAATGCAAAAGGGCCACTAATTTTGAACCGCCATCAAATGTCTGGAGTAATGAAACGATCATGTTAAGAAACGCTACGCTATATGCTATTATGTTTCATAATGTTAGCTAAACTACTTAAAGCTCTTCTGGTGTATTGTATTGTTGTAAGTTTTGAATTACGAAACGTAGGTTCTTATTTTCTTACCTTTTTGTCGTTTTATATTTTCTGCCCATCAAAGTTAAATGAGCTAGGTAACCAATAACAACTAAGGGTAAGTTGCACCATAGTAGAAATTAAAGTTAAAGTTTTTGTCAAATTCGTCAATTTACACTCCCACACTCCCACAAGGGTGGGTTGCACTATCTGACTTTAACAATAACAAACATTCAAATTTCAGTTAAAGTACCGGTTAGGCCCAAAAATGACGTCAAATTGTCAAATTTGACAAAAACTTTAACTTTAACTTTGACTTCTACTATGGTGCAACTTACCCTAAGTGTGGGTTGCACCATCTGACTTGAACAATAACAAACATCAAAATTTCAGTTAAAGTACCGGTTAGGCCAAAAAATGACGTCAAATTGTCAAATTTGACAAAAACTTTAACTTTAACTTCTACTATGGTGCAACTTACCCTAAGTATTACAATGTTTATCTGACTGAAACACCTAGTACAAACTGTCAGTATGTAGGCCCGTAACTTAATTAAGGCACCCTTAGTGCGGTGCATTGTAGCTTATTCATACGATTGAAAAACAACGGTTATTCTTAGGTTAGGTTTCTTAGATCAATTTCACACTGGTAAAGCGAACTTTACTTCCGATGGTCATCTCTCAATAATGCCCTAAGCCGAGGCTCGCCCCCCCCTCCTGGGGGCACCCTTAGGCATGTTACTTAAATGTTAGGCGTTGGGAGCCTTCCGCTCACCCCGTTGCCCGGTAAAGCTGTGAAAGTCGCACCTTGGACTAGCAGCTTGTCAATTGAAAAAAAAGGTAAAGTATGATGCAAGTTATTAAAATACTGGGAAATTGCACAGTAAAGCGGTTCACTAGCAGAGTGGGGTTCAGTTTGAAAGTCATCGTAGTTTTTTTCCGAAAATGTAAAAGTAAAATGGTGTTTAAGTAAGCGCTAAAATAAACAGATCTAGAATTTGTGAATTCCAAGCTTTTCCCGCTTTATCCGCGCAGACCATGTGGTTTAAATATGAACTAAAAAAGGTTGTTTAATAGCCTGTCTAATCTGATAGTAAAAGTTTATAAAATAATAAATGATAATGAGTTTATTCATTTGGGTTTAATTGAAATATTCCTAAGCCCTGTTGATCTGTGTATGTTGAAATGCGTCCACGTGTCTTGTCACCTTAAGGTCTTTCGCTTGTGTCTGCATAAACCTTGCAATGACAGGTAAATTGAAAACTTATACGGTTAAAGTTCAAAGCGGTATGTTGTGACAGCATAAAGACTTCGTAGAAGTAAAGAAAAGCAGATTCAAAGTTATAAATAAGTTATAAAAGTCAGTAAATTAAAACAACACAAATTACAACCTATCATTTCATTGAAATGCTCATCAAATGAATAAATAACTATCACATTTTATTGATCATCAGTAAAATAATAACACTTAGTAGCCATAAAGACCTTTCATAGAAATATTCGTAGTAAGCGTTACGTAGCATTGTCGTAGCAGAGCATTTCTGCTGTTGCTAGTCGTAAGTAAACATTTTCAGTGCTTTAAATGTTATTTAATCGTTTTTATGATTACGTAAACTGCAAAATACAATCACTGTTCTTGCAATCTTGAAGAGGAAATTGAGATGGACGGCGGGAAACATAAAGCGAAAAATCGTTTACTCACAAAGCGGTGGGTGTTTTTTGACGCGTAGTATCATTTGTCACAGGGATTCTCGCCTGTATTTCTCATGTCTAATTCGGCAGTCGTTAGTAACGTTAGTTGATGTCAAAAAACCTTTTTTTCTTCTACCATGTAAATCTCCAAGCTTCTCAGCGCTGGGTTCGTCACCCTTGATTTGACTTTTGACTGTTCACTTGTAGACTTAATGAGAGTGAAACGCCGTTTCGCAGTAAAAGAGGTGAGACATTTTTAGAAATCACTCCAGTACTTTTTAGTTTTTACAATAAAACATTCTAACAAGTCTTTCTTCATTTTATTATTGTTTTAGCATTTTCCATGCAGTATCTTTACTAAAGATCTGAAAACCAGAAAAAGACATTTCATCATGTTGAATGAAAGATGCGGGTTCGAGTCCGATGCCAACATGACCAAATGTATTTTTCTGGTTTTCAGATCTTTAGTAAAGTCTTTCTTCTTTATAATAGGTATAGGGTTCATGTGTTTTTGTACTTTATTTATGTAAGACCTAATTTACCACATGTATGCAGTGAATAAATGAATTATGAATTATTGAGAAAATTTTAGTTTTAAAATCGTTTCACATTGCCTAAAGCTTTGACTTCCTCCCGCACAATAGATATTTATATTATCATTCGCCATAAGTCTATTTATACAAAAACTGTGTTTTTTTTTATTCTTCATCTACATGGTTAAAAATTGATGCTACTCCCTGTCACCGGTGGTTATTTGGATACGTCGATCTACTTCGTATGAGACCTTAAATTTGAGATTAGAAACGATTAATCCTAGCGCGTTGAACTGGGTGCCTCCTACCTCTAAAATGTAATAACAGAATATTCAAGTGTTCGCGTAGCCTGCTTAAACGAGGCGACTAAAAAATGTGAATTGAATGTTTATTGAGCAAAACGCAGTTCACACTGCGGAATGAGCGAGCGACCCTCGTCAGCTGCCACGGCTGGCAGCGCGGCCAGCGAGGGCGGCGAGGCAATGGCCAGACAAACGATCATACGCGTACCTTAGCCCGGTTTATCTCACGCCCCGTCACACTTGCAGCTTGCGAAAAATCCATTTACGCATTATTGAATGAGAACAAATTTACATACCGTATGAAATATTCAGAAATAGATTACCACTGGAATAAACATCGGATATATTACAAGTTTACTCTGGTTGTAAGCCTATCATTGACACAAAACTCACCATTTGAATAAATTCACTAAAACATTAGGATTGTGGTGGTATGTTAGTCATACCACCGTCAGCGTCATCAAAAAACTAAAATATCCTACTCAGTTTGCTCTATTGATGTAACTTTAAAATAACTTAGGTACTTCAAGAAAGTCATTCATTATTAATTAGTTAACACTAGAATAGAACATCAAATGAAGGTCAAATTGTTCTAAGTGAAGCGCAGCAAATGAATATAAAACACCTGCCTAACAGAGTTGTGTAAGCAAAAGTTGGTTCTATGTCATATTATATAATGCAACCCACTCTCTGTCACCTGAGATGAAAATAAGGTTAAGTATTATGTGGTCTGCAAAATCCTATCACTTAACCCTTTTTTGTGTAGAGTACACTAAATGCTTCGTAAGTAAACTAAACCCTTTCAAAGAATGGGTCGAATTCCCCTGCCACCCTGCATACTATTCAAACATTTTAAGAAGTACCGTCAAATCCTTGCTCAAAAGCTCAGTTTTCATACTTAGGTACACTTGGTTGCAGGTATGGCAGTTTATGCGTGGTTTGATCCTCTCATTTGAGTATTAGCTAACTATTTAAAGAATTAAATATCTCAATGTCTGTATTCAAATAAAATGGCGCTATTTCTAATCTTAGTTATCCAAAAACGAAATGTGTGTTTTAAACTTAGCATTTATAATTCATAATCCGGTTGTCACAGGTAGGTAATATGAAAACAAGAATGCAACCTACGCAACTGTGTATAGTCAGTCAGTCAGTCTGGCCCAGCTGGCGGATTTGCGAGTCGAGTCAATGGCCAAACCTTTCTCCCGTTGTTTGTCGCGTCCTAAAACGCTTAATGCGGCCTGGTGGGCCGTGACGCCGCGGCGATGTTACTAAAATAACATTTTCATTCATGAGATTTACATGGGTGTGCTATGTTAGGACGCAAAAGCTTGACCTTTGAATAGCACGTTTCCTAGGAAAGGATATGTTTATTTAAGGGAGTAATTTTACTTCGGGTACTTGGAATGTTTTAAACAAACTTAAAATCGTGTTACAAATACATAAATGTTATTTTTCGGAAATTAGACCCTCGGTTTTGAAAAAACAATTTAATTAATGTAGGAGTCGTAGCCTGACAGCTAACGTGATTGTTTGATGAAAATTTGAGCAACCAATCACATTACTTGACATGCGTTTAACATTGACTGTCAAATCATGCGCTGATTAGCCTTTCAGAACCTCTCACAACTTCATTACTCAATAACTAATACGGGTCATGACTATTTCTATGGAGTAAATACAGTAATGGTCACCCCAAAAATGCATTTGTACGTTCATATTTAGTCGGTAATTATAAAATTATTTAGGAACCATAGACCGCGGACCGAATAGGCATTCGGTCGGAATATTTACAGTTCATGTAAATACGACGGTTCTAATTTTGTTGCCATTGTTTCATGGTCTGTAATTAAATATTCAGTACCTATGCATTTTCCGATTGGGAAGTACTTAACTGAGTTTATTTTTGAATCATAAATATCGTCGGACATTATTCCACACAGAATGTAAAGTAAACAAACGTAAGTTAGCTATACTACAGCTACTACTATACTTAAGTCTTAAAACTGTCTGTAACCTCAGTTACCCTTGACTTTTATTGTGACCTACTACCTTGTGTTGAGCTACTAATATGTGTTTATAAATACAGTGAGAAAATCACGCGTATAATTATGTTAGTCTCTACCAATGGTGACAGTTCCACTAATTGTGCTTTTGTTTTCAAACTGCGGTGCAATTCAATTCAAATGTGAAACATTATGACAGAAATATCCGTTGCAATGTAATATTAATGCCTGTTTGCCAAAAATAACATTAATAGCTTGCAGATTGCAGAATCTATAAATGAATTTTCCTGCAAAAACTATGATAATTTCTGAAAAGTTACCCATAAGCTTTACATGTTTTTCAGCATTTTGGTTTAGTAGTTTTATTAAAAATGACTCAAATCCCTCTAAATCAAAACAAGATGTCTGTGGGCACATTACTTCCAGCTCTACCATTGGTGGGCGGTGGCGGTCGGCCGCAGCAAGCAATTAAGCGCGCACAGATCGCACCGATTTTAGGCCATTTGACTGAGCCTTATTAGGGACTGTTGATCTAATTGCCGATGGTTAGATACTCGAAACGTAAGCCTTTACGTTCCACTGCTGAGCACAAACCTCAGCTCTACTATGAGGTGGTACGAACCATACTTCAACACGCGGACTCAGTTTAAACGGCAACTGTGCTGTCAGAAGGCCTGCTGCGAGTTTCCTTGATTATAACAAGAGCGTAGATGTGTGTTTACGTAGTATGAAAACGGTTGCGTTTCCACATACCACCAGAGGCGTTTCCAGAAATAAATAAATATCACCGAACATTATCCCACATGGGGCTATCTAGACCCAAATTATGCTACTGGAATACTAGACAACGCATAAACATATTTTTTTTGTAAATACCCAGACCCGTAAAGGCCTACATATTCATGCACATAAATGTTTGTACTATTCGAAGATCGAACCCGCGACACCAAATCCATCGTCTAAATGTCATACAAATACACGTGTTGCGCTCGATCCGTGTGATCGATTGAAACTCGCACTAACTTAATTTCTTAAATCACTTAATTTCGGTATCATTGGCCGGTCACCCATCCTACTACCCGAACTAGCTGGTGTAGCTTAACACCGGTGATGGTTGCCGATTCATTGTCCCCACTAAGCTGCGGGCACCTCTACTAGGCCAATTAAACGAGCACAGATCGCACCGATTTAAGGCCATTCGACTGAGCCCTAATAGGAGCCCCTGATCTAATCGCCGATCGCCAGATACGTCCGGGCCAAAAATAAACTTTATAGATGCGTGCCCGAGAAGCCTTTAAATAACTGGAACTGCAAATTGAGGTCATTTCCCTTTCGTAGTTATTCTTGCTGGGATTTATTTTTACCCTTTAAGTAGGTTAGAACATTTCGAGTGCTGAACGGTAACTTGAAGGTATTAGTAACAGTCATTCTTCTTGTGTAATTGAGTAGCTAATAAATATTCGAGGGTCGGTTACACTGCGTGTGAATAGCTGGCTCCGAAACCGTCATCGTTGAATACTTTTACATTAAGTATTTACGGGTGGAATAACTATTCGTTATTACGTACATATTCATGAAATCTGTATAATAAGTATACGACAACAACAGGCTAGGGCTTTTAGTTTTTTTTTATGAAAACAACATAAGGTTTTATACGGGGCACTGTTGGGCACTGGCCACAGCTGGAACGTGGTTGTAAAAGGCATACTCTAACACACTCAGTGGGAATAATTGAGTAAGTGTGTTGGGATAGTAACAAATCTTTCTAGTAGATGTTATCCAGCCGTCGTAAATCCTACAAATACCTAACAGCTGTTATCGTGCGTTAAAGGCACGGAGATCCCCGCAAAATGCATCACTAAACTACGGTAAGGGTGGTCATCAATCGAATTGCTTGTCTCGACGTGGGTAGTTTAACATGTTCAATTATCGTCACCGATCCGCTGTCACTACTAAGCCACCTAATCCCTGGTTATTATTCCACACAGCGCCATCTATCCCCAAAGTGAGCTACTTAAATAGATAGGAAACACCCAGACCAATACCAACAGACATGTTCATGCACCCAATCGTTTGTTCTGCCGGGGATTGAACCCGCGTCCTCTGGTGTAGTAGCTGACTTCCATTACACCAAATCCTATCAGGTTCGGGAATAAATGATACGCTATAAAACATCGTTGCGGTCTACGCACGCACACTTCGACAACCGAAAGCATTACAACGATTAAAAATGCGTAGATACTGAGGCGAGGGGGGCGTCGGGTAGGCATTAGGTAAATTAAGTATTTGTATTTACTGCCCGTCCTCCCGCGCTTTTTAGTTTACTGCCATCGTTTACAGATAATATTCAAGATGGAGCACTCAAGCGAGAATAATCAACGCAACAAAACCATGCTATCATCTAAATTACATTTTCCTGTGTTATGCAGCGCCAGTATTTTTTTATTACGGCATCTGTCACTCCACCTGGACTATAACATAGACATTCCATAGCAAAAAAATTTTACGGTCCGTTATTTTTGTTGATTCTTGGAACTGTGGACTTACGGAGAGAATCATAATCATTGAAATTATCCACTTTTAGTTTCAAAGCATTTTGTATAAATACTTTTTTTACGGTTTCTTTTTAGTTCGCTTAGTTGACTATTTTCGTTATCTAATTATTGGTTTATCAGGTTTTTTATCATCAGAATTTGTCTCTCGCTTGTACGATGAACAGAGAGTTTGACGCTATTTTAATAATTGTTGAGCTATTTTGAATGGTACAAAAGGCGGACCATAAGGCTTAGCAGAAAAGTACAGTAGGCGGTAAATCGTAAATATTCAAGTAGATACAACTTTCATAAATCATAATCGTATTTTATTTATATATCTGTATTTTTATATATTTAATGGTATGTATTGTATATAAATTAATTTGGTTTAGGTTAGTATATATGTATTTTATCATTTATGATATATGTTTATATGGTTCTAGTTTCAATTATTTTGTCCATTTCTTTTTTTTTTATTATGCTCTTTTTATATAATGTTTTTTTTTTACACTGTTGCACCGCCTACTAAATTTTTTTTCTGCTTAGCCCTATGGTTGACTGGTAGAGAATGCCTTTTCCGGCATTAAGTCCGCCATTTGTAACAATCTCATTGTTGTGCAATAAAGTATAAATAAATAAATAAATAAATAAACTTTCATTCACCAACCCCATAGGTTATGCTTGATTTAGGATCAAATATTTTTAGTGTACTTGGATATTTTTTTGTTTTATTCATACAAATAACTGTAAAGCAGATCTGAGAAAGTGAAAATAAACACTCATAGTAAAGTTTAATTGTGTACAATATCCCACAGAGATCAGTGAACCAGGTGACCTGTAAACTTGCAAAACAAACTTGCAGCACGGTTTTTCATTACAGTATGTAGGTAGGTACAACTAATTGGTATACGAGTATGGTCGGTCGGACGGATTAAATCCGACTTCTATCTGGCATATTGTTGAGCTTACAAAATCTGGTTTTAGCTCACGTAGTGGTAATGAATAATTATTCATTAGTTAACTCGAGCCTTCTGTATTTAGCGGTTGGCTCAAACCAAGCCACAAGGTAAGGTTACACGTAGGAAGATCACATTTTAATCACTTAAGGTTAAATTGCGTTCTTGTGGTAGTAGTTACGCCCACCCCGCGAAATGTTAATCATGGCTAGTAATAAACATATTTATTTTACCTATTTGTGATAGGCTGTTAGCAAGCACTTGAAAAGAGGTTATGATTGCCATTGATTAAAACAAAAAGAGGGAGATACGTTACGTTCATACTTCGTGAATTCGGAAACTGGCACATGACATTTAAGGAAGAATAACAAACGAACAAGTCACTGTCATATTAGCTTGCAACCAGGTCCAACGGACCTGTTTTAGGGAAGCCACTTTTGGTACGAAGATGCCCTATCGTCCGCTTTTGTTCATATCAATGATATTTGCATACCTACTATTTTCTACACATAATAACAAAAATGATAAGCTAAAATTAAAACAGTGAGCGTAATGAACAAATGAAATGGTATTTAGACAGGAACTTGCAGTTTTTAAGGAAATGCCAGGTTCTTTGATCACGGCCTGAAACGTGCAGGCCCGCTGGTCACTTCCGTTATAATGTGAGCTGTTCATAAGATAAATGTATTAAGTCCATAGGTAAAGTCGCGGAATGAAAAGGTTGACCAGTTTTCAAACACATTCATTTACGCGTTGCAAGCACATGTTACATTTTTAAACTGTGTAACAGGCTAGAGTATGTCGAAAAGTATGCTTTATTGTCTGACAATAAAACTGAAATTCGATTCGACGTATGTTCCTTCACAATTGACAGTTGAACCAATTGATCTTGTCAATGTCATCATTGAGCCTTGTCATCAACCCTTTCATTTCCCGACTGTACAAAAAAAACAGCGTCCCCATTATAGTAGATACTAAATTATACTATTGGTTAGGTTGTCAGTTGTAAGTTGTAATTTATCTGCAAAGTTCAGCATCGATTTTGCTATCGACAACTAAGTATTCCAATTTATTAGATGACGGCAGTTCGTTGAACAAATAAAACAATACGAGTAGGCCATGAAATAGCGTCGGGCGGCTTCTTCGCGACGTTGTTTACTGATTCGTCTCACTTCGTCCACAAAGTCAAGCGAGCCGTCCAAAATGAACCTGTTCCTTGTTTTTATTTGTCTTCCGTAAGTATTTCAAAAGTTGGACCGTTCTTCATGTCGGTGACTTGATCTATCTTCAAAGGATAATACATCTTCTCGGTGTTATTGAGGTTTCTTTTGTATTAAAAATACATTTGTACTAAAATATTATGAAGTTTGTTATTCTTTTTGGACTCCTAGCACGAGCATAGTAAGGTGCCTGCCTACAAGTGGAGTGGAGTGGAGGTGCCCGTGGCGCAGTTGTGACAGTGATCGGCGACGATCGTTGTTGTAAAGCAACACACGCCGGGTCGGAAAAGGGATGGGTGACCATCCGACCGAAATTTAGTGATGTGTATTTCGGGCATCTCCGTGCTTCGGAAGGCACGTTAAGCAGTTGGTCCCGGTTGACGTCGCTAGATGTCAGTCGTTAAGCCTAGTCAGAGGCCTTAGGGCGGCTTGATAACAGCTGACAATAAGGTTGCTCACTAACCTTCCACCCCTCCAACAACCCGCACTGAGCCCGCGTGTTGGAGTATGGCTTGTTCCACCTCATAGTTGAGGTGAGGCCTGTGCCCAGCAGTGGGACGTATATAGGCCGATTATGTTAGTGGTAAGAGCATAAACTTAATTTGAAATTGAAATTGTTGTGTTACGTGTTCTACGAGTTAAAATGTTGGTGAATACCTACCTATAGGTACAGTCCTTGTAAAAATATTTCGTCCAAGTCACGCTTTCACGAAATTTGCATAATTAAAACTGGTGAAGTTAGTTTCATTCTTTTAGTTCCTTTATCATTTAACTTAATGAACCACAATTAGATATATTTGTGGAAGGATTGTATTTCTTACTAAACATATTTAAAAAAAATGCACTTACACTTTAAACGTTCACAGTATCACAAGCAAGGTGACAGTGATTAAAGTGAACACTTGGAGTTATAAGGACATTATAAGAACTAAAATGGATAATTTATTTACTATCCGTTATGATGTACAGTTTGCAGTTCTTAATAAATCATTAACAAAATAAGACCAACAAACTGGACAAAAAGCTCAACAAACACAGCTCTAGGAATACATTCAGTAATCACTCTTTGTAATCACGAGAACGACTAAGGCGGTTTTGCATCTATCAAGAATGTATCTAAAAATACCTATTTCAGGATAAACAAGTGACCGACTAGCCTTTGAATGTATAAATTGAAGTCGAATGGTTAACGAGGTGGTCGAAGTCGGGAATGACCGATGTGTTAGCGATAGGCGCTGCTGTGTCCAACCAGTGTTCGAGTGGGCAGCAGGTCATGCGTCATGCATCGCGGCTGTGTGTCGAACGGTGACGTCAGGGTGGCTGCGGGGTGACGACGGGCAGGGGGACGAGCACCTGCGCAGGATGCATCCGCGTGCAGCCACCGCGCCAGCCTGTCTGGCGCCTGCTCCCCTCCCCCCTCCTAGCACCCGCCCGCCACACACCCACGGCTGGGTTTGTTTTCAACTTTGATTGATAATTTGTTACTGGAGTGCGTACCCCGTTTTGAAAACACACTGTATTTGGTTATGGGTAATTGTCATAAGTAATCCGATTGCACTTAACTTCGCTCGTAGCTGCAGCTGCTTTCATATCACACATGGGTTTTACAGCTTTATTAATAAAGAATGTGAACATCTTACTTTTGCTACATCGTAACTAGGTACATCACGAGCATCTTAAAGAGCAAAATGATTAATGTTTTTGTTACTTTCTATGACGTAAGGTAATTGTGAGAACAACAGCTTTCAGGAATTGGGATCTGGTACTTTTAACGTGCCGATAAAACATAATTGCTTGTTATAGTCCGCTTACTGTATTAGGTATGTAATTAGGGGAGAGGGGGGCATAACGGGGACGCTAAGGGAAATAAACAATAAAAAAATTAGTATGGAATATTTTTATTAAAAAGTAATCACAACTTTTTGTTTACTTATCCATTTATTATTTGGCAGTGAATTTGGTGTGGTAAAAAAGCAATTAATATTTTTTATAAAAATTTTACGGAGCCTCTACGAAAACCCCATTGTGCCCCAGGGTAGGGGCAGCACGGGGTACTCTGTTCGGGGCAGTACGGGGTACACTATTTTAACTGGTACTGGTGTGGATTTCTTCTAAATCTGCGTCATCAACTCCGGCACAGGCTGTATTAGCCTGTCCACATCGCTTGCAGGCCACCCAACGCTCCGAAAACTGTCTTACCTCTACGATAGTTTTTTTTCGCTTGGTTCGTTTGGTCGACTGAGGGGATAGGGAGAATATGTCTTTAGGAGAAGCGTTTTCAAAGAAAATTGACAAATCACGACAAACTCTTCGAATTGGAGATTGGGAAACGCAGGTTTCATCTGGCTTAGATGGTCCAGGCTGAGGTTCTACTGAGATAGTTGACTGTTGATGATTTCTGCCGACCAACGGCGCTTATATTTTTGTAATTTCGTACAAACCTAGTACAAAACAAATAATATTATTGTAATATTTTCAAACGAACAGACCATACAGGGGCAAAAAGGGTACCCCACTATGCCCCTTAGCCACGTCCCCGTTATGCCCCCATGTCTAACATAATTTAAAATAATTAACGAAAAAAACAATTCAAGGTTGGAGTGATTTTGCTCAAAACACATCAAAACTTAATGCTAGTAGTTTAACACACCAAACGAAATGATTATAGTAAACTAAACACTTACCTTATTAGACACGTTTTGGTATCGACTCAAAATAATATGAAATGTCGCCGGAAAAAAGAATTGAACGTCAACACGAAACGCGTGCACTGTGGTCTCCGGTCACTGCCGTGCTTAATGTCGATGAGAAATACCATCTTATTGGCTAAAACAAAACGCGCCTAGAATGCGTAGTTACTTGTATATGGGGGTGACCCCGTCGTGCCTCGCGTCCCCGTTGTGCCCCCCTTTCCCCTACTTATATTTCATGAGGTAATCTAGGTAATTTGATTTCATAATTGCGAACTGTGCAGACTGATGTGTTTGAATGGTAACTTAGGAACCAACGTAGTAATGCGTCAGAGTATAGTGGTATTGTTTTTGTGTGGATAGCCTAGAGTCTGAAATTACCTTGTTGTTTTATAAGGTAAAGCGAAATGACGTCAATGCCACGTAAACAACTATGTCGCAGAGACACACCTTACGGCATACACATGCAAGCCTCCACTAAGGTGAATGAATGGGAATGTAGGAGGCGGGGCTACGAACCTTCAACGTGCATTACAACAATAAAACAAAACTCATTTACTAATATGGTATAAGATTTATGTATATATGACTGTTGCTCATAATTTATTGAAACTAGTTCAATATCAGCGTTCATGTCCCCCTTCTAGGCACAGGCTTCACTTCAACTATGTGATGGTACGACGAGCCAAACTCCAACAGGAGCGGTCAATGCAAATTACTTTTGCTTTGACCGGCAAGCGATGCATAAAGCGACTACATCAACATGAAAAGCAAGCTAAAACACGCTGTGTTTCAACAATATCGCGGATACCTCCGCCGGTAGTTAAGCCTTCTCTTGGCATGCATCTATTGAAAACACAGCTAAGCTGCACTGATCAGGCAATGTTGTATTCCCTAATGGTACGTAAGGTAGCTAGAACTCATTAGGTGCCTGCTGTGTGGTCAGCTGGGGGAGCGCACATTCGCCATTGTTCGTCTTGTTGTTTCTCTCAGTGTTACAGCTAGTGATAACTATTGTGTTGCATATGGAACCGCTTAACTGTGGTAACACCGAAGTGTAACAGGAGATGAGAACATGAAAATCTGGTGACCCGTTCAGCACCGTTGGGAGGGTCGAACATAGGAAGGCTCGATGCCCGCTTCAGTACAAATGTTTGTAAATAAAACAGTGATACTGAGTTTTCCATATTTTTTGTTCGTTGTTTCCGGTTTCCATAACACTGGGGATAACCTCACTCTGAAACAGATATTTGTTTTTTACTACGAACGATCCTTTTCAGAAAACAAACAATCTTAAATCTTCCCAAAATTACAAAGATGGGTCCAAATATTCTATAATAAAAACAATTCACTTACCTTTTATCACTTGTCCTTCAAATTTCGGCCTTATTCATATTATAAAGAAGTACTGAGATGTTTTTAGCTCTCATAATGTACCCAAAACAAATAGCTCAAAGCTCTTCCGACTTTTAAAAACAAATGGCTCCTAAGTATACTAAGTCAACTGTATATCTGATTACTTTACAGGAGAGCGTCAACAAGAAAGAATGGTTATAATTTTAACGACAATAAGATCAGGAAAAATAACGGATCGTATTTAATTAGGTATATTGAGACTCTATAACTGTGCCAAATCAAAAAGTACATTATTTCAATATTTAATGAGATAATGTAGATATACTAGTATACGTCGATTATTTATATGCTGAAAATGGATCATCTACCACTTATATTTTTATACGTCGTATTATTTAATCTACGAATTGTGTCAGTTTTAGTTTATTTAGGTGGTAAAATTGATTCTAATTACAGTTTTATTTTTTCTAGTAATACCACATTACTGCCATAGTTTATTTTTGTTCAAATATTAGCAGTTGACTCACTATACATGGCTAATAAAGTAAAATGTGAACTATTTTAATACTGAGTCAGGTGTTTTACAAAGCAGGTAAATGATTTAAAACATATTTTCTGTTATAGTTTTTTTATTCCAAATTAAAAACATCGCAAAAAGGAATTGGAAATATTAATAAAAAAAAAATATACATATTTTTTTTCAATACTAGACATAATAAAAGTCCTAGGTGAAGAAGACGAAAGACAAAGTTAGTAAATTATCAGAATAAACATTTTTTTCTTGTAATTAGAGTTTCAATTAGAATAAATGAAATCTCAAATATTAAAAAATCACAACAAAATGTTTTCTTTCATAACATTAAATTTATAAACCTTGACCTCTGGTAGTAAGACATAGGGCCGGTTTCTGAATTGAGAATTTGGAGTTAAGCACTACTTGAGTACAAACTTTGACAGTTGAGTCATACTTAAATTCTCAATTCAGAAAGCGGCCCTTAGGTTTTATAACAAAACAGAAAAGACTTATAGTGTCCATTGCACTTTACTTTCTTATCAATTGAAAAAAATGTATCACAATCATGTTTATCATTAAAACTTTTAACAAACTAGTAGGAATTTCACAACCGTATAATATCTTTACTACTCAATGACCACAAAAATCAGTTTTAAATAGTTAAGGGTGAAAAACATATCTAAAAAAATAATACAAATATTTTGACTTTAAGCCGGTATAAACTTGCACCAAAATGGCAGCGTTCGCGCCCCGCGGACACTAGTATAAGTACAACTAGACTCAGTATACCATGCGCAAAATAAACAAGTTGTGTAGATGATCCCGTGTACGTCATTTTATCTTCGTTATTAGTAGAGATATGTTTTTTTTTCTAAAACCAGTAGATAAATTGTGATTTAATTGTTGTTAATATCCCAAAAAGTGGAATTATGGAAATTTGTTAGATGACTCAGTATACTTAGGAGCCATCGAAATAATGTTCTATCCCGTTAACAAGAAGTATGGACTTAACTTATTGTTTGACTTTTTCGGTTGTTACATTATGTTTTCTTCAGACGAGCTTACCTACTTATATTTTGATGTAGTTCTCATCTTCGAAGTGAGAGTTAAATTACACTTTTTGTGGTATGATTTTTTAATTTACCTATGGCTTTTTGTTCTTCCTTTTGTGTAGATATTCATGTACTTACATCATGTAATGTTGTACTGTCTATGTTAACCTCCTTTTCAACCGCGTTTCAGATGTTAGTTTTCCACTAAGATTGTAAGCTTGATGTTTAACTTTGACGAAGAAACTCCATAGACAGATTTTTTTGATAATTATTGCTTAAAGTCATTAAACATAATGTGTTAGTTATTGCATGAACACAAATACTATCGGAGAGTTAGCAGCACTATGTTTAGTGAATACAACTTAGGTACCCAAGTTTAAACTCAGGAATCAAGAAGGCGTTGAGTTCAAACACTCATCATTACATTGTCAGGGTGACTTTACAAGAACTTACCAAAATTAAAACGAAATTTTTGAAATATGCTTTATAGAACAATATAAAATTACGTCTTCATAGTATTTTTTTAAAGTAAAGGTTGATTTAAAAAAAAAATATCCTAAAAATGAAGTCAATAAAGGATGGGGCTTATTTTCGCGGACAGAAATGACTTCCACATTCTTGTGTTCAACTATCTAGTGCATTCATATCGTGGCGTGCGCAGGCGTATTTTTTATGAATAAAGAAAATTAACTTAATTAAAAAACACAGGATAAAACGTCATTTAAAAAAAACACGGGTATCTATTCGGAGCCTGATACCAAGTCGCTCAAAAGTTGGGAATGTACTTGCAAAATCAACCAGTATACCTACTAACATTGGTAAATAGCCTAATACCCTAGCAGATTAACTAGTTCCAAACCTTGTGACTACTTATTTATTCACAACCATTCAATCCATGCGCAGATTGAAGATAAGCAATTGAATTTGTAATTGTGCGCTCATTCAATAATTCTATCACAGACATAGTTTGTAATCATATTTTTTTCTGTCATTTAACATCTCAGTACTTAATTTAATGAGACAGAAACATCAGAACAATGAACAAGAACTTGGTCTGGATGTCGAGTGGAATTCATAACTGCATTTTTCCTAAGTCGAGCGACTGCTCTTTATTATGCTACTGAAACCTGAGTAATATTAACCTATAGGCCCGCGTTATTACATATTTTCTTCAAGTGAAGAAATGTTTTTTTATACTACCTGCTCGTCAATGCCACATTATGTGTCATGTAAAGCTGTCCTAAAGTAAGTCATTATAGCCCTATGGTCTAGCCGGGACATAATGTTGTACTGAATTTCATTAATCCCCAGGGATTAAAGTGATTTGAATTTGGAATGCAACCGTGTAGTCAAAAATGTTTAGGTGCAATGAGTTCTGAGTTCGAATGTCGTACTGGCCACTAACAAAATAGATGCCAGAGAAAAAAAAAAGGCGCCAACCGCTCAAATAGCTCCTGAGTCTTATGCTGATAAAATAAATGTACCAAAGATTGTAACTCATCTTTCCAATGTCTTCGCACAACTGTCATATGTTTCTAACATCACTTTTAATTTTTGATAAATACCTAATTTCTTATATTTAATTACCTACCTACCTATTTTCATTTGAAATAAATATTTAAGCACTTACTTTTTTCAGCCACTAATTTCGATTGCCTCGCAGAAAGTATAAAAAGTAGAGTATGCATCGCGGGCTTAAAAGTGTATTTGTCTTGGGCGGTCTTGAACCCCTCGTATTCAGGATTCTAACCTTAACTCCCTCGCTCCGCTCGGGAGTTAACCGTAGAATCCCTCATACTCGGGGTTGAATATCACGCCCGGGACATAATACACTTCTTTAAGCCCTTGTAGCATAATCTACTATTATTTTTTGATAAGATGGCACCGGATTATCACCACCAACTTGGCGATTCTGGTAAGTGTTTCTTTCTTGTATAGTGGTTACCTGTTGGCGGTGATTGATTAATTAATTATAAATTAATTTGATCTGGTAATGTTTTTATTTGTTTTGTTCGTTGAGAGCGTCGTGGCCCAGTGGTTTAACGCTCAGGCTCGGAACCCGATGGTCTCGAGATCAAATCTGGCCGAAACTCACCTGCTTTGTATTCACTGTACAATTTGCGGCTATCTCTCCGGTGATGGAAAACACCGTTATAAAACCCAAGCAACACGGATAACGGCGGTAGGCTCGCTCGCCTCTTACCACGTTGGGTTCAAATTCCCTAGGCGGAATGTGGGCTTCTGAATGCTCCATTCACCATGACGGCAACAACTAGTGTGCCTCTGACTAAACCGTTAGGGATATGGTCGTAAGGTATATATAACTGTGAGTACCTACTTGGAGTTACCATTGTGGCCGTGGCACAATACAGAAACATTAATTTTAATGGCCTCCATTTGGCGATTCATGGTGAGGCAGTTGTCCAATCTTTTAGAAGGCTGAGTAGGTGCGGTGCCCCGATAGTATTTCTGTTCAGCACAAACTTCCACGCGTTAAATGAAGCTGTTGGTCATTAGTGGTTATTTTTCTTTGTCTGTCTGTCTGTTCAAATTCATCTATTACCGGCGCCGATTATTTTTGGTCTGTGTTTATTACAATTCTCTGAGAATAACTCCTTGCGGTAAAATTAAGGTGCTCCAAATTAATTTGTGGAACTGAACGGCTTACGGTTTAAAAGCCAATTATTGGATAATGTTATCGAACTGTTTTACCATTGAGGAATCGTTTCGTCGAGCTTACAAACTATCGACCAAATATCAACTATTTATTCAATCTGTATAATATGTAAAAATTATAAAGTAGAGGCTTCCAATAAAGTACGGAATTCTGGGCTCCTCATCTTTTAGGGTTTCACAAGTTATATACGAATTTTACTAACTCATATGGAACACAAGCATTTATTGGAAAGTCATTCAAACAAATCGTTATTTCATTCAATAAACCGTTATTTCTAATAAAGTAAATTTTTATTATGACATCAGAGCTACCGCTAATTACAATGTAATTCATTATCTGTATCCGTACACCCTTCAATTACCCACGGGAGTATTTATTGTTTATTTATTGATTACGTAAGTAACCACCAGTTATCTGATATCTGTTTCACATGACACACTACATTATTTAATCCTATTAATTTTGATCATAGCCTTTCGAACCGAAACAAACAATAAGCAGTACCTACGTGGTATCCGGCTCAAACACTTTTAGTTAAGTCAATAGTGTTCCGACGCGCTCTTTGAGTAAACTGCTAACTTAGGTACCTTTTCGTACGAATACGATAATTAACACCTGTACCTGAATGACTGAGTAAATCTGATCACTTAACGTTTCTTTATAGAAATAGGTAGGAATAATCACCATCATCAACCTGTCGTAGTCCACAGCTGGTGGCTCCCAAGGTGTGCCACAACTTCCGGCTCCGAGCCGCATCAAGTCCGATCCAGCTGTCGTGTGCAGGTCATCGGAATAGAAAGTATAAACTTATAATTCTGTTCGATAGATTATCACACACTTACTTTTATGCGTGAAGGCAAGCCTCCACAAACTAATTTCAATAATGCGCAAACACTCACAATATTAGCATAATATGAGGTATCTACTAAGTATGGAACGATTTTTTCGAAGGAACGACCGAAGGAACTATGGAACGTTTTGATGAAGGTTCTCCAACCGTTTGTAAAAAAGCAACCACTTCAACTTCTACTCCTTCTAATGTCGGACTCTTTCCGACTAATACACCCCGGTACTCGACCTCGGCACTTGGGTCAGCATCTCTGGGTTAACAGCAATGCTTCGCCGCCAGTGCTTGCCCTCAATGAAGACCCTCTCCAGTCGAATCCGACGAAAGGGGAGCACTTCTGCCCTGAGCTCGGTGGAAACCTTGCAGTTCAGTAAAGAGCATGAACCACCGTGAAGGTCGCTACCGCAAGCCACCTCGTACCCGTTGGTGTGGCGATGTGTCCAATGCCTGCCACCGGGTATTTTGGCAGTGTTGCCGGTCACTGCTGAGCTCAGAGATGCAGAGGGCTACCACTAGAGGTGTACCTCTTACCAGTACTAAATCATCTCCATCGACAAGGTAAGGACTTAGGGGAAGGAAAATATTCTGGCCTAAATGAAGCCAATCGCATTTTTGAAATCCGTATGTGTTCTGGAAAGTTTTAATCCATTATTGGCTTTTCCGCTTTGATTGAAGTGTGTTTTGCTGCAGTGGCATTTATGCACATACATCACACAGAAAGAATCCAATTTTGTTTACTGTAAATGCCAGAGATCAGACTAGATTTGGTTTAGGTTGTGGTTTTCCTATGTACAAGCTAATCCATTTGCAAAACACATTTGCTCGACGCAAAATAGCAAAAGCGCTCAATCATTCTGTTTTGCTTCTGTGAATTATTTGAGTTTGAAACTGCTACAGCAAAAAGCTACTAACATTTCATTTCGAATAAATTATTATAAATAACCTCTTATGCCACACTGCAAAAGTAAGGGCTATATCGCTAAAACTGTGAACGATTTATACAAAGGTGTTCGAGATCAATATTACAAAGCTGAATCCGAACGTCACAAACAAGTCAACATTAGCGTTTTGGGTAGGTATTCGTCTATTGTTATTGATTTTATTAAACGTGATTTTATAATCAGGTTTCTATGCTATGTATGTTATATGATTTACGTATAAAGTCTAGACCAAGAAAAGTAGTACAGATGTAAATGTGAGGAGGCAAACAAGTCCTTGAGTGACCTCTAAGGCGAGCGTGGGTGCCAGAGGCGCCTTGACTTTCTTAAATCGTATTATTTGCAGTAAAACCTCGGTCTCGGCGACCGCCAAATCAAACATTTGGCCAAGATTAAGGGCTGACTCAATTATTCTACACTTTAACTGTGAAGACGTCAAATGCTTCTAACGAAGTCTTAATTCTACAAACCGACTCATTCTAAAGAGTTGTTAACTTTAAGTTACCTACTTCAATTTATTTATGTAATGCAAATGCGGCATTACAGTATTTTATTCAAATACTACACAAATGTTTTCATTGATTTGGCTAACACATTAAGTATGAACATTATTCACTCTTAATAGGTGAATTACTCCGCAGCATTCCAAATCAGTAAACCACTGGGTATATTAATTTAACTTAGGTGTATTTTTATTGTGTTATGAAATTATTCAATTTGTAAGCCACTGACCTTATTGGGTTGGTATCAACTCGTCTAAAAAGCAACTGGTCTAAAGAGCAACTGGTCTAAAATGCAACTCGTCTAAAGAGCAACTGGTCTAAAATGCAACTCGTCTAAAGAGCAACTGGTCTAAAATGCAACTCGTCTAAGGAGCAACTGGTCTAATCCACTTTATCTTGAACTATTGTAAAATTTTGCGCCATTTAAAAAAAGGACAAATTTGCGTCCAAAACCAAAACTATTTTAAACATAATTGAACAAAATAAAAATAATATTTTCAGTTGCTGTTGGTGAATCAGACCGGAATGAAATTTAAATAATAATAATGATTTGTTAGATCATCTTCACACATAGTAGCGACTTTTCAGATCGCGATTTTTCATGATCACAAATTAATAAATCGTGTTTTTTTTTGAAGTTAGCTCAATTTCAGGCGGCAATCTGTTAAAGATTTAGCGAAAAAAATTAATGCAATCATTAAAAAAGTAGGCGTGGTAGGCCAAATCCTGAACTATGAGGAAATTAGAAAAATTGACAAACGAGCCTTAGTGCAATTTTGGCAAAAACTAAAACTGCATATTTGGTTTTTTTTTCTTTTTTTTAGCCAGGGTTCGAAACAGTTGGTTTTGGAAAAAAAATGACATCCTGTATTTTTAGATAAGGAACACACTTAAATTAAAATAAAAACTCAGCTTGTGTTTTGACATATGATTTTTACATACACATACACACAAACAACATAGTAAAATCAAGTGTTTATTACACTTGCAACTCAAGTGTAAAAAAATCATTGATATTAACAAAAAGAGGAAGATACTTTACGTTCATACTACGGGAATTTGAAAACTGGCACATAACATTGACGTGCACGCGAACCAGTCACTGTCATATTGAATTGAAAACAGGTCCATTGGACCTGTTTTTTGTGTGGCCAACTTTCGCGAGCGGATGCCGTATCCTCATCTTTTTGTTTATATCAATGAAGTTATACGGTACAATAACTTCTATACTACATAGTTTAGGAGGCTGATTTTTTGAATATGCTATAGGGTTACTATAGATAACCCATTTTAATACATTTCGTTGCTGGCGATTCTGGGTCTTTTGTCTATGAAATTTTGATCATGTCCTTTGTATTAAAAAAACAGCCTTTTAAGCCATGTAGTATACACAGGAGTTATCGGCGTACCAAATGTGACCAAACAAAAAAACAGGTCCAATGGACCTGTTTTCAAGCCAATATGCGACATTGTTAAAAGTCACTTTAGGAGAAATTGCTTCAGGGAAAAAGACTATTTATTAATTTTGCGATCATGAAAAGTCACTACTATGTGTAAAAATTATCTAAACAAATCATTATTATTAAAATTTCACTCCGGTCCGATTCACCAAAAGCAACTGAAAATATTATAAATATTATGTTCAATTATGTTTAAAATAGTTTTGGTTTTGGACGCAAATTTTTCCTTTTTTTAAATGCCGAAAAATTTTACAATAGTTCAAGATACAGTGGATTAGACCAGTTGCTCCTTAGACGAGTTGCATTTTAGACCAGTTGCTCTTTAGACGAGTTGCATTTTAGACCAGTTGCTCTTTAGACGAGTTGCATTTTAGACCAGTTGCTCTTTAGACCAGTTGCTTTTTAGACGAGTTGATACCAACCCAGTTCTAAGTTCTACTAGGTTCTTTTGAAATTCTTTAGAAAATAATTGATTACATGTGTAAGAGCTGTCAATATCTGTAGGTATTGTTTTTGTGTTGACCTACGCTGTTATTTTTGGATCCCTATGACCTCGAGAAACACAACAAGTTATAAATAGCACTTGTGTGTACTGAATTTTGACGTTTGAAATATTAATGAGAGTAAGGTTTGGACCAAACTACCGTATTGATCATTTTAAGGTTTCAATAGCTAACTCCTACTGTTTATATCGCCTTTTACACATTTACAGGATGACTTTAATTGCTAGTTCAAATTACAAATTTAAACAAAATAAAAAGAAAAAAAGCTTTTTCCTACCCAGTCGTAGAGTAGAGTCGTAAAATGTCTAGAGATGCTGATTTCTTAAAATGGCAGCTGAATTTGACGTCTACTACGACAACGGCTCGTAGAAAGTAATCGTAGCAAGCCGTAGATTGCTACGGCATAGATTGTTGGGCTATTGCATTGGCAGAAGTCACCGATACGACATATAACTTCAAAAGTAGGTTGCCAATATGATTCATTACTACAAGTTGCCTTCGTAATTTTGAATTGCAAAATGGTTCTCCCTCTTGTTCATAATAAGATACGATTTATTAATAAAACAACGAGTGAGAAGATGTTTAAGTATTCATCCATCTTGGAATGTTATTAATAACCAAATAGCGTCGAAGTACAAGTCACTTGCGAATGAATATAATCTCGTTGAGATACATATTTGAGGAGAACATAGTGTGTAATTAGCCGTACGTAGATAAGTATGGAATTAATTAAGGATTAATGTCGTCGTCGCGACCGCAAGGAGGTGGCAAACGTGCTTAATATTCACCGAGCTTAGCGCGCTCCTCCTTTATTACTTGTTGGCTGAATTAAGTTGGTAATTAACCAAATGAAAATAGTATTATAACCAACAACTTTTACGACGATCTTGGAAATAGCTGTATTAATTTGTAAACGGGTTAGAACTCATTCTAATCTTATCCTCAACGCCAGTCAAAGAATGCTTTATCCGGCAAACTTCTTTAGGATGCGAAAAAACAAATGTTGAGCAAATTTAAATTAATTAATAAATATGAGGCACTACTAATGTAATAATTAATATATGTGACTTTTTTGAAGGATAAAAGTGATAAATATTCGTCTCCAATGTTCTTAAAGTTTTAAAGTGTTCAAAATATATACGTCAAGTTTTCCATACGTTTAAATACGATTGTAACCTTTGCGAAATAACTCTTTAGTAGGCCAACAGGTTAACTGATGTTCTCGGCGGATATTGCTTAAGTTTAAAATTATAAGTAAACATACTCAAACTGTGAGTTCTGCAAACTAATCTACAAAACGCCCTCAATAATAATACCTGGCCAAACTGTCTCGAAACTCATCATAACTAATCGATTTTTAATCGATCATAAACACTGTGGGGGAACTTATTTAACTCAATATTCGGAAGCAAAACAATATCTTGAACTGATAAATATTGACAACCTGCTTCTTATTTTTTCTGCTATACTTATCTTGGTGTGAGCTCTACACTCCGGTTATAGGCCGGTTATAGTAAAATAAATGGTTACAAAGATTCCAAAAACGATGAACAAGTTTAACAAATAGGTATGTACAGCAACTATTCGCAAGTCGCTTACTTACAAACTTGAATGGTGACGAGTGTGGTGACGTTCGATTGTTTTATACAAAATAAAACCACGTATCTTAGCTAAATTAGCCATTGGTATCCTACTGCTGATAATTACATCATAATCATAATCTCCTTTAACTATGGATTGATTACTAAAAATACTTCATAAATAGTATTTTTTCAACTGTAGTAGAAAGAAGGCAGACATTGAAATACTACACTGTTTCCCAAATCTTGAGTCATCTTCAATTTTACATCAATAATAATTGTCTTAACTGGCTCCGTCGTCACTGTGCCTTTTCCTTGTGTAACGAATTATGGGTTGTCTCTCCTTCATCAAAGGGAAGTTAGTGAGCGGCGTAAACTAAGTTTCGTTCTCAACCTTTCATGTCTTCCACAGATCCGAAAGATATCCTCTTTAAACTATATGGTCCAACTGGTTTTCCAGGTGATCGAAATATCTTTAAATACATAAATATGTTAACATGTCGTTAGATTCCCATAGAACATAAGCTACGTGGGAAACAAATGTCTTGCCATGCCCCCGCAAACGGGGTAGACCCAAAAAGTGTTGGTTTGACGTCGTGAGGGATGACATGCGTGCCAGTGGCCTCACAGAGAGGGACGCACCAGACCGGGCGAAGTGGAGGAGCAGATGTAGAAGAGCGGACCCCGGGCGCCGCAACGGCAGCAACCGGGATAATCGCTAGGATGATGATGATGATGAGATTCCCATAGAACTTCGTACTTACATTAGTAGTGAAAAAAGATTGTAATAGTTATTTACACTCTGAAAAATATTAGCTTAGTAGCCCAATAGCATATTCTGGGCTGAAGTACAATTATTATTTTTTAAGTAACCTACTTTAATGGAAAGGAACAACAATTCAATATATAATTCTAGCCAAATAAATAAAAAACAAACCACCAAAAGACCTCTTAAGTATTTTTTTATTATTTACGTTTCAAATTAATAGGGAATCAAAACAATATGTTTATCTCTTTTATATGAGTGAATAAAACCACCAGGGGACCTTTACACCAGAGGAAGATCACTATATTTTTGTTTTACAACATATTGGTTGTATGGAATATTTACTTTTCACGTAAGTAATTAACTACCCTGCGATTTCACAAGTACACAGCTTCGGACGCACACAACGCAGCCACGCTAATGAAACAGTTACCTGTACTTCTGTTGTTCTAAATATAACTCCATTTTTGTGTGCGAACTAATAAATAAGTGAATAAAAATATTCTCATTCGGTGGCTATAAATAAATACTCGTGGTCGTGCAGAAAAATCACATACAGGTTTAATTCAAAGCTGGTAAAGTGCCGCCACTGATCCTCTACATTATTCATGAAATTTGGTTATCATACGGGCAGCGGAACCAAAGGTGTAAAAATATTCCCCGGTGCTTGCCGAGCATACGAGCATGTATGCACTCAGGTATGTGCATATAGGATCACATAAATTCTGATGCTCGCTTCGTTTAGCTCAGAAAATAATCTGTTTTATAACTTTGGTACGTAGGCAGATGCCTGGGATAAAGCTATTCATTATTTCTTATAGGTTCAGCGTAAGGTGCAAATAGTCACGAGCTGGAATTATGATAGTAAAAGGAATAAGCTATAAAATGCTGCAGTGAGCAAATACTGACTGATAATGATGATGAAAGTGAATGAAGCTATAAAAATACAAATGGCCATTAGGGTGACAGCTGGTCTAGATATTAGTATCATTTGTTGAGATCAATATGGGTACTTCACTTTCTAAAGATAAATATCAGGATTACAATATATTTTTCCTTAAAAAGATAACTGTTCAACATATTGTTTCTTTTGCGAGGTACAAGTTCCTAAACAACAATATTGACATTCATAAACATTAGTATTAACACATAAAGAACGTATTTAAATAGTGGTAAGTAATTGTCATAAGCTTATTACTAGCTAACGTCAGAAAACAATATTTTTGTTAAAAACGGTGTAAATTGCCCTAAAATATCAACAATAAAACAGAAACCCAAAAGCTGAAATACCGTAAAGTTACAAGACGTAAGCGGTTAGAAGAAACAATTAACTATTTGCAATTGCTAACCGAGATGGTTGCCGATAATCACAACAAAACTCCGAACGGAAAACAAAAGTTTCATCTCTAGCGATCGCCATCAGCGGAGCTTTTGTTCGCTGTACTTAAAGCGAGCAGGTTTACTGTCGGAGATGATATCTGGCCAGTCTGCTGCACCGGCCGATAATATCGCTTTAATAATGAAATGAACTGGATAAAAAGAGACGCTTCCAACGTAGCCTGTCACTAAGTAATAGAACCAGTCGAGCTCGCCTTAGAGCTTTTGATGGCTGCATCAATTGCATTTTCTAAAATGTTGATACTTTTTTCTGATACGATCTGAGATCGTTTCCTTTATGATGTATGCAATTTGTTAAAACCTGTTTAAGCACGTATAGAAATACTGTATTCTACGTGAAACATTTCAGTAGTATTGAAGTAATAATAATTAAGTTATCTCTCGTGTAGTTGTGTGCATATCTACAATTCTATATAGTTACTTACTTGTCAAATGTAGCTATGTTTATAAAATAAAATTATCACGTAATAATTGTGATATGCCCCTCTTTCCATTCACTTGGCCGAATTATATACTTAACGTGCAACACAGAGGCAGGTCACCAATTTTTGTAGTAAGTTGTGAAAAAACATTTGCTTATTTCATCAACAATTTTTTATCAGACGGGTAGCTCCCGTTTATTATTAGAATCTAGTGTTCGCAAACATTGTAAGGAAACTGGAGGTCACGGCAATTTTGCCCGGACGACAATGGGCCCTCGTGGGGATTCCGTCGACGCACCGTGGGCTAACGACTCCAATACAATCACAATGAGCCCTTTATAACACTAGCCATGCAGCCCTACACAAAAGAGAATGTTTTTGTAGAAATTACATTTTTCTGCCTATCCGCTGATGTTGGCTTGGACGGATGACGCAGATCGTTCTTTCGACATGACTGTAAAAAGTAATTCTTAAAGGTTTTATTTGAATACAATGTGGGTTTCTTTGTTTATTTAACAATCACCCACTTTATGTTACTTCAGAAGATTTGTGTAATAACCTGCCGGAAAACAAGCTGCCGGAGGGCATGTACGTCAATGGCTTTTTGTCCTGAGATGGAACTCTAAAGGTTCATAAAAGAAATACCAAAACCATTCAAAAAACAAATTAAAGTTATTCATTTTGGGTACAAAGTTCACTGTTCTACAATTACGATAGTCTAGACTATAAAGCTATTTTGCTTTACTTAGATATTACTAAATATGTTTAACTAAATGTTAAAGTAGATTTTCTTTGTACGTTAAGAAAGTACAGAGCAGGTCGATTTACCCCGAGTTTCTATTGTGCCCCAAATCTGTACACTCGTTTATAAAACAAAGTCGGGATTGTTACCACACTTATTATCCGAGAACTGCAGCTGGACCGATGATCATGGTTTTTGATTGGTTTTGTTGAATTGGTGTCCGTCTCGATTATGGGAATAAATGATTAAAAATTGTTTATTTGCCCAAAATGTTCCTCGGTTTGCCGTTTAGTACAAATGGCCTTGTGTCATCAGTATAATGTGCCCCTATGTAAAGGTTGATGTGAACGTCTATGTACCTGTACGTGACGCGATCGACTTATTTGTTGGTGGTCAGCGATTATTAAAAAAAAAACCTAATAAAGAAATTAGGTGAACAAACGCACATACTACCACAGCTGAATTCACTTAAGAATTAGATGCAGAAAATGCATTTCATTTCATCCAAACCGTAACCATCTAAGTAGCAGAGCACGTTTTAAACTGAGGAAAGAACAGTTAATCAGTGAAGCTTTCCCGCCCCCGGGGGCAAACCGCTGGCGCACGCGACCACTTGTTACAGCCGCAGACGCCAGCTCTTCTCCCTAATCCCGTTAACAATCTACGATTACAATTCCACTGCACACCAACTCCTACAACTCAAAACTCGCTTCTATAAACGCTAATCTATATCTACTTAAAGCCACGGACGAGAACTCGGCCGACAACTAGCCCCGGCGAACGGTTAAACAGTTCGCAATGAAAATACGTCATGAGTTTATTATGAAATTTGCTGCGACGAAAATTATGTTGAGCTTCATTGTTCATGTCACTTTCGAGCTTTTGAATTGAATGTGATAGAAAAATATTTTCTTTCATGCTAATAAAAGAATTACAATTTCACTTGGTTCATCAAAACGTGACCGTGATTTCTTTTCATGAAATGTCAACATTACGTGTGGCTCTGAAAACTATCAGATAGCTTATTACGAGTATAGTTATGTGATGTATGTGAGAGATTTACCCTTGGTGTTTTTCGTTTATTAAATAATGCCGAAAGAGGGTCCTAAATAAATAAAACAACGTGAAATAAAAATCAGCTCTAGTAAATACTGTATGCAAACATACAGAGGAGGTCGACCTTTTGTCAAGGACGCGTCGGCAGCGGCTGGAGTACACACTCGCGATTGGATCGCGGTGAGTGAGCCAGGCTTGCATCGCGTTTATAAATAATGTTCAACAAGAGGGTAAGATTACTTTAAAGCAGTGCTATTAATTTCTTTAGATATCAGACGTCGGCCGGCGTGATTTGAGGCTTATTGCAAAAATTACTTTAAGATTTTAAAAAGCCCGTGTGAGTATGTAAATAGCCTTGGACTTTCATTGGGCATCAATCCACACAGCGCCTTCTAGTACGAAACTAAGGAAAGCTCGTACTTTGGGAAGGAGACTATATTTTGGTAAATGTAATAGGTAATTAGTATACCTACTTTGGAAATACCCAGACAAATTGATACAAACAGACATGATATTATTCATACGATTTTTTATAATGTGCGGGGATAGAACCTGCGACCTCTGGAACTCTTGACCCTCTTCATTCAGTACTGCAAATCTGTTGTTAAAATATTATCACAGTCCGATTGATGTCTAAAGCAACCTTACCCGCATACGTAGGGAGGAGCTAGGTGCACGTATATGACTTTCGCGTTTTTTTGCCGTGTCTCATACAATTCCATACATTAACACGCGGTCCAACGTGCACACAATCCTACGTGAACGTTTGGGCATTCACAAATGGCGTGTTTTCACATTTATTGTTGATACCTTTGAAAGCTTCAAAATCTATTATTTTATTTATTCATCAAATTCTTGTACAATCATTACAGTTTAACCTAATGTGATAGTACAGCTTTTTATTTATTTCAATACGATTTAACCTATTTTGCAATCTTACTTTTTATTGTTATTTTTGAGAAATTATGGCTGGCCACCAGAAACGACGAGGAAGGAGCTCCTACTCGTAGTAGTAGCAACGGTTTCCGATCAGTTGTAAAATGTATAAAAATAATAATAATAGTTTTAAACACAGAGTTTACGCAGAAAACCAATTTTTTGGTACCAGTAAACAAAAAAAGTCCTTTTTCGTTTAGGTTGTTTATAAAGAACTTGTCAAGTACAGTCACGGTGCCGACCATTTCGCTTTAATAAAAACCAAGCTTTTATTTTTATTCATTTTTTCTGTTGGTCACAAAATTATTTATAAGCTCGGTACGAACCTAAAAAGGTTAAAATTCATAAACTCACTTAACTATACGGAAACGTGATTTTGATTCTAACGGCATAGCTTCGTTCATGCTTTATCTTAATAACGCAGGTAATTTGATCAAAAATGATGTTTTACGGGCTTATAGATTTAAATGAAAAAATAAATAGTTACAAATAATTCATAAGTAGCTGAGCTCTACTTGAATAAGGTTTTGCTTGGTAGTTTTGTGCCGCTTTGTTTTCTCAGTATTTGTAGAGTTACTTAGTACGTAAACAGTTATTGCTATGGGCTAAGTGTTAACAATAATAGTTAACTGGACAGATGCCATGAACTCATTTCACGAATGATGACTTCAAAAAATGCTTTTCTTTTGCATTTCGTTTTTGGCATTTTTTCAATTGAAACAATTTTTGCCCTTTTATACTATTCTCATAATTATTTTTTTCGTATTTTCATCAGGTGTAACGATCGTTTAATTCGTATCTGTTAGTGGTATTTAGTGTTGGAATTAGAAGTAGTAAGAAGCAGTGCTTTAGCAGTGCAATATTTCTTTTCTGTAAGTAAGGAGGACCAAGATAAACAAGATTTGTTGTAGGGGCAATTTGTAGGGAGAAATGTAGTAAAACCTACACCTACACCTACCCGCGTTGTGGTGAAATGTTGCACGTATGATTTTCGATCTTACTGGAAATAGTACACAAGCTAGCCTAATATGTGATATTAGGTTGGGTGGATTCTCATACAGTTTTGATTATTTCGATAGGGAAAGAAACATGTAAAAATAATGTTTATTTTATCGATTGTAAAAATGGTCTTCAGAAACATAAGTATTCGTAGGTGTAACAGACTATTTGCATTACATTTGGCCATCTACTGATATTTTTAATCAGTAGGTAGTCCTCAATCCAAGTAACGAAAGCCGCGGTCAAAAGGAGTTAAATTTATCGGTTAAAACCCTGAGTAAAATGATAAACGAGGCGTTAACATCCCTGCCTGCAATGATATTTGAAAGAGCATAACGTGTCCTATGTCAGTACTGACGCGAAGTCAAAAATTGTCCCCTGGTGTACGTATTTACCTATGATTTGACCGTGTGTACAAGATAGCATGATTATTTACTAGAGCGTAAACGAGACAGATACATGTTGGGCAGTGTTGTCTCAAACTGTCAATGCTTTGCTTAGGTGAGCAAAAGACCTGATTCCGGGTGCCACTTTTTAGCACAAGTAACCTATCTACGTATTTGTAATATAATATCTAGCCAGCCTCCATGATCTGCGCTAGTCTATCGGTTCCCCAACTCCGCTGCTGATAAAACTTTTCACAAGATCTCGAAAGTTCTATCGGTTTTCGCTAACGTTTTCTACACTGTTTCAATTTGTATGCAATTGTTCTACAAATAGTCCTCCCCTAGGGCAGAGGTTTGGCTGGTTTGGCTTTACGCCGAACGGTAGCAACATTTTTATTTAACTTTGCATTGTTAGCGGTAGTTGTGCGAATAATCCGAAGAAATCTGAATACTGGACAATTTCTCCGCGCAAAAGTTTAGATTCACTTTTTTGTATATTTTTTATTGTTGCTCATCGCCTTGGTTCTCATCAAAAGTGCGAGATTAAACTGAAGAGTAACGAGTAGGTAGAAAAATCATAGAATGCATTCAACAAATTACATTTACAGAGCTTAAAAAAACGTAAACGGCCTATATTGTACCTCCAATTTCACTAAATACACGTTTTACTCTACGGCGGATTTACTTCCCAGTTAGGCCCAGACTCCATCAGAGCTGAGCGGAGATGTGCGGCGTCGAGCTGTGTTTTCAATAACCAATGGAATTGCGTTATTCACACATGGAGATGTGGAGATGTGATTCTATTGGTTGTTGAAAACACAGCTCGACGCCGCACATCTCCGCTCAGCTCTGGTGGAGTCTGGGCCTTATTGTTGTTTTATCCAATGTTTTAGTCAACTGTCATTAGTATCTTGAATGGAAAAAAAACATTTGATAGAATTATTGCCAAGCCAATTAATAAAATGACAAAAAACGTTTCGGATATTCATCATTTGTCGAATCATTTACTTGGCTACACCGCTATTAGACGAAAAACGTATGGTCATCGAGTGGCGCGACCCATCTAACCTTGGTAAGCAACCTTAGTGGCTGATGTTATCAAGCCACCCTAAGGCCTCCGACTAGGCTGATGTTAGTAAGACAACCGCTTTACGTGCCTTCTGAAGCACAGAGATGCTCGAAAAATACATCACTTTTTTACATGTATATCAAGTGGGTTAGTTTTTGACAATTTTGTAAGTCTTCTTCTTGTGTGGGCTAAAAAAAAAATACCTATATCTTTCTTTCTTTCTTTAATGTAGGTACATTTGCTGTGTTTGCTTATTTATAGGTGAACATTGTGTTACCTTAACGAACATAATGCCGGATAGAGCGAGGATTCTCTTTCATTGATAAAAGGGACTGATATAATTCTCATCTCGGGTTACAGAACAATCTCACCTGAATACAATATTTGAATGTCATCTTCATTTCTGTTTGGCCAATCCGAGTCGATGCGCCCCGAGGGTATGATACACGAAAATTAGAACTCGTCTCACGTAGGCTTCTCCCGCATTCAAGTTTTATTGATTGCGATTTATTCCTTAATTGGCGATTCACATTTCTTGATGACTTTACAAATCATAAGTGTTGTTACTAGTTAGGCGGGTAGGCCTTATTCAAGCGACACATAGAATAATACGAAAGGATGTATGATACTTGCTTAAAGATTTAGCAAATAGCACAGTCAAGGCGACGAGGCAGCGGCACCGTGTCGCTAAGAAGCGATATTACAGCGGTGCGCTTTAAAACAAAGCCCAGCCACATTACACAATATATCATCTATTGCAAATTATCTTTTAATTCAATCATAATTTGCCAGAATTGATGTTCGAAGTTGCATGTACAGTTTTGTCGCTGCTCTAGAAATGTTGATTCCACAGTGTGTGTTATTAGGCTAGCCTTATTTTAAGCAAGCAATAATGAAAGTATTTTCGTCCATCGACTACAAGAAACATTGAACTTTATTGCGAGGGTATTTGGCACGGAGTATAGCTTTGATTAATAATTAACGCTGCAACGTCGATTAATATCAATGCATTGTTACTAAATCAAAAAGACTGTATGAAAATACTACAATGGTGGTTGTTAGTAGGTAAAATAGTAATCAAACAATAACATAGTTGTAACATAGCACTGATTGCTGGTTTTTCTTTCTTGTTCAATAAGTAGATCCTTTGTATGTGCCAGAAAAGAGCAAACGATTGCTTAATGATGACCAATTAAAGGAGTTGATCCCGTAGGAGAGTAATTTTGTGGGAAGGCCGGCGGTTACGTGACGGCATGGACGGTCCAGGATATTGTGCTCGTATTTTTCCTGCCCGGATAACATAATGTTTATGGTGTGGTTTACGTAATCCAGCAGTCATAATTGTTGATTGAAATGAAACACAAATGTTGCGATTTACAACGATTATTAGCTTAAATTTATTATTATAGTTAGAAGAATAAGAATGCTACTAATTGTTATAAATGTGAAAGTTTGTCTAAATGGATGGATGAGTGATGCTCTTTTGAAAGAGTCAGGACAACAGTAGCTTTGTAGGAAACGGTGCCCGTAGAGCAGGCTCACTCTACTGCTCAGATACTGACGGGCTAAAGGTGTCATGACCGCTGTGGCGAGGAAAGAAGTCAACACGGTCGGTTGAAATCTAGTTTTTTGTCTAAGTTGTAAAGTATTTTCATGCAAATTTGTTGATGTACACGGGTATGTGTGTTTGCTTGTGCGTCGTGTAGACGCTGCACGCTGTGGTTCCATGGGTCAGTCGGCGTCAGTAGGCTGCTGTCGGCTGCTTCATGTGCGACCTAGCTCGTACATAGTCGTACTTATTTATATTATAAATACTTAAGTGCTGCGTGCTAGATGTGTGGCAATTTTTACTAACACATTTTAATACTTTATTTTAGTACTGAAATTTGGCTGTCTTGCATGATATCATTTTATAGCAAACGAGTTATCTCTTATTACAGGAACAAAGTTCCATAAAATAGGAATAGTTACTTGAGCAGACATGTTTTATGGTGTTCCAATAATAATTTAGGGTAAGAATCTAAGGTGCCGTTGAAAATTTCTGTAAGCCAAATGGTTCATCCCTTTATTTAGTAGCAGAGATAGGTCAGAGAGTGCCAGTTTCTTTGACGCATGGAAGCGCTGGAAAGGTGAACATGCTCGAGCGGCGCGTGTGTGTGTAACGTGTGACCGGCTTGGATGTGTGCGGGTGTGAATGGGCGAGGGTGAAGGCGGCAGGACGAGGGGGGCGGGGAGCGTATCGACGCGCTCGCCGCGCCTGCGCCGAGACACTCACCTGTTGCCGTGAGGCCGTGGAAAGATACTCTTTCAGATTAAGGCGGACACCTGATACCTCAATAAAAGCAAAGTTTCATGCCTAAAGAAGATTCACTCCAACCTCAACTACGTGAAGATATTGTTACAAATGCTGAAAAGTAATCACTTAATATTTTAGAAGCGGTGCAATCAAGTCTTTAATTTGACAGCACGTGGTATCAAGTACGAAACTTTATGGCGTAGGTACGTTTGTGAGACATTTTACTACTTTAATCACAATGTGAACCGTATCACCAGCGCTATCCGCCGGCGAAACTAGCATAATACCCACTGTGTTACTGTTCAATGAAAGACGAGCGTGGGATGGAATCCCTTTTGAGTAACGACCGTTCAGGCAACCGCAACGATGAGGCATTTGCAGCCAATCAGCATAATAAAAGAGCTCTAAAAATGTATACAATTTGCATTGTGATCAATGAAGAACCGTTTGCTCACATTTTATGTAATGGTCTAAAATTACTCTCGTAATATATGAAGATTGGGAAATTGCATACAAATGTGAACAACACTTTGAGCTTGCAAGCGATTCGTAAAATATGCCTAGTCTGAAGTAAAAAAATGCAGAAGACTGGAAGTTTGAGATTTGGTTTTGATTGTTATAAAACTATCATTTCAGTAAAAAAAACAGATAATACTTTCAGTTCTGCAGAGAAATGCGGACAAATCAGTTACCTATCCTTTTCTTTGAAGGTATGTTCCGAAAACAGTAATATTAAAAAAAATATATCACTCTTGCCTTATGTGAAAAGCTTTACCTTGTTTTCGCTCTTACATCCAACTTTATTTTTTAGCACGAAAAAATATGATTAGACCAAATTACCTACTCGTGGCTCAGGGTGACACGAGGACGTGACCAAACGGATGTTTGCCCTGAGCGGCACGGCAAGGTTTACAGCCGAGCCATCGTCTTGTAGTAAGTGATGAAAAACATTGAGCGGGTCTGAAGAAGGTTATGAGACCGAAAAAGTTGATCATAAAAAAAAATATATTCGTTGCAGAGAATTTTTGATTCACATAATCTAACTTTGAAAAAGTTTTCGCTATTCACTAATGTGACAGCAAACATTATTTAACGCTTTCAACTTACTGGACTTGGCAAATATTTTTAAAACTGTTTTTTTATTATTATGTTAATTATTAATACAAGTAATAACAACCAATGACTGTAATTGTGTACTACAAACCCCTAGAGTTGCATCAGACATGTTAATTAGTTCGAGTAGATAGTTTCCAAGTTACCTGTAAATCTAATTTAGTCTGACAGCTAATACTGAACATTCATATGTCCATAACACCGCAATAAGCCGCTTAGCTGTAAGCTACGTGTAACTAATCGAATGGGTATTTTACCTATGTGTAGGTATGCGACATGCTCGTATCTAGCAGTCGTTTGTATAATTGCTTCCTGAAAAATCGTTTAATAATAACTTAGTAACTATCAGACTTTCATCACATGAAATACACTTTGTTTCAGGTTTGTGAACCCTGAAATCTTGTTGTTTTAAATATTTTAAGTTGCCCTTTTTGGCGTAGTATTTCAGTGAATAGCACGCCATTTCATAATAAGCCACGAAAGTTATTGTGAAAGGCCAATTAAAAAACACCCACTTTTATTTTAGCGTTACGTTATTTTAAAGGTTCTAGTTTCGTAAAAAGCTAGCGCAAAGTAAAGATAATTTTTAATTTCAAAGCCGTGCTTGAAAAAAATAACATGGTTCATTGAATTATCATGTGAATCATATGACTAGGAATATTTTCAATACCAACATAGTGAATGCATACATAATGTATAATATTTTCTTTTATTTGGAAGCTTTATTCATTTATTTATTCTTTATTGCACAAAATTAAGAAAAAAAAGTGCAATTGGCGGACTTGATGCAGCTTTCAAAGAAAAGGTTCTTAAGGATCTTGAAATCCTACTAATATTATAAATGTCAAAGTTTGTATGTGTAGATGTGCCGTGTTGCTCTTTCACGTAAAAACTACTGAATGGATTTTAATGAGACTTTACAATAACATAGCTTATACATCTGAATACCCGGATAACGGCGGTAGAGTCACCCATTACGTTGGGTTCAATTCCCTCGGACTAATGTGGGCTATCGAATGTTCCGTTCACCATGACGGCAACAATCAGTGTGCCTCTGACTAAACCATTTGAGATATGTCCTTACGTATGTTATGTAAATTAATGTCAAATTATTCAATAGTTTCAGAAAGTGAAAAAGGGAAGTCAGTAATAAAGCCACGCTCATACTCGTAGGATAAGAATGCAGTCAGAGTTAGAGTACACAACGCAGTGGTGCGGTGCGGCGCCGGCGACACAGTATAAACCATACAGTAGGCTATCTAAGGCCGCCCGCTGAGTTATTAGCCTAGCGTGCACACAGACACGCGGCACAGCCCGTCCGTACTGCCTCCTCCCTATGCCTCCCTATTTTATGCTAGCGTGTGCGTGAAATCGCGTGTACGTGATATCGCGACACGGCGCGCGACGCGCACGCACACATTCAAACCGAGAGTGGCACGTTTGTATGTAGATGTTCTACTGTATGGTTTATACTGTGCCGGCGAGGAACGTCGCACGTTTACCCTAATTGCGCGTTCTGTTCTACGCGTCCGGGTGATGGACACCGGCATTGTGTGCGGTCGGCTCACCGAGCGCTGATCCGATCTGCTTCAATTGTGCACTTTGCTTCACGCCTCAGTCACGTCTATCAAATGGTCGGTATTGTTTGAATGCAGTTGTTTTTAGCGAATTTCATGCTTGATATTAAAAAAAAAAAAAAAAAAAAAAGCAGCTGGGAATATGCTGCGAGTCTCATTCTTAGGTGATCCTTTAACCCATTCGCTGCCAATCAAAAATTACAATAGAAAATTAATTGTTAAAACGCACCGGTGCGTGCTGTGGCATTGAACCAGTTCGCGCATGTAATTGGCTATTTTTCGGAAGATGGCTTCCAGTTCTAAAGGCAGCCACGTTAAAAATAGTGTCACGTTGCTTCCAAATACATACAAGGGTATTCAATGTACCTAAATGAGTAGGTAGGTATCTACATAAATCGAGAAAGCTAGTGTCAACTCATAGAGTTGTATCAATTATGCTTTGCAGCTGAATTCAAAGCGGCACATACAAGAGTGCGGTGGTGGAGCACGTCCCGTCCCGCACTAAGCTAATTGAGCGGTTCGCTGGCGCTGTCTAAATGATCGACGACGACCACAGCAGTCGTGCCGGCCGGCCTAGCGAGCGCGATCCGTTTGTGCAAGTACTTTAGACTTCACTAGCTAGTTTGGACACTTTGCGGTTGGGAACAAATGTGCTGTTCGTTTAGCCGGACTCCTGATTACAGACGGAAACCACACAATACTCGACCTCGACACTCTGGTGGCGAAACTAACGAGATTTAACAACAATTCTCCGCCGTCAGTGCTAGCCTCTAACGAGACTCTCCAGTGCCCTACTAGGTCAACAAAGCCCACTAAAGCGCCTTGCACTCTGGCTTACTGGGTCCCACAGTACGCAAACCCTACTGGCCCTTATCGCCGCTTCCGGTGGCAAGAAAGAAAATAAAATAGATTTATTTTTCGGTACGGCCCCACTGGGCCACGATGCACAGAGGGGTTAGCCCGGGACCCACGGACGCTGCTGAGCCCGCAACTAAGAACCACTATAAGTCTCCACTGTCGCATTCAGGAGTGCGGCCACGCTGAGCCGCGAATACCAAGCACCACGGCTCCCACAAGGCATCCACTACTATGCTACCATGGAAGCCTGGCGGAAAGTAGTGAGTCGGCTTCTCGGTGGTCTAAGTCCTACCGGTACTAAGTCTGCCCGCTCCAACATAGCAAGGAGTCATGGAGAGTCCTACCTGACACCTAGACCAAGTTGTTTTTTCTGGCTACTCTTACGATGATAAATTTATTTTTCTATGAGTAATTGCATTTATATTAATCAAATAAAAACAAAGTAGGCTATTAGGTACCGTACATTTATAAACCCATACGGAACACACATTCAGCTGTGTACATCACATAATATGTACACACCTCTACTACAGAAAAACTAAAAAGTCGTTATAAAATATTGCGGTGGTGTAAAAACGATTTTCTGATACAGGGGTCTGTTTGCGAAATGTTAAGCTGTGAAGTAAAAGTAAAAAAAGGATGTTTTTGGACAAGTTAGAAAATTCACGGCAGTATAGGCACATATTTACTAGCTGTCCCGATTAACGTCAAATTTGCGAAATGCTTCTTCACATACCTATTACAACAAAGGTGCTTTCTACAGAGAAATCGCCTTTGGGGCATTTGGCTTAAATTTTCTAAACTGCACCACGGATTTTGATCCAGTTTTATTTAATAGATAGAGTGTTTGAAGAGAAAGGTTTTATATTTATAACATAACATCCCATCGCACTCGTGCAAAGACGGGGCTGGTCACTAGTTTTTTAATATGGCCTTTATGCTTTTTTGTCGAGTACTTATAGTATTTTATACTTATACTCTTTTTAAAAAACGGTCAAACGTGTTTAGTTAGATGAAATGAACAATTAGGTATCAAGTTCATATTAGCTTACATAACATTATTTCGAATGATTAACTATACGAACCGATTTAGGATGAACTGAAATAATGACCCAACTAAAATTAGATTGAACGTTTTCACGTTAAACGAAGCAGAACCCAAAGCAATAGTTTAAGCGTCCGACATTGCTTTTATTTTCTGTTCGCAGTGAGATAATCCGTTGCGAATAGTTTTGAAAGCTAACGTTGGGCAAGTCAATTTCCACCTGCTCAATCCGCGAGAGCTTTTATTACAGTTCTGCAGATAAAATGGGTTTGGTTTTATCTAATATGCGGATAAATTGAATGTTATTTAGAAATTTTGCTTTTCACTACTTTGAACTATGATTTTCTTCAATATGAACATAGAGCACAACGTTTTTGGTAAAAGTACGGACACTACAAGAAATAGTCACCTACTTATTAGTATTATTTGTTACACGGAAGTCTCCTCTCTTTTAGATGAGTAACTTGTGTTCACCCTAAAGGACTATTACAAAATATTGTTTTTTTTTTCTTGCCAACGAGCTTGAGGGTCACCTGATGGTAAGTGATCACCTCAGCCCACTGATAACCGCAACACTGCCGGTGTCGCCGCAGTGTTGCTTGTCTAATAGGAATAAATAGGTACGCTTTTTTCTATAAGGTTTCAATGTCTGCTATCTCTCCGGAAATACCGCCGCTGGGAGACCGTTCCATATTTTTAACGTAGGTACGCGGAAAGAAGTGACGTATGAAATGCATGGTGGACGAACGCTAACCATCCAGATGATGAGCATGGCATTTAGACTTATGGTATGTCGTACGCAGATGGAAATGAGCGGCCTGCACGAGATCAGATAATTCCTCAGAACACTCCCCGTTGTATATTTAGTGAAGAATACACAGAGACGCTACGTCTCTTTGCAGAGTCAAAGGGTAAAGGCGATTGGAAATCACTGGGTCGCTGACAGCTCGAGCTGCTCGACGCTGTATGCGGCCAAATGGAAGAAGGAGATATTGGGGTGCTCCAGCCCAAAGATGGCAGCAGTATTCCATGTGAGGCCTCACTTGTGCCTAATAAAGTTGAATGCGCTGAGATGGCATGAAATACCGCTTGGCTTTATTAAGAACCCCAACCTTCTTCGCAGCTAGTTTTCCTTTAACTTCCAGATGACCACGGAACTGTGTGTCACTCGAAATGCCGACACCAAGGATTCCCATGCTTGGCTTTATATTAAGGGTGTGCTTCCAAATTGAGGGTGTATGTTCTATGTTTGCTATCCTACAGTCCTTTTTTATTATAAAGAGCCATCACTGTAAACAGAAGCAGTGACTTGATAGATGCGTTACATATTTTTATGGAGATACCTTGTGACGGTTTGCGTCAACGCAACAACCTTGTGAAAGATGAACTACATCTGCGAATAAATGAATATAGATTGTGTTACAGCGCAGACGGCCTTTTAGGTTCATGTTCAGTGTAGTGAGCATTCGTCTAAGTCGAATTTTGTTTCCTTTAACTCTGCTGTGCACTTTGTTGGTAATAAAGACAAATGAGAGAGTTTATGCGCTACCATGACGGTAGGCGACGAACGAAATATTATGGCATCAAAATATGTATGAGTAACTTGTACCTTGCAATATGACATCCTTCTGCATACATAGATAATATCACACTTACTCAATCACGGGGTAGGCAGAGACTTTTTCGATCCTTTTTGCTCTTCTTCTACTCTCATGAGTCCTTTCACATATGATCGTCGATCGAAGGTACCCTAGACCTGACCCTTTTTGAGGATATCCTGAACTTGTCCAAGAAATGTTCGCCTAGGCCTTCCCCTTCAAACAGTTCCATTTACTCTTGCCTTATAAATCCGTTTCGTTAATTGCCTTGCGTCTTTTATTTCCATATGACCAAACCTCAGCGATTCCCGTCGCAATTATAGTAACAACATCTTTTTTTCTAACCACATCGTTTCCTTACTACACAGTTCTTAATAAATAATGTGTTTGTGTACCTTTGTGTAACCACTTTGTGTAACTCCATTTATTCTAATGCTCTTAGTTTATTTGCTTAAACTTCCAAAGCTAAAAGTCGAACAATTGAATTGTAAAAACCCAACTGTAGGGTTTCAAAAAAAAATACGAAATTCAAGCTCAGAGCCAAAAATACCTGGAATTATTAAACGCTGAAAAGCTTTCGAACACCTATATGGCTTTAAACGCTCACGCTTGGGTGCGTAGGCGTTAACTGCTTCTATGAACTACGTCGCGCGGGACTCAGCGAATACAACGTAATTCCGAGAAGGGTTCATTGCATTTAATTCCGACGTCATCACTAAATGTACTGCAGTGCTGCTAATATCCACTAGCATGTTAATTGCACAACTAGAGCCATTTACGACACGTAATTGTGACTTATGCAGCCAATTCAAAAATTTGCGGCTTTTCCACGAAAATGCTTTATCAGCCCACACACGGTCCGTAATAAAGCAGATGGTTTATGAATGGGACCACTAGGAGCAAAATGGAACACTAGGTGGTTAGCCATTTAGCGAGTAACTGGTCCTCATGACTGCAATTAAAACGTGGAGTGTGTAGGTGATGATTGTAGGAAGCTTTAGGGGGCACACGTGCACCTCAAAGTTTGGAAAGCAGATCCGTCAGTAAATGTGTGAAATATTTTTCGTTCCCTTGTACACTTATGTGGTGATACTGTCTCCGTGGTGTAGCGGTCAGAGCGTTGGGCTCACAACCCGGAGGTCGTGGGTTCGAATCCTGCGTGAACCAACAACATGTTCATATTTGTGTTGTTGTTTCGAGTAGGACAGTGAAGGCTGATCACCTCGTGTCCGAGAAGTTAGATGATGAGCACTATGATATCTCCCGCGTATCTGGTTAATCTCGTTAAGATTATAGCCGGTGCCTAATAAGGCCTCCATTTGGTGTCGAATGGACAATGAATAGGTAAAAGCGGTGGATTTAAGTTGAAGGCAAGCGCGGCCGTCCAACTGGCCACCTAAATGATGATCAAGAAGGTGGATAATAATGTTTCGCAGTAGGCAGTATCATGATAAAAAAACTAGAATCATTAATGGAGAAGATAATGCAACGTGTACACTGTATTTCCTCGTTTTTTTGTTCATATCTGAAGAATATAACCGTACGACTTCCTTATGGTGTGCCTAAGTGTGTTGGTGTAAGTTTAATTGCTTAACTTCTTATGAAGTAGAATTAAATTTCATAATAACAACATTTTACAAAATTAATTGACTTGCTTCCTATTTAAAATACAAGAAAAATAACATTAGATGTGCTGTAATTCAGATTGATAATACGTTTGCACTTTGCCTCATTAAATATTATATTAAAGCCCTACCCGTGAGATACTCACGAAACATAACTAATTAAGCATCCGTCTTCCAGTATTAAGGCACATTAAATCACAAAGGTGTGCGCAGCTATTTTAAAAATGAGTAACCTTTTGAAAAGACGAAAGGAAACTTAAAAAGAAAACTCACATAAACAAGAAACGAAACCAAGCCCGCAGAAGATTAACTTGCTCGCGATACGTCCCGCGAATGAGGCAAGATTTTCTGTGATCTCCTTTGTGGTTAAAATAAAAACACAGAGCAGCTCGTGGGAGTGTAGCCATAATGAAACTTTAAATATTGCGGTTTCTTAACCGTTTCACAGAATTCTGCAATCAGTTTTAAGTCATGGAACAATTTGTTTGTTTATTCATCACAATTAAACAAGCAATACCCAGTATCATAATTATGTAAGCTCAAAAAAAAAAAGATTCCTATCTTTGATTAACATCGATTGAAGACTATGACACCAATGTTCAACTGACTGTATTTCCTAAGACACACTTAAAGGTTGTGCCTATGTTCGTATAACTAACTGACAGTGTGTTTCTAGGAAGTACAGAAATCATGACAGTTTCCATTTATAACCGCGATGACAGTCAATTATAGGGGAAACAATGTTAGAAAAGGTTTATTATTCTGTGGTAACAGAATAAAATTGGTTTTAACGATAAATTACAGTAATATTATCTTAATATAACACAAACCTGTACCTTAGTCTAAAACGCTATAATTACGATAGCAAAACTAACTTTTTGATGGTATTTTAAAAGTTTAGTAAGGAAACTCCTTACCTTCCTCCATACTTGCATAACGAGCAAGTTCTATAAGAAAGTTGCTGTTTTTCAGGGTTTTCTAACAGTTTGTAGGGAAGTTAAATCTGCTATACCTATAGGCTTCCCAATAAATACATTCAGCAAAACAAACTAGTCACATACTGGCTTAGTCCAAGTTACCTTTAACCAAGAATAAAACCCAAGAAGTTACTAAAATCATTGCGATTTCCTTCAAAGGCTGAAACGCTAACTGCCACTTTTTAATCTGTCGGCGCGGCAGTAAACGGTGAGAAATTTTAAAAAAGGAAAAAAGTGAGTTTAATCTGAAAAGAATATCTAATCGGTATCTTTTAGCTTTTAATCCGATGTCGAGGTAATTGCTGGAGCCGCCTCGGGCGGAGCATTTTACTCTGGCTTACGAAGGTACTTTGCTACGATTTAATTACCGCAAAGGGCGAACCGGTGACAAAAACCACAAAAAATGTTTATAATGTACTGAAAGTACTCAGTATATTACAATAAGCTACATTTTGACGTCCAAAACATTCTAGTGACTGTTCTTACGTTAATTTACTATTTTAAGTTTATTTTCTTTAAATATGTTGTGTTTTCTTCTTTGCCAGTATAAACGGCCTATATACGTCCCACTGCTGGTTACAGGCCTCACCTCAACTATGAGGTGGAAATCTTTGCCAGCGTTTTTCCATAAAAGAAACAGTTGAAAAGAGTAACTGCTGAGTTTCTTGCCGGTTTTTCTCAGTACAGAAACAACTTTCGGATCCGGTGGTAGCGTCACATTTATTTAAGTACAGTATATTTATTGTATACATTTAATATGATGGTATTCATGTCTATTATTATTTGTATTTTGTTTGTTAATTAGATTTATGAATGAAAGTTTCCAAAAATACGACTTCCGGATTTGAAAGTGCTTGTAGTACTTTCAAATCGTCACAGGTCGAATAGTTACAGGTCTATTTAAATAAAGATATTATTGTTTGTTTGTTTGTTTGTGAATGTGTCAACGTACTCTATTTTACAGTACCTAAATGTGAGCTGTAATTATTCTCATTACTGAGACTTTAAGTCTTATTTTGCCAAAGACACTATAGTTTCGAAATGAGTATGAGATAAGAGATATTATGTTTTGCTGGAGTGGAAAAAGAGTTTTTGTTGTTGCTCGGTATGTTTGCAGAGTACCAGACGGATTTTTTTGAAGCAGTTCTACGTAAAAAGACTGCATCTCTATTTAACCGAGTTAGGAACAGCTCCAAAATTATCCTTAGGACACTAGCTGACAGACTCACAGCTGAGGAGAACACTGAGGAAGTGCCTTTTTTTGGTGGAGAAATCCTTGTTTCGGACTCCTACTAAAACCCCACGGCACTCAACCGTGGCATTTTCGCGACAATTGATTATACTTTTTGTCATTTTTAGGGTTCCGTACCTCAAAAGGAAAAAACGGAACCCTTATAGGATCACTTTGTTGTCCGTCTGTCCGTCCGTCCGTCCGTCCGTCTGTCAAGACCCTTTTTCTCAGGAACGCGTATGAAGCTGAAATTTATATCAATTACTCAGGTCTACTGTCCCTTGAAGCTGTAAACAAATCAAACTTCTAAGCCAACGCAATCAAAAAATACAGCCGTTTATGCCGCAAATTTTCGACACTTGCAAGGGAATCAAAACCTACAGGGTGCTTCCCGTGAACTCAGAATCTTGAAATTTGGTACGAAGCAACATCTTATAGCATAGATAAAGGAAAAATTACGAAAACCATAAATTTTTTGTTACATCACAAAATATATATTTTTTTAATAATTTTAAACTTACTACCCATTTCCTCATAAACGCGTAGAGGTATTAAATTGAAATTCATACCAAATACTCAGGTCTATAATACCTTTAAGCTGTAACAAAATCAAACTTCTATGTCAACGCAATCAAAAGAAACAGCAATTTAAGCTGCATATTTTGAAACTCGCAAGTACTCGCAAGGGAATCAAAACCTAAAGGGTACTTCCAGTCGACCTAGAATCTTGAAATTTGGCATGAAGCAACGTTTAATAGCACACATAAAGGAAAAATTCCGAAAACCTTGCAGGTTTGTACGGAACCCTCGGTGCGCGAGTCCGACTCGCACTTGGCCGGTTTTTTTATACTTGCTACCTATTTAATCAAAATGATAATAATAAATGATATGAAATTATGCTATTCAAGCAACCGCACGTGTTTAGATATTCAGCACAGTATTTCACAGTATTCTAGAATACGGCAGTATTGTATTTAATCCCACCTATCAAGTTCGCTTCGATGGAATTGAACGGGTCAAGATATATATTCAGAGCTTTCTGTACTGTCTTGCTTTCTCCTATAACGAATGCCGCCTCCTAAACTCCTACAGCAGCTAGCATCTCTCACATCACAAAATGGAGCCACTTCATGTCCGTAGAGAAATGTTCGATATAGTTTTCGCCTTTAAACTGGTTTTATCTGGCTTACACAACCAATAAATATTATGTATGCCAGTACTGTTCAAGTTCATAAATAATTATGCAAGGCAGCATAATGAGTCTGCTGCTGCTTCTAGTTTACATTAATGACCTCCCAAACTTTACCGAACATGAAAGCACACTTTTTGCTGATGACATGTCAGTGATTGTGACTACTAATAAAAAAGAAGCATACTTCAACATCAGCATGACGTAAAAAAACACTGTGAATATTTTGAACTGGCGTTCTAATCATTTAAAACCAAATATCAATAAGACGTGTTATATAACCTCCGTGATTCCTCACAAATTTATTTTATCAATAAAGGTACCATCAAGCTATTCAGTTTTAGGTACTATTTTTAGCCAATAAAAGTTTAACATACTGGCTGAGCTATTATTGTTTAGTTGGGTCCAAGACTGAAGTATTTCAAATAACTCCTAAAACATAACATAATTCTAAACATCGTTTTCGTGTATCGCTTGATATCCACAGTACAAATGCCCTTTCTAGTAAAAAGTCCATTTCTTCCCGTCCATCCAAGCCCTAGTTGGCATTTGTCTGTGGCGACGAGCATTAGTGGTTAATTTGTTCTCGTTAACGGTCGGCGGTCTAGAGGGCGCTGTCGGAAGTGGTTAATGTACCTGTTGCATGAGACTGACGGGCGGCGACTGCCACTCCCCGATACACTCAGGCGCCAAACTTTACCGATCAATCCCCAGCCGTATCGGCTATTGGAACTAATAGCCGCAGAACAACCTTGCTACAGAATACATTTTCTTAGAACTGTTTGTCTTCTTTTTGCTGTTATCAATGAACGTGATAGATGGTAATGATTACGGTCTAACGAATCAGCAGTAAGCACCTACTGCTGAGAATTTAACTCTTACCAACAACTTGCAATGAGCTTCGACTACATTAGTGATCAACATCGTTAAAATAATTAGGATTAGAAGTAAATGAAATGTATATTTAAATTTGAAGATGAAAAGTAGGTAAGCCTTTTTTTAAGCGTTACGAAATGAGTTTAAATGGACAAAGACCTAAGGGTAGGAACTGCATAATTCGTATGTATTCGTCTTCCTAAGTGAATTGATCAATATTTTAAACGCAAGATAGCGAATAATAAGTCTTTTATAAGATAATTAGCGCACGTTCAGAACCGCCATAGCAGGGGTCCATTCACACGTCCCCCAACCACGACACGTGGGTGGACTAAGCGAGCGCTTACTTATGTATTAATGTGTACTTAGTTTAATTAATACACACGGACCACATGTAGCTGTCGACCGTGTGGGCGTAACAGACCACATCACAACCTCCAGCGGCGCCGCATACGTCGCGCCTGGCCACACCGCAAACACAACCTTTTGTAGTTACCACAACAGAATCGCAGGAATCTGTAGACACATTATTCACCTACAGAACGAGGCACCGTGGATGGCCGGAGCGGAGACCCAAGTTGATAATGAAAAATTGAAGGCTATTGTGGAAACCGATCCATTGCTAACGTCTGTGGTAGCTACAAGCTTATACCACGTTTGTGGTAGTTGCAAGCTTATACCACGTCTGTGTTAGCTGCAAGCTGTGGTATAAGTGACAAAACTGTTTGAATCCACTTGAAGCAAATTGGGAATATTTGAAAAATTGAAAGGTGAGTCTTTTTTTTATTATTTAAAATGGGTTCAGTAGTATTCATTTGTGATAAATTCATGTTAATTTGTTTGTAATATTTAACTATGCAATATTTAGGTTGTTTTTACTCTTTTAAACTTTACTCTAATTGAAGATTGCTCGGTAGAGATGACTTCCAGAGATAGGGCTCCCTAATGCCATGTTTAGTTTTCAGTGTCTTCGTTAATAAATAATATTATCGCTGTATCCAACGAGTCACTATGAAAAAAATGCACTTTTGGCTTGGCTGGTCTTATATACCGAAAAATACAATTAGTATATTAGACATTATTACTAAGCAACACTGAATTTGCAACCTACAGTAAAATTATTTGTGATTGCCTTTATTAGAGTGTACATAGTTTGCGAGCGGAACGCATCGCAACAGAATTCTTGCTATTTGGATATCTAAAATGCTTCATAGATTTAATACAAAACGTGTGTAAGTTACACACTTTCTCAATGTCTTCTAAGAAATTCATAGCTAATTTGTCTGCAACATCATTATCTTAACATTAACGTGTATATAGCAACGTTGTTGCATGAACTGATTTTAGTTTTGAGAAGAATTTATTTATACAAATATATTTATTATCCTAATCATTATATCTCCCGCTGTCCATGTTACCTGTCCTGACAAAGTGTGTATGAACTTATAAATAGATAACCGTATACCGTATTGAAGTGCAAGTAAAGATCTGCAGTCTCCATCGAACTTTGTTTCTATCTGAGGAAATAACCCATAAACTACTGCACAAGCGAATCCCACTCATAGTAGCAGCACCGCAGGGGACGACGAATCTCGTAAAATCTCATTTCCTCGACTCTACATCAAATATCGATAAATCTTCGCTAACTGATGATATAAAACTCACTAAGGTTTAGTGAAAATACGTATATATTTATTACCTTCCAATAGCATTTAAAATGCTGCGGTAAAGTATTACACCATTCTACATTATTATCACGTAGATACGAACTAGGTTAAAATTAAATGTGACGATGTCAGGAATTAGCGAGATTAGAGTAATTTTGAGGGTATAAACTTAGTTGCACTTTCCATGAATTATACTTTTTAATGTAAAATGTTTCGTTGCTTTTTGTGAGTTACGCTTATATAGTTACTGATTGATGTCATCGTCAAAACTACTTAAATTTTGATAATAAAAACTCGTTAACTTAGGGCAAGTGCCCCCTTCTTGAGTTCTAGCCTTGTCATGACAGGAAGGCTAAGTGCCGATAGCAGGAGGAACCGACTGGGAAGCCAAGAGGACTTTGGCTTGGCAGTGGACTTTCTCCATGAAAAAACAGGTTTTTAGGGGAGTATCAAAAAAGTTACATTAACAGTGCCTTTAAGCTTATTCGTATTTGGTATTCAAATATATCTGAATATTTACATAGCACGTACGTATGTGGAGTCGAAGATTCTTCAATTTAGCCTTTATAAGCTCTTATGAACGCCAATAACTTTCCGCGGTTTGGAAAATAACCTCTTGAAGAAAAGCTGCGAAAATTCTGCGCTTTCTCTTTCTGTAAAAATGGAAACTCAGCTCGTTTTTAGCCTTTGGTAAGCCGCTGAAGTGAATTATTTATATCGGTCCTGTATTCAAAAACCTAGCTCTGTTTACTACGTTCACAAAGACATGACAAAAAACAATTGTTGGTAAATCCTATCCTTTATAAATGCGAAAGTTTGTATGTGTGGATGGATGTATGTGCTGTGTGGCTCTTTCACGTAAAAACTACTGATTGGATTATAATGAAACTTTACAATAATATAACATTTTTTAAAATTTTGTCCACGCAGACGAAGTCGCAGGCGGCCGCTAGTGCCTCTATTCTCACAGCTATACTTATCTATACTTCTATAATCATATCATAAAGCCGAAGAGTTTGTTTGTTTGTTTGAACTCGCAATCGCAGGAACTACTGGTTAGATTTTTTTAAGAATGTGTTGAGTAGTCATTATAGTTATCATAGTGACTCTTATCATAGTTATCATAGTCTATAGTGTTAAGGAACATTTAAATGGGAATTTTACTTGACATCTTTTATTTTAATTTAGTTGATTGTATTTGACACTGAATTTATCTCATTGTGAAATTATTATTTGTTTTGTATTATTGTAATCTATGGTATTTTAAATTTTTGATTTTAAGTTTAATTTATTGTGACCCTTTTTCTATTGTAATCTACTTAATTATTTTTAAATTTTTGACGATCTCAATATTAAGGACTTATATGGGACATCAATGTAATTTATAATGTTAACCTAATACCGAGAAATAAATGAATCTAATCTATCTAATCTAATCATAATTTTAAAAAAGAAATAATTATATTATAATATAGGGTGTTTACCTGGGACAGGCAGTCCAGTTAGATAAGTCCAACTTCGAGAAAGTGATCTCTCGTCGAATCTAGTTCGGATGGGCAGCGTTCGGGAAGCTCCGGCATATATTCGCGTCCGAAATACCTCAATGTCTCAAGACGAAAGTCTTTGACCAATGTGTGTTGCCAATAATGACACATGGGTCTCATAAGAAGGCTCAAAGTCACCCAGCCAGCAATGGATAGAGCGATGCTTTTTATTTCTCTGCTTGATCGGATCAGAAATGATGAGATCCGCAGGAGAACTAAGGCAACCGACATCGCTCGAAGTATTGCATCGTTGAAGTGGTAGTGGGCGGCACACATAGCGCGGAGAACCGATGGCCGTTGGGGCGGAAAGGTTCTGGGATGGCGACCGCGTACTGGACGACGTTCCGTGGGCAGGCCCTCCGCAAGGTGGACTGACGATCTTTTCAAGGTCGCGGGAAGCCGCTGGATGCGGACAGCGCAGGACCGATCGTTGTGGAGATCCTTGGGGGAGGCCTATGCCCAGCACAGGGCGTCGTTCGGCTGACATGATGATGATGATGAATATAGGGTCAAATACCATACCTGGCATAATTCAACGGGGCTGTGTGCGGGGAGTTGGTCGTAAAGCCTTGGAAATTGAAGGGTACGTAGTACTATTCCACCTCTTAGGGTTCCATTCCAAGAGAGAGGTTGCAAGTTTGTATGAAGCTCGGTGGCAAAAACTTAAGTCCATTCGGATGAAGTCGCGGGTGGCCGCTAGTATACTATAAATTACATGATATCATATAGAATTAGTGCTGCAAACTGTTGTTACGAGGTCTTCAATTCGACTGTATGTTTTTTATGATGTATGAAAATCTCTTAGCCCCAATTTTAAAGATAGGCAAAAAAATAGATTACGACCTATTTTCAGACCTAAAAAATTTTCATATAAAATTTCATTAAAATCGGTTAAGAGGTTTAGGAGGATTTAGGCAACAAACACGGTGACACGAGAATTTAATACTATACAGGTGAGTTTTTCAAATGGGCGTGGTAGGCAAAACCCTAAACTATGAGAAATTTAGAAACTATGACTGCATACACAGATTTTTGAAAAAACTTCAGGAATCGAACCTGTTTTATCCATCCATCTTGTAGTGTTGCATAAAAGAATCAAATTCTTGGAAGTAATATTATATTCATTTTCCTTCCTTCCTTGTGAAATCATGTCAATCCACATTTACGTAGTCGAGACCCAGTGAAAGAAACGTCTTAGAAGCCACACTTTAGAGACCCTACACCAAAAATAGACTAGTTCGATATTACATAAAAATGGTAGTGAAGTATCCAACCTATGCGACAGACAACGGATAATTTAAATGCAGGTAAACATAAAAGTTCAGACTTAAACGGAACAAGCTCTCCTTTCCTTCTCTTTGACTCAAAGTTTAAGAAATAAACCAAAAGTTTTATTTGACTATCTGGCACTGAGCCAAGATAAACTGTTAAAAAACAGAAATGGCCACAGGTATTTTTTTACAAAAGAAACTTCAATTCTCTGCAGACGTATTAAGATTAAGGAAGGATAAATTACACCCTAAACATTTGGTTTTTTGCCCTATTTTGGACGCCCCTTTAAAACTTTATCTAAGCAATTTAGAAGTTATTTTCCGGTTTTTGGTTTGATTGTTTTACCAGATGGTAACAAAAATTTAGATTGACTTTTCAATCGTCGTCTAATTCTCAAAGCTAGGAAGCTTAACAGCCGAGCTGGTTACGAGCAAGGGCTGCCTTGTGATGGAAGACATTGAAAAAATCTATCTGTGAATATAAATGAACTTGAAAACACTAGGTATATAGTAAATAATGTCACTGAAGTTCAAAATAAATAGTTAGGATATAAGTTATTTGCACCCGCACGCATATGTTTCGTCGAATGACCTGATAAATTTCACAGGATTATAATTGGTGCTTTATGGCTAGAAGCAAGCGCCCTAGAAATATTCTGGTAAAACCTGTGTTCGGCGTTAGAATAATGATGACGATTCGGCATCGTCGTCTAACATAAAATAAGTAATTAAGCAAATTCAAGTTGGAGTTTTTTTTAACCTGATATAGTTTAAGAGTGGCCTGCTGGAGAAATAAATGGAGTGGTTTATCATGTTGTTTTGGGAGCGCAGTACTGTCAAAGTGAGTTGGTCCTCGGTCGAATCTCTCCTGTAATCGATCCCATCAATCCAGAGCCGGATTTAGCAACATTGGCGCCCTTAGCGAAAAGCTGCGAAAAATTCCGTACTATGTTTGGGCCAATGGAAGAATGTGAGATAGAAACGACATCCAACTAATTCATGTCTCAAAATGTTGGAACTTTGCATTGTGTACAACTCTTATTTAAAAATGGATCGCTGTTCGTTAGTCTCACCAAAACTCGCGAACGGCTGGACCGATTTGGCTTATTTTGGTTTTGAAATGTTTGTGAAAGTTCAGAAAAGGTTAGAAAGGTGAGTAACATCGGAAAATGCAAGGAATATATAATAAAGAAATAGTTCATTTCTACCTGTCAAACACTAAAAGTTTGACATCAGAACAACGTCTGTCGGGACAGCTAGTCCTAAATATTTCTCTCTCGGTTGATTTGGAAAGGCAGCATCTGAGAAAGTGTCTCAAAGAACATTTGAAATAAACATATTCGTAGTTTTTTGTCCATAGAAGTATATATTACGTCAAAACGACGAAAATGGGGCTTCTAGAAAAATGTTTTCTTTTTTAATACAATACTAAACAGATTCACAAAATTAAATATAGAATAATATTACTTAGATCAACGTTAAGGTTGAGACTAAACAAAAACAAAAAAATATCTCAAGTTCATAAAATAAGATTCATTTACGAATGCTAAATTAATTCAAAAGACTTTTTCAGCGATGCTTTAAGTTGAAATAAAATTGTTTTTATACGTTCTTAATTCGTTTACACTTTCAAATGAAAAAAATAACTAAACAATTAGGTAATTATAGAAATGAAGTAATCAGTTGAAATTGATGTTTTCCGACTTTAAATACGCTACACTTGCTGGTTAACAAAGTATGTAAAAGTATGTATGGTTTTCTGTCAGTTATTATTTGGTAATATTTCTTATTTATTGATTCGTACGCAAACATAAATTTTCACAATGGTTAATACCGAATGGACAGACAGTTTCCTCATTCATAAATAGGTGTTCGCGCACTTATTACAGTTTATTTTGTTTTATCGATAAAAGTTACGTAATAATAACTATTTCAACAAGAATCGATTTTTAAAAACTAAGCCCTTTACAATGCACTAGCGATTGCCCGCGACCTCGTCCGCGTGGACTTTAGTTAAAAAAATACATAACGACCTAGGTATTTGACAAATATACATATAAACATTAAAATCGGTCAAGCCGTTTCGGTGGAGTTTGGCAACAAACAACAACACTGTGACACGAGAATTTCATTTAAAAAATAGTTTAGTATGTTTACCTGTTGGTTGCCAAGGCTGTGATGTTCATGTATCAGAAACGTGCATAGTGCTCATGAGTACCTACACTTTCATTTCTAATGAATGAATACGAAACAGTATCAGTAGAAGGTATCTTAAGATAAGGTTTCTTGCGAATACTTCGCTACAAAATTATTTAGGTCAGTATCAAGTTAACCATCTTAAAATTCTAAATAAAAAACATGTTACAGTTGAGAATCTAACAAATGCAATTTTGGGTTTTTTAAATTGCTTTTTCAATACCATGCCGAAGATAATATTTTTTTTACTAAACTCATTTTAATGGCACTAAATGAACACACACTAGAGTTTAGGCAGGTTGACATTATTTTTCTTCACAAAATGTTTGAGAAAAAGAAGAAAATGTGTGTTCTTGCGCGCCCGCTCAATAGGGTAGATGACTATGAGTCATTTTGCACGTTTTTTTATATGCACCAAAAATAATAATTGATTTCAAATGTTATTGTGAAACCACAATGGAAATTTGTTTTAAAATAAAGCCACAATAGGCCTGCAAACTTGGGTGGGCAAGTCCATTTCAAAAGTGTTTAATTTTTGTAAAACAATATCACTATTTTGTAACCCATACTATTATGAAGCAATTATGTTAGGAGACCATTTTCATAAACGCAATATTTAACATAGCTGTCGAACAAATTACTTACGCGCTCCTTACAAAAACAGGTACGTGACGTCACGTTCGCTGTCACTTTTGTATGGAGCGTTTTTGGGCAAGTCCAAAAATGTGCATTTCAAATTGTGATATCTCGAGTAGTATTGATCCTAATGAAGTGATTATTTTAGGATTGTTTACATAAATAAAAGGTCTTTCGATATTAAACAAGAAAAAATAACAGTCATCTAGCCTATTGCGCTTACCCTATTTTAATGTAACAAATTATTGTATGTCTCTCCAAGTTATTTTTATAATCTTATGAAAATAAATGTCTCACATAACATCCATAAAATTACTATGGGAGCCGTTGTAGTGCAGCGTTATATTCATAAATAAGAGTATAACAAGTTATCTGATAAATTTTTTTTCATGTATATTGATAAAGGCGGATTGGATTACCATTACGATGGTAATAATTGCGAGACTTTAAAGGGCGCCAAAGTTTACCGATAAGGGTGCGTGGTCAAGTGCTTTTGAGGTACTCACATCGTTGGGCAACACACTCTTGAATACATGATTGAAATACGAATAGCCTTTCGTTCGGGTACTTAAAAGCTGCTAACTGGCTGTTTATTTCGCAAACGTGTGATCAACCAACGTAATAAATATAACAGCTTCTAAGTATTTTGAAAATATTTTCCATAAAATTCTGATTCAGAAAAGCTTGTCAAAGCATTTCAAAGAATATTTATTTCAGTTCAGATTTTAGTTCGGTTGTCAATAAATACATTTTGTTTTTCAATTAGTAAATTAGATTGATAAAATTTAGGAAAGATCAGCTTGCAATCTGTCCTTTGTTTAGAAGAACCGTGATTCTCTTCTTAATGCGCAGCAGAAGGTCAGAGGTCGAATTTATTAATAGCTATAATAAAAACAATAGTAGATACCAGAGACGCTAAGTTGGCAATGAGATGTCGTTGTGATAAAGCGGGATAAAGTGTTCAGATGTGACAGTATGGCCGGCTATATTTAGCCGAAAGTTTGTGAAGGAATAAGAATAAATAGACCCTCGCCTTTGGTGAGGGTGGCGGTCACGTACGCGGCTACGTGGCTCCTCGCCGCGCCCCCTTGTGGGGATGCGTCGTACGCCTACTTGCCTTGCTAGGAGGCTCTAACGGTCACAATAATGTTTGTCTTGATAATCTATATTAGCGGTTTCCTGTTAAGACTTCACCTTGTCCAGAGAATTCGTTGAAATCTAAACATTGCAATGTAACTTGTTATAGTTTAATGAATAAACATGCTTTCTACTGGCTTAGTGGCTTGTTTGGTAATGCTTTTGACTGCTAAGTCTTGGATCGTGGGTATAGCATAAGACAAATTAATTCATATTCTGAAAAAACATTTGTTTGTTCTGTATGAGGGTGTTGTACCTATGTCCTATTTAAGTATGTATCTTAATATGGATTTCTACTGGGCCTGGATTACCGCTGGGCCACGTCAGCGACTACCGAAGTGGCTCAGCGTTTAAGCAGGTTGATTGAAGTGGCAGTGGGCGGGGCAAATAGCTTGTAGAACTAATGTCCGTTGGGGCCAAGGCAGGCCCTACGCAATTGGGCGCTCTGGAAATCAGTAGGGGAGCCCTATGTTCAGCGGTGTTCTAGCGGCTGCAACCGATGTAGATGATGATGTGTTCCAGTCTCTGACATCCATTAGTATAAGCTCTACTAAGTAGTTTGTTCATCCCGAAGTGACCATGTAAAAATTACTTCGGATATTTAATATTCATTAACTCAAATTCAAAGATGTTTTTACTGTAATTTGATCTGATTAACAACAAAATGTTCAATGATTTTACATTCTCTAATTAGCCATCGTTAATCATATTAAAACACATGAGCATGGCGTAATAACCGAGTTCGGCTCGGTGGAAAATTAATATTATTCCATCTTTAATGATTTAATTATCATTAACATCTACATTTTTTTTTGTTTGCAATTTATCCGATAAACGCGATATAGCCAAATTGCATAAATATGCATTATTTGTTTGCTTACAGCTGTCTCTTCCTTTTCTCAATAATGAATAAAATATTTGACTTGACTTCACTTTAATGCTTTTCCATACATATTATGTATTTAGTCCCATGAAAACTTTAAAAGACAAAATATACCAGTTCAAATACTTTCTTGGACCCTATCTAAGTTCCAACCTAAATTTAATTTTAAGAGAAATATTGGCAATTTCGCGGCGGTGAATTAACTCGGCGACGTGAAGAGACTGGGAATGTTCAAGAACCTCTCCTAAGTCTGTTCGCAACTTAAGCAATATTTATGTTTTAGCTGAACATTTCTAACAAATACGCTTTCATGTTAGGTGATTAGCGAATATATAAACTAGTTAAACGCTACAATGTACTCAACTGGCTTTAAGAATATATTTTGTATGTAAGAAAGACTTATAAAAATAATTGTTCTAGAAAAATTTCTTCAAGTCTGTTATCACACATAAATCAGAACATTCAACTATTGTGAACTACGGAATACAGAATACTGAAAATACTTTACGTCTTATCACTAACTAAACGCAGACGGTTATTGAACATGTAAATGTTGTCTACATTTACATGAACTAAAATTAAATTAACTAACATAGGCGAAATAGAAATGAATAAGGTCGTGACTCGAAATTACATTCGTTCATTTCTGCGACGATCTATATCAACGGATAATCCAGTTTATTTGCTCTGAGCACATCGGCGATGCTTAATTTGAAATTTTACACGGTTTCTTCCTTTTAGATGAAGTAAAATCCTTTGAGACGGCGTTCCAGGTTCCATTTTACGAATTAGATTATTTTGGGTAAGTATGAACGCGATCCGATTTTAATATCTTCAAATAAGTAACTAGTAACTACTATACTTCAATTGTTTCACCAGGGTGACGATGAAAGCAAACGATTAAATGAATGGCCGATACATCACTTTAGCAGCGTGAAAATCATTTATCTGTGAAAGGCGTTAATTGGTTCGATCGCTTGCACAAGCGGCGCTGTCATGTCGACACCTCAGCGCTACACGTGCCTACCAACACAGTGGACAATGGACATTCGATGCGCAATTCACCCACAATAGACAAGAATTTGATTACGTTTCACATCGAGGAACGTCAGGCATATTGGACCACCCGTTATCGTTGCTATCGATGTACCGTTTTAGATCACTCTTTGTTCCGGCCTACAAGTGTTACTCAAACATGATGTTTCAGGGTATCATCCCACATTACATTATTAGGTAATGTTGGCATTGGAGAAACTTTACACATGATAGATGTGAGTTGAATCCTTGTATGATATAAATAACATTGTATACACTCCTGACCTCGAAAGCTCCTCATCTTAGCTATGAAAGGACGATACAAGGCGCTTTCTTTTCTTGTAACAATGTCGTCCCCGACCTACTGCTTGGAGTACGAAAGTAAAAAAAATGATCGTGACTCACCTATCTGTGGAACATCATAAGGCCGGCTCGAGCGTGAAGCCCTCAGCATCATCTGGCTGGCTATCTCCGAAGGCAGGTGTGGGGCGCGCTTGTTGGTGCGTATGCGTCGGCGCTCCTTGTGTAGGGCGCCGGGCGGCAGCGGCGGCGGCTGGCGGGGGACGTAGGACCGCTCGGGCTCGACTTGCGGCGCGTCCGACTCGAACAGCTCGTGCAGCGGCCTGGCGAGCTGCGACACGCGCGCCAGCTCGCGCCCGTTGCGCCACTCGGCCGGGTAGCGGCGCGGCGCCGGCTCGGCTGCGTAGCGCCGCGGCGCCGGCTCGTCCGCGTAGCGCCGCGGCGACGGCTCGGCCGCCGAGCGCAGCGCCAGCGCCGCCAGCACCGTGGTCACGCACACGCGCATGCCGACGCCCTGCGCCCGCGCCACCCACCACACGCGCATCCCCCTCTACTAAGTACACGGGCCGATGCGGACGCACGCAGGGCTCGTGCCCGACCACATTATTCGATCTTCGCTAATTAGCGGACGTTTTCCTTTATGACCTCAGCACAATTATCTTTGGCAGGAAAATGACGTTTTTCAGTTCCGTTGCGAGCCCTGGAACAAAGATAGAAGTTTAATTAATCTTTTTTTATCTTCTTGACGATTAATGGATAGACGCAAGGAAAGTCAGCTGCGACCAACTGCATCATAATTCGCTAGGAGCGAAGTTGCCTCAAATCTATCTCTAGTTTTATGACAATAATGAAAATGAATGTCACCAATATTAACGTTTGATATATAATAACAATTGCATAATCTCTAATTTCAGCAATCATTCGTTTTAAAACAACTGGCTGTGACATAGGTACGGACGGACAGAAGGACAGACATACTTAACTATAAGGGTTCAGTTTTTTACTATTTGGCTACAGAACCCTGAAAACTAAGTAACCCAATAGAGGTTCTACCTACCAACTGTCAAACGTGCGAAGGTATAAAAAGGTTAGTAAAAAGGGAAGTTATTAAGGGTTTCTTAACATATTCTTTGTCTGTTTCGGCAGAAACATTTGTTTCTAAAAAACGTGTTTAATACTAAACGAAATATGTAATAGAATTCTAGCGGAATATCGGACCACATACAAGAATAGGCATGATGACTGTATTTTTTTTTTGTTTATTATCGAAAGACCTTACATTTATGTAAACAATCCTCAAAGAATCACTTCATCTGGATCAATACCACCAGAGATATCACAATTTGAAATGCACATTTTTGGACTTGCCCAAAAACGCTCCATACAAAAGTGACAGCGATAGTGACGTCACTGTCGCTTTTGTATGGAGCGTTTTTGGGCAAGTCCAAAAAATGTGCATTTCAAATTGTGATATCTCTGGTGGTATTGATCCAGATGAAGTGATTCTTTGAGGATTGTTTACATAAATGTAAGGTCTTTCGATAATAAACAAAAAAAAAATACAGTCATCATGCCTATTGTATGGATTCGGGGTTTCACCCAGCGTCGGTCTCCTTTTGACAGAGTTCTTTACAATTTACATCAATGGTGCGGCGAAGGTTTCTTTTGTCCTCCATTTCACACATTTTCGCAATGTTCTGTAACTCATAATTGAAAAATCAACTCGTTTCTTGGATTTGGTTTCGGACCAGACATAGATTTCAGAATCTATATTATCACTTTCATCTCAACATTAGGATTACTTAAACACAGAAAAAAACACTTCAAAATTAACTAAGTAATTCAGTTAATAAAATGTTAATAAGTATGTTCTACTGGAATAATTGTCTGATGCGTACATACATTGGTATCGAGTTGCGTTATTTCAATAAATCTTCAATAAAAATTAATTATTGAATTGCACTGCAGACAAAAGCTAAGAGCAAAAACTCATCGTCTTTAATAAAATTATTGTTGATTTATGTTTTAGAATATGGACTTAAACCTTAGGCGTTAGTCACCCAAACTACGTCAAAGACTTAAAGCAAAAGTTGAAACAGTGATTTAAAAGATCATTTCCATATTTTTTCATGGTACTTCGCCCCATGCGGAGTTTAAACGAAGTGAGTGGAATAATTTGGTTTGTGCCGTATTTAGAGCATCAAAGGAAGGGATAATCAGATAGCCGACGATGGCCAAAGAGGAAATACTTTAATTAATATGTAAATGCATTTCATCTATTTCGTCGTCGTCTGTAATACATAACTACGATTATAATTATCAGTTAATTTGAATGATGAATCTGATACTATGGTTACTACTGGTTACTGTGGTTTTATTGAACTCTATTCGTGGTTTTTATTCATGGAATTAAAGTGGAATAGGACTTCAGATTTTCTACGTGACAACATGACCGTGCATCAAAATTAAACAATTTTACGGATTCTACTCGCGGTCTTATATTTTCTTTCATTTTCTAACCCGACTTTTCGACTACTTTACAGCAGCCGTGATCACGGGATACCGTGTACTTAGTGTACTGCTGTAAAGTAGTCGAAACGTCGGGTTAGAAAATGAAAGAAAATATAAGACCTCGAGTAGAATCCGTAAAATAGTTTTATTTCGATGTATAGTGTTCGCGTTAATATTAGAAAATAATATGACCGTGATTTACTGCTCCATGTGAAATATTAAAAGCTTCAACCATTCAAAGCTTTAATATGTAAATTAATCTTTAAAACAAATGAGGTGTCATAAATTCCTAAAGCTAGGTATATCAAAGATGCTTTAATAGTATTGACATTAACATACGCAAGGTCACAAACCTCACTTAGTATTACTAAATACTAAGCACTAAGTATGTCCCTAAACACATAGAACACCAAAAGTCAATTAAAGATTCGGCATCAGAGAATCAGATACGACGACAAACAGTCAGCATTACGGTTCTAAAAATGTATAAAGTTTTACAATAAAAACAAATTAGCTGTAGTTGTGTACCTAAGCGCTAACGTCCCCGGGGACTTTCTGAAGGAAAGTTACTTCATAATCTTATTTGTTGCCAGGATTGATAGAACCAACTGAGATAGCATTTTAGTATGCATAGTGGCCAACAAACAGAGCGGAGTTAGATGCCAAAGAGAACAAATTGTTTAACTGGCGCTTGTTAATTCAATAATTCTGCATCGTGTTGTTAAATGTTCTTGTCGCTTTCAGTAAACGTTGCAGTGATAAAACGTATTTTACTTGTAGTAATATTCCTTAATATGTTCTTTCCTCAACAGATTATCAAATCATTGAACTACCAGCATCCATTGAAAGCCTGCTCCTTTTATATCATTTCATCCTTTAATATCGTGTGTGTGTGTGTGTGTGTGTATGTATCCGAAGCTACGGTTGCCATCATAGACCTACTTTGAAGCTTTTCTGTCCCAACGGCCACCAGTTCGGCGTAATATAGGCACTGCCCACTTTATATTATTCGGTGCCTTTAGTGTCTTTGGAAATTTCCTTAATTTTATTACAATCACTTAGCGTAAGTAAGTAATACTGACAATAACCCTCTCCATAACACGTACCCTAGCCTACGTAGCCTAGTTAGAGGCCTTAGGGCGGCTTGATAACATCTGATAACATTAAGGTAGCTCACTAACCTTACACCTTTCCAACAATCCGCACTGAGCCCGCGTGTAGGAGTATGGCTTGTTCCACCTCATAGTTGAGGTGAGACCTGTGCCCAGCAGTGGGACGTATATAGGCCGTTTATGTTATGTATATAACACGTAATAATTATGTACTAATAGTAATGATTTATTACACAAGTTACATAAACAAAGTAACTGATCATTATACCTTTATTTATAGAACAGATCGCAACCGCTAAATCATAATGTTGTACATTAAACCGACCTTTCATTCCTTTAATTGAAATCTAAATCACCATGATATTCAGAAAATAATTCGTTAACAATTACCTAAGCTTTGATTTAAGTAAGACATCTATCCATCAGCGCTCATTTATAATTCAGAACAGCGTTAGATGACTTGTCCGTTTAGGGTGCGTTCATATACAAAGTTTATAAACATAGGGATGATATAGAGCCGCTTGCTGTAGCGCTCTATGGCACCTACTTATGTCCAGCAGTGGACTTCTCTAGAGGCTGATAATGATGATGAAGTGAGATCTTATCTAATTTTCAGATTAATAAAAAACAAACAAATAAATAGGATGTCTTCAATGGTATTTTCAATGGCTTAAAATACCGTAATATCCTGATTGTACCTATGTATTTAATTTATTTGTAAGTAAGTTTCTTAATTCACTCATAGTATTGTATGTATGTATGTCTATTTACATAATTAAAATTCAAGTTTTTAATAGTTTTCAATTTTGCTCTTGCACCACCTATATCTACTTTTCTTTCTTTGTATCTCTATCCAAAGGCTGTCTGGAAGAGATCGCTTCTAGCGATAAGGCCGCCTAAATTGTACATCTTAATCTCTGTTAACTCATGATTTAATAGTTTTCTTCGTACAATGAAGTATATCTTATCTTATCGTTAAAATATACCTTAATATGGTACCTAGCTTCATATTGAAGAAATTTGCCTTTTGGATCTAGCATCATACCTAACTTGACTTGTTTTGTGAAAAGTACATAAAATGTTTTCGCCCTAGATTTTTGTTACAAGGAGTGACATAGCCGCGGATTTAGTATCCGAAGTACCCACTTATCCGCGATTCCGATAACTTGTCGCGACAGTTGAGCGTCAAAGAGCTCGCTACTTGTAGACTTCTGTTTGTATTGTAATAAAATGAAGAATGTTTTATTCAGATCGTCGGAATTTGCCTTTTATTAGCCAACTAAACCAAATTGTGGGCAGCGTAATTAAAGATTTAAGATAAATATTGGATTTCAAAGAATTAGCTTAACGTAGCCGATATACTTAGCTATTCGTTCCGCCTGGCGGCAAAAACTCAACTATCACCTGAGATACAGTAGTCAGCGTCAGTCATATTATTTATTTCTTCAAGCAAAAAGCATTGGAAATGGGGCTAATAAATTGATGAAACGTCCACGTAACAAACAAATTAAATAAAAATATTCATATTTTTCATATTTCTGGGTCCTAAAATAACGTTGGTTGGAGTTTTTCTCATCCAAGCTTAGGTACGCATTAAGAGAGCCGTACGTAAGCATCTACTCTCAGATGTTCTCGGTTTACAGCGCACATAGATATAATAATTTACGATGGGTCGGTAGGGGTAAGTTGAACGTGTCGTAAACTTCTCCATTAGGCGGAGGCCGCTACGGCTGTTGGAGTCTCGCCCTTCTAACGAACTACTAACGATGTTTTACTGATTTTTAAAGAAAGGGCTAAAACCCGCGCTGAAGGTATTGGGTTTTATCCGAAATAGCCTCATTAGAGGGCGCCTCTTCTAAGAAATCATTTGAGGCAATACGAAATGTAAATGTCACACCTACCTACGCTTTGAAGTCCTATCCACCAGATGGCTATTGGCTGGGGATAAAGTCTTATTTTAAATCATAACACCTATTTACTCGTTAAATTTTTAATATGTGAGAGACAGGAGTTTTTTTTTTAAATTGCACATCTTCTGTTCATGTAACAAAACTTTATTGAACACCAAAATAGGGTTGGTAGCGTAGGTCAAATAGGAGAAAGTTACGTGATAGAGGAAAAATGCGGTCGTCTTGTCTGCGAATTAGAAAAATGATTTTTTTAAACTCTTGAATTACCTGAATTTAAATTGTCGTAATCCGAAAACACTTTAGAGTTCCTCGTACAAAAATACTTTGAAGTACAAGGTCCGAAACCTGTAGCGTGCTATCGGCGCGGCTATATTTATAAGAGGGGGCGCTGGGGGCCGTTGACGTCATCGCGGCGGGGCGTGGGGCCGGGGGCGGCGCGCCCCTCGATACGCACTTGCAAATTCGCACATCCATGAATGACGGAATTAAATTATCCTCAACGTGGCAAATTTACACGAATCTGACCCCAAGCTACTTTTCTTACACGCTCTGTTGACATACGCGCTGGGGGAAACCTGCCAATTGACGTCATAACAATTTTCTTATTTTGTATTCTTTTTTGGTATCCTGTGGGTTATATGATTCCGAATAAGATTTGTGGGACGGAAAATATATGGGGGTGAATGGGAACATAGGACATAAGCCAACATTCAATTTATAGGCACCAAGCTATCTATTTATAGATACCATTATAGGCCGTGCATTTTTATGAAGCACTGTATCACATAGAATTAAGTGAGCTTTAGTAAAATACAAATTTATCGTATGTGTGTAATTATGAATTTTATACTCTGTGCTATGCTGATTTTGACCTGCAACTCTTATGAAGCCTCAGGTCGTATGAATTCACCACTAAATTTTATGTTTAGCATGATTGTTTGTTCGTGACAAATAACAAACAGACCTTCAGAACGCAGAAATGTGTTATTCACTATTTGGTAAATTTATTCAAAGCTAAGGGTTTGATTTCCCTCTTTCGTACCTGTTATCAAAGAATTAGCGTAAATTGAATCATTAAAAGAAAATCTATTTCAATTTAAAAAAGCTTTTTTTCTAGATTAGCTATAGTTTGAAGTTTGATTGGTGGTGTAATGTGTTCCACGGCGGCGGTGCGTGTAGCCTATAATCGGACTGTTCCGTGTCACCAGAATAATTCCACTTGATGTGGGTTTCAATTCAATTACACGTATCACGCAACCCGCTGCTTATAATCCTCGCCCAGCGGACAAGCAACCATTGTATAGTTGAACTAAAATTCGGCACCAACTTATTGTAAAGCTATATCCAGATCGAAAACGCCTACTATTATTAGGTGGTGGATGAAGAGGGTTTCCTACGCCATATCGAAACACTATTCACAGGAACACGTTTCCTGTGTGTCATTACATATGAAGATCAATTCGCGGAATATTTGTTTCTTGTAAGATTTAATGAACCTATGGATCGTTTAGTACATTTTGCCATCGATTAAATGTACAATGAATTTTTAAGTAGAAAATACAAACATATAAAACTTAATAATTTTTGCTTTGACTGAACCAAGTAATGTTATGTTAAGTTATGTGATGTACGATGTACTACACTTCCGCGATAAGTTTAGGGTCTGTCACACTGACGGGTTAGTACCGTGTGGAATAAAACTTGCGATGACGGCTAAACTAAACAGCTATGCGGGCGAAACTTGTACTATGTCGCATTCTCGCAGGTCTCAACTCATTGCGCACGTGTAGGAAGTAGGACGAAGTCAAAGATGAAATCATTGACTTCAAGTAAGTTTTCGGGTAGGGATTCCTTTTTTAAATTATATTTACGCACAGTCTATATGATTATATATGTGCCATATTACTTCGGAAGTTTATTCGTGAGAAAAATTATAAAAAAACGGATTTATAAGGAGAGGGTGAATGGAACTGTTGGAAGGGGAAGGCCTAGACGAAAGTTTCTTGGACAAGTTCAAGTTCTTATGGACATATCACTAGACGACCATACCAAAGCAGTTAAGCACTTTGAAAGACCCGTCGAACGCAGTCTTATCAGGGACAGTTGAAAAACTACAGCCACAGACTGCATGCTGCACAAGGTTGCTATAATCTGAATTAGCAAAAAAACAAAGATAATAATATGATCTGCGTACGGTTGGCGTAGGCGGTCGTCTGACGCGCGAGCTTATAAGTCCGTTACCCTGCACTTTGGGGATTTCATTTTACTTTATAAAAGCCTTACATTCAAAGGTCGAGAAGAATCGATGCGTCCCGCGAGTACTAACTTTAGATTTCTGAAATGGGATTCGCTTTTGGCATGACGTATCTAAAATGTGGAGTCTTCCTCTTTCGTATACAAGAGAGTATACAGGAATTTTGTTGATTGAATATCAAATCCTACTTCCTACTAATATTATAAATGCGAAAGTTTGCTTGTGTGGATGTGCCGTGTGTGGAGTCCTGCCATATGACCAAAAGACATCTGGCAAAATTACATCTGACAAACAACGTTTGGCAAAAAAACGGTTGGCCAATTGATCATTTTACAAATAATCATTTCACAAATGACTCACTTGACCAAATGATCAACTCTTAAATTATCATTTTACAAAAAAACGTTTCACAAAATGTACACTTAACAACTGCATCATCTGATAAAACTACGATTGGCCAAAAAATGTTTGACAAATGATAATTTTTTAAATCCCGAAGCCCAAATTGCCGAAGAGTGTGAGCGGGCATGTCGTTTTATTGGTTTGAAGAAAAACGGTATGTCAAGAAGAAATGGGTAAACGCTGTCTTGTCGTGATACTTGTCTGCCCTATACTAGAGTCAGGGCAAAACCAGGGCTTTTTTTTCTCAAACCCAATAACGATTCGCCTGCATTGCATTTCGAGATTTTGACATTCGGCATATCGTCCATTTGGTTACTTTAACATCGGTATTCAAACCATCGGTATTTCTAACAATAGCATTTTGTATTACGATTTTCGGGGTTTTAAAAGTAGGTATTTTAGTTGAAAGTTATGCCTATGATTGCATGCCTTCTATCTTATCTTGTAGCTTACCTGTAAATAATTTGCCCCAAATGAATGAAAACTCAAACTTGAGATGGCGGCTTTCTCAAAATCTAAGACGCATACTTTTGGCTTGATGACAATGTTATTTTCTGCCCCATATTCCATCAGCATTTCGAACATCATGTCACATGTTCTTTTATCTTTGTGGGAACAAAGGCAAAATACCAGTGAAAATGTCTTATTGTCGCCCGAGAATATATTTCCGTGTATTGTATATAACTGGGTAAAAATACTAGGCACAACTTTAAAAGTGCCATCTAGAATCATCACATTTGTACAAATGCTTCATTTGTGAAACGTATTATTTGGTGAAATAAAAATAGGTCAATTGATTTTTTGTTAGTTGTAACATTTAACAAATGAAATGTTTGCTAAATGATCATTTGTTAAATGAGTTTTTTTAAGATGATACTTTTGTCAAATGTCTCTTTTGTCAAATGAATATTTGGTGAAACGTTGTTTGTCAAATGATCATTTGTTAAACGTTTTTTGGTCAGACATTAGTGAACCGCCGTGTGTTGCTCATTCCCGTAAAAACTACTAAATGGATTTTAATGAAACTTTACAATTACGTTGCTTCTTATACATCTGAATAGCACATAGGCTACAATTAATAAAAAAATACTACATATTGTTTTAACTGTAGTCCACGCGGACGAAGTCGCTGGCTTCCGCTAGTATATTATAAATGCGACAGTTTATATGTGTGGATGTGGCGCGTTGCTCTTTCACGTAAAAACTACTGGATGGATTTAATTATAATGTAAAAACTTCCACGGAGGTTCCACTTACGGAAGTTTTCATATAAAATAAAATATATTTTCATTACTCATACTCTGAAAGTAGGTCATTACTGACCTGAGAAGCGGGCTGAAAGTAACACTTTTCATCCCTAGGGAGAATCACTTTCAACTGACAGGTGTCAAATTATTTTTAAAAAAACTAGTTCTTTTTCACATATCTATTGAACCATGTTCCAACTTTCTATACAGCCACGATGTAAAATTTGAAATAACTTAAAGTTAAGTATTGATCAGAGAATATATATGTTTTAAATAAGTTTATTATAATTTAGTTTCAACAATTTCTTTAAAATAACTTAGCTTTGAGTAAAATATTTACCATTTTTCTAATGATGAAAATAAAAAATAATGGCTGAATAGCGGGCCGGCCACAGAAAAAAAACAAACAAAATAGGCGGGAAAGCGGCAATCCGATCTTCATTTATTTTCCTCATTTTTTCTTAAGCTAATTCATGTTTTATTTTTACTTTCCTCGTATTTGTAATGAAAAGCACAGTGTTTCCCTCGGGTGAAAGACTTATTTAGTCCCTCGAACTATTGGCGCCCTCACTTCGTTCGGGGCGCCAAACCCCGTCTCGGGACTAAATAAGTAACTTTCACCCCTAGGATAACAATGTACTATTTTATGTTTATATTTTATATGTAAACTTCCAAAAAAAATACTAAAGTTTTATGATTAAGTAAGTTTTATTTATGCCGCACTAAAAAGATCGTTAGCCTTTTTTTAAAAGGTGCCGTGTGTTTGAGTCAATTAAAATAATTTCCACTAGTTCAAGGTCACATTGAGTTCGGTCCTATTTATAGGGAGCAATTTTAAGTTTTGCGACTATGAATACGCAATAAATTTTTAAAGTTACGCAAAGTATGAGGAATAATAAAAGTCCACAACTCAATTCAAAAGTTTTTCCTTAGCCTGAGCAGAAATACCTTTTCTCATCAAAACACGATGAAGTGAATAAAAACATCCCACCTACTCATCTATTTCAACTTTTTTTTATTTAGCAGCGAGGAAAACCAGGCCTCAGAATTGCTCATCGGTGAATAATGAACAAAAAACATTGTATCCGAAAGTTCAAACTATTTGAATTATAGGTATCTTTCGAAAAGTAGGATTAAACTGCTGTAAGTAAATATAACTTTAAATTAGTGATGGGCTGAATGTGGTTTGAACGATCTTCGACCGAACATTCGGTAAAAATGAAAAATTTGGTTCAATTGCGCCGCGCTTTTTCATGTCGTGACGTGTATAAATAGCACGGCCAATGCCAATTTGATGCCGCAAATGTAGGCATCCATTGAAACCTTATTCAAAAGTACTGACTTTAATTCCACTTGGAAAAAAGATGACCCAAGGTCGAAACAAATTACACAGAGCATTAGCAAAAAATGATTGCAGGGGACAATCAACCGACGTCTGTTGTAGATGATTCTGGATGTAATCGGTTGATGGCGTTCTTAAAGCCCAAATACCAGACTCCGAGCCGAAAATACATAACTGAAACTTCATAAGTAGAAATAACTATATGAGAAATTGAAAAAATGCTGTTTTGAACCGAATGTTGGCATATGAACCAAAATTCGGCCGAATGACGAAGTTCGGTTTAAGCTGCCGACGTTCGTTTAAAAAAAACCGAATGTGAAACAAATTTCAGCCCATCCCTACTTTAAATCCTGTAAGTGTCAAACTAGGGTCCTGCTGTCATGACAAAAGTTTCACAGGTGCATTCCTCGTAAAATGATTAGTTGGGAAAAAAAATCCAAACTGTTTTTAAAGTACTATAAACCCACTATACCGGGCTTTTACTATCGGTCTGTGGACCTTCAAACAACAGAGGGTCCTGCTAAAATATACGATGATTACTCTGTCTTTTTACTTATGCGATTTGGAAGGTACCTACTAAATTTTGATATTTTTATTTTCAGTAACTTAATGCGATGGTTGAACTCGTTATAAAATCTGTGCTACAACTACAAATAGAAAGACAAGGTACGACAGAATCTCGTCAATGGTGCGTATGACCGATTACCGAAACTCTTATTTAAACATAGGTACATTACATTAGTACATAAAGTTTGTGCGATGTTTTTGCAATGACTCGCGCGCTTAGAGATGCACTACTTTTATAAGATCTAAAGTTTTGGAACACTGTTTAAAATAACTCAACGGTTTCACTACTAGATTTTGAACAAGCTACTCAGTATTCCTGAAAACTTTACCGTATGCTTGCATAAACAGCTCCAACCGAGATCCAGCCTACTTCCAACATCCATAAACAGAATACTCAAAGTGAATTATTAACGTAACATCGTAGAGTAAACCAGTTCGTACGACGAATCACATATGATGCTTAGCATGAAACATAATAGTGGAGACACACTATGCAAATGCCGCGACGAGTTATGCCAGCGCCTTCTTATTGCTCGCAACCCACTTGGCTCCAAATCTTTGCTTTATGCAAAACTACAAGAAAGTAGTGTATAACCAACTTTTGCTGAAAGCCTTTCCATTTTTTCATCGATCCCAATTACGTAACGTTACCGACATCCCAATTTAGACTCATTCACAGACTAACATCCCGATTTACAAGCTGGATTAGCCCAGTTCCAAATTCGGTTATTTATTTAACAAACCTATTACTTTTGAGTGAAATGTCATTAAAGGGTAAGTAAGTAGTTACTTTTATTCTAAGCATTGGTGCAAAGAAAAACAAGTAGGAACTGTTCAGCAAGGTCAGAACGGAAATGTTAATTAATTAAATATAATTCAAACGTTTCTTGGTAATGTTGTGTTATACACAAATTCGTGGAAGTAGGTAGGGTGACTTTTGATTTTCCACTAAGTTCTGTTTACAAACGTTTTTTATGCATTGTTTTTAATAGCTGAGCTAGCTGTTGTAATATGCTGAGTGGAGTGGAGCAATAGAGGAAGCAATTACAGGGCTGCCCGCTGAGCTGGTCTCCATTGAACATGGGATAATCGGCAAATGTTTAAGAACGTTTCAAACGAGGCTATTTTTATCGGGCCGTTCACTTTATTTTCCTTCAAGGTATCGTTTGTTCGTCGTCGTTATGAATTGTTATTGCCTGCCTGTGCTATTGTAAACAACAACAAATGTCAAAGGGTAAATGTCGTTGATGAAACACAATGTCAGTAGTTCAGTATGATTTGTCAACTTACTTAAGAATACAATTGATTGAAAGTAGAAAGTTCAACAGCTTATGTTTTCTTCTCATAATGAAGCTCTCAATTAAAGTTCATTATTTAGAAGGATATATATTGTAAATTGTTTTACCTGGAATTCTTACTCTTTATTATTTTAACTGAAATATGTACATTGATAGTTTTTATTGCTTAATTTTTAAATGAAAAGCAAACTTGAATTTAGCGACAAATCAATGGAACCAAAAGCTCTTCGTCATGCGCCTGTCCGCTTTTATCCTTAAGCTTTTATCCATTCTTAAAAGCCTACGGACAAATGTATCTACATAACATTAGACAGAACAATCACAAAGATTTACTTATAAACAAACAAAGTAAATCCCTTTCGTGTACATTTTGTTTAAAACTTAAAGCATACGTTTCACTGCCCGACAGGTCAACCAGGTTAAGACCTAAATCAGGTGGGAGTCAGATTTAAGGCGAAGCGTGGACGTGTTCAGTTGGCGCCGAGCGAGTTTCGGCTTCCTTGCGCGCGACACTATTTGTCACCGTTATAAACCGCTCTTAGTTCACACTTGTCCGTTAGGAAGGTGTCAGGCTCCTAGAAGTTACCCTTACCTTTTTGTTTTAATGGAGATTAAAGTGGGGATAGACTCTTAATGTACAGAACACAGTATATACTAACACGGGATGTTGATCTGGTAAATCGTACTGTAACAATAACGTTGCCTGTAAATCAAATTTTTTTGTTGTAATATATAGATAATGAATATAAACTTACTTGCCTTACATAATTCATATTTTTTCCCTAGGGACTAATTGCCGCACTCAGATACGTCAATTAACGTTAATGGTTAATTAGAGTCAAAATTCCATTTTTCAAAAGAGACTTTATAACAAATTGAATAAAGCACTTAGAAGAATCTAAAATTTGAAGAAGAAGCAGAAGCAGTGAGAATGTAGAATGTTAATTGACGTCTCTGAGTGCGGCAATAAGACAAATACTGAGTCAGTAAAACCATGATAATTTTAATTCTTTGTCGTCCATCCTTATCGCCGTGTCTTGTCTCATGTCGAACTTGTCATGCTCTATAACATTATCGCCATGAGGAGGCTGGACGCCAGGCAAAGGCGTCCAGCCTCCTCAAGAATAAAATGCCCTCAAGAAGAATATGCTAAGCAGAGCGCGTAGCCACTCCGGCGCGTCCCGCCAGACCGTGCGCCGCTAACCTAATTGGCGGCGATTCTTAGGAAAATGTTAATCTTACTACCATCGCACGTCCCCTCCTCATTTTAACGACACTTGTGAGGTAACAGAACTCCATCCATTGTCGTGCCAATTTGACGATTAACTTTTTCAGCTCTTTTTTCTAGAACGTTATTATTCGGAAACCTCGCTAAATCTTCGCTTTTTTATTTTTTCTTGCGACTCTGACCATTACCTATATTGTTTAGTTTCTAAGGCTAACGATAAGAACAGTTTCATTCAATAAATTAAAAAACTTCTTCTTCGAAGAGGATATTATGTTAAAATACGGATAGTTAAGCCAGCATGATGATCGATAGTAAATTAGCAATGCTTCGATCCATAGATCACTTACCTACTAAGTATACAGGGTGATCAATCCAAATGGGTAATTAGGAGGAAGTCAGAAACTATGAGAGATAGTGAAATCTGGCGCTAAAGATTTCAATTTCAAATAACAGATACCCTTGGGAACTATTATTTGTGAATGTAAGGAAACGAAAACGTATGTTATTGAAAATAGACCTTTCCTTTAGTTTGCCAAATAATGTTTCCCCAGAATTGGATCCTCATAAATGACACTATGAGATGACATAATAATACAGGTCAACCATTTTTTTCAAGCCGGTTCGGTTCCCGGTTATGTACAAGAGATTAAAAAAACGTTTGAGTGCCAATATTATGAATGGTTCCTAAGAACAGAATAGAACTCGCTATCTCTCATAGTTTCCGATTTTCCTCTTACTAACCCATTTGGATTGATCACCCTGTACAAGTTATTTATGCCTCGATCTTAATAGAGTGCGTAGGTATGTTTGAGTAATGATATAACTAAACATAACCTGAAAATCGTTCGAGCCCGTAATAGTATGTGTATTCTTGGCTAATTAGGATAAAATATCTTCATCATAACAATTTTCACTCCAATTTCAGCTTAGCTTGCGTGGGTTTAAAACAACCAGCAGATTACATAAGTGTTAAATACATATTCAATTTGCCACAAGTATTAAGCTCGAGGGATTTCGAGTTTAGTTGGTTACTTGTACGGACGATTTACAAAAGACCACAATCTATTTGAATGAAGGGATAAGCCATAACGAGGGCTGGGACAGACGCTCTGCGCGTGTTTGCGTCGAGTTAAAAACCACAAATTAAGCAGAACTGCCCTTAGCTAGATTAAACTCTCTCGGCTTTGACGCCTCTACTCGTTACTACACTACTTGTTGAAACTGTCTACCGCAGTAATTCTGAGTATCACTTCAGTTTATATAACAACTAGAAACGAGAAATCAGTATGTAGTGTCACGTAGACTTATAAAAGCAAAGCAATAAAAATACTACTGAAATCAGTTATGAAGACCAATAATTACTGAAAAATTTCGGATTATTACATAGCTATCACTTTGTGTTGTGCACTGCTGTAACTCAAAAACTTTGTTTGCACTGTGAAAATCACGGAGAAAATTATATACATTACATATTGGTCCTGTAACGGAACGCTCTTAAACAGATAAATTAATTATGATTGATACCGGAAGATGGCGTTATACTCCTTTAGCTCGCGCTAATAAAGTTTATAGTTATTACGTAAATAGGTTATTTATACTCGGCAGGGCCACCTGACGCCTAAGTCTAAGTCAAAGTAGAACAACTAACCGACGACGGACGAACAGACAAGCGTATTTTGGTTCAGGTTGTAAATTTCTTTGGTAAGGATAGTTATCAGTAATATATTTAAGAATTCGTTCCCACGTCTTTTGAAAAGGGTTAGTAGTGTTCTGTTATACCTAAGTACCTACGTACTCATATGACTGAAATTCGTATTACGCTCAACGGCCATAAATCTAGTTTAATAAAGATCTCAAATTTGACACTTCTTATAAACAACAAAAACTGCTAGAGAGGCGAAGGCACTTGAGATGCTGATACAACGAAACCCTTGTGTTTTTGTTTCTCATGGTCATAAATCAGACCCTAATTGCATTATCAAACTTTGGCGGCAGTCATGATCTAGACGTCGGGAAGAATGGTCAAAATCTAAAGCTCTAGACGTATTACCTAACCGTTGTGGTAACTAGTGCTCAAAGTGAATCAATATCGGGACTGGAGACTGGATATTAGAGAAGTACAAGACAAGGCGGTACGAGACGTTAGGCGGAGATAGGGGATTTTGCGAGACGGAGAATATTATCAGGTCAGATCTTTCCGTTATGCGTTTTAGACTTAACCCATAGGAATAGTTGTCAAACCAAGCTGCGCGGTGGTCGTTTACGCTGGCTGAGACCAGAAGGTTTATGGGTTCAATTCCCACACGAGAGATGTTCTGTCAAATAAACTATTGAATATTTACTTGCGAGGATGGGTTGTGCTTCATAATTATTCGAATTGATTAAGTGATAAGAGTGTTGGTCAGAGGACTAATTGAGACGTAAAAGGATGTGGGTTCGATTCTCGCACTAACGCATGTCTAATAATTAACTGGCTGTTTGGAGCAATGGTTCGAGTGCTGTTTAAGATTTGGACGGACGCGAGTTCGATTCTCGCTATGATACGTAAATAATGGTTGATTTTCGGTTATACTTCATACGATAATGAATAACTGGTACTACTGGTATTTTATAGGGTTTTAAACCCTGCCATGAGTGAATTTGACATTTTAATGCGATGCGTTATTTTACCTACGGAACATCTGAGATAAACTGGGTGACAAAATGCTGCCAAAGAATATTTGACCATGACATAATATCGATTTTAGTTATTTACGCTACTTTACTACAAATTTCACGTATGTACCACATAAAACCTAGCTGCAAATCTTTTAAAAGCCTTTCATTCAATTACTTTTCCATAATTATAGTTCAATTTGAATGTTACATAATCGGCCTATATACGTCCCACTGCTGGGCACAGGCCTCACCTCAACTATGAGGTGGAACAAGCCATACTCCAACACGCGGGCTCAGTGCGGGTTGTTGGAGGGGTGTAAGGTTAGTGAGCAACCTTATTGTCAGATGTTATCAAGCCGCCCTAAGGCCTCTGACTAGGCTTAACGACTGACATCTAGCGACGTCAACCGGGACCAACTGTTTAACGTGCCTTCCGAAGCACGGAGATGCCCGAAATACACATCACTAAATTTCGGTCGGATGGTCACCCATCCCTTTTCCGACCCGGCGTGTGTTGCTTTACAACAACGATCGTCGCCGATCACTGTCACAATTGCGCCACGGGCACCTCCTCCTCATGTTAATGGTGATGACCTTACATGGCCTGTGGGCATGTACATCAAAATATGTTCGTATCACATAAAATATACGACACACATACCTATATACGTCATCTACAAACCTCCATGATGTACATTTTGACAGGTTATGGATTGTCATTCCAATTATTTTATTATACCTATTATGCATTGGCTTATTCGGCACTCGTCAGGTCATGCACGATAAAGGTTACTGTTGTTGCTAAAAATGATCGAACGGTGGTGAATCTGTTTATGTATAAATTAGATATCTTTTAAGTAAATATAATTTATTTGCATGGGTTTTATGAATTCTGCCACACTGCGTCTATTATGTCTTTAAATAGTGTTTTACACATAAATTCAACTATTTCTATTGAAGGCAATAGATTTGAGATCTTCGCTTCTTTATATGCTTAAAAATGTCAGTTTTTGACACATTTTATTCAGATATAGTTTAGATACATTATTTCTCGTCAATTGAGTCCTATCAAACCTTAGATTACTGCTTACATACCTCATAAAAGAATACTGGGTCTACTACAAAACAATACAACGTAGAACGGTCCTACCATAGTTAGACGATCACATCCACTTGGCCAGGTTATTTATTTTGCATTTATTGTATCATTAGGAAAGGGGTTTATTTTGTCATTATTTAAATAGAGTTTATAAATATTATAATTATCAGAAGGGGGGGAACGTTACAGTCCCAAAGTCAAACTTCCTACAAACAAGTGCGGTGGAGGGTTCCCTTTTTTTTAACGGGGAAAAGAAGCTATTAGCGCCCTATCCCGCCGTTAGGGGAATGGTAGGGGAGTGTGGGACTCGCAAACCTCTGAGGTGGGAGTAGCCACTAAAATGATCCCCTTGTAGCTCCGCTTTGCAAAGATTCATCATCATCATCATCATGTCAGCCGAACGACGGCCACTGCTGGGCATAGGCCTCCCCCAAAGATCTCCACAACGATCGGTCCTGCGCTGTCCGCATCCAGCGGCTTCCCGCGACCTTGACAAGATCGTCGGTCCACCTTGTGGAGGGCCTGCCCACGGAACGTCGTCCGGTACGCGGTCGCCATTCGAGAACCAACGGCCATCGGTTCTCCGCGCTATGTGTCCCGCCCACTGCCACTTCAACGATGCAATCCTTCGAGCGATGTCGGTTGCCTTAGTTCTCCTGCGGATCTCATCATTTCTGATTCGATCAAGCAGGGAAACACCAAGCATCGCTCTCTCCATTGCTCGCTGGGTGACTTTGAGCCTTCTTATGAGACCCATAGTGAACGACCACGTCTCACTCCCATATGTCATTACTGGCAACACACACTGGTCAAAGACTTTCGTCTTGAGACACTGAGGAATTTCGGACGCGAATATATGCCGGAGCTTCCCGAACGCTGCCCATCCGAGCTGGATTCGACGAGAGATCTCTTTCTCGAAGTTGGACTTACCTAACTGGACTGCCTGTCCCAGGTAAACATAGTGGTCAACAACTTCGAGTGTATTGTTCCCAACGTTAACTGGAGCGGGTGCAACATGGGCATTGAACATGATTTTCGTCTTGTCAATGTTCATCCTAAGACCCACTCTTTGAGAAGCATTACCGAGATCTTCGAGCATTATGTTCAGGTCTTCCAAGGTCTCGGCCATAAGAACTACATCATCGGCGAATCGTAGGTGTGTTAGGTACTCGCCATTGATGTTGATGCCGCGTCCTTTCCAGTCCAGAAGCTTGAAAATATCCTCCAACGCAGCTGTGAACAATTTCGGAGATATGACGTCTCCTTGTCTCACGCCTCGCTGTAGTTGGATCGGATTAGAGCTCTGGTTCTGTAATCGGACCGACATGTTGGCGTTTTCGTATAGGTACCTTACACCTCGATGTACCTGTAGTCTATTTGGCACCTTTGGAGAGACTGCAACACTGCCCAGGTCTCAATCGAATCAAAGGCCTTCTCATAGTCCACAAACGCCAGGCAAAGTGGCAAGTTATACTCTTCGGTCTTCTGTATAACTTGCCGCAGCGTATGAATGTGGTCTATGGTACTATAGCCTTTTCGGAACCCGGCTTGTTCGGGAGGTTGGAAGTCGTCAAACCTGCGAGCGAGACGATTCGCAATGACTCTCGAAAACAACTTATAGATATGGCTCAGAAGCGATATGGGTCTGTAGTTCTTCAAGAGAGTTTTGTCACCCTTCTTGAAAAACAGCATCACATCGTTTCTGCCCCATGCCTTTGGCGTTCTGCCCCCGAGGATGACAGAACTGAAGAGCGTCTGGAGGACCTTGAGTATCGGCCGACCGCCCGCTCTCAGAAGCTCTGTTGTGACTCCGTCATCACCCGCCGCCTTGTTGTTTTTAAGCTGCTTGAGAGCCATCCTAATCTCGTACAGGCTGACGTCCGGGATATCTTCGGTATAGTGTCGGGTAAGCTTGGCTCTAGGGTCTTTAGCCTTGCTTTCAACAGGTGTTTGCGTGGAATACAGCTGTCCATAGAAACTCTCAATTTCCCTCAGGATTTCAGGTGTGGATGTAATGATGCTACCTGCCTCAGTTTTCAGCCTCGTGAGTTGGCTTTGCCCAATAGACAGATCTCTAGCGAACACTTTGGAGCCTTTGTTCCGCTCAATGGCCTCTTTAATACGCTGGGTATTAAATTGGCGAAGGTCGCTCGTCAAACACTTAGATATCTGTCTATTGAGTTGCCAATAACGATCGGCATCCACTGAGTTCTGTAGCCTCATTTCGTTTCTCTGATCCATGAGTAGGAGAGTATGGCAGGAGAGTTTCTTGGATTTTGGACGGCGGGTTTTATTAAAGTGCTTGGACCCTACCGTACGGACAATATCCACCACCATGTTGTATTGATCGTCCACATCGATGCTGTTCTCAAGGGCTTCGAAACGGTTTTGAAGCTCGAGCTGAAAGCACTCGGGGTTTTGAATCTGAGCCGGTATTGGTCGGAGCGTGGATTTTATCAGTCGCGCTCTCTCAAGCTTTATGTCGATATTCAATGTACCTCTGACCATGCGGTGATCGCTTCCTGTCTTAACAGCGTTGATCACAGTGACATCATTGAATATGTGCTTCTTCGTCGACATGATAAAATCGATCTCGTTTCTCACCTTACCGTCCGGACTGAACCAGGTCCATTTGCGGCTTACGGGCTTCTTGAAGAAGGAGTTCATCATGAAGAGGTTCTCCTTCTCCATAAAGTCTGCCAGCATCTGGCCCCTGTTGTTCCGTTGCCCAAATCCAAATTGCCCCACTCTCAGCTCATCACCGCAACGTTGCCCCAACTTCGCATTGAAATCCCCCATCACAACTGTATAGTGGGTTTTATGGCTATGCATGGCTTTAGAGATCTCCTCATACATAGCCTCCACTTCGACATCGTCGTGTTTCGAGGTCGGAGCGTAGACCTGAATGACATTCAGCAAATATCGTTTCGATATTCTGAGTATCAGGTACGCTACCCTGCTCGAAACACTTCCGATAGTTATCACGTTGTTGACAAGGGACTTGTGGACGATGAACCCGACACCACCTAAGGACTGTTGGCCGCCCTCCCGGCGGTATAGTAAGTTGCAGGGTTATCGAGTCCTCGCCCTTTCTTCGGACTTCTGACAACCCAATAATATCCCAATGTAACTTACCAATTGCCTCTTCCAACTCAATCAGCTTCGCGTCGAGCCTCAGTGTGCGCGCGTTATAAGTTGCCAGGTCGAGTCGTCGATGTTGGCAGCCGGATCCTACCCGGGGATTCTCCGCAAAGATTGAGGTACTCCAACTCAAGCTTTCAACGCTATACGCTCAAGCAACTCCACTTCGCCCTGAGCAGTTGGCTCATCCTCCGCACCAGGCCCCCTTACGACATGTGGGGTATCCTGATACACGTCAGATACCCCCCAGATGGGTGACAAGACAACTTGCATGTGTGTGAATGCCCCCGAAACTCACCCACTGATGTCATTAAGGGACCGAGAAACCGGCGGCGAATTGCCGCCTCCTAGTCCCCCTCCACCTGGGTCGAGAGGTTCTGCAGTGGGATCGTTCTCCCTAGCCCCCTCCGCGGTCTCCTTCTGTTCCATTACAATTTCACAGAAGGGGACCATTGCTTCCCATGATTTCTCACTTTCAAGCATAGCCTAGATCCCCTCCTACAGCAGCCCTCAAGGCACGGCGCTGCCTGCTCCGACCACGCTGTGCACACCCCTAACGTGTGCTAGGCGTTTTCCTCAGCCGGGCCACAGGGGTGGCACATGGCGGTCGGCTCAATCCCGGCTATTTTATGGAGATACGTTGCGAAGCAAACGGATGTTTCACAATGCACTATGGATGGGCACGTGCCCAGAAAGTATCTTTAGTACCAGGGCACGGACAGGTTATGTCGGACTCTCCACTGGAAAGGTGGTATACCAGTCGCCTTACCGACTTAAACCCCTACTACTCCTTCTCATCGTCCATAGTGGGGGAAAACGGTAAGTGGCACGAAGGCACAGTACTCTGCTGCCGGAACCGGCGGTACGGCCTGCGACGCAAAGGGGGGATCAGCCGCGGATCACTGGCCCCCGCCAACCGATTGTGCGCCGCGGCCTCCACCACGCGTCTCAGGGCGCTTGCAGGCCCCACTGAACCCCACCCCACGTGTCGCCCTTGCGGCCCGCAGCGGGTGGGTGGCAAGTCTACCACACTGCCACGCCTGAGTTATCTTCGCTTCCCGGTGGTTCACCCTACCAACGGTACTAAGCCCTCTCGCCACACCAAGGCTTGAACTCATGAGGGGGCCCAGAAAGTATCTGCACCAGCCAGTAGGTCTATGAGCCGAAGGACGCGCTTCACTTTCTCTTAGGTGGGACGCTCTCCTATGGTCCCTGCTGTCGTTCGAGCTCATTATATTATATATTTACATATTATATTCAATTGGATATCAAATAATTGAAATACAATTTAAGTGGGCCAGTGCACACAACATTTTTCATGTTTTTTATTAAAAATCACCCACTGCGTTAAAAAACAGGATTCATGATACTGATTCGCAGCAAGGTCACACTATAGTTATCATACCCGGCAGATATTGCCTTGATAATGTTATAATTTCATGATAGTACAAAGGGAGCGAGTGAATCGAGGGATGCTAGTACAAGCGCTTTGTAGTGTTGAACAAACATCCCTCATTATTATCAAACAACTTCCACGGGTTCCAGAATTAGCCATTTTGCATAGAAACGTTTAAATGCGTTAGTGTGTTACAAAATACAACTTCACGATGTACGTTAGCTAAATAACACAAAGAGAACGAATGACTATTAGAAACCAGAAGATTTCAAATGAAAACCGAGTTATTTTGAGGCCAAAATACACGACTAGGTTTCTTCTAGACAAGCATGCTCCATCGTAGACCGCATCGTCACTTTACATCCGTTGAGATCGCGGTCAAATGCTGGTCTATACAAATTTAAAAAAAACTACCTTTTCCACAGTTTCGTTTCATATCGTAGATACTTTGATGATAAAAAACTATTGTTTTAAATCTTCTTAATTTGGCTTTAATACTAAAATTATTTAAGAAGTTTGTTTTGAGAACTGCTTACCATCGAATATTCCAGTGTTAACTCATAAACCACAAGTTTGAGTGAATTACACCTACACTAGGCGCGTACACACTATAACATCAGCCCCTAAGGTCCTGAGGAGCAATTTACTCGGCTAATTATAGTGGCAGGTAAGTATGATTCGGTTTTTTTGCCATACAAATTTGATCTTTATTTCCGAGTTGATAACGTGACTTTACTGACGTACCTATGAACTTGTTAGATACCATGTCACGCGATGTGTCAATGCCAAAATATTCCTTTCCTGAAAATTGCCTTAATCCTCCGTGTGTACGAAATTCGAGTATATTAGCAGCGTATTTTGAGAGCTCGTTACTGTACCATCAAGTCGTCAGGCCTTACGTCACATGTTCACATGATAATAACGAATAACCAAATAATTGTATATTTTACTTATTCTACGAACATAATAAATGAGAGTTTAAGATAATTGAAGAAGAAGAATGAAAATTAGGGACTTCGCAACATACAAAAACAAATAACAAACACAGCAAAAATACCCATTACAAAAGTATTAAACTTGCCATGTGAGAACTCGGGGTTCGCAGTTTATAATCAAATATTTTAATGAATTGTCTAAATGAATATCCCTAATAGATAATCGAGTTCTGGGTGGACCTTGGTCGAGTGCAGACGCTGCACACGTGCGCCCGAGACCCCAAACTTGCCTATTGCTCTTGAAAGTTTTTGTTTCAATTTCGAGCTTAGGTCGAGCATCGCGACGCAAAGTGCAAGAGTGGTGCGAACTTTTGTCTAATTTAAAAGTGGCAAATAAAATACTTTAATCATTAGTTATAAATTAGTTTTGCGGTGCAGTGTTGTGATAATACTATAAGCATTAGTTATAAATTAGTTTGGCGGTGCCGTGTTGTGATAATACGATAATTATTCGTTATAAATTAGTTTAGCGGTGCAGTGTTGTGATAATACTATAATTATTAGTTATAAATTAGTTTGGCGGTGCAGTGTTGGGATAACCAAAATTAATCTTTTTCTAAATAATTCGTTATAAATTAGTCGGGTTGTGTTGTGATAACCAAAATTTAACCAAACAAAACAAATCAATTCCCTAAGTCAACATTTAAGCGGAATTGGTGCTGCTAAATTAAATGTGTAGAAGAAAAAACACCAACTTTCCAAAATAATAATTGGTGTCTCTCATTTCTAACAAAGTTCGAAATTGCGGATTATCTTATTTTTAATTGAGTAACATGGTAAAACAGCACTCACTTATTTCCATTATTCTACGTTAACACTATTAAAAAAAAAAAAAAACTAAAGCACCATATCTGCAAGAAGTTCTAAACGATACCCAGGATCGCTATAGGGTCGCGAATTGGAGTTCGAGTTAAGCTACCAGTTCCATCATCATTCGCCGAGCCACTCATTCCTCTCGCACCACTCCGTCACGAGGAGTTCATACTTCAAGTGTCCGACTGGCATGAGCTAAGCTGAAACCTGGTGAGCCCGTTCTTATTTACAACACCTAGGAATTACATCACCAAAAACGTGTTCTTGTAATAACAGAGCCTAAAAAACATACTGCGAATACCTTCGCCCACAAACCCACACACTGAGTCACACAGGAGCACGATCAAATACATACACACAGAATACATCCATTCGAATCCTCCATCATACCACCATTTCAGTGACTAATTTAAACCTACGCCCCAATATCAGACTTTTCCTTGACGTGAACTGTCATGGTAGAGACTTCTGAGTCAAATCATCTGTAATATTTACTCGCTTTGCCATAAATTTTACAATCTATTAAGCCTTGATTTACCATTAACACCTCCGATTGTTTTTTCCCCACATCTAATATTGATAAGCGTACCTAGTATCGAACTTACATACTACTGTCATGGTTCAGTAGGTGTTATAGCGCACAGAAAGGCGATTAGCTCTTGTAATTACTCCTGAACATACCACTAACTTAAGGCTATTGGAGCCATACAACGCGTAACAACAAAAAACAGGAAAAATATCTGAGAATACGACGCCAAAATACCAACATCTTGCAATTAAAAAAATACTAACAGCGATACTTCCATCAACAAATTCTCCGAAACCCTTACTTTAAAAATAAAACTGTCAGTAAGTACCAGTGTAAAAACTTTAAAACTATTCACACTCAACAGACACATGCACTTTCTAAAATTTATTTAATAATTTATCCTTCACATTTTCTCGGCAAGAAACCAACATCTGTAAACAAGCACACACAAAAGAAGAAAAAAAAAACACATCGTAAAATACGCAATTTATTACTTTACTGCTGTAACCATCGGTCATCCACTCGATACGGGTCTAAGCAAAAAACACAACCCCGAACACAAAATTACTCTTTATTTTAACCCATAACTAAGATCTCAAGCATCTGGCAATCATCCACAACTGAAATACGAATTAAAAATCAAACACATTGAAGGTCTAAGGGTTATAGTAAAAAAAACAAACTTAAGCAAGGCGTCGCTAACGCGCGGACCTCGCCACTCTAAGCCGTATTGCCCAGGGCTTAGATCTATTTTTCTGTACTCTACAGGAGTTCACTAAGATCGCACGGTAGAGTGTAAGTTACAAAAATAATAAGTAAGTTGGTGAAACTTGATAAATCATTTGCAAATAAATAAAGACTGTATTAGCGCATTAGGTTAAACAGTAGTGGTAGCACAAGAATTAAATGAATAAATAAATAAACACTAACACCCACATCACACAAAACACTACAAACTAACTGTAATAGTATTAAGTCCTTCCTTCCAGCCTCAAGATGCTCGAAATTTTCAAGGTACCTGGAGATGGTAACTGTCTTTTTAGAGCAATAGCACACCAAATAAATGAGCTATTCTACCTAACATTTGACCATCATGCAATCAGACAAGATTTAGCTAAATACGTCGATGAAAATCAAGAGGACCTAACAATCAGGAACGCGATAGCAAGTAATTTCACTGATCCCAGCCATTGTGATCCGACTCACTATACTAACTACATTGCGGACCAATACAAGGATGGAACGTGGGGTGGAACTGATATAATCATAGCGGCAGCAAACTACTTTGGGGTCAACGTTATCATACACCAGCGTCACACCGGCTCCCAGATCAAATTTAGCCCTTATAATCCGGAAGATGCAGTTGGTAGCATTAATCTCCTATACGACGGCTATCACTACGATAGTATTATCAACATATCCCACAATGAGAAAGCAACGCACACCGACAACCTCTACTGCGAGCACAATAAAAACAAAGAAATATTCAGTATTAATACACGCACAGAGTTGCTAACCCAATCAGCCAGTACCCCAAACACATCACAAGATTCTAAATCTGAAATAAAAAATGATTACCATAGCTCATTACATTCTACGACCACGACGGAAGAGCTGCCAGATGAAACTGGCTATAGAATTCTAGGAACCGAAGCCTACCCCAAGCAACAAACAAACCTCACAACTCTATCTATCGCAACATGGAATGTAAGAGGCGCGGCGAACCCTAAGAAAAAAACCGCTATAGACCGAATCCTTTTTGATAACAGTATAGACATTGCGTGCTTACAGGAAACACATATGAAAAAAGGCTCTCTCATCACCAAAAACTACCAATGGCATCTGTCCGGGTCAAACAAAACCGTGGTGTAGCTATTCTTTTGAAAAAGAACGCTAATCTACAGATAAAAAACATTGTAAACTTTCCCAACACCATGGCCGCTGTCATAAAAACATCTACAGAAAACTTTTACATCATAACAACCCACGTACCACACAACTCACCAAAAGCGGCAGATACCTTCGCGAACATTCTAAATCTAATAAGAAAAAAACCCAATACACTGAACCTGATTATCCTAGGGGACTTTAATGCTCATTTAGAAGACGCCGACATAGCAGACCTGAAACAATCAAATCAGATCGGAGCGAATATTCTAACACAAAACCCTAACGTCAATGGAGATTTACTTGCAGACATAATGAAAAGAGAACACCTGAAAATGGACACCTCTTTTGGCAGAAGAAGCTGCATGAAAACCTGGAAATCCGGAAAAAAAAACATCACAAATTGACCACATTCTCACACTTACAAATTACAAACACCTGTTCAACGAAATAATAGGTATTCCACACAACGACATATCCGATCACAAACTTCTTATCGGAAAAATGAAAGACCAATTCAAACGTAAAGAGAATCTTACTAGAAATTTATCTGGTAAGCAAAAACCGAATAAGAACCTTAGAAACTTTAACTATCGCCAGCTGGATTATGAAAAGCTTAAATGCAAAAGTTTTCAAGATAATTTTCAAAAAGAAATCGTTCAGAATCTGCTTACTCAGAATACGGAGAAGGAAACTGGAAAGCCGCTGCCTTGGAATTCATTAACAGATATTATGAAAACTGCAGGCAAGCTTACACTCGAAAGAACATCGAAGATCTCTTGGATACGACGTGTTGCTGAAGCAAACCTACAAAAGGCCAAGTTTCTAAAACACCACCATAATAACAATCCCACATACAGAAAATTAATTAAAGAATGCCGTACCAAACTTCAAGTTATTACTGAAAAAGAAGAAGAAAGAGAATTTAAAGCATTCTTTGAAAACCTGCAAACCAAGCACCCTTCGACCCGGATGGCAATCACATATAATTACTACAGACGCCATAAACGAACATTAAAGTCCAAATGCAAAAGCAGATATATTCCAATCTCACAGTGGGAACGGGAACTTAGCAATTCTGAAGGACCAACTATCCCTCTCCACTACGAGGATAATCCAAATGACCTCCCCAATCCTCCAACGGCAGAAGAAATTCGCGACATCATCACACAAATGCGTAACGGTACAGCCCCTGGAATCGACCAGGTAGTCTCAGAGCTTTTTAAAGCAATACCGGAATTGCTATTTGCAGAAATAATGGAACATGTAAATTCAGCTTGGTATGAAAATGTTATACCAACGGTTTGGACACAAACAGTGCAAATACCTATTCCCAAGAAAAAGAAACCACAGACAATAAATGACTACAGACGTATTACTATGTGTTGTACGGGCTACAGGATCTACGCCAACTTCCTCCTATCACGACTAGACCAAACGATTAAGAACCTAGGAAACTACCAAGCGGCCTTCCTAAGAAACCGGTCAACGGACGATCACATCTTTACGCTCCGCCGGATACTAGATGAAAATTGGCGAGAAGGAACCAAAACATACGTGATAGACATAGACATAGAGAAAGCCTTTGACACCGTAGACCTGGACGCCCTCAAAGACATTCTAACCACAAGAACTAACAAAACATTCACCAACAGAATAATAAAAGCCTGCATGAATGAAATGACGGCCATAAAATGGTACGGTCAGCAAACTAAATTCATTATAAAAGGAAAAGGAGTCAAACAGGGATGTCCGTTATCGCCTCGCCTTTTTACTATGGTCATGGATGATGTACTTCAAACTTTAGAAGAAGAATTTCCTCAGCTAAGACTGAATCAAGATGAATTTATATCACTTCCAGTAATCCTTTCATTTGCAGACGATCTCTTAATAATAGGCACAAACTTGCACACATTAGACGGAATCTTTATACGGCTAAAGGCTCTTTTAAAAACAGTAGGTCTACACATCAACGAAACCAAAACTAAGATGGTCATTCGGGACCCCTTCAACTGCAACACTCACACACAGACTTGGATCAACATAGCGGGAACCAACCTAATAACATCTCAAGAAATTCGTTATCTTGGTACGGTACGGTACATTACTGCTGGACTCAACAGAAGGAACACAGTTAGGACGAGATGTAAGCAAGGTATGAAAAATGCGAAAGCATTAATTCCGTTCATCGCCAAAACTCAAATGCACAGGAAAACAGCAAAGCTCATGTATAAAATGATAATTGAGCCCACCATCTCCTACGGTCTCAAAGCTGCCGCCATCACCAAAGCGAACAGATCTTATTTAAGAAGTTACGAGCGCCTGATCCTCAAAGACATGCTCAACCACTGTAAAAAGCCACCGAGGAACAAAAAAGTACGTCAACTACTAGACGGGAAAACCATAACAAAAAGAATTAAAATCTTAAGGATTTGCTACTACGGCCATGTTCTCCGACGACCGGCCCCACATATTCTACATGCGGCCCTAAAATACAAGGCCAGCAGACTAAAAGTAGGTAGACCAATCTTCACCTGGAAAAACTCGCTCTACCATGACTTAAAATACTATAAAATTTCCCGCAACGAATGGCTGGAGCTAGCGCAGGACAGGAGTAAACTGAAAAAACAAGCCGAAGAAATATACAACATCAGCGAATCAGATAGCGAAACGGACGGCAGCGAACACGAAGACTAGACAATTACTACACTCAGATGACCAACAAAGCTTCGAAGAAACTCAACAGCAACAAAGGCTAGACTGCCCACCACCTCACCAACGCTCTCCTAAAAACAATTAACCTACCCAGTCCAACTCTCCTATACTGGTTCTAAGGATGAATTATCCGGCTGGTTGTGGTCGACCGGTTGCGGCTTGTCGGCCTTCCTCTCCCATCCCAGAGCGTGTCACTCCCCAAAAATACGCGCCCCCTGGTTTGCCGGTTTGACCGGATCAGGCTCGTCCTGGCTGGGTGTGGTGCATAATCATCATCATCATCATCATGAATATCCCTAATAGATAATCATTACAAGCTTACGTGGAGTGCCTTGGAAGAGACTTTGGCCCAGCATTGGTACACAGCAGGTTAGAGAAAAAGAAATAAAGAAATGCATACTCGTACACGTTGCCCTGAGCCCTAAAGTCAAGCGGGCTAGTCTTGAGACTAGGTCTGAGATCAGTAGTTCTGATACTGCTGCGTAAAAATACAACAAAACCGTGAACGATTTCCCTACTACTATCACTATTGCTATTTAAAACCCTGAACAAAAATTGTGATGTCTTTTTGGACAATCAACTTGTTTCAAAAGGGGGGTTTAACTGTTGGTCTCGGCAGATGTTGCTAAATAGATATATATAATGGGTGGTTTTGTTATTTAAAATAGTCACAGTTTAACGGTGAAGCAAGGTTTTTATGACTATTTTAATTATTAACTAATCAACAAGCTTCATTCACCGACTTCGAAAGAGGAGAAGGTTATCAAGTTGACTGTATGTTTTTTTAAAGTACCCATGTTCCTATGGAGTCGTAGCTTGGGTGATATGGGATTCCCCACAATGTTTAAATTTTGTAAATTAATTTATTATAAACTAAACTTGACATGGAATGTCAATATTCAGTAAGTGGTTAAAAGAAACGATTCCTCATTCTGTGCAATATTTTAATATGGGCTGTTATGGGAACAAGCCACGCCTACGTTATCGTAGAAGTAAATGTCAGTAGGTGTTAGTTAATAAGGTAACCGAAGACCGTGTTTATCTTACATTTAACTAACAAACGAATTTTGAAGATCCTTCAGTAAACAATTGCAGAGAAACGGTTTAGGCTTTGTTTACCACAAATAGATTTAACGACAGTTACATCATAGTTAATTGTATTTGGCCTCGAAAAAGTACGTCATGATTGCATAGATTTCGGTAATGATGATACCTGGGGCGCCAGCTGATAAAATACAGTTTGATTTCTTATTTCCGTGACTACCTCGCGCCGCATCTCCCAAGACGGAATTGTAGGTAAACCTTACAAATGTCACTGAATTTCGATTTAGCGATTTCCTACCAGATATTACATGATCCAGCAAATAATGTGAATGTGATTGAGGTACATATATAAAACCTACATTCTATTTCGCCGCGTGGATCGATTCTTACGGCGCTGTACGGACGTTATAATCAGTTTTACCAATTTGCTACATTTATTAGGCTTTCTTTTTGTCTTTCTCCTGCAAAACGGGCGCGGTGAAATCGGGTCTTATTTAAATTAGAAGGCAAAAGAAATATAGATGGTGGGTCTTTACCTTTGCATCACGCTTTTAAAAGGAGTGCCCTTTCCAACACTAATGGAATTTCTTTGGAAAGGAAATCTGGTAACAGAATTTAGTTTGCCACCAAAAATTCATTTTTTGGTTGCCTTGAAGATTAAACAGACTCTAGTTCATTTCCTAGCCATTTCATATTTTATTAAGATTTACATTCCACGAAAAGAAGTCTTAAAAGATTTTATGAGTGGTCGGTTATTGTCTTATTAAGGCTTAGGGACCTTTGATTTACATTTTTTATGAATGGAATACCGGTTTCTCCGTCGAATGAATCAGACATAATTATAAAAAGAGTTTACAAGTTTTCCCAAAATGGTTAGTTTAGTCTACATAAAGAATGTTGTAGTACTTATATTGTAAAATTACCTGATTGTACAGAGCACCACAAAAGTGGGTTATGCGCTTTGATTTTAAATCCTCGTTGGTACATTAATAAAAAATGTAGGCATGCTTACATCACAATATAGTACATTTACAGATTAACAATATTAGCCTCTAACGCCAAGTACCTACAAACTATGCGCAACTGGGATCGTCTTTGCCATTCATGTGTAAAATGATCGCTTCCATTTCATTTCAGTTTTTTACTGCTTGGTCCATTACTATTTGTAGGTGTACAAATAGTAATGGACCAAACGTAAAAAACTGGGAGCTTTTGAGCTGTGAAAAGCTGTCTAATTAAGGATTTCGTTGTTTTTAGGGAGAGTTGTAAAAATATAATTTAGGCACTGTGATGAGCACTGTAAGTGTCATGTCATAGGCAGCAATATCGACATATTATTATCACGATGTTGTTAAAGTACGTCGGCGTGGCGGGTCTTTAGACGTGTTTACGAGACTAAATGGTGACGCACATGAATCATCAGCGGACATGTTTGTTTACGCGCTCGCAACTGAATTCTCGTTAAGAGAAAAGCTCAGCCAGCCGGCGCGGCGCGCACCACCGAACTATCGCTCGATGTACAAAAGATGGCTAACTTTTAAGGCGCGAAGTTTTTTCATGTTATGTTAATTAATGTTAACAAACAAACATAAAGTAAGATTGAATTATGTTTGTAGATTTATCTACTAAATACTCCTTTTGTTTACACAAATTGACGCAAATTCAAGAAGTGTATAGATTAATAGTAGATTATGCCACAAGGGCTTAAAGAAGTGTATAGACCGCCCAAGACAAATACACTTTTAAGCCCGCGATGCATACTCTACTTTTTATACTTTCTGCGAGGCAATCGAAATTAATGGCTGAAAAAAATAAGTGCTTAAGTATTTATTTCATGTGAAAATAGGTAGGTAATTAAATATGAGAAATTAGTATTTATCAAAAATTCAAAGTGATGTTAGAAACATAAGACAGTTGTGCGAAGACATTGGAAAGATGAATTACAATCTTTGGTACGTTCATTTTATCAGCACAGGACTCAGGAGCTATTTGAGCCGTTGGCGCCTTTTTTCTTTCTTTGGCATCTATTTTGTTAGTGGCCAGTACGACATTCGAACTCAGGATAAAATCTCATTGCACCTAAACATTTTTGACTGCATGGTTGCATTCCAAATTCAAATCACTTTAATCCCCAGGGAATAATGAAATTCAGTACAACATTATGTCCCGGCTAGACCGTAGGGCTATAATGACCTACTTTAGGACAGGTTTACATGACACATAATGTCCCATTGACGAGCAGGTAGTATAAAAAATATATTTATTAATACTTTTGCCCGCCACATTTGTCTGTGTGGGGCCCACCTAAAATCATCGCCTCAGCCATTAGATAAGGTATTTTTTGTATTTGGCTTCCGTAGCAGGAAGTCGCAGTCTGGTGACTGTCAATTGAAATGACGGCAAAGCCGGTTAGCGACCGTTAAATCTGCCTATAATGCCTAACCTCGTCTAGTGAGCCTTAATATGTAGTTCCATGTTTCCATCGTTCCTGTAAAACCCTACAATGTCAACAATACGCGCAGCCCCGATGACCTCTGATAAACCGCAGTCCTCGTCATAACAAATATCACGATGTTTTTACGGATACCATCAACGCCAGTTTTATGCGTCTCTGTAAATCAGCTATCTATAGCTTTAAAAAACCCTAATCAAGTTGATGGTGGATTTTTAACAACATTCCTTCATTTTCTTTGCTTTGTTGCTGCGTGTTATCATTCTCATTCGTTCATGGCTAATACATTTAATATTTCATTCTCAAAGAGTCAGTCGCAATAGACAAGTATTTAGACAATTAAAAGTACAGGTGAGCTTATGCCTCACAAGAGATTTCTTCCAGCAGACCGTGGTCACAGGATACTATGCAGACTTATAGGTGGAACCGAAAAATTTACTCCTCTATTGAAAACCACCTAAAAACAATACATAAAATAGTTTTGTTAATGTGTTAAGTTACACAACAACTAAGTAACAACGAGGCATTTATTTGACGGTAACATTCAACAAAGGTTCGCGTAAATAACACGATTGATCGAACTTTAAGTAAGTAGGTTTTAGTAGCGGTTGTTTATTTTCAGTTCTTAGACTAACTGGTACCCGCGACTTCGTTCGCATTATCTAAGGATCTTCAAGATGCAATACTAAAACTATCTATCTACTATTGGAATTTTACACCGTAGTTAGACTTCAAACCATATCTATGGCTTAAAATAAGCTTAACATGTATTATGGGGGTTCGGAGACTAATATTCTTTTAACAAAATGTTAGTCAAATGAACCCAGGAAATTACTCAGTGACATATTTTTATATAGGTAAATTTCTTAAATACCTAAAAATTAAGAAGAACATTATTTTTAACCACCTGTTACGGAGTGAATACTCCTTTGAGGTTTATAAATGTATTGATAGCCATTTGTCTTTTTTCTCTGTCTGACATTAAGAGCTGTCACATACTTCTGTTTTAGGGTAAGTTGCACCATAGTAGAAGTTAAAGTTAAAGTTTTTGTCAAATTTGACAATTTGACGTCATTTTTGCTTACCTGACCGTTACTTTAACTGAAATTTAGATGTTTGTTATTGTTAAAGTCAGATGGTGCAACCCAACCTTATTGTAGCTACGACTTGGTTTGTATTCCTCATTTTATTATTACTTTGTTTTCCCTTTTTGTTATTTAATATACTTTTATTCACCTATTATTATAGTCCACTCATTTCCGCTCTCCCTCCGTAACACCACCTATTAGTTTAATCAATAAACTACTAGTATATTGTTTCATACTCTATAGCACCGCACACTAAATGTGTCTTTTTCATAGGTAATTAAATACTTTTTTAAACTTTAAGTTACTGGCTGGTTCATGGCAGACGAAAAAAAATTGAAAAGAAGTTAATTCTTCTGTCAAATGGCTTCTCAGTTTTCTTTCATTTTTCTGTCATATCTGTTTTAATTCACGCTGATTTCTTAGGTTCACTAGGCTCTCTTTGGAGCCTTGTTTTTCTCAAGCTCTTTAGCAGTAATTGGTTTCGCATCACATGGCTCTGTAGTGATTTGCACATGAAGAAGCCGTATCGCCGCCCTGTGGGGCTCACGAACATTGTGCTCGGGTAATCTCTGGATGAAATTCCATCCACATTTGTGTGCATTTGAATTTGTGTGCCACGGCTGGACTAGGAGCATCAATTGGTGAAGGCGGTTCTGAGCTAGTCTAAATAGGTTTGTGGTGTCAGTATTCAGTGATTAGCGTAGATAACCATTTTTTTCGACTTTCAGTTCCATTTGTTATTGAATTATTGAACCCATGATTCATTATTTTTGCGCTTACCGCCTGTTGTCGGCTATTGCACACGCTGCAGCATTTTACTTTAACCCAGTGATCTATCAATATTAGCACTTTCCAAGTAAATTCCATCCCTCTTCTCACACTCTCCGTTTCTAAACAAATTGCATTTTTATGGCACCCTTATTTATAAAAACTTAAACAGCTCTTTAACAGCACGATCACTTTTGTATCGTTTAGTCCTCTTATTGTTGTTGCTGCCGCCATTTGCAAATATGTGACACAACACGTCAATTGCCTAAACTATGCTTTAGCATTTCGTTCGTTTTTATGAATAAGGAGGTTAGTCTTTTACTGTAAACTTGTTTGCTTTGCTAGTGTTTTTTACGTAAAAACAGTTCGACTGTCGACCAAATATCGGACGTATGTAGTCGTAGAGCGCGATATCTGCGTAAAGTGGCTCTTGTTCGCGTGGGCGTCGCGGGCACAAGCCAAAAACAAATGGTGGAGCTTTGTCAAGATTTGCCGCCGGATACCTACATTCCTCCCACATTAGCACTGCTGAAAAATGCTTTTGGTTTGTGTTACAGAAAAAGATGTTTTAGTAGTTGATGATGATTGATGATGATCATGCACCACACCCAGCCAGGACGAGCCTGATCCGGTCAAACCGGCAAACCAGGGGGCGCGTATTTTTGGGGAGTGACACGCTCTGGGATGGGAGAGGAAGGCCGACAAGCCGCAACCGGTCGACCACAACCAGCCGGATAATTCATCCTTAGAACCAGTATAGGAGAGTTGGACTGGGTAGGTTAATTGTTTTTAGGAGAGCGTTGGTGAGGTGGTGGGCAGTCTAGCCTTTGTTGCTGATGAGTTTCTTCGAAGCTTTGTTGATCATCTGAGTGTAGTAATTGTCTAGTCTCTTCGTGTTCGCTGCCGTCCGTTTCGCTATCTGATTCGCTGATGTTGTATATTTCTTCGGCTTGTTTTTTCAGTTTTTACTCCTGTCCTGCGCTAGCTCCAGCCATTCGTTGCGGGAAATTTTATAGTATTTTAAGTCATGGTAGAGCGAGTTTTTCCAGGTGAAGATTGGTCTACCTACTTTCAGTCTGCTGGCCTTGTATTTTAGGGCCGCATGTAGAATATGTGGGGCCGGTCGCCGGAGAACATGGCCGTAGTAGCAAATCCTTAAGATTTTAATTATTTTTGTTATGGTTTTCCCGTCTAGTAGTTGACGTACTTTTTTGTTCCTCGGTGGCTTTTTACAGTGATTGAGCATGTCTTTAAGGATCAGGCGCTCGTAACTTCTTAAATAAGATCTGTTCGCTTTGGTGATGGCGGCAGCTTTGAGACCGTAGGAGATGGTGGGCTCAAATAAAATCATATTAATAATAAACAACCGCCTCACTGCTAGGCACAGGCCTCATCTAAACGATGAGGTAGCGCGAGCCCTACTACAACACGCGGGCTCAGTGCGGATTGTTGGAGGAGTGTAAGGTTAGTGAAAAACCTTCTTGTCCGATGCCACCAAGTTGCCTAAAGGGCTCGGGCTATGCCCACGGCTCACACCTGATGACGTATCCAACTGCATAACGTGCGCATACCGAAACACGGTGATGAACGATAAACACATTACTTTTCGGTCGGGGTTCTGGCCCATCGTATTTCCGACCCGGTGTGTGTTGCTTTACAACGGCGATCGTTGCCGATCCACTGTCACAACTGCGCCATGTACGGTATCCGCGAGAACACCAGCACACCACGCGCGTTCAGAAACGCGCATCAAACTTTTCAAAACCTTTGCAAAATGGGTGTTAAGTCAGCAGCTTTTGGTGCCCCTATGTAAAAGTTGATGTGAACGCCTCTGTACAACTTGCTCATTATTCTATAGGTCAAACTTTATCTTTAATTTAGCATTTAGATATCCTTACAAAGTCCTGTAAGTAGTTGTAATAAAATGCGGTTAAAAATAGTGTAATTTGCTGGTTCGTCCGTTTAGAAAGGATAAATGGGATGCGTCCCATGGCCTTTAGCAAATAAGTGCCAACTTGCTAACCTCGATTAAGAACTATCAAGGATAGGGTCAAGTACATGCACTTCTCATTTTCTATACGTACATACTTAGGTGGTTACTAAGTACAAAAAGTCTCGAAAGGGCCGATGTAACTGAAAATGCCTTCTTCAGACCCGTATCAGCATCTGAACACTGAAGTAATTACATTAAAAACCTAATATGCCAAGCCAACAACATTACATTCATGAACATTTCACAATGAGAACATCAGTTCAAGTAGGTGGTAAACTTAAAATTACATATCATCGCTTTTACGGAACAAACGTGAAGCGTAGACAGAGGGTTCATGTCATGTCATCAGTTACAGAAATCAGGGGTTGTCTTGCTGGTAACTGTGCCCTTTGTCGGCTGACTGTTACTACAGGCCATTACATATTCATAACGTCTGTGGGCAGCAGCTGAGCGGAGCCTGTGGCCCGCTCATTCACGGCGATGAATGAAACGCTAACGAATCTATTTTAATACTATGAATGTGTGCTAATTTTTTCAATTTACTGACACAGTTACTAAAAAAGTACTTTTTCTGTGGACAACATTCAATGCGTTTTTTTCGAACTTCAATATTTTCAATTTTTTTTTGATCCCACTGTATCACTACATTGTATAAAATAAGCAGTCCGGGGCAGTGGTCCAACTGCTCTGTCCAACCAGTTGGACCATGGGTCTATACTAGGGGCAGTTGTCCAACTTTAAAAATAGTTGGACCACACCCCCTTTTGAGAGTTCCGTGGTCCAATTCATTTTGAAAATATCTGGCTAACCCTAAAAGCCTCAAACTGCATCTTTATGTGTGATCAAATAGTACTGGCAAGTACTGGTTTAATGTTATATTGAACCTCGTTGCAGTGAATAGGTAGGGACTGACTAGCTGTTATCAATTATAATTGCATTTGTCGTAATAGTGACAATTTCTGTCAGTGAAGTTGAAAAATGCTTTGATTGAAATAAATTCTCTAATTAGTTGGACCACATATTTCGACTACAATTATAATATTTAAGAAAATAATGGATGAACAGGTTGCGTGTGCTTATGTGGAAAGAAAAGGTGGAATGGTGATGTTACGGGATTGTCGTCAATATTATAAAGTTCGTGTTTACAAAAGCGGAAACACATATTGGAGATGCGCAAATAAAAAGAAAATGGGTTGCAAAGGATCAGTGACCGTTAATGTACGTATTAATAATTTTATGTATCCTAGATTTCCATTTATTGTCCAATCCTATAGTTATTACATAACGGTTAATAATACGTAATGGAAGATTTTCTTTAATTGTAGGTGAAGCAGGAAGTTGTAAACACGACGCCACATTGTGATCCCTGTATTCCGAATGAAATACAAAATGAAATATCGGTATCAATAGACAACTTGAAAAAACAAGTAAAGGTTTCTGATGAACCTATTCCAAAACTTTATAACGATACTTTAACTACTTATAAAAATTCAACATATGATATTTTAACTACATTTCCATCGTATTCAAATTTGAAGCATAGCCTTTATAATGCTAGAAATCAATCATTGGGTGTTTCAAAAACGGTATTTCGTAATGTGGAAGTAATAGAAGTACCACAAAAATTTAAAGATTTTTTACTTACAGATTATTATTATGAAGGAACGCGTATAATCGTTTTTTGTTCAATAAAAGCAAGAGAGTTAATGAGAAAGTTGAATGAGTATTTTGCGGACGGAACCTTTCAATGTTGCCCCAAACCTTTTGTACAGTTATTCACTATATTTGGCGATACGGGAAGCACAAATGAGTCGACTAACGTTGTGCCTTTAGTTTTTGCTTTCTTAAGTGACAAAAAGCAATCCACTTATTTTGCGCTATTTGCAATGCTAGGATCACAGTTAGGTTGGGATCCAAAGATATTACATTGTGACTTTGAAATGTCTATTCTAAACAGCATTAAAGAATTTTGCCCGACAGTTAAAATTGTAGGCTGTTATTATCATTGGTCACAATGTATTTGGAGAAAAGCAAAAAAATTAGGTATCTCGAAAAGTAAATCAAAAAGAGTCAAAAGGACTATTTCATTATGCTCAGTTTTACCACTATTGCCAAGTGAACAAATTGTAGAAGGCTGGGATTTCATAAAAAAAGAAAGTGGTTTTGAAGCTAACAAACTGATTCAATATATAGAGCGTTATTGGATTAAAGGAAGTTTTGATGAATTTTCTCAGCTTATAAGCGTATTTAGCCAGAGGCATAGAACTAATAACATTTCAGAAAGCTCACATGCAAAACTAAGTCGACGCATCAATGCGAAAAATGTTACAATGTTACGTCTGCTAAATGTTTTAGAAAATTTTACAACTTTATCAAGTGAAAACACACACAAAAGACGTAATGTTCAAATTGAGAATGATGATTATATACGAGAAATTCAGCTACAACTGATTACAGGTGATATTACTGTAGGTCATGCTTTAGATAAATTTCGTTGAATGTTGAAAAATATTGTGAAAATAAAATGTTTAAAATTGGTTCCACGACTATGATTTTGTTATTTTTCACTGAGACAAATTGAAACAATAATTATGACAAATGCAGTTAGTAGTTAAATTGGTTAACATAGAATAGTTTTTTCAACTATTCAAAAAAATGGTTAGCCTCAATTTGTTTTATTGAATAGTTCTTGTTTTTTTATCCTTATCATAACTTTCACTATAATTAAAACATAAATGTAGCCCACACATTTCTTGTTAGTCAAAAACTAAGAACAGAAAAATCTCATTCGTCAACAGCTATGCTATTCCGGTGGTCGCCGACACTCACTTCGCTTGTGCGAGTTAACTTTAAAATTCCATTCCTTCGCGACAGTCGTCGTTTGAGAGAAAAGAACTAAGCCAAAAAACATTTTTTAATTATTTACATACAAAATGAGAGAAAATACTAATTCAAAGTAAAGCGTATTGATGATTGAGGTGAGCGTGAAGCGCCGAGATGTGAAGTGATGTTCGATGTGCACCGCCGGAATAGCACGGCAGTAGGTAAATTTTACGTGTGATTTGACAACTAGAACTGAATAAAGAACTCGGTTTTATTCAAAGATACACGGAGATTCAATGTTACATGTTTTCTAACATCACTTGATAACAGCTAGCCAGTACATACCTATTACAGCAAAGGGGTTCTAATATGATATTAAGCCTGTATCATCGACCTCATGGCCAATATGCTCCTAATGAGAGGTGAGATGAGAGGCAATGGTCACAAAGTCAGGAAAATACGTCTGACCTTCGAACCAATGAGTTTCTACCATTTCCGTTAGCTGTCAAGCGATAACGTTACGAATTGGATAGTAAGCGACCAATCAGTGACGTTTCCTCCCGCTCCAGGTAGTTGTCAGGCTTGGTTTCAACCAAAAAAACAAACATCAGGTGACTATAGGCTGTGGTCGATGACCTGTATCATACACACATAAAAATGCAGTTTGAGGTTTTAATAAGTTTTTTTTTTAAAATGAAATGGAACACGAAACTTTCGAATTATAGTAATTGATAACAGCCAGCCAGAAATTAAAAAAAAACAAAATATCTTTATTGAAATAGACCTGTACAAGTACTTTCAAGTATCAGTACCTACCCATTTACTGCAACGAGGTTCAATACAACATTAAACCAGAACTTGCCAGTACTATATGTACACACATAAAGATGCAGTTTGAGGCTTTTAGGGTTAGCCAGATATTTTTAAAATGAATTGGACCACGGAACTCTCAAAAGGGGGTGTGGTCCAACTATTTTTAAAGTTGGACAACTGCCCCTAGTATAGACCCATGGTCCAACTGGTTGGACAGAGCAGTTGGACCACTGCCCCGGACTGAAAATAAGGGCGTTTTCTCAGTCACTATGTATGCTTAAATCTTTAAAATTACGCAACGGATTTTGATGGTTTTTTTTTAAAAATTCAAAATCTTATTTTCACAAACTTATCTCTTTTTTGAATGAGTTGTTATGATGTCCCAGGGAGCAAAACCGCTGAACTGCTGTTGATCCATTCACATTGGTGGTTGTGTTTTAGGTCTCACTAAAAAATGGACCACTTTTAATGGACCAACCTGTATAAGTATAGTTCCGGCAGTTTAGATTTCTAATACAAATAATAATGTATACCTATTATTTGTATACTTCATTCACCGTGGTTAGATGTGTAATTCCCAGTAAGCCTTTCTTAGTATAACTCGCCATACTAAAGGAAACTTTATGCAATTTTCACGTTCTTAGGTCCAGTGGTTTGTGAAGTTATGTTATTCAGCCAGTCAGTTTATCTTTCTAGCGACCTATCTTTCTCGCTTATTTACATTCTTGAAAAACTTATTAAACTTAAGTAGGTATTTAGTTTTAAAAAGTGCTGAATAAAACAAAAATGATATCTAATCATAAAAAACAAAAACCCGTTGTTTTACTTTCTGTTTTTGTTTATTAATTTAATAAGCATATTTTATTATTTTAAATAAATCATGTAATGACGGTTTCATTATTTTCGTCAGAATGAACACAAGACAATAGCCGGACGGCAATTGACAAAGGAAACTCATATCGTGAAAAAATCTAGGGAAATCTTAGCGGAATATACTTGCTATTAAATAAATTATCGCAAGCTTCACTCATATTTACAAAAAAAACACCACGTGAATTTTGATTTGTTCAATTAATAAAGCTGCGCATCTCCTTTTGTTGGTTATTCATTTAAATTGTCGCAGTAACATTATTCAGAAACACGAGTCTTAACTGGTGCATGGTGCATGCTCAGATTATTAAACTGGTATGAATGTGCACACTTCTTGCAACTAGATTTATTAAAATGCATATTCGTGCTCGCAAAACTTTTTCTCAGTTGCTTATCAACTGAGATAAAAAAAGAAATAAGTACCTAGTTGTTCGTTTTAACAAAAAACAAGTAGGTAAACACTATGAAAGGCTACTTCAAAACGTTTTCACTTCACTCCCACCGGTCTACACAAAATAAACCTAAAAAAATATTACACAAAAACGCCTGATATTCTGTAATTATCACAAACCTGAACCTGAAGGTACTGAACCTACTTATCTAATGTTTTTTTAGCAACAACATGAACAAACTTCCATTTAAATCTTTTCAGTCTTAGGTCAATCTAAGAAAATAGAAAATGTTTGTTTTAAAAAAGACAAAGTGTAGTGTGTGTTCCACGTGCACTGTAGGGGACCTTTGTCACTTCACGATCTGCGGACCAATTTTATAGTGTAGTGTCGTGGTACATTCTAATATATGGTGAATAGCAGATAATTTTTCAAGGAGACTCTATAGGCCAATTATCACAAAACCTACACGTGCCCAAGTGCTTACATGTTTATGTAATGTATTTCCCCAGCCATGCTTCCTGTCTCCCACAGGATCACTATGTGTGGCTTAAAGGCGTGGTGAGTTTTAATACGTAGTGGCAAATGGTAAACTTGAGAAAAGGTCTAATTTTTGTGATAAATATTATTTATTTAGTAATAATTATCGTCCATGTCTGTGACAACCGCGAGTGGTTGCCTCAGCCTACGGCCACTTGCTGCTCGGAAGGTGTTACTTAATTGAGTGGACTTGATTCACTGGCTGCTTGATGGATGATCAAATAACAAATAACAGAACTACGCTCATAGATGTTGCTCCTTGGAGTTGAGTCTGCCATTGTGCTTTACTTTATGTGCAATAAAACAAATAAATAAACAGACACGAAATATTGAAATATAGCGTCGATAACAACCTGTTTTATAGTGGTAAGGAATATTTCAATGCGAATTTTACTTGACATCTTTTTTTTTTATAATTTTACTGTATTTGACCCTGTATTCATTTTATTTTTGACATTGTTTCTTTAGTATAATTTTTTTATGATTTTAAGTTTTTTTTACTGTGACATTATTTTTATTGTAATCTTATTCATTGTTTTTATTTTTTTTAAGAATCTAAATATTTATGACTTATAAAGGACATCAATGTTATTCATGATGTTATCCTAATACTGAGAAGTAAATGAATCTAATCTAATCAAATCTAATCTTACAAATATGGCATTAACTGAATTATTTATAATTTGGTCTTATCAGTAATTACTGAATAAATCAAAGACCAAAGAAGATTAATAGGTAACTCTCCATCACGCTTTTATTTATAAGCATGAAAATTGTTATAGTTCTTAATTGTTATCTTTTATCTTCTTATCTTGTTTTGTTGTTATCTCTGGGAATAAATGAGTGCTGTCTTGAATAATTAAGAACAATAAAACTATTTTTCAAAGAAAGTATATTTAATTCGTACTCATCAAAAGCAATTAGTTTAAAAATACAATTAAGTTAGTACTTATTAACTGAACCTTGTTATGGAAAAATAAAGACAACCCTGAAATTAGTAGGCAGTGTTATTAAATTATGCTACGCCTAACACGACTAAAGTGGTATATTTTTTAATTCAAGTTATTTGAATTATTTTGTAGGTTGGTGATTACCAAGCGGATTTGCTTAGGTAGGTTAATTACTACGCATATAGTGTAGATACGTAGTTTCATGAAAGGTGAAATACCTACTAAGAATAGTTGTGAGTTCTTAAACGCCTCTATTATTGCAAGACATCTATATATTTACCTTCTAGATCATCGATCAATTGAATATAGAAAAACTACTTAGGGTGTGACTTAGTGTACACTAACTCCTGGAGAAGCTTAGCAAATAAACAAGAGAACTGCATCAACTCACCATAGCAGCTATGGTACATTGATACTGCTTGGAACCGCTAACTTTGGGGTTAACTTCGCTTCACTATGAGTTTTCTACCGCTTAGACAACAGATTTTAAAGAACTTGTTGATGTTATGCTCACGATTATCTTCTATCCTCAGGTTCAATCTTTACTTTTGAGATGTTTTCTGGCAAATGTTCTGCTGGCTTACAGCGCCCTAAAAAAATATTTAAACTAGACATCAGCCTTTAACAACCTACTGCTGTCTAACTATCAGCCTCCACTATATCAGTAGCACAGTGCAGAATAATAATATTGATACTGCTCTTGGGCCTTAAACGTACTTTTCCAGCATACCAATAATTTCGCCACTGTTAAGTTGCCAGCACCCTCACGGCCAAGGCTGTCCACCTCCTTAACGCATTTCTGACCAAGTTCTGGGATAGCAACATATGCAACGACTAGCTAGTGAGTCGTTGAATATTATCATTGATGCAAAATATTGCATCGTTTGTATCAGAAATATGATTTAGATTTTTTAAGTGTTTTTAGGTTATTTTACTTTGTATTTGTTCACAATTGTATATTTAGCACATAAACGTGTTGTATAAACGTGGCTCCAGGTTAGTTTAAATTGTAAATAAATAAATAAAATAATTACCTCTTGCGTCACTTCAAGAAGTCTGATGCTACAAGAGTGAGCAGCAGGCTCCCGATAGACTTAAATAAACCTAATTATGGATTGCTTTAAGATACCAACATTACATGTACACTCCATTCTTTCTTCCCTCTAAAGGTTTTTTCTAATACATGCCCCAATAAAAGGCATGCAAAGCGTAGAAAGTATTTAAAAAAAAGGAAAAATAATGATAGTGTATTTTTCTACAACTTATAATTATCAACAAAAAAAAACTATACATCAATTATTGTTATTTTTGGAGTCGGGGTCAGCTAAAGTTGGTTTGTAACTACTTACATTCTAGTATTTATTAATTTCTATTTAAACATCTCTTGTGTATCGTAGCCATATGAAGACTGTCTAGTAAACAAATTATGAAATTATTCCCGCCACTGACATATCATGTAGGAGCGGCCGACGATATAGGTACCTACATCAGATTGATATCTGAAAATGGCTAGTTGCCTACTTCATACTTTCTGGTACGATACGACCGTCATTGTGTGTGTTTTAGGTGTGATGAAGATATTTGGAAGAAATCATAAGTACATCTTATTAATTTCTAAATTAGACTCTTTGGTTTTGGGATTAATTATCTTTTACTTCATTTGAATTGTTAAAGTCCATACAAAACTTACTGAATTATAATTATTTGCTTCATCGAATAGCATACCTATTAATTATACTAAAATTTCGCTAATTAATCTACTGACGGTATAATTCATTTAAGTTCACATAATATTCATTATTAATCCTAATCAACCTAGTTTGTGTGGAATGACAAGCGTTGTGAATAGAGCTCTCTATTACGTTTTACAATGTATTCATAATACTATAATTCTTAGTGCCGTTGTCACCTAGAACATGGGCGTATTTGTTTAGTAAGGCCCAAAATCCTGGTTGTAAACTCATTGAAAGATTGAAATATATGTGAAATATGTTACTGATAAGACCAACAGGCAGTCAGTACAATGACAAACCGCTTTGATAAAGCCATTCTGGCAAGAAAGCAATTTCGAGTCCGTAGTTGCCGTTCGACAGAATGACCGCGCGCTCTAAAGAATATGCGGTTCAAGCAAATTATGTTGCTTAAAATTTAGAACGAGCTTCCGAATGCAATAATACAACATAATAGGCCAAGTCTGTGCAATTTTATTTCATAAACCTAGGCGTTGCCAAAAATACTGTTTAATCACATCATGCACATTAGCTCTCCGTTACTATTACCTAAGCAAAATAAACGGGAATAACTGGGACACAGCCCTTTGAAACCAAACTAAGCATTGTTTGTACTATAGTTATCATTGACTGATGAACATACTTATAATTTCAAAGTAGATGTTTTGAGGGATTGAAATACCCAAACACAGGCTTTATTTGTCGCTTTTTGTACAAACATCATTTGTCAAATAATGTTTGTTTCAAGTAAGGAAGGATCGGAACCTCCACTTCAGCGCTATAGGCTCTTGTCCTTAGTCCTGTCTCCTGCCTTCAGCGCCGAATGAAGGACCATTGCGCTAAGCGGCCAGTCAATGCCGGTCCATAATGTCCCTCCGTCAACTATGCGCTTTCTACTTTTGTGAACAATAAGTCATATGTGAGATTCTGTTTTGCTATTGGGCCAATGAAATAGTCGTGATTAGTTCAAATTAATATTCACGAGTTATTGAAAGCGTGTGTAAATTTTGAAGCTCTCTGGAAAGCTTTAACTTGGTGGTTTACTGAATTATTTCTGTGTACAATACATCTAACCCTGTAACATAATTACTATAGAAGTACCAAAACAATCTTAGTTATAAAATAAGCTTAGTTATAAAGGTAACCATATTTTTTCCTACCTGGAAAATTCTAGCTAAGGCGTACCTACTTATTTGACGTCAAGTTCAGTAAATGTTAAAACTTTGTCAAAAATTTATAAAAATGACGTAACACGAGTAAATACAACTAATACATCACAACTATCGTTCGACTGTTACATAACTGTTCAAAAACTTTCTTAATCGAACGTTTTACTCTCAGTGGAAGAAAATACGTTGAATTGACATTTGTAAGAAACTTGTTTCATACAGCGCTGTCTTGAAATATACGGGAAAAACAGTTCTGCGATTTTTTTCCAACTAAACTCATGGCCTTAAAAGCCACAATTCAGGCAGAAATAAAACAACCAAAATAAAACATTTCAATATAATAAAATTAACAAAAAACATGCCATAATTTTACTTAATTTTCAATTCTCTGCAGCGATAAATAAAAAAATACAACGAAGTCGGTGATCACTCCACAAGACCTTAAATTAAAAATAATAATAAATAAAAACACCAAATAAACAAAATGATATATGACAAAAAGCCAGTAAAAAAATCAATAAGCAAAAAAATATAAGACATTTTTAATCCACGACATCTTGAAGAAAACCTGAGTTAAAAGTAACATGACCGTAGCGAGATTTAAGGGAAAAAATGTAGCTTACGTTTAGTGTAAAGTTGAGGTGTTACGAGCACAGGTACGGTATACAAGGGCACCGCGCGCGAGTTTGTTGTGCCGGCGGGAGCAGATCGCGGCGGTCGAGGCGCAAGGCGTGAGGCGACAAGGCGCGAGGCGAGGCGAGGCGAGTGAGGCGCGAGGGTACGAGTGCACGGAGCCGGGACGTGCAGCCCACGCGATGCCTGCCAGCTACTGGCTGGAGGCGCGCGGAGCGGAGGCCCGCGCAGCCCGCCCGCCCACGGCCGCGAGCCGTCACGCCACTTACCCCACAATCTTTACATCGAATCGCACCAAACAATTCATAATTTCACAAATAATCCGCAAATGAGAATAACCATGTCCTTAAACATCGATTCCTATGCATTCCTTGGGACAGTAGCGGCAACCGATGATTTATTCGACTTTGTTCAGTTCCGCCCACCACTTCGCGCTTCTCTCAGTTCGAAGTGTCAAAGGCAGTTTCACAAATGATATAATCAATTTAACTGCTTTTAATCCTACCTAATGGTAGTTATATCTAAAAATTAGAAAGATGTCCAATCATTACCACAAAGAGTTCTCTTTGTGGTAATAATGAAGTTCGAAGCAATTTTTAATTTTAAAGTGTGAATAAATTATCGTAATAGGCTATTACTGGAAATTTCCAGTTATCAAGTTTATAATATTAAAACAGAAGACGAACGGTAAGACTTAAATATTCCATACCCATTTTTAGCAACCTCATTCTGTTGTTTTAAAATAGCATAATCAAAAAGCAATCTAGCCCTAGGTAGCATGTTTTGCCGCTAGAGGTAAGCAATTCAGAAGTATGCCACTAAAAACATTGCACGAGTCGCTGTTATACTGGGTTGAAAACAGTTGGACCTGTAGAGCCACGGGTGGTAGGTACAGTCAACGGCACATCAGGCTCCCGTTTTTTATCTTGCTCTAGCCAAATGACATTTCTTTGCAACAGAGCAAGGAGGACTGACCAGAAATGGGCAGCGTGATGTGCCGTTGACCGTACCTACTTCGGCGCCCTATCTTCCTCTTTTTTAATCAAAGGATCTCATGTAGAGTCGAGGTCTTGAATCTGATCAGTGACGAATTCAAAGTTTTTTTACCCGGCTACGGCGAAGTACAAGGGAGAGTTATCACTTGGACATCTATATTATGTACTAGCTCTGACCCGCGACTTCGTCCGCGTGGAATAGTGACATCCGGCAGAAAAGTATAGATAGCTGTGCCCGTAACTCCGTCAGCGTGTAACACCTTGTGTCTTATTAAGTTAATGTATTGGTAATATTGTTTAGATCACGTTCACATGAGGTTTAACTGGTTCAATGCCACAGCACGCACCGGTGCGTTTTAACAATTAATTTTCTATTGTAATTTTTGATTGGCAGCGAATGGGTTAAGTACCATAGAACGAAAACACTTCAGCGCAAAGCTTCCGGGTAAACTATATTGAAAGTTGACCCGTCCGGCACGTGAACATAAACATTTCTAGAACTGCTTACACGGGAAAGAGCAACGTATAACTAACCATGTGGGAAACGGTTCCTCCTGCACCGCATCATGTTTCGTTGTTGTTGATTTCTGTTGTTTTGGTGTGCAATAAAGAATATCTATCTAACTATCTAACCTGTTAAAATTTGAGCCTCGATTGTATTTTGTTGCAACTTTTAGTCGAATTCCATTGCAAAGCTGTGGAATTAAATTTCTTGGTCTTAAATTTCACAGCAGTATAATCGGAATGCCAACTTATAAACAATTTCATGAGAAGGAAGTCCGGGCGTACTTGAAAAATTTAAACATTATATCGGGTAACTAGTGGTTTCTTGTTCATCGACCTTTCTATTTATCGATCTTTAAACTTTGATTTCCCCCTGTATATTCGACATTCGACAGTATTTTGTTATTAATCTCAGATGGCTGTTCATTGCGAGCAGTTAAAGAGGACCTTTCACATAGCCAAGAATTGTTCCTATTTATATAGTTTGTTACGTCACCGTAAACCGACGATATAAGATATGGTTGAGATTGCTCTATACAACATTATTCAGGCGTCAGAATAAGTTCTCCTTGGTGTAGTTTACCTTCACCGATCTTTAATAATGTAATGTATAATAATTAAAATTGACTATCGCCCGTTATCTCCAGTTCTCACTCGCATGTTTATAATCAAATGCATCTTCTTTTTTTATTTATTTTTATTTATCATTTACTCTCTCATCTTACTATTTTACCTTACCCACATACCCTGAAGGTTGTCTGGAAGAGATCGCTCCCTAGCGATAAGACCGCCTAAATTGTGCATTGGTCTTTGTAATTTAATACAACTGTAATGTTATTGTGCAATTAAGAATATCTATCTATCTATCTATCTATGCACCGATTGTTTATCACGCCACAAATAGAAGCTTTTCAGGCAAGCCCTTACCTCATCAGCTCAGGTCCCCCTCCCCCGTGGGTTTACCGGTAAGGTTTGGCGGAAATCACCACAAAATAAAACCGTGGTACATTGGTCGATCATTTTGTCGTATATCCTTTGAAGTTCTGTCTACCGCTTTTACTCCTTTTTGATGGGCCATCGTACATTTTTTTTTATAGTCGTCTTGAAGATTGCCTCACTCCACCTGATGGGAAGCAGCCGTGAGGTCCAGATATGGGGTTGACAAACACAGTAATGGACAACTACTTTGCTTGTCAATCACTTGCGCTGGAAGAGCGTTAGACGTCTGGATAGCACGCCACAGGAACGAATCACCGAACCTTTTGGTGCGGGCCGACAGTCGCTGGATCGTGTGTGGATGTTGACGCAGACCAGAGCGAGTGGTGGCGGTACATGCATCCCATAAGATAAATATAACACTCGCGTAATACCTTAGCTTTGTCGCTATTTCTTGAAATACCACTGGTTGGACTTTCCACACAAGAATATTCCTTATAGCATGATTCTGTATTCACACGCGATGACTTATTGGCGTATTTCATGTATAACTTTGATGTTTCTACACCGATTTACATGATTCTTTTTTGCCAAATATTTAAGAGTATTAATTTTATTTAATTAGGGACGAGTAAGAGTGTTGTAAACGTAAGAGTAAACAAATATAATCAGAAAGCTCCGAATTGCTAAGCTATCGGGAGTTCCACGTGTTATTGTTAGTCAACCATAAAATATAAGACATATGTTGTCGAGGAATATTTTTATACATATAATTTGAAGAACATTTCCGTCATTTATGATTTCTTTGTAGCCTTAACTATTAGGGCTGCACACGCGACGGAAGCTTAAAAAATTGAGCAACTTCTCCTGTTTTCCTAATATTTCCCTTCACTGCTCTGCTCCTTTTGATTGTAGCGTGATGAAAAGTGTACTATAACCTGCCCAAGAGTATGAAAAATGAAAAATAAATGTGCCAAATTTCTTTAAAATCCGTCCAGTAGTTTTTGTTTCTATAACGAACATACAGCAGACAGACAGACAAAAATTTTACTGATTGCATTTTTGGCATCAGTAGCGATCCCTAATCACCCTTTGATAGTTATTTAAAATATATTTCACGTCAGAATTGGCCTCTCTACAGATTTATTATAAGTATATACAGGGTGGCCCAAACGGTGAGGATAAAAAATTTTTTTTGGGTTCCTGACAAATAGGGGTACCCGAAAATACCCCATGTATGTTTGCCGATTTTTTGTAGTTTTTGAGTTATGATTTTTTTAAAGTAAATTTGAGAATTATCGATCTGACCTCCTAAAAAAATTTTTTTTTCGTAAAGTATGCATTTTTTACTAATTTATTTTTTTGTGACATAGACCTCATTAGTTGTACTTTTACCCATAAAATTACCAGCTTCATGCCATTAATAAAAGGTACAAATTAATTGACCAAAATAAAAAAACTGGGGTGAATGCGAGTCACAGTAAAATTTTCAAAGTTAAATTAAAAATTTAAAAAAAAGTTCCATGACTTTTAAGTAATTTCAAAAACTGCTCAAAACCCTTATCTTCAATTATAATAAAAAAAACTTGGTGCTTAATAGGCCTTTTTTAGCCGAAACTTGCCTTCAAGTAAACAAAGGTGGAATTTTCTGAGTTAATAATTTGTTGTAAAACACCTTTTGTTAATTGCTAGGGTTAATGTGGGTTGGACATAACATGGTCAATAAACATAAAGTGAATTAATTTAGGATTTCTTGTTATTCTAGTATCAGCCCAGTGTCATTTATGTACGGAATGTATGTCGTTTTGCACGCACGAGTCCCGAAGTCGGCCCGAGCTGTAAGGCGAGGATCAAAAATTGGGACGAGTGAAAACGACATACCCATTCTGTATCGGACAACGATTTTTAATACATTTGCGTTCAAAATCATGATAAAACATGGAAACCTACGTACCAATGATTTACTAAATTAAATCTTGGAAAAAGCATGAAAAAGCTAGGATTGACAGTTTCCCGGTTCAAACGGTAATTAAATTGGTAATTACATTTAAACATGGATTTCATTCGAATCCCAGAAAATCAATAAACGCCTAATATTTTATTTTTGGTAAAGTTCAACTAATCTCAGAAATTCATTTTGACAGCTGCTAGTGTCATTAGAAATTAAACTTTATACAATGCTAAAAGGGTTCAGAGGAAGGCCCACAAAAGGTGGAGTGACGATTTGAGATTCCATGAGAAATATTGGCAGACCCTGGCACAAGATCGAGATCTATGAAGAACATGGGGAGAGACCTTTGCCCAGTAGTGGGATGAAAAAGGGTTCAATTGTTATGTCCTTGTCAAAAGTAAAGCCGTCAGCAATTTAACTTTTATTTAAATAGACGTTTTTTTTCTTCCTTTCAAATATCCTTAATAATATTGGATTTTTATTATTTGATACTTCGGGACAAGTGCAAAACGACATAATTCATTCCGCACTTGTATCGCTAACTACTATTCATGGGACAAAGACTGACTTGTGCTGTTGAAATGACACTGGGCTGATACTAGAATTACAAGAAATCCTAAATTAATTCACTTTATGTTTATTGACTATGTTATGTCCAACCGACATTAACCCTAGCAATTACCAAAAGGTGTTTTACAACAAATTATTAACTTAGAAAATTACACCTTTGTTTACTTGAAGGCAAGTTTCGGCTAAAAAAGGCCTATTAAGCACCAAGTTTTTTTTATTATAATTGAAGCTAAGGGTTTTGAGCAGTTTTTGAAATTACTTAAAAGTCATGGAACTTTTTTTTAAATTTTTAATTTAACTTTGAAAATTTTACAGTGACTCGCATTCACCCCAGTTTTTTTATTTTGGTCAATTAATTTAGACCTTTAATTAATTGCATGAAGCTGGTAATTTTATGGGTAAAAGTTCAACTAATGAGGTCTATGTCACAAAAAATAAATTAATAAAAAATGCATACTTTCCGAAAAAAAAATTTTTTTATGAGGTCAGATCGATAATTCTCAAATTTACTTTAAAAAAATCATAACTCAAAAACTACAAAAAATCGGCAAACATACATGGGGTATTTTCGGGTACCCCTATATGTCAGGAACCCAAAAAAAATTTTTTATCCTCACCGTTTGGGCCACCCTGTATACAGGGTGTTTCTTCTAAGGTGTCAAGCCGGCGCGAGCTGATAGTAGGGTACCATACCTATCGATTTAACCCCCATGTATGTTCTACGATTTTTTGTAGTTTTCGAGATAATCATGATTTTGTTATTTTTAAAAAAATTGTGAGCACTTGGCTTTAAATAATTATAACTTTTTTTTTGTTTGACTTTTATTGGAAATTTTCTTTTTATTAAAATCTCTACTGATTGCAGTTTCATGATAAAAATAATCCCTGTCCTAACTTTACTACAAGATACAAAAAAAACGATTTATAGTGAAAAAAAAGTGAATCTTGCAGAACATAACGAAAATTCAATCGTAAATTAAAAAAAACAAAAGGCATTCCATAGCTTCTTACTAATTTTAAAAACTGCGCAGCATCATAAGCTTACATAATAATACAAGAAAACATGTCCTTCGTGGGGCATTATTCGCTGTAATTGATGCTCAAGTCTTGAGTAAGTATCAGAAATAGTGTAATTTTCATACTCAATAATTTTCTAGTATTTTGGCATAATTTTGTCATTTCTGAGATTTATTGTCTTTTAACGTTTAAACAAAGCTCATTTGTTAATAAAACAGACATTTTTAAGTTCCAATCATCCGAAAGTCACAACTCCTGTTGTAATTAAAATGTTGAAATTGAGGAAATCGGAACATGTTTTGAATCGATTATCGAACTGTTTTGAGTTACTATGCTCAAAATACGCGTACCTAAAAAATAATAAAGATGGTCCGGTTTCCTAAATTTTAATTCTTTTTTTACTCCAGGAGTTGTGACTTTCGAATGATTGGAAGTTATAAAATTACTGTTATATTAACAAATGAGCTTTGTTAATATAACAGTAATTTTATAACTAAACCCGACTGAAGGGGGGCCCCCTTTAGTCGCCTCTTACGACAGGCGGGGGGGGGGGGGACCGTGGTCGAATTCTTACGCCCCGAACCACAGGGCGAATGTTTTTTGTTTACTTAGGGTAAATTCGTTTAATCATTAATTAAAAATGAAAAAAAAAATGATAAACTCAAGATAAAGCAGGATAATAATTACTAACCACATACCTACTGAACATTTAATTGAAAGTAAACTCACGATAGTTTTGTACTATAAACATGTGGATTTGAGAACCTATAACGAAAATTAAAATGGTAAATAAATAAATAAAAACTGAATTTTATTTTGAATCTGTTGGTGGCTTGTGGGGCCAACCTTTCATTGGCCTCATTCCTTTCATTGGCCCCGCCAATGAAAGGAAACAAAGAACCCCTCCTTTGTTTTAAAAAATGTACTTATATGGCGAGCCAGACTTTCAAACTTCGGATTTCTTTACAAAGTTAAAAAAGTGATTCTGAATCTCTATTGAAAACTTGACAGGTTTCGTAAACAATGGCCCGTTTGTTTGACACAGCACAAGCACGAAATAATTAAACCCAGAAGGTCGGCTCTTGCTGTTTTTTGATATCGAAGTTAACGAACTAACCTACGAGCTATGTAGGGTTGTCGCCCGGCACGACTTAAAACATTATTATGTTATGTTGAGTTGAGAACAACATTCCTAATATAGTTACAAATACTTATTTTTGCATAATCACTAATTTAAAAATAGAAATGATCAGGGCTTTATTTTAATAACGTAATTATTCAAAGCATTGAGTACCTACTCTATAACTTAATACAACAGCCCTACGCTCTACGATTTCCCAATAATACTAGGTATCACTTGGATACTCAGCAACTAATTTTTAATAAGGGCAAGAATAAAAGTGCAAAGTGCTCAAAGCGGTTAAATATACAAATGATGAGCTTTCTTTAAAAAAAAACCAAGCAATCATAGACACGAGTATCTTAGCAGAAATTTAATTATCCAGTATTTTATTATTCGATTTAATGTCAAACTGACACATGTCATGGTTGCTCTCGTACCAAAAATGATTGTTAATAAATATAAATTATTATTATCGAAGTTTTTGAAAGTTTTTGGCTTCATCATGTGAATAAACATGGTTGTAAAAAAACACTTAGATACCACTCAAATAACCTAACCTAAAGGTATGATCGATTATTTGTCAAATTTAAGATAATTTACTAGCTCGCATGATCAGGTGTGACCGATTAATCTAGATTAGAGTATTTGGAGTGCAACGGCCGTATTTCGCATATCCCCCTCCAACGGCTGTCCCCTGCTTGCACGATCGAACCTTTCTCTTGCAGGCAGTGACACAGTGACCGTTTTAGCGGTCGAGGGCCGGCCATGCTCCACTACAGAGTACTGATACCGGCCGTGGTCACCGTCTGGCTGCTTATGTCGGTGTTGGCGGAGACATCACATCGCGTTCGACGAGCAGAACCCGACCTTACTTTTGCCGAAACTGTTTATGTCAAGCTCTCTGGTGCATGTAAGTAGTTACATAAAATTATAATAACATTTGACTACAGAACTTTGTTTTTCAAAACTCAATAGCAAAAACAAAACACGCAAATCGACTTAAAGAATAACAAATAAAAGTGAAACCGGGAGTCCAGACAGATCAAAACCTCTAGAAGGTTTTGATCTGTCTGGACTCCCGGTTTCACTGGAACATTTAAATCTAAACTTAGCTTTTTTTTGTGATTATTGAGCATATTTATAACGTGTGCTCTAATATTTCGATAAACATGAAGCTCGAATTGAACATTGTTGTATAATTATTTGTGTTGTTTCCAGGTAGAGCTTTAATGGACCTCAGCTACACATCCGCCAACGATCAAGCAGACCTAATCAAAACTATAAAAATAACACATTTAAAAAAAGAAGAAATTAAATCTTTCTCGATTGACTCCGCCTATGTTGCCCTAACCCAGCCAGCTTTGTTCGACATAACTAAACAAACAAAGATTATTATACACGGATACAAGGATAATTCACAGTCTGCAGTACCTCTGAACTTGGCACAAGCTTACAACGAGAAGAACATGTTTAACGTATTGCTTGTCGACGCGGAGGAAATGATGAACAAACGGTATATCCTAGCCGTTCATAACGCTCGACTCGTCGGAAAAAGATTAGCGAATTTGTTAGCAAATTTAGAAAATTTTGGAGCAAATGCTGAGGATTTCCACTTGCTTGGAATAAGCCTCGGCGCGCACATCGCCGGGTGGGCTGGTAAATACTTCCGCCAGTACAAGAGGCACAGCTTGGGGCGCATCACTGGCCTGGATCCGGCGGGACCTTGCTTTTCATACGCCTACAGTGATCAAAGGCTAGACAAAACGGATGCCAATTACGTTGACGTTGTACATTCAAACCGATTAGTGCAAGGAGTAATTGAACCTTTGGGTCATTCAGACTTTTACATCAATGGCGGAGGACCAGGTCAACCAGGATGCTTCATGCCTTCCTGCAGTCATTTGCGAGCGGCAGAAGTATATATAGAGAGCATTAGAGTTCCAAAATCATTTGTTGGTATTTCTTGCGCCAGTTGGGAGAAGTTTCAGAAAAATGCATGTGCTCAAAACAATTACGCAGTGTTGGGTTACGGTTCCTCTAGTGCGACCAGAGGGCTTTACTATTTGCGGACTGCGTCTCAATCTCCATTCGGCCTAGGCATGAAAGGAGCGAAGAATGTGAACACAAAAGTAGATCCTTGGTTACAAAGTATGAATATAACTTAATTCGTTGTTCTCAATACCTATATCCATTAAGTTGTTGCCATATCGTTCTCATGTTCCAAGTTTGTTACTTTGTAATAAAGTTTGTTGTTGAAAAGTGAATTTCGTATGTTCGCATGGAATCTTCGCAAGTAATGAAACTTGGTAAGTGACTTAATTGCTATCAAATTTCGAAAAGTTACAGTCGATATAATCAGCACGTAATTACCTGAATGCTCCTATTGAAAAGTTTCATATTTTCAGCATTTCAGACCCTGAAGGAAAAATCTGAACGATGTAATAACCACATTGTTGTCCGTTTATACGTCTAAGAGCTGTTTTTTTAACAAGTCAGTTATAAATTATCAGACCAATAAATTAAACTCCGCAGATTTTAAAATGTATGTCGAAAAGGCATATTGCAACTAAGGACACAAATATAGATTTCGACATCCAACATTTCCAAATCTGACGATTTGTAAATTATTGGTCTGATAAAATTTTATCTAACTTTTGAAAAATCAGCCCTTAGTAACATATATAATCTTAAAGGGTACGAACCTTTCAAGATGTGTAGATCTTCTGTATAAATGATTAGCTGTTACCCCAAAGCCTTTCAACTAGAAATATTGCTTTTGACCTAGATACTCTCAAACAAATTGTGTGAAAAAACAAGTCACTGTCAGATTTTTTAAACTAATTATTGTGAAGGTGTTGAGACTTCCTGTTTAAATAAGTATAGTTTTCAAGCGGATGTCAACCTCAATGATACATTACATACTTAGTGTGCACTGTAGGTATTAAGGCATTTCACATCACAACAAACATGTTATGGTTAGCCAAATAATGCAATGTTCAAACTGTAATCAAAAATCTCTATTAACAGTCTTTTTTTCAACTCAGTTTTGTTTTTCCGTCAACTCGACAATACCTTTTATTTAGAACATTGTTCCCGCGTACACTCTCTTCAGTTCATGGGCGACACTCGCACTTGACCGGATGTGTTTGGTGGCCGGATCCTTGATGTTTCCGTGGCGCAGTTGTGACAGTGATCGGCGACGATCGCTGTTGTAAAGCAACACACGCCGGGTCGGAAATGAGATGGGTGACCACCTGACCGAAATTTAGTGATGTGTATTTCGGGCATCTCCGTTAAGCAGTTCGTCCCGGTTGACGTCGCTAGATGTCAGACGTTAAGCCTAGTCAGAGGCCTTAGGGCGGCTTGATAACATCTGACATTAAGGTTGCTCACTAACCTTACACCCCTCCAACAATCCGCACTGAGCCCGCGTGTTGAAGTATGGCTCAATCCACCTCACAGTTGAGGTGAGGCCTGTGCTCAGCAGTGGGACATACATATACAGGGTGTTTCAAAAATACCCCTAAAGACTGAAATGGCATAGAAACTGAATGAAACTGAAATAGTAGGTGTTGTCCCTTTTTTCATATATCTCATGGTTTCCATAAAAACGTACATCGAAAGTTTACAAAAATATCGATATTAATTCCCTCACTACCTGACAGCTGATAAGCGGTCATACCATGTCATCGAACCCATTTCGGTCATCGACCCATAGAGTTAAAAAAAAACAGAATGTAACTTATCTGTACTTTGTGCCTACCTCCTTCGTCAACGTGTAAAAATGATGCTTGGGCCTTGATAAAAACAGCTAACTTGAAATTGGTACTCAATACCACTTCACATGTACGTAAATTTGAGAAAAAAATGTGAAAACTTCAGCTATTAAAGTCAAACCACTTGAAATGAATTAAGTTCGTACATGATTCATACTTCCGATAGCCACATAATTATTGTTAACTACGTTAATATTCCAAATACTGCGGACGAAATAATTAAGTAATATTTCAGGTAGCTTGCTTTGCCGTGATTTCGAGCGACTTATCTGAAGTTATTCCATCTTTAAATGCCATTTGCCTTAGTCTTTTAACCTCCTCCGATCAGTACCAGGAGTAAGACTTTCATTGAGTTCCGTATAAAAATGAGCACGCTTTCGAGTGTGGAGTGGCCTTTTTGGAGCGCGGAACTCCATTTCAACTATTAGGTGGTACGAGCCATACCCTAACACGCAGGCTCTGTGAGGATTATTGTAAGGGTGTAAGGCCAATGATAAACCCTACTGTCAGAGGTTATCAAGCTACCCCGACGAGTCTTAACGACTGTCATCTGAGAAAATGGATTACCTACTACATTTCCATCCAATCACCCTAGCGTCCGTTGCCTAACATGTTATCGTATCCGATGCACTATTACCACTAAGCCATGGACACCTGTAATTAGTGTTATTTCGTCGTGAATTTGATTTTTAAAGCTGTGACACCGCTCTCCAAGGAACATATTTACCAGGCACCGCTCACGATTAACGCTTTTTTACGCAATAGGACCTACTACTACGACACACGTGCTTAACGCAGAAAATCGCGCGGCGCCCGCCTGACATACGAGTAGGCAGGTACCTACGTATCAACCTTGTTGCAATTGCGATAAACAAATTCAAAACAAAAACACACGAGTGATTTGGAAAATTGCATTTATCATTTAGGCAAAAAGGCTTTTATTTCTTACCTGAGGTTACGTATTAGTTCAATAATCATTGTTCGAAGTGGCCGCCTTCCTCGAGGATAACACTATTTTGTTGTCCTCCCAGCTAACATCAATTCACATCTCGGTTCTTCACGGTTGTACTTCAATCAATTATACCTACGCTTCACTTTGAATTAGTATTTTCAAATGAAAAATGTTATTTGGCTTTCTTTTCTCTCAAACGGCCACGAAAGAAACTGAATTCTAAAGATAAATAAACCATTAATCTCTTCACGAGAAAATTCACACAAACACACTGCAATCCAATTAACTTGACGGACCTAATTTACGTGAAAGTAATAAGGTCATCACATTTACCGTGGTCACGGTCACGTCACGGGACGCGGCAAGTGCAAAAACAAACTGAAGTCGATATTCACAAAGTTTAGGACATATCCTTGTCCTTGGGCACCTCTGATTGGTGGGGGGTGGGGGGTGAGGCGAATTTCGTCTCTATGCGCCCGAGTTACGATTCATATTCTTATGATGGGTTTCTTTGGTTTCGTTTCCCTTTTCGGCCTTTGCTAAGCAGCGCGGGCGCGGCGGCGCCCTTTGACATAGCTGGTAGGTAAGTACGGCGTAAGGAAAAGTGTTGGCTAAGGGGAAACTATTGTGAAGGATGTGGTTTTAGAATCTTCCTATCTCTAACCGTTTTTACGTAAACGGGAAAACAGTGATTTTTCCTATTATGACAAGGTTCTAACACAAAAAAATTTAATAGGAAAAAGTTTTTTCCGTATTCGGAAATAACAAAAAGATGCTACACGCTTTAACTAACAAACTATTAACACAATCAAATTTTTTTACCAAAACTTATATTAACTAAACCAAAGACCTTGGTGGTGCCGAGGGTTCCAGGGGGCTGGTTTTGAATCATCTGGTTCAGCTCCTGGGATGTTGACAGCAGGCTGCTCGTACCGATTCCTTTTTCCTGTCTCGGAGATGTAGGACGATTGAGCTGCACGTGCTGCCTGGAGCTGGCTTGATCCCTGGTAAGGCAGTTGATTCCTCGGTTTTCCGGCTGTGTCTTGGGCCACCGGAGGGGTAGCTTCAAGGACGTGGCGGGTCACGCTGTCCAGTCAGGGTCTTCTTGCCGTGTCGTGGTTTCGGGGTCTCTGCCGCCTCTGGTTCCTGGGATCCGTTGCCGAAACCCTCTTAAATCGAAGAGTTCAGCGCCGGAGTTCGGTTCCTACTTCAAAGGGCGTAACAGGGATCACGAAAGCACTTTGGGTCTTTGGTCAGCAGTCCTGGGTTCCGCTGTCCAGGATTCGTTTTTTGGTTTGTTTACTTATTTTAACCTATAATTTTCTTAAACACTAACCGCACTATAACTGTTATAACTTCTTTGTTTGTTGTCCGAAAATTCTAATTTTTGGTACACTTATTGGTTACGGGTCACACTATTTTTGCACAGATTTTCGCTCAGGGTTGTCACTGAAGAGTTAAAGTTATGAATTTTCAAAAAGTGTCCAGTTTTTCCGATTTTTCAAATGTCTCTAACTCCGTTGTCCTGCGTGCTAGCGTCTTGCAAAAAACTACGCCGGGCTCGTCTCACGGTTGCGCAGCTGGTCCAGGTGGTAGCTTTTGGCTTTTCACCTGGAAGCATAGAACCGCGTTCTGGGCTAGAGCTACCTCGTCATCAGCTGTGCGTGCAGCAGGATCCCCACAGCATGAGCGCTGATGCAAACCTTTTTGATTTCAGTAACACAAAGTAAAACAAATTCATTAGAACGATAGCAAAAAAGTATGGTCAAACGGCATGACAGTCTACCCATTTCCGGTCAGTCCTCCTTGCTCTTGGCTAATAATGTCACTGCAAGAGCAGGATGAAAAACGGGAATGGGTAGCCCGATGTGCCGCTGACTGTGCCTTTAATCAGACATTTAAATAAAGGCACCGCATTGTCTGCTTAGAACGCAAAAGCAGAAGTACTAGGGAAACATGAAGTCGCGCATTTTGGTTTTTTACCATTTTTACGAAACCATAATTTGGCAGAGATCGATAACATTTGCAAATTTTGCACCTAGATACAACTTAAAGTTGGCTTGCTATAAAAGTTTTTAGAAGTTTACGACAACATGTTGTAGGTACTGTTGGATCGTATTGTGTCAGTGCTTTAAACCACCATTCGACCATTTGTAGTAGGTGGCAGAAAAAAGAAATAGTAAAGTAGAGATCGTCCAAGCTGAAATGACGCGCTCCTACACAGCATCTACGCATGGTCACAATACACAAAGATATTGGTTCTTCAGTTGCCGGTTAGGCTCAAAAAAAGGAGCACGTACCGTTCGATCTCAAAAGTACTGTCAACAAGCATGTCTACAAGAACTCATCTACGGAGCCAACAGCCAGATACTTAAATGTAATATTTCGTCAAACAACTTATTTGATTTTTATCTTGTTGAAAAAAATACACCGTACTTAAATACTAATGTTATATCGTAAATTAAATACTAATGTTGGTGCGAATTGCTGGGATGTCAAGAACATAAAGGTGGAAAGCTAGTCTGCGCCTAGTGGTCCGATGAAGAAAAGGAGCTGGTGGAATCAGGTCACGCAACTCCTTCGCACACTCTCCGAAATGCAACCTGTAGAAAACCGACAAACAAGCTACCACCCTCCGGCGGTGTTCAAGGTCTTATAGCTTATCTGTGATGTCAGCGTCCCTCACAAGCCTCTCCACCGAGTCTAAAGCGGCCAGCTGGTACTTGGCGGATCCGTCGCAGAGGTGACACGGTACTCCATACATGGACGAATTTGCGCTTTGATTAAGACTATGATTAAGACTGACTGATTACTGTCCATCAACGTGTTATGTTAATGGCTGCAGTTTTTCGTGGCCCAATAATAATAATGTTTGTGTCCAGAACCTTCAACACCGTTTTTGGGGCTGAAATCAAACCTCTATCGCACTTTTGAAAGCCAACCCATCGTTATCCCATTCAAGAGAAACGCATATCCAGAATACAAGCTAGTGAAATTGCCATTCGTTGAAAGTCCTACATAATCTTCCCTTGCCTTAAAATGAAAAAAAAAGTAAAAAATAAAAAATACCAAAAATGTTATTCACCTCTGATTGGGAAAAATCCCGCACAACACAATGACTCAGACAAAAGGAGTGGGCGGGGCGGCCGGAAACACGATATTATTACCTTTCTGTTATGGCGCGAATATGAGTGTGGCCATCTTTCTCTTTCTCGCGCCTTCGAAGCGAGCCCGCGACCGCTCACGGACCTATGCGATTTTTCTAGAATAGATCGCCGTCTCTATCTTGTACGTACTCAAAGCTACATTGCCGTCCCATTCTAACTTGTGCGGGCGCACTATTCCCGACTAAAATGGACTTGCCCACCCAAGTTTGCAGACCCCTATTTGTCACGATGTGGCCTATTTTTGAAACAAATATCGATTATGGTTTCACAATAACATTTTTACTTACAAAATACCTACCACCTAAGGTTTAAGCCGGCATTGCCTCCCTCCATGCTGTAAATTCAAATATTGCGCCGAAAGGCGACGAGTGTCGAGGCGGCATCAGTCAAAGAGACCGCCGTTGCCTACCGAGCCGAGCCGCTGGTTTGTTTACATTTTTTTAGCTAGTCGTTTCGCAGCGCGCAGCCGAGCTAGTGTGTACGGATGGCGGATTCGTGGAAGTGGTGGAAGCGCGAGTGATTAAGTGTAGTTTCGTAATTAAGTATTAGACCGTGGTATTAGTGCGTGTGTTTAGAAAAAACTAAGTGCGTGTGTGAGTTAATGTGCGCGCTATCTCACTTTTTCTATGACGTCTTCGCAAGCTAATGACTATTTAGGATTGATAACCTCTCAATGTAATTGTAACGCGTTGGCGTTCCGGCAGTGCCAGTGGTCTTAGCGAGCAACGTATTTAGGTAGGTACCTATTAATTTTAATTAGGGTGGCAAGACTTAGTAGGTACACAGAATACATACCATAAGGACACGTAACATGTAGCGACTTGCCGTTTTGCGGAGCCATACAGATAGGTACCTACGAACCTACCTGCATACTTCGTCTCAACGTAACGATAAATATCCTTGTGTTACACGATTCAATGGATCAGACAGACAAGGAATATGTAGTACAGGGCCGTACTGTACTATGCTGATGTGCCGTTGACTGTACAATTAGTGATAATGAAAACGGCACCAGAGGTTGTGTGTTCGATATCTATCTACGATTTCTAATACGTACCTACCTATAAAAGTTTTAGCCTAAATGTCTCCGGTTTGATTGACTACATACCTACCTAACTACCTACCGGTTCGTGTTAAACTTGTTACGTTGATAACAATACGAATTTATTTTTTGCGGTTGAAATATTTGAGGCGTTCACATGAATGAAGCACCTTATGCTGCTGGCTCAAGACCCATTTTGCAATGAAGGTCTTGAGACGTCACATAAACCTTTTTTACGTAAGGCACCTTATGGTGCTAGCTTAAGACGCATTTTGCAATGGTTCTGTACAGGTGAAGCAGAGGCGATCGTACAGAGGTACTAGGCACACAGAACTTATTGGTTGGTTGCCGCTACTTGAAGTATTAGAAAGAGAGACAGTTAGAAAACGTAGGGGCGTGAACAATGGAGGTCGCTCCTGGTCACTCCCGGTAGGGTCAACTCGGGTTCATGAACCCGAATTTGTGCTGGGAATTTTTATGATCGATGTTTTTATTTTACGTTAATTTACTCGAAATTCTAATTATGAGCTACGACTCTAAGAAATTACCAAGGGACTCTTTTCAGGAGTTTGTATAACCCACTTCAGTTATTAGGGGTATTTTTGTAACACCCTGTATAGGTCGTTTATGTATGTTTATGTAACTAAAAACCGTCACGTGCCTGTACTACGCGCTAATTACTCGAAAAAAAACACAATGTATTCGTACTTTCTTTCAATTTAACAATAAATGTCACGAGGCTGGCGCTTGCGGCACTATTTGTAAACCGTTTCGTAAGACGTGACAAATGCCGAGCGCCATTGACAGTAACACCCGTTAAATCCGATTTTGCTCAATTAACCGCTAACAAAACAAATTGAAATTCAAAGTGATTTCAATCACTTCCAAAGAAAATTACCTTTGCTTGACATTCATATAGTTTTGTAACATACTTAAGAGTTTCGAAAGCCAATTTGAAACTTGTTTTACTGGTATTTCATTTAAAAGTTGGCAACCTGATGTGAAAACAATGCATTTAAAAAAAAACATTGTTTTAAGTTAGTTGTTTTTTCACATCATAAATTATGAAATCCACAATCCTTCGATTACACGTGGATTCCGTAAGTAAAATAAGTGTGGGATTAGGTGGCTTGTAAGTTATAACTCTTTATAAATAGAATCACAGCATATTATTGTCCAAATTAATGTCAAATGATATCTCACGTGTTGATGACGAAACCTTTACATAACAAAGAAGATATTTATTTATTATTTCTAGTACAAAATAACAAGCAAAAGACACAGAGATATACAAGATGGTGAGAACTTAATGCATAGAGGCAGTCTCTACCCGTCATCGCGTCAGCCGCAAGGCTTAATAGATAATTTGGGTGGTTTGGGCTGTGCAACTTGCTAACTTGCAACCTTCAATAATAACAGTTAAACTCATGATAATAATGATAAAAATACGTACACTGATTATACTTATAATCATGGTTCGACTGCCAGAACCGATAGCTGTAGACTTGATCAACCGGGGGACCCCTTCCAGTTGATATATTTTCATATTCCTCCTCCCCAGACACAAGCTAATATAGGAAATGGTTTTGCGTTTCACAGCAGCATCTAGTGGAATGGCCTAGGAGAAATGTTGTTAAGGTCATAAGGGGGAAAAGGGGATGAACTCACATTAGAAGGTATTTTGCTAAAACCATGGAAGTTGGGAAATTTCCAGATATCATGAGAGGAGGAAGAAGTGTCATTTTCGTGTGTGTGCTCCCGCTTGGCTGTTTGGTTGCACCGGTAACTAGAGATTTAAAACTAGAATCATTCATTCATCGTCATTTGCAATTGCTAAATAACGTTGGTGGTCGCTGTTATTTAGTACAAACATAATTATTAAGCTTTGACATCGTTGGATAAGCCATGGGCTTGTCATTTGCAGTCAGCAACCACAGGCTGTATTATATAATTACCTATTAGCTATATTGCGCTAAATTATTATAGTGCGGTAACCATAACGATGGCGACACCACAGTTACCTCAACAAACACCATTAGAAATCATTGAACCGTCCTAACCGTACTATTGCTATGTAATCAATCAATGACTGTTGACAATAATGTCATAAAGTAGAAGCCAGTTATACCCAGCAGTTCAACAGAGGGTTGGAAGCCTGATGTTCTAAAATAGAGGCAGATTACTGCCTAGTTTAGATTCCCACAAACACATATCAAAACATTATGTACTTAGATTAAGTACATTTTCCTAAAGTTTTTGGAGAGAAATGAATTATTATTATTTAAGTAGGTAACCCTCGAATAGACAAACGACATACCAATTCGGAGCGGTTGGTCCTGAAAGCAAAACGCCCTCTTGTATGAAACGACCATAACGCAGTAAGTCATGGGAGCAAATGGTCCGCAATTGAAAAAGCTTTCAAAGTAAATCGTCACTAATTGTAAATGTCATGCAAGCAAGACGTCCTTAACGCTTATGAACCTTTTTTTGCTGTAGCGGAAAATAAAACCTATTCGGAAGGAGAATGAGTTTTAAAAACAAACTGTCTGCAATTGACATTTTGATTACATGAAATCTATACATAACACAAAAGTATGAAGTGAAGGAGTTTGTTTGTTTGTTTTTTCTTCATGATTAAGTAGGTGCGCATTTGGCCGCAATCTTACCTGATCTTAAGTGATGATGCGGTCTAAGTTGGTACATGCAGGCCTAGCAAATGGCTGTTCACTCTCTTCTTGAAGAGGCCCAAGTGGTATTGCTGTGGAAACACTTCAGCGGGAAGCTCATTCCACTCCCTTGCTATTCGCATTATAAAGGAATTACCAATACGGTTGGTACAGATTGCCGGAATATCAACAACATAAGGGTGGAAGGCCAGTCTGCGCTTATCAGTCCGATGCAGAAAGGGAGCTGGCGTGATCAGGCCATGCAACTCTTTCGCACTCTTTCGCAAACGATGAGTATGTTTGATAGTATTTTTTTTCAACATGACGTAAAAATGCACCAAAAAATTAAAAAAACTAATTGCGGAGATCGAACCCGTGGCCACTGGTGCAACAGTCCACTTCTCAACCATTACACCAATTTCTATCAAATCAAATCGTTATAATATTTCCATTCGTTTCATTAGAAGTATTAATATTTAAAAGAACATGATGGTTTATCACACTCTTAGTTAATTGTTGTGATAATTAAGAAATTACTGATAATTTTCATGTAATTGTGTATTTATCAGTACTCTGTTGCCTCCGTCCGTTCTCTGGAAGAAAAAAACGGAAATTCGAACTACTAAAAACAAAAAAAAAATCTAAACTACTATCTACATAAACTGTCTGTCTTGGACTATGACAATATATTATATTTATTAGATTACCTATCTTAAATACCTGAATCCGTAGCATTCCTTTTTATAAAATATCCACAAAAATTGTCCATCTTTTGTGGAACCACCCTATTAAGTAAGTAAGTTAATATGCTACTAAATATTCTGTGAAAATTGTAAGACTACCTGTTACCGTTATTAATATACAGTAAAAATACCAAGAAAAAAACCCGTTTATTGTATGGGGACGCACCTTTTTAATTGCGGACGTTTTGCTCCCTTGACCATTTCAATTACTGTCATTTGATACTAAGGACGTTTTGCTCTATTGACAGATGCCATTTTGAATTACGGACGTTTTGCTCCTATGACATTTTGCTTTCAGGACCACCCGCTCCGAATTGCGACATACAACGCTAAGCAAGCGCTCACACTCATGCTGTCCTGTGCTGTCATGCAGCATGAGCTTGAGCCCGTGCTTAGCGTTTATTGAAGTTTGTGAATTCGGCGGTAAGAGTAAAGTGAATACCTAAATATCATTCTCCCAATGAGGAATCCTTTCTATTTGAAATGTATTAAAAGCAAATTTCAATGAGGTTGTGTTCATAATATTGAAATTTCCGTAATTAAGAACAGAAAAAAAAGAGTAGAGACCTTTGTGCTTGTCCGCCGAATTCACAAATGTCAGTCAACGCTAAGCACGCCGATAAGCGTCAAACAGCGGGACAGCATGAGCTGTCCCGTAAAATGACAAAAGAGCTGAAAGGGAGTTGGAGAGTTTTGTTTTGTTTATTAGTTACAGTTGAGTTTAGCAAACAAATCGTTTTATGTCGGCTACAGTGCCATATTTGTGTAGTTTTGTCAAACTTTGAGAGGCTGACATTGTTGTGTTTTTTTATTATAGTTCAGTCAGCATCAAAACGATGTGTGCTAACAGAGTGGTCAAAAAAGTAATTGCGGTTTGACAAAAGCAATTTTAATACTGTAATGATAGAGCCGTATGTCATTAGAAGCGTCACCAATCTTTTTAACAAGTAAAACACTATTTTAATCCTGTAGTGAAAAGATTGCGTTTCATTAAAATTCTAGACATATACAATTTGCGGCTAATTCTCCGATGATGGAAAACACCGATATGAAACCCAAGCAACCCGGATAACAGCAGTAGGCTTTTGCCCTTTCCCTCGACGAAATGTAGGCTCCTGAATGTCCCTTCACCATGACGGCAACAATCAGTGTGTTTCTGACTAACCCACTTACTTTGGGTAAGGTAACTTGGGTAAACCCGGCACTTTGTTACGATACGTACGAGAGTAGTCCTCGAGATCAAAATATTATTCGTAAAAGCGTTACAAATGCCAGCAGTATAACACTTACAAGTACCATTTAATGCACGGTTATAAATGGCAAGCTATTTGTATCGCAAAATTTAGTTGTGAATCAGAGCACTGACTGTCGAGCGGCAGTTTGTAATGAATGTAGCTAATTATGGGCTCCTAGGGAAGTGTACTCGTATTTTGTTGCCGCAAACACCTAATTAGTAAATAACACCATGGCACAGCCCGGCTAGTGCAGATGACATTTTAACAAATACACTGCACAGCAGACACTAAAGGGAAGAAACTCAATATTTTTAGAAAGCATTTAATTTTGTATTCACGAACGAGCTTGGCTTAATAAAATGTTATTGTTTAAAAAAAATGGTTGAAACCAAACAAGATGTTATTTTAGGAAAGATCCCAGTTCTCAAGTAACTTTTTCTGTGTAGCGAGTAACAAAATGTCGAATTAATATTAGTTATTAATTCGCCATTTTTAAACTTAGGTACCTAACCTTATTTTTGTTACTTAGGTGCCCAACCTTCCCCCTCATGGGTTCTCGCCTCGGCGTGGCGAGGGGGCCTAGTACCGGTGGTAGGCGCACTACCGGGAAGCGAAGAGAACCCAGGCGTGGCAGCGTCGTGGACTGGACACCCACCCGCTGCGGCCCCTAAGGGCGACGCGGGGATGCGGGGCCGGTGGGGCCTGCAGGCGCCTTGAGGCGCATGGTTGGGGCCGCGGCGCACAACCGGCTGGTGGGGGCCAGTAATCCGAGGCTGTTCCCTCCTGTACGTCGCGGCCCGGCGGGGCCGTACCGAAGGTTACGGCAGCGGAGCCGCCCTTTTGGGTGGCTCGTGGTTGCGGGCCCAGTTAGCGTACGGTGGCCAGCTGGCGCGTGGTACGGGGGTGCCGCCGCCAGCATTGCACGGGTCACCGCTGCCTGGTGGGGACGGCTTGACATCCTCGGCCGTCCCTTCTGGCCTCCCCTCACGAAGGGGGGGGGTCGCTTCCGGCCCGCGGGCAGGCGGGCTCCATCCGGGAGAACGCGCACAGGGCCTCGTGCTATACGGCGTGTTCCCCCACTACGGACGATCAGAGGGAGTAGTAGGGGTTTTAGTCGGTAGGGCCACTGGTATACCAACTTTCCAGTGGAGAGTCTGACATAACCCGTCCGTCCCCCGGTAGACGGGTATGTGTAAAGCATTTCCCCTACTTTAAAAAAAAAAGGTGCCTAACCTTATTTTTGGCGCTAGCTAGGTATACATTTTTATTTTTATTATAATGAAGCTGAAAAGGTTATTTATTACTTCTGCACTTGAATTCTTAGGTTCGCCTCCAAATTAATCAGAAGTAGTCATACATCGACTAATTACACTTCGCTTTGTCCTCGAAATTAAGAATAACAAAAATGTAGTAAAGCGTGTCGCGCTGGCCATCTACCACTAAAGTTGAAACCATAATCAAGAGAAAAAAAAAATGGTTTCAACGTCATATTCAGCTGTCACAGATTGTCAAATGTCATTAGCGTTTTAGTGCTCGCGCCATTCTGCACGATATTTTTTTCTTTCCCAAGTTTTAAACAATTTCAGGATCTTCAGGGATATTAAGCATCAAAAACACAAAGTCCAGGATTTGGGAATGCATAAGGAACGAAAGATTAGAAAAATTAAAGAAAGTTTCAAGTGGAAACTGCAAGAACGATCGAGTTTCTGGCGGATACCGGAAGGACTTTAGTATCATAACGGGTTTTTTTTGTGTTTTCGGGGGGAGGGGGGGGAGGGGTGGTGTGGGGAGCCCCCCTACAAAAGGGGGGGTTGCGGAAACCCCCCCCACCCGAGAAAAAAAACTGGAAAATAATCATAAAAACACTTCTTAAAAGGGAAAACAATGTCTTTCCCCCCCCTCCCCTTCCTCCCCCTCTAAAAAGGGGGGGAGGGGAATCACTCAAACTCTTCTGTAAGAAAGTAGCATGTGATGGATGACCCTCCCTACTGTTTCAGAGAGCAGGAGCGAGGTGAATCCCCCCCCCCCCCTTTTTTGAAGAGTTTTTTTTAAATAGTTGATTCTGGCGCTTCGCCGGCCGCTGCCGCGGCGCGCTCGCTACGCTCGCTCGGCTCGCGCGGTTTTGGTCACAGTTCTAACCTAACCTAACCTAGTGCTACTTCTAGTAAATGATACTTTTTTATGGCGGGGGGCTTCGCCCCCCGAGCCCCCCGCACCCCTAGTACCTTTCCCACATTATCATTCTTGTCTATTTTCTGACTTATCTGTGTGTATCTGTTACCTACTATTGTTTATAATCCACATTATACAGATTTAATTTCAGAAATAAGCTATAGTCTGATGCAACGAAACGTCAAAATGGCGTAAAAATGGCGTCAAAAAACCTAACTTTGCCGTTTTTATCGTAAACTTTGGGATTTTTTTTCTCGCTAAGTTTTGACTTCCGTCGACTGAAACTTCACAGGATTACTTGTTTTAATAAGATCTATTACCAAAAAAAAAATGAAGCTCCCAGCTTCCCGTTATGATACTAAAGTCGAGCCCGGATACCTGCCTACGTGAAAAACTGCATTTGCATTGAAAGTTTCTCAATATGTGTCTTCTCAATTTCCGAAGACGAATGAAGAATGAGTATAGCTCGAGTGGTTATCACCTTTCTTATCATGAGTTAAAAACTATCAAGTTCTGGTAAGTACCTACTTGAAAAACCATGCATTTGCTCTGAAAGTTTATAAAAGTCTAGTGTTCCCCTCAATTTTGTGTTTCCGACGACGAATAAAGATTAAGTATAGCTTATGGGGCTATCACCTTTCTAATTCATCAGTTAAAAACGATCAAGTACTAGTAAGTACATAGTAACTTGAAAAACCATGCATTTGCATTGACGGTTGCTAAAAGTCTAGCGTTCACCTTAATTGGGTGTATCCGAAGACGAATAAAGATTGAGTATAGCTTATGTGGCTATGACCTTTCTAATTCATCAGTTAAAAACGACCAAGTACTGATAAGTACATACTTGAAAAACAATGCATTTGCATTGAAGTTTTCTAAAAGTCTAGTGTTCTCCTCAATTGTGTGTTTCCAGAGTAGAATAAGGAATGTGTATAGCTCATAAGGTAATAACTTACCTTTTCTCATTCATTTATTTATTCATTTAAGAACAGTTAAAGACAATCAGGTTGACTGGTAGAGAATGCAATGCATTTGAATTGATAGTCCCCAAGTTTGGTGTATGCCCCAATAGGTTTTTTTCCAAGGAAGAATAAAGAATGTGTATAGCTCTGAGCGGCTATAACCTTTCTAATTACAAACCTTTATTACCCTATAATTTTGCTCATGCTTGTGTACAATTTGAAGTGATTGTTACCTACCAAAAGCAGTTATACATGTATTATGAGTATGTGCTTATGCATAATTTTGCTCATGCTTGTGTACAATTTGAAGTGATTGTTACCTACCAAAAGCAGTTAAACATGTATTATGAGTATGTGCTTGTGCACAATTTTGCTCATGCTTGTGTACAATTTGAAGTGATTGTTACCTACCAAAAGCAGTTAAACATGTATTATGAGTATGTGCTTGTGCACAATCTTGCTCATGCTTGTGTACAATTTGAAGTGATTGTTACCTACCAAAAGCAGTTATACATGTATTATGAGTATGTGCTTATGCATAAGTCTTCATTTAATTATTTTTTTAAATAAAGTTAATACTCTGAGTTTGTGAATGGATTACAGAGATTATTCCAAACTTTTTAACATGATAATGTATTTATATACATTACATTAAGGTATAACCTTAATGAGTGCTCAGTTAATTAAAAGTTTCATATATTAGTGATTTTCAGAAAGAAAACTTAGTGATTATCTGTCAGATAATAACAACTGTGTTACTACCCTATCTGGTCCCGGTGTGGGAAACTACCCTGTCTCCGTCGAGGACAGAACAGGATAGAGAGCCAATAATAATACAGTCAGAACCCACTTAGGTCTCATCTTACCCGGAGGAGCAGGATTTGCCTTAAGATTTGCCCAAACATATTAAGGTAAAAAGATCTAAACCATTTCCTTACACTGGGAATATACAAGGAGGAGGTCATAGACAGACACTGCATACCAGAAGATGCCAAAGGATTGGTGCCCTGTCTCCATTATGCTGAAATGGCTCTTTCTAATGTAATACTTTATAAAAATCAGGAATAGACACTGGAAAGCTCATTTATGACTGTTTGTTGTACAAACAGAAACAATGCTAAGGAGAAAATATGTGTGCTCTTTCTTAAAAAGATATCAAGGATCAATAATACACAACAAAAATACATGTTAATATAATTGGTGACACTTAGGCAGATACTTCAGGCTGCTGAGGCCATTAACAGGTCTGTGGCTGAAATTAAAAACAACACAAAATATCAAGATGAGATAAAATAGCATGAGATAAACTTTATTGCACTAAGAAAACAATCACATTGCAAAGCTTACAAAGATTTAGTTCTACAATGTAGGCGGCCTTATCGCTAAAAGCGATATCTTCTAGACAACCTTTCAAGCAATTTTTTAATAAACTGAATGCTTCCACTTTCACCACCAGGCAGGTGGTGAAAGTGGCTTATAATTATTCCCGTACGGGAATAATTTTAAGGCGTCTGCCTGCCAAGGCGACACCTTTGACAATGCCGACGGGCTCTTGGTATCACCAGCGCCGTCATGCACCGCCTGCAGCGCCGCCGCAGCGCTCTCGGATTTGCAACACCGCAAATAATAATACTGGTGAGTCATTCAGACAGTCTCTCATTGATCATTGGTGGAGCCAGTTGTTCTGTCATGGATTGAGGTTTATAAATAATCTGTTTACCAAACCAATGTACCACCTTCAGCAGAATTAAGTTCCGCAGAATTATTTAAACATGAGAAGTCTGATGATGATTCATTGAAATAATCAGTTTGTATCTAAGTAGTACCTACCCAGGTGGAAAAGTCATCATCATCATCATATCAGCCGAACGACGCCCACTGCTGGGCATAGGCCTCCCCCAAAGATCTCCACAACGATCGGTCCTGCGCTGTCCGCATCCAGCGGCTTCCCGCGACCTTGACCAGATCGTCGGTCCACCTTGTGGAGGGCCTGCCCACGGAACGTCGTCCGGTACGTGGTCGCCATTCGAGAACCTTTCCGCCCCAACGGCCATCGGTTCTCCGCGCTATGTGTCCCGCCCAGCCATTCAATTTGGCTGGTTCTCTATTGAAGTATTTGAGATGTGTAAATATCTTGTATTTCAACATACAAATGATTATGATGAAGATATGAATTTACCTGACCACCTTCAAGGAGACTTTAGTTAAGTGGAAAAATTCAGTAAAACACTTTTTGCAAGTAAAAAGGGGGGGGGGGCTGCATACAAGGATAGACGGCAAGTGGGCAGTGGAGTTTTTCCAAAAAAGATTTTTACATCAACTAACTAGAAATGCTTGGTGCATGTATTGCCAAAAATAGCTGTAAGTAATTTAAAATTATCATGCAAATTGACAATACAACGGAGATTATATATAAAAAAGGTGAGGTGGCGTCAGGTTCCCTCACAACTTTCTAAATAACTAGAAAATTCTGGCAGTGGTGCAAACGTCGAATACTACACGTTTGCCTCCTGACATTGAATAGAAATTATGTGAAACTGCCTCTGATAAATTTGTCTCCCGACGTAATCTTAGCTTCATCATCAAGCAACATTGCGATACTGCGTTTAAAAAATGGTTTAACTTATCATAAGACAGTCAAATCATATTAACTTCTTGGAAGCTGAATTGATATTTATTAAATATTCTATTGAATTATGGAGCGAATTATGGTACCATTGTTATCATTGTTAGTAAGTTCAAAAATAGACTTAAGTTCGAGTACAAAAATAACTTATCAAGGGGGTTTTATAAAACCCTTCCTATGCCAAAGTATAATTAGACATGTGATCCAGCTTTACTTTTAGAACTCGCAGTAACTCTGTATCATAAAAGTGATTTTATTTTTTTAAAATTTAATGGAGTGAATGTAGTTATTTCAAAATATATTCATCAAAATACTAGATTAACTTGACATCTAGGTTTACTTAAACCCTGTTTTTTAAATTTGACTTCCTTAACTAGTCGACCTCCGTCCTGCTGAGGCTTTTAAATTTTATTTGGATAAATCATGGACGATTATATAAACAACGAAAATATTGTTTTTTCGTCAGTTTTCAATAACTGTACAATCTCGTAGGGTCTCAAACTATTAGTCGGTGGATTATAGGAATCCTAACAGGATCCTAACCGAAAGTGAGATACATACATCTTTATTCATTGTTCATTCGACCAGACATGCAAGTACCTCTGCTGTACTCCGGTGTTAATTAACTTTATTAGAGTCACAACTGGTTGGAGTGAAGCTTCCTCTGTTTGCTAAATTCTATCAAAGAACAGTTTAGGAAGCTCCTAGGAATGTTATGCACATTCTTTAATGAATAAATAAGTCAACAACAACTACGGTATTACTGAAACTCATAACATAGTTGCAATATTATGTTGTAATATTTACAATAATGTTACAGTTATTTATTTGTATTAATATTTTTCTCAGAATGCTTACTTAACTACTGTAAGCAACCTACTGTTTTTTTTAGGTTTTTGTTTTTTTGTTTCATATGATACCTATGCTTCTTTATATCCCTTCATTATGCACATAATACTGTACTGCTTTCAAAGTCTACATTTTTGTTATTCTTAATTTCGAGGACAAAGCGAAGTGTAATTGATAATTAAACGAACTTACCTTAAGTAATTTCTTCGGACAAAGCCTTCGTGTAATTATAATAGAACTTCACTTAAGGTAAGTTCGTTTAATTATCAATTATAGGAGATACTTGTACCGAAGTGTGTATGGGTAGGTATGTGCTTACTTCAACACTTGCAATCATCATCGCAAATCACGCATCCACAACAAAGCGTCTAGTGCTTGCTTTAGTCGATCAGTGTTGATGTTATTGGCAAATACTGTTCCATTGCTTCGCATTAGTGGAGAAGGTGATCATTGTCTTAGATAACACGTTATTTAACTAACATCGTTAGCAGTGATGGAGCAGCAATTACATATAACGATATTGCTCATACATAAGTGCATATTAGCCAAGATATAAGTAATCTTGTAGTATCAACGTTTACATTATGAAATATTTATTTTTGATTCAATATTTGTTAATGCTTAATGTAAGTACATAATGTAAGATACATTGGAATACCAGCTTTAAGTTGAAATTTTGTTAAATGAACACTCAAGTTTAAAATGTTATAAACATATAAGTATACCATGTTATAAACACTAACCCCCTTATTCATAAAAACTTAAACAGCTCTTATAGAACACGATAACTATTGTATCGCTCTGTCACTGTCATTCTTGTTGCTGCCGCCATTTGCGAGTAAGTGACAGAACACGTTATTAGCTTAAACAATGCGTTAGCGTTGCGTTCGTTTTTATGAATAAGGGGGTGAGTGTGTGCCTACCGGATCTAATGAGATGAATTGTACGATATTCATAGCGTTGGCTTTATGTGTCTACGTATTTTCAAAATCAAGAATTTCCTGTAGAGGATGCTCTAATTGAGAGCGCCTTTGGGCCGCTGCGCGTCACCAGCTGAACTTCGACACAGTCTGCTGCTCGAGTTTGTTTGATGTTCCGCGCCTGCAAACCTTTCCTTAACGAGCGTGACATTTATACAACTACCTTTATAACTCAGAACGGCTCATAAACACAAACATACACGCGCTCTAGTGATGCGCCAACCTCGCTTATTTATCTCACGGAACAAGCTCCGCTAACAAAAACTTAGTTACGCAGTCTGACGAAATTCGCTCAATAGAAAATAGGGCCAATGTTGCTTCCCTTTAAAATATTTTACCTAAAGTCGCCGAAGCAGCCCAGTGTAAGTATTAGCCGGCTGTAGTGGCAGGGCACATAGCACGGAGAACTGATGGCCTCTGGGACCTATAACTTCTCTAGTGATGACCATTTGAGTCCAAACTCAGCGTGGGATGTAAGCTGGACGGATGAATTCAAAAAGATTGCAATGTTTTGGTGGGTGCAGGCCGGATATAACTGGCTGCTCTGGAAGCCTATGGGGAAAATACCTAAAAAACAACGGCTTACTTAGTGAAGGTAACTCCTAACATTCTTAGCTATTGGGCTTGTTTTTTGTGTTTTAGTCATGACAAACAAGCATGCGGAGCGCATAATAGTTAGCAGTTCCCACAGACCACAGCCTATTACTTGATACCCAAACCGGCTAGTTCAACCACCGTATGTCGACACTACTTGCTATTCTTGCTTCAACATGTGTATCGACCTTTAAATTGCTACCAATTTCGATACGGGATCTACCTACCGGAGCCTTTTGGCGGACCGGGTTTGTCGTTTCTGTTGGCAAAATAGCTTAAATTGTAGCTTGTTAGAAGCAATTGTGTAGGATATACTTTGTATAAGGAAGTCTAACGATCAAAGGACATTGTTTTCCGTCCATACATTGTTCTACAATGATGAATAATATCTCTCTGGGTTCAAAATGTAAAGTTTTTTTTTGTGAGAACAACATCTAAGCAATAAGCAGCAATAAGCAATTATCAAAATGTTTTTTAGGTTATACAGGGTGGCCCAAACGGTGAGGATAAAAATTTTTTTTTGGGTTCCTGACATATAGGGGTACCCGAAAATACCCCATGTATGTTTGCCGTTTTTTTGTAGTTTTCGAGTTATGATTTTTTTAAAGTAAATTTGAGAATTATCGAGGTGACCTTCTAAAAAAATTTTTTTTTCGGAAAGTGTGCATTTTTTATTAATTTATTTTTATCTAACATAGACCTCATTAGTTGTACTTTAACCCATAAAATTACCAGTTTCATCCCATTAATTTAAGGTACAAATATATTGACCAAACTAAAAAAAACTAGGGTGAAAGCGAGTCACAGCAAAATTTTCAAAGTTAAATTTAAAATTTAAAAAAAAGTTCCGTGACTTTTAAGTAATTTCAAAAACTGCTCAAAACCCTTAGCTTCAATTATAATAAAGAAACTTGGTGCTTAATAGGCCTTTTTTAGCCGAAACTTGCCTTCAAGTAAACAATGGTGGAATTTTCTAAGTAAATAGTTTGTTTAAAAACGCCTTTTGTTAATTTCTGGGGTTTAAGTGGGTTGGACATAACATAGTGGAATAATAACACGTAATGCTGCGATAAACCATTTATTTAATTAACCCTCAATCCTTCTTATAAATATTTATGAACACCCTAGCACAATTTATTAACAGTCATAATTTTTATTCTATTTTATTTATTACTTAACAATTTAATATTTTATTACTTATTCAGTTCTTTAATTATTTTTCATGATTTATTTATTAATAATAGGAGTATTATATTATATGCATGGTAGTATTTATTTATTTAACTATAAGCAAGACTACAATTAAACATCTATATTATCTATCATATTTTAAGCAATTATTATTCTGAGCAATAACAATAATGGCGGCACCATAAAATACTCATCTTTGTAATTTCGTCACTGAGGATCACCAGGAGTTCTGACTGTGATGAGAGCTGGAGCGAAAGTGCCAATTGTCGTCCAATAATGCTTTTTTGAGCTGAGTAAGCAGTTGGGTTTGCGCGCCAACTCCGGCCACAATGAAGCGGAAACGGAAAAACCGATTGCAAGAATTAAATATTTATTTTAAAATTGTGAATAATTGATTCTTATTTTCCAATGTTTCAAATAATGTGTTTCAGGATTTATTACGATGAAATTGACTATTATGATTAAATTAATTAATTATTTGGAACATGTTTTATTTAAGGGAACTTAATGACGGCGTGTTTCCGGCACTAAAATCACAAGGTATCATAAGGCGGAAACGGAAACTTATAAAATAATGAAATATGAATTAATTATTTCAATATATTTCTAAAAATGATTAACAATATTCGTTGTAATATTATTATTTATTAAATTAAACGGAGTAATCATTTTATCAACTCAAATTTATAATTTCACAATTAAATTAATTTAAAATCAGTTTCCGGTGCTTAAATCAACAAGATTCCTTTCAATTTATTTGTTTTAATATAATTTTATCGTCTATTGTTTATCAATTCGTCCATCCTGACTTAATTTGCGTCCCTGCAAATAAAAAAGAAATATTAGCTCACAATAGACAGCACCAAAATACAACAATTTCTAAATCTTTGCAATAGATATAATTTGGGATTGAGCTTATTGATAATTTCATCACAGTGCATAATGATTCTCTTCCGTTCCATTTACTCCTTTTTGTATCAATCGTCACATTTGTAACGGCCCACAGATCAATCGCCAAAATGTTTTAGGCGGCCCCTCGTTTAATTGCTTACCCTCAGATAATAATAGAAACGATTTTTGTACAATGACTGAAATTTTAACAATATCATTCCCCAAGACTTGATCAATAACTGTCACATATTTGTGACAGCCAAAGTAACAATCGTCCGATGTTTGTAACGCCAAAGGAACAATCGTCACGTATTTGTAACGGCCCAAAATCAATCGTCACATACCTGTAACGGTCCAAGGATCAATCGTCACATACTTGTAACGGCCCAAAGATCAGTCGTCACAAACTTGAAACGGCTGAAAGATCAATCGTCACAAACTTGTAACGGCCCAAAGATCAATCGTCATAAGCATCGAATGCTTATGACGGCCCAGAGATAGAACAATGTGTTAGTTCATATGATTTTGTTAATTATAATTCCGGAATATAGAATAGATCCAAAAGTAAATTTTGTCTAAATGAATCTATAAAGCTGTAAAACTTAGAAGTTACCATGATGTTATTGTAATTTAGCCCTCCAGTAGATCTACTGGGTGGCGCAAAAGTAAAGACACTATTTGGTTCAGCTATTACATTTTTTCTAAATTAGAAAACTAGATTTAGGTTTTTTTAAATGTATATTTGTGCCATTAAATTTCGTACCATTAGGATTTAAAGATGATGTCTTTTAAATGGTGACCTCCAGAGTTGATACACATTTGAGCCCTATTTATGACATTTTGCATAACTTGCCGTAACACTTCCTGCGATATGTTCGTTATTTCTTGACGAATGTTTTCTTTTAGAGCTGCGAGAGTCTGTGGCTTGTTCACATACACCCGAGATTTCAAAAAACCCCAAAGAAAGAAGTCTGGACTGGTCAGATCGGGTGATCTTGCAGGCCAAGGCAAATCGCCAAAACGAGAGATAACTCGGCCTGGAAAAGCGTCCCTCACTAAGTCCATAGTGTCGCGCGCTGTGTGTGCCGTAGCGCCGTCTTGTTGAAACCAGATGTGCTCCAGCCCCAATTCGTCCAAACTGGGTATCAAAAACTCACGTAACATGGTTCTGTAGCGTTCTCCAGTGACAGTTATCGCATTGCCTCCAGCGTCTTCGAAAAAATAGGGTCCGATCACTCTGTCAACACAGATGCCACACCATACAGTAACTTTTAGTGGGTGTAGAGGTGTTTCTTGAATAATGCGCGGATTATCAGTGCCCCAGAACCGAGTATTCTGCTTATTGACATGCCCTGAGAGATGGAAATGCGCTTCGTCACTCATAACCAATTTTGAAGGAAAATCATCCTCTTCAAGGTTGAGGTTTATGACGCGCTGGCAGTAATCTAGACGAGCTCGGTGGTCAGCAGGCAGCAGCTGATGAGTCATTTGAGTTTTATACGGGAACATCTTTAAGTCTTTCACCAAAATACGCTGCAGGGTCCGTCTGGAAATGCCCAATTGCGTGGAACGTCGCCTCGTTGATGTTTCTGGACACTCTTCCACATCTTCGCGCACAGCATCGATATTTTCAGCTGAACGGCCTGTTCTTGGTCTCCCAGACTTAGGTCTATCCAATGTTGAGCCAGTTGCTTCAAGGCGTGTGGCAAAGCGTCGAATTGTGCGACCAATCGGTGCCGGACGGTGGGGAAATCGTCGACGAAATTCACGTTGTGTTCTTATCACTGATGAATTATTCCGTAAGAACATTGACACAATTATTCCACGTTCTTGGGGAGTAAAACGGTCCATGTTTATTTTCAGTGTATTTTACATTTGTTCACTACACAATTTTCAACAACAGAATGACAGAAAATGTCATATAAAAAAAAAAAAGTATTTTCTTTAGTGCCAGTACTTTTGCGCCACCCAGTATTAATTCTTCAGTACTGTTGACACTTGAGTCACTTGATGTGCTTTCGCTATCAGCTTCATTGACGAACCTTCTTAAGGTTCGCTACTAGGGTCGGCCGGAGAGAAAATCTGTCAAATTTGAAAGCGATCGTGACAGCTATGGTCACACAGTGGTTGGGCCGTGCAATCCGTGCATAAATGCAATGCATAAATCCGGACGACCGTCTTGGTGTAATTGTTTAGAAGTCGGCTACTACACCAAAGGTCGCGGGTTCGATCCCCGAACAGTACAAACATTTGTGTGCATGAACATGTCTGTTTGTATTGGTCTGGGTGTTTCCTATGTATGAGAAGTATGTATTTACAAAAGAAAAAGTATTTGAGTATGTTTATCCGTTGTCTAGTATCCCATAAAAACGGAGTATAATTAACTCACTTGGGGCTAGATGTCGCTGTGTGGAATAATGTCCAGGGATATTTATTTATTTATTATTATTATAAATCGCGGCATGATAATCATTTGATGCGTTCACCAAAGATATTTTTATTTCGCCACCCAATATATTTCAGGATATAGGGCAAACAAAAGAAACTAACCAAAAATTTTATTTTATTAAACATACTAACAAGCGGTTTTGCCAATTTTTTTTTTACACTATTATTTGCAATCTATTCTCGTGACCACGTTATTTGCACAATGTTATATCTGGTACTTGACGATTCCATCGAGATTTAGTTGTAACTTGGTTTATCCGTTCGATCATCATCAACACAAAATATTTCTTACATGCAATGCATATGATATAGCAATACACGGAGCCATTTCTAGTAACATGCAGAAGAACCCACTAATAAATTGGTCTCACTTGTAATGAAAAGCTGCAAGAAGCATTAAAGGGAGCTATCTTGTTACTAACTAAAACGAGGGATTTAACAGTTGTCAACAGTTGAGACACTTTTAGTGGATAATTTATTTTAGATAATAACACTTGAGTATAATACCTTTAGTCTCCTGTAGAGGCCATCGTATTTCAGGCTTTTTACGCTGAATTTAATACAGAATCCACCGTGATCTTCATCTTACTGGAATTGATCTACGAGTAGAGCATAGTATGAAAGGAAGTCACCCTCCGCGTTTTTCTGTCTGTTTTTACATAAGCTTTCACTATCTAAATGATAGTTGATGCTAATTATATTTTCTAGAACGTTTGTCTGTATAGTTCATTCAAATTACTACAGGGAAAAGCTGTGTGCAAATAGCCAGTTAGAGATAAAAATGCTTGCACTGCCATTTTTCCATGGCTGACGTAAATATGATAATTCATATTTATATCAAAGTTCTATCTAATCCATTTTTTTTTAATTTAAAATGGGTTTGCGTTTGACCTCAGTCTTGCCAGCCACGCTTACCCAAAAAATGCCTATTCACTCTTGCCTCGAAGACACCAAGGTTGTATGTATCCGGAAACACAGACGCAGGGAGGGCGTTCCACTCCTTAGCGGTGCGGACCAGAAAGGAAGCACCAAACCGCTTAGTTCGGACCGCTGGAAAGTCGACCACATGGAGATGAAAGCCCTCGCGGCGTCTTGTGGTCCGGTAGTAGAAAGTAGAGGGTGGTATCAGGTCATGAAGTTCTTGCGCACACTCTCCGAAATACACCTTATAAAAAACCGATAGACAGGCAACTCTACGCCGATGCTCCAAACTCGAGTTTGGTTCCAACGAGCGTCTCGTCACCTATCAGTCTCCTGGCTCTTCGGTCTACTGAGTCCAGTGCATCCAGCTGATACTTGGCAGAGCCATCCCAGAGGTGGCAGAAGTACTCCATACACAACCGAATTTGTGCTTGGTACAATTGTAAAAGCTGTTCCGGTGTGAAGTGTGTTTCCATTTCGAATAACTTGTCATTATGTTCTATTGCTATAACTATTTCTGTTTCGTATAAGCAAACGCAAACTTTAATTTTTTTTGCTCGAGATCTCCATCCTAATTACTATGGAACGAGTGGAGTTTCTTTGACAGCCGTCTGCGCAGTCCCGCAAGTCAGTCTTCCACATGACGCCGGGTGAGTGCACGTCACTGCGTAAAGAATAGGAAAACGAAATGGCAACTAGTACGAAATTGTCAAACCCAAGAGAGCTTTTAATCAAGTGTACTTATAAATATAAACCTGCCATATATCTCTCATGGTGAATCATGATAAAATCATACGTTTGATAAATTATGCATAATGCATATGAACAAACAGTACGGAGGAAAAAAAATAAAGTTGTACTATTTTCAACAAAAGACCCTATGTGCGCCTATTTCGTGTAAATTATCCGCGTAATTATAAATGTCATTTTCGTCAAAAGCGACGTGCGCTCACCTTGGGGACATGGGGGGGAGTGAGCTGCGACGGTGCGCGGACAGCTATCAAAGAAACTTCACTCACTCCATAGTAATTTGTATGGAGATTTCAAGCGAAAAATTCGGAATGTTTGGGAATTTTTTGCACAAAACTGAAATAAAGCAATGAAAAACAACTGATTGGCAATGCTTCTTTGATATCTGATCTTTACACGTTATTTAAAACACGTAAGTTGTTAGTTTATATGATGCATAAACTTTTGAAATACGGGAGTGCGTTTTGCACGTTTTTAGCGATATTCTGATTTTTTTTCACATTAATCTAGTAAGTTGATCCATACACTGGAAGTTTGAGCTGATTGTGCAACTCTTTGACTACTATGACGATTTTTTTCGTGCCTCATACTTCATATTTTCTATATAAAACTTTAGTTTTCCCGAGAGCCGTTTTCCTGGTATCGAGCCTTAACGCATCACTTGCAACGATAGCGCTAAATTTTTTATAACCTTTCAGGCCTTTCAACGACGTTATGACATATCTGTCATTCCCAAGACATTTCGTGATTTTATAGGGCCCGCTGAACTTTTCCTTGAGCTTCCTTCGGGCGTCTTTTGTTGCTGCTTCAGATTTATGCCACAAAACCAAGTCTTTGACTTTGTACTGTGTAGGTTTTTTCCTTTTTGCGTCGAATCGTTTCTTCATATCGACAGCTTTCTTTTGGATGTTGATGCGGGCTTGCTCGTAGTTTCTGTTCACAGTTTCTTCATCGTCTCTCATGTTTTCAGACATTCCCTGCAGTAAGGTGCGAGTACCTTTAAACATAAGTCTGTACGGGTTGAAGCCAGTGGTTGCATTAACTGTGTTATTAATTCCCCAAACGACTCTACTGAGGCAGGGCCCTAACCATGAGCTCTTATAGCAAGATTATTTCAATGTTACTTTGCTTTTTCGTACCATGACGTCTTCAAAACAATACTTATTAAGTCCTGCTATCCTTGAGCAATATTGCTGTCAGAGCCCATACAAAATTGAGAAATTGGTACCATGAAGTGCTTTTTGACAATCAGCAATATTGTTTTAAGGCATCACGTGATCTGTTGCCATGACAATTAAAATTTTGTTATTACGTGAAATTTGGCAACAGCGCGTTCACACGGGTTACTTTTATTCATTAATTTACATAACAAATTCTATCGTTAGAAAAGTATTCTCTTTAACTAAAGGTAGGTTATTATTAGGTAAAAAAGTTAAATAAAAGATTATTCATAATGTTATTTAACTAAGTTAACTAAGTAGACAATATTGTATCATAAATTTATCTTGAATACATTTCGACGATGAGGTGCGAGTCTTCTTCACCCTACTAAATGTTCCCATAAAACCGATTTATTCATTTCAACTAAGCAAGAATACCTATTAAAACTAAATGCTTTTAAGCATTCCCCAAAAAAATATAGAAACATAATAGAATAAATTAGGTCATAAAATAACAAACTAAAGTTTGCGTTATATTCGAATACAAATAATAAATTCTGAAAAATAATCCCTAGTGTGATACACAATCGCTTACAAGTAAGGTTGCGTTACTTTTGCAGCAAGCTTAATTCAATATTACTTTTATTGACATCAAATGACATCCAACAAAGTAATCTTGCGAAGTGTGGGGAAAAAACGAATGATGATTCTGGTTGTTCACTCTTAAATATGTACTTATCATGCCAAGCCGTTACTGAGACTAAAATCAATTAAAAAACCAAATGCCATGAAAATTAAGCTACGTCTGTCAGTCAAATTGAGATTCATTTACCAAAGCTAAGCTGTTTTGTATTTGTATATTTTTCACTTCAGATACCTACATAAATAATAAATACTACTCTTAGGTATACCATAAGGGGATAAGTTTTATCTCTATTTTAAGTTGCTACCAAACGTGTTTTGTTTCATCAGCCTTCCTGAAAGTACTTTTCAGTTCATTGAAGTGCACCTGGTGCCGCTGGATCCGGAAGCAGAGTCGCTTTCCTAGGGCCGTGTACTGTAGGACCCAGCAGGAAAGCCGAAGTAGAGATGATCTCGTGGTCCCAACGAGCTTTGAGGTACCCTCGAAAGGGTTCTCCCCTAGTTCTATTTGTTGAAAAGAGATTTGAAATGATTGTCCACAATGGTTTTATGTTATTTGTATCATGCCTATTCAGGAGAAAGAAAACGAACGTTGATCACAAAAAATGGAAACATGGACATAAATATCTCAAACTTTAAAAAAATTAAGTGAGTGTAAAATGCAATGCTATCTCAAAAATAGAGCGACTGAAGTAATCTGATGCAGATCTGAGGCATTCGTAGCAGTACTGGGTGACTTAAGTTTATTAAACAAAAACAGTAATAAATCATTTCCAAAAATGTATTTGTTTTAACTCATTATTTGCAGCACTTGAAAGGTAATTTTATTATTATACACTTACAATCGGTTTGGTGTGATGGTTTACAAGTGGACTATTACACCAGTGTGCAGTGGTCGCGGGTTCGATCCCCGTATGTCTGTTGGTACTGGTCTGGGTGTTTCATATCTCTTTATATAAAAATGGATTGATGTTCGTTAGTCTCGCTAAAACTCGTGAACGGCCGGACCGATTCGGCTAATTTTGGTTTTGGAATAGTTGTATTGGTCCAGGGAAGGTTTAAAAGGTGAGTAAACATGAGAAATGCTAGGAATGTAGTGCAGAGCTATAATTTGGTTTTCTCTTAGCAAATGTTCCTACCCGTCACGTGACTCTTAACGTTTGACAACAGCACGAAGTCTGTCGGGACAGCTAGTCTTTAATAACTATGTAGGTATTCACAAAAAGAAAAGAAATTAAACATGCGTCTAGTATCCATCCATTCGGTTGTTTTTACGTGAAAGAGCAACACACAGCTATCCATCCACACATACAAACTTTCGCATTTAAAATATCAGTATGATACTTCAATCACGATATTTCAGTATCATGACGTGCTATACGACGGGGCACTTTGTACCTATCATATCAAGCACTGTATTCATTATGTATTTAAGTAGGTAGGCATGTGTCCGAAACCAACAGTACAAGTTTTATCTTATGAAAACAGAAGGATAGTGTTAAAATTACCCAATGTTAATTTTGTGTAAATGATTTTAGTCTTTCCCTAATTCGTCAAAAATATGAAATAATTAGGTGCCGCTTACTGCCCACTAGCGCCACCAATCGTTTTTTATTAATAGAGGTTTATTTCAGATATTTTGATAAAAACTGTTCAATATAGATAAATTTATTCTGTCAACATCTTTATGTACAGATAATATCTTATTTTAGGATCATAATTGTACAGTGTTTGTTTAAATATCTTAAAAAAAACACAATTCATGAAAACTATTGGTGGCGCTAGTGGGCAGAAAGAGGCCCCCATTTAACTGCTCAGTGATAGTAAGGGCCGGCGCCCACTATCGGCATCGGCACGCTTCAGGATTTTAAGGTGGCAAATAGCAATATACTTTAACATTATGGCAATAAAGTAGATATTTCCGTGATGTGTTCTCGTAAAAACAAAATGCATTTGTTCTGTTTCTGTTTCGGCATTTTCTACTTTATTGCCATTATGTTAGAGTATATTACTATTTGCCACCTTAAAAGCCTGAAGCGTGCCGATGCCGATAGTGGGCGCCGGCCCTTAGTCAGTTATCTATATTCGAATAAGTTTATTATAAAAGAGTTTACCTATTTCACAAAGAGAAATATATATTCTGGCAGCAACATTTTACTTTTTAACCCTTTTTTCCATAGCTAACTATGACACGAAAACATGTCAATGTCATGTCATGTCATGACAACCAGCGTGGTGAAATGAAACAGGAAAACTAGTTATTATTTATATTTATGATTGTAAAATTAATGATTATTCATCATCGTAAGCAATAACGGCATGATCCTTAATCTCCGCCCAGAAAGTAAAGGTTGATAAATCTAGCAGCAGGAAGACAAAGTTTTGATAAGTTTGTGAAGACATGGATTTGGATTCAATAAGTCATAGGATTTCTGAATAGATGTTTTATCTTGGATTTCAGAATTGCTAAATGTTGTGCATTTTAACACAAGCATATCAGTCCAGACAATCCTTGTCGGTAGGTAGCAATGATCTGTGAACAATAAACGTTAACGGTTTGAATGTCTTACATGCATACACATGCATATGTGAAACTGTGGAAAGTGAAATAAAGATTCGACTTATACTTAGTATTTTATTTTAAACTAGTTTCTAACATCTTTCACTGTGAAAGTTACACTACACTTAAAGCCGTCTTTTTTTCTCGGCTACATTTGCTGCGCGACATGGTGCAAAACATGAAGCTCAGCATGTTGATCAACGACGCGCAACTCCACTACCTACACGCCGCGCGTCATTCCACTACCTACACGCCGCGCGTCATGTTTTAAACCACGCGCGCTGTTGTGCAACGTCGCCGGACATGTTGAGTGTCACGCGGTGCTCGTCAATGAATGCCTAGTGGATACGCGGCTTAATTGTAGTCTGTATCTTTCATATTTCCAGCTGTTACTTGAAAACAAAATATTCAACATGCCTTAAGGTTTCAAAACCAAACACAATATGAACATTCACGTTAATGAACTCACAATAAAGTATCTTAAGCGATGACTTTCGTTCCACTTACAAGTTTATTTATTGTTGCTTTTTGAGCTTCTTTGTGTACCTACCGATAGTAGGTAGGTATAAAGATAACCGCCGAAGCAAAGGAAAAACGACACAAACCACATTTCCGCACTAAAATAAATCAGCCGCCTAAATCAATGAACAAATATTTGTCAAGCTATTTTATGGTCCTAAGAAAGAGTTCACTGTGGCTCGAGTGGCTTGATGATGTTTAGTTTTTATATAATTTGGAAAACAATGATGAAGAAGTTGCATTCACGGAACTTTTTTCGTGTGTCAGAATTGACGTAAAAGTATTCCTGCATTAAGGCTGCTGGTTGTCAAAAAGCCACGCTCACATCAAAACCAAATTAAGATTGTTTTAGGCTTTGGACCCCTTGGATGAAAAATTGACCGAATGATGATCTTTGTAGACTAATTTCGGCTGGCCTTTTTAGAAAATATTATCTTTAGTGTCAATGCCAGTATAAACAGTTTTTTTTGCAAGAATATTCATGCTAAGTATTCTTTTCTCGAAATTTTACTCCAAGCATGCTTTAAGACAATTCGGACCGTAGACTTCGTAAGAGATGGTGCTATATAGTTCATATAGCGCTATCCCTTTCTGGCTTTCTAAAAAATCATTCGTTCTTTCCCAACACTTCGCAGGACTAAAATGATTGACTTCATGGTACGGTTTTTGAGCATTCCTTCCGCAGTCCTGCAGCAGTCTTACTTTAAAACAAGATTGTTTTCTATAAGCTTATGGTTAGGGCCCAGATATCCCAATCTTTTTCTTCTTTGGTGCTTTTGTTAATAGCTTCAATCAGAGTCCTATTAAATCTCTCCACCTGGCCATTCGAACGCGGTGAAGCGATAGCGTTTTTAACATGTCGTATTTGATTTGCGTTACAAAAATCCTTGAAAGACTTGCTGGTGAATGCTGTCCCACTGTCGGAGATTATACGTGTAGGAAACCCAAACATACCGAAGATTTCTCCTAATTTTTCAATAACCTCTGCTGTCTTTGTTGACTTACATGGCTTTGCCCAGACAAATTTGGTGAAAGAGTCAACAATAACGAATAAATAGGAGTTCCCTTTACGACTTTTACAAAACGGGCCGGCATGGTCGATGTGGATTGTGTGCAACGGCTCGCTAACCTTCTCGATGGGATACAATTCGCCTTCGAGTTTTCCATACTGCCCTCGTTTGTAAATACAGTCTAGACAATTGTTGACATATTTTCTAATAAAGCGTGTCATACCTGGGAACCAGCAGTTTTCTTTTATGACAGTATCACATTTTTTTAGCCCAGGGTGACCGATGTCGTCGTGGTATTTGCGCATCACGTGCCATCTTCCGTGTTTAGGGACTGCAATACGCTGCAAATCGTTGTGGACTTTCCTGTAAATCTTATTGTCTTTAAGGATGTAACTGTTTTTCACTTCGGGATCGTCAATGTTTTGCTCTAATTTTTCTTTAATTACTCGAAGCTTTGAATCTTGATTCTGCATGCAGACTATCCAGTCCAACAGGTCAAGTACAAGTATCTCCTCGGAAATCGCATCTTCAACCGGTACTCTACTCAGGGCATCGACGTGTTTATGTGTGGATCCTGGTCGGTGTGCCACACTGAAATTGTATTCTTGAATGCTTAGCCACCATCTTGCGATACGAGGTAAAAGGTCGCGTTTTTCAAAAGTTTCTCGTACAGCGGAACAATCAGTTATTACCTTAAACTCAATTCCAGCTGGGTAAATTCTAAATCTTTTGAGAGACTCTACCACCGCTAAAGCCTCTAGCTCATATGAGTGGTAGATTGACTCTTCTTTGGAAGTCTTGCGACTGAAATAAGCAACTGGTCTAAATTGACCATTGTATTTTTGTAACAGAATTCCCGCAATACCCTTACTGGAAGCATCTGTGTGTACCTCTGTCTCTGCCAAATGGTTATATAAAGCTAACAAAGGTCTTGTTGTCAAGATCTCCTTTAACCCATCGAATGATTTTTGTTGATTGTTAGTCCAAACCCAAGGCTCATTTTTCTTCAAAAGCTTGTACAGATCACAAGCAATAAGGGCGTAGTTTTTGACAAACTTACGAAAATAACTTGTAAGTCCAAGAAACATTCTTAATTCATGGACGTTACTTGGCACTCGAAACTTTGTGACTGCATCACTTTTCTTCTGTCCTGGTCTAATGCCATCTCCACAAATGTCGTACCCTAGGTACTGTATTTCAGTCTGTAAAAATTTGCATTTATCCAGATTCAATGTTAATTTCGCGTCTCTTACTATTTCTAAAACCATTATCAATGTTTCTAATGCCTCATTTTCATTAACTGTTGCTATGAGAAGATCATCCATGTACGGTAGAACCTTGTCAAATCGTAACGATCCGAGGATTTTGTCCATTAGGCGTTGATATACACTAGGAGAATTCGCCAAGCCAAAAGGCATTCTCAAAAACTCATAGTGCCCTTCCGGGGTGACAAAACCTGTTTTAGGTATTGCATCACTTTCCAAAGGGATCTGGTAAAGTCCCTGTGACATATCTAAAGAAGTAAACAATTTCTTACCGGATAACTTTTCTATCTGTTCCTCAATGATAGGAATTGGATATTTGTCCTTGACAGTCACACTGTTTAACTTTCGGTAATCCACACAGAGTCTGTAATCGCCATTTTTTTTGCGTACAAGGACAATAGGGCTAGCGTACGGGGAGTTAGACTCACGTATAATGTTGTTTGCTAGTAAGTCATCAATCTTTTCTCTTACCACAACTTTTTCGGGCTGTGATAGCCTGTATGGACGGTAACACAAGGCTTTGTCAGAGTTCAGTTTTATCTCCATCTTGATTTTGTCTGTACATCCTAATTCCTCTGTTGTAGCTGAGAAACAGTCTGAATATTCTTCTAGAATCTTTACTAATCGTGCCCTTGTCTCAGGGTCTGTTGAGTCACACATGATGTTATTGACCTGGATTGACAGGACTTCCTGAGGCAATGACTTAGTTACGGCTGACTCTATTGGATGAATGTCAAGACATGTTTCTCCCCTAGCCAGTAGATCACCTTTTTCCAAAAGAAGTGGAGTGTGGGAATTGTTCTGTACATGTAATAACCCAGTTTTCCCGGCTAACACTGTTGATGGAATCAAGTAGTGCCTATTCTTATGACAACAGGCTCTGCCTTCTACAAATGTCTCATCATGAGAACCAGTGTCAGTCAAGTCTACACTAATAATAGTGATAGACAGAGGGGGAACCATAACATCTTTGGAACATTGAATTTTAGCCCGGGTCTCGCATGGCTGTATATCTTCAATGGAAAAAATGTCTGCTTCTGAGATTTCTGGATGCACATATGCTATTTTTAGATTCATGGCATTCACAGCAAAAGTTACTTTTGGGTTATTTATTATTGGCTGTCCTAGTATTAACTGAGCGCGAGTTATCCTTGCTTCTGCGATAACCAGAGTTGTTTGGAATGGGATATCATTAACAACAATCATCACCTCGATTGAACCTACTGCTACGGTAACGTTGCCTCCAAAACCGCAAACTGCGATGTTACAGGGCGATGGTACTAGACCTAATGTTTCTGATACCATTGGGCTAGCCACATTGATCCTTGCGCCGGAATCAAAATATGCAATCATGGGTAAGTCGTTAACTAAGACATTCAAAAAATATATGTCATTTACCTCGTTAGTGATGTAGTTAATAGAAGGCATTTGATTTCCCTCGACTGGTTTGTTGATTTTATGGAAACACTTCTCGGCTAGGTGTCCCATCTTTCCACAGTGTGAGCAAACAGGTCGGTTGTGGATTTTCGGACAACGTCCCACTGTATGACCAGTTTCGTTGCACAAGAAGCAGGAAAATGTTTTCTTGTCTCTGAGCTGATTGGAACTGGAAGTGCCTTCAAAACTTGATTTTATGTATTCGCTGCGAGGTCTTGTAAAGTTGCCTTTCTGTTTATGTTTGTTGTCTTCCATAATTGCTAGAAAACTAGCGTGTAAGTCTGTAGCAGTTTTGAAATTTCCTGCACGTGCTGCAGCTTTGAGATATATTGGCAAGCCATCTATAATGCAGGCGACAGCTTTGTCACTATTAATATCCAACTTGGTAAGCATGGCCAGCTTTTGGTAATAATATTGGGCCATTGTTTCATTTGACAGTTTTCTTCTGGCTAACATTTCTCTAAGGGCTTCTGTATAGTCAATGTTACAGGGAAAAGCTTTAAGAAGTTCTTGTTTCCATTGTTCCCATGTCATGTTATAGTTCTGTAGAGACGAATGCCATAACCGTGCCATTCCCGCGAGTCTAGATTGCATATAGTAACTCTTGGCTGCGTCAGACCAGTTATGTATGGCAGCTAGCTGTTCGATTTTGTTCAACCATTGATGCGAGAATGTATCAGACGTTTCGGGATCAAATATTGGTATTATTTCTGCTCTAACAGCCACATTGTCGTAATATAATGGTTGGATCTTACCGGTATTTGAGGTCGGTGAACTCTGTGAGGTACTGCCAACATACTGCGAGACGGTGGTAGAAAGACACCCTTCGTGGACATCATTCGCAGTGCTGCATTCTGTATCCTCAGTTGTAGGCCTCCATGGTCTCCATTTCTTCGTGGGAGATAGTTCGATAACGTCAAAAGCGTCCTGAGCAGGCCGTTTCCGTGGTTTGGGCATGGTATCCCACTTCTGAAAATGTTAAAATATAGGTTATTAGAATGCATGGATAGTAGGAATAATAACACGTAATGCTGCGATAAACCATTTATTTAATTAACCCTCAATCCTTCTTATAAATATTTATGAACACCCTAGCACAATTTATTAACAGTCATAATTTTTATTCTATTTTATTTATTACTTAACAATTTAATATTTTATTACTTATTCAGTTCTTTAATTATTTTTCATGATTTATTTATTAATAATAGGAGTATTATATTATATGCATGGTAGTATTTATTTATTTAACTATAAGCAAGACTACAATTAAACATCTATATTATCTATCATATTTTAAGTAATTATTATTCTGAGCAATAACAATAATGGCGGCACCATAAAATACTCATCTTTGTAATTTCGTCACTGAGGATCACCAGGAGTTCTGACTGTGATGAGAGCTGGAGCGAAAGTGCCAATTGTCGTCCAATAATGCTTTTTTGAGCTGAGTAAGCAGTTGGGTTTGCGCGCCAACTCCGGCCACAATGAAGCGGAAACGGAAAAACCGATTGCAAGAATTAAATATTTATTTTAAAATTGTGAATAATTGATTCTTATTTTCCAATGTTTCAAATAATGTGTTTCAGGATTTATTACGATGAAATTGACTATTTTGATTAAATTAATTAATTATTTGGAACATGTTTTATTTAAGGGAACTTAATGACGGCGTGTTTCCGGCACTAAAATCACAAGGTATCATAAGGCGGAAACGGAAACTTATAAAATAATGAATGATTAATTAATTATATCAATATATTTCTAAAAATGATTAACAATATTCGTTGTAATATTATTATTTATTAAATTAAACGGAGTAATCATTTTATCAACTCAAATTTATAATTTCACAATTAAATTAATTTAAAATCAGTTTCCGGTGCTTAAATCAACAAGATTCCTTTCAATTTATTTGTTTTAATATAATTTTATCGTCTATTGTTTATCAATAGTCAATAAACACAAAGTTAATTAATTTAGGATTTTTTATTATTCTAGTATCAGCCCGGTGCCATTTCAACAGCACATCTCAGTCTTCGTCTCTTGAATAATAGGTAGTTATGGATACAAGTGCGGAATGTATTTCGTTTTGCACGCATGAGTCCCGAAGTCGGCCCGAGCTGTAAGGCGAGGATCAAAAGTTGGGACGAGTGAAAATGACACACCCGTTCGTGTATCGGACAACGTTTTTTAATACATTTGTGTTAAAAATCATGGTAAAACATGGAAACCTACGTATGATTTATTAAATTGAATCTTGAAGAAAGCGGGCATGAAAGAGCTATTATTGAAAGATTCCCGGTACAAACGGTAATTTAATTGGTAATTACATTTGAACATGGATTTCATTCAAATCCCAGAAAATCAATAAATACCTATTATGTTATTTTTGGTTGAGTTCAACTCTCAGAAATTCATTTTGACAGCTGCTAGTGTCATTAGAAATTAAACTTTATTCAATGCTAAAAGGGTTCAGAGGAAGGCCCACAAAAGGTGGAGTGACGATTTGAGATTCCATGAGAAATATTGGCAGACTCTGGCACAAGATCGAGATCTATGAAGAACATGGAGAGAGACCTTTGTCCAGTAGTGGGATGAAATGGGATGGAAAAAGGGTTCAAGTGTTCTGTCATTGTCAAAAGTTAAGCCGTCATCAATTTAACGTTTATTTAAATATACTTTTTTTTCTTCCTTTCAAATATCCTTAATAATATTCGATTTTTATTATTTGATACTTCGGGACACGTGCAAAACGACATATTACATTCCGCACTTGTATCGCTAACTACTATTCATGGACAAAGACTGACTTGTGCTGTTGAAATTCCACCCGGCTGATACTAGAATAATAAGAAATCCTAAATTAATTCACTTTATGTTTATTGACTATGTTATGTCGTTTATGTTAAAAGGCATTTTTACAACAAACTATTTACTTAGAAAATTCCACCTTTGTTTACTTGAAGGCAAGTTTCGGCTAAAAAAAGCCTATCAAGCACCAAGTTTTGTTTATTATTATTGAAGCTAAGGGTTTTGAGCGGTTTTTGAAATTACTTAAAAGTCACGGAACTTTTTTTTAAATTTTTAATTTAGCTTTGAAAATTTTACTGTGACTCGCTTTAACCCCTATTTTTTTTCATTTTGGTCAATATATTCGTACCTTAAATTAATGGCATGAAGCTGGTAATTTTATGGGCAAAAGTACGACTAATGAGGTCTATGTTAGATAAAAATAAATAAATAAAAAATGCACACTTTCCGAAAAAAAAATTTTTTTAGGAGGTCAGCTAGATAATTCTCAAACTTTAAAAAAATCATAACTCGAAAACTACAAAAAATCGGCAAATATACATAGGGTATTTTCGGGTACCCCTGTATGTCGGGAACCCAAAAAAATTTTTTTATCCTCACCATTTGGGCCACCCTGTATTTTATTGTTGTAAGTCTTCTCCAAAGTAGGATTCCATAAGCAAGATGTTTTAGAATTAGGTACTTAGAAACATGATTTGACTCGTCATATCCTTTTGGGACATAATCCACTTAGAGCACAAGTTTCCGACACCGGTGGTTGAGTCACATTATGTTTGTATACTGTGTATTTATTTATTATTTCTATTATAGTATTTAAGTCTATTATTAAGTGTATTTTTGTTTGTTTGATTAAGTTTTTGACGATTTGAAAGCACTTGTAACAGGTCTATTTAAATAAAGATATTTCTGATTCTGATTCTGTTTGCTTCGTCGATTTTTGTAACGGAACCCTTACAGATTCGTTATGTCTGTTTGCCTGTATGTCCCAATCACTTTTTTCCGAAACTATAGGTCCAACCATGTTCCAACAGTATAGCTCCTGTTAAGGAGATGTATTGTGTGAACCGCATTAAGATTTAGACACAAAAATGGAATAGAAAACGGAATCTCAAGAAAATATATCCCTAGCATTAGTTTTCAAAAGTGATGTTGAGGTTTCTAATGTCAATTTTTCCAAACTGAATAGTTTGCGCAAGAGACACCTCCAAAGTGGTTAAATGTGCACCCCTCCTCTCCTGTAACTTCTACGAGTAAAATAAAAATGACAAAACTAAAATGTAAAATGTATGATGTACATTACCATGCAAACCACCCAAAATTGGTTTGAACAAGTTGATTGATCTAGTTGGTAGTTTTTTTTTTATATTTGCTACGGCACCCTTCATGGGCTAGTCCGACTCGCACATGAAGTCCGTTACAATCTGATCGACGGGAACGAATACAAAAATTGGACATGAATTTTGGTAATTTTTATTTGAGGTGTTGATTTATCGGCTAGTTTTAACAATGTCCCTAAAGCAGCGTAGAGCCGAGAGGCATAGTATGAATACAAAGGAAAACTATGTTAAATCTCCTCGATGTTCAGCAACGAATGAACGACTACACAAACAGAAAACAGTTCCTAATACAAATACCATTTATGCAACAAAACAAAAAAATATGTAAACAGAAAACAATTACAAAATAAAAATCTCAAAACACAAAAATTACCCAGAAAATTGAACTAAAAATAAAACAAAAACATGTTCTCCCTACCTATGGGTCGAATAGACCACTCCGAACCGCACCTGAAGGGAGCGTGCCCATCACACTGGCAGCATTACCACGCTGAAGGACCAGTGAGATGCGTTGCCAGGTACGATTCGGAGCGGGGATCGGCTCCAAAATATGTATGTAAATTTATTTATTTTTATTAATTAGTTCGTACCCAAAATGACAATAACAATTAATTGATTGTTTAATCAGGAGATTATAAGTACAGGTGAGCTTATCTCTAAAAAGAGATTTCTTCTAGCAGACCGCGAATGTGACAGCAGACCATGTATGTAGGTATATACCGATTGTTGTTCAGTGCAACACTAGTTCATGGTGCTGCGACTGGTACACGGCGTCGACGTGTACGGCGCCCACTCGCCGAGATAACATTTAGCTGTTACTTCCGCCCACGTGGGCTTCTCCGACGTACAGCAGACAAAGGCTTGTTCTTTGCGCCGCCGTTATTTAATAACAAACGAAATTAAGCCGTTCAGCTCCTTTCCACGGTACCTACCTGAGTAAAGCACCCGAGTTTAAATCTAAAAGATTCCGAAGATGAATTCCTGTCCAAATTAAACCGTTGATTTAACAGGATCCAAAATGAAATTTGATTATTAGGGAAAACAATCCTGCTGAAAGTTCTGTGTTTCTCTTTTAATATTGCTTTAATTAATTTACGCACTTGGCGTATTTATCATTTTTGTTGTTTTGTGACGAGAATTAATGTTCAGCGAAATGGCATGGGAGTATTCAGGTGAAACGTTTCATTTTCATTTCATTTACTACCGGTTCGGTGTGATGGTTATGAAGTTGGCTAATACACTAAAGGTCGCGGGTTCGATCCCCGCACAGTACAAACATTTGTGTGCATGAACATATCTGTTTGTACTAGTCTGGGTGTTTCCTATGTATATTAAATATGTATTAACAAACATAAAACCTATTTAAGGATGATTGTCTAGTATGCGGTAGCACAAACATTAAATTAAGTTTGGCCAAGATCTCGCTGTGTGGAATAATTTCCAGTAATATTAATTTAATTCAATTTATTATTTCATAAAATTGTTCGTAAACTGACACAATTCCTTCCAATTCTAATTCCTAACTTCAGTGTCTAGTCCAGTCATTTAAGCTTAAATTAGGTAAGAATCTCGGAATTCGAGATACCCAGCTGTAAGTCTGTAAATACTTGTATATTGACACCCTAAAAGTTGTCTCAAACCTACATATGGTAGGGTGTACGCAACTGTCAAATTTCAAGGTCAAATGTCACAAAAATCGATTTTTTGTAAATATCTCATTTCCTTTGGGTTTTTTGCTATTTGTATGTTTTTCAATATTGTAGAATACAAAATTCTCTACAAATTTTGTTTCAAAATTTTTTTCATACGGTGATTCGTTTTCGAGATAGAGGGCGGAGAGCTCGTGGTTACAGCATCAATTCAGGTCAACCGGTGCCTCCGGTCAAAAACTTAAAAAGTGAAAAAATGTGAAAAGTCTCGATCATATTCGTTATCTGCATTACGTCAAGTCCACAGAACTTAATAAAGCTGTGCAGCTTTCAAATATTCCACCAACAAGTGCAGCTGCTCATCAACATTGTAAAAACAACAACGTTGTCGAAAATCGTTTCGCATTGCCCAACCCCATACCTGGGGTTCCAAATCATGCCCTAACCAAGTTTGAACTTGATAATATACACGTTGTTGTTTTTACAATGTTGATGAGCAGCTGCACTTGTTGGTGGAATATTTTAAAGCAGCACAGCTTTATTAAGTTCTGTGGACTTGACGTAATGCAGATAACGAAGATGATCGAGACTTTTCACATTTTTTCACTTTTTAAGTTTTTGACCGGAGGCACCGGTTGACCTGAAGTGATACTGTGACCGCGCGCTCTCCGCCCTCTATCTCGAAAACGAATCACCGTATGAAAAAAATTTTGAAACAAAATTTGTAGAGAATTTTGTATTCTACCATATTGAAAATACATACAAATAGCAAAAAACCCAAAGGAAATGAGATATTTACAAAAAATCGATTTTTGTGACATTTGACCTTGAAATTTGACAGTTGCGTACACCCTACCATATGTAGGTTTTGAGACAACTTTTAGGGTGTCAATATACAAGTATTTACAGACTTACAGCTGGGTATCTCGAATTCCGAGGTGAACTTACTATAATGACTGGACTAGTCTCAAAACGAAAGTCTTTGACCAGTGTGTGTTGCCAGTAATGACATATCGGAGTGAGACGTGGTCGTTGACTATGGGTCTCTTGGAGGCTCAAGGTCACCCAGCGAGCAATGGTGAGAGCGATGCTTGGTATTTCCATGCTTAAACGAATCAGAAATGATGAGATCCGCAGGAGAACTAAGGCAACCGACATCGCTCCGCCGGCCGTTGGGGCGGAAAGGTTCTGGAATGGCGACCGCAAACCGGACGACGTTCCGTGGGCAGGCCCGCCACAAGGTGGACCGACGATCTGGTCAAGGACGCGGGAAGCCGCTGGATGCGGACAGCGCAGGACCGATCGTTGTGGAGATCTTAGGGGGAGGCCTATGCCCAGCAGTGGGCGTCGTTCGGCTGACATGATGACACTATCACTTTGTGCTATCACTTTGTGGGGGGGAGGTACTCGCACAAAGTTGCGGGCAATATTATTATGTCAGCTAATGTAACTGATGAGTAATAAAATGGTCTGAATAATTACGGACTGCTTCATATGGGAGGGCGATGATGCTGAAAGATTTTTCATATGAGACACAATATCATGGTGTCATAAACATTTTTTTGTTTATTTCAGTTTTCGTGAACCAAATAACTTTCTCTCGACGTGTTATTCTATGATCGTTTTGTAGAGACGGAATGAGAAGATTACAAGCGGAAAAGTCAATTGAAAACTGTTGCCCATGAATTAAAAGTTAACATGAGATTGAGAAATTATTAGGCAAGTCTTACCGTGTGATTGGCTGGTAGAAAATGCTAATGAATGTTAAATAAATAAATATGTTTTTATAAAACTGTTGTCTTTCTCATGTTAAAACTTTTCTTTTTAGCGGCACCACCAATCACAGCCGCCGCGCAACTTGCACCAGATTACCTCTCATACAATCATCTTAAATATTAAATTAATAAAACATTTAATTTCATTTGTTAGTTGCTGCTACGGAACCCTTCATAGGCGAGTCCGACACGCACTTGGCCGTTTTTTTTGTGCCATGCTAGGTATCTGAAATTATTTATTAACACCAGCTGATGTTGCTTTTAGTAGGTAAGTTTGTGAACCATATATACTGTCTTCTACAATGTAATATAAAGTTAGTCTGAATATGTTTCTGGGAAGTAGCTCTGCTCATCGGAACTTACCCTCCGGAAGTTGAGCTACTTACTCTTTCGTAAATGCTACGGTTGTTCGGAACTCGATCCAATCCTGCTCATTTTCTCAAAATAGATTCCTTGTTCCTACCCCCAGAGGTTCGAGAGCCTTGTCTCGCCCGAGTACAGCGAGCTACATGCTCTCTAGGTTTACTACTGCCAATCTAATTCAACATTTAGATTACTAACTTTGTACCCGCGTTAGTTGAACATTAATTTGTCTTCCTGCTATTTTTATTTGGTTTAAACTTTACAAAGTGCATTTAATTTTGTCAGCAGTTCCTCAGGGTGGCCACGAGGGCGACGCTTAATTTATAAACAAAATCCATTCCTTTCTAGTGTTACTTTCAAAAGTTTCTGTTATCAAAATACAAAAATATTTCCTTGACATGCTGTAAAGTTCATTATTTAATCTATTCAGAGTACCTACCTTATATTATTGAGCAGCAGAGTTTGTTCAGGTGAACGCGCTGATCTCAGGAACTGCTTAAAAGAACTTCATTTGTTGGGTAGTCTATTTAGTCGAGGTAATTTATAGTCTAACTAGCGACCCGCCCCGGCTTCGCACGGGTGCAATGGGATTATATTATACATATAAGCCTTCCTCTTCAATCACTCTATCTAATAAAAAAAACGCTATGTGGTGAAAAACATCACAGAAAAGCCATTTTTAAAATATTAGTTTTAGGAATTTTCGTTGTACCAGGTGGCGTACTTCCACTGTAGTGATATATCATATCGGCATAAATAAATCATGATTATGTAGAAATAACCTAACTCAAGTTAAATAAGAAAACAATTGAAAGCGGCAGCCGCTGGTCCCGCCACAGTCATTGGTTTCTGATTCAACGTAAATACAGCAAATGATTGTACATTAATGCATTATATTAAGGTTGACTGACTTAAAATTCAACGATCATTCAGTAAAAAGAAATTTCGGTACACGCTACTCGGGCACAAATATTATTTAGTGAATTATCATCGGCGAACGAAGTGAAATTCGATAAGAAATTTCTCAGCTAAGCAACAAGACACGGTTTTCTTCAGCAATTAATTAAATATCCCTTAACTTCTCAGAGAGCGTTTACGAAACTTTTTTCTAACTCTGAAACTCGAACTCCGAAAAGGCCAAATCGAGCATTGGATGCGCCATGGCAACAATTATGAACTTTTGAGCCTGTTCACACTAGCATTTGCTGGGCGATTTCACGGCGAGGCGATCTAGCCGCGTAGTCCACTTTGACTTTGACTGATGGATGAGGCGTTAACGCGATCGCAACGTACTCGCAGCGTTTAATTTATCGCGAAACTATCGTTGTGAGATCGCGGCGAGCTCGCCTCGCTAGGTGTGAACAGGAGCTTTCCCGCATCGCAAAACAGAACTGGAAAGAGATTAACAAAACGTCTTGATTGTAAGCTTCAATATTTTGAAGGGATATTTTTGAATCAGTTACTTAATGCTCTAATTTCTAAAATATGGCGATCGTGGATGGCTTCACTCACTTTTGAAATAATGATGTGTTAAAAACATGAAATATAGTTTTCGTAAAAACCTAAACGGAATCGTTTATATAGTGATATAAATCGGTTGTAGAGTGGTATCGTATTTGACCTAGGTCGATAGGCATAGCATTTTTGAGTTTTTTTCCATGCTCATCCCTTAGTTACCTCGCTCATCTTAGAAGGAAACTTATCCTTAGTCACCTCTCTCCATTTGAGTTTTCTTGGCACATTATTGTCGAAATAGTTTTCGGCAATATAGGATAAGTTATTAATTAAAAATAAAACAACAATTTATTTGAAACTACTTACTTTGCTAAATTGTTTTTTTCTTTGGCATAGGCAAACAAATCTTGTTGTAGCCCGTCTGACAAAATATATTGGTATGTTACTCACACTGTGCCTTTGTTCGCCGATTTACTTTTCAGCTTAAAACGTGTAGTGGACAGCAGTACGGCACTCACAGACGAACTTATAATGTAGGGCACGCTTCGGCTTTATCAAAAGGACCACGCCACAAACCCGAGTCAAGTGAGTCGGGTTTATGGCGTGGTATCAAGTGATACTCGTAGATAGATAAACACTTATTGCACACAAAATAACACATTTGTAATATTTCATTAAAAATCTCTATCAATAAAATATCATTCTATTATCATCATCGCTACTATCACTTTATCAAGGGAATCGAAATGAGACATTATGAAGGTAAGTTTAGCTTAACATATTAAAAATCATCACAAAAACAGCAGATAGTTAGCTTTGCACTTGTTTCTACATCTTCGCTTCATGCATAAAGGACTTCTGCTATGACTTCATGAATATAATAGTGTTGCTGAAATTGTAAAATACGAGATTGCTACTAGGTACCTTATGTGGTTTGAGTTTTATAAAATACAGGATAGCAAACCCGTACTTTACGATTTAAATATAAGTGACCATGACAGTTGAAAGAAATATATAAATTGTTGTTGTCCTTCGACGACTATGAATATTAAGCATCAATTTCTTTATAAATATCACTGTTCGGATCGGTCAACACATAAATAAATCGAGGTCAGAGACCAATTTTAGACTTGGTAGGTAGTCATTAGTAATAAACGTTCAACTTATAAGTCATATACACTGTACGGTTATTAAAACTGAATGGTCATTGGTTTAACAAACCATTGATGAAGAAATTAAGGAAACAAAAACTAGAGAAACCGACACGTGTAAGTGATATCTGAGTGCAAACTGCTCTTGGGATTTGCGTCAAAATTCTTAAGTCAACTTGAATTGACACCAAAGAACTCCATAGCCCTAGGATGGTTCTAGATAGTAGTGTCTCAGATGAAGCCGATCTCGTTTTCCCAGTGCTGCTACATCGCGGCTGGCTCTGGAGATTGGTGCGATCCGTAGCATGGCGTGTTAGCCAACTGTGATAAACTGCCCCGTCATCTGGCGAAAAATCCAGATTGCTCCATTCTACCGGTTTGCCACTAGATTGATATTTTGTCGGCCATTCTTGGTAGGTATCTCTAGCATTTAGATACCGCTCCTACAATGAAAAGCAGTTGTACGCATTGGACTCTGTGGAAACACACGCTAAGAGGCTTGTTGATGGTCAGGCCCGTTGATAGCGTCGTTGATGTTCCAGCCATCCACATGAAAGTTTTGCTTACTCGTTTATAATGAGAACAGTCCAGGAGTGGGAGTCGCTTCCAGAAAATAATAATAATGTGCAATAATTTGCTGGGCAGACAAGTATCATCATCAGGCAAACATCATCGACCCATCATCATTTACCAACATCACTTACAAAGTGGGAAAATATCAAATACTTACAATGGTAGAAGTTACATTTATTTATATTTTACAATTTGCATTCTGTAAGTTAACCAAAGATGGAAACCAACAACAATCAAGCCTAAGGGTAAAAAACGAACAAGTGATCATTCGATCGATACTTTGTTCAGAAATCTCTATGCTTTGTGTAGTAAACCTATTGCTACCATGAGAATGAGTGTACGTCATTTTGAGCGTGGCCCACTGTCCCGTAATCACTTACGTGGTTTGCACTTTCACGAAAGACTTTAAGCACTTAGTCAGATTTCTGAATACAAGACACCAAATCGGCATTTTTACCCGTTAACGGTTAATAACTATTATTCTCTACATAGAAAGATTACATGTAATGATGCGCTGCACATGATTACGGACAGCTAGATAAATAACGTCTCGTAACAGGTATTCGTGTAAAAATACACAGAGCGCAAGCACGGCAGTTGGATTTCCGGATGAAATTAAATGTCACCCAAGTTGCGAACTGAGAATAAAGGAGCGATTTCTCAAGGGGGCGGTTATAGCAGTAGTTGGAACTTAATCGCGACTCAGGAGAAAGTCGGGAACATTAAGCGGACTTTTGTTGTGCGGTAAGTATAACTCGCCCCACGACGCGGCGTGTAAATATCTTTCGCAGTAAGATCTACTCTTTGCCGCTTTATTTTATTTTGATAAATATGTTTCCCTCCAGTAAATGCTTGTTTTATAATCTTCATTATTCAAAGCCTTAATAAACAATCTACTTGCAGAACGTTAATAAAGACTATGTGCTCGTAGGCACCGTAATAGGGCAAGCATGAATGAACCTTTGGTCGTTTCGGCAAGCTCAACGTTCCGTCCAATTTACTCTAGATTTATCCCCGCGTGAAAAATGTTAAGGTTTTGCTGTATGAGTGTGTGGGTACTTTTATTATATTTTTACCTCTAACATCCAAGTACTTTTATTAGTAGTATTGAATCGAAAAACTACTAACTCTCCGAAAAAGTTCTCTGATACAAATTCATGCTAAATTCGATTTACAAATGTAACCAATTCTATAGAGTGGTTTGTAGGTAACCTACATAGACGAGCGGAGTGCAATCTCGGCACTGTTCGCAGAGGCCGCTGATGAGTGCACAGAGATGAAAATTATTTTGGTAGGTCGGCGCCTGGCACCGGTTCAAGCGTACGCGCCGCGGGTTTAGTTTCGTTTGTCGCTTCGCCTATGAGTTCGATCCCGACGCTCGACACACTTACACCACTCGAAATATAACTATTGCGAAATGTTGACAGTGAAAAATATCGCATTCATTAAAATTGCTCTTTATTGTTATGTCTCTGTCTTGCTTACGTAATCTTCAACTAGGACGATTTTAGATGGTTTGCTTTCTAAGATATGTCTGGAAGCACTTAAGTGAGAAAATGGAGCACCTGTTTGTTCAACTTGGTTACCCATATCGTTTATGAAATGAATAAGACTTGTGGTAGTCCACCTAGAGCAATGTATTGGTAAAATTGTGTTACATAAGGTTTCAAGGTTACTGAAAATTCTTGACCCAGGAAGAAGGAAAAGTTAGGATTTTGTGTTTATACATATCTAATAGGTCACTCGTAATATGCAGTGGTTACAAGACACACCATCCATTAGATGATGTACATATACAGGGTGTTTCTTTTAAGGTGTCAAGCCGGCGCGAGCTGATAGTAGGGTACCATACCTATCGATTTAACCCCCATGTATGTTCTACGATTTTCGTAGTTTTCGAGATAATAATGTTTTTGTTATTTTTAAAATTTTGTGAGCTTTAAATAATTATAACTTTTTTTTTGTTTGATTTTTATTGGATATTTTCTTTTTATTATAATATCTATTGATTGCAGTTTCATGATTAAAATAATCCCTGTCCTAACTTTACCACAAGATACAAGATAAATCGATAGGTATGGTACCCTACTATCAGCTCACGCCGGCTTGACACCTTAAAAGAAACACCCTGTATACTCAAATATCGCGTAATGTATGGTTCATGAGCCTGCGCTCTTACAATCTAATTTCAATTTAAATTACAATATGTGTAAGTATAGATACGTATTGTATTCAAGGTATAAGGAAAAAAGCTCCAACTGGGCGGTGACCGCGCAACAGGCAGTTGATTAAATGGCATGATACTCGTACTGTGCCTACGGAATACTAAATCGGACGATACAGTCAACCACCGCTCCAGCGTAACACTGAATTCTTCGTATAAGCTCGCCGAAACCATTTTACCGAACTGGGTAATATTAAAAATCGTTGTTAAGGGGGGTTAGGCGGTCAGCAAAAATTCAGATTTCGTAGCTCTTTGCGCCTGAGGTGAGGGAGGTCGGGGTCCGCGTTTTAGTATGGAATCAACGTGCTCGAAACTAAAAATCGTAAGCGCCATTCACATTTTTATCAAAAAGTGAATGAAAATATTCAGTATTTTTTAAATCTAAAACAGTCACGAAATCGAGAAGGTACCTATGTATACGAATCACGAATACAAATACCTATGTATTCGTGATTTTATATGAATTATTATCGTAAAATACGGTTATAATAAGCATTTATATAATATTTTAGAGGTAACTTCAGGATTTTTTTTTATCGAGCAAAGTTTTTCCAATCGTGTTTTGGAAACAGTCATTCCATCACACATACGTTCTGTAATACATATTATAAATTTCAGTGCGAAAACCATTCAATATTTTCAATTATAGCTCATAGATAACAGTCCATTTTGACGTTTTAACTAAGGCCCCTTAACAAACGAAACAGCATGTCTAGTAGAAATAAAGGAAATTGTATAAACCTTTAATTTAATTTGTGAAAAATATCCACTGATAGTTTAGCTTGGTTAAAGCGACATTTTTGCAACAAACTCACGTCATCACCCTTAATACTGATCTCAGAATTTTGGTGGATGCAAGCTACCTACAGCAAATACTATCCGTAGCATATTTGCAATTGAGAGCGATACTGTCTGTTGTTACTATGTGTGCATCGTATTATGTCTTGAGCCGACCGTTGAATTGGACCGATCATGATCTGCCAGAGATTAACACGATATGCCAACAATTCATTGGTGTCCCTGAATAATACCCGCCGCATTTACCTGGCCATATCTCTGGGCAAATTGGTTCAAAGGGCGGCCCACGGTATATCGATTTTATCAACATTTCGGACCTTTCAATACTCAACAACTCTATACGAAGGTAGAGAGAGCTTAGCCAACAGAGTCGCGCTCTAACTGTGGTTGACTGCACCTCCGAAATAGTAAATACCAGCGAGGATTCAAGTTTAGGTAATATTGTTTGCGTCCCTGCACGATTATCATAAACCACGAGCTCTATGTTTATATCATACTATTCATCTTCAGTTTATTGCGATTTGAACGAATAACATACGTTCCATTATTTAATGTCCAAACAAAACTACATTACCCGTTTTGCTTCTACACAAGGTACGAGTATAATATTTATAAACAACGAAACTATACGTAACGAATAATTTGGCGTGGGAAGTCAACGTGGATTGTGGTCACAATCACACTGTAAATAAGTAATCTTTGTGAAAAGAACTATCTGGTACATTGTACATTGTTGCCTAAATTGTACATCGTTCTCTGTAATTTGCTTGAAATGTAATGTTTTTGTACAATAAAGAATATCTATCCATCTATCTTTATTTTAGATGCTGTCTCAGTTGACCGCTGTTTATCGCAGATGCATTTGTATTTCTCTTGATTACGTGAGTATACATAATCTCACTGCCTGTACCTTCACATGTGCGTTATTATTTTACCTCTCGAAACTTCGGCACGTTGCAAGTTAAATAACAGTCTAATAACTTGCAACTAAATTGTTTGTCGCTCGCAGGTTGATCGTTTGTGTAGCATACGTGGATGTCGTATGTAAATTGCGAACTAACTGGCACATAACGTTCTATCTGAATTGCAAATGCAAATGAAGCAGGGCCGTGCAGCCTTTACAACTGAAATGAATGAGCGGCTGACTAGGTCGGTTATAACCCTAGAATTATAGGAGCCAGCATCGACTTTTTGCTTCCTCCATCATCCTTTTCCTCATGATAAGGATGATGGAGGAAGCTACAAGTCGATCCTAACCGTTTCAAAAACTAACTATTTGAATCAGTCTGGATAGAATAGTCTGTTGTTATTTATTACACCACGAGTGCTCACTGTGACTGGAACATACGTAGCCTAAAACACAGCTACGAGTTAAAATTTTTATTTGGCACTAAACTCATATAAAAAATCAAAATGTTACTGAAACTGAAAATAAGGGTATTGGGTCCCATAAAGACAGTCTTTTTTTTATTTATTAAGTAAAGTCACAGATAACAGAGTAGGAAATATTTAGTTAAGAATTGGCATTACATCATTCTAAATCTGACACACATTTACGAGAGTATACAGCTTATTGTTCCCTTTCTCGTGATGCGTGAATACAAACTTGACAGACATACTCGTACAAAATATCGAATAATTTTTCCAAAAAGTGGAACTACAAATGATAAAAACAACTATAATTGAAGATTTCGAGAGTTGGTTAAGATGATGATCACATAAACACATCCGTTACGAACAGGTCATTTGCGAACTTACACTTATTCGTAGTACGCTTCTTTCAGTTAAGCATGCTTAACCCTATCATTTTCATATTATAGTCTTGTTTTTAAGTTCGTTGCAACCTGACTACTTTTAATAAGTCAACCTGAAACAAGTAGTTAACTTCAGAGTAAAGCATATTAAATGGCGTTTATTAACGCTGTAATGAGAGAATAATTCCATTAAGATCGCCACAAGTGTTCATTAGCCAAGCTGAGACCCTCCCTGCGTAACAAGTGATCCGCCGTATCGCTCGTTACACGAATTGAAATTGTTTGGTTTTGTCGCGCTGGAGAGACAGTCAACTCAGACCTTGGAAAATTAAGTGCAGTTTCCTCAAAAATAAGAAGGAGAAGCTTCTTCTTCTCATTTTAAGCTGAAAATCTGCACAGAGAACACGCCTATATACATATCTAAAGCCATTCTAAAATGGCAGTTGATAATGATGATGATGGTATTTTCTTGAGCGCCAGAGTTTGATCAAGTTTATCCAGGCCGAATATTTATGAAACACATTACTGTGGTACACTTTCCAATCTCTGTTATAATTAATATTTATTATAAGGAAAGCGTTTTTGAAATAATAAAATGTTACAAAAGTACTAAAATACTTGCCTAATTAGTAACGGGTCTACGAAACATCAAAATGTTTTTACCAACCAGCAATGTTCGTCTGAAAGGCTAATTACCGTCTGAATGTCTAAACACGTTGAAAAACAAATTGGCGCGGGCTTTACATTTTTTTGTGAACATTCTTACTAACTCTTAATTTGAGAGCTAATAATAATCTGACAAGAGCTATAAACTCGGACAACTAAAACACTTTCTATTTTCAAATACATTTATGCATTACGGGCACGATTAATATAAACATGTAAACTATTTTTGTATTGAAAGATCTCGGTGTTTTACTTTTAATCCCAGACAATTTAGCTTGCCAAAATTTTTATTTTTAAAGTGAAATGGAAGGTAAACTCAAACTCAAAGTCATTCATTTCATGTCATCGACCTCGATGTTTTTTGTGAACTTCTACAAGACGTGCTTGTTATTATTTGATTTCATTTTACCACTAAGGAACTCGATAGTCACTCTTGTCAACATAGTCAACAACTATTGTAGTAACAGTCATGAATGACGAATTGTTGAGCACCAGATTATGCTATGTGATGACCACACATTTTCGTAATTTCAATGTTTTTTTTTACATTATGATTCATCAATCACTTCACTGTAGACTTGAACTTGTGCAACGATAGTGTAATAAGATATATATAGATAGACTAACCAATGATTTTCCTTTATTTCACGGGGGGAATCCTTTTATGGACTTCCCGCCCTCCGGAGAAAGGTAGAGGATGTGTAAGGCTCGCCTGCCGTGAGGCGGCAGGCACTACTCACTAAACCCCCCGGAGACCTGCTTCAGCGAGTATCCAGACGTCCCCCTGATCTCTTTTCAAGAACATGGTGCCGGTGGGCCCCTAGCGTCCTATGCTCATATATATATGGCATAGCCAGCCCACCTCGTGGGGAGTTGTACCTACCCGCCGGTGTGTACGGCGGTGTGAGGTCACTCTTACAGGGCCACGGGGCCACTTGGAATGGAGGGACACAGCCCCCGCCGTGTGCACCCCCGAAAGCCCTCCTCTAGTCACCTCTTACGACAGGCGGGGGGGAACCGTGGCAGGATTCTAACGCCCCATAACACAGAGCGAAGGGGGATGAAAAAGGGACGTTAGACGTCAACGGCCCTGCGTCGTCTTCTGCGCTGACCTGAATTGTTCAGTAAATCATACGTTCGTCGCACTACTCAGTAAGTAAGTGCTACTTAGAACATTATTTAAAAAAACTGATAAATTGTATCAATCGCAAAAACAATAACTGACATACACGCTAAGAGATTCGTAACGTCCTGAAAGAGTTTCAACACTATAAATACAAATATCTAACCGGAGCTGATTTAATGCTGCGATGTTTTGCCAAAAAACATTCCAGGCAGGCACATTGAGGAGATATTTGATTTTACAATCCAGGCGAAAATGTGGTAATAAATAATAATGCGTATGTGTGTTAATTTTGGCGCGAGCTTAGCGGCGCAACGCGGCGTGCAGTGAGAGCCCGCCGCCGGTCCGCGCCGCCCGCCCTGCTCGCGCGCGCACGCCACTCGCCACACGCCTGCGCCCGCGACACGCCACACGCTCGCGCTCGTGCGCCCGCGCACGCTATACCCGTACCCATATAAATGTACGTTCAACGTAACAGTACTACCCACCTGGCCCAACTACTAAGTTCGAAGTCTAAAAAGTTGGAATGTGGATCAATAACGCTTTTTAAGTTTTTTTCATCACTTTCGATTTTGATTAAGCGTGGCTTGTTTATTGAAGGTGGTGATTTAAAATGTTTTAAAAATACATGTCAAGAATTTTGGATTTTCTCATCTTAGGGGGTGTCGTTAATGGCTGGTAATTTTTCAACTATTAACGGTTACAAAGCCACTGGCAACAGCTAGTATCGCTATTAAAACTACAACAAAGACTTAACAAACGTTATTGATGATTTTAAAATGCTGAAAGCGCTTTAAAAAAACTACTGATGACGTATGAACCACAGTGCTACAGTGATCGATGACATTATGTAACTCAGATAAATAATACTACAGCCCGTTCTATCGTTATTCGTAAAAAAACAGAACGCTAACAAACAGAAATATTGCCAACAGTTGGATGTAGCATTTATGTAAGATTCAAAAACAGGGCAGTAGCACGTATGTAAATTAAAGTGAACCACTGAATGGGATGTTTGTATTCATTCACTGAAAAGTTGTTTAACACTTTCAGTGCAGGTGAATATTGCAGCGCGAAATTTTTGATGTAAAAATGAGAAGTTAGTAACTACCTAAGTATAAAAAATTTCAAAATTATTATCTTCAAGAATTACAAATAACTAGAACTAAGGATTGAAAACAAGAACTACCTAATCTAACTTACTATGTATTTGCTTTGTAAGTTCCAACGAGCTACGAGTATGTCTAAACAAATTACAGTAGGTTAAACAATGATGTTCAACAAACAAAATGTATTTAAAAAGGTACGTGTTAGCAATTCCGTTTTTATCGATTTAAGTGTTAGTGACCATGGAAGTTTAAAGAAATATAAACAAAATGTACTTATAAGAACAATCGTTTGGTCAATTTGACTAATATTTTGGAAAAACAATCTTTTGTTGTGTGGTTGTCAGGTAGACAATGCCTACCGATGGTAGGTCTGCCAATTGTGCTTCCAACTTAATAGAAATAAAAGATTATAAATTGTAGGGGTGCCATTGCCATCAACACATCAAATCAAATAATTTGTATGTATCAATCAGACTTACATGTCTTAACAAAAAAAACTGATGGTATGGATGAAGTCCTAATAAACTAAGCTGCTTTAAATGAAATAAAATAATGTATATCGTAAAAAACTTTGCTTTGCCATTATTTGAATTGTAGCTCTAAGGTTACCAAACCCAACTTAGTTTTTACTACCATTTTTATACATATACCTAGTAGATTCCTCACAAACTTGTGGAACCCACGCGTCGCGTCAAACATTTCCGACAATATTATTTTACTGTATTGCAAATGGGATCGGCCGCTTAAAGCACTCGTATATTGCACACTCGGTGCTTTTATTCTCCAATGGGGATCGCCGTTAAAGCTTTTACAGGTCGTGTTTCATTTATTAACCATGCAACAAAAATATTATGCGCACAGTGCCATTTGCCATTTTACACATAATGGAGTTTTACAATATGAAGGATTTATGACGCAACGGTCATAAATACTGCAAAATCCATAAAACAATAGTAGCTAGCGGCCAAAATCTTGTGAAAGTCAGCTTTACGTGAACCTGAAAATGTAATCTAAAACAAAACTCATCATAAAAGTATTTTTTTAATTAATAAAAAAACTAGGAATAACGGAAGAAAACCATCGGTCTGGGTTTCAGCCGGGAATCTAACTAGGTTATTTCACATACCGCTGCTCTACCACAGAGCCACGCTGATATAAGCTATTAGTTAGTTAATCACGAAAAATGATAATTTAAAAAAAAACCTGCTGGTCAAAACTAGGACTAACTACTAACTAGCTCTCTGCTAGGATTTCAGTTAGATACCAATGCTCTAGAAATGCGCTCAACTAATTTGTAAATTAAGATTTAGTTCTAAACTCGGAGCAGCAACGGGATTCAAGCACCTTTTTTATCGGGCGTAAAATAGGCATCACCCACGCGACGTCTATCAAAAATCATATAAATCTGTCCGGAGATCGTTTCGGCCACCGCACTGACCGTTCGACGCGTAAAAATAAACATGTGTGTGCCCGGCCGCGCTGTCGAGAGCGATTCGCGACATTTACATCGGTTGCACTTTCTATTTATGACGCACCAGCCGTCCCAGGGACCCGATTACGACCTATTGTTGTGACCCCGTCGACCTTTACCCATACATGTATCATTTATTATTATAGATGAAATAAGTTCTCCTTTTTTCTCATCAAAATAAGGTGCTATTGATTTGTTCGTGTGATGTAAAGTGCAATTGAAATATAAGTTGTGTTGTGTTGTCAGTGCAGTGATCTAAGAAGAATTTCGGAAAGATGGCGGCGGGTGACGTGACGCGGCGCGCGTCGATCACGGCGCCCTCCATGCACCGGCGGCCGTCCACCCGACGGGGCTCCCTCATTAAAAACCCACAGACTCAGTCTCAGGTAAATTGTCCTCACCTTGACTCCTTCTGCGAAATGTACGTAGGTACCTTACGCCCCCAGCGAAACTTATCTCAGCTCATTTTAACGCTCGTAAATCTCCACGTGTACGTTTGTGTATATACGAATATATAAGCGTGAATAGCACTATTCAACAGGTCAAAACTGATTGCTATCTTCAAAGACGCATGTTTCCTTTCTATCATGATAAAGCACAGCTAAGACGTCGTCTACAATTTTAGCAAATGGATTCTATTCTAGATATTCTGGTTATTCTAGCTCACACCAGATATCTAATGGTTTATTTACATAGTCATAAATAAACAAAACTAATGGGTACCTTCTAAAACGAACTTGGATGTGTATTTAGATGTTAAATCGATGCTTGTACTACAGTCAGCAATTTAAACAGATAACTAGGCGTAATTTTCATTATTTCTAGTAGGTCGGCATATATTGTATTTTTTAGGATCTTGTTTAAATAGGTTTAGACAGCAAAATGAATTAATATTATATGAGATAGAACTAAATAAACTGTCAGTTCTGTGAAATTCGTTTGTACTGTGTAAAGCACGAGCACTCCCACGCTCTCCGTCTCTACTTTCTTCATATCGTTTTCGGTTTTATTGCTACTTTAACATATCCACTTGATATTCCGCTGCCTTTGAACTGCATTTTCCTTTGTCTATCGCACCTTCATGTAACATTTTCTTGAAAACATTTCGTCTCGAGCCCTCGTTAAAAAAATACATGTTACTTTCCACAATTTCATTCCGTATTAGATGAAAATAAAATAAGGAACATACGAATCATTTATTTCAACAGATGTAGGTACATCCAATGATACGGTAAATAAATAAAAAATAATAACATTGTTTAATTTGTTCACTTTTTGGTTAGTTTCAGTCTTTAACAAATCAAATACTTATCATAAGGACTTGTACCTATTAATCTAAAAAGATGTGTGTATTATTCACAACGTGATACTAATCCTTATCCAAATAAATAGGTTATTCATTAGAAGCATTTCATTTTGAACAAAATTGCTTCGAAATTATTTTGAATTAAATTATATTATGAGATATCTTTCAAAATAACTCCGCAACAAAATAATGATCAAGCGGCCCGCGGGTTTAAAATAATAAAGATATTGTGTAAAGCCTTTTTGTGGCAGACTGAATCCCACGCCGGCGGATTTGTGGCCACGGCTAGTGCTGGAGCTACGAGTATCGTAGCCCAGTGGTGAAAGACCCTGGTTTGCAGTCCACATGGCCCCGAGCTCAAATCTCCCGGAGCGGCTACTTAGTCTTCGTTTAATTACCTTGCAGCTAGCTCCCCAGGAATGGAAAACACCGATAAAAACCCAAGCAACCCGGATAAAGACAGTAGCCTCGCCCCTCAAACGTTGGGTTCTAATTCGCTACATGAAGTGTGGGATTCACCATGACGGCAACAATCTGCCTGTTACAGTACCTCACTTGAGACTAACTTGTGAACGTATGTTCTGTAAGTGTGTGTGAAAGTAATAGGTTTTGAGAGCAGAGCCAAGTAGATAATTTCCGGAATTACGACTAAGATTTTTTATTTAAATTTTAATCAGTTAAGTAACTAACATAAAGAAAGAACAAATACTCCAGTGGCCTCGAAGTCCACCTGGCCTGGCCGGCCCACATTACCTTTGCTTAAAAACAATCTCTAGCACATTTCTGCCCCCACAGCCACCAAATCATCGTGTTCTGATTCGATCACATAGCCGTAATACATGAGTTTTGTTGGGCTAATAGTGACCACATTTCAAATGCAAAGTGACAATTGATATAGCAAGCATTTAAATATTTTCCCAGCCTAGTTAGACCATGATGAATTACTGTAAATTTATTCCTAGGGTTATTAGAAAAACTCTGTAATCTAATTATCATCTTCATCAATCAATCAATCATCTCAATGAAAAAGCTTATTTCGCTTATTTCGTATCAATGGTAGAGATTTAGAAAATACTAATTGTAGTTCTGAATTCGATAGTCGATCTCATTTCACTTGGGTACTTGTTAAATTCACAAAATGGATTCAATGTGGATCTGCCTGTAAAGAAGATGATGTGTTACAGGAGGTGCCATGGGACATCATCGACCGCTGCGCGCTGCCGCTCGTGCTGTGCCACGCGCTGGCCGTGGTGCTGTCCACGCTACTGAACACGCTGCATCTCAGCCAGATCTCTGTCTTCACGCTGTTCCTCTGGTTCGCCATCTCAGTCATCGGCTCGCTCTGGTTCTACCACAACTTGCAGGTACACACCGACTGAAGCGTTAACATAATCACACGACAACAACGGAACCAATAAAAGACAGACTCTGCTCTAAATGTTTTTTCACCTTTGTTTTTGTTCTCGTCGTTTTAATCTTTTTGCGGCAACTGTTATTCTTTTAAGGTAATTGCCAAAAAGAGTAGGACCGGTTGATAAAATATTCCCACGATATAAAATATTTGAGAATACTAATAACCTACGCTTTCTGTATGCTATTATAACGTTTAAACCAAGAACATTCCTCGTGTTTGTAAATTTGAATTATCTGTCAGAGGTAATTAATGAGTAAGGGACGAAATAACAAATAAGTAATTAATCATAATAATAAAAGGGATTTCAAGTGCTGACATGACCGCAGATTAATAAACCTATCTAAGCCCCAGTGGCACTTTTAATTTTTTAGTTCCTTTGACAATAACCTATGTCAAATAACAGTAGTACCTATTGGTTTGACTTTTGATATAGTCAAGGTTAAAGCAATATTAGCTTTGAAATTAAAAGAAAACTCGTAGTTTTATATTTTGTTATTGTTTTTAGCATTTTCCATGCAGTATCTTTCTAAAGAAAACCAGAAAAAGACATTTGGTCATGTTGGCATCAGGCAGGACTTGAACCCGCATCTTTCGCAAGCCGGGCGACTGCACTACCAATTATGCTACCGAGACCATTAACAGACCGGCCGAATCTTTCTGGTATATTTTTGCCCTATGAGCCAGGGTGATTTCATCAATGTTATAGGCATCCACCTCTAACACTCGGAAGAAATATTTTTTCAAATATTTAACTCTCGATTAAGATGAAAAAGCTATTACTATATTTTATTATTGTTTTTAGCATTTTCCATGCAGTATCTTTCTAAAGAAAACCAGAAAAAGACATTTGGTCATGTTGGCATCAGGTAGGACTTGAACCCGCATCTTTCGCAAGCCGAGCGACTGCACTACCAATTATGCTACCGAGACCATTAGCTTTTTCATCTTAAACGGGAGTTAAATATTTGAAAAAATATTTCTTCCGAGTGTTAGAGGTGGATGCCTATAACATTGATGAAATCACCCTGGCTCATAGGGCAAAAATATACCAGAAAGATTCGGCCGGTCTGTTAATGGTCTCGGTAGCATAATTGGTAGTGCAGTCGCCCGGCTTGCGAAAGATGCGGGTTCAAGTCCTGCCTGATGCCAACATGACCAAATGTCTTTTTCTGGTTTTCTTTAGAAACTCGTAGTTATCATCCCTGGTGTTGCTAATTAGATGATGAAACTAGGGTTAAGATTCATAACACATACATACACACTATCTCGTGTGAATGGTTGAAGAGTGCAAAATGTATATTAGTTGGACACACAAAACACGAACTGCAACAAATCCACAGTGCTACCACAAAGTGAGAGAGTTTATTTGTTTGTTTGTCGCCATTGTAGAGCTGATGCACTGTCCGTCGTGGGCATTCAATAACCTACTCAAGTTACAGAGTATTTTCACGAAGTATTTTCGCGAAGACGCTAGCCCACAGACATCGCCGCCCACTCTCGTTTCCCTGATTTATGGCTTCGATTGAGTATTCAAAACTCCGATTACTGCCGCGCGCCCTTCTTATCATCTTTATTTTATAGGGCTATTTATTATTATACTTTGTACTTTAGTTCATTCAGCTCTTAATTAGTTGCTTGATTCAATAACAAGTGAGTTATTACCTTCCGAACATAACAACAAAAACTCTTCAACGACAGGCTGTATTTCTCCATGGTTTATTTTTATTTATCTAGTTAGCAACTTCTTACGATAAATTCAAAAACATTATTTTAAATCAATTAACTTTGCCTTCGTTATAAAAAACTCGCGTAACGTTTGAAAAAGACAATCAATGACATAACAATGTGATCTACGTATAGTACTGATTACTTAAACGGCTTATCTACTGATTGTAACTGTCACAATGTAGCGAAAACTAAAAAAAAAACCGGCCAAGTGCGAGTCGGACTCGCGCACCGAGGGTTCCGTACAAACCTGCAAGGTTTACAAAGTAAGTTTAAAATTATTAAAAAATATATATTATGTGATGTAACTAAAAATTTATGGTTTTCGTAATTTTTCCTTAATCTATGCTATAAGACGTTGCTTCGTACCAAATTTCAAGATTCTGAGTTCACGGGAAGCACCCTGTAGGTTTTGATTCCCTTGCAAGTGTCGAAAATTTGCGGCATAAACGGCTGTATCTTTTGATTGCGTTGGCTTAGAAGTTTAATTTTTTCACAGCTTCAAGGGACAGTAAACCTGAGTAATTGATATAAATTTCAGCTTCATACCTCCACGCGTTCCTGAGAAAAAGGGTCTTGACAGACGGACGGACGGACGGACAGACGGACAACAAAGTGATCCTATAAGGGTTCCGTTTTTTCCTTTTGAGGTACGGAACCCTAAAAATACTACTTATGATTAACTTCTGATTCATTTATAACTAGTTAAGTAGCTAGTAAGTAGTCCGTGCTTCGGAAGGCACGTTAAGCAGGTTGGTCCCGATTGACGTCGCCAGATGTCAGTCGTTAAGCTTAGTCAGAGGCCCTAGGGCGGCTTGATAACATCTGACATTAAGGTTGCTCACTAACCTTACACCCTTCCAACAATTCGCACTGAGCCCGCGTGTTGGAGTATGGCTCTTTCCACCTCATAGTTGAGATGAGGCCTGTGCCCAGCAGTGGGACGTAAATAGGCCGTTTATGTTATGTTAAGTATTGCATACTAAATCCAAAATGTAAAGTCATAATTGTAGCTGTCCAGTAGCATATTTAATAAAATTCAAAAATTATGTTGCATTGTTATTGAAAGGGCATAGTCAATTCCTAATAACTTGCAGTTTGGAGTAATTTCAAACACATAATAATTAGGTAGTTTATTCATTTTATATAATTTTGGCCAACAGCCCGAATAACCTAGGCACAAACCTTCACTTTTTACTTTAGTGAATCATAGCAGCTGCATGTCTCATCTGCCCACATGTTTTAAGAAGAAGAAATATTGCTCGTATTCTGCGAAGTATCCGACTATGATAGTTTATGGAAATAAATACATTTCTATTTCAACTTTGGTAGGTTACGCAGAGAGTCACATCACATCACATCGCATCGCATAAACACAGATTACCGTCAGATGTTGTCAGACAGATTGACAGATAGACATGGAAGCAGTGCCTTGCTTGCAGTACCTACGTAGAGTACAAATAATGTAATGTAATCCTAAAGAACAAGGTCTGAATTGAAGTCGCGGCGGCTGATACAAGCCACGTGTCTAAATGCTCACGGCAAGGCACCACGTATATCAACCCCGCATCTCATTTCCATAACAAAATTACTAACATCCACACAACGTTGCCCACATTTCCCTGTTAACCTGTTATTATAATATTTAGCCTGCTCCTTTACAATCAGGAACAAGCGACGTAACCTGACGTTTATTACCTCAGACTTTTATTAAAACGAGACTGTACTAAAGCTCTTGGTAGAAGTCATTTGCTATTTGAATTCAAAAGAATAAGACTAATTACTTTATCCTCGTTCAGGAAAGGTCTAATTTTGACCTTTCTTGGCAAGTTTTACCGACGAATATACAGCATGTTCGCTAATTAAAATGTTAATATCACCGCAGCTAACATAAAACAAACGCTTCCTTAAGGCTTTGTAGGCCCGAGACTGCCATGCATACGTAATGAAACACAAATTATACACGATGAAATTTCTATACAAAACTGTTAAGACTTTGTATAGTATGACTTGAAAATGATCAACAGTTAAGACTATTTAATCACCCTTTTCAGTGAGCCTGTATACAATTCGGTCTAGTTTCAGGTAGGTTTTTGAAATAATTCTGAGCTTCAAAATAATTACATACCGATTAACTTTTTCCACTTAAGTAAGCGGGGATTCGACCTCAATCTCAATAATAAGTGATGATGAGGTTTGAGGTGATAGTTAATCAAGAAAATTTGTTTTAGAATCTATAAACTTTACCTGCGAGTACACAGAAATCGCTAATCGTATTTTGACCGTAACGACAGTCGAGATCGTATTCTAGAGTTCTGAGTTAGTTAGTACTTGCTCGCGATGTGTTCTACATACAAGCTATTACAAAAAGTATATTTTGTTAATCTTTTTTAAGTCAACAGAGTCACATGTAAAATCAGCAAGGCACTATTGTGGTTTGGGTAACGTTAGATTTGTGGGTAACGGAACAAGTTTTGCAAAATAAGGTGAAACATATTTAATGAATAGAAACGTTAAGGAGAATGGAACGTTACGTATGTTAAACTTACGTACCTCCATTAAAACTTCTTGGCGATAAATCCAAATAACTTGACATTAAAGAAATCTCGTGAATGTCGTTAGTTAACACCCACGCGGTATCATCCAATAGGTATAGCTCTATTACACCCACAACATTGAGATTAAATGGCAAAACAAGCCAGAGTGAGCGAGCGTGAGAGTGGAGGTTCCCCGTCGGATCGTCGACGGAGGATGTTGACGCAGACAGACTGGCGACGCAGTATCGGCTGTGCGTGGGCCGAGCCCGTGCCCCTGCCGCCTGCCGCCTCAACCGCCTGCCGCCTGCCCTGCCACCGTGCGACACACAATCAGATGACGCCGCCGTCCGTTTCGGAAACGCTACATATAAAGTCGACCCGCTTTGCAACCAGCTGGATTTCAATGTCAGGCTGTATTTCCGTCATTTTTAGTCTCGTTACAATAGCTAAATCTCTGATAATATATCTAACGAAAATCCGTGGTTCAATGTACGTTGTACATGCGTAATTACAAAAAAGTATTTAGGTATGCTTATCCGTTGTCTAGTATTTCATAAGTTGCACTGTGTGGTAAAATATTCAATGATTTAAGGCAGGAGTGGCAAAGCATGTAAGTGCAGTTAAAAACACTATTAATTTGTTTGAATGAAATTGACTTGACCGTGGTTTAGTTAAGCGATGAGAGCAAACAACGACGATAATGCACATAGGGGCACCGTAAACTGCGGGCATAAGACACATTTTGCAATGGTTTTGTAAAGGTTGATGTGAACGCCTATATTGTACGTAATAAGACGGGTGGCTACCCTCTGGTTGAAATTTAGTGATGAACTTTAGAGGCATATCCAGCTCTGACAGTGAGGTTTATCACAACTTCATGTCTAGTCAAGCCAACCCAAAACGCAGCCGTTTCATCGTCCTCCAAAACGTAACATTTTCCTGCTGGTAAAATACATATTTCCATTTTCTAGCCCTCCACTCATAATATAGTGAGTAGCGTGTTTGTAAATAAATCCAAGCCTAAAATAGCTTACCTCAGCATAGGCTTATTAAACGCCTCCAAATTCTTGTAAACATATTCGATAATTACGTTAACATTTCAATACAAACTCCGCCACACCTACCGGACCACTAACGTGAGTACAATGTAGTGGCGCAAAAAATAAAGTAATTATTATAGCAGTTGCTTGTACTTTATTATGAAGTGAGTAATTTATTTGATGCCGACATATACTGTAGATAACATCTGACAACAAGTACTGGTACTTGTTACTTTCCTCATTAATTTAAATGCGCGTACTTTTCGTGTTTTATTTATTATGATAGAGACAATGATATTATAATTAAAAATACGTAGATAGGTTACTCGTGCTAAAAAAGTGGCACCCGAAATCAGGACTTTCGACCACCTGAGCAAAGCTCATTGTGTGACCGATAGCTGTACACTAACACTGTGAGAGTCTTAGTGTTGCCACGTCAAGGGCAAATGATTTCATAAAGCTCAAAGCAATGAAAGTCTTGCTGATATTCTTGTTGGCTGTCAATAATCGAAATTGTCCAGCATTCTTCTTCCAGCGGATGCCAAAACTCCCTTTGCTCGTGTGAGTGAACTTTAAAATTCAATTTCTTTGCAACTGTGGTCGTTTGAGAGAAAAGAACTAAGCCAAATAACATTTTTAAACTATTTACATACAAAATGAGGGAAAATACTAATTCAAAGTAAAGCGTATTGATGATTGAGGTAAGCGTGAAGCACCGAGATGTGAAGTGATGTCCGATGTGCACCACCGGAATAGCACGGCTGTTCGGCAACATGGGGCGCTAATAAGGTGACCTATATTCTGGGAGTAAGGGCCACACTAGCACACATTGTTACCATCGGTGTATCACCTTCAGCACAGACTGTCATTGCATCTGTCCAGCACTAAACGATGCCCATGTATAATTATGCCAAACGTTTAGAACTAACCTTCATTTACCACAGCTTTTTAGTCAAAAGTCAGGCATTATTAAGTTCTAGACTGCTACGGTGTTAGTATAGAGTAGCTGCGTATTATTCTTAAAAAACATGATTTGACAAACTATTTCCATTCTGATCTAAATGAACCATTTTAATTCTACTTCTGGTCTCTTCTCCCTTCTTACCTGAGCACCGGGCTGCAAAAACCATAAAAACATTAGTTAAAATACATCCAACTCATCAGAATTCTACCAACATCTGCATAACGTTTTGTTTCTAAAAATAAAAGCATTGGAGTATTATAATTTTATTATAACCTATATAGGTGCTTTCCTCGATCATAATTCATTATTATATGCCCATAAACACTTTATAGCCGCTTTGAAGAACATTCACCTGCCCTTACATTAATCTCAGCATACCAAATTCATTTTAATTAGAAATGAAGGAACGAATATTTTTCACCTTTGATAAACTTCTAAATATATATTTTGTTTCTTTCCAAGGTCTCGTGAAATAGGTTTAGGCAAATTAGGAACAGAACAGCAAAATTACTTAGGTTCGTTCGAATTACATTTAGATCATAGCTTTTAAGCTTAGTTAATTCGCTAGTATGTGACTAATAATGAGGTTGATAACCACGTTTATATATTTTTAAGATGTTTTATAAATTGTTTCAAAATCGAATAACATTTCTTAAAATGCGGCGAAGTACGTGTCGGACTAGCCCATGAATAGTTCCGTAGCAATTTTTTTTTTAAACTACTAATTGGACCCCACCCAGACCCAGACGGGGTTGGATGAAAAAACATTTTTGAGTTTCAAGTTCATTCAATAAATGTTTTTCTGTTTTTAAGTTGGTATTTGAAGAACCCTGGCAATAACCTATCTGTTATAAAAAATGCTTATCAATCTGCATGCCGGATACCGTTACTTAATTTACTAATATATAATTATAATTAGGTATAATAGGTAATTTTATATTAACATGAATTGGTAAAGCTACAAATGAAAACAGGCAACGCTACATTTTCATGAATGTTAGGGCGAATTGTTTTGACCTTGTTGTTTTTTACACCGTGCAATAGACGTATTATGCGAGGTTATGTGTGATTTCCGAAAATTAACTGACCTTTTTAATTTGCTTGCAAATATCCACCTGTACAGTCAGCATCAAAACTATGTCAGCTTACATCCAGATTGCCAAAAATATCGTATCCGTTTAAGAAGAGTTATTCTGATACTACATTAACGAAAACGCATTTATTTATTTACCTACGTATGTTGTTCGTAATCATAAGCAGATTTAAAAACTAGAGTTTTTAAATATTTAATATCATAATATACGAGTCCAGTATGAGTTTTAGCTTACGCAGACGCCAGCTACTGCGTAAGTTATTAGACAACTTGTACTACCCTTGTTTAATATTTCGTACAGCGCCTCTAGTGTAATTTCATAGAAATAATTAACGCAATCGCTAGCCACTGGCACAGAAAAGAATACTGGGTAAACGGAAACTCATGGTAGAATAAGGGTGCTTTTCTAAAAATGTTTGACCACACTGAAAGGTCTCATGTCTCTGATGCGGACCGTACTTCGTTGATCGAAGGCATCGCCCCGGGCCCGCGTCATGCACCGCTACTCAAAGCAAATCCCCAGCGCTTGTAGACTTAGTTTAGAGGCAATTTAATTTTTAAGTTCATTATTTATTGATGAGAAAATGAGAGACTTTCAAAGGTTTTCAATAATAATTTCGTGTAACAATTTAGTTTTCATTTATTCTATTAAGATGGAAGTTATTGCAGAAATTTCCCCAGGGAAATCGTGACCTTATTTCAAATGCGATGTTATGTTGCTCAAGTAATCACTTAAGGGGAAACGTTTACTTGTACAAGACAAAACTGTACCCGCACCGGGACCGCGGAATGATAAAAAGCAGAGATCAACCCATCCATTCAAATTAATCCCACGTTAGACGCCGTCTGAGAACAAGACTGCTTAGATATACATTTCATTATTCGTACGTAATTGCTTAGAAGAAATGTGACTCACAAGATTTTTTCGTTCTTCGTTTTGTCCTAGCTAATCACGTGAACATTGTGCCCCGACTTAACGTATCCTGCAGCAGTACAATACACTAAGTAATAGCTGTACCTAATTTTCTTGTAAAATACGTCGCTAATTGCAATAATTGGACTCTCGAGAGTCGCTGGGTTTACTGGATTTGTTAATTAATAAGATACCACCGCGATTTACCGCTGGATACCTGCACCTGTCCGAGGGGACTGAACAAAGGTTCACAATCTCCTTTTAGATTAATTGGGTAAAATGCTATTCCAATGTTTGCCATGGTTCTAACAAATATTTTAAAACAGATATATAACTCAGATTTACCCCAGCCACACTTCGTAACGTTGTCTTATTACACAGTTTCTAATTCTATAACTCAGATTTACCCCAGCCACACTTCGTAACGTTGTCTTATTACACAGTTTCTAATTCTATAACTCAGATTTACCCCAGCCACACTTCGTAACGTTGTTTTATTACACAGTTTCTAATTCTATAACTCAGATTTACCCCAGCCACACTTCGTAACGTTGTCTTATTACACAGTTTCTAATTCTATAACTCAGATTTACCCCAGCCACACTTCGTAACGTTGTCTTATTACACAGTTTCTAATTCTATAACTCAGATTTACCCCAGCCACACTTCGTAACGTTGTCTTATTACACAGTTTCTAATTCTATAACTCAGATTTACCCCAGCCACACTTCGTAACGTTGTCTTATTACACAGTTTCTAATTCTATAACTCAGATTTACCCCAGCCACACTTCGTAACGTTGTCTTATTACACAGTTTCTAATTCTATAACTCAGATTTACCCCAGCCACACTTCGTAACGTTGTCTTATTACACAGTTTCTAATTCTATAACTCAGATTTACCCCAGCCACACTTCGTAACGTTGTCTTATTACACAGTTTCTAATTCTATAACTCAGATTTACCCCAGCCACACTTCGTAACGTTGTCTTATTACACAGTTTCTAATTCTATAACTCAGATTTACCCCAGCCACACTTCGTAACGTTGTCTTATTACACAGTTTCTAATTCTATAACTCAGATTTACCCCAGCCACACTTCGTAACGTTGTCTTATTACACAGTTTCTAATTCTATAACTCAGATTTACCCCAGCCACACTTCGTAACGTTGTCTTATTACACAGTTTCTAATTCTATAACTCAGATTTACCCCAGCCACACTTCGTAACGTTGTCTTATTACACAGTTTCTAATTCTATAACTCAGATTTACCCCAGCCACACTTCGTAACGTTGTCTTATTACACAGTTTCTAATTCTATAACTCAGATTTACCCCAGCCACACTTCGTAACGTTGTCTTATTACACAGTTTCTAATTTTATAACTCAGATTTACCCCTGCCACACTTCGTAACGTTGTTTTATTACACAGTTTCTAATTCTATAACTCAGATTTACCCCAGCCACACTTCGTAACGTTGTCTTATTACACAGTTTCTAATTCTATAACTCAGATTTACCCCAGCCACACTTCGTAACGTTGTTTTATTACACAGTTTCTAATTCTATAACTCAGATTTACCCCAGCCACACTTCGTAACGTTGTCTTATTACACAGTTTCTAATTCTATAACTCAGATTTACCCCTGCCACACTTCGTAACGTTGTTTTATTACACAGTTTCTAATTCTATAACTCAGATTTACCCCAGCCACACTTCGTAACGTTGTCTTATTACACAGTTTCTAATTCTATAACTCAGATTTACCCCAGCCACACTTCGTAACGTTGTTTTATTACACAGTTTCTAATTCTATAACTCAGATTTACCCCAGCCACACTTCGTAACGTTGTCTTATTACACAGTTTCTAATTCTATAACTCAGATTTACCCCAGCCACACTTCGTAACGTTGTTTTATTACACAGTTTCTAATTCTATAACTCAGATTTACCCCAGCCACACTTCGTAACGTTGTCTTATTACACAGTTTCTAATTCTATAACTCAGATTTACCCCAGCCACACTTCGTAACGTTGTCTTATTACACAGTTTCTAATTCTATAACTCAGATTTACCCCAGCCACACTTCGTAACGTTGTCTTATTACACAGTTTCTAATTCTATAACTCAGATTTACCCCAGCCACACTTCGTAACGTTGTCTTATTACACAGTTTCTAATTCTATAACTCAGATTTACCCCAGCCACACTTCGTAACGTTGTTTTATTACACAGTTTCTAATTCTATAACTTAGATTTACCCCAGCCACACTTCGTAACGTTGTCTTATTACACAGTTTCTAATTCTATAACTCAGATTTACCCCAGCCACACTTCGTAACGTTGTTTTATTACACAGTTTCTAATTCTATAACTCAGATTTACCCCAGCCACACTTCGTAACGTTGTCTTATTACACAGTTTCTAATTCTATAACTCAGATTTACCCCAGCCACACTTCGTAACGTTGTCTTATTACACAGTTTCTAATTCTATAACTCAGATTTACCCCAGCCACACTTCGTAAAGCTCTCATTACCACTGCATTCAGTTTTACTATCATCGTTCTCCTGCTATTATTATATATTACCATTTCCCTCTACTTCGTACCTGTTCGAATCTTCAAAAACTAAGAAAGACAAGGAAAATTGACACAGCATGATTTTCAAGTTATTTAAAAATAATAATGTGTAATCTGAAAGCGAAACATAGCCAAAAGGTGAATGTGTTTGTGATATTTAATATACTTATTAGGTACTTGGTACATTGGTTATATTGGTTGGTAATAAGTTAATAGTAATTGGAAACTGCTGAACTTGATTCTGCAAACCATACAGCTTAAGGCTTAAAGCTGGTAAGATAACAATATGAAATGGAAGCGACTTTACCCTCGTAAAGTTAAATATGTATGCTAATTATAATGAAGTTTATGCTGAACGCTGAATTGGATTGAAGTAACGTGACTCTAAGTTTATTGTGGATGAGTGGTGTGTGGAGTGTCGCATCTCGAGCGCCGGGAGACGCCGATTGTCAGTCTTGTGCTTATACACGACGCCAATCCATTTGAAACTCCGATTTTAAATAGGTTAATATTCCTGGTCTTACGTAACATATATTATTAACTAAAATTAACATTAGTAATGGGCCAAAAATTTGGTATTCTAAATTTTGCGGTATGTTAAGTATTTTAAGGATTTTTTTTCAAAATCTCATGCACAGGAGTCTGCTATCGGTTAAGGTTTAAGTACTGAAATCATGTTATTACATAATTTCAATGTTTCCGTGGAGGCCTTAGAGCAGCAGATCGGGTCATGCTAGTTAATTGGTTTGACCTAAATCTAGTCTTAATAACTCTTGCGACATCATTGGTTTTCTAAAACGATGAAACGGTCGTTCGAGTTTTATTTCCAAGGCTTTAACTCCTATACAAAGCAGCCAAGTGCGTGTCGGGCCACATACGCGTTAGTGTTCCGTAGATTTACGTAACAATATCCAGACTTAAATCTAAGTCATTCATATGTCCTAAATTATATTGAAGAATAGATCCTTTTCTTCTCTACTACAAACCACGTGAATTGTGTAAGTTGAATGTACCCAGTTGTGATAGATTGACTTTGAACTTCGTTATATTATAAAACAATAGACTATCAAGGCATTCCTGTTTTGAACAATTTAACAGTAGACGATAGACGAGAATTAAAAATTATCAACTAATTATAACTATGCTTACCAAGGCCAAATTACAGCAAGCAAAGAAGCAAAGTATCTTACCAGGACGTGCATCGCTTAGAGTGATCCCGTTGGCAGGGTTTCATCTGTGGCTTTCCGCACTCCACTCAATACCGTGATGATACATATTTTTGCGCTCTTCACGCGCCGAAGTATTGTCTTTGTGTTTTATTGAACCGTAATAAATACTAAACCTTGAATCAATTTATTAAAATTATTTGAATGTTCACTACCAGATAAGGTCATGATCCAACTCACAACCCTGCCGAACGAGCAGTGACGTCAATATTTGTAATGTGGTCCGGTGATCCAGGCGGGTTGTATGTGACCATAATGTTAGGCATGTGATAGTAAGCTAGATAGTACTTTAGTCTTGGGTGTTAAGATTTATATTTGTTTGAGTTCATTAAGAAGTAGTCCTTCTGTGCAAGGTTATTCTGTGCTAGCACTGAAAATCTGTCAGCTTAGCCTCACCTAAGCTGTAACCGACAGTGAAAGCATAAAGGTTCTCTGTTTACTACGCTACGGAACACTAAAAATCAACAGAAGGTGGCTATTTTTTAAAAAATACTTGGGAAGTCATTGGAAATATCAGAAGTTATTTCTGTTCCCACTTTTAAAATGTAGGTATCACACGGTGCTCGTAGCCAGTTTGATTGTATCTACAAAACGAGGCGCAATAGTCATAAAACCTACAATTACCAGGTATGCAAACACGGGTTGGGATTGGTGCGTGACTTTGAACAGTGAGAGGACTGGAAGATTAAGAATTAACGATCAGGCAACCCTGAAATAGTTAACCTCGGCGTGATGGCGTCACGCATAGGTAGGTAACCAACAAACGCCTGGATAAAATATTCACTCAGTAGTTATTATAACGGACATCAATCAACCTGTCACCGTCTATTTTCGACGAAAACTTAATTTCGTCGCCCAACATTACACAGTAATATAGTAGAACGTTCATTCACAGATGAAAGATAATTAATTTCCGACTTAAGCAACAATTGCTCTAATTCTCATGCAGCAATACATTTTCAGCAACATGTTACATTTAGCTATAATCAATAGGGTATTTTTTATTTCTGCCTTTATGCCATAATTTAAAATTGTTGATAAAATACTAATTGTTAACAATGTAATTGAATCAAACTGAAGTAATACATTAAAAATATTATGATATCGTAGGTAAAGACAATTATCGATTTATATAATGAACATACATATTTATTTAATTTTTATTGCACATTTAGAAAAATAGAGTACAAATGGTGGACTTAATGCCAAGAGGCATTCTCAAATCATACTTATTATCTTATTTCTTTGCATTTTATTCATAAACACGCTACTATAATCACATATAGTAAGTGCAGCAGTGGTGCCTATTGGAAATAATTCCACTTCGAACCAACTTGCCAGGGCACGTTGTGCCTTATTAGTTGTCCAATATACACTGTGCAAAATAAACCAGAGCCTCATCCCCGGCGCTTCATAAAATGTAGTATCTAATGTTGATATACGATAACGACTTTGTCGGTGGAAATATCACAATAAAATAACTTAGCAATTGTATTAGGCGGGATTCGAAGACTCAAACCTGTGTCTGTCACAAGCCGGCGATACCTTGACGTAGTTGTCTTTTTCTAATACTTTTATCTTTATTCTTATAAACCCTAATTGTCTGATTTAAACCTGGGGCGTATTTTGACGTGTATGTTAGTCAATGTTCTGCACCATGTATTTTTTTGCAGGTGGGGTTTCCTGTAAAATTTAATGGTAAAAATAATGTAATACTTTGTGTGTTAGGTGTCGGCGGCTGGGAAAGCGGTGCTAGTGACAGGGTGCGACAATGTCCTCGGCAACGCTTTGGCGCGGAAGCTGGACGATATGGGCTACCACGTATTCGCCGGGTTCCAGAGTAAAGCTGCGAACATTGACGCGGACATGCTCAAAGAAGATTGCTCTGGCAGGCTGCACACTCTGCAGCTAGACGTCACGTCCGAAACACAGGTAAAATCTTATCCAGGCGCTTTTAAATTTTATTAAAGACCTGACTGACTTTTGTTTTAAGATTGATTTAAATTAAAACTAGCACAACACAAAGATTTAACAAATACTTTTGGTTAGCTCACCCCCGCATTCACAAACGCAAATCAAGGTTGAGCATCCCTCAGAAGTATAGCCGACCCTTTCAGTTCTATTGATATTTTAAGGGAGATTATGAGCGTGAGCACGTGCTTAGCGTTGATGGAAGTTTGTGAATTCGGGGTTTGGTATCGCATATTTATGATCAGTGACCAGTTGACAGACTTAAAAACTCAATAGATGCAGCACTTATGAAAACTCACAATACACGTTACCTTCAAGCAATCGTAATGACATTAAAATTCGATTCAACGACCGACTGGATGCAGTCACCAAAACATGGTCGCTCTATTCCTGATTGCTGATGTTAAGATTGTGCTGTTCGTCTTTATCTTTTGAATCTTTTGAATTCTTCTTTAAGTCACCAAAACGCTGTGCAACGTTATAAGTACTAGGAGTTCAATTCCTGATTGCCGATGTTATGAAAATCCTGAGCTGCTTTGCTGTTCGTCCTTGAGGTTCCGTAATTAGTCCTTCTGTCTGCCCGCGGCTCAGCTTAGACTCTTACTCACGACAGTATATTTAATAGAGAGTTAGAGGGGAAACTGTCGCATAGACTAGGTACTTATAAAATAAACTAGGTAAAAATAAAATAAAACATTCAACAACAATACAACTCACCAAAAAGGACTCCTACGTGGAACTAATAATGGAACCCTACACTACGCGTGTTTCAACACGGTTTTGGTTTTTCTACGATACTAACCTTTTCTTCTTAATCTAACAACCTAATTCAAGATTATTGAGGACCAAATTTTAGAACTACTTATAGCTTTAATATGTCTGGGCTTTCTGATATACATAATAGAACAATAATTTGAAAAAAACCAACCGCGATTAGATTTATCATATTTTGAAGTCCTATTATTAGCTCCATTTAACTCTCGCTCTACTTGTCTACAATTTGCTTGAAGAGTGTCTATATAACTTTTGTGGATTAATTTCGAGCCTGTTCTGCTTCAGGCAAACATCACCTTGAGGGTTTACATGACGTTAAATTAATTCAGACCGCCAACGAAAAAGAAAATATTAAAATTACGAGCCCTAACATGCCGCCTACACATCTATAATATTCAATATTTAAACACGGTCTTGCTACTCCGAACATGGATTATTGTTTGTTAACGAATTCCTTTATTTGATTTTATAACGTTGGGAACATTTATGAAAACGTCTAAACCCTCTGCTGTAATCTACTCGAGTAATTCTGTCGAGTTAAATGGACAATTTATGTTTAAAACTGTTCGGAAATTATTACAAACAAACGAGTAAGGTTGTAGGTTACTCGTACTTAAATTTAAATTTAGGTAATGAACTGTAACAGTAATTACTTGTCAGTATTCATAAAATTCATTTATAGCTAATTCCACATAACGTATTGGGAACCTTTGGGGTAATCAACCAAATCGCAAATATAGCATAATTTAAATCGATGTGAAATTCTTAATGAATTTTTTAGCGAAATTCTCATAGGAACATAATTGGTTTTGGTCATGAACATTTTGGTTTCATCATACCTATGCAAAGAACAAAAAAATATGTTGTTAACTGTGTCATAAAAAACATTAGCATAGGCAAATATTGTTTTTATGCAGAGATTTGTTGATCTGTATTCAGACAAAAGCTTAGCTTTTTTTATAATAGTTAAAAGATTTTTAGCTAAAGCTACAATAGTAATCTGCAGGGTAAAGCACAACTCCTTAAGTGTTATTTTATTCTGTTGTTTTCCATTCATGTGTGGTGCTCACATCCGAAACCCTTTTATTGTGAATTGTCTGGTTATTTTACTTGATCTTTTGACATCAAGAGTAAAATTAAAGGCTCCCTCTATTTGACTCTCTGTGAACTGTTGCCACAAAAACCGTCTCAGCACACATTTTAAAATCCTTGCTAAGGGCCGGCGCCCACTATCGGCATCGGCACGCTTCAGGATTTTAAGGTGGCAAATAGGAATATACTTTAATATTATGGCAATAAAGTAGAAATTTCCGTGATGTGTTCTCGTAAAAACAAAATGCATTTGTTCTGTTTCTGTTTCGGCATTTTCTACTTTATTGTCATTTTGTTAGAGTATATTACTATTTGCCACCTTAATAGCCTGAAGCGTGCCGATGCCGATAGTCGGCGCCGGCCCTAACCAAACGCCTTGTGTTTCGTAGATACTGGCGGCGTCGTTATACATCGTGGACCACCTGCCAGAGGGCGCGCAAGGCCTGTGGGCGATCGTCAACTGCGAGTCGTGGTGTGCGCTCGGGGAACTAGAGTGGGTTCCATTCTCGGTCATCAAGCGCGCCATGGACGTCAATTTGCTGGGTAAGCTACGACGTAGTGCTACGAGCCTACGACGGGTGGCGCTACGATGCCCTTAGGGGTATGATTTGTAACGCACCGTAGATGGCGTTACGAAACATTGACAGTGGCAATTTTCGACGAAAACTAAACTTCTACATTACAATATGGATAAAGCCCTGTAATACGGATATGTAGGTCGAGAAATATACCATTATTTCTAAACTTTTAACATCGGGTATTATTCGCGAATTAGTGTTTCGTGGACATATTTTATCTGTTCACATCTACGAGTATACTTGTAAAAAATCTGTACATGAACATGAAATATATTTTAAAAAATAACAATCAAGGGGTGATAAGGGATCGCTACTGATGCCAAAATACAATCAGTAAAATTTTTGTCTCTCGGTCTGTATGTTCGTTATAGAAACAAAGACTACTCGACGGATTATAACTAAATTTTACTCAATTATTTTTTAAACTCTTGGGCAGGTTATTATATACTTTTCATTACTCATACTCTGAAAGTAGGTCATTACTGACCTGAGAAGCGGGCTGAAAGTAATACTTTTCATCCCTAGGGAGAATCACTTTCAACTGACATCTGCCAAATTATTAAAAAAACTTAGTTATTTTTCACATATCTATTGAACCATGTTCCAACTTTCTATACAGCCACGATGTAAAATTGAAATAACTTAAAGTTAAGTATTGATTAGAGAATGTATATTTTATAAATAACTTTATTATAATTCAGTTTCAACAATTTCTTCAAAATAACTAAGCTTAGAGCAAAATATTTACCATTTTTCCAATGAAAAAAATAAAAAATAATGGCTGAATAGTGGGCCCGCCACAGAAAAAAAAAACAAACAAAATAGGCGGGATAGCGCCAATTCGATCTTCATTTATTTTTAAATCTTTTTCTTTGGCTAATTCATGTTTTATTTTTACTTTCCTTGTATTCGTAATGAAAAGCACAGTGTTTACCTCGGGTAAATGACTTATTTAGTCCCTCGAACTATTGGCGCCCTCACTTCGTTCCGGGCGCCAAACCCCGTCTCGGGACTAAATAAGTAACTTTCACCCCTAGGATAACAATGTACTATTTCATTACGCTACTATCAATAGGAGCAGAGCAGTGAAGTGAAATATTAGGAAAACGGGAGAAGTTACTCCATTGTTGAAGCTTCCGTCGCGTATGCAGGCTTAAAGCTACATAGAAATCATGTATGATGGAATGTTCTCCTTTAAATTACTTAAGCCTCATGTGGACGTGATCTAAACAATATTACCAATAATACATTAACTTATTAACACACAAGGAGTTACACGCGGACGAAGTCGCGGACGACCGCTAGTACGGTATAACTACTTGGCCGTAGAGACTGTAACTTTGTTCATTAATTTACATAACCATTTCCAACTAACATGTTTTGGACAACTATCTATTATGATGCTTGTTCATTTTATAATTTTAATTTATGAATTTCATTACTTATAAAATTGGTATGATAAAAATAAAGTTATTATTAGTTATTATGAGTTTGGCGTTATATAAGATTTTTGCCCAAATATAGGTTTTTTTTGCCATTTCGACAATAATAACTTGTACAGTAATTCCACTATTTTTTTTCCCATTTTCATATTTTTTTATCTATCTATCTTTATAATGTTCGTGACAAACAACCATACGGACCACCTGGTGTTGAGGTTAGCGTAACCTATGGATACGTAGAGATGAAACACAACAATAATAACAATAACACCCATAATTTAAAACAAAACTCTATAGTTCCCGTATTTGCTATCATTAGTAGTAGCCGTTATAGACCGATGAATGGACGGACTGACAGAAACAGCCGCTCGCTAATGGTTCTTTCTAATCATTTTGCAACTGGACCATACTTAGCTGCATACTTTTCATTCGTCGCCGGTTCTGATTTTATATTGCGGTAGTCGCTTGGAGGCTGAAATCGTGACGTATCAAAGATTTGGGTAGCGTCATGTACGAAGGGGCTAAATCCAAGTTCAGGATTTTAATCTACCACCACTACCACCAGGACTACACCAGGACAGGATAATTGCTTATAATACGCTAGGTTTGATGGTAATTTTTTGTTTATTATTCGTACCTACCGTAAGTTAATCGTAATTCTGTAAAAAAGCAGAACGAGGATCTCTAAAAATTCGGAATGGAAAAGGGTTTTCCATAGAAAAAAATAATTTTATAATTTCGTCGCAAACTTCCTAGTACTTTTTACATATGATATTCGAGCTCTTTTGGTACATTTTACTGAAATTCGCCTTTCGCCTTTTCCTTTTTTGTCTGCAAAGTAATACACAAACTGGTAGAGTTATCAAAATTATTATTTACATTATGTATATCGATTTCATCGGATGGCATAGGAAGGTAACATTTCTTGATCAGGATTTGCCTCGTATTAGGATGGGTTCAACGTTGTTAAATCACAACCAAGCCTTCCTTTCAGAAATGTTAAATTCATAACATCAAAATTTAACATACATAATTCAAAGAACACATCCATTTGCGTGTAATTTTGTTTACGAAAGCTATGTGTGTGATAAGGTAACCACATCTTAGGCATGCCAAAGAGCACAATAATGATCGAACAAATCATACAAATTATGCCGCTATTACTGTTATTGTTATATCAGATACCCTATTCATTGGAATAAGGAAAAATCAGCATGGTTTTGTACGCCTCATTGAAAGAAGAAATAATTAGGCCGGGCTTGGGTACTCTTAATCTTTTAATAATCTTTTTGTCGTGTATTTGGAGAACATTATGGTTCTTTCTCTACTTACAGTCTTTGACTATAGGATTTCGGACTGTTAATTAGGTGCAGTAAAATTGAAAATACTTTGACAGAAAATTACAGTTTTTTTAAGAAAATAACTAATTTTCTACCTAAATTTAACCTACCTGTCATTTCACCGAACCAAACTGAAAGTCCAACCGAGCATGGTTTAATAGTTAAGTTAATTGAGAATTTTATCGCTTAGGTACTATCAAATATCAAATTGAATTGTTATTCAGTGAAAAAACTGACTATCAATTCTGACTTCAGAAGTATTGATTTGATTGACAGGTTTCTTTTGCAAAAATTTATAATCTTGCGTGATCGTAATTTAGATTCTGGCAAGCGATACACGCTTATTTCATAAGCGTGTATTTTTCCCTATACCAATTTTCTATGGAAGGTAGTATCATAAAAGCTCGGCACGTTATTTATATTAGCTACAAGAGAAACTTATAATCAATGTATATTGCGCAGGTCCCTCGCGCCTGGTGCAAGTGATGCTGCCACTCGTGCGCCGGGCGCGCGGGCGCATCGTGCTGGCGTCGTCCATCCTGACGCACGTGGCGGCGCCGGTGCGCGGCGTGCACGCCGCCTCGCTCGCCGCGCTCGACGCGATGGCCGCCTGTCTGCGCCGCGAGCTGAAGCCACGAGGAGTAGATGTCGTAAGTACTATACATACATACCATCACGATCAAAACCCTAAAGGGTTAGTCAGAGGCACACTGATTGTTGCCGTCATGGTGAACGGAATTTTCAAAGCCACTTTACCACGTTGGGTTCATAATATGAACCCAACGTGGTAAGGGGCGAGCCGACCGCCGTTATCCGGGTTGCTCAGGTAAAAAACCGATGATAATAATAATTATTTATTTTATTTATTTATTTATTTATTCTTTGGCACAGTAACAAAATACAAATCGGTACATACACATGTAAATATTGATCTAAATACACAATATTAAATTTGCATTTCGATGACAACCGCGCACAACATTTGAATACTGTTAGTTAAAAAGGGAAAAAAAAACTACTTAATTAACATAACATATTAATCTATACTAATTAGACTACACTTCCAAACTCTCCGAACCTTTAATACTTTTAACAGTTTTTACAAACAGACAAGAGGACTGGTGAATTATGGTAATGATGATGATTATATACTATGCGAAGAATTGATGACCGTTGCGACATGAAAGTTCTACTGCAATAATGACCATTTGATGGCATTCGGCAGCGTGACACACGCAGTCCCAATAAAAGTAAACATAGCATTCCGGTAGAGCAGCACGACTTTAACTGACCGCCGTCAATAGACTCTATTATTTCTTGAAAAATATCTAGAAATAAATTAATATGACGTTCTATGCAAAAAATTGCGAGTATTTAGATACTGCAAAATAACAACGTTATTCTAGTCATAATGCCCCCAGACCTCGGCGCAATGTTTACTGGTTGCATTAAGAGTAATGGGCTCAGTAATGGGTGTTGTTTGTTAGATTCACGTTCATTAGTTTTAATTTTAAAGTTTTCAAGTTAACTTTAGCTCGCTCGAGTCTAGGTTGCATCCAGGTGCTACGGGTTGATATCCATATCACTACATAGTATGAAACAAAGTCGCTTTCTCTGTCCCTATGTCCCTTCGTATGCTTAAAACTTTGAAACTACGCAACGGATTTTGATGCGGTTTTTTTAATAGATACAGTGATTCAAGAGGAAGGTTTATAAGTATTATAACATCCTATTGCACCCGTGCGAAGCGGGGGCGGGTCGCTAGTAATTTATAAACGCCTTTAAAAAAAGAGGATCGACGTATCACATATTTTTTAAATGTATGTCGATGTGTATTTCTCTGCCATTTTTAAATATTTCTACCGACACCATAAAAATAACCAAACCTTTCGCTGCAAGTCAGGCATACTGATGTGGGCGATAAAACAGCAAAGCTGAAGTGATTATGCGCGGGTCATGTTAGTGGAATGAAACCATGCCAATGGTATCAAATCGCCATCATTATTAAAAAATATTAGCTTGTGTCGCTGCTCGGGGAGACTAAAATTGTACATACTTAAAACAAACATAATATGCTATGCTGTACTGTACCAAATAAAATTATTTTCTTTCTTTTCCAAAATTTGTGCTTATCTGGGCGTTTAATGGAAATTTATCATTTTAACGAACACTTGAGCCACTACTTGATCTAATTAAATATCTTCAAAAGTGCATTAATACATAACAATGCTATGCAGTTTCCACGCCGAGCGCTAAGTTGTCAAGGCCACATCTGGGGCGGCTGTGTAATATTCTACAGTTTGGGCACAGGCTGCGGCACAAGTCGTGCATAAACCATAAGCTCATCAGGGTAACATTATCAACGTGCGCTTATCTAACTAATCTAATAAGGTTCCCGCCTCGTGAATTATGCTTGCTAAGCACATTTGATATCTGCTGCTTTGATAAAACACCGACATATCGTTCTAAATTCATTGCTAAGCTAGAGCTTGGTAGATTTTTAATAAACATGAGCTGACCCACTTTATCTGTTTAAGTTACCCAACTTTTGATACGCACCCTGTTTGTCGTGCATTTTGCACATTTGATATATTTTTTTATATTTCAACTGTTATTTGACTATCAGTATAGATTAAAGAGGCCAAACTTCTACAAAATGATTTCGTCCAATCATTTAGGTAGTATTCAGCTAAGATGATTATTTCGTAGGATCAATTCCGACATTCGCAGAAAAATATATTAGAAGTTACCTTTTTTTTTACCTTAACTCAGTTCCCTTGTATCTCGGAAAGTTTTTATCGAATTATCTTAAATATTCAGGACACCATGATAGAAGAAATACTTTTACATTGAAATAACTTCAAGGTAGGCGTAAATTACTAATAGCAAATACCTATGTTTTATGCTACAAGTAGGTACCAAAATTGGACCTACATGATAATTATTTTGACCAGGTCCGTACTCGATACTCTTGCCTACGATATTTTTATCAACAATCAATGTCCACCGCTAGCCGACTTTTTTGGGCTTCATAAAGGTACCTAAAGCTTCTTACCACACATGCGAATCTGTCTGTATTAGTTAAAACGGCAAATATTTTCTTATGAAAGCCCTTTAATGGATTAAAATATGGATAGGTAAATAATATTCCTTATTGCACACCAAGCTTTGTATTCGTTGAACAGTGAACTTCATTTATGAATGTTTTCGTGCAGGTGGTGGTGGCCGCTGGCGAGTATACGACTGGTAGCGCGTGGCTGTCTGAAGAGAAGCTTCTGGAACAAGCGCGGGACATGTGGAAGAGACTCAGCGACGAACAGAAGGGCGCTTACGGCGAGGACTACTTCGAGCAGGCGCTGCGCAGCCTCGAGAAGTACACCAAGAGCGCTGTAAGTCATGCCTTTGATTTTTGAAGTTGCACATAATAAGATTACTGTTTATTAACCACGTACTTAGGTAGCAAACAAGCATGCAGAGCGCTTGATAATGGATACTTTAGATAGGTATAACGCACTTTGACGAACCTCTATGAAGTTCATACAACTCCTCTTTGCCTAAAATTTAACCGCACGCTGTAAGAAGTTCGTTTGGAAAAACTCATCAGGAACTTGGTCTACAAATACTAAAATGTTGTAACACTACTTCATCAATGTTTAGTTGGTTATTAAAGACATTAACACTGAGCTACAAAGATAGCACCTTACACACACTCTCACAATAAGTCAATTATACCTACTCTGGCAGTAGTATGTTTAATTAAAAATATGGAAACTACTATCAAACCATTTTTTGTTTCACTTTTTTCAAAACAATGATATGGAAAATGGGAAGTTGGACTTGCTCCTTCTCTGAAAGAATTTGCAAACTATCAAAGCGAAAGAACGGAAGGAAACAATTTGGATTGGAATGGAGTGAAGTTAAAAATTCATAATAAATAAACCAATGTTTGCTTCGCATTTCGTACCTGAACTTTCGTGATCCCAACATTCACAGAATTCATTCCGTCTCGGTCTCAGTCCATCGCATTTTTTTATGGTGCTCATAATATTTTGCCGCAGATAAGTAAGTTGAAGTAGTTTACTTACATTCATACATTGTCTATCTATTGTAGCGGCACTCTGTAGTAAATGTCATAAACAAATATAACACAGATCTCTGAGCAAAAGTTCTACTGGTTAGAAAGAGAATTATCACTGATCGCTTTATGTATAAATAGGCTTGACCTATGTTTAACCCCATAGGCCCAAGTCCTATAATCCGTGCTGTGATTAGTTTTAGGTATCAGTTAGTAAATACTTGCTTTATTAGATGCCTGATATCACTTTTTCTTTTGTATATTTAAGAGAAGAAACTTATTGATTCTTATGAGGTATATATTCTTATGAATTCTGATTCATAAATCAACGCACCGCCAAAGTTATTAATATTTTGACAATCGGTACCCTAATTACCGATTGCTAAACCTTAGTTACAAAATAAAATGGGCTGTGGAAATAAAATACATGTTATCTTACTGTCAATCCATTAAATTACAGAGGGTTATAATAAGTTACCATTCCGGAATGCTTAGTACTATTAAATATCAGACTGTGACACATTTTTTCACAGAATCTTCCTTTTCCATACATTATCACTTGAAAAACATGTATACATACTCGTATTTGCATGCTTTTGGCGATGTAGGTTTTTGCATATTCACTCTCGTGTACAAAGTCATCTTTTTTAAAAGGATACTGCTCAGTCAGAGTTCATGTTTTTATAAGATCATCGTACCTAAAGCTTAAAAAGTTGTAGGTAATTTTACAAACATCCACATTTAGGTAAGATCTGAAGGGTTTTTTTTGCAAAAGTAACCTACTCTACCTACTTATTAAATTAATGTAAGTTCAAAAAATGGTCGATTTTGCTCTGAGATCGACTGAGGAATCCTACCACTAAACATTGCCACGATTGCTGATAAAACATCCTAAGCTTACACACTTTGAAATAATAAAATTTCTAAAAATGGACCATCATTTTTATTTAAATTACTATTGGCTTTCTTTCTGAGTGCCTACGTGTAATATAGATAGTCTGGCTGTCTGGGCCACAGACATATACAATTTTAGCTCTTCAACGTTCATGTTTCGCTAACTACGTATTTTCGATAAATATTTATCCTTCCGTTTGATTCAGTTCAGTTACAGTAGTTTGGTGTTGAAAAATAGACTGTAGTCCATAAATAAATTAAGAAATATAGTTCGTTACGTTTCTTGAAATCTCGTAAACACCCGTCTTTCTCTTAGAATGACAGGATAGGATGAAACATTGATTACTTATACTGCTGAATGTTGTTTACAATGTGAACAAGGATGTGTTTGTAGATAGGATAGTCCCAGCCGAACTCATTACTTTTAGTGAACACTTACCTACGTGTTACGGATCGCGCGAGCCGTAACTCTTTCTTTTCATGAAGCCGTTAAGGACCGCCTGAAGTAGGTCGCGAGTGGAAGTTAGAGACGTACACTTGTTGCCGGTCGTAAGAATACATTTTTTTCATACTGTTATATAAGGTACACGCGTAGGCTGACTTGTTATCACTTTTAAACAAAGGAGTCAAAACGAGAACATTATTTTTTACCGTACCGCTTTAATCTGTTCTTCATATACTAAACTTATGAAAGTAATAACTTACTACTACGTACTTACTTATGAATATGTGTGTATGTATTTACACATACAAATCATCAGCCCATCATTTAAAATAACTTACTCCACCTTGCAGCACAAACATGTATTCATTTACTGTCAACGCATTTAAACTATGGAGCAAGCTGTCGTTACCCTTCGAGAATGCCGCACTATAGGATCCTTCAAAACACTATTAAAAAAACACCTTTTACAAATCGCTTGAGTTGCAATAAAACATAGGTACCAGGATGAGTTTCTCAAGAGGGCGTGGTAGAGAAAATCCTCAACTGTGAGGAATATCAAAAAAAGCTGAAAGAAGTTACGAGGCCGATTTTGCCAAAAAATTCAAACTGCATACTCAGATTTTACACAAGACTTTTTTCCTAGCCGGGAATAGAACCTATTGGTTTTGAAAAAAAGGTCAGCCTGTATTATAATGCCATCTCGTAGGGTCGCTTATAAAGATTAATTTCTGGAAAGTAACATTATGTCGCCTGTTATGGGCCAATATGGTAGTCCCTTTCTTCTCCGAATATCGTACGTCCGAAAATCGATATCCCGAACGCGTTTTCTATAATCATCACTATCCATAATGCTCTCGTATACGAAACTTTGTTTTACCTAATCGTCTACAACTATAATGGTTTTGTGTTATAAAATTGAGTGCTATAATAATTAGACGTCCTAATTTTACTAGCTATAAAATCACTTGGTCTAAGTATGATTTGACATAATGAATGTTTGTCCGAATGGTGGTTTATTATAACAATGTAAGTCCGAATTCGAGGGTTGGTTATTTTTTTACAAACCCTAAAATAAAATGCATGCTGCATGCCTGCCTGCATGTTGCATGCTTGTTTACATGGTGAATGCCGAGGGCGGATCCGACATGGACGTGATAGGTTCGAAGGTTAAGGCGTGAGCGCAGCCTTAACCTTCGTGTACATTTATAATAAATGCAACATATTACAGCCGCGCCGTAGACATAATTCTTGTTGGCTAGTGCCTATATGAAAATAATATGAGCTTAATTGAAATGGAGCTTGCCATTCTGCACGGAGGTGCCACAGAGGAATATCACACTGACCTAATTGTTGAAATGGAGCCAATGTTTGACAGGTGAGCGCAGCTCACGCCTTAACCTTCGAGGGTTAGTTATTTTTTTTTCAAACCCTAAAATAAAATACATGCTGCATGCTTGCCTGCATGCTGCATGCTTTCCTGCGTGCTGCATGCTTGCCTGCGTGCTGTATGCTTGCCTGCATGCTGCATGCTTGCCTGCATGCTTGCCTGCATGCTGCATGCTTGCCTGCATGTTGCATGCTTGTTTACATGGTGAATGCCGAGGGCGGATCCGACATGGACGTGATAGGTTCGAAGGTTAAGGCGTGAGAGCAGCTAACGCCTTAACCTTCGAGGGTTAGTTTTTTTTTTTTCAAACCCTAAAATAAAATGCATGCTGCATAACTGCATGCTTGCCTGCGTGCTGCATGCTTGCCTGCATGCTGCATGCTTGCTTGCATGCTGAATGAGGAAGGTGAATCCGATGAATTGATGATTAGAAAACCGATGTTTTTTTGCAAATTATCGATTGCAATTTTCATAGCAAATAATATTTAGGACATTTATTAACATTTATGCAATTTCGATTTTAGTGCTCGATATATTATGAGAAGAGACGTTAGGACTAAACACTATTATGAGAAAAGATTTTAGGTGTTATAAATATTATAGATTGTGATAGTTATAGCAAAGAATTTTAGGACATATAACATTTCGGAATTATGATTTTAGGGCAAGTGATATTATGAGACAGTAAATTAGGGCTACCTATCATTCGGAGAAATGATAATTATGTCAGAAAACATTATGACACGTTAAATTATGGCCAAAAATTTTATGAGACACAATAGAGAACCGTAGGGCGCCATTGGGTGGTAATATGGGCCCAGTTGGAGAGCTTTGGGGGAGACCTTTGCCCAGCAGTGGAACACGCCACGAGACAGACGAGGACTAACACGCCGTTGTGTTAAAGAAAAAAAGAAACCAAGCTTGCCGGCCCGGTGCTGCACGGAATGATTCATCTCTTACCACCTATTCTAATTTACATATTACCTCTTATTACTGAAAAAAGGTAGTAATAGGTGTACATTGTTTCTCTGACATATCGCTGACTCTATCGTTCTTCCTTTTATTAGTTTCGCTTATTTTCGACTATTAAAATCTATCGAAGACCTATGTTTAGTAATTGGTCGCCTTTGTCTGATGACGATAATAACAAGAATAGATTTCATCAAAAGCGTGTATTTATAGTTTAAATAAATAAACAAATTATCGTTCCAGGACGCGGACTTGACGGCGGTGACGCGCTCGCTGAGCGACAGCGTGACGCGCACGTTCCCCTTGGCGCGCTACACGCCCGTGTCGCCGCGCGAGAAGCTCAAGTCGGTCCTCGCCGAGCACCTGCCGCGCTGCCTCTACGAGGGCCTCTACGCCGACTAAACAGCACCACACGCTACCGGAATCATTTGGGAAGTGCTTGGTGGCAAACTTCATTCAACTCTTTACTAGAACTTTTTTGAGTTCACCAAAGTTCACTATCCACAAATCTGCCGCATGTTTCGATTCTATTAGGTGCTAACGAGAATGTATCCATAGTGTTTTGTGTAAGGTTTTGAGCTGCCCCTCATTACGACGTCAAAATATTCGTGCTCGCCCTACTGGCCGTCTCAATTTATTTTACCCTAAGAACAAACCTAGTGCAAAGAACGAAATGCGCTTGGGGCTTGGCGGTAAAAAAAAAATTGTATAATAGTATCCCAATTCCTACTTGTGATGTACTAGATCACCCAAAGAATTTGTAATACGGTAGCCTAAGGGTTTAAAGTCGAGAAGTTGTTTATTTTAAAAAGTACTTAAGTTCATTTATTTTAAGTTCTAAAATGTGTAATTGAAAAGATAAAAGTATACCTGGATTTTCATACCGCCTCAGCGCGCGTATACATTTATAACAAATGCAACATATTACAGCCGCGCCGTAGACATAATTCTTGTTGGCTAGTGCCTCTATGAAAATAATATGAGCTTAATTGAAATGGAGCTTGCCATTCTGCACGGAGGTGCCACAGAGGAATATCACACTGACCTAATTGTTGATATGGAGCCAATGTTTGACAGGTGATGGAAATCCATTTCGATTAGACATCACAGATTGGTCATTTCAAATGAGGCCACTCTAGCTTCCTAAAGCATCGTGGTAATTTAAAATGTCGCCATCATAGGAACTTGAAATATCGTGTTGACATGTAGGTGGTACACGTGGCTAAAAAACGGAAGTAATTCTGACAGAACCAATGTGAGGCAATCTGACCGTTGTACGAGTACTTACAAAACAACGTAGCTATCTAGATACTTGAAACTATTATACAACATCAACCACCCATCTCAAAAACTTACATGAACTTACATCTCAAAAACTCACACTCAAAAAATAAATATTTTTAAATGTGAATACATAGACAATTAAAAATATTTATTTTTCGTAATATTACATAATGACATCAGGAACTTCATGAAAATATTTTTTACGAAAAATCATAAAATTTACCTTCTTTACAAATAAAATACTTATTCCCGAACATTTGCCTGTATTGTATCTAACCAGTAACTCTGATGTCAGCTGAAACTCGGTATAAATTCACACGAGGGACACGAGTTTAATAACGAATGTTGGTCGGCGGGCCCATTTGGCGAATGAGGCCGAGGAGCCCATATGCTTACGTAAGCTCTTTAGTTGCTGCAAGTTCGCTGATCATTTAGCCGGCTGGCTGCCACTCGAACACGTTCGGAAGAGGTTCGTTAGCGAAAAACTTTTCTTCAGTACTGATGAACTGATATAATTTTTAAATAAATCCTTAAAATGCTCGTCACATCCCCATGAAAGCCGACCGTCGTCAAAGCTATCTTAATGGCTGAATTCTGCGTAATAATGTACCTATAAAACGAGCTGTGGTGGTGACAGTTCCTAATTAACAGAACAAAAATAATGCTTTGTGCACTTTCTTCCTTAAGGAACGAGTTAAGGTGAAAACTCTTTAACTTAGACGTAACAAAATACTCTAAAACTTCAATCAAGCAAGTCATAGTTTTTAAATATCGACCTACTTGCGTCACTTCCCAACAGCCTACGCAATGTTTATTTTGGTGTTCATAACTTTCCCACAGTAAACCATTAATTTGAGGTAGTGTTCGCCACCCTGAACATTAATTTATTTACGTAAGATTGATGCTATTTTCCGGTCGTCTAAATATAGGTAGTGAGTGATACGAGAACATAGGTGTAGTGTAGATGTGTCCTTAATATTGGCACTCGATCAAGCCGTCAGTCGCACACGCCACTGATCCATTTTCGCATTTAATGAAATTCTTTGAGTTATTCTCGTTCTGTTTGTAACGCGTTGTAACTTAAAAAATGATATTGTTAACTATCGTCTGATGCTTAATTAGTTTGTTGTCCGTTTGTGGTTTTTACGTATAGTTTTGTTAAATGGCGACGTATTAGAGTGCATGCATCAATACCTATGGTCATAATAATAAATCAATCTCATTTTCAAAAACTCATTTTCGATTTGAAAATGTGCACTCAAATGAAATCTAGGTACCCACTTCAGTTTCAGGAGATATGAATAGCGTATTGAGGATGGTTTATTAGTACGGACCCTAATTTAGATTTTATTGTATAGCGATAAGTATCCATTAATTCTGAACTACAGTTTGTTGTATACGTAATTTTACCTTTGTTTTTTAATTTTATGACTCATACCTAATGTAAGAATTCTTTAAAATTTAAAGTTGTTTTAAGATGCAGGTATTAGTGTTAAAAATGTATCATTGATTCTAGTCCAAATATAATAACTACTTCGTAGTTTGAAGTGCATTTCAGTGCAACTTGATAGCTCTCTGACTGTCACTAGTTTTAATGTGTGTGTCACGTTTTGGACGATGTCTCTTGTAATAAAATATTAAAATATTTGTGGTGTATTTATTGTTCGTAGACGTATTATCTCCTAATAAGTAAATGCCTGATATTGGAAATTTTGCAGAGAGGTCTCTCTTAAATGAAATAATTCAATCGTGGCGCAACATTCGGGCAGATATGAAGTTTGGGCGGGCGGTGGAGACAGTCTCGGAAGCAGCAAGCTTATCGCGCTGTAGTGCCTGCTGACCCAATTGGCTTTTGCCGAATCTTGCTCTAAACATATGTTGGATCCGAACAGCCACTTATTTAGCCTTGAGAAATGATAAAGAAAAGTAGTAATTGTTATGCATATGGGGTTAAAGCCTAGCACATATATGTGAGCTACTCTTTCAAACACATGTTAAATTCTATCGATGGATGCATAATCAAGTTTGCAACAATAAAAAATGTATACCCTAGGTATTCGTGAAGGTGCTGCGTAATTAGATAATTCATCTTTAACCACTACATAGTGTTGCTCACCTAATAATTATGAATGAATCTCATGCCTGCAATAAGTGCACAAGTGAAATAACTAATTTGCGGCGATGTCACACAGGGGAGCGCAACTGTTAGTCCCTCGACTCCGACCCTGAAACTTTTGTATTACTTCCAAAACGTAAGTGCCAAGTATTCCCTCTTCTTATTTACTTAAGAACCCATTTGAACTGGACTACTCGTCGGAATATTAAGTAACTAAGTATGCTCGTCCTAGTTCGCATCCTTCACACTGGTAGATAAATATGGGTAGTAATTAAACAGACTTCTTTTAAATGTCAATATTCGACTCTAATAATCAAAGTTGCCCTGTAAATTAAGTACTAACTGCCGCACTGTAATGTAGGTCGGCCTCTTCTAGACCACCTGCAGGAATTGTTGGTAAATTCTGATTCTGATTTTGTTTTGTATTATTTTTGGTGGTTAAAGTGCATGTGTTTGTGCTGCATGTGTTTCTACCTTTAAGATTGCATGTTTCTAGTGCTAAATATATACTGGGTATTTAAAATTGTACTATAGTCGAGAACTACTGCCGGGTTACCTAATGAAACGCATAACATTTTTGGTCATAAAATCACAATGCATAATGTTGATAGCCATAATCATCACTTGCCATAATTCCTAAAAGCATAACTTCATAACGCATACCATAACATGGACGAAATTCGTAAGGCATACTCATCAAAAGGCATAATTTCACTAACCATAAGTATCAAAAGGCATAATTTTTATTTGCCATAATATTCGAAACACATAATCCTCAAAAGACATACTTTTGATAAGCATAAGTGTCAAAATCCATATTTTCAAAAGGCATAACAGTCATTTGCCATAATTTCAACAATAAATGCAAGCTTACAAATATTAAATGTTAAACGCAAGCTGCATGTAATGTAAATGTAAAAAATCCAAAGAACACTTGTCCGAAAACCGCCTTCATTTAGTTTATTAACAAAACTTTGATATATTATTTGCTCATAGTGATATATATTTATTATTTAGCTTATAGTGAATTGTAGACAGCAAAATAATTCTGTCACGGCTCCGGCATTGCGGGGCTCCGGCGGTCCCACGCGTGCTAATCATCACAGATGGCTTTCGCTCAGTACCCCAGCTTCGGCTTTTTGGCCGGCTTCGCCGGCCAGCCTCAGCACGGCGCTTCGCTCATAGCCCAGGCGCGGATCCAGCCCTCAAAAAAGGTTGTGGGCAAGGTCGGATCCAGCTTTGGCGCCAGGAGGGGCTCACATAGTCTTGGTCAAGTCACGAACTTATAATTTAATTTTGATAATTAAAGACCTTATTATGTGAGCTTCGGCGACATCATGCTCGCGAGGCCTCTTGTACTTCGCAGAAAAACATTGACGTGAGCCAAATTATAATGTTTGGTACGAGTGAACGAGATTTATTGTTCAAAATCAAATGAAGGCAAAAAAATATTACAAACAGACATGAAAATAGGCGAATATCACGGCTATTGAAGCTTTCAAGGATTGTGATGTAGGTAGTAAAGCGCGAGCGAAGCGAGCGCGATTTTTTTTTTTAGGTCATAATGAACTAGATTAATACAGGCAACCTAGAAAACAAGCATATTTTTGTCTTTTTCACTTTGCCTACTACTTGTACTAGCTTGAATTATACTAAACTGCTTTAAGCTGTTTTAATAGTTTTTGAGCAAGAAGGCCATTGTCATTAGGACTATTCACATTTGTCTGTCTTAATGATCCACAGTTGAGACAAGGAGTTGCGCGAACGTCTTCGTTGATGAAAATGAACATAATGTACTAGTCAAGCGCGAGCGAAGCGATCGCATTTTTTTTTCAAAGTAGAGAAAGCTCCTCGTGATATATAAGAGTCAATATCATATCGAGTGCTTTTTACTTTAATAGTTAGGAGTCGGCTACCTGAGTCAGGTTGTTTGGCGAAACCAAAAAAGGTAGGCAAATTGTAAAACTTTTTTGCGAGTCCCCCTAGGCCGGTAATAGTAACTTTACCGTGCCTTAGGTGCGAAGCCGTCAGCAGTCGCCGGCGCCTCGCGCCACCACTGATAGGTAGTAGCCACAAGTAAAAAGTTGGTATTTATTAAAATACGTGGGTACTTATTTTTTTTGAGTATTCTTTATTGTACACTTAAACAAAAACTTAACACGAAATAGGTTATTTTTATTTTAGCATAAGGGATAATAATGCTGTAGCGTTGTTTTTATCTGTGGTCGACCTCACAACAATATTTAGATTTTCTCGTGTTTTAGAACGCAGCTGTCACTGCTGGCTGTCAGTTAGGTTAGATTTCAGAAAAAATCGATGGCTTCCGTCCCGAGGGTTTAAATAGTCTGGAGACAAGATCGGAGCCCATACCTTTGAACACCTGCGCCAGAGCAAGTTAAGCTAACCAAGTACCAGAACACCAGCAGTTGACATCGGGCAGAATCTGTCTGCGGGCCCGTTTTCCTGCATTTGGTAAGCCACCATAACCTATGTGGCCCCCGTCTTCACGGAGCCCCTCGCTGTGCTTTCCAAATTCACAAGAGTGGTGTTTTTTACAGTGAATTCATGCCGCCACGTGCCCGAGTTGAAAATTGGTAGCGGAGACTCAAGCGGACCAAGTATCCTCCAACAGGTGAGTCTTGAAACCCTTTATTAAGTGCTCCCAGAGTAGGTTAGGCAGTGTTAATCTCTTGTGTTAGATTCCCCTCGTGGTCCCCCATCTCATTTTATTGTCAGTAGACTAATGTCTGCATTTTTTCTCCTATTTAGGAGGTGTCCAGTTACGGCCATAAGCTGCCGAACCTGTTCCCCATCAGCCGTGCACCCTGAGGGAGGGCAGGCGGACGCTGACACCCGTCCTAGGCCCACCACGTGGCCGAGTACCACCATCTTGCCACTCCGTAGCACCCCACCACCCGCACAGCACCCAAAAGCACATGTTAGGGCATTACTTATCAGAGTTACCAACCAAGCCAGCCTAAGACCCTGATTTTATAATTAGGAAGTAGGACTTCCAATGTATCTTTTATTAACTTTAAAGTAGTCTTTATTATGTGGCCATGTGAGCTGAGCTCTCCGTAGGGATATACTAACCCCACTAATCCACCACCTGTACAGTCCACTAACCCTACTAATTTAGTTCACCGCAGACGGTTTAAGAACCGGCACTGAGGCTCAGGGCTCATGGCGAGTTAAGCTTCTATTTTATAAGATTATAAGTTTTGTGTAACCTATCTGTAATATAGATCTTAAAGAAGACCTTAGAATATTAAATAAATAACTTGTTCCAGTGTTGCTAGTTTGCATTTTTATAGCCTTCAGCCCCGCCCTTCAGGCCTAGGTTAACCTAGTACCTTATGTGCAAAAATACCCACTTTACAATGGCGCCCGAATATAGTGATTTTAGGCTGTGCTAGTACTAAATTCTGGTCGTTTTTAGCTCAGATTAGGTTGGTTGGTAACCATACATTTTTTTCTTGTGTCTTATAACATTTTACCCATACTTTTCTTCTCCCAAACTGTGCTGTGCTTATCCACCATCTTGTGCTACGCGAGTGTGCCGCCGTGTTCAGAGGTATCGCCCACCGCATTTTTCCACCCTCAACATTTTTTTTCACCCTTCACATATTAGGGTAACATGTGTTTTTTAGGTTACAACTTTATACTTACTTGATTTTTGTACCCACTGTAGTTTATACCTACCATAAATAGAATAATTTTCTAAATTTAAGATATAATTGTAACTTATTTAAAACGAATTATTTTCTGTTCTTGAAAAAAAAGAAACATATATTTTTTCAGTGCAAATAGGTATTTCCTAATATTTTTGTAATTGGTTGGTAACATGTGCGAATTTTACTTTTCCTAATCATAACAGTGCCATTAATAACCAAATTTTGTACAGCAGTGCTTTTAGTGTTGTGTGCTACCTGTGTGCTTAAATATAACTTAGACTTACAATAGTAACTTTAAATATTTCAATTTAATTTTTTTTATTTTTGATTTTTGAACAATGGAGGAAAGGCCAATTAAATTTCACTTGCTCAACAAGGATGAGCTTATTTATGAAGTGGCGATTAGAGATGCAGTCCCTGAGACCACTGTTGAGAAATTGCGTGGCCAAATTAGGGAGTTAGCAAAGGACATCCCTACGGATGAGATTGTGGACTATGAGGGAGATTTGGGCTCAGAGTTGGGCACAATTGAAACCAAGTTAGCCGAATTGACAGGTCATTTGGCAAGTAAGAGATCCACATTAAAATCATTGAACAGAATATGTAATTTAGGAAACCACCTATTCCATAGGCTAGGTCGTGTACAGCCAGTGGAGGAGCAGCATATTATTTTGAAGAATAGGCTGGAGCAGGTGTTGGAAGACATCACCATACGGATGGATAATCTGATGTCCACCTTCAGGTCCAGTCAGGAACAAAAGCAGTTGATTATTCCAAATTTGGCAGCGACTGGTCTTGTTGGTGAGGCGTCAGACCAAAGTAGTGGTGGTGTCCCAGCTCCTGCGCCATCAGCTCCTGCACCGACTGTTGTAGTTGTCCCTTGCGAAAGGAGCTCAGGTGTACACTCTCTTAATTTAAAGTATAACGGTAAAGGTTGTGTCATAGAATTTTTGCATAGATTAGAGGAGCTGTCAGTTTCCCGTGGCATTACTGATGCCAAATTATTTACATCTGCAGTAGAATTGTTCACTGATGAGGCTTTGTGTTGGTTTCGTGCAGCTAGGGCTAGTGTTAGCAGCTAGTCAGACCTGAAGTCCTTGCTGCTTGAAGAATATTTACCTTACGACTTTGATGACCGCCTAATGCAAGAAATTCGGTCACGAACCCAAGGCCCAGAGGAGTCCATAGTGAACTACTTAGCCACTATGCACAATTACTTCGCTAGATTGTTAGTTCCTATTTCAGATGAGCAGAAGCTTAAAATAGTTATGCATAATATCAGGCCCTTCTATTTCACACAGCTAGCACTTCACGGAACGTCTTCCTGGACACAGCTGAAGGCCCAGTGTCGCCTTTTGGAAAACACAAGGTTGCGAGCGGACAATTTTGTTGAACCTCCACAGCGCAGCGATAGTTTGCTCGCTGCAGACCTAGCTTACAAGCCGCAAGCGAAGACCAAGGTATCCTGCTCTGCGGTAAGTAAAGACTTCTGCGTGCGCTGTAGGATAAATGGTCACCTATTAACAAATTGTTCGGCTCCTAAAATAATAATTTGTTATCGTTGTGGCAATAAAGGTGTCACTGCGGTCAGCTGTCCGAATTGTACGAGTGCGCCCGAGGTCCGTTCCAAACCTTGCGCGTCAGTAAAACTCGTCAGTCCAAATCGGGGTCACACAAAAGTGACTTACCAAACGAAAGTTTTTCTGAATACTTATTTAAAAAATAACGACTCTAATTCTTTTTATAAAAACAATTTTTTGAATTCTCTTTCTAAACGTTTACCTTGTAATAAAAACACACCTTCGTTTGATAAGGACAATGTGACATCGGCACCAACTGTGAAGCAGCGACCAGTGGTTTACGTGATTGGCAGCAACGATTCGAGGCCTTTCATGAATGTAAACATCCTGGGTAGTGCGCACAGTGGGCTGCTTGATTCCGGTTCGGAAATTTCAATTGTTTCAAATAACATTTTGAACACATACCTACCTACTACATTTTTAATTCACAAATCAAATGATTTGGAATCAATTTTAACTGCGAATGGTTCTTCCTCTCCCGTCACAGGCTACGTATACCTGCCGGTCACGGTGAAAGGCGAGACCCGCGATGTTAAATTTTACATTATCCCAGATGCTACTACCAAACTTCTTCTAGGTATAAATTTCTGGAAGTCATTCAAATTGGCCCCTGAAATTTTATCTTACTGTAAACCTACCGTGCCAAATACAAGGCACAGTACTACAGTCTCCGAAGTCCGTCACCTGCATGACTTCGCCTCCTTACCTGAGCGTCAGAAGCATCAGGCAGAGGCCATACTTCGGAACAACTCACCTGAGACCAGAAGCTCAGGTCATGTTACGACACCTACCGGTGACGCTGCACCTGTAAAACAGCGCTTCTACAGGATGCCCCTGACCATACCTACCCAACTCCGCAGAAAGCCGCGTGGAAAATTACGGGCAGACGTGGCAGAGCCAAGATGCAGTCCTTGGAACAGTCCCGTCACCTTGGTTCCCAGAGCTGACGGTGCTCTTCGGTTCTGCCTCGATCGCCGAAAACGTAATTTACCGCGGAAGAAAGCACATTATCGCGTTTCATGGTGGACCTATGGTTGCACCGGTAATATTGATAACTCAATTCGGACCGCGGGTGACAAGCATTATATAGGTCAAGGTCAAATGTTGCATTCCATAATTTTATTTTCTTTTCTATGTCAGTTGTTATTTTTGTTACAATATTTAGGACTTGGACAAATGGTCTCAAGCCATTCGCCAAGATAACAGTTTTTCACATGATGTTTTTTTTATTGAAGTTTTTTTTAGATGCAGCGATGACACTGCTAGTTTTGTGTAAGGTTTTTTTTTGTCTCTTTTTGTTTCTCTTTCCTTTTAAGATGGAGTCGCAACGGGATTTGCTTTTATTTTTTTTTTTTTCAGAATTCATTTTCTAAAATTTTTTTTCAGGGGTTTTGATGGCTTATGGTCGACGTGGGCGTCGATCGAATTCCCTGCGTGAATTCTTACCGTGGTGAGGGGAGTGTTGTAGCGTTGTTTTTATCTGTGGTCGACCTCACAACAATATTTAGATTTTCTCGTGTTTTAGAACGCAGCTGTCACTGCTGGCTGTCAGTTAGGTTAGATTTCAGAAAAAATCGATGGCTTCCGTCCCGAGGGTTTAAATAGTCTGGAGACAAGATCGGAGCCCATACCTTTGAACACCTGCGCCAGAGCAAGTTAAGCTAACCAAGTACCAGAACACCAGCAGTTGACATCGGGCAGAATCTGTCTGCGGGCCCGTTTTCCTGCATTTGGTAAGCCACCATAACCTATGTGGCCCCCGTCTTCACGGAGCCCCTCGCTGTGCTTTCCAAATTCACAAGAGTGGTGTTTTTTACAGTGAATTCATGCCGCCACGTGCCCGAGTTGAAAATTGGTAGCGGAGACTCAAGCGGACCAAGTATCCTCCAACAGGTGAGTCTTGAAACCCTTTATTAAGTGCTCCCAGAGTAGGTTAGGCAGTGTTAATCTCTTGTGTTAGATTCCCCTCGTGGTCCCCCATCTCATTTTATTGTCAGTAGACTAATGTCTGCATTTTTTCTCCTATTTAGGAGGTGTCCAGTTACGGCCATAAGCTGCCGAACCTGTTCCCCATCAGCCGTGCACCCTGAGGGAGGGCAGGCGGACGCTGACACCCGTCCTAGGCCCACCACGTGGCCGAGTACCACCATCTTGCCACTCCGTAGCACCCCACCACCCGCACAGCACCCAAAAGCACATGTTAGGGCATTACTTATCAGAGTTACCAACCAAGCCAGCCTAAGACCCTGATTTTTATAATTAGGAAGTAGGACTTCCAATGTATCTTTTATTAACTTTAAAGTAGTCTTTATTATGTGGCCATGTGAGCTGAGCTCTCCGTAGGGATATACTAACCCCACTAATCCACCACCTGTACAGTCCACTAACCCTACTAATTTAGTTCACCGCAGACGGTTTAAGAACCGGCACTGAGGCTCAGGGCTCATGGCGAGTTAAGCTTCTATTTTATAAGATTATAAGTTTTGTGTAACCTATCTGTAATATAGATCTTAAAGAAGACCTTAGAATATTAAATAAATAACTTGTTCCAGTGTTGCTAGTTTGCATTTTTATAGCCTTCAGCCCCGCCCTTCAGGCCTAGGTTAACCTAGTACCTTATGTGCAAAAATAATCACTTTACAATGCATTACCTACTTATCTAACTCATCTTACTAAAGATAGGAAACCCAGAAAGAAATATTGGGGTCCCGCAAGAGCCCAAGACCGAATGTTTTTTTCTGGATTTCCTATCTTTAACACACAATAACTTGAACATTTTATCGTAGGCTTATTGCAAGAACTAATTAAAGAGCAGGAAATTGATTTCGAGAATGGTGGCGGCCACATGCAGTTCGCCAGGCCTCTTTTACCTCGTAGTAAAAAACGTTGAATTAGGTGAGCCAGGAAGACTATAGCAACAACGCGCTCTCAAAATAAGTAAACGCGAGTGGAGCGACCGCGTTTTTTTTTGCGATTGTAAAACGACTAGATTATTAAGTGGCGTAAGAGACTTGAAAGAAAGAGCAATACAATCTAGGAGATTCGCATTTTTTTTTTGCATTTCTTACGTTTTGCTTATTTAGTCTTAAAATTTATTCTAAATAACAGATAGCCTTTCTGGGAGGTAAACAAGGCCGTAATGGCTATCCACGTGTGTCTGGCTCTGAATGTTTTTCAGTTAGAGAAGAAAATGCGCATACGGACTACTTTCCGTAGACTTTGTTCAGAACACTGGGAACATTAGTAGTATAGCGCGAGCGGAGCGAGCGCGGTTTTTTCCAAAAAATAGCGTTAGTTATTAGTAGTTAATTTAATTTCTGTATACCTAGGGGCCGCTCAGGAGCGCTGGCATGGTTGTGGGCATAGCCACCAAAAATTGGCAAAGTGAGAGTTGGATTGGACTAGGAACTTACTCATGAACAATCATGGACTTATTATAATACAACAAGCAAATTAGGGTTGTGGGCATGCCCACAGTGCCCACAACGGTGGATCCGCGCCTGTCATAGCCACCTGCTCCTCAGCCCGCGGGCCGCCTCGCCCCTCCATGCCTACGCGGGTTTAAATTACACTCTTGGGGTATGGCAAAACAAGTACCACGTGGTGTCGGGGTTGGCTGAGTCGGATTTGCCCTGAAGTAGAAAAAATGCTCTTATGTGAATTAGGCTTTTTAATATTATGTCAAACAAAATTATGAATATTAATTGTTATGCATAGTGACATTATGCCTTTTTATAGTTATGCGTACTCACATTATGCGTTTTAAAGTATGCTTATTGAGGTTATGGTCAACGAAAGTGTGCATAGTGATGATTATGCCTTTTGATGTTATGCCTTATTACTATTATGCATTAAAATGATTATGCGATTTAAAATTTATGCCAATAAAAATTATGCTTTTCGATGATTATGCGAATTGATGTATGGCAAATGAAATTATGGCAATAAATGGTATGCGTTCTAAAGTGTCACCCTACTGCCGACAAACTGCTATGCAGTTTGGCAGATGAAAATGTATTGGTCAAATTTTGTAATTGGAAATAAATAAATTAAAAAAAAAACTCAAAGACGTCAATTAACGTTAATGGTTCATTAGAGTCAAAATTCCATTATTCAAAAGAGCCTCTATGACAAATTGAATCTTTTAATCGCTCGCTAAAACTCCGGAACGCAAGACCGATTTGGCAAATTATGGTTTTAAAATATTTGTGATGGTCAAGGGAAGGTTTAAAAGGTGAGTAAACATGAGAAAATGCTAGGAATATAGTGAAAAACTACAATTTAGTTTTCTCATAGCAACTGTTTCTACCTGTCACGTGACACTGAATATTTGACAACAGAACGAAGTCTGTTGGGACAGCTAGTATTTAATATTTTTTAGACATGACCTATGGGTGTGCCTACCATTTTCTTTATACAATAACTTTGGCAAACAAGCATGCGGACCGCCTGATGGGGAGCGGTTACCGCAGCCTATAGACACGTGCAACATCATGATTTGCTTAAGCAGTCGCTAGCGTCTGCGTGTGTGCTAATTTAAGTAAAACTGGCGACTGCACTACTGCAAGCGACGAGAATACCATTAGAGGTTGACAAGTATAACTAACAATAGCTCTGAGATTTTTCTCCTCATTTATTTGGCTTTACGTATAGCCGGTAACTACCTCAGAAAGCGAGATACAATGACGTACATACCTAACGTGATGAAGATTGATGTAAGTCAGTGTTTCTCAAAGTGCGGTACGCGAAGCCCGAGGGAATTACCAGTTCATGTAGGGTTTTCTCGAGAAGATTTGTTGTCACATACGCACACGAGGAATATTTTTTACTGAATTGTTGCATTTAGCAAGAAAATTCACCTAAGAAAAAACAAACAAGAACTGCCAAAATATGAAAGACATTATGTTACGTTACATCCAACAAATTGGTGATAGCCACAATGCAAGAAAATTAATAACATACAATCTAAGCAATAGCTTGTTATGCATGCCTGTTTTTAGGAGTAATGCAAGTGTATTTTGAGTTTTTGACATATAGGCTATAATTTTGAGAAACTCTGATTAAGTCTCTTCAGACTCATCAGACAGAATCTTTGGTGAATGTTGTTGTAGGAACTCTACTCTGGCTATTAAATATTAGTAACTAGCTGTCCCAGCAAACGTCGGGAGTAGCCGTAACGACTACTGTTTAAAGCTAGGTGGCTATAACGACAGTTGTTCGAGGAGTAGCCGTAACGACTGATGTTCAAAGCTAGGTGGCTGTAACGACCGCTGTTCAAGGAATAGGCGTAACGACTGCTGTTCGAAGCTAGGTGGCTGTAGCGACCGCTGTTCAAGGGTAGGTAGCCGTAACGACCGCTGTTCAAGGCTAGGTGGCTGTAACAAAGAAATAGTTTAAAATATAGTGTAGATATACTTTTATGATAGATGAATGAAAATTGCTCACAGATGAATTCATAGTCATACCGCAGAACAGCCTCACCTATTGTTGTTTAACGATGATGGCGATAAAACTCATATAAACTCGAAATTTCTTTAAGCCCTTGTCTCATCTACTTTTGCTGTGCCCGACAGGGTCCGTATTGTTACTTCAATTACTTTTAATACCAATGTATTACTACGAGAAGGCAATAAATAAATAAACAACCACTGTTTAACAGCATTAAACAGCAGCCGCAGTTGAGTTTTTTTTTTTAAAGAGGTGTTTTTCTACTATAGACTATAGTTTAGGAAATAAAATTCAAATACTTTTTCTGGATTATAGTTTTAACGTGAATGGAAATAAAATAACGACACAAACAAAACGACTTTAAATGAAAAGTGTACAGAGATTTTGGATGTACAATTTCGGCGGCCTTATCGCTAGAAGCTAGGGAGGTTAGGAAAAATTGAAGACCACTGCACTATAACTGGGAGCCGTGGCTGTAGCAACCGCAATCTAAGGCCAAATAGCTGCAAAACCAACCACTTTCTGAAGCTAGGTAGCTGTAACGACCGCTAGCTAGACCTCCAAGCGTATGTAATACGATGTGAAATTTTTAATGAGATGCAGCCCGTTGGACATAAAATAAACTAGCTGATATTATCCTGCATTTGGTTAAAATATTCCAGGTAGGTAATACGTTCAGAGGTCAGGTACACGACCTCGACCTGAATGCCGCGAACAAAGGTCATGTGGTCTGCATTGCAAGTTCGGTTCTGTTCACAATACGAATACCTAGCAATATTGTAGAAATGGTTTTTAAAAGTTGTTAATATTTAACATGTTCCCTTGCGTCATCTACCTGTACGAAGCTTCGATGGTCTCTGAATTATTTAGTTCCTGGCTTTTATTACTCGGAAATAAAGTTTGCATTCTCCGTAGGTAGAACCGGTATGTAGGTATGTGCCTACCTGACGACAGAATATGTAAGGCGAAACATTTACAATAAATCATTTTGTTTGTAGCGAAACCGAAGACTAAAAAAGTAGCGCTTTTCAATTGACCTACCTACTAAGATAGGCTACCTACAGGCTGATAAATGGGAGGCATTCAAAAGATTCAGTTCTTTACATAAATTATTAACCAAACTCTCCATTTGTAAATTGAAACGCTGGCGGAATTCCGTAAAAGGCAAATATTTTCTTTGAGAAAGATCCTTGAAAGGGTATTTTAAGTACGAGCTGAACACTCAAAACACAAAGTATGTAGGCATCTACTTAGCTGGAAAATTATGCACAGCCAACAGTGAAGCTCGCTAGAGTGGCAAGTTTAAAGTGACATCTAGTGTACGGCTGCGGTCCCCGGGGCTGTCTGTTTCAGAATGTATTGCAGATACGTCGTTTGTTCAGTCCCAGAGAGCGTCCTGGACTTTCTTAATACAGAGTAAGGCTCAGTTCAGAAGGACCAGTGACTATGTCATGGGTTAATTGGTTAATACTCATTAGACAGTATCGTAAAAATATGTTTAATTACTTTAACTTTATTTTTCTGTAACGTAATAACGCGACATCCTGCGTCTATCTGAAGTTAGGTATACGGGGTATACCCAGTACGGCATACTAGAAGGATTTTTTAAAATCATAAGCATATCGTCTACAATAGGAATACATTTTAATGAAATTGCCATACTCAAATAAAAACCGTCTAAAATTTTCGGTATTTACTTACTAGAGATGTTTTTTTCATCATTTCAGCTACCATATTGTAGCATAAAGCATTGTGAAAGGCAGAAGCTACACTTCATCCCAATGTGAAATACAAAACTGGTATGCAGTTGGCTCACTGTTGCCTACGCAGCAACGAGTATTTCGCCTTTTCACTGCACATTTTCTATTCGTATTTTGCTCCCCTGCTATGCTATTCCGGTGGTCGTCGACACTCACTTCGCTTGTGCGAGGTAACTTTAAAAATCCATTCCTTCGCCACCGTCGTCGTTTGAGAGAAAAAAACTAAGCCAAAAAACACTTTTTGATTATTTACATACAAAATGAGAGAAAATACTAATTCAAAGTCAAGCGTATTGATGATTGAGGTAATCTCATTTCAACATCGATGCTCGCACGTGCGATGTGCACCGCCGGAATAGCACGGCTGCTCTGCAATTTCTGTCTAGTGTTTCAAAACCGAACCTCAACTAGAAAACCCACAAACCAACATGTGAAAGTCACACCTTGGACTAACAGCTAGTCAATTCAAAAAAAAAAAAAAAAAAAAAAAAAAAAAAAAAAAAAAAAAAAGTCAAACAAACTTGTTTGCTATTCAAACATGTTTCGTGGTTTTACTTTAGATTAGCTTTAGACTGTTTTTTAATATCGAACCATTATTCAACGGGTAAGTAATATCTGGGTGATGGATGACTCTTTATACGTGTACCTTAAATTAATTAGGGTTCCGCAAGGTTACGGATGGATCTGACCCGGGTCGTAAACTGAAACTGTATTCATTCAGTGCGGGAACGGGAACCATGTGGGAATTAATATACGCATATGTGTAACAGTTATTAATATAGTAGACAGTGGAAGTACTGTTTGGTGGTTAGTGTAGGAATGTTGATCAAGTGAAATTTGGCATACAATTTATCAATTCGGGACGCGTGTGAGCACGCTATTACCACTTTTGACTCGAAACGGACCGCGCTCTAGATGAGACGTCAGTTAGATGATTCATAATATGAATCATCTAAAATGTTGCCTTTTTAGCCCCCCTGAGTGTAGCGAGGGATTTAAGTTCACCCAAGACTAAGACAGCTTTATCACCGAGGATAATACTCTACTTTTCGTACCACTTGCGAAAAAATATTTATTAATAAACTTTTTCTATTTTATCACATATAATATTGGCAGGTCATAAATAAAGAATTTAAACTTATTCAAATTAGCGCTCGACCTCGGTAAGTATTCCAAATTTAAATCACATTCTCCCCTAGGGGATGAATGAAATTCAGTACAATTTTCTTTCCCTGTTTTTAACAGATTAAAAATGACTATTGTTATGTTCTCTTTTTGCGGGCTAGAATGTCACTTTTTTGAGCAAGTGGTACGAAATAGTACATTGTTAAGCTAGGGGTGAAAGTAACTTATTTAGTCCCGAGACGGGGTTTGGCGCCCGGAACGAAGTGAGGGCGCCAATAGTTCGAGGGACTAAATAAGTCTTTCACCCGAGGTAAACACTGTGCTTTTCATTACAAATACGAGGAAAGTAAAAATAAAAACATGAATTAGCTAAAGAAAAAATTAGGAAAATAAATAAAGATCGAATTGCCGCTTTCCCGCCTATTTTGTTTGTTTTTTTCTGTGGCCGGCCCGCTATTCAGCCATTATTTTTTATTTTCATCATTGGAAAAATGGTAAATATTTTGCTCAAAGCTAAGTTATTTTAAAGAAATTTTTGAAACTAAATTGTAATAAAGTTATTTTAAGCATATATATTCTCTGATCAATACTTAACTTTGAGTTATTTCAAATTTTACATCGTGGCTGTATAGAAAGTTGGAACATGGTTCAATAGATATGTGAAAAAAAACGAGTTTTAAAAAAAATATGTCTGACAGCTATCAGTTGAAAGTGATTCTCCCTAGGGATGAAAAGTGTTACTTTCAGCCCGCTTCTCAGGTCAGTAATGACCCACTTTCAGAGTATGAGTAATGAAAAAATCTTTTTTGATACTTTGTGATACTTTTCATCCCTAGGGAGAATCACTTTCAACTGACAGCTGTCTAAAAAAAAAGTTATTTTTCACATTATCTATTGAACCATGTTCCAACTTCCTATACAGCCACGATGTAAAATTGAAATAACTTAAAGTTAAGTATTGAAAAGAGAATACACATTTTTTAAATAACTTTATTATAATTTAGTTTCAACAATTTCTTTAAAATAACTTCGCTTTGAGCAAAATATTCACCATTTTTTCAATGATGAAAATAAAAAATAATGGCTGAATAGCGGGCCGGCCACAGAAAAAAAAAACAAAGAAAATAGGCGGGGAAGCGGCAATTCGATCTTCATTTATTTTTCTTTAGCTAATTCTTGTTTTTATTTTTACTTTCCTCGTATTTGTAATGAAAAGCACAGTGTTTACCTCGGGTTAAAGACTTATTTAGTCCCTCGAACTATTGGCGCCCTCACTTCGTTCCGGGCGCCAAACCCCGTCTCGGGACTAAATAAGTTACTTTCACCCCTAGGATAACAATGTACTATTGTGTTAATTGGTGTTAAAAGGTACGTTCTTTTTGTGTTTAAAGGCTATAAAACATCTCACTATGACAATAATAGGAGTGGAGCAGCAATCAAAAATGTTATGAAATCAGGGAAAAAACAATTCTTCTAAAGCTTTCCTTGCGTGCGCTCCGTAATCGGTGAAACTGAGGCAAAAATCCTAAGATAAATCCGCGGCAGCTTTTAAGGTTGATTCACTATAACCGTTTTTATGGTAATTAAATAGGTAGTTCTTAAATAATACATTATTTGCGTTATTCTTCGAACTAAATGAATGGACTACGTTTACAACACTGACGCTAACTTATCTTCAAGTTGAATATATTCAAAAAGCCTTTAAAACGCAACTTTTAAACAATACCTACCTAGAACCTAAAATAAAGGCGGAATTTCCTTTTGCAAACTTATTCATGAATAACGCGAGTCCATAACAGACACAACTTTCAGTTTTCCCGAGAAACCACTTAGCGTAATCTCAATAACCGGGTAAATAATGGTCAGAATATAAGTAAAATAGCGCAGGTGAGGCGTAAGTTGCAAATTGCATTCTCGGTGAGGTGAGGTTGTACCTAGCTGCCGTACCAGCTGTACCTAGGTGGTCGTATGGAGGCAGCAAGGGTGGCCCGACCCGCTATTGATCTCCGCCCGTCGCGCCGCGCTGTGACCGATCGTGACCCTGCGGCCTGCGTCTGCCCTACCACCTTCACCTGCCTCATCGTGTTTATCTGCTCTTTTTACTTTCATAGCTACTAAAGTACTGCTACGATCAGTAAAACCTTGCATATTCGAGATTATTAGGTATGTACCTCGTAATGTAGGTACCTAATAATCTCGTATGTAGACAACATTGCCGTATGTAATCAATTCCTTAGCAACAGTACCGAGACAGAGCTACAGATACAGAAGCCAAAAGCCTAAAAATACCTACATGGTATTGTTAGGCTTATCTAATATGTATTTTTTTTGTAAGAATATTGTATATAATCACTCTATTACTAGCAGGTAACGTGTACCTTAGTACCTACGTCACAGGGTTAATATTATGCTTTAGGTAAATACAAATTAAACGGTTACTACCCATTTACTTAATTGAATATAGAGCTGATATAGTTTCATCGTGCATCGTGCTCACATTCAGTACTTTCACCTTTTTAGTAAGTAAGCACTTTAAGGGTACAAACTAAACTAACTTACAATGTTTTGCTCAAGTACTTTAATACTTAAGCAATCATTTGTATTATACTCATACAATACGATACCTACATCTCAATTTCAGCTGCCAAAGAATGTAACTGCGTTATTTTACTGCGAACTGTCATAATTGTGTTCCTTGCTCCCTTGAAGTTTTCACTTTCGAATACGATTCAAGACAAATTGAGCCCCTACCAGTATTATTATTAGTGTCCGACCGAACTTTCGGTTTCGGTTTCGGTTTCGGCCAGTTTCGGCCAAAAAATCAAGTTTCGGCCACAGTTTCGGTTTCGGCCAAAATCGGCCGAAACTTTAGCCGAAACCGAAACTCATTTCGGAAGTTTTCGTGCGCGCTCGTACAACTTCGTTTCCGCCTGGCGGCCTCCACAATGTTCGGGAATTGTTGTGGGACATTTGGATGGCTCCGTAGCAACACATATTGGTCAATGCGTTATCACCAGAGGCAAAACTTCTTCAGGGGGAATGTTTTGACAATAGTTCAATAGTTCAATAGTTATTTATTGGTAATAATAATTACATGTCAATCATACAAAATAATATCTAGTACATTTATTTATTTATTACTGTAACTTACAACTATCATTACAGGATTGTACCTAATGCGACAGTGAAGATCAATCTAAACACAATTTAAATTTAAATATGAAATTACAAACATCGACCTTTTTGTGAATTCACTCAGAGTACAACTGAAGAGATCCAACTCCTCAGCTACGCAGTTAAGAGTGCGGAGGGCGCGCGTCAGCGGTGCTTTAGCTAACAGGTTGGTTCTCCCGGCTGGCACGGCCAGTAGTCTTGGCTGACGTCGCCGCCACACATACTTGTCCGGAACAGATAAACCAACCTGGCCCAGTATTTGCTCATTATATAATTTACCCCGAAGTATCTTGAAGATATATGATACTAGCGTCCATTCCCTTCTCACGCGAAGTTCGTTGTAACCAACCATTCCCAAAACAAACAATGTTGGGTACATGAGTGGGTAAAAAGGATAGACACCGTAGTATCTTTTATATAAAAAATCTCTCTAGAAATCTATGGGGGAGGCCTGATGTTCAGCAGTGGACGTCGTGTGGTCGTTGATGCTGACGATGAAGTTTGCGTTTCGTTTCTGTACTTGAATGATGTAAATAGTCCAATATTGGATCACTCAGATTTTCAACTATCGTATCGGAGGCAGTTCGAAGGACCTATGCGGAAGCGATGTCAAATTAATGACCAACTTTTGCCGAAAAGCCCGTTGTCGTGCTTTTCGCCAACACCCGCTGAATGGCAGAGCAGACAATGCTCAAAGAACTAACGGTAGTGTGCTATCGCATTGGACTGGTGATAAACCAGACGAAAACGAAACTGATGACAAACGGCACACAATCGAGAACAGGCCACCACCCATCGTCAGGGTTTTCATTCGCATACTTTTGAGCCGCCATGATCTCGTGCAGTCCAGTTCCTGCGATGTTTCCTTCCAAGGGCACTTAACCCTTAATTTGGCAACGACAAAAAAGTTAGAAATACAAAAGTTTGACGAATGTAACTTATCAAGGGCACACTAAAATCTAAAAAAAAAATATGAAAAAAAAACTTGCGCTTCCCACTGTTGGGAAAATACGTGTCCGTCACAGCGGACATTGCCAAATGAGGGATAAAAAGAAAGTTTCATTTTAAATTCATTTAAGTAAAAAAAATATTTAAGAATTGTACAAAATTAAGAAGAATTAAGAGTTAATAACAGCACATTCATCTAGCTTTTCAGATTCTGGATCAGATATGTCACTTGCGTCTGAAGGAGCGTTTTCTTTCGGGACTAAAGCCAATATCCTAGCTCGCGTATGCTGTATACCAACGGGAAACCTTAGAGAACACCCATAACTGCAACCTAAACAAGGTTACATCATAAATGAGGTTGTCTGGAAGAGATCACTTTTTCCGATAAGGCAACGGACACAGTTGTGTAATCGTGTCTTTGATTAGCACAAAAGATTGGTGCCGCATCTATTATACGGCACCCTCGTATAGAAAGTCGCCCGACAAAAGCAGGTCCAATGGACCGAGTTCAAGCCAATATGACAGCGACTCGTCAGTGTCAACGTAACGTACTTTCCTCTTTTGTTTTCGTCAAAGAAGATAGTATATTTTATTTTAACTCATCTTATCCCTGATTTGACGATGTCCGTTACAGCGGACAGAGTGGTTTTGAGGTGTATTTATGAGTAATTGGCATTGTCCGCTGTGCCGGACACAGAGGTTTATGAAGTAAAAAAACAGCAAAACACTTTTAAAATCTTATGAATTTTAGCTAAACATTATAACACACGTATATTCTAATACAAATTGCAAAAACTAAGAATATTTAGTAGCAAAAACATTGAAAAAAATATTTATATACCTCATCGAAAACAGATAACCGTCTTCTCGCTGACATTTTGTTCACCACTGACAAATAAGGTGTAGCCAACGTGAAATTTAACTTTTTAATAACTTTCTGAGTGGTTGTCTTCAAATAATTTTGAGGAATAGTAGGAATAAAACGCTTCCAGGACCGACAGTTTTTTTTAAAGTTTGTGTCCGCCCCACCGGACAAAATCAAATTAAGGGTTAAATTGTGGAATTAACTCCCTGTCGAGGTTTTCCCGATGAGCTCTAGCATGGAGTTTCTCAAGAGGTGTTTGAAAAGGTTCCTGCAGGGTCGGCAGCGAGCCAGTAATCCCCTGGAGTTCCACGTGTGCGTAACCGCTCCCCATCAGGCAGTCCGCATGCTTGATTGCCACGGTCGCCGAATCCCCTGGAGGAGCTAACGTGTCAAGGCTTTTATGAAGTGCGACCTTCCTATATCTTTCAAGCGAGAACTTCTCGACGTTTGCATTTTGCCCATCCTAACAAACGGTGCCCAAGCCTGGTTGCTCACGGAACACCCTAAGTCAAAGCTCGAAATTTTTCAAGGGCAAGGGCGTGGAGTGTGTAGGCATGAAACACACAGACAGAATATGGTCACCACGATCAGTGCTAAAACTGGCGTTCAAGACGTAGGCTAGAAAGTCGCCAAACTGAAATGGGAGTTGGCAGGTCATGTCTGTAGAATGCATCCAGCCTGAATCACAACCCAATGGCTCCTTAAAGACTGAATCATTGAAGGGTGAGGCCTAAAAAACGATGGTGTGACCACCTGGTACATAACTCCGGCGAATGGTGGACTCTAGCAAAAGACAGGGGCCAATGGAAAACAATAGAGGGAGACCTTTGCCCAGCGGTGGGATCTTGTGTTAAAAAAAAGAGTTTGTAACTTTTTTGATGTCATTATCAGAATAATGGGTAAGAAGTGGGTAAGAATTCAGTAATTGTAGGTATTTTATACTTGACCACGTGAGTTTCGGTTTCGGCCGAAACTGAAGCCCAGGCCGAACATTCGGTTTCGGTTTCGGTTTCGGTCGGACTCTAATTATTATGTATCTTTTATAGTGAATTTTATTCAACACCTTTTAGTTTCTATTTTATTTTTATTTAAATATAAATTCATTCAAAATTCAATCCATTTTTAACAACTCTTTGAATTTGTAATGCAGTAGTCGCCCAATACCTAGTAGATTATGCAACAAAGGCTTAAAGAAGTAGATTATGTCCCGGGCGCTACATTGAACCCCGAGTACGAAGGATTCTACGGTTAAATCCCGAGCGGAGCGTGGGAGTTAAGGCTGAAATCCTGAGTACGAGGGGTGCAAGATCGCCCAAGACAAATACACTTTTAAACCCGCGATGCGCGTACTCTACTTTATATACTTCCTGCGAGGCAATTTGAAACCAACGCCTGAAAAAAGAAAGTACTTGAATAGGTATTTATTTCAAGTCAAAATAATGAAAAACCTATGCAAAATTAAATGTCCAAAGATAAGTTACATTCTTTATAGGTACATTTAATTTATCAGCACAGTTACTTAATTTAGCGGTTTTATTAGTGGTCAGTTCGACATTCGATTAAATCTTTCGTGTTTTTCTATTTTGAAATGTTTAAAGAAAATGATAACATACAGCCTAACTCAGAATAAAAATTCAAATCACTTTATTGGCCATGGGCATTAATGTTTTTTTTTTCTTTGTAGCTACCCGTCCGCACTCCACCATTGTAGACAGGAATCCGTACTTTTCCGTGAAGTAACTTTATTTGGAAGCCTCTGATGCACTTACCCTTGTGTAGAAAATTCTGTACATTCAGTAGAATAAAAAACCTTACAAAGCACCGTGTTTTGTTTGCCGTAAAACTTTTGAACTCTTCGTTCAATTCTGCCTAATAAGCATTATTCAAGTTCAAACGCCTAGAATGTAGCTAGTTACCTACCTACCTAAGATACCTTCTAGCTTCATTGAGGGGCTGGCCTATCGCCCTTAGCTCTATCAGTAGGTACACACAGCAACCAAAAGCCTGCCGCTATATTGGTATGGAACGGACGGAACGTGACTGAGGACGGCGGCGGACGGGACCACGGGAGTCATATTCTGAACCTCCTAGAGTGCGGTTGTATCTACACTTTGTTTACGAAATTCACATCGAACAGTGTTATTCAAGTCGAGTCATAGCGGTTAACTGACTAAATAAAATAATTTGACTGTAGTTTTTATTTAGTCATTTTGTAGTAACTTTTTTTCCGCTTGGCAATATTAAACCATCATACGTCAAAATTGTTAACTCGTCGAAATTCTTCAATTCGATTTTTGCGGTAGGGTATTTTATTTGTTTTTCGTGTGAAAATCATTTACTGATACACAAATCGCTAATTATTTTAGTACGAATATCGAATAATTAACCGGCAGTTTACTTTTGCAAAGTAAACAATGGAAAACGATAATAATAAGCCTTACAAGATATGTGATGTTAACCGAGACAAAAAGAAAGGAATTGTGGCATCATCGCTGGAAGATTTACTTACAAAAGTGCCGGAAAAATTGGGCTTACCCTCAGAAAACCTTACTGTAGTGTTAGAATCTGATGGAACAGAAGTCGACGATGAAGAGTATTTTTCCACACTCGATCCTGACACTTCGCTCATGCTTCTACACGGCAACGAAAGGTGGGCGCCAAACATGCCTAAATGCCAAGTTTCTCTGGATCAAACGGATGAAGTCACTCTAGGGGATAAAGGTCAAGTGGCAAACCTGGTGGGCCGGCTACAACACAATCTTTGCCACATTTCGCTGCTAGGTGGGCAAGATCTTGAGCTTCTATCTGATATGGACCCTGACAGCTTGGCTGACATTGTTACAGATAGAGACAACAGAATAATATTGGAACACATCAAAGAGGCCTCTGGAAGGTGATTATATTTTATTTTATCACAGTAAATAGGCATGATGACTGTATTTTTTTTTGTTTATTATCGAAAGACCTTACATTTATGTAAACAATCCTCAAAGAATCACTTCATCTGGATCAATACCACCAGAGATATCACAATTTGAAATGCACATTTTTGGACTTGCCCAAAAACGCTCCATACAAAAGTGACAGCGATAGTGACGTCACTGTCGCTTTTGTATGGAGCGTTTTTGGGCAAGTCCAAAAATTGTGCATTTCAAATTGTGATATCTCTGGTGGTATGGATCCAGATGAAGTGATTCTTTGAGGATTGTTTACATAAATGTAAGGTCTTTCGATAATAAACAAAAAAAAAATACAGTCATCATGCCTATTGTACAACAAAATAAATGCTTACAAAATGATTCAAATATGGTATGGCTTAACCAACTACTAAATGAATAGGTCTTTAATTATTGGACATAGATGTACTCAATGTAGTTTTGTTTATTTAATTAAAATCTGTTGATTTTAAAATTATAGAATTGTCTTTAAAAATATCTGCAGACAACACCAAAACTATTGCTAATAAAAAGAAATCCACCATAGTGAAATTAAATCAATTATTATAATAAGTAAAGTTCTTTTGTCTAAAATTGAGTTTGCATCAAAGTAAAAAGCATTTATTTCTTGTTAACTTAATGATAAGTGCCTACCCATGGCACGGCAATACTATTGTATCGTGCCCATGGTAAGTAAGTCAAGAATTGACATACAGTAAAGATAAGTTAAAAAGAAAAAACATGTGACTACACCACCTACAACTTGTCTTATTTTGGAGAATTATTTGAAAACCAATAATTATTTATGAGAGATAATAATTTTGCTGCCTAATCAAAATACTCTTCCAGAAAGCCAGCTAAACATTTCAGTGTAAGAATCATTAACTCAAAAATTTATTGCTTTACTTTTCAGAATTTTGCTAGAGAAACGTCAAGCTCAAGATGCTATGGAACTTTTAAAATTATACCATCAAAGTGTTTCCAATGGAGGAGAAGACGTATCACCCCCAAAACAAGAAAGAGTCTAAACATTTCACCCCTATTTTAATGGTAACCCACTGAAGTAACCCTCAATTTATTTTTAAGGGATGGTACATCTCAAAAGTTTACAAAGAATTAATTTCGTTTTAGACCTTATTATTTAATTGCATTGTGACTAGTCTATAAATTATGTCATCTACAATGTGCTGTGTATGTGTATGATGCACTTATTTAGAAAATCTAGTTGTTTTGAAGTTATTGAACTTGTATGTATAATAGTGTCTGTTAAGTTAAAACACCAAATGAATGAGGCCTTTTTTTCTAGTTAACAACAATAAGTAATTGAAGCTTTTATACATGTAATATACAGGTAGCTGCTTTTATAAAGTCTTAGATTTAGTTATTGTAAATCCCTATGGAAGTATGGGGCACAGTCTAGATTTGCCTCAATAGTGAATTCATCAAGACAGTTCAAACAACAAATAATTACTACTAATGTGGGTTTGGTACACGAGTTTCTCAGTTTTATTAAGAAATGTTAAGTGAGATGTATGAATAATATGCCTTTAACTAGAAAAATTTCACCCAATTGTACTCTTTTTCTTAATTTTGTGCAATAAACATATTAAAAAAAGTATGACACAAATGTAAACCAACCCAAACAAGCTTACGTTGGCATACTTTACTTGCCTCAACATTATGTATGTTATGTGAGAATACAGGGTGATCAATCCAAATCGGTTTGATACCTGGTTATGTATGTGAGATTTCAAAAAATGCCAATGTTACTAAATCAATAAAACAAAGCCATGGTTCCTGAAAACAGATTTCGCCATCTCTCATAGTTTCTGACTTCCCACTACTGACCCATTTGGATAAATCACCCTGAATACAAATGTTTAGAACCTTAGCAAAATTGCATAAACATTTATGAACAACTTAAAACTTCTAACGTTTGATTTTTAAATCTTTACTTTTCCTAAAAGGCTAAGCAGGTAGGAATGTGATGAAATTGTAGATCTTAGTTAATGTAAGACGCTAATCTTATGAATATGAGCTGAAATCGAAAGTATATAAATACTACCAATGTAAGAATTACCATAAGAATTGTGTAGCATGTGAGTAAATGCTTCATGTAAATATTGATGTAACATGTTTTGATTTATAGTGATTTAAAATGAAGAAAAGGTTATAGTGTTATTATTGCTTTGGTATGTATTTTGAAAGATTGAGTTCTTAATACAGTTTTCTGTTATTCTGGATCTTGCAATTGTATAATACTTTTTAGTGTGTAATAATACGACAATAGATACGCTAGAACTTAAGCATGTACGAAATTAATAAGAAATCACTGTTTGAGTAAATTTTTCTTCACTCTTTTTGTAAACTTTTGAGGGATAAATTGCCGCAAGGTTGATAAACAACATCAATTCAAAAGACTGATAGTTGGTAAATTTAATTTTTTTATATAGTTTTACCCCTAGAATAAGATTGATTCTTTTGATTCCAAATTTGCTCAAACAATTTACACATTTACTGCATAAGTTGTCCTATGTTTAATTCCACTGCCTTAAATTGAAGCATACTTAATAACATATTAGTATAAATACGACAATGGGAATAGGGTAGTCGACTATGATTAATTTTGCATGTTATTTTATGTTCATAAATATCAAAACTTATTGTGAAACCATAATCAAAAATTGTTTGAGATGAGGCCACAATCAAAAAGGCAATTTGTATAAAAATACTATTCTGGAACCCTTTATTTTGAAGCAATTTTGATAAAAGATCATTTTCAGAAACACAATATAATAACATAGCTGTAGAACCAACCAAGTTCTTACGCGCTCCACAAAAATCAAGCTGTGACGTCATAACTCAGTGCACGTTTGAATTAGGCGATTTGGGCGAGTCCAATATTTTGCATTTCAAGTAGTATAGTTTTGTTCAAATTGTGCATTATAAGCTTTTCGATAATAACAATAAAAAATACAGTCAACTAGCCTATAGTAGGCTCTAAGCCAAAATATCTCTTTGGTCAAAATGTTAATTTATCTCATAAAAATCATAAATAAGTGTTGCTCCCTGAGAAAGTGTGAGGAAAGTCCAATTGCGAGATTTTATCATTATTCCTTTTCAACACTTTTATTTTGAAAGACTATTCAACCCTTGCTAACAAAATGTGGTGAGAATGATCCAAATAACTTTTACCAGAAAACGAATTATCTTATGGTCTGGTGTGGTCTTTTCGTTTACCAAGTAGATATATAATTTTTCAGAGTAAGACGTCATTATTAAAATTAAACTAAGTGTGTGGTATTCCATTTTATAAGCACAACTTGCCTTTCCTAATAATATGTATTTATTTATTATTTTTACCGCACTATATATATTTAAAGCAAATGTTATATTTGTGGGCTAACTTGCATGCAATAAAACGATATTCTCTTATAAATAGATATGGTAGGCAGTAACTTGCTAGTGCATGTAATAAGACACTGTTTAAAATATTTGTAACACCTCTATCTGTAAGCTAGATACAATTTAGTTTAAATTCATATTCAGTTTTGTCTTAGTGCTTTTATTATGAGTGTACCCTTCTGTACAGGACAACTTCAGTCATAACAAAGCATCATATTTTGTGGAATTGTTTAATCTTAGAAAATATTTCCTAATAGTGGAATTGAATAGTGGAATAAAATACTAACTATTGTATTATTAATTTCTAATATGCACAAGTATACATTTAGCAAACTAGCTGGGTTTTTTATTTCAAAAGTTTATTTCCCTAAAAACAATATAAAATAAAACAATAGTGGTAATTATGTTTCAAAATTTTAATGATGTGTAATGATCACACAGAAATGGTATAGCAGCATAACAAGTAGGTACTTAAGACATTTTAAACAGTAATATAAATAATTTAGCTAAACAAATTTCCACAAGTATATCAGTATATCATCTTTACATTCAAGAAATGCTATTAATAGGTAGATATTTATTTATTTTTGAGAGATAATTTTTAACAAGCACAGTTAACTTGTTAAAATCCATAAAATGCAACAATAATAGGAGAAAGATCAGTTATTCCAGTAATCTTAAAGTTTAATAGTAATCACTTCCATCCTAGAACACTTTCTGGGGTGCCAATAAATCCTGATTTGATACTGAGATATTCAAAGCAACTCACACCTAAGTATTAAATCCTGTTGCTTTCTATTGAATACAATCATGTTTTAGAGTACAGTGCAAGAACTTTTTTCGCGGAATGGATTAACTTTCTGACTTGAGAAGCCAACGAGCAAGCAATCTTCTTGGTCGTGTTCATTGATGTACTTCACAATGTCTGCCACTGCCGCAGACACAGGGATGCGCTTGATAGCAGCTTCTCTCCTTAGTTGCTCCGTAACAGCACGCTGCTGTTGCAATGTCGACACCATCATATCCATAACGGCAGTGTCTGATAGGCCTATGATGAAAGCGAAAGCAAACAATTCGGAGAATAAGAAACTGGGCGTAGTCGTACACCGAATGTGTCCTGAAAGCGGAAAAAAATATGATTACTTCACGCATAAACAATTTAAGCATACTACTCGCTATGCCACACTTACAGTCGAATAGGTATGCAATTGTTTCTGCTAAAGTTCTGCAGAGCAATTTAATTATGAAGGTTTAACAAAATAATAGCACGCAAAAACTGAACTGAGTGCATCAGTCAGCCAGTGGTAGGAGTAGATATTTGACATTGACAGCTGTTAGTTTTTTTAATTGTGGCTTTGGCGATTAGTGACAAGGCCATCAAACTAAAACAAAATGTTGTCTAGAACTGGCAGAAATTAGGTTTCTTTTTTCAAGTAACATCGAAATTATCAATAGGGATCATCTTTAAAATGAATCTGTAGAGAGGCCAATTCTGTACATGAAATTTATTTGAAAAATTAGTATCAAGGTCTGATTAGGGATCGCTACTGATGCCAAAAATGCAATCAGTAAAATGTTTGTCTATCTGTCTGTATATTCGTTAAAGAAACAAACACCACTTAACGGATTTTAACTAAATTTGGCACAATAATTATGCTTCATACTCTTGGCACGGTAAAGGTTACTGTGATCTTGGGCAGGTTATAGTATACTTTTCATTACGCTTCGATCAATAGGAGCAGAGCAGGGAAGGAAAAAAATGGGCAAACAGGTGAAGTAAGGTCTGTCAACAACTGGTTATCAATTGTTTTATTTTTTAAACAGTCAACCTGATAACCGCTTGAAGGCACTTGGGGAACGTTGTCCCCAGATTTTTGTTTTTGATTTTTTTGTTTTTGTTTTTTTTTTCAAAATTGACGAATCGCCCGAAATGTAATAGGACACAGAAAAATTGACAGGTCCTATTACATTTCGGGCGATTCGTCAATTTTAATGGGTGGATGTATGTTTATAGAAAGAAGACGTTTATTTCAAATGGACATTGCAACTTAAAAGATGAAAACAAACAAAACTAAATTGTTACATAAAAATGAAACACTAATAACAGACAAATGAACAAAAAAATCCTACAGACAGCAGTGTCACGATGTCCAAAATTAAATGGACCGCACTCAGCTAATGCTGAAAGGCGCTGGTTTTCAGTCAGTGGGCCCTACTGAGTGAAGACACGTATCGGTATGTGCCGTGTTGCTCTTTCACGTAAAAACTACTGGATGGATTTTAATGAAACTTTACAATTATACTTACAGCTTATGCATCGGAATAGGACATAGGCTACAATTTATAAACATATACCTATGTATTACTTTTTTTTAACCTAAGTCCAAGCGGACGAAGCCGCGGGCTTCAGCAGGTTCCATTAAGTTTTTTTTTATTAATTAAAAATGGGTTTGCGTTTGACCCCAGCCAGTGGCCCGGTCTCGCCCCTAATGTAAGTGACGAGGTCGAAGGTAGAACCATGGACTTGATAAGTAAGTCCATGGGTGGAACACGCTTACCCAGAAAAAGCTTATTCACTCTTGCCTTGTTGAGGTTGTATGTTTCCGGAACATAGACGCAAGGAAAGCGTTCCACTCCTTAGCGGCTATAGCGAATTCGAACTTTAGTAGTAGGTATTTCTTCCATAACTTTGTAAGTATTATTACTATAGAAAACTTTTCGGTGGCTTACCCCCGAATTCACAAACGTCCATCAACGCTAAGCACGCGCTCACGCTCATGCTATCCCTTTCAGTTCCATTGACATTTTACGGGACAGCATGAGCGTGAGTGCGTGCTTAGCGTTGATCGACGTTTGTGAATTCGGAGGTTAGTAGTTAAAGCATCTGATTAGCGAAAGTCAAGTCCCGCCTGATACCTGGTAAACCAAAATGTCTTTTCTGGTTGTTTGTTGAAAGAGAAGAAAAGACGTTTTTTGTTGTGGTTATTTATTTATTAGTTCGTACATACACAAAAAGACAATTACAAAAAACAGATATCTAATTGGGAGATAAAAATTCAGGTGAGCTTATCACTAAAAAGAGATTTCTTCCAGCAGACCACGTTGACAGGAAAATATTTTTTAAGTTGAGGTGGATAAACACCTGCACAGGTGTTGCTGCAAAGAAAGTTAAATTATTTACCCATAAAATACATACATACTATAACTAAACTACATGATAATACATATTCATATACTTAAATATACTACACAATATACCTATTAACATCTATGGATCAAATTCAGTCTTTAAAAGGTATTCTTTTAGTTTTTTATTAAAAGAGCTAACAGTGCAGCACTCGCGAAGGGTAACAGGCAGCCTGTTCCACTGCGTTTGACTGCGTGGACAGTAAAAGAGTCGCCGTACATGCTCGTGCTACAAGTAGGGACAGTCAAATGAAATTTATAAGCAGAGCGATGAGTTCGGCCGGAAGAGGAAAGATAAGTGAAACGTTCACGAAGATAGCTAGGGTAAGAAGGGTTAAAAGAATATTGAAAAGGAGAACAAATATGTGGTAATTACGGCGCAAACGTATAGGGAGCCATTTCAGTTGTTTTCTATACACAGATACATGATCATACTTACGAAGCGAATATAAACTTTTTGAAAATTGAAATCGTTCAAGTTTGTTGAGAAGTTCTTCAGTTCATGTGGTTCTTACTTTCATTTACAGCAAATCTTTTCATTTCACCTGAAAACAATTTATCGTAGTCTGATGATAGTGAGTAAATGAGAAGGAATGAATAATAGGTTTTTGTTTGCCTTGCCTTTATTATAATAATGAAATTAGGGCGCAAAACGCAACGGTAATCACCCCTCAGATCATAGAAAAAGTGTAGGGTGTTTGGAAGAAAAGTGGCTTCTGAATGTCCCGTTCACCATGACGGCAACAGTGTGCCTCTGACTAACCCATTAGGGATATGGTCGTGAGGGTATGTTATGTTATGTTTGGAAGACATCGCTTTTTAGCGATAAAGTCGCCCCAATTTTGCATTAACGTTAATGTGTGTCTTTCACACAAGCGCACAAAACAGAATTTGATCAAGGATGTGATAGTTCAGAGCTATTCAGATAAAATGATACCTTCGTAACAATAAATCCACAAATATGCGCACACAGCATGTTAAGTCTCAAGTACAATTAATTTGACAAATCATTGTTTATTTATTTATTTATTGGGTCACCAACAAGACACACTAATACAATGATCCAGGATTCCTAATTACAAAATTACTTAATTGTTTAAAAAGAAAACATAACAGTTTTCATATTTATCTGTGAATTCCTGTTTTGTTATAAAAAAATTGCAACTCTTCAAACACAGCTGAAAAATTTCATACAAGCACTTTGTTTCATACTCTAATGTGTAAAGTACATAATAAAGATAGAGGCAGTGAAACATAACAATTGATAAAGCAAGCATTTATTAAAGAAACAACTTAAATATTAATTAATATTTCAAAGATGTAAACAAAAAGCCTTCCAGTAATGTTTTAAATGTATGTACACATAATAATTAATTATCTTCTGAAAAAATACATAGTAAGGAATTAGTTCAAGTAATTGTTGTTGAGGTGTACCTAACTCTTCAGTTAATAGTAAAGCAAAAGTTGTTACAATTAGGAATAAGATGTTAAGATTAACTGTAGTAATGCATTTACTGCACTGAAATCCCTCTGCAACAACTGAATATTATATTACAGGTAATATTCTATTATTATTATTACAGGTGTCATTTTAGATTTATTTGTGTTAAAATTGAACCATAATACTTTTCTTCCATTTGCTAAAAGTTATTTCATCTGACTGAACCTTGCCACAGCAGCATTGGACCCCAAAATGAAAAAAAGGTTTCATCTTTGAAGGAGATGATTGTGTGTTGCTCATACATTTTAAGATTATATTATGTGAGCAGTAAAATAATAATGAGTAAAATCCTGTTTATTAACTAGATGCTTTAGCTGCTTGACGTCTTTTAACATCCCAGTTGTATACTCTTGCCATATTTACTTCTGTAGTTGTCCATTGGTCCCTGAAACAAAATATTGAAGTTATTATAATAAGTTTAAAGAATGACTATATAAATTAGATGTTAGTGTATGATAAAGTTCTGCAGTGGTGTTAGTTGCTGTACATATTTTAAGATCAACATAAAACATAAACATTCTGTATTTCCAACTGCTGAGCAAAGGCCTCACCTCAAATATGAGGTGGAATAAGCCTTACTCCAACACGCGGGCTCAGTGCGGCTTGTTGAAGTTGTGTAAGGTTAGTGAGCAACCTTAATGTCAGATGTTTTCAAGCCGCCCTAAGGCCTCTGACTAGGCTTAAGGACTGCTTAACATGCTTTCCGAAACACGGAGATGCCCAAAATACATGTCACTAAATTTCGGTCAGGGCGGTCACCCATCCCATTTCCGACCCGGCGTGTCTTGCTTTACAACAGCGATCGTCGCCGATCACTGTCACAACTGCGCCATGGGGACCATTAAAGAGGTTAGATCAAAGTTGATCCTATTTGCATTTAGCTATATTTCAAGATTTGATAAAAATACCTTAGGAAGTCCAAGTCATGCTCCACACAATCCAAGTTTTTCTTTGCTGTTGCCATATTTGAAGTAAGTAATTTTTCTGCATCTTCCAATGAATATTCCAGCATGACATTGGCACCTAGCCACAGGTAAACAGTTTTTGTTGGAGGTATGTCAGCCTGAAAACATGTATGACACATAGTTAAAACACACTTTACCTAGTTGTAATATAGCATGACCACACAAAATCACATGCATTTGTCATTGTTGGTAACATTATTTAAGTAATTAAATGTACCTTCACAAATACTTGATCACTAAGTAAAAATTGAGTCTCTATAGAATCGGTTTGAGTATTCAACTTTTCAATCATCTCCAAGGATCGTGCTAAGTCAGGTATTTGCTGTCGAAGACGCCTCCTTTTCGTAGCCAGGGTGTACTCCATAAATTTATATTTTCCATGTTGCTCGTCTAATCTTCTCAAAACTTTATCAACACCACCAGAATTATCTGGCAAATTCATGAACTCGTCAACATTATCCTGAAATAAACAATAGAATTATAATAGAACCCATGGAATTCATTATAAACTATCAATGTTAGCTTTATTCAACATTTTCGTAAGAGATCAAAAAATAAAGACTATTTTTTAGTCAAATACATTTTGTCACTTTAATAATATGGGTTTCGAGATTTTGAAAGTAACTTAAATTCCGAGGATTAAAAATTGTCGGCTTTAATTACAAATTTCACCAAAACTGCAGCAGGTGTGAAAAAGAATATAACCTCTGAAGTCAAAAACTTAGTCAAAAATTGACGAATTACTTTTTATTTAACTATCAGGATGAATAAAGGTAAAGGGGTTTGGGTAAATTTATAACTAATTCTTGCCAACTTACCACGAAAACTGCTTCAGGAATCCCGGAAAATGACTTAGAATTTGGGTTAGAACTATTAGCTCCATCGCCTGCCATTATTGTAAAATTTCGTAGAATTTAGAAAATATGTAATAAAATAATGTTTCTCTTTATGCCTTTTACTGTTATAAATAACGCATAAATAGCAAATTATTTAGCCGGATTAAATTACACACCACAAAAAATTATAAATCAAAAATCCCCGAATCAAATTTTGACAATGACAAATGTCAAGTTCTTTTTTAATAAATGGTTTATGGCTTCGGTGTAAACCATACAGCCATTTAAAGGCACGTGATTGAAGGAATTAGTCTTTTCTCATGGTAGGTCTTTTACCCTTAGCTGAGTATGGCCTCTGACAGACCTCGCTTAACTGGCAAGCGACCGAATGCGGGTCGCTAAACTAGACTTAACTAAACTTGAACGTAAATTTCAATTGAACTAAAGATTTCAATTGAAATGGTGGTCGTTATATACATTTGACAACACTAGTTTTCCGGAAGTGCTGGCACTTTTTTTTTGGTCTGACTGACAGAAATTGACAGACAAGTGACATTGACAGACACTAGGTACAGAAAAGTCGGGCTGACAAATCTTTGTTTTCGTTTGTAGCTTTGTTGTTCAGCGTTGTTCTGCGAAGTTCGGTCAAAATAAAGTTTTCTCTGTTTTTGTTCTATTCTGTTTCACCATGTCCGGGTGCGATTCCCAAAAACCTGAAACTTCAAAAGACAACATCTCGACCAATTCCATTGATGAGGGATTGCCTAGAGAACTGAGCCAGTTGAGTCTTTCAAGTGCGTCGAGTCAAGATGAGTTTTATTGTGATAAAGGACACTCCGAAGTTACTCTTAAGAATATCTTTCAATATTTTCAATCACAGAAATTGTGCGATGTGGCGCTGATTGCTGGAGGATGCAGGTTTGTACAATCTAAACAGCTGTGAGATGACAAAGAATGCTTTGTAACTCACCACCTTGTTTTTTTATTTTTATTTATATTCATGTTGTGTCCTCATATCCAGACAAAGTTCATACAGTAAACTATGCACCAATTGTCCTTTTGTTTAAATCTAAAGTAGCAATATTCTATTCAATTAATAACAAATATTGTCTATGTAGTTTTAGAATTTTATTCAACACAAATTACTGAGTAACTTAAATACATCATTGAATGTTTCATGTGGCTGTATGTATATAAATAGAACAAAGAAGTTGGTGTTTTCAGGATTCCAGCACACAAAGTAATGTTAGCATCCTGTAGTGAGTATTTTGCAGCAATGTTCACTGGCTCCCTAAGAGAAGCTCAATTAACAGAAATAACTCTAGAGCGTATTGACTCCCAAGCTCTGCAGGCCCTTGTGCGGTATTGCTACACTGGAACCATAGGTATGCTTATAGAAGTTAAGGATTATTCATTGCTGACTATGCCTGTAGGAGCTCTAAATATTGATAGTGATGCAGTGCTGTTATCATTAAGTCTTATGGAAAAAGGAATTGTAATAAGATACTAAATATATATTTATTGAAAATTTTGCCTCCTTGCTCAGCATTTGGTGTGCAGAGCTATTTATAGAATAAGTTTTGAGTTTTTCAAATCCTAAGAAGTGCTGTAAAGTTATTTTAGTGTTTGTTAAAAAGTAGCTATAATATCCTAATTTTAAATTCCTGACATTTGTGAGTGTGGCTAATTTAAAATGGGTTGGTTCAATTTAACAAAACACTAATACACAAATTGCTGAATTACGTTATATGTAATGTTAATTTGCAGAATTGAGAGAAGAAACTGTGGAAGTACTTCTGTCAACAGCGAGCTTGCTACAGTTAAACTCAGTGACAGAGGCTTGTTGTGCTTTCCTAAAGAAGCAGCTTGATCCATGTAACTGTTTAGGCATTGCTTTTTTTGCTGAACAACAGTCTTGTATGAATTTGCACAAAAGTGCTTTGGAATACACCTATCAGCATTTTATGCAGGTATATTTTTGTGGAACCCTTTCAGGTAGTTGCTAGGTTTACTTTTTTAACTGTCTCTGCATTTGTGGCATTTGATGAGGAAATAGGAGTTGATGTGTGTGATCATAGTCTGTTATTTTTTCATTGAATGTATTTTCCACTATAAGTTTACTATTAATGTCAATAATCAGTCATAAATATGAAAAAAAAAATATATACTGAGCCAATGCTGAGCCAATATTGTGTTGTAGCTTAAACAACATTCTTTATTAAACTCAATTTATTTAGGTAAAAAATATCAGATTTGAGAAAAAGTTTTAATTTATTCATTATTTCAGCTTATTTCTTTGTTACTTACTTAATAAACCTAGTCACAACTTGTAGTTTCAAAAACCAAAATTACCCATTTCATTAGATATTACTATTATTATTTTGCAATACTTAGCTCTTAAGCAAATTGCATCTTTGAAATATCTAGTTGATAAGTAAATTCTCCTAGAGACTATTGCAGTTGTAGTACCCGCAAAGGGTCACTAAGTTATAAGTGCTTATATTGTTGACATCACCATGTATCCACTTAGTGAGCAATAAAGTTTTGAAGTTTGAAGTTATTACCAAATTTTTAGGAAATTAAATGTTAAAATATAGAATAATGTATCAGTTTGGGATTTCAAGACATTTCCTAATATGTATTTCAAAACAGGTGGTGAAGCATCAAGAATTCTTATCTCTTCAGTCAGAGCAACTGGCTAACCTGCTTAAATCTGATGATCTCAATGTGGTGACTGAGGAAAATGTTTTTGAAAGTCTGATGACTTGGGTGCAACATGACAGTGACAACAGAGAGCAATATCTGCCAACTTTGCTAAAACTGATCAAGTTACCATTACTTTCGTCAGAGGTATTTGCATAATTTGATGATTTAGTTCCTGTGCTGTTAAATAAAGGGATGGGAATCTGCCCCATTATTTCTGTGCTTGCATAAGAATAATTAAATATTTAGTATTCTCGATCCCATTGTTTACGCCACTTACCTCCGAATTCACAAAACGTCAATCAACGCTAAGCTCGCGCTCACGCTTATGCTGTCCCGTAAAATGTCAATAGAACTGAAAGGGTCAGCATGAGCGCGAGCGCGTTTGTGAATTCGGGGGTTAGCTATTTTTATACTGAGTGAATCACAATTACAAGCATCCATAATTTTCAGTACCTTATTGACAAAGTAGAACTTGCTTGCGGGAATGTAGCTGAGTGCCAACCCTTGATAATGGAAGCTGTGAAGTGGCATCTTCTTCCTGATAGAAGATCGCTGCTCTTTTCTCACCGAACCCGACCTAGAACTTCCACTATTGGTCGATTGTTAGCAATCGGAGGCATGGATGGGTATAAGGTATCCCAATCTAAACTAACATAAACTTGAAGTTTTTGCTCGTTTTTTGTTAGAACATGCTGCTAATATCATTCATGAAAAATCTTCGAATCAAATTAATTGAATTGCATTTGATAACCCAATTCATGCTTTATAGACAATCATTAGGAGAAAAATAAAAAAATCGCGCTTAGGCGAATTCCTAGAATTAAACTTTTGAAAGGCGCGGTTGAAGTTGCTGAAGAAGATTTAACCATCTGCAAAATTTTATTTTGGAATTTATCTGATGAACCTATTTAACTGTGTTTTCTCTTAGGGCGCAAGTAACATGGAAATGTACGATCCACGAACAAATACGTGGACGCCTTTCATGAGGATGGGCGCAAGAAGATTACAATTCGGAGTTGCTCTGATGCAGAACAAACTGGTTGTGGTTGGTGGCAGGGATGGTCTTAAGACTTTAAATACTGTTAGTACAATATATTCATTTATTATCTAATTTGAAGATCAACTGTATGCATAAGTAAGCCAGATTAGGAGTTTCACTGTGTTTTGATGTTTTCTGATTGGTTTTAGGTCGAATGTTTTGACTTAACTTCATTGAGTTGGAGCACCTTGGCGCCTATGAACACGCACCGGCACGGATTGGGCGTCACCGTTCTCGGGGATGGCCCCAATTCTCCCATTTATGCTGTAGGCGGCCATGATGGTTGGATATACCTGAATTCAGTTGAACGGTAAGGATTTTATATTTTTGCTCAAGTCCACCACCTAACTGAAAGAGCCTAGAAAAAAAAACTCTTAGGAGGAGAGCCTCCTCTTTTTCTCGTATTGATGCCAACCTTATTACTTGATGTGCCCTGCATTCAGCAACTTTTACGACATCTTAATTACCACAACAATAAGTCTTCGAACCAAAGGACTTGATCAAAAAAAAACCCAGAATCGCCAGGAACGCCTTTGCGCCATTTATTTTCTTATTTCTTTAAAATAAAAGTAACGATTACTTTTTGATCACGAAAAAGTTAGCGGTTCGTGCTAGACTTACTGTTATAATTGCTGAAATGTGGACTCTAAAAGGGTTGCAGGTCGTCTAAATGTCTCGCCAGTGGCCCGAAGATTTACCTATTAAGATTGGGTCTAAGATCCGATTTTCTTTAGCCTCTCTGCTAACGTTTTAACACAACGGCTGGTTGTTACGAGCTTGGTCTTTAACCATGTAAGCCTTTTGTCATGAAAGATGGGACGCGTGCTCTCGAACATGGACGATAGTGTCCCCGATGACCGGCGCGCGCAGCACGTGCGGCGTGGCAGCGCTGCGCGGGCGGCTGTACGCGGTGGGCGGGCGCGACGGCGGCGCCTGTCTGCGCTCCGTCGAGTGCTACGACCCCACCACCAACCACTGGAGCAACTGCGCCGCCATGACGCGCCGCCGCGGCGGGGTCAGCGTGAGTATTCGTGTAGTTAGTGGCTATTCCTCTGAGTTGGCGAAGTTGGCGCCGCCAAACCAAGTTTTGCAATCGTGCAAATGAAGCAATTCCTTCGGCGAAAATTTTGTTTTGTTCGTGTTGTACGAGGTTACCTTGTCGATTAGTGAAAAAAATAGTAGTGTCAAAAAATCTTTAATACAAGATCTATTAGAAAAGACATTATTGTTTCATTGATAATTTGTCAATTTAATAATTATGTATTATCGACAGAATTAAGTTTATTTTTATTGGTAAAAAATGAACCTTAATCTGGATTGAGCCTACCCAAGGCTACACACCTATAATCGCCACTTGTGTACGGAGGGTACAGATCGGACTAGACTTCTAGTCCGCTGTGAATATGACACGATCCGCGTCGCAATACCAAAATACAGAAGTAAATATGCGTTAAGTGGACAACGACGGAGTGGACTGGAAGTCATGATCGCCGGTCGAGGGATCGGTACAGACAGACGCCTTTAAATTTCAATGACCTATTTTAGTAGCCAAATCTCGTGTAATGCTTCTTCGTAGTGCCATCATGCTTTCATTTTACGTCTGTAGCCGCGTAGATTCCTACCTACGTTCACGTGTTAAATGATATCTTTTTCGTCCTCGGTACAACAACGCGCTTATCGCAAATATAAATCAGGAGAATACAAATCATCATGCAGGTGATATGTATTCTCTAATGATTCATCACAATTAACTTTTAGTTACACGACCATGAATCGTTAGGAAGTGTGAAGATGTCCATGGCCATGGCCATCAGTTGTATGTAGATTTTACCTGGTGATGCAGGTGTGCGCCGCCGGTGGTTTCCTGTACGCTCTGGGAGGGCACGAGGCGCCCGCGAACACGGTGGGCGGTCGCCTCGCCTGCGTGGAGCGGTATGACCCCGTGGCCGACACGTGGGTGTTGCTCGCGAGGCTCTCCTACGGACGGGACGCCATCGGCTCCTGTCTACTGGGCGACAGGATCGTCGCAGTTGGTGAGACACCTTTAGGCGTCGTACAAGGACAACGCGATAACGCGACCATCTTAAAAATCGATGATATTACAGATCTATCTAGTGTGCAGGGCCCCAAGTCTGCTAATTTTATAATACTTCAATATTTTTCATAGTTTCAAAATGACAAATCCGCCGATTGAGGCTCCATTACGATTCATTTGAAGCGTTCTAAAATTAGCAGACTTGGGGCCCAGGGAGACCTTTCTTGCGTATTTGCGTTCTATTGAGACACCCTGATTTTGCTATAACGATTCTCTCATCATGTAATTGCACGATAGTCACGCTATCGTAAGTATTAAGGCCTTACACCTATTTGGATTAGAAGTGATTTTAGGACACAGCAATATGCTGTAAATTACTAGGGTGCTCCGAAAAAATATTAAGTTATACAGGGTGGGGCGGAATAACCGACATTGACAAAAATATCGTTTAAAGAACCACATACTTGCGTTTTAAGTACTCAATACGTGAATTCAGACCATATTAAAACAGTCGTAAAAAAAAACAATTTTGTACGTTGTGACAACCCTATTGACGAAGTACCTATCTGTACTTTCCCCAAAGCCGCGAAACGATCAAGTCGCCACATTTCACTCGTCTCACTTGTGAATAACACAACAGTCACTTACCTTAAATACGATGCTCGATGTGCCCACCTCCTTTAAGTAGGCACAGCCGAAGACGTAATCGAGTATGCCTATGCACACGTGACAGCATTTACGCTCCCACCAAGCGAATTCCAAATAGTCTTGCGCTTGTAAAGACATTTTAAAAACTGCCACTCACTTACACAAACACTCGCACTACTTATTATTTGTAAAAAACTCCACTCAACCACTCGCGCTTTTACGACACCCGATACACACGCACTAGCTGAAATCTGCGAAGCGACTAAAAAAATAGGGCAGAGCGCGGTCCGGTAGGGAGAAGCAAAGTAGGCGAGTAGAGACGTCACCGTTTCCAACGACGATAAATTGTGTTCTTTTAATAAACACAAAGCCCTTATGTTCATAGTGTTAAGTTAAGTTTTCGATTATTAACACGATAAAACGCTTTAACAAAGTTATCGATTATTTTGTTAAATCGTGTTTGATCTAAAAAACCTATAACCGCGAACAAACCAAACAAGTTACCGGCAGGCCTTGAAGATACGTTTTTTTATCGACTTTAAGTACAATGGCTAAAAGCTTGTCAGAAAAGATAGAAATGTGTATTAAACAATGTTTTGCATTCAGCTGGCGAGTTCAATTAGTGCTTTTGTTTCTAGTTTTAAGTTCTTTTTGTGATTCACTGTAGGTACACCGTAAAGGAAAGTTGTCCCTATTCCTTTCAATCAATCAAATCTTGTTGGAACATCATAGGGTTTTAGGATTGCAATGGAATGATATTATGATAAATCAGTTGGTATCGACAAGTCGACTGTCGACACTTAGCTAAGCGGCTGAGGAGAACAGCACTAGCTCGGTGCCGGCGGCACTAGGCAAAGGAAGGCGGCACGTGTAGGCAAAGCGGCGCGGTCTCTTTGTTTGTTATCGCCTTTCGGCGTGTGCGCGTCGGTTTGCGGGAGACCGGGCCGGCTTAAAACTTAAGGTGGATAGTGTAAATTGCTTTTATTATGTTTAATGTAAAGTTGAATTTAAGTTAGTTAATTTTATTATTTTGTTATAGCACGAACAATTATGGAACTTGAATTCTTGTTTCAAAAGTTGAACTAATTAGCGTAGGTATTTAAACAAAAAGTGCCTAAATTAGGAACTTGAGTTGAGGAGCTGAGATCGTTATTGTAATCCTCAGTTCATACAATCACATTATTATCTTCTCAAGGGCAAATGAGTGCTTAAGTATCATTCTAGAATGCAGTACTATGCAAACCTACTGTATTTTTTTTGCTTAGTCTAATGGTTGACTTATTGCCGCGACTTAAGTCCGGGTTTTTCATGAGAATTTCCCTACAATAATTAAAAGAAAAAAGGTCAACGACTTCTTAAATCTTTTTCCCTAAATACGTCCCAAACAGCTGTTGATTAAGGTTGACAACGCATACTTTTGAAGCAAAACTTTGTCATTCAATAACTCGAAAACTATCGAACTTAAACGTAAAATAAAAATACCTTAGGTATGTGTATGTGTATGTGTACCTAGGGCTTTTCAAAATTTCAAGGATTGTCGGTCGGAACGCCCCACCCGGTATAAAGTTTAATTGCAAACTGTTTTACAACGACAAAAATATTTTTGTCCACATTTTGTTTCATTAGATTTACTTTCCAATTTCACATAATTTCAGGTCGAATGACTTTCCAACGAGAGTTGTAGAGACATTGTAGTTAGTCAATTGTTGTCAACTCCCATAAAAATGTTTATCGACGCATAGCTATAATCGTGTTGTAATAAAATTCACATTGAGTCCTGTATAGAGGCTCTTTGTATTCTTCTTTAAAAATGAAAGTGACATGATAAATTAATAGAATATACAAATTACTTGAAATTACCTTTCAGGTGGTTATGACGGCGTGCAATACTTATGCGTAGTAGAAGTATACGACTCTGAGTCAAACTGCTGGCGTAAACTATCGCCTTTGAGCACCGGGCGCGCCGGAGCCGCCGTGGTCGCAGTCCCGCCGCCCAGGAACCTTTTCTGATACGACAGCCACCAGCTGCAGACGTACGTCATCGCCTGAGGCAGCGAGCAGCGACACATACCGAGGTACAGTAAGTATTGTGTGCCCCGCGACTCCCGCGTGCGAAAAAAAAAGTAATTGGTGCCTTCCGATCAAAACCCAAACCAAATTGGACATACCTATAGTTCGCACGACGAATGATGATCCCTATGACGTTTCAACTGACAGTTGTATTAGTGATGCGAAACAAATTCCATACAAATTCGATAAAATATTTTTTTTTCAGGCAAATGTCATGTCATTCAGCCAGGTCATTCAACATAATAAGCAAAATTCATTTATTTTGAAAAAAGATTACACACATTGATGGACATAAAACACTGGATAAAAAAGTAACGTATTATATTTTATTTTACTATACTTTAATTTTGATTTTAATTGCATAGTTTGAGAGTTAAGAATTCTTCTTGAATTGAATTTCAAAGAATTCATAATTGCCAGCTTCATGGAAAACTATTCAAAAGGAGGCCACAGACCCGAAGTTCAGACTCAGATTTTGAAGATCCGCTTGACCCTGTATCAGATTCCGATTGATATAAATAAAATACAAACTTCATGCATTTGTTAATTTTTTGCAACAAATTATCGATATTTTGTTTATCGATGAGTCCCTTCTTAGTCGATAACAGCTTGACGACGTGACTTTTGCAGCACGTACCATGTACATTTGCATTGAGTTTTTTCCATTATTTACGAACATTACGTAATAATTTCTTAATATTTATTTTTATAACTTACAAATGTACACAATTATGTTTTTTTTCATTTTTTAATGGACCTCTAAAGGATTTGTTGTGACAGGACGTCAGTACAAAGTTAAGCGCTAACGAACTGTCATAGGGATCATCATTCGGCGTGCGTAGTATAATGCCATAATTAATGCACCTTGTGAAATAATCGAACTAAAATCAGCAAAACATGTTTCGAAACGCTGTACAAGTTTCTATATTTTGCCGTTTTTTTATGCTCAAGAGCTCCTCGCTTTGACATTATTCTAATGGTTAACGCTTTGCCCTTTCAGGTTTGCAAAGCGATAACAGCCCGGAGGTTAGTATCCTGCATATAACGGTATTGTTAATTGATCTCAATGTACTTAACTAAAAATCTTCCTAAACCATACCTGTAGACAACAATATTGTGAAAAAAGTAATATTAGATACTAAATGTAATCCTAGATTAGTTTATTTTAGAGACTGTTAGTGCTAAGTACCTATGTCCCAAACTCTTATCGCATTCGCATATTCTAGTAGATTCGTGTAGGAATAGGGAATTTTTAAAAGATCACTTTAAAAAAACTGGTTTTCTCAATTTTTTTTATTGAAGAAGAAGTTAACCTTGGGAATAAAACAACAAACAAATATCGTAGTATAGGTCGTTTTTAAAAAAAAAATCAGGCCGCAAATTGGCCATCTGCTGAAAATTTGATTCACCTTCAAAGCATTTTCCATGGGAATTATAAAAAACATTTTAGAACTAAAACATTCAAGTGAATGAAATATATGTATTTATATTTTTGTATAAATCTCAGACCATGTTGTTTTTTTGTATTCAATTTACAGCACACACAGTCATGAAAACTCAACATCAAAATGATTGTAAGTAGAAGGTGGTTAGAAATTAAATAATCGGTCATTTGCAGTGATTTTTCACCGTATTTAATTCCGCTTGTGGACGTACTTTTGGGTAGGAACTACTTACTATAAAATTTGACATTTATTATTATGTTGCCGTTTTTTATTATTATTATCAGATGATTAGCGTTTTAGCACACAGTGTTGAAAATAATCATTTTTATTTAATACGAGCAGTATTAGTTTTACATTCGCTTTCTTGATATATTTCTTAAATATTAATATTAAGGCGATTTTAAGTAGCATAGTATTAAATTGTATTCGTACTAAAACAATCCAATAAAATTGTATTTCAATGTGTAGTTTTCGCGTAAACATTAGAAAAAATGTTGTATTTTGTATTACGCTAAATAACCGTAATAGAATGGGTGATCACCACCCTGACAAGGGTCAGGGCTAAGAAATACTGGTTTTAGTTGTTTATTTTGGCTATAAAAATTACTAAGATCTGATCCTCGTATGCGATTGTACGCTTGATAGTATTTTATTTACTTCTATTAAACTGTTTTTGAAGTTGGTAAATACTGTCTCAATCAATTCAAATTTACGTATTTAAGAATCTATTAAATGATACCAGTTTTTAGCCATTGACCTAAAATAGTTTTATCAAATTTAAGTTCTGAAAAGTTGAATGAAGCAAGCATTAGTTAACTATTAAAATACCTACATTTGACATAAATAAACTGTTGCTATAGAAAAAAACTTGACTTACTGCGAGAACTGTTTTCTTTAAGTACCCAAAATTCAAAATAAAATGACTACCTATATAATAGCTTTAAGTAGCATCCGAGAACCGTACCAATTTCCCTATAAAAGACATCTGGCTCATCAAACCTGTTATTTGTAGTAGGAAGCCCTTGAAAACTTCCGTGTAGTCGTTTTATTTCTATGGGTATTGTTTCGTAAATACCTATCAGACAACAATATATTTATTAGGATTTATTAAATATGTAATTATTAGGTACCTACTTGTATGGATCTCAGATATGTATTTTAAAAATTAAATTGTTGTAATGTCTATTTAATATCATTACATTAAGAACTGTGGATATGGTAATGAAATAAATCATAGTATTAATTTAGGTATGCTTAGCGAAGCGTATTGTACAGCGGTACAATACGACAAACTTAAAATAACATGTATCTGTCACCGGAAAATAACAAAAACCGTAAATTTATAAATTTCCTAGGAAATTTATCAACTTTCGTAGGATTCTAAACGAGAGATAAATTGTATCATTTTACGCCTACATTTACGGAAGTTTATCAATTTGCGACGACTCGTGGTAAATTTATCAACTTACGGATATCTATTCGTAAGATTCTAAACGTTTCTAATAATCACAGAAGAGATTTTAATTTTACGCTTTTTAAATTACGGAAAATAACACACTGCTCTCTGATTGGTCGATGTTGACAGTAATAGCAATGCTTGTGTTCATAGATTATGAGTGGCGGAGAAGGAACACGTGACTAATTCGACCAATCAGAGTGCACATGGTGTTTAGTTACTGCTCACTTATTATTTTACGAATGCGTTTCGAAAGTTTATAAATTTCCGGGAATGAGGGCGTAAAATAATACAATTTATCTCTCGTTTAGAATCCTACGAAAGTTTATTAATTTCCTAGGAAATTTATAAATTTACGGTTCTTGTTATTTTCTGGTGAAATATCTATCTTGGTAGATAATGATAATTATATTATACATATAGCGGTTAAATGAGGGTTGAACATGAAGTTTTAACATAGGAGATCTGCCAAATCCCATATAAAATTAGCCCAGGCCTGGCGCAAAAGTAAATTATCTCAGTTTTAAGAGTAAATAAATAATTTCGGTGTTGCTAAATTCACGTGCTAACCTTAGAATAATTACCTACACCTTTATGTAATTATTCTAAGGTGCTAACATATTTTGTTTCACCCGTTGAATTTGCATAGGCGCTCTATGTAAAAATAGTAATTTGTTATACAAGAGTGCAAAGTTGCCTTTTAACCGCGTGCTCAATTTTGACGACCGAGCAAGCGAAGGATTCTAAAAGTTAGAATCCTTCGCTTCGCTAAAGTTAGAAGTTAGTCTGAGCGTCAGCGAGTGAATCAAAAGAGCACAAGGTGAAAAATCTTTGCACTCGAGTGCAACACGTAACTTTTCATCCCACCTCAGCGAGGAAATTACTAGAAAGAAAAAAAAGCGCATTAGAACTCGTTTCCACTAGCGATGTTTAGGCGATTTCATTTCATTAATCGATAATTCCCTTGTCGCTAGAATCAGTCATTATAGGTTTTTCACTTGATTTCAAGTTACTTAAATTGTTCTTATCCAAACGTGACAAAATAGCGCGCGCAAACAATTAAAAAATACTTACACCTAAGTACACCATTAAGGTTCAGAGTCTGAGTTTTAAACAAATTGAAAAAAAAAGTATGATGAATTCGGCACCATGGAGGTAGAAGTAAATTGATTTAATGATGTTTTTAATTGACAAACGTAGTGCACACGTCGTTCTAAATTAAATTTTACTTTACCCTCTAGCTAGAGAGTTAAAACGGCTTTTGCACTCAGATATTGAAGAGCAAAAACACACTTTCGGTGATGGTGGGATGGAAAATATATTTTTCATTACTCATACTCTGAAAGTGGGTCATTACTTACCTGAGAAGCGGGCTGAAAGTAACACTTTTCATCCCTAGGGAGAATCACTTTCAACTGGCAGCTGTCAAATAGTTTTTTTTTAAAACTCGTTTTTTTTCACATATCTATTGAACCATGTTCCAACTTTCTATACAGCCACGATGTAAAATTTGAAATAACTCAAAGTTAAAATATTGATCAGAGAATATATATGTTTAAAATAACTTTATTACAATTTAGTTTCAACAATGTCTTTAAAATAACTTAGCTTTGAGAAAAATATTTACTTTTTTTCCAATGATGAAAATAAAAAATAATGGCTGAATAGCGGGCCGGCCACAGAAAAAAAAACCAAACAAAATAGGCGGGAAAGCGGCAGTTCCATCTTCATTTATTTTCCTCATTTTTTCTTTAGCTAATTCATGTTTTATTTTTACTTTCCTCGTATTTGTAATGAAAAGCACAGTGTTTACCGCGGGTGAAAGACTTATTTAGTCCCTCGAACTATTGGCGCCCTCACTTCGTTCCGGGCGCCAAACCCCGTCTCGGGACTAAATAAGTTACTTTCACCCCTGGGGTAACAATGTACTATAATACCAGCCTACCATCCATAAAACCTCTAATGTATCAATCAATTAAATTTTCATTACTCATACTCTGAAAGTGGGTCATTACTGACCTGAGAAGCGGGTTGAAAGTAACACTTTTCATCCCTAGGGAGAATCACTTTCAACTGACAGCTGTCAAAATATTTTTTTAAAAACTGATTTTTTTTCACGTATCTATTGAACCATGTTCCAACTTTCTATACAGCCACGATGTAAAATTTGAAATAAGTTAAAGTTAAGTATTGATCAGAGGATAAGTTTGTTTTAAATAACTTTATTACAATTTAGTTTCAACAATTTCTTGAAAACAACTTAGCTTTGAGCAAAATATTTACCATTTTTCCAATGATGAAAATAAAAAATAATGGCTGAATAGCGGGCCAGCCACAGAAAAAAAACAAACAAAATAGGCGGGAAAGCGGCAATTCGATCTTCATTTATTTCCCTCATTTTTTCTTTAGCTAATTCATGTTTTTATTTTTACTTTCCTCGTATTTGTAATGAAAAGCACAGTGTTTACCTCGGGTGAAAGACTTATTTAGTCCCTCGAACTATTGGCGCCCTCACTTCGTTCCGGGCGCCAAACCCCGTCTCGGGACTAAATAAGTTACTTTCACCCCTAGGCTAACAATGTACTATTTCTTTTCTCATACTCTGAAAGTAGGTCATTATTACTGACACTACGCCCAAGGCCGTAAAGTAATAACAAATGAGTAAAGGCAGAAACCTATATAGAGTCACGCATTGTTTGAACTACTACTAAGTACTAGTATATGGCAAAGTAGAGCAAAGGTCTTTTTTTCAATAAAATATGTTTATTTTCTTTACATAGGGGCACTATGAAAATTCAAATGACAAAAGAATATGTTAGCATGTTAATTTAGCAATTTTGAAACTAATATTTTTGCATTTTTTTTTCTCTACACACTGAGATACATTGCTTCGTCGCCGGAGCTGGTTTCATTTTGGCGAATCTCCTTTTAGTCTGGTGAACTACATGATATTTTTGGAATGGTCAATTTTACCATCGGGTTACGACATGAAAAAACAATTTATTGAAATAAGTACTAGAGCTAAAAGTATACTCTATAAATAATTATAAATTGAGTTTTATGTCTGAATGTGTAGAGTCTAAAATTTAACGTAGTCAATGTCCATCAGATTTTTTTGTTAGATGTAAAGCATGGGCTGTACTGTATTGTGTATTTACTACTTATGTTCACTATCAACTCAACAGTCGTGTTTAAAGTTTTCATCATAAATGTCAAAATTGAAGTGTTACGGGTAATGACCCGTGTCACCCATTAGATGATACCCCCATGGGAGCCATGGGGAATCGCTATGCCCCCTGACAACATGGTCTATTAGTTATGGGTCTACTATGTTAGATGAAACCTACTGATTTGTTTTGAAAATGTTTTTTAGTTAAGTAATTGGATGTAACTTATAGTCAACATTAATTAAATGAAATGTTTATTTATCAACATAAACCTCTTTTCCGATATAAAAACTCTGAGCTAAGATTTTAAAAAGTGCCGCTCGTTTTAGACGGTAAACCATGCCTTTTACCATATAAAAAAATAACTAAATACGCACTCGTGTATTTAACTTTACAGAGAGGTACAAATACGATATTGAAATTGCTAAAATAAGAGACACTCTACGAGCAGAGATTATGTTAAATAATATTTTTCCAGACAGTAAGTTACTTTTGTTTATTTCACATCTCTGTTGTCTAGTCACCTAGCAAAGCGTTTTTTTTTTATCGAGGAGAATCCGGTTGCGGACTGCCCGCCCCCGGGGGAAGGGCGGGAGTGTGTCAGACTCACCCACCCCAGGTAGGGGTAGGAATACTGACTAAACACCGCGGGGCTCCAACGTTGCCATCTGTTGTTCGGATTTGTGGGAACAAAAGTCTTCCATAAATCCGGCAGCGGTTTCGGACCCATCCTTACCTAGCAAAGCGTCGCCCTATGTATCCAGGAGGGTATCATCTGTTACGTGTCACGGGTAATGAACGAACATGACGACACAACCCAACACTTCGAAGTCGACGCATTTGTCGAAATTTGAGTTTCTTTTTTTTACGATATTCAGTAGTAGCAGCAGTGATATTCATACCTCACCTCACCTTACTGAGTTTTGTGGAGATTCTTACAGGTTTTAGTTACAGTGCTAATTTATATTTCTTTTCTAATGAAGTAAGTACAAGGTTTTCAATAAATTTGGAAACACTTTTGTTGTAAAAATGTCTGCAATGCTCTCAAAATAATCGTTCTCGATGTAAGTGATTTCTGGGATATTTTTCGAAAATTGATATTCGTTTATGCTTAGCACACATCATCAATATACCGTGTGCGTACGCACATACAGTTTTACAGCAGTAAATATTTTCGAATTCCTTTGAATAGAAAAAAATACCTTGTGCAGGTAAGTGAAGTCTTTCATTACATAATATCTATGTGTATCTTTTTTTAAGTCATGTTGAAAATGTAAAACCTCACATGACTATTTACATTTTGTAATAAATAAATATACCACTCTGTAAAGCCCTTTTTTTTTCATTTGAGTACCCATCCAATAATCATGTGAGAAATTTTAAGTTAATGTAGGTACAGTCAACAGCACGTCGGGTTAACCCATTCCCTTTTTTTCTCTCGCTCTTGCCAAATGTCATTTATTTGCAATAACTAAATAAATAAGGAAGACTGACCGGAAACGAGTAGAATGATGTGGCGCTTGAACTCGAGAGATCACCATATTGTGATTGGCCAATCAGTGAAGTTGCCCCACGCCTCAGGCAAAACTCAAATACCTACGTAGTTGCAAAGACATTGAACTTTAGTTGACATGCAAGTTTCAAACATGAAATGAAATATCAGGCGTCTTATGGCTGTGTGGTCGATGGAGCTTGATAAGCCGTTGAATGTACCTCGAAATGGTTTTTATTCATTTATCACTAAAAGTTTAACATAGATCATCAGCCTATGCCGGTCCCTGCTGGACGTAGGCCTACCCTAATGCGTGCCATCGCGCCCTATTTTAAGCTGCACGAATCCACCTCCAGCAGCCTCTCGTAAATCGTCGCTCCACTTAGCCGGAGGGCTTCGCACACTACGCTTGCCGAGACGAGGTCTCCACTCTTAAAGGCGCTTACCCCAACGGTTATCTGTTATTCGACAAACAGATGTAATTTAATAAATAAATCAGGTTGTTTTGCCTCTCTAGGAAAGAGTTTTGGGCTCAATCGATTGATAAAGTTCAATTGAACGTGAAAGAAATTGAATTAATCTTCATTTTATCTGTGGGTTTTTCTAACTACTTCTCCAATCCGTGATAAAATATAGGTAGGTACATAAAAAAAAAGATTGTCATTCAGTATCATCATTCTTTTCTTTCATTTCAAATCACGAGGCGTTCAGCATTTTGAGATTTGTGGAGACTGAATTAAATTTTCCTACGTTAAATATACCAGAAACCTGCAGAAATGGCTTTACACGTTCCTAAAGCCCCGGGTGTGCCTCAAATGCTGAAGGATGGTGCACGGGTAAGATTCTAACCAAAATGGATAATTCCGGTACATTGTCATGTGCCGTCTGGATAACAAATGACTATATTTTCCCCAGAAATGCTTGTAATTTTGCTAATTAACGTGTACTTATTAAGTATTTACGCAAAAAAGAATACAAATTTTACATTTTATTTCATGAAATTGAGCTGATTGGAAGTTATACCCACTATTTTGTTGGTATGAAAGTAGGCAGACCATGTATGACTTCATCACTGCATAATAAAACAAATTAACAATAAATAATGGAAATCTAAGTGAAAACGATTTTCTTTTAATAGTCACAGCCCCTTTGCCTATACATACCCTGACTACAATTGTTTCAGATGTTCTCTGGCTTAGAAGAGGCAGTGTACCGTAACATAAATGCATGCAAACAATTTGCACAAAGTGTTCGTTCTGCCTATGGTCCTAATGGCATGAATAAAATGATCATAAACCACATAGACAAGCAGTTTGTTACTAGTGATGCTGGCACTATTATCAGGGAACTTGATGTAGAGCATCCAGCAGCTAAGCTCATGGTCCTTGGAAGTCAAATGCAAGACGCAGAAGTTGGCGATGGAACAAATTTCGTAATAGTATTATCTGGTGCTCTTCTTGAAGCTGCCGAAGAGCTGCTTCGTTTGGGTGTAACTACTAGTGAGATAGCTGACGGATATGAGCAAGCTTTGGAGAAGTGCTTAGAGATTCTCCCTGAACTAGTCTGCCACAAAATCACTGACTACAAAGATGTAGCAGCAGTGACCAGGGGTATTGTCCCTTCCATTATGTCCAAACAATATGGATATGAAGATTTTATTGCAGGACTGGTTGCAAAGGCTTGTGTTGCTATTTTGCCAGAAAAAACCACTTTCAATGTTGACAACGTCAGAATATGCAAGGTATGATATTCCAAAGAAAATTAATAATCACAGTAATAAAATCAAAAGTAAAATTTCTCAGTTCTTATTAACCTGATATTAATTATGAGCTATTATCCTTTCTAGGTCTTAGGAGCTGGCCTCTTGCAGTCCGAAGTATTGTCTGGTATGGTATTCAAGCGTGAGGTTGAAGGAGATGTTGCATCTGCCAGTCAAGCTAAAGTGGCTATTTACTCTTGCCCTGTGGACATCACACAAACTGAAACAAAGGGTACGGTTCTCATCAAAACTGCTGATGAACTTCTGAATTTTAGCAGGGGAGAAGAGTCCCTTCTTGAAAAGCAGATCAAGGATATTGCTGATGCTGGAGTTAAAGTTATTGTAGCTGGGGCGAAATTTGGTGACATGGCTCTCCATTTCCTAAATAAGTTTGGTTTGATGGCTGTACGTCTCAATTCAAAGTTTGATCTTCGTCGCCTCGCGAGAACAGTTAATGCTACTGTAAGTATCTAAGTTGCAAGAGGTCTAACTGTTTATAATCTCATTGTGAATTGAAGTTATAATCTATGCTTGTTTTGCACTTTAGGTACTCCCCCGACTTACCACTCCTACTGCTCAAGAGCTTGGCTATTGCGACACTGTCAAGGTTGAAGAAGTAGGGGACACAAGAGTAGTTGTGTTCCGAATGGAAAGTGTAGAATCACGCATCTCGACTGTTGTCATTCGTGGATCCACTGACAATTACATGGATGACATTGAGAGGGCCATTGATGATGGTGTCAACACATTCAAAGGCATTACCAGAGATGGGCAGTAAGTTTCAAATAATACGATCTGTTGCTATGTGCTGTGTTCCTTACACAACTTCTAAATAACATTATTTTCTAGGTTTTTACCTGGAGCTGGAGCCACTGAAATTGAACTAGCACAACGGTTACTTCAGTATGCAGATACATTACCTGGTCTGGAACAGTATGCCGTCAGAAAGTTTGCTGTAGCCCTTGAGAGCATCCCAAGAGCCTTGGCTGATAACTCTGGTGCAAATGCCACAGAAGTTATTAATAATATCTACAAGGCACATAAGGTGTGTACCCATTTTATTATATTGTTTCAACATCAATCAGTACTAAGTATAAACTTCAACCACCAATCCGAGATCATGATTGGTGTTTTGAATGCAACCCCACTGGTGCACTCCACGGCACTGCCACCAGCAGACACTGACCACGAAAGGTGTATTTCGTACTTAACTATAATAATGCAATGCAATTGATGTATTGAAGTGGCTGCATCATACTGGCGGGCGTTAGCCGATTCCTTGTCGAAAACTGTGGGTAGACCCTAAAGGTTAAACAAAAAAGTATTTGATTATAATCATCTCTGATAATAAGAAGTGAAATAATCATGTATCACAATAATGAGAGGACAATGTCTGTCGAGTCAGCAAATATGAAATATGGTTTAACCTTTTCTGTATGGGGTGCTCGAAACCGATGTAACACCTCAGTACGGGGTACTTTTTGAGGAATCGAAAGGCGGCGGCCGTTTTCGGTAAACTTTAACGGGTCATATTAACTTAACTATAAATGCTACGCTCTTGAAATTTTCAGTCAATACTCACTAGTTAATACCCTTTTGATTGCAGAACACTTCAAAAGTTAGATTTTCTTCTAAATAGAAAAAAATCGGATAATAGTGCAAAAAAAAAGATTGATACATTTGAACCAGTAAATTGTCACTAAACACCATAGTTTCACATAATTCCACTAAGATACATATAAATTACATTATTTTACTAAAACCACACAAATATTCCCAATATTCAGCGAACTATACACTTTTTAATGCGACTAAAAATTTCGACATTTTACTATTTGAAATTAGGCACGTGTATGGAATCAAAATGTCGATATCGATTTATCGAAACTTTTTACTAGGGTCGATAATCATCTCCGGTTTATGTCCATATTACTATTTTTGATGGTATATCTTAGTGTTATAGATGCATTATGTATCAGTAATATTTGGTAATATGTTTATTTGTTTATTTTTTGTCTTCTAACTATCCTTTGCCTACCTGAACTTCGTCTGGAAGGGTTTGCTTCCTAGCGATAAGATCCCCTTAATTGTTCATTAGTTTCTATTAAATAATATTTCTGTAATGTTTTGGTACAATGAAGATTATCTATCTATCTAGGGGCGAAACTTGTGAAATAATGTCGATATACCGACCCTTTCCAACAAAACATCACTAAAATCCGCCATTTTGTTTTTTCCCTAAAACACTTTCCCAATACGGGTGGCATCATATGATGTCCTAATCCGGTACTCAACTTTGTCGATGGATTTTGAAATAGAGACATCTAGTTGTTTTTTTCTGTACTAGTTCACTAGCTAGATTAACCAATCCCGTACAAGATTCCGTCGATAAAACAGCACCCACCCATAGACATTTAAAAAGAAAACGAAGATTTTGTAGTGGCTATGCCAGAACATCATATGGTGCCACCCGTATTAGGACGTGACTTTGGCAAAACATCATATGATGCCACCCGTACAGAAAAGGTTAAAGATCTAAAATATCAACTAGAGTGGGGTCCACTATCCATCTCACTCTGCTGTACTACAAATCAATGAGTCATACTAAAAAAAGCAAACTTCTTTTTTTGCAGGAAGGGAACAAGAATATAGGCTTCGACATTGACTCTGAAAACAATGGTGTCACTGATGCCAATGAAAAGGGCATTCTCGATGCATTCATTCTAAAACAATGGGGCCTTAAATATGCAGTAGGTGCAGCAACAACGATCTTGAAGGTAGATCAGATTATTATGGCAAAGAGAGCAGGTGGCCCGAAACCTAAGCAACCAGCAGGAAGTGATGATGAATCTTAACTTACACTACTACTACTACTTATACTTACATACCGAGAAAAGAAAGTAACAAAAGTATTTCATTTAATGAGTAATTCTATTGAGTTAACAACTTATTTATGTACTCAACATTTTTATTTTGAAGGCTTGCTTGATGTGCCTTTGCTAATTGTATTTTATTAAGTACTTTAATGTTGTCACAAAGCAGATGTGGCTGAAACACAATAAATATCTAATACACTAAAATTTATTGTATTATTTTCGTGGGGTCAGAGTGCCTAGTGCAAGTTTGTTCAATCAAACGCAGCGAGAAAGTTAACGCGGAGATACGGCACGAACACGACACGTCGCGTCGTGCTACGAAGCAACATCGGTTCGGGGTGCGCCGCGGCGTGTCGTGGGAATTAACTACGAGCAAGCGACATTCTGATGCTTGGCCAGACTGCACCACACTGCCACGCCTGAGTTCTCTTGGCTTCCCTTTCCCATCTTGGCAGATGTTTTTATCAGTCCGATTGACGGATGCTTTGTGGCCGCAGGACAGGTGGACATGTTTTAATTGACTAGGAACTAGTGTTGCCGATCAATAGTTGACGTCCTAAGGTCTGAGGGCTCAGGCGCAGAATGTCTCTTTCGCAAAATGTCCTCTGGTCGCAAAAGGTCTCTTTCGCAGAATGTCCCTTTCTCACAATGTCTCTTTCGCAAAATGTCCTTTTCGCAGAATGTCTCTTTCTCAGAATGTCCCTTTCGCACAATGTCTCCTTTTATTTCTAACTAACTTTAATCATAATTCATTTAGCAAATCGGCTTAGACACACATCATGTTTGATGTGTATAATATTTTTTAGATATAGGTAAGCAAATTAAATAAAGATATAGTACGAATCATATTTATTTCTGTCCAAAATCATATAAAATTAAATGGGAACACACAAAAAAAAAACAAATCTCAAGAAGATCGTGTGTGATGATTTTAGACCAATTCAGTAAGTTTTTGAAGAATATGAAGCAAACCTACATACAAACAAATCTGAATCTGTTATGATACCTTCATTTCGATCAATCAAAGATACCTTGTATAGAGCTCGCAAATTGTTTTTAACGCCATAAAACAACGAAGGCTTTGGAAGGCTGGCACCGGCGCGTTAATACAGGACGAATACCAAGAAAACCAAGTCTGTACATGTTTGTTTTTAAGTTGAAAAAAGAAAGTAAATACTGGGATAGGCGAATAAAAAACAGTCTTCGTAAAAATGTGCTGAGCAATATAAGAAAACATGACATATATTTTGATAAAAAGTATAGGGCATTGTTAGTTCAATTAGAACAAAATCATTTGACATTGCCACAATTTATTTAAAAAGTTATATTTTTACAGCTTTTGAAATAGTTTTATAAAGAGTAAAATAACACCTTGAAGTGTTTCCATTTTCAATTTTTGACTTGATAACAATGTATATTTTCTTTTTGTGTGTTCCCACTTTAATTTTTTATGATTTTGACTTGATACCAAGGTATAATATTTTTTTTTGTTATGATTATGGTTAAACAGAAATAAATATGATTCGTACTATATCTTTATTTAATTTGCTTACCTATATCTAAAAAAATATTATACACATCAAACATGATGAGTGTCTAAGCCGATTTGCTAAATGAATTATGATTAAAGTTAGTTAGAAATAAAAGGAGACATTGTGCGAAAGGGACATTCTGAGAAAGAGACATTCTGCGAAAAGGACATTTTGCGAAAGAGACATTGTGAGAAAGGGACATTTTGCGAAAGAGACCTTTTACGACCAGAGGACATTTTGCGAAAGAGACATTCTGCGCCTGAGCCGGTCTGAGTAATGCTAAATTCCAATTCCCGTTAGTGTTCCAACTGGTTGGACAGAGCAGTTGGACCCACAGTGTGTAATTTTAGCTTAGTTGTGGCCAGATATATTTTATGCTTTGATTCGAAAGAACCTGTGATACTTATTATTTAGTGAAAATCCCTACAGTAAAATTGTCTATACTTTCAGAGAAATATTTTTTTTGTGAAAGGTCAACGACCTCAAAGAAATGTTAATGTATTTTTTCCTCCTAAAGTATTACTGGTATCGTTTTTTCAAATAACACAAGTAACGTAACATAATAGTATCTATTCAGATAAAAAAATACGGAGCTGTAGCTTTGATAGTTTTTGAAGTAAGGGAAAATTTCTTAATTTCACTTTTTATTGATTTTCTCCTCACCCCTATAATTACCGCATTTTATTCTTCTATATCAATATGCACAAGACTGTTGTTTATCATGTCCTAAAAAATTACACGCGTAACTCAAAGGGGTAAAGAGAAAAATCGTTTCTAAATATTTTCGAATTTTCTATGGAAATAGGGTTGACCAAATGTACAAAAATAAAAGTTTTATTTTGGGATATCGTCAACGTCATCACTGAGGATCACATCCGAATTCATCAATCACTTTTTGCAACAACTGGTCACCACGGTGATGAGTATGTTATCCACTGGTGGCTTTGAAAGTTTTAGAAATCCTTCCAGAACCTAAGTACGTTTCCTGTTTTTTAAGGTTCCGTATAAACAACGGAACCCTCATTGATTCGTCATGTCTGTCTGTTTCTTTGTCTGTCTGTCCGTCTGTCACAGGCACCTTTTTCCGAAACTATATGAGCTATACTGTTCGAACTTGGTTAGTAGAAATAAATGCAGTTCACAGAATACATTCTGTGAATGATTCTGATGAAATTGAAAAAAACTTTAAATTTCGGGGTTCCCCATACTTTAGAACTAAAATTCTTTTTTTTAGGATAGGTCTTCAAAAATAAAGTTACTAACATCATTTAGTTTGCGTAAAATTAGTTCCACTGTAACTTTCAAAATAAGAGAATGATGAAAATAAAAAAATATATTTAATGATGATGTACATTGCCACACCAATTTCCAACCAAAATTGGTTTGAACGAGATCGAGTTAGTAGTTTTTTGTAAAAAAAAAACTATGGAACCATTCATGGGCGAGTCCGACTCACACTTGGTCGCTCTCTGTCTCTTGCCATTTGACAAACTCGACAAAAGCGGGTGAGAAGACTCTAAGGCTGTGTTTTCAACAGAGATGCATTGCGCGGATTGTGTTTTTAACATCCAATAGAATCACTTCATTGGACCAAGCTAGGCAAATGGTGCGATTCTGTTGGTTCTTAAAAACACATCCCTTGCAACGCATACCTGGTGGAAACGCAGCCTCAAGCTCGGTAAATAAGATGCGTGAGTCTGTGGGGCGTTATTATTATTTAGACACGTGTCGCTGATCATCTTCAGAGTAAATATTATCTTGTCCTAAGTCACTCGGTTGAGACCCAAACAGACAAGCCCCAGGAGAACGGGTCAATTCCTCCTCAGGAAAAATGACTCATTACTTCGATTCCAACGTTTCTTATGAATTCTGTTTAGGAAACAGTAAAATGTTTGGTGCCATGGCTAGCGTGGCTAGGCTACCGTGCCACTAGTTGATGTACGGGTACGAAAAGTCAGTTTAAACATAAGCCCGTAGGAATCTATTCGTAAGAAGCTAACTGTTATGATGAAGGTCAAATACAATTGATAGAACCTCCTTGGTCCTGGTTGTCATACTCCCTAAGTATGATATAATCAATTGAATAATCTAGTATACTTCAAATGACGATTTTATTAATGAACAGAATAAAAATTCAAATGGTTAAGAAAGTTAGTGACAACCCTGGACTAAACTTTAAAAAATTATATCTCTTTACCCCTTTATTCTATGAAGTTGATAATTTTTATTCAAATGTATTATTATATCGTGCATATTTTCTATTAGAAAAAAAAGGCGGTAATTCCAAAAGAGGCCCAGAAAAAAATATTTACTTTTTTACTGAAAACATTTATTACGTCTTAACTATCCATATTTCGAATCTAGTTTTTGGCCATAATATAGCTTTTCATTTTCTTAATGAGATGATGCCTAATTCATTCGTAACAGATGTATCTGAAAAAAGATATTGCATTTCTATGGTTTCTATGGGGTTTTCTCGATAATTGCAATATAACCAAAACTACTTAAAAGAAAAGCGTCGGTGTCATTGTTAAACCTTCAAAATAGTAGAAGCTATCAAATGAACACATAAACTGTACTTGGCCACAAGTAGGTCAAAATTACACACTGAGTGCCTGGACTGGTATCGGGGTGTGTCGTGGCGCGACAGCTGGACGACACCGATGTGAATTCAAAGGAATTTAATCACAACATTTTAGGGTTGATGAGGATTCCGCTTCCGCTTCCACATTATTGCGGAAGTTCTTCTTTCTTTCTTTATGGTTTTGACAATGATTGAATGGGGGCAGATGTGACTTCATACTTTAAAAATCGATTATGTAATAATCGATTTTTTAAAACAGTAAAAAAATCGATTCTAAAATAATCGATTTTTTTCCAAAAAATAATCGATTTATACAAAAAATCGATTTTTTACTGATTTAGGTATTTCTACTGCTCTAATGATACGGCGCCTTTTATTGGAGTGACTGCTGCGTGTCTCTTGTTTAATTTTTACTTGTCGCGCGTTTTTAGCGCAACAACCACGCAGCAGAAACATTAAATGTAAACGCACTCTTAAGAGATGAAATAGGGCAACTTTTTAAGTTAATTCATAAAATCAGCTTAATTTGCGCACTAATCTTGGATGGATCTGCCGTGTGCCGTGTGCCGTGCTTTCACTTTAAAACGACTGAATGGATTTTAATGAAACTACAATAATATAGCTTATGCTTCTGAATAGGACATTGGCTACAATTTATAAAGACAGATGTTTTTTTTAACCTAATCCAAGTGGCAATTTAATTGGATTCCTGTGAGAGAGATTGGCCGACATTGGCCTTAAACCGCGTGGGATGGAGATTGGGAGGGGAGGCCTTTGCCCTGCAGTGGGACGGAACGGGCTGATTTAGATTTTAATCCAAGTGGTAGAGGCAGTGTATTTTTTGTTCGATAATGAATGAACTTATAATATTAAACTGATAAAATTAAACTTATTCCCAAAAATCCGTTTGGAGAAATAATAGCTTGGCAAACTTTTACTTAAGATACAATTTACGCTTTGCGGACAATACCTATTTCCAGCTTTTGAAAAAAGACGCTCTGCTGGAACTGATGAAGCACATACAAAAAGGTGCCCACAAGCTAACTTTGATAGTTTGGGATGCTCCTTCGTAACTTCTCCATATGGCCAAATGGGTCACTTTATAAGCTAGACAGCAAGTAGCAGCAGATTTGAATTTTAGATTTGACAGATTTTGTATGGGAGTGGCCTCTTCCAGTAGCATCCACCATGTCATACTGTGGAATTGTTTTACCGACACAAAATACGTCACAGCAGTATTGTGTTGCCAACTCTTAAATTATATACTAAACTCTACGAAATTCTTTGTTATTGAATGAAAAATATTTTTATTTCGGAATACTTCAAGATTATTTTTCCGAAAAAAAATCGACATGTGAAAAAAATCGATTAATAAAAAATCGATTATTTGTGGTAAGCGAATCGATTTTTAAAAATCGATTTTTTTAAAAAAATAATCGATTAATGTAAAAATCGATTATTTTTTCACATCCCTAAATGGGGCCTACAAGTGAAAGCTAATCTCAGACGGCGCCACCCTAGCATGAACACTTGTGTATCTGTGAAAGTGTGATAAACAATAACAATTGCTTAATTTCTTGATAATTCCCCTCCTACCTCCTACATGTCGCACCTTTATTCAAACAAAGAAATAACTTAAATTTACAAGTTTATGGAAAAACGCAACTAATGTTTTAAATTTTGTAACTTTAAGTTTTTTTTTTTTTGAGGTGCCCGTGGCGCAGTTGTGACAGTGATCGGCGACGATCGTTGTTGTAAAGCAACACACGCCGGGTCGGAAAAGGGATGGGTGACCATCCGACCGAAATTTAGTGATGTGTATTTCGGGCATCTCCGTGCTTCGGAAGGCACGTTAAGCAGTTGGTTCCGGTTGACGTCGCTAGATGTCAGTCGTTAAGCCTAGTCAGAGGCCTAAGGGCGGCTTGATAACATCTGACAATAAGGTTGCTCACTAACCTTACACCCCTCCAACAACCCGCACTGAGCCAGCGTGTTGGAGTATGGCTTGTTTCCACCTCATAGTTGAGGTGAGGCCTGTGCCCAGCAGTGGGACGTATATAGGCCGATTATGTTATGTAAGTTTTTTTTTTAAATAAAGGCGCGATGTATTCCACTTCGACAACATGCGAGTTGAAAGAAGAACTAAGAAAAAGAGGCGCTTCTTTACGCGGGAGGAAAGCAGCCCTAATCAAATGGAAATTTGTGTTCCATGAATTCCTTTTTATTATTTCAATTGAAGGTCTTGGAACTTGCTTTTAAGTTAATTAAATGTTTACCTATGATAGTCTAACCAGTGTGTAACTGGCCTCGAAATCTTTATGACACACGGTGACCCGCTTTTAGGCTCGAACTTTACTCTCCGTATTGCTTTGAGCCACATTTTTGAAATTGCTCATCTTGGGGAAACTAGTGGCCTCCAGTTTCTATGGAATTTGGTACACATCATCCGGGCAAATGAGTGTTATTTGTCTTCAATTAAGAATTCTCTACAAATTTCATACAAAAACGTCTTTGTTACTGGTCTTTGCTCTGCTAGCGCCACTTTGACAGTTGCCCGCCCCATTGAATACCTCTATTACACAAAAAGCTTATTGTATTAAACTGTTGCCAGCTAACCTCCTAGTATCATAAGTACTAGTAATTGGTGGGCACATCAGGCAATTAGAGTTAGGCTTTTATTAAAATAATGAGGCCTTCAGTCTGTCTGTTATCCGCCTTAATACTACGATACCTAATTCATCAGCAGGTACAGGCCTAAAGAAAAAATCTTTTAACTCTTTAGTCTTTGGTTCAGTTTTTTAACGTATCGCTCATCTCATGTCAGTCGTCATTTTGTTTGTTATTTCCGAAAGAAAATAGAAATTCGAGGGATTGAATTTTTACGGCGTTTTAGAGACCCTAGCTGTTACCATTCTCAAGTTACAGTGACTTGAAAAATTTACAAGATGTCTTCGTACAAAGTAAGTGAATAGGACGTAGTACTTACCAGTTTAGTCTTTTGCTTTTAGCTTCTTTCGGGCAGATTTTGATAAATTCAAATAATCATACCACTAAGGCTCCACCCAAGGTACAGCAATAATTTAGTTTGGTGAACGTTCTCTGTATGCGATTGCTACCTCAAACTCGTTCCTAAATCAAACCCTTTTTTTCTACACGTTGCATGAATGATAATGCAACGGTCTCTAAACTACCTTTAAATAGTAGTCAGCCAAGCCAGCGACCTTGTTGATTTTCTTATATTCATTGATAAATCGTTGTATGTTATATTTATTTCAGCCTATAGACTCAAAAAGAGAAGAATTTCGACGATATTTAGAAAGAGCTGGTGTAATGGATGCCCTCACAAAAGTACTTGTGAGTTTGTACGAGGAACCAGATAAGCCGGAAGATGCTTTAGAGTATGTGCGAAAACACCTTGGCACAGATGGCGGTGATGATGAGCTGGAGGCAGCTAGAGCACGCATAGCAGAACTTGAAGCTGAAAATGCTCTACTTAAAGGTGAAGCAGCCCCAACGGAAGGATAAATTAATTCCATTGTTCCCAACTGTTATAAATATGTCATGTTCAATTATTGATCTCAAAGATAGCTCTATAATGATCTCAAAAATATTCATGTTGAATCTGGAGATAGTATAATTTAGTGTTGTTTACTGAGAGTATTATTTTTGTTATTATTTAAGTTTATTTTAAGTTTGAAGTGCAAGAAGCACAATTAAATTTTGTGTTTGTATCATAAGTTGTTTTATTATGACTTCCTCTATTATTTTATAAATGGCCTATATGAATTAATCTTATGTATGAGCTATGTTATTATAAAGTTTAATTAAAATCCATTCAGTAGATTTTATGTGAAGGAGCAACAGGAAATGGATGTGCCATTCATCTACATCTTACATACTACATCTACATGTACTTTTGCATTTTATAATATTAGTAAGAAGTAGAATGGTCAATAGTTCCACAATAAAATTGCCAAAACATCCCTACACCTTAAATTAATTTTACGTGTTTCTATGTAGTGATGGCCACACACTGCTACCAGCCATTTAATGAGTTTCGTCACCTAGGTACATTTTTATAGTATTCAGAACCTACTACATAAAAAGGTATAAGCAAGACCATTACTTGATGATTTGTGTTGGTTATAGCAGCCTCAACTGAGTTGTTTACAAAAACACCTTGCACCTAATGCAAATTATCAGGTTTGGTAAGATTTAGGCATTAGTAATGCTTGCTATTATTCAGATCCTTGTAAGGATTGGTAGGATTTTGCTTATTGTGCAATATTGATACTGGGACAAGTGTTATTTGTGTCTTGGTGGTGGTTTTCATAGCACAAGAAATAAGACCACCATGGGACCAGAGCAATGTATGTGATTTTATTTTTACTCTTAACAGTTGGCCATGATCTTCCATGCCATTCCTGTGTAATTAATAAATGAGGATAAATAAAATAACTCCACTGATTTAAATAATATTTGTATTCTTCACTAATTCTGCCAGAGCTACATGAATTGATTATTTAGACAGCAGTACTGATGAGTTCCGTGTATTTCTTCACCTTGCTTGCAACACTCATGTCCACATATCTGTCACCAATTGATACAATCATTCCACCAATCAAACTGGAATCAACCTTAGCAGTAAGGTGCAGTGTTTCGTTGCCTTTTAGGAATTTCTGTAACAAATTAATAACATTTGATTGGCTAATTGTTAAATAATTAACAAACAGGCACAGATCCACAACACATAACTTGAAGAAAGTCAGGATGGTGCAGGTCATTATAATATTACAATAAAAGGGGTTTATCATCTAGAACATAGTTGTTTTCTGATGGTGTTGAAGGTTGAATTATGCCTGGATTGATACAGGTTTAATTCAGTGGATTTTAATATAGTTATTGTTTTTAAACATCTGGCAGTGAAGTCAAATTATCATTCTGGAAATAATAATATCAACGATTGAACCATGGGCATATGCCTTCCTGGTAGTTCTAAGCTTGTATATCACTCCCTAAATTCACGCCTTGTAGTGGCGAGGTGGCTTAGTATCTACTGGTGGTAGGGCGAACCACAGGGAAGCCAAGAGAACTCTGGCATTGCAATGTGGTGGGCTCACCACCCACAAGCTGTAGCCAATAGAGGTGATTTGGGGGGTTGCTGGCCCAGCCCAGCATCCATTAATGACCCACAGTCTAGCTTAACTTAAAAGAACAATGACTTTACACTAATTAAGTTCATCTTATCTTTATTATTTCTTGTGGTCGTAAAAAAACAGGAAGACGATACATTGTTAACTCTAGATAAATAGGACTATCTATGTAATTATTTTAACACATAACTGCAAGTGTTCAATACCTTAAGAGCAGCTTCCAAGGTCTGTTTCTGAGCCGGATCCAGAGGCTTAGCTGTAGTCACTTCACAGGTGACCTCACCACGGTGGGCGGCCATCATTATTTTAAAGGCATTAATGACTGCCTCCAGCTTACTAAGGCGACCATTTTCAGCCATAAGGCCAAGTAAGTTACTTGTGGTGGCAGATAAGTTTGTCTGAAATGAAAACTTTGATTAGTGCATGATCATTATCTGGTTGTCTGAAAGAGACCGCTTTTAGTGATAAGGCCTCCTCAATCTCTGATAACATTGTTGTGTACATAATTGATTTATTTGAGCAGTAAAATATATGCTATACCTCATTATAAAATGGCATTACAAAATCCCTCCTACTTAATGTTCCTCAAGCAAACATAAGAGGAAAGATTCCAATTAGATTCAAAGCTACAATTCCTTAACTTAGGTACACCTAATAAAATAGGATCTTCATATTTGAAATCCTCCTTTAGATAATGTGTTATAGGTACACTCAGTTTCCTTTAGGATAAATTAGAACAATGTTCAAATTATTAACTTTAACTGAAGAGTGGTGCCTCCTGGCACAGACTTTCATAAGCTTAAAAGTGGCAGCTTTACCCTTTAATTGTAAACTGTTTGCTACAGAATAAATGAATCTTATTAATATATTTTATCATTTACAGAGTGAACCTAACCTCAATCTTAAAAAGAATATAATATAATTTTGATTTGTTAACTAACCTTAGTGGCAACATGTTTTAGAGCATCAACTTTGAGGTTCCTCTTGAGGGTAGGGTTGATAATAAACTCTTTGAGTTTAGCATCACTCTTGATGGTGCTCTGGAATTGAGAGAGCTCTTTCTCAACAGCATCTAAGGTCTTGCTCTTGGAAGCTGCAGAATATAAAGCTGATGCGTATCTGCCTTCCAAACCGAAAACCTGGATTGGTGGCTTTACCATTTGAGCTGCAGCAGTCGAGGTGCTCAGAGAACGCACCTGTAAAGAAACATTACGTAATTTTTTAAACAACATTTATTTCCACAAGTTTAAACAACGTGTTACTAAAAATTTACCAGCATATTCGTTTTGAACGCCGACATGGTGATTTGAAAGATCCTTGCAAGAGTTTTCAACCAAAATCACCAAATTTTCGAGCTCGAAAATCCGCACACCCGTTCGGAAATCCTGATCTGACAGCTGAGCTTAAAAAAAAAGTCTCGAAACCGACGGACTGACAGAAGAAGTGACAGCTGAGACCAGTGTTGTTGCGCTCAAGCAATAATAAAAACATGAAACTGAGATTTATACTATACAGGGTGTCCCGAAACGTGACGTCAAGCGGGCACGGGATGATAGGCTAGGTCATACCGGCTCTGGGAAAAATAAGGAAAAAAATCTATGTCACTTGGTTTAGCAATAATAATAATAATTTTGTTTTTTTTGGAAATCGACACCCTTGACTAAGTTTTCATGTACTGTACTCAGAAATGACCAAATTTCGCAGCGTTTTATTTTTTTATTATATTCTAGAAAACTATGCTTTTGATTATAGTCACTTTTATGATGATCAATTTTGGACATTTAGTAAAAAAAAATTAAGTTCGACTGAGTCATGGTTGAGAATTTTTATGTCAGCTAACTTCATCCCTCATTTTCTTTAAAAAACATTACTATAGCATCCTTGGCAAGTTGTCTAGAAAAATAGCCCATTTCATCGAGATTTCAAAAAGGTAAAATACTTACCATTTCCTCGTCTTATCTTTCCATGAAAAATATTATGAACCAAAATGGGTCGTTCAAAACTTGAACTAGGTGAAGTCTACAGTATGCCTTGCTTGGATGATAAAGAAAAAGTGATTGTAGGTTAGCGGCAGCGGCAAAAATGAATCGTTTGCAGTTGCTAAGCATTCCATGATTGGTCGGTTAAAGCGATGGGTGACCACTCCAAAAAAAAATTAAAATATCTTTTATAGCTTCTCCGTTCTTTGAAGACACGTTAAGCGGTTGGTCCCGGAAGACGTTGCGTGTGCCCAGTGTTGAGCATAAGTGTCACCAGTTGAGGTTCACGCTTACGGTCAACGAAACTATCCTGTATTGCTACAATGTTATACGTCTACAAAGTGAGCTAAGTGTGGATTGTGGTACAGTCACCGGCATCTCAGGCTACCTATTTCCGTTTTTTATCTCGCTCTTGCTGAGTGACATTTCTTTGCAATAGAGCAAGGAAGACTAGTAGTATATTTTTCCGACATCTCCGTGCTTCGGAAGGCACGTTTTGCAGTTCGTCCCGGTTGGCATCGTTAGATGATAGTCATAATGCTTAGTCGAAGACCTTAGGGCGGCTTGATGACATCTGAGATTTTTTTTATATCACTGACTTTACATTCCTGCAACAATCCGCACTGAGCCCGCGTGTTAGAGTATGGCTAGCGCCCACCCTTATAGTTGAGGTGAGGCCTGTGCCCAGCTGTGGGACGGATAAAGGCCGTTTATGTATGTATTTAAGGAGGACTGAACGAAAATGGTAAGGGTGATGTGGCATTTACCGTAAAAGTAAGATACCGGAGCTACTATTGAGCCATGTAGTTAGAAGATATTAAGGCGCCCTAAGCCCTCTGAAGAAGTTTTGCGGCTGACTTCTGCTAGCACCTTCAGCTGGGGACAACTGCTTAATGTCATGTCTACGGGGATACTATTAAAAAAAATCGGACTGGTCCCCATCACATTAACCGACCAATCATGGAATGCTTAGCTACAGCAAACGATTCATTTTTGCCGCTGCCACTAACCTACGGTCATTTTTTCTTTTACTGGGTGGCGCAAAAGTAAAGACACTATTTGGTTCAGCTATTACATTTTTTCTAAATTAGAAAACTAGATTTAGGTTTTTTTAAATGTATATTTGTGCCATTAAATTTCGTACCATTAGGATTTAAAGATGATGTCTTTTAAATGGTGACCTCCAGAGTTGATACACATTTGAGCCCTATTTATGACATTTTGCATAACTTGCCGTAACACTTCCTGCGATATGTTCGTTATTTCTTGACGAATGTTTTCTTTTAGAGCTGCGAGAGTCTGTGGCTTGTTCACATACACCCGAGATTTCAAAAAACCCCAAAGAAAGAAGTCTGGACTGGTCAGATCGGGTGATCTTGCAGGCCAAGGCAAATCGCCAAAACGAGAGATAACTCGGCCTGGAAAAGCGTCCCTCACTAAGTCCATAGTGTCGCGCGCTGTGTGTGCCGTAGCGCCGTCTTGTTGAAACCAGATGTGCTCCAGCCCCAATTCGTCCAAACTGGGTATCAAAAACTCACGTAACATGGTTCTGTAGCGTTCTCCAGTGACAGTTATCGCATTGCCTCCAGCGTCTTCGAAAAAATAGGGTCCGATCACTCTGTCAACACAGATGCCACACCATACAGTAACTTTTAGTGGGTGTAGAGGTGTTTCTTGAATAATGCGCGGATTATCAGTGCCCCAGAACCGAGTATTCTGCTTATTGACATGCCCTGAGAGATGGAAATGCGCTTCGTCACTCATAACCAATTTTGAAGGAAAATCATCCTCTTCAAGGTTGAGGTTTATGACGCGCTGCAGTAATCTAGACGAGCTCGGTGGTCAGCAGGCAGCAGCTGATGAGTCATTTGAGTTTTATACGGGAACATCTTTAAGTCTTTCACCAAAATACGCTGCAGGGTCCGTCTGGAAATGCCCAATTGCGTGGAACGTCGCCTCGTTGATGTTTCTGGACACTCTTCCACATCTTCGCGCACAGCATCGATATTTTCAGCTGAACGGCCTGTTCTTGGTCTCCCAGACTTAGGTCTATCCAATGTTGAGCCAGTTGCTTCAAGGCGTGTGGCAAAGCGTCGAATTGTGCGACCAATCGGTGCCGGACGGTGGGGAAATCGTCGACGAAATTCACGTTGTGTTCTTATCACTGATGAATTATTCCGTAAGAACATTGACACAATTATTCCACGTTCTTGGGGAGTAAAACGGTCCATGTTTATTTTCAGTGTATTTTACATTTGTTCACTACACAATTTTCAACAACAGAATGACAGAAAATGTCATATATAAAAAAAAAAGTATTTTCTTTAGTGCCAGTACTTTTGCGCCACCCAGTATAATCCAAGTAAGGCATACTAATAGACTTCACCTAGTTCAAGTTTTGAACGACCCATTTTGGTTCATAATATTTTTCATGGAAAGATAAGACGAGGGAATGGTAAGTATTTTACCTTTTTGAAATCTCGATGAAATGGGCTATTTTTCTAGACAACTTGCCAAGGATGCTATAGTAATGTTTTTTAAATAAAATGAGGGATGAAGTTAGCTGACATAAAAATTCTTAACCATGACTCAGTCAAACTTAATTTTTTTTTACTAAATGTCCAAAATTGATCATCATGAAAGTGACTAAAATCGAAAGCATAGTTTTCTAGAATATAATAAAAAAATAAAACGCTGCGAAATTTGATCATTTCTGAGTACAGTACATGAAAACTTAGTCAAGGGTGTCGATTTCCAAAAAAATCAAAATTATTATTATTATTGCTAAACCAAGTGACATAGATTTTTTTCCTTATTTTTCCCAGAGCTGGTATGACCTAGCCTATCATCCCGTGCCCGCTTGACGTCACGTTTCGGGACACCCTGTATATATATATACTCTAATAACTATTTGGAATTTACCAGATAACAAATTGTCAATACAAAGAATACATGAGGTAAGAATGTGTCTATCGGCTTTATTAACACGAGAAATGAGAAATAGAGCACCTATTTGGCTAAAACACGGTAATACTATTACCGTGCTAAAGATGAGTCATGCCTCATAGGGGTCAATCGAAACACTACACTATATGTAATCAAAGAAGAACAATAATTTGCATAGCATTATACTATTTCTGTAAACATAGGTATTTACGATATGGAGGTCACTATGTTCGCCCATTGATCGAAAAAGCAGAAGGAAAGTCATGGCACGTTTTAATATCAAACATGCTAAAAAAGATGTAATGTTTTTTTTCATACAAGTATTTCGATACAACCTGCAGTATCGAATCAACCCGTTTTACAGTACTGGTCAGCATATAATGAAGCATGCAAGCAATAGTGGAACATTCAGCTTAGACGATCGCTCAGTATCTCTCAGTAAAAAAAAATACCCACCAAAAACTCTTTCTTATTTTCAATTGATCGATCGTTAAAACGAGTGACATAATTGAACGTACAAAATTGTCGAGCAGCGCAGCGCATCACTAGAGAACTGTCAAAAAAGTTTTGTTCTGAATTGAATGTCCATTGCTTGCGGCTATGCTTGTATGTTCACCAAACCGGATCTACCGGTTTACTAGCAAGCAAGGCAAGGGCTGACGTAAACAACATTTCTAATTTTTACAAGCCTTCTTGTCTCAAAAGATTCTTGTTATAATCAGTGCATTTAGACAATGGAAAAGCTTCTACAGTGATTAGTTAAACAACGATTTGTAGTAAGATTTCAAAATCTTCAGTCCAAACAAAATTTACTGTTACAAAGTAGGTCTGTAACTATGTCGCGCCAAGTTGACTCCAACATAACTAAGTTATTAGATGGATTGGGTCTGGAAGGTGAAGAAAACGATTTCTGTGATTTTACCATAGCGGATCAAAATTCCGTTGCTGAATCTCAAGGGATAACTCCGACGACACCGTCTAATTTTAAACCCGTTCTTGGAGGTAACGTTACTTATGTCGTCGCTTGTGTAATAATTAACGAAAATAATGAAGTTCTTATGATGCAAGAAGCTAAAGAAAGTTGTGCCGGTAAATGGTATTTACCAGCAGGTCGAATGGAGAAGAATGAAACTATTGTTCAAGCTGCAGTTAGAGAAGTTTTAGAGGAGACAGGGCTGCAGTGTATCCCCAATACATTACTAGCTGTTGAAACTGCGGGCGGTATGTGGTACAGATTTGTATTAGTTGGTGATGTAGTTGGAGGGGAACTCAAAACTCCAGCAAGTGCAGACAAGGAATCACTACAAGCAAAGTGGATATGCAATTTGCAGGAAATCACATTGCGATCAAATGATATTTTACACTTAATTGAAAAAGCCAAGCTGTACAAACAAAATCTCTCAGGTGGATCATGGCACAAAGACATTCTACCAACACCAGTCCTACATACAAAAGATTTGTTACGTTTGATAGTAGTTATAAAGAGAAGAAGTACAAACAAATTGCATGTGTTATTAAGTGAAAAGACGTCAATACATTTTCCTATGTGTGAAATAAATCCAGCCAAAAGTCTACATTCTACATTAAGAAGGTTTATGGTGGAAATGTTTGGTGCTGATGTGGGGCAACACCGCCCTTTGGGCTTGCTCAATGTTGAGGCTGACCCTGGCGCCGATGGCTTGTGCCTCACTCTCTTGGTTGCTTTTAGGCCACCACTTGAAGAAGTTCCACTGATTGGGAAGTGTGCCTGGCAGGAGCTTTCTAGAGAAAATGAAAACAGGCTTCTATCTCTGATCACCACTAAAAATTCAACACTAGAATTGCATGTTGTCCGTTAATTTAAACTTGATGTAAATACCTGAATTATCACAATACAAAAATCAAGAATACTCAAATCTAAGCAGTTTGTTAGTATCTAAGCAGTAGATAGGTTATTTACAATTATTCTCTAATAAACATTATTGCTAAAAAACATTTATTTTGAAGTTATTGTATACAAAAATACTGTCTTCTTATTTTTGTAACATTTAAAATTATTGATAGATTTAAAAAGATGTGTGTAGTATTTTCTAGATTGTATGTACTTGTATGAACAATTGATACAATAACCTAATAAAAGGGAAGCTCAGAAAAACGCATTAAACCATTTAAATTACAATTTATTCACAAACTAAAACAAATGCAAGTTGTACAAGAAAAAGAGTGAGTGAGATAGCTATACAAACGTCAAATAATGGCGGGGAATACTGCTCTTGACAAGTTGCGTTCGGAAATGCCTAACAGTCGGCCTTCCTGTACCACTGCTCGCCCCGAGCAGTATTCTCCATGTAAAGCAACGTAAAAGTAAAACTAAGCTAAGTAATATTGACATACCCAGGTGACTTCTTAATGCCACCACAACTGACTTCTTAATGCCAGTTCAGCTGACTTCTTAATGCCAGCACAACTAACTTCTTAATGCTAGTTCAGGTGACTTCTTAATGCCACCACAACTGACTTCTTAATGCCAGTTCAGCTGACTTCTTAATGCCAGCACAACTAACTTCTTAATGCTAGTTCAGGTGACTTCTTAATGCCACCACAACTGACTTCTTAATGCCAGTTCAGGAAGTACACCTTCCAAGTCGCGACTTATACAACACCTCTTAAGGCAAATCTCGAGATTTAAACAGTCAGTCAAATAACAAACAGTCTGAAACGTTCTTAATCGTTTCCAGTTATTTAACAAGTCTGAAGCGTTCTTAATCGCCTCCAGTCAAATAACTTACAGTCTGAAGCGTTCTTAATCGCCTACAGTCAAGTAACAAACAGTCTGAAACGTTCTTAATCGTTTCCAGTTATTTAACAAGTATGAAGCGTTCTTAATCGCCTCCAGTCAAATAACTTACAGTCTGAAGCGTTCTCAATCGCCTACAGTCAAGTAACAAACAGTCTGAAACGTACTTAATCGTTTCCAGTTATTTAACAAGTATGAAGCGTTCTTAATCGCCTCCAGTCAAATAACTTACAGTCTGAAGCGTTCTCAATCGCCTACAGTCAAGTAACAACAATGAGCGAACAATTATCGCCTTCTTAATGGCAGCTCACTGAGTAATATTACAAACAATCACAAACAAATAATATAAATCAGATAATGTAACAAAATGAGCGAACAATTATCGCCTTCTTAATGGCAGCTCATTGAGTAATATTACAAACAATCACAAACAAACAATATAAATCAGATAATGCAACAAAATGAGCGAACAAATATCGCCTTCTTAATGGCAGCTCACTGAGTAATATTACAAACAATCACAAACAAACAATATAAATCATATAATGTAACAAAATGAGCGAACAAATATCGCCTTCTTAATGGCAGCTCACTGAGTAATATTACAAACAATCACAAACAAACAATATAAATCAGATAATGTAACGAATGAGCGAACAAATATCGCCTTCTTAATGGCAGCTCACTGAGTAATATTACAAACAATCACAAACAAACAATATAAATCAGATAATGCAACAAAATGAGCGAACAAATATCGCCTTCTTAATGGCAGCTCACTGAGTAATATTACAAACAATCACAAACAAACAATATAAATCATATAATGTAACAAAATGAGCGAACAAATATCGCCTTCTTAATGGCAGCTCACTGAGTAATATTACAAACAATCACAAACAAACAATGTAAATCAGATAATGTAACGAATGAGCGAACAAATATCGCCTTCTTAATGGCAGCTCACTGAGTAATATTACAAACAAACAATATAAATCTTAAGAATACAAGAAGTAATGTTTCATTCTTATTAAGAATAATCAGAATGGACTATATGATTTAAAACGATTCAGTTTGTCACGAGCTATCACATTACAGTATGCTTGACGGCGACTATGTGTATAGTCTTAATCACATTACGGCTTACACTTTTACAATCCTGAATTTGACTATCTAAACTTGGTGCAAGCCTGTCACTTCGTTACCCCTTGCACATGATATTACGTTCACCAATAACCATGTCACATACCTCAAAAGATCTTAACTTAACACATGTGAAGCATAAAACGCAGAACGACTTAAAAACTTTGTCTAACATCGTAAAACAAAATAAATCATCCAAGTCAGATCACCAAGCATTACCAATCACATTCAACATCACCAACGCAAGATCACCAAAGCGCCCAAGATGGTTTGCCATTAAAATAGGTAGGTAAGTAATAGACTTGCTCCTTTGCGCGCGGATTGACAGCAGTCAAAATGAATTTTATTTGTTTCTTGTAGACCACAGTGATCCTTAAAATACTTACAAATAAAAGCTATGTTTCGGTCGCATACAACTCCGAATATCTGTAATACTATAATAACACGAACAGCTTCTAACTACAAGAGCTAGAGTGAATAAATGTCGTAAATCAAACACCAAGGTGGTCCACGTATAGATACTATGTGTAACGGCACCGGCATCTTTCATAAAGGATACAACAACACTGCTTGACACCCTGTTTATTTTTCTCGCATAGTGTTAAGTGCAGCCATGTACATTTTTTTTTTTTTTTTGTTTCTAAATACAGCGCCGTATTTGCCAAACCAGTTCTAAAATACACCACCTAGATAAAAGTAAGCAAGTTCTGTCAAATAGTCACTTTTAATTTTACCTTACAATTATTGGTCTACAGTTGAACCAATTGAAGTCTCCCTGTTGCATTGCTTCTACAAAAGTAGGTAGGTACTAAACATGTATCATTTATTCACTTAACGGAAATAACATTGTTTCGGCTAAACCCATCCAGGTGGCCCGTTGACTTACCAGCACGGTATTCGACCTTAAAAAAAGTCTCCAATCAGTACAATCGGTAACTATTTAACTTAATACCTGTAACATACACCTTAAATTTAATAGTAGTTTTCGATACAAGTGCGGAAAGTATGTCATTTTGCACGAGCCTCGAGGCATCTTGGCCCGAGCCGGCAGGCGAGGGTCAAGACTCGGGACGAGTGAAAATGACACTTCCGCTCGTGTATCGAACAACGTTTTTTAATACATTTGCGAAAAAAATAATATCAAACCAATGCGAATCATTAACACAATTAAATCAAGAGTAAAAAGGGCGGGAATTAAAAATTTTTTTTTTTTTATGCTCCGGTTGTTTGCATTCAGCCTAGTAAAAATAAACTATTTTGAAAAAATATGTTAAATACTTGTGTACGAAAAATGAAAAATAAACAACATTAAAAACGATCAATAACCAAAGTATATCGTGCCAGTCGTGACTAATCGTAAATAAAGAAAGCGGGAATGAAAAACTTAGGATTGACAGTATTTTTTTAACACGGCATCCGTTGTATTCAGCCTAGTAAAAATATAAGAAGTAATTTAATTGCATTTAAACATGGAAATGCAATAAATACCTATTATTTTATTTCAAGTATTTTTAAGTGAAACTCATTCATACTTACAAATATCCGGCCATTGTTAATACACAAACAGCCAACTTTAAGTAAACTGTTTCAGAAATTCAATTGTTAATAGTTACTAAATAACCCTTTATTTTGTCAATTATGCAATTGAAATATTTTTAATAATATTATATTCCCAGTTTTAATGCCAAATAACGTATCAAAATACAAAATAAACTGATTGAACAGACAACCTCTTTGGTAGGATGTATGGATTTTATTGACATTATCAAAAAAAAATGGAAAAGTAAAAAGCACTAGTGCGGGAAAACCAACTTTCCGCACGCTAAACAGCTACGAAAAGTAGCACTTTTTGAGCAACTGTATTAAAAACTAACTTACAACAACAGCAAGGGTCTCATAATCAATGCTTTGACTTCTGCTAGGCTGTAAGTGATTCACCAGTCATAAACATTCGTAAAAACGTGTTGACTCAAAACGATGTAGGTACTGCCGCGATCTTTCATCCGCTCGGCCATCGACAAAGTACAATATCTATAATATGAGCGCTTTGAATCTGTAAGCTACGCACTTTTTGTAGAACATTTATCAATCTTACAATTACAGAAAAAAACAATTCGAAAACTCATCTGATACTCATCAAGACTATTTCAGCAGGTAAGCTTTCGCCGATCTATGTCTTCAGACAACGATGTATGCAATGCACGACGCTCACTGATCCTAAGATAATGTGACCAACGTGCGGATGTCAATTAGTTAAGGTATTACACACTGCTCTAGACACTCCGTATATATTGTAAACCCTGAAATATATGATTGTGTGCCTAATATAATTGCACTTGCTGTGGCGCAACGCCACAACACACCAATGTGAATATGATTATCACATTTGAACAAAACTGATAGCCTTTCTTTTGTCTTGTCACGACACACCCCGTCACAGCAATATGTTGGTCTGTATAATTCGTGTACTAATATCCGTATTAGGGTCCTTCCTACAACGGTTTGGTTGTCACGAATCTAAATAACGCATAATAATAAATATGAGCCTCGCTCTGTGAAACCAGGAACAACGAAGGTACCACAGACAACCAGATTCAGCACAAACACTTGTTTCATCAACAAACCCCGCACTGTGCGGAAATCGAACACGCGACCCCTCGATGCTCAACCGTTGAACCACTGCGCTAAACGGGTCATCAACGACTCAAAACAAACGAAATATCAACATCAAAATAACAAGTTCGAATCTAATCGACAGGCAATTATTTAACACCTTGTACGACTGCACTTACATTTGGCAGTTCGATTAATTAATTTTGTAAATACGAAACATCTACTACGTTTTTTAAATAACACAAATCACCATGACAATACTCAAACGCTTAGTTGGTAACAGGCTGACTAATATTAACCTCTGTTTTGGGCACAGTTTGGCCTCATCAGCCACCTCCTTGAAGGATTTATTTTCGAATTTATGACATACCTCAAATGCCCAATGGTTGACTGGCAGATATTGCGCTCAGCATGAAGCCCGCCATACCGTACTATTATGTGCAATGAAGATGAAATAAATAATTAAATATTAAAAAATTTAATTGAACAACTAGACTTGCATGGATTGAATATTCAACTGTAACTGTAACCTCTGGGCTCTGTATAACTCTGTAATTATTATTATTTTACGCAAGACAAGACAACTGAAATCAATAAAAATGACAACTAATAATTTGCAGCTACAGTAATATCTGTAAATAATTGGACATAAGTTTGTCTGAAGTAACAGTTTACTTCAGGACATTCATTCTTATCATGGCCTGTACGATGATAACAGTGTGATGAACACCTTTTCTACCTAATTGTTTTCATCATCATGACAGACACAGCCACAGAATGCACAAGTTTTATGAATTTTGTAATGTTGGTGCAATGTGACCACAATGCTTACAACTGCATAATTTAATTATTAAATCAGTAACACTTGACTTACTTCAACGATGAAAATTAATATCTTAACATGCTGGACGTGTCCTGATAACCAGCAGAAATAGCATCAACTTACTGGTACGGAAGGTACCTACCTGTTATTGCTTCTGTAACCTGCATCGGGTAACCCACAAGCATAACCTTAAATAGATCTTGTCACATTAAAATTTATAAATAATATTCAGAACATTACACCATAAGCATTAACTTAGTCACACATCTGACTAACTTACTGATTGGAAAGAAAGGCAGTTAATAAACATTAGAGTTATGTAAGGTTGAGATATTAGTTTAGGTTTAGATAGTTGTTAGTATCAATGTTCGGCATACTTCTTTTTTTTAAATTTAAAAGTCCAAATAAGTTTCAGAAATAGTTTTCTCATCACCAGTCATACATCCACAGAATACAAAATACCTTTATCTTTTCAGATTAACTTACTTACTCAATAATAATTAACAGATCAGATAGGATCAGAATCAGAAAATGTATCATTAAGACCAGCATAGACTTGAACTAAATCAGCTGTAGGTTGCCAATGGCACAGATGAAATGGTGGGGTACTACTGAAGTGGGGTAAAAACAGACCACTACTGTGGCTACTGATTTCCATTATTCAAAGTACTAGGCATAGTAGATACCTAGCACTTTAACTAGGAGTAGTTTGACGAATGAAACTTGTTCAGGTTCGCAAGAACCTGCTGCTTAATCACTCTCCCATCAGGAGCATGATGAACACTCCGCAATAAGAGAGCGATTAAGGCAGAGGTCAGTGACCGCGCACACGGTCCGGTGCCGCGGTGCTCCAGCGGACTCCGCTCGGGACCGCCAAAACGCTGCCGATTTGAGACACTATTCAAAAGTTCACGAGGCAACGTATCATATGGGTACACCGTCCGTCACTACTACACATTTCAAAGATGACAATCCGATATCATGGAAAAGTTCACGTCCACTTATTGTTATTGGCTTGAAAGTTACTTTTATCACAAATTCACAACAATCCCCAATACACTCGATTCGACAATTCACTCACAGAGTCACAGTACCCGTGCGGCAACAGGTACGAACCGGTTTTTGTTTTCTGCAAGGCGTCCCGGTCGGCGCGGCCGCGCTTAGCAAATTTTGGAAAACGATACAGAAGTTACTTCCACTTATTGTTTCGTCAGGAAAACGTTTTTGTAGGCGCTCGGTACACTAATCCCGCTTCTGAGCTAAAAGGGAAGCTCAGAAAAACGCATTAAACCATTTAAATTACAATTTATTCACAAACTAAAACAAATGCAAGTTGTACAAGAAAAAGAGTGAGTGAGATAGCTATACAAACGTCAAATAATGGCGGGGAATACTGCTCTTGACAAGTTGCGTTCGGAAATGCCTAACACTAATTAAATTTACAACTAACTTACTAACTTTTTAACTGTAAGTGAATTGCAAAGATGCCTTTATTCATCCAATAATGTAATTTTATACTAATCTTTTAGGCACACCTCATTAGATCCATACCACCAGTGAATGTTGAATCCAAAATCTTGGTCTTTTAGTTTGTTATCAAAATCAACTTACTATTTTACCTACTACTTTTTTTTTATTTATCATCTCTTACAACTACTATCTAGGTACTTGTGACGATTTCATGTTTATTGGAGGAGAATTGAGTTAGATTTGACAAAAAGTATTTTACAATGTAATTGTAGTATGTTTGCGTTAAGAATGCAGTATTTTTTTTATTTAATTCCATTACACAGAAAAACTCAGGTACAAAACTGTTGTGTTTGTAAGAATGGTTCATGTGGGCACTGTGAACTTGACTTTCTAATTAGGAACGATTTGATTGGTTGGGTGGTGTGCTAGGTTGAGTGCAGGAATGAAATCACTGCATTCTTAACGCAAACGCACTATATAGTATTTTATAATGTCTAACATTTGTTTTGAAATTCAATGTGGGATTGAACTATTCATGATAATCAGCCAGTGCATTAAGTTATTAATATTATTTAATAATAAATCATGGGGATTGTGGATTAATCAAATTTTTATAAAGTGGTGATTGAAAACATGTTGTGTACATAAACTATGAATTATGTTATGTTGTGTTAAAAAAAAGTCACTGACTGACTCGAATTTATACAATGCACATTCCATGTTCAGCATTTGACAATTATTATTGCATGCAATATTTTAACTTTTCTTATTCTTTTTTAACTTAACTGTCAAGAATCTCATAGAAGATACTGTTGTGTAGTATTACTCATAGAATTACGTATTGCACTACTTGAACTATGAACAAGGTATCATATATTCATTTACATATTATTTTGGGCTTTAAACTGTAACCAATGGTATTAAAGATATTTATTCAGCCTATAGCTGTACTTTATTGTTGTTATTTTTATTGTTTTTGTCAATAATTATTATATTTTTCTTTTAAATCGACAACTGAATATTAAAAAGTTCAATAAATCAGTAGTTTTTTTCCATATCAATTGTCCACCTATCGGCAAAAAAATATCCTAAAAATCGAATGAAAATAGCAATCCACGCCAATTGCTAATGCGCTGGAACCTTGTCAAACTAAAAACCTCGTGACCTCAAAAAATACGCGGCGTTTTGTGGGGCATGGCGTGAGGCCCGTGTGCGGGGACGCATATAACAGTTCCGGAAAAATGTGGCTGTGGCATAGGCTTAGACAATATACAGGGTGGCCCAAACGGTGAGGATAAAAAATTTTTTTCGGGTTCCTGACATATAGGGGTACCCGAAAATACCCCATGTATGTTTGCCGATTTTTTGTAGTTTTCGAGTTATGTTTTTTTTTTAATAAATTTGAGAATAATCGATTTGACCTCCTAAAAAATTTTTTTTTCGGAAAGTATGCATTTTTTTATAATTTATTTTTTTGTAACATAGACCTCATTAGTTCTACTTTTACCCATAAAATTACCAGCTTCATGCCATTAATTAAAGGTACAAATTTATTGACCAAAATAAAAAAAACTGGGGTGAATGCGAGTCACAGAAAAATTTTCAAACTTAAATTAAAAATTAAAAAAAAGTTCCATGACTTTAAAGTAATTTCAAAAACTGCTCTTAACCCTTAGCTTCAATTATAATAAAAAAAACTTGGTGCTTAATAGGCCTTTTTTAGCCGAAACTTGCCTTCAAGTAAACAAAGGTGGAATTTTTGAAGTTAATAATTTGTTGTAAAAACACCTTTTGTTAATTGCTAGGGTTAATGTGGGTTGGACATAACATGGTCAATAAACATAAAGTGAATTAATTTAGGATTTCTTATTATTCTAGTATCAGCCCGGTGGCATTTCAACAGCACAAGTCAGTCTTTGTCCCATGAATAGTAGTTAGCGATACAAGTGCGGAATGTATTATGTCGTTTTGCACTTGTCCCGTATCAAATAATAAAAATCGAATATTATTAAGGATATTTGAAAGGAAGAAAAAAAAACGTCTATTTAAATTGCTGACGGCTTGACTTTTGACAAGGACATAACACTTGAACCCTTTTCCATCCCATTTCATCCCACTACTGGGCAAAGGTCTCTCCCCATGTTCTTCATAGATCTCGATCTTGTGAAAGGGTCTGCCAATATTTCTCATGGAATCTCAAATGGGCCTTCCTCTGAACCCTTTTAGCATTGTATTAAGTGTAATTTCTAATGACACTTGCAGCTGTCAAATTGAATTTCTGAGATAAGTTAAACTTTACCAAAGATAAAATAATAGTCATTTATTGATTTTCTGGGATTTGAATGAAATCCATGTTTAAATGTAATTACCAATTAAATTACCGTTTGTACCGGGAAACTGTCCTATCCTATCCTATCCTAGCTTTTTCATGCCCGCTTTCTTCAAGTTTTTATTTAGTAAATCATACGTAGGTTTCCATGTTTTATCATGATTTTTAACGCAAATGTATGAAAAATCGTTGTCCGATACAGTCATTTTCACTCGTCCCAACTTTTGATCCTCGCCTTACAGCTCGGGCTGACTTCGGGACTCGTGCGTGCAAAACGACATACATTCCGCACTTGTATCCATAACTATCTACTATTAATGGGACGAAGGCTGACTTGTGCTGTTGAAATGACGCTGGGCTGATACTAGAATAATAAGAAATCCTAAATTAATTCACTTCATATTTATTGACCATGTTATGTCCAACCCACATTAACCCTAGCAATTAACAAAAGGTGTTTTTACAACAAATTATTATCTTAAAAAATTCCACCTTTGTTTACTTGAAGGCAAGTTTCGGCTAAAAAAGGCCTATTAAGCACCAAGTTTTTTTTATTATAATTGAAGCTAAGGGTTTTGAGCAGTTTTTGAAATTACTTTAAAGTCATGGAACTTTTTTTTTAATTTTTAATTTAAGTTTGAAAATTTTTCTGTGACTCGCATTCACCCCAGTTTTTTTATTTTGGTCAATAAATTTGTACCTTTAATTAATGGCATGAAGCTGGTAATTGTATGGGTAAAAGTAGAACTAATGAGGTCTATGTTACAAAAAAATAAATTATAAAAAAATGCATACTTTCCGAAAAAAAAATTTTTTAGGAGGTCAGATCGATTATTCTCAAATTTATTTAAAAAAAATCATAACTCGAAAACTACAAAAAATCGGCAAACATACATGGGGTATTTTCGGGTACCCCTATATGTCAGGAACCCGAAAAAATTTTTTTATCCTCACCGTTTGGGCCACCCTGTAGAAGAAGGGTATAGGTACGGACGGACAGACATGACGAATCCAGATATAGGGGGTTCTGTTTTTCATACGGAACCTATAAACCAATCAGGGTGAGGACGAAATAAGCATCGTGTCGTTGACTAATGCCCAAAATTACGATTATTGTTTGAACCAAAAATTAAACCCACAATATTTTATAAAATGATATTCCAAACATTATCGCGCCGATTGATATTTGAGAGGGTCACTGGTTCGACTTCAGGCATGGGTCTGGGTGTTTGTGCCATCTTTGTTGTTACTACTTTCCATAATATAAAGGTACTCCACATTGAAACGCGGTGTAGCATTTGGTGCTTAATTTAAAAACCTTTCAATTGCATTTACAGTAGGTAGGTACCTACTGTAAATGCAATTGAAAGCTTCTATCAGTATTTGTATATGTCACCGGAAAATAACAAGAACCGTAAATTTATAAATTTCCTAGGAAATTTATAAACTTTCGTAGGATTCTACACGAGAGATAAATTGTATTATTTTACGCCCTGATTTCCGGAAATTTATAAACTTTCGGAACGCATCCGTAAAATAATATAGCTTGGCAAAAAAGTCCTGAAACGGAACTAATGAATATTATCACTGGCAATACTGTGTTTAAAAAAAGTAAATTGAGAAGTTTTCAGATTTTATCTACAGACCGTTCACAGTTATTTTACCTCTGACATCTGTCATTCTATTTTGCCGCTAGGTTGGCAGTACTTGCTGTCAAGTACTTCAGTCGTAACAAATATTCTCTCGCTTTTATTAATATTATCGGTGATTATTACGCACACAACATGCCGAAAAGAATTCAGAGCAGTGGAAGAAAAATTGTGCTATCAGTGCGTAATTTCTGTGAAAAGGAAAAAGCAAATAAAGGCCCTTTAATTCCTCTTGAAAATGTTCGTCAACGAGTAGCGGCCATGACGGGTATGTAAAATAGGGTTACCTGATATTAAATTATTCCCCCGAAATAAGGTAAAATAAAATACAATGGACCTATATTAATTTATAATGGCGATTGTAGGTTCTACTTTTGGAAGAACAAAGAAACACCTAACTATATATTTAAATAAGAATATATACCTATTTTATATACAAGTTATTATTATAAATAAAAAAGGAGAGTATGAAAACATTTGATACTGATAGTGCAGTAAAAATATTACTAATACGGAGGTTATTATTATAGGTCAAATAAATTATATTTTTCTAAAATAATATTAAATAACATTCTATATTTAAGGTATCTCTGAAAAAACGGTCAGCACCATTACCAAAGAAGGAGAAGCCGCTGCTTCAACATCACAAAAAATAAGAACACCAAGGAAAAAACGAGAACAACAAAAAAAATCAGTTAGATGATTTTTATCTATGTGCAATAAGAAATAAAATACATGAAATGTACGTAGTCAGAAAAGAGGTTCCTACTCTTGGAAAGTTATTGGCTGAACTAAAAAATGATATCGGCTTCAGAGGGGGCCGCACTACTTTATGGAAGGTAATCAGACAAATAGGCTTTAGATTTAAAAAATGTGGCTCTAAAAGAAAATTACTCATGGAAAGACATGACATTATTGCTTGGAGGTACAGATATTTAAACATATTGAGACAAAGTCGTAATGAAGGCCGGCCAATAGTATTTTTAGATGAGACGTATATACATGCTTCATACTCTGTAAAAAAATGTTGGCAACTTGAAAATGAAAAAGGTGTTCTGACAAGTGATTCTACTGGTGCGCGCTGGATCATAGTTCACGCTGGTGGTGAAATGGGTTTCATTCCAAATGCGCAATTAATATTTAAATCACAATCAAAATCTGGAGACTATCACGATGATATGAACCGAACAAACTTTATGAAATGGCTCCAAGAAAAATTAATACCAAATTTGCCGCCAAATTGCTTGATCGTTATGGATAATGCGCCATACCATACTGTGCGATTAAATAAAGCACCAACATTAAGCTCTACCAAAGCTGAAATGCAAAATTGGATTAAAAATAAAGGGTTATCTTATTTGCCTACTATGCTGAAGGCACAACTTTATGATATCATAAAAGAACATAAAGAAGCACCAATTTATGAAGCTGATCAATTGCTTGAGGCACATGGGCATAAAGTAGCTAGACTACCGCCGTATCATTGCGAGTTAAACGCAATCGAATTTATGTGGAGTCTTTTGAAAAGGCGCGTGGCCAGCAAAAATGTAGGACAAGAAGCAGAAAATATAATAAAATTGACCGAAGAAGCTTTCCAATCTATCACCGCAGAAGATTGGCAAAAGCAATGTGAACATGTGCGGCATATTGAAGAAAAATTTTTGGAGACTGATGGATGTATGGACTCTGAAATTGATAAATTTATAATAGAAGTGACCAACGAGTCTGATACAGAATCTGACAGCATTTCTGACAGTTCAAGTTCTTCTGATGTTTCAATTTTAGCTTCTAGTTTGGACCACGCGTATTCAAAATAAAGTATTATTAATTTATTATTGATGTTTACTTTGTCTTTGATACTAAACTTCCATTCCATTCAAATCTCGATGTATTCTGAAGACATCGGCCGTAACACTATATAAATAAAAATCTTTATTTTAATGATATCTTTTAACTTAAATATTATGCCCTCCTCGTGCCATCAAAGTCCCCTAGTGGATCCATTTCGTTTCATTGATCTTTCGTCCACACGGATCATATATTTAATAATAATCCCCAAGTGGATTAATTTGAACAGTTAATTAATGACAAAAATGATTTCTCTTTCTAATTTTATTGTCAGCCTATTTGAAACGGGCATCCAAGCCACTAATCCACCGATGAAAGCGCGTTTGTTTCTTGTTTAACGATAAAATTTCTACCCAAATCTAACCTGACCTCATGCAGTCTACCTGTTTTTTTGCAATATTATAGTTATTTATAAGATAGATAAAGAAATAATTTTGGTCACACGTCTGTTAATCCGGTTAATAATAAATAAACGGGGAAATCAAACAAGCAAAATATGGCAACACAGTTATAGTTTAGCCAACATAACGGCTAGAGGTAAAATAACTGTGAACGGTCTGTAATTGATACTTTTTTTTGATTTTAGGATTTTATTTTATTTTCAATGTTTAAAGCAGCATCTGAGCCAGCTTTGAGAATATATCTCCCGAAGAAAGGAGAAAATTATGATAAAACGTCATTAAAATAGAAAAGGGTTATTACCATCGAGGGAAAACTTTAAATAAGCAAATCGACTACTAATATTAGCATGAGCGACTCATCGGAACGAAGTAAAGCTTAGAATTTTGGAGAAGAGTTGATGATTTGGATAGATGAAGATTTTTCTCGTTTCGAATATTTAGACAATATTTTTCTATACTCTAATGTGATTGTATGTAATGGGAATCAACTGTTTGGTGCCATTCCCTTTTCATTTCTGCCTCCTAACGGCTCACCCGATTGACCTTTATGACCACTTCCATTATTCTACTGGATAATGTGGGATTGAAGAAATGTAAGGCGTTTTCCAAATATAACGCGATAGAATGAGAAAATACTGAAAAACTTAGGTAGTGGGGAGATTGTATAAAGACAACAATTAATAAACTGTCAAAACTGTTTGTGTCGTAGTATACGGGGTGACCACATTAACGATAATTATTGGCCTTCAAAATGAGATTGACCAGCAGAGTAGTTGTCCAGTACTGTGCTTGTCAACCCCATATCTGGACCTCACGACTGCTTTCCATCAGGTGGAGTGAGGTCATCTTGAAGACCACTATAAAAAAAAAAAAAAAAAAAAACGATAGTGGCGCCCCTATTAATTTCACGACTTTTTTGCCAGGCTGTAAGTGGGCAGTAACCAAACGCCATGTGCGCTCTGATTGGTCGAATAAGTCACGTGTTCCTTCTCCTTCCTCTCCTCCGCCATTTCATTTTGGCAGAAGGCCGGTTTTAATGTTTTAAATGTTGTAAGAACAATTCATCTTCGTGTTCATTGTATAATTTGCGGCTAACTCTCCGGCGATGAGAAACACCGATAAAAAACCTAAGCAACCTAGATAACGGCGGTATGCTCGCCCCTTACCACGATGGGTTCAAATTCCCTCGGTGAATGTGGGCTTCTGAATGTTCCGTTCGTTCACCGTGACGGGAACTCAGTGTGCCTCTGACTACCCCATTCGGGATATGATCGTGAGGGTATGCTATGTTTTGTATGTTATTATATTTTATAAGTGTATTTAATTTTTTTATAAACTTTTTGATATCGTAAAACACGATTTCTGCTGTTTTATTTTGATGAAGTAGGGGTTATCAGCCTATTATATTGTAAAAATTAACCCGTTAACCCAAGAGGTGCCCGTGGCGCAGTTGTGACAGTGATCGGCGACAATTGCTGTTGTAAAGCAACACACGCCGGGTTGGAAATGGGATGGGTGACCACCCGACTGAAATTTAGTGATGTGTGTGTGTTTCGGGCATGTCCGTGCTTCGGAAGGCACGTTAAGCAGTTGGTCCCGGTTGACGTCGTTAGATGTCAGTCATTAAGCTTAGTCAGAGGCCTTAGGGCGGCTTGATAACATCTGACATTAAGGTTGCTCACTAACCTTACATCCCGCTAACAATCCGCACTGAGCCCACTCGTTGGAGTATGGCTCGGTCCACCTCATAGTTGAGGTGAGGTCTGTGCCCAGCAGTGGGACGTATATATGCCGTTTATGTTATGTATGTTTATGTAACCCGTTAAACCTACCCAGTTTTGAAATTAAATTCCAGTCAGTTAGGTAATCAAAACTGATAAATCGTCGGAGTTTTTTTTTTTTGTCAGAATATTTTCATGTTTCTGTTGTTGTGTGTAAATATTTTTAACACTTACTTCTCTAGTCTATCTTATTATATTATGTCTATGTATGGTTTATTATTATTTTGGTATAGTTATTTGTGTAATGGTATTTTAAATTATTTTATAGTTATTTTAGTTTAAATAGTTGTAATAATTCTAATGAAGAATGTTTTAACATTAATCTTGTGCACCGCCTTAATTTCTCTGTCTTACCATGTGGTTGACTGGTAGAGAATGCCTCCTGGCATTAAGTCCGCCATTTGTACTTTTTTATGTGCAATAAAGAATAAATAAATAAATAAATAAATGTACAGTTTGGCAAGTCTGATTGTATCATAATCTATGAACACAAGCATTGCTACTGTCAACATAAACCAATCAGAGAGCAGTGTATTATTTTCCGTAATTTATAAAAGCGTAAAATTAAAAGCTCTTCTGTGATTAGTCGAACCGTTTAGAATTTTACGAATAGATATCCGTTAGTTTATAAATTTACTACGAGTCGTCGCAAATTGATAAATTTCCGGAAATCTAGCCGTAAAATAATACATTTTATCTCTCGTTTAGAATCTTACGAAAGTTGATAAATTTCCTAGGAAATTTATAAATTTACGGTTTTTGTTATTTTCCGGTGACATATACATATAATTGGTGCAAGAGGTGATGTGCCGATTTGGTGTACCGCTCTAGAGTTTACATTCGGGTTTGTCACCTCTACACCTACTTTTATACAGAAGTCGCACCACCCTAGTAGATATATCCTCAGATGGCATGGCCGAGAGATTCAACCAAACGTTGGAAATTACTTGGCCACAGTGGTTGATGAGCATCGGCATGGCTGCGATCAGTATCCACATGCCCTTGTTTCTGATGTAGACCTGCAGCACATGACAGCAATAGGTAAGTACTACGCCTCCTCTCCTTAAACTTCCGGTAGATGCTTTAGACCAGTACCTTCAGGTCTTCTCTCACACCTTCAAATTTTAAGGCAATGAGCCGCTTGCAAGGTTTGGAAGAGGTAGGTTCCCCAGCCGCACTGTTGCACGTACAGTCAGCATCAAAATGATGGGTGTGTAGTAAGAAGTTCAGAGAAGTTTTTAAGAAAAGCAATCATAACCATAACTACAGGATTAAAATAGTGTTTCACTTGTTTTAGATTCTAGTGACAACGCTTCAAACAAACGACATACGACCGCCCGTACCTTTTTTTACTACGCAACTTCGTAGGTACCCACTCTGTGAGCACACATCATTTTGATGCTGATTATACCTCCAAGTCTTTTATGCCGTCGATAAGATTTTGTAAAACGGTGCTCATGTCGATCTGGTGCCTCAAACTCTAGCCAATTGTAGAAAGCTTTCTAGGACTTTATGCATCCATTGCAATGTCGCAGCTGTGCTCTACACGCATGTTCAAGTTTCGCGTCACTATACCTATAATCCACGACTTGGATAGAAGCGTCCAAAGTCCTTTTTTCTGAAGATAGATTTGATAGCAATAATTGTCTCAAATTGGTAACCGCTTTGGTTATCTTACTACGTTACCGATACCGAGTAGGATTGAAGTTATATTGATTTGTAGCGTCAATAGAACATCAACCTACCACAAACATAAAATTTCTTCATTTAACTTCATTACAACGTTAGTTACGATCTATGTTAAAGACAGATTCATGGAATTTGGTGGTAACCTGATGTTCTGCTATTAGTAAAAAGGGTGAATTGATAGCACATAAAGTAGGTATTTTGTATGATTTATTAAAGCGATACAAAACCTTGCACTGACTAGACAAATCGAATGTAACCTAGTTGTCCGATAATAACGTGAAAACCGGAAATGTAACAAATTATAAAATCAGTTAATCACTATCATACAACTTAGGTTCATATTAGTTACATTGCCTTCCTAATAAAAACGATTTGGTCAAACAAACTACAGATATACTTGAAGTAGGTACAACGATTTCTTAAGCAATAACTAAACAATCAACATTTCATTTTTGTCACTAAATAGGCCTCTAATTTTTTATTAAGAAGGCATTGTAGTAACCTACCACACTTATGTATTAACTGGAGTATATAGTCGCCTTTATATAATCAATACTAATATCACCTGATACTAATTGTAGCGTATTTTCATGTGCACATACTCTGTGGCCACATCGCTCTTATGCTTAGAGCAAATGAAAAATACTCTAATAGCTCGCGCACACCACAGACTCTGAACGGTTCGACAGGCGCAGCTAGCTATCAACTAGCAAATTTACATAGAACAGTTTTTTAAGTACGTGGTGTGCGCAGAACGTAGCGGCGCAGCAGCTGGGCAGAGCATCAGCGTCATACTTAAATACAAGTTGGTTTCAATTTAGTGAGGAATGTTTCTAACTTTTAGTCTGATAAAAAATAGGGCTGTAATGATAAGCGTTGACTACATAAATAATTATTGTAAATGATGAGAACTTCGCTCTCCGCGTCTTGCGCAAGCGAAAGCTTCCTTTTTTTAGAACGTTCAGAAGTTTCATCATGGCGCCCTTCGACTACCATTCTTAAACATTCTCAACATAATTAAGGAATTAAGAGGTATCTTTTCCTTACGGAAACCTAGGCAGGCACTACATAATAATTTAACATTGGCTCCTCATATTTATAAGCTAAACAAAACTGTAAAAATAATACCAATCATAAATCTATAATTTACAATCTCAACTTTATCAAAGTATAGATAAAACTTAATGATAACTTCGTGAATTTTAACATTTTATTGCATTGATAGTATTGATAAACAAAAAGAATAAAAATGTATTAACTCATTAATTATTTCTATACATTGTCTTTGACTCTATGCTTAAAATAATTAGAATAATTTTTGATCAATGTTTCATGGATGATTGCTTGTAGCTTGTAAATAACTTAAAGGGGAAAACATTGGTTTCAAGGAGGTACTTCACTATAATTCATTAACATTTATAACCAAAGAGGCTACTTACTGCCTTTGTCATGACTTCATGAGAGCATTGAAATAAACATATATTATAAAAAGAATTCATAGCCATAATTATTATTGTCTACCGGTCTTTTAGTATTACCCTTCTAACTGTATGCCTTGGATCCAAGAAGTCAGGTCAGAAGTCTGAGGGCAGTCAACAATGTTCTCTAACGGCTCGTCTGGAGCCAACAGCCGGCGCGCGGCGGCCTGGCCCGACAGGTACGCGCCGTGAGCCGTAGAGTAGAAGCTGCTGTGTGTGTGCTCTCCGGCGAAGAGCAGAACAGGCTGTAATCCAAAATACAGTCAATGACTCATGAGGCTTACCATTTCCGTCTTCTGTCAGGCTCACTCGAAATGACAACTCTTTGCAATAGACCACGGAGCCAAATAATTGTGGTAACAAAGGGGAACCACTTTTTTTTTCTTCAATGACTACCATTATTTAGCTTGGATGGCCACAAACCACCATCAGTAATTAAACTAACTGCCAAACTCGACAGGTTGGTAGAGCTGTCTCAAGGCCATCACTCATTAGGCCAGCACGCCTCCAACCTAGGCTGACAATGGCTCTTGCCATTCTAATTTGAACCTCAAGTTGTGGGTAGTACAATATTTTTTGCAATAATATTATGAGCAAGCCAACGGCGAACTGTCAGCGCGTTCGCCGGTACAGTTCAAAATAGGGCAACTTGTAGGAAACCGGCTGCCGCGCGTTTCGTCAAAAGTACCCTATCATGTCATACGCTGGCGGCGGCGTCGATTTTTGACCAAACACGACCATCACTAGTCCGCGTGTATTAGAGAATGTGCGGTGCGCATCCTGGTTCCGGGTAATATACCGCAGAGTCAGGCATGCAGGTAGACCCGCGCATGCTGCTGGCGCGCCCGGCTGCGTGTCGAAACATTGCTAATTATGAGCATGCTCACTTCGTGTTTGCTCCAAAATCTAGACACTAGCTAGCATGCTCAATAAGCAAACCGTTCACACGCGCTAAAAGCACGCCCCCTTCGAAGCGCGCTGTAGGTAGCATGCCCAAAAATGCGCTTGCGCATTTTTTGAGCAAACATCAAGTGAGCATGGTCATTATTAGCAAAGTTTCAACACACATACTTCTAAGTAGCAATTTGCTTAATAGTGGCATGCTTTCGTCACAGTATACCCAGTATGTCATCTGTCATACATACAATGCACAGCGAGGGCAGCTTGTTTGTGGACGCGGCTCAGCCGTCTCGTTCGTACCTACGCGTCGTCGCACGCGATTTTCTTGATTCTGACGATACTCCAGTCGCGGCACTCGCAGCCGAGCTGTACGTAAGTTCGCGCGCACCAGTGTGTTTCGGTGCTCCCGCGCCGCTGCATGCCGCTCGCGAATAAATAAAAAGCGACAGCCCTACATAGGGCTGTACTGGAGGGCTGATATTATCTGAGCAATTATCTCTCGGCGACCAAGTTGCCTCACTTGTTTTGTTGTACTATGCTTTCATGCTCGTAATCAACATGTGTATCAGTAGCTTAAGGTTCAAATTTCAATGGCAAGATAAATGGTGGGTCGGTGATGTGCAGTGGCCGTGCTTGCAAAAAACCTTAAGTGGCAACCACATTTAGTGGTACTTTGGCCAAATTGGATCCTTTGACAGATAGTCCTTTGACAGAGTTAATATTATAACAGTGGTTTGAATGCCCTGCTGAAGTTCAAAATGACTACAATTTTAACATTTGCTAAGTTTGAATTTTACCTTCTTGTCATGAATATTTCTGAATAATGGCTGAGCCACACTTTCAATATCACTTTGGCTTGCTCCCACTGCAAGTGCTGTGTATGATCCTTTTGTGTAGGGCTGTTTTTTCCAGCTTGTGCTGTAAAAGATAAGAACACAAATTATTACTATAGTCTGGACATACAATTAAGTGGCAGGTAAACTGACCGAAAATTACAGATTTGGAAAATCTGTCCTTATCTGTTTTTATTGTCAGATTTAATTTATTTTGTAATAGAAAGTAAAAAATTGTTAAAATTAAATGCATTGTAAAAGGCAGTAATTTTAAGGATTTTGTACTCACCATACACATTTTTGTGGTTCAGGAACAAAAGGGTCATTTAAAAATTTACGTAAAATGTTTGTGCAAGTTGAACCAACTTCTTCCATTGACAAAGTCTCCATATATTCAGCCTCCTTACCAGACACCCAACCCAACAGCAGAGTTTCAGTCACTTTACTAAATGAGTAAATCTTTTTGAACCAAGACTCTGCAATAGGTTCAGGAGAAGATGAAGATTCCCAGAGTAACATAATTTCTGTTATTTCTGGATTCAGAAAGGGTCTATCATATTCTAAGTAAATTTTATCTACAGCACTAAACAGTAGCCTTTCAATGGATTCAATTTTGTACTGAGGCAGGGGTGGCTCAAATAAACTGTTTGCTTGCTCTTTTAGGACACCTAATGGAATTGTACATATCACATGATTTGCAAAAAAACTTTGTCCATTTTCGCACTTAACTTCCACAGAGTAAGAATTTTTTTTCTTTGGTTTTTGTGCACTTTCATTTAACGAAGGTCCTTCACTGGGATTTACTGCATTTTCTGAGTCAGAGGGGGATGGTCTAGATATATCTTCTATCACAGTCTGATCGGAATCTTCAGATTCCTCACCAACATCTTCAGAGTAATTCTGTGATGTGTGTTTGTAATCCCATAATACTTTATTGACAGGTCTTTGGGACAAAATTTTATCAGGAGAAATATTTTTTGTCATGGGTTCCAAGATAGAACTGAACCCTGATGGTATCATAATATTTCCACCTTGTAATTCTGTGTAACTACCTAATTCTAGGAGATCTATTTCGTCCATCGTAGTACATCCTGATATACAAGCTTCTCTTTTTAATAAACAGTCAAAAATAAGGCGTCTTAATTTCTTCTCTTCAGACGATGGTAAGCGTTCCAAATAAATAGCTGCTTCTAAGTTTATATGTTCTCCAACACTGTGTATATCAGGTGGAGGCAAGTATTGACACAGGAAGTACTCTTCGCATCGTCTTAAAAAACAAACATAGGCCTCGTGAATCTCGTGTAGGACACCGAAAGGTACTTGCTTTCCATCTTCAGTAGCTGCTATAACCTTGTGCGGTTTTGGTATATTAATAATATTCACAAGGCTGTTAGCCATAGCCAATTCAAATATTGGGTTCCCGAGTACACCGTGTATCCAATTTGCTCCTAATTCAACATTGTGGTTCTTCATTGGTATGGAAATAATACGACCTCCTAAACGTTTTCTAGCTTCTAAAATTAAGATGTCTTGCATTTCATTCTTTATAAAATAATTGGCGGCGGCCAGTCCGGCTATACCGCCGCCAATAATTATGACATTATATTTATTTGTTTCACACTTTTTACTAGAATTTAAATTGTCGTCACCCATAATATTGAAAAAATAATCACAATCTAATTGTCACTACACTTTTGACGTTCAGCTGTTACGACATCCGCCATGTTTTCTTTTTTTTTACAAATCTGCTTGGTTGGTGTTGCTATATCGCTGCACTACCAAAAAAAAAACAAGTCTTCTTTTATCGAGGCTTCGCCTCCGGGAAAAGAAGCTTTAAAAATAAAAAACAAATTCATTTGATATTTTAACGTCAAGATAGAAACCTGGTACTGATACCTATGGTCATTACCTAGTACTGATACTCGTGAAACTAGGCTCTCTCTCTAGCTCCAGTGATTGCCCCGCTCAGCCCCTTTCCTCTTCCGTCATCACTCGAACTAATTTTATCTCTTTTTAGCTCAATGTATTTCACAATTTGCCATCTCTTTTCAATGACCTTTGATGTCGCGGAATAATAATACTAAAATCTTTGTTTACTTCTCGACTTGTATCTTCAGGGAAGTGTTTTTGTTATTGTGTTGTGTGCAAAGATATTTTCGATCCATTGAATTTCGGGTTTCAAATGGATTATTCATGTGCTGTTAATCAAATATGTGCAACTATGACTGTCTAAATTGCGTGTGTTTGTGAAATCTGTACATTCACTCTAAATTCGATAACGAAAGTCATTGTGAATATTAAGTGCTTACAATTTTTTATTTAGTGTTGGTGGTTCTATTAGTTATGTAATCGAATATGTTATCAGTTTTAGTCGATCATATCAAAACTTGAAGGATTTTCATGAGAAATAGTGTGACATTTGTATGATAAGAAATAAATAAACATTAAGCATACGACACGTGGGTATCGCGCTGAATAAATCGATAGAGACGTCAGACGCGTGCGCTAGTCTCTATCAACGAGACTATTATACGCCAAGGTCATTCTGCACAAACACGTGCAATGTCTGATTCTATTTACACACATGACTTTCTTCTAGAGCCAGGTTTGGAGATCAAACAGGAGTCTCCCTTCGAACTCGGCAGCATGTCTGCCTCCGTGCCCATTCCGCAGCGGAGGAACGACCTCGGCGACTTCAACACAGAGTTAGACTTCTGCCTGCAGGACAACCTAACTGGCTCCTTCCACAATGTCCCCAATATGCAGTATAGCAAGCTGGCATTTGAAAATGACAACTCCTCTAAGACAGAAACATTTAAAATGGATGATGATGATATTTTTCAAGTAGACAAAGCAGATTTATTAATTGGGCCTACACTTGCTGAATTGAATGCAAATCCAGACACTCTATTAGAGGATCTTAACTTTGATGATTTGCTATTGCCTGAAGAAAGTGGCTATTGCATCCAAATCGGCGGGGCAATGAGTGGATCACGCCGAGCGCCTAATATGATGACTGTTGCTAATACTATGGCTGCAGAGAGCCCTTGCAGTCCGTACAGCCGTGCCCAACTTGCATTTTCTCCCTCTAGCCAGCACAGCTCAGCATCATCCAGTTTTGCTCAGCCAATGAATCAATTACCAGAACTACTGCATCGCTTAGATGGATACAGCGGTGAGATAACTTTGGGCCAGTCTGTGCCTGCCTCCACTGTACTGCCACCGTTCCCTGCCAGCGTGAAGCAACAACATTCACAACTTTCGTCATCTGCTCCAACAACCCACCTCACAATGGAACAGGTTACTATTAATTAATTACATATTTATGTTTATGAGTAACAGGTTTTAGTGTAAAAACAAAGTTGTTTACATCATATTTTGAAATGATTATCATCCTTGCAATTTGATAAGGAGTTTGTAGCTATAAGCAAATAATTTTATCATTTCATGTAAATTGCTAAGGTTAGCCTTCCTGTTTACCTAAAATCATAGTCCAAAATTGAAACATTTGTTGATAGATATGGCAACGGCGAGAACCTCGTAAACATTTGCTGTCTACCAGTTCCCTCGCGGAGGCTGGCTCCATATCGTCCCTCTCAGGTGGAGTCTTGAGTCCAGGCACTGCAGATTTTTCACAAGATGAAGACGACAGGGATATTGAATCTGATGAAGATAGTGACAGATATGAAGACCTCTCATCTGATGGTATGTATTTTACTTTTTTAGGTAATTTGTCAAAATGAAAAAAACATAAATATCTTAACATACCTTTGTCATGTTTGCATACGAAATAAATATCAACAAACCTTATTTTTTCAAAAGATTTACTCACTTGTTAGTTAGTTAGTTTTTTTTGGATATGCTATCAAAATTCTTGTCTTAATTTGTCTTAGAATATCATTATACCACTTTCAGAATCAAATGATGAGAGCCCTGAAAGTAAACAAGCCCGGCAGAATGCTAAAAAAGAAAGGTTCTTTTGGCAGTATAATGTTCAAGCCAAAGGTCCTAAAGGGCAGAGACTAATTCTTAAGAAGAAATCGGAGGATCCGCATGTGTTGAACCTTGTTACAGACCCTGTATTTAGTCCCAGCTGCAGTGTTAGAGGTATCAAACACAGGTATGTTAAATTAATATTATGACCTTTTTTATTGTATAAAGCAAGCACAAGTATTCTCGAAGTTTTCGTTAGTCAAGTAAAATGTCTGAAAATATTATATTATTATGTCGCCGGCAATTAAATAGGAATTGTTTTGTGGTAGTCATGTTTTTAAAAATAAAAATGATGTATAGCAAGATATTCAAATACCTTATTTTAATATGTTACAGTGGCAAAGCAAGAAAAGGAGATGGTAATGATCTAACTCCTAACCCAAGAAAGCTGTACGTTATTGGAAAAGAATTGGACAACTTGGGAAAAGTGATTAATGACATGATACCTGTTAGTGAGTTACCATTCAACATAAGACCTAAAACTAGGAAAGAGAAGAACAAACTTGCGTCAAGAGCTTGCAGATTAAAGAAAAAAGCACAACATGAAGCTAACAAACTCAAGCTGTATGGATTACAGCAAGAGCATAGTAAGTACAAGCTTCTGCAGACAATTAGGCTGGACTAGTTGATGGAATCGCTTTTAGTTAGCAGCTAAAGCTTAGCCAGGTTCTCCTACGAGTCTTGTCTCATGTTCGAATGCGGCTTTCTACCAGGCGACTACTCCACCAGGAAGCCAAACACTTATCCACGGGGCACTGCTACAGGCTGGCATTCACAACGAATATTTCACTATGTACTACAACGCGTATTTCTAGCACTCACCACATGATTCGTTCCCTTATGTGTCCAATTGAAACAATTGTCATATAAGTGTAGGAATAAAAAAAATAATGATAAAAAGTAATAATTATAAAACACTTCTTCAAAATGCAATTCCCTAAAAGATGCTTGGACAAACCAACAGGGCCAGGCCACAGCATCAATAATTGTAAATGTTAATGTATTTTTTCAGAACGATTAATGAATGGAATAAGTCAGATGAAACAAATAGTCAGCAATAGAGTAACCAATCCTCAAAACAATGTAGACTGGTCTTCTCATCTTATGAATATCGTGGAAACAGCCACAGGTAAGTTAATCACGAAGCGCAGTGGCAAGTTTATAAGGGTGAGTTTTTCAAGTGGGTGTGGTAGGCCAAATCGAACTATGAGGTTGTTGAAGGTTGTCAGGAAGAGATCGCTTTTAGCGATAAGACCGCCTGTATTGTGCATGCTAAATATCTTTAAGCATCGTTATGTAACTTGTTTTCTTTGTGCAATAAAGTATATCTTATCTTATCTTATGAGGAATTAAGAAAAATGGTCGTAGGTGTCTCGAAAATTATGTTAAAATAGTTTTCGAGACTCCTTTGACCATCTTTCGTAATTTAAATTCGGATTTGGCCTACAACGCGCACCTGAAAACCTCACCCTGTATATAAACTTGCTGTATGCTGTTTTGACACTGTAAAATGTTATTTTTTAACAATGGAGTGGCTCCATTGGCCTACTAAATCCGCTTTGGCGGACTACACTCCTTCTGCTTTCGTATCAATGGCATCAAACAGAACCCGACTAAAACTTGGCGAAAAAAGGTTCGATTTTGATTCGAAACCGGCACAAATTCTTGTTTTTTAAGAGATATTTGTGCTAGTTCTGGGTTTTGGTAAACATTTTCTGGTATCTGGTTGATAACTCAAGATAAAAGCACTTCTAGACCAGAGCAATGCGTGTTATACTGTCTCTTAATTATATTTTGAGATTATAAAATAAGCAAACCATTTTGATATCTCGGCGCTTCTGGGCCTAAGTACGACGGTATAATCCCCGTAAAATGCTAATGCGCCTAGCCGCCTTTTTTGTAACGTATATTTTGACAGTGAAATTTCAAATGCTCAGCACCGTTTGCAATATAAGCCGACAAGTACGGTACGCGAAATCAAATATTGTAAATTGTTGAGTTTCATTGTTATTCGTTATTGTAGTAAACATGCTTTTATTTTATTTTAAAATCCTTTTAAACATTTTTTTTTTTACTTTATCCCAATATTCCAACTTCTTTACATGAAGTAATAAATGATTGATAAAAACCATGAAGAAACACATGAATTGACAGCTTAAAATCTCCCATTAAAATGATTCCAAAATTACATAAATTATTTTTATTCTTATTGGGTGAACTGTATTTTTTGAGGTGTCGTGGTTTTTAGTTCGACAAGGTTCCAGCGCATTGGCAATTGACGGGGATTTTAATAGGCTAATTCAGTGCCATTCGCGTCAAAACATCCTAAGAAAAGGTGTTAAATTTCAAAAATATCATTATTTCTTCTCACGGTTTATTCAGCTGGGTCTCACAGCTGGACACGCCTGCATAACGGAAATCAAATCATTGATATAATGAGGACAACAATATTAAGTTTCCACAAATGCCTCAAATTATAACCAAACCAGTAGGTACATACCAATAATGAAGTTTTAACTTTTGTAATTTCAGAGGTGAAAATAGCTGGAAAAACGTCTGAATTTGTAAATCAAATACTGGATAATGTGAAAGCAGGCCAGAACAACGGCGGAATCAAAGATTTATAAAATGTGAACGTTCTCAGGTGTAAATATTAAAACGAAAGGCTGTTCTATGTACCTCCAAAGTTATTTAGAAAAGAGAATTTTATGTCTATCATGTAAAAGCTTAATTGTCTCAGACAATTTTATTTTTGTATATGGTAATGACAATAGAATTAGTCATTAGAAGCTTTATAAGGCAACTAAGAGGATTGTTTAAATTTATTATATAGTTAAGTATATCATTCATTTTAAAATAATATTTTGCCATATTCGATGTGTAGAATTAATGTTCATATCTGTCAAAAATACATAAAATAACACAAGATAACTACATCTTGTGTTATTTTTCAATGTTATGGGTAAAATTACTTTAGTTTACGGCCGTAGATATCCATTATCAACTATTTTAAGTGCTAGAATTCAATTCACTGTATACTTGTCCCCTTCCACCACGCTAGAGATGTGGATTCGATATATTATTATCATCTGAAATAATTGTGAATAATACGTAATAAGTATTATAAGTTGGAAAGCAGACAATTTGTATGATTACAGAAGGAAGAAAAATAATGGATAGGTAAAAAAACTGATCATAGTAAAACCTACTCTATAAAACTGTCTAACTGAAGTAATTTTATACATGCAAGTATAATGCAGAAGGTCCCAGTCTAAGGACTGCAAGAGAATAGATAGACGAGCTGGTCAGAGGTAAATCAGTACTGCTATGGTATTCCGGTTGGCGCCAAAACTCACTTTGCTCGTTGTGAGTTATCTTTAAGATTCAGTTTTTTTGAGACCGAGGACAATTGAGAGAAAATAATTGAGCCAAATTGACGTTTAATTGTAACCTCCTCTTCCTAAACTACGCTACTCACTATAGAATTACTTGGACATTATGACCTACTAAATTTAGGACATTACTACATATTTCGTACTAAAAAAATGTTTAACCATCTTTTAGGCACTCCCACTGGCGAAGGTTAGCGAAGGCCAAGGAGGGGGAAGCTATGTACAGTCAAAGTAATCTAAGAAATCCATTTTGACAGCTGCTAGTGTCATTTAAAATGTAAACTTTATGCAATTCTAAAAGGTTTCAAGCATTCTGTCAGGGTCAAAAGTCCATCCACTACTCATGAATCTTATTTCTATTGAATTGAATTGTATTTCTTAGATTACTTGGATTGTAGTCACACTAAGTAATAACTAGTTGAGAAGTTAATGTCGCTGAGACAATAGTATCTTTGATAGCTCTCGTAGAGACGAACTGGTAGACGTCGAAAGAGACATATTAAATATTCACAGGATCTAACTATTTGTAAATAGTTTCTTAAATGTGAGATAATAGCGAATCGTGAATGCTGAATCTTCAGCCGTGGGACAAGTGCATAAGAGTTTAGACCCTAAATTATCATCTATTAATGTTATACTATGCTATTACATATGAAATTTTAAAATTATAAAACAAAAAGAATTATAGTTTTTATACATAGTTATATTTGATGAAATTTCGTTGGACAGATTTGCTGATTATGTATTATATATTTTTATATACCTAGTAAAAAATAATATCCTTGCATGCTTTGTCGTCAAAACAAGTCGTAAGTTATCTGTATTTCCATAGATAGTTTATGGATTTTGTACTTGTTATGAGCAGTGCAGCGTGGACTGTTGTTGCTCCGACCAAGACTGGTGGCCCGCGCAGTGCAGTTCTAAGCATGCTCGTACATACTGCGCTACCTAACTCAAAAGAAAACATTAAATTGTGTACACTATGCTGTGATATTCACTCTATAAATTATTTTTAATAGATTGACCACCACTAACACCAAACTATATATAAGTCAGTTATTTGTTCTATTTCAAGTAAATTGAAAATTTTAAAAATGTTATTGAAATATTTTGATTTCAATTGGCAATCATCAAATATAATATAATTATAAGATAAGATTTTAGGCTAATGGTATTATTTAAGATCGAATATAAAATGTAAGTTGTCAATTTATAATCATTAGTTATTTTAAATAAGCGATACAAATAAATATTATTGGGTAATTGATGTCAATAGTGATGCAAAGAGCACCGAAAAATGGGAAATAATAAAAATATTAACTTAAGCTGTAATTGAAAACAGCTTTTTTTCGGGAAAATTTCCTTCAGTCCTTTTAATACTGTTGCTTTCAAAACTTTTATTATGTATATCTACACCTACAAAGCGTGTTATAAGATCTAGATCAAGATGAACATTGCTGCCTGATTAGTGATGATTAGTCATCACCGGAAATAAAAATAAATAAATTGCAAACAGCATTAGGTACTCTCAATACCTTAATTTGCCGTTGCTAGTTTTATATGTTCTTTTTTATTTAATTTTTATTATATTGAATAATAACCGCCCGGGTGATATTTTTAAAATCCAACATTTTATAGCGACAGCGCGACTCAAAAATGCATTGTTCAAAATCTCGGTCTATTGAATTATTCAGTGTTGACAAAACAAAATGTTTGTTCATACAGTTTCTTCGGAAACAGAATTCCCCAATTTGGTTTTTCTGATGCTTGCAACCACGATTCGGAGTTTGTACCACATATATTGGTTTCACGCAATCGCAAGCGGCTGCGTAAATTAGGTTTTTTGTTACTAGCAGATAGTGATGGTAAAATCGAACGCCCTCGATAATAATGTGCCCGCAGAACCCACAGGGGGCTGATTACGAGTTTTGCTCGATGAAACGCATCGATAAATTTAACGCGGATTCACATAAAAAATAACCGGTTACGTATACGCCTCCACGAATGCCATAAAATCAGCAAGAACCTTTTTAAAAGTAACTTGAACTAAAGTAGGTTTTTCTACTACCTGGGATATAACCTAACGATAAATCGTCTAAATTTTGTCTCCTAAGTAATTAGTGTAGTGCAGTAAAGATATGTTTCTTATTATGTTAAATCCCTAGATCTGTAGGTGTATCTATCTATACAGGGTGATATGGCAAGTAAATGCCAAATTTTTAGGAGCGAATTGCAGGCAAAATGAAAAGTTTTTTTCTATATATTGGGTTTTCATCCTGTGGTATTTAAAAAAAATCATTCATGAGAAAATACGCCAGCGCATGTCAATATAATACTGCACGAGTTGAACTACAAGATGTTTGTTTGTGCGCGAAAATAAGCCCAACCCATAATTGACTCACTATTTGGCATCTGTACTTGCAAAGTCACTCTGTATAGATACTCACTAAGTTAAATCTTCCAGAGGGCCAAGTGCGAGTTTTAAGAAGCATCGAGCGTGAAAACGTGAAATTGTATGGCATTCGTATTCGTGGCTCCTTTAAGTGAACGGAACTATTTTTCTCTTTGAAAATCCGCGCTCGATGCGTGTGATCGAATAAACTCGCACTAGGCCTCAGCAAGTGGGTACTCTTTAAGAGATGTATAGATGTTTTGTTATTTAAAAATATAATAATGTTTATACTTACTAATGTATATTTATGCGAAACATCGTTTCAGTTTTTATATTTGTTGTGGTGGATCTTTATTACTTTTGTTTTTATTGTTTTGTTGCTGTTCTGTTTATAAAAAATGCATTTTAAACGATGCCGAAATTATATTGTGTAATATTTAAGAAAGAAACTTATTGTTATGTATCAAATATAAACAATTACCTATTTTATATGCATTTCTTATTATTTACACTTTTCTATTTCCAAATCCAAAATTTACCAAGTAGAAACTTGTTATATTCCTGTACATTTTGCTTATCATTATGTATGATAACTGCATAAAGCGTCAGCCCTTAGCAGGTCAGGCGGTGGTCAGGCGGCCCTGTTCAAGACAGTATTTTTCAGTACCTACATAATGTGCTATGCCTACCTACCTTTCTAATTTATAAATACTGTCCACCAGAACAGGCTCTTGAGAAATGACCTCCAAGTTATTGGATATTGTGATACAATTGTGGCAAGATTAACCATACATAGAAGGGAAGGCTATTGGAATGACTCGTTTTCAGTTTTGTGTGTTGATGTTAAATAAATCCATATGACATTTTCATCTTAGTTTTTTCTGTAGAAGTACCTACCAAATTATTTATAGTGTGCCGCGCATTATTAACAAATATTGCAATTTCTAACTAACCCACTAAATTACTTTGTATGTAAAGATAAACAGCAAATATTCATATTTTTTTATTTTAAATATATAAATTGGAATTTAACACATTGCTTGGCCGATCATTACTTAGAATAACATTCAGCTTCTTCAGTAGCACTTGTACCTCTTCCACTTGATATTCTTCTGGATGCTCCATGTAGCATACAATTGCTTTACCAGTAAGACCAAGGTGCTCTCTTAGACAAATAACTGAAACAAAATGTTGATCAAATATATTAGTCATGTCAAAACATCACAGATCAAACTAACAACAAATATTCCAAATAGTTTTTTTTCTACAATGTCTTCACAAGAAAAGGAGAAACACAATTTGGTTAAATCAAACTGAATCAAGGAGACAAAATCACAATAGGTAGATTGATGAAAACTTTAATTTTGTGTAAAGATCCATACCTCCTGCTGACACACCAGAAATAATGTTTGGTTGCTCCAACTTTGGAAACTGTACATCTGAAGGTGGAGAGGCTGTAGTAGATACTGTTCTAATGACACAATTTTGATTACTCCACTCAGTAGACTGATACTCAGCCAGAGGCTTAGTTAGTACTGTTACAACATTAATGCTAACAGAAAGATAGGATTTCAATAATTCAACTATCTCACTGCTTTGAAGCAAATTATAATCTCTTATAACACACAGGTACTTATTTAGAGACTCAATTCTATACAAATGTAAGCCCACTTCCTTTATAGAATTTATCAATTCTAAATCGCCATGCCTTTGTTTGGTGATGGTATCATATAAATATTTTCCTTCAAATAATAGCAAAGTTTCAATATCCTCTGGAGTTGTTACATCTAGTTGCCATTTTAATCTGGAATCAAAAAGCTGGTTAAGTAATTTCGCCTAAATAACAAATTTTTTTTAGAGATTTTATATAAACTTAAACCTACGTGATTTCACTTTGTTCAGATATATCATCCCAATCTTCCCAAGCTGTCCGAGATCCTGGTTCAACTATTTCTCCATAAGTAGCCATAATCAAATCAATGCCAGTAAGATATTCAGCTGGTTTGTACTATTTACGGTTGTAAATAATAATGTTTAATCTCTTTTGCTTTTTAGACAAACTTGGCACATAATTTCCCTGTAACAAACATTGAGAATTATAATATCAAATTTGTCAGTAAGATAGCACAAACACAATTGATTTTAAAGCACAACAACGGTGGGATCAGATAAACTATTTGAATTAAACTTACGGGCAACTGGTTCTAATTTGAAAAAATAGTTTTTAGACAAAAATAAAGTTTTATAACCTATAAAATTTAATGACAAACGAATATCGATGAGTTTGACAGTGACAGCAAGCAACCTTTTTATTATATTTCATTTACCATGCATTGGCGTCTAGGCCATCAGCCAATGACAGTATTACTTTTTCGTGATCTTTTTTACGGCCCCGGACTGCGTGGGTGAGAGTTTTCCATTGTCTATGGGTGCGCGTATTTATATAGCAATTGAATGCCTCAAACATTCAATTTACTCAGTTGGGCAATAAATAGATCATTCAATTAAAAAAGGACTAAACAGCCATTGGGTCGATGCCGTCATGAAAGCGTCTTAAAAAATTGATCTGAGAAGAAAAAACTTTATTTGATTATGAAAAATAAGTGTATTCGTGTTGAGTGAGTGCTGAAAATAAAGAAAATTAAATTAGTTAGTCATGTTAAAGGTAATTATAATATTGTAGGAATAGATTAAATGTCATTTTCTGTGTATTTGTGTCTTTACGATAACCTCCTTTTCAGGATAAAGGACAAGTCACCTTCGAAGATAAATGGCCCACAATGCGTCCTATAGTTTTAAAATTATTAAAACAAGAGCCAGTAACTCAAATAGAGTGGCAAGATCTGTTCGGTGCTGTTCATTCCGTATGTTTGTGGGATGAAAGAGGCCCTTACAAGTTGAGAGATGCGCTTCAGCAGGACATAATGATGTACATCAAGCAAGCTCAGGCTCGGGTCCTAGCCCAGCGGGAGGATCAGGCCCTGCTAAAAGCCTATATAGCGGAGTGGGGCAAGTTCTTTACCCAGTGCAACTATCTTCCGACACCTTTTCGGCAATTGGAAAATTCAATAAACAATATAAGTAAGGTCACTAGCTCCAGCACCTCTAACTCACAGAAAAAAAACAACAATAATAATATCGAAGACAGTTTAGTGCGTAAGCTTATGTTAGATTCTTGGAACCAGAGCATTTTTATGGACATCAAACAAAGACTGCAGGATTCTGCCATGAAATTAGTACAAGCTGAAAGAAATGGTGAATCCTTCGACTCACAACTTGTTATTGGAGTCAGGGAGTCTTATGGTGAGTTTTTATTTATTGAGAAATGTTTTTCATTTGCAGCATTTGCATAACTAATAAATGTCTCCTTTACAGTGAACCTGTGCTCAAATCCAGAAGACAAGTTACAAATATATAGAGATAATTTTGAGGCAGCTTACATGCAAGCTACTGAAGAGTTTTACAAGTTGAAAGCAAATGAACACCTGCTTGCCAATGGTGTCCAATCATATATGAAGTATGCAGACCAGAGACTTAAAGAGGAAGAAGCTCGTGCTCACAGATACTTGGAACCTGGTAGTGGTAGTGTTGCAGCACTGACACAGTGCTGTGAAAAAGTGCTTATTGGTGAACACCTGCCAACACTTTTATGTGAGAGTGCTCCATTGATCAAAGCTGGAGAGACTGAAAAACTACAACTCATGTTCCGGCTCTTAGACCGAGTACCTGAAGGAGTGACTCCTATTCTAAGAGACTTGGAAGCTCACATTGTGTCTGCTGGACTGGCAGATATGGTGGCTTCCGCTGATATTATAACAACAGACTCTGAAAAGTATGTTGAACGGTTGTTAGATTTGTTTAAAACATTCAGTACATTAGTCAAAGATGCCTTCATGGATGATCCCCGGTTCTTGACTGCTAGGGATAAGGCATACAAGTGTGTTGTTAATGACACAACAGTTTTTAAGTTAGAATTACCTTCATCAGCTCTCCTACGTGGCAGTAAAGGCACTGCTCCAGAGAGTAAATGTCCAGAACTTCTTGCAAATTATTGTGATATGTTGTTACGTAAAACACCTTTGAGTAAACGTTTGACCAGTGAACAAATTGAATCAAGACTAAGAGATGTTTTACTAGTTTTAAAATACATTGAGAATAAAGATGTTTTTATGAGATATCACAAAGCACACTTGACTCGAAGATTAATATTGGACTCTAGTGCAGATTCAGAGAAGGAAGAAGATATGGTTGAGTGGCTTCGTGAAGTAGGTATGCCTGCTGATTATGTTAACAAACTGGCACGAATGTTTCAAGATATTAAGGTTAGTGAAGATCTTAACACTCAATTCAGAGCAGACACTACTCGTCATGATGCTATCAATATTAAAATACTAAATGCTGGAGCATGGGCCCGTGGATCTGAAAGAGTAACTGTAAGTCTTCCTTTAGAATTAGAAGATTATATTCCTGAAGTTGAAGAATTTTATAAAAAGAAACATTCTGGGCGTAAATTGCAGTGGTATCACCACATGAGCAATGGCACTATCACATTTGCTAACACAGTTGGTAGGTTTGATTTAGATGTTACAACATTTCAAATGGCAGTTTTGTTTGCATGGAACCAGAGACCATTGGAAAAAATTAGCTATGAAAATCTGAGGTTGGCTACTGAACTACCAGACCCAGAATTGAGAAGAACTTTATGGTCTCTTGTAGCTTTTCCAAAACTTAAAAGACAATTGCTGTGTTACGACCCTCCTGTTCAAAACCCTAAAGATTTTACTGAAAATACCACATTTTGGGTAAATCAAGAATTTGCCCTAGTGAAAAATGGTAAACCACAACGAAGAGGTAAAATTAATTTAATTGGTAGACTTCAGCTTAGTACTGAAAGGTCTCAGTTGGAGGACAACCATTCCATTGTGCAACTAAGAATTTTGAGGACTCAAGAAGCCATAATAAAGATTTTGAAGATGAGGAAACGCATTACTAACACAGCTCTTCAGGTGAGATATGGTTTAATTACTTGACAATATTTATTTACCTTACTAAATTAGTACAATACAACTACCATGTCAGGTGCTGCCCTTCCATTGCATCAGCTTTGTTGTACTTAAAGTCGTCTGTGCACTCAGCATGGTAGCAACAACTGCTTCTTAGCCCATGCCATCCATTTTCTGAATAGATTTTTGGTTCATGGTGCCGATGTATATGCAGCTTCAGCTTTACAATACGAAAGTGCGATATTATCTATCCCATAATAACATTTAGTTAAAAGGATATCTAAGAAATGGATCTTCGAAATGTATGTACGCCCATAACTTTCGAACGACTGCACCAAATTGGATGATTCTTGGTTTTGTGTATTAGTTACTGCCAGGACAGGGCTTGTGTGATATAAAATCAAATATTGTTGTTTTTCATCTCCATCAATAAAATTCATAATTATCATCTCATCTACTCAGCCAGATTTCTTTAAAGTTGTAATTGTTTCACCCAATCTAACTTATGTTAATTTTTGTTTCAGAGTGAACTTGTCGAAATTCTTAAAAACATGTTCTTACCTTCCAAAAAGATGATCAAGGAGCAATTGGAATGGCTGATTGAACACAAATACATGCGTCGGGACGACGAAGATATCAACACTTTTATTTATATGGCCTAATATTCCTTATCACAAGTGTAAATGAAAATCAAATAAATTATTTACTCAATAGCATTCACTTATTTTAATATTATACTAACTCGAGGGTTCCTCTTTTCGATACATGAATTACACCAAACCATATGCATGCATATGTTGTGGCAGAAACATATCTAGCAACTTGTGTGATACATACCATCTTGTTTTGTTTTGGGGAATCAATAAATTTTGGATAACAAAGGAGATTGGACACATTGATATGGGAAGCGGTCTGTGAACCAATAACGATACTGTCGTGATATTTTTGTCGGGACGCCTAAACTACACCCCATGTGCGAAGTCCCACCGAAATCTGACCCGGCAATTTTTCGAAAAACAACTTTAAAATACTTTGTTTGCACAGGAAATAAAAACATAGGTACTAATAAAAATGAGGCCTTTCCTTTTCGGTTTGCGAAAGACGCGGGTTCGAGTCCCACCTGATGCCAAGACCGAATGCCTTTTTCTGTTTTTCCTATCTTTAGTAAGATGATAATGCATTATCCCTAATGCAAAAAAATAAAATAGCCTTTCCTTCAGTTCGCCATATGATGTTTTTTCCCAGAATTTGGTCCTTATAAGTGGCACTACGATGTGACAGTAATACAGAATGGGCCTTTTTTAAAAATCTTTAATAAAAAAACACCTTGCACTATTATTACAACCTACTTCGCACGTGGGTGTAGTTGAGGTATCCCCAAATCAATATCACGAGAGTATCGGTATAGGTTCATAGACCACTTATGCCCAGTCTCCTTTCTGTAGATCGGAAAGAGATTTCTTTTCTAAACTTTGAATCTATTATTTCTGCCAAGTGAAACGTATAGGTCATACTAGGATATTATGGAAGGAACTAAACAATCGGCTATAATATTATCTTTATTAAATACATAGGAGTAAAGTAAATAATTACATATTTGTATAAAAGTTTTAACAATTGTAACTGAATCAGTTTTTCGCCGGCTCGATGGTGTCTCCTCCTTGAATTTGACCCCATCCAATTAATCTGTAACCAAATGATCATCATTAGTACCATTTGGAATACATAGTTACTATTAATTTGTACTATAACTATAGTATACTACATTTCTGGGGATTTCTTGTATTTAACCCAAATCCAATACAGATGAGTAAGTTTTTAGTTGTTTTTTTTTTAAAAAAATTCTGTAGTCAGTTAACGTTCTGTAGTTAGTTAGTTTAAGTAGTTAAGCAATCATTGATAATCATGTTGTGTGTACAATCTTTGGATTGCTGTCTGGCCTTTCAGAAGATATTTCTAAATATTGTGAACATGAAGTGACTGCAATCTGTCTGTATACCTTTCATAAATAAATAAATAGATAAATCTTAACCCATACATCAAAGACAAAATGGCCAACCTTTAAAAATACTTTAAACTTATTTATTTGTTCATTAATTAATTTAAGATCAGTAAATGTTTGTGAAAATTGGAAGATATATTATGTGTTTCTGCTTACCGCCAATGGTTCTCAACTCTTCTGCTAAGGGCTACCTTTTCTCCGATTTCCGTACACACGGGATTCGTCAGGGCAATCTTCGCTAAATCAGCTTTAGTAGCAATAACTCTGCCACCAGTACTCAAGGAACCAATGTTCACTAACAATACCTGAAAAAATAAATACGGTTAACAGTGACCTTTCCAAAAAAATTTGTAACTTAAAATAACAGGAACTTTGTATAACTTTCTTGCATTGTATGGCGGCGCAAATGGTAGTCCCCGACGTCGTATGAATACGGGTTGAAAGAATCGTTTCATTCAAGTGTGTTGCATGAAAGTTTCATGAGTTTCGTCAAGTCTCAGGAGTTTCATGATGAAACCTCTTGTAGTCGTCAAATTGTATTAATTGACAGGTTTTGGTACAAGTTTATTGAAATGAAATGACATTATACACTTGACACTAACTATATTAACATTTAAATAGAGTTTAATCAACAATGTCTATACAGGGTGACTGTGCAAGTAAAGTCGTGGAATTAAATTCATTTACGCGTTGCAAGCACATGTTACCTTTTTAGACTGTGTAACTAGAGTATGCGTTATTGTCTGACAATAAAACTGAAATTCTATTAGACGTATGTTCCTTCACGATTGACAGTTGGAACAATTGATCTTGTCATGTCATCATTGAGCAAGCAAAAACAGATCTTAGGGTGGTCAACTCTTTTATTTCCCGACTGTACTTGCCAAATTTTTGAAATAAGCTCTACAAAACAACATAAAACTAACCACGTCTTCAGCGTTTTTTTAAAAGTGAGTTGTTTTTTTAAAAAATGTGTTTCAAAATATCCAAAAAGTAAGTAAATTAAGGATTGGGCTTATTTTTGCGCACAAGAATAGCGTGACGTGCGCTAACGTATTTTTCCAATTCGGAGCGGGTGGTCCTGAAAGCAAAATGTCATAGGAGCAAAACGTCCGTAATTCAAAATGGCATCTGTCAATAGAGCAATACGTCCTTAGTATCAAATGACAGTAATTGAAATGGTCAAGGGAGCAAAACGTCCGCAATTCAAAAGGTGCGTCCCCATACAATAAACGTGTTTTTTCTTCTGGGTATTTTTACGGTATATTAATAACGGTAACAGAAAGTCTTACAATTTTCACAGATTATTTAGTAGTATAGCAACTAACTTTACTTCCTTAATTGGGTATTTCTACAAAAGTTGGACAACTTTTGTGGATATTTTATTTAAAGGAGTCTACCATAAAATACTACGGATTTAAGATAGGTAATCTAAGAAATATAATATGTTGTCGTAGACAGACAGTTTATATAGTAGTTTAGAAATTGTTTCGAATTTTCCATTTTTTTCTTCCAGAAAACTGACGGGGGCAACTCAGAGTAGGTATTGATAAATAGACAATTACATGAAAATTATCAGTAATTTCTTAATGATCACAACAATTCTATCTAAGAGTGTGATAGCACCATCATGTTCTTTTAAATGTTAATCCTTCTGATGAAATGAATGGAAATATATAACGATTTCATTTGATATTATTATGATTGACGACCGATGTGGTTGTAATGGTTGAGAACTATTGCATTTTCATTTTTGGTGCATTTTTACGCCATGTTGAAAAAAATATTGAATCTACAATTATCTATAATCTATATTTGAGTTACATATTTTTGCGTAACTATTACCTTTCAAGTACACAGCGCAAGCGGCTAAAGTAAAAAAAAAAAACACCGTTTTTACCACATTTGTTATTCCTGCTCCACTAATAACGAGCTAATAGTTCCTGAGATAAGTTCAAACAAACAAACAAACTCTTTCACTTCCTACTTTTGTGATATGTATAGATTTCATGTAATCAAAATGTCAATTGCAGACGGTTTGTTTTTAAAACTCATTCTTCTTCCGAATAGGTTTTATTTATTTTCCGCTACAGCTAACGAGTTAAAAAAGGATCTTATGCGTTAAGGACGTCTTGCTTGCATGACATTTTCAATTAGTGACGATTTACTTGGAGAGCTTTTTCAATTGCGGACTATTTGCTCCCATGACTTACTGCGTTATGGTCGTTTCATACAAGAGGACGTTTTGCTTTCAGGACCAACCGCTCCGAATTGTATTTTTCCATGAATGAACTAAATAATCAAAATTAGAAAAAAGATGAAAACCCAAAAAAGTTTTAAATCTATTCAGTTCCTGATACCAAGTCGCTCCTAAAATTTTGGCAAGTACTTGCATAATCACCCTGTATTGAAGCTTAGGAAACATGGGGTTACCAAAAATTACAAAGGGGTAATTATCAACTGAATCATAATTGCCAGTTACAGGTGGTCCATAGTGTCTATAATTGTCTGACTTACCTCGTTCTTGGTCAACTTTTGCACTTTCGCTGCTTTCTTGTCGCCCTCTGTGCGCACTCCGAGCAGACGCTTCAGCAGATAATACGACACTTCCAGCTTCACAAATATGCCCGGCAACGCGCCCACCGCGCCGAGTACCTACAAGGAAATAGACATCAGTGAGACTTTTCTTTGATTGCAATGTCCACGAATGATAGATAGCCGCTAGTAAACAAACTCGTAATTTTTACAACATCAACTAAAAATTATAAATAAAGCGTCAAGTAAAGTTCGGCAATTATTGTTACTTGTCCTTCTGATGTCTATATTGCCACGTATTTTACTAACTCAGCCACAAATTTTAAAACTCATCATCATTTGACATTTTATAGTATCAACAGAAGCTCGTTAAAAAGTGGAGTGTTTGAAGAAAAACTCTCTAGAAGCTATCTAGATTCATTTTTAGAAATTGGTTAAATGGATAACCAAACACACTAAAACCTACTAAGAGTTGTGGCATTTCAATACACAAGTGGATTTTTATAAATCAAGTATTTTATTTTGTCTTCTTGTATAGTTTTGGAGCCATATATCAATATTTTAGAAGTTTATTGCTTGAATGCTGACAAATCGATTCAGGCCTGCGAGCCTAGTGCAGAAGTCGCTGTACCTTTTTTTCCGTACCATTTCTTTTTTGCAAAATAAACTTTATTATTATTATTAAACTAGATGCTAAATAATAACCACCATGCTGAGTTATATTTAGAGTGGCTTACGCAGAAGATAAATATTGGCTAAAATAATATTATTTAGATGCGCGTTGATGTGGCTGACTTAGTAATTTAGAAGGCAACTTACCCCCGAATTCACAAACGACAATCAACGCTGAGCACGCGCTCACGCTCATGCTGTCCCTTTCAGTTCTATTGACTTTTTAGGGGCAGCATGAGCGTGAGCGCGTGCTCAGCGCTGATTGACGTTTGGGAATACGGGGGTTAGAGTTTTAGAGTTGAATATTGCCATTTAAAATAAGTCTGTTTAATTACTACCCATAGGAAAGTACCAAAATGTGTTACCTGTCCGACGAGTCGGTCGGCGCGGCAGAGCGTGGGTTCGATCTTGGTCCCGACGCCGATGAGCCCGCCCGGCACGGCGTACTGCAGCTCGTTCTGCTCCGCGAACAGCGACACGATGCGCGAGAAGATCGGCCGGCACGTCAGCTTGCCGTCCGCGTCCTTGCTCACCAGGCCCGGACGCACCTGACCACACACAACACACAATATTTGGATGAAAGTTTTAATTGTTATTAGCTGTCCCGACAGACGTTGTTCTGTTGTCAAACACTTTGTGTTTGACAGGTAGAAATGGTGGCTAAGAGAAAACTCAAATTGTGGTTTTAATATATTCTAGTGTTTTTCCCTGAACCTCCACAAACATTTCAAAACCAAAATAAGCCAAATCGGTCCAGCCGTTCCCGAGTTTTAGCGAGACTAACGAACAGCAATTGTTTTTTTTTAAAGAAAGATTTATTGCAGATAGAAAATATACAATTGGCGGACTTAGTGGATTTAAGCATTCGCCACCAGTCAACCATCAAACGAAGCAGAGACCTCGTGGATACAAATAAATGAAAACAATATTGCTATAACCATACACATGATCCATACATACAATACAAGTATTTGTATGTTGTCAGTTGTGTCGTTTAAGAAGAGCCTCTCTACACGGATACCGCGTTTGTTGCCGGTTTTTAGACCAAAGCGTTCAAAGGGTTTCCAGCAAGATGTTCCATGCCTTTCGACGCGTCAGTACGGAGTTGCAAATAGGAGTGAATGCGTGCATCTTGCTTGCGGGGTTTCGCTAAAATTATTATGAGCATTAAACTAATCAATAGCTACTAAGTACAGTCTCAACATCCATTTTCAAATGTTGCATACATGTTTCCCGCCCATGATGGGCGACCACCGTTGTTGTTAAGCAACACACGCCGGATCGGAAATGGGATGCGTAACCACGTCGACCCAAATTTAGTGGTGTGTATTTCGGGCATCTCCGTGCTTCGGAAGACACGTTAAGCAGTTCCCCGGTCCCGGTTGACGTCGAGACTAGATATCAGTCGTTAAGTCTAGTCAGGGGCCTTTAGGGCGGCTTGATAAAATCTGACATTAAGGTTGCTCACTACCCTTACACCCCTCCAACCAGTATAACCTAGCCTATCATCCTGTGCCCACTTGACGACACGTTTCGGGACACCCTATATAGGCAGTTTATATATGTATACATGTTTGCCCTGTCTCTGTCTCATGTGAGTATATCTCACTAACCTCGATCTCCATGCCGACTGTAAGCACGCCCTGCAGGATGGATCCGCCGGCGACGCCGCCGCGCAGGTCGTCCACCTCGCAGCCCGGCTTGTTCACGTCGAACGAGCGGATCACGATCATGCGCGGCGGGGAGGTGAAGTCGCGCAGGGGTACCGGGATCTTCTTTGTTATGTACTCGCATAGAACCTGTTCACAATAATCAATTTATTAGTTCCTACACAAAAAGACAATCATGATCACTGGTATAAACAAAAAGAGGAAGATACTCATGGAAGAAACTCGTGAAGAACATGATGTTCAATTTAATGCACAGTTTTTAATGTATAGCAATTATTTTTTAATATTAATAAATAGATAATGTTTAGTATTAGGTGTTAATATTGTATGTTAGGTGATGCTCTTAATATTTTGTTAGTGTTAATGTTGGAATGCCCTAACAGGGTCATGTGATGTACATATTTAGATTTAGGAGCTTGTGAAACTTCATGTTGCAATAATAAATTATGATTATGATGATATGTTATATACATACTTCGCGAATTCGAAAATTGGTACATGAAAATGACGTACACGCGAACAAGTCACTGTCATATTGGCTTGAATTTGTGTGGCTACTTCTGGAAAGCGGGTGCGGTATCTTACTCTTTTATTTCACTTCAATATTTTTAAACAGAAAATATTTAGGACAAAAAAGTGCAGGTGAGCTTTTCTCTAAAAAACTGATGGATGCTAATGCTTTCATGTGAAAGTGCTGGCAACTGCGATAACTTGGTGTATGTTTCCTAATGGTTAGTCAGATTGAGATAGTATTACTAGTACATAAGGGCTCTTTAACCAACCTCGATATTATATTTGAGCTGAGCTGAGATGGGTATGATGGGAGCGCCTTCAGCCACTGTGCCCTGCACAAACTTCACGATCTGTTCATGTTGCTCTTTAGCTTGTCCTTCCTTAACTAAGTCTATCTTGTTTTGAAGTATGAGTATGTACTTCAGTTTCATAATCTCGATGGCTGCTAAATGTTCACTCGTTTGGGGCTGAGGACACGATTCGTTTCCTGGGGACAAGAATAAATTATAAGCACTAGATAATGGTTTACGAAATATATTTTTTCATGAATAAGGGGGCTACCCTTATTCAAACTTGATTGCTTTCGAATTCACAAACGTCAATCAAGGTTGAGAAAGCCTTTAAACTCGTGCCGTGCCCTAAATTGTTCGAAAGAATTGCCTTGGCTAATAGGGCTGTTTAAAGCACTAATATTTTTGTTACGAATAAGGGTGTTAGGTACATATTGTATGTATAATTGTGGAAATCCGAAAGCGGCCAGTAGGGCTATTGGGAGGCACAGCCTAGGTGGTTGTCGTCGAAGCCGTTAACTAGGTAATAGAGCGCAAGAGAACATACCGGCGATGAGCAGTAGCGCGGCATCCATGACCGCGGCTCCGTTAAGCATGGTGGCCATGAGGATGTCGTGCCCGGGGCAGTCCACGAAGCTCACGTGACGCACCAGCTGGAAGCGGCCGGTACAAGCCGGTCGCAGGCACGGGAAGTTGTCGTCCTTGGAGGAACCTCCCGATATGAAACTAGTAGGCCGGGGACACTTTGGGTTGTCGCATTTGTAAATCTTCGCGTTGGCATAACCTAGAGTGAAAGTTTGGATAGGTTAGATTTCATTATCAATTTTGTGCAGGCGCCGAATTGAACCCTGCAGTCTTAACCGGTCCTCGTGAGCACTTCGCCAAACTAGCAGTTGGTTGGGATACCTTTGGGACCATTTTATTTCTAATTAGGCTGTAGTTAAGAAATTACTTTCTCTCATCCAATGTTTTCATTCTGATTAGAACTAAATACATACTGTTCACCAGAGCTGCAACCAATTTGATTTGATTCAATTGAATTAATTATTGGTTGGGTATTCTAGAATGACGCCAACTGCAATTGACAACGTGGACCTATTTCATGTTGTTCTTCATGAGCATCCGAAGGAAGTAAAAAAAGGACTATCATATAAATTTTTGGAACAAAATAAAATGAAAAGTACATAAGCATTTATCAATTTATTTTCTTAAAATAAACCTTATACCTACATACAATACATATGTAAACATGTAAATACTACAAAAATCATTCAAAACACAATCATAGAATCATAACAGGTATTTTAAATTCCCTATAGTAACAATACGACATCATAACAAGTAAGGCCACCACTTGAGCGTACTTTATTATTTAAGCATCCTGAAGTAAAACATAATGAGAACAGTTTTACCTTATGCTTATGTTAGCACCTTTATCACTAATATAAGATTAACATTATATTGTCAATTTATTAAAAATACTGAAGAAGACATCACAATTGCAATAGGAGTTCAGCTTCGGTTAACTACTAAGTGGATATCAATTCTTAACAAGTTTGTTCTAACTGGAAGTAACTAAGGTTTGCTTAAGGATTTATAAAAATGCTGTGACAAAGCACAACAGTCCATCAACACGAAGTCATATTTTTTTTTATCGAATTCTGTTGTTATGAAATTATTTGTGGTCAGGTGAATAAGCCTCTAAATGAACTCGGTTTGTTGACAAGAGCTTCTGAAAGTCTACTAGGGTGCAACATTCCAACAGCGACACTTCAGTATAACATGAAAACGTTAAAAAAAATACTAGGTAAAAAAGTAGATACCCAATTTTTATGGGAGATTTAGAACATTGTAATTTTGAGAAAATTGTACAAATATTTTGTCAGTCCACATATTCGGAACACATCATTTCAATGCGGCATTGGGTTCACAGATTTAACATTCCAGGCTAAGTAGAATTCAAAATTTTATTCGAAAATGTATCACATTAAAAATAATAATAGCACATTTGTTCGATATTGCAAACATATTCAGAAAAAAAAATTGACAGTTATCATTTACAGTTGAAGTAGAGAAGAGGAAGAAGGTAACTCAGAGGATTCTAGGCTATAACAGTGAGAAATGTATGTTCTAATTTGTTCATACCTAATTATGGGATTATCAACCACATCCACATTTTCTTGACTTCAGGAAAAGACTGAATACCTATATTCTATCAATCTACGAAACTACCAAATAATCAATCTGTAAATATTGGTTATAAAATAAATAATCAGTTCAACATGTATCACAAACATTTCTAATATTATACAGGGCGATCTTGCAAGTACTTGCCAAATTTTCAGAAGCGACTCAATATCAGGAACTGAATAGATTACATACTTAAGAACCCTCACGTCTCTTTCCCAACGGAGTAGGCAGAGACCACTTCTTCTGAATAAACTACCGCGAAAAAAAAAAAATAATTTTTTTGGCTTTTTTTTATATCATTTTTTGTCAGTATCATTTTTTAAAAAATTCGTTAATTTACTTACAAAATTGAAATGAAAAAATACGCCAGTGCACGTCACGATATTATTGCACGAGTTGAACTTCAAGTGCAGAGGTCATTTCTGTGTGCGGATAATAAACCCAATCCTTAAATGACTTACTTCAAAAAAAAACCACTACGTTTAAAAAAATACGATGCAGCAGACGTAGTTTTCTTTTGTTCTGTAGGGCTAATTTTAAAAATTTGGTAAGTACTTGCAAAGTCACCCTGTATAAAAGTTAATTGTATTGTTAAATGTATATGATATAAAATTCTTAAACCTCTTATTTCGAGATGTAAGATTCATAATTGAAAGGAATCCAAACAATCCCACCACTTGTAAATGTCTATAAAATGAGTTTGACTGATTTTTTTTATTCTATCTTTCTTAACAATTAACAAAAATAACTACTTTACAATAATCTGGTTCTCTAAAAAGGTTTCATTCTAGGTAGTATTCACCAAATAAAGATGGATGTAAGGCAATGTCATCATACATGATTGATAAACCATCATGTTACCAACTTTTGATACCTATTACCTATTATAATTTCCATCTTTTTAATCAACATCAATGTTGAAGAATAGTATTTATCAGTAAAGCTTTTGTTTCAGAACAAATATTTTCTACAGTTAATAGATTCACATTTGCATTCTGTACGATTCCTGAGATTCGCCAAATTTTGTTGTTGAATTTCAAATCTAGATTTAATGGGCGAAGTTGGATTAGCTGAAGACATAGGTGTTCCAGGTTCAGAACTGTTTGGAATGTTAACATTGTCACTGTCTGAGATAGTGGACGTGCTTTGTGCGTCAACTGCCACACCGTTAGCGTCATTATCATCTGAATCAGATGCCTTTTGCAAATAATCAAAACTTATTTCTTCACCCATTTCTATGTCACGGGTAGCAAACAATGCAATCATCGGAAGATTAGGATCTAGACAATCCGCCCAGACAGCAAAGACACCAAGATTTGGATCACAAGAATGGTTAATGAAATGTGATACACTTCCTAAATGTGCAGCATCAACTACATAAGGGTTATCAACTGCATTGAAATCCAAGTCAAATAAGTATGTCAGTCCATTAGCATCATATTCTCTACCCCGTTTTTCGGCCTCTTCAAATGTGATGATTTCCCCAACATACTGACAAACAAACTGCCCTTGCCTGATTTTTTGTTCAGTTTTTACACCCCAACCACAGCCATTTGATGTTCGAAAAATACAAAGCTTTACATTTCTTCCACCTTGTACAACTCGGTTACTGCAGTCAGAAGAGCACTTGCAAGTCTTGTTGCACTCATATATGGGGGTGCCAGGTGCCACACGCAATCTTTTATTAATGGTATAAGCAAACAAACCACCCTGCATTCCACAACATGATTTAGAGCGGCAATTGCAAGCAGAACATTCACAACCTATGGGAGGGTCATCAGGGATAGTGACGCCTACACCAGGTATACTTTGATTGATGTAGGTAAAATTGTCAGGTGGACCAGCCAGATCTGCATCATTAATTACTGTTAGTTTTTTAGATTTGTCAACTTGGTTAATATGATCTTCCCAATTTTTTAACTCGATCAATTGCCGACATCGTTTTCTACACAAAACATACAACTGTAAGGCATCACGGGCATCTTGCACAAGCTCAGATGCAAAAGACTCCCATTCTTCAGTGAGCACAGACATTGACAGGAGTTTGATTACCAGATTTTCCTTTAATTTTGCAGTATCTAATTCTTGTACCTCATCTAACCTCTTAATTAGATTGTCATCGCTAAGCAAATCTCCAAATGATATTTCTTCTTTAAGCTTTTCAAACTTATCATAATACTTTATTTCACTGCTAACTAAGAATGCCTGCATTACCAAAGGACAGTTATCTAGATTTTCAATAGGTTCCCAAGTGTTTTCGCTGTCGGGCCAACCCTTCCATTTAAGAAAAAAGTAAGGATCACCATTTTCAAATTTAAAATCAATAATTTTCTCTATTATGAATACTTCCGGTTCTTTATTTTTCTTTTGCTTTTTAGCAACTGGCATAATATCTTCTTCTTCTTCTGGATCAAGAGATAAGTTCCTCTTCTTTGTTTTTCTTAGTTTGTCAAAGAACATATTTTCATCCCTTTCTTCTGCCATTTCCCGATACATTCTGACTACCGAGTCCGACAGGCGCTCTGCAACATACCATGTGTTTGTAAGTTAAGACAAGTCCGAAAATATATCTTTATTTAATAATAAAAAATATTTCAAATATAGAATAACTTTGATATTAAGTGGTTTTCACATGGTACATTACAAAGCAGCTGCATAACTTGTATTACAGATGTAGACAAACAATTTAAATTTTAGTAACAGCTATGCATCTGCATAGGTAACCAAAAACCAGGAGATGTAAGTTAATATTAGAATGGATGGCTAAGAGCATAATCATAATAAAGTAACATCACACCATTGACCATTAATTCACTTTTATTTATAGAGATTGATGAGGAAGAGGCTGCAGGAAGCTATATTAAAAATCAAATGAGTGGTAGTTTTTACTTATTTTATTGTTTTTATAGATCATTTATTTTACTGAAGATGCAGTATCTTTACTAAAGATCAGAAAACCAGAAAAAGACATTTGGTCATCTTGGCATCAGTCAGGAATGGAACCTGCATCTTTATAGTGCAGACGCCTGGTTTGCGAACGATGTGGGTTCCATTTCTGCCTGACGCCAAGATAACCAAATGTCTTTTTCTGGTTTTCAGATCTTTAGTAAAGATACTGCATGGAAAATGCTAAAAACAATAATAACCATAATTTATTTTGTGTCATAATAGATAAAGATGTTTTTCATACTTTTTAAAATGTTTTATATTATTTTTATGTGAAGGTTTGTGCATCTAATAAATAAATGAAGGAATTGAGGAAAGTAAAACTGAAATCATTGACCGACATGTAACAATAATAACTAAGTTAGTGAAGCTAAAACATACTTTTTGGAATTTTTACTAGAATAAAAATAAATAAACAACCATGTTGACGATTTTGCAGTTGAAAAATTGCAAATCAACTGAGTAAATAATGATAAAAGAAACCAAAGGTAAGTCCAAAACATATAAAAATCTCGAAGAAAAGATTATTTACTGAAGTGATACATACCCAGTTTGATGGTAATATTCCTTTCCAGCTCATTCTTGAATCTGACAGTTTGAACTCCAGAAATTGCCTTCACAACTGTTGATTTTCCGTGGGCTACATGGCCAATGGTACCAATATTAATTGTTGCCTGTCTTGATATTACTTCAGGCGACAGAGCAGACAGTTTTGTGACATCCTAAAAAAAATTTAAATGTTAATTCTCTTAAAAAGTAGTCCTGTTGTATGTGTTCCTGATGTAAGATCTGGTAACTCTTAGGTTATGTCGACACACCGTAATAATATTGTACATGAAACTGATGCTGGAAATATTGCAGTCGTTTGTAATTGGTTTTTATAAAATATAATCTGTGAACGACTGAAAATAATCAAGACTCACCAATTTAGATAGATCTTGCTGATGCAAGTTTGACTTCACTTCACTTCGACCTTCATTAGAAGCCATGATTGTGGATATTACCCAAGTTCCTGAGTAATTATATTTTTATTGAATGACTTTTACACCAATTAAAATCAAATTTTTGATTAATCTGGTATTTTTTACAACGTAATTTATCCCTGACCCTGCTGGGATACAAGACGAGCGAGAGCGTGCCGCGTTTTAACTAGTGTTGTGCTAACCATCGCTTCGCTTATCATCTGCAACATAGCAATTGAACACCTAAATGTCAAGATCAGATCATTGATAAATTTCAGCATCGATTCAATGTGTAATCAATATCCCTGCCTGAAGCTTGAAGGGCGTGAGAAACATTGAACACTGCTCTAAACATCATTGTTTAAATTATTCGCTTAACGTATACAAAATCATGCATGATCTACGTTTTGAGATCGGCTAAAAAAGCAAGTAACCAAACCTGGTTAAAAGTCCGACACAGAAGTCTGATTGTCAAACTGCCTAGTCTATGGTCAAACGCGGCAAGCAAATGTCAAATCACTCAAAAGTCAAAATAAAAATAAATTCGTCTGAAACTATACTATTTTGTGATAATTGGGACCATTATAATTTTCAAATCTATGTGTTTGCTTACACATGCACCAGTGTTGGTTAAATTAGCACCAGGTACCTAAAATGAAGGATGAAGAATTGCACGAACAGACAAAACGACTACGATTCAAGCCTTTGGCCAACGTTCAACATTTCACCGAATCTAACTTTGATTCTAACAAAAGTAACAAAGAGATGAAGAATAAAGGTACTATTCAAGTTATTCAATTTATGTAACAGCGAACTGTTTCTGGATTTTTTAAGTTAACACTTCAAAAGTCAATATAAATGATAACCACTAATTTTGCAGATGGAGAAAAGTCAGCATCCCTATTCGCATTCTTACATGTGGAACTCACTAGAGGTTATTTGCTAGAACACGATGAAGAAAGATTTTCGGCCAGACGAGAGAAAGTTTACTCATTTATTAAGATACCCCAAGAGTTAGAGAAATTTATGGCATATGGTTTCTTTCAGTGCGCAGACTCTTTGTTATTTGTTTATACATTTTTACCTCTCAGATTCATCATGGCATTCTGGTCATTTTTCAACCGGCTATTCAGAAAGTGTTTTGGGTAAGTTTAACATGATGACAAAAATATATACTTAGGTTGGGTTGCACCATCTGACTTTAACAATAACAAACATCCAAATTTCTGTTAAAGTTAAAGTTAGGCCCAAAAATGACATCAAATTGTCAAATTTGATAAAAACTTTAACTTTAACCTTAACTTCTACTGTGGTGCAACTTACCCTTAATGTACACAAACCCTTAATGCTGTTCATTGAATGTGGGTAATATCTTTCCAGATTTTATTCGAATCCCCGTAAAGATGTGCTGAAACCAGCAGAAACATGTGATGTGTTAAAAGGGTTCATATTATTGGTTTGTAGTATTCTAATGTGCTACATAGACACCAACATGATGTATCACTTGGTAAAGAGTCAGAGTGTGATGAAGTTGTATATTTTCTACAATATGCTGGAGGTAGGGGACAGGTTGTTCTCTGCCTTTGGCCAGGATACAATTGATGCACTGTTTTGGACTGCTACTGAGCCAAGGGACAGGAGGAGAGAACATTTGGGTGTAATTCCTCATCTGCTGTTTGCAATGATCTATGTCTGTATCCTTTGAAAAGAAAGCTGTAAACTACAAGCTTTCCATACAAATAATGCTACTGTTGCTCTTTAAAGGAAGTTAACTATCAAAAACCTAACTAACTACTTATTAACTACTCACAGATTTTTTGTAGGTATGACTATCATTGAATAATAGCCTGTTCACACTTAGCAATTGTTGAGCAATCTTGCTGCAAGCAGGCGGCGTGCTCGCTCACTTTGAAATCAACCATAAAATTCTATGTATGAACAGGCTCGAAGCCTTAGTGATCAGTGTTTTTATAATCTTTTAGAATCTAACAATTAATTTTATGCCAAACCACTGTAAAAAACCTATGCCATGCTTAATACTTATTCAGTTTGTAAATACATAAATACACACATCAAAACTGTCTAGGGATATCATAGGGATATCATTTTTCAAATATTTCAGAAAGTTAAGTTTGTTTACAAGTTGAGCATTATCTTAGAATAACGCGAGGACAGAGGCGTAAGATAAAGGTTAAGAATATTACAAAAAAAAAAGTTTGATTTTGCTAAAATTTTGATACCTTTTAAAAGAAAAATCTGTCTTTTTTTTAACGTCCTCACGTTTGTACAATAATGCTACTACAATGTATTTCTTTATACAATCTGAAAGGGCAGATAAAGCAGTTTCTGTGTTCTAAAAATTTCTATGTTGGTATCAATATTTTAATTTTTATTTTTCTCCCAAATAGCTATAGTTTGTATGAAAATGCTTGATATATCCCTAGACACTTTTGAGCAGTGTATGTACACATTGTATACAGTGTGTTGAAAATGATTACCTTCACTGTACCTCAGTTCTTCACAGCTTACTTGTGTTATTCCAAGCAACAACACTCAATGTGGCTTTTAATTCTAATAACAAGAGTCTTCTTATCATAATGATGTCAAATAATGTAAGTATTGATCACTCTCAAGGAGTCCAGCAAATGCCACTTATTTTTCATTATTACATTTTTTGTTTATGTGTGTGCTTTTTTCATGAAGTTCTATTATCCATTGCAGTTTGTGGAATTGAAAGGCAGTGTATTTAAGAAGTTTGATAAGAACAATCTCTTCCAAGTATCTTGCAGTGATGTGAGGGAGCGCCTGCACTTGTCTGTGTTGCTGTTCATAGTAGTGTTGCAGACTATGAAGGAGTACACATGGCGAGAGGAGCGCTTTTGGATACTAGCTCCAGACTGCGTTCTTGTATTAGCATTTGAAGTAATTATTGACTGGGTGAAACATGCTTTTATTACGAGGTACCTAAAACCATGTTTTAATTATCATTTAATATTAAAAAAACAAAAATTTATCAATCAAAACCATAATCATAATAATTACTGGGTTTCATGGTATCCAGTTATTTTAGTGCCTAAAATTTTACAATAATATAATTTAAATTGATTAGTTCTGATGAAGGATTTCCTAGTATACTTACCTAATTCGATTTGGAAGATAAGATAAATAACCTTTATTGCAAAAAAATGCATTCATCAAGTAACAGAAAGTGACTTTATTTTTAGAATCCAGGCAGTTTTATTTTATCACAACAAAGCAATCTCAAAGCAACTTTCTACAGTATCAACGGTTACATAACCTACTTAGATTTATTAAGTTACTACTGCTACTTGTACAAAACAAAACAAAATATTGCAGATTCAACGAAATACCTTACGGTGTGTATAGAGAGTACACAGTGAGTCTGGCGTACGACGTGGCGCAGACGCGGCAGAAATATGCGTTCAGCGATCACTCCGACCTCGTAGCGCGGAGAATGGGGTTCATACCTCTGCCGCTAGGCGTAGTCATTACGAGGGTTTTAGTGCACGCTGTTAAGGTGGATGGGTAAGCTTCTTCAACTAAAATAAGCTTTTCTTACTAATTACAATGCAGTAAAACCAGTTCAATGTGATTTTTCTATTCATACGTTATTTTACCATTCTAGTCCCTGCAACTTGAATCATACTTTCATAAATTATTTCACGCATTTTTCACGATTATTTCTTGCTTGAGAGAACTTTTTGGCTGGCCCCTTTGAAATTGTCTAAATGGGGTTCTACTGTGCTATAATTAGTTACAGTCCTCTCGAGTCTGCACCCTTAGTGTAGGCCTCTTTCAAATCTCCAATCCTCCCTGCTCCCTGGAGCATGCCGCCGATCCGAGATGTTATGAGTCGACCCTGTGTCCTTTTTCATACCTGTCAGGTGGACGGGTTATGTGGATCTATCCTAGGGGAAGCTTCTTGACAAGAAGCTGCCGAGAGGCATACCTAGGCTTCCTCTCATCGCTCTAAAGAGAGCGAGTGTTGTGTACTTGTGTAGAACTCGCCAGGGGCCGTCCGCCATAACAACCCAGAACGGGGCATGCCTATACACACGGCATTTCGGCAAACCCTTCTTTGATATTGTCGTCCCAGATTTATTTTTCTTCTGCCTAAAGGCAGAAAAAGTGAAGTGATAAATCACTACATAACAAAATGTAAATTACTGATATTATTTTTGCAGGTTTGCTGCAATCTTCCTCATATGTATTGCATACATAAGTTTATTGACGATAAGAGTCCTAGTATCTATTGTGATTCTTGGAAAAGCTTGTGATTTGATTACTCAACATCAGGCAGACAAAAACGAAAGTCATCATGCAACACCAAAAAAGTAAGTTGTCAAGTACAGATAATTTTATAGAATGTCTACTAACACATTCTGAAGCCACATCATGATGGCCTCAACAGGTCATTAATAGTCAGAAGACCATGAACGCATATCGCCCATGAACCATATCGCTATGACGATATCTCGCCAGAACATAATCAATTTGTCCTAATTAAATAAATAATTATTTTTAGAGAGGTTAAAGAAGGAACAAAAGAGATTCCCAGCACACACAAATCACCTGAAGCTGAAATTGCACCAGTTAAGAAGCCAGTTCAGCTCAAGTTTCTCATTCCTGACGATATAGTAATGGTAAGTAGAATATCTTACCACGTTAATAATTTTCGGCTAACCATTTTGTAATGATGCCTTCGTGACGGAACTATTGTTTTTTTTTGTCTTTCTACAAATACCAGGTCGAATTAAATCAAAGACTGAAATGAACTGAAAAAATACTTTGATCCGTTTTCTTGAATATCTTACTGATACTTTCGAATTACGGAGTCTTACAAATATACCCATATGCATACCAACAAAGTATATGTTTTTGTATCAATGTATTGTTACGTTAGAGACCATTATTTTAATGCTATTCTTCATAACTAGTTGCCAAACCGTACATGGTTTTACGCAATTCGCCTCTTTAAAGTTGAATTTAATTAATTTCTAGTAGTTTTCAATCTTTGAATTCACACAGATTTCATAGTGTGTTCAATTGAACCAGGTTGAGCCGCTAGTTGACGCGTCGGTGGGCGCCGCGGCCATATTCTCTAACAGCGCGATCGACCTCAACGGCGTCTGCTACCTCAACGATAAGATGAACGCACAAGTGAAGCAGGAGAGCGGGGACTATCTGGAGCCAGAGATGGTAAGGACATCAGCCTGTTCACACCTACCCTTTTTTTGGGCGATTTCCCAGCGAGACGATCTTGCTGCGAGCGGTGGGATCGCAGCGTATACGCCGCGATCTCGCAGCAATAGTTCCGCAATAAAATAAACGCCGCGAGAATCCATCAGTCAAATTCAAAGCGGGCTTCGCGGCGTAATCGCGAACTATCGCTGCGAGCACGCTGCGCGCTCGCAGTCAGATCGCCTCGCAGTGAAATCGCTAGTGTGAACAGGCTCTAAGTTGATCAGGTTGCTTTACAAATGAAATTAACTGTTTTATGTAGCGAGCGAGTATTGTGTATTTTTTTTATAAGGAGAGCTGGCAAAACCTATATAGTTTAGAAGAGAGACTAAAACTAGCTGCTATGCTTTTCTGGCTGACGCCAGTCTCAGCTCGATCGTGATCAGGAAAAAACTTCAACTTTGATTGTCTATTGGCTTCTCCTTGAATTGGTATTCTCCTTCACTTAAATACACAATTTTAAAACGTTGTTTGAGTTTAGTTCTTTTCACTCAAACGATCACACTCGCGTAAGTAGTTGAGGAGTTTTACAAAGCGCCTTATTACAATCTTACTTCATATCAGTTCCATGTGCAAATGCCACCCCTGTTGCCAGTCAACGACTGTGTTCGAGGAAACTTAACTTTTTCATTAATCTAACGTGCCGGAGATGTTCTAGCCCAGCTTTCATTGTAGGTATAACTAGAATTAATTTCTTGAGATGGGGCGTGGCATCCTCAATGCTAACTTCGAACGGCATACGCGCGAATTTGAAGTGAGATTCCATTTTGACGTTCTGTAAAACTCAATAACTACACGAATGATCACACGTGATCGTTTGAAACCGCATACAATTATTTCCGTACAAATGAGGGGGAATTCTAATTCAAGGTGAAGCGAATATACGGTTTAGGATGGTAAGTACGCAGTGTTTGTCGTATCAAACTGTCAATGTTTTGCTCAAGTGTTTGAAGTTCTCAATTCGGGTGCGACTTTTTTAGCACAAGTAACCTATCTACGTCTTTTTTATTATAAAATCATTGGTGTCAAAAGCTTGCGTCTCTTGCGTCTTTGGTAAGATTGAGTTCGCTGGTCAGGTGGACGTGAGCCGCAGCGCGCCCGACATCAAGGCCGCAGGCGTTCCCTCAGCGCCCGGCGCCCCCGAGCGCGTCTGCGAGCCCGACGTCGAGGGGCTCAAGCGGCGCTCCGAGTCTGAGCCCAACCTCGTCAAGGTCGAGGAGCATTACGACGAGACCACATAGCACCGAAGACGCTCTGTATGCTATATTTATTATCTAATTCTATACTAGGGGCCAGGCGCGGATCCACCGTTGGGGGGCCTGTGGGCATGCCCACAACCCTAATTTGCTGGTTGTAATTATAGTAAGACCATGATTGTTCATGACTGAGTTCATACTCCAATCCAACTCTCACTTTGCTATTTTTTGGTGGCTATGCCCACAACCTTTTTTGAAGGCTGGATCCGCGCTTGCTAGGGGCTGATTCAGGACGTGTCGCTGTCGAATGGTACGATAAACTTTTAATTTTAATTCTGTTCCTTGGTATGGGCAGCGTGTTGTTTCATTTCGAAAAAATCTTAGGCCGGCATGTGAAAAAAATATGAGTGATTTAATGTATGAAATTTATCGGATCAGTCGACAACGCCTGAATCGGGGGCCTGGTCAGTGCCGGATTAACCAGGAGTAGCGAATGCTACGGGTTTACACTGCTGCGACCTTTTCATAGAAATTGCTGCAGGCCCGCGTTGCTTAATCCGGCACTGATGCTGGTGACTTTTTGACTCGAGATGAATAACCCCTAACAGCTGACTAATAAGTTTACTGTATAAGTTATTGGTGTTCTAGTTGGAACTTTATTATTTCTAAATTTATTACTTATAAATTAGTAGTAAACAGGTTGAGTGTGCTAAAAATCTCTTTAAAATATGTTTTATTTGCTTGTTTTTTGTAAATTCAATCTCGTTGGGGGTTGTAAAGTGCGTAGAGTCGATTTGTGGCAAACTAGTTCTTAAGACTGGGGTTGCACGATGAGTCTCGCATCAGTTCAGTCCATAGAATAAGTAAAGAAGACAGAAGACTGATTGAATCTAAATACGTTTTCATCAGTCCATTAGCACAGCAGACCGAAAGATCGAGGCCGGACTCATCGTCTAACCCAAGCCCAACCCAATATCTTCTAGTCTAGACGTTGAATGAAGTACGTGAAGTTTTTCTGTTTACCTGTATCTTTAAATAATAAATGTATGCACGGTTTGGTCCATTTTTAGTCAAAAGTGACTTTAAAAGCGGTTGTATGTTACTAAATAAAAACTATTCTAATCTATTTAACTTACGCTTAAATAATATACCGTCAATAATTTACTACGTGGATCACTGAAACTTCATAGTGAAGTTTTGTATATGGTTTCAGTCAGAGCGAAGGCACTTTAGTAATTTTTTTTCGCTAAAAAGCTCGCACATTTTTATATTATCTTTATGAACATCGATAACTAAAAACCAATAGGAACAAAATAACTTGAGAAGTGTCATGCAGACATATTCATTTGTGCTCGTTTAAATAATTAGATTTTTGCTTTAGATTAACGGTAATATGGCTCGATAAAATATTTGAAAGTTTTGAAAGCTGGAGCAAAAAGATAACAGGAGTTTTTTTTTCGTAAATTTATTGCATATTAAAGTTAAACAATGTTGAAGGATGTTTCTGGTCTAAACTCGTCCTAGGTCGAGTAAAGCTTTACCTGCTTATATGACCTGCCTGACCTAGTTTTGAGATGTAGGCCAGTCGGTTATCGATTGTGGGGCCAGAATCCGTGTGTCGCTCCAGTCTCTCTCGTGCCTGCATGCATACCTAATATTAAAAACTGCAATGGAGAGTCAAAAAGTGTATGGACTACTCTTTTATGTGCAGTGGACGAACAATGTGTCGGGTTGTGTACGTCTGTCGGTACGCGTTCAAACCGCGCTACCAGGTGGCGAAACAAATGGTAATCTGTATAAATTGAAAGTGCAAATATTAAATAGTGAATTTTAATTGCACCATGAGGGTATTGGTTGATGTAAGTGTGACAAATATGTAATTAAAATTTAAGACTGAACGTCGTTGGGTGCTTAGTATTTGAATTTATTACTGAACAGTAGTGAATTTCAAAATAAAAATGTAATTTATGTTTGCATACTAATTGTTTATAGTTAGTTAGTATGTCCTGTTTAATAATTTATTTTAGAGCGTTAGATGATTGTGTGGCAATTTTTATATCATTCCAGTGGAAATATTATACGACTTTTGGTGTGATCTGACTATCCCTTTTTTTAAGTACTCACAATAAAAAAACAGTTAATAAATTCAAACGAATCAAATGGCAAGAGCAACTCTAGAGTGTCTAGAGGGTGGGAATTAGGTGTAACATTGCAAGTAACTTTAAGCTTAGGGAAATAAATTCAAAACAAACATTTTAATTCGCTCGTGCCGTAATTTGGTACTAAATATTTTGTTCACTGCTTGTTACTGTCGTTTAGAAAAATCTATTTAAGTAAAGAAGAATCATGTCATAGCGAGTAGGTATAAAACCTATTTTTAAAAAAAACACGTGTCAGGGGTCAGGGGATCATCATTAGTTTTACAAATATAGACAATTGCTGAATTTGAAATTCAAAAACCAGTGACAAATGCGTCCTATTAAACGTTTTTGAACCAAATAATAAGATTAAAAGCGCTTCAGTTTCAGCAAACCTAAATTAAAGTTGAAGTTCATCTTACTTTGGGGATTGTTATGTTATTATAGTTTTTGTTACTGTGTTTGCATAAGTGTAAGACATATTATGTATGTTGTTTATTTATAAATTTTATTACAATATTTTTTCCATATTTTATTTTGCTTCCTATCATATTAATTGACTATACCCGTAAACATTCTACCTAGGTACTAGATTAACTAGAATAATAACTACCTTTATTCTTAAATGCATAAAAAACTATGTGAAGGCTTAAACACATCCGCGATAATTCGTTTTTTCATTTTTTCCTTTTATACATTAAATATTTTGGTTTACGTAAGCTTTTTATTTTTTACACAAAACAAAATAGACTATGCTAAGTACAGAACATTTTATGTTTTATCCTGTCGAGTGAGTATAATAATATAATAGCAAGCATTATGCCGGAAATGTTCCTGGGGTTTAACTTATTTTTCATGCCAGACGTAATAATATGATGTTAGCTGTAGTGGAAAATTGTTTCAAAGTGAAAAAGCGCCGATGACTCAGTGTAGGTATGTAAAGTCGCGGAATGAAAAGGTTGACCAGTTTTCAAACAGATTCATTTACGCGTTGCAAACACATGTTACTTTTTTAAACTGTGTAACAGGCTAGACTCTAGCCTGTTACACAGTTTAAAAAAGTAACATGACAAAGTAACAGTAACAAGTTTTCGGCATACTCTAGCCGCTAGAGTATGCCGAAAAGTATGCTTTATTGTCTGACAGTAAAACTAAAATTCGATTAGACGTTTGTTCTTTCACGATTGACAGTTGAACCAATTGATCTTGTCAATGTCATCATTGAGCAAGCAAAAACAGATCTTAGGGTGGTCAACCCTTTAATTCGTCGACTGTACATTAAAACGCAAGGGAACAACGCAACCATAGACGCAACTGTCCGCAGCGCCCTCTGTAAATTGTCTGTAAACAGAACACAGGCAAAGCGCCACCTAGGTTATCGTTAGCGAATGACGAAAAGCCTCTAAACGAACCTCGCCTTGTTGCTTTAAACTGAACCTCGAAGCATTTCAGTCTTAAAAAGCATGCTAAGCTGTTTAACAGCGAAATAAAGAATTGCGTTCTTATTAAAAGCTCTATAGATGGCGCTACTTGTACTGTGTGTACTGTTGTCAATGAAAGTTTTTATTTTGTAGCTATTTAAATAGGAATTGAAATCCTAGACTTTTATTTACTTGTTTTAATAAATGTAATTTTATAAGAGCTTCCTTTACTAGCTTTAATAGGTTAAAAAATAAAAAGATTAGGTACCATCAGTTCTTAAAAGAATACCTAATTAGTAAAAAGAATTGGCTAGAAAAAATGATGAAGCCTGCATAGATTTCATCAAAAAATGCTCTAAAGAGCAATTTAAAAAATTATTTATTTATTCTTTATTGCACAAAGAAAAAGTACAATTGGCGGAATGCCTAAAGGCATTCTCTACCAGTCAACCATCGGGCGAAGCAGAAACCTTGTTGGCGGTGGATAGAAAATAATAAACCTAAATAAATATAGTAAATTTCCTAGGACTAGAGCAGAAAGATGAGCATGTTGGACAATTAAAACAAAATAATTGGTAAGCGAGTGTTCTGGCAATTCAAGCCCTAGATTGTGAACCTTTGTATACTTTATATTATTTTACTGAACACACAGTAATATTTTATTTTAAATACTTACTATTATCGTTAATAGTGTAGGTTAGGTGTATGTGTAACATGAAAACTGATTGGGTAGTACCAAGAAGGTTTAGGAATATGCGCTTTATTTTTAATGTGCCAGTTTTTCCTAGAGATTGATACGAAAAATGACAAAATATATCAAGCTTGGTTTAGCTCTAGAGTTAGACTAACATCCAAAGCATCTGTATACGCATTTCGTTTACATATCGAGTTCGATAGTATAGGTAAGTATACTTAGCCAAATGTATTAAGTAGGTAAGATATTTACACCTCATGTCAATCGAATCAATCAAATATAACTATTTTTTTTGTTAATTATATTAAATCCAAATATCTTAAAATATAATAGGTATGTGATGCATCTGTTTTTTTCATTTTGGATATTCATATTTGTAGTCGAATTAGCTGTAGCCATTATTATAAAAGATGTATTCATATGTGCCCGTAAATTGAAAATGAGATAGTTTCATTATCAAGTGCCAGTTTCTCTGTAATAAAATACATCAATAACCATAATCTGTATATTTTACATAAAACTCGAACCCAATTTAGATAGTTAGATTTTATTGTTTTTATGTTGGGTTGGCTTTTATCTCAATGCGTTTCGATAAATTGATATATTTATTTTCGTATTTTACATTTTTTTGAATTAATTTTGTAAACAATTATACAAGTTTTAAAAAGAATGGGATGGAATATTTTTTAGTGTTCTTTAGTAGGTAGTAAGAATAACTGGATGTGGTGTGCCAATATACATTTGTCTTTCTAAAATTAACTAATGGACCCATTCTGTTGCCAAGTGTTTTGTGGTTTTACTGTAGACATTGTTACTCGTGAACTACATGGAACGCACATCTTTTGTTCTCCCTGTGTTCGTTTATATTTTCAATATGTTTTTTGCAATATTAACATGTTAGAAGCCAGATTTTTGAGCTTGGCTGCTGGTACCAGAGTGTAATACTGTAGCATAGAGGGCATGTGTTGGATTTTTTTACTGAAGATTCTGTAAAAGGTAAGGAAGTTTGGGATTCAAGGAAATAAAATATTTAAATAATCAAACTTCAAAGTTCAAGTTTTCAACAATTTGTATTTTCGCACCTTAGGTGGTTTCATATTAAATAAAAATTTCTTTTTTCTTATATACACATTAAATCCAAATTTAGTCAGAGTGTATTTACAAATATATTAAATAGAATTTAGTAAAAATTAGTGAGATTTAACAATACCTACGTACTTATGACTATTTATATTTTAGAACATCAACAACATCTTTCACTCTGGTGAAATACATAAGGTAGCTTAAATTATTAACCATACTTACACAAAATTCGTAGGTAAAGATTTCGTACCCACATACTAGGTACTTAACATGTAAACACATTAAAGTTAGATCATTGTTTGTTAGAAATTTACTAAGTTCTAGGAATGAAAATGTAATGTAATCGTGATGCGATCACACACATGGCTTTGTTACGTCACAGAAGTGTCAACAATGTTAGGCCGGACCCGCGTCTTCCACGACCCTCGCCACCGTAACCTAATACGAACCACGTATACCAAAAACGTTAACGCGATGCAACATTACGTAAAGTGTGTAAGAATTTAGTCTTCTCCGTTACAATTGTCACTCATTTGACAACATGAATTATTTTTTATTTTAATATCTATCTACTCTAGCCTTTTCTATCGGAGACTTCGTCTCTTTTATAACAGTAAAAATATTATAAACTCGTACACCTCATTCTGTTTGCAAGCGAGCCCCGGTACCGGGCCGTGCGTACCCGGAGGCCTACTCCTGTTCTGTACGAACATGTTTTAGCGAATATTCTGCTATTTTTTTGTTTGTGGTAATTCTTTGATTGTGTAAAATGTACATGTTAGATGATTATCGACATGTAGTTTTTTTCTATTTCAACATTGTGTTTTATCAAAAGTATCAAATATATCGGAGTAGCCCTCCGGTCGGGTGCCGGGTGTTAGCTTTCGGCCTCTGCAAAAAGAGCGAGCACTGAATATTGCACTTGTCTTACTTGCGGTACAAATGAAGGCGCAGGAGTTAGTAACATTATTGTCAGTTATCCTAAATTCATAACGACCAACATTTTGAGAGTCCCACCCTGTTGTGTTGTCATCACTGTTTGTTTGAACGTTTGTGTTTTCTATGCATCGTTTGCTCAAATTTTGCATTACCTAGATTCTTTTTGGGAATATTTACTTATTCTAAAGTAAACAATGAGTAACAAAGTGAATCATCACACGCCATTAGTGATTTACATTAGGTATCATAAGTCGAAGGCATTTCTATAATTAGATATTTGAAGAAAAACGTCTATTTGTGCTGAATTTTGTACTTATATCGGCAAATTAAATCAACTAAATTTATAGGTATTACATTAGAGTGGTAGCTACACATCTGTAAAGTTTACTGGCATTATCTGGGTCTCTTCCACAATGTGCTTATTATTTTAATTTAAATTACCTGATTGGTATATCACCATGGGCGTGCTTTGCAGCAGCTCGATGAATCATTTAAAGTCTGAATCCCTGTTTTCGTTACTGGCGATTGTGGAAGAGGCCCGTTTACTGACACACGACACCAGTCATATTCATTACAGTCAACATTTGTCGATGTAATCAATCACAGTAACTGAAATCTAAATTTTTAGAAACAAATCTTATACAATTAAATCTATACAAAAACTTATGAGTATTATAAATTAGGGGCCCTCTCTATAGGTACTTGAAAATAATTAATAATGATTAAGAGATCATAATTTACCGCCATACGCTATTTACTAGATTAGTCTATAATAATACGCACATTACAAAAATATATGCCACTGGGAAAACGCAATAGTGAAAGTACAAAGTAACAAGTGCGTTGAAGTAGATAACACGATGTCATGACAGCTGAAGGGAGCCGCGCGGCGCGCACTGTCGCTTAAGGTCGCGTACAGGAGCGTACGGTCGCGTACAAGAGCGTACGGTCGCGTACAGAAGCGTACGGTCGCGTACAGGAGCGTACGGTGCGCGAGGCTCGCATTCCTCTAAGAAGCGGAATTGAGCAAATTTTGTTAAATTAAAATTGTTTGAGCAAGAGAAGACCGTGACATTAGCCGTCGAAAACATTTAAAATAAATAGAAAAATAATACGTAAATAAAGGTACATAATTAATTACTGATAAAATAAACAATAGTCGACATTTTCACGTTCACTTTATCTTCGACTAGAAATATAAAACAAAATAATGTTATCACTTATTTAGCAGTCGTGTTACACTTAGTATAAGTAAGTATATAAATAAAAATTGCAGTGGCACGTTGTAAAGTTAAATTAATGGCACAGTTTCACGTTAGTTTTGTAAAGTATAAGAATATTAAATATACCTACAATAGTAAGAGTTGGTAGTCCCTGTTAGAGAAACATTTACCATGTCTAATCATAATCATCATCATAAATAGACATAACCAACACTGCAAAGGAACTTTGTTAGATCTACTTACAATACGTGGTAAACGTTTACTAACCTCGTACCTGCAACAGGCTCACCAATCATCATTCTCCACGATCACATCAATGAACATTGCACGCACCTCAAATTTAAAAGTATATGTATGACCGATATCAATGCAAGAAATTTAAGCTTAGCTACAGAACTATCGCCAGACAGAAAGATATGTGTTTACAATACGTCGAACACGGTAGCGACGCAAACATTAACAATAGCCACGCCTGCCGCACTGAAACGTATCGACGCGCACTGGACACTTAGGCCGTATCGTTTCATATCTACGCTTGTTCCCAGTCGTACCAATCAATTAGCCTACCTATCTAAATAAATACACCGACTCAACTCCCATCATGGTAATTACAAATACGTATAAAAAGATATATATTATATATAAATTTCAGTGAATTTACAATGTAGAGTTAATAAAGCTTCGTTAAAGACAATCTTGTACACCTAAGCGATGAAATTATTTTATAACTTCAACGTGAAAATATAAAAGTTCAACGTTCCACGGGCGCGGATGCCGCTGATCCCGCGGACGCTTCGCTGTCGCCACTGAAGTGAACGGACGCGCGCGGCTCGAGTGCAGCCGCGGGCGCGGGAGCGGGAGCGGGCGCGGGCTAGAGCGCGTGCGGGTCGTGGTGTCCGGACGGGCCGCCTCGCTCGCGCTTCAACCGCTGTTTCAGGTGAACTTTCGCGTGCCTCTTCTTCTCGTCTGAACGCGCAAACTTGCGCCCGCAGATGTCGCACGCGAATGGCTTCTCGCCGGTGTGCGTCCGCACGTGCGTCGTTAGGTGGTCTGATCTGCTGAACGATCGCATACAGATCCGACACTGGAACGGCTTCTGACCGGTGTGGATGCGGATGTGCCGCGTCAACTCGTCCGATCTGGAGAAGCGTCTGTCGCATCCATCGACGGGGCACGCGTACGGCCGCTCGTGGACGGGGGTTTTGCTAGGCCTATTCGGGTACTTCCGCGGTTTGACCGCCACGAGCCTCAGCGGCTGGGTGCTCTGCTGGTAGACCTGAGAGAGAATCTCGTGGCCCTTGCTCGTGGATGGGTTATACTCGGCGAGTTGCACGGGTCTATCGCTGACGGGACTCGGGTAGGGCTCGCGTTTGGGCAAGCCGGAGGGTCCCGGCGTCGGTTGTGGGGCGGGCGCGTACTCCTGGGTCTCCCAGGAGTGCTGCGGCTGGGGTTGTGGGGGCGGGCGGTACTCGCAGTGTTGCGGCGCGGGGCAGTTCTGCGGCGGCTGACAGTAGGAAGGCTGACAGTCGGGCGGCATCAGATCGACGCGCTCCTCGTACTCCTGCTGGAAGTACTTGTCGACGCTGCCAGGGCCGGGCCCGGGCGGCAGCAGCCACTGCAGCGGCGGCGAGGGCGCGCGCTTGGCGCCGGCGGGCGGCCCGTACAGCGAGGCGCTGGCGCTGGACGCGTTGCTGCCGTCCTCGGCGCGCGCGCCCGGCGACAGCGACGCCTCGTGCTTGTGCCGCCGCGGCGAGCAGCCCAACGACAACTCATCTCCAGGTAAAGTACCTGCAACAATTGAGAGATACTCTATTAGCACGGAAATTGGCTTTGCTAAATCATCATTGTTTGTAATAGTTGTAAAAAATAGTATTCAAGTATGTTTATCCGTTGTCTAGTATCCTATAGCACAAGCAACTAATTGCTTAATTTGAGGCTATATGACGCTGTGTGGCATGATGTCCAGGGTTATTTATTTATTATTTTATTGTCGCTTTCATGCTATTCTTATTCGGAAATATTTTTGCATTGCGTTAATAACTTCTTTTGCATTTACACAAGTACCTCATTGTTTTCATTGGTAAACTTTTTTTAGTTAAAAAATATGTCATCTGCTCTTCTGTAGGTACCCTTTTTAAATTGCACATCTTTAAGGAAATACGGTGGTAAGTACTACAGTGCGTTTTCTTTGCTCTATGTTGTTAGAAATGTCTGCCTACGAAAGCAGATTGGGGCAGAGATCAAAAGATATTATGTATGATATAATACATGTAGTCAGTAATAATTTCAATTCAATAACAATTCAGTAAATATAAAAAGGTTTATTTATATCAAGCGGTTTAAAGTGGTCCTAGGTAATTTGATTAATACTCGTACATGATACATTGCATCATGCTTCTCGGGCTCTGTTATTTGATTAAAATGATTAATATAAGTGTTTATTTCGTAAAGTAAGTAAGGTTTTTGCATGAATTGTATGTAGAGTACGTAACGCGAGCGGAAGGCAGTTCGGCGATAGCGCGCAGGAAGCGATAGCTCTATCGACGGTATATCCGAACAAGTGTCCAACCATTGACCCTCACCTACTGTTTAAATCTAAATCAAATACGCGTTTGTTATTGTTAGATTTCTCATAATTGTTAAATGTTATCAGTTTTTTTCGTGGCTGACAGTAAAACCTGATAAACGACAGTCTCTACATTTGTTCCAGCTATGAGGTCTCCGACGGCATTTATTCATTGTTGTATTGGCTAACTCATCCTGTTCCTATCTTTTGTTTGTTTTAGTATTAAAGTACACTAGCTAACAAACAGATATTTCTAAAAGTCATTTCCATACCGCTTTGCCAATTTTTACTAAGTCTGTATTTAATCACTTTCAACCCTTCATGCACTTCTGGCAATCGGGTAAAATCTATATTTATTAAAGGTTACAATAAAGAACTTATTATTTTAAACCAGGGCCTACCTACTACACAAGTCTCTATAATTTTGAAATATCTTACCAACCAAGTTTAAAAAACATAGTTTAATAGTCGTAGTCAAACACAAAAATAATGGTCTAAGCGAAATGAAAATACGTAAGTATTTGAAACTTTGCCTATTTTTATTTTTTTTGCTATAGTGCTGATAAGTTACCAAAACAATATTTATAAATAAACAAATGAAATATTTCATCTAATCCGAAACTAGGTGTTTTCACTGTGTTCATAAATAAAATACTTTTGTACCTAGTCGTTTAATAATTAGAAAAGAACTATGTCAGCGAAAATTTAATTAGGTATAACCTGAAGAAAAACACGTGAACACGTTTTGTCACGTTCGGAAAGTTACGGTTACCAATTAAAGCTGCGGTAAGGTTTTTTCCTTAAAAACCTGGGTAAAACTTTTGTGTATCACGAAATATTCCAGTCCAAGATAGCCATCTTGGCCGTTTGTAATATTCAATGGTAATTGTAACCTTAATTTGATTGGTTCTGTTTTCCTCATGATAGTAGGGTAGTTGGTAGAGTCCTATACACTACCACTATCTGTAGTTAATTTCTTGAGCAATGGTAATTTAGCTTGTGTTAAATTTGAAACTGAACTATTTCCTACATCAAAATGAATTTATAAAAATATTGCTAATTTTATTGCTATAAAATAGCAATTTTATTTACATTTTGCCTTATGTCATGTGTATGTCAAATGTTTTTCTAGATAAATATAGTAGTAGTTAGCCTTAGTATTGACTTAAATTCCTACGTACCTACCTACAATGCTAGAATAGTTTGATACCTGTACGTCAGTAAAAAATGAAATAAAGTATATTTCCTTGAACTTGGTCATAAGTAGAAGCTGATTAATATCTCTGTCTGTGATACTATTATGTTAACCGGTTCAAAATAATATGAATAGAGGTTTGAAATAATAAGTTCTTAATCGAAATATTTAAAAAGCTCAACTGTGATCGGCTATCAATATAACAAGTTTTTAATTTATAAATACGTAACAAAAGCAGGAATGTTTCCATAAAACAAAGGCATAGTTACCCGACGGAGAACCATATGAGACATCACTTTTACAATAATTATCACTTATGCACTTGAAGAGCTTTCTAACTTTAGAAGCTCTACATAGAGCTGTAGCAATGTCGCAGGAATGCCCGATTCAGCCCCGTATCGATCCGACCATATGACGGGCGCTGAACTTTCCATTTCACTTTTACAACGAGCACTGAAACTGAATTTGTCGACCGCATTTCTTTAGTTTCGGAAAATTATGAGAGGCGAATACTAATGAACGGAAACAGTGACACTATGAACCATGAAGGGCACAGATGAACACGCAAAGAGATGGAAACCGCATTGTTTATTTACAATGTTATCGGGCGCTCGCCGGCGGGGGCGATCCCGCCTACGGTCTCGTCGCGTGCGTGTCTGACTCCATGGCATCGGGGAAGCCGCGGGGTGGAACTGAGAGCGGGTCGCACCTGATATAGGTGGTGGTTCCAGCAGGCTCGGGAAGAATGCGGGCAGGTCCGAAGTGGTGACGGGCGTGTTGAGGTCCGACGGAGTGCCTCCTGCGGTAGCCGCCGGGCCGGGCTTCAGCGCGCAGTCGAACCCGAGGGAGCCCACGTCTGCCAGCGAGAGCAGATGAGGCCCCATCGGGAGCTCCGCGTCCGTGCCCATCCCGTCCGGCACCACCTGCTCCTCGGCCCAAGGGCCGATCGGTATCACGAACAACGCCAGCGTGAATGCGGCCTCTCGCGCGGCCGGTGCGAAGGGGACTGGCGCCGCGCGTCCCCGCGTCGCAGTTTTATCAATGGAGCCGTGGTCCCATATTCGGTAGCGGCGCGCGCAGCTCCGCCAATGGCAGGGCGCGCTGCCCCCCCGCGCTGACGTCACCGCCCGCTCCGCCCACCGCCCGCGCCGCCCCGTGCCACCCGCCCCCCTCGCCTCGAAGCCTCCGACCAAGTTTCCGCGCTCGCCTCCATTCAACAATAAGCGACGCGTGCCGGCCGGCCGGCATCGCTTCATAAAAACATTTGATTGTTATGCGTTCTGATAGAAGACATCTTTTCATTATGATTGTATGCGAACTGTGGCATTAATTTTCCTTACTTTACCGCCACTATTATCTTTGACCAAGTATGTTATATAAATGTGCGGTGCAGCGGACTGCGGCGTTTTGCGCTGACTCTACCTTTTATTGAAAAAGTATCAACTAAATGTCGTTTAAAGTACCTATGCACCGACGAAAGGGCTCCGTTTAGCAAAATGTACAAAATTATGTTGAAAAGCTCTTATGTCTGAGATTAATAGAGAGAGATAATGTAGAGAGCGATACTTAGATTTCCCTTTTTTATTTACATAGGTATACAACATGAGTATGGTGTAGACCACATTAAGACTATCAAAAGGTTACTACACTTTAGTGGCTAAGAGTTCCTACACTAAGATATTGCAAATTGATCAATGATGAAATTTCTCATTTCATGCCTACAATCATTTATTAAAAAAAATAATGTGATAAGTAGGTACCTGCTGAGAATTACCAGAAGTGACTCCTTTGTGCCTCAAAGTGAATATTAGTTTTAAATAATATTATTATGACTGTTACGTTTGCCTTGGTTGGATGCATCCTATTTACTTATTTTATTTTCTGACTTGTTACGATAAATATTATGAGCAGTTTTTTTTCATAAACGACATTTCTTTGCATTAGCAAATAGCATGTGATTTAAATCTAGAAAAAACATAAATCTAGCGTATTCAACCTTAAGGTAACTTTGAGATTTGAAGATGTAATTTAAAGTAGTTTATCTAACTTTTCATTTATTAAAGCAGAATCGATCGGGTGAGTGTTAGCTGGTGGTTTACAGTAATTGCGCAGACGGCGGAGTAGGCCTGCGAGTGGGCGCTGCCCAACTGGCGAGTGACAAGATCAAGGCAATATAACGCTAACCAACATTTATTGCTCAACAGTTAACACCACAAAACACGGACGATATATGACACTCTGAACGAATTACAATAAACTACATTTCCCCTTAACATGCTCTGTCAGATCCAGAATAAGAAAGTTGACCTGGCTGTAAATTTCGCCCGACATTTCCCTATTTGGTGTTGTCCCTGTAGCCCAAACAAATTTATACAAACCTGGTACTGTAGGAATATTTGTTAGCAGTAACAAGACTATACGTTTCCTCATAACTATATCTTCCAGAACTAATATTAACAACCACCTGCCTTTTATTTCGTTAACATTTATAAAATCATGGTTATTGCAAAAAAAAAAATAGTTTTTTTACACAATCCTCTATTTTTAGGTAGTATTGTCAAATCATTTTGAAAACATATGATCGCATTTTTTGGTTTTACGTGTTATAATGTACTCAAGTACCTAAATATTAGGTTCCAATATTTTCATGAAATTCTAGAATGAGCCACCCCAACACTTGTTACCTCTCATTCATGGTTTCAAAACCCTCAATTAAGATTTCTACATAAATAGTGTTGTACCTACTACTTCTAGGTTACAGGTTTACTTCGTATTTCAACCTAATAAGCTGGGGTGGCATTCCGGCTAACATCACTTCACATCACAGTGCTTCACGCTTACTTCAGTCATCTAAAGGAAAATACTTATTCAAAGGGCAGCCCCTTTTAATAAGTATTTTCCTTTATTTTTAACATAAATAATAAAAAAATGGTATTTGGCTCAGTTCTTTTCTTTCAAACGACCACAGTTGTAATTAAATTGTACACCACGAGAGAAGTGAGTTTTGGTACCAACCGGAATACCATAGCTGGTCGCTTTTGCTTATGAATTGGTAAGTAGATAATTTCTGCTTCGCTTCTTTGTCTTTGCTTTGGAAGGCTTTTAGCTGTTGTGCTTTCTAACTTCATTTACTGTGGATTAGTTAGTTTTGTGTGCTGTAAACAACGTGTTACTACTAACTTCTACATTTAACAAAAAATAGGAGGTGACTCGTCACAAGTGCACTTTGTGTTCCTGAACAGCGGGCTGTGCGGTTATTTCTCAATGTTGAGTGTGCTGGAAAATAAACGTATCTAGAAACCCACTACGAGTCCATAGCGGTCGGTGTTCAGGTACTTTACAGTTAGTAAATGAATTTAGTTTGCTAGCTTCCTCACTAACCGTTTGCTTCTTGTACAAACGCAAGATTTTAATCGAATGCACTGACTAATTATGCATGAAATAACACTACCTATATTTAAAAGACTTGCAGCATGAGCAGTTACCGACTTGTGAACACACCTCCTCCTATATAGGTTAAGGGTATCACTACTGATCAGCACGTGACGCGGAGACTGCAGCCAACGCAGGCCTGCGCAGGCGGCAGGACAACGTCCGAGTCGCCGGTGCGGCGAGTGGCCGAGACACGCCGACGCCTGATCGGGCCCACATGCAGTCGCTAACCCAATTATCGCGTAACGGAGACGATAAAGAAAAATAACAAACCCACGATTTTACCGACGTCTAATTATAGCGCGCTATTTGTGAGTGCGCGGGCGCAAGCGGCATAGCGTGGCCGCGATGTCAGGGCTATTCCTGGCTGTCAGCTGACGCTCCCGCGCCGAACGCGCTCGTAAACACCACGCAACCGATTGACGTAAAATGCGAACAATCGAGTTTTCAGCAGGTGAATCACGGTATGAAAACGTCCTGCGGGAAACGTTCCAAATTTAACTTTGCTGATTTTGGTTCGGACTACAGAGGCGGGGTTCTATTTCGACCCGTTACATCAGTACTCATTGTCTATTTTGGTCGCGAATCTATTTCGCTTCTTCTGAGCTATTGAACTTAGGAAATAGTAAACATTTTAATTACTAACAAGTGAGTGATTTGTCATAGCACAACTGCACGAGTACGTCATGGCATCTGCACCTCAGATAAACCTAATGGTAAAAGCGCTGTTATTTTTTACCACTTCTAAACGACAGGCTGGATAAGAAGAGATAGTATTTCCCCAGTTTAATAATTTTATTTAGGTACCTAGAATTCGTAGCTGCTAGTTAACTGTTAACTATTTTGGACAGTGTGTAAACTAAAAGTGTCACGGCATGTCACAGTGAGTGTCCTCGTGTAATTTGTACAAACACACTTGTATACACTTGTTATGAGTCGTGCTGCAGCTTCCCACGGTGTGTCGCCGGCGCCGAGCCACCGACCGGCAGACTTGTGGGTGAGGCTACTAAACAGCGTTAGGATCGAGAACCTTTGCACAGCTACCTACCCAAGTTTCTATTCAGCGTGTGTAGTGGTAATGTGATTTGACGTTAAGTGTTTATACAAGTCACGTAGCAAGGTTTAATGTCAATCCCAATAAAATGAAGTCCTATGGCACGCAGCATCACTTTAGTTGTGTGAGCTATCTACGATTTTTTAGTGATTAGTAGACATATTTCCTCGCTTTACCTACATGCATGTTTAATAAGTGATATTACGTGCATAACTATACTCGGATTTTTAATTGTAGTCAGTGAAATGACATTTTCAGTGTGGCAGGTTTTCAGTCCCAAATAAATAGTGATGTGGTAAATCGAGTTTTTACAATTAAAAGTTAGTCGACATTACAGCCTGGCAAAAAAGTCGTAGTGAATGACCACGTCCCACTTCCATATGTCATTACTGGCAACACACACTGGTCAGACTTTCGTTTTGAGACATAGAGGTATTTCGGTAAACTGTATTTAGTAAATAGATTTTCAGTTTCAAAATGTTTTGGTGCTGTATTATATTATTTACAGGTAAGAATTTCCTTTATTAACAGGTCATACAACTGGAAAAGTTTGGGAGGATACAACAGTAGAATCTTCCATACAAGTGTTTTCTAAAGGTTTGACTACAGGCCTAAAGGGCCCAACCAGCAAAGGACGACGCCTTATAATTTCATATATAGGCAGTGATGAAGGTTTTGTAGATTCCGGTTTACTTATTTTTGAATCAAATAATAATAGTATGGACTATCATGAAGAGATGAATTCAGAATCGGAGTCGGAATCAATAGCAACCGTAACGAATAAAAACGTATATAATTACTTGTATTTTGCTGACTTTCAAGTGTTAATTCCCCTGAACCTCTTTGAACATTTTTTTTCCAGCTATGGTTATAATTTTTTAGTGAGAAGTTTTAATATGGAGGTAGGGCCCATATTTCTTAAATCGTAATTATTTAATTCGTTTTGTACTATTAAATATTTACAATTATTTAAAAAAGGCTTTGATACCTCATAAAATAAATCATGACTAAATGTCTAAGTCTAGTGATTGCCGAACGTCACTATTGTAGCGGGTCACCCTTTTTTGTATCAGTCACTGTTGAAGTTGTCATTTCGCTGACTACAATTATTAATCGTACTATACGTACCTTCAGGCTTTTCCTGTAGGTTATACCTACCTATTTATATTTTAGAAAATATCAGAGTTTAATTGACCCGGACGATTTTTTAAGGATTCATCTGACACGTTCCAGTCATGCATTCCGTGCTTGATGTTGCGCATGGTTTATGCTGCGGTTACTCAGGTGAATGCGTCTGTGAATTGTCCAAACACTCATGTTGTGAGTCGTAAGAAAGCCGCGTCCCAGTCACTGTTTTGGCACTTACCCGCCGATGGAATGTGTTCCTTCCTAGCGGGGCCCTCCGAGCTAGACTTGTAAAACTAATGGCAATGCTTCCGTGGCTCAATGTACCTTTCGAGTTTATCAACAGAATTGAATGTACCTCCACCATTTTGGCAGAAATTACGATAAAGTGACTGATCTTCCCAGCTGGGCCCTCGGCTGTTTGACGTTAGAAATACATAAAAAATATACTGATCTAATATATTTCCAATGTACCTCCCGATTTATGTATCAATTTTAAGGAATCCATTATAGTACCGCAGAAATTCAGCTTGAAAGTTTTGTCTTCCTAGCTGGGCCCTCTGTAACTAAAGTGAATAGGAATAAAAAAAGTATACAGTTTTTATGTTTTTCCAATGTACCTCTTAGTTCTTCGCAGTTTACCAAATTTAGATGCAAAATAGTGATCTTGGTAAATTGTTATGTACTGTTGTACACGCTTGGTAAGGTAAGGTCAGCAATATTATATTTTCAGCAATAAGGGTAGCTGTGAATAGTTTGTCATATTATTTTATCATCAGTTAGAAACGTAGCACTGCGTTATAAATATTTATGTGGAACACAAAATGAACAATTATGGGGAAAACCAGTGCAGTTTGTGTTTTAGAACAAAAACTTATTGTACAAAAGTACCAAGACGTGTTACGAGATGTTGATTCTGATATCCGGAACACGGGTGCTGGAGCTACCTCAGTCAGGGCAATGTAAATAATATAATTATTATCTATACTCATAATAAATCTGTAGAGAGGCCAATTCTGTACATGAAATATATTTAAAAAATTACTATCTAGGGGTGATTCCCTAATCACTACTGATGCCAAAAATGCAAACAGTAAAATTTTTGTCTGTCTGTCCGCTGTATATTCGTTATAGAAACAAAAACTACTTTACGGTTTTTAACGAAATTTAGCACAATTATTCTTCATACTATTAGGCAGGTTAAAGTATACTTTTCATTTCGCTACGATCAATAGGAGCAGAGCAGTGAAGGGTAATGTTGGGAAAACGGGAAAATTTACTCCATTTTTTTAAACATAAAAACTACTAGTTAAAATGAAACTCTACAGTAATATAGTTTATGCATCTGAATAAGACATTACAATTACTATTTATAAAGATATTTCACATTTTTTTTATCTCAAGTCCACGCGGACGAAGTCGTGGGCGGCCGCTAGTGTGAAATATAATTATTATATTTCATAACATCACACACATATCATAATATTAAAAGTAGATAACTCCGTATTTATAATTAAATCAACATTTTCCTAACAAACAACAAGTTTTCATTTAGTTGACACACTAACTTTTTTTGCTAACTATACTTACCAAGCGTGTTCTGTTATTTACGAATATCGTAATTTTTGCATTTAAATTTGGTAAACTGCGAAGAACTAAGAGGTACATTGGAAAAACATAAAAACTGTATACTTTTTTTATTCCTATTCACTTTAATTACAGAGGGCCCAGCTAGGAAGACAAAACTTTCAAGCTGAATTTCTGCGGTACTATAATGGATTCTTTGAAATTGATACAGAAATCGGGAGGTACATTGGAAATATATTAGATCAGTATATTTTTTAGGTATTTCTAACGTCAAACAGCCGAGGGCCCAGCTAGGAAGATCAGTCACTTTATCGTAATTTCTGCCAAAATGGTGGAGGTACATTCAATTCTGTTGATAAACTCGAAAGGTACATTGAGCCACGGAAGCATTGCCATTAGTTTTACAAGTCTAGCTCGGGGGGCCCCGCTAGGAAGGAACACATGCCGATGGACAGGCTAATAATACTACGTGTTGCAAATGCAATTCTAGGTGACGATGTCACCGCAATCCATAAATATCTCTCGCTATGTTTATCATTAGTTCCACTGTGACTCACTGCAATTTGATGCATGACGTTCAAATCGGAACGCATCTTGCTGCCGCCAAGTTATGCGGTAACGAAGTTCAAACGTAAGAGTCATTGCACCAAATTGAGACTGAATATTTTCCGTATTTCATTATGTCACGTATACCTAAATGTAACTAGCGAACAGTGCTGCACTCTAGATTTTAGAAATAAGAAAGAAACTATTTCATTGGTTACTTAGCAAACACAAACAATAAAGGAAGAAATCAATCAAGTACTTAATCCTGCTAAGTAGTAGTAATTAGCCCATATACGTAGGAACCACTGTTCTAGGTATGTTTTTTTATACAATGCTTGAAGCGGGCACCGAAATTTATTCAAGCTAGTACTCAATCTACTGTGATTGAATAGGTATTTTCTACGAAAAAAAAGAAAATGAAAAAGTTTATTTGGCACACATTTTGTAATAACAACTCTCAATCTACATATGTAGGTATTCACATTATGGAAATGATTCATGGAAAACTGATTTCATTATTCTGCTCTACTTAAAATTATCAGCCACCCTCGCAGACTAATACGCAGTTATGATTAACATTATTTAAACGTCTTAACCACAGCTTGTAAGATTTCGTTATAAAATTAAGCTAAAATACGAGTAGACCTAGTTCAAGGAAGTTCTAGGAAAAGTGGCGCAGTTATAAGGTTTTTTCGTTATCGTCACTAAGAATATTCACTTCAGTTCAGTTCACTACTAGAAATACTCATTATTGATCATAAAATATGTTTAAGTCGTTCTTTTAAATATTTTCCTACAGTGCCAAGACCACCATATACCCTAATCTGTGATTTAAAGCATGTTAAGCACAGTTTTTTTCATTTTTCGTCGACCAATCTTGTTAGTTGACATTGGATTTGATAAATGGTTAATTTGATCATCCGTGGCAGACAAGTGTTGTGTTACACAAATAAATCCATTTTCTCGTTTGATTTTGTCTAAAAAATACATATTCTATCTTCGTGTGTTGACCGATAACGAGCTCACGAACGCGCGATGACGCGCTGCGCCTCGCGAATAGAGCGCGCTCATCCCGCAACAATGCTGGCCATATTGGCAATCGTCCGGCACGACCCGCGTCAGCGTCACGCTGTCACGTTTATTATTACGCTGACGAGACACTCGAAAGCTCCATCGAGCGAAATCATCAGTCATCGCTGACGTAGGTAACGCCGTGAAAAGCAGACGTTTATCGCTTTTCATTTGAAGACTTTGTGTAATCAGCCATCCGACGTAATCGCCGTGCGTATGTAATCGTGTCATGTATAAATAAATGGATCATGTGAATCACCGTGTAGAAAACTACATGCTACATTGCGTCTTCTATATTTACCTGTGATGACTAAGTATGTAGGTAATATTCGCTTGTTGTCAAGACTATAGGTACGAATAATTTGAAAAATGGAATGGTACCTAATGAATAAACTGAAATGAAGACGTAAGACTACTTTAGTAGAATTAAGGAAATCAATTTTAAATCGTTCGGCATTCTTAGATAATAAATATTGTGACTCTTGGATTTTTGTGGTGGAGTCTATGAGGTATTTTAGTGAATAACTCGATTTTATAAAGGCAACAAAACCCCTGTGGACGCAAGCAGAATTTGCCTGCATTCTCAGAATCATGTTGTTAGATGCTGAAGGGAGTCTCCACCACAGGGGTGTCGCTGGCGTCACGGCCGCCGCCCGCCGCCCCCCAGGAATTATACGAGTGACGCACTCGCTTACCCTCCTCCTTTTATTTCTTGATTCATGATTTATCAGTTCTTGCTAAGTGGTGACTGTCATTATTGTACCTACCAACAAGCTTTGCAATAAGTAGGAGTCCGAAAGAGGAAGTGGTATCTAATCATTACAATAACCATCTTTTATTACTTTTTGTGGCTGAATGAAGTCTGTCATTAGACTCATTAGGATTCATTTATGTTCGTGGTTTAAATCTTAATATTCTAACCTTCCTACTATTACTTTAATCATATACAAAAGCTACCCATTTAGCTACTCTTATAATTCAGTGATCTTGACCAGCTCAGAGGCTCTTCAGTGGTAGTTTTCAAGTTAAGCTAAGCCATTCGTTCGTTAAAAATACTGTTTACTGCCATCCAACGTTCTGGGAGAATACCAATTGAATGCCAAGAGATTTGAATAAAGCGGAACACTCCGCTGCAGTCACAGATAGGCTTTAATGGTAATGAGCTTGTGTTGACTTTCCTTAAACTGTATGTCTAGTCTAGAGCTTCATGCTACAATCGTAGAAGCCTAGTCTTAAAAAAAAAAAGGTGCTAAAATGTTGCATAGCTCTTCTTAAGTAGGTAATACAATATTTGACACACACCGATCACATGTCTCCATCAGGGGCTGTCACGCCCACCACAAAGAGGCCTGTCTCTCTTCGCAGACTACATTGTAGACTTATTCCGTGTCGGCCCGTTTGCATCGACCCTTGCTACAGTGGAGTAGGTTCATGGTATCAAAACAAAACAAACTACCTACCAGAACCATAACTGAGGTAATAGGCTTGCTGCATGAGCACCTACGTCAGAATGTTAAAGGTATGTCAGTTTATTCCTGTAACAGGGCAAGTGACATCCTTCTCTCTCAGTATAATTTTAGAAAAGTACTTAAATGTTGTTTGTAAGTAAAGTAGGCTGTACTGTAGGTGTCATTATTTTTACTACATTGTACATATTGATTTTTTAACTTCATAACAGAGCAGAGTTCGTCATTGTTGTTATGATTACGTGATAATCATGAAATGGCTACGAGGCAAGTAAGTGCATAAAGAAATAACTGTACTTATTATGTTAGAACTGTTAGTATGTTTAATTTAATTAGGAGTTTTTTAATTATTTAATTAAACTTCTTGGCGTAAATTATTGTGCAATAATAATGATGTAACGATTGAATTGCTGGTTGTAGTTTTAGCCTTTCTAGGTATAGGTATTTATTGTTAGCTGTCGGAGAGGTTTTAGTGAATTACGCATGTACATTGAGTGGCCACTCATATTAATGGTGATAAAGAGAGGGGTTTATAGCTAATACGTACGTAAGCATGTTTTATCAATTGTAATGACGTCATTGCAGAAGTGTCAAAAAGCAGTTTTTCGGGAAGCATTCAGGCGTGCGTCAGCCGGCCACCTGTTGAGTGCGAGCTGCCCTTGTGTGGTAACCTCAGCCGGGGCCGCGCGCGATCGATATCAATGACGTACGGCCTCATTCATAAAAGGGGAGGCAAGGGGGCAACCCCTCCCTTCCGCAGGCACACCCCGTGCCGTGCGTACCCGGCCTCGTCCCCACACCACGCGCCAATTCCGTGAACTGGCTGTAATTCATGAATGGGCCGCATACATTAGCACACTTCGCTAGGTAGATATTACTTTGCTAAAGCAAAGTTGCAGAATAGTTCCACATGAAGAATAAACAATGCCTGTGTGGATATATGGTAATGTAATAAAAGCTTTGTACGCAAATTACATTATTTTATTGAGCTGTTTTTCTTAACACGCATAAACCTATGTAAATGTCGTTTGGTAAGTACAAACAAACTGAACAAGACTATTGTATCTATGTACTTGTCTATACCTACCAGCGTTATTAGTAAAAGTAATTTATGATGTAAGCGTTAGCTTGCTTTGGTATTGTATTTAAATTTCAGTTTGCGAATTGTAAGGTATTCATATTTCATTGTCCAATGTCTATGTTTGTATGTTAGGTAGGTCTGTTTTGAATGAATAATATTTATTATTATTATTTTATTGTAAGCTTTCTAATGAGTCATCCTCATCGGCCGTTACGCGGCCACAAATCTTGACTAGGTCATCTCTCTAGTCCTAACCTAAATTTCTATGCATTCGCTTTTGATTCAGGTAGTTATATCGGGTCATTTCAATGTGTTTAAATGTAATTTGTTTTAAGTTTTTTCCTGAAGATAGTGGTCGATCACTACAACCAGCTATCTTTGTTGCCTGACTTAAGCATAGTTTATTTCGAGGTTGGTTTCTATTTATTAAAATTAACTGTTTTTGGGCATGATGTTATCCCGGTGCCGATATTGTTGAGTTATGAGGGTTGCCCATCCTATAAAATTTATAGACGACCAAATTTAAACACGATAGGCAGAGATAAAGAGTGTATCTGCAATGCAATGTTTTGACAGTAGGTATGCAGGTTTTATTTTATTGTTCGCAGCGACATGTGGAAGGCGCTGCTCGGCCGGGCGCGCGGCCGCGTGGGCGCGCGATTTGACACGCGCCCGTGACTCGCGCATTCGCGATTATTGCGAATGCACACAATCGGCTCCTGGGAGTCTGCCTGGACACAATATTTTTTTAGACTTCTCAAAGTTATCGCAAAAGTCAAGGATACTAAATAAAAAAGGTACGTAAAGTTGATGTAACGTTACGTAGGTACTAATAAATAATAGCTTATTTGCACGAACTTCTGCGGAAAGGGAAAATGATGGCCCTTTTGTTTTCTCTTTTTTTGATATTTGTTTTCTCATTTGATACGGAGACAAATCTAACAGATCAAACACAATGAAAATGGGCTCAGCAGTTCTTAAGTTATAAGTATGTTGACATAAGTACATAATACGAATGAATCTGCTTGAAGGATCAGAAACAGGCCACAGTTAATGGCTGGTTAAAGTGTAAGATTATGATGGAAATGAGCACAGGAAAGAAGACCCGATAAAAGACTGCTTCGAGGTAAAAAATGGAGATTTGCCCGAGTCAGTTTGCCATCTTGTAACTATCTCTCTTTCATTTCAAATTCTCTGAAAGTTGTCAGTAAGAAAGATTTCAGGAAAACGGCCTGTTCAATCGTGCCTGTTCAAGAGGCTGGCGTTCGTTCTGTAGGTTTTTTTTGTGCAAAGAAAAAACTTGCTGTTATTACCTACATACCCAGTTGGAACACGATTCCATAAATTAAATTACTGTCTGTGTTATTTAGGAGCATCCCAGGCAACTATTTTTTCATTTAAGTAAGTAATGATCATTAGTCTGCTATTAACACTAGCGAAGCAAATCACTTTGAATACCAATAAAGTAACAACATTAATTTAACATATCCGTTCGAACGTCAAATGCTTTCGTGTGAAGTCGCCGAAAAGCAAATGACTGTTATTTATCATAATAAAAATTATTGAAGCACGCGACTCAACACCTGTCAGTGTGCGTGTCCGGCAGTAATGTAATCAGCGGCGCACGCGCACGCGTCGCTTATTTACGGCGGATTACGCGCGCAATCAACTCGCGCTCCCAGAAAAATATACTTCACATGTCGCACGAGCCTGCCACTCAGGACAATGTATCAGTATTCTTTTGATTATCTTATTTATAAGACTGCGCAAAATGCAGTATTGTTGTTTTGAAAACCACGGTTTTGTCTGGAAGAACGGACATGTCACATTCTTGTATCATCAGGTTCAGAATTAAGGCAAGATTGTATGACAATGTTATATTATTTATAAACGTCTCCTATTATGTTTTTGTGTCTAACCTTTTCGCAGCAGATACTGAAGCTTATCGAGCGAAGTTCGTTTTTCCTTATTTTGCACGTGCCATGTTTTATATTCTCTAAGTAAACAGCGTGGAACATACGAGTATAAGTAATTAGGGAAATCTTTAAAGGTACATATTCCTAGAAAGTCGTACAATTTTGTTATACTGCTGTTATGATTTCGAGCCAAATGTTCAAATACTTATTAAAATTAACCTTGTTGGTAGAGTCAGTGTTTTGAAAGCAACAAAAAAGAAACATTATAAGGTACTTGCTTATCTTTCTTAGCGTAATTCTGTGCCTCTTGAAAATTTGGCTTTTGAGCAAAATGAGCTTGTCAATAATAGTTTCCCTTTGTATATTATCTATTCTATTATTATTAATAGTTTCTAAGTTAAGTCAGGGTAGGTTATGAATGAATGTTGTGAACCAATAATGGCATTAGTGGTATTAACTTTTAAAATTCACTTATTTTCATGTCAAAACTGGATGAATCTGTTGGTTTATTCAAACAATCACTTTGTACTGTAAAACATTGGACTATTTAAAATGAGTAACTGCTGAGCTCCTTGCCGGGTCTTCTCAGTAGAAACAACCTTCCGACGGCGGTGGTAGAGTCACATGTTTTTTAAGTATTGTTAAATATCGTATTATTATATGTATGTTTATTAAGTGGTTCAAATTAAGATTCTTGACGATTCGAAAGTACTGTGTAATGGTCTACTTGAATGTAGAAATATTGAATTTGAATTTTAAATGTAGGTTTGTTAGAAAATAAAGTAAAACATGAATTCTCACATCGCGTTATCTAAAAACCTTCAACTTGAACTACGGTATAATTTCAGGGCTAGCGCGGCCCGGCAGCCGGCAGCAAGTGCAAGGCTACGCTTCCGCCCAGCTGTGGCGAGCTCGCGGAGGCTGGCGGCCGCGTCCCTGGCATTGGTCTCCACGAGCGTCCGCCGTAGCTCCAGGCAACGACTAACTGATCGATGGGCCGTCCTTGAACCCGAGCCGCCGACCGCGCAAGCGCCGCTAAATGTCGAACGTCATCCCGTGGCCATGGCCACGAAACTCGTGCCGACTGCCGCGCACCCCGACGCCCCGACCCACACCCGCGCCACCCACCCTCCCATTCATTCCGGCCACTCCTGCGGCTTTCATCTAACGATACTCAACTCTGCCATTTCTTATCGATTCTGACCTTTAACTTAACCTGTAGAGTGCCTAAATTCATGCGAAACCGTTAATGCTTCTCTATTAATGCTCAGTTTTGCGTAAACTGCTGACATTTAAAGTGTGAACTTTATGAATGAAATCGGCCTACGTAAAGGCCTACTTTATAATGTAGTATGTATATGATGTAGTAGTAGGTGGGCTGAGGAAATGTTTTAAACTACGCAGGAAATGTTTAAAGATACGTGACGAAAAGTGTCAGGTGTTGTCACGAAACAAGGGAGGAAGATGTAATTAAACCTGTAACCGTAATGTGAGCTTATGAATGTTCCGTTCAACGTGACGAGAACAATAACTGTCTCACTCACCACCCCGTTTATGATTATTGGGATATATTCGTGAGCGTATGTTAGGTATGTGTTGTGATAAAGTAAAAAAGTCTTGAAAAATGTTAAGATTTCATCATTGTTATCTTTATTTTCTCAACATGTTTAAATGTTGAAAGTTGAAAGAAACCATATTGCCAAGTGAGTTAAGGCCACTTTTAGGATTGGAATAGTTTCGACAAGTTATAAGAAATCAAAGATTTTTCCTCATTCCAAGAGACACCAAATATTCTCCTGAGTCCGGCTAATATCGAATGCTGGCCACCTGAATTACCATGAATAGAGGTAGTTTAGAACGCGTACACGTGTCAGTAAGGGGCCACTTGCTTCAAATGCTGTCAATTAGTGAATGGAACGCACCATTTTATTTGGAACATCGATTGCGTAATGTCATTGTCAAAGTCAAGTTAAATTGAGCAGGCTTGTATGACATGCGGCAAGGCGACGAGGCGACGAGGCGAAGGCTCGGCAGCAGCGGCATTGAGCGACCACGCAGGGCCCGTATGAATGAGTTCGTCGTGGGCGGCGGCGTGGCCAATTCATTCATTAACTCAGAGGCCATTCCTCGTGAATAATACCATAACAAAAACTGTCAATAATATTACGCAGTCGGTAAACAATCAGTTGCTGGTAACAATTGGCTGATAAATGCACATTCGATTACGCAATGGGTAGCTGACATGAACATGTTAATTGGGGCCTATTTCACCATATAACGTTTAGACGATAGAATTATCTTATTTATAACCAGGGGAGCATAATGGTCTCAAGCCATATAAAAGTGACAATAGATAATACGGGAACGATGTAACAAATGGGTCTAAAATTATCTCCCTGTAACTAGGTACGGAATTGACAAACCTTTTATCCTTTTTCAAAAATTACTGTCATGCAAATCGAATTTTGAACAATGTATGATAATAAGGTGTAAAAAGCGGCTGTTTCATGTACTAAAGGCGTTATATACAGTAGGCTAAAGTGAACGTGTCTCATGTGGAAGTGAGTATCTATCTGAACATCGCTTGTGCAAGGTTTAGCGCTAGTAAAAGGAACACCGCGGCGTAGGAGTCAAGGTAAGGCCTGCAGGTTTAGACGCGAGCGAGCATTGTCTCCACCGACACACCGCTTCGTTGCTGCAACATCTGCTCAATGCTCTTGACTCATCTCGATCCTTTGTTTGTGTGAATAGCGGATACCAGTTCGCAAATTAAGGTTACTTCAGCATTCGATTTTGGCGGCATCGCCCACAACATTTCTTACAAATTTAAACTGCATAAGTACAGTTATAAATGTTTTCCTTATGCGACGGTTAAACAAATAAGTGAAGCGCCCAAATGTTGCCATTGTCTCATTTTTCCATAGCTTATGAACTGCTTACAGTTAGTCGGTGAAGCGTGCTTGAAAATGTATGATGCCAGTCTAGTAAAACTAAACTAGGTTGATAAAATAATGTCTCAATATGTCACGTCACGTTACTATATTGATTAATTGGAGGTATCACTAATAAATGCCAGCTATAAAAAACATTTTTATTTTTTAACACACGTGGGTGGAATAATGAAAATACAAGAAGTGAATAGATACCAATTACTTACTTGTGACGTCAATAGTATATGATAAATGAACTAATTAGGCTCTCAATTTTGGACATTTGGTACCTAATCCATGAAGAATCCGGCAATGTTTAGAATCGGAATAAAACGAGGTTTTCGAGTTCTATTATTGAAATTAAAAAACATCCGAATTTCAATCGTGAGGATGGTTGGAATTTACCACCAGCTTGGGAGCCTGTTATACGCTTGATCAATCCCAGAGGGCAGCACAATACTGTGAGGTCTCAGGATACGGTTAGTTCGTACTGCGTGGATAGGAACATTTCCAATAATGTTAGTGGAAATGACGGTAGTTAAGTGAGGGTTGCTAAAAAATTTGTACTGTTTTGTGACATAGAACATCTTTGTCATCCCGTGATCACGACTGCTGTAAAGGAGTCGAAACGTCGGGTTAGAAAATGAAAGAAAATATAACACCGCGAGTAGAATCCGTAAAGTTGTTTTATTTCGATGTATAGTGTTCGCGTAAATATTAGAAATCATTATCATAAACATTTTTAAAAGCACCTAGTCATTTCGACCACGGTTTTTTTTTTTTTTTTGCGTGGCCTGGTTGTTCAGAGGTTGAGACCAGATGTCCCAAAACACGTGATAAGTGATTTTGATGTTCTGATGTTTATTTAGTTTTATTATGTCCTTAATGCATAACTGGTCTTAAATATTTAAGGTTGGTTTGGTGTTTTTCAACCAGTGCACTTAGTATTTAGGTACTCGGACAGTTTTGTTAAATGGCCTGTGCATGGCGCTTACATGCTCCCGCGCAGTAGACGCCGGCACAGACGGGTCGGATGGCACAGCCGTGTTAGGGTTGCGCACTTCTCTACTTGAAGGAAATTGAATCTATCATTCCGCATTTTATGCTTCGAATAAAAATACACCTACACACCTGTTATCTGTCAAGGCCCTACAACATTAATTGGTGAATGAAATAAAAGAAAGCTAATCGAACAGAAAACGGCAAAAAGTTCTAAAAGGGTTCTGGTTTGCAAACCACAGCGTTAGAGTTTATTAAGCTCGCAGGATATCAGTGGATGCAAGCTATCTTTAAATTCAAGCTTTTCAATGCCATGTGTATCCCATCCCCCTGTTGTACGAACTCTACTAACCTTTGTTGGTTCTTGAAATGATTAGTCTGCGACCCTTATCTAAACAGTCGAGTAATTTATCCACTACGTTGAAGAGCTCCTGGATCTTAGGACGTCAAACATACCTCATACGTACATTAGAAAGAAGAGAGAAACTTTACTTTAAGAATCCGAAATTACTGATATTTCTAGAAAACAACGAACATTTCATTAGAACGTCTAGTCTCTGTCTGTTTTAAAATGAGTATTCTTCAGAGTGGCCAGCCCTGACCACGACGCTAATTAGATAAACGAGCGGTGTGGCGCGGGGTCCCGACCGCAATTACACTGCACCGCGCCCCGTAAATAATCAACGATATAGGACGCCACCGCTGACTCACTGCAGCCTGCAACACTGGCCCGCTCATCCAAGCCCGAGCCCTAACACTAAAAATACATGCTATAACTAACAGTTACTGCAAACGCAGCATGACAAATTGACCGCAAATGTTTGCGGTGTCTTGATTCAATGAATCTTTAGTTGTAGAATAATAATAGAATAACATTTTATTTCTTTAACAGGTTTTAAAGGTTGCTAAGTTGGCTCCATTGCGAAGCTGATATTAGAGGCAACCGAAATGTAGAGTTCGTTAAAGTACAACGCCGGTGTTGTACTTTAACGAACTCTCCATTTCGGCGATAAGACGATTTAGATTTTATTACAGTTTCAGACTTAATTTTGATGCTGTTGAAATACTAATATCGTCTTATGCTTAACCAATAAGATCAGTCTTTGTCTGATTTTTGCTTCTCTGAGCCACTAGCACCGATATCAAAATGAGATCTCAGCCGATATGTCGAACCATGTTTTCAAGGTCATATTCACTCACAGGTAAGGTAAGTAAATCCTTCAGGATACAACTAGGTAGTTAACTTAACCTAAAACCACAGCTAAATAAATCACACTGCTCAGGCAGTGTTATGTTTCTGCTAGTAAGGTAGCCAGAGCTGAACTGTTGTGTGGTTGTGGATTTGAGGTTTGCTAACTATTTAATTGTTCGACTTGCTGAACAACTGAAGTATCAGAAGGTATCAGTCAGACACAAAAGTTTCCTAAATTTTATGTGTCTGATACCACTAACTAGTATTGCACGTGTCACTTGGGCTGTGCGTTCTTCTAGTTAAGTGTCATCGTCATCAACTCAAAGAGCCTGTCAATCAGGCTTGAAAATTAGCCCGCGTGTTTAGGTGACTCTGCGTATAAAATTATTAGGTTACTTTCCAGGCTATGTTAAAGGATACTGGAAAAAAGCAACTCCCACATTACATGAATTCGGTATGTGTGTGCTGTGCAATTTGTAACTGTGACCATTTTGTTGAAGATTGACTGGTTGTTTGATTCCGTTTATCTAGGTACTTGAAGGTTGCCTGGAAAAGACTGCCTTTGACGATATCTTCTCTCTTATCTCATCTCCCGAAATTAGCATTATTTAATCTGAGTTACTGTTCTTAGGCCTGATTACAAGTCCTTATTTAAGTCCTGCTTCAAAATTAACTGTTGTGCTTTATGGTCTATCTTATTTTATGTTAACAGTATTTATTTCTTCTTTGTTTTGTTTGGTTAGAAGCTCTATTCAGGTAAACCAGCAATTTAACATCAACTAACAATATTTATTTGGTACAAACACAGTCGGTTTTGTTGTCTATACGTACATTTGTTATGAATATTAAAAGAATCATTAGCAAATATCCGGACGTCTGCAAAAGCGTTTACGGCTTGCTTAATGAGTTTCTAAAACTGATGAAGCCGCGTCATCTTAGACATGTAAACAAGAGGACTGAGATGTGCTATAAGTGAGTATGACCGGCTGAAGGTTGCATACATTCTCTTGGACATTTCAAGGGTACCATGCGTTTTGAATTTGGTCAAGTATTCAATGTCGTGGAGTAATTTGTCGGGCGTCGTCGCCTCGGCCAGCGGTCAGGGCCTTGTTCTCGTCCATCAATTAGAGTATCCGCATTTTTCTATTGCGCTGTTTATTACATTAGTCTTGCTGGGTTGATGAGTCAAGTGAGGGCACGCGACCGGCGACGGCAATTACGATGTAAGTTCGTTATCATTTGGGTTACGTTTTGCATCGTCTAGCAGTAATAGGTAATTGTTTTGTTCAATGTTAGTGTAATTTGGAATAAGAGTAGTAGGGTTTAAGGTAACGCAATTCGTGGCATTCTTAATTAAACGTCAACTAATGTAGCTTCATTATATTAGTCCGAGATAATAGAATTCAGAATTCCTCATTATTGTCGTAGCATACTTCTCTAGGTAAACTACACACATCAAAACTGTCTAGGGATATCATAGGGATATCATTTTTCAAATATTTCATAAAGTTAAGTTTGTTTACAAGTTGAGCATTATCTTAGAATAACGCGAGGACACAGACACAAGATAAAGGTTAAGAATATTACAGAAAAAAACGTTTGATTTTGCTAAAATTTTGACACCTTTTAAGAGAAAAATCTGTCTTTTTTTAACGTCCTTACGATTGTACAATAATGCTACCACAATGAATTTCTTTATACAATCTGAAAGGGCTGATATAGCAGTTTCTGTGTTCTAAAAATTTCTACGTTGGTATCAATATTTTAATTTTTACAGCCTCCCAAATAGCTATACTTTGTATGAAAATGCTTGAGATATCCCTAGACACTTTTGATGTGTGTAAATACCTATGTGGAAATATCATGTATCTATTTACTGTAATAAATGGTTAGAGTAAAATAAGAAACCCTGATGGATTTCAGTTATGATAGAGCCCTTTGCTCTTTTACAATTAAACATTATTTTCGGGGTAAGTATGCCTCTATTATACGAGTAGTATCTAGAAACTATTCGTTATTCTCAGCTAAGTATAGGTAGAGCGGATCATAATAAGTAGAAAATACCTAACATTCTTAGGCTAACTAAATTTGCGATGCGAATTGCGATGTCCATTGTAATTTTAATCTACTTACATAAACGTGCATGAAATCGTGTACAGTAACAATATCAGTGCGTAAACGTCAGTTAGCAACAAGTGCTCAAATAACTTGTGTGATATGAATGCGTTGTTTACGGCAAGCTTCGGCTGTGAGCCGTAAAACGATATTGTGTAAGTTGCCTCGGTGTTGCCACGTAGAGTCCAGAGTTTCTCGCTCTCCGCGCGCACAGCCGTGTCGCGTGCAACCGTTTTAGTTTAGAAAAATAGGGCGATTGCACAAAACTTAAAACGGGCCAAACATTGGCTCCCATCCAGCTCCACAACACCGATACTATTAAATTGTCGTCTTCTCGTAAATTCTTAAAAAATGGCCAGAAATAAATTTCAAGTGTCCAGGTCGTACTTTGTTTTATATTTGAGTGCGATGCGCTGTCGTAGCGAATTTTGCACGAACGTTGTGCGTGTGCATGATCTCATTAATGTAATTTTGAGACTGCGTTGATTTTACAATTTGTTCATACTAAACATGTGTGTTATGACTTGTCAAGACAAATTATACACTCGGCCGGGGAGCACTGAAAACATTTAATAGTGCCTAGTATGATTAATGAAGGTAATAATTCTGAAAGTGGCACATGATAATGTAGAGCAGTACGTAGATAGACAAATAAGTTCGAGTATTAAGATGTCGCAAGGACTGCACTTAGGTAAGTACTCACCCCCCTCATGGGTTCTCGCCTCGGCGTGGCGAGGGGCCTAGTACCGGTGATAGGGGAACCACCGGGAAGCGAAGAGAACCCAGGCGTGGCAGTGTGGTGGACTGGGAACCCACCCGCTGCGGCCCGCAAGGGCGACGTGGGGCTGCGGGGCCAGTGGTGCCTGCAGGCGCCTTGAGGCGCGTGGTTGGGGCCGCGGCGCACAACCGGTTTGGTGGGGGCCAGTAATCCGAAGCTGATCCCCCGTGTGCATCGCGGCCCGGCGGGGCCGTACCGCCGGTTACGGCAGCGGAGCCGCCCTTTGGGTGGCTCGTGGTTGCGGGCCCAGTAGGGTCTGCGAACAGTGGATGCCAGCGGGCCGGAGTGCGGGGGTGCTCTGGCTTGCATTGCACGGCGTCCACCGAGACGGCGAAAGTGCCTGCGTACTCCAGGCGCTTTCGTGGCCTCCCCCCTTCGTTGGGGGGTCGGTTGGAGGAGGCCCCATTAGGGGCTAGCACTGGCGGCGGAGCAGTGCGGCATTACTTACGGTAGGATCCAGCTTCGCCGCCAAAGTGCCACGGTCGAGTGCCGTGGGGTTTTAGTCGGTAGGAGTCCGACATAACCTCGTCGTCCCCCCGGGCAGCGAGGTATCCATGAGGATTTCCCCACGAAAAAAAAAAAAAGAAAAGGTAAGTACTCACGAATGGGACCGCGTTTCCTTTCAAACCTCTTGAACCACTGAGTTCAACATAAATACAAACATGAAAATAGATGAATATATATATTCAGTTTATGATCAGAATAGTAAACAGTTTCCACCTGTAGAAAAAAAAACTTGCGCAGAGTTAAATTATTTCTTACAAGTTGGCTATGAATGTTGAAACCTCTCCTGACATCGTGAAAAGTTTAATTCTGTAAGTATTTGTGTTGATCCATTCCTTTATCCATGCTCTAAAGTACCTACACATACCTATCCAGTCAGACAAGAATGCAAGGAATACACATATAAGTGGGTATGTAACAATTCGTAGTAGGTAGAGTCGTACGCCAGATTACCACGTAACCGGGACGCAGGAAGTCTCGCGCGCAGGAATGCCAGCCGAGATTACCATCGGACTTGTCACATTCCGCCACCAGTGCAGACGCCGCTCTGCTCCATTATCATCGATAGCAAACTATATTTCATCTCAGCCTTTGTGTGCCGTCGGCCACATATCGAACCATTATCTTCCTATTAGGTGAGTGTGGGATATGGGTAACAATTGAACAAGAGTTTTCTTTACATCCCACAGCTGGATCCAAGCCACACCTCAACTAAGATTCGTATGCTCAGTGCAAATTGTTTTAGAGATTTTGTAAATCTAAAACTGCTATGCTTTTCTGGCTAATGCGATACCTCATTTCGCTCTCGCTCAGCAAAAAAACGCCAACTTTAATCGTCTATTGGCTTCACCTTGAATTGAAATTCCCCTCATTTCTATAGAAATTATTTCACAAACGAACAAACGGTCGATGTTATTTTGATTAGTTCTCCTCGCTCAAGCGATCACACTCGCGTAGTAATCGAGATTTACAAAACGCCAGAAAACAATCTCACTGTTCGAACGTTTGATGTGCAAATGCAGAATGCCACACCCGAGCACAAAACGTAGGTTGATATCTAATTAATTCGTATAAGTAAACGACGACATCATGTTTGCACAAAAAAGTTGAAACCTTGGCATAAATTACCGAAGAAAGAAGTAATTTTAGGAAATCCGCGTAAGTTTTTAGGCAAAACAATTGTATTGCGGAAAATTTTGGAAACTACCGAGTGAACTTTCAACTATTTCATAGGGGTTTTCACAGACGCTAGGTCGCGCTAATGACGCACTAAAATACACGCCATCTGTGTAAACCCTGCTTAAATACATGCTTTGATTGCTTGGAATAGCGTTAGCTCCCAACATTAAACTTGTAACGATGCCGTTAACTTTCAGTCTCGTGGACGGTACAACCTCCACGATGACTGAAAACTCTGTACAGGTCTACTGTACATAGACACATATATTTTAGCTGTATTTCAAATTTAAATTTGAATTTCGTTCTGCATGTCTCCAGAACTTTCATTTTTGGTTTAGTTTTAGTCTAGATCATAGTGCCACATCAGAACAATACTTGAATCATCTTCATCTCTCCAACCTATATTGTAATGTATTGTGAAAACTACAATAAAACAATCGTGCAAGTCTCAAGAATGTGATTTTTACTATATTATCTCAACTGCGGCGAGTACCGATCCTCCCTGGCCCTCTATAAGCAAAGGACAGAGAGGGAGGCACCGTCACAAACTTAACCTGGGTACAGCCATGGTTACATCAGTAAGTTAAATCACGATTAAAGTGAAGAGGCTTTCAAACGGATACCATCACGAAAATTTCCACAGATTTGATTTGATTTACTACGCAAGTAGGTATCTGCTGAGGATAATCCTAATATTCTCAGATTACTTATCAAATGAAAAAGATTTCAGTGAGGCAATTATGCAGAGCCTGAGTTCGAAGTTTATTAAATCACAGGAATCTTCAGAAGGGCGAAAACGGCCCGATAGTGCGTATTAAACGAGTAAGATTTTGCGTAATAATAAAAATGCTGCACTTACCTACTTCAATCATCAGTACGCTTTACTCTGAATTAGTATTTTCTCTCATTTTAATGTGTCATTAATTTGTTTATTCTCTTCTACCTTTTCGGTAATCGGACTGATTAGGTATTTACTCTGTTTTTTACTTATTTTTTTTTATTGTAGCTGTTACTTGATTGGTGATCGTGGAGCTCATTACCTACATTTTTAAAGGTAGAGAAACCAAAGCAACTGGGGCGGAATTCCGGCAGACATCACTTCACATCTCGGGGCTTCACACTTACCTACTTCAATCATCAGTTCGCTTCACTCTGAATTAGTATTTTCTCTCATTTTGTATATAAATAATTAAAAAAATGTTATTTGGCTCAATTCATTTCTCTCAATCAACCACAGTTGCAAAGAAATTGAATTTTAGAGTTACCGCACCACGAGCGAAGTGAGTTTTGGCGCCCACTGGCTGTTATTATTTTTGATTGGTAATGAATAGCCAGCTTATAGATGCATGCTTTAAAAAGCTGCAGATTCAAATTTTAGCTTCCTGGCAAATAATTGGCTAAAAGTTAGTAGGAAAGGCTACATACGTACAGCCACGAATTGTTTATTTGTTGTTATTAATCATTACAAAACAGTATCTAGGTTATGCTTGTTTTCGAGTGTTGACAAAGTAACTGAGGCTATTTCATTCGATGCGGGCATTAAATTACGCGTGTTCTGAGCTGAAGTTGTGGCTTAAGTGTAATATGTAGTTATACAAACGTGCCGAGATACGTATCTGCGAGTATGCGTTGAATGTATACCCTCTAGTTAGTTGCGGAATGGCCCATCGCTAGTCTGTGCGCTTGGTAGTCTTGGTACTTCATAAATACCTTGACATTGTCGACTTCCGGTCTTGAACTGATTATGTATGTGATTCATCTTAACCAGCATCAGATAAGCACAGTATACTTTTGGTAACTTCAAGCAAATGTAGGCAGGTAGGTAGTACACAAGACAATCGTGTGTTGGGAGAATATTGTAAGAATTTTGTAAGTAATTTATCCTTCAAACTTCTATTGGATTGAAGATTTTTTTTTATTCAGGGAAACATTGCGTAAATCCTAGAATCATCAGTGAAAATCCTCCATTAAGTTGAGGCTCATATTCGAGAATGTTACTCAAGCTCTAATCGAGAGAGAGTAGAGATTTGACAACGGAAGTTCGTGCAAAACATCACTCAGATCAGATCTCTACCTAACTACAAATTTTGACTGACTAGCATTCTAAAACACAGGGCCCTAAAGCAAGAAAATGAACCTGTTCTTAGAATCGTATTGTGTTTGGTCGGAGTTTATTTTTACGGTTCGTTGGAGAATGAATTACTTTTAAGGTTTGTCCCAGGTACAATAAAACAAGTTAAAGAACGTCCTGTTTTGTCCAACGGAACACTAATTACGGCTACTAAAACGATGTTTTATAGGCACAGTCAATCCGGAGCCTGAGTCAGTTGTAATCGATACAATGTAATTGCGGAGCATGTATCGGTGGGACAGACAGTGACGTCGGCCGTCGTCGTCGTCGCAGGCGCAGGCAGATCGTATCGCGAGCGGTTACACGCGTTTAAGTAATTGCGAGAACGGCATTGTTACCCGGCCGACGCAAATTGGGCATTAGCGATAATTTATCGACTTTGAAGTAAACTCGCATTGTCGTATCGACTATTTGAATATGTAGCGAGTGGGCTCGGCGGCGATGGGCCCTAATGATAGCAATTGTTCTCCATCATTGGTCGCAGGTGCGCCTGCGCTGGCCCGCGGGAACGCTGCCACTGCACAATTGCTCTTTAAAAGGGTTATTGGTGCTTAACGAGTTATAGGGCTATAAGACAATAATAAGTAAAGTGATTTCGTTAAATGATCTGGGGGCACGGCAGTGTTCAAACCAAGTCCAGCAAAATCAGACAAACAAAAAGACAACCTATGGTACTGGAGGACGGTAAAATGAAGTCTCTTGCTACTATGTTATGGATGAAGCTAAAGGCCTGATTGTTAGATGATCAATGAGGCATACTATTTAACTAACAATATTGGCATATCACCAATTATTTATGCATCTTCAATTTGATCACTAAGAGATTTCACAACTTTTTGCGGTAGAATAACTCAGTTGCGGGACTTGAAGGTTCTAAAATTTTGTGTTTTGATGGATATGGTTTAAAACACAACACTTGCTCACATTTCGATACCTCCTACGTAAGTTGTTGTATCCCCAAAACTGCAATTTTACAGGAGAGCGTTTTAAACATTCAGACTGGCCTAGAAACTGCATTTATTTATGTAGCTTTGTGAAATTTGTTATATGAATAAAATATATGGTTTTATTAACTATGTTGAAACAAATATATGAAATAATTGCATATTTTCTGAGAATTGTGGCTTACAACATTTTACTACGGAATCCAGACTGTGAAAACTGTTGTATCTCATACATACAACATTATACTGTGGAACACAGACTGTGCCAGCTGTGATATCTCATACTTACAAGATTATACGGTGGGGTCTTGGTTTCATCTTTAGTTGTATCTCATACTTACAATATTATTTTATGAAGTTTAAGAAAAAGTTTGCTGTTGTAAATGATTCTAGTCTCACTATATGTCACATTAACAATACAATTTCAAGTGTATATTATTGATATTAGATAAATATTGTCAGTTAAGAAATAAAAGTTCAATTATTAATACCAAAGAAGAATGGTCACGTCCCATACAAAAAATTCCAGGCCCGACAGAAACGTAACATATCTCGATTTTTTTGGTATATTGTGTATTGTTAAAATTCATATACTTTATATTCGAAATCAATTGCTAACACCAAAAAATATTGCCGTATGTTTTTATTCAGGCGATACACTAAAAAAATGCAAAACGCCTATTATCTATAAAATTCGTATAAGTATGTAATTAAATGACGAAACAATAGCTATGGTATGTATCTAGGTGATCAGGAGATGCAGTTGGATATATAAATAAACTCGTGATACAACGATCAACTTAGGATTCATTGAAATCGTGGTAGGTTTTCGATTATTTAGTAGCATCTATCAATTGCCGGTGGAGGAGGCCTATGTTCAGTAGTAGAAAGCTATGGGTTGAAATGATGATGATTATGATCTATCACTTGGGTTTCAGAATTGTAACAAATAAAAATAAAACTAATATTAAGTTATTTTGAATTTCTATAATATCTCTTGAAACAAAATTGTTTCTGCAGCCTGTTGCCGCTGGATGTCTATATATTTCCATATTATATACTCCCCGGCTTTTAAATTCTAACTGCAATACAACCGTGCTAACCTCACGTGATAGGTGCCGATTGAGAATTTAATTAACTCTTCAATTGTTAATTGTGGAAAATGTTAAATATCCGGATCATTTCCAGTCAGTTTGTTTTAAACACTCCTGTGAAACGACACTCTTTGTCGGTTTAAATTATTTTCCTCCACATACCCAGATAATTGATTGGGGCGTTGTATATTTTGATTACTTATTTAAATGAAATCTTCTGTGTATGGAATGTCTCCGTAAGGATCTTGAAAATAATTAAGGAAAGCTGCAGCAATTTCGAAATCTTCTAGTATGTTTAAGCGGCACATGTTTGTTAAATAGTCTGTTTCTAAATATCTTGAAGTCACGCTTGAATCTCCCGTTTATAGTTTCCACGACCCATCGCATCATTGCGATGAGTCGTGATTTTTCTTCGGTGCTTAATTGCGTGTCTTGTGGTCGTTTGGTTGGCGGCATGTGAGCAATATAGCCATATGTTTCTATTAAAGGAATAAATAGGAATAAAGCCTCGGTCCAAAATAAATGAGTCTCCTTCATGGGAAAAAAGTGGAACTGTCCGTCTTCAATGGGTCCATCATGGTTTTGCAATCTCATTTTCATCATGTCAGCATCGGTTGTCCGTACAGAGTACGGACCTATTATATCCAAAATATATCCATCCGTGCACACGATCATAAATGGTTTTATTAAGTTCCTATACTTATGAAGGCTATAACTGCGGCGTTGAAATAAATAGTTAAAACTTTTTTCTATGTAGGTTCCATTGAATATAACTATTGGTTTTGGTGACTCTTCGTTACCAAACAAGACATTTGGCAAAACCCGGTTGCGGGCTATCACTTCGTCCTTGGTAATATGGTCTAAGTCTAGGTGTAATGGAACAAATTCAGTAATGAGACACTGCCTGACTTTATGTATTTTTCTTCCAATGGTACGCTCGGATATATTAAAAAATTAAGCCATGCTATTATTCGGCTCCCCTGATCGAATTTTGCACAAGTAGATAGCCAAGTCATTGCTGGGAGTATTTGAGGAACGATAAAGGCTTAGTATTTGACTCAGCAAATCGTTGAACTTGGCACTGTTTCTTCAGTCCAAAACCATAACTCGTCGTCAGAAACGTCATCTACTTTGAACGTATCGTATAAGCAGTTTGTTCTTCTGTTGTGTTATCGAAAAAATCACTAACTATCAAATTTGCAAGCTCATTCATTTCTGATTCATTGAAACTTATTGAAAGAAACAGATAAAAACATACAGAACAAGGTGGTTAGGAAAAAATAAAACAAACAATAGAAAAATAAAGAATAATTTCGACCAGGCAGCAGTGTCACGATGTCCAAAATTAAATTAACCCCACTCAGCTAATACCTGGACCTGATAGGCTCAGACGCTGATTTTCAGTAGGGCCAACCGAGTGGACGCACCGACATTCGCAGCGACTAAGCAATGATAATTATAAAAATAAATATTTAAAATACATAAAATATAATGTGACGTGTACCCAGTGTAAAAGTGTGCAATACAATACATAAATACTTTGGGGGATGTGTATTGGTAATGGAGACTCTAAAACAAAAATGAAATATGACATTTTATTGCTTGTAAGCAAGCTATCAATTAAACGATCAAGGTTAAGGCTCTTTATCGGTGAATCAGTAAAGAGAGAGCGCTCTATAAATTACTTAACTAAAAATATAGGAATATGTCGTAACATTAAGCAAAAAATAAAACAAATTTTGACTATCAACTTCCGATGCAAACATTATAATTTACTACATACCACATTTATTTTTATTTTATTCCAACGTAAGACATTCTATGTATTACATACAACTTTTTTTGATGGACGCTTTACGACGTAAAATGTTGTATGTATCACAAACAACATTTTCTTATACTCGCTCAACAGCGTAAAATGTTGTATGTAAAACATACAACATTGCTGAATGTTTACTTGACAACGTATACTGTTGTATGTAATCTATACAACATTTTTTGTTGTTACATAGCTATAACGTATTCTAATCAATTATCAAGCCCTAATAACGTAACATGTGCGGGAAACTTGAAGCACTTGACACACGGACCATTTCAGCTCTCTCTCCGGCGTAGTCTGTTTTATCTAACCCATACAACACGCAAGCGCGCGATCTGCCCCGCCCCGCGCACCGCGTAAACGGTTGTCAAGGACTATACAGTGTTATAGTACGTTCCCGTTCAAAAGTTACAACTCTTTACGTCTTGAAATTGCATGAAATAATTGTGTTTTCGTAAGTTTTAATTTTTTATGCATAGATTACTAATAATAAAGCTCATTTTTAGTAAAAACGCGAAATCGCATTTTTGTGGGATACAACAACTTACGTAGGAGGTATCGATTTCAGTTATGTTGTTTCAAGAACCTAGATAATTCTTTAAACCATATGTAACTATACGTACATGAAAGCTGGGTAGGTATTCCATTTTAGAAACTATTTAAATTTAAATTAATTATTGTGATAGTAATGAAACTTATTATTGAAATTAATTAATGTTCGAGGGCTTTGATAATTATCACAACCAACGTAAATATAGGTACAAAATATATTTATATGAAATGTCGGCCCTATTATGTCTCAGACACGCTTAATATCTGCCCACGTAGTAACAATAACAATTAACACAAGAAACAATAGACATTAGACATATTCATGATATGTCTAATTATCTGACAAACAAACATTAAGCAGATAAATGTAAAAAGGAGAGTTATGATTTTGACCTGTATGCTTAGAATAATTCTGCATGTATGAATGTTCATCTATTCTCTCGCAACTTTAAAGTAGTAATCATAATGAGACAAATTGGGCGTCGTTGGAAGCCTCTTGATTATAGCGGAACTCAAAGTAAAAAACGAAAACTTTTCTTTTATGGTGTTGTGTGGGGTATCAAATGAAAGAGGTTTTTTAGCACATTTTAAACATGTAAGCATTATTGGCTGTTGCTCACGGCTTTGCTCGCAATCATCTGATAAATGACAAAAAAATTATGAAGTCATTTCTTAACACAATGTCAATAGAATCTCAATATACTATAAAGTCTGCTCTGCATAATAATTAATTATACATTAAAGGAATTGACGTAACTCCGAAATAAGTTAAATGAAAAAAGAGTTTAAGAACTAAACCCCGACTAGGTACCTACCAAGAGCACGCCCTGAAAAGTACGAAGCAAGAAAATTGTCTCTGCTGGGCGGATAGGATAGGTGGTCGTATGCTGCATATTGTGTAGCAAAACAGAACCATTATGATAATTAAATAATAACAAAGATGCATACGAGGATGGCATACGATTACGAACTCAAAAGTTATTTCATAATAAACACAATTTCTTTTAAAATAACAATATGAATTTAAGAAATTCTGAAATGTGTTTCACGCACTTAACGGCAACGGCACAAAATCGCATTGAAGGGCCTAGCCGTCAAATTATTTCAAAATAAGGTATAAATAAATACGTATGCTGTTGATTTGGGGAATCTTGTATGAGTCACATGCACATAGCGACGCGAGCATATTCAGCAGAACTAGTAGGTACAGAGGCAGCGGCTAGATTGTCAATATACGTGGTGACGAGAGTCGCGCGGCCGCTTCAAACGCACGTGCCTGCCCCGGAGTGCCTCGGTGGCAGCGCAGTCAAAGCGCCGCCGCTATCGCTCATCTGGGAACATCTTATAGGTGTAATGACTTCACATGTGGGCACCTCAGACGGGCCGACGCTTCCAAAGTGACGCGTACAGCGTGGGATGCACCTTCTTGACATATCGCGACGGATTACAGAAGCGTTCATGTCCGATCTTGATGTAATCGTTAAAGAGTTGGGCGCCGCGTCGTGGTGTTCGGTTTCATCACATACGTGCATGTGGATAAATAAGTTGATAATTGCTTGCCTTATTCTAATACCCTTAAAAATATAGAACACAAATTAACCGGTAATTTAATCTAAAAAATGACAAATTCATTTTATTTTAAACCAAAATAGGTAGGTATTTGATGGGTATGCTGCACCCGTGGGCTCCAGTACAGCGCCACTTAAAAGTTTTTAGTTTGCGTTAAAGAGGAAGTACGTCTTTCATCTTCATTTTCTCATGTTCACACGTGGGTCAATACGGTAGGAGAAATTAAGAAAAATTGAAAGTAACGTTGCTACAGTTAGGTACCTACCTACTAATGTTGAGTGTAATATTTTTGTTAGGTACTTTAATGTTGCTGTTGGTGATTTGCATCCTGCTCCGGTAAACTATCCGTCATAGTGGCGTCAAATAAACTTCCTTGTCGCTAGAATCACTCATTTCAGGTTTTTGATTTCAAGCTTCAACAAAGGTTTAACAATATGACGTGAAAAATATAGCGCGCAAAGCAAATTAAAAAAAAGGGAGATAAAATAAGATACACTTTATTGCACAAACAAAACAATTACAGAAAAATGCTTACAGAGATGTAGCAAAGTACTGACACCACTGAGGTTTAAACTCTTAAGTTTTAAGAAAAAAAAACGGCACCATTAAGGTAGAAGTGAATACTTAGGTTTAATGGTGTTTTGAATCCAAACGTAGTACATAGGCGACGTTCGAAATTAAATTTGACTTCACCCTCCAGAGGGTAAAAACGGCTTTTGCACTCAGTATCGAATAGCAAAAACGCACTTTCCGAGATGGTGGGATGGAAAACAAATTACCGAATAGCAATCTGCTTACTTTTTTATTATTAAGTTATATTCTGAATGATAAAGGTATGATAGGTAGGTATATCGAAGCCGGAAAAACCGGCCGGAAAAACACGCCTGGGATACCTATGTGAAATATGCAAAATGTAGATACCCATCCTGAAATGATCAGAGGAAGTACTACTCCTAGCAGATGTACCTACTACACTTGTCTCGAGGAATAGTTTGAAGTGGGGCTAAAGAAACATTAAGTATCCCTTCGACTTACATCCGCTCTACTAGTCGATAGTAGGCGCAGGTATTATCATATATCGAGCAGAGTGACACTAAGGTTGGGTTGCACCATCTGACTTTAACAATAACAAACATCAAAATTTCAGTTAAAGTACCGGTCAGGTAAGCAAAAATGACGTCAAATTGTCAAATTTGACAAAAACTTTAACTTTAACTGCTACTATGGTGCAACTCACCCTTATTGTTCTAATTGTAGTTTCGTTTTAAGGAATTTAGTCATCCTAGAAGTTCAGACTACTTATTTTGTTAACAGTCCTTGATTAATTTTGTCAAATGATTGTCTTATAAAAATGTATAGATTCAGTGACTGCCGACAAATTAGACATGTAATAAGACGGCATTATAATTTAGATTACTTAAGTAAATGAACTGTTTAACTGTTTGTTTGTTATAGTTTTGAGCCTATTAGACACTACACACTACACACACACATACACTGATACACTACACATACATACTGATACATGATACACTGTGTATCGTATGTATTTTTTCGTAATGTCTCATTTTGAGTGAACTTGTTATTCAGTTTTTATGCAAATTACATTTCTTTAAACCTAAAAAAAACTGTCGAAATAAAACAACCTTACGGATTCTACTCGCGGTCTTATATTTTCTTTCATTTTCTAACCCGACGTTTCGACTACTTTACAGCAGCCGTGATCACGTCACGGGATGACAAAGATGTTTCATGTCACAAAACAGTAAAATTTTTTAGCAACCCTCAATTAACTACCGTCATTTCCACTAACTTTATTGGAAATGTTCCTATCCACGCAGTACGAACTAACCGTATCTTGAGACCTCACAGTATTGTGCTGCCTTCTGGGATTGATCAAGTGTGTAACAGGATCCCAAGCTGGTGGTAAATTCCAACCATCCTCACGATTGAAATTTAGATGTTTTTTAATTTCAATTGCCTCTCACAACCTTCTTTGGTGCGTACCGATTTTCCCTAGCAAGGACCTGAGGTTTATCAAATCGTATGAAATGGTTGGGCTTATCAAGGGCATGTTCACAAACTGCTGATTTTGTAGATCTCCTATTCTTAATATCACCTATGCGTTCTTTGATACGCGTCCCTATGCTTCTTTTGGTTTGACCTATATACGAGAGCCCACAGTCACAATCAAGCTTGTATAAGCTAAAAAGAAGTGGTACAGCCAACTGACAGGACGTCACTAAAGCAAACTGCAGCCTGTTGGAAATTTTTCTTTGTTTTTCTATTGTCTATTTTATTTTTATTTTTTCCTAACCACCTTGTTCCGTATGTTTTTTATCTGTTGCGATGTTCAAAGTTTTTTCTCTCTTTCTTTCTTTCAAACAGAGCTACACCTTTCTTCCGGCGCTTTAACTTTTGAGCCTGTCTGTGTTTTCAAGGTGGATGGTCTTTTGCCTCGAACTTAGTCCGTTCACGTTAAGAATGCAGTGATTCTTAAATTTACACAAAAAAACTCAGATCTACATTTACACAAAAAAACTCAGATCCACAACCTTCGCGTCCGAAAGTATGCGTTCAGCTGGTCGGTCACCGAATTAGGAACGCTTTGATTGGTAAGGGGCGTGCTAGGTCCAAGGACAAGTATGAAATCACTGCATTCTTAACGGAAACGGACTATAGGGATTTCTTCTTTATTGATTCTTTAGGGTTTACTATGGTTTGACGGCCAATATTCGGAGAGTAAAACGAGTATTGAAATATAATTTTCTATTCAATTCACTGAAAAACGATTTAGGTAGGAACTTAACTAAATCGTAGATGTCTGTAGATAACTAGGTAGTTATCTGTCTGTTATCGGGTTTCTCCTTAGAACGTAATCGGCCATTTTAAGCCGATTAAGCTAGTTCGATTTCTTCAATAAGTTAAAAGTAAGTACCAAGGTACATGAACTATTCGAGGAGGTGCTTATTTTTCTCTCATCTAATAAATACCGAGACATTTTTAAAGCGATATGAAATCTTACAGGCATTGGCGTGTCCCCGCCAATCAGAAAGCACGATGTGAGGCTAGCTCCGCCTCTTTTCAGCCAGTTTCAGATTTTAATGGAGTCCCACCCCATTTTTTACAGTGCTCTGGATTTTCTTTTTCTCCTTACTGCTTTCCTATATAAGAATGTGTGATTAGATATTAAGATATCAATATCGCATTCAGTTTCATGATTTCATAAACTTTACTCGATAAAAAAGTAACTTTGAGTAAGTTACTCTTTTTTGCAATGTGTATTCAACGTTTTGTTGCCAATGCTTGTTTCTAAAGAAAATTTATGTATATGTTTTGAGTTAAGTTGGTTACAAAGTCTGGTCATGCCTTAGCCACCATTCTAGTAGTTTCTACTACTACGAGGATTAATGTGCTTGATGAAAGGAAGAAAGAAACTTCAGTTGACTGTTATACAAGCATTGTATGATAAAATAAAACACAGAGAAAATTAAATCAATAAACAAATAGACGAACTGTATTCTACTTACAACATATCACAAAAATACTTTAAATTGAAAATAGAACAGTTGAATGGGCATGCTGCAGCCTGAGCTGAAGCTAACATCAATATTTATTTTTCACAAGTTTTTATCAGTGTTTATTCTGTGTTGGGTAGGTATCTACTAGTATAAATGGCGAATTGGATAAATTGTGCTTGTGAGACATAATCAAAAGATGGTATCAATTGTTTCCATAACGATTGTAGACCTTTTTTAAACAAAGCTATTTCTCTGACCACGCCATTTTATTGATTTGCAGTTGGCTTCAAATTGTTTAACGAATCATTGCATTAAAGATAGAAACCAGGAAAAGAAATTCGGTTTTGGCTTCAGGCCGGAAGCCAAGACCGAATGTGCCTGCCTGCCTTGTGTAATAAACAATTAAATATGAATTGGTCTTCTTCCTTCTTCATCTACCAACAATCACCAACAATTTTTCAGCCTCACCCGATGGTTGACTAGTAGAGAATGCCTTTAGGCATCAAGTCGGCCAATTGTACTTGTTTTCATTGTGCATTATAGAATAAATAAATAAATCTATTGGTAAATAGGCCTTCTATTTGTGAACTTTGTTGATACTTAGGCGTTTTTTTTCGAAACTTAGGGTTTTTTTTCAAAACCCTGTTTTTTTACTAGGTAAATAACAATATCTATCATGTTAAATAGTCTAAAGTTTGATTTATTTTAAATCGGTTTAATGGGTATGTTTTAAATAAGTCCAAAGATATTTGCTTTTCATTTATTTATATGGATCATCTATTTATTATGGATCAGTAGATAATTTGTGTTTGAAACATGAATCTAACAAGAACACTTAAACATATTCAAGTTCACCTCAACTTGACTGGTTTATTTGATTAGATACTCAATACATGTGTAGGAGTTTAATTAAATTTGATATCTAGTTAGGTACTATTATTTTATCGAACGACCTTCATTGCTAGCTAGCGAGCCGGCTTGGATTTGTCGGTGATCAATTTGCTTGCTCAAAAACTTAGTTTTGAAGCTATCTACTTACTCGTATACCTCAGTATAAATGTATTCTGCTCTTTTCTGGAATTTATCAAAAATATTAATTTAGATTCAGATGGGGACCCCCAATCGACTGTTTGTAGCCTGATCTGTACATAATAATAACATTTAAATCTTGGTATGTCAGACTCGATGGATATTTGAGTAGGGGACGTCCAGCAATCGGTAACAGAGCGCTTCTTTTTTCGCCGGATAAAGGCACTAAAGAGTTATTTGACAGGTCAACTGTTGGGTGATGCCTCTACTAAAATACTCATTTGACGTACTAAGATGGACTCAAACGGAGTTGGACGCCCTGGATACACGAGTCCGTAAACTGCTCACAACGATGCAGCACCCACCCTCACCTGTTATGAGACTGTACTTACATTCCGCGGAAGGTGGGGGTTCGTGGCTTTTCAAACGTCCAGGACTTTTGCAAGCGTAGGGTGTGCAGTCTCAGGTTTTCCTCAAGAGTGTGGGATGACAAGTGACTAACGCCGCTCTCCTGGTAAAACTGGTCGCAGCACCATATGGATTAGCAAGAAGCTGGGAAATTCTATCGGACCTTAACAAGGCCTGTGGATCTCTCCGCATTGGTGAACTGGCTACGTTTCAAGAACCTTCTCGTGGAGACCGAGGCTTGTATCAAGGACAACTTTTGTGGGGGAATGCCGCCGTCCTGGTGAATCCATTCACCATGTTATTTCAGGTTAGTCTCACCATGCTAATGGCGAGTATTTGCACAGACACAACCTAGGAGCCAGGATTAACCATCAACAACTTGCCCTTCAACAATCACTTATCTAAACGGGGTGCCATACCATGAGTAGGCACCGGCGTTTGCTCTCGAAAATGGTCATGTGATGCTATGATAGGAATTGATTCATCATGACGGACAAGACTTGTAGCCAACCTGCCTGATGACGTGCTAGTTGGACCGGTCACAGCGCCGAGATATCACCATTATATGACGACGAGAACGTCCGGCGTTGCAAGATTATAACCTCGTGAAGGCTGCGTAGATGAAGTTTAGTAGGTAGGTACCTTGAGGAGGACCGTCATGTAGAATGTTGATTCTACGAGCGACACCTTGAGAGGCGCTCGCTAAAGAGTTAGGTCAAGAGTCAAGATACAAGGCGATTCTCCTTAAGACTGCACGTACCGCCAGGAGGTTCAGCCCTTACCACCAACTTGAGCCTTGCTCATCCCGTTGCCGGTGGCACTATAGCCACTAGAGCCCTTCAATACATGCTCGTCGGTTAAAGGTACTCCTGACCTGACCCTTTCTGAGAACATCTTGAACTCATCAATTAACAACAAACATTTGGCTATCTGAGAATTTGAGTTAGATTTTGGTATTTAACATGAAATAATGGCCATTTCAAAATTGACATAATGAAGACTTTAAAATCATAAAAGTTTTTGAGACGTTACTGGGTCAGAGAGATTGGCTCCTAAGAGGGACGGACAGAGTACACACACATGCCTCGACTTTTAAAGTTTGTGGTACTCGTAGGCAAATTCAACCATTTTGCGAAGCGTGATGAACAAATGAACAGCCAACAATAACGCAATAGTATTCATCTACTCCAGCTAACCGACGATCTGAAGTTGTATTTAACTAAAACGAATAATTGAAATTTAGTGCAATAATTGTGTAAAGTTAACAAAATGCCAATGTTTATGGCGGGCCGGGTGAGCATGATAACGTTAGTTGCGCAGACGCAGACGATTAGCTCCGTCCGGTCCAGATAATTGTATACGGAACGCTGATCCGAATTATTCCAGACAGACTACCTATTAGCTGACTTACTAAATAGTTCGCACAATGCGCGCACGCACGCGGCGCCTCGGGGGATCTCGGAACCGGAAGCGTGCATACCTTCAAGACCCACGTGGGTGTGTCAACTGCACATCTACTTATCTACGTAGCCAGCATGAACTATTTCTTTCACCAATAATTAGAGTCCGACCGAAACTGGTTTTCCGGCCGAAACCGAAACCGAATGTTCGGCCTAGGCTCCAGTTTCGGCCGAAACCGAAACCGAAACTCACGTGGTCAAGTATAAATACCTACAATAACTATATTCTGAAAAATTTTACTCATTATTCTGCTAATAACAACAAAACTAAGTTACAGACTATTTTTTTTTCCACACAAGATCCCACCGCTGGGCAAAGGTCTCCCAAATTTTTCAATTTACCCTTTCCTTTTGCTCAAGTCAGCCATTCGCCAGAGTAATGTACCAGGTGGTCGCACCATCGCTTTTTAGGCCTCGTCTTTCAATGAAATCAGTATTTTAGGAGCCATTGGGTTGTCATTCGGGCCGGATGCATCTTACAGACTGCTCAGAGTGCTCAGTGCTCTCTCCAATTTTGTCAGTTTGGCGACTTTCTGGCCTAACGTCTTGAACGTCAGTTTTGGGGCGGATCGTGGTGACCATTTTCTGTCTGTGTGTTTAATGCCTAACACACTCCACTCCATTACCCTAGAACCCATTCCGAGCTTTGACTTAGGGTGTTCCATGAGCAACTAGGCTTGTAGGCAGAATGCTAAGAAACGTCGAGAAGTTCTCGCTTTAAAGATATAGGAAGGTTTATTCATTTATTTGAGCTAACTTTTCAAGGCTTATGCCTTGAAAAGTTAGCTCCTCTAGGTGATTCGGCATCGGCATTTGATTTCCTCATTCTGCCTGTTCTCGAAGAAGACTATCTTCTTTTTTCAGGGGGGAATCCGTTTATGGACTGGACTGGTTATAGACGATCCAGCCAGATCCGGCAGATATTACTCACTAAACCCCCCGGTGACCTGCTTCAGCGCGTATCCAGAGCTCCCCGTGATCTCTGGTCAAGAACTCTGTGCCGGTGGACCCCTGGCGCGCTATGCTAACCAGCCCACCTTGAGGGGAGTTACACCTCCTTTCTACACCCGCCAGTGTGTACGGCGGTGTTAGGTCACTCTTACACCGCCGCCCTTCCTCGAGGCCACTTGGAATTGAGGCACACAGCCCCCGCCGTGTGCACTCCCAGTGACCCTGAAGGTCCTATTTTAGTCGCTTCTTACGACATGCGGGGGAGAACCTTGCCAGAATTCTAACGCCTCATACCACAAGGCGAAAGGAGACAATCTTGTTCAAGTCAATATGTATACTCATCAAAGTAGCATTGTGTGCCGTCTACCCTTTCCTTACTTCGTGTGCCGTTGGTCGTCAGTTTCGTTTTCGTCTGGTTCATCACCAGTCCAATGCGATAGCATGCTACACTTAGTTCTTTGAACATTGTCTGCCCTGCCACTCCGCGGATGTCTTGGCGAAAAGCACGATGTCGTCGGCATCACGATCAGTCGATTTCTAAAATTCGATATCGACTACTTCAGTAGACTAGGGTCGTGCCAACTGCCTCAAAACTTTCGCCAATGCGATAGTAAATAATCTGAGTGATCCAATATTAAACTATTTAAATCATTCAAGTACAGAAACGAAACGGAAACTTCATGAACAACCACACACACGACGTCCAATTCTGAGAATCAGGACTCCCCCTTAGATTTCCAGAGGGGCTGGTAACGGGTGGAACACATCCACCCAAACCCTGCGATCTCTATATGGTCGTTTGGTTTCAAACAATATCCCCTAGAGAACCTTTCGACCCCAAACTGATGGCCCAGTTTCTCGTGCAATGTGCCCTGCCAACTGACACTTCAACCTACTTTCCTTAGTGCCCAGCCGTGTTGGATGCAACAATTAACCTCTTTCTCGAAGGTGGACCTGCCTACTTGAATCATTTGGCCAAACCATACTCGTCGACAACTTCGAGAATCGAGCTCCCAACAGAACAGCCTCAACGAAAACTTACATGTAATCAGTTCCGTCAAAACATTACCTCTAAAGAAGTTTTGAGTCTGGCGATTACGCACTGACCAATTTTAGTGTTCCTACGTAGCCATCCGAATGTCCCACGACAATTCCCGAAGATTGTGGAGGTCGCCAGGCTCTGCCATAACGTTGCCGCGAGAAAGTTATACGACCGCGCACGACATCTTCCGAATTGAGTTTCGGTTTCGGCCAAAGTTTCGGCCGATTTTGGCCGAAACCGAAACTGTGGCCGAAACTCGATTTTTTGGCCGAAACTGGCCGAAACCGAAACCGAAACCGAAATTTCGGTCGGACACTACCAATAATGTGGAATTCTGGGTGAATCCCAAATTAAAAGGGCAGTTGATGAAGCGAGGGTAGTAAAATGTAAAGGATTACTGCTCGACTGCACTATACTTTTTGTGTCTTGACTACTTAACTAAGTCTGTTTATGTTTAATATAGTCTCAAATAAAACTATGTACCTACTGTATAATAGGTGCTGAATTTTTGTTAACCTATTTACTTAAAACATGTGAAATGAACCAGCGACTGTGGGTGTCCCACGGCGAGTGTCCGAGTGTCCCGTGCCTGCGACATCGGCATCTCCCGTATCTATGTGCACTGTGTTCGCAACAATCGCAATTATTGTTAAACACAACGTTGAATGGTGAAATCAAAAAGTTTCTTGCTTTAGCCTGCTCGGTTAAATCAGTGCCGGGACACCAGACCCGCTCAGTCTACCACCAGGTAGATTCACATAACTATTCATTGAGTATGTTACGCCCTTTCATAAGTTGTTTTTTCATCATGTAGTTTTTTTTTAAGATTATTGGTGACCGCAACCTAAAGCCACGTTCAAACTAGAAGAATAAAATTGCACGCAAGACGAACAATGTCGCTTCTTGCGTCTGTCAGATGACCTTGCCAGAGTCGTTGGGTTACCTTGCTTACCAGCGGGCTACATTGCCTATGTTAGTATCTAATGTTATGTAAGATAGAGGTAATTGCATTCCAGGCGGGCTGTTCATGTTGAATAATGGTGTAATGTGGGGACCGGGAGTAACTCAATAATAGATGATGTTTGTAGTCTGGAGTATAGTTTATTACTAACTAATATTACTAATGCTAAACCTTATATACTAACTGATTGGGAGAGGCTCGTCACACACTACACCTCCCCCCTTTTTATTAAAAAAAATATTAAATCATATTTTTTTTCAATAAATTTATACTTCTATTTATTTAGTTCAAATCTAATAATTCACAATTTAATCTCTATTAGAAAATTTACCAAACACAATTTTCAATTTTAGAACCAAGAAGTCAAATAAAAACCAATAAATTACACAATCAATTCAGTATGAAACTTGGAAAACCACGAAAATATCTGAAAACATTCTCAATTAAATTATATTTATGATTATTCATATATTTGAACCATTAAAAAACAAACTAAACGAAATATGATAACAATTTTATTCAAACAATAAAGAAAAACTTAACTAAGTAATGAATGTTACTGTTGGCAATAAGTGGTAACAATTTTACAATTTACAAGCGCAGATTATCAACAAACATTTCGAAAGACAAAACATGGGAAAATAAACTATTTATCAGTTATAATAAAGTTCGTATCTCATTTTAATAAACCAAACAAATCCATGTCAGCTGGTACCAATTTGCAATGTTTTTGAATTAAAGCTCTTCTCCTCTTTTTTAATTTTTTACATTATTACATTTTTCATTTCCATGTTTGATATTACAAAAGAAAACATTTAATATATCATTCGTCACTATAGGATCATACTTCGAACTTCTCTGTTTTACTTACATAGTATCGGTACACAGTGTTAATGACATTTCTCAATAATTTGGTACATGACCTATCATAACACATCACATAATCTATCATCAATCTCATCATATCATTTGTCTCATCATATCATTTGGGCCAGCCGGTCCCATTCATTATTTTATTATCACTTGGTACATATTATATTTATTCATTTATTTATAGTCGACTTTATTTATTTGGGGGTCATTATGTTTTAAGTCTCTAATGGACTCCAACTTGTCTCACAGAGGAATTTCTTTCACACCATGATCGACAGAAGGATTGACTCTCCCTGTACCTTGTACCATTCTTTATTCTCACTTTTTTATTTGGAGGTCACATTTTAAGTCGCTTTGGGACTCCAACTGATCTCATGGAGGAAAACTCGTTCGCGCCAAGATCGAACAGAAGGATTGACACTCTACACCACTTGTACCATTCTTCAACAATAAATATTCAAGGGCATCACGAATTAAGACATAATTATTATAGGTCTCCAACAGATTACAGCGCGGGTTCTAGTCCACGTCGCGGATACCCTGAAGGACCTGATCCTTATATCTCTTCCTATCCCCTATTGTGTACCGTACTTTTTACTAATCTCTTCGCTCCAAACTCAAAATAAAACAAATCCTTCACATACACTCTTAACTCAAATTTCACATTCCAAACTAATATTTTAGCTTTTAATATTGTTTGCCTATGGGTGATCAGTCCAAATGTTAAACAATCTTAATAACCAAATTATTTTCAATCTAACTAGGTACGTTATTTTCGTACGCAACATTTACTTTCCCATCACTCAAAACACGTTCATATCATAACTATCATAGCAAACCCTTATAGGACAGTACCTAATTGTACTCAGTAAGGTGACAAAAAGATTTTGAATACCGCCTAGTTTGCTTTCATTCTATCTAACTTCCAAATATCTTAACTATCTTTTCGTTATTGAGTTTAAATTTTTCTTACAATTTTATTTATATCAAATCGTTTTCAAGCATTCATTATCATTATTGGTACCAAGCAGACATTTAACATGAAATCCTTTCTTTTATGTGCCTTTCGCCCCAGCCTGGTGCCTTTCACAACGCCATCCGATGTTTCAATCCGGTGTCCTCCTAGACACCATCAACTCCCGGCTCCCAGCATCTCACCAATCATCCGACACCATCGTCACCCTGCGCCCAGCACTGGTTCTTGACCTCCATCTCTCCATAAGATTGTCACAGATCAGTTATTATTGTCACCAATATTCAGTTTTCATTTTCCGAAATTACATTACCACATTCAGTTAATTCTTCCGGCACAGACACAGTTCATATTCATATAAATATCACCAAGAAGAAACTTTTCCGAAGGGTTTTTTTGTACTACAGCTTTCTCACTATAATTATGCGCAGCACTGCCCTACGAGGCAGCATCCTGGCAGGGTCGCCATGTTATGTGGGGACCGGGAGTAACTCAATAATAGATGATGTAGTCTGGAGTAAAGTTTATTCCTAACTAATATTACTTATGCTAAACCTTATATACTAACTGATTGGGAGAGGCGCGTCACACACTACAATGGACTGAGGAATCCGCCAGCCGCAGCCCTACCTCTCTTAACGTGTTATTTGTAATTAGATTACGAAAATGTGTTTCATTAGCATACGAGTCATAGGCTTCAGGTATTACAGTAAAATATCTGAAAGTTGCTTAAACCAATTACAAGATCTAAAGATTCTGTAAATAGGACTGATACTCGTATAAAGCCTGTACATATGCATTATTGTTGTATTTTTTTTAAAAGCATTAAACTAATAAAGTGGTTTGAGGTGACAGTAAACGTGCTCATGCCTATGATCGATCATGTTTTCAGAAATTTTGTTATAAGTAAACTTTAAGAGTGTCATAATGTTGTCATGAATCGCTGACATGTGAAACGCCGCTTTGAATTGAGGAACCTTTTGATTGATGCTATTGTACAGCAGCTGGAACGCAACCAGTCAATAGGACGAGAAGTGACAGATTTACCTACATTGAAAAGGCTTAACGTCGAATCGTAAAGAATCTGGTAACCCGTTCGTTTCAATTGAAAATGTGTTAATAAGTGTAATTTTCATACCTAGTGAATGTTCACCATGCGAGGTGGGTGTGCTGGTGAAATAAAGGGCGAAGAGATCATCGACTGAGGCTGTGGCAGAGGCGGTGGAGACGTGCGCGGGGTGCACGAGGTGCGCGGGGTGCGCGTACGGCTGGGGCTGCGCGAGCGGCGGCGGCGGGCCTCCGTAGTGCAGCCCGCTCGGGCCCGCCTCCACCAACAGCTGCATCTGCGAGATGTCCACGAACTCGTCGCCATCGCCGCGACCGCCCAGCTCCTCGTCCTCCGGCCGACGCATCGCGATCACCGAGAGCATCGCACGAGCGCATCCCCGCACCGGTGCCTTCCCGTCCACACCACTGCGTATGACCCTATTGCACTCACACTCACATCCACCTCTACTGCACCACTCTCCGTAATAACACCGGCGCTTGCGCCACTCGCAACTGTACGCACTGAATACTTCACGAAACTATCTAACTTATGTTCTAGCGAAATTGACGCGATCACAGAAAATTACAATTAGGAAATTACGTATACGCGGCACGATCATCACACGGGTCTACAGTCACGAGCATCTACTGATAAATGAACACAGATTTCGCACGCGGTAAGTGTCGTCGCGCGGAGAACGCCACATCCTCGACTGAGGCGCGATCGGAGCGGCGAGGGCGTGCAGCGAGCCGCCCCCGTGCGGACGGCGGCCGGTCGTCGCCCGCCGCGCGCCCTATCAATGGACGCCAGCCACCCGGTCGAGGTCGGCGTTCATTCACGACGGCCGCGTTAATGGCGTTCGAGTCGAGCGCCCTCGTTCTGCCGGCGGCGTCGCCCACGTGCGCGAGAAAATGGCGCGGCGTCGCGACGACGAAGGGAGGCGCGCGAAAAGCGCGGGGCGCACAAGTGTAGTGATGGCGATGCGGCGGGCGGGCTGAGCGCGCGGGCGGCGCGTGGGCGCGGAGGCTCGTCGTGCGGAGTCGCCGCGTGCACGCGCGCCCGTGCCGTGACGTCGCGCGCCCTGCAGCGGCTCCTGTCGGTATCGCGGCACCACTTTCTCCACGTGCTGAATCACGCACCGCTTTCGTACGCTACGGCCGTCAGCCGGCCGCGGAGACCGTTTTGGTCATGCTACAATTAGCCGCGTGGCACGCGCGCTCCTGTGACGTCGGCTGCCCGGACCGGATAGTTTAGGCGTTACGTAGTTCAGATAAATCGTTGGGCTGCTCTAAGAATATGTGGCCGGTCATAGTCTTAACTACGTAACGATTCCTTCAGCTGCTCCCATATGCTAAAGTTGTATGTTTACTACAATGACGTCCGTTTGTTCACGCAATGGTTTATTTTTAGATATGCGTGCAAACCAACTCATCATCACGTATACATAAACACACATAACTGTTATTTTGCTGTTTCCTAATTTGGAAATTAAACCATTCCTGATTATTACTTTTTGAATAAATCTACCTACGAGTGCCCACGTTTTTTATGTGTAAGATAACACAGGAAAACAAATATTTTTCAAATGAAATAACTTTTTTTATTCAGTGAATCTTGAAAAAGCGATTAGGCCCAAAAAATGTATGTCAAAAATACAAAGGAGAGCGTGCGAACTGTGGGTGTGATAAGTACTGAGTCGGGGGAGGAAGTCCGGGTTGCTTACGGCGGAATGAGGAAAGGTCATGGCGCGCTTGTCCGTCGCCATGGCAACCACCTGTTGATCTTTTCTCGCTTGTAAGCCTCCGAAATGTCAAAGTGCACTCGTCGGCGAAGCCCTCATCCCACGTGGTATCTTTGTCATGTCTCAATTTTACCTTTATCGGGTGAAGATCGACCATTCCAGATTTTTTTTACAATTGGGGGGCATTTTGTATTTCGGGATTGAATTTTGGGATGTTAAATTAGGGTCATTATTACTTAGATAAATTATGCTCATGATAAAAACTTTGAGACTTTAGGTAATGAATATAAAAATATACTGAGACAAAATCGAAGGCACCAAACGCTCAGACATAACAAATACCTACTTTATCTTATCTGTTTCATCAACAAAGATTTGGGCTGGTTCCGGAAATGGAACCCGCGGCTCTAGCCTTTCAACCAGTACTCGTAATCATTGCACCAAAGGGGTCGCCTATGAGTGGGAGGCTATGAATATTTTAACAAATAATAAGTTACATGTTCTCTAAACTGACAAAACTTTTTTATAGTAAAATGTTACAAGAATAATCCAGAAGCTCGGTTAGTGAATAACAAAGCGAATACTTGGTCTAGTGAAATATATTTTCACTCCAAGCTTGAGCAGTACTCACAGGACTACTTTACTCATTGTTCCATAGTCAAGTTCATCTTTGTTTTTTTTAAATGGCTTCTAGAAGAATTCTGCACCAATTTCGAATTCGAATAGTAATTTCGATTGCATGTAAACGGTTTCGGTTCACGCGCTGCTAAACCTCAACATACCATAAGGTCATTAAGATTTGCCCATTGAGTATTCACTATGAACGAACAAAAGGGTTCACATACTGTTTACAAACGTTCAAAGGTTGTTTTAGGGCGAGGGTTAGTAAAATACCTTAAGGAGAGGAAACGTAGCGAACATTGTTGGAGGCGTGTGTGCGCGTGGGACCCACGTGGGCCGCACGTGGGCTCGAGAAGGGCGGCTGAAGGTAATACGAATTTTCATTAAGACTGTTTAAGCTTAAGCTCTTGAAGGGATTTTAAAAATAAATATTTCGAATATTACGTTTTCGCATGAAATATTTAATTAGCATGAACAATTAGTTAGTTCTTTTTCAATTTCACGCTGTTTATTTTGCAGGTAATTTATGAGAATAAAAATAACAAGTGCTTGAGATCACAGATGTTGTTATGTGCCTATATTACATTCTCTAACAGAAATCATTCATTTCATTTCTTGTTTTATCATTTCCCAGCGACAGTCATAAGGTGTATATCGGGAACATGTTGGTATGTATGTATCTAGTTATGTGCCCTTGGGATATCAAGCTGTTACATTGGTTTGCCTAATTTCCTCGTCGGTGAAAACGCAGACGTCGAGCCTACGCGCTTCCGGCGCCTACGGCCGCTGCCACCTCCAGCGTTACGACACCTTCGTATTTGCCATTGTACGTTGCTGTTTCATGAACACCTAATGCGTGGGTTTCCTCACATGAGAGGTAATTACACCATGAAATAAATTCGATTCTATGTCTTAACAGTAGACTAAATGTGCCCATTTGTCCTCTTGGAAATCATCAGATCAGAAACAGAGTACTTACCTATCCCTATTTTTAGGGGTTTTTTTTAAACCGTGTTATTTCTTGAAATATTCATTGATACTGCGACAGCTTCCGTACTTCCGTAGACATGTGTCGACGGAATCAGACTTCCCTTTGCCCTTCCTTGTAATCGATGTTTCAAATCATCCCTTATTAGCGAATGCTAACATCCATTCCAAATTTCAGTTTTCTTGGCTCAGTAATTTTGCCTGTGCGTTGATCCTATCTAAGGACAAATGATTTTATGGATTTAAATAGATTCCTATGAAATAAAATGAAAATAATTTATTTGCTAGAAAAAGGTCTATAATTTTCACATCTTAGAGAAGATAGTTCTAACCCAATTTAAGATATACTCGTAGATAGTGGAAGCAATGTGGGGTTCTGTGAAAATCCTTATTGGCAAGGGCAGGCTAGATAGGCTAGAAGCGATTAAGCAATCTCCACGGGCCTGCGTGGGAACTAAGTCAAGAGGTCTGCTGGGAAATATTCAGCAGGCACTTGAACGTTAATCTACGGGCGTTATAGCAATATTTGGTCTCAAATGAAGTGGAAAACAGGAAGTTGGTAGCTAACAACCTAAATACCTACTCAAATCTATTACTAAAGCAGACAATGACGTGGTAATTTTTTTTTTATTATTTTAATCATAAGCTTATTATGTTAGTGCCTGCTTTGATGACATACTGAGCTATGTGGACGTCCAATAAGAATCTTACATTTTAGACGCATAAGAGAAAATGTAATAAATGCGTAACCTGTAGAGGTTATTTATAACTTACCTACTACTTATTTTAGGTCCTTGTTTTCGGTTCAGAGCAGGTGGGTTTATATTTTTAGGAAGCTTTATCAATAAAAATAGATCAAGTTTATAAAAGATGGCAGAAAAAGGAAAATATACCCTGACCTATTTCATAAAAATAGCGAATAACGTCACAGTACTGTCCCCCTAGCCGTGAAAATGACAAATGTTGTTATCTGGCTGCTTTTATTAGGTAACGAATATGTAAGGTAGTTATGTAAGCCAAGGTAGCGTTGCGAGTCCGGTGCTAATGTCAGGCTACTCAACTGCCTATTTGGGGGCGTCGTGACGCACTTGCGTTTCGTCAGCGCGCTGCCCCTACCGTGACGTCTGCGTACGCTTATTTCATAACATCCTATTTAGATAATAAGGGATGATAAAACATTTCGATACGAACAAAAATAGCCGAACGACAATTTCATAGCATCGTTAACGTCAATCGAGGTATGGTTGCGACGGAGTCGTCTGTGACGTCAGTCTGAAATTACATATTTGTGTAGATAAATGCTCGTTGCAAACATGTTACGGTGTTGTGCTTTTATTTTTATTTTGTTACGGTATTCAGTAATAATCTTGTTTCAGTGATGTAATGGATACGCGGTATTTTTATATTTGGCGAATAGATGAATGAACGGTGAAAAGAAAATACGCTGGTAAGTAGTCGTGCTTCTGCGAGTCTGTTTAAGATTTCAGTGAATGACATGTCAGTGTGTCTCATCACCGATGTCATAAAATACCCACCCAAGTTTGCAGGCCCATTATGGAACCTGATTTATTTCTGTTTTATTGTTACAATACCGTTTCTTTTGCAGAATATGATTACAATGAGCCTGGTGTAAAAAATAATATTTTAAAGAATGGATCTACATTTTAGCGTGCTCTACTTTACGTGATGGAAAGTCGACGTTGAAGTATGCTTGTATAAAAGGTTTACATATTCACTCTTCGCTTGATGACCCCCGAACTGACTGCCCATAATGAAAAACAAAAACAACTAAATAAGCTGCCCAATATTACCTATACTGCGTATAAAATAAGCCAGTTTTATCGCTAAGATTGGCATCGGGAAATGATACAAAGTGTTTAGTCCAATCAGCAGGAGTGTTATTGCGGGGGCGAATAGGAAGATCGGCTTATAAGGCAGCGACGCGCGCGCAGCGCTAGCGTCACCGCCCGATCAGCCCGTTGTTCGGCTTTTGGACAAAAAACGCTCTCGATTGCCTGTACTTTTAAGGTCATATTATTGATGCTGATTTACACCCACGAGCGATTTAGGCCGCTTTGAGAAGGTAAATAAATATAGGTTACTAACAGGCCGTACAGGTTTTTAAACTGACTAATCTTACAATTAATTATCATACCGGATTTTATTTACTTGCTTGAAATCACATGGGCAAAATGTAGAGTTTGTTACAGTGTTTTGAGTAGATAGATATTAGGAGTTGAAAACTGCAAGCTAGGCAAGTTGATTTATCAATTGCATTCAAAGATAATGATAGTGTTATATCAAAGAACCTGCAATAGAAATGAATAAATTATCATTCGACATTATTCCACATAGCTAAAGCCGTCTAGCCCCAAAATAAGCGATGCTTGTGTGATACTAGTATCCCTCATAAAAGAAAAAATATTTGGTACTCAAATATTATATTTTTGTAAATACTTGCATAATATACATTGACCAATACAAACAAACATGTTCATTCACACAAATATTTGTATTTTGCGGGAATCGTACTCGCGGCCTCAGGTGTAGTAGCGAACTCCTCCTCAACCGAATAGACTAATGAATAGATGTGAACTTCAACAAAAGTATGTAGTTCAGTAGGTACTAGAAATAATTTGCGCGTTTATTGGCCGGCTAACATGCTAGATTTATACCAGGTATCATGTTGGTATCTCTGCGGAACGTTGCTGTCGGTGCGGTCGGCGGCGCATACCGCACGTAAGAACTCCATTCCAGCCATCGGCAATAGGATACTAAACTTTTTTTTCACTTGCGATTGAGTTAATTGAATACTAACCTCCTTATTCATTAACACTCAAACAACTTTAACCTTGTCTTTTTCATTCCTACATATTGCGCGTAAGTGACAGGAGTGTCCATTGCACAAACTAGATAGGGAACAGGTTCAGACAGGTAACTTCCGTAGCAAAAAACTCGCCTTATGATCCATAGAGATTTCCGCATATAAAGATTTTGATAGCTTTTTTTTTTTTAATTGTTTTTTCATAATGCGGCAACGATGTTAACGTTATAAATCCACAAATAAATACAAAAAGGTTTTATGTTAAACCTTTGTTATTTATTTGTGGATTTATAACGCTTACCGTTATAAATCCACGTATATTATAGGTACCTACCTAAATTCTGCTTGTTTTCTTTGGAAATATAAATTGGGTATAAATTAAACAATTTTCACTTAGTATGCCTTTTATTTCTTAATTTTGTTTAATATTTAGTAAATGCTTTACGCTGCATACAGGGCAAAATCGTCTTTTCCAATCTACAAACATCCGTACCTTGAGATTTTTGTTTATAATGTTGCACCAATTGAACACAGTTAATCGCAGAGTTAAATCAAAACAGCTTTTCGCAACTACACTTTTGTGTTGCTTACAACCCAAAGAATCATATGAATGCTGATGAATGCTTGGACTGAATTTGATGTTTCAACTCTTTTATTAAACCCTGTTGATGTGGGCTATTTTCTAAAACTTGATTGTCTTCTACAATTATGTTTCCAAACAATCTTACCGCATTTTCTGATGGGTAGGTAAGCTTATTTTCTTTTAAGCATTTATATTTTCTGAAAAAAATATAATTGTTGACACAATGAAATAAAAACCAACCTGACAATACTTGACACAAATGACAATCAACAAAAGCGTAACCTAGGTTACAAACCAAAGACAATCCTTAGACTAGAAACCTCATCATCCGCGGGAGGAGGGGAAGCTACCATTTCCTATAAAAGCATCCATAGACAAGCTTAACCTTAATGCTATTATTTTTTAAAGGAAGAAAATCGGCCGTGGTCCATTGCTAAACCAATGCCGCAGCGGTTCTTTAGTGTTTATGAAGATCATTAGTTAATATTTCGCCTTGTGCAGCAGCAGCTTTGAAACAGGAGCTACGGGATGGCCCAATATACGAACGAAGTGTTTTGGTGTGCTTTTTCAAAACTAACACCTGTGAAATTTAATTCAAAATCTTAATAAAAAATAAATATGAAAATTAAAATCATGTCTGTGATTTTACCGTCGAACAAAAAAGTCCATGTATTGAATCTCTACATAAGGATTGGTTTTTCAACAGTTTTCACACGGACCATGCCGTGTGGTGACCGTATCCGTACCTTGCATAGTCGGAATAATGCGGCCGTTTAATTACGTGTATGAGCTGTGGGTAATTAACCACGCGAGCGGTTATGATCACTCACGCGGGTACCGCAAATCCGACTATCAGTCACCGCGACGGGTACATGCGCACACGGCCCACCGCAGTATACCACCGACCGCATTCTGTCCTTTCTCATGCAAATGATTCACTTACTGGTCGCTTACATGTAACTGTGAATCTAGTGTGAACAAAATTTGATACCATTGTCGTTTTAAACGAATATGATGTGTCAGTAGCATCGTCTGCCACCTGGGGGCCTGCTCTGCTGCCTCCATACCACGTAGCTCGGCTTTTTTAGGCAACGGTATAGTATTTCGAAGGAACTGCATTAAAAATTATTAAAAAGGTTTGTCCTTGTGGTACAAATTGCGGGTTTAAGGCCTAAAAGGTATTCTCTACCGACTGGTGGTCTACTATACTTATAAGTCCACCAAAGTATTGTAGGCGGTGATACAGGGTTACGAATCTTTTTATGGCCTCTTTCAGGTATAGGCCTCCGGCCGCCTCAATTTGTCTGTGTCCAACCATCCTTTTTCTGCTGTTTTCAGCAAGTCGATATTACTTAATTATCTCAGCATTTCTTCTAGTTGGTCTGATGTGTATTGTATATTGTCATTTCCTGACGGAGGTTAATCGGGTATTTTTCATTTGTGTGAAGTACTCTCTCTTGTTCTAAACCAAGTCCTTGGGTGTAAATATGGTCAATGGTAGAATAGAATACAATAGAATAGAATATGTTTAAGTAGGTGTATATTGGGAAGTATACTTCATTTTTTTCTTCACCACTCGCTCTCTTCGTTCGCTCATTCGAAAAAAATGAAGTACCTTCCCAATATACACCATTAATTAGTAAAAACGTATCGATTTTGTTCTGAAATTGAAGTACCTTCCCAATATACACCATTAATTAGTAAAAACGTATCGATTTTGTTCTGAAATTTCAATCCTGTAGTGTCTAATCTGATGAAAAGAGCATAAAGCATTCATGAAACCGTTTTAAATGGTTTATAACTTGTGACAACATTAAAAGTAGTCATTTTTATGAAACCCGTGGAACTTGCCAGACAAATTTATTCAACAAAAATGAAGTTCCTGAAGCAAAAAGATTCATTGCAATTGGAATGCATCTGTCCTTCTACGTCATCAACAGAAACTAAGCGACATGGTCCTTTACTACCAAACACAATACGCAGCATCGTTTGTGGTCCTTCCAACTGCGGAAAGACAAACTTGGTCCTGAGTTTATTACTACACCAGGACGGTCCACGTTTTTGTAACCTTTATGTCTACTCGAAATCATTATATCAACCAAAATACATCTTCCTGGAGAACGTGTTGAATGAGGTGGCAGACATATCTTATTACAAATACAATGATAATAATGCGGTCTTGAGTCCGCACGAAGCATTACCAAACTCAATTATCATATTCGACGACGTTGCTTGTGAAAATCAGAATAATATACGAGATTACTTTGCAATGGGTCGCCATAGAAATATTGACTGTTTTTATATCAATCAAACTTACACCAAAATACCCAAACAATTAGTGAGAGACAATTCTAATCTTATCATATTATTTAAGCAAGATGATGTAAACCTTAAACACGTTTATGATGAACATGTAGGCTCTGATATGTCATGGTGTAAGTTTCGTGAAATGTGCTCCACTGTTTGGAGAAAACCTTTCAACTATTTAGTTATAAATAAGGACTGTGAACGAAACAAAGGATGTTACCGGCTGAACTTCGATACATTCATAGAAGTAGACTAATCTTTTTAAATAGTTGCTAGGTTACTGATGTTTCAGTTTGATTAAGATTGTCAGTCAGTGTGGAGTCTTTAACGATGGAACGAAATCTCAAAGAACAAATTGTAAAGTCTGCTGCAGCTGTGAAAAGAAAGGTGGATATTATGAAAGATTACAAAAGAACAAATGACATAGCCCTCGAAACATTATTCAAACCCATTATCAACCCCCTAAACCAAATGTCAAGTAAAAAAGATGACAATAAACAATATAAACATGAAGAATCAACGCCAGTGAACCATTTAATGAAAAGAACCAAATATTGCGAGAGCGAGTCATCAAGTACCTCTTCCGAAAATGTTGAAGAACCTGTCTCTGAGGGGGAAATCACAGATCATGAGATTTTTATGCCTTCTAACAAGACTCTTACTACATCCCCATCAGAGGATCATGATGTTAATGAGAACTCATTTAAATCTCTCCAGTCATCACCAAGTATTGCTAACGATTCTCTATCTTGGTCCGTGTCATCTGAAGTAATGAAAGATATACCTTATGGTGTTAAACATGAGCGAGGAAAATTATGGCTTGGCAAAACTCGTGTTTATGACGACGACAGAATATTGAAAATTGGAAACCGTAGCCTGAAAAAAACCATAGGGCTTCAAGAATTACTGTACAAAAAGGTACCAAATTTAGAAAACGTTACAGACGAGGACTTGCAAAATTACAGATTATTACTTATTGATACTAATGCACACAAACGTCATTGCAATCCTTCTAAACCCATAAACAGTAATAAAGGTTTTAAATACATGAATATTATTAAACCGTTATTCAAGTTCTCAAGAAATCATACCAGTAGTGTTGAAAGTCTTCCGCAAGGAGAAGGGGTAAATATATTAAAAGAAGTTAAGAATGATACTGATTTGATTTACTGGAACGATCCTAATGAGTTAGTGGAAAGATTACAACTTTTACTGGCTTCATGGACAGCTGGTAACACAGGAGTAAGAAATGAAATTTATGCAATAATCGAAGAATTGCATGAAGCTGGCATTATCAAATACAAGAAATATATAAAGCTTCCATCTGGTGGACCGGGCAGTACCATTGCACTAGAGAAGCCGACAAGACGATAATGAATGTAGACAAATTCGGTCATCACGTTCATAAGCGTTTACGACAATCTTTAAATGCTGATATTATTACAGATGCATTAATAAGGTCCGAAGCAGGAGATTTTGATTTAAAATTATCGAAATTGAAAGGACTGTCACTTCCCGAGAAGGACGATGAAGCTGTAAGTAAAGAATACGTTGATAAATGTATTCACGAACTAAAACAAGAAATAAAAACAGTTCAAAGTAATGTTAAAAAATACCTAAATAATCTAGAAAAACTGACTGTTGAAAATTTGAATACATTGTATTACACTAAAAAAGAAGTTGATCTCATGATTTCACCAAAACCTACTCAAAATGAGTAAAGAAGATTTAGTTCATGAGTTGCACAAAGCAGCGAGAAGGAATTTTTGTCGTCGGCATACGATTATCAAAGGAATGGATGATTTATGGCAAGCTGACCTCATGGATTTTCAAAAATATTCGTCGTATAATAACGGACACAAGTATGTTCTTGTAGTTATTGATACTTTATCGAAATACGTTTGGGTTAAACCGTTGAAGTCAAAATCAAAAAAGTGTGTAACGGACGCAATGTGCAGTATACTATCAGAGACAAGAAGAAAGCCTAAAAATTTACAAACTGACCTGGGTACAGAGTTTTATAATGATTATTTTAAGCAGTTGATGAAAAGGCATAAAATAAATCATTATTCTACGTACTCTGTAAAGAAAGCCTCCATAGTAGAACGTGTGATAAGAACTCTTAAATCTCACCTTTACAAAATTTTCAGTCTATATGGAAACTATCAATGGTTTCAAAATAATTTAGACATCACTGTGGAGAATTATAACAGTACTTTACATCGCATAACTAAATTTAAACCAATCGATGTAAATCAATCGAATGAGATTCTAGTAAAGTCTAATATAATCAAATCCCAACAGTCAAAGATACGACGAGGAAAAACTTTTCAAGTTGGTGATTGTGTACGTATAAGTAAACACAAAGGAGATTTTTACAAGGGTTACACTCCTAATTGGTCAACCGAAATATTTCTCATAGTAAAAGATAATCAAACTAGTCCCCCAACGTATCAAATACAAGACAAACACAAACAAAATATTCTAGGTTCTTTTTATGGATACGAATTACAGAAAACCAAGGTGCCGGAAATTTACCTTATTGAGAAAATTATTAAGAAAAAAGGAAACAAAATTTATGTAAAATGGCTAGGCTTGAGTGATGAAGACAACAGTTGGGTTAAAAAAAGTGATTTAGTTTCATAGTATATAAATAAAATAATTTGTGCTATCATCTCACTTTTTGCCTATCGATGAAGAAAGGCAGTGGTATAATTAATAACTTGATAGATCGTTTACCGTTTGAACTACATTTACCTGGGTATCAATTTTGTGGGCCCGGAACGAAACTTCAGAAACGATTAATTAGAGGTGATCGAGGGGTGAACAAATTGGATGAAGCTTGCATGCACCACGACATTGCCTATATTAACAAAGATTCGCGTGCTCGACAGATAGCTGACTTAAAACTGTTGAATATGGCAAAGAGAAGGTTGAACTCGAAAGATGCCGGAAAAGGAGAAAAACTTGCATCATGGGTTGTGAAAAAAGCGATGAACGCAAAAATTAGGGCTGGTAGTGGTATGAAGTCATTCAAAAAGGGTGTTAGGAAAATTAAATCACGGTTAAAAAAAATCAAATCCAAAGACAGTCACACTGCCATTAAATATGCCTATGCAGCTGCAAAAAAATTATTTAGTAATAAAAAAGGAATACGTTTGCCGCGTTGCATTCCTCTTCCAAAGTGCGGAGGGCTTTTACCACTTATTCCTATATTCGCAGGGTTATCAGCTTTAGGTTCACTAGCTGGAGGGGCAGCTGGTATAGCTAAAGCTGTTAACGATTCCAAAGCTGCACAAAAAAGTCTTCAGGAATCTGAAAGACACAACCGAATGATGGAAGCTGTTTCTATCGGGAAAGGGTTATATATTAAACCTCATAAAACTGGCACTGGTTTATATCTAAACCCATCAAAAAACTAATTAAGCGGCTACCCAAACGTGCTCTCACCAACATAGATATATTAGAACATGCCTATGATATTCCCTATTTTCGTGGAGTCTTCATGAGAGATACATTACCTTTGAAACCCAAAAATATAGAATGTGGAATATTGAATTTAGACAGCAATAAAAACCCCGGCACGCATTGGGTGGCCTTCGTGAAGCACAATAATTACGTAGAGTATTATGATAGTTTTGGCAATTTGAAGCCTCCTCTAGAATTTGTTAAATACATGAGTAACTTATCTATAAACTATAACTTTGACCGACAGCAAACCTTTGGCACTACAAACTGCGGTCATTTATGTTTAAAATTTCTGAGGAATTATTGGAAAAACATTTAAATACTGTGTGAAATAAATAAAAGTATCAGTTCAAACATGTCTTTTACTGTATCTATAACTGGAAGCGGAGCCTCCTTGAGCACAAACTATTCCCCTACGTTGGAACTTCGAGGAGATTACGAATGCGGACTTTTGTCATTTTCAACCTTCAATTCTATTCCCAATATAGATGAAAGGAACAATAAGTTTTATTATGGGGAAAATGAAGTCATCAAAATTCCTGAAGGGTCTTATGAGCTTCAAGATATTTGCGATTATTTGAAAAGTAATATTAAACATACCGTGTTAACATTAACATGCAATAACAATACATTAAAAACGAATATTTTCTGCTCCAAGAATATTTATTTTGATAAAGCTGAATCATTGGGACAAATTTTAGGTTTCGGTCAACAAACAATAAACGCAAATATAAGAACTGATTCACAATATCCTGTCAACATTCTATCAACAACCATCGTAAGGATCGAATGCGATGTTGTCAGTGGTTCTTTTGTAAACGGAAAAGGAAGTCATATTATTTACGAATTCGTGCCTAATGTACCACCCGGTTATCGTATAATTGAAATACCTAAAAATTTAATTTACTTTCCGGTAAACCAAAGTTCTATTAGCGCTATTAATATAAGGTTGTTGGACGCTGAAAATAAAGAGATAAACTTACGAGGTGAAGAAGTACAACTTTATTTACATTTCAGAAAAAAATGTTAAATTTCCATAAAAACCCGTCTACATCGTGTGTTCAATTCAGTTCTAAAAAAACATCCCGCAAAGACACACCGATTCAGCTAAAGAATAAGCTTACTAAAAGTAATAAGGAGTTTCTTAAATTAGTAGGCTTGATAAAATGAATATTTTAAATATATCACAACAAGCTTCATACGATACCAGTATTGAAAGTTTTGAGTATCATTCATACAAACCATATGTGTCAAGTTTCAACAAAAATGATGAAATACGAATTCCTATCAACCAACAAGATTTGTATGTACTGCCATCACTAAGTAGTTTATACATAGAGGGAAAAGTGAATGTGTTTAACAGTACCACTAAAGCAAAAATAACAAATGTTCATTTCGTTAATAATCCGATACTATTTCTGTTTCAAGATATAAGATATGAATTGAACGGAGTAGAAATAGATAAAATTAAAAATGCTGGTGTTACTTCAACTATCAAATCTTACCTATCTTTAAATGGTGATGAATCCAAGTGTGGTCGAGTTTGGGGGTGGTCAACTACAGGATCGAATAACACTGATAGTGGAGCATTTTCAGCATCCATACCGTTGAACAAAATTTTAGGATTCGCTGAAGATTATGAAAAAATTATTATAAACTGTAAACATGAGTTGGTGTTGCTTAGGAGCAATACGAATCTCAATTCTATCAAATTAAATGCAGGAGAAGTTGTCGACGATATTGTAATTAATAAAATTGTTTGGCGAGTTCCACACATCAAAGTGTCTGATCGGGAAAGAATTAATTTGCTAAAACATTTAGAGAAAGATCGAGCTATTCAACTCGCGTATCGTAATTGGGATCTATACGAATATCCACTACTACCTAAGACACGTAAGCATACTTGGTCGATAAAAACTTCATCACAAATCGAAAAACCACGGTTCGTTGTTATTGCAATGCAAACCAACCGTAAACATAACGCAGCCCTTTCAATGGCTGAATTTGACCACTGTCACGTGCGTGATGTTAAAGTATTTTTGAATTCATCGTATTATCCTTATGAAGGTTTAAACATCAACTTTTCAGAAGATAAATTTAGTTTATTATATGAGCAGTACGCTAGATTCCAACAGTCTTACTACGGACGCCGACCAGAGCCGTTGATGAGCATGAAAGAATTCAGAGACATTGCTCCTATGTTTGTAATCGACTGTTCACGCCAACACGAGACGTTAAAAGGATCGATAGACGTAAGAGTTGAAATTGAAACAGATCAAGAAATACCAGATCAGACAGCTGCATACTGTCTAATTTTGAACGATTGTGTATTTGAGTATAAACCTTTGAGCAATATTGTGAAGAAATTATCATGAATAACGATACAGTGATTGTGGATTTGCAAGGATTCAAAAACCGTAAAAATGAATTTTTAGTAAAAGAATTCGTTATAGCAACTCTGGAGTTTACTCAAACATTCTTAATCAAACCTCCATATCCATTTACTAAATTAACTGAGGAAGAGAAACGACATGTTAAATGGATAGAAAGAAACAGAGGTTACCAATGGAGTGAAGGGTACATCGATTTTCAAGAATTTCATAGAACTATCAAGCCTCTTCTGAAAGACATGAAAATTATTGTAAAAGGTGAAGAAAAGATTAAATGGGTGGCAGAGTTGTGTGGTCATGATAATATTGTAGATATAAGTTATACAGGTATACCTAATCTTAATAGTTTAAATGACCTGTACAAAACTAATATGTTTAATTGCTTGGTTCACAAAAATAAATGTGCTTTAAGAAGTGCTTTGTGTATTAAAAAATGGTGTTTTTTGAATGGATACTCATTATTTGACTTGACTGTTTTTACTAAATAATTTATTGATTAAGTAATTGTGAATATACATAACATTAAATATGATCAATGCATAGTTTTATTTAATTCTACCTACCTAACGAATTTAAATAATAAGTAAAAAATAACAAACACAGTTTTTCACATGACGTATTTATTTTAATAATATTTCTGATATTTATACAAGTGTACAGGTTAAAACTAGTCTTATATCTAAAATAAAGTTTAAAGCTAATAATTATTATTATCACTAATTTTCCTACTTATTTTTTTAATCACTGTTTCTGTTTCGTCCATTATGTCATCCAACGGTTCTTTCACAATATATTGTGCACTTAACACTACATTATCTTCATCACATTCAATGTCCGATTTGTTGAGAGATTCACCGCTTATATCTATCACTTTTATTTTAATAAGGCGTATTCCTCGCTGATGCTCATTATTAATCACGTAGGAGGTTCTGCGCAGTCGGTTCTTCTTGCATTTATGATTCTTCCGCTTCGCTTGCCTCTCTTTGGGTGCAGGGCTAGACCGATAAAGTTCAGGACAAGCTTGCCGAAACGCACTAGCAGTTGAGAAGGGATCTTGTGCGAACTGACTGAACATGATGTCGGATTCAGACATTTTCTGTAACAAAAAACAGTAATACATATTATCAATCATTTGTACAAATGTAACTTTCAAACAATTTTCTAAAAAATAGTATACTTACAGATAAGTAAATAGCACACCACTTCACTCGAGCTCAGAAACTAAAAGAATGACATGACCAACACCTCACTAAAATAGTTTTGCATAGTTTTAAAATTTTACAAGCTAAACACTTTTAAATGGAACATGCAGGGCTGTCAATCCACATTTTACAATGTATGATTTTATCTGTAATGTATTAAATCCTACTCCTTTTTAAAGTTGATTATAAAATCTTATCGTCTTGCAGTTAGTTTGGGTTCGAATTATAATTTATAGTAACAATCATCCTGTTGTTAGGTGACCTACTATATTATAATTGACTCTCTTATATCACAGCTCGATACGCACTGTGATAGTTTGATGATGTTCATAAAACAAGTTTCGGCAAGTATGAGCTGTAATTAACGTATTGAAACTAAAACAACATTATCAAAAATATTTTTTTAACTTTCATAATATGTAACTGACAACCCTCGTAGTCTTAGGTAATCATAACAGGTTGAAACTTGCAGAAATCATCACGTGTGCACTACTTATGTTGTATAGGTTTTTGAGCAGTAGCTATGAACTAATTAAGTAGGCAATTCAAACCTGGGTTTGAGTTCAGCAATGAAACAAAAAAATTGGTGAAATATTTATTAAACAACTAAACACAATTATTCTTAACATACAATCTTACGTGGTCTAAATCTAACATAACAACAAACTTAAAACTAGATACTTGACTTAACTAGTCCAATCTATTGTAGCTAAATTAAAAGGTACTAGATTTATGTCCCCATGCTAATGTGTCTATATTGTTTCTTAATAAGATACGTTTATCATCATTAGATGATAAGGCTACTTTATCAACACACTGAGTGAATATTTGGTGTTTGATAGATTTGAAAACAATGTTTCTTTTGCGAATTATTTCCTTTTCCAACAAAGCTTTATGATAGTCTTTGAAAAACAGTTTGTTGACTACAGGTTTTTTAATACCTTTAGCTTTCTTAATTTCTTTGGTTTCAGTTTTGATACAGTATAATTTTGATCTTAAACCAACAAATTCTGTAATAAGATGTCCGCCAAGTTCATCTTTGAACAATCCAGGTATTTTTTTATTTTCGCGTTTAATACCGTACGTATTATTTTCTTCATAGTTACTTGTATCAAAATATCCTTGAAAATTGTGTCTCAGATCTTTATATATATCACTAGTTTTCACCGAGTACAAAAAACTATCTGTATCTGTGTAACAAAGGTTTAAATTACGACCATAAAATGGTTTCATTACAGAATAATGGAAATTATACATGTGGCTTTTGGAAATTTCTAAAACCGTAAATCCAATATAAATAGGTTTGTCAAGTACAACTGATTCTGGCTTCAACTGAACTGCCACAAAATTTTCTGAAAAAATGGTAGAACTATGGTAATTAGGCCTCGCTATTAGTTGTTCTGCAGTGACCATTTTTTTCGTTCTATTTTTTGTATCAACCCACTGATTGACTAGTTTTACATCAAGCCTTTTTTCGGTGTCCTCTAAAGTTTTGCCGAAAATGCTATTATTTAATAACTTAAAAAAATCCTGTTCGAAACTTGACTTTGCCTTTTTTCGTAACTCTGTATTCAAATCAATGTATTGTTGTAAATAAGGGCTTTGTCTGAATTTAATTACTCTATGAATCTTTGTGAGCTTCAAACCATGTGATAAACACGTTTTCAAATGCGCATAATGGATAACGTAGTTAAATTTGTCATATAAGTTCGGTATTAATTTTGGAGTTTTAGATCCTGGTGGTGAAAATTTTTGTGGGCAAAATGGTAATTCATTATGCAGGTCATGTAAATTCTCGGGATATTCTAAATCAACTTCTAAAATAAACCCTTCTTCGGAATCATCGGGTGTTTCAAGGATTTCAATTTGATCAATATCTGAAACATTCAATAATCTAAAATCCGAATGAGGTAAATAAGAACACATTGCATAGCCGTACAAATTATTACAGTCTATGTAAAATAAAAAGTTATCGGGGTATGACGTTTCATAATTTGTTAAGTATTTATTGTTTGCTTTCGCATACCTCGTAGAACATAAACATACTCCCCCGCGAATACCTTTCTGTATTAATCGAATTATTTCTAAGTCATCAATTAGCTGAAGTTTTACATTCGTTTTAAGGAGCATTGCGTCAAAACTCAAACTAGGAGCTGTCAGATAAAATGAAGGATCTAACTTGTAATTTGTTTTACAAGTGCAACGAAACTTTTCAAATACATCTGCTAGTAACAAAACGTCAGATTTCAAATATAAATCTGTGTATTCACCCAAAGTTTTTAAATTGAACTCATTCCAGACCTGTTTAGCATGGCTATAGTCAGATTCTGAAACAGTAGTGTCACTAAGGCTCGAATAGAAGCATTGCTGTGGAGGCAATTTTTTCTCTTTGTACGAGTCCCAGGTAGACATGTATTCATACGGATACACGCCTTTCCGTCTTAACAATTCGAACCTCTCAGATTCTGGGAAAAAATTAAGCAAATGAATAAAATCTTTCTTATCTAGATTCGATACAAGTTTTTCTAGGCTTGTTCCCAAAAATTTAAAAGAGTCAACGAAACGAACCGCCATATGTTTATTGTCATGTGTTGTAAAAAACTTAGTGAATGATATGTAATTTTCTTTGTTTTTAGCTATAACTTTTATTGGTCCTGATGTTTGTCCCAGTTGACTTATAAATAAATGACTGTCGTAGCCAGACAAGTTATGAAAAAAGACAGGAACAAATTGTGGTAAACGATAGTTAAGATTACAGTAAGAATGAGCTGCACCGCGATAGTTGCCTGTCAAGTGGCAGTGGTCCCGAACTTTATCATCGAATAATAATTGACTGCATAAATAACATACTTTTGATTCCTTGAATGCGCAAACTTCTTGTGTGGTTAGTTTTTTCATAGGAATTGTATTTTTATAAATTTGTAAAATTTGAGATACATCCTTTTTTAGGTTATTTATGAAAACTTCAACACAATCTTCACCGCGATAAGTTACGTATCGATTTCAAGAACTATTATAAGAACAAACAACATAATACGCAAACGCAGCCGGTACATGTTTTTGAAACAGTTTCGTTGAACTGGAACTGGGTTCGTTAGGACTGGGCTGCAATAAAGATTCAAAGTCAGCATAAATTACAAAAGGCATGTCTTGCATTTTCTCATAGTTCTTAAATTGAATAAATGTACCCGACTTTGGCAAAATAGTCGCAACCCCACCGCACACATGAGCGTTTAATTTACGTTCGTTTTGAAAAAATATCATGCAGTCGTCACAAAAAAATATTTGACCATGATGTTTTGTTACTTGCGACCTTATTAAGCGGCTTAGGTTTTTAATCAAACAATAATGTGAAAGATTACCTCTTTCTATGTACAATAAGTTTATGTGATTGCTTTTTTTACTCAACGTGCGGTACAATGGTCCAACAACATTTGTTTTGTTTTTGAGTCCATATACATTAACGCTTATATTAGGATTATTTTTCTCAAATCTTTTTATGTCGGGAAACTTAACCGGAAACGACATTTTATTTACATTGAGCACGCTCTTAAAATGAGGATAAGAAGATGTTCGATGCCCGTTGCTGTCTGCAGGAAATAAAGCTGCCATTATGCTCCATAAAAAACAGAACTCATCTTTATTTTGAATGTTAACACATGCGCGTTTGAGTTTCAATGCTTTTGGCAAATCAATGAATCTAGATGCTCTCAGAGGATTGTACTTATTAATGTTAATTTCTAAGTAACAATTACGTAAAAATAACCAACCGCTATCTCGTTCTTCAAACTCGTCTACTTTAGAAGTAATCACGTTGATAACTTGAGAGAAAACTTCTTCAAAATCAAAACTATTATTTATTACAATGTTTTCCGTAGCAAATGACTTTATTTCGGACTTGTTAGAATCATTCGATCTTAAAAGAAATTCAGCGAATAATTCAAAGTTAACTTTGATGCTATCATAAGTTAACTGGCGCGCTCGTAGCAGCTGAGCGGCGCGCGCGCGCAAGCTGCGCATGAACGAGGCCGGCGCCTGCACGGCGCTCCCCGCATCACCACACAACCTGTACGCTGCGATGCGACTGCGGAAAGCACTACCTATTTTCTCAATACCATCGCTTTCTTCAATAGCAGAGTTATTTTTATGTATTGTACTCTTAAGATGAGCGGAAAACGCTTTGCTTTTAACAGAAATATTACAAACGGAACAATATATCGATCTGTTTGACATTGTTACTTGATGTAAAAGAAAAGATTGATTTAAATTTAACTAAAATAGATTGGACTCTTATTTCTTAATGTTTAGGATGATAACTTATTTTTTGTTATCGACAAAAAACCGTCCTTCGTCGGTAAAATCCGCGCGTGCTCGCTTGACAAACTTGCGCAGCAAGTCCAGCTGTTCAGCGTCAGAATCGGTTCTATATTTAAGCGATAATACCGCCTTCTGCCAGCGATCTCTCGCCGGTATCGACTTGATGTCCGCTGAGTTATAGAGTCGGAGCTCCACGAACAGATCGCCGGATAGGTCAGCGGTATGACGTAGGTTACCATCCGCCACGCGGCGCGTGAGCACGGATTGCAGGGAAGGCGCGGCGCGCGTGCGGTTGACGACGATCTCCGGCTCGTCGTCTAAGTCCAGACACCATCCATCAGACCGAGCTCGCTTCGGTACGCTGCCTTCAGCTGGCTTGCGCTTCGTAGGTCTTTTAGCCGCTTTACTGGAACTGAAATGATTAAGTTAGATGAGAAACTATTACTTACTATGCTTCGTGGATTATTTAATTAATAAGTTTGCTAGGTACCAAACAATCATAACCCTCCTTTGCTTTGACGTAATCAGGAGAAAAAAAAGGTATGTATCACGTACATAACTATAAAGGTATAAGGTACATAGAGTTCATAATTTATAAAGTCAATATTTTCTAATGTTTGGTTTAAAAAAGATTTGTTTTGAAAAGATCTGGTCATTACGTTCCTCGCTATGATTTTACATAAAACTTACCGCTTATTTACTTCGTCGTCCGTGTAAAAAAGTTCTTTTATAAATTTCGCCTTCCTCTTGGCCCCAGCCGTCTTGTTGCTCCTGAAAATGAAAACAAAAGTATTGGTTCAAATGTTAAGTATTCACGTTCATAAACATAAGCGTTATAAGTGGTTATAAGAATCTTCACTGTTTGTCACAATACTGAGATGCAGGTCGTTATCTCACCGTTTTTTAGCACACTCGTCTTCAGAGTCGCTAAGTGGTGGGATGGTCTTCCGTGCTCGGCGTTTGGAGGGCTCGGCGTCAGAATCGCAAAGTGCTGGAGTGGCCTTCCGTGCTCGGCGTTTGGAGGGCTCGGCGTCAGACTCTGAGTGCTTGTGCACTGCCCGGCGTTTAACTTCAACCTCGGAGTTGCATTCGATGTCAGACCTATCATATGAAGAATAAAAACAAACATGTAAAATAAAATCTTTATCGTTTTAACATAGTAAATTGAAGATAAAACTTACGAACATGATTGATTTCTGCTGAATTTTCTTGCTGTAGCACTAATAACGTTGAATAACTTCTTGATGGTCCTTGATGATCACTCACTGTCACTGATGTTATGGTTTTCATTGATCTATAGCTCCTAATTTATTCAAAAATATTGCAAACTCAGACAAAGAGGAGCATAACATTTTTACTGTAAAACTCCAATTTTACTAGGAAGTGATCGCAAAAACGACCTATAAAGTCTTTCCAATAAAAGGTTAGCTAACACTGTCTAAAATTGTAAGCTGTCAGCAAAAATTTCGGTTTGTCAATACATTTCGTGAAAAATAAAATATTAATTCACTAACTAGGTCGGCTGAAAGGTACGTACTTATGTACAGTTGACTTGAGTTTATTTAGAAGAAAAAATGTTGCGCTGTTATTAATGAACGATAGAAAATTCCCATTTTTCGCTGTTAATAACGTAAAATTATTTGTGTATACATGCGTCAGGGAACATGCCATTTGTAAGCGTTAAGGTCCAGAAGTAAGAAACTGAATATCCGTGTATGGTAAGTCCAACAAACTAACTCCCAGACGCAGGAAAATTAAAAAAAAAAAGTTTTTTCTGAATTGACTGACTTTGAACCAAACTTGTGGCAACTGGCACTGCAAAACGGAGGAAGGCGAAAACCTTGTAATAGTTCATTAAGCCATTCCTAAATGATATTACATGTCATGTGTAGAGTTGCACTACCTACACAACAGCGTCTAGTGATAAACTAAACTTCTTAAAGCTTGTGTTATGGGACACTAGACAAAGGATAAACATATTTCAAATACATCATTTGTTTACATAGGAAACAGCTAGAACAATACAAACAGACATGTTCATGCAAACGAATGTTTGTACTGTGCGGAATCGAACCCGCGACTTCTATTGTAGTAAACAACTTCTGAACCATTACACAATTAAGTAATTAGAAATACGTTCAAATTATGAAAGTAAAAATCATTTTTATTGTGGTTGACTATACTTGAATCTTGAATCATATTACCGAGCTTACAGATAAGGTAGTGCAGCGTTGGCAAAATGTAGTGACTTGTTTGTTCAAAGTAATACCTGCTTGTGTTGCATTTGCATTAGGGTTCCTTCCTATCTTTACGTAATAAACAACGGACTTTTTTGTGTTTGATTAAATTTAATAATTAGTTATTTGATATTTTTTTAAAATGAGTTTTATTTGTTTTAAGTAAATGTATTGATACCATTGTTTCATAGGTTAAGTTTTTATTCTGCATAAATGTTTACTTACTTACTTACTAAGTAAATTGATATTTATTTCTGTTTATTACAGTGATATGACTTATTTTAAAAATCTATTTTAATTATTGCATTAGGGTTCCTTCCTATCTTTACGTAATAAACAGCGGACTTTTATCTGTTTGATTAGATTTAATAAGTAGTTATCAAATATTATTTTAAATATGTTTTTTATTTGTTTTAAGTTAATTGACATTTATTTCTGTTTTTACAGTTATATTGTATTATTTGCAAAAAATCTATTTTAAATATGATTCCTAATGTTATGCTTAATATGGATTTATATGGTAATGCGAAATAATCATAATTTTGATTTTTATTAAGGTTGTTACTGCATCATTGAAGATGATGAGGTTCCTCACTGAATGTATTTAGCATTACACCAACGTATTAACCAGTTAGTAGAATTATGTTTATAAACTTTTGTCCTAACAACAATTATACGGAACCCGAAACAAAAAGCGTTACTAATTAATTACGATTTACTGGTCTTGTTCATACATTGCATCAGTATTGAAGGGATCGTCGCGGCTCCCACACACCTTTTTGAGTTAACGCGTCCATGCTCATAGTTGTGGTAAATTGCATTCAAACTTGTCCGTACGACCAATCAGGCATGAATCTCTGTTCCATCATGGAATTACCGAGGATTCATGGTGCCGACATTTTTACTATCATAAATGTGATTATTGACTATGTTGCTGCTGGATAACACGCGGTTGAATAGAGTATCACTTGTATCGGCACGACCAATCTGGCATGAAACCACCACTTGTGGTCGTTGTAGTTTCATGGTGCCGTCATATTCTAATCGGGTATCTAAGAGCGCCATGTATGATCTATCAATCAGTGTAGTTATGTTGTGTTTTTTGTGAAATACCAGATCTCAAGGGAAAAAAATCACAGGTATGTTTTTTATGAATTTGTTATTAATTTTATGATTGACGATAATAATTCACTTTTCGAATAATCATGTTGCGTCTTACACCAAAATGAACTCGTATCAAGTTTCATTCAACGATTTAGTTAAACAATCAGGAATCGGTGCATTAGGTATGTGTAGCGTAGAGGTGTCATATCGCAAGACCGGACGCACGACGTCAGCGCGAGCGCTCGTGGGTCGGCTAGGAAATGATGACAGTGCATGCAAACTGTTAAGCGAATAATTATTTAACTTTCGGTTAGTGGTTTTTTGATCAAAATTTTTAATTCCATAACATGTTTGAAGTTCATCGTTCATGATAAACCATCTGAAATATTTTAGGTGGTTTATTTCTGATTTTGTGCTCCAATGGTGTATATTGGGAAGGTACTTCATTTTTTTCGAATGAGCGAACGAAGAGAGCGAGTGGTGAAGAAAAAAATGAAGTATACTTCCCAATATACACCTACTTGTTTATTTGCTTTGAATGTGGTACAATATTGATGTCAATAATTCTTATTAAGTTCACAACACATGCAACTAATTCACTTAGCATGCAAATAATTCACAAATTACAATCATCAATTTACAAATATAAAAATAAAATATATAAAAAATCAATTAGATGTCACAAAATTAAAAATAAAAATCAATTACATTTCACAATAAAAATCACATAAAATCAACCTATCAGCTCCGATGTAGAGCAAAAATTTTTGACACTTAGCCATTTGCTTAAAGCCTTTTGGAATAATACATAGGGGAGATCTTTTATGTCACTGGGAATGGCATTATACATTTTTATACACATTGCGTAGCATTGTTTCTGATACATCGTCGTTCGTGGCAAAGTATGAGAAACCAATCTGTTACGGTTCCTTATACTACGAGAATAGAGTATCTTTCGGGAAAGCTTGCCTGTTCTACTGGTCGGTTCTTTTCCAAAAGTATGAATATACCAATTATTCGATATCTAATTTGTTACACATGATAATAACAAAGTCGACGTTAATACATAAAATAAAACATTTTTTCTAAGTTTGAAACATTCTAGCAACACTCCAGTAGGCAGTTAGGGGACGTAGGTTGGAAATATAAAAGGGAAAAATTAAGCCCACGGATGCAATCATAATGAAATCGTAATGTTTAGCGATCCAAGATTAATTTGTTTTTCAAAAGGTCATAAATGTTGAGTCTACCATGTTTACATACCTCCTACGTAGTTTCATTCATGAAAACAGTTTTGCCCTTTTCATCAAACGGACGGTTTCAAATGTTTCTTTTTTCAGGATGAATGAATAATATTGTCTACATGGAGAACTCCTGTTTGGTAATAAAAGCAACCAAAATTCGACATTTCTGGATGTGTTGTAGGAATAAAATAATATCGGATGGAACACTGCGACTTATCATTATATCATTGCTCTTTCACGTAAAAATACTGAATGGATATGAATGAATTAATGAAACTTTACTATTGTAGCTTATACATCTGAATAGGACATAGCCTACAATTTATAAAAACATTATGTTATTATATTTAATAGGGTCCCGTTTTTACCTTTTAGGTACGGAACCCTAAAAAGGTTAAATCATTTACCGTTTTCTGCCGCTTCCTATCTTTTTTAAGTAGCACTAACTTAAACAGGAGAATAGTTACGGATGGAGTTATATGCAGCTGCTTTTCTAAAAACCGTCTTTATCCCAGGCCTGGCAATTAGAAGTGCAATGAGTGTTGTTGTCATGAGCAACAGAACACTAACGACGCCAAAGGTTCGACGACTGTTGCTGTTACGGGCAATGGAACACTAGAGACGCCAAAGGTTCGACGACAGTTGCTGTTAAGGGCAATGGAACACTAGAGACGCCAAAGGTTCGGCGACTGTTGCTGTTACGGGCAATGGAACACTAGAGACGTCAAAGGTTCGACGACAGTTGCTGTTACGGGCAATGGAACACTAGAGACGCCAAAGGTTCGACGACAGTTGCTGTTACGGGCAATGGAACACAAGAGACGTCAAAGGTTCGTCGACTGTTGCTGTTACGGGCAATGGAACACTAGAGACGCCAAAGGTTCGGCGACTGTTGCTGTTACGGGCAATGGAACACAAGAGACGTCAAAGGTTCGTCGACTGTTGCTGTTACGGGCAATGGAACACAAGAGACGTCAAAGGTTCGTCGACTGTTGCTGTCGTGGTCAACGGATGACGATAAATGTCTAAAGAATGACGAGTTGATTGATTTTAATATTTGGGATCCATCGCCAGAATTTACTCAGATTTCTCACAAAATATCTTATATTGTAATTGCCATACACCAAATAGAAATTCCCAGAAGGTTCCGGTAACATGGTTGGATAGTGGTTTGATTAAGTACAAGTTTAATATTAATATCTATTAAAGTATTTCCAGGAACTCTTTGAGCGTTATTCTGGGCTACCACTTTACCATTTAACCTGGGCAAAATGTTTTGCTATAAATGAGATTTAGAGAGAGATAATGAGTTTTGACAATTTTTTTTACTTTATATCACACGTTTTAGATATTCAAATAAAAGTATTATAAAATGATCTGGAAAATAGTTAAGTTAACATAGAAAATAAATAATCGTAAAATAAAATTACTCGATTTACAAAGTGTAAAGAAAATTACTCGTAAATGTAATAACTACGTCTGTAAATATTCAAGTAAGTGAACTTAATGACTATATACCACTGACCAAGCTCTGACCGGACGTGTTGACATAGTGTATATAAATAGGACTCCGGCAACAGTTTTCAAAATTAAACCAGGTAGGAATTTCATATCGTACATACTTTTGTTTTAGCCATTCATCTGTTAGTTGAAGAAATAGAGTTCACAGGAAGTTACATGTACGTTCCAGATTGAACAATAAAATAAATCTAAGATTGTTTTTATTTAGGCAGTGTGAACAACACCATATTTGTGATAATTGTACTAATTAGAGTAGGTAATATTTGTCTTGTTTTCATCACTTTCAGTGCTCATTGATGTAAAGTTAGAAATAAGAGAAAGCCGTTCCTATGTGAATAATTCTCAGCAGGTTCCTTGCTTTCTACATCGACACATTACAGAGCAATTTACAGCACAAATGCATTCAGCTTAAGCGCTGACTACAAAACAAACAATAATGGAACAATCTGCATTCCCTGCCGTTTCCAGAAGCAATTTGGTGTCATGCAAGGCAACAGGAAATACTGGGCTGCAGTTGCGACACAAGCAAGGTTGGGGTTCGATTCTCCGGCGAGATGAATTGCTTGCCAGTCGATAGATCGCACCGTATTAGACGCGTGCATTGAATACAAATGGCCAAGACGGATCTTTGCCTTCTCGGCGAAAATTGTTTGTCCGTTTTCTATTAGCCAACCATCGTTTCGCAGCATTTTTTTTTTCCAATTATTCGGGGATAAGACGGTGTTTTGAAAAGTGTCCTGATAAAAAGTAGACCAAACGTAGGTACAGTTGTTAAACGTGAGGTCTTTGTAATTAAACGAAATTAGATGATGATTAATTAGCAAATCATAATTCGGTGAGTTGATATTCGGCGATACGTTAGTTCGCAAAGTGAAGCATAAAATATGCGAAACACAATGGTCTCGAGTAGGCAGGATGCCGGTCAAGATGTATGTGGTGACATGCTCGGCTATACTATTATAGTTACCATATTCATAAATATTGAATCTGCATTTTCTCTAAACTTATAACTGTGCGACTTACTATGTAACTTGTGTCTGATATGCGACGTACTCGTATGTAACTTGTTGTAACTGGTCCGTTAGCACGATGGGTAGATCCCGCCTACAGAGCCAAAGGTTGTGGGTTCAGCTAAAGCTATTTTAGTAGTGGTTTGAAATTTCAATTTTCTGTGTATTAGCCTCATACACCCATAGTACAAGTTTTGCTTTGTTTGAGATGGCCGTCTGCATAATGACTGGAGGAAGATGCTTATTTATGCTTAATTGGTTGGAAGAGATTTTACACAAACACCATTTACGTAACCTTTATGATGCGAGGCATACCTACTATTTGTAAGACATAAGTCCTCTGGTTCTGATTGGGGGCGTACCTAATAGAATATTGAATTGAAATATAACTTTAAAAAAATGTATCTACCAAAAAAGTTTCGATTGTAGTTGAAGTGAGGTTTTTTAAAAAGACTTCATAAATAATCAATTACATCGTATTTAGAAAAATCACCAGATGCTTATGGCGTAATATGGGTATAACAACTGTGCAATTACGCGGTTTCTTAAAAATTGTATCGGTTATAAATGACGAAACGAAATATTTGGAAAGCGCTACCATACAGCGGCGTTGAGAAGTTGATTTATCGCCTCAAATTGTGTATTTTTCACCGTCAGCGAACGCTCGCCGTTTCGGGGCGATAAGTGCCGTTTAACACTTGATATAGTGTCGATAATCTGTGATTTGGACCAGCTTTTCCTTTTTCAATTAGTCCAAAATTGGATTTTATGGCGTCACCGGGCTAGTTAATAGCTACTGACGCCTCACTTCCGCGTAATCTTGACGATTCGGATTGATTCGGATCCAACTTGAGGGAGATCGTTGTCAAAATAGCTTTTCAATATCATCAATATATCATAAACTTATACTCAGATTGTATCAAGATTTACCTATAATTACGTTCATAAGCAGCACTTAGGACTTTCCTAAGTATAAGAGGCTATCTGCTTGAAAGTAATGATGACTCAGATTTTATTACATTTTGAAAACTTTTCTCCCTAAAACTTTAATTTGGCGGGAATAAGGTATGCTCATAGCTTATATAACTCTACCTTAGACAAGGCAGAACTTATAGCACACTCTTAGTAGTGTAGTTTTCATGTGATTCCGTAACGGAATGTTCGATATAAATGATAATTTGTTTTCTATAATTTAAGTAGCAATGAAAAAAAAAGCCTTACCGTTACCATTGATATAAATAAAAAGAGGAAGATAGGTACGTTACGTTCATACTTCGCGAATTCGAAAACTGGCACATGACATTGACGTATGAGTGCACGCAAACAAATCACTGCCATATTGGTTTGCAAACAGGTACATTGGACCTGTTTCAGGGTGGCCACTTTTGGTACGAGGATGCCCTATCTTCCTCTTTTTGTTTATATCAACGACCACTTCCCACACATCATCACATTTTATAACTACCTACCTATTTAGGTAAGTTATGGATTAATATAATCATAAAATAACAAGCAAAAACATTATCTGACGTATCCCAGAGAGTTCGAGAGATGAGGAGTATTAAAAGCAAAATGGTGGCCAAGCTATTTGTTATAGGTGGCCTCAGGGATTACAAACAGTGCGTCAGCTGAGGCGCTAGGAGTCACAGGTCAGCGAGGTGCCGGCGCCGGCTCCCAGTAACAGAGCGTCGCCCTAGGGCGGGCAGTAATTGTGCCGCGGTCGCCGAAACTAATAAATTCGCCGCGAACGCTCGCTGCTATGTTCAGAACCGTAGATTAAGCTATGTTGATTGGAATTACGGTTTATATGCATTGTGCAACAGAAGAGCCTTTTGAAATCTCGCAGATGTACTTTAAATGGTAGTGTAGTTTCCGGTACGAAATGTTGTCTGCAAATAATAATTGAATTGTTTTCTAAAATGTTTTTATGTGGCAAAGAAAACAGCTACCATTACCTACACACCATCACATTTTATAACTACCTACTTATTTAGGTAAGTTATGCATTAATATGATCATAAAATAACAAGCAAAAACATTATCTGACATATCCGAGAGAGTTCGAGAGATGAGAAGTATTAAAAGCAAAATGGTGGCCAGTGAGAGCCGAGCTATTTGTTATAGATGGCCACAGGGATTACAAACAGTGCGTCAGCTGAGGCGATAGGAGTCACAGGTCAGCGAGGTGCCGGCGCCGGCTCCCAGTAACCGAGCGTCGCCCTAGGGCGGGCAGTAATTGTGCCCCGGTCGCTAAAACGAATAAATTCGCCGCGAACACTCGCTGCTATGTTCATAACCGCAGATTAAGCTATGTTGATTGGAATTACGGTTTATATGCATTGTGCAACAGAAGAGCCTTTTGAAATCTCGCAGATGTACTTTAAGTAGTAGTGTAGTTTCCGGAACGAAATGTTGTCTGTAAATAATAATTGTTTTCTAAAATGTTTTTAAGTGGCAAAGGAAAAAGCTATACCATTTCCCACACATCATCACATTGTATAACTACCTACTTATTTACGTAAGTACCAAGCAAAAAGATTTTCTGACGTATCCAGAGAGTTCGAGAGATGAGAAGTATTAAAAGTTAAAAGCAAAATGGTGGCCAGTGAGAGCCAAGCTATTTGTTATAGGTGGGCACAGGGATTACAAACAGTGCGTCAGCTGAGGCGATAGGAGTCACAGGTCAGCGAGGTGCCGGCGCCGGCTCCCAGTAACAGAGCGTCGCCCTAGGGCGGGCAGTAATTGAGCCGCGGTCGCCGAAACTAATAAATTCGCCGCGAACGCTCGCTGCTTCATAACCGTAGATTAAGCTATGTTGATTGGAATTACGGTTTATATGCATTGTACAACAGAAGAGCCTTTTGAAATCTCGCAGATGTACTTTAAGTAGTAGTGTAGTTTCCGGAACGAAAATCTATCTGCAAATAATAATTGTTTCCTAAAATGTTTTTAAGTGGCAAAGAAAAAAAGCTATACTATTACCCACACATCATCACACATCATAACATATTATAACTACCTACTTACTTAGGTAAGTTATGGATTAATATGATCATAAAATAACAAGCAAAAACATTATCTGACGTATCCGAGAGAGTTCGCGAGATGAGAAGTATTAAAAGCAAAATGGTGGCCAGTGAGAGCCAAGCTATTTGTTATAGGTGGGCACAGGGATTACAAACAGCGCGTCAGCTGAGGCGATAGGAGTCACAGGTCAGCGAGGTGCCGGCGCCGGCTCCCAGTAACAAAGCGTCGCCCTAGGGCGGGCAGTAATTGTGTCGCGGTCGCCGAAACTAATAAATTCGCCGCGAACGCTCGCTGCTATGTTCATAACCGTAGATTAAGCTATGTTGATTGGAATTACGGTTTATATGCATTGTGCAACAGAACAGCCTTTTGCAATCTCGCAGATGTACCTAAACTCCTTTGAACACCTCAAATCTGTGATTTGTTTTAATTTACTAACTAACTAAACGAAACATCAGTCGTATTACGTCCCCCTAGAGGGCACAGGCCTCACAGGTCAAGTTAGATATACGTGTGTAAGTCTAGTGAAAATCCTTACTGTCAGATGTTTTTAAGCCAGACTAAGACCGATGTGGTCAACTGTTACCGCTAAGGTTCTTCAGAAGCACGGAAATTCTACATCCCAATAACTGTACCTGGTATGTACAGCTTAACATCGATAATCGTCGCCTGAGCTGAGGGTAAATTTTTGTTTTTATTGTGTTGTTTAGTGCCATTGCCAATTGAAAGTCTAAAAAATAGGCGACTTAATCAAACCCGTCAGTCTTTCCGACTCTCATTTTTCTCGTTTGAATTTCTCTTTCAATTCAGTGTTGCTGCTTACCTGCGTATGTAATTTGCTAATAGCAGAAACAATCATACAAAATCATGACATGCAGGACGCGACTAGTTGATTTGATATAAAACATTGAACCTTAGATATTTTAATAATGGATATGGTAAAACTGTGTTCGGTGACTATCACCTGAACTTTATTGGACACTAAGTACTGTAGGGGTCGCAAATATACTTTGTAATAAGAGAACAAAATATGTTGTAGGAGAGAAGTAAATCTCGGGTCGGCGTCGAAGCCCGCTCGTGGATGCCTGGCGCGTCTGGCGTAGATTGCTTATTATACTTTATTGGTCAAACTGAATGTAAATGATACGGCGAGGTGTTCCCTAATGTGTCGCCTCTCGCCGGGCGACGCCATTTACACGCGCAATGACGCCTAAGCGATACAACTGGACCTTACACATTTGTTTTTATATCATCTCCCAAACTCAATATTAGACACTTATAAAAATATAATTTATACAGTTTTGATTATGGGAATTTAATAAAAAGTGTAAACATGTATGTTATAAAATCATTTTGTTGTAATTTAAACGATAATATTGAGACTCATTCCCAAACGGCTATAAAATCTGTAAATACAAACTTTCTCACAGCTAGCTGACTTTTAATGGACATCCAAGATATAAATTACGTGATATGATGTCATACGATGTTCATAAAGTAATAATTAACAAACTTAATTTGGGGAAAAAACTATAAGCATCTCATTTATGGTGGATTAGATTTGCCTGGGGCTCCGCCAGCCATGAGCCAGTAATAAATATACTAAACTTACACGCACTTCTTTAGTAGGTGTATACTTTTAGACGGTCTACAAACTTATTTTATTGATATCATGAGCGACAAAGAGTTGTTTTGATCTCTCATGATACGAGTAAGTATAAAAATTGAGTTTTATTGAGCACGCAAATAAATGCACTTGGGTAATAAGGAAAGGCAGAAACAGAAGTTAGAAAATTTAATTATCTAAATCTAACTGTGCTAATAATTTTCAGTATAGCGTCATGACTCTAACCTTAAACAACCTTAAATCGTCTTTTGACCTCCTTTGACCACATAAATGTTAGGATCAAATCGAACAGGCGCACATGGCAGGGCATACTCAGGAATTATCCTCATCCGTTTGATTGGCTCTTTACTTTCTGGGAGACCGTGTATACATTATGCCATTGAGTTTCGGCAAGATTTGATGGTAACATCCAGACATCCGAGGGGAGTGCATCCCAAAATGCGATGCAAAGTTCGTTAGCAATTCCGTGAGCTACTTTCAAGTGTTTATTCAGCTGAGAGGAGTATAAGCTTGTTGAACTACTAGATGAAAGATTGCTAGCAATGAATGAATCCGAGAGTAGGCACGCGGCGCGGACGCAGGGCAGGCTGGCGCGATGACGACCGTACTTTACGTCCGCGCAGTCTGTTCGCGCAGCTTGACTTTGTTTTTACGACACCATAACCTTCACTATTTATGGAGCGTATTTAGCATGAGCCCGCTTTACTATTTCCTTCCGAGGGCAGCTTGTAATGTTGCGCTGGCGCGGTGCGCGGTGTGCCTCGTGCTCATTGTGTCCGAAGCGCGCCGCGTGGGACGCACCTACTGGTTATCGAACACAGTATCAATAAATTGCACTTGCGTCCGTCGTGTCGTGCAAATAAAAGAAACTGAGCACCGCGTGTTATCGACGAAAGGTCTAAATAAATTCGAATATGTACTTATTTGTTGCTTACCTTCGTTGATATCATCAGCAGCTCTGTTTGACGTAGAAAGTAGAATTCAACATTGTTTGTTCAGACCTGCATTGCGAACAGCAATTGATTTATTTTTCATTGGATGTAATAACTTTATGAATATGCACGGTGTATTGTTATATGCGTTCAATGTTGTAAAAATAATAACAGTGCGGTCCGCTGGAATCGTTTGTCAAGTATCTTTTAAAATTCTTCTCACAGCGCTCGCGGATCATTGCTTTATTTTTATAATCAAGAAACAATCGAGAATCGAGGCTTAACGAGCAATTACGTTTTGTCCATACGTGTGGTTGTCTGCGGCGCAGGCTGGGTATCAATTAAATCACAAGTGGTATCGGGACACGGCGTTATGAATATTCACATCCCGAGACGGACCGGCCGCGGACGCGGTCACGCCCGCGAGGACGCACGGAAAATAAAAGAGAGTCAGGTGGCAGATTCAATAGCCCCCCATTAGAAGCCATTATACGCCGATAAATAATGCAAGGGAGACAGCGGCCTATCCGTCCATACTCGGGACGGGGCCGTAACTCACATCGGCGTAATGATCCCCTAATAGGACCGAACAGTTTTGCGGAGAAAGCCACGGGTATCTATGGAACAATACATACTAAGCGACCAGAGACGATCATAATCTACATGAGAGAATATACAATTTACCATGTTAAGGGGTAATTAAAAAGTTTTGATAAATCAATAGTCATAAAGTGTTTTGATTAACGCCACGTTTGAAACAGATATTACAAAACGTAATTGAGAGCCGGCGCTGGCGACAAATATAATTGTCGCTAAGCGCAGTGATCAACGCAAAGACAGGCCGTTTCAACGTGTGAGGACGAGATTATTATATCATGATTGCTGCGTAATATTATATTTCCTAAAGCGGCGACGGTGAGGTCTCTCCCACGGGCGAGCCGAGAGCCGGGATCGGTGTCAATTTCCATTAATACGGCCATTATCGTGGCCGGTGCATAAATCGCTCGCAGCGACGACCACCGGCTGGATACCTCGCCATCACCGAGTCCGTGGCCGTCGGCCTAAGAGATCCGCTAAAGCAAAAAAGTTCTTACACGATTCGCAGCTTCGCACGCCTGCCGCGCCGCGCCGCTAAATGCCGCGAGATCAGTCCGCGTACTTACGCGCTCACAATTTACCAAGAGACACAATTACTTTTCATGTTAATACGGCTGTCCTTTATACATTTTAATTAACCGTTTAATCGAGAGCATAATTCAGTTCTGCAAAAAAATAAAGCGGCAGCTTTTTGTAATTACAAGTAGTTGGGTAGGGACGTCAAAGTTTTTGTCGTTTATTGAGAAACGAGTTAAATGCACGTAAGCAGTAATCTCACTTATTTTATTCTGGTACTAGCGGCCGCCCGCGACTTCGTCCGCGTGGACTTAAGTTAAGCAACTAAAAGCAATATCTTTCTAAATACGCGCTATTTTCGATTTTGTCTCAATTCGGAACGCAACCATAGTTATTTATGCTAATGACAGCAGCCGTCTGTCATTAACTGTCATGCCATACCACGTGATGCCGCGTACATTTTCATATTTTACTCAATTTTACTTGATATTTTCTACAATTTACACAATATCTTTATAAATTGTAGCCTATGTGTTATTCAGATGTATTAGCAACATTATTGTAAAGTTTCATCAAAATCCATTCAGTAGTTTTTACGTGAAAGAGTAACACAGCACATCCAGACATACAAACTTTCGCCTTTATAATATTAGTAGGATATATCTTAACCGGTGACAGAGTGAATAATCTGTGATGCTTAGTGGCAATGCAAAAACTTAATCTGAAGTCTATGAAAAGATTTGTGCCTGGAATAGCCATTTAAGGCCGATATTATTTCGGTCCGGGCACCCAATATTTAACGTAAAATATCGCGTTATAGATAACGGACTAAAAAAGCAAGAAAACAGCAGCTTACTTTAACTTCTGCTTCCTAAGGAAAGCCACTATACGTTTCATAATATATTTGCTTGGCCATCTTCAGTTTAATAAGTTTTGGAATTTTGGTAACTCCACTCCTGTACTGCTGTTAGAGCGCGTAACGGATTTTCAGACATAGGTTACTGTGCGGCGGCGCTTATCATTAGCGAGGACTCCTTTGCCAGCGCCACTGTGTTAAATCTAAACTTTCAAAATTAGTAAACTTAAAATGGCAAACATACGCAAGCAGAAATAAGGTTCAATTAAGATTAAGATTGTAGCGAAGTACTATTGTGAACAATTGAATTAAGCTACGATCTTACAACAAGAGCCTTGGCAATGAATTCTTCAATTTGATGCATCTCGAACCTCAAATGCCTGAAATAATAATTTACATATATCTATACTCTTAAGCTTAAAAATACCTGTTGTGCAGAATTATCAAGAGTATACATCTTGTACTTGTCTTGTCAGGGTATGCAGTGCGCGGATTGGGAATCGCAGTCTAGGCTGCCCTCCAGCAAGATGGACCAATGACCTGAGAGCGGTGGCGGGATCAGACTGGATGCGGAAAGCTCAGGGAGAAGCATATGTTAAGCAGTGGACTACAACAGGTTGATTATGATGAGCAGTGCTGGGGCGAAGTCACTCATTTTAGGCAGAGTGCACAGACAGAAGGAATATCATATCATATCCATCTTAGCGATAAAAGGCTAGTTACGGCTCTGTATGTGTGTGTAGTGCACTTTATACCAGCGCACCAAAGCTATTTTTTTATTTATGTGTTTTTGATGTGTGGCTCACTCACTCGGAATCTCCTACTAACAGAAGCAAAATTATTGCTCAAATGGGGACTCTAACCTCTGTAATACCATGCTTGTAAGAAACTGAAATAAATATTTAAGGAAAGATATTGAAATCTGACTATGGGCGTGTGAGGTTGTGGGAACTGGTTCACCATGCTATTGTTGGAGATAATAGACATTTGCCTTGCAAATTGCCCCTCTAGTTTTATTCCGGTACGGTGCGGTGACCCATTGCTTGCTTACTAGATGGGCTTTCAGAACACTAGTTTTTACAAACAATGCGCAACATTAAGCACTAATTTGAATACTTGAAGCAAGCTCCTCAATTAATTGTAATATCAAAACTTTTGAACTTCACCCTGCAAGTTTACAGAGTGGTGGGATATAGGTATCTAGATGTCCGCTGGGGTGACAGAAGAAGACCGGAGGGCGGCGCCGGACCTGTCGGAAAATTAGGATCTAGGTGTACATACCTAGACCATAGGCTTGTTATAATTTTAATAATAATAATTATGTCAAATACACACCGGTGAAAAAAAATACAATCGTCAAACAACTACCTCAGTTTGGTTTGTCGCCAAGTGTCAGAGAGAGTTCTGCAAGTATTTTAATATTTTTAGATATGCAATATTTCGTAATTTAAAGTGTTTATACATCAGGTAAGCTCGCTAGGTTTAGTAAACGTTTGTACCGGTTGCTTGTTCTATCAGATAAAGTGAAATCAGAGTCTGGTTCCGAACAGTACGGTGGGTATTAATCGGAGTCGATGAAACGGAAAATTGACCCATTTGTACACAGATTACGTGTAATTTGTTTCAATCGCTTAAGTTAAAGCCACAGGTGCTCTAAAAATGAATTCAATATGTTAAATAACAGAGCATAAAAAGCTCTCTCAAACAAAAGCGTTTAGAATAAAATAGCATTATACGATTACATTATGAAACCTGAATTTCCTGCAAATGAAAAGGGCTACTGAGTCTAAAAAAACTAGAAAACATGTATTTTAAGATCTATGCACTTATCACTTAGTTTGAAAATAAACGTAAATAATGTAAATGAGTACTTTGAGAAAGAACATGATAAGCTAATTGGTCTTAAAAACTATGAACTGCATCTTTGTTCGATATTTCTAAATATGGCAGCTGGCCATCCATAGAGAAGTGACTTTTGAAAAGTTGGCAGTTGCAAAACAAAGGTGACACTTGTCGTGTTGCGGTTGTCCATGTCTCATCAGTACTCATCAGAGAACCCCCCTTAGTTAGTTTGCTTCCATCCCTCTTAAAAATAATGTTTTTTCGGAAGAGAACAAAAACAATTCCTTCAGATTCTTAGATTTATCCAAGCCTTCATGAGATCCAACTGTTATTGCGTTCTGAAATCACTTTCAAAGTCCTTTCACGACGCGGACGCCACGAAACTTGTGACCCACAAGCACTTGTTCCCTTACTGTTTTTTTCAAAGCTCTAAGTTCTTAGAATAAAATTATTATGTCATAACATAACAACATAACATAACATAAACGGCCTATACTTATACGTCCCACTGCTAGGCACAGGCCTCACCTCAACTTTGAGGTGGAACGAGCCATACTCTAACACGAGGCCTCAGTGCGGATTGTTAGAGGGGTGTAAGGTTAGTGAGCAACCTCAATGTCAGATGTTGTCAAGTCGCCCTAAGGCCTCAGACCAGGCTCAACGACTGACACCTAGCGACGTCAACCGGGACCAACTGATTAACGTGCCTTCCGAAGCACTGAGATGCCCGAAATACACATCACCAAATTTCGGTCGGGATGGTCACCCATCCCATTTCCGACCCGGCGTATGTTGCTTTACAACAGCGATCGTCGCCGATAAATATGATGGTATAGTTGGCACGCCTTATAAAACCAGCTGAAATTAAATTTACTTGCTGAAGTAAGTTACGAGTCGGTCGTAAGCACAGATACCTAAATACGACTAGTCGTCCGTGCTGATGAAATGAATCTTTGCCCAAGACACTCTCTAATGGGCCAACTAAACTGTAAGATGTTGGTAGTTTGTAGCTGTCGATTATTGTCTTGTCAGTACATATCTATTTGGTTGCTTATTAGCAATCTGAAACATCATAGCTATATTAATTAGCAGTGCAATTAATTAAAGTAATATGTGACTCTTTTCTTAAAGAAACCGTAATCTTGATTAACTATTATTGGGAATATTATCACATGCTGGTGTTGCTTCGTAATTACAATGAAAACTACTACACAGTTAATAGGTAAGTATTGCTTCTTCAATGGACTAAGAGCGGTGAAGGCGTTCCTGGGGTGGTCCTGAATGATAATGAAAGAGCTTATGCGTGGAAAACCATTTCCTTCTAAAGAAAACCAGAAAAAGACATTTGGTCATGTTGGCATCAGGCAGGACTTGAACCCGCATCTTTCGCAAGCCGGGCGACTGCACTACCAATTATGCTACCGAGACCATTAACAGACCGGCCGAATCTTTCTGGTATATTTTGCCCTATGAGCCAGGGTGATTTCATCAATGTTATAAGCATCCACCTATAACACTCGGAAGAAATATTTTTTTTCAAATCTTTAACTCCCGATTAGGATGAAAAAGCTATTACTATATTTTATTATTGTTTTTAGCATTTTCCATGCAGTATCTTTCTAAAGAAAACCAGAAAAAGACATTTGGTCATGTTGGCATCAGGCAGGACTTGAACCCGCATCTTTCGCAAGCCGGGCGACTGCACTACCAATTATGCTACCGAGACCATTTCCTTATATTAGTTTGAAGATTTAGATTAAACAATGCGTTTGTGCGCATTTTTTTATTACGATCTGGACAGTGATAAATTACCAAAGGATTACATTTGGACAGCTTGTTAGATGCACGAGGTTCCCACAGAGTGACGGAAATTCCGTACAAATTTGTATTCTATTTCCAAATTTTTTGGAGTCCGTTTCCTATGCCAACTGTACGCTTATTTCGCGACGCAGGGCCATTCGCATTATCTCGCTAATTAGTATTTATGCATTGTAACTGCAAGTAGATTAAGACTGTGTAAAGCACATAAAAACGAGTAAACGAGCAGCTTAAACGCGAGGACGTCGTCGTGAACAAAGAGCGCATGAAATAAATAGTAACGCGTCAGGAGACGGAGGTATCGCCGTTTGATTGCGTTATTTGTGGGCGCCAACTCCGCGGCCGATCCCAATTAAAACGTAGTAACACATTAAACCCGTTCCGGCTGCTGATGTACGGAGATGCGCCGGCGCAGAGCGCTCGCTAATCGCACGCATTCATTTGAATCTATTTAGGAAAACGGCCGCGACGCTCGCTCTTCTCAGGAATGTGACGCGCCCGTAATTACCCTATTGCCATCGTATTTTCGTTTTATCACCACACAACTACATTCAGAAAAAGACAGATTTTAGTCGAATCATTTCAGATTAGATACACACAAGCTAATAATCTGCCCCGCAATGGAGCTCTGTGGCTCGGTGCGTATAAATTATGGGGCGCACTCGCGATATTGTGTTTCATGTCCGGCGGTTTAGACACGGGGCCGAGGATATCTGCGTGAAAAGGGCGAAATATTGCAGAAATTTCAAACGCGACAGGACAGCGTTCGATTCGTCGCGGTGTTGGGTTTCATTGCGCTATATCGCGTCCACTCGCGCCGCTACAAGACGCATGTGCCAGCGACACGCTTCTCGGCCTAGACTTTTATTGATAGCAATGTTTTTGTGTGAATCGTTCCTATTAAAATTAGATCCAATTTCATACTAGCCATTTCATACGATCATATTACAAATATTTACGGTTTATCTATCTGCATCGTACGAAGTGAGCCCATTTCCGCGTGTAAGGGGCTGATTCGCGGTTTGAACGTTTTATACAATATTTATAAGATGCATTATTAAACTGAACGATTACCGTTATCGTCAAATCAGCAATCACTTCCATGTCGAAAGCCCTCTAACATGAGCAACACATCCCCCGGCGTGATGTACAAAGCACCTTGCATTGCAATGAATGACAGAAAGTATTATGACTTATCACCGATCTGATTTCTAAGTTCTATTGTCATCCCGTACATTATGGGCGCTCTCTACCATGTTGTCCCCGGGAGACGCTACCCAAAGTAGCCTTTTTTAAAGCTGCGTTTACCATGAAGCATTGGTAATATTGTAACCTTATCACTATCTAGTACCTCCATTCAAATGCAAAGGAATTATAATAATGATTATAAAGTTAGCAAGGAAACGTAGCTTACGTCGTCAGTATCGGTCGGCAAATATCGCTACCGGAGATGCTATCCGTACTATTGTTAATCCGGTAATTTGAATTTATTGCACCATGAATAAATGGTGCGGTCGGAGGAGCGGGGGCTATCGTGCAACACATCGACACAGCCGCGCGCAGCCGATGTCGCGCGGTCGCCGCCGTGCGCGATGCCGCATTCAATCCCTGACACCGCAATACACCACGCGACCATGCTGCCTCCCTATCTGCACTTATTAGATGACACTATTAGTTCGCATATCTGAACACCAACCATTACCATAGATTTGCCCAGTACACGCAGCCACTTAACTCCCGCGACAGCGCTGAAATGGCCGCGGCTTTGTTTCGAGCGCTACAACGTTCCCTTTTAAACATAACAGATTCTCCCAGCAGCTAATCTAGTTCATTCCTTGTTGAAGATGTGATTGTTTCGCCTTAACAGGCGAGGGCTCTAATCGGAACATCCTCAATGCAGCTCGTGTCCGAGTGCTTGCGTTAATTAGACTGCGATTGCATTCTGAGCGGGACATGAGCAGCCTGCGAGGTCAGATCTTGCTCACGCGAATAACATGCAGGAAGATATCCTATTATTGAAACGATGCTCTTCATCAAAATGAAGTAATATTTTTGTAATCAGGTACGCAACGGTACATGGGTATCCACGGCGACCTGCCCGATGAGGTGTGGACCGGCAATCAGGAATCATTATTTACGGACAGCTATTATCACCTCATGGCTTTTCTGGTTTATTATCGGCATTGCTCGTTATGTTGTCCTGCGACGGATAAATTATGCTATTAAGTTAGCAGATTGACAAAGTTATTTATGACATTAAGTGAGAGCGGGCTGAGTGGTGACCGTTGGGGACCCCGGAGAATTACCATCGGCATTGGATCGAGTAGCTTTTGTGCGAATTCTCGGTTCTCGAGGCAGACTAAGTGTAGTAATGTTGGTTGAATTTGCACTTAAACTGTGAGAATCCGTCGAGTCAGCGAGTGAGGGCTCGTGGTAATTCTGTTAGACGGGTTTTGCGTTTACTCAGATAACTGGCCAGTATTCTGCTGCGATTCTTGTCACACAATGTAAGATTTTAAACAAGGCTAGATAATTTACTTCAGGGATTGTTTTGATGTTAAAGTTTTGTACTTTTTCTATTTCATACACGAGTGGAACAAATAAGGCCATGTTAGCTTTAGTGAGGCCACTTAGAGTTTAAGATACACACTGATATTCTCAGTGTAGCCTGTCAATAGTTCAATCATTGTATTTTTATTCTACGAAATTATTTTAAATTTTACTAAATACAGCGATGCCGTATTATTGTACATGTCGATGGAGATTTAGTAGATGTTCATGTTTTTCTTCAGTTGTTTAGATGAGACACTTCAAAATAGTTCGTTATAAGTTAACTTATTTAAATAAATTTAGTTCGAAAATATTAAAATTGATTATCTATGTAGATAGGTATCTAACTCATTTATAATTTTTGACGAACATGATGCTCTATTTAAATTATGGAGTGAGTCGAAAACACTCATACTTGTGTATAGATGACTGAATGTCATGGTTTTAGTTTCCTTGAGTTTTCCACATCTATCTCCACGGCACTCAATTAAGGCGAAGTCGCTGGTGTCACGTCACATGTCACAACGCGCCGCTTCCAGTGCGACTGCTCTATCAGTATCAATCGCTTGACAACGACGAGTATTACGTCGCTCGACCATCTTGATGCTTGAAGCACCGCAGCCTCGGGACTTCTCATCTTGGCGGGCACTTTATGAACTTGTTTTTGAGATTACAAATTGCTGCATTAGTTCCTGGCGGGAATCCTGCGTGTGTTATAGATGCCATTACTGCTAGGTAAGTCATAATGTTGAACTAGTTTTGTGTTTTGCTCGCAATGATTGCAACAAGTAGAGGATTATTTTTAGTCTAAGTATTTGATTGGTTACACTAACTGCTAGGTTTTGTCAATTAGTTTATGCAATATAGATAAATCACAAGAATACTAGTACGAGTTATAATTACAAACAAAGTCAATAAGAAGCATAAGGAGTGCTGTCTCAAGTTAGAAAGCAGCTGTTAGTTAGTACTAACCTTCACAATTTAATAAGGTAATAAGATGAACAGAAATGGCTCTGCCCTGATAAGGTCAATCATAAACCGTGTATCGAGTTTCATATTTCCAAATTTACCTACGCAAGAATAGAGCCTTCGTTTATAGCTTTAAGGGCAAGCCTACGAATCGTCTGACACTGAAACGATTTATGTGCCCACGAAGTTTATTTTCGACATCTCGAACTATTTAAAGAAAATAAGATAGGAAATAAAATAAAAAAGATAAAACATACCTTTATACGTCCAAGAACTAACGTTGCGAGCCTTACTCCACCCAACACGTAGGACAAAGGGGTGTGAGGTGAGTGATAGACCTCATTGCCAGATGTGATCAAGTCGCCCTCAGGCCTCCGACTACAACTGGCATATACTTACTTGGCGATTTCAGCCAGGGCCAACTGCTTCACGTGCCTTCCGGAGACCGGAGATGCCCGTAAAATATATCACTTAATTTCGGTCAGGTTGGTCACACATTCCCTTACCGACCCAGTGTGCATTGCTCTATAAGATTTCAGTGAAATAAAAAATAAATTAACCATCATACAAAAGCTACTTAAAACTCACTTACTTACTCACTTATACTCATGTTAAAAAAATAGCTTGACGGAATTTCGATTTTTGCTAACTAGCCCTTAAATTATGTTTTGGTATTAAGTCAAACATTTAATATGACACGATCGAGACAAGACGTTGAACATAGGACGTTATGAAACAGAAAAGCCGGATACGTCTTTCTTTCTTAAAATTAAAACGATCCGCTGCTACCTGTATAGAATGGCTCTAGTCTATGGGAATGTAATAGACAATTTGATTATTCCTTAACGAACGTAAATAGGTTATAGAAAATTAATAAGCTACCGAAAACGACGATGGGAAAGAATCTCGTTAATCAGATTGTTCTTACCTACCTATAGTTAAATACAATAATATTATTGCTTGTACTCGTAGATGCTCGTAGAAGAATATAATTTTCGACTTTTCCCATCAGTTATGTTTCCATATTTTACGGAACTTTACCCCCGAATTACGAAATTATTATTAAAGTAATGTTGCTCTTTCATTGATTGACCTTTATGACCTTTTACATCTGGGTATAAAAAAAAGTGTCAACTTTAAGGTTGAGGCCCCATTTGCGCTGCGATTTGTATAACATTACGTGTGATGACCGAAGACGCCCTGCATAATGTGGCATTTCTTTATTAATATAAATAACGACGCGACGCAGCGTTGCGTCGACGCAACGCAACGCAGCAATAGGGGCGTTAGGGTGGGTGGTTTTAATTTCTGTAACGGACGTTCCAGGAACCGGGCAGTTAGCAGTCGGTCGCTAGGCCTTTAGCCACATAAAGCTTGATTTAATTTGATGTTTGGTGGCCTTGGCTTTGGTTTCATCAATCTACTATATTATTTTGAATACTGCAATAACCATTTAAGAAATTGGTTTCTTTTAGATGATCTCTCGTTTGCTGTAAACGGACGCCAAAATAAATTACCATAAAACGTTAGAGGCGACAAGATGTTGTCAGTCGCCGGCGCACGCGTCTTTCCATCTGATAAAAATATGTAAATAATTATTAAATATTATCGAATGGTAGATAGGGTCGTTTAGGTGCCCGTTACGTTATCTCCGTTATTTGTCGTTAACAGTTCTACGGGATGGCGGCGTTATCGTGTTGAGTTATGGCATTTAGCGGACGGCAGAGGTTTCTGTGCTCGTCTCCGGTTACAAGGGTTCCGTCACACACCAGATAAGTGGCAGCTGCTGACTGCTGATCACGCGCGAGTACTTATGCGATACTATCTGGAAAGGGACAAAACATATATTTTTTGAATTCAAAGAATGTTAAAAATACTATGTCCTGGCGATGAACTCCAGTGATGGTTAACCCCCTTAATCATAAAAGTGACACTATCCAGTGCTGTAACATTGGTTTAGCGATTAGAGTGTCCTGTCACTTATTGGCAGCAATAAGAACGAGAGGAGCATAACTTCAAAGTAGTGAACGTGGTGCTGTAGGGCGGTTTGAGTTTTTATCAATTAGAGTCGGCAACCCATTCTTCTCTAAATTGGTTTTAATGGCTAACCACCATTAACCTTTGAAATTAATAAACGTCCTCAATTGTACATGAGAAAACTTAAGTTGATTTTGTATCTGCACCTAACGGAACTGTCCGTATATCCAGCAGCGACTTTTCATTCAGTAAACGGAAATTGCCTGTCGTATATTTTCCTATCTAGGGCGGCTATATTTACTTTACGGGATCAATGACTTTGATTGTCTAGGTCTTTCATTTTATTGTTCAGGTAGATGTAACATAATACTGGTAGTTTGTTTTATGTTTCATTTACGATTGATACATGTCTACTTAGGTTTTGTTAAGAAAAAGACGCAACTTTTATTAATGTCATTACTCCTTCAGACCTCAAGACAGACTAATTCGTTAATTATGTAAAAGTAGCCGTCGGGATGAAGTGTTTCCGTGCATTGAAATTATGGTAACGGGTGTTTCATCATTCTCATTTAGCATATATTTTATTCATAACATAACATACGCTCACGATAATATCCAAAACTGTGGTAGTCAGAGACACACTGATTGTTCACGAACGAATTTGAACTCAACGTGGGATAAAGGGCGAGCCGTTATTCGGGTTCCTTGAGTTTCTACCGGAGAGGTAGCCGCAAATAGCATAATGAACACAAAGTAAGTATTCTGGCCAAAGTTTGACCACCGGGTTCCGAGTGTTTTACCAAGGGGCCACGACGTTCTCCATCATATTCGTAACCAATTATCTAAGTGGACGTTAAAACGCACATATAACTGGCTTGCTAAGCATAGCGTCGGCCATCAACGACATCTGAATTAAATCTATGGGAATAGTCTGTTTAGCAGCAGATGCCTTGCGGCCTAAGGTGATTATCATAGGCATCATAATTTGCAGCTTAAGCTTGTAGCGGGGTAGTACCGCTAGAGAGTCGGTGGGGCCAGTGTGGCGGCTCCTCCTGCCGTCTTCAGCCTACTAAGGGCCAGGGAAGACCGGCACTCGTCGTATAAGTTATTTCAATAAAAATCACATTCCGAGACTTGCTTATTGTTTTTATTTAATTATCCAACACTTAGGTATCACAATAGATATTCACGATAATTTAGAAAGGATGAATGAGTAGAAATAAACGGATTTTCAAAATATAAAGAAATCTGTGATGATGTTGATCTTTCGAAGATTTTTTTTAGACTCCTAAAAAAATAAAAGCTCCGCAGACATACGGAACGAAATTTAAATTCAAATTTCAAAAGGACAGATACTTTATATTTTGATGTAGGGTTAAGCTACTACGAAGTTTTCAGCCATCGTGGAGGTTGTAACGTCCACGAGGCTGAAAAGAAATGGCATCGTTACAAGCTGAAGCATTTACCGAAAACTTGCAATCTTATGAGGTTCTTCAGTAGGCAAGATTTCAGAATGTGGTTGCACTTTGGAAGTCTGACAGATTTGATTGGAGGTCTTTGGACAGTAAATGGATGCGAATGTCGATAAAACTGACATCCAAAACTTCAGCTTTCGGAAGAAATGTTTGAAATATAGCATTTAAAACTCTAGAATCACGGACAGTTAAGTTATACTATGAACACAGAGCTTATTTATGTCTGAAGAGCTTATCACCGAATTCACAAAGGTAAATCGAGGGTTGAGCACGCCTTCAAACTCATGCCGTCCCATAAATTGTCTATAGAACTGAAAGTGACAGCTACACTCTTAAGAGCTGCTCAATTTTGATTTGGGTTTGTTGATTCGGCGGTTAAAATCATAAATACGCAGTATATTGGACTGTCTGCATTTCAGATACAGAGGTCAGGTTAAGAAATTATATCACCCTTAGGGCCAATCCACGCGGCCATAGTCGCCGGCAAAAGCTAGTTTAATAAAAGACCAATTAAGAGATTGACTCGTCAACCAACTATAATATAACAGCAGGCGGGTGAGCAGGTAGGTAAGCAAGTAAGCGTAGGTAGGTACTTCGAAACAGATAATAATACTACTTAGATATTCATAAGCTTTTTGCTCGACTAATTGGTTATCTAGAAATAATTCTCTGCTTCAACCAAATCGTATCGTATAAATAAATTTCCCCTGAATTTTGAAATGAAAGTTTAAACGACTAACATAACTAAAAATGAAAGAAAACCAGACTTCACAGTGTAATATTTTTTGGAAGGTAAGGTCGAATATAATCATTTATTGATTTGTTGTTTGCATTGTAAATATACAAGTACGTAAGTAAATAATAATGGCGACTTGCACCCTGCTGCAATACCTGTAAAAAAGAATATCACAATATTTTACCCTAAAGAATTAATTAAACGTGTGAGATGGTGGAAAAGCCTTTATTTCAATTTAATGGCAATCAATCCCGAACAAATATTTGAAAACATTATGTACTCATTCAATGTCCTCATTATATAAATGGTTGCGTAAAACAATGAAATTGCAATAGAATCGTCAGCTGTCGATAAATCCTATTCGATTTGATTTTAGGGCTCAAATGACGGAATAATTAAGTCACCTACTTTGGCCGTGGTGTTTTGTTTATGGCCTCAGTTAACGTATTGCTTCGGTGCAATAACATAAATCATTTCAGCCGAGGCTGAGATAAGCATTCGCTCATTGTGTTCTATTTTGAAACAGATTGCGCTCGTTATAATCGAGGGTGCACATGAATATTACCTGGGTACAACTGCTAACTTGACAATGGTTTTGATTGACTTAGGCTAAGAATTAATTAGAAGTAAAAACAAGGTAATTGCAAAAAGCAGCAAAACCTTCGAAACAATCTTTTAAATTATACCTTGAAACCTAAAAATAGGTCACAATCGGTCCGATTGCTTGGAAGAATACTCGATGACCTTATTTGTATTTGGAAGTGCATGACACTTATTTTATTTGTTTTTTCTTTATTGCGCAAAAAAACGGAAAAAAAGATACTGGACTTAATGCCTTAGGGAATTCTCTACCAGTCAATCGCAAGGCTTAGCATAGAGCTTGGGGAGTTTGGTCTGAAAAAACATGGTAATCTAAAATGAATAAACGTTCGAATTATAATTAATGATAGAAATACGTACACTTAACATACGTAATACGTATTAATTTTGTTGATTGAATTGTTAAATCTTCGGGAAAGAAACAAAAAAAGTCTGTACCCAAGAGTACAGTTGCGTTGGTAACATTCGTATTAGCCCAGTATTTTTACTAATAGATATAGTATTACAATTGATTGCGGTGTCTGCGTAGAACAGAGGCACGCGAGCGTTGCGTGATGTGCAGCGACTAAGGCCTATTAATCCTCTGGCCTAGGCGTAAACCAGGCAATACGGTAGGGCATTACCATAGATTAACTACACCATTTGTAGGTACTTTTAATTTTGTCCATTGAGGAATGCGTACTAAAGGCGAAGCTAGATGTTCTTAGCATTAGTGGTTGTGGGTAGATACTCTTGGATACTAGACATGGAATAAACATAATTAGATACTTTATTTGTAAATAAATATTTAACATAAGTACATAGGAAGCAAAAATGTTTGTACTGCGCGGAGATCGAACAGGCGACATGCACTTTCATATCGTTCGGAAAGTAAAATGGGTATGAACTAAGTCACTGGAAAAAGTTAAGTAGATTTAAAGTTTGTTAAGGGTAAGGCTAGCGTTAAGTTTGATGACGGTTTTGCTAGGTGGCAACTGAGACAGCATGAAGTTTCATCACCAACCAGTTTTCTCTCCCCTTTCGTTTGAAGCTAGGCTTAACACATTAGCTCTGTATCAGTTTTCCTCGTTATTCATTTGCTGTTATCTTCATAAGCTAAATAGCAGTGTAGATGTTGAAATTAGATAGAAAAAGATAAACAGCGCACAAGATATGCCTTGAAAGAGAGAAATGGTTGCGGCACGTGAGAGCTTTTACCGAGCAGGCGCTATGTAAGTGAAACAAAGTACTTAAGCGCGGTTTGGTTCGTTGTATGACGTAATTGGCGTCCAGGAAAATAAGAGGCTGAGTGAAGACTCCACGGGAGGTCTGTGGGGAATAGTCACAAAAATTACAAAGTACGATTACCATAAAAATGAGTTTATTACTTCACGTTCACATGAATGAACGAGTAATTTATTTTGATAAATTAAAAGCGAATTGGTTCAGTTTGTGAGACTGCTGGTAATTAGCAATGCTTGAACGTCTAAAGATTTTTAGCGACTAATGTTTTTGCAAATGGCTTCATCTATTGGTTGAATTGGGAGTAAGTTCGCTTATATCTGAACTAGGTACAATAGGTACAATATGTTCATCACCAAAGGTCAAGTTCTGTAGTTCTAATCTTATTAGTAATGGAGTTGACAAGTACGTCACTCATTTATCTAAAGATTTTCCTGAACCAACATTAAACAATGGCACCACCACAAGTTAAACAAAGTAAGGGAAGGTATATGACATAATTGGCATCCGAAGCAACGGTCGGACCACAGCCGCCACAGGACGTCGCTCCGAAACAATTATTTTTAGCGAACTGGTCTCGCAACAAATGACCGGCGTGAATTATGACGACAGACATAACGGTGGGGTGCGCCCGCGCCGCTCCGAGATCATCATCCGCACTAATACCATTCTTCATATTTTTATTATTATGGGTACAGCAGGCATCTTAATTTTTATAAACCGCTTTGATTAAAGATGGTTACTGTTGGATGACCAGACCTGTGAAACATATCTCAGAGCCGATCACCAATTCACTGGATTTGCCTAATAGCAAAGGCATCGGAGAAAAAGACGTTACTGAAATGTCTACGCGCATCTCATCAGTCGTCAGCGTAACCACACCCAGAGCGGTCAAAGTTCTTGACCAAGAAGAAGCGCTAAGAAAGAGCTAATTATGGTTACTGTACCGGTGGTCACCCGTAATTGGATGATCATGCGCTTATTGAAATCTACACAATCTGTGCCAGTCAGTCCCTACTTATTGGAACTTGTTCGGGGTTCCATTCAAACATCCGTAAAATGTTATTTTGGTTGCTAAAAACTAAGTCATTTCGAATGTAATTATAGTTTGTGAAACTTAACAACTGTACACTGATATCAAAGATACATCTACTGACAGATTTAATTAAAATTAAGTACAGCATTTAATGTTGTTAATTTTGCTATTTATTGCAAAAGAGCAATATTTCATAAGGACTTCATTGTAAAAGGGAAGCTCAGAAAAACGCATTAAACTATTTAAATTACAATTTATTCACAAACTAAAACAAATGCAAGTTGTACAAGAAAAAGAGTGAGTGAGATAGCTATACAAACGTCAAATAATGGCGGGGAATGCTGCGCTTGACGAGTTGCGTTCGGAAATGCCTAACAGTCGGCCTTCCTGTACTGCTGCTCGCCCCGAGCAGCATTCTCCATGTAAAGTAAATAAATTAAACAAAAATGTGTTCATTAACCAAAACAGAAACATAAAGATAATTAGACTCTATGACTCCCACACTAGGCACAGCCTGTCCCGTGGGGGTTAAATTCTATGAGCTAAAACAAGGTGGCTGTTACTTAACTAATTTGACAACATTGCAAAACTCTCAAATAACAATGGAGCAAAAATATACACATGTGCCAAATGTGTGTGTGTGTATGCTTGTGTGCGTGCGCACGCGCGTATGTGTTTTTGAGTGTGTGAATATATTATACATCAGGGGGGAGCAAGTATAAACGTGCAAGTGATGCGAGAGTTAGAGTTTGAAGTAAAATAAAAGTACTTAAAGCTAAACTAAGTAATGTTAACATACCCAGGTGACTTCTTAATGCCACCACAACTGACTTCTTAATGCCAGTTCAGCTGACTTCTTAATGCCAGCGCAACTAACTTCTTAATGCTAGTTCAGGTGACTTCTTAATGCCACCACAACTGACTTCTTAATGCCAGTTCAGCTGACTTCTTAATGCCAGCACAACTAACTTCTTAATGCTAGTTCAGGTGACTTCTTAATGCCACCACAACTGACTTCTTAATGCCAGTTCAGGAAGTACACCTTCCAAGTCGCGACTTAAACAACACCTCTTAAGGCAAATCTCGAGATTTAAACAGTCAGTCGAATAACAAACAGTCTGAAACGTTCTTAATCGTTTCCAGTTATTTAACAAGTCTGAAGCGTTCTTAATCGCCTCCAGTCAAATAACTTACAGTCTGAAGCGTTCTTAATCGCCTACAGTCAAGTAACAAACAGTCTGAAACGTTCTTAATCGTTTCCAGTTATTTAACAAGTATGAAGCGTTCTTGATCGCCTCCAGTCAAATAACTTACAGTCTGAAGCGTTCTCAATCGCCTACAGTCAAGTAACAAACAGTCTGAAACGTTCTTAATCGTTTCCAGTTATTTAACAAGTATGAAGCGTTCTTAATCGCCTCCAGTCAAATAACTTACAGTCTGAAGCGTTCTCAATCGCCTACAGTCAAGTAACGAACAGTCTGAAACGTTCTTAATCGTTTCTATTCAAATTACAGAGAAGATTAATTACAACAACATAAGGTCACCATTTTAAGGGTAACAATTTTAACAAAAATGAGCGAACAATTATCGCCTTCTTAATGGCAGCTCACTGAGTAATATTACAAAATATCACAAACAAACAATATAAAGCTTAAGACTTCAACAAGTATTGTTTCATTCTTATTAAGCATCGGAGTCCGAACAATCAGATAAGGTCACAAAATGAGCGAACAATTATCGCCTTCTTAATGGCAGCTCACTGAGTAATATTACAAACAATCACAAACAAACAATATAAAGCTTAAGACTTCAACAAGTAGGTAATGTTTTATTATAATTCAGCATCAGAGTCCGAACAACCAGATAATGTAACACAATGAGCGAACAATTATCGCCTTCTTAATGGCAGCTCACTGAGTAATATTACAAAATATCACAAACAAACAATATAAAGCTTAAGACTTCAACAAGTATTGTTTCATTCTTATTAAGCATCGGAGTCCGAACAATCAGATAAGGTCACAAAATGAGCGAACAATTATCGCCTTCTTAATGGCAGCTCACTGAGTAATATTACAACCAATCACAAACAAACAATATAAAGCTTAAGACTTCAACAAGTAGGTAATGTTTTATTATAATTCAGCATCAGAGTCCGAACAACCAGATAATGTAACACAATGAGCGAACAATTATCGCCTTCTTAATGGCAGCTCACTGAGTAATATTACAAAAAATCACAAACAAACAATATAAAGCCTAAGACTTCAACAAGTAGGTAATGTTTCATTATTATTAAGAACAATCAGATAATGGACTATCTGATCACCAAAGCGCCCAAGATGGTTTGCCATTAAAATAGGTAGGTAGTAGACTTGCTACAGACAATAATCCTTAAAATACTTACAAATGTAAGCTTTGTTTCGGTCGCATACAACTCCAAATATCTGTAATACTATAATAACACGAACAGCTTCTAACTACAAGAGCTAGAGTGAATAAATGTCGTAAATCAAACACCAAGGTGGCCCACGTATAGGTACTATGTATAACGGCAACGGCATCTTTCATAAAGAATACAACAACACTGCTTGACACCCTGTATATTTTTCACGCATAGTGTTAGGAGATGCAGCCATGTCTTTTTGTTTCTAAATACAGCGCAGTATTTGCCAAACCAGTTTTTAAATACGGTAAGAGTAAGCAAGTTCTGTCAAATAGCCACTTTGAATTTTATCTTGCAATTATTGGTCTGAGTTGAACCAATTGAATAGTCTCCCTGTTGCATTGCTTCTACAGAAGTAGGTAGAAAACATGTATCATCGCTTAACGGAAATAACATGGTTTCGACTAAACCCATCCAGGTGGATCGTTGACTTACCAGCACGGTATTCCACCTTAATCAAAGTCTCCAATCAGTACAATCGGTAACTATTTAACTTAATACCTGTAACATACACCTTAAATTCAAACTAACTTACAACAACAGCAAGGGTATCTTAATCAATGCTTTGACTTCTGCTAGGCTGTAAGTGATTCACCAGTCATAAACATTCGTAAAAACGTGTTGACTCAAAACGATGTAGGTACTGCCGCGATCTTTCATCCGCTCGGCCATCGACAAAGTACAATATCCTATGAGCAGTTTGAATCTGTAAGTTACGCACTTTTGTAGAACATTTACCAATCCTACAATTACCGAAAAAACTATTTGTAAACTCATCTAATACTCATCAAGACCATTTCAGCAGGTAAGCTTTCGCCGATCCTATTACCAAAGTATGTCTTTAGACAACGATGCATGCAATGCATGATGCTCTCTGATCCTAAGGTAATGTGACCAACGTGCGTCTGTCACATTTGAACAAAACCGATAGCATTCTGTCGCGCCCCGACACACCCCGACACAGCAATATTATGTTGGTGTGTATTCGTATACTTATATATTAGGGTCCTTCTTACAACGGTTTGGTTGTCACGAATCTAAATAACACATAATAATAAATATGAGTCTCGCTCTATGAAACCAGGAACAACGAAGGTACCACAGACAACTAGATTCAGCACAAACACTTGTTTCATCAACAAACCCCGCACTGGCGGGAAATCGAACTCGCGAACCCTCGATGCTCAACCGTTGAACCACTGCGCTAAACGGGTCATCAACGACTTATAACAAACGAAATATTAACATCAAAATAACAAGTTCGAATCCTATCGACAGGCAATTATTTAACACCTTGTACGACTGCACTTACATTTGGCAGTTCGATTAATTAAATTTGTAAATACGAACGATCTACTACGTTTTTTAACTAACACAAATCACCGTGACAATACTCAAACGCTTAGTTGGTAACAGGCTGACTAATATTAACCTCTGTTTTGGGCCCAGTTTGACCTCATCAGGAACCTCCTTGAAGGATTTATTTTCGAATTATTGACATACCTCAAATGCCCAATGGTTGATTGGCAGATAATGCGCTCAGCATGAAGCCCGCCATACCGTACTATTATGTGCAATAAAGATGAAATAAATAATTGAATATTAAACATTTTTAATTGAACAACTCGACTCGCATGGATTGAATATTCAACTGTAACTGTAACCTCTGGGCTCTGTATTTAACTCTGTAATTCTTATTTTTATTTTACCCAAGGCATGACAACTGAAATCAATAAAAATGACAACTAATAATTTGCAGCTACAACAGTAACATCTGTAAATAATTAGACATAAATTTGTCTGAAGTAACAGTTTACTTCAGGACATTCATTCTTATCATAGCCTGTACGATGATAACAGTGTGATGAACACCTTTCTACCTAATTGTTTTCATCATCATGACAGACACAGCCACAGAATGCACAAGTTTTATGATTTTTGTAACATTGGTGCAATGTGACCACAATGCTTACAACTGCATCATTTAATTATTAAATCAGTAACACTTGACTTACTTGAACGATGAAAATTAATATCTTAACATGCTGGACGTGTCCTGATACCCAGCAGAAATAGTATCAGCTTTCTGGTACGGTAGGAACCTACCTGTTATTGCTTCTGTAACTTGCATCGAGTAACCCACAAGGATAACCTAAAATAGATCTTGTCACATTAAATTTATAATTGTGGAAGAGATCGCTTTGTAGCGATAAGACCGCCTGAATTGTACAAAGGAACATCCTCTTTCTAAAACTCTGTAAATTGTATTTTTGTGCAATAAAGGTTATTTATTTATAATTAATATTGAGAACATTACACCATAAGCATCAACTAAGTCACACATCTAACTTACTGATTAGAAAGAAAAGCAGTTAAGTAATAAACATTTGAGTTATGTAAGGTTTAGATTTTAGTTTAGGTTTAGATAGTTGTTGGTATCAATGTTCAGCATACTTTTTGAATTTTAAAGTGCAAATAAGTTTCAGAAATAGTTTTCTCATCACCCAGCCATACATCCACGCAAAACCTTTAACTTTTCTGATTCATTACTTAATAATAATTAACAGATCAGACAGGATCAAAATCAGAAAATGTATCATTAAGACCAGCATGAGGCTTGAACTAAATCAGCTGTAAGTTGCCAATGGTTTAACTAAAGTTTAACTTTTCTGATTCATTACTTAATAATAATTAACAGATCAGACAGGATCAAAATCAGAAAATGTATTATTAAGACCAGCATGAGGCTTGAACTAAATCAGCTGTAAGTTGCCAATGGCACAGATGAAATGGTGGGGTACTACTCAGAAAGACAGACCACAACTGTGGCTACTGGTTTCCATTATTCAAAGTTCTAGTCATAGTAGATACTTAGCACTTTAACTATGAGTAGTTTGACGAATGAGACTTGTTCGGGTTCGGAAGAACCTGCTGCTTAATCACTCTCCCATCAGAAGCATGATGAACACTCCGCAATAGGAGAGCGATTAAGTCATAGGTCAATGACCGCGCACACGGTCCGGTGCCGCGGTGCTCCAGCGGACTCCGCTTGGGACCGCCGCCGCCATGGCGTTGCCGTCACCACAGCTGCGGTTAGGCTACCGCTGTCACTACCACCATAACAATTCCGCTTATGGCAAAGTTCTGAACGCTGCCGATTTGAGACACTATTCAAAAGTTCACGAAGCAACGCATCATATGGGTACACCGTCCGTCACTGCTACACATTGCGAATATGACAATCCGATATCATGGAAAAGTTCACGTCCACTTATTGTTATTGGCTTGAAAGTTACTTTCATCACAAATTCACAACAATCCCCAATACACTCGATTAAAACTCACAGTACCCGTGCGGCAACAGGTACGAACCGGTTTTTGTTTTCAACAAGGCGTCCCGGTCGGCGCGGCCGCGCTTAGTGAATTTTGGAAAACGACACAGAAGTTACTTCCACTTATTGTTTCGTCAGGAAAACGTTTTTGTAGGCGCTCGGTACACTAATCCCGCTTCTGAGCTAAAAGGGAAGCTCAGAAAAACGCATTAAACTATTTAAATTACAATTTATTCACAAACTAAAACAAATGCAAGTTGTACAAGAAAAAGAGTGAGTGAGATAGCTATACAAACGTCAAATAATGGCGGGGAATGCTGCGCTTGACGAGTTGCGTTCGGAAATGCCTAACAATTGCGCTATCGCATATCAGAATGTATTTTATGACATTGAATCCGATATTGAACTCGAACCGTTGCGTGTTCCTATAAAATATGAAATAAATACTGTTTTAAATAGAGTATGGTAGTAGTTCTGTTCAATTTGTAACAGCAGTCAATACTGTTAGCGGGGTGTTATTAGCTGCTGGCTGGCTCTGCCCGCGGCTGCACGCTGCTCCGATCTAAATCCGACTTCTTTTATGAATAGAAACCATAATTGCATCAGCTATGAACCGTTCTGCGCACCGGCTTGCAAAATACTTAACCGATTTAACGCTAGATGGCTATCAGCACAAAGTTAAGGAGCCATATTTAACACCTATAGAAGCTATCAGTCATCTAACTGAATAACCTGATAGGTATAAGTTAGCCCGCGTTCCGTTGTCTCGTCGCGCCCTGCGGCCGCCGGCTGTCAGCCCACAAAGTTATCACTCCTATAACGTCTCAGATATGGCACTCGTAGTGCAGCAACAAATGAAGCGGTTGCATTAAAACTTGTCCGGTGCATATCTGAGCGTAATTAATAGCGGGAGATAAGTCGCGGAGAGCGTCGCGATACCCCGTAAGGTTCGACGTAATCGAGGCTGTAGGGAGCGCCGCCACCGGCGACCGGCCCTGTTCCTATATTAATAACAGTCACTCGTATCGGAGGTGGCCGTTCGAAATGGGAAATTAAAAGGCTTTCATGGGATCCGCTCATTAGACTGATTTGTAGAGGCTGGTGAGGCTAGCGGCGCCGCACAAGAAGTTATTAATGAGCGTTGTAATCGCTTGTCCTCGACATGAACATCATTTGTGAGTTCATTTATCTGCGGAAAGTTGTTTTTTTTTCGTGTGTGTCACTTGACTACTCTGAGACGCTCTTTCGAGATGCACCTAGTAAAATTGGATTAGGAAAAGTTCAACAAGTTTGACAACCTACAATCCTATATCATGTGCTTAAATGTTACCTTTGGACAAATTAAGGATTCTCCTAAGATCTCTTTCTAGTAATTTTCTGGTACCTGGTGGTACAGATGCTGGTACTTAAAGAATAGATTGCGTAAACCTCGCGTGCCAGTATTTGTTTAAAGGCCCGTCCTTTAGATAAGCAGATTCCGTGATTGCGTCGTCGATTGCGCATGCAAGCGTATCAGTGCAGGCTAATTTGTCAATTACAGTGTCAGAAGTCGCGCGGGGTCGCGGGGCGGTGCTAAAGCGCGTAATCGTGCAATTTGTGCCATCATTGTTCTAAAGTAGCGTCGGCCGTATATCAGCGCAACAGACGGGACCAATTGATACAAACGAGCGCGTGTCACGTCTAAATATAATATTAGGAATCACGGCGCGCGCCAGGATATACTAATTTGAAGTGCTCGTTGGATGATAGCGTGTAATGCTACGGCATGCGCCGCGCTGGTTACACTCGGCTCCCAACAATTTGCTATCATTTACTCCACTAGCAGATTAACCTAGTTTCGAAAACTATGCTTATTTGTCTCATGTTGTGTACTTGTACTTTCTTACTAAATTTAAATTTCCTTAGAGGAATAAGTTTAATAATCTCATTACTGCTAATTTCGTATCATAAGACAACTTAATTATAGATGAGTTGAAATTTATCACCAGCTGAGGACCCTTGCTCTTTGAAAATAAGTTTAAATGACGATTTATGAATGAGGTCAGTGCGGTGAGCGGGGTCGGCTAACTCGGCGTATCAATCGGCCACGCGCGCGGCACATGCCATCGCCACTTGGACACCGCTCGAGAGCTCACTTCCTCTCTTCGACCAACGCTACTATCAATTCTCGAATCCACACAACCACCTCATAAAGAAATGATCTCATGTTCTCAGAGTCTGACTGCTGGTTCGAGCGAGTTCATTGCGAGTAGGACTTCTAGATTCGGCGGTCGTAGTAGTTAGTTTAACGACAAAATGTATGTAATTTAGTCAGATTTACACGGAAAAAAATGATTGCTATAACCAAGACTGATTAAATTCTCAAAAAAAATGTTTTAAACTAATTGTTTATTTTCTTAATATAAGTATATGTTCTCAATCCAAAAAAACGTGTATTGTTACGTGAACACTAAAATAGTCTTGTAATAAATTCTTGCAATAAGTAAAAAGTTTTAGTTCAAGAATATTACTGTTTCATTCGAAGAAGATATCCGTTTTGCCTTAAGACTTTGAAAATAATCGATATCAAGATAATATTGTCTTATAGTAAGATGATATTATCATTCATTTAAGACAATTTTATTTTTGTTGACCGAAGAGAATATTATTTCTTAATCTAATAAATGTTTACTCTATACAAGAATAATTTTACTCCTTTTAACCCTATTTAATTATTATCGGCTGAACAAAATATATTGTCTTGACCTAAAAGACGTTTTCTCTATTCGAGAACATAGCACTCAAAAAAGGCTCTGTTTAACCAAGACAAACCTTTTCTCAAAAATACTGTTTTAATCCAACAGTTTATTTTCTTAACATACGTATAATGTTCTTAATCCAAAAAATCGTGTATTCTTACGTGAACACTAATATAGTCTTGTCATAAATTCTCGCATTAAGTAAAAAGTTTTGGCTCAAGAATATTATTGTTTTAATCGAGGAAGATATCCGTTTTGCCTCAAGACTTTGAAAATGTTCAATGTCAAGATAATATTATCATATAGTAAGAAGATATTATCATTCAATTAAGACAATTTTATTATTGTTGACTGAGGAGAATATTATTTCTTGATCTAATACCAAAATGTTTACTCTGTACAAGAATAATTTTACTTCTTTTAACCTAATTTAATTATTATTGGCTGAACAAAATATATAGTCTTGACGTAAACGACGTTTTCTCTCTTTGAGAACATAGCACTCTCGTTTCTAATAATTATTATCAACTTATCTCAAGAATTATAAGTTTACCTGTATTCTTAATTCAACAATCAGTCAATTTTCGTCCAAGAATATTAATAACTATATTTAAACTGAAAACTAAAAATATACTTGCGGTCAAAATACATTTTCCTATTTTACTTAATTAAGTAATGTCGCTTTTTCACTATCGTATAGATATCGTGGATGCTCCATTGGTTGATAACGTACCAGTCCTTAAAAGGTTCGTTCTAAATCAGAAAAATAAAGAACACCGTGTGTTTAATAAGCTAAGTGAAATTAAAATTACAAAGATTGAACATCTACCGGTCCTCTCGCTAAATATTACAACGTTTCGATCCTTTATCATGAAATGGTGCAATGAACGAAATGATGCGTGCAATATTTTCCTTTTTGAAAGTAGGTGAGTTTGACACTTTGTTCTTGAAATTATTGTTTTGTTGTAGATTAAACAATTTCAAACTACAAAATCTAACGATATTTGGCAAGGAGCTCTAGGCAAGATTATTGCCGAACAAAGTGACAATTCACGCTAGTGATTAGCGTAGCGTGTAAACCTAACCTATGTTTACAAAGAATGGTACAATTGTAATGAAAATATAGTTCTCTTTTGATTTCATAGTGTTTCTATTGATTGATGAGGGATGACTCACAACTCAATTTTAGCTAAAAAAATATTTATTCTTAGCTTAAATGATCCTTGTTGTCTAGTTTATGTATTACCTTCGAAATTCAACACTAATCGACAAAAATACTAGTAAACTCCAAAAAGTGTTTCGAGTCATCCCATTTAACCGGTAGTTTTGGCTGTGCTTAAATCGTTTCTCAGGACAATGACTCTCCTAGACTGGTGTTGCCAAGACTGTAACAGCACCTGCAGCACTATAGGATTTTGGGCTGATTTCCGTGAAAGATTTTGGACAATATTTCATAGCCCTTACACTCATTTCAACAAAACGTTATCAAACCTTAAAACTAAACATAAAACATTTTTGATCCTTGCCACGTTGGGTGCAAATTCCCTCGGGGATGTGTGAAAAAATGTGGGCTGCTGAATGTTCTGTTCCCCATGATGGCAACAATCAGTAGGTATGCCACTGACTACCCCACCTGGGATATAGTCGTGAGGGTATGTGTGATCCGATAAAACTTAAAAAAAAAAAAAAAGGACACCTTACTTTGTATACCTACATCTAATTATGCGGACAACATGATGAAAAACATATTTTCTTGGTTCAAGAATTTCTGTCTTGAGGTAGGTAGTTATAACGATGTGCCTACGAAATCTTTATGGCAAGTCACGACGAAAATCAAGACATATTTTTCTTGCCTTAAGTATTTCACCTTCTCTTTTTTATATGAGTTGCCAGAAAGATAAAATTAACCTTTTATTAGTAAATTATTAATATTATTATCACTATGCTTAGTGAACGAAAATGTATCTCGAATACGCTGCGGAAACTTATTTATATGGTAAACTTAAGGTAAAACTTAGCAGATTGTCATTCTGGGATGTTTTATTATTTACCTACATATTTATCTAAGTAACTTATTTACAATAAAAATGGAAGGAATTTAATATGTAATACTTATCAAAAAAATGAACACCCCGAATCAGAATCAAAATATTTATGTATGTACATATAGCTTCCAACGATCCTACTAATATTATAAAGGGGAAAGTTTGTATGTGTGGATGTGCCGTGTTGCTCTTTCACGTCAAAACTACTTCATGGATTTTAATGAAACGATGGAATAATGTTGCTTTTACATCTGAAAGGCACATAGGATATAATTTATTCAAAAAATAACACATAGCTATATTTTTTCACATTAGTTCTCGCAGACAAGTCGTGGGTGGCCGCTAGTTCGTTCATAAATATTAGCGTAATGAGAACGAAGTATAACAACATAAGTATATTTAAAAAACCTGTATTTTGTTACTATTGTTCATTTTTAATATCCGGCCATTGTATATTTTTACCTTATAACTCAATATACCTATGGCAGTTTTGAGTTTGAGAAACGGCAACCCTAAAAGACCAGCGCGCGCGGCTTCCGCATATAGATCGATCGCGTCCGTCAATGGCGTCAATTCAATAACTTGCGCGGTCAGTGATAGTGTAGAACCTCATTTAGATTATTTAAGTTTATTTCAAAGCTAAGGTAACTGTCCCTATTCACTGTATTTTTATCAAGTGATTGTATGGTGGAAATGGAGAAGCTGAGAGATCTGCGTTTAGCTTGGAATATCGAAGAACAGACCATCGAAAATTTCACAAGTAAGTTGCCTCGCGTTTATTCTTTGATTCGTTTTAAAAGTTTCTATCTAACATAATTACAAGTAATAAGTCCTCCTACTTTTTATATTATGCAAGTTTTTTTAGTTTATGTACTTAATAGGTATAAAGTAGAATATTTTTGTATCAAGAAAAATATTCTTCATTGCACCTACTGGTTATTGTAATTTTGATTATATTTAAATTAAATTTAAAAAATATTTAAATGATTTGCACAACTACTGAAATATCTTTGACAAAAAATCAAAAACTGAATGCAACTCTTTTTCTGCAAGTAACATCTTAGGAAAATTAACAAATGTTCCGTCAGCTTGTTAGATGTGACCACTAAATAAGTTGCTGTTATACAAATTAACTGCCTTCTTGCTTAACCAGTTAAATACCTTATTTCTTTTTAATTGCAGGATACAACACGAGTATCAAGACAATGGAATTGAAGAAAGTAATTTCAAAGACCTGACTAATGATTTGTAAAAGAGCTCTGTCCTATAATCAATGAATATCTAACAGCTGCGCTGAGGTTAGTAATTTTTGTTTTATTTGATCGAAAATGTAACAAAACTGATGATCGGTTAGTCGAGGGTTTCTTGAATGAATTTCTGAAATATTGCATGCTTAGTAATGACTACAAAACTATTTTGAGGATTACCACATATAGCCTGTTATTCTTTTTATAGCACTGCACAACGATGATGTCATTTGGCTTAAGTACAATTCAGAGCCTTGGGAAGATGTTTTACGAAAATGTAAAGAGACATATGACCTGATGTTTCAGTACAAAATTTTATAGAAAAGTGGCCTGTATTGAACGATACGAGAAGCGATGTTTTGGTAAGTTTTCAAAAAAATAAAAGTTCTATTATTACTACTATATATTTTTTTATAATAGTTTTTTGTACATACTTCTTCTAATTTCTTTTTTTTGTAATATCAGATTCATCTGGACTTCAGTGCTAAATATCCTGATCGAGAAAACAAATTAAACATATCGTAGAATACTTTCATTTAAAGGGTCAAAAACATCAAATAAACAAACAGTAATGATGAAGCAGCGTTGCTCGAATACATAGACTGGATTAGCTGATGATGGTTGGTACTATATTTTTTTATCCATTTTATTAACCCTATGATTACTATTTGCTACACAAAGTAATCTGTCCTTCTTTCCGATTACAAAATAATTTACTATGGTTTATTTGCGTATTTCTTGCAAATGATGGATTATTTTTTTAATTTTTTGCATTTTCTATTCAGATTATTAAGGTATACTTACTATAGGTTGACAAATAACATATTTTTTTTCAGAACACAAACTTCCTTCTTAGATAAAATTGATTTGCAAATTAGTTCCTAATAAAGGCCGCTTTAAGCAGCAATAATTTTCCACCACTGAGTGCACCCAAAGTTTCATACTAAAGAAATTCGACGAAATTTCGCCGGATACGTCAGGAAACAGAAAAACTGAGCAACCATACATCATTCATTGCACAACTGAAGAATATACTGGTGGAACATTATATTTAATTAAAGACAAAGTCAGGTATGTTTTTCAATCGGCCTATAAAGCTTTCGACACGCTGTTTGAATGTTATCACTCGCTTTGTGTTGTATCCAAAAGCAGGTTATCACCTGTATTTATTGTTCCAAACATGATGTCAGTACTAAATACGGTGTAATGTCACCATACATTTAAGATCATTTCTTTTGAATGTGGTAATGAATGTTATTAGTTGATTATTGAAGTGCTGTATTTGCCACATACACTGCTCAAAAGTGTCTAGGGATATCTCAAGTATAGCTATTTGGGAGGCTGTAAAAATTAAAATATTGATACCAACGTGCAAATTTTTAGAACACAGAAACTGCTATATCTGCCCTTTCAGATTGTATAAAGAAATTCATTGTAGTAGCATTCTTGTACAATCGAAAGGACATTAAAAAAAGACAGATTTTTCTTTTAAAAGGTGTCAATATTTTAGCAAAATCAAACGTTTTCTTTTGTACTATTCTTAACCTTTATCTTATGCCTCTGTCCTCGCGTTATTCTAAGATAATGCTCAACTTGTAACAAACTTAACTTTATGAAATATTTGAAAAATGATATCCCCATGATATCCCTAGACAGTTTTGATGTGTGTATTTCTTTATTATTGTTGTCACTTAGATAGCTGTAAGAATGTCAGATATCATATTTTTTATTTTTTTTATCAATGTTATTAGTTGATTATTAAGTACTATATTTGCTACTTATTTATTTTATTATTTTAAGTCTCTTAGATACTGACAAGAACGTCAGAATTCATATCTTTTGAATTTGGTCATGGTTGTTATTATTTGATTATTAAGTGCTATATTTGCCACATATTTCTGCATTCATGTTGTCTCTTAGAAACCGCCAAGAACGACAGATATCATATTTTTTAAAAATTTGAATATTAATGGTATAAGTTGATTAATAAGTGCAAGATTTGTCACATATTAGGAAATGTAAATGAGCATATACAGGATCTTCCATAATGAGTGGTTCAACTGAAAACCCTAGAGAATTTATTGGATTACCTCCAACTGATTTGAACAGTTTTTGGAAATTCCTCAGGGTTGCCAAAAAAATATAGTATATATATCGGTTGACCCACCACTCAACAGCCTGTATATTTTTTTCATAGTCTAAATGTCAAATCAATACCTACACGTCAAAACGTTAAATGTTTAATTAAATATTTTCAAGTTTTAAGTTGATTTAAGTAACGTTGAAGAAACTACCTCGTTAAGTAATCATGTGGCACTTTATTAATTACTAGTTTGTTTAAAAAAATATAATTTATTTGATTGAATAAATACATTTTAAAAATATATATTTTTCATTTATATGCCACTACCAGAAGTCTTGTTCCATTTTTATCTTTATGTCTACTCGTAATATAATATATTGAGATACCTACTACTTCTTCTGTGTCAAGACTTAGATGTTTCCTGCTAAAATAATATTATAATCTTTGATGAAATCATTACTATTCTTAGCTGAAATATATCTTTTATATGTTTAAAACCTCTTAAACATACAACTGATTCAACATACATATAGTTAAGAATAGCAATAATTTCATCTAAGAATATTTTATTTTAGCAGGAAACAAATAAGTCTTGTCGCAAAACAAGTATCTTTTCGACTATCGAGAATAGCAGGGCCTTCATAGAAGACCATAATATTTTAGCAGGAGACATTATACGTCTTGACAGAAAGCGACAATCTCTTCGATTGAGAATAGCAGAGGCTTCATCTAAGATTACATTATTTTAGTAGGAAACATTATATGTCTTGATAGAAAACGAGAATCTCTTCGATTGAGAATAGCAGAGGCTTCATCTAAGATTAAATATTTTAGCAGGAAACATTATATGTCTTGATAGAAAACAAGAATCTCTTCGATTGAGAATAGCACAGGCTTCATCTAAGATTAAATTATTTTAGCAGGAAACATTATATGTCTTGACAAGAAACAAGAATCTCTTCGATTGAGGATAGCAGAGACTTCATCTAAGATTTAATTTATCTTAACAGGAAACCTACAAGTCTTGACGTAAAACAAGTACCTCTTCGATTGAAAATATTAAGAGCTTTATCTGAGATTATATTATTTTAGCTGGAAACATATGTCTTGACGCAAAACAAGTATCTCTTCGATTAAGAATATGAGGGGCTTCATCTAAGATAATATAATTTTAGCAGGAAACATAAGTCTTGACCTAAAACGAGTATCTCTTCGAATGAGAATAGCAGAGGCTTCATCTAAGATTAAATTATCTTAAAAGGAAACATAAAAGTCTTATCTCAACACAAATATCTCTTCAACAAAAAATAATGAAGTTTTGACTTGACACAAATATATCTGCAGCTAAGAATAATACGGCCAAGAATATAATTCCTAAGAATATTTTTGTCTATTTATAATACTAATTTGATTATTGATTTAAGACTTTGGAAGTCTTATTTCAAAGATTAATATCTTAGACGAAGACAAAAAATCCGAGACAATATTTTACTTTGTTAAAGAATATATTGTTTCCGCCATATGGGAAACTACGATTGTCTTGACCAAGTCGATATTGTCTTCTTTTAAGATACTTTTTTTTTCTGTGTACGATCCTTCATGTTCTTAGATTTATGTCATTTGGGGTCTTACGTTACCTTGACTTATTCAATCTTTGACCCGTAACTATTTCCTGGCTGTTATCCAATAACACGACAAGGGAGTGCTTTATATTACTGGCGTTATTTAACAGTCCGTGTTCGACGCCGATAATGTACATGAAATAAAGGAACACCTTGGAAACATTGATCATTGCGAATGTCTAGCAACCATAAATCAGAAAACCAGGTTCAACACCTTGTAATAACAACTTGTTCCTCAGCCTATTGTGCAGTTGGTTCGGCATATTTTGTCTGTTATTTAGAATACTGGATACGATTCAAACAAGCAGTTCATTCTGGAATGAGGTCATACTTATCTTATTATGAAACTATAAATTCTTCGCGAATGGTGTCTGTTTTTGCATATCTTACTCAAAGATTCAACAAGTACTCGAAACTTCAGTAACTTGTGCAATACTTATTGATTTCAAATGAAAGATCAGAATGTAAAGGTAGACCATAAAAGGTGTGAAGCATAATCAATGCATGAAAGTGCTGATCTGAATGTTGACGTATTGAGATTAATGATGTTAACGAGCCGGCAGTAAAACATACGTTCCAAGAAACCGCGGCGCGCTTATTTCATCCGCGCATAGCTCACATAACTTCATTACGAGCTCAATTGAATAAACTGTGATAGGAACGCCGCGCCGAGGCGCTCTGCAAGTTGATTGCTCAAATTTCCTCTTCAACTATCACAAAGATATGGTGAATTTCTAATTGGATAAACGTGTCGTTTCCTATTTAAAGGCGACGGCGAGCGTTACGCTACCATTTTTGTGTGACCTCCGATGGTTTAGCCCTACCCCTTGCGTTGGGAGCGGTGAGTTTGCGGCGGGCGGGGCGCGGCGGGTCTGGCGGTGCTGGAGGCTGGGTATCCGCGGGCACGCGCGCCGTCATCCCGAGTAATGGTCCGTCAGGGTCCGGCCGCTCGCGCATGCGCGCTCAATGACCCACTAATGAATTATGATTTTGCCTTAAACACTTCCTGGGTGATTCTCTTTTTTTCAACTTGACCACTATCATCTCGTCACTCGGATTTATGACATTGACTCTGAACAGGATATAACAAGATGAAAGGAATAAATCTGAATTGTTTATAACGATTTTACTTGGCATCTTTATTGTTCTCAAATTTTACGCTATGTATTATTTGTTAATTTTTCACACCTTAACGTCGAGTGTCGTTTGTTATACTCGTAATGTCAGAGTAGACTAAATACGCTTGCAAGAGTCAAGGAAATTGTTGATATCATTTTGTCATCTTTAAGTTGGAGAAAGTTACCTCCCAATCGTGACTTTTACTTAGATTTGTTAAATAAAGCCTTTTAAAAGTTTACGGCAAAGTAGAAATGTGTTTCGAGATGGGGTGCCGTAAATCAAGCGGCGATGGGAGGCCGATAGCGCGCACGTGCGCGGTAGTCGGGCACGCACACACACACAAACAAACACGCACACTTTTCTTTAATTTCCAATCCGACAAGCTGCTACCGCGATTAATCACAGAAGCTTAAGCCAACCGACGCGCAATGCTATCATTAAACTAAAAATTGTCTAAATCTGACATTTGATTAAGAGAACAGTCCGCGTTATTGGCTTTCGTAATTTGTGTTGCTATAATAAAAATATCTACACACAATTACACGTTTCCAGCTTAGGATTTGACGAAGAGAAAAAGAAACCAAGTAGTGGTATTACGGTTCAACGGTAGATATGTATAACCTTCAGTTCGAATTCGAACTTGAGGAGTTTACTTAATTCGTTCCGCTGAGACTAAAGTCGTGGGACGGCTTGTAATATAAGCGAAATGAAATTAATTTAGAGTTTTGGTTTGAGTATAAGTCGCTAGTCGTCCAGGTATTAATGCGCTTCGACTCAGCAGTTAATATGCGCATACTTAAGGAACTACTATTGAAACCAATTTGTTCTCGCCACGATAACCATTCAAAGCAGTTTCGTTAGCGGCATTTAACGTCGAAGTAGACGTTTAGATAAATCGAATTTAGGGCTATAAGTATTTAGGCTATATCGTAAATAATTATAAAGGAGCAAGTATCACATACTCGAAAGATCGGTTTTCTTTACAGTTTTCAGAACGAGAAGCGCAATTCATATGTTTTGGTTAACAAATACTCGTAAGTATTAGTTAACCGTTTGCTGGCAGATTGTCAACTTTTACTAATTGAATTGTTTCGTGCCAAGGACTATTAATTTTTACGACGCTATCATGGTGCCTTATTACGTGTCTATCGTTATTTATCGCTACGTGCGCAACGTACTTCAGGCGTTTAATAAATAAATAGTTGAAAGGCATCGCTCTTTTATAGAGAAAAATAGATTAATCCTCGTTGTTGCTCGTAAAACGGCACCTTAAGTAAGAGGAAGGAAGGACAGTGACAGATCATTACATGGTTGATAGTTTGCTTCGGATTTCGTCCGTGTAGGTAGACTAAGCCTTTAAACTTTTGAGCAGTGTGTTAGAGAATGCTTTTTGGCATTACTTAAGTAAGTCTATACTTTTCTCCCTACCGTGGTACTCTGTTCTGTTACATTTTTATGCGTCTGGAAATATAGTAACGCATGACTAGTGTTCTAGTTAAAAAAAACAATATGTGTGACTCGGAACTCGTAAAAAACAGAGGCTCATGCCTAGCCTAACCTAACGGGGCCTTCTTCTCGTAACACTGGAGGGTTTCAAAACCACGAAGGATGCAACACAATCCTTACCCCGCAGTACAACTCGGCCGCCTAGCAGCCTTGGGATTAGATAAGATTAGATAATAAATACAGAGCACTATAATACAGATCTAGAAGACGCGCATTACTGACCCTTTAAAATATACACCACAGATTATTTTTCCAAATAATGGACAGCTTTACATTGATTACGAATGATGTTTAATAAGTTTAGATATTGAACTAAACATTCATTTAAATGCTGAAGTAAGTTGGTGGATGATGGACAACCTGAATAAACGTACCTTAGACCATGCACTTCAAAGACGAATAAAGATTCAATTCAATTCAAAGTCGCGCAGGGTCTATGTCAGGATCGTAGCAACTAGAAGGATCTTCTGCCTACCCCATGAAGAGAAAGGCGTGATGGTATGTATGTATTGGAATGAAATAATAAAGCGCCCGGGAGATTAATAGTGCGGTGCTGTTGTAAAGTAGTGAGTCTGCGGATTGAGCGCGTGCTGCGTGCGCGCGGGACCACCGGCGCGGAGTGCTTTACTTACAACGATTTATTGTTATAAAAATAATGTATCATCGGCGGCGCGCACAATGCACGTAACAAGCCGGCGCATTAACGGGACGCGGAAACTCGCTCGACCGTAAGGGTTAAGCTCCATCAAAAGCTATACTTCCAATGCCAAAACTAATTTTGAACTGGAAAAATAAGGTTCAGTTTTTGTTGACTTAGTTCTCAACAGGAGGTTTGGAGGTGCCCGTGGCGCAGTTGTGACAGTGATCGGCGACGATCGCTGTTGTTGAGCAACACACACTGGGTCGGAAATGGGATGAGTGACCACCCCGACCGAAATTAAGTGATGTGTATCGACTCTAAACTACAATTAGCAGCCTTTGTAAGTCGTCGCTTCACCTAACCGAAAGGCGTAAGCAGTAACAGATTAATAAGTAACTTCTTTTCACACGTTTAAGGAAATAGGAAAAAAATGAGGAAAGATGCTCGAAACAAGAAAAGCTGTTACACTGTAGAAGTTTTAGAAATCATTACTTTTACCTGTTACCTATAATTGTCACCTGCTGTATAAATTACCTTCAGCAGATTGCTGAACTGGACGTTTCTTTTTGTTTTAAAAGTGGACTACCTAAGTGTTCCCAAGGAATTCTCAATGAAATCATGATCTAATCTCTGTAGCCTCAAAAATATGTGTCTTTTATTTTAAGCTTATTTTATATTCTTTGCCAAACAACTTATGTGACGTGTAGTTGAATTTTATATATTTAAAATTGTATTAGCTTTACCTTGATTTTAATAAAATTACCGACTCGATTTTTAGTCATCAATAAACGAGTATGATCCAAAAATCTACTCATAGCTATGGTGTAGCTTTCACTGTAGCACTGGCTCTAAATTATGACTTATTATTTGGACTTATTCACATTGATCGATGTTCTAGCTCAGCAGTTTTTGATCTGAATTTAAGTGTAGTAGCAACGATGGCACGATAGGGTCCCCCTGGTCAATGCCGTGCCGCTATCTATCTACAGATCGTCTACATAGAGGCTAAAAGTTGCTTCGTTGAGGGTCCTGAGTTTTGTTGCACTGTGAAAGTTTCAAATTGCTCTTTCAAATTAATAGTGGTATATGATGATGATCATCATCATCATATTCTGTGAATCTGTGAAATCGGTCTTATACTTAGACCATTTGGCCTCTATATACGTGGATACTTAGTTTAGTTAAGCTTAGTTAAAATTGTACTAATTGATGTAACAAATAATTAACACAAAGAAGATGTTTCTGCCGAAACACTCGTGTGGTCCAGTTAATATTTTGCCAAATGTGAATTGGACAACACGAGTACCGAGCGAGATTATTTTAATCAATTTGCACTGGGCAACGTTCTCGACAAAATAAATAACATAAATACTTCAAACTTTAACTACTCATAGCTAAGTTAATTCAAAATATTTTATCTAATTTCGATCAGCTACAATAGTGCTTGGTAAAATCCCAATAGCTTTATTTATGAAGCTGGAGCGGCGGATACATAACTATTTGGAACAAGTTTTGAAAGGCACAGAGCTCGGAGGACCACAATTAAATTCTATTAAGGCGACAACGCACCGTGCAATTAAGCGGCCGCAAACGCCTGAAATATCTCTCATTCTTAGGTGACGGGGCCGGCCGGTGTTATGAAAGTTTAGCGATAATTATAAGGCAGGCTCGGGAGACTAGGGCTGCCATGTGCCTAACATTTCTCCACAGCTGAATTTCAGAGAGAAAACAAGACTTATTTTAGACTAGGTGACTTTGTAAAAATATCACTGTTAACGTGCACTACTACTAGCAATTCAATTCAATTCATGTATTCAATAAGTCAATAAAAGGACCAATAATAATTATAGATTAAAAAAACAAAATCTAATATTACCCAACACAACATTAAAAATTACAAAAAATACAGACTTAGAAAAATACAAAATATCAAAATTCATATTAGAAATTAGAAAAATATATTGATAATGTCAATATAATAAATTAATTTAAAACAGTTTATTGACATTCGTTTGTAACACTATCCTCAGCAATCTCAAACAGATATGTTTGCTTGGAACTTCTGATGGCTAGGTGCGAAATAAAAATGAATGTGAACACAGAAACGCTCTGATTGAATCAGCTCCCAGCTAGCGTGATTGATAGTTACTGTCTCTTATCATCTCTCTAGATAACTTGCTTACATTTTTGGTCTTCAGAAGAAATAAACCAAACAACAAAAGTACTATAATATTTGTTCTGAAAGTTGGCAACCCGAGAAGTTGTCTGGGACTATCTGATAGCAAGTGTCGTGCGACATCGCGATAAATGCGGCCGCGACAAGCGTCTGATTGCGCCGGTTGCGCTGTTGTTACGAGTATTACTGTCCTTCGTCATATCTGTACGTCAGTCGCGAAGATTCAAGACGCACACTGAAAGGAATGACCGAAAATAAATATCGAATAATGATTGAAAACTACTAAATGGGAATTAAGCAGAACTATTTAGTACGATTTGGAAGTGTGCAAGCGTAGAGGTAATATCCTTTCTAGACAAACATATTCCATCGTTGGACGCAACGGCGTTTTCCATCAGGTGTAATCGCGGAAAAATGCTGTGCAATATCTACTGAAAAATGAAATATACTTAGTCTGTAACACTCAATCAATCCTTTCAACATTTTAAATGAAATGTATTTGTAGGCTTTTTGATGTAAAAGTCAAACGACGTCAAGTGCTGGACTGGACTTCCTTCGTTATAAGCTGGAACATGTGGCAAAAAACAGCAAGAGTTATTAGCTGCTAGCTTCAATTGAAGAATCACACCCATAGGTTTTGGTGTTGTGCTTAAACTTGTTTTGCTCCTATGTTCGGCACTCTGAATGTTTATGGACCTAAGATATCACCAGTCAATTAAAATCCCAAAGCAACACAATCTTTCGCAATTCTCTATCGTTTCTTAAAAACCCCTGCAATAACTAAGTACTCGTAATGGTCTTGGTGCTTAGAACATTCAAACCTACTTTCCTTCTACATCTTGAAAGTACCTATTTTTTTTTGCGCATAGTGACACTATGGTAAAATACAAACAATAACTTCCCAGTCAATGTTCAACTCGGTAAGCGTTTCACTTATTAACATCATATTCCTTATGATGAAACCGCGAGACGATAATTATACAACATGTCAAACACTGATTGATCAGCTATAATACATTACGCGCAGGTGTAACCGGTTGTAATGTAAATTAATCTGTAATAAACGTAAAAGATGTTGGATCTTTTTCAAGTTCTTTTCATGGAGGCGGTGCGCGGTGTGACGAGCATGACGAATGGCGCTGAGTCGAGGTTGCCAACGATGCAGCCGGTCTGCCTCGATAACCTGAACGCTTAATCAACGCTACTGAGACAAGGTTTGATTGCGAATGATAAATAGACGAAGATACAATGTTGACGATGCACCTATATGTTGAACTTTATCCTGACTTTTCTTACACAACGTCTGTGGCTAGCAAGGGCGTACCCAGGTAGGAGCAGGGGGGGGCAGCTGCCCCCCCCTAGAAGTCAATTTTCCTTACAAGTGGGAATTAAAAACGTATTTCTCTCTCTACAAAAAACGAAACAGGTATGAGCTGCCCCCCCCTAGCTTAATTCCTGGTATGAGCTGCCCCCCCCTAGCTGAAATCCTGGGTACGCCCTTGGTGGCTAGCAATAATCAGGACTTCATGGAAGAGAACGGTAACCGCAGCGTTTGGCTATGTGCAATACTGGACGTGTTGGCGATAAGACAAGATATACCTTATTGCACGAAACACACAAAAAAACATAATATAATAAAATAACTCTTAAAAATTGGTACAATTTAGTCGACCTTATCGCTAAAAGAAAAGAAATTGGTAGAGGGCGATCTTGTAGAGCTAAGAGTAAAGAAAGCCTCAGTAAAGAAGCTTTCTACTTTTCTTTACCGCTTCACTGCATTATTTTGCAATTTGATTTTTCAATAAATAGCAAGACGTAATTGAGCTGTAAAAAGGAGCCAACAGAAAGCGCAGGTCCTAGCACTTTGACTTTGATATCCTTTTAAAAGATATTTAATTACGCGACACTGATCTTGCATTAATATAAGAGGCAATTAGTGTAAGGCTGGTTTTATAGCAATCATGCGCAACATAAAAACTTTAACTAGCAGTTAAATACCTTTATAAAGGCGTTAAGCTAGAATTTCTATGAATAGTCCTGAATATTAATGTGTGTTGATGACTAACTCTGATTATAAGATTCAATTTACTTTTCGCCTACTTGCAGTAAGATCAAAGTGAATGCGAATAGGTGAATATAAATTAACGTCATTGTAAGCGCCTTTGTTTCTACCTAGTGGGAGTAATTTAGTTAAAACGTTTATTCTAAACTGTAATAAAAATTAACGGCCCCTTTTATGACCAACATTGATACATAGAGATAATTTACAGTTGACGTGCTTGGTTTTCTATGGGTACCTGTTAGTGTATGTTGTACTTGCGTCCAATCAATCTACGAGTAGGTAGGTATATCAGATTTGTAAAAGCGGATACGAAAGACCGCCTTTCTCAGTACTTACAGGACCTAACACTTGCGTTCAGACATCGATCGTCTAATTTAAAGACAAGATCACATCTTTTTGATTTCTCTGTCTGACGTTGGAGTTTTCTGATCGAAAATGTCACTGAGCCTTAAGTTCATCGTGTCTGTACATTTCTTTTTGTGCAATGCGAACAAATAACTCAAAGTTAGGCAACTTTACAAGTACAATACAGTGTCACTTTTAGTTCTATTGACATTTAAGAGGTTATTTAACTTTGATTCTTAGTAAAATCGTTACAACCGCGAAGAGACCTTATGCATAGAATGTTTTGAAGCAATTCATAAACCCACTGTAGGTTACGATAACTTTAGATTTAATTAAATACATAGTGAGAAGCTTCGTTGCATGCGTCAGTTGATTTTAATTGAGCTGTAGATGAGAAGAGCTCCTTGCTCAGCCACTTAACTACTGAGTATTCCTGCATCGTGATATAATAAAATGAAACTAATATATACGCAAATATACTTTAGAACTAGTTCTCGCTCGAGTAGGTGACGATGGGTTTACGGTGCTCTTTAATACATAATTTTATCGTTATAAAATATTATTTTGTAATAATAAGCGAAACGTTTGATTGAACTCCGAGCGAATGTTAATAAACTAGTCATAAAACGTTATTAGTAACGCTTAATAAAATTTATTAATCAATTAATTTGCTTTGGTTCCGCTAACAAACTTTTATAAATGCTGCGTATGTTATTAATTTCAGCTTAGGTGGATGTAGAAATGTAAAGTTTGTTCTGGTTTCAATTATAGCTTACATTAATATCCTATACTACTGTTTATGAAGTTTGTGCTTAATTAAAAACGAATTAAAATGTTTGTTTGGACAGAGAGTAGGAAGAGATACGAGTTTAACATAATCAAGTCTTTCAACTATTAAGTTACAGCCGTAATAACTTTATTCAACTGTATTCGATAGTAACCTGTTTTATTAATTCTTTTCGATTCAAAATCTAGATATATACTCACAATAAAAATTATTACATATAACAACTTAACATCCATAAGGTAATTCGTACCAAATTGAATTAAGCCAGCTCATAGCTTCAGAGCGAAAAATATTAAAGTGAATATGTCTGAATGTTTAACTGTAACTGTTAATTAACAATTCGCATTAAACATTCCATTATAGGCAATACCCTAGCGAAGGCGCGCGGAGGCTGCGGCGGTGCCATTGATGTCTCTAATTAATTGAGTACACAAGCAAGTGTGTCGGCATATAGCTCTGATTTATACCTATTCAGATGTTTCTGGAGCTAAGCGGCCTTTCATTAATATCGTTTAAAGCTTCTGTACACGTGCAGCTAGGATGTGTAATGCGATTTAAATACCTTTTACTGAAAGAGGCTGTGACTTTGCAATGCAGCTATGCGCTAATACGTTTGATATTTTTAGGCTATGTAGTATGTTTTGTGTAAACACTCACTCGACCTGAGTAGGTAAAGAATATACTTAAACATTTTCATAAAATTTCGCCAATTTCAGTCTGTATTTTTACTTCCTTACCGTAGTGAGCTTCGATCTCTTGTATTATCTACTCGAATACCAGTACAACCAATGATATTTAAATAAGGTAGATACGTTATGTCAGTACTGATGCGAAGTCGGAAATTGTCCCTGGTGTACGTACCTATAATTTGACCGTGAGTACAAGATAGTATGATTATTTACTAAAGCATAAACGCGACAGTTGCGCAGTATCGTCTCAAACTGTCAATACTTTGCTCAGGTGTTCTGATTTCGGGTGCCACTTTTTTAGCACTAGTAACCTATATACGTCTTTTTTATAATATCATTGAGTACAACAGTTTACTGTGCAACAGGGTTTAGTGCCTATTGCCGTTGATACCGCCGCATAATGTTCCGAATATTACGGCATACTACACTTCGGATCCATTTGAACGGCTATCGATCAATATTTTTTATTTCTTTATTACTTGTGTAATGGCGGTCATGCAATTGCCATCAGTGTAGTTTCGTCATTATTTTGAAGCATCGTATTTGAATAGTCTAGAGGTAGATTCGTTTGCGAGTAAATGATTTCTATGGTGTTTATACCTTGAATAAAGTATAACATATTTTTTAATTTTCAAAGATTCAAACTACCGTATGTACTGTATCTACTAGTAGATACACACTTTATATTCTTTTTATTATGAAGCACCTCTTATTATGATGTGTTTGGTTCTAGATTTAAAAAAATAGGACATACTCAAGCTTCAAGAACCCAAAAGATTAAATATTTTCATCACTTGCCACCTAGATTTTCTCAATAAAGTTTTCAAATAATAATTACTGTTCCAAAGTTTACAAAACTTGAGTCAAGAATCTGTATTGCTTACTTACTATCGGCAGTATCTGACTGTCCAACGACCAACACTAACAAGACACCAACACATAAAACACATACATGTGCCTCGTACGTCGAAGTCACAAAAGGCAACCTACATTGCATTATGCCGTTATATAATGACAGCTGCGTTTTATAGAGGAATTTAAAGAAAAAATATTTTCTTTATATCGTTGGGCATTGTTGGGAGACAGTAACGGTGGCCACACGCGCGTTGCCACTTTACAACGTCCGGCGAAGGCCAGCTTACACTCTACGACTGCTGCGGTTTTATTCGTTTGCTGGACTTTCTGAATTTTAATAAAATAAATATATTAGGTTGCGTTGCTTTATTTTATAAAAAGTGGGTACAAAAGTTCGTATTTTACACATATTCTGTTTTCACAAACTAAAAAAAACTGATGAGAAGTTAAATTCTATTAGCATACTCGTATATATAAAATTAGCTTACATAGCCACTAAAGTAGCCAAAGCTCTGCCACAGTGGTTGGCTTATTGGAATTCGGAGATACATAAGATGATATTTATGTATTTTAGAGAGGCAATAAAATTTTCTTAACTGGTAATTTTCTGTCAGTTTAAGTTCATTTCAACAAAAAAAACATTAACTATGTTTTTTTAGTTTAGTTTTTTGAGTAGAAAGCAAGACTTAGATGAGCATCTCTTAGAAGTAGAGCTAGCTTTAGATTAAACCTATTGCTGCTATGCATCTTTTAAATAGCACAGTGTCACAACGTACTTATAGTACGAGACCTTAATGCAGTTAATTATTACTTAGCGATTCGGGATTTGCTGTAAATCATTTCACAATGTTAGTGCTAGTTCAAAACAGGTATTTGTGGAATTATGAAAGCTGTTTCTCACTGTGAAGTTTTAGAAAACGGGATAACGCAGAATAATACCTAATCATCTAAAACATCTTCTCGACCAAGAAGACAAACACAAATATATTGATTCTATAACAGTGATGGGATTTCGAGACTTCCTCTGGTGTAAACCGCACTCGTGAGTGATCAAGCAGAGCTAACGATACCTACAAAGTGTCATTGTTCTTTTTGAATTTGTTTTGTCTGATAAGAGCTACTTCAACTACCAAACGCACTATGAATTGGAACACATCATTTGTTACTTTTTGTGCACTCGACGCCTCCACTTAGTTAAAAGATTCGATTGTTTTCTTTGGCACGAGGTTATTATTCTTTCCGTTGGTTTGTTGTGTTAGGGTCAAAATTCTATCCCCCTCATGGGTTCTCGCCTCGGCGTGGCGAGGGGGCCTAGTACCGGTGATAGGGGAACCACCGGGAAGCGAAGAGAACCCAGGCGTGGCAGTGTGGTGGACTGGGAACCCACCCGCTGCGGCCCGCAAGGGCGACGCGGGGCTGCGGGGCCAGCGGGGCCTGCAGGCGCCTTGAGGCGCGTGGTTGGGGCCGCGGCGCACAACCGGTTGGTGGGGGCCAGTAATCCGAGGCTGATCCCCCCTGTGCATCGCGGCCCGGCGGGGCCGTACCGCCAGTTACGGCAGCGGAGTCGCCCTTTGGGTGGCTCGTGGTTGCGGGCCCAGTAGGGTCTGCGAACAGTGGGTGCCAGCGGGCCGGAGTGCGGGGGTGCTCTGGCTTGCATTGCACGGCGTCCACCGAGACGGCGAAAGTGCCTGTGTACTCCAGGTGCTTTCGTGGCCTCCCCCCTTCGTTGGGGGGTCGGTTGGAGGGGGCCCCATTAGGGGCTAGCACTGGCGGCGGAGCAGTGCGGCATTACTTACGGTAGGATCCAGCTTCGCCGCCAAAGTGCCACGGTCGAGTGCCGTGGGGTTTTAGTCGGTAGGAGTCCGACATAACCTCGTCGTCCCCCCGGGCAGCGAGGTTATCCATGAGGATTTCCCCACGAAAAAAAAAAAAAAAAAAAAAAAAAGGGTCAAAATTCTATACACAAAGATGTCTTTGAGTGAACTTCGCTGTTATCACAATTGTCTTATATTGTATTAAAACCTATTTTGATTAAAATTTTATTAATAACCGTTCAAGAAGATCCGAGTCCTTCTGAAGGTCAAAATTACACACCAATTACTCCATAAAACTGGATAGTTTTTAACGGTAGGTAGGTACTATAGCACTAAAATATTTCACATCAAAATTAAAATATGTTCGTTTGGTAGTTAAGTTATTTGGCTTAAACATAACTTTATTGAAAAATAACGCGGTAAGCATTGATCTTTGTTCTCTAACCCCTTGTTGTTATGGTCAAAGTGGTGTCGTGCTGCCAAGCCCGTAGGTGAACTAGGCCAATCATTGACTAATATGGAAGCGTTATTATCGACAGGCGCGGAATATGACGCAAGTATCAAAGTTGGCCGCCATTACTTCATCGAACAGTGGGAAGTCTCGTAAGGACATTTTAAATAATGATCCACGGATGACTTATGATGTGTCTGACAAAAACAGGAGTTAATTCCATCAACTGGCTGTGTTATTTCTAGTGCTAGAGTTGAATGTGAGTTCAATCAAATCTAAGTGGTATTGTGATGAATGCTTGTGAATCGCACGGAAGGTGATCTTGCTGTTTTGTTGTTCCACTTAAAGAGTATTTTTATCGAGCTTTATACCTATGACCGACAACGATTTCTGAGAAAGCAGAGTTCTTTACATGAGTAGCTTTTCTGTGATTTCATTAACCAGGCGCTCATCAGCCAGAACCGTTGAGTTTTCACAGGTTTTGTTTTTATGGGATTCGGCGTAGTGGCAGTGTTAGTCCACACCGCTGCATGTCGCGGATTTGAGTCGGTGAAATATCCCACGGTAGTGAAGAAGTAGACAAACTTTTAGCAAAGTAACTTGTCCAAGACATCACAGCATTACTGAAGTTGGCAACGAAAGATAGAAAAGATATTCTTTCAGATCAGAATCATTCAATTCTAGGAGTTAAGTATACTTTGCAGTTGTCTGTATGCAGGTTCCACTAAAACGGAATGTACGTACTAAAATGAAAAAGGAGGTGACTAATCACAAACTTGTGGTCGAGGTTCGTAGTGATTTCATATTGTTGACAATAATTGCATGTATTTACCGCAGTATTTCAAAGCACGGCCTGCGATGCAGTATTGCCATTAACCAATATTTTACCTATTTGTTTACATATTCGATCCATTATAATTTTTTTGCATAAAAGGAATTTTCTATGACGACTCTCAAATTTAAAATGTAGCTGTCATTACTACTAACAGGATTGAGGACATTGACAGATTAAGGACTTTTTGGCTTAAGGATAATTTCGAAAATTGGGGGTTCAGTGACTCAATTTTTTTACAATTTTTGACTTAGGGTTAGTTGCACCATAGTAGAAGTTAAAGTTTTCGTCAAATTTGACAATTTGACGTCATTTTTGGCCTACTTTAACTGAAATTTGGATGTTTGTTATTGTTAAAGTCAGATGGTGCAACCCTTAGACTCGTCTTTCTTTTTACAGAAAATACACAATAACATAAGAGAGAAAACAGCTCTTATTCTATAGCACTAAAAAGCTAGCACTAACACTATAGCTCTAAAAGTTGTTTTTTAAAAAATATGTAGACCAGTACTTAATACAAACTGCAAATAAACATAGGTAAGTAACCTGCCAAAAATTACAAAAAGTAGGAGAATTGGAGCATCTGGCAGCTCGTGCGCCGGTCACGACGCGCCGGCGCGGGCGCAGCGAGCGCTGCTAATACGGCCCGTTTGCGCGCGCACGACCCGCGCCATTACACAACAAAATTAATTTCACTTAATGCTCATCGATTATTGAATATAATAATCGTATAGTTTGGCGGCGTTTCGGCGGCTCTGATGGATCGGAGGCTGGGACCCCCCGCGCGCTCGCCTGCCGCACGACCTACCGGCTCTTGCCATACCGCATACACAAACTATTTGCTACAACTATTAATTTACTACTTATTAAGAAGACCTGTTAACCACCTTCAGAATGTTCAATCTTCAGAACCATTCGTGTTTTTCTGCGTCTGAGTTGTAAGATCAACTGAGAAAAATACAGCTGGTGCTGTACCTACTCGTAGATTGGTATGTGAACATTTTAGGTAGTGCAAGTAAAAAAGTAGAAGTGATGGCTTCTGAGACGGCTCCAGCGCGGCGCAACGCGTGCCAACCGCCACGGATGGCTGTCACTCACCACCACATCAGTTTCGGCTTGCTGGCGGGCTCGAGGTAATCTACTGCAAACCTTGTCGGCTCCAATTATTATGAGATATGATCTTCGGACGAAAAAATGTTCGAGATGGAAAAAAGTACTTAACTACTCAAATATCCAAACGTGTGAAGCTGTAATAATTTATTTGTCCATCCAATTAATTCTGGTGATGCTCTAATTAATTACAAGATCAAAACCGTTTTGCTACGAAAATTCTGACCGTAATCGAGGCCTATTTGTTATACGCGCTCTCACGTGCCTATCATAAGAACCCTTCGAGAGGAAGAAAGACAGGTCGAAACGAGGAACAGTGTTCGTATCTTTGATAATAAATCGTCACTTTAGTAGCGCCATCAGTTCTTAGTTGCGTACATAATGAGTAATGAGCAGTACACGCCGCAACATAAATACGGGAAGATAAAAACGGGAGAACTGAATAGTAGCGGCGAGCGGCGGTCAGCGGCAGATCGGCTATGTAATGGGCAGCCTTGTACCCATCCATAACGAATTTCTTATTCATCGATATTAATACGAGAACATGACAACCGTCCGTCGTGTTACAAATGAGCGAGCCGCTCACAACGGATTATATTTATGTGAACATCATCTGATCCGCAATTAGTACCGCCAGCATAATAACGCAGCCCTCGATGCGGTTCAAAAATAGTTGTAGATATCACCGCATAAATTACTGGCAGTAATGAAAACTGTATTAAATGATTGCAAGGTAGCACAAGTTGTAACGTACAGACATGACTTGTTTACGCCCATTTAGAATATCTTTAGGCGTCAATTCTTGGTAGGTAGATCGTGCAATTATGCACATTGGTGGCTTAGAATATCAGATCGGAAAAAAAATTGTTCAACTGGGAGTGGACAGTTTGAAGTAGTCACTTTTCATAAAAACTAAAACTGCTCACTTTTTGAAGAAAGCTTGCGCTCTGCAAAATAATTGAACCGTTTGATTTCTTAAGAAAACAGCTCCTGTTTCACTTCACTGTCCTCTAGTGTCACAAAGATACAATTCTGGGAATTATTGCTGAATCTATAACACCAACAAGTACCAAAACTTTTCACTCTTGATAACCAACCCGAAAATGTGAAATATCCAGTTTCAATGTCACTGGCAGATATCTGAACAGCGTTTAATTGACTATACTTGTTAATTAATAATTCAATAGCTGCGCGTGACCCTGCCCGTGAACTCATAGCGCGCGAAGGAAGACGTATCGCTCCCATTATGAGCCGAGACATGGTCTCCTAATTGACATTTGACAGTTTTCTTTATTCGGCGGCAGTGGTTGGCCATGTTCAAATGTATCGCATCTTTATTTACTGCACCAGTTTTCCATTAGAGCAACAATAAACACAAATAGTCGAATGCTAATTTTCATATGTAAACATGATCAGGCAGAATTGATATTACTAGTGATATCGCCGTCGTTTTAATTGTTCGATCTCAAAAGCTTAGTTTGACAGTATTATTGATACAATTTTGACACCTTGCTTTTAGGTAGATCATATGTCCCTTATGTGACCTTAGTAACCTGCAGTTGCTACCTCTAGCGACGTCAGAAACGGAATAACCAGAACGTCAGGCTTCCCTTCACACTGAGCAAAGACCTACCTAACCTATTGGGTGCCTTTATAGTGCCACCTATGAGGTGGTGCGAGACAATCTCTTCACTAATACCTATGCAAGCAAAGTGCTGATTGTTAAAGGGTAAAATTTTGTATAATATACTAAACTTTACTATATGCCATCTCACGAACACATTTTGATTCGACTGCTGAAAAGATCCTCAGTTTACGTCGTATTTTCAGATAATATGATAGGTAACCTTTTAGGTGATAGTCTGTCTCTCCACGGATTCTATTTCACGATCAAACTCATCCAGTAATGAACCAAATTTAAGATAACTTTCACCAGATGAATATCTAAATATTTAAAACACGATAAAATATACTTTTAATGACTACCCTAAATGTATTTTATTAGACGCGAGAAGCCGTGCCGCTAGCCAGACCCTTCCACTTGATACAGATTAGAAAAATTACACATACATTTTCGTTTATTGCCTTTAAGCTTTTTATTTCAAATCTAAATTAATTGAGCACAAACAAGACGCAGTTTATGAGACAAAAATATATGCGTTTGTAACATCTCCTAAATTACCTACATTGGTTAGTGGGGTAGAGTGTTTTGGCATAATTTAAAGTACTTTCTAGTCACTCAACATAACCAAGTCATCTGCCTTTCGTTTCCCCATATGAGTATTAACGAAGTGACACGAATAATCTTTCGAATCGGGAAACTGGACATGGACTTCGTTAGCTTTATGGTTTCCTGAGTATAATATACGTAGTAAACCTTATTACTGTTTGGCTGCTGGGCAAAAAACCTTCACATTGAAATCAAGTCACCCCTACACCTTAGGAGCCTCGAAATAAATTTTGCGAGATGCTTTGCTCTCTTGGTTTATTGAGGCGGAAATACATCAGCAACCTACGTAAATTAGTAATATTATTACGTCTAATAGTTCGTCACACTTAATTCACTAAAGAGCAATCGAGAAGTTTATGATAGCTTAGACACTGGCTTGACAGATTTGTCATCATTAACACTTGGTGCTATTTTTCATCAGTTTTATTACTCTCATCGCTCGTAAACCAGCAGTATTAGCAAGAATTTGCGGCTGACGAGCAAACGTATTTTCATTTACTAATCTGTTAACACTATTGACATAACATTAACTACATTTGCTGATGAAACGTTACATTGGTTAGAAACGAAGCCAAGAGCGGTAAAGTCATAATTTACGACGAATTCATTTCGTCCTACGATTTGTCAAAAGAAAAACAAAATCTCAACTACCAGTCATAAATCAATCAGTTGTGTCACTTTTTAAATAAGTAATTTTAAATTAATGACCTTTGTAACGTCGTCATCGTCACAAAAATGAAACTATTTCAATATGTCTTGACTGGTTTTTCTTTTTGCATGCTTATCCAAACCTTAATCCAGTATTACGAAAATGCCAATGAAGCTCAAAAATGTAGAGCTCTATGAATTTAGGTGTAAGTTGAGAAATCTTTTATTCTCACTAAAGGAAGTTACCTACATAAATGACTGTGATCCTGGAGCTAGTAAGTTCATCAAGTAAAAAGCTCACATTGAAGAGTTTTAACTGTATGATATTGTGCTGACTTAAAATGCTCTGAGTGTGCTGGTGACACTTTTTTTAATATGCTTTAGATTTCATTATCCCCCTTGTCGTACCTATTCAGGAGATAAGTATTTGATTTCTTTTTCACCTTGTCCGCGTACAAGTTAACATTGTCTGAAAGATACTAATTAAATTTGCTGCAACTCTCTGTTTTTCTTATTAAATAACACTGACCATTTTTGGAATAACCTCTTTTTAAATACAATTATAAGTCGCTTTAAATTATTCCACGCCCGCAGTGTCTATGTCCATTATCGTTTCCCTGACGTCGTTAACAGCATCCCTAATGCGCTTATTAGACCGTCCGTCTCATTTTATTTACTGAACTAAAATAATTACATGTTACACGTTCGGACATAATGTTCGTCCGTGATATATTTATTGCTTCCAAGCACGATCTTGCGGCCTTCGGCGACATTATATATTGTAATATATATATTTTTTCGATAAATATTCATGAGTGATAGAGGCATTGCGCTACATTACAACGGCTATAAGTCAACGAAACGCCGCGCCGTGCGCCGGCGCCGATGCGCGACACGTGCTCCGTATATCATCCGGAATGTTCGGCTGAGTCTACGACATGTCGTCGCACGGAAACTTCATATTTTTACGATTCGGACACCGTTGTATTGAAACTAGACACAGAAATACAAGACAAACATTGTCTTATTCTATTCGACAGCCAGAAGCCTTTGAACCTTCAGGGAAAATAGTTATTTGTATTAAGTGTGAAAGGGACGCTTCACAATAGTTATACCTATCATCTGCTTCAAGAAAGTGTTGGTACTGTTTAATTCTGTAAGTTTTAATCTAACAACATACAATACACTCTGAAGTTTTTATTGTGATATCTCACATTCATTATTTTTGACAAATGTGTTCCAAAAACCAAGTAAGGGCATAGTAGGGCCAGGTCTAAATTTTTTTAAATTGTAATCTATCAAGAATCAAGAATCACCAACCTCTTTAGTAGTTGTCTAGCTAAGACGTCCCACAAACGTCGTAATGGTGCTTCGTCTATCGCGAAGCCGCCTTCTTTTATAAGGCTCTCAGTTAGTCCCCTTTTTAGCCTGAAGGTATGCTGCCTGAATAGTGCAGCTCAGTCTCACTTCAGCAAAGTATTGGCAAACCGTCTGCAAACTGAGTTTTAAGTGCCAAGACAAGGTCTGACAAGATTGTTCTCTTGCAGACAACGGTTTTGTCGATTGAAATATAAATTACCGAACGACACTTCTGGGTTATTTTTTATTTGGCGGCTACCAAGAAAGAGACGAAACAAAAAGTTAAATCAAGATTTATCTTAAGTGTCCGTTACGGTTTTTATTTTTGTTTAATTTCGGTATTGAATGAACGCTACCGGTGCGCGGGCTACCGGCGCGGGCGGCGCCCACGCGCGGCACGCGCCTCCGCCTACAGCCCTTTGATATCCGTTAAACCGATGATACAATAGGCCTTTTACATTTTCACAATTAATTGTAACAGTTTTCATTCAAGTGTATTCAATGGACAAAATTACTTTGGTGTTTGCTAATGTGTAGGTTTTTCGGCGATTACAGAGTTTTTAATTTGATAGCATGTTTTTTTAAGTTATCTAACAACGATGATCGTTTGTAAAGAAATATAAAAACAGGGACCAAGATATTCTATCAATAGAATTTAGTTCCAAAATTCATTATAGGCAAAACACATCTGACACTCCAATTTCTATTCAGCATATTTAAACCTTTAAGCGGGAACTAAATGCAGATTAATCAATTGCTTTTCTCTGATATAACATAATATCAAGTGTTATTCCACTGAATAACTCTAGTCCATTAAATTCCTTTAAAAGATCTTAACATGGACCCTGAGGGGCACAGTCATTTAGAAGGGAGCTGGACACGTGCTCATACATGTCGAGTGATCTATAAATATGCTGGCCCATCTAAGGCCGACTCTATTATTATAGACACTGAGGACTTAGGAAAACGTAAAAAAATGAAATCAAGAAGAACTTTTGATACATTTGACACGCTTTGGCCACGAACAAATCAATGGTGGGGAATATGGACAAGTATGATTCAATATGAAGAAACCATAACATAATCTATAGTTTAAGTGCTAAAAAGAAAACGAGATGATTGACTTTCATCATAAAATCTTATGAGTGTGGTTTACTGCGTTTGACACCTTCTCACGATTGACTGCTTCTTTTATTACGTGTGCCATAAAGACTACCGTTTATACCACCATTGCTAATGATTAAGGAAACGAAACGAAACTAGGTACATACCTACTTTTACGGCCCATGCGGTGTTCACGCGGTCTTGGATGTCCGAGCCCCCAAATTAGCGCCTGCGCAGCTGTTCTGTTTGTTACAGACTATAAAGACAGTAAATATTAAAAAACTCGCCAAAAGCTTATCAGTTGAATTATCACTTAACTTTTCAGAAGCTGAGTCTACAGTCCAGAAATTTACAGAACAAGCCGTAGCTAGGCCGTAGCGCAATGTTAATCCATTTACACACTGGACTACCTACGTCACTTTTGCCGTTAGGATCGTGACCGATCCACTGGCTCCTCATATTTAAAATAAATGTTTTTGTTCAAAATACTTGAGATCGAAATTCAACCCTAGAAAATGTCAGAGCTACACGTCGAACTATGGTTATAGTTACTGTTGTCTACACTTCAGAATTCGAATACGTCACAAAATACTGATTTGGATTGATTTTATGATTCAGTTTCAACACTTTTGAAAGTATCACATTTCATTACATTTTAATGATCAAAATAATAAAGTTTAACGTGTTCTAGATAAAGAAGTATGTAATTACATACGTTAAAATGTGGGGAAACAGAGTTAAAAATATTATTGACTTATTTATGTAGATACTTACAGAAATTCATAAAAATTTAAATGCTCCATCTGTCCCTTCTTTGGCTTTTAAAAACTCGTAACGAATTAAAAATGTCACAAGTTTTGTTTCATTTGCAGATTTCAATGCCGGATATTTAATTTGTAAAAATGAAATACCATTTATTTTTTAAGTTATTACAAAATCACATCGTTGTGTAACAACGGATTGGAGTCGCCATGCCTTGGCAGGCTTACTCGTATACTTGGTTTAATAAAATTTTGCACACGAGAAGTCCATGCCTGCAGTGACTGCAGAAGAGCCTTCTCATGGCCACCGTGAATGATTCAGCTGAACAAAAAATACAGGGTAGTATTATGATAAAATTGGACCAAAAATAATGAAATTGAACGAACCATGTCTAGTCCAAATGCAATAATACTAAGCAAATTTGTTTTTTTTATCGGTATGCGCTAGGCATATATTTGCAGCTGACTCTCCGGTGATGAATGCACCGGGGAGTTAGCAGCAAGTTGTATAATAAGCACACGGTGGTTCATGCCTCGTTTGAAGTGAACTAAAACGTCAGAAATTAGAAAACCTTCACTGTTTCATATTATTTTTTAAACCGCCTTACATAATTTATCAGAAATTACTCAATTTACAGAATCAGATTCCAACAAACAGACGTTAGTCTCGTTAGTAAATTACCTGCGTAATATGTCAGTATTACAGAAAACAGCTCCTAAAGAGCTAAAGTAATTTTGATAAATTGAAAGTAATATTTTGTCGTACCTGACAAGTAGAATTAGACGACATTAATTTAAGATCAGATTAAATTAAAAAGTCGTGGAGCGGAGTGTCGCACACTTCTCGACTTCTCGATGACATTTCACTAATATCAATAAATTTGATCTCCACAGACGTCGCTGTCCTACGTCCATTAGTCGAGCCGGCCCGTTAAGACGGTTATGATAATTATGTGCATCTCCTTAATAAATATGAGTGCGGCCACAGTTCTTCGGCTCTTATAAAAATGAATCTTTGACCCGTGCTCTTCGTCTCATGAATATTTAATATTTACAAATTATTAATCCAACACTTATCCCGGAGAAGACGCATTCCGTACGATAGGGCAATCGGGGCGGCCGAGAATTATACTGATATCAGCGTCACTGGTGTGATGGCTTTATGAAGATTAGAAAATAGAGTACCTACCTACTACCTCAGCAAGCCATGCTATATCTAAAGTAGCGCAGCGCGGCGCAGAACGTGTCAACATACTTCTTTAAAACGGTCTTCTACAGCTGTATACTTAGTATTGGTTGTAAAAATTGTAGTAGATGATGTTTTGTAAGATTGATTCATAATTCTATACTACGTAACTGTTGCTCGCGAATTTACACGCTTGCGGTCGTGTGTTTAAAAGTAAAACTCACCACTGTGTTTGAAAATGTGAAATAGTGTACGTACCGTATGTTATTGGTATTAATAGGTAATGGGTAACCGCCGCACTCAGAGACGTCAATTAACGTTAATGGTTGATTAGCGTCAAAATTCCATTTTTGAAAAGAGACTTTACTACAAATTGAATAAAGAACTTTTCAGAATGTCAAATTCCATTTCAACTCTAATGAACCATTAACGTTAATTGACGTCCCTGAGTGCGGCAGTAAGACAGGGAAATGATATAATCGGACACATTTCTTTACATCATAATAACAATCAACAGATAAAATGAATCACGTACGCTCTAGGTGAAGCTTTCTTCAGTCAACTAAGTGTCTGTATCTGAATGTAAATACACACATAAATAGACACTATAAAATGAAATTGAATTGAAATCAGGTGTTGGCCTTATAATCGCGCTTGCCAATTGCAGGTTGATGAGTACCTACAAAATACTTAGTGCTTTGTATAGAAAAATCAATATGTAACACGTTTTGTCCGACCGGGACGAATTTGGGATTCAGGCTATAAATGCTTTTAATGCCTTCCGAGTAGAACAGAAGTATTTCATAAATAATGTTAGTTTATTAACACAACATACTTTACAAACAATCTAAATGTCAGTTAAGCACTTATCTGACTAGAAATATTTAATGAGTCTGTAAATGTTTTTAATACATGCTTATGTTAGTTCAACACGCAAAAAGCTTTATGAATACCTCAAAAAATCTTATCATAGCGCCTTTCTTCATTAGCATGCCGCCGAGTTTTCTATAATGAGCACAGTCACGCGTACATAAAATTTAAATATATAAGTGGCTACTGTATTAAAAATATTGATAACGCCATATTTTGAGATGTCTTTAGTAGCTACTAATAATTCAATCCTCTGCGTTCCTGATAAGGCTGTTGAGTCGGATGCCGTCTAAAAGGGAATGACTTAATTGCTTCATAATATGGTCTGAATAAATCTTAGGTGGAATGCGTGCGCATCGTGCGCGCGTGTGTCTGCGCGGCGCGTGCGGACATATTCATTTTGCACTTGACGTCTAGGGGGCTACTCCGGTGAAAAATTTACGAAGTTTCGTTAAACTTTTGATGGCAATAAAGCAATAAAAACGAGTGAAATGCTCATAAATTAGAATAAGATGTTTGGATTACCATGAAAACAACACAAACAAATTGCAAACATGTTTTACTTACTCCGCCAGTAAAATTACTCGACAGGCACTTCGTGATCGGATGAACGGGAGTAGAATACCTACCTGTCTTTGACGAGTTCATCTTGCTAATTATTGTTATTTACACAAATATGGACGTAGGTAATTGAATGGAAGGTTACGCAGTTTCCTTAAACTCAGATTTATTAGAGTCCAGGCATGTTACACTCGAAGTTATTAATTTAAATCTTGCATGATTTCTAAAAAGTAATTGGGATTCTGGATGAATATATAGCTTCACAGTTACTTTCTCAGGTAAGTTAATAAAGTGCTGAGATGAGCTTGACACAACGTGGGTCTCTATACTCAGGGCAGTGGGCTTGGGCGGCCATCCATCTAGTTATTTATATTATATTAGTCAACCAAAATATGATTAATTTTATCCATTTCAGATAATTTAAAAAAGGAATGTTTTTGATTCCTCCAATTAGCATCTCTGTATAAATAAAGCCAGAAAATGTATCTATGTATTTCTCGCGATCGTATTATATTATCATGAAAGGTTCTGAGAACTGAACGAAAAATCACACTAAGCCTTTTAGGCAGATTAGAAGAATTTTTCAAGTGAACATGTTTATGCCGAAGTAAAAATAGAGAAAAATAGTCTTTGTTTGAAAATAGCAAAATATGACGCTAAATAACTAAGAGCAAAATATTTTATGTAAAATTTAAAAGCGTAAGCTGGCCTAGGATAAAAATAAATTAAATCTGTTCGTTTGTAGATGCTTGAAGAATCCCGCTAGTCTATAAGTACGTCCGCGTTCATCAAACTGGCATAAGGTCGGTGAAGCGGCTTGTTACGGTAAGGATATCAACGGGTTTACAACTTAGACAATAATTCGGTACATGACATAATGGATGTTTAAAGAATAGGCTCAGCCGCATTATGTTAAAACAGTTCTTTGTGTCGGAAACTTAGATAGTTGGGTTCGCCGGCTTTGGGCATGCGACAGGCGCGTCGTCCGGCCTATCTCCGCTCTGACGGGCCGATTGTTCCATCGACTTAACATATCAATTATGTCGAACACAAAACGAGATAAGAGCTTGAGCGACGTGAATAAAATAATTAACTGATTGGTGTTTGTATAATTCATCAAGTGGACGGACGTCGTGAGCGCCCGGCCACTTAGTGCCGCTTTATCAGATAGCTCACGTTACTATCTCGCGGTGGTAGTCCACAATGGACCTGTAAATGCACTTTGGCATTGTGCGTGGACTTTGGGAGCGATTATCTGGACGCCCGACCATTGTGGCCATTGTGGAGACCAGACGCTGATACGTCGAAACAGCGGCCGGTAGCACGACTTCCACTATCACATGTTTCGGTTGTAAACAGAGACGTCATAAAGAGATGTCTGTGTAATAATGCTACTGTTTGATAATCCTTGGTTGGGAGACCACAAAATAAGCAGATAGTGACTTGACTTGACAATTTGACTGTACATTTACGGTAAGAAATATACGTTTAATCGGAAAATACGTCGAGATTATTGATTTAAACAAGACATAAAGCAGTTATTTCAATATAAAACATAGCCTACAAGTTATGGTAACTTGAAAGCATTAGATCAATTAACGACATCTAACTTAAATGTATCCGTTTGATATTTCACAACGTCGTCGGCTTTTTAATTGGATCGCGCTGATCTATCCGACCGCTCTGTAACACTGTCTGGTCCCCGCGGGGAGCGGCACTAAGCGCTATCATTTATGTTCTATGACGGAAATTAAAGAGAAAGGAATAAAAATGTCCCGTATAACGAAACGACGGGCGCGCCTCTCGCGGCGAATGTGTAATATTCGCCCGGGGACGCGAGCGGCCCGCCGACTAAATAATTTTAATTACATGTTATTGATAAATATACTCCCCCGGAGCGCGGGGCCTGTCGATGGCGAGCAATTAGACCGTGAACTTTGACTTTACGATTTGTTGTGGGAAAACGGAATTGGTGGCGTAACTTGTCGGCATCTTCTTTTTACCGTCTGAGACGATACCTAAACTAAGATCCGATATCCTATAAGACGAAATTGTGTCGGTATGTACTACGATCTTGTAATCCACATTGTGCTTCACAGACATTAGTGATCCTTATTACATATCATTTGTGATGCCAATATCATAATATTTATGTCTTGCCAAAAATACTTTTGTTTAAGTACCTACTTCCGAATCAACCTCACCCACCTATCCTATGAATAGCCTAGACAGTAGATTATCGATTTTTACAACTAATATTTTTATTTTTAGCCCTACGTTTAACTACACGCACAGGAAGTTATTCGAATAAAAATAGATATCGACGAATTGAAATAGTGCCTCTCAAACTAGCTCATGAATTTCTTTGAAATACTTATAAATACCTGATGTACAGTCAACAGCACATCAGGTTACCCCATTTCCGTTTTTTCTCTCGCTCTTGCCAAATGACATTTGTTCGCGATAGAGCAAGGAGGACTGACCGGAAATGGGTAGCGTGATGTGCCGGCCACCGTACAGGTTGGAGCAAAAGGCGTCTGTTCTGTTTTGACATTTATAAAGGTGACAGAAACAAGATACTACCACGTCAATAAGACACGACTTGATACTTTACTACTCACAACCGAAATTCTGATGTTTGCATTTCCGGGTGTCCTAATCTCTCTTTTGTTATAATTACACTGGCTGTCGAGGTGGCCCCATGTAACCGTTCTATAGACTTCATTCTGTGGGGGTCTTAAACTCGCAGTCTATGCCCACAAACCTCGGTATTTTAAAGCGATCTATGTGAGTACCCGACAGGAAAACGTAAGTGACTAACTATTGCCAGAAGTTGTGGCCAGATTAACGAAAAATGCCATATATTCCGTCATGCAGTAAAATGTTATCAAATAAACTCAATCGAGAAGAAGAGAAGAGAGCTTTTGATTTCTTTGAAAAAATACAGTGAAAGAACTTCGGGTGACAACGTTTGCGACATATTGTCAATCTTTAACGCATGCTCACCTGACCATAAACTAAGAAGAAATTGGTACCATATTCAGAATTGCAACCATTTTTTTAATATTTTTTTTATTCCTGGTTTTTATTTTCCTTTTGCTTCTTTGGCTTTTAATCTAAAAAACGCATTTCAAACAGATTGACCATCGAACGGAAAAACTCGTAGGTCATTTAAAAATAAAATAACTCCATATATTATATACTCAATAAGTATTCAAATATGCTTATTATCAGAATGTACTCTAAATTACCAAATACCATTGTAAATTTTACCGATATAAAAACCCTGTTCAAACGGTATAATTAGGTAATTACTGCTTTTTAAACCGAGTGAGCAACTTTATTAGCGACTATAAAAGTTAAATTGATCCACAAAAACATTGCTAAGAGGCAATGAATATTTGTGGTAAACGCTGCTGTCGCATAGTAATCGTGACCCGCCCAGCACGACTCTTAAGTTATTACTCGAAAGATTGAAAGAAAATTAGCTGTCCCAGAATGTGACAGGAAAAATTGGCTCCGTAATAGCTGGTTACGCAAGCGCGATTAATGGATTTGTCACAGGGAGTGACTTGTGTACACTTTCCTTAGTGCGTTAGTGCCTGCAAACAAGTTTATATAGGCCATAGCCGCAATCGCAACTTTGTTTAGATCTGATTCTTCATAAGCATTTTAATATTATCATCATCAGCTAACGAACATAGGCCTCCACCATAGATTTCCAGAGCGCCCAGATGTAGGCGGCCTGCATCCACCGAGACTCCTTTATGAGGTCAACCTTGGATGGGCGTCTCATGCTGCGTTTCGCCTCAATTAGTCTCCACTCGAGAACTTTTCGGCCCCAACGGCCATCAGTTCTTTGTGCTATGTACCCTGCCTACTGTCACTTCAACCTGCTAATAAGTTGGGCTACGTTGTGGGTTTAGTTCTACTACGGATTTGCTCATTTCTGATTATTGCAACTTATGGCTCCCACAGACCTTTGGGTTGGCCTAAAATCGTTGGTGCGATGACTGGTGTGGGTAAACTATTATTAAGATTGGCAGGCTCTCACTACGAAACGAGATCAATGGAAGAGTTTCGGGGAGACCTTCGCCCAGCAGTGCGATCATTCGTATAAATAGACGATGCTGAATCCTAATGTAAAAATGTATTTATATTTTTATCCAAGTACAATACAATAATCACGATACCCATATCTCATGAATGATTTTTGGATTATTTGGAAAAAGTGTTTTCTTTATTACCTACCATTAAATAAAGCACGGGATCTCTTACAAATATTTTCAAAGCATACAGTTAAATGCGTCCATGATATTATGGAAGTCACGTAGTCTACTTCAAATCGAAATACTCTAGTTGCATCTACAGACTCTACTTTAATTCATAACTTTAGATTTTAATGGCTAGTCGTATACCGTAGCGCTGGGCGGTATGAGGTTACTATCTTGTTCTAAGCAATTTAAGGCTTCTGTTAAAATATTTTGATCTTACTTATAAATTATACCTCAGTTGGAATTCTCGTAGCCAAAACTACAAGATTTGACAGCGTATTTAGATTTTCTGTTCTACAAACGCCATGCCAGAGTTGTAGACAGTTTGTTCACGTAAATCTTCGGCATCCGATATAGCATCAAAAACGATAAACAGAAAACTAATTGAATCCAAGCTGCTTATCCTGGATTACATACAAGAATACGCAAATTCACCTCTTCTCTTGCCATTTATCACGTATGGAATCAAATAAGATGCTCGATAATCGCATCGCTGGTCGACCAAATTGAGAAGAACGCTCGAAGGAAGCCATTGATTTTCCGTTATCTGGTTTTGACAAGTTACGTGTTACTATGTTACTATCCCTAGTTTCCTGCACACCCGGCCATGCCGCGTGTTCGGCGGACTCGTTAATATTCATGCGGCGACGACAGCGCGGAGCGCCCGCGCCACCAGCCGCGCGACTTATGGCCGACAGTTGCCGACCTGACGCGCCTCTATTTATCCACGGGGTCTTCTGCCCTATCATTTACTTTGTCAGTGTAACTACCAGCCCTTGGTAGTAGTTTATTCTATGAATGGTGCTATAATTATTTTGTACATTAAGTCTAATTCCAAACAGTCCAGTTGGGATCAGGCGACAAGTAACTTGAAGCTAGAGAAGAAAAAATTAAATACTGTCTGATAACGCCCTCCTTGCAAGAAATTAGAATTTACCTAAAATAGGAACATGAATATAGAAACTCGTCGCGGTTAAGGTTTCCATATTTGATTGTGAACTCAATTTTCTTATTTTTGCGCTTAATCGGGAGTCGATGTTATTGACAGCTATTTGCTATGCTGCCAGCAAACCCATGCTCACGATGCTGTCACCACTCGTGATCTCAGAGGTATGCGATTACCGTCATATTAATACAATACAGACACAAATCTAGAACGTTATGAAGTTCCTAATATAAAACGGTTAATTTTAAAGCATAACTATAACATTGATTGTCTAATGTTACATTTACAACAATCCAGTTTTAATTTCCGAAAATCATTTTTCGAATAGATAGACAGTTGAACAAACAATTTGATAACCTTCATGCTTTTTAAATGTCATTCTTGGCATTAACATTTAAATAAACCTCAAAAGGTTCATGATTAAATCGTACCAACAGTAGTTGATCAAAAACGACTTCTCGAATTTGAATCGAGGCATTAGTGTTGTTATAATCGATGGGCAGTGATCGCAGCGAGTTAGAATGTCACGGCCCGCCTATCCGATATGAAAGTTCATCACACCGTGTTCATTATGGCGCGTAATAACGATCGAGATGACTATATCGTTCTTTTTGCGCGTTTCCACTCTGCTACGATACTTGAGGTAGGCTGGTTAGTAAAATGGAAGATGATCCGTTTTCTTAGTTCACAGAAGGTTTACTATTTACGGAAAAAACAAAAAAGCACTAAAAAAAGATGAAAAAGGTTTTACCTTCGGCGTCTAAAAATTCAAATGATAAGGACTAAGGTAGACTTATCATTTTTAGTCAAGTATGTTTCTATGTTAAATTGTACACATGGTTCACATCACAAATGGTTCTAAAGCTTCCGGTTATTTTTAACTTCTGCAGTTATAATTAAACCAAAAATATGATAAGTATTCAACATTTCAAGCAAGTGTTGAGCATCGTACGGTGTTGCGGAGACGTGCACAGAGCAGTATTGCCAGCACACTGTCCAATCAAAATGTTATTTGTCATGTATCCGAGTCATTGTTAAGTGTTTGGCGGTGGCATGCACAGAATTAAAGCCGCATCGGCTTCTGAATGTCGATTTAATTGCCAGATAAGTCGACCGCTCGCGCAACACTATTGAAAGATAATGGCTTAAGACGTTATGTAGCTTACTTGAGATTCAAGATTACACACTCACGAAGAATGCTGTAGTAATCTACAAATCATGTTTGTTTAGCAAAAAGAGCCAAAGAAAATATACATGCTCTCTTTAAATACAAGAAAAGGATCTACTCCTTGATTGGCTGCCCCCTTTGCAGTTGGCGCAATGTTTACTGACTATTCGTCGTTCTTTTGATTGCCCTAGGTATTCAATAAATAAATATGTATCAGTTTTCAGTACCAGACGGTCAATGAACAAAACTTTGTGTCAGATTATCTTGGTGCACCAAGATTTTATTGTTTTTATATTACTTGCCTGTATATTCCAAACAAAAAAAAACTAGTAGAGAAGGTTTAAGACGATAAGTTAGCACGGAAATAAGATGTATTTCAGTTAATTTTTTCATAAAACTCCCAGGAAACGGCCAAGTATCTTAATTCAGTAAAAAATCAGGTTCAGACAGCCTAATAAACGACTGGTCATTGCAAAGTCATAGGTGCGAAGTGTTGCTCGACCGCTGTCACTCGCATAGCTCAGACAGCTGTTGTTCCAATAAGCAATAACCCACACGGGTGATAAATTCCCGGGGAACTTGTGGGCGCCTAAACAGTGCAAGAGCTCATAAACCGACGGGTATGGTAATGCTGGTGCAAGTGTGTACACTGCACTAAATCTCCTGCGCAGAGCAGTCTGCGAAGGTAACAAATTGGATGAATGAAAGCGTAAGTAGTTCCATTGTGTTGATAGTCAGCTGAAGCTAATGGTTTGAATTTTAAAGTGAAGGTTTTTAAACAAAGTATCATTTCAATATCATCATAAGTAAATATCAGCAGGTCTAAATTTTTTTGGCTCTTTTAAAAACTGAAAGACGAAAGGTAAACAGTTATTTGAAGATTTGGACAGCATTCTTCCAGAAATAGTACGATGATATTTTAGAACACACAACATAAAGACCCGTTTATATTAGATTATGTTACAAACACATTTAATTAATGCACATTATTTATAACAAACTTACAATGGTTGGACCCATAGAGTTCTCTGTCGTCAATACTTTGATATATTGAAATTGTTAAGCGGTGTTCTAAAATAAGGAATACACGATCAAACAATAAAACTCCAAGAAGTCTCAACCTTAAAAGATTTTGTAACAATAGCCAGCAGGAGGTATTGTAATTCAATTGCCTGCCGACTTGTCTATCAGAACAGCGAAATCGTTACGTGATCATGTTATCATAGCACGCGAACGAACTCGCTGTCCGGTACATTTATCAGCGGAGTTCGTTTACGTCAGAATTACCATACCTTTCAAGATATCTGACAAATCATCGAGTTTCGCTGCAGTATCGGGTGGATTACGCGACAGAAGTGAGGCACAAGCAGAGCCGTTCTAGGTGCGAAGAGCCCCTGATCCCGCTCGCACAAAATTTCAATTAACTACGGTTCAAGTGTTAACTGGATTTTAACACAATGCGTGCTTCTGCATCTAGTACAGAATCTCACTGCTGTGTAAAGAGACCTATCCAAAGATAGTATCAACCTCTACCCCTCCGGCCGTGGAATTTTGCCTAAAATATAGGCTTTTCCTAGTTCTGGTCAGATGGCTGTATGTGAGAAATCCTACTGCAATCTGAATGGTGTAGAAAACAAAAGAACAAAAGATTTCTTGTACGACTTTTAAAGCATATTGTGAAAAAACTCAGTGTGAGTTTTGTTCAGCCAGGGCCCTTCCAGGCCAGGAGCTGCGCCAGACAAAAGACGGAACTGCTTATATTTCGTCACGGATCTGCTGATATTTCAACAGGGCTGTAAATCGGGCTGTGGGCCGGCGGATAAATCACGGAGTGGGCGGTAACTCCCGGCGGTGTTCCTGCTAAATAACCGCTACCGTTTACCTGCGCGCGCGCTGATCATCTGATACTTGATTTAATGCTGCCCCGAGTGAATGCGCCGCGAAATATCGAGATACCGCTGAAATTGGCTACTTGTATTTGTAAGCAGGAATTTAATTGCCAAAACTTAGAGCTGTTCACAACTTCCATATAATCCATCTTCCAGTTGTCAAATACTTACAGACTGTGTCGAACCTTGGTTGCAGTGCAGCTCTTATTTTTTGCAGATTGATCGATGTTTCGTGATGCTTTACAATCACATCATTGCTTTACAAAAAAGCCTGCATACTAACAAAGCTACATTATTATTATTATTAGCTACATTAATAGACTTACATTTAACGAACTCAGGGAGTCCGTAAGGGTACCTACGAATACTATTATTGCCGGTTATTTGGAAATCTAAAATAACTTTATAGAAAAGCGTATAGGTTTCATGTAATGAATATATAATTTTACAATAGATATCATGTTAAAATCTTTATGATCCATCGCATGGCAGGGAATTTCTATCCATTCGCGCTTATTGCGCAGACAAGTCTCAAATCTCTGTCATCTAGTAGGTATGAATAACGTTTATTACTCAAGTTCTCAGTCTTTTGCATCTTGCTTTTCTAACACCATTCTTGTTAAAATTATTTATGTCGAAGCAGATTCCAAATATTTACCATAGAACGTCTTTGAATGTGAAGGTTTTAGAGAAACCTCATACTAGGAGCATGCATTTTATGCGAAAATGGTAATAGCTAACAGCTATGCTATTTAGGTTTCCGCCAAAACTCACTTCAGTCGTAGTAACTAATCTTTAAAAGTCTGTTTTTTTTGGACTGTGGTGTTGTGGTGTGGATCGTTTGAGAGAAAAAAACTTAGCCAAATAACATTTTTCAATAATTGCATACAAAATGAGAGAAAACGCTAATTCAAAGTGAAGCGTATTGATGATTGAAGTAGGCGTGGAGCACCGAGATGTGTTCTTCAGTTCAATGTTCATTGTGTTGTAAACACTAGAGTTGGGAATTGCTTACATACCAGGTGTAAAATAACAAGACAAGTAGTTATTACTTACATTTATACTTATTTTCCTCTTCTATTTACTTGTTATATACAGTCAACGTCATGACAGGCTATCCATTTTCGGTCAGTCGCTCTTGCTTTACTTTCTTTCCTTTTTTAAGTTACTTGTTAGTTTAGTCTTTCTTGCTCCATAGTAAAAAATGACATTTTGCAAGAGCAACATAAGAACGATTGTTGCCGTCATGGTGAACGGAAAATTCAGGAGCCTACACTTTGTCGAGAGAAGTTGAACGCAACATGCGTGCAACGTGATGCTGACTGTACGTCAGCATCAAAATGATTAATGCGTACAGGGTGGTCAAACATTTAAAACACAAAATTTTAATGAAAAACAACCACAACCACACTACAGTATTAAAATATTGTTTCACTAGTTAAAGAGTTTGGTGAAGCTTCAAATGACATACGATTCTGTCTCTGCAGTAAAATTGCTTTTGTCAAAATGCCAATACCTTTTTGGCCACTCTGTTAGCACCCATAATTTGGATGCTGAATGTACCGCCATTATTCGGTTTCTTGGGTTTTGAATCGGTATTTTCCACCACCCGGTTTCTAGTCACACTGTTTATTAGCCGCTGGGCCACGACGCTGTCAAACACATTATCTATTATTTTTAAACAGTTTTTTTTTCACATCACGAAGTAAATACTAAGTGTGAAATAATAGTATGTAAATATAAAATGGTTAGCATAGTGGGTCACTTATACTGGTATCAGAGTAGGTATGTAGAGCAAACCAAAGCCCAGCTGCCTGTGATTTGCTTTGAATATGAGAGTAAAAGTTTGCTTGTTCAGACATGCAGTTAGAAGGTAAGTATTAATTTTATAATAAATTACCAGCGCTGCTATCCGATCATGCTTGCGCCCGATTGTTCGATGTTTATAGTCGCAATATTGCCATCATTCGACTTGAAAATCATACGCTATGCTTTAGTCATTTAGCTCGTATACAATTATTCTCTCAATCTGTCAAGCTGTCCATGAAGGGGCCTTATCCGCTGATCTGCGGAGATATCCAGCGTTTCCTTTTGCAGCAACGCAGACTGGTTTCAACCATAATCTAAAGCAAAAAACGAGTTACCTCGACAAATTGGTCATAACTAAAATATTAGACGTTCGCTTCTGTTAATCACGTTCCAAACTAATTAAGGCTATTTACTTAGGATAACTAATAAGCAGCATAAAAAAGCCGTTCCGTACGGCACGTTTACGAGCGATAATACCCTTTTAACGATTTTCTAGACTTGCCCCGATTACCTTTTTTATCGCACCTGGTGTTATAAATTGAAATTGATCTATTTGCTTTTTAAGTGGAAAATTCTGTAGTGGAGAAATAAGAGGCTAAACTAAAGTGTTGGCTAACGGAAGCATAAAACTGTTTAAACGAGAGCAATTAAATTAATTCGGTTTTAAATGCGTGAAATAGTAAATCGAGAAGCTGTCGAGACGAGAGGAAATAAACAAAACAATGAACGGACAGTTTTTTTGTTTCTCATTCAACATAACTTCATTGACTTAAGAACGATTGTATGGAATATCAGCGTTGAAAATGTACTTGATGAAAGGGTAATAATTGAAATATTCAATTGGATACATCGATTTCATTAATCCTAAATAGTTGAAGGCGATTAGGCGGGAATTTTTTGATATACTTTATGGATAGGTATAGGTTGGCAAAAAAGTCCTGAAAGGGAACTAAAAAATATTATCACTGGCAATAGTCCCGCTGTCACTTGTCAATCACGTCTAGCTAGTAGGTACATGGTGTGTCAACTCTGTGTATCGGAGATCGTTTATTAGTGTATTCAGGTGTTTTCTTTATGTTAAACTAATAAAGAATCGTGTAAAATCAAGATAAATCTTCGAAAAAGAGAAAAACAATCCTCAGCGCCACTAGAGAAGTCGTAATGAAGTATTCAAACGTTGTTTAGCCGAGCACGAAGCTGGGGAAGTTTTATATAAAATAAACGATGATTAGACCAGAACGGCAGAAATCACTGGTATGTAGTGGTTTTATTTAATCAACCACGCGTGTTTTAACTTAGTTGTCAAGTAACTATCAACAAACGAGTGATATTTTACGTTGAAATGTGAATACCTATTTTGACGTTTGTTTACGAAAAACAATTTGTCAAGTTAGCACATCTAAGTGATTTTGATACTTTTTTATGATTTTATTTATTAAATATAATTTCAATTTTTTAGGCAGTGGCTGCGCCAGCTTTTGAGAATATTTCTCCCAAAGATAGGAGAAAATCATGATGACACGTTATTTAAATAGAGAAGGAATAATACCAACGCGGACAAACTTCAAATGAGCAAATCGACAGGTAATCATAAACCTGCAAGATGAAGTGACCGTACAATAGCAGCATGAGTGACTCATGGGAACAAAGTGAATGTTAGAATTTTGGAGAAGGGTCGAGCCAAGCCATGGATGAAGATTTTTTTACTTTAATTAAAATTATAATATTATGGTTTTGCTAGTTTCTTCTTTTATTGCTTTACTTGGTAGTAGAAAAACGTCCTGATAATGTGGTTGTATGTGGTGGGGATCGACTGTATTGGTGCCACCGCCATTCCATTTTTACCACAAAACGGTTCCCCCTATTGACCTGTTGTATCCCGGTGGACAGACTACCAGTCCTACCTGACCTATCAGCCCAGAGGGAAAAGCAAACCCGTTATATGAGTGTCTGTATGATTACTTCTAGAAAACGACTAAATAATGTGCAATTAAAGAAATGTCAGGCGTTTTCCTAGTAAAACGCTATAAGAATAAGAAAATACTGAACTAGATTAGGGGATCACGTGATGCATTGGCGCGACTCAAATAATTGGTATCTATTGGCGTGAACTTAGTTCATAGACCACGACTAACTAGATAGCCATTCTCTCTAAAAAAAATATTTGAATAAGTCAATTATCAAAACCGTTTGTGTCGTAGTATACAGGGTGACCACATCGACGATGGTGGCGCCCCTATTAATTTCACGACTTTTTTGCCAGGCTATACCTTAGGAGTTGGGACATATCTTATCATGACTTATGTTCAATCTAGAAATGTTGACATATCCAGTAAGCACTTAATAAGATTATTCATATTAGAAATAAGCACAGCTAATACCTATTAATCCATGGAAGTAATGTTATTAACATGCAAATTTATTTATAGGGAATCATATGCGTTAAAAATATGCATTGGATAATATAACTAATAGAATTAATAATTTTGATGTACCTATACGTCAACCTCTTTGGCGTCTATATATGTATTTATACAAACCTTTTTACATTCGAATAACGATAAGAATAAAAATTATATAAATTACCTTAACACAATTTTACTAACCGAAATAAAAAATTCAAATCAATTTAGTGGAGTTGTTCAATTATGTTGTGTGTTCTTTAGATAATTTATTTTGAAAGCATCTAATCTCTAAAGTTATAGACCATCCATAGATAGAAGCAAATTTCCGTTGATGGCCCAAAATAGTAGATAGGCTGTTCCAAAGATATAATTCTCATTCTATTGACGTGATCTAAATTATCGTTTGATAAATACACATTTGAAACGACAATTCAGATCTAAAATTTAAATAAAATGATAGTAACTTGTAATTTAAACAAAAAGTATTTTAAATAATATACCTTTATCAAGATTTAAGCCAAACTATAGGTTGATCCAGCTTTGCCGCCAAAGCGCCACTGTTGAGTGGCCGTGGGGTTCTAGTCGGCAGGAGCAAATAACCTCGTCGGCTCCCCGGGCGCGGGGTATTCATAAGGATTTCCCTGCTAAAAAAATACTTATTGTGTTAGCCATTGTAGAGGTAGTATTTTCTCCCGGGGTTTTTCTCCGTCAGCCAGTGTCTCATGATTCTTTACGTGTGCTCATGAGAGAAAAACTTCTCCAACTATTTCGAGAGTGACATACGTGACTATAATGTTCAACTGTTGCGGTCAACAGCTGGGTCCATTAACTGTGTCTAAATGAAAAAGCCTCTAACTGCACCACTTCACTGCATTGCTGGGTGTTTTTTCACATGTGACATCACCCCCTTACTTATATGCGTTATTTTTTTAACAATGTCATTGATGTTTTACTTCATACAATAATCCCTGAAATCACAACTCTACAACCAGTGTGACACTCCCAGTGAAATTAGAACGCAAAATCGAAGTTGCTCTGCTATGGTTAGAACAATTACCGATTATGCTCAAATGGTCCTTGCTCGACTTAGACGTGGTCACATGGCTGCAAAACAGTTAACCGATCTAGTTAGCGTGATCTTGAGTGAAGATCGGCTCGGTAAGCATAATAAGTGGGTCGTTCTACCCAGAAAAATAGTGTGACGACCAAAGTTTGCCAGCACGCGCACCAAGGCAAACCATGTGTACTGTTTTATAGAATAACGATCTTGAAGTGCAGTTACCATAGCAACAAACAAAGACAGCTGAAATCGTATCAACTAGCAAAAGCTAACTGCTAGACATAACGAGAAAGTTGCAATTCATTAGAGCACAATTATTCGCACTGTTGTGCCTATACGTCGAACGCGCAGGCCGGGGATGGCGTGCAGTGCGCACGCGCATAAATCTACGGCGCCGCGCGCGCCGCTCGCCGATTAATCGCAGAGCACCTCCACACAAATCAAAATGTAAATGGATATAGTATGTTAAGTGCGCCCTGCCTGGTAATAATGATGTTAGCATTAGGCATATTAATTGGGCAGATAGCCGCTATCGGCGCAGCGCGCGCCACTGTGCTCGCTCGTGGACTATTGGATATCGGAATAGGAAGCTGCTATTGATGGTTCTTTGTCATGAAATGTATAGAGTTACGATAGCTAAATGATTTCCGTAAGCTGTTATCGTTAAGATTGATTTAAGTTCTGATTATCTTTCTACTAAATTAAATTAAAAACTATGGTCAAATAAGCTCGGCCTTTATCTTAACAAAGGCATTGCTACATGCCGTCATCAAAGTCTTGTAAGCGACTGTAAGTGACGTGGTTTGTATAAATGATAGTATTTTATAGTTATTTGCTACTCGAAAAGTAATTAAATTGTATCACCAAAGAAACCCGACTTAATTACCGGACAGATACAATGTCGTAAATACTTTTAGTTTAAATAAACAGTCTATAAAGTTTAATTATGCATTAAATGACGACCAACAAAGGGGACAACAAAACTCTTACAAGCTAAGCGGGTAGCGTCGCGGAGTTCAAACGGGCCGCTGCCTAAATACGGCTAAAGCTGAGTATAAAAGCGTTGTTACCGCGGAATCATTAAGGCGGGTATTGAAATGAAGAACCGGGTCCGTAATGAACGCGAATCAAATCGGCATTGATTCCAGCCGATACACGTTAACGTGCATTTAGTGTCGCGCGCAGACAGCCGCCGGACACGAGAGCGCCGCCGCTGATCCCTTCAGACAGGCCCGAACTCGCCGTAACCTTAATAAGTATTTCAAGTTCTGCCAAAATTAAGTCACTGGTGAATACTCAGCCTTTTCTTATGCCGATGTTTAACTGGACTAATCGAATTTACCGCTTACCAAATGAGTTCTGAGCGGAGAAAATCCTGAAGTGATTCTCAAGGTTAGTGGAAATAAGCAATCAATTTATATTTTTGAAGAAATGGTGTGACGAGCTTAACTGTTTTGTTAAGCGAGCTTACAAAGTTGACCTCCGTTAAACTTAGGAGACAATTGTAGCGTGAAGAAGGAACATTATTTTTAAGAAGAAAGAAGAATTTAATATGAAAAAACTATCCTAGCCAAGCTCGGCTAAGTATTAAAAATGAAAAAAAAGCACACGTAAGTTTTCTTTATTAAGATCTATGCAGTTATTTTCCCGTTACCCTGTAACAATGTACATAGGTACCTGAGTTTCCAAACATTGGTGTTGGTTACAATTTTGATACTATAGCGCGTCTATCTGTTAGACTTTAAGCCGCAAAAATGGTATTATGCTTTAGTAAGTAAACACTACTGCAGCATCATCATTTAGTAAACGTGTTTTTGAGTGGAGACCGCGTCTCGGCTAGCGTAGTGTAGGACGTCCTCAGGCAAGGTGGAGTGAAGCGAGCAGCCGAAGATCGAGTACAGTGGCGTGCAAAAGGAGAGGCCTATGTTCAGCAGTGGACTGCAACAGGATGATGATGATGATGCCTGCAGCATCATGTTTCTAGATAATAATTCAACAAACATTTCGTTTACATGAAGTTGTAAAAATAAAAAGTCATTGCCTTGAAATTCCTTATTCCGTCCCCGTTCAAATATAAATCGATTTACTTAGTTTTCAAACAAAAACAAATCCATTTTTAGTTTAATTGAATCGAGATCAACCCACAATGAGCATCGTTGAACTTTTAACGTCATTTTCAATGCCATTGCGATCAGCTCAGCCACGAAGATTGAACGAGAAATTGAACATCTAGATCCAATTAAAGGCGCCAAGTAGTTTTATGGCCAAAGTTTATATCAAATTGATTAACTTAAGTTGGTAGTGTTCTTGGACTAAAGTACCTTGTTTAGACATTATAAAACTAAATACCTAGATATTGACATGACATTTAAGGTTACTGCTTTTTACAAGCTTTAATTCAACATGCAATGTTGAACTTGGGCCATGTTGTTGTTACTTGGGCCACATTGTAACGCCTGGACTAGGCGATCAAGCAGATGTCGAGCGGGAGCGGAGGGTCCTGTCGAGGAGGGCGAATATGTTGGGTCGTAGGTTCGCGCGTTGCTCAGTTGGGGTGAAGATATCGCTCTTTCGTGCGTACTGCACCTCTCTGTATACGTGCGCCCTGTGGGTCGACTATTCGCAGAAGGTCTATAGTTCCCTCCGCGTCCAGTTTAACAATGCGTTTAGGGCTGTGTTGGGGCTGCCTCGCTTTTGCAGCGCCTCGGGAATGTTCGCGGCCGCACGCGTCGATTGTTTTTACGCAAGCATGCGAAAAAGGTGCGCTTCTCTGGTACGCAGGGTGCGGGCCAGCTCCAACATTGTCCTAGCGATGATCGCCGCCAGAGTGGATTGCCCATATATCCGGCACTGCAGTGACAGGCATGTCACTACTGGTGTGGGATAGTATTTTACTGTTATGTTTAATTTGTTATTTTGATTATAATTTTTCTATTTTTAATTTATTTCTTTTTTTAATTATTTTATTTCATATTAATTGCTCATTTTAATTTATTCGGCATTAACTTAAATTGTATTTTTTGACATAATATCCATTTGACATTCGTTTTTTCGTTTTTAATCAGTGATGTATTTACTATGTTGTGAATATGGGTGAATAACCTGAAATAAACGCTTTTTATTTTTATTTTTAATGTATGTTTGTTGGTTTGGAACAAATCCAAAAGTTGGTTTTGATTCAGTTTCTGAATAAGCTGTAAAGCTTATTCAGAAACTGAATTGGAGCACTTTTCAAGTTTCAATTAAAATGCAGTTATGCATAATAATCAGTATTTTTGGTACCATAAATAGCTTGTTCTCAAAATTATGTTCATTTATGTGAGGTCTTATTGTGAAACTCATATCTGGACCTCACGGCTCCCCATCAAATGCACTGAGGTCATCAACAATAGCACAATAGAAACAGTTGGCATCAAGCCTAATTATCATGCAATTGAAAATGATGTGCCGCATTTTCTTATGCATTTTCTTAAACGTTCTCATGTCAGTTGTATAACGCTATGCAATAATTTTGGGTGCGGTCCAATTGGTAATTTAAAATCTACATCGAATAAGTGGCTGCATGAGAAAATACCAAGATGCAATTACGCATTACGTGTGTAATGAGGGGGAACGTTAAACAACTCTATTATTGACGTAATTAGTTTGCAGACCGATATATATTCTGTCCGTCGTTAAATATTAACTATTGGGCCGTTCGTTTTTATACCGGCAATACAATTTTAATATTGTTAGCATAAAGCTTGTTATTAGTTTGTTTAACCTACTAGCATATTCTTGTAATTAAATGATTAAACTGTATGATTTGTGATCACATCTAGAGCAGCTGTTTTACGTCGTGGGAATCAAGCGCAACACTGATTGCACTTACGAAAAAAGGGCATAAAGGTACAGTTAACCACATAGAGAGTACTTCGCAGATGCTAAGTACACAGTGTTAAGTTTGAGTTAAGGAAGACTGTAAAAGTGAAATATTTTGTGGCTTAAATAAAATAAATAAATAAATATCCCTGGACATTAATAATAATTGAGGGTAAAAAATACAGTGTGTTTCCTTACGAGGTCCCTAATGAAGAATTTGACCTTAAGGTTGTATGGACAATCATTAATGACATCGAAAAAACGATACGCTTAATAGGTACAAGCATCGCTGCATTAGGTGACATGCGCGCCGCTGCCACCAGCCGCTGGCTCCGAATGCCCAACGATTATACTAATCGACTCGATAATTCACCCCGCCGTGTGTACACACCGTATAATTTCAGCAATTTTTATTGTAGCCATGGGTGGCACAAGACCCGTTAAGTCGTGATGTCTCTATCAACAGTGACGCAACAGCTCGATTAGATATTCATTGGAATATAAAGTATACATCATGAGACGTTTATTAATATGACTTTATTAGTAGATTGTATCTGATATTTTTAATTATATTAAGTGTTAATTGAAGCCACGGGGTGCGGTGCGGCGTGGAGTGGAGAAGACAGTGGTAATATATCGTCCATCATCAGGCTATTACGTTACGTACGAACATTCGGCGCGCACGCAACCTCCCGAGACACGCACGGAATAATGCGGCTCTGGCCAAAGATAAACGTAAAGAGTTCCACCTGGACATAAATAGTCGAAATATGCCTTGAAATTAAAAGAAATGTTTTGAAAAAAAGGTATTCACGAATAATTCCCAATCCAATCATTCAATCCATCACTAAATTCATTGACCAGTAGAAATGAAGCTGAAAGTTTGAGTCATGAATTAACTGTTACAGAAACTTCGCGTTGATTTTTTAAGCACAGAAATATGTCATGTGTCGCACTCAAACATTAATTTTGATTTCCCTTAGCAAAGTTTCGGGGAGATAACATCCCCTTGTCTCACACCCCAATGCAACGGTATGGGACTTGTTTGCTGATTCTGTACTTGGACGGACATAGTGGCAGCTTTGTAAAGACATCTCATCACTTGGATATATCGCCAATCTACTTGGCATCGCTGCAGAGACTCCAGAACAGACCAGATTTCAATTGAGTCAAAGGCCTTCTCATAGTCCACAAATAAATAGCCAGAGGGTCGCTTTCTTTACAAAAACACTTTATTAATATACAGTTCAGCTTCTGGTAGTTCATTTCAAGGTCGTTCTGATTGAATAAGGTTCTTGCCAGAGTTTTCATGATAAGCCATTGCATGATTTTCTTTTTGGGTTCATTCCTTAAATTTTTAAATGTTTATTGCTACAGAATGCCTTTAGGGTTCGTCATATATCCATAAGAGGTGTCAAGGTTTAATCCTTAAATATCAAATACTTGCTCATACCCAACCAAAACTACCAACCCTAGAAAGGTGAGGGGCTAATTTTATAACGTAAGCATATAATGGGAGAAGGTAATTTTGCATAAAAGTCATTTCAAGTAGGAAATATGAAAATCAAAATTGGAGTTACTTTGGATATTCACAATTAATGTGGAGGGGAGAAAAGAGTTTTTCAAGAAATAGAAACTTGGAAATTTCATTTGCATTTGGATATGGAAAGAAAATTTGTTTCATAGTTCAAGTGAGGGAAATCAGTAGTGAAAGTTTTCTCCATTAACAACAAACTCCACGCGCATTAAATGACGTCTTACAAAATTACAGAACATTTAAAAAGTAAACTGACTTTTATCAAAATAGGAAGCATGCGAATAATATATCGAGATATCGTTGCACAGAAGCTTCTGTCGTAGTAGGTACAATTCATCAGTCTGCGGTAGAGAGCTTAATCTTTGTTTGAACAATGTTGTAGATGCGAGTAGATAAGGCAGCCGCTGGATACACATCGTCTTGTACAGTTAATTGATCACTTAATTATTTTGCGTGTCCACTCAAAAAACCTCCAATTAAATACTACTATTATTTTAATAGATAATTAAGGAATGCTCGTTCAATTAATTGCAGGCAACTTTTTAGAATTCAAAAGTAATTTACTTTATTCAAATGAGACGTATCGATGGAGAGGCTTTAGTTGTGGTCCGAATCCCAGAGCAAGTTTGTCTTCGTAATCAAGCACGAGCTAGTGATTATGAGAGGTGGTTTACCCCCGAACTCTAAACCAGTACTCATAGTTGAGCAGTCCTTGCAACATAGCTTTCAGTTTTGGTAAAACATTATGGGACGGAATTATATGAGTAGGTAGTTATTACAACACAAATTATTTTCCAATTATAATGGCTGATTATATTTGGTAATTCTTGCTAGAATCACCACTTTTACACACATAAACGACTGTGCCTTGACTTAGTGCACATTCTGTACCTACTGCTTGAAAAAAAGGCGCAAGTCCTCCCTTTCTTTCTACGCAAACAATTCTGACAGACTTAATGATGGTCAACCACCAACAATAAGGATTTAACGTAAAAAATCTTGCAGGCATATCTAGTACTTTTTGTGTGCTATTATTACTTTCCTGTGCTTTACTGGAGATTCGTGTTCATTAACTGCAGCCGAGGCGTTGATAGCTTATTTATATGAACTTTAAAGGGCCTTAGCGTTTTAACGTGCATTACCGTTGATTTATGTCAGGACGAAGGTTTGATGGTATCGGGAGATTTTCTCCCAGGAAACGATCGAGAGGCCGCACGGAGTTTCTGATGCTAAGTGCGGACAGTGGGAAACCATCGATCGTAAGCGCCATTGAGAATTGTAGCAGCTCTGATTGATAATATATTATGTGCCTATTCCAGTTTACCTATTTAGATTTGACAATGCAGCTCGGACCATAAAAAAAACACTTTGGAGAGTTTCAAACATGTTCTTAATAAAAAAGTTTAAGAGTAACTTAACACGTTGAACGCCACGCCGGTCACAAACAATAGGAATTCAATTGTTAAAGTGACCGGCGGCGGTGAAAGACTTAACTTCCCAGAATCAAAGGATCAATCGAAGTGATAGAAACTCACGTTGTAAAGTCAATGCTTGTTTTTAGCACTATAATATTTTAATGCACTATAATGTTTTAATGCACTAAGTCAGTGCTTGCGTGCACTTAAAACTGTCCGTGTGTGCTAATATGGCTTGCCATGCCAAATGTCTATTAGGTCGGGGTCCCACTTCACCGCACGGAGTGTTCACATTACATCGGATTTGACCGGATCACACAGAAAATCGGGCAGACAGCGCAATAACATCAGATTTTGTTGGTTGGCGGCCGACACTTCGTAGTGACAAAACGTTCGGTGAAAATAGAGGGTTGGCAAAAATGCCTGACTCGGGATAGTGTTAATTGTACAGCCACTAGCAAATCCGGCAGTTTTACCGGCCCGGCATTATGTGGTGCCGGTCCGGCGAAGTGGGCAACCGTCCTTACATGCACTACACGGCTACACAGTGATCTAAGCTGGGACCTAAGCAAGGCAAAAGAATATTATAGATTCAAAAGTCTATTTCACAATTCGTGTAAAAAGATCGCAATGTACAATGTCGGTTAGGCCGTTTCGCCCCAGGCCGGACGGCGTCGTTACTGCTGGCTCGCAGGCGCCCGCGCGTGTTCGCGGTGCGATGCGCGCCACCACCGACCTCACTTTAGAAAAGCGATATTTTAGCGACAGCCTACATGATTAATTTATAGCTTCGGAACAATATTCCTGCGCAGAGCGGAGTTAAATCCGATTTAATGTGGAGATAAGTTGATTTATAGGATAGTGATCTAGATAGATCTGTTTCCTTTGTGGACAATCTTCTTTTATGCTATTTTGTTGACGCACACAACTACGAAAACGTAATATAAGCTCACCCTTGCGATTTAAATCTGTGAACAATGAACTCATCTCATTAACACTGCCAATAAAATCATAGAATGTGTTTAAACCGACTTTATTTTCGAACCTTGGTTAATTACTAGCTCTTGTTAGTGACTCTGCCCACCATCTAAACGTTCTTCTTTCACTTCCAAAAAAAAAATTTTATAGGCACCAAAATCTATGCATTTTTTTATTATTATTCACGGAATCCTAAAGTAGAATCAAACCGGGAAGCTCAATCGACATCAACACCTCAAGGTCAACCAGGCGTGATATGAATCTGGTAAATAGCGCTTCGTGGATGATTCTACGTATTGCTTTTCCACACTTCGAGATTTTACTGCTTAAAAATTGCTTCTGTCTTGTTGTAAAACTCTAAATTTATATCCAGTATCGGTTTTATTACTATTACTGTTTGTAAGTTGACCAATGCAGATTCCAGTAAATTAAAGCAGTCCGAGTGTTTGAGCGCCATTTATTCGCCTCCTTAGCCTATGGACCTAAGGTCTTAGCGGCACCCCTCTGTGACAGCTGTTGCTTTGAAAATACTTAACGTTAGCTATAAATTTTACAAAAAAGGAGATAATCTGGATAGTTAACTGCTGGATAATTCACTTCCGCCTTCAAAATCACGCAACAGATATATTTTGATGAACATTCCATTGGCTTCATCACCGTTTTTTTTAACAATATTGACAGGTTTTTTATGAGATAGAAACGAGCTAGAAGCACGGAACTCTGTTTTTTCTGTTCCGTGGCTAGAAGGGTCATCTGGACAACTGTAACACCACAGGTGTCACGAGATGCGTTCCTTGGAATACGTTATTTTCTTGAAGGCCTCGATGTCATACCCTTCCGGAAAGACTGCCTGAAGATCGTTCCTTAATTTATCTGTACGCGGTGAAAAGTGACGCATGAAGGATGATGAACAAACAAACATATTTTTTTACCATTTTTGTGAAACATACGAGTAACTCTAAATATTTTATTTTAATATTTATCCATGTGTTTATAATAGAAGTTATAAATTGAATATTGATTCTCATGTTTTTAATCCTAGTAATAAATTAATTAATCTAGTTAGTAGTTTAATCGAGCCGTGCACCCATATACCTACGAGTGTTTGCACATGTAATGTAGCATTTCCAATACATAATCTACTCATACTGTGACTATAAATGTCACAACACCATAATTTATTATCTCCAAAATCAAAGACCAGTAGACACCTTGTTACGAAATCGATAGTATGTAAAGATAACTCGTACAAAACTCTGCCTCAAATCCACAAAATTTAACACCGCGTTTCGTAATAAACATGAATCAGTAACTTTAATTTAGAAAGCTTCAGAATTTTTAATTCAAACATAAGGTACCGACATTATTACCATTGTGTAACCTCTCCGTGGGGTCAACTCGGCCGATCGGGTGTCCCATTAATTTTTCTTTAATTTGTAATTTTCCCAGTAATTAAGACCAGCGTCGTTTGTTTAATGCAAATGAACCTATTCCCGATCATTAGTCTGTACACGTTCTACTAACTTTTCGTTAATTATCCCGAGATCTAACACTACGGCGACGACTGGTTCATTATCATTCACACGCAACCGAAGAGTTTCAATAAAATGCACTAAATTAGTAAACAGCCGATCGTCAATATAGTAAAGGTTCGGTTAACTGCGGATAACCGTTCGGTGAATTATCCGAGCGCGGTTATGGCGCTGATGATAGATTTTTATCTGATTTAAATAAAATAACGCGCTTGGTTTTACGCGAGTAACGGTACTAATGTTCCTTTTCGTAATATTCAGATCGAAATGTTATTGGATCAAATGTTATTTAGGAATAGTATGTAAATTATTTAGTGTTTTTTAATACCAATGTTTGTGTGGTAATCAAAAGTCTATAAATCACGGATTCAGTTCCAGTACTTGTTTACATTCGTTGTAACAAAATAAAGAGAATACTCTGATACCAGATTTATTTAGCTCATGCTATCTTATATTTATTTTGGTTTTGTAGGTGTATAAGTTTTTTTAAAAATAACAATAACGTGTTGCAAAAAATGCACGTTTCTTCCCATATTTTTGGGAGGATGGCGCTGTGTACAAAATAGATCTCCATGAGTGTTCTGTTTTAATTATTTAAAAGACATGCATTTTGTTAATTAGTATTTTATTTTGAAAAACGCCTTTATTTATTATTTACAAATTATGGATTAAATGAGTGCTTGTTATAGACAGACAATTGTCAAAGACATACCTACAAGACGTACAAGTGTTACCGCATCGTAAGGTTTCTGTTTCATTCTTTCGAGTACTACTCCTATTAAAATTTAAGTTTTTTTTCTAAATGTAAAAGTAATAATGGGGATAAAATATTACGACAATAATACGTAAGTACTTATCAGCTAACCAAAAATGTGTGTGCATTAGTTTGCATCTCATAATGTTTTTATTGTTTAACTGCAACGAAACGCTTGTAATACAATACGTTTTTTCTTTAAAATATGCTTAAAGTTCGGCAGTATTTTTATTTGTTTGTTAGGCAAAGAGTTATCCCGCGGTTCTCTAACGAGAATGAGGCGCAGTGGCTCGGGCGAGCCACCCGCCGCCTCGACATTATCAATAAAAAGTTTCCAACTCAATTTATCTTATCGTTCGGTAGTATCGTGAGTAGTTTCCACAATGAACGACGTGCCGATATCTACCAATTTCTAATCTGAATGATCCACCTTGTTAATTAGGTCTTGCGGAGTAAAACGGCCCTAACGGCCGCGGCTTAAAGCTCAATGTTGGTTGGGTATATCGTGAAATTTCTTTTTAATTTAATAACTTAATACGCTGATAGGTATAGGAAGCCAATGGTGCGCGAGCTATCGTCCGTCAGATAACACTGTCGGGCTGTCCATGCGCGCCCAATCAAAGTACTTCATTAAAATCTTATCGTCGCTAGATAAATCACCTAACGACTGCGATCGATTATTTGGATAATTAATGGTGGTTTCTTAAATATGTCGGATTGTTGTCCCGTGGAACTGGTGTGAAGGCGCGATCCCGATGCCCTCGGGGAGGCGATTGCGTCGCGAAGCTCAGATAAGCGCGCCAGATGTAAACTATACGGAGATCATTTTAATTAGCCGTGTTTCATCGAGATCCAATCTTTATGTAGATTGGGTAGTTTAAATACATATTTCTAACACTATTACTCGTAGTTGGGTATATTCTACTTAATTCTCTCTCAATCAATACCAACTTTTTTGGTATTGATTAACCCTTTTCATTTACCAACACCGTTGCACGTTTCAATATTTTTTTAATTTTCTTCCTGTGATCCATTGTTGAAACTCAGGAAACACGTGACGTGAGCAATGAAGGCTCTTTTAGGTTTAGTGAAATACGAGTAGGTACGAGTAATAGTTAAGTCTTTGTGCGAATGTTGCCACAGTGTTTACGGGCATGCCAGTGGGCCCACATTAATATTATTGATTATGTACGAGCACGCTCGACATAACAACTAACTTTTGCTGACAACGCGTCTTAACAAATTGATGCTTTATATACGTAATTTGTAATCATTTATTTTTTAGTGCAATAAACACTCTAAGCGGTGACGGACACTTTTATTCAACATTCTGATCCCGCCTAAACATACTACATTTTCTAACTAACTACCTTAACTTAACTTACATCATCTTATCAACATAATTACATATTGCTGTAAAGCCTTACAACCTTTACATTTCTTCGAGCCGGATTCTTACATCAGTGAGGTGTGAAAACGTGATAAGTGATAAATCTGTGATAGCGAATCGGTTGACTGGCCTCCCACAAGCGGGTCTCACCAGTTCAATTGAGAAGGCGCACATATTGCAGAGGAGTCTCTGTCACGTGCTAACACCATCAGGAAATACACCACAAGGTGAAACCTTCCAACTTAATCAACATGAAGGACTTACTTCTACAACAACAAATTACTGCCGAAGGGATCGAGAAGATCGTGGTAAATTTTAAGAAGGACTCTTCCAGCCGGAAAACAAAGGAGTACGCTCTCAAACGCCTGGAAGCCCTTGAAGCACTATGGGGTGAGTTTGACGCCAATCACAACCAACTTCTCAACTTTGAAGACACATCTGACGTCTACTTCACCACCAAGACTTATGAAACTGTGGCCTTGAAATATGAGACTCTGAAAGAAGCTCTCCAAAGGATCATCCAAGCAGAGGAAGCCCCTGTGCTAGCAGAAACCGGTGGCTTATCGAAATCTGACGAGCTTATCGGTCTTCAAATCACCAACTTCCGTGCCTTCTCTCGTTTGGTACGTAACATTGACATAAGCACCCTTACGGAGAAGTGGGAACTTGAAGATAAACTGCAGACTTTACATGCTCGTTGGCGTGTCATAGACGAAACACATTGGCAGATCGACCACCTTCTGATCGGCACCAATTTGGAGTACGAAGAACAGTTTTCAAGACGTGAAGCTGAATTTGAGGCCGCCAAACGAGAATTACATCGCAAGCTGAACACAACCAAACATCAGCAACGTTCTTTGCCGCCCATTGAAATCCCAACATTCACTGGCAACTATGCGCAGTGGCCAACATTCATGGATTTATATTGTGAGGCAATCCACAACAATTCAACACTTACGTCAACGCAAAAAATGCAGCACCTTAAAGGTAAACTGAGAGGAGAGGCGGAACGCATCATCCAACATCTCGCTGTGACGGGTGAAAACTATGAGGCCTGCTGGGACATCCTCACTCTTCGGTACAATAACAAACAACTGCTCTTCACCAGGCAGGCCCAGGCTTTCATGAATCAGCCTTCCATACAACAACAATCCTCGTTTGAGCTAAAGCGACTTTATGACACCAGTTTGGAGACTATACACGCGATCCATAATCTGGGAGTCGACACAACTACCTGGGACTCCATTCTAGTGCATATCTTGGCTGGCAAACTGGACTCCGAGACTTACGCGTCCTACATGGAAACTAGAAGAAACCCGAGAGAACTCCCGTCCTTCGATGAATTTATGGAGTTCCTTCAACGAAAATTCATTGCCTTAGAACCTATAAACAAGAAAAGGCTGCAAAACATTCCTACTTCAAGAACGATCCAACCAAACAAGGACAATCCTACAACATACCCAAAGGCGTTTCAACACTCAAGCAGGCCTAAGGCTTATTTTGGCAAAACATTTCATGTGAACACCGAAAGAAATTGCCCGCTATGCAAAGGCGGTCATTTTCTACCTTTTTGCCAATCTTTCAAGCTAATGACATCCGAAGCCAAGTTGAAAACAATTTCGCAACTCAACGTGTGCAAAAATTGCATGTTCTCACACAACGACAAGAAGTGTACATCGATCAAACGATGCCGCGTTGGCAATGGTCAACACCATACTTCGTTACATGACATGTTACGCGAAGTGGACACATTGAACATACCGACAAATACGACGCCGCAATCTACTTCGTTATCACAGTCACAGCGTAAAGCGAATCATGTTACCGGCGATTTCAACGAAGTTTTACTTGCTACTATGCAACTAAAAATTAGGTCAGCTGATGGCACTTACCTTAACCTGAGATGTTTGCTCGACCAAGGATCGCAGATAAATCTGATCACAGAATCAGCTGCCCAGCGTCTCGGATTACAACGCCGAAAACAGAGTGCAACCATTTCTGGAATCGGGTTCTCGGCAAATCAAAGCCACGGAACAGTCCAACTTGTATGTGAATCATTATTTGGGAATTACTCTTTCACTACTGAAGCGCTAATTATGACCAAGATGCTCAACAACCTCCCCAACTATACATTTGAAAAGCAGCAGTGGTCACATTTAGATAACATCAACTTGGCAGATCCAGATTACAACGTATCTCGGCCAGTTGATATTCTTTTGGATGCCGGAGTATACGCCGACATTGTCATGGCTGGAGTACTTAGAGGCTCTTCTGAAGCACCCATTGCCCAACAAACAAAACTCGGTTGGGTGTTAATGGGAAACGTCAAAACTTTTAACTGCCACGTCATACTAAACAACATAGACGACATCTCGAGATTCTGGGAAATGGAGGAGATCACGGAAACACGCCCCGAGTCACCTGAAGGTCACTATTGCGAAATGTTGTACAGCAACACAACATATCGACGGGAAGACGGCCGATATGAGGTGAAAATACCCATGAAGCCAAACTTTGAGAAACATCTGGGGGCGTCTAAGCCACAGGCGATTGCACAATTCCGACAACTAGAAAAAAGGCTAGCTAAGGACGAGCAGTTAGCACAGAGCTACAAGGAATTTATAGACGAATACCTCGAGCTCGATCACATGAAAGAATGCACTAATCCACGTGAGCCCAGCTGTATCCTACCTCATCATGGAGTCATCAAACCCGACTCTACAACAACAAAACTCCGTGTCGTATTTAACGCCTCAGCCAACACATCATCAGGTCATAGTCTGAACGACCTGATGGAACGCGGCCCGAACATACAACAAGACCTTCAATCTATCATCATGCGATGGAGGTCCTTCCAATTCGTATACACGGCTGACATCGAAAAATTCTACCGACAGATACTAGTCCGTGAGGAAGATCAACACCTACAAAAGATCGTCTGGCGCGACTCCACATTGGACCCCATCAAGGAGTACCAGCTGTGCACCGTCTCATACGGTTCCAAGTCAGCATCCTTCCTGGCCATGCGCACTATCAAACAGCTAATCAAGGACGATGCACCCAAGTATCCTGCAGCCGCTCCCATTTTGGAACACCAGCTGTATGTGGATGACCTTCTTGGTGGGAGCAACAGCATAGCCGAAGCACAAGAGACCCAGGACCAACTAATCAACATGATGAAGGGTGGAGGTTTCAACCTGCGCAAGTGGGCCAGTAACAATCCTAAATTACTAGAAAACTTACCTGCAAATCTTATCCATCAAAACATGCTAAACTTCAAACATGCGGAAACTAACAAAACGCTCGGTATCAATTGGAACCCGAGCACGGATCATTTTACCTTCCTACATGATGAACCTAACAACAAGCCCGGTGTTATCACAAAGCGAAGATTGCTTTCCGACATTTCAAAACTGTATGATCCATTGGGCTGGCTTTCACCTATGACTATGAGAGCAAAACTGATATTTCAACAAACATGGACCTCAGAAATGTCCTGGGATGAGCCCCTACCAGACTGCATTCAAAGTGAATGGGAGCAATTTCGTCTTGATCTGCCTCAAATCGACAACATTGAGATACCGCGGTGGATGGGAAATACGTCACAAGCAATCGAATTGCATGGATTTAGTGACGCATCTGAAAAGGCCTATGCGTGTGCCATTTACTGCAAGTCGTTCGACCATCAGGGAAGATACGTCATTAGATTAGTGGCTGGAAAAAACAAACTTGCACCACTAAGAACACCTATTTCGCTACCTAAATTGGAATTATGCGGAGCGCAGTTGTTGTCACAGCTTATGAAAAAGATCATAGACTCAACAAACATACAGAATGTAACAGTGCATGGATGGACCGACTCAATGGTGGTACTGGGGTGGTTACATGGAGACCCATCTCGTTGGAAAACCTTCGTATCTAACAGAGTTGTGAAGATAACGGAAACCATGCCAGCTACCTGTTGGAAACATGTGAAGTCGGAAGATAACCCGGTGGACTGCGCCAGTAGGGGTATAACCCCATCTCAACTTCTATCACATCCTTTGTGGTGGGAAGGCCCCAGCTGGTTAAAGGATGAAAAATTAACATCTCAAGAAATATTCCATACTGACGCTGAACAAAAGAAGATCAAACAAGTCTGCGCAACACAAAAATCAATGCCATTAATAGAGGAACTTCTGAACAATAACAGCTCTATGGCCCGCGTAACGCGAATCCTAAGTTGGGTGCTACGATTCATAAACAATGCGCGTGACGTCAGGAATGCCAAGCGAACATCGCACTTAGCAACGAGCGACTTGGAAAATGCTCACAATGCAATTATAAAGGCAATACAAATAAATTACTTCGCCGACGATATTGCACAACTTATTAAAAATAACAGAGTGCGATCAACGAGCAACATTTTGAACTTAAATCCCTTCCTGGACGAACACAACCTTCTACGTGTTGGAGGTCGATTGGAACATGCTGAGTTAAGTCAAGAACGAAAACATCCAATCATTTTACCATACCAGAGCAAGTTAACAGAGCTATTGATAGAACAAGCGCACAAACGAACTTTGCACGGCGGACCCCGACTTACCCTATCTTATCTTCGCAACAAACACTGGGTGATCAGCGGTTTAAGAGCAGTGAAGAAACAACTTGTAAAGTGCGTCCGATGTCATCGTTTCAAGACCACCTGTAATAATCAACTCATGGCGGACTTACCACCACAGCGCGTCACACCATCACGTCCCTTTACGCACACCGGCGTAGATTTTACCGGACATGTAGAAGTCAAAGCCAACAAGGGCAGAGGGATAAAAACCATGAAGGCCTACATTGCAGTATTCGTGTGCCTATGCACTAAGGCGATCCACCTAGAGCTGGTCTCCGATCTCAGCACAGCTGCCTTCATGAACGCCTTGAAACGACTATGCGCCCGCAGAGGAAAGCCTCGACACCTCTACAGCGATAACGGCACAAACTTTGTGGGAGCAGCTAGAACACTAGAGAAACAACGAAAGGAGGCCCTACAGTATTATATCAACGATGACGTCATAACAAACCTGTCAGAAGAAGGTATTGAATGGCACTTTAACGCTCCCTCATGGCCCTCGGCCGGCGGACTTTGGGAAAGAGCGGTACAGAGTCTCAAGCATCATCTGAAACGTGTACTCGGGGACCAAAAACTAACCTTCGAAGAGTTTTACACACTTTTAACGCAAATCGAAGCGTGTCTTAACTCTCGGCCCCTGGTAGCACTAACAGAAAACATTGATAACATCGACTATTTAACCCCGGCACACTTCTTAATTGGCGAACCACTCTTAGAACCTCCTCTGTCAGCAGAAGGTGATGACATGACCTTCACCACGAGATGGCAACTTATGGAAAAAATGTTTAAGGATTTTTGGAAGAAATGGTCGATTGATTATTTACAAACACTACAAACACGAAGCAAGTGGAACTTCTCAATGACTAATTTAGAAATCGGAGACGTCGTTATCATCAGAGAAGACAACATCCCCCCCGCCAAATGGATTCTGGGACGGGTGATAGAAACTCACCCTGGTCCGGACGGTCGGGTACGAGTCGTGACGCTCAAGACGAAAACGAATTACATGAAGCGACCGGTAACGAAGCTGTCACGCCTGCCCCTGGAGCCCCCAAAAGGTTCTACCACTGCACCATGTGACGACAAACCTGCCAAGCCTAGAATACAATGTAGGCGCAAAACGAACAACAGCAAAAACCATTTTAACAACTTCTTTTGCGCATTACTGATGACGTTTACAATGTTCGTGGGGCCTAGTATGCAGCAAACAACTAATATTACAGAACTGAATCCTGCACGGGTCATCTATTTTGACAAGGTGGCTGATATGAAAATCATTCAAGATGAATGGAAAATGGTCATATACTACAACATGACGACGTATTGGCGCAGTTTGGTTAACGTTCAAAACTATGTAAACCACTTCAACACCCTTTGCAAGGACGAAACATCTTACCTGTCAATATCATCTCAGTTTCAACACGAACTCAACGAAATTCAACATTATAACGAGATTTTGCATTCTGAACATGCCACTTATCGACGAAAAAGAGGACTCATTGACGGCGTTGGCTACGTGGCAAACTCACTATTCGGCATTCTCGATCAGAGATTTGCTGACCAATACGTGAACGACATCCAGATCATACAGACTAATGAAAACCACCTACTAAATCTTTACAAAAACCATACGTCAATATTAGAAAGCGAGTATAATCTGATTAAGAGAAACGAAAAGGTAATGAACACCCAGTTTCGAATCATAGATGAACATCTCGCCGAAGTTCAACAAAGAATAAAACTGAGTCAAGACAATGCAATGTACGTGACTGCTACCGCCCTCGCAGTGAACATGATGATCTCCAACATACGACAGATTCAACAACAACTGCTGGACTTAGTAACAGACGTCCGTGATGGAAAAATGGACACCCATCTCATTAAACCTGATCAGTTCGAGGAACAGCTTAACATCATCTCTGGTCAACTACCAAGCGGATTATCACTGCCATGTGTGAACACACGTCATTGTACGCGAGGCCTGTACAAGCTGGCGCGAGTACATGCCCGCCTAACAACTACATACCTTCTGTTTGAAGTAAAGCTGCCGCTGATAAGTAACGAACAATACGAACTTAATCGCATAATTCCTATACCGAAAATCACCGGACCCACAGAAACAAATATAATACTTACATCTAAATACATGGCTGTGAATCTAAAGAGAGACATGGTGGTACCCTTAGAAGATCAAGATGTGGATTCCTGCACCAACATACAAGAAAATCAATTATTGTGCTCCATAAATCAACCTATTTATAACATCAAGGTCGCAAAATCATTCTGCGAAGCGCAAATAGTAAACAATGGCGACTTATCAACGTGCCGAACAAGAGTATCGGATTGCACCGACCGATGGGTGCGCTTGCACAATCGCGGCGCTTGGCTATTCTCCTGTTGCGAAGAATGCACTACGCGCATTTTCTGTCCAGCTGGAGTGACGTCACAACATTTACGCGGCACAGGAATGATAACACTCGACCTTGGCTGCATGCTAAAGGGAGACAGTTTCATTATTAATGCTCGCAAAGACTATCACAGCGAGTTGAAACTGACTCCAACAGAAGGAAGTTTTTACATACGAGAGTCGAGCATAAACCACATTTTGACCGACTTCAACTATACCTTTGTACCGGAAGATCACAAGGTAGCCCTAGACGTACTGAAAAACAAAATAGACAAGGTTAAAGAACAACAAGAAACGTTGAATGTACAATCACTGACACATGAGACACATCGTTATCTCCTTTACTTCGTGATTGTATTTGTCTCCATCACATTTATAACATTGGGAGCTCTTCGATTGAGAAGAAAATATCGCGGTTGCAGCATGAATCTACATCAGACACGAGACACCAGCAACACCGAGCAGCAACCTCGAGGACCGACGTCGCGACCCGAGCAGCGCGTGAACTCCGACAGTGTTATCGACGAGGTGATCGTAACTGCTGCTCGTAAACTAGATAAGGCATCATCGCCCTAAACTTTTCCTTTCTTTTCTTTCTTTCTCTTAAATTTGGCAGCATGTACGAGCACGCTCGACATAACAACTAACTTTTGCTGACAACGCGTCTTAACAAATTGATGCTTTATATACGTAATTTGTAATCATTTATTTTTTAGTGCAATAAACACTCTAAGCGGTGACGGACACTTTTATTCAACATTCTGATCCCGCCTAAACATACTACATTTTCTAACTAACTACCTTAACTTAACTTACATCATCTTATCAACATAATTACATATTGCTGTAAAGCCTTACAACCTTTACAGATTATATCATTATGTTATCATTGATTTCGCACAAAAAGTAAGCTACGAATTGATATTTTACCAGCACCTCTGTTGACAATGTTTTAGGCCGGCCAAGACTCTCGCCAGCAGGTCGCGTGCAGCAGCAGCCCCGATAGCCGCATCTCCTCCAGCTATCCTCGATGCTATCGACTCCCGCGCACCCCATTAATCTACATCAGCACGCGCTCGCTACCAGATTAATGAACCAGATAAACCTCAAATACAACTACAGATGTCCGCTCCGAACGCCACTTCACTATACAGGAGACAATAATTGATGAATTAAACGGAATCGACGCTTTTATGAATGTTAATGATAACGGTTGACCAGCCAGTACCGATGCGAACTCGATAATTAGAATGAATGGTTGAAGAGCCTCGGCTGAAATTGATTGCCTCGAGTGGAATGTACCTTAAGTAGCAGATGTTGGGTGGTTAATGTGCCTGAGATCGTTATGGTGGCGCGGTATGCCAGACGCCATCGCCTATTGCCTACCGCTGACTGACATATACCGCGACATTACGTTTCATTCGTATTCATTTGTTTACATCTGCTTTCTAAATTCAAAATCTGATTTCGTTAGTTCATCTACACCAGTTGCATCTCACAGATCAATTTATATTCACGGTTCTTGTGATTTATCAATAAGCAGCTTTGATGATATCTTTAAAAATTTAGTAGCGATAAAAGCATATATTCAAGTTGTAGGTAAGGGGACGACGTAATTTATATGTCTTTAAATCTGATAAGGTGGTTTCCATTAGTGACGGAAGTAAATTAGCGGCTAGTATGACAGGCTGATGTTATCTAGGTGTGTGATAACTTGTCGGATGCGTTTACATACTTACTAAACACGCTTCTGTTTAGTACGAACACCTGACTAAATAATATATCTGCTATAATTTTGTACTATGATAGTAAGTTCTCGGCTAGGGTAGGTTTTTATAGTAAAAATCTATTCATGAATTATCATTTATATAGCATTCAAGTGGTTAATCCTGGTAGACATACTGGCCGAAAGTTTAAAGGACTGCACCATACTTTGATTTTGTATGTAATTAAAAAGCGCATTTATTTTGGTCACAAAGCATCAGAGTGTTAATAGACTAAAATAGCGTTTCAACAAACAACTGTGCTATAAATTGTATTAATTAAACGTCAGTATTAAAATCAATTAACAGTTCCCACCGATGTGGAAGAACGCGGGCTTGTTTTTCAATTGAAACAATTAAGGTCATTCGAGCGATCTCCAATAGAGGCATCAGTGTTACACAACAGTGCAGGGGTCTACGTTTTAGCAGGACTTCCGTGGTTTAGGGTAAAACGAATGGGTCTCGAAGACATGCTTGCCGTTTGATTTCAAGTTGTATTTGGTTATGATTAGCATCATATTCAAGCGTTCAGAAAACTTAGGGTGGTAGTGAAATTCGACTCATTTTTATTTTCTTGACCATTTATACTTTCACCTACGCGTATACATTTTCAATGTATAACACCACACCCCTGAAAAATAGTTTTGCCGGAATGCCATGGTCAGCTTAAGTTGACTTAATCAACCCAGCTTATTGAGCTATAGTGCGAGGATATGATGATTAACAAACATCTAACAAGAAAAGGCAAGAGAAGGCAAGTGTGCCTTGCTCTTAAACTTCGATTATTATCAGATTTCATTTCTTTCAAGACGTTACAGGTATACCATTAACAACAGAAGACTTAGAGTATGTTAGTCCTAATTAATGTTAATGTAATAATTATATACTTGGTTAACAAAGAATCAGTTACGAAAGCTTAGGAAGCTTACATAATTTTCGTATTATTATCCTGAAATAAACTAAATTACACTGCTGTTGCAAAAAAACAAACTCAAACGATGCTAGAATAGAAAGAGCCAGCAATTTTGCATCATCAAAGGTGATCGTTTACTTCAATTTTCCCGCTTCAGTGCAAAAAAGTAAAAGTCTCGATCGATAAGGATTATTGTGTGAGTAATTAAGGCGGTGTCACACTGCGGCCGTTAATCTTGAAGATCGCTATCGAGATGATCGCGTGTTGCCTCCGACCGCAATCTCGCTGCGCCGGATCTCAACAGAAATGGCCGGTTTGACAAATCCGAACTGCTTTTACACTCATTTTTGAGACTTGGCGGAAATTCAAGTAAGTTATGAATTATTAACTGAAATCAATTTTTTGCAGTGGTAATTTAACCAAATTGTATCAGAATCAATACAAGAATTTGTAAATATTAACACGCATCTACTATCAAATTTTTATATTACACTACAAAACACAAAAAAATAAAGCTAAGTAGTACGAGTAAGTAGGTATGTGCGATTGATACACTGATACGTAATGCTAACTCCAAGAGTTTGTTTCAAATCAGAAGACCTAAGCATAATACTCCCGTTTAGGTTACGTGTACCGTCTCTATGAACGGTGTATCATGTAAGTAATTGGCGTTCGAAACTGTCATCGACCATCGCAGTAGAGTTGATAAAATTATGAGTAAAATTCTCTAATGAGCAGTTAAACGGTAAATACGGCTTGTGTGGTAAGTCTTTGAGTATTCATACTCCAATATTCACAAACAATACGAATATGAAGACTCCGAATATGAAGACTCGCAGTTTCTATAAACACATTAAGACCAAATTGACCGACTATAATTGAGTAAAATCTTCGATTAATGAATATTGTGAAAAATCGAGTGTTCCTAATCCGATGGCTTGAAATGTGAAGCGCATACAGAAGTTGTTTTTTTTCGCCATTTTGTTACTTTGCCAACTGAATACAGATGGTCACACCGATAACTTACCTCTTTCCAAGGCAGCATCAATGTCGCAAAAAATAAGTACCGAAGCTACCAATACTGAACGGGTGGAGTATAAAGCAAACATACTCGGTATACAATCACCGAAGAATAATGGACCGCCTGCCTTGTTATAAAAGTTATTATTTAATACTTCTATACTGTGGATACTCGTGAAAAGTTAATGCACTTCTCTTGTACGATTTCGGGCGAGCGAGAAAATGATTAATGTTTACATTATTCGTGCAGATTGTATGGGAGTATCTGCCTTTGTCCATTGAGGATTCGCGTACTGTATTATTTTTAATTTGGATAAGAAATATTGTGTAGAGAGTAGGTCAGTCCGTAGAGTAAGGAAAATTATGCTCCTTACAAGTTCAAGACAAAATAATGTCAGCTGCATATTAAATTACAATACATACAGTTGTATCAAGCACAAGTTCGGTCGTGTATGGAGTACTGCTGTCACCTTTGGGATGGCTCTGCCAAATACCAGCTGGATGCACTGGACTCAGTAGACCGAAGGGCCAGGAGACTGATAGGTGACGATACGCTCGTTGGAACCAAACTCCAGAGTTTGGAGCATCGGCGTAAAGTTGCCTGTTTATCGGTTTTTTATAAGGTGTATTTCGGAGAGTGTGCGCAGGAACTTCATGACCTGATCCCACCCTCCACTTTCTACCACCGGACCACTAGACGCCGTGAGGGCTTTCACCCCCATGTGGTCGACTTTCCAGCGGTCCGAACTAAGCGGTTTGGTGCTTCCTTTCTGGTCCGCACCGCTAGGGAGTGGAACGCCCTCCCTGCGTCTGTGTTTCCGGATACATACAACCTTGGTGTCTTCAAGGCAAGAGTGAATAGGCATTTTCTGGGTAAGCGTGTTCCAACTTCGGCCTCGTCATCGCTTACCATCAGGTGAGTCTGAGGCCAAACGCAAACCCATTTTAAATAAAATAAAAAAAAAAAAAAAAATATAATGAGCAAAAGAAAAGTACAAAGTCAGCGCCATATCAGGCTACCAATTTCCGTTTTATATCTTGCTCTTGCCAAATGTCATATCTTTGCAATATATAATAATAGAGCTAGGATGACTGACCGGAAATCCGGAAGCCGGAAGTCGACTGTACGTATATCAACATCTTCCAAACCAGTCAAGATTCTCCTTGAAAACAAAAGTAGCCAAAAACAGCTTTAATTCACGTGACACGTGATTTCATGAAACATAAGCACACAGTTTTATGAATTATACAATAATTGAAAATTGTGTTTGAACAAAATAACCACTTTTGCTCTGAGCTAAGTAGATGGCACGAGGGTTTAAACAGATATTTTGTGAAATCCACTATTATTAACCACTGAAGAAAAGCCTCAGAAATTGACAGGTATTTATAGCACACAGACAATCGTTTGCGCATAGTTATTACTTAACTGTAGTAAATAATTTGCCTATAGTTACATAAATATCTGCCTAATAAGTCCGTAAATCAATAATTACATTACACTCAACAAAAGTCCAGTAATCCGGTACAAATATTATGTGACGGGCGGGACAGGCTGACCCTCTAATCCATAATCAAATGGCAATAAATAACTAGATACGGTGATATTACCGCGAAGGTTCGCGAATCGGGCCCCGGCCAGCCTCCTTAAACCCTCTGTATTTACTTTTCAACCGCACTAACAGATAAAAGTGTCATAATATTTATACCATAACTTAGCTTTCTTATGACCCACTGTCATAAAGTTAAGCGAGCTTTCTAGACTGTGGCATAATAAGGCATTTTCAACCTTTAACACCCGAGCACAAGGTGCCGAATCATAAATCATGGTGAAGCGAGATGAACACTGTTATCCAGAGCAGATTGTAGCCGTCATTCGATAATGTTTCTAGTTAGTTTGCAGTAAATATGAGAGTCGGAGCGTCCGGCGCGGCCGTGATGTTCGTTCCGATGACGGTATGGACTATCTAATTTTATTACCAATATATTGTCATTAAGTCGATACTGATCTTGTTATACGCACAATGAGAGGTACACGGGCCCGCGACGCCGGGGTCCACTGCTGATACAATTTATATTCAAATGTCACTCGCTTACGGCCTAAGGAAATTTCTCACTCTTCGGATTTTCAGGTAATCTTGAGTTTATGGTGTCACTGTGTGGACAAATAACGAAACTCTCGGTGAGGCTCATATTTGAATAAAATAATAGTAAAATTTGGAAATATCGACATTTAGAATAATTTACTAAGAGATAAGAAGTAAGCAGGTAATATTTAGCAACTTATCGAACATAAGTTATTAAAAGACGAGAATGAATAAGTATTATCTGAAAGGTCTACTAAATTCGTTAAAATATTTTTATAAAATATATGTTTTCTTATCAAAACACATCGCATAAAGAAGATAGGTGTTGATAATGAATTCAAATGTGATCTAGTTTGTGTGTTTTCTTAAATACTTATAAATATTTGCTACCTATGAATTTATTTATACTTCCTCAGATAACCGACACATTTGTAACAATGTACAAAAAGCGTTCTGTCACTTATCGCGTGTTATCTTTATGAACACTGATCAATATGTCACGTCTGTATGCACACGTCCATAGCAGTCACAACACGACATGTGCATTAATTAGTTAATCTGTGGCGATGTGCTGATAGACCTAGTTAATGTAACTGCTGTCATTCAAGATTACGGTGGCGTGCATGTCCCGGTCCTTGGGAGGCTTCTCACGGGTATTTGAACCAGAACTAGCCACTATACAAATAAAGAAATCACCTTGTGTACAGTTCACGTCGCGGTGTTTGCTGGCCATATAACTGGCCGTATTTACCGTGTACGCTCATCCTCCATTTAACGCTGAGCTACTTTGGTAACGTCTAAATTAGTAAAGTGAGAAAAGCTAACGCTCGTAACCGTTTTCGATCGGCGGTAAATCGAGACGATAACATCTTTCTTGACTTTTGAACTCCCATCAGTTATTGTGTGTTGATTCTGTCCCCAGCCGTAACGGGGAACTTGCTCCGTAATTCTGACCATTCTTATACGATTATAGTTAAACCCAAATAAGCTTACTTTCACACATCTAGTTATGGGTGTTATTGACAGTGTTAATCCGTATTTTTATTTGGGGATGGGACATTTTACGTAATAAGTGCTTCTATTTAAATAATCTTAGCATTATTTATGCTGACGTATACCTTCAATCCTTCGCTTAGCGTATACTTGGATGGATAAACAAATATTGACTTGAATAAAAAGAAATAAAATAATTTACACATGTTATAATTATTACGTCAACACGTACCGTGGGAGTTTATCAGAAATTGATCACTGTTTGATGGTTCCCACCGCTCGGATCTTGTGGATTAACCAAATAAGCAAACGCTAATCCTTCTCACGTGCAATGTAGTGAAAAGGTTTCAAGCAATTAATGTTATTATTAATGTAGCGGTGCACGATCCGGCAATCTCGACTGAGCCGCGGTGGTCCGCCGCGTCGATGGATGACTTTACTTCTTCATATTAATCACCTTCGGCAGACCCACTCGGCTTACGCGCTCCTAGATTGAGGGCCTCATTACAACCTTTCTTTAGGCTAAATAATAATTGAGACATTTCGAACTACTGTCAAGTAGAAAACGATACGGCGGAACAAATTGCAATACATAAATTAACCGCAGCGATTGCTCCATACTTTTGACGTTTAAGGAAGCGACCGCCATTATTTTAAAGCAGAGTTTTAGTTGAAGTTGAAGCGCATAAGGATCGCAATCAGTCGGATCGCCATTCTTTCTGTTAATCGCATTATAAATTGACGAAGCGGTCGCCGCGTCGCCCTTTGTCGGCGTCGTAACGGATGACTCCAGAATTTGTTCTTAAAAATAATGATTACAAATTTTATTTAAATGTCTATAATTAGTCTACTGCTTAAGGGATATCTTAATCGCTACGTTTGATAGATGAGTCGATATGATCAATTGTTATCCGAGTTCATTATTGCCCCCGGTGTCTCAATATTCATAATTTACTAAACCTGTGAATATTTATACGCAATATATCGATGACAACTTAATGAACATTAGAGAGACTTTCTTTGTCGGAATCTTCGTTTGGTGGACACAATTGAGGCTACCACGTCTATTAAAATGCCATAAAACAGTGTTATGAGCGGTATGAAATATGGCTTTTGATGAAACCCTTTAGAAAATGTAATAAAAAAATAATCAGAGCTAGATCTAAAATATTTTTAATTCACAACCATGACTTTTATTTGTGTTACTCTGATGACATATTTATAAACAGACACGTTACAGTGATATTAGAATAAAATCGTTAATCCAAAAAGTCATTTGTATAAATGAAAATCACTTCGACTAACGGAAACTACTTACAGAGTTCAAGAAATACGAAGAACAAACAAAAACAATTGTTTTTAGATAGAGTAGTATTTCCGATTTATCTGGAGTTGACAAAAACATTTGTAGAATTGTTAGATGCCTATATAGACTTTTTGTTGCTTCTGTTGACTAAAGAGGAGAATACAATAAAACAATGTGATTCACAATTAAATTCAATTAAATTATATTGAACCAACTGATGTTCTTAAACTGCATAGGCCATTGCATGCTAGGGGCCAGCGATAGGTTGTTCAAAGCTTTAATAAAAATACGTAAACTGTGAGGTTTTTGTAGGTACTTTACTTCTGGACATGCAAGATGAAGACAGGTTTTCAAATTAAGAATCGTATTTAAATTTAAAAAAGCCTAGTTTCAACACACGCCCCGTAAATCTAGATCGTTACCAGTGACAAGCCGACGACGCACTTTCAGAAAGCGATTGCAGTCAAATCAATGGAAGCGGTTAGGGTTTGGTATAATGCAGGTTACCACGCGAGCCGTTCGTGTGCTCGGTTCATTACTCAAAGCTCATTTGGAACTATCCACGGTGCATTCAAAGGAGCGATTTTATTGTACTCTATTGATTCCGTTGACGGGTGAAGACGGAATGCGTCCTGTGAGAACAGCTTTATACATTCAGTCGCTTTGCCTCATTAAATGATGAAATTTAAATAAAGTTTATACGTAAATACAACATCGCATTCATTGTAATTTAAACTCTTTTTTTTTTATGGATACTCAAAACTCCTAGACCGCTCAACAAGCAAACAGACATCTATCTATACCCAAAACTATTTTTTGTCAATTGGGTCGTCCAAATTTCATCAAATCTTATACCTTAGAAATTTGCAAAATATTAGTATGATTTATTTAAAAACATTTTTCTACTGAACAGCCTGCTTTTAAGTTGAAATGCCCAGACAGAGTAAATTTGAAGACAGAGAAATTGATGATTTGATTCTAGGTATTAATGTCTGCTCATTTAGCTCATCGATATATTTTGAATCATCCATAAAGATAGGCAAATCTAAAATTCAAAATCAAAGACTATCAAAGTGATGCATTCGCCAACACACTTAAATTCCAATCACACTATTTTAACCCTTGCAATCTCTTGTACCTTGATGATGGTTGACTAATTAATATAGATTCATACTAACAAAGGTTTATATTTTACTAACAAGAATTGTTTAAGTTCTATAATTCAATCCATCCTAATAAAATAAAATGAATATCACAGTCTACAAATTAATAACCACAAATCCTAAACTGAGCTTTACAAATTTGTAAAAGCTAAGTCACGTCCCAATCCCTCCATTCATTCCTCATTTGCAAGTACCCTCATTCAGACGACATCATTAGAGAAGTGGAGCCAGCAACAGTCGACACTGGAATGCTAACTCTGGCAATAATAATGCCACCTAATGCCTGCCTCAACTAGACATTGTAGCGTTGACAACTAGTGTTGTGAAAAACTATAGTTGAAGAGTCTCAATTTTATAAAAAAAATAGCAAGCCTCATCGACGTGAGCCTAAAAAGAATTCGAGTCGTAAACAGTACGAGTTTTGAACGCTCGTGTTCGTAACCCAACAAAGAGGCACCTGACGTGTACAAGTACAAACTGTTGTGGAACAAGGTCACAAACTGCTACAAAATACCTTTTTTGCGAATAGGTCAATAATTATTCTGTAACTATAGTTGGTCAGAGGACTGAAACAAATATTTCTTGAAAAATTCGTTACATAAACAAACGCTAGCATTTATATAGACTCCGACATACTAATGTTTAGCCCAAATCAATCGGACTCTTGGTAGGCTCGTAATGTTCCAAGCTGTAGCCTCTGTGTTCATGAGTCGAGTCTTATGATAAGCGTAGAGTTTTTCACAACACTATTGACATCTATGCTCAGCACTAGTAATAATTACACTTCAATTTGAGCCTTATGCCTTTTACAATAAAGTAATAGACATCTACATGCGTATGTAGTTGTTTGCAGTGATAAACAAGTCGGTAAGAGTAAGTTGGTGCAGACAGCGTTATAGTATTTTATATGCTAGTACTTAATAGCGGTAATATATCGACGTATGCACATTAGGCAACTCTTATTGCAAATACATCAAGGTTCACGTTAGCGAAAGCAGTTAGCGTTGAGAGAATTTGTCCAGTCCCAGTTGATGACGATATAAGTGCAATAACTTTGCATATAGGGTCACTACATAATTAGGTGAACTGTAATCTTTATCGATTCGACAGACCGATAACATTAAGTAGCGTTGATTACCTCGGATGTAGCTGCTAGTTTGTAGTAAAAAGATGTACCTAGTTAAGAAGATACTGCTACGATGCAAAGGACAATGACGGATTTGTAAGGGGCAGTGGCGTCTTTTTTTTTTCTTGCGGCCAGCGACCAAACCTTGTTTTTTAAATAGAAAATATTGCCATAAACCAAACTTACTATGGCATGTAGACTCCTGCATCAGTCCGAACTGAGTTATGGGCTTTAGAAGTTTTCTGATTTTACAAACTAGATATTTTTTTCTTTTGCGCGCAATTTTCGCATAAATCGCAACAAAATAGAGACATGATACGAGTAAACATTGTGTGTGATATTTTTTGCAAATGGAAAAATATCTTAAATGTCATTCGTCTTTTTTTCGGGTGGTCATCAACCAAACCTTGCTTTTATGATTAATAAAAGTGTAATAAACCAAACTTACTACGGCATATAGGCCTCTAAACGCAGTCCGAACTGAGTTATGGGCTTTGGAAGTTTGCTGATTTTACGAACTAGATTTTTTCCTTTTGCGATCAAGTTTCACATGAATCGCAACTAAATAGAGACATTGTACGTGTAAACATTTTGTGTGTGATATTTTTAGCAAATAATTTGAAATAGTGCAATAAACCAAACTTACTATGGCATATAGATCCCTGAGCTAGCTCAGTCCGAACTGAGTTATGGGCTTTAGAAGTTTGTGATTTTATGAACTAGGTAAGATAAGATATACTTTATTGCACAAAAAAAAACAATTAAATCGTAATATCAATAATATTTATCCTTTCGCGAATAAGCTTCGCCTGAATCGCAACAAAATACAGACATTGTACGTGTAAACATTGAGTGTGATATTTTGTCGCAAAAGAAAAAAAACTTATGTGCCTTATGTGCTTTTTTAGTGCGGTCATTATATAATTAAACCTTGCCTTTTTAATGCAAAATAGTGTAATGAAGCAAACTCACTAAGACATGTATCTTAGCACAGTTTAAACTGAGTTACGAGCATTAGAAGAAGTGACAGCGGTTTAAGAGCGTATTCGCCGATGTTCCACTTAATGTGTAAGTTTGCTCTTATGATTAAAAGTAAAATAATATCCGTTATCACGAAATATCACAGAATAAAATATAAAACCACATAAGTATCATATACTTTCATTAGCACCAAGAAACAAGACCCGGCACAAATATTATGTTTTATTCACAAACATTTGTGCTGGTCCGGGAGTGGTCTTTGTGTCTCAACCGGCGCTCAATTTCACTATGTTGTTGCAGTTAATCAAAATGAATATTATCTTATATTTAGCCTTAGAGAGGCTATGGTTGAGCAGATGAACTCAACGCAGATGAATGCTTAAAAGCAGTGTCCGACTGGTGCGATCGTGACCTGGTTGAGTTTAACGCCAATAATACTCAGGCAAGACTATTTTCCGCCAAATAGAGTCCATTTATTTGACTTCTACTTTCCCGAAGGCACATAAACCAATAATGGAACGTTTTTTCTTAGCCTGTGCCCACAACCTTGGTATCTTTCTGAGACATTTTCTGGGTAAGCCTGTTCCAGCAACGACCTCATCATGGCTGAATGGGGTCAAACGCATAGCCATGAGAAATAATAAAAATATTTAGATGTAAATTATAAGTATAATTCATTTCAGACTGCGTTTAGAGGTCTTCATTGCTTTAGTAAGATTGGTTTTGCCGTTGTCAGACACACTTGAGCCAATGAAACTCTGTTTTCTTCTATGAACTTGGTATATTTTAGAATGTAATTACAATTTGTACAGTCCATCGCAACGTCTGTCGTAACGTAACTACTGTCGCGAGCAAACAAGCAATGTCCGCGTTCCCCGTATGATGCATGGGCCAGGCCATACGGCCAGGACCGTAGGTGACTGATGCTGCGGAGAATAGGCCCGTTTCTCAAGCCGAGAGACGAGCAGTTCGGTTTCCGCAGCGGCCACTCTACGACGCTCTAGCTCACGCGCATTCTCCACGAGCTCGCTGAGGCAAGTAACAGGGGCCACTGCACGGTTGGGGTCTTTCTCGATATCGAGAAGGCCTTTGATCGGGTGTGGCACCCCGGCCTGCTATTTAAACTCTTGGCCACGGAGATGCCGCCAGCACTGATCGCCCTGATAGCAGCGTTCCTCGACAGCCGTAGCTTCTACGTCTCGGTCGAGGACAATGACTCATCACAGCAGCCAATACGCGCAGGAGTGCCCCAGGGGAGCGTCCTATCCCCCGTCCTCTACTCACTATACACCAACGATATTCCTACTCTCGAGGGCCAGCCTGACGAGTGGGAAAAGGACATAACGTTGGCGTTGAACGCCGACGACAGTGCCTTCTTCGCGTCCTCCAGAAGCCAGGATGTGGCGGCAGCTCGCATGCAAAGGCTGCTAGACCTGCTGCCTGCCTGGCTCGACTGCGGTAAATGTGGCAAAGACGACCGCCATCCTCACCGGGCACCGACGGCCTTCTCGCAGAGTTAACACTGCGGGGGAAGAAGATCGCTTGGCAGCCTGTGGTCACCTACCTGGGCTGCAAAATAGACCAACTGACAATGACGACCGAAGTGACACGCGCCGTCAACTCCGCCAAGATGGCGGGCGCGATGCTCCGCCCCGTCATAGCATCTAGACTGCCGCTGCGGGCCAAGGGGGGCGTCTACAAGACCTAGATTCACCCGCGCCTCACCTAAGCCGCAGCCGCCTGGTACGCCATCTGCTCGCCACCTCCTCGCTTGAAATCAAATTACAATGACGCAAAACACTAAGTACAGCTCCCTTGCACCTGAATCCCTTGTAAGACGCTACCTGCTCGCAGGTCGTTCTCCGGGCCTCCCTCATGGGTCGCACCTGGCGGGCTTGACCGCGCCAAGGATGGCGCACTGTGCAGTAGGGGAGTTGTACACAAAACCAAGGATGGTAAAGTCATTTACCTATAAAGATTACCGTGGGGGGTACCCCCTACGTGTTAAATGCCCGGGCAAGAGCATTTTTGCTCGAGGCCCGCACCGCCCACTGGGCGAATAAACCCGTCAATCAGTCAGTTACTAGGTGACTAAACAGGTTTATTACACTATTTTGAATTAAAAAAGCAGGGTATCATTAAAAGTCACGCGAAAAAAAGACGAATGACATAAAATATTATTCCTTTTGCGAAAAATAGCACTCACAATCTTTACACATACAATGTTTCTATATTGTTGCGATTCATGCGAAAATTGCGCGCAGAAGAAAAATATCTAGATTGTAAAATCAGCAAACTTCTAAAGTCCATAGCTCAGTTCGGACTGAGTTAGGGGTCTTTATGCCATAGTAAGTTTGGTTTATTGCACTATTTTAAATCATAAAAGCAAAGTAAGGTTGCTGACTTCCCGAAAAAAAAAACGAATGACATATAAGATATTTTTCCATTTGCAAAAAATATTACACACAATGTTTACTCGTATCATGTCTCTATTTTGTTGCGATTTATGCGAAACGTGCGCGCAAAAGAAAAAATATCTAGTTTGTAAAATCAGAAAACTTCTAAAGCCCATAACTCAGTTCGGACTGATGCAGGAGTCTACATGCCATAGTAAGTTTGGTTTATTGCAATATTTTCTATTTAAAAAACAAGGTTTGGTCGCTGGCCGCAAGAAAAAAAAAAGACGCCATTTTCAGACATTGGCTTTTATAATTTGGACTGTCCATGTCCCGGCCAGTATCCACAAACAGGTGGAATAATATCAGTTTTGATAAGTTACTGTCCTGTGAACCATTCTAGCTCGACAGGGTTTGTCGAGCTAGAATGCTTTGAGTTTAAGGGGCCCATTATCGGAACAAAATTTCTTTTTCATTACTCATACTCTGAAAGTAGGTCATTACTGACCTGAGAAGCGGGCTGAAAGTAATACTTTTCATCCCTAGGGAGAATCACTTTCAACTGACAGCTGTCATATTATTTTTTAAAAAACTAGTTCTTTTTTCACTAAACTATTGAACTATGTTCCAACTTTCTATACAGCCACGATGTAAAATTGAAATAACTTAAAGTTAAGTATTGATTAGAGATTTAAATAACTTTATTATAATTAAGTTTCAACAATTTCTTTGAAATAACTTAGCTTTGAGCAAAATATTTACCATTTTTCCAATGATGGAAATAAAAAATAATGGCTGAATAGCGGGCCGGCCACAGAAAAAAAAACAAACAAAATAGGCGGGAAAGCGGCAATTCCATCTTCATGAATTAATTAATGTTTTTATTTTTACTTTCCTCGTATTTGTAATGAAAAGCACAGTGTTTACCTCGGGTTAAAGACTTATTTAGTCCCTCGAACTATTGGCGCCCTCACTTCGTTCCGGGCGCCAAACCCCGTCTCGGGACTAAATAAGTTACTTTCACCCCTAGGATAACAATGTACTATTGTTTCCACTATCCTGAGCCAACAATGACATGATATTATAGAGGCTGACCTAAGAATTATGGTTATATTTAATCCCGAATCTGTAAACCTAAATAAAAAAATATAATTCGTCATTCATGTCAAGGAAGCCAAGAGATGGGTCCTCAACGCGTGCGCATCCATAGATGACGGTGCACTTTCGCGTTCCTTGCCTCCCAACAGGAAACGACCATTTACATGATATAATAACATTATAAGTATCCTGTTTTTGTCAGTCCGCATTTGCTAGTTGTAACTATGAAGTAAATCAATGAAACTAATTTCGTATTTTCGTTGGGACTCGGGATGCAGAGGATCGGGGATTCAATTCCCGCGCAAGTACAATGTGGAATGAAACAGATAAACAGAAGGGAAAACTGTACTTCGGGATTAAAGCCAAGTGCGGGTATGTGACATTGTTTTAATTATTTTCAAGAGTCATGTCTGCTAGGCTTTGTAGGTACTTATTGATGTGAACAAAGATATAGTGAGAGACTTATAAAAGATATAAAATAACATTACGGTCGAATTTTCTTTAATGCTGGGGTGTAGACTAAACAAGTTTCATGCGAGTGTTTAATTGTTTTTCTATTAATAGCGACTTGTAATAACATACAAGTAACGTCTTGCTACGGAGTTTTCTCTCTTAGGTCAATAAAATAACGAAGGTTAATTATTATCTGTATCCTTAGGGGCGTTCGGGGAGTAGGGTCTAGGATATAAATATTGTAATACGTATTATTTAACTATGTCCATTTATCCAACTATTGATAAAGGTTGACATTCATAAGTACCTATTTTTGAAATGATTGTTATGTCGATGTTAGTAGCAGATTTCAAACCTAGAGATAATACGAATATTTATCCTTAAGCTAACCAACGACCAACAGTACCAACAATCTACCATATGGTATACATACATACATAATGTTAGTACCTACATGCAAAGTTGTTGTAAAACTCTTTAGGTATCTATTTAATTAGCATAAACCTATTATGAATTCCAATTGAACTAAACACCGTTTAATGGACACTTCAGAAATCACCTTTACTCGCAATAAAATTGTCCCTAGTCACGGAAACCTTCGCTCTTGAAACAAATCTCATAGAGAACTTAAAGCGGTAATCACGTAAGTGTTTGGAACATGTTGAAACAGTGAAACAGTAAAATAAATATACCATCGCTTGAAGTCCAGTCTCGCGACGAAGCCACTCTTAACAGGCTCTAGATAATAAGTGAACGTTTTGAACTACTCTTAGTAGGCTTAGCGATAGCCTAGGAGCTACACACCCAATACTTAGCATCAAACTTTAAAAAATAAATAAACGAGTATGTTGTCAAGGACGCAAAAGCCTATAATTTATTAACTGTTTGATTTAACGATGTGCATGTGCAGGATGCGACCCCTGGACTTGGTATTAAACATCAACTTGTAGTTGACAGCAAAACAATATACACACATATGGCTCTAACATAGTAGCTAATCATGAAGTATGTTGTTCCTAACAAGATACTTCACATCTTCATCCGCTGTTATTTGGTCTTCTAATTATGAATAAGTGATGTGATGTTGACTGCTATTCTGTTGTACATAATATTGATTATAATAATGTAGGGTTTGATCTTTGTATCATCAATCAATATTATCATCCTACGAAATAAGCTTTGTTTATTTATTGCTTTTGCATATCATATTTATCGGACCACAGCAGTATATCATAAATTGTGTTAGATTAAAAATCTTTTGCAAGCATATGTTATTCCTATTCCATTTGCATAATGACATATTATTACGATAAAGTATCCTTTAAGGAAGATATTGGTAATACAAACTGTTTCATAACATTGAATCATAAGTCCTTACTTAGTAATTCTAAGCCTTTTCTGTTTTATTGGTTAATGAATATGGATTTAATTGGGTATTAATGGCTATTATAAAATAAAGGTATCACACCATAGTAATCCAATTACTTAGGTGTCAACTATTTTACAGCTTATATTCCCATATAAATTGAATTACACCTCTTGTTCCGAGCAAAGGTATATTCAGATTTATTTATTTGTTTGTACACAAAAAGACAGTTTGAAGGACAGTAAAAGTACAGGTGAGCTTATCTCTGAAAAGAGATTTCTTCCAGCAGACCAAGGTGACAGGATAAATGTAACGAGTGACAGTCTAATACAGCTGCGTACAAAACAAAAAGCTGAATTGACTAAAGATCCGGTTGTTTATGTAATATTTTTTGGAGATTAAGATGAATTGGAACGAGCTATTTTCTAGTTTTTATTGGCATTATTATTAATTTGTTATTTACGGTTTTTTATTACAAGTACCCATTAAAAGGCACTGTTTGACGTTATTAGCTCCAGGCCTAATGCGTCTGCTTACCCCGGAGGAACAAATAACTTCTTTTGGTTTATTTAGCGCGTGTAACAATGCCGTGGCGTGAACTCTCGTGATTATTCGACTCATAAGAGCCTTGCCCGCTACGCATTCTCATTCTTAACGTAATCCGGCAGAGTTCATAATGACCAAACGGGAATATTATTTCCCATTCAAAAAGCCGTGAGTTACGATTTGAGTTATTTATAACCTCCAGTTTGTGCAGTACATAGTCCTTAGCTTCATTGGGCTCACGAATGATCTTAATTAGAAGTATTGTCGAGGGAGGTAAATTATGCTCGTCGCCGCTTTGTGAGGGGACCGCTTTCATCCGCTCTTTTCTTCGTCTCACTGTAAATCAAATACCTATCAGATAGCCGATGCGTAAGTATGCCCCAAAGCGTTGATTAGGAAATCGATGGGACTGTAACGGTAATAATCTTAATAGCGTTTAATTTTTATTCTCGTACATGAATATTTTAATGCGCAAAAGCAATAAAATGTCGGTTACTTGTTTTTTATTGGATCAAGCCGTTATTGAAGACGCCGCTGTATAAACAAATTGGTTCTCTTAACGTGTTAATCGCATAGACCTATTACGAGAACATGAAAAATAAAAATAAAAGATTTATTAAATGGGTTCATTTTACAGATTTAACGTATATTTTTATACATTTTTTTGTTGATCAACTAAAAAGAGTGTTGAATACAGAGAGAGTAGTTTAAAAATACCTATGTTTAAATAAAGATTTTGTGGTCAGATGTTCGTTACATCCTACACAGTCCTATATGTAGAGTATGAGTAGGTATGAGTAGTATATATACCCTATCCTACTATATTTTTATCATCTCCTCTACGTAACAAACGTTTATCCATTCGACTAGCCTATTAGAAATTGCAGTGGATTCTGGCTTTCACTGAGTTACTTTAATTAGGCGCATTACACTCAAGTAGGCCGATATGGAAGTAATGTGCAATAAACATGCCTAGATAACATATTGCACTTTCATTTTTGACAAGTTCAATGGTTTTATAGCATAAAGTGTCGTACTAAAAGTGCTACGGAGTAAATACTCCTTCGTAGTTTAAAAAGATTGTTGACTGTCAATTGTTTATTTTCAATTGTTTGTTTGTTCATAAGTTGTCTCTTATAATTTGGTCTGCGACTTGGTATGTTCCCCTGATATTATAATTTCTTTGTTGTCTTGTTTTGATATCATGTAGGTAATTTTATTTACCCATTGATAAACGTACAGTCCACAGTACAGTCCGGTACAAAAAGTATAAGTTATGATGGCCGGATTTGTAGCTTTGCACCAACTTTTAATATATTATTTTTTAGTAATTTCATCACGTCTTGATAAAATGACCTGATAGGGATGATATTGCCGATGATGGTTCATGGCTTCCCAGCTTTTCACTCTTTTCTTGAAGAGTCACAAGTTAAAAGTGTTTTGGGAATGCATAGGTACGCTAGAAGCGAGTTGCACTCATTAGCTGTTCGCATCATGAATGAGTGACCAAAATGTTTCGTGCGGATAGCTTGATCTGTGGCTATAAATAATGAATGGAAGGGTTTTCTTTATTTAAATAAAGCTAAAAATAAATTATTATCATATTGAGAACGACTGAAGACGTGTAGGTGATGCTTTATATCGCTTTACCAACGAAGGTAATTTACATATCAGTACTAAAGATATTCATAGAAGGATGTGATCTGAGATGGAGCAAGTTTCCCTAGAAATAGCTTATCAATCAATTAAATAAATTCAATTTAAAACCATTCAATTTAATTAAGTATCTAATCCATAATCTTCAGCAATACTTCAAGTTGCGAGTGATTTCGTTTACCACAAGTTAACTTGTTGCGATTTATCTTGCGCAATCGTACATTTCACAGGTAAAAACGTTACAGACATGACTGGTATGCAAAATGAGGCAAGAAGTGCAGACTTATCAGCGCGCGCGCAGGCAGAATTGCGAAAAGATAACGCCTGCTGTTAATTATTTCAAAACATTTGTCTTGTACATTTAGCTGTTCAACCATCAGATTTAATGTTTCTGCTGCTGGATTCCTTAGTGGTATTTCTGTGCTAGAATTGTTTTGTGGAGCACTACTGTTTGGTGTTTCTCCTTTCTCTATAGATTAGAAATATTAAAACAGTGCCAAATAACTACCTACCGATTTGGTGTTTTGGTTAAAAAGTTGGCTTCTACAGCAGAGGCAGCAGGTTCAATTCCCGCACAGTGCATACATTTGTGTGCATAAACTGTTTGCATTTGTTCTGGGTGTTTCTTATGTGTATTCTCTATTTATTTATTGAGGTTTGCCAACAGCTGTTACAATGTTACATTGGTAGAAGGTACAAACAAAAATTATGTATGCATTTACAAAAAATATCAAGTAGGTTTATCCGTTTTCCAGTATCCTAGTGGAGCAAAACGGCCATGTGTGGAATGATGTCCAATAATATTTGTTTATTATAATAAATGACGCACATTGTATTTTTTGCACAGTGCTTTTTACACACTCGCTCTCCTCTTCTTTTATTCATCATCATCATCACGATCATCATCCATAGGACGTCCACTGCTGAACATAGGCCTCCCCATAGAGTTCCAGAGCAGCCTGCTGTGGCGACCTGCATCCACCGAGACCCTGCGATCTTAATGAGGTCATCCGTCCACCTTGCGGGTGGGCGTCCCACCACGTTCTTTTATTCGTCAATCAATAAAAAACCTCTGCTTAAAAAATAGAACTAAGCAAGGTAATCGATCCAGATAGTGGCGTTACTTCGCCGTTTCAACTGCGACTTTGATTCAATAAAAAAGCATCTAAACTGTTAAGACAGACGTTTCGTATTAGGTGCAAGACACCTTCATCCAAGCGTCATAAGGGTAATCATATTTTACAAATAGGTATATTTGTCTACGAAAAGCATGGAAGTTACAATTCTCATGCCGTAACCCGATCACCGGATTTGGTCAAACCATGGTTCAAATTTATTAAAACCTTAAAAATAAAAGTTTATTCACACGGGTAGGCTGGCCGGAAAAATAAATAAAACTGTGTGACCAAAGGTTAACTGGCGCACCTTCCTCGGCCTAAATGTCACGCGAATTGATGTATGGACTGTCCTTTTTCACTTAAATCACAACTATTCAAAAGTACGGTTTAGCATGCACTACAATCTTCTCCGATTTTTGTTCATCGTAGAAACAATTTAATGATTTCGTGTCTTAAAATACTCATGTTGAATTAAACAGATTTGGACGGCTACGTTGGGTTCTAAATGTTCCGTTCACCATGATGCTAACAGTAAGTGTGCTTCTGAATACCGCGTCAGAGTTATACGAGTAGTCGTAAAGGGAAGGTTAAATCAACTTTTAAAATATGAATATCCTGCAGATTCTTTGACCTTGCAGTTTGTGGTTCGTAACAGCGCAGTGGAGAATTTCCAGATGATTAGGTGCTGTTGGAGGAAATAAAAACAAGAAATTGTTGAAGTGTCGAATGGATATACCTATATTACTACCAATTTAGTTTTGTTACAGATAATGGTTACTGATTCGAAGCTTTTGTTTTACTGTGTTCTAATCTTGAGTGTACCATCAGTCTAATAATAATAATACCATGGAGTCAATATGGATCTGCGATAACACTTAGAGCTTCTCGATACCAAGATGTTGCTTCGAAAAAGAGTGCTCTCTTTCCCACATTCCCCATTACCATAAAGCCTGTTTAAAAAAATAATAACTCCTAATACCTCCGGCCGTGTTTATCTCGTTTTAGGTAATAGAATACCGGGAATATTTTATCAACGCACGACCGAGTAATTTAATATAAAACGTATCACTAAATGATCTCTAGGCCGCGATGACTATCGCCAGGTTAATAACGGTGTTGGTGGTTCTTCTATGCGGACACGCGCGCGATATTATCGCCTCCGAAGCGTTATTGATGAGAGCTCGCCATAACCAAATAGCCCGGGGTTCACGTTTATTTACGTATCTAACCTCTGTTAAGATCGCGCTGTAGCTAATTGAATCACAGGCCGTCGACCTCGTTATGACAGGTGCAGAGCGGAATGACGTTTTCGTGAGATTGCGACGCGATTGTCAACTACCGAGCACGATAAGGTCGAGTCTAAGTCGTGCCCAGAAACAAACTTTGCCTAATTGCTGCACAGAAGCCGAGGCTACCCCTTAACGGCCGGCTACGACTCGTTTATGGAAGAGAAACGATATAAATAACATTAACTGCTTCTGAGATTGCTTCATTCATTCTTGTCGAGCCCATTGAGTAACTCGGACAATGCTACGTGTCTGTGAATAAACCACGGTATGCCTTTCCGCTATTGACATTTAATTTCCTAACATTACCTGTAGACCACTGGTAAGGTTTTTTCCTATTGGATCAGGAATTTGGATGTAATGAATTTCCCACTCTTCTTCATTCAAATGATTTCCACCAAATAAATAATTTTAAAAGTGGGTAATTCTTAGGATTTCATGCATTTTTAAATCATATTCTTAAGACAACCACAATTTTACTAATTAAGAATCATACCGAACTGTTTTGGAGGCCCGGAAAAAAGCATGGGTGCTAGGTCTGATTGAGCGAGCGATGAATGTGACGTTGTCTAATATTTACAAATTCATTAAAAATGCGCTTCTCCTGAGCTTCAATGTGCTCGCGTCGCTGATTCGCGAGACTTGACACGAGTGCGTGCGCATGCGGCGACCCACGGCATCCGCTCTACATCACATTTGGAACAAGTGCCAGCTTAGCTTAGTTTCCATTCGAGAAGAAAAGTATGAAAGGTCAAGGTCTATTAAGACCTCCAAGGTCTAAAATAGACACTCGTATTAAAGCTACACAGTCTTCAGTCCATTACCTAGTGCTTGATATGATTCAGCAGATGGCCTCCGTCAAATCAGTCAGTTATTTTTGTTTATTTTTATCAGTCAAATTTAAGTCGGAAGACGGCTACCGTCATAGAGCAGTACACTTTAGCTAGAGATAGAAAGAGAGATAGAAAGAAAGGCATAGGCCTAGCTTTAAAATATTAAAGGTTAAGTATGAAAAAAAATATGTTATGTAATAAGGGATTTCCAACTCCACCAAAAATAACTAAGAGAATGTTCAAATGTTGCCTTACACCAGATTAAACCACTGATATTCGTCGCAGTGACTAGTAAAACAGCTTGGCACCGGACATTAGGGACCGTTCACACAATGCGCCATTATTTCATACACGTTACAGCTGAATCACGATATCGAAATTTCGCTCCGAATTGACATCAAGTGATCGCCGGTAACGTGATTACACTCAACAATGGACCCACAGATAAGTCAGTGCACATAATTCATTTCGTTATAATTTGATACTCGTGTCGAAGCTGTGTTGCCTCAAGATTCCGTGACCTTCGAATGACTGTGCCATATATTTAATATGCATTATGATGATATATCACTTAGGGATTGTTGACTTTTGGCTGAAGTTATTCAAGAAATTAATTTTGATTTGTACTGCAACCTAATCTGAATTGGGGTTATATAAGATGGGTATCTTCTAGACCCGTATACGAAAAAATTAACAAAACGAAAATCTGTACTTAATTCTTTTTCCCAATACTCGTGAAAAGTCTCTACTTTTTTGTATGATAGAACCCCGAATTCAATCGAGCCTGTTTGGTCAAATTTCAATACCTACATTTCAGACAAATCAATATGGTTTTCATTTATTGAGAGTAATTGTTACAGAATACAGACCTTACTCCTTACAAACTCGTGCTGTTTTGTAAAGTGTCAAAATAGCTTCGAGAAAAGTTTGTAAGGAGTAAGGTCTGTATTCTATAACAATTACTCTCAATAAATGAAAACCATATTGATTTGTCTGAAATGTAGGTATTGAAATTTGACCAAACAGGCTCGATTGCGATTCAAGAATATATCATTGCTTGAGTTACTTGAAGGCGTGGCCGAATGGAAAAAATAATAAATCAAAAACATTTTGCCTTACTTACATGGGGTTAGAATTTCAATCTCATGTGAATACGATTGTAATTAAATATGAGCTAGGTAGCCTAGTGCCTGTACTGCATAACTTTAAATGAAGAAAAATAAACACCGATGTCATCAAATGAGCTCTATGTGAATTTATTTATAGTAAATGTGAAACTTCTTATAACTTTTATAAATTTATACACATTACAAGTGTAGCAAGGGGCGCTGGAATGCTAATAATATGGCATCAAATGGATTGGACCCCATACAGATGCAAATACGGGTTGCTGCTTCTATAAAGTTGGATTGTTATTGCGAAGCATGTCAACTCGCAGGTTGACACGGCCCGCTGGTCAACTAGAGACATAAGAGTTTTAGCGGTCTGTGAGCTAGGGTCCTTAAGGTAGTTACAATTTAAGAAGGCCTTTATTATACAATATAGTTATTTTTATTTTTCATTGCTTTACGGATTTCTTCTTCATACACCGTAATGATTTTATAAATACAGTATGTAAGTAGGATGCCACCTTCGAGTCAGTCATGCTTTTTAAAGAAAGTCAATTTCTGAGCACTATCTACCGGGCATCACACATTAAAACAACATGATCAACTAACTTACCCCAAACTTATCCCAAAGATGAAGCATGAAGTCAGAGACAACCTTACTTCTACTGGCATGTTTAATGGACCACTCTCATCCCCATGTATAAGTTATATCCTTCCATAATAAAGCCTACAACCAGTAAATTGAATCTCTCGGTTTCAACTTTACCCAGCAGTGGGACCCAAATGGCTCTTTGGATGAGATTTGGTGAACACCAAGGAAGATGTTACTTATGTTTAAGCAATTAAATTCACTTTTCACCAAAAAAAAAACAAGTAAAGGAAAATAATTAATAAATATCCTCTCCTAAATTCGTTCATGGTACAATGTCACTCACGTTTGTAACTATTTGTTGACAATAGGAGTTCGATGTCCTACCGAACGTTTGACATTTAAATGCCAATGAAAATATTTTGTCACGAACAATATAATTTCGGATCAAGGTCAGTTTTATTTTAGTTATAGGTACTTTGCATAGGTATAAGACTAACAAAGAACATAAGTAAAAAAATATATGAATTTTTGCCTTTTTTTAAGTACTATGCGTTGCTTCAATTATTCCGTATGAAATGTAAATGCAAATTAAATAACATCGAATCTCTGCCGTCGACATCTTTGACCTAGCAGCAGGCAGTGTGACCTGTTGGCTAATAAAATTAATCTCTAAAATGTAAGTTTTTCAATTTGGTCGGTCAAAATGTTTCATTATTCATATCGGTAAAAATTCAAGCTTTAGAATGCAGCAGAAAGCATTTTCTGGTAGCGCGTATGGGTACACCACGGAACCCATTAGCGTACACACGCGTATGCCTTTGTCGCTTTTTATTTTTATCGACGGGATCGATTGTAAAGATAAGTTTATCGTAAGACAAGTAGCGGCCACCCGGCGGCGCGGGCACTAGCTGACTTGTTCGGTTTTTATTACATCTAGATACGAGTTAATTCGCGTATACGTCACATAGCTGAAACATCAAAGGCTTTACCTTCCTCTGTATCTCTTATTTCATCAGACTTTAAGGTCTCGAATTGAACAAAACGTCCTTAAGCCGTCAACTGATTGTTCGATTGCAGAGAACTAAGAATGTCCGCTTTGGATCTCCAAAAGCTATGCCAGTTTCTATGCATTAGAATGTTCAGGTGTGTTGAATTTTGAGGGCAATCGAGAAGCGGGTATTTATAGCCGATTGTGGTCTTTTTCCATCGCGAGGCTATCCAGTGTGTTCGAATGAGTATAATATTTTTAGTGGACAAAAGAAAACGGGGATCGAAAGGAACATTATTGTAGAAGTGTGTCATATTAACGTAATGTATGCTGGCGCCGCGACCGCCCGAACGCCGCGATACCAATCATAAAATCTTTTTTCTACAATACACACTCGTTTTTGTGACCAAAACCAGTTAGCTGTCATATTTTGGTTGTTTATCAAACATTATTTTATTTAAACATTGCTCTTTTCACCTTTTTATGGTTGTTCAACAATTCTGGACTAGTAATCTTAAATTGCTGCTGTAGATGACTTCGGCGTAGGAATTAATTCGTGAATTTTAAATGAATTCTGTACAAGATTTCGATTTGATACCGTCTGAGGTGATAGGTCAGCATTATACAAATTGACGATTATTCAATAAAATATGACTGTGAAAAGTATTACCTAAAGGTTAAATAAACAAGGAACGCAATAAAGAGTGAAAAAAGGTGTTAAGAGTATCGTGAAGTCATTGACATTTAGCGCTATGTGTTTAATAAGATTTCGAAGATTTATCGGTAATCTCAGCGACGGACATCCACCAGATTGGGGAAAAAGACGGAGATGATAAACATATTTTCAATTCAAGGTTAAAAAAGTCAATTAACGTAAGTAAACTTTTGTGAAATATTACATAATACTGGGTTAAATATATTTTTTCATTAAGTTAATCTTAACTAGCCTAAGTAAACTGGAGCCTGTTTAGCGAATTTCAAAGTGATCGCTTCCCAATATCGGGCAATATATTGTAGCTGATAAATCATAACTTTGGTATCAATCCTTTAGTCTGCCGAAGAGTCGCCACAAGTCACAAGTATGTACGAGTATTAAACTCACCCATGATAAATCACATCTCACCTATAAAACATAAATCAGTCGTGACATAAAATACATTTATATTGTTTTCACTCTAAAATGACAATAAAATACTTTAAATTCATGAGTGATTTAATGTGTAGGTACATCGGCATTGTGTGCTGGATTTAAGATAAGCTGTTTTAAAATTTAACACCAACATTTGAAAGTATATCGCTGATCATACTCGTACTTTATAGCTACCAACTTTATTTCAGATTTTATGGTACACGATGACTGGCCGATTGGCGGAATAGTTGAAGAGCTTTAGAGGAGGATTAACATTATTGGGACCAACGTTATTGGGACCAATATTGGTGTCTATTCTGTGTCTGGGTATAAAAATAAAAAGTACTTACCTAATTATCTGTTTATTCGAAGTTTATTTAGTCTTGACAATTTATCATACTGATCAGAAATTATAACAAAACCTGTCTTTTTGGTGCAGTCGGTCTGAAGTTCGCGCTTTCAATTTGACCATTTTACCACAAAATACTCGGTACAGTAGTTCGAAGTTTAGTTGTCTGTAATAGGGTCAGAATAATATGTTGGTGTCAAATGTCCGTGATATTACGTGTATATTCTTTTAAGCGTCAATTGAGAGCTATGGAACTCCAAAAGAGAAATGTATATGGTGTCAAATACTGTCATATGTCAAGAAAAAGGATATACCGAGATGCAAGAAATGACCGCGTCATATTATTTTATGAAATAATTGAGCACTTTCTAAAAGCGAGACAGTTATGTCATTGTTGTTTCATCGTGTAAATAGAACCATGAGGATGGTGTACCAGCCATAACAGTGTCTTATGAGATTGTCATTATACTTGGTAATGAAAGTTATACGGCGTATTGTTTTTATTCATGTCCGGAGATGGTGGGGGTGTTACAGGAACATATTGGAACTGTTATTCAAATGCAAATCGTATGATGAAAGATGAATTTCTTACACTGAAGCACAAAAACTACATTAAATAAAAATAATATTTATGAGACAACATCACATACAGTTAGGTGCTCGGTCCTAACGTAAGGTTTCGCCTCGTTTTCGTGTGTATGACCAGCTATGCCAACTTTTTAGCAGCACTCATACAGTGCTATATTTTAAATTGTTAGGGGTTATTATCATAACCAGCAAGGGCAAACGTAGCAAATGGAACTTTCTTATAGAGATACAATAGAGGTCTTGTAACATTTTTTTTGTGAGGATTTGAATCAGTTGGTTAACAGATATCAGAAGAGAGTTATCACATGAATGCTCCTTAATTTCTAAATTGTGTCATTAGAAAAAATGCTTGCGTTTTGTGTCGTTTTATTGCCTCACTGAGCGTTTCATTATCGGTATAACACCCGGCATCGATCACGAAGCCGTGTGCTATGTACACACTTACGCGACACGGTCTCACTAATGTCTAACAGACAGGAGTTGTCCGCCCTTTCCATTCATTCGATAGTGAGTTGTAGGCAGTTATGAAATGATTCTGTCCTCTTAAAGGTTTATTGTTGGAGATTACATTGAAACTTCGCTGAAGGTAGGTTCTGGGTGAATAAAGATTACAATAAGCACATATTTTTATTTTGGGTATAATATGCATATAAGTGACTAACCCCCGTCAGTAGTGCCAGCGACTTCGTCCGCATCAAAAAACCAGTGCCCACAAGAGAATTTCACCTTTCGCGTTATGAGTTATGTCTAGTCCCAAGTAGTCTGGAACGTTTTAATGGAAATCTTGTACAATATTAGACGATCCTAGTTTCACAATTTGAGCTATGCGAAGATTCCCTGTACTCTAGTGCTGTATGCACTGCCTGTAAAATGTCCCCAGCGTTACGCATTCCTAAGTAAGTTTGTATGACTATAGCTGTGAAATCTGTAGTGGACTAAAATTGTACCCTAACATTCAGTCGCACCACAACACAAATGTCCATTTCGTGGAAATACTAATGTTTCGACTCATAGAAACAGGATCGCTCCAATCGAGCCATACAACGAGTCACCTAAACCACACTAACCTAAACTTTAAGGTGGCTTCATATGTTTTTATTATCATGTTGCAAAACTAAAGGTATCAGAAGTGTAAATACCTACTTTAAAAAGGAGTATTTGTGCACACTTAAAGAGACAGACATTTGCTGTATTCTAAACGATCCAATCCTGACGTCGAAATAGATTTGAAAAAGGGCAAATTGAGTTCATAGCTTGCGTACGTTATTGTGGCCAGCGTCTTATTATGGACAGTTAAGGCGAAGGTGCTGTTTGTAATATTGGATGTAATATTCGATAGTAAATCCCGCATCGAATTGCATTGGACGCACGTGCAGTGGAGATGAGCTGGGCGCCACGTCCCGCTAGATATATACAATGATTATCGGTTTGTCCGTTCTTTCGAATTCGTATTTTTATTAAACGCGTTTATTAAACGCGTTTATAATAAACGTAAAGGAAGGAGAACCGAAATTGACTGACGGAATTCTTAACACAATTATGCGGGAACTATGAAATGTGCAAATGGTCAACTACAAAACTCACAAGTCGAATTGAATTTTGATAAATTAATAACGTTGTAGTAAGACGTAATACCTATGTACAATTCTTGTTACGCTCGAATGCTTTAAAAATAAATTAAATTATATTTGAATCATCTCTATATATAAAAATGGATTGCTGTTCGTTAGTCTCGCTAATACTCGGAAATGGCTGGACCGATTTGGCTAATTTTGGTTTTGAAATATTTGTTAAGGTCTAGGGAAGGTTTAAAAGGTGAGTAAACATGAGGAAATGCTAGTAATATGGTGAAAAACAACAATTTAGTTTTCTCTAAGCATTTTTTTCTACCTGCCACGTGACACTGAATGTTTGACAACAGAACAAAGTCTATCGGGGCAGCTAGTATTTTATAAATAGCGGCCGCCCGCGACTTCGTCCGCGTGGACTTGAGTTAAAAAAAAATAGATATATCTTTATAAATTGTAGCCTATGTCTTATTCAGATGCATTAGCTATATTACTGTAGAGTTTCATTAAAATCCATCTTGTAGTTTTTAGGTGTAAATAATGGAGTAACTTTTCCCGTTTTCCCAATATTACCCTTCACTGCTCTGTTATATATATAAATAAATAGACCGTGGGCTTTAAACCAGTGTACAATTTTACTTTGTTATCATAATGAGACGCAGCCGCAGTCGCGTGCGCAGCCTAGTGCAGCACAACGCGCTGACTCGGGCCATAGCTCGGACACTCAGACTGTTCGTGTGTGGCATTCTTTATGCAGATTCAATAGCATAGTGTTATTTCAAACTCTCATCTCGAATTAAACTGTGACGTCTTTATGACACAAACACGCTGTTTTGCGGGAGGTGTTATTCTATGATGGAGTATTAGGCGCCTTATCTTCATAATATACTCATGCATATATTTCAACCAATAAAATAAAATTACTTTCTGTCAATGGATGGAAAAGGTGTTAGTCTTTATTTGTTTACGCAATATTACGAGCATTATTTAAATATTCAACCTTTGTTGAGTTAGAATGATTGACCGTTAGAAACTTGTGTAATAATAATGTTAAAAAATTCATGACAAAAAGTTGCCTGGAGGATGAATAATCGTGTACCGATGAAATCAGCCGCCCTACGTTAAATCATATCACACAAACGAATATCTGTGATATAAAAAAAAAAAAAAATAGGTACACGGTCATGGAAGTGCAAAATCTGTGCTAATAAATAAAGGTCAAACGGTTTTTTAGCATTTTTCACCATAATGTCGAAATATTTTTAAAATCGTTTTTACTGTACCTAGTGCGGCCTACCTACTGGGGTCATGTGCAATGCATTGTTTGTTGATTAGTCATTAGAAATGCTAGCTCCCAATAGGACGAGATGTTCTGTCATGCAACATGCATGCAAGTTACACATTTTGCAAACAAAATGTGTAACTAGCTCGATTAACTCTCATCAAAACTTGGCAACTTTTCTAAGCAACACCACTAACGTTAAGTGTTTTGTTTTGTATTTCCTTATTTGCGGAAAAATTCAAGAAAAACATTGAAAAAAACTAATTGTCGCATGACAAAACAGTGACAGAAGGGCATTCGTCTCACACGTCTCGAACAAAATGGCGAGTTTAACCTGCCAGTCTGTCGAACTCGGCCTGAATATTTCACTGATTGCATGACTTTAACACGGTTTAATCGGTTCACACCAAATTGAATCAAACTAAAATAAATTAAAAAGGCAGGAACACAAAAATGTCGTGGAGAAATTCACTAAAACATGTTGTCCTGCAACATTATGTCCATGCCTAAGGTCCAGTTTGGTGTGCAGGCGTCGTTGGAAGAGTTATGTCCCATCCATACGTGGGGTAATTTTTTCACTTTGCCGACTATTTCGTCGTGTCGAACTCTTAACTATTGACGTTATCTTGATTTACGCACTTTATTAACATTTTATTACACGATTGAGCGCGTTTCGTAAGTAGGTAGTTAGTTGAGCAGTGCTACGAGCAAAAACTTACCGACAGTGAGGTAAGTAGTAAGTTAACTTAGATTTGTTCTTAGATAATATTACACTGAGTTGAATGATGATGATGAAATTTTAATGCATTTCCCGAACCGAAATTATTAAACAGCGTGTAAGTAGAACATGAACGTTGATTTATTTTTAAAATGTAGAGTCGCGTAATTGTAAGCAAACATTGAAGACAAAACTAAATATATTCAGATAGATGGTGCAGAAATATAGTTTTTCCTTATGTTGAAGTTAAAAACAACGAAGGTAGGTATCCCACACATTCAGATGTCTTTCCAATAAAAATCTTTTCTGGTGTGAAAATCAAAACCCAGGATACTGAGACTGTTTACTACCAAACCAACAGGTCATATCAATACAAATAATATAGATACTTGTTGTTACATTTACAATTTCAACAGCAGGTAATCTTCATAAACATCTGAAATCAATTTCAACTCATTACTTAGAATTATTGACTCATTATGTGCTTTAACTAGTCTATAATCCCTCGCACAAGCAATATTTTTTAAATCGAGCTTTTAAGTTACGCTCCGACAAAGAGGTATTTTGAAGCCGGAAAATATTTCTTAACGCTTTGAAAAGATTATTAAGATTAATTTCTAAATATACCAACGAACACAACAAGAGTAAATAAGTTATTAAAATCAAATTGAAATTTACGATAATCATAAAGCAGAGATTAGGGTGCTCCGATGTGTCGCATGTGATTTAAAGACATTCTTGATCATCACAAATACCCATAGATCGATACGAGACATTCTTCGGTTAGATATTTTATGTTCAGTGATCTCTGGTAGGTCCGGGCTCTACAAAATTGTGATGTACTCGCGTGGTGCCATAAAAAACTAACAATGAAAGAGTCACGTGACAGGACCCCCCGGCCTCTGCCACACAAATAATAATGCTTTTATGATCTATGATCTGAAATTGATACTTGTAATGGCTTCTGTTTAAAGAAGCTGCACCAAAATCCAGCAGTCGCGCGCGCACTGGCTGAGACATGATAAATAACTTTAAACTGCTTGTAAAGGTGAAACTTTTATTCCTCGTTTCGAAGAGACTTTAATATTAAAAGTTCTTATTTTTTACAACTAGTACTGCTTTAATTGAGTTAGTAGGTAATTTACAATAGCAACTTTGCTAAACGCTTCTGCTTAACAATAAATTCATTTTAGGCATATTTGTTGACAATGTCATCAGCAATTACGAATAGATTTGATTCTCGTAGTTAGGCGGCAATAAAACCCTGAATTTATAGTCAAGTGTTGTTAGGGGAGGAGGCGATATTTATAGCAGTTGTTTGTTTATTTATATAGGTTCGGTAGCAGTGCGGTGCAGTAGTTGCAGCCGTAAGCGGTGAAGTGACATGTCTCCGATCGCATGTCTCGGGGGAATATATCAATCGGGCAGCAGAGTAATGGAGCGGCTGCGCGGCCCGGCCGACCGCTCGCTAAATGAGCCGCAAACCCGCTACCGATCTACGTACTTTCTGTTTGAATGTTAAGTAGTTTTAATTATTTCGCATGCGCCCCCGGGTTTACTCTTGTCGCCGCACCCGACGCATTCATCAACGGCGAACGTGTACACGCTTATTACTACACAGGAACACGATCGCTACGAATATTAAGATGTTTATTGCTAAATACATAATTGAAATATTACTTGTAAATGCTGCTCGTATATTACTTGGTAGGTGCATTAATTTGTCAATAAATCGATGAGATATCGACAAGGCTTTAAATTGCATGAATTTATAACGAAATCGTGATTTGGGCTGATGAGGTGGTAAATTGAGAAAAGTGAGTGGCCAATTCTCAGTCCTTATCCTTATTGTAACATTTTCTTTTTATGGTGAAATTCAGATACAGACGCACTTTTTAAATCTGCAATTAAGAGAAATAGGCAAACATCCTTAGCAGCCTTTCAAATCCCCGGAAAGTCTGGAATCCTGCAATTTATAATCAGCTATAATACGAGTGAAAACACTGAAATAAAAATAAATATCCTATCGAACTTCCCGTCGTTCTGTCTTTGGTCCTAGTACACATTCCTATAATTCTATGATGTCTATATTTACTTGCACTTGAGACTAGGCTAGGCTACGCATTTTAAATTGCAGTTATTAGTACCATTGCAATTTTATTAATAGATGCATATAATTAGATGCAAGCGAATACTAGCATTTAGCACTACTTAATGTTCATTATAGGACTAGTTATTTATGGGGTTGTGAATTGTGAATGAAATAATAAGACCAGTAAATGATGATGTCAAGCAACTTTTTTCAATTCATAATTGAAATTGTTTGTTTCTTGTTGTGTTGAATAAATAATACTGAACCAAACTCCAGAGTTTGGAGCATCGGCGTAGAGTTGCCTGTTCATCGGTATTTCATAAGTTGTACTTCAGAGTACTGACACATCCCCCCAAATTATAGTTACAAAGAAAACCAGGCCCCCAGTCTCCGGCAGCCTCGCTATTGGCCTGGTATCAGCCATGGTCAAGGCAGGGCAGGGAGTGAGAAGAATCCCCGTAGTGGTTCGTGCTACCCCCACCGACCACAGGGTTTCGGTGGATGCAGGCCGCCTACAACCGGCTGCTCTGGATATCTATGGCGGAAGCCTATGATCAGCAGTGGACGCCGTATGACTGCTGATGATGATGATGATGAGTTCAGAGAATGAAATACCAATTGAATGAAACGAACTTAGCTAAGTAAAATTTTAAAATTATTTCTCTACAAATGCGGGAGAATACTAATTCGAAGTTGAAGCGAATAGACGATTCAAGTTGGCGTTTTCTCCTGAGGGAGATCGAGATGAGTTTTGGCGTCAGCCAGAATTGCGTAACTGTTTCTGCCCCCATTTTTGCTACGACTTTAGGATGAGCGTGACGAGGTACCTCAAGATTTTACTTTATATTCCATGTTCTGGTCAAGGCTTCTGAACATTAAATGTTAGTGTGTGTAATTATTGTAAATGTAGCCAACTTAACTCTGCCGTTAAATGTGAATATAATTTCGCACAATAGTGGTATTTGTTTACACATGAGCTAGTGAACAATACCTGAGCAGCTCGCTCTAGCCGCTCTAACTAGTATAAGCTTGACGTATGAGCGCCATTGCGCACTCACTGCCTCGGGCCCCCATTCTTGCTACGAGTCGTTTTAGGGCGGGCGAGGACGTCCTACATCAGATTCCACTATTTGTTTTATGTGTGGAGTGTGTACACAATACGTAGTCCATCGGTCAAGCCTTTTGTAGTGCTGTTTCAATGAAATTAGGGTAATTAAAAAAAACCCTAAATATCTCGAGTCTAACGCCTAGATCTGTGCAGGCCAGTACTCATAGAAAGTCCAATGCCTAACTGAAATCGATAAGGTTCTGTGCCTGAATGAAATACAAGGAAATGAAGATATTTACACCTATAAATCTGTTTAAAATTAAAGATAAGCAAAATTGAAAAATGAAAGAAACCATTTTCCTAGATTTTAGATCTGAACGCAATTAAATCTACATTTTATGGTTTGTTTATGGGAAAGATTAAAAAAGAGTTATTAGTCTGTGCTATGAAAAAGAGTAAAAAGGATTATTATTAGTCTGCGCCCGCCCTACCGCTAGCAAAATGCAGTAAGAAAACGCGAATGTAGGCACTTGATCGGGCGCGCACTCAGCGCGTCATTAGCGCGCACCCATCATCAATCGCTTCTCCATAATTAAGACGCTGAAACGCAAAACATGTTTTAATCTTACTTCTCGTAACGAGATGCGTGTACGCACGGATGGTCTGATTTTTAATGTACGCGGGTGCTTGTGACTTAGGACTTTTGAATGGTTTTTAGAAAAAAACGGTTAGAAAAGAGTTTTATGTGCAGTTAAAGCTAGCGAAAGAATATGACATTAGGAGCTACCGTCTCTGATCACTCATACTATATACGCCAGTGTGCATGCAAGTATGCTAGAATCAAACCAAGAAATTAGCCTTCATTGTGAAATTAGAAAGGTTTTAATAGATGTCGAACGATTTATCAAAAGGTTTATTCTTATTTTGAAAGAATTTACTTATAGTAAGCGCTTTTGTTAGGGCTGTTAAGATCTAAGTGGCGAATTCGCAGTTCGGCATTCATATTGAACAAAATTTTGTTCAGAATGCAACCTAGTTAAAATGTGTTGCCTAACAACAAAATCTATTCTAAATTTAAATAAGGCTGAAAATCCGAAACACATTTTTTAGACGGCGGTGCTGGGAATCATACATTTTTCAAAAGATAGAACTTTGGATTTTTTTCATGTGATAATACACAGTGGCTACTTCATGAGGACAAAATTATAACTGAGTTATCTATTTATCAAATTGGTTAAAAAAAATATTTAACTAAGCTTTTCTAATTTTGGTGGCGTGTCCACAACCCGAGTACCTAAACATATGTGTTATTTGAGCTGAAGATTATAAACGTATTTGAAAAACAATATTATTTTTGAATTATGCAATACATAGAGTGTCTAAAATGGCCCAATTAAGCAAGATTACTATATAACTGCGATTATGCCACGTCGTTAGGTTTTGTCCAAGAGAAACTTACAATTTTGGTGGGAATAATGAAATAGCTCGCCAGTTACTACATAAGGAACAAAACAGGGTACCATCCCCATCAATCGTTCGGTTTAGTACCACTCTCGCCACCAGTGACGGTAGAAGTGTACGAGTCCTTTGCGTCTTCCCGCAAAACAAGTTTATATGACGTTTTTTTTTACCAGGACAACATTTTAACAATTTCGGTGTCCTTGATTTATAATTTCTCAGTGGTTACTTTCTGTTGACTTTATAGTATAATGAAGAGAATCAGTTTTTGTATCTAATGTTAAAATGCTATTACTATGTGTGAAACAGATTTTATTTTATTTAGTTTTTTAAACAAAATTCTAATTCAAGTGTGCCAATTTTGGTGTATTTGGTGCTACACCAAAATTGATAACTGCACCAAAATTTGAATAAGAAGATTTGAACGACACCTTACCTTACAATAAGAAGTCTTAACTACAAGGTGAGATCCTAGAGCAGACACTACTCCGAAGAGGAACACCAGAGGAAGCTTTGCTAGATCCCCCATCACCCCACAATGAGATATGGAGCTTGGTGAGGCGAAAACTCTAAAACTGGACCTCCCGCCTTACACAGGAGGTGATTGAGTGAAATTGCTGGTCAAAAGTCTGCATGAAGACACTGAGAAAAAGTCAATAGACAAAGCCGACTACCTCGAAGGGCGATCCCGTCACATCGGTACGAATACTAGCTTAAATTGAAGACATTTGAAGAAACCTGTATGCCTCGCACACAACGGAGCCTCCACCAGACGCGAGTGATCTTACCAAACCCGATTTCAGCCTTGTCCCAAGAAAGGAAACAAACGCTTCCTAAAAACTATATGCCAATCACACTTATGAACCAAGTGTAAAAGCTCATCCGGTACCTAGAAGGCCAATTGTTAATTCACGACCGGCTTCAGACCGAAACGAAGCAAACGTAACTCATTTAGCCCCCTAAATGAGTTACTCTGCAAGAAAATCATAGGTGCTAAACGTGTGGCATGAGTAGAGCACAGTCTATTAGCGTTTTGTCTAGCGCTTTATTGCAAAGCGAAAGATATATATCGAGGATAAAAGGCATTCTCTTGTTGTTGATCTTGACGTAATGGGGTGTACGCAATCTTGTGGAGGTCAATACACCAGGTGAGCTCATTATTTGCCCGTCCTACTCTTCAGAGCACCCCACTACCAGTGAAGGATAGTCTAAACATCCTCAGCATAGATGTTCACAGGAACCTTATCCAACAGGACTATCTCCATTCAGTCCTTAGCATTATTAAAACAGCATCCCGTAAGATCTAATTATCATTCTTCACGCCTGAGTAGCTGTGTCTTTGTACAAGACACAAATTTGCTAGTGTGCGGAATATTGCTCTCATCTCTAGACGGTTCCGCCGAGCCAGGTACTTGAAACTCTCGACAGCTTGCAGTGGCGTCTATCCGCATCATTGATAACCCAGAGGCAACTATGACTATGGTGCGATTACAACTGCGTAGACACATAGCCCGGATGAGTGTCCTCTACCGGCTTCAAAGTGGAGAAGATGTTCAGACGAGTTGTTACAATTGATAACACCCTCACCCTTCCACTCACTTCCCATGCTGTTCTGTGTCAACATCCACTCACGGCCCAGTAAATATTGACCATTGAATCGTTCTTTTGTCGTGCTCTCTAGGTGTGAAATGCTCCTCCAGCGCATGCAGTTCCATCTTCTTACAATCCCGGTATTTTTAAACGGGGCATGAAAAAGCATTTATGCAGGCCTCCAGAACTAGATTGACCTACCCACTTATCAACCCCAAACGGACTTTACGGCTGCATCAGTCGTTTTTGAGAGTTGTCTTGGAATCGTGGTGCATCTAGATTAAACTCCTTCCAGACATCGGAGCAGGCTTTTGTAAAGGATTCAGTAAAGTTTTAAATTCGTTTGTGCTCAAAAAATACATGAAGTCATTCACTTAAGAATACAGCTACAATATTTAATTGGATATTCCGATTAATACTATTAGTTGGACACATTCATGCTCACATGTTTGGCAGGTTATATAGGAGTCCGAAAAGTAAAACCGACCCCTGGCTTTTGTTGACTACGAGAAAGCCTTTACTAAGCAATGTTACCAAAACCCGGGCTGTTCACGAGTCTTTGAAGCGCTGCCAAGTCGAATGGCGTTTTGTGGGGTTGCTTCCTCAGGAACAAGATCCATCCAGTTGCTGTGGGTGTAAGACAGGATGACGTTAGACTCCCGAAACTTTTCACCAGCGCGCTGGAAAGTTCCTATTACGCAGAGAAAACTTTAAAGGTGAAACCTCCAGGAGAGTACAGCATTTGGGAAATGGGGTCATGTTTTCGCATCATCTTTGCCTTAAGACCAAGGTGTTTAATCAATGCTTCCTACTAGTCATGACTTTCGGAGCAAAGACGTGGAACCTGATGGTGAAGCTAGCCAACTGATCAAATGTCACTCAGAAAGCTATGGAAAGGTCTACGCTCGGGATCTCACTGTGTGAGAAAGATGGAGCCACATTGTTCAAAAAAATGATCGAGTTGCTGAGGAAGACAGATTCTTGCATGGAAGCCTCGGCTTGCTGGCAGACTGCAAATATGTGAAAGAAATGAGTTCTGATTGTTTTAGTAACGAAAATATACGTACACATTTGACCAAAACGTTAAAGATGAGGAATATTGAGGATGTTCTAATTTTGGTGCCAGGTTTAAATTTTGGTGACAGCATTTCTAATTTTGCTGTGTTAATATAAATTTTGGTGTTTCCTCAATTTCGGTGTGCCTAATATAAAAATAATTGCTGGGCCAAATTGAATGCCTAAGTCAATTTAAGCATGGAATACGTTTCTGAATAATTAGATTATAACATAAAAAAGATAAAGCCAGTAATTAAAAAAACCAGCAAAATTAGGCAAAAAATGCCACTTGTTGATATTGCCTTAAATACTTACTAGTCAACTACAGTTGTTATTGAAATATGTGTGGCCATGAGCATGAGAAAACAGCTTGAAATAAATCAACACTAGACTTAATACTTATTGCTTTTGCGCAGGTAGATATCGATCAACTTGTCGAGACAAAACAGCTGAATTTCGTCTAATCTGTAGCAGTTAAAATAATAAACGCCGGGTACAATAAACTAAATGTATCTATTCGATTATTAGTACAGCCAACAATCAAAATGTAATTGCTAGTGATACTGAGTTATTACCGCTCTGGCCCGCGGTTTCTGTAGGGCGAGCAGGCAAGAGTAGGCACCATGCCACGCTGCGGGGCTTGTCTGCCTTGAAAAATTACTACTCTCGTAAATATTTCGTTGAAATGCAATTTAATTTAATAATACATACATATTTCGTGAGAGTACTTTGCACCGGACCTTTTTTTAGAGTAGATTGCCAGTTTTACAAGTAAAATATTCACTCAGGTGCATCTGCAAACATGAGAAATGGCCTGTTAAAAACAGACTGCTTTATGGCAGTATTCAGTAATGTTAATAGAGAAAAATTGCTTGTCTTTGATTTTGAATTATGCGTTTGCTACAACTACACACTTATTAAATAGTCAACGAATGAAGACGTTTGCAAAATTAATTCCTAACCCTCCTATTTAAAAAATATAGTCAGTCTAGGGGTTTGAAAAAGCTCTTGCAGGGTTGGCAGCCCCACGAATAATGCTCCTGTTGTTTCATAGGCTACGGTAACCGCTTACCATCAGGCGGTCTGCGTGTTTGTTTACCATAGTCGTTGTATAAAAAAGTCTCATGTCACTGTTGAAATGAAATTTTTGGTATTCATTGCACTGTGAACATTTTGTGAAAAGCATCAGAACTGGTCAGTTAAACTAGACTCTGCCTTGATTTCTAGATCTTAATACATCCAATTTAAGTTGGAGAAGATTAAAATGAAGCAGCAAAATAACACCACCACTTTCTTTTAACAACTGTTACATCGATTTTCGATTAAGGACATCACGATATACAGTAATTCTGTGTAAACCCATTAAAATAAAGCTCTCTTCTTAAGCTACCTGAGTGTAAATGTCACCTGGTATATGGCTCTTTTACAGGCGCCATAAGCTGTTTTTCAATCAGAACCTCGCCATACGGAATTGCATAACCGTGCAATCAATCCTTATATTCATCCCATCGCGATACCGAGTGAGAGCCTCGTAAAAATTGACATTGACACGCCGCAGTACTCGTATTACCGTATAAGGCATTAATTTTACGACCTCTCAGAGTAATTTACTTTCTCAGAATGGTGCAAGAAGTATGAAGAGCAATAAAGTGTTAACGGTGCTTCGATACTAGATCATGACACTGAAATAGGTACAACTATCTCAATCCTTAGGATTCAATGAAAACCTTAATCGGACGGAATAGGGGTGAGGTTTGTTGATGAAGCCTCTTAATGCGTTGGTATCATCGGAGTGTTTGATTTACTTAACATTTTTATGCGTCCTCTAATAAAGTTTACATGACCATCAATTTTAATTTTACTATACTCAAGGCCCGGGGCTGCCGTTCGGTGGAAGGCACTAAATCAGTTGCGTTGGTTTTCGTTTTGAAAGGATCTTTTACACAACACCAATTTTGCCCTCTTTTTTAGTGTTGATGCATCCTGACAATAAATCTATTAGAAATAATAATGGCTAACTCATAGGTATGCGAATTTATGAACGGTATTATGTGGTTGTGAGTTTTTTTCCGATCACCAGAATACACACATTACTGTGCCGAACGGGTGTTAGTAGGCTATCTGAAGTAATTGTAATTACCAATGACCTGCAAGTCACTGGCAGTCAGTAAAAGTACAGTTCAGCTAGATTTCGGGTCGAAGCATACAGAATGAAAATCATTGTGTGAACATTATTACTAGTTTTCCAAATTCATGTTGAATCATCAAAACAGAAACAAAAAAATTAAGCAATCAATACCAATCGACGAATCAAAAAAAAAACGACAATAATGATTTAGTATTTATGAATTCGTAAAAATTTCACTCCACGGCCCAATGGGTAGATAAAATCATAAATGAATGTTAATTTCAATATTTAAGTTGTGTACGGTCGACAAATCATCTCGATCGTATCTCGTGCGATCCGAAAACCGGTCATTATGGTTTCTGGCGACCTCTAACACCGAGCCCATATTTACTGGGCGCATTGTTCTGTACTCGTCTAGGGTCATTTGAATCGGAATGAATGGAAAAATATCGACAAGCTGACGCCGGCATCGATACTAGAAGGCGTCGAGTTACGCTATCTATACAAATATTTATGGACTCTGTCAACAATGTATTGTGTTTGCAAATGTTAGATATTTGTACATGGACTGCAGAACTTCGAACTGGAGGCATAAGGAGGATTATTAATATGAAAAATGTGGCTAACGGCGCGAAATGACATGGACAAACAAACCTTTTATTGATTTGGCTCGACTGTAAAGAGTGAAGTTTGATAGTTTTGCTATCTATTTGTATTTTGCTTCATTTATTTTTATAGTCATGGGTTGAGCTTAGTGCTTTTTTGTTTACTGTTGTTAGGCATAAGTTTTTTGTACTCATGAGCACTAAAGTTACTGGTAACACTATGAACATTTTATCTTCATTAATTAACACAGTTGCATTATAGATTTCGGCTTCTATTTACAAGTATTTTAAGATAACTGTTTCTACATCAATTCAAGCTCAACATTTTCAGTTTTATTTAATTGAAAAAAACATTCGTAACTGTGGCACATTTATTTATTCAATAACAACACTTATGCTGTTAGTCTTTTGTTCATAATAAGTATGTATCAAGTATTGAATGAATGAAATATAAAACATGTATTTGTTCTTAATCGAATTACTTACATACCTACAGAAGAACAATCGGACTTTAGGATCATGATGATTTTGTAACACTGTATTTCATTGTAGTACTATGAACAAAAATTACTAAGTGATTACATAAATATCTTCCCAAGTATCCACTAACGCCAATCAAAGTTCAGTTCAGTCAAAGTTCTTAAAGTTTCGTTGGAACTGTAAATAACTGCTAAACTTGGGTTTACGTGTGTAGGGATCGGTGTCTTGAATATCTTTGTAATAGATAGACTGACATTAAATTGAAAGCTTGATGGCTTCAAAATCGGTCGAATGATTACTAAGTAGAGAATGCGGTCTGCGTATAAGTACGATAGCATCGGTAGGCGGCGGCTAAAGTTTGTTTAAAATTGTTTTCGGCGCGGTGATGAGTGCGCGATAGCGTTCCTCTCTGTCATTACCTCCCCGATGGACCTGCAGGCAAACGCACCATTACCAGCGCTGGACGAATCACTGTTATTGTAAAAATAGCCTTTTGTTCCACCTGACAACTTATCTGATACTTGGATGATGTTGTAAATGAAAAGGCGTTTAAGTATACTCATTAATGAATCAATAGTAAAACAAAACCTACGTGTTTACTGATGCGGGGTGTGATTATGAGAAGGTGACGTGGCTGCAGGCAGCGTTTAGAAGATACTGGATTAGGCTTGATGTCCAGGAATGTCATATCATCATTATAAATCTGTTTTTTGATACTCCAACCAACCACCAACCAACTGGATAAGTCTTATTTTGCAGTCATGAAGTCAGTTTTCTTGAAATATTTGTATAACATAATACCTAAGTGTATCTCGTAGAGTAAGAATTACATTTCATCAAAGATGAGTTACTTGGCAATAATTTAAATACTGTACTCCAGCTTATTAGTTACATCAACTGTTCATAAAAAAACTTGTTCCCGATTCCATTACTTAAATTTAAAAAGCAATAAAAAGAGTAGTACACCGATACGCGTGAATATGCATAAGTGTATATCAGAAGTAATGATGTACAAATAATGGCAGCGCGATAGCATCGCAGGCACAGTCGCCACTGCGCCCGCGCCGCACCTCGCGCATAAATCGCGTGGAGCTACCATCGCGATTTTCTCCATTATTTAAAATTATATTTTTCACCATTGAAGCAATTGTTTGAACCTTTTTAACAGACGTGGCAAGCATTCGACCACAGACATAGGTAATATAAAATTGAATAATGGGTGATTTTGGTAAATGCCTGCATGGATGCGGTCGTCAAACCTATGAATGACGATTCTGATAAGTAGACATTTTTAATAATATACTTATGTCTATGCGATAGTGAAAATTGCCACTATTGATTTTGCTTGAAGATAACATTTTATAATCTTATTTTTTAACTTTCTGCTTCTTAATAACATAAGGCAAAACTACTTACACTTTAAATCCCATCATAGTGACTACTTACTCCAAAAAAAACCTAACATACGTTTATGTAAAAATAAAATAGTACCTACCGGCTTAGCGCACCTGACAACGTCCCATTTGAAATCGTAAGCAGCGTTTAAGCGTTGGTATTATGATAATAAACTTTAAAAGCTCATTGTTTCTGTGAGAAATACTGTCAGCAGGTACAGAGGAGGGCTCGGGGATGTCGCGAGGCGCGGAGTAGCTCCCGCGATGGCGGATAACGGCCGTCATAAGTCCGCCGCGTGCGCAAATAACGACAAATCGCGGCTCGATCACCGCACGCCGCGCTGCTTCAGTCACCGGGCTGCATTTACACCGATGGGACTTCTTGGGGCGTTTTTCTTCAAGCTATGGATAACTAAGTTTTCATAAGTATCTAGAACATCATCATCATCCTAGCGATTACCCCGGTTGCTGCCGTTACGGCGCCCGGGGTTCGCTCTTCTGCATCTGCTTCTCCACTTCGCCCGGTCTTGTGTATCCCCCGCTGTGAGGCCACTGGCATGCATGTTATCCCTCACGACGTCAAACCAACACTTTTTGGGTCTACCCCGTTTCTGTAATATATCTAAAATATATCGGGATGTAAATTAAAGACACTAAAAATATAGTTTATTGTCTAGGTGGGTGCTAATTTCATAGGTATACCATAAGTTAGTTGTTAAGTTTTTTACATGTAAACATGTTGTTCCTGGCTAGTCATACATCATAATCAACAGTAGTAGCTTGATTACGCCCATTATTATTATCTATTGCATTCAGGCTAGATGAAGTTTAGGAACAAACTAGTGCTCTCCAAAAAGAAGGGTAAGAACGACATAACTACTCCTGCTTTAAATTCTGGTAACTTCTGAATTAGATTCTTTTTTCAACAATCAATTCGCTGTTTTTACCAAAGTAAACTGGTTTCAGTGGCATTTGCACTTTAACTGGGTCAAATTCTTCATTGATGGACTGAAAAAAAATAATGAGAAGTAATGAAAAAAGTAAAAAAAGTTTCTATCGGAACGCTTTGGGAGCTAAAAAAATATGATTGTATTTTCATAGACACATACGTAGGTGTTTTATTACTTTTATTGTTTTACAGCTGAAAATAACATTTTTTCACGTCCCGCGCTGTTCGCTTCGGTGTGACCGCGCCCGCGCCGATGTCCCGCTCGATCGCCGCTACCCGACGCGCGTGCGCGCTGTTTTATGCCCACTTTTCCACAATCCTTTACCGCATTGTCCGTCGGCCTGACAGCCGCAATATATGGGGAGTCGATGCGATTTTTGTCTAGTGGCGCTGCGTGGGGTACCACTTCAATAAAATATTGCACGAACACTTTTGACCGGTGCGATTGATAAGAAGGTTTAAAATATTTTACATTTTTTATTATCTATCTGCAGTGGTGTCTTTTGCGAGCAAGATGATCCAAAGGTAATATCTTTTAAACTTAATTATTTTTCAGAACCTAGTACTCCTATGAGTGGCTATGTAGTATTTCAGAGAGGTGTTTTCAGACCCAATTCGGCTGTATGACTTTCAATAATTTCTCTCAAAACATACATACATATATTTTTTTTCTAATAAAAGTAGCCCAAAACAAAAAGTAAGAGCATCAAATTAATGACAACAACGACAATATGTTAAATTTACGGCCCTTGGTTGCACCTCAGTTAAGCAGAGACAACAGGTCAAACCATAAAGTCAGATTACTAGCCTCTCCTAGTAAGAGGACCTAGGTTAAATCAAATGTGTGTACCTATTTAGGTATAGTGATAAAGCGGAAGAGTCCATATTCGCACGTACGATCCATAACTTAAGGTAACAAAATAGATACAATTACATGTCGCCGGCGCAAGCGCAAGGTGACGATGATAAATGGATTTCCTTAGGATACACAGGCCGCGAATTGTGCATTTCCGCACATCTTTCACGCCAATATAACTAGACCTTGCCTTGTTTCACACCAACACAATAAATCTCGTAAGTGAAAGCACCAACGAAGCTCTAATCATAATGGCTTCACGTCACACGAGCAATTGTTTTAACTTTACCAGCTTTATCATTGGCAATTATCTCCTTAAGCGATACTATGACAAATGATACGAAATTGTACTAAAGATTCAGGAACTTGGGCACCTATGTAAATCATTCCAGCGAATGTCCACTAAGTCATGGGGGCGATTCCATACGACGCATGGTAAATGAGTAAATGTTTGGGCACATTGTTCTAGGACCGGTTGAGGCGGAAACGCGGCGGTGGGTTGCGGCATTACTTATACATGCGTCGACGCACTTTAGCAATCAGCATTAATCAACACGATATGCCCTCGTGTCTCCCTTGTCCGACGACCATTGATTTGTTTATTTTCTCACTGAAAATACGATTTGACATCCAGTTCCTAGCTCGAGGCGTCGCCGTGAATCAGAGATGAGTAGACAGGCTAATATGCTTTCTGAGACCTAATGGCAACACTAATTGTCGCGTAAATAACCACACAATAGGAAAAGTGTGAGTCGGCGAAAGCGACACTAACAAGGTAGAAACGATGCCACTCCAAGAAATTATGACGGTACGGATATCAATATTACAAAACGGTACTGAAATTGAAACCACAGGAATTATCTTAGATCTTAAAATGTTTAGACACATTTTAACGGTTCATTATAATAAAGATAAATGAAATGAGATTTCGGTCTGACTAGACCGAACCGTTTGTTTATAGTTAATGGTGGTCGTAAAGTCGGATATTAAAGCACCGGTGTCCAGTATAGCAAATGCACAGTTTGGTGGTCACAGTTGACGGGAGAAAGTCCTGTATCGCTTCATTGTCCGCGTGTCGACATGAACATGGCATGATGTCTTATCTCCAAAACTCGAGGGCCATGTAAAGCACCTCCGTTTATCTGGTGGTACTGGCCCGGCCACGGAAACATCGTGTCCGTCGCGTAAACCCACCATGTTTTATTCTCTCACATTCAGCGCCGATACCTTAATAAAACCCAACAAGATTGAGCAATAAAAAGTAATTTATTTGATTGTAATTTCAAAACACAAAGTGGGTCTCATTTTGTAATATATTTTTATTTTCGTGGTTTTGTGTTTCTCGCTCGTGGCACGTCCTGGCCCGCGGATGATTCGTTGCGCGCATCCAATAAATTCATCGGTATCTCTGATTCAATTTCGGTTTTGGTTCTAACCGTTGTTCGAGTGAGTAAGACATTATACGTTACCGCACCACAAAATAACTTCTCAATGAGAGCCGATCGCAACGGTACCTGTTTCAATTTAAACTGTCTTTGTCGGTAGCTAAATTCGACAAATGCCTGTAATCAATCCATGCGGACCTCTTCCTATAATAACAAAGTGTATAACTGCCACCCAATTCCAAAAAAAAACTATCAAGGTTGTAAATAATACTTCAGAAGCAACATTGCTTAACTAATATTTCGGTAACATATCACCAAGGGAGCTGCTAGATAATCTTCGAAGCTTTCTCCGCCGCATTAAAATGTGCATATCTTTAGCTCACCTCTATCTCCGAAATCTTTAAATTACATCTCTTAAAAGGTGTGAGAAGTATAGATGCATAATCGATGGCGGAGCACGGCTCCCGGTCTACCGCACCGCGGCACAATACGCGCAACTCCGATATTATCACTAAACCAATCAATTTGATCCCTCATAAAAAGTTCTCGGTAGGTAGCTAGCATAATGCAACGCTATATCGGACCTTCAATCCGTGGCCGTTTGGTAGCCGGACTTTTCATATATTTTATGTGAAAAGGATATGGGCATTGTTGTTGGACGTCCTGCTGCGCGCGCGCCGGGTAAACACTTGAAATTACAAGTCAGCTTGGACAGTCCCCCCCGCGACCCGTCCCGGAAAAATGCGCTTCCAATGTTACGCTGGACATAAATAAAAATATTGTCCGATGTCAACTGGCGGAGTGGCCTCTGGTCAAACGTGTTCGTTAGTTGATATCATTGAATAGAATAACATAAACAGATTTATAGATTACACGGCGCACTCACGCGGCGAATTAAATCAGTTGAAATAACTTTCGGGAAGCACACTACTCGAAATGAGAGAGGTAACTAAAATGCCTCCGTGGAGTGGAATGTTTGGGGACGTTAAGCAATCACCATAACATTCTTAAATGATAAGCGAGTTTCAATAACATTTTCATAGCACTTAACATTACAATGTATCAGTAAAATGAATTTTCATTCATCGAATTCTATACCTAGAAATAGTTGTCAAGAACGATTGGTAAAAAAATTGACGTAGTGCAAATATACATTCCATGATATAAAATAACTGTAATGTAGAGCCTGCTTACACGAGACCATACGAGTCTTACTAAATATAAATGTCACATTGAGTCTTAATCAACAAAAGGTAAAACTCAAAACAACGCCAATAACTCCAAAAACTTGGAAATAAAAGTTGTCTTAAATACACAAAGGTTTGGAAGACTACTCTGTTTAATATTTTGCGAATGATCATAAAACGAATAAAATTCACAGTAAAATATTTACGCATTTTATTCAGCATTGTATGTTACAGTAAAATTATGTTTATGAGTTCGTAAAACCATTTGTGTCATGTATCGGGAGCATGATAGTGAACTCAGATAGCTTAATTTTGCGTTTCGTTGAGCCCAGCTAAGGTCGAAATCCTCGGGTAAGGATATATGACTTTTTTAACTTCATGACTGTTTGATGTCCAGTTATTGAAATATAATGGGATAAAGTAGTATGGTACTAGTTTTTCCAATTAAAAGTATGTGACAAATCTTTCTAAAAAATCCCATCTGTTCGCGTAATTTAGAAAAAAACAACTTGGTTGACATCTGTTCATCTTTGTTGAGAGGTTCTTTATAAGTTACCTTTATGTTGCATTTAAAGTCAACTCGGTGAGATATTCGAACTTCAATATAATTTGCAGCAAAGTTTGATAAAAATGTGAAATGTGACAGTGAGCTAAAACAAACAAAAAGATAGACAAAAGTTTTTTGAATTTAAAATCGTTCCTCATCCAGATCGCAAAAAATTATAAATTTACAGTTTTACACAAGTTACGATTTTATTGTGTCTGTAAATTGAACAAGACTGGCGAGTTGCAAGTAGGCCATGAATGTAAGAGCATCAAACGGCACGAAGCTAAGGGTAGGTAAGTATTCGAGGCGAGGCGAGGTGTCACTTGGCCGATGTAAATAAAAGAATATTGTCCCTGAGACTGCGGCCCATAACGCGCGGTTTATTCCTATTGGAACCGAACATTAGCACCTTTATTAATTTTTATCCGACCTCGCACCGCGAATAGGGTAATGTGTTAATCAGTCTATGTATGTATGTTTGTTTCTAAGGCATTGTAGAGGTTTAATTTTTAATAAAAGCTTCACTGATTTTGCAGTTTCGTCTTAACTTTGCGAATATCACTAAAGACATGACAATAATGAACATTCCCCACAGCGACAACCAGACGCAACATGGTCAAACAGAAAAAAAATGATTAACTAAACTACGTCACATGACGTTCTGAATTAATTGCAATGTTTCCCTTTTTTTTCATACCAGAGACTAGTGTTGCCTATAATTCCCTTCTTTTGAAATCTAAATAAGGCTGTTGAAAGATTGATTAGCAATGAAAATCTTTTGCAAATGTGACGTAGCAACACTGTTATATTTATATTTCCACTTAAATTCGAAGCAGGAAAACCCAAGTAAATGTAATAAATACATTTAAAAAAGATTCAAAGCTAAGGTGCAAGTGTGAAGAGAATAAAGCTCGCGCGATTAGGCGCGTCCCCCTGCGCCCGCGCAGCCCGCACACGCGCCTCAAAATAAAAGTGCTGTGTTGTCGCGCGCCAGAATTACGATGCGATCCTCTTTTATTATCTCTATTTTTTAATTCAATTTTACGATAAGGTCGCGTCCACATCGACCAAGCGTGTTTGATATTTTATGTATTTTTGGGTATTCGGTCCAAAATGTTTAAGGCTTTGTGAAAGCTACTTTGTAGTAGGTAGATTCTGGTGATCATAAAAGCGATCAGCTTCAGCCATTTGTAGCACTATCTTCATTGAAGAAACCTACGGTAACTTAAAATATTAGCAACTAAATAAAAAAGCAAGCAACTCACTTTCACCTCAAAGTTCTAAAAAGTAATGCCCTGTTTATTACCGGAGGAGTTCAGTTTATTTTTTTTATATCACATATGTTATACCTAAGTATAATGTATAGAGGACGATAATGAGGCGGGGATATAGAATAGGTCCCGTCTGTTGATTTTTTTCTTAAGTTATGTGCAATGGGGTAAGCGGACTTTCTTGTTTTAAGGTTTTTACATCACACAGAAACACATTTAACTACCTTCTAAAGTAGAAATTTAACCATCTACAACATTTTAATGCAATATTTGAGAAAATCTATATTTCTTAAGTTTTCGAGCCGTTAAAAAAAGCCAACTGTAAAGTATCAAGACTCCACAAGTATAGAACATAAGCTTACGACCCATATGACACTCGAAATTGACCTCTCCATAAAAATGGGATTTTCTGTGTTATCGTGGAATTCAGTGTACGTCGTCGCGGCCGTACCTTCCTTATTTGCATACAAGCTACGATTTGTGTATTGTTAATTAGAGCAGCTAGGAACAGGTTCCCAATAATGCCAGGCGACTGCGGCGGGGCTTGCCACACTGGGGTATCATAGCGACTGCCGACTAGTAATTGTTTTAGATGTATAAAAGTATTACTGAGGTTGAATATCAGGTCACTGAATTCCATATTAATACGAATATACAATAAAAAAGACTTTTTTGGACAGGAAGAAAATCTTTTTATTCGTTACGGTTTTTAGATTAGGTATCTACTTCTGAATTCGTCGGAATCGCACTGTAGATATGTTTATCCCTATAACCCATATAGCGCAGTGGCAGCAAGTGCCTATCTTGGTGAAAAAAACCGCGGCTTTGATTTTCACAGTAGCATAAATGTGTATTCATACGCTAGTGCTTTTGATACCTTCGTTGTTTTTAGTTTCAACAACACAAAAAAACGCAAGGTTGGTTTTTATGTTTTCAATATTGTCATATTGATTGTTTTCAAATTCATGTTGTTATATTAACAATATTTATTATCTATATTGAACTTTACACTGTACAGTAATCATGATTGCCAATAAAAAAGGCTACTCAGGCAACTTCGTTCAGGCCACTTTCAACCCCATGATACGTGGAAGTAGGCCGGTTACATCTGTCGCAGAACCGATGGTCGGTGGACCAGATAAGTAGCCAGGTTCTCGAATGGAGGCCATTGCTTGACAAATGTATTCAGTGGCACGTAGACGTAATCGTCGGCACTCCATTCCAAGGACAATGACTTGAGGAAGGTGGTTGCTTGTATTGTCTGTATGGCAAAACGGGAGATCTGGTCTTATGGCGTAGCCTGGGGAACCTATCATTCCCCAGTTGGACAGTAAAAGATGCTGTCATGGGGTCTCAATTGTAAAATACATTTACTTTTGGGATTCTCAGTGAGACCGGTAACTCCCGCTCTCCTCTCCATTATTGTTCCATCTGTTATTTAAATAGCAATAGATTACTCTATACAATCGAACATAATTAACGCTGTATGTTAATTCGCCTATTTGGTCTGCGCCAGTTTTGATTCAATGGACGCATTTTGCTGTCCTGCGCATCGGCGCCGCGAGGAAAAGACTTCAACGAGGCAATGACCTTTTCTGTATTAAGTAAGCTATTGATTTATACGGCTTATACTGTATTTTTAACTATGTTATGTAGATAGGGTATAATAATGATTTTATTATAATATTTGATCGAAACCCTGTAGTCCCGAGATCAAATCTGGCCGGAATACACCAACTTTGTGTTCATTGTACAATTTGCGGCTAACTCTCTTAAGGAAAACACCGTTAAGAAACCTAAGCAACCCGGATAACGGCTCGCCCCTTGCCACGTTGTGTTCAAAGTCCCTCGGCAAAATGTGGGCTTCTGAATGTTCCGTTCACCAAGACGGCAACAATCAGTGTGCCTCTGACTAACCCATTACCCGTGAGGGGTATGTTCATATTTGAGCCAAGTCTGTGTTCATTAGAACATGATCGCAATTATCTAGGCTATGTAATCTAGATGAGGTCTATGTTTCCATAACGAATAAAAATGCGGATATGATTAGTAAATCCATGATGGATTTAAGTTAATGCCATCAAATGATACAAAATCGATAAAGACATTATTTTTGCTTCTAGGTTTTTTAAAAACATTATTACTTCCTATAACTTGTTTTCAGAACTTTACCATAGCCCTCCGAGTACCTTATAAATATTTCATTCGCTAAATAAGATAGTTAGCACGACTTAGCGACAATCAGTTTCCAATGAAATAAATAGCGAGTAGGGAGTGCTTCGAGTCAATTTATGCGCCTGCGTCCATCGGGCCGTCGTCACAGATAGTGACGCAACGACACCAAGGAGACGGCTCGTAAATTGGGCCCGCACTAGTTGTGGGACAAGTGGGGTTCTGAACATGTTGGTAAATAAATCTTTTATAAGCGTAGTATTCTAGTGAAAGTTGGAAATATCGTAACCTAGGGTTTAATTACCTAGCTTACGAGTTTCACCTATAACCTTACGACCGTAAATTTATAGGTGAAATTCAGTTGAATACTTTAAGATAGCACTGTAATTTTAAAATTAAAACTGTATTAACATATTTTGTGGGCCATGTATACTTTTATGTCAAATAAAAAATCTTTGAACCCAAGCTTTCTGCGTATTCCTTCAACTCACCCCTAACTGCCTTATTTTGAAATAAGCTGTTTTCAGAAAAATAAGATAGTTAGCACGACTTAGCGACAATCAGTTTCTAATGAAATAAATTGCCAGTAGGGAGTGCTTCGAGTCAATTTATGCGCCTGCGTCCATCGGGCCGTCGTCACAGATAGTGACGCAACGACACAAAGGAGACGGCTCGTAAATTGGGCCCGCACTAGTTGTGGGACAAGTGGGGTTGTGAACATATTGGTAAATAAATCTTTTATTAGTGTAGGATTCTAAGGATGAAAGTTGGAAATATTGTGGCCTATGGATAATTAACTACCTAGCTTAAAGGTCGTTACCTAGAACCAGGTAAAATTCAGAAAACTGCTTACAGATTATGGGAAACACCATTACCGATTAGTACGTGCAGCGAAGTGTGGTTTTCTGCGTATTCCTTCAACTCACCCTTAACTGCCTTTATTTTGAAATAAGCCGTAAGCACTACGGCTTAGTTCAAAATGCTTGCTTACGGCTTATTAACGTTTGGTTCCGTTGCTACTTAAGCTTTGCATTTTTAATAACTATTAAAAACTAAAAATAATTGAGTACGATACAAAAAGGAGTCATTTCATTATTCAAAAATTCTTAAATTAGAGAGTCAAGATATGAAACTGAAGCAAAAAAATTGTGTTGTGAAATGTGATTCAAACCCCGTTCTTACTTACTTAGGTGCAAAGTGGTTTTTTTTTTTTTTTTGCCGAGTTTTAGTTATAATTGAATGAAAAAAGTTCTTAATCGTCATGCCCAATGTTTAGAAATCCGTTAGTGATAATCTTATTTTTCTTTTTCTACTTAATTTTCTACAATACGAACCTTAATCGAAAAGGTACCTAGTGAGAGATCCGTGCCCATCACTAGCCGCTCCACGCGGCGGGTCGTGCACTCGACGCTTTTATTGTCAAAACCCATACACGCTCCCTCCTGATAACTTTATTGTTATTTACATCACCGAATTATCATTCCGATAGCAGTTGTTTTACATTCTGTAACGCCGTGTCAGACCCGGGCTTCGTATCTAAATTGCTTAATTGGAAAGCCTCGAGAGAGGGCGCTCGGATAACCGATACGAATGTGTGGTGACCTTTCAATTGAGCCAGCCCAAGTTATGGCCCACGGCCGCCATTACACGATTTTATCTGTAATGTTGAAATGCCGAATAAACTAACACTCTTTATGCGTTCCGCTTTACATTGCGAAGCGACCTGTTGTAATTGATACCTCCCGATGTAAAAGCTCATCCAATTTTAGGCTAATGCCTTCGTGTTGACAAGAAAAATGTCTCTGTCTTTTCAATAAACTGATATTTTTTACGTTTCAAAGTTAAAGGTTGTAAATTCCCTTTAAACACAATTAAAATATATTTGCAAAATGTGAACAGCATTGTGACATTCACAGTATTTCTTCTTTTTAAACAATAAACGAATTCAACTTATGTTATTGTGTCATAAAAGTTTTTAAGTGTAAAATCAGACGGAATGAAGAGCAACTCGCAAATTGTGAATGTATTGCGTGGGCGCGGGCTGCGCGGTGGTGTGATTAAATAAAATGATCGCGCGCGTCGCGAGTCGCAGCGACGCACGTGCGCCGGCGCACACCCGCGACTCACCAATACGCGATATATGACTGCTATCAAACTGCAATAAAGGATAAATCGATTACCAGGTGGCTGTGAGGTGGGCGAGCCAGCCAGGGTGCGGACCCTCAATACTGCACTTTATGCAACAATGATCGGATTCTGTCGTGACAGAAGATATGTCGTCCATGTTTACTTTTCACAGGCATTCCCATTTACGTCTCATTTCCGAGGTAGAGACGACAGTAATTTTGTCATTTTAAAACTTTCAATAACGATCGAGTGGGCCAGCGTCCGCTGAATAAGACTTTACGAATTTTTAAACGCGAATCAAGTCTTAATAAACAGTCTTTATGGTAGCCTTGTAATTTTATTTGCATGCAAAATAGGGCTCGTGGCGCGTGTTAGGCTAATAAGGAACGGATGGCCGCTCTTAACGAGCCCATACAGATAACGCCGCAGCGTCGCACGTAAATGAAATCGCGTTTTATTGAGTTTCATATGTTCTTACCAAAAACGTCACACGGTGAGTGTGGTTATTGGTTGCCCACCTCGAGTACCTACCTCAGACAAAAAGGACTACTTTTTTTCTGTGTTTTTATCCTCTTCTTGAGTAAAGTATGTTAACGACATTTAAGGCCAGTAATAATGATATGTATTAGTGTACTTTTTCATTGTGGTTTTGTATCCTGTTTGAAATAAATGGTCCCAACTTATATTTGTCTGTGTAAATATTAGTGTAAATTGTAAAAATAAAGCATCTAGCTTTATTTTTATATTCCACTGGACCTATATTTGTGTCAAGCAAGGTTTGGTGAAGCTATAACCACACACACACTTGACAATATACTTATGTGCGATTTGAAAAGTAGCTGACACCAGAAATACAGTTCTAAGTTCAGTAGCATTCAAATTCAAATAAGTGCATTGTAAAATGTAGTATCCCAAAAAAACCATATTACTTTAATTATAACCTACTAAATTGAAGCGTTGCTCACTTGAAACAGAATTTCACGATCGTTTTGCAGTGGGACAAGCTCAGCTGCTTTGCAAATGGGATCTCTTTAGACTTGTATATCTCTGAAGCTAATGCCATCCCGGCGCACCTCTCGTCACCAGGGCCAGGGCCCTACTTAGGGCTACCGAACTTAGAACTGTATTTCTACAGTTTTAAGTTCAGTAGCCTAAAAAAATAAGTGCATTGTAAAATGTAGTTTCCAATAAAAAACCTCATTACTTTAATTATAACCAAATTGAAGCGTTGCTCGCTTGAAACAGTATTACACGATCGTTTTGCCGTGGGACAAGCTCAGCTGCTTTGCAAATGGGATCTCTTTAGACTTGTATATCTCTGAAGCTAATGCCATCCCGGCGCACCTCTCGTCACCAGGCCAGGGCGTGTCAGTTTACATATTCCGATGCATTATGCTAAGCGCAGTTTTATGTTAAGCTGGCCAGGGTGCAGGCGAGTGAAGCCACTGACGTCTGGCGCTCGAGCAGAATGAATGGCGGCGAAAAATGTACAAATGTCCAAGAATAGCAGTGCACTCGTATGTAACTACTAGCATCAGAAGTGATATTTTCAAAAAAAAACTAGCAGCTGAAAGAACCAATATGAATTTTTGAAATTTCACGTAAAAAAATATATACTTCCTGTTTACATACTTTTTGCACATAAAATAATTTGAACCTTCAAACTCCGCTAATCTTTGTTTTCAAAATAGTGTGAGTTTTCATACAATAAGATTTTTTATCACATCACAAATTAGGCTTGATTCAGTTCTAAACAAGGCAAAGCAGTAGACAGATTTATCATAAGTAATATAGCAAACATTTCACATCCAATATGCAAAGATGACTTAGGAATAATAACCGAGTATGTAATTAAGCATGACAACCACACAAAGTACTAAAAGTTAAAACCCGTAAAATAACCGTAACCTTCATGCCTCAACAGAAAGCATGTGACGTATTGCGAACCACAGTGCATGTAGCGTAATGAATAATGATGTATGTAATTAACAGATGTGTATGAACAGGAATTTATTAAGCGCTACATTCCTCACACTTAGCCCGCACTTCACTCTTAGAAGTCATTCATAACTAGGGTGGCCATGAGGTATTTAATAAAAATGGGATAGCAGTACTCTCGAAACACTTTAAAAGCGAACGCTGTCTGCAGTGCCTTTTTTTTATTTTATCCAGTAATCGTTCTTCAACATCTCAGCTTCCTATTCTACCCTGGTATTACCCACACAATCTTACATGTGCGGTTGATGACAGTGACACAAAAAGGTGTCTTCCAGAAAATTAAAAATTCTGTAGAATTCTATTGAATTAAATCCATTGTGGTAAGTAAAATATTGATATACCCAAATAGAATACTAAAACCAATGAAAAGTGCGTAGTAGTGCCATGTAGACATACCTGACGACGGATCCAGAGAGACTAACTAGAGAGAAGAGACCAAAAAGGCGCTAAACTGTTGTTCTTGTCCCATAAAAAAGCGAGCTATGGTCCCCCGAAGCTTGAGCCATTCGAGCACTGGACGCGAGACATGACGGATGTTTATCTTCCCGCTGCTGTTGCATAATTACCCCTAGAACTGAGCTATCAGGAAACGGACCATGTTCGCCTGCGCCTCTGATAGATATATTCAATATTGACGGCCGGCCCGTGTGAATGGCTTCGTATTAGCTCTATGGACATACCGAAGGACAAGTGCGATGAACAAATAGAGCCAGCTTAGTAGGAAGGAAACGCTTCTTGAACTCGTCTGGCTAGTTTTAAGGTTTTAGGATAAGGCAACGAAGCTTTTATATCGGTGATAGAAACACACGTTGTCAGCACTTCTTTCATGAGTAAAATGGAGAATGCATCTTTTATTTTAGGATATCGAATAAGAAATAAAAATGATGAAGCAAGCTAAAATGGCAGTGAAGCATACGAAATAAGAGGAAGACCATTTTGGTAGAAAAGTTCTAGAGTGAAGACCATTAATTGGCAAAGGCGCTGTGGGGCAAGATGGACATGAGACCAGATCTTGGCGAATGCAGGCTGCCTACAACTTGCCGCTGTGGAAGTCAATGATGATGATGACTGAACTAATTCTTTCTCTATAGGCTACATTATTTCAAATGTTTTTTTTTTAAATTGTATTCTCTGTATCTGACCATGTTGACTTAATGTCATCAAGTACTTTAAACTTATTCATTCAAGTTGGTTTACAAATAATCAATTAGACTTTAACTTAATTCAACTATTGTGTTTTCCATACAAATAGACAGACCTATGCAAGGCTCATCGATGTTATATGTTATCTTACGAGGCATTTAGCTTCATTTAATCTCATTACAACAAGAACATTACGCTCAATGTGCCACTTGTCAAGTTGCTACAGTTCGCATTTGCATTCATATCTTACATTTTCTTGTTATACTTCCGCGTTACGTCGGTAAAGCGAACTTGATCGCGGCGCGAGCGCAGGTGGGGGCGAGGGGGGGGAGTTCATTCATCAAGCTCCATAAGGCTCTAAACCTAATTCGACACAAGCTGCCTCGCAACATCCGCTCTTGCAAAACGTTATTTCATTCATAACTTTGGTACAGGCCGTGTTCACACTAACTGAAACCGACTTGGATATTTGGTTTTATTAGACGTGTCGCTTAAAACTCTTTTGCATTTCTGATGAATAATTACGGATTCTTTTGGTAGGTAGATACTCATAGCATAGGCAATGGGTTTAATTGATTATTTACAATATTTTACATATTTAATTAAGGAATTAAAGGATATTTATTACCATTTAAATCAATACTCATAAAAATTTTAGAGATCCTCACAGTAGGCAAAGCCTGTTACGTGGGAACCAAGTAGAGATTGCCAAATTATGAAATTCAAATAAATGAAAACATTTTCACAGTCAGCCTGAGAACAACAATTTAGTGAGACTAAGAATCATAATGACCCTTCTCATCTGATAGCTTGGACCTTTTTAAACTGGCATATACCTATCACCTGCCGTGCTATTCCGGCGGTGCACATCGAACATCACTTCACATCTCGGTGCTTCACGCTTACCTCAATCATCAATACGCTTTACTTTGAATTAGTATTTTCTCTCATTTTGTATGTAAATAATTAAAAAATGTTATTTGGCTTTGTTCTTTTCTCTCAAACGACCACAGTCGCGAAGGAATTGAATTTCAAAGTTACCTCGCACGAGCGAAGTGAATCTTGGCGACCACCGGAATAGCATAGCTGGGCTCCAAACAATATCACCCCTTAACATCACTTGAAATTATGGTTTGCAACCAGACATACAGAGCAAGTGTAGTCACAGCCTAGCTTGCCGCACCCACGCTGCGCGCACGACGGAAAATAACATTTAAGTGGAGCCGATGACATCAGCGCCGCGCCCGCTACCAGCTGCACGCGCACGAGCGGACCTGCAGACTCAAAATCACTGTTACAGGTGTTACTTGGTGTTATCATTTTGATCATTGTCGATTTCGGAAGCTCTTGTAGCCAACTTAAACTGGAGCGCAAAAATAGTTGTAGTTAGACTTCTAAGTTCTGGACTCACTGTACTTGGATAGATTCTGTAAGGGTCAATATTTGTTTAGAAAAGCGCAATATCTACACTGGGAGCAAAAGTAATTGTTAGTTGGTGATAGCGGTGGTGGTGAAAAGAAAATGATTTGATTGCGGCCAAAGGATAGCCGTTTATAAAAATAATTTAGATGGCCGTGTCAGTCGACGGAGATGCCTGTGGCTCAGTGGCGACTCGGATGGGCAACTATCACCGCGGCAAGCAACACGCTGAATCATCTTCTACCGATATGACTACCCCAACCAAAACTTTGTGATATTTTCTTCGAGCATAACGTCCTTTCCGCAAAATCCACGTAAAAGCAGTTGGTCCAGTTTGACGGCGTCAGATGTGAGCCGATAGGCCCTGTCCGAGAACTCAGGGTGGCTTGCTATCATCTGACAGTGAGGTTTGTCACTAGCCTAGCATTTTCTTCTGCAACCCGCCCAGATCCTGCATGCTGCAATATGGTTGGCCGCTCAGCACAGCGAGGTAGGCAATTATAGTAGGTTTGTTCATGTTCGAACCATCTTAAAAATACGGCTTCATTAATACACTTTTCATATTCATGGTTTAGGATATTACCTACTTTTTTAACCCTTACAATTACTCAAACATTTATAATATGACATGCAATAAATCCTGTCATTATAAAAGGGCAGCGCTTCCTTGCTCAGACGAACCGTCTCGCTCTTCCCGAGGGTAAGACAATCCAAGCCTTTCTTCGCCTGGCTCTCTCTAAATCAACGTCAAATTACCACCTCTTAATCTTTCGAAGGTGATTCGGTTACACGCACGTGTTCCCAGCGCCTATATAGGCGACTAAATAGTCGACGACGCTGAAATACGGACGCTTTAGTCCGAGATTGCCGCATAAATCCGACGTTTGAGAAATTTTACACGTCTTTGTTAGTTAATATATGTTTCGTCGGCGCTATGCTATATTATTTTACTATTAGCCTGTGAATGGACTGCGATGTCGTAAATGAACCATTCTTTCTCTAAGTTTCGGCTTTGAATTTATTAGAAGTGAGACTGGTGAGGATTTCAAGTTTATGTATTGTTATTGCAATGTAAAGCCGTTTCATATTTCTTTTACGAGTGTTGTGACAATATTTGTGGCGTATTGGATAAATAGTAAAATTACTGCTTGTGCTTTAAGCCGCTATAATGTTGAGTGAGATTGCTTTTTTACATTCATCGTGAGGTAGATTATCTATCACCTCAATAAGAGACCCTTTCGGATTTGAATAGATTTTAGACATACGTTTGATTTAATTTTAAGTTCATGCTATTTCAATCGCAAGATCATTCATTTGCGTAGTAAAGTGTCAACACACGACAGTAATACAGTCGGAATGAAACCTTCGGTATTTCGCGCAGCCATCATTCACTGATTCGCTGTAGATTGTTGTCCAGCCCAGCATTCCGGGCTGTAGTGTATTATGTAAGAATAAGAGTGTCGCTGAGATCATCGACACTTAAGGCTTTATCGTCAATAAAGCAGGCGAGTGTAATGGGATCTCAGAGCAGTCGGCCTATAGGGTCAGGGGTCGCCCGTTAGGACGCAACGTGAGGCGGACTGCGAGCTTAGGGCTAACCTCGCACTAAATGCAAACGTATGTTGCTGAGTTTTAACTTAAACGTTGGAAAATAACGATAAACCTGTTATTATAATAGTTGAAAAGTGGATCAGTTAAAGAGAGTTCTGATTTAGCAACGCTTGCATTCGCTCGTTACGTGGTTGCTACTCGACGAATCTAATATTGTAGAGGCATTTGTGAAATATTAAGATGTAAGAAAAGAGTTAAAGTCAAGTACCGAAAAATACACTAAATAAACGCACATGAAAAGTGTAGTGTGTATAATATTAAAAGAAAAAGAATTATCTCGGGGTGATTTATTAAACAATATATTCTAAAGATGGCAACTTCAGGTGAAAATACACATTTCAACGTAAGTTCAGTTTTGTTAAACAATGCTTATGCAATCAGCAATTTTTAATCACACCAATTACTTATACAAAACACGTGAAAAACTACCTAGATATGAACAAGGCCCAGCCAGACGCTATTTACTGAGTAAGTAATACATTACTGAACCAACTAATAACATACTCACTATATTTTATATTTTCTTACAGTTTCGAAGAAGTTCAAAAATGATTCTCCTCTACTATAAAATTTCAGAAAACTGCTTATAATTGTGGTTCTTTACTACAATTTTAAGTGTTACTGGCCATCTTGGCATCTTCGAGCAAAACACATAAAGGTGAAATGTCTGCTTAGCTCTTTAATGCGCACGGGCAGTTCCCTGAACCGTACTCGTACAGAGAAGCTACCTTTGTTCGGCTCTATTCGAGTGCCGTAATCTTTTATGAAGCCTAAAAGTGTTCCGTCAACCGTATCATAGGATTAGACTCAGCTTGGAGCTTCCATAAATACTTACTGTCTAAGGAATGTAGCTGTGGTAGACTAACAGTAAATGAGTTACTGGCTTTGCAGCTTAAACAACGAACAATAATGTTATAAAAAGTGCCTAGGAAATGCACATTACCTACAAGCCGTTTATTTTCTAAATTAGTAATTTAACCTCCAGTTATGTCTTTGTTATTACAATAAATAAATAACGAACAGACTGTTATCGGTACAATTATTCCGTCAGCGCTAACTTACGAGCTATAGAACTAACGTTAACTAAGACGTCATGACGTATCTATTTTGACAGCATCATGTCACAATGACAGGCCGGTAGAAAAATGGCCAGTAGAACACGGACGCCGCCGAGCGAGCAGTCCACAAAGGGTCGCGTAAATCAAGCGCCTGCGCAGAATGACAGCCGCTGGACAAGTGCACGCATTCCTTAAAAGACTAACATAGAATAAGCGGGCATTGTCGGTGACCCAACCTTATCGAGTACCACCTATGAAACGGTCTCTAAATAAGGACAAAATTAATATTGAAAAAATGAGTCGGCTTAGCCGAAACTGTAACTGTAAGAAAATAATTATGTCGGAATAGGCCGACCAGCTGTGGTCCGAGGACCACTTAGCTAGGACCTCCTTGGCTACTTAGGCAGCTGACTGATTTTATGGTCTCAGTTACAGGTTTCGAAACCCTGAAGCTGCGTCTGTGTTTCCGGATACATACAACCTTGGTGTCTTCAAGGCAAGAGTGAAAAGGCATTTTCTGGGTAAGCGTGTTTCACCTTCGACCTCGTCATCGCTTACCATTAGGTAAGACTGACGTTGACCTCAGTCTCGCCTGATGGTAAGCGATGACGAAAACTGGGTTGCGTTTGAACGCAAACCCGTATTAAATAAAAAAAAGGTCCTAAAAACCCTGACTGACCAATTCTTACTTTTCCAGTTTTTTCTAGAAAAAATCTTGTCATGACTACAAAGAGAGGAGGCGCAAGGTGTGTGCCTGGATCATAGCAAGTGGAAAGAAGTGGTCTTTGCCTACCCCGTTGGGAAAGAGGCGTGATGGTATGTATGTATGTATGACTACAAAACCCAGTTTTCAGCCTTGCGAACTCTTTTTATAGATTACTTTCTGTCCTATTCCTTTAATGACTGTTGAATGATGGTACTCGACCAAGTAGGGTCTCTGACTATGCCCTCTCGGTCTATTATTTGACTGAATGGCGGATCTGTATCGCAAGCGCACTGACACTAACGGTCCTGTCTATATTTATGTTTGACTACTTTAATGTCGTTTGCAATAAACGTTTAACAGTGCCTTGAGTAAGTTTTTTAGCTGAAGCTAAATTGAAAATGTATATAACATAGCGACCATTTTCTCTAAGGGGTTAGTCAGAGGCACACTGATTGTTACCGTCATCTTGTAGAGAACATTCAGAAGCCCACATTTAGCCCGCGGAATTCAAACCCTACGTGTTAAGGGGCGAGCCTATAGGAGCGAGGGTTAGATACGAGTAATATGTTACAATAATACTGGTTTCATGAATAGACAACGTGGGCCTCGTTTTCATACTTTGACAGATTAACGCAGATACGATAAGAAATTTCAAGAAATAAAGATCTTAACTGTGTGGGTTAAATACGTAACCGTGTTATCTTTGTTCGTTAAATATTAATCGACAGTTATTCCGTAAAGACAGGCCCATAATACTTATCCATACACACTTACACGTTAGTAATTGCCGGTTCCATCTCCGCAATCAATTGCTAGCCTAGATTACGATCACTTTTATTAAAGCCTAAAGAGTCAGATTGCCTGTGAAGATAATTGTCTGAAGGTTAGGCTCACCGCACACGAGGTACGGTTGCAGACATTAGATACATTTAACTTACTATGAAAGGCTCATTTTGATACAACAGCTGACAAAATGAAATGATGAAATGATTTTTCAAATGAGATTTCATGTTTAACGGAAGGAGGGTGGGAGGCTAGGCAACCCTTGAAATGCGAACTTACTTCCTATTGTTATTGTTAGATTTTTCTTACGTTTTAACCACCTAGCGTCCGCAATACCAGATAAAGGTTGAGATCGTCCTAAGCTGAAATGACGCGCCTCTCCACCGCATCTGCACAAACAAGAGTGCTTGCTAGAACGAGTATGCGTAGATGCAGGGGAGGGCCGCGTCATTTCAGCTTGGACGATCTCTACGTGTAATATTAGCGGCAGAGCAAGTGTGTAGACAGTGCGCGTAAGCATAGAGAGTATTTCAATCCTCTGTCAAATCTCATGACAGCCCTTCTGTATTTTAGCCCTACAATTTATGTATTCTATGACATCGTGCACCCCGGGCCTTATCGCTAGCTAAACAAAGAGCGCACCTACGGACTGGCGGAATGACGGCTGTGCCCGGGGGCTAGTGGGCACGGGAACGTATGGGAAACTCCGACGTGTGCCTTGATCGCCCTCGCCAACTTATTCCGACTCTAATTTATTTTACTGGAATCTATTATGTTAGATATTTCTTGCGTTTTAACCAACTAGCGTCCCTATAGGACGATAGAGTGAGGTAGAGATCGTCTAAGCTGAAATGACGCGCCCCTCCACCGCATGTGCGCAAACAAGAGTGCTTCCTTGTACGATTTTACGATCTCTACGTGTAATACTAGCAGCAAAGCAAATGTGTAGACATGTCATGTGAGCGTAAGTATAGAAAGTATTTCTATCTTCTGACCAATCTCATGACAGCCCTTCTGTATTTTAGCCCTAGAATGTATGTATTCTATGCTATCGTGTACCCCGGGCCTTATCGCTAGCTAAACAAAGAGCGCACCTACGGACTGGCGGAATGACGGCTGTGCCCGGGGGCTAGTGGGCACGGGAACGTATGGGAAACTCCGACGTGTGCCTTGATCGCCCTCGCCAACTTATTCCGACTCTAATTTATTTTACTGTAATCTATTATGTTAGATATTTCTTGCGTTTTAACCACCTAGCGTCTCTATAGGACGATAGAGTGAGGTAGAGATCGTCTGAGCTGAAATGACGCGCCCCTCCACCGCATGTGCGCAAACAAGAGTGCTTGCTTGTACGATTTTAGACGATCAGCTTAGACGATCTCTACGCGTAATACTAGCGGCAAAGCAAATGTGTAGACATGTCATGTGCGCGTAAGCATAGAGACTAATTCAATCCTCTGTCAAATCTCATGACAGCCCTTCTGTATTTTAGGCCTAGAATTTGGGTATTCTATGCTATCGTGCACCCCGGGCCTTATCGCTAGCTAAACAAAGAGCGCACCTACGGACTGGCGGAATGACGGCTGTGCCCGGGGGCTAGTGGGCACGGGAACGTATGGGAAACTCCGACGTGTGCCTTGATCGCCCTCGCCAACTTATTCCGACTCTAATTTATTTTACTGTAATCTATTATGACCATTACTTGCGTACGTAGTTTTTGTTTGACCATTTGGAATCTTATCCACAGTTTTAGATCAATGCACCACAAGAAAGTATGCTTTCTATAATGTTATCGAATCTAAAATATGTACAGATATTTTGATTCACAAAGTGTTATCCCAAACCAGATTGAGATATTCACTGGGGCCTTAAGGTATTTTACAAATAATTGCAAAGAGATAGATCAGTGCCAATGACTCCACTAATAAGTTAGACAAATTGTGTGTAGGACAAAATCATGTTCCTAACTAAAAAATAAATACTATTGCAACAACATAGCATTTCATACACAAAAAACAACAACGACGTAATTAATCTCAAGCAAATCGAATCGACACCAATAAGTGCTCATAAATGTCTTGTGACAACTAGCAACAAACATGGTTTACTGGCGTTATAAATTGTTATATTTCACTATCCTAAAAATAAATGAGAGGCTGTACCGGGCTGGGCGATATGGGCTACACAATGGCGCACACACGTGCACTGGGCCATTAGACGGGATAAGTGCGGCTAATTCCCGCGAGCTGCGTCACAGTAAACAGAGAACAGTAAAATATCTACATACAAACGTGCCGCTCTCGGTTTGAATGTGTACGTGCACGTCGCGCGCCGTGTCGGCACGCGATTTCACGCACACGCTAGCATAAAATATGGGGGAATAAGGTGGCGGGCAGTACGTACGGGCTGTGCCGCGTGTCTGTGCGCACGCTAGGCTAATAACTCGGCGGGTGGCCTTAGATAACCTACTGTTAGGTTTACTGTGGCTGCGTCGAGGCTGCGCGCGAGCAGCTCTGCAGACGCCCGAGTAGGCATAATAACACGCTTGTGTAGCACTAGCGTTGGGGAACAGTCGCCATCAGATATTTTTTAGTAGAGGTGACCAAATACTTCTGAACAGTTTAACATACCACACAACTCAAGTAACCATGAATATTATTTATTTATTTATTTATTTATTCTTTATTGCACAACGTGATTGTTACAAAGGGCGGACTTAATGCCGAAAAAGGCATTCTCTACCAGTCAACCATAGGGCTAAGCAGAAAAATATAGAAGGCGGTGCAGCAGTGTTTTAAAAAAAAATATATAATAATAATACGACAATATACAAAATATTCAAATAAATACAATAAAAAAAATACATATATTAACTAGAACTTAATTTAAACTAATGATGATTTTAAATGATAAACTCAAATAACTATATAAACATACTATAAATGATAAAATACATATACTAACCTAAACCGTATGAATTGATATATGTATACATACTATCAAATATATAAAAATACATATATGTAAATAAAATACGATTATGAATTGGATGATTATGAGTTGGAGCCAGTCGACAACGACGCTAGCCTGGTTCTGAACAGTTTCATGACCTGCTGCTTAAAACTGTTCTTGCCGGGGGCCTTCTTAATAATTTCGGGGAGTGCGTTCCAGAGACGGATGGCCTGGACGCGAAAAGAATTGGAGACAAAACCTGAACGGTGAAGAGGTGTGGACAGAAGAAGGTTGTTTGAGGATCGAAGTTGACGAGAATGAGTAGCACTGAGATAGTTAAATCTAGATTTAAGATAAGTAGGTGAGTGTGGATCATTTAAAAAGGAGTAGAGAGCACAGAGAATACGGACATTACGACAGACAATATTAGAACATTCATTACTTAAATAATGTCTGAGCACTAGCGTTGGGGAACAGTCGCCATCAGATATTTTGTAGTAGAGGTGACCAAATACTTCTGAACAGTTTATCATACTCGTACCATACAACCCAAGTTACTATCAATATCTGAAAATTCATTACTTTAAAAATATCTGGGCAGATGCTTGTCACTAAGTGTAACTCAGGTAGGTAATCCTCACAGTGTTTATCGGCGTAGAGACTCTTCATGTTATGCGAATACACATAATGTTGGTGAAGTATATTTATTATGTATCAAAGTTGAAAACCAGAATCGGCTGAAATATTTAATTAATAAGGTAATGTTTGTTCAGATATTAATGGTATTTTATCACTGTCATTTTAAAGTTGTTCAGAAGTATTTAGTCACCTTGTCTGCTACAAAATATCTGTGGACGACTGTACATACCGCAGATAAACTGTGGCATGCTTAGTTAGATGCAAATTGCAAGAAGGCTTGTGATTAGCATGCTCTATTGCTCTGATTATTAGATTACTTAGTAAACTATTGGTTTTGATGCTCGTTGCGAAGATGTTATTTTGTTGTGAAATTTCTGGATCGCCTAACTAATGCTGCCTTGCCTTCTCCTAACTTAGCAAACGGTCACTTTACTAAATGTAAAAGATTGAGGCGCATGGTGCTTAATGGATAGTATGGGTATTATCATAGTTTGTCGTCGCGATAAATAATCTATGGTATATTTAATTTGATTTTAGTGGTCTAAGAAAATGTATTGAAAAAATACGTTGATAAAAATGAGTACCTTCTGGCAATTCGATAGTCTTTGGATTTATAAGTTGCGTATAACTCAAAAGTTTAATAATTCCGTATTCTTTGTGTTGTACAATTCCGCGAATGCGCTCGCTAGGAAACATCTGAAGATAGCCGTCACTTAGTCTATGCTCGAGGTGCTTATTCATTTGCGCGTCGCAGTCGGCTCGTTAGCAATTGGACATGCCCGTTGCACGAAATATTTCAGCGATTGAAGCGGCGGTAAATTGCCCACAACAATAGCCAGCTCCGCGCAAGCCCTATTTACTACAAGTTTTACGATTCACTCGTTATCTTTAAATTATATTTACAAGCAACAAAAAAGACGATCTATAAGACATTTCCTGCTATAAATTAGAAATGCGCAGTTAATTGTTTTTAGACTTAAGCCGGCTAACAAATGACCAGCCTTTGACAGAACACTATTCGGTATTACTTTACGAAGTGGAAAACGACAGAGTGACAGTGATTCCCATGGGCTGGCCTCGTATTAATTACAGCGCGATGAGCCGACGAGCTCGCGCATCCATCACCGGCGAGATAGCGCGTTATGAACGACGCACAGATTTGTACTCGTAATTTGTACCACTGTCATCACATTTCAAAGACAAATATAAAGGATTGAGGACCGGAATGACAAGTGTCAGCGAGCGCGTTCGGTTGGTATTTTAAGAGACGTTTTATTTAACACGAGCAACAAGAGGCGGATTGATCGAGACAGGTTTCAAGTGCCGTTCGAAGGGCAGGTAACGCGAGTCCTGTCTCGCTCGACATTCCGAGAAATGTCCTTACGGACTCTTCACGTTTCACCGCAACAATCACGTGACTTCACTTAAATGTTTCTCTTGTTTACATCTTTTTGCTTCATTTATTTCAAGGCAATTCTGAGAAATCTTGTTCTATAGGGTCCACAAGTCGTTAGGCAATCCTTTTTTATTCCGATCCTCAATTGTGTCCACAACGTATGAAAAATAAAAATGTTTTCCTTTTTATAAAGTGTTGCATACCACCAGCGTGTGTGGGTCATTGGCCGTTGAACTAACCCTTTTGATTGGGGAAGTTAGTATGAAGGTTGAAGCGTGATTGCACAAGAAATCAAAACAAATGGGGCTTAATTACCCGCAGAGGACACTGAACTTTGATTCAAGTAACGTATCTGAGTATAAGGTTTATTTTGCATGCGTATTACTGATATCAATTTCACAATATGATAGAATTTCGAAACTAAATTTGTATAGGTTGCAATAAAACGGGACAAGACGGGAGAAGCCTCGGGCGCGTAATATTTTACGGCGCTAAAGATGACAACACTGATCGTTCGGTAAAAGCTCGTTTATACAGCATTATTTAGTATCAACACGGTAATTTCGCGTAAATTGCGCGTCGTGTGCTGAATACTAATATAGACTGATAAGTTGTGTCAGAAAAAACATCAGGGTTACTAGAATTTTTAACAATCTACTCTTTTTCATTAATTAATTTCAAATAATTACATGATGAACTCAGGTTTGACTTACATGTCCGGGGGAACGCGCTAAAAGGATTCTGAAACGGTTCATCAACAGTCAATTGCTCCATGAACGGTTGGCCAACAGAATCTTTGGCCCATTAACTTTTCGCCCAAAAGACATTTGACCCATGAACTGTTCGCCAATAGAACGGTACGTCAGTGAACGTTTGACCAACAGAATCTTTGGCCCATTAACTTTTCGCCCAAAAGACATTTGACCCATGAACTGTTGGCCAATAGAACGGTACATCAGTTAAAGGTTGACCAACAGAATGATCAGTTTTTTTGCAAAAAATCGTTTGTTTCAAAATTTAATTGATCTCAGGCATTATTTTTTTTTGTTTTCAAAACTTTTTTTTTATACCACCGTAAACGCATTCTAATGAAATAGTCTTCTTAGCTCCATCTGTTGGCGGCGCCGCGGCGTGTTAAACTAAGGTGCAGCTTCGTATCTCTGTTTTTGTGGGTAGATTGAATTTAACAAACTATCGAACAACCTCTTTCAGGTTTTACTTTAAATTTACTGTGATACGTTCTGTCACATGTTCCAATTATTCACAACTTATTGGTTTGTTGAGTTTGGTGTTTTTGTCAATTCTTTATCACTTGTTAGTAAATTAGGTTTTTTTTAACTAAAATAGCAATGAGTGTTTGTGAGATTGTTAAGTCTAAACGCGGAAAAGACGTATTAGTGCATAATGGTTATTCATATCATTTACACAGCAAACGAGATAATAAGTACTATTGGCGTTGCGTGAAGAGGAATACATCTAGTTGTAATGTGCTCATCTCATCATTGTGTGTTGATAATAATCATGCTGTCCTTACAAATAATCGCGAGCATATGCATTTACCAGATCCAGAAAGAGCTATTGAAATGAAATTAAAAAGGAGTGTCAAAGAGAAAGCTAGTCATTCGATGGATACTCCATCCCAGATTGTACAAAGATGTATTCAAGAAATACCCACATGTAGCTCCCCATATATGCCTAATAAAGATGCCATGCGGATGCTAATACACCGTGAGAGAAACAAGAACATGCCAATATTACCCAAAACAGTACAGGACGTTAGTATTCCTGAGGAATTTACAGAAATAAACAACGAACAGTTTCTCATAGGTCATTTCATCGAAAATGATAATTGTATACTTGTGTTTACAAATAAAACTAATTGCCAATTGTTAATCAATGCTGCTTATTGGCTAATGGATGGAACTTTCAAGTCCAGCCCTGTTCCATTTATTCAAATATACACAATTCATGCAGTAGTCGGTGCAACAGACGGAACACATAAGATTGTGCCACTAGTTTATGGGCTCTTATCCCATAAAACTGAAAAATGTTACAAGTTATTTTTCGAAATGTTAAAAAGATATGTTTTTCACAAATTTCAAATAGATCTCGCGCCAAAGTTTATTCTGACGGATTTTGAAACAGCGGCTATTAATGCCATCAGGCATGCTTTTCCAGGCTGCATGAATAAGCTGTGCTTTTTTCACCTTAACCAAAGTATATGGCGACATATTCAGATATCTGGCTTAGCGAAACGCTATAACAGTGACTCAAGTTTTGCTCACAAAATGCGACACTTTGCTGCATTGGCATTTTTAGAGCCAAATGAAATCCCCGCTGCTTTCGACATATTACGGAATGAAGTTGTACCAGAAGAAGCAGAAGAGGTACTCACATGGTTTGAAAAATATTATGTTCGAGGGACAACGAAGATCTCAAAAAACGTTAGCTCTAAGATGACACTTCTTCGAAGTTCACCCCAATTTCCGCCTTCAATGTGGTCAGTAGCTGAAAGTCACAGATCTCAAGTACCCCTATCTCAGAATGCCCTTGAGTCCTGGCATAATCGGTGGAATATTTTGCTAGGCCGACGAAAATGTAATATATTTACGACGATACGCGAAATGATTAAGGAACAAAAAAATACGGAATGCCTTTTGGAACGTATAAACGCTTCAGAATAGGTAAAAGAAAGGAAAAAGAATAGGTATACAATATCAAGAACGTATCACCCAGCATTTGTTAAAGAAAGAAGAGATTGATTTGAAAAGATTTTTAAGTGGCTTGGCACATATTTGCCATTTACAAAAGTAATCATTGATTATAAGTACTTAATATTATATTATGATTTAGTAATTAAAGTTCCTTCCTATTTGTAATTAAAAAAATGCCTACCTAGGTATGTGATTGTTTCAGAAACTGAATAAAAATTGATTACGTGATAATGTAAAAACTATATTCGTCTACGTTAAATAAACATAAGTCATGTGTTAAACTGTTTTAATTCGTATTTCCTCAGAATTTAGAGCCACCTATTATATAAAACAATAAACTGAAATAATTTCATAAATTCAGATTTTAAAAGAAATTTATTGATTAGGTACTAAGCAGTCTTGGTAGATTACACTTTCTATTTTTCTTCAGTACAAAACACCAAATTTTACAAACTTAAGTTAAGCAACGAGCAAAATTAAGCCTTCTTACTTAATTAGGTACCAAAACAGATTTTGGAGTAAGTTGTTACTACATTATTTTCATAAATTCAACATGTAAAGTTAATAAGTTACTTTAGTCCACAGTTAGTGGTCAACCGATTTGTGTTGATGTCAAACGATTCTGTTGGTCATACGTTCACTGACGTACCATTCTATTGGACAACAGTTCATGGGTCAAATGTCTTTTGGGCGAAAAGTTAATGGGCCAAAGATTCTGTTGGTCAAACGTTCACTGACGTACCGTTCTATTGGCGAACAGTTCATGGGTCAAATGTCTTTTGGGCGAAAAGTTAATGGGCCAAAGATTCTGTTGGCCAACCGTTCATGGAACAATTGACTGTTGATGAACCGTTTCAGAATCGCGTAAAAGGCCTCGTGCCACTCACCGTATTCCCCCACTATGGACGATGATGGGGAGTAGTAGGGGTTTTAGTGTGTAAAGCCACTGGGGTACCACCTCCCCGTGGAGAGTCCGACATAACCCGTCCACTCCCCTGTTGACGGGTATGCGTAATTTTTTTATTACACCAGGAGATGTGACTTTTCAATGATTGGAAGTTAAAAAATGACTGTTTTACTAACAAATGAGCTTTGTTTAAACGTTAGAAGACAATAAATCTCAGAAATGACAAAATTATGCCAAAATACTAGAAAATGATTAAGTATGAAAATTACACTTATTACCGATTCTCAAGACTTGAGCATCGATTACAGCGAATAATGCCCCACAAAGGACATGTTTTCTTGTATTATTATGAAAGCTTATGATGCGGCGCAGTTTTTGAAATTAGTAAGACGCTATGGAATAGATTTTGTTTTTTTTTAATTTACTATTGAATTTTGGTTATGTTCTGCATGATTCACTTTTTTTCACTATCAATCAAATTTTTTGTATCTTGTAGTGAAGTTAGGACAGGAATTATTTTAATCATGAAACTGCAATCAATAGACATTATAATGAAAAGAAAATATCCAATAAAAGTCAAACGAAAAAAAAGTTATAATTATTTAAAGCCAAGTGCTCACATTTTTTTTAAAAATAACAAAAACATCATTATCTCGAAAACTACAAAAAATCGTAGAACATACATGGGGCTTAAATCGATAGGTATGGTACCCTACTATCAGCTGGCGTCGGCTTGGCACCTTAAAAGAAACACCCTGTATATACCTCATTTAACATTAACTCTCCCTTTTTTGCCGTTACTATTTATTAACTCTTTATTTCCTTTTCCTAATTTAATGACTATATCCCTGGGTAAAACGTGGTAGAAATTCAATGTTTCTGCCTCTGGTTCAACCCTGGACAGCTTATTTTTGCAGCACTATATCTAAGTGCTGGATGCGGACAGCGCAGAACCGATCGTTGTGGAGATCCCTGAGGGAGGCCCAGCAGTGGGCGTCATTCAGCTGATATGACGATATTTAAGTAATTTCTATTTATTTATGTTTCGTTGAATTTGTTTTTTTTATGTGTTTGTCAGACAATAATTTCGAAAATATTAGTTAAACAATGCATTTGAAACCTGTCATTTGGAACTTTCATTGGTGAGTCTCACTCGTTCTTGACCAGTTTATCTTTTTTGACGGCAGCGCTGTCGTCGGTCGCAATTACACGCGATGGTATCGCAGGGTGCGCGCGCGCCGCCGCTCAACATTTAAGTACTCGCGAATTCGCCACTCACTCACGCACTGCGATTCATATCAGGACATTTGGGCCACTGGAAGACGTATCGATCTGCCATATTTAGTCTTTTTACGAGTGGTAGCCTTTTTTATAAATAAGCAAGTTAATTAGCTACCTTCTTTAGCATTTTTTGTGGGTCGAATGGTAGTCACTGGTTGTGTGGTACTAGTCTGAATGCGCAAAGATTCAAAATAGCAATAGAAACACATTTCACTGAATCACCTTCTGCAAGTTTTAACGTTTCAATTGATCGTAGTTAATTTAAGTCAATATTACAATTTAATCTTCTTCTCTACTTTTATCTTAACAAGCCCACTGATAAGATTAATAACTTTATTTGAATTTAAATCTGTACGATTATTATAGTAAAAATATAGTAGGACTGCTCCTACAATGTTTATTTTGCATCAGTAGTTCCCAGATTCCGTTAGACTGCGTAAAGCTATAATCGATCATCGGCAGTTTCTTGATGAACTATTTCAATTGTACAATTGGAGACAGGTGAACTGTGGGTCAACTGTGGACTTGAATAATTGTCTGTAGCCCGTCCGCAATCGTTGTTCAGCTCAACCAGAGCTCAACGAGTTCTTGTGGCTGATTGGCAAATCGGCACACGTTAGACCTACTGACTTATTTCAATTACGAATTTTGTTAATTTTTCTAATATATTATTTTAATGACGGAATGAACATTTCAACTGGGCGTGATACGCTCGAATGAGTCTCGGACAAATTTTACGGTTTACCCTTGTTTGATCGAACAACGTTTCGTCGAAAATCAGTTGGTCGAACAACGTTTGAGAAAATCATCACCTTGTATAATATCATTTGATAGAATTTTCAGTTCGTCGAATGTTTATTTGCTATAACAACGTTTGCACTAATGATCAAAAGGTAGAATGTTCATTTGATGTAATTTTCAGATAGTATAACATGCCAAGCAGCATGTAATGAGGCAAGTCGTTTTTTGGGTTCAAAAAAAATAATAACCTAATCTAACCGAGTCGGTTCCGCCCAAACTATAGTAGAGGGCAGTGACGAAATTCGATAATATGAAATTAGTTCAAATGAAATTCGTTCAAACAAATAATTACATCAAATAAAAATTTACCAATTAAATATTCGGTCAAATGAATAATTCTACGAACTGATATTATTGCAACTGAAATTCGACCAACTGATTTTCGACGAAACGTTGTTCGATCAAACAAGGGTAAACCAAATTTTACATTCATACACCAAACAAGCTCAAACAGTTAATGTATGCAGAAAAAAAGATAACAGCAGCGTAGATAGGGATACTTTGTTTTTTCGAAATGGCTCCTGTCGTGAGTCATAGAGTGACTTACTTTTAAACTATGGCCTAGGCTTTGAAACTTCAAACATGACAAAGGTGAAAAGTCTGGAACTCGGTCGAGACGAATGAAACCGACAAGACAACATTGTCTATATCATCTAAGAATCTAAGCTATTGCCGCTGTTATATTAAAGCCCATATAACAATCGGGCCAAATTAGCTCAAGTTATAGTTCGTTATAGTCACCAATCATCGTGGTATTTTGCCCAGTCACTGAATATTAATTAAGAGCAGGACCAGTCTGCGCGCTGCGGTATCACTCGATCGCGCTGGTGTCGCTCTGTTTATCATAAACATTGTTTAGTGTTATGCGAGACGCTACATTATGTGCTGTGTAAATGTTCACAGTCATGGTTGTTTTGCCCAGCTTCATGGTGAGATATCGAGATTAAAATCTCCACGAGTGAGTCGTCAGGGGTGTGGCTTTGATTCACGGCTGATTGTAATTTCTAAGAACCTAAAACAATATTGTGATTTTTAATAATCTATAACTTTAATAATAGCTTAATTGACACGTAGTGATTCATTGTGGCGGGCGGACGCGTGATTTGTTAGTTGTCGATGTTTGAGTTTTTAATTATACGTGGCTAAAGATGCGTTATTAGAGGGGCGGGGTGTTATGTTCGTCACGGTCACGGCTATCTCCGGGCTGATGGGTGATGCCTTGTTTTTTGACTGAGCAGTCAATCTCTGACAATTTGACGAGGAACATTTTATTGTGGTAATTTACTTTATCAATAGGCACAAAGACCGGGATAAGCTATAAAGTGCCTAGATGTGGCAGAACATGTATGATGTTCAACTGGAACGCTTTTCATTACAGCGGGACTTATAACTATCAACACTTTCCTGCAACAGAGACTCACATTTCAACCTTAAGTTGTGGATATTTCTTTTACTTCATTTGCATTGTTAAGTGATTTAATTGCGAATTTTTAGAAATGTATTTTCAGCTCTTTATAACGAGTACATCACAAACTTACTAGTACACAAGAGATTATACAAAGATTTCATGTCTTTTTTGTTCAGAAGTCTGACCTGAGTGTTGCCTACCGTGGATGTAAACTGAAAGAACGATGTTCCGCCGGTTGGCGAATGAACCCAATTGGTAATTGCTGAGAAATACCCAAATGAAATGAATCCACGTAGATCAATCAATCATGTGATGTGTTCCGATACGTCCCCCGGCGTAACCCACTTGTCGCATCTGCCGGCGCCGAGTTCCAACAAATTGAAGTGTCAGTTTTGTCCGCTGTAGCCACTTCTCTGGTGTAATCACGGGGAAATTAATCTGACCAGCGCTTGCGCCGGTTTCGCCATTGTATTTACGTTGCATACGTTATTATTATGATTTATCTGTTTGTTTTAGAAAATATTTCCTTCTAATACGTGGAATAATTTTATAATCATACAGGTACATAGTACAGGAATTTTAAATAAATTTGAATTCCAGAATCCAATCGTTAATATTGGTTTAATGAATAATGATGTCTTTAGTTTTCACAGTTTTATTCGTAGTTTTTAAATAATTTAGTTTTACTGACTAGGAAGTTAAATGAAGTACTTAGATTGTAAACAACAATGATGTTTTTTCAAAATAAACGACAACAAGAGGAGCCTTAATCACTCACTGCTCTTTTATTTGTGACTAACTAACATAATGTTTTGAGGGGAAAAAATTCAAAAAGCATGTTCAAAGGCTTTAATGTCATACTTCATAAACGCATACGTCATTGTATATCGCGTCATAGTCGTAGGGCGCGCGCCCCGCTGCGCAGTGACATGTCGGTGCTGCCCAGCCTGGGCTAAGACAAAAGACAAATTAATTTTGTACACAAGGCATTTAATTTAAATGTGAATAGCATGAAGTGCGACGAATGGCCGCGGAGAACAATAGCCGGCGCCGACGCACCGCCTTTTTGTTTTACACTCAATGGATGTAAAAAGTACAAAATCTAAGCGCCCAACAGACAATTCCGTATTGTGATATGGACACAGTAATGGAGGGCCGAGGCGCCTAATAGCTTATAATATTAAATGTACGTGATAGACGAGAGGGTCGGCCTATTCTCTCGGACAATGTGTCCGCTCCGGAAATAATCAAGTGTAAAAACCTTTAATCAACAATAAACGCTACAGTTTATCGATATAGATTTGTTTACAGAGATATTGTTTTATGATAGCGTACGATTTTTTATGCTTGAAAGTTAACATGGTTTGATATTGATCTTTAAGATCAGTGTTCACTCCTGCAATAACATGAGTAGAGTTTGTCTAATCTAAACATGATCATTTTATCTATTATGAACTGTACTGCGTGCTTTCTTGTTGAATTAGCTATACGTTGTTTTGGGGGGAAATTAAAGTAGGGTTTCGATTGTCAGATTGACCAATGACGAATACCACCTTATTAAAACGGCATCTCTACATTTGCTTAGCACGTAGACTTTTGCACACTGGAAGCGAGTTCAAATTTAGTTCTAAAGCTCTACATTATGATGCACTTTCAGAATTCTTTAAAAAACTTACTTAACTTTGAAACTGAGCAGTAGCTATTTGAAATACCTAGTAAATAGTGTACATTACAGTGGAATGTAAAATATTATAATAGTTGCCTTCTCAAATTGGAGTGTTCTCATCAAATATTGACTAAACGCAAACAATTTAACACGCCTTATATTTACGGCTACCAATTTGATTTTACGACTTCCATGACAATGCTGTTTACCTATTTGAAATATGAGGTTTGGTATACGTCACTCCACAATGATCCTCAAGATGGAAATAAGTTGCCTCGAGGTGAGGTGGTGCATTCCTGACATGGCACCTACCATTCGTTCCTAGTAGGTGAAGTAACTAATACTTAGGACTGTCAGTCTCACATTTTTAAGTTTCCTTATTTATATCTATCTAACAATGCGCACTGTGTATGATCTGAAGTCCAACATATCGCGTGTGGGACCACCTTTAAGTAAAAGTGAAGCCTGTGACCATCAGTGAAATTTTAAATATGATGTACAACTCAAGTCATAGTCTTAATCCAATGAACGATGTTTATTCGCTTTAGGCCAATTTAAGTTGAGATAACATCGTTTTAAGACTAACACTAAAAACGAATATTAACTAGGAATAGGGTTTATCTATGTGATGTTTTTTTCTTTTAAACAGGCCAATTGCAACGAATAGATTTGAATTACCACCAACACTTACTTAGCCTATAGGCTACTTAGCCTATATACTTAGCCTATAGGCTAAGTAGAGGTGAGTAGAGGTGCTCATCCGTAAAATGGTTAAGGTGTTGAGTTCGACGTCGATTAAACCCATTCAAGGCGCTCACTCGAGATGGCATGAGTGGAACGCTCCACACCTCCTTCCGGCGTGACCTCGTGTTTGCTTTATATCATTAGTCCATCCATCAAGTTAAAATTTTGTTTTGAGTCGTAGCTGTTAGAAGTAACGTTCGATGCGCCCGCGCCCATCAATCAGCGCTGACGCGGGCCTCGGACATGAGCGGGTGTTCATGATGCTGGAACCAGTCGAGACTGTCTCTATCGAATGTGCTTGCTTTTAAAATTATGGGTAAAATCCATTTTAGTATTTCAAAAATATGTTGTAATACAAAAATATGTAGTTTCAATTAACTACGTAGTATACAATAAAATAAACCGTTGTTCTATTAACTTACGAAAGGAAGAAGTAAAACAAATCCTTAAGGAGTTAAACAAAAGCAGTTCAATCCTTTATATACAAATTAAGATAAGGTGCTAAAATCGCAGCAAATGAGGCGTTCATTCATTTTACTTCAATTTGTAAGTACGGGAATAAAATGTTTTGATTACAAAAACGGTCGAGAAAATACTCAAGTTCACACGAATCTCTAACGTTTGGCGCATAGACCCGCGGCCTGCGCAGACGCAACGCCCTTTAATGACAGCCTTCGCGCCGACCCGACACATCCAATTCACATGTTAAATGGAATTCCCTTCGCGCTCCGAAATTACGACCGTCCATGTTATTAAACTGTTTGTTTCTTCAAAAAAATCTTTTTTTTCTTCGGATGTTTTATCCAATTAGTGCTACCGTGTCGAAAGGATAATGCTATGATGAACGCATAAAACGTTTAGCACGTTAAAAGCGGAGCCTTGTCGGCCGCGGTAAAGGACGAAAGGTCTCAAGCTCATGCCGATTTGGGAGATTAGCCGAATTGCCATGATAATGTCGATGCTTGAGTTTTGGTCAACGCTGCTTCATCACTGCTACTCTTATTTTACGAAATACAGGAGATTAATTTAAGCATTTCCTGCTTAACGATGCTACAACATTATTAAAGTGCTGCCCAATTTGAACTTAACGAATTGTTAAGGGTGCATCTCAAAGCAATGGGGAACGTAACAATCTCTTCGTAGGTAGTGAGACAGTATATGCTGTCCCATTGCTAGAAAAAACCTTCATAACTGATATTATGTCATTGTTTTTGTGGGAATAGGTAGAGCCACTGTAGTTTTTGCAAACGTTTTTAAGTTCTCTGTGTCAAACTACTAGAACGGTTTTCTGTAGTTTACGGCAAAACTAGTGCTAAAATTGATCGTACTTAGGCCTCTTTACTATTTCCCCAAACATCTGTTTTCAATGACTGAAAATTAATTTTGGCCATTTGGGTAAAGTAAATTTATACTTACAAGTCATCTGAGGCAAAATTGTAATGTCCACAAATGCATTGTCAGTCCCATAGCTATATAATTGATATAGTATCTTCATAACATATGAATCGAATGTCGATCGACAATATTGAAATGCGACGCGGTCTGCATAATGAGCGAATCACCTCGAGGAGGAAGGCGAGACAGATGATCGATGTTCACAATCGAATGTGAGTAAATATAAAGCATTCGTATTAATCAATTTTAATTGAATCCGATACACTTAATGTATGTATGTATTCATGACTATTCAAATTAATTAGGCCTGTTGTTTGTTTTGAAATACAAATAAAAAATGGAGTAGGTATGCAATTTTGTATTAACAAACAAATCAACTTCATGGCTGGTACACAACCAACTTATAACAGTTCGATGGCTGCATGATAGGACCGGAAACACAGTGATCCCGTATATTTTTTGTCTATTTCTGATTTATATCATTTATATCATTTTATATCAAACAACAATTAAGTAGAGGAATGAAATCAATACGACCACTTTGCATCAATAGTATTATGCTTACCATAATTCACGAGAAAATACTTTTTGTTAAATCTTTTATTATGACATGACATAGTAACTATAGGCAAAAAAATGATTCATTGAGGCGAGTCGTCGCCCACTTGCACTTTTAGCTTATGGCTCTTAAATTTCGCCACCACTTTCTCCCACTTCTTCATGTTTTCCTCTTTCACTGGGTTGAGATTGAGTTCTTCGTCAAGTTGTATTTTGATTCATTCAATTTCATATCCCAACCTGGTTTAAATGTTAGGTACAAGTCAACTTCTTTTTTTCTTTCAACACCTTGCTGTCCAAAAGTTTGATGTGCAGCAGGTAGACACCTGCATTTATAGTTTCAATAATTGGTCAAAGAGAAATCATCTACTCTTTGTCCGTAGAGTACAGGGAACACTAATGTTATAACATATCTATGAAATAAAAAAAAACGCAAGCAAAGCTATGTTCACAATTACCCCGATTGACCTCCTATCGCCACATCACAATGAATGAATCAAACCTTGCTTTCATCGTGAACAGGCGAATCCATCAGCAAGGCCGGTGATTTATCTCGAGAGGGCGCGTACCTCAGGCTTGTTCCTCAGGAGGGATGCTCAGCGCCAGTGAAAGGCGACGGAGCCTCCCGCGGCGGCCGCTGCGGCGCTACCTACCTCCTCACCGTCAGGTGGCGCGCGCACAAATAACGCTATAAATACCAGCTTATCGCAAATCAGCTCGTCTCACCGTGGGGCGATTTATTCATAAGCCCTCGCATATGCTTAACCCCGCTTACATTTATCATCGGCACGCAGCTCAGTCAATTAAATTAAACCGGACCGACCGATGATAGCACCGCACCAGATACCAGATTTTCCCATACGCAGGTTATTTATCGCTCTGTAATTTGTATTTGTATTATTGTCTCGATTTATGTTCGATTTATCGACAAATAGCCTGTTTCATCCCACCGACGCATTTGCTTTTGAGGATCTGCTTTACATAATCACTTGCTGTATCCAACAGAAACTTCCTACTGCTGTTTTTCACCGAAGATCATTTGAACTCAATAGCGCAGCAGATCCGGTGTTCAATAAGATGTCCTTACCTAAATATGTTCTAGGTTTTTCTCTTCTCGTGCGTAGCGGGGAAAACTCCTGCAGAATGAACTCACGGCATTTGACCTCGGCACTTTCGTTGATGAGCTCTGGGTTTCCAGATTTGATGGTGACATTTCCCTAAAAAAGGCCTCTGACGATGCCTACTCTACGAAGTAGGGAAGCCACAAAAGCACCTGGAGTACACAGGCGCTTTCGCGTTTCCATCGTAGCGGTCCAGAGGAACCGCTCTCCAGCACGCTGGCTCCCACCCTTCATGAGGCCTGCTGGAGCCGTGTGTACCCCCGAATTCACAGAAGCAAATCAACGTTGAGCATCCCTCAGAAGTATAGCCATCCCTTTAAGTTCTGTTGACATTTTACGGGACAACATGAGCGTGAGCGCGTGCTTAGCGTTAATTGGCGTTTGTGAATTCGGGGGTTAAAGAGCTCTCGTTTTTATGCATGATGTTCAATACTGTGCGGCCAGTGAAAAATCCACAGCGCCCCACTGTGTATAGTTCAACATTACAATTTTTTTTTTCTAAATCAATTGTTCGACGCTGTTCTCGTAAAAGCTCGTCAAAACTGCAAAATCCAATCAGAAAAGAATTACGTGTCAACGAAAGACTAAAAGTGTCAAAACGTAATGTTGCCAGGTGTGCGCGCGAATTGGCAATGTTGCCAAATATGCGCGCGACGACATAGGTATTTAAGTGTCGGGGATAACTTAATATTGCAATAATAGGTCGATGTATGTTTATTGACACTAATTTAATTAAACCTCGTAGCTAAGTTTCTCAACATGCTTAATTCCCAGTTAAAGTTATGGAGACCGTGTAATGAACACAATTTATAAATTGGCCTCGTGTATTTAATAATTTCCCATTACGCTGATTAGCATAATCGCTGTTTGCTACAACACCACTAATTGTTCACGATCATGGGTTTGTTAATGTTTAGCAAACATAAACTACACTCAATTATGGAAATGAAACTTGCAACTTAAATTTACTTTGGTAGTACCGTGCTTATTGTTCATGCATACCTGGAACATAATAAATTTTAATCGTTCTTGTAATTTACGTCGAGTTCTCATCACAAGTTATTAAATAAAGCACTTTATTTAATTGTAAAACAATTGCTAAGTAAGTTAGTTAGTGATAATTGATCGTAAGTTGTTAGTGGAACTTCTACTTCTAACATGCTTGTAACTTTCAGAAAAGCTAGAGGCTGAAACTAATTTATTTATTGTTTCTAAGTATAACTCTATTCCCAGTATGTGTACAATATATGAGAAAAATACTTTAAACTTTTTATGATACAACAAAACCAACACCAATAAACAACACACGACGGAAACAAATTTGTACCTTGTAATGATATTCAGAAAGCAGAACAAGTGCACCGAGTTCGCAAAAGTGAACGTCAGTTGTATCACTGTTTCTTTATTGTGAACACAATAAAGTTGAAAGTGGCTCGGTAATGTGTTAAACAAGTACCATCATAGTATGAGTACAATGTACGCAACATACTCACGTCCTCAAGTACCCGCAGGCGCCGATACACGTCGCAAACTAAAAATGTATATAAATTATGAAGATTACATGAAAAAGAGAAATGTGTTACATTTAATTTTATTACACACGATAACTTATGGGCTAGGCACGGCACTTGGTTGAAAAACACGTTGTCCAATCGACTCAGATTATAGTATGATATAACATCTTTTGGGGCGAAAGCAAAACTCATCTTTGATTTCAGCGCAACAAGTCTGATTTTTGTTCGAAATTTATTGCAATTGCACACGTTTATAAGATTGTTACATTTCAAAGTTACATACAGATCATTTGTGACATTAAGGGTAAGTTGCACCATAGTAGAAGTTAAAGTTAAAGTTAATTTTTTTGTTAAATTTGACAATTCGACGTCAATTTTGGTCGTCAAATTGTCAAATTTGACAAAAACTTTAACTTTAACTTTAACTTCTACTATGGTGCAACTAACCCTTAAATATCAATTATTTATGGTGTTGAGATAAGGACAGCCTTTCGAGAGGAGAGCCTTATCGAGGCGTTATCTATGCAGAATTCCCGTCGACAACTTACAAGATGTATTTACTCACATATTTCATTAAAATTAAATATGTAGCGATTTAAGTGTCTGATAGCTGCGTTTGAGTGATGAAGATTCCATTAAATATGACTATACAAAATATGCATGTTGTTTTTTTTTCATCTGGCATGTAAGGAAAGATACATCAACAAAATAAGCGTCTAGCACTATTTGATATAAAAAATAAACAAATATGAGAACCTGAGTGTAGCTACATTAATTGAACTACCTTTTGGAATTCAACTTAGTTCTAAACAATTGACACCTACACTCAAAATATTGTAGACAGGACCGGCACAATAATGAAGTTAATTTATGTGCAGGGAGTAGGAATAAAAAATTGAAAAATTCGTTCATTTTGCTTTCACCTTTCTTTAATTTCCTATTTTTACCCCGAAAGAGGGAATTACAAAATGAGAAACAAATTATTTATGATTTGATAATGAATTAAAAAATGGGTGTTCTTTCAATAAAGTACAATTGGGTGTCTCTAACAATGAAAAATACACTTACGTATTTTAAGCACCTACACCTTCAAATAAACATTCCTTTTATCATGAAAATTATTAGATAATTATTTTAAACATTATCAGAACGTAGAAATGAATGTACTGCTGTAATGCATAAACTAACAATTTAAAATGACTTTTCCATATCTTATTTAGCACGTGTTTAAGGTGAACGATTCATGTAACTTATCTGGAACTTTTATCAAAATTATAACTACAGATAGAATTTTATCACACAGACATAAAATAGCTACAAACTTATGACCCTACAATCAGGTATTAAGAAGATATCATGACATTTTGAGAAGGCGTTTCTGCACGGTTTAATTTCTTAGAAAATAATAAGAGACCCACGATGGTACATACTTTCCTAGTCGTACATGGTATTTATGGCACCTTTTAGTATTTTATAATCTTTTTTTATTTTACTGACAGCTGTTCATTAAAAATTAATAATCATTGATCAGCTATGGGATGTGATGATGGTAGGTCTTGTTGATTTAAGCTTCAGTGAACTTTATCATTTGAAGATTGCCGACACCGCATTAGATCCTATCGCGCGTAATTTGTAGCAGACGGACTAATCAAAATATTTGTTTATCGCCGACCGAGCTCGATCGCGATGCTATCGATGCCCATAACGTCACTACGCGTCGGTCGATAGCTTATCTCAGAGGCTGCGACTCGTAACTTTGGCATTAGCCTCCACATCCCTTTGCATGGCCGCGGGGGAATTCAATAAAAGCTTCACTGGACATTCACCGCAGTAAAACGCGAGAAATTTGACAACCGCACTCGAATTCGAGCGAGCTTCGAATGCTCTACCTCGAGATAACATCATCTGACTAAATCGAACGTGTCGATGAACGCGGCACAAACAAAACTCTCGACGACGGGATGTCATAACAACAAACAGCGGAAATATGTCAAGCCTACCAGCTAATGGTGATCATGGGAGAACAAAAAATATTTGTCCATGAAGTCTGCGCTAATGTGTAACCAAGCGAGCCCGCGAGTGACACGGAAACTCTCTTCACACACGTTTGACCTCCAACAAAGGAGTTCTGTTTGTCTTGCGTCGCTACTAAAATATTGAACGAGAACTAAGTGCGTGCTTGTGTCTGCGACGATGCTTGCTATTGACTTTAGGCTATCCACTGCAAGCTAAGCGCTAAGCTAACTGACGAATAAATGTTTTGCTAATACTAGACTTTAACGATGTTTGAATGAATAATAGATACTTCATATTTATATCCTTAACAGAAAATTTAACAAGGAGTTTTCGGAATAGACGTATTCTAAGTTTTTACATAAATTAATTGACATAAAATTACTAAAACATTTCTGGTAGTTTTAGTTATTAAAATATGCATAATAATTTGTAACTTACATTGATAAACTTAACCAAGACTCGTACCAACTTAAAATTTACATTTGGGGTTAAGTTAATCTTGTGTTTTATTGGTCAAGTAATATTTTCAACAAGGTCTCAAAATGAGATTATACATATACATAGGTACGTGCCCGACCACCTCACCTACAAATGTTGAATTAAGCCTTAGCATTGTTTTTTCTGTTTCGATAACTACTATAGTCTAAGGACTAGTAGGCGTAGTAAGTTACGCTTTCGTACAATGATATTAAAATAATGTGCTATGTGGCAATAACTTATTTGAAGTTGTCATGAAATGAAAAAAAACCGTTAAGTAGTTCTCCATTACTGTGCTTGTCAACCCCATATCTGGACCTCACGGCTGCTTCCCACCAGGTGGTGTGAGGTAATCTTGAAGGCCACAATGAAAATGTCGCATTAGATTTGACCAAGAACTAAAGTCTGTTTAGTTTTTCATGTTGCTGACTGTACCTACACATTTACCATTGAATCTCATCCCACAGAGCAGTTTGTAGCGCTGTCCACAATCCTAACGCGGCGTTGTCTCACGCGCTATTTGCTCGCGTCCGCGGTTCACTGCCACACGAGCGATCTGTAAAGTTCACTACGTGCACCATCCGCCAACAGCCACTGACCCGACCACTGCTCAGTTCACGCCACATTTCCACGTTATGACGTAACTGATCGCCTTCCAGCGATAACATGACATCCTTGCGCTTGACACTGAAATAAGATCATGTTTGTCTCGTTTACATGTGCATCAACCTTCAAGTGTTTGTAGGTATATCTTAAAAAACGTGGATGTCAATCAGAATTGAGCACGCCGTCAAACTCATGCCGTCCCGTAAAGTGCCTTTGGAACAAGAGACAGCCATACTAATGGCCGCTCAACTTTGATTTGCGTTTTGGAAATCCTGGGGTCCTGTATACACCATAATAACCATAATAAATGCTTGTAAAGGCTTACTTTACTAAAGATGGACACTTTTGCTTTGATGTTGGAAAATAAACACAAATCACTTCTTAAATACCATAAGATATTGAAATAATTATACCAAAGTCAGCTATAGCTCTGCCGAGAGTATTATTGGCTCTATGCCAGTACTATACAGGGCGTAGAGCGACAATTAAATTCTTCAGAAATTCATCAAGTCGTCGCAAATGAGCTCACGCTTCCATTATTAAACTGTAACGGCTGCATGTTACCGACAATGGTAACGAAGTCATGCGGCGACTTGTTCCAATATTGGAAGATTTTGTCTCAATAATTCCAAAGGACTAGGACTTGTGTCACGCGAGCGCTGCCCAGGACCAATTAGTCGGCGCCGGGGCTTGAACACCGCACAATAAATCAATAATTATACCGTCCATCTACTGGCAAATGCTGATTTATTTGAGCCTTCTGGCCACGCTCGGCGCTGAATGTCGCCGGAGACTTATTATTGCCTACTGCTGATACTAGCGCATAAACTAAATGTGTACCAAGAAATACGCTGCTACATTTTCAGAGCAATTTTTAAAGTAAAGCAATACTAGTTAGTTGTTGCTGGACCGTTAGATTGGACAGTTCAGTATAACATTGCAAGTGTATCGGACATCTTTAGACCATGATCGCTGACAACTGAAAACTGTACAAGCTGGATGACAAGAACAACCGGATTAACTTAATTACATTTCTATTAAACCTAATAAAGATAAAAACATCTAGACACAGAAAACCAACATACGAGTAGTAATGTTCGTCGCATGAATTATGCCCTGGTTGATGGTGAAGTTTAATTAATGATTGTGTGATAATGGTATTAACTATGTCTGTTTAAAATCTCATCTTTTAGAAGTCTCCCATTAGAGATGAGGTTATAATGTTGATTCACTCCACTTTTTGAGTCCAAACATCATAAGTATGTAAAATCAAAGGAATTACATACTCTACTTACAACTGGGCATGAACAAATTGCGGTAAAGTAAGCGAAATAGACAAGCTATCCCGGGCTTCAGTACAGCACGCAGGTCACATTCCAAATAAATAATGAGGGATGAGACATCTGAGAGGACCGTGAGAAGTCACTGACATTTAAAACTGAATTCACTTCAATACCGCATTAGTAAGTCTATTTAGACTAATCGGCCACTTCTAATTCTGACAAGTGATTCTTGTGCATTGAAACGATTGCTTTTAAGCTAAGGTCGTGCAAACTTTCTGTATTTATTTAACTAATAAGTAAGTTTTGGAGCGCGGAAGCTATCTATTATCTGCATTTGAAACTACGAATTGTTCAAAGCCTTATTCTCATGACATACTGGCACAGATTGTGTGCTTATTCAGTTATCCGAGCTAAAGGGGATTTGGAAGTTTCCCGCAATCAGCAAAGGAACCCGCTAATACGTCGAGTATAGTAAGTGTTTGTGTAGCATTTCTTTGTTAATTTCTCTCTAAGCGGCACAAAGTGAAAGATTAAGTGTGGTGTACACTGTGCATTAGCAAGTGCGTCCGATCTGAACTGGGCTGAGTTTCACACACGCTGGTCCCTTGTTTGCTCAGGGCATTAGTGCCCCAGCGTAACTGTCGCGGTGCAACTTCGTTACAACACGGTCTTACCAACTCTAATAGGCGGTGGTCTAACTCATTCAGAACCGTTGTTAAGGGCCTACTTTTATTTTTAAAATGACATTGAAGATGCTAGAATTTCTGCTCTCGACGCACATAAACAACGGTTAGCATGCGTCTTCGACTAGCAATCAAAACATAAGTGCTCTTGAGATGGTGCGTGTTAATCTTTAGTATTTTAATTTAAAGTAAATTAAAGACATTGAACAACTATCTTACGCAGAACGTGTATGGAGTAGTGACGTGAGCGAGGAGCGTGGCTGCGCCTGCGACAGCTCTCCGTCACCACGAGGGCCCTCCGGGGCCACCGAGTGTTTTCCTACACACACAACGAGCAGACGTGTTAATTCTTAGACACTTGGTTTTTTCATCGCGGTGATCGACGACTGTGGGAACGGTTTTGGGTGCCTTCGTTAGAAGTACCTACTCCACGGTAACGAGTAAACAGCCCGAATAACTTCCAGTATCGCTGTTAAGTGGCTGGTCGGAATTTACGACAGTTCACAGGTAGGTAATAGGCGTTCGCGAGTGAGCTATCCGAAGACCGATTGTTGTGCGTTACAACATCCCGTAAAAGCGTGTTATAAAAATGATTTTCGTTTCCAATTTGAGCGTTATTGTCTGCGAGACGAGAAAGTTTTCTGTGGCGCCGACACCAATAAAACCGTCGGCAGCGATGAGCACACGCTGCTAAGCCAAAATGTGCTACAGATGGCCTTTTACCAAATTTAAAGGAATTAAAATTGGGTAAATTGAATCATTCACCAAGAACAACCAAGAACTTATCTATGAATGAATCATTCAAAAGATCAATAAAAATAATAAATATATAAAATAATAAATATTTAAATATATATTGTCGTCAGTAATGAAAAATGTGTATTGTAAAAAGTTCGCAATTGTGTATGACTAATTCTAAACAAGAATAACCTTCTGCTAGTATAGGTAGGTTAGATGCAAGTAGGTAACGGATTATTCTGAGTCTTGGTTATCGTTTTGCTGATATCCTGTGAGGCCGCGCCGGGCGATGGTATCGGCCCGCACTGACCATATATTACTCTGACAGGATAACAATAAAGCTGGGTATCTGTTAGCGCCGGAGTAAGTGAGGAGCAGGACAAATGGACGGCCTGACCTGGCGCAGACGCGCCTCCACTGGAACTTTTATCAGCAACATCCACCAATCATTTGGCCCATCACTATATTTCACTCGAAGACAGCACAGACAAATAGATTTGAAATTAATTTGAAAACAATCCTTCGATTTGTAGAGGAATCGATTTTCTTTGTAGATCAGAATAAGCTTCCTTGATTGATAGGATACCATTTGATCGAAGACATCAGCTTGCATTGATTAAACCCTGGTTTCTGTAAAAGCTTCTTGGCCAAGCTTTCTAGCTGTATCATCGTATACTTATTTTATCAACGAAAGTTTCAGGTATGGTTTACTTGCATTTTACCATAGATTTGCCTGCGTTTGGGCATACTTAAATAAACTTTATATTGCTAGTACCTACTAGCTTCAGAATAAAGTTTGGTAATGTCCCACCACAGTATTTTTTGCTTTAGTATTATGTCAGTTATGATAAAAACGTAGAAAAAAATTTTTTTTGTTTGTTGTAAGCATCCGTTGACAGGTTGTCACAAATCCCATTCGAACATCGGATACCAATATCAGTCCATGAATACATTAAGCAGACAAATTGAATTCTCAAATAGATTTACATAAATAATATGCAATAGCAGTGCTATTATAATGCTATAACGCGTTGTAAGACAATAGGTGAGCAGGGTCCTCCCACCTCCCACGTGGGTCGTTGGTAGACCCGCGCGGGCGCATGCTAATCGCCTCTAATCACGGCTCGATCGAGAACTGATTCATCTTGCTCTTAGATCCTATATTCTGTTTATTTACCAATCAGTATACTTAAGGGGGGTTAGGCGGTCAACGAAAATTCAGATTTCGTAGCTCTTCGCGCCTGAGGTAAGGGGGTGGGGAAAGAGGTGAGCGTCCGCGTTTAGTATGGAATCAACGTGCTCGAAACTAAAAATCGTAAGCGCCATTCACATTTTTATCAAAAAGTGAATTAAAATATCTAGTATTTTCTAAATCTAAAACAGTCACGAAATCGAGGATGTAATGTTTTTGTGATTTTATACGAATTATTATCGTAGAATGCGGTTGTAATGAGCATTTATATGATATTTTAGAGGTAACTTCAGGATTTTTTTCTATCGAGCAAAGTTTTTCTAATCGTGTTTTGGAAACAGTCATCCCATCACACATGCTTTTCTTTAATACATATTAGAAATTGCAGTGCGAAAAACATTCAATATTTTCAATTATAGCTCATAGATAACAGTCCATTTTGCCGTTTTCACCTACTAAGGCCACTTAATACCGCACTCGACCGTAAAAGGAGATATATTTGTCTAGTGTCGTTCTCTATTAGTAGGTGGCAGTGAATCGGCGCCATATGTGGTCGGAGTTAGCGTCGACTTTTAAAGAATATTTTTTGTTAATGGTAAATGTAAATGAAACAAAATCATTAATGTTTACCTCCCTCATTCTCCTCGCTAGCCTTTTATGGGCACTCTCGCTCGCTGGAGTAAAGCTCGGAGGACGGAACTCTCCGTTATCTGAATGTTTTTTTTTGTTTTAAGAAGTGTCTGATAATCTTCATGATTTTAATGTGAGATGCAAAATATTTTGCCGTGCGTATGTGTGTCATTAAACCTTTGCTATAGTGACAGACTTTCCTAACATTGGACGATGCAAGTACCTACTATTCAATTTATAGGTAACCCGTGATATATTTTTGGAGGCCCTGGTATTTATTTCGGTAATGGTGTATTATGTATAAAAAATGTGTCTTAGGTCTATAGTAAGCAGGGGAAGTACCGAAAAACGACTTAAATAATTTATATTTTAAAAGTATGTGAAAAACTTGGTACATAGTTAAGTATTTAAACTTTTTAGATTTTGATAAAATAAAGCGCTACAAGTTTCTCCGATTGAAAAAATAAGAACATAAGTGACACTTATTATAATTTAAGCACAACCAAAAATAAAGCATGCTTATTTTGACTTTACCTTTTAAGTCGTGCCCATTCATTATATCGTTTTTTATCGTTAGGTAACCGACCGTGGCGCCAGGCGCGTCGCATATCGAATTTCGTGTTGATTGCGAAAACCAGCGTGTGCGCAGGTGGCAGGTCTGAGGGGGAGGGGGGTATGGGGGGCTGAAGGGTAAAGGGGGGTCTAGAGGTGTGCCCAGTGGCAGTACCGCCCAACTCTTTGTTTACGTAACGCCCCCGCTCATTACGAACAGCTGTTTCGCAATTATATCAGGTAATTACGCTTTGAATGGCTTGTTTCGCTCTGAGGAATATATGAAGTCATTATAAAGTAATTGAGGTACAACTGTATTTATTTACGGTTCTGCTATCTTTTTCTGAGCAGGTAGTAATGTAATGTGTTTATGAAAGCTGGGTGATAATGACTGCAGTGTTAAAAGTGAGGTTATGTTGTTTTTTTGCTGAAAAGATAATTGGAAATCTGCTAAAGAAAACAATTTAACGCATTAAGAATCTATGAATACGTTACCTTTAAAAGTAGAGTCTTACCAATGCACTGCAGCTCTTATCATGCTGAAGCTTGCGCAATGCAGTTGAAAGTTTGACGAAAACAAGTTTCCTTCTTATATCACAATGGGACGATTTGGCAAACAAAGCGGACATGACCCATATCCATAAGTATCTATTACAATGTTAGTATGCAGACATTGTCCCGAGATGAGCAGCCGAAAGGTGTGGGCGCCAGTTATACTTCAGCTGCGAACAAAGAAAAAGAACCTTAATGTCTAGCAATAAAAGCAAGATAGAACTAATCTACCAATGAGTTCAGTTTAAGGTGTGACTGTGAGGTTGAAAGGATTTCAACTCTGTCGAGTCTCTACATGTGCACTATTTACCCGCAACCACCTCAACTACAAATTTTACACCTCAAAATAAAATAATGTAAGTATTTTTAAACCTGGATTTATTATTAAAGAACAAGGTCAGACTCATTTTAATTTTTTTCCCTTTATCTGTTGGCTGTTGGTTATGTATATATGTGTGTGACTCTTTGGCCTTAACGTAGCCCTTGGGTTGTTTGGCTTTTCCTTCATCTGTTGTAATTATTTCCTCTACTTCTGGCACCTCTTCCATCTTTTTCCGCTTTATAGTGTTTTTTAGGATGTTGACATCTCGCCTTTTAATGTTTTTTCAAGAAACCTCAGCGTGTTTCTCCATTATACTCTCGGAATGTTACCCCTTAGTAATGTTACATTTTTCCAACTTTTTTTTTTCTCCCATTGATTCCTTCTACAATACATCTCAAGCAATAATAGATGTTCTCTATTCCAAACGAACACAAACAAAGTATTATGTTATAACTTTAAAAAGTTTAAAAATCAGGAACAACTAATTCCTTTTTTAGGAAGCAGTCAAAGTTACTTTCTACAGTTTCTAAGTCCACGATATCCTTTTGATATTCTCCAATTAAGTACTTGAATTATACTTTAAAAAAAACTTTTAATTATTTATCTTAATGTTCGACCATGTTCAAATTAGGTTATGTTTGCGTAGACAATCTAATAAACGCGGAAAAAGAAGTACCTACTTTGGCGTAACGATTTACGAGAACGTATCTCTGGGTAACGAAGTTGAAGCGCAGACGGCGCCTCGACCCGTTACTTACGCCTACTCACATCACAGCTATTCTGCTCGCTTCTACACATTCGATTTGCACATTTTACTAAAACTTACTTTAAAAAACACACAAAAGGAAATGTTATTTTTTAGTATTTGGAGCTCAGAAAATAGTGAAAGTATTTGAAGCTCAGAAAAAAGACGAAATACTTTTAAATTCATTGATTCTTGCACTTTAATTCACACCGCACCATCGCACCATTTAGAAAAACTTAAGAGCTATGGATACTAAGGCAACGAATAAACATTTCTAAATACGAATCTGACCTTTATTCAGCACTTCGCGTCGTTAGCTAATGATCTGTTATGCATTTTTCTGTTATAGATACTCGTAGCAATTGTGAGACAATTTATAGACAGCGCTAAAAATAAAAGAAAGGTAGATTCAACAAAATGTTCTAGATTTTTGTGACAAATGCACTAGCTAGCTCATTAAATAGACCGAAAAGAAACCGGCCCACCATGAGACGAACCCTGGCGACACCGGTGCTAATTCATCATATTATTTTCTTAGTCACTGAATTATTAGTTGAGCGTTTGTACTTATCAATCATGTCCAGTTTGTAGGCATTAGACCACTAATTTGTATTTGTCCGTGCATAAAACAATGTCATTCAGTTTAATGTCAAAGCCTTTTAATAACTACTTTTACCGCTTCTCGCAATAAAAATTCGAACCACATTTGACATGAGTCATTTTTCAATTCTTGTTATTTTTTAAAAATTATGCATTATGTTAAAGTAAAGAAATACCAAAATAGAACATTCAGAATAATGTTCAAATCAAACCATTTCTACGGGTAATTTGGTTCATGAAATAGAAAATTATGCTATAAAAGTTTATTAATACTATCGTTAAATTCTTTGAGTGGACTTCAAATCACTCTAATGTAACCATTGGTTTTAAAATAAATCGGTTATAGTTTCCATTGGGCATTCACAATTAAGTTCCACTTCAGTTGTTCTGTGCTTTGCATAAAGATGTGAATAAACCGGTATAGATAAATTTTATGTCGCATTCGGCTCACTAATGAGATGGAAACGGAAAAATTAGGATGGTTTCTATAAGACGGCGCCATCGCGGCGACTCGAGTGGTTAACCACAAACGCCATGCGTTATAATGTCCACACGGAACACACTTAACGGTTATGAATAGCCAATGAGTGTAGCGTATTTGTACATGTACTGGCAATACAGCGACTGCTAAAATAACACTCGATAAGCAACAAGCGTCAAGATTGCCGCGTTGTAAGAATTCTCCTACGCTTGCTTTTTCTAAGCACTTAGATAGCACAAAGGGCCTCTTGGAAATGCTAAGCTTAAGTAGTCTTAGTTAAAAATATACAAAATCAATGCTTTGCACTTTTATTTAAAGCTAATCAAATAAATGATTTAGCATGATTTCCTATTTTTCTGCAATACGTACTTACAACCGAATAGTATCGGAATAAACGGTCAAAACTAAAGTATAGTGTAAGAGGCTTTTTAAATACTTAGAAGATCATATTATTTACTTGTTATACACTGAATAAAGTCACTAACAGCTAAGTGTCACATACATTCAAAGCATAGCACATCTTAAGCGGCACTATCGATAAGTAAACTTAAACACCATTTGACAATTTGTCTCCAAAAAAATAGGTGACTGGCGAAGTTAGTAAACTAGAAGACACTAAATATACCTACAATGTTTTTATTATACCATCACGTATGCTCATTTGTTGTTTGACTACCTTTTGCGCGCGATGACAAATGCAAACGAGAAATATGACAGTTACATAAAACTTACCTTAAAACTTAGCATACACAAAACGAAATCACACTTCCAAGGTTTTATGCAGCTGGTGAAATATGGCATTATTAGTTTATCCTATTCACACTTACACAATACCGCCAAAAAGTAGGCGCCTCGCAATTATCACTCATCGTCATCAGTAATCCAAGATGAGGTTAAAAGTTACGCAAAACTATTAAGGACTTTACACGAACCGACTGTGAGTTGCTCGATACTCGGAAAGCTAACGACGAACTATGATTAAATATAAAAGTGAATGTGTTTTTTTGGTCAATTCTCGCTCTAAAACAAATAAAAACGAACCCGTTCCTAAATCCAAAATAAAATAAAATAATATTAACCTATATATATTAATCATGCTCCAAATAATTACTGTAGCGCAAAATTCTAGCTTTTCTAGCTTACTTAGCACATCAAAATGTTATCATTGGGTTAGTGCCAATGCAAGTGCCGTTAATAAAAGCTTACAAAGTTTGCCTACTACCAAAAATCTGTCAATGTAAATCCCATCTTACCTATCAAAATCCGCCAACACAGCGCCGACGCATCGCGTTTTGTTTATGCGTGAGTCAACGAGTGACGATTATAAATTAGCAGCGATTCTTCTCCGTTTCGACATGGAGAACAACGGTGCACCGGAAATGACTCTGCGCTTGCTCATCCGAGGGCCCTTGTTGCGCACGCGATCTCATCTATTGAGCACTCAATAGCGCAGGGGTGGACCACATTTGTTTACAGGGAGATAATGCGATACTACTTTATTTTAGAACCGTTTTTTATTAGAAACACTAGGCTGTCTGAGAAAAAATAAACAGTATAAGCATAATAGTAATTATTATTAAGTATGAAGAAAGTGGAAAACGTTTAGCGTGTTCCACCTTCGACCCCGTCATCGCATACCATCAGCCGAGACTGGGGTCAAACGCAAATAATAAAGAAAAAGGTTGAAATATGCAAATATAAATATTTTAAAAATATTATAATTAAATTAGTTTGATGAGGAGGTGGTCATTAAAATATTGATATCCGAAAGATAGAGATCTTTAAGAATGTTTAAAAATCACGGAGTTCGATGAAAGTGAAAGTTAAGGTGCCTAAGTAAGGAATATTTTAGAATAAACAGAGAATTTAAGAACTTATAAATTGTTATAGAAAACAATCACCCAAAACGAGGAATCATAGCAAAACCTCTAGGTTCTGCCACCAAAGTAAGCGTCCTTCTGTCACCTTCTACACTCAAGGCCATGACGGAAGGCAGGGTTTCTAGATCACTAAATTATTATCTTTCTGGAGTTGTGTATTCCTTCACAATCAACTCAGCGATTAAATCAGAAATAAGATGACTACAAGAAGCAAATATATTATTTTGTTAGAAATGACATGAAATGCATACCTGGTACCTTTAAAATTGAAGGTATTCCACAAATTTCCTGAGGATTCCGTCATTTTCTGCCTTGGTAGCAATAGGACATCTCTGAATTATGCTCTTTAAAGATCAGTTTGCAAATGGCGGAGAAATCACTGGACATAAGAAAATAATCCTCCACTCATATAGAACCCCCTCCTTTTTTGTCGTTAGTTAATACAAAGATAGTATTCTCAACAAACCTTACTCCCAGAACAAAGGAAAGTGTTACCACAATGCCAGGTTGCCGATCCCCGCCGAGGCATAGTTAGTCTCCGGAACACACTGCGCACGCAATAGGCTTCGTATTGTCACTTGTAATTTTCCGCTATAAAAGCTCCTCTAATCTCGCAATCACGACGTTTTCTTTGCCTCTGCCACTGTATTGAAATGTGGCTATTCAAAATGTGACAGAACTATTAAACGGACTATGTGTATAATAGATACGTTTGTTACAAATATGTTTTTACTAGAAATAAATTATACCCACCAGTGTCCACATTTAAAAAAGACCTATTATTTTAAATACAAAAAAGACTACTGCCTCTAGCAAAAGTGGTTTGATTCTTCTAATTTGAATCTAGCTCGTGCCACGTGCTCGTGCTCGTTATGGGTTTGAAGACAAGGTGCCTCTGCCTAGTCATGGAATAGTAATAAAACGAAGATCGCATTAAACAAAAAACCCGGTAATTTCATCAGTCAGAGGACTCATAACAGAAAGCGATCCATTCACCTAGGTATAGTGAGCCCCTATATAGGTGTGAATCGTTAGGTGAATAAAAGAGGTCAATCGAAGTCTACGATAGGTAATACCAGCGTTCTGCGTATGTACTTACCTCTATAAAATATTGCACATTATCTGGCTACCTTGTTGATATACGAATACAACAATGTACGTTGCTTCCAGTGTCACATTTCATTTACACAATCAAGATCCGCGCATTGATACTATTGGCTATTGAATAGGTTATTCTACGAACCTACTATAAATCATGCTAACAAGGTGTGCTTGTGCCTGCGAAGGCAAACGTTTATCCTTTTGTGCGAGATGAGCACAATGTAATGCGCGCGGCGATTCCGCCCTAATGACTTGCGTGCCTTAACGAACTATTAAAGGATCTCGGATGTCAAGCGACGAAACCTGGGAGGCTATTGAAAGGTCTACATTGAAAGTAAATAATCTGACTTTTAAATACAATTTACATTTAAGATTAACTTCTCGAATATTGAAGAGGTAACTGTGCTCGGAATGAAGGCAACACGTGACGTGGCCGGCCGGTATGCAAATATATGTGTGCGTGTGCCAAGTGTGCCGTGCATCGGTGCCTCGGAGCGCACACACACGACTGCACCGCGCCGTTCCATTCATAAAAGCATGGCACTATCTAGCTATGAATTAATCGCAACATTTGAATATGTTTACGCTCACAAAGGAAGCGGCCATTCAGAAAAACTCGCCCAAAAACAGGTTTGGCACGTGTCAATGAACGACGGGAACACTTTGGACGGCATCGTCGGCCCGAAGTTGCCGGGTTAGATGATTTAAGCGGTTTAATAGACGCTAGTTTGAATAGTTAGTTTTTATCAATTATAATTTAACGACATCCGGTGACACTTGGTCGTTTGTTGTCGAATTTCGCAAACCGGTTAAAATTTTAACGATGCCATACTAACTTTATCTACTAAAATATAATAGGTATACAACTTTGAAACGTAATAACTGAACTGACTTTATTTGTTAATAAAAAAGCTTTGAAGAAGTGCATGGAGAGCAATTAAATTCAAAAACACATAACTGGACGTTTTACCTGAAGGTGCTAAAAGTGTAAACATTATTTTAATAGGATGTTAGTAAAAATTCACAGTTTTTCAGAGAGCAACTAAGGACACCCAAAATTTTAAAATATTGGTGTATCATCTTCATCGTCGGCGTCTGATATAAGTAGACCTTTGTTTAATATTATGGTCTTCAAGAAGAGCGTTCTCATTGTTGCAATGGCTGAAAATGTCTATCTGAAACTTACTCCTTAGTATAAGATACTTACAATGACATGAACTTTCTGTGAAGAATATAACCATTCTACAACAAGCACATAACATCCTTGTTCTAGAATGTTATAAATAATACAAACGATAATGTTTTTAATCTCAAGTTATTCATCAGACCCGGCTCCAGAGTGTCTTTGTTGCGTATTGCTATAACAACATTGATTCTTCATAAAATCTAGGTAAAGTACTCGCCAGTATTACGAGTATGATGTCACCTCTACATTTAATCCAAGCAATTCGGCTTGATAAACATATTTAGGCCTTGCTCGGCGCAAAATGACACTTCTAATCAAAATTCTATAGATTGCCGAGTCTGAAACGAGATCGCTTGGTCTATGAATGAAAGTAGGCGACCTTCAGGGCTGGACGTAGGCGCAGTGTTGCAAGTACTGGCTCCATTCACAAAGCCGGTGGGCGTCAGTTCGTGTCCATGTAACGCACTAGTAACACATAAGCCGTTTTGTATCATGATTCCTAATGAATACGTTACTCTGTCCTTAATTTTTTTGGTAGGACTAATGAGAGTATGCAAATGACTTATGTTCTTATGCTCTTATGTACGAACATCAAATGCTTCAAGGTGGACAATTCTTCGGCATTATTATACTGTAACTGTTGATAAATGTGTAGTAAATTTATTATTTTATTTATCATGTGGGTCATGAGGTGACCATGGCGCAGTTGTGGCAGTGGATCGGCAACGATCGCTATTTGTAAGCAACACACGCCGGGTCAAAATTCAGTGATGTGTATTTCGGGCATCTCCGTGCTTCGGAAGGCACGCCAACCAGTTGGTCACGGTTGACGTCGCTAGATGTCAGTCCTTAAGCCTGGTCAGGAGCCTTAGGGCGGCTTGACTTAACTAACATAAACAAAAAACTGTTTTTTGTAACCTAGACAATATTTCCTCTCATCCGATACAAAAAGGAAAGGAAAATAAAGCTAAGATGGAAAAAATTACATCACATTACATTACATTAGGTATTTCCATACCTAGACAAGGAAGAATCGTGTGTCTCAGGTTATCAATCCTCCACCCCAAAAAAAGAAAAACAAAAAAAGGGGCCTGGAGCAATGGAGCTATAGTTTCATAAAATTTCATCTTTACTAGGTATATAATGTTCAGCTGTGCAACAAAATTAAAGCAGCAGATTAGACTTGTATCAAATCTCGAACCAACCAGACCAACCAGATCCAGGGAAGATAGCATTAGAAATAGTAATAGTCAACGTTCCGTTTGCGATCACATCTGATGCATTTTAATTTAATGCGATTGCTAATCTGTTGATACTGGCTGAGAACATTCATTAGACTAAAGTAAGGTGCCAAAAAAATAAGCAGGCACGTTTACAATAACAATTTGTAACATCTTAGTAGAGGTAGAGTATGCTCTACCTCTACGGTCGGCTGGATTCTTTTCGATAGAAACAACTTCCGAACCGGTGGTAGAGTTAAATTAAGTGGTTACAACATTATTTGGTCTTACTGATTTTTCTTAAACACTTGTAAAGTTGACATGAAATAAATGCCTTTCAAATGAGCAGTAAAAGGATAGTGCAATCATAATATTTGAAAGAAAAATGCGGTTCCTGTCTGAGTACTGTGAGGGTTAAAATGAGTGATGTTATACTTTTTGTGCACACTGCAGTTGAATTTAATTTCATACTTTTTGCGTTTTGGGTTATTGAATGAGAATTAAACACTGATAAAAAAACGTTACCACGCTGTCCCTTTACCACGTCAAGTTTTATTTCGCTCGTTGAAAATGGACCTCGGAATATTCTGTTCATAATGACGGCAACACTCAGTGAACCTCTGACTACCTTAGGTTATGTTAAAGCTAACGTTTTTCAGGCAAAAATATGTATTATTCTCAGCAAAAAGATTTCTCTGTCACAATTTAGCGTGCTGCGAACACACGACAGCTAGTTAGCTGATAACTATCTCCCTGGCACCGCCATCTTTATGGCGCTCAGTTTCTTAACTCCTCACCAGATGTGCGATTAAACGCTAAACCAATTTAACTGAGATAACAGCGTATGGATAGCATGAAGTCGAGCCGTTGATAACTTGCAGGAAGGTCCATATGTTGCTATCGTGAAGATGATGGGGCACTATCAATAAACGACATCGATAGATCTTGGGTTGTTAGAGTTTCTGGAAACAGATACTGGTAGCAGTTAGAGCGTAGCACGGCCAAGGTGCTTTTACTATAAACACACTGTGTATTTCCATTATAATAAATAAAGGTTGTTTTCAATACAATCATGTATCACCCTGTAAAATGCAACTTCGTTTTTTCATAAAAAAAAATAGTTTTAGTTAAAAAGTATGACAAGTATAGTTGAGGTGCTAGTAAGTACAGAATCACAACTAGGTATCGAATTATTTTTTCAGTTTCGGTATATTTAAAAAAAATACTCCATGGAGAAAAAACTAGTAAATTAAATTGTACATTAGTCACTTTTTTATCATTTTCTGTCATTTTATTATTCCTTTTATTATTCTGTATTTCTATATCCTTTACATAGGGGCCCCTTATACTGCTGACATAAGACCCATTTTGCAAAGTTTTATTTAAGGTTAAACACCTCTGTACCTAGTTTAAAACAATTGCCCCTTGACTGACATTAAACTGTTATTAAGGTTGTTATTTTTTTCTGAATTTAGTTTCTCTTACAACTTCTTCAACTGTGCAGGTATATTTATTTGATATTATAAGAATCTCATTGAGACGTCTACACTTTCAACGTCCCACTCAATGGTCCCACTCGGTTCATCTATAAATGAACGTCCAATTAATCAGGATAATAAAGTTCCTCTTATTTCTATTTATAAGTAGTAAAACCGATAAAACCAAAACATAGGACGATGTTTCAATTCAACATTCGTAGTCAACAGTATATATCAGTTTGCTAAATATGCTATGTTTGCTGGGTGAACTTTATAATATGTAGAGAAGATATCTTTTTTGCTCGACAACAAGTAGGTATCACAAAATGGAGCATACCGTATCACATGGGTTTAAAATGAATATTATATTTCCAAAATAATTTGTTCTGAGTTTCAATAATCCCAAGACTGGACCTTTTTATCTTCTTGTAACCCAGTCAACAAAATGTCAACTCGTGTTTCAATAAAGTTGGGCTATATTTATATACAGAGGAGAAAAAAAATAAAAATACCAAGAATTCGTTTAGCAATTAAGGAAACAATCAATAACTAAAATTCTGTAACGGTACCTAACAACACCTCCATTTTATTTAGTTCTCGCCCCAAATATTAACTGCAATAAATAGCTGTAGGTATATCAATTATAACTTAGTTTACAAGGAAAAGCAGATACTAGATCTGAATTAATGGTTTGGCCGGTATAACGGCTAAATGCCAATAACCAACGCGTGTTTTTGGGTGATAACAGGAATCGTACTGTTTCGTTACCTATCATCATCATCGTCATTTTCAGCCACATGACGTCCACAGCTGAACATAGGCTTCCCCATGGATTTCTAGGCAGGCAGCCTGCATCCACCGAAACCCCCCCCTTATCAATTTATCCGTGGATAGCCTACATACACTGCGTTTGCCCTTAAATGGTCTTCAATCTAGAACTTTTCTGAGCCCACAGCCATCAAAGATTGAACTACAAGATGTTAATAAATAAGCCTAGATTATCCCCGGACAGATCTAATCTGTTCCTGTTTACATTGGCCAAGTTTTCTAGGCTGTCGCCAAGGAAAGGGCTTATCGGTACAATTTAAACTGTAAACATATTGGAACCCGTCGTTACACGATTTATTGTTCACCTATCGTTTATCTAAGCTCTTTTATATACGGTGGCCCTTGTTGGGTTCATTGCTGTAGAATATTTTCCATTTACGCAATAGATGATTGTTTTTACATGCAAATAGCTTGTTGTAAATACATCGCTTGCTCCACGATTACATATCAGATTCAGTTTCCATTTATCGCTCGAGCATTATACGTACAAGGCTCTAATTTTGCTAAGGTATAACATGGCTCTTTGTAGTTGCCGTGGATTTAGCATTAAATTCTAGAATACCACTTTCGGACGCTTTATGGCCATGTATTGCTTAAGTTAGTTATCCTACTTACATAAAATGAAACCGACTGAACAGTATTTGTTAGACTAAGCAAAAAATATGCAAAAGCCTCACTGACTTTTTGTGCTCAATTTTATGTTTCAACCCAACATAAAAAAACCATTTGAGATCGAAGTACAGACAAAAAAGATGGCCCGAGTCTCATTTACCGGCCATTTAAAAGTTCTCAATGGCGTCTCAGATCGGGCCCGTAACCATAATTTTCGTTAGGTAATTTGAATGTGGACTTAAAGCCATTATATGGAATTAATAGCCCGTTCACCAAACAATTACCGGTCCGGTAAATGCTATCAGCAAAATCTATGGGTTGAAATCTCATAACCTTTTGCCTTCGAGTCAAATCAACCGTGAGTATTGAGGCTGTGGACTGACCGCTGAGGCCGTTTACACCTCACGTGAATCTCTTAGAAATAATAAAAGTGTAGTATTGTTACAAATAATTTGATAAAGACCTTTACTTCATAGACGAACGACTTGAGAGACTACTATTTTGAGCGTGTTTCATTTGAGATGCCCGTAGAACAGTGGCAAATCGGCAACGATATCCAAGGTTAGGCTAATATCTCCGTCCAAAGCAATTTTTCTCGATGATCTTGATTGACACCGTTCAAGTTTTCGCACGATTGACAGCAAAATTTTTCACTAACCTTACACACCTCTAAACCAATCTACACTAAGCCCTGATGTTGTAGAGTCACTAGAACAACCTCATGGCTTAGGTAATGCCCGTGCAGCAGCAGTAGGTCGTAGGTATGAAGGTAAAAGACGTTATTTGTTTAATATTTTGATATTTCAACGTGATTGTATAACAGTAAGTGATACTCAAAATCCTCAAAGCATCAATCCTCGGAGCAAGAAATGAACACATAACAAATAGCGTGTCGTATGATGCGTTCGCACTCGTAGGTTATGAATGGGCCGCAGTGAATCACGCGTCCATTCAAGCGCCGCACGCGCACGCGCACAAACGCATTATTTGCCAATGCGCTGTGCCGTATTGTTTCATTTGCACCATCCGACACTTCTTACTTCCTGCCAGTGCCAGTTGGTGCTTATTAGTTAAATTGGCTCGTGTTGCCAACAAAGAGACGGGGTTAAAGTTGGCAGACTAGTCGTATAAAGGTACAGAGGCGCACACATCAACCTTTACATAGGGGCACCTTATGCCGCTGACATGAGACCCATTTTGAAACGGTTTTGTAAAGGTTGATGTGTGCGCCTCTTAAGTCAGATCCAGCTTCAGCGTAACATTAAGGACTTCATAATCATAATATCTTCTGTTCGAAGGATTTATGGTAATAAAGGCTCAGCTCACGGATGCATGCATTTGTTATCGGCAGAAGACTCAGCAGTTAATGATTCCGAAATCGAATATGCATGCGTGCATACGATACGATAAGAAAATCCTCATTGCACAAAAAACAAAGTAATTTACAGATACTTAACACATAGAACTTTACTGTAGAATATCTACACAAATTAGGTATAAATCTAATTTGGCTATTAACCAAGAAAAACAATTATTTCTAAGAAACATAAGGTACGAGATCTACTTTACTTAATTCTATTATTTTTCTAACAATCTTCATAAAAACTTATTGTCAGTTGGTTAAACGTTGTTTTTTTCTCTGAATCAAATGTGCGAAGTCCTTTTTGATTATTTATTCACACTTTCATTTATTACAGTACGCCACAGTTAGAGATCTCTGCAATTACAAAACTACTTTTGATGCAAGACTTAAATGTTTGCATCACCATTACATAAGTTTCTAACTTGCTTTAGAAAATGTCTTATTTTATCTCTGTTTGCGATTGATGACTTTATAACATGGCATTAGCTTGTGGTTAGCCCATAATAAAACCTTCCTGTTCAAATCGTGAAATTCTAAATAATAGCTTGGTGTGACTTTAAGAGCCACTTAAGGTTTGCAATTTGTGGAGTGTTTGTTTGCATCGGAGCGATCATGCTCCAACGTAACCCTGACATGAGTTGACGACAGTCACTTTATATGAATCAGAATATGAACAAAAAGGGTCGCCTTGACCCCCTCTTAGTACGGTCAGCATCTGACGTATTTTTGACCGATTATGTTCTTTATTAACAAAAGGATAAAGATTGCATAACACTGTGGAGGCAGGGTTTACGACGCGTGTGAGTGAAGCCTTGACATGTGAATAAGACCAGGTTGAGCTCCAATAAATCATATGTCAGATGTTAATCGAGGCTTTCAGAGAAGACGTCGGACAAAATCATTACCCCAACTGGCACTTCACATAAAATTAACAGTGCCCTTTATTACAGAAACACTTTGTTGCGAAATTGAATTAGTCTTACAAGGCTCACTTCCATATTTTTGCGATGTCAGTGTTAAAATTTGTTGGTTACTGCAAGTAGGGTTTATCCATATATGTTATTCAATAATTGATTTTTGATGTAATTTAGGTAAAATAATACCTAGATTATTTTGTTACTCACTCATTGACTCATTGAAATAAAATGGATTTTCAAGCAAGAGATGAAACTAGTAAGCTGTTTGTGAACACGCCCTTGATATACCCAACCATTAAGTCAATCGTCAGTTTTGATTTCCAACCTTGGGGTTAAACCTAGAGAGAATTAGTAGGTAAGTATTCATTCGTATGGAACAACAATTCCACTTCCACGATGTTATTAAAAAATCAGAAATATTTAAGGACGATGAAGGGTTGTCATATTGTTGTAATCAACCAGCTGGTTGAAGGTCTCGACAAGCACTTATCATGAGACAATCTTCTGCGTAAGCAGGAACATTATTGATGAATAAATAAATTGTGTTGGGTCAGTTGGCAAAAATGTTCTCATGACTTTAATATAGATGCAAAGTAGCGACACTATTAAAACCGTTTGTAGCTTTCTCAACCATCTCAGTAGTCGTTCGGCCCTTATCTACATGTGACCCTATCCAGAGTTAGAAATACTGGTGTTTCAACTCGAGCGATTTTATTAAAAGTATCGCATCGGCTGAGGAAAGTTTGCTTTTTAATGAATATAAATGTAGTCTTAATTACAAACTGGTTCAGGTGCATTCACCCGCTTGCGCGTTTAATAAGTTAGGTGAACTGATCTTATTTAAATAACGCCGAAGCTCGGACATACGATATACGCAAGCGCGCGTTATTACAAGAAATTAAACGGACGATAAGATGTTTAGATAACAGCTATCGACATTAAGCTCGAATATGTATGTGGTCTTTCTCAACATCCCAGTGAATGCCAAACGGTCACTCCGTTGCGTTTAATGACTATTTCCTTAACCTATGAAGTAAATTGTTAATGAATGGAGCCGCATCTTCTACTAGCCGTTCCCTTCGAGCGAGTCTGGCCAGGCAAGCTATGCCAGTAACTTTGAACTCGAACTTTACAGACGGCTATTAGCATTATAAGCACCTTAATAAGGCACTATTACCATGTCTAAAGCCCAAGTAAATCCGTATAAATTTAACATCAATTAATATAATCCACGCATAACTCTCTAGGACGTTAATGTGATGGCGGACTGACTCCTACTTGTGGCCGAGTGATATTACATTACGCTATGTAAACCGATAATCTCAATTGAGATTCCTTTCGCTCTTTTATGGGATACTTAATGTTTGCGATGTAAAAGCGTCGTTAACATCGCTTTATACTTACAGATCTGTTTTAATCTCGTGACAAGCTGTTATTGTTAGTCGCAGAGATCTGAGGAGCTATTGTACGGCGCGTGCCGAGCTCCGGAATCTCCTCAGGGAATTGTTTGTTATGCTCAAGCGACATGAATAATTGGAATCCTTTGATCAGACCAATGCCAAAATGGAATATAGTCCCCTTAAAGGCATCTCTGAAAGCCCATAATCTATGCTGCGTGCGCACTTCAGCTCCGATTCAATACAGGTGAGGTCGTTCGGACGGTTGCAGTACTCGGAATAGATTAGTATTATGGCCACTAGCGTAAGTTGGATTTAAAGTCATTGGTCTTGTTAGTTCCACACGGTTATGGCTGAAAATGAATGTTAATGATCCCCACAAAACGTGTTAGGAGTCTGTAGTTCACGAACATAACTTTTAATCGGTTAGGAGAGTCCTGAATAAAGCGAGTGTTAGAGAAACTTGAAAGTAATGTTATTGATAACACGCTTAAGCTCTAGCGCCTGAAGTCCAATTTTATTTAGTAATTCAATGTTAGACGAAATTTGGTGTATCTAGCGGAATAGTGACGTGACAACCGCTGCGGAAGGCAGCTGGTGCCTAGAATGAAGGCCTCAGCGGCGCGCGCGGGGCCCGGGGGGCACGCACGCGCCTTGCACAACAGCGGCGCCGGTGAATGGAGCCTCCGCCGCGAGTGGGCGAGCTTTTTATCAATGAACGGCGAATTTGTGCCGTACGCACGCCGTCTCGTGTCACGGTCGATCGCCACCGCAGCCTCTGGTGCTCCCAACCTCGCTAATCGAAAATGTCAACACACGACATCACAGGCAATGCCACCATTGCGATAAAACAACCTCTGCCTCTCACTACCTAATTAGCTTGCACTCGCCTTCTCTAATGTCTTATTGCTCTACACTTGCTGCCATGATGTTAAATGCAGTTCATGTTTCGGAATGCATTTGCATAACGACAATGTTTTAATTACCTATGCTAATTCATACATTACTGTGCTTGTTACTTTGCACTGTGATTGAGACTATGTTGCATTTCCTTTTAAGCTCAGTGGTTGCTTTGCCTTTTTTTCATTAGCTTTTACATTTTTTTTTACTTTTTATAATTTTCTAACAGATTAAGCAATAATTATTATTTTGCCACTAGCAGCCATTGCAACGTAGGCTCCCAATTAAATTGACACATTAATTGGTGACATAAATTGGCTCTACAGGTAACTGATTTATTATGTCCGACTTCCAAATTATACTACTATAAATTAATTCCTTATTTTAACGATAAGACACAAGCCAATCTTCTTAAAGCGACCTGTCAAAGTATCAATGGCAAATTTATGCAAGCGAATTTGAAAGGAAATAATTAATTTATTTAATTGCTTCGGCACTGTTAACGCCTCCAGTTAGCCTTCGTTCAAATTTAACTATGACGTCGTCGTTTGTAGTTATCTCGACCATTGAGAAACGAGTCTCGCTGTATTTGGCGGTGACTGCATTAGAAACTCTCTAAGCTTAACTTATCTGTGGCACTTGACCTTATTCTCTAAACAATAAGGCATAAATTGGTTATAATCGCGCGATTTAGTTTCAGAGCACCGATAAATAGAAACTGGAAATGTCTTATGTGAGATGAAGGTGCTGTTCGATTTGAGGCTGAGCAATGACGTGTTAGGAACATGGTTTACGAGATGAAATGGAAAAATAATGAGGAAATCTGTAGAAGAATGGAGCAAGCAAGTTGAAACGGCCAAGTGCAAAGACCTAGTGGCATTTGAGGGCAAATAGCAGGGTTTTAGAAGAGGCTTATGTTCAGCAGTGGACCTGTTTCTAGGGGTGATGATAATCAGAAAATGTTATCCTCTGGTCTTGCAGAACGTTGTTGTTCAGTGAATAAGCTTTAAATAAATTGGAGAATGTCAATGGATAGAGTTTACATTATTTCTCATCTTAGATAGAATTTTCTGGTGCGCTTTCACGTATAAACAACCTTATATTTAAGGGTAACTTTAAAAAAAATCCTGTAAGCATAAAATGTAACATTTTTTAAATCAATTGGTGGACAGTGTTTTAATTTTCACTTACGCTTTTCATGTGTTTTTAATACATTCGATACGCCAAGCTCACTCTTGATTGCTTGTCAATACTATCATACGTAGATAGGTAGGTACTATTGTTTTTACCTAAGAAGTGCCAATAAGCTCATTTTTTGTCTTAGATGCATTGCTGTTGAGTTTATGCTGGTAATTAGCTGACATACAGACGGATCCATGTTTTTCTTGAAAACACATAGACCTACAAGTCCTAAATGTTAACAATGACATAATATTCACACCATCTCACTGACTCAGACTATCGTACAACCCGCTTGAGATTCCACAATTATTGGCCGTTGCCTTAGACATAACTTTCTACCAAGAATTAAGCCTTTTTCTAAGAATAAAGCCAAAGTATTACGTGTCTGTCTCCTGGTGTAAGCATCGTAACTTGAATTCAATTCGCAGGCCGGCCACCTAAGTAGTAGGTCAACTTGTTACTGTAGCTTGCATTGCATAAGCTGTTTATGCCGTACCTTCTTCGACACTGCATATTTAATTGCGTCATTCATACATACAAATGGCACACTTTAGGAACTGTGAATGGTGATTGTTGTTAGAGGTTTTCGTTAAGTACATTCCAAGCGATGCTTTAGCTAACTGACAATTTTACGTTAGATTTTTAAGTGTTTACATAATTCTTAACAGACACTTCGTACGTGAGATTGTGGTACTCGGCGCTATTGGTAGCATATTTTAATACAGTATTTTTATCATGTAGTATTTCTTAATTAAAATTTTAGTAATGTTGAAATAAGCCTAATAATAAAAACAAGTGAATTAAATTTTAGGTCATATCACACAGGTCACAGGAATGATTTACATTTCCTTCGCTGAAGTCGTGTAAACATAATTTTAAAGAAGAACCTACTTAGTTTCCCAAAAGATAGCAAGTTAGCAAGCTCCTTAAAAGAGGCAATAATAAGTTAACTGCACTCAAGCGCATACGACAAAACATTTTACCCACTTATTAATGACAGTAAATATTAAGTTGTTAATGAGACGAAAACGTTTGCAGCTTTGTAACTTTACGATGACATTTATAACGTTCATAAATGTAGCGGTAACGAAGTGAAATCCTTCTCATTAAAGTGGAAATTATTAGATCTAAATGAGAAGGAAGGAGCGTGTTGCTTTACTTCAAGCAACACGCAACAAGATGCGAAAACTTAGGAAATGTTATCAAAGTACCATCTCACGATTAGAAGCTCCTAGTTTAAATAATAAACTTTTCATTGTACGTAAGTACGCAACCGTGCAAACTAAGCTGGTTGTTTTTTTAACTAAAGTCATTTACAAGGGTCAATCAAAGTTGAGCACGCCTTTAAAGTCATGCTGTCACTTTCACTAACAAGTGCATGAATGTCGGCGTGCTTCAACCTACTTAAATGCTTCCCTTATTGTGTACCTACTCTCATTAGTAAATGAGTATCCCTGGCAGTGTTATGCATATGAAATCAGCTGACGTAGTTTCAAGATCTACTTGCAAAAAATATAAGTAAAACTAGCGGCCGCTAGTAGGCCGCTCGGCCCGCGACTTCGTTCGCGTGGACTTAGGTTAAAAAAATGTAGAGTATCTTAATAAATTCTAGCCTATGTGCTATTCAGATGCATAAGTTATTGTTGTGAAGTTTCCCTAAATTCATCCAGTAGTTTTTACGTGAAAGAGCAACACGGCACATACATCCATCCACACATACAAACTTACACATTTATGATATTAGTAGGATGCCTGTGTGCTCTAGTCGCGTTTTAATCCCCGTAGTACAAAGGTAGTACCCATCTACATCCGTGTGAGAAAATGTTAATGGTATTTAATGGTATTTAAAGGACATGTAAAATAAATAACCTCGATCCAGTTCATTGTGCTGCGCAGGGGCATTATCTTAACAAAAGATGAAGGCATTGAAGTAGTGCTTCCGGCATTTGCTAGCCATCCGGTCAGTCACAATTCATTTCTTAAATATCGTCATAAATCAATTTCAAACTAGTTAAATAATTAACTATCCCATTCCAAGTAAGTCCATTATTTAAAACATAGGTAGGTATGTCAGCATTTTGTGGCTACCGGAATATGACCGATATAAATTACAAGGATGTCTATAAGGGAAGTATTTTTATCTCCTGGTTTACAATGAAAAGGGCAAGCACCAGTTAACAGTCCTTTATTCGATACAATGGAGCCTATCATAATCTGTTGCTATGACAGTTTACGAGCCATCTCGCGGCACAAACATCATAATGTTTGTATTATCATAGAAATCGCTCCGTTGAATTAAATGATTGATATTATGCTGTGTCGCGGGCGGGGCGTGCGTGGGCGGCGCGTGGGCGGCCGGAAGGAAGCCCAGCTTTCCGCAGCTGTGGCTGTGCAAGCGACCTCACCTCTAAATGGCGCTTAAACTGCTGTTTTACGAACAGTTAATTCAGCCTCAATGCTAAATTTCCCAATATCCGGTGATTAGGTAACGGTCCTGAATGTTTTTTATTTGTGAATTTATTTTAATCCCAGGTACTAACTTGCGTGATTTTTTAATTTATTGTTATCACATTGTACATATTGTTTTAGTATTTTAGTTCTTATGGCAATTATTAGGTACCTGTATTTCATATTTTGAAAGTCTCTTATTAGTTCCTTAATCGGATTTTCTTAATCATCGGTTTAATCTTAGAAAGACGTAACTCACACTTAGAAAAGGAAATGTGTAGGAGGTGTCTTGAAACTATGTATTTTCTTATCATAAATACAAATTATTGCATAGATAAATTTCACCATATCATACTCTAGTATTAGAGCAAACTCAAAATGTAAAATGTAAATAAAGTCTTATTCAATTTAAATTAAAATAATTTTAAAAATGTAAGATAGTAAACCTTGCAAAACAGCAGAAGCTTAGATCAAAATATCGTTATAAATTCAAGAAGTACCATTTCGTTCTTATCTATACCAAATCTCGCCCAATCTTAAGTGATGATAAGGTGATAAGAATCAAACATATTCTTCACCACAAATCCGTGTCAGCACCAGACAAGACAAGCGACCGTGAAACGTATGTTAAACCAAGTTTCTCCACTCCGGCATTTCCGGGCGAGGCACACGCGACCGGCGCGGGCGCACACGCCAAACCGGTCCGTTAATTTGGTGTTCTGGAGAGGCATGTCGATTAATTTACGACAGACAGGCTTCCTGTCTAGGGCTGACAGATTCATTAACAGCATTATTGGCAGGTTTTGGCCATATTTTACGCTTAATTACGTGATACACTCAGTTGACTCGACTGGTAACTGCTCATTCCTCGCGCATTGTGAACTAGCTTCTTAAAAGTCTCTTTCGAAGTAATTATTTTGATAATGACACAAGTAACTGTACTGTTTGTAAGTATAACTGTATTTGTCAATCCTATATCTGAACTTCACGGCTGTTTCCCATCAAGTGCAAGACATCCTAAAGTAATATAAAAAAAGTAACCACACTTACCAAAATGCATAAAATAGATTAGTCTAAGTAGTCTACTCTAAAATAGATCTATCTAATAATAATGCTTCACTAGAGTGAAGAAGATTCTGCTGAACACCTAGCAGCCCTATCCCTGTCGGAGGAGACGTGCAACACGATATGACAAGTTGGCCGTTACCCAAGAATTCCAGGCTTTCAACAGACATGTTAATTAGATTGATAGCTCCGATCCGTATGCAAATGGCCGTCCGCCTGTGTCAATTATTGGGAAATTACATGATTATTTGAAAATTGGAATTGATCTGTCAACGGCATGATGAAATTTTACAGGGCTGTAAATTCTGGCTGTTGGATTGAAACTCGGTAGGCGAAATAAATATCACATGACAAAATCACACATCACATGAGCAATTATACCTACTACTAATCTTAATCTGATGAGAAAGTAACATCTCTCTAGATCTCTGCTTATCATACCTACTCCACCTTTTCCCTTACAGGGATAAAACACGATTAGGGTAGATTGATGCTATGGCATGGCATGCATGATACATAACTTTAAAGACTGCCAGGCTTTTCCACACCTTAAAGATTTATTTAGGAAGTTTGGATAGATAGACACAGTAGGCCAGGGGGACAACACTTTTGAAACAAGGAAGGTATAGTTAAAGCGACAAACTAAGTTCATTTATAATAGGTTTGGCTGTGTTCAAAAAAAGTTAACATTAACTCGATCGACGATTTCAACAGTAATTTACTCACAGAGAAATCTGATGAATCAGAAACAAAAACAATGATCTATGACTGATAGGTGTCATTAACAATTATACTACACAATCTCTAAATTAATTCGCAGAATAACGGCGCTACAGAATAGGTTTCGAAACTTATTATTTTCAATAATTTGCGGTTGACCGATGTTATTCATCCGACATTGATAGTGCTTCCAGGAATATTATTCACCACGTCTTATGTAGGTTACTTAACTGTCTATTTTTAGCGGAGCCAATCAGGTATTGACAGTGACCCAGTCACGAAATAAAATAAAACATAACACAAGTAAACTAGTTTAAATTTTAACCCTAAATATATCGATTACTATCTGATACGTCCATTATTTCGTCAGGAAATGCGTCTTTGGATTTGGCCCACGAAGCCATTTCTTCTAAAACCTCATTTTCCTCTATCTTAAGCCAGTTACCTGAATCCACCAAGATTGTTAGGTTACCTAAAAGTAAAAGTATTTTACAACGAGCCACATACCCCAGTAGAATGTTTCTTACCACGAATGAGTAGGTCACTCATGTGGGGTCTGTCTCTGTCCAAGCATAAAATGAAAACATTTAAAAGGTAATACGATTTGTTTCCTTTAAAAGTATGTTGCGTATGAAGCGTCGTAAAATTTGCGATATTGCAACAACGTTTCTGAAGCCATCGTTGTTAAATCTTATTAGTCTTTGCTTTAAATTACCTTTTGTTTTTGTTTTGTGTAGTGTAGAAGTAGCATGGCTCTAATTATCATTAATGACATGGACGAACAATAAATAAGCATCATTACTGGTAACAGCTCCTTCTTGTTTTCAAATAGATAAGATTATTTTAATGGCATGGTTGGTTATTTAAAATCTAAAAAAAACTAGTGAAGGGCGGAATCGCTCTAAAAACACATCTCAATAAACTTTGCCCTAATAAGGGTGAAAGTTAACTATTTAGAACAAATATCAATCAAGATGTTTTCTCTCCTAAGATTTTGTCAGCTATCGAATTTTCAACACTTTGTTTTTAAAATTCAATAGCTGAGCCAGATAAAAGGCTGAATAAAATGGAAGGCTTTCAGACGCCTGTTTAAACTGCCGCACCAAGAAGTTGGTCAAATATTCAAATATAATATTCGTATCATTAGAGCAATGAATTTGCTTGTCGAATGAAAGATACCTATGTTCTCCACAACTTTCCACGCCTATTTCACCTAGAAGGAATCACATCTTCTAAATAATTCAAACAGGTTGACAGTTACACAAATATTGCTAAAAGGCGCTTGCCCAACTGCACATGAAGGTGTCCAGTTTTATCTGTCAGTCAAGCATAAATCACTGGATATAAAACCAGTAGTTAGGTCGAGATGGGAGAATAATTTGTTTATATAAATTAGGCCCTGTGCGCGTGGGCAAGCGTCGAGCGTCGCGTGCGCAGCCTACGCAGCTCGGATGCCATTTTTCTCGGGACTGTTGAAACGAAACAAAAGGCGTCTGTTTTGTTTTAATTGCACGTATATTTTCAATGCTAGCTTTCATACGATAGATACAATGGTAATAAATATTTTCTTCTTCATCGATACTATCTTATAAGTAAAAAATATTACGGACTTTTTAATACTTTTGTTTTGTGTCGTAGGCACCTACAAGTTATTCATATGCAAGTTTACCCTAATTAGCTAACTTTAGCCTTTTTCTTTTTTGATGACATTCCAGTTCATAACCGTGCTTTTTTCTCCCCAAATTTGAATTTTGTAGGTACCACCAATAGTAATGTTTTCTGCCCACTAGTTGACTAGCAGATGATGCTTCTTGCATTAAGTCCATAATTATCTCTTACTTTAAACATTTAAAGCTTTGATCTTATATGAATAAATAAACAGGTAAAAAGTGTCCATACATAATCTTCTCAATATTTTTTACGGAACCTTTTTTTTCTATGAGACTAACCCCTGAATCCACAGACGAAAATCCAAATTGAACAACCCTTTTAGGCGTAGCTGTCCCTTTCAGTTCTAAAGACACTTCAACTAGTGCTGCAGTGCTAAATTAACTTTTATGAATAAGGTGGATTGCTGGTTCGCCGTTCATATGGTTTTCACAGCGACTACCGGAGTGGTATAGTCCAGCGGGACGCACCTTCAAGACTCTGTTTAAAAATGGAACTACTAACGCCATCTAGAATTGTGCGCGGAATATAATACCGGCGACTGGCCCGCAGAGGTTCTTGCCACGCAGCCAGTTTGCAAGCACGAAGCGGGACCGCGATGACGGCGCTGTCGGCAAGAAGTTTTTGCCATCGGCTTGCTCGTAAAGCAAACTTATGTAGCGGTGTGGCCCGGTGCCGCGAGGTGGCGTTGGAGGCTTATAGCCTGTAATGATAACCAAAAAAACTTAGGGCCGGCGCCCACTATCGGCATCGGCACGCTTCAGGATTTTAAGGTGGCAAATAGCAATATACTTTAACATTATGGCAATAAAGTAGAAATTTCCGTGATGTGTTCTCGTAAAAACAAAATGCATTTGTTCTGTTTCTGTTTCGGGATTTTCTACTTTATTGCCATTCATTTTGAGTATATTACTATTTGCCACCTTAAAAGCCTGAAGCTTGCCGATGCCGATGGTGGGCGCCGGCCCTTAACAGTCGTGGACTCGTGGTGTTCTTCTTCTTTTAGAGTAAAATTGGCAGTATATTTAAAATCTTAAAATACAATTTCACATCTTAATCTAACGAACTTCTTTTATTTGTAAAGTCAGCTTCCATGCCATTTACTAAAAAACTGCTAAAACATTTGACTAAGTAAGTATTAACCACGTAAGTGACGTAAGCGTAACGTAAGCAGACACCTAGGTGATACCTACTTAATAGACCTAGTCTATAATAGCTTAAATTTCTTAGAGAATAACCTGTAAATCATACCTCTGTAATCAATGCCGACAGTTTTACTGCTATCCTTTGACTTCAATGATAGACCCTGGAAGCAGAATTATTGTTAAAACTAAAGGAAAAATAAAATTACTTGTACCTAGGTAGAACCTTTGAAACGCCAAAAACGAGTGTAAATCGCGTCCCTTGAGTATTTTGTTACGACACCATAAAATCAGCAAACATTGCTACCACAATCAGACATTTGGTGCCTATACATAAACCGACTTAACCCGGCGTCATGGGGGTTAAAAACTGTAACACGGACGTGGGGGTTGGGTCTATTTGACCCTGGTAAGATATGTAAATATTTTAGTCTCCAGTTGATAGAAAAGGTTTTTATTATTACCAGCATTCATTTAGAGTTATAAGGGTTATCCAACACTAAAAAAAAATTGAAATATATAATTTGTATCATGGGAACGAGACTTTGAAAAAATAAAAATAAAAATCTATAAAAACCTCTCAAATATGTCTTTTGCGCTAACAAACTAAATAAAAAAGGTTTAAACTACAATAAAGAAGAAGTAATACAAATAAAATATAAATATAAAAAAAACTCATTTTGTATGGAAAAAATGGAGTGAAATTGTTACACCGAGTACAGGCATGGGTCTAAATTACCCATTTTTAGGTTACGGCACTTATAGCGCCAAACTCAGGCGTTTTCTGCCTTATTTCAGGGCACAAACGTGTGAAGTGATTCATTAACTCCAGCTATAGGAAAAAACAGCAATGTCGGGTGAATAGTATAAAAAATATAGAAATTCTAAAAACGGCCGTGTATCTTAGACCCAACCCCCATGACGCCGGGTTAAACGCTTAGCGCACGAAGAGCTGTCTTAGGTTATACCACAGATTTAATACTTAATAAGTAGGAAGTGCTCTGTGGTGTCTGCCCACATTTATCCACGTGAAATCGGCTCACGCCGTAGAAAAAGGTCGGCAAGGTATCCCTTTCGCACCGGCTCAGCTCGGCCGACGGCAAAACGGGTCGTTTGTCGCCGTCGCAACAGCTAATCGGCGATGAGTCGAGTAGTGTGGTGATACGCACCACGTCGATTAATGTGGGTAGACCCTTATAGAACCATAGCATAGTTCTCATTCAGAATACCTGCTTTACCTTGTTACTGTTTTATAGGAACTTACAGGTATATTCGATTTTATCATGTGCAAATAGAACTCTCCTTCCACTTGCGGCGGCGCATCTGGATCTACTAAGATGAGCGTGTAAAACTTCTTCTGCAACGAAATCATTCATTAAAACTACATAACTATTATTCACAAATAATAAGCTTTAGGAATTAACAAAAATGTACAAACTGAATCAGCCAACGGGTATTGAAAAAGAGGTTCCTCGATAAAAACTTGCTTCGGCAGCAGAGCATCGCAATTGTGGTCGTTCACCATGGTCCCGCCCACGCTGGTCAGATTCAGACCACTCAGGTGGTCGCATCCCTCGAGTATAACCTTCACATCAGTCACTGTACACTGTGACGTCACTGCGAAAGCTGACCTCAAGTAAACTAATAGTAGAACTAGGTTTTGCAAAACTGTAAGCATTTCCACGACCGTCAATACTTGTTGAAATATTAAGTACTACTGAGAAAACACTACCTATCACGCAGTCACGAGTTGGCTGTTAGCACAAACAATATTTTGAGCTGATAGCCTCGTATAAACGATTGTAACGCTTTCTTGTTATGAAAACTTTGTAACTGTAAGTACCTACCTACTTACATGTAGCACAAATCCTTTAACAATGGATCGTACGTAATCATTGGTTCATAACAATTAACGAGGTATTCACAGCTATTAGGAAATGTAACTTAAGATATAGCGGCCCGTAGGCGCAATGGGTAGACTTTCTGTCTTTAGCACAAAAGGTCGCGGGTTCGATTCCTGCTGAGGATAAACATAAATTTAAGATGAAAACACAAGATATAAAAATATTGGGTATTTAAATGAGGATAGGTGATCATCATAACTAACATCCTGCTTTAATATCAGAGTTTCATTTGAACAATCCTACTCATACCTATCATGGATGCGAAAGTTTGTTTGTGTGGATGAATGTGTGTTACCCTTGCACGTAATACACACATCAAAACTGTCTAGGGATATCATAGGGATATCATTTTTCAAATATTTCATAAAGTTAACTTTGTTTACAAGTTGAGCATTATCTTAGAATAACGCGAGGACAGAGGCTAAAATTTTAAAAGAAAAATCTGTATTTTTTTAACGTCCTTACGATCGTACGATAGTGCTACTACAATGAATTTCTTTATGAAATCTGAAAGGGCAGATATAGCAGTTTCTGTGTCCTGAACATTTCTACGTTGGTATCAATATTACAATTTTTACAGCCTCCCAAATAGCTATACTTTGTATGAAGATGCTTGAGATTTCCTAGACACTTTTGAGCAGTGTACCTAGTTAGTTTTTACCCTATAAGTACGGAACCCTGAAAATAGTTGTCTATGACGTACGTTTATCCGTTGTCTAGTATCATTGCATTGCATTGCATATCAATGCACAATCATTAAGTTGCTTAGTTTGGGGCTAGATGGCGCTGTGTGGAATAATGCCCGGCGATATTTAAATAGGGAATTATAGCGAGCTATTACTCTACTACGTATACGAATTCGTACTGAATTATGTTGGGTTATTAAAAATAATTATAAATTGTTTGAGGTATTGAATTTCTTTGATTTGTTAATTTTAGGAATTTCCAACTCGCGCCGCGATAATCGATTTGAATGTATTGATTCCAAAAATGGGTGATTTATAAAATCGTCCATAGTAAGATATAATTTGAAAATGTGTAATTAAATAATCTAATGAATACATAATGTACTTGTTAAAATTATCCTTGGACCATTAACATTCAATCAGTCTGGCATTTGTTTTTATAATCTGTAAAAAAGAAGGCAGAAACTACCTAGTTGGCGCCAAAAGAACATGGTCGAAAAATAGTCAAGGAAAGATAAAAATTGTATTGTATTCTAATAGAATGAAGTTATCTGAGTATTTCACGTCTTATCACCGACCCATTCTTTCAATCACTACCACAATCCCAGAGGTGGATTCCTGGAATGGGCAGATTCTTGTTGCTTTAGATGATACAATGGCGATGTAGTGGAGTTGCATAAAAAACAATAACTAGGCATAAATAGAGCAATTGTTGACGAAATCAACATCAACGAAGGACCAATCGCCTGTCATTCTTCATTTCTGTTATGCCATCGACCTCATAACCACTCGACGCCATTGCAGATTTTTGGTTTCTGACTATAAATGAAGTCTCAGGTTTTCTGTGTACAACCTGAGGTGAGGGGTAAAATCACAGAGCGGACAGTGTGATTACTAACCAATCAGTGATATAAGTAGTAAATTTTGGGGAGATTGGGATTGGGGAGAGAATGGTTCAGGCGTAGAAATCTGATGAGTTGACAGGTTCAACTCGTCTGTTTAGTATTAGCTGTAACTGTAAAGTTAAATTAGGAGTCTTTAGATGGGTCATTAAAACGCAAACACGTCACTTAATGGTCAAGACGGTACTCTATCATTAGCCTCTCACCTGTCATTAGGAGTCTATTGGCTATGAGGTAAATACGTCGTCCTAATACAACGCGCTATCACGATGATCGCGCGATCAAACGATGTGACCAATGATCTAGTGGATAGTGAGCGGGGGGACCGTGATCGCGTTCTATTACGACTCCCAGATTTTGCTTTAACACGATCGTCGCATTGTGTGATCGCGCGGTGACTGAGTTATCGCGTTGTATCAGAACAACGTCTACGTCTAGTCGCAGGCTCGCAGTAGACCGCAATCAGAACTGGTCAGAACTTTTTGGGTAACTTTTTGGGTAAACCTACCTACATTCAAATGACAATGTTTTGTCATCATGACTCTCTTGTCTGCCATACATGCTATCAAAAGTCAGTGTTTTTATCCTCCTCTGGAGGTGTTTGATAAATTATTGTGCAAACTGCTTAAAAAAGATCTGTTAAGAAAAACTTAAAATTAGTTTTGTGAAACAGCTCATTAATTTTCTACTATTAGGATTCCTGCAATGCAAAAAAGAAGTAATGTGGAAGTAAAGTTAGGTATACCTTACCTAAGTGGACAACAGATGACTTTAGAAATCGCAGAGAGGCTCAAATGTGCTCGATCGTGGTGCCAGAGGCACTGGCCGCTGCTCCGTGATCCAGATCTACATTGCCAAGCCAAGTTTAAGCTCTATAAGTTCTTTGTAAGACCGATCCTTACATACGGCTGCGAAGTGTGGACACTAAATGATCGATTAGCTAGTAAATTACTTCGTTTTGAATGTGCCACGTTATTAGAGATATACAAGTCAAAGTATCCCCATAGACACCCGAAAAGATTGCGACCTAACATGAGAGCGGTTTACAAACGCTACAGAGATACAGACGTAGTTGATCACGTGCGCAATGAAAGATTAAGCTGGACTAAATTGCTGACTATAGAAGAAATAGCACTTCGTAGAAAAACACAAAAACGTGTTCGATGGTGGGATAGAGCTCCAATGAATAATACAGATGCAGCGGCAACTAGTGAAAGCAAGACAACACCGGTCCCAAGTAGTTCACATAGTAAAACTAGTGAAAAAGAAACACACAACGTAAACGAGCCTCCTGGTTGAAGACCTAGTCAAACAAAAGGTTCTTAAAAGCGGGTAACTCGAACAACAAATTCTGTAAAAGAAAAATCACAAAGAATTAAAGAATCCGGTTTGAACACACTGAGGTGCTCTGAGTTTTAAGAAGAATATCTGCATCTACGATTCTGTCATTGTTAGAATTATGAAAGAATAAAATAATACTTTAGAATACAATTTCCTTCTTATTTTTCACATAAGTAAGTCCCTCCCCCTATTTTCATCACTCTGTTTTGGAAGCCAAACGTAGGCTTCTTCGCAGTCCACGCGATGTGCATCCAACATCTTGTTCATTGCTCGGTTTCAGCTTTCGCCTTCTACGTTTCCCATCCTGGCCATCGCAAACCTCAGCCTTGGAATAATATGGAGTAGGATCACCAGCGCTCTCCGACATCGTATAAAGCATTTGTCGAAGATTTTTTATACGTGAATTAGTAGATCGTTGCCACCTGATGCCCTGTAGTTTCAAATAGCTAACAACATCAATGTCAGTATATTTCTGATACAAATTGGTTTGACTGTAACTTCCAAATATCTGCCGCAACGCTCTAACTTCAAGAACTTTTATTTGTGTCGGTTGACTTTCAAACCAAGTGTGAATTAGCATAGGTCTCAAGAATATTTTATACGCTAGTATTTTCTTCGCAACAGACATTTGAGACGATTTAAATATTTCTTGACTCTTCTGGCACCAGTAACGCGATAATCTAGACTTGGGCATTTTAAACCATTAGTTATTTAAAACTCACCAGTAAAATTGTTTATGTACTTTGCAAACAATATTTGAAACACCATTGTCTCACTGTCATAAACATATATTTTGACATCGAATATCGTGAGAATGCTTCACAGCAAGCTATGTCTTTTGACTAAGGCACAGTATAAACATACAGTAGAACATACAAACGTGCCGTTCTCGTGCCGTGCGCGTCGCGCGCCGTGTCGCGATTTCACGCACACGCTAGCATAAAATAGGGAGGCATAAGGCGGCGGCAGTAAGGACAGGCTGTGCCGCGTGTCCGTGTGCATGCCGGGCTAATAATTCGGCGGGCGGCCTTAGATAACCTACTTTATATTTATACTGTGACTGAGGCGTTACACAAGTAACACAACACAACGCGTTAACACAACGCGATAACGCAACGCGACCATCGCACATCGGACGACTCGACGGTTAAATATTGATTGTGATAATATGTATTGATCTAGAGATAGTAGATGGCTCTCCTGTACAATTACAAAATCGTCGCTTCATACATTTACCCTTTTAACCCTTACAATGGTATTAAGTTAATAAATGTTCTCTTTCGATTTCATAAAATGTTATTATTGACCCCCTATGAAGGTTAACTCAACAAGGAGCATTTAGCCAGAAAGTTGCTTTGTTTTTATAATATAAATCTTCCTGGTATGAATAAATGAATAAAACCGACACGATCGTAACTCATGTAGTCTATAAAGTTCAATAAAATTAACAAAAGTATGAACTAGGCAATTACAAATGTTGTTGCGATTAACCCCGGTTTACCGGTACATCTTTGGGGCTAGATCTATCTGACTGTAACTCTCTGTATGTCCACTCAATTGTCGCTTGTTAGAATAGTTACCGCCATCATTGTCGTTTAAACTGTTTCTGGTAAGTTTACATACCAGTTTATGAGGTACTCGAGAGGTTTCGTCATTTTCCGTTCAAAATCGATTTTGCTTTTGATTATTTTCAATTGAATATTACTTGTCTTTGATTGTATATATATTAGGTATGAGGTCGATGGCTCAAACCCTGCGCGCCAATGAGAAAATAGGTAACCTTTTAAAAAAACGACAAAGGTAAAACGTCAGATCAAAGTCAATTTGAAATTTTTGTCAAATGCGTATCGTCTTGTCAATACCAAACAGCTGGTCAAACTAACAACAAAAATACTGCGAAAAAAGAAACAAAGGCTTAGAATACAAACCCAATAAAATGGAATCGCATCCCCTTAATCTGGTAAATATTCGGAAGTTTTTGACGTGTAGCTATCTGAACCTGAGCTTGTTCCAAATGCACATAAATTGTTGAATTATTATCAGTCATTGGCTGCAGCAATACAGGCCTGCTAGCCTTCTTATCTTTGCAAACCAACACCATCATTCCTTAAAATGATTGTTGTACTCACAATAGCAATATGATTTTTCAGGCTCACCAACAACATCGTAGGGCTGACGCCCATCTAATCAACAACAGGTACGATGAAGCCATGCAATGTCACCTCAATGCTGCAGAGCTTCTCCTGGATGCCATGAAATCCACCACATCCTCTGTTGCTTTAGAATCTATAACTTTGCAACACAGTTATCATCTTAAACAAAAAGACCTAATCAGGAGTAAAAAAGAGCAATACGCGCGCTTAAAGAAAGCAATGGAGCACTTGAAAAACCTGGGAAAAGATCCTTTTCTCAATCTACAATGCACTGAGAATGCAAAAGTCCAAGTTGCTATATTCAAAGCTATGAGCGAAACTGATACATTATTACACATGTTGACCAAAAATGAAGACACAATAGCCAGAGAAACAGTAATTAGAGATGTTGTTGATGGAAAAAGAATGGAAAAAACACATCAGACAGTTATTGAAGAATTACAAACTCTAAGTCAAAATCTACATTCACTAGTGGAACAGCTTGTTTTACAAGTAGAAGTCTTGAAAGATGAAAACATGACTTTGAAAGAGAGAGTGAACTACTTGGAAAAAGAACGAACAAAGTATCTGAATTTACCTACCAGTTATGAAGTGGGTCATAGAAATAGCTTAACAAATACACCCAGTACTGGCTACAGTAAAGATTCTGCTCAGAAATTGCCAGTTTCTTCAGATATTTGTAGACAAGCCGTTGCACGACCAGCTCAACATCCCCACTTTGATTTAAATGCCTTTAGAAGTGATTGATATTTATAATGAATTATTAATAGTAATATAGCCAGGATAAGATAAACTGATCTAAAATTGGTGGTAAATACCTATTTATTTAGGTACCTACCTACTATGGGTTAAATTTTAACCTTAGAGCTTTATAAAACATCTGCTTAAGCTGATGCATCAACTCCAAAATAGAGCCAATATTACAAAAACTACAGCCCGTGTCATTGTCTTTAAACATGATGTGTACTTACAAAAAAGTACTTATTGAACTTTCTCTTTTAGGGTCTGAATAAATATTTAAAAAAACAGATGTAAAGTATTATTTTTGTTAAATTAGTGAGGTAATGTTGTAAATAAATAGTGGTGTAGGAAACATGTAAGAGTTTACTTGTGTAACTTTACTAATTCCACACTTTAACAACAAAACGCACCAAAAAAATGTATTCTTTGAATAAAATAATACCTGTCTTATTAACCAAACATTTCTTTTCCCGTCACTAGTGTAATATGAACAAACGCCAAACGCTATTCAACACTGCTAGCCTTAATTCAAATAAATAAGAGAAAATATCACTGCGAGATTGTTACACTAAACAGTCTCTGTTCGGCGGGCAAGTACAGTCAATGCTACCCTTATCCGTTTTTCAACTTCAGATTATTAAAAAGAATGGATTTTGGCCGACTTTGTATCATAAGTGTGTCAAGGCATTCTCAGTGCACAACTCACTTCACTTGAATTTTTGGCCCTTTGTAAAACTCAATATCTTCGTGACTGTGATCGTTTGTGTGAAAAGAGCTAAGCCCAATAATATTTTAAAATTATTTTTATACAAATGATGAGAATACCAATTCAAGGTGAATCCATTAATATTAATATACAATTCAAGCTGGTTCTTTTCCCTTATCGTAAATGCATGTTAAGTGAGATTGTATTTTGGAGTTTTGTTGAACTCAATAATAACGCAAGAGCGATCGTTTCTTAGTGAGATCGAGATGAGATTTGGCGGTGATAAGGAAAAAACACCAACTCCAGAAATATTTTTTATAGAAATAATTTTAAAATGTCATGCTTAGTTCTTTTCACTCAAATGATCATATTCACGTACCTAGTCAGAATATTACAAAACGCCATAATATAATCTCACTTAGCATTCGTTCGATGTCCAAACGCAATGCAGAATGCCACTTCTGCCTGCAGTGAGATTTAAAAATGATATTAGTGAGAATCAGCAGGCAGGGCAGTAATATAAAAGTGAAACAACTTTTTATTTTTCGATATGTATTGCATATTGGTCTTACACAAAAATAAAATCTTACTCTTGTTTTATTTGCAAAAATAAACTTCCCAGTTTGACCACTAGGAATAACTATTCTTACACCTAGAAGAATTCTATACATTAACGAACAAGAACTAACAACACTTTTAATATTTTTGGTAACATGGAATATCATACATCAGATCAGTGCTACCAGAACTATATTATTGTTACAATATTATAATAACAGTAGATATTATGTGATAATTAGTCATCCCATTTCTCATTTAAATCAATAAAAACGGGATTGCTACCATGTACCTTTTTTGTTTTGAATGATGTCCCGTTTTTAATGATTTAAATGTTAGTGACCATGAAAGTTTAAAGAAATTTATCCCATTTCTCAGTTATTAACTCGAAACGATTTAGTAGATAACTCATTAAACTGAAATTATAGTAAGTTTTCACTCATTGTTAAAATAAACCCTTTCTAACTATTCAATTGAAACAAACAATATTTAATTGCAAGAAGCAGAATTCCGAATGTACAGTTAATGACACATCAGGTTATGTACCTACTTACTCATTCCCGTTGTTTGTGTTGCTCTTGCCAAATAACATTTCTTTGCAATAGAGCAAAGCGGACTGACTGGAAACGAGTAACCCGTCATGCCGTTGACTGTACCTACATAAATAAATATTTAACTTTTGACGAATAGACTGCAACTTTAAAGACATTTTTAATCTAAATAAATATTCATTGCTTTCAATCGTTCTATCAGCTGATGTTGCTCTAGTGATAAATTTGGAAAAAAATACTACCCTTTAGTCTGCATCACACAGAGTATCCATTACATTTTTAGTTAACTATTATCCACCACTAAAAAGATATTTCACAAATCTAATTTCATTATAGGAAGTCAGGTTCGTGAACATGCCAAATACAATTAATAAAATACCGTGGTAGAGATCTTCCAAGCTGAAATGACACGCCCCTCCACTGCATCTACGCTCCACGCATACAAGAAAGCACTCTTGTTTGGTGGAGGGGCGCGTCATTGCAGCTTAGACGATCTCTACCGTTATTTACGCTATTGAAACTTATTAAATAAGTTTTAAGTAAGTAGTAAATCACGTTTGGTTTATTGAATTACTTTGTCGATTTTGTATTACATGGGTTCTACTAAATATAGCTAAGAAAAGTTAAAAACAATTACTGATTAAAGTTACAATTCAACTATCTTATTTGTGGAATATGATGACGACTATTAAGATGACAGTTTAGAGAAAGCATTGTTACTGAACTTAGAACTGATAAAACATCAAAAGAAAATAGGTTCTTGGAAACTCCATATAAAGCTAGTGCAATTTCTAACATGGATAGGTTTCATAAAATTACTTTAACCTAGAAAAATCTTAATCTTAGTGCAAAATACAATTTAGGCTTATTTGCAGAACAAACACATTTTTATTAGTAAGTAAATGTTAAAGCATCGTCAGAAACACGACACGATTAGGCACTAAAATGGCAAATCACATACCCAAGTGAACAGTAGTCATAGTGTTATCATCTCACAACCACAATATACATAGAAAAAAATATTTCACTAACACAATTTCTACTGTTAGATTTGTTTTATGAAGTATATTTGGCTATTTTCGTTTTATGTTAACTACAGTATTAGATAATTATTAGGCTCTAATTTATAGGCTCTAACTTTAGAGGCTACAATTTTCTACTAAAAGTGTCTCAAGATTTTCAAATAAAACCACATTTTTAATTATTCGAAACAAATTCTACTTGATAAAGATGACTTCCCATTATATGAGACCTAAGTCACTTTCACCAAGTAAGATATTGTGCCAAATGACAACATAGTATTCTAATTTAAAATCGTTAATATTAACAAACAAACAACTTTATACCTCAATCATTAGCTTACTTATTCCATACTCCAAGTGCAACTTTCACAAGCCTTATATTTCAAATGATAAAATGTAAAGAGAAATATTAAGAGATCGTAATAATAAATATAAAATAAAGATTCGTAATGATGAAAGTAAGGAGATTCAAATCAGAACGAGCCCGTCCGTTAGCCTTTTAGAATTTGGAAGGTCTATACAGTAATTATGTTGAAACATTTCTGTAAGAGCTGGAATCCAGTAATTTTAGGATCGAAACATAAGTGAGAGAAAGAAATTTACTTACTTCTTCTACTAACGCTTTCTGTCACAAATTGTAAATTGATCTCCAACCCGAGCCGTTTGATATGAATCATACTAAAGCTTAAAGGTAAAAGGCAAAGGCACACCTATCAACTCGGAAACGGATGGCCTCAACTTGACTCTTGGGTATTTTTAGTTCTTTTAGCATCGTAACGGTACAGCCGGGCGAAGCTGAGAGCCTAAAACTTAATGATTATTTCCGATTTATCTGCGTGCTATGTCTTTAAGACTGTCTTGTTAGCTCAGGGTGTGTAAGGCGGAGGTGGTGGCAGGACTGATAGGTCATCGAAGGGGAAATACTGTTGCGTCCCTAACACGGGCGGCGCGTAGGAGGTGTGTATAGTGGGCACGTACTGCGCGCTTGGAGTGTAGGGCGGCAGCGCAGGCACGGCGGGCGTCGGGCCCACGCTGTGCGCCTCGTACCCGTCCCAGTCTTCCATGAGATTCCGCCTTTGCACATCTTCGTCGTTGGACAACGGAGCACCCCATAAGTTAGCAGCTGACGCTAGTAGAGCCAGTGTACCTGGAATGAGACAGGTTTTGTTAATTGACATAACATTTCGTCACGTCACGTCACGTCACGACTGTGGAGAAGGCTAGCAACGAACGGACACAGTTGGAGGAGGCCTGTCTTAGGACAAGCGGAATAAAACTATAAGTTACATTAACTGACCATTAATGTAAAAACTAGGAGAAATAAAGACTTATTTTATTTTATTTATGATCAGGACTAAGTATTTCCCCAGTGGAGAAGTCAGAGGCAAACTGATAGTTGTTGATTCAGATGCATACTTTTCGTCGAGCGCATGTGTACCCAACGTTGTAAGGGGCGAGCCTACCACCGCTAGCCGGGTTCCACGGGTTTTTTTGTGGGTTCACATCACTGGAGTTGTTTTATGGCCAAACTTGAACTCAGGACCACCTTGGTGTTGAGCCAGTGAGTATTACGCCACTCATATAGTTCTCAGATTCAATAGTATACCAATTGTTGTTGAGATTGTCAACTTAATAATTATAATTTAATGACTCCACTGCTGCCCATAGGACTGCCCCATTCGGTTCTTACACTTATCCTATTTTATAAGTAGGAACCATGCAATTGCACAACATGCAGTTGGTCAATATGCATTTTGCAGGTAAATTACATGAATAAATATGAAGTAGTAGGTAACTCAATAAATGAGAAGAAACTTTAAAGTAATATAATTATAAACTCATACTAACCAGCTCCTGTTATAGTATAAAATCCATATTCATAGTCAACTTGTATATTGATGTGATCTGTATTGTTTTCATTACCCAGAACCACTGTGGTGTAGTAGCACACTCCGACTATAGCTATCACCCAGAACACACACATGATGCTTGGGACTGCGTTCCTGCGTAAAGTCTTTATTGCTCTAACGTCCAGACTCGTTACATTGATGACAACACCAACGAAAGAGCATAGAAGCACCATAAAACACAGCAGAATGAGTATTCTCATGAGAGTGATTATCTCTGGTGTACTGCATGGCGGCAGACCTGAAATTTAAATTTTTAATGGTTAATGACTCATTTATTTGCTAAAATTCAAAAACTATGCAGAGCTGTTGGTACTGCAGGCAGTAAAATCAAAATACATTATACTTGATGTGATTTCATTCGGATGTGATTATGAGTCAGTTTTCCTAAATTATTCCTTTGGACACAAAATATTATTTTTCTATAATCCTCCCAATCTTATATTGAAAATGAGAAAGTTTGTATGTGTGGATGGATGTAAGTGTGTTGCTCTTTCACGTAAAAACTACAGTATAAATTTCAATGAAACTTTACAACAAAACAGCTTATACATCAGAATCAGACATGGGCTACAATTTATATGAGATAATATTTCTTTTCTTATTTTAACTGAAGTCCACGCTGTCGTAGTCGCGGGCGGCCGCTAGTTAAGGATAATGTTGGTTTAAAATTTATCAGAAATAAGAGACTTTTGCGTAACAACAGGAAATACTTTTAAATATTTGTTGAGGCATTGGATATATTTTTTAGTACCTATGTTAACAAATAGATAAAAATGGACAAACCATTGAAATCAGATTTATTCATAGGATCGAACATGGTACTGTGGTGGATGCTGATTGAATCATCATCATCATCATCGTCATCATCAAATGTGAAGAACTGGACCAATGACAAGCTCTGAGAGCAGTGTAAGCCCTTGATGCGGAACCAGCTGGGCTGGACCAAGGCAGCACATGTTAGCATAAATGTCGCCACATTGAAGACAGCTGCAATTTTGTTCAGTTCTTTATCCCTGAAGGGAAATGATATCTTCAACCCTGAAAAAAAAAATATAGATTTTTATTGCATTCTACTAGCATGTATAACTACTGAAAGTGCATTGTTTAGTTTTTACATAATCTGTTGCATTTATAAACCTGTTTTGTATTGCGAGGAAATGAACAATTATATTGGGCATTGTTACACCAAGATCATCTCGGCAAACTTTAACAATGGCTGATAAGCTCATTTAAAGTAATCAACGAAAACAAAAATAATTTATAGCACATGGGTGATCGATATCAATCATTGGTCACAGTTAGTACAGCACCTCCATTGCTATACATTCAGCACCAAAATGTTGTGTTAACAGAGTGTTTTGAAGTAAAGATCCGAAAACCTGAAAAATAAATTTGGTCTTGACTTCAGGCGGGAATCGAACCCGTGTCTTTAGCAAATCAGGCCAACCACCAACAACATGTTTTAGTAATAGTTTACTTAAAAGAAAACCTCAACCACAGCTGAGATGTAGAAACCTGATACTGAATAAAGAATTGATTATAAGACTAGACAAATAAGTCTAAGTTATATATTAGGAGCCTTATCACCACAGAATTAAAATAGTGTTTCACTTTTTTAGGTTTGAGTGACCCGTCAAATGGCAGATGACTCTATCATGTTGTAAGGCAGGTATCTGTATAACCTGAAATCCCCATGTCCTTCATAAGGTTAGCCAGGCCTTGTATTTGGTACAATAATTTGTTTTGGAACATATTTGTTTTGTGATTTCAAAGCATCATGAATCTTATTTTCAACCACATAAAAACTACTTTACACACAACAATGTGACTACCTCTCTGGGTGTTGTTTCTACTAAGAAGACTTAGCAAGACAAGCAGCAGTTATTCTTTTTCAAAATATGATGTTTTAAAGGTCAAAATGAATAAATCAACAGTAATACAGTTTTGGCATGAAATAAAATAAATCAGAAAACTAACTAATTGCCCAAGGCAAACTAAGTAATCTTGAGCCGATCCATTTCAGAAGGTGGCACCTGTTCACAAGCTGATGTGTGAGCCAGCCATCATCCCACTAAATCATATTCTCGGGAATGAAATGACCCATCAGATAAAGAGTGACTTAAAGGACTTATTATTGTATGTAAACAGCCAAATAATGTTTTGCATTTACTTCTGTTTTTAAACCAATATAGCATCATACTGGTGAGCTAAGGCCTACATCACCATGATCAAGCTAAAGAAACAGTTCTGTTTTTTTTATAGCATAGGCACAACTAAAAATAGGGTCCCAATGTTGACATGAATCTCTGAGGGGGGATTTTTGCCACAATAATGCTTATAGCATCTACTGTCGTAATTTTCTACGGCAATACGAGTTCTAATCCAATTTATAGGAAAAGCTACTTGAGTAATTGCGATGTAAGGTCACATAATACTCTTCATTACCATAACATCCAGTGTGGCTTACACCAGAGCAAACTATCAACCAAAATTCAATTTGGAATTGTCTTTAGCACACACACTAACGCTATTAAGAATTATATCCGAAAAACAAAACTTATTCTTCGCAATGATTATTACGACAAACTTTACGCTGGAATAAAATTCTTACCTCTGATCCAAGATAGGCAGCCCATTATGTTGAGGTGATCATTGAAACTAACAGACTCCGTTTTAATTTCACCCACTACCAAATAAGAAATAACTGGAAGGGTAATTTTATTCGCAAGTTTCCATGCAGAACACAAGTCGCAGTTCAATTAAAACTACAATTTACAATTTTGTACATACGTCAGTCTACTCAGAAAATAAAATTTTGACACAAAACACAGATAGGTGAGATAGGTTTGACAGAAAGATGTACGACAGATGTCAAGTCACATGTATATATTTTTAACCTGTGGTCATAGAAAAACATAAACTTGGCAGTCGCCACAAATCTAAGAGGGCAGCACTTTAGACTAAAACTGTGCCGCGGCGCTAGCCGGCATCGGTTTGGAACTTGGGGATTTAATTCTACCGAAAAGACTTCGCGATTGCATTGCTAGTGGTTTTAACAAGGGAAGGAATGAAAGACATCTTGGTCCCTAAACAAGTATATCAGAGTGCCAAGCGCAAGTTTGCTCGACCAAACGCGTCGAAGGAACTTAATTGTAACAGAAGAAGCAAAGTTAAATTTCAAACCAAAACAACAGAAAAAAAAAATTGATTTCATGGCACATCATTGCACTAATGGTAGGTATGAATCAAAACTCTTATTGAATTTTTCCGAAGGGGCATCAAGTTGTAATCTAAGTACCTACCTATTAAGCACGAAAAAAATATTTCAGAACTTACAGAGTACCTTACAATTCTCTCAAGTTTTGGTCAAATTGAAAGCCCGGTTTTTTCCATACATTTATCCATCCGCACCCGACAGTGGGTTATCTCAGTCCACGCGTGGGCTACACCAGAAACGACATCAGAGAAATTTATCTGGCCACAACGTGGAATTCCACGTTGTGGCCGGAGGGAGGGAACTGTATATGAACATTGTAGAACTGAGACCCTTAAGGTGCGATGGCGGGAAAGGAACCTACATGGTTACGAAGACATGTTAACGAAACTAGTTCCGAGGGTAAGTTAGTGTTCCGGGTTCAATCCAGTGCCGGACACGATTTGCGCATCTCTAGCCCTTGTCCCTAATAGGCTATTTATAGGCACATTGATTGTTGCCGTCATGGTGGACGGAACATTCAGAAGCCCACATTTCACCGGGGGAATTTGAACCCAACGTGGTCAGAGGCGAGACTATTAATCCGGGTTGCTTGGGTTTCATAAAGGTATTTTCCATCACCGGAGTGTTAGCCGCAAATTATTGTACCTACAATGAACACAAAGTGGCCAGATTCCGGCCAGATTTGATCTCGGGACCACCGGGTTCCGAGCCAGAGTGTTTAACCACTGGGCCACGACGCTAAAACACAAAACTGTCTTTAATTGATTAGAAAGTAAAACTGAACTCTTACAGATTATGTGTAGATATTAAAATTCGAAGGAAATTAATAGAAAAGGTTTGATATTTCAGACTCTCTTTTTCGTGTCGGGCTGTCGGCAAAGCAAATTGAGTGGTCCTGATAGAGTCATCTGGGTTGTTTTTACTTTCATTCAAATCAAAAATGAGTGGTGTAAAGTAGGTACCTAGTACTGCCGTCTATAAGCTTAAAGGCCGCTTAGTGACAAAAACTACTTTTGAGTTATTGAGGAAATAAGCGGCAAAATTTTCAAACCGATGCCACTCTTTAACTAAAATGGAGAGTAATGTGTGTCATACACCAAAAGAAAGGTTTTTTCATCTACTTTCACATGAAATTGATAAATTCAGACAGATGTTGATACTCTTTAAACAAAACACATATTTTCCTTCCGTCTTGGGAAACTTTTGAAAAAAACTTCAAGTGTACAAAATTTAAAAGCGGCTAAAAGGTTTTAACTGCTTTACATTTAATCGATTTTTAAAAAACAGCAACATTTACGTAGCTATAAAGCAGTTTTAATTTTAGCGTATTTTAAACTTAGAACTGAACAATTTTATATTGATCTTACTCATAACAATAAAGCGGCTAACTACACAAAGCCGCCTTTTAGCTAAGTTGATGTGGTTTAACTGCTCTACTTTTGTTTCATCATAACTTTTGATACAGTTGTGCATAGCTGAAAAGCGGTAAATTAGCAATCCATTTCATATAACTGCTATTTAGGCTAGCATGATCACCATAAGTTTCTTTCAAATCCTACAAAGTATACGCTAACTTACAAAATAACGCAAACATTTTTCAAAGAAAGGTCAATTTATTACCATGAAACTCCAAAAAGACATCAAAAACTTGAGCAGTTACACCAAAAATTGCACAAAATTATATTACAAATCGTTAAAAATGTAACAAGTTCAGCCAAAAAATACACTGTCACTTAAATTATGATCATTTGACATGTTCTCATTCACTGTAATTAGAAACAGAATCAACTAAAAACACAAATGTAAAAAAGCACAAAAAATCCATTACGAATTCAAAACTACGTAAGTCCTTACCCCGTTATTCATAAAAACGAACCCAACGCTAAAGAACAGGGGTTAACGTGATGTTGAAGAACTGTTTAAGTTTTGTATGAATAAGTGGGTTAGTCTGCTTAGTTAAGACCACCAACTAAGTGACTAACGAGAGCACTTAGTACTACAAATACTGAGAGCGGGGATATTGAAAACGCCTGGCGGTTTCAATCTTCTCATATTTTAAACACCGCTAAATCTGCTTTGGGTCTAAAAATGTGTAAAAACGAGGATTGGTTTGATGAAAATGATAGCGTTCTAACTGGTGTAATGGGCACACGTCGGAAACTCCTCAAGCGCGCTATAGCTCAGGTACTGAAGAGATACGGCAAAGTGACCTGGAGCTGAGTCAAATAACAAGGTAGTGAAAAGACAAATGGTGGCAGCAGAGGGCTCGTCACTAGCAGTGCCTCGCTGACACGAAAAGTACGATTTCTGTTGCAAGAGTGCCTTTATAACTAGCAAATGGTCAAGGCCTTCTGAAAAGCAAGGAGGAAATCCTCGAGCAATGGGCTGAACATTTCAACGCTCTGCTTAATGTGACCCGATCAACTGACTAGGAACACGTACGTTCTCTTCCTCAACGGTTGCACTCGGCTGTATGGAGATTCTTCGCTCTTATGTGGGAGAAAAAACAGGTCCCCTCAACTTTCAAAGTTTCTCGCATTAGTGCTCTATATAAGAGCAAGGGAGATCGATCTGACTGTAACTCGTACCGTGGTATTTCGCTTTTATCAGTCCCCGGAAAAGTCTTTGACAGAATAATTTTGAACAGCCTTTTAGAACTCTCAGAAAAGCTCTTGAAAGAGACGCAGTTTGACTTTTGACCAGAACGAGGCACCTGCGAAGCCATCTTTTCAGTGCGCCAACTCCAAGAAAAAAACAAGAGAACAGGTCGCTTATTGTATCTCTGCTTCGTAGACCTGGAGAAAGCGTTTGACAGTGTGCCTCGAGAAGCACTGTGGCTGGTGTTGGAAATATTGGGATGCACTGAGACGTTTGTTAGGCTACTCATGCTCCTGCATGATGACATGGAGTGTTGTGTAGCTGTCAGCGGCGAATAGTCTCACTTCTTTCCGGTTTGGCGCCCACACTGCTCGCGCTTTACTTTGCAGTTGCAGTCAGAGATCTTGCATATTTCTTCAGAAGGAATCCGTATTCATTTCCGTTCCGATGGCCTTTTCAAACTCATCTTATCAAGGCTCAGGGCCTCCACAGAGGTGTCGTTCACTATAGTAACGGAGTTCATGTACACCGATTTGTGTTTTGTGGCTGAATCCTCAGCGGGCTTGCAGCAGCTCTTGTCCAATTTTCAAAAGCTTTGCCGTAAATTCGGCCTAGAAATCAGCATCGACAAGACGGAAGTGATGTTCCTAGACATGCACGATGACGAGGCGCTGAATATAAAAGTTGGTGAGGACGAGCTGAGGCAAGTTGATAAGTTTCGCTACCTGGGGAGCACAGTAACATCCAAGTGTGACCTTGATGCTGAGATAAACAGCAGATTTAATGCCACAGCTGCAGCATTCAGTAAGCTGGAAATCAAGGTCTTCCGCTCCCAGGATGTTAAACTGGCCACCAAGATCTCGGTCTACATGGCAGTTGTTCTGCTTAACATTAATTTTATAATCTGCTGAAATGTAGACTGTATACCGCCTGCACATCCGAATGATTGATTGTTTTCACCTTAGCTTTAAAATTATCAAACATTCTGTGGTCTGACTATGTGCGGAATACTCAGAACTTGACGAAGGCAAGCGAAAGCATGGCGGACAACTTTTCAGGTATAAACATGTGCTTTAAGCGCCACATGAAGAACTGTGGCATAGACCCCTCGCGGTGGGAGCAGCAGGCGGCCAAACGGTCCGAATGGAGGTGTTTGGTCAAAGTCAAGGTCCACTGTTTCGAGATCCGACGGTGCGCCGATTTTAATGCCAAACGCGACAAATTGAAAGCCCGACCACCTAAGCGAATCAATTATAACTATATTCAACGTGTGCTCACATGCCAGCAGTGTGCGAGGTTCTTCAGCAATAAGATTGGCTACACAAGCCACATGCAATCCCACGAATGGCAGCCACAGCCAAGTAAAGCGGTCGCCGTAGCCGAAATTGGCTAGGATAGCATCATCATCAGGTACAGTGTCTCCTTCCCGTAGTACATTAGCGAAATACACCAATCTGACGTAGGAACGAAAAACATTGTTCGACTGCATTCAGTTCTCAATTCATAGTGGCTAGCTTGACGCAAGTCGGCTTCTTGTCAATGCTCGATACAATTTCGCAGTAAACAAAAATAATTACAGATTTTTTGAAATATTTTCGTAAATAAAATATAATACGTACCTTGGAAACCTTCCCGCCATGACTAGTGACGATTTTAGCGGGAAACGCTACATCAACGAACTTCCTCCTCCGTGTGTAATTTGTTTTGCACTAAACAGCCACAACCCGCACCGCCCGGGGGCTTGTGAGTTTGCCGCTTTTTAGAGATGTACTGATATTAAGCGGTTTTTTTGCTAAGCAAAGCTTTGAAAAAAATATGTATTTTACTTTGCGTACGGACTAACATGGATTTCTAAATTAGTTTATTTAATGTAAAAGTAGAAGAAATGCAATGCTTGAAGGCCGCTAAATGATTCTTACTGCCTTCAAGATATTTAAAAGAGCTTTGCCGCTCTCAGTTTATTTATGCAAGGTATATTACACCTCAACTTAACCAAGCTAGAAAGCGGCTAAAAATACGTTGCTGCCTTCTAACTTATTGCGAACTTAGAACTGTTTTTTAGCTAAGCATTGATAGTCAAATTGTTCAGTCGATCCAAACGTTAAAGTAATTTAGCTACCTTCTAATCTTGTTTAGCTGTTTTGCCACCTTTAAGCGATGTAAAATATATTATTTCTGTATAAAGCGGCTTTTATAAAAAAAATATCTTGGAAACGGTAAAAGATAGAATAACCGTTCTTAGACAGATCGATAGAGCTTTTTTTTTTAAACATTTCCATATTCAAAAGTGAAAAATGGTCAAATGTCACTAAGCGGCCTTTAAGGTTATAGACGGCAGAGTAGTAGTAGGTAGTAGTAAAGAAGTTGGCTACTACACCAGAGGTCGTGCGTTTTATCCCCGCAAAGTACAAACTTTCTTGTGCTTGCTTATGTAAGTATGTTATGATGACGTATCGAAGTATTAACAAAATTAAGTATTTAGATATATCTATCTGAAGTTTAGCTAGGTACCACACTTAGTACAAACTTTACCGAGATGCTTAGTTTGAGGCTAGGTGGATTTGTGTAAAGTCCAATTTATTCACAATCCTATTTGATCACTCTGCAAGGTCACATACATAATAATAGTACATTGTTATCCTAGGGGTGAAAGTAACTTATTTAGTCCCGAGACGGGGTTTGGCGCCCGGAACGAAGTGAGGGCGCCAATAGTTCGAGGGACTAAATAAGTCTTTCACCCGAGGTAAACACTGTGCTTTTCATTACGAATACAAGGAAAGTAAAAATACAACATGAATTAGCCAAAGAAAAAGATTTAAAAATAAATGAAGATCGAATTGGCGCTATCCCGCCTATTTTGTTTGTTTTTTTTTCTGTGGCGGGCCCACTATTCAGCCATTATTTTTTATTTTTTTCATTGGAAAAATGGTAAATATTTTGCTCTAAGCTTAGTTATTTTGAAGAAATTGTTGAAACTGAATTATAATAAAGTTATATAATATACATTCTCTAATCAATACTTAACTTTAAGTTATTTCTATTTTACATCGTGGCTGTATAGAAAGTTGGAACATGGTTCAATAGATATGTGAAAAATAACTAAGTTTTTTTTTAATAATTTGGCAGATGTCAGTTGAAAGTGATTCTCCCTAGGGATGAAAAGTATTACTTTCAGCCCGCTTCTCAGGTCAGTAATGACCTACTTTCAGAGTATGAGTAATGAAAATAAATATAACTAGACATTATTTTAACGGATAAACATGCAAAAATACATTTGGAAACACCCAGCCCAGTACGAAACTACATGTTCACGCCCAAGCATGTGCGGGGTTCGAACCCGCGTCCTTCGGTGTAGTAGCCAACTTCTTAACCATTGTACTAAACCGGTCGTCACATTGTTCTGATGCTGACTGTGTGCGCTATTTAACTACCCACTCTAGCGTTGTCGTAGCTAATGTAAGTGCATTAGCTACTAATATTATAAATGCAAGAGTTTGTATATGTGTGGATGGATGTGCCATGTTGCTCTTTCACGTAAAAACTACTGGATGGATTTTTATGAAACTTTGCAATATTATAGCTTATGTATCTGAATAGAACATAGGCTTCAATTTAAATAGAGATATGTTCCTTTTTTTAACCTCAGTCAGTCTCCAATAAGTATTATTAGAAAAACCCATTTTCTTATGACTTAGTTAGAAACCGGAAGACCTACATCAGATGATAATTAGCACGAAATCATAATATTATAATGGCACGATTTAAGAAATAGGTTGAGAAGTAAACAGTTTGTTGTTTCATACTTCCGCTACTGAAGAAGGTTTGAAGTTACAAATCCGAAAACAAAACGGTGTGTAAAATAACAAAATTATTTTATACTTAGTTACAAAATTGAATACTAGGTAGGTAGATACCAATACTTCTGCTTGCTAGACTTACGAGTTTAGCCAGTACTATCTTAAACAGCTTTCAAGCTTTCCTTAACTAAAGTGGTTTAATAAAGCTCTGCAATGTCCCGAGCTTTTCAGTGACACGAAGCCGTCCGCCGCGCCTTTGTAAAGGGTAGTTATATAGCTGCATAACTTCTGCGCTACCCAGATATACCTAGGTCACGACTTGAAGGCACGAAAATATCTTTTCTCCCTAGCAGTCCGCTACGAACCGTTTGTGGTGAATCTCCTTTGTTTAAAATTCCATTTATGAAAGAAAAAAAGCGTGGAATTTTCCACAGACGAAATGTAATTAAACCCATATCAATGTAAGTATCTATTTACTCGTATTTTTAGTAATTTGTGTCTGCTTGAATTTAATTTAGGCATATAATTTAGAATTCTATTAAATCCTTCAACGTTGTTCCAGAACATCTTCATTAACCTAATCAAAATGTGACAAGATGCCAATTAAGTGCTGTGCGAGAGAGGAAATTAAAGCGCGATGAAGAGAGGTTTAATTGCTTCGGAGGACGAAGTTAGCAACTTCTCATTAGAATATCAAGACTTCGGGGACAGCATCGATACTAATTCATCGTTTGAGAATGAATACACATGCGACATAGCTGGTGAAACTTTCTATAACACTAGTTTCGGATTGGCAGTAGCCCTTCCGGAATGGGAGGCCTTATCCGCAGTTATCGTTTTGACAATTGTTATTTTGTGCACAGTTTTTGGAAACATTCTTGTGATACTCGGAGTGTTTACTTACAAACCATTGCGAATAGTGCAAAACTTCTTCATAGTGTCGTTAGCTGTGGCAGATTTGGCGGTGGCGGTGTTGGTTATGCCCCTTAATGTCGCTTATTCGACATTAGGACGGTGGCTTTGGGGAAAACATTTGTGCAAAATGTGGCTTACTTGCGACATTATGTCGTGCACTTCATCCATTCTCAACCTATGTGCTATTGCTTTGGATAGGTATTGGGCAATAACAGACCCGATTAACTACGCTAGTAAAAGAACATTGAAGAGAGTGTTATTTCAAATAGCTGGGGTTTGGATTTTATCGCTAATCATAAGCTCTCCCCCCCTCTTAGGATGGAACGATTGGCCGGATGAGTTCACATCTGATACTCCGTGCCAGTTGACATCAGAGCAAGGGTATGTTGTTTATTCCTCATTAGGATCTTTTTTCATACCTCTTCTAATAATGGCCATTGTGTATGTGAAAATATACATTGCCGCAAAAGCACGTCTGCGGAAGCGGAATTGGGCTACTACTCGTAAGATTCAAAAACAGCCAGTGATGAACGATCATCAAGATGAAAGCTTGAACAAAGAAGACTCAGAAAATGATTCGGATAGCGGTGAAAGTATGAAGCGCCATAAGAAAGCCTTTTTGGATATGAAGAAAAACTTTTTTGTGCCTCTGTTGTTACTTAACGATCCTGCATCGCGACAAAGAATTGAAAATGAGATATCACTTAAACCTGAAGTTTCGCCGAATCATACTACGAATTATTCAACTAAAGTTATGGGATCTATAAGAAGAATCAGTCAGAGAAAGAAAAAACAAGAGAAAACTTTACTGGCCAGTGTCAAAAATAGCGGTGACGTGGTTCATCAATTTGTGGAGCAGAAACAAAAAATATCTTTATCGAAAGAAAGGCGTGCCGCTCGAACTTTGGGGATCATCATGGGAGTGTTTGTAGTTTGCTGGTTACCGTTTTTCTTAATGTATATTGTGTTACCTTTCTGCTCTGCTTGCTGTCCAAGTAATAGATTGATAAACTTCATCACGTGGCTTGGGTACGTAAATTCAACAGTGAATCCCTTGATTTATACGATTTTTAATATGGAATTTAGAAAAGCGTTTAAAAAGTTATTGTGTTTAAATTAATTCCGTTAGTTCAATTGTTTACACAATCTAGTACTTTGTAATTTACTAGTAAAACATAATCATGATAATGTAATTTCTTGGATTAAATTGTGTTATTAAATGTTGTTGCGTAATTAATTTCTTCGGGAAAAGAATGAAAATTTAATAACTGTTCCCTTTTATTAAGATGCTCAACGTTGCATTCGTCTAATTGTGGCTTGACAAAACATGAAGAACTCAGGTGAAGCATTGTTGAGAGCCCCGTGTCTCTTGTTAGCGGCGCAGACCATTCTTATACATACAGACGGACGATTGTTTTGTATATATGTCACCGGAAAATAATAAGAACCGTAAATTTATAAATTTCCTAGGAAATTTATAAACTTTCGTAGGATTCTAAACGAGAGATAAATTGTATTATTTTACGCCCTCATTTCCGGAAATTGATAAACTTGCGGAACGCATCCGTAAAATAATAAGTGGGCAGTAAAGAAACGCGATGTGCGCTCTGATTGGTCGAATAAGTCACGTGTCATTTCTCTCCTCCGCCATTTAATTTTGATTGAAGGCCGGTTTCAATGTTTTATAATTTGTAAGAACAATTCATCTTCGTGTTCATTGTATAATTTGCGGCTAACTCTCCGGCGATGAGAAACACCGATAAAAAATTTAAGCAACCCAGATAACGGTTGTTGATCGCTTCTTACCACGATGGGTTCAAAGTCCCTCGGTGAAATGCGGGCTTCTGAATGATCCGTTCGTTTACCGTGACAGGAACTCAGTGTGCCTCTGACTACCCCATTTGGGATATGATCGAGATGGTATGCCATGTTTTGTATGTTATATTTTATAAGTGTATATCATTTTTTTATAAACTTTTTGATATCGTAAAACACGATTTCTGCTGTTTTATTTTGATTAAGTAGGGGTTATCAGCCTATTAATTGTAAAAAGTAACCCGTTAAACCTACCCAGTTTTAAAGTCAAAGTCCAGTCAGGTAGGTATTCGAAACTGATAAATGTACAGTTTGGCAAGTCTGATTGTACCATAATCTACGAACACAAGCATTGCTACTGTCAACATCGACCAATCAGAGGGCAGTGTGTTATTTTCCGTAATTCATAAAAGCGTAAAATTAAAAGCTCTTCTGTGATTAGTCGAACCGTTTAGAATCTTACGAATAGAAATCCGTAAGTTGATAAATTTACCACGAGTCGTCGCAAATTTATAAATTTCCGGAAATGTGGGCGTAAAAAAATACAATTCATCTCTCGTTTAGAATCCTACGAAAGTTGATAAATTTCCTAGGAAATTTATAAATTGACGGTTTTTGTTATTTTCCGGTGACATATATTCTGCATTAATTAGCTTCCTCTTATCTTAAAGGTTTTTTTAGTCGAAATAGTTTTTTTTTACAGTAAGTATCGCAACCCTTGAAAATTAAATATTTTTCTTTTTTAAATATTAAAAACATAAGGACGAAGATACAAGAAAGGTAATGATTTCCCATGTCATAACTTTAAAGTGCCCTGATTGAAGTGACCTGAATAGTTGAAAGCCTATAAAATCTTAGCTATATTTTTGTTGATTTATTTGCGTCCCTATCCGTATCCTTATCTCCCTACTCTTGGGTGTTCTAAAGGTTCATTATGTGTTGATGTTCACCTAAGGTTTGACTTTATTTTATTCTGATTATGTAACAGTTTAATTTACCAGAACAAAACAAATTATACTCATTATAATATTATCGTGATAAAAACATTTTGAAGTTTTTTACAACCCACTCACAATCATTAAGTTACTTTATCAAAACAACAACCGTTCAGTGGAATCCGTTCAGTACCTAGTACTATTAAAATGAAAACTTTCAAGAATATAGGTAATTATTTTGGTCCCTGAATCTGAAAATTGCGAAATGGGTAGAATCGGTACCTAGAAATATTTTCAGCTCAATAATTGTCCAAATTTATTTTCAAGACAAAATGCGAATCAACGTTGAAAATAGTATGATATGCATTTACATGAACTGGAAGAATGTTGGGCTAATGAATGCAATCAATCATTAATTCAGTGCCTCTATTTGTCAGCGCATCACTTGTGGGAGACAACGCTTGATGAATGGTGCTGAATCAACGCTACTAAATCATTTCCACTGTTATGTAAATTCTACAGCAGATTAACCTATTTCTGCTCTGATAGATTAGTTTGCTCCTAATTTTTCAGGGTTCCGTATTGTACAGTCAGCATCAAAAATGATGAGTGGTTGGTGGTGGTGGTCACACATTTATAAATAAGAATTATTATCCTATAACATTATTATTCCAAAATTCCTTAATCGACTGAACAGCCGTTGGATGCTGACAGCCCAAAGCCGCTTGCGAGGGGAACACTATGGCTGGCTGTGTGGGGGAGGCCTATGTCCATCAGTGGACTCTTAAAGGCTGATATCAAGACAATGTAATGATGAATTGCCGACTACTCTGTGTAGAGTCGGCAATCGGAATGTTCCTTCCAAGAATCATCACAAATTCGTACGAAATGCCTGTTTCACGGGAAGCCAATATTAGCAACGCCAATAAACAGATAATTAGTATAATTAGCGAAGCGATTTGATTGGATGCAAATACTGGTACTACTAGTACCCAAGGTTACAATTCGGTATGTCAGGCCTATTTGGCGTTGCGAATACTTGCTTGATCCTTACTTACCTACTTGAGTATATAATGTTAAAGTCATTACACGGCATTTTATTTAAGTAGCTACCTACCTACTAATTTATAGGTATACGTTACGACACGACCCAAACTCGTACCTATGATATGTCATTAGACAAAGAGACAAAGTTTAAGTTTGTCCTATGGTCGTTCTTTCAAGGTTATTTATCATTATCATTACTACCTCAACAAGTGTTATAGATACTTTATTACAAGATTACTCACCACCTGTAATTAATTCCGTAAATACTTATTTTCATAATCATATTTCATCAGATTGATTTTTTTCCCCATAAGACTAAGCTGTTTTAGGGTACTTAACCTAGTCATCATTAACGAAATAGAAGTGAGATACAAAGCAAGGCGGCGTTTTCAGTGTAAAGTCCCAATCTGCTGTAATTATGGTGAGCTCGTGATTAATGCTTGTGGCTGCATTTCCGGTAACGCCAGGTGGCTAAGCACTTCCGCCTGTGCGGTTTGGATTCTATTAAACAGTAAACCTACCCAACAGTGTGGTATATACGTGAGACCTAGACCAGAATGTAATTACACGCAATCAATACCTTTATATAAAAAGCTGAAGAGTTTGTTTGTTTGAACGCATTCATTGCAGGAGCTAGGGTTTGAATAAAAAAAAAAAGTTTGTTTTGAATAAGCAGTCCATTTTTAGTAAGACTTTAGGACAGAATCACTAATAATAAGGGCAATCAGTCAGCCAATGATAGAAAACAAAATAAGGACATAAGTAAATACTTAGTCCAAAGTGAAAACGAAACAATTTAATTTAGAAACTCTTCAACCAGTAAGCTCAGTATTAAGCCAGCCATTCACGAACAGACGTGTCCGTCGGATATGCCTTAGCGAGTGATAATTTAACAGTTATACAAGTACCGGTAACTCATAACCAAATCTTCAAAATAACTTTAAATATATTGATAGGTACTTCTTTCGTTTCTTGTGGATCAACGAAAGCGGCTTAACGTTGCCGGGCTCAATAATAGATATGTCGTAATGAACGAAGGAAAGATTTGGACTATAAAAATCGTTACTTAACGCTATAGAGTATGTTATCATTAAAAACAAAAAGTAAATTACGGGTAAAAAGGCTACTATGCATTGTTAGCTACTCGTATTAGCGTTATCTTCATATGACGGAAGTTAGGATGCGTAGTCTTCAACGCCATTGAAAGCCCGGCTTCGTAGGCAAACAGGAGCTTTGCTGTGAGTGTGTGGTGGAGAGACCGATCACATTTGAGTTGATTGTGTAACTAAGAAACAGCTAGTTTTCTTTCAGCTAGTAAGTATTCATGTAGTTATAATAACATGAATATTAAGAGACTGAATGTTGAGCCTTAAAATTTTCTTGGCAATAACATACCTCAACCGGAGTTTATATTTTTAATAAATGTAGGTACAGTACTTAATCAATGACATTGTATTCCTCTCAATTATTTTAACAGTTCATAATGATCGTCAAGTAACGACACATTACGCCACTGCAGAAACAAGATTGAAGTTAGGTTACCTGCAATCAACCGTGCAGGCACGGTAAAGAAATATAACAGTAATATGACTCGGCCCCGTCCTTGAGTTAAGTGCCTACAGCCGCGCGGTTCGTCGCCACGCGATAGGGCTGCCGCCTGTAGTATTTTAAAACATCCGGATCCGGATTATTTCTTTCTTGTTTTGAAATTGTTTTTTGTGATGGTAGGTAAATATTGCATTTCTATTTAAATTAATGAAATTCCTATGTGAATGAAAAAGGGTGTGTTGATGTGAAAAAAAGATATCTATACATCCTCACAAACTTTCGCATTTACAATATTAGTAGGAAGTAAGATTACTTAGAGCTTAATTTTTTTGAAAGACCTTCTTTCTTAATACCTACAATGAACCAAATTTTGCGGCGGACTAGCTATATCTATAGCTATTGCGTTAGCAAATCCTTTACTTGAGAAGCACGTATCATGCGCGCAAAGGATTTCCGACTTAAGGTCATTCACCCGGTGTGGTGAAATTAAACAGTAAACCCGCAAATTTTAATGCAAGCGTACTTTACGAATTACTTACTTATCCAACCTACCGATGAACCACCTATTTCACTTGTCTGTCACTATCCTTCTGCCTGTCAACTAATTTATTCAATAATCTAGGAGTATTACTCGGAGGATAAAGCGAAATACCTGTCTTTAAACATATTGTAACAAATTACGTGCTATTATGTAGGTACAAAAATTTTAAAATTACGTTTCGGAGTTTGTAGGTAATGTAAAGAATGATAGCTCTGGGTGCGTTCTCGATGAATTTAAACAACCAAACACAGCACAATAAAAAAATTACCTTGCTCTGCCATAGTACATTTACAATATTATGTTAACAAAATGGTACAAAACACACAAAACTGTCCGTCCGACACTGCACGGCGCGCGGCGCATTCGCGACTGAGAGCCGATCTATGTACGACATCGCCGGGTCGCCTAGGTATAACTTGCGTTCCGTCCGCTTGTTCGAAGTCACAATACTGTTATATTTCTTTACCGTGGTGCAGGCAAAGTGAGTATATGTCGGATGTATCTGCGTACACGAACAGCTGTCTTTATCTTTGCGAAAGTAAAATATTTCATATGCGCAGAGATATCAAGCACGTACTAAGAATGCCCTTTTAAATATGTAATAAAGCTCTTCTGAATGTCAATGTTGAATTATTGCTTCAAACTCAGCTTCAGATATTAAAAGACTGCCGCCATTTCTTTAGCTGATTTTATGTGTATTTTTCTGGAAAATGCTAATGAAATTCAATACAAACATTAATCCTTTAAAAAAGAGAAACCAAACATATTTTTATGTTGTTTGTGATGTTTCTGACATTCAGAATAACTATTCAAAAACATCACCCTAACTAGATAAAATAAGAATGTTTATTGATACATGTATATTCTATTCTTACATTTCAAATTTCAAAGCCTTGGTTGCAATATTGATAAAATAACAGAGTTCTAAAAGTTTCGGGTTTATGTAGATATGCTTGTTGAACTACCCTTTGTACAAAGGGTATTGTAATGTTAAAGATTATTTAAATGGCAAGAATTCAAGAATTTGTGGTCATCATACGATAATCTGCTTCTCTGCACACTTTGTTATGACTTTACTCTTTTCAATAATTGTAAACAAACCATAATTTGTCGCAAAGAGTAACTAACAAGTTTCTTGCCGTATTCATCTCGATAGAAACAACTTCCGTACCGGTGGTAGAGTAACATTAGGTGCTTCTCACGTCATTTTTTTTGCTGTAAATTGTTTTACTGACTTTTCATAAACACATTTTTACACGAAATGAACACTAAACTTATTTAATTGATGATTTAGAAAGGATAGGATAGATAATTGTGTTAGGTTCGAATAAAATTCGAATGTCACCAACGGATTCCAAAAAAATATTTAAGTCATGTAAAAATATGTAAAATATGTAAGTCATGGTTTAATTCCATTGAGCCAAAAACGTCCTTTGTAGGGCAGAGGCCTTCCCATCCCTCGTCCACTTTAGTCGTTCTTGCACTTTGCGGTTGCGGTCCTGACGCGAGAAAATGTGACATAATGGGACATAATTAAGTTGCGGCAGTTGCGGTGCACCGCAGCTCGTCTCGCCATCGTATTTTTAGCCTAATATTTGAATAACTGCAAAATACTTAATGATATTGATAAGCAACGATAAGCAACAAAAACACCCATTAATTATTTAGTGTTAACAGTAAAAAAAATCTTAGGAGGAAGTATCCTACTAATATTATAAATGCGAAAGTTTGTATGTGTGGATGTGCCGTGTTGCTCTTTCACGTAAAAACTACTGGATGGATTTTAATAAAACTTTACAATAATATAGCTTATGCATCTAAATAGCACATATGCTACAATTAATAAAGATGTATTTATGTATTATTATTTTTTAACCAAAGTCCACGCGGACAAATCGCAGGCGGCCGCTAGTATAGCATAAATTAGAGAGCATCAAAGAAGTCAAGTGCCAGTGAGAATGAGATGTTTCTCGAGTTCAACACAATCAAGGGTTGTCATGTTCAGACAGAACATGATATATAGTGATGCGTAATTAAGCGGAAAATTATATGCGGGTATAAGCACTTGAACTGCTACGTAAACATCATTTATCACGAGCCAGTCAGTCGGTACTTTATTTGAAAATGTTTTCCAAACAAGATTTCAGCGCCTAGAGATTGAGCAATTCATTCATTACCAAATGAATGAAAGTAAGTTGTAACTATTCATATTATTTCGTCGAAAAAAATACCTACTCAAACAGTAGGCATTTTTTTAGAAAAAACATACTATATGTTATGGTTACTCAACAATAGCTGAACACTTGGATGTCAAGTGCGAAGAAAACTAAATCTGTGATACAATCATAGTAATTTGGAGACATCCTCACAGCGAGCGAGCGTATTAATCGTAGCAGTAAAAGCCAGATTGTTGTAATAACTTGATTTTAGTGCTCCAACATCTGGAATAAAGCTCAAGCTTTCAATACATTTGGAATGGAAATTTAGGTATCGTGGTTGTGTTGAAATTCGTAACTTTGCAGATATTTGCGACCGTGTAAAGCTCGTAGCACACTTTAAGCGCGGCAACTGCACGGCTCCGATACAGCAATTATCTATATCTTGCCACAGATTTGAACCTAATGTTGTAAGGACGCGAGCTGCGAGTTGAGTGGTATCGTAGTGCGCTGACAGCTAGCCGTTGGCTTTTTCATAATAATGATACAAAATATATTGTGCCACTGACAACTTAAGGTTTGAATTAGAATGGGAAGATAATTGCTGGGTCGCAGCCGTGCAGTTGCCGTGCTTGCCTATTGAGCTACGACCTTACCCTGCTAACTTGACGGGAGAGGAAAGCAAGTTGCGCGGTTACATTACGAGCGACAGTGAGTTAGTTCAACCTAGAAATGCAGTAGACTCACTTCAACCGTCTATCCGCTTCACCTTGAATTTGGTTTCTCCTTCATTTGGATGAAAATTATTTCAAAATCTTATGCGTTTTTCACTCAAACGATCACAGTCGCGGAGTTATTGTCATTTACAGAAGGCGAAAATGAAAGTAAAATGAACATCTGTGATCTGCGCTAACCAGCTTACTACAGTCTGGTAAAGCTGTTAAAAGCTATCAGCGATTAACCAAAAGTTGTCATTTAAGAGAAACATTTCAGTCCTACTAATATTATAACCGTTCAACCGTTCTTAGATATCGCCGTAGGAATAAAAACACCTACATTTTAGATTCACTTTCCGCGACAGCCACCCGCGTGGTTTGGCCCGCAATGTAATGAGTTGGTTTGGCTGCTGCTACTTTACAAAATGCATGGTTTTGGAACGTTTAAATGCAATTTACGACGAAAATAACTCAAATAAAGCTTTTTGACGTCACCGTTGTTCAAAGGTGTTAACAGCAAAGTGTAGTTAACGAAGCTGGTCTCGAAACAGTTGACGGTAAATTTATGAGAGTTAAGTTTATTCTAGAATGAGTTCCAAGAATTTTCACAATATTTGCATTGCAACGACTGTAGCAGACAACCTAGTAGTAAGCGGATATATACGCGTTCTGGATGTATTTATTTTTATATTTGACCTGAAAAACCTGAATGAGACAAGCTGATAAAATAAAACGAAATACACACATCAAAACTGTCTAGGGATATCATAGGGATATCATTTTTCAAATATTTCATAAAGTTAAGTTTGTTTACAAGTTGAGCATTATCTTAGAATAATGCGAGGACAGAGGCATAAGATAAAGGTTAAGAATATTACAAAAAAAAGGTTGATTTTGCTAAAGTATTGACTTTTGTTTTATAAAAGAAAAATCTGTCTTTTTTTTAACGTCCTTACGATTGTACAATAATGCTACTACAATAAATTTCTTTATACAATCCGAAAGGGCAGATATAGCAGTTTCTGTGTTCTAAAAATGTCTACGTTGGCATCAATATTTTAATTTTTACAGCCTCCCAAATAGCTATACTTTGTATGAAAATGCTTGAGATATCCCTAGATACTTTTGAGCAGTGTATTTTCCATTTAAAAATAGATTAAAACATCGAACCATTTATAAATATGTATCTGTTGAACTATGACTGTGAAAAATCTATATATGATCTGAATTAGCCTAAGGCCTATCTTTCCGTTCCATGCCAGTCTTTATTCAGTCCTTTCAGGCCAGGACCCTTAGTGACGTGGTCATAAAGTCATCATCGTTTTGTCAAAGTGCCGGTCAAAAAACAAAACTACGCTAATTGCATATAGCTTAACCGTGGGAGCATTTGTTAATATGGCACTTAGGCTGTAAAATTATTGGCTTTTGTTTTATTCGACTTTGAAATTTCAGAATTTTCATACATATTCGATGTAATGCTTTTTGATATTTTTGGCTTGATCCTCATAAAACACTTGAATATGCGTATCGTAACAGGTATTAAGCACCACACAAACAAATCACAAATATTTTTTATACAGGATTAACTTTCCGACTGAGGGCTGTAAGCCAAACCCTAAACTATGCGTGATATAGAAAAAAGTTTTTTGTCTCGGCACCGAGACAAAAAACCGTCCGGCATAGATACTTAGATTTTGAAAAAAGTTTTTTTCGTAGCGTAGCATAAAACCAAATATTTGGTAGGTATCCATAACTGCTCAAATTAAACTTTATTGCCATTTTTTTTAAACGCATTTTCTTTTCAATGCATTGAGAGCAAGTTTATCACATTGTAACAAAAAACACTAAGTATACCAAACCACCAATAAAAAAACTAATATCGGTTTTAAAATCTGTTTGTGCCGCAGGATGAAATATAATGTTCAGAAGTAACTTTGTTTTATGGCTGAATTCTCTAAGTGAGATCTTATATTTTATCTTTTTCTTCCACCTAATATCCCGATGGTCAATAGATCATAAAGAAGGCGTTTTATAACCACTCGTTTCTCAAGTTCTCTCGAGTGCAGGCACTCTATAATTTTAAAATCAGTAGCAATTGCCTTGTGCATGTATGAACAGAACGTCCTTTGAAAGAGCCCAAAAAGGTTATTTACGCTTAACTTCTATTGTATTTTGTCATAATTTTCAATTAATTCATTTAATTGTTTTTTTTTCTCCGTGCTTCGGAAGGCACGTTAAGCAGTTGGTCCCGGCTGACGTCGTTAGATGTCAGTCGTTAAGCCTAGTCGGGGGCCTTAGGGTGGTTTAATAACATCTGACATTAAGTTTGCTCACTAACCGTACACCACTCCAACAATCTGAGCCCGCGTGTTGGAGTATGGCTCAATCCACCTCATGGTTGAGGTGAGGCCTGTGCCCAGCAGTGGGACGTATATAGGCCGTTTATGTTTATGTGTTTCAAATAAATCTCGTTTTAAAATTTTCAAAATCCTTAACATTTATTTATTTATTCTTTATTGCACAAAGAAAAAAGTACAATTGGCGGACTTAATGCCTAAAGGCATTCTCTACCAGTCAACCATCGGGCGAAGCAGAAACCTTGTTGGCGGTTTTTTAACGGTTTTTTAACGGAATTGAATTTGAACGGTTAATTAACGGAAAATTCGATAGACTACATATCTGATTTATTTGAAAACTTTATAGATAGTTAATGGTTTTTTCCAGCTAAAAATACATAGACACAACCGGTTCACAGTTCTGACTGTGACATGGACAGGTATTCCGTTGTAATTGTGCAAATTGTTAGAAAAAGGCGCACATTTTCACCCATGTTGTGGTTTCATCTTGTGACAGGGTAGGCATTATTTTGTCGAGCCGGGTGGCATTGCTGGGGCTCCTGATAAGGTATCGGAGTGAGAAGGAATTTCGTTTATTTTGTTCTAACCTGTTAATTTTGAGCCGGTTAATTTTCATTTTAGGAATATGCCATATGTTATCAAAAACTATTTAATTCAAGTGAGAAAACTAAAATACCCAGGTAAGTCACTTACAAAAAATATTGCCCGTGAATTTCTATGATATTCTATCAAGCGGTAAGAGGAATAAAGAAACATTGTTTATTCATGTATATGATTCCCACTGTTCATCGTCGTCCAAGCATTTCAAGTACGAGTTTTGTTCGAGAGTCATTAGATTACGTCTTCTACTCAAAAAATTTCAACCCTGAGCCTTGGGCCTCCTTCAGTCAATGCCATACTTTCCGGATTTGTGCTGTATCGATCCACTACACAAAGGCGGTTTTCTTGAAGTCGTCGTACCAACGTATTTGTTGTCTTCCTTATTCATCATTCTTCACACGACGAGTTCCACTCAACCAGTGCCTTGCACATGAAGTATGTTTATCCGCAACATTTACTATCCTGAAGCCTTACCACTTACCATCTTGTTTATTATAACCATTAGTGACCATTAGTTTTGTCGACGACCCACCGTTTTAAAGATTTAAGCAAAAACTCAAAAATGGGTTTAAATTAACCCACTCCGGCTCCTAACTGGTGCTTAGGTTATTTCCGGCGGGGTTTTTTTGTTTGTTTACTCTCTAAGCATCCTGAACATATTTCGGAAGAAATCCAGCTCAGGATCCAGCTCACTCAGTCTACACCTGCTTTGTTATTATTAATAATAAATAAACCGTTTATTTTCTTTCACCAATAATTGCCTTAAGATTAGCTTACATTTAAAACAGAACACTGTTCGATCGGTTTTTATCAAACCTGTGTTACAAATCTCTCTCTGCTTTTCCACTTCGCGTTATCACTTCGCTGTTATGCGAACTAAACCCCATTTTATCTGCCTATAATACCTAGGTATATGGGCACTACCTAGTATTAAAAATAATTTGGCAAAATTAGTCGTTGTACTCGTACTTACAATATTCTTTCAATCCATTTTAATTCTTGAAATTTACCACATTTCAAGAATTGCAATTTGGAATCAGAGAAAAGTAACTATTGACTTATTGCTGGAACTTTGCCATTGCGCTTATAAATACAGTGCATAATAAACACTGTTGTTTGTGCTAAAGCCATTTCAAGTTCTCTCTAGTGCTCGCTTTGCTTTTTGTTTGGCCGATACAATGTCGTCGACTTGACGTTAATTTATTCCGCGAGGTTTTTTTGCTTGAATTGTGTAGCTCAAGTTGTTATATTACGTTTTCGCAGTGATAATAACATCATATTTATGTATTGGATTACACACATTCACAATACAACTTTTGTTGGCATATTTGCTTAAATTTATTTGTTTATTTTACTTTACTTTAACGTTACTTTAACTTTACTTTACCCTTTATCGCTGTGGTTACGAGAGGCCCGGGTGAAAACCGCCCCAGAACAGAATGATGCAAGTTGATTAAACAGATACCTACGAATATTTGTATTTGTGCAAGGTCTGGGTTTTTCTGGTGCTTAGGTTATATCTGGTATCCATAACGCCCCTCCATTCTTGCTTTGATCAGAGGAATGTACAGAAGAATGTTTAAAAATATGTAAGCAGTATTAGGTATGTCGACCGGTTTGGCAATGGGGCATGTAAGAGTGCTCTTAGCAAAATCAAAGTTGGTTTTCCAATATTGTTTCTAGTTTGTTTTGCAAGTCCATTAAGTACCTATTTATCACGAGATAGTTGTTTTAATTTCCTTAGAAAACGTTACTAGCTACTACCCCTACTTATCGTTTGAGAGTTTTGTTTTGTTCGTTATCTTGATTACATTTACATTTTAATTCGAGATTGAAATCTATTACAAACGAAACTGTTTGTTTTTTAAGATTTCTTTACGTGAACTGTGAGTGATATGAGAAAGCAACGCCGCTGGTTACCAAATCAATTGATTAAAAAAAAACTTTTGTAGTTTTACCTAACAAACAGTTGAAATAAAGTTATCCACATAAGTAATTATTATATCTGAAGATAGGGCGCGATGGCGCGCATTCCGGAGGTCCACGCCCCGCAGTGGACCGGCATAGGCTGTTGATGAAGTAATTACTTACTTGTGTCTTGATGGATGTACTAGAAGATGCTTTATAATGTTCTAAAGAGCACCACAATAACTCTATAAAATAAAACTGCGACGACGGGAATAAATAATAATTGTACTTTTCAACAATAGAAGATATTATTTTCGATGATAGTTAAAGCATACGGCTTTAACTATTAAGTTTTACACAGTTTAAGTATTGTGTAGTAATTGGAGGCCTAAGCAATGGAAGCAACTGATATACACTTAGGTATGTCATTTAAAATTAACAGAAGAAAAGATAAACCACCAAGCCAAATCTTAATTTACAAAACTACAACAAGTCGTGTTTGTTCCAGAACTCATAACTGGAGAACCGCTGAACAAAATCTATGGATATGTTTTTTTTTTTTCGTTGTTTTCTCCGCCTCGAATAGGAGAATAAATATTAAAACGTGGGAATTGAAAATGTTTCTGTATTTGTTGCTTGACAGGACAGGACAAGATTGTAATTTTTGTTGTTTGTCGAACAGTGTTTAAATTGCACTGCCACATTCCACAAGCATCTGTCTGATGGAAGTCTATCGGGACCATTCGGGACAGCTAAACTTACTAATAGTATTCAAGATAGTTAATCTTAAGGCAAATTGTGGTGCTGTTAACGGCCGGGTCTGATCATGGAGCCGGAAATTGGATGTGAGGACGCCAACAAACTATTCGTCAGTGACTTCAATCTCCAATTAGAGCCAGACTAACTTCTACTTAGACTACTTAGACTTGAGACACAGTAAACAGAGAACAGTAAAATATCTTCCTACAAACCTGCCACTCTCATCATATAATATCGAAAAAAATATTTATAACCCATTGTGGTTTTGCATGGTCTTGGAGTGAATGGGTGAATAATCATAAACCAAACACTGAATTTATTTTTTATATTCTTCCAAGGGAAACTTTATCCCGACGAAGTCTATACTGAGGACTGCGCAGAATTTTTTACCGACCAGCTAATTCTCGGGAAATGTGACATATGTCGAAGTTGTTAAGATCTCGCATGAAGTTAAGAAATCTCACTAAAATCTCTAATGTTAAAAAAAATGCTATTCTCGCGCCCCTTAGAGATATTGACGTCTTTTGTCTCTGACAAATATGTTTCATTTTTTCTATTATTTGTCACTTTTGGGTTATTTACAATCGAACGTTATTTATGGTATTGAACCTTGCAGAAGAAAAAAGTGCTAGTAAATGCTTAAGCAGATTTATAAAAACGGTGATAATGGAACAGCGCTCAGTCAAACTGACTTTTTGACATGAATGTCGTAGACCGAACATCTTGTCTATGCGATAAACGTTCCGATTTGTAGATTGTAATTTTATTTTCTTTGATTGTGTGATTATGATTATGAGTTTATAACTCATGGCTCTCATCCAGCCATCATTGTCATCATCTCAGAGCTCATTCAATGGTTCTATCAAAAATAATAAATATTACGATGAGCCTGAAGGAAATGGAACGCAACTTCTTGTCAATGTCAATATTGATTTGTCAATTTGTGTTTGAAATTGCTGGAATTGTTGATCTTGTAATATGTAAACAGTTATAAAAAAAAGGGAGAGCTGCACATAAAATGGGCAAAAGACACACATGTACGGCTCATCCAATTGATGCAGGTGGATGACGAGTTGCACAGAAGCAAGATGGGGAACTATCACAGCAGAAATGAATACCAAAGAAAACGAGCAATAATATTTTTTGAATTGGCATCACATTATCAATAAATTGTGTGTTCAAGGCATAGTTCTGCTTCCTGTTGACGTAGCTTTCCTCATCACACTGTGTTGCAGGTGGTGGCTCAATTGCGACATGGAAACAATACAATCAATGAATTGTTCCTGGCGTTGGATGGCTCGTTCAGAGCTTCCACCACTTGTATGATACATCGAGATAATAATATGGTGAACTGGCGACAAGCTAATGTTACGGCTTCTTCCGACTAGAGTTTCGTAGCTCCCTTGGGCGCAGAAATAAATATCTTAAAATGAAAATCAGTATTTACTATTAATAAAACCATGGTAAAACTCATACATACAAGTAGATGTAGGTATCTAAACTAATGCCTGAATGCTTCACTTACCTTTGTTTTAAGGCGCGTCTCGATTTGGCGAACGTTAGAACAACGCCGAGTTAGTGATCGATACCTACGCCGCTCAGAGTCAGCCGGCGGACAGTCAGCCGCTCACTGTTTGCCTAAACGGGACGCTTCCATAAAGTCAAATTGCGTTATTTATTAGGCGTATGACCGGCTTAACCATATGACATATCCTACGAATATTATATGCGTAAGTTTGTATGTGTGAATGGATGTATGTGCCGTGTTGCTCTTTCACGTAAAAACTGGATGGATTTTAGTGAAACTTTACCATAAAATACCTAGCTTATACATCTGGCTAGGACATAGGCTACAATTTATGAAACAATTTATATTTAAAATAAAACAAAGGTCGACGCAGACGAAGTCGCGGGTGGCCACTAGTGACATTAAAATAATAATAAAATAATTTAATCTACCTACCTACGTACATAGGCAGTTTATGTTATGTTATATGCATTTTTAAAATGGGAGCCAATGCCCCAGTGTAACGTAGGTCTCACTTCATAGTGGCGCGAATCATACGCCAACAATCGGGCTTAGTGCGGATTGTTGGAGGGGTGTAAGCTTAGTGCTCTCACTTTAAGACAGACACCTTTTAAGACAGATTTATCAAGCCAACCTAAGGCCTCTGACTAGGCTTAACGATTGACATCTAGTGACGTTAGCCAGGACCAACTGCTTAACGTGTCTTACGAAGCACCATAGATGCCTGAATAAGACATCATCCCATTTCCGACCCGGCGTGTGTTGCTTCACAGCAGCGTTCGTTGCCGATCCACTGTCACAACTGCGCCGAGAGCACCTCCAATCCTTTTTAAAGACTCGGTCGCACCACGGTAAGGTGGTGCGACCGAGTGGCCTCACGCCTTAAGTCCACTGGAGGGCTGACTCACACGACTCTTATATAATAATATTATTATAGTTGCATTTAGAAACCACTTTAATTTGTACTTACTTTTTTTTAAACTACCTTCTTAGTTTTAAATAATGCATGCAGTGTTTTCCTGAATTAGGTATATTGTACTTTTAGACTTAAGATGTATGTGTGTATTTTCATTGTATATTACTGTACAATTGTTGGTAAACCAATAAATAAATAAATATGTATAATCTGCGAAGAAATTCTGCTTGCGCTTCAGCCTAATGTAATGTAAGCCATCCTTACTGCACAAACACGGAGTTTAATTGACAGTTAGTTTCATACGACAAACCATCTCGAACGCTGATGACCATCCGTTGCATGTCGCACGCTAGCGGTTGTTGAAATCTCGCATGAGGACTTATTATTGTTATTTACCATGGCAACGTGTGATATCCGCCATTTTTTTTTGATAAATCTCGTATGGCATTAAGATGTTGTATGCCCGAGAGTGGTTTCCATGGCAACCACCCTTGTTTGTCGCCCGCTAGCCCTCACATGCGAGATGTTAAATTAGCACTAATTACTTAACTCTCCCGTTACCATGGTAACGTCTGTTATCCGCCATTTTGTTTGTTAAATGTCGAAGGTGTTAAAATGTCGAATGCCCGAGAATTGGGCCCCGGGGTTTTTCAAGGCACCCTTAATTATCATTTTATGGTTCTTGCTAATGGGGATAGATTTATATAGTTAATGTAATTGCGGACAAATAGATCGTTTAAAAATATAAAACGAATTACACCGGTCGAATATTGAGATGATATATCAGAAAACCAAGCGAGCATGCTTTTAAATAGGTTCAGTTGGTTTTGATATTTAATATTCAGTCAATTTCTTTGTCGTCTGGCTCCGACTTGTAATCATCCAGATAATCGTATTTATATTTTTATGAAAAATATCTATTTGGTCTTATTCTTATCATTAAAGATTTTTTTTGGTTTATTAATATTGAAAGGTATTTTATTTGTTATAAAAAATAAACTTTGTTTACTCTCCTTTAAACATGTATTTCGCTTAGCTAGCCTGGTGGTTGCAAAGAATTGAGGGAAGTATTGGGGTTGAGGTTACCTTTTGTACAACTCATTGATTTCCAGTGACAAAATGATGGGTGCGTCCAGAGCGGTCAAATATGTCTGAAATTTTAATGAACCTTATCACTAGATGAATATTTCACTCGTCGTATTTCACTTGTTACATAGTTTGGTGACGCTTCAAATGAGATACGACTCTGTCATTGTAGTTTTAAAATTGCTAATTTGTCAAACCGCCAATACCTTTTTGACTACTCTGTTAGCACAGATCATTCTGATGCTAACTGCACCCTGAAGAACTGCGCACAATGTGCGTTTACGAGTTTGAACACATTGCAAGCGTATCATATAATAGTAATTCTGTTATTTAATGTCATTTTGCGACAAGATAGATAGAGAGATAGAGGTGCCCGTGACGGCCTTGTGACAGTGATCGGCGACGATCGCTGTTGTAAAGCAACATACGCCGGGTCGGAAATGGGATGGGTGACCACCCCAACCGAAATTTAATGATGTGTATTTCGGACATCTCCGTGCTTCGGAAGGCACGTTAAGCAGTTGGTCCCGGCTGACGTCGTAGATGTCAGTCGTAAGCCTAGTCGGAGGCCTTAGAGCGGCTTGATAACATCTGATATTAAGGTTGCTCACTAACCTTACACCCCTCCAACAATCCGCGGCCCGCGTGTTGTAGTAAGGCTTAATCCACTCCATAGTTGAGGTGAGGCCTTTGCCCAGCAGTGGGACGTATTTAGGCCGTTTATGTTGCGACGAGATAAATAAAATAAATAGTACTGATGAAAAATTGTGTAAAGGTATTCAAGAATTATCTTGTTTAGTTTAGTTGATACCTGCACGTACAATAATCCTTAAGGTAACCACAAATAAATTTTACGGAAACGACAGCTTAGGTCACTTCACGGCTGGAAGATACAGGAAATCCCCAGCTTTTAAACCGTAGGAAACTACCACTCTAGTTTTCTTTATTTCTTTAAAAGCTTGCTAAGAGGGATGTAAACTCTATTTATTATTTAAAGTGCATTGGATTAGCGGCATTAAGGTATCTACTTTGAACTTTAGTAGTCTGTTAGATGAATTCTCAGGTGCAGAGAGCTCTCTTATTATCTTAGTAACAGGGTGACCTTATCAACAGAGTTTGGTGAATTAGGGCCCATCATCTTATTTGCAACGAGGGATTAGCTAAAAGATCTCGCAGTATTGAAAATGTACTATCAATCTGGTGTAATGGTTCAGTTCAGTTCAGTGTGCTGTTACACCTGACCAGTGGTCGCGTGTTTGATCCCCGCACAGTACAAACAATTATGTGCATGTCTATTTGTACTGGTCTGGGTGTTTCCTTTGTATAATAATATTAAGATTATAAAGTATGTACTTAAAAAAAGTATTTAAGTCTGTTGTCTAGTTTTCCATGGCACAAGCATTTAGTTGCTCAGGCCCCTAATAATCCCCAGTTTTCAATACATGTATTTGTATTCGAGTGACAATAGATTGAGTATTGTTACCTGACAGATTAATCAATGCTAATATAGAAATAACCCGTAGCTTCATTAACTACATGCCAATTGAAATATGTGAGATAAATAATATCAGAATTTCGTGAGTTCAGGTTATAGGACTGGGCATTTTCCCTTTTCACATGTTTTATTGTTGCTTCACCACATTTTTTTTAAATTCGAACCAGTGTTGGCATTCCGGCTGACATCAATTCACATCCGCTTCACTCTGAATTGGTGTTTTTCCTCATTTTGTACGTAAGAAATTAAAAAAAGTTATTTGGCTTAGTTCCTTTCTCTCAAACGACCACAGTCGCAAAGAAATTGCATTTTAAAGATAACTCACCGCGAGAGAAGTGAGTTTTGGCGACAACCGGAATACCATAGCAGTTGCTCCTGAGATTAGTGCGTTCAAACAAACAAACAAACTCTTCATATTTTAATATTATGTTTTAAAATTCTCCATGTTGTTTTGAGTTAAGCTATCAAATCAAAACTTCTGCAAAAGTTTCTTGATAAGTTCTGCTCTCTGCAACAAAACTAATTCCCGTTTGCAACTGTTAATAGTTCAATCTCAATCTGTCACAATAGTACATTGTTATCCTAGGGGTGAAAGTAACTTATTTAGTCCCGAGACGGGGTTTGGCGCCCGTAACGAAGTGAGGGCGCCAATAGTTCGAGGGATTAAATAAGTCTTTAACCCGAGGTAAACACTGTGCTTTTCATTACAAATACGAGGAAAGTAAAAATAAAAACATGATTTAATTCATGTAGATCGAATTGCCGCTTTCCCGCCTATTTTGTTTGTTTTTTTTTCTGTGGCCGGCCCGCTATTCAGCCATTATTTTTTATTTTCATCATTGGAAAAATGGTAAATATTTTGCTCAAAGCTAAGTTATTTTAAAGAAATTGTTGAAACTTAATTATAATAAAGTTATTTAAAAAATATATATTCTCTAATTAATACTTAACTTTAAGTTATTTCAATTTTACATTGTGGCTGTATAGAAAGTTGGAACATGGTTCAATAGTTAAGTGAAAAAGAACTAGTTTTTTTTAAAACAATATGACAGCTGTCAGTTGAAAGTGATTCTCCCTAGGGATGAAAAGTATTACTTTCAGCCCGCTTCTCAGGTCAGTAATGACCTACTTTCAGAGTATGAGTAATGAAAAATATTATTTCTGCCGATGCTCCAACAACTTAGTAACAGGTTTCCATACTAAACTCCAGTCTTATAATGGCTTCGCGAAAATTGCTTGTTAGCAAAGCTTGAGAATACAAATAGTTTTATTGGCACATTACTTCCACCTCAGTGGAGAGCAATAATGAGGAGTGTCTGTTGGAATTTGGACTAGCCCTCAGTTCTACAATCACATCTTGCTATCTTGCCAATTATTTTAGAAAATCAATTTAACGTTCATCAACGTAAGCTCATAGCAGCAGCTATGTTAAGTCATTTTAATTAAGTTCGTGGATATTATTATCTCTATCATCCACATTTTCTTTGCCTTTAAAGTCGGTGAAAACGGCATTTTCAGTAACAATTTAATGCATTATCTAGCGTGTTTACTAGATAAACAATAGTCGCAATCCTCTAATATGCACAAACTAGCTCCTGTCCTGTGTAACCATTTTGTTTTGTTTGTTTTTATGTTGCGATGTCCAAAGTAAATAAACGTTTCTTTATTTCTCAAAACCTTAACTATATACTTCGGACATCCAGTTTGCGATGGTTTCGTAAAGGTTGATATAAACGCGTCTGTGCAGTAGGTAATTAAATGGAATATTTGAGGCAGTATAGAAAGTCGCAGGTCAAGTCAAAAAACTTGGAGTGTTCGCACCACCTTATACCGAAGCAATAAGGTAAATTTTACTGCTTTGTTATGCTTGCCTACATTCTTCTAAGTAAAATGCTTACGCATTGTTATCGTTAAAGCTTCACAATATTATCACAGTATAAACATACAGTAGAACATCTACATACAAACATGCCGCTCTCGGTTTGAATGTGTGCAAGCGCGTCGCGCGCCGTGTCGCGATTTCACGCACACGCTAGCATAACACGAAGGCATAGTAGTCCAGTCATTATATATTAGCATAAAATTTATTGCAAATGGCGGCGGCCACCCGCTGGGTATAAATACAGCGCGCGCCACGCGGTCTGGCCGAAAAGGACTTCGCATCTAGCCGCCACAGCGAGCAGACGCTCGCATCCGCTGCCGCCCGCTCCGCTCCATCGTTCCCGCGCGCCTTTGTCGGCGCCGCCTTTGTGTTCGCGGCGGCTTTGTGTCGCCTGCGCGCACATTCTTCGCCCAGTTAGTAACGGATTAAGTCCGTTGCTAGCCCGGGCAGTTATTTTAGTTGCCTTTTTCAAGGCGACTAACTTAACATTTTTTTTTGCGATTAAATCCACTATTTTTGTGGTCAACAGGCTGATACCTAACGGTGCCATTACGAAACCTGTTGGGTGTGGACCCGAGACACCGGCTTTGCCCCTTTTGGGCAACGCTAAACTCGGCTGGGATTGTCACCACCGGCCTTGGGGGAACTCCTAGTCGACGGCAATCATCTCCTTCCCAACCCTACCCTTTCCCTACCATCCCATCCCTCTTGTGTTGTTTGGGCGTTCGGAGCATCCGCTCTGAGCTACCCTCTGCACTTGAGGCAGTTAGGAACCACTTCGCACAATAAGATTGGCGAGGCGGATACAAGCTTAGGGCTCATTAATTAAGTACTCACCCTCCCCGTCTTACCCCGGCGGGGAGCATACATACACAAACACATCCCTGGGTAACACCCAACCCGGGGCTAAACGTGTTAGGACAAGTAGCGCGATTGCCGCACAGTTTCTTGGCACTTCTTCTGTGCGGAACGCGACGCGTTTGAAGTGCTGTAAAAATACGTTAGTATTAGATAGCTGTTTGGTCGGACGCCATGTCGCGTACCGACCAAAACTCTCCCTTTTTGGAGAAGCTCTTCAAGCTTCTCGCTTCCAAGGAAGGCCTACTGGGTTCCCTCGTCTCAGAATTACCTGAGATCAGGGAATACTTTGACGAGGTCGCCCAGGACGCCTCTCCTAAGCCCGTTTTTAATCCCACCTCAACTGGGCCCTCTTCTGCGACCCCCGATGACGCACTAGAATGCGCCATGGAGGTCGCAGTTGAGACCTCCCCAGACGAGGACTCCTCCTCTACCTCATCCTCAGATGAGGATTTTACTACCGTTGTCGGTAAGAAGCGTGCTAAGCGCGCTAAAACCACTTCGGCCCCTCCCTCTAAGAAGCAAAATGACTCGCCAGAGTCCCCACCCATGCTCGACGTGACCTGCGAGGCTCCCGCGCCCCGCAATATCCCGCTAACGCCCTCAGTCCCTGTGGCGACACGCGCGATCCCTAGCAAGCCCGCGACCTCCGCGGCATCCGCTAAGACCACCAACCCATCTAGCTCTACCTCTTCCCAGAGGAAAGAGCCTTCCCCACCGCCTCTATTTATCCAAGATAAAGCGCTTTGGATCGATGTATCCAAGCGCTGTAACTCTTTAGGTATTAATTACCTATCGGCGCGTACCACTTCGACGGGAATTAAAGTTTCCGTCCAAACCGCCAAAGACCATCGTCGTCTTACGACCCTTTTGAAGGATATGAAAGTATCCTTCCATACCTACGCCCTCCCTGAGGATCGGCTGCTTCGCGTAGTCGTGAAGGGAGTCCCAAAAGAGGTTTCAACCTCCGATGTCCAGGCCGATTTAAAGGCCCAAAATTTACCTATCCTGGAAGTGCACCGCATGCATCGCGGTCGCTCCCACGCCCCCTACGACATGGTTCTTGCCGTTTTGGAGCATTCGCCCGCCGGCAAGGCCATTTTTAACATCAAGACGGTGTGCCAGCTCTCTGGTATCACCGTCGAAGCCCCTCATAAAAGGGGCACCATAGGGCAGTGTCATCGCTGCCAGCTCTACGGGCACTCTGCCCGCAACTGCTTTGCTACTCCCAGGTGCGTTAAGTGCCTGGGTGACCACGGCACGGCTGATTGCCCCCGCCCCAAGGACCTCTCTCAGTGCACGGAGCCTCCAAGCTGCGTGCTCTGCGGAGAAACGGGTCATCCCGCAAACTACCGCGGTTGCCCCAAAGCCCCTAAGTCCCAGCGCCCCAGTCGCGCCCCGGCTCAGAGCCAACTCTCCTGGAGGGCCCGTCCAGCCCCCATTAACTCCCAAGTCCGCCCAGCCGTGCCAGACCAATCTTTGGCCAACTTCCCGGCCCTAACAAAGTCTCCGCAGACTATCCCTCCCCTTATTAACGTACCCTGGGTACGTAATACCTCTCAAGTGGCACCTAGCCCTCCCCATTACCAGGCCCCTGTTGCCAGGCCCGTACAAAGGCCCGCGCCTCCCTCACCTCCCGCCCCGCAGGTCACATCGGCCTCCCAGTCCTCTCTAAGCGACTACTCTCTAGTGTCGCGCTTCCTCGGAGTAATAGACTTCGACGAAGTTTCTAGAGTAGCCAACCTACTCAGAGCCGCCGAAGGCAATCCCGCCCTCATGTTCGAGGCGGCTATCCAAGCCCATAAGATAGGCATGTCCCTGTCCACTTTTAAATGTAACCCATAATGGATGTTACACCTAAAGGTAGAGTCAAACCTAGGTCCCTTAGAGTAGGGTTTTTCAATGCTGACGGCTTAGCCAAACAGCATTATCTAGTAGCTGAATTTCTCAAGACCCACCAAATAGATATTTTTCTAGTTCAGGAAACTTTCCTTAAGCCCTCTAGGCGAAATCCCCGAATAGCGAATTATAACATTGTCCGTAACGATAGGATATCCCAAAAGGGTGGCACCTTAATTTATTATAAACGATCTTTGCATTGCACGCCCATAGACCCTCCTCCTAATCTCGAATGGTTGGAGACCTCTGTCTGCCGCCTCGGTATGACTGGTCACAGACCTATTACCATTGTCTCTGCATATGTAGGGCCAAATAAAACCGGGAGTAGTAAAACCCTTACCTCCCGTGACCTTCAGACTATAATGAATATCGATAGCTCGGTTATTCTGGCAGGCGACTTGAACGCTAAGAGTGGCTCGTGGGATTGTAATTCTACAAACTCACGTGGCACTCTGCTTGAGATGCAAGCGAGTCTAATTGGCTTCGATATCATTGCTCCCATGAGTCCCACCCATTTCCCTAAAATTGAAGGCCATAGACCTGACGTGCTCGATATAGCACTTCTGAAGAATATAAATCTACGTTTATCTTCTATAGAAGTGCATCACGAGCTCGACTCAGACCATAGACCTGTGATCTTAGAGCTCATTCCCCGGATAGGCCCCCCAGACACAGGCTCCCCTGCCCCTGAAAAAGTGATAGTGGATTGGAATCGACTGGGCCACAGCCTCAAGTCTATTCCAAACCCATTATTAAACTTAGCTTCCGGAGACTTAACCTCCGTCCAAGACACAGTAGGTGCAATCGACTCCGTTACCAGTCATGTACAGAGCGTCGTGGAGGACTGCTCACGGCGGGTCCCTGTGTTGGGTCACCAACGCTGGAACCTGCCGCCTGATGTACGTGCGCTGTTGACGGAGAAGAACGCAGCCACCCGAGCTTATGACTCATATCCCACTGACGCTAACCGTCGTCGCTTACGGTCTTTACAGAGGGACGTAAAGCTCCGTATAAGCGAGTTTCGGAACTCTCAGTGGGATGAGATGATAGGTAGTTTAGAGCCCTCCCACCTAGCTTTCTGGCAACTCGCCCGTAAGCTAAAGTCTGATACGGTTTCCCCGATGCCACCCTTATCCCGACCCAATCTGCCCCTGGCTTTCGATGACTGTGAAAAGTCTGAATGCCTCGCAGACAGCTTAGAAGCGCAATGCTCTCCCAGTACCCTCCCAGTAGATCCCGAACATGTCTCGCTAGTCGACTCTGAAGTCGCACGTAGGGCAAGCCTCCCCCCCTCCGATCCTCCTCTAGCTAGTATTACGGTTGAGGAAGTTCAAACTATCGTCAAGGACCTCCACCCCCGAAAAGCACCAGGCTCTGACGGGATATCCAATAAAGTGCTCAAGCACTTCTCCACTCCTCTTTTTATAGTTCTCACTGCGATATTCAACGCAGCTTTGAGTAACAACATCTTTCCACAAGCGTGGAAAGAAGCTATTGTCATTGGTATTCACAAGCCAGGCAAACCCCGAACTGAGGCCACTAGTTACCGCCCCATTAGTCTCCTAAGTTGCATAGGAAAAATTTACGAACGCCTCATCCTTAGACGACTCAAGGACTACGTAGAGTCCAAGAGCCTCCTTCCTGACGAGCAGTTTGGCTTTAGACCCAAACACTCATGCGTCCAGCAGGTGCATCGCATAGTCGAGCACGTCCTAACCGGTTTTGGTAGGCGGAACTCCCACAAAACCGGCGCCCTCTTTTTCGATGTAGCGAAAGCGTTTGACAAGGTCTGGCACAATGGCTTGATTTACAAGCTATATTTACTTGGTGTCCCAGATCGTCTCGTGCTCATCATTCGAGACTACCTTGCAAATCGCACTTTTCGTTACAGAGTGGAAGGGATTTTGTCTCAACCACACCCAATAAGAGCCGGAGTCCCTCAAGGCTCCGTTCTCTCGCCCATTCTGTTTACGCTGTTCACTAGCGATCTCCCAACTTTTAAGCGCTCTCGCGCACCTGTTAAGATAGCCCTTTTTGCGGACGATACAGCTCTCTACTGTACGCACCGCAGACTGGAACCCATTCTCAAATCTCTCCAAAACGCCGCCAATACCATCGGCGAGTGGTTTAGGAAATGGAGAATAGAAGTCAATCCTGACAAAAGTGCCGCTATCCTCTTCCAAAGGGGCGGTCACAGTAGAGACCCACCACCCAATATCACTATGTTCGAACAATCTATTCCCTGGGAAAAGAAAGTTCGCTACTTAGGCGTCCACCTTGACCGTAGTTTGTGCTTCCGAGACCACATTAAAATAGTTAGAAATCGCGCCTACTTTGCCCTAGGCCGCCTCCATTGTCTTCTTAACAAGAGTAGTAAGTTGTCCCTTAGAAATAAGGTGCGACTTTACACGTCTTGTATTCGCCCCATCATGACCTATGCTAGCCCCGTGTTCGCACACGCCGCTTCCACCCATATCTACAAGCTACAGTCCATTCAGAATAGGTTCATGCGCAAGGCCACGGGTGCCCCTTGGTTCTTACGCAATGAAAATCTCCACTTAGACTTAGAGCTGCCTACCATCCAGCAGTATCTAAAACAGTTGTCCTCCCAATTCTTCGACTCTACCATGACCCACCCAAACCCCTTAGTAGTCCAAGCCTCCAACTATGTCCCTAAATCTCTTTCTGGAAAGAACGGCCGAAAGCTACGTCGTCCTAGACACGTTACTATCGAGCCTGACGATCCCATCACCCTATTTATCGCCTCCGCCAAACAGCTCGCGCCAAGCCAACACTCTACACGACCGAGATATCGTCCACGCCGGCGTGGACGCGCGTCGCGGCCCCAACCTTTTAGTCATGCTTCGCGGTACCGGCACGTCCCCGGCCGCTTCTCTCCCCAAACTTACGTTAGATTGCCTAGTCCCAGTAACGCCCTAAGCCGAGGCTCGGCCCCCCCTGGGGGCACCCTTAGGCCTGTTACTTAACTGCTAGGGGTTGTGAGCCTTCCGCTCACCCCATTGCCCGGTAAAGCTGTGAAAGTCATACCTTGGACTAACAGCTAGTCAATTCAAAAAAAAAAAAAAAAAAAAAAAAAAAAAAAAAAAAAAAAAAAAAAAAAAAGCGGTCTGGCCATTTGCTGGCGAGACTTCGAACGGTGAGGACGCTCTTGGTGGTCGACGCGGTTTGCAGTAAGTCTTATAAGCCTTCAGGATTCAGTGCTGTAATGTTAAGAATGATTTGTAATTGCTATTCTGATCAAATAGTGGCAGTTTGTTAATTTGCGTTGTATAACCTCTAATGAAAATTATTATGAAAGTAAATTGATTTAAGTTTGTTAAATAGTTGTTTTTTTTTAATTATTTCCACTTCTGGTTGCTAAAATCAGAAGTGGGATAGGCCTGTGCCCACTCTAGCTTTTTCTATTTCGGTTTTAAACGGTTACAACAGGTTTGAAAGCAAAACAAACTGCCATTATTTGAAAAGTAAAAATGCCACGTGCTGCGCGTTCTCGTGACCGTTCGGAAGACGAGTCACCGCGCCGCAGGGCAAAACGTTCTCGTAGCAGGCCGCGTCGTTACCACCATAGGGCTCGCTCGCGGTCTCGCAGCCATAGGACGCGCTCGCGGTCTCGTAGCCATAGGACACGCTCGCGGTCCCGTTCGTTCGTTTGTTCACGTGATAGCTCCGTAAAACAGGCGTTAGGCTCGATCTTAGCGCGTTTGAATGCTATTGAAGAGAGTAACGCAAGCATTTCGCACACGCAATTACCATCCGATCGTGTCAGCACGCTGCTTCCTGACAACGCTCGCCCCAGCACGCCTCAAGGTCAAAACGAAGCCCCGTCAGCGACGCAGGCGCTTACGGACGCCCTCGTGGCTATTACCCGCGTAAAGTCTCAATCTTATTACGTGTCAAACTTCGATCCATCAATAAATGACTTTGAGGTGTGGTGCGACGAGGTTGAGCGTGCTAGGTTAGCCAACCGATGGGATGACTTAGAATGCCTATCACGTGTAGCCCATTGTTTGAAAGGCGACGCCAGGACTTGGCTTAATGAGTGGACAACAAACGATCGATCGTGGCGTAATTTTGTGAAGGAATTTAAGTCTCTCTGTCCACGAAAAATTGACTACGCTCAGACGCTTTACGACGTCATGAGCACTAGTTCTGATAAGTTTCCGACCTACGCGGAGTATGCACGCCGTTCGCTATTGCGCCTACGTATAGTGAAGGGTCTGAGTGAGGAGTTGATGGTTCAAATTGTTATACGCGGTATATGCGATGCACAGGTTCGTGCCGCAGCCGTTAATGCTAACCTAACGACTGAAAACTTAGTTTCATTTTTAGCTATATACGTCAAGCCTGGCCGCAATAAATTAGACAACCGGGCAACCAATAATAATACGATGAGGAAACGAAACGATAAACCCGACCATAAGTGTTTTTCATGCGCCCAGACGGGGCATATAAGCTCAAACTGTTTTAAAAAGCGAAAGGTTCCCGATAATCAAGCTAAAATAACATGCACTTTTTGCAAGAAAGTAGGACATAAAGAAAGCGACTGTTTCGCCAAAGCTCGATCAGAGGGCCAAAATAATAATCAACGAAAGGTTAACTTATGTAACGAGCTCTCTAATGCTACCGGAAACAGCGATATTAGTGCCGCAGTTATACAAGGTGTACCGGTAGATGTTCTTATAGACAGTGGCGCGCTTAACGTGTCCCTTATATCATCAGCGGCTCTCAAATACTTTTCTTGCCCACGAAAGCAAACACATTGTATCCTGAAGGGAATAAGCAGTAGTGAGATTGTGGCCCGCGAGTATGTTACGCTAACCGTGGAGTTTAGTAACATAGCGCTTGATATTGATTTTGTCATAGTGCCTGCATCCTGTATGAATACTCCAATCATCATTGGAACGGACGTCCTCAACAGAGACGGTGTGACATATGTCAGAACAAAACATACTCAATATCTGATGCACACACCCAAGACACACTTAAAAATAAACACGGTTGAAGTTGACGAGCCTCCTACAATTAATACGCCTCTTCAAGGCCCAGAGCATGACTCTTTGATGACTGTCATTAACGATTTCTCTCCCTTTTTAATATCTGGCACTGCTACCACTACAGTCAAAACAGGAAAAATGCACATTAATCTAACTAGTGACGTCCCAGTGGCCTACCATCCCTACCGTTTGTCCTTTCAAGAGAAACTTAAAGTCCGCAGTATAGTCAAAGACTTATTAGACAAAAATATTATCAGGGAGTCCGACTCAGAATATGCAAGCCCAATTATCCTGGTCAAGAAGAAGGACGGTGCCGATAGGATGTGTGTGGACTTTCGGGCGCTCAATCGCATCACTGTGAAAGACAGATATCCACTGCCTTTGATCGAGGACCACATTGATCGCCTTGGATGCTCGAGGTTCTTCACCAGCCTTGACATGGCATCAGGTTTCCACCAAATACCCATAGATGAGAGCTCAATACACAAAACAGGCTTTGTTACACCTGAAGCTCATTACGAGTATGTGAAAATGCCTTTTGGCCTTTGCAATTCACCAACTGTTTACCAGCGGATTATCAATAACACGCTTCGAAGGTTCATAGAGGCTGGCTCAGTCCTCGTATACATAGATGACGTGCTCATCCTAAGCATGACAGTTACCGAAGGATTAAAACTATTACGAGACGTTCTTCAAACATTGACTGACGCCGGATTCTCTATCAACATTCGAAAGTGTTCTTTTCTCAGTACGACAGTAGAGTATCTGGGTCGTGTAATTAGCCATGGTCAGGTTAGACCGAGCCCTAGAAAAATAGAGGCACTAAGGGATTCACCAGTTCCAGGAAACGTCAAGCAGGTTCGGCAGTTCTTGGGACTGGCCGGGTACTTTAGACGTTACATTGAGGATTATGCGACGAAAACTGCAAGTATATCGCGACTCACTAAAAAAGATGTCAAGTTTGAATGGGGACCGGAGCAAGAACAAGCCCGTCAACATCTGATAAAACGATTAACAAGCGAGCCAATACTTGCAATTTTCGACCCTAATCTTGACACCGAACTCCACACTGACGCGAGCAGTGCGGGGTATGGGGCCATTTTAATGCAGGTACACCCTGACAAAAGTAAGCGCGTAGTTGCTTACTTTAGTAAAGTCACACAAGGCGCAGAAAGCAGATACCACTCTTATGAGCTGGAGACGCTGGCCGTCGTCAGGGCATTGCAACATTTTAGGCATTACCTAGTAGGTATTTCTTTCAAAATTATCACAGACTGCAATGCTCTGAAGGCGACCGAGCGCAAAAAGGATTTGCTGGTGGATTTACTTACAAGATTTTAAATTTGGTATGGAGTATAGAAAGGGGGTGATGATGAGTCACGCAGATTATCTAAGCAGAAATCCACCAGCGGTGCAAGTGAACCACATAGATAAGCTTTTAAACTGGGCACAAATAGCTCAGTCGGCTGATAGTGAAACCCAGGACCTAATACAAAAACTAAACGATGGTCTATTGGACTCACGTCGATACGTATGCCAAAACGACATGCTCTATTATCGCTTCTCACCATTAGGTGAAGACTCACGTTTGCTGTGCTACATCCCCAAAGGGCATCGGCTCAGTTTGTTACGTGTTTTTCATGATGAGCATGAGCACATTGGAGCTGACAAAACCCTGGACCTAATCTTGAAACATTTTTGGTTTCCTGGCCTTAGGGCGTTCGTCAAGAAATACACTTCCCATTGTTTAATTTGCATCTCCAAAAAACGGGTTCCAAGGGCCCCCCACCAGCCTATAACATCATGGCAGAAACCCGATGTCCCCTTTAGTACGATCCACACTGATGTATTGGGGCCCTTACCAGAATCTAACGGGTACAAGTTCGTTCTTGTGTTAATAGACGCCTTCACAAAATTTTGTTTACTTTACCCCTTATACCGACAAGACACCGACGAACTTAAACGAGTTTTCAACAACGCCATTTCACTCTTTGGTGCACCTAAACTGCTAGTCTGTGACCGAGGACGTATGTTTGAATCCTCTAGTTTTACCAGTTGGATAGCCGACTTAGGATGCGACATTCATTACATAACGCCGGAAATGCATCATGCAAACGGGCAGGCGGAGCGTTATGTAAGGACTGTTCTCAACTTGATTCGGGTTAGTACTTACAAGAGCACTGCCTGGTCTGAAGCTTTACGCAAAATTCAACTAGTTCTAAATATCACTAAGCAAAAAACTACCCAATACTCAGCCTTGCACTTGTTAATTGGGACTAATGCGACCACTCCTGTGATCCGTGCGCTAATCCGCGACGTTGCCATCGAAGACACACCAAACCACCAGGCAACGAGGGAAATAAGCAGGAGTCGAGCCAAAGACTTGTTGAAGAAAAATCAAGACAAGCAAGACTCTCATGCTAATCGTCAGAGACACCCTCCCTAAGTTTTCAAGATAGACGACAGAGTTTTCGTCATAAAGTACTCCCAGTCGACCGGAAAGCTCGACTCTGAAATGAGAGGCCCTTATCGTGTTGTTAAAGTGTTACCAAGCGGCCGATATGAGCTAAAGTTGATAGCTGGATCTCGTGGCAAAACGACACAAGCCGCAGCTCAGTATATGGTGCCTTGGAAGGGAGAGTGGTGTCCCGAGAGTTGTGCTGCATTTTTTGAAAGTGAGTTTACTTAACCTGTTCTGTTTGTGTGTTACAGTTGCTTGGCTTACACATGTTCGCAGAATGCACGTGAGTGTGTGAGGACCAGTGTGAGTGGCGTGTAGCTGAGTTAGCAACGAGCTCACTTCACGACGTGAAACGAGCAGCTGAGGTGGCCCACCAGCAGCACGTTCTTTGGGCATGCATACTGGATGCCTCTGCCTTGCAGACGCATTTTTCAATGCGTAGGGGCTTCGGCCTTGCAGACGCATTTTTCAATGCGTAGGGGCTTCGGCCTTGCAGACGCATTTTTCAATGCGTAGGGGCTTCGGCCTTGCAGACGTATTTTGAATACGTATTGGACTCCGGTCCTGCAGACACATTAGTTTAGTGCGTCTAACAGACGTATTAACTTAATGTGTAAATGACTCATTTTTTTATGAGTATGAGTTCCTAAGTTGATGATAATGTGCCCTTAGGGATATACGCAGTTTAGATATGAGAATGAGTGATGTATGACACATCCCTATGTGTTGAGCCGTATGTTAGTGAAACATGTGCGAAAGTGAGAGTATAGGCGACAACTAGCTGAGCGTGTGTGTTATTACTGAAAGAGGGCCTTGTATGTGTGATGGATGAAAGAATAGGCAGTTGCTTATTAATTCATAACTAAAAGTTACTATTCCTCAACAGCTCCTGAAACTGACGATGAAGCCGAAGCTGGACCCTCTACAGCCCCCGAAACTCTAAGCGATGGTTTCGAGAATGCTACTGAAGGTGCGGTCGAGGATTGCGCCCAATCAAGCTCTAGTGACGACAACGAAGCTGGCCCTTCGTCTTGATGGTGCGGCCGAGGACGGCGCACGGTCAGGAGAGGCCGTATTAGCATAAAATTTATTGCAAATGGCGGCGGCCACCCGCTGGGTATAAATACAGCGCGCGCCACGCGGTCTGGCCATTTGCTGGCGAGACTTCGAACGGTGAGGACGCTCTTGGTGGTCGACGCGGTTTGCAGTAAGTCTTATAAGCCTTCAGGATTCAGTGCTGTAATGTTAAGAATGATTTGTAATTGCTATTCTGATCAAATAGTGGCAGTTTGTTAATTTGCGTTGTATAACCTCTAATGAAAATTATTATGAAAGTAAATTGATTTAAGTTTGTTAAATAGTTGTTTTTTTTAATTATTTCCACTTCTGGTTGCTAAAAGTAAGTTTACCTCGGAATTCGAGATACCCAGCTGTAAGTCTGTAAATACTTGTATATTGACACCCTGAAAGTTGTCTCAAAACCTACATATGGTAGGGTGTACGCAACTATTAAATTTCAAGGTCAAATGTCACAAAAATCGTTTTTTTTGTAAATATCTCATTTCCTTTGGGTTTTTTGCTATTTGTATGTATTATCAATATTGTAGAATACAAAATTCTCTACAAATTTTGTTTCAAAATTTTATTCATACGGTGAACCGTTTTCGAGATAGAGGGCGGAAAGCGCGCAGTCACAGCATCACTTCAGGTCAACTGGTGCCACCGGTCAAAAACTTAAAAAGTGGAAAAATGTGAAAAGTCTTGATCATCTTCGTTATCTGCATTACGTCAAGTCTACAGAACTTAATAAAGCTGTACAGCTTTCAAATATTCCACCAACAAGTGCAGCTGCTCATCAACATTGTAAAAACAACAACGTTGTCGAGCATTGCCCAACCCCATACCTGGGGTTCCAAATCATGCCCCAACCAAGTTTGAACTTGATAATATACACGCTGTTGTTTTTACAATGTTGATGAGCAGCTGCACTTGCTGGTGGAATATTTGAAAGCTGCACAGCTTTATTAAGTTCTGTAGACTTGACGTTATGCAGATAACGAAGATGATCGAGACTTTTCACATTTTTTCACTTTTTAAGTTTTTGACCGGTGGCACCGGTTGACCTGAAGTGATGCTGTAACCGCGCGCTCTCCGCCCTCTATCTCGAAAACGGTTCACCGTATGAAAAAATTTTGAAACAAAATTTGTAGAGAATTTTGTATTCTACAATATTGATAATACATACAAATAGCAAAAAACCCAAAGGAAATGAGATATTTACAAAAAAACGATTTTTGTGACATTTGACCTTGAAATTTAATAGTTGCGTACACCCTACCATATGTAGGTTTTGAGACAACTTTCAGGGTGTCAATATACAAGTATTTACAGACTTACAGCTGGGTATCTCGAATTCCGAGATTCTTACCTAATTTATGCTTAAATGACTGGACTATAGGGCTGCGGCCAATGATGTAAAGTAATAGATTGATAAAGCGCCTCTAAAAACGTGCCAAAAAATGAATTGCGCATGTGTGAGTGATTGTCTATGTATGCGTTGACATCTGCTGTCATTTAGCACAATAGTGTTGGTACTTTCCATAACAATCTAACAGATTATCGAAATCACGAACAACAAATGAATAAAGGTATACTCGTATTCTTGAAAATAAAAGGCTGAGGTTCTTTATTATTTATTAGGTTTACTCGTTACATTGTTTATGATATCTAAACATCAACTACGAGATGAAATAATATAAACACCATCAATTATCCTTTTTTTAGGACTGGGTTAAATAGTATTTTGTTGGCCCGTACTCTGTAGATTTAAATTGATTTTCTTGTTTCGGCCTAGGCATATAGTCTTTGTTAACATAAGAACACGGTGGTCTTGGTATCCTACAAAAAAAAAGAAATTTTAATTATCTGCTTTTTCAAACAAGTACGGTAGTGGTCATTATGATCGCTAAATTGCTCAAAAATGGCGCCAAGTATTGATTGTTATTGTTTGGTAGTTTTATTAGGCTTCTAGTCTGGGCCATGACTTCAGCTGTTAAAAAAATATCGACTACGTATATCGATATGTGTCATTCTTCATTTTGTACATCCCTATCGTAAGTGAATCAATTCAGTTTTTACACAAAATATTTTTCAATTCTTATTTAATTTCTGAAATAATAACTTATGCAGCATGAGGAACTAATATAATGATAGCTGAAATGAATTAATTGAACTGGGTAGTGAAAATAATTGCTCAAAACATAGTTTGAAAAAACCAATTACTTTCTGTATTTACCTGTGAAACTTTTGCATTTCTGGATCATTTCTATGATTCGTTTTATATTTGGGCACGCAACAAACCACTATTTTATTTTTATAAAGCTTCATCCACTTTTATCGCCCACTTTACATAAATTTTGACAACTAAAATTTCCCACTTTTGGCCGTGGTGTGGTGGTGTAGTTTTCGGTTTGATTTTGGCAACAAATCTTGGGCATATCTCTGTCTCTTTTCCTCTTGTGTGATGTCCATATATGTGTCGGCGCGAGGTAGGCCGAGCGGTAGGCAACTCGTCACCGGCATCTTGTATGGGGACTTCCTTGCCGGGAAGCAACTCAGTGAAACTCAAGTAGCAATCCACTCTTAATAAATTTAGGAATCACACATGTCGGTAGGCGAGTACGGTGAACATGACAGGTTCGATAATAAACAAAGCAAAAGTATTGAGCGTATCGGAATCCATTGTTCGACTCTGTCTTCGTGAAAGCGCGCCAAAACTGCTAAATCGATACTAGCGCCACCACACTGTGTTCACTGCACTTTACCACCAAAATCGACCAATCAGAAGAGTGCCGTGTCATCCAGAGACTAAAGCAGTCTATTACTCTACTCTATGGACTTAAGTGTAAAAAAACGTAATGTTGCCAGGTGTGCGCGCGAATTGACAATGTTACCAAATATGCGCGTGACGACACGGCCAGCCTGACTAGTTACACGTCCTCGTGTATACCTGTAACAGACACATAGTACAATAAAACAAATAGGGCAACTCGGCCCCCGAGTTAGCAAAAATTGCCTGAACATGTAGGGCTGTCGCTACGCGAGCGGTAACGGTACGCGAGAAACGAAACACTTAGGTGCGCACGGACTTACATACGGCTCGGCTACGATTGCCGCGGCTTGAGTATCGTTAGAATCAATAAAATCGTCCGTGAGCCAGCTCAGACGCGCTCACAAACAAGCTGCACTCGCAGCGTATGTATGAAGTTGCCATACTGGTTATACTGTGACAAAACGCACACACAGCTTGGATTATTTGCGCGCTCGGCTAGCCCTGACTAAAGGGTTAAAACACATGTCAAGATTAATTGATCAAAAGAAAACCTCAATGTAAACATACTACGTGTATAGTAAATAAAACAACATCTACACACAAACACTCTTAAATTCTCAAACACAGCTCAATGCATTGTCAATCATTTTCTCACTAGGTCCCCATGGACCAACCACCAGGTCCCCATGGACCAACCACAATGTCCCCATGGACAAACCACCAGGTCCCCATGGACCAACCACAATCTTTTTTTTTTCCATTTCATTTCAATGTCCCCATGGACATACCACCAGGTCCCCATGGACCGACCACAATGTCCCCATGGACATACCAACAGGTCCCCATGGACCACTCACGCTGCACGGCTACAGCTCTCCAGGTCCACATCACGCCCAGAATGGTCATGAGTCGACCGCAGTTACAACTACGCTGGAGCCATGTAGCACGCACACGCATCTCAAAAATCAGGTCCCCATGGACCAACCACAATGTCCCCATGGACAAACCACCAGGTCCCCATGGACCACTCACGCTGCACGGCCACAGCTCCAGTTCCACATCACGCCCAGAATGGTCATGAGTAGACCGCAGTTACAACTACGCTGGAGCATGTAGCACGCACACGCAACTCAAAATAATTCACCATGCATGAGTGTGTGTGTAAGTAACGAAATCTCTAATTAGGCACTATCAGGTACGTTACTTTGAGGCATTCTTCTAAGGCGATAGTTAGCACATTTATAACTTCGATTAGTCGAACCAAATCATCAACAACCCACTTATCAAATTTTGCCTTATTTATTACAGTCAAAAGACATAGCAAAACCTCATATTTCTTTTTTTTTAAATAGTAGGCACTACTTTTAATAATGCGAGCCGCTTGTTGTCTTGCTTCCGTAATATCAATCTCGGTTTCGGTATCTGATTAAATCCACAAGCACAATCTCAACACGGGAAATAATTCACACCATGCAAGCAAACGTGCAATTTGGTCATGAATACGCACTAGGTGCCTATATCTCGCTCGCTCTTGTAGACTAATAATTAAGCAATTAGCGTATTGTGTCACTTACTTGCAAATGGCGGCAGCAACAAGAATGAAAGTGACAAAGCGCTACAAAAGTTATCGTGTTGTTAAAGAGCTGTTTAAGTGTTTATGAATAAGGAGGTAAGGCGTTAGTTAGGCACAATTATGGACTAAACATGTCAGACCTTCATGTAATTTTTCAATTCACCTATTTTGTCACCCTCCTCGTGTGACAAACTGTTATTAAGCAAACTAAAACTCCATCAACAAAATATCATTGGTTATCTCGTAATGCAAACGGAATGTCTTTATTTAACAATCTACAACTTTGGTCATTGAAAACTGCCATGATATTTTCTTTCATTACCGCGACTATGCGTCCAATAAATTAAAGTCAATTCTAAGTTTAAAATATCCGCACTTATCACAATGTCATACGGCATAGCTGCATAGGTAGGTAGGTACTCTTGTGCGCTAAAAATAAGAAATATCAAATGTAAACAATGCCTGTCAACTATGGTGCATACGATTTGTACGCGCGTTTATACGCACTTCCGAAAACCGGCTAGTTATATTTTGCTTCACAAGACAACATTCAACACATCAAAATAAAATGGGTACGACTCACCTGATTGAGTAAGCTCACCTCAGACACCATCATACCATATTTCGCAAAAATTGACCCGTAACTCTAGTTATTAACCGCTGGCGCGCGCAGGGGTCAACGCCCGCTCGCAACGCAATTACGCACTGTTGTTTACTCTTTTGATGTAATGGGAAGCAATGGTGGCCGTGTTCTCCACGACGGTGCTTGAATACGACGATGATGGGGCTTGAGCAAATCCCACTTCTGATGTCGGCGCGAGGTAGGCCGAGCAGTAGGCAACTCGTCACCGGCATCTTGTATGGGGACTTCCTTGCCGGGAAGCAACTCAGTGAAACTCAAGTAGCAATCCACTCTTAATAAATTTAGGAATCACACATGTCGGTAGGCGAGTACGGTGAACATGACAGGTTCGATAATAAACAAAGCAAAAGTATTGAGCGTATCGGAATCCATTGTTCGACTCTGTCTTCGTGAAAGCGCGCCAAAACTGCTAAATCGATACTAGCGCCACCACACTGTGTTCACTGCACTTTACCACCAAAATCGACCAATCAGAAGAGTGCCGTGTCATCCAGAGACTAAAGCAGTCTATTACTCTACTCTATGGACTTAAGTGTAAAAAAACGTAATGTTGCCAGGTGTGCGCGCGAATTGACAATGTTACCAAATATGCGCGTGACGACATATGCAATAGTTTCTCTTTTCCTCACTTGATCACTCTATAAGTGTTGAAAACACGCTCTGGAAGCTCTATGGCTGCGGCAGTACGGACGGGCTGTGCCGCGTGTCTGTGTGCACGCTAAGCTAATAACTCGACGGGCGGCCTTAGATAACCTACTGTATGTTTGTACTGTGATTTTATACAGCTGCATTGAAAATGATTAATGTCCTATCAAGGTTTTCTTTGTGCAAAGCAGACATAATTCGAAAAATTTCTACATAAACATAATTTGTGCTGGAAAAAACAAATATATACACGAGAATTAAATGGGTTTAGTAATTGGGGCTAGCCGTTGGCCCGCGGCCAGCCGAAGGCGGCCATTGCATCTAACTGCTTTTCAGCAAAAACCTCTGTGAATAATGGCGGTGCGAAAATTCACGAAGAATCGCATAACATAATTTGTGATATTCTTTTGCCCATTTTCGCGGTTTTCCGCATTAAGTAAGATAATTTTGAATTATATTTCCTTAATTTGAATTGAGAGAGGAAATTGCTAGAATAGATTTTTGGACAGCATGATTCTGTAATTTTAATATTTCACAACAATTAATTGGTGTAAATGGCGGGCTTACTGTCCATGAATGAAGTATCTGTGACTGTGTGCGTGCATCAAACTAAGTGCAGTTAGCATTAATGGGTGTTGAAAGAGTAGTCGAAAGGTATTGACAGTTTGCTAAAAGCTAAATAATACTTAGTACAGCAAGCATTGTTGTCATTGGACCGAATTAGCATGGCGTGTAGTTAGTGTCACTAAAATCGAAAAAAATTAAAAAACTTTTTATTCTGTAGTGACCTCTCAGATATGAATGTTGATGCTGACTGTACGGAAGACAGGTCAACAATTATTCTTTGCCAGTTCGTATCAACTTAAGCCAATACATTAAAGGTCATGTTCCAACTGTAAAAGGGATGTATCGGCGACTGTACAATGTAGACCAAACAATGCGCTTGTGCTTCTGCAGCTGTTAATCACTGCGAAGTTGTAACGACTTTACAGCGATTAAGATTCAAATTTGTATATATAGCTTAGAAGGCTGATATCGTGTATTCATACAATAGGTTACGAAGCATTAAAACCAAATCTTAGGTTTACGAAAATACTAGATTCGGGATAAAAACATGGTCCCGGTTGTGAGTTTTATGCTTATGAAGTCTGGTTTATATTAGATATGTTTGAAACCCGAAAAATGAATTTGTTTTTATGGCACAACTATTTAGTTCTTTCATGCAAATAAGTTCATAATTTACTTTCCGTATTGAATGGACGCCTTTCCTAGCGCGTTGCCGTTTGTAGAGTAGAAAATGCAAGATAATAGCATAATTAATACCCACTGACATATCAATTTGTAATCGAAATACTCGTTGCTAAAAGTACTGGCCAGCTGCCAAGTAAAAGTGCTAGCTGTTTGTAAAACTATCACTTATCAGGAACTTTCGTGCAATTTCGCCGAAACGTCTTCAAAGGATGTGGTAAACTATTGCTTTCTCGGTATTTCGTATGGAAGTCGCAATTTTAAGTTTTCATGCTAACTTTAAAGTTTTTAGTAAAGTGAAAATATCAAACAAAACACCATAACGATTCTCCAATTGATAAGTTGAGTTTCTCGAAACGAAAACAAAACTAAAAATCTCGTTAGCGATAATGCGGTATTGGTGGGTTTTATTTCATGAAAGGCTTAATAATAAGTAGCTCTAATAAGATTAGGATGAAAAATCCAAGGATTTTCTAGTTATTTATTAATAATGCTTATCCGATGGATAATCTTACTTTACGGACACGAAGTGATCATTAAAATTGTAAACTACAGGATCGCTACGTTGTACCTTATTTGTTTCGTGTTTACGATATTTCGGCACTATTACAAGATACTGTGTATTGCGAAATGAAAGTTTAACGAATTGATCACTGTCCTAGCTAATGTCGAAGGAGGCTGGACGCCACGGCACTCAGGTAAGAAAGGTTTTTTTAGGTGCACTATAATAGTTCTGATTTCGGGTGCCACTTCTTTATCACATAATATAATTGGTAACATGTGTGTTACCAAGTGGTTGAGAGTAACCAGGGAAGCAGTTAAAAAAAAAAAACATACCTACTACTGGATGCCTACATACTGCCATTTTATTTCTCACAGCACGACACATTGCAGCCGAGTGCACTGCTAGATGGCGCTACCCAAGGAATAAATCCTGGACTTTAATTAAGCAATTCAACACTTTGAAACCAGCCAAAGACTCCAAGCTATAAATCTGAATGTAGTGAGGTGGAAACAAGCAATTCGTTACAGTTTGCCCAGGTCTGGTGGTAAGAAAGTTTGCCAAATTCAACCAAGGGAACCAGAAAGGAGTTATTCCTCTCTACTCGTAAATAACTTACTTAGGCGAACAACGGCGCGCGGGACCACTTTGCTGGCGCGAGGATTAAAGATAAATCCAAGCCAAATTTTATTAAAATCTAGCACAGTTGATCTGCATGAACTGAGAAATATATATTCCAACAAATTCAGGCCCTAGCAAGCCAAGCTGTAATGCAAAAAAGAAGTATTAGGTGCTCCTCCTATCTTTAATGTTTTTTTTCGTTCGTTAGCGAAAAGCAGCTTAACTTTGAGGAGTAGAAGGACACGTAGGTATGAACTCTTGTAAAAGTACTTCAAACATCTTCATCATCATTCACCTTCTCCTATGTACTTACTGCAATTTATTGAACAACCTATTGACCTGTCTGTTACAGAGTATCCGCTCGTAAGTAGTATTTTTAAACGGTTTTATTTAGCTCACCCCGTTTGTTTTATTTATTCTTGGGTCAAATCTAGTAATTCAAATTTCACCCTCTTCCTGTCAACCGATTAATCTGAAATTTTGTATACACTTTGGATTTTGGTGACAATACAATTATGTTTATACATCATCATTATAAATTCAAGATGGCCGCCGCTACAAAATGGCGGATAATTTATGTTTTATATTTTCCCATCAATATGGGTATCAAATGAAAGAGCTCAACAAGCAGAATACAATATACTATAAAAAAATGAAATCCAAGATGGCGGCCGCTACAAAATGGCGGATAACGTAGGTTTGATCAATCCCATCAACATGGGTATCAAATGAAAGGTCTCAACAAGTAGAATACAATTTACTATGCAAAATTGAAATCTAAGATGGCCGCCGCTACCAAATCATCATCATCAGCCTGCTGTAGTCCACTGCTGAACATAGGCCTCTGCTTTTGCACGCCACTGTACTCGATATTCGGCTGCTCGCATCCAGCTCCTCCTTCTCTGCCGTATCACCTCATTTCTGATTTGATCTCGCAGAGAAACGCCGAGCATAGCCCACTCCATAGCCCGCTGAGTGACTTTAAATTTGTGGACCAGCCGTGCCGTTAGTGTCCACGTTTTGGCTCCGTATGTCATGACTATTCACCTCGTCCTCGAAGTTGTTTCTACCTAACTGCAATGTCTGCCCGAGGTATACATATTTTTGAACAACTTCGAGAACGGCGCCGTGTATCGCTATCGGTTCCGGTAGTACATGTTCATTGAGCATGACCTTGGTTTTGTCCAAGTTCATCCGTAGACCGATGCGCACAGAAGAGTCAGCCAGGTCATTCAGCATCTGTTGTAGGTCCTGCAGCGTTTCTGCCACGATGACGATGTCGTCAGCAAATCGCAAGTGAGACATGTACTCGCCATTAACGTTGATACCACGTCCTTCCCAGTTCAGCGTCTTGAACATATCCTCCATTGCATTTGGGAACAATTCCGGGGAGATAACATCCCCTTGTCGCAAACCTCGATGCAACGGTATAGGACTTGTTTGCTGATTCTGGATTTGGACGGACATAGTGGCTGCTTCGTAAAGACATCTCATCACTTGGATGTATCGCCAATCTACACGGCATCGCTGCAGGGACTCCAGAACAGACCAGATTTCAATCGAGTCAAAGGCCTTCTCAGAGTCCACAAATGTATAATCTGCCGCACTGTGTGGATGTGGTCTATGGTGCCGTATTCGCTCCGAAACCCAGCCTGCTCCGGTGGTTGGAATTCGTCGAGTCTTCGCGCAAGACGGTTCGTGATCACTCTTGAGAACAGCTTATAGACGGGGCTTAGAAGGGAAATGGGTCGATAGTTCTTCAGTAGGGTTTTGTCTCCCTTTTTGAAGAACAGGACGACCACACTTCTACTCCACGCCTCTGGAGCTCCACGCCGCTACCAAATGGCTGATAACATTTTTTTATCAATCACACCAATATGGGTATCAAATAAAAGGGCTTGACAAGAAGAATACAGTGCACTATACAACCTCAATATTTAAGATGGGCGCAGCCACTAAATGGCGTATAATCGTATAATAATAAGATTTAAATTTAGAAATTGAACCTGTAATTTAGGTATCTGATTAATCCAGCCTAAATCCACCACCCAAGTCAAGATTTTGTTAGTTTTCAGTTTTTATTTCTCATTCTGTTTAATTCATTTAGTGCTTCGTTATTGCAAGGTTTCTTGCCCGTTAGTTTATTGTTTGAAGAAAGTCAAGCCCACGTGGCTCTTAGTAGAGTAAGATCTTTGCAGGGACTACGTATAGAGGAGTTGGACTGCAATAAACTAACGGGAAGGAACCTTGCAATAATGAAGCACTAAATGAATTAAACAGAATCCGAAATAAAAACTAAAAACTAGAAAATAAAAATAGGTAAAAAAACTTTTTAAGTTAAACGGTTTTATGTTCAACATGCATTACAATGTTTTAGATAAATGTACTGTTAGGCATTTCCGAACGCAACTTGTCAAGAGCAGTATTCCCCGCCATTATTTGACGTTTGTATAGCTATCTCGCTCACTCTTTTGCTTGTACAACTTGCATTTGTTTTAGTTTGTGAATAAATTGTAATTTAAATGGTTTAATGCGTTTTTCTGAGCTTCCCTTTTAGCTCAGAAGCGGGATTAGTGTACCGAGCGCCTACAAAAACGTTTTCCTGACGAAACAATAAGTGGAAGTAACTTCTGTATCGTTTTCCAAAATTTGCTAAGCGCGGCCGCGCCGACCGGGACGCCTTGCAGAAAACAAAAACCGGTTCGTACCTGTTGCCGCACGGGTACTGTGAGTGAATTGTCGAATCGAGTGTATTGGGGATTGTTGTGAATTTGTGATAAAAGTAACTTTCAAGCCAATAACAATAAGTGGACGTGAACTTTTCCATGATATCGGATTGTCATCTTTGAAATGTGTAGTAGTGACGGACGGTGTACCCATATGATACGTTGCCTCGTGAACTTTTGAATAGTGTCTCAAATCGGCAGCGTTTTGGCGGTCCCGAGCGGAGTCCGCTGGAGCACCGCGGCACCGGACCGTGTGCGCGGTCACTGACCTCTGCCTTAATCGCCCTCTTATTGCGGAGTGTTCATCATGCTCCTGATGGGAGAGTGATTAAGCAGCAGGTTCTTGCGAACCTGAACAAGTTTCATTCGTCAAACTACTCCTAGTTAAAGTGCTAGGTATCTACTATGCCTAGTACTTTGAATAATGGAAACCAGTAGCCACAGTAGTGGTCTGTTTTTACCCCACTTCAGTAGTACCCCACCATTTCATCTGTGCCATTGGCAACCTACAGCTGATTTAGTTCAAGTCTATGCTGGTCTTAATGATACATTTTCTGATTCTGATCCCATCTGATCTGTTAATTATTATTGAGTAAGTAAGTTAATCTGAAAAGATAAAGGTATTTTGTATTCTGTGGATGTATGACTGGTGATGAGAAAACTATTTCTGAAACTTATTAGGACTTTTAAATTTAAAAAAAAAAACAAAGTATGCCGAACATTGATACTAACAACTATCTAAACCTGAACTAATATCTCAACCTTACATAACTCTAATGTTTATTAACTGCCTTTCTTTCCAAACAGTAAGTTAGTCAGATGTGTGACTAAGTTAATGCTTATGGTGTAATGTTCTGAATATTATTTAAAAATTTTAATGTGACAAGATCTATTTAAGGTTATGCTTGTGGGTTACCCGATGCAGGTTACAGAAGCAATAACAGGTAGGTACCTTTGGTACCAGAAAGCTGATGCTATTTCTGCTGGTTATCAGGACACGTCCAGCATGTTAAGATATTAATTTTCAACGTTGAAGTAAGTCAAGTGTTACTGATTTAATAATTAAATGATGCAGTTGTAAGCATTGTGGTCACATTGCACCAACATTACAAAATTCATAAAACTTGTGCATTCTGTGGCTGTGTCTGTCATGATGATGAAAACAATTAGGTAGAAAAGGTGTTCATCACACTGTTATCATCGTACAGGCCATGATAAGAATGAATGTCCTGAAGTAAACTGTTACTTCAGACAATTATTTACAGATATTACTGTAGCTGCAAATTATTAGTTGTCATTTTTATTGATTTCAGTTGTCATGTCTTGGGTAAAATAATAATAATTACAGAGTTATACAGAGCCCAGAGGTTACAGTTACAGTTGAATATTCAATCCATGCAAGTCTAGTTGTTCAATTAAAAATTTCAATATTTAATTATTTATTTCATCTTCATTGCACATAATAGTACGGTATGGCGGGCTTCATGCTGAGCGCAATATCTGCCAGTCAACCATTGGGCATTTGAGGTATGTCAAAAATTCGAAAATAAATCCTTCAAGGAGGTGGCTGATGAGGCCAAACTGTGCCCAAAACAGAGGTTAATATTAGTCAGCCTGTTACCAACTAAGCGTTTGAGTATTGTCACGGTGATTTGTGTTATTTAAAAAACGTAGTAGATGTTTCGTATTTACAAAATTAATTATTCGAACTGCCAAATGTAAGTGCAGTCGTACAAGGTGTTAAATAATTGCCTGTCGATTAGATTCGAACTTGTTATTTTGATGTTGATATTTCGTTTGTTTTGAGTCGTTGATGACCCGTTTAGCGCAGTGGTTCAACGGTTGAGCATCGAGGGGTCGCGTGTTCGATTCCGCACAGTGCGGGGTTTGTTGATGAAACAAGTGTTTGTGCTGAATCTGGTTGTCTGTGGTACCTTCGTTGTTCCTGGTTTCACAGAGCGAGGCTCATATTTATTATTATGTGTTATTTAGATTCGTGACAACCAAACCGTTGTAGGAAGGACCCTAATACGGATATTAGTACACGAATTATACAGACCAACATAATATTGCTGTGACGGGGTGTGTCGTGACAAGACAAAAGAAAGGCTATCAGTTTTGTTCAAATGTGATAATCATATTCACATTGGTGTGTTGTGGCGTTGCGCCACAGCAAGTGCAATTATATTAGGCACACAATCATATATTTCAGGGTTTACAATATAATATATACGGAGTGTCTAGAGCAGTGTGTAATACCTTAACTAATTGACATCCGCACGTTGGTCACATTATCTTAGGATCAGTGAGCGTCGTGCATTGCATGCATCGTTGTCTGAAGACATACTGTGGTTATGAGATCGGCGAAAGCTTACCTGCTGAAATAGTCTTGATGAGTATCAGATGAGTTTTCGAATTGTTTTTTTCTGTAATTGTAAGATTGATAAATGTTCTACAAAAAGTGCGTAGCTTACAGATTCAAAGCGCTCATATTATAGATATTGTACTTTGTCGATGGCCGAGCGGATGAAAGATCGCGGCAGTACCTACATCGTTTTGAGTCAACACGTTTTTACGAATGTTTATGACTGGTGAATCACTTACAGCCTAGCAGAAGTCAAAGCATTGATTATGAGACCCTTGCTGTTGTTGTAAGTTAGTTTAAATTTAAGGTGTATGTTACAGGTATTAAGTTAAATAGTTACCGATTGTACTGATTGGAGACTTTTTTTTAAGGTCGAATACCGTGCTGGTAAGTCAACGGGCCACCTGGATGGGTTTAGCCGAAACAATGTTATTTCCGTTAAGTGAATAAATGATACATGTTTAGTACCTACCTACTTTTGTAGAAGCAATGCAACAGGGAGACTTCAATTGGTTCAACTGTAGACCAATAATTGTAAGGTAAAATTAAAAGTGACTATTTGACAGAACTTGCTTACTTTTATCTAGGTGGTGTATTTTAGAACTGGTTTGGCAAATACGGCGCTGTATTTAGAAACAAAAAAAAAATGTACATGGCTGCACTTAACACTATGCGAGAAAAATAAACAGGGTGTCAAGCAGTGTTGTTGTATCCTTTATGAAAGATGCCGGTGCCGTTACACATAGTATCTATACGTGGACCACCTTGGTGTTTGATTTACGACATTTATTCACTCTAGCTCTTGTAGTTAGAAGCTGTTCGTGTTATTATAGTATTACAGATATTCGGAGTTGTATGCGACCGAAACATAGCTTTTATTTGTAAGTATTTTAAGGATCACTGTGGTCTACAAGAAACAAATAAAATTCATTTTGACTGCTGTCAATCCGCGCGCAAAGGAGCAAGTCTACTACTTACCTACCTATTTTAATGGCAAACCATCTTGGGCGCTTTGGTGATCTTGCGTTGGTGATGTTGAATGTGATTGGTAATGCTTGGTGATCTGACTTGGATGATTTATTTTGTTTTACGATGTTAGACAAAGTTTTTAAGTCGTTCTGCGTTTTATGCTTCACATGTGTTAAGTTAAGATCTGTTGAGGTATGTGACATGGTTATTGGTGAACGTAATATCATGTGCAAGGGGTAACGAAGTGACAGGCTTGCACCAAGTTTAGATAGTCAAATTCAGGATTGTAAAAGTGTAAGCCGTAATGTGATTAAGACTATACACATAGTCGCCGTCAAGCATACTGTAATGTGATAGCTCGTGACAAACTGAATCGTTTTAAATCATATAGTCCATTCTGATTATTCTTAATAAGAATGAAACATTACTTCTTGTATTCTTAAGATTTATATTGTTTGTTTGTAATATTACTCAGTGAGCTGCCATTAAGAAGGCGATATTTGTTCGCTCATTTTGTTGCATTATCTGATTTATATTGTTTGTTTGTGATTGTTTGTAATATTACTCAGTGAGCTGCCATTAAGAAGGCGATATTTGTTCGCTCATTTTGTTGCATTATCTAATTTAAATTGTTTGTAATATGACTCAGTGAGCTGCCATTAAGAAGGCGTTATTTGTTCGCTCATTTGCTACATCATCTGATTTATATTGTTTGTTTGTGATTGTTTGTAATATTACTCAGTGAGCTGCCATTAAGAAGGCGATATTTGTTCGCTCATTCGTTACATTATCTGATTTATATTGTTTGTTTGTGATTGTTTGTAATATTACTCAGTGAGCTGCCATTAAGAAGGCGATATTTGTTCGCTCATTTTGTTACATTATATGATTTATATTGTTTGTTTGTGATTGTTTGTAATATTACTCAGTGAGCTGCCATTAAGAAGGCGATATTTGTTCGCTCATTTTGTTGCATTATCTGATTTATATTGTTTGTTTGTGATTGTTTGTAATATTACTCAATGAGCTGCCATTAAGAAGGCGATAATTGTTCGCTCATTTTGTTACATTATCTGATTTATATTATTTGTTTGTGATTGTTTGTAATATTACTCAGTGAGCTGCCATTAAGAAGGCGATAATTGTTCGCTCATTGTTGTTACTTGACTGTAGGCGATTGAGAACGCTTCAGACTGTAAGTTATTTGACTGGAGGCGATTAAGAACGCTTCATACTTGTTAAATAACTGGAAACGATTAAGAACGTTTCAGACTGTTTGTTACTTGACTGTAGGCGATTGAGAACGCTTCAGACTGTAAGTTATTTGACTGGAGGCGATTAAGAACGCTTCATACTTGTTAAATAACTGGAAACGATTAAGAACGTTTCAGACTGTTTGTTACTTGACTGTAGGCGATTAAGAACGCTTCAGACTGTAAGTTATTTGACTGGAGGCGATTAAGAACGCTTCAGACTTGTTAAATAACTGGAAACGATTAAGAACGTTTCAGACTGTTTGTTATTTGACTGACTGTTTAAATCTCGAGATTTGCCTTAAGAGGTGTTGTATAAGTCGCGACTTGGAAGGTGTACTTCCTGAACTGGCATTAAGAAGTCAGTTGTGGTGGCATTAAGAAGTCACCTGAACTAGCATTAAGAAGTTAGTTGTGCTGGCATTAAGAAGTCAGCTGAACTGGCATTAAGAAGTCAGTTGTGGTGGCATTAAGAAGTCACCTGAACTAGCATTAAGAAGTTAGTTGTGCTGGCATTAAGAAGTCAGCTGAACTGGCATTAAGAAGTCAGTTGTGGTGGCATTAAGAAGTCACCTGGGTATGTCAATATTACTTAGCTTAGTTTTACTTTTACGTTGCTTTACATGGAGAATACTGCTCGGGGCGAGCAGTGGTACAGGAAGGCCGACTGTTAGGCATTTCCGAACGCAACTTGTCAAGAGCAGTATTCCCCGCCATTATTTGACGTTTGTATAGCTATCTCGCTCACTCTTTTGCTTGTACAACTTGCATTTGTTTTAGTTTGTGAATAAATTGTAATTTAAATGGTTTAATGCGTTTTTCTGAGCTTCCCTTTTAGTACTAAAAACCAAAAAATAATGAAATAGATACAGTCGTGGGAATTATAAACATATGCATAGACTAGACTAAAATAAAACCGTGGGGCACGTCAATTGTCTACAAATTATCGACTTAATGTGCGATAGAAGAATCGTTTAATTCGTCGTTAGGCAGTTGGCCCGCAGACGGTAAGGAAATTACTTACTATTTTCTTGCTCATGGAAATTCCAATAGTTATTGACTCCATGTAAATAAAAGAGATGTTTCAACTAGTTTATCGTTGGACATTCACACTGCTGGCTGGCGAGGAATCGCTTCACAGCTCGTAGTTTCTCATTATTAATCGACAAAACATATGATAAAAGTACTACTCGCTCACCACTATGAAACCCTAAAACTCGCTTATAATCAAGCTTGCTAGCTTGTTTCCACATTCTAGCCCTACTTATCACACGTCCATCGTTGTCGGTTGAACAACTGCCTAATTATAGTGTAACATTCCAAAACAAACATTTTAATCAACGATTGTAGACAAATTGACGTGCCCCACGGTTTTATTTTAGTCTAGTCTATGCATATGTTTATAATTCCCACGACTGTATCTATTTCATTATTTTTTGGTTTTTAGTACATTTATCTAAAACATTGTAATGCATGTTTAACATAAAACCGTTTAACTTAAAAAGTTTTTTTACCTATTTTTATTTTAGCATTATCTCATAAGGTAAGATAATTTATTTCTCAAATCAAATAAGCAAACGAGTCACTATAAAGGATTTTTAATTGTGTTGTCCAAGAAAATTATAGTAAATACAATACAATTCATAGCATGATTTTTTGAATAAAGCACAAAACAACAATGTCAAGAGAAAATAAATTACTCATATTACCTACATGTCAAGATTTACAATTCAGCTCTTGAATAAGATATTGAATAATGTAGCATATAGTACCTACATCATCATTTCAGTAGCATGTACTTTAAATACTGAATAAATATGATCGGTAATATCCCACATGATGAGATATGTTTAATTTATCACCCTTAGAACAAAAGGCTTTTTGCTAACTAAAGGTGAATCAGAATCACAAAAACGGGATTGAAAAATATCTTTCGGAAATATAAAATAACGAGCAAAACTTCAGATAAGTAGCGAAAAGCTGCCTTTAACACATCGCAATAAATAATCCTATACAACAAACTTTTTTCTGTCACTTCCTAGAAAAGTTTCCTTATTTTTGTCAAAAGGCTTCTTCGATTCTTCCTTATTTTGATAAAGTGTCTTTCTTTGTTGTTCTATTTTTTTATTCAGTAGTTTTTTATTTAATTTCGTATTTTATTAATTCTTAAATGTTTAAACGTCTTGTTAGTGATAAAATATCACCTCACCTCACCTGTATTACCTTATAAGAAATACATACATACCCCTTGGAAGAGATCGCTTTTTAGCGATAAAACCGCCCAAATTGTACATTATCGTTGATCTGTGTTTCTTTGTTGTTGATTTCTGTTGTTTTGGTGTGCAATTAAAGTATATCTATCTATCTATCCCTAATGGGTTAGTGTGAGACACACTATTTGTTGCCGTCATGGTGAACGGAACATTCAGAAGGCCACTTTTTGCCGAGGGATTTTGAACCCAACGTGGTAAGTGGTGAGCTTCCCACCGTTATCCGGGTTGCTTGGGTTTTATATCGGTGTTTTCGATCACCGGATAGTTAGCCGCAAAAATTAACAAAAATTAATAAGGTGTGTACAAAAAAAATATATGAATGGTCAGTATTCCTGGTAGTTGCGTTTGTTGGTATCCCTAGCGGCCTGGAATGAAAACAATTTCTGATAATATTATGTTTACCTACGTATACAAATTATTTTAATTTTGGATCTTTTGAAATGGAATGAAATTAATATTTATTCGCATAACATGGGTACAAACGTTGTTCTGTAATTATTAAGGCTTCCGCATATTTCGCCGGTAGATATCCAACATGTTTTTATCATAAGAAATATATCTGACATTGTTAATTTTTTTTACAATAATTCGATTGCAGATGCATTCGATTGTAAAGAATTACAAATTAATTGGGATTTCTGCATGAGCTGATGATTCTAAGCACAGGGGGGAATTTGGTGCGAGAGCTACACTACAGCCGCAGCCCCGTTTTCCCTCTTAAAGCATGTGATAGAGCACTAATGGGGGTTAGTGGGTAGGCTCTGGGCAGCTTCTTCTCTGAGAAGCCCACACTTGAGAGAGTCCCACAAAACCTGTCTGCCCCCTAGCAAACGGGGATGCGCAAAGCATTTCCCCATCTATAAAAAAAAGGGTTTTTAAGAGGAATAAATGCGTACAACCAAGGCTGAACTAATGTTTAGGCGGGGTTTTTAACGCCCAACAATATTTCACTGTAAGCAACTATTCCGTATTTCCTTAATGAAAGCAAAATTTACATTATTTACAAAAGCATCAAATACTCAACACATCTGATCCAATAAGAGGATTGTTAAGACAATAAGATGGCAATTTGTACGCCCTTAGTTCAAAGGGAATCGTAAATAGTGCTCATCAAACCCTTTCGAAACGACAAGGTCATTAAAAAGGACGAGCAAACCCTTCGGGTTAAACTGGGCCTTCAAATAGGCCAAATGGGGCAACTTTCATTAAATCACAGGAAGTAATAAAATTGATCATTATTAAGATTAAAACGTCAAAAACAATGGGCATTTATGAATTTAGGTCATTAACGTTTCAGGAAAATATTTTTTAGGAGATAAGCGCTGTTTTAATAATTTTCCGGTTGCTGCCTCGTTTGACTAAGGTATTCAGTACTTACCTATTAATGTTTTTAGTCTAAATATTGGATTTATCATTAGTCCTACTAATATTATAAATGCAAAAGTTCGTATGTGTTAATGAATGTGCCAGATTGCTCTTTCACGTAAAAACTACCGAATGAATTTGAATATCTGAATAGGACAAAGGCTACAATTTATAAAAAAAGATATACTTTTTCCTTACTTAAGTCCACGCGGACGAAGTCGCGGACAGCTGCTAATATTTAATATTTAAGTATGGTGTGGTGTAGTGTAGTGAGGGTTTAGACCCTCACTACACTATGACAAAACATTAGTGTTTTGTCATCGTCTCCGTACGTTGTGTTATTTGAAGGTTTAATGCAGTATTTAGCTTTGGACTTACGCACTGTAAACAGTTTAAACCAATTTAGCGTAAACTCAGCAACAACTTAAGTGAAGTTCTGGCTAAGTAACTAGGCCTAGGATTAAGTAATTTGGGATAATGCCCCTTTCTGAAGGAACCCTCAAAAGCTTAACTTAAATTGGCGTTTGTACTTATAATTACTTTATTTAAGGGATGATCGCGTGATAGATGATAGTAGGTAGGTAAGTATAATACAAAATTTTCCTACATATTAACAATATCTAAGGACTTAGCATCATAGTACACAAAGCAGCACATCACGCTATACACCACCATGTGTACATTGTACAGTCTGACAGGGAAATTACACCCATTTCCTTGAAATTCCTTGAAATGGTTAACTAGTATGTGTTATTAATTGAGTCGAACTCTGTTTTGGGAGTTTGAATATTATCGATGTTTTTTTACCTGATTTACCTACAAATGGCAGAGTGTTCCAAGTGTAACAAATTTAAAAATTAAGGTCGAATATTTGTTAAATTTAATCTACTCTTGCCTCTTTGATCATTCTACTCCAGGGCTTCGCGATACACAAGACTTCACAAATTTTTTTTTTTTTTTTTTTTTTTTTTTTCGTGGGGAAATCCTCATGGATTCCTCGCTGCCCGGGGGGACGACGAGGTTATGTCGGACTCCTACCGACTAAAACCCCACGGCACTCGACTGTGGCACTTTGGCGGCGAAGCTGGATCCTACCGTAAGTAATGCCGCACTGCTCCGCCGCCAGTGCTAGCCCCTAATGGGGCCCCCTCCAACCGACCCCCCAACGAAGGGGGGAGGCCACGAAAGCGCCTGGAGTACGCAAGCACTTTCGCCGTCCCGGTGGACGCCGTGCAATGCAAACCAGAGCACCCCCGCACTCCGGCCCGCTGGCACCCACTGTTCGCAGACCCTACTGGGCCCGCAACCACGAGCCACCCAAAGGGCGGCTCCGCTGCCGTAACCGGCGGTACGGCCCCGCCGGGCCGCGATGCACAGGGGGGATCAGCCTCGGATTACTGGCCCCCACCAACCGGTTGTGCGCCGCGGCCCCAACCACGCGCCTCAAAGCGCCTGCAGGCCCCACTGGCCCCGCAGCCCCACGTCGCCCTTGCGGGCCGCAGCGGGTGGGTTCCCAGTCCACCACACTGCCACGCCTGGGTTCTCTTCGCTTCCCGGTGGTTCCCCTATCACCGGTACTAGGCCCCCTCGCCACGCCGAGGCGAGAACCCATGAGGGGGAAGACTTCACAAATGGCTTATGCTTAGTCAAACCAAAAACACGAGTCCGACAATTTAAATTCAAATCTGCCCCGTTTCAAACGGCAGGATCATTTATATCGAAATAATTGCAAAGTTTCAACACGTCTTTCTTTGTTTGTTAGAGTTACCAATTCCATTTGCCAAAGTCGACCCGACAGCGGCTGATTGAAATTGCGGTAAACTCTTAAAGTGCGGGAGAATTAATTTTTCATTAAATAAAACAAATCGCTTGAAAAGGGCAATTTAAACTTTAGAATTCCTAATTGTATCCGATAAATGAAATAATAAATTAATCAAAGTCCTTAAGTTGATAAAACTGAGAGGAATTTTACTGAGAGGTAATACGATTTGGAGATCAGTAAAGGAAACATTTGTATTGGTTATAGGTGCGCCAAATTAAATTTTAAAATGACATATTTTAGACAATTTAATTTTGAGCATATTCCCTATTCACTTTAAGCCAAAATAGCACGTGTTAAAAAAAAGTCACAAAGAAGCCGTGGGAACAGACACTGGTTCGAAACCCTTGTGGTCACGAGTTGCAATCTGGCTGAAACACCTACTTTGTGCTTATTGTTCACAATTATATTCTGTTTAACATATAGCAGTGAGTTCCACCATACCACTAGTGTTACGCTCCACCTATAGTTATCTGTACCTACCAAACTTGATACTGCGAATCCTTTTCCAGGTATAATAGGTTTTGTTTGTCCCTTGGTAACCACAAAAGTTTTTTCATTTTCCTGCTTGCCAGTCACCTACTTATAGCATTATTCCCAAAATATACGTTTGTTTGATCGTTAGAATACTTTACTTGAACAGGTGCCCGCGAAACTTTTAATAAGATTAGCTTATGATAAAGTTGAACAAGAATCAAAGTCACCATTGACGACCTTTTTATGAAATGTATAAAAAGGCTTTATTAATAAACTTCAAACGAGGTTTTATGTAACAGTGCGCCATACAATTTTTGAAAAATATATCTCTTATCCATTGGTACAGTCAATATCATAATATCGTGTTGATACAAAGTTGTTGTGAAATATGTTTGAAAAATTCAAGAACAATAATTTAAGTATCCTTGAAGATTCCTACCTACGTTCTCGCGTAGATAGGGTATAGCTAATACCCTATCTATTTCGTCCTTATTGGAACAAGGCGCTTAGCCCAGGGGCGCAGGCGCCAGCCTCAGATTATGTTGTAACTCAGTGGTCGTGGGTACGAATCTTGGCCAGGACATATTTTTTTCAGTTAAACTGAATGACATGAATAGTAAACAGTATGTATACTAGGATTTTTAATTGTAGTCAGTGAAATGACATTTTCAGTGTGGCTGGTTTTCAGTCCCAAATAAATAGTGATGTGGTAAATCGAGTTTTTACAATTGAAAAGTTAGTCGACATTACAGCCTGGCAAAAAAGTCGTAGTGAATGACCACGTCTCACTTCCATATGTCATTACTGGTAACACACACTGGTCAGACTTTCATCTTGAGACATAGAGGTATTTCGGTAAACTGTATTTAGTAAATAGGTTTTCAGTTTCAAAATGTTTTGTTTCTGTATTATATTATTTACTAATTATTATTATATGAATTAATCAAAATAGTAAAATTACAAAAATCAAATTACGAACGCTATGCTGTGGAAGAGTTGGCCGCTGAATACGGTGTCACAATCCTGCGTCTCCCACCTTTTCACTGTGAGCTCAACCCAATAGAGTTAGTTTGGGCTCAAGCAAAGGGGTACGTTGCCAGGAACAATAAAACTTTGAAGAACTTATTTAATTCGTTGTGAACCTATTAAATATTTACAATTTAAAAAAGGCTTTGATACCTAGTAAAATAAAGCATGACTAAATGTCTAAGTCTAGTGATTGCCGAACGTCACTATTGTAGCGGGTCACCCTTTTTTGTATCAGTCACTGTTGAAGTTGTCATTTTGCTGACTACAATTATTAATCGTACTATAGTAGTTATACTGCCGTACTCAGAGACGTCAATTAACGTTAATGGTTCATTAGAGTCAAGATTTGGCATTCTGAAAAGTTATTTATTCAATTTGTTATAGTCTTTTTTGGAAAATGGAATTTTGACTCTAATGAACCATTAACGTTAATTGACGTCTCTGAGTGCGGCAGATAGCAGTAGTTCAATGATAATTTTAGCTTATGTAATTGGAGTTTGTTGTCTAAGATATTTATCTATTTATATAGATCAAACCAAATTTTGTTGAAGTGTGTATAGGCTGAAGCATATTTTCATTCTGTATTAGCTCCGAAGGCATTTAAGGGTCGGGTTGGCAGTGACATGGGTGCCGGTAAGTAAGTAAGTTGTAAGATATTTACTTCACTTCTCCACATTACGCTCCCTTTTTTGGCTGCCGATTTTCATTTTAACCTCAGGTTATCTTGTTTTCATCGTGAAAGTGTATTGGTTTATTTCACAATATCTTCTTGTATTGGCTTCTTCTTGTGGGCAGAATTTGAAGGGCTAATCCTGGGATTTAGTTATGCACGCAATGAAGTCAACCTTTGCTTTGCATATTGTTTGCTGAACGTATTGGCTTTTTATCATGAATTACTCTAAATCGTGTTATGGCTGCTCACGAGACATGTTAGAGCTTACCTGGAGGAATGGAACACGAGTAAAAACTTTCCCAGAGAAGTAATAAAATTTCAATTGTACTGCTTAGCTTAGCTTATGCACACAATCTTACCTATATATTTTTTAACAAGCATGGTCTAACAAATTATAAATGATAGAAGGTTGTCACACAGTCCATAGACTACCATAGAATAAGTAGAATGGAGACGTGTGAAATCAGGAGGATCACTCGCGTGTCTCACCCCCTTATTCATAAAAACTTAAACAGTACTTCAATATCACGTTAATTTTGTATAGCTCTGTCCTTTCCATTCTTGTTGCTGCCGCCATTTGCGAGTAAGTGACAAAGCGTTACAAAAGTTATTGTGACGTTGAAGCGCCGTTAAAGTTTTTATGAATAAGGGGTTCTATTTAAGCCCCCTTGAAGTGCTGTGTTTATTTAAAAACGTCGTTAAATAATTTTAGTTAGCCTATAAACAAATCAGTTCTGAAAAACCTTGTCCTATTTCTATTGTCGCGTATTTGTTGTCAGAATCTTTCTGCCACGCGCAAATTGTCGAAAGTTTCATTACATCTGGGATATTATCATAGGCACTTTACGTCAGAAAAACGCAATTTTTCCGGAAAGAAAAACTTGGTATATTGTGTTCCACGTTTATTACGTAGAAGACGAGATGATTTGCCAGCGTTAAATAAAACATTACACCACTCGGGCTAGAAAAACATGGTTTGCTTAAAAAATACATCTTTGTAATCTCGACGAGAAAAACAGGTTGTAATGAACAAAAATATGTGAAATTCAGCCAAAGTAACTCTGTCTATGACATTAAGGAAGTGTGTCGCTTGATGCCTCCGCTTGATTTCCTGTTCCACTGGGAATATGATTGCAAAATGCTACTATGTAATTTATTGATACTCATACAATGAATAATTCAAGGTGTTTTTAATGTATAAGTACTAGAAGCCAGATAAGTGTGACTAGCGGCCGCCCGCAACTTCACCCGCGTGGAATCCTGTTTTCCCAATATTTCCCTTCACTGCTCCTATTAATCGTCGCGTAATGAAAAATATACTATAACCTGTCCAAGAGTATGAAAAATATTTGTGCCAAATTTCGTTAAAACCCGTCCAGTAGTTTTTGTTTTTATAAGTAACAAACATACGTCTGTATGTTTGTTACTACTGATAGCATTTTTTTCATCAGTAGCGATCTCTAATCACTCCTTGATACCTAGTTATTTTTTAAATATGTTTCATGTACAGAACTGGCCTCTCTACAGATTCATTATAAGTATAGATTAATTGAAGCTATTACTCCTTCAGCTGAAACAGCTATGTGTGGAGAAGCGCGTTATCATTGCATAGTATTAAACAAAGTCGCTTTATGTCCCTATGTTCACTTAAATCTTTCAAACTCCGCAACGGATTCTGATGCGGTTTTTTTCTAATGACATTCTATTGCACCCGCACAGAGCCGGGGCGCTAGTAACCGCCCGCCCCGGCTTCGCACGGGTGCTATAGGATGTTATTACACACAAAAACCTTACTCTTCAATCACTCTAGCTATCAAAAAAAACTGCAGCAAAATCCGTTGCGTAGTTTTAAAGATTTAAGCATACATAGGGATATAAGGACAGATAAAGCGACTTTGTTTTATACTTACTTAAACTGCCTGTATACGTCCCACTGCTGGGCACAGGCCTCACCTCAACTATGAGGTGGAACGAGCCATACTCCAACACGCGGGCTCAGTGCAACCTTAATGTCAGATGTTATAAGGCCTCTGACCTGGCTTAACGACTGACATCTAGCGATGTCAACCGGGACCAACTGCTTGACGTGCCTTCCGAAGCACGGAGATGCCCCAAATACACTTCACTAAATTTCGGTCGGGGTGGTCACCCATCCGATTTCCGACCCGGCGTGTGTTGCTTTACACCAGCGACTGTCGCCGATCACTGTCACGACTGCGCCACGGGCACCAGACCTCTCGGGTTGTATAAAACAACTATGTAAACTGGAACACTCCAGCCAGATTTGGTCGCGAGACCATCGGGATCATCGAGCCAGTGTTCAACCACTAGGCCACGATGCTCTCATGCTGCAATAACATTGAGGTGTTAAAGGTGTGTCTTTTCTTTTTTATTATAATTTAGCCGAATAAATAATGCTTGTTCTTATTCTCATCCTTATAAAGTGGCTGTAATCAGTAAAACTGTTTTCAGTATAAAATTCTCGAACGGGTTGGCGAACAATGAAAGGACTCTCCTGAGGATGACTCTACATCAGTCCAGTTTGGCGCGCGTTCTACTCCGGAGCGGTCGCACGCTCGCTCCTTGCCCGGTGATACCTCTCGATACACTTTCCAGTAACTTCTTCTAAAACTTGCTATTGACACAAAAGTACCGTGAAAGCAAAGCAAAACTCTGTTACGGAATTATTACGCTGAAAAAGTTTACAACAAAAGTTAAACAGTGTTAGAACAAAAGTTTTGTTTACATACAGTTGTGGAAACGTGAAGGATGTATCTAATTCTTTTATGGACGCTGTTTTTAACAAGTAAGTCTAAGTTAACTCTTTATTATGACAGTTATGAGCAAGTACGCTAGGAGACGAAATTTATAGGAATTGGTAGGTTTACTTGTTGCTTAAGGACTTTAAAGTTTGAAACGTGGCTACATAAACTTTTTATAGGGTCTATTAGATTCACCGATTTAATTTTGGAACATAGAAAGTACCCGGCTACTAGTATTTTATCCCAATAAAAGAAATACTTAACTTACGAAACATTTTTGTCAATAAATAGACTTTCGATTAAGGTGATAGTCAAATATTTGTTCGAGACGCTGGTTCGAGTCCTGCCTGAGCCCAAATCCGACTGTTTTTTGGGTTTCCTATCTTTAATGGGAAGATGCATTACCCATAACGCTAAAATAAAATAAAAACTGACCATACCATAAGGGTATGGTAAATCAATTAACGTAACGAATTAAAGTTACCAAAATCTTAGCCAATAAGAGTAATATTTCTTTTAGATTTTAGGTGTGGGAGACGTCAATCTCAATAAAACAATTGTTAAATTTTAGTGTAAAGTTATAAGAACTTATTCTATATTTGCTAAAGGTACAGAGGCGTTCACATTAACCTTTAGGTACCTCATAGGGGCACCTAATACTGCTGATGTGGAACCTATTTTGGAATGGTTTTGTAAAGGTTAACGTGAAGGCCTCTGAACACGAATGCACAAACAATCAGTCTCGTCAATCAGTAATGTGTATCTGTAGCTTTACTTACTTACAAACTGATTGCACTCCATTAGGCTTATTACGTGTATTCAGATAGCAACATCCATTAAGGTTAAAAATTTCGCTACGACTCGAAATCTCTGATTTTTTCTGACAGGTTCCGAACATTCCATTATAGCCAACAAAATAAATAAACGCAAATATTTCTTTTTAATTTCCCAATTTGCCTAAAGGACGACGTAGGTGTTTCAAGCAAAAGCTCTGGAGGAAATAAGTTATATTTTTAGCTGCTTAAATAAACTTGGACAATTTATCTTAACAGTGAGAGATAAATAAACATACTTTTTTTACCAAATGAATTAACGTTACATAGCAAAATATAAAAATAAAGCTAGCAATTCATTGACACCGTGATTTCAAATGTTAGTTTCTGTGTATTTGATTTCATAGAACCATTTTAACCTTTTTTGCTTTTTAACCGTAATAGTGAAATAACATCAATGAAAACTTTACAAATTAAAACAGGTAATAGCTTATTTTAGAGTTTTCCATTCGAATCTCGTACTTTTCTTAGAAAACCGTTTGCAAGCAGGTCAACAACAACGCTTCACACACTCTTCAAGAAAACGATGACTTCGGTTTTCTGAAATCTGAAATAGGTACATAATTTACAGAAGGCTGGTCGGTCAACATTTATTGGGAACTAGCTGTACCTGTCAATCATTGACAGGTAGGAATGGTTGCTAAGGAAAACAAAATTGTTGTTTTTCCTAGCATTTTCTCATATTTAAAATCTTTCCCGGACCTTTAAAAATATTTCAAAACTAAAATTAGCCAAAACGGTCCAGCCGTTACCGAATTATAACGAGAACAGCTATCCATTTTTATATATAGAGACTAGCTGTTCCGACAGACGTCATTCTGTCAAATCATATTGAACTTTCGCACCTTTAAACCTTTCCTTCACAAATATTTCAAATTTTAATCGGGGCAGCCGTTAACGAGTTTTAGCGAGACTAACGAATAGCAATCCATTTTTATATATAGAGATTTTTCCATATTTTTTTAGACTGGTACAACGGTCCTAAAGTCATGAACTTTCCCAGAAACAACCAAGTAACTAGGGTCAGCCAGTAGCCACGTATTCGAAATAACCTTGCTTAGCATTCGAAAATAAGCGGTTAATGCCCGCCTCCAGCTAGCAGCACCAATAAACCGCAATGTTTGACAGAATTAGGGAGTATGGTGCACAACTCTAATACAGACATGAACATAACATCACATAAACGGCCTATATACGTCCCACTGCTGGGCACAGGCCTCACCTCAACAATGAGGTGGAATGAGCCATACTCCAACACGCGGTCTCAGTGCGGATTGTTGGAGGAGTGTAAGGTTAGTGAGCAACCTTAATGTCAGATGTTATCAAGCCGCCCTAAGGCTTCTGACCAAGCTTAACGACTGACATCTAGCGACGTCAACCGGGACCAACTGCTTAACGTGCCTTCCGAAGCACGGAGATGCCCGAAATACACATCACTAAATTTCGGTCGGAGTGGTCACCCATCCCATTTCCGACCCGGCGTGTGTTGCTTTACAACAGCGATCGTCGCCGATCACTGTCACAACTGCGCCACGGGCACCTAATACAGACATCACACAAATATTGGGATTCTACTACCAAGTAGTTTAGACTTTTTTAGCATTTCAAAATCTAATCAGATCAAAAGTGTTTATTTTGTGTAAACTTTTACAAATGTTTATGAAAAGTCTGTAAAATAATTTACAGAAAACAGTAAAATGATGTTAGAAACACTTAATGTTACTCTACCACCGTGCACCGGTTCGGAAGTTGTTTTTATCGAGTAACACAAAAAAGTGAATGTTTTTAAAAATGGACATGCAAAACTTTATCATCACTGCTCTATCATGTATACAATACGACAATAAGGCTATTATAATATGGCAATAATAATGTGTATGGCTGTTTTAGACAATTAAAGTGAGATAGGGATTGTTGAAAAACTTATTAGGTACTACATCAATGATAACCGCAAAGTAATGATTAAAAACTGAGAAATTACACGAGTTTAACCAAAATCTGGACAAGATGATGTTCCTCTAGTTAAATATTACATTGTAGTAGATAGTTTTAAGGAACAGCTTTATGTATATGTCACCGGAAAATAACAAGAACCGTAAATTTAAGAATTTCCTAGGAAATTTATAAACTTTCGTAGGATTCTAAACGAGAGATAAATTGTATTATTTTATGCCCTCATGTCCGGAAATTGATAAACTTTCGGAACGCATCCGTGAAATAATAAGTGGGCGGTAACCAAACGCCATGTGCGCTCTGATTGGTCGAATAAGTCACGTGTTATTCCTCTCCTCCGCCATTTAATTTTGGTAGAAGGCCAGTTCTAATGTTTAATATTTTGTAAGAATAATTCATCTTCGTGTTCATTGTATAATTTGCGGCTAACTCAAAAAAAAAAAAAAAATCTAAGCAACCCAGATAACGGTGGTATGCTCGCTTCTTACCACGATGTGTTCAAATTCCCTCGGTGAAATGTGGGCTTCTGAATGTTCCGTTCGTTCACCGTGACGGGAACTCAGTGTGACTCTGACTACCCTATTTGGGATATGATCGAGATGGTATGCCATGTTTTGTAGATATGTTATATTTTATAAGTGTATTTCATTTTTTTATAAACTTTTTGATAATCTAAAACACGATTTCTGCCGTCTCATTTTGATTAAGTAGGGGTTACCAGCCTATTAATTGTAAAAAGTAACCCGTTAACCCAGTTAAACCCAGTTTTAAAGTAAAAGTCCAGACAGGTAGGTATTCGAAACTGATAAATGTACAGTTTGGCAAGTGTGATTGTACCATAATCTACGAACACAAGCATTGCTACTGTCAACATCGACCAATCAGAGAGCAGTGTGTTATTTTCCGTAATTTATAAAAGCGTAAAATTAAAAGCTCTTCTCTGATTAGTCGAACCGTTTAGAATCTTACGGAGAGATATCCGTAAGTTTATAAATTTACCGCGAGTCGTCGCAAATTTATAAATTTCCGGAAATGTGGGCGTAAAATAATACAATTTATCTCTCGTTTAGAATCCTACGAAAGTTGATAAATTTCCTAGGAAATTTATAAATTTACGGTTTTTGTTATTTTCCGGTGACATATATACGAAACAAAGTAATCTATGAAATTAAATTATTAAAAAAAGAAGGTGTGCTTGATAAAATGAAAACATAAAACATCATCTCGGTAATTTTGTATATTTCCTAATAATATTGTATTGGTTAACTACGGAACTCAACCCTAAACGTAAACAAGCTTCTTACGGTTGGAAACAACTGATCGGATTTAGGTCACGGTCTAATGCCAGTACTGTAATTTGATGTTGATCTGCGACATTTTGCATTTATTTGACGGTTCATTTCTCCTAACTGGTTGTGACGTGATTTGCCGTCGATTTTTGCGACCATGGGGATGTTTATGTGATTTTCATTTTCTTTCCTGTTATTGTGCATCGATTTTATTATTTTCTTCGAGGTTGTGTTAAATTTGAAGTAGTTAAATAAGTTTTATTATAAAAAATCTGGCTAAATAGAGTAGATACAGATACTAACCTTCAACAGCTCTAATTAAACACTGTTAGTTGAATTTAATCAAAATTTTGAACAGTTCCAAAATTTAAATGGCACAGTTTAAATGGCAAGTATGAGTCAACATTAATAGTGACGGAAAACTTCATACTACGAGTTTGACCTGGTTTATGAGCTTTGTGCAGGATGCTCTTGTCCTCTAAATTTTGAGCGCAACTTTCGTAAACAACAACTTTTCACAATTTTTAAGCAATGGCCATAAATCAGCAAGTCTTTTGAAAACGTTCTTGAATCATAATTAAAAGCTGTCTTTGATAGTTTTTCTGTCCATCCAGGACTTCTGTTGGACACATTTTTTGAGAGCCCTGAATATCTATAATATTATATTATCTTAAACTCTAGCTAGAGGTCCCAACTTAGTACTCTACATTAGTATTAACCGCCTCTTTGGAGCTATTTAATAATACATGCTCTGGAAGATATCACCCTATTCTAAGGAATTCCTCTTTAGTGGCATTGTTAATCATAATTACGTTAAAACAACAAGGTGCTTACTTCGTAAGTATCACCAACTCGGCTTTTAAGGGGTTTATAACTTTGCAATTAAGCGGCGGCAGAATGATGTTGATGTTAATGTATGCAAATAAATAAAATGTGATGTTTATAGAGCATAGACGTGCTCAATTTACGACTGCTGTATTTTTCATTCATATAAGAACGATTAATTTATAACTTGAAAAACACAACCTCTAATATACGTCCAATCAACATAGCATGGGGTTTTTTCACAGCAGGCCTTACCCCAACTATGAGGTGGTACGGGCCCTTTTTTTTTTTACCCGGAGAAATTCTTTTATGAACTTCCCGCCCTCCGAGGGTAGGGCGGGGGAGTGTGGGACTCACCCACCCCACAGGGGGTGAGAATACCGCACTAAAACCCCGGGGTGGCCATCTTCCGCGCGTGTTCAGGATTCTCTGAGGACTTCAGTTAGAAACCCTACCTGTAGAACCCTGACGCGCTGTGCCGGCTATCCGGCCCTCCTCGTAGGGAGTTGTACCTCCTTACTGGCACCTTCTGCCTACTGGCGTCTACGGCAGTATGAGGCCATCTCATACTGCCGTCCTCCTGCCGTCACTTGGAATGGAGGCACACAGCCCCCGCCATGTGCACTCCCAGTGACCCCGAAGGCCCCCTTTAGTCGCCTCTTACGACAGGCGGGGGGGGAACCGTGGCCAAATTCTAACGCCCCGGAACCACAGGGCGAAGGGGACACACTAGGCGTAACACCAGCCCTGCGTCGCCTTCTCCACCGGCTAGGGTTGTCCAGTTCCCTCAAACGCTCGGCGACCTCTTCCTGCAACATAACAGTGTCGCAAAGGTGGTTGTTGCCATCCAAGATCTCCTGCAGACAGCCATGGCGTGGACTACTGTCGGCAGGGAAACATCACAGCCGATTGCGGCAGCGAGAGCGCTACGCTCCTGGGCCCAAGCTGGGCACACCTCCAGAGTGTGCTGGGCTGTATCGTCTAAGCTGTCACAGTTGTGACATCGGCTCGTTGGCTCTCTTCCAATGCGGCACAGGAACCTCCCGAAGCAGCCATGCCCCGAGAGGACCTGTGTCAATCGGTAGGTCAGTGGGCCGTGCCGTCGTTCTTGCCACTGTTTGAATACCGGGCGCAACGCATTAATGGTCCAGTGGCCCGCTACCGGCGACTCGAGTCTCATTAGCCACGCATTGTGTGCCTCGACCAAAAAGTCGAGTGGCTGGCCTTCCACCTCTTGCGGTGCGAGTCGCCTGCCCGAGATGCGCTCCTCCTCTCGCCAATAAAACACGGCCGAGAGGGCCCTAGCGTCTATATCCCAGGGCAGGGACCGCGCCAGCACACACGCCGCCTCGAAGGAGATCGTGCGATACCCCCGTATTGCTCTGATCGCCATCGTCCTCTGCGGCCTGCGCAGAATGGACGTGGACTGGCGGGTCAGATGGTCAGCCCATACGGGGGCCCCGTATAAGGCAATAGATCGCACAATCCCCATGTACAGTTTTCGGCAACTTTTACCCGGCCCGGCTAGATTCGGCAAAATCCGACTCAACGCATTTGCGGTCTTCACCATCTTAGGCGCCTTGGAAGTGTCATCGCTCGATGAAATTTCTGAATTGTCCGGTTCCGAACGCCCAGTATCGGACCGGCTCCCGGATTGGCTGCGCCGTCTTGGAGACGACCACAACCTTCCTCGGCTCTCTGCGCTGCTCGCAGACGCAAGACGGGTAACTATAGGCTCCCTTGCCAAAACCTCCGAACAATTTGTGCCCCCCCCCAGAGTACACGGGGCTGCCCGCCGGAGCGGGGACGGATTCCCCACTGCATGAAACAGTGAGACCCTCCTGGGTAATACCTTGAAAATTGTTCGAATCCATGACTTTATTTGGGCCCTTAGGGTGGGCCCAACCCCTACGCTCGCATATACCCCCCTTCGGCGCGGTGGACCTCCAGGTTCGTGATTTTTAAAGTGGTTGTCATCCACGCAGGTCTGGTAAGGAAAAGGTAATTGCGTTGAAGTCTCGGAGCCGGCAGAGAGTGCATGGAAACCATGCACAAACTTCCGAAACCAGGACAAAAACTCAAGAGGATAACATAATAGGAACAAAGATAAGGAAACAAGGAGAGGAAACAAAGGAAATTAGGTAAAGAAAAGGACAGGACAGACCCCCCGGTCCCGACGCTGAAGTGCGACCCATAACAGAGCCCAATACTCTGCTAAGTTTCACGCCCCGAGTACGCCGAGATTACGGAATCATTCCCCCCCGTGGTCAGGATCAACGGCCAAGAGTGACAAGCACACAGCCTGCTGACCCTGGCCTGAGTCAGGCGACACCTCGATCCGGACGAGTCCGAACCTACCGTGCCACCCTTCTCCCCGGTGTTGGTCCGCGCCGGTTAACCGGTACCCTCCATATCTGAAGGGCGTTCCCCTATCCGGCACCTGGGGGACGCGCTCAAGGGCCACACCACAGCCATGAGGTGGTACGGCAACTTGCGACCTGAGTGCGGATTCAGTGATAAACCTTCCTAAATGTGTATGTAGTAACGTTTGCGTGAAACGGACTGATATGATTGAATGTGTAAAACGGTGTGTGTGAAAGTTAAATTGATGGATGAGGTTTGGTTGCAACTTGCAATGGAGATGCCAGTCAGAGTCAGAGTGACACTGAATAACGAATAGTTTGAGAGGCCATTTTGTGTTTTTCATGTGACTCGATATGTTGTCTAACGATGGCTTCTTATCTCACATTCGTATCTAACTTTAACATAAAAAGTTACTTGTGACGTAAATAAGTAACCACGTCGAAATCACATTAATGTTTGAAAAAAAAACCTACAGACTTCCATAAAATTTCTTCAATGATATTTTAGTGCAGTGCTACAGAAATCTATTGTTAATGAACACAGCGAATATCGGGACGTGGGAGGATGGCGGGGCTCACTCATGTCAACTTGCGGAGACACCCTTTTAACTATTTTCTATTTGTTGATGGAATTCATCGTTAATGAAAGAATTAAGACGTTTTTGATACTTATACTCAACAACAGTCTGGTTTTATATATTTAGTCTCAGAACATCTATAATAAGTTAACTACTTGGCATCTAAAAGTATTTAGGATAAATAAATAAAGTTTTACGCATTAAGGATATTGTATATTATAATATTATCACAATTTGCATACCTATTAAACGCACATTTTCTTAGGTTAATTTGTAAGCTTTGAGGGTACTTAAAACAGACTTTGATTGATTGATTTGATATAATAGAGATACCTACTAAACATAATATTGTATTTTACTAGATGTCTTAAATGTATTTCAAAATGTTGATCAAGGAAAATAAGGGTTGCCTTATTTTCCTTGATCATGTCGTAACTCCACAACGTCTGTACCTATTCCATCACAGTATTGCTTGCACCATAAGGAGCCCAGCTTCATCTGTTTGCATCATGTTTTCTATTGCTTTGTAAGCCGTGACGGGAAGACGTCTGTTGGGTTATATAGTTCTGGCAAATCTTCAATATTTTCACTGCACATTTAATTTACTTCAAAAAAAGTTCAACAAAACTTTCCACACTTTTCGACGTCTGTCATAACAAATAAAAAAGGACAAAATGATGCCCTTGCGAATCGAATCCTTAAAACTCCGTCAAAGTAGTCGGGACGATTGCGTCCACTCTTATATTTGGGTCCCCTATACCGGGTTCCTTCTATCTGGCAGAATTTTTTTCCGCAGAATTTCATTTTGCAGAACACACTTGGCATAATCTTCTTTGGCCGAATATGTTTAAGGCAGAAAAAATACTTAGCATAATCATCATTTGGCAGAAAGTTTGTATGGCCGAAATTTCAATGGCATACTTTTAAGATAGCAGAATTTTATTTGGCAGAATTTCATTTGGCAAAGTTCAATAATGCATAATTACTTTTTGCAAAATGCTTATTTGGTAGAATTTCACTTGGCATACTATTGTCATTCCATTTCTCTCGTGGTTTCGTGGTGTTTGTTATAACAACAAATTGGGATACTTGTCTGCCCTACATTAGAGTCGGGGCGAAACCGACACGGATAGATTAGGTTAGAAGGTTTAAGGCGGGAGCGAAGCGTAGCGAAGCTCCCGCCTTAGACCTTCGTGGTTATTTTTTTTTTAAACCCGAAAAACGTCTTGCTTGATTAGCTTGCTGCTTCATTTGATATTTTTTATATGGATATAAAAAAGTATGCCAAAAGATAATTCTGCATATTAACTTTCTGCTATGTGATGTTTCTGCATGTTAACTTTCTGCGTTACCATGGTTCTGCTTTTTGATTATTATGGTTATTAAAATTATGCCAAAAGATGATTCTGCGATGCAAAATTATGCTTTTTGAATGTATGCTAAATGAGTGTATGCGAAATAATTTTCTGCGAAATGAAATTTCTGCCATTCGTTGTTATGCATTATAAAATTATGACAAAAAAAGTTCTGCGATAAAGGGTAGACCCGTTCAAAGGATCTGTGGAATTTCGGTTGAAATAGTTCTGAAGTGAATCACAAACGTGAGACTAAATGTGGTAAGGCAAATCCTGTTCTAAACCACTTGGTGCAAACAGTGCGAACTTGCGAACGGCTGCGGAGAGCGGTGCAATGAACAACTGTTTCCAACTACTCTTTCCCAAGTGAAAACCGTGAAGTTATAAAGTTCAAACTATCTGTTACAGAATCGGCAGTTGTTTCTGTTCTTACCTTTCCAGCCATTGTTACATTGGTGAAATATTTGACTGCTTATTTTAGGGATTGCAGTCTCGTACTATCCGAGTACATGTATAGAACAGATTTCTTTTCTTGGATTCTTTCTTGGTCAGTCAGCATCAAAATCATCGGTAGGTAAATTCTCAAAGTCACCAAAAAGTTATATTATTGGAGAAAATCAGTTTTAATAGAAGCTCTACCGGTAGTTTTCACTATTTTTTTTTCAAGTAGGTAACATTGTAAGGCATGGCATTTGATGCGTAGTTTGATTTAAACCACTACTTTAAAGCCTCTTTTTTCGGGAAACATAATGATTATCCACAAATAATTAACATGAAGGTAGATACCAAAATGAGATCTAACTGCCGTACTCAGAGACGTCAATTCACGTTAATGGTTCATTAGAGTCAAAATTTGACTCTAATGAACCATTAACGTTAATTGACGTCTCTGAGTGCGGCGGTTAGACACATAAATAAGCCCAGATAGAAAGCATTTTCGTATGGACAATCCATTCGGATGGACTCTTTACTTCAACATCAAAATGGCGGGGCCAAAGGGCTTGTCGATCCATGTTGAACACAGATCTACAATTAGGAATTCAACATAAGAGATCAAAAGAAGTACTTCATAAGTGATAAAATAACTAGCATCCAGAACTCGTATTCTATGTATAGTGCAACTTGTTTAGCAAAATTGTATAGGTAAATATTACGACTATGAACTTCTAAACTTAACATCGCTAGACTTAACGGTACTGCAGAACTAAGTGTGAGAGTACAAAATCTCTTTTAAACCACTTTGCAAACTGTAAGCAGCAAACTACAGAAGCTACGAAAAATTCTACTTGTTCAACTGCCCATTAACTGTTCGCTGAAATGTTAAAGCTCTGGGTAACAAACAAAGTAATAAGCCGGTCAAGTAAGTGTTGTACTGCTCTTATGAATACACCTACTCTAATACGAGTATGTTCAAATTAATATCAAAAACATATTAGGTTCCTAATATGTTTTCCTCTTCGCAAGCTTTCAGATACAATTATTTTACCTTCCCAAACTTTTTTTTTTTTATAGTAGGGGAAATGCCTTACGCATACCCGTCCACCGGGGGATGGACGGGTTATGTCGGACTCTCCACTGGAAAGGTGGTATACCAGTGGCCCTACCGACTAAAACCCCTACTACTCCCTCTAATCGTCCGTAGTGGGGGAATACGCCGTATAGCAACGAGGCCGTGTGCGCGTTCCCCCGGACGGAGCCCGCCTGCGTGGCGGGCCGGAAGCGACCCCCCCTTTGTGAGGGGAGGCCAGAAGGGACGGCCGAGGATGTCAAGCCGTCCCTACCAGGCAGCGGTGACCCGTGCAATGCTGGCGGCGGCACCCCCGTACCACGCGCCAGCTGGCCACCGTACGCAGGCCCTACTGGGCCCGCAACCACGAGCCACCCAAAGGGCGGCTCCGCTGCCGTAACCTTCGGTACGGCCCCGGATCAGCCTCGGACTACTGGCCCCCGCCAACCGGTTGTGCGCCGCGGCCCCAACCACGCGCCTCAAGGCGCCTGCAGGCCCCACTGGCCCCGCAGCTCCACGCCGCCATTACGGGCCGCAGCGGGTGGGTGCTCAGTCCACCACGCTGCCACGCCTGGGTTCTCTTTGCTTCCCGGTGGTGCCCCTACCACCGGTACTAGGCCCCCTCGCCACGCCGAGGCGAGAACCCATGAGGGGGACCTTCCCAAACCTGAGTTTTTGGCATAAATTTGGAACTACAATTCGTTTTTATACGTTTGTTGATACCTATTTATCTAAAAGGTTACAACTTAAATATGAAATTTTGAAACCCTCCTTGTGGATAGAATAAATTAATAAACTAGTTGACGTATTTCTCATGACATGAACTTAATAAAACTTTATCACCTTTGCATGAAGTTAATTAAACAATATGCAAAGTGCGGATGCCTTCAGAGGAAAATTAAATTTACTTACTCGTACTTTACACAGAAATTCCCACAGAGACAACAAAATAGTTATAGTTAAGTAATTAAGGTACAATTTTAAATATAAGCTGTCGGTACTCATTGCAGTAGTAGGCATGAAAGCAACTTTCTCTTTACACATCGTTTATGTCAGGCATATAATTTTAACAGGCATTCTGGTGGCGTGATGGTCGCAATTCACTCTTGGTTGGTCCTGGCTGAAGGTCGGCCAAGACCTAAAGAAATATTATAGCCAAAGCTATACCAGCGAGGGAGGAAGCTTTGAAGGTCTTTGCCGTGCTCTGCGAGCACATCATGGCAGATAAGGAGGGCGAGGAGGGCTGGAGTAAGCTCTTTCCGCCGGACCTGCCACATCTTCCAGTCCGACCGGGTGAGGAGCCACCTGCCCCGATATGGGGGTGCCCTGGTGGTATCAGGGGTTATGGGGTGTTATGGAGATGGAACCGTAAGGAGTATACTGCTGGCTAAACACATTTTCATATACTAAACATAGTTTCAACACTCACTACGTAAGAATATTTTCCGCCTGGGCTGGAAGCCCATTTTACAATTGAATATCTTGAGTTGGAAATACAATACAAATCCTTTATCCATAAACAGATCATTTACATGTTACGATCGAGGATTTCTTTTAAGTAAATAATTACTTGTGGTAGAAAATCCCCGCTCGGAATACATATTATATCTCAAAAGCTGAATAGGTAAGTACAGAGGCGTTCACATCAACCTTTGACGAGCGCGTGTGGCGAAAAGCAGGGGTTCATACAGACCAATAAGACGCGTATAAAACGTTAACCTGCTCGGACGTGATGTACGGTGGACGGCACCTCACTCTACCCATTTTCGGTCAGTCCTCCTTGCTCTATTGCAAAGAAATGACATTCGGCAATCGCGAGAGAGAAAAAAGGGGTAACTTATATAATAATGATGTAATTTTGAAATATAAGTTAATTGACGTAGCCTTTAAGCACATTAATATCTCAGTTAACTGCGAGATGTCCGCATTGTTCCATGAGGATCACGATAACGTATAGCAAATTATCAATAATGGATCCCGTAATTTCGAAGGGAATCACAATATGAATAGGCACTAGATATTCCAATTGTTACAGACCCATCCAATAGTTAATTGAAATGATTGCAATCAAACCTCCATTTACGATAACTATTGAGTGTTCTTCAGAGGGTATAGGGGGGGTCTACCCTTTATCGCAGAACTTTTTTTGTCATAATTTTATAATGCATAACAACGAATGGCAGAAATTTCATTTCGCAGAAAATTATTTCGCATACACTCATTTAGCATACATTCAAAAAGCATAATTTTGCATCGCAGAATCATCTTTTGGCATAATTTTAATAACCATAATAATCAAAAAGCAGAACCATGGTAACGCAGAAAGTTAACATGCAGAAACATCACATAGCAGAAAGTTAATATGCAGAATTATCTTTTGGCATACTTTTTTATATCCATATAAAAAATATCAAATGAAGCAGCAAGCTAATCAAGCAAGACGTTTTTCGGGTTTAAAAAAAAAATAACCACGAAGGTCTAAGGCGGGAGCTTCGCTACGCTTCGCTCCCGCCTTAAACCTTCTAACCTAATCTATCCGTGTCGGTTTCGCCCCGACTCTAATGTAGGGCAGACAAGTATCCCAATTTGTTGTTATAACAAACACCACGAAACCACGAGAGAAATGGAATGACAATAGTATGCCAAGTGAAATTCTACCAAATAAGCATTTTGCAAAAAGTAATTATGCATTATTGAACTTTGCCAAATGAAATTCTGCCAAATAAAATTCTGCTATCTTAAAAGTATGCCATTGAAATTTCGGCCATACAAACTTTCTGCCAAATGATGATTATGCTAAGTATTTTTTCTGCCTTAAACATATTCGGCCAAAGAAGATTATGCCAAGTGTGTTCTGCAAAATGAAATTCTGCGGAAAAAAATTCTGCCAGATAGAAGGAACCCCCTTTGAACTGATCATTTAACAAACCGTGAATAGGAGAAGCGAGCAAAGTAAGTTTGCTTCTTCTTCTTTATGGGCATGGGGCCAGCTACTCTTTTTATTTTGTGCAGTAAACTAAGTTCAAAAGTTGCAACCGCTCAATGGGTCCTTGTTACCTTGTCGTGGCGATTGGGCTCAGAACCGGTGGGAAGTAGAACCTCTGGGTAGTCCAGAGGGCTCAGGCGTGAACGTGTGGTGGAATAGGCCCCCACTGCCTGCTATCGGTTGAGTTGGCATTGTTGTAGGCCACTGCTGATATACTTTTCTTTCTCAACTTTTTACAAAGAATCAGTTTTTAGAATCTAGTTCCACAATATGACTTGAATTTTGTTTTTTTAACAGATCAATATCATGACAAGAACTGTCTTCCAGAATTATAAAAAGGATAAATATTTGGTGCCGCAAAATAAATATTACAAAGAAGACACCTCTAGTCCTTGTAATATTCTGTGTAGAGAGGTTGTGTTTTGTGTAGTCATCTCCCACAGACTCGTTGGACTACCCGTGCTTGGATGGCAGCCAAACTCATTGTAAAGCCCGAGTTTCAGGCAATTGACCTGGGATGATATGCATTTCTATTATAATTAAAATCAGTGGATAATTTACAAAAGGAACCTAATATGCATAATATTCATTTGGGCAAGTAATGTAGTTTGCAAATCTACATACTTTAAAAAAATATTTACCCACAGCAAATGAAACCACAAAAAGACAAAGGTACAATAAAAGAAAGGCAACGTGTGTCGCAGTAAGCGAGTGCAGTGTTTTTTAATAACATGCCATACCTATTATGCGTCGCCGCGATAATGTTAGGTACAAAGCTGATAAGACAACGTTTATTTATTGTACAAACAGGGTTAAACTGGTTGACCTCATGTCAAGAGGCATGCTTTATCAGAGAACCGCACAGAAAGATATATATCTTTCTCTATCTTACAAGGCGGAGCAGAGAGTTATTGATAAAACTAAATGCTCATTCTTTAAAGCATAAATTGGAGGTACCTATAAATTCATTACTGAAAGGTAATAATTGCAAATATTAAAAGTAAATGTTTCTACCATGAACACACTCTAAGCATACGAAAATAACCATAAACCACGTAGACATAATACCTATTCTAAATATAGACAATAGAAATAAGCTTATAACAATTATCAACAGAAACATAAAAATAGTCTGACAAAAATATCACTTAGATAACTCGTTACAGTCGGTTCACACTAGCCATTGTTGGGCAATTTTACGGCGAGGCGCCGCACAGTAAACGCCTCATCCATCAGTCAAATTCAAAGCGGGCTTCGCGGCGTAATCGCGGCGTTCTCGCTGCGTTTATTTTATTTCGGAACTATCGCTGCGAGATCGCCTCGCCGTGGAATCGCCCAAAAAACGCTATGTGTGAACAGGCTGTTTAGGGTTGATCGAGTATTTTGCGCGACGCTAATTGCTTAGATTCATTTGGTAATCAATTGAGATGTTTGTCAAGTAGGAGTTGTGAACATTGTCTCCAAGTTTAGTGTCCTTGAGCGGATTCTTTGAAAAGGAATTGTAATGGAATCAGCTCCAATACGCCGCTTTCGGTGTTTTATGAATTGGAAGTGCGTCTCACTTAATTTTGATGAACATAACTTCGGTTTCATGGAAGTTCTGCGAGAAAAAGTTGGTACATTGTCGTTTCCTCATTTCCTTTGTTAAACTTTGTTTTATTGCTAAGTTTTACTTACTAAGTCTGCCATGGCAACAATAGCATACGTTTCTCTCCGTATGTTATGTGCTTACAAATCTGAACCAAGTTTCCGTAGAAGGGGAAGAGAGGGCTTCTGAATGTTCCATCATCTTGACGGCAATAGTCAGCAATTGTCTGGCTACCCCTTTTGGTATAGAGTCGTAAGCGTAGGTATGTATGAGTAAAAAAGTCTTTTGGTCATTTATTTGATTTGAAAGTGAACATTATTCCCCACATTCATAAAAAAATTAACTTCAACAATACGTTAAATTTCGAATCGCTTTCTCTCTTTCATTCTTGTTGCTGCCGCCATTTGCAAGTAAGTGACTTAACACGTCAATTGCTTAAACTACTTATGTCTTGGTATTGCGTTCGTTTATATGAATAAGGGGGTTATTTTGTACTTCAAGAATCATAACATTCAAGATCGTGTGAAGTGTAAAAGCAGAAGCAGTAGTAGAGCGGACCCCTAGCCCCGTTAAGGCAGCAACCGGGATAATCGCTAGAATGATGATGAAAAACACCGTTTATAATATAAACAAACAAACTTGATTCTGAAGCTCAGGATGATAATAACATTTATAAGCTCAAACAACATTGCGTTCAAATTAGCTTGGCAAAGTGTGGGCTTCTGAATTTTCCGAGTGCAATGTAGGGGACAATCAGCGCTCCTGCATACGACGCCGGCAACGGCTTCTAGCGCGCCGTTTTGAAAAAGTAACCTCATTCGTAATTGACGAATATCATCATATTTTGTCCTCAAACAGCATACCTGAACATTTATTCCCACATTTTAATGTTTATTCGTATAAAATGCCACTGCAAAATCATTGCCAAGCAAACCGAAAAGTTTCTAGCATATAACATTCCGAAGTAACAAAAAGAAAGCCTAAAGACGTTTTGATAGAAATCCTTGGCCAAAGTTCGTAAGGCGTGAGGCTGAGGCTGGGGCTTGAGGCCTCCCTTAATCCACCCTCTCCAACTGTTATCTCTACACAAACCTTCAGCATAGTTCCTAACTTTATTTATATTAAGTTTTGTACAATGTTAGCTATTCCCTTTGGAACTGTTTGACTTCGACGCCGCCGTAAAACTGGGCGTATGAATTATTTATTACTTTTATAAGTGAGATTCTTTAACTCAGGTGACTTGGCGTACAGAGGTAGTTTCTAAGATTACGGTTAGAAAGTTACATGAAAATACGCAAACTTAAGGCGCGGCGTGACGCGACAACAGCGCCAGTGACCAGTTGACCAGTTGTCGCCTGTTGTTGTAATGTACTAAACAGTATGGCAGCAGCCGCAAAGAGCCGTAGCGACCGACGCGTCGCTCCGCGGTCGCCTCGCGTTGCGGTCGCGTCGCGCTACGGTCGCGTCGCGTCGGCTGTGTGATTTCGAGTAAACAAACTTCTGACTTTTGCATAAAAATTACGCAAAGAAACTCATTACGTTACTTTTGTAAGTACAAAAGCATTAATCATGATCTCGGTTATGAACGAAAGGAAAAATACGTTTCGGCTGTGGTTGTCATTACTGTTTTCAAAAATAATTTAATTAATTGACACCATGTTCAATTTTACGGAACAGAGCCTTGGTCCATAATTTAATACAAATTTTGGATCTCCAAATTGAATATACAGAATGTTGGTTACAATTATTGTCTTTCAAGAGGGTTTCAGATTCCAGGTAAAAATACATTTCAGTAAATAAGTAGTTTGCCTCAATATTAAACAAAAGAAAACAACTTTGTATCGACGGCCAGCGTTTTATTGAGTGTCGGATACAAAGATATAGAGGTACCTAGAGGCATATTATCATTTTAAATTGTTTCGTACTTGTGTAAGAACGATTTTGAATTTTCCCTAGAAGTTGTGACTGAAATATTATATTTATTTAGTTGATGAATTATTTGAATACTCTTGAAGAAAGACTTCGAAAGGGTGTGCCTTAAAATTCCTGACCTCTGGAAAAATCAATGAAGATCATTTTTAGTAGCGGCCGTCTTATGGTTGTCATGGTGACGCTGATTTAAAAAGTGAAATGAAACATACAAACTCACCAACCCGTACGTACTAAGCAAAATGGAATGTCGGGGCCGGCTCTGGGCTGATGAAAGACGACACACGTAAAATAAAGTTATGTGTGATATTGGAGTTTTTCATAGTCCATTAAAAAAGATATCCGGTCCATAAGTTGAGACCGTTAAAGGAAATAATGGTATTTTTGAAGATATTTCCTTGTGAAAGTTTATATATTGGTTTAATATTAGATCCATAAAACATTTAACCACTTCTCTTTATATTTACTGCAGCTCATAATGTCACTTTGTTCTAACCATTTTTCGAACGTGCTTACGTATTTCAGTGTTAATTTACTAAAAATTCGTATTCACACAATTTTTAACAAATGTCTTGCAGTCAAAAGGATTGAGGCTTAACCCTCTTATTCATAAAAACTTAAAAAGTGCTTCAACAACACATTAACTTATGTATCGCTTTGTCACTTTCATTATTGTTTCTGCCACCATTTGCAAGTAAGTGACAAAACACGTCAATTGCCAAAACTATGCCTTAGAGTTGCGTTCGTTTTTATTAATATGGGTTTGAAGATTACCCTTATTCATAAAACACTAACGTATTGGGGTTGTGTCACCTACTCGCAAATGGCGGCAGCACCAAGAATGAAAAAGACAAAACGATACAAAAGTTAAAGTGTTGTTGAAGAGCTGTTTAAGTTTTTGTGAGGGGGTATAAGTATAAAACTACAGTAAAGTTGAATGTGCAGTGAATACTTATCTAATAGGTATAAGGCACACTGAACTTCAACTAATGCGTTGAGCAAGCATGCATGAATTTCATTGTCACAACACAATTTTGGTAGCTGTATGCGTTTCCGAACAACCCTCAAGCAGAAGCACAGACCCACATACTCGTACTGAAACCAGGACGGAAACCGGATTGGAAACTGTTTAGTTGGTTTCCTCACAGGAAATTACCAAGCTGCTGGTGAATATAGCGCTGAAATATTTTTCAAACGACTTGGGAAACGATAGGAGGTGAACACAATCGGTGTATTTTGTTTGTTCACTAAAACCTCCGTCATCCTGACCCAATTTGGCAATTCTGTTGGCCAAATTGGCTGGCGTTGTTTCATTTTTAACCTTGGCTAACAGTAAGGATGTCTCGCGACTTTTTCTGTCAGTTGGTGGTAGCCCTTTACATTGTAGACGTGGAAATAATTGCCTATTTACATTAGTATCGTTGCCTATCTCGCTTTCTGTTTGAATGTCCAGTCCTGTGTTGGAGACTTTAATCTTTATACATAAAAATGGATTGCTGTTCGTTAGTCTCGCTAAAACTCGGGAACGGCTGGACTGATTTGGCGAACTTTGGTCTTGAAATAATTGTGAAGGTCCAGGGAAGGTTTAAAAGGTGAGGAAACTTGAGAAAACGCTAGGAATATAGTGAAAAACCACAATTTAGTTTTCTCTTAGAAACTGTTTGAACCTGTCACGTGACCCTGAATAGCTTTGACAACAGAACGAAGTCTGTCGGGACAGCTAGTAATCAATAAAATTAAATAAAGTTAAAAACACTTTAGGTTTCTCAATAAGTACTTCGTTGTCGTCTTGGACGGACGGTCTCGACTGTAAGAATGGTCGTCAGAGGTTATTATTTTCAGTAAATACGAGGAACTAACAATATTACGTGAGTAAACAAGTTGCCCCGTTGAATTGTTTACGTAAAGATATTATTCGGTCAGGCCGCGGGGCTGACGTTAGGCAAGGCGTTATTGGAATACCCGCAGATGTTGGGTAAAATGAAACTGTCGCGACCGTAAACTTCCGAATTCGGGTTCAAGTTAAAGGTAAACATTGCTTTCCTACACCTACCTACACCTACTTAATCGTGATTAGGTAGAATGTGTTTCGTAATCCCGAAACAACTCGAATAATTGAATCTGGAGTTAATGCTCAAAGAAGTTTCGAGGCCGATTTAGGGGTTTAAATTAAAACCATTAATTGCTGGGAGTGTATTTTACGTAGAGGAGGGGAAGAGAGGCCTTTGCCCAGCAGTGGGATCCTCATGGCTGATTTAGATTAGATTAGAATTGCTGGGAAAGAATTGTTAGGTCTATCAATTGTATAATGGCTTCATCAAGTCCGCATTAATTTAGATTTGACTTTAAACGCAGAAAATGTAGCAAAATAACATTGTTAAGGGCTGTTTGTATAAATTGCTGCTCTATTGGCCCACTTACGAAATATTTAGGTTTGTATTTGGAGAGGACCTTTGTATTAGAGTTACGAAGACACGTGGCAGGAGTGAGGTCACGTTTCACCACTTAGAATAGTTGAGTAAGCCTCTATTAAGTTTTATAAAATAAAAATATTGTCACAGAAAAACTAAAACATAACAGGGATGATAAGAGTATTATTAATATGAGAGAACACAGCTTAAAAAGTCAATTCGCTGTCTGTGTTTTACCCTGCCGTTAGAACAAAAGCTCGAAATAGTAGGTAAATCGTTTTTTGAGGTTATTATTAGGGGAGTACCTACCAAGTTTTGAAAATGAAACTGTATCAGACTGGCTGACGAGTCTCTACGACGACGAGCTCTTTGGCTTTTTAACACAAACCTAAAACCATATCTTTCTTATCTGAAAGTTTTACACGCAGTTTGAACATATCAAAGCCAAACACAATTACACCTTTTTGCCGCCATAGCCTCCTCTTCACACCGCCGTACACATCGGCAGGGAGAGGATGTGTAGCTCCTCTCGAGCTGGGCTGGTTATGCCGGCAGAGCGCGCCAGGTGTTCACCGGCACAGAACTCTGACCAGAGATCACGGGGACCCTCTAGATACGGGTATAGTGAGTAGTACCAGCTGCCTCACGGCAGTCGAGCCTCACACACCCCCGCCTTTCCCCCGGAGAAAGGGAAGTCCGCAAAGGAATGTTACTAAGCCGCCCACCCTAAAGCGCCGACATCTAGCAAGGTCAGCTGAGACCAACTTGTCAACGTGTATGCATGAAAAACACATAAGTAAATAAATTTCACTCGGGGTGTACCTAAACCCATCACAATCCTACCACAACTGGTACATAGCTTCATCGTTGCCGATCCACTGTCACAACTGATTCATTATTAGTTAAACTCGCTCATAACTTCCATAATGCACCTCCGTTAAAATTATACAGTTTTCCGCTCAAAACCCCCATCACACCTCGTGATTGGTGTCCCCAAGGCACACCCTCGGTGACGCTGAGGTTGTTAGCTATTCAAGTGTAAACAGTATTCAACGCGCTTCTGCGCTGCATCAAATAGGCCGCATCAAAATTGTGGGAAACTACTCACAAGTTTCCTCTCCACGTTATGAACTGCCCGAGTGCGCGGAAGGCTATCTCGCTTGCTAACTTTTTTAATTCGTATGCCGTTAATTTTGAGACATGTTGCAATAACTGCTTTATTGAAAGAAACGGTTGGAACTTTAGTTAAACACGGGATGGGCAGTAACTTTATACCATACTTGCATCCGACATTCATACAGATTGCTATCTCACAGGAATACCCTAAGACAAACTCCATCTGAGCACCATAACCCTTAGGCACGTTACTCAATAATGGGTGGATAGGGGTTGGCAGAGGAACATTAATAGTTTCTTACATCATTTTATTTTTTTACTGTTTCGTAAATTTTTCTGACTTTTTACAACCACTTGTAAAAGTTTACATGAAATAAATACATTACATTTAATTTCCCTATATTTTGGGTATTCTGTTTGGTCTGCTATGAGCAGACACAAGATAAAACCGTACTTGGAGACCATAACAACGAAAAAAAACACAGTTTTTTCTCTATCAGCTAATTAATATTTAGTTAAGGATGAGATAAATCGCAACATAATACTTATTGGAGTTTCTAGGGGTTTGGACACTACTGTGTTAACTCATCTACGGGGAATAGCGCCGCAGGCCGCTTCCCGCTATCTCGACTCGACGGAAAACTTTTTTAATAAAGACTCACACAACTTATGCCCTCTTGAGTAGTTAACTAACCTAATATAAGTAGTTTGGCCGTCACTCTTTTTAGATTTTGCTAAGATAATAAACAAGTTTCTGCTATTACTGGTTCGGCAATAAGACGTAACATTTTTATGTTCACAAGTAGAATAAGATACGCTCTCAACTATATCCAAACTGGGATAGTTAGAGGCACACTGACTGCTGCCATCATGGTGAATGGAACATTCCGATGCCCACACTTCGCAGAGCGAGTTTAAACCCAACGTGTTGCCACTATCTCCGTTATTCAAGTTAAATAGGCTTCTTATCAGTGCTTCCCATCACCGGAAAGTTAGCCACAAAATGAATGATGAACACGACGTAGCAGTTCCGGAAAGATTTGATTTGATTTTATATCCAATAGCGGTAAATATAATTGCAAAATGTAGATAACTTTCGAACTGTAATCTGAAGTGAAGTAAGATTATAATATTTTATTAACTATGTATCTCATTGTAGTTGAACTCTATGTTTTATGAGAGATATTTTTTTAAACCTTAACAGGTTAGTAATTTTAAGCGTTTACCGCAGCGTATTCTACTCTATTATATCTGATGTTAGCACCAGATATAATTATACTCGTAGTATATATTATCATGATGAGCTGTTGAACCTGCAAGGAGAGCATCTTTAGAAGAGCTTTATACAATAGCTCGTTGAGAAGATCTATTCCTTTCTAATACCAAAAACTAATACCAATGGTATTTGTTTGCTATCGTAAACAATTTTCTGTTCCGAACGAATACCAAATTCTAAATATTTCAATGTAGTTTTGGTATTCGTCCGGAATAAAAGTTAATTACGATTACAAACAAATACCATTGGTATTACTTTTTGGTATTAGAAAGGAATAGATCGTTGAGAAAGTCTTGGCAGTAAGCTCATTATATTTACTGAAGTGATTCTCATAAGTACAATAGGTACTTGTACATTGTTCAAGGGAAACAGTAAGAAAACGATTCAGTTTTGCGCTGTTCTTCAGGTTTAGTTATAATCAAATTGTTCATTTTTATAAATCTTGTTGTTTTATGAGGCACAAACGACTCGTCCCAGAACTGGGAGTGACTGGAACGCAGAACGTATGTATTAACTGTTTTTGTTAATTTGATCTTTAGAAAAATATTCATGTATTACTTATATCGTAAAATGACCCGCTTATTTTTTTTATTTTCGAGCTGCAACTAAAATTTCGTTAGAAAGGACTGGCTCTTTTTATAGCGCTTACAGAAACTTTTTGCTGATCCCTCTATTTGGTCTAAAATTGATAATATATCAGCACTCATCCTGACTGTTGTACCTACAGACCTACCAACTTATCTGTGAACTGAGGGAGGACGACACCGTCGATTCAGTGTTGCTAATTAATATAAGGAGCCTAAAATTGAGCAAGTTTTACAAGTAGGTAATTTGACATACGAAATAAGTATTAATAAAAATAATAAAATCAAATATTGTAATTATTTAATAATAAAAAATATGTATATATATATTGATTTGTAGTTAAGTAGGTACGCTAAACAGTTGTCCTTGAGGATTAAAAAATGGCTTTAGTTAGAAAGTGATCCAGTCAAATTATTGAAAAGAATTGAAGAATTTAAATGTTTGTTAATTAGATTTGACGATTTGAAGGTACTTGTAACAGGTCTATTTAAATAAGTTGTTTGTTTGAAATGGAAATCCTGCAGATATTAAGGTTTAATAGCTAAAAAAAGTTACTAGAGAGATAAACTAGAATCTGGAAAAGTTAACAATCAAACTAAATGTCCCACACTTAAAACTTTTATTCAATGTGATTTATGTACCCTCCCTGCATCAGGTACCTGGTACTATTTGCAGCATTTAGTTAAGCCCGTACCTAACCACTAACAACGATATACTAATAATAATTCGCAGTGGTAAGTAAGTACCTAAAGGATGTAATAAAAAAAACAAATTGCTTTACAACTATTTATTAAAAATCAGATTTACAGTATTTATGATCTTTAGATGAACCTGCACTACCGACATCATCATCGCTGTCCTGTGTAATTTATTTCTGTCTTTAAAACCTCTAGACGGTTTTTAACAGTAGGCAACTCGTTTTTAGCGGAATCGAATTCATGTACTCTCCTGTCTCCTCCGAGTCAAAATCATCAACGTGTATGATTCCACTTTTGCGTTTTCTATCCTTGCCTTGTGTCCGAATTTTAGTAACAGTGTCTTCTGCTGCATGCCCTTCTTTATCTATTTTTGCAATAAGTCCTTGACTCACACCTGAAACATAGGACTATTTTTTTCATCGAAATTCAAAAACCAGCAGGTTAGTTGGCTCCCATTTAACACGTAACCTATTAGATGTGCGTTACCGTTACGTTAACCTACAGTAAGAATATATACAAATATTCCGTGGACTTAAATATTTGGTTAAGAATATAGGTATTTATAAAAATAAAGCTAACAACACTAACCTGTCGCAGCCGAAATTCGTTTGTATATTTTGGTAAATGGAATAATCGGGGACCGAGCCCCAGGCTTCTTCTTTAAAAAAGGTTTCAACCTTAAGAATAATGTTTCGAGCATCACTTTTAATGGCTTTCGGCATATTCAACTTCATAAATTCCGAAATATCACAATAAAACAACCATAGTACTCAAAAATTGTTGACACGGACAATCGAATGACATTTCAACATGGCGGTCGTAGTTCCAATTTTCGCCATTTCACAGATAAGTTGGTAGGACTGTACCCATTCATCGTTGTACAACTAGGTCATAACAGATAAACTAGTAGAGCCCAAAATTAATTTATGTGATTAATGTAATTACTGTAAAATAGTAGCGGTACTAAATATCTAGGTCATTCATTACTCATAATAGGAAACTTGATATTACTAATAAATTTTAACAACACATTTTCCGGGCATTCGCTATATCGCGATAATTTTAGCCTTAAAGTACCGAAAAATTGTCGTGAAGATATATGCTTCTACCAAGATAAAGAGGTTTTTCAACCGACATTTATAAGCAGTAGGACCCTCATCATCATTCCTTAGGCTGTTTAGAAGGAAATTGCCCGGAGAACTCACTTTATGCTGCAGATAACTCGGTAAACACCTTGGGAGCTTCCGGTATTAAATTATATTCAAAAGATTAGTGCTGGGCGCAAATAAGAACTTATTTTCTTTCGTATATTTTTTTTCACTGTAGGTTTTCTTGAGAAATACTCTTTGCTTTATGGATTTCAAAGAAATGTGGAGGATGAAAAAAGTAATTATAAGCTGGGTTATGGCTCACCCCCTGAATGGAAGGTCCTTTTTATCTGTATATCTTGGGGCACCCAATCTTCCCTAATTATTACCCTCACTTACTAAAACGTTAAAGATGAAGAGCCCTTACCTACAAGTCGGTGTCTACGAGTATAGCTAGCGCTTTTATTTTAATCTACTTTTATTTGGATGGCTTGAGTTTAAAGATGAGATAAGACAAGAAACACTTCATTGCACACAAAACAAATTCACTTACAGATAGTTAAACAAATATACAATGCATGTTGTTGTACGATTAAGGCCCGGCGCCCATTATCGGCATCACATTACGCAATTAGCGCACACTATCGGCAATTATGCTTAAGGATGCCGAGGCGTCCTTAAAGATGCCGAACCGCAGGTTGCCTCGACGCCGGCGGCGTACCGAAGGATGCCGGAGCATCCTGAAGCATGCTCAAGGCTTCGATACAGCAGCCTCAAGCATGCCGAAGCGGTATATTTGTATTACGACCACATATCATGGAAATTTCTGCTTTATTGCCATTATGTTATAGTTTTATCACTATTATATTGCTATTTGCCACCTAAAATCCTGAGGCGTGCCGATGCCGATAGTGGGCGCCGGGCCTTATGCAAGTATTTGTGAAAATGATTGACAGTTTTTAGTGATTGGACAGTTATTGAAGTTTTAGACTGTACTAACGGAACTTTTGGTTTTACGGCCTGCCAGTTTGTTAACTGTGAATAAATTATGTTTGTAAAACCAAACGGAGGGTATAAGTAATGGTCTTAATATTTACAGGAACATTACACTTTGAAGTAAAAGCCTTTACAAATAGAGCCACAAGTTTTTATGTTGAGTAAATAATTACTGCTTTAACCATTTCCAGTGTTTACACACACATTAAGTTTCTTGCTAAGTTAATGGGTGTAATAATCTCAACAAGGGCTTTGTTAGATCAAAACTTTTGTTAGGCCGTAGTTAATAGGTCGTTATCTCAGGGATAACATTGTTATTCGACGAGACTACATGGAAACTACTAAACTTCTCTAATGACATTTGTAGAGCAACCAAAGATAACATTAGTCAAAACTGTAGTGTTTTTGTACCAGCAGGTTCGATTCCCGGCTTGTAAAATCTTAGTACAGTTTTAGTTTTTTGAAAAAATCTGCCTCGGGACTTTTTCGACATTCCTCACAGCTTAGGATTTGGCCTACCACACCCACTTAAAATACTCATCCTGTATAATCCGATCAGTTTTACAGTACTATCAGAAATTATCTGATAATCTGAAATCATTCCACGATGAGGAACCTTATCTGAAGCCAGCATATTATTGTTGAATGAGTATATTACAATACATATTCATTTCGTGATTTGATACTTCAATCCGTACACACTGGTCAAATATGTCTAAAGTTTTTATTTAGAAAGCAACCATGTACCTACTCTGTACATAATTCGAATAGTGTTTTAGAATAACTTTGATTGTGTTGTCAAAAAGGTTGATTTGATTATTATTTTTGGTCAAACATATATTTTTGCCCACTCAAATAGCACACATCATTTCGGTCCTTATACGTACATAAGCGGGACGTTCTTTGTATTCCCGTTATAGCCACCTAAAGGCGTATTATATAGAATATTCGGTGTTATCCTTCTTTACGTCAACACTAATTAAGGTTTTCTATATCCCGCAAAAAAAAGGTTTCGCCTTCGTTCGAATAATAGACACAGCACTTTTGTTTATCCGTAAACCATTTACCTGGAAAGTAATATTCTCGGAATGGGGAAGAATTATTAGTGTTTGTGGGTGGATTGGGTCGAAACTGTTCAGCATTTCCGAATAAATACGAACTATTTACCTTGTCTGCCAATTATTCGACGTACCAATTATATGAATGAATTTAAATTCAGAACTAATTAATTCATTGTTGTTTTGTCGAAGAAACGTCGAGGGAGTGTGCGACACATAACATAAGTAGCTGAGCTTAGCCGATTGTCTCTTCATCAAATCGTCAACCCGGTGGCTGGGCTTTCCTAAGGTTAACCAGGTTACCAAGGTTTACCATCGAAAGCCGTACCTACGTAGGTACTTACTTATAGGATGGTATTACTTTCAAAAACAGCTTCTAAACAATAGAATAACTTCATTTAAATCGAAAGTCAACTGTTAGCGGGAACGCTACGCACAAGAGACGTTTTGTGGAGCCACAAAACGCCCCGTGTGCGGGGACGCTTAAGTGTAGGAAAATATTACAAAAGACGCACAAACAAATACGTAAGATATAAAACCCAACGAAAAAAGGGACGAGATAACCCAGCAACATCTATAAATTCAAGCAGTGAGCTCACTCATGCTTGATTGTGACTAGGCTCGCGTACAAAGATCAAACAAAGAATAGCATCAGGACGCGTCCTAAAGACAATATCGTGGATGTTAAAAACAGACGATTGACAATGTGGCTTTACATAGGTACCCTTATTAACCCAACCATTACAATTTAATTAACCTGGGTGGCGATTCACAACCGAGTTATTGTACGATTCGGTAATTTTCGTTTCCATTTTATAATATGGAAGTTGTCTGTATTATTCTCTTAATAAATACTAGATGCCATTGGCTTTAAGAAATATAAAATTCAAGCGCTTACTAAAATTAATTAAAATTTACCGAATCGAATATGTAAAATCAGTATGAAGGCAACATTTTATGCTGCAGGAAGCCGTGGAAACTGGAATAAACACCCAGATTGTGAGATTGGTTGGAACCTACACCTACTTGAGATCCAGAAATACACCTACTGTAGATCAGTTGGGAGTACATTACTGTATGATCAGAGATACAGTTAGTCCTTACTGGCTGGACAGAAAAAAACATTCAAACAGTATCTGAAAATAAAATCATATTTGAGCATCACATCTTGGTCCCCCGTAATCATATACGACGGCTGTAAAACCTCCAAAAAATCGGCTTTGGAAATAAAAAAATTAAGCTACTATAGGAATACGCATAGTTGTTCAGTTACAATTAGTTGTGTTTGCCTGAATATTAGAAAGCACTAGTTTTGAAACAATTTACAACACAATTTGTAAACCCAGAACAAACTCATAAAAAATCGTTATTAAACCAAAGTGCTAAAAGGAGAATAATAATCGACGTAGCAGATATGAATAAAATGCTGCCTTGAAAATATGTTTTATCTGAAGAGGAGGTAACTCTATAAAAGTTCAAAAACTGTAATTCCTTTGGATCTGGGTTCAGTGAACCAATAAAAACTTTTATTTTACAGTATATTTGTTAGCTGCGTGCATGGAGTTTGAAGTATGCAGAAACTTAGAATAATATGGTTAAAATTCAATAGCTACCCGCTTAAACTGCTGCACTCTGTTTTGCCGGAGTTTCAAACTTGCTGACTACTGAGTATCAGTATTAAAATGGAATGTTTTAGTTTTAAAAATAAGGGCCAAACATTAACATCTGAAAAAGGTCGAACGTGTCGGCATTTTCTAGTTAGTTTAACTTTTTGCTTGCTGCATCAAGTTTAGTTTGTTTACTTAATGTGTGATTAACAAAAAATTGATTTCAAATTATCACGCCTTTACTTTCTTATTTGAAAGCAGTTAATACATTTGCATCAAAACCTCTTCTCATGCAACGCATCAATCCGAATATGTGCAGTTAATAAACGTAGGTATCTTTTGTCAGGGGTTTATCTGATTGGGCAGCAGCATTTCGCTAGCAAACTAATTAAAAAGGCTTACATTTTTATTTTCATGGAGAGCGCGTACAATGGAACGTCAAGTATTACATTTCAGTTAAAAAATTGTCTTCAATGCACTGGCGTAAGGTAATAGGCATGATGACTGTATTTTTTTTTTGTTTATTATCGAAAGACCTTACATTTATGTAAACAATCCTCAAAGAATCACTTCATCTGGATCAATACCACCAGAGATATCACAATTTGAAATGCACATTTTTGGACTTGCCCAAAAACGCTCCATACAAAAGTGACAGCGACAGTGACGTCACTGTCGCTGTTTTTGTAAGGAGCGCGTAATAACTTTGTTCGACAGCTATATTCAATATTGCGTTTATGATAATGGTCTCCTAACATAATTCCTTCATAATAGTTTGGGTTACAAAAAAGTGATATTGTTTTACAAAAAATTAACACATATGAAATGGACTTGCCCACCCAAGTTTGCAGGCCTATTGTAGCCTCATTTTGAAACGAATTTCGATTGTGGTTTTACAATAACATTTGTAATCAATTATTATTTTTGGGGAACATAAAAAAACATGCAAAATCACTCATAGTCATCTACCCTATTCGAACACTTATTCGAAAAGCTCAACAAAATACTTACTTTATTTTTTCTGCTTCTTTCGGGAAAGGTGATACGATCGAAAATGTATCTATACAGTAACAGTTACTGTATGTACATAATAATACTACAGTATACCTAATTATGTATGCCAGTAAGTAGATTGCCACTGATTCAAAACGCAACTTTTGAAATACAATAATTGAATGTAACGCAAGTTGACTTCCAATAATATCAGATAGACCTACACGTTACCAACAAGTGAACATGCCCAAAATACTCAATTTTCCGGCAATTCTTTAATCCAAAAGTTCTTCAAAATAATTTGCTGCCAGGAAGGTTTTTGAATTGATCGGATAAATTTTTGGAAACGTTACCATAACCTATTTTATCTAAAGTTGAGCAAAGTTTTCAGTTTAGTACTAACATTTTCCTCATTTGCATGTCAATAGGCTTATCACCATAACTTAAAGAACTTGTTTCGAAAGTGAAACTTTAAAGGAACAAAAATCGTTTAAAATTTAACCGCCAGGCTAGTGAACCGCTAATCCGCTAGTCAGCTCGGAGTTAGCTAGACGACTTGTTTTTGAGTTAATACAAGTTTTTAGCTCGATAATTGAGTCAGATTAGTAAATGACGACCGTCTTGGTGTAATTGTTGAGAAGTCGGCTACTACACCAAAGGTCGCGGTTTCTATCCCCGCACAGTACAAACATTTGTTTGAACAAGTCAGTTTGTATTGGTCTGGGTGTTTTCTATGTATATTGAGTATGTATTTACAAAAGAAAAAGTATTAAGGTATGTTTATCCGTTGTCTAGTATCCCATAAAAACGGGCTTCAATTAGCTCACTTGGGGCCAGATGGCGCTGTGTGGAATAATGTCCAGGGACATTTATTTAAGGCCCGATACCAGGAAAACGGCTCACGGGAAAACTAAAGTTTTATATAGAAAATATGAAGTATGAGGCACGAAAAAAATCGTCATGGTAGTCAAAGAGTTGCACAATCAGCTCAAACTTCCAGTATATGGATCAACTTAATAGATTAATGTAAAAAAAATCAGAATATTGCTAAAAACGTGCAAAACGCACTCCCGTATTTCAAAAGTTTAGGCATCATATAAACTAACAACTTACGTGTTTTAAATAACGTGTAAAGATCAGATATCAAAGAAGCGTTGTCAATCAGTTGTTTATCATTGCTTTATTTCAGTTTTGTGCAAAAAAATCCCAAACATCCCGAATTTTTCGCTCGAAATCTCCATACAAATTACTATGGAGTGAGTGAAGTTTCTTTGATAGCTGTCCGCGCACCGTCGCAGCTCACTCCCACAAACTAGATAGGGAACAGGTTCAGACGGGTAACTTCCGTAGCAAAAAACTCGCCTTAGGATCCATAGAGCTTTCTGCATGTAAAGATTTTGACAGCTTTTTTTTTTAAATTGTTTTTTCATAATGCGGCAACGATGTTAACGTTATAAATCCACAAATATATACAAAAAGGTTTAACAAAAAAAAAACCTTTTTGTATATATATTTGTGGATTTATAACGGTACGGTATATTATAGGTAGGTACCTACCTAAATTCTGCTTGTTTTCTTTGGAAATATAAATTGGGTATAAATTAAACAATTTTCACTTATTATGCCTTTTATTTCTTTATTTTGTTTAATATTTAGTAAATGCTTTACGCTGCATACAGGGCAAAATCTTCTTATCCAATCTACAAACATCCGTACCTTGAGATTTTTGTTTGAAATGTTGCACCAATTGAACACAGTTAATCGTTAAATCAAAACAGCTTTTCGCAACTACACTTTTGTGTTGCTTACAACCCAAAGAATCTTATGAATGCTGATGAATGCTTGGACTGAATTTGATGTTTCAACTCTTTTATTAAACCCTGTTGATGTGGGCTGTTTTCTGAAACTTGATTGGCTTCTACAATTATGTTTCCAAACAATCTTACCGCATTATCTGATGGGTAGGTAAGTTTATTTTCTTTTAAGCATTTATATTCTCTGAAAGAAATATAATTGTTGAAACAATGAAATAAAAACCAACCTGACAATACTTGACAAATGACAATCAACAAAAGCGTAACCTAGGTTACAAACCAAAGACAATCCTTAGACTAGAAACCTCATCATCCGCGGGAGGAGGGGAAGCTGCCATTTTCTTTACAGGCATCCATAGACAAGCTTAACCTTAATGCTATTATTTTTTAAAGGAAGAAAACTGGCCGTGCTCACTCCCCCCCATGTCCCCAAGGTGAACGCACGTCGCTTTTGACGAAAATGACATTTATAATTACGCGGATAATTTACACGAAATAGGCGCACATAGGGTCTTTTGTTGAAAATAGTACAACTTTGTTTTTTTTCCTCCGTACTGTTTGTTCATATGCATTATTTATAATTTATCAAACGTATGATTTTATCATGATTCACCATGAGAGTAATATGGCAGGTTTATATTTATAAGTACACTTGATTAAAAGCTCTCTTGGGTTTGACAATTTGGTACTAGTTGCCATTTCATTTTCCTATTTTTTCTTGTTCATTTTTTACTATTTGTAACTTATACTGAAAGTTTTTAACTATTGGTATTTGAAAAACAATCTATGTATTTACTTTTAGCATGTGTAAATCAGCAGCATCATCGGTTAATGCCTAAAATCTGCCTAAAATATTCTAGCAAAAAAAGGGAACGAAGTAAGAACGCAAATAGCTTTGATTGCTTTCAAATCGAATTGATTAAAACTATGTTATTTGTGTGGATTAAGCTACTATGTTTTCTGATCATAAAAGCTTGATTAAGGTGTCTGAATAGATTAAAGTTTCCATAGTAATTAGCATGGAGAACTCGAGCAAAAAAAAATTAAAGTTTGCGTTTGCTTATACGAAACAGAAATAGTTATTGCAATAGAACATAATGACAAGTTGTAACACAACGTAAAATCAACATGCAAACCTTGAAAGCAAACCCCGCGGCAAGCCGCCGACGTTCCTGTAAAAGTTCCCAAGAACACCAATAGATGGCGTTGGCAGTAACTTAGCTCGCGCAAGCATTGTGTTTTAGATTTTGTACTAGATCTCACCGTACTCAGAAATATTTAATGCAATTCAATCCGAATTCAATCCTGGTAACCGTCCATAGTCACACTGGAGTTGGCTTGCAAGCTATTGTACCTCTTCTGGTTGACTGGAACGACACCTCTTTTTGGTTATCCAATATTTTTGAATGTAAAGGCACTGAGCTCGTACATTTAAGCCATTAAGTTGCGCTGCTTAGTCCACACTACATTGTATCTGTATCAATACGTAATACAGAACTCCACCACCACTACCCCGCGTGTTTTACTTGGCGACACCTGGCTACTTCACCGCGCACCCCTTCCTCACCCGGACTCCCGTATTACAAAGTTATTCGAAATGGAAACACACTGCACACCGGAACAGTTTTACAATTGTACCAAGCACAAATTCGGTTGTGTATCGAGTACTTCTGCCACCTCTGGGATGGCTCTGCCAAGTATCAGCTGGATGCACTGGACTCAGTAGACCGAAGAACCAGGAGACTGATAGGTGACGAGACGCTCGTTGGAACCAAACTCGAGTTTGGAGCATCGGCGTAGAGTTGCCTGTCTATCGGTTTTTTATAAGGTGTATTTCGGAGAGTGTGCGCAAGAACTTCATGACCTGATACCACCCTCTACTTTCTACTACCGGACCACAAGACGCCGTGAGGGCTTTCACCTCCATGTGGTCGACTTTCCAGCGGTCCGAACTAAGCGGTTTGGTGCTTCCTTTCTGGTCCGCACCGCTAAGGAGTGGAACGCCCTCCCTGCGTCTGTGTTTCCGGATACATACAACCTTGGTGTCTTCAAGGCAAGAGTGAATAGGCATTTTTTGGGTAAGCGTGGCTGGCGAGACTGAGGTCAAACGCAAACCCATTTTAAATTAAAAAAAAATGGATCAGAACTTTGATATAAATATGAATTATCATATTTACGTCAGCCATGGAAAAATGGCAGTGCAAGCATTTTTATCTCTAACTGGCTATTTGCACACAGCTTTTCCCTGTAGTAATTTGAATGAACTATACAGACAAACGTTCTAGAAAATATAATTAGCAACAACTATCATTAAGATAGTGAAAGCTTATGTAAAAACAGACAGAAGAACGCGGAGGGTGACTTCCTTTCATACTATGCTCTACTCGTAGATCAATTCCAGTAAGATGAAGATCACGGTGGATTCTGTATTAAATTCAGCGTAAAAAGTCTGAAATACGATGGCCTCTACAGGAGACTAAAGGTATTATACTCAAGTGTTATTATCTAAAATAAATTATCCACTAAAAGTGTCTCAACTGTTGACAACTGTTAAATTCCTCGTTTTAGTTAGTAACAAGATAGCTCCCTTTAATGCTTCTTGCAGCTTTTCATTACAAGTAAGACCAATTTATTAGTGGGTTCTTCTGCATGTTACTAGAAATGGCCCCGTGTATTGCTATATCATATGCATTGGATGTAAGAAATATTTTGTGTTGATGATGATCGAATGGATAAACCAAGTTACAACTAAACCTCGATGGAATCGTCAAGTACCAGATATAACATTGTGCAAATAACGTGGTCACGAGAATAGATTGCAAATAATAGTGTAAAAAAATTATTGGCAAAACCGCTTGTTAGTATGTTTCATAAAATAAAATTTTTGGTTACTTTCTTTTGTTTGCCCTATATCCTGAAATATGTTGGGTGGCGAAATAAAAATATCTTTGGTGAACGCATCAAATGATTATCATGCCGCGATTTATAATAATAATAAATAAATATCCCTGGACATTATTCCACACAGCGCCATCTAGCCCCAAGTGAGCTAATTATACTCCGTTTTTATGGGATACTGGACAACGGATAAACATACTTAAATACTTTTTCTTTTGTAAATACATACTTATTATACATAGGAAACACCCAGACCAATATAAACAGACATGTTCATGCACACAAATGTTTGTACTGTGCGGGGATCGAACCCGCGACCTTTGGTGTAGTAGCCGACTTCTAAACAATTACACCAAGACGGTCGTCCGGATTTATGCATTGCATTTATGCACGGATTGCACGGCCCAACCACTGTGTGACCATAGCTGTCACGATCGCTTTCAAATTTGACAGATTTTCTCTCCGGCCGACCTTGGTATCGCGCCTTAATATTTGTGTTATTTTCAGGTGGCAATGGTGCGCAACTGGGTGAGACCGACAACTGCGATTCCAATGAGCTGAAAGTATGCGTGGATCTCATACCACGGACGCCTGTGGGCCTGCCGCGCACGAGGGATGAGCTAGACCTGCATTGCTCGTGAGTATTCCACATTCATCAGTTTAACAAAAATGTCATTAGTGCATGGAATCCTTTGGAATCTTACTATGGAACATTTTCATAACTCCCCTGTACTTACTTGTAAGCTGTCTGTGTAAAGGTTTACACATTTTATGAAATAAGTAATAATATATTTTCATGGTTAACTAGGTTGGATTCATCAATTAAAAGTTATGTGGTACTTATTGACTTACTGTATCTGTTGTCTTAATTCAACGAGTATACAACAGGGCAGACGCCCGCAAAGACGTCAATTTAAAGCAAATGATTTTATTATAAGACTTTATAACGAAATAAAAAAAAAACATTTTGACTTGCCTTTTTATACATTATATTGAATCATCTGTCTTTAATGCACCTCTCTGAGTGCGGCTGATATATCCACTAATCGATAATGTTCTTTATGTGTCTGTTTTCAAGTGAATTTGTACCTAATTACAATTTTGGATTTTAAATACGAATTTATACCTACTTGTCTTTTGCAAACAGCGCGATTACGAGGAAAAATTTAATTACGTTTCATCAGAGCATAGGTCCCAAGTAAAAACAAAGGCGAGTTACATGAATATGTATTTTTTTCATATGTTTTTGCCAGTTTTCTAGAAACTTCGCGCTATCATTGTATTTGATCACACCACCGCGCAGCCCGCGCCCACGCAATACATTCACAATTTTGCGAGTTGCTCTTAATTCTGTCTGATTTCACACTTAAAAACTTTTATGACACAACGTATGTTACGTTGAAATTGTTTAAAAAGAAGAAATACTGTGAATATCACAGTGCTGTTCACATTTTGCATATAGTTTTAATTGTGTTTTAAGGGAATTCACATCCTTTAACTTTGAAATGTAAAAATATCAGTTTATTGATATATCAGACATTTATCTTGTCAACACGAAGGATGGATTAAAATTGGATGAGCTTTTACATCGTGAGGTATTAATTACAACAGGTCGCTCCGCAATGACAAGCGGAACGCATAAAGAGTGTGTTAGTTCATTCGGCATTTCAACATTACAGTACAAAATGCCAACTCTTAGTACTCTTGCTTGCAATAGTTACCGTTTTTTAAAGCGCTCATTTTTATTTACTCGCGCTTCATCACGGCCGGTTTTCTTCCTTTAAAAAATAATAGCATTAAGGTTAAGCTTGTCTATGGATGCTTTTATAGAAAATGGCAGCTTCCCCTCCTCCCGCGGATGATGAGGTTTCTAGTCTAAGGATTGTCTTTGGTTTGTAAACTAGGTTACGCTTTTGTTTATTGTCATTTGTGTCAAGTATTGTCAGGTTGGTTTTTATTTCATTGTGTCAACAATTATATTTTTTCAGAAAATATAAATGCTTAAAAGAAAATAAACTTACCTACCCATCAGAAAATGCGGTAAGATTGTTTGGAAACATAATTGTAGAAGACAATCAAGTTTTGGAAAATAGCCCACATCAACAGGGTTTAATAAAAGAGTTGAAACATCAAATTCAGTCCAAGCATTCATCAGCATTCATATGATTCTTTGGGTTGTAAGCAACACAAAAGTGTAGTTGCGAAAAGCTGTTTTGATTTAACTCTGCAATTAACTGTGTTCAATTGGTGCAACATTATAAACAAAAATCTCAAGGTACGGATGTTTGTAGATTGGAAAAGACGATTTTGCCCTGTATGCAGCGGAAAGCATTTACTAAATATTAAACAAAATAAAGAAATAAAAGGCATAATAAGTGAAAATTGTTTAATTTATACCCAATTTATATTTCCAAAAAAAAAAGCAGAATTTAGGTTGGTACCTACCTATAATATACCGTACCGTTATAAATCCACAAATATATACAAAAAGGTTTTTTTTTTGTTAAACCTTTTTGTATATATTTGTGGATTTATAACGTTAACATCGTTGCCGCATTATGAAAAAACAATTTAAAAAAAAAAAGCTGTCAAAATCTTTACATGACGAAATCTCTATGGATCCTAAGGCGAGTTTTTTGCTACGGAAGTTACCCGTCTGAACCTGTTCCCTATCTAGTTTGTGCGCTTCATACAGTTCGCCCGTCAACAGCAATTTTCACGGAAACTGTTTGATAGTAACTATCAAATGGACGATGTCAATGACGTTGTCACAATTTTTTTATTCTTTCGTTAGATACTCGTTTGCCGATGTTTTTAATGGACAAACAGAACAAAAGTAGTTGCTGCTAATTTGTCTTTGATATAGTGAGAATGAGAGTGCTAGCCTCGTTATGTCACCAATTGATTTATTTGAGACCGGAAGCTCTGAACGGTCACCATCCAATGTTATGCCGGAATGTACCAACCTTTGGCAGATATTGCTGTGACTAATAACTACGAAATGGAGGCCAAGAATAGGATTCAGCTGAGCCTGGCGGCATTGGGGAAACTTCTTGGAGTATGACCATTAAAAATAATACAATGTCTGAAAACCAAGTCTTCTAACTAGAGCGTCCTACCTGTTATGACGCTCATCGTGTTGTTTTTTCTCAAGGTCGCTCAGCAAGCTATGTTCAAAGTTTCTCCAAAAGGATTAAGTCAATAAATTGTTATTTTCTGCCCTGGCGGCTATTGTTTGAGTTGGGCTACAGATTTCCTAAATTTTGATTGAAGCCGATCCAAGTTTTCCATTTTTGACTATTAACAAATAAACAACAGATCAGAATAAATAACTATTTGAACACTAGTCATCTGTTTAATTCGTGTATTTCGGTTTTGATAACTTTAGTAAAATTCTGAATTTAAGCTCCCGTTAATGTGAAAGTGTGTGAAAGTTTTGTTGTGAACTTGTATTTTCCCGGAATGAAAACAGAAGTCAGCAACAAAATTTGAGCGTAAAGTTATTATAAACAGTTTGTTTGTATTTGTCTACGGTGTTCTACTCATATTGCCTAGCTAGTTTCGCAGGGTTCAACTTAACAGTAGGTACTTCCAGATAATATCACGTTATGAAATCCTAAAGATTAAACAAGTTAGTATCATTTCGCCAAACAAAAGATTTATAGCATCCTGATATCCTCAAAAAATGCGCGTATTTGTGACCCACCCGCTGACGTTGTTTTTATTTATTTTGTGAATTAGGTTTTCAAAATTAGCTGTCATGAAAGACTTGGAGAGAGTCACGGCTGTTATGTGCATAAAGTATCTACTTTTGTCCATCTCAACGACAGTTATGGTCAGAGTAACTCTAGTTGGTTACCGTCGAAGTCACTACTAGTTGGGTCTGAGTAATTACTAGTTGGCTAACGTCTGAGTAAACTCTAGTTGATTAACGCCTTAATAACTCTAGCTGGTAAACGTCTGAGTAAATACTAGTTGGTTAACGTCTGAGTAACTAGTAGTTGGCTGACGTGTGAGTGACTACTAGTTGACTGACGTCTGAGTAACTACTAGTTGGTTAACGTCAGAGTATATACCGGGTGCGGCAATTGAACTGTCCATATTAAAAAAATAAATATTTTTATTTACTTTGAATATTTATTAATATGTTTTTACATATGAAAATAAAACGTCTAAAATTATATTCTTATTTATTCTAATGGAATACAACTGCCTTTAGCCTGCACTACAAGCTTGAGTCTCTTTCTGAATGAAGCGCAGGCTGCTCGAATAACGTCGTCATTTAAACGGTTCCATTCTCGTGTAAGAGTAGTTTTGAGCGCCTCCACTGATGTGTGTTTTTTAGCACAGGCCTTCGCTTGTAAAACACCCCAAATACAAAAGTCTGGAGGGTTTAAGTCGGGCGAAGACGACGGCCACATATCTCGGTCGATCAGCACAGGAACGTTCGCTTTCAACCAATTTTGCGTCCCAGTTGCTCTGTGCGATGGCGCCGAGTCTTGCTGGAACGTCCAACGCTCCGAACCAAATGTCTTGTGTGCCCACGGTATCAATCCTGTTTTTAAGAATTCATTTTGATAGATTTGTTGATTTATTTTGGCTTGGTTGCGACCCATTGGGAGAAAAACAAGCGGAGAACGTCCTTTTTCGGACACCGCCGCCCATACGATGATTTGGTCGGCTCCTTGTCGTCGAGTGACTCTCAGTTCATCTGAATGATCGCTGACACGTCCTTTCAACCACACACGGTCATTTTGTTTGTTAAGAAACTGCTCAACACAGAAAGTTTTCTCATCTGAAAATACCAAGTTGGGAAGCTCGCCAGTGTCGAGCAAGTGAATCAGCTCCTTTGATCGAGCCAGCCGTTTGCTCTTTTGCAAAGCAGTGAGTTCTTGCGAAATTTTTTTTTTAATGGTTTAACCTTAAGCTTTTCCTTTAATATACGACGAACGCTGCGGTCGCTCACCTTAAGATCCTGGGCGAGCTGATGTGCTGAGCGCTCTGGATTTCTGCGTAAACGATGTCGCACCTTTTCGACAACTGCTGGCGCCGTTGCAGTACAGGGTCGACCGCCCCCGTAGCGTTTCCTAACACTGCCAGTCTCGTTAAATCTTTGGATAGTACGACGCACAAATTTTTCGTTCAATTGAAGATTTGGTAGCGCTCGACGAATGTCGATGTTCGATTTTTCCTCCAAATAAAGAGCAATCACTGAATTGCGTTTTAAATCCATTATTTTAAAATTGGAACGTTTCTTCTCACGACCGAATAGTTTTGAAGTAACATAGATAATGTGTCACAGATTATATTTTCAAATTTTTGCCGCGTTCGATTCAGTAGTTCGAATTTTAAAATAGTTACAATGAGGCGGACAGTTCGATTGCCGCACCCGGTATTAGTTAGTTAACGTCTCAGTAACTGCTACTTAATGAGTAACGTCTAACCCCCTTATCATGAAACGAAGTAAAGCATAGTTTAGCAATTGACGTGTTATGTCACTCACTCGCGAATAGCGGCAGCAACAAGAATGAAAGAGATAAATCGAAACAAAAGTTAACGTGTGGTTAAAGAGCTGTTTAAGTTTTCATGAATAAGTTCATGGGTAAGTAACTATTTGTTAGTTAACGTCTTATATGAGTACTAAGCGCCTTATTCATAAAACCTAAATCGGCACTAAAGCATTACGTTAGAAAATGGAAATGTCGGGTTTGAGCTACTCGAGGTAAGGTTTCCCTCCAGTTTTAAGGAGCTTAGATGCTCCGTCTTCCCCGGGAGTGTTACTATTACTAAGCTGTCTGAGAGCCGCTCCGATTCCTTCAACATCTATGCCTGGGAAATCTTATCTCTGAAGTGGGCTCTAGGGTCACTCGCGTCTAGTGGAGGCTTTATATACAGGGTGATTTTGCAAGTACTTACCAAATTTTTGAAGCGGCTTGGCCTCAAAAAGTGAACATAAGCAATGGAAAAAAAGGTTTTTTCATATTTTGAGTTTTTATAAGTTGCGTATCTTTGTTATCATGTCAATTTACTTCATTCATGAAGAAATACGATATTATTTTACGAGTTGAACTGCAAGTGTAGAAGTAATTTTTGTGCGAGAAAATAAGCCCAATTCTTCATTGACTTACTTTTTAAGTTTTTTTTAAATAAGCCACCAGCATACCTCGTTAGTCTGTAAGTATCATGTTTTTTTAATGTAATAATTGTTATAGCAATAATGCTTATGCTAAAATTACAATCATAAAGCATCCTAAATCTGAAAAATGACGGATAGCCAAAAGGCTGTATTAATAATACTACAGATCTAAAATGATCAATCCAGCATCCGCGTGACATACTCGTACAATATCACACTCGAAATGATTGATTATAATGCCCTGCGGTGGCTGTGAGTGTGAGTGTGCAAAGAAACATTCAGTCAGTCAGGTCTTTTTGTCTTAAGGTTATTAAAATAAAGTCTACTTTCGTTTCGGAATAGGGCAGTTTACTACCCTAAACTTATTTTTAGAGTGTGAAAAGTTCCAAAAAAAAATATTCTTAAGACAAAAAGTCCGCTGTCTGGAGGTTCCTTTCCAGCTTGGCACTAAGGACACCCAATGAATAAATTTTTATTTTGGTGAACAGAACAAATACAGATCTATAGGTTATTACCAATTTATAGTTCTTCAGATTCAAAAGCAACTTTGTTTTTAAATAACATCACTCTGGCTGAAGGTTGGTTAGAAAAGTTTATTTCTCCGTTTTTAATTCGGATCAAATTCTGTTATCGGAATTATTAAATAGAAAAAAACAGTTCTAAGTCTCTGCATCGCACATAAGTCTCCCACACTAGTGATCCCGCTATAGGTGTAGACATACAGTGTCAGTATAAGTAGTGCTTACTGGAGGCAAGCTAGTGGAGGAAATTACCTGTCCAGTTCACCAACTATTATGACGTGTTTCACAGCTCAGGGTGGCTAGAAAATGGGCAACAACCTCGTGTTAAACACTTATGTAGACTTTACAACCTTCCTTATAGTGAGCGCGCAATCATTTGTTTCGACAGCGCAGTCAGGACTTAGGAACACGCAACTTAGGAATTGTATACTTATTACAAGGTTCTAAAATGCTAAATAAGAGATGATCGTTTAGTATTGTATGTTCACATTGTATACAAGCAACGACACAAATTTTCGGAATACTAAACAATTTACCACAAAAGATGACAAAGTTATAAAAACAAACAACAATAGGCAACTTGGAAGAAAATTAGTGTTGTAAATATTTTTTGGGACACCATGTACGAGTATTACTTCGTGTATACCTACAATAAAAACAAAATCAGTAGGCTAGAACTGTTCAAAAGGATCATCATGTCAGCTGAACGACGCCCACTGCTGAGCATAGGCCTCCCCCAAAGATCTCCACAACGATCGGTCCTGCGCTGTCCGCATCCAGCGGCTTCCCGCGACCTTGACAAGATCGTCGGTCCACCTTGTGGAGGGCCTGCCCACGGAACGTCGTCCGGTACGCGGTCGCCATTCGAGAACCTTTCCGCCCCAACGGCCATCGGTTCTCCGCGCTATGTGTCCCGCCTACTGCCACTTCAACGATGCAATCCTTCGAGCGATGTCGGTTGCCTTAGTTCTCCTGCGGATCTCATCATTTCTGATTCAATCAAGCAGGGAAACACCAAGCATCGCTCTAGTTTAAAAGGATGATATTATTGAATTAATTCTTTACTTTATTAAAGCATTATTTTGTCAGCATCAACTTAAATGAGAGAGTGAAGCTTTTCATTACCGGTATTAACAATAATGAAAGTTTGCTACTAATTCAGATTCCAATAATTGTTGAAACATGTATGCTGTAGGGTGTCAATCCGTCATCCGTTATTTATATCAGGTAATATTTTATCAATTAGTTTTATTACTGACAAAACATTCCTCGTAAATTATATCAAAAGGTGATTAGTATAATAATGTGATGAACGTAACATTGTGTGAGTGTTAGTTATAGTAATATGAAATGGTGTTTAATTCGTGTTTGAGGTTTATTAATTTAGGCAATATCATTGACCATTTCATTTTCCAAAGGCTCCTACCAAAAGCCTGTGGGTATGAGCTACCTACACGGTCTCAGTCAGGCCAGTGTTTCGATGGCGGTAAAAGAAGTGACAAAGGCTTTGAATCACTCTAGGATATTACGGACTGAGCGCGCCCGACATCATCGCTGCCGTGTCAGCAGTTTAACGCGGCGCGCCATAAAAATATCTTTGCGCCATTTCGCGCCTATCAGGATCGCGAGAAAAGAAGACTATTATTGGTTAAGCTATTTATCTGCGATTTTCTTTGTTAGTTCCTTTTAATGTTTTCTGTATAAATATCTGTCTTTTTATTTCAATATACAATTCTACCTTTACCTTCTGAACTCAACGGAGTATTATTTCACTACCTCACAAGACGTCCCAAAAGCTAGTTTCATGGGCTCAGCCAGGCTAGTGTATCGAATGCGGTAAAAGAAGTCACAAGGGCTTTGAACAATCCTAGAGTTCTTGCCAAGCATATTCGTTTTCTACAAACATCACAAGAGAGACAGTTATTAGCCATTTTTTCTCATTTAATTTTCGTAAACAAGAATCTTGAAAGCATCTGTGCCATCTATAATGAAAAATGTTAACACATACAATTACATATTTGAATATTCGACCGCCACAGCAGCAAAAATTTGAAAGGTATTTACTTTGACTGCAATCTTTCGTGGGAGTACCAGGTTAACCAAGTCGGCCGAAGAGTCTTTGCAGCCTTCCACTCACTGAAGCGTCTCCAGAACTTTCTTCCTTTACAAACCAGAATCACACTGGCTCAGTCACTTATGTTGCCCATTCTTGATTATGCTGATAGCTGCTATCTGGATGCAACTGAAGAACTTCTCAACAAACTTGAACGATTTCAAAACGTTTGTATTCGCTTCGTATTTGGCCTTCGTAAGTATGATCATGTATCTGAGAATAGGAAACAACTGAAATGGCTCCCTTTACGTTTGCGCCGTAATTACCACATATTGGTTCTCCTATTCAATACTCTTTTTAACCCTTCTTACCCTAGCTATCTTCGTGAACGTTTCAGTTATCTTTCTTCTTCCGGCCGAACTCATCGCTCTGCTTATCCACCTCCACTCAAAAAATCTATTCCTGTCAACGTGGTCTGCTGGAAGAAATCTCTTTTTAGAGATAAGCTCACCTGTACTTTTAATCTCCCAATTGTCTGTTTATTGTAATTGTCTTTTTGTGTACGAACTAATAAATAAATAAATAAGGAAATTCAATTGAAGAAGAAATTAGACACATGAATAGTTGATGTCCCTGAAATAGAAATTCTTACATAACTCTCCTCACTCACTGTTCGTAGAAATTATTAACTAAAGAACGGCTGAAATGTATATAGTCCGTAGCCGTAAAAAGGCAAAGGAAAAAAAAGCATCTTTCGATGGCCCAGTCGCCAAAGCCATAATAAATTTTAATAAAATATATAGTTCCTGTTATTGCTACTCGATTGCTAATGGCGCTAGTGTTATAGCAAAAAGTGCATTCTAATCAGCAGGCGAGCGATTAGCCAGCGATCACTTACGTGATACGAGTTTTTTTGACGCAAAGCAATCGATCGCGCGTCTACCGCGCGATCACTGCGCAGCTTTTGCTGATTGTCAAATTTTAGGTAATAATAGGTCCACCCGGATATACTACCACATTCCAAACTATATCAAAGACATAAAACCTGAAACTTTTAATAACCATCTTAATAATTACCTCCTACAAAAGACGTACTACAACCTAGACAATTTTTTTCTTGGATACATAGTTAATTCAATTTTGTTATCTCTGTTTTGTATGAATCCTCTGTACCTACCGAAATGTTATAGTGCCCCTACAGGGTGCCATGTGTTCGATGTCCTGTCTTATTATTTAAAAACTTTTTTACCATGTGGCATGTAACAAATAAATAAATAAATGATTAGCGCGCAGTTTAGAAGTGAAAAATAAAATGTTTTCACAATATTCCGGGAAACTGTGAATGTGGCATATTTCTGTTTCTAACAGATATACAGTCAACCTAATGGTTTAATAAAAAGTCAAATCTGGATTATTAGTTTCTTTATTACTTATTACATATAAAAAACCGAAATCAAGAAAAGAGCGTACTCCCATTTAAAAGGCCGGCAACGCATTTTGTAGCCCCTCTGGTATTGCAAATGTCCATGGGCGGCAGTATTCACTTTCCATCAGGTGATCTGTCTGCTCGTTTGCCCCCTATCCTATAAAAAAATAAAAAAAAAACATTAGGTTAAAAGCAAAACATCTTATGACAAATAATATCTAAAACGCCCTAACAGGAATATGTCACATTTTCAGTAACCCTGTATAACGAATAGGTATTTTTTCAAAATTTAAAAATAATATTAATTGGGCTTCGTTTTGTCATTGGCCATCAGTCCTTCGCGCTATACGCTAACCGGCGTAGTCCCTGCGTGTAACCTGCGTAGTCCAGGCACTTTTGGAGAGAGCTGGATAGGGGCCTCGGCGGAGGAACGTTGTTGTGAAATCTTAATCTTAAACGCAGCTTCGCTGCCAAAGTGACGAGGTGGTTGATATTTGGTTTTACTAAGTACGAGTCCGATATAACGGCGGGGTTATCACGTATCTTGCAATAGCAAAAAACGCGCAATAATTGCTCCAAAATCGCAAATTCGTATTACCTATCAGCGAAAACAAAGCAATTAGCAAATAGCGAGAGTGCTGCCTCTACCGAACAATCGATGAACTAAAAAGTGCATTTAGGTGCATTCAAACGATCGAAACTGTTTGAGTTGTCAAATTTTTCGTATTACCTATATACTACCAATACTTTTGACAGCAAAGCGAAAGCAATCAGCGAGCGATTTGAACTGTCAGTTAGCAATTACAAAAAACCTGTTTTTCTTCGGATTGATTCTCAATCGCGGAGTGTTTAATAGAGTAATAAGCAATTTTAAAAACCATGGCGCGCGCAGTGCTTATAATGGAAGCTATTAGTGAAGAAGAAAGAAGAGAATCTGTCAGAAATACAGCGCGATTGGGGCGTCGCCTACGCGACCAAGCTCAGGCACTGGAGCTCTCTGACTCCGAGTTAGAGCTCATTACAGGCTGAGTAAGGAGCTGTTTGCAGACCTATGTACTGAGCTCAAGCCCTACATGGCTCCAATGAGAAGGAGAATAAAACTCAGTGTTGAAAATAAGGTGAGTATGCTGAACAATCAATCTCATTTAGCACCTACTAATTTGTACTAAGTGTAGTATAAAGCTACAATTTACATTGTGTATTCACAGGTTCTGACTGCATTGTCGTTTTTCGCAACGGGCTCCTACCAAAAGCCTGTGGGTATGAGCTACCTACACGGTCTCAGTCAGGCCAGTGTTTCGATGGCGGTAAAAGAAGTGACAAAGGCTTTGAATCACTCTAGGATATTACGGACTGAGCGCGCCCGACATCATCGCTGCTGTGTCAGCAGTTTAACGCGGCGCGCCATAAAAAAATCTTTGCGCCATTTCGCGCCTATCAGAATCGCGAGAAAAGAAGACTAATATTGGTTAAGCTATTTATCTGTGATTTTATTTGTTAGTTCCTTTTAATGTTTTCTGTATAAATACCCGACTTTTTATTTCAATATACAATTCTACTTTTACCTTCTGAACTCAACGGAGTATTATTTCACTACCTCACAAGACGTCCCAAAAGCTAGTTTCATGGGCTCAGCCAGGCTAGTGTATCGAATGCGGTAAAAGAAGTCACAAGGGCTTTCAACAATCCTAGAGTTCTTGCCAAGCATATTCGTTTTCTACAAACATCACAAGAGAGACAGTTATTAGCCATTTTTTCTCATTTAATTTTCGTAAACAAGAATCTTGAAAGCATCTGTGCCATCTATAATGAAAAATGTTAACACATACAATTACATATTTGAATATTTGACCGCCACAGCAGCAGAAATTTGAAGGAAATTCATTTGAAGAAGAAATTAAACACATGAATAGTTGATATCCCTGAAATAGAAATTCTTACATAACTCTCCTCACTGTTCATAAAAATTATTAACTAAAGAACGGCTGAAATAGGCACAGTCCGTAGCCGAAAGGCAAAGGAAAAAAAATCATCTTTGATGGCCCAGTCGCCAAAGCCATAATAAATTTTTTAATACAGTTGCTCAAAAAGTGGTACTTTTCGTAGCTGTTTAGCGTGCGGAAAGTTGGTTTTTCCGCACTAGTGCTTTTTACTTTTCCATTTTTTTTTTGATAATGTTAATAAACTCCATACATCCTACCAAAGAGGTTGTCTGTTCAATCACTTTATTTTGTATTTTGATACGTTATTTGGCATGAATGAATGAGAAGAATGATTTTCACTTAAAAATACTTGAAATAAAATAATAGGTATTTATTGCATTTCCATGTTTAAATGCAATTAAATTACTTCTTATATTTTTACTAGGCTGAATACAACCGATGCCGTGTTAAAAAAATACTGTCAATCCTAAGTTTTTCATTCCCGCTTTCTTTATTTACGATTAGTCACGACTGTCACGATATACTTTGGTTATTGATCGTTTTTAATGTTGTTTATTTAACATTTTTCGTACACAAGTATTTAACATATTTTTTCAAAATAGTTTATTTTTACTAGGCTGAATGCAAACAACCGGTGCCTTGAAAAAAAAAAGATTTTTCATTCCCGCCCTTTTTACTCTTGACTTAATTGTGTTAATGATTCGCATTGGTTTGATATTATTTTTTTCGCAAATGTATTAAAAAACGTTGTTCGATACACGAGCGGAAGTGTCATTTTCACTCGTCCCGAGTCTTGACCCTCGCCTGCCGGCTCGGGCCAAGATGCCTCGAGACTCGTGCAAAATGACATACTTTCCGCACTTGTATCGAAAACTACTATTAATAAAATATAAATAGTTCCTGTTATTGCTACTCTATTGCTAATGGCGCTAGTGTTGTAGCAAAAAGTGCATTCTAATCAGCAGGCGAGCGATTAGCCAGCGATCACTTACGTGATACGAGTTTTCTTGACGCAAAGCAATCGATCGCGCGTCTACCGCGCGATCACTGCGCAGCTTTTGCTGATTGTCAAATTTTAGGTAATAAGGGTGCCGGCCGCTCTGGTAATTTATGAGCCAGGCCTATGTTCAGCAGTGGACGTCTTGTGGCTGACGATGATAATGTTGATTGGGCATTGAATTTAATTTAATTTAATTTCAACTCATTTTCATATCCAGTGGAGGCTTATGCTCAAAAAGAGTGAATGACGAACAGCTGCCTTCAATAAATTCTCGTAGTAAATAAGAGAATCCGATGAAAAAGGGTTTCAAACGCGGCAATTCAATTTCGTTGAAATATTGTGAGAGGTTAACAAATTGTGGTAAGCCGCGATTTATTGCATGGCGGTCTGCGCTGAAAACGTTTCTTTGATAGAGTGAAATGCACAATTTTCCAGCATAATCAATTATGTGCCACCAAAGTGCAAACTTAAGTCATAGAATTTGAGTCGTCATAGTGTAGCTAAAGCAGTACAACAATTTATGATTATACCGACCTGACTCTCGCTGACGTTGTTGTTGGTTACAAATATGTAAAATAAATTCGATAGTAAAAAAACCAAAAATATCCTCTATTCATAAAATTAGAAAACCATTGTAATAAAATTCAATATGGCAGGGCGTCTTATAATGAATAGTCCAACCACTAACCCTGTTCATGATAGCGTGCATTTTTGAGACTGAGCATCCTGAGAAAGTCAAAACCCTCCTGAACTCGTACCTACGATTCGACTGGCCATTTCTACTGTGCGTCTTGCAATCAATTTTTAAGACGAAGTTCGATTTTGCTAGCCTCAGATCCCATCGCCAGAAAGACCCAACCTGAAAAACCTGTGCATGAGTAGCCGTCGCCGGATACATCATCATCATGATTATTATGAATGTAACAAGGCCTCCTGGTCGATTCCGATCACAGCGGCTAATCTCAACGAGATTAACCATGTACGCAGGAGATATTATAGTTGTTCAAGTGTGCGCGCAATACACAGGTGCACTCCCTATTCCATCACCTTTCTATGACCCGATGGGACGACAGTTCGACACGACCGGAGAAAGGTGAGGCGCAGGACCGACTTTTTACGTGCCCATCCGACAGCATGGATCATCTTACTTTTCGGACATGAGGTGATCGGCCTCCACTGTCCTAGCCAACTCGAAACAACAACACAAACATAACATGTAGTTGGTTCACACGGGATTCGAACCCACGTACGACCTCCGGGTTGAGAGCTCCTCACCACGGAGGCAGTCATTATGAACGTGATTGTACATCCATAGCAAGTTGTAAATGTCAACCTGTCGCCATCGTGAACAATGCATACTCCAAACTGCCTAGTTAGGATGCCATTTTAACTATATTTGTACTGCGGTAGAGTTCCTGCCAGTTAACGGGCCCGGCCAATAACAATTGATGCTGAAAGCGCGCGTCGGAGCGACGGTGCAGGCTCCACATCCGACACTCGATAGGCATTCAAGTTATGTACTACTACTGCAATGCGTTGTCGCTTCAAATGGGAAAATTGTTAAGAACCGCGTTCGGTCTTTTGTATGGATATTATTTGTGTGTTATACTCGTACGACCATTTATGAATGCCCCTTAAAATTCAGGTGTCGCTGTCGCTGGTCAGATTTCTGTACACAACACTTATTTATTTATGTAATCTTGAATCCACCAACGAGTATAACTTAATTCTTAAAGAATTCGCTACTAGTCAACCACTGGGTGAGATAGAAATGCTGTTGACACTTGTGCTGGGTCTAGGTGTTTGTGGAAACATCGTTGTGAACAAAATGATGAACCTTACATTGGGACTTGAGTAACGTACAGTCAACGGCACATCAGGTTACCTATTTCCGTTTTTTATCCTGCTCCTGCTAAATGTCATTTCTTCGCAATAGAGCAATGAGGACTGACCGGAAATGGGTAGCGTGATGTGCCGTTTACCGTACGTGATGTTGTTTTTTTATACTCCTATCAATCCTAAATGATTGTTTTATGAATTTCATCTTCTACAAGTGCTCTTAGAGTAATGTTCTTTTAGCTTTCCCTTTTAACGTATGAGGGGTCGTGGACGATACATCAAAGGGATACACAATCGCAGGTAGTAGGTAAACGTGCGTATAAGTCAAATAAAACATATAATCGATAGCAAAAAAGGTTTTATAGTCAACTTTGCTTTCACAATTTGGACTAGATTTTTGCACATTAGTTTTAGCGACAAGTTTCAATGGGACGTATATAGGCCGTTTATGTTTTATGTATGTGCCTTTATCTGTGTCAATTTTTGTACACAGAGCATACCAGACCGGCATGTCGTGTATGGACACATGGATCAAGCGCTGCCTGCCGACGGACGGTCAGAAGCTGGTTCAACAGCAGATTGGCGGCGCACGCGCACTCATGCGGTTCCTTTGCACCAACGAGACTGCGCTTAGAAAAGGTATTGTCAGAAGTAGCAAAGATACTGGATATTCTTATATTTAATTAGTAAATCCAGTAATTTTCTCAGAAAGTGAAGTCTTCAAAGTCATTTTATATTTGAGTCGTATATTACAGATACATCACAAAATAACATAGTGTAAGTGATTATGATGTACACAGGCGCTCACATCAACCTTTACATAGGGGCACCTTATGCCGCTGACATAAGACCCATTTTGCAACGGTTTTGTAAAGGTTGATGTGAGCGCTTCTGTACCTATCTAAGTATTACTTACCACCTGGATTCATTATGTTTGTTTATTTGTTTATTTATTTTACTTTAATTAAAACGGCTTGCAGACCAATGAAAATAATTAAAGGTACATAATCGTACATCAAGAAAATATATATAAAAAAACAAACATAAAATAACAAATCCAAGAAAACAAACATACACTACAAGGTCCAATCCAGAAATGACACAAATACTTTTGAGGAATGCACAACAAATTGAGGTGCTTAATTTGTATTAGGTATGTAGGTCACAAACTCTCTCTAGCTCTTCTATCGTAGAAACATTTTGAGTATGTGGGCACGAAAATAGTATTCAAAAGAGTCCCTATAAAACATTGGTGCTACAGAAGTTAAACATGCGGCAACGTTAAAGAATGTTGATCCAATAACGTAGTGACAGGATAAAAGTCAAATTAGATTCGTGACATTGCAAAATTGAGACACGCACCACGCTACAATCGCAAGCCTATCATAAACCCTTGTAAATGGCGGCACATAAATGTACATATACTCGTACGTTACAATCCTTTTGTTTTCCGACTTTGTTGTAATTTATGGTCATTGTCACAAAAGGCATTAATGGCTCTGTTGAAATCGTTGTATGAATTGCGTTTTATTGAAACACATTGAATTAATTAAAATTAAAATCAGCAAGAAGTAATAAACACAATGACAACAATATTACAAACAACTCTGTATGAGTAGAAATGAGTATTATTTATTATTATTATTGAGTAGGTAAACAACTATCCGACAAAACAGAAAACAAGTCTCAAATTAGGAAGGCACTCACTGAAAAACAATCGGTAGACTTATGACATAATACAACTTTTTGTCACTAGTTACACAGACAAATTGACATAAAAACTCGTTGCTTCTTGAGCAAGTTTTTAAAAAAACAAAATTGTTTCCTCATAAACAAAGTACCTAGGCTTATTATTATTATTTCCGGTTGGGGGCGCTAGGAATAGGTCGGATGATTGATTATTCCATCGGGTGTGGGCCATTTTACCAATTTCCACAGCCACTGCAGGGGAGCCTTAAGTTGTCTCATCTTCACAGCATCCCGTTCAATCTTCCTGTGGCTTATGTAGTCTGGCAATCAGGGTAGCGATTCACAACCGAGTTGTCGAACGATTCGATAACTTTCATTAAATTCTAGTAAATCGCTTGTTCCGCTTAATAGCTTGAATTTTGTATATGTTAAAGCCAATGGCATCTAGTATTTATTAGGCGAATAATACAGACACCTTCCACATCAAAAAATTGATATATTTTTTTTTGAAAATTACCGAATCGTTCGATAACTCGGTTGTGAATCGCCCTCCTGCTCCCCCGTCAGTGCACTTTATTGTTATCTATAACCTGCTATGCTATTCTGGCTAACGCCACATCTCATTTCGATCGCGATCAGGACAAAACGCCATCTTAAACTATCTATTAGCTTCACCTTGAATTGGTGTTCTTCCCTCATTTGTATAGGAATAATTTTAGTTAGTTACTTATTTATTTGGCTTAGTTCTTTCCAGTCAAATGATCACATTTGCGTACCTAGGTGTTTTACAAAATACGCCGAAATACTATCTCATTTCATATTCGTTCGATGTGCAAATGCAGAATGCTACCAGAATGTTAATTTTGAGACAACAATAATCGTTTTATTTTACTTCAGTGCTAAGACTAAGGCCACCTTCATAGTATTTTACTTCGTCACCAGAGTTCCTGAAAGAGCCAGGATGTTGGGGCCGGGTGTCTCCTGACTGGTCTCGCTGCGTCGATGAGCTGCAAGGAGCAGTGCGAGACATCACAGACCGTGCCCAACAACTCACTTACTTCAATCGGAACGCTGAACTTTGTTGGTATGTTTACATATACTCTACTACGATAGCTGTGCCCGCGGCACGGTAAAGTAACCCACACCGGGTCGGAAATGACATGGGTGACCATTTCGACTGAAGGGAACCCGTTGCGGAAAGTGTTTGGTGCGTTCCCTATCTTGATGTGAAAGCTTTTTAATCCAAATTCTCACTGTTATTTTATTGTTAGATACTCAAAAACTTGTCATTAAAATGGACATGACGAGATTAGCTCTATACATAGATTTGTTTTCACGGATGGTCAAATTCAGTTTTCAGTTTATCATTGCATTTTGAGTGAATGAAACGGTTTCTCTTCAAAAGTTTTTTGAATCTGTGACGGTATTCATTTAAAAGAGATTGGGGCTGCATATTGCCTGACCGGTCTTCATGCATAGACGAACTGTAAGAAGCGGTGAAATATCCCCAAACTACTACCTACTTCTTACTTCGATAAGAATGGAACTCTGCTGGTAAATACACTGCATTAACCTGAAATATTCCTTTTTTTCAAATTCGGACGAGAGTAAATATATTTTTGTGGTTGTTCTAAACATGTTTTGTAAAAAAGAAGGAATCAAGTTTTGTTGCAGACTATAAGAACACAGATCGCAAATCACTTCTTACTAAAAAAAATCAGTGCATGGATTTGGTCTACGTCTCAAAACGTCAAACAACGGCGAGCCTTCATCATCATCATCATCAGCCTGTTGCAGTCCACTGCTGGACATAGGCCTCTCCCATTACACGCCACTGAGCTCGATCTTCGGCTGCTCGCATCCAGCTCCTGCCAGCCATCCTGCGCAAATCATCACTCCACCTTGCCTGAGGACGTCCTACACTACGCTTGCCGAGACGCGGTCTCCACTCAAGAACACGTTTACTCCAACGGTTGTCGGTTCTACGGCTTACATGGCCAGCCCACTGCCACTTCAGCTTGCTAATCCGGTGGGCTATGTCGATAACCTTGGTTCTCTGCCTTATCACCTCATTTCTAATTTGGTCCCGCAGAGAAACGCCGAGCATAGCTCTCTCCATAGCCCGCTGGGTGACTTTAAATTTGTGGACCAGCCGTGCCGTTAGTGTCCACGTGTAGATGCAATCAACTGGGTGGTAGGACAGCGTAAATAATTTACGCGGGGAGCGTTAGCGGCAGATACTAGACTCTTTGGTATTCTATGAATCTTATGGCGAGGCAGCACTTTACTTCACTTAGCGTATTCTACGTTGGGAATATTTTGTTTGAATATGATAATGTGTGGTAGACAATTTATTCAGATATTTAAATAGTATTTATTTAATTTGCACAGATGTTGCAAAGGACGTAAATACTTGGTACAGACGAGTTCTCGTCCAGCTGTCGGTTTGGTTACACTTCAAAGGAGTCAAACAAAGCTCATATTTTGATATTTTAATTTGTTATGGGTGCGGTTCATGTGTGATGTAATTTTTAGTGTTTCAGAATACACCAAAAATTTTGCCTAACATATTGTAACGTATTGCTACGCCTTGCTTCAAGTTAAAAAACTTGAAGCAAGCAACTACTTATTATGTCGGTAATTAAAACAACATATGTACTCGTACTCGAATAAAACACTGCATGTACGAGTAAAAGCGTGTAATGAAAACAGCTCTAAAAGGTTTTATGAAAATAGGAGACACCTCCATTTCGTTTTTATGTTATTAAAATAGTATTTTAACGCACCACTAACTACAAAGTACCTAATTAAATTAGTTAATTAGCCGCAGCTGGTGGGTACCTCATTTTAATTTACTCGCAAGCATAGCTTTTAGATCCCTTTTAATTATTCGTTCTAGAAACATTGAGATCATACTAAGCTCCTTATCCAACATTAATATAATATAAACTGCCTTTAATCGTCCCGCTGCTGGGCATAGGCCCTCACTTCAGTGCGGATTGTCGGAGGGGTGTTAGTCAATGAGAAACATTAAAGTCAGCTGTTACCAAGCCACCCTAAGGCGTCTTGAAAGTATCTGGAAGATAGGTAATTTTGCGGTTTGCTTTCGATAAAGTCATCCAAAGTCAGTGTAAGCTCTAAAATTCTTAATAAAAGTCGAACGTCAAAGTTGTTTCATTCGTTCTTTCATTCATCACATGCTTTCGGTACAAAGAGCAGCCTAAATTAATAAAGTTTAGGACTCGTGAACAGAAATTGTAATGAATTGCTGAGCTGCATTGTAAGCCGAACTTTTTATTGCACACGTGTAGTAAGAATATCTTGAAAAAAACCTATCTGAAAAAATACTTGACGGCGAGTGCACACGTTGCCATTTTCGCATACGGTTTCCAGGTGGGCGTATGCGAACATAATGGTTGTATTCACACATCGAATGCAGGTAAATTAAGTAAGTAGGTGTTTGGACTTATAAATAGAAAACGTGAATATGAATAGCCAAACCCAGTACCTAGTATAGCTCAATATATAGCTTCCTACGCTAAAAGTCAAAAACCCTTTAATGGGAACACAGATGAAACGGTTCTTGCTCATAGTGAACTATGTAGACTTATTGATGAATATATTTTATGAATTCTCTTGAAGAGTTCCCAGAAGAAACTGAAATTAACTTTTAAGTTTCACTTTTTCTGTTATATTTTGTTACTTGTGGTTTGTTGAATGAAATTTATTTTAGCCATAATGGATGCTGTAACTATTCATGGACAGGAGAACTAAATAAATACTGAGTGAATATATTGTTCATTGAACCATTTTAGTTGAAAGCGGTTTTGTGAAGTCCGTGATCTCTGTGCTAGGTTATAAACCTGTGTAACAGGAATCACACTTCTCACAAAGTTAACAATTCAACGTATCATATTGAATATTTTTGAAGCCGGCGAACTCAAGAGGCTAAAGAGGAAGTTTTCAAAGAGGTAAACACGCAAACTTTCGATGTTCATTAATGAATTCGTAGAATCTTATTCAATTTGAGTAAGCGAGATTTTCTGAAGAACTTGGCTTTCCTCCACAGTGTTGGTGGTGCCACAACAGAGGTGTGTTCAACTTAGTATCAATGGTAGCTCCTACATTAAAATGGTCAGTTAATACAGATTAAGATTACTAATGTGGTCAAAATAAAGTCGATTCCGTAGTCTGCCAAGTGGCAGGGGGCGTAGCGCACAGCGTGAAGAGCTGATGGCTGTCGGGGCCGAAAGATTGTAAAATGTAGACAGTTTGGGGTGCCCACTCGAAAGAGGGACGAATGTAAAACGAATGTATTTTATTATTGAGATAGTCTACATACCGTTTACGCATTTAGTTAGTTAGGTATCCTCCTATCTGGTGTAATTTCGTTCATTTGGAATAACAAGCTTGGTATTTTTTTAAATGATGTGTTGGTATAATATTGAATAAGAACATTGCCTCTTTATGATTTTTGCTGATCCAATATTTTTTATGATTTGTATTGGTTGCTCCGACCTAAAAAGATGTGAGTAATTCACATTCCCATCTGCAGGAAAAAATACACTTCGGTGAATTTATTTCCTTAGCTAGAATGCTGCGGTTGCAGTGTGTCGTAACAAATCGTAAATCAAAATGTGCCCGAATTTTTCCGTCGCTTACCAAAAAAAGAAATAGTATATTCATAATTCTGCTCATTAATACCGCAGCTTAAAAGGTTCACCCTGCCACAATTAAGATGTATGATTACACATTTTAACACTTCATTTATCCCGTGGTAAATTTGGTTTGTAAATGAGCCATACCGTCTAGTGTAGTTGTTTATTTAGGTATGTGCTTAGTAGGAACCCCCCCTGGGTGATTGCCTTGTCGTGGCGGAGAGGCTTGTGTCGGCGGGAGGTAGAACCACCTGGTGCTAAGAGGGTTCAGGCATGGTGATGTGGTGGGCTGGGCACCCACCCACTGCCTGTCAGGTGGAAGCCCCGTTTCCAATTCGTTTTTCAAAACAGCAATACTAAAATGGGTTTCGTCTTAACTGAAGTTGGAATGAGAAAAATCGTATGGTAACTAGTTACAACTACCAATTCTTGATGAGATAGTTGTACTTAATTGTTAAGACATAACCATCCAAATCTTGAGTTCGAGCTTTTGTGTACGGATAAATTGTTTTATGTACTACTACAAAACTACACTACTTTGTGCGAAATTACAAACCCGTTGCTTCACTAAACCGCCACCGCAGTTTATTCACTAATGTTGATTAAATTGCAACACAATATCCTAGAACGGCACAAAGTACGCCAACGACGTTATATTAAACTCATTAAGTGGCTTTAGCATCGTCAGGATACGTGATCATTCAAACTTTCTTAATAAACATAACTAAACATGAACAGCCTTTACCCACTGTTGGGCACAGGCCTCATCTAAACTATGAGGTGGCACGAGCCTTATTCTAATACCTCGCGTGTTGGAGTATGGCTGGCTGGCTCGGTTGAGGACTGTTGGAGGGGTGTCAAGTTAGTGATGTTATAAAGCTGCCCCAAGGACTAGGCTCACAAACTGACATCTAACGAAGTAAAAGTTCTAAATGAACCTAAAATATCAATTTTGCACACTATTAAACATAATTAATTTCTAATAAATTATGAACGACCTCAATAATCCATCTCTTTGACTACGCGGAGCAATTCGGAAACTTTATTAAATTCTCGCACAATTTTGATGATCATGTTAAATTCAATTTAGCGGGTGGAAAAGCTCCATTTTGTTTGTTTAATAATATGGAAAACGAGTGAGGATTAGGAACCCTTAATATCCCAATAGAAAAACCTTTATGAGATTACAGTCTTTTAGATGTATTTTGAAGAACGCGTCGCGGTTAGCACCATGTTCAAACGGATAAATCCAAAGTTGTTTGGACAAAAAGAGCTAATCAGACGAAATCGATTATTCAATAACAACCTAAAACAAAAATAAATCTTAATAGGCCATCATCATGCTTTATTGAGCGGCGGAAAATGACGATAAGAGACAGCAACTATGTTGTTGTCTTCTTTGCGCCGGATATTTTTCGCAACATTTATTTAAGCTACACAGGCAAAATTGCCAAGACAATTTCACTGCCACGCTCACCTTCCGGGCTGAAAAAACCGCGACGACAAATTTTGTCGCGCCAAAAACAAAGCCGAAACAAACCGGCAAGGGACAATGCGTCATAAAATTTGGCCAACGACCGTTCCGCTGAATTCGGATATACCTAAATATAGTTTCAAGTATATTGTTTAGGGATATATATCAATTGCATTACAGATAAAGGAACTTCGTTTATAGCAATATACACAATTTAGCTTTAAGAGCCACTGCCTACTAGCACCACCAATCGATTTTCATTAATTGTGGTTTATTTATGATACCTATTTAAACGGAAACTGACTTAATAAGATCATAATAAAAATATTTACTATACTTTAAGATGGTACAGAATAAATTATCTCTGAGTTAACAAAACAATTGTGATTTGTTCTTGAATTGCCACTTTTAAATATCTTATTCTATCATCTTAAAAAGACAGTTTTTGTTTTTAATAAAAAGCGATTAATTGATGGCGCTACCTTGTGGGCAGAAAAACTTTCTTTAATTGTTCTTGTCACGCATGTGATCACAAATCTAGCCATCAGTCTCATTGAAAAAAAGATCATTCGTTTTTTCCTGAAAATTAATAAGCTTTCACTTCATCATTACAAAAGAAGGTTGAAATATTTATCAACTTACCATTCTTTACTTAAAAAAATATACAAATGTTATTATTGAACTTCGAAAGTTTTCGGTGGACTGAGTTCTTAATATTCAAATCATAGTTTTCGTAGTAACATTTAATTAATTCATCGAACAACGGGAATGTTTATTTTCCTACTTACATTAAATATTTATGTAGTGTTGTTTTCCGTTTATCTCTATCAGGAGCGAAGGCGCCTGAGGCTTATATGTTTTGATTCTACTCCGTATTCAGCCCATGACTTCGAATCATTTCTATTTGCCGACGCACAAATTCGATTTGCCGGAATAGACTTGTCGTTTATTTTGATTTCTTACAATGCAAGATACAATTTTCTACATAGTGACTCTTGATAGCTTCTTAGAATTTCGTAACAAATACTTTTACTACGACAAATAAGATGATATTGCAATTTGAAATACCTATGCTCCATTTATTATAACATTAGTAAAAAGAGGCTCAACTAAACAGATTTGCATTTTTGATTGCCTTTTGACGGCTGACTAATTTTTATAAACCTGGCAAAATTGAAAACCCCTTCCGCCACAACGTATGAAGGGATTAAGTTACATTTTAGATATGGTAGAGTTATCTACAATGACAGTAAAAGTACGATTTAATACACAACCCCTGCTTCTTTTAGGTTTTTAAGGCGCGATACCAGGAAAACGGCTCCTGGGAAAACTAAAGTTTTATATAGAAAATATGAAGTGTGAGGCACGAAAAAAATCGTCATAGTAGTCAAAGAGTTGCACAATCAGCTCAAACTTCCAGTATATGGATCAACTTACTAGATTAATGTGAAAAAAAATCAGAATATCGCTAAAAACGTGCAAAACGCACTCCCGTATTTCAAAAGTTTAGGCATCATATAAACTAACAACTTACGTGTTTTAAATAACGTGTAAAGATCAGATATCAAAGAAGCATTGCCAATCAGTTGTTTTTCATTGCTTTATTTCAGTTTTGTGCAAAAAATTCCCAAACATTCCGAATTTTTCGCTTGAAATCTCCATACAAATTACTATGGAGTGAGTGAAGTTTCTTTGATAGCTGTCCGCGCACCGTCGCAGCTCACTCCCACGGCCGGTTTTCTTCCTTTAAAAAATAATAGCATTAAGGTTAAGCTTGTCTATGGATGCTTTTATAGAAAATGGCAGCTTCCCCTCCTCCCGCGGATGATGAGGTTTCTAGTCTAAGGATTGTCTTTGGTTTGTAACCTAGGTTACGCTTTTGTTGATTGTCATTTGTGTCAAGTATTGTCAGGCTAGTTTTTATTTCATTGTGTCAACAATTTTTTTTTCAGAAAATATAAATGCTTAAAAGAAAATAAACTTACCTACCCATCAGAAAATGCGGTAAGATTGTTTGGAAACATAATTGTAGAAGACAATCAAGTTTTGGAAAATAGCCCACATCAACAGGGTTTAATAAAAGAGTTGAAACATCAAATTCAGTCCAAGCATTCATCAGCATTCATATGATTCTTTGGGTTGTAAGCAACACAAAAGTGTAGTTGCGAAAAGCTGTTTTGATTTAACTCTGCGATTAACTGTGTTCAATTGGTGCAACATTATAAACAAAAATCTCAAGGTACGGATGTTTGTAGATTGGAAAAGACGATTTTGCCCGGTATGCAGCGTAAAGCATTTACTAAATATTAAACAAAATTAAGAAATAAAAGGCATACTAAGTGAAAATTGTTTAATTTATACCCAATTTATATTTCCAAAGAAAACAAGCAGAATTTAGGTAGGTACCTACCTATAATATACCGTACCGTTATAAATCAACAAATATATACAAAAAGGTTTTTTTTTGTTAAACCTTTTTGTATATATTTGTGGATTTATAACGTTAACATCGTTGCCGCATTATGAAAAAACAATTAAAACAAAAAAAGCTGTCAAAATCTTTACATGCGGAAATCTCTATGGATCCTAAGGCGAGTTTTTTGCTACGGAAGTTACCCGTCTGAACCTGTTCCCTATCTAGTTTGTGCTCACTCCCCCCCATGTCCCCAAGGTGAACGCACGTCGCTTTTGACGAAAATGACATTTATAATTACGCGGATAATTTACACGAAATAGGCGCACATAGGGTCTTTTGTTGAAAATAGTACAACTTTGTTTTTTTTCCTCCGTACTGTTTGTTCATATGCATTATGCATAATTTATCAAACGTATGATTTTATCATGATTCACCATGAGAGTAATATGGCAGGTTTATATTTATAAGTACACTTGATTAAAAGCTCTCTTGGGTTTGACAATTTGGTACTAGTTGCCATTTCATTTTCCTATTTTTGCTTGTAAATTTTTACTATTTGTAACTTATACTGAAAGTTTTTACCTATTGGTATTTGAAAAACAATCTATGTATTTACTTTTAGCATGGTGTCAATCTGCAGCATCATCGGTTAATGCCAATACGGGATCTGCCTAAAATATTCAAGCAAAACAAGGGAACGAAGTAAGAACGCAAATAGCTTTGATTGCTTTCAAATCGAATTGATTAAAACTATGTTATTTGTGTGGTCTAAGCTACTATGTTATGTGATCATGAAAGCTTGATTAAGGTGTCTGAATAGATTAAAGGTTCTTTTTTGAACAATATTTTTTACTAAATTAATTTTGGAGGCCTCTATCATAACTGAAATTGTTCGACAAAGAAATTTGACGAAACAGAAAGATACAAAGTTATAGAGCAGAAATCAAAATTAATACTTACGTTAAGTTAAGTCTTTGAAAAAATGCGAACAGAAAACTATGCATCGAGTTCGTGTACTTACACACGCCGTACTTTTATGCTTGTTTGTATTTTTCACGCAGTGACGTGCACTCACCCGGCGTCATGTGGAAGACTGAGTTGCGGGACTGCGCAGACGGCTGTCAAAGAAACTTCTCTCGTTCCATAGTAATTAGCATGGAGATCTCGAGCAAAGAAAAATGAAAGTTTGCGTTTGCTTATACGAAACAGAAATAGTTATTGCAATAGAACATAATGACAAGTTATTCGAAATGGAAACACACTTCACACCGGAACAGCTTTTACAATTGTACCAAGCACAAATTCGGTTGTGTATGGAGTACTTCTGCCACCACTGGGATGGCTCTGCCAAGTATCAGCTGGATGCACTGGACTCAGTAGACCGAAGAGCCAGGAGACTGATAGGTGACGAGACGCTCGTTGGAACCAAACTCGAGTTTGGAGCATCGGCGTAGAGTTGCCTGTCTATCGGTTTTTTATAAGGTGTATTTCGGAGAGTGTGCGCAAGAACTTCATGACCTGATACCACCCTCTACTTTCTACTACCGGACCACAAGTCGCCGTGAGGACTTTCACCTCCATGTGGTCGACTTTCCAGCGGTCCGAACTAAGCGGTTTGGTGCTTCCTTTCTGGTCCGCACCGCTAAGGAGTGGAACGCCCTCCCTGCGTCTGTGTTTCCGGATACATACAACCTTGGTGTCTTCAAGGCAAGAGTGAATAAGCATTTTTTGGGTAAGCGTGGCTGGCGAGACTGAGGTCAAACGCAAACCCATTTTAAATTAAAAAAAAATGGACCAGATAGAACTTTGAAATAAATATGAATTATCATATTTACGTCAGCCATGGAAAAATGGCAGTGCAAGCATTTTTATCTCTAACTGGCTATTTGCACACAGCTTTTCCCTGTAGTAATTTGAATGAACTATACAGACAAACGTTCTAGAAAATATAATTAGCATCAACTATCATTTAGATAGTGAAAGCTTATGTAAAAACAGACAGAAAAACGCGGAGGGTGACTTCCTTTCATACTATGCTCTACTCGTAGATCAATTCCAGTAAGATGAAGATCACGGTGTATTCTGTATTAAATTCAGCGTAAAAAGCCTGAAATACGATGGCCTCTACAGGAGACTAAAGGTATTATACTCAAGTGTTATTATCTAAAATAAATTATCCACTAAAAGTGTCTCAACTGTTGACAACTGCTAAATTCCTCGTTTTAGTTAGTAACAAGATAGCTCCCTTTAATGCTTCTTGCGGCTTTTCATTACAAGTAAGACCAATTTATTAGTGGGTTCTTCTACATGTTACTAGAAATGGCTCCGTGTATTGCTATATCATATGCATTGGATGTAAGAAATATTTTGTGTTGATGATGATCGAACGGATAAACCAAGTTACAACTAAATCTCGATGGAATCGTCAAGTACCAGATATAACATTGTGCAAATAACGTGGTCACGAGAATAGATTGCAAATAATAGTGTAAAAAAATAATTGGCAAAACCGCTTGTTAGTATGTTTAATAAAATAAAATGTTTAGTTAGTTTCTTTTGTTTGCCCTATATCCTGAAATATTTTGGGTGGCGAAATAAAAATATCTTTGGTGAACGCATCAAATGATTATCATGCCGCGATTTATAATAATAATAAATAAATAAATATCCCGTGACATTATTCCACACAGCGCCATCTAGCCCCAAGTGAGCTAATTATACTCCGTTTTTATGGGATACTAGACAACGGATAAACATACTTAAATACTTTTTCTTTTGTAAATACATACTTATTATACTTAAGAAACACCCAGACCAATACAAACAGACATGTTCATGCACACAAATGTTTGTACTGTGCGGGGATCGAACCCGCGACCTTTGGTGTAGTAGCCGACTTCTAAACAATTACACCAAGACGGTCGTCCGGATTTATGCATTGCATTTATGCACGGATTGCACGGCCCAACCACTGTGTGACCATAGCTGTCACGATCGCTTTCAAATTTGACAGATTTTCTCTCCGGCCGACCTTAATATGTACCCTTAAGATCGACGAGTTTCACGAAAGACAAAATAATTTATTTTAGTAAAAGCCTCATAAATTCTGATGTTATTTTTATAAATGATACAATTAAGGGTGACAGTTGGCATAAGCCGTAGAATTTAATAAGTTCGGCATAGGTCTTAAAAGTTATAATGTTCATTGTACGTTTACCACAAAGTATACCCTAAAAAGATTTTTTTTTAATTCTGTCAAGTTGTGTCTAATGCTATAATAAATGAAGATATAGATGTGTTTATTTCTAAGAAACAGGAGCGCTGTGGTAAGCAGCTGCGGTATGCTTGATTTTGCGTTTTATGAACAAAGGACGTTAAAAATACATCGAGTGTTCGCGACGTACTTACTAATACACCAACAATGATATTATAATAATAAACCTTTGAAATGGAATTAATTACCAGATTTATTCTTGCTTCTTTCTTTATGTGTTTCATAACTCATTAATTAGCGAGTTGGAGTTTTTATACTAGTACACGTCAGTTTTTTCTTACAGGACCGATTTGGTGTAATGGTTCAGAAGTTGGCTATTACACCAGAGGTCGCAGCTTCGATTCCGCACAGTTCTAACATTTGTGTGCATGAACATGTCTGTTTGTACTGGTCTGGATGTCTCCTACGTATGTTAAGTATGTATTTACAATAAAATAGTATTCGAATATGTTTATCCGTTGTCTAGTTTCCCATTGCACAAGCATTTAGTTGCTTAGTTTGGGGCTAGGTGGCGCTGTGTGGAATAGTGTCAGGGAAATGTATTTATTTATTTGAAGTTAATGATTTTAATTTGTTTGTACTTTGTTATGTGTGCGTACATAGGGGTCAAATAAAATATTTGAAAATTAACACAACTTGTTCAATATTTTGTTGACGCTCAGGTGGGATAAGTGGAATAAGGGGTATAGTTTGCAACACCTAGCTTTCGTCGAACTGGCAATTATTTTTTGAGCACTCTGTTTACAATGACCTACGCTGTTTAGCCACTCTGGTGGCTGTAACATCTCTACCGGACTATAAGGTGAGCATAGAGTGCTACTAACCCCAAGATTCAAAGTAAAGTGCATAAGGGCGCCCAGAAGGCGCAGACGGAAATTTCTATTGCTGCTGGTATTCATTTTTGTCTCAATGCAAAAATTTGGTACTATAAATTAACGTGTATTTATTTTATGTGTGTCTATCTGTGGCATCGTAACTTCCAAACTGTTCTTGATCAATATTTATGTAAGTAAATAAAATCGTATTTTTCCTTACAGCGCAAGAGACGCGTTCATAATGTGCGTGGCGCACGCCGGCCGCTCCTGCTCGAGCTCAGCGGGCACGCTGCTCCGGCGCATGGCGTGGGTGCTCGCGCAGGACGTCGCGGCGTGCACGCAGCAGCCACGCGCGACCTGCGCCGCGTCCACCCTCGCCGCTGCGCCGCTGCTCACAGCCCTCTATGGAGTGGTTATGTACCCGCCGCGGTTGTAAACGCTCTCATCATCTTCATTCATAACTTTAAGCTACAGATACACATGCTCTTTAGTAGTACGAGAACATGGTACTACTAAAGAGCATGGTAGTAGCAAACGTTACTCAGTAGCATGAGTGTCGAACCATTGCTAATAATGAGCATGGTAATTTCGAGCGTGTACGTATCAGTTAATGAGCATAATGTAGTAGGCAGAGTACTGGTTACTATTGCGGCAGGCCTGAAATCTTCGAATCTCAATCAAGGCATTTTTAAGTTTCTGAAATGGCAGAGTGGCAGCTGCGTCATCCAGAATTTCGACACTCGCCGCTGCGCCGCTGCTCACAGCCCTCTACGGAGTGGTTATGTACCCGCCGCGGTTGTAAACGCTGTCGTCTTCTTCATCATTCATAACTTTAAGCTACAGATACACATGCTCATTAGTAGCACGAGAGCAAGCTACTATTGAGCAAAAACGACTTTGCACCATGAGTGTCGAACCATTGCTAATAATGAGCATGATCATTTCGAGCGTGTATGTATCAGGTAATGAGGTAGGTAATGGCGAGTACTCGCGCAGGACATGGCGGCGTGCACGTAGCAGCCGCCCGCGTCGCGCGTCCACGCTCGCCGCTGCGCCGCTGCTCACACCTCTCTAAGGAGTGGTTATGTACCCGCCGCGGTTGTAAACGCTCTCATCATCTTCATTCATAACTTTAAGCTACAGATACATATGCTCTTTAGTAGAGGGCATGCTACTATTGAGCAAATGCTACTTAGTAGCATATGTGTCGAACCATTTCTAATAATGAGCATGGTCATTTCAAGCGTGTATGTATCAGGTAATGAGGTAGGTAATGGCGAGTACTCGTGCAGGACGTCGCGGCGTGCACGCAGCAGCCACGCGCGACCTGCGCCGCGTCCACGCTCGCCGCTGCGCCGCTGCTCACAGCCCTCTACGGAGTGGTTATGTACCCGCCGCGGTTGTAAACGCTGTCGTCATCTTCATTCATAACTTTAAGCTACAGATACATATGCTCTTTAGTAGCACGAGAGGATGCTACTATGGAGCAAATGCTACTTAGTAGCAGGTGTGTCGAACCATTGCTAATAATGAGCATGGTCATTTCGAGCGTGTATGTATCTGGTAATGAGCATGCTCATTAGTAGCACCTTTTAAGCATGCTACTAATGAGCATGTGTATCTGTAGCTTTAAGTTAAGCAGTAGGCAGGGTACTGGTTGCTATTGCGGCAGGCCTGAAATCATTCTCAGCATAGCAGTTTACGAGATATGGTCTCTTCATAGCTACTTACGACCTCATTCGAAGGCATTTTGGAGCTTCTAAAAATGGCAAAGTGGCAACTGTGTCACCCAGAATTCTATGTTTTTATCAGGCTCATCGTCTTCCTTGAGGGTGGCGAACAACTTTTTCCCCTCAAAAGCGTTCTCCTCACCCCAATAACGTTTTGATATGCAAATGTAAAATGGAAGTAGATAAATATGGTTTTGGGTCACATCAACTGGTAGGCGTACTCGATACAAAAGCTACAGTGCCATTCCGACTAGTCTCGTGAGAATAAAATGAACACTCAGCTAACTGTAAATAAAATATCAGATAGACCCAGAATACCAGTCGTTAGCACTACAATAGTGATAACCTCCATTCACAAAGTTCAGAATATAACTCACAGGATACTATGCTTCACCTTTGTTCCTCAAATATTTATTTAATAGATATTATTTATTGAAAATATTCAGAAAACTTCCCTGAGACTGTTTTGTGAGCAAGTTTGACAACTTTAAGGGCAATTAAATTCAAATTCAAATTCAAATTCAATATTTCTTTATTCAAGTAGACCAATAAACAGTACTTTCGAATCGTCAAGAATCTTAATTTTAACCACTTAATAAACATACACATAATAATACAATATATAAACGATACTTAAAATACATGCACATAATGTGACTCTACCACCGGCGTCGGAAGGTTGTTTCTACTGAGAAGACCCGGCAAGAAACTCAGCAGTTACTCTTTTTAAATCGTCCAATGTTTTACAATTAGGTATAACATTATGTGTTTTAACTTTAGGAACTCATTGAAATCTTCATTAATATGATAAAACCTCCCATTGCAACGATGTATAATTTATTAAGTGCTCTTTCCCTACAAAATTGCAGAAACTCTTTTTATCCTTAAAAACTTGCTTATGCTGAAAATCAATATACAATATCTGGATAATTTACAATGAAAGTAATACATAGAAATTAAGCAAGCCGCAAAAACAGTGTCGGCCGTTACGCCCTCGATCCGCGACGCGCTCGGCCGGGACGCCCACAATTTTGAGTATTTGTTTGTCCGCGATGCCCTGCTAAAATTCGTGGGCGTCCCGGCCCCAAAAAACGGGTAAAAAACGGGTAAGCCATCTTAGGTAATGCTGTTATCACGGTTGTTTTAATGTTACTTGTTGTTTATAATGTTGTGTCACCATTCTATTTTAGTTATCTATCTGATTGTACGTTGCTGTCAGTTATTTTCATTATTTTAGTGGTTAATTTGAAGTTTGCTGTAGTTTGAAATGTCAAGCTTGGGAACAGTTAATAATTGGGTCACTCGTGAATATCTAACATCTCGGTACCATTGCAGATTAGTGGGTTAGTTCAAAAACAAGTTTAATTGTGTACAGAATACATTTTAGTTGGTGAAATAGAAGAAATTGGTGAAAAACGTGGCGTCATTTACATTACATTATTGACGCAGGGTGGTCTAATTAGATTAACATACCTACGTCTGCTTAATTATTTCCTTACAGGAGAGAACAAATAGCAATTAACGTCGGGCTTTCGTGTTGAAGACTATTTCTTGAGCGTATTCGGTTTTGTTGGGCTTCCAACCTTGTTTTCCGTTACAAAGAGTTAGGCGAAAATTTATAGAGAACCAAAAAACAGTGTTACAGCTAGGTTTAACCACCACACCGGTTTCGGTCTATAGCGCGTAATTACAAAACCGTAACACTGTAATATTAATGGATATGCTGTTAAATGCGTTAAGCTGCATAATTAAGTGACCTATTCAATTATTATCAACGATTAATTGGGTGTTGAGATGTCAAATGATAGGTGACTCAATGGATAATCTTTGCTCAAAGCATATTATCAGAGACGGGGTCACACATGAATATGAGCACACGAAAAATCATGAATATGACCCAAAGAAAATATTTTGAAGTGTCAAATTATCATAATTTAGAGTGAGTTATAACGTTGTTCATTTATATTTAGTAAACTTATTATTGCAACTTTTTTGATATTGTATCAGGTTATTTTTTATTGCATTATAGTTAGCAACGGTCATAACTAGGAGGTATAAATTAGGATGCGACCAAATCATTAGAACCAATTACCAAAATTTTAACGAAATTATCAAAATAAACTATTTTTTAACATGACTAAGGTTCGGTGCCAACACTTACGAAGTTATTGGCGTAAGACATGAAAGTGAGCTTAGATAGTTTTTTATCAGAATACCTTGTTTAAAGTTATTCCTCGATAACATGGATTGGACCTCCAAAAATGGTGTTTTATAATACTAGTCATATAGTTGAGGTAAGGCCTGTGCCCAGCTGTGGGACGTATATAAGCTTTTTATGTAAGTATGTATGTATACTCGGACTTTCGATAAGGTGCAGTAAAACGACAGGTACCTAATTGAGCAGAATAAACTAATTTTGTTAAAGACAGATTTTCTGTCAAGTAGTCTAATTTTACTGCACCAAATTAATTTTGTTAACTTATTGTGTTTGATGACGTATGAACAGATTGATAAAAGTTTCTATAGGCTAGATAACTGTGATTTTTTTATGTTTGTTATCAAAAGACCTTCCATTTATGTAAACAATCCTAAAAGAATCCCTTCATAAGGATCAATACTACCAGAGATATCACAATTTGAAAGGCACATTTTTGGACTTGCCCAAAAACGCTTCATACAAACGTGACAGGGAACGTGACGTCACGTCCACTGTTTTTGTAAGGAGCGCGTAGGAAATTTGTTCGGCAATTAAATCAAATATTGCGTTTATGAAAATGGTCTCCTAACATAATTGCTTCATAATAGCGTGGGTTACAAAATAGTGATATTGTTTTACAAAAATTCAACACTTTTGGAATGGACTTGCCTACCTAAGTTTGCAGGCCTATTGTGTTCTCATTTTGAAACAAATTCCGATTATGGTTTCACAATAACATTTGAAATCAATTATTATTTTTAGCGAACATAAAAAATGCAGTGGAATATTACCTTTTCGTTTTTAAAATAGGTTCAGTAACACGGCTATGGAACTGTACTGAATAGGTTTACTCTCTTTAATCCACTTAATATCACTAAAGTCTAAAAAAATAAAAATCGCCATGCCTGGCGGGGCCAGGCCATATACCGCTCAAATAACCGCAAAAAATATCCATCAGTCATTTTTCAGAGAGGATATACGTCAATATGATTTATTACTATAGTTTGTCCAGCGAGAGAAAAAAAGAGAGTTTCTAAACTCATCATCAATTGCCAAAAATTGCTTTTTACTGATACTGATGAAAATATAGACAAAGTCGGCCTCGCATGCCATCATGACCAGTCTGTAGGGCGAAACATTGTCATAATTTACAAGTAGATTTAAACTTTTGCTTGACACGTCAGTTTTCGTCGAATAGTTACCATGGTACCTACTATTAGACCAAGGATATTTATAAGGTACCTAAGTAACCGCAAAAACACAGTGTTAATTTCAACATATAACCTATTGTACCACGGCTTCTTACATTTAAATTTATTTTTCCGTTTATAGAAAATCTAAATAAATGTATGTAGGTAATTCTTAGTATCTTTAAAGTAACTTAGGTAAATCATAGATAGAAATCTATGACTTTGGTATTCCATGTTTTGTTAAAATAAAACCATTGATTGATGTTGTAACTAAAACCCATGTCTGTATTTTTAGGAATTAAGGTAAATTGAATAGATAATTTATACCAGAACAGAATAGCAATTTTACTATTGAATAATTGTCAAATAATAAAATCGCTATTTCGGTCCCAATATTGTAAACAAGTGTAATAGTTTGAGATGATAGTTTTAGCAGGTTACGCACGACTCATGATAATATAAGAATCGCTGAGTATATTGATAAAATATCTAGTAAGTAAATTAGATATAAGTAGGAATTATTGTGCTATCTAATTTAGATAAATTATGATCGTTTTGTATTTAAAAGAAATTGTACATATTGAATAATGATTGTTGAATGTTTTGATGGAAATCAATAAAAACGTTTATGTAACAATGGTTTTTTCTCTTTTCGTCTTACCTTCCTATTTTTTCAGACATCACTCAACACAAAGAACTATTGATGATGATATTCAGATAAAGCGAAAATTCTGGTTTAACTTTTCGATTTTTAATGTTTATTAAAAATCTTACTCACCATTTTAAAAAATATTGAATGATTTTAATAGGTCATATTACTAGTTTCAGTTACACTGATGGTGGACCTTTGCGCCACTCACTAAGTTATTCTAAAAACAAGAAATCTCCGTGGTTCATTGTACCCACTGGACAATGACTAATAAAGCAGAGGACATAAGACATTTCATGGTGTAATTTAATTTATTGACACCAAATTTCCAAGTTGTGGGCGTAAAGTTCCAAATGAATCGTTTAACTTTGACGGCAGCTGGACACTAAATTTTACCCATTAATTCCCACCAATAGAAACTTAGCAAGGCTTTTATTAAGGCCCCTTTGTTAGTCCCAGGTAATTACAGCTTCTCTCATACCTGGAGAATTTTGCAACTACTATGCAGGAAAATGTTGACGTTCCCTAACTAAATGTGTAAAGTTCGCTAGGTGTTTGAATGATATTTGAATGTCTTTAAAAAAACAGAAAACGATAATCATCATTCTACTAATAGTATAAATGCGAAAGTTTGTATGTGTGGATGGATAGATGTGCCGTGTTGCTCTTTTATGCAAAAACTACTGAATGTATTTTGATGAAACATTACAATAATATAGCTTATTGCATCTGAATAGAACATAGGCTACAATTTACAAAGCCCACGCGGACGAAGTCACGGGCGGCAACTAATACGGCGGTCAGTCATATACTGCTCACTGTCTACTGAGCTAGACTCCTTAACTGGAAGACCAGAATTCACCGGAATCCCCTATATCCTCGCAGGTCGCAGGTAGGCCTTCAATCCACATGAAGTATTTCCACAGTGATGTAACTTGGCCCCCTCCAAGGAGAGCGAACAGCCATTTGTTATGCCGCCATGTACCAACTTAGACCACATCATCACTTAATTATGATCAGTTGAGATTGTGGCGCGCTTACTTCAACACAAAACATTTTGATGCGATGATGTCAAATCAACAAGGTCAATGTAATAAAGTTAGACGCTAGTAGTAAAACAAGAGTATTACCTATATTTGAAAACAAAGGTTTCTATTCCTTTCGCTGGTGAGTACTTTAGGAAACAAAGGATGAGCTATATCAATTGAGGAGTAGCACTTCGACTTTCGTAATACTTGAGATAGTAGGTATAACCATTCCTGGAAGCCACTGAACACTGGACACACAGCGCGCTCTAGCCCCAAACTAAGCAACTAAATGCTATGGAAGAAGATTCAATAAGCAGATCTCGTTCTATACGAATCTAATGTACTTGGTTAGTTAAACAGAAATATTTTCATTTTACGTTCAAAACCGAATACAGGAATGATCTGGAACATAATTTTATTGCTATTGCCTTTCGGTCATTGGCGGTACGGCCCCGCCGGGCAGGCCCCACTGCGCCCGTGACCCAACGTGTCGCCCTTTCGGGCCGCAGTGGGTGGGTGTCCGAGTCCACCAAACTGCAACACTTGAGTACTCTTGACTTCCCGGTGGTTCCACCCTACCACCGGTACTAAGCCCCCTCGCCACGCCAAGGCGAGAACTCATGAGTGGGTCTGTTCTGAGCCTGAGTCAAGTAGATATCCAAAAATTCAAACATAATAATTCTTAATTTCTCTCTCACCATTTGGTCGACTGGTAGATAATGCCTCCTGGCATTAAGTCCGCCATTTGTATTTTTTATGTGCAATAAAGAATAAATAAATAAATAATAATAAATCCTTATTTTATTTGGTTTTTTACTTAAACTAATTAATGAACAACTTTTCGAATTTTTCCACCTCCTCTGAACCTTTCATTCAGTTTCATCAATAATATAAATTATTCGGCGGATTCACAGACATTAATCCATCATAATACTAGGAGTAATGATGTGTTATAATGTAGATAATCCTTCAGGTCTGTATAAATATGTAGGCGTGCTTGACAGCAGCTATACAAAATACAATATCTACCTAACCTGATAGATCCTGATTGGAAAAAAATTTACAGTTCATTGTACTTAATTTATATGATTTTATGTCAAGGTTTTTTTAGAAATACTAAGTAGGAGTTACAAACTGGCGGGTTAACGTTGGGAACATTACACTCGAAGTTGTTGACCACTATGTTTACCTGGGACAGGCAGTCCAGTTAGGTAAGTCCAACTTCGAGAAAGAGATCTCTCGTCAAATCCAGTTCGGATGGGCAGCGTTCCTGAAGCTCCGGCATATATTCGCGTCCGAAATACCTCAGTGTCTCAAGACGAAAGTCTTTGACCAGTGTGTGTTGCCAGTAATGACATATGGGAGTGAGACGTGGACGTTTACTATGGGTCTCATAAGAAGGCTCAAAGTCACCCAGCGAGCAATGGAGAGAGCGATGCTTGGTATTTCCCTGCTTGATCGAATCAGAAATGATGAGATCCGCAGGAGAACGTAGGCCACCGACATCCCTCGAAGGATTGCATCGTTGAAGTGGCAGTGGGCGGGACACATAGCGAGGAGAACCGATGGCCGTTGGGGCAGAAAGGTTCTCGAATGGCGACCGCGTACCGGACGACGTTCCGTGGGCAGGCCCTCCACAAGGTGGTCCGACAATCTTGTCAAGGTCGCGGGAAGCGCAGGAATGATCGTAGTGGAAATCCTTGGGGGAGGCCTATGCTCAGCAGTGGGCGTCGTTCGGCTGACATGATGATGATGATGAAACTGGCGAGGTTTTAAGTAGACCCACGTTCTTAGTTGGTGGTAACTTTTAACAAACAACTAAATAGTTAAGTACCAAGAGCCTGTTTCTAAACAAAAAAGTGGACATAATTCTGATTATGTTATGAAATGATTTGTTGCAAATTAACAAGGAAACTAACAGCTAAGTACAGCATGTAAAGCACTGCAAATTTAAGGCGGCCTGATCGCTTATTTCAATTCAATTTCACGACAACCAACAGATGTAGAATTGAATTGAAGAAGAGAGAGAATTTAAAGAAGGGTGAAAATGACCATAAATACAATGTCAATTTAATAAAACAAAATTATCTAAATAAGTAATAATCATCGTCGTCCTCATCAGCCAGTCGTAGTCCACAAAAGCCTCTCCCAAAGTCCACCATAACTCCCAGTTCTGAGGATACCGAATCCGGTCTGATCACACCGTTCTCAGGATCATCGCTCCCTAAACTGCGTTTTGAGAAAGGGGCGAGTAAAGTCTATCACCATGCTAATATCCCACAGAGTATAGTTGAAAAGAGCAAAACGGACCAACTGATATGACTTTATATTGTTTAAGGGAAAGTTTTGAAATAACTTTGTTAATATTCACACACACGAAAAACAAATTGGCAACGGTATCAGCTTGTGTGATAAAGCCCGCACAGGGTAGGTATATGTACCAGTGGAAAAAAATATTAAACATTGTTATTTCCTGCCAGAAGGTTGCAAAAACGTACTGTTATTAACGTTTTGTATGAGCGCTTGGAATTTATATTCACAGAGGGAGGCTTTTTTGGATTTATTTGGAACATCCTATTGTGAAGCCTGAATCTGGGACACAAAAGGGGTTGTAAATTTGTTTAGACTATTATTTCAGATCCTTTATTTTTTGAGTTAAGCTTTTAAACAAGTAACTTGCTGTTTTGAATGCAGCCTTCTGAGTCATGAGGTGAATAAGCAAATGAATAGTAATTTATGTTGGGCACAGGCCACACCTCAAGTTAGTGGTACGAGCCATACTCTTGCACGTGGGGTCTGTACTGGTTGTTAGAAAGGTCTTAGGTTAGTGAGAAACCTTGCTGCCAGATGTCATCAAGCCCCCTGTTACGGTGTTCCTTTGGACTTTTCAAATCATTAAACTGTATTAACTGTATTAATTGTCTTTTTCTCGTGTGACGTTATGTTTTCCTATTTTTTTTACTTTGTTTACTTAAACACATTTCAATACAGTCTACTATTCCACTATTCCCCACTTATTTCCCTTCCCTACCCCCCTCTTTGTTTGTGGGGACTGACATCTAGCGTGGCTAACAATAATGACACGTTTATCCAAAAATTCATAACAGTACATTGTTGTGGTTTACGACAGTGTCCATTATAGAATGTAATCTATTTAATTCATGCCATAACCACTTATGCGTTTTTGATGTACACCCAAGATACACTCTAAGGAGAAGAGGAAAAAAAATATAGTTGTAAAAAATCCATCATCTTATCTCACAAGTACCTTAACCTAAAAGACACCCAAATATAATTATAATGGAATTCTAGTATTATTGACTTGTATAGTATTGAATGAGGCTGACCGTCGCTGAATAAAGGTAAATGACCGGTCACATCTCGACATGCTCTCTATTGTCGAGTAAGTAAATTTAATCAGCCCAATTCTTTTATCTACGTAATATGCCTTTTACGTAATTGAGTCTATTCAAGAAATAAAAATCCAACAATATTAATATTTGATATCGACAACAGAAAAGTTGTAGATACCGTATAGAAGCGAAACTTTACTACACCGAGAGAGGTTTAAGTACTCAATGGCTATTGTCTTTTCCTTATACTCCTTCCAGTAGCGTAATAGGATAGTAGAAGGGTTTCGACTCTACCTGAAAGAGCAGCCAGTAGAAAAATATCATTTCGAAAGCAGCGGGGTTGTAGATAAATTTCTCACGGTTCTCAATATTATAGTGAGTATAAAATAGGTGAGGTGCCCTGCGTCGCGACGTCAAAAGTCCCTGTGCCACGCTTTGCGCCTTCTAAAAAATAATAACTTAACTTTTTTTCAACTTTTTTCAAGAGGATTTATTCATTTTCGGAAGTACCTTTGTGTATAAACAATTTTAGTAAGAGAGGTTCGTTCTTCAATTACGCTTTATTTGTAACCAAGATAAAAAAATACACCAATTCCAGCCCCAAATTCACAAAATTAATCAAAGAAGTGGCAAACGAAACATTTTGTAACGTTTCTGACATGACAGAAAATTTAGTCCGACGCAATAATAACTCAGTTTGATTTATTACAACGAACATCTACTAAATCTATTGTTAAATCGCTTCAGAGTAATTCAGTTGTTAGGGTTCCGTTGTCAAATTCATAAAGTTTTGCTACGATGGTTATCTGTCTCTTTGGAGCTTACCGCAGTGTCTCTTAAATACATGAAAGCTGTACTTCCGTAAGTGTTCTTTGATGTTCTGGAATGAATGAATAAAAAATATTACTCCCAGGAAGGCCTTACGAGTTACCGAGTACTTAATAAAATGTTCACTATCCAAAATCTACTAAACACATTGTGACGGGCATTTATAACTACGTAAAACTAGTGGTATTTTTGACAACCAAATGACATAACAATAAATCTATAGTAAAACTTAAGTAAAAAGGAAAACTTTTGATTTCTTAGTATGTTGACTGTTGTGTGTTTCTGGGATGTTTAGTACGGAACCAGATAGGTACCATGGTGGGCCCGACACTTGGCTGGTTTCCCAACCACAATTCAATGGTTTCTCGTCAGGTACTCACACGAATAGAAATTCACGGCGCATTTCGCTAAGGAATATCAGGACACCGCATTGAATTTGTACAAAATATAAATTGAGTTTGTAATCTGGTACGGCATTGAGGGAAAATAATAAATTCGGTCCCAAATATTTTGATACATTTTGCTTCCGTCTTTTATCTAATTTATTTATTCCTGAATAGGCTCAAAATATTACAGATTTGTCTCGCTTCGTATATTACGAAATTGTTTTTTAAAATCGCTTTTTAAATAACTTCTTTCGGATGATATTAATCTTGATAAAAAATTGAAAACTGATGAAATTGATGAAAAAAATAAAATAAAACTTATTTAGCGGGCATTTATGGTATTTACTACAAACAATTAGTATATATTATCTCTCTCACACAATACGTTCATCAATCGAAATCATGTTAAGGTAGGGGCAGATAACATTTTTGGCACAAATATGATATGCATACTACTACTAAACTTTGTTTTTCTTTGTTTGTTAAACTACAAACGTATCTATTTGAAATATTATAGCTGTAAAGTTTTTTGTAGGAGTCTTCTCGGAAGAATCAACATCCGAATTTGTACTAAAGAGTAACTACAATACGTCCATATACAAAATATATACCTTGACGTTAGTGTCGAATGTAATAAAAAATCCTAATTTGTCCTCCTTCATAATTAACTTGACTTAAAACTTAAGTTAATGAAGAATATTTCATTTGAGATATTTCTAGATTCTAGAAGATATAGGTATTTAACCGAATGAGCAGAAAATTTATGTGTCTACTTCGTTAGAACCTGCGGTTTGCAAACACAAGAGAACTTGATTTAGCTGACAATGTTATTTGCTTAATTCGCTGCTTCTTAAAATAAATGTGTATTTTTGTTAGCCTACGTAGTTATTACTGTACTTATACCTGATTAGATGGCTGTTGCATACACCTTTTAGCAAATTTAAGAAACCAGATCTAAGGGATTTTCAATTCAACCCTGATGGTGATAAAAATCCTACACAAAATCGATACAAACGGGGTTTTCAATGCGTAGAACCTTCATTATTAAAAGCAAGATTGAAGACAGGAACAACAACAACATAGATAAGTTTATGCTAGTTAATTCAATGCAGTTCAGAGGTCTTCGTATAAGATGTACCTACGTAAGGTAATGTAAGTAATAAAATAATAACTACTCAAAAGTAAAACAATAAACACTGTAAGTCCTTGTACGTGTTTGAGGGCGCAAGTGCCACTCCGTCCGGGCACTTCAGTAACTTAGCGGAATTCTTTAGACGGCAAAGAAGAAGAAAGGAATATTTCCTTTTTCTTTAAACTTTATTTTCCATTGAAAATTTCCTGCAATTCATAAGTTTTGCACGGTAGTAGGCCTTCTATACTAGGCGTTTTAATGGAGTTTCACATCAGCAGAATATTACTGCATTTCACACTCGAAAATAGGGCGCCATTAATAATTTATAACGTAATACCCACGTGGTGGATTTTCGGTCTCGGTAGATGCGCATTCGCTAGGTGAGCCCGTGAAAAGTGGAGCATAACATACGTATTCATTTCCAGCAAAAAGCTGGATATAAATCTACTCGAGCCGGGCCGACCGTTCAGATCGCTTTAGAACCCGGGACATAGTCTGAATATTAACTATCACTAACTCGATGCAGTCATTGCATACAAATTTTGTCGCTGATACCGTTATTCGCGCTCTGCATAGGGATGCAGATGCTATTATCCTAACTCCTCGCTACAAAGAAGATTATTAAATTATGTACGCGTATCGGGCATGCTAATTCATACGTGGGAAAATAGACCAACCAACGAACAGTTTTCAAGCGCCAAGCACGTTGAAGGAGAAAAACCTTAGTCTTGTGAAAATAGTTGAGTTCTTGCAATTTAAAACGTAATTTCTGTTGTTTCCTTGTCAATTGTACATTTTTTGACTGAAAAAAAATTACAATTTGTAAGCTGTAAAAGTAAATATTGCTCAAAAATTAGTAGAAGTTAGCTAGTACTAGCAATGCCATAGCTTACAAATTGTCAATTGTAAATTATTTTTCAGTTAGATACTTGTTAATGTAGTTTTTATGCCGCGCGTTTTTGGTCGAGGAGTTGTTTCAAAACAGTGATGAAGGGGCTTTATTTATTTAGTAAAAAGAAATACAATCATTCTTGTCTTGGCGCCATTTCAATTTACAAAAAGTTTGTGTCACCGTAATCTGTCAAAGGTTAGACAGTTAGGGATGATCACAAACCTTGTTAAACAACGTGAGTTTATCGATAAGTCGGGTCTGTTACAACGTTTTTACATTTCTCGAGAACTGCTGGGCTTACTTTTATGGTTATTGATTCACTGTATCTGTCTCCGCCTTCAATAGTAGAATAAAATTTAAAAGATGTAAAATTAAAGAAGAAAATAAACAAGTTTTCTTTAAATCTTCCTGGGTTTTGTACCTGTAGGCAGTCAAACGAATTTCGGGATGTAAGTAGTATCGAAACCCGATGTATGAATTGGAAAACTAATGTTTGTTGATGCGATTTTTATACAGTGTGTTTGGGAACCGGTGTCCGACCCGTTAAGGTGAAGTAATATGATCTATTTTATGAATAAATCCACCATAATTAAGCACTTTTAATTAATTTTTTTTAAATTTTTTTTTAATTTATTTCAGGTTTTACCTGCGTTTCAAAGGGTCTCTGATGACAGGGTGATATTCAATTTGTCACAACTTCTAAACTATTTTACTTGGAACTTTGATTTTTGCTTCAGTGTTTAGGTGATGTCTTTGGGTATCCAAAAAGTTAAAAATAAATGTATGTTGACAGTTTAGTTTTTCTGAAAAAAAAAAAATGTAAAAAAAACTAACAAATTCTATCACAATTTTCAAGTTCAAACATTTTTTTGAGGTATTTTAAGGGAGTTATGAAAAAATGCTTTTTTGTCAGCTTATTGCCTACTTTTGTAGCTGTCCAACGATACCACTTTTGTGACTGTAGGACCTCTAAATCGGCAGATATTGCAAACTAAAATAACCCACCCGTACTCCCGAGAAAAAAAAATTAAAATGGCGGCCATTTTAAAATAACTGGGGCAAAGTGCTTAATTATGGTGGATTTATTCATAAAATAGATCATATTACTTCACCTTAACGGGTCGGACACCGGTTCCCAAACACACTGTATAAATGACTGTGGTCTAGTTTGGGATTTTAAATAAATCATGTTAAGACTATTAAACTAAATATTCTAAGACAAGTGTAGTAAGCTAAATCCCCAGAATTCACACGTAATAAGTTTGGCTCCTAGTTATTACTAAGCTAGCTGACATAATGTAGCTGCTACATAGTATTAAGCATACGACCTAATTTCACATCCTTGCAAATAAAAACGACCTCTGTTTTTTAAAGAAAGTTTATGTGTTATTTCTGTGTACAAAATGCAATTTGTTACGCTGGTGGCCATCAAAATTAGCATGCACAGTAAAACGTGTAAGTATGTTGCATGTGACACAAAAGCTCCGATTTCAATTTCAGATAAAAGTTACCGTGATGTCAAATGTTTTTTGGGAATGCTGTGAATTGAAAAATTTTACTGTTCTCTCCAAATCAGACGCGTTTGCTTATGTGCTGCTTTGCTTTTGTTATTTTCAGTTTATCTGGTTTCTTTATCGATATTTACGTTTTTAATTTTTAGTTGACTAACATCTCTAAAACCTCAAATCCCAAGGGTCTCACTCGTTACTTATCCCAGTTGAAAACGTGTGTAAAGACACTTCTTCTTGTGATGTTTCCTAATGCTATTAAACATTTTGAGACTGCTGCTCGTGAAAACAATCTAGTGCCACACCACACGTACCTACAAGCTGTTGTGGTGGTACACGTTGGTGTAGCAGATCCTTGTCGTTCCTCTATATGACCCCAATATTCCAATTTTATTTGGCATGGTTTCAGTTACTTCCACTTTTTTGTCAATCATACGGAACACTTCTTTGTTGGATATTCTATCCGTCTAAGATATTTTAAGGTTGGGTTGCACCATCTGACTTTAACAATAACAAACATCAAAATTTCAGTTAAAGTTAAAGTTAGGCCCAAAAATGACGTCAAATTGTCAAATTTGACAAAAACTTTAACTTTAACCTTAACTTCTACTATGGTGCAACTTACCCTAAGATTCCCTTCTACACTGACTTTGGAAAACTTCTACCAGTTTACTACACACATCAAAACTGATGTGACGAATGATGTTCCTATGATTACGCAAAGACAGAGGCATAAGATAAAGGTTAAGAATATTACAAAAAAAAACGTTTGATTTTGCTAAAATTTTGGCACCTTTTAAAAGAAAAATCTGTCATTTTTTAACGTCCTTACCATTGTACAATAATGCTACTACAATTAATTTCTTTATACAATCTGAAAGGACAGATATAGCAGTTTCTGTGTTCTAAAAATTTTTACGTTGGTATCAACATTTTAATTTTTACAGCCTCCCAAATAGCTATACTTTGTATGAAAATGCTTGACATATCCCTAGACACTTTTGAGCAGTGTAGTTGTTTAATTAAGGGTCCAGGACCCAACTACCTGCGGCAAAAAACACACATAGTACATTACATTCATACAGTACAGTCCATTCGACGTCGGGATTGAAGTACCTACGCATTGAGAATGATACTTCAGGAATCGACAGAAGCGCAAGAGTGTCAAGAACAGAAATATAATGAAAGCGCGCGAGGGGAAGTGTGAGCATAGCCAGAGGAGATACTCTTTTCCTCGTTCATGTTTTAATTGGCAGTTTGAGTGCCTTTTTCAATCGCTTATTAGGCGCCTACAATGTCATGATGTTATTTTTATAGCGACCGCTTTCCACACTTTGAATATCCTGGCCCAGACAAAATTAAGTTAACGTTTGAACTAGCGACAATCGTTAGAACCGGAAATTTTCCGCACTGCCCATTTAGATAGAGTGAACTTTAAAAAAAGACATTGCTTGGATAGTTTTTATTGCAAAATATTCTCTTGAATAGGTTTCGAATAAACTCGCTCACGAAGGGTGACATGGGCGAAACCGCGGGCTAAAAGTTAGTAACTAAACATAGTCTACTAAGAGTGGGATTATTAGGCAGACTCATAACATAACTAATAAAGTCCTAAGCAACCTCACTAGAGTCAGCTAAGCTTATCTTTGTCTGTAGACTGAATAATGGACTGAATAATATAACAGCCAATATCTTTGATCGCTGACGTGAATGCATTTTCATTTTTCATGAAACATAATATTGCAATAATGTGACTGAAAATGCCGATTATGTTTGCATTCATTTCAAATGTAAATTTTTGTGAACGCCTGAAAAGGTAGAGTCAAGTGAATCATTCCAAGTCAAGTGAGCTTTCGTTTCTAGATTTTAAATTAGCCAGTCAATTAAGAAGCTCATCGCGTTTTAAAGATTGGCTGGCGAAGATAGATATTAACCCCTTCATCATCATCATCATTAGCAGCCGCGAGAAGTCCACTGCTGAACATAGGCCTCCCCCATTGATTTTCAGAGCGGCTGGTTGCGTGCGGCTTGCATCCACCTGGATACCGTGACTTTTATCAGGGCGTCCGTCCACCTTGCAAGCGGGCGCCCCACTCTACGTTTAGCCTCAATTAATGGTCTCCAGTCCAGAACCTTTTGGCCCCAGCGGTCATCAGTTCTACGCCCCTACAACTTTTAAGCCCCACATACAATTCGTTAGTACATACTTTAATTCTCTTCTCTAGCCATTGAAGGAGCGAATGCGTTTAGAGAAAAATTGTGACACAGTGAAATGTACAAATTTAAAAAAACATATTGTTACAAAAAGTCAAAAATAAATTTGAATAATTTGAAAAAAAAACCGAATGATTCACTGAAAATATCGTGAAAACACTTAGTAATTAGACAGTATATTTTGTGTTAAGTTGTTTCTATTTAAGAGAAACCTAGAACACCGAAAACTAATTTCTACCGAAGCTAAAAATCTTTAAACAGGCATGATTTATGACCGCGAGAAAAATAATCTAGACATAATATTGCTAACGACCATAATATTTATCTGAATTTTCAATGAGAACCTTTGAGGTGTAAGAAGTAGTATCTACTAACGGTATTAAATTAATACACAGATTTTGAGAACTTCCCCTTTTATAAAAAAACGGAAAAAAACAGTGAAAATCCAAGTACTAGATGGATTTTTTACAGGAAAAATCTACTTTTTTGTACTTAGTAGACAATTCATAATACGTTTTTAAACATACAAATATTTTGGCTGGCTGTATAGATCATAGCGAGAATACTGAGCGGATTTTCCTGAAACTTCGGAAAGATATTTCATAAATGCTTAGTTTAGATTCTGATGGCCGATGTCACGGGTAGGTATAAGTTTTAAAGCATGATCCACATGAACGGATTCGCTCACATAGTACTTCTTATCTTATCCTTAATAGACGCTGAATTTGGTGGCGGACAGATTTCGTGTACGCTGAGTGAATTCACAAAACTAACAATGTATGTTCTGTGTTACATAGCATAAGTGTGTTTTGTTTTTACTATGTTATCGCATGAGGTCTTTTCCTGTAATGATAATGTATTTGGTCAAATAATAAATGAATAAATAATATGAGTAGGTAGATTCCTAATATACATTCATTTAGAGAACAAAGGTAGTCTGTGCATTTCATGCCTTACAGACTCCGCAATATTGCCATTTTTACAACATTTTTACTTGAAGTTTGCCAAAAGGCAAACTTCAATTAAAAAGGTTTTTTTTTCTATATTTTTGGGTGAGACTTACTAAAAACAAAGTGGTTTGTTTTTTATTTGCACAATAAATTATAATGAAGTTTCACTTAGTGGACTGACACTCAGCTCAAGTTTTCTCAGTTTATTTTATAAACCCAGTAAGTAGTTGTTGGTTAAGTTAAGACGACAGTTTGTATCAAGTTTAATCGTCCGCTGACTTTGTAGCACGCTATTATAACTTTGTAGTGGATGTGCATAATATTTTGTCTAGGGAAAACGTAATTAGAGTTTGGATTTAATCAAGGACGGTAGCAGACAATATGCAGAGGTTGTCACTCCTATAATAATTGTCGACCTGCAAGAACCTCATAGGGCTCATAGGGTAAATTTCGCCGTGTGCTCACTATAAAATCTGAGGGCACGTCCTGATCACACTTACAGTGAGCGGCTGACTGTCTGCTTCCAGTTTGTCCCCCTAAGTGTACATTTTATATGTAGTGTCCAATCAGCGCGTAATGTACGCAGTTTGCCGACTCAGTCTGTGAGCGAATGATGCGCGCGGTCGGCGGCTCAACCTTTTTACTAAGCCGAGTTAAAGAACGATACGCCGTTCAGAGTCAGTCAGCGGACAATGAGTCACTCACTGTTGGCCCAATCGGGACGCACCCTAGGAGTCGGACGATGGAAAATGTCAAAAGTCAAACTGTAACTTCACGATAACGTAAATGAAGGTTCTAAAGTGTGAGATACCCCTCGTCAATGACGACCAACGTGATGCTGCAAGCCGTGGACATGATTAGACATGCTGACAAGTAGCATTATAGATCCAAACTTGTTGTAGAGGAAATAGGGAGGCAAAGTATTCGCTTTCGTTGTAGTTATTTATAGCTTTATAAAATGGATAGCAAATAATACAAGGAATTTAATATTAGTTTGGAAAGTGATATCAAAATACTGTAGGTGGTAACACGAAATTGTGAAACTGCCTTGAAAGTTTGACGGACGTACGAAATGAGTCTTTTTGCCCTTGAATAAATATCACATATTTCTGGGGCGCCCGCTCACCAAGAAAGATACCGTGACAACACCGTTAGTGGCACCCACCTTTCCTAGAAGCGCTTCATCGTTGTTCCCAACTATAATAACCTTGGTTTTGAATATAGCAGGTAGTAAACATTCTTAGGATATAATAGTAGACATAAAAAACACGGAGGTAGGCATGTGGATAGCTATTATACTTTAGATTTTATTGATATCTAAAAATACTCCGATTTCGTCACTGGTACAATTGGTATATAGAGCCGAAGTTTGTTACATTATCTAATTTTTGCAAGAGAAAAGCAGGGTTTTGAATATCCTTAAAAATTGGGTATCGTTACTGCTGTCAAGCGCAGATAAGGTTAATAGCTCAGGTAACGTTATAGTCGGTAACAATACTTGGGTGGTATTTTACGGGTTAACAGACTTAACGTTATCGACGATGAAATGATGATAAATGTAGTATTACCATGGTTCAAGGCTTGGTAACGGTCCCAAAAAGATACTAAAAGTATCGTTAAATGAAGATATTCATTGGGCAATCTCTTTCTTTCGTTTTCTTACAATAGTAAACCCATTTCAGTCAGGCACTGCTGAGCCACCGACTTTACAGGTAACGATTAAAGGAATAGATACTTTCACCGTTAATTGTTACTAGATTTGGGTTCGTTACCAAATTTCCGATACCTGTGTTACCGTTAAACTTTTAACCTTATGAAGATATTGTTACTTATCGATACTTATAGTATGAAATTGGTAACGTTACCAAGCCCTGCTTTCACCCCCAACTCACAAAATTGGGGTGTACAAGTTGTACAACGGACTTAACTAATTCTCATGTAAAAGCTCTAAAATTGGACATGCGAAGCTTCTGTTACAAACATGAAATATGAGTGGAAGGATTTTTACAAAATCGCCCACTAAGCCTATAAAAAGGGGATGGAAGTTTGTATAAGATTTTAGTGCCTGTGGTTCTCTTTCCTTTTTCGATTTTTTAACAACGCCTCTGTCGTTAAAATCTAGGGCCCCCAGATTAAATTTTCAGGTGGATTATAAATACTTTGCTTCGGATGTTTTGAAACAAAGGCTGGTTCACGTATCGCATCTGGCCAAACCCTCATTCGGCAGACTTGTGGGGGTCGAGCCCAAGGTCGAATTAAGTAGTTGACTCAGCCTCGGGAGCTCACCGAAAAAACTCATTAGAATTAAAACTAGGTACCTACATATTTGTGAAATCACAGTAAATTTTTCTAGCAAAACGAGGCCATAAAAGGCCTGGCCTACTAAGCTGGATTGGTCTGTGGTCCGTTTCGGAAGTATGAAATTATATCAAAAATACTGAGCCGAACTCTTGTTAAAAATAATTTCAATTTTTCACGCAATATTGAATATTTATATTTATTATTCGTCTGCTACAAACAAAATTAAATAACGGCACGTGACGTCGCAATTATCTATTGTGACGTCACGTTTCAATAACGCGTTAAAACGAAAGTCCAAAAATGAGATTTTCAAATTGTAATATCTGGTATGAATACTTTCATGCTAACGAATAAATTATTTCATGAATGTTTTCTCAAAAATAAGGTATTCAACAAAATACAAATAAAAAACAACTGATGCGATTGTAGACTTGATTTCGATCATGATTTGACTGTTTTTTTTTGCGAAATCACCTTTTAAGTGCTAAGTTAGATTTTTACCAAATCTAATGAAAACCATCGTGTTTAGGTAGGTACTTATTCTACAAAAAACAAACGAATTGAGGAATTCTCACTTTTCTTTCAATTCAGTTAATATTATTAAGAATTTAATTGTACTTTATAATCTAGACTTTGAAAAATCTGAACGCGTTCCAAACCGGAAGCTGCAGCCAGTTTAAACGTTTCTGTAGAATATTCAAAGGCGACCAGCGGAAAGTTCAGTAATAAATCAGGAAGTCGCCTTCCGTGAGGGTTGCTGGGTGAAACCAAACGGAGTCGAACAAAAGAGCTAGTTTGGGCGGCGCCCTGAATTCACTGTAATCTCTTAGCCCATGGAACCAGAATTAAAGCTTCCAATTATGGCTTTATAGCGTACACAAACGTACCTGCTAGTCGCGACTTATATCTTAAACTGGATAGTCAGAGGCACGCTAATTTCTTCATGAACCAGAACTCGCCGTGTAAATTGTTAGTCCAACGCTATAAAGGCTGCCATGCGAGTTGCTTAGGTTTTTGTCGGCATCTAACAAATCATGCCCTTACGACCATATTCTTATGGGTTAGTCAGAGGCACACTGATTGTTGCCGTCATTGTAAACGGAACATTCAGAAGCTAATTTTGCCGAGGGAATTTGAACCCAACATGGTAAGGTGGTAAGGTAAGGGACGAGCCTGCCGCTGTTATCCGGTTGGGTTTTATATTTGTGTTTTCCATCACCGGAGAGTTAGCCGCAAATTGTACAACGAACACAAAGTAGGTGGGTTTCGGCCAGATTTGATTTCGGGACCATTGGGTTCCAAGACAGTGTTCAACCACTGGGCCACTCTCCTATCGGTATGTCACAATAAGTTCGCTGTAAATTTGTTTGATTACACATTATGACAAAATCGTACTAAGTAATATTATAAATGCGAAAGTTTGCATGTGTAGATGGATGTATGTGCTGTGTTGCTCTTTCACGTAAAAACTACAGAATGGTTTTTAATGAAGTTTTACAATAATATAGCTTAAACATCTGGAAAGGACACAGGTTATAATGTATGCAAAAAATAAACTTTTTTTTATAACCTAAGTCTGCGCGGAGGAAAGCACGGGCCACTATAATATCTAAAATCGCTGCGCGATCGTCTTTTAAACTGCTGAGATCAAATAATAAATGTCAAAAATACAAAATATTTCTTTGCGAACACATCCGATTGGACATCTAACGGAGGAATATCACAGACCAACAGGCACGAGCTCGTATCTCCGCGACGTGCGAGAATGTTACGTGACGGCATCCTGACTTGTTCGTAGCGCGCAACGAACTCACTGTCAGACTACGCGTTCGAAGATACATTATAAAACTGTGGTGGTATTTCGTGTTTGCTGCAGAAACGTTTCTCAATCTGCACTTTAACGCAGAGTTTCACTCCACAGGAGGAGCCTCTACGTTCCATCTTAAAGCAATCTAATGTTGCGCCACTTCTCCCTCTCCAATTCAACAAAGCGACCCCTGAAAACCAGGGTCGTGGTGCTCTTGTGCCACCGCGGCAAATGCTGAGTGGGAGCCGTTTTTGACACGTTTGATAATGGTGAATTTTTGTATATCTATTTCGATTCGAAATTCGAAAGAAAAAAAAAATTTGACACATAGTTACAATTTTTTTTTTCTTTCTTTCTTTCTATGGATCGCGCCCACGCAAGAGGTCATTGTGGTTTGCTGCTCCAATGCAACATTTCCATGTGTTTCCAAATCCACACAGATCCAGATACCCAGAGTATCTTCAAAACAGTAAATAAGCATTTTTTGGGAAGACAAGTATCACGGATAACATCATCGCTTACTAACTAAGGTCATTGCGATCAAATGATTGCCAATTTAGTACCTACAAAATAATTTAGTAAATACTCGAAAAGCTAATAAGAATGATTGTCGTTTAGAACAATCAACATAATAATTCTCAGAGGAGAAAAAAAATCTAAATATATAAAAATGGATTGCTGTTCGTTAGTCTCGCTGAATCTCGGAAACGGCTCGACCGATTTGGCTAATTTTGGTCTTGAAATATTTGTGATGGTTCAGGAAAGGGTTAAAAGGTATGTAAACGTAAGAAAATGCTAGAAATATAGTTGAAAACTATAATTTAGTTTACTCTTAGCAACTGTTCCTACCTGTCACGTGACAATGAATGTTTGACAACAGAACGAAGTCTGTCGGGACAGCTAGTAATTGATAAAGGAAAACTATTTAATTTGTTCACTGACTACCTATCTATTCATCTGAATGGTGAGATGTTGTGAAATGTATTCACTAATAAACAGACATCCCTCGATTCGTCTTTACACCTCTTGTTTTATAATATTCCTGACAATAATTTGCACAACGAGGAAGCACTTTGTTTTCTTGTAATATACTCGACGGATAATCTTCTTTTGGGATAATAATGTATTACAGGCAGGATGTTGGAAGGAAATAATTATGATAACACCCTCTCTAGGGCTTTACTGCGTAATGTAAATTATTTATCTTCTTCTTAAATATACAAATGGATTGCTACTCGTTAGTCTCACTAAAACTCAAAAACCACTGGATCGATTTGACTAATTCTGGTCTTGAAATAATCGTGGATGTTCAGGGAAGGCTGGAAAGGTGAGTAAACATGCAAAAACGCTAGGAATAGTTTTATTAAAACTACAATTTAGTTTTCTAGATGTTTGACAACAGAGCAACGTCTGTCGGGATAGCTAGTCTAATATAATAATGAGACATTATACCGAACAATGCGGAAATGAACACTTAAAAGAATAAAAATTGGGCAGTAAAAAATCTTGTCATCTTTTAGGATGGTTCATGGAAGAATACCATCCGTACAGAAGCATTAATAACAGACTCGTGCTTTCAAAGCTGGCAATATTTTTCCACACGAGCAATTATTATTTTTTAAGCAGGAGTCTGTTCTTTGGTGTTTAAAAACTTGTTAGTAAGTATGTTCGTCCGTTGTCTAGTCTACCTATTCCAAGTTTTGCTTAGCTTGGGGCTAGACGGCGACGACAACAACTAATGTCATATGATTCATTCATTAAAAAAAAACATGTCTTAGGAAAGCTTGCCTCGTAAAAAGGAGTAAAAAATGTAATTTTGCCGAAATGTCTTGAGCCACGTTGAGATCAAATAAAATGGGAGCCAGAATCCTACATAAAGGTACGCTACATAAAAGTTGAATGTCAGTGAAGGTAATAAGGTATTTTTTCGTTTATTTGGCAGACGTTGATGTGAAGGCACTGAATATACATAGATAATAAAAACCTACTGCATAAGCTCGAACAGGTAGGGAGTACAAACTGTGTTATAAAAACGGATACAAATACGATACGTCACGAAGACGTTTCTGCTACATCGCACCGAACTGCTGCAAAGAACGGTTGGCTGCAAGAAACACATTCACAAGGTAGTGGCATTTGTTCTAAATAAGCCACATACAATAATACTACGTCTTCGTCACAATTATCCATAAACATAAAAAAACGCTTCAAAATATCGTAAAAAGTAAGTCAATAAAAAAAGCCTTATTTACGCAAACCATAATGACCACTATACCTACAGTTTAACTATTGCTCAAAATTGCGATGCACGCGGGCGTATTTTTCCATGAATTAAGTAAGTAATTTATCCATTCGAACAGCGGATAGGAATCATTCAACATGCAAAAACAAACTTATGGTAAATCGATGTTGCTGATTCAGAGTCGCTCGCACCTGAAAAGTTGGCAACCTTTTTCAAAATCACCCTGTATAGTAGCAATCCAGGTGTCACCGTCAATCATGTCACTTTGAAGGCTTTACTCAAAAACTAGAGCGATGCAAAAATATGAAAACCACAACTCTACAGTATCAAATTCTGCTGTAAACGCTAAATTCATACATGCAATATAGAAAATACACCTGGGGTAAAACACGATTATTATGGTAATTCAAACTAACCATTAATTGAATGATGATCACAACCCCCAAACTGATTATAGTATTGAAGCAATTATGGAAAGTTGTCCAAATGATAAAAGCGATTCTACCTTTACTAATGATGGGAACGTACCTAGGGTAAAGTCGCCAGTAGTCAGCCAGGCACCTAAGGTCAGCCTTTTCGGTCTTTTATACGCCACGAATAGAGCAATATTTTAAAACAACCAATAACATGATGGTTAAATCATTCCTTGACTCTTTATTGGTCGAAACAGCTAGTGACTGGTGCGTGCTGCAGTCACCACAGAGAGAGAAACACGTTTATAGCAGTGCCACCGACGGATAGACCGTTTTGTTCAATGTCCGCCATTTTTTGTCGAACTTTTCGTCGCTTGGATATTAGCGATCAACTGCTTTATCTGAAATTCTTACTGAAATATTTTTGTCAGCTTATCTTATTTAATGTAATATGAACATACTTTTGTACGATAACTGATGTTTATCCTAAGAGAAAACAGTTTTTGACGCCAGTACTCAGCCGGGGGTGGCTGACTTCTGGATTTGAGTTGTTTTTTTGTTTCTGGGTGATATGTACATCATTCGATTCGTTATTTTTAAACAGATTATTTGAAGCCAGGTTGTAGAACTAAAATATGAAGAAAACCCAGTAGTCAGCCGCTATAATGTACAGAGGCGCTGACATCAACCTTCACAAAAACCGTTGCAAAATAGGTCTTATGTCAGCGGCATAAGGTGCTCCTATGTAAAAGTTGATGGACGCGTCTCTGTACAACTTTTGATGCGGCTGACTACTGGGGTATAGGGGTTTTGGTGCCTAAGGTCAAGAGCTCAGCCCCCTGTTTTAGTTTTGTAGGGTCAGTTATTGTTGGAGATTCATTATTCAAATTACTAGCAGTGTTAAATTTACAGTTAAAAATGTCTCAAGGGGCCTCTCAAGTATAAAGATGAAAACCCTGACGATAGCGGGCGGTGCGATGATAGAAAGAAGGAGAAATAATGACATGGGCATCACATCAAATAGGTCTTCCGGAAAAACCCGTTTTACAAGCGGTAGAAGAAGCAGACCTCCTCAAACTGGGCAAATCTAGGTCACAAGTCAACAAGCAACAAATTCAATTTATTTTACCCCTTTTTTTAGAGTTTTTGAACCTAAATATAAGCAGCCAACGTAGCGGCTGAGTACTGGGGAGCCAAAGGCTGACTTAAGGTTCCGTGGGGCTGACTACTGGGGAAAAGTGTCTTTTTTTGTTATTTCGTAATTATCTCAGAGTTCGAGTAATTATGTTGTGTTGCACTTGAAGATCATCGAAGTTTAATAAATGATTGATGACATAAAACATCATTTCACTCAATTAGTAATTTACTTATGAAATGAGAGCAGTGCAAACTCAGAACTTTCGTTAAAAGGCTGACTACTGGGGACTTTACCCTACGTACCCTTCTCTGTGTAAATTTTCAAATTTAATACTATTAATAACGAGGAAGCTCGAATGAAACCCGATTCAAACTTTATGAATTATCTAATCAAAACAAAGTTAACACAAGGCGCGGGACAATCTCAGATCACTCGTCAAAGTCCTGTCAAAGACTACTTGACATCTCACATCACAGATTGCATAAAGAGTAAGTAAAGGTGGTTGTACACATCGATTACGAATATCTATCTAACACTATAACCTTTATTGCTTTTGCATGTTTTTTTCAAATAGGTTAATTACTTGTAAACTTGATGCTTGGTTTCAAGTAAATATTTAGGTATTTGAATACGATCTCACACGATTTTTTGACGATATATTTTTTTAAAAGGGCCCAAGTTAACGTAGCACCACAAACGCTCTGAAAATATTTGTGCAAAATGTTTATTCTTCCTTCTGCCGATCGGTCCATCGGTTCGTTTTCCTTTTTTTTATACATGACTTAAAAAAAGGGTACATATACCTAATTTTGACCGATTTACATGTTACGTGATATAATTTAAAAATATTTTCTACTCGAGTTTAATAATTTCTACGGTCCCTTTCAAGTCGGTGGTCCCATAAAACGTCATTTGGGCTTGATTTCGTTTAAGTATTTAATGAGGAACCGTGTTTCTTTTCCACTGGTTTCTTTATCTCCATTATTGCTCTTCCGTACAGTAAAATTGTTTATATTACGTAAGTAGCTGAAATATTTATGGGAGAGAACGTAACGTGACCTAGGGGACTTTCTCACTGTGGTAGCAGCATCATATCAACTTACATAATAAAGTGAATTATATAAAGGAGTAATGTAAGTAAGTACATACACTGTTTCTTTAGGGAGTTTATCTGTAAATATTTGAATACTGCTATCCAATTATTTGCTGGTATTTAGATTATCGCACCTTTTGTAGAACAAGGGCATACTTGTCGAAAATTGCTAAAATGAGTTGAGTTTAAAGAAATGCTTCAATAACGGCTTTTTAATTTGGAGAATTTAAATTATTGGAGGATAAAATGTGGCATTGTTTTATTTCAAACCGTATGCTTGTATTTTCTAATCTGCAGAGTCAGTATCAAAATGAGTGCGTACGGAATTGTCCTACTAATATTAAAATGACAAAGTTTGCATGTGTGGAGGCACAACCAACCTTTGTTGCTCTTTCACGTAAAATGTACTGAATGGATTTAAATGAACATTCATACATACATACATACCATCACGCCTCTTTCCCAACGGGGTAGGCACTTGCTACGGCGCGGTCCTGACACACACCTTGCAGTACACATACTGTGCCTTGCGCCTCCTCTACTTTCATGAGTCCTTTCATACATGCTCGTCGGTAAAATTTGAATGAAACTTTACAATAATGTAGCATCTGAATAGGACGTAGGCTACAATTTATAAAAAAATAACACTTTTTTTTACCTAAGTCCTTGAGTCACTTAAGTCCGGACGAAGTCGCGGGCGGCCGCTAGTTAAATAGTCTCTGCCACAGTATTACTCGTACAACTGTTTTGTGTCAAACTGTCAATAAGTTTACCAAGGACACATCATTTCTACTCTAAATTAAGGAAAATAATTCCCTTTGTGTTTATTTTCCTAATTGTTATTTGAGTTCAAATTACACGAGTATCACCGTTTGATAGAAACTAGCACGCGCTGATATTTAATTCAAATTTATTTAACTCATATTACTTAATTTCCAGACCTGCAAATCATCAATTCGCCTATAATGATACCGTTTTAGAGAAATGTCCAAATAAACCAAATTCAATCATTGCGGTTAATGTAGGGTAGGCATCAAAGCTCACAGTTGAATTCCGCGATTTGTAATAAAGCCTAAATGACTGTTTGGAAGCAATGATTGGTATCATTGGCTTACTGGAATGACTGAAATGAATATCAGTTAAAACAGAAATGCTCGCAGTATTACTTTAAGGATTTATTGTAACTATTAGTTGCGACGATTTCAGTCACAGCTTAATGAAATCAAACAAAAATAATTTAACTCAATAATAATATTAATTAAGTGATGTTAAATTGGAGCCTATATTCGTTAGTCAATTTTCTATTAACAATTCCAATTTATGAAATACTTACTAGCGGTCGCCTGTGATATGGTGGGGAGTGAGTTACCCCTTAGGAGTTGAATTTCAAAAAACCTCCCTTAGTGCTCACTTACGACATCAAAAAAGGGTTTACTGTACCAAATTAAAAGTTTCTACAGACTAGTGGTTTTGGCTGTGCATTGATACTTGAATAGTCAGTCAGGTTTGACTTTTACCTTAATACTTAGCAAACTCATACCCTTCATTCTGATAAACAGGGTGAATGCTTTGTCTTAACAATAATAGCTATAGATCTTAAACCACAAACAAATGTATTATATACAATATTACCCAATCTTGTACAAGAATTCCCCAACCTTGTGAGACTATTAATCTCTTAGGAAAACAAATTGTTTTGCAATTCAAATCCTTGGCAGTCATCTGCCTGGCATCTTGTTGTTGATCCCGAAATCGAATTGTCATTTATCAAACACTCTGTGTTTACGTCTGAATAAGATGATTCTTGTATGAGAATCTCCATAGCTGTAGAACAATTCTGTAATATTATGGCCCATTCTTAATAGCGATATTTTAATTATACACGGTTGTGGAAGAACGACCCTAGTCAATAAAATCTAATCTCAAATTATTTGAGATTCAAAAAAAACAATTTGATGTAAACAGTTCGTTCTCTGAAAATGTTATAGTCGAATTGGAGGTGAAAATACGAGTAAGTTCTGGCCACTGGTTTGTGCTGTATTGTATATGTCTACTTGAGTAACTCATAACAAAATGTCACCCGCAGATTGCACCTGCAACTCGCGAATAAGAACTCAAAATGCAGTTTTGTAGTGGCAGTTACACTTACTATATACACCTTTGAAGCTGCAGAGCAGCTAAGTATTAAGTTTATTTTATCAAGTGATTGAAAATAGTTAAATTTGTGTTGCAAAAAAGCCTTTCAGACGTTCTCAAAGACACAATCGAATTATTGTTTTCCTGTTACGCCATTTACACATAGAAATTTGCAGCTCAACATTTGGAAAACCTAGTCTTGAGACACACTTTTCGGTTCGTGGTATTTCCTAACCAAAGTTTTTGAAATCACTTTCTTCTTATCAAAAGTTGATTTAAATATTTATACAACACCTTAAATCGTCATCTTAACAAAGCTCTTAGCAACGAAAAAATCGTCAGTAATTAACGAGGCCTTTCCACAAAATGCCTAAGCTTTTAACGGAAAATTTACTCCAACCATAGACTTGGGTATTATTCGATTACAAATTTAAATGCTATTACTACCTACCATATTTTGGTTGTAATGAAGTTGAAAAAGCATTTTCATTATTGTAACACACTTTCTCGTAGTCATCATAATCGAATTTTCAACCAGACAAATTGTTAAGTATTTGAAGACGTCTCCCAAGTTGTCTCGACTTAATTTCCTATGCTTATCAATAATACCTATGCTTATTTGCATTCCAAAAACTGAAATGTGTCATATATATATTATCAGGTGCCCGTGGCTCGGTGGTGAATGTAAACCGCAGATCGGAAACTATCAGCTCAGAACGCCAGGTACAGCGGTACCTGGCGTTCTGAGCTGATAGTTTCCCACCCACCCAGTCCACCCATCCAGTGGGATGGGTGACCACGCTGGCTTTTTATAAATAGGTTTTTTGGGCACAAGCAGTTGGTCTCCGCCGATGTCGCAGCGCAGAATATCAGTCGCTAAGTGCGTCCGTTGCGTTGCTTTGCTGAATTTGTATGACGTTTTGTGCAACGACACAGCTTAATAATGCGGCATGTCATTAAAAATACACCTAAAACAATGCAGCGGTTGTCGTTCCATTGCGTCGTCGCGAATGCGTACCATTCAATATTTGTTCTGGGTGGAAGTCGGTCCTATACCCTGACTAGATGAACCTTAAGCACTTAAGTAAGTTAAGGAAGTACTTAGCTCAAACTGTGACTGTTTTAAGAAGTGACATTGTAACGGTGGTTTAAAATCACATTGCTGCTTGGGTTACAATAAAAAAACATTCCTCAGATTTTCTCCCGAGGAACTTTTCTGATTGAAAGCTAAATTCACGTCAAAAAAGCAACAATTGCTTCCGACGGCCCTATTCAATACGTAGCTTTCATTTCAATTGATTTCTTAAATCTCTAGGGAAATTATTTGACCGATGAACCGTTGCCATTGTTTGCCATACACAACGGAATAGCAAAGTAAAACAGATTTTTATTTTACAAATATTAAACTTTCAGACAAGGTATGGATTTCAAAATATTTTAGAAGTTCTTTATAATGGAGGAAACTTTAATTCGGATTTAAAGGTTTCACCTGAAAACAAGGTTGTAAAAAGTGATAATCGAATGTAATAATAAAAAAATACCTGCCACTCTGGCCTTTTTGGGGTAGTTCTAAAGAACAGCAATGAAGCAAATGAAGATGAAGATGAGAAAAAAAGACTAGAGATATTTGCAATACTTGTTGTCGGTGTAATCGCACTCTTACCAAGTTATTGAGTGTTAAGTAGACGACTATATTCATTACATTACGTACTAATTTCCTTGTTTGTTTAGATAACTTGATTGAAATAACATCTCTACGTACGTTTGGAACGATCGAGTGGGTGGGTAGTGCTAGAACAACAGAATTGGTTCAAATGTGCTCTTAATTAGTTTGTGAACTGAAATAACTGGTTCACGTAGGCTGATGCCACCCTTTTTTTTTTTTTTTTTTTTTTTTTTTTTTTTTTGACGCGGAGAATGCATTTACGCACTATCCCGCTCCCTGGGTAGGAGAGCGAGGGAGTGTGGGACTCGCCCACCCCAATGGGGAGGGACTACCCACTAAACTCCGCGGAGGCCATCTTCCGCGCGTTACCGGAGGTCCCCGAGTACCACCGCGAGGGACTCTACCGGCGGACCCCTGGCGCGCTATGCCGGCTTCCCGGCTCTACTCGAGAGGAGTTATATCTCCCCTCTTACACCCACCGGTGTTAACGGCAGTGCGAGGCCCCCCCGCACCGCCGCCCTCCACGGAGTCGCCTGTGCAATGGAGGCACACAGTCCCCACCGTGTGCACTCCTAGCGACCCCGGGGCCCCCCTTTAGTCGCCTTTTACGACAGGCGGGGGGGAACCTTGGCAGTATTCTTATGCCCCATACCACAGGGCACAAGGCTGATGCCACCCTGACTGGGCTGAAAACAGTTTCTGAGAGGGTGACAGTAATGCTGAAAACTTTATAATTTATCTGATGGCAGAATCATTATTTTTAAATATTGTACATTTCTCTGAATTGCCGGTCTCATCAAGATCAATTTATTAAAAAACATGTATAAATAGAGACAGTTTCGTTACCGGTAAATTCTTAAAATCCGTTAGAAACATTTCCTTCGAATTACGGTACATCTTCGGTAGAAAATAAAATGTGTGGAACAGTTAACAACAAAATCACCTGGGAATCAATAGGGGATTGAGGTAGATTGTACTACAAATATTAGGGACTGATAAACATAACAAAATACTCGACAACCAAACACGGCAAAGACACAAATATGTTTTTCAGGTAAATGAGGAAGATGTGGTCAATGTTGAAAAGGTCAGGCCAAGAGTACCTTTAACCGACAAGCATCACATGAAAGGACTCGTGAGGGTAGAAGAAGCTAAAGATGTGTGTCAGGATTGTAGCAAGTGGTAAGAAGCGGTCACTGTCTATCCCGTGGGTAAAGGAGCGGGGTGGTATGTCAGAAGGCCCTTTCTCTGTCCCTATGTGCTAAATCTTTGAAACTACAACAACGAATTGTGATGCGTTTTTTTTTTAAATAAATAGAGTGACTATAGATGAAGGTTTATAGCTATGTATAATAACATCCCATTGCCCCGTGCAAAGCCGGGGCGGGTCGCTAGTTAAATTATGAGTCAAAACGAAGAACCTGGACAAGGTGTTAATTTTTTTTATACTTACAGAAGAAAAGGTAAAAATATCCTGTTAAATTTGTCTTAACTCTTTCAGTCTTGGTGGTTAGTTTACTAACCACCTATTTAATATTTTTTTTCTTCGTTTTGGCGCTTTCTTTTGCGGAATAGTGCTACTAAGTCGTATATTTACATCGTCTTTGGCTGTTTGACAGCGCAACTTTGGCGCCCCGCGCGATCGTTGGATAGTTGATATCGATTAAAAAAATTGTGCAGTGTGATTTTGCAAAATGCAGTACCAAGAAAAATCCAGTACGTACTGTCTGGCAGTGTTGCACCTGCAAGGTACCTCTTTGCATCCGCACAACAAAATCATGTTTTTCAGACTTTCATAAAAAATGATTATCCCGTTGTTTTGTATGAAAATATTGATTTTTATATGCCTCATGGTCACGGTGGTTAGTAAACTAACCACCCTATTCCTCAAAAGCCTTAAGTATTAGATTTTTTTTATAGCATTTTTCCTGCTAAATAAAGCATGATGAAACCATATATTGTGCTGTTTTATATGTAATTTGAAATATATGAAAGTGTGACTGAAAGAGTTAAACACCTTCAGTTCATTGTTCAGGCGCCGCTTTAATGTAGTCATAAAAGGAAGACTCCTTTTATAAGTTTGAAGCGAGGCGAGGAATGAAGTGAAATATGCATTACATTCCACAAAGACGACGGCCACGTCGTTTATCAAGATATAAAAACCCTCAAACTTCAACAATTCTCGGTTGTTTACTGGTAATGACTGTATTGAAATAAAACTTCACGGATTTTACCGCTGGTATATATTTTAACAGGCTAGATCGCAAATGACAGAGTACTATTTCTATCACGATTCAATAATGTGGAAACTCTTTCTTCTTTTGAATATTGTTAAGCACAGTGAAACCATTTTAAATTCCAACATTTTTCTTCTACAGGTCTTGATTTCCCTTCTAAATCAGTGCACTTATTGCAATTTGAGTAACCTTCGCGAATTCGGGGGTCAATGTTGCGGTGAAGATAATTCATGATATTCATAATTACTTGCAAGACTGTTAACTATTTAGCATTATTAATATCGTTCAAAATTTGAAGCTCCAATAATCCGATAATGCAAATTTATAGACATATGCATATTCATTAGAAACATCGTTTGTAACTGTCGGCCATTGTAGGAGATCGCAATCACCATTTGCATCAATATTTAAATCAAATGTGTTTTGACCATCCGCTCAATTTGTAGTTTGTAATAACTCTGTCGTTAAGCTCTCTAATATCATTGACAGCCCTCTGAATGGCGTCGAGCTAAATATTAAGCCTTGCGGTTTTGGGGAGTGGGCGACGTGTAACATAACAGTCAGAAAATTACCTCTGTACCTAAAATACTTCACTAAATGGTATAATGCAGCATTTTAGGTCCTATTTGGACCTAAAATGCTGCAAAATAAATAATTATTTAATAACTAGATATATGAAATAGTATTAACTTAAAAAATAAAATTCTCATGTCAGTGTTTGTTGCCAAACTCCTCCAACACGGCTTGCTCGATTTTGATGAATTTTAAATGTATGTTTGTCAGGTCTGAGAATAAGTCGTAATCTATTTTCCAAACCTCTTTATAAGAAAAAATCCACCCGTGCGAAGTCGCGGGCGGCCGCTACTAACTTTATACCTATAAGTTTAAGTGTTGTGTATTAAATTTTAGTGTATACCCCCTTATTCATAAAAACTAACGCAACGCTAAAGCATAGTTTAAGCTATTGACGTGTTCTGTCACTTATTCGCAAATGGCGGCAAAAACAAGAATAAGAGTGACAAAGCGATACAAAAGTCAATGTGTTGTTGAAGCGCTGTTTAAGTTTTTATGAATAAGGAGCTAAGTACTTACTTAGAAGTATGTAAGAAGGTATAGGCATATGAATCTTATAAGGTGGGCTCTTAATTCGTTATTAGGCGAATTATGCCCACTTAGTGCAGTGGGTACAATAAATAGGAGCAATGACTATATTCTGATGCTGACTGTACCAGATGAATCTCCCGATGTGAGCGACAGATCTACTCTGGCGAGCTGAACGGCTTCAGTCACGGGCGCTGGCATGTCTAAACTAGCGTTACATTTGGGTACAGTCGCTCCCAGATATATAGAAGCATACGAAATGATCTTATACTTCTGATCAGTTTCGCAGCCAATAACTTTAATACACACAAATTACCATTAATATCTGAACATTCATTGCTTTGATAATATCTGAACAGAATGTGACTGATGTGTCACGTGTTATGTTCAGAAATTATTGAAAAAATAATGTTCAGATAATAACTTGTATGTATTGAACTTATTAGTTGTGAAACTGATCAGAAGTATTGGACGCTTCGTCTGCTTCAATATATCTGATGGCGACTGCACTAAGAGTTAGAGGTTCTGACATGGTTAAATAGTAGATTATGCCACAAGGGCTTAAAGAAGTGTATTATGTCCCGGGCGTCATATTGAACCCCGAGTATGAGGGATGCCACGGTTAACTCCCGAGCGGAGCGAGGGAGTTAAAGTTAGAATCCTGAATGCGAGGGGTTCAAGACCGCCCAAGACAAATACACTTTTTATACTACCTGCTCGTCAATGCCACATTATGTGTCATGTAAAGCTGTCCTAAAGTAAGTCATTATAGCCCTACGGTCTAGCCGGGACATAATGTTGTACTGAATTTCATTAATCCCCAGGGATTAAAGTGATTTGAATTTGGAATGCAACCGTGTAGTCAAAAATGTTTAGGTGCAATGAGATCTGAGTTCGAATGTCGTACTGGCCACTAACAAAATAGATGCCAGAGAAAGAAAAAAGGCGCCAACCGCTCAAATAGCTCCTGAGTCTTATGCTGATAAAATAAATGTACCAAAGATTGTAACTCATCTTTCCAATGTCTTCGCACAACTGTCTTATGTTTCTAACATCACTTTTAATTTTTGATAAATACCTAATTTCTCATATTTAATTACCTACCTACCTATTTTCACTTAAAATAAATATTTAAGCACTTACTTTTTTCAGCCACTACTTTCGATTGCCTCGCAGAAAGTATCAAAAGTAGAGTATGCATCGCGGGCTTAAAAGTGTATTTGTCTTGGGCGGTCTTGAACCCCTCGTATTCAGGATTCTAACCTTAACTCCCTCGCTCCGCTCGGGAGTTAACCGTAGAATCCCTCATACTCGGGGTTCAATATCACGCCCGGGACATAATACACTTCTTTAAGCCCTTGTGGCATAATCTACTATTTAAGCACAGTTACACATTGTTACCCTAGGGGTGAAAGTAACTTATTTAGTCCCGAGACGGGGTTTGGCGCCCGGAACGAAGTGAGGGCGCCAATAGTTCGAGGGACTAAATGAGTCTTTCACCCGAGGTAAACACTGTGCTTTTCATTACAAATACGAGGAAAGTAAAAATAAAAACATGAATTAGCTAAAGAAAAAATGAGGAAAATAAATTAAGATCGAATTGCCGCTTTCCCGCCTATTTTGTTTGTTTCTTTACTGTGGCCGGCCCGCTATTCAGCCATTATTTTTTATTTTCATCATTGGAAAATTGTTGAAACTAAATTATAATAAAGTTATTTAAAACATATTTATTCTCTGATCAATACTTAAATTTAAGTTATTTCAAATTTTACATCGTGGCTGTATAGAAAGTTGGAACATGGTTTAATAGATAATATATGTGGAAAAGAACTAGTTTTTTTAAAAATAAATTTTGACAGCTGTCAGTTGAAAGTGATTCTCCCTAGGGATGAAAAGTGTTACTTTCAGCCCGCTTCTCAGGTCAGTAATGACCTACTTTCAGAGTATGAGTAATGAAAAGATGATTTAATGGTACGTATGTACCTTTTTTTTTTTTTTTTTTTTTTTTTTGAGTAGGGGAAATGCACTTACGCATACCCGCCAACCGGGGGGTTGGACTGGTTATGTCGGACTCTCCACGGGGAGCATGCTCTACCCAGTGGCTCTACCGACTAAAAACCCTACTACTCCCTCTCTTCGTCCATAGTGGGGGAATACGCCGTATAGCTATAAGCCCTGTGCGCGTTCTCCCGGACGGTGCCCGCCTACACGGCGGGCCGGAAGCGACCCCCCCTTCGAGAGGGGAGGCCACGACCCCCCCTTCGAGAGGGGGGGCCAGTGGGGACAGCCGAGGGTGTCGAGCCGTCCCTACCAGGCAGTGGTGGAGGCCTGTGCAATGCCGGCAACGGTACCCCCGTACCGCGCGCCGGCTGGCCTCTACCACGGAGGGGTGCGACACGGCGAGCAGGTGCGCGCCGTCTTCCCCCCCTCCTCGGCCTGCGGAGCTCATCGGCTGCAGGATCTAGCTCCCGCAGCCGCTCCGCCGCTTCCTTAGCGGTCATCACCTCCTCGCAGAAGGTGGCGAACGCTCGCCAAGCCTCTTTGTCTGCCAGCATTGCGATCACAATGCTCGGCAGAGAGAGGTCCTGGCCCACCTTGGCGACTAGCGCCATGCGCTGTGGAGCCCACGTTTGGCACACCGCTAGTGTGTGGTGCGCCGTGTCCTCCACAGCGCCGCACTCATGGCAGAGTGGGGCTGCCTCTCGGCGGATGCGGTGCAAGAATGAGCCAAAGCACCCATGCCCGGTCATTATTTGCACCATCCTGTATGAGAGGGACCCATGCTGCCTCTCCAGCCACTTATCAAGCACTGGAGCGAGTGCCTCCACCGTCCGCCGGCCAGACTCCGGAGCTCTTAGGTCCGCCATCCACAGCCGGACCAGGCTTGCCTGAGCCTCCTTGCGGACGGCCTCCCGCTCTTCGGGGCAGAAGCGGTCACCCGCGGCCCTCTTGGCGGCCGTCCAGCGGTACATGGCCGCCAACACGTCCGCCTCTAACTCCCAGGGAGCGTTTCCCGCCAGCGCGCAGGCCGCGGGAAAACCAACGGTGCGATATGCTCGCACGCTCCGCTGTGCTATCGCCCGCTGGGGCGCTCGGAGGAGGCGGACGTTCATCTTCTTAGACAAGGCCGCCGCCCAGATCGGGGCGCCATAGAGAGCCATGCTCCTCAAAATGCCGGAGTAGAGCCTCCGGCATTTGGACCCCGGGCCGCGGATATTCGGCAACAGCCAGTTAAGGCTGTTTGCCGCTCTCAGCAGCCTGGGTGACAACCCCCGGAAGTGGGGCAGAAATTGCCACCTCGAATCGAGGATCAGACCGAGATACTTGATCTCGGTCTTCACCACCGTTCGGACGCCACCGAGCACTATTTGTGCGTCAGGTGGCGCCGGAGGTTGTCGCGAGCCATGGAACCAGATGGCCTCGGTCTTTTCGAGCGCCACCGTGAGTCCGAGGCGACCGATTCGGTCGGCCACGAGGTCTCCTCCGACTTCCGCAAGCGGAGCCGCGTCCCTGAAGGACTTCCCCCGGGCAGTGACGAGCGTGTCGTCAGCGTAACAGATTACGCTCATGCCCGGAAGGAGTGCGCCGCGGAGGAGCCAGTCGTAGCCTATGTTCCACAGGAGCGGCCCCAACACCGACCCCTGTGGAACCCCGGACTCGACGCTATAGCGTCGGATGGCGCCCGAGCTGTCTGAGAAGACAATTGCCCGATCTCTGAGGTAGCTCTCAACGAGTCCCTGTAAATACAGGGGTACTCGGAAGTACCTCAGGGCCTCCAATATTGTAGCGTGAGGGAGGGAGTTGAAGGCGTTCTTGATATCGAACGATATCGCAATCACTCCCTCCTCACACTTTTCAGCCTCCAGGATGAGTTCCCGGAGATGAGCCAGGGCGTCAATGGTGGAACGCCGTGCCCGGAACCCAAACTGGGCGCCTGCCAGGTCCGGGCCTACCTCCCGTAGGTGCTCGAGAAGGCGGTAAGAAACCACCTTCTCGAATATCTTCCCTACTTCATCCAAAAGGATGATCGGACGGTAGGCCGAAGGCGAGTCAACTGGACGCCCTGCCTTTTGGATAAGGCAGAGCTGACCCACCTTCCAGATCGCGGGGAACCTCATCTCCCGGAAACACCGGTCGAAGAGGTCCCTAAAATTGCCCTCCATTTGGCCAGCCGCTATGGCCACGACCTTGGCTGGCAATCCGTCTGGACCTGGCGCCGTCTTCTTGGCCCGCCACTGGAGCACCACCGCTCCGAGCTCCTCCGCAGAGATAGCGGGGACCTCCTCGGACTCGTCAAGAGCGCCGCGACACGGAGGCATCGCCGGCGGGACGAAGTCCTCGCAGCGGGCCGGGAACAGAACCCGGACCACCTGCTCCAGGAGAGCCGAGTTGAGAGTCTCGGTCAGGGGAGGGCCAATGGGACGCAGCTGGGCGCGTGCCGTTTTATATGGCCTCCCCCACGGGTCTTGATCGAGACTCTCGAGCATTTCTGCCCGGGCCCGATCCTTGGCCTGACGAATGGCGTACTTCAGGGTGCTCCGTGCCGCCCTGTACGCCTCGTAGAGGTTGACCTCCTCGTTGGGGTCGGCCCTCCTCCGCCGGCGTTTACAATTTGTATACGCTCTCCGGGCCGCAACGCAGGCAGCCCGGAGACCCGCGATCTCCTCCGACCACCAATAGACAGCGTGTCGGGGATCGGGGCGGCGGGACCGAGGCATGGAGAAATCACACACCTCGGTCAAGGAGTCCCTGAGTTGGGACGCGGCCTCCTCTACGTCGACGTCGGGTCGGGGTGGGCAGAACCACCCCTGGACGAACGCAGCCTCTCTCGCCATTCCGCGGTCGAGCCGCGATAGGGCCCAACGTGGGAAGGGAGAGTCCGGCTTCGGAGCCCTGCCTTGTGGGCCCCGGTTGGAGATCTCGAACCTGATGTATTTATGGTCCGAAAGAGTCTCCACCGGGTCCACACGCCAGTCTGCGATGAGGGCAGCCAATGCGGGGGTGGCGAAGGTGACGTCCACCACCGACCCACCATTGTAGCGGACACACGTGTGCGCCGTGCCCCTATTCACTAGGGACAGGCCACACGTCACCGCCCACGTCTGGAGGACCCGACCACGGTAGGTTGTGGTTGGGTTACCCCACGCTGCCGACTTCGCGTTGAGGTCTCCGGCGAGGACCACCTGTCTTGGAGCCAGCCGGCCCAAGACCGCAGACAGGGAGACGAGGAAGTCCTCGAACTCCCTGAGAGGCCGGGTGGGGGAGAAATACACTCCCACCACAGCGAAATCCCCTCCGGAGACGGCGACATACCCGGACCCCTTTTCCAATAAGGAAAGAGGGGGAAAGCCCGGGGCAGGCCGGGTAAGGACGGCCACTACTCCATCTAGATCGCCAAACCAGCGATCCAAGATGTAGTACGGCTCAGCCACCACCGCGATGTTCACCTGCCATTCGGCCAGGGTCTGGGCCATCAGATCCTGGGCCGCACGGCAGTTATTCAGGTTACCCTGAAGAAATTTGCAATGTCCGACTTGATACATCATTCGGACATTGCACCATCTTGCGCCGACGACGGGCCGGCACCAACAGCAGCGGCGGCCTTAGGCGGCGCCGGCTGTTTTCCCTTCTTGGGAGGGGGGGAGCACTTGCTCCCCCTCATGACATGCCCGGCTGGCCGGCCACTAGCGGCGCAGACCGCGCACTTGGGCTCGGCCGCCTTGCAGGTGCTTGCCTTGTGCCCCTCGGCTCCGCACCGGAAGCAAAGCTCCGAGCGGTCTACCGAGGAAGGGCAGTGCGGCCTGGTGTGGCCGGTGCCCAGGCACTTGAAGCACCTGAGCGGCTCGTCGTCGATGGCGCAGACGGATGCCGTGCTCAGGCCGATCGCCAGACGACCAGCCTTCAGCACGGCTTTGGCGGCTGCGATGGGGCATTGAACGCGCAATGTCCCAGCGCCTCTGCGGCCGGTGCGAATTGCACCGACCTTCAGCTGCTCCACCGAGCAGCCGCCGACCTTGGCCACCTTAGCGGTGACCTCCTCTACAGTTGCGGACGCATCCAGGTCCCCAACTTGCAAGGAGGCGCACTTCTCTGGGCGGACCACATTGGCCGCACCCGCCACCACCTGTCGCAGCTTATCTGCGAAGGTGTCCGCCTGGGAGCCGCTCTGTGCTCCCGGGAACTCAAACAGGCGAGCGCCCGTTTGAGTGGTGCGGCACCTTCTCGGCGTGGCGCCTAAGGCAGCGACATCGCCGATGGCCTCTCGAGCCCGTTTCAAAACGGTCTCGTAGGTCTCACCCTTTTTGACCGCCTCGTCCGTCAAGGTCACAATGACAGCGGACGATCGGGGTGAGACCAACTTCTTTTTGGCGGCTTGGTTGGCCGCCGGTGCAGGAGAAGGCTTGCCCGCCGCCTTCTTCCCCTGCCTCTTCTTGGCCGCCGCGGAAGTGGACGCGGGAGCCACTTTGGGGGCCTCGGCCTTCTTGGCCTTGGCCTTGGCCTTTCGGCCGACGACCTTATTCCAGCCTTCGTTGGCTGGGGTCGTCGACGGGAGGAGCACGTCCTCCTCCATCGGCACCTGCGGTGCCGGAACGGCCTTCGGAGCCTCAGCGACGGCGAGGGACAGAACCTCTGCGCTGGGTGCCACCGAAGTGGGGGCCTTGGTCTTCTTGCCCTTGCCCTTGCCCTTAGGCGGTGGGGGAGGCTTGAAGACCTCTGGCACCGTCACAGGCTCAGCAGTCTTCTGCTCAGCAGCCTTCTGCTGAGCAGCCTCCTGCCTGAGCTCGTGAGCGAGCGGCGGACGGAGCCTCTTCTCCGGGAGGAGGCGGTCCTCGATACCCGCAAAGCGGGTACGGGTGTAGTTCCGCTCCTCCGCGAACTTCCTTTCCAGGAAGGCTTCTAATCTGGCCTCCATGCCCATTGAAGCCGGAACCGGGATGATCGGCTCCGGAATGGGTGGAGGCGCCTTACGCGTCGCCGCTCGCAGGGCGGCCAGCTCTTTCGCCATATTAGCGAGCTCCTCCGAGAGCCGCTTGACGGTCTCCTTCAAGGCAGCAGTCTCGTCAGAGACGCTCCTCTTCGCCATCTCAGTGGAGATGCCAAGGAACGACAGAGCGCGCTCCTTCAAGGCCTTCTTGAGCGAGGCCTTGCCAGCTTGGTTGGCAATGGCAATGATATCTTCCGCGTCCAGTTTCGCGAAAGACTCAAGGTCTGCCACCGCCATTGAGGAGTAGTCCACCTTACTACTCCTCTTCTTCGCTACTATCCGCTCTACTGCGACGGCCTGCTCCTTGAGCTCAGCCGCCAGCAAAGAGCGCTTTGCCGCTAGCTTGGCCTTGCTAGCGGCTAAAACCTTTTCTTCGTCGTCCGACTTAATCGTGCGACCACCGACCGCGCGACCACGACCGCGCTTGGCCGTCGGCAGTTTCGACGAGGATTTCGTCGATCCTGAGTCGGAGAGGGACGCAGGCGCCACGCGTTTGCGCGGCCTTAGGTATTTGCCGCGAATGCCATCGGCATCGCTCACCATCGAGTCCGCGTCAGACGTTCCGACATCCGAGTCGGACATCTCGATGTCCTCGGGGCAAAAGAATTTGCTGCCCGAGACAACAGAGGCAGGCTTGCCGGATGAACCAGCAGCCAGTTTGGGTACCGAGGTACAAGCTGGTCCGGGTGACCTGTCCTTAGGAGGACCAGCCACACCGGAGGCGGGTGACCTATCCTCAGAAGGACCAGTCACACCAGGGGCGGGTGACCTGTCCTGAAAAGGACCAGCCACACCGGGTGTGGGTGACCTGTCCTGAGAAGGACCAGCCACACACGGGGAGGTAGACCTATCCTGAGAAGGACCGGTCTCGCCAGAAAGAGCTGCTGCTGCAGCCAAGTCCTGAGAAGGACTCGGCCCGCGCGCTAGGGACTTTTCAGTCATCTCCGACATTGCGAAAACAGCCAGGGTTTCGGTCGCAATGAAGGCCACAAGTTGTTGCCGTTGTCCAGTGCCACTCCGTTACGGTGGTCACTGGAACAACGTTGCCCGGGGTATACTGCGAGGAAGTCACTTGTGGGGCATACCCCTGGTACGTATGTACCTGGTCTTATCAGGGTTCAAAATCAATAGTATATTACTGCAAGAAAGATAATTTTATTTTGTATTTTAGTACTAGTTATCATATTCGAAGTTTTGTAAGTACGTATTGAAAAGTTAAGCTGAAAGGCCTTTGGTGGTTGTAGGCAATGTGACAAGGGCAACTGGTCATTGCTGACATATGACATCGAGCTGTTTATTGTAATCGGATCAGTGTTTAACTAGCTCAGGATTAACGACTGTATCTTTGTGCCTATCTGTATGTAACTAGGTCATTAATATTCAGAACATCGGTGCATTTCTAGGTTACTGATTACGTATTCCTTCCCACAGCCTATGGCGCCGGGTGCTGCTGAAATAGTTAGAGCAAATAATTCACAGACGCAAGAGCACGAAGATTAGGTCGTACCTCGTACTCTCGGAGCCGTTGTGTAAATGAACCAATCCCGAGACAGTAGATTGCACTACGGAGGACCTTAGTTAGAAGATGCGCATCGGTAATCATTCATTTGAATCGTTTGCTCAATGTGATTTGAAAATGGAACCTTCTTTTTGAATGCAAACATTCCTTGGACATAATGCCACACAGCGCCATCTTGTCCCAAGTGGCTAATTATAGTCCGTTATTACAACGAACATTGTGACAAAAATAATGCTCCATTACAGTAATTACGGTCAACGACATGACAGGCTACCTATTTCTAGTCAGTCCTACTTTTTTTTTGCAATTTCATTTGGCAAGAGCAAGACAAAGTTTAGATGTGTATACTATTATGGATTGCTGTCTAGTTATAACTAAGTTGATATACCTTAATTGCTATGTAACGGCTGTAATCTGTTTGGATACCTAATTAAAATAAATAAATAAATAACCGGAAATGGGTAGCCTGATCTGCCGTTGACTGTGCTACATTTTGAAAAAAAAAAATTTTTTTAACACAGTCGCTTGAAAAGTGGTTTTTATCGGAAAGGTACAATCGCCTTCAGATATATGTATTGAAGCAGACAAATTGAACAGATACTTCTGATCAGTTTTCCAGCCAATAACTTCAATACACCCAAGTTACCATTAATATCTAAACATCAAATTACTTCATTCATTTCTGAACATGACACGCATCGATGACACGTGTCATACCTGTCACCGCCAGATATAGAAATAGGGTGTTACTTTCAGGGTGAGAGAATTGTTAATTAAAAATAATGATTGCATACAGGCGAAAGAAACGCTACGAGCGATCTGTTTTACACTAGGAAATAGCCTAATACAAAACTAATTTATATCATTCTGCTTGGGAGATTTCAGGGAGTTACCGAATAATAACACATATTAGTAAAATGTTTGTTGTAATAGTAAAACGAGTAGGTAATATTCTTAGTCTAATAATAATCTATTTTAAATCAAGGCAATGGAACTCCGTTGGATTCATAAATGCTGTGCCAGAAGTCTATTACGTCACTGTCAGGTCTGGTGCCAATATTTAGAGTGTTGTTGATAGCCATGAAGCCTTTTCTTTCATTATCATATTTTGGCCAAATGACACCCATAGAATCGTCCGGAGTCGGATTTCTGAAAAGAAATAAAATGTTCAACAACCTCAAACAAATAGTGGAAACATAGTTGGGTATGAAATTGTTCCACTTTTTCCTCACTGCGTGCCTTTAGGCCTCTAAAGGACAGGTCAACAGAAATAATATCTAAAAAAACATAAGGTACTGGCATTAAACGGTCCGTTACTAAGCATACTCTCAGGACAAACACACTTTACGGACAATCAGACCTTACGCGAAACATCAGTCAGATCACAGTGTTTGTCATTCAGAGTTGTAATTCTGCTGCAGGAAGGTAGAGTACCCAGACCTAATTGGGCCGCATTTGTGTGATTGTAAGACCCAATGTTTACCGATATTAGCATTTCTGACGACACACTATATTTGGACTTATTTTTTCAAGGGCAGGGGAAAGTGTAAGAAAAATGATGATCACTGAAGCACAAGACTGACTCAGGATGATGGTAAGTCATACGTTTTGCAATGCATGGCAATCATTACTTACCCGTATTTGATGAAGTTGGTAAATAGAGTGCACGTTTCATTTATCATGCGGTATTCTTCTGAGCGAATGTCGACTGGGTCCGTCTCTATTTTATCGTCGAATAGGTACCTCAAGTCTTCTCCATGGCCAGTTCCACGTATGCCATACTGGACTGCAAACGCAGAAAATGCGTTTCTCCTTGACACGGAAAAGAATTTGTAAAGGTATTTACTAGACTGCCCACTTGGCATATATTTCAATAATCGATTCACGTTATTCGCATAAAGATGATCATTAAAGAAGGAAATACTTTCTCTTATAGTGTCGTTACCACTTATAGATTCGTTTCCGAAATAACGTGTTTTAATTTGGTCATAAACCCTCACAACTTGTTCGTGTGAAATTTCATGCACTACCTCAAAAGGAACCAACAAATCTAAATTCAATTCTACTGCCTTCATAAAAACTTCGATTCGTGGAATTAGTATGTTGTATTCATCATTTGTATATCCTATTATCAAGTCTTGATCATGAATATTTCCGTTAATGATTGATTCATTTGGAGTCTCAACCAAGAATCTTTCCTGTCCAAAGTTTTTTTCTGTTGAAGGTACAAAAGCAAATGTTTTGAGTGGGTTAATCCATAGAGCATCTCGTGAAATTACTGGTGGTGATGTGTGTATTAAGTCGTCAGCTGGCACGCTTTGTAGGAAGTGCAAAAGTTCTTTAGGATCGTTAGTGTTGAAGCCCAAGGTCTTGGCGAGTGAGAAAGCACGTCTTCGGGGCTCAAACGGTTGTGCCCAGTCGACAAACGGGACACCACTCATAGAAATTCCTCTTTTGAATAGTCCTTTCGACATTGGTGACATCATGTGGTATATCACCGATACTCCACCAGCACTCTGACCCATAATAGTAACCTCTTCAGGATTTCCTCCAAATGCACGAATGTTATCACGTACCCATCTTAATGCAAGAACCTGGTCTTTCAATCCGGCGTTTCCAGGGACATCTGCGCTATCTATGTTAAGAAATCCTAGAGCATCGAGACGGTAATTTATTGTGACCAAAATAACTTCATGTTCAACCAAAAAATCTGGACCGTATATTATGTCATCTCCAAAACCACTTTTAAAGCCGCCTCCATGAATGAATACAAGGACTGCTAGAGGCTTCTGTGGAGCCAAATTTGGCGTATAGACGTTTAAAAACAGGCAATCTTCGCTGCCAGGTAGATATTGCTCCGTAACTATATCAAATTGAATGCAAATGTCACCATGCTTGGTCGCGTTCCTTACGCCCTGCCACGCCTTAGCTGGTTTTGGTTCCTAAAAATACATTTCGTATTAGGAAAAGAAAACATAATTTAATATGCTATTCTAATCTAATCTAGCAACATAGTATTTTAATAGAACAAATTATGAATGACGTCTTTGTAACACCAGACTGTTTCAAATTTTCTCTTATTTATTCACAGGCCATAAAATCATTGAATTTATTACAATAAAAATACACCTTGCATATTGCGGGCATATTATGACTTTTAAAGTTTGTGCTAATCGCACAAACGCGCAAACAAAGGTGTGACGCTTTCAGTTTTTGTGTTCTGCGATCTATCTTGGAATCGTACCTTCATTTACAAACTCCGGAAGGAAGGAAGGAATCCGAGATTCAAATGTATACAGCTATTTATGTTACATACGTGTTATTAAATGTTATGCGTGCGTGTTATGTTAATCGACATTCGTTTTGTTTTTTTCTTTTGAAGTTATTTGAAATGTTTATCGTGGCATTCACGAGTATGAGCTCCATGCATGAGCATGACAAATATTTAAATGTGTTAACTAACTTTTGAGAGCTGTGGTAATAGTGCATACTGACATGAAATGAATAGAGGAATTTAAAGCAGTTATCATAATTATCCATATTTTCATGCACGTTTTGTTTAATTGACCGTGCGTAATTAATGGGGTGTCAAGTGATCAACCTGGCCATATTTGCAAAATAAACATTGTCTGAAAATGAAACAGGATGGTATGAATCCTTGAATATTCTGACCACTCAGGCACTGACGTTTAGGCAAAAATTGCAGAAATGTACATAAATGTTACCTTGAATCTTAAGTCCCCTACAGGTGGTTCTGCGTAGGGTATTCCTTTGAAGCTGTATACTTCTCCAAGGCCGGTGGTCAGCGGCCGTCGTTCACCTTCCAACCATCCTTGTTGCACTTCTACCTTAACTAGTTCCATCCCATGGCAATATTTTGAGAATTAAATAATTGACAGGTAAGAAGTATCAGTAACGTAGGTCAAATAGTGGATTGGTACGTGAACCGGTTTTTCTCCAAAGCTATGTCACTCATCATCACGCAGCACTCCGCTCACTATATTACCTACATCCACTATTCTTTCAATGTAACCCTCACATCTTCCATCTTGTAAGCATAGTACCCAGATACATTAACTCTCTGATTTCCTCCAGATCACCCCCAATATTCACGTGACATTATGTCATACTATTACTCATGCTGAGATATCCTTATATATTGGCTTTGTATTTTCAATAATGTAATGTCTTTCTGTACTAATGGATTTGCTGTTGGATATCAGAATAAATAAAGATAAAGATAAAATTATCGTCATAAAAGAACGAGAATATCAAAATAAAGAAAAGTCTAACAGAGAAATGTAAAATAAAAAACTTTCCAAACAACAATACTCAAAAATCGGGATTGACGCTTTATTTAAGTATTCCTATTTTAGAGAAAACGATATCTTTAACAAAGTATGCATGCATCATTATTATTTTGATTGGCGTCGGTACCAGGTTCCATACATACTGTGTCTACCGTCCTTCGAGAGGTTTTGAGAGCAATATTTTTTAAGTGAGCCTATATCGAGCCACTGCTGAGCGAAGGCCTCCCTCGTATCCAAAGCAATATAGGTAAGTAAGTAAAATATAAGTAACTTATTGCAAATGAAATTGCGATTGCTCTTTACTACTCTCGACATGTTAACTTAACAAGCTCTACCAGATAGTACAATCGCCATCGTATATATTGCAGCCAACAAGGTGACCAAATTCTTCTGATCATTTTCACAGCCAATAAGTTCAATACACCCAAGTTACCAATAATATATGAACATTCATTACTTCATAAATATCTGAACAGCTGCTAGTCACTCACTCCTATACATACGTTACAGTATGTCACCTGTCATTTCCAGATAATAATGAAGTAATGAATGTTGAGATATTCATTAGTAACTTGGGTGTATTGAACTCTTTGGCTGTGAAACTGATCAGAAGTATTTGGTCACCTTGTGTGCTTCAATGTAACTGATGACGACTGTACAAGATTTACGTGTATTATTTTTCTCAAATACATAGAATATTAAGATTTTTTAAAACTTGCCACTGCCAGGACTATGAATATCACCGACCGCTTCATAGTAGTGCTTAGTCCAACTAAGTCTATCAGATATGTTGAAGACATTTTATAGTACATAATTATCTTAGGAGCAATAATTATTTGAATTGCAAATAAATTACTTTTCGGGGTTATAAAACATGTGTAAATAATGAATAGGTACCTACTTTAAGTTAGGGTTCCTTGTCAAGTTACGGAAAGAAAAAAAAAAAGAACCAGTAGGCACTGCCTGCCTAGCGATTGTCAACAAACATTACTTCACATCGCGAAGGAGTACGCTCACTTCAATCGTGCTTCAAAATTGCTATTCACTTCACTTCGAATATTCTCCCCATTTGTAGGAATAAGTTTTCAAATCTCATCAACGATCGTTGGCATTTAAGAGAAGGCCAATATCAAAGTGAAGTGAAGCTTGAAAATGCCAGGTAAAAAAACCAGGTTGTCGTGGGTGGCTTAGTACCGGTGGTAGTGGTAACCGCGGGTCAAGTGGGCCTACGAGCACTCTGAGGCGTCTGCTGGGGCCGCGGCGCCCAACCGGTTGGAGGGGACCAGTGATCCGTGGATGATCCCCAAGTGTGTCCCGAACCAGCCGAGCCGCCCTTTGAGTGGCTCGTGGTTGCGGGCCCAGTAGGGTCTGCGTATGGAAGGAGCTAGCGGGCCGGAGTTCGGGGGTGCATTACACGGCGTCGACAAAGACGGTGAAAGTGCCTGCGTACTCTAGGCGCTTCGTGCCCTCCCCCGTTGATGGGAGGTTCGGTTGGAGGGGGCTAGCACTGGTGGCGCAGAAGTGAAGTAAATCTTTCGTGGATCCAGCTTTGCAGCCAAAGTGGCTAATGAATGAATAATAAAACATATTCACTGATTTACCTAATTAATTTGTAACAGCAAAGAGGAAGCAAAACCGTTCGACCACTACGAACAGCCAGTCAATACTTAGGTACCTACTCTTAAAATTATAATTTTTACTGTATGTCCTCTATCATTTAGCATTATGAAAGCTTAATCTTTATTAAAGATGGAAATTTAATTTACCACATTAAAAAAACCTAAGATTAAATGTGTTTTCTAGTATAATTATAACTGGCTATTTAGCAGTAAAAATTACTATTCACTGATTACGAGGTTTAACTGTAACAGATTACCTCTGCTTAGCATAGCAAAAAAAACTATAATATGCCTACAAAAAATGTAAATGTTTAAATGGTTTAATGATAGTAGATAATGTTGTTTGAATGAAGTGTTACTTACATAATAAGTCTATAAGCGTCACCTAACTATCCATTCAATTTGCATGAAAATGGTAGTTTTTACTAGATCTTGCGTATTTAAACTTAAATAATGTGGAAAAGAATACGTTATAGTGGGTAGTTTTCTGGAACAACTCTCAAAACTCGATTTCAACTGAAGCATAGACTCAAGCCAGTGATTGGTTAAATTCTTATTATTTGTGTCAATCACCGGCTTTAATTTATTCTTGAATAAATATTCATACTTGAATCGCATGGTTGGTTCGTATACCTGCTGGCCTCATCGTAGACGTTCGAATCTCGTGCGGACCGCACGCAAACTTGTACGGTGCGTTCGGCACGCCACACCACCGCACATTGATCGTACCGCACCAAACGGTCCAGTGCTTTCCGAGCTACTACACTGTGTTATTATTCAGTTAAGGAATACTTAGAGGATAAACTATAGTATAAAATAAATAAAATACCTACATTTATAATAATATTTAAGTAAAACAATAAATATGTATTTAGGTGATGTGTAATTTATAAATGTCTGCCCCTCTCTACTCCATATGGCTATGCCTTCCAAGGTGCATGTGTACTCTTGATGCTAAACCTATGTGTCTATAGTATAAGGTCTCATGTAATGCCATTGTAATAAATAAATAAATAAATCACGTCAACTTAAAAAACGTAAAATCGCGTTTGTTGCGGCAACCGTCGTAGCTACTACACCTATAATGAAGAAGAGAAAGAAAAGAAGAGAATGGGCAAAATTCTATTTAAGAAACAGAGAGTCTTATAGTCATATGCGGCTTATAAAAGACCTTGATGATGAAGATTGTATAAATCTCCGCTTCAGTTCCGTAGGAAAATCTTTGTAGAGTTCTAAAATTTCATTTTTTTTTCTTTGTAATATTTACGAACTCTTGGCCTGACGACGCCATCGCTTCCTACCTACGTGCGTCACGCACGGAGGTAGAATTGCGTCCAAAGCGCTAAATGGTCCGGTGGCTCGGCCACACGTTCGAACCCCGTGCGGTCCGTACCAAATCCTGTGGCAAAACCATTGAACCGACCGTATACCGGCAATAATAATAATAATATCCGGCGGACCGCTGAACACACACTCGAATATGGTCCGGACCACACCATGTTCGTGGTGCGCTCCGCACGAGATTCGAACATCTGTTAGGGCTTTTACATTGTCAAATGCGTGCATACTCGTACCTCTGCAGCAAATAAGAAATCGTATAGGTATACATACACCTTTGCTGTAGAAAGGAAGGTCATCTACTAAAATTATTGGAAGAAAAGGTCCTTAAATCGATACCAGGGCTTCCCGTACGTATGATTGTGTATTGTGTCCATATTTAAAATACTACTAATACCTACTAAGGAAGGTCATCTACTAAAATTATTGGAAGAAAAGGTCCTTAAATCGATACCAGGGCTTCCCGTACGTCTGATTGTGTATTGTGTCCATATTTAAAATACTACTAATATGCGGTGGAGGGACGCGTCATTGCAGCTTTTAAACTATCTCTACTTTAATTACTTTCGACCACGCAATAATGGATTTTTAACAAAACAGTACATAGAAAGCCTTATATATCTTCTAGAAGTTTAGGCTCAATTTTTCTGTAACGGAGCTTAATGTGGGCCAAGCCATGGGTAGAAGCTTATAAAAACTCAAATGGAGTCGATTGTTTGTCACAAAAGTATAACAAAAGGATGAAAGTCGTTTCGGAGAACTGTCCACTGCTCTCGTACTAAAATGGTTGACCCGCTGTTTGCACAATCATAGGTTTCGTTTTATAGGGGTTTCGGGTTTAAGGGAAGCTGTAAAAATACAGATAGTCTCCGCAATTGCCGGCCGACAAGGATGGAGAAGGGCAACTTTTTTGGTTATTTCAAAAAAGTTTCTTTATTTCATGGCATGGGACAGAACTGAGAATAGAACTTTATGGAATAGCAATATAATAATGGTGAATAAAATGGAATTCCAATTTTTAAATCTCTTTTTTAAAACGGCTGTAGTAAGTTAAAAATATGCATATAGCGCCAAGGTGTGAGTTCGATCCTCGCCCAAGACAAACACACATGGTGATGAACATCTTCATTTGTTCTGAGTTCCGACCTTCTTTCACGTAAAAACTACTGGATGGATTTTAATTAAACTTTACAATAATATCGCTTATGCACCTGAAAAGCACATAGGTTACAATTTATAAAGATTAATCTTACTTTTTTTAACCTAAGTCCACGCGGACGAAGTCTCGGGCGGCCGCAAGTATAAAAAATATATCGATTGCGATTATCTTTGCGTTCACAACAACATTTTGTAATTGTATATTTGATACTTTATTCACGCCAGGATAATTCATATTTGAATAAAAATATTGCTTTTTGTGAGTCACTCACCACCCCTCGTAGGGTCACTAACATTATCACAATACCATCTATTTGTAAACATAAGTAGGTTTAATACACAGGTTTTGAATTAGCGTTAATTGTCACTATGTTCCATTAGCATTAGCCATAAATCTGGCATACAAAAAATTGACGGAAGGAACTTCAACATAATATTAATTACATTAAGTATAAAACGAATCAAATGATTTTATGTCAAATCCAAGTAATAAAGGGAATAAAAATTTAATTAAAATAAAGATATCACATCAGAAAATGTACATTGTTAGGTAAAAATCAATTAATGGGATGGGATTATATCGGCAATACGATTTTCCGATTTTTTAAATCGATTCAGCAGGATGCGATTTCCAAACGATTCGAATCGTATGGTCGGAAGTTTGTATGAAAAAATCGTATCATCAAAAAGTAAAAATACTACATAATCGGCCTATATACGTCCCACTGCTGGGCACAGGCCTCACCTCAACTATGAGGTGGAACAAGCCATACTCCAACACGCGGGCTCAGTGCGGGTTGTTGGAGGGGTGTAAGGTTAGTAAGCAACCTTATTGTCAGATGTTATCAAGCCGCCCTAAGGCCTCTGACTAGGCTTAACAATGCTAATGCAAATTAAATAATATTTATGTTATGATCTTTGATAATATAAACATTTCAGCGGGACTTAGTATCTACTACACAGAAAGTTAATTACTTATTACATCTTTGTTGAAAATAATCTCGAGTTAGCTATTTTATGGACTGCGGCAAGTATGAAATGAATGAAGGTAGGTAGGTTGGTAAGCAATTTTATACCGCATCCGCAGCTAGAACAGCAGACTCTTTTGTTCGTTGTAGTTAGTACTACGATTCGATATAATAAATAATTTAGGTGAATTTCTTAAAGTACGTCTCCACCAGTGAAGTCAAGCATTTGGACGTTCTTTATTAAAAGTGATACAGGTGGGCAGTGTAATTTATGTTCCCAAACTGTGAAAACGAAAGGAAATACTACCAATCTAAAAGGACATCTAAAACGACACCATAAAGACGCTTTTCCAGACTCCGATTAAATTTTTGATACGATCTTTAAAGATCGAATGAGATCGATTCAAGCGATACGATCTAGATCGTGGATCGATTCACGGGGTTACGATCCATTACGATTCAAATGATTGATACAAAGCTAAAATTTGGGCAACCCTAATTGACATAGTTTTGCCGCCAAAAGCGTGCACGTGAAAAAAAGGTAATAAAAAAGTTAGGTCTTCTTTTTCTTAAAAAAAGTTAATTAAGGCAGTGGACACATCAGCTTTTTCCTAAACACATGGAAATAGCAACGGTGAGATAAAAGCCCTACTAAATTTGGAAAATTTGAAAATACAAGGGCACGTTTTAATATTAAACTTAACATAAAAAGGTTGTCTTTATTGTAATTTTTTTCCTATGGTAGTGGTACAGTTGTAATACACCCCGCTGTTGTGAGCCACCCCATTTTACGGTACCAAAACTGTCCACAAAAATGACGGTTCTAAAATAATTAAAAGCACTCAGAAGGAATCTTCAATAGGCAGACAGCGAATGGAGGCCGTGGTACTCACTAGAGTTAGGCTAGAGGCACGGTAGCATGCTCGTCATACGTTGAAACTGAAGTGGTCTACTGAACCTGGATGAACAATACTTACGAGTGGGTAGCCTAAAAAACTTAGGAAACTTGCTGCTGTAAAATGCCTGAATTGCATTTTACGTGTTATAATTATGTAATTATTTGTTGACTTTCTTTCTGTTTGTTATTAGTATGCCAGATTAATGGCCTAACATAGTGGCACTTCATGCTTATCTGTAAACCAATATATTGTCACTTATAAAATTTAAAATGGGTGTGCCAGAAAATTCCTATTCACTCTTGCCTTGAAAATACCAAGGTTGTATGTATCCGGAAACACAGACGCAGAGAGGGCGTTCCACTCCTTAGCGGTGCGGACCAGAAAGGAAGCACCAAACCGCTTAGTTCGGCCGCTGTAGAGTCGACCACATGGGGTGAAAGCCCTAACGGCGTCTTGTAGGCCAGTAGTAGAAAGTAGAGAGTGGTATTCAAGTCATCGAAGTTTCAATGTTTACAAAAAATGATCTATTAAAAATGAAAATTATTGTTCTCTTTTGATTTCACATAGTGTTTCGATTGACTCCGATAAGGGATGACTCACAACAAGGAACATTTTAGCCAAAAAGTTGCTTAATCACAATATCAATTCTCCTGGTGTTAATAACATTGATAGACACGGTCGTATCATATAGTTTAGGTATTATCTTCGGAATTCGATACGAATTGGTGAACATAATATTAACTAATAAACTCCAAATAGTGTTTCGAGTCACCCCATTTCACATTATTAGGATTGACTAGGTATTTTACTGCTGCAGCTCGACAATGCGATTTCAGGCAAAGATTTAAAAATTGTGTAAAGGCTATAAAACTACAAACTAAAATTTCTCTCATAAATCACTTTTAAAAATACTTTCCTAGAAAACAAAACAGGCGTGTCGTGTATGTGTACAAATACATGCCTGGTTAGAAGAAAAAAAACAATCAACCACGCCGAGGGCGGCTTACGTTAGGCTGTATGAACTTTATTTTCTTTACTTTTCAATTCACGACTATGCGGTAACACAGAAATTTCGAGAATGTTTGTTGAGTTTTTATACCGAGGACAAGATTTAAATTAGGTTAACTACATAAACTATAAAATATTAAACGGAAGACCTCGTTTGACAAAATTTTCTCCGTGGTTTTCGCCATTTTAGGTTTTTTTTTAGCTTCCATTGCCACAACGAACTAAATAAAAAGTTGCGTCATAAGCATGAGTTAGCTGTTTTACACCGAAGCCGTAAACACAATGTCAAAAAAAAATTTAGCTGTTTTCATTTTGGCGCGTAATACGATACATTTTTCACGCTGATTTACTTTGCCTACTTTCGCAGTTGCTTTTTCTTTAAATTGGTAACATAAATACTAAAATCGTAAAAATGTTTTCCCCTGAAGAACAACAAATTGAAATTTGCCTACTGAAGTCTAATTTAGAAAAAATCGGAGATGATTTGTCTGTTCAAGTAAGTGCGTATTTTGTAAATACACTGCTCAAAAGCGTCTAGGGATATCTCAAGCATTTTAATACAAAGTATAGCTAATTGGGAGGCTGTAAAAATTAAAATATTGAAACCAACGTAGAAATTTTTAGAACACAGAAACTGCTATATCTGCCCTTTCAGATTGTATAAAGAAATTCATTGCAGTAGCATTATTGTAAGGACGTTAAAAAAGTCAGATTTTTCTTTTAAAAGGTGTCAAAATTTTAGCAAAACCAAAGGTTTTTTTTTAAATATTCTTAACCTTTATCTTATGCCTCTGTCCTCGCGTTGTTCTAAGATAATGCTCAACTTGTAAACAAACTTAACTTTATGAAATATTTGAAAAATGATATCCCTATGATATCCCTAGACAGTGTTGATGTGTGTAGTTGATGTTCAGCCTTGTTCAGCTAGTTTAATAGCATGTCGTAATCCTTTCAAGGCACAATCACGAATAGCACAAAATCTATTCGCGAATGGCACAATTATTATTTTTAGCATGGGCTGATGGTGGATTAAAATCTCGAAAATATTAATTTGTGCTATTCGTGTATACCTACATTTTGTTTGTGTTGTTTAAAACTGTACTCTTATTTTGTTAATTTAGAAATTGGCTAGGCAATGTTTTTTTTCCCACTACCTACTAGCCTGCGCGCAAGTGATAGAAAGCGGTTCAGCTTAAGTTCACTTGTTCTTACTTTTCCCCCGTCGCGTCCTGCCGTTGAAATACTTCAGGCGGTGACTAGGACTTGCGTGCAGACTAAATTACAATACTAATAAAAAGAAGTGATAAAAGTTTCCAACAATTTCTAACAAAAATACGCACTCTTTATTAGGTAGTTTCATTTTGTTTCCTTCAATCCGTTGAACACAGACGTCCATTAATTTATGAAATACTTGCCTCAGTAATATTGCCTTCCACAGAACATTATCTTGAAAGGTGTTATTAAAGTCATCCGTACCTATTTCATCACAGTCGTGCGTGAAACCCCCAACTCCCACAAGTGTCTTTTTCAAACAAGTAGCAGTTGCGCGGGACTGCACATACCACAATGCATAGCAGCCAGCAGAAAATTAGTTCGTTGGCTGGCTGCCGTGTCTCACGCTGCTTGAAATATTCGGCGTACGGGGCAATCCCGCGTGCATGATGTAGTTCCCACGTTGAAAACAACATTAATCAGTGAACGCAAACAGTCTTAAAGCGAGAAAAAATGGCTTGATAAAGCTATTTAGTCAGAAGAAAAAAAAGTTAATGAGACCACAGATTCACGTTATGTGTATTTGCTCATAAAATAAAATAAAATGAAAACCGGCGGGCAAACAGTTCGTGTTGCATCGATACAAATGAGGGAAAACTTCGTGGTTTATTTCTGCTCAATTACTGATTTTCATGTCCGCCAAGTTTACATGTCCGATAAGTTGAAACGTTCGATTTGCACAGCTCGCCACGCTCATGCTAACGAGTCTGAAAACGGAAAATAACGAATTGAATCCGTAAAGTTGTTTTATTTAACCAAAAAAATCTGCCCGTGGTTATGTCACTTCGTGCCTAATTGATAGTAACTAACTGTGTTCAATTGACCTATGAATATTTGTAGGTTTTTTTTTATGGCTTAGTTAGGCGCGCATTTGACCACAATCTCACCTGATCGTAAGTGATGATGTGGCCTAAGGTGGTACATGCCGGCCGAATAAATGGCTGTTCATTCTCTTCTTGAAGAGGCTCAAGTTGTATTGCTGTGGAAACACTTCAGCGGGAAGCTCATTCCACTCCCTTGCTGTTCGCATTATGAATGTGTTACCGAAACGATTGGTGCGAGTTGCTGGGATGTCAACAACATAGGGGTGGAAACCTAGTCTAAGCTAGGTCTGGAGATAGCTTTTAGCAATAAGACTGCCTAAACTGTATGTGTGTATATGAACTTCATGAGCTGATACCACCCTCTACTTTCTATCACTCGAGCACTAGACACCGTGAGCGCTACTTTCACCTCCATGTAGTCTATTTGCCGGCGGTCCGGACTGATCAGTTCGGTGCTTCCTTTCTGGTCCACACCGCTGAAAAGGGAAACGCTCTCTCTGCGTCTGTGTTTCCGGATACATACAACCTTGGTTTTCTTCAAGGCAAGAGTAAATAGGCATTTTCTGATCAAGCGTGTTCTACCTTTGATCTCGTTATCGCTTACCATCAGGCGGAACTGGGGCAAACGCAAACCCATTTTAAATAAATAAAAAAGAATACTTAATGTAAATTTGTCAATTAACCCCCTTATTCATAAAAACTAACGCGACGCTAACGCATTGTTTAAGCTATTGACGTGTTCTGTCACTTACTCGCAAATGGCGGCAGCAACAAGAATGACAGTGACAAAGCGATACAAGAGTTATCGTATTCTATAAGAGCTGTTTAAGTTTTTATGAATAAGGGGGTTAGTGTTTAGAAGTGTTTCTTATACTTTAATGTTCTAGAACTCGGCGCTCCCAGCGCTGGACGCTGAGAACGAGCAGAAGTATAAAGAGACCATGACAGCTTTGCGAGTGGCGCGCGCGCTCAACGCGGAGAGGGAGAGGCTCAACCTGGAGAATGGTATGGTATTTTACTATCATTGACTTTTTGATCATTGATTTCATATTCATGAGGTAAGGCATTCTCTACCGGTCAACCATAGGGCCTCACAGGGAAAGCAGAAAAGTTTTGTATAAGTGGTGCAACAGTGTCACAAAATAAATAGTTAACCAAAAAAACCAATAACTTAAATAATTTATGAACATTATTTATTCTTATACACGTAATAATAATACGTTGAATTATGCTTTCCATATAAATATATTTACAATAAGAGACAGGATCATCTCACACCACAGATGCGACCTTTGCTGTGCGCGCCTGCCAGCTTAAGCTTATCTATACAAATATTATAAAGAGGAAAGGTTTGATTTTTTGTTTGTTTGTATGAATTGAATAGGCTCCGAAACTACTTGGCAGATATGAAAAATTCTTTCACTGTTGGAAAGCTACATCATTCCTGAGTGACATAGGCTATATTTCATTTTCAAAAAAAATAGGCATCCTTACTAAAATTACGATAACGTTAGTCCACGCGGACGAAGTCGCGGGCGGCTGCTAGTTGCAAATAAATGAGTAGATCATTTCGATGTGTCTCGTAGATAATAAGTAGTGTCTGTTTGTGGAAAACGAAATCCTTTAGGTCCTTTTCCCAGCATGAATACATAGGTACTGACATTAAAATAATGTCGCAGCGCAGCATCGAATGCCATAATCGAAGCCAAGATAAAGCCAAGCTGCACAAAATCCTAGGATTTTACCTTTTATCTGTCTGATATACGCTTCGAAAGAACGGGATATTTTTAGTTAAAATTTATGAACCGTAAAAGAGATAAACGTACAATATTTTTATTTATTTCAGTTATTTACCTTATGAATTAAAATAATACTTTTGCTAACTAGAGCTGAAGTTGTTGGCTTTTATTTATTCAGGCTTCGCTATTTATTGGTTTCTTTGAAAGGATTAAGTTTCACCTTAAACTTTCTGTCTGAGACGAAAAATTCACATTCAATATGACCTATTGTTATCAGAACGCGTTAGACTAGCTCAAAAAGGCTGTATGAAAAGACTTACTACAGCTTTTGCCTTACATATTTCGAAGCTTTAATTTCTACTAAGTACTTCAGTCTACTTTCCACATTGAAAAAATATTTTTAGTTAAAAGGAAAGGAACAGATGTTTATTTAACAACACTAAGTATGCTTGTCACTTTTGTGAAACTAGTATCAGGAAGTTGAATCAATCCTTTTTTTATTGGCAAGGTCTGTAGTCTTTCACAGAAAGTAAAGAGTATAGGGGCTGTAGGAAGACTATTTTACCAGTTGTAAATTGAATGCTAGATAGAGACATGAAGCGAGGTCCGCGTCTCTTGCAGCGTTTCAAGCAACTCTGCAAACAACGTGAAAACGATTCTATTGTGAAATGTTCTGAAGGCTCTCGCTCGTATCGTTTAAATTAAAGTTAAATCAAGTTGAAGCGTCAGTGGGCAGGACACATAGCGCGAAAAAGTGATTGCCGTTGGAGCAGACAAGATCTTGAATAGAGACCTAAGGGCTCCATTCTAAGGTAATATTTTGGTAAAGCGGGCTGCTAAAACCAGCTGCTATAAAAATGCTTATCTTATGTTCAGCAATGGACGTCTTATGGCAGTCACCAGGCTGAGACTACGGATTGACTTGTAGGAAGGTCTGCACACTCAGCATGCTAGCAACTGGCCCAGCGCTATGCGTATTTGGACAATCTTTGTAGCGCGATGTAGTGAAAGATTATCTACCTCAATGTAATATTGTGTTAAATGTAAATATTAATAAACTAAGAGCGATATTATAAACGGATTAATATAATAACTGTAAACTTCTACTTGGTTATTTGAAATTATCACTTACTAAATATCTCTTATGTATTTTACACGATTCAAGTAATAGGATTGAATTTCATATTCAGGAGGTATTTTTCCGACACCACCTTTAGCCATTCGAGTGTCATATGATATTTTGTGACAAATTCCTTATATTTATTAATGGTTTTCGTTGAATTATTTCTAAAACTGAAGATCAAATTTACCTCTATCTCATACTCGTAGGTAACGGACCAATATACCAACTGATATGATGCATTTTGCAGTTGATTTCGTGGACAGTTTTAATTCAATGATTTGAAAAAATACGTTGTTTGGTCATCATGGTGCTTATGTCCACTGAAAAACTAACTACAAACTAAACCACAAAAGCAATGACATGTGACGGTCGTGGTTACCTTAAGGTAGACACAGATCTTTCCCACTTCTTTCCCGTCCTGTTGGTGAGTGAGTCTGGTGCATGTGGTCAGTGAAGCGCATTAGTGTGGTGCCACGTAAAATTAAGCATTATTCATTACATTAAACATTATTTATTGAAGTTTGTTTGTAGGTCATCAATGAGTAGCGATCTACGTGTTAAAAAACCCAAGTATTATCGCTAAGCGTCCCGGCATACGGGGACGGACACAAAATGCCACCACTGGCTTAATAATATAATTTATTTATACAGAAGGATTCACGTTGATATGAGGAATCTAAATTTTAGATTTGGACGTCAACTTCCCGGCCACCCTGTATGGTTTGTAGCATGTGGCGGGTGGAAAGGTACTTCTTATCTTCTTGTCAACATAACTTTCAAAGATATTGAAATACCATTATAACATTTTTCTGGATATAGATAAAACGGACAACACGCATATTATCCTGATATAATCTTCATATACCATCTCTTACTTGGGTCTTTCATCCCTTGCGAACGAGAATTCAATTGTGCGCAAAATAGAAAACTACAATTTATGAACGTGCTGTACACTCGCGATAAGCGAAAACTGTTGTTATGTATTTACATTCATTTATGGTACAGTCAACTAGACTAAGATTGTGTACAGTCATCATAAAAATGAAGTCTGACACTCCGCCAGACGTCAACCGGGACCAACTGCTTAGCGTGCTTTCCGAAGCACAGTACAACATCAATAAATATGGCCAAATCTCGTAATCCTAAGAATTAAAAAAAAGACAGACCCTGTGAAAATTAAAAAACCTAAAAAGTTCGTGGGTCGCGCTATGTCTCTAAGTACAGAGGCGCTTACATCAACCTTTAGATAGGTGCACCTTATGCTGTTGACGTAAGACCCATTTTGCAATGGTTTTGTAAAGATTGATGTGTGCGCCTGGCTGTACATACGTGACTGTAGCTAAAAGGTTTCACCCGTAGCTAAGTAGTCCTACACCGCAGCGCTACGTTACAACACCTTTGCGATATTTGTACAGTCGACCAGAGCTCATGCGGCCTCTGCCCCTGATGTTTATGACGGAAACGTTACAATTTCTCTGCAGTTGACTGTATCACGGTTATTCTGTATCTATGTGTATTACAACCTTGTATGCTACATTTCACACAATCATGTCAACTTAATAACTTTGCTGATGGCAGAGACTTCACATTTTGCATACAATTATTGGACATTATCTTACATCATGGAGTATTACCTTGACATGGTTCAGTTCCAACTATGCCTTCCGTATTTTGTTAATTCATAGATGCATTATTATACATTATCTATACCTTACCTACTTACTGCTTGCAAAACTTGAATTTCATTCAGGAAGGACTTTGATTTTTCTAAAATAATGTGTTAGATTTTCTTACTACATTTCCTCAGTGTTAAAATTTAATCTGGTATTCTCCATTACAGTGAAGTTAACGGCTAAACGCATGCAACTGAAACGGCAGTGTGAAGACATTACGAAGAGTTTAGAACGCGCGCGGGAAAATCGTGTCGACCTCGGCAATTCATTAAAACGCGAGGAAGAAGAAATGGAAGTGATAATGTGAGTTGAAACCTCATTATGACGGAGATTCTTGCTTTATTCTACCTAATTTCGTTACACGTGGTGAGTTATCTAGACGTGCTAATGTGAGTTAGAGTAGGTATCAGCTTGCTTGAATATTGCGCTTCATTTATCTACTACTAGCGGCCGCCCGCGACTTCGTCCGCGTAGACTAAAGTAAAAAATTACGTATTTTTTATAAATTGTAGCCTATGTCCTCTTCAGATGTATGAGCAACATTATTGTGAAGTTTCATTAATATCTATTCAGTAGTTTTTACGTCGAAGAGCAACACGGCACATCCACACATACAAACTTTCGCATTTATAATATTGGTAGGATTATTTTGGTTTGGTAAACCAAAACTTTTGCGCACATTGACGATAGCTTGTGTCCAGCAGTGAATTAATATCGCCCGATCATGATCGTGAAACTACAACAAGTTATTTTTTTTAAAACCCATACATTTTTGCATTTTCTACATTACGAGAATTGCTCTGTGGATGTAGTATGCTGTGCATTGCATTTTCTAACAGTGAATATCTTTATGGTTTCTATCAAGATCTTTTTCTATTGCTGTCAGAGAACTTACTATGAACTTATACTTATTACTTACTCAACTTGTGAATCATTCAGTATATTCCGTTATTCGAGACTAGTTTTTACACTTAAAAAAATTCGTGTTCAAAATTAGTTTTCACTATCACTTGACAGCTTTAACGGTATGTATTTTATAAACCTTTCTACAATAGATTACAGTTAAGTATGTAAGAAAACCTTAAGAAAAACATTCAATCTTGCCTTGTACTGAAAATAGCTAACCTGCGGTTTCAAGGGTTGTTTGGATAATTTTCCGGCTTATCATGGTACGATGGAATCGGGACCCACTATTTCATTTGTTTTCTCAAGCTTGAAATAATTCGAGATCGAATCGCATTTCAATGGACTATTAAGGTAATTGGAGCATGAATGGTTCAGAAAACAGACATTAAATCTAAAAACCCAAAAGTGGAATTAATCAACGAAAAAAATGATTTATCTGGTAATATGGGTTAGTTTGAACAAATCTAGTTAAAAACACGTTGCGTATTTTTTGTGTAATTTGGAGCAGTGTAACGAGTGAAAATACTTTACCAATGAAAATGTATGTACAAGAGCAAGGTTTAAGTAAGGTTTGAGACATTTTCCCCTTTTTTTAATAACTGCTTTTACTTTTAAGTGAAATAATGTTCTAATCGCCGTACAGTTTCCTTATTACATTTTCATTAAGTTTTTAGTATAGGTACTTATTTGAAATGCACGGCAAATGGCCAATTAGTCAGGTCGCTTCGCTCCAACCCAATCACTTAACCTTGTTTAAAGAGTTAATAGAATTTCGAAGTCTTTGAATTTTCAAAGCTTTGAAATTGTGTCGTACCTCGTAACCAGTCCTCTGTAGCGACGTTTTTGCATTTATTGAGAAACAACCACTCAATTAATCGAGAGACAATACACAGTAGTTTCATTAGACCAAATGTAACGAATATTGCTTCGGGATGCCTCTTGAACGAAACGAACTATTTATATATTGTATTTGACACAACTAACAGTATCATACGGATTATTGCTACCCAAAACTAGGCTTCACGATGTGTTACCTTTTGTATTTTTACTTAAAGAAAGCTTTAGTGCGCACAATAAGTTTTAAGCAAATACCTTAGTAGTGTAACATCTCATAACATAGCTATCCTTGTATTCCCGGTGCAGTACTGAATGATATATTAGGTATTCATGAGTCTCATTAGTTTTTATTGACAAAGTATCAAAAAAATAATGAGATTTTCTGCTCACCGAAAGTGTTGCGGTCCGCCCATTCATGTTAGCTTATAAGAAAGGATACGGAGTTGAAAAGCGCGGTTTCCAGCTACGTGATCTTTCTTTTCTCCGTGTTTCCGTACTCGCTTCTGCTGCCTGTACTGCAGACTGTCTAATGTATGCTTCCATATGAAAATGCTTTGTCACGTTCAAGCACAATATAAAATGATAGTATCTCTACGAAACACGAAAGCTGTTTGATAATAGTTTGTGGAACAATTCGCTTCGGATAAGTATTAATCTACTCAAGACATATTTAATAAGATAAGATAAGATAATTCAGGAGTTACTTAAGCTGTAGTTAAACTTTTATACAGGTTGAGTTTTTCTAGAGGGCGTTGTAGGTCAAATTCTAAACAATAAGGAATGTCGAAAAATTCGATTCAATTCGAATTGTCAATTTTGGCAATAACTAAAAATGGATACTCAGATTTTACAAAAAACCTTTTTCTTAGCCAGTAATCGAACTTGTTGGTTTTGAAAAATGAAAGGTCAGCCTCTATGATTATGCCGTCTCGTATAATCGTATGTCGCTTATAAAATCGCCGACTTTTTCTTTGCCATATTATCATAATACTACTTACTTCCCAGAAACTCGTCTTTATAAGCGACACTACCAGATTGCATCATAATGCATGTGAGGTTTTTTCTAAAACCTACACGTTCGATCCCTGGCCAAGAAAAAAGATTTTTGTAAAATCTGAGTATACCGTTTTAGTTTTTGTCAAAATCGGTCTTGGTCAGAGTCCTTTGAAAATTTTTCGATATTCCTCATTGTTTAGGATTTGACCTACATCGCCCACTAGAAAAATTCAACCTGTATAATAAAATTTAAACTGTTTGGATTTTGTTCTCTCTCTCTAGTCGGTCCCTCATTACTGAGGATCGTGGTCACTGGAACTCATCAACCAAACCATCATCATCAGGATTTTGTTAGCCTGCGATATTGCTTTTTACTGTCGGAATAGTGTATGTAACTAAAGCTAAACCTATTTTTTTGCTGTATATTTTTATTGATTGTATGTAGGTAATAAGGTTGCTTACTAACCTTACACCCCTCCAACAACCCGCACTGAGCCCGCGTGTTGGAGTATGGCTTGTTCCACCTCATAGTTGAGGTGAGGCCTGTGCCCAGCAGTGGGACGTATATAGGCCGATTATGTTATGTTATGTATGTAGGTACCTACCAAACAAAGTTGTTGGGATACAGACGGGATAAGCCGAAATTAGAAACATTTGTATCGAGAATACGCTCCTTTTGAACAAGGCATTACCTACTTGTTTTGTAATAGGTTTTCTGCGTTCATTTTTCGAAAACAGGAAATAGGAAAGTAATAATACTTTTTGTGGCTTACCTACTTACAAAAGAAATGGGTGTAGAAGCTTACGTAGCTAGATGCTTGGATTGGTCAAATTCGATGATGTATATTGCCTATGAAGCATTTTAGTAAAATTGCATGAAGCATTTTAATGCAATTAAGACAATAAACGACTCGACTTTTTTCATAATTCTATTGCATTAATCTACCTAATAAAAAATAAACGAATCAAAAGCCAACGTGAATACCTAACTAGAAGTAAACATCACAGTGTATGTACCACTGCTGGACACAAACCTTACCTGGCTCATAGCGGATTATTGTAGAGCTGTAGTTAATTTAAGCTGTATGTGGTTAAAAATAAGACGTTTTGATGATTGAAGTTGAATTAAAAATTCAATTCAATTTACGAGTAAGATACTCGTATATTGAATTTTGGATTTTTGATTAGGTTTTAAGACTGACATCTGGCGAAGTCAGCCAGGACCTACTGTTTAATGTGCCTTACTTAACATGTGAAAAATACATCGGCATGCATAGATTTAACTACACCAAAAAACGCTGCCTATACACCATGTTTCGACGAATAACTCCTACATAGCCAAAGTAAAATTTTTATGTTGAAATTCAGACATAATGCTGTATTCAGATGTTTACCTGAAAACGGCGCTCTGTAGGATCACCGTATCGTCAACATTGTATTCAGTGTTTGCGTTGGATTTATATTGCTTTCCAGTACAAACCCAATGCTTTATGTTGTTTCACAGCCCGTGTAACTGTGTTTACGCACAGGTAGGCAGTCATTTTAATGAGATGTATGACGGAAAGATATTTTTTCAGACGGCAGTATGAAGATTCATTACGTGAAAAAGCAGAACGTTTCCGCAAAACCAGCTCCTTTTATGTAAGTCAAACTTTTTCGTGGACTTAAATTTTTTGATAGCACACTTTATTGGTTAGCGGTAACAAGTTAGTAGCACTATGCTTCGTAGATCATATCATTATACCTAATTTATTGTTACATACCATGTCTGGTAAATTACATCATGTACTTTGAATTATGTATTATTATTACTGAAATATTACGTTTTGTCAAGCATTCACGTGACGTTGTGCAGGTATCACTCGCATAGGTAGGTTTGTTGAAGTGATATACTGATATACCTTACTGCAAAATGCTATCAAGCCGCCCTAAGGCGTCCGATTAGGCGACGACGACATCTAGTGACGTCAGCCGAAGCTTAACCTGACTTCCGGAGCACGCGATACCTGAAAAAAGCATTCAGTTGTGGTGGTCATCCATCCCATTTCCGACCCAGAGTGCGTTGCTTTTATTGCGACAGAGGTGAATGCCACAATCATCTCTCGAAATATCCTTTCAATCTTTTCTCCTTGTTTATAACCGCAATTTTTCTCCGCTGGTTTTTGTATGTTTAGTGTTTTAATTCGGTGAATTTTCAGCTTAAGAGAGATTCAATTAGAGGCGAGTTTATGCAAATTTTCCGCAGCGCAGCCATAAATCTTTGTTTACCGACGTTCTAATTCTACACTCGTACTGCTTTATCCCAAGCCAAATAGATTTACATCGATTTATGGGCATGCAAATGCTACCGTGACAAAATGTTTCCTAATTGCGAACATTCGTGTTTCTTCACCTACATAAGTACCTATGCATTTTGAAATATTTAAATATATTCACTAGTTTTACTTCCATTGCATTATTTGTACTTACTGAAAGGTTTGGTGGAATAATACTTAACTAAAAGTTATATTTATTTAACACATACATAAACAGCCTATATACGTCCCACTGCTGGGCACAGGCCTCACCTCAACTATGAGGTGGAATGAGCCATACTCCAACACGCGGGCTCAGTGCGGATTGTTGGAGGGGTGTAAGGTTAGTGAGCAACCTTAGTATTTATTTAAATTAATGTATAATTCATTTTATGAGTTTTTTAAAGCAATATTCGTTGTGTGTATGTGCTTGTGTGTAGTGTGTCATAGGGTAAATGAGACGTAAACGAGGCGTTTAAACGAATGTAAACAACTTTACATTACTTTTACCTTGCAATTTCAAACACTTTTCATTACTCATGTGTTGAAAAAGTAATAAACATAAAGAATACAATATCATTTCAGAACGAAGACGAAATGAGAGGTGAGCTAGAAAAAGCGAATAACACAATAGAAGAGCTTGGAAACGAAATGAAAAATCTCGAAAGCGTAGTCGGGGAACTGTCGAGGCGCCTTGAAAGCCTGCAAGCGGGCGTGCCGGATAACTTGCTGGCCACGCTGTGAGTACACTATCATTACTCATACCGTGACATTCAGCTCACTTATTTATTTAGTCTCATATTCATATTCAGTCTCAGATTTTTGACATGAAACAGAGCTGACGAGCCGAGCTTAGTCGATATAGCCAGCATCAAAATGACGGGTGCGTTCATAGTGGTCAAAAATGACTGAAATTTTAATGAAAAGCAACCTTACCTAGTGATATAGTGAGTGCTTGTGAGTGATACACCTCATAATTGACGAGAATTTATAAAGTCACTGAACTAAATATGAAATAATAAAACCTCAACTGCTATATTATTAGGTCTGCTTTGCATAATAACTAAACGTGAAAGGAATTCACATAACTCCGAAATGAGTCGAATAAAAAAAAAGAGTTTAAAACCTAAAACTCGACTTCTGAGAACACGCCATAAAAAGTACGAAACAGGAAAGTAGTTTCCGCTAGCTGGATAGGATAGCCGTGTTTTTTTTTAAAGAAGTGCTTGTAATCGGCACCTTAATGAATAACGGGGAATTAATCCATCCACAGTTATGCTTTTATTTAGCGCAGCGAGTGCACCATTCTCACATAGAAGATCTGAACTTGTTTCCTCTCCTGGGACAGGCCGGTTAAATAATGTAGCATCACAATCACTTGACGTCATGATGGCACTTGGCATAAAATACACAATTGAATTCAATGTTTTTGTTTGCTGTGTTGTGGATGGCTTATGAAAAGCCTTCATGAAAAACCTTCAAAAAGCAAAAAAATAGCATGACATTCATCCTTTAACCTTTTAAGTGGCAGAGTATCTTCGTGTTTCATTGGTTTTCGACGTTATGCTATAGGAATAAGATTGAAATTATGGTGTCCAGTAATACATGGGACAGATCCTATTAAAAGTTTAAAACACGGCACAGAAAATCCTTTTTTGTTAGTCCATTAAATTAACATCATTCGATGTCGAAAAGCCATTGGGAATCAACATTTTTGATCAACCTATCATTTTTTGTTGGGTTTGGCACACGTGTTAGCTATTTGAATTTTGTGTGATTAAGGCTCGATGCCGTGGCAACACTAGAAAAAATAAAACGTCAACTTGTCTGTGGCGGCAATTCTGTATCAACCTGTCTGTGAAAATTGTTTGTAAGAAATTGTTATTGGCGAAGAATTAGAAGAATAACCAGGACTTGCAGTGTTTTAATACATTTCCTACGCCCTATACTTCTCGGAATCCATCATTTCAGAAGAGGGACGAGAAAGCAGCTGATATTATTGCAAAGATTGGATTGACAATGAAACGTTCGAGGTCAGAATTTTCCATTACTTTTACCTGCCTACCGTGATGCATTAAATGCGCCAGTTGACTGTTATTGAAGACGTGAGCTATCTAATTACTCAATCTTTGAAAAAGAAACACTCCAATCCGTCTTGTTGCGTTCAAATTACAAAGAAGATTTCTTGTGTGTTCCTGAAGATGCTTAGTACCTATCTACCTACGCGATAGTGACAGATAGCTGGTGATGACTCTGATGAACTTTATTTTCTTCATAAATATTATTGACTAACGTGTTTGTGTTCGACAAGGGACTACAGGTGTTGACTTAGCTCTAATAAGTCAAAACTTTTCAAATGTTTTTTTTGTTTATATGATTATAAAAAAGTGAATTTTGTTTATGTGTGTTGTTAGAAATAGATGTTATGGGTACAAAATGTACCTACCAATGTGCTAATTATTTGTGTGTAAAAATGTATCTTTAGGTGTAGAAATAACTACATGTTTCAATTTGTATGTGAAGTAAGTAGGAATATCTTGAGTTCTATTTTCATAGTCTGTATTAGGGTCTGTTCTCAGTGTATTTTAAGTTATTCTCATTGACCTCTGTATTGGCAATATTTCATCATGGAGAAGATGAGACGGAAACGTGTAAATAACGATAATAGTGATAGTCGCAAACGTAAAAATGTAATGAAGCAAAAACTGGTCAATTGTAAAAAGTCCTCATTTTCTACTAGTGAATGGGTAATGGATTCAGTTGTTGATCAGCAAAAGAGTTCCCAGTTACCTACAGGTGCTTGTTTAAGTGCGCCTATACCAATATTAGAGCCCATATTACCTACACCTTTGGTTATTACCACTCAAAATGATTTAGGTCAACCTACTATTAGTAGCGAGCCAGTATTAAACCAGACATTTTCAAGCAACAATTTTTGGGGACATAATAACTTTCCTGTAAATTTTAGTGTTGTCCCAGAATTCAATCCCAGTGACAATAACCAAACAGTAGTTAATTGGATCAATAAAGTTAATGAATGTGCACAGATCTATTCGTGGAATGACCGTCAGATCAGTCATTATGCTCTGCCAAAATTAAGTGGTCTAGCAAAGAAGTGGTATCAAGGGTTACCTTCTGTCCTTTTCACGTGGCCAGAATGGATTGAAAAATTAAAAACAGCATTTCCGTCTAACGAAAACTATGGCGATCTGCTTACGTCAATGTTAAAACTACGCTGCAAATTTGGTCAACCGCTAGAAAATTATTATTATGATAAGACGGCTCTTATCAATAAGTGCGAAATTACAGGTGTTAAAGCTGTTGGGTGTCTCATTCACGGTGTTGATGACAAATTCGTCAGAATGGGAGCTGGTGCATGTATGTTCACCGAACCAGATCAAGTTTTGAATTATTTCCGAACTGTATCTCAGAACGAAATTAGTGCACAAAGTAGTTTTAGGAACAAATTCATAAATACGAATAAACCGGTAAACAGAACAAATAATGAAACACAGAGATACAGCTCAGAAGGAAATCAAGTACGATGTTTCAACTGCGGTGAGTTTGGACACATAAGTTTGAAATGTTCAAAACCAATTAAGAGATGTAACCTGTGTTTTAAGCTGGGGCATGACACAAAAGACTGTCGTAATAGGAAGCCTTTTGCAAGCTATAATAGTGATGGAATAAAAAATACGGATTTGAATCAAACAGAAAATAAAACAGTGCTACGGATAAAAGACAGTAATGATGAAAACGAGAAGTTTTTTAAGATGATTAAAATAAATGGAATTGAAAAACAAGCTTACATTGATTTAGGTAGTAGGTGTACGTTAGTAAGGGAGAGTGATGCTCGGGAAGTGATAGGAAAATGGGATAGACATGATACACCTGTCTTACAGGGATTTGGGAATGCTTCCGTTAAGCCACTCGGTAAAAAGCAAGCATTAATAGAAGTAGGGAATGTTAAGGCTGAGATCGAGGTATTGGTAGTGCCAGATCAGTTTCTGCAAACATCGTTACTGATTGGTCATACTTTTACCGAAAGACCAAACGTAATTATGCATAAAACGAATGAAGAGTTAATATTCTTACCTAGCCCTGATATAATTGATGAAGAGGCCAAAGTGAAGCTGTATGTAGAAACTGGCTTAAATATTCCGCCTTGCAGTACTAAACCTGTCGATGTTTTAGCAGAAGACAAATACTCGGGTGGATTGTATATTCAATACGGACATAGAAACGAAGTCAATAAGGAATTCATCGTATTACCAGGAATATATAGGTTTCATGAAGGAACAGGATACGTTATGGTGACTAATTTGTGTGACGCTGAAATCAGAATTGAATCTCAAGACCTGCTCACTAGAGGGCATAGGTACAAGGAACTCGATACTGAATACGTAGGAATTACGTCGAAGATTGATAAGCCTTATGAACAGTTACCACTTGAGGATATTAACACCGGAGCCACACTAACGAATGACGAAACCATTCAATTTCACTCTTTGCTAGAAAATTATAGGGATTGTTTCGCCATGAATCTAGGTGAACTGGGGAAAACTGATTTATCAGAAATACAAATTAAGTTAACGGACGATACGCCTGTAGTTCATAATCCGTATAGAATGTCTCACATGGAACGAGAGCAATTGTCAGCAATCATAGATGATTTGTTATCAAATGATATAATAAGGGAGAGCTCGTCACCATATTCGAGCCCGGTAATATTAGTGAAAAAGAAGAATGGTGAAAAACGTCTATGTGTAGATTATCGTGCATTGAATAGAAAGACTTTAAAAGACAAATATCCACTGCCTCGTATCGAGGATCAATTAGATAGTCTTTGGGGTAACCAATACTTCACCAGCTTAGACCTGGCATCTGGCTATTACCAGGTGCCAGTAGAAGAATCAAGCAAAAAATTGACTGCTTTCATAACGCCTGATGGCTTATGGGAATACAACCGTATGCCGTTTGGTTTGACCAATGCGCCAAGCGTATTCCAAAGAACTATAAATACGATGTTAAAAGGATTTGGTAGAAATCTTGCTTTAGCCTACATGGATGACTTATTAGTCCCATCATCATCGATTTCAGACGGTATTATAAAATTGGAAAAAGTTTTGCAACTCATTCGGGCAGCAAAACTGACTCTCAACCTAAAGAAATGTAGATTTTTTCAAACTCACGTTATTTATCTGGGTTATGAAATTAGTTCGTGCGGTATTAGGCCAGGTCTTAGGAAAATAAAAGCAGTAGAAGAATTTCCTCAACCGAAAAACGTACACGAAATTCGTCAGTTCATCGGACTGGCGAGCTATTTCCGACGTTTTATTAAGAATTTTTCAGTAATTGCCAAACCACTGACGACCTTGACAAAAAAAGATGCTAAATGGCAATTTGGTGAGCTGCAGATTGCTGCATTCAACGAGCTTAAGCAAAGACTTATAAGCCGGCCGATCCTAGCTCTGTACAACCCTGATGCTGAACTGGAAGTACACACTGATGCCAGCAAAATAGGAATCGGAGCCATCCTAATGCAAGTTGAGGCAGACAAATTACAGCCGTTGGCATATTTTAGCCGCCAAACCAGTTCAGATGAAAGTAAACTCCACTCCTATGAGTTAGAGACGCTTGCTGTGGTTTCAGCCTTAGATCGTTTTAGAGTTTACGTACTTGGAAAGACTTTCAAAGTGATCTCTGATTGTGTAGCGATAAGATATACCATGACAAAACGAGATCTTATCCCTAGGGTAGCGCGTTGGTATTTGTACATGCAAGAATATGACTTTACCGTTGAACATAGAGACGGCGCGAAGATGGCTCATGTAGATGCCTTGTCGCGTAACCCTATTCCATCCGAAGGCGAGGAGATAAAAGATATTTTCGAAGTTTTAAGAATCGACGATGTTTCGTGGTTACAAACTGTTCAAGAACAAGATTCGGAAATAAAACGTATTATGGATATTCTAGGAGACGACGGAACTAAGGACGTGATAGAAATTCATGAAAATTACACTGTAAAAAACGGTAGATTGTATAGAAGAATTTCGAAAAACGGCGAAATTGACCTTAGATGGGTTATACCAAAAGCCGTTAGGTGGCAAATCGTTCGCATGAATCATGACGAGATCGGACATCCCGGTTTCGATAAGACATACGAAAAGATAAGTAAAGTTTATTGGTTCAAAAAGATGAGACGATTTATAAAAAAATACTGCCAGGCCTGTTTAAATTGCGCTCATAGTAAAGTGCCCGCAGGTCCGAAAGAGGGGATGTTACACCCCATACCCAAGGTGAACAAACCCTTTGACACTCTTCATACGGATCATTGTGGACCATTTCCACTAAGCAAGAAGAAAAACTGTCACATATTGTGCATCATTGATGCCTTCACCAAGTTTATTTATATAAAAGCAGTGAAAAACCTAAAGAGTAGCACAACAGTACAAGTGTTTGAAGAGTACTTTGCGATCTTTGGTGTACCACGACGCCTGATATCGGATCGAGGTACAAGTTTTACGAGTAAGGAGTTTTCAAATTTCTTAAATGAAAAGGGAGTCAAACACGTTTTAAACGCGGTGGCCACGCCCCGTGCGAATGGCCAAATCGAAAGGTTTAATCGCACCATCGTAGATGCTCTCACAGCAGCCAACCATGGCAAACCAGAAAATCTATGGGACTTGGCCATTCCCCAAGTTCAGTGGTCAATCAATAACACTATAAATAAAACTACAGGACATACTCCATCTGAGGTATTGTTTAGTATTCGTACAACTGGTACCTCAGATAATTTTATGAACCCCATTGTGGCGGAGTCTCAAAATTGTCAAGATATTGACAAGATTCGTGACAGTGTTAATAACAAAATTTTAGAGAGTCAAAGCAAACAAAAAGAGCGATTTGATAAAAAACGAAAAATGCCTAAGCAATATCATGTAGGGGACTTAGTTAGAGTCGAAAAAGAAATTCATGGAGAACCAGGTCAAAGTAGGAAATTGTTACCAAAATGTAGTGGCCCGTATAAAATTTCTAAAGTATTGGGTAATGATCGTTACGAATTAGAAGATACTCCTATAACACGAAAAGAGGGCTGCAAAGCATACAAAGGAACATTTTCAGTAGACAAGTTGTATCCTTGGCTTGTGTTTGGTAATGACGTAATGTCCAGTGATTCTGATTCATAAATGTGTCTGTATTTATAATAATAATTGTGATTAATAATAATAGTAAAGTGAAAGTTATATACTTAATGTTTTAAGGATGCTATAAATAATAAATATTTAGTATTTGTTGATTATTGTTAAACATGTCATTATTTGTGTACCATTATAAATGAAAAATAATTAAATAGAGTAAGTAAGCTATTTGAATTTTATGAAATATTTTCTTTAAGAGGAGTGATGTAATTGTAAAACCTAGTTTACCCAGTGAGACAAAGTAAAGATAATGTTTAAACTTAAACAGTAGTGAGATATTTGTTAAACCTAGTGAAGTAATATCAGATTATTTGACTGTGATTAATATATGAGTGAATAAATAAGAAGAAAATAATTAGTGATATTGACCTATATGCTAAGAGTGAGTCGTTTACACGAATGTGTAGACGATGTAGTTAAGTTCCTACCTATTTTATAAGAGTGAGTCGTTTGCACGAATGTGTAGACGATGTAGTTAAGTTCCTACCTATTTTATAAGAGTGAGTCGTTTGCACGAATGTGTAGACGATGTAGTTAAGTTCCTACCTATTTTCTAAGAGTGAGTCGTTTGCACGAATGTGTAGACGATGTAGTTAAGTTCCTACCTATTTTCTAAGAGTGAGTCGTTTGCACGAATGTGTAGACGATGTAGTTAAGTTCCTACCTATTTTCTAAGAGTGAGTCGTTTGCACGAATGTGTAGACGATGTAGTTAAGTTCCTACTTATTTTATAAGAGTGAGTCGTTTGCACGAATGTGTAGACGATGTAGTTTAAGTTCCTACCTATTTTCTAAGAGTGAGTCGTTTGCACGAATGTGTAGACGATGTAGTTAAGTGTTATTCAGTATAGTAAGAGTGAGTTAATGTCAGAATTTTATGGACAACGTTAGTTGTTAGTTAAATGAATATCATAAGTAGAAGTTGATTAAATATTGTAGTACTTGTAATACTGTAAAACGCGGGGACGCGTTCATTATCAGGATTAGCCGAGTGTTAGCTATTTGAATTTTGTGTGATTAAGGCTCGATGCCGTGGCAACACTAGAAAAAATAAAACGTCAACTTGTCTGTGGCGGCAATTCTGTATCAACCTGTCTGTGAAAATTGTTTGTAAGAAATTGTTATTGGCGAAGAATTAGAAGAATAACCAGGACTTGCAGTGTTTTAATACATTTCCTACGCCCTATACTTCTCGGAATCCATCACACGGATATTTACTTATGTCAGCAAAGGGAAAATGTGGAGTTTAATTTTACAAATGGAATTCTATGAAACAGGGATACAGTCAGCATCGAAATCATGTTACCTCTCAGAGAGCTTAAATTTATAAATTAAATATACCTATTATTTTGAGAAACACACACTACGCAGACTACTAACACCCTAATTTGTTGTAGTTGCATAACTACAGATTTTAATCTAGTTTTTTACCAATTTGTAGTTACTTTGTCGCAGCAGACTACTTTTTTCTTCAACTCAAAATAACTAAATTTTTTGTCATACTTAGATCTGCCAAACTACCCACTGTTTTTTGTTTACTTAAGTATGTACTACAATGTGTTTTTCCTAAGAAGATATTTCAGGTACTATTCGTCAACTAAAGTACAAAATACCACAGTTACTTTTGGCTTCGAAAGCTGACTGTACCTACCCCAGTTATTGAACTAGCAAAATGACAAAGGGTGGTTGAGATTATTTTGGCTCTGATTGATTTTGAGGTAAAGGAAATTATGCTTTCTGCAGACGATGGGTGAAGAAGCTTTGTACGCCTGTCAGCATGTAAAGTCGGGTTTTCTATAGATAAATGATTTTGAAAGAAAATTCATTTTTGTTCATTTAATATTATTGTTTTTTCAGCAACGTTCTCATTACCTATTAAACAATCGATCTTAGTTGGTATCTGAAGCTCTTTACTAAATGTTGAGGGAATTTCCACTACCCATTGAAATACTCGTTGTTACCCGCTCTATCTGTCGTTATGGCCCTTAAACTCTCGTCTACGGTAACATATTTGTCCTAATGTGCCGTTGCTTAAATAGCTTGCCGAGTGATAATGGCCAGTGTCTTAATGAAGCCTTTCAAGGTTCAATTTTGGGTTCAATACTGTTTTTGTACAGACGCCTTTAGATTTAAGTGATGGTTTCTTAAACGATATCTTTACAAATTATAACCTTTGTGTTATATAAACTCAGTCAGTCCAATCAGTGCGTCCTACCCGTCATGACATACGGAGCCGAAACGTTTACACTAACGGCACGGCTGGTCCACAAATTTAAAGTCACTCAGCTGGCTATGCTCGGCGTTTCTCTGCGAGATCAAATCAGAAATGAGGTGATCATAGCCCACCGGATTAGCAAGCTGAAATGGCAGTGGGCTGGCCATGTTAGCCGTAGAACCGACAAGCGTTGGAGTAAACGTGTTCTTGAGTGGAGACCGCGTCTCAAGGCAAGTCAGGCAAGGTGGAGTGATGATCTGCGCAGGATGGCTGGCAGAAGCTAGATGCGAGCAGCCGAAGATCGAGTACAGTGGCGTGCAAAAAGAGAGGCCTATGTTCAGCAGTGGACTACAACAGGCTGATGATGATGTGTTATATAAACTATATTACTGTTAAATTTCATCCAAATCCGTCCAGTAGTATTGACGTGAAAGAGTAACAAATATCCAAACTTACAAACCATTGCATTTATAATATTAGTGGGAAGTACCTAGTTCATTCATTATCCGTTTTTCACATTAAATCCAAACACGTTGAAATTAACAGTATGATTCCAACTTCTTAAATTCATATCGTAAAGTATTGTACTATTTGTATAACTGTGTGTATATTCTATTACGTCTTTTTTGTCATTTATTTTGGAACATTGAACAACACTCCTTGGTATTTCTGTTTGTATTTTCAACAAGAACATCATTATTATTATTGTGTGTTTTCTTTACCCAGAGGAAAAGCAGAGGTAGACGAAGAGTTGAGAAAAGTTGCCGGGAAATACGACGCAATACTTGAAAAACGAAATCAACTTCTGAATTCCACAAAATATTGAATAATTTTGTTAATACTAGCAAAACACTGCTAATTGTTTTCCAGATGGCTTAAACTCGTTAACCTAAGCAAATGTAGCAAACCTTAATTAATATAATTCGAATAAAATACAAAATGTTCTAAATTAACCGTTTCACTTTGAACGTTTATACCATTACACAAATTATTCTTAACGACGACGACAGACTACAAAAAGAGAGTCGAAGCTTGATTTTGTAATTAATGCTCCTACCTAAATGTTTAATTATAAAGCAAAATATTGAGCAAAAACCGGCCAAAGGTATTTGGAAATTCCACACAAAATTGTTTTGATTAAAAACATTCAAGGTAAGTCCTTAAGTAGGGGTTTCAACGAATTTTCTAATTAAAAGTTCATCTTTTGGTTATTAAATAATTTGCTAGATTCAACTCCAAATTCACAAACGCAAATCAAAGTTGAGCATCACTCACAAGTATTGCTGACACTTTATAGACAATTCACGTAACGGCATAATTTTGTTCGCAGACGTGCTCCACCTTGACTGACGTTTGTGAATTCGGGGACTAAGTATCTAGTACCCCAAACTACCTTAGTCTCGGTACGGTCGACGACAAATTGTGCCTTTAGATATGAAACTGAGGAAAAAAAATCCCGCCTGAGCCCAAGACCGAATGTTTTTTTCTGGGTTACCTATCTATAGTAAGGAGATAATGCATTATCCTTGAGGCGAAAATAAAAATAACCTATAGTGCCTTTTGGTGTCATAGAACTTTTGAAGGAGCTGTGGATGACAAATGACTGTACCTTGCTCAAAGTTAAGAAATTCCTAAGGGCTAATTTAATCAATGTGATTGATGATCCGTCAATCACTCATTTGTGGCCTGTAATCTTAGTTGGATACCTGTGTACAATAATAAATGATACGGTAAATTGAACTTATTTGGAGCATTTTTCTACTGTATTCATTGCTGATCATTTACATTAAGTAAAACAATATTTAAGTATATTAAAACTGAGAACACGGTGACTCTGTTTACAATTTCTAATTTGGCACTCACAAAGATGGATGCCTTAATAAGAGTAAGGCTCAGAGTCCTGGGGGGCTAAAAAGGCGACATTTGATGTTTCATATCTGAATCATAAATGAAACATTTTTTATTCTAAAACGGCAACTTATTAAGTGAATCATATCGCACCTCCGCTCAAATAGTGTCACATGTCAAAAAAAATTAAAATAATGTGCCACTATTTGAGATAACATTTTGATGTTTGGCAAACGTAATGATGGAATAAAAAAAAAATTTTTTTTTTTTTGACATGTGACACTATTTGAGCGGAGGTGCGATATTATGATTCAGATATGAAACAGATATGAAACAGATCTGAATCATATTAAATATGAATCATATTATGATTCAGATATGAAACGGATCTGAAACATATCCGTTTCAGATATGAAACAGATCTGAATCATATTAAATATGAATCATATTATGTTTCAGATATGAAACAGATCTGAAACATATCCGTTTCAGATATGAAACAGATCTGAATCATATTATGATCATAATGTGATTCAGATCTGTTTCATATCTGAATCATAATATGAAATGCTAAAATGTTGCTGTTTTAGCCCCCCTGATCTATCTATTATTATATCTATCTATCTAAAAATAGAAATGTTAAATTACATACCTGTCATTTGTTGATCAAAAAACAATTAGCAGGACTCACTGCAATCTTTATTTGACAAGTTGATGGGATGAGCTCGTTCGCAATTTCCACTATATCCCTTTAATCTGCTAGCCTGGGTCTAGCTATGATTGCATTCAGTGTTTGCCCGTTCACTATAAATACATTTTGTTACGTGCAAAAACCAGAAATCTTTGGATTTAGTTTCTTCGAGTTGCAAGTGTTGAAGAAAACATGTAAGATTTGATACAGCATTGCCGTTTGCATAAATTAATAATTATTTATCCTGTAATTTATGGATCAACGTCATGTTTGAGTTAAGAAAAAAATATTTTTAAACAAAGGTTTGATTTATAATTGCTATTAAAAACCTTACCAATTCAAGATAACCATTCGCAAGTTCTTCTGAGCAATGCTGCTTTTTAGCCCGACATAAAAGCTTGCAAGGCCAAGACAAAGTGCCTTTTTCTAGCAGTTGACTAAGGGCTAGCAATAATTCCCCCGTTGGCCGGCTGCCAGTTAGACCCGAGCGTCACGTTTCGCTGCCCCGTTGCGTTGCCATTCACGGGTTATGATCTATGTTACGAGTTGAATGCGTTTCCTGGATGGAGACAAGAATAAGAATGATACTGCACATTCTGCAAGTGAAATGACTTTAAAGAAACACGTGATCGACTCTAGTTTTCGTTTTTCAATAGCTTAATCAAGAATATGCAGTCAGAAGTCATCTTATAGAAATTGCAACGGCGGGTAGTGAGGCGTCCTTTTTTACTGTTTGTGTTTCGAGTCTTTATTATTACTTATCACTAGCGGCCGCCCGCTACTTCGTCCGCGTGTACTTAGGTAAAATAAAAGTGATATATCTTTATAAATTGTAGCCTATCTCCTATTCAGATGCATAAGCTATACTATTGTAAAGTTTCATTAAAATCCATTCATTGGTTTTTACATGAAAGAGCAACACGACGCATCTACACATACAAATTTTCGCATTTATTATATCAATAAAATATCTTGAACTTAGTTAAGTTTTCAATAAGTATCTGGATAAATGTCGCTAGCGCTGTAGGTCTTGTTCCGCAATTAATAATTGATATTTACAGTGGTTTTCGTTGTAATTGCAGCCGTGGCAACCTAGCAAAGGCATCAGATAGATCTGAGAGGAAGCGTTCCAAAGATGCAATCAGTAGTAATTGCCAACAGTCGTTACCTTCGTTCCTAGACATACAAAGTCTCGTAGCTTTGATGTGGTTCTTGTAGTCCCCGTTGGTGTATATTATAGTTAGTAATATACATCCTTGCTTTTAGTTAGTGGAGTATGGTCAACGGAATTGATAAAACTGAGCACAGTTGTTTGGGATCCAAGGGTCTAGATTATTTTCTCTAAGACCTCCAAAGGTTTAAGGACACAGACTAAGGTAACAGGCGCAGGAGCCTACCATAAGATTTCCGTCGCTAGTGTCTACGTCAATTATTTTTATAACGATAGGTTACTCTACCATTGGCTATCGGCACTGTACGTATTTCTTTATACCTAGGACTAGCGAAATAGTCAACAATTAGCGTGCTACCAAACCATTGCATCTGCTTAGTGCCTCTGCGTGTCATTTCTGTTAATAAAATAAGAGAAAAAGTATCCTGCCTCCTATCCATTACCGATTGAAACGAAGTCAATACAGGCTACATACGAAAACATCTATTTGGTCGAGTTTAAATACTTCTTAACAACCACCTTAAATAAAGTTATTACACGCGGAGTTTCTTCAATAAACTTCAGTACTTACTAAAAGCGAAGCAGTGTTTTTCATAAAATTTTGGTTGTGCTGACCGTCCATTACTCGTATGTTACCACCTACTTACCAATAGGGAAAGGATTAAATTATGAATAAACCCAGATAAGTATATCTTTGGCATAATTATATATTATTAGAGAATTAAAGGACAAATTAGCACATTTCTTGTCACATAGTAAGAAGCAAATGCATGTCTTTTTACTTAATATTTAGGGCACACAAGGCGCAGTATCATTAGTTGCTTGCTGTTGTACAAAATATTAGGTGTGAATTTCTCAACTCAGTTCTGTGCTGAAATTTATGACCAAAGTATAAATTTTCAGCTTTAACAACACCCTACCTACAAAATGTCTTGAGGAATACATTTTCATTAAGACAAACATTCAAGACAAGCCTTTTAAACTGTTTAATTACAAGTTGGACAATTAATAGGCTGGATGTCACTAATTCTCTTAGCTGTAATTAGATACAGTAAATACAAAAGCGGTAGGACAATCTTAAATTAGGAATTTAGGCTTTTGTAAATGCTGTATACAGATGTTATGTAGACGGAAATTCATTATTTTCAGTTCAACATGACATATTGAATAGTAATTAATAAAATTATTTAATGTTTAGCGTCGATGTGAGGCTTTGGCCCCTTGGATGCCTTGTGGTTCGCATAAGCCCCCTGAAAAGCTCCCACTACAGCAGCCCCTTGCAGGAATGTGCTCTGAAAATGAAAATACTGGTTAAAGCTTATTTAAATTCTTCTAAAAGTAATAAGGTGAACTTGAATGTTAAACATTTCTAAATACAAATATTTGCCTACTTCAAAATTATTCTATTTACTCGGATTAGAAAGCTCAAAAGTAATCAAGAAAATAAAAATTTATGTAAATCAAAGTCATCTAAAAGATTGATTAATATTTTACAGCTATGATTATTCAATTCAGGCTCAAAGTTTTTGTATTAAAATAGGATTCTTGTTATCATTGCGGAATGTTGAAACTTGATGGTAAATAGCAACGTTATATAGATAGCTCAGAGATTGCGTTAAAGTTATGTTATTTGTGGTGGGGAAAGCTTTGGGATGCAAACGAATAATAATGACTTTTTGGATAGCTATTGTATTGACTTCCTGTAAAATAATAGTTTTAAAGCTTATTATCATATCACAGGTGTTACGTTATGCCGTGCATGCCCGAATGAACAAAACACAGTGACCGCTCCACGTGCAAAACAGATTGCTCAATGTTAGTGTTCGTTCACCATGTTTCGTTTGTTGGTATACGGCTTTAATTGTCAAAACCGTGGTAGGGCGTAAGTATATGTGTGTTATTTTATTGGATTAGATCAGTTGAAGTTGACAAATACACACCAATCCGTCTGTAATTTTCTTGGTCCATGGCTTAGAAGTCGTAGTCGATAAGGCCGGGATTGGTGGAGCCGGCGGCACATTCGCGCAGACGAGCTGCGCAGTCAGCGCTACGACGACTAGTAGGACGGCGACCTTCATTTTAACCAGTACGAGCCTCTGCGAGCAAGTGACGCCTGCGCATATGGTGAACGCTTTTATGCGCGCCAACAGGAAAACGAACCGAATACGTGAGTCTGCTTGGGCCACGGAGACGTATTTACCCAAAGACATGTTTCACAGCTTTGTTATTGTTTATTTTATTGAAATTAGTTTTCTGTTTAATTTACATACGCATGCGGACAATATTATCTAAGTCATTTCCTTTGTACTCGAGCAAGTACTACTCATTAATAAAAACAGAAGTTAGTAGCTTCGAAAATTATGTGATTATTTTAAGTATTCAATAAGGCGGCCCAAATTGTGCATTGCTTCGAATGCAGTATTAAGCTGTAAGTTTCTATGTTATGTGCAATATAAAAAAATGGTTATCGCGCAAATACTAATGTGTTAAAAGTGTAGGTCATATGAACAAAATATATCTATCAAAGGTTATAGGAGGTTGTGTGATCTGCTGTTTTCTGAACAAATATAGTTCCGTCAGCAACAGATATTTTACAGTTTCAATTAAGACCTACCTACTTGAGCTAAACTTAAGTTTAGTTTCAATGGCAGTTTCAGCCTAAACCAACAATCTTCGGGTGGCTGTGTGTTTGTGATAGACTTTCGCAGGCTTAACTTTCAGGAAATGTGGGAATCTTCATGGGCTTAGACTCAACTCTACCGATATTACTTTTAGGTGTTTATTATTTTCATGAAATTAAATGTAGGTCTGTAGGTATCATTCATTTATTACATAACTAGCTGTCCCGGCGAACTTTGTTCCGCCTTGAGGGCAATAAATAAAAAAATCACATTATTATAATTGTTTTAATTTTATAACGGGATAAAAAGTATCCTATGTCCTTCTCCTGGCTCTAAACTACCTCTGTTAGGGAGGGAGAGTGGAAATGAGTGGACTGTATATGAATAGGTGAATAAAAGTATATTAAATAAAAACAGAAAACAAAGTAATAATAAACAGAATACAAACCAAGTCGTGGCTACAATAAACAGAAGTGAGTGACAGCTCTTATGTCAGACTGAGAAAAAAGACAATTGACAATCAAAACGTTTTTATGTTACAAAGGAGTTTTCCCTCCGTAACAACCTCCATGCCAATTTTCAGCTAAATCGGTTCAGCCGTTCTTGAGTTATAAGTGGAGTAACTAACACGACTTTCTTTTATATATATAGATTATGTAGTTTTATTTTATAAGTCTTCGGAAGGTCCCATAGCATTTTTGACTACTTAACTATACTGGCTATATTTTAACTCGGTAAGCCACATCTGAGGGAGCAGGCTTTGAAAACAGTTTAAATTTCTCTAGAAAGGAAGAAGGTCTGTATCACACCATCACTTTTGCTACTGCGTCAAAGAAGATTATATTTTTACCTACATTAAGACAAAACGTTGAACCATTTTTCTTTGTCAAAACATGAGCCCACTTAAGACGAAACAAATTGTTGTTGTGTTTAGAAGAATTAAAAAATAAGTTTAGTTCAGAGGAAATAGTTATGCTGTCGGTGAAAACCCACTTCGCAAATCACTTGCCGTGTGATAAGTGATAAAACCTCGAATTAGTAACTGCCTACTTAAGAAACCTTTTTGTGATAGGGCCACGCCCAGTTAAAAAAACACCCTTGTTAAATTTACAAACAAAAGCGTTGCATATTGTTATAAACTTCGAGGCAAAATGTTACAAAACCTATAAAATTGTAAAAATAAAAAATAAACAGCGGCATTATTTATAGGAAAAAGGAAGCAAAAGAGATAGATTAGTTAGAAAAAATGTGATTTTCCTTGACTTTGCCTGTTTGCTATTAAGTAGTAGTTGAATGAATTTATAAACAAAGATCCCGTAGTAAAGTATGCAATTATTAGTCATAATAGGCGCATTCTATAAAGATAATTGATTGATACTTAAATACATATCGAAACACTTCTGTTGTTGCGATTTTCGTGACGTGTTTTTATTATTAACATTTTCACCACTCCTTTTACACCTAACAAGGCATTGCTTATTTATGAAAAACAAGTTTGGTAGTCAACTATCGAAATATTATGCCTAATCGATAAATTGGTATTTTAGAGAATGTATTGTTCTGTAATAAAATTTACCTCTCTAATTAACAAATCTAAGACTGATCTAGCTCATCAGGCCCAAAAAACAGTGATATATGAGTACCTAACATAGACAGAGTTTTAATTATAAGGCACAAATAAAAATTTCGGAAAAATACTTCACAGGTTAACAAATATTTGTAACAAACAAAGTTTCATCCAACGAGGGCTGATCTAAAATGAGATGTGAACCTAATCCACAGTAAAGATGAAAACACATTTTTTCTATCTAAAATTAAAAGCTTAAATAAATAAGCATTGCATGGTTATCGACTGTGTGATGATTCGATCACTATAAATATATATAATGTAAGTATACTTAATATATTATTTACTATATAAACGAAAAATATTAAAGTATTTTTATACGTTGTCTAGTAGCCCAGAATACTAGCTTCGCTTAGTACAGGGGTCTGTGTGGAATTTGTGTCGAATGATTTTATTTCTAATTAACGCTTGAATTGCACGAAGGCTTCTTTCCGCGAAATCTATTGTAGACAATCACTATGTAGGTACCAATCTATATAATAAGAAAATAATTTGATCCCGATGTTGTGTGATGTGAATTCACAGGAAGTATCTCAAGTATCACAGGTCCACCAGATACGTTAATGACTGAGGAAAACGAAACAAACGTACATTGTAGGAATTTGGGGACTCATTAGCGGTATCTAAGTGTATCTATGTTACCTTAGATATCAGTTAGATCATGTTTCGTTAGCTTTAATTATAGGTACTCCAATTAAATTATTTTCGAATTGATTGAGATAGATTATCCTGAAGATATATAATAGAACACCCACTCGTCCCTCGACATATTGTCAAAAACAAATAAACTGGAAAAACCTTTCTAATGTTGCTGGCATTGTCTTTAAAAGCCCGTTCCCACTAGGCAACAATTGACGCGCAACATGTACGGCAACGTTTCACAACCAGCGCAACATGAAGCTAACTTGATATTTCATAGGTTGTGCACTGATACGATCGACATGATGTTGTGCAACATGTCGCGTGGCATATGTTGCCTAGTGAAAACGCAGCTTAATTCGTTGACTACTGGGTAACGAACCAGACACAATAAAAAACTATTGCCTGTCTGTCATTGGTAAGTTCAGGGTGAGGCCTCATTAGCGCGACACGTTGCTTGAGTGATATTAGAATCATTCGTGCGACGACGCAACGCATAAACTGGCATGTGGCAAGCCTGCCTAATGTCAATGAAACTTTAATTGTATATTCTAATTTTTATTTCTATGAACTTTTTTTATTTATTTTTTAACTCGGTGAAATGCCTTTACGCACTTCCCGCTGCTTGGGGGGGCAGCGGGGGGTGCGGGACTCGCCCACCCCTACAAGGGGTGAGAATACCCACTAAAACACCGGGGCGGCCTTCTTCTGCGCGTGACCAGGGTTTACCGAGGACTCTCCCAGGGAAGCACTCTACCGGTAAAACCCTGGCGCGCTGTGCCGGTTCCGGCTCACCTCGAGGGGAGTAGTACCTCCCCTCTTATACACCCGCCGGTGTTCGACAGTACGAGGCCACCCCACACTGCCATCCTCCTCGGGGTCGCATGTGCAATGAAGGCACACAGCCCCTGCCGTGTACTCTCCTAGCAACCCCGGGGCCCCCCTTTAGTCGCCTCTTACGACAGGCGGGGGTGATCTTGGCTGTATTCTTACGCCCCAGATGTGTACCGCTTACAAGTCAGTGCGATATCTGACGTTAAACCCTTAGTTAAACCTGATTAATGATTTGAATGGATGGATGGAAAACCATGGATTTAAAATTTAATTAGACTTCACTGTGATTTTTAATGACTTGGACAATATCAACGGTACCTCTTCACAGTTACTGTCTTGATGTGGCCAAGTATTTCTTTAAATTTTGACGTCTCTCAAATTTTAGTTTTTAATAAATGACTTCAATATTGTAAAAATGCCAAAGCGAGCTGACTAACAAAAGCAACAATATAATATTGGAATCATCTTTTTTTTATTTTATGGCTCGTAAGTACCTATACGAGTACATACCTATTATCTAATCAATGGCGAACCCAAAGCTATTCACCTAACCCTCGAATCTTAACAATCCATTCGATTCCAATTTGGGTCCTTTCATTGGGAGTCCGGTTCCAATTATTAATCAGGAAGTCACTCAATATTAGATATTAGAAATAGAAGTTCTTTGAGAAGGAATTTCTGTCGTCTGTTTACAATTTACTCAATTTAGTATGGACAGAATATCATTCCTAATATTATTTTGGCATTCAGTAACTTTTGACTATCGGCTGCCAATGGAAAGTTGTCTCATTAGCATATTTTGCTACGACGTTTTATGGTTTTCTTAAGCGGAATTATTTAGAGCTGAAAAACACTGATTTCCAATCGGTTTTTAAAAAATATGCCAGGAAAGTTACAAATTTGCATACACAAGTTATAATACAATCATAATTTAATACTATTTACAATAGGTTTAATACACTAATATATAATTATTCAAGATAGCTTCTTGAAATGAAGAAATGTCAATGAGGTTCCTCAAAAATTTACAATAACATTTTAATGTGCGTTTTCATTTCAATGGCCAAACTTAGATCTTAGTTTTGCGCCGAGGTAAGTAGTCGTAACTACGCTGTGAAAGTTCGAGATAGGCCCACGAAGCAGACGGAGTCATGTCCAGCTTTGGCCATGAAGGTGACTGTCATGATGGGTTGTAACTCTAGTCTTTTGTGTTATCCTTTAAACATTTTTACTACTTCAACAACAGCGTCTGCTGTGGCGATTGCGTTAGCCGTTTTTGCCTGAAACAAACAAACAAAATAATGACACCTTAAAAGTATAAGAAAACGCTGAAGCTACTCTAAAATGTTCTAAATCTTTTTCTTGTTACAAAGTTTTTTTATTACAAGGACGGAGTAGACAAAATCCTTAAGTACGTATTAGGAATAGCAAAAAAAATATCAAAGGTCGTATCGTCGTGAGGCCTGTTTCATCATAATATCATAAGCAACTAATTATTTTGAAAAAAAACCTTGGCAAGGCAATCGAACCCGTTGGTAACTCATTCATTTTTTACCCGACTGAGCCAGAAAAGCGTTACGTTTTTGAGTATGTATTGAGTGTATAATTGTTTGGCACGCTCTCTAGCCTGAACGGCTCAATGCATTTTAGCTCGAGAGCTTAGGTGTCGTATAATTTAGAATATTACTTACAATAATAACTCGACCCGTCTTCTTTGCTACTTCCACAATGGCTTTTACGCGGTTTGGCTCTGGTGCCGGAGCTGCTTCTATAGATAATAACAGTACCAATAAAACTAATAAGATCGTAAAAGTTCTTAAATACTTCATTTTCAGCGATATTGTTCGAGACAAAGTTTTGACTGAATTCACAATGTGGGAATGTTTGGAATGGTGCCTGGCATCGTTTATATACAAATCAAATTTAATCATCGCAACACGGGAATATACCCTTACCAAACTGATAACATAATGAGCTGTCATTCCTATTTATTCTCAAATCAGTAGAATCAATTCTATCGACTTCATTACAGCATATTCATAATGTAGAGTCGTATTTATTCTTTGATGTCGTTTTTCACGTCTACATTGTTAACTGAAAATGATTTACGTCTCACCGTCAAGAAACCTCACCTCAATTATTAATCTCAAACACAGGGTCAAGTTGTTGCCTTGCTGTGAGGTGTTATCAAGCCGCTTTAAACGCCTCCCACTCGGCTTGACGACTGATTTCTAACGACTGCTTAACATGCCTTTCGAGGAGAAATGTATTGAATTTACTGTTGCAACCTGTTTCATTTTGCAATTCTACAGTTTTAATAATTTGTAGGCCATAAACCATGTAGAGATCACAAACACCCAGAGCCAGCACGAATGTCTGTTTTTTCAACAACCATTTTGTGCTTGGGCGACAGTCGAACTAATGACCCTTTACGTCTCAACCGCTGATAAACGGGTCGTTCTATTGCAAGTTACATAAGTATTCAACCTTTAGTATTCTTTGGCATTTATCTTGAGCAAAAAAATATATCGAACGCCACGAGAGGGCGATATAATAGGCACTCTTTTATTTATGCTTTACTCAGACGGGTTATCAATATTGACCCAGTGAATAATCGTGGGAGTTTTAATTTTAGAACCGTGACGTTTTGAAATTCCTTAGTTATATCGGGGAATCAAAAAGTTTAGATAATATTTTGTGCTTTATTTACGTGGGCGTTGAGCTATTAGTACCTGTTTATAAACTAAAATTAGCAAAGTATTTAACGCATTCGCTTCTGTATTTTATGGCTCTGATAAAATACTTTCAATGTAAAATACTTGCCCTATTTTATTTATGCCTTCTAGTGGTTAATTGTTAAGGTCTTAAATAAAAACAGCGACTTACACAGCTATTAAGTTTGAATTATTTCTGAATGCTCTACACTGTACTTCAAGTTATTTGAACTTGTACTTAAATATTTAACCTAATTGCAAAAATAACTCTAGGCAGAGTTAGGTACTCTAGAGATACAGACGCGTGTCATGTCTGCGTATTCACGTTGGAGCTACTGAACCAATTTTAATGAAATTTGATGGCCAGATAGGAAATGGTTTACTACCTTGGGAAAGGATATAGGATAGTTTTAATTGGGGTAGGTAGGTACTTAAAGGGGCTAAAATGAGTTCACTACGAAGGGCGATGATAACCGAATTTCACGACGGCGAAGCCGCAGGCGGAAAGCTGATGGGATATACCGGGTGCGGCAATTGAACTGTCCATATTAAAAAATTAAATATTTTTATTTACTTTGAATATTTATTAATATATTTTTTACATATGAACATAAAAGGTCCAAAATTATATTCTTATTCATTCTAATGGAATACAACCGCCTTTAGCCTTCACTACAAACTTGAGTCTCTTTCTGAATGAAGCGCAGGCTGCTCGAATAAAGTCGTCATTTAAACGGTTCCATTCTCGTGTAACGAGTAGTTTTGAGCGCCTCCACTGATGTGTGTTTTTTAGCACAGGCCTTCGCCTGTAAAACACCACAAATACAAAAGTCTGTAGGGTTTAAGTCGGGCGAAGACGACGGCCACATATCTCGGTCGATCAGCACAGGAACGTTCGCTTTCAACCAATTCTGCGTCCCATTTGCTCTGTGCGATGGCGCCGAGTCTTGCTGGAACGTCCAACGCTCCAAACCAAATGTCTTGCGTGCCCACGGTATCAATCCTGTTTTAAAGACTTCATTTTGATAGATTTGTTGAATTATTTTGGCTTGGTTGCGACCCATTGGTAGAACCGACCGCCCCCGTAGCCTTTCTTAACACTCCCAGTCTCGTTAAATCTTTGGATAGAACGACGCACAAATTTTTCGTTCAAATGAAGATTTGGAAGCGCTCGACGAATGTCGATGTTCGATTTTCCCTCCAAATAAAGAGCAATCACTGAATTGCGTTTTAAATACAATATTTTAAAATTAAAACGTTTCTTCTCACGACCGAATATTTTTGAAGTAACATAGATAATGTGTCACAGATTATATTTTTAAATTTTTGCCGCGTTCGATTCAGTAGTTCGAATTTTAAAATAGTTACAAGGAGACGGACAGTTCAATTGCCGCACCAGGTAATGTCAATAATATATTCTCAAATTAGTGTAATAATTTCTATCGAATTCATTACTCATTATTTTATTCATTAGTTAGGTCACTAACGGTATTATTACAACGATGCATTTAGAACAGAACAAGTATGGACGGAGCTAGCAAATAAGTACACATACTGAGGATTAAAAGTCAGTTTATTTATGAGCAGTTCTTTAAATCACTTAACATCTAGTTACACGTTTCATTAATCTAGCTAAATATTCACATACACTTTTCAATGTTGGGCACAGCCTGAGGATTTTTCAAGGAAAACTGTAATTTTGTAGAAGTATTTGAGAAACGTCCAGCAGTGGGCCAATTCTGGTGATTGTCATTATGACTTGTTACTAGTTTTTGTGTTATCCTTTAAACGTTTCCATGACTCCTGAAATTGTGTCATCTACTGCAATCGCGTTGGCGACTTTGGCCTGAAAAAAAAGTTATAAATAATCAAGAAAAACTCAAAAAACCTACGAGACGTTCCAATTTGGTTTCCTGAGAGGAATATTGTATTAATATTACGAGCGAAGCACTGGGGCGTTAGGTATAAGAGTGCATCGAAATGAATGTGGGTATACAAGGTCAATATTTTGATATAAGCCTGAAGCATAAAAAATAAAATCACCCGAAGGAGATATTTTAATAATTAAGGAATCGAACCTAGAGGTTTTAAAAACACATACACAGCCAGTTTGATCATATAATCCTGACTTGTAGCTTACCTAAATGTCATAAGTAAGGACATATAACATTATTAATTTTATTTTTATTAAGTAAATAAACCACCAGTGGTAATCGAAGTAAACAAAAACACTAGTTACTTAAACAATTATTATGTATGACATACAATTACTTGTGCGGTTCTTTTTGCTGCTTCCACAATGATTTTAACGCGACTCGGAGCTGCTTGTACAGACAACAATACCATTAGAACTACTAAGAATATCATAAATGTTCTTAAAAACTTCATTTTCAGCGAACTTGCTACAGATTTAAATGCGATCCAACTCTCAATGTGCGAATATTGGGGAGCAGTTATATACAAATAAAATCGCAACGGGCAAAATACCCTCTACGCTGTGAAAGTTCGAGATAGGCCCACGAAGCAGACGGAGTCATGTCCAGCTTTGGCCATGAAGGTGACTGTCATGATGGGTTGTAACTCTAGTCTTTTGTGTTATCCTTTGAACATTTTTACTACTTCAAAAACAGCGTCTGCTGTGGCGATTGCGTTAGCCGTTTTTGCCTGAAACAAACAAACAAAATAATGTCATCTTAAAAGTAGTATGAAAACGCTATACCTATTATTAGGTGTAGTGTTCTAAAATCTTTATAGAATCGGTAATAAAAAAACACTATTTTTTTATACTTGGACTGGTAGACAGATCCTGTAACTCTGAGGAATAGCAAAAAAACCTCAGAAGAGGTCTTGAGGCGGTGTTTAACGTAATCTTAAAATGCAACTAACTAACTATTTTGAAAAAAGGCCGGGCAAGGAATCGAACCCGTCGAGCAACTATTCTTACCCAACTGAGCCATAAGGAGCGTCATGTTTTCTGAGATAATGTTTGTAAGTGTGTATAATTGTTTCTCACACTCTGCAGCCAGAACGGCTCAATGAACTTCAGCTTGAGAGGTGTCGTTTAAATTATAATATTACTTACAATAATAACTCGACCCGTCTTCTTTGCTACTTCCACAATGGCTTTTACGCGGTTTGGCTCTGGTGCTGGAGCTGCTTCTATAGATAATAACAGTACCAATAAAACTATTAAGATCGTAAAAGTTCTTAAATACTTCATTTTCAGCGATATTGTTCGAGACAAAGTTTTGACTGAATTCACAATGTAGGAATGTTTGGAATGGCGCCTGGCATCGTTTATATACAAATCAAATTTAATCATCGCAACACGGGAATATACCCTTACCAAACTGATAACATAATGAGCTGTCATTCCTATTTATTCTCAAATCAGTAGAATCAATTCTATCGACTTCATTACAGCATATTCATAATGTAGAGTCGTATTTATTCTTTGATGTCGTTTTTCACGTCTACATTGTTAACTGAAAATGATTTACGTCTCACCGTCAAGAAACCTCACCTCAATTATTAATCTCAAACACAGGGTCAAGTTGTTGCCTTGCTGTGAGGTGTTATCAAGCCGCTTTAAACGCCTCCCACTCGGCTTGACGACTGATTTCTAACGACTGCTTAACATGCCTTTCGAGGAGAAATGTATTGAATTTACTGTTGCAACCTGTTTCATTTTGCAATTCTACAGTTTTAATAATTTGTAGGCCATAAACCATGTAGAGATCACAAACACCCAGAGCCAGCACGAATGTCTGTTTTTTCAACAACCATTTTGTGCTTGGGCGACAGTCGAACTAATGACCCTTTACGTCTCAACCGCTGATAAACGGGTCGTTCTATTGCAAGTTACATAAGTATTCAACCTTTAGTATTCTTTGGCATTTATCTTGAGCAAAAAAATATATCGAACGCCACGAGAGGGCGATATAATAGGCACTCTTTTATTTATGCTTTACTCAGACGGGTTATCAATATTGACCCAGTGAATAATCGTGGGAGTTTTAATTTTAGAACCGTGACGTTTTGAAATTCCTTAGTTATATCGGGGAATCAAAAAGTTTAGATAATATTTTGTGCTTTATTTACGTGGGCGTTGAGCTATTAGTACCTGTTTATAAACTAAAATTAGCAAAGTATTTAACGCATTCGCTTCTGTATTTTATGGCTCTGATAAAATACTTTCAATGTAAAATACTTGCCCTATTTTATTTATGCCTTCTAGTGGTTAATTGTTAAGGTCTTAAATAAAAACAGCGACTTACACAGCTATTAAGTTTGAATTATTTCTGAATGCTCTACACTGTACTTCAAGTTATTTGAACTTGTACTTAAATATTTAACCTAATTGCAAAAATAACTCTAGGCAGAGTTAGGTACTCTAGAGATACAGACGCGTGTCATGTCTGCGTATTCACGTTGGAGCTACTGAACCAATTTTAATGAAATTTGATGGCCAGATAGGAAATGGTTTACTACCTTGGGAAAGGATATAGGATAGTTTTAATTGGGGTAGGTAGGTACTTAAAGGGGCTAAAATGAGTTCACTACGAAGGGCGATGATAACCGAATTTCACGACGGCGAAGCCGCAGGCGGAAAGCTGATGGGATATACCGGGTGCGGCAATTGAACTGTCCATATTAAAAAATTAAATATTTTTATTTACTTTGAATATTTATTAATATATTTTTTACATATGAACATAAAAGGTCCAAAATTATATTCTTATTCATTCTAATGGAATACAACCGCCTTTAGCCTTCACTACAAACTTGAGTCTCTTTCTGAATGAAGCGCAGGCTGCTCGAATAAAGTCGTCATTTAAACGGTTCCATTCTCGTGTAACGAGTAGTTTTGAGCGCCTCCACTGATGTGTGTTTTTTAGCACAGGCCTTCGCCTGTAAAACACCACAAATACAAAAGTCTGTAGGGTTTAAGTCGGGCGAAGACGACGGCCACATATCTCGGTCGATCAGCACAGGAACGTTCGCTTTCAACCAATTCTGCGTCCCATTTGCTCTGTGCGATGGCGCCGAGTCTTGCTGGAACGTCCAACGCTCCAAACCAAATGTCTTGCGTGCCCACGGTATCAATCCTGTTTTAAAGACTTCATTTTGATAGATTTGTTGAATTATTTTGGCTTGGTTGCGACCCATTGGTAGAACCGACCGCCCCCGTAGCCTTTCTTAACACTCCCAGTCTCGTTAAATCTTTGGATAGAACGACGCACAAATTTTTCGTTCAAATGAAGATTTGGAAGCGCTCGACGAATGTCGATGTTCGATTTTCCCTCCAAATAAAGAGCAATCACTGAATTGCGTTTTAAATACAATATTTTAAAATTGAAACGTTTCTTCTCACGACCGAATATTTTTGAAGTAACATAGATAATGTGTCACAGATTATATTTTTAAATTTTTGCCGCGTTCGATTCAGTAGTTCGAATTTTAAAATAGTTACAAGGAGACGGACAGTTCAATTGCCGCACCCGGTAATGTCAATAATATATTCTCAAATTAGTGTAATAATTTCTATCGAATTCATTACTCATTATTTTATTCATTAGTTAGGTCACTAACGGTATTATTACAACGATGCATTTAGAACAGAACAAGTATGGACGGAGCTAGCAAATAAGTACACATACTGAGGATTAAAAGTCAGTTTATTTATGAGCAGTTCTTTAAATCACTTAACATCTAGTTACACGTTTCATTAATCTAGCTAAATATTCACATACACTTTTCAATGTTGGGCACAGCCTGAGGATTTTTCAAGGAAAACTGTAATTTTGTAGAAGTATTTGAGAAACGTCCAGCAGTGGGCCAATTCTGGTGATTGTCATTATGACTTGTTACTAGTTTTTGTGTTATCCTTTAAACGTTTCCATGACTCCTGAAATTGTGTCATCTACTGCAATCGCGTTGGCGACTTTGGCCTGAAAAAAAAGTTATAAATAATCAAGAAAAACTCAAAAAACCTACGAGACGTTCCAATTTGGTTTCCTGAGAGGAATATTGTATTAATATTACGAGCGAAGCACTGGGGCGTTAGGTATAAGAGTGCATCGAAATGAATGTGGGTATACAAGGTCAATATTTTGATATAAGCCTGAAGCATAAAAAATAAAATCACCCGAAGGAGATATTTTAATAATTAAGGAATCGAACCTAGAGGTTTTAAAAACACATACACAGCCAGTTTGATCATATAATCCTGACTTGTAGCTTACCTAAATGTCATAAGTAAGGACATATAACATTATTAATTTTATTTTTATTAAGTAAATAAACCACCAGTGGTAATCGAAGTAAACAAAAACACTAGTTACTTAAACAATTATTATGTATGACATACAATTACTTGTGCGGTTCTTTTTGCTGCTTCCACAATGATTTTAACGCGACTCGGAGCTGCTTGTACAGACAACAATACCATTAGAACTACTAAGAATATCATAAATGTTCTTAAAAACTTCATTTTCAGCGAACTTGCTACAGATTTAAATGCGATCCAACTCTCAATGTGCGAATATTGGGGAGCAGTTATATACAAATAAAATCGCAACGGGCAAAATACCCTCTGAAACCTGATAACATTATGAGCTGTCATGTCAATGTCAAAGTAACCCGCGCGCCCCGCGATTCGAGCGGTCGAGTTTCACGACAGCTCCGTACTTAAAAATCTACAGTTATTTGAAATAGTGTTTTTGCATGGATATTTTTGTGTCAATCTAAAGCTGGTGATGTACTGGTTAAATTGTGCAAAAACTAAATACAGTGAATAACCCAGTGCAGTGATATAAACAATCTAAAATCATAACGTCCAAAACGATGGTGACAGATTTATAAACAACGCAACGACTTCAACGGTGTGTGACTCAGCTGGCCGAAACAAACAGCCGGTCATTGTGTCTCGTCGACAACCTGTCTACGACTGCCCCCGTATCGACTTATTATCTATCATCTTACTGAACTTACTGCGTAAATTCGTCCGTGCTTTCAAGTAGTTGCTGGTACAGTGTGAATAACGTTGCGTTGTTCTCTGAAGTCCCCGAGTTCAAGCCCAGCCAGTGGGCACATTTCCTTTTTGCTGTTTTTACACTTTTCTACTTGTCACGATGAATGACTCAAACTTGAACATTACGTTTAGAAGACGCCAAAATATAAAAACTAAATCCTTAGAATCATTGAATCTTTCAAGATCACTCAGTCCTATGTCTTGCGACGAAGTTCTGGGTAGGAGCCTGGATTTGTCCACAAATATTTATTCAGCTCATATAGAGGAAATGAAAACGGAAATAAAGGAACTAAAGACTAATTTGGCAACCACTCAGAATGAATTGGAAAACATTATCCATGAAAAGAATAGCCTAAAAGACCAGATTTTAAATCTGAACCAAGAAATTTACGTCTTGAAACAACTTTGTAAAAGCCCTACAACATCTGTAAAACTGAACAACAGTATCAGTAGCAAAAAAAGGGTCAGACGTCGATTGACGGAAAGCTTTCATGCGACTCCCCTCAAGCCTGAAGAAACTAAAAACCTACCAGAGGATCAGACGGCATCTCCAATAAAACTTCCTGGAAGTTCAGAAAGACAGCCTTCGCAGGAGAATGCTAACGTAGACCAGGACCAAAACAATAACCTATCGTGTACCTCTCAAACGAATGACCCAGATAAGCAACACGCAAATGGGAAAAATGAAAAAACGCATACTTCTAATGGGAGGAAATTGCTTATAATTGGCACACAAGCGTGCTTAGGGCTTGCACAAAGAATAATTAAATCTAGAGCTGGAACGCATCATGAAAAATATCAAATTAGCAGCTGGGTCAAATCTTATGCATCGACTGAAGAGGTGCTGAAAACTGAAGATCATCTCAGTCTGGACTCTCATGACAAATTGGTGCTCTGTGTAGGCGAGAATGATAAGAACCCAATGACTGTTCAAATAGAACTAAGTGCTTTCTTAAAAACTACTGTTAAGCCTCGAATTTTAATTTTAAGTGTTCAAAACAATGACTCCTTGAACTGTGAAAAACTGAACAACCAGCTAAAAATGATATCTAATTACTTTTCTAATTGTTCTTTCCTAAATGTTGGACATTTAAATTCTAGTAATTTAAATACGGTGGGCCACAGGATTAACTATATTATTGATTGTCTAGATTATAACAGCAAATATTTGACATTCAAAAACGCCCAGAAGTTACATCAAAAAACAAAGTGTACTCAGAAATCTTGCAAAAACGTCAAATACAATCTTTATAGGCAAACAACGCTGCATGAGTATTTTTCTGTTTCCCAAACGAACTTTACTGGCGCTGTAGCTTGTGAAGACAGGTCTAACTCGCAAATTAACTTTCAAGGTGTACCCCAAATTGAGTCCTTTCGGGAATAAATTGACAGTTTTTCATCAAAATATAAGCGGCTTGCTAGGTAAAAAAGAGCTATTGGATGTCTGTATTGAAGAACTCGGTGAGGCCGGAGTGCATTTGGATATTGTTTGCTTAACTGAAACTTTTGTAAGACGTGGGGATGAAACAAATATAAGTATACGCAATTTTGAAGTTGCCTCCACCTATTCGAGAGTATCACAGAGGCGAGGAGGGGTTTGTATTTTGAGTAGAAACTATATGGAAATCAAACAAGTCACTTTTCTGCAAGAAATTGCACTGGAACGCGAATTTGAATGTTGTGGCATCTACATACCGTATTATAGGTTGACAGTAATATGTATATATCGTACACCAACATCCAATATAGATGTATTTTTTCAAAAAATAGAGACGGTACTGCATAAACTTCGTAAAAAAAATAATAATAAAATCATATTAGCAGGTGACTTCAATATCAACACTCTTAAAATTAATAAGCACTCCATAAAGCTGCAGAGCTTATTCCAGAACTACAAGGTTGCAATTCATATAAATGAACCGACAAGACAAACTACTTGTCTAGACCTAATTGTCAGTAATATTGAACATGCAGAGGGTAAGGTACATAAACTTGGCTTATCTGACCACGACACGGGACAAACCCTTGAATTTGCCGTAACGAATAAAAAAATCCCTATCCGACATTGGTATGTTTGGAAAAGAGATTACAGTCAAGATAACATAAATAAATTTAACGAATGCTTGCGAAACCTGACCTGGTCGGAATTATATGAACACATAGACTTCAACAAGGCTTATGAATATTTTCACGATATGTACGGTTTGTTTTACAGGTTATGCTTCCCTTTATTGAGAATAAAAGTAAATAATAACCCAAAGCGTTCACGTTGGATCACCAAAGGAATAAGAACGTCGTGTAAAACCAAGAGGTTTTTAAGATTTGACTACTATAAGAAAAAAAACAATGAGTGTAAATCTAAATACCTCAAATACAACAAACTGCTCAAAAATATTATTAAAATCTCTCAAAAGGCAACTAACAGAAATTTTGTTGAGAGATCTGAAAATAAATGTAAAGCTTCCTGGAAAATCATAAATGAAAATAACAATGACTTTCAACCTCCCATTGAATTAAAAATAAAACATAATGACAAGATTATACAAGACCCTACATTGATAGCTCAAATATTTAACAATTATTACACTGACACAACAAAATTTTGTGACAATAATGACAACAATAATATAAATATGAAATCTCAACTACAGAGTATTTATCTACATCCGTGTGATCCTCCAGAAATTGTTAAATTAATAAGAAATCTAAAATCGACTCCATCGGTGGGATATGACGAAATATCAACCAGTATTATCAAACAGAGTGCCGGTCACATAGCCGAAGTTCTTTGTTATTTAGTAAATTTCTCGTTCCAATCTGGCCAGTTTCCCAATAGCTTGAAAATATCCGTTGTGAAACCAATTTTTAAGAAAGACGATCCGTTGGAGCCTTCTAACTATCGTCCAATAACCTTGATTCCAATTTACTCTAAAATATTCGAGAAAGCCATGCATTCCAGAATCATTGAATTTTTTGATAAGTTCAAAATCATAAAAAACAATCAAAATGGATTTCAGAAGGGCAAGTCTACCACATTAGCAGCATTTCAACTGGTAAAGACAGTTTTGGAAAATGTGGATAGAAATAGGGTTGTCTCAGCGGTATTCTTTGACATGAGCAAAGCTTTCGATTGTGTTCGACATGACAGATTACTAGCCAAATGTAAACTCAGTGGCATTCGAGGTCCCGCCTATGACTGGATCAAGACTTATCTAAGAAACAGACAACAAAGTGTCGAAATAAAAACTTTGAATGATAAAAAAGAAGTCGTTTGTCACCAATCAAATTACAGAGAAAACGAATATGGGGTACCTCAAGGCAGTGTATTGGGGCCTCTCCTTTTCCTAATATATATTAATGATCTGCCAGATATTACTAAATATCCGTGCACACTCTTTGCAGATGATGTATCGGTAGTGATCAGCAATGACAATATAGATGTTCACAAAAATGAGGTCAACGCAACTGTAGGTAAACTCATAGACTGGTTAACGGAAAATAACCTTAAAGTAAATATATCCAAAACAAAGTATGTAAAATTTTATAATAGAAAATCTAGACACTGTGATTTTCTAGTTAATTATAAGGAACAGGAAATTCAAGCAAGTAATAGTTTACCTTTTCTTGGAATAATTATAGATAGCACCTGTTCGTGGACACCGCATATAGATGTAGTAAATTCCAAAATAAATAAATTTATCTATGCTCTTTGGAAGTTGTCGAACATAACTGATCACAAGACTGCTCTACTTGCTTACCATGGCTATGTCGCTTCCTTGCTCCGATACGGACTGATATTATGGGGAAATGCCGTGGATGTTAATAGTATATTTATCGCACAAAAAAAGTGTTTGCGAGCAATATTCAATATGCCTCCATGGACTCCATGTACGCCATTGTTTAAAAAACATAAAATACTCACGCTTCCATGTATGTATATTTATGAAGTGTGCAAGTTCGTAAAGGCTCATTTCTACCTTTTTACAAAGTTCGAAGAAGTGTATAAGTTCAGTGCCAGAAACAAAAACAGATTGGCATACCCGATTATGAAAACAGAACTGTACAGGCGTAACTGTTTCATTATGGCAATCCATATTTTTAATAAACTGCCTAACAGTGTTAAAGAACTGAACGGGGAGTTGTTCCATAGAAAACTGTTTAATTTATTAATTGACAAATGTTTTTACTCCGTCAAAGATTATTTAATGTATGGAATTTGATTATTATTTGCAGGTAGGACTTTCAATTTGACTCGATGAAACCATTATTCTGAACGACTTTCAGGCAATTTGTTTAAGTGTATGTAATTGATTATTAATTTAAAAATTGACATTAGGGTAGTGTTGTAATTTGCTTGATTAGACTAATAATGTGTTATCCAATCTTGAATTTTATTGTATTTGCATGCTGACATAAAAGCTGAATAAGTTGGAAGCCGATATTTAATTACCATCTCAACGTACTACCTTATTCTTAGCAAATAAATGATTTCTGATTTCTGATTTCTGAATGTATTCTCAAATCAGTAGAATTATTATGATCGACGTCTTTACCAAGTACTTAACTTAGTGAGTTTAAAAATAATTTGACCAGAAGTTGCAAAAATGAAGTTGCATAGGTGTGTAAGGGTTTTCCCTGTGGCTCGAGGCATTACAAAACGGCTAAGAGGACTTTGGCCTGTTCAAATCAAATGTTCATAAAGACCGTGCAAAAGGACAAATTAAGTTTTTTTTTGACGCTAAGTACTGACTATACAGACGTCGTATGAAAAAAGTCGAAGCGTTTCTTTTGAGAAGTAATGTTATTATATTCGATAAACCAACCATCTAAAATTCAACCGAGCATTGAAGCTATGGAAAAATAGTATCCCTCCTGACGTTTTCGTCATAAATACACTCGGAATGAAGTAGCTGTCACCGGAAGCTAAGCCTCTATTGTTGCCGTGCCAGCCGCGAACCCCGACCTCTTTCAATTTGACCTTTTGGGCTTTCACCTTTTCAGCTTATAAATGTTTTTTTAATAATATTTTATCTTTTTCTATGAGTATATTTACTCGTAGTTTTTGTCCGAGTTGAGCTTTTACCTCTTATGAAAAAAGGCGTGCTAAAGTATCTTGTGTGGTTAATGAAACATGAAACACACAACATAGGTTCATGAAACAAGACACGATGACTTCCTGTTTAACTATAATCTAGGTATCCGAAAGAACAAAGCCACCAACGTAGTCAAGAAGGTAAATGAGTTGAAATGTTACAGGGGCTAAGTTTCTACCATGAGCTTTCACGTTCGGGCGCTCGAATGGCATTGAATCTCAAGCACATAGTAATTATTTACGCAGACCCTAAACACGTGGGTGAAGCACATGGTAGACCCACACCACACCTTCAATATGCAAATGTAATGAACTCGATGGCCAAGCGAACAACAAGATGGACGGTTGACCAGTAGCAGGATATTGGTGGCTGCAGAACAGCTAAAATGCAGCCTCTTTGAAAACCTGTGGAGAAAGCAAATCTTCAGCCGTTCTATATTTATTATGATGACAAAGAGCCAACTAAAATAATAACAGATTGAATAGATATGGGAATAATTATCGTTATGCAAAACTAATTGGTTTATAAATGTTAAATTAGCATTTACAAGATATCATCTTGTGTTTTAGTACTGTAGGTACGGTAGGCCTACCGTCCCTACAAGTCAGCTTGACATAGATTGTGGACAATGTCATTTAGGGCATTGCTTTAAATCAAGGTGAGGAACCTTCGAAAGTCCCATGGTGTTACAATCAAATCTGTCAAAGTAGACCCTCACCATATTTTGGCCTGTGTACTTTAAATCTGAAATATAAATACATTCTGATGAAAAGCAGGTAATGACCCTGCCTACACAAAAATAAGTATATTTCTTAAACAAAAGTTCAAGAAATAGTTGTAGTATGAAGCTGTCATATATTATATAAGATTGATTACTTATTAACTTGTTTTTTGTCATTGTGTTACATGTATGGATGAGGCTGTGCTTATAAATGAATAAAGGAATGGATGGAAGGAATTTAATGGAATGTTAGAAGACTGTAAAATTTTCGATTTCCATTTAGCATTTTAATGCATCAAACAAATGAAGTTCCATATTGATAAGCTCAGATTAGCTTACAAATTATCTATTTGTTGTGTTTAGTTTTTCCCGCAACCAGTTATCAAAGGTGATAAATCCAGGAAGGAACATTATGGGCACGTGCAGTTTTGCATCCTAAGTACAATGGAATCCCGATTATTTAGCATATAATCAGGTTATTAACAGGAAAATTAAAAAAGGTTAATGAGCTTTATAACCGGCATTGGGCTAGTGCAAGCATTCACACCAGCAGCCACCCTCGAGCACCACAGTAGTCAGACGAGCAGACAGTAGTCAGACGAGCAGACAGTAGTCATGAAGTTCTTCGGTGTGTTTGCGATGATGATGGCGCTGCTTGCGATGCTCCTCAGCGCTGGTCAGGCCGCGCCTGAGCCCAAGGTGCCCATCAAGCAAATCGGGAAGGCTATTGTAAGTGTTATTGTTTTGTCATGAGAATTGAATGTTTTAATGTATCTGTACTAAATTGTGTTCCTCGGCGCTGGTGAGGCTGCGCCCGAGCCTAAGGTGCCCGTCAAGAAGATTTCGCAAGATGTTGTAAGTTGCCATTCGTTTTGATTAAAACTCCTTGTACTCAGTAGCTCAGTTTATGCACTGGGCTGAGTTCAGTAATTACATTTACAACTTATTATTCGCCATTGGTCCTAATAAGTTAAAAACGACAAAGAGGAAACAATAAATAATTTTATTTTAAGTTTTTGGACAGTTATTGAAACCCAAAACAAAATATTTTCTCAATTTTTCGTATCTTTTCTTACAGAAAACCGGAATTGGCATACTCGGTGCAGCAGGCACAGCTCATGAAGCATGGCAGACCTTCAAGAATAGAAAAGGATAATCTTAAGTTTACAATATTTCCTGATGTGCACAGACCAACTTTTTCAATGTTCTACTAAACTCCGAAAGAGCAAAAAGTCGTTCGGAGCCTTTTTTCCTCTTTACGGACCCAAAACTCCTAACAGCATGTAGGGAAATAAGATGTAACATGCTGTATTGGAAAGACATTGAAAAAGACAGGTGTAAAAGTCAGACAGAACATCAGCTAGGTACTTTATTTAAATCAAGGTTAAATAAAAAAAAAACTAATAGGGAAGTAAACTGCCTTGTCATTCGCATTTTTTGCTATTAAATAAATACGAATATATAAGTAATATCTTTTGTTATGAAAATTTAAATACATAAATATACTATTTAAGCAAATAAACTATCAAAATAAATTCGTAGAAATTAAAAACCATTAAATTCCTTCTTGCTTGTCTTACCTTACATCCTATATGATCAGAACATTCAGAAGCCCTTACCTGGCCCTGCGAATTTAAACCCAATGTGGTAAGGGGTGAGTCTAGTTTTCACCTGAGAGTTAGCGGCAAGTTGTATGAGCACAAAGGAGGCGCCCTTCAGATTTGGAGTCGGGACCATACGAATTCAAAGCCATTTTTAACCCCCGATGAAAAAGGACGAATGATATTAGTTTCACGTGTGTTCTTATCATTTTTTAGCATTTTCCATACAATATCTTTACTAAATATACGAAAACTAGGAAAAGACATTCGGTTATAGTCTTTCGCAAACCGGGTGACTGCACTAACCACAGACTTACCGAGACCATTAACAGACCGGCCGAATCTTTCTGATACATTTTACCCTATGAGCTAGAGGGTGATTCTATCAATGTTAAAGGCAGAGATACCTACCCAACTAGCACAAATCGGTTGCATATAGGCTTTGGAGCGTATTTAATTGTAACTCATAGTTGCTAAAGGCAAGGTGTATATCCTGCTCTAGACCTCTAAATCAACCGATAAGGCACTAAGTGGGCACATCGCATAACAAGTCTGGAGCGTATCTAATTATGCCTAAAGGTGCAAATAGCAGCTCTCTTAGCCCGTATTTGGCACTTTAAAAAATGAACGGTTAAGTGAACGACATTAAATTCGTTCATTTCATATGTCATTCTTTTACGCTCGACTCGGAGCAAAGATATGGCCGTGAATCATGTGACAGTTAAGTGACATCTGAGGAACAATAACATGTAAGTGCTAATAATTTTTCATTAATACGTTTTTTCATTACTCATACTCTGAAAGTAGGTCATTACTGACCTGAGAAGCGGGCTGAAAGTAGTACTTTTCATCCCTAGGGAGAATCACTTTCAACTGACAGCTGTCAAATTATTAAAAACAAAACTAGTTATTTTTCACATATCTATTGAACCATGTTCCAACTTTCTATACAGCCACGATGTAAAATTGAAATACTTAAAGATAATTATGTATTGATTAGAGAATATATATTTTTAAATACCTTCACTATAATTCAGATTCAACAATTTCTATAAAATAACTTAGCTTTGAGCAAAATATTTAGCATTTTTTGAATGATGAAAATAAAAAATAATGGCTGAATAGCGGGCCGGCCACAGAAAAAAAAACAAACAAAATAGGCGGGAAAGCGGCAATTCGATCTTCATATATTTTTGTCATTTTTTCTTTAGCTAGTTCATGTTTTTATTTTTACTTTCCTTGTATTCGTAATGAAAAGCACAGTATTTACCTCGGGTTAAAGACTTATTTAGTCCCTCGAACTATTGGCGCCCTCACTTCGTTCCGGGCGCCAAACCCCGTCTCGGGACTAAATAAGTTACTTTCACCCCTAGGATAACAATGTACTATTTAGTTATAATTTTAACCAGTTTGCTTCCTCTTTATAACCCAAAGTGCTTAAAATTACCTTTTTATTACTATAAGTTTTGGACAAGGGCCATTTGAGTGAAATTTATAAACTTTAGTTACAATTTGCTTTCTTTTAGATATGCAACACAACCAGATAAGGGATCGGAAGGCGGCGGCCCTGGAAGTAGCATGTTGAACTCTGATGCGGCTTTGATTGGTAAAATGGCTGTAAAATTCGCGGCTTTATTCTTCGAAGAGAGTTCATTTTGTATACTTAACTCAAATCTGCCACTCCAAATCAGCAGAACGCTGCTTTCGCCACCCATATAGCGTCTTTAAAGTCCTTTTAGTTATAAACTTAGCTACAATTATCTCCAATGTGCTAGTTGGGTAGGTATCTGTGTCGTGGCACCACTGAGTCCAAACGAATGAACCGAATTCAATTCAGTCACTTCATCTCTAAATTGGTGTGAAATTAGCCCATCCAACACTAGTTCTACCGACAATCTAATATCCAAGCCTCTTTGTAGGTGGACTCGCAGTACGACTATTCTCAATAGACTTCGGTCAACTTTTCAGAGCTGTCAAAAAGCGCCTTGATGAAGTTTAAGTAACTTTATATCGCTTTTCTATGTTCCATAAAAGTTTGAAACTTAAGGGTCGGTCAGAAAAGTCGTTGTTTGGATTGTTTCTTTATACTATTATGTATTTTCAACTTTTGGAAAAGCCAGTCTTAGAATAATGGTCATCTGATAAATTGGATACCAGGTACAAAAATGCTGTAATCTTACTAATATTATAAATGCCAAAGTTTGTATGTGTGGGTGTCCCGTTTTGCTTTTTGGCATAAAAACTACTGGATGGATTTTAATAAAACTTTATAATAATATAGCTTATGTATCTGAATAGCATATAGGCTACATAAAGATATACATTTAATTCTTATATATATATCGATACCTCCTACGTAAGTTGTTGTATCCCCAAAACTGCAATTTTACAGGAGAGCGTTTTAAACATTCAGATTGGCCTAGAAACTGCATTTATTAATGTAGCTTTGTGAAATTCGTTATATGAATAAAATATATGGTTTTATTGACTATGTTGAAACAAATATATGAAATAATTGCGTATTTTCTGAGAATTGTGGCTTACAACATTTTACTACGGAATCCAGACTGTTGCAACTGTTGTATCTCATACATACAACATTATACTGTGGAACACATACTGTGCCAGCTGTGATATCTCATACTTACAAGATTATACGGTGGGGTCTTGGTTTCATCTTTAGTTGTATCTCATACTTACAACATTATTTTATGAAGTTTAAGAAAAAGTTCGCTGTTGTAAATGATTCTAGTCTCACTGTATGTCACATTAACAATACAATTTCAAGTGTATATTATTGATATTGAATAAATATTGTCAGTTAAGAAATAAAAGTGCAATTATTAATACCAAAAAAGAATGGTCACGTCCCATACAAAAAATCCCAGGCCCGACAGAAACGTAACATATCTCATTTTTATGGTATATTGTGTATTGTTAAAATACATATACTTTATATTCGAAATCAATGGCTAACACCAAAAAATATTGCCGTATGTTTTTATTCAGGCGATACACTAAAAAAATGCAAAACGCCATTTATCTATAAAATTCGTATAACTATGTAATTAAATGACGAAACAATAGCTATGGTATGTATCTAGGTGATGGAGATGCAGTTGGATATATAAATAAACTCGTAATACAACGATCAACTTAGGATTCATTGAAATCGTGGTAGATTTTCGATTATTTAGTAGCATCTGTCAATTGGCGGTGGAGGAGGCCTATGTTTAGTAGTAGAAAGCTATGGATTGAAATGATGATGATTATGATCTATCACTTGGGTTTCAGATTTGAAACAAATAAAAATAAAACTAATAGGTATGTCGATATAAAGTGATATTGAATTTCTATAATATCTCTTGAAACAAAATTGTTTCTGCAGCCTATTGCCGCTGGATGTCTATATATTTCCATATTATATACTCCCGCGGCTTTGAAATTCTCACTGCAATACGACCGTGCTAACCTCACGTGATAGGTGCCGATTGAGAATTTAATTAACTCTTCAATTGTTAATTGTGGAAGATGTTAAATATCCGGATCATTTCCAGTCAGTTTGTTTTAAACACTCCTGTGAAACGACACTCTTTGTCGGTTTAAATTATTTTCCTCCACATACTCAGATAATTGATTGGGGCGTTGTATATTTTGATTACTTATTTCAATGAAATCTTCTGTGTATGGAATGTCTCCGTAAGGATCTTCAAAATAAATAATTAAAGCTGCAGCAATTTCGAAATATTCTATTAGGTATAAGCGGCACATATTTGTTAAATACCTGTTTCTAAATATCTTGAAGTCGCGCTTGAATCCCACGTTTATAGTTTCCACGACCCATCGCACCATTGTGATGAGTCGTGATTTATTAGCTTCTTCAGTGCTTAATTACGTGTCTTGTGGTCGTTTGGTAGGCGGCATGGGAGCAATATAGCCATATGTTTCTATTAAAGGAATAAAGTCCAAAATAAATGAGTCTCCTACATGGGAAAAAAGTGGAACGGTCCGTCTTTAATGGGTCCATCATGGTTTTGCAATCTCATTTTCATTATATCAGCATCGGTTGTCCGTACAGAGTACGGACCTATTATATCCAAAATATATCCATCCGCGCACACGATTATTAATGGTTTTATTAGGTTCCTACACTTATGAAGGCTATAACTGCGGCGTTGAAATATGTAGGTCTATGTAGGTTCCATCGAATATAACTATTGGTTTTGGTGACTCTTCGTTACCAAACAAAACATTTGGCAAAACCCGGTTGCGGGCTATCACTTCGTCCCTGGTAATATGGTCTAAGTCTAGGTGCAATGGAACAAAGTCAGTAACGAGACACTGCCTGACTTTATGTATTTTTCTACCAATGGTACACTCGGATATATTAAAAAATTAAGCCATTCTATTATTCGGCTCCTCTGATCGAATTTTGCACAAGTAGATAGCCAAGTCATTTCTCGGAGTATTTGAGGACCGATTAAGGCTTAGTATTTGACTCAGCAAATCGTTGAACGTGGCTCTGTTTCTTCAGTCCAGAACCTTAACTCGTCGTCAGAAACGTCATCTACTTTGAACGTATCGTATAAGCAGTTTGTTCTTCTGTTGCGTTATCGAAAAAATCACTAACTATCAAATTTGCAAGCCCATTCATTTCTGATTCATTGAAACTTATTGAAAGAAACAGATAAAAACATACAGAACAAGGTAGTTAGGAAAAATAAAACAAACAATAGAAAAATAAAGAATAATTTCGACCAGGCAAAATTAAATTAACCCCACTCAGCTTATGCCTGAACCTGATAGGCTCAGACGCTGATTTTCAGTAGGGCCAACCGAGTGGACGCACGGACATTCGCAACGTAGTCGTTGCGACTAGCAATGATAATTATAAAAATAAATATTTAAAATACATAAAATATAATGTGACGTGTACCTACCCAGTGTAAAAGTGTGCAATACAATACATAAATACTTTGGGGGATGTGTATTGGTAATGGAAACTCTAAAACAAAAATGAAATATGACAATTTATTGCTTGTAAGCAAGCTATCAATTAAACGATCAAGGTTAAGGCTCTTTATCGGTGAATCAGTAAAGAAAAAGCGCTCTATAAATTACTTAACTAAACATATAGGAATATGTCGTAACATTAAGCAAAAAATATAACAAATTTTGACTATCAACTTCCGATGCAAACATTATAATTTACTACATACCACATTTATTTTTATTTTATTCCAACGTAAGACATTCTATGTATTACATACAACTTTTTTTAATGGACGCTTTACGACGTAAAATGTTGTATGTATCACAAACAACATTTTCTTATACTCGCTCAACAGCGTAAAATGTTGTATGTAAAACATACAACATTGCTGAATGTTTACTTGACAACGTATACTGTTGTATGTAATCTATATAACATTTTTGGTTGTTACATAGTTATAACGTATTCTAATCAATTATCAAGTCCTAATAACGTAACATGTGCGGAAAACTTGAAGCACTTGACACACGGACCATTTCAGCTCTCTCTCCGGCGTAGTCTGTTTTATCTAACCCATACAACACGCGAGCGCGCGATCTGCCCCGCCCCGGCCACCGCGTAAACGGTTGTCAAGGACTATACAGTGTTATAGTCCGTTCTCGTTCAGAAGTTACAACTCTTTACGTCTTGAAATTGCATGAAATAATTGTGTTTTCGTAAGTTTTAATTTTTTTATGCATAGATTACTAATAATAAAGCTCATTTTTGGTAAAAACGCTAAATCGCATTTTTGTGGGATACAACAACTTACGTAGGAGGTATCGATATATATTTATGAAGATATATCTCTTTTTTTAACCTAAGTCCACGCGGACAAAGTTGCGGGCGGCCGCTAGTAGTAAGATAAAATAAGATTTGATTATTATCATCACACAATATGTCTTTGTCATACTGAGGAGAATTTATGCATTATATAAATTATTAACTGCAATTCAAGATAAAAGAAACATAAAATTAGCAGCTTACTTAAATAAAAAAATATAAATTAATGCGAAACAACATTGAAATTAAATTGACATTAACTATCTATACTAATGATATAAAGCTGAATTTGTTGAAATTTGAAGTTTGTTTGTTCTCTCGGGAAATATTAGTTCCATTTGAAAAATTCTTATTGACATCACGCTGTCTAGGCGGACAAAGTCACCGGGCGGCCGGTAGTAATATATTATAACAGAGTTATTAATTAACGCTAGTTACGAACTTGTGAAGCCTATAAAACGATGCTCAATCAGCCAGTGTTTCAATTTGCTTTTAACTTTGAATAACTTTAAGTTTCAGACTTCTCTTACACAGTTGGGCAGGCGGTTGTAGAGCTTCGGCCCCATTTGATCTGCAGTTGATGCAAGTTTGTTTGCGTTTCGCGTACTATTGTGCTGTGTAAATGTGCGTATGTATTAAAAACCTTGAAATTATGTATGTATGTATTAAAGACCTTGCTGCGATAGGAAATCGCCCTCGTGTTACTCAGATGCCTCTGTTCAGACTCAAATGCCTACTGTTAGATTGATGCGTCAGCATAATTTTGTTTATGAAGGAAGGATTTGTGTATGTTTATCATCATACTCTAGAACATGGTCTCGTACTTATTGGTTACTTCCGTGGACACTCAGATTCCCAAAAAGCTATAGCATTGAGTTCTTTATGAGAGTTTGAAAAGGTTCATAGAAAGTCAAAGTTGTAGCATGTTCGCTACAACATATAACAATTATTAAGTTACTATGTTTTAACCCTATGACCCCAGCTCATAGGGTAAATATACCAGAAAACCGGTTTGCGAAAGATGCGGGTTCGAGTCCTGCCTGATGCCAACATGACCAAATGTCTTTTTCTGGTTTTCAGATCTTTAGTAATTATTAAGTTGCTATTCTCTGTATCTTAATTGTTAAATGTGCTTCCACATAGGCAAAAAATTAGCTAATGTTTTTTTGTTGAGACGATGCATTTACCACAATGTTTAGCTACACTTAACGAGTTGCTAATTCCTGTTGACTTGAGAATACTCTGTTGCCCTTTGAGTGAATTCACAAAGGCTTGTTTGTCATGCAAAATACTTGCTATAGGTACAAGGATATAATTAAGTATATAGCTGTTAGAGCTTTGTAGACTAGGGTCACTGATGCAGGTGGCCAATTATTTCTGAAAATATATTCGTACTTACCAGACTTAGATTTAGGCTGTAGACTATGTCTGTACCAAGTTTCATTTGAATCGGTTCTGTAGTTTCGGCTTGATTTTGTAACACAGACAAAGTTTAGCATTCCTAATAATAGTAGAATTATGTAACTTCAGGCTTAATGATATTCTATGCTAATGTTGTGTTTGATAGGAAAATGATGTGCCCCCACTTACAATGGCGGATGAACCGGAAAATAATTATTAAAGTGCGCCGCAATCAGCTTTGCAAATTTTATAATCGATTAATGATGTGGGTAATCCACGTTAGATTATATAAACGTAGATACTTTCCTTATTTATTGCATACGAATGAGCTGGTTTGTTTGTAAATAAATTTTATGATCGTGGTAGAACAAGGTATTACAAATCCACATAGGGTGAAAATTATGCAAAGATTTTTATCTTTAGAACCCTAAATGTAGTTTTGAATCTGTTGCAATCTACTGAAATTAACAATGTTGGAAATAAATAGTTATTTATGTAAACTGATAAAGTCACTGTTTCAGAGTCGCTCTTAAAATGTTGGCAATCCCTTGCAATATGATGATATTGTAAGAATACAGGGTGCTGTATTCTTTATCGCACACTAAAAACTACAATAATATACGAGTACAGACAGTAAATACAGAACTACAACAATAGTAAAATAAAATTATAGTAAAATTATGGCATACCGAAAATTGTTAAGACAACCACACCAGGTGAGACCTGGTGTGGTTGGGCAGTAAAATGTATGTTTGAAATCTGTTGTTTGGATCTCTTTCTTAGTTTATTTTGTCTTCTGAACCTTTGGATTTTGTTTCTTTTTAACAACTTAAAATGTAATAATCAGCAGTGGAAACTTTAAATGCCAATGTATTCACTAATTTAAGTTAAACCTGTGTGTTATTTAAGGCTGTTTGTTTCCCCAATGAAGAAAAATAAATAAATAAATAATAACAAGGTTTTGTTCTAGGAAACATACCTACCAGTACGCATGTCACTTTTCCTGTGAACTATAACAAAAGGATAAATTATTTACCTACGAGTATGGAGTAACTACCCTATATATTATACATACTATATTTAGCATTGTTTTGTTGAAATTTGGAATTCTGGACCATTGTATCAGTGTAAGTCTTGTTGGTGACCTAATGAATAAATAGATAAATATTTTATGTCAGACATAGCGATATTGATCGAGTCTCTATATGGCTTGACGAGCCGCAGGGAGTTACTGCTTCAGTGTTGACATAAAACTGTTATGTTCAAGTTTGACCGATATCCGATGATGGATTACTTTACGGGTTATATCGAAGTTTCCAATAACAAAATAACACATCTCTATTGGAAGATAGACTTCAGAGGTAATATATTCTCTAGCTAAAGTAAATAATGAAAGCTATCCTCAGATTTCCACCATCAGACTTCAAAGTACGCTAGGTCTCCTCGGCAGATGAGTGAATTAATATTTTAACACGTAAGCTCACGATCCATAAGTATTTCATGCAGGGTACAAGCCCTGAGCTCTAAGTCCTGCTTAGTTAAGGGTCATTATGGAGATTTGTAAAGATGTAGAGATTATGTGAAAATAATCCTGCCCATTCAATGACCAAAAGCTCAAGGGTTGCTTAAAATAGCTATTCCATTCCTTTCATAGTACAATCCCTAACAGGCCGCAAAGGTTCCCACAGATTGATAGCACTATTGCTAGTTCGCTACCTCAAGCCGGCTTCTGACGAGGCGGAATATAGCGAACGAACGCATGCCCACTCTCTCACGTGCTCTAGGTAAGAAGTTTTTTAAGAGAAGGTAACTGCGCGAATTTTATCTCTTCTCAAGTTCTCTTTTTCTTCACACAAAGTATTCAACAAACCAAACAAAACGTCATCAAGCATTTATAGATCTCTGGGCACATGTTAGGTGTTGGGCCCGTATCTTATATCAAAGTCGATGTCCGACAAGGTGAACACTTGAAATATTATATGTCACTGGAACGTCCAAATGAAACCCTGGCCCAACAGTCGACAAGTGGAAACTTGGGCTAACTGCGTTACCTAACGCAAAAAAAAACTAATTGGCCCTCGCAAGGTTTTTTATATCTAGCATCGTTGGAAGTCGGCTTAAAAAAAACTCTCAATCCGGTATCTGCACAAGGATTTGTCATATCCATTCCACGTGTTACTTTCCGATATGAGAGCATTCTGTCTGCGTTGAACTTTAAACGAATGCATTCGTGTGGTATTTGCTTTGGTACCATGATTTTACTAGATATCATATTTCTTTATAGGTCTACCTACCTACCTCTTCCTACAGGTACAATCAACAGCATTACTTTTTCACACGAGTACCTATGTGGAATTATTGACTAGACAATATCTAATTATAATGTTCTAGCGGCCGCCCGCGACCAACCGTGCTATTCCGACGGTGCACATCGAACATCACTCCACATCTCGGTGCTTCACGCTTAGCTCAATCATTAATACGCTTTACTTTGAATTAGCATTTCCCTCATTTTGTATGTAAATATTTAAAAATGTTATATGGCTTAGTCCTTTTTTTCAAACGACCACAGTTGCAAAGAAATATAATTTTAAAGTTCACTCACACAAGCGAAGGGAGTTTCGGCGTCCGCCGGAATAGCATAGCAGACCCGCGAGGACATAGGTTTAATAAACATTTACCCTATGTCTTATTGTAATGTATAAGCTATATTATTGTAAAGTTCAAATAAAATCTATTCAGTAGTTTTCACGTGAATGAGTAACACTCGTCCTTCCATCCACACATACAAACTTCCGCATTTATTATAAATTCGTAGGATTCCATTGACTACTAAATTTTAATATTCCTCTGGTACGTAAACAAATATGTAATCGGCAGTAGGCAGTCTCCTCATAATAAATCTATTTATTTATAAGACACACTGTTCTCCATCTGTTCTTTTTGATAGCCCCCATCCATCCCGCCCAATGCTAACTTTGAGGCCTAATATAACTTAACTAAGTTTACCGGTGAAACCCCCGACATACGTGATACTGTCGTATCCCTTTTGCCTAAGAATGGCAGCTATTTATTTTCATTGAACTGCCTTACGTTACCGTGGAATCTGGATAGGTACTTTGTGAAATTTCAAAAGTATTTTACAGGACAATGAGTGCTGCTGTCCAAATCCGACAAGAATATCATTACCTAAGATTTGTTTTTGACTAGGTACCATCTAAAAGGACCCCTATTAATAACCCAAGAAAAGCATAATGGACTTGTCAACTTTTCTTCAGGCCAGAGTTTCCGACGCATCAGCCCAGTGCATGATGCGTTTTCAAAAATATAAGTAATTTTAAGTAAACCCAGTTCGATTCGAGTTCAAATTTTACTAACTCGGGCCGAACCCTAATGGAGAATGTAAAACACAATATAACCGCGATTCAAAGTACAGCCAGGGCCATCTGTTGGTCTAGCTTTGTACTAAGTTTCACTGCCTCCGAGGGGACGCAGAGGGCTGCGTCCCTTGACTGGGGTGGCATTCCGGCGGACTCGGTGCTCCACGCTTACTTCAATCATCAATTTGCTTAACAATTCAAACAATAATACACTGCTCAAAAGTGTGTAGGGATATCTCAAGCATTTTCATACAAAGTATAGCTATTTGGGAGGCTGTAAAAATTAAAATATTGATACCAACGTAGAAATTTTTAGAACACAAAAACTACTAGGTATATCTGTTCTTTCAGATTGTATAAAGAAATTCATTTAGTAGCATTATTGTACAATCGTAAGGACGTTAAAAAAATACAGATTTTTTTTTAAAAGGTGTCAAAATTTTAGCAAAACCAAACTTTTTTTTTGTATTATTCTTAACCTTTATCTTATGCCTCTGTCCTCGCGTTATTCTAAGATAATGCTCAAATTGTAAACAAACTTAACTTTATGAAATATTTGAAAAATGATATCCCTATGATATCCCTAGACAGTTTTGATGTGTGTATTTGGCTTAGTTCTTCTCTCTCAAACGACCACAGTCGCAAAGAATTTGAATTTTAAAGATAACTCACCACGAGCGAAGTGAGTTTTGGCGCCCGCCGGAATACCATAGCTGATTCAAATTTTGTTGTGAGACATAATAGGAAGGCCAAGCTTTAGAGCAAACACTTAGGGTTAGTTGCACCATAGTAGAAGTTAAAGTTTTTGTCAAATTTGACAATTTGACGACCAAAAATGACGTCGAATTGTCAAATTTAACAAAAAATGTAACTTTAACTTTAACTTCTACTATGGTGCAACTTACCCTTAACAAACCTTATCTCGAATTATTTGACGACACATAGCGATTCTAAGAGCTCAATTTGATCTTGAATTCGAAATCACCTGTCACAATATCTAACTACCTAATACAGTTATTTTAAAAAAACCAAGTTCATTCCGTTGTTGCAGTTAAGTGATTAACTTATTTTATAACATATCTGCATGTAAACTGTCTCTTGATCCACCAATTTCAAAATCGTATTGTATCACATTACGTACTTGTAATGTCTTTTGTTATGATACGCAGGGTAAGCCAACGGCTATTTTTTAAATCTTAGCAAAGATTTTTTATTAGAAAAGAGGTCAACATATTTTTGAATTAAATTAACTAAAATTTAATGAAATTTAATAAATTAACATTTAATTCTTCAATTTAATTACGGTGACTATTAATTGCATCCATTGTCTTGTCTAAAAAATATAAAAATAAGTAATACTGGCTGTTTGGCTGTAACCCTAATGCCACTGCCCTTAAAAAAGCGCTGATGCCCTGCGCGCATGGCTATTTAATGAAATATGTAATAAAAAATTGCCGTTTTTTTTTTATGTAGGCATGTATGTGTTTGAGAAAGTCCGAGTTTTATTTATTTTCTCGCAAATATGTTATAAAACGTCGCATGACATACGTGCGCAGTGATAATTAGAATTACAGTCTCTGCTTTCTTGTTTCATCAATATCGCCTCGACTGTAATTATCAACTTACCGCATTCTAAATCATAATGTCCCTACTATAAAACCACATCCTTTTGCCTTCTTTTAACGTGTGTTGATTATTAAAATTATAACGCTTACGTTTTAAAGGCTAATATTATGTATGTACTCGTATTAATATCGAGTATTCGTAAACGTGTCTTGCCACTGGATTCATAATTACTGTCAAACCGAAGTTTTTTAATGGCCCTTGTCTCCCTTTATAACAAGGGATAATGGACCGCTGTCAAGGGTTTTCCGAGGATTGCTTGTAAGTAATCACTAAAAAACTTTTGTCACGCTACTGCTATGGGACATAAGGCGGTCTTCAGAATTTATCTTAAAAGAAACCGGTGTTTTTTTATAATTCACCTTATTAACTTGCTAAATGCCTGCTCCATGGAAATTATAACAATTTACTAAATACGTATAATGCCATCATTGCAATCATGCAATGGAAAGAAAAAAAGAAAAAGAAAATGTATGGAACACTAAACTTAACAATAAAAACATAACAAATAGAGTGTCTCAAAGGCTGCCCCTCAGCATATGCCGCGTTGGTTACAAAACCATCACGACGTTGGTTTTCAGGGGTCACCTTAGAGAAGAGGGAGGTGCAAGATTAAGGTATTTCTTTACGCTCCAGAATACTTAAAACAAACAAGAAGCAAACCACAAACAAAGAAGTCGTGGCATTAATAACCAACTTCAGTTTGAGGGTCAAACGAGATTTCAACTCGTCACAATGTGAACTTCAATTCTTTTGTTGTGAGTGTACCAACTGAACATCTGTCGACCGTCATGAAAGAGGAGTTTTAGCCGAAGGGTGTTGCCTATCGACGATTTCGCGGCCGGATACCAGACACCATGCCGAGTCAATCGTAGCCGTCGACGAATAAAATATAAGTAGTGTTTTAGGTATGGTTTTAGGATTTATGATGATTAAGTATGTTAGTCTTTAAGGTATTTATAATATGGGCAGGTTATGTTATTTTGAGATCTATTAATGTATTTTTTTGCCTGAATTAAATAATTATTATAAGTAAATCAGTGAGTTTATGTTGACTGCAAAATGATACCCATTTAATTGCCATAAATGCGATACTTATCTAAGCGGGTTATGAAGATTTGCCTATTAGAGTAGGAGTGTATTCGTATGTACAGAGGCACTCACATCAACCTTAACATAGGGGCACCTTATGCTGCTAAAGTTTTGTAAATGTTGATGTGGACGAATCTGTGCCCACATACCTACAAACTTAACTTCTTTACTTATCTAGGAAATATTATTATTATTATTGCGTAGATACATGGATCTTTATTACGCTTTGAGGATAACAGACACAACGAACAAATATGTATACAATATAATATTTGCTTCCTTAGAAATAGCGATCGATAATAAAGAAAATTAGCGTCTTTGAACTCTGAGCGGGAAAACCATACATCATTGTATTAATCATCTTGTTTAGTGTTATTGAAAAATAATCGTGTAATTTAATCAAGAAACAATACTAAAAGAATCAGGGCAACGACTGCAGAATTAAATGCATAAAAATCTATTGTCTGGAAAAAACTATCAAAAACGGTTTAAAAATTCATAATACCTTAGATGTTTCCAAAGACGGATGAAATAAACTTACAACTTTTTTACCTCAAATTTTGCCTCCTTTTCATCTTTCAACATCAACTTCGAAAATCAAATAAAAAACAAGGACTGGTCGATGTAAAAATTGAATAAAACAAGCTGTGTATAAGATACCTATTAATGTTTTTTTATATTCCTAAGGCCTATTTCAATAGTGAACATTGTTGGTAAAGTTCTAAGTATCTGTAGAAGAGCTAATCCGCTCAAAAATTCCGTCCATCAAGAAAAATGAGCTAGTTTATTCCCATACGTACAGGTTTTTCTGTATGAATAATTGTTATACAGACAGCTCAGGCTCAGATTCAATCAAAGTAATGAAGTTATTTTCAGTACCCACATAATATCTTTGACTTAATTATATTCCGGCGAGTAACGGATACTGTAATAACTCTAAGCTTTACTTTCTTCAAAACTCAGCCCGATTGAACCTTCACTGCCAAGTTTACATTTAAAGTCGAACACGATATCCCATCAGGAGAACATTCATGAGGCTTTCGATAAATCCCGTCAATTTAAAAAAGTATATCAACTTCTGAACTCCGAGTCGTATATTGATTTGTTAGGTAAATTTAAAAAAGGAAATTCAATAAAAAAAATATAAAATAAAGTTTTAGTGTGAAACATCGGCAGTTGCCTTTTTTTTATTTTATTAATGGCCTCACCCTCAGTCTGTCAGCGAGGGTATTTTGCCAATGTAGAGTAGTTTTATACGTTTGCATGTGAGTGAACATCAAAATACTGGTATCTTATATTGTTATTCACGCGGCTGCAATGTCATGCCATAAGGTCATGGGGGTTTGTCTAACGACAAACCATGTGACTCAAATGGTCATGTTAAAACGATTCATTTGAATAACTTATTTAATTAACACCGCTGCGGAACTATACTGAATACACTGATACCTAATTGATCCACTAAAAACCATTAAATGTTAATTTAAACTTAAAAAAATAGATTGAACATGCTTTCCGTTTCTGTACCCTCAAAAAACTCCGACAGTTGCCCTATAAGTGATACTTTTCGTAACTGTACACTGTTTTTTGCACTTATTGTCTAACCCATATACACCAAAGAGGTTGTTTGTACAATCGACTTATTTGTTTTTTGGAAAGTACGTCATTTACAATCAAACTAATCTAACGAATATTTTTTGACAGATGTCAGTGTCATTTGATATTGTACTTCAATCCAGTAGAAATAGGATTCATGAGCAGTGGCTTGGCTTTTGAGCCTGACAGAACACTTGAGCCCTTTTAGCATTTCAGAAAGTTCAATTCCCAAACACGGACGTAAAAGAAAGACGGACGCCACTTCGTCGAATCATGAGTGAAGGATACTGGCAGCTGCCAGTCTATGGTGTGTGCGTAATTTGAGGGATGCCATATAAATCATAAATTTCCCTAAAGTTTACCTTTTATTTTAACCGGGTTTATTAACTTAAGTCCGATTATGATTTTAATTATTTTAAACATCTGACAGAAGGTTTATCACTAACCTTACACCCCTCTAACTATTCGCACTGAGCCCACGTGTTGGAGTATGGCTCGAGCCACCTCATAGTTGAGGTGAGGCCTGTGCCCAGCAGTGGGACGTATATAGAAAGAAAATGTTTAAATTTCTGAAATATCGGAGCCGGGAGCTTAAGAATCATAATGTTGACCTAGCTAACATATTTTGTAAGACCCCTGTGAAAGAAAAGAAAGCACATGTTACTTAAAGGGAATTGTTTTATTTACATAACATTATTAACAACTGATATGGCTGAGTTGATGATGGAAGGTTAACTTCTTACCAGTTAAAGGAATTAAGAGTCTGTTTATGGTCAACGAGCACCACTAATCAACTCTCATTTACTGTGTTAAATTTATAACATTAAGAGAAAAAGCGAAATAAATATAAGTAATTCAGCACAATAAATGAGAATAGATTAGCGCTTGTGAAAAAGTGAACCGTTATTTGTTCTATTAACTACTTACTTATGCTAACATAATCATGTTAGGTAGGTTTTTATTTATTTACTAGCTGACCCGGCGAACTTTGTTCCGCCTTAATGGCAATAAATAAGCAGTTTTTTTATTGGTAAAAATACAATTAAAATGATATACCTACATTAATCATATTTTTTTTTCATTAAAAACATAATTTAAAGAGAATAGCAATGATAATATGGTTTTCTAAATTTAATTTCAGAAATAAACCTTGGTCTGATGCAACAAATCGTTAAAATGGCGGAAAAAACCTAACATTTCCCGATGTTATCGTAAACTTTAGGATTTTTTTCTCGAACAGTATTCACTTCCGCAAAATGAAACTTCACAGGATTACATGTTTTATTAACATCTATTACCAAAAAAAAATTAAGCTCCTAGCTACCCGTTATGATACTAAAGTCGAGCCAATACGACAAATACAGATTTCCCCTCAACTAGGGAAATTTTACCGTCAAAAAAGTGGCAACACTGTTGTGTTTTGTCTTTTAAATTGTCATCACATTTTATAAATGTAATTAGGAGAAAATATAACCAATAATCATAATTTACCTGTGATAGGTGATTCCTTGTGACTTTTTAAGTTTACTCATGTAGTTTTTACATGATTTCACCACACAAGACGGCATTTTTAAATAAATATTGTCAAACGCAACACGCGTGTCATTCGCGCTGTCACACGGGGTAAAATGGCGTTAGATTGTAGCACCTAGTAAGTTTGTGTGAGCGTTAGGTCGTGTGCAACTCACGAAGTTGTATGACCTTGCTAGCTTCACATTTTTTTAGTGTGATGTTCCGTCCGTCTTTCTTTTACGTCCGTGTTCCCAAAATGCTGCAAGGCAGTTCAAAATGTAAGTATTTCTAGATTAGTTGGAATGTAGCATTGAAATTGAAATAATCTCATATTATTATTGTTAAGTGTATTTGAATAGCTTCAACTGTTTTGTTAGACTTGACGTGTGTACAAAACGAAAACTTAGAGAAAATAGATGATCATATTTTTACTTTATCGTCGCTCCCCCTTTCCCCCTTCGGCAATGTACCTAATCGAATCGATTTGTATGTTTATTGGGAATCTGCGTAGGTAGTTTCAAAGTAAGTAAGTATCTGACAAAGACAATTTGTTTTCACTCTTGGATTTGGCGTGACGAAGCCAGTGGGGTAATTTGGATCTACTTATTCATTTTTAGCTTGCCAAGCGACAGTGATATTTTTCATGAGAAAAATAAGGACCATTAGCTTCAATTCGGGGGCGCTTTTGGCTGAATTCCTTAGTTTGGTAACGCCCAGCTAGCATTAAAATCCACCACCAGTCAAATATGAAGTTATTCGGTTTGTTCGAAGTGGTGACGCTGGTAGCAGTGCTATGCTTTTTTAAGTTTAAGTACTTAGGCCCGCATTTGACCACTGTCTCATGATCTTACATGATAGTGTGGTCTGTTTTGTTACATACCAGCCCAATAAATGGCTGTTCACTCTCTTCTTGAAGAGGCTCAAGTTATATCGCTGTGGAAACACTTCAGCAGGAAGCTTATTCTACTCCCTTGCTGATCTCATTATGAAGGAATTACCAAAACGGTTGGTGCAGATTGCTGGAATATCAATATCAATATAGGGTTGAAAAGCCAGTCTGCGTCTAGTGGTCCGATGAAGAAAGGGAGCTGGTGGTATCAGGTCGTGCAACTCTTTCGCTCACTCGCCGAAATGCATCCTGTAGAACTCCGACAGACAAGCTACCTTGGAGGACTCAGGTCTGGCAACTTTTCTATGATGTTAGTGTCTCCCGCAAGCCTCACAGCAGCCAGCTGTGAAGCACCTAGTGAATCCCTCCCTGATGTGACAGCTGTACTCTATACACGAACGAATTTGCACTTTGTACAGTTGAAGCAGCATAGTCGTTGTGAAGTACCGCCTTACCCTAAACAAGATACCGAGCTTCTTAGCGGCAATTAGCAATGTCTGGCAACAAAAAAGGAGACAAAACAAAATATTTCTTATACTTAAGTCATATCTATTCTTACCTATATAAGTACGACGCATACCCTTAAGTTAAGTGCTCCTTTACAAATTTACATAAAACCCACCCATTCAATTTAATACTGCTAAATTCATATTCCAGCCGCGACAATGTTACTTATTTAATACATTTATGAATAACAAATTGGTAGAGTTCTAATAAAGCTTGAGATTTCTTCAAATAAGTTCATTAATTTACCCAACATGGGCCGCAAGGGTCGTTTCCACAAGGCCAACCTAATTCAAACAAGCTTGATTTGGTAATTTCTGACGTTTGTTAAATTTAATGTATAATTGATGATAATTTATAAGGGCAGTTCCGAAATTGACGGTGTTATGACCTAGATTTGAAAAAGGTACCTGTAGCCACGGCTCTTGTTGTTCAGATCGATTTTAGACAAAACAATTTGATTTACAAATAACATAAACAGCTTCCATATGCTTACAACCAAATAGCAATAACTGTTCGGCTGACCATTTTTCTCAGTGAAATCAAAATAGTAAGTTCAACCGGAACAACTCAACCTGTCTCATGATACCGACACCGCAACTGTACGGCTTCGACCCACAATTATCTTGCCATGAGCATAAAGTTGTGAGTAGTAAAATATATTTTATAATATTAATGCGAGAAAGCCAACAGCAAGCTAACGGCGAGCTGTCAGCGCGCTAGCCACTTTTATACCACTCAACTCGCAGCTCGCGTCCTTACAACCTCCGGTTCAAATTTGAATGGTAAGATAATTGCTGGGTTGGAGCCATGCAGCTGCCTTGCTGGCATAGTGTGCTAAGAGCATTAAATCCTGTCAGTCTTACCAAAAAAAGTCGTACGATTTTGTAAGAGTTACTTTCCTACCTACATAGTCATAATACCTACCACATTTTCCAAAAACCCTACCCTAACAAAGAAACCCTAATGAATGCTGCCGGAACCAGCACATATATCCCAGACCAATTATGGAGGCTACTAATTAGCTAACACAATGTTATTTAGCTCTGCCCACAGAGCGCTCTCCATCATTCAGCTAAATCCTGCAGCACCTGAATTACCTGAAATATGAATTTAGAATTCTCTGTAAGGCAATTGTATCTCTGCCAGGACCGGTTAGTAAGCAACTTGTCTTCTATACTACGGTTAGTAGGGGGGAACCTCGATGAATGTGATAAAAATGTACAGTGTTTCTTGTGTAAAATAGTTAAATGTTGATTGAATAACACTGCTTTGCTTAGGGTAATCTCTTTTGTGTGTGTATTTTCTTTTGTGCTCCAAAGTTGAGTTCATAATTGTTAAATGGTGAATATATAATATTATATATTACAAAAGATGGCTACAAAGGTCTAAGCTACTACGAACTAGTGTCCGACCGAACTTTCGGTTTCGGTTTCGGTTTCGGCCAGTTTCGGCCGAAAAATCGAGTTTCGGCCACAGTTTCGGTTTCGGCCAAAATGGGCCGAAACTTTAGCCGAAACCGAAACTCATTTCGGAAGTTTTCGTGCGTGCTCGTATAACCTCGTTTCACGCGGCAACGTCTGGCAGAGCCTGGCGGCCTCCACAATGTTCGGGAATTGTCGTGAGACATTCAAATTGGTCAATGCGTTATCACCAGACGCAATACTTCTTTAGGGGTAATGTTTTGACGGAACTGATTACATGTAGGTTTTCGTTGAGACTGTTTTATTGGTAGCTCGATTCTCGAAGTTGTCGACGAGTATGTCTTGGCGAAATGATCCAAGTAGGCAGGCCCACCTTCGAGAAAGAGGTACTTAAATCGCCGGCATCTAACACGGCTGGGCACTAAAAACGCCGTCGCGACGTGGAGCTGCGCTGGTTGGCAGGTTGAATTGGTAGTGGGCGGGGCACATTGCACGAGAAACTGATGGCTAACTGCGGTCGAAAAGTTCTCGAGTGGGATACCATTTGAAGCCAAACGCAGCGTGGGGCTCCCACCAGCGAAGAAAAAAGCTAACCTGATACAGATCGCAGGTCTCGGTCAAGGTGGGCCGCCCATAACCGGCCGCTCTGGAAATCTATGTGGGAGGCCTGATGTTCAGTTGTGGACGTCTTGTGGTTGTTGATGCTGAAGATGAAGTTTTCGTTTCGTTTCTGTACTTCAATGATGTGAATAGTCCAATATTGGATCACTTAGATTATTTAATATCGTATTGGAGGCAGTTCGCAAGTCTCATAAAGGAATCGATGTCGAATTATAAAAAATGACCAACTTTTGCCGACGACAACTTGCTTTTCGCCAACACACCCGCCGAGTGGCAGAGCAGACAATGTTCACCACCAGGCGGTCCGCATGCTTGTTTGCCAACGTCGTTGTTTAAAAACAGGCAAGATGAGGAAATCATACGCCGAATCGCCAGGAGGAGCTAACTGGTCAAGGGTTTTGTGAAGTGCGACCTTCCCATATATATTACAAGCGAGAACTTCTCGAAGTTTGCGTTTTGCCCATCCTAACAAACGGTGCCCAAGCCTGGTTGCTCACGGAACACCCTAAGTCAAAGCTCGGAATTTTTCAAGGGCAAGGGAGTGGAGTGTGTTAGACATTAAACACACAGACAGGATATGGTCACCACGATCCGTGCTAAAACTGGCGTTCATGACGAAGGCTAGAAAGTCGCCAAATTGAAATGGGAATTAAATGGGCCAAACCCAATGGCTCCTCGAAGTTTGAATCATTGAAGAGCGAGCCCTAAAAAACGATGGTGCGGCCAATGGAAAACATTTTAGGGAAACCTTTGCCCAGCGGTGTGATCTTGTGTTAAAAAAATGAGTCTATAACTTTGTTTTGTTGTCATAATCAAAATAATGGGTAAGAAGCTTTAGAATTCAGTAATTGTAGGTATATTATACTTGACCACGTGAGTTTCGGTTTCGGTTTCGGTTTCGGCCGGAAAACCAGTTTCGGTCGGACTCTACTACGAACTAGTTCAATATAGGTAGTAGCGCAAAAACAAGCAATAGCGTCATAAGCCGGAACCTGTCAGTTGTTTCACCATTTTGTTGAGAAAAGAGAGCAAATTAAATAATTTATCTTCTCAATAAAAAAACACTAAAAGCGGCTTTGGATTAGCCAAGGCGACCAGCGCTTCAAGAACAACAGAAATGTTTAACATTTACATAAGTAAATATGATTAAACAAGAAGTTTTGGAGTTTTCTGTTCTTCTCTCCGCTTTTTACAACCGAAGTTCTTTAAGTACTTGCGTCATTATCTTGATAACTATAATAAATGTAAAACCTCATAAGTACGTTTACCGTATCTACAATGTATAGGTATTCGCAGAAATTCAACTATTTCGATTTTTTACCTGAGTGTCAATGAGTTTTCACCTATACAATATTATTTGTCTACGCTGTTGGAAAACCCCACCATAAATCCTGTGCTAAACGTGTTTTTACCAATGATACCTATATAATTCACCCACCTGCTTAATAATGCGAGACACAGCCGACCACGTGTACTAAATGGTAACATAAACAAGGATAACGTGTATAGAATCCAAATTGTACAACGGAGTTTATTAAACCACTATATGTTTAATGCTTAAATCGACCGTTTAATGATTACTTTCATCAATTATGACGGAATAAAACTCTCAACACCGCTTTTTCCTACGATATTTACACCTTTGTTTGTATATATAATATCAATTAAGTTCTATTTACTACTATTTTAGGCGTTATGATTAATTACATATGACTCTATCGTGTTTTTTGCTGAGACTGGGTGTGTTCATTTATTTAGAAATATCTTCCGATGTGCATCAGATGCAAATCAAACGCAATTCATCATCAAAGTGCCAATAATAACAAGGGTTGCACGCACAGTAGTTGCGTTAAAGCGCGCGCAACTGATAGTCATATAAAATTAATCATACCGCCTAAAGTAGTTGACTTGAAGCTAAGGTATTAACATCAATTCTTAGAAAAAAAAGTGAGTTCGCAGTCTAGTAACATTGGCTTTTGAAATATAAACTTCATTTTTTACATTAAATTGTACGTTTCCAGTTTCCATTTTTAAAGGTTTTAATGGGAGCTTTTGACATGTTTTTTGATATCAACGTATTGTCTACTTTTTCAGCTGTCGAAAAAGTCTGCTTTTTATGCTTATAAATCCTGCACATCAGTAGATATTGCTAAATAGATGAAGACACCCAGGCTCGGCGAAAAAAAACAAATAGCCGCCATTTTTAACAGAAGAAAAAAATATTTTTGTAACAGTGGATTTGTCGATTAAATTGATTATAGTACTGAACCCTAACCGGTCCGATAACCATGGCAGACACACTGTATAGTTTACTTCAGAGCTAGACGCTGTTTCTAATTATGTACAGGGATATATTATTACTATCAGCTGGCATTGCCTTCCACACTGATAACGTAGATACGAAGACATTGCATTGTAACTTTTGGTTGACTGTACATCAAATAAGATTAAAATTGTCTGACATCTAAAAAAACTACATCAATGTTTAACAACAAGAAGTTACTAACTCATAATCAGCTTCCCACTCCATCCTTATTAATCCAGATTATGGAGTTCAGATTCCTGGTGGATATTGGACGGGACTCCTCTGATTAAACGATTAATATCCGTAATCCGCCTGTAGACTAATAATACATTTTATTTTGATCTTTAACATTTCATCACGCAGCATTTATGCTAATAACCATTAAAACATGCAAAGGTGGATCGAAAAAAGATTGAAGTTTAGGAACTACAACATTTAATTTTAAATAATTATAATAGCAAGTGTAAAATAATACAGTGAAGGTAACGTAGTTGGTAGTCGACTAATTATTTCTAATATTTTTTGGCAGTATTTCTGTAGATAATGATTTCCGGTGTTTATCCCCGGCGGTCCTTAATGTTTTTGTATACTTCATGAGCCGTGCCTGCTGCGCTGATGATGCCCAAACCAGTTTTCTGCAATTAAATAATGAATTCATTAAACAAACACTTTCAATAACAGCTTGATTTAAACCTAGTGTGTTTTTTTTAACGAAAATTGAGTCTTTTACGCGCTAAGGATGTGATTCGTCTGCCTAGAGTTATGACATGCTCTAGCGAAATGGCGAAAAAAATAACACGACTGCGAAAGCCGTGAGGCCTGTGCCCAGTAGTGGGACGTAAATAGGCCATTTATGTACATATTTACATAAACGGCCTATTTACGTAAATAGGCCATTTATGTACATATTTACATAAACGGCCTATTTACGTCCCACTACTGGGCACAGGCCGCACCTCAACTATGAGGTGAAATGAGCGATACTCCAGCAAGCGGGCTCAGTGCGAATTGTTGGAGGGGTGTAAGGTTAGTGATCAACCTTAATGTAAGATGTTATCAAGCCGCCCTAAGGCCTCTGACTAGGCTTAATGACTGACATCTTGCGACATCAACCCAGAACAACTGCTTAACGTGCCTAGAAAAATATGTTGCAAAAGTTAAACAGGTAAACATTATATTTTCACTACTTACAATAACTTTCCCAATCTGCTTGATAGGCACCTTCGGTTCGGGCCTGGCCTGGCCAGTGCCAAGGAACAGCGCGAGCACCGCCATCACCACCACGAACAAGCTGGAGAACTTCATGTTTGGCAAAGGCTTCTGTGTGGTGAGTACAGCGACTGTGTTGATGTTGTGGAAGAGAATGGATATCCATTCGAAGAGATGCAAGCTATATTTAAAGCTCAACTCGTGTCTTAGTTTTCCCTCTTAAAACCCCAGGAGCGCGCACGTGGGGGAATCCGCAATAAGCCATTATGAATTATTATGTCAACGTCACTACATACCATGGCAAGTACGGTCAATGACGCTGTGCTAATGATTCCTCATGAATGAAGCCTATGACGTAACTTATATGTGGAGTTAAGTTTACCTTAATAGCAACATGCCGTACGTTCTATTAATAAATGTCATTCAATGTGGTGTACTAATTTATCATTAAATATTATCATTCAAATCAGATTTGCCCTGAGCTAGAGTGCCTCAACGCTCTCCTCCTAATTTTGATTTCTGATGATAGGCATATATCATTTTATTGTATTGTAAGGTGCGCCGATAGCACAGTTTTTTGAATTTGTCTATGCATTTTCAACAAAATTATAATACCTTTGTTTTTGAGAATCAAATGATGTTTATTATTAGACGCAAAGCATGTTTTACCTCATAGCATAGTAAAACGAACTTAAGAATATGAGTTGCGTCATAGGCCTCATTCATGAGGCCATACTTGCACTCGCTGCGATGGTATGTAGTGACGTTAACGTAATTTATCATAGTTGATTGAGGATTATCCCAAGAGCGCGTTCCTGGGGTTTTAAAAGGGAAAACTAAGACACGACTTGAGCTTTAAATGTAGCCTTCATCTCTTCAATGACCATTCACAAGCACAACATCAACACAGTAGCTGTCCTCACCACACAGAAGCCTTAACCAAACATGAAATTCTCCAGCCTGTTCGTGGTGGTGATGGCGGTGCTGGCGCTGCTCCTCGGCGCCGGGCAGGCCAGGCCTGAACCGAAGGTGCCCATCAAGCAGATTGGAAAAGTTATTGTGAGTAACAAAACATGAAAACATTCAAGGCTTTCACAGGCGTGTAATTTCGCCGCCCATTTTGCTAAAGTATGTCATAACTCTAGGCTTAGTGTCTATAGAATGCAGAACAAAAATGTATCCTTAGCGAATAAGAGATTCAATTTTCTTAAAAAATATATTCACATTAGGTACCTACATACAGTATGCCATTGAAAATGTTCATTGTTTTTTTTTTTTATTCCAGAAAACCGGTTTGGGCATCATCAGCGCGGCAGGCACAGCTCATGAAGTTTACAAAAACATTAAGGATCGAGGATAAATAATAACAAACCATTAGCCCTTAGAGATACTGCCAAAAATTACTTAGTCAACTAATTAATTAAGTTTTCTTTGTAAATATTACTCTTATACACCAATTATCATAACTATCATAAGTATTTTTTATTAAATCTTGAAGTTGAACTTGAATTTATTTTCGGGCTTCCTTCTCCTGTTTCGCGATCATTCTCGTTAATGATAAGCAAAGAAATGTTTTTGCTAAAATATTAAGTAATAAAAGCATGTTATTAGTCTACTTGCTAATACCATGGATAAATCATTTAATCAAGAGAACTCCGTCCAATATCTAGCAGGATTCAAAAGCTTCATAATCCGGCTTAAAAGGATGAGATAGGAAAGCTGATTAAGAGTTCGGGACTACTTTTTGTTGCTAAGCATGAAAAACACAACGTTTTAGATGTCAGACAATTCTGATCGTTATTTTATTTTGTCAGTTGTTAAGCCTGGTCAGAGGCCTTAGGGCGGCTTGATAACATCTGGCATTAAGGTTGCTCACTAACCTTACACCCTTTCAACAATCCGCACTGAGCCCTCGTGTTGAAGTATGGCTTGTTGTACCTCATAGTTGAGGTGAGGCCTGTGCCCAGCAGTGGGACGTATATAGGCCGTTTATGTTTTATATGTATTTTATTTAGGCATTAGGGATAATGCATTATCATCTTACTAAAGATAGGAAAACCCGAAAAAGACATTCGGTCTTGGCTTCAAGCGGGAATAGTAACCCGCGTCTTTCTTGCCGCAGCAGTGCAGGTGCAGTCGCCCGGTTTGCGAAAGACGCAGGTTCGATTACCACCTGAAGCCGAGACCGAATGTCTTTTTCTGGTTTTCCTATCTTTAGTAATTTTGATGGTATTTCTTATACAGTCAACCACAACTTAAGCGTTAAGTACAACAGGACAAAGTTTCGCTTAAATTTTGGCTATGCGTGTCAATTGCAATCACCAACATCATTAACAGCCACTGCTGAACATATAGGCCTCCTATAGAGATTTCCACAGCGGGCACTTGTAGGCGGCCTGCATCTATCGAAATCCAGCGATCTTTGTGAGGTAGTACTTCCACCTTGCGGGAGGGCGCCTACACTGCTTTTGCCATCAAATTCGAAACGATTTCGGCCGCAACAATTTCAATTGCAATGAAAGCTCTTAATTGACCGGCGCTGGTACTCTCGACCTGTGATTGATTGTACAATCAATGTGGTATACCTACATTTCAAAACATTTCCATTATACCACTATAAACCTAGATAGTTGATATAATATAATAATACTATTGTTGTTGGTTCACGTATTGATGTGTGATCGATTGTACCAACACTCAAACAATACTCGTATCTTAAGCTATTTTCTTCCACAGCAATCACTTCTAGGAAAAAGGATGGTTTACGGTTCGCTAAATATACAGATTTTATTCTCTCTAGCTCTGATTAACTGTCTGGAATAATAGTTATTTAACTAGTTGGGTGGAATATAGGTACTAATATTTAGGCTTTAGGCGAGAAGAATAAAAGCAATTGTTAGGTATGAAAAGAGTCATAACAACAGGACAGTGCCTTAGACTCTAGCCCGAAACTAAGCTTGTACTATGGCATATTAGACAACGGTTAAACATACTTAAAACTTTCTTTGTAAATCAATACATAATGTTTGGCTGGGTGTTATAGGAAACACCCAGCCATGCATAGTAAACACCCAGTCAACTGAACTTTTGTTTTTATAGCAAACGCGAATATTCTGTACGCTAAAAATAATAAATCTAAAAATTATCTTGTGAATGCTAACTGCTGCTCAATCACGCCCGAAACGAGAGTAAACGGCTTGGATTAAAATTGACGTAAAGATTGATAAATTGCTACGATGGCAACCATTTTCAACCCCCGACGTGAACTAAGGGTAAGGCTGTTACCAGATTAAGGGCACTTTGAAATTAGACGCTTTGGGCTGTGCACAGACTACTTATGCACGGATGCTTTCTCTACTCCTAACAGACAATTTGTATGGGAAAAAGGAAACCGTTTGTGTACAGTCCGCCAAGGCTACGGTCTTACTATTTAAAATTGCTAAATGCTGAAGTAACTACGGGAGCACGCATTACAGCATTCAGTATTTTTTTTATCGTAGCTTTTTTCTATTTCCAGACAGTAAATGATTTTTCCTCAGTAATAAGAAGTTGTATTGTTTCTCTCAAAACTAGCTCGAGAGTATTTATTATTTATAGAGCACCACTTTTATCAACAGCTTATTTACTCGTAGTATGGGCTAGCCTTTTATAATTATCCTACTGGTAAGTAAGTAATCTGTAATTTTGTAATTAACGCGCCCACGTTTCACACAACAAACCACAAAATCAGCACGATGTAGCGCTAATCTCTAAATCTCGTAAAATACCATCACTACTTGTGAGGTCGCTAACCACACCCTTTGAAGGTAACATTTTCAATAAGCCACTTTTGGTAATTGGCAAACATTATGCGGTTGGTTTATTGTTGAAGCTTTATTTCAAAAAACATTTGCCTTACTACTTAACAGTTGCGAAAGGGAGTGCATGCTTGCTTCTTGTGGTTTTTTTCCTGTTAGTGTTATTCTCATTCTCAAAATAAAATGACTATGAGCACTGACGAACATTTAAATTCTTAAAGATTTGTCAAGAAGCCCGTTTTCAAAATTTTGCGTACATGTTGCACCTGGCAAGAATCAAACCACTGTCTTTATACTGTTAATTACCAAATTACGTGTGATTTGGTAGCCGTCTATCCGTAAACCCTCAAAATACTTTAAATTATGTCAGTGAAAGAAATATTAATCAACGGAAACGGTAAGGTAACGTGGAAAATAAATCAGTTGTAAATTCTAACAGGTAACAGTTTTATTTGAAATTTGGCATTTAATTTTACAGTACAGGGTAATGGTGAATTATGAAATGAATTAAATAACATGAATTGATCAGGGATCAGCAGCTTCCAATGATTTCAAAATCTTAGCCTCTGTTCTTGATGTTCTGGTACACTTCGTGGGCAGTGCCCGCAGCTCCAAGAACTCCAAGACCAGTTTTCTGTAACACAATATTGGTAAATGAGTATATTTCATTCCAATTGGAATTTAATTATAGACAATTCTCTGCAGTTGGTACAATAATATTTAAAAATTGTATGTCAAAACCAAAACTTACAATAACTTTCCCGATCTGCTTGATGGGCACCTTGGGTTCAGGCGCGGCTTGACCAGCGCCGAGGAGCATCGCAAGCAGCGCCATCACCATCGCGAATAGACCGAAGAACTTCATCTTGGTTGAGTTATTGTTTGTTAGAGAACAACTAAACGCAGACAAGTCGCTGTCGAGAGTGTCTGTTGCGACGATACACACTGCATTTAAAGCTCGAGGTTCATGATTATTTTCCTTCCACAAATCTCATGTGAACTCACTGGGTAAATCCGTTGATTTATCTTCCGTTAGTGTTTCAGACGTCATGTATCTATGATGTGACGAATTATAATTATGGCTAACAATAACCACACACTCAACTGTTACATTTTGCGGGTTGGCCATGAGTCAAAAATGTATTATGGTGACATTAAATGACATTTTGTCATCCCATAAATAATAATAACATCAATTTCATTACGAGTCGTATCTATGCATGCCGTCTGAAACGGAATTTCCCAGTGAATTCACATTCCGAGACTTATTAAAGGATAATCATCATGAACTTAGAGAGCTCAAAGAACCCAGAACTCCGTATGAACAGTTTCTAATCTCCTACCAACGCATAAGTTATCGCGACCACTAGAAGACAATTTACTTAGCAAGCAAGCAAAGTTCTTATGCAACATGAGTTTAATTAAAGCTGTCGTGCGGTTTTCTACTTCCGCACGAGTAAAAGACACTTGATGAACTCAGAAAATGGTTTCTATTTTCATTCAAAAATTCGGAGTTAAATATAAAAAAAATAGAACAACTGTTGCGATGAATCATTCTATATTCATAAAGGAGGTTTACCCTAAACAGTTTGTTTAATGAATCTTAGTCGCCATTGATGATTTTGACTAGGTATGTACAAATACTTTCAACGTGTTATCTTCAGTATCGTCCAATTTTTCAGGTTATAACCCCTTTAAGGTCACAACCCATCTAAAACTAACGGGCTCCAAATAACATACTTATAACGGCTTCCAATGGCGCAATAGTATTCAATGACCGCAGTGACACTAGTTTTCATCCTGTTAATCGCTAAGACATCATTGGAAATGTGCTTGGTTGTCATCCTGGTGTTTGGGCTTCCTTCATTGTATCTGGTTTTCATAATACTTTGGAGAACCTTTTGATCAGAGCAAGTTCTGCTGGGCACCAAGGGCACCGCCTTGCCTGAACTTTGAGGTGTCGCACGACATACTCCAATACTCGGGTTCAGTGCGGATTATGGAAGGGTGTAAGGTTAGTGATAATCCTTATAGTCAGATGTTATTAAACAGCTCAAAGGCTTCCGACTAGATTGGCCGACTTAAACCTAGCATCGTTAGTCGAGACTAACTGCTTTACTTGCCTTCCGAAGCTCGCAGATGACCGAATAATACATTACTATGTTCGGGGTGGTACTCATCCCATTCCCGACCCGACGTGCGTTACTTCTCAATGGCGATCGTTGCTGGTTCACTGTCACAACTATGGCACCACACTGACGAACAACGAAACGTAATTGTTAAAAAAAAATGTTAAAAATAAAATTCCAACATACCCAACAGCTTACCCTCACAATATTACATACTTAGTTACTAAACAAATAACATTCGGTAAAAATAAACAACTAAGTAAATTAACATTACGCTAGCCAAAAACTTCCACCAATCAACCAGATCAAACGTGCGTGCAGTTGGTAACCGTGCGGTTGGGAAAACAAAAAATTGGCAAATGAAAATTCGTCGTAACGAAATTCTCCTAAACAATTTTCGGTGAGAAGGCAGAGAACCAAAAAACCGGCCAAGTGCGAGTCGGACTCGCGCACCGAGGGTTCCGTACAAACCTGCAAGGTTTACAAAGTTCGTTCATTACGACAATCGAGTCATAACTTTGGTATTTTTATTGCAAAATGAAATTCATAACATTACAATGGGGAAAGATGGAGGAGCATAAATTTAAGACAAAGATCTCTTTATCGTTTAAGTAATCCTTTATTTTATATTAACACATATCATTTATCTTTAATATAACTGAAACACTTATACTAGCCTTGCAGCAGACTTGCGAAAGTTCTTTTATTAAAGTTATTTATTTACTAAGTTTTAGTCACTATTTAGAAATCTAGTTCAAAAATATTAATTAAGTATTAAATTTGAACAAGACCTGTAAATGGTGACTGTAAAAGTTATGAATAGTACCACATTGAACATTGAAGTTCGAAAAAACGTTATCAATAGTTGTACAACTTCGTGTAGTGCTACTGTTTATTAACGGAAACATGTTTATGGATGAAAAATATGTGGAAATTCCATTTTGGGGATTCATTCTAAAATCTATATTGAAGTCTCCCACAACAATCAGTCGAGAAGATGAAGTATACATATTGAGGTTGCTGCCGAATATTGTTGTATTTATACATTCTATTGCAACATTAATTTGACATTGTGGTGACCTATATACAGTTATCACACTGATATTAAACATTTCAAAATGCAAGCATTCACAATGGCCGTTTGCAGTGCCTGGGTTATTTAAATAATATCTTTTACATGATCCATTTGTCACGGCATCCTTAAGATTGCGACGTACATACGCGATAGATCCCCAACCTGGATTTGCATTAGATACAGCTGGACCATCTACTCTGCACACCTCATAAAAACCATCAAGTTCAAAAGTGTCTCTACGACATCCCCAGGTTTCAACAAACCATGCTGCATGGGAGGAATGAATAATAGGATCTATGATGACGTCTGAAAAATGTTTGCACAATGATTGCACGTTATGAAATACAATTTGAACTGCCATATCTTCAGGTGTTTGCAAAAATTTAAAATATGGTACCAATTTGTTTTGTTCTAGTCTTTTTATTTCTATACTTACAGCACTCGATTCTGATATTTCAGAGGGAGGTTTAAATGTACCTGAATTCACGACTAAAAACAGTCCAAACGATGACATTGCTCTAGAACAAGCTACATACAGCATCGATCTTTTTACATTTCTAGAAATATGGACCACAACTTTTTCTAAGGTGGCACCTTGCGACTTGTGAATTGTAATACCTTCTGCTGGTACTATTGGAAACTGAGTACGCTGCACTACAAGATTTGAAGATTTCCACCTTTTCACAGTATAAGTGACGGCATCTAATGGCGTCCAATCCGAATTAAGATATTGACGATGTTTTCGAGAAGTTACTTGACATTTACTTCTTGTAGCTATTCCCGTACTTTTATCGAACAGAACCCAAATACGTAAAGGCCGCTTTTCACTTGTCTTCTTGTGTCGACCGTAATCTATAGCCTTCAATATTCCGGTAGTACCATTCACAAGGCCATCTGTAGTGTCAATATTCACAGTTACCATATAACGTGCACCTACTCGTAAAAACAAATTCTTAGGAAGACCGTAGGTCTGCATTGTAGGTAGAGTATTTACAGATTGCAAGGCTTTTCTAGCAGCTTGCGGATTTGGTGCTCCAGAAACCACATCAAGTGCTTTAACCGAGTACCCTTCAGTGTTCATTCGAGACAATACTTGATTATTGTATTTTTCGACTTCATTGTTGGTCGCAAATAAGTGTATCGCTCCATGTGCCTCAATAGGTAAAGTATTAATACTGTAACATCTAGAATTAATTAACTCTTGAGGAAAAAAGTAATAAGTTTATATTTATTAAAAAATAAATATATATTTTGTAATGTAACTAAAAATTTAAGGTTTTCGGAATTTTTCCTTTATGTGTGCTATAAAACGTTGCTTCATGCCAAATTTCAAGATTCTAGGTCGACTGGAAGTACCCTTTAGGTTTTGATTCCCTTGCGAGTACTTGCGAGTTTCAAAATATGCAGCTTAAATTGCTGTTTCTTTTGATTGCGTTGACATAGAAGTTTGATTTTGTTACAGCTTAAAGGTATTGTAGACCTGAGTATTTGGTATGAATTTCAATTTAATACCTCTACGCGTTTATGAGGAAATGGGTAGTAAGTTTAAAATTATTAAAAAAATATATATTATGTTATGTAACTAAAAATTTATAGTTTTCGTAATTTTTCCTTTGTTTATGCTATAAGACGTTGCTTCGTACTGTTAGAACGAGTCGCGGGGTTGAGGTTTTAAAAAAAGATTAATTAAAACACTGAAATAGAATTGGTAAGAATTGTGGGTGACTATCACGAACAGGAGTTGGAAAGCGACTGACTGAGCTCGCGGAGCGGGCTCGGCTGGGAATCTGAAGTGCATGCGCAGGTATACGCAAAAGGGTCGTCAGCAACTAAGCTAACATGTGAAGGATGTAACATCTCCCCCCAATTGAGACTAAACTTAGGGGTCAAATCCTCAAAGTTTATGGATTTTGTGGAACTTGAGGAAGTAAGTATAATTACAGATTTATACGAATTTTAGCAGGTACAATTCCTAATCCAAAAGAAGCACCTTTTGGATTAGGAATTGTAAGGTCATGGTCTGTCGGTTTGTCTAAAGGGTTTTCTAATTCTTGACTGGGTTTAGAATAATGTAATGGGATGTCATCTGAGATTTTAGGTTCGTGAGAGTTACTTTGATTCTTGAATTTATTAAACAATTTGAATATGAAAAAGGAAATTACAATTAAAATGATAATTATAGTAAATACAGAATAATGCGCCCCATACTTCAGAATATGTGGTTCTTGAATTATTTTGTCTAATTCATTGATAATTTTATTATTATTATTATTTGAAAAGTCTATTTTATACAAATCTAAATTTTCAAGATTAATACTGGGTACATTATTTACATTATTGTTATATGCAGAAAGGCTGCAGCATGAATCGTTAATTAAGTTAAAGTCTAGATTCATGGAAGGTAAGGTAATGTTCAAAACATTGTTCTTAGGTATAAGTTTGACATTTTTGCAATAGGCTTTACAGAGTTTAGGAATTTCAGCGATTCCAGTTCCTAGAATATTTATTTCTAGCAATTCTGAATTAGAACAATCAATCGAGAGTTTACTAGAAGTGGATTGTATAAATATCCATCTATTGTTAAGAAGAGGTTTCCAAATATTTAGATTACCTCGGATGAATTCAGTTTTACATTGACTTGGGAGTTTAGTAATAACCTTTGATAGGAGTTCGCTCTCACAGTTGGGACTAGTGTCTGTGGGGAAAACATTTGTTATTTCACATATAAAGTTTTGATTGATGGTCAATTTACAAGTTTCTAAAGAATCTAGGTTACTATAATGTAATTTGTCCTTAGTAATAATGATAAACTTATGGCTAGGTATTATTACACTAAATGAGTCTGGTCTGGTAGAATTGTGAGGTACTGGTAAAGGGACATTATTATACATATAGAATTGACGCGGTGTTACAAGGGGTAATTGTAGAACGAACATGATTTTATTATTAATAAAATAACAAACTAATTTGCTTACATTTAAAATTACATGAATTAGGTTTATATCTAGGTTTACAGCTAACTCTAAATCATTGGACAGGTGTCTTTAACTATCGGTAAGCTCTTTGAATAGTTGTTGTGGTGTTATTACAGAAGGATGAATTATATTCACATTACTGAATAGTATAGAATTGGTGATATCTTCAAGTTGAAAGGATAGCGTGAGTAAAGATGCTTCTAGGATAGTAAAAATAGTATTAACTTCTGAATTTATTGTTAATTCAAAAGTAGATTCTGTTAGATCTTTAATACTTATTGAGAGCTTGTCGATAGCTGAATTGAGTTTGTCTTCATTAACTTTAATTTTGTTTAAAGTTTCATTAAATTTAGTAAATACAGATTTAGTAATTAGGATATTTTCTTTCATTAATGAAGCCAACTTCTTTTGTTCATCTTGAAGGGTATCAATAGCATTGTCATATTTTATGGCATCATTTTCATCTAGAGTGCCAAAGATTTGTTTCATGACGGTACCTACTCCACCAATCCATGCACTACGCTTGACTCGGTTGTCGATGAGATGGGAAAGAGAGGAATATTCTTCAATAATATCTTTGAAGTGGACAGAAAAGGGTTGAAGCATATTACGGCACTCAGAGTTGTCAAATGACTTTAAGTTGTCACAGATTAGTTTTAATTTGTCAAAGATTAAATTAATGTTAACAATGTGCGGCTTGATGTAGGAAATATCTACAGGGATTATAACGTTAAGATGGCCATTGACTATTTTAATTTTACCAATATAATCAAAGTAAATGCCAGAGCTTGAAGTAATCGGTTTTACAAAGCTGGGTGTTGTGGAAGCCGACATACTGGAAATGATAAAAGATATAGAATTAAAACAAAGTTAATAAAGTTGACCCTAGTATCTACGAACTATAGTATAAACTAGTAAAATAAAATATTTGTTATGAATTAGAATTAATTAGTACAATTTTTAAAATACTTAATTAGGGTAAGTAGTGAAATAGAAATTACAATCTAAGGGGAACTAGGGAAGACGCCTGCTAGTTTCACCTGGTCAAAGTGATGTCTTACGTGACGTCTGTTAATCAATAATGTAAGGGTATTGTTCCCATGTGTCGCAATGACTTTGTAAGGGCCTTTCCATATTGGTGATAGGGCTTTTCTAAGTCTTAAATGATTTTTGAGGTACACCAAGTCACCTACTTTGTATTGCATTGGTTTTGATTTGTTGTCGTAGTAAGTCTTGGATTTTTCCTTGGATTGTTGTATATTTTCGAATGCTTTTTGCCATGATTGCTTAAGGCGATGTTGGAGCATTCTGGTGTAGTCGGGATAAGTAATGGTGTCTTGTGTATACAAGGAATCAGGGATGAAGGCTTTGTGCCCAAACAAGAGTTCGTAAGGTGTGAAATTGGTAGTGCTGTGTACAGCGGAATTGTAAGCGAGGATAGCGGTATAAACATACCGGGGCCAATCGTCTTGGTTATCATTAACGTAGGCTTTGAGGTATTCTTTAAGAGTTGAGTGGCTTCTTTCTAAAGCACCTTGTGTCTGAGGATGGTAAGGGGTTGACCACAATTGTTTGATCTTCAGAAAACTGCATGTCTTCTTAAAGAGGTCAGCTGTGAAGTTCGTGCCTTGATCGGTTAGGATTGATTGAGGAATACCGAATAGGGATATGAAGTGAACGAGACAATCAGTTGTCTCTTCTGAAGTGACACTACGGAGAGGATAGGCTACAGAGAATTTAGTAAGGTCATCTTGAAGAGTCAAGATGTATTTTAACTTAGCGGTGCCGGATTCCGGCAGAGGACCGACGACATCCAGCGCTACTCTTTGAAATGGACTAGTAGAAGTTGTAGTTATTTGCATCGGTGCTCGATTAGTTCTTCTGAGAGCTTTATTTTCTTGGCAGGCGGGACATGCTTTCACGAAGCTTTCTACGTCTGTTTTCATGCCTTTCCAATAGTACTTGTCTTTAATGCGGTCTAGCATTCGGTTTGTTCCTAGATGACCGGCGATTGGTAGATCGTGATTCTCTTTAAGAATCTTCTTTATTTCCGAGAGAGAAGGGAACATGATGTTATTGTGGTAAATGTGAATAGTTATATTTGTTATGGAAAAGATAGACTAGTATGTTATAGATTTTAGCGAAAGATAGTTTTTCAAAAGGGTTCTTGAAGTCGGAAATAGCAATTTCTGAAATGTCTCCTCCTAGACTTAGCATGTGGTTCTTTATTGAATTCAGAGTTTTGAACAAGTCTGGATATGTGCAGTCATCGAAGTGGTTAACTTTTGTATGTAAGAAGTAAACGTCTTTGTTTTCTATTGGGACCTTTTCGAAAGAGTGTAGTTGCTTCTCTTGGTATCTCGTCTCGTCTGAATTTGGAAGTTTGTCTAGAATTTCAGAGACAAAGGGATTGGAATCATCTAAGTCTATAGATGTGGGAAGTAGGATAATTTTGCAGTGGGTTTTCAAGAGAGCTTCATTGTGTTCAATGATTTTAGTATTGAAAGATTTTTCTTTACAACTTATTTCTTTCAGGAATTTGGAATAATCAGCTCTTATAGGGATGTCGTCTACTCTAAGAGTAGGATCTTGTGGAGGTGATACTACGTTGGGATGTTCGGAAGTGGAAGGACTTGGCATAGTTTGTATTTCAGAGTTAGGAGTAGCAGGATTCGGAGCTGAGGGTGATTCAGGTAAGTCTTTTTCGGTTACAGGAGTTCGAGAGCTAGGATGTTGTAAGGTTTTTCCCTCGCCAGGATTGGAGATAATAGGATTTGGCTTGTTGAGGCTTGAGGGCTAACTGCTCTTGTAGGACTTGGAAATTCTGATTTAGTAATTTCAGCTGCATCTTGGCGCTGTGGGCTATAGGAAATGGGATCGTCATCATCATCTAATAAGTCTATACAAGGTAAGTTAGTACTATCATAGTCAGAGCTATTAGGAATGTGGATGTCTAGATCTTCTAGCGTCAGAGGGCTAAAAGGCAGTGGTGATGCATCGTCATTGTTTCTATTTACAGGTGGATTTTCAGAATCAGGGTCTTGTATAGGATTAGGATTTACTGTTTCTTCACTAGGATTTGGTAAGACAGGATTTACAGGATATCGTGAGAGTGCGTCTGCTGCTCTGTTTGATTTACCTTCCCGGTAAATGATTTTATATTGAAATTCAGCGAGTTTAAGACGCCAGCGCTGCAACTTGCTGCTTGGATCTTTATGATTGAATAACCATGTAAGTGGTCGATGATCAGTAATGATCTTAAATAACCTACCGTACAAGTAAGGTCGGAATGTTCTACAGCCGTACATGATTGCCAAAAGTTCCTTTTCGGTTGTGGTAAAGTTGCACTCTCTTTTATTTAAAGTTTGTGAAGCATAAGCTATAGGTCGGTCTGCACCGGGTTCACCTTGCGATAAAATTGCGCTTATGGCGTAATTAGAAGCGTCGCAGGTTAATATAAAAGGTTCTGAAAAATCTGGATAGGCTAGAACTGGTGCGGATGTGAGTTTGAGTTAAAGGCAGTCAAATGCGACTTGTTGTTGATTTTCCCATTTGAAGGGTACATCTTTCTTTAGGAGTGAGGTAAGTGGTTTAGCACTTTTTGAGAGAACGGGGATAAAACGACGATAGTAAGAGACAAGACCAAGGAAAGATTTGATATCTTTAGGAGATTTAGGAGTAGGGAATTTGACGACGGCTTTGATATTATCAGGGTTAGGTTTCACTCCATCTGTTGAGATGATATGACCAAGATAAGCGACTTCTCGCCTGAGAAATTCGCATTTATCGGGTTGTAGTTTGAGATTGAAGTCTCGAAGTCTTTGGAATACAGTGGTAAGGTTTAGGATCTGGGATTTCAGGTCGAATGAGTAGGTTACAATATCGTCAAGATATACGAAACAGCGGACGCCTTGAAGGCCGGATAAGGCTGTGTTCATCAGCCGTTGAAATGTTGAAGGAGCATTTTTCAGCCCAAATGGCATTCGGGTGAATTGAAAATGACCTTGGGGTACATTGAAAGCGGTTTTCTCAGCATCATTTACAGGAATTTGATGAAAACCTGAGGCTAGGTCTAAAGTGGAAAAGTATTTGCTGTGTCCCAATTGGTCTAGGATTTCGGTTATTTGTGGAATAGGATAAGTGTCTCCAATAGTGATATCGTTGAGTTTTCTATAATCAATGACTACTCTCCATTTTTGTTGACCTGACGCGTCGAGTTTTTTAGGTACTACCCATATGGGTGAGGACCACGGGGATACAGAGGGTTCTATGATTCCTTGATCCAACATGTGTTCGACTTGCTTTTCTACTTCCTTTTTATGGATTTCAGGGAATCGGTAGGATTTAGTATGGACGGGAATTTCAGAGGTGGTTTTGATGTCGTGTTTTATGGCGTTAGTATGGGTTAGTTTTTCACCTGGGAGATGGAAGATGTCAGAATAGTCTGAACAGACTTGTAAGAAAGCGGCTTTTTCTTCACTATTTAAGTGATTGATCCTTAAGAGATCTAGGACTTGTTGAGTTCTTTCAACAGCATTTTTATGGTTTGAATGGTAAATAGGAATAGTATTTTCAGAACTAGTAGGAGGATTTAATTGATATTGGATCATAGTGAGATTTAAATTTGTTTTAAGATTGATAGGCGATTCCGAGATATTAACAACGGTTATGTTAATCTTCTTATTTTCTTTCACTTGAACTAAGCAGTTTGCGATGAGAATGTCTTCTGACGGACTCTGATCTATGATGAGGCCTTCTTGAAGATCGGGATTGGAAACGGAGCACTCAATTACTTTTTCAGTGCGCGCAGGAATGATGAAATAAGGGTCAGTAAAGAATAACTTCAATTCTGACTTTCCGAATTGAAGGATTTCGCGAGTGAAATTAATGCTGCCCTGGAACTTAGTAAGGAGGTCGTTGCCGACTATACCGTCATAAGGAAGGTCTACGTTTTCAACGACATGGAACTTGTGTTTTAGGTGGGTTTCTGATTTGCCGCCAAGGTGTAGTTTTAAATCAAAACAACCTGAAGTTGGAACAGTGTCTTCGGTGGACCCGAAGCCTTTTAGTTTAAGGATTTCTTTACACAATTTTGTTTTTGGGTTGATAACAGATTTTTTCAAAAGACTTATGGAAGAACCAGTGTCTATTAAAAGAGAAAGAGGCAGATCAGAAACTGTTGTATTTACAAGAATGTGTGGCAACGACTTCTTTGACGGATCGAATTTTATTTCGTAAATGAGTGTGTCTGTTTTTGATTCAGTGGATTTGATACGTTTAGACTCAGTGGTTTTGGTTGATTTAGTAGCGGACTCAGTGGATTCAAAGGACTCAGAGGATTTGGATACAGTGGATTCAGTGGCTCTGCTTGGAGAGGGTTTGGATACAGTGGATTCAGTGGAGACAGTGGCTCTGCTTGGAGAGGCTTTGGATACAGTGGCTCTGCTTGGAGAGGATTTGGATACAGTGGATTCAGTGGAGACAGTGGCTCTGCTTGGAGAGGCTTTGGATACAGTGGCTCTGCTTGGAGAGGATTTGGATACAGTGGCTCTGCTTGGAGAGGATTTGGATACAGTGGATTCAGTGGAGACAGTGGATTTAGGAGTTCTGCTTACTGCAGAGTACGTGGTGTACTTATTTCTAATTGTTGGGCGTCTCGTGTGACACCCGGACGAGACGCTATTTAGTTTAAAGGTAGCATTGGAATAGGAGCGAGGTCGGTTTCATCGCGACCTTCGGGGTCATGTTCAATAGCAAAGTTAACTGGTCTCTGGCTATTGGAATTAGGGAAAGTACGAGACTCGCGGAACTTGTTATTGAAAGCTCGTTTGCGGCAATTCTCGATCGTGTGGCCCGGGAATTTGCAGTACCGACGTGTAAGGTCGTTTGTCGGTTGGTTTGGCCGAAATGGAACTTGAGGTTTGTTATAAGAGATAGCAGGGTTATTGTTAAATGGCTTTCGAGGCCTTGGCTCCACAGGGACGTTTCGCTTGTACAACGTCTGTTGTATACGTTCTTCAGAAATTGAATAATTAATCGCTTCATTGAGCGTTTTGGGTGATTTACACCTAACGATGTTGGAAATTCTTGGGATCAGACCCATTAAAAAGTGGTGTAGAGCCAATTCCTCTATTGCTGCCGTGCGGCCTGGCAGCTCCTTAGCCTTTGTATTAGTAAGAGAAATTTCTGTTAATAATTGTGACAAGTACGATTCGATTCTGAGTGCGTAACAACTAACAGTCTCGTTGGCCGACTGTTTGCTTTCTTGCAGTTCTGTGAGGAGATGGGAGTAGTGTTTCCTTTCCCCAAACTGGGTTTTAAGGAAGTTTTTAAGTTGCTCCCAGTTGTGAAATTCTTTTATAGAGCAAGCAATCTCGGCTTTGCCCTGAAGTTGGCAAATAATGTACTTGAAGAGTACGGATTTTTGATTATTGTCTGCCAAGTCGTGTGCGTTATTGCAGTTGATAATAAAAGAATTTAATGTGTCTCGGTTGCCATCGTAAGGCTTAATAAATTTCAGTAGGATGTTAAGGTCTAAGTTGGAATTAGTGGGCATTTTCTGTGCCTTGGATCTGGTTTTCCTTTCAACAGGAGAAGCAGGTCTATCTTCTTCCGTGTCAGGCGAAAGCTCTACATCGATTGGCGGAACTAGGTAGTTGTCTGAACCAGGCATTTTATAAATATAAATGAGATAGTAAGTATTGTAAAATAAAAGTGGTGAATCCTAGTTCACGAATGCGTAATAACAAAACACAAAGATTAGAAAAATTACAAACACACAAAATAAAAGGGACCAGACTCACATTAATAGGGTCGCGCAAATAGTGAACACGACGGGGATTTGCAGTGTGTGCATTAGGATGGCGTCTGCTTCTTAGAAGTGGCTTGCACGTGCACGGCGCTCGGATGTTGTTTGTCCTTGTTTTTGTTATCAGGTTCAGGTGTCGATGTTGTTTCTTCGCAGGATGCGGCGATTCTTGATAATTAAATTACGCGGAGATTCTTGATAATTAAATGACACGGAGATTGAATTTGAATTTTCAGGATGCGGAGAACACGAAGTTAGTAAGTAGTTCACAGGAAACAGAGATTTTCAGGAAACGGCGAACAGAGATAGTAATTCTTCTTTCACGTAGAGCGGAGTGATCACGAGTGTTCACGAGTTCGTTTTTAGCACTTTCACTGCACCAGAAGTTCGTTTAAGAAAGTCCGGATAGACGGGAATAACGTTTTCGGTACACGCGGTTTCTTGCGGTTTAGAGACGTACCGAGGACCTTTAGAGATCCCTTAACGCTGCCACCAATGTTAGAACGAGTCGCGGGGTTGAGGTTTTAAAAAAAGATTAATTAAAACACTGAAATAGAATTGGTAAGAATTGTGGGTGACTATCACGAACAGGAGTTGGAAAGCGACTGACTGAGCTCGCGGAGCGGGCTCGGCTGGGAATCTGAAGTGCATGCGCAGGTATACGCAAAAGGGTCGTCAGCAACTAAGCTAACATGTGAAGGATGTAACAGTACCAAATTTCAAGATTCTGAGTTCATGGGAAGCACCCTGTAGGTTTTGATTCCCTTGCAAGTGTCGAAAATTTGCGGCATAAACGGCTTTATCTTTTGATTGCGTTGGCTTAGAAGTTTGATTTTTTCACAGCTTCAAGGGACAGTAGACTTGAGTAATTGATATAAATTTCAGCTTCATACCTCCACGCGTTCCTGAGAAAAAGGGTCTTGACAGACGGACGGACAGACGGACAACAAAGTGATCCTATAAGGGTTCCGTTTTTTCCTTTTGAGGTACGGAACCCTAAAAACACGGGAAACCTTTTAATATGAAAGTCAATTTAATTGTATTTTCAGCATTTCAAAGTTTTAAAAAACTTTCCTCAAACAAGAGTGAAATTCCAAAATGTAAAAGATAAGTACCCAAGTCGTGTTTTAGGCGTTATTATATTTCGTCACATCATAGATACATGACGTCTGAAACACTAACGGAAGATAAACCAACGGTATTACCCAGTGAGTTCAAATGAGACTTATAGAAGGAAAATGATCATGAACCTCGAGCTTTAAATACAGTGCGTGTCGCCGCAACAGGCACTCTCGACAGCGACTTGTCTGCGTTTACTTGTTCTCTTACAAACAAATATTAACTTTAACAATGAAGCTCTTCGGTCTATTCGCGATGGTGATGGCGGTGCTTGCGATGCTCCTCGGCGCTGGTCAGGCCGCGCCTGAACCCAAGGTGCCCTTCAAGCAAATTGGAAAAGCTGTTGTAAGTTATTGTTCTTTAAATGAGAACTTATTTTTTAAATACATCTTCCTTATATTTAGATTGAATTCCTCCTCAAACTAAGTACCTAGTTTGTAAACTAGTTTCAGAGATGGCTCTAATCTTTGGCTTTCAAATTATGAATACGCGTTCAAGTTATGAGTACGCGTTTGAGTTTGTGTATAATTATGTACTTATAAATATTTCTTTTGTTTCAGAAAACTGGTCTTGGAGTTCTCGGAGCCGCGGGCACCGCTCATGAAGTGTACCAAAACATCAAGAATAGAGGCTGAAAATAGTCAATTTTAACACACTGTTTTCACACGAGTTAATATCAGTGAAATTATTGGGAGCTGATGATACCTGTACAAACTCATTTTATTTATTTCATTTTTTCATTATTCGTTATCTACAGTCAAATGGAACCCAAAGATTAAATAAAATAGCTATTTAGTATTTTAAACTTGTCTTTTAATATTTGCTACCCGCCCTAGCTTAGCCTTGATGCATTATAGTTGTTGTTACGTTATTAAATAATATAGTAATAAGTTCAATATAGTAAACAGACATACCTAATTCTGTATATTTGAATGAATTATAACGTAACAAAAATTTAAGATGAAAGCCCTAAGTAAGATTGAAAATGCATCGAAATAAGTACATTATGACGTAAGTAATGAGAAACAAAGCGACTCTGCATTCAACTTTGTTTTATGGACCTACTAGCGGCCGCCCGCGACTACGTCCGCGTGGACTTAAGTTGAGAAACTAAAAGCAATAACTTTCTAAATACGCGCTATTTTCGACTTTGTCTTAATTCGGAACGCACCCATAGTTACGCTAATGACAGCAGCCCACAGTGTGTAATTTTGGCCTACTTGTGGCCAAGTACAGTTTATGTGTTCATTTGATAGCTTATACTATTTTGAAGGTTTAACAATGACACCGACGCTTTTCTTTTAAGTAGTTTTGGTTATATTGCAATTATCGAGAAAACCCCATAGAAACCATAGAAATGCAATATCTTTTTTCAGATACATCTGTTACGAATGAATTAGGCATCATCTCATTAAGAAAATGAAAAGCTATATTATGACCAAAAACTAGATTCGAAATATGGATGGTTAAGACGTGATAAATGTTTTCAGTAAAAACTTAATTTTTTTTTTCTCGGCCTCTTTTTGAATTACTGCATTTTCTTTCTAATAGAAAATATGCACGATATAATAATACATTTGAATAAAAATTATCAGCTTTATAGAATAAAGGGGTAAAGAGATATATTTTTTTAAAGTTTAGGGTTAGGGTTGTCACTAACTTTCTTAATAAAATAAAATTTAATAAAATCGTCATTTGCAGTATACTAGATTATTCAATTGATTATATCATACTTAGGGAGTATGACAACCAGCCTTTTTTTATTTTTTATTGTGGTCTTCAAGATGACCTCACTCCACCTGATGGGAAGCAGTCGTGAAGTCCAGATATGGGGTTGACAAGCACAGTAATTGAGAACTACTTTGCTGCAGCCTCAACATTTTTAACCGATTTTGAAAAATAAGGAGGTTCTATCAATTCTATTTGACCTTCATCATAACAGTTAGCTTCTTACGAATAGATTCCTACGGGCTTATGTTTAAACTGAATTTTCGTACCCGTACATCAAATAGTGGCACGGTAGCCTAGCCACGCTAGCCATGGCACCAAACATTATACTGTTTTCTAAACAGAATTCATAAGAAACGTTGGAATCGGAGTAATGAGTCATTTTTCCTGAGGAGGAATTGACCCGTTCTCCTGGGGCTTGTCTGTTTGGGTCTCAACCGAGTGACTTAGGACAAGATAATATTTACTCTGAAGATGATCAGCGACAAGTGTCTAAATAATAATAACGCCTCACAGACTTACGCATCTTATTTACCGAGCTTGAGGCTGCGTTTCCACCAGGTATGCGTTGCGAGGGATCTGTTTTTAAGAACCAACAGAATCGCACCATTTGCCAAGCTTGGTCCAATGAAGTGATTCTATTGGATCTTAAAAACACATTCCGCGCAACGCATCTCTTTTGAAAACACAGCCTGAGAGTATTCTCACCCGCTTTTGTCGAGTCTGTCAAATGGCAGGAGACAGAAAGCGGCCAAGTGTGAGTCGTATTCGCCCATGAATGGTTCCATAGTTTTTCTTTTTACAAAAAACTACTAACTCAATCTCGTTCAAACCAATTTTGGGTGGAAATTGGTGTGGCAATGTACATATAATTATATTATATTTTTTAGTTTCATCATTCTCTTATTTTGAAAGTTACAGTGGAACTAATTTTACGCAAACTAAATAATGTTAGTAACTTGAAGACCTATCCTAAAAAAAAAAATTCAGTTCTAAAGTATGGGGAACCCCAAAATTTAAAGTTTAAAAAAAAAACTTAATGCAGTTCACAGAATGTATTCTGTGAACTGCATTTATTTCTACTAACCAAGTTCGAACAGTATAGCTCATATAGTTTCGGAAAAAGGTGCCTGTGACAGACGGACAGACAGACAGAGAAACAGACAGACATGACGAATCAATGAGGGTTCCGTTGTTTATACGGAACCTTAAAAAACAGGAAACGTTCTTAGGTTCTGGAAGAAGTTCTTAAACTTTCAAAGCCACCAGTGGATAACGTACTCATCAATCAATCAATCAATCAATCAAAAATAGCTTTATTTAAATAGACCTGTTACAGAGTACTTTTAAATCGTCAAATCTAATTAACAAACAAAACATACTTAATAATAGACATGAATACCATAATATTAAATGTAAACAATAAATATACTGTAATTAAATAAATGTGATGCTACCACCGGATCGGAAAGTTGTTTCTGTACTGAGAAGAACCGGCAAGAAACTCAGCAGTTACTCTTTTCAACTGTTTCTCTTTTTTACAATAATTGTTAGTATATTACAACAGAACTTAGAACAAGATAGCACAATACAATTCATAATTTATGAAAAGAATAACACTCTTAGGTACATCGACGAGAAGCTATATAAAACAAAACAAACATTGTTAGTGTCTTAACCTAAGTATGATTGTTGATATAACAATAGTTAATTAGACTCCGTCGGGAGCAGAGAGCTTATTCCCAAGCATTTCTATCCATGATATAATCTCTAGTGGTGTAATATCCCTTTTTCAGCAACGTAGCTTTAATGTGATTTTTAAATTTATGTAATGGCAGCTTACAAATTGCTTCCGGAACTTTGTTATAATAATGTACACCTTGCCCCATAAATGACCCTAAAACTTTCTGCAATCTGAAAAATCACCGCGGTGACCAGTTGTTGCAAAAAGTGATTGATGAATTCGGATGTGGTCCACAGTGATGACGATATCATAAAATAAAACATTTTTTTTATTTAACATTTGGTCAACCCTATTTCCATAGAAAATTCGAAAATATTTAGAAACGATTTTTCTCTTTACCCCTTTGAGTTACGCGTGTAATTTTTTAGGACATAATAAACAACAGTCTTGTGCATATTGATATCGAAGAATAAAATGCAGTAATTATAGGGGTGAAAAGAAAATCAATAAAAAGTGAAATTAAGAAATTTTCACTTACTTCAAAAACTATCAAAGCTCCAGCTCCGTATTTTTTTATCTGAATAGATACTATTATGTTACGTTATTTGTGTTATTTGAAAAAACGATACCAGTAACACTTTAGGAGAAAAAAAAACATTAACATTTCTTTGAGGTCGTTGACCTTTCACAAAAAAAAATATTTCTCAGAAAGTAAATGTTAACATAACTAAAAATATAAAAGAATTATGTTAGTCTTAAACTTAAAAATTACTTGTAAGTAATATTGAAATTACCTATTTAGAAAATTAATTTAATTTTATGATAAAACTATTTTTGCTGTGCTCGAAAAGGGCGACTAAGTTATAAGAACCTATTATGTATCTTCCAGCTACTATGTTACACTTAGTTTGCAAATAAATGCTTTGACTTTGACTTTGACTTTGAGTATAGACAATTTTACCGTCGGGATTTTCACTAAATAATAAGTATCACAGGTTCTTTCGAATCAAAGCATAAAATATATCTGGCCACAACTAAGCCAAAATTACACACCCGTCTGTCTCTGTCATCAACTGTCACGCCATACCACGTGATGCCGCGTACATTTTCATATTTTACTTGATATTTTCAACAATTTACACAATATCTTCATAAAATGTAGCCTATATGTTATTCAGATGTATAAGCAACTTTATTGTAAAGTTTCATTAAAATCCATTCAGTAGTTTTTACGTGAAAGAGCAACACGGCACATCCAGACATACAAACTTTCGCCTTTATAATATTAGTAGGACTATTTAAAAACCATGGTACTATTTGAACGATTTATAATTTCGTGCAGATGAATCGATATAACAACAATACTTATGTTTTATTATTGTTTTAGCATTTTCCAAGCAGTATCTTTACTAAAGATCTGAAAACCAGAAAAAGACATTTGGTCATGTTGGCATCAGGCAGGACTCGAACCCGCATCTTTCGCAAACCGGGCGACTGCACTAACCAATTATGCTACCGAGACCATTAACAGACCGGTCGAATCTTTTTGGTATATTTTACCCTATGAGCCAGGGTGATTTCATCAATGTTATAGGCATCCACCTCTTACACTCGAAAGAAATATTATTTCAAATATTTAACTATTAAGATGAAATAGTACATTGTTACCCTAGGGTGAAAGTAACTTTTAAGTCCCGAGACGGAGTTTGGCGCCCGGAACGAAGTGAGGGCGCCAATAGTTCGAGGGACTAAATAAGTCTTTAACCCGAGGTAAACATTGTGCTTTTCATTACAAATACGAAGAAAGTAAAAATAAAAACATGAATTGGCTAAAGTAAAAATGAGAAAAATAAATGAAGATCGAATTGCCACTCTCCCGCCTATTTTGTTTGTTTTTTTTTCTGTGGCCGGCCCGCTATTCAGCCGTTATTTTTTATTTTCATCATTGGAAAAATGGTGAATATTTTGCTCTAAGCTAAGTAATTTTAAAGAAATTGTTGAAATTAATTTTAAATAAAGTTAAAAAAAAAAAATTCTTTAACCAATACTTAACTTTTTAAGTTACTTCAATTTTACATCGTGGCTGTAAAGAAAGTTGGAACATGGTTCAATAGATATGTGAAAAAGAACTAGTTTTTTCATTACTCATACTCTGAAAGTAGGTCATTACTGACCTGAGAAGCGGGCTGAAAGTAATACTTTTCATCCCTAGGAAGAATCACTTTCAACTGACAGCTGTCATATTATTTTTAAAAAAACTAGTTCTTTTTTCACTAAACTATTGAACTATGTTCCAACTTTCTATACAGCCACGATGTAAAATTGAAATAACTTAAAGTTAAGTATTGATTAGAGATTTAAATAACTTTATTATAATTAAGTTTCAACAATTTCTTTAAAATAACTTAGCTTTGAGCAAAATATTTACCATTTTTCCAATGATGGAAATAAAAAATAATGGCTGAATAGCGGGCCGGCCACAGAAAAAAAAACAAACAAAATAGGCGGGAAAGCGGCAATTCCATCTTCATGAATTAATTAATGTTTTTATCTTTACTTTCCTGGTATTTGTAATGAAAAGCACAGTGTTTACCTCGGGTTAAAGACTTATTTAGTCCCTCGAACTATCGGCGCCCTCACTTCGTTCCGGGCGCCAAACCCCGGGTCTCGGGTCTCGGGACTAAATAAGTTACTTTCACCTCTAGGATAACAATGTACTATTATTTTATAATTTGACAGCTGTCAGTTGAAAATGATTCTCCCTAGGGATAAAAAGTACTAGTTTCAGCCCGCTTCTCAGGTCAGTAATGACCTACTTTCAGAGTATGAGTAATGAAAAAGCTATTACTATGTTTTATTATTGTTTTAGCATTTTCCATGCAGTATCTTACACAATACTTATAGGTATTAGGTGAAAACAAAATTCAGCCAAAAATGGTTGCACGTCCCGTTGTATGACATTAATCATTAGTGATCTTATGAGCAGCAAGTTACTTTACTATTTAGCACTGCCAAAGCTTGAAAAAGCGCCAAAAAGAGCCATCCTTTTTTTCCTGGGTGAATCCTCATATATACTTCACACTGCCACGCCTGAGTTCTCTTGGCTTCCCGGCGGTTCCACCCTACCGCCCCCAACACAAGGCGAGCACTCATTAGGGGGAAGCATCATTCTGGCTCAAGTATCATAGTTTTTGTATACCTAATGATGTCATTAATAAATTACACCCTGCGGTTAAAGAGTAGGTAGTTCACTTTTGAATTGATGTACTTTTGTGTAATTTCATTGCGAATTCAACTAATCAAATAGGACCTGGGGGGCTAAAGAGGCAACATTAGACGTTTCATATTATGATTCAGATCTGTTTCATAACTTTCATATCCTCCACCTCACACGTCACTTTTTGACACGAAGGAGATAAAAAACTGGGTTGCCTGACGTGCTGTTGACTGTACCTCGCAAGTCACTTTTTGGCTGAAAAAGACTAAAAAACTGGGTAGCCTGACATGCTGTTGACTGTACTTCGCAAGTCACTTTTTGACAAGAAAACGATCAAAAACTAGGTGGAGTGACATGCTGTTGACTGTACCTCGCGGGTTACTTTTAAGCTGAAATAGACTAAGAAACTGAGTGTCCTGACATGCTGTTGATTGTACCTTGGCAAGTCACCTTTTGGCTGAAAAAGACTAAAAAACTGGGTAGCCTGACATGATGTTGACTGTACTTCGCAAGTCACTTTTTGGACAAGAAAATGATTAGAAACTGGGTAGGTATCTGACATGCTGTTGCCTGTACTTGAAGAACAGTATTTTTTAAAAAACTGGTTAGCTCGCAAGTAACTTTTTGGCTGAAAAAGACTAAGAATTTGGGTAGCCTGTTATGTTGTTGACTGTACTCCGTAAGTCTATTTTAGCAGAAAAAAGATTTAAAAAACTGGGTAGCCTGACATGCTGTTGACTGTATTACGGAAGTAATTTTTTGGAGAAGAAAATGATATTAAATATGAATCCTATTATGATTCAGATATGAAACAGATCTGAATCATTTATTATGTTTCACCTATTATGATCAAACGTTCGTGCAGTTGGTAAGGTAACCGTGAGGTTGGGAAAACCAATGAAATTCTGCCAAACAATTTTCGGCGAGAAGGCAGAAATCCAAATAGGAAACCTTTAAACATGAAAGTCAATTTCATTGGATTTTCAACCTTTCAAAGTTTTAAGAAACTTCTTTCAAACAAGAGTGAAATTCCTAAGTGTAAAAGATTAACTCGTGTTTAGCCGTTATTATAATTCGTCAGAAACACTAACGGAAGATAAACCAAAGGTATTACCCAGTGAGTGCAAATGAGACTTATAGAAGGAAAATGATCATGAACCTCGAGCTTTAAATACAGTGCGTGTCGCCGCAACAGGCACTCTCGACAGCGACTTGTCTGCGTTTACTTGTTCTCTTACAAACAAATATTAACTTTAACAATGAAGCTCTTCGGTCTATTCGCGATGGTGATGGCGGTGCTTGCGATGCTCCTCGGCGCTGGTCAGGCCGCGCCTGAACCCAAGGTGCCCTTCAAGCAAATTGGAAAAGCTGTTGTAAGTTATTGTTCTTTAAATGAGAACTTATTTTTTAAATACATCTTCCTTATATTTAGATTGAATTCCTCCTCAAACTAAGTACCTAGTTTGTAAACTAGTTTCAGAGATGGCTCTAATCTTTGGCTTTCAAATTATGAATACGCGTTCAAGTTATGAGTACGCGTTTGAGTTTGTGTATAATTATGTACTTATCAATATTTCTTTTGTTTCAGAAAACTGGTCTTGGAGTTCTCGGAGCCGCGGGCACCGCTCATGAAGTGTACCAAAACATCAAGAATAGAGGCTGAAAATAGTCAATTTTAACACACTGTTTTCACACGAGTTAATATCAGTGAAATTATTGGGAGCTGATGATACCTGTACAAACTCATTTTATTTATTTCATTTTTTCATTATTCGTTATCTACAGTCAAATGGAACCCAAAGATTAAATAAAATAGCTATTTAGTATTTTAAACTTGTCTTTTAATATTTGCTACCCGCCCTAGCTTAGCCTTGATGCATTATAGTTGTTGTTACGTTATTAAATAATATAGTAATAAGTTCAATATAGTAAACAGACATACCTAATTCTGTATATTTGAATGAATTATAACGTAACAAAAATTTAAGATGAAAGCCCTAAGTAAGATTGAAAATGCATCGAAATAAGTACATTATGACGTAAGTAATGAGAAACAAAGCGACTCTGCATTCAACTTTGTTTTATGGACCTACTAGCGGCCGCCCGCGACTACGTCCGCGTGGACTTAAGTTGAGAAACTAAAAGCAATAACTTTCTAAATACGCGCTATTTTCGACTTTGTCTTAATTCGGAACGCACCCATAGTTACGCTAATGACAGCAGCCCACAGTGTGTAATTTTGGCCTACTTGTGGCCAAGTACAGTTTATGTGTTCATTTGATAGCTTATACTATTTTGAAGGTTTAACAATGACACCGACGCTTTTCTTTTAAGTAGTTTTGGTTATATTGCAATTATCGAGAAAACCCCATAGAAACCATAGAAATGCAATATCTTTTTTCAGATACATCTGTTACGAATGAATTAGGCATCATCTCATTAAGAAAATGAAAAGCTATATTATGACCAAAAACTAGATTCGAAATATGGATGGTTAAGACGTGATAAATGTTTTCAGTAAAAACTTAATTTTTTTTTTCTCGGCCTCTTTTTGAATTACTGCATTTTCTTTCTAATAGAAAATATGCACGATATAATAATACATTTGAATAAAAATTATCAGCTTTATAGAATAAAGGGGTAAAGAGATATATTTTTTTAAAGTTTAGGGTTAGGGTTGTCACTAACTTTCTTATTAAAATAAAATTTAATAAAATCGTCATTTGCAGTATACTAGATTATTCAATTGATTATATCATACTTAGGGAGTATGACAACCAGCCTTTTTTTATTTTTTATTGTGGTCTTCAAGATGACCTCACTCCACCTGATGGGAAGCAGTCGTGAAGTCCAGATATGGGGTTGACAAGCACAGTAATTGAGAACTACTTTGCTGCAGCCTCAACATTTTTAACCGATTTTGAAAAATAAGGAGGTTCTATCAATTCTATTTGACCTTCATCATAACAGTTAGCTTCTTACGAATAGATTCCTACGGGCTTATGTTTAAACTGAATTTTCGTACCCGTACATCAAATAGTGGCACGGTAGCCTAGCCACGCTAGCCATGGCACCAAACATTATACTGTTTTCTAAACAGAATTCATAAGAAACGTTGGAATCGGAGTAATGAGTCATTTTTCCTGAGGAGGAATTGACCCGTTCTCCTGGGGCTTGTCTGTTTGGGTCTCAACCGAGTGACTTAGGACAAGATAATATTTACTCTGAAGATGATCAGCGACAAGTGTCTAAATAATAATAACGCCTCACAGACTTACGCATCTTATTTACCGAGCTTGAGGCTGCGTTTCCACCAGGTATGCGTTGCGAGGGATCTGTTTTTAAGAACCAACAGAATCGCACCATTTGCCAAGCTTGGTCCAATGAAGTGATTCTATTGGATCTTAAAAACACATTCCGCGCAACGCATCTCTTTTGAAAACACAGCCTGAGAGTATTCTCACCCGCTTTTGTCGAGTCTGTCAAATGGCAGGAGACAGAAAGCGGCCAAGTGTGAGTCGTATTCGCCCATGAATGGTTCCATAGTTTTTCTTTTTACAAAAAACTACTAACTCAATCTCGTTCAAACCAATTTTGGGTGGAAATTGGTGTGGCAATGTACATATAATTATATTATATTTTTTAGTTTCATCATTCTCTTATTTTGAAAGTTACAGTGGAACTAATTTTACGCAAACTAAATAATGTTAGTAACTTGAAGACCTATCCTAAAAAAAAAAATTCAGTTCTAAAGTATGGGGAACCCCAAAATTTAAAGTTTAAAAAAAAAACTTAATGCAGTTCACAGAATGTATTCTGTGAACTGCATTTATTTCTACTAACCAAGTTCGAACAGTATAGCTCATATAGTTTCGGAAAAAGGTGCCTGTGACAGACGGACAGACAGACAGAGAAACAGACAGACATGACGAATCAATGAGGGTTCCGTTGTTTATACGGAACCTTAAAAAACAGGAAACGTTCTTAGGTTCTGGAAGAAGTTCTTAAACTTTCAAAGCCACCAGTGGATAACGTACTCATCAATCAATCAATCAATCAATCAAAAATAGCTTTATTTAAATAGACCTGTTACAGAGTACTTTTAAATCGTCAAATCTAATTAACAAACAAAACATACTTAATAATAGACATGAATACCATAATATTAAATGTAAACAATAAATATACTGTAATTAAATAAATGTGATGCTACCACCGGATCGGAAAGTTGTTTCTGTACTGAGAAGAACCGGCAAGAAACTCAGCAGTTACTCTTTTCAACTGTTTCTCTTTTTTACAATAATTGTTAGTATATTACAACAGAACTTAGAACAAGATAGCACAATACAATTCATAATTTATGAAAAGAATAACACTCTTAGGTACATCGACGAGAAGCTATATAAAACAAAACAAACATTGTTAGTGTCTTAACCTAAGTATGATTGTTGATATAACAATAGTTAATTAGACTCCGTCGGGAGCAGAGAGCTTATTCCCAAGCATTTCTATCCATGATATAATCTCTAGTGGTGTAATATCCCTTTTTCAGCAACGTAGCTTTAATGTGATTTTTAAATTTATGTAATGGCAGCTTACAAATTGCTTCCGGAACTTTGTTATAATAATGTACACCTTGCCCCATAAATGACCCTAAAACTTTCTGCAATCTGAAAAATCACCGCGGTGACCAGTTGTTGCAAAAAGTGATTGATGAATTCGGATGTGGTCCACAGTGATGACGATATCATAAAATAAAACATTTTTTTTATTTAACATTTGGTCAACCCTATTTCCATAGAAAATTCGAAAATATTTAGAAACGATTTTTCTCTTTACCCCTTTGAGTTACGCGTGTAATTTTTTAGGACATAATAAACAACAGTCTTGTGCATATTGATATCGAAGAATAAAATGCAGTAATTATAGGGGTGAAAAGAAAATCAATAAAAAGTGAAATTAAGAAATTTTCACTTACTTCAAAAACTATCAAAGCTCCAGCTCCGTATTTTTTTATCTGAATAGATACTATTATGTTACGTTATTTGTGTTATTTGAAAAAACGATACCAGTAACACTTTAGGAGAAAAAAAAACATTAACATTTCTTTGAGGTCGTTGACCTTTCACAAAAAAAAATATTTCTCAGAAAGTAAATGTTAACATAACTAAAAATATAAAAGAATTATGTTAGTCTTAAACTTAAAAATTACTTGTAAGTAATATTGAAATTACCTATTTAGAAAATTAATTTAATTTTATGATAAAACTATTTTTGCTGTGCTCGAAAAGGGCGACTAAGTTATAAGAACCTATTATGTATCTTCCAGCTACTATGTTACACTTAGTTTGCAAATAAATGCTTTGACTTTGACTTTGACTTTGAGTATAGACAATTTTACCGTCGGGATTTTCACTAAATAATAAGTATCACAGGTTCTTTCGAATCAAAGCATAAAATATATCTGGCCACAACTAAGCCAAAATTACACACCCGTCTGTCTCTGTCATCAACTGTCACGCCATACCACGTGATGCCGCGTACATTTTCATATTTTACTTGATATTTTCAACAATTTACACAATATCTTCATAAAATGTAGCCTATATGTTATTCAGATGTATAAGCAACTTTATTGTAAAGTTTCATTAAAATCCATTCAGTAGTTTTTACGTGAAAGAGCAACACGGCACATCCAGACATACAAACTTTCGCCTTTATAATATTAGTAGGACTATTTAAAAACCATGGTACTATTTGAACGATTTATAATTTCGTGCAGATGAATCGATATAACAACAATACTTATGTTTTATTATTGTTTTAGCATTTTCCAAGCAGTATCTTTACTAAAGATCTGAAAACCAGAAAAAGACATTTGGTCATGTTGGCATCAGGCAGGACTCGAACCCGCATCTTTCGCAAACCGGGCGACTGCACTAACCAATTATGCTACCGAGACCATTAACAGACCGGTCGAATCTTTTTGGTATATTTTACCCTATGAGCCAGGGTGATTTCATCAATGTTATAGGCATCCACCTCTTACACTCGAAAGAAATATTATTTCAAATATTTAACTATTAAGATGAAATAGTACATTGTTACCCTAGGGTGAAAGTAACTTTTAAGTCCCGAGACGGAGTTTGGCGCCCGGAACGAAGTGAGGGCGCCAATAGTTCGAGGGACTAAATAAGTCTTTAACCCGAGGTAAACATTGTGCTTTTCATTACAAATACGAAGAAAGTAAAAATAAAAACATGAATTAGCTAAAGTAAAAATGAGAAAAATAAATGAAGATCGAATTGCCACTCTCCCGCCTATTTTGTTTGTTTTTTTTTCTGTGGCCGGCCCGCTATTCAGCCGTTATTTTTTATTTTCATCATTGGAAAAATGGTGAATATTTTGCTCTAAGCTAAGTAATTTTAAAGAAATTGTTGAAATTAATTTTAAATAAAGTTAAAAAAAAAAAATTCTTTAACCAATACTTAACTTTTTAAGTTACTTCAATTTTACATCGTGGCTGTAAAGAAAGTTGGAACATGGTTCAATAGATATGTGAAAAAGAACTAGTTTTTTCATTACTCATACTCTGAAAGTAGGTCATTACTGACCTGAGAAGCGGGCTGAAAGTAATACTTTTCATCCCTAGGAAGAATCACTTTCAACTGACAGCTGTCATATTATTTTTAAAAAAACTAGTTCTTTTTTCACTAAACTATTGAACTATGTTCCAACTTTCTATACAGCCACGATGTAAAATTGAAATAACTTAAAGTTAAGTATTGATTAGAGATTTAAATAACTTTATTATAATTAAGTTTCAACAATTTCTTTAAAATAACTTAGCTTTGAGCAAAATATTTACCATTTTTCCAATGATGGAAATAAAAAATAATGGCTGAATAGCGGGCCGGCCACAGAAAAAAAAACAAACAAAATAGGCGGGAAAGCGGCAATTCCATCTTCATGAATTAATTAATGTTTTTATCTTTACTTTCCTGGTATTTGTAATGAAAAGCACAGTGTTTACCTCGGGTTAAAGACTTATTTAGTCCCTCGAACTATCGGCGCCCTCACTTCGTTCCGGGCGCCAAACCCCGGGTCTCGGGTCTCGGGACTAAATAAGTTACTTTCACCTCTAGGATAACAATGTACTATTATTTTATAATTTGACAGCTGTCAGTTGAAAATGATTCTCCCTAGGGATAAAAAGTACTAGTTTCAGCCCGCTTCTCAGGTCAGTAATGACCTACTTTCAGAGTATGAGTAATGAAAAAGCTATTACTATGTTTTATTATTGTTTTAGCATTTTCCATGCAGTATCTTACACAATACTTATAGGTATTAGGTGAAAACAAAATTCAGCCAAAAATGGTTGCACGTCCCGTTGTATGACATTAATCATTAGTGATCTTATGAGCAGCAAGTTACTTTACTATTTAGCACTGCCAAAGCTTGAAAAAGCGCCAAAAAGAGCCATCCTTTTTTTCCTGGGTGAATCCTCATATATACTTCACACTGCCACGCCTGAGTTCTCTTGGCTTCCCGGCGGTTCCACCCTACCGCCCCCAACACAAGGCGAGCACTCATGAGGGGGAAGCATCATTCTGGCTCAAGTATCATAGTTTTTGTATACCTAATGATGTCATTAATAAATTACACCCTGCGGTTAAAGAGTAGGTAGTTCACTTTTGAATTGATGTACTTTTGTGTAATTTCATTGCGAATTCAACTAATCAAATAGGACCTGGGGGGCTAAAGAGGCAACATTAGACGTTTCATATTATGATTCAGATCTGTTTCATAACTTTCATATCCTCCACCTCACACGTCACTTTTTGACACGAAGGAGATAAAAAACTGGGTTGCCTGACGTGCTGTTGACTGTACCTCGCAAGTCACTTTTTGGCTGAAAAAGACTAAAAAACTGGGTAGCCTGACATGCTGTTGACTGTACTTCGCAAGTCACTTTTTGACAAGAAAACGATCAAAAACTAGGTGGAGTGACATGCTGTTGACTGTACCTCGCGGGTTACTTTTAAGCTGAAATAGACTAAGAAACTGAGTGTCCTGACATGCTGTTGATTGTACCTTGGCAAGTCACCTTTTGGCTGAAAAAGACTAAAAAACTGGGTAGCCTGACATGATGTTGACTGTACTTCGCAAGTCACTTTTTGGACAAGAAAATGATTAGAAACTGGGTAGGTATCTGACATGCTGTTGCCTGTACTTGAAGAACAGTATTTTTTAAAAAACTGGTTAGCTCGCAAGTAACTTTTTGGCTGAAAAAGACTAAGAATTTGGGTAGCCTGTTATGTTGTTGACTGTACTCCGTAAGTCTATTTTAGCAGAAAAAAGATTTAAAAAACTGGGTAGCCTGACATGCTGTTGACTGTATTACGGAAGTAATTTTTTGGAGAAGAAAATGATATTAAATATGAATCCTATTATGATTCAGATATGAAACAGATCTGAATCATTTATTATGTTTCACCTATTATGATCAAACGTTCGTGCAGTTGGTAAGGTAACCGTGAGGTTGGGAAAACCAATGAAATTCTGCCAAACAATTTTCGGCGAGAAGGCAGAAATCCAAATAGGAAACCTTTAAACATGAAATGAATGAAAGAGTGAAATTCCTAAGTGTAAAAGATTAACTCGTGTTTAGCCGTTATTATAATTCGTCAGAAACACTAACGGAAGATAAACCAAAGGTATTACCCAGTGAGTGCAAATGAGACTTATAGAAGGAAAATGATCATGAACCTCGAGCTTTAAATACAGTGCGTGTCGCCGCAACAGGCACTCTCGACAGCGACTTGTCTGCGTTTACTTGTTCTCTTACAAACAAATATTAACTTTAACAATGAAGCTCTTCGGTCTATTCGCGATGGTGATGGCGGTGCTTGCGATGCTCCTCGGCGCTGGTCAGGCCGCGCCTGAACCCAAGGTGCCCTTCAAGCAAATTGGAAAAGCTGTTGTAAGTTATTGTTCTTTAAATGAGAACTTATTTTTTAAATACATCTTCCTTATATTTAGATTGAATTCCTCCTCAAACTAAGTACCTAGTTTGTAAACTAGTTTCAGAGATGGCTCTAATCTTTGGCTTTCAAATTATGAATACGCGTTCAAGTTATGAGTACGCGTTTGAGTTTGTGTATAATTATGTACTTATCAATATTTCTTTTGTTTCAGAAAACTGGTCTTGGAGTTCTCGGAGCCGCGGGCACCGCTCATGAAGTGTACCAAAACATCAAGAATAGAGGCTGAAAATAGTCAATTTTAACACACTGTTTTCACACGAGTTAATATCAGTGAAATTATTGGGAGCTGATGATACCTGTGCAAACTCATTTTATTCATTTCATTCTTCATTATTCGTTATCTACAGTCAAATGGAACCCAAAGATTAAATAAAATAGCTATTTAGTATTTTAAACTTGTCGTTTATTATTTGCAACCATCCCTAGCTTTGCCTTGACGCATTATAGTTGTTGTTACGTTATTCAATATTATAGTATAAGTTTATGTAAACAGACATAATTCCGAATATTTTGAAGGAATAATAACGCAACAAAAATTTAAGAAGAAAGCTCTAAGTAATATCGAAATAACAACAATACTTATATTAAGTGAAAACAAAAATCAGAAATGGTTCCATGTCCCGTTGTATGAAAAAAATCGATTGTATGAGAGCTGCGGCATTTAAAATGAAGCAGCTCTAATGAGCATAGCCTACATATTATTTACTTCCCTATTTATTAATGCCAAAGGTTAAAAAGCCCCAAAAAGAGCCATTATTTTTTTTCGTAGGGAAATCCTCATGGATACCTCGCCGTTCGTGAGGACGACGAGGTTATGTCGGACTCCTAACGACTAAAACCCCACGGCACTCAACCATGGCACTTTGGCGGCAAAGCTCCACAAAAGGCTTACCGCACTGCCAGTGCTAGGCCCTAACGGGCCCTCCTCCAACCGACCCACGAAGAGGGGCCACGAAAGCGCATAGAGTACGCAGGCACTTCACACTGCCACGCATGAGTTCTCTTGGCTACCCGGCGGTTCAACCATACCACTGGTACTGAGCTCCCAACACAAGGCGAGCACTCATGAGGGGGAAGCATCATCCTGGCTCAAGTATCATAGTTTTTGTATACCTAATGATGTCATTAATAAATTACACCCTCAGGTTAAATAGTAGGTACTTCACTTTTGAATTGATGTAGGTACTTTTGTGTAATTCCATTGCTGTCAAACCTTACTGTTGCCAAACTCCTCCGAAATATCTTGACCGATTTTGATGAAATTTTGTATGTATGTTTGTTATGTCTGAGAATCGGTCGTAATCTTTTTTTAAACAAAGTAAAAAGCGGCCGCAAGTATTTTTATGGATATTTTTTCTATTCACAAGGTCCATTTAAAACGGCTTGTAAGCGAGTCGCCAGCTAGATACAGATATACAGCAAATAGGAAAACGGTAAAAGTTAAAAAAAACATCATAAAGTACTCTCCCAAAAACACAAACAAACCAAATCTCTATCCATTCGTCTGCAAACAGATCGCAACGTGGATTTGCGTCGAGAAGAGCGTTTAGTGATGCGAGCAAACGCTGTATAGCCGACATACTCGTAGCTCGTGCCACGGTGCGATAAAAAAATTGAATGAGAAAAAATGTGCGAAAGAGGTACACCATGAAAAATTTATTCTGTAAATAACGAAATTGAGTTTTGGCCTGTATGAAAACCGATACTATTAAGGGAATGTGAACTTATGCAAAACAGAAGTTTCAAACAAAAGAGAGCAAGGCGCTCGATAATAAGCTTAAAAAAAAACTACAGGATGTTGAAGCATTACAAAGTTTTCAACACATCAAACGAGGCTGTGAAAGCCTTTTAGTTTTTGTTGTAATTTGAATGCGAATAGCTTGCACTTTCTGGAAGTACAAGTATGAAATCACTGCATTCTTAACGCGAACGGTCTATAAATCGTTACTGGTACTTATGTGCACCTTTCGGTACTCTTAATACAGATAATGTGTCATTAATTGTTTTACAAAATAATAAGTAACTAATCCAATATGGTGAAACGCTTTGTGAGCGTCAACCCTTAGCGCGGACATTAGCCATTATTGCTTCGATAATTGATCGATTAATCGACCAAGGATTGTTCGTATTTGTATTAATCAGCTGAGTAAACTATCGAATCAATTGTCGTTGAAAAATAAAACCGAGATGTTTTGATCCTACAAAGCTCCAGCCGATTATCATAACAATTAAAAACAATCATAACCTCTTTTAATAAGTACAACCTACATTTGAGAAAGAGGAAAGTAATAGCACCCCAAAAATGCAAAATTCTCTCCACAACCGGTGTAACTGCCCAATGTCTCTGAACAATTTTTAATATTTCCAAACATATTCTCGAATTCAGTTCATTTTGAAAGGCTTTCACATCATGTTCGATATTCAATACATGACGTCTGAACCACTGGCGGAATAACCCAGTAAATTCACATGAGACTGATAGAAGGAAAATAATCATGGGCCTAGAGCTTTAAATGCAGAGCGGTTGCTCGCTACAGACACTCTCGAAAGCGCCTTGTCAGTGTTCACTAGAACTAGTCAAACAAACATTAACTTTAACAATGAAGTTCTTCGGTCTTTTCGCGATGGTGATGGCGGTGCTTGCGATGCTCCTCGGCGCTGGTCAGGCCGCGCCTGAACCCAAGGTGCCCATCAAGCAAATCGGAAAGGCTATTGTAAGTGTTATTGTTTTGACATGAGGATTGAATATTTTAAAGTCCACAACCGGTGTAACTGCCCAATGTCTCTGAACAATTTTTAATATTTCCAAACATATTCTCGAATTCAGTTCATTTTGAAAGGCTTTCAAATTTTTCGAAGTTTTCAAAACTTACATGAAACGTGTCACCAAATAGTAAGTAGACTTTCAGGGTGTCAAAGATGAGTAGGTAGTTGTTAAAGGTAATTATAATTCGTCACATCATGTTCGATATTCAATACATGACGTCTGAACCACTGGCGGAATAACCCAGTAAATTCACATGAGACTGATAGAAGGAAAATAATCATGGGCCTAGAGCTTTAAATGCAGAGCGGTTGCTCGCTACAGACACTCTCGAAAGCGCCTTGTCAGTGTTCACTAGAACTAGTCAAACAAACATTAACTTTAACAATGAAGTTCTTCGGTCTTTTCGCGATGGTGATGGCGGTGCTTGCGATGCTCCTCGGCGCTGGTCAGGCCGCGCCTGAACCCAAGGTGCCCATCAAGCAAATCGGAAAGGCTATTGTAAGTGTTATTGTTTTGACATGAGGATTGAATATTTTAAAGTCCCGGTATTAAATTTACGCCAGTTGCCATGGTCAAGTAACTCATCCTTGAAGCACCCGTTAATCTGGTTTCAAGGTAGATTCACAGAGCGAAGGCACTAAGAAAGAATTGCAAAACGGCTTTCACAATATTCTTACGAAATTGGAGGATCCATATGCTGGACCTTTCCACCATTCTTTCCCGATCCCATACCTACTCATTATACAATAACTTACTTAAATTAAAATTGTGATTGTACGCATAACTAATAGGATTATCACTGTTTAAAAATACCTTTAATTTAATTAAAACATCTTTTGTTAATTAATTTATTTATATTTGTTGTTTCAGAAAACTGGTCTTGGAGTCCTTGGAGCCGCGGGGACTGCTCATGAAGTGTACCAGAACATTAAGAATAGAGGCTGAATATTGTTTTAAATAAGACATTAGGGAAATTATTGAGAGCTGAAGTTGCCTGCCAAAACTCATTTTATTTATTTCATTTCTTCATAGTTCGCCATCATTATGTACTGTTAAATATAACACCAAAGTTTGAATAAAATTGCTTTAAGTATTTGAAAACAACCTGATCTTTCATTATTTTCAACGAACACACCCTAGCTCCCGATGTGTTAAATAATCTCTGTTATGTTAAAGATAGAAATAACAGACACAACTCGGTCAAAGTTTTAGACATTCATAAAAATGAACTCAACGCTAAAGCATAGTTTAAGCAATTGACGTGTCATGTCACTTCCTCTCAAATGTCGGCAGCAACAAGAATGAAATGGAAACTCTCACAAGTCTCTAACTGACATACCTCAACTCACAAACGTCCATTGATGTTGATCCGGTAAAACTGATATGGAACTGAAAGTGACAACTCTACTTGATAGAGATGCTCAACTTTGATTTGCCTTTGTAAATTCAGGGGTTAATTACCTACGTTAAATGGATTACACATAAGTACCTATCTACAGATCTCGTGTGATATCGCATCGAAATGTCGTGTAGTTTAGAAGAAGTAAGCCAACGAAACGACTACATTGTAACCAAGACACTTTTGCAAAAGTTACAATCGAGTACACAAATAACTAATAACTAACTTCCCATTCCAACTCTAACAACAGAAACATTTTCCAAGGTAATCATAAAGTTAAATGTACCCGGCCAAGAAAGTCCTTTAGCTTAGTCACATGACATGTCATGACAGTCTTGATAGGCTCGGAATCAAGTTGCTTGGTCATAACTATCACAATCTTGATAGTTCTGACCAATTTGTTTTTCAGTGCATGCCGTGGCGTAGCTATAGGGTGGCAAATCGGGCAAATACCACCACACTATAGCCCCGGTCTCGGCCGGAAGGAGCCGCTGGCAAGATTTGAATGCTTCGCCAGTTCAATTCATCCGAAATAAGCCATCTGTTATAAATAGAGCATAGAAGTTACAAGCGCCATGATCACGGAGTAACTCAAGAGTAGGGGAGAGGGGGGCATAACGGGGACGCTAAGGGAAATAAACAATAAAAAATTAAGTATGGAATATTTAAATTAAAAAGTAATTACAACTTTTTGTTTACTTATACATTTATTAATTGGCAGTGAATTTGGTGTGATAAAAAAGCAATTACTATTTTTTATTAATATTTTACGGAGCCTTCACGAAAACCCCATTGTGCCCCAGGGTAGGGGCAGCATGGGGTACTCAGTTCGGGGCAGTACGGGGTACACTATTTTAACTGGAACAAAATGAGCAGGTGTGGATTTGTTCTAAATCTGCGCCATCAACTCTGGCACAGGCTGTATGGGCCTGTCCACATCGCTCGCAGGCCACCCAACGCTCCGAAGACTGTCTTCCCTCTACGATAGTTTTTTCTCGCTTGGTTCGTTTGGTCGACTGAGGGGATAGGGAGAATATGTCTTTAGGAGAAGCGTTTCAAAGGAAGTTGTCAAATCACGACAAACTCTTCTAATTGGAGATCGGGAAACGCAGATTTCATCTGGGATAGATGGTCCAGGATGAGGTTCTGAGTTATTTGAATGTTGATGTTTTCTGCCGACCAACGGCGCCTGGAACCTATATTTTTGTAATTTCGTACAAACCTAATACAAAACAAATAATATTATTGTAATATTTTCAAATGAACAGACCATACAGGGACACAGCAGGGTACCCCATTATGCCCCTTAGCCACGTCCCCGTTATGCCCCCATGTCTAACATAATTTAAAATAATTAACGAAAAAACAATTCAAGGTTGGAGTGATTTTGCTCAAAACACATCAATACTTAATGCTAGTAGTTAAACACACCGAACGAAATGATTGTAGTAAACTAAACACTTACCTTATTAGACACGTTTTGGTATCCACTAAAAATAATATGAAATGTCGCCGGGAAAAAGAATTGAACGTCAACAAGAAACGCGTGCACTGTGGTCTCCGGTCACTGCCGCACTTTAAGTCGATGAGAAATACTCTCTTATTGGCTAAAACAAAACGCGTCTAAAATGCTTAGTTACTTGTATGTGGGGGTGACCCCGTCGTGCCTCGCGTCCCCGTTATGCCCCCCTCTCCCCTATATTATTATGTGAATCCTTGCTTCTTTTCTCTTTCGCTCGCCCTCTGTATATTCCAGTGCGTGTGATGGGAATGGTAATGATGAACTCATGAACTCAAAGTAGTGGTGCGGACCGATTGCGGGCTCCGAGCCAGAGTGTATTACCACTGGGTCAAGACCCTTGCGTCACACGCGAGTGCAAGGCTAGTTAAGTATAAAAATAGAACGAATGGTTTTGGACAATACTGTATCCTTGAACTATTGCCATTGATTTTATTGATAAAATAATTGCCTGCCTCTTGTAGATGTTGTGCTGATAACTTTCTTCAGCTCAGATATTCTAAGTAAGATGAAGTTTCCACACGCCGTAGGCACTATCGATGCATAGGTACTGTACTTTCATCGCTGCGCGGAGCTGCTAAACTTGTTAATTGCAAACCCTGATGAACTCACCTAACTTTTTCTCATAAAATACGCTGGGGAACCATCCATTTTTGTATATAGATATTGTTATTTTTGATGACATTTCAGTTTAATGCTGATCATGTGTTTGGACTTTGGAGTGAAACATTTTTTTATTTTTTTAACCATTCAGATCCCACCGCTGGGCAAAGTTCAAAACTTGGGGGACCAAGCTCAAAGCTTGAGCTTGAGGTAAACAAAATAAATTGAATAATATGAAATAAAAACAGGGTGGCTAATTTACAGTGGTTTAGAATTAATTTTCAGAAGAGGGCATTATTATAACTACACACCCAAATTTGCCACCCTGTTTTTATTTCATTTCATTCCATTCTATATTTAAAACCCTTTGGGCGACCGACACTGGGATAATGGGACTCTTTGGAAAGCCCTCACTTGCGAAAACGCACGAGGACGAGCTGCCAGTTTCATCAAATTTTTTTTTGGGAGTTTCATCTGTTTCGCTGCCCAAATGCCACGAGACAGACTAGTTAATAAACACACGGCCACTCACAAAAACTGTCAAAGACAGGAGTGTTATATTAAGTTTGAAGTGTGACTCAACCCTGTCCCCTGAAATTAAATGTCAACATGGACGAATATTTTGCATGTGTTCTGTTGCTGAAATTAAGCTTATAATCATCAAAAACATCAATGATTTGATGAGTTGTTTACATCTCTCCTAGAGTTTCCAACTCGTACTTTGTGCAAATTAAATGAAAACAAAAACCATGACGCTGGATTTAACTAGACCTGCCATTTGTAATGTAGGTACTGATGGGCCGAAAAATAAATCGCAACGCTAAAGCGTAGTTTAAGCAGTTGCCGTGTTGTGTTACTTACTTGTAAATGGCGGCAGCAACAAGAATGACAGTGTCAGAGCGATAGAAGTTATAGTGTTGCAAAAGAGCTGTTCAAGTTTTTATGATCAAGGTGGTACCTAAATCTACAATGTGATATAGGTATGCGCTCTGAAATCATTAAAAATAAACCTCTATTTCTAAAATTGGTCAAGACTGCTATGATTTTTCTCATGTTTAGTGCAATCGGGTATGGCGACTTCTTGTTAAAGAGTTTTTTAGATTACAATGAAACGCAGTCGAGTTTTTTAGTTTTCAATTTTCTGCTTCTTTTTTTGTGTTCCGTCTGAGTACCCGCAAGAAAGTCAATCAAAAACTGCATGCGTACCATTTCTAAAGTAAGTAAGTTAAGTAAAGTAAGTTTTTAGGTAAGAACTAATTATGTTTGTACCTACCTACCCATTACTGCTAATAGAAAAAAAACACCTACCTCAAAGCAATTACATAAGTAGGTCGTGCCTATTTGGGAAACTAATTCGTCTCATCGTAAAATGACTGACACCGGACGAAATATGAGCGGTTTTACCCAGTTTATTCACGGGAAAGTTGAATGAGGAAAAATGACATGAATGTTGAGCTTTAAATACGATGCGTGCGGTCTAGTTCGCATTCTCAACAACGGTTCTGTTGTATTCACTGGTCCCTCAGGAGATAATTCATTTATCATGAAGTTCTTCGGTCTGTTCGCGATGGTGATGGCGGTGCTCGCGCTGATGCTAGGAGCTGAAGCCGCGCCTGAACCCAAGGTGCCCATCAGGCGGATCGGAAAAGCTGTTGTAAGTAACTTGTAACTTACGGTACCACACTTACCTACCTGACTTAATAAGTCTGGGGAATCTGGGAAAATAAATAAATAATTATCCCTGGGTGTTATTCCACACAGCGCGCCCCAAAGTAAGCTAATTAATGCTTGTGTTATGGAATACTAAACAACGGATAAACATACTTAAATCATTTTGTTTCGTAAATTTATACCTAATATACATAGGAAACATCCAGACCAATACAAACAAAGATGTTCATGCACACAAATGTTTGTACTCGCGGGTTCGATTCCCGTACACCTTTGGTGTAGTAGCCAACTTCTCAACCACTACACCAAACCGGTCGTTGTCCAATTGTCGAAAATGCCTTATAGAGCTCTTGTCATGGGTCCAGGTCACGTGACGGGGTGTTTACGCCGAGTCCCATTAAAATGCCGATAGCTCGGTAATCTTGTATGGGAACTATAGATGAACCATATACTGTTGGAATGGCTATAATAAAATAATCTAACAAGATTTTATTTGACTTGGTTCACTTTCAATTGCAATATTTGAATGTTCATGTTGTTTCAGAAAACTGGTCTCGGAGTACTTGGCGCTGCAGGAACAGCCCACGAAGTTTATCAGAACATCAAGAACAGAGGTTGACCTTAGCTACTGAAGCATTCCACTTCTCATCTTCCAGTTACTTATATTTATTTCATTTTTATTCAGCATACTTAAACTTAATGCCAAAGCATAACGAATAAAATATCTCGTAATAATATATTTGTGTTTCTATTGTAAAGCCAATCAAAGCAATTCGATTTTTATGAATTTGGTAAGTAGTCATGGATGAAAACTCATGACTACCAAATTCAAATAAATTGAATGCAAGTAAGACCTAGAGACCTTTCGAGAGCAAGATATGACACCCGCGGACCAAAGTGGCCACACAAAGTAGGTCCAAGGGACCTACTTTCAAGCCAATATGACACCAACTTGTTTACGTGCACGACATTCATACCTCATTGTCTTGTGCCAGTTTTCGAATTCGCGAAGTATGAACGTAACGTAACTAACTTCCTCTTTTTGTTTCTATCAATGGAGAAATGCCCGATTAGTTTTCAGTGAAATGTTTTTGATGTTGAATCCCGCTTGTTTAAACCGTTTCGAAAAAAGGCAATAGCATGAGTAATTTCGGTATGCATTATCATCACGGACCATCAATAGCTTGCTAACAATCAGTCGATGCGACGCGACATATTGTATCGTAGCACGGTACGACGTAGTTGAAAAATTGACAGCACTAGGCGTGTTTCATGCTGATATTAGGAAAAAGAATAAAGAAGAATTTCGGTCTTTAACTCTCTACCTAGAGGTTTTTTTAACCTCAGTGAATGCGTTAGGCCCGCCGCTAGCTGTTTCGCCGCCCGCGTGCAATACCGAGAATGCCGCCCTACTCTATGAGTTTTGACAAAAAAAGGATCCTTAATAAAATGTATTATTATGTATGAGTTTCATTGTTGATGATCAAATGATGGCAAAAAATAATAACACATAGAAATTTTAATACCTAGGCGAATTTTTGTGTCTTTGCTTAGACTAATCGCCATCAGCGCCAGCCCGAGTAATGCTGGAGGAGCGCCTTTTAAGAAAGTCGGAGCGAGCGAAGCGAGCGCGAGTTTTTCTAAGATGAAATGAGCCTTTTTTGAAGATGCACCAACGGTACTACGCGAGCGAAGCGAGCGCAATTTTTTTGGTTGAAATGGGCCAGATTAAACTGGTCTGTTGGATCTTGGAACTTTTGCCAAAAATAGCCCAGTGCGTAAAGAATTACAGACGAAATGAGGAAATAAAGCGGACCAAATGTGTTTTTTGCATGAATTTGCCGCCGTAGGTACAGGCGCCTGAATCTGAGGCTGGTTTCAGAGTCACGCCCGTTTCAGCATCCATATCCTTCTTGGCGAGGCGTCGCCGTACAGCCCCTTTTAAGTAAATACGCCAATGCCCCTAACATCATCAGTCCCGTTTTCCATAGGCTGACAGAGACGACGTTTGGTGTTGTTTCTCAGTTTTGACGGATGCCAATAAACTTAATTCGTTCAGATGTTTTTACATGCTGTGACTTATTTTTTTTTTCTTAAAACAAGTAGGTTTATTTATATTAGCTCAATTTGCCGCCCCTTGCCCGTGCCGCCCGCGTGCTGTGCACGCCTTGCACGCCCGCTTGCGGCGGCCCTGTGCGTTAGCCGAAACACCCAGACTACTGAGACAGTTTACTGTGACTGAGATTACTCTTTATTCGCAGCGGATTCAATAATAATATAAATGTGTTAAAGTTCTTAAATTGTTTATTTCTTAATTCAGACAATAATTTAATAATCATTTGTATGTATTTTCTTTTCTTTAGATCACAATAAACACAATGCCAAACTGACTATAAAAATCCTTCCGTAACTGAAGTTTCAGCAACACTGACTTTATATTTTCTACGTAAAATACATTCTCGTGACTTACGTAGCATAAAATTAAAACATTACTGGAATAACCCTAATGTGTACGTGAATTTGCAGCAGGAAAATAATGGTACCTAGAAGTGCACTTTAAATAAGACGAGACGTTCCGTAGTAAGCATTCAAGACAAGAAATCTTTAGAGAGTTCTTGTGTTTAGTAGTCCACTATAATAGTCATGAAGTTCTTCGGTCTCTTCGCGATGGTGATGGCGGTGCTCGCGCTGTACGTCGGCGCTGGTCTGGCCGCGCCGGAGCCCAAGGTGCCTGTCAAAAAAATCGGTGGCGCTATTGTAAGTCAAACCTTAATGAATAAAACAACATATACTTACGCTCACGCGTATTTCACAAACGGGACATGCAGAAGCCCACATTTCGCGAAGAGAATTTGAACCCAACGTAGTGAGTTGCTTGGGTTTTTTATCGGTGTTTTCCAGCACTAAAGAGTCAGCCGCAAATTGTATAAACACAGAGTAGGTATTCCGGCCAGTCTTGAACTCGGCACCGCCCGGCTCCCAAACGATAGTGTTTAACCACTGGGCTACTAAGGTCTCTGTGATTTACTTAATAGCCTTTAGATTTAAAAAACTCGCTTCTTAGTATTCGCACAGTGATAAAATTTTGTCACGCGTTATTTAATTCAATTCGTAAAATTATTACGCGAAAAGGGGGCATCATACGGGTGTCGTGTCGTTAGCCTCGCGCATAGATTTAATAGATCTGTTGTGACGTTGTCTCAAATTCATCAAATAATTTATTATAGCCTTTAGATATTGGGACCTTTGTCGTTTTTACACCACAATCTTAGAAACGGTCATTTAATTCATCGTAGTTATCAGATCTGTTTTATTACTTTTTGGATCGTTTCAGAAAACAGGTCTGGGTGTTCTCGGAGCCGCAGGGACAGCCCACGACGTGTACAGGAACATCAGAGACAGAGGATGAAAGATGAAAACTCCTAAGCCGACGTAACTACTTACTCTTCGATGACTTGTTTTGGTTTTATTCTTGTTTTTAATTTTATTTTTTCCAAAATGTGTATACCAAAGTTTGATTAAATATTTTTATGCATTCGATTTGGTTTTTTTTAAGAGTAGGTAGTATAGACAACCTATGTAGGTGGCATACATGCACAGTGTTTACTCAAAAATTTTGTGACCTTTGTAGACACAAAGGTGTAATGAAGAATTTTATTCATGCTAAACAATGAAAACCTTATCAGCAATAACTATGATACAGTAGGTATAATAATACTAATAAGTACATGCATACATGTTGAACTACATACTTAGTTCATGGCCAATGCATTAATGACACTTGTACTAACTCCGGTGGGACTGCATTGTTTGATATTTTAAAAGATCCCTTTGAACTCAAAAATAAGTACTAGTTTTGGACAGTGTAACAGCGAAAATAAAAAAGACACCTTTATGGCCCATAAAAAATTCCACCCACGGAAGCTCCAAAAGGAATATTTTTCCTGTTTTCTAAACATTTTTCATCGATGCACCGCTTCTATTGTTCGTGACGTCCTTTTATGTAGCCTTCCCCGACCAATGGCCTATCTAACAAAAAAGTTTTTCAACTGTTTCCGGGTAGTTTCTGATATGAGGCTTTATTTATTTATTACTAGCGACCGACGGTTTCGCACGGGTGTAAGGGTAGGTAAAACCAATCTTAATTGCATATGTTAATGTGTATATCGCACAAATTAGAAATTGGCTTGTGTGCGTAAATGCGGTGGTGGGGCGCGTCATTTCAGTTTAGTCGATCTCTTATACCCGTGCCTTCACTCACTTCATTTATATGGGTTAATCAAGATTCATCGGGTTAATCAAGATTCATCGACCCTGAAGGTCCCAAATATTTAGGAAAATCCTGTTTTTAAGTTTCTATTTCCACTTTATCTTAATATTAAGCATAATGCTTTTATTGCCTTTGCAAGTAACTAGGTAGGTATGTAGCAAATGAAATAATAGTACATTATGGTACAAGTGTGTAATGTTGGTGATTACCGCTGAGGCGCCATTGAGACCCGAGCCGTAGGCGAGGGTCTTAAGAGAGCCGAGGACGGTAATCATCAATACACACGTGTATCATACGACGTTTTTCAACACAATTGTGAATAAAATAATTTTAGAAACTCATTTTATTTAGTAAATAAAATGTGTCAAGTAAACCTTTCCTAAAGTAAGTCATTATATTCCTACGGTCTAGCCGGGACATAACGTCATAAAGTGATTTGAATTTGGAATGCAAGGCCGTGTAGTGTTTAGGTGCAATGAGATTTTATTCTGAGGAAGGCTGTATGTTATCGTTTTCTTTGCATATAAAAAAAGAAAAACATGAAAGCTTTTCACCAAAGACGATTCATTCGAATTTCAAACTGGCCACTAATAAAATAGACTTGGAGCATTCTTGTAATATTGTCTTAGAAAATAAACGACAGTAAAAGAAAAAGGCGCCAACCGCTCAAATAGCATAGCTCAAGTACCAAAGAATGTAATTTACCTTTGCATGTTTTTCTTATTCATTCTTATAATTAGAAATAAATATTTTTATTAGTATTATTAAACACGATCTTTTTTGTATCGAAACTTTTTTATGAACAAAGCAATTCAACTAATAAAAAAAAACTCTATAACTCACTAGTGAATAATAGTAATGAAAAAGTCACAGTTTGATTATAGGTGTCATTATGTGCCTAATTGCAGTGAAATAAGAGCCACTTTATGAGCAAGTGTGTTGAAAACATATATAACCTACCTATACCGCGACAAACAATTTATACGTATCTAACTTAAATCTTCCAGCGTGTATGTAAAACAAAGAAGAAATGTTCCTCCCCCCAAACTATGAGCCAGCCCGATGTGTCCAACCAGCTGCACACGGGATGACTTGATGAGCGCTAGTACTAATGCTGTAAGGGTTGCAGAATACTGGTCTCATGTTCACTACCGAAAATGGACGAGTACGTCTTAATATCCGTGTCATATTTGTTTTTAACGAGAAACGGATTGAATTTTATATTTGTTAAACTCGAGTGAGCTCCTTACATTGTTTATTTACTTTTATGTCAACATTAAAGTGAAAATACGGCACCAAACTGCACCTTGAGGTGCTAATTAGCGGTTGGATTGCGTGGCGTGTGAAATCTCCATCCGATGTCCCTGGATTCATGATGACTGAACTGAGGAAAGTAATAAGAACAATGTTTTCCTTGCCTTTGTTAGCAATCACTTATTATGGAAGAATTTGAGCAGTGGAAAATATTTTTAAGCATTTTAAGTAGGTATTCGTTTCAGGTATAGGGTTGTCTGATGATCATTTGATAAAGGAGGAGGATTGTGTCTAAGACGAAGATATATCCTTCTTCTCCAAGTTATGTCCTCTTTTTTCTTCCTAAACACAACTTCATGACATGTGACGATAGTCAAAATTAAATGTTTGTTTGAAAACCAAGAAGTCCTTACAAATTGGCAGCTGAATAAATATGGGTTTAAACAATGTTTACTCTCATCTTTCTTAAGGTGTGAAACAGTGGTGAAACCAACTTAAGGAAGTTTGGCCTAAAAACGCAACAGGAAAACGAAAAATTTCACTGTTCGAAGATACCTATCGAATAACAGCTTTAAATAGGATCCGTCGTTAGCTATAAAACCACTCGACACAAGAATTCAATAGCGATCACTAAGAACCTTAGCAGCCCACAGCAGCATACCAGCAATCATGAAGTTCTCGGCTCTGTTCGCGATGGTGATGACGGTACTGGCGCTGCTCCTTGGTGCTGGCCAGGCCGCGCCTGAACCCAAGGTGCCTGTCAAGCAGATTGGAAAGGCTGTTGTAAGTAACATTTGTAATAGAATTGTACAACCCAGATTTCCAGCAAACACATGTTTCCGATGCTCAAGATATAGATCTTGAGTATTCGTGGCGCTTGTAACAGTGCCGAAATATCGAGGACTCGAAATAATATAGTACATGGTAAGAATTAGTACCAATTAGTACAGTCAGCCAAAAATGTGGTCTACCACCCTACGGTTGAGATTAGTTCGAACCTCATGAAACAACAAGGTCAATTTTCCCTGGCAATAACTTTGTGTCAGTGACTATTGCTCTCTTTGTCATTTATGATATAACGAAAATATGAATGCCATGCCATGAGGCAAGTGTCAAGTTTGAATTATCATGTAACAGATTGACATTAATATTTCATTGACGGAAATACCTGACAGTAGAATTGTCAGTGAGACTTTCTTTTTCAGTAGAAATAAGTTTCTCATCAAAAAGATCGACATGGTTTTAGTTGAGCAAAATAGATTATGGCATTTAATGAGGTTAAACTAAGTCACCCAATGACGTCAAATGTCAGGCATCTCAGTTAACAGACAAAACGTCATAACATAATTGTGCATTGTGTTAAACTCTGTTAGAAAAGTCAACCTTAGCGATCGTTACATCTCGCAGAAAATTTTGTCAAAAGTGGTAGACCACTTTCTTGGCTGACTGTACAATCCTAATGAAAGTTTAGAGCAAGCTAATAATATCTTCAAATAGTTTTCTTAAAATCATGTAGGTTCAGTAAGGAAGATACTAAGCAGACTTCAATACGCCTACTTAAATCATCACTAATTATTATTTTATAGTAAATTCAAAACGTGAAGCGACCAGTAAAACAGCACGGTCTTATGTCAGCAAGGTTAAGTTACCTGTATAAAGGTTGATGTGACAGCGTCTGTACTTTGGCTTGGGGCCATAATGATTCAGAATTCGTATTTGATGTTTTTTTTGTTTCGTTTCAGTCAACTGGGCTTGGTGTCTTGGGAGCCGCGGGAGCTGCCCGGGAGGTCTACAAGGGCATCAGAAACAGAGGATAAACTCTTAGATGTTACCTACACATGTGATATTATTTTTCATGGTTTCATATCATGTTAAATTTTTTGTTGATTATTAATTTAATTGCTTTAATTTCTATATTCCTCATTTCATGCCAAATTAATTTTTGAATTTACCTAGTTACTTAGTTTCGCTTAATTATTTAGAATGACTGAGTACTTGCACTTGAGTGAAGATCTGAGTGACACTTTCATTTGTCGTCTTCTCAAGTACCTACTCAATAGGTTCAATAACCTAGTAATGGTAGAGTTACACTCAATTTTGATTCTCTACGAACTTACCTATATTATGTAGTAAGAAGCTTCAGAGGATGTCTCATACTAAGCCATATATTTGGTGTATTGGTTCGTAGTAGATAAAGACATTTACCTATATGCATTTCGATACAGTTTTTTATCATGGCATTTTATTTATTACTACTTAGTCCATTCGGGAATTCACTCATATACTTAGAGTCGTTTCGAACTTTTTTGTTAGTTTGTTTGAGAATGTAAGTAGGTAAGGACAATAAAAAATATTATAATAAAAATGAGAACTTTCCTTTAATTTGTCATTTAATGTTATTTCCTATAATTTGATCCCTTTTAGCGACACTAAGATGGATGAGTTAGTTTTTTTCAAAAAGAAAATTAGCCAAGCTTTGGTTTATATAAAAATCGGCAGCGAGGCCCCTCTTACTGATATATTTAGGTTTAATGATGTACGGGATAAATCGATATGAAAGAAAAGTTAGGTTTAAAAAGGCGTTTTCAGCCCTAGATGATATGAAAGAAATAGGTGGTAGTTCGTAACTTCTTAGTTATTTGTAGTTTGGGGGCCTAAACAAAGAAAATAACTAAAAACTGAAACAACAAATTATATGGAAAAAAACATTTAATTTGAACCTTGATTGGCCACAGCGTATATTCAGAACAATTTAATTAAAAGTTACTTTAACAAGTTGCAAAAGTGCAGCATGTTCGAAATGTTCCTCCTTATATTTCGGAGCAGGATCGTCTATCCTCTTATTAGGGGAGGCCGGGTTGGTCGATTGATCAGTATGCGCTGATCTCTGAAAGGAAACACATAATATATGGTCAAAACGTTTGAATTTAATGAATTGACTGTCCTGAAAGTTGGATGTTGATTTAAAGGGCTAACTTGCTAAATTTCTTAGGAACACTGGTTTTCCAAAACTGTGTCGGACTTTTTAAGAGGTTATATTTTTGCTAAAAAAACCTGGCTTAAAATATATTCGTGTAGCTTGTCCAAAAATTTTGACTAGAGATGCTAACATAGAGGTTATATTAGTTTAACTTAAGCATCACCAGCCTATGCTAGTCCTCTGCTGAACGCAGGCCTAATGCGAGCCATCGCGCCCTATTCTCAGCCAGATACATCCACCTCCTGCCAGTGGCCATTCACAAATCGCTGCTGTTCCATCAAGCCGGAAGGCGTCCCACTCTAAGCTTGCCAAAGGTCTCCCGGATAGCGTTAGGCTTGCCACGGGGAGTTTAAACACGCTCGGTGACATGACGAGGTCTGAATGTTCCGTTCACGAAGACGGCAACTGTCGGCGTGCCTCTGACTAGTCCGTTTGGGATATATTCGTGTTACATTATAATGGTATGTCGTTAATGTGATGATTTCGTTTGAATTTACTTACTTAGTATGAATGCTCAGGCCGGGCTTCCGCCCAGGAAACTGAGCGGCGGCGTCTCCAGTGCCGAAAAACAGCGCAAGCAGCGCGATCACGAAAAACCCGAACCACTTCATGACTGACTGAAAGGATCACCCAAGTAATTGGTAAACTGTGGTAACAACCACTCACTTCTAAGTGAGTGCCTTGAATGCGAATTGCAATGCGAAAAAAACGTTTTTATAGATTATAGGCAATTACATACTTAGGGAAAAGGGAAAATAATACAAAGCTTAGGGGACAATTAACGCATAACACTACGCATATTTTACAAAGTTTTCCTGCTGTGTAACGTAAAATCATCGTAGCCAGTAGCCAGCCCATTTCCATAAAGATATAGGAATATTAGAGTGGCATAGGTATAGGGTTGTCAGAAAATATTGTTTTAAAGGTGAGGCTAAAAAGAAGGATTGTACGTAGATTTGTTTCATTTATTCATAAGATTTACAGATTTACCCGACTTGAAACTTCATCTGTTCCTCTCTTTGTTCCATTGACTATTAATGAATAAATAAACGCCTTTTGCGTTTAAAATAAAACTCTCTGACCCTTTGGTTGGCTCGTGGTTGCGGGCCTAATATGGTCTGCGTACAGTGGGTGCCAGCGGGCCGGAGTGCGGGGGTGCTCTGGCTCGTATTGCACGGCGTCCACAGTGATGGCGGAGGTGCCTGCGTACTCCAGGTGCTTCCGTGCCCCCCCCCCCCCTTTGTGGGGTCAGAGCGGGCCACGTCAGGGGCTAGGACTGGCTAAGCAGTGTGATAAATCTATTGTGGATTCAGCTTCGCCGCCAAAGTGATGCGGTTGAGTGCCGTGGGGTTTTAGTCAGTAGGAATCCGACATAACCTCGTCGTCCCACCGGCTGGCGAGGTCTTATAAGTACATGAGCATTTCCCAGAAATAAAATGGTGTGGAGGAAAAGGAAGCACATGTCCTCTTTTTGGACACCATCTGCCCTCGTGAAATGATTATCTGACAACCCTATGTCACACGATGATTTTCACGTAACATAGAGGGAAAAAATAAAAATATGCGTTGATTCTTAACCAAGCTTAAGTATTTACTAGAAGAAATATTTTAAGACCAAAAGAATTCCGACACTGCTTTGGAAGGCAATTATTTTTTTCAATACTCGACATTTTCAAATATCCTCGCTATCTGAGTGTGGTGCCATTATAATAATAAAAAAATTATTACTCTCGTTTTGTGTACCGTCTGGCTCATGGATACCGCCCGGGGGTACGACGAGGTGATGTCGGACTCCTACAGACTAGCACCCAAAGGCACTCAACCGTGGCACTTTGGCGATAAGGCTCGATTCACAAAAGGTTTTCCACACTGCTTCATCGCCAGTGCTAGCCCCTAAGGGGGCCCCACTCTAACTGACCCGCCAAAACGGGGGAGGCCACGAAAGCGCCTGGAGGGACTTCCACCGTCTCGGTAGATGCCGTGCAATGCGAGCCAGAGCTCCGCTCTCCGATCCACCGGCTTACAATAATGCCGTACGCAGCCAATAACGGGCCCGCAACCACGAGCCACCCAAAGTGCAGCTTCGCTGTCGCATCCGGCGGTACGGCCCCGCTAGGCCGCAACGCACAGGGGGCTTCAGCCTTCGACCACTGGGCCCTACCAACCGATTTAATTTTTCTTACGTACGTATTTCATTTTTGTAATGAAATCCTTTTTGGTTCATTTTTGCTACAAAATAAAATTTTGAATGTTTTTCATCCTTATAGGTATTATATTTTGGTAAAAAATCTTCCTTTCTTTCTTTTTTATTGAAATTATTGAAGCAACTGGTAGGGTAATACCTCACCGCAAACTTCAGTATCAATAAAAAGCCTGTTTATTTATTAACTTATGATAGAACGAGGAAAATTACAAATAAAATATCAAAAGTTTCTTATAAATCTTTATTTTGCCTTTGGTGAGCTATTATCACATATTAAAATACAAAACAACCGAAAAAGTAAACAAAAACATAGTTCAAATCATTAAGAATAACAACATCACAATTTAATGTATTATCCACATTTGAGTTTATCCCCTGTCTCTGATGCCCCTGTAGACCTCGTGGGCAGTGCCCGCGGCGCCTAAGACACCAAGTCCAGTTTTCTGAAATAAATGAAATAATATATTAAATACAATCCATGGTACAGTAACTCCTGTCAGCTCTGGCTAGACTTAAAACGACCTTTCAAGCAAGCTTTCAAGGGTCGATTCGCATCTTCCACCAGAATAAAGCCTTTCGATCAGAATTAAGAGGAGAAAATAGCAATTAAGAAAGTAAAATTAATTCTATTAAATATCAACAATGAAAAGATTTTATTGGCTTTTAGCATAACAAAGTTTTTCGAAACTTTGTAAATCTGGCACCGAAGTAAACAATCATTATATAGGTACGTTAACTAATTCAGTGAGTGAGTGAACATAATTTATAATAAATGATTTGCTGAGGTACTTACAACAGCCTTTCCAATCTGCTTGACTGGCACCTTGGGTTCAGGCGCGGCCTGGCCAGCGCCGAGGAGCAGCGCCAGCACCGCCATCACCATCGCGAACAGAGTTGAGAACTTCATTATTGTTGGTATGCTTCTGTGGGCTGCTAAAGGTGGCAAGTGTTCGCTACTGAGCTCTTGCGTTGAGTGGTTGCTATCAAACGTCGCATCCCTTTTAAAGTTGAATTTGGTAGGTATCTATCTACGAACAACGAGATTTATTTTTTTCCTGTTGCGCAGTTAAGATGACAGAGTTCCTTTAGTGGGTTATTCCGGAATACTCACTCACTTACTCTGTTTCACACCTGTCTCAAAAAAAAGATAAGAGTGAAAATTCAATTTATGAAACGAAAAAAGTAGCAAATAAAGCCGCCTGATTGGTTGGTGATTGTTTTTTTAGAAAATCCAACAAATAATATGTATTGTTTTTTTTTTCAAATTAGTGTTTTTGGGACATAGGAATAACTGCAGGACTTGACCTTGAGTTTAAAAACTATCCAGGAATTCCAGGATGATGTCTTGAGATAGAACATAAGTAATTTGCGAGTTATTCAATTTTAATTTGAGTCTTATTTGGGAATATTATTGCTCAAGTAGACTTGAATTATTCCTTAAAGTAACGGGTTTTTTTAGCTCGTACCCTAATAATTAGCGGTTAAACTTATTACATTGTGCTAAACATATAAAGAAACCTAATGTTAACTTATATTCTACGCATTTGATATTTGGAAAACCCAATTCAAATTAAAGATTTTTTTAAGTTTTCCTTGTTAATTTTATGGTGCCATCTTGAAAATGTAATGCCTAAATATTGTTCTGAGGAGAAACAGGTTTGAAAAAATTTAATTCGGCAGAAGTTTTGAAATCCAGTCTATAACATACTTAGTTTTTTTAGCTTCCTCGGCGTTGAACCCAAAAGCGCAGTGTACTTTTAGAAAAAATAAATGAATTGACTGTTACGAAATGCGACGAAAAAAATCTAGTTTTAATTCGTAAGTGACTAATTATTCAGGAGCTGTGATTGCTACGTGCATTTTTTTGAAACCTCATTAATACCATCACACAACACTAACACCAGTTGTTTAATTTAATAACTGACGAAAAGTTTAAGAAAACACTGAAATTCGAAGGGATGATTTAGGTAAATAAGAATAATTATGAGCGAAACGTTTCTAGAACATTTATGTAGGTTTAAAAATTTTCAGATACTTCCTAAAGTACGACATGCACAGACCGAACGCGGCGAGGAAGTACACTTATCCGTTTGGGAAATAGAAATCCGCGTTTACTTCCTCGCCGTCGTTACGTCTTACTTTACTTTGCACCCTGAGGCCCTATTACAATCTCTTATAACCTGACAGTTTTAGTTACAAGCTCGGCTTTTGAGCTGCATATTTACCGTCACAAGTCGTGTTTTGAGTGGTAAATAGTGTCAAAAAACCTTGATTTTTCTTCATTGCTGTAGTCACTTATTTTGCATGTTTTAGTCAAATTTCAATGAATGAAAAGACGTAAACTGAGCTAAAACTGAGTTGTAAAAAGATCGTAAAAAGGCCCCTGCTCTTCGTATTACGAACGCGTAGTACTTACCTAGTGTAACATAGAAAACTGTTTTGTATAATGATTTTATTATTATGTAGATAATTTTGTCTTAATAGTCCTAGGCTAGATTGTGAAGTCCCCATTTTCAATTTGGTATTTTGATTATTTGTATAAAATGGTACCAAAATATAACTTGTGGTTCTTACTTATTCTGAACTGAATTGTTAAGAATTTTATCCACTAACAAAAGTTTGCACGCCTGCTAGCACGTGGAATAGGTACTGTGTCTAGAAACTTTAGGATACCTTTTAACTCAATTTTATTCTTGCTAATAAATGTCTTGTTTGTTTTGTTTTGTTTTGAAGGTAACAGCAGAACATGAAAACTAGTTGACGAATCACTACATAGTATAAAACAAAGTCGCTTTCTATTTCCATATGTCCCTTTGAATGCTTAAATCTTTGAAACTACGCAACGGATTTTGATGCGGTTTTTTTTAATAGATAGAGTGATTCAAGAGGAAGGTTTATATGTATAATAACATACTATTGCACCCGTGCGAAGCGGGGGCGGGGGCGGGTCGCTAGTTTTCCATAAAACTTTGTACAATAACAGAATGCTAAAGCTAAGCCAATATTTGCGGGAACTTCTTGCTTTACATTTATCTTTCAGTTTTGAAAGGTTTGAAGTTGTGCCGACGTAGACGTAGTTAAAGCAAAATAGTTTGTATTTGCTTTCTCTAAGGTAACCTGCGTAGTTTTTCTCACCAACATCATTTCATACCTCGTTGCAGCATGTTAACTTCAGTTTTCTATTCGCTTCACCCTGAATTAGTACTCTCATTCACTCTCATTTGTTAATAAAGGCAAGCGAGGCTTAGTTCTTTTCACTAATTGAATTTTTCAGAAGGCCAAAATCAAAGTGAAGTGGAGTGCATTGGGAACAATTCGACCAAGCTATTTCTGCATGTTAAAAAAAAAGAATTGCACGATTATATTGAACCTAGGTATCTTGTTGTTGTGCACCAGGAGCTATCAAACTACACTAACCTGCTTGTTTTCATAATCTGATCATCATCTTCCTATTAAAATGGATTACTTACTCACACTGTAAAATGTTCCCAAGACTGAAAAAGATATCAGATCTCATGTAGAATTAAGCACCTTTTTTAATTTTTTTAGCTCTCAATGTTGAGAGAAAAAAAGAGAGAGGCGCTCACATCAACCTTTACATAGGGGCACCTTATGCTGCTGACATGAGACCCATTTTGCAATGGTTTTGTGAAGGTTGATGAGGGTGGTGTAGTCGCCCGAACTCTACCAGCGTTATGTCTCAGTCATAATAGGTGATTTCGCCGTTTTGCTATGGACATGAAATTGTGCGGCACTTTTATGTTATTCAAATACCTAGTTTCTGAAGTACCTACACAAACAAAAAACAGCCTTTACACGTCCCACTGCTGGGCTCAGGCCACACCTCAACCATCAGGTAGTAACTACGATGATTTGACTGGTTGGACACCTTATACTAAGGCCATATTTTTAAGTGTTACCTATGTACTTATGCACACCCTTGAGTAGATATTCAATTAGATCTTTATCTGCTTACGACTCGTTAGGTATTAAAATGAAATTATTTAAAACTTCATCAAAAAAAGACACTAAGCCCTCGGAACCACCTGCAAAGGCTTTTATATTATTATTATTCATTTAATCTTTATTACACAAGAAAGATAAGTACAATAGGCGGACTTAAGGCCACCATCGGGCGAGGCAGAAAACTGACCTTAATTTTAAGCAATAGATATCTTAGGATAGTACAAGGAAAATAATAATCAAAACATTCAATAATTTCTTTAAATCTTTATTTTACCTTTGGTAAGCTATCACAAAAAATATACAACATAGTCGAAAAAGTCAACAAAAACCAATCAAGTAGGGTTAAATAACAACATCCCAAGTACCACATCTAGAAGTTTATCCCCTGTCTCTGATGCCCCTGTAGACCTCGCGAGCAGTTCCCACGGCGCTCGCGACACCAAGCCCAGTTTTCTGCAACGAAATAGAAAAAAAACATGAAATGCGAGTCACGTCACGTCAAATGCGTAGCTATAAAGCGCCAGTCAATTTATTCAGTGAATTTCTTTTGTTTTCTGAAGTAGGTAGGAGTACCTACTACCCATTCAGCATTATCTTCTATTTTTTTTGTCAAGCATATCTATAAAAGCTCTTGATAGCAAAATAATCTATATGCTGCCTACATTGAAGAAGAATTTTATTTTATTCAAATTTATTTGATTGATACGAAAAAATATCTAAGTTCTATTAGACTTAGTAAATTTTGCACTAAAGTAGAACACTTAATCTACTTAGCTTTGAAGCGAGCTTAAGGAATCAACATGTTTTTAAATGTATGATTGACATAACAATAATATTATTATGCTACTTACAATAGCCTTGCCAATCTGCTTGACAGGCACCTTGGGTTCAGGCGCGGCCTGGCCAGCGCCGAGGAGCAGCGCCAGCACCGCCATCACCATCGCGAACAGAGCTAAGAACTTCATGATTGCTGGTATGATGCTGTGGGCTGCTGAGGTGGCAAGTGTTCACTACTGAGCTCTTGCGTCGAGTGGCTACTACCAAAAGACGCACCCTATTTAAAGCTGTATTGCTAGGCTTCTCCGCAGGACGAGATTCCACTGTTTTCCTGTTGCGTGGTAATCTACATACACCTTAAGTACTTGGGTTTTTCCAAAAACTTTATTACTGTTTTACAATTTTCTCTAAACAACGATTATGTGTATTACCCCATCTATGAAATTATAATAATTTAATTTCGCCTTAAAAGAGGCAAGTTTGGGTTTATTTCTTAACAAGAGACGCCAGCGGGACGGCCGGGGGCCGTCCATATTGGAAAACCTAGGCGGGCCTAGGGAGCGGGACTTTGGGAGGCAGCAAAACGAACGTTCTTGACGGCAACATCGTCAAATTCAGTTAAGTCACTCGCGCGTCGGTGAAATTGTGTTGAAATGATGCGTATTATCGGCGCAATCTACATAATTCAAGAAAAGAGATAATTCTTTACTTGCATTTATAAGCATATTTCACTTACTCACTTTATCCTAGGGTCGAAGACTGATTGCAAGAGACAGCAGCCGCCCCTAGTTTGACAGAAATTACAAGTAGGCGCGACGTGAGCTGAGCTATCACATCGTTTGTGTGCACATAATTTTGTAGTTGCACTACAAAATCAGCTTTAATAAACTCGAAGTAACTGTGTTTTCTTACGAAGGATATTTTTTACCGCAGCGGACGATAAGTCAAATTATACTAAAAAAGCATTGTGAAAAGAAATACTTACCTATGTAATTAGCTTTAATCTATGGAGTGGAAAAAGCACCAACTAGGTAGGTAGGTAGTATATTCAAAAACCCGGTGGAACATAATTGGAGCTCGCTGTTTAGAAAATATCAAAGAAATTGTAGGTACTTCTGTTTAATTGGTCAGCCAAAGTATTTCTTTTTATAAATTCTTTCAGGAGTCAAATTACAAGTATTTCTTCAGGGCAATTGATATTTTGTTTCATAATGGCTTTTCTTAAACGTCTGGATCAAGAAATCCAGTTATTTACCATAGCAGATAAATAGACCGTCTTTTATTTGTTTTAACTTGTGGGTAACAAAAACTTTTGTTTTTTTTTTCAACTATTCAATAAATAAATAAAATAAGACACTATCCCGTGCACCGCAGCCCGATGCTTTGGTTTTTATTTGATACATAGTCAACAGCACATCAGGCTACCCATTTCTTGCCAAATGTCATTTCTTTGCAATAGAGCAAGGTGGGCTGTCCGGAAATGGGTGAAGTGATGTGCCGTCCGCTGTACATAATAAACATAGGAAACCCCCAGTGCACTACGAACAGACATGTTTGTCTTGTGCGGAGATAGTACCCGCGACCTTTAGCGTAGTAGACAACTCCCAAAGGTACGACAGCAAATCGCTTGCCTAGTGGCTTCTTTTTCCCCTTTAATTATTTCAATGGGGATAAAAAAGTGAAGCTTTCATGTATCTACATTAAAGCTTTACCCTGTGTGTTCTTTGTTACCCTAGGTTATTCTATATGGAAGACGGCTTCTGTGTTCTACTCGTATTGTAAACCAATTTTAAGTTAGTTATTCTACAAAGATTTAGATCTGTAGAAAAAAAAGGGGTTTCGAATTTTCTATCAATCAAAATCCTAGCTCAAATTGTTTTAAGGAAAACTTTTTTTCAACCGCGGCTAGATTTATTCATATTTGTTTATTTGAGTTCAAAAACCCAGCAATCAATAGATCAAAACAAGTCATAGTTATTAAATTAAGCGCTCTGCTAACATCACTTCGAACAAGGTAATTTTGGTTAAGCCAGTAGATACCTATTAAAATCTTAGAACAAGGAAAAGGAAAATATTAAATAATTCCTACAAATATTTCTTTAGCTTGGCACGGTTTCTATATCATACTAGCAGCCGCCCGCGACTTCGTCCGCGTGGACTCAGCTGTATGTGAAAAAAGATTTTCCCGCTTCCCTGTTTAAATTTTCCTGAATTTTCTTTGCTATAAACCTCACAGAGCCCGAGACCTTTCCAACGAATGCAAAACCATGGAAATCGGTTCGTGCGTTCTGGAGTTATAGCGTCAGGAAGGAAAACCCGACTTATTTTTATATAGTAGATTTAAAAACACAAAATCACAAGAAATATCACTGGACATTACTTAAATATCACTAGACATTATTTCACACAGCCCCATCTTGCCCCAAACTAAGCAACTAAACGCTTGTGCTATGGGATACAAGACAACGGTAAACATAAGTAAACACTTAATAATTTTGGTAAAAATTGTAAGTAAATCGAAAACATTTGATGTTTTTCACTTTTTATTTCCCTTTCCTTACTCTTTCAAGAATCGCACATCATGAATGACATGACAACTGAAGATTTGGGCCTAGTCTTGCACATTCGTCTTACATTTACATACGTAACTTGAAAGCTATGATATTCCGGTTGGCGACAAAACTCACTTCGCCCTTAGTTTATTTGCGACTGTGGTCGTTTGAGAGAAAATAACGAAGCCAAATTTTTTTTTTTATTATTTACATACAAAATGAGAGAAAATACTAGAATCAAAGTGAAGCGCATTGATGATTGAAATAAGCGTGTAGCACCGAGATGTGAAGTGATGTTAGCCAGAATGCCACCTCAGCACCGTGAAGCATGGCTTGAAGATTGGGGCCGCGATGCGCGTCCACGCCAGCGTGAACGATTTCTCGGTCATCTAGAGTGTGGAGTTGGCGCGATAAAAAGGGTGATGGCATCATAGTGTCTTTTTGCCAGTAAGGGTTTTAGGAACATAATTGGAGTCTAAGACTACTTAGGGGTTTAGGTGGGTCTTGGTAGAGTCGAAGAATTTGGAGAACAAAACTGTTTCAGATACTGATGGATGGTCGGCCAATTTCAATCCACTAAGGAGATTTTCACATCGTAAAATGAAACCAAAATATCATAAAGTAAGACATTATTTAATCAAGTGACTTAGAAGATATTGAATTATGGTGAAATGTAAGTTATATCTGGATCCATAGGTACAGAAAAAGAACAGTTCTCGTTTAATTTACCTAGTTTACCATAGAACAAAACGTCGCTGATAACTTTTTGTGCTATAATACTTTGTATATTGGTCATACTATTCAAATCTTTAGCGACTGTTTCACCGAATCCTTCAAATCCATTTCTTACATCCTTTTTAACTGCTGCTGCTGCTAGGGTACTAGTAGCTAAATCAAGGAGTTTGGATTTCTTTGCTTTGAAAGATAATGATTTCCTAACTTTTGAATTATTGGTGTCACTGCTTGCACTGCTTGGTATAAATTTTGGTGTCTGCGGTCTATGAGGTGGAGAATCAACCTGTAAAGTGAAGATAAATAGAAATATTACAACCTCTTGAATGTTTTACTGTATGGTGATAAACTGTTCCCAGGCAGATCTGATAAATGGATTGTTAATAAAAAATATTTTCATGACTCCTATTTCATTTTTGTATGGTTGTTTTTTTATTTGAGGTTTTTAGATGTGCTATTTTTAGTAGCTACAAGTAGACCTCTTTAATAGTTAATTATTTGATTATAACCGTTCCACCGTAGGAGGGCATCGAACCCAAGATCTCTGGCACAGTATAGAACAGACACACTACTTAACCGTAACGCAAATAAATTAATTAAATCAAGTAGGTAGGTTTTTTTTCTAACCCATATTATTCAGTAGGTATTAGTGCATTATGTCCTAAATTATTCCACTTTTAGGGTTAGGTAAATATTTTTAACTTGCAACATTGTACATTTCTTGGATTGCACGGCACCTAGCCGTTACCGCAATGACATAATTTAAGAAAAAGAACAACCCAACACGTGACAATATTTTGATTGACAGTCAGTTTTGGCATCCTTCCTTCACTCACTTTAACTAACTTCACTCTACATGATCAAATCAAACAACATAAACAAGACGCGACGCGATAGCCCGTTTGGGTGACTCATTCGTACTACGACTAAATGCCTGCCTACTGGCCATTGAGATACAATAAAAATATTTGTTATTCCTACTTACATCTAGATAATATGTCTCTTCTTCGTCTTGGCCTTGGCTTGAATTCCCATTGTCCTCTTGATCTAATAAAAATGACATTAGGTCATAGTACCACAACGATGGTTCATAAACTTCACCCGAACCATTTTGTTTTGATTTTCTGACCAGTCGAAGTTCACGGCGAAATCCATTTTTTAACGATTCTATTTTCGTTTTGACGAATTTTATATCGGCTTCAGGATTTATATCTTGACATTTCTCGACCAATATTTCATAAGCTGTTTGCTTCAATTCTTTATTTTGGCAAATCTTTTTATCCTTTATCTTCCATAAACAAGTTAGAGATTTGTAAACATCTATGAACGAGGCCCAAAACACTTTGTTATCGCTAAATGCCATGGTTGTAAATAAATATGTAACTTGATGTGTCCTACTCGGCCGCTAGCGCGCGTCTGGCGGGCACATCTGTCTCCCTTGCACACGAACGTTCCGTCGAGCTCGGATTCGGATTTGCCTGGCCTTCCGTGTTTAACCGAACGAGCCCGAACCGTTGTTGCGTTTAGTTTATTGAGCACGGACGCGGGGGGCGAGCATCAGGCAGACATCTGTGCATATACAGGGTGGCCCAGCGACAGTGGTCCAAAATTTTTTTTAAGGTAGAGGGCATCAGAAGAAGTCATTTAAAAAAAACTTTAGTTCCCCGAAAATCAATACTTTAGAAGTTATGATTTTTTCAAGTTTCTTCTGAAATTTCTTAACTCCAATCACTTAATTCACTCTTGTTTGGAAACTATCGCACTGAATTAGTTCAAATTTGGTATAAATGTACAATAGTAATGTAGAAACCATATTATGTGCGAGTTTTGAGTTTATTCTAAGACAATTAGTTTTTTTTTAAATTTTCGTCCATAATTTTTCGCCATTTCAAAAACTAATACAATTTTCAAAAAATCATAGCTGCAATGTTTGTGCACTTGATGATTTGTTTATGATCTTAAAAACTGTCCATAAGTATGATAATAGTCCATTCAAAAACTTGAAGTGATGCTGCTAATGGAACACTTTCAAAATTAACATCATGTACGGTAAGTCGCTAAAACTCAGAATGGGTCATTTCTGCACTGACCCTAATTTAAAAAAAAAAGTAGCCATAATATTTTTTTTCGGATAGAGGGCATCATAGCAACACATTTTAATAAAACATTAGATAGTCTAAAACCACTAGTTTAGAAGTTATAATTTTTGAAATTTTGGGCCTAAATGGTTGAACTTCAGAGACATAGATCACTTGTGTTTGTAAACTATCCGACTGAGGAACTTCAAAATGAGTAAGAATAGAAGAAAGTGAAAAAGGATTTATCTCATTTATTCATTACAATACAATGAGTGATACAAAAGGCGGACTTAATGCTATTAAGGCATTATCTACCAGTCAACATAAAATAAAGCGAAGCCATTTAAAATATGGGATTAATTATTAAGTCATCCCATATTTGAAGTTCCTTAGTAGGATAGTTTACAAACAAAAGTGCGCTGTGTCTCTGAAGTTCAACCATTTAGGCCCAAAATTTTAAAAATTATAACTTCTAAACTATTGGTTTTAGATTATCTAATGTTTTATTAAAATGAGTTGCTATGATGCCCTCTATCCGAAAAAAAATATTATGGCTACTTTTTTTAAAAAATTAGGGTCAGTGTAGAAATGACCCATTCTGAGTTTCAGCGACTTACCGTACATGATGTTAATTTTAAAAGTGTTCCATTGGCAGCATCACTTCAAGTTTTTGCATAGACTATTATCATACTTATGGACAGTTTTTAAGATCATAAACAAATCATCAAGTGCACAAACATTGCAGCTATGTTTTTTTGAAAATTGTATTAGTTTTTGCAATGGCGAAAAATTATTGACGAAAATTTTAAAAAAAACTAATTGTCTTAGAATAAACTCAAAACTCGCACATAATATGGTTTCTACATTACTATTGTACATTTATACCAAATTTGAACTGATTCAGTGCGATAGTTTCCAAACAAGAGTGAATTAAGTGATTGGAGTTGAGAAATTTCTAAAGAAACTTGAAAAAATCATAACTTCTAAAGTATTGATTTTCGCGGAACTAAAGTTTTTTTTAAATGACTCGTTCTGATGCCCTCTACCTAAAAAAAATTTTTGGACTACTGTCGCTGGGCCACCCTGTATATTCTCGATTCGATGCCCGCCAAATAACTTGCACCTCTTGTGTTTGTATCAAAAAGTTACGTAAATTCGTTAAATATGAGTGGGCATATACATACTATTCCTACTATTCTTTAACTATCTTCTATAATGTCTGGTTGCACAGTTGATTCCCAATTGTGAGACTATCTACCTACATAAAAGCAACATTATTATTTTCTTGCGATAATATGAATACCAGCAACAACTAAAGGTAGGTACCACGAACACCCAGACTCAGCACAAATATTTATTCCATTCAATTAAGTTTGTGCTGCTGCTGGAACCGCAACCCGGACCCTTTATGGCCACTGCGCTTTGCCGGTCGTCAAAGAAGTCAAACCACACACTCAAGTTTAAGCACAGGGTCCTGAGTCAATGCTCAGATCACCTTATATCCATTTTAAGAAAGGGCTAAATTCGACAGTTGGGGCGGAAGGGGATGTTCACGCTCCGACAGCCGATTAAACCTCATTGGACTTCATCAAGTGAAGATAAGAGTGAAGGCGATTTGAATCACTGGCCCGCATAGCCTAGCTTTTATGTAAGATAATTACCGTGATAATATTATCATTGTTACTTCTATAAAAATATACATTTGAGTTAGATACATGTAAGCTAACAACCCACAGAATAAATTATGTAATTATTTTGTATGTATCGACTAAAACTTATCTTTTAGTTTTGTATGCTTCGAAATTGTTTTATTCAAGCCTTCCAGCTTGACAAGAACAGGGATGCAAACTTTCTTCTTAATTTGATTTTACTTGCACAGTGTGTTCGTTTGGCTGAAAAGTGGTTTCGATTTTTAGTTATTTCTACTCGATAGTGCATTATTACTACAAATGCACGAATTTGCATGTAGGTGACTATTGTGTAAAGTATTTTTTATATCATTAGGTTTTCCCATTCTACAACAGTCTAATTTCTAAAATAAAACTTACGAAATTATAACGTCGGTTAAAAGATCCGACAGCAAAATAAACCTTCGAAAGCGACATTTTGTCAAATAAAGTAACCAGTTTCAAAACAAAACCCAAACCTTGTTGCAAGTTGGACTTTTTTATGAGTAAAATTGAAAAATACCCAGGCTCATCGCACGACGACAATAAGGCTGAAACGAGTACTTAACTTGTACGTGACCAGTTTCTTTATTCTGACCATTTATCCTTATTTTCATTTCTTCTATCGAAGCGTGGGTGATCGTCGCCAGTAGTTTCCGTATATTATCATATCAATTATCATACTAATTCATGTTAAGGCAAAACCGGTAGTTTGATATGAATTTTCTAAGACAAAATATATGCAAACATGTTAGAAACTGATTCCTTTTTGAGTTATGCGCAGGAAAATCATTACTTAAACTAAAAACTGAATAAGAACGGACATTTTCAATGATTACCTACGGCTAAATTAAAAGAGAACCTTAATATTGGAAAGAGTAGATACATAATGTACATACTTATGTATGATTTTGTTTTCCATAATCGAATGTAGGAATGGCGAAATGACAACCCACGGCCGAAACTTAGTGATGGAATTTGTTCTGTCTGTAACAGGAAGACGCTTAATATTTTCAAAATAAATACCTAGATTAATAATAAGTTAAACTCGAAAAGCGGTTCCCATACAACATATCTTATTTTCCTCTATAGATAATGGTACGGAACCCTTCGTGTGTGACTCCGACTCGCACTTTTTTTTGAACTCACTAGGAGTAAACTTGGTACCTAGTTATTTCCTACCAAGACCTACGGTCAACGGACATCTATCGGAAGTGGCCTATATTACTTACTACTGTGCTTGGACTATGATACGACCGATTTGCTTTATCACCCAGCTTACTACAACTAGTCTCGGTCATAACCGCAAGATGGTTCTTTGTTGTAAAATACTACAAAAGAACCTTCAATTTGATTTGAGGGAAAAAACATTACCCCGACACTGCATTAAACAAAGTCGTATTTAGACGGTTTCATCTACATCGCACACTTATATCAGATCGACCTTACGGATGTCCCATTTATGTCCATTTAAGTTATTGGATCTAAGTACCTAGTCTTAATAAAACCAAAAGGTAAAACCAACTTAGGACCGGAAAACAAGGTTCCTTAAATGATGTTGTGCTTCATTACTATACATATTTTTCTGCTTAGCCCTATGGTTGACTGGTAGAGAATGCCTTTTTCGGCATTAAGTCCGCCCTTTGTAACAATCACGTTGTGCAATAAAGAATGAATAAATGTTGTCTCATATTTACTCTATCGTAAAACACAGTCAGGTAATTAAATAGATTCTTAGTTAACTATTATTCAAATTCGTTTCAGGAATGCTAATCCATGGTTAAAAATAACCAACAGTATAGCGTAGCGTGGCGCTACCATAGCGACGCGATGGAAGCTGATGCAATCGAATGCGCCTCTGTCAGCATTCATGTAATGCAGTAACAGCTAACAATCGTTTAGAAAATGACCTTTATTACCATGGCGTAAGGTGATACGAATGAACTGTCAAAGTTGACCTACATAAATTAGAGAACCACAGGTCCCAAATGCCATGGACTTATCACATGTTTCACGAGAATCGATAACTCTCGGTATGATTGCGAGTCAAGTCGAATTTTAACAGACGAATAGGTACCTGCATGATGATGATGGCGACAACTTACCCATCAATAAAATTTACGATTCTAAACATAATTTACTAGTTCGTAAGTAGTTAGTTATTATTTTGCATATAGGTACCTACTTTATTTATTAAAGGCAGGTTGATTTTCTTACTAGGTGTGTACCTAGAATAAACCTTATTGCAAGTTACTCTCAAAGTTGCTGTAAATTAAAAAAACATAGTATGTAAACTTGTGTCTTAAACTTAATCGATATGAAACACGATTGTTGAGATCTCATTTCAAACAAGCGATTCGACTCACTCGATTCTAAAGGTGCTTGAAACTCGTGCAAGCGGGCCCAGCCTAGCCAGCACATCAACACACAGTGCCAGTAACCTTTCCTAATAAATTGACGTGTCGCTGTGCCTGTTCGCAACTTCGAGCGTAAACGTGTCTATTTATTTTTACCGCATCAATTTAAAATAAGGTTAGTATTGCGTTTGAAATCATAATAATGCATTATTCTTTAAGTTATGATGAAATTAATTACCTTGTTGAAAACAATGACACAGAACTAATGTGAAATTTTAAACTGAAACTACCTAGGTAGGTGATTACCGTGTATTTATTAGAGGAAGGGGGGCCAAAGCGGCTACCAAAGAAGAAATTAAAATAAAATTATTGATTAAAAATGTCTTTACTGTTACCAATACCAGCTTATCTTGTGATTCCAGTGTAGAATGACGTATGTTCCAATTTGAAAATAAAAACACATTGGGCCATTTTTTTCTAATCTTTACAAAAGCCGGCTTGTATAAAAATCACCTCACCTATTTGAGAAAATATTTCCTAGAAATTCTTTGCACTAACCTAACAAACTAACAGCGTGTTTGTGAGTCTGCCGGGCGATTGAGGCCGTACCAACGCAACGACGAATTAGGAAGACTTCTTTCAAAATATTAGGTACTAGCAGCCGCCCGCGACTTCGTCCGCGTGGACTAACGTTATCGTAATTTTAGTAAGGATGCCTATTTTTTTTGAAAATGAAATATAGCCTATGTCACTCAGGAATGATGTAGCTTTCCAACAGTGAAAGAATTTTTCAAATCTGCCAAGTAGTTTCGGAGCCTATTCAATTCATACAAACAAACAAACAAAAAATCAAACCTTTCCTCTTTATAATATTTGTATAGATTTAAAAACGAGAGAGCACGCTTCATTAAAAGCCAAGGAGACCAATAGCAGCAGTGACAGTTTAGAAATAAAACTCTCCACCAATTGTTCGCTTCGAAGGTCGACTGATTTAAAATTCCCGGCACCAAATCGCTTTATAGAACATGCGAATGAGATTTTTAGGTAGGTAACATCATAAATTATTGGCTCACTTGGGTCCCATTTCCCGTGTAGCTTAATGCGTATAGGTATAAGACAACGTATAGGTACCTACAAATGAGATAAAATTGTTGTTTTTACTTAAAAAATACAGTCTTATTGACCGTACTACTCCCACAGTAGACTATACTTACCGTTAAATAAGCTACATATATTAAGAAAGATAAGCTAATTAAAAAATAACTTCAAAAAAACGAAATCAGTCGCGTTTAATTAGCGAGAAGAATTATTCAATTCACAATTTTAGTAGATAAAAGAGAAAACCATTTTGGCATTTATCCATGTTTTATCACTTACCCGTTGACTGAATAACTATATAATAAAAACATAAGTAGCTAAATATTGTTTTTAAAATTTTCAGGTCGTCAAAATGTGTGGCATCTGGGCAACATTCGGAGTGGACGGAGGGCTGAGTGCCACCTGCATCAAATGCTTCTCCAACATCGTGCACCGCGGCCCCGACGCCTGGCGTATCGAGCAGGACAAGCGGGAACCTCTCGCCATCTTCGGCTTCCAGCGGCTCGCCATCGTCGACGGCCTCCACGGCATGCAGCCCATGCGTCTCCACGCACACCCACGCACCACTCTCATATGCAACGGCGAAATATACAACTACAAGCGACTCCAAGAAGAACACCAATTCCCCTACGAAACAAAGTGCGACGTCGAAGCTATCATCCACTGTTACCAGAACTTTGGAATCGCGGAAACCGTAAAGAAGCTCGACGGTGTCTTTGCGTTCTGTTTGGTCGACGGTGTTAACAGAAAAGTTTACATCGCACGCGACCCTTACGGTGTTCGTCCATTGTTTAGACTACACGATGAGGATAATGATGTCTTGGGAATCTGCTCAGAGGCAAAAGGTCTCGTCGGATTAAAACAAAAATCTAGCAAAAACTCAACTTTAGGCCAATTCCCACCCGGACATTTCCAAGTTTGGAGTATAACAGACCAAGGGAAAGTTAAACTCGATTCTACCGAGCGATACTTCACACCAGGTACACCACCACGATTCTTGCCTTTTGTTCCTGTAGTAGATTTAGAAAAGATGAATGTTTTTGAAAAGACAGCTCATTTACTAGAAGCCGCATGTAAGAAGAGGCTAATGGCCGAGAGACGGATCGGATGTCTTCTTAGTGGCGGTTTAGACTCTTCTCTTATTACAGCGTTGGTTGTAAAACTTGCAAAGGAACATGAGCTGCCTTATAAAATTCAAACCTTTGCAATTGGCATGGGAGATTCACCAGATTTAGCTGCAGCCCGATTAGTTGCAGATTATCTTGGCACGGAACACCACGAAGTTCAGTTTGACGAAAACGATGTAAGAGACGCTTTAGACAATGTAATTTACCATTTAGAATCCTTTGATATAACAACTATACGTGCGAGCTTGCCTATGTATCTTCTATCGAAATATATTAAGAACAACACTAACACTACTGTAGTATTCAGTGGAGAGGGTGCGGATGAATTAGCTCAAGGATATATTTACTTTAGAGATGCACCAACAGTATCGGCTGCCCACGACGAGAGCATACGGCTCCTCTCTGATATTTATCTATACGACGGACTACGTGCCGATCGCACTACTAGTGCATTCAGTTTGGAACTTCGTGTGCCATTTCTAGACATTCAATTCACACATCACTACCTCAGTATAGATGGAAAGTTACGACAACCACAAAACGGAGTCGAAAAACACTTGCTCAGAAGCAGTTTCGCCAAAAGTGGTTTACTACCAGATTCAATATTATGGAGACATAAAGAGGCTTTTAGTGACGGAGTAGCCTCAGTAAAGAAATCTTTATTCACCACTATATCCGAAATTATAGCAGAGAGATTTACGGAAGGAACTGAATGCAAAGAAGGACTACAACCAACAACAACAGAATCAAGGTATTATCGGTATGTTTTCGAGAAATCCTTCCCAGGACAACATAACTTCACACCGTATTACTGGATGCCCAAATGGGTTCAAGTGTCAGACCCATCAGCGAGATTTATAAAACATTATGCTGCGACATAAAAAATATACCTATTCCTCGTAGCGAAAAACAGTATTTTCTTGAACTTGTAAATTTAACCCCATATTGACGATGTTTCTGAATTCCAAGTTGCACAAACAGTACCATTAGGTTCTCTCGTGTACCTATCTGTAGGACACCAAATAATCATTCAACCGCTTAGTTAAGAAGTTGGTGGATGGGTAGGTAACTAACTAAACTAGATTTTATGTAAAAGCACAATTTGTGCCGAAAATAACAATTGAGTGACTTTTCAAACTTTCTTGTTGCATTTTCACTAATTGAACACTACCAAGGATCAAGTGTGTACCTAAATGGATTAACAACACAAATAAATAACGAAATAGCCAAACATTCACAGTTAGATATAAAGGCATTTATTTATTCGCTAACCAGTTCTAAAGGCGGCCTAATAGTGTCCATAAAGTTTTCTAAACAGAAACAGTTGCCCTGCATCGTGAACACTTGTGGTTCCTTCTTAGTTTCTGCCTGGCGATACTCGTCTGAAAAGGTAACCTTTTCCCGATTATTCTTTTTATTTCGATTGTTAAAGGAACTGGCACTAGAGCAATCAGAAAGGAAATCGCAAAGCGACAAATTTGAAGAATGATCGAAGACTGGCTTCTTGGCGACTGAAGAGGCGCTATCAGAGAAGTTAACTGCTTTCTCTGTATATTTGTCGGACGATTCTGGTCTTATCTCTGATTCTGCATCTTTATAGACTTTAGTGGTTTTGCGTAAGAGATCCCAGATGATATAACAGTTGGGACAAAATACGTCTTTTCGGCAACTATCCGGCATGTTCAAGTGTTGGTCGTCCGTGTCTTGAAGTTCATCGGAGGTCGCATAAATATATCTGTCTAATAAGTAGCTTTTTTGCTTCACCTGTATTGCCTCGTCCCTGTCACTCTGTGTGGATTCGTCCCTGTCACTCTGGGTAGATTCTTCTCTTTCAATCTGTGAAGCCTGACTGGCCTGATGGTGCAGTAAGGGGTCCCTGAGGGTCACACATGTACTGCACTTGCACGAAAGGTTAGCTAGCTCTTGTTTGAGGATTCGAAGCTCAAGCGGCTCCCAGCTACAACCGACGTGCGGCAATACAGTATCCCACATGTTCGACCTGATTAGATGGAGTGCCTTCAGAAATGATAAACTACTGTATCATGTTGCTTATTTTAGGATTTTGGATATTTTTTCCCAGTTGACACTAACTTATGAACGTCTTAAGCCATTTTGAATGTCAAACATTGCTGACAATTTAGGTTTCCAAAGACTATTCCAGACGACCACAACCAGCCGAATAATAATTCATCCTTAGAAACAGTTTACGTGAGATGAACTTAATAGGTTACTCATTTTTAACGAAGCGTTATTCAGGTGGTAGGCAGTAAAGCCCAGTATAGCCTTAGATGTTGTTAGGTTTCTTTGATGCTTTGTTGAATTTCTCTAGGTAAATAGTCTTGTCTGGTCTCTTCATGTTCGCTGCCGTCGGTTTCGCTGTCTGATTCGCTGATTTTGCGTTTTGCGCTATGTTCAGCCGTTTTTTTCATTTTTACAGGAAAAATTGTAGCATTTTAAGTCATGTAGAGCGATTATTCTCTGTGGTATAATGACATTTTATTTGTCACCACAACACTTCACATCACATCACAAGGCCTGTTTCCTTCCTCACAATGGTCATTCAGTAACAAATAGCTAGAAATTGTAATGTAGATAATTTAGTTTACCGATGAAACGCATCATATGTGGCATTGTCAACGGCCCAGAGTGCACATCTATGAATAATTACAAAATACTGAATCCACAATGATAACCAAAACTTCAAAGCTACATCCAAGCCTTTAGTTCTTAATCAGCAATGAAGAGAGGCCAAAGCAGTAAAAATAAGGGTCAAACGGGTAGGATACCCACGTCTAAGGTAAATCATTATCTGACCAGAGAAAGTGTCACCTACAGCTTTATAGCAAATGTTTGCCGTTCGTAGTCAATTATGTCCCGTAGGTATTTTAAGAATTATTTTATGCATTTAAGGGCCTATCTATTACCATAACATGATACCAATATTTCTTGAAAAAGATTGGAACGATTAAAGAAAAAATTAGGAAGTTACTAAGTAGTAAGTTCGCTCGATTGCTATGGCACAATGGTGTGTAGGTTGTAGTGTGTAGGTATTTTTAAACAGAAATGCACACCTTATTATTCACGCTCTCTAGCAAGCCATATGACTGATTTTACTGAAAAAGAATACCTATAACTGATAACTCCCTTACACAATCGACGTTATCTTCTAACAGGCCTATTCGATTTAACATTTCAGCCTTTCTGCGATTGCCTGGATTGCGAATGTAAAAATTGCCCCGACGTCATGCAAAAGCTTGCAATATCCATTAAAAACAGTAAATCCGGGTTCCGTCCAAGAGGGGTTAAACGTAAGAAGTCCAAAGATTTGAAAAGACCGGAGCCGATTCCTCCGCGCAGGCCAAGTATACTCGATTCTTTGAACCCGGATCGAATCTGCGACTGTGAAATAATGGCTCGAGCAATAAAATCCCATATTCACAAGAACATCGGGATGACAGGCCAACGCAGCAGAAATTCAGAGCAAAGGCCCTCTAATTCCAAAGATATTGACTAACCCCCGAATTCACAAACTCAAATCAACGTTGAGCATCCCTCAGAAGTATAGCTGTCCCTTCCAGTTCTATTGATATTTTACGGGACAGCATGAGCGTGAGCATGTGCTTAGGGTTGATTGACGTTTGTGAATTCGAGGGTAAGATAGTATCTAGGCACAGAAGAGGCGGCTAAATTAAACCCCTATGCAGCTATGCCACCAAGTATTTAATTTATCGGATGGAAAACTACATATACTACCTGCCACGCAAGCCAACAGTAAACTCTAAAATAACTAGTGTAACCATTTTTTGTAATATTAAAATGCGGCTTTCGACTTAAGCTGTTTATTTATTGCAATTTTTGTCTAAGTTTTGTTTTTTTCACTTACACAATGAACACAATCCTTACATTAAAAATTTAAGATTCTGTGCGCCAAATTGTTTGTTTCACCTATCTATTTAGGTTAAGTATAGTTACATAAAATTTATTCGTCGTTCATTTTAATTTCGTTCTCTTTCTCAGCATCTTCTTTTTCCTTCTTAATTTTTTTGAACTTCTCTGATATGTAATTCCAGTATTTGCTTCTAATTTTATCGTATTTAGTTGCTAACGCTTGACAAAGTTCGATGGCTCGGTCGGCACCATGGAGGCTACCCGCTTCGCCTTTCTTAATGGCTTCGTCACAGATATCTATGATGAAGGCTAGGAGATATGGCGATCGGCATTTGTTTTTGTACAACTCTTCGCAGAACGAAGTGACTACGGCGTTGCCACTGATTCCTCTTTTGTCATGCAACATGACACCTCTTAGATAATTCCACGCGCTTTCGTTGTTTTTGACGAATTTGATTTTCTCCATGGCGTAGCAGATTTCCCTCTGGACATTGAGATCGGACCAGCCGAGGTGGTTGTTGACTACGAAGTATCGCTGGTTCCAAGCAGAGTTATTACGCACGTCTTCTGTTAGGAGATTGTCAACGAAGTCCATTTCCTTACCGTAGAGCCTGTAAACAGTTTAAGCGTCTCTTAAAGATAAGGGAAAATACCTACATACTTACTAGCATAATTATAATATTTTCCTCGTCATAGCAAGACTAATGTTTTATTGCTTGTATTAGAATGGTTGTCGTGTTTAGTAATTTATTCAAGGCATTTCCAATCTTTCAAGGCTTTCGTTTATGACCATGTCTATATTTTAGATAAAGAATACGTGTTGTGTGTTTTACTTATTCTTACATTTGTAACGTCGTACATATAGCTGCTGATTTGTTTGCAAAGTTCGGGGTGACTTCCATTAATCGGGCAATGCGAGAATAGTTTCCACCATAATTTGAACCTTAATGCCTCGCCATAACGACGAAAACCAATGTAAAATTTAACTAGCACATGCCCTCTCTAATCTCGGGAACTACTGGTTCGATTAAAACTTTAAGTCGTAAGGACGCGAGCTGCGAGTTGAGTGGTATGGTAGCGGCGTGCACGTTGACTGCTCGCCGTTAGCTTCTCATAATATTAATATTGAAAAATATATTGTACCACTGACAACTTAGTGCTCAAATTGGAATGGCAAGCCGCAAGGCTGGGTCGCAGGCGTGCTGTTGCCGTGCTGGCATAACGTGCTATAAGCTTCAATCGTCTAGTGCTAAAGCGCTCTTCACGTTAGTTTATTACAGAACTAAATTATACAACATAATTAAGTGCTCAAAGAACATGCACTTAATGTTTGTTCGTCAGCTATCTGTCAATGATATTATAATAAATAGAGGTAGATAGATTACTTGTGCTAAAAAAGTGGCACCCGAAATCATAACTTTCGAGCACTTGAGCAAAGAATGACAGTGTTGACAGTTTGAGACAACACTGCGCAACATGTAGTTGCCTCGCTTACGCTCTGGTAAACATTCATACTATCTTGCTCACACGGTCAAATTATAAGTACGTAAGACAGGGGACGATTTTATAACATTTCTACCTCTTTTTCATTATAATATCATTGCCATATGTATATCAGGGAATTTCCAGTGACTATCCATCTTGTGATGTGTGTAACTTGTTCACTCACCCAAAAGCTTTGATGGCCCATTGCCTATGTTGCCAAGCATGATAGTTCTTAGGATCCTGCAGCAGAGCATCACCAGTGAGCTCCAACTCCAGTGATGGGTCTTGCAGCCATTCCACAAGAACCCTGCGATGGTGCCATACCTACAAGAAAATAATCATAAAATTGTTTTCTTCTTGTCCAAGATGCCCCAATAATGATGAAATCAAGAAAGTACCCTCAAATTTTAATTACAGAAAGTAAAGATGGGGGGGGGGTCTTGAGATTGTTTATTCAACTGTATTGTTTGTTCATTTCAAATGTAAACAAAATCAAATTTCCAATCCCCACTCATGCATATGATCACCAGACTACATTTTCATGTTGTTTACTACAATGCAATTAGACTCACCTGATAATTTTTCGGTGAAGTTTTAATTACAGACTCCACATAATCTAATTCTGAACGCAAATCAGTACCCAAGGCTTTTAGTAGATCTCTCCTGTAAAGATTTAAATAAAAAAAAATAAAAATTTCTAATACCTCTACCCCGTTATGGGTGACTTAAAGTAATATTTATATGTAATAAATTTCAAAAAAAAAACCAACATACATAGCATTTTTTGCCACAAGAATTTATTACATATTGATTTATATACGTCACTAGTCTACCTGTTACCACTTGTGCTTACAAGAACGTCAACAGTAAAAGATTCTACATTCTAAAGTAATTAATTAAAATTCAAGAGTGGCTTTGTATAAACAAGGAGAGAGAATTTTAAAAACAAAACAAGGTTTTTTAATTTAATTACTTTAATTATATTATTATGTACATACTAGCTGCCACCCTCGACTTCGTGCGCGAGGACTTCAGTTGAAAAACAAAAGTTAATATTTCTTCATAAATTGTAGGTTATGTATGATTCAGATGTTTATACATATTTGTAAATTTTCATTAAAATTCATTCAGTGGTTTTTACGAAAGAGCAACATGGCACATCCAGACATACAAACTTTCGCATTTATAATATTAGTAGGATGTACATATTCCACAACATAAAATACACTATTAAACACAAGTCACCCATCATGATATCATTGCTGTAGGTTAACCTACATGACACACACATTTCTGTATGTTCACAAAGGACATATCTACAATGGATAGCTATGACAAAATTAATCAAACTCTTCTTACCTATATTGCCAAACAGTATAATTTGCAGGGTTTAATTCTACTGCATCCTTTGTCAATTTAAGCACTCTATCTGATTTCTCATTCTTTTGCAGTACAGCTCGGAAGTAGTCATAAACATCTTCAACTGAAAAATATAATCAAAATTAAATTTAAGGGGTAGGTACTAAGTTAGGAGATTGCAATCAATTTGATTGAACACATTGACATCTTTGTGTAACCTACTATTGGTAATACTTTTTCAAATTTTCAATCTTATGGTAATGGTTAAAGAACTTCATTGCTCTCCATCATAATTACAATAGGTATTCACTTATTGAGAAATAGAATCTCAATCTCAATTCCATTACAACAAATTATTATCACTAACAAGACTGTGTATAAACTATGTATGTACACAGTTGAGAAGGTCAAATGATTCTCAAACTACTTGTTTTTTCTCCCTTGTGATTTTTTATTTCCCCTTGGATTCCCAGTGGCAATTTTTGTCCATTTGTATGTTGGGTCTCTGATCATATGACCAGTCCATCTCCACTTCAGCCTCTATATAGTTTCTGTTACGTATCTAAATTTAGTTAACTTTTTGATGGTTGTTAATTTCACTTTATCTTTTATTTTTATTCCCATAATGCTTTTTTCCATTGAATTTTAGCACACCCTCAGACTATCATTTTGTTTTCCTGTTAGTGACCATGTTTCAGCCAGCCAATACTGAATGTCATCATCATCATCATCATCATCAGCCTGTTGTAGTCCACTGCTGAACATAGGCCTCTCCTTTTGCACGCCACTGTACTCGATCTTCGGCTGCTCGCATCCAGCTCCTGCCAGCCATCCTGCGCAGATCATCACTCCACCTTGCCTGAGGACGTCCTACACTACGCTTGCCGAGACGCGGTCTCCACTCAAGAACACGTTTACTCCAACGGTTGTCGGTTCTACGGCTAACATGGCCAGCCCACTGCCACTTCAGCTTGCTAATCCGGTGGGCTATGTCGATAACCTTGGTTCTCTGCCGTATCACCTCATTTCTGATTTGATCTCGCAGAGAAACGCCGAGCATAGCCCTCTCCATAGCCCGCTGAGTGACTTTAAATTTGTGGACCAGCCGTGCCGTTAGTGTCCACGTTTCGGCTCCGTATGTCATGACGGGTAGGACGCACTGATTGAAGACTTTTGTCTTTAGGCACTGTGGGATCGACGATGTGAAGACTCGACGTAGCTTCCCAAACACTGCCCAACCCAACTGAATTCTTCTGTTCACCTCGTCCTCGAAGTTGTTTCTACCTAACTGCAATGTCTGCCCGAGGTATACATATTTTTGAACAACTTCGAGAACGGCGCCGTGTATCGCAATCGGTTCCGGTAGTACATGTTCATTGAACATGACCTTGGTTTTGTCCAAGTTCATCCGTAGACCGATGCGCACAGAAGAGTCAGCCAGGTCATTCAGCATCTGTTGTAGGTCCTGCAGCGTTTCTGCCACGATGACGATGTCGTCAGCAAATCGCAAGTGAGAGATGTACTCGCCATTGATGTTGATGCCACGTCCTTTCCAGTTCAGCGTCTTGAACATATCCTCCATTGCATTTGAGAACAGTTTCGGGGAGATAACATCCCCTTGTCTCACACCTCGATGCAACGGTATAGGACTTGTTTGCTGATTTTGGATTTGGACGGACATAGTGGCTGCTTCGTAAAGGCATCTCATCACTTGGATGTATCGCCAATCTACTTGGCATCGCTGCAGGGACTCCAGAACAGACCAGATTTCAATCGAGTCAAAGGCCTTCTCATAGTCCACAAATGCTAGGCACAGGGGCTGATTATATTCTTCAGTTTTCTGTATAATCTGCCGCACTGTGTGGATGTGGTCTATGGTGCCGTATCCGCTCCGAAACCCAGCCTGTTCCGGTGGTTGGAATTCGTCGAGTCTTCGCGCAAGACGGTTCGTGATCACTCTTGAGAACAGCTTATAGACGTGGCTTAGAAGGGAAATGGGTCGATAGTTCTTCAGTAGGGTTTTGTCTCCCTTTTTGAAGAACAGGACGACCACACTCCTACTCCACGCCTCTGGAGTTCTCCCTTCAAAGAGGACAGCGTTAAAAAGCTTTTGGAGCTCCCTGAGTACGGGTCTGCCTCCTGCTTTTAACAGCTCTGTTGTTACGCCGTCCTCTCCAGGGGCTTTTCCATTTTTAAGCCGCCCAAGAGCGATCTCGATTTCGTCAATGCTGACTTCTGGCAGGTCTTCGGTGTAGTGGCGTGTAAGAGTGGCTCTAGAGTCCTCATTTCCGGGGTCAGGTCGAGATGCATGCGAAGCGTATAACCGGCCATAGAAGTTTTCTACTTCCGAAAGGACCGCCGGCTTCGAGACAACGACTTCTCCACTTTCTATGGTCAACTTCGTCAGGTGGCTTCTTCCAAGAGATTGTACGAACACTTTTGAACCCCGGTTCTGCTCAATCGCTCTCTCAATAGAGAGAGTACTGGAGCAACGGAGATCGCGTCGCACGTGCGTACTAATCTCTCGGTTTAGAGTCCGTTTCCCTGACGAAGTGACGGGTGGGTTTTCCCGTCGTCTCTTCATTAGCCCCAAAGTCTCTTCGGAAAGCTTCGACTTCTTGCCTTTACGCTGCATTTTACAAAATCTCGTACCTTCTTCCCTGAGGACTCGAACCACATCTTCAAGGTTCTGGTTAACGTCAGTTGTGGTTTCCACGGCAGCAAATCGGTTCTCCAGATTTGACTGGAACGCTTCAGATCCCATGATAGTTTGAAGCAGAGTTGGTCGGAGCCTGGCCTTCATCAAGCGGACTCGTTCAGCTCTGAAATCGATATTCAGAGAGCCTCGGACGAGTCGGTGATCGCTACCGGTATTAAACCTGTTGATCACGGAGACGTCTCTGAATATGTGCTTTTTGTCCGCCATGATGAAGTCGATCTCATTCTTTGTCATAGTGTCGGGGCTTTGCCACGTCCACTTCCTTTGGGGTTGCTTCTTGAAGAATGAGTTCATCAAGAAGAGCCCCTCCCGTTCGAGGAAATTGACGAGCATTTGCCCCCTATGATTTCTGCTTCCATATCCATGGGATCCTACTACCGATTCACTGCAATTTTGTACTCCCACTTTAGCGTTAAAGTCCCCCATAACAACGGTGAAATGGGTCTTGGTAGTGGAGTGGAGGGCTCTCGATATGTCATCGAACATATCCTCCACCTCATCGTCCGAGTGTGACGAGGTCGGTGCGTACACTTGCACCACCTTGAGGCTATACCTCTCGGTGAGCTTGATGATGAGGTACGCCACCCTGTTCGACACACTGGACATTTCCACAACGTTGTTAGCTAGGGACTTATTAACCAGAAACCCAACGCCACCTTGGGATTTTTGGTCTCCCTCTCGGAAGTACATCAGGTGGCCTGAATTGAGAGTTATGGTGTCCTCTCCCTCTCTTCGGACTTCACATAACCCAACTATGTGCCACCTGATGTTCCCAAGTTCCACCTCGAGTTGCGCCAGATGCGAGTCGAGCCGCAGCGTGCGTCCGTTGTACGTCGCCAGGGTCAGTTGGTTGTGGTGGCCTCCCGTAGCCCGGAGATTCTTTGCACCCCCCGCCCCACCGTTACCATGGTCGCCACCATAACCAGGAATAGTGGGGCTGCCGGGAACTGGGGGCCGTGGCCTTTGTCGTGCTTCCATAGGAGGTTATGCCCATAATCGCCACGCTGGGCAGGCGGGTTGGCGATCGCAGGGCGAAGCTTCTCGCACCGGTGACGCTGCTGCCCGTCACCGGCCTGTGGTATTTAGCTCGCCTATTCAGGGCGGATATACCGCCGTCGGTCGGTCGCCAGAGCCTCGTTCGTTGCTCAGCAGGATGCACCGCGTGCAGGTGAGGTTGACTTGGGGCGATAGATGGAGGTTCGCCCCCTTACATCCCATAATGCTGAATGTAACAATTGCTTATTAACCAACTTACAGATACTGACCCCACACTACCGACTTACAGATTTTACATGGCTAATGATTACCATTAGCCTTACTGACACCTCTTCAAACTTAAAAATGAAGTCCATGTGTTTGAGTACAGATTTGAACACCTCCTATACGAGGTAAAGTCTGTGTCCCATAATGCGATGTTGAGCTTCACTTTAAAGTAACCTAGAAGCTTTTATTTAGCAACTTCAAAATGAAGACGACTGGTGTAGGCATATTGAACGCTAAAATTAACATTTAGTACTGCTGCTACTTTCATCACGAAGTTAACTCACATTTTTCTGAATGCGCGATCACTACAACCGGGTTCGGGCCATCGTCCTCTGGAACCGGAGTAACATCTTGCCATTCCGGCCTATCCTTGTACAGGGTCCAGGCAATATCACTGTCTCCGCTATCAGACATGTTCACAGATCTATTCTACACGAAATACTGTCTAAAATCAACTCAATAATAATTCGAATTCACGTGCAGTGTACCAGTTATCATTTAACTGCTGTAATGCTAGAGTAAATTAGGCGCAGCGCCATGAATAAACACAGCAAACCTAGGCTCAGGGCTTATGTAGTTAATTACACGTAAGTAGCTTTATTTATACACACAGGTAATTTAATTATTTGACTAAATTTATAGATATACTGCCGAACTCAAAACGACAAGTCGATTTGTCATCAGGGGTCTGTCAATGTCAGATTGTCAGCTGTCACTGTCAGAATAGGATTGTCAAGTCATGCTTTTTTAAATATCAATTTTTAGGGCTTTGCGAGGATGCGTTTTCGGCCTGGCTTAATGTTGTCCAGTCATGCATGGCATCACAAACTAGATAGGGAACAGGTTCATGGCATGCTGTGCAAACTGTCTAAAGCTAGGCTCATGTTACTGCGTCGGGGTGAGTCGTGGCGCGATAGAACGTTGTGACGCCAAACCACTAATCCGATAGCGTCCTGTCGTGTGTGAGGTGGCACACCCCGATACAGCAATGCGCAATGTAAATTTGTGTATCTTATCCAAACGTGCTAATTACAAAAACTGCAATGCATTGCTGAACCATTTCTATCTGATAGAACTCTGCCTCTTTAAGATCAGACTGTCTTTTCTTCATCAACCTTACAGTAGCAAAATTTTAAACAATAATTAAATCATACCTAAGTCCAACATATTTTGCAACCCAAAGGCTCCCCAAATTTCAGCCCTGCCATAGTTTATAAGGATGAGAATATGCGGGAAACAGAAAAAAGATGTTTTTTAAATAGGTACTTTATCAAACACTTACTATGAATAAATTATGTTAAAACTAGTAGGTAACAAATACAGAGGAATCACTGAGTGCATCTTACAAGTTTACATTTATACATTCGTTTAAACTATTGCAGTATTTACAGCACATTAATACAATTTACCAAGCATATGCTAGGCCAAGTCCGTTGGTGTAGGTCATGTGAGAAACCGCCGGCGCTGCAGAGTATGCTACTCCGAGAAGGCCTCCAGCAGCAACCTGCAATAAAAATTTAGATTATAGTGTATTGCGAAAATACAAAAAAAAGATATTTGTATGACACTTCCGGGTGCCACTCTCATTCATGATTCTTTCTTCGCTTTCTCATCTATGAAAGTGCTTTAGGACGCGCTGTTTGTAAATATCGTATTGACACTCCTTGAAGGTACTCACCTTAGCCACAGGCGCACCGTAAGGCGCCGCGACGCCCACATGCGAGACATAGGGCGCTGCGTATCCGCCGTATCCCACCGCCACTCCGGGGTTGCTTACGCGCACGTCAGACTTGCGCACGCTCGAGAACGGGGTGTCGATCGCCTTACTGAACGTCGAAACCTGGAACACGAGTCGACTGGTGAAGACATAAATAGCTCTTCAGTATCTCTAAATCCTCGAATTCACAAACGTCAACCAACACTAACTGTGCGGTCCGTAATGCGATTACAGTAATGTGAGCGCTCACGGTGATATTAGGCGTCCCGAATTGAAATATCGCGTCAACAGCGCTCACAGCGCTATCAGCGTCAAAACCAATTCGGACCGCTAGATAGTGATACATAACCTAACAATTTTAAACTTTTAATTTCTATCATTCCCAGGTTAAACTAGCGGTTCTTGAAGTAAAACTTTCTGTTACGTAATCCCAGAAAAATATTTGTCCCAGCAAAGATTTATTCTGAGAAATATTGTCAAAAATATTTTTACGCTAAAATGTCTGTTTGACGTTTCATCTATGAATCTGACATAAGGCCCACGGTGATATCGCCCTGGAGCATTATCGTTGTGAGCGCAATATGGCGCCGTTAGTGACGTCACCCATGACGTCAAGCTGTCTGACGTTAGATGAATGTCAGCGCGATATTTCAATTCGGGACGCTCTGTGAGCGCGCTGTAATCGATTTCGACTCAATTCGGAACGCACCCTAAGCACGCGCTCACGCTGTCCCGTAAAATGTCAATAGAACTGAAAGGGACAGCATGAGCGTGCTTAGCGTTGATTGTCGTTTGTGAATCCGGGGGTATAAGGGTCAGACTCGAAAAGGCTACGATTGCCGCGAAAGTTATTCCAGTTGCCGTAATAATATCAGCACACCACTTCCACCAACATAATAATAATAATGCGCCTGTAATATTGACGTCCAAGGCTATTCCTAGATTGTTGAATAGATTAAAGTAAGAATACTATCCTTTTACGCAAAGTATTTACATTTCAAGGTAGAAGATCCTTGCTCAATGCTTTAGGCAAAACTAGGTAGGTATCTTCCAAGTTACATTACATTTTGTATCAATAGATAGGTATAAAAACTGGCAAAGGTCTACCTGTCCCAGATTGAAAGGTGACCTCAGGATGTTGGAGTGTTGTGAGGCGATGGCCGGCTGGGCAGGGTAGTTGTTGTAAGGGTTCCAGCCCCCGTAGCCGCCGTAGCCCACTGGAGCGAGCAGGCCTCCCGCCTGGCAGCTCGCCACCGCGCAACCAACCAAGAATAGCTGAAAATCAAAGTGTGTGTAGCTCTACGGTTATAGACAGTCAAGAAATCTATGAGTACCTACCTACCCATAAATCAAGCCATCGTATATTGTGACGTCAGGAAGAATAACAACCCCGCGAAGATAATAAGTAGCGCGTTTGCGCATGATGCAGCCAACTTGCCGCTGATTGACCATTAATTAGATAGAAAGATAGATAAAACAGACATACTTACCCCCGAATTCACAATCGTCAATCAACGCTAAGCACGCGCTCACGCTCATGGAATGGATAGCTATACTTTTGAGGGATGCTCAACGTTGATTTGCGTTTATGAATTCAGGGGTTAGTTGTCCGATTTGTTTATGATAGAACGACGGACTTGCCAGGGGGTGAAATTTATTCAAGAAAAAGTAATATTGTATTCATATTTAATTAAAATAACCAACTAGTCAAGCTGTATTAGATAAGTGTACTCACTTTGAAAAACATATTTCGTGTTCAACCCCACGGAGCTTGCAGTGATATGGTGCACCGATAGTTGAAGTAAGCCTTTTATACAATACACTCGGTGTCAACACGTGTCAGGGCGGTCTAGGGCCACAGAGGGCCATGTGTGAAGCAAAGTAACGTGGGCTTTCTGACGTAATCAAGATTGTATTTAATCTAGCTTAGGCTCAGTCTCTCTGGAAAAAGTACTTCGGGGCGCGGCAAGGACAATACTTAAAGCTATTGATCAAGCGTCAAAGATATTAACCTAGCGTATGTGGAACGACTGAACCTTGTAATTATTAGAGCCAGTGTACCTTGCAGGTGTTAGTAATGCAAAATTTACTTACTGTATGGCTCAATTGAATAATGCTCGAGTATGCGTCTTGCGGCCCCGCCGCACACGCGCCGCAAGACGCCGCCACCAGCTGTCATTTCCTACATTTATTGATTTATAGCACAACAATGAAATTGGCACAGATGGTGGACTTAAAGTTTGTAGCGTGTGGCGGCTTCCGGCTTACCCGTGTGCGTGTGCGGCGAGTCCGCATAAAATGTACGAAAACTACATGAAATAAGCCTGTGGCGGCGTTTTGTGGCGCATGGAGAGTGGTCTGTGTGGGCCATTAATTAATCAAAAAACAAACAGCACTATAGCATCACTCTAACTGGATGTACCTAACGTTTAGTTTCTTTCAGTCTTATTGCTGACGACATTTGCGAGTCAGTACTAAAACAGTGCTGCAGCGTTGCTTTAGTTTAAATAAGAGGGGAAGTTGGTAGTGTCCGTGGTTACCTATCTACCTACGTGATTTAACCGTGCTTAGTACCTATCTACAACGAGTAACTATTATTAACGGGGTTTAGGCGGTCAGCGAAATTCGCCTGAGGTAAGGGGGTGGGTGGAGGTGAGGCGTTCAGTATGGAATCAACGTGCGCGAAACTAAAAATCGTCAGCGCTATTCACATTTTTATCAAAAAGTGAATGAAAATAAATTTAGTATTTTCCAAATCTAAAACAGTCACGAAATCGAGAAGGTAAATACCTATGTTTTTGTGATTTTAAACGAATTATTATCGTACAATGCGGTTGTAATGAGCATTTATAAGATATTTTAGAGGTAACTTCAGGATTTTTTTCTATCGAGCAAAGTTTTTCCAATCGTGTTTTGGAAACAGTCATCCCATCACACATACGTTCTGTACATATTAGAAATTTCAGTGCGAAAAACATTCAATATTTTCAATTATAGCTCATAGATAACAGTCCATTTTGACGTTTTCACCTACTAAGGCCCCTTAAAATGCAACTACCGTCACTATCGTATAAAATTTAATGTTAACGAAAAACTGACATAAAAAGGATCATAATTATTATCATAGATAGATAGTTTTATAAAATATCACACAAAGCAGAAAATATTGTACCCACTTCCTAGCAAGTAGCCCAAGTTCGTCTGGTTTTATTATTAGGGCTAATAAATTATTCTATAGGCTAGTAGCTGAGTGGATATTTCATACAGATTGCTGCGGCATGAAAGCACACAATCAAGTACAGTCGTCTTGTCGCATTGATACATGATATGATCAATGAAATAAGTAAAATTCCTACGTGACATTGTGATAGCTGATAGGTACAGCTAGCAACAAAATGGTTTGTACTGAAGAGTGTGGCGCTAAAATACTGAAATGGCAGAGTCGTCCAAATTGTTGTGTCATTTGAAGCGTCACAAAAGTCTTAAAAAAAGTGAGATACCTACATAACGGACTTAAAATAGTCCGTAGTTCTATAGTTTTAAGTTTGCTTGTCTTGAAAGACCATCGCTCGAGACAGGTATTTTACCACTCTGCATGCACGCACACATCATGTAGATGCTGACTGTACTGACAGGGACTTAGATATGTATATCTAAAGCATTCTTTGGTGTTAATATTATGTTTATGGGCTTCTCAAAAATGTTTCGAAATAAAAATAACAAGGTTTGTAAGGTCGTTCTTTCCTATAAGGATAATGTAATTGATTTAATAAAAATACTTTTAATTCTATTAATAAACTGGATTTCTTTGTCATCCTGATAAGTATTCAAAAATAAACATGCAGCATTGTTATCAAGGCTCGAAATATTTCATCGTTACTCACACGCACACGATCAAGCGCATGTATCTAATCTAAATTCATACTTGGGCATTACAATCAAATTCACTTAAGGTGGCCACACGTGCGAAATTGCTAGACAGGGCGCGGCCAATGTGGGTACAGTCGCCAACAGATAATATTGTAGCAGACAAGAGAGAAAGAAAGAAAATACATTTATTATTCGGGACACCGTAACCCACAAAATATTAATTACTCGTAACAAAAAGGAATGAATAGCATAAGAACAAAAAAATAAAACCATAACATTGGAACAGTTCTACGGTGATACCTACGGTGCCCAGAAAAAAATGGACCACACTCAGCATGTTTCTGGACCTGGTCGGTTCAGACGCTGGTTTTGGTGGGTCCAACCTCTGAACAGCTCTACATGAGTGGAAGGCCTAGGAGAAGGTGGCGAGATGAACTGCAATGGATGAGAGATTTGCCGCTTGGACCGTGTGGGATGGAGACTGGGAGGGGCGGCCTTTGCTCTGCAGTGGGAAGGAATGAGCGAATTTACATTTAGTTTAACATATCAATAAGTTCCATACATCCAAGTTGCCATTAATATCTGAAAAGATGCTGATATCATGTGTGTGAGTGTATAGTAATTATTATCTAGAATCTGGGGGGCTAAAACGGCAACATTTTAGGTGATTCATATTATGAATCATCTAACTGACGTTTCATCTAGAGCGCGGTCCGTTTCGAGTCAAAAGTGTTAAAAGCGCGCTAACGTCACTCACGCTCATACAATTTATCAATTCGGGAAGCGTGTGAGCGCGCTATTATCACTTTTGACTCGAAACGGACCGCGCTCTAGATGAAACGTCACGCGTCAGTTAGATGTTTCATAATATGAATCATCTAAAATGTTGCCGTTTTAGCCCCCCTGTTTAGAAATTAATGAAGTAGGTACCTTTCATAATGAATGTTCAGATACGAGTATTACTGGCAACTTCGGGTGAACGGAACTTATTGATATGTTAAACTGTTCAGAAGTATCTGGTCACCTTGTCTTCTACAATATAAGTCTGATGGCGACTGTACCCAGGCTTTATTCAGCGCGACGAGAGTTGTGACCTGAACATGTCAACCAACAACTTGCTTGGGTACTTATTATCTACTTGTGTCATGCGCATTCGTTATGCGGGTACGGTCGGTCGAATGAATTGTAGGATATTAACTCTGAAACCATTTCTTGTTGCCTAAACAAAAATATTTATCATTTTTAAACGAAGATATTATTATTATGGATATTTAGTAGCAACTCAATTCCGAGACTTGTTGCCCGAAAAAGACCTCCAGATTCGAATTAGTCTCGATTTATTAGCGAACACTTTTAACACAGTTTCTTTCAAACTCATGGACTTTTCCTAATGTCCTAAACCTAGTTTACTAAATGAAATTACCACGCATGAAGTGTCACCCACAGAAAACTGGGCCAAACAAACCAGAACGTTTTCTAGACACCTAATTGCATCCGTCATGCCCCCAGGGCAAGCCAAGTGCAACGTCTTGACTGCAGTTCAACCGCGCACCCGGCACATACCCCACATGCAAGAGACATGAGCACCGTCAAATATTGTGCCATCGTTATACTCTGCGATATTCTTAACATCTATGGAGAAAAATGGTATTCCGCGATTATTGAACAGCAAGAGTTTAGTCACGATAAGTTACGAAACGCTCAAGAAAAACAAACTTTAAGTACTGATGAGGAATCGTTAGAAACAAAAACAGAACAAGTTAGAGCTGCTTTCGAAAACAAAGCACTCCCTAAAAAGGTTGATGAGATAACATTCCAAACGATTCCAAAGCTCTTCCAAACGAACACAAATCAAAACCAAACTACAAAACAGCTAAAAAGACCAAATGTGGACGGATCTTCCAACTCGTTTACAAATAGTGACAACCGAAAACCATTCAAGGAAAACTATTGGAAGCCTGTAGAAGTTATCAAATATAACAATACAATTACTGTTATAAATGTAGTGAAGAAATTAAAACCTAAAAGGAAAATTGCAAAAAGATGTCCACATAGGCCGGTACACCAGCACAAGAAGGTTGGAAATCAAACAGCCAAATCAAAGTTTCTGGAAGTTCTTGAAGTGGTGGAGTTCGAGCATATTGCGTGTGTATCTAGTAGCGGCTTGGAAGGAGTATGTCTTCATGAATATGAATGCGCGTCCAGCGGTGGGACTAGCATGGGGACGTGTGCTGACGGATATGGAACCTGTTGTGTTAGTAAGTCGCAATTGTGTTCAGTCTCTTTTCTAGTACGAGTAGATGGCTCGCGAGTTTCGATGTAATAGATGCTACGAATAAGGTATGTGAGTGGCAGAACAGGGGAAGGAAACTAAGAACAATCTGGCAAAGTCTAGACCTCTTTCCCTTGACCTTGGTTTACCAACCAGTATAGTTCTTAAATCAGGTTAAAACGTACGAACAAATGACAAAGGTATATTATGCGTGATGGATGAGATGAACAATGTATGAGTTGCTAAATAGCTGAAAGCATGTGACTGTCCAATTACACACTTTGACGGTGATGTGATCCTCATTAAGTTCGACATTACGATAGTTTTGTTACTACCTTTAACATTAACGTTCATTGTTACTCAGCTCAATTCCTATGCGACGATCAATCGTCTGCACTTGGGGGATGGTTGTCAAACCCTGGATTTCCGTCTCCAAGCACGGAAAGGCTGTCCTGCACATTCACGCTGAACAAAGCTTCTGCAGACATCAAACAGATTAGACTGGATTTTGTCACTTTTGAGGTACAAGTTAACACCACTTGTCACAGAAATCATATCTTTATTTAAATAATAAATTATTTTTTTTATATTAAAATTTCACTTAATAATTTAAAATTTACTTATTTTTATTTCTTTTAAAAATTAAATCTCTATTGATAAGAACCTAATTATTTTCAGTTACTTGGACCTACAGATGGGACGTGCCAACAAGATCAATTTGTTGTATCAGGACAAAATATAAACAGTATTATTCCAATTCTTTGCGGGATCAACACTGGGCAACACGGTATAGTAATGTTTCTTTTAATCAGACACTATGCGTATCTATATCACTATACCTCTTCATCCCACCATTTAGGGTAAATTTTTATGAAATTTACGTAGATTTTTGGTATTGGAAGCATTTATTGTGGTCATGATCATAAATTGCATTATTTTCAGTTTATATTGAGGTCGGCGACACAGACGGTCCAATATACATGTCCATTCAGACAATTTCAGCAGAGAGTCGACTGTATTCAATAAAGGTACCTACCTAGGTTTTTATAAATTTACATGTATGTCGTACCATAATTTTACAAAAAAACTTCTTTGTTTTTTTAGGTAACTCAGCTGACATCCGCAGAGGATTTAGCGGCGCCCACAGGGTGCCTTCAATACTTCACTGAACCCCAGGGATACTTGGAATCCTTCAATTACCGCGACAGGTCAGAGATTGGAATAACGAGAACTCCGAGTTACTTCGTATGTATCTCATCAGCTAAAACTATACCTTAAAATAAATAAAAATCCCAAAATGGACTCCTGATACCATGCGATTTCTAAATTTCGTTCACTGCTGAATATTTTATAGACCTTTCCCATACATTTCACGGCCGGCCGGTTATAGAGCCTGCATCCACCAAAATCCTGCGATCTTTATCAGGTAACTCAAGATACCTGTTTGGAAGAGATCTCTTTTTAGCAATAAAGCTGCTCAAGTTGTACCTTATCCTTGGGCGAGTCCTATGCGCAGCAGTGGGCGTCGTTCGGCTGACATGATGAATTAAATTAGGGGCCTACCCCCGAATTCACCAACGTCAATCAACTCTAAGCACGCGCTCACGCTTTCTCGTAAAATGTCAATAGAACTGAAAGGGACAGCTATACTTTTGAGGGATGGTCAACGTTGATATGAGTTTGTTAATTCAGGGGTTAGGCTTAGGCTACAAAAAGAACTGATGCATAATTAAGATGCTGACTATAAAATACTGTTATTAAACTAACTAACAAAGAATGTATTTTTAGAACAACCTGAATTACGCTATGTGCTTGCGTCGAGCCCCAGACTCCTGCAGTGTGACTTACAGCAACGCTGACTACATTCAAATTGTCAACTACGATACAGGTAATAATGGATCCTATAGTGCAGCGGTTACGAGCACTCAAAAGATCGCGGGTTCGATTCCCGCACTGGCACAAGTTTATGTTTGGGTCAGGATGTTTGACTTGACTTGACTAATTACTGACTCCACGCAAGACTGTCAGACGCGCGATGTTAATTTCTTAAACCTTCTTAATTTTATGGGTAATTATCCTACCAATACCTATTATAAATGCGAAAGTTTGTATGTGTGGATGTGCCGTGTTGCTCTTTCACGTTAAAGCTACTGTATAGATTTTAATGGAACTTAACAATAACATAGCTTACACATCTGAATAACGCATAGGCTACAATTTATAAAGATAAATATTATTTTTTTAACCCTAGTCCACGCGGACGTAGTCACGGGCGGCCGCTAGTAGTTTTATACAAACCTTGTACGGACGATAAAAACCACAACAAAAAAGAATTATCTGTTATGGAGTTGGTACTCATGTAGTTATCATGAAACTGTAGTGTTATTGGAGTTAGTTTCTTCTTTATACTTTCTTGTTTTTTTTCAAGAGAGACAGTCAGTGTTGTTGTAATTATTTAATGATTCATTTAATAAAGTATTGACTTTAGTAAACGAATTATTAAACTGATCAATACCGGTCAATAAAGACGCTCTTAGATATAATACATTGTGTTTTACTAGACGGTCTACCAGTGATCCCCCATGGTCAGGCCGGGGTGGAGATATTCAACTGCCCAGGCGACTGGCTGCTGGCAGCAGCGATTCGCCTGTGCGGGGAGAGACTCAACGACGGAGCTGTGCTGCAGGACTTTTCATTAGACGCGCCGGTCACAGGTAACTGCTATATTGTGAGACGCGTTGAAAGAAAGCAAGAAAAAAGAAAAAGAAAAACGTGTTGCGGTGCGTTGCTCGATTTGTATGACATCGCATGACACGACGGAACGCACTATGCGGCATTAGAAATGTTATGTAAATCGCCACAGCGATTGACGTGCTTTTGCGTCGTCGCAGCTCTAAGACAGAAAAAAGTTGCTAGGTGCCTACAAAGATGCTATGCTGCTGCTGCGGGCACTTCATACTACTTGGGTAGCCTTCCACCCAGTCCTAGGAGAGTGTCTTTTATCAGCCGATCCTTTGCGTCGTCGCAACTCTACCCCAGAAAAAAGTTGCTAGGTGCCTTCAAAGGTACTACGCTGCGGGTTTTTCATATTACTTGGGTAGCCCTAGCAAACTGTCTCCTATTGGCCGATCTGGAAACCTATGTTCAGCAGTGGCCGTATTACGACAGCTACTGATGTAGATGATCATTAAGTATTCTAGGATAAATTGTACAAGTGGTGTACTCTATTTATTCATAGATTATCGTCTAGCCTACTCCACTTATAATAATCTCCATCCAACCAAACCAACTGGTTATAATGATCGGTAGCTAGCTTTTCTATTTCAACAAGGCTATTCATCATCATCATCATCATCATCATCATATCAGCCGAGCGACGCCCACTGCTGGGCATAGGCCTCCCCCAAAGATCTCCACAACGATCGGTCCTGCGCTGTCCGCATCCAGCGGCTTCCCGCGACCTTGACCAGATCGTCGGTCCACCTTGTGGAGGCTATTCATATGAATGTTGATTAACCGAGAAGCTTAACAAAACGCCATTATTGGCAACGACATATCGATTGTTAATATTGTCAGTATTGCAATGCCTCGTAAACAGTTCCCCTAAAAATCCAGGGCATTTTCTTCCAGACAACAATGCGGGCCCAATGGCAGTTTGGTTCAGAACAGACGAGGGATACGTCGGCCGAGGATTCAGACTCCAGTACCAACAGAACAATTGCAATAGCCCGCCATAGTATTATTGATTAAAATCACAAATTATAGAATATAAAAATGTATTATTGGGTTCATATTATAAATAACAAATATACTAAAAATTTATGTAATCAGTACAACTGGCATAAGCATTTCATTTCCTTATGTGTGAAGGAAAAGTATCAGATTTTTCCTTTAAATTAAACCTTAATAAGATTAAAAATTATTTCATAAATGCCATAGCATTTTACAACAAGCCAACCAATTAATACTTATGCCAATATAATTATACAGTAAATTTATAAATAGAATACATACAAGACGTATTAATCAAAAACAGCTTGTAACACTACAATACATATAAATATTGAATATTTTATTTTAAGTGTGTATGAAATTTGAACACACCCAATTCTTGTACAATCTTAATAAAATGAATCTCTGATTTATTTCATAACCTACATTTTAATGTTATTAAGGCTTTAAATTTCAAGTGGGAGACATTCATAATCTAAAAAATAGTTTTTTTTGTTGAAAATGTCAAAGACCAAAGTTTAAACTTAATCATTAATAAAGAAGAACGAAAAATTTTACTTTAATGCTGAATTAATATACTTACATATAAAAATAAACCCTTTATTAATTTAACTCTTAATCAAGTACTTGTGCTTGGTTGTTTTTTAACTTAGGTTAAGTTTGCTATGTATTACACCTACTTAACTTCAACCCACCTACAAAATCCAACGAGTCCATTGTCCTGCTTAGATTATTTAACAACTGTATGTTGCTTGCAATAAATTAATAAAAAATACCCACTTAATTATTCTTAACATCTTGTAGGTAACATTATGATATTATCTGACAATGCCTTCACTTAAGATTTTACCTTTGTCTATCTCAAAATTCAAAACTTTGATTATGCTCATGTTGTACACTACAGATCTTATATCAATTTTGAAGTGAAATCAAGAATAAGAATAATATTTTGAAGTAACTTTTATAATTGCTTGTTTCTCCGGTTAATTTTAACACAAAATAATAATTAAATACATTTACTGGTTTGTATAAAATATGACTATTGACTGGAATGAATTTAACAAATATAATAATTAATTAACTCGTGACTTGTTGTTTTAATAGCAAAAAATTAAATAAGCTTTTCAGGTTAAAATTAATTATTTTTTTGTTTTTCTTCTGCCTTTTTACGTGATGCTAATCCATCCCTTACAATTTTATGGAATGATATAATAATACTAACCACAATTGCACGTAATATGCCCATGCCGAATATTTGCAGCAAAACTTGAGAAGTACTTTCCACTAAGCCTCCATTCACCAAAGACAGAACCTTGCCAGAGAAGCCAAATACGGAGTATGATTTGCCAACCTGTAATCAAAAATTATGTTAAGTTGATAACTTTGAAAAACCATTTCAATTCTTTGGAGGGTTTTTGATCAATTCAGACTTTAATCATATGCAGTTTTTTCAAATGACTTGCTAGTCTTGATGCTAGATTGCTATCTAGCTTCGAATAACACAATTTTTTAAGCTACTATGTTGGTGGGTATTGACAGGCAAGGCACAATTGATCTTGGCTGAGATCGGTAGGAAACAATCCACCGTGAGCTTGTTTATTCATTTATGTTGAAATACGGTTTAATATTTCCACTTTAGTTGAGTTTGTGCCCAAATGGGACATAAAGGCTGATGTTAGTTATATCTATTTAAAAGCATGGAAATATGACCATAAGCAAAGACATTTTCAAGTGAATGTGACATGACAACCTATGCTTCAATAATACTAATAATTTATAACAATTGAGTCACTTACCATAGCATCATGAATGATTTTCTTTCCTATGTCTTCAGCTGAGTGCAGTCCCCCAGAGCCAGAAATAAGTTTGGTCTCAATAGGCTTGCTTAGTTCTTCATTGTGGAATCCTGGGGTGTCTGTGTCTGGAGGAAATGCGAGCATTAGCTGGACATTTGTTCCAACCAGCTCCATATTTAGTGACTCAGCTAATCCACGGACAGCCCACTTCCCAGCACTGTAGGCAGTGTAGCCATAAATACCTATAACATTTAAAGACAATGTTCAATGTTAGTTTTTCAAATTGTTTCTTAAGTAACAAAATTTTTAGGTCAAGTGAAAACACCTGTAACAAGTGGCCTGGTCAACATTACCTTATATCATAAAACCTAATTAATAAACTTACCAATTAAGGCTGCTTCTGAGGATACAAATACTAGAAGGCCCTCATTTCTCTCTTTCATTCCTGGCAAGACATAGCGCGTCGGGTACGCACTGCCGAAGTAATTCAAGTCAATCATCATTTTTATATCATCAACTTTCATCTTTTCAAACTGGCCACAAACACAGTTGCCAGCACAGTTTACGAGCATGAAGATCGGGCCCATCTCAGCCTCCAAAGAACTCAAACACTTTTCTATAACCTCATAATTAGAAGTAACGTCCAAGGCGGTGTACCTCACCGTTTGCTCCTTTTTATCTACACATACGGCTGTAATTTCTCCTACAGCCGACTTAAGTTTATCGACATCTCGTCCTATAATAGTTACGTTTGCTCCTAACTTGGCAGCTTCTACTGCTGCCGCCTTGCCAATGCCGCTGGAGCCACCGGTGACAACGACATGCTTATTCTTCAAAGTTTTATAGACTACTTTTTTGTCTAACGAGTAATACAATACATAGGCCACCAGAGATAACACAGTTAAAAATATATATAGCGCGTACAAGAACATTGTGTCTGACAACTTAATGCACCTGTTCTGTTTTACATGTAAGTGTAAAATGAAAATTAAATTCTGATTATTTTTCCTGCACTGTTGATTGATAACAAGTTTTTTTTTAATCGTTCGTTAGACAGCGGGAAGTAACTGTCAGATGTGAAAAAAAAAAACTTTGGGCGGGAAAATTTTAAAGGCGCCTTTTATGAAAAATATTTTCATAAACAGTTTAAAAGCCCTATTTTTACCAAGCACCGGCTAGATGGGTAAAACAAGCGACGGCGGAGGCTCTCCCATGGAGTTCTCCCATTCTGAGACGATTAAACGGAAATATCAGGAAACTAAAGATGACGATCAAGGACCTGTAAGCAAACAACCAACTAAATTCATTTCAACCAAACGTGGTCTGTTCAAGGACATCAACAAAATATACAGAGAAGAATTCAAGAATCAATATCCTATTTTAGTCACCAGAGAAAACTCAAGTTCAAAGTTCAATCTATTGCAAGTCAACAGTATGCTCAGAAACATTTCAGGCATTGCGCACATTAAACAAACAGGACCGTCATTCTTAAAAATCTTTTTCAATAACATGAAAGACGCCAATTCTTTTTTGCTTAATAATGATCTTCTAGCTAGAAACCAATGGACAGCAAGAATCCCTTATGACAATATTGAATGCCAAGGTCTTATTAGGGTCCCAACTGAATTAACAGAAGAGGAGCTTTTGACATCATTAAAATCGAAATCCCAAATTATCGGTGTGAAAAGATTCATGAAGAAATCAGCTGATGGATCCCTCATCCCTCTTCAACTGGTTTTACTCACGTTCCAGTCAACTGTGCGACCTGATCATGTTACCTTTGACCACTTATGGTTTGACGTTTTGGAATATATTCGGCCTATTCTGCAGTGTTTCAGCTGCTACAAATTCGGTCATAGCAAGGGCACGTGTAAAAGTAAACAAGTGTGCTCGATCTGCAGTGAAAATCACTTCTACACTGAATGCAACAACAAGGACAATGTCAAGTGCACTAATTGCAATGGCCCCCACGTAGCAGGGTCGCGAGAATGTCCTGTGAAGTCAGCGAAAATGGATGAAGTAAGGAACAAAATAGCCCGCAAAACATATTCATCGATTGTTGCCAGACAACCTCCCAAAATTACTCTCCAAAATCCCCCAGTTTCTTCAAATCCCCTGAATCCTGTCCCTTCTCCTACAAATAGGTCCCCTCAAGGGAGGGCTTTAATTACAGACATTTTAAATTCTGACACTGTATTGAATGTAATAATTAAAACATTAGTTGATTTGTTGAAGTCACAAGTGCAATCGGGCGCGAATCAGACAGGTAACAACATTTGTTCTAAATCAATAAAGGAGTCACTTATTAAAAACTTTTCTATCTGAAAATGGGTTCAAAAGTTTTTAATAGGCAATTAAATATCATTCACTGGAACTCCCGTAGCATCTTACCAAAACTAGATCAATTTAAACATTTTCTTGCTAACTCAAATTTAAATTTTGATGTCATAGTCTTAAATGAAACTTGGCTCACTTGCATAAAATCTCTAAAAATTCCTGGTTTCACTATCATAAGGCAGGATTCTGATCGGCCTCATGGAGGTGTAGCAATTGCTGTAAAAAACTGTTACAACTTTCAAACAATTCAAACCAATTCTAGTTATAATTTCCAAAATATTTTATTACATGTCAACTTTAATTCTTTTAAACTTTACATTTTAGCTGTTTACTGCCCGCCGCCGCCGAATGGTAAATTTCATATTAATCAATTGTCCAGTGTTTTCAATCAAATTGACTCAAATAATTTTCTAATAGTTGGAGACTTCAATGGTCATCATGCTTCTTGGGGCTCCAGAAACAATGATAGAAGAGGCAATATCATCCACTCCTTTGCAGAATCCCATAATCTAGTATGTTTGAATGACCACGATTTAACCACTCTGGCACCTCACGGGCAAACAGGTAACATTTTGGATTTAGTTTTTGTATCGCCTTCGTTAAGCTCAAGCTGTGCCTTCTCAGTTGCTGATGATCCGCTAAGTAGCAATCATTATCCAGTAATTATAGAAATGCTGTTTAATGAATCTCGTCATTTTAATCAAATAGAAACTCCCTCGGCCTCTGATTCAGTTGGTTCACAATCTGATATCTCTCTCTCCAAAGTGAACTGGAACAAAATAGATTGGACAGACTTTTCTGATAAATGTAAAGATGAGTTTTCACTCTTTTTATCAACAGGTGATCCTCTAAAAGATTATGACACTTTTATGGAAATATTGACAAAAATTTTGACTTCCGTCCCTAGACGTAAAAAATTTAGAGCTGACCTACGTAAAAATAGAAAAGCTACCATTTGGTGGAACAGTTCATGTGAAGAAGCAGTAACAAAAGCGAAAATAGCATTATTGTCATATAAAAAATACCCAACTTTAGTTAATTACTTAATTTATAAGCAGTTTGACGCCAAAAAGAAAAAAACAATCGCTGAACAGAAGCGAATATCATGGTTCAATCTTTGTTCTACATTTAACCGTATGACATCTTCTAAAATAATTTGGGACCATATCCGTAGATTCAAATTCTCAAAAACTACTCAAACTAAAAATAATAAATTTTTTGATGATCCTGCAATAGCCATGGAATTTTTAAACAAAATTGCGAATACCAATGATGTAAATGATAATTTATTTCTAGATTTAGAAAGTTATTTTTCCTCTAGCGGGTCTCAAGCAGCGCTCTGGTTGACTAAACAGTTTTCATTATGCGAATTAGACGCTTCCCTTCAAAACAAACGCAGCAGTTCTCCAGGTCCAGATTTTATTCCTTATCTGGTCATAAGAAAGCTACCTTCTATAGCTAAGTCTATTTTATTATCAATTTTTAATTTACTTTGGACATCTGTCTGCGTTCCCCCCTCTTGGAAAATTCAACATACAATCCCAATTTTAAAACCTTATAAAGACGCCAACAATATTGATTCCTACAGACCAATTTCATTGACTTCCTGTTTTTCAAAAATATTTGAAACCATGCTCAAAAATAGGTTAGAATGGTTTGTGGAAAATAACTCTCTCATCCCTAAAAACCAGTATGGATTTCGTAAAGGCCAAAGTACAATGGAAAATCTAGGCTGCCTCATTGGAGACATCCAAAATGGGTTTCAAAATCAAGGTTTTACCTTAGCAGTCTTTTTAGATATTAAAGGCGCTTTTGACAACATCGATCACAGATTTTTAGTACAAAGTTTGCATTCATTAGGTTTACCTGGGACTATATTGAAGTGGATATTTAACTTTCTTCACAACCGCAGAGTACTACTTAAAATAAATAACAATTTGTACGGGCCAAAATTTACTTCTAAAGGCACACCTCAAGGGTCCGTTATTTCACCTTTAATTTTTGTTTTATCATTGGTGACTTTGATGCATGAACTTCCTCATAGTATCAAGTATTTACTTTTCGCTGACGACCTAGTCATTTATAGTACTAGTAATGATCTTCAAATAGCTGAATCATTAATCAATAGTTGCCTTAACATCTTACATAACATCCTAAATAACTGTCTCAAGTTAGAAGTTAACATAAATAAGAGCTCTGTTGTAATATTTTCTAAACATACTATACCGTATCAACCCAAAATTATGTTCGATGGTTCTGTAATATCAATTAGTTCCTGTGTCAAATATTTAGGAATTTATTTGGAGTCAGATTTGTCCTGGAAACTTCACACAGAAAACATAGCTAGAAAAGCCGAGTTAGGGTTAAATATTATGAGATCCCTGTGTGGCGTATCATGGGGAGCTGATCCAAAAATACTTAAACTGTTGTATATAACAACTGTCCGTAGTCATTTTGACTATGGTTGTATCTTTTATGGTGAAGCAACCAATAACTTACTACGTAAATTAGATTTAATCCAGAATAGAGCCATGCGTATCATAACTGGAGCTCTAATGTCTTCTCCTATAAATTCTTTGGAAGTTGAGTCAGGAATCGTCCCTCTAAGCGTAAGAAGAAGTTATATAACAGATAAATATTGCCTTAAACTAGTCAGCCGGGACAATGACATTGTAGTAAAATATTTAGAAAATTATGTATACCCTAATTTTAATGTGACTCCTTTAATTGTTACTACTTCGTTGGCTCACGCCATAGCCTACTTAAATTTTGAATTCCAGGATGTTGTTTATTGGTCTAGTTTACTACCATGTTTCAACTTCGATTACGCTTGTACTATTGAAGATTTATTTGTCAACATTACTCATTTTAAAAATAAGTTTGAGTTTCTAGAATACCTTAGCCATAAGTCTGATTTTGTAAAAATATATACCGATGGTTCTAAAACTGATAGTAGAACAAGTTTTGCCTTTTATGACGCATCTAACAAAATAGGGAGGGTGTACGGATGCAACGATCATTTTTCTATTTTCTCAGCCGAAACTTTGGGTATCTTCTATGCACTAAAATATGTACAAATTAATTTAACAACTTCACGAAAGATTTTGATTTTATGTGATTCGATGAGCGTGCTGCAAGCTTTATCCGTCAGTATTTTTAATGCCTCTGCTAATTATTTAATTTATGAAGTTAAAAACCTTGTTAATATTTTGAAAAAGGTCAATATTCAAGTAGAATTTACCTGGGTGCCTGGACATTCGGGTATACTAGGCAATGAGTTAGTAGACTCTCTTGCTAAATCCTCTGCTAATCTGAATATTTGTGATTTGAAAGTCCCTTTCACTGATTTGTACATTTTTATTAAAAACAATATGTATAAACGTTGGGATATTTGCCTTACTAACTCCAGGGCTATTAAAGGTAAATGGTTGGAACAAATTGCTGTTAAACCTTCCACTAAAGCGTGGTTTGAAAAAAGCCCAAAATTCTTGGGTAGATCTTTTTCTGCTACAATAAGTCGTTTAAGAATCGGTCATAGCAGAATTCCATCACATCTACATCGTCTTAATCTCCTAGAAAGTCCTTCCTGTCCACATTGTGACTCTGATTTTTGTGATCTCGATCATTTAATTTTTGTTTGTCCTCAATTTGCTATTCAACGTCTACTATTAATAGCTCAAGCGCTAAATATTGTAAAGGGGAACTTGCCTAATAATACACAAAAACTACTGTGTATCACTGAATTGTATTTTATTGTATATTGTTTCATAATTAATACCTTCGGGCGAATTTAATTTTTATTTGTTTTCCTTTCTGTATTTTCAATGTGCGATTGAATTGATTGATCACCATGTTAAGTTATCAGTTATTTTTAAGTTTTTGTACATACTAGCAATATAGTTACTTTTGATTTGTATAATTTTTGTAGTAATGTGTAGAATAGAATAACTACTACTTAATCTCAAGTTTTTTGTATTGGTAATTTTTAAGTTTGCTTTTTGGCTGATGGCCCAGTCGCCAATGCCTTAATAAATTAAAAAAAAAAAAAAAAAAGAAGTAACTGTCATACTAGTGTTGGCAGTGATTTTTCAATTGAACTGTTCAATTAATTATCACTAAAGTAACTTCATAAGGCTTAACCATATATGGCAGCACAATATCACCAGCAGAAGAAAGACGCACGCATGACCACATCACCGCCACAATCGGTCAAAAGTTGTTTGTTTCTCAGTTCTTACAGAGGAACCGCGATGATGCTGCTTACACAGTGTCAGCCGTTAGCTTAAACTTTGATGTCATTTTTCTATAGGATTTCGTACGTTTACGTAGTACAGTTACATGTTCGTAAGACATTTTTTGTTATACAGGTGCCTCACTGGTGGGTAAATAGTTCCGCAACCATCGAGATCGTTGCCGATGTCCCGCCGAAACTTAATAATTACGCAAAAGTGGACGGTTTGGTTTTGACTGTGTGGTCGATGGACTCCTCCCGTTTTGGAACGCAGCCTTCCGCTTTGACATTGACATTTGTCAAGCCTCAAGGTGAATTTGACAATTCTTGTCAGACAGCATAGAAATCTGTAAAAGCAGATCGATTTCTTTGAAATGCATGCAGTTTTAATTTAATTATTCAGTTATTTAAAGTGAATCTCAATAAGCTATTTCAATGTGTTAGTCTTAATGCAGTTCCTATACAGCAATAAATTGACAGTCCCTCCGTCCATTTGAGTTTGTTGTTATTGGAAAATGAATTTTGAGACGAACAGACTTAATACTTTTACGAATTGGCCAGCTTCCGCGCCTGTCGATCCTATAGCAATAGCAAAAGCTGGATTTTATTACACAGGGGAAGGTACTGAGGTGCAGTGTTTTAGCTGTGGGCGTAAGATTTCTCAGTGGAACTATGGTGACCAAGTGATGTTGCGCCATATGCACCTGGAGCCGAACTGCGACTTTGTGGTGAATCCATGGCAGTCGGGGAACTACCCGCTGGGCACTGAGTGTCCGTCAAACGTGGACTCCTCTACATCTGGCCGTGATGATGTTGTAGTCTGGTCTGATCAGAATGACTCTGCTGATGCCTCCCAAGATTATGGGTTGACTGAGGATGATGTTATGTACCAAAGTGATGCTTTGCGACTGTTGTCCTTTATTAATTGGAATGCAAGTATTTTGAAAGCTGTTAACATTACAATAGATATTTCTAAAACTGTTGACTGTTCAGTAATAATTATGCACTTTATGTTTTTATTCGCTGAATTGATACTGTTACTAATTATTAAATCAATCAAAATAAATACTAAACAATCCAAGAAATAAACTTAACTTGTTATGTTTACTAGAACAAAAACATGTTTACATTACAACCCACTACTTATTCCCATTAGTAACACACATCTTGTTTTCAAATGAATTTATCTGTAAATGTCAAAACATCTGTTATCAACCTAAGAATATAGTCAATTGTGAAATTTATAAAATTGTACTTGTTTCATGTTATCTTCATGTTACCTTTAACAAGTACTATTAGTAACCATTTTTTTTACTCATTATAGAACCTAAAGACTTTGCTTACATTTAATCATTTATAAGTAGGTACTCTCTCTGTTGTTCGAAAATCTACATATTATTGATTTTATTTGCTCTGACACAGAAAGACAATTACAATAGTAAGTATTTTAAGAACACAAAAATACAATCTTTATTTTTCTTCTGTAATCAGTGAGTGCTTAATGTAACATAATACTCCCAATCATATCCCAATTAGAGTAGTTAGCCAAAGTGTGATGTTGATGGGATTCAAACCAAGTACATCAGTTCTGTGGCAATGGAAACCTATTTGAAACTTGCCTTAGCCTTGAATCAAGGTTATTTTAATTCAGTTAGGCCAGTCAAGTTGCAAAGGTAAACCTTTGAAGGTTATAAAATTATATTGCAAGTTAGTTAACTTCTAATAATATTTAAATTATTAGTTCATGATTGCTTCAATTTGTTATTGATTTAATCAAATATTAGGACTGCATAAGATGAAAAAGGCCACAATCTTCAATAATAAGAGTTGTGAAACATATTCACAATTCATATTTTGTTTTTTTTTCTGTGGACAGAAAAGAGTTGAATGACAACCTGTACTTATAAAAATGCCAAGTATGACTCAAATTTGATTCCTCCACTAGCAAAAAAAATATATTTCAGAAAATATTTCTGTTGGGTGTGGATGTTTGTTGTTTCTGGTTTCCATAATACAATGGATTTTTTTTATGGTACAGATCAATATAAGCTATGTTTTTTATTACTATATTATAATATTCTGACTCTGATCAGATGACTTTTTGATAAGTTAAAGTTTATCAAAAAGTCATCTGGATTTCATATTAGTTCTAATCACTTTCAGCCTATCAGACTAAATATATTTTGTTATGTTCAGGATGCATCAGTGTCTAGAGAGGCCCTTGTTAGTGCAGGGTTTTACCATGCAGGAGAAGGGAAGCTCCGATGTGCATGGTGTGGCGGAGAGTTGGCTCCATTCAGAAGATTTGGATCCTTAGGGCCCCCCCTTGAAGTGCACAGGATGTAAGTATACCTTTATCTAGACTGGGGGTTAGTAATTGGACCATGGGAGATTATAATGTGGTCCACCAACATTTTTTGAGAGTAGCATTATTTGAAATACTCATACCTTTATTATATCTCATTATATTCATTAATCTCATCTATTGCTAAAGGTTTTATAGTCTGTTAAAGTTGAGAGACAGATTTTATTTTAAAATGACATTTAACCTTTCATCACTCAAGCATATTTTGCTATTCCTATAATTAAAGATTTGGCATACATCACCCAGTTAAACTTTTAGCCATACAAAGATAAGAGGCCAAGACTCGACAGCGTGACGTATAAGATTACCAACCGCTTGCGATTGCAGGTACTTCCCTCGGTGTGCGCACGCGCTGTCACTAGAGACGACACAGCGCAACACTAACAACTCCACCCCGTCATCGCCTTCCCGTACCCCACCTGTACAGTCGACAGAAACAAATGATAATCATCGACAATCGTAAGTACTTAAAATACTGGCGGTTTGATACTTGAATAATCCATGATTTTAGTCAATTGTCGTCGACTACTAAAATTGAGGGACTCCAAATAGTCATAGATTTCAAGTCTGCCTGGAACATACACTTTTTGTTCATTGTACAACTCGTGGTTGACTCTCCAGTGAAGGAAACCCAAGCAACCCAGATGGCTACCGTAAGCTCGCCCCTTACTACTTCAAACGTTAGGATCCAAAATACACTCGCCGAAATGTGGGCTCCTCAGTGTTCCGTTCACCATACCGGCATCTGTTTGGTGCAGTGGGCGTGCCTGTATCATTCATTAACATACATACATAACATACGCTCTTGACTAAATTGAATTCCGAGATGAAAAGATTTGAACGCGGGACGAAAGTAGCTCTTAGCCTTAGTTTGTAAGCACTAGGCCACTCTTAAGCTTAAGATCTTACAAGCGAATTGTTACATACGTTTCACATAAGTAAACAAGACTTTTATCCTAGAAAAGTAATTCTTTCAAAGCTGATTTATGACATTGATATCAATAGATTTCGGACGCGGAACGCAATGCTTTGTTGTTGTTACGCCAGCCTTCAACTTATGTACTTGTGAATAAAAACTATTATGGTGCGTTGCGCTCTCGATGAGACACTGCAACTACTGCAAGACATGCAGGTAGGATGACCAGCTGTCCCGTATGTTTCAGGACATCCCCTTTTCAGCTACGAATTTGACTGTGTCCCGTAATTTAGTAAACCCTATACGGGACAGTACAGAGTAATTTTGACGATTTCTAATAGAACATGTAAAAAAATGGGGTGTCACTTTATTTTTTTCCTAAAACCCGTATTTTGAACGCTATTGTGTCTTAAGATTAGAATTTTGGTGTGGTCACCCTGCATACAAGGCACGCGCGCTGTAGCGTAGACTAAACACGAGTGTTGTTCGTGATACACTGACGCGACGGATCCGCGCAACATGAATTGTCGGTACTGTCCCTCCAATGTATCGGAACTGATTCATTGTTTATCATTAGTTAAGTAGTCTGATTCATGTATGTGGTCTTAATCTTGAGTTCACCTATTTAGAGATATCATAAATCATCGTAATCCGTTTAGACACGGTTATATTTATTCATAGCATATTTAATCATTAATTTTTCAATTCATTCTCTTTAAACCTAATTTGGCCCTACTTCATAAATATCTTGGCAATAGGTTACGATAGCAAGAGTTAGATCACAAGTGCCGTGCCTGAAAGTGTCAACACAGTATTGATAATCAGTCATAATAGCTAACTAACTCATTGGTTTCTTTCCTTTTGGTTAGTAAAGTACGCTAAAGTTCTTCAACTTATCTACCCCCTTATTTATATAAACTTAAACAGCTCTTCAACATGTCGTTAACTTTTCCATCGCTTTTCACATTCATTCTTGTTGCTGCCGCTATTTGCTAGTAAGTGACATAACACGTCAAATTGCTATAACTACTTATGTTTTAGCGCTGCGTTCGTTTTTATGAATAAGGGGGCTAGTATCCAATGGTCAAGAGTTTTATTTTATTCAAACGTATTCAGAAAACGACGTTAAGTTGGGACTATAAATGCACCTTTAGATTATCCATCGAGATCGGTGTCGGAAGCGCACCAAGAGCTTTAATTTTCCAACTGAACATTCCCCGAGCCTTCAACAGCGCTGACGTCATTGACCCCAGATCCGGGGCGGAGCACAACGCGCTCCTGCTCGAGAGCGGGCGCACGTGGCGCGCCCTGGGCGTGGTGAGCGGCGGCGCGCGGCATCCAGCGCACGCGTCGCTGGCGGCACGTCTGGCCACCTTCGAGCGCTGGCCTGTGGACCGGCATCAGGCGCCGCAGGTGCTGGCTGAGGCGGGCTTCTTCTATACTGGCACTGATGATCAGGTTATCTCATTTGCATGAACTTTTTCTCTCCCTTTCTTTCATTTCACTGACGCAAAGTGTGTACTTAATCACTTCCGATGCAAGATTTTGCAGTTTGTGAAGATCAGCCTCTTCAATCTATATATTTAAAAGAAAGTCGTGTTAGTTACTCCACTTATAACTCAAGAACGGCTGAACCGATTTTGCAGAAAATTGGCATGGAGGTAGTTTAGAGCCAGGAGAAGGACATAGGATACTTTTTTTTTCCTTTTCTTTTTTTTTACTTTTTTATTTATCGCCCTTAAGACGGAACAAAGTTCGCCGGGTGAGCTAGTTATCGCTATAGTAGTAGGTACCTAAGTCGCTACAATGCACTCCCACCCTCTAAGTGACTCTCAATATAATGAGTATTCTCTCTGGGAACGGTCTATAACTTATAATATGCCTAACTTTTAGCGTTTTGTTTCATTTAGCAGAATAATACCTAGTGAAAATGTTGAGTTTAAATACTGCAGACAAATTTAACTACTTAAAATAATTTGTTATCACGACGCATATTTCGCGTGAGCTTGATGAATACTTGAAAAATGGAAAATAACAGCGACATCTAGGATTTGTATCATAAAGTATATTTGACCTAATATAGTTTTTTTTAAGTTATTTTTTGTAAACTACGGTGTGTCGGAACCTTGCCTAATTGAATACTTATGTGTCCCCCAGGTCCGTTGTTTCTACTGCGACGGCGGGCTCGGCAAGTGGGAGGCGGGGGACACTCCCTGGTCGGAGCACGCGCACTGGTTCCCCCACTGCGGGTACGTGCTGTTGGTCAAAGGGCAGGAATTCGTCGACCAGTGCCGGGGCAAGAACTCAGTGCAGCGGACGGTAGGAATGCTCTCTTCTTTGTTTTAACAATAGGCAACACTTAGGATAACTTAGAAGTAGGATTTTTCCTATGACAATCCACTCTAGTAGAGTGTTTAAAATCACTTTTGAGTTAACATCGTAGAAAATGTTTAGTTCGCGTTGCTACAAATTATCATGACATGCTAAATTACTACGAATAAGTATTACTCAGTCTCCAGTCATACTAAGATTCTTCAGTCATACTTAGATTCTACGGAAATACCTACTCCGATCAATTTTAGGGATATCCCTATTGAAATTATTACGGAAAATTTTGTTCAATTAGTGTGGTTCATTGATACAACTTCAAGTTCCGCTGCATGCTATGGACGGTTAAAAATAAGATATTCACATTGTTTGAGTGTGGTACAATAATTAGAAAATTCAAAAAATAGCACGAAACAGTTTGGCAAAACTAGAGCGGAACACTAGCAGCGTAAGATAAAATGATTTTTTATTGCAAAAGCAAAAAAGTGCTAGAAAGATACCTACAGATGGATGTGTTGATGATTGAAGTTGGAGTCACGTTTTTAAGGACTCACTAAATGTTAATTGGCCTGTTGGCGTTCTGGGTCTTGCCTGTGGCTCTGGAAGTTTGGTTCGATTTCCACCCTAGACGAACATTCCTGTGACGGAAATATGTTTGGTTGTCTGGATATATTTATTTGTTTAAAATATTTGAGTTTTGTATCCGTCTCTGTCTGTTAAACAAGATAGACGATTATATACAAATCCATCAGATGTTTAAATAGCTCATTTCTTTTTCAGTTTTCTGCAGATAGCGGCCTGAGTGCGCGAAGACGGAATACTGGTGTTAATTTTCCCATTACAGAAAGTCAAGTAAGTGGTGCTTCAGCATACTTTACAAACACAAAAGCGCATAGAGGTTGCAATCGGTTGTACTTTGAACTATCCAACTAAATATTTTTTTAACTCCAACGGTAACGGTAGGTCAGATTCAATGGTGTATCTTTCTTTCACAAAATGAATGATATGTTACAAACATACTTAAATTTATTGCCTCAAATACACCTCTCTAGCAATCCTAACAAAGTCTGATTTGACGGACCTGATGACCTGATCAAGGTCTCAGGATTGAAGTGGTACAGGCCGCCTGCAACCAGTTTCTCAGGGAATCTATAGTGGAGACCTATGTTCAGTAATAATCATCGTGTAGTGGATGATGATGACTGTACAGCAGTGTGCGTCTGCATTATAAGTCTAAAATATTTTAGAAACGCAAACTTTAAAATAGTGTTACATTTAATTTTGTTTGTTATTTTAAACAGCAATGCTGTATCTTTATTTAAGATATGGCATACCAGAAAAAAAATAGTCTAGGTTCCAGGCGGGGGCTGGTACGGTCAACGGCACATCACGCTACCCATTTCCGGTCATTCCTCCTTGCTCTATTGCAAATAAATGTCATTTGACCAAAGCAAGATAAAAACGGGAATGGGTAGCCTGATGTGCTGTTGACTGTACGTTCCCCGCGTGTTGACCTATTTTTTTGTTAGCCTATCTTTGATGTTTTTGTGAGAGCGTCGTGGCCCAGTGGTTAAACACTCTGGCTCGGAACCCGATGGTACCGAGATCAAATCTGGCTGGAACACACCTACTTTGTGTTCTTTGTACAGTTTGCGGCTCACTCTCCGGTGATGGAAAACACCGATATGAAAACCTAAGCAACCTGTATAATGGCGGAGGGCTCGCCCCTCACCACGTTGGGTTTCAATTCTCTCGGCGAAATGTGGGCTTCTGAATGTTCCGTTCACCATAACGGCAACAATCAGTGTGCCTCTGACTAACCCATTAGGGATATGGTCGTGGGGGTATGTTATTGTTTCGTATATTTCAGATTTTAGTGACGTTTCAAATGACATACTACTTTGTGACTATAGTATTGCCATTGCTACGACCACTCTTTTAGTGATCATCACTCTTACTGTATGTTAAAGGGGCACCTTGTGCCGCTGAGATAAGACCAATTTTGCAATGGTTTTGTAAAGGTTAATTTGAGCGCCTCTGTACGTTCCCCGCGTGTTGACCGTTTTTTTACTATTCTATCTCTATTTAGATTTTAGTGATGTTTCAAATGGCATACTACTTCGTTACTGTTAGTAAAAGTAAGTAAAGTAAAAAATAATTTATTCAGTATCACTTGGTACAGTAAATTCAGTAAAATTAAACAGAAGCAAGAAAGTGTCACTGGAATGGTATCAGCTCAGCATAATATGCTGGGTGTCATAATAACACCGCAGCCTGTATTGCCTTTGCTCTCATCACTGATGCTAGCTGTACGTTGGTTGCAGGTGCAGGAATGTATGGAAAGCGGCGTGGCCCTTGCGGCGTTGAGCGCCGGGCTCGACGCGGCGCGCGTGCGCAGGGCGTTGGCGCGGCGGCTCCGGTCTACTGGTCAGTCTCATTTGTATACAGGGTGATTTGCAAGCACTTGCCCAATTTTTAGGAGCGACTTGGTATCAAGACTGAATAGATTTGCGTGTTTCTTTTATTTTTTGTGTTTTTATCAAGTGGATTTAAAAAATATATAATTTACTTTGCGATATTATTGCACGAGTTGAACTCACTTGTAAAAGTCATTTTTGTGGGCGATAATAAGCCTAATCCTTCATTGACTTACTTTTTAAGATATTTTAAAACATTTTTTAAGAAATACTACTAGGCTTTAAAAATACTATGTAAGTAGACGTAGTTTTATGTCGTAAAATAGAGCTTATTTTTAAAATTTGGTAAGTACTTGCATAGTTAACTATAGTTAGGTATTGTGACGGATTGTTTATAATAAAAAAAAAATATTCAAAAAAGACCCAACCTGTGAGGCTAGCACAAACAGTAACGACTGGCTCCTCCGCGGCGCACTCCTTCCGGGCATGAGCGTAATCTGTTACGCTGACGACACGCTCGTCACTGCCCGGGGGAAGTCCTTCAGGGACGCGGCTCCGCTTGCGTAAGTCGGAGGAGACCTCGTGGCCGACCGAATCGGTCGCCTCGGACTCACGGTGGCGCTCGAAAAGACCGAGGCCATCTGGTTCCATGGCTCGCGACAACCTCCGGCGCCACCTGACGCACAAATAGTGCTCGGTGGCGTCCGAACGGTGGTGAAGATCGAGATCAAGTATCTCGGTCTGATCCTCGATTCGAGGTGGCAATTTCTGCCCCACTTCCGGGAGTTGTCACCCAGGCTGCTGAGAGCGGCAAACAGCCTTCACTGGCTGTTGCCGAATATCCGCGGCCCGGGGTCCAAATGCCGGAGGCTCTACTCCGGCATTTTGAGGAGCATGGCTCTCTATGGCGCCCCGATCTGGGCGGCGGCCCTGTCTAAGAAGACGAACGTCCGCCTCCTCCGAGCGCCCCAGCGGGCGATAGCACAGCGGAGCGTGCGAGCATATCGCACCGTTGGTTTTCCCGCGGCCTGCGCGCTGGCGGGAAACGTTCCCTGGGAGTTAGAGGCGGACGTGTTGGCGGCCATGTACCGCTGGACGGCCGCCAAGAGGGCCGCGGGTGACCGCTTCTGCCCCGAAGAGCGGGAATCCGTCCGCAAGGAGGCTCAGGCAAGCCTGGTCCGGCTGTGGATGGCGGACCTAAGAGCTCCGGAGTCTGGCCAGCGGACGGTGGAGGCACTCGCTCCAGTGCTTGACAAGTGGCTGGAGAGGCAGCATGGGTCCCTCTCATACAGGATGGTGCAAATTATGACCGGGCATGGGTGCTTTGGCTCATTCTTGCACCGCATCCGCCGAGAGGCAGCCCCACTCTGCCATGAGTGCGGCGCTGTGGAGGACACGGCGCACCACACACTAGCGGTGTGCCAAACGTGGGCTCCACAGCGCATGGCGCTAGTCGCCAAGGTGGGCCAGGACCTCTCTCTGCCGAGCATTGTGATCGCAATGCTGGCAGACAAAGAGGCTTGGCGAGCGTTCGCCACCTTCTGCGAGGAGGTGATGACCGCTAAGAAAGCGGCGGAGCGGCTGCGGGAGCTTGATCCTGCAGCCGATGAGCTCCGCAGGCCGAGGAGGGGGGGAAGACGGCGCGCACCTGCTCGCCGTGTCGCACCCCTCCGTGGTAGAGGCCAGCCGGCGCGCGGTACGGGGGTACCGTTGCCGGCATTGCACAGGCCTAGACCACTGCCTGGTAGGGACGGCTCGACACCCTCGGCTGTCCCTACTGGCCCCCCCTCTCGAAGGGGGGGTCGCTTCCGGCCCGCCGTGTAGGCGGGCACCGTCCGGGAGAACGCGCACAGGGCTTATAGCTATACGGCGTATTCCCCCACTATGGACGAAGAGAGGGAGTAGTAGGGTTTTTAGTCGGTAGAGCCACTGGGTAGAGCATGCTCCCCGTGGAGAGTCCGACATAACCAGTCCAACCCCCCGGTTGGCGGGTATGCGTAAGTGCATTTCCCCTACTCAAAAAAAAAAAAAAAAGCACAAACAGTAAAGTCACTGTTTTTTTTCATTGTTGGTGTGTCAAAGAACAATGGAAAAAAAACCTACGTTTACTTTACCATTCGAAAACGTAAGCGTGCGTGCTAGCCTCATTAAAGTTTGCGTTTAAGTTTGCAACTGGTTCTTGCTTTTTGAGATATGTTTTTATATATAAAAAAGAAAAACAACACTTTTAAATATACTAATGACACATAAACTCATTCGAGTTTTACCGGGCATCAGCGTCGTCAACATTGGTTTTAAGTAGTTAATCTATTTTACAATCACTTCATTAAGCACTAAAACAAAATAAAAGGCAAAAAGAAGAAGGTAGGCAGTTATTTTAGCAACCAATGTCGTCACCGCCAACCCGCTCACGCACGCTGCGATATTTATTTATTTCGTCTAAGCTCACATCTATCTTTACAGGCGGGCCCAATACAATAGAAGAGCTACAAAACAATCTTCCTGCATCCCCCATTAGAAATACAGTTAATCGCCGTAACACAATACGTATAGCGTTATCCTTGTGAATTCACACAGAGAACAGTGAAATTAGTCAATCTTCTCTGCAATTTTATTTAAAGCACGTAGTGTGAGCGTTAGACGAGCCTAATTTAGAAGGTGGGTCCCGGCGGCATGGCCAGGCACTGCGGCTTGCGACGGCGTTTCACGTAGTTATCAGGTTATTGTTTAACTATCTATCTAATATATCTATAATCTGGTGACACTTTAGAACGCATACCATTTATTGCCATAATTTCATTTGCCATACATCAATTGGCATAATCATCGAAAAGCATAATTTTTATTGGCATAAATTTTAAATCGCATAATCATTTTAATGCATAATAGTAATAAGGCATAACATCAAAAGGCATAATCATCACTATGCATACTTTCGTTGACCATAACTTCAATAAGCATACTTTAAAACGCATAATGTCAGTACGCATAACTATCAAAAGACATAATGTCACTATGCATAACTATTAATATTCATAATTTTGTTTGACATAATATTAAAAAGCCTAATTCACATAAGAGCATCTTTTCTACTTCAGGGCAAATCCGACTCAGCCAACCCCGACACCACGTGGTACTTGTTTTGCCCTACCCCAAGAGTGTAATTTAAACCCGCGTAGGCATGGAGGGGCGAGGCGGCCCGCGGGCTGAGGAGCAGGTGGCTATGAGCGAAGCGCCGCGGCTGAGGCTGGCCGGCGAAGCCGGCCAAAAAGCCGAAGCTGGGGTGCTGAGCGAAAGCCATCTGTGACGATTAGCACGCGTGGGACCGCCGGAGCCCCGCAATGCCGGAGCCGTGACAGAATTCTTTTGCTGTCTACATTTCACTATGAGCAAAATAATTAATATACTATTAATATACTAATCACTATGAGCAAATGATATATTAAAATTTTGTTAATAAACTAAATGAAGGCGGTTTTCGGACAAGTGCTCTTTGGATTTTTTACATTTACATTACATGCTGCTTGCGTTTAACATGTAATATTTGTAAGCTGCATAATAAATGTATGCTTTTTGAAATTATGGTAAATGAGTGTTATGCCTTTTGAAAATATGGATTTTGACACTTATGCTTATCAAAAGTATGCCTTTTGAGGATTATGTCTTTCGAATATTATGGCAAATAAAAATTATGCCTTTTGATACTTATGGTTAGTGAAATTATGCCTTTTGATGAGTATGCCTTACGAATTTCGGCCATGTTATGGTATGCGTTATGAAGTTATGCTTTTAGGAATTATGGCAAGTGATGATTATGGCTATCAACATTATGCATTGTGATTTTATGACCAAAAATGTTATGCGTTTCATTAGGTAACCCTATAATCTATCTATCTCGCCACATGCGAACTACAACTGACGTAACCTGATGAGGTGTCAAGTAATGCTGGTTTGGTTCCTTTTTCGTGGTGACGAAAAATGTGTAGTAGGTTGGGGGTGTGGTCGATAAGGTTGGTCGGAGGATCCTCCCTTGTCTATGGTGGATGAGGAATTACAACACTGTTCCTCATATCCCCATAAGTGTTTGTCATCTAACTATATGTTCCCATGTTGTAGGAATCCCATTCAATTCATCTGAGGCGTTGATCGATGCAGTTCTGGACGCTCAGCTAAACGAAGAGGCGTGGAGCGTGGCGCCGCCGAGCCACCGCCTTGCAAGGGACATCCTTGCCGAGACGCTGCAGGAGTTTGCGCCCGGACAAGGGTAATATAGTTATAGCGAAATAACATTCAGTCATATAAAATCAAACTTGTATAATCAAATATTTACAACATAAGGAAAATAGAATAATGTAAAATTGATTATTTACAACAACTTAAAATGAGAAACAATAGTCCAAGCAAATAATTTTCTTTTATCGCGCGCGTCTAATTTTATTAGTGGCCAGGCCACAAGGAGTTTGTATGCGCCTTGTCGCCACAAGGCGAAAGCTAGTTTCACATTAAAGATAGGAAAACCAGAAAAAGACATTCGGTCTTGGCTTCAGCCGAGAATCCCACCCTTGTCTTTCGCAAACCGGGCGACTGCACTAACCACTGTGCTATCGAGACCATCAACAGACTGGCCGATTTTTTCTGGTATATTTTACCTGGCTGCCAGGTTTTATTTACCAATGTTCAGGTATATACCTTAAACACACGAAAAAAACATTATTGCAAATATTTGACTTTCGGTTAATGAAACTAGGTTTTTAATAGGGTATTTTATTTTAGCATTAGAGATAATGCATTATCCATTATTATTATTATTAATAAAATAACATAGTTTTATATTCATCGGAAGCAAAAATGACATCGAAAGTGTCAAAATTCTGGCTTAAAGTTGAAAATCACGAGAAAAAATCGGCAATGGAAATGATGCAAACATCATTTTGAAATACTAAAAATATTACAATATTAATATTTGCTGTCAATTTCTTTGCAGCATTTCCGAGTTTATAATTCCCTCCCAATGGGACGACAGACCGGAAAGCCAGAGGTCTCAGTCCACAACCCCCCCTCGTTCGCCCTCACCGGAGCCCGTCCGACCAAGATTGCCAATGCGTAATATCAGAGATAGAGATACGAGAGAAAATAGAGATACGAGAGAAAACAGAGATACGAGTGAAAACGGAGATAGAGGGACAGTAGAAGAGGCAAAGAATACAGTGCAAGTTGCTAGTACACAGAAAAGTGAGAGTGAGAATAAAGAGGAAAGTCCGGTTACTGAGAAGGCTTTGTCTCTTGAAGAGGAGAATAGGCAGCTGAAGGAAGCGAGGTTGTGTAAGGTGTGCATGGATAGTGAGGTGAGTTGAGTTGAGTTTAATAAGGATTGATAACATGTACTTTATTTATTCTGAGTTTCCGATATTTAAGATAGACACTTGACAATCGAAACCCAACGACAACCAAACGATTGTTTTTTTTTATTTCGTGACTTCAGGTGCCTCTCTCAATATTTATAAGTAGTGGCGTTCTGTCAAAATTATAGTCAATACACAATATTTTATTGCATTTCACAGTGTAATTTACACATACTAAACTAAACTTTTGTTTTACTTCATTCATGGAAAAATACGCCCGTACACGTCACGATAATATCGCTCGAGTTAAACTACAAATGTAGCAGTCATTTTTGTGCACGAAAATTTTCTTTTTTCACGCTACCCCGAAAAGAAAAAGCGATGAAGACGTAGTATTAATCTATGAAGTTTATTTTGAAAATTTGACAACCCTGTATACAAACATAATGCGACTTTTCTACCTCTGAGCTCTTGACGTGGTTGGCAAGCTGGCCCCTAGAATAGGCTTCTAACACTTAAACGACTCCAGTTAAACTTAGACCTTATTGCCTCAGGTTAGCGTGGTATTCCTGCCGTGCGGGCACTTGGTGTCGTGTGCGCGTTGTGGCGCGGCGCTGGCGGCCTGTCCGCTGTGTCGCTGCGGCGTCAAGGCGCTGGTGCGCGCCTACCTCGCCTGACGCCCTGAACCGCAGGTCAGACACCTGAACTAGCCAACTTAGACCTTATTCCCTTAGGTTAGCGTGGTATTCCTGCCATGTAGACACTTGGTGTCGTGCCGCTGCGGCGTCAAGGCGCTGGTGCGCGCCTACCTCGCCTGACGGCCTGAACCGCAGGTCAGCACACCTGGACTAGCAAACTTAGACCTTATTCCCTTACGTTAGCGTTGTGTTCCTGCCGTGCTACACTTGGTGTCGTGTCGCTGCGGCGTCAAGGCGCTGGTGCGCGCCTACCTCGCCTGACGGCCTGGATCGCAGGTCAGACACCTGAACTAGCAAACTTAGACCTTATTCCCTTAGGTTAGCGTGGTGTTCCTGCCGTGCTACACTTGGTGTCGTGTCGCTGCGGCGTCAAGGCGCTGGTGCGCGCCTACCTCGCCTGACGCCCTGAACCGCAGGTCAGACACCTGAACTAGCCAACTTAGACCTTATTCCCTTAGGTTAGCGTGGTATTCCTGCCATGTAGACACTTGGTGTCGTGCCGCTGCGGCGTCAAGGCGCTGGTGCGCGCCTACCTCGCCTGACGGCCTGAACCGCAGGTCAGCACACCTGGACTAGCAAACTTAGACCTTATTCCCTTACGTTAGCGTTGTGTTCCTGCCGTGCTACACTTGGTGTCGTGTCGCTGCGGCGTCAAGGCGCTGGTGCGCGCCTACCTCGCCTGACGGCCTGGATCGCAGGTCAGACACCTGAACTAGCAAACTTAGACCTTATTCCCTTAGGTTAGCGTGGTGTTCCTGCCGTGCTACACTTGGTGTCGTGTCGCTGCGGCGTCAAGGCGCTGGTGCGCGCCTACCTCGCCTGACGGCCTGAACCGCAGGTCAGACACCTGAACTAGCAAACTTGGACCTTATTCCCTTAGGTTAGAGTCGTATTCCTGCCGTGCGGGCACTTGGTGTCGTGTCGCTGCGGCCTCAAGGCGCTGGTGCGCGCCTGCCTCGCCTGACGGCCTAAACCGCAGGTCAGCACACCTGGACTAGCAAACTTAGACCTTATTCCCTTACGTTAGCGTTGTGTTCCTGCTGTGTAGACACTTGGTGTCGTGTCGCTGCGGCGTCAAGGCGCTGGTGCGCGCCTACCTCGCCTGACGGCCTGGATCGCAGGTCAGACACCTGGACTAGCAAACTTAGACCTTATTCCCTTACGTTAGCGTTGTGTTCCTGCCGTGTACACTTGGTGTCGTGTCGCTGCGGCGTCAAGGCGCTGGTGCGCGCCTACCTCGCCTGACGGCCTGGACCGCAGGTCAGTACACCTGAACTAGCAAACTTAGACCTTATTCCCTTAGGTTAGCGTGGTGTTCCTGCCGTGCTACACTTGGTGTCGTGTCGCTGCGGCGTCAAGGCGCTGGTGCGCGCCTACCTCGCCTGACGGCCTGGACCGCAGGTCAGTACACCTGAACTAGCAAACTTAGACCTTATTCCCTTAGGTTAGCGTGGTGTTCCTGCTGTGCTACACTTGGTGTCGTGTCGCTGCGGCGTCAAGGCGCTGGTGCGCGCCTACCTCGCCTGACGGCCTGGACCGCAGGTCAGTACACCTGAACTAGCAAACTTAGACCTTATTCCCTTAGGTTAGCGTGGTGTTCCTGCCGTGCTACACTTGGTGTCGTGTCGCTGCGGCGTCAAGGCGCTGGTGCGCGCCTACCTCGCCTGACGGCCTGGACCGCAGGTCAGTACACCTGAACTAGCAAACTTAGACCTTATTCCCTTAGGTTAGCGTGGTGTTCCTGCCGTGTACACTTGGTGTCGTGTCGCTGCGGCGTCAAGGCGCTGGTGCGCGCCTACCTCGCCTGACGGCCTGGACCGCAGGTCAGACACCTGAACTAGCAAACTTAGACCTTATTCCCTTAGGTTAGCGTGGTGTTCCTGCCGTGTACACTTGGTGTCGTGTCGCTGCGGCGTCAAGGCGCTGGTGCGCGCCTACCTCGCCTGACGGCCTGGACCGCAGGTCAGTACACCTGAACTAGCAAACTTAGACCTTATTCCCTTAGGTTAGCGTGGTGTTCCTGCCGTGCTACACTTGGTGTCGTGTCGCTGCGGCGTCAAGGCGCTGGTGCGCGCCTACCTCGCCTGACGGCCTGGACCGCAGGTCAGTACACCTGAACTAGCAAACTTAGACCTTATTCCCTTAGGTTAGCGTGGTGTTCCTGCTGTGCTACACTTGGTGTCGTGTCGCTGCGGCGTCAAGGCGCTGGTGCGCGCCTACCTCGCCTGACGGCCTGGACCGCAGGTCAGACACCTGAACTAGCAAACTTAGACCTTATTCCCTTAGGTTAGAGTGGTGTTCCTGCCGTGCGGGCACTTGGTGTCGTGTCGCTGCGGCGTCAAGGCGCTGGTGCGCGCCTACCTCGCCTGACGGTCTGGACCGCAGGTCAGACACCTGAACTAGCAAACTTAGACCTTATTCCCTTAGGTTAGAGTGGTGTTCCTGCCGTGCGGGCACTTGGTGTCGTGTCGCTGCGGCGTCAAGGCGCTGGTGCGCGCCTACCTCGCCTGACGGCCTGGACCGCAGGTCAGACACCTGAACTATCAAACTTAGACCTTATTCCCTTAGGTTAGAGTGGTATTCCTGCCGTGCGGGACTTGGTGTCGTGTCGCTGCGGCGTCAAAGCGCTGGTGCGCGCCTACCGCGCCTGACGGCCTGAACGCAGGTCAGTGCACCTGAACTAGCAAACTTAGACCTTATTCCCTTAGGTTAGCGTGGTGTTCCTGCCGTGTACACTTGGTGTCGTGTCGCTGCGGCGTCAAGGCGCTGGTGCGCGCCTACCTCGCCTGACGGCCTGGACCGCAGGTCAGTACACCTGAACTAGCAAACTTAGACCTTATTCCCTTAGGTTAGCGTTGTGTTCCTGCTGTGTAGACACTTGGTGTCGTGTCGCTGCGGCGTCAAGGCGCTGGTGCGCGCCTACCTCGCCTGACGCGCCGCCACTGGCCTGCAAGTCAGTACTACACTTAGGCTGCCCTCCGTTTCTTCTTAAACAACACACGCCAAGTCAGGCGAAGGATGGTTTTCCAAGTGGGGTTGGTAAGCCAAAAAAAAAACATATCTTCATTCCAATACATCTGTTACAAATACTTTCCAATTGTCAAATTAACAAAAGAAAATTACAAACTTAAATAATATGGATGTACAAAATACACAAGTACACAAACATAATTTGTTCTAACTTTGTTGTTTGATTCTACCACCGGTGTCGGACTGTTTTTGTACTGAGAAGAACGTGCAAGGAATTTACTCTTTTCATATACATTTTCTAAAAAGTTAGTAAAATGTAATTTAAAAAGAAAAGATTTGCTTAAGCACACTAACAATCTATACTTATAATAAATCTGTAGAGGCCCAATTCTGTACATGAAATACCGGATGCGGCAATTGAACTGTCCATATTAAAAAAATAAATATTTTTATTTACTTTGAATATTTATTAATGTATTTTTTACATATGAAAATAAAAGGTCCAAAATTATATTCTTATTCATTCTAATGGAATACAACCGCCTTTAGCTTTCACTACAAGCTTGAGTCTCTTTCTGAATGAAGCGCAGGCTGCTCGAACAACGTCGTCATTTAAACGGTTCCATTCTCGTGTAACGAGTAGTTTTGAGCGCCTCCACTGATGTGTGTTTTTTAGCACAGGCCTTCGCCTGTAAAACACCCCAAATACAAAAGTCTGTAGGGTTTAAGTCGGGCGAAGACGATGGCCACATATCTCGGTCGATCAGCACAGGAACGTTCGCTTTCAACCAATTCTGCGTCCCATTTGCTCTGTGCGATGGCGCCGAGTCTTGCTGGAACGTCCAACGCTCCAAACCAAATGTCTTGCGTGCCCACGGTATCAATCCTGTTTTTAAGACTTCATTTTGATAGATTTGTTGATTTATTTTGGCTTGGTTGCGACCCATTGGTAGAAAAACAAGCGGAGAACGTCCTTTTTCGGACACCGCCGCCCATACCATGATTTGGTCGGCTCCTTGCCGTGGAGTGACTCTCAGTTCATCTGAATGATCGCTGACACGTTCTTTCAACCACACACGGTCATTTTGTTTGTTGAGAAACTGCTCAACACAGAAAGTTTTCTCATCTGAAAATACCAAGTTGGGAAGCTCGCCAGTGTCGAGCAAGCGAATCAGCTCCTTTGATCGAGCCAGCTGTTTGCTTTTTTGCAAAGCAGTGAGTTCTTGCGAAAAGTTTTTTTTTAATGGTTTAACCTTAAGCTTTTCCTTTAATATACGACGAACGTTGCGGTCGCTCACTTTAAGATCCTGGGCGAGCTGATTTGCTGAGCGCCCTGGATTTCTGCGTAAACGATGTCGCACCTTTTCGACAACTGCTGGCGCCGTTGCAGTACGGCGTCGACCGCCCCCGTAGCGTTTCTTAACACTCCCAGTCTCGTTAAATCTTTGGATAGAACGACGCACAAATTTTTCGTTCAATTGAAGATTTGGAAGCGCTCGACGAATGTCGATGTTCGATTTTCCCTCCAAATAAAGAGCAATCACTGAATTGCGTTTTAAATCCAATATTTTAAAATTGAAACGTTTCTTCTCACGACCGAATGGTTTTGAAGTAACATAGATAATGTGTCACAGATTATTTTTTTAAATTTTTGCCGCGTTCGATTCAGTAGTTCGAATTTTAAAATAGTTACAAGGACACGGACAGTTCAATTGCCGCACCCGGTATATAACTAACAAGGGGTGATTCGGGATCGCTACTGATGCCAAAAATGCAATCAGTAAAATTATTGTCTGTCTGTCTTTCTGTCTGTCTGTCTGCTGTATGTTCGTTATAGAAACAAAAACCTTCCTATCTCAAAGAACCTTTTAAATTTCTTCATAACACTCATGATCGTCATCTTCGCTCTACTAATAACTTACTTCTTTCCACACCTCCTCATCGCACCGACTTCTTTGCCTACTCTTTCACTGTGCAAGCGACACGGCTCTGGAATTCTCTGCCTTCTACAATCAGAGTGTCTCAGACCAAACATAGTTTTAAGAAACGAGTTCGTGAACATTTTTCATAGTTGTGTTTATATTTGTCTATTAGTATGTATTTTAATATTGTATGCATCTTTAGTATTGTATCATATATATTTATATATATGTATATATATTATATATATTCATATATATTTATATATATGAATATATTCGATAAATACTGTATATGTAATATATATATACAGTATTTATCGAATATCGCAGTAATTTGTTTTAGCCTCCTACGATTCCATATATTTCACCGCACCCGAACTAAATAATCTCTGCACGACCCAAAGGTTGACTGGTAGAGAATGCCATATGGCATTAAGTTCGCCTATTGTACCCTATTTGTGCAATAAAGTTTAAATAAATAAATAAATAATAAAAACTACTAGACAGATTTTAACGAAATTTGGCACAATTATTCCTCATACCCTTAGGCAGGTTATTGTATACTTTTCATTACGCTACGATGAATAGGAGCAGAGCAGTGAAAGGTAACATAGGGCAAAACAGGAAAAAATACTCCATTTTGTACACGTAAAAATTACTAGATGGATTTAAATTAAACTCTACAGTAATATAGTTTATGTATCTGAATAAGGCGTTACAATTACAATTTATAAAGATATATCACATTTTTCTTAACTGAAGTCCACGCGGACGAAGTTGCTGGCGGCCGCTAATTTAACAATAAATGAAGTGGATCAAATACTTAACTAAAGGGAATATGTAAAAATGCTCAATGGATTCTTGAAGTCGATTCAGTCAAAAATTGAAACTGCAAAACCTTCTCGCTATCCAGGAATCAAACCTGTCGGTTTTTTAAACAAAACACTTGCCTTGCCACTTGCCATCGCCATCTTGTAGTGTCGATCATGAAGATCAAATTCTAGGAAGATTTATATTATATGGCTAATAAATAACCTGTTGAAAGAAGATTAAAAATATTTTCTTTTATACTTTGTTTCAGAGTCAAGAATTGAACATTGGTGTTCATCAAATGGTGTCTCGAAGACACGTTGGTTCATTCAAGTGCATTAGCCGCCAGTGTTCTGTATCTGTTTAAATCTGACTATAGGGGTATTAGGTATGTACTAGTTTAATTATGTATCTAGACCGGTCCGAGCAGGCCTTTCTGTGGTTTACACTTTAAGTGTGAAGAGGAAAAATATTTTAACAAAAAAACTACTTAACTTACTTACTTTCTGAATGCAAATGCTTAATTTGCTGCTGGCAATACCAGAATTATTTAATATATTGCTGGACTATTTGCGAAGTGTCCTCAATTCCTCATGAATCCCATCATCAGAACTGGATTTTGATAAAAATGGGACCAATTTCGAAAGATTGAGAGAGAGACCTAACATTCTAACTGTTATATTAAAATCATTTGAACTAGTAATGTGGTAGCTGAACTAATATGATTCTGGTCCTTTATAATAGTTGTTAAGTACCCAATAGACAAGTCCGCGAGGCGTGAGTAAATATTATGTTATGTCATAACAAAAAAAAATGTTTAATATATTCGTCGGTATGAAAACCCCTCTAAATAGAACAGAAAGGGCCGCGCTTACGGCGATCAAACTATATGTAAGATATTCATTACTTGTAGGCCTACATAAGATGTATGCTTGTAGTGTGTATCAGTGATATTCTAAAACATTAAAACTATTAAAGTGTATTTATAACCGAAAATAAACTTAGACACATGAGAAAAAGCATTTTTATTTTGAACCATGAAAAAGTCTCCCATTTGTAAAATATCCTTTGTTTTACTCCACCTAACATTACACTTGTCTGCTTTCCCGCCGTATTGACGTGATAACGTCTTTAAAATCGTTTTAGTCGGGTGACATGTTCAGAAACTTGTGTCACACCAAAACCTCACGAGCGCGATCGCAGGTAGGTATACGAGAGAGAGAGACGGACCGATCTCCCGCCTCATCTCGAGCGCTGCCAGTCATTCCGTGAAATGCCGTTATCACGTCACACACAACATCTCGATCGTAAACCTACTTTACAAACAACCAATTTTTTTTTCTATTTTACTCGCATTTCTTTTAATAAATGGACTAGCTCCAGTAAATAAATGTTTATAAAATCTGTGTATGAAATCCATATTCAAATAAAGTACCAAACAAATATAACCGTAGGTTCCATTGCAACGGCAGTGATAACTAATGAATACACCGTTAGGTTTTTTTTTTTTTAGCATTAGGGATAATTCATTATCATCAAATCAACCAAACTGATCAAGACCGAATGCCTTTTTCTGGTTTTCCTATCTTTTGAATACACTGTTGTTTTTAAAACGTTCGTCTTAATAACTAATTATTGACAACAATATAGTTTTTTTTCTAGAATTTAATTTTACGGAGTCTGTGATCGGCAATAGTGAGCCCGGTTTGTGATCACATTCTCTTATGACGCTTTGACTTTATCCCTTTTATAAGGTTTTTTCAAAGTCCCTTCCGTTTCAAGTCGTAGGTAGTCGTCAAATATATGACTTTAATTGAAATAACGACTAGCATACTCGATCACTAGACTGGCGAGAACCTGCATGTGGCGTAACCGCGAAGCAAAGCTGTCTTCCTCGTCGCTACACTTTCCTAACGTATTGTGTAACCACATGTATGCTTGTATGGGGAATGGTTATGAAAAGTCAATAAAACAATTTATCTATAAGGGAGCGTCTACATCAAATTGAACAGCCTACGACATGAAAAAAATTGTTCAACATCGATTTTTTTTATTAAAACAAATATTTTTTGGGAACAGCTTGGAGAGTCGATCATTCTGAAATTAATTACCATCATCACACATCTTTGTTCTAATTGTCCGAATTCTACCTAAGTACCTAATTAATGTGGCGGATGTAGCCGTTCTTAGAGCAAACTTTCATCGGATACTTAGGTTTCATATTTTAGTGCAAATATTGAAAACACTATGTAAAATAAAATAAGTAGGCCTACTTGAATAACAACATACAAATGTTGATGCTCGTTGGAATCCGGTAGACATGTTAATAATGTTGAACATTCAGTGAAATGGGGAAGCGAGCCAGCCAGCTATAGCTCCATTCTGCCAACAGTCATGTTATTGTTACATTCCGCATAATGATCGTGGACATTGACGGACTTATGAGGCAATATACATGTACCTTACACGGTTTTGTTTAAGATTCCGTCAAAGTACAAGCTCGTTACAAAAGGAGGATGGAATTCGGAGTGATTGTGCCGCATGAAGATCAAAGGCGACTTTTTTGGGACAAAGGTGAAGTGCGTGTGAGAGGTAGGTATGCGCGGGCGCCGCCGTCTGCGTCTGGCCCGGAATAGCGCTAACCGAAATAGCGTAGACGCGAGACGCAGCGTTGGAACTAATATTAATATGCGAAAGTCGCGCACCTTACTGCAGGATGCAGTGATTCATGGAAACGCCTGCTCTTAACTATACTAGTAAACATGAATGCTAGCAAATATATGTGTTACTAGTGAGCGTCCTGGCTTATGTTAAGCAGTCCTCATGCCTGTGTCGCCCGAGGCTGAATCTTGGGGATTAAAAAGGGTGAAAATACCTGAACCCTGAAGGGCTCTAAGTAAGGGCAGGCAGGGCAACAGCCGTATGACGAAGGGAAATGCAGTTAAGTAGGACACAGTTTATTTATTTTGGTATAATTTCGCGAGAATTACACAATAGTAGATTATGCCACAAGGGCTTAAAGAAGTGTATTATGTCCCGGGCGTCATGAACCCCGAGTATGAGGGATTCTACGGTTAACTACCGAGCGGAGCGAGGAATACGCTCTTTTAAATCATTGATTTAGGTTAGATAACACTTTTTCATTAATATCTCCTAAGAGGGTAGAGTGGATTTATCTGGGTTTGAATTTAAGCGACTCAATTACAATCTTTGGTACGTTCATTTTATCAGCACAAGACTCAGGAGCTATTTGAGCCGTTGGCGCCTTTTTTCTTTCTTTGGCATCTATTTTGTTAGTGGCCAGTACGTCATTCGAACTCAGGATAAAATCTCATTGCACCTAAACATTTTTGACTACACGGTTGCATTCCAAATTCAAATCACTTTAATCCCTAGGGAAATAATGAAATTCAGTACAACATTATGTCCCGGCTAGACCGTAGGGCTATAATGACCTACTTTAGGACAGGTTTACATGACACATAATGTCCCGAGCAGGTAGTATAAAAAATACATCATTACACCACAATAAAGAGCAAAGAACTGAAACAAAAATATAAATATCTGAAAAGGAAAGAAGAGGAATCCTTTCTAAAATTAAATATTTAAAAGTACAATTAATTGAAAATATAAACATAAAAAAGGTTTGTCGCCAACATGCTTGTTCCACTAGGTACCTACGTCGTGTTTTGTAACTCTTATGTGATAGAATACACCAGTAAACTACTAACTATGACGAAATATCGCAACGCAACGCGCTAACGAGACCTCACCTTTAGATTTCCAAGTGTTTAGTGTACCATGGCAACGGTCAGCTTTGGTTTGAAAACGCGATTTGTAATCTAGTTCGAATCATAACCTGGATATTGGTATTTCGTAGTAGGACACTGAATTCACAAACAGCTCCTGTTGAAGTTAATATCATTCGCATAAAACTGATGATTTTATTCCCACCCAGCAAGCAGTAGTCAGGACTCAGGACCCATGTTTTATGTACCCTGTCGGAATACAGGCCGCCTTTAGTATACTATGTGGTACGCCTATGTGCAGTAGAGGAAGTCTTGCTGCTGTTAATGATGTTCATAAATATGCTGGTCTTAACTCTATGTTCAAAGTTGGTTTGTAGGTTGTTGCCCTGTAATCTGTAAATAGGAGTAGGGTAATTAACACAAGCACACAATCATGCAGGAAAATGAGCTACTTGTAATGGATACAAATAGCACAGTCGGAATTAATAAACTCATTTGGACGCTCAGTTAAGTAGACGTGATTAAAAATAACTAATGAAAAAGGTTAATCCCCTTATTCATAGAAACTAAAGCCAGTTTAGGTTCAGCAATTGACGTTTTCTGTTATTTACTCGCGAATTCGACAGCTAAAATAATGGTGGAGACATAACGTTATAAAAATGATGATTTAGGGTATAGCTTGGCAAAAAAGTCCTGAAACGGAACTAAAAAATATTATCACTGGCAATACTGTGTTTAAAAAAAGAAAATTGGGAAATTAGCACCTTTTAGCTAATTGATACTTTTTTATTGAATTTAGGTTTTAATTTCAATTTTCAAGGCAGTGTCTGAGCCAGCTTTAAGAATATATCTCCAGATTAAAGGAGAAAATCATGATAACACGTGGTTAAAATAGAAAAGGGTTATTTTATTAACAACGAGGACAAACTTTAAATAAGCAAATCGACTAGTAATCATACACCTACAAGATGACAGTATAATACTAGCATGAGCGACTCATTGGAACGAAGTACAGCTTAGAATTTTCAAGCCAAGCCATAGATTAAGATTTTTCTGGTTTCGAATATTTAGACCACATTTTTCTATACCCTAATTATAATACATTATTAAAATTTTGCTACTTTCTTCTTTCAATTTATTACTTAGTAGTTGGGAACCGCCCTGACAATGTGTTTGTATGTAATGGGAATCAACTGTTTGGTGCCATTCCCTTCCCATTTCTGCCACCTAACGGCTCACGAATTAGTAAACTATCATAACTGTTTGTGTCGTAGTATACGGGGTGACCACATTAACGATAGTGGCGCCCCTATTAATTTCACGACTTTTTTGCCAGGCTGTAAGTTGCATCATAGTAGAAGTTGAAGTTAAAGTTTTTGTCAAATTTGACAATTTTGGCGTCATTTTTGGGCCTAACCGGTACTTTAACTGAAATTTGGAAGTTTGTTATTGTTAAAGTCAGATGGTGCAACCCAACCTTAGAGTTGTTTGAGTTTTAATCACTAAGGGGTAAGCATACAGACGACATGAAATCACATTCTGTTTACCAGTATCACTGTTCATCAGTGATTTGTTAAATCTTAGCTCGAACGTGTCAAGATATCGGAAATGTTAAGAATTTCTCGCGTCACCCAAGAGAGGGCGCCACTAGGTCCATTCCGGCTTAGGCGCAGATTTAAAGCGTTGGCGTGGTGAGTCAGCGGGCGAAGGTGGAATTAATTAGCTCCGGCAATGCATAGACGCAGCGTCCTTGCAAGGCTGTTGGGTCGATCACGTGCCTCGCTCTCGGGTCCTACTCGTTGGTACTGGTAGATCGAAACACTACTTGACCGTAACACTGCCGGTCTCAGCTGACCTCTCTTTATTCACATACACAGTTTGACAATTCTTTTTGTATTGTTTAAATCCAAAAAACAGGTCGAAGCAGCAGCTCTTGCTTCAGCCTTCTTGTTCTAGCTCGAGGTTTTGTCTCTAGGAGAAAAATAAATAAATTGAAGAGTCTGAAAAAGAGATAGAGCTTCGTGGCTCAGTGGTTAAGCATTCTGGCTCAGAGCCCGCGTGGTCATGAGTTCAAATCTTGCCGGAACACTAGGTAGTTTTTAATCATTAGTCTAATTTGCTGCTCGCTCCTTACCATGTTATCAAATTCAGCGAAATGTGGGCTTCTAAATGTTAGCTTCACCATGACGGCAACAAACAGTGTGCCTCTGACCATCCCGTTTTTTATAAAGTCGTAAGCATATGTTTATGTTATGTTATTAAAGAGTCGTAAGGCATGCGATTTAAAACGTGACATATAAGTGTGTTTGCTCGTCACATTAGCGAAGCCATAGGGTTCTATACATAGGTTCATAATGATCATGAAAACATGACATGCTTTTAAAGTAGTTGTTATCATCATTATTGATTACCTACTCAAACTCCTGATTGATATTTCAATTATCACCAAGACGTAGGTGACTTAAATGATACCACGTGTAAAGTATTTGCGTCTTAAATATAATGTTAATGCTAGATTCACAGGTCCATATTAAATTATTACATAGCTATGTTATAATTATCGCGGCTGCCATTGAGGAATATGGTAATATTTACCTGCTATGTTATTTATGGTTTAACGATTTATGCCAGCTAAAATAAGATGTGCTTGGATGCTTTTTCCTGTTTTAATCCAGTAAATTGAACAATTAATTAAATAAAATTCTTAAGCAAAACGTGTCCCAGACAGAACGTTAAAAAACGCCATCTTATGGACATCGGGCTCAGGATTGTTGCCGATGCGTTCATACCACATTCAATTTGGAATTAGATTCTACTTTCCCCCCTAAATCGGTTTAGAACACACACACACACACAGACACTTTTAGAATAATGGAAAATAAAACTGCATAACTGAAACTGAAGGCCCATGGAATTCATGTCATTTTATGTGTTCTTTAGCAGATGTGTTTCTGCCAAAATGTGGGCTTCATATTTTGACGTTTCAAATTAAAAAAAAAAGGAACTGGTCTTGGTCATCTACTACTTAATGAAAATTCATATTGCATAACCATAGCAAGAGTGCATATAGCATTAAGCAATTGTGTGTAAGTTCACTACATTTATAAACATTTGCAACGCAAATTATACACCTACGTTTGTATACTTTCAGCAGTAAGTAAAAGAAACAAAGCATTGTATGATCAAAACAACATTCAGAGTGTATTTTTAAAGCACTTTTAATTCCATTTAGTCAGTAACTCTTGCCGTAAAGCAGACTGCCGTCCACCCACCTCGGCTTGCTTGAGGCGCGAGCGCAATTATATGACGGTATCACACTGAATACTTATTTATTTCGATTGTGGACTTTATTTAAAGCGTGTTAAAGTCTGGTTATAACTAAAGCTTTTATCCAGAGATGTGCGTTGCGAATCGCCGGCGCCAACCATAACCGTCTTTGGATCAGGAATAGAGCGGCGAACATATGGCTTAATTTATGGAGAGACTCATTACAAGTAAATTAGCGTGACATCGTTCAGCTCACCTCACTCCTGAGTTGTCTAATTAAGAACAAAGCAAAATTACCCGTACTGTCGAGGACATTACCCTATTAGTATTGAAGACGTTTTAAAGTTCGGATCTCTTGGTTGTTTTAAGACTTGCGTTATTTCAGATGCAATTTATTTTAAGTTGTTTTGACATTTTTAGTGTTGTTTAAGCTATTTTCTGCCTGCGACCTTTTGAAGGAAACAATGACCTTTCCTCTGGTTAGCGGGCAGGCATGTCACAAACATTTGTTTTTTCAAAAGCCATCGATCGCGTGACCTATTCAAGCGTTCGGTAGCTTTTTAAAACAAATATTTAGATGACATCATTCATATTAAGAAAGTTTTATTTTTAACAAGCCTTTCTTGTGCTTTCGTCATACAAAATTTTGATATGCAGATTTTCATTACTAAAAAGTGTGCAAACATTTAATATTTTTTGGAACCTAAACATACATAAAACATCCTAACATGCATATAAACACCCAGACACAGAACAAACGCTAGTTCATTGTTGGCGATCGAACTCTTACCTTACACTTATTTCAAAGACAGGTCAACCAAATTAGATTCAGGTACCTTACTCCATAATAAAAGTAGGCTTACAGTTTAAGTGGTTACCCGTTGCCAGTAATTGCAGCCCGTTGATAAACAATAAGAACAACATGAAATTGATGCATGTGATCTGCAACAACAAAACTCTCGATGAATGACATATCGCAACGCAGTCGAGTGTTTTATCAGGCTGATAAATAAAAAAGGGCGCCAGCTGGTTTGTAGAATTCCTTGTGTAGCAAGTTAGGCGTGGGCGCCGTCGGTGACTCAGAGGCACTCCTTAGCCCAACAAAGTCGCGAAGCCGTTGCGTTGCCGATCCTAATGTACACACGTATATAGTCATAGGATACCCAGTCTGCTTATGGAGAGGCACTGTATTGTTACATTTGTTAGGTATTACTATATTTTAATTAGTGTCTTGTTTAAATATAGACGAATGGTTTTTTTACATTTCGTCGTTTAAGTTCCAACACCACGTATGTCATTTTTAGCAACTTTTCAGGGCAGACAAAAACGAATTGACAAACGTAGGTACTGTTCCCATGGGATAGTGTCTATCATGCTGTTATTTTTAAAAAGGATTTTATTGGTCATACCTGGATTCTGATTGGACTAAACGACGCGTCTTTAGATGCTTCAGCGAATGGCATCAAAATGTCAAAATCGCCAACAAATGACATAGATACGTAGTGTTAGAACATAAACGACGATTGGCAAAAAGACGTGTCTTTTGTTTCCTAATTTTAATGGTACCTTAAAATAAATGAGAACTTATTTCTACTTGTAGTTTCACTGAAATAGGTATGCGCTCAGCCTTTGTCTTATCAGAATCGAGATTATCTGGTATCTTTTCATAATCATCTGATTAGAAGAATATGACGCTGTTGAAACTGCATTATCGCAGTGCTGTTAATACCTATTTTTTTAAAATGTGAAATGTAGGTCCACAACTTGAGTTCTGCTCTTATGGCCGCTGGTTGTTTTCATGTAAATAAATACTGGTTACCTGATTAATGCATAATTTATGGTATAGTAAACTACAAGTGTTTCTCAGAACCTAGGGTCGAATGCTATACCTACTAGCCGGATACTTTCTAATAAATGACTTCAATTTGTCAGCATACCTACCTAATTGATCGCATTTCACTTTATTTGTAAAGTTGTGTAATAAAAATCACTGATCATCATAAAAATCACTGGAAACGGTATTATAGATATTTCAGGGCAGTTTTTTTCAAATGTGATCTTCAGTGTGTTGACAACCTAATCATCAAGTAAATAAATTCAATCTACGCCAGAGTTATTGAAACACTTGAGATGTAGAGTGGTCGTTTATAGCGGCTCAAGTGCTTGTTAACTGACACACATAGGGCCCATTGTGTGATAAATATTTTATATAATAACAATAACATTAGTATTCTGTGAGCGTCGGAAAATCCCTTGATCAAGAACAATGGGTGTCATGCTTGAGGAAATCTGTCCTGTAAAAGAACTCATGAACTTAGGTATACTGCTCTTTGTTTTATTTTTAGGAACTTTTAAAATTTAGAACCTCATTGTCGACCGATTAGTCCAATTTCTTTAATTATCGTCCAAAATTCCTTTTTAGGGTTCCGTACCTCAAAAGGAAAAAACGGAACCCTTATAGGATCACTTTGTTGTCCGTCTGTCCGTCCGTCCGTCCGTCTGTCAAGACCCTTTTTCTCAGGAACGCGTGGAGGTATGAAGCTGAAATTTAAATCAATTACTCAGGTCTACTGTCCCTTGAAGGTGTGAAAAAATCAAACTTCTAAGCCAAAGCAATCAAAAGATACAGCCGTTTATGCCGCAATTTTTCGACACTTGCAAGGGAATCAAAACCTACAGGGTGCTTCCCGTGAACTCAGAATCTTGAAATTTGGTACGAAGCAACGTCTTATAGCATAGATAAAGGAAAAATTACGAAAACCATAAATTTTTAGTTAAATCACATAGTATATATTTTTTTAATAATTTTAAACTTACTACCCATTTCCTCATAAACGCGTAGAGGTATTAAATTGAAATTCATACCAAATACTCAGATTTATAATACCTTTACGCTGTAACAAAATCAAAATTCTATGTCAACGCAATCAAAAGAAACAGCAATTTAAGCTGCATATTTTGAATCTCGCAAGTACTCGCAAGGGAATCAAAACCTAAAGGTTACTTCCAGTCGACCTAGAATCTTGAAATTTGGCATGAAGCAACGTTTTATAGCACACATAAAGGAACCTGAAATTTTTAGTTACATTACAAAATATATATTTATTTTTTAATAAATTTAAACTTATTACTTTTTTCCTCATGAACGCGTAGAGCTATCAAGTTGAAATTTGTAAACCTTGCAGGTGTGTACGGAACCCTCGGTGCGCGAGTCCGACTCGCACTTGGCCGGTTGTTGTCTTTTGCGGGGGCAGAAGTCAACCAGCATTTTTTAAGTACCTATTAGGTACAAGCTTATAAAACCAATGAATGAAATTAAAAAAACTTTTCATTTCTACTTACTTTTTACTGAAATGAATCGAATTAATGGTTTAAAAAATATGTAGGTATCGCAAGTAGGTTTAAATCTGCGTGATACCCGATAAATTCCAAGTACCGCATGTAAAAACCGACATAGGCACGCAAATAGAGTAGTAAATCAGGGTAAATCCCCTAATAATTAATTTTCCAGGCATTACATTTAATGCTCTTGTAAGCGTATAATGAATATTTAATTATCATAATGTACATACGAAATTAAAACAATATTTCCTAATTTTAAAAAAGAAGAATTTTATATTTGGTAAAATTGTCGTTGAAAAGTAATTATAATATATATTTTTTAATGATATATACCAAATTATGAAGAACATATAAATTAACCAGCGTTACCCATTTCCGTTTTTTGTCTTGCTCTCCCCAAATATCATTTCTTTGCGATAGAGCAAGGAGGGCTGTCCGGAAATGGGTAGCGGGATATACCGTCCACCGTGCCTTGATTAGTAAACCAAACAAAACCTGCCTGAAAATCCGATTAAATCTGATATCCTATTTTTACTTCAGTCCCGAGTCGAGTTCAGTTCAGTTATTAGATATGGAAACATTTACTATTGTCTCTGGTTTATCATAAAAGCCACCCATAATAATCATCTCACTCTATTAAGATGACGTCAACGTCCCCAGTTCGCGTTATTTACCATTGCAGCTCCATTTAAATGTAACTGACTTTAGTCAGTATCCTGTTGCCGCTATCAGGAGCCGCATAAGGTCACTTGATATCGCTCGTGTCGGGTGAACGCATTCCACAGGCTGGTCTTGAGCACTTAGCATAAAATAAGTAGAATGAAATTGATACTCCTTGATGAATAATCATGGGAAAATTGCTGGGAAGGAGAGCCGGTCGTGGGAAGAAAACCTGGGTCTATTCCGTTATCGTCCGAATAGCTCTCAGCCGTTACTTTCAAATACTTTAATGACAATTCAAGTTTGGAACCCCTTCAAACTTATGCTGTCACTTGCAGTGCCAATAGAACTGAAAGTGAAAGCTATAAAGTGTAAGGGGTGTTCAACGGTAGAGTTTGCGTTCGGGGGTGGGGTCCGTATTCTGTAACAGCAGTCAAAACTCAATTCATACTTATGTTGTGAATTTCAATATTTAGATCAACCTTGAATCTGTTTGGCAAAAAATACTGGCGATGAAATCACCATTTTTATTTTTGATAACCGTTTTGGTATTTTTACAGAATTACAATTTTCCGAACATTTGCGAGTTTCATAAGACTCATTCTTATGAAACTTGAAGTTGAATAATATTTACTTTGTTTTTACCTGTTTGTTACTTCGAAAACACGAGTAAAACATAAAATTTGTTGTAATTGATTAGTAAGCAGATAGGCACTTATGCTGGAGATTACGATCGCGCGTAATAGGTTTTATAGCTTTCACACGAAAAAAAAACGTTTATCAGACCTTTCTACGAACTCAAAAGGTCGCTCAAAGTTAAAGGCCATCGATATTTTCACGGAGGCAGAATAACTGAAAGTGACTAACTTTTACGAGCATGAAATAAATAATCGAGGGTCGTGGCCTAGTGGTTAAACACTCTGGCTTGGAAACCGATGGTCCCGAGATCAAATCCTGCCGGAACACACCTACTTTGTGTTCATTGTACTTAATATAAAACCCAAGCAACCCGGATTACGGCGGTAGGCTCGCCCCTTACCACGTTGGGTTCAAATTCCCTCGGCGAAATGTGGGGTTCTGAATGTTCCGTTCACTATGCCGGTAACAATAAGTGTGCCTCTGACTAACCCATTAGGGATATGGTCCTGAGGGTATGTTATGTTATGAAATAATCAATTTTTGTACTTTACTGAAGAACAAACCCCGTTTATCAGTATGCGTGCAAATAAACGATTCATCGTCAGCTTTTACCTTCACGTGACACGCTTTTGAAGACACATTTGACAAAGCTGGTTTGGAAACAGTCACAAGGCACGGCTATTCACAAGCATGCGCTCCTGACATGGTCATTGGACGCACATAATGCGTCACCAGTCACGACTTCTTGACTGTGTTAGCATAAGTGAAGGTTCAGAAAACCTTTAAACGTTGGAAAACACGATAGTCGACATCCAAAGTCTACCATGGGATTTTAAGAGACATTTTCTCTACCAGAAGAAATTACTTGTTCGTGGTTTCTAGTACTATCCGCTAGAGGTGCTGTAGGGAGTAAAGCTAAGCTACCCGGCACACGCAGCGTTTTGTGGCGCCACAAAACGCCGCCACCTGTCGTATCCTTATAGGTTGTAGCGTGTGGCGGCTTCCGACTACACATTGGGCGGCGAATCTATATAAAATGTAGGTAGGTATGTTTGTATTAGGGTGCATGGCGTGTGGCGCGTGTGCAGGGACGCTAAAACTCAACCCTTCGTAGATCCTCTGCAACATGTATGTTTGAGCTAATAGGTACCTAGATTTTTCTCATTTGCAGCCGGATTTTGTAAGATATTTGTATTGATACAACGTAATCCTCTGTGAGATTAGAATGAACTCGTAGAACCACTACAAAAAATAGACACAACATAACTAACCACTAGTCAAAGTAATCTAAAATAACAAATTGTGACAATACCGATTTCGAAATGACCATTCTCGTCTCGCCCATTGCAACAAAATTATCGTTTCTTAGATTCACACTTTGACGTGTCTAATATTGTTGCATGCATTATCTAGATTATCTTGCTCAGATTGTCATGCCAACTGGCAATTGTTTTGATTGCATTCTCCTCTTGAAACAATGAAACGGAACCTTTAAATACTACTAATAGTCTAGTCTATGTACGTCTATGTACCTACATAGAATAAAATAATAAAATACTTAGTGTGAGAAAGGGAGGTATTCCAGTTTCTCACACTAAGTATTAAGTTGTCTAAAGGGGTGGTCGTGATTGACAAAGCCTATATTATCATTGATTATGCTGATGTGTGTTATCCGGATTTAAATCAAGATCTCCTTATGAAGCTGGATCGACTCCTCAACAACTGCATCCGATTCATTTTCGGCGTGCGTAAATTCGATCACATTTCTTCTTATCGCACGCAGCTTCAGTGGCTTCCCATCTCTTCTCGCCGAAATGTCCGAATACTTTGTGCTCTTTTCTCTTTTATTAGTAATCCAAACTCACCTATCTACCTTAAATCAATGTTTAACTTTCTCAGCTCTACTCACTCTCGTAACCTTCGCTCTTCTCACAACTTACTTCTGTCAACGCCTCTCCACCGCTCTGGTTTCGTTTCCAAATCTTTTCAGGTTCAGGCTATACGGCTCTGGAATTCCCTGCCAGGTAATATCCGTAAAGCCTCAAGCAAGCATACTTTCAAGCAGCAAGTCGTAAAACACTTTCAGTCTCAGTTAGCATCATCTTCATCTAGCTCCAACTCGTCATCATCCAAACCATAATCGTATATATATTATATCTATTATTATATTGTATTTATTTTATTTATTATAGTCCGCCCCCCCCCTCTTGTTTTTATTAATATTTATAATATGTATTATATTTGTAATTATATTATTTTTATGATTGTAAATCTTAATCATAAACCTAAATGTTATTTTATTATGTCGCACCGCCTACTGTACTTTTCTGTTTAGCCTTATGGTTGACTGGTAGAGAATGCCTCTTTGGCATTAAGTCCGCCTTTTGTACCATTCAATGTTGTGCAATGAAGAATAAATTAATAAATATCTACAAATGAGAGAATCTATAATGCTGTTGTATCTTTCTAATTGCTATTACTAGCCGATCACAATAAACTCCGCGAATACGGTTTAATAATGCACAATATTTCCCGCATAGTGTGATATAGGCTATGCTATAGCAGACAGTCATTTTACTATCCGTCGATCTTTGATCTATGCATCACATCAAGTCTAGTCACAATTAACTCATACCGGACGGACAAATTACTCGGGTTTTACTAATCGCGAGCTTATATGGTATGGCGACAGTGATCTCAACACACTTCCTTCATATGACAAGAAAATGTGCTACGATCATTCATTCAAATCCATTCATTGATCGTTTTCCTTGCATTTTTCCGATAAAGCGGAAAAACTTCGGTATATTATATTTTTCTGTACAACTGATGCTTTGATGGGTCAAGCAGACAGTTCTTCGTCACTTTACCCAGCCAAATAACATCATCAGCTACTAATCTTATGCCTCCCCCATACATCCCCCAGTAGCGTTCTTTTTGTATATTTTATTTTAAATAATAGTAGTGCCTTGTGTAAGTTAGTTCTTGTCAATGCATGCCGTGTTTACTTATAAGATTGTTACATTTAGTTTTCTTAGTTTTCAATTTATAATTTAAGAGATAATGTGAACAGACGCTGGTGAACCTTAAATAAATAAATACATTCCATAAAGGCTAGTGGCAGGCGGACGTATTTATCGAAATCCTGCGTTTCTTTCCTGTATAAAAACATTTATAAAAATTCCTTATGTTTCATCGATGTTGTAACAGCCAGTAGGTACGATATTGTGCCAATGCGCATGTAGCAATAGTCGCGCTTCCGCAACCAGGCGCGTGGCGTAACGCACCACAATGCCCGCTTTCTCTGGGAATGAGAACGATTGTGGTGGTCGCGATACGAGAATGTCGCTTTTGCGAAACTGTTCAATGGTTATTGAATATTGCCATTACATCCTGAAAAAAGGGTCAAATAGTACATTGTTACCCCAGGGGTGAAAGTAACTTATTTAGTCCCGAGACGGGGTTTGGCGCCCGGAACGAAGTGAGGGCGCCAATAGTTCGAGGGACTAAATAAGTCTTTCACCCGAGGTAAACACTGTGCTTTTCATTACGAATACAAGGAAAGTAAAAATAAAAACATAAATTAGCTAAAGAAAAAGATGAAGATCGATTTGGCGCTATCCCGCCTATTTTGTTTGTTTTTTTTTTCTGTGGCGACATCTGGCTGGCTGAATAGTGGGTCCCACTTTTCAGCCATTATTTTTTATTTTCATCATTGGAAAAATGGTAAATATTTTGCTCAAAGCTAAGTTATTTTAAGAAATAGTTGAAACTGAATTATAATAAAGTTATTTAGAAAATATATATTCTCTAATCAATACTTAACTTTAAGTTATTTCAATTTTACATCATGGCTGTATAGAAAGTTGGAACATGGTTCAATAGAAAAAAAATAGTTTTATTTTTAATAATTTGGCAGCTGTCAGTTGAAAGTGATTCTCCCTAGGGATGAAAAGTATTACTTTCAGCCCGCTTCTCAGGTCAGTAATGACCTACTTTCAGAGTATGAGTAATGAAAAGTAGTTTAAACGTAAGAGGACGTAGTTTCCGTTACGGTCTTACACCGTCTTGTCCTTTTTAATCAATACAAAATGCATTTTTCCTGACCTGATCACAGGCCGTAACGTCCTATTGCAGGGAATGTGCGATTAGTTGATGGGTAGGATTAGTGGGTGGGAGGTTAGTGATGATGCTGTCAGATGTTATCAAGCCGCCCTAAGGCCTACGACCAGGCGTAACGACTGACATTTCGCGACGCCAGGTGGGACTCACTGCTTCATACCATTTACAACACGGCGTTCTTTGCTTTACAACGACGAGTGTTTCCTATAAAAATCTTTAAAAAATGTAGGTAACTCCAATGTTATCCTATAAATTGTAATGTCAAATGAGCCCAAAAGCTACAATTGCCAGTTGCTGCTAGTTGGCTGGCACTAGAGTTCAGATACCTAACTCTTTCGGTTTTAAAAGTTTAATTTCCTCAAATTGGTGAGTGACGTAATATCGTATATTGATGATGAATGGGTTTAACCAGTAATTATTAATTGCGCAGGAATTTTTACTGATTTTGGACTGCTTTTGGGCTATTGCCAAAGGATTGTTTATTGTTTCACAAAGGGTAAGGCATACGAATTCTTTGAATTAATGCGTACTTCGTACCTACTCAACTTAACCTACTAGTTCAAAATCAACTTGACTTAATACTAGAATCTGTACAGGAATCTTTACGACAGAAGTCCGTAGAGCAGTTGCGAGCTCCACATAGAAGAAAAAAAATATGGTGGATCCCTTCACCCTAATGCATATAGCTGCTCTGTCGCTCAGAGACTTTATTTGGCAACATTTCGCTACATTTGATGAGCCGAAGTTTTAGGCCTCTATACGGTACCTTATACAACCCTTTACGTTTCATTTATGGAGAACCTCCCCGCGGGCTAGAAGCTGCCATGGCTGACCTGAAAGCGATAGACAGACTGCGGTCCCAAAAACTGTAGTTTGGAAAATGTGTCAATGTGGTGCGCCTCCTTAGACTCTGAATGTCAGTGATCTTCTATTGTACCCAACGTGTCTTCAACTGTCTGCCAAAAGACTGATCAATGTGTAGTTGTTCTGGATATCTTGTCAAATGATTGATAAATTTATATTTATGCCTTAGATAGGTAGTTGCAATGTTAATCTTGCCAAAGAACGATTCGGTTTATTAACATCGAAAATTAGTTTTTTACCACCACAGACACATTTTTACTTTGTGTCATTAGAATCCTGGTCCAGCTCCAACTGTATCAATGATTTCTATTCGTAGACATATTTAGATATAACACTCAATTGTGCTAAGATTAACCGAACATAGATCAAAGCCGTTGCTTCGTTTCAATGGAATTCTGTGCCACAACGTGCTTTATCCACTGGTCACGTGCTCTGAGTAATAGCAGCAAGAATTCGTGAGTACAGCGCTTGCGCATGCCTCGGTGGCGCCAGTGACTCGTCAGTTGACACTCCGACTTGTGTGATATGCTCTTTATGGAATAGCAGTGGACATCGCAAGGGTTAGAAAACAAATAGTCTGTTGATGCCTCGGGAATTCCCGCATTACCTAGGAGAATTAATGTTTTCCGAGAAAAACATCGATATCTTATTTATTTATTTGCAATACGAAATAGGTATACGAAAAGTTGGTTAGTAACATCTTAAAACCTAAGTTATCTAGACACAAAGTATTACAAAGTTCCAGTTTATAAGGTACTTAGTTGTTCTCTATTAACACTGCCCACATAGGCAAAATCCAGGATGTTATCCTTGTAGCTACTTACGGGGAAAATACTGTACAAAGATGTTTTGTGCTATGAAGTATTTTTACTGAACATCATTATTTTACAGTACTTATTTAGGTTCTAAGGGGGATAGATACTTCCCGTAAGTTGATGTCTAAGGTGTCGTTTGGAAAACATGACTCCTGAAGAAGAAATGCAACAGTCGTCAAACTGGTTCTATGCATTTTCTTTAAAAGTAAAAGACTGACTGACTGAACAACAGAAAGCAGTTAAACCAATTGATTAGCGACAGGGCTTAAATATAAAAGCGAGAAACCAATATTTTGCTTCATAAAATTTTATTAAATAATTATAATTGAGCATTTTTTAAAAATGGTTTGTTGTTGATAGTAAAGCTTAACGCCATAGTAGATCTTTGATCAGTGTTATAGTGTCTGAAAAACATCGCTCCCTAGCGATATAAGACCTCCTAAATTGTATAATTTGTATTGCCTAAATTATATAATTTAATAGGCTGTAAATGTTAGTTACAATGAAGAATGCCTACCATCTCGATAGATAGGTAGACATTCTATCTTATTTCATTCTTTGTGATAGATATCTATAGTAGCTCCTAAAATATGAACCTTTTTTCTGTTTGAATTGTATCTTCTAGAACTAGCCCGTTCGAGAGAATAGTGTCTGGGTCATGGGTTTCTTATTTTTTTGAAAGTTAAGTTTTCCTAATGCTATATTATTTTTGTTATACATATTATAACTTTAAGGAAAATTGTCAGTTGCATTTGAAGATGGTGAGTCATGATGTGTGAAGTCATTGAGGCGAACATGACATACGTTATGCAGGCCGCATATGATTGAGTCGGTGGCTTGACCTCACAGGTAGAAGGAACCTTTTGAGGGTATTAACAAGTTTCGAGAAAATATTTTTCGGCATGATTTGACTTCGAAGGACCAAATATTTGAAGCAAATGTCATCAATTACAAATATAAGCCCTTGTAGCCAGAGGCTGCCACAGTTTGTTACACTTTTCTAATCGAAGCCTTTCCAGTAAAAAGGCCGTTTTATTTGGCCGTGGTGGTGATCTTTAAAATTCAATTTCTTTGAAAGAAAAGAACTGTGCGAAATAACATACTTATTAAAATTACGTACGAAATGAACGAAAATACTAATTCAAAGCGTATTGATGATTGAAGTAAAAGTGAAGCATCGAGATGTGAGCAGATGATATTAGCCGATGAATAGCAGATGATATTAGCAGAATGCCACCCCAGGTGGCTGGTGGAAGAAAGCTGAAATTTGGAACATCTATTTTTTTCATAACGTAAGGAAAAAAAGAGAGGGTATTTTTGCAAATTTCGTAGTCTTACTTCTTTGTAGAGATTGTCTAAGCTGAAAGGAAGGTGACATGGCCCCGGTTTTTCAAATAGGTAGGTATTCAACGAGTGTTGTAGGTGGAGGTGAGTACGGAAGACGCCAAGTCAGCTGATACACTTAGACAGAATGGAATACTTACGCTAATGTATTGAATCAAGCGTCGCTCACTGTAACCATAACAGGTGTTATTTGGAGCTCAGGGCAGGCACCAGTTTCAAAGTGGCTATCATTTACAAGCATTTAATGCAAGCAAGCAAGATTTTGGATTACAAAGTGGATTGAACATTTAAATTAAACAAAAGTAAAGGCTCCAAGCATTAACGATAAGATAGATGTATGTAATGTCATCTACGTGTTTACATATTAAAATTACAACCGTCTCTGTTACTTACATACGCCCCTGATATTTGATCATTGTTTGTTATTGTTTTATCTCCCCACATTTAATATTGCGAGTATCATTGAAATATACATATTATCTCGAGACTGACACTGTAGACTTCGAATCTAGCCTGGAAGTTGTTCTTAACTTTAAGTGACGTTCCAGTATTCCGGAGACAAAAGCATCTGATTATGAAGGCCAGTTGAACCTGGGATGCTTACAAAGTGTCAATTTGTGGCAGGTACCCAGACCCGGCATAAATACGTCGATGGTAACTGCTAAACTTCTATTTCCCATGAACGATGCGAATACAGGCTGTTTCTTTTCGTTGTACCTACTGTTATTTTGTAGGATAGCCTCGGTTATAAAACATTTCAAAGTTTTGAGGGCTTTAAATATTCGGGAATGAGTAAAGTAATAAGAGCTCAGCGTATATCAGCAATGAAGTTCACATTTTCCATTACGTAGCAGTTAGCACGCACACTTAAAAAACAAAAAACATCAACAGGCCCACGGTAACTGAACTCAGGCCCGCGTTATCCCGGATTTCGGGGCGAAAAGGTGCTACAATTATCCAGCCGCCGCTTTGTGAGATAAATTATGTAAAGCAGTATTTTTATATTCCTTTTAAAAGCCTACGGCCTTCCCTTCGCCCGGCGACGTGGCAACACGTCTGCCTTGAAACACGGAAATGCAAGCGTCAGATGTCAGACAAAGATTGTATTCAGGCCGCCAGTCAGTAGTGCTGCCAAATCGAATGTGAAAGAAATTGGGATACATGGAAAAACTGACGTAAGATTTGGGAACAACTTGTACCTATCTCATCCACTCCTAGTGCTAAACACGAGATAGATTTCATATTTAAATGGGGCTTTGCCAGAACCCAAAATCCACTAGCCTGATGCACGTTCTTGAACGTGATGCTTCTGCCCATTGTATCCTGCGTGAACTCAGGAGCGTCGTCATGGTAATAGTTTATTCCTTTACCGTGGACAATCATTCGTTATCGTCGCCATTCGCCACCGCAGAGCTTTGTCAGTTAGCTAACAGGACTTACCCCGCAAAAGTGAGGATAAAATTCTGTGCCATACTTTGGAATCTCTTATTGTTTCAACTTTGAAAGTTACGAACGAATGAATAAATATAAGGGACATCTTTACACCAAGATCGTAAGACCCCAAACTAAGCTAAGCTAACCTAAACTAGAAGACTAGTCTCTGGCACCTATTTTCGGTCACCCATTCCTAGGAATGAGACCTTAATTTTGAGAACTCACCTCATCTTTAAGGGAATCCCTGATGATAAAATGAATTGTGTTACATACCTATGGACTTCCTCGAAGTAGGTTCATAATTATTACGATTCACATGTACCTACTTAAAGGGTTTAATATAATATCGTACTTATCTACTTGAAAACTTCTGGAGAATCGTACCATGGATCCTAGAAATTTGCTGGTGTAAGACTTCTCTGAAAAGGAAATATCCTTTTCGAGATGAGATTGAACCTGAAATGGCCATGTGCCTGTCAACATTATTTTGATTTGATGAAAAATATAGGAAAATCTTCAAGTCCACAGCTCACGACAACAATCACCTAAAAGGGCATCTGCCTTTGTTAAATCTTATAAAGTACGTCAGTGTCGATCATTTCACCAATGACTTCAGAAATCTGCCTCTGAGCAACAGTCAAATAGTCCTGGCTGGATCGAGACGCTTGGCCCCACTAGCAGAGTCGGCGATCGGCGGTACAAACAGACAGACACATGCCGCTGATCCACAATAACATGGCCTATGGACTAGTTCGCATAGATACAACAAAGGACAGATGACAGGACATTCGTTCATCCCATCTCGCATCTCTATGAATGAACAATCCATTTAATGTACCTCATAAATGTTTAATGAGTCGTTTGCAGCTCGTTTCTAGTTTCCTTTCGTTTAGTAATGATTAAAAAATGCTTTAGTGTTCGTCGGTTTTTTGGTTTTGTTTTCTATAAATGTACTTGAAACGGGTGCAAAGTAATTATACGTAACATGAATTTTTAAACGTAGAGTGTTTTAAATGTACTATTATTGCGCTAAGGTATGTATAGTAGGTATAGCCTTTTCAGAACCTCGCCGACAAAATTCTAATGTACCTACTCGTTGAAGAGAAGACCAAGGGGATTCTAAATGATTCTAAATCAGTGGGCTGAAGACTTAGCTTCATTACATAGTTTATTTCCTTACTTAGGCAGGCAAATTAATTCTTTGCTTAGACTTGAAGATAGATGATAATTCGAAGGTAGAGCCTACCCACGAGAACGACTAATCCCACTGTTTGCTTCGTTTGATAAACTTAGTTCATCTTTCTGGAATTCAACCACCATCCAACACAAAAGTTTAATCTTACGTGAATTATCAGAATCAATCATAAGTTTGTAAAATATCTGGTAGGACATCTTACGCCAAGTTCATTTGACCGCAAACTAAGTAGAATGTATAAACCTACTATTTGTGTCAGACACCGATAACCGGCCGCTCTGGAAATCTATGGTATGGCGAAAGCCTATGTTCAGCAGCGACGTCGTAAGGCTGTTGATGATGATGTTGATGACTGATAAACACAGAATAAGAAACAAAAATGTTCGTCAGATCAAACTGGGTGGGGATCGAAGTTAGAAGCCACGAGTGCCTCGACTTGCGGCCCTGTCTAGGGCAGTGTCTACTCCACTGCATTATTTACAAGTTTCGTAAAACTTTGAAATCCCGAAAAGTTAATAAAAACGAGGGTGATGTTGATAGGCTTTACCCATGTAGACAGATATTGTGGACAATGGAATCTGGTAGATAAGTATACTTAGGTCCAAAAATCAAGAGAAATTAAGTTTTTTGACGTCTAACCATTTACAAACAAGTGTAGAACTCCAGAACCCACTGCGGCCATAGGCCAGTCAACATAACTGTGCGTCTAACAGCAAAAAATACCACCACTTAACCCGCCCGCTCCAGAAATGCTTCCCCAATTAGCGGGAGTGGACTAACAAAGGACTCTGAGGATGAATGGCGGAGCATGAATGGCCTGCTCAATGGCCATCCGAGAGGCCGACTAATTGACCGACCGTGCACTCATCATTATCACCAGCACTGCTGTTTGTCTAAATAAACTCACGGGCTTCGTGTTTTTGTTCGAAGCTTTCAACCGCCTGGTCACTTTAGGGTTGAGGCCTCATTAGCTCGTTGCCTTGCTTTGCGTCGCTACGTCCTTTAGAAAAATCGTGCGCCGATGAAGACAACGACGTAGCGCCACGCAACGCGCTAGTAATGCCTCGGCCATCGATACCCTTGTGTATAAGATCCATGGAAAGTTTAATTGGGCCGAGGATTGATGCATACTTTCTGGTCACCGTGATAGTATTACTGCTTAATGCTTTCAGCTAAAAAACAGCCACGATGAGAATTACTGAATATTAAAGCGACTGTGGATTCGGCCTGCTGAGGGTACTGAAGCAGATCAAAAAGCGACCAGGTTTCCAGAGAAAACTAACCCCTGAATGCTGAAAGTTGAGGCCTGGCGGTCTATTTCAGTTCTCAACAAGAAATAACGTTTGAGAACTTGATGGTGAAGAAGAAATAAACCCGTTGGTTAATTATGAGATTTAAAAGGTACACGTTTATTACATGAGATTAGCTAGCAGCAGAACAGCGTGTAGACAAATAAGGTAGGCCAACAAACAAGAACATACATACACACGGCTTAGTAATCTCGAGTTCTCGAGTCGCGTCGGCGCAGTGTGGGTGGTGCCGCTCTGCTTAATTCAGACCTCCATGCAGGCGGACTCAGTGATGGGCACAGGGACTTGAATACGATGTTTATCGATGAAACCATCGATGACCAGTCGCATCGCGTCATTGCGGAGTTAGGGTAGCAAACTGTTTTGATATCGCCAGAAATCTGACCAAGCTTGTCCTTGTTCTAGCTTTAGTCTCCACTATTTTTTACAATAGTTAAATTCAATTTTAACCTCCATGACAGAGGTACGTTATTGATAGATCTCTAAGTAATTCGTCAAAACAAACGCCACGACAATTTCTATTAGTATAGATTGAATTCTTACTTATTCTTCACTTTTTCTTTACACAAAGTTGGTTTTGACATTGCTTAAAAATAAGCTTTTAGTGCTTAATCCGCCAAGTTTATGCCCCGAACTTTACTGAAAAACCTGTTCCTAATTTTGTAACGGTCTCTCATGGATGCTCACCAAAACGAATCAGACAAGTTATTAATGTAGCTTGTATTTTACTATCTACGCTGGGTATGCCTTTTATTGGTGCTAGTATTAGTGTAAAACCTTTAAACGTAACAAATTATGTTGTGTAATCGTACTGTTAGTACCACCAAATAAAAAGGAATAAAATAAAACACTACATTTTTTTTCAACAGAACTCATCGATCACAATAAAAATATTGACATCTATCGACGGTTTACCAGACATCCCTATCAACAGTGTCAACTGCAGAGAATTCCTGTGTCAGCACAAGTTGTTGATTTTAAACGTTTGTTCTTTAAACTCGCATAGTGGAGACTCTGGTTGCCTCGTAACAGCACCAACCTGACCAAAGCAATACAATGGGTACATAGGATACCTCTATTTTAAGACGTATTTTTTAAACATGAACTGAAGTCGCGTCTGAAGTTGTTCCTAGAGCATATCATAAAATAATTCTTATTCCTAAAACCATAACAAGGATTTTTGGGAGATAGACAGATGCCTACAACCTTAGAGCATTAGTTCTATAATCGCATTGTTTAAGCCTACAACCTACTTACAAGTCATGAAAACTTAGTAACAAAAAATAAAAAGAAATGTCCTGGAAAATCTGAGAAATGTTTGCACCAAAATGATCGACGTCAAAGCAAAGCTGTAACAAAAAAAAACCGGCCAAGTGCGAGTCGGACTCGCGCACCGAGGGTTCCGTACAAACGTAAAAGTTTAAGGTTTTCGGAATTTTTCCTTAATGTGTGCTATAAAACGTTGCTTCATGCCAAATTTCAAGATTCTAGGTCGACTGGAAGTACCCTTTAGGTTTTGATTCCCTTGCGAGTACTTGCGAGTTTCAAAATATGCAGCTTAAATTGCTGTTTCTTTTGATTGCGTTGACATAGAAGTTTGATTTTGTTACAGCTTAAAGGTATTATAGACCTGAGTATTTGGTATGAATTTCAATTTCATACCTCTACGCGTTTATGAGGAAATGGGTAATAAGTTTAAAATTATTAAAACAATATATATTATGTGATGTAACTAAAAATTTATGGTTTTCGTAATTTTTCCTTTATCTATGCTATAAGACGTTGCTTCGTACCAAATTTCAAGATTCTGAGTTCACGGGAAGCACCCTGTAGGTTTTGATTCCCTTGCAAGTGTCGAAAATTTGCGGCATAAACGGCTGTATCTTTTGATTGCGTTGGCTTGGAAGTTTGATTTTTTCACAGCTTCAAGGGAAAAGCTGAAATTTATATCAATTACTCAGGTCTACTGTAGACCTGAGTAATTGATATAAATTTCAGCTTCATACCTCCACGCGTTCCTGAGAAAAAGGGTCTTGACAGACGGACGGACGGACGGACAGACGGACAACAAAGTGATCCTATAAGGGTTCCGTTTTTTCCTTTTGAGGTACGGAACCCTAAAAATAAAAAGAAATGTCCTGGAAAATCTGAGAAATGTTTGCACCAAAATGATCTACGTCAAAGCAAAGCTCGTGTTATGCTTAACATCATGTTTTCTAAATAATTCATTGTAAGTAATATCATAAAGATACCCAGACACAGAACAAATACAATGACGAGTGTTCGTCACTGAGAAAAATCCGGTTAAAAACTCTATCTATAGTACCTAGTTCTTTTAAATTTTATTTACAGAAGGGTAGATCATACCTATGATATCCATTATTCTCTCACCAAAACATAAGCATAAACATCGACTGCTAAATATTTAACCTTCGTTACTAACTGCTAACGTGTTACGCTTAACTTAACAGTATTCTTTGTTGACTGTCCCTAATCTGGAAATACTTTAGAGCCGTGAAACCCTGTGATACCTGCATGTTATGTAAATGATCACCAACGTTACGAGGCACAAACAGTCTAAGGTTCCACTTAAGCTGTCTACACACCGGGGCCGCCGGCCCGGCGGCGCGAGCCCGGCGGGTTAATGCCGAATGATTTCTGCCGAATGAATGCGTCAAAATCAGGCCGCCGGCCTTGCCCGCCGGGTTCGTGCCGCCGGGCCGGCGGCTTTGGTGTGTAGACACCTTTATGTCTGTTATCACCTCGACTAGTACGAGTATGTTACTGTTATCGACGCTTGAATTGTTTGCATATTGGACGCTATGTAGGTCGCTATCCTAACCGTGTCGAACTACAAGTAGGTACAGAAGTTCTAAATACAAGAACAATGGAGAATACTTAGGATTAGAAACGAAAGACTTTATAATCGTTGATACATCTTCTCACAGCTAAAGGTTGGAAGTGTTTCATAGACGTCAAAGACTGACCGAGAGATACTATACCATAACCATTATCACCATAGTCAGTTCGCGTTAAGAATGCAGTACCTAGGTAATTGTTTAATTTAATTCCGTTACACATATCAAAACTCAGGTACAAAACCGTTGCGTTTGGGCACTGTGAACTTGACTTTTTAATTAGGAACGATTTGATTAGTTAGGGGCCGTGCTAGGTCGAAGGACAAGAATGAAATCACTGCATACGTTACGTACGCCCTTCAACGCAGTACCTAGGTAGAATCGTCTGCTATTGCGCCAACGGGCTTCTCAATGGTTTTAGAGCAAAATTTCCAAAGCAATTACGAAGCAATCTGTGCTGTACTATTTCTTCATTAGGAAGTTAATGCACTGCTGGGATGATTGCCGTCTCTACATTTGTTGACTGCTGCAGGTCAAGCGTAGGCACATACATTTTGACAGTTGGTAGGTATTTTCTGAGCTAGAGCGCATCAGCATCACTGTCTACATACGATAACAGTCTATTGTGTTACGTTTAAGCTAAATGACATAACAAAACATCTGAATTTTTAGCTCACATCGTGAGTCAAGGCCTTCAGTTCAGTCTTAAGTACATACATTTAATTCAAACTAGTCATCCAGAGAAGCTATTGAGCACTGGTTACGACCGCTGGACGAAATCGCTGATTTATAAAAAAGTATTGAGGTAGTGCCTTCGTGGTTTCTGGTTTCCATTACATGCGTTTAAAAAGTGCAGGTCTAGCAAACACACACTAGACCTAAGTGTAAATCAGCATACTCGTAAGTGCCTCACTTGCTAGCTAAACGTTGTATCTAGTTTAGTTTGCTTACCATGAGTCCATGACGTTAGCCACCATTATTGAGTCGTGCTGACAACGCACTTCCGTCTGCGTCGCATCCGGCGCACGCGTCGCTTCGCTGGTGATAAACAAAGGGTCAAAGGAGCTTCCGCTCGTTGTTTACAAAGTAAGTACTCCTATTATAACGCTATTTATAAACGTTACACATACCTGACGTTAAAATAATATATGTGAAGGTAGGCTAGGCAGTAACAGCAAGTAACTACGCTTACGTTCGTTGAACGTCCACGATCTACAAAACAGTGGTTTCACCTTTTTAGAGGTTTTCTCTAAATTGACGCTGTGTTGACGCAGATAGGTATTTATTTGACGCAGTCCTGATGCCTGGGTTCATTGGTAGCGCCAGTATTATTTTCTATCAAAGATCCATTTCTGGCGAAGCGTAGTCATAAATAGCCCCCGGCATGCAGTTGGATTCGATTTCGATCTTTGACCAAAAAACCGATTCCTTTTTTTGTTCTGTCTAGCTAGGTAAATATGTTTAGAAAACGTCATGCCGCTGCCCGATGCTAAGCCCTGCCCAGTTTGTATCATATTTTTATAGGGTTAAAAATAATTGCAGAATATAGTATTTACTTTGTAATTTTTCAATGTTTCTGAATAGCGTAAAACCTTTTAGGGTGTTTTTGCGCAATTTCGTTAACACGTTGTTTCTTTGACCGTGGCAGAGAATAAGGTTTTCAACAATAACAAACAAAGAACCAAGATTCCTAGGTTCGCCGGCCTGGATGACCGGGCTCGAGTGTATGTCCCGCGGGGTTATTCACTAACTACGATCATAATAAAACCGCAGACAGCAATTATTGCTATTTGACGTAATTTATTGCATCATCGTTGGCTAAGCAGCAATCAAATAGCGACTACCAATTTAGACGCATCACTGTGAGTAGGGGAATTTTCTTCCGGAGGTCAGGATACCACACAAAATATATATTATTTTCTGAATATTATATGGTTTTTAGATAATTGAGAGAGATGATTAAGAGCTAACAGCTATGTTTATTGACAGTTTCTCCAACAATCCTTACTGTGCCCGCGTGTAGAGCTAGTACTACCTCATGATAAGGTAGTAGGCTGATATTTGAGCTGGTTCTAGGAGTTTCTAGTTCTGGTTTCTTTATCCAATAGGTATAAGCGGAATCACATCTTTGCTTTCGGACCGAGGCAATTTATGTGCTGTTGTTTAATTAATTTACTTCTGCTACAGTAGGTGTTACCGCTGGTGTCACATCCTTGAGGATCTAAATAGGTTTCATCATTTACCTACTCTGTGTCGTATTCAGTCTATTGTTCGCCTGCACTGTCGTTCTCACGACATGTACATTGTACAGTCAACCATAGCTAGTACGAGAATACTTTAAGGGTCCGTCTCTATCACCTAATGTTATAACAATAAAAGTCATTATCCAACTGCCATGTCATGCTTGACCTGCTGATAAAGTTGCCTATGCATCGAACATTTTTTTCTACCTTTTAACTACCACTTATAAAATGGCTACTTGGCCATTGTCTACAAAATTACACGTTTTTTTATTTAAATTGTAGTTGTTACCATGACTAGCTTTTGCAAAGCTATCGTTAGAACAGGAATATTGTAACAAAGGCTTGCAATGTCGTGTCATTATTTTCAAACTAAATTCTCACAGTCCACAGTTGGACATAGGCCTTCCCCGATTCGGGCCAGCGCGCCCTTTAAGTAAGAAGACAGGTACCTACCTACTTGGACTTACCTTGACCAATGTACTTCCTACACCACGTTTGACTCACTGCCTCTTATCAATAAATAATGCGAGGATATGTTGTGAGGGTTGTATATTGTCCATTTTCATCATGCCGACTTCATTTGATTAGTAGATGGGTAATGTAGGTATAACGCATGCGCGAGAATCGGCCCCCAAGGCGTTTGCAATTACAAACAACTGCAAGCTACTTAACTCAAAGCCGCAGTAGCAATTTGATTAATTTGCCTGCGCTAAAGACAGGATAACAGTGCTTAAGCAGGCAGGTGCTAAGTAACGCCATATGAGGACTGCTCGTTAAGTGTGGTCCGAACCGCGTTTGATGCGCACGCGACCTTTACATTATGCAATAGACGACGTTGACAAACAAGCAGGTCGTATGTGACATTTGTTTCGTAATGGAGTTGCATTTGTGTCCATTTCTGTACATACGCTAAATGTGTTTGCATATTCCGCTGCATTAAGTCCGCCTTCAAACCTAAGAGCATCGCTGTTGTGCATGGAGCAACCGCCATTCCTCTCTGGACTATGCCAGCATCTCCAATTCTTCATGCGACATTAATAAAAAATATACAGGGTGTCCCAGTAAACCTGTACCAGCGGAAGTCTGTGTTTAGGGGACACCAAAACCCATCGATTGGACCCCCATGTATGTCCAGCGAAATGTTATAGTTTAGGAGATATGATTTTTTTAGTTTATTTTTCTTTTTTCTTCTATTTTAGATGTTTTTGGTTGTAACTTTTTCTGAGTGGTGTTTCCTTGTTTTTTTTTCTTGTCAATATTGTGGTTGGGATACCTATGTGCTATCCTAAAAAAATACAAAACACCTACATTCTAACTGAAAACAGCTCGAATTTTATATCAAAAGACGAAATTTAGTGTTAGAGATATTTTTGCACATGATTTCAATTTTAAAAAAAATACTTTAGCCATACTGAATGACTTCTTAGTAATCTTAAAAACTTTATGGGTTCCTTAACTTTAAAATAGCTACAAAAAAAATACTACTTTATGGGGCATTTTTACGCGAAAATAGAGTTTAAACTTGTCATAGCCAACAACAGGGGAAGGAGAACAACCATTTCGTACCCAAAAATGAAAGTGCCGACCAGACAAAAATACTGGCATCCTATTGGAAATGACGCCCTGAAAGTTTCTTTTTAGCACAAGAACCGTCTACAATTAACCCTTAGACTGCTACTTGAGTTTGAAATTAAAAAAATATTATCATTTCCTAGGATTAATGGATGAATGGATTTCAGATTGTGAGGTGTCGTTAGATTTGTCTTTACTGTGAGAATGACACTGGGTATATCAAAATAAAAAAAACAAAATGGTGGATTTTGGGCGCTAAATTTAATGTTTTCACGCTCTGCAGCCTGAACGACTAAGCGAATTCAGACAGACATATTCACGCACACAAATGTTTGTACTGTGCGGGGATCGAACCCGCAACATTTGGTGTAGTAGTCGACTTCTCATTAAAGATGAAATCAATGTTAGCCTACTTGGAAACCGAAGTGCTCGGGGCTGGAGAGTGATCAGAGAAACTCCTGGCTCATAACCACTGTCCCGTCCGTACCCTTTCATTCCTATGCAATACCGTTAAATACGACACTGCACATCCGTCTAACTAGTACAAACAAGGACATCCGTAAGTACTTAATCACAGATATACAGTTGAGGTTACCTACATTGGGAATGTCGCCCACACCACTGAATGTACAGTCAGGCATCTAAATGATGTGTCGTACAAAGTGGTCAAATGTGTCACCAGTTATGTTATTATTATTTTTAGAATGTTTCATGCAGTATCTTTACTAAGGATCCGAAAACCAGAAAAATTGACATTCGTTCTTGGCTTCAGGCGGGAATCAAACCCGCGTCATTTAGCAATCACAAGTTTTTTTAAAAGGAACTATTAGCTCTACATAATTTAAATTGTGTTTCACTTGTTTTATACTTAGAAAGAAAGAAATGAAATTTTTATTAGTCCACACAAGATAGTTTGTAGTTTACAAAAAATATTTATCTAGCGTGTGGCGCTATGAGTGTTTCCACTCAGCATGTGTCAAGTACACATGTAGTAGTCATATGCTGAGTGCACTTCCTATTCCACAAATTACGTTTTCGTACCACTTGCTCAAAAAAGTGACATTCCAGGCCACAAAAGAGAACATAACAATAGTCATTATAATCTGGTAAAAACAGGGAAAGAAAATTAAACTGAATTTCATTCATCCTCTAGCTAGGGAGAGAATGTGATTTAAATTTGGAATACTTACCGAGAGTTTCAAGCGCTAATTTGAATCAAAAGTTTTTTTTCGAACCACCTGCTCAAAAAAGTGACATTCAAGCCCGCAAAAAGAGAACATAACAATAGTCATTTTTAATCTGTTAAAAACAGGGAAAGAAAATTGTACTGAATTTCATTCATCCTCTAGGGAGAGAATGTGATTTAAATTTGGAATACTTACGGAGGTTTTCGAGCGCTAATTTGAATTAGAAGTTTTAATTCTTTATTTGTGAACTGCCAGTATTATATGTGATAAAATAGAAAAAAGTTTGATTAGAAGGCATTTAATGTGTGTTTGAAAATTCTTAGTCCTGATATTTATTGTGAAATAGTATAATTAAAGAATCACTGATCCTACAGTCAAATTGTTCTGCAGTTTTGGGGGACATAATTTAGTTTGTATGTTTATGTATGTTGTTTATAATTAATAAATAATATTTTTTTTTCGCAAATGGTACGCAAAGTAGAGTATTTTCCTTGGTGATAAAGCTGTCTTAGTCTTGGGTGAACTTAAATCCCTCGCTACACTCAGGACCTGTATTAAATCACGAAACACCCTCGCTGCGCTCGGGAGTAAACTAGAGTCCTTCGTTACGCTCGCGATTTCAATCGTCACCCGCGACAGAAGACACTGCTTTATCCCCTTGGTTAATAATCTACTATTATTTACAAAACTATCTAAGCAGTTTTAAGAATCTATTCATTTCTGTGTCGGTGTGTAAAAACGCACAGCCTCAGGTGTAGTGACGAGCTACACGCGAATATGAGCAATTAATTTAACAAGCGGGATCAACGACCTCCGACAATGCTGGTTTTGTTACAATTGCTGAGGTATGCGCCGTCCTCAATCCGCCTCTACCTACCTCGACGTAACAAAACATCGCTTGATCTTCTGAGGATTAATCAAATACAAATTGATTTAACATGTTGCGAACAGGGTCATCTTTAAAGAGGTACATTTTGCTATATTTTTCACATGAAATGGATTTCACAAGAAATGGACAATCCTTATTTTTTTAAGTTCAATATCTAGAGCTGCTTGTCTATGCTATTTTGAAAAGTAATGAAATTAACGATTACGATAACTAATTACGATTACTTACTTTTAAGGCTATATCAATAATCAATGACATTTTGACAAACCAATTGTAGGATTCAGACGTTAAGGAAGTTTTTTAACTAGTTGCAGCTCATTAGGAAGGCCCAAATGAATCAATTAGGGTGCACGAGATACCTAATGGGGTACTCACTTAAAGGTTAGGTATATTGGAATTCTAAATATTAACCAGTAAGTAGATAGCTACTTTACTTGTAAATTTATCTTTGCAAAGTTTATCAATTTGTTGACAACCCTTAATTAAACTTTTCTCGTGTGTTTTGAATGTCCTAATTGGCCAACTCTCACTTTGCTGATTAACATAACTAACAGTTAGGTACTAAGTAATCATACTTATACTGAACTGTTAAAAAGGAAACTTTAAGTTAAAGACACTCCCTATTTGTTGATTAGATTATCACAAACTTTAATGTCATACATCTATTCAACCAGAGGGAATCATGACTTGACTAATTCGAATAAGGCGCTTAATCTTGTATCTAATAAGTAAACAGTGAATGGCATTTTTCGTGACTTCGGTGTTCTTTGCTCGCCTCGACGTGATATTCAATAGAAACAATATCCACTTTGATAGGACCGCCGCATTGTTGCGGCCTTAACCTTTCCCGAGAAAGGGATCAGCGATAATCTGTCTCATGTCCATCAGGTCATCAGTCAGCAGATGAAAGCGGTTCCTCAATGGACAGCGTTGAAAGCTGCCGCCTTGACAAATGAGTCTCTCATTGTTGTATTGGCTTCGTATTAGTCAAACAGATCATGTGAGAAATGCCGCTGGGAACATCGTTGGCTCATCACCTTATGTAAATTATGAGGAAAATGGAGCAACCAGTTTAGACTCTGTAGAAATGTTCTGTTGATTCTATCGTGATGCTATAAAACAGCACCAAACAATGTTGCATGAAACCAGTTCGTATACAATTTGACTTGTTATTGGGTTTGCTTTGTAAATCGCATCACCTAGATTGGATATAATAAAAGAGATCACATTTTTGCAAGCATATGCTTGCCTACTTAGGCAAGTAGATAAACAGTCTATCAAGTACTTCTAGGTATGGTTTATTGTACCAAAAAGTACATTCCATTTTGTCAGTTTTTGTCCACTGATGACTCTTATGGGTTATTTATTTTCCAATTACTGATAGTGACCCACTGTACAAAGTCTGCGGATCTAGCTCAGACTTAGGGAAGTGACAACACTCTAGGTATGTGGAAGCCATAGCACACCGGATGTTGAATAATCTAACACTTCCTTTCAGAGTGACCAGTTAGTGAACTCTGATGATGCATTGAAATTCGAAGAAATGTCCAGTAACTTACTCACCTACATGAGAACGTGGTTTTAAAATGTATAAGTAATCTAGACGCTATCAAATTGCATGAAACGTGACAAAGTTTATAAACTTACTGATCGCTTTCGTTGATTGTCCTTTTATGAAACTGTCTTCATGTCATGCCTTTGTAATTTTCGTTTCAACTGTCCATTTCGTTCAAAGTCCTGTCAACTGTAAGGATTTATTCAGATATCCTAAACAGACATACCTATACCTTAGCTGAGCCAGAAGGGCAAGCAAAGTTGTGGAGTAAAAAGGAAAACTACGAGTATTAAGGAGAGATAGTTTTCATCAACACTGTATATGCAAAAAAACTTCAGAAGTATTGAAAGTGGTTGTCATACGTCGTTTTAAGTAAATGATGTCATTCATACACAACACCCTATTTCATTATTATAAGCCTACTGCTTCTCCTCCATTTACACAGGTCCACAGCAACGGTAGACCAGTTTTCTAAATGGGGGTCTAGCTCATTACACCATCGCTTTGATTTCTATTTTGGCCCATAGCCCGCCTCATATGCGGCAGACGTTGCATACCAGACCATAGCCCGCCTTATATGCGGCAGACGTGGCCTGCCAGATAGCTCCTAACCTACTTATCTGTTTACTTCCAGACACATAGCGTTATTAAGAAATGCCAATGTTTCTCCCCCGTTTGCATCACTATTAGGTAACCTGTTGGGCTGTATCATGGGTGCGTGCAGGTCGCGACATCAAATCACTTCAGAAGTTCACCTCGCCGACCAATGTTCACAGTTGGAGTGTAATTGGTATCGATGTGTCCATCGTTAGCTGAGCTGCTCCATCACGATGCTGGCTTACGTGTCGTCGCTGAGCGCCAAATAAGGGCTGTCGGCCGCTTCAATGATTATTATAATGCCTATATCTGGTGTTGTGATTAATCACGCTGTTAACGTACGAAAAATTTATGTTTAAAGTCAAATTGTGAAGATCATTTTATTAACAACATAAACTTTCCGAGAGAGATTGAAGAAATTAGACAGTCTGTACCCAATAATAACTTAATGTCATGTTGCCTGGTGGTTGCCTGTACTGATTAGTGAAGTTTTTTCTTGACTTAGACTTGAGTAAGTTGTCTATGAATTTTAAAGTGACGGCATGAGTTTGCTCAACTTTGACTGACCTTTGTAAGTTTGGGGGTCAGATCAGAAAACTCTATCCTTATAATGTCTTTACTAAACGCAAAGACTCGTGGCAATCGGTGCCATACATCACTTCATGGCACCGGCTTCCACGTTTTTTTATGTAAGTTACTAGTATGGCCAAGTCGAAATTGTAACTTTTCATTAGTATAAATAAACTCAATCGAACAACCGAACCTCCTTATTATAAAGTTCGGTGTCCAGTTGTTTTCCGCTGCAGATTTATTTATTTATTCATTTATTTATTTATGTTATGTTTGCAGCACAAACATTGAGGACGAGGGGTAATGTCCCGCATTATACCTACACTCAGGCGACGTAATGTCCCATTTTATGACGTGGCAATAACTGTCAGAATAGAAGTAACCTTGTTTTGTAAACAAATTGGAATGGGCGCTGTCCCAATATAAAATATGTCAATCCAAGAGATCTGAGTGAGGCGAAGCCCGATGAGTCCATCATTAGGTACTCTGAATGACCCCAATCCAAAGTAATAATCACCTATGGGTTCTGCTGACCTACATGTAAAAAAAAAAGTCAAAAATGGAATGAAAACAAACAAGGTACTTATATGTAGGTCTGTAGGTGATTTGAGATAGACTTTTATTACAAGAAGCAGAGAGAGAGGTCTATTTCACCAATTTCAATAAGTACCACCAAAACTCACTTCGGTCGTGGTGAGGTATCTCTAAAATTCAGTTTCTTTGCGACTGAGAACGTTTGGGAGGAAACAGCTAAGCCAAATATATTTTTTTAAATTATTTACATACAAAAAGAGAGAAAATACTGATTCAAAGTGATGCATTTTAATGATTAAAGTAAGCGTGAAGCACCGAGATGTGAAGTGATGTTAGCCGGAATGCCACCCCAGGCGGTCGACCAAACCAAACCAGACGACCACAGTCGCAAAGAAATTGAATTTTAAAGATAACTCACCACGAGCGAAGTGAGTCGCACATCTAGCGTCGTCGAGAGAGCTTGTCGATGACGATCTCCTGTCGCCAGTGTCACTGGTGCCCTCAATTGGCACCTGTGCAGTCAGGGAATGAAAGGGTTGACCACCCTAAGATCTGTTTTTGCTTGCTCAATGATGACGTTTGACAAGATCAATCCAATAAAACGTATTGGTTCAACCTGTGGTTCAACTGTCAATTGTGAAGGAAGAAGGAAAAGGAACGTCTAATCGAATTTTAGTTTTATTGTCAAACAATAAAGCATACTATTCGACATACTCTAGCCTGTTACACAGTTTAAAAAGGTAACATGTGCTTGCAACGCGTAAATGTATTTATTTGAAAACTGGACAACTTTTATTTTACATTCCGCGACTTTACTTAAAATTTGATCAAATATATTTCATTCGCGTAATTTTCTCTGTGTGCCCACCGCACCTGCGCAATTAAAGATCTCTGAAACTAAGACAGCCACATGTGTCCCAGTTCGCGTAGGTGCCTAATGCAAGGCTAATATTTACTGCCACCGCACTAAACTCGTTTGTTTTCTGTGTCATGGAGAGCGAACTCATTTTATAATTAAATCTTTTTAATACCTACAATCATTTAGTGCACTTTATCGTATAACCTTTGAATCGTCATAGCGATTATATTAATTGAGGAAAAACAATTTGAACTGTATGATATTCGTTTGTTATGGTCCCCTATTGGCTTTGTTTTTTAAGTCTCTTAAACTAGTTTTCTTCCTAATTAATAGTATCAAATTACAAGAGTAATGAAGAGAGATTAGGAATGTAATTTCTTTCGTTCTTTTGGTTCCCATATAACCATTTCAAAGTTCCCATATAGCCATTTCAAAAGATTTTGAAATGGTTATATGGGAACCAAAAGAACGATTGTGTTAACGATCCTAAATTCGAATTAACGTGTCAAAGAACTTACTATTTACTTGAGTACGCCATTTTCCCGCTTAAGAGCGGGTAAATAAGGGTTAAGGTAATATAAATTAGGTGGACCTTCAAATAAAAAAACATTTCGGGCACACATGCTAAACCAATAATATGAATACTTTAAAACTCAATAGCCATGTTGCCTTGTATTATCTTGAAAATATTTTTCGCCCGATAACTCAGTACATGCAGTTGCCTGATATTTTAAAAATCACTGTGTTTTTACACGCGTAAATTATATATCTATATTTATGACGCGTGATAATAAAAATAATTTAAGGAGATAAAAGAGAGAGATTATCAGAAGTTGGTAGCTGTCAGTTACACAAGTGACCAAGTAACTGGAGAGGCGGCCTTGTCCCCAAGAGCAGGCGGACCTTGCGGACTTCTCGAGCGCCATTTAACGAGCACATCTAAATACTTGACCAGCTGACTACACTGCTCAGGTATTTGTTGATTACTGAATCAATTTACTGGCAATTTAATAGGAGCAAGACCTATTTCTGCACTTTTTTCTTGAGGAAAGCTTTACTTACGAGTATGATTTTATGTCAATCTTTAATTTTATATTCGAATCCTCGTTAGTGAATAGCTGCTCTTTATTTGTCTCACTTGAAATCAAAATTGTTTTGGTGTAGGTGTCTTAGGCGGAACGTACACGTATCTATTGCAGGTGGCTGCAGCGCGCCTTACAGTGCGTCGAAACTGTAATTTAAAAGTGCCTCACAGCCGAATACATAAACGAAAATTAAAGTTGAGCAGCTCTTACAAGTATAGCTGGCACTTTTAGTTCTATGGGCAATTCACGGGTCGGCATGAGGTTAAAGGCGCGCTAAACATTACTAAACTGACTTTTGTGGATCGCTCATGAATGGGCAGCCTAAAATAAATAAATAAATATCCCTGGACATTATTCCACACAGCGCCATCTAGTCCCAAGTGAGCTAATTATAGTTCGTTAAAATACAAGTCATCTAAACCATTTGAAAACGTGAACAATTATTTCTTCGTTCACAGGTCATTAGACTAAACCGATCCATTAGACAAGAGCTAGTCTAAAGTACGAGTACAACATTAATTGATAAACACGTAAACATTTACCCCCTTATTCATAAAAACGAACGCAACGCTAACGCATTGTTTAAGCTATTGACGTGTTCTGTCACTTACTCGCAAATGGCGGCAGCAACAAGAATGACAGTGACAGAGCGATACAATAGTTATCGTGTTCTATAAGAGCTGTTTAAATTTTTATGAATACTTAAGGGGGTTATTGTTTTGTTTACAAGTCATTAACTGTTAGTGCCAGGCTCGCCGACTTTGACGCTGCTGATATCAGTCAAAAAACCGGCTGGCAAGAAAAAATAAATAGGTACATAAGCATATTATTTATTAAAGAAAACAAAGGTCATTCTTATTTAAGTGTGAGAAAGTGAAATAAATTGTCCCGATGGCTGTGCCTAAACAGCCATCAGATATATTGAAGCCGACAAGGTTGACTCATAATAACATAACAGAGGCATTTTCATTATTATTTGAAACGTAGATGTGCAACATGTTGTTTAGAGAGAAAAACCGAATTTGAGTTCCAAAAAAATCGGAAAAAATAAATTGCCTGAGTGGGTCAGGAATCAGTTGGGTCGACTGTACTTGCGCGCGTCAATAACTCACTCGCTCGCTATCCTATTCACTCTCGCCCGAAGCGCGCCGAAGCCCCGCGGACCGACGGCGGTGTACAATCAGTAGGCTGCCTGCCCCCAACGGTCGGGCACGCGCGCATGCACTGTCGAATCTTCCGTGTTTCTGATTACGTTTTTACACGAACTAAATAGGTAATCTGTGCTTGTTGAACATTAGTTTTATTTAAAAAATGCCTGTTACTTCTGGTACTGGAAATATATGTTCTGTTGAAGGCTGTAGGTCGAACAATAAGAAGGATAAAAAGCTTTCTTTTTTTAGTCTACCAGTTGATGAAGAAAGGTGAGTTGGTATTCGATTTCTTTTAGTTACAGAAAAAGTAATGTCTGTATTTTATTAACTCGAAAACAAAATGGCCGTTAACTGAATGATAGGCGGTGCGCGGGGCCGTTCGCGCGAGTGAGATAGTAAATACAGCCATGCCATAGACAGAGCGTTATAAAGCCCGCAGTACACATTGGGCCAACGCGTAGAGAGCTACTTGGCGGTTGGCGGCATGTTGGTGAATGGCGCGAACATTGGCCAACCGAATGTGGTCGGTTTCTCGTCCACACATCAAAGGATCTTACCAAGTTAATTAAATTCATTGTTAATCGTCACCAAAGATAGTTGTGTTACGCGCGAGGTAAAAAATACATTTTCATGTTACTATAGACGTGGACAAGTAGTGAGATCTTACAATTTATAGAAATGTACCGCAATGATGGAATAATATGGATTTGTATGCATGTTAATAACTTTTTTGAATAATGACATGAACTGGGCACAGGCTTCACCTCATTTATGAGAAGAAGCGCGGTGGCAAATTTTACCCCTAAGGGGTGCAATAGAGGGGTGAAGTCCATGCGGACGAAGTCGCGAACTGTTACTCGTTATACCTACCTACTCGTAGGATAATGAGATTAATGATTAAAATTATATTAATAGGTAAATGATTAACTCAAAGCAACGGTTCAAACTTATCAGATGAATAATATACACATCATTTTTCATATATTTTTTATATTGTTTCACTCTATCTTTATTTGCTTTCTTTTTCAGACTCATAAAATGGGGAGAATTAATTGGAAGACCCGAATTAGCCAAAGCAAAAACAAAAAGAAAAAGCCATTTAGTGTGTTCACTACATTTTGACAAGTCTGCAATCACTTATACTCCAAAGTTGAACCGTGATGCCTTGCCGTCGAAATTTCTCCCGTCCCGAGACTCACAAGGAACGAGTTCCACCTTAGAATTAGATAGGAGAAGAGCAGAAATAGATAAAAGTACAGAGGAAAAATCATCACAAACCGAATATAAAACTGTTAGTATAGCAATTGCGTGTACTTTTAAACATGCTGATACGAAATCCACGGCATCACAGACCCCTGAAACCCTGTCGTGCGACTCTCCCAGAGAGCTAAAACTTAGAGCGGAGTTGCAGGAATCGAACCGGATTAATAGAATACTCCTATACGAATTAAACAAACTTAAGCAAGAAGTTCAGGCGAGAGAATCAATAAAGCTTGAACGGGTTAGTTCCGAGTCTGAAGATGTTGATTGAAGAGACAAATATATTTATCATGCAAATCAAATGGGGAAAAGCCATATAAAAATAAGGGCAAAGGAAGCCGTTGCGAACCAGGGGTGGCATTCTGCAGGTGCACATCGAACGTTCGAACAGTGAATTCGAAGGGAGATTGTATTTTAGCGTTTCGTAAAACTCAATAACTACCTACGCGATGGTGACCAGTTGAGTGTAAAGAACCGAGGGAGAATACCTATTGAAGATGAAGCGAGGGTCCTCGGTGAGGGAAAATAACCCCCTTATTCATAAAAACTTAAACAGCTCTTCAATAACACTTTAACTTTTGGATCGTTTTGTCACTGTCATTCTTGTTGCTGCCGCCATTTGCGAGTAAGGACACAACACGTCAATTGCTTAAACAATGCCTTTGGCCCAGACTCCACCAGAGCTGAGCGTAGATGTGCGGCGTCGAGCTGTGTTTTCAACAACCAATAGAATCACATCTCCACATCTCCATGTGTGAATAACGCAATTCCATTGGTTGTTGAAAACACAGCTCGACGCCGCACATCTCCGCTCAGCTCTGGTGGAGTCTGGGCCTTAGCGTTGCGGTCGTTTTTATGAATAAGGTGGAAGATAGCTCAATACTAATTAATAATATGCTTACAATCTTAATTTGGTGTTTTGTTTTTTACGATCCTCTACCTAATGGTTCTCTTCATGATATCGCTCTCTAGCGACAATACCTATGTATAACGCTCTAATATTTTTCTTACAATAAAGAATGTCTGTCTATCTATTTTTCTAGTCCGCTTACATACCAGATTTTGAAGGCATTTATCTAGCAGGGAGGCGTATAAATTCTGTTGTTTGTTTTGACAAACAACTTGCTTACCGCAAGTTTCTGAACTTGGAAACAAGGGCTGTAAGAATAAGATGAAGAATCGCGATGTCCTCCATAAAATGACATTGGTTTGAGATGAGTACGTGCAGCAGTAGGTATGCACAATACTGCATTATGCGAGACAATAGCGCATTCAACTCGGTACGCAGCACTTGCCCTTTATCAGTTAACAACCCATTATTTTCTGTATTTGCCTTCTTATTGTGACATATCTGGAAACATATTTAAATAGGCTTGGGCAATCGAGAATGTTCTACCACAATCTAATAGTCAACTGTTTACTTAGTCCAGCGTTTATGGGTGGGCAAATTATGATGATGTTTTTTGCTTTTGATAAAGAAAAAGTATTTAAAGAGATAATGTTTTATTGCTTTCGTTGGTTCAACAAAGGGTATACATAACAAAGCTGATAATGCAAGGAACGGTGTGTACAGTCGCCATCACACTTATATTGAAGCACAAGGTGACTTAATACAGGGTCATTTTGCAAGTACCTTCCAAGTTTTAAGGAGCAACTTGGTATCAGGAATTTAATATTTTATTTAGAACACATTTTTTTTAAATCATTTTGTATCTATAAAAAAAATGTTACTACATTTCATTTATGGAAAATTAAATTACTTGCAAAGTCACCTTGTCTCTAGGCATTCACTCCGCCAATTGCATTTCTTTTTGTGTCTGCAGTAAATAAAATTACAATCTAAGCAGGCATAGGGAGCTGGAATAAACGTAAAGGACCACATCAACTATTCTCTGCCGAAAACATTTCCAGATAGGAGATTCCAGAAAACACGAAAATAAAACGAAAACTAATCGTTGGCACGTGCACTACATGCAAGTATATTTAAAGGCTATTAATACCCAAATTTATACAAACCACCTGCTTAGGTGTACTCGCCGAAGTGGTCGGTCGGCGCACATGCTGCCCTAAATTTAGTTAATAGTTTCCTCTTTAATCCTAGTCGTAAACACCGCTATGCAGCACAAACTACACTTTAGCTGCACAATTACCATCTATAAATAGATATAAATTGACTTAAACGATTGCCGACGATCGGAAAAACACAAATTATTGTAATTACCAAGATAAAATATGCGTCAGTTTCAAAATAAAAAGTAAGTCGAGATTGAGATATTATTCCTATATTTGTAGTTGTACTTGTACCTATATTTAAAATTTAAAACTTCTGCTATAGCCAAATATGATTATTTTTGTTCGCTAAAGAGCTTTAGATATATTTGCTCTATACTAACATTATCTAATTTATAACTATAATAGATATTATTAAAAAAATAAAAATATGTGTTATACAATAAAGCCTTTTTTCGTCGTATTTTTGCTCAATAATAATAACGGTAATTAAATCGTGTATATTATATTTCAAAAAACATAGCTAAATTAATTAATACAACAAACAACTCCCATACAACAAACGTGATTTTCGTTCATAGATAATGGCTACGGAACCCTTTATCGGCTCGCACTTGACCGGTTTTTTTAAACTAAAGGTCGCTTGCTATTCGTATTCATGGTATTTTTTGGTAAAGTTGAGCTACCACTAATGGGTGTTCTATAAACTTAAGTACAATGTTATAGATACCACCCAGACTGAACAAGCACAATGTTTTGAACCTTAACTTTAATACCTTAGATCTCAAAAGTTTAGCCCACTTTGAGCGGCGTTTTTAGGGAATATCGTTGCTGTATTTTACGATGCCAACTTTGTAGTTATGATTTATCTGTCTGGCTCGTTAAGGGGATTCGTGAGAAGAGATCTCGGTGTTGAGACTAAGTTAAAAACTGAGTACAGTAGCCATCAGATATTTCGAAGCACCTTGTCTGCTATATCGAAGCAGACAAGGTGCTTGGAAATATCTGATAGGATGCCGACTGTACCTAAAGTAAAATAATATAGGTATCTACGGTTAGTTGGGAAATTTTCTGTATTTTTATTACAACAATTTAATGTTACTGACACCCCGTGGGGAACCCTATCTATTAACACTTTCATATGCATGTACAAAAGACCTAAAAAAGGAGGTATTATTTTGATCATATAAATATCTAATTGGCCAGACTGCGTTTCAAAATATGTGACAGTCGAGCGAGTTATACCTCGTGAAAACTGAAAAAGAAAGATATCATGAGAGAGTAATAAAAATCGTGATAGTAATACACCTAGTAAATAGGACCGTACAATTTTAATTTATTATTTTATTGAAAAGACGACATAGGTCCAAACAGTGTAGTTTGGGACTGCAGTCAAGTTATGAAAAATCATGTGAATATTATTCGAAAACGGTTTTAGTAAGTTCTTGATAAAAAAATCGATTCCCAGTACCGTTCGGCATACAGTTACAGTCAACCACAAATCAAGGGTGACTGTGTCCAGAAGACGTTTGCGAGTTCATAGTAATAAGAGCTCTACTTATGCCGGCAGAGTGACTCTAGCCGTGGTTGATTGTACACCAGTAAAATACCGCAGCTGGGCGCTATCATTGATAAGCGCCGTTTATCGCTAAGCAGACAACGTTGCCTTGATATGCAAAATGTACTTTCGTACTGTGCCCATTTACTTTATGCTATGTACTTAGTGTTTTACAACATGGCTAAGCGAACATGATAGGTGACATACTTTGACGTCATGATTGGCTAAATGCAAAACAACATTACTAAGTACTTTTCTTTGTACTGTCAATTAGTTTTGAATGTCGACTGCATTAATAACTTCAGCAATAACTGTGATAATATCGATTCAATAACGTCAATGTAGTTGTTAGAATTTAATTGATATTTCACCTAAAACGGTTAGTCAGTTTTTAGGTTAAGTTTTAACTCATTTAAAGATACTCGTAGATACTTTCATACTTTAATCACCAGCGCAATAACAAATTACAGAAAAGTAATTAGTTAATGATTCGAAACAATACTAAACTGTCACCACAAATACCAAAACGTCGCAGGAGCTGAATCAGCTCTGACGTTACAAGAGTCCCTTAAGTGTCGGTGAGCAAAATATGAGCTGATTCAGCTCAGATACTGGCGCAGTTCGCAAGCGGCAAATTTCGCCTAGTATAATTATGTCTTTCGCGCTTAAAAAATAACCAGAGTCTAAACAGCGATACAAGAATGAACCATAGTATTATTTTGGCGCCAAATAATGACGCGCAACGATCTACCGTCATTTAGATGTAGAGCCGGTATTTTCATAATACCCGTATCAGGTGCCATACTCTCACGTAAATGGGTATGTTTTTATCATGTCCGGACACTTAAGTTTAGCACCTAATTGCCTTCGTGATGAGTAAATAAACTTTTTTATTTTTTTTATTTTAGTAAGATGCGGCGATAACGCGCCTGACAGCGGTATCTTAACTTGTAACTTAGACATTTTTGGATACCTTGTTCTCGAAGTAAAATGTACCCTGAATAAAAGGGCTTTAAAACCAAAAAATATTGTAAAGCAATAACATACCTTTTAACTACATTTATAGACCTTTTTAAAATTATCGTTTTTTGGCGCCCAACGTGGTAGTAAAGTAAGATTTCATCACACCACATACATGCTGATGATTCATCTCTATTCATCGTAAAACCATAAAATATGATATTGAAGTACTTTTATCTACTATATACCATTTATGAATACTTCATTCACAATGAATCGTAGGTTTGAGATGAGTAATCCTAGTGCAATAAAATAATGCTGTAAGTATTATGCATGCATTAATTACATTAATTTGTTCTTCTAAGTAGTTTCTAAGTACCTGTCACTTAGTAGTGACAGCAGATTAGTAACGATCGCCGACCAGCTGGATCCCAACCACAATTTGAGCATGTACGGTGAAAGACCATAGTGCCTGTGCACTTTTGATCCATGTTATATTAACTTTGCTATGCCTATACCCTGACCCTAGTGGTCACTAAACTTTTGCTTTGCTATGCCTATAGTAGTAGTCATTAAGCTTTTGGATGAGCTGTCAGATTAGCCGGGTCATTAGGCTTTTCGCACCGCAAGAGATTCGAACCGCGGTGCGAACCGCCTAAGACCTCCTTTTGAATGGGTCCGTTCGCACCGCAGTAGTTACAGCGGTATGAATCGCTCAAGGTTTCTTTTGAAAAATCAAAAATGATTTTAAGCTCTGCGAAGCGTGGTGCGAACGGACCCATTCAAAAGGGGGTCTTAGGCGATTCGCACCGCGGTTCGAATCTCTTGCGGTGTGAAAAGCCTAAAGACCCGATTAGCCAGTAGGTATAGCAAAGTACTAAAGCGATAGGCACTATTGGCGCTGACTATACCAATGCTTTGAGCATGTTGGTGCTTGGAACCGCACTCTTAGCTGACGTTCCTAAATGTCAGTCGTTAAAAATCTAGTCGGAGGTTCTAGGGCCGCTTAACGCTAAGCCAGCGAAAAGTGTGCAAAACGATGCCTTTCATAAAGAATTGAAACCACCAGATCTGAAGCTGTAATGAGAAGTTTCTACGAAAGTAGAAATAAAATCGATTGTATATTGTTAAATGTTACTTATGCTTTTTCTACATTTTATGATATGCTTTCAATAAACCCACTTAGTACACTACTTGATTTTTAAGAGTTAGCCTAGAAAATCCAGTAAGGCCAGGCTGATAGTGATCACTATCATCACTCATTGTCAGTCATATGTCTTGTACTCATTGCTGACGACTGGCGCGAGACAAGATAGGTGGCGAGCTCGTGTATCCGAGGGCGAGACACACTTTAGGTTGCTGAGCCATCTAACTAAATTTATGTTTGCTGCTGAATATACAAGGTGATTTTTTCAACTAGGTGTGGTAGAACAAATCCTAAAGTTCTCATGGGATTTGTTCAGAAATGCGCGAAGGAAACAGACTTCATTCTGTTGACAATCATTCGGTGTCACGTGACAGGTAGAAGCGGTCGCTGAGAGAAAACTATATTTTACTATATTCCTAGCATTTTCTCATGTTTACTCACCTTTTAAACCTTTCCTGGACCTTCAAATATATTTCAAAATCAAAATTAGCCAATTCGGTTCAGCCAATCCTGAGTTTTAGCGAGACTAACGAACAGCAATTGATTTTTATAATTATCAAGATTTTCCTGCAACTATTTTTGTTTTATTTTAATTGTTAGCAACGATATTTTAAGTCCTTTTGTTGATTTCTGAAAAATGAGAATAAATAAAATAGATTAAATTATGTAAAATACTAATTGAGCTCTCAATAAATAAAAGTTGATTCAGTTTAGTGGATTACTTGCTGAGTTTTATAATTTTGAAATTTAGCAACTGAGTAATCAACGCAACGTTATAATATTAAAGTGACAAATATTAAGCATGCTTATACATTTTTAAACTTTAAACGTCTCTCCGACGTAGCACTAAGCTTGATTGGTCGAGGTAGTCAGCTGAAGGTTATGAAGTCGAGTTTTTTTTCCTTACTGACCACACGTATCCGCATGTATTTATCCAGAGATAAGCAAAAGTAATAATCTCTTATTAATTTGATAAAATACTTAAGATATCATTTTACCCATCGCGATAATTTTAAGGGTGCTTGTCGACACTGTATTTTTTATAAAATTGTTATTGTTTCGAGTTAGGTCTACGCCCAACCGAAACTACGAGCATCAAAAAAGGATTTTCGGTTATTAAAACTTTAAGAAGGTTCAGAAGGTTAACTTTATTTGGAAGTTTTTGTTCTTCTTAAATAAATATATATGGAAGTTATAATAACAGTTACAGAGTTCCTATTTATTAATATTAATCCAATAATTTATTCTTTATTGCACATAAAAAGACAATTTTTTTTTTAGTAACAAGTCGCTGGTAATAGCCAGTCAATGATAAATCAAGAATTGTGTATCAACAAAATATATTATAAATATACTTTCAGGTATTTTCCGACACGTAGTTATTGAAAGATAAAGTGGAAGTAAACATATTATTATTGATTTGGCGTCGGCGCCTAATATCAGATAGCGTGCATGGATTAGATTAGATTAGAACGCAGCGATATTTTGTAGGTATAGGAAACCACAATTTGAGAATCTGTTCTAGATGAAATTCGAATCTAACCCATGACCAGCGGGTTTTACCTAGTTAGGTAAATAACAAATTAGTAATAATGACCTGAGCACTGCTTTTATAACTGCTTATAAACTAATTAATACTCAATTAAGTATCAACAAGTGGTGCAAATATTCAAAACAGCTTTATAGGAATCCCATAGATAGGTGCCTATTTACCACTATGCTATCAAAATAACTAGAAAAGCTTAAGTCACCTATCTTTATGACTATCATTATCATGCACAGTAAACATTTTATTATGTAGATATGCAATTAGTCATTAAATACATCTGTTTATTTCCAGATTTCTGCTTAATCGTAAAGGAAAAAGGATTACTTAATGATTTGGATCGGAAGAAAACAACAAACAAACACAGGATACGGATTGCATCATAATTGGTCGTTATTTCGCCGTGACGTAGACGGGTAGTTTAGATAATGGTCTGTTCGCGGAAAACATGGAGTTTTCCGCCTACAGCCATGCCTGCGCCCACACGTGCAGGGCGGCGGCCTTGCACTTGCGATAACAAAACAACACGACTCCAGATAAAACGCACTAAAACGCGGATTAAACTTGTTTTGCTAACTTTAAGAAAGTACCTATTTCTGTTATTTAAAATTTACAATAGATTATTTTTACCATAAGATTGAATAACTGGAAAAGGCAATTTGCAATTGTTGCTCTGTTGTGCAAGAGGAGATTCGAACCTGCATGTTTTGCAAGCCAGGCGACAAGTTGCTTTTTGTATGTTGTCGCCGCTTAGAGCTTCTTTTTCGCAGATTGTGTTTTTGAATCAACTAAACGCGCAAACCGCCAATAATTTTGGCAGAAGCTCCATAGATTGTGAAAAGCCACTCCCTATTTCAGAGCATCAAATCGCATGACTGTTGAAATTCTATGCAAAACAATATTAAGTTGAAACGTTGACATCAGTATAGGAAACCTGTCTTACGTGTATAAATAGTCGATGACGGGCACAGATGCTGCAGATTATCTTTAAGGGAGTGCCACTCAATGTCAGACGCCATCTTTTATCTCACATCATACATCTTATCAAATTATCTAGATATTGGCAGGTAGGTCGTAGGTATCTCTAGAATTTACATGGCAGACAGAAGCGTTACAAGAATCTTTTTTCTCAAAATGCAAACGCAGTGAATTTAGTTAGTCCCCATATCTGGTAAATTAAGACAGCAATTACTAGTTTTACACAAAGTTTACAATTTGGCCTCTAAAGTGCCGCCCGCGTCTAGGCCTTTACAGTCACTACAAAAAGTGTTACAACTCCAACGTCATTACATAAATCGTATATAAAAGACGCAGATAGGGGATACTTTCAGTGAGATTCATTGATGTTACTTATCTCCTAACACAAAACATGAAATAAAGCAGGAACAAACATGTGAACTTAACGACAAGGTACTTCACCTTACACAGACTGATCTGAAAATGCAAACATGAGTCAAAGTCATCAACTAAAATCATTAGCCAAAAGACAACTTATTTGGCTAATTATTTAACATATCCAGAGTCCATACTTTTCCCGAGCCGATTGTAGTAGGTATGTGTATGTTACGGGCAATTGTATACCTACAAATACAATAGGTACCTGGGCAATGTATGAAATTCCTGAAACGCTTTGGTTGGTGATGTATGAAATTTTATTTCCTACTTTGCCAAGATGGACGGAAGACCTCACAAAGACCTTAGGGTTTCGGTGGATACCAGGCCGCCTATAACCGGCTGCCTGGAAATCTATGGGGGAGGTCTATGTTCAGCAGTGAACATCATGTGGCTGCTGCTGATGATGATGATTGCCTTAACGTAAGACGCAAATATGCTGTCATTTTATAGTCATGAGAGATTTTGGTTGCCTAATTTAATTATCATTTTAACTCGTACTATGACCAACATTTTTCACATCCAATACACAGTGGATTCGTTATTATTACACAGAGTTGTAATTTCTAAGCTGTTCTTCGTACACATAATGTGGCTGTAGATGACAATGCGTTTTTGAATCTTCTTTGAGTACGTAGGTACTTCGCACCGCATTGAACTTTGAAGTATGAGTAGCTACAACAGATAAAGTTTGATTTTACAGTTAGTGGCTGGTTTCCATCTACGGCCCAAGACACTTACTTATTCGATTTTTAACTCGTTATTGCAATAGGCAATTCCATAAATAAAATTAAACATCAAACGGCGCCCATCGTTTCGGCTTGTAAAGCTACAAGTTTTATTGCCCAATGCATGTATGTTCCAGCATTCTCAATTAAGATTCATGTTCATTGAGCATGAGTCAGATAATATCTCACTCATTGAGAGATGCCGTCATGGAATAAGGCCAGTGCAGGCTCAGGAGCCGCCGAGCTATTTGATGCAAATGCAAATAGCCCTTATAGTGGTTATTTCATTAAACTAATGCCTGACGTCCGGCGAGGCCCGTGTCCGCTTCGCGTGCCAACACATGTACATTGTAAAACGACCTGTCGTCGGCAATGGTTCGTCGTAGGTACCACTAATCGAGTCGCGTTTACAACTTGCACTTCGTAATGATATTTTATTCATTAACCGCTTTCGGTTCTGGCTAGGCATCTCAGATTGCAATTTCTCATTTTATAGTTCATGTTGCACACCGTAATTTTCGTTACTAATTTATAATTATAATTAACGCTTGGAATTCTCGGATTACCTATTAAGGTAACCATAATTTTGATTCACTGACGTTGATTTAATTAAATTTAACAGAAACTAAACTTGTATTTTATTAATAAATGTTCGTAGGTGTTAGTTTAAATGGCCTCAAAGTCCTCCTACTCGCCTCGCATTCTCGTGTGCATCCTCAAACAAAGACACCTGTAAAGCACTCTAACTCCTCAGATTCTACTGCCACACTTCCACTTATGCTTTTTCTGCGTATTTACTACATGCCTATGTAGGGCAAAACTGGAAGCAAGCCGCTTGATGCTTACGGGTATTCCAACTGTCTACTTCAAAGCCATCTCATGTCGTGTGCGATGGTGGAAGGGAGAAACGGGGAATTTCTTAACTTAGCCTTTTTGAATGAGTGCGCCTTGATTCCCCTATACACCGTGCACATACTTCGTAACTTAGTAGGTATTATCTTACAATATTAACTGTTAGCTGGTAAACCTAAACCTCATCGATCAAGGTGTTCATAGTGTTTAAATCTAAAGGTATAACTTGTCTGCCAAACCTGACCATGTCCAATCAAGATCAGACAAATTGATAAAAACCCGATTTCGATATTTTAACATGACATGGGTACTAATGTTAAATTATGCGCAGATATTAACAAAATTATGCGCAGATATTAACAAACTGCAGATTTGATAATATATTTCATTCCAGCAAGGGTTATTCCTCCTTCAAACAAAGCGGCTGAGTCAGCGCTGGCTGCGCAAATATTTTTATTTCGCCCATCTTGCCTCTTTGTTTTGCAAATGACTTGCTCCCAAGTGTTTACACTGAAGAAGTGTTTTGAGCACACCCATGTGCTCCTTAGCTTTGACAAGCTGCATATCATCGTCGGCTTATTTCTGGTGGTCTACTTCGCTGCAACGTTTAGTTACGATTACAAAGTTTCGTAAATCTTTGTATGACTGAAGAGTAAATAAACGGTAAAGTAAATTAATAGCTTTTATATGTTTTGTAACATTCAAAATGTTTAACGCTTACGCCCAAATTCTAAAACGTCGATCAAAGTGTCATCAAGAAAGCTAGCTGTCGCTTTCTGTTCTATAGACATTTGACAGGACGGCATGATTTTGATTGCGTGTCAACTTCGATAAACTTTTGTGAATTCGGGGGTTACAAAGCTGATTTGATTACATATTAAATTTTGAAAGACGTTTATTTGTCTATTCTTGAACTACCTATTAACGATACGACCGGCAGTAGACCTCCACGGCTGCACAGTGCGCAATCAACGCGCTCTATCGGCACGCGCTGAAAACACACCACAAGAACTTTCGCAAGATTTATGACTTAACTGTGATTATGGAATGATAATAATTGATCATAGACAAATAATAGGTTTCATAGACCGTCCGCATCACAAAAAGCCGCATTCCAGCAGGGTCATTAACTGTAGTTACAACAGGTAAGATGAAGCTCTTTAGTGGATTCTGTGAAGTTTTTGCTGCCGTGCACCGAGGCATAACAACGTTATTTAAATCAATTATTATAAACTTCAAAGTAAGCGTCTGTTGATTGAAGAAAATGACAATACTGTCGATAAAAACATTGGACAGCTTTCAGAAAGAATGTTAATCTTTTTGTCTAGAGATAAAAAATATGACATTATCGAAGAAGCTACATAAAATAACACTTTTTAAAAGAGGTGTTGAAACTTTGGATCATCGGTTTCGATTTTAGGTTGAAACCTTCGTTATACAACTTAAGCTTAGAAGAAGTTCAAAAGAAGTCTAAAATTGAAATCCCGTATATGCGTGTTGACAATCCCACAATCACTTCTTTGTTCCAGTTTTAGCGATAAAAAGTTTAGTATATTTGAGTTCGGCGTAGAAGGCGTGTTCAAGTTGGTTTGGTTTGAACGCTAAATGTTTTTCCAGCAGACTTGTCCCATTCTGTTCAGCGGGCATTAAAATTCAGAATATAAATTGCATGAGCACGCCCGACCTTTTGTCCACGGTGCGTGCGTTTGAGCAAGTTTCAGTGCGTTCATGCTTTATTTGCAAAGAACATAATGTCAGTATACACTCTGTTGTTTTGGCAAATTCTCAGAAAATACGACACGTTTTTAAAAGGATAAGGTTATGTTTAGCAATACCTTATCTGTCACTTCTGTAGAAAACGTGTTGTTATTCCAAGGAGTTATTTTTTAAGTTAATAAAGTTTCCAAAGTTCTTAGCACTTATCTGTCAAATTCTAACTAGAACGTTCATCTTTCTGTGTAAGACCGAATCCCTCCCAGGTGAAGCCAAGCAAAGCTAGTAAATAATAATCAGAAGGGGGTTTTAGTCTATTCCGTTTTTATTGAGTCTGTTTCAGTCAGTCTCCGTTATTTAGATCTATATCAACTTTATCAACGAGGCCTCGAAAAAGTTATAATCTCTTTTAGGTTTTTTTCGAACTCATTGTCTTGTCACCGCAGTCTTAAAGAATTGACAACTTTGAAATGACTGGATCATTGTAGACGAGGTCACTTCAGTCCACCACTACCCTTCCTGTGCGCCCAACCACACGGCAAAAACATATAAACACGCTTTTTCTTGCGCCAAAACCATAAGTCACATGAGATATCGCATGTCAAATTTCCTGGAGGGTAGTTATGTAAATCGGCATTACCTCATTGAACAGAATGCCCGTGAAGTCTTCCATTTTAATACATGCCAAATCTTTTTTGGTTATTATTTAAGGTTCTGAAACAATAACGCTTGGGTTATGGAAAATGACCGAATTTTCAAGATTTTGGAAACTTAAATAATCCCCACCCATGCCTGCATGCGTTTACTGAAAAAAGTATTTTCACGGCCAAGTTTTTATATTGAGACAATATGACGGTTCTCCTTCTCGATTGGGACTTGGGACATGGGCCATATGCAATAAGTATTTGTGGATCGGAGACCACTCGGGGATGACGCACAAGTGTTTACCACCCGGGAGAGTAGAAATAAAGCAACACACAGGGTTATCGTAGCGAACGTTACTCAGCGGTCAACGTACGAATCGATATCACTCACAACGCCTAGTTTATCGACAACACTATTGTTCTAGTCGTCTTGCGGAAACGACAAAGTCGATGGAACATAAAACATTATCGATTTCTTATCGTTAACAATTTAATTGTTCGATAAGCTCAAGATTAGCACTCTACCTGAAACACTTCCAACGACCATTCAACTGCTTTGTTTTGTTATCAAACCGAAGTTTTTTTTATGTTTGTACTTAAGTATAGAATTCTAAAAATAAAATGTTAGGCAATTCGGAGAATTCCAGAATATTCCACTAACAGTGACATAAACAATGTGGTTAATAAATAAAACAAAATTATGGTGATGAATGAGCCTGAGCATGTGTCAAAGACCCTCGCAGTCCCAACGTATGAGGAGGAAAATAAATTGGTGTCATTTGGACTTTTGAACTGAACTAGTGCAGTTTTGTTTCATAAAAAGATTCACTTGCAGACGTTTTGCCTTATGCCTTTGTTTGAATAAATAGCAAAAACCTTTTTGCTCCAGTTTTCAAAATATTATTGAAAATGTTTCACGAAGTTGAAAATCTATTGAATTTAGGTTGGTTAAATATACCACTATGTGAGACAAATAAAATGGTGTAGTAGTAACTTTGAGTACCTATTCCTTTTTAACTTCTTTGGTATAGAAGTCGTGATTTGGAATATCTAGCACAGTCACGAAATAATCAGCAATGTGTGCTAACAAAGGATAACCTACTGTTTGTATCTTCAGTGCAAGATAACTAGAACATAGGCACAGTTAAAGTTAGTAGGTAGGTACCTTTTTCGATTTTAGTTTACATAAGTACTGTTGAGAGAAGGTTGGTTATGACTCTTGTTCGATCTAGATACACAGTTAAACATTGAATTGCTCTGAATATAATATGAAATTAATGATAGCCCTAGTCATTGTTTTTCTGCTTAATATGCCGGTAATAAATTATCTAATTTGACCGCTTTTATTATCAATCCAAATACGAGTAGATATATACGTATCTACATCGCCAAAAAAGTTGGTATTCAAAATTAGAAGTTTTTAATAATTTATGAACGGACCTTATGAAGTTGATATGTTTTATAGACCTTATTTAAATAAATAAAAACCAAAATGAATATGAAACAAAATCACCTAAGTACATTCGAAATGTAACCACTGCCCTAGAGAGGTTATGAATGTCTCTCTTAAAGAAATTGGCTTTGTTTTGCATAATGTTATTAATATTATTATGAATACTCGTTAAACATGTTTATGTTCGTCGGCATACTCGCAGATTTATTGATGCACTTGCCGCCAACCGCCTTGTCAATCATAACTACCCGCATATGCATACCTATCTGTAGTTCACAACAATAAATGATACATCTCCACTAGCGCATTTCGCATTCCGTTGATTACAGCGTGTTTACGTTTGCGCCCGCGCCGCCGCGGACTCCTCTCAACGAATTGATGAAAGCATCGTTGAAATGGACGGATGACTCAACTGATTCCGAGTCGTAATACACCAGCGATTGCATAGCTCCACAGCCTCATTGTAGCTACTCTTGCTAAATCTGTACAATCGATTGGCCGCATTTTATCACGCGCCGACCAATTTAAACCCGTTACTATTTAACACAAAGTGTAAACACTGTTATTGTTATGGCTTTTGCTATTCCTGCGAATATCGTGTGATGGGTACACGACTACGTCTAGAAACCGCAGGCTCGAGAAAAAGCCTTAGGTGATTTGTTTTATGCATGCTGATTTAAAATCTGCTTGATAGTTTATGGTTGGTGCGATGGTAAAATATTTGATCGTGGGACCGTTAGGTAACATGGTTGTGGGACGGTGCGCCATTCTGCTCCGCGGCCTATCGTCGGCACCTTTGTGCATTGACCCGTACAAGGCTTGGAGCACCAAAGACTTCCTGCTCACTTGTACCTCGTAATATACTGTATCTATTTGCTCTGCGATGTAGTGTAGCGAACGTTGGACTCTAGGTGGCGGAGGCGGCTGTCGCAATTCGAATGAGTCAGCTTCCAAGAACATTAGACAAGGAATTAAATGAGAAGCAAATGTACTTACGCTACAATTAACTCAAATCAAGCAAATGATTACCAATTGCTAGACTATGTTATTCAGTTTTTTAGATTTAAACAGGACAGCGATGGGAAAGTTTCATTAAACACAACGTTACGCGCAGATGTGGTGGACATATAATACCAATTTGTCAGATATTTACTAAAAACTACTTTAGGTTAATTATAAGAAAGCTATTTGAACACCAGTTCCATCATTGTTCTTATTTTCGTGCCTACAACCGGACGCACGACCGAGTCACGTGCGTATGGTGTGGTGTATGCCTTCTATATGCAGGTACAACAACCACGCTACCGGTAAAACTGCCAGCAAAGGCTGAGCTCTTTTCGCTATCACTTACTTTGCTGAAGTTAACAATAATTTAGGTGGCACATTAAATCTTATTATTTCTTAGGAGTTCCAAGTGAGGTGGATGAATGTGCAGATGAGCATCCTTTAATGGAGATTTGAACACTTCCCCGAGAAGAACTAACCGAATCCACAAACGACTTAAACGACATCGACACCGCTGTTCATGTGGCAGGTGTCAGTCACTGCTATTGTTGTGCAGCGTCTAAGAAGCCATTAAGGGTAATTTGGAGCTGGTCGCAGTTGCCAGCACTCTCGGCACCGTCGCGTGACGCGCGACATTCCTGCGCGAGCGTCCTCGCCTTAAACGGCCGGAGCGTATGCGCAGGGCTGTCGGTAGTTTGCCAAATGGGGCTCAACCACAACCGCAGATCGGAGTTTTACATTCCGTCATACAGTCAACGGCTTTGAAGAAGAATTTCATGACTTATTCTTTAATTAGAAGAATTTAACACCCCTTTCTTCTGATGCTGATCCTCACTAGCAAAAGTGAGGAACTGCTCATCTATTTGGAGATTGAAGAATATACTGAAGATTTGCAAGGCGGGTTAAAAAACAATATCTGTGCAGTATTTTGTTCCATAAAAACGTTATGGGTTCATTGTGACCACAATCACCCCTCGATGAGAAAACTTCTAAGAACTTTTCTCTTGAAGACGCAGCCATTGCAGCTTGAATGTTGCAGATCAATTGCGTTCTTGTGTTACAACCCCTTGCAAAATAGCCTTTAAGTTCCATGTCAAGATTCTGAAAGACTAGACGCTCTCATTGTCGGTAGGTTGATTCGATCTTACTCGTAACTTAAGTGAACTTAAACAAAGTGAGAATACGACATTGACTGCAGAAAGGCGGTGCTTTACAACGAGTTCTTGGAAAAATGAGCCAAGTCGATTCGGAATTGTGCCAAGTTATGCCAAGCATAATTTTCTAGCACCACATCTCCAAAGCGTCAATCTTCTTCTCACTCTCTTTCTCTTGATCCAGGTTTCAGCACCGTCGGTGGTGGTGTGGAGGATATGGATAGGATGAGAAAATTATCACTATCTTTATTTTTGTGACTTGATCTTTCTGTAAAGTTTCCTACATGCTGACCCTGAGGAACATGTAGGATACCCCCCTGATTCTCCTTTGGTGTCAATTTAACTTCGTGTATCTTAATCCTCATGGGCTAATACAAAGTTGTGTTTTTCCACAAATGGTAGGTAGTGGTAAATTTTTATAATGTCCATTAATTAGTTATTCTTCAGAAAAACAATAACTTAAACCACGAAGCGGTTCAATGCATTGGAGGCGTTTTGAATGTCAGAGCATTAACCATTCCCGCGGTGAATGGTAACGTTCTGACTCATTGCACTTAATGCTACAGGTGGCGAGCCTAAATACCTACGAGCTATTATTAGCTGCAACTTAGATATTTATAGTAACTCTAGTATATTGCGAACGCAACTGCTTTTATGGGAAAATAATGATGGTGGCGATTCATGTCCTGAAGTTGGAATCAGTTTGAAGTACTGGCAGAAAACTTCAGGAACTGAGTTTATTATCACTCTACAAACAGATACAGTGAACGATTATAAACAAACCAGACCATGTTTTGCTTCGGTGTAAGGAACAAAGAAAAAGGGATCTGTAATTTCAGAGAGTACATTTTCAGTAAAAGTAACAATCGGACTACTGAACATCGAGTAAAAAATCTAGTTAAACTTATAGAAGCATCCTTCAAGAAAAAGTTTTTCGACACCAGCACCATGGTGCTTCCACCATGGTGCTGATGTCGAAAAACTTTTGTGATCCATGGCGGTCTAATCTGGTTCGTATTAAATCGAAGTACACAAAACCGTACACGTTAAAGCAACTTTTTTTTAGTCCAAACCAGTGTAGCTTGTCTTTTGTTTAATCTCAGTACCTACCTTAATGGGTACCATAGTTTTCATTAGATCTGCAGCTGTTCAAAGTGTTATGGAACTTTCAAGATGTTGCAACAGAGTAGACCTATATCGTACCTGCAGCAGCGCTCCCCGGACAAAGCAGACAGCCCTGGCCGATTAGATCCGCTTAGGATGGCAGGCACTGGGAACGCTGTGGTCTCACGATTCGCACACGCCGCATAAGGGAATCCGGCTTTTTGCCCAGCATTCTATGAGACCAGCTGTTGGCTCTTAGATGATCACTTTCTTGAAAATACTTCTTCGGATTTCTACTAATAGATTTTGTGCAATGCAACCGGAGTGTTGATCAATTAGGATCCATTACAAATTTGTCAGACACAGCTTCATCGTACGAATTCATTGCTATAAATACATATGAGAAGATTTATGTTTGTGCATTTTTAAAATGGTCATTTTAGATGACTTCAATTTGTTTGGTATGCCAATGTTTGGATGCAATATCTCTCTCTTCGGGTCCCGAGATTGTTTTGGTACGAGAAGACGTGGCCCCAGATCAGGTTCAGTCAATGCATTCCCTTTTATCACTAGGTACTTACTCGTAGATACAATAGAAACTGTTCTAGATGCCACTATTTGACACTGAAACGGATTGTTGAGGCATTCGCGAACGGGCCACGGCGATACCGTTACGGCTGTAGGAATGGGAACGTCCGCTCTATCGGTACATCACTACACTATCGATAGTATGCTTGTATATGCAAGATTTTACCATCGTTTGGGCTATGAATGAGCTGAACATTTAGTGTCATTGACATAACATAGGCAAGTAAACAGAAGCGCTAAGCTTTGAAGCTTGCCATTAGGACCTATTCGTGTAACTGTAGCTTTGAAAGTCAAATAGTGCAACAGTGTACACACTTAAACGGAGCGAACCACAGTATTGAACCCGCGGAGTTTCGTCTGTTACAGGAAGATAGTTGAAAAAGTTTAAAATAACTACTTATCAGAAAAAGTGCGTCCCATCATTATGTGATGTAGTACTATGTGATAAGTGAGTAGACAAAAAATACAGTAAATAGAGGAAACATTTAATAAAACAGTAAGTTTGACATGCACTTATCATCAAAGCGAAAATAAATATAGTATTGAATGAAAGAATGATGATGATACAGAATAAACAACATTTAATGGCTGAAACGGAAGTATTAAAATATTAATATATACTGTAATATAAAATAAACTGGCTGCCCCTAACATTTAATAAATTAAACGCTAATTCCAAACAAAGGTTTAGTACGATTATTTATTCAGGACAATGAAAGAAGTAGTAACAATAATCAAAATAATTGATCTGAGGTAACAGGTTAATTAATATTTCACTCGGATGAGTTGTTAAGTCACGCAACGCTGACAATGGCCAGTGATGGGTGACAATAGTCGGTCGTGCGCACGCGCCGACATGCAACGCAACGCAAATCAATTCGTCTAATAGCCTCGTAGTACACATCACATGTCTGAGGAAATACTTTAGAAAAATATTTAAGTATACATTGCAGGTATTCGAGGTAGAATCTTGATTTGAATATGCTATTGCAAGAGGTTTCGTAGAATATGGTTATAGAAATCTGCAAGAGAGATTCATCTTTGAGCTTACAAATTTCGATGATCTTAACAGCTATGTATTTATTTGAAAATAAATCGTACAGAAATCTGGCTCTTTTTTCAAATACGCTTTCTTGAAGACGATCCTGGAAACTAGTTTAAAAAAAAAGATTTTATCGCTCGATTCTGATCCCTTATCAAAATTTTAACAAGCTTTGGAAAGGACGACCTGTAGGTAAGACATTTATTTATTCAGTATGTAGGTAAAACAATAATTATTACCTCGTATCAATGACGTTCCACCACTACATAAGTAAGTACTTAGATGTTTGCACCGAGATCATTTTCTAGGAGACCGCATAAAAAACGCCTGTTTAAGAGCAATTTATTAACATTAGTCACCCTTCCCTTCAGATGACGTCAGTGCTTTTATAAATTAGCAATTTTTGTCCACATCCAAATCTTTTAAAAAGGGCGATCCTATTGTTGGGAATCTTCAACAGTTTCCAACGAGCATTCGCATCGAGTTTATTCAAATTTCTCAATCGAGAGCACATCTGCGACCTAGTTCTCTTCAAAAAGGACTCTTTACAAACACATTGAATTACATATGAAAGAAAACTGGTCCGAATACATTAATACTTAATTCGGTACGGGCCCGAAATTAGGGAGGCGAATAATGGGTGGCGAAAATGTTAAGTACACTGGGCCCCCTCTAACAGCACAATGAAATACGAACTTGTCTCGACATGCCATACTGCTTATGGGTGCGTGTTACACATTGACTTCTGTCTCATAATATATGTTACATCATCTTCAGCAACATATTCATTTATTCATGAAAAAGCCTTCAGGCTTTCATAACATACGAGTAAGTGTACCACTACTAACTGGTACTTCCATATAATCGACTCCTATGGGGTTCCTAATGTGATTCACTAAATTTGGCCCAGCTTTGCAAGGAAATCGAAAAACCAGTAATTGGTCTTGCCAAAGTAATTTTATTAATAATGTCTAATATGACATACAAAAACAGAACACTAGAAACTATATAAGTAAAATTATTAAAAAATGGGTCTATTCGTGGACACTGGACATCGGCAATCAGCATTGTAAATATACTCAAAATGCTCTCATATCAGAAAAACAATTGTCGGAATAACACAGACACCATAACCTTGACTTAGCTGGGGGTCGAACCCACATGCATGAAGCAATTTATTGCTACACTCATAATACCATTTAACATCTTTAGGATACCACAAGTTAGCGGTTAGAACAATATTACTGCACTAAAATAACTTTAGTTTTATTTTAAGAACTAAGTTGGGAGTTACGATGGAACTTCAGAAAAAAACATTCCACCTTTCAATCAAGGGTTCAATATTTTCCGATTTCGCTACCACACCATAAGTGCTCCTTTCTGACAAATGTTTACTTTGATTTAATTTGAGTTGCCTGTTATGTGGTTTTTTTTTATACTCCTAAAGATGAAAAAACATGACGACTAAGAACATTGTCACTATTGTCAGATGACATCATGTTGTAGCATCATGTTCATGACTATGTCAACAAGAGTGTTAGGTACCTAAACAAGTGTTATTTTGAGACAAAAACATTAAGAACTAAGGGATTCCCTACTACGAGTAGGTATAGTTAAATTGTGATTTACAGGCGTTGGCATAATACTAAGTGGAAAATATGCTCATAAAAATAATATGTAGCTAAGCAATAAACCGTTCTTAGACGTTATTTTCTAACACATCGTTCGTAACTTTTTATACCTTCTGTCGTAGATGCGGATAAACAATGATCTTCATCAGTTTCTTTTTAAAATTGTTGTTCAAAAATCGAAAATGAACAATCGTAGAGAGAGAGAGATTAAAAGAGCTCACAATTATTATTTCACCCTCTAAAAGCTACTTTGTATGACGTCACTTGTAAAGCGTTAGTGAAACAGTTCCATAATCTTATCGTGCAGTAACGGTTAGAACCATTTGGGGTAAACTCACTAAATATGGCTCTCCAACGAAGTCAGTATTTTTAACAGCGATTTTTATGCGACCATCGACCAATATTAGGAATTGGTGATCTCATGTCGCCTCGTCACGGTCGAGGAGTCACTCGACAAAAATAGCCTGTGCAGCAGGCGGCTCCCTAACGGGCTGCATGGAGTGGGCGGGATATAGGCCACAAGTAATGGCGCTTTTGAGAGTCAGATGTGGTCGGTAGTAGGTCAATTGGGTAGGCTAAAGCTAAAATAGCTTCTCCTCCGAGCCCTTAGAGTCTGTAGAATTCAAGTGCATTTTTGTTTGATATTTTTTAATAATGTGTGTCTCGGGACATTTTGAATATGTGGAAATGTTTGCTCGAGAACAAAAAAACACACTTTTCCAGATGAGAAAGGCGAAATTTTGCATACCATCTCGATTCTAAATGAATAGTCAGCATCTTTCTTCTCTATTATTTTTGCTAACATTTGTCTATCTATAAGGAAATGTGCTTATTAACTGATACAAGAATAATTCCTAATGATTATAGATACTTACTAAAGGACAAACAAATAGAAACAGCTCCTGTTCCTTCGACTTGTAGTTTATAAGACTCAGCGAAGCGCTAGGGTTGACGCCTATATTGTGCCTAAGGATTAAACACAGGGCTAGCTGAATGTTTTTGTTTTAACATTATAAAAAATAAAGACAGCTTTTCTATTATTAAGATAATTTCGGTAAAATTACGTACGCACATTCATTGTTTTATTTTCTCATATTGTAGAATAATAATATTTGCTTTGAAATTGCATACATAACAAGAAAAGACTTTCTTTTCATATCGATGATCTCTTGTTACAGGTTATTATTTAGAATCTTCATTGGATGGTTTAGTAGTAGGTAGTAGGAATATACAATGGACTTCAACGTAGACTCACATTAGAAGGGATTTAAGCATACAATTTAATATACTGCTTAGTTACTTATCTGTTACCACAACGGTACCAGTTATACTGTGCGTCTTGCAACCGACTTTTTAAGTCGAAGTTCGGTCTCACTAGTCGCATCAGAGCCCATCGCCAGAAAGACCCAGCCTGAATGGTTTGCAGGAGTCGCCATCGCCGGACACGGTGTGGACGACATGATGATGACCACAACGGTGCGTTTTGAGCTTAGCTTGTCGTATCGCAAGAACATGTTGGTTTCAGACTCCACTGTTCTTCTCTTCAGCCTTCTCTTGTGTACCAGAAGTTCAGGTTTAATTTCTCCTTTTCGAGGCGTGTCATTAGAGCATTCTTTTGGAGTCTGTAATATAACATCCGTTTTAAATAAATCATCAGTCTGAGTATATGAATCCGTTGTTCTGACAGTTGCTCGGGATCTACTATAATTTTCTTTGTTAGGTAAGAGTAATGTAGGAACAGAATTTTGTTTTAAAACTTTCCTGTTGGACTTCAATTACAACTCTTCGCGATCAATTAATTTCAGGCACTCGTTCCGTCTAAAAGAGGAAAGTATTCGATTTTAAGATAAAAAAGGAAATTATTAAATAAACATTGGAGTCTTCAAAATGTGCATTAAGTATATCAAAACCATAGATGCATCGCACACGCTCGGCTGGCGTTCTCCCGAGTATCGCCGAGATCGGCGTATAAACTGCGTCATTGTTGCGTGCGCCGGTTCGCTTGTTGTGTATCGGAAGGCGGCCTTCAGTACTTATCCATTTTGTGGAGTTGGTCTGGATCGGTCCAGTTCGGGCAATCTCTCGCCTATAGACCAAGAAATGTACGAACGCTTATGACTGTGTCCCAAACGGCGAGTCGGAGACACACTGATTGTTACATTCATGGTGGACGGAACATTCAAAAACGCATCTGATCTCAGCAGGGTAAGAGGTGAGCCTCCTGGCGTTATACGGGTAGCTTAGGTTTTTTCGCACTAGCCCTAAATTGTACAATGAACTCATAGTTGGTGTTCTGGCCAGGCTTGAGCTCCGGTCCACTCGGGTTAAGCCAGAGTGTTTAACCACTAGGCCACGCGTACAAGTAGCACGCACAGAACACTACTCCACGTGATACCAATAATAGAACCCTAAACGTCTCATACATCGGCCACAATAAAAAGCTATTTCCTTGAACGGACTACCGAGGAGGAAATACCACCACAAACTAACTGGGTTATCATGAATCACTCTTGTCTACGAAGTAAAAGCATAGATGTTAACAGAACTACTGAGCCCCATAGTTTCGTGATCGTTTCGGAGGGCAGTGACCGCTATCGCCGGAGCTAGCAAATCTTTTTGGCATGAGTGCAGATAGCAAGGAGGACGCGCCGTTACTCCACTCGAAACAGTTGTACTCACTCGGCATAGTTTCACACACACTTTATATGATAGTATTGACTAGATCCCAATAAGGGAAATAGAAAGCAAGCGTTTCGAAGCCCATGGGAGATTTAAGTCAATAGAAAAGCGACAACGTTAATAGGTAATGTGCGTTTTACAATTAACATAAGGTACTAAAAGACTACCAATAGGAATATATAGAAAATATTTTTTGACTATGTTGACCCCTCAACACAAATGCTAGAAATTGGACAGAAACATTTTACAATAGATAATACACAACATAATAGAACCAATGAGTAGTTAGGAAAAACAAACATAAAACAATATTAAGACAAACAACATTAAGAACCAGATGCACTGTTAATAGGATGACGTTATTCAAAAGGGACCGCTTAGCATGATGTCACCGTCCCCTTAGGAGGACAGTAACGCTGGTTTTCATTTGGGACAACCTTACACAAAGATCTGTCGACACGAACTAAGTAGAGTTTAATTGTCCAGAGATTTGGCTAAATATACAAAATAATCCTAGAACATTCATAAGCCTAGCACTAGAATACACAATCTGATTATGATCGAACCTCCTTACCTTAAAGTTAGTAATATTGCGTGTGGGTAGTGAAGGGCGCCCTCCAGCGAGATGGACCGATGACCTGAGAACGGTGGCGGGATCGGACTGGCTGCGGAAGGCTCAAAACTGGGAGTTGTGGCGCACTTTGGGAGAAGCCTATGTCCAGCAGTGGACTATGACAGGCTGATGATGATTAATATTGCACTGGTGACTAAGTATTTAAGTTGCAAATAATAATCAGTTCCTGATATGAAATAAGGGTGGTCGTTACCACACCGCACATTCCTGTTGCCAGCACGATAACGACATATTTGAACGATAACAATTGATTGTGTCACAAAAATAATGTTGTAACGGCAAACTCGACTGTATTACAAAAAGTATGGCATTTATCAACTTGGTAATTCCAGTGGTTATGCACTAAATGCGATAGCAATAAAATCGCAATTTTGGTTCGCACATTATTTCTGTATTTTTTTTCGATGAGCTTAGCCGAAATGGCTAAAAATTGGTGACTTTGCCTTTTGGGTAGAATGCTTACGCTGGGGCTTGACTGGACTGGGACTTTTGTAAATCACATTTTGTTTTGAAGGCTCTCTTACCTTTGTTGTTTTATAATGTATGTGTTTGTTGGAGAACCGCCGATGGAAAATGTTTCCCTCTGAATACCTACTTATCTATTTTGTAATTTCTGGTCAAATAGCATTACCATTGATTGAGGAACTCCCAAAAGCAAGCGACTAGCAATTTTATAATAAAGACCCAGGATCACAGGTGCAGTTTGTTCAGAAAACATTATCCCAATTTTGTCATCGGGGTGAATCTTATCAAACAACCTTATTTATTTTTGAAGAACAAACAAAATTGCTTAGCTCGGAAATAGAACCTAAAACAAAACTCTACAAATCAAGGAAATACAATAAAAGAATTAAGCAAAAGTCTCTAGTGTTCATGCCCTTTGTTTCATGGGGCACTTTTAATTCAACATTGGAGTTTTTAAAATAACGTTTAGACATAAAAAATAATTTCTGAAGGGAGTGAGGACAATGCTCAAAGTCACCGTCAGCATTCGAGATGATGTGTCGGTCGGAAGACGTGGGCGGGGAGCAAGGATCGCTCTGACTCAAATTTAAAGCTAATCTACAGTTTAGACTTAATATGTTCTATACTACATTGTGAGATTTAAATAAGTTCGAATCAATTGCAACGAAACTTATTTTAGATTAAACTGCGTTAGCATGCAGACACGCTGGTACCTATTGTGTAGAAACAGATAGTTCTGTTTTTACAGAGTACCTGATGAAATAAATTGCAATTTTATCTGCCACCAATTCTACCGTCTTTGAAACTTTTAATAAGTTCAATTTGAATCTAATGTTTATATTCTAATTTATGAACAGATCAACTGTAGATTCCATAAAAAAATATAGCCTGTACTGTAGGTGTGATAGTTTTTGATAAAGAAACTCTACCATTTTATTTCTTTAAAAAGTTTCAGGAACCCTTATGCCTATGCCTTATGCTTATGCCATAGTCTCCTGAAACTCTGTGCCCTTCAGGTGTACTCTTCGACATGCCCCATTGTCTGGTGTAGCAGAGAAACCCAAAGCTTAAGCTGGAACAGCTATTCAATTCAAGAAGTGCCCTGCAACCTGTGTGACTGTAACTTTCTTCACACGGTTAGACTACCCCGTTAGATTCTAGTTCATAATCAACGGTGAAAGCACGTAACTGCCTACTCGATTCCGATTTAGGAGGCCAATTGCTAACTGTCAATATTGCAATTGCTTGCACCTTACGACGCGGGCGCAGTTAAGAGTCTTTCGCACGACATTACAAGATATATAGCTTTTATCTCCTTACTAGTCTACGATTTTGATATTGTAACGTTAACCTCATGAACTACTTCTGTTCCGATTTTCTGCTTGTTTAGGCATGTGGCTAGTCTAAACAAGAGACAGGACAATATTAATATGTACTTAAAACTTATATTATTTTTATGTAACTGAAATGTCAGGTTCTTAGGTTCCAAAATGAACGAAATCATTAATAACCGTATACTAATTAATAACAGGTAAATACGCTATAAAAGATGACTTCTCATTAGAAGCGTGAATAATTTCTAACTTATGGCAAAACCACAGCCATGTTTACCTAACTGGGAGTACTGGATCCGTTTGAAGTAGTTGTCATAAAGATATGCAAAACCAGTAAAACCATAAAAAAGCGGTTTTCAGAACTTGACCATACAGCTTCGTGTTGTAAAGTAATGTCGGGGACAATCGCGCCTGATCAGTCTAAGGGCGAAATTTGCTTGCACATGCTATATTGCCAGTGTTGCCACTCACTCTGAGTCTCTAAGCCACGCCCTCAGTCCATTCTTATATCGTTTGGCAACGTTGCATATTCGATTATTGTGGAATATGAATGGATGCAGTCCATCGTAGTAAAATACGTGACCAAACAGAGGCAGGTTTAGCTAAATACCAGTACGATGCGCTTGCAGAGGAATATTTCTACAAAGTTGTAAAACGCGAGAGACTGCCTTCGTACAGTCAGCAACAAAATTATGTGTGCTAACAGAGTGGTCAAAAAGGTATTGGCGGTTTGACAAAAGCAATTTTAATTTTACAATGACAGAGTCGTATGTCGTCGTATTTTTTTCTTAAATTAAGTCTTTAGACATATTTGACCACTCTGTACGCACGCATCATTTGGACGCTGACTGTACCTTTGAACATGTTCAGTGACGAAGTGACTAGGACGACTAGGTAACTACTCCTATTGTCCATTTAATTTCCTTGTAGGATTGTTCAAGACTTGCATTTACGATTTCCTGATATTATTATACTTACCTTTAGTTGCAAGCTCTTTGAGTATCGGAACAAAGAATAGAGTTGATAGAAATAGTAAGTTTCAAAAATTTCAGCACTCATTGTGTTTTTTACTTGATTTTATAAAAGAAATAGCGAACAGTAGTGCCGTTTGATGGGACGATTTGGTCCATTAGGATGTAAACACAGAACTGTCTCTTACATCGAAAGCTCTTCAGCAAGCAGCCAGTATTCAGGGCACTTTACCCCGCTGTCACTTCCATTTTTCTCTGTTTATATAAACTTAGTTTTCAATATTAAGAACCTAATTAAAACATAATATTGGCCAGCGGCACAGCAGCCAATGAAAATTGGCTCATAGTGACCATAGGCACTTCTTTCTGAGTTCCAAGTTAATATCCAAGGTACTTGCTTCCAATTGAATTAACTCAAGTCGAGGACAGAGTAAAAACTGGATCTTCCCGAGTAGGAGCTGTGGTGCGCGCAAACCAAAAAGTCAACGCATTCCATTGTTGATTGGAAACGAGTCGCGGTCGCAAGATCCAATGGGAAAAGTCCCACAGCTGAGCTTTCGCGGAGCGATGAAAGCGCTGGACGTGGCGTTGCTCTTGATCAGGGAAAACTATTTTATACTTGTGGTTCTTGACATTTTCATGCACCTTGAGGTGCGCTCTGTAGAATTCGACAGGATGATCATGATGATGATGTACCATTTCAAAAGAAAGTAATCAAACAATCATTCCTATTCTACTTACTAATACTATGAATGTGACAGTTTGAATGTGTAGATGTGCCATGTTGCGCTTTCACGAAAAAACTACTGAATGGATTTGAGTGAAACTTTACAATTAAATAGCTTATACGTCTGAATAGGACATAGACTACAATTTATAAAAAAATATTACTTAATTTTCTTACTTAAATTCCACGCGGAAGAAGTCGCGGGCGGCCGCTAGTTAAAAATGAAAGCTTTCCCAAGCAGTATCACACACAAGCTTTGTAACAGGTCTATTAATAGTAGATTATTAACCGAGGGGATAAAGCAGTGTCTTCTGTCGCGGGTGAAGACTTGAATCGCGAGCGTAGCGAAGGACTCGAGGTTTACTCCCGAGCGTAGCGAGGGTGTTAAAAACTGAAATCACGAGCGAAGCGAGGGATTTAAGATGAGTCCTGAGTGTAGCGAGGGATTAAGTTCACCCAAGACTAAGACAGCTTTATCGCCGAGGAAAATACTCTACTTTTCGTACCATTTGCGAAAAAATTAACACATAGTAATAATTTGAGATGAGCATTTATTACACAACTAGCAGCCGTCCGCGACTTCGTTCGCGTTGATTTTAGTCCAAAAATAAAGTTTATGTTTCTTTATAAATTGTAGTCTATGTGTGATTCAGATTTATAGGCTACATTATGGTCAAGTTCCATTAAAATCCACTCTGAAGTTTATACGTGAAAGAGCAACACGGCAAATCCACACATATAAACTCTCGCATTTATTTATAATAGATATTAGTAGGATATTTATTATCAAACTTTTTGTATTTTATCACATAAAATACTGGCAGGTCACAAATAAAGAATTAAGATTTAGTATTTTCAGTAAGACGTAGGTATTCCAAATTCAAATCACATTCGCTCCCTAGGGGATGAATGATTTTCAGTACAATTTTCTTTCCCTGTTTTTAACAGATTAATAATGACTATTGTTATGTTCGCTTTTTGTGGGATAGAATGTCACTTTTTTGAGCAAGTGGTACGAAAAGGTAATTTAGCATCCTCACTAAAAATCTGCGTCACTGTTGTAAGAGACCTGTGCCCAGTAGCGTTACGTGACAACGTGACGTGACGTACAGCTTTCGGCTAAATTATGAACAACATATATTAATATAAAAGGCATATCCATTTAGATAAGTGGCTGTATGTGCAGGCGGTAGTGGCGACCCAGTGCAGGGCGGCTGCGGTGCAATCACCGCGGTTCCCGTGAGAACGCGCTGCGCCCGCGCCGCCGAAAGGTCACCGCCGACCGCGATACTTTTGCAGAACGTGACATTTCGCCTAATTATACCAAATTAAAGTACTTGGCAACTACGTAACTACGCTAAATAGTGTAAAATTAGAACAAGTTACATGTAACTGCATTCTTTAGTAGTAACTTGTTTTGTTCATTATACTATTTTTGTCATTTTTAAGAATCACAATGCTTCATTTATTTTTGAAGACAATTGGAAGAACCACAACCTAGGAGGAAAAGTTGTACATGTTTAATTTTTTTACTAGATTTCTTAGTATAAGATCTTCTGTTTTATATAATTAAAGGGTGTGTTAGCAGAACATTTGGAAGCTCACGACTATTTCGCCGAGTGGTTTGAAACCCAACATGGCGAACTTACCAGCAAAACTAACAAACAAACATGACAATAAATAATCTTCCTTTTATTTCGTGGCTATACCATCAAATGGGACTTGACCAAAACTTTGCGGCCTAATATTAAAATCTTAACGTTTCGTGTGTTATTTTTGGACTACCTAGTCATTAGATAAGTAGTGACGATTAAACTCTGGCATTAAAGCAATCGCTACATCGCTCAAAAACAAAAACTGCCAACAAAAAACGGACGGCAATGACGAACCAAATGTTTTTCGTTCGAATGATGATATCATCATAGACCATAAAATAGTGTTTCCTTATTTACAGAATCATAATTGATTTGGCAAGACATATAGCCCACTGATTTCTACTGTGATTAGTGTTTTGTCAGAGGAAGCAATATCAGAGGTTTTCATGAATTTCACAACAAATGCAACATTACTTAATCAATTATTTATACTTACTTAATATAATATTGAACGTTAGGTCCTGCTAGTTTTGATATATTTTTTCTTTAAAATCTAAATAGAAGTGATTTTTTTACAAGTAAGAACCGTATATTGTACGTCGAAATTATTTCTGAAGAAATTGGTCTTCTAAGTTATTTGATTTATTGGATATTATCTAGAACTTATCTTAGTTCTAGATAGCTGTACTTATGCGAATATTTTAATATATTCTTTTTATTGTTGTTTGTTATGTTTATCATTAATTTGTCTAAAAATGTATATCATTAGGTATGTGAAGGTATAATTTTATCTAAATGCGCTCTACATTTAGAGCAATTAACAATTTCCACATTCTTATCAAAGTCCTAACAAACATTTCGAAATGGCTTTTTAATTTGATGACGCGTTACATTGTGATAGTGGGAACGGTAATTACTGACGTTGGTTTGTACGTGATGCAGGGTATTTACCAATTTTGTGTTCGAAAACGACCTTCTGATTGTTTTTTATGTATACTTACTAACGATAATGCTCACAAAGCAAATTAAATTGATGAAAGTAAATATAGGACCCTAAGGTAGGTAATATGGATCCTAAAGGCTAAAAAAAGGACCTAAAGATCAGCCCGAAGCTAATGAAAACACCGGCACAGACTTATTCATTTTGTTAAAACCCCAATTTAAGGAAAATCAAGTAAAACTTTGTTTAAGCACACCTACATGACACTTATTAACTGCACGCGTAATTTTTCACTATTCGCCGGGTTTTTTCCTTACTTACGATTAACTAATTTACCTCTAATGAGATTGAACGCGTCAAGGTAATTTAGGCCGAGTGGTCGTCCCTTAATCGGCTGAAGGACGGACCCACATTCCATGCTCGGTTTAAGCATTCCAGCCGGTTTAGTTCAATTAAGATTAAAACACATGCCATGTTGTTTTAAAAGACTTGTAAAAAACATGTTAAAAAAAGTTTGGTGATAACTATATTTTTAACCCTTAAATAAATAAGATAGGAATACCAATTATTTGGAGGGCGTTGACTTCATATTACATATTTTCAGGCACATAGAGTCCTGAAGAGTGGTTTTAGCTAAATACCTCTGATTAGTTACAAAGCTCTAGTTGTTAAATGGAAACTCATTTTTTGTGAAGCATGAGAAATTATCTTCCTTTGTCTCCGGTTACTCATTCAGATACTTGTTCCACCTGTAACAAACCCAACAAGTCATGAGAAATTATCGTTTTCTTGCACAATTCCCAGCAACACCGTGTGAAAATAGCTAACAATGATGATCATGTCCGTACTCGCTCCTCAGAACTTCATTGAAGGTGCCTTTATCAAAAACCAATATAAGAACATCCCTCATTCAATTTTAAACAGATCAGAGTTAGTTATCAGGGGGCTTTATCAAAGATCTTGCATGAATGGTCGATAACATACTGCATCCATTGAGATCCCTTCACACGGTCAGATGCGACAAAAAATAGTACAAAAACCGTTATGCCCCCGAAAAAAGTTCCCATAACTCATGAATGTGTCTCATTGAGAACTTCGTGCTCTGCATGTGTCGGGGTAGCGTTTGTTTGCTTGGCTTTTTAGAGAAGCGCCGTTTCACTTTTGTTAGTGAAAAAGATATTAATTAGTATTTAAATACATAATACATTTGGTGGATCTTCAAAAGGGTAGAGTTTGGCATCCTGCGAATGTTGAAGTTTTGGTCATGTCATTTGGTATGCAGTTTCTTTTTATGCATAGTCGGACTTTCAACAAGCTCAGAGAATTACAGATTATGACGGTACCTAATCTTACAAGAGAAGTAGGTACAGATGTTTTACTTAAATCTTTAATTTTCTATCAAAATAACCGATTAGGTACCTAGGTGTTACACAAAACAACTAAAGAAATATCCGAGTATACGAGGAGACCGTAATTTCGTGTAATTCTACTCGTTTGACGATAATATCTGGTGAGTGAATAATGTGGATGCGCCTTCTCTGTATTTATTTATCTTCATTTACTTAGGCCGTGATTTTCTGATAATATTATCATTTATGAACTTCAGTATACATATATATGTATACTGAAGTTCATAAATTTGGTCATCAACGATGCCTTGTGGACTTCTCTATTTGTATCATGTACCAGACATAATTCCTCAAGGACATTTTATTCAATTTGTTTGCTATTCTGAGCTTCAACTCAAGCCATAACCGTCTTAAAAGATTAAAAACCATCACAGATTCCAAAAAACTAATAATATAAAAATAGTTATTAAAGAAACAGACGACAACAGTTAAAAGCCAATCTCAACACATGGGCTGCATGTGCCGCGTGGGACCATCTTCCATGAATGGACCACAGATAATATGGGATCGGGGCTCATAGCCATTCTCACGGTTCCGAGAAACATAGATAAAAACGCACAAACATGTGACCCGACACAAAAACCCCGATTCCTGATAAAATTCGGTTAAAATACATATAGTTTAAGTATGAATGACGCCAATTGTACTTCAGACAGACATTACTGGCTACTGCAGCCAAAGTTCATGTTTGTTCCGATAGCGGTGGATAGCATAACAATAACTTCAGTATTACTCAAAGCAAATAACTTTTACTGACTCATTAGAGGTCACAAAAACATTTACTCGAACTGAACGCTATTAATTAAGTAAGGCGTTTATTTTGTTATTTTGTCCCAAATATAACTAGCATCGCTATTAAGTTTGCTAGTATCTATCAGACTACCTAAATAAGGTGTACAAAAGCAAGATATCAATCTTCCAAAAAAAAATTTTCTTTGATGTGATAGGTTTAGACAAGGTTTAAGGTTGAATATGGATTGTGGAAGTTTGACAGTTAGTGATAACCTAATGTGCTGTTATCTGTACCTACTGTATACCGGCTTACCAGCTCCTAATATTCTTTGAGATTTCTTGACTAGGTTCATATTTTGTAGGTTAAGACCGTCGCGACAGGTGAACTAATTTCTATCCCGATTTGCAAGCAAAATTCTGCACCAAAAATCTTATACTATGCATAGGCACAGGCTTTGCCTAAGTAGGTAGATAGTTCTCGTAATTACCTACTGTATGTTGATATCAGGTTATCTTTACAAAAGTGGATGTTAAAAACGAGAGGAGTACTATATCTGCTCCCTTTTCTATCGTTTCTTTGTCAAGTATAACATTTTCAAGGTGTCCCTTTACCTCTCTGGACTTTTTACTAAGCGTATAACAGTAGAGCAGCCTTGGTTATCTCGCCAGGAATGTGGGTGGGAGCCAACGGCTGGGGTGCATTAAGTAAGCTATCTGAGCGAGCGGGCGGCCGGCCGGCCCGTCTGGGCGGCATTCTTGAGCCGGCTCGACGTCCGCCTCAGGAATGTCTGCACTCCGCTCCCAGCCAGCCAGCAACCCGAGACGGAAGGAGCTGGCGGAAGCGGTTCATGGAACCGAACGACACAACACAAACGACCCCAGACACATCCTCAAACCAGCAAAACCAAACCTTGTCTCCCACACGCAAAGCACAATTCAAAACCACCACCGGACCACGTTACAGCCAATTTACGACAGCAAAACTGTATATCTCCAAGCGGTGTTAACGTCGCAAGTTAAGAATTATCTAGAAAACTTTACGGACCTTATCTTGGTGAGATAAAGCTTCAAATGCAGTAAAGTTTGAGTGTTCTACATCGCCGCCGTTCGCGAGTGTTCCGTGCCACAGTGCACAACCGTCTCGCTCCACTGTGCCGTGCATCCTGCCTTGTACAAAGTGTAATTTTCCAACCATTTTACTTTATCAAAACCTTTAATTTTACCTTATTGCAGATAAACTGATGATATCGCAAACGTTACCTTACAATAACTGGACTTACATCACAATTTTCAGGTTTGATGTTATGATGTCTATTTGCTTGTAAGTAGCTTCTCAGAACGCCTTTTTTTGTTTAATGAGTCAAAGTGTATATTACATAAACGCGTTATATAAAAGTGCAAACAGTTGCTTAAAAATCCATTGCTTTTAACGTGTTTGTTTGTTCAAAATTTCCCCGTTCTTTGTCACTCGGCCAGAGACCTCCCGCGGAGGCTGTGGATCTTTCTCAGGGTATTTTGTTTTGTAAACTGCTCATAGCGTCACAAATTGTCCCTGACGATTATTGATTAAACAATTGACCGGGTCCCGCATGCCGTCCGTCTCAATTGTAAACTGTTATTGGAAATCAATTGACACCGAACAAATTGACTCGGTGGGTTCCATGAATGATGCAGTCTAACATCAATATTTGTTCAACAGGCTGGTGTGTGTTCGCGATGGCGTCACTTCCAGAATATGTCAAGATATCACAAACAACATTTATTACAATGGCATGAACTACTGCGTATTTAGAAAATAATATTTTTTATTGAAAACAATATGTAAAATTATACAAGCAAGGCCAGTCATGTTTTTTACATATACTTAATACAAATACATAAAATGTGTTTTTTTATCGTAAAGTGTTCTTTAATCAATTGTCAAATAGCCAATGGTAAGGGTTTGGCCCGTTTGGCCTTACAGGTCCAACCATTTGCCGCGTTACCAGTTTCATCTGATGTCACTGTTCAATTGTAAATCGGATGGACCGCAGGAAGAGTGACAGTTAGCCAATTATAGTATAATAAAAAGGCTCGTAGGCTCGATTCCACGGCAACAACAACCGAACAAACGCAATGTAAGAAACGAGAATGGTTGCTTTGGGCTCGATAATCGGAGCCAACGAACCAATCGATGAACAAAACATAATATCCAGTGTAAAAACATAGCCAGTAAGGTGTTTCGCACATAACATTACACGCACCGCTGCAAAGGTTGCACCGTGACGCTTCATACGGGCGCGGCGGGCTAGTACAGCGAGTGAAAGTGAGGTCGTCGACGCTTTCTATCCGTCATTCGCAAACGCCTGCGAAAGCCACAGACAACGTGGTCCCACTACTTCTAGTTCGGCTCCTTTCCAATCGGCAAGCAAAACAAGCCGTTTCCTTTGGACGAGCTGATGCAATCGCGCGGGAAAGCTAGCTGATTGCGCTGGAGGGTTTAAGAACGAACCTGTTGTCAAAGACTTCTTAGGAAGTTGCCTAGTTGTCTGTTGAACGCGATCATGAAGGGGATTATTACTACTAGTTACAATATTAGTTGTTCATGTAGGAGTCCTAAAAGAAATCACCAACTGTTCCATAATGGAACTACTGGCAATAAAGCCATTAAGGTACTACCTAGTCGCACAAGCAAATTACTTTTCTTTGCTGCCAGGCGTACTCTAGGCTAGAAAACAAAAAGGATCCTCCGTTCGATGGATTGTTTTTTTCACACAGGATGAGTTTTCGAAGTGGCCACACCCTTTATATGCCGACAGCGAATGTAAGGAAGCCTTTGTTCGCAATGGAAAAAAAAGCCAGAACTAAGTCAGTAAAGACATGAAAGTTTCCCACAGCGAACTTTTTTTTGATCATGACTTTTGAACTAGAGGTTCACTCCGTTTTGCTGGAAACCAAAGCAAACTCACTTTAAGACTTCATATTCCATTTGTTTGACTTTGATAGCACCATGACTCGCTATGTTAGTCATTTTCATAAAAAGTGATAAATGTAATACGAGTAGTCACACACAAAAGTTTTCCCGCTTAGTGGTAGAATAAATTCGATAACTACGGCCAAAGTATTATGGTTCTTCTAACTAGCTTCAATCCCCGACTTTATGTCATTATAAGAGAAAATCAACTGACACATTACATTGTTATGCGGGTGAGAAGCAGCCGGTATGTTAATCCAAGTCATAAAACCTCGATGTCTAAGTATTTGTTTATCTCTCTGTCACTAAATAAAGTATTTTTCTTCCCTTCTCTCAAAAGTCAGACAAAATCGTGGTCGGTAAAAATGAAACAACAATAATTAGTAATTATCCAAACACCGGAACCTTTGCATTTACACTCCTGGACATAGGACGTCTTAAGAAACTAAACCCTCAAGCATCCTGCACAGTATGACTTACACAGAATTGCGAGTAACAAGATCGTTCCTGGGTACTACTTTTTTCTCGTCCAAAAAGTAGGTATTTTTACTTCGCCAAATAGTGCTTTTACGATCTAGTTGGTCATGCGTAGTAGTTCCAGTAGTAATAATTGCGATGGCATCAAATCATTTCCTGTCCAAAGGAAATCGCCGCAGCAGCAGTGCTATTGCGTTAGTCTTCGTATTTTTCTCTTTATTGTCTCTGGCACCACCTGTTTACGTCACTTTCTTTGTTGATAACCTTCAGTGCCAGGAAAATACATTAGCCCATTTCTACACCCTTGGGGGAAATAACACAAGATTCTTGACCTACTATCTTCTGAATCCACCTGATCAATAAAGGTAAGTAGATTATGAAATAAGTAGTTCTGTTATTGTTATTTTAAAGGAACTTACTAAAACATCGGAGTAAGGTAAAAGATTTTGTTAAACAAGATTCAATTTATAAACAGACTTTTCATGTCACTTAATCTTTTAGATTGGGCGATTTCCTCGGTTATTTCCAAATTCTTGAACGTCTAGTTATGTAGTATTTACGTAAGTAATTGAGTTTCACTAACCAACAAAAAACGGATTGAATTTTTATTAATATGATCCAAGTGATACGCGTACCCATATATTTTTATAAAAACTGTTCACCCGTTTATCCAACAAAAGCCTCTGTATCACAATGTAGACCAAGTGTATAGTGTGAAGCTATTCTTTGGACAGACAATGTCCATTGTGCAGCTCGCAGAAGAGACGTGAAACAAAATCCTTGCGCATCTTGCACTAATGCGCTGCGTGCGCGCATCCCGCCACTGCGCCTGCGACTACACTCGCACGCAAAAGCGAATCTAAAAAGCAAACCCAGATTATTACCCTTTAAAATCACTGCGCGCTTTTAATGAGGACAACCTCGAACCAATTCTATTCGCAACTGTACTGAACGTTTCGCAATTGTTGACGTTTGAAAGGGAATAGAAGATATGTTATGCCGTTACGCCGCGACGGTACGTAGGCAAACGTGATCGGAGAAACTTGATAGCACGAGTGATTGGACAAACAGAACGAGGTTGTCGGACTGGCTGTTCACATACAGGCAATTACTCCGAAACGTGCCGCAAACAATAATGCAGAAGCCAGATATATCAACAGGATGTTTGTATGAAAAGCTCTGCTTTGTTAGGCATTGTTGCCAAAGAACAACAGAATACAATTCAGTTTTCTTAGTAGGTTCTTTAATGCTAAGATTGATAGGTATTACGCTTGTTTAAATTCTGAACAACTTTGCAAAGACTTATGCGAGCCATTTTTAAGGTCTTCTATGGACGTCTACTTTATAATAAATAGGGTTAGCCAAGTGGAGAACTGAACCCTTTCCATCTACTAAACGCTCAGACTCATTCAGACTCCACACTCCACCGATTTGATCCTAATGTGGTAGTGGTTTGACGTTCCCGGTTCTATTGACACCAGTCCGTGCATTTTTGAATGCATTCTGTTGCACTAGAATTTATTTAAAATTATAAAGTATGTAGACGCTTCTACAGCTCCACTATTTGAGTTAAAGCACAAACCCTACAGCTAAGTAAAGAGTCGCCCTTTGTCTTACGCTTAAGGAGACATCGACCGACGCGAACAAACGAGACGTGACCGTTTTTGCCTGCTGTTTCTTATTAGTTTCTAATGTCGTCCCGTCATCCTTCTGAACAAAGGCTGTTTCTTTTTCCGATACATTCATTGCTCGTTGAACAAAGGTCTTGTATCCTTCTGGCTTCGCAAAGCGAGCATGTGAACGTAGGTACAGTTTGTAAACGTTTGAAATAAAGTAGGATGACGTCACCTTGGTTCAAATTTGGCAATGGCAGCGCGATGACCTCCAAGTGCGTAGCGTGACTCCACGCTGAAACTGCGCAGCACGCTGCGGCTCAACAAAACACCAGTAAAATTACATGGATTAACTGCGGAAAGCAAAGGTACCTATTAGAATTTGTAAATCTAATTCGAAAAATTGAGTTCTTGCTCTTCTATTTGAAGGTGAAACAAAACATGAATATCATTTCAAACGTCTAGTGCTTAAGAAAAAAATAACAGATTAGTTTTCTAAAGCATCATTGGACACGTATATTTTATTGATTGAGTCATCGATCTAGACAGCTAACTTGATCAGTAAAAGCAGCCGGTATCTTATAAGAATAAAAGCCTTCAGTTAGAGAAGTCTGTAAAAACGGGTTTAATAAAGAGGACGTTTCTAGACGGAGTACTGTTGTCTAATGACTACAATTAAACTTCAAGGCAAAAAAGATTAATGGCAATAACTGTCAACAAAAACTGTGGGACTTGGTCGAGCATTGTTATGCTAATCAAGTAGGTACATAATATTCTTGATAATTGTAATAAAAGATCATTAGGTAGTGAAAAAGATGAACTTACCCCCGAATTCACAAACGACAATCAACGCTGACCACGCGCTTACCCTCATGCTGTCCGTTTCAGTTCTATTGTCATTTTACGGGACAGCATGAGCGTAAGCGCGTGCTTAGCGTTGATTGACGTTTGTGAATTCGGGGGTTAGACTTCTATTTCTTAAACTTCTAGATGCTGACTTTTCTTCGTATTAACGTAAAACTTACACATTCACCCTGTGAAAATACAATTTTAGGAAAAGATGGCATGAGCATGACAATAACTTACAACTTAAGTTACACACAGTGTGAGACACACAAACCTCCTAACGATTACAATATTAAAATTATGAATTATGGTGCTCATAATAATATTTGGTATACTTAGGTACTTTTATCAAGGGCAACACGTTGATGACTGTGAGGGCGCGGGTTCTCAGAGTGTCATCTCGGGAAGTTGACAAGAAAGAAAGACACCAAAATAAGAACAAAGTAGCCTACTTATCTGATTTCCAATTCTAGTTGCAGTTAAGAGAGACAAAAAAAAGATAGAATTAGGTACTATTAGTTAGAATTTTCGAAATTTACAGTGGAAACCTGTATGGCAGTAACACCCGCCCGACATGAAACGAAATAACCATACGCTGATTGTTGCTGGTTGTTATTTTTGAAGGACTGAAAATCTTGCAATTTTATTGTTATTCTAAGGGGCCAAGTCCGTGTTTCCTCGATCAAAGGCATTGAACACGTGAATTTAAATGGAAAAAAACGTGACAGTCTGTAGGTCAGCTACCAGAGGTATTACCACGAATGCCATACAAATTCACGTTTAGCGCTCGATGCGTTCACACAGTGGAACTAGCACTGTGCCTAAATCGGTTAACCTTCCCGGGCGGCAGGTCACAGACTCTTGCAAATAGTTTTCAAAATGTGTAGCACCAAGAAACTAGGTATTAAGAACTCGTAGCATTAAATCGTAGCTGCTCGCAGTGACTGTAGCCGGCTTAGGATTCGATTGGGTCCAATTATACATTCACATCCGCGTAGTGGGCTCTATCGAGATAATCTACCTCCGACGCGGGGAAGGGATTGGATCGCCGTTGACTCAGCGCTATGCCCCAAATTCCATAGCACACCATCCGCTCAGCGGCAGCCACGGCCAATGGAAAACCGGCTAAACTACACCACAATAGATACTAGATTTGAACGGGAAAATTCCTCCAAAGAGCCGTTGTTTCTCAGCTCTCGCGATCTGTGATGTCTAGCAGATGGTTTAGAGTCGTTAGGTATCTACAACAGTTAAATTTGGTATGTAACACCTACCCATTCAGGCTAACTACAACCAGAGGGTAACGTTACTTGCATAAGATGAGTAACTCTCTTTACTATGGATGGACTAGCATTCTTTGTGTGATAAAAACATGACCAATATAGTTGTTACGCTTGAGCAGTGGTTCTCTGCAAAGGTGAAAACTTATTGAATTGGCTTGTGCTAGTTGTGTTACTTTAAAAATATTGATTGTATGTATAATGTTCTGCTGAACTAGAATTTATCACTTCAATTCAATGTCATCAATTCCAATCCTATAATGTAGGCGAAGAGATTCAATATTATGACAATTAGTCATAATTAGTTAAATATCTTGTTGTTTCTACAGAGGAGATAACGGCAACAAAGTTTTGAAGAAACAATCATTTCGGGAAAGTTACTTAACAGGTGGGTATTTTATTTGTTTACAACAAACAAAACATCCTTAATTGAGATAGCTTATATGGACAGATAGCTATAGTACATTGTTACCCCAGGGGTGAAAGTAACTTATTTAGTCCCGAGACGGGGTTTGGCGCCCGGAACGAAGTGAGGGCGCCAATAGTTCGAGGGACTAAATAAGTCTTTCACCCGAGGTAAACACTGTGCTTTTCATTACAAATACGAGGAAAGTAAAAATAAAAACATGAATTAGCTAAAGAAAAAATGAGGAAAATAAATGAAGATCGAATTGCCGCTTTCCCGCCTATTTTGTTTGTTTTTTTTCTCTGGCCGGCCCGCTATTCAGCCATAATTTTTTATTTTCATCATTGGAAAAATGGTAAATATTTTGCTCAAAGCTAAGTTATTTTAAAGAAATTGTTGAAACTAAACTGTAATAAAGTTATTTTAAACATATATATTCTCTGATCAATACTTAACTTTGAGTTATTTCAAATTTTACATCGTGGCTGTATAGAAAGTTGGAACATGGTTCAATAGATATGTGAAAAAAACGAGTTTTTAAAAAAAAATATTTGACAGCTGTCAGTTGAAAGTGATTCTCCCTAGGGATGAAAAGTGTTACTTTCAGCCCGCTTCTCAGGTCAGTAATGACCCACTTTCAGAGTATGAGTAATGAAAAATAACTTGTTGACATTGATATTGTTGTTTACATACTTTGTTAATAGTTCAAAGTATTTACACAGTAAATACACATCGCTTAGAATAGCTTCATAAAAAGTGTAAGATTGCCCGTTGCCATGCCAACAGAATGCAAGCGAAGTGTCGGCTGTAAAGGGCGCGATCCGCCACAAAATGCTTCACTATTAGTCCAGCGACCTTCAGGCCTGGCCCGGGAATGTCGTCTGTTGTTTCAAGAGTGCTATTTTCCAAGAAATCTGCTGCACGCGTGCACCACGCGCATTTTTTATGTAAAATCGTGAAGCAGATACGAAAACCGTATCAAAAGTCTTGATACTTGAGATAACAAAGAAGCGTTTCCCTACACTCAAACAAAAATTGCAATTTAGTTCAGCTTCAGTTTAAAAATGTATGTTAACACTTCAAAATCGGAATGACGAAATTAATATTTTTTATACTACCTGCTCGTCAATGGGACATTATGTGTCATGTAAACCTGTCCTAAAGTAGGTCATTATAGCCCTACGGTCTAGCCGGGACATAATGTTGTACTGAATTTCATTATTTCCCTAGGGATTAAAGTGATTTGAATTTGGAATGCAACCATGTAGTCAAAAATGTTTAGGTGCAATGAGATTTTATCCTGAGTTCGAATGTCGTACTGGCCACTAACAAAATAGATGCCAAAGAAAGAAAAAAGGCGCCAACGGCTCAAATAGCTCCTGAGTCCTGTGCTGATAAAATGAACGTACCAAAGATTGTAATTCATCTTTCCAATGTCTTCGCACAACTGTCTTATGTTTCTAACATCACTTTTCATTTTTGATAAATACTAATTTCTCATATTTAATTACCTACCTATTTTCACTTGAAATAAATACTTAAGCACTTATTTTTTTCAGCCATTAATTTCGATTGCCTCGCAGAAAGTATAAAAAGTAGAGTATGCATCGCGGGCTTAAAAGTGTATTTGTCTTGGGCGGTCTTGAACCCCTCGTATTCAGGATTCTAACTTTAACTCCCTCGCTCCGCTCGGGAGTTAACCGTAGAATCCCTCATGCTCGGGGTTCAATATGACGCCCGGGACATAATACACTTCTTTAAGCCCTTGTGGCATAATCTACTATTTTGTAACGAAACCGTGTCGTAGAAGTTAATGCGTTGTTATTGTACACAAACTTATGAATTCACTGAGATAATATTACGCCGAACAAAATCATCTTACGATGTGTGCGGGAAGTAGATGTTTTACTCTTGGTAGGTGCATTAGCATAAATCAAAACTGCGTAAATAATAGGTGCCAAAATCGGAGAAGTCAATTCAAAAACATTTTTTTTATTATGTAAAGACAACACAGAATGGAAAAACGGTAGGGAGGCCTTTGCCCAGCAGTGGGACAGTACAGGCTAATAATAATAAAAAGACAACACACACAAGCAATACGCAAGTAGGTATAAAAAGGTTAAGATATAAGCCATCACCGACTTGATATTATTAATTTAAGGCTAAGCATCAAGTCGAGCCGAGTGCCCTATAAATTCCATTGCCTTCTTAGCGCCAGCCTACCTGTGGTGTAAAAAAACCATTCTGGCTGTTGGGCCGCGTCGGCGCTTTTGTGATAATTTATAAGGCTGTACCTTTCTTGGAATTTCGAAATCTCGTCGAGATAGCCCCGGGCCCAGTTGCAGCTTCAGGGAACGGAATGTAACGGATTTGGATAGGAAAAAATAGTGCATTGTGTGCTGTTGCCATTGGGACACGTTTTCGTAACTTCTAATTTAATAGTGAATAAGTTCGATGCCACGCTTGTGTGTGATGTCGTCGTATTAATTAAATTGATGACTGATAAAAGTAATACTTTGAAAAACGAATTACCACCTACAGCGATACTGTAATACCTGTCATCCATTCCATGGTTATCTTTAGGTAGCGTAGCGTTTGGCATTCTTCTTCAAACAGCAGGAAGGCACTCGTAATCGAAGTACCTAACTTTAACGTGCATTCCGCCCATTTAAGTTTAAGAAACTCGTTACTTTCTAACTTACTTATTACATTTCCTTATTTCTAATAAGCTTCATAGGCAATAATGAAATAAAAATAGAATGTACATACCTACCTGTAAGAGGACCATTTGGATTTGAAGTAGGTTGTTTGGTCTCCCTCATGGGTTCTCGCCTCGGCGTGGCGAGGGGGCCTAGTACCGGTGGTAGGGGCACCACCGGGAAGCGAAGAGAACCCAGGCGTGGCAGCGTGGTGGACTGGACACCCACCCGCTGCGGCCCGTAAGGGCGGCGTGGGGCTGCGGGGCCAGTGGGGCCTGCAGGCGCCTTGAGGCGCGTGGTTGGGGCCGCTGCGCACAACCGGGGGGCCAGTGATCCGAGGCTGATCCCCCCTGTGCGTCGCGGCCCGGCGGGGCCGTACCGTCGGTTACGGCAGCGGAGCCGCCCTTTGGGTGGCTCGTGGTTGCGGGCCCAGTAGGGTCGCTGCGGCCCGTAAGGGCGACGCGGGGATGCGGGGCCAGTGGGGCCTGCAGGCGCCTTGAGGCGCGTGGTTGGGGCCGCGGCGCACAACCGGTTGGTGGGGGCCAGTAACCCGAGGCTGATCCCCCCTGTGCGTCGCGGCCCGGCGGGGCCGTACCTAAGGTTACGGCAGCGGAGCCACCCTTTGGGTGGCTCGTGGTTGCGGGCCCAGTAGGGCCTGCGTACGGTGGCCAGCTAGCGCGTGGTACGGGGGTGCCGCCGCCAGCATTGCACGGGTTTCACCGCTGCCTGGTAGGGACGGCTTGACATCCTCGGCTGTCCCTTCTGGCCTCCGTGCAGCCCGCCGTGCAGGCGGGCTCCGTCCGGGGGAACGCGTGACAGGCAGGCGCTATTCACCGTGTTCCCCCATTAAAGGACGATTAGAGGGAGTGGTAGGGGTTTTAGTCGGTAGGGCCACTGGTATACCACCTTTCCAGTGGTGAGTCCGACATAACCCGTCCGCCCCCGGTGGACGGGTATGCGTAAGGCATTTCCCCTACTTAAAAAAAAAAAAAAAAGTAGGTTGTTTGGTATTTAAGTATCTGGGTAGGTACCACCTACCTAGTTCTTAAAGGCATTATTTTGTTGTAATTAAGTTGAAAAGTACCTTTAAGATTCATTAATTAGTGTAGTAATTAATTTGTTTGTGTCGTGATTTCGGAAAAACATTTTGCTGTCTTGTATATCAGCACTGCAGACTGCAGCTAATTCCAAATATTTGTTTTTATATCTTGTAATTATTTTCTCATTAATTCCACAGGTAATTCTACTATTGACATCAGTTTTCCAACGACAACCCTGTAATAAAATAAAATGTAGTACTTAAAATAATTCTTACTCTCCAAAGTAACAACTCTTTTCAGTGCTTGCGAAACAAATAAAATACAAAATAAAATGTTCAAAAAGTCGGAGAGGCTAGCACAGTGCTTTCTATAGGAAGATACAACAGCCCACGCAGCATGTTTTCAGGTTCGTGCGGAGCTGTAATCTCTATTGGAACGGGATAAGGCAGGTCCAAAGTCCACAGCGGCAAGCTTGGGCGCCAACTGTACAAGTGGTCCAGTCTCGAGCGAAGTTCTGGGAAAAGCAGGCCGCATACCACGGCGCGAGCTGTGATTGGGCCGCGGTAAGAGCCATGCCATAGAGACGCACCAGCGAGTGCAGAAGTGACTGTTGCAATCCCACCATACATCCACACTGTGGTTCAAATCATCGATAAGATTAAGTACTTAGATACTGACAATTTAACTAAGACATATGCATCTTGCTACGAGTATTTACATTCAACTGTGTTCAACAAACATGCAACTTATGCTTTTAAGATACAAATATTTCGAATGGAATATTTGTATCTTAAAAGCATAAGTTGCATAAGTTGCTGTGGTTCAAATCATCGATAAGATTAAGTACTTAGATACTGACAATTTAACTAAGACATATGCATCTTGCTACGAGTATTTACATTCAACTGTGTTCAACAAACATGCAACTTATGCTTTTAAGATACAAATATTTCATTCGGCTGTTATTTTAGTAGGTAGGTGTACTAAATTACAGCCGGAAATACTAAGCGCTCTGGTAAAAACTCACTGGTGACCAGTGCAGAGCGGCTGTCCAAATGTGCCCAGCACAGCTGAAGCTGAGCTTAGCTGAAGCATGAGCTTTGAAAAAACATAGTGTAAGCCTCACAACTTTAGATGTGATGGGTGTAACTTTTATGAGGAAATGTAAGAAAATATTTGTATTTAGAACACTAAAAAGTACAAGCATTTCAACTATGATTTCGCCTTACACGATGTGTGACAGATTTCCTAGAGATAATACGTGTAAACGATTTATTACACACCTCCTGTCTGACTTTTAGCTTACTTTCAGCTTCAACAGCCTAACGCCATTTTATTTTCAAAGGTCCAAATGAAAATGCAGCAAAACAGGCAGTTCTGTCGGCATTCCATTGCTCTGTGGCATTGTTAAAAGTCACGATGTGAACGCCACAGGCTCCGCGGCGAGCGGGTTCATTCATTAAAATATGCATTTATTACCGACCGCGTCTGCGCTGCACCGCGGCCCTATCCTATTACAATACCAATTCATAAAATAGAAGGACACTTTATAAATCATACCACACGATTAGAACAAAGAAAGTTCAGCTTTTGTAAAAAAAACGTTGTAGGTACTTATGTTTTAAACCGACAAGAATTTAGAAGGAATAAATTCTGTTTTAAACGCATATAAATAAGCAAATAGCAATTAGGAAAGCCATCAAATTTTTGTATTTTTTTTGTTTTTTAAATAAATAATAACCAACTCAGTACTTAATTATAATGGACGTGCTTACAGGAAAAATAAACCTATCTACAAAACAGGAAACTCCATACGGCAAAAACAAGAAGCTTGCTCTTGTGCACAGAACTCAAAATTAACTCACTGTAAGGTCTGTATCTGAACATGTCGTAAGTGATTTGCCCTTAAAAAACTAGTTTCTGGAAGGAAAACCCATAATTCACAATTATGTCATTTAAAAGAAAGCCGCTGTGATTGTTATGTAACACCTACTTATGAGCGTATACGCACTGTAGTAGCCAAAACTGTCGGATTGGGTTTTAATTTCAACAAATACCTACCTTATTCAATTTGACTATGTACCTCACAACAATATTCCCAGTATAAACATACCTACTTCAGTTGCCGCATCAGTGTCTAGAAGTAACGATTCACCACTACATAATTTAATGAGATATTACAAGTTTGTAGTATCAGCTTAAGCATGCTTGCCACAAGCCGCCATTTTTGTTGGTCACACAAAGCGTAGACCACAACAGGATGCTTGCGATGCTAAAGGAAGGTAGGTACTTTGTAGTTGTCTATGGTGTAGAATTGTAGACACACGCCCTCACTCGCATGGCTTATGAGGGGTGCTCTGCTCCCTCTAAAATATCGCTACGAAAATTAGTAGCAATTGTAGGTAGGTGGCAGCTACATGAACACTACAACTATGAACACCGACCGCCAGACCACATTGCTGATCGTAGCAGCTTCATGTCAAGTGGCATAGCTGCATTAGGTATTATTTAAATTCAGCATAGTTTGTAAGATTTGTAGTTTTAAATATCGTAAAAAGATATTCCTGTTACAGTTTTTACTACTTTGACTGGCCAGGACCGCTGTTGAAACCATAGACAAACATTCCAATGTTGCCAATTTGTGTTGGTCCTGTTGGGCGCTAAGTAATTACTTTGACATGTGAATGTTCATTTGCCATTCAGCTGAACATTAGACCTACTTATATAAGTCTTTATAACCGTTATTGTTCCCTTTGAGCTCTGAAAGAGAACGAGCATAATTTAAATTGAATTCTGTGAGGAGGTGAAACCGGGGCGAAGTGTAAGGGATGAAGGCGACAGCTGTTAGGCACGTGGAAAGGCAGATGTCGGCGACGCCCGCGCACAGGCAAGCTGCTCTCGCACCTGCGCCCGCGCAACGCCAAACTTTTATACATTTTTTTCATTTTAATCTACCTCCATCAATGCCACACACAAGACATTTCCATCTGCCGTATCTATGTATTTTTTTGATTTCTAATGCCATCCGCAAAAAGTGATGTAGGTATAAGCTGCCCAACTGATTCCTCTTCAAGAACAGAGGGAATAATGCTGTAAGGACCTTTATCTACGCATTGATCTTTGTGAGGTTGAGGAGGTAAGTAATTCACCTTAAACCATATCAACATTTATAAACCTCAGGTGAGTTTGTCTTCATGAATTATTTTTTTTAAATATTGAAATGGATGATAGTGCAAAACAAAATTTTTACCCTAAAAACCTATGAAGCCGAACCCTTGACAGGTAAATAAAATGTTGGATTAAGCAGCTACCACATTAAAAAAAATAAGTTCCTTTAGAACTGGGTATGTTCTATGGTTGTAGAATGTTGCACAAGTAAGTACTAATCACATTAGGGTTGATGGCAGATATTAGAAAAAAAAGGTGAGTGTCCCTATTGTTTGTGCAACAGATATGAGTTCAATAACTGAAGTCTAGGAGACACACCTGACTAATCAAGTGACGAGGTACTACGATTAATTTACGTAATATTTACTGCTATACCTATCTCGATCTAGACTGCCTGTAGCATTGCTACGACGTCGCCGCTCGCGACTTCACACATTCACGTAACAAGATAAAGTTTTCTTACAAAAAGTTTCATTAGGAAACTGTTTTCATCTGTGGTTCAGAAAAAAAGAAAGTGTCACATTTTGTTTACAAAAATAATGGTTCACTAAACGTATTGTAATAAATCCCGTGCCTTTTTTAATAGGTGTGAAGTCCTGTTCTGAAGTTTGTATCAAAATGGTGATAACAAAATACAAGTGCAGATAATTTTTGTACCTAATGGAAGAAAGGAACAGCACGTCTGAGGATGATTCCGAAAATCAAGTCCCCGGTACTTCGGCAAGTAAGTTGAAATAAAAGTGTTTCACAATTTAATGTCAGTGATCGTGACGATGGAGTGGGATAAATCAGCTGCCAATCACACGATCTAATCTGAGTTCACACTTCTTGCTATTATCAAGATGTATTTACCAAGTGGGTAGCAAGAAAATGTTTAAAACTTAAGGCGGTAATTCACAGATGCTAGCATATTAAAAATGTCTTTATAAAACCCAGTTAGTACATAGGTACGTTAGATAGCCTTAAATGTTCTAAAACATTTCTAATATTTATAAAGAATTTAATTTGTATGAATAAATTAACAGCCTATCTATTTACAGTCTTAAAAAAAGGGTTGATTCATTGAACGGAAGAATACTCGACCCGAGTGTGACAAGAACAGCTGATAAATGATGAGTCTGTCATCTGTTCCAGGCCCTTAGCGTAGATGGCTCGTATTTCGATAGCTACTAGAATGAGAATCGTATGCAACGTACTATTTCATAGTAGCGTAAACACACGCCCTAATAGTGTTGCCAGTAAAAAGCTACAGTTTGTGTGTTTTTCCGAATTTAAATAAAAAACAAAGTCACCTATTTTATTACAAATATTTACCAATAGGTTCCAATTGCCCCATAACATGCAACTACCTCAACTGAAACTGAAGATTCTGGAAAAATAATCAATGGTCGATTATTATTAGCTATACCATTCTGTATTATCATTTTTGTTTCCCGAATAAGATAAAATAAGAAAAAAAAATTACCATAGTACACAGGAATACAATAACAAGTAAAATATTATTTATGCCGAAAATACAGCTATACAAGATTAATTTTCCAACTTAGGGTCGTGGTAGATTTATTTTAAAACCAAAATATGATCAACAGAGTCATAAGACCGATTTCGTCAAAAACAAAACTGAATTTTTGCTAACGCGGACGTATTGTTTCTCAATCAGAAATACAAAAACTGATTAAAAATAACAGGCAAAACTAAAGATAGGAAAACCAGAAAAATGCATTCGGTCTTGGCATCAGGCGGGACTCGAACCCGCGCCTTTCGCAAGCCGGGCGACTGCACTACCAATTATGCTACCGAGACCATTAACAGACCGGACGAATTTCTCTGGTATATTATACCTGACAGCCAGGTTGGTTTCACCAATGTTTAGGCATATACCTTATACACTCGAAAGAAACATTATTGCAAATATTTGACTTTCGATTAAGATGAAACTACGATTTTGATAGGTTATTTTGTTTTAGCATTAGGGATAATGCATTATCATCTTACTAAAGATAGGAAAACCAGAAAAATGCATTCGGTCTTGGCATCAGGCGGGACTCGAACCCGCGCCTTTCGCAAGCCGGGCGACTGCACTACCAATTATGCTACCGAGACCATTAACAGACCGGACGAATTTCTCTGGTATATTATACCTGACAGCCAGGTTGATTTCACCAATGTTTAGGCATATACCTTATACGCTCGAAAGAAACATTATTGCAAATATTTGACTTTCGATTAAGATGAAACTACGATTTTGATAGGTTATTTTGTAAAGTTTTTTGTTTGTAAGATGATAATGCATTATCCCTAATGCTAAAAACAAAATAACCTATCAAAATCGTAGTTTCATCTTAATCGAAAGTCAAATATTTGCAATAATGTTTCTTTCGAGTGTATAAGGTATATGCCTAAACATTGGTGAAACCAACCTGGCTGTCAGGTATAATATACCAGAGAAATTCGTCCGGTCTGTTAATGGTCTCGGTAGCATAATTGGTAGTGCAGTCGCCCGGCTTGCGAAAGGCGCGGGTTCGAGTCCCGCCTGATGCCAAGACCGAATGCATTTTCCTGGTTTTCCTATCTTTAGTAAGATGATAATGCATTATCCCTAATGCTAAAAACAAAATAACCTATCAAAATCGTAGTTTCATCTTAATCGAAAGTCAAATATTTGCAATAATGTTTCTTTCGAGTGTATAAGGTATATGCCTAAACATTGGTGAAACCAACCTGGCTGTCAGGTATAATATACCAGAGAAATTCGTCCGGTCTGTTAATGGTCTCGGTAGCATAATTGGTAGTGCAGTCGCCCGGCTTGCGAAAGGCGCGGGTTCGAGTCCCGCCTGATGCCAAGACCGAATGCATTTTTCTGGTTTTCCTATCTTTAGTAAGATGATAATGCATTATCCCTAATGCTAAAAACAAAATAACAGGCAAAACTAGTTATAACTATATTAATTAGTTCCTAGTTTTCAAAACCATCAAGTAAGTTCCTTTCCAGGATAAAATTTAAAAATAATTAGATCTAAGCAATGTCAAATTGAAGTTCTTAAATGTAAATTCTGTTTCTCGCAAATGTTGATTTCTGGAAAAAACTAATCCTCGCTTTTTACAAAATGTACCCCGTAGAAAAGGGTAGGGATTTAAGCTATTAAACATAATAACAAGTTCGTTTTATTTTTTTGTTCACAGACATTTTTATTTCGTTATCCTAACCTAACATAATCAAAGGTTTCTTGTACATGAGGATAGTTAAACTATCTTTTTTTACTTTAAAGTAATTCATTTCATATTGTAATGTAGTAACCTTATGCACAATTATTTATTTTATGTTCCCCGTAAATTTAAGATACTTCGAAATCAACATGAGAAGTATCTAAAAATAAACATTGATAACGATACTTATTTAGGTTACAAAATAAAACAAACATTAAGTTTTTAGAGTTGGTAAAAACCATTAGGGTAAAATTGCAATGTAAAATAGTGACTTTTAGTCATTATTTGAAGACTGAATTGAGTGAAGTATTTTTCTTCTTGTATTACTTAAATTCTTACGTCACTAAATTTGTTATCATAACACTGATAAACTGATGATCCAAAAGTTAATAGATTACGTCGTCGCGGTGTGTAGTATATAGTCGTATAATCTGGTAACACCGGTCAGTGAGTGCCACATTCGCAGTCGCCTTCGCCTCGCTCCGAAGCGAACTTCATTCGTGGCTCAACAGTTTCTGAACGTCAGCACGTGACGTAATCAAACTTCGGTGCCGTGTGGCGTTCGTTTCGTTCCTTGGCTGACTAGCTAGTTGCGAGTTTCGCGCTCACGAAGGATTGTAGTGTTGTGTTGTAAAATAATTTTGGTTACTGTTAGCAAGTGAGAGTGAGGACCAGACAATAATACATTAGTGCTTTCAAACTGGATGTGGTTCATACTTCAGTGGATAACGCCTTTTGGAATATAATGGATTCGCTAAAAGGTGAAACTCTAACCTTATGTTTTCCATATGTTAAAATTTGGAACGACGCCGACGTCACTTCTTTTATTGCTTACCCAACTAGTGGGTAGATAATTTTGTTTAAAATAACCTCTGCTTTGTAGTTTCAGAACCAAAGTGTTCGGAAAGTAGTTTGTCAGTAACTCGCATCACCGATTGCAACCAAAATAAATGGTTTCAATTCCGAAAATTATAACAATTTAGTAATTTTTCTATTCAATTATAATAATACATATTTTATAAAGTATAAGTAAATAATTATCAAGATTTGATTGAAATGTTACTGGTATTCTACTTTTTTCAGAATAATCATGTTTTACATTCAACAAAACTATAAATAAAGGGTAATAAAAAACTGAATTTTACTGTAAAAAATATCACTTGATTTTTAAAAATCTGCTGAAACTCATGCTATTATTACTTATTACCGATTTGTTGATTGAGGTTGAAATTTTAATTGTAATATTTTATTATAATGTATTCTTAGCTGAATAATATCTTGCATTTAATTGCCTGTTGTGGGCTGAATCACCTTAAAATGACTTATTGTTATCATTCTGCGAACTCGAATACAGGACTTAGTTGATTCTTTATCATGATATTTTATCAAGCTGCTTATCATGCTTATTGGCTTATTTATCTTGATTCATGGAATAGAACCTACGTCTTGATAGGTACTAAATGTTGACAAAAAACAGACTCATGGCTTTTTGTGTGGCAATGGCTGCTAAATTTGGCCTTGGAATACCTGTTACCCGATGGGGCCTCTAGCTTCTCTAGTAGATTTGGAGGTTGACCTTTATAGAATGGAATAACAACTTAAAAAGTATCTAATCAAGCATTGAGTTAGTAGTTAAGTGCCTGATATAGGTAGGTTGAAGAACACAAAGGAACAATTAAAGATGTAGGTAGTCTTTGGAAATTTACTAGGTTTTCTTTCTATGAAGAACAATGTTACTAATATTCATAACATGCTATGTTCAACGTGTAAATTTTATCTACTTTAACTGCTTTATATTTCCTTTAGCATTTTGTTTTGTGCGACTTGTTAAGTTACCACTAGCGCCATCTATTGGCAGCTGTTACAAATATAATATTAACAGATTATTGAAGTATCAAATTACTAGCACTTTATGGGCACTGATTTAAATATGTTTTTAGATTAATTGTTTTTAAAATTAAAATTTGCATCTACATTGTACAGTGACAACAAAGTTGCACCTTTTTAGGATAAATCTACAAAATTTATCCTAGTGGTGGAGTAGATAAACTGGTGATTCGTTTTTGAATTACTTACATAAAAACTTCAACTTTTTAAAATTACTGTTAGAGTACTCTTATATTTTGCCTACAGGTGGCGCTTTTTTATTTTTATTGGTTTTTTAAATCATGTAAAGCGCCATCTAGTTGTAATTATAGTTTGGAGTTTGTTTCACGATTATTCTTTGTTGTTTGTTCCTTTCAAGTATAAAGAATTTAAGGAGTGCTCCTACAAAACAATTCACCAATTCAATATTTTATTTACATGTTATAAATTACGAATATGAAAAACATAATTCGAACATAAGACATGTTTATAACATATCTTTTTTTTCGTGTATTTTTATGTTCACCTTTGGAGTGTCCACAAAATATTAAATGCCAGGACATTTTTGAATTGAAATGAGATATTTAGTTCCAAACTGTCATGTCATGTGAATGTCAATCAATTCTAACTCCTTTAGGATTTACACCCAAGGACTTGCCACTGAGGAAGTTTATTTATAGAACAGCAATAAAAAACTTTCGTCCATCTATTATCAACACTATGGCGTTTCGGTATGAATGCGCTCCATCTGGCGGATGCCTGCTTCCGCTGACACCATTTCCGGGCATCCATACGTTTATTTTTTCAGCCTTCATTACGAGTGAACCCTGTTTGTTTATGTTAAACCAACAAGTAATAAATTCATTCACAGATTCTTTGTTACTGCACTCTGAACGGCTTATCTTCTGAATCTGGCGTAATGTTTCTGAAACGGAAATTAGTTTTGGTAAAATGTTCGTTTCTGAAATTGCATAGCCTCATTACCTCACATAGACAGTCTAGCGCGTAGGCGCTAGAGGCAAGGCATTGGAATTCGAAAGCCGAGCGCCGACCACCCATAAGCATGAGAACACGGCCCCGTCCCCTTCCCCACGCTTGCTCTCGGGGCGCCGCCTCTCGCCGCTCTCATATAGCACTTCGCTGAATTTCATTTTGCCCTTCGCAATGAGCGTTTTTTTGTTAAATTGGGATTTGGAAAGCAACAACATACTTCTTAAGACACTTAAAATGTCGACGGTAAAAGTTAATTACCACTACTTATGTGCTTGCGAAAGCTCGTATGAGTGAATACAGTAATCAAATTCATTTTTTAAAAAATATATTGCCAGAAAATCAAGCAGATTGTCATTTTTTAGGTATAATCCCTAACATTAATCTTCTATTCTCATAAATCTAAGACGATATCCTAGTGTAATAGACCATGTACCGTCCGCATTCCACGCAACTACTTTCGTCTACTTTTTATTTGGTCTTAGGCCCGCCCAGCAGTACTGCCACATTCCAAAGGCCCTTTTTTACGCTGTGTGGTCGCGGTTTCCGCCGAAGACGGCAACGTCGCATCTCAGATATGAATGAAATCCGGTCGGCGGTGCACGGCGTGGCAACGTCGCCTCAGACGCCCGCCTGATTGAGAACTACATCTCTCCCGCATCGCCCCTTAGCCCTCTTAGCTCATTTATAGAATAGGTATTCATACTCTTTTAAGTTCTTTGTATGTGGTAGTATAAGTGAATGTTTAATATTCAGAGCTTCACACTTAATTTTAATAAATATTGTTGTATTAACATAATGAAACCAGATTCTTATCACACGTTTTGCAGGAAATGTTAAATGCTGAATATGCATTTTCAGCATTTACCATTTCCTGCAGCAAACGGCGTCCGGTCAATATTTTTAGTTCAAAATAAATACTGCTTACCCATTACTATGTACATTGTTACGATGTTTAATAATAATCGGGGTCGCAGCACAGCTGGGCACCCCACGTAGGCCATTTCCAACCCTCTTTAAAACTACGCACGCATGCGCTGTAGGGTAGTCATTGCAGTCGGCGCCAGACGAAACAACAAACGAGTAGCCAACGATGCTTGAATTCAGTCGATCGCCATTAACGCAGTCTGAAAGAAATAAGTGTTTTGTCCTAAAAGTGAGTTCATTTGTGGAGATGTGCAGTGAGAGTGCTACTTAAGATAGTGTCTATCTGAAAAACCTATCAAAATGCCTCTGTTAGTGGATTGCAAAAACAAAAATGGTAACTATCGATCCGTGTATTATCAGCGGCCATTGCCCATACAATAGGAGTGCGTAGCACAGGCCCGAGCTTTTTTTCTCAAATACAGTGTGTCGGCAAGATGCCCGACTTTTATCCAATAATTCATATTTGAAAGGCAAGGAGTTAATATGCAGTTTTGAATGTGATTATGCAATTCCATCTTAAGCATTCCAAAAATCAATGATAGTATGTTTACACTATTGTTTGGCAATTGGGTTGCTATTATACGCAAGGGATATCGATCTACAATAGTTACATTGAACGAAAAGAAGTAAACAGCTTATTTTTCAAACTCCATTTGAATTAGAAAATAACATACATCATAACATTGCTGAAACTCAATCGCTCCCATATTTTCCTTTATCTTCATTCATGAAAGAAGAGATAAATATAAAATAAACTGTAACAATAGGATCATCAGAACAATTTCGCATTTACAAATTCTTCATTTCAAAAAAGCTGAGTAGGAGAAAAAAAATTGATTGTAGGCACCGAGTGCATGCGCACTAAGTTCAAGAGGGGTTAGCCTGGGGAAGCGGGAGGGGACCGGTGGGAATGGAATGTCGATGACGCAGCCAGGCCGGTCGGCCGCGGACTTGTTGTTATGTGAAACTGTTTTTGAACGCACACACATTCACCAGGCTCTATGTTCTACATCTATGCTATGCTATTATTTATTAAGTTCTCATATTATGTTGGACCCCAATGCTCACAAAAATAAGGTAAAATCAAGTATTCCGCAACAAAATATGGCCAGACACAAGTGCACTGAACTGCCTACCTTACGAACTCCCTAAACTAAGTACTTAGTGAATAACATTATTAACAATATCTTTTCTTTTCTTTGCAGTGGCAACCAACGGTTCCGCTTCACCTCTAGCCACGCAAGTGATGTCGCAATTCTTCAAAACTATCCCATCGCCATCAACCTCTCCTCCCGCTACTTCCGACGACAAAACTGATAATCGCGATAACATTTTCTTCTCCGATGCAGACTTACGACGCGTTGACGAGAGGCTGAAGACATTCGATAAATGGCCTCTAACTTTTTTGTCACCTGAACTGCTTGCGCGTAACGGATTCTACTACCTTGGACGTGGCGATGAAGTACGGTGCGCTTTTTGCAAGGTGGAAATCATGCGATGGGAAGAAGGCGACGATCCCGCTTACGACCACCAGCGCTGGGCTCCACAGTGCCCGTTCCTGAGGAAGCAAGCAAGCTCTGGCAATGTTGCCGTCGATTCAACTGCTAGTACTGGCCAAGACGAGTGTGGGGTCCACGCAAGATCCCCTAACGCTTCAGTTCGTATGCCCGGCCCTGTTCACCCTCAGTACGCTGCTGAAGCAGCTCGCCTACGCAGCTTCAAAGATTGGCCTCGGTGTATGAGACAGAAACCTGAAGATTTAGCTAAAGCAGGTTTCTTCTATACCGGTCAGGGCGATAAAACAAAATGCTTTTATTGTGATGGTGGTCTGAAAGACTGGGAAAACGACGATGTACCCTGGGAACAGCATGCGCGGTGGTTTGACCGCTGTGCTTTCGTCCAGCTTGTGAAAGGCCGTGAATATGTTCAGAAGGTATTGACCGAAGCTTGTCTAATACCCGCCCCGCGACAGGAAGCGGAAGCGCCAGCGCCTGCCCCAACCCCAGCCACCGCGGCGAATGCAGATGAAGAGAGAAATATAGATGACTCAAAAATGTGTAAAATTTGTTTTGCTGAAGAACGTAATGTTGTCTTTGTCCCGTGCGGCCACGTTGTCGCGTGTGCGAAGTGTGCCCTTTCTACTAACAAATGCCCAATGTGCAGAAGCATATTCTCCAATGCAGTGCGACTTTATTACTCGTGAGACACGCCAGACAATGGCTCGATGCTAGTCACTGAGGCCCTGATGTAGTCAGGGTGTCCACTTTCCGTCGCCAGGAAAGCAGTAAACAGGCGAACTCAGGGTAGTCGGGGAGTCAAGCTTTTGTGTCAGAGCCGAACAGAGTCACATCAATTTAACCTTAATTTTGGTTATTATTTCATTGCCTAGAGCAACAATGAATATATTCTTTATGATTGAAAAATCATGATTAAACTGATATTCGCCCGAACTAACAGCATTTATTTCAAGGGTTGTGTCTAATATAAGAATTATCGGCCTTGTTTGTTCTGCCTGGTTCCAGCCAAGAATTCAGATAAAGTCCTGACATTCATCTTCCTTAAAGTGTGGACACCCTGGTACAATGCGTATTGTTTCGTGCGCAGTGCTTTTTACAAATCAGCATCGGAAATATCGATTGTAGGGTCTCCTGATGAAACTCCGTTTCAGAGTAGGAAGTAGTCGAACTCTTCTACGAAGATCGCTTGGAGAAATTAAATGAAGCCAAAAAAAATATTTATTAAGCATCCGAAAGATTTGTAATGGCAACAGGGCAGCTAAACTGTTAATAAGTTTGTGGCCGCGAGTTTGACAGACCTGAAATGTAAATGTTAATATGATTTTAAATTATTTATCACAACCTGCATTAATAATAAATGACATTGTAAATATTATAAATGTAAATACTATTGTCTTAACGACAGAATTTCAAACTTTAGGATACAGACTTTTGTGTAAAATGGAGTAAGTTTACATTTAAGTAATACAAGACAGACTGAATTAATATTATTTTGTTTTTAAAGTGCGACTTTAAAATTGCACTTATGAAAATGGTGAAACACTGCATATCCGATTCTGTGGACATTAATTCTTTTCATCTATTTTCATCTGTTTCCTTTTAGAACGAACTTTAGGACCTAAATAGGTTATTATGACTGAAAAAGGGAGTTGAGACGAGACCACCGGGATGATTTTTAAAATCAACATAGGTAAACATATTTGTTTAGTTCTATTCAAAACTTTATTTTACTTTACTTAGCTTCTAACGATAATTACTCCATTTTAAACAGGGGTTTGAAAAATATGTAAAGTCTGAAATATTAAGAACAGTAAGAATGACTTGTTTAAATTCAAAATGCGTAATATTTTCATGATTTTAAAATGATAAATAATAAATAGCTTGGGAAAGTGAATTGCATTTAGATTACCTTAAAATTCACGAAAGCATGTGAAAAGTTCATTGAATAGTTATTTATGATAGATTAACCATGAATAATGTTCTTTTAATAGCAATCATGAAACAATAATAACATGTCATATCATGTAACTTTAGACATTTGTTACTTTACACTCAAAATTGTCATTCATAAAAGTAAAATTAATAGAATTTAAAATTAAAGTCAGTTTAAAAATTGTTTTTAGTAATTAATAAATTGTTAAATAAAATAATAAATTTATCTAAGTCTTTCATTTTCCACTTTTTGTACAACAACCAGTGATTTTTGTCCAACTTAAACTCGCACACGCGAGATAACTCCGAGCTATTTTGTCGCTGTTGGGCAAATAATATTGAAAGTATTCAATAGGATACTTTCAATATTATTTTCATTACTCATACTCTGAAAGTAGGTCATTACTGACCTGAGAAGCGGGCTGAAAGTAATACTTTTCATCCCTAGGGAGAATCACTTTCAACTGACAGCTGTCAAATTATTAAGAAAAAACTAGTTCTTTTTCACATATCTATTCAACCATGTTCCAACTTTCTATACAGCCACGATCTAAAATTGAAATAACTTAAAGTTAAGTGTTGATAAGAGAATATATATTTTTTAAATAAATTCATTATAATTTAGTTTTCATTACAATTTCTTCAAATAATTTAGCTTTGAGCAAAATATTTACCATTTTTGCAATGATGAAAATAAAAAATAATGGCTGAATAGCGGGCTGGCCACAGAAAAAAAAACAAACAAAATAAGGGAAAGCGGTAATTCGATCTTATTTTTTTTTCTCATTTGTTCTTTAGCTAATTCATGTTTTTATTTTTACTTTCCTCGTATTCGTAATGAAAAGCACAGTGTTTACCTCGGGTTGAAGACTTATTTAGTCCCTCGAACTATTGGCGCCCTCACTTCGTTCCGGGCGCCAAACCCCGTCTCGGGACTGAATAAGTTACTTTCAACCCTAAGGTAACAATGTACTATTGCCAAATGGCGACAAAAAAATTGCTCGGCTATAAAAGAGACGGCATCACAAATCGCTTCAAACAAACTGTATGCCAAGAATTTTCTTTTAATGAGCGAAATAAACCAGCTCTTGTGAATAAACTTACTTTTAGGTACAGGGTTTGGAGTTTTTGCAGAAGGTTCAGTATTCACAAATTGTTGTTAAGCTTGACGGAGTGCTGGACCGCATTTCTCTATGGGTAGTAGGTACGCCAAAATTCTATTCCTTTCCCATCCCACTCTTCAGAGCACCCCACTACCTACTGGTAGTAGCAGCTATACTTTACTAAGGATAGCCTTAACATCCTTAGCATGTAGGTATGTTCTTAGCAAACCTCACCACCACTACCAACAACGGGACTACACTGAGAGCATTAACAAAACAGCATCTCGTAAACGTAAATCCTGAATGGTGATACGATTCTTCCTCACGCTTTACTTACTTGAGTGTCCTCTACCGCCTTTGCAAGGGGTAATTAATACTCTGACGAGCTAGTTGTTCCAATAAAATTGATCCCACCCTCACCCTTCTACTACCGCTGGTCTGAGTTAACACCCACACACGATCCAGCGATATCGGGCCTCACCAAAAGGTTATGTGTTCCTGCGTCGTGTCGTGCTATCTAGACGTGGAATGCTGTTCCAGCGCATGTGTTTCCTTCTTCCCACAATCCCTGGTTTTTAAGCGGAGCGTGAAATGGCGTTTATGCAGGCCTTCAAAATGAGATTGACCAGCCCAGTAGTTACTTCATGACTGGACTTGTCAAGCCCATATCTGGACCTCCCGGCTACTTTCATCAGGTGGAGTGAGGCCATCTTAAAAACTACAATAAAAAGAAAAACAGGGTGATTAACACTGCAAGAACAATGCCCACTCACAAAGCACTTTTTGAAACCAACTGCAAATAGGTACGGATGCGGATATAAATAATGAGTTAAATTAAGCTACTAACCCCCGAATTCACAAACGTCAATCAACGCTCAGCACGCGCTCACGCTCATGCTGTCCCGTAAAATGTCAATAGAACTGAAAGGCTGTCCCTTTCAGTTCATGAGCGTAAGCGAGTGCTTAGCGTTGATTGTCGTTTGTTAATTCGGGGGTAAGTAGCGGATCCCCACTATCGGAGCTTCAGGCTGACGAAAGTGCCCACTACTGCCTGCCTGTGCAATAAAATTAGCCGTACATATAATATTTTCATTACTCTAGTACCAAAATATGCATGCCTGAGCGGCGTTAGAGCCGCGCACACGTCATGAAATCGAACGGAACTAAGTACGCTAACTGCACTTTCAGTTCCGTTCGATGCAGTCATGCTCAACTCGTGGACGTACCCTCGTCTCTTATGTAGTTGATAGCAGGAAAATTTGATGAGATAGCTAACTATTTTTCATGCATAGGCAGGCAATAGTGGGCCCCAGTCAGATTTCTGAGTTAATTATCATAGCAAATAATAGGCAGGTTACCTTTATTCAGTTGGTTAAAAAAACTTTTAAAAACTATAGGTAATTACAGCATGGAGTGCTTTAAGGCTTTAAAAAGGTTCTTACAAAATTCCCATCGCTCCAGTGATGCCCCTGCGGTAATCGCTCACCATCAGGCGGTCCGTAGGCTTTCCACGGGCCGATGTATAACAGAAACCTCAGGCGCTAACGTCTGCGTGAACTATTTTGTAAGAATTTTGTTACTTGCCTCACTATCAAATCAGACGCGCTGAACAAAATCCTGAAAAATGAATCAAAATGAAATGAAAGTAAATTATAATGATGTCAACGACCGCTTACTTTTTCTTAAAGGGAATAAACTATTAATAGTACTAGGCACATTGGTGTTTCACCTTCATCAGAATCACAAATATCTTTATTTAAATAAACCTGTTACAAGTGCTTTCAAATCGTCAAGAACTGAAACACACAAACAAAAATACACTTAATAATAGACTTAAATACTATAGTAGAAATAATAAATAAATAGGTACACAGTATACAAACATAATGTGATTCAACCACCGTTCAGCGTGAATTATAAGCAAGGAAGAGATCGAAGAGATCGAAGATGTAAGAAGAGTGATGCTCGTTTTGACATGTCCACCATCAAAGCGTAATTCCGACTGTACCCAGAACATGTCACTAATTAGTCGAAATGACGGAATTTGACGGTAATCCCCTTAAAATATACTGAATCGGGGTATAGCGGTAAAGCTCAAGGATACTAGTCAAGCGAACATCGACATACCTTACATCTTAAATATCACGTAGGTATGTTAGTATTTGAAAACAGAAGGAAAAATGAAAGTCTTTGGAAATGGAAAATATAGATACAGCCACAAAATTAGGCCTCTGTACCGCTTTTTCATCACTGAATGACCGAATTCGTCTATTTTAACAGCGCAATTTAAATTCATATCAAATGACACCTCACTAGGGAAGATTAGTTCATACCTAACTACTGAACATGGATCACTCACGTCTCACGGCGCACAGGCGTTACCTCAACTATGAGTGCCATACTCCAGCACGCGGGTTTAGGCTGCAGATGCTCGGTGGGTATATGTAAAGATCATGAGGTCGCTGGATGTCAGTAAGTCATACAAAGGGGTCAAAACTACTCGAAGGACCTACGGGCTTGAGGACACCCGTCAGGAAGGATTATACGAGTGCCTAGTTCGAGTTACCTCGCAAACGCAATGAGAATTTTAACGCGGAATTAAATCCGCGTTAACTTGCCCGATTCATTAGATCGAGGAAACTCTGATAATCCTGCCTGACGGATGTCATTAAGCCCATAAGGCCTTCAAGAAGGGTTTATGAACAGACATCCATGACGTCGAACAGGATCAACTTCTTAACGCGTCTTTCGTAGCAGGGAATACATCACTACATTGGGGTGGTTGCCCATCATATTAAACAACCTAGTGTGTGAAGCTTATAATCCCTGTCAATTGCTAATGCACCTGGCCGTCATTATTGTGACATTTTAACGCTCAGTACAGACCTACCAACTTATCTGTGAACTGAAAGAGGACGACACCGTCGATTCAGTGTTGCTAATTAATAATGGGGTCCCCAAAATTGAGTAAGTTTTACAAGTAGGTAATTTGTCAAAAGAAATAAATATTAGGTAAAAATTATAAAGTTAAATATTGTAATTATTTATAAATTAAAAATGAAAAAATAATATGAATTTGTAGTTAAGTAGGTACGCTAAACAGTTGTCGTTCAGGATTAAAAAATGGCTTTATTTAGAAAGTGAATGAAATGGAAATTCTGCAGATATTAAGGTTTGATAGCTAAAACAGTTACTAGAGAGGTAAACGGGAATCTGGAAAACTTAAAAATCATACTAAATGTTCCACACTTAAAACTTTCATTTAATGTGTGTGTATGTACCCTCCCTGCATCAGGTACCTGGTACTATTTCCAGCATTTAGTTAAGACCGTACCTAACGATATACTAATTATCATTCGCAGTGGTAAGTACCTATTGGATGTAATAAAAAAAACAAATTGCTTTACAATTATTTATTAAAAACCAGATTTAGTAATTATGATCTTTAGATGAACCTGCACTACCGACATCATCATCGCTGTCCTTTGTAATTTATTTCTGTCTTTAAGACCTTTTTAGCAGAATCAAATTCATGTACTCTCTTCCGTATAACTCCCATGACAAAATCATCAACGTGTATGATTCCACTTTTGCGTTTTCTATCCTTGCCTGGTGTCCGAATTTTAGTAACAGTGTCTTCTGCTGCATGTCCTTCTTTATCTATTTTTGAAATGAGTCCTTGACTCACACCTGAAACATAGTTATTTTTTTCATCGAAATTTAAAAACCGGCAGGTTAGTTGGCTCACCCATTTAACAGGTAACCTATTAGATGTGCGTTTCCGTTACGTTAACCTACAGTAAGAATATATACAAATATTCGTTGGACTTAAATATTTAATTGAGTATATAGGTATTTATAAAAATGAAGTTGACAACACTAACCTGTTGCAGCCGAAATTCGTTTGTATATTTTGGTAAATGGAATAATCGGAGACCTCGCCCGAGCTTCTTCTTTTAAAAAGGTTTCAACCTTAAGAATAATGTTTCGAGCATCACTTTTAATGGCTTGCGGCATATTCAACTTCATAAATTCCGAAATATCACAATAAATAACCATAGTCCCCAAAATTGTTGACACGGACATTCGAATGACATTTCAACATGGCGGTCGTAGTTCCAATTTTCGCCATTTCACAGATAAGTTGGTAGGACTGTACGTACCGTTTGCAACTTAAGCTGTCAAGTACGCGAAATCGAATTGTGATAAAGCACTTTTTTATCGTTTTTTGTTTTTCGTTATCTTGTTTTATTTGTTGAGAAGTTGTTAAGTTTTGTTAATAGTAATGATTACTATAATAACGAAAAACATGAATAGTAATCATGCTTTTATTTTTTTAAACATTACAATTTTCATTTTATTGTCATGTTCCAACTTGTTAACTTACAGTTTTAAATCATTGCTAAGATCCATGAAGAAACACATGAATGGACAGCTTAGTATGTTTCATTAAAATTATTTCAAAGTAACATTAATAATTTAAATAGGTATCGTTTAATCGTTATTTGCGAACTGTATTTTTTGAGGTCACGTGGTAGAGTTGGGATTAAATCTTATTTTTATTTAATTTGTTAAATGTTGATATCAAATAAAAATAACATGTTTTGTTAAATGTTAAGTATAATTTTGTTAATTGTTATAACACGTGATTTTTAGTATGACAAGGTTCCAGCGCATTGGCAATTGGCGAAGATTATAGCATGGGTTATATTAGGTGATTAGTTGTCGCCACTAAGCCTGGCGTACCTTCAGGATTAGTTGATGAACAAAGCAAACAAAAAATATAGTAAATGATTAACAGTTATTTATTTTAAAGCTTTCAGGCAATTAAAGATTGGACAAACTTATTTTCGTGTCCCAAAAGGTCCTTTTTGAGCTTTCCTATCTCCTTCATCATCGTGTCGTCCGACGCGGTCGATTCTTGTATTTGTTTGCACTTTTTCAAGAACTCCAATATCAGAGTCTGACCCTCAGTCGCTTCTTGTGATTTCATTGAAGTCTCAACTTCGAAAAGGTTCGTCTCTAGCTGCGCTTGCTTTTCCTCTGCATACTGTAAAGAAAATAATAAAAAAACATTCAGATTCTATTCATGCAGTATCGTTAAGAATAACCCAGTAACGGGTGGGGCAGGAACCTATTGATGAAAGACACTTTATCAGATTCCAATAAGAACTGACTTTTACTTATCGTTCAATTTTTTTACTTTTTCTAGACGCATTTGAGGTTGACTCGATTTAAGTAAGAATAAGACAAGTTCCCCCTCATGGGTTCTCACCTTGGTGTGGCGACGGGGCTAAGTACCGGTAAAGTAAAGTAAGGTGAAATTAAAAATAATCTTTATTCATCTTTAACTTTATATATAACTAGCAGCCGCCCGCGACTTCGTCCGCGTGCACTTAGCTGTACGTGAAAAAAGATTTTCCTGCTTTACTGTTAAAATTTACCTAGATTTTCTTTGCTATAAACCTCACGGAGCCTGAGACCTTTCCAACGATTGCAAAACGGTGGAAATCGGTTAGTGCGTTCTGGAGTTATAGCGTCAGGAAGGAAAACCCAACTTATTTTTATATAGTAGATAAAAAATTAAAGATCCATGGCGCCTATACGGCGGTTCGTCCATGCACCATGCGGTGGTAGGGCGAACCGGGAACGGAGAGAACTCAGGCGTGGCAGTGTGGTGGACTTGCCACCCACCCGCTGCGGCTCGTAAGGGCGACACGTGGGATTGCAGGGCCAGTTAGGCCTGCAAGCGCCCTGAGCCGCGGGCCAGTGATCCGCGGCTGATCCCACCTGTGCGTCACGGCCCGGCGGGTCGAACCGCCGGTTGCGGGGCCCAGAAGGGTCTGCGAACAGTGGGTGCCAGCGGGCCGGAGTGCGGGGGTGCTCTGGCTTGCATTGCACGGCATCCACCGAGACGGCGAAAGTGCCTGCGTACTCCAGGCGCTTTCGTGGCCTCCCTCCTTTGTTGGGGGGTCGGTTGGAGGGGGCCCCATTAGGGGCTAGCATTGTCGGCGGAGCAGTGCGGTATTACTTACGGTAGGATGCAGCTTCGCGCCAAAGTGCCACGGTTGAGTGCCGTGGGGTTTTAGTCGGTAAGAGTCCGACATAACCTCGTCGTCTCCCCGGGGAGCAAGGTATCCATGAGGATTTACCCACGAAAAAAAAGGCACAGTAGCACGGAGTCCGAACAGTTGCAAAATTGAGAACAATAGCCAATAGATTAACAATAAGGGCGCGGTCCGTTTTGAGTCAAAAGTGATTATAGCGCGCTCACACGCGGCCCGAAATAAATTGTATGAGCGTGAGTGACGTGAGCAAGCTATTATCACTTTTGGCTTAAAACGGACCGCCCTATAACTGATTTCTGAGAAAAACGAAAACTAGACAGAACGAAGAAGGCGAGACAGAAAGATACTTGTCAAAGGGAGACAAAACGACAAAAGTTTAAGAGGGAAAGAACTAATTCAGTCAAGTGATGAGATCGCACCGTGCAGTAAATTTTCAGCGCTGAGAGGGGCTAATATGCAGTATTCCGGCCACTAGCTACTCACATCTATGATAGACTGCGGCAAGTCGGCCAGCTTGGCCACGTGCAGCCCCAGCGAGTGCGCGGCGGGCCCCGCCCGGATCTGGTGCAAGAGGACCAGCTGGTTGTCCACCACCGACGCCTCCGCGTGCGAGTTGACGATCACACCACTGTGCAGGCGAGGCAGGCGGGTCAGCGAGTGGTAGTGGCGAGCGAACAGGCAGAAACACTTGCATTTGGTTGACACTTGTTATAGCGAGACAGACGCGACAGTTGCTAGAGCGAGACAGCGACAGTTGCTAGAGCGAGACAGACGCGACAGTTGCTAGAGTGTGGGGGAATGCTAATGTCAATCCGGGCATCAGCTACTCACATCTATGATAGACTGCGGCAAGTCGGCCAGCTTGGCCACGTGCAGCCCCAGCGAGTGCGCGGCGGGCCCCGCCCGGATCTGGTGCAAGAGGACCAGCTGGTTGTCCACCACCGACGCCTCCGCGTGCGAGTTGACGATCACACCACTGTGCAGGCGAGGCAGGCGGGTCAGCGAGTGGTAGTGGCGAGCGAACAGGCAGAAACACTTGCATTTGGTTGACACTTGTTATAGCGAGACAGACGCGACAGTTGCTAGAGCGAGACAGCGACAGTTGCTAGAGCGAGACAGCGACAGTTGCTAGAGCGAGACAGACGCGACAGTTGCTAGAGCGAGACAGCGACAGTTGCTAGAGCGAGACAGACGCGACAGTTGCTAGAGCGAGACAGCGACAGTTGCTAGAGCGAGACAGACGCGACAGTTGCTAGAGCGAGACAGACGCGACAGTTGCTAGAGTGTGGGGGAATGCTAATGTCAATCCGGGCATCAGCTACTCACATCTATGATAGACTGCGGCAAGTCGGCCAGCTTGGCCACGTGCAGCCCCAGCGAGTGCGCGGCGGGCCCCGCCCGGATCTGGTGCAAGAGGACCAGCTGGTTGTCCACCACCGACGCCTCCGCGTGCGAGTTGACGATCACACCACTGTGCAGGCGAGGCAGGCGGGTCAGCGAGTGGTAGTGGCGAGCGAACAGGCAGAAACACTTGCATTTGGTTGACACTTGTTATAGCGAGACAGACGCGACAGTTGCTAGAGCGAGACAGCGACAGTTGCTAGAGCGAGACAGCGACAGTTGCTAGAGCGAGACAGACGCGACAGTTGCTAGAGTGTGGGGGAATGCTAATGTCAATCCGGGCATCAGCTACTCACATCTATGATAGACTGCGGCAAGTCGGCCAGCTTGGCCACGTGCAGCCCCAGCGAGTGCGCGGCGGGCCCCGCCCGGATCTGGTGCAAGAGGACCAGCTGGTTGTCCACCACCGACGCCTCCGCGTGCGAGTTGACGATCACACCACTGTGCAGGCGAGGCAGGCGGGTCAGCGAGTGGTAGTGGCGAGCGAACAGGCAGAAACACTTGCATTTGGTTGACACTTGTTATAGCGAGACAGACGCGACAGTTGCTAGAGCGAGACAGCGACAGTTGCTAGAGCGAGACAGACGCGACAGTTGCTAGAGCGAGACAGCGACAGTTGCTAGAGCGAGACAGACGCGACAGTTGCTAGAGCGAGACAGCGACAGTTGCTAGAGCGAGACAGCGACAGTTGCTAGAGCGAGACAGCGACAGTTGCTAGAGCGAGACAGACGCGACAGTTGCTAGAGCGAGACAGCGACAGTTGCTAGAGCGAGACAGCGACAGTTGCTAGAGCGAGACAGACGCGACAGTTGCTAGAGTGTGGGGGAATGCTAATGTCAATCCGGGCATCAGCTACTCACATCTATGATAGACTGCGGCAAGTCGGCCAGCTTGGCCACGTGCAGCCCCAGCGAGTGCGCGGCGGGCCCCGCCCGGATCTGGTGCAAGAGGACCAGCTGGTTGTCCACCACCGACGCCTCCGCGTGCGAGTTGACGATCACACCACTGTGCAGGCGAGGCAGGCGGGTCAGCGAGTGGTAGTGGCGAGCGAACAGGCAGAAACACTTGCATTTGGTTGACACTTGTTATAGCGAGACAGACGCGACAGTTGCTAGAGCGAGACAGCGACAGTTGCTAGAGCGAGACAGACGCGACAGTTGCTAGAGCGAGACAGCGACAGTTGCTAGAGCGAGACAGACGCGACAGTTGCTAGAGCGAGACAGCGACAGTTGCTAGAGCGAGACAGCGACAGTTGCTAGAGCGAGACAGCGACAGTTGCTAGAGCGAGACAGACGCGACAGTTGCTAGAGTGTGGGGGAATGCTAATGTCAATCCGGGCATCAGCTACTCACATCTATGATAGACTGCGGCAAGTCGGCCAGCTTGGCCACGTGCAGCCCCAGCGAGTGCGCGGCGGGCCCCGCCCGGATCTGGTGCAAGAGGACCAGCTGGTTGTCCACCACCGACGCCTCCGCGTGCGAGTTGACGATCACACCACTGTGCAGGCGAGGCAGGCGGGTCAGCGAGTGGTAGTGGCGAGCGAACAGGCAGAAACACTTGCATTTGGTTGACACTTGTTATAGCGAGACAGACGCGACAGTTGCTAGAGCGAGACAGCGACAGTTGCTAGAGCGAGACAGACGCGACAGTTGCTAGAGCGAGACAGCGACAGTTGCTAGAGCGAGACAGCGACAGTTGCTAGAGCGAGACAGACGCGACAGTTGCTAGAGTGTGGGGGAATGCTAATGTCAATCCGGGCATCAGCTACTCACATCTATGATAGACTGCGGCAAGTCGGCCAGCTTGGCCACGTGCAGCCCCAGCGAGTGCGCGGCGGGCCCCGCCCGGATCTGGTGCAAGAGGACCAGCTGGTTGTCCACCACCGACGCCTCCGCGTGCGAGTTGACGATCACACCACTGTGCAGGCGAGGCAGGCGGGTCAGCGAGTGGTAGTGGCGAGCGAACAGGCAGAAACACTTGCATTTGGTTGACACTTGTTATAGCGAGACAGACGCGACAGTTGCTAGAGCGAGACAGCGACAGTTGCTAGAGCGAGACAGACGCGACAGTTGCTAGAGCGAGACAGCGACAGTTGCTAGAGCGAGACAGACGCGACAGTTGCTAGAGCGAGACAGCGACAGTTGCTAGAGTGTGGGGGAATGCTAATGTCAATCCGGGCATCAGCTACTCACATCTATGATAGACTGCGGCAAGTCGGCCAGCTTGGCCACGTGCAGCCCCAGCGAGTGCGCGGCGGGCCCCGCCCGGATCTGGTGCAAGAGGACCAGCTGGTTGTCCACCACCGACGCCTCCGCGTGCGAGTTGACGATCACACCACTGTGCAGGCGAGGCAGGCGGGTCAGCGAGTGGTAGTGGCGAGCGAACAGGCAGAAACACTTGCATTTGGTTGACACTTGTTATAGCGAGACAGACGCGACAGTTGCTAGAGCGAGACAGCGACAGTTGCTAGAGCGAGACAGCGACAGTTGCTAGAGCGAGACAGACGCGACAGTTGCTAGAGCGAGACAGCGACAGTTGCTAGAGCGAGACAGACGCGACAGTTGCTAGAGCGAGACAGCGACAGTTGCTAGAGCGAGACAGCGACACTTGCTAGAGCGAGACAGACGCGACAGTTGCTAGAGCGAGACAGCGACAGTTGCTAGAGCGAGACAGCGACAGTTGCTAGAGCGAGACAGACGCGACAGTTGCTAGAGCGAGACAGCGACAGTTGCTAGAGCGAGACAGCGACAGTTGCTAGAGCGAGACAGACGCGACAGTTGCTAGAGCGAGACAGACGCGACAGTTGCTAGAGCGAGACAGACGCGACAGTTGCTAGAGCGAGACAGCGACAGTTGCTAGAGCGAGACAGCGACAGTTGCTAGAGCGAGACAGACGCGACAGTTGCTAGAGTGTGGGGGAATGCTAATGTCAATCCGGGCATCAGCTACTCACATCTATGATAGACTGCGGCAAGTCGGCCAGCTTGGCCACGTGCAGCCCCAGCGAGTGCGCGGCGGGCCCCGCCCGGATCTGGTGCAAGAGGACCAGCTGGTTGTCCACCACCGACGCCTCCGCGTGCGAGTTGACGATCACACCACTGTGCAGGCGAGGCAGGCGGGTCAGCGAGTGGTAGTGGCGAGCGAACAGGCAGAAACACTTGCATTTGGTTGACACTTGTTATAGCGAGACAGACGCGACAGTTGCTAGAGCGAGACAGCGACAGTTGCTAGAGCGAGACAGCGACAGTTGCTAGAGCGAGACAGACGCGACAGTTGCTAGAGCGAGACAGCGACAGTTGCTAGAGCGAGACAGACGCGACAGTTGCTAGAGCGAGACAGCGACAGTTGCTAGAGCGAGACAGCGACAGTTGCTAGAGCGAGACAGACGCGACAGTTGCTAGAGTGTGGGGGAATGCTAATGTCAATCCGGGCATCAGCTACTCACATCTATGATAGACTGCGGCAAGTCGGCCAGCTTGGCCACGTGCAGCCCCAGCGAGTGCGCGGCGGGCCCCGCCCGGATCTGGTGCAAGAGGACCAGCTGGTTGTCCACCACCGACGCCTCCGCGTGCGAGTTGACGATCACACCACTGTGCAGGCGAGGCAGGCGGGTCAGCGAGTGGTAGTGGCGAGCGAACAGGCAGAAACACTTGCATTTGGTTGACACTTGTTATAGCGAGACAGACGCGACAGTTGCTAGAGCGAGACAGCGACAGTTGCTAGAGCGAGACAGCGACAGTTGCTAGAGCGAGACAGACGCGACAGTTGCTAGAGTGTGGGGGAATGCTAATGTCAATCCGGGCATCAGCTACTCACATCTATGATAGACTGCGGCAAGTCGGCCAGCTTGGCCACGTGCAGCCCCAGCGAGTGCGCGGCGGGCCCCGCCCGGATCTGGTGCAAGAGGACCAGCTGGTTGTCCACCACCGACGCCTCCGCGTGCGAGTTGACGATCACACCACTGTGCAGGCGAGGCAGGCGGGTCAGCGAGTGGTAGTGGCGAGCGAACAGGCAGAAACACTTGCATTTGGTTGACACTTGTTATAGCGAGACAGACGCGACAGTTGCTAGAGCGAGACAGCGACAGTTGCTAGAGCGAGACAGACGCGACAGTTGCTAGAGCGAGACAGCGACAGTTGCTAGAGCGAGACAGACGCAACAGTTGCTAGAGTGTGGGGGAATGCTAATGTCAATCCGGGCATCAGCTACTCACATCTATGATAGACTGCGGCAAGTCGGCCAGCTTGGCCACGTGCAGCCCCAGCGAGTGCGCGGCGGGCCCCGCCCGGATCTGGTGCAAGAGGACCAGCTGGTTGTCCACCACCGACGCCTCCGCGTGCGAGTTGACGATCACACCACTGTGCAGGCGAGGCAGGCGGGTCAGCGAGTGGTAGTGGCGAGCGAACAGGCAGAAACACTTGCATTTGGTTGACACTTGTTATAGCGAGACAGACGCGACAGTTGCTAGAGCGAGACAGCGACAGTTGCTAGAGCGAGACAGACGCGACAGTTGCTAGAGCGAGACAGCGACAGTTGCTAGAGCGAGACAGACGCAACAGTTGCTAGAGTGTGGGGGAATGCTAATGTCAATCCGGGCATCAGCTACTCACATCTATGATAGACTGCGGCAAGTCGGCCAGCTTGGCCACGTGCAGCCCCAGCGAGTGCGCGGCGGGCCCCGCCCGGATCTGGTGCAAGAGGACCAGCTGGTTGTCCACCACCGACGCCTCCGCGTGCGAGTTGACGATCACACCACTGTGCAGGCTGGGTAGGCGGGTCAGCTCGTGATAGTGAGTTGCAAACAGGCAGAAACATTTGCATTTGGTCGCTAGTTCCCTGTAAATCATTAAATGGTTTGAGTCATTGTTTTACAAGGTGAAATACACTTACGACTATTTGCAAAACGGGGTACTCAGAGGCACACTGATTGTTACCGACGACATGGTGATCGAAAAATTCTCATTTCACCGACTGAATTAGAAAACCAACGTGGTAAGGGTAACTAAAGTAAGCTACATAAAATGTTATGTTATGGAATATGTCTGGTGGTGATGGTCACTTCACGAGACTTTACATTCTCTGCCTGCTTATCTCAAGCCAAAATTCTAAGCGGTAAGTCCAAATTATACATTTTAGGGCAGCTACACACATAAGCGGTCCGGCTTTAATCGGCACGGGCCGGACAGAGTGCCTACCAGCTTATCTACCCTTACGCTCTTAGATCTTGGTTTTTACTTCTCATTGCTTTCTCTTTTTTTTTTGCAAACAAAGAAAATGGTGTTACAAAAAAAACCTAGAACACATGGGTGGAACCAATGGATAATGGATCTCTAAAACTCTACCAAAGTCTTTCTAGGTATTACTAACTTGCAATCAAATGACTGACAACAGACGGACATGCCGAAACTATAAGGACATTATCTATTGTGAATCCCAATCCCAAGAAAATGTAATTAAAGGTACAAATGAACTTACTCAGCTATAGCCCAAGCGATACCGCAGCCTTCATAAGTAGACGTTCCTCGGCCTAGCTCATCTACGAGAACTAGCGAGTCTGGTGTTGCAGTCTAAAAGGTTAATACAAATACACATAAATAAAAATGCAGATTTGACCAAGAAAATAGCGTCATGCCGAAGTCATGCCAAACGTCGTCCCGTTGGGGAAATTTCTAGATATCACCAAGATATCTCAGTATCAGGTCATCAATTTTAGCGTAATATAAATAAATCAATAATAAAAATAGATAAATCAGAAGTGTAGACTTTTTTCATATCTTTTCAGTGTCTAGAAAAGAGCTGACGATCTTCGAACGATTCTTTTGAATCATAGCAAGACTAACTCCGCTAAAGCCACCTTTCAAATATAAAACTCAATAGGGAATATGCACTTGGAACAGATGAGGGTCATATTATTATTTTGAGTACTATTCTGAATTCTCGTTACGTCTCTATCAATATTTCCTAATTTTATTTCTTTATTTTATAACGGGTTATCTAGATAAAAGGTAGATAGGTTATGTTAGTACTGATGCGAAGTCAAAAATTTTCTTCGGGCGTGGTTAATTTGGCCGTGTAATAACGTGTGAACAAGATAGTATGATTATTTACTAGAGCGTAAACGAGACGTATACGTCTTGCGCAGTGTCATACTCAAACTGTCAATGCTCTGCTCAGGTGTACCAATATAGTGCGGTCCGTTTTGTGCCAAGTGATAATTGCGCGCTCAAGTCGCTTATGCTTCTTCAATTTGTCAATTCGGAGTTCTGATTTCGGGCGCCACTTTTTCAGCACAAGTAACCTATCTACCTATTTTTTATTATAATATTATTGAACTACAGTGTCTAACTCACTCTCAGTATGGCGGCTGCCTCGACCATCTCCAGCATGAAGGTGCTCTGTCCCTCGCTTTCCCTGTCGTGTGCATTAACGCGGGCAGCTAGGGCTCGCATTAAGGGCACAGTGGCGGCAGTGGCTGGTACAAGGGAACCGGCGTGCGCCAATAACACAGTGGTTCCACAGGACCGCATCCAGGTCGACTTGCCGCCCATGTTGGCGCCGGTCACTATGTGCATTAGGCTTTCACCTGCAAAGGAATACGCAATATTGTACACCAGAAGTAATCACTCGCGAATTGCTGACAGGAGCAACGCAAACGCAACTGTAACTGCAAAGCAGCGGCTTAGATAACATCTAGTCTGCTGATTTTTACTGTATCTTTTTGAATATACAAGGTGAGTTTCTCAAGTGGGCGTTGTAGGCCAAATCCTGAACTATGAGGAATTCAGCAAAAATGGTAAAAACGATCAAAGGAGTCCTGAGACCGATTTTGTTAGACACGAAAATGAAAGTTAAAAACATCTGAGTATGCAAGATTTTTTTAACTTCTCTTAGCCGAAATTCGAACTACACACATCAAAAGTGTCTAGGGATATCTCAAGCATTTTCATACAAAGTATAGCTATTGGGGAGGCTGTAAAAATTAAAATATTGATACCAACGTAGAATTTTTTAGGACACAGAAACTGCTATATCTGCCCTTTCAGATTGTATAAAGAAATTCATTGTGGTAGCATTATTGTACAATCGTAAGGACGTTAAAAAAAAGACAGATTTTTCTTTTAAAAGGTTTCAAAATTTTAGCAAAATCAAACGTTTTTTTTGTAATATTCTTAACCTTTATCTTATGCCTGTTTCCTCGAGTTATTCTAAGATAATGCTGAGCATTATCTAATATCTTTGATTTTGCTAAAATTTTGAAACCTTTTAAAAGAAAAATCTGTCTTTTTTTTAACGTCCTTACGATTGTACAATAATGCTACCACAATGAATTTCTTTATACAATCTGAAAGGGCAGATATAGCAGTTTCTGTGTCCTAAAAAATTCTACGTTGGTATCAATATTTTAATTTTTACAGCCTCCCCAATAGCTATACTTTGTATGAAAATGCTTGAGATATCCCTAGACACTTTTGATGTGTGTAATTAGCTTTAAAAATAAAAATACAACCTGTATTTTTATGTCATCTTGTAGTGTCGCTTTTAAGGATCAAGGGGTTGGGATCGAAGGGAGTTTTCAGAATTGCTCTACAGGAGAGGCAGGTTGGGGGAAAGGCGGAACAGGTATTACGAGTGTGTTTGTGGTTCTACTGTACCCCTTTATTATAAATTCAGACACGTACCTCGCTTAAATGTGACGTCATTAGGTATATACTGCACCCCCTCTTGCACTTCAAGGCAGGGATGTCGCATGTCCTTTATAACCAGCTCATCAAGGCTCTCAGTGAGAACGGGCCGCACGTAGGGAGTTGGCGCTGCGGATGCGGCTACCGCGAATGCTACTAACACGTCTAAGCGAGCCAGGATGTGGGATAGGCAGAACAAGCATTCTGAGTAGCCAGCTGGAAAATTGTAAATGGTGTTTTTTTATTTATTTATTTATACTTAATTGCACAAATAATGTCTGGAGGCATTCTCTACCAGTCAAGGCATAACAGATAATTTAGGAAGTTCGGGTTGTGCAACTTGCTATAGTTATAAAGATATGAGAGTAATACACAATATAATAATAATCTAAATCGATAATAAATAACTAAAAACTTAAACTAAATAAATAACAATATACTTACACATAAAATAATTATACATACTATAAACTCATAAAGAATAGAATAGACAAAATATAGAGGGGCCCAAGAGGCCCGTAAACGGCAGTAATCTCGCCCCTTGCCACGGCGGCAGCATTCAGTGTGTTTCTGACTATCCCTTTTGGGGTATAGTCGTCAGCGTTATGTTGTATTTAATTTGACTCAAATATTGTGAATCAGAAATATTGTATATTCAGAATTGGACATTGGGGTTTTGGACTATTCTGAATCACTTTCAATGTAGATTGTTTCGTAGAAAATACATGGATAAAAAAATTTGTCATTTATAAATTTATTCATAAAATTGTAGCCTGTGTTATTCTGATGTATAGGCTATAATATTACTGTTGTTTTATTAAAATCTGGCCAGTAGCATACCTGCAATTCCGACTATCTCTGCAACCACTTTGTCCTGTTCCCTTTCGTATGAAGACTTCGTTTCAACATATTCTTCGGAAACATCTCCCAATTTGTCAGTTTTGAACCTTACGCCTCCTTTAACAGCGTCTACTATCGTATACTTTTTGTTGCCACGGAGTGATTGCTCTTCTTTCATCGTAACTCTGTTGATAAAGTATGAATACTAGTGTTATTGTTGGACTGCTGAAATTTTTCAGTTTTTTCAGTGTAATTTTTCAGTCATAGTCGTAGGTGTATGGCGAGAATTAGTAGATTAGTTTTAATTATTTTTTTCTGATAGGTGGTAATTCGGTTGCGACATTTATAAAAAAAATATTTTAAATAATTAGCGAATTAAAGAGCTTAATCTAACACCAAGTCGTACTTCACTGCGTGCTAAGTCGTGCTTGACTGCGTGCTAAATCGTACTTGTTTGCGTGCTAAGTCGTACTTGACTGCGTGCTTCATACTTGTTTGCGTGCTAAGTCGTATTTCATAAGCATGTCATCTATGCGATAAAATACAATGCTTACCTCAAACTAAATCCTCCTTGCGGGTTGATCTCGAGTTTAATAGTCTTGCCAGCTTCCAAACCAAGATCCCTGGCCGCTTTATTGAGCTCTTTCTCGGCCGATGATTGTAGTTGGTCCAGCTGCTCGCTAAGGCTCTGTAGTTGCTCGTCGAAAGACGGTTTGACAAGAAAGTCACCTATTAAAAATAACAGTGGTTCAAAACGCAGACGTTTACAAACAGACATGCTCATGCACACAAATATTTGTGTAGGAATCGAACCTGCGACTTTTGGTGTAGTAGCCAACTTCTTGACAACAAACAATAAGCCATTAGGTATCCTTATTATTAGCCTCAATTTTCTTTTGATTAGAATTTGCAATCAATCAATATTGATATCAAATAGGTTTTAAGGAAACAGTGACTAAGATAATTTAATTTCCAAAAAAAGTTCTATTAGGAAGAAAGAAAGGAAATACTTTTATTGGCCACAGGGCTCATACAACAAGTAAAGTATAAATTTAAATTTATTAAATACTTAAAAGCAAGAAAAGCAATGTTTTTGCTTAGAGTCTGCCCGGCAAAGGCTATCTTACAGCTATGACTTTAATGCAAAAAATACAAATGAATTTATAAACATACATTCATCAATGTACGAGTAAGTAGTGTGTGCTAAGACTCATGTTCGTGAAATCCCAAACTGAACGACTGAACTCATTTTAGCAGAACTCTCGAGATTTATAATGGAATTAGTAATAATTTCAGAGAGCCGAGTATGTCTATACAGATAATACTTTTTCAAATAACCCATCCGTATAAAACTCAAGCGTTTCTTCACTTATTAGTTTAGTCTCCAAAAACGCAGTATACGTGAGCCGTGCACTATTAATTATTATAATGTATTCAAATAAAGGCTTCGACTCTCAACTCTAAATCTTTTTAAATTAAGTAACTTTTCTTATGAACCTCATTTTAAATCTTACCTCGTTCAACAGCAAACATGTCTACTGTAGTTTCGATCATCTCCTGGTACTTGTTGAGGTCTTCGTTCAGTTCCGATATCGGTTCCGACAGCGACGAATGCACTGTCGAGTTGTTTGCCTCCGCTAAGCATTGTAGCAACGACGGTAATCTGCTTATTGCCTGTAAATGTCAGCAAGCAAGTTTTGTAGGTTTTAAGTTAACTTTATCTAAGCATAAGAGCGTCGTGGCCCAGTTGTTAAAAACTTTGGCTAGCCCAAGTGGTCCTAAGTTTAAGTCTGGCAAGTTTTTCATTCACATTCATGCCTCTTCCGATGGCCAAATGGTTGTGGCAGTGGGATGGGTCACCACTCCAACCGTTGGTCCCGGTTGACGTTGGTGTATAGATGTCAGCCGTTAAGCTTAGTCAGAGGCCTTTGGGCGGCTTGATAACATCTGAAAATAAGGTTGCTTAAAAACCTTACACCCCTCCAACAATCCGTACTGAGCCCGCGTGTTGAAGTATAGCTCGCACCACTTCATAGTTGAGGTGAGGCCTGTGCCCAGCAGTGAGACGTATATAGGCCGTTTATGTTTATGTTTTCTAGTGACGGTTGTTTTTACTGAGAAGACCTATTTTTTTATGTAGTACCGACCTGGTATATCTTGTAGCAGTCGTGCAGACTGGCCTTCTTCCTGGTGAGCCTCCTGGCCAGCGCCTGCAGGTCCGGTATGCGGCGCAGATGGTCCTCGTGCAGCTGGAGCCGCAGCTGGGAGCTGGTCACCAGCAGTTCCACCACGTCTAGGCGCTCGTTGATGAGGTTTATGTCGCAGAGGGGCTACGCGCTAGTAACTAATCGTACTGTCTTGTTCACACGGTCAAATTACCTACGTCGTACCCCGTGGACCATTTTAGCCTTCGGGTCAGTACTGACATAACCTATCAGTCTTTTTTATTGTAATATCATTGGTAGTACTGACCTAGTATATCTTGTAGCAGTCGTGCAGACTGGCCTTCTTTCTGGTGAGTCTGGACATTTTTGACTTCGCGTCAGTACTGACATAACCTATCTACGTCTTTTTTAATGTAATATCATTGGTAGTACCGACCTGGTATATCTTGTAGCAGTCCTGCAGACTGGCCTTCTTTCTGGTGAGTCTGGGCATTTTTGACTTCGCGTCAGTACTGACATAACCTATCTACGTCTTTTTAGTAATTAATTGGTAGTACCAACCTGGTATATCTTGTAGCAGTCGTGCAGACTGGCCTTCTTCCTGGTGAGCCTCCTGGCCAGCGCCTGCAGGTCCGGAATGCGGCGCAGATGGTCCTCGTGCAGCTGGAGCCGCAGCTGGGAGCTGGTCACCAGCAGTTCCACCACGTCTAGGCGCTCGTTGATAAGGTTTATGTCGTGGAGGGGCTACGCTCTAGTTACTAATCGTACTGTCTTGTTCACACGGTCAAATTAACTACGTCGTAACCCGTGTACATTTTTGACTTCACGTCAGTACTAACACATAACATATCCGTCGTTTTTTATTGTAATATCATTGGTAGTACCAACCTGGTATAACTTGTAGCAGTCATATTATTATGAATAATTGGTGAATTGAAGAGCTTTTTCGAACACCAACCTACCAACACAAAAGTCTAACGCGTACTTGACTACGTGCTAAATCCTACGTCTGCGTCCTTTTAAACGTAATATTATTGGTAGTACCGACCTGGTATATCTTATAGCAGTCGTGCAGACTGGCCTTCTTCCTGGTGAGCCTCCTGGCCAGCGCCTGCAGGTCCGGTATGCGGCGCAGATGGTCCTCGTGCAGCTGGAGCCGCAGCTGGGAGCTGGTCACCAGCAGTTCCACCACGTCTAGGCGCTCGTTGATGAGGTTTATGTCGCGGAGGGGCTACGCTCTAGTAACTAATCGTACTGTCTTGTTCACACGGTCAAATTAACTACGTCGTACCCCGTGGACAATTTTTGACTTCGCGTCAGTACTGACATAACCTATCTACGTCTTTTTAGTAATTCATTGGTGGTACCGACCTGGTATATCTTGTAGCAGTCATATTATTTTGAATAATTGGTGAATTGAAGAGCTTTTTCGAACACCTACCAATCCACACAAAAGACTTCGAAGTCAAAAGTGTAAGTCGTACTTGACTGCGCCCTAAGTCGACTTGACTGCGTGCTAAATCTTACGTCTACGTCTTTCTAAATGTTATATCATCGGTAGTACCGACCTGGTATATCTTGTAGCAGTCGTGCAGACTGGCCTTCTTCCTGGTGAGCCTCCTGGCCAGCGCCTGCAGGTCCGGTATGCGGCGTAGATGGTCCTCGTGCAGCTGGAGCCGCAGCTGGGAGCTGGTCACCAGCAGTTCTACTACGTCTAGGCGCTCGTTGATGAGGTTTATGTCGCGGAGGGGCTGCCGGAGCCATTGGGCTAGGAGTCTGGACAAGGAATTTGAATAAATTAACGGCACTGGACATTCATCAAAGCTAATTAAATCTCGTATTTTGGGATACAGTAGGATACAGGCCTAGCACAAACCGCTAACGTTTTGGTAATAGAAAAGTAAACGAAACTTTTTTTTTTCTTAGACACATGAAAAAGAAAAAAAAGTTAGGTTTACTTTTCGATTACCGAAACGTTAGCGGTTCGTGCCTACTGCCTACGCCTACTGGATAGCGGTTAAACATACATGCATAAATATATATTTTCTGTAAATACATGTAATGTGCGGGGTAGAACCCGCAACCTCTGTTGAGAAACGTAACAAAAAATCGGTCGTCGAATAAATTTTATTAATTGTTTGGGATATACAATTGTTTTAGCAGTCCCACTGGGTAGTTGTAATATACGAAACTAAAAGATCGTGCATCATGCAAGGAATTATGAAATTGCTCGAGTCACGGTATAGGCTGTGGTATAGGGTCACGCTTATTGTTGCCGTTAATCAATGGAACACTGAAAAACTCATTGCCACACTCCAAAAAAAACAAATATATTTGGTTAAATTTTGCATCTGTAAATTGTCATTACTATCAATTTGTTACCGTTTGCCCTGCTGCGTGCGACACCTGTCGAGCAGGCCGAGCAGGCTCCGGGAAGAATCCGACTGGATTGTGCTTATCCGGAATCTGATGAGCCGTGTCACTGAAGGAATGATGTCTCTCTCTGTGTGTGTGTCACTGAAGGAATGATGTCTCTCTCTGTGTGTGTGTCACTGAAGGAATGATGTCTCTCTCTGTGTGTGTGCCACTGAAGGAATGATGTCTCTCTCTGTGTGTGTGTCACTGAAGGAATGATGTCTCTCTCTGTGTGTGTGTCACTGAAGGAATGATGTCTCTCTCTGTGTGTGTGCCACTGAAGGAATGATGTCTCTCTCTGTGTGTGTGTCACTGAAGGAATGATGTCTCTCTCTGTGTGTGTGTCACTGAAGGAATGATGTCTCTCTCTGTGTGTGTGTCACTGAAGGAATGATGTCTCTCTCTGTGTGTGTGTCACTGAAGGAATGATGTCTATCTCTGTGTGTGTGTCACTGAAGGAATAATGTCTCTCTCTGTGTGTGTGTCACTGAAGGAATGATGTCTCTCTCTGTGTGTGTGTCACTGAAGGAATGATGTCTCTCTCTGTGTGTGTGTCACTGAAGGAATGATGTCTCTCACCGTTTGCCCTGCTGCGTGCGACACCTGTCGAGCAGGCCGAGCAGGCTCCGGGAAGGCGCTCGGGCGGCGTCCCCCAGCTCCGGGAACACGTTGAGCGCGGCCAGCGCCGCCGCGTCCAGGTGCAAGTAACAATCCGACTGGATTGTGCTTATCCGGAATCTGATGAGCCGTGTCACTGAAGGAATGATGTCTCTCTCTGTGTGTGTGTCACTGAAGGAATGATGTCTCTCTCTGTGTGTGTGTCACTGAAGGAATGATGTCTCTCTCTGTGTGTGTGTCACTGAAGGAATGATGCCTCTCTCTGTGTGTGTGTCACTGAAGGAATGATGTCTCTCTCTGTGTGTGTGTCACTGAAGGAATGATGTCTCTCACCGTTTGCCCTGCTGCGTGCGACACCTGTCGAGCAGGCCGAGCAGGCTCCGGGAAGGCGCTCGGGCGGCGTCCCCCAGCTCCGGGAACACGTTGAGCGCGGCCAGCGCCGCCGCGTCCAGGTGCAAGTAACAATCCGACTGGATTGTGCTTATCCGGAATCTGATGAGCCGTGTCACTGAAGGAATGATGTCTCTCTCTGTGTGTGTGTCACTAAAGGAATGATGTCTCTCTCTGTGTGAGTGTCACTGAAGGAATGATGTCTCTCTCTGTGTGTGTGTCACTGAAGGAATGATGTCTCTCTCTGTGTGTGTGTCACTGAAGGAGTGATGTCTCTCTCTGTGTGTGTGTCACTGAAGGAATGATGTCTCTCTCTGTGTGTGTGTCACTGAAGGAATGATGTCTCCCTCTGTGTGTGTGTCACTGAAGGAATGATGTCTCTCTCTGTGTGTGTGTCACTGAAGGAATGATGTCTCTCTCTGTGTGTGTGTCACTGAAGGAATGATGTCTCTCTCTGTGTGTGTGTCACTGAAGGAATGATGTCTCTCTCTGTGTGTGTGTCACTGAAGGAATGATGTCTCTCTCTGTGTGTGTGTCACTGAAGGAATGATGTCTCTCTCTGTGTGTGTGTCACTGAAGGAATGATGTCTATCTCTGTGTGTGTGTCACTGAAGGAATAATGTCTCTCTCTGTGTGTGTGTCACTGAAGGAATGATGTCTCTCTCTGTGTGTGTGTCACTGAAGGAATGATGTCTCTCTCTGTGTGTGTGTCACTGAAGGAATGATGTCTCTCACCGTTTGCCCTGCTGCGTGCGACACCTGTCGAGCAGGCCGAGCAGGCTCCGGGAAGGCGCTCGGGCGGCGTCCCCCAGCTCCGGGAACACGTTGAGCGCGGCCAGCGCCGCCGCGTCCAGGTGCAAGTAACAATCCGACTGGATTGTGCTTATCCGGAATCTGATGAGCCGTGTCACTGAAGGAATGATGTCTCTCTCTGTGTGTGTGTCACTGAAGGAATGATGTCTCTCTCTGTGTGTGTGTCACTGAAGGAATGATGTCTCTCTCTGTGTGTGTGTCACTGAAGGAATGATGTCTCTCTCTCTGTGTGTGTGTCACTGAAGGAATGATGTCTCTCTCTGTGTGTGTGTCACTGAAGGAATGATGTCTCTCTCTGTGTGTGTGTCACTGAAGGAATGATGTCTCTCTCTGTGTGTGTGTCACTGAAGGAATGATGTCTCTCTCTGTGTGTGTGTCACTGAAGGAATGATGTCTCTCTCTGTGTGTGTGTCACTGAAGGAATGATGTCTCTCTCTGTGTGTGTGTCACTGAAGGAATGATGTCTCTCTCTCTGTGTGTGTGTCACTGAAGGAATGATGTCTCTCTCTGTGTGTGTGTCACTGAAGGAATGATGTCTCTCTCTGTGTGTGTGTCACTGAAGGAATGATGTCTCTCTCTGTGTGTGTGTCACTGAAGGAATGATGTCTCTCTCTGTGTGTGTGTCACTGAAGGAATGATGTCTCTCTCTGTGTGTGTGTCACTGAAGGAATGATGTCTCTCTCTGTGTGTGTGTCACTGAAGGAATGATGTCTCTCTCTGTGTGTGTGTCACTGAAGGAATGATGTCTCTCTCTGTGTGTGTGTCACTGAAGGAATGATGTCTCTCTCTGTGTGTGTGTCACTGAAGGAATGATGTCTCTCTCTGTGTGTGTGTCACCGAAGGAATGATGTCTCTCTCTGTGTGTGTGTCACTGAAGGAATGATGTCTCTCTCTGTGTGTGTGTCACTGAAGGAATGATGTCTCTCTCTGTGTGTGTGCCACTGAAGGAATGATGTCTCTCTCTGTGTGTGTGTCACTGAAGGAATGATGTCTCTCTCTGTGTGTGTGTCACTGAAGGAATGATGTCTCTCTCTGTGTGTGTGTCACTGAAGGAATGATGTCTCTCTCTGTGTGTGTGTCACTGAAGGAATGATGTCTCTCTCTGTGTGTGTGTCACTGAAGGAATGATGTCTCTCACCGTTTGCCCTGCTGCGTGCGACACCTGTCGAGCAGGCCGAGCAGGCTCCGGGAAGGCGCTCGGGCGGCGTCCCCCAGCTCCGGGAACACGTTGAGCGCGGCCAGCGCCGCCGCGTCCAGGTGCAAGTAACAATCCGACTGGATTGTGCTTATCCGGAATCTGATGAGCCGTTTCACTGAAGGAATGATGTCTCTCTCTGTGTGTGTGTCACTGAAGGAATGATGTCTCTCTCTGTGTGTGTGTCACTGAAGGAATGATGTCTCTCTGTGTGTGTGTCACTGAAGGAATGATGTCTCTCACCGTTTGCCCTGCTGCGTGCGACACCTGTCGAGCAGGCCGAGCAGGCTCCGGGAAGGCGCTCGGGCGGCGTCCCCCAGCTCCGGGAACACGTTGAGCGCGGCCAGCGCCGCCGCGTCCAGGTGCAAGTAACAATCCGACTGGATTGTGCTTATCCGGAATCTGATGAGCCGTTTCACTGAAGGAATGATGTCTCTCTCTGTGTGTGTGTCACTGAAGGAATGATGTCTCTCTCTGTGTGTGTGTCACTGAAGGAATGATGTCTCTCTCTGTGCGTGTGTCACTGAAGGAATGATGTCTCTCTCTGTGTGTGTGTCACTGAAGGAATGATGTCTCTCTCTGTGTGTGTGTCACTGAAGGAATGATGTCTCTCTCTGTGTGTGTGTCACTGAAGGAATGATGTCTCTCTCTGTGTGTGTGTCACTGAAGGAATGATGTCTCTCACCGTTTGCCCTGCTGCGTGCGACACCTGTCGAGCAGGCCGAGCAGGCTCCGGGAAGGCGCTCGGGCGGCGTCCCCCAGCTCCGGGAACACGTTGAGCGCGGCCAGCGCCGCCGCGTCCAGGTGCAAGTAACAATCCGACTGGATTGTGCTTATCCGGAATCTGATGGCAAATTGAAGCTACTAAAGTTTTCAGCACTAAATGAAACTATAGCCCGTTCGCTTTAAGGATGCAGTGATTTAATTCTTGTCCTTCGACCAAGCAGGCCCCCTATATAAATCACATCGTTCCCAAATGAACGCATTCTTTCAAACGCAACGGTTTTGTACTTGAATTTTGGAGTGAGTAACGAAATTAAATTTAAAAATCACTGCTCTCTTAACGCGAACGAACTATAGTGAACTCTCGACAGGAAAACTTAGATAATAATTTTTAGGGCAAAATAATAATTTGAGCAAGCGAATTACTCATTTACAGTCGACTGCATGACAATCTACTCATTTACGGTCGCTCCGAACTGCTATTTTGTTAAATACATTTTAATTTCCAATGACACTGGCAGCTGTCAAAATGATTTTCTTATATCAGTTGGACTGTTATAATTAAATTAATATCTCACCAAGACCAAATAAACACAATAGGATCACATAATGATTTACTTACCTTGAAAAGTTGGTGCTATCATTTAGGAGCGAGATGTACTTGATAGCAGCTGCCAGACTCGTCATAGCGGTTTCTTTTCTAGTTTCAGGGAATGCATTGGCGTCTTGCTGCTGGTCGTCTTTGAACTTCAATAGGCGGTTGAGGTCTTGGTGCAGGCCTTCAGTGGAGAACTCAGTTTTCTTCAACTTGGTCAGAGTCACGTTGGCTCTAGCCATAACTTGCTTCAGGGCTTTGTACTGTAAAAAAAGACAATCACTTAAGCATAGACTAAATTCCTGTGTTTTCATTATTCAGACCAATCACCGGTTGAACATACTCTCGAGAATGGAATTAGAGTTGAGTTGATTCAACATACCTACTGGCCGAGAGTAGCCGTTGTGGGCTTTTAGCAAGATGAGATAAAAATACGATTGTTTCACCAGTTGATATAATATACTTACGTCGTTTATTTTGAATAATCTCAATTCTTGGGATATTACAGAACAACTGTGCCAAATTTAAATGATGAACCGATTATTGTGATCAACGATAATAGTTATTTATTTTTCAAACACGCTAAAATAAATTGTTTAAACATTATACTCACATACGACTGGTTAGACTGACATAGAGGGGATGAATGTATTTGACAGCAAACTTGGTAGTTTACGAGTAATATAACAAACTCAAAGTTCAAATGATTCAAAAGTTAATAAGTTAACGTAACTATAAAAAAACAGGTCTTAAATGTCGCTGACTGAATCATTGAAAAACGGGTGCATCGTAAAGAGAATACATGGCTAGTTTCCAATTTTCACTTACATCTTCATTTTCAGTTTGTGGCACCAAACATTCAGAAGGTGCCATTTGAACTGTGATCGTCTCCAGCTGTGTCAGAAGGTCGTCGTCGGTAAACTCTGTCACCGACATCTGATAATCACCAGCTGATATGCAGGCTACACCGAGGAGACGACCCTGAAAATATTTTAAAGATATAGTCGAGAAATAGTTTTAGACCGGCTAAGGGAAAAGTAAACAACCCACGAAAAAAGGGTAAACTTTCTAAACCTCCAATATCACCCTAATTAAACAGCTTCAAGTACCGCGTATATAGGGTGACTTACCAAGGTGTGGCCAAGATTTAGAATACAATACTACAAAACTTCTACGCATTTTTTTAAAACGGAGTTCAAATTGTTTATAAAGTCCTAATAATTAGGGGATTGAAGGATTTGACTGATTTTGGCGCACGAAAATATCTACTTGTAGTTCAACTCGTGCGATAACATAGTGACGTGCCCGGGCGTCTTGGTGATGAATCTTATTTCTAATTGATTGACATCTGTCAAAATCTATTTCTTACATTAGTGGACGGTAGAGTAGTTATAGAGACATTCAAGGGTCAAAATCATAAGATGTTTACACGATTTGATAAAAAAATATTTCTTGCCCCTACATTACTGTTGGTCTCAAATGAAATCGTTAACTACTCGAGAATGCTGATAGCATTAAGTACGCCATTTTTACTCTCTGATGCATTTATTTATTTATTATTTATTGCACAACATTGAATGGTACAAAAGGCGGACTTAATGCCAAAAAGGCATTCTCTACCAGTCAACCATAAGGCTAAGCAGAAAAGTACAGTAGGCGGTGCGACATGCATTCATGATTAAATAGATAATAACAGCAGTTGATACGAGTTCCTCACATGAAAACGTCTTGCAATGATTGCAACCACGAAACAGAAAAAACAGTGGAAGTGCGAAGTGGGCGTGGCACGCGTGCCACAATTAAGCACTGCTGTGCTTAATTGGTCCCAGTCGTGTTCTAACGTCGCATCGAGTTGCTCGTCTCGCGACAACTTCATATTTCCGTAGTTATGCCGTATTGCTCCATTTTGGAGTGCAAAAATGATAGTATTATAAAAAAACTTGAAAATGTAGGTCTTTCCTACTATCGCTAAGTACTATTTTATTTGTTTTCTAATAAAATCTTGATATCGACCTACAACGCAAATTTCAATCTTAATGCTTACACAATTAAATGTATAATTGCTCCCAATAGAGAATACCGCCAGCTATGGTCGATCACCGGAGTTAACTCGTCAATCGAAACGATATTGACATTAGATTAGAAAGAGTCGTAAATACTGTCAGCAGTAAAGCACAACAAATATTATCTGTAGAGTGTGAAGGTTTATTTCCGGATGTACGATCTGTGAATTAAGCTAATTTGGACGAGAATTGAAACGACCAATCAAACGGCTTTTTTCTTTGTAGTGCATTATATGACTTCCAATATATTTGTGTGAGTTTGGCGTCAGCGGTTCCTTCACTAATGCTGTTGCATTGCACTTCCACTGTTTTTTCTGTTCCGGGATTGCAACAGAATAATGATATTACATTCGCTTTCTCTGGCTAGACTCCGAGTAGTGTAATTACGTTGGTATCATGTGTACGAGTATGTGTGTGATTAGCTTACATTTGATCTTTCTCATGAAAGAAAGAGCACGTGAAGCGTTAAGGCTACGTGTACAAATGTGCAGATTTCTCGCCAACATTTTTATTTTGTTCAATCTCTCGCCTGACAGTTAGTTAATCGCTAGTATTTTAACTAGCTATATTTTAACGATTGTTGGCGTGTTCTTTGATTTTTTAACAAAAAAGTTATTTAACAACCTACAACTAGACCTAGATCCTTAGTATGTCTCTATTTAGCGTTGCTAAAATCAGAAACGCGATATTCGTACCTCACAATCTTTCCTATGAGCTAGAGATATTCAAAAGGGGTTTGAAAAATTATTGTAGGGTCAGTGACGTGCGAGTAATGCCCCTGGTGTTGCATGTGTACATATGCTGCGGTTACCGCTTGCCATCAGGGGGTCTGCATATATTGTAATTTACTAACTGATTAATGATTATTGTACAGAACATATTGAAAAGAGTAACTGCTGAGTTTTTTGTCGGTACTTACTCCTCGGTACAGAATCAACTTTCCCACACCGGTAGTTGAGTCACATTATGTTTGTTGTGTATTTAATTGTATTATTAAGTGGTTTTTTTTGGTTTAATTTAGTTCTTGACGATTTAAAACTACTTGTAACTTTGACTTCGACCGTCGTCGTTGTATAAAAAAATTCAAAATTATTTAAATCGGTCTAGTCCTTCTTGAGATATAGCAAGACTAACGACATAAAATAAATAAAAAACAGCTTGCTATTTGTTTTATTTATTTATGTCTCACTCACGATTATTCATAAAACAGTTCAATGCATTATGTCCTTTGGTTAATGTTTATGATAAACATGATTACATTACGTATGTGTTCTGACGATAAATAAGTGGTTGGTTATTATTGAGATCATCTTGGGAAAATAGTAGGTATTTACTACTCGTATGTAGTCGAGTTTGTAGTACTGAAGGGAACCTTGCTATTTTGTTGTTTATTCGTTACACTAGCCCAGTAGCGATCGTCTATTTAAAGAATCGGCCAAGTGCGAGTTTGACTCCCCCATTGACTTGCTGCTAATGGAACCCCGTAGCAGCAAGTAACATATGAAATTAAATGTTTTTCATTGTTTGAATTAAGGGTAAATTGCGGTTAACAATTAATGATAGGAAAAATAGTTTGTCATTATTTGTACAGCAACTACTACACTAACAAAAAAAAAACTGTAGCCAATAAAGAAATCATTATTATTATTTATTATTATCCGAATAACAGACAACCTGAAAGCTCATGGCTGACCTCCTGGATGTGACATCTTGCCTAAACCTTGATACAAATAAGCTTACCTTGCTAACAGCATCGGTCTTGATGTTCACAGCCATAAGGCAAGGCGTGTTCTCCTCAGATGAGCCCAGGCCTTCACCCAGGACTTCTTCCAACTGCGACAGGCATCCTGGCGACCCCTTGTACTTTAACACCCAGTCGCTGTTCTTTACTGAACCTTCGGCCACGTATATCTCCACTCTGTAGCGCCTGACCTAAAAATTGAGATCAGACCTTGAAATATGACGCGAAACTGTGAAATATTGTTTGTTTGTGTAGCGCTTTACCTAACCTGTGAATAAATCCGAAAAAATGAGGGGTGAAATCCACGGCCTATTGTCGAAATGTGTTAAAATAATAAATAATATATGAAAAACCACAACAATACTTTTTTAAGAAAAATCTCCAACGTCGTCAAACATAACAATGATCATTGTCAAATAAAAATAAACTAGTTAAACGAAGTCATGAGTATTTAAGATAAATACTTCAATGTTATAAATAAATACGGAAGGGACCTTAACATTGGGCCAACTTCCAATGACTTCGATTATCTATTCGTGTAGAATATTGGTTATTGGATAGAAAATGTATAGTGATACGCGGTGACCGATGAATAATAAGGTCAAGTGTATTGTAATAAACGTTTAACTAGACAAAAAGTTACATTGACCATGTATTACCTCAGCATAAGAATTGAAGCTATATTCTCATCCGTTCTATCTACGGAAAACCTTTTTTTATACAACTAGATGTAGTTGACCACACAACAGGTTCCCATGAGTTCACTATTATACAGAACTAGCGACTCGCCCCGGCTTATGCACGGGTGCAATGGGATGTTATTATACATGTAAACCTTCCTTTAAATCACTATCTATTAAAATACCGCATCTAAATCCGTTGCGTAGTTTGAAAGATTTCAGCAAACATAGGGACAGAGAAAGCGACTTTGTTTTTTATACTATACATATACAAGTGACAAGGCAGATTAGCTAAACTACAGCAGGTCTACGTTTTTAATACACTGCACGTGGTGACGTTCTTTAATCTGGTATGAAAATGCAGGATTGGCTATTGTGAAAGAGATGAAGCCTGCATAGATCTTCCAAAAAATCTGTTTATACCCACACCCAGGTGAAAATTCTATTTGTTTTTAACAGAAGGATTCTAAAAAGATTGTAACTCATGAGTTTGTTGACTTCGTAGTCAGGGTCAAGTGATTTATCAATATTTTCTTATCTGTGGTTTTGTCCCAGCCAACATAATTTTGCATATTTTTTCCTTAGCTTTATTCTTGGTAAGTTATTGTATTGATGCCATGGTTCCAACGAATAATTTGATATTTGAATTTGTTTCTCCAAGATCACTGCTTAGCCGAAGCAGTCTTTGACCAATGGGTCCGGTCCAATCGGACTCAGCAGTGGCGTAGATAGGCATTGTAAAGGAATTTGGAAGGCAGGAACTTTGGTGATGTAGTTTTCGGGAATATCCGTGCTTCTGAAGCAACGTTAATTCAATCAATCAATCAACATTACCATTACTTTATACACTACCATTTATTACACTACCATTAATTTCATGTCGAACATAACCAAAACGTCGGCCTACGGTAAAACGTAGTCGAAATGTTCAAGGACCGTGCTGGACAAAAATGAGAAAATAACTGTACTTAAGGGCATACTTGTCGATTTGGCAAAGGCTAAGTACTTAAGTGGCAGAGAAACACCAGTAGTTATCAACGTAGGCATCTTTCAAAGCACGTACGATCTTTCGATACGATACCAACGAGATTGGACCACTAACGGTGATGCTAAAGCAATGTTTTCACAAATTGTACTTACAAGCAGCAACTTCTTAATGAGTATCTCGAAGTTGCCCTTCGATAGCACCAGGTAGTCCAGCTGGTTGGGCTTGATGCCCATCTTTTTGATGTTGGATATGGACGAGAACACCTCTCGTGAGGCTGTTTGAGTGTCCAACCCATGTACGCTGTAGTAGTCATTGCGATCGAAGATACGGACGGTGGTCGGAGGTTTCTGGAAAGTTAAAATACACGTAAATGTGATCAGATATAATGCGTTGTATGTACACATACAAACAACTTCTTAACTAACCTAAAAAGTATTGAAGTAATTAGTTCAATATAACAGTTGTTATTGAATAATATGTTAAATATTTGTCGTATGTGATTTATGAAAAAAAAACAAAAATCTGTCTAGATCCCAAGACAGAAAAAAAGTTATAATTGATGATCGACGTTTACCTCTGGTTAATCTTTTCATTTTATTTAGATAGCGCGGTGTCATTATTTTGTAGCAATGAAAATACAATACAAGTAAAATGTTAAATACCGTGTCGAGTGCTTGGCTAACTCATTAGAAATAACAAAATAGTTAATCCAAGGCTTCTATAAAAAACATTATGAATACATGAAGTAAACAAAAATCATATAAGCAAACCAATTACAATAATAAAAACATGTGGGTTTTATTCAGTCTCATTAGCTGGAATTACGATACAATTTGAATATTATTATGAAGTTATCTGAAGACGTTTACGACTAGTGATATCTTTCTTAGTTCTGCCATGTGCAAAAATAAATATTAATTAGATAATCACAAGATCGACACTATTTTTTGCGTACAAATATTAGTTATAGCAAATGGTTGCATGTTTAGGTACAACAGGAATTACCTACAGGTTAACCCATAGGTATCACAATTAGTCCATTCCCTGCCAATTTGGAAAAAAATATATATCAACAGTCACATTTCAGAGTAGCTCGATCTTAACAATAACAGGAAAATCACACTAATTAAATCAATAAAATTATCAACTGACATAAATTTATTAAGAATTATTTCTTTACTCTGAATAAGAATGATATACTACTACAAAAGAAAGACATACAAACTTGGTCAAGGCTAAGCAAGAACATTTATCTGTTTTTAATTAATAAGATGAAGCATCGACTCACTCATACTAAAAAGAATGAATTATGTACCTACGATATACAAATTCAGAATCACGTTAAAAAAGTGTGAAGAAAAATGAAGAAATACACGTAGACAAAATATTGCAGATAGTTTTTAATAAAAAACTTGTTTATCTTGAAAGTTTGTTAAGTTCTGAAAACAACAACTTGCATCAAAAAAAGTAACCAGGTGCTTCACCTATGTGAAGCTTTAATCCAGCTTATGACTTGTATACTCGAAAACTAGGAGTATTATACGTAGGAACGTTTTTATTTTGAACTGATAGTTCAACTGGTTAATAACTAATAACAGCAAAGAGCAATGGGTTTTTTACTGTACAAAATGACTTCATATTCTGGCATTAAATGATGACAATATCTCTTTACTTATAAATTTGGCTATATGGATAAATGAAGTCACATTACTGACTCACAGCAATAAGAAAACAGGTGTGTCAAATACATATAAACTGTTGGTCACCCAAGGTTTTGAGGTTTGAGATATAGTCATTGTCGCTTTAAGTACGTTTGTAATTCTCAGAATAAAATCTGTCATGACCGGGCAGGGGTTATCGGGTGCTCAGAGATAGAAAATTAAAGCACAATAAATTGGCGTCGCACGATTAACCAATGTCAGTGAGTGTGCACGACGTGAGTAGTGTGATACAGTTTTTTGCAAAATAATAAGGGCCACTTTACAATTGAAGGTATGTAGCAAACTCATAACCTCATCAGTAATTATTAGGTGCTAGCATTACTTCCTGCGAATTTTCATTTCAATTGTAAGTTTTAACTATTACAAAACATGCTGAAGTATTTACAAAATACTTCAGAGCAAACTTTATGCCGAAAATATTATGATCCTTGCAATTTTCATTTAAAGTCATTTGTTTAACTTTAATACATAATTTTAATACGTTTCTTCTGTTTGATTACAGAGTGGCGGGACACTAACTCAAGATGAAGTGTATTCTAATTGGGTTAGCTGTGGCCTCATTGGCTACGGCTCGGCCGGAACTATACAAAGAAAAGGAAGACTTTCAGTACTCGAGAAGCTCTTCGGATGAAGGCACCAAGTCTGGATACTACGATGCTCAAAGAGGAAACATGGGTGGCAACTACGAACGTGCTCACAACATGGACCACTTAGCTCAACACCAAATGGGGGGCCTAGTGAAGCAAGTTCAAGGTGAATTAGGTGATGGATCAAGAACAAGAAGTGGCAATGTATTTACTGCTGCGAATTCCCAAGGTGTTTATGGGTCTGGACGTTACGATCTCAGTAGTCTAAGCGGCCGCAACTTCGAAGAAGGTGCCAGTAATCTAGATTCACAATCGCATTCGTTGGCCGCAAATAGAGCCTACGAATCACGATCTTCTAGTCAAAATAATGCAAGGTACAGCACTAACAGCCAGTCTCTTAACTCGGGCTTCAGAGGTTATCAATCAGGAGATTTACAAGAAGGACAAAACCTATACAACTCTGACGGTTATCAACATGGGTCACAATCGGATCGTAATTCTATGTATTACGCACAAACGGGCCATCAAGGAAGGAATGAATATGAACAAACAAGTTTAAACCAACAAGCGTTAAACAATTTCGGGGAAGATTCACTGAACAGACAAGGTCGTGTACGAATTATAGTACGGCCAGGAACTAGAGTCGTTGTTCCTGTGAGTGCACAGGCTACAAGTGGATCGCATGCTGCTTCGTATTATGACCAAAACACACACAACAGCCAAGCCGAGATTTTGAACTCTAACAATCAACAAGCAGCCTACATTCCAAGTGACAATGCCAAACGCTATGAATCTTCGTACAGCTATCGCAAGCAATGGGAGAAACATGACACTAAGCCTGTTGTCGTACCTTTGGCAGCGCCAACGGACTTCACTCCAAAAGTTAGTGAATTATACGATGAATCTCGTTTACGCCATTCTACGCGATACGAAAATGCTGATTACAATTTAGCCTCCAGTCAAGCACGTGAGCAAGCTGATTTCAACACACAACATAGTGCACTATCGAGTCAATTCAGAAATCAGCATGACTATAATGCACAGCAACATTCAGAATTGTCTTCTTCTAACGCCCAGCATCAATCCGCGTTATCTTCTTCTAATTCGAATGCTTTACTTCAAAGTGGTTATAATTCTGATGCTAATTCTCACTCTGCAAACCTCATTGGTTCCATAACTTCGAAACCTAAAAGCTACCATTCTTCTTATTCTTACCACAAGTCATGGGAAAGACAAGGTGACCCATACGTTATCCTACCCGCTTCCAATAATGGATTAGACACACAAACATCTCAAAGGCTGACAGACTTATCTGGTTCACATCAATTTTCATCTCAAAATTATGGATCCAGGCAGTCTCATCAGAGTTATTCCAATGGCGATTGTATAATTGAATGTGACCCTAACAGCCACATCCGTAAGGGCAGATCTTACAACTCCGACCCTGCCCAATTTCAAGAACAAAGTCAAAACTTATACGATGGACAAGAAACACAACAGTCACAATCCGCGTGGCAAAATATTGAAGATTTAGGCCAGCAAACCCAAAACCTATGGGATAATTCAGATAATCTTGGTCAGCAAACACAAAATAAATGGGATAATTTAGAGGACGCTGGACAACAAACACAGAATACGTTTGATAAACTAGAAGATCTTGGGCAGCAAACACAGACCTTTGATAATTTGCAAGATCTTGGTCAGCAAGCCCAAAGTAAATTCGATAATTTGGAAGACCTCGGGCAACAAACACAGAACGGATGGGAACAAGCTCAAGACTTAGGACAACAAACGCAGGATCTTAGTCAACAAACGCAGGACTTTAGTCAACAGACGCAAGAATTCGGGCAGCATACTCAAGACTTTAGTCAACAAACACAAGATTTCGAACAACAGAATCAAAACCAATGGGATATAGGACAAGAAACTCAAAACAATTTACATAATCTAGAAGCATTTGGTCAACAATCTGAAAGTAAGTGAATAAGCAGAGTAGGAGTTATGATAGCTTTGATATAATTAAACACTGCCATTAACCACTACTTTGTTTTTTTGTAAACATACTTACCTCCATATTTAATAATCTCAAATGGTCTCATAACTGTTAGCTAATGGACTATTCTAAGTTTTTCAATCTTAGTAAAAAAAGATATAACACAGTGCATTTGGTAAAGCACTGTTTAATCAGTAGATTAAATTCTAATCAGTGAAATGCTTAGGTGCTATCTGTGAGTTACAAGCTTATTAGCTGAGCTGTGAGCCGAGAGGATAACACATGTTCTTGAAATAAACTTAGACATTTTGTTACTGAAAAAATAAAGCAATAACAATAAATTGAAGTATTTTTTATAACTATTATACTTCTATATGATACTTCTATTCATATTAACATTTGGATTCATATTTGGAAGAATAGATGTATACTCTGGTGGCTATATATTACATCGGTGTATCGTAGTCTTATGTCTGTTTTTATTCAATTCAAAGGTATAGACGAACAAAAGGGTGTTACTTGGGATAAGCGAGAACAATCAGGACTTACTCAAACAGAAAATCAAGAAGACTTGGGACAGCAAACACAAAAGAAATGGAATCCACCAGAAGATGAAAATATGGAAAAACTGGATACTTTTGAAGGTACGCAACAGACTCAAACTTTTACTAACAACAATGTTTCAATTTGGGACCAAACTACTAATGAGGAGCAAACACCAGATGTTGAAGATCAAAAAAAGGCTGAAAATTCTTTCGATGAACAATCACAGCATCATTTTCAAGCTGATGATTTGAGCCAACAAACCCAGGACCTACCAGACGACTTATCAACTAACACCCATGATAAAACTCCTAACAACGACTTCACTCATTCTCAATCTTTTACTAACAACAATGTTTCAATTTGGGACCAAACTACTAATCAGGAGCAAACACAAGATGTTGAAGATCAAACAAAGGTTGAAAATTCTTTTGATGGACAATCGCAGCACGGTTTTCAAGCTGAAGATATGAGCCAACAAACACAGGACGACTTATCATCTAATATCCATGATGAAATTCCTAAAAACGACTTCGCTCATCCTGATTCATTTTATCAACAACCGCTAAGTCAAGAAAGTAACAAAAAACCTAGCTTATTAAATAACTTATGGGGTAAAATTGACAACTTAGACGGAGACTATATCGCACCAAACAAAAACAACGACAAGGACATTTTTTCGGACACATCTAAAATGCAAAGTTCTAACTCTCATGACTTTTTTGAGACTGTCCAAGACAAAACCCAAAATGATAACAATTTCGATAAATTATGGTCCACCATCGGGGAAACTCCTGACGATCCACTTCAGGAAAACTTTGAATTAGCAAAGTCGACCACAAGTACCACAACCAGCACTACCGAAAAACCGCTACACAATAATCCATCAAAAGACATAGGCCGGGGAGATATTGGTCCGGAAGATACGTCAGTAGAAAAAATTCAATCAACAACACAAAGGAGTACTCATAATCTTGATAAAAATGAAAACTTTTTACCTGGAACTAATAAACATCATTCACATAATGATGAAAAATATATTGAAAATGAAAGTCCTACACTAAAAGAATCAAAGCATATTAATGAAGAGAAGGCTCATACTCACAACGTCATTATTGAAACACTGACAAGCGAAAACGATAAAAATTTTGTAGCACAAAATACACAGCAGGAAAATGAACAACAACTCGAATCCCATGACCAAAACATTTTAAATCATCAAACTACAGATTTCGAACAGCAAAATACACAGTTTGAAGATTTTGGACAGAAATCAGATGCTTGGGAACAAAAAGATCATAGTTTTGATGATAAAAATATGTTTGAACATCAAAATCAAAACAATTTTGAACATAGCACATTAGACCAACATGAAACACAAAATGGAGACCATACGGATTTTTTTTACCAGAATAATTTATTTCAACACAACACCCAATTACAAAATCAACACAAACATTTAGAGGGCAGCCCAGAGGAAAATAAACACCATCATAGCCAGTATTTCAATCATCATGAAGATAATTCTGAAAATCATCATCAACAGCATAATTTCTATCCCCAGCATGGTTTTCAGCACCACCATGGTTTTCATCACCAACATGGTTTTCATCACCAACACGATTTCTCCCGCCATAGTAATTTTGGCCCCCAACATGGATTCTATCCACATAGCTTGGAAATTCAACCGGGTTCGAATCAGCCGTTTGGGTCTCAACCACCACAATTCCACTTTCAAACTACAGACTTAGGGCAACATTACACCCCACCAGATTTTTCTGGTGGAACACAAAAAGGTTTAGAACTACCCCAACATAGTCATTACATTCATCAAAATGAATTAGGTTATACAAACAATTTCGATTCGAATAGACAACTTAATGGATTCGGACAACAGCAATTTATACAACACACAGGGAAAATGTTCACCAACCTAGATCAATCATCCCAATGGGAAGAGCCCAACACACAGAAACTTTATACAGATTTCTTACAGCAAAATAACAACCCATTGCAAAATGTTGGCAGTATATCAGAAGGTTTACAATTACACCACCATAATCATCACAAATATCAAAATGATGAAGGTTATGAAAACAATTTCCATCGAAATGTACCAGTAGAACATTCAGCAAGCAATCAGCAAGAAGTTCAAGGGCAACAAGATGGATTTGAACAACAACAAAGTATACAAAATATGGATAAACAGTTTGTAGAAACAAATCAACCAGCCCAATGGGAACAGCAAAACACACAACAACTTTTACCAGACTTCTCACAGCAAACTCAGGAATCCCATTTTGATAACTTTGAACAGCAAAATGTGGAACAAATAACAGATTTTGAGCAGGCACAACAAAGTTCGAAGTTAGATTCAGACCCCGTAAAAATAAATCAACAACAACAATTTGTAGGACAAGAGAGAGCACTTGGCTTTTTGGAAGCAAATAAAGATACTGCAACAGGGTCTGGTCATGAAACTGATCCAAATGAAGATATAGAACAGATCCTGTATAGTCCACAAGAACATACAAATACTGAAGAGACAGAGCATATGAAGCAAGACCAACTTGCTTTAGCAGCCCAGCCAATTGAAGAACAACTAAAAACTGATAGTTTGTCAACTATGCCAGCTGAAAAGCCAGGTTTTTGGAAATCCGTAGGACATAAATTTGTCAGTGCCAAGGAGAAGGTAGCATCTTGGTTCGGCAGATAAAATGAGTTAGGCTCTTTTAATATAATGAAATACCTCACTTAAGTTAATATTGGCTTGCAGTCAATCAAAACATAAAAATTGGTTGAGAGTTAAAATTGATTTTCAAAGTTAAAGCCAATTTCTATTTCAAATGAAGTCACAAACTGTATTATTTTAGGTTTATTAGGAACATATACCCAGTTCTTCATTGATTCTTTTGCTAATTTTATAGTATGATTATAAACACTGCTAGTTTGCTATTTATCTTGCGAAAAATAAACTTTCGAAACATTGTGATGTGCTGTAAATTAATGCTGTACAATAATAGGGTTTTGACGCAGAACGTCACTTTCGCAAAAGGACACCTCAAAAATTTTGGTCACTTTCGCAACTGGTCACTTTCGCAGAATGTCATTTTCGCAAAAGGTCACTTTCGCACAATGACATTTTCGCAAAAGGTCACTTTCGCATTTGGTCACTTTCGCAAAACGTCATCATCATCAGAAACAAGTCGGTGTCATATTGAATTAAAAATAGGTCCATTGGAGCTGTTTTTTGTGTGACCGCATTTAGTACGCAGCCGTATCTTACTTTTTTTGTAATACGTTATAGGGTTACTTAATAAAACCCTTATTGAAATAATTGTATTTTCCTATTTTTATACTGAGACTGGACTACTGTAATAAAGATTTGATGGAGTATACCTCTTTTATATTAAAACACTTAATAGAGAATTTGTAAAGGAAATTCTAACAACCAATCAATAAAAAACAAATATTCAACATCAAATCTTTATTACGGTAGTCTAGTTTCAGTATAAAAATAGGAAAACGTATATAATGTATTCCAAAAAAGGAAGATACGGCTGCGCACTAAATGCGGTCACACAAAAAACAGCTATGCTATTCCGGTGGTCGTCAAAACTCACTTCGCTCGTGCGAGGTAACTTTGAAATTCAATTCCTTCGCGACGGTGGTCGTTTGAGAGAAAAGAACTAAGCCAAATATCATTTTTTAATTATTTACATACAAAATGAGAGAAAATACTAATTCAAAGTAAAGCGTATTGATGATTGAGGTAAGCGTGAAGCACCGAGATGTGAAGTGATGTTCGATGTGCACCGCCGGAATAGCACGGCAGCTCTAATGGACCTGTTTTATAATTCAATATGACACCGACTTGTTTCTGATGATGATGACGTTTTGCGAAAGTGACGTTTTGCGAAAGTGACCAAATGCGAAAGTGACCTTTTGCGAAAATGACATTGTGCGAAAGTGACCTTTTGCGAAAATGACATTCTGCGAAAGTGACCAGTTGCGAAAGTGACATTTTGCGAAAGTGACCAAAATTTTCGAGGTGACCATTTGCGAAAGTGACGTTCTGCGTCAAAACCAATAATAGGAAATTTATAAATTTTGGGTACAGTTCTCAATTTTCGGCAGTTTACAATTTTGCAAGATAGGTGTAAGCATGTGATATTTGATGTGGCACATGCATATTTAAATGTATTGTTTTCACTCTTATTAATGAAAATGTTATTTATGAAAAAAATATGTGATGTTCATCATCCTATCACATAGAGAGTTGGGATTTCTAGGAGACAACTTTCTTGGATTAAGTTCCCACTAGACAATAAGATGATTTTATCATTGTAAGTAAAGACTAAATCTTTATTTCGTGTTTTTTACTGTTGGTGAAATAATGCTTTTAAAACAAAATAAAACTTAAGTTTTAGCCAGCTGTACTTACTTCAGGCAGTGAATTAAAGTATTTAATGAAGGCTTGTTGTTGGACCGAATCTGAAAAATAATAAATGTTATGTTTATAAAAAGACTGTAAATATGAACATCAACATAAGTTGTACAGTGGAAAAGCTCACTGACATAGTATTGCAGTGAAAATGTTTTTGACCATTACTTTCATTAAATTAAATTATTTAATATTTAAATATGATTAAAACAAATAAAAAAAATATACCAGGTCTTTGTTTTTCATCTTTATTAAAAACTACTTGTAATTAACATAATCAGGTAGATATTAAAATGAGTGGACATTCCTCAGATTTATAAAGTTTTTTTTTAATAATGGTAACTGATGCTGATAATGTTATGTAATGAGTGTGTATAGAAGTCAGTAATTCAATCATTCATATCCGTGCAAATATCAATGAATGTTAATGTTATTTATTTGGTAAATTAGGTGCATGGATGTTTTTGATTATGAAACTGATCAAAAGTATTTGACCCCCTTGTCCGCTACACAATAAAATTTGAATGCACATACAATCTTCTTTTGTGCATACCTACTCGAATCTATAAAATAAGTAAAAGGCAAACCCCACTGACTAAATTCAGGGTGAGTTTTTCATGTGAGTGTGGTAGGCCAAATCTTAAACTATGAGGAATATCAAATATCTGGAATCTTGAGGCCGATTTTGGAATAAACTAAAACATATAACAGTTTTGTTTTTTCAGAATTTACAAAATCTTTTTCTTAGCTGGGAATCGAACCTGTTGGCTTTGGAAAAAAATTACACTCTTTAATATTAGGACATCTCATAGTGTCGTTTCAAAGGATCAATTTCGGGGAAGTAGCATTACATGGAAAACTAAAGAAATGGTCTGATTTTTAAAGAAAACATTTTTAACACACAGCCGAAGCTGGACTTAGGAACTTGAAATTAAGTACAAGGTTACTTTCATATTGTGAGTGAGCGCTAAGAGAGGATTTTTAGAAAATTCTTCCCCTAAAGTGCTAAAATCGGGGGCTAAAAGAACACGCCGACAAAGTCGCGGGTGGCCGCTAGTTCTATCTAATACTACTGTTGTCCTTTTACTGGTGATTATTCTGAAACGACCAACAGAATAACAGAAGATTTTCCTTTCAAGTGAATAGTTAAACTAATTAGACAAGGGAGTCATTGAATGAAAAAGAAAGGAATTGCAAAATAAATGTCTGAAAGAATAAAGTGCGATTGATTTAACAATGATGCGTCAGTTACGTACCTAAGTTAAGAGCATGAATAGGCTGCAACGCAGACATATTAAATCAGAACGAAGGAACCACTTAAATTCACAATTCACATTAAAAACAGATTACAGAAAGAAACAATTTCATAACCTCCAAAACAAACAAAAATATGTCAAAAAACCGCTGTGATGTCAAATTTTGGCGCGTCTTCTGGCTTTCTTTTTCTTCAGAGCTTTGCGCGGCTTGCGCATTTAGCCCTTCCGGCTTTCAGTTCTAAAATCATTCAGAAAAATAGGGGCGCCACTATCGTTAATGTGGTCATTCCGTATACTACGACACAAACAGTTTTGATAGTTTACAAATTCATTTTTTTTAGAGAGAATGGCTATCTCGTTATCTTTATATGATCTCCCCACTAACTAATTTCCCGACGCAATCATCGCGCGAACCAAAGTTATTAGACTTTTTTATCATCAATAGGTTTGATCTCGCGTTCGTACAAATGCATCACTATTCGACTACCTATTAGGACACCTAATTCTAGATCAGTATTTTCTCATTCATATTAGTATCGCTTTATATTAGGAAAACGCCTTACATTTCTTTAATCCCACATTATCCGGTAGAATAATGGAAGCAGTCATACAGGTAACCAGGTGAATCGCCAAACAGTTGACTCCCATTACATACAATCACATTATCAGGATGGTTTTCTTTTACCTAGTAAAGAAATGAAAGAAGAAACAACCACAATTTTATGTTATAAAATTAGAGTACAGAAAAATGTTGTCTAAATATTCGAAACCAGAGAAAACTTCATCTACTTATGGCTTGACTCAACCCTTCTCCGAAATTCTAAGCTTTACTTCGTCCCCATGAGTCACTCATGCTGTTGGAGGATCCCGTGATGCATTGAATTGAGTTATGTAAAACCACAACATGACAATAATTTCTGCCATTCTGGTCTGAACATCCTTGAACGTCTTACGGTGGCCAAACCGAAGCCGTAAAAACCTTAATAGAAAAAAAACATTGGCAGCTGTCTGACTTTTTTGTTTTGTGTTGACAACTTGACAGTGAGCAAATAAACACTGTCGGGTGTGGGACAGTGGGTTAATTTATTATATTATTTTATTGTAATATGTTGATTTTTAAGTGTGGGCTTGTTATATTGTCTTCAACCTTTATACTATCGTAAGTATTTACATCATAAGACGTAAACAACTAGAACTTTTACATTGTCTTTCATTGTGCTCGCAGTTACATTAAAATTTGTAGTTCGACCTAAATTTAATTGAATGAATCTTCATTAGAAATGTAGTGATAATTGGCGTATAAATTTGGGATCAATGTTCTATTAATTATTCGAAGAATCGGTTGCAAAGTATGCTTGACAACTGTCTCTCTTTTTATACTTTCACTTTTTCTTATTCTTCAAAGAGTCGTTTATATTATTTAATTAGTATATCATTTATTGTTATTTCTATTTTTTCAGTCTTTGTTTTCAAGTTGCGCAAGAGACGAATTCCTTGGACACTGGCCTTGCTTTTTTGTACTTAGCCAGCGGAGTAATAGGTGAGAGGCAAAATATCTTTGTTATGTAAACTGTAATGATGAAACCCAACAACTGCAGGCAATATGAGGAACAGCAGTTTACCTAATACTTGTAACTAATGTGGTTTTATTTACCATTGCATATTTAACTGTTTCATCAGAATTATAGTAACATAATATTGTTCTAAAAATGTGTTGCGACTTGTTGACTAATATTGCATGCTTATCCGGTAATGTGTTATTATGTGAATTGTCATTATGTTTTTCGTTAACAAGAATAATAAGGTGTTGTGTCAATAATCATCATATCATAATAGTATTCTTTTTTAGCCATTAGCAGCGCACTGCTGAGAAAAGGTCTCCGAATTTCTTCCATGTGTGTTGATTTCACTTTAAAAAAACAAAATAATGCTAAAACATTTGATTTGGTCATTGGTCAATGGTCAATGGTCATTTGATTTGGTCATTGGTCAATGATTCATAAAAAGAAGCAATGTAGCCTAAAGGTTCAAGCAGTGAAGACAAAGATTTGTTGTTTGCTGTCTGCTAGTGGACATGTGTTGTGATTATGCCTGCAGAATAATATTTCCAAATGTGTCCAATAAAATATTGTTGCACTTCATATAATTTTGTCCCTTCAACTGCTGCCAAAGTTGTCTTTATTTGCTGAATGGATTCATTAAGTTTATTAGTCATCCTGGCCCAAAAGCTTAAAGCAGTGTAATAAGTCAGGCCAATGATTATTTTAATAATAAATTTAAAAACACAAGTTTGTTCGTCAGGATTCAGGATCATTACTTCTGTTAAAAAAGTAGGAATGTTCAAAATTGCTCAAAATCAATTTTTCTTTACTATCCTATTTAGTAAACAAACTTCGCAAGTGGGGTGAAAATACCAGTCTATGAAATTAACCAATTAGCATATGTATTTATAAAGATTTTTGTATTCAATTATGACTAATAATTTTTGTTTATTGCTTTTATAACATTTTTTGTGCTCATTTTGTTGGGATTACTACATAAGCCAAGTGACAAAGAAATAGACTGGAACAGCAAAACTGTTACGGAGAAAAAGTTAATAGCAACTCCCCATGAAGTCACATAACATTATGTTGTAATATTAGGACAGAACCTATTAAACGCGTAGGCACTGTTAACTAAGGCAGACCATGTTATATAACTTGAAAACATGACATGGAGTTCTTTCCATAATAATAGTGTGTGCAAATAAAAATAGTTTTGGTTTGATAAATGGTTGTGTTGTATAATAATTGCTTTGTCATAGATATTGAGATATAAGGTGTCATTTCTAATAATTCTTCTAAGAAGTCTGACTAGAGGTATGGGGTATATCACAAACGCAAATCTAAGTTAAGCAGCTCTTAGAGCCACAGCAGGCGTGCTACTTTTAGCATCGGCGAACGGCGATTTCGCGACTGTATCGATGCTAAAAGATGCCAAAACGCTGGCAGCACCGGTGCGGTGTTTCACGCGATACAAACTACCTATAGTGAATTCGGTGGCGTTTCGATCGCAGTTAAGTAGACGGCGATTTTTCGCCGCGTTCAGCGCTTTTATGTGTGCGGTGTGATACGTTTAGTCGCTCCATTTAGCTTGTAAAAAGTGGGTAAATCGCCGGTTGCTAAAAGTAGCATGTCTGCAGTGGCCCTTATGAGCATGGCTGTCACTTTCAATTCTATAGACAATTTACGGCAACTTAAAATGGACGGCATGAGTTTGAAGGTGTGCTCAACCTTGTTAACGTGATAAATAGATGTGAATTCAGGGATAAGTTTTCAATATTTCTAGTCAGACCTTCTTTCATGTAACTTAATGAAATTAACAATGTGCTAACAAACCTTTTTTTGCAGCTGGCAAAATCATCTATGACAGATACCAGCAAATCCATATTCTAGGTTCACTAACACCAAACCCAAATGTGACCTCTTTTGCAAATAGGATAGCTTCCTTCTCAGCCTCGTTTTTGTCAGCGGGCTTCCTGGTTTATTTCTTTCTATTCTTGTTCAAGGTAAGGGATAGGTACTAATTTCGAAAAGCATAAATGTACAGAGGCGCACACATCAACCTTTACATAGGGGCACCTTATGCGGCTTGCGTAAGACCCATTTTGCAATGGTTTTGTAAAGGTTGATGTGTGCGCCTCTGTACAGTTAACCACAGCACATCATCACACATCGAAACGTTGTGGGGTTAGTGGACTTTAAGCGTCCATTGTATGCAAGTTCATTAGATATCAGGGTTGAGTTGAGGGCACTCTGCTCTCTCCATAGACCGATAACGCTTTCAAAGCCATCAGCAGCTGAACAGCAATTGTGAATAAGAATAAAAAGAGATACTACACGTGCGCAATAAGTTGAGACTTGATAGGATTGCGATAAGTACAGTTAAATCGCAACTTTCGCCCGCATAGCTCGTACTACCTACCATACAATGATATTATAATAAAAAGACGTAAATAGGTTACTTGTGCTAAAAAAGGTACACTCGAAATCAGAACTACGAACACCTCACTGAGCAAAACATTGACAGTTTGAGACTGCACTGCGCAACATGTATCTGTCTCGTTTACGCTCTAGTAAATAATCATACTATCTCGTACACACGGTCAAATTATAGGTACGTACGCCAAGGGTCAATTTTCGACTCTCTTTTAAATATCATTGGTACCGTACACATCCCAAGTTTTTTCGCACTCGGTACAAACACGTCACTGTGACAGAACTCATCTTATCGCGCACGAGTAGTAACTAATAACTGCTACGTGCTGGCTGTGGTTGTTTTCATGACGTATTTATTTATATCATTTAGAAAATAATAATTCATATTGAACAGATATGCATGAAAGGAATGATTTCTGGATGAATGTGGTTGACAGCTTTTGTTTTGAATTTACAATTGTGGTGATGTAGGTTGCTGTGACTAATCTACTACTTTTTTAATCACTTTAATTTATTTTCAGGTGGAAAGTAATAGCCTTACTGCACTGAGTATTTTTATATGTGGACTTGGAACTTTGTACATATGGATGCAGGTATGTATTTGGCTTTAATTAGTTTTCATTTATAAATCTTATACGTATTAGTGAACAATTTGAAATATACCATTGCTGATCTAGCCCGTGGCAGCTCGAGCACGAGCGCTTGTTTAGACTCAAAAGTTCGCAGGTTCGATTATTTTGTGCAAGGTTCTGGTAAATGGTACCTCCGTTTCTGTTAACAGTCTACTATCTCAAATTTATACTTTATGCACCTTCCACTCCCTAAATCGAGTGAAGAGTAGTTCTTCCCTTCTACAGTCCAATAGGAGCGCTTCCCAAATTTTCATACGATTTGTCCTTTGGTCACCGCATCTGACGTGAAAACATGACTAATACGGAATGAAATTTCTTAAAATGCCTCATCATTCAGTCTTACTCCAATGACCTGGATCTCTTGTTGCACGGTTTTAAACATCATTATCTAGCAAGGCAATGAGGCTTTAATATTTCTTAAGCATAATGGCTTTCAAAATAAGGTTTATAAATGCATACAGCGGTATTATTGGTATGAGGTTTCGCAAATTAGGCCGGTATTCAGGAGTGGGAAAAATCGCTGCGAGTGGTAATGAGGCACGTCCGCGCTCGTATCACTTCCCGCTATCCATTTAGTATAACCGGTCCCCAATTACCTCTAAATCTGCACCCTTTTGTGATTTCCTTATTGGTGTGGCTAGTAAAACAATAATCAGGTGGTGTTGAAGTTCCGCAGTAGAGCTAGAAACACATTTACAATAAACAGTTTCTTGAGCGTAGGTATGTGATTCTGAATCTCGTTGACAGTTTTGCAACTTTACGGTATGCGACGATATATCAAATCGGAAACGAATCTAAATTCCGATTCAGGCACAAATCTATTCGTTTAGATTTCTCAACCTAGGAAATCCGATTTCTAAAATCGGCCTAGCGAATCTAACAAACGAATTTCACTTCACTGGATAGTGGATAACACTCTTTGATTTGTATATCTGAATGCAAGCTGATGCCTAGAAATTCGTCTTTGTCATACGCAATATTGCGAAGCGAACAGGACGGGATTTTAGCCATCATATTTTGGTATCTATCATAAGTAGCTACCCAAACCATTTGGCGAACTGAAATCGGATTTTGAAATCGGAAATCGGATAAATATCAGTTTGCGTTCACAACAAAAAAAGCTCATGTCTAGATAGTAATGCTTACACAGAGATAAAAATACAACTCACTTATAAAATATTTTTACTGTAGCCTCTTTTATCTAGGCTCCATTGCATCATGGCGTAACAATCAGAAAACGCATTTAGTCTAAGCAAAAAAAGCGTGGTCTCGTGATACGACAAGGTTGTTTACAAAAATCTGTGTCACTGTGTCTGCTTTTAAGCTAACGCCTTTAAAATTAATATCGTACCTACTTTTAGTAGAGGAAATCTAACCATCAATAGATAATCGTCATGGTCTCCTGGTATTGATTTTAGAGAAGTTATCATCCACTAAAATCTTACGACCCGAGGTAATCATTCCACCTACAACCTGTCACTAGTCTAAAACTATTCTACCTCAACGGACATTTTTATTTTTCTTCCTTGCTCTGTTACAAAAAAAATAAAAATCGACATATCCGCAGTACACCAGTGGTCATAACGAGCTCTGCTTCGTGCTGTCGCGGCCGTTTACTGAGCGGAGACCATTTTGGCACATATTATCACAATTACTTTTATTGTTTTTACATGTTATATGAGTTATAGTTAAATTTTCTTTTATTTTTGTTTTGTTAAGATAACTCTTTTTGTAAATTGTGTGTATGTATACCTACCAAATAAACTTTTTTCTATTCTTTTCTAAATATTACAACAGCTTCCTACCAAGGGAATTGATCAGTAGGCCTAGCACGAACCTATGACTTTAGGAAAAAAAAGTATCGTTTACTTTTCGATTACCAAAACGTTAGAGGTTCGTGCTAGCCCTACAGATCTGTATACATACATATGAACGTTACACTTTCCTACATCAAATAGAAATGATTATAAGACAGCTGAATTAGAAAGAAGCTTGAAGCTGACAGAGAAAGGGCTAGATCAAGTTACTGTTGAAACGCTTTAAACGTTGCAATAGGCAGATAAGGTTTAACTTTGTTTTTCTTTGGTTAAATAAAGTATTAAAAGCGTTGTTGTAATCCTTTCATTGCATGATTGGCAATAAGATTGATTATGCGTGTGCACTTGGCCCGAAATAAAGTGCTTCTCTTTGTTTGTTTCAGTGCATTATAACCACTTATGTTTCGACGCTATATTATGACAAGTATTTATCGGTGCTTCGACAATGTCTTGCCAACCTGAGCTTCCTACTCCTTATTGTGATGGCAATATTTGGCACAATCACTTCATTTTTACCAAAAGGTAAGTTAGCTAAAATATTGTGCATTAGCTTAGCTGCTTTGTGTGAAATTTTAATTTGGTCAAGGCTGGAATTTTCCGGCCAAAATGTTATTTTCTGCGCCTTAGAAAAATGTCTGCTATAAAGAGAATCGGCTTATCAACTGACAGGCTATTTAGGAAGACCCTCTTTACGGACGCAAGTTGAGACACCCAAGGGTCGCGAGTTCGATTCCCGCACTAGCACACATATCTCAACAAATGTAACAGATATTGGTGCTGCGTCTGTTTCTGTTCCATAGCTCAAAAGACAACCTTATTTATGACCAGAGCAATGGTGAATTGGTGATGTGGTACGAACTGGCTAATCTATTGATTGTCTTTTTTATTCAAGGTGGTTCCAGTGGAGTTTATCTCTGTCTTCTCATCACGTCATTGTGTAGCTATATGCTGGCAGCAATATTTTGTGTATTTATTCTATCCTTCGAAAAAGAGTACGAATATTTTTCCGAGGTAACTATATTTCATTTCTTAGTCAATGAACAAGGCGAGTCTATTCGAAAAATATATAAGTCGTCAGGTCTGACAAGATCCATTTAATCATCATTACATTAAGGTTTGCAACACTGATTCATAGAAGATACTTTTTTACACCTTATTTAATAAAAGTTTTTTATCCTAACTGCAACTTCTCGGTCGCTGGTGGTTTTGACATAACCTAAGCCCTAATGAAAGAACTCATGTCCCCTTATTTATTACATTTTTGGCGAATAAATGATTTGTTTGTTATTTTATCAGCTGATTATTGCAGTTATTGATCAATATAACGATTTTAGAAAATTCTTGTTCCTATTACTGTGTGTACTATGTATGCTGAAAACCAGCCTCACAGCACTCCCGTTGTTGATGAACTACTGATTATATCTGTTTTTATTTGTGTATTTTTTTCTGTGGGAAAATGGTGCTAATTTCTTGCATGTGTGCTGTGGGCTCGAAATCGGTAAAGAAATGTTTTGTTTTATATTTTCCAGGGCTTACGATCCGATATGCTGCTGGACGACGATTGTCTGAGCGAAGCATCGCTGGCAGACGTTGACAGTCTGTACGGGACTCAAGAGTTCGTTTCGAACCCCATCGTCATAAAGGGCAACATCAGCTGTGGCAAGGTCTCCTGACCCGAGGCCGTGCCCCCACAGGGCACGCCCAGCCAGCCAACTGCCACGCCGAACACGCAATTCTACGGTAGTTTCGGCAATACGAACTTAAAAGTCGCAAAAGTCGACAATGAACAAGAAGTGGACAATGATAGTGGTATGTCTTCTGAAGAGAATGACGATTCTCTTAAAATTGTAAGTGCTTCTAATAATATAAGTAATGTAAGTTCAAATTTCAACGTTAAACATGAAGTTATAACAAAGTGCCTATCTAGCGACCCTCACGCCGAGCATTGGAATCAGATTCCGTGCTGTTCAAACCATGTTACTAATGTAAGTGTTATTAATGACGTAATTGATAAAGCCGGGGTACACCTGGACGAAGTAGACTTAGCGACAGGTAGAAGTGATAAAGTTTCTGATTATATTGTGATAGATCTGACATGTGATGTCAATAATGTTCGAGAATCTCGTGTGTGTGAAGTTGGCGGTACAAATAAGATCGATTGCGATCGTTCTAATATAAATAGTGTAGGTTCTAGCCAAAGTTTAGTTCCTGTGAACAACGAAATTGTGAGCTCCGAGAACCAGAAGCTGGTCAGTCTGTCTCTGTCGATACTGCTGGCTGCACTGCTGCAAGCAATGCGGTGTTTCGCCCAGTTCTTAGAGGATATTGTAATTCCGCAGCGGTAATAACTAATATTGTGTTCCTTTGTATTTTTGGTGCAGTTATTCAACCAGTTATATTGTCTAGGTATACAAAATGTCAATAATATATTTCATTATGATATTGTAAATGTTGTTTCATTATTATCACCATGCTTATATCACAGACAAAAGACGCTCACTATTAAACTTAAGCCCCAGTCTTATTATCTTACACTGAAAAAAATGTTGGTAAATAATTATTCAATTATGTATTTAAATTTAAAACTAACTTGTGAACCAAATTGTATTACCTTCTACAAAAAGTTTCCATTTAATGTTAGTAAGTACCATTTAACACTGTTCTGTACTTTGGTTTCAGCGCTCTTATCATTAAAATTACCTTAAAATGGACAGATAGTGTTAAGTCCTGATGTTGTTGGTGAAATTACGGGGCTAACATGTCATTATATTATAACCCAATATTTACGTAAGTTGTATGTAGCTTCAACCAGAAATGATTAATTGAGCTGTTCCTTTAATAAGTTTATGGTAATCACCTCATCTAGGAAAAATATATTGGCGAACTAAAAATGGAATACTAAAAAAAAGGCAAAACTATAAATTATTTTATAATAATTTAATAAATTATACAGAACATTACACAAACGCTGCTATTCACACACATCAAATAAATAATTGAGGTTAAATAGGTCGTACACTAAATGGTTACTGCTATTTATTGTCTCAACATAATGCACTATCAGTTCAAAACTTCACAGTGACGCTTCATTGATCACTGTTATCAGTCTATTATTTGAGTTATGGCACTTTTTCTTCCACTTGATGGAGTTGTTGTGGTCTAAGGGGGAGTTTTGGTGGTCTATGGTGGACGCTTGGGGCGAGTTGGCGACCACGATAGACCAGCGGCGATTGCGGCGCTCATTGAGGTTCGGCAGCTCGGCTATCAGGTTGTTCTCGTATTCACTCAGCATTAGGTAGTTTTCAACCTGTGAAAAAATTGTATGAACTAAGCTTTCAATATTTTATAGACGAAAATAGGGTTGGAAAATACCTCACAATATTTAAATCGTGATGTTGAAATGTGACAATGTTTCAAAGTTGTGTTAGGTAGTAATACCTACATTATGACAACCGAATATGAGTAAATTCGCTCGATGTTTTTTTTTCATTTTTTTTAAAAACTGTTTGGTTAATTTAATAACTACTTTTTACTTTGCTCAGTTCTCAATATTAGTATAGATAATATCCTATATTATGATCTGATAAAGGTTACCTATAACCTTCATCAGATAATTAGAAAATTTGTCTGCCTCGTCTAGACCAGTAAAAACAGCGGTTCACGTCTCTTTACGCCAGTTGGTGCTAACCAGTGAAGATTATCTGCTCTAATTTGTGGGCAATTAACTAATTATTTCATGCCTTGTCCATTCCATATCTTAATTGTCATCTGCAAATTGATTGCAGGGAAAACGCGGTACGTTATTCTGTAGATCGCATAGACGCACGCGATTCGATCAGTTTGACGAAGCGCAATATAATCTCGACAGATAGTTATGTAGTTATTGGAAACGTTCAGATGTTAGAAATACTTTGATAGAATGATAAGTGGACCTAACAGCAGGTAATAAAGATCTGAAAACCAGAAAAAAGACATTTGGTCATGTTGGCATCAGGCAGTAATCGACCCGCATCTTCCGCAAACCGGGCGACTGCACAAACCACTGTGCTACCGAGGCCATTAACAGACCGTCCGAATCTTTCTGGTATATTTTACCCTATGAGCTAGGGTGATTTCATCAATGTTGAAAGCATCCACCTTCAACAGTTAAGATACTGCATGGAAAATGCTAAAAACAATAATAACCATAGCAGGTAATAAGTTGGCAGTTCTGGATCGAACAGTTTTGTAAAATGTTAATGCGCCAAATTCACAAACGTCAATCAAAATTAATCATGCCTTCAAAGTCATGTTGTCTACCTTTTACTTGTCGGTACCTATACTCTCAAAAAAGTAAGACTGCTTGATGGCAGTTTGTAATTCAAGGGTAGCTTCGTTTAGTAGCGAGGACATGAAGCAGTAATATGGTTATTGATTCAACGCATCGTAGTATTTAGTCAATACAATGATACATTTTTGGTAGCTTTCTGGGCATAGATGCACCTTTTTCCATAGTCGAAGGTTCGAATGATCCTAGCACGAAACTCCAGTCGCTAGGTCCTCAACTTCAATATCAACTTACTCAACCTCAACATTACCTTATTGCAACTAGTGATACAGTCGCCCCCGCAGTCCAGGTCTTCCAGCAAGTGGTCCGGTATGTCCAGGTCCAAGTCGAGGTCGAGCCCGCCCTCCTCGCTGATGCAGGTGAGCTCGGGCGGCACGTTGGGCGGCGGGGAGCCCAGGCTGCCGGGGCCGATGCTGTCGAGCAGCAGATCGCGACCGGCGCGGCCTGGGGCTACTAGCTCTGCTCCTAGAACTGATCGGAGTCAAATTAAGTCTTCGATTGCCGAAGTTTTTCATCTTATATTTGGTTTTTTTTATTAAAAACTAGCTGTCCCAACAGACTTCGTTCTGTTGTCAAACATTCAGTGTCACGTGACTGGTAGGAACAGTTGCTAAGAGGAAACTAAAATTGTTGTTTCCACAATATTCCCAGCATTTTCTCATGTTCACTCACCTTTTAAACCTTCCCTCGACCATTACAAATAATTCGAATCCAAAATAACCAAATCGGTCTAGCTATTCCCGAGTTTTAGCGAGACTAACGAACAGCAATCCATTTTTATATATAGAGATGATCAAATCCATAGGAGTAGGAGCCCAAGGGGATGGAAATATCAAATTTGCACCAACCTTAAAACCCGCGGTCCATGATGCCTTTCGCTCTTCTTCTGACAGAGGCTATAAATATTTCGCAACAAAGTGCTCCATAAAGATCAAAAAATATTCAGAAAGGAGATATCGAAAAACTCCTTTGAGGCGCCATTTTTGCAAGATGTGGGGAATTAAGAAAGACGACATCGAATCTATGAATTCAAAATGACGGTACTACAAAATTGAAATAGCTAACCTAAAGCGGTGGCGGCGCCGGAGGCGGTGCGCGGGTCAGCGTCGCGGCTGCGGCTGCGGCGCGGCTGGCACGCAGACTCGCAGTTTGCGCCATTTTCTCTGAAATTGTTAATGGTTTTACTGTATCAGCCTATAGGTTGCCATTACACACTTCTTCATTTAACTTAATAATTCGTAAAATACAACCCACCCCAGTATAAGGTGGTCGAGCTTGCTAATTGCTGCCTGGTTGTCGATCAATTACTATGGTGTACAGAACACTCAGAAGCCCCAACAAGTGTCCTTGCTTGGGCATCGTGTACTCCAGATTGAAGCCCATAAACGGGTTGAAATCTAGATGCCTGTTCTTCAGTGATTGATAACCTAGACTCAAAATAAAAGCAATCCAGAAAATTCAGAAAGCCCCTCGTAGAGCCAAATTGGGGAAGACGTGGCCTCAAATTCCACCTCAATTCGAGCAATCGTGCAATTTTGAAGACATTTACAAGTACGTACTTGGTGTGTTTGTGATTGACGCTGCGTCGGTGCAGGTCTATGCAGAAGAGGGACAGAGAGCCGATCAGGGAGCACGTGGAGCTGAAGTAGTAGCCCGCCTTGCCGCCGCAGCCGTCGTTGATGTAACCTAGAAGACAACATAGTAATCATTATCATCATTCGCAGTCAGGACATTCACCGTTAAACATTGGGCTCTATAAAAACATTTCTATGTAAATTCGCGTTAACTTTCTCGATGCGTTTGATTGACGAAATGACTGTTGATACATAAACCACTGCTAATAAATATATTTCACGATGTCGGAGACTTAGCAGTCGCTGTCCGTATATTCTGATTCCACATTCGATCTCTTGGTCAAACCCAAGTTATTTTTCCCCTAAGAAACGTTTTTGTCAGAAGAACTTGAAGACCCTAAGGCAACTTTGAAAGAAAAGGAAAATACTTACCTGACAGCGGAACCCCTATAGCGATGGGCACGGCCTGGGAGCACTGCACGAAGCCCCACGTGCGCGCGAAGTTACGCGAACGCACGCGTTCGTACGTGTACATCTTCAGCGAGTAGTGGTACCCGCCGCAGAAGATGCCTGCAAACAGTGTTGCGTGATTATAGGCCGACAATTTAATGGGCAAAACTCCTGCGGTAAGGCTGTACTCCTCTTGAAGGTCATTCACTAGTTTTTTGGGCTAAAGTGGAACTTCAGCTCGCTGGCTACGCTTTACGTATCCAGGACTCAGGCTTTCTTGTTTTACGGAACAAGCAGGTAGGTTTGGTGCATTTTTACTCAAAAGTTATTTTTATTTGCTCTCTAGTTTATGTTACTTCATATGATCCAGTTACAAAATTCTAAAAATGTAAGAATGTCAAGATCGTTTTGAAAAATTTCCGTCGTCTTAAATAGAATTGGCACTGTAAAGATTATTTTTCGTCGTGTAATGAATGCTGATGATTGTTCTGCATGATTTCCCTTCGCTGTATGACCGTGCAAACCTTCACAGAAAAACATTTACAGAAGTTACGTGTGCTGCAAGCGAAATCTTCAAGACAGGAAAACGATTCCTTACCATAAACCCATGCAAACATGACGTATCCTCTATACGACCCTTCCACAGCAGTTAGCGCCATCGTGGCCAGCGCGCAGACGAACACAGCCGCCTGCGTGAGGTACTGGCGCGCGATGCGGCATTCGGCCGAGTTCTGCCGCACGAGCAGACCGAAAGCAGCGCAGCCTACTGCCCAGGCCAAGCCCAGGTAGGCTTGGAGAATCTCTGCTGTGTCTCCCAAACCTGAGGGCAGTAAGGTTATGTAACGATTATTTGTAGCCTGTTTTAATATCCAACGGGGATGCGATCCGCAAAACTAGTAACACAAACCAATCTCGCTTAAACTATTACTTTAATAGACGTGGCTACTACGACTTTGCCGTAGTTAGATAACGTTTGCTAGATATACCAAGTTCTCATAGACTTTGTTCTCTGGCGCGATTCATTTCTTCAGTTAATGCGTGACATTTTGAACAAATTCTTACTATGCACCTATGTGTTTTTATAGTAGGTACACTGACTATCTTTGAGACAAATTGTGTGACCATTGCATTGTGATTTAAACGTCTTTTTAGACCACCACCCCATCACTTATAGGCAGAGGACAGTAAAACCAATAATATAGAGATTTTTTAGTGAATGAATGAGACAGATACGAGTAAGTGTCTTTTTATAATAAGAGCACCATTATCAGAAAATAATAATGAAAGCATTGATGTTAGTGACGTGTAGATTCAAAACCACCAGTAAGAAAGATGCGTATCATCAAAAGTAGGTTGTTGAAGATGTAGCAAGAAAACCAGGACATGCAATAAAAAAAACACTAACATCGTATGTAAAGAATTCATCGCGCCATTGTTGGGTAATAAAAAGGGTTACCTATCATAAGACCGAATTTTGCTATCCCGAATTTCATTTTCCCGAAAACGTTTCGGTTTTTTTCGTTCGGCATTTTTTCATTTTCCCGAAATGACGTTTGCCACTGTATCAGTTGACCAATTATCAACTGGTTTTTTTTCGTTTGCCAGACGTTTTATTAGGCCACAAAACGTTTTACCGAAGTGATGATTGGCCGAAATGACACTTGTTCGAAGTATTGTTATTCAGAACAATCATTAGACCACTGTTTTGATTGCCATATTTTAAGTTTACCAAACGATCATAAAAAAGTTACGGGTTTAATGTAAGCAGCATAAAAGCAGACAAGGAATCGAAATAAATTGGTTGTTTTATTTCGATGGATAGTGTTCGCGTAAATAAAATAAGAAATTGATAGCATGTACGCAGGCAAACAGCATGCAAGTATTCAACATGCAAGTTTAAGAGAAACACAAGAATTCTGTCACGGTTCCGGCATTACGGGGCTCCGGCGGTTCCTCGCGTGCTAATCGTCGCAGATGGCTTTCGCTCAGCACCGCAGCTTCGGCTTGTTGGCCGGCTTCGCCGGCCAGCCTCAGCCGCGGCGCCTCGCTCTAAGCCACCTGCTCCTCTGCCCGCGGGCCGCCTCGCCCCTCCATGCCTACGCGCTTTTAAATAACACTCTTGGGGTAGGGCAAAACAAGTACCACGTGGTGTCGGGGTTGACTGAGTCGGATTCGCCCTGAAGTTGAAATTACTGAAAATCGATGTTAACGAGACGTTGAACGTTATCATACAGTAATGTGGCCTAGTAATATTCGGTAAAATGTGATTTAGGCAAAGTGATCATATGCCAAATAAGTCATCTGGTAAATGAAAAAAGTTGAAAAAAGACTTCGGGCAATAGTAAAAAGTTTATTCTGAAATTCGGTTTAACGTAGTTCAGTATAACGACACTTATGTCAAAAGATACTTCGACGGATTAAAAATATGTCAAACAATATATCTGGCAAATGAAATGTTGGTCTATAGTTTTCAGTCAAATGAAATTCGGACTAGTAAATTTCGGACAAGTGACGGGTTCCCAATAAAAAGATATTCTTGGCAAATAAAATTCAATAATGTTACTCATCAGAAATCTAAGTTACTGCCAAAAGAAAGCAAGTTCAACATGTAATAAAAAGCGATTTGGGTTTACGTACATTTTATTACCACTAGGCATTGTATGATTACTTGTTTACCAACTACGTCGTCTGTATCGTAAAACTACCTTTATTAGGTCAAATTATTGCGGAAGTCTTAAATAATATCGATCGAGAAATGAGAAAGTTTATAACGAACGTCATTGATACAAGTAGGTAGGTAATTAATTGGCATGCTTGGGTACTTCTTTAAGTAGCAGCTTCTCTAATGAATCTAATAACAATCAAATCTAAAATTGGTTTGTTGATATTTCGTTCCTAATTACGTCGTGACTATGTTTTGTCTAAATTGGGTGATGAATAGTGATCATGTTTAGGGATACGGTTAGTTTTCAATAATACGTGGCGTTCAACGTATCGGATGTCATAGAATTGTGTGATTACTAGGTAGGCACTAAAGATGGTTCCCGTAGAAACTTTGAAGGTCAGATGTATCTACGTTAATTTCGCGGAATTATATGAATTCTATTCAAATTTAGACTGAACTTCCTGTATTGGCCCTCCGGTTCCTTTTAACAAATTGTAGGAAGCTGAGACGTCCGTCTGGTTCGAATTTAGATAGCTGCATATTTTTGTCACTTGTTCCCGATGATGGAATTCATTAGGAATGCAAAATTAAGGTCTTGAACATTTAATCAGCTCATTGGTGAATAGTTAAAATTAGGTTTACTAATGTAGTTTTATACACACCTTCTTCTTCAGCATGGTAAGCTAAATAAAATATTGGAGTGTTAATCCCGAACGCAGAGATTCCAGTAGACATCAGCAGGATCCGGACTGTCTTCGACTTCAGTGTCGAGAAGTCGAAAAATGGCTGCCGATCGTCTGTCTTATTCCTGTCTTTCATTTTCCGCTTGATCTTGTTCTGATTTTTAAGATGCAGTATCGCTCTGCGTTGAGGGTGGTACAGGGACGCTGACCGGTAGAACGTGCCGAGAATGAAGGTGACGAAAACCACTCCGGTGACTGCCTGCAGTCCTAACCGCCAACCGATTGCTCTGAAACAGTCAATAATAGTAAATGCCTTAGATTAAAGTTTAATCTAAGGTAAATGCATGGTTTTCAATGTCTACTTTTCTGCTTGGACTTTATAAGTTCAAAAAATACGAATTGCGGAGAAAGAATCAAATTAGTTCAAAAATAAAGGAGCTGAGTTGGTTCTAACGTTTATAAAACGAGCGTAATATGTAAGCGTGTAAAGGATAACTTTTCGGTTTCAATCCAGAGTCCGTGATGTTGGACGAATGGAAATCGCTGAAAGTCAGACAAAAATATTATGACATTTATTTATAGAAGGTAGAGTCCGACCGAAACTGGTTTTCCGGCCGAAACCGAAACCGAAACCGAATGTTCGGCCTGGGCTTCAGTTTCGGCCGAAACCGAAACCGAAACTCACGTGGTCAAGTATTAAATACCTACAATTATTGAATTCTAAAGCTTCTTACCCATTATTCCGATAATGACAACAAAGCATAGTTAAAAAAAATGACAGACTCATTTTTTCAACACAATATCCCACCGCTGGGCAAATTAAATTAAATTTAGCCATTAGCCCCTGTCTTTTGCCAAAGTCAAGCATTCCGGAGTAATGTACCAGGTGGTCGCATCATCGTTTTCTATGCCTCATCCTTCAGTGATTCTGTCTTTGAGGAGCCATTGGGTTGTGATTCGGGCCGGATGCATTCTACAGACATGACTTACCAACTCCTATTTCAGTTTGGAGACTTTCTAGCCTACCTTGAACGCCAGTTTTAGCACAGATCATGGTGACCATATTCTATCTGTGTGTTGAATGCCTAACACACTCCACTCCCTCGCCCTTGAAAGCCTCCGAGCTTTGACTTAGGGTGTTCCGTGAGCAACCAGGCTTGGGCACCGTTGCGATGGGCAAGATGCAAACTTCGAGAAGTTCTCGCTTGAAAGATATAGGAAGGTCGCACTTCATAAAAGCCTAGACCAGTTTTCAGCTCTTCCAGGCGATTCGACGTACAACTTCCTTATCTTGCCTGTTTTTATAAAACGGCGGTGGCAAACAAGCATGCGGACCGCCTGGTGGTGAGCGGTTACCGCAGCCTATGCACACGTGCTACTCCAGGGGATTACTTGCTCGTTGCCGACCCTCCAGGAACCAAACACCTCTTGAAAAACTCCATGCTATAGCTCATCGGGAAAACCTCAGCAGGGAGTTCGTTCCACAATTTAAGTGTCCTGGGAAGGAAACATCTCAGCAACTGGACTGCGCGAAATCATGGCGGATCCAAAGTATGTAGATGAAAACCATGACGATGGCGGGTGGCCTGTTCTCGAACTCGAACTACTTTGTGTGTGGTTTGACATAAGTTTCGTTTCCGGCAGGTTCATTACCAGCCCAATACGATAGCACACCACCGTTGGTTCTTTGAGCATTGTATCCTCTGCCACTCGGCGGGTGTGTCGGCAAAAGTTAGCCAATTTTTATAATTCAACATCGATTCCTTTATTAGACTCACGACTGCTTCCCATCAGGTGGAGTGAGGTCATCTTGAAGACCACTATAAAAAAAAAAAGACTAGGTCCTGCGAACTACCGCCAATACGATAGTAAATAACCTGAGTGATTCAATATTGGACTATTTACATCATTCAAGTAAAGAAATCAAACGAAAACTTCATTGTCAGCATCAACAATCACACGACGTCCACTGCTGAACATCAGGCCTCCTCCATAGATTTCCAGAGCGGCTGGTTATGGGCAGCCCACATTGACCGAAACCCTGCGATCTGTATCAATTCAGCCTTTTTCTTCGCTGGTGGGAGTCCCACGCTGCGTTTGGCTTCGAATGGTATCTGGTAACTCGAGAACTTTTCGACCGCAGTAGCCATTAGTTTCTCGTGCAATGTGCCCCACCCACTGCCACTTCAACCTGCCAACCAGCGCAGCCCCACGTCGCAACGGCGTTTTCAGTGCCCAGCCGTGTTAGATGCTGCGATTTACCTCTTTCTCGAAGGTGGACCTGCCTACTTTGATAATTTGGCCAAGACATGCTCGTCGACAACTTCAACCAATAGAACAGTCTCATCAAAACAGAACTACATGTAATCAGTTCCGTCAAAACATAACCCCTGAAGAAGAAGATAACGTATTGACCAATTTGTGTTGCTACGGAGCCATCCAAATGTCCCACGACAATTTCCGAACATTATGGAGGCCGCTAGGCTCTGCCAGAGCGTTGCTGCAAGAAAAGAAGGTATACGAGCGAGCACGAAAACTTCCGAAATGAGTTTCGGTTTCGGCTAAAGTTTCGGCCGATTTTGGCCGAAACCGAAACTGTAGCCGAAACTTGATTTTTTGGCCGAAACTGGCCGAAACTGAAACCGAAACCGAAAGTTCGGTCGGACACTAATAGAAGGCTAGCTGCTTATATATACGAAACCTTCACCCAATAGGGAGAAGGTTTCGTTGCACTCTAAATAAAGTTTCATGTCTGCCGAGAATATAAATCGTAAAATCGTTGACAAATTGACAACTTTAATAAGCGAAGTAGTGTCTCACTTTTACGACTGTTGGTTTACCTTCTTCGTAAAACAATAAACACGGAGCGTGGTTGGAATTTTAAAGAAAAACCTTCGCTTTATTTTCATTAAATTCCAGACGAGCTTGTCATCAATCACTTAGGGTTAATGGTTCTTTGTATCTTGGCTCTGTACCTTATGGCACCCTTGATGAAGGTGGACATGACGGCGATGCCGAGTCCGCTCCCGCTCACGATGAATATTTCGACCAGCTCTCGTCTTCTCTTGAAATACTGCGCCACCATCAGCGTTGAGCAGTCCCTGGTCAGTCCTACGCCCACTCCTACTACCGTTCCTGTAATAAAAAAGAGCAAGCCAACTTTTACTTTTGTGCCTCAATGTCTTGTTGAGCTAATCTCTCGTTTCGGAGTTTTAACCTTCCAGGAATTATAGGCATATTGGTTTATGTGTCACAGTAGGGTACTTGGATTTGATTTGCATTTCATGGAATCAAAAATGTTATAGTAAAGTAAATAGAAATATAACATGCCCACAAAATCATATCCCTGCGGTAGTCAGAGGCGGTGAATGGAACATTCAGAACCCCACATTTCGCCAAGGCAATTTGAACCCAACGTGGTAAGGGGCGAGCCTACCGCCGTTATTCGGGTTGCTTGGGTTTTACATCTTTGTTTTCCATCACCGGAGAGTTAGCCGCAGATTATAGGTACAATGAACACAAAGTTGGTGTGTTCCGGCCAGATTTGTTCCCGGGACCACCCGGTTCCGAGAGAGAGTGTTTAACTACTGGGACGCGAGGCTCTCCTCCACGGAAATTTGCGGTATTAAGTGTGTATACCTACAAATATTATCTACCTCTTCAGATAAATGTAGGCAGTGGTTCTCGTTACGGTGTCTCCCCTTATTTTTCGCATGTGCCTACAAATTACCTCATATATTTGTGCATACAAAGTTTTGCCTTTCCATCAACGGGTACCCTATAGTTATAGATAAGAGGGCACTTATTCGAAATGTAAAGCACTTTCCCTTAATGCAATAGATCAAATCTTGTATATGAAAATAGTGACATGGTACTAGAAAGTGAGCTAGTAGTAGTAGTACGAAATGTTGCGAACCTCTTTCCGATTTATTATCGGATTTTCCCAAAATATTAAGCGGTAAAACTTTCATCAGCAGAGATTTAAATATCTGTTCATTAGTGTGTTAAAGTCAAAATTCATTATTTTAACTGCTATATAATCATTTCTTTTAAAATTTTCATGATGAGTCACCCTTATTACACGCGAACTGGAGCGGTTTTACTGTGGCGGTAGTTAAGGATATAGCTTATCAAAATTCGCAAGGGGAGCCCACATTCGACGTGCATCAAATCACCGGAGTGCGTCACTTCGAATCAGTCTGCATGAAAATTGATGATTTATAAATTTGCCCCTATAAAAGTTGCCTGCATGCGGCTACCCCGGTTGCTGTATGTAACGGCCGAGCCTACTTTGGTATGTAGTTATGTACCTACTAGTTAAAAGATTCGTCTGTGTTTATGAGAAAACAGCGAAACATGTTATTGTTACACACAAAGTGGATAATGAGAGGTCATCATTCGCGCGTTGTCGACTCTGTAAGATTCTTGATAAAACCATATTAAAGAACTCCATGTCACTCCTCATCGGGAAAACCTAGGCAAGGAATTCAGGCAACAATTTAAGTGTCCTAATACAGAAACATTTTAGGAACCAAACTGTACTTGACCATTGCAGCTCTCTAGGATATGAGGGTGAATCCTTGATTATAGCCCGTCTCTACACTAAAACACTTTAAGCCTTACTCCTAGTTGTCAAATTAATCATTTATTATTACTCCCGAAATTGCATAAGTATAGAGATTTCGTATATTACATAACATAGATTAGTTGAAGAACTTTCAGAATGTAAAATCTTCGATCAATGATTTGACTGAGTCGTTGATTGAAGCCGCCGTTTGAAAGTTTTGTCATTGCCTCATTGTTACGTCATTTTTTGAACGACGTTTTCCTTCACCGAAGTAAGTACAAGTGATATTTTATCACTTTACTGCGTGCTCCAAAAGTCTTTTTGATGCAAGTCTCGTTTTGAACTCACGACCTTTGAAATAAGATCGAGGTCACGAATCTCGATCAAGTGAACTATCAAGTAGGTAATGGTTATATTATTATCTACTTCAGGTACAGACAGCCAAAAAGCAGTCTACTATCATGAAGTTGTTGCTCTACAATGCCGATGATAAAAACCTTTTTTCGATGATCGAAAATAGTTCAACTTTCTTGGTTCTTAAAAAGTCTCACTCTTCTTTTCAGCTATCCATATTTTACTTCTTTTCTAAGCTGGGTGTGCTCAATCCTACTTTAGGGTTATCTCCACATCATACCACTAACCAATAAAGACAATTATCACTAATAGGCGGCCATGTAACAGATAAACATCATTAGGAGAAAAAGCTTTTTGTACCTGAACGCATTTCAAACGTTTGAACTCCAAAACTTCAAATTAAAATAGAACAACCAAAACTTTAACAAAAATAACCCACTTCACTTATTTACTATGCAGTATTCACCAAATGATGCCCAACAAATGAGTCGATAATGTGAATAAAGGATATTTGTTGTGTAGAAGTTTCGAACACGGTCTCTATTATTGAATTTGTTACTAGCCTTACTCATAGACATGTAGAACCTACTACCAACTTAGGCATTGCTTCTGAAATTGTCTAGCACAGCTCAAATGAAGGGCGATTTTGTTTCTCTAGACAAACTTGGATACTTCATCTGATTGGCAGTCCCGCCATAACCCTGTAAGGGCCATCGAGTTTTATTTCGCTACGATTCTCAAACTTTTACAGTTTGAGCGTGGGAGCTCTCACATAGCGACTTTATGGATTCGCTCAACATCCATAATCACCATAACAGTTGAGATGTTATTGTTACCTTCACTCGCAGTGATTTTTTCAGGTACCTTATAAAGGTTTAAATTTTGGGTTGAAGGTATCTTGTGTCACGATTCATGAGTGCAATAATTTTATCGAAATCTTCGTTTTTTTTAACAATTACTTTGACTTTTTAACCTCGAAATAGTGGATTGGAAATCTATGAAGAAATCGATCGTAATAAACTTTCCTTTAACTGATCAGAAAATGAGGAAGGTTGTAAAAACTATACAATATCAAAAAAGTGGTCAGTATTTAAGTAGCTATAGTTGCTTAATCGAAATAATGGAACGGATTTCGGTGAGATTCAGTAGATAGAGATGGATCATACCTATGCCGGCAAAATACAAAAGCTGCCCTTTATTATTTTTGGATAGGAAAAGACTGCTATCACATAATTTTGTTTAACGTATGAACCCATGTAGCATAAAGATTTTCAAAAGGGTTAGATAAGGTTCCTGATGCTTCTACTATTGCACTGAATTGCACGTCTTCAGACAGTGTGTTACCAAAAAGGATTACTGACGGGCAGTCCGTATGGTTGTTTGCTGCCAACATTGTATAAAGAGGTGAACTACAGCAGATATTACACCAAATGAAAGCGTAGCATCGACGCACGCTAAGCCCTTGCATCTTCAAGGATCTCGATGGCTCGAGCACAAGCATTAGCATTTAAATTGGGACGCTTCAGCGCACACATGAGCACCTATTAGTGGCCCAGTTCCCGATATCTGGGAACACTAGGGAATTCTAGAAATATTAACATTTGATGCGCAAAGTTTCGCTGCGATTGTGTTTACATATACACTGTTCTGGATAGTGGCAAAGTTTAGTATCTACGTATTTTTCGGAACAACAAAGTCTGAGTGGCTTAGTAAACCATCTCTCATCAGTTTCTATCATTCGTCGCCATATTCAGATCTATACCGGTGTATGTCTCAGAGTACAGAGGGCAATCTAGGAGGTGGCCCATTGTTTACCCATACCACAGTTTCCTGATGCTAATGATCTCGATATTTACCTATGTGCAACTTAGCTGTGACTCCGGATTCGGCAACATGACATTCGGAAAATTTTACTTACTCAGAGGAATCCATTTCTCAAACAGATTTTCATCCATTATTTAATCCCCTTCAAGTTTTATTTTTAATGTCATGATGTAAGGGTAAGAAGTTTAATATACTCTGTCTAACTGCTTGTCTACGTTGAATTTGGCAATATTAATCAAAATGATTTTAAGTTCTTTATACTTAAGTAACAAGCATACAATCACTTTCATGAAATTAGTATTTATTTCAAGTTTTTGTATACACAGACACTAAGACCAAGTGTGTAAGTAACTGTAATTCGGGATAAAAATGAATGCACGCATCCATTAATTTCAACATTGCTTGTCGACAATGTTCAACACACAACACAAAATTGTGTGTCGCCGTACAATTTAGTTTAATATGCATGTTGCTTCACCAACGAAACATAAGATTGTGAATGAATATGAGCCACCTGCTTCAAAATTCATATCGGTTGTTTTGATAATCATTTTACAAATAGCTACAGGATGTTTAGTTGCTTGCTTAGACGCATTTTCAAGAGAGGTCCAGAATCTAAGTAGATTTTGAATGTTGATACATACGATACTACATTTCGATAGATTGTTTTCTTAAATTAGATTAGAACAAAAAACTTTGCCCGCAGAGCCTGCGAATTCAACGTCGGTTAAAACAACTGCACTTTTTGCTTAAATTTTCACGAGTATATTTCGCAGCCGTGATTCAGAATCTTCTTAATAATCCGGATTTTGAAAGCAATATCCTTTATAAAACCAACAAAGAACAGTTGTATTGTGTAAGAAAATAGCTTAAAAGTAAAGGAGGACAAGAATGCAACTGAAAACTTGTTAGCTAGTTAACTATTCCATGTTACAGCCAGTCAAGAGAGGAAAACTACAAATGAGTATAATAAAATGGCATTATATAAGCTGCTTTAGAACACAATGTCAGAGCTTTGCGCTGGTTTGTGTTTAAAGTTGAATACACCTGAGAACATTAAAAGGAACGAGGGTCTTTAATATAAAAACAAAAGATTTTGTAGGACTTCATGAATCTGAATGTACTGCTAAGGAAGTAACTATATTTATATTTTGAAAGTTAGTGTACTCTGCAAATAAGTACTGTAACACAATATTACACATGTCCATATGCTGCCGTAACTGCTAACAATCAGGAGGTCTACATGCTTGCTTGTCACTAGTTGTCACTAAGGTTGAATGAAACACAAGCCCCAGCCACAAACAAATAATATTTATGGACCGTCCACGGTCTCTTCCATAACGTATCATAAGAAAAAAGTTAAGGTAAAAATAGGTCACACAGGAAAAAAGAACCAAAGTGCTTACAGATTTCAGAGATGCAGTTGCAACAGAATATCCAATAAATATTGCGAAAATTCATCCGTCAAAAATGTTTGATCTTGAGATTATGTGGTTTTGTCGTATTTCCGCTGGTTTACTCAAAGATCCAATTAACGGATACCTTTGAAGTAGCTCAAACGAGTTTCGGATATGAATCTGATGAAATAAATCGAGCCGTCAGAATCCACGAGGAGCTTCAGGTGCATTTAAACATCCATTTATTTGTGTTGGGTTGGTTTATTACAGTAATTTGTATGTTATATTAAGACACCTTATAAGTTTGCGAAGAAGGATGACTGTTTGGAGCTGCATGCTATAGGTACTCAATTTTACGGCATATTTTTGGCTTTTGATGAATACATCAGACCATTTATAATGCATATTCAATCAAATTATTTATCATTTACTCCCATCATTATTCCAAAACGACTGGCTTGTTCGTAAAAGAACTAGATGCCTAGTGCAAAAAAAAAATTGCTAGGACAGTTTTTCATCAAAAACTAACTTTTTGTCTATGTCACCGGAAAATAACAAGAACCGTAAAATTATAAATTTCCTAGGAAATTTATAAACTTTCGTAGGATTCTAAACGAGAGACAAATTATATTATTTTACGCCCAAATTTCCGGAAATTTATAAATTTACGACGACTTGTGGTAAATTTATCAACTTACGGATATCTATTCGTAAGATTCTAAACGGTTCGACTAATCACAGAAGAGCTTTTAATTTTACGCTTTTATAAATTACGTAAAATAACACACTGCTCTCTGATTGGTCGATGTTGACAGTAGCAATGCTTGTGTTCGTAGATTGTGGTACAATCAGACTTGGCAAACTGTACATTTATCAGTTTCGAATACCTACCTGACTGGACTTTTACTTTAAAACTGGGTAGGTTTAACGGGTTACTTTTTACAGTTAATAGGCTGATAACCCCTACTTAATCAAAATAAAACAGCAGAAATCGTGTTACGAAATCAAAACGTTTATGAAGAAATGAAATACACTTATTAAATATAACATACAAAACATGGCATACCACCTCGATCAAATCCCAAATGGGGTAGTCAGAGTCACACTGAGTTCCCGTCACGGTGAACGAACGGAACATTCAGAAACCCACATTTCACCGAGGGAATATGAACCCATCGTGGTAAGAAGCGAGCATACCGCCGTTATCTGGGTTGCTTAGATTTTTTATCGGTGTTTCTCATCGCCGGAGAGTTAGCCGAAAATAATACAATGAACACGAAGATGAATTGTTCTTACAAAATATAAAACATTAAAACCGGCCTTCTACCAAAATAAAATGGCGGAGGAGAGGAATGACACGTGACTTATTCGACCAATCAGAGCGCACATTGCGTTTGGTTACCGCCCACTTATTATTTTACGGATGCGTTTCGGAAGTTTATAAATTTCCGGAAATGAGGGCGTAAAATAATACAATTTATCTCCCGTTTAGAATCCTTCGAAAGTTTATAAATTTCCTAGGAAATTTATAAATTTACGGTTCTTGTTATTTTCCGGTGACATCTATACTGTGTCTAACTTTTCGAAACATTTATGATTGTGTAAACATATTTCTGTCCACCATCCTCCTTCATGTTTAGGGTTAGCCACTAGACGATGGCGGATGTAAATATTGAGTCTAAGTGACGTGGCAAGAGAACGAACATAAATTATTCAGCAGCTGAAGTGGTCAGCCGCACTACGTCCACTGCTAAATAGTTTGATGATGATGAATAGCCTGAACATCAACTCACCGTAACTGAAGAACAGCTGATGAAACTGCGTTGCGAACGATGTGAAGAGACAGCCAAGTGCGGCGACCAACCCGCCGACGACGGCCGTGACGCGAGTGGACTTGCGCACGCACAGCGCCACCGTCACAGGAGATAGCGCTAGTGCTACACCCGCGGAAAGTGCACCGAGACATCCTGGAACCAAAAGAGAGGATAATGTAGTAAGGTCATTACTTTTGCAACAGCCGGACATAAAAATGCATTATTCGTGAGTGGGCATCAAATGTGTGCTTGCTGTTCAAAAACACTGGCACTGTGGGAAAAGATTCGTAGCGCTGATTTGATGAGCTATAGCTTGCAAGGTATGGTGATTCCTATTTAGCCTTCAACAAGAGAAGAAATGTTATGGGAATTTCTGGGGGCATGAACGCTAAAATCTTAAGCAAAAGCAACTTTTGTTGAATAAAATCGTTTTATAAATTTAAATTGTTCGGACTCCTGTTTGTGGCTGAAAATAAGGACCGTATGAAGTTTTATTACGATTGATTAATAAAGTAATTCATTAAAGATTATTTCATTTCAAGGGGTCGAGTATTCCGATAGTACTATCTGTAGATTAATAAACTAACTTGCGACGAATAGGAACTGTTCTAAAATTAGCTGAGAGTAAAGTGAAGTCCGGTGGAAGTCTTATGAATAAATTAAATACAGATTTAGCCTTAAAACTACTTTAGTTGAAACCTATTACAGTTGATAGTTACAACGTTCATTTGTCATCTCACGACGTGAAATATCGGATGTTCCTTCTTAATATTTGAGAATTAATTATCAAGGTTCCCAGTTGTCTGGTAACTGGATGTTGGTTATCTAACACTTTATTAATTAGAGATACCAGTATGATCCTGCACTCTCTTACGCAACTGTCGTTGCTCTGAATCGCTTATTCACAAGGGTTATTTACTTTACGCAAGCCGAGATCCCGAGTGAATACCCTGTTTATTAGGTACACTAACTTTGTTCCCGTTTTTTCGTAAAAACATTTTCTTGACCTTGACGTTAATTGGCCTTCTCACTGGACATCTAAAGGACTGTCCACACACTAGCCCATATTGTTATCTAGCAACAAAACTACTTACTCCTTGTGGAGTATAAAATACACATTTATTCTTGAAAGCATTCTTCAACTTGAAAATTGCAAAATATTTTTGGCTCGAACAAAATGGGAATCCTGAAAATTAGTAAAAGTTAAATTCGAGGACTTTTTCAATTAACTTAGTTGTTGAATGCTACACGCCAATTCAATATTCAATAAATGTTCACCATCATCCCTCTGGACCCGCGATTGGATCCACCAGACTGGGCTTTGAGCCTTTCCATAAAGGATTGGAGATGATTTCACAAAAGAACTCAATAGACATGTAAGTACATTACTAATTTGCTTGGTTGAATGCTAGTAGTTATTATAGAGTATCTTGGTTTGTTAAATAGCGTCTTGAAGTTGACACACGTATGACTAAGGCCCAAACAGCTGTCGGTACACGTTTTTTGTTTGCGAACGGATAACTCGTGATGTTTATTGTTATCCGCTGCCGTAAAGATTCGCCGGCATTCCGCCAGTTCCGCTACAGATATTGCGGAGTTCTGGCCAACATGCGATGTTTTGTTACGTCCAAATTACAAATCGCTTGATCCCGAACTGAAGTGTTACGGCCTTTGGCCGGGTTCAATGGGCAAGGGCTCAAGCCTCAAGGCTGTTCACATTGATTTGTAGACTGGCAAATATGTTTGGCAATATTGCAAGAGTCCCAGGGGTTTGACCAGTACGGTCATAACCATATATTGAAGGTTTTCGGAGGACTATTATCCAGCGAAATACCAAGCCTTTGCGGATGTTTATGGTGATGATGGCGCTTGGAAGAAGTATGATACTAACATTGATTGCAATCTTTAACTGCGTTCCCTAAAAACGGCCTTGAAGATTGTTTAGACTACCCAAATCCTGTTCTGTTAAAATTCACGTGAATATATACATGTTTTACTCAAATCTTACGTGTTAACAAAACGTTTTCCAAAACCTAATATTCCGTGTCTACTGATATGAAAGAAACCCTTCGCATATTCCCATTCCAACATCTTACCTGAAATTGATTTCTGGCCGATTCAGTGATCGAGATGAATTTGGACGGACTGTCCAATGAATAAGTAAATTTTATGCTATCCAGTCTCAGTCTCCGACACTCGAATGGAACAAATTTATTCCGCAAGTTCAGGCACGCTGAGTTGGAACACTATCGTCAAGTTGGACGGCCGTGATTTTTATTGGTTTAGTGGAAATCCTCGCTATTTATTTTCCCTTTTAGCGTTCGCTGTAATGAGATACGCTCGTAAAATGCTTCTAGTCTCGTTTTTTTGCGCTATCTCTGGTACTATCTAAGCTTCCCTAGTGACAATTTAATATAATCCTAAGTAAAAAAGCTTTTACTTCAAAAGAAAACTAACTCCGTATTTAATTATGTATGATATTGCATCTTGATCTCACGAATGAAACGGTGAATGGAAACAAAAGTGTTTTAAATGAGGCGAACAACATAGGTAATAAGTTAATATTATCTTACTATGGATAGAATTATTTCTGCCAGAAATTGAGCTTGGAGGTAGAGTTATGTTAGAGTCATGATATATCTGCTGTGATATAGTAAAATTTTACTATATAGTTTTTTTGGCCATCTTTGCTGAACGCCTGAAATCTCAAACTTCCGGTTCGTATCGGTTTAGATGAACCTGAGATTATTAGCCTTTTATAATTATCATTTAGCGCGAAAAATTAAATATCTTTCGAATCGTATATTTCGAAATGGGTCAACTGGGTACGGATTGGTCATCCACTTTTTTGGTTAACTAAAATAAATATTTAACGATGTATGACTCATCTTATCTTGATAGAACACAAGTACAAAACCGATACCAAAATGTACATCACCCTTTGACGTATCTGTTTAACTTTCTAAGATTGATTGGCAATTATTAAAACACAATAGTCTCGCTTTTCTGCGGTACATAAATTCCACTAACTTTGCAAAGTGAAACTTTTCACTAATACCTCAATAGTATGCGCTTTGGTTAACGTCGACTAATTTATCGCGAAGTTCGGAATTGTCTGCCAACTTCGGACACCAAGTCACAGGGTATTACCATTACTCATAAGAGGGCATCCCCACTTAATGCAGCAATTCTAGGAGACAATCATTCAATTGAGAATGGAGACTGTCAACAAACAGCTAAATTGAAAAAGTTAGAGGCTTCCAATCCTTTGGAGGTTCAACGACATTTTAACTTCAACAGCTACATCGTCTACCACATATCGTAATAAATCTGGATGTTGCCAGTTCTGATTTCTAGATTGAAGCTCAGTGCTATAAATCGTCTGCACCTATTTATCTTGTTTTGACATCGCTCATCAAGCCATCACTTGCTACGATCTCGACGAGTGTCTAGAAAAGACAAGTGTGGTTCAACAAAACATTTTAATCTTGCAGGAATTTCATCGTAAAGTTGAGGGACAGTCATTTTGTCATATCCTCTTCCTAAGTAAAGAAAATCAGTTAGGCTATCGACCTTAAAGTTATCATGATGATTGCTTGTTTGCAGGTAAGTGTGCCAAACTATTTTTAAAAGATGTAGTGCTATTTGATATTTCGTTCTTAAGCTACACTTTTCTCACAGCGTTTTACGTTTTTGTTGAAAATCCTGTTTACGGGGTTATCAAATTCACTTTATCTTGACACTTAGTCGTTTCGATTTGAAATTCCAATCCCGCTCGCAAATAAGTTTTCTGCGGAAGTCGCGGGGATGCTGTTTCGGTTTACATTCCCAACGTTTTGTAAACACGTAAGGGTGGCCGTTTTTCCTGTAACGACTTTTCCCATGAAAGGGTAGCACTAAAAGAAAATATAAGGCCGTAAATAAGGGATGGGCATCTTTAGAAGGCAACAGACGCAGTGGATCTTTATAACTATAATATTGTTGTAGCTCGTCCCGGTCGGTTCAAAATGTAGAAGTCGTGCTGGCTCGGCGTCTTCTTGTAAATAGTGGCAAATTGTCTATCTTAGACCGACTCATATCGGCTATATAGCCCACTATCGGCTGCGATTGCACATTCGATGAAATCAAATCGAAAACGTGACGAGGTTTCTTAAACTTTCCATTCAGAAGGAATCGGTGCTTAATTTCTTCCATAATAGGGTTTATAAACTGTTTGTGTGGTTTTTAAATACGTTTTTAAATTGGATCTGTTTTCAGGTACTTTCTTTTGCAAAGTTAGCTGTTTTTTTTCAAACGAAACATTTACTCAAATTGAAAAGCAGTTATGTTACTATCTTCTTTGTCTGATGTGTTGGTAAAGCCGCTCTTTGCTATCGTTAAAATGGTTTGTTGGAATGCATCCAAAATTACTTAGCTACGCCTAAACGTTTTTACCAAATAATTGAGATGAAACATGCCATAACTCGTTGGGCAAGTATCCGACATTTATTTCCTGTATTTGTCCAAAAGAGTATACTTTCCTTAATTTATCGCATGTTCGACTTGTGAAAGACTATCTCTCTTCTTTAGAGTATTGTTGTTTTTGTTTGTAATGGCTTTCTGAAAATACATATTTGTGAGAACGGAAGGGCCTAATCAAAAACTCTCATACTTAAATGATTTTGTTATGTGTTGATTTATTTTAACTTAATATTTCTCAATATTTAAATAAAATATTTGACACAATGAAGTGCGAGTTTAGTTTTCTTTTGACAATGACTTCAAAGTTGAAAACAAAAGAGTAATTTCCCATTTAACTACGCAATAACGCAAATAAGAAGAATTAGTTCTTCAATTTTCCAATGAAAATAGATATTCGTCTATCCTACTAATAGTCAATTGAATACTGAATTTCGGCCCCTCACTACTTTGGCGTGGCGTGGGTCATCACTATAAAAAAAGATGGCTCTATTCTCTCTGGTGACGCTTGAAGAATTACGGTTACGAAGTTGCGATCTCCTTGTTTAAAATAATACAAGGAATAGTTTATTGTGCTGTAAGTTATATTCTTCTAACAGAATTCAGAAGTGGATGTGACGCTCGCCCAAATACAATTGGTTCGTGCGAAGCTTTGAATAATCTGGATTCGAAACAAGCTACAACGTGACTTGCTGAACATCGCCATTTTTCAGAAATATAATGAACATTATTTCGTTTTCCTCGGTCTCATAAAATGATCGACGCTTAATGTGCTAGTGTAAATGTTTGCCTATATTATATGATTAACTGCTGTGAGTTGAAAACGCTAAAATCTAAATGAAAGTTAGCATGCGTTTATGTCAAAATGGCGTGCATGAACTGTAATAATTAAAGCTTGGGTGAATGCGTGTTTTGGCTTATGAGTTTCCTGGTCAATCAAGATAAGTTTCGTATTTAAAGTGTTTGTGCAAAGTGTAGTGAAAGGAAGATAGCTGTGCATACTCAATGATAAGTATCTGGAACTGAATTGGTGAGAACTTTTAACCTTTTTATTTTACTGCAAAGAGTATTGCAAAACAAACTGTGAAATTTGGAACTACTTTAGCAGTCTGGAAATCAGTGAAACATACTAAAACCTTAGGAATTTTTAATAAAAACTAATAAGAGACTGCAGTGTGCATTAGTTTAATGAATCATCCTAACTCAAGATTCTCTATTGTGCACTGTGATTGATGTACTATTGTGAAACAATAGATAGTGTCGAGATTACATTAGTGTAAATATTCTCTTGTAAGATGGGACGACAGCACAAACGTTCAAGGTCTACCAGTTCTTCATCTTCAAGTCATGATGATAGGAAGCGAAGTCGATCAACAAGAAAACAGATAAGAGAATTAAAGAAGAGAGGTTTAAGCGTTGCGGCGCTGGAGCAGTTAATTAAAGAGTTAAAAAGAGATGCCAATTATCACAATGAAAATACCCAACATCCAGGTAACACTAGTGAAGCTGTGGAGTTTGGCCCTTCAGAGATTGTTACCCCAAACAATAGTGTTCCACCAAGTGATACTATATCAAACAAGCAGCTAAGAAATTTGAGTGAGAATATACAATGTCAATCGGTACAAAGTGACGTTATGGATCATACACCCTCACCGGGTACCCCTATTTCTAGTAGTCAAAAAGGGAGTGGTACAATCATAAGATATATGGGTCGCAGTGATTTCATCCCTGAGTTCGATCCTCAGAATTCTTCTGTTTCAATTGAGCATTGGATTCGCAATCTTGAGTCAGTAGGGAAAATTCATGGATGGGATGAGAAAACAACCATTTGCTATTGTACATCTAAATTGGCTGGGTATGCGAAAAATTGGTATGAGAGACAGATATTTTACGATGTGAGTTGGCATGACTGGAAAACAAAGTTGATAAAAGCTTTTCCTTTTACCAAAAATAAATTATCCCAAATCAGAGAGTTGGTGAATAGAATTAAATTATCTAATGAGGACCCAATCAAATTTTACTATGAGAAATTGGGAATCGGAATGTCTTGCAATATGACTGATGATGTGATCACTGAGGCCATCATAGGGACATTAGGGGACAAATTGATGGAAGTTGGGGCGGTTTCAGCGCGATGTCAAGACACTGTAACATTGCTTAAATATTTAGCTAGTGTAAAAACATCTTCAGTTCTTTCTGGAAACAATAGTTCAGATTATGTAAGAAATGAAACCAAACAGCATTTTAGTAACAAAGGTTCCAAGTTTGAAGTTAAATGTTTTCAGTGTGGCAAGACTGGCCATAAGGCACGAGCATGCAATAGTGCAATGAGCCGAGAAATAAAATGTAACTTTTGTAGTCGTTTCGGACACAAGGAAGCACAGTGTTCATTTAGGAAGAAAGGAATACGATATTGTTCTTATTGTAAAGTCAAAGGGCACACTTTCGAAAATTGTACTAAACACCGGGGCTCTACAGGTGTACAAAACCAACTTGTTAAAAGAGTTCAGATGGTTTGTGGAGATTCTTCTGATAGAAAATATTTTAAGACTGTTAAAATAAACGGAATTTCCACAGAAGCTTTTCTTGATTTTGGAAGCTCTTGTAATACAATGAGAAAATGTTTTGCTGAACAGTTGTGTTTAGAAATAAAATCAGATTGCTCAGTGGTGATTAAGGGTTTTGGTGATGCTTTAACAAAGCCTCTAGGTATTGTTACAGCTTTGCTGATTGTAGATGATGTGCAATTATTAAGTAACTTCCTGGTTGTGCCCGATGAAGTCCAGGATTTTAATGTATTGGTGGGACAACCATTCACTGAATCGGAAAATGTAGTGGTAGTCAAAACTTCTTCTCAGCTGAGAATATATGATGGTCATGTTCTGCCTGGCTTATCAGAACTATGCGAGGGCATCACTAAAATCAGTTTGTATCCTTCCTGTGATGTTCAACTGTTCCCTGGGATGAATAATATTTTAGCGCGTTCAGAACCTGCTGCAGATGGGAATATTAAGCTAAGAGCTAGTGAACATAGAGAGCCTATGTTTGAAAAAGATATTATAGGGGGAGAAATTGAAGATATTGGCGGGCAAGTGATGGTCAAAATCATAAATAGGACAAACAAAATTATAGAATTAAAAGAAGAGAGTTGCATTGCAAGAGCTGATTTAGTGCCAGCGCAATCAAATAATGAAATTAAGTGTGGTCCTTCTCTTACTGAGAAAAATAAAACAGCCTTAACTGAATTATTAAGAAAATTTTAACATTGTTTTTCTGGCAATGGAGTAGAGATGGGCGACTGCAACATTGAAATGACAATTAAATTGACTGATGATAAAGTAATCAATTACAAACCGTACAGGGTGTCTTACCATGAGCGAGAAATAATAAGAACCAAAGTGTCAGAATTATTGTCAGCAGGCATAGTTGAAAAGTCTCACTCCCCGTATGCAAGCCCAGTATTGCTAGTTAAAAAGAAAGACGGAGACTACCGTATGTGCGTCGATTACCGAGCACTCAATAAAATTACTGAAAAAGAGCGGTATCCACTACCAGTTATTCAAGATGTGCTGGATATGTTAGCTGGAAAGAGAATATTTTGCTGCTTGGACCTGGCCAATGGCTACCACCAAATTAGGATAGCTGAGACGTCTCGACCCTATACGGGGTTCGTAACCCCAGACGGACATTATCAATATCGCATGATGAGTTTTGGTCTCTGTAATGCACCTGCTGTATTTCAACGTGCCATGAATGAAATACTAGAACCAGTTATTCACCAGTGTGCGGAGGTATATATTGATGACGTGATCCTGTGGGGCTCGGATGTAGAAGATTGCCTCCAAAATTTGCATAAGGTCCTAAAATTGATAGATGCTGCCGGTGTAAAGTTGAAACGCAGCAAGTGCTTATTCCTCACAGAAACGGTTGAATACCTTGGTCATGAAATCTCTGAGGGTGAGATCCGTCCATCTTCTCTCAAAATAACGGCTGTAAGAGACTTTAGAACTCCTACGAATATCCACGAGCTAAGACAGTTTTTAGGTTTGGCGAGTTACTTCAGGAAGTTTGTGAGAAACTTTGCCGTCATAGCATTGCCTTTGACAAAGCTAACCAAGAAAAATGTGGAGTGGTCCTGGGGGCCATCTCAAGATGACTCAATGAAAACCATTAAAACAATACTTACCTCCGATCCTGTGCTTATCATTTTCAGTCCCAATAGAGAAACACAATTACACGCTGATGCATCTAAATGGGGTTTTGGTGTAGTCCTTTTTCAGAAGGTAAACGATGTAATGAAAGTCGTGGCGTATGCAAGCAGGAAAACGACTGTGGCTGAAGAAAAATACCATAGTTTTGAATTAGAAGCCTTGGCAGTAGTTTTTGGCATACAAAAATTCAAAATTTATGACACTGGTTTAAGTTTTATTGTTGTGACAGATTGCTCTGCTTTGCGCCTGGCGTGGTCTAAAAGAGATTTATCTCCTCGTATTGCTCGTTGGTGGCTCGACTTGCAGGAATACAACTTTGAAGTAGTGCATCGGCCCGGAACAGCGATGACACATGTTGATGCTCTTAGCCGTAACCCAGTGCGGGTTCATCATATTGAAGAAAAGGAGTTGATCGATGTATTACAGGAGAGTGATGAAGGCATACAAAACATCATGAATAGCATAACAAGCCAATTAGAATCAGGTAAAGGAAAAGAAAAGGGAGTAGTCAAAGAATTCAAGGTGGTGGATAAGCGCTTGTGTAAAGTAATTAATAATGGGGACTTGAGGCTTCGTATTCCATTTCTTAGTACTTCCAAAAGGTGCCAGATGGCACATCTTAAAGATTTATCATGATGATAATGGCCATATGGGAGTAGAAAAGTGTTTGGAGGCTGTAAAGGCGAAATACTGGTTTCCGAAAATGGGAAAATTTGTAGAAAAGTATGTTACCAGTTGTATCGGTTGTCAATTTTCCAAGAAACCAACAGGCAAACAGCCGGGATTGTTACATCCTATTGCTAGAATACCAACTCCATTTCATACCTTGCATGTGGATCATTTGGGACCATTTAACAAGAGTAATGGCAAGACATACATTTTTGCAATAATTGACGGGTTTACAAAGTTGGTTTGGTTGGAAGCTGTTAGCTCTGCAAATGCAAGGGGGGCTACAAATGCTTTGGAAAGAATGAGTTGTGTTTTTGGATACCCAGTTCGAATTATTAGTGACAGAGGTGCAGCGTTTACAAGTCGTGATTTTAGTAAGTTTTGTCTGGAAGCTGGTATAAAGCATGTCCAGAATGCTGTGGCGTGCCCACGAGCAAATGGGCAAGTAGAGCGACTAAACCGGACTATTCTAGCTTCACTAACTGCTCAAATGGGAGAAGACCAAAAGGGGTGGGATGGATACCTTTCCAAAGTTCAATTGGGAATTAACTCTACCGTGGCAAAAGGTACAGGAAAATCTCCTTTGGAGCTCCTTTGTGGGCTCAGACCCCGTCTCGCTGGCGAGTTGCAAGGACCTACGCGTTCAGTGACTGCGGTGACAGATATTAGAGCGGAGGCGGCACAGTGCATTGAGAACAATGCTTTGAATATGAGCACGAGGTATAACCGAAAGCGTCGCAATACTAAGCCGATTGATGTCGGGACTTTAGTGATGGTAGAGCGTAAGATCCTAAGACCCGGTTTGGCAAGTGGAAAATTAGTGCCACGGTATGCGGGACCGTATAAAGTCAATGCTATATTGCCGCATGATCGGTATGAGGTGGTTTCTGTCGCACGTTCGAAGAGACCTTATAAAGCGATTGTTGCTAGAGATAAAATGAAGAAGTGGCGTTACAGGAGTGAAACGTCTGAAGAAGAAGAAAAAGAACTAGTACAATAGTAATAATAATAATAATAATTAAAAAAAAAAACAAAAAAAAAAAAAATTAAAAAAAAAACAACAATTAAAGTTAAAAAAAAAAAAGAACAAGAAAAAAAAAGGAGAGCAGAGGACATTGTGTTATAACCGCGATGTGGCCGTCAGGGGAAAGCATCGGCGACCGGTTTGACAATGCCTCTATAAATGATTAACCGCGATGTGGCCGTAAGGGGAAAGCATCGGTGACCGGTTAGAGAGTCAAATTTAATGATATTGTATTACAACCGCGATGTGGCCGTGAGGGGAAAGCATCTGAGACCGGTTGGAAAGTACATCGAAATTATGGTATTGTATTATAACCGCGATGTGGCCGTGAGGGGAAAGCATCGGTGACCGGTTAGAAAGTGAAATTTAATGATATTGTATTACAACCGCGATGTGGCCGTGAGGGGAAAGCATCGGTGACCGGTTGGAAATAAATTTTAACGATATTGTATTATAACCGCGATGTGGCCGTGAGGGGAAAGCATCGGTGACCGGTTAGAAAGTGAAATTTAATGATATTGTATTACAACCGCGATGTGGCCGTAAGGGGAAAGCATCGGTGACCGGTTGGAAAACATTTGATGATATTACAACCGCTATGTGGCCGTGTGGGGAAAGCATCGGTGACTGGTTGGAAAGTAAATAAAAATAATTATTATATGGTATTACAACTGCGATGTGGCCGTGAGGGGAAAACATCGGCGACCGGGTTAAGAGTAATAATGAATGACAATCCACCGAGAGGTGGCCAATTGAGAATTGCATCAGTGACTGTTGTATTGGAAATACAGGTGCAAGAAGAATGTAATGATGTTGGAAGCAAGTCGTCGCGAGAAAAGCTCAAACGGGAAAACGAGGTGTCAAGAAAACTACTATATGCCACAATTTCCTCCTTCGGGACGAAGGAGCTGCAGGATGGCCGAACTAATAGTCAATTGAATACTGAATTTCGGCCCCTCACTACTTTGGCGTGGCGTGGGTCATCACTATAAAAAAAAGATGGCTCTATTCTCTCTGGTGACGCTTGAAGAATTACGGTTACGAAGTTGCGATCTCCTTGTTTAAAATAATACAAGGAATAGTTTATTGTGCTGTAAGTTATATTCTTCTAACACTACAACTAAACCAATTGCTACAAAAGGTTTCCCAGTTGACGTAATGTGCTTTGCGTGCTACGGCCGATGAAATAAATATTTTGAAAAAAAAAAAGAAAAATATTTATTTCTTTAACAATAATTAAATATGGCTATGCAGAGATGGACTCTTTCTATCTTTCTTTTTATTTTACCCACGTCTCAGTTCTCGTCACCAGATACAAAGATAAAGACGCAGAGATGGAGTCTTTCTTTCTTTCTTTTTATTTTACGCGCTATGCTAGGAACATTCCTTCCTATCAATGTCATTAAACCACGCATTCGATATAATTGCTTTGTCTTGTAATTGCCTTACCAAATTCAATAAGAGCCTCTGTTAATAAATCTCGGGTCGCAAATTATCGCATTAACCCGAAAATGCGTGCGGGCGGAAAGAAACGCGAAAATTATAATCGCTCGTCATCGCCGCGTCGTGTCGCGTTATCGCGCTGTCACCGAACCGAAACATATTAAATGTCCTAGAGATGATAAATGTACGACGAGGTCGTGCGCGTTCGCTCGTATCTCCTGCTCCTGTCCGCGTCGATCCTAATAAACGATTGGGTATGATTGACAGGGTGGTCCGCCCTTAGTCCTGTAGTCTGGCTGTAAATTGCGGGCTATATTTTTCGATAAGACGGGTACAAGCACAGAAATACGAAGCTTTAGTAAAGAACTGCCTGAAGTGATATCTAGTAGGTTTGCTATGATAACCAATAAAGGATTAAATAGTCACTTGATAAAATAGAGAAACAAATGATAGGCAATTTTATATAACTAATATCATTCGGACCGTGTTTCACCTATAATTCTTATTAAGCTTTGCTTTCCAAACATAGTCAGCAAGATTACGAGACTTGCACATTTTTCTGTTTGTTAAATCATATTAAGTACCATATTTTTAGAAACCTTTGCGGACCGCGAGTCATTTATTAGTCCTGCATTCACTGTTTATATTGTCCTCAAACAAATTAACGGGTGTACGTTGTTTCTGAAGAGACAAATGATGACAAACATGACGAAGCTATGGAACCTCTTTTATATGTTTTGAATACATCTATGTATTATACCTAGTTCCCTACCTAACTGTCGCATTCCTTACATTACGTGTTCTTTTACTGTAATAGTTTATTACATCCGGCAAAAAGGAAAAATACGCTGTAACGAGAAGAATCGTCGATTTTATGCTGCCAGCGTGAAAAACCAAAGGATTAAATACCTTTAAGCACCGAGAAAGATCTCAAAGACGGCCATTATTCCGGCCAAAAGGATCATCTATATTCCTACTTCGTCCGACAACGAGAGGGTTTACCGATAAATGTCTTGCGCGGAAACAATAATACTTCGCGTATAACGGGATCATTCAGGAACAGTTATTCGGGGAAGCAGGAAGAATGTCTCCAGGAATGTTCCCAGATTGGTCTCATTTATAGAACGCTCATTGTAGCTACGCCAACTCGCCTCGCCAGACCAGTTAAAGTAGGTACTTGCTTATTGTGCAGTTAGCTAAGACATTTTCTCACGAGGCACGACTATATCCCGAAAGGGGCAGTCAGGGCACACTGATCGTTGTCGTCATGGTGAACGGAAAATTCGGAATGCCACGTTTCGCAGCGTGAATTTAAACTCAACGTTGTAAGGGACCTATCGCCGTTGCTTGTTTTCCAACACCAGTATGCACAATGAAGAAACAAAGAAAGGGAAAGATATTTAAGCGGTTATTAAAAATGAATTACTTGCCATAATATTTGGCACTGTGTATCTACACTACACAGCGCAAAGCCACAGCCGAAACAGGTGCCATGCAACTGGACCCCTGTAAAACCATTCACCGGGAGGCAATACAGTAACCAGGAGGTAACAGTAAGAGATGCCAAAACTATAACTTCCGTCCACAATTCCAACTAAACATGTCCAAACAATAAAAGGAAATGTAAGTACGACGTTATAAACGTTGTATCATTTTGGCACAAGCACATCTATTCAGTTACTACGGCAACCATTTAGGATCATTTATGAACTACCTACGTCTCAGTCCTCGTCGCCAGATACAAAGATAACGACTCCATTTCACAAGGTAATCGATTCTTGACGATGCCCAACGCACATTATCTGTATTTATTGACTGTTATTTTTATGACCCCTTGGGTAACTCAGACAGGGCGAACACTTAGATAAAATTCTAGTTCTTGGAACATTTGGTATAGGTACTCCAACCCGCTTTCTGTTAATACAATGCTAATATTACGCAGGAATTCCGCATTTTCTTATAACGACTATAGTTTTCTTAATTGAAACTCAAATGCTTAGTTTCCAGAACAGAGATGTCTGTCTATCAGTTTGATGGCTCATTGTTTTGTAAACATTGTATTTTGAAGTGAAGCCGGCCTGCCCTGACTGGTTAGAAAAACAAATGTCTGCATATTTTAAAACCTCATTTTGTAATCTAAGCAAGTGTGGTAGTTACCGCATATTTGCTTAGCTTTCATTTTAAAGACAAAACAATGTTGAAATTCCCCAAAAAAGAATGTAAGAACCAGATTTACTTACAAAGCGAAGCTTGATGTGCTAGACGAGATATGATGCATTCATTCAGCTACGTTTGCAAATTTTCTGCTTCGCCGAAAGTCTCCAAAATACGTACGTCTGATTTTATTTGAAACATTTTACGTAAAACCCTGAACACTCTCCCCGAATGATCATTCACAGAAATAAAAGAGTTATATGACTCAAACCGTCTGTATGTTCTTACACGACTTTCATCCCATAACTTTCAATTCGTCTCAGCATTAACTGGATCCTAACAATAACAAAACCGATGTTTATGAAAAACGACACCATTTTTCTCGAAGTAAATGATCTCGCGTATTGTCAAAGTTTCAAAGGTTCTATGATTCACTCCTTTGTATATGTAAGTATACACCACTACTTTTTAAGTATATCTAAAAATTTAATGGGCTTATCACTACCCGTTACTGAACCTAAGAGTGCAGAAATAATTTTTAAAATGTCATAGGTTTTCAAGATATTGAGGTTTGTTTAAATCCTAAAATTGCATGCAAATCATGGCCTAGTAGAATCAGTGTTCATTCATGTTCGGTCAACCCACGAGAGCAAGCGAGAAAGAGAGATAGCTCCTCTCTCTCTTTCTCGCTTGCTCCCGCCGCGCCTGCCGCCTATCTACATTACAGCTGTTATTTTTGATAACAATTACGTAAAACGGGAATATTACTAATAACGAGTAATTATTCACGAAACGTCTAAAAAAATCGGGGCCAAAACAGGTAAAAGTAACTTTGGTGTAGGCATTTAACAGCTGATTTCCAAACTTACATGCATTTTATTTATCCTTCAAGATGGCAGCCTTCATTTCATTACTCGTATCAACACAGTGACGCGTACGTTTCATTAAATTGGTTTCCAGTGAAAGAAGCGATGTTTAAACAGTTCAAAACACTAACTTTACATTTTAATCACACCCGATTAGGTATTCTCACTGCACAAAAAACACCTTTAGCGTAAGTTCAGGCGAGTGTGCAGGCCAGGCTCTAACAGGACCCACCACTGCACGCCTAATTCCTGAAGAATCTACCTGGATCGTTGTAACACATAACTTTTGTAAATACGGTGGTCTAGTCCACCTTCACTGAAACGTAGATGAGCATTTACTATTGTAGGTACTGTTGTTTTATTGTAACCTAAAGCGGCTCGCTTGTTCTCACCACATTAAAAGAACACAGGTACGACGTCGTTCACATAACTCAAAACTGGTAACTAGGTATTCGACAATAGCCTGAAATCGCAAAATAAACGCACGCACGCGGTTCGCTTGCAATTTGGCACTGTTGTTATTATTTATTTTTCGGTGCGGTGCGTGCTGGCCCGGCCGGTCGCGCGGTACTGGGAGCGCTCCCACTCCCGCGCGGCGCCTCTTTGGGGTGAACGTCCTAGGTAGGTACTTCCCCGCGCCACAAGACACGCGCATGCGCGATCTATTTCATTAAGGTTTTACGTGGCTTAGAGCGAGCGAGTTTACACACGCGTGCGCATCATTGTGTGTGTGACTCTGTTCTGGATATAACCAATAATTACTATTTTTGATGGATAATTATTGGATTTTGATTTTTGAATTTTTAACAGCAGAAATATGTTCAGTAACGTGTAAAGAAAGCCCTATTTTTTTTTTAGATGTACTTAAAAAGTAACCGTGTATAGGTACGCAAATAAAATGTTTGAACCTACGAACCGTGTAGCGGAAGCAGAAATATTGAGGAAGAAGTGATATAAAATCTGAGATTACAAAGAACTAACTGTTTGCACATTGAAGCAAATGTTATAAACTTCAATAAAAAAACTATATTTTTCGTAAAACTTTTTAAACTCTTTAGAGACAATACTACCACGACACACGTTGATGAGTTTCTTTGTTCAGAAAACTTTGCAGACCCATTTAATGAACATTTACGTTTTATTCTTGAAACATCTTCATTGGATGTGGATACAAGTTGAAATTTTCTCGAAACAGAGATGTTGATTATTGGCGACTCCTATGGGGTTCCTATTGGGATTCCCTAAATCTGACCCAGCTTTGGGAAGAAATCAAAACCAGGACTCGTGCCAAGATATCTTTTTCTTATTAACAACGTCAAATATGAATTTCATTCCAAAAAGGGTCCATTCGTGGACATTGATATAATTACAAACTTTTTTTATCAATCACATCTCATCATCATCGTGATCTATCTGATGTAGAGTTAAAAAAAAGAGTCCTCCTCGAGTTTCCTCGATCCTAAATTGGATTATAAGATAAGATATAAGTGTGTTTGTGTAATCATTTTAGATAAATTGGTTCACTGATGTTCAAGTTTTGCTTACATTCTGAAACACGCGCACACAAAAGTCTCAATCATTAGACCAGTGAATGCATTGTCTTTTGTGCACAATTATTTTATTACATACCTGCTTGCATCCGCACCTGGGGCCCGAACCGTTTCACAGCTTCCACGGCAAGCACAGCCGATGCTTGATGCAGCCCATGTGCCAGGAGTTGCGCAATTGTTGCTGCAAATGCGACGCCCCACCCCCACCCCCCTTCCGGGTAGTAGTGGCGCGTAAGTGTGAGTAGTTGCCTTGGGTCGAGCTTGGCCTGCCGCGTGGGCGCGTTGCTTGCCTCCAGCACCAGGGGTAACGACCTTGTGCGCAGCAGCGGCGCGCCGCCCGACGACCATGACTCTTCCATCAAAGCGCGCGCGCATCATGCGCAGACACCATCACCGTCTCGCATACACACACAAGTTCATGTCCGTACACCCATAGTCACAAGGAGCTATTTAAACTTCCAATTTCATTGATTCGTCTAGTGAAAATGTTTTAGAGTAATTTGCTGTCGTCTAGTAAGTTAATTGTTCTGTGTTCGTTTTTACTCAAAACTTGCCACTACTTTCTGATAGCAATAATTAACTAACCAGTGATCAATCGCATGTCAAGTTCAGTGATGTCCTAGTTGTTTTTTTTACCTATTTTACATATTTTGACATTGCTTTGACAATGACAATTTGACATTCCGTTATTTTCAAGAAGCGTAAGTGAAATCTATTTGCAACGTTTCAGCAAACTACGGCAGTGACCTTTGTTTCAATCGTAGTTAGAAGTTCAATAATAATTATTAGTCCATTAATTGTTAGGTATCTCCAAATGCCAGAATCATTATAAGCGGTTGTACACACTTGATTGACAGTAATAATAGGCACCCTATGTGCGAGTAATAATTAGAAAGTACCGTACACCTATCACAATTTGCATTGTCTTAAACAAATTGTGCCATCTTGGAAAAAAATACTGCTTAGTAAGTCAAACTTTAATGAATAAATCACTCCAGAATGAGGTATTAACTATTAAAATACAGGAAATAAATGCCCATTAATTGTTTACGGAGTGGGTAGTTCGTATAATCATTGTCATAGATATCAGACGTTTTTTTTTTGAATTTTCGTCCAAATAAAACAAGAATTGTAAGATTTCGCTAAAAATCTGTTAAAAGAGTGTAATAGGAGAATCATGTTCTGTTTGGTTGGCTCGAGGCGTAGCGAATGGGTAGTTTTACGAGTGTAGGGCCGGATACTCGTAAGTTGTTAGCGGAAATGTGAAAGCTTCTGTAGACAGCACGTTATTATACGGTATTAACTTCAAAAACCTTCACCATAGGAATTTTCCACTTGGTGTTCATTTTCGGAGAATATTTTATTCATAAAATGTTATCAAGAGATAATACAAGTATAGCCTTATCTGACAAATCTTACCAAAAAACGAATTTTAATATTATGTATTTGAGAACTGCTATAACATCACACTACAGCTTACACTTTCTACAAATGAAGATTAAGATATACTTTAATAAATAATTGCTATATATAAATAGTCTTTAATTCAGACTCGATTTTTGTCCATATTTATTATTCATCGTCCAATGTCACACGACACCTATTGTATTTACGATCTCACTGCATGTCCTACACCATGCTTACACCACAAAGTATGGTCACCTAAGCGGTACAAAATAATGCTTCCCTAAAAAAATCCTTCCATAAAAAGTTACAACTTCATTCAATATTGTCTGAATGATTACCACCATATATCTCCGCAGTAATAAATAATTCTTTCAGGCCTTAAAATATAGCCTGCACAATTAAATTGTAACAATGATCTGCGTAAGCTGGCTGGATGTTCGGCAAGATTTAATGGGTTCGGTTCAGTGACATCGTTCCAGAAGATTTATGTAAGTGCGGCAAACCTTCTCCCGCCATCGGAACGGGCGTTCTGACCAGACGGGTGTGTTACACTCGATATTTTATCTATAGACATGTTACTTAGCGGTTCATACTGCGTATAAAGAAAAAAATACCATTGGTCTGTTTTTGGTTGGTCGTTCACGTACAAAACATCAAATGTGGAGAATTATTTCCAATCAGGGGAGGGAGCAGAATAAATTCACATTTTAGGATACAGCTGCGCATGTGATTAGTGTCTTAGAGCTATCGATTACACGATTTATTGAAATTTAACAGTAGTCTAAAATTACCGAAGCAATTTGGGCAGTCTTGTCAACAGAAAGCGATCTCTTTAGTGGAATGAAGGAGCAACAAAATATGAATAAAATCAAAATTAAAAAAATATTCTTCTAAAATTAAATTATCTTGCTACCTTACAGCTTTAGTCTGCTACAAGGTACATACGTTGCTTCATTTTTATATTATCGTCCTTCAAACTACGTAAACGAGCAGATAATAAAATATTGGTGCCCTGAATATGGAGTTCAGTTTACTATTATTGGTATAAATGAATCCTTCAATATTGGCTCCGGTCTCGTTTGATAGGATTTTTGCTTACAATTTTACGAGCAAAGCAGCGATAGAAGTAAAATGAAAAGCTGTAAAACTGAGATAAATTTACCTGTGTTCTGAACATCATGGTACCTACAGTTGGGATGCATTTTATATTGTCTTTTTAATTTCAAACAAACCCCTTCGATTGTATAACGATGATTGATGTTGACGATTGTGTAAGAATATTCAGAGGCACACTGACTGGTTGCTGTCAGGGGAAACGGAATATTAAGAAACCCACAATTCGCTGACTGAATCAGAACCTTTCGTTTTATTTAGAATTTAATTTCAAACGAATAATAAGAAGTTATGTAGAGACAAAAAAACATCAATCAAATTCGATATAAGTAATATTCGATTCGATACGAGTCAATATCTTAAAAAACTCATGGTTCTAAAAATACCTGAAGCGCTTTGCCCGACTTCGCAATTGAATCCAAAACCAGGATCACTGGCACTTAAACCAGGATTATCATCACTCAGCGACCGATTACAAGCAATTATTTATTTTACTACCACATTGGACCACATCAAAGCATATTGACTCAGGTTCGGCGAACGTAAATAACTAAATACACACTGAGCCGTCCGTAAAATATTACGAGGTAATAAAGTAGCTTTACGAAGTTGTAATGTGTGGTACAAAAGTGCTTGCCCAATATGAATGAACGGTGCAAAAATATCAATCGACTCCGTCACGACAATCAAAACAATATTTACCGTAGTTCCAAGAGTAATTTATCTTAATTGAAGGTTTGTCAATAAAGTAACTCTTGCGCAGACACCGTTAAATCTGAGATGCGCACGAGAGGATTACATAACACTATTACAGGCGTGTCCCTTAATAAAACAATTATTTTTATTGCTCTTGGCTGCAACCTGTATTTGAGCGAAATTTATGCAACAGATATAAATTTTATATTTTATTAATGCACAGTCACGAATATGCAGAGGTGGCTTTAGGTATGTTGGTATGGCAGAGTTCTACTATTAGGCTTCTGGGGTCAATTACAGATTCTGTCTGTCTGATCATCTGTACGTTTTTGATCATCATCAAAAACGTACTTAAATAAAATCCTAATGAAGAGAGCAAGATGTGGTGCAGAATCGATGGTACATTTAACTAGGACAACTTTTGTTAATCTGAAAAATAAAGCACTAAGATTTTTGCAATCAGGAGAGTATTTACTGAAGATCCATAGTTGTTTATAACTGTGTTTTAATAAATTGCTATTAAACGTGTTATGAAACCATAGGTGTTATTGTGGTTACCAATATCGTGCACGATAGGTATGTATACCTAAAGAACATAGAAGTTGTGGTCAGACTACAGTAGATTAATCACTAGGAAAAGTTCTTCCTTATTTAGGTACCAGAGATATTTATCCAAATGCGTACGTTCGTGAAATTGCCGCTGACATATCTAACGAAAATCTTGTATAAGGAGTTACGGCTTACGCGTTATTTGCTTTCAACGTACTTATATTTCATTTGTAGATAATGTCCTGGCGTATTAATGTTTTGCGTTCAAGTTATGGCCTGTTAAATGGCATGGAAACCGAGAAGATATCTGACGGAGAAGTCGTGGTGAGATCTAGATAGCGGCGAGATTAGATGGAACCCTGTTTGTTGTTGAGGATTTATCACGAAACATTATCGTGGCAAAAACTTGTCTGACGCCGTATTTGCCTACTTTGTTTTACTTATCATCTGCTGAAAGTTGTTTTCTTCCTCTGTCTATTTGCATACACTTTTGCGAGATGACGAGATGACTTATGATTTTGGAGCTGTAGCTATCTAAAGGTGTACGAAGATACGATTTAACATGTAATAAAACTTCTAACTTAACAGTATGTTATATCTCTTTAGCCGACTGATGCGGACTCGTGGCAAACCTAATAAGCTATATAGAAATGAGCTGGACTCACATTTGGCATAATAGACACACCGTAGTTCTGGATTATAAAATGGTAAGGAGGCTTCAGCACAACAGTGGTAAAAATAAACCCTCAATGAGGAAAACAAATTGCTTACATAATCAATTAACGTAATAAAAATACAAGCTAAAATAGATTAAACCAAATTAGATTTGGCTTTAACTTTGAAATCCTAGTAGGTGGGCTATTTCTATACCAGCGTTAGCAAATTGAGCACATAAATAACATTTACATAATCATCTACCTTATTTATGAACACTTAACAATCACTGGCGTTTTATGAAGTTAGCCGACCTTTAAGTGCCAATTAACAATTAAGTGTAATCTGACCTCATTGGTTTCTAACATATTGGGGTTATAAATCTTATTATGCAACGCGTGGTATTGAAAGATAGTACCGATAGGCATTAATAAGGTCGTAAAACAAGAACTCGTTACGCTATGACAGGGGTGCGACCGTCTTCAAGCAGGGAACCTTTATGGCCTTCATATCTCCATAATACAGTGAAGTTTGACTGGCCCGTTGGCGAAATGGGTAGAGATCATGGTCATAGCGCCGAAGATTGTAGATTGAATCCCCTTTCAAGCCAAACATTCATGTGGCAGTTCAGTACCTAGACAGAGAATTAAGTATGCTAAGCGGTCAGACCAATGATGTTGGTGTAAAGTTGAAACGCTGAAGCGTCTCATGTCAAAATCAATATAACTATATTCGAAGCCTATTGCAGAATACTTTCAAATCAATGTCAAATATATGGAACCAAACAAAATATACCTAAATAAAAAAAGTCATTAATTTTTAAATATTTCTATATTTATGCACTGTACTTGCTTTACAGTATTTACGTTATCGGATGTTCCCAGCATAGGCTGGGATTTCATTCCTCGAAAAATGCGTACTGCAATCAGACATGTAATCCGCTGAAGATTTGTCTGACTGTAGAACATTCAATATTATGACCAATTTGTTGCACTTTTTCTGACTGTCGCAAGTTTTCAGTTTGGACAGCGAAATATTGCAGAGCGCGTAAAAAGTTTAAAGTTTTAACTTCAAAGATTCGTCGTCAGATATTAAGCAATTTGTTTTAAAATGTGAAATATTATCGCCATACTTATTAAGCATAAGAAGTAAGCTAACTCTTTCTTTTTACTTACAAAAGGTTGTTATGAAATTGTCATGAAAGTTTTTAAGTAAACATTTTTTGGAAGTTCATAAATAATGTTTTTAATTGAGTGCAAGCACATGAATGCTTATAGTGGGTCATATATATAATATCGGTATTGTTACAACAGATGAAAAGTTTGCTAAAAGTGAAGCAGATATCAATAAATGTTGACATAAAAGGCGATGAACTGTTACTGTTTTTTAATAATTTTGGTGAAAATGCTAAAGAATAAGACTATGAAGTTACGGATGGGATAGATAATAGTTAAGACAGAATGACAGGAGGCTGAGTTTGGGGCGGCTTTCCTCTGATGTTGCCTCTTGATATGGGACTCGACTGGAACGATAATTGCAAAGGAGACCCAAGTAGAGGGCATTAATGAGGATGTCACGAGTATCTGTGACAATGTGTTGAGGCCTTTAATTAAGATAAAAGAACAAAAACCACTTGGCAGGAATTGAACGTTGTTGTATTTTCGACTGTTTATATGAAACAAACTCGGGTTTGTTAAACACTTAACTCAAAAACTATCTGATTTTGATGCTTTTAAGGATGGTTAGTTAACAGAAGAATGAATTTTAAAAAAAGAAAGATAAAGAAAACATATTACTTCTTCCTAAAAATAAAACTGAGTCTTATTCTCCTAGTTTAAACGGAACAGGATCGATATGTTTGTTGGTTATCAAATATTGTTTTTAATAAACTGTCATTTGACAGAACGACGTTTGTCGTGACAGCTAGCGAAGCACGTAAATAAGTAAATAGTCAATGGTTGGCAACAAAATAAACTTAAGCAGCTGTTTGTTTTGTATTTTTTCTGATTCACTTTTTGATTGATATATAAGCCTTGCCTGCGGCGAAGAGTCATGCCTTTCCTATTTGGAAAGGATGTCGACTGAGAATTCTGAACGTGCTAGTCTTGAGCTGGCCCCTTCAAATGATTTTTAATTGGATTTATATGCGTGATAAATAATTACCTAATTAATTCACCTAGTAAGTATTACTTCAGATATTAAGTTACCAACTAACATTTTACTGATTTCTCTGGCTTGGAATAACCAAAACATAACGTATTCAATTTAAAAGTACTTAATGAAGGCGAATTTAATTTAAGAGAGCGACAATTGTACCAAAAGTACTACAAGTATTATAAATTCTCTCCAATCAATGCAAATAAAAGTATTCAGGCAAGATAAATATAATCAACGCATAGTCCATTATGTGTTAATCTGCATGAATAATGTATGTGCTGGGTGCTCTGCCGGTAATCTGGTCGGCGTTTGATTAAAAAGAATCTAAATCAATTTGAATACTGCCCAGCTAACCGGTGCTCTGATTTATAACATTAACAAGGCTAGGTGGCTCCGTAGGTGTAGCTTGTTGGAAATTGCACGCCTTGTTAGGTAGTTGTTGCAGAAGGCCAGGGGCCAAGTGTAGTCTTCGAGAGTGCTTATCACCTAATGTTAGTACGAAAGTATTTTTCAAACTGTTAGCTTATATGGGTCGTGTAGCGACTGTTCGTATCAAAGTACCAAATCTTACATGCAATTAAGAAAGCATGTAGGTTCTAGCTCGTAGTTTGTTTTCAAACTAATATTCGGTATAGTGTAAAGGACAACAGCTCTTACCAAATTACTTAGTAGTTAATACATTTAACTGACAGACAAAATACATTTACCCAATAATGCGAACAAGCTTTTATTCTGACAATACTTTGATCTTGGCTAATTTAGGAAAAAATATCTTCCCAAATTCTGAAATACTCACTTCACTTCGCGCAGCTGTCACTTTCTGTGTTAATGACCTACCTGCTGACATTATTGCAGGATGACATAACTGTGAAAAATTCTCAACTTTGATTGACGTTTAAAAATTTGGTGGATCGTCATTCATGTCTGTGACTTTCATCTCATCGGTGATTTTCTTACGATCAAAACCATTATTCAAAAAAAAAGCGCTGTTACTTGTGTTAACAAGCTGTAGTTTCACATTGTCATTTGTTGTCTTCAACGTTCTCCTGAGGGAGCCATTCCGTAGAAATTAATTAACAGACCGTTAGGACGTCCATTAACGTCATTTTTATTGCACACATATCATTCGCACAATAATTGCGTAACAGAAACTCTTTACTACAATCTTAAAAATAAATTGGTGCCACTTTTAAAAATAAGTGCAGCCATTCTGGTTTCACCGGCACCAAACGGATTTGGTGCAACGTAAGATTTGCATTTTACACGAAACTTTTGTTGCCAGTCGAGTGTTTTGCTTTGGTGAATTAATTGTTCATAATGTATCGTCATTTTTATCATCTCGACGAATGACAAAACCTGTATCGGTAGCAAATTCGGCTGTTACTCCGTCGTTTCGCAAGGAATTATGTGTAAAAACAACTCGAAAAGGAGGCAATTGTGAAATTTTTGGCCTTTGCAGTAACAAGAGATTCTCGGTTATGAAGTCCGGACAGTTTAAAGATCTTTTTATGTGCACTAAACAGCCGTCCAGTGTGCTTGATTGCCCGGTGTCTCGCTGTGAGCCCTTATTAAGCGATCTGGTGCTGGCATTTCGCTACTGTCTTTAACTGTGGCATTTTAAACTCAATTTGCGGTAATTGTTTTAATTAAATCGCTGTTAAATATTGCTGCCGATAAATTGGGGCAGGATTGCAATAACAGATACAAAATATTAAACTGGTCGATATTTTACCAAATATTAATTGTTTCCGAACGTTACAATTACGAATTTTAATGATTTATTTCAATATCTTAAAATTGCTGTGTAATTGGTTTGTGTCCCTATAATTTACCAATATTTATTGATTTTCAAAAAACCTGTTTAAATGTTTATTTCATAACTTATTTCACAATTTATGTCATGTAAGATAACAATCTTCTTGTTAACAAATCATGAGATATAATCTTTAGTGTGTAATAATGTCTCGTTAATAAGCTTTAATGTGATGGTTACGGCTGCCTCGTTATGGGGCCTATAATGCACTATTTAGTTAATTAACACATCTATTCTAACACCCATGAATGTCAACTTTACATGTAACATAATTCTTTCCAAACCATTTCACTCTCGAAGATATATTTGGAACAAACGATAGGACGTCGCTTTTATGTTTTAGGAGCTTGATGAGTTATAAAGGCCCCGGTTTTTATTAATTATAGTGTGGGAAATGTTTAATGTTTGATTTAATTTGTTTAATGAAGTCAGTTTTAATCAGAGTTTTTGGTAATTTTACTTACATTGTATTCGACGTTATTCAGCAACATGCCTTCCAATAAACATTTTAGACTGTTGTCAAATTGACTTTGTTGAGGTTGTCACGGAAATGGCCAATGGTCCGTGAAATCGGCTACTGTGACTAAGTACCAAAGATGTTTGTTGCCAACTGAACTACGTCTTTACGAGAAATGAGTTAAGTTTAACAGGGACGTGAGTAATAAACTTCACATGTGAAGTTAATGGTTCTAACTTCTGGCCTACCGTACAATGTTATCGGTTAATTGAAACAGTAAATTACTGTCTTTGAGGTAGTAATTCTGGCAGTAAAATGAAAATAAAAGTATCTAATCTCCTGCACATAACTCTGGAGATTGATATGAGAGTTTGGCTTCAGCCAAAGCATCTATAAAGACTTTAATACGCTTGAATCTAAAAACGGCATCTTATGATTTTTGCCGAACGTAAGTAATTGCAAGGGTCCTTAAACGATCTTGTCAGGGGGTTCCCCGGTATCCACTGAAGAATATGTTAGGCTACCTGAGAGCATGCCATAAGTTTTTATTTACGCAGTTGCTAGTGTCTGCGTTAATGATATTATTGTATGAACGACTGTGCGAAATTGTTTGCAACTAATTTATCAGCGTCTGCGCAAACAAGAACTCATGGTAGACTCTCTGTACTGTGTTTATAACACGTATTCGTTTGCCTCAGCACTGTTCGGTTATCTGTATATACTGTGGAAATTGTCGATGCAGCATCGAATTACCTATATAAAGGGGCTTTAACTCTGGAATGGCAACAATTACTTGATAACTACGAGGAAACTGGCGCTACACAACTGAACAAAATCTATTCTCGTCTTTTGAAGTTGAAATCATCTAGTTTAATTTTCAGTCTCAATTCATCGCAGTCTAAGCGCATTTGTCCGGCCAGTACTCTTATAATGGAATGTCGAAGCATGTGTCCCGCACGTCCCTCCACATTACGGGAGACGCCGCATCCGATGCGTTCGGCTTATGCATCTGGGTCGACCGTTGTGCGGTATACCTAGACGGATCCATCGGATATTCACTACCGATATCGTTAAGGTTTTATTTACAATAAGTAAAATAGAGCTAGTGAAAGGAGAGATAATTTCGGAAACATTATGGGACAGGGGAAATGGAGTGCCTCAAGGCAGCATTTTGTGATCGGTGCTGTTTATACTCCTTATTAATGAACTTTCTTATGTAACTGAAACTGATTGTTGTTAATTTGAGAGAGATTTTACTTTTCCACATATATAAAATAATAATACTGTCAAACTTAAGCAAAAAGTTAACGATATATTTTCTGCCATTAATAATTAGATGAAAAAAACAGCTGAAGTTTTTTTCACTTGAAATTGAATTCAATAAACAGACACGAAGCAAAACAAACTTTCATTTTTTAAGTGTTATTTACTTTTTAATACTGAGCTCAGAGTGATTCCGCAACCGATTTAATGCAACTGCACTCGCCCGCACTAGCTTCCATTGCATGGCGCGTCACGCGTATGTGTCACTCAAGCGATCTTATTAACACTATTAATAAACCAGTTTCAAGATCAACATCAATCCGGTCGGATCTCAGCGCTTAGACACAATGCACTTTCTACAAACATTCGCTTACAATAAGAAGAACAGAAATAACTGAAGATCGAACTTTAAACTAAGTAGATGTCTTAACATACCGAAGTATCTGTCAGAATTCATTTGAAGGTAATTTTAGAAATTCACTTATTATTTTATAAAAATCTAATTAACTCTTAATTTTTTTTTCAATTTTGTGTAAATTTTGTAATAGGTACAGAGTGATTAAAAACTTATTAGTTTTACAATTTTCTTTGACAAAACGTAGCACCCAACTGGCTCGGGTCTGCCTAACGTAATGTAACGTTTAAATGCATGCAGTGTACTTTTAGACATTAGATTTATGTGTTTATTTTTGTCATACTCTATGTATAACTGTACAATTGTTGGTAAACTAATAAATAAAACAAAATAACGTAGGTAGAGACCCTGCCGAATTTATCTGGGTTGCTTGGGTTTTTTCCACTGCCGTCGAGCTAGCCGCAATCTTTACAGTGATCACAAAGTACCTATCTATGTGTTCCAGACTTTTAAACATATTAAAATGGAAAAATGGACATAAATATATTAAAATAGTGCTTCGACTACTTCTTAACTTTTTACTATTGAAATCCTCGAAATTTATCTACAAATTGGAAATTTGTAGGTAACATCACCAAACCTGTAAATGTTCAACGGGAGGGTGATTAATCCCTGTCACTGATTTATAAGAGAGCCTCATTGTGTAAAGACAATGCGGGAGCATTTTATCAGAACACGTTTTAAGTGTTTTTTTTCCATGAATGTACAAATTGCATCACGCTGGTCGTCGCGTCCAGAAGCTTCAAAAAACCGAATGACATATTGGAATGCTCGACTGATGTCCTTACATTTTAAAGTCTGATTTATCACAACACAAAGGCAGTTAATAAGTAATTTTATGGTCGGTTATTTGAGTCGTCAGAAACAAATATTTTGGATTACTCGTTGCCATTTTTGACAGGTGTTTAACCAGCTTACACGACGTTTATCGCTTTTATGACACATCAGCGGCGTTGCGTGCAAGGTGATTAAAGTATGACTGAACATCATATTTGTAAAGTTCCATTATATTGTTAAATATGTTTTGATGACCACTTGATTTGGACTGTGGAATCTTTAAATGGTGGAAAATAACTTATGTTTGTATGATGCAGCCATAATACAACTTTCTCTGCATTTCTAACAGAAGTCGCTCCTTAACTCAGGCAAAATAATAATACATTTTCAGGTTTGCACTAGGAGCTTATGTATTTTTAAAACAATATTTTCAGGAGATCAGGCTTTTTTTTGTAAAACACACAAACTCGTCATAATTCATAAATAAAAAAAACATGAATATCTGCTATGTAATGAAAGCACTAAGCATACGAACATAATATGTTATTTTACACCATTAAAGATTCAAGAGTCCAAATCAAGTGGTCATCAAAACATTTTTAGCAAAAATATAGTTTTAGACAGGTTTACAGTTTTTTTAATAATTCTTAAATGAAATTAAATGTTGTAAGTCAGAAGCTAACTAGCTAGCTATTACACAATTTGCGCTGCTTCATCACTCATAAAAGCTCTTGAACGTTCAAAGTTTGACGCGGCTACATTACTCTCAGTCCGGCGTGCCATTAAAGCAATGTAAGACAACAGACACCTCACGTGCCCATCTCGATACATTGTAGTCTTAAACATATTTCACCGGACTTTATAATCTGACAGATAAAATTGCACTTCCAGACAATTTATTTACCCAATGCAATCCGTTAAAGGAAGGCGAAGCTTTCACGCGATCTGTAAGGGTATGGAGGGATGATCCTGTTTCTGCTTCAATGTGAACACTTTACTTAAAGGAACCCAAGGTCTTTTTGCACAGATAAGCAGCATCATAAATTCAATTTTGCCGGACAATAATTCAAGATAAAACATAAGAAATGTGACTTACGCTGTGGTTGGAAGTTACAATTTGCGAGTTCGCTCTCACAGTAAGATAGCAAATTACATCGAGGCGTTTCGTATTAGTGTTACTCGTTCGGTTCAGATGAGATTCCGGTTACAAATAGGCCTAATTTCTATTGGCCGTATCGGCATTTGAATCGATAACATGATGTCATTTCAATCACCCTAAAAAATGATGGCCTACAATATGAATTCAGACAACAATTGATCATTTGTAACAAACATCCAGTTGATCTACCATCTCGCGCAGAGCTTTTGTTGAAATTTATTACATGGGTGTGTTGTTGACAGACAGTTACGTTTTTTGTACTCATAAAAGTAACATAAGCCTTTTTATCAACATATTTCATTCAAAGGATTGAAACAAATGGGAGGTGATTTAACTAAACAAGCTTAATTAGAAACAACACTATATTTCTTATTTTTAATTTGGTTGCGATGGTTGATTTTTTGCGCTCGCTTTGAAGGTAATCGCGGTCAGGTTTTCAAACCTACATACCTAACTGCTAATGCTTTACGGAGTGTTCAGCGTAATGAGTTTTTAGACGCTTTTTTACAGGCGTTTAAGTTTTTGTAATCGACGAAGCGAGTGGAAATATGTGAGCAAATCGTATGCGATCGAAGTTATCGTGAAGACGCTTGGCCAGAACCCAAGGGACAGGACGTGATCAGAAATACTCAGAATTGCCTATTCATGATTTCCTCGCATATGGACAACTTTCACACTAGGTCGCGCGAGTTCACAGAAAAGTTGCAAAGAGTTTTGAACTGTTTCGCTTGTAATGCAAACTAAGCTTTTGGGCACAGTATTTTATTCGGAAAAGCTTTCAAATAACATCAGACTGATTGCATTTCCATAGGCTCCTAAGTGATTGGTGTCTGAAAAATTCTTGATTTAAGTTTCAAGTCGATGTAAGGGTGGCCGAACCTTTGTGGTTTGGCATTTAACTTAATTTCCCATAATTAAACTTAAAAATACTTTGTTCGGCCTAAAGTGTGAGCATTGTTCAGATTTGTTATCTGATTGGAAGAAATAAAGTATGACATAATTATCCTTTACAACAATTCCATCTCAGAATCTAAAGTTGTCAAATTAGTTACTGCCCAATTACGAATATGAAGTCTGATGAATATTTAGCACCCGTGTTTTTGATTTTAACAAATGTAGAAGTAGGCAACATGATCAGTCATAATTGACATACTCATACGTATCACAGCGAGTTACGTATCGTTTTTCAAACTAGAAATAAATTTGTTTGAAAGAGAGAGAACAAAGGAGGTGACTTAGTTCAAAGTGACTGATGCCACAACGGTTAGTGGAATGCTAAGCTCAGGCGGCAGTACTAATCATCCACAGAGTGCGTTTTTCGGCGCCAACCATCTTTCAACTGTCATTGTGTGCATTAGAAAATAGATCGAGTTTGGAACGGTTGGCTTCGTCCGCGACACGAGCATTGTACGCAAGCGCGTGGTCAAGAGTTATTTCATTTTCATGCTCTTTTAAAACTTCAAACCTTTTCTCTTCAAGCCATTCAACTATCCCGTAAGACAAAAAACGTGTTTTGAATTCAATTTCTAAAAATTTATGTTCGATGAAAACAATGTTCCTATTTTCCGTGTGATTCTGTTTTCGTTCAAATAAGTATTTTAAGTCGGCTTAGTTATTTTTGAATGAGAGTTAAACAAATACGACCTGCTTGAAAATATTATAAATTGTAGATGATAGGATTGATTATAAAGTGTTTTTTTTTTCATTTTGTCTTTTGCAATAAAATTACAATACAATACTTTGAAGACGGGCAGTTCTTTTATTCAGTAGGTACACTCCAGCAACATTTTATTCAGTGGTTTTGCGTGTATTTCTGATTCCTTCGACAGTCAACCAAGGAAATAAACAACCTGATAACATATGCCTCTCAGAACTTTTAGGGTTGATAAACAGGGTAAACAAACAAAGTTGCATGATTTTATGGCAAAGTTAGTTAAATGCCTCCTGGTTCTTCAAGTGTTATTCAATTGATGAAACTTGAGCTCAAAAACAACTACATTCTTATTCGTTACAGTAATTAAAATCCGCTAAAATTAAGACGAGAAATGTTTAGTAAATGTCTTCATGAAAATGGAAGTATAAATGTATTAATGCCAGCCAATGATTAGCAACTGCTACTATATCTGATTGAGTAATTACCTACTCACATAACAATTAATTATACATAGCTTTGATAAGAAACCCAGAAATACACCATTTAGGTGATAGAAATAGATTTATCGGCTGTTCTTATCAAAACAAGCGAATTTTGTTACCGCGCGTAAACAGAGCTATTTGGGACTGAATACTTCTTTGAACTATGTGGTAAAGAAAATAGCTATCTTTTTGTTTAGGTCTAAACGTCTAGAGTAAATACAGAGAATTTTAAAGAACTCTTCTGAAAGTGCACATTTTGTGGGCGACAGGCGATTTTTGAAAGAGTATACTCGACTTTCCAAGAATCACTTTACATAAATAAGCAATATATTTGTCCTACGAAAATTGATGCTTTTAACAAAATGAAGAAAATGCCGACAGTTCCTAAACAAGATGATATTAATTATGTTACAGATTTAAAAATAAATCAATACATCGTACCTACCCAGTAATTATAGTTTTTAGCGAGTAATTAAATAATTTTTACGAATATTTTAGCCCAGGAAAAACATTTTTTGTATTGTACCTATGTAACAAAAATTTCAAACACACATGTCACAATAGGTTGCAATGAAGTATACAACTTCTTAAAAAAAGATTATGTTCACCAGACGGGTTTTCTGTAGGTGCAAGTATAAACCTTTGAAGGAGACTGTTATGCACTCTTGAAGTGGTGGGTTCAGGTAATTAGAAATCGGGATTTCAGAGAAAATAAGCATTCTCCTTAGGGGAAAGGGGGGCACAACGGGGACGCGAGGCACAACGGGGTCACCCCCATATACAAGTAACTACGCATTCTAGGCGCGTCTTGTTTTAGCCAATAAGATGGTATTTCTCATCGACATTAAGCACGGCAGTGACCGGAGACCACAATGCACGCGTTTCGTATTGACGTTCAATTCTTTTTTCCGGCGACATTTCATATTATTTTGAGTCGATACCAAAACGTGTCTAATAAGGTAAGTGTTTAGTTTACTACAATCATTTCGTTTGGTGTGGTAAACTACTAGCATTAAGTTTTGAGCAAAATCACTCCAACCTTGAATTGTTTTTTTTGTTAATTATTTTAAATTATGTTAGACATGGGGGCATAACGGGGACGTGGCTAAGGGGCATAGTGGGGTACCCTTTTAGCCCCTGTATGGTCTGTTCATTTGAAAATATTACAATAATATTATTTGTTTTGAATTAGGTTTGTACGAAATTACAAAAATATAAGCGCCGTTGGTCGGCAGAAATCATCAACAGTCAACTATGTCAGAACCTCAGCCTGGACCATCTAAGCCAGATGAAATCTGCGTTTCCCAATCTCCAATTCGGAGAGTTTGTCGTGATTTGACAATTTTCTTTGAAAACGCTTCTCCTAAAGACAAATATTCTCCCTATCCCCTCAGTCGACCAAACGAACCAAGCGAAATAAAACTATCGTAGAGGGAAGACAGTCTTCGGAGCGTTGGGTGGCCTGCAAGCGATGTGGACAGGCTAATACAGCCTGTGCCGGAGTTGATGACGCAGATTTAGAAGAAATCCACACCAGTACCAGTTAAAATAGTGTACCCCGTACTGCCCCGAACTGGGTACCCCGTGCTGCCCCTACCCTGGGGCACAATGGGGTTTTCGTAGAGGCTCCGTAAAATTTTAATAAAAAATATTAATTGCTTTTTTACCACACCAAATTCACTGCCAAATAATAAATGGATAAGTAAACAAAAAGTTGTGATTACTTTTTAATAAAAATATTCCATACTTATTTTTTTATTGTTTATTTCCCTTAGCGTCCCCGTTATGCCCCCCTCTCCCCTACCACTACCAATGGTAAGTGGTGATTTTCAGCACGGATTTATAAATATTCGTGATTCTTGTCGACGGAATACTCTGAACGCAGACCCAGACTAGGCCTCAACATCAGCTTTTTTTCCCAAAAAAATGGCTTAATAGCGAATTTAAAATCAGCGAATTTTGTAACCATTACGTGATGATGATGTGACAATGTTTCTGATGGCAAAGAAAGTGTGACTTCAAATTATCAGCACAAATAGCGAGGCAAGGTTACGGTACTTACAACAACAGGTCTTTAACCAGATCCGAACATCGGAACGAAACAGAACTAGATACAAAGCAAATGAAAGTGTGTTTATCAAATAAATTATCGGTAATTAAAAATTTACAGATTCGAGGTGCAGCCGCGAACAATTTGCGCTACGATGAGAACGGAAACGAACCGACCTAGTAATATTTTAATCGATGTTAAATCTTGAGTAAGTAACAGGACCGGTTTAAGCAATCGCATTTTGCTGCATGATTAATGCTAATATTTATACACATGTACTCGCTGAGACATCAGAGGTTGTTATGTGTGGAAAACGTGCTGATTCTGGTCAAGTTGGTTTTGCTTTTCATTTGGTACTCGGTGTGAAACTGGACATAAACTCTACACGGATTGACATGTTGTTTTTTGCCAAGAGTTTTCTGATGAGAAAGATATGATTTGTAATCAAAACGACATAAGGTACTTCTTTAAACTGTGGCTTGGGAATTTACAACTTACCATGGCCTACTCAAATAATCGTATCTAGCGCGATTCAAGTATTGATGTAAATCACTGAATTCCCTTTTGACTATTTTCCGATTAATGGTGCAAAAATTATAAAATCAGTCTAGGTAGTAGAGGACAAGTTTTCAACTGAACAAATCGCCAGATAGTTGCAATGATTTAGTGTAGTCAGAGATAGAACCAACATGAGAAACGCGTGAGATGGTAGCGAGTTTAATTATTGTTTTCTCATTAATATACAGTTGGTGTTAGAGATGTCAATATTTAGACAATTTAATGTCTTTTTATTTACGTAATTTAAATTTATGGTTGCTTTTGGAAACAGCAACTTAAAATTTTAAATATTGGTCTTAAGATTTGTTGAAAAGCTTTTGAAGGAAAAATATTCAACGAACAATTTAGTGTGCGTTTGTTTAGAGTTGCAGTTGGATTAGAATCTTAACGTTTGTTAAATGTTTCGGCTAAGGCAGTGTCAGGAGATAATGTCATTAATTGAGATTTATACATCTTGCAACTTTAAAGCAAGCCTTGAAACTTGTCTTAACTTTAATACTAAACAAAGTCCTGTGCTTTATAAATGGCATTTCGGTAAATTTATATGTGTAGAAGTGATAAATCTGTCTGATAGTAGGTAGCTCCTTGCGAGTGGCTAGTCCACCGTGCCTGCTCATACACAACATACGTGGGGCTTGACTCATACTAAGGTTGTATGTTGTAAATGGAGGTTTCAATTGCAAGTTTTCTTGCTTAGAAGTATTCTGATTGTGAAATCAGTTTCGGCCATCGTTTTTTATACTTTTGATTTTACGATTTTGGGTACGATGTCATCAATACTGTGCTATAATTACTGTTGTAGGTACCGATATTTTTTACTTCATATTCATAGTACGAGTAAGTACCACTTATGATTCTTAGGCCAAATTTTACAGGAATTTTGCACAATGCAATACTTAAAGTAAAGTGTAATTAGGTGCTGATTTGTTTTTTTGTTAAAACATGATTATAAATCAGAATCAGAAATTCATTCATAGCAATTTAGAAGGAAAATAACATCGTATCTGCTTATAAAAATTATAGAAGACCTAGATCCTGTGACTAGACGAGTACTGAATGACAAATAAAGAATCTCGTAGAAAACTTTCAGGTATTTTAATTGATTAAATTAGTTTAAACTATTCTGACTCATCAAAATACTGGGGCGAAGTTTTCGCGTGTGTGTGTAATTAGGTACCTGTTATAGCAGTACCAGGTACCTTAGTAGAATTTTGTCTTGGACTGCAAATAATTCTACGACAGCTATAAAATGAAAGCTTCATGCAATATAATAGGTTATGACAAGTAAATATATTACCATCATTGACCGATAGGATTTGCAAAATGTCCATCTAAGTCGTATGTGTATGTTCTAGTTGTTTGATACCTAATCAGACGACAGCAAATGACTCATGTACATTTAAAAATTTGAACCAAAACCCTGTACAAGGCGACGAAACCGAAGTGAACGGTGAGCCCAGACCGATAGCCTCACACGTGGGTCAAAATCGTCGTGATTCTATCCGCGGCACGACTACGTACTAGGCTGGACGGGCCACGGCCATATGTTCAACTTACACACGACAATGGCACTTCACTTTTGATTCCCACAGTGAGTTTAGTAAGATTTGAGTTGCAAAGTTTGGCGCGGGAAGTTCCGCGGCGCGGGCGATTGGCGCCGCCGGGAGCGAGCGCGCGACTGGTGCCCGAACGAGTGCAGCTTACACTGATTTTTTGTCGAAGGCATCTACGCCGAGCTGTGCTCCACATTCGACTGTACGCACAACTATTACCCAGCTCGGCAAAACGTCGCACTTGCCACACTACCTAGCCTCAAGCATTAACTCCCACACACAGTCGGGTCAACTTACCTGTCTACGTGCAACAATTACGTGCTTATTACTCGAAGTCAACTTCGCCAACATCCGATATGAGCTCTTATTAGTTCTAAAGTCATAGAGAAATTAGCTTTACAGCGCCTGGTTGTATCACCTTGCAAATGATCTTGCATGAATATTAAAAAGCTTTTATATGAGAACATCATTGGCGACATTATGATAATGAGCTCTTGAAAAGGCAATCTTGTTTACTTACAGCATCTTATAAAGGTAATTCAAAATTAGCATGTAATTTTTAAAGAAGCGATTAAGCTGTTATAAGTTTAATTTATTTGAGAGTCGATAATCGTTTTTAAATTACACGTAAGGTAGTTTTCATTCCGTAGGTACTTGTAATGTGCGTTAAAATACCATTAGAAATCATTTTAAGTCCTTTTACAACTGGTCCTCGTACCTTTGCAATGTGAAGCAATTATTACATTAAGTTTAAGTAATTTTATCATACGTGGCATATTTGTTTCCAGGGTAGTATACCCCTGGAAGTCCGAATAAAACATTGCGGTACTTAAAACTTTCAGTTTTAATAAAACATATTTATTTTCTTACACCATGCATGTCGTATAAAATACATAAAAAAAAATGTAGAGCAGTTTATCTGTAAACTTTTCAGTATTTTTTTTCAAACCTTTTAGAGAGACAAGGGTTTTGTCGATATTTCATCTTCTTCTTCAAGTTTCGACGCATAATTTTGTTTTCAAACCGTTTTTAAGGTAAACTTTTACGAAATGCATAGTAGTTTTAGCCGTTAGCCAAATCTGGCACCAGGTTTGCATCGATTTGAGAACAAATGGAAAGTTTTTGCTGGTCTTCTTCAACCAGTAAATGCATAGGTTGTTGTATCGTAGGTAACTAACCGGTATGCTCTCGTATTGTGAAAATGATGCTGAGGTTTACCCGTAACCTCTTAAGGTAATCATATTTAAAAGAGGTGGATTCGTTATGTCAGTACTGATGCGAAGTCGAGAATTGACCTCTGGCGTACCTACGTACTTATAATAATTTGACCGTGTGTACAAGACAGAATGATTACTAACGCGTAAACGAGACAGATACAATATGTTGCGCAGTGTCGTCTTAAACTGTTAATGATTTGCTCAGGTGTACGAAGTTCTGATTTCGGATGCCACTTTTTTAGCACAAGTAACCTATCTACGTCTTTTTTACTATAATATCATTGTCTTAAGGGGTTAATAGTAAAGCTTCAGGTAGCTTGCTATGCATTAAAACGAGATTTGGTGCCAAGCACAAATAGAACAGCGGACCTGCACTCTGTAACATAGCCACATATTGTTCTTGGCACCTACTTCAAACAGACAGCTAGGTAGCACCTTTTATTTTATTATTCGCTTTTTGGTGAGTTTTGGTTTGTTTTTTGAAGTTTGTTCAAAATGTTGCTCACACAAAATGTAACGACAGTTTCTCGATACTTGGCAGCACTAATCCAAAGCAAAGATTGTAATATGTTTTGTAAAATACGTTGTGGTATTATTTTGTTTAAATTTGTAAGGCCGTGTAGGTATCTGACGTATGCAAGTGGCCGTATCCACTTGCATAATGCATGGCAAATTGCGTCTCTAGTGGATACCTTAAGATTTCCCTCTGATCATTATTAGTTTGCTTTCTTAGTGTAATAGGTACTTAGCTTGCACACATTTGCATCTTTAACACGTCGTCTACTGAAGAGCTTACTGAAATTGTCGTACCAACTTATTATTTTTTTTTGATGCAGATGCGTAAAAAATGCTGCTGGGTTATTGGGTTGTTTTGTTATATTGAATGTCATTAGCTACCACTATCATGTCTAACAAATGATTTATTACTGATTCACTAAATAATATTACAAACGGTCAAAATTTTATCCTTAAAGGGGTGGTCAGAGCGAGACTTCACTTCGCCGAGGGAATGCGACTTTAGGTGGTTAGAGGAGAGCTTGCCGCCGCTATCCGGGTTATCCGGTAACGCAGGCGTCCCGGCCACCCCCTAGGAGTTCACGCCTTGCACTGGCGAGGGAGGTTTTATACCGGTGGTAAAGTCGACTGCCGGGGAGTCTACTGGACTTGCCGCCCACCAGCTACGGCCCATACGTTGGTTTGGGGCCCAGTGCGCCTTGCGAGCGACCTGAGACGTGAAGTAGGGCCGTGGCGCATAATCTTATGGTCAAGGCCAGTGATCCGTGGGTGGACCTGCACGGCGGATCCGTTGCCGGATGCGGCAGCGGATTCGCCTTTTGGGGGTTCGTGGTTGCGGGCCCAGTAGGGTTTTGCGTACGGTGAAGCGGGCCGGAGTACGGGGTTGCCTGGCTTGCATTGCACGGCGTCCAGTGAGACGGCGAAAATGCCTGCGTACTCCAGGCGTTTTCGTGGTCTCACCTTTTTGTTGAGGGGGTCGGTTGAAGGTGGCCCGGGGCTAGGATTGGTGGCGTAGCTACATTGGGCAGTGTAGTAATACTAAAGGTGGGATCCAGCTTTGCCGGGAAGTGCCACAGCGGTGGTCGGTTGCGTGCCACGGCACCCACGAGGCCGAAGACACCACGGGTTTTAGTCTATATGACTCCAGCATAACTTCGTCGTTGTAAGGGCAGGTAGGAGTCCATGAGAATTTCCCCACGAAGAAAAAGGTGTCCCGGCCAGTGTTCAACTCGGGTCCGCACAGGTTCTGAGTCATAGTACCTAACCACTACTCCGAGACGCACTTTTTTATTTCACTAATTCCAGTGACATAAAACAAACCTTAAAAACAAACCAATCGTCTCACCTGATCATAAAAACTCGAGCTCATTGTAAAAACTTTTATTTGTAAAATTTGAGCAATTTCGATCAGATTTATCTATTCTTTTATCCGCAAAACAATAGTGGATGGCTTTACTTTGATATCTAAGAACTCTTTTCGCGTTAGGAAGAATGTAAACAGACATTTATTTACATGTTACGAAACTACGAATCGTAAATCGCGTTGAGAGATGTGCTACGAGCGCTACGCCGAGCTCTGACAGAAGTGACAGATTGTCAAACAAAATGTCTTGTGCCTGCACGATTAATTACTGGGCGATTTTTTTGTCTGTCCGAGGGTTATTTAAAATTATTTAACGGAGACATTGAAAAGTTGTCAAAGTGTCTAGGTGGAAATAAGAAATTATTTAATGTGGTCCCCAATTTTATTGTAGACTCGGCCCCCGCTGAATAAATAGAATGATTCAAGAGATTGATTGACAGGAAACACAAACTTTTAGTACTTTAGGCTGCGCCTCATGGCTGGAACCCCGGATCCAGATATTTTATTGTGTGGATAGGAATTTTCTGGTGTGCCCGTAGGCTAATTAGCCCTTAACGTTTTTATCTCCACGTCACTGTTCACTGGACTAACGCTATTTCAATAATACAGTCGAACATTAGACAAAACTGCCAATATAATTCATAAAGTTGTATTCATTATTGGCACATAACTGTGTCTCTACGCTGCAGTAGTTGTTAAAAGCAGCTTCTACATAAACAATAATCTGCTAGTGATATATTGAACCAAGAAGTCTGTTCAAGCGGAAAGCTTTCAAAAGCTTTAGGTGCTTAATAAAATATTTCCGACCCAAAGCACCGGTACAGATACTGGAAAAGCAGTTAAGCCTATTGTTTTGCTAATTTGTATTGTTTAAAAGCGAATTAGTGGAAAAATACCTTTGAGGGTTTTTTGGGGCTGTTCATTTGGGCCCGAAGTTATTTACTGGATCGAGTTGGGAGTCAGCACAGATATTAAATCAGTACTGAACAAAATGAAAAATAGCAGTCCTTAAATATGGTTTTAGTTTGACCGTGCTGCGCTAAATTATATGCGTAGAGTAGATTATCTATTATAGAAAAGTTAATAGTAAGGGACAGATAATTATGTCAGGATAGCCTGGTGGCCTAAGTTGTTCGATAGAAGTAACGTCCGAACCATATAAATAGGGTCACTTTGTTTATTTATATGTATTTCTGTGTCCCAAATGCTTGTGATGAGCTTACATAAAAAGCTGCTTTTTCACTTTACTTTCTTTCGGTGGCAGTACTTTAGCCAAAAAATTTAACATTTCTATACAACTGATTGCCACTAGGTCCAAGCTAAATTGAAACAACCTGTCCGAAATACGGTAGAGTCACATTAGGGCGCTTTCAATTTATTTGTTTCGTATCGGATCGCTACACGCTGCAGTGCCGAAGCAGTGCGTTTGTCGTTTAAATAAAAAGCACCCTTATGGTTGTGTACGGACTGAGTATTTGGTACATTCCCTTAAACATTGTTATATCTATTATTTAGTAAAGTTTCTTTGGTTAATTTCACGACTCGAATTAATATATTCTGGATTGACCCTCACGACCATATGGCCCAGACTCCACCAGAGCTGAGCGAAGATGTGTGACCAAGTTTTTGGTTGTTGAAAACACAGCTCGACGCCGCACATCTTCGCTCAGCTCTGGTGGAGTCTGGGCCTATCCCTAATGGATTAGTCAGAAGCACACTGATTATTGCCGTCATGGTGAACGGAACATTCAGAAGCCCACATTTCGCCGAGGGAATTTGAACCCAAAATGGTAAGGGGCGAGCCTACTGCCGTTATCCGGGTTGCTTGGGTTTTATATCGCTGTTTTACATCACCGAGTTAGCCGCAAATTGTACAATGAACACAAAGTAGGTGTGTTCCGGCTAGATTTGACCTCGGGACCATCGGGTTCCGAGCCAGAGTGTTTACCTACTGGGCCACGGCGCTCTCCGACGATTTAATTTGAAATACTCAATAGTGGCCTATTCCTGTATGTGATGTTATACACAAGACCATAACATGTTTCATACATATTTAAATCTAATTAAAAATAAATACGAAAAATGAACGACAAAGTCAGTTATTAGCAAATGCATTCTGAAGTGCTTTGAGGTTGATAATTCTTTTTACTTCTTTTTGACATAAGAACATTAAATGGACATTAGCTTTAGTGAGAATTAAAATTCATTCATGTACTTAAAAATAACACTTTGAATGACGTGTTTTTGATTTCAAAGAGTGGAATTTAATACAGCGTAAGAGCTTCCGTTTGTGCCAAATTGGTTCTAACTGACACGAGATTTAATACTATAAATATAAATATGGTAAGTAAGGTAGAGTGTACAAAAGTCAATTTGTAAATGTATGCAGGCGACAGGATGGTTTTAAAAACTGATGAAAAATGATAGTGATGTTATTTTCTTCTTGAAACATGAGAGAGAGCTGTACCATATTTGGACATGATCCTTCTCAGTCATTTGGCCGCCGCGCATTGCATTGAGTTTTTCTTTTTAATTGACCAGCTGTTGGTCCAATGGGCCGAGTGGAAAGCCCTCCCTTTTTTGACGCTGAAGAAATGCGTTACGCATACCCGTCCATTGGGAGGTTAACCCAGTGGCCTACCGACTAAAAACTCAATGACTCCCTCTCATCGTCCATGATGGGGGAAAGAAGTAACTGGCGTGAAGCCTACTACGCGTTTCGCCGGACTATAATCGGAGGCCGAGTCTTGGCCTTGTAGGCGATAACTTTAGGCTAGGAGTGTTGAGTTGACTCTTGTATTCATAAACAGTTTAATCAGGTGTCACAGAGCTCACGAATGGATAGAGTTTTAAGCCAACCAATCAGACAACACTTGATTTTGACTAACCCATTGTCTGAGTGTAAGACTCGTCTAGCATGGTCTGGTGTTTCACTGCACTGTTGACAGTCAATCAAAGGAACTAGTTCGGTAGCAGTATATTCCACCCATAGATTCAGTCTGATAACAACTGCTTAATTTGATAGCGTCAATAGCCCGAAAAAAAGAAGTTACTTCGAGAAATTAAGTCTAACTCACTTTTTACCAATGTACCTTATCTAACCATTTATTAACCATCAAGGTAACTTACCATTAGGAATTTTAAAAAAAGGTATTTTTATTTTTTATCATGAACTTGAAACGTCGAAAACGAGTTTTTAAAAAAAAAACTATGATCTCTATTTTTATTCAATTCGCTATTTCACATGGCACCTTTCTGTTTAGTGAACCTTGTCAATCTTATTATAATTTATGACAAACACGTTTTCACGCAAAGATTGTCGTAGAGCGAGCCAGTAAATTGGAATAAAAGACAAGAGGTTTGCTGAGACAAATTACGGCAGTTTCATTAGCAAAGAAATGCGCGGTTACGAAAATTGGACTCCATTTTTCTTCGTAATGCCAGATCTCTATTTAATTTGAGTAGTTAGTTCACGTTGTGAGAGCACGACAGCAGAATCAAACATGTATACTAGAATTTAATTTAGCACGTGACATGTTTCTTTGAAATGTTCGAGCAGCTGTGAGTATTTATCTGAATAGGTATTGTTTAGATATCGGCAATTTGAGTCAAGAGATGAACTACGAAGTGCTGTTAAAACGTGCGATTTTTTTAGCACAAGCTTTGAATTACAAAAAGATGTACAAGAGGCTGCTAAGTTTTGAATTTTTCACACTGAATTTACTCAATGTTTAGTAACATAGGTTTTTAAACTTTCTTGTTGCATTTTTCACTATATAAACACTAAATAACCGGGTTTTCTGCAACATATAAACTACGTTAAAAACTATTATTTTACCTGTATTTGCGCACTCACGCTCCGCTCGGTCCGCTCGTGACCACGGCACATGCAATTGTCGCCAAAACGTCGGGCAAATACAGGTAAAATAGTAGTTTTTACCGTAGTTAATATGTTGCAGAAAACCCGGTTATTTAGTGTTTATATTGTTAAGTAGCTTATTAACAACAGGGCTTAGACCAAATTCATGTGCTGTTTTTATACCCTCGAAAATACGTCCTATGCACATGGCTTAAATTATTTTGACAGGGAAGCCAAAGTCACATTGCTGAGTGATTTTGATAATTAAATGTATCCTCGTCCATGCTTCTTGTTGTTGTCTTTTGTAAAAGTGATACTCAACACTGCTACGTCCATTTTTCGCAACCCAAAATCCGCGCGGTATTTTCTACATACGCACACTTACAGTAGATACAACGAAGTATGTGAATCTTATCATATATCGTAACTATTTGCGACTATATTTTATTTTTCTAACTAACTTTCCAAATTAAAAAAAATAGTCTTTCTTCAAATCGTCAAACAGCAAGTTGCGTTAAATCAAAGTTATCGCTGGTCGAAAGTAAAAACTGTCGAGTCATAACCGTTGTAATTCCATTTAAGTTTGTTCAACGGTCCAAATGCACTGATCAAAGCATTCAATAACATTTAAGTACACCAATAACGTTAGCCCGGGCAGGGTGATCCACGAAATCTCATCTCTCGTAATAATAATAAAGCTGTATTTGTCTTGCACGCGTACGGAATTTAAAACGCGATTTGGCTCAGCGGCACGCGTTCGGCACTTTTATTAAATTTTGACGGTTCTTTTCGTCAAAATGCGTTCAGTCAGAGGTTATAGCTATTTGTTTCTAATGTTATCAATTCCTCGTAAAGTCCAGGATAAACCGTTTAGGATATAATAAGGCTCTGAACTGTTATATCAGGTGTATATTGAGTTAGACGGAATTTATGGAAATTCACCCCTAAAGGAAAGTAAACACCATTTACTCGGTTTGGATGAAAGGAACCAGTTTGCGCTTGCAACATTTTCAATTGCTAATAAAGCCGACTTTATTAAAACTCTAGGGACTAAAAGCTTTTTACTAGTTTTTACTGTTTGTAAAAAAAAAAAAAAGTGATAGCAAACCGTTAATAAAATGTGGTTCTTCCAAAAATTACATTGTTATATTCGAAGCTTAAGAGGCAAAAATTATAACACTGTTTATTATAATCTGTAGAAAGACCGATGGCCGTTGAAGCAGACCGAGTCCTTGAGTGGAGGGTGACCTCCAGCGAGATGGACCGATGATCTGACAACGGTGGCAGAATCGGACAGGATGCGGAAGGCTCAGAACCGTGTCCGGCCGCAACGCTCTCGATCGCGAGGCGCTCGGCCGGGACACCCACGTTTTTCATCATACGAGTATGTTTGTCCGCGACCCCTATAAAATTGGTGGGCGTCCCGGCCTCACGGATCGAAAGCGTAACGGCCGGACCCTCAGAACCAGGAGTTGTAGCGCACTTTGGTAGAGGCCTATGTCCAGCAGTGGAGTACGACCGGCTGATGAAGATGATACCATAATATGTTTCATTTTATTTACTCTTAAAATTTGCTAAGTGACAAGAAAACACCTGAGTATTTAAAAATAGCAACTAAGTAGTTCATTACTACTTAGAGCGAGTATTCTGGTCCGCCGTTTTGTAGATGTTTTGAAACAGTGTTCCAAATGTGAATGTTTATCACGTTTTTTTACACAAGAAAATAAGCTAACCAGTTTATTATAACGTCCAGATGCCGCAGATACCACAGGATACACAGTCGCACACGTGGAGTAATACCTAAATGACACGCGTGAGTCAAATAAAAACGTCTTGTCTTGTCGCTTGCCAGCCAGATGCGATCAATGTTTGTAAGAAGAAAAATGGATTTCATCAGACAACATTTGACATGTCTGGTATGCTAAGGAACAACAAATCTGTTAAAAAAATCGCTATTTAAAAGCTTGTTTTGTGGGATTCTAATTCTTTGTGATTGTCTTGTTAAGTTGTTTTCAGTGTGGGTACTTCAAGTAAAATATATTTAACAGGACATTAATATAACATACGCTCATGATTATATCCCAAACAGCGTAGTCGACGCACTATGGTTGTGTCCGTCGAGTTGACCAGCTATGGTATTCCAGTGGGCGCCAAAACTCACTGCCCTCGTGGTGAGTGAACTTTTAAATTCAATTTCTTTTCCGTAGCCGTTTGCTGTAGCCGTTTGAGAGAAAAGAACTAAGCCAAATAACATCAGGCATGTTGGTCATGCTAACATGACCAAATGTCTTTTTCTGGTTTTCAGATTTTTAGTAAAAGATACTGCATGAAAAATGCTAAAACAATAATAAAACATACCAAATAACATTATTCAATTATTTACATACAATATGAGAGAAAATACTAATTCAGAGTGAAGCGTATTGATGATTGAAGTAAGCGTAAAGTACCAAGACGTGAAGTGATGTCCGCCGGAATGCCACCCCAGAACATCCAGAAGCCCACATTTTGTGTGAATTCGAGCCCAACGTTGTAAGAGCCCACCGTGAGCCCAGCGCTATTATTTATTCAATCCACAATATGAAGCAGGCGAAGCAATGGTTTTCCAATAAAAAAAAACTGAGCACAGATAACAAAAACCAACAACTGATATTTTTGTCAGGGTTGCTTGGGTTTTTCATCAGTGTTTTCCATCACCGGAGAGATAGCCGCAAATTACAATGAATACAAAGTGGTGGTTTTGGCCAGACCTGAACTAAAGACCACACCAGACCTCTAGACCAGAGATTATGAACAGAAATTATAAAATAGTGGAAAGTTTTTAAAAGCTTGGGATTAGAAGAGCATGCTTTCTTTGAAGATAAGTGGTTTAATTCCGGTTTCAGTAAAAAGATTCCTGCGGCTGAGTGTTCATTTGAGCGACTTAAATAATGAGAGTTTTTTATCCTCGGCAGGGCTGTCAGCGAGGAATGTAATTAATGTCACTAGGGCACTGAGAAATAACTTTTTCACTGCAAGATAGTTAAGTTATATTAAACTTCTCTTTGTCAGTGCAGAATTTAATTATAGAGTCTATTAAACCTTTCTGATCCATTTCTCTCATTGAATACAGGTGTTTAATGAAGGATTATTTAATTTTATTTTTTAACTTTGGTTGTGTAGTAAGTAGCACCCAAGGCAGGTTTTGATTTTAAGGTCAGGGTAGCTTTTAAATGAATTGCTTGAAGTTTAGGAAAAAACACAGTTAGTTTAGAAAATAATACTCAATCAACTTTTTAATAACATACACTTAACTCACACTGATAAAGATTTGTTTTTGGCAGAAAAAACAATTTGGTTGGTTTCAGTCCTCGCAAACAAGGCCTGGAATGAGTTTGCAGGTAAAAGATAGTTATTAGCTGGGTTTACCAGAAAAACAAGACAGCAATATTTTATATGAGTAAATTGACTTTCGTACTTGCTCTATATTGTGAGTAGGAATATACCGCACAGTATGCCGTTTTTCCTATGTTTTAGGGACTAATATTGTCAATTAACGATCATTCTACAATACTACCGTAGATGATTTCGTTTTTTCCGGGCATCCAAATATATCGTAGTAATTTTGAAATGTTATTACGTGGTTGTTTTTATAACACTTTAGTCCTAGTGTTAGTGCAAATTGATTCCAATCCTATTATCAAACTCCACCGATGCTAAGTAGCAGGTAAGGACTTTATAGGTGTATCGTTTTAACATATCCACGCTTATAAGGAGTGTCAGGATTTACCTACCATTAGGTAAATCCTGTCCCTTCTTAAAAAAGTTACCTCAATATTAATATTAATTAAGTGCTTACTAAAACACACGTTTTGCCTAAATTAAACTATCTTTCGATAACATAGGAATTCATACGTGTTTTCCTTTTTTACTAACGGGTAATACAATAAAATAAATATCCTTTCCTGTAATAGCATTAACCTGAACGTTACTTAGTACTTAACTCAAATTGCCGATCAGTTGGAGCGCGACAACGCATCTGCGTGCTTGCATGCCGAGATTGATGGCGCTTAATGAAGCGGAAAGCGCTGTCAAAAGATCAAAACCGTGTAATGACAGCCTAGTACGGAGCTGTGACTCAATCAACGCCGTTAATGTGTTTGAAGACCGTCAGCGAATAAAGACAAAATTGATCCTTAATACCTCAACAATTATATAAATACGAATGATTGCCGCAATACTACGTGACGCTATTTGAACAAGAAGACATTACACATTGATGTACCTACAAAAAGCAGACCCCGGAAACAGTTACCCCATTGGCGACAGTGGATTGTGCCTTTGTTCTTAAATGTATATTGGTAAAAAGGTAAGCAAAATCACACCCGGAAGGAAAGAATGCAAGTAATGAAATGTTGCCCAGAAAATTCAAATAAGAAATCATTTGTCATTGCTTTTGAAAATTTAATGATGACATACATCATTTTTTAATTAAAATATATCGTTTCTGCAATACGTGAGATAATACCTCATGAATTACCAATTAGCTGGACTCGGTCGAAAGTTTGTTAATTTAAAAATAAAGCCATAAATATGAAAATTCGTGTCGGTTTGTTGATCGCATACAGCTCGCGGGCTTCACGTTTTGCAGTAAAAATAATTGTCGGCCGCCATTTTCGTTACAAATGATCTTGAAGTGAATTATTATAAGCAATGTATCGACAATTTCTCCAAGCATCAAGTGTTTTACCTCTCATTTAAATATATGACGACAGGAGTATCTTCGCTACCAGTAAGTGCGCTTATAAGTAAACAGAAATAAATTGCGTTGTCTGAAATATTTGATGATGGTGAACATCAAAGTAGGTAAGTAATTGCTTCCCCCTCATGGGTTCTCGCCTCGGCGTGGCGAGGGGGCCTAGTACCGGTGATAGGGGAACCACCGGGAAGCGAAGAGAACCCAGGCGTGGCAGTGTGGTGGACTGGGAACCCACCCGCTGCGGCCCGCAAGGGCGACGTGGGGCTGCGGGGCCAGTGGGGCCTGCAGGCGCCTTGAGGCGCGTGGTTGGGGCCGCGGCGCACAACCGGTTGGTGGGGGCCAGTAATCCGAGGCTGATCCCCCCTGTGCATCGCGGCCCGGCGGGGCCGTACCGCCGGTTACGGCAGCGGAGCCGCCCTTTGGGTGGCTCGTGGTTGCGGGCCCAGTAGGGTCTGCGAACAGTGGGTGCCAGCGGGCCGGAGTGCGGGGGTGCTCTGGCTTGCATTGCACGGCGTCCACCGAGACGGCGAAAGTGCCTGCGTACTCCAGGCGCTTTCGTGGCCTCCCCCCTTCGTTGGGGGGTCGGTTGGAGGGGGCCCCATTAGGGGCTAGCACTGGCGGCGGAGCAGTGCGGCATTACTTACGGTAGGATCCAGCTTCGCCGCCAAAGTGCCACGGTCGAGTGCCGTGGGGTTTTAGTCGGTAGGAGTCCGACATAACCTCGTCGTCCCCCCGGGCAGCGAAGTATCCATGAGGATTTCCCCACGAAAAAAAAAAAAAAAAAAAAGGTAAGTAATTGCTTTCTGACGTACGAACATTAATTTTAATTGTACAATAATAATAAGTCAAAAAAGTTGTTTATTTGAGCTTTCGCATTTTATGAAATCAGTGAAAAAGCGGCTGTAGTAACAGTAGGTAACAGTAGTATGACTTGTTGAGGAACATTAGAAATATCGCCACTACGGAACGACATTTTCATGGTAATTGTGAGTCAACTGTCAATCTTACGATGTGAGCGCAAGAAAGCTTAGAGTTAGGCTTTAGTCACATAATGAGTTATTAACATACCTACCAGTACCATTTGGTTTGTCGCATGTTAGCACCATAGTGTCTTTAAGAGAATAACTGTCTTCAAATCGAAAGTGAGAATATAAACTTTATTTCGGAACAATTACATCCCTATGGGAAAAATGTGACCAAATAAATATTTCCATCGACTTCATTTCAAGCCGACAAGTCTTCATAACCTAATACTAGTGCATCGAGCTCTCTATAGCTAAGTTAATAAGTAGCAGGTTTACTTGCGACGCTGATAATGGACGGGGAAAGGTTCGTAACGACTCCGAAGGGGGATGCAGCAAGCCTGAGGATCCTTAATTCGATTGCCAATGTGTGTCAATGCCGTCATGAGGAGAGGATTCTCTGGATTGTTTCAACATTGGTGATTAGAGCACCTGTTGGCAAGACCTAGACGATATAAGATAAGCTAATATATAGTTATTTACATCGGACCACATGTCCTATGCTGTGTTGAATTGTTGTTTATATAAGTGTAGGTAATATTTCGTGTTATGAGGATGAAAACCTTGACACAAGCGATAGAGAACGCAAAGAGGAGAAAAGTCTCTCAAACTTAGTGGTTTAGCCAGCCTACCTATCTAGTTCCATTTATGTTAAATAGCTGTGAGGCGATCATCGTTTTGATGCGGACGTCCGAATTCCTTCCCGACAATTTGTCCTTAAGCAGATCCCAAAAGCGGTTTTTTGGTTATTTGTCAAAGACCACGTTAGCGCGCGAATTCGCGGGCGGGTGGATACCCGGTCCTTTGCTGCTTGCGTGGGGCCGAATCCAACACGTCCTTTTAGTACCATTTAATCAGAACTGAACCCGTCCATCTAAAGTAACAACTAACGAGCTGAGCCATACAAAAAAACATGTAAATACAATATTTATCTCCGCGTGATGGATGTCCATCACGCTTCGTAATCCATGAAAATACGACTCCATCTCAAGATAATCGAGGGAATAAACAATACATCTCTCGAACGCATGCGACGATATATAAATCATAATCGATCCTTGACATGGATCGCAAATGAAGATGTATCTGTATGAGATCGTCCTCTTTGTAAGGACTCATGTGAACCGTAGCGACATTGTTGCATGACGAGAAATGAGTCTGTAATGAATGATGCAACGATTACATCTGACAAGCAGAAAAGCTGTTAAAGAAAAACACACTTTTTGTTAATTTTCAGAATCAGAAATCATTAGTTTGCTTTGAGTAAGGCACTTTATGTTGCAAATATAAGACAGATTTTGCAATGGCTTTGTTATGGATGATGTGGAAGCCTCTGAACATCCAACTGATTCAGTTTTTTTTCTTGTTACAAAGACATACGCTTTCAATATAACTAGTTGAGGTGAGCTGTCTTTGGTGTAACCCTACTTATAAGGTCGATATAGAAATGGTGTCACTAGTAGCCTAATAGACCAGTAGGTAAGTTGAAGTGGCAATGAGCAACGGCTACTTAGTGTGAATAACTGACGGCCGTTGGAAAAAGATTCAAAATGAGGGTCATTTGATGGCAAATGCAAGGAAGGTGGCATAAAAAGATAGCAAACATTCTGTCTATGAAGCCCACCATTTTCGGAGTCCTTGGGGGAAGTCACCATCGGTCGGGTAAGTGTCTCACTATAAATTTGTCACTAACTAATAGCTTATCAGTATCAGTTCAGTTCAAGTTACTTTTCTTTCAGTAACAGCCTAGCAGCGTTTGCGCTTTTTTACGGCTTTCCTCCGAATAGGCCGATTACTTCGACATCATGGGTAGCAATAAGGTTTGTAGGTGAATGTATACGTCCATCAAAATGTTAACCACTTAATGTTGATTTAATTTCTTATGTATGTGAATGTTATTCTTATTAAGAAATAAATATTCTTTAAACCTAGGTAGGTAGTACACTTTGACGGGCTACTACGAAAAACAACTTCAGTCATTGCTTAACTCAGATTTTATCAGGTTGACTGGTGTCAGTCCATAAAGTAATAAGATAAAGAGACAGTCAACTAACAAAAACTTAACAATCACGCTAACAGTAGCCGAGTAACTTCTAACTTTAAACTCTACAGTACATACAACTTTCAACTTTATTGCAGTGTTGATACACTTCATCGCCTCTGGCGATATTTGGCCAAGTAGAGTTAAGACATTACCAACATTATGATCTTTTATCTTCAATTTATTTTTGTTTTTCCGTACGTCAGGTGAGCATGCAGTTAATTTCATTTTTTACGCTCAGAAAATTGTTGTAAGCATTGACTTTGTATTTTTATTTTATTTTTGTTTAACATGAGTTGTCAAATAACTTTAATATGATAATTTTTTGTTAAGTTTATGTGTACGTTGAGACAAAATCGACAGTGAGAATCTCAATATGGGCTGATTCAAATGAGGAGTTATTTTGATGAAACGAATATTGACTTATTCTATTATTCATCATGTTAATACCTAAATAATTAGTATTTTTTGTTCTAATTGGATTTGAAGAAATAAAAATAAAGAAACATTTTTATTAGTTCATTTAAACTGGAATGCGAAAACGCATTCGAGAGTAAAATCGGGATTGCAGCTCCGACTCTCGATATTCAAGCAAACTTCTAATAAGAAAAGTTGCCGGTAATGACATTAGCAGAGTATTTCCTGACTCGCGTATTACTTGGTAATGCCGTACCTGGGTTCCTTTGAATAGCATTCAAGAACAAACTTCTATTAGCAAAAGAATTTGTCGATTCACGAATGAACGACAGAGACTATAAGTAAGTTAGCTACTTTATTCGTTTATTTATAATTTTTTGCGGAACAAATAATGACGAAAAAGATGGAATCTTAAACCCAGGAGGCAATCTATAGGCATTTTCTTGTTGTTAAACAAACGCTTACGACTATATCCTAAACGGGATAGGCAGAGGTACACTAATTGTTGTCGTTATAATGAATGGAATATTTAGAAGCCAACATTTGGCCGAGCGAAGTTGGAAACGTTGTCCGGGTTCCGAGATTCCGGTTTCCGGTATACTCCAAGCTTATAAAGAAATCGCCTTTTCTGAATTTAAGGCCATGACAGGATGGCTTAAATAAAATCTTGAAGCACGAAAAGCTGCCCCATACCATGATTGGACATGATCCTTAGAATCCCAGGCCCAGGGTTAGGTGAAAAATAGGCATTATTTCTGTACAGTAGGTGCAGAAATATTTGTTTTCGAAAAATTAAATTTGTGAAGAAAGACGTGATTATACCTGTCGGAGAACATCTTTTTAATTTTGATATCCAAACGTTATTGAGGGCTAAGTATATAAATGAGAGTGGGCTATTAAGCCCCTCGGTATAGGGTGTACAACTACTTAGAACATATCAGGGCCAAATAGGCGGCCCACTATCAACTGCGACCGTAAGAAACCCCGAAAAATTTGGCTATAAATGACTTCCGTTTTAGCCGACTTCAAAAGGAGGATATTTTATTATCATGTCCGAATATCATATTTTCTCATGTGTGTTCATAGAATTGTTTAGAGACAAGCACACCTGGATATGTTCTTCTAAGTGTTAACCATTGTAAATGTCTGTTTGTTTACAAATAAATCAATAAATTAAATACTTTTTGAAAATAAATATGTGATGGTGCAACCCTATAGCAATGAAAGTCCGTCATTTCGTACGTACTGTTCAAGATCATTTGATAATGTGTCTGTTATAAATGGCGGCTATGTTCTGGAATTTAAGAGCACGCTTCAAACTCTCGCGGTGCACTCACGGGTCGCAGATTCGAATCTCGGCAGCCTCCGGACCACACGAGACGCAGTTGCCAATAAACAATAATTACGACTGTAATTTTTGTAATATTTCTTCGGTAAACAGCCAATTATTGAGCTCGGAGATGATGGTTAAAGTTATGATGTCCAGGAAGAAATAAACGAAAAGTAATAATTTTGAACCACGACAAGAAGTGGAAGTCCTGCTAGGTTTCTGGGAATAATTTAATCACTAGGTTTTTTATTGATAGGTCGGTACCTAGTTTACAGGTTAAGAATATATTTTTATCTCAAGTCATAACGCTGCAGTTGATTCGTATTGCTTTGATCACCTAATTTTTTAGGAAACCCCATAAAGTATAGCGCTGACTGTACACGAAAATACGTATTATTATTGTGCGGAGATTCACTCCGCACGGAAGCGCAAATGAAGTAGGTGCCACATATCAATGGAAATAATATATTTGCCTGATTTCGTGTAAAAATGACAACAACAAGCAAAGAGGAGGAATGAGGAGGGCACTAACGAAATTCCTCCGTGAAAACATCCCGAGCGCCGTGCCATTAGGCCGGAGTACACGTAACGCAAATATCTGATAGGGGCCTTGTACAATACCCGGGACGTATTTCTAGCTCAAAATATCACATCACAATTATTTTTTTCTCAATTTATTTATTATAGTCCTCTTTCAACATAGTTTAGTGAACAAGGATTAGAAATACAACGTATGGTAAACAAACAATCGGGTGCATGATCATGTCTGTTTGTATTAGTCAGCCTTTTTTAAATTTAACCTGCTGTGTCCCGCTGTCCAAGTACTTTACCAATATTTGCCATTTGTTGGAGTGATGGCATTTTGTAGTCACACCATAGTTTACGGGGCCCCCCTCTACATCAAGTATTAGAAATGAATTCGATATAGGTAGTATTTATGAATGTTTTCCGTTGATTAAATCCCATAATACAAGCTTTGTGTTAATGGGGTTAGAGGCGCTATTTATTGAACTAACGTTTCGTTTGTTTGTTTTTTAATCCGGTCCGGTCTTGTAGGCAAGATCATTCACTTACCAAGTAATCAGGTACCACGTAGTAGGAATCAACAAATTTCTTAAAAATAGTAGGAATTAGGAAATAGGCATCCTTCCTGAGGTTGTGTATATCCCTGACATATGTTTGTTTAATATAAGCTTCAGTCAGGTCGGTGTGAACCTGAAGAAGTCTGAATTTGTAATCAACTTTCTACTTATCCTATTGGCTATGCAAGTAAGACAGAATAGTAAAATAATTAGTTGATAAGAATAATAAAATACCCATGTCGTCTCATGTGTAATCTCTCCTAAAGTTCGATAGTGAAAGGAGAGAGGATAACCGATAGCCTGGAAGTCACTGAACTCATCTTTCGTGGGCCCTGAAAGCAGGCTATTACACATTGTTGATATGTTAAATACCTACGTAAAACAGTACTTATGTCGAGCTTTCTTTGGCGCATTATGCCGGACTGCCGGACTAAGTAACAACTTTACATTTTTATTCTAAGGTCCAATCCTAAAACATTTTTTTTTGGTTTTTAGTGCTGTATTTACGGACGAAAACGTTTTATTGTAATAAATATATCCGTATAATAAAAAGGGCGTCGTGGCCCAATGGTTAAACAATGTGACTTGGAACCTGATGGTACCGAGTTCAAAACTGGCCGGAACACTTGTATTCATTTTTAAAATTTCGATTTAGCCTTTTCGGTGATACAAAACACCGATAAAAAACCCCAAGCAACCCGAATAATGGCCGTTGGCGCGCCTCGCACCACATTGGGATCGAATTCGCTCGGCGAAATGTGAGCTTCTGAATGTTCCGTGCATGACTGCAACAATCAGTGTGTAACTACTCTGTGTGTGATATACGAGTAGTTACGTACTCGTGCTCGTGAGCTTATGTTTGCTATTTTTATTATGTATATTTAGTTGAGTAATGTAAAAGGGCTGACGCAAAGGCACAATATTGCTCCCTTATTTACATTTCTATTCAACCCTTAGGGATAGATGTTACTCGGCTTGATAGTTGATGAGCTTTAGACGCGTTACCATCTCAAGGACGAAATACTAGGGGTTCACTATCTCTATCATAGCTTTGGGACACTTTAAGAGTAGCTACGTTTTATTTAAAGAGTACAATTTGCTTGCCGTTAATAATGTGTAGAATGAATAAGCAAATTTATTTCTTTATTCATACCTAGGTGAGGTAAATAAAACTACTAAGCATACAATTTCACGTCATGAAACATCATGGGAGGTAACTGTCCTGCTAGCTACAATTGTTTTTAAATGATAGCCCAAGTTAAAAAAAAACCATGTTTTTTCACACATAACAATTCACACACAGGTCTTGTCGAATTCCAAGAAGTCAAATTTTTAGTTAGTCCTAAAATTTGATATTGCAAAAGAGATATACTTAAATAAACAACTATTTTAATTCGAAATTTTGTGAATAGGTACTTAATTATTTTCTTTCATGGTCGACTAATGAGTGTGGTAAATAATACAACAACATAACCATACATAATTAATTATTATCACCAGTGTTAAAATATGTACCTATAGAACGTGCATGAATGAACAAAAATCAGAAACTACTATAAAACGTATTCTGAATAGGATTATGGTTTGACCTTTAATTTCGAAGAACGGTTTAGGGACTAGGTGCCAGAATTATCACTTCCGATCCCAATCCACGCGATCATAACATTTAATAAACAAATATTTATCTTATCTACATCCCACCTAAATCCACCCAAAGAGGTCTTTGTAGTCTAATGTTTTTAATATGTTGACACCTACGTATATTAGATATTGTATGAACTACTTATACCTAACTAGTTCACATTAAGGTTCAAGTGTTTTTAATTAGAATGACTAACACCCGAAATCACGGTTGACTACGCCTGCAAATTTATGCTGTCCCGTATTTTATCTATAGAACTGAAAGTGACCGCTATATTTACTTGCAAGAGCTGCTCAACTTTCATTTGTGTTTCCGAGTTTGGCGTTAGCTTTCCGATCACGGCTTCGTCCTTAGTAGATGCCTATTTTGGAAAGAGCATATTTTGGTATTCGCCAATACAAGTATTGTTTATTTGCAGTTGTAGCTGCTAACTGTATATTAATTGACAGATCTTACAAACAATATTGCGAAAGTTACAAGTAAAAAGTTACCTACTATCAACATTTCGAATTGCTATGTTTGAATTTTCGTAGTAGCTTTCTGTAAAGCACCCGTATAAAAAAGGCACCGTAAACAAACTCAAATGACACACTAACTATTTCGAAATTGATTATCTTATCAGTAAATTAGCATTAAAATCTCGTCATTTTAATTATGTTCCTGCCGAGCGTGCAGTCCGTTTTTGCATCGAAGAAATATGCAATGGCCGCCTGTCAGCTTTTAACATCTACCTTATGTGCAATCAACGATAATTTAACAATACATTCAAAGTTATTATTGATATTTTGAACGCTACGGGGGTCAACGTCGACCGCAAACCAAAGCCTTTCGTGTATTCCTAACTTGTACTTGATCAGCAGTTTGTGTTTTTCTGCTTACTTAGTTGTTTTGTCGGTGTCCAGATGTAAGTTTTTTTAAACTATGCGTTTAAAATTTAAAAAACAGTAAATTGAGATAGATAGCGAATTCATCCTTTTGCACCAATCAAATTGAACGAACATTTAGTAATCTATCTTGAGTATTTGTAATTCCTATCGCTCGCCATGATATAAATGTTTTACGAGAGCTATTTGTGATGTCGTCTGATATTTATTTAATTTCTATATCCTAAGTACTACCTAAGCTCCTGTAAAAGTTGTGTAGGTAGCAACCTACACAGCTTTAGTAGTTTATTTTTCTCATTGTTCGCTTTCAGTAACACAACTCCAGTAATTTGAGCTAAAGATTCCCTAAAAAGAGTGGGTGCAACTTTACGGCTTCAGTTTGAACCCACGTAAATGCGCTTCGATTAGTAAATATTATGCCTCAAAGATATAACGGAGATATTTTAGTTAGAGGAGTACGACTGTTCATCTGTTCCCGATGTTTGCTCCGACTAAAACTGTTGCATCCAGAACCTTTAAAAAATAGACCGTGGGAATATTTTCATAACTAAATTAAAAGAACCTTTGATCCATAAAAAATATTTCAGTTTAAAAGAGTATTTTGGTCCTCCCCTGTCTTAATTTTTTGCTGTGCTGTTCAAGGTCATTAATGGTTTCCCTAGCTCATGAGCCTTTATTAAAACCTTTTGTACATTATAGATGCAATAAAGTATTTAGTATTGAGTATTCTGACACATTGTCTGGAAGAAAGACGTAAGTCGCGTCCGTCATACGTCCGCGTACGGGCGACTACTAGTATAGGTATTCGCCGCTGGGTAGTCGAAGGCACACTGATGCTTGCCGTTGAACGGAACATTCAGAACCACACACTCCACTTTACTTTATTTTTTAGTTATTTTTATTTTGTTTTAATTAAAATTTACTCTCTCATCTTACTAGTTTGCCTTACCCACCTTTTTTTCTTATTGTTTTCTCACGATCCTCTACACGAAAGTTGTCTGGAAGAGATCGCTACCTAGCGATAAGACCGCTCAAATTGTAAATGGGTCTCTGTAATTTAATACAACTGTAATGTTTTTATGCAATAAAGAATATCTATCTATCTATCTTCACCGAGTGAACCCGATGTGGCAAGGGGAGCGTACAGCCGTTGTCCGGGTAGATTGGTGTTTTCCATCACCGGAGAGTTCGGCGCAAACTATACAATGACAACAAAGTAGGTGTTCCGGCCAAAATTGAACACGGGGGGCCTGAGTTCTAAAAAAACAACTATGTTGTACATACGCCTAATATAGAAATAGAAGTAATTATGTCTCTAAACAAACTCAAAACAATTGAAGTATTCGTATTACTCGTAATCTACCGAGAAGAAATGTTCTCGCGTGCCGAAGCTCAGCCCGTCGCGTGTCTTCGACCGATATTCGGAAGACGAAAAACTCTTCACTTCTCAAATTCCACGTTAATTGCGCGCTGGAGTTAATTAAATTGCTTTTTGTTCCGACCGAAATGACGCTGTGTGCATATTTTAATTTTAAACTACTTGCATTAATGCAACTGTCAATCGCGACCGCGTTTTCAGGGTTCGGTTCTGTATACAAGAAACCCTAAAGCCCGGCACACATAGGCCAACTTCTTGGGCCAATTCATATGTGTGTACACATTCGCACCATCTATCAACTGACCGAATGAATAAAAAGAAAGAAAGAAGGAAAAAAAATACACAGCAAATAGTTACAAATAAAGGGTCTAGAAGGCTGCCCCTCAGCATATGGCGCGTTGATTATAAAGCAATTACGACGCTGGTTCCATGGGTCACCCTAGAGAAGAGAGACATGCAAGATTTAGGTATTTGTTTACGCTCAGAATACTTGAAACAAACAAAAGCAAACAAGCAGCAAAAGACAAACAAAGAAGTCAAACAAGCAAGCAAAACACACAAAATGTCATAAATATCTTTAAATATCTTTGGACATTATTCCACACAGCGCCATCTAGTCCCAAGTGCGCTAATTATAGTCCGTTATTATGGATACTAGACAACGGATAAACATATTTAAATACTTTTTCTTTTGTAAATACATACTTAATATACATAGGAAACACCTAGACCAATACAAACAGACATGTTCATGCACACAAATGTTTGTACTGTGCGGGGATCGAACCCGCGACCCTTGGTGTAGTAGCTGACTTCTCAACAATTACACCAAGACGGTTGTCATGTGCCGATTGATGACCGAAAATGGGTAACCTGTACACCACACCGCAGGTACAATCAGCATTGGTAAATTAACAGCAATATTGAATTGAACACTACGGAACGGAAGTCAAATGGTTCGGATACTCTATGTACCTACTTACTTCTGTTTGTCTTGGTAATCAGAGACTGAGTAAGTACTAGTAAGATAATATTTGCCATAATTATACATTGTCAGTGTTGTAGTGTTCCTATGTATTTATGTAATTTATTTAGTAAAACACATTTCAATCCTGTCATATTTGTGCACTTGCTTACCCTTTCTGTGTTCTTTCCTTTACCTGTGGGTTGTCTGGAAGAGATTGCTTTTGGAAATAAGACCGCCTAAATTGTACATTGGCTCTAAAATGTTTTTCTTCTTTGTTAATTTATCTGTTGTGTTTGTGTGCAATAAAGTGTTTCTTATCTTATTTTATTGTCTATGCATTTTTTAAAGTAGTTTATATTATTTATTTAAAGGTTATTCCCTACGGAACCCTGAACTGTGCGTTGCCAGACTCCCACTTGGCCAGTTTTCTTAACCGAACTGGTGGCGGTGAGTACAGAGAAACGATATCGCTTATTGACTTTGTTATTTCTTGTTTAATATTGCTGTAGTCACAATATAATATTTACCCCCCCTCTAATATTGATTTAATCTGAACTCAAAATCACCACTTGGCTAGTTGGTTTAAGAGAGAGAGAAATAATGAGCTTGAGGCTATCCGCCCTAACTCTACACCGCTACAAAATTTTGTCACCCGTTATTTCGAGACGCGATAAAAAGCACGAGATAATCCTATCGTGGTGAGCATGTTACTTAGCCTGATCGAATGTGATTACTTTACTTTGATAAGGTGATTATCTCCGCCCACGGACAACCACAACCCAGGTACACCATAGGTATCACAGTATCTTGGTGAAGTCAGCATCAAAATTATGTGTACAGTGGTCAAATGTCTGAGCTATTTACGTTAAGCAACCATATCACTACAGAATAAAAAAATGTGTTTCCCTTACTCTAGATTTTAGTGACCCTTTCATACATCGCGACATACGACTCCGTGATTTTAGTAAGGAAATGTCTTATGTCAATACCTTTTCGACCACTCTGTTAGCAGTCATAATTTTAATGCTCACTGTACTACAACGACCGAACTTTTTGACATAATATCCAAAGTTTTTAGTGCTGCAAGTTTTGTGAATTATTTAGATATCGCTTTTAGCGCCTTATTTATTTATTCATTTGATCACACCAACAGCAAGTTGTATACAATGCACAAACATACAATGAGCTTAGTTTTAAGACATCAGCTAATTACAGGTATACATACATAACCTTACCGAAAACAGTGAAGAATAAGTGAGTGACAAAAACCTAACTAGCTTAGCCTTAATTGAGGACGTACAATTAAGGCTAGGCTAGTTAGGTTTTTGTGTAAATTTCTGTGAAAAGTTAAATTAAGAGCTCATCCACATGAGGTCGCAAGCAATGACTACAGTTCAGCGCAGTGGTTTTAATTTTAATTGTGACATTGTTAATGACGTACTTAAGTTATTTATTACCTAACTATCATATTTATAGCTCATAACTAAGCCCATCATTCACATTTTATTATCATTAGATAGCGATTCCGACCCTCCGGGCACAACAAACCTCACAACTTACTTAAGATATAAAATACTAGCGTACTCGCTCTGGTGTTGTCCCGCCCGATTGCTAGAAGGTTAATCTGCTTTTATTCTATTTACCACTAAATTAAGAACTAGTAAGTTCAGACAATGGCATGACAGACCGCCTGTCCTGTGCCTGTCTGCGCCTGTGATAACTATTTTTGGTCAATCCTCCTTTCTCTATTGCAAAGAAATGTCATTTGGAAGAGCAACATAAAAACGGAAACGACCATAAAATGTCCCTCTGCTGGGCACATGATCTGGATGACTCGGCCAGACATACTCTTGAGGAGTGCCCAGCATGGGCAGAGTAACGAAGAGTCTTGAGCGCGAGTATTGGTAGGGTGGTTACCCTGCAAACAGTGGTTCATGCAATGGCCGCTGACAGGAGAGCGTGGACATCCATGCTTACCTTCTGCAACATGGTGATGGAGCAGAAGGAGGCCGCCGAGCGTGCAAGGGAGCTCGCTAACCCTAGCCGGCGGCGGAGAAGGCGACGCAGGGGCACTGGCGTAATGCCTTAGTGCATTCCCTCCGCCCTGTGGCCGGGGCGTAAGAATACGGCCACGGGTTCCCCCCCGCCTGTCGTAAGAGGCGACTAAAGGGGGGCCTTCGGGGTCGCTGGGAGTGCACGCGGTGGGGGCTGTGTGCCTCTATTTCAAGTTGCCCCGAGGAGGACGGCAGTGTGGGGGCAGCCTCACACTGCCGTAAAACCGGCTGGTGTTAGTAGGGAGGTCTTACTCCCTACGAGAGGGGCTGTGTGAACAGCATTGTGCGCCAGGTATTCAACCGGTAGTGTTCCTTCTCTACAGAAGAGATCTCGGTGAACCCTGGTCACGCACGGAAGAAGGCTGCCCCGGTGTTTTAGTGGGTATTCCCACCCTGTGGTGGGTGAGTCCCACACTCCCCCGCTGCCCCCCCAAGCAGCGGGAAGTTCATAAAAGCATGCAATGCATAAAAAAAATATATATAAAAAAAAAAAAGAAAAAAAGAAAAGGGTCACACCTCAGCTATGAAATGGTATGAGCTATACTTCAAAAGCACAGTTTCTTCGCGGTTTGGGTATCGGTACGTAAAGCTGTCAGATGCTATCAAGCTGCTTCAAGGCCTCCGACTTACCTACTAAACATGCCTCGCGAATCTCGGAGATAACCGAAGAAACGCCGCACTAAACGGTGGATTTCAATCACTTGCTTTAGATGCAGTTATCTGTGGCGTTTCTGTCGCCACAATGGGCGTGACTTACACCGTGTTGTTAAAAGCTACCTAAATGAACTTTGAAATGAAATACTTTCGCGCTTAGCAAATCATTCCAATACTTCTAATGGTACTGTCAGCCTTAAAACTATGTGAGCTTTCAAAGTAATGTTGGAGAAAAGCAGTGCTTATGCTTTAGTGATAGAGTCGTTAGTTTTATAGCGCCACTCAAATTCAAGACACATGTAATACTACTTTTACTACTTTAAAAAAAAAGGATATCTTTTTCTCAAATATTTAGTTAAACATATTTGTGCAATCAAAATGATCACACGATTTTGATGTTGACTGTACTGCGAGAAAGAATCCGAAGCGTGAGTTGGAAATCGATTTGATTCTCAAATATTCCAGCAGATTAATAGCTATTCGTATTCCTGGCCAATTTATGATCTTGGGCAAAATTTTTGCATTTAAAATACAGAAACTGGCAAACAAAAGCCATAAAGAAGCGACAAAAAGTACCATCAGAGTTTCCTGTGACCTCCTGCAGTTGCCCACTGGGCCAGTTTACGTAATTTTTGCAAGGAATCGTTATTATAGATGCCTTGCCGACAAAACGTCACCTAATAACAAAATGTAAACCCCCATGTAAGTATGTTTCGCGATTTTCAGTAGTTTCGAGTTACTATTTTTTCGTCTTTTTTTCTCAAATTTTGTGACTTTATCGCTGACAGAGACATGAATAGTTAAGGTATCTCAACAATTCAATCCCTATTTTTTTCATATTACTTGAGTATTTTTTCTGCTTTATGGATCACACTATACATATTGTAAGGGTAACTTACGGTATCCATTTTTATCCTTTACATTTTGGAATAAAGCAGCTTGCATATTACGTAACCACATAATAATATGAAATTCAAAAATCGAGCCGTGGTGTTTGATAACGAGCGTGAGTAGGGTGCCAACGGATTTTTTAAAATAAATATTCCCCTAGTTTTTGTTTCGTCAGCGCAGATAACGAGGCGTCAGATGTCTGATGTGTCGCGTTTTTAGCATAATTCCTGGGATGTCGTCTTTTTGTCGTTATGTCTGTGTCATCCTCGTGTTCCCGCGTGAATGAGATAGGCAGCTACTCAGCATTTCTTGACAGTTATATGTACCTACTTTATATGTAGGTAGTAGTATCTATGCGGAAAGGCTTCCTTATATCCTAAAACACTAACTTATATGTTTTACTTGCCTTGAATATCATTAATTTTAGGTGCATAGTGACTTACAAATACCATCAGAAGTTTAGTATCGATAGACCCTTGATAGTTTGGCTATCGATACCAACGATAGTGGACTATCGAGTGTTTTATCTGGATTGGACATTCTCTAAGGATATGATCTCTTTCTACCTAGAGCTAACACTTGCTTTGCAATTGGTGGTTCATGACACGTTCCAGAAAGGGCACGTCGGGGATTATCACGGCCGTACTTACTTTTATTCTAAAGATTTGGAAAAATAATTTGGGCCTCTTCAAGAAGAGAGTGAACAACCATTTGTTAGGCCGTCATCTGAATGGTTCATTGCATGGATGTTAATAGTAAGCGTTCTCATCTTGCTGGTCGCTCTTGCAGAAAAGAATCCTCGAGTCATAGGCCCAAGGTATTACGAGCGACTCCCCACTGAACTGAAAAACGAGCCATCTGACGAAGCATTTAGGCGTCGCCTTATAAACCTTTTGTTGGATAACCCTATTTATTCCATTACAGAGTACCTAAACAAAGGACTGTAAACATTTATTTTATTTTTATTATAATTTTAGAAATTTTGACATTATGATTATTGGTTAGTTATTATTAATTGCAATTCCAATGTTGTATTCTAATTCCTAATTAAATTTTTTGACATTCCGTATATTTGTATGTATTAATTTTTTGACGTTACGTAGGTATAAGACTACCTACCTGTTTATTTTAGTTTGTAAGTTGACATTATTTTTTCTGTAATTTTGTTTTTATTTAATGTGTATTTGTAGACGATTTATTTTTCTTTTATGACATTTTTATTGATTTTTGACGATCTCAATATTTTAATGTATTTATATTGTAACTTTATATTGAGAAATAAATAATCTAATCTAATCTAATCGGGTCCATATTGACTCACCTAAAGTTGTTTCTCCGAAATTGTTCTTCCTAACGATTTGTGATCCGAATGATCACTCTTCCTAAAATTTTTAGTCCTGAAGTTTTCTTTCATACTTTTTGTAGTTCTAATGACGATGTTCCTAACGCTCATGTTTCCTAAAACTTCAATTCATAATATTTCATCTCCTAATGTTGTTTCTCATAACCATATTATAATGAATACACACATTAATAAATGCACATTGCTAAATATCATAAACAGTGCTAGGGTTAACGCAAGCAGCAAGCTAATCAGGCAAGTTGTCTTTAGGGCTTAAAAAAAAATAACCACGAAGGTTTAAGGCGGAAGCTTCGCTTCGCTTCGCTCCCGCCTTAAACCTTCTAACCTAATCTATCCGTGTCGGTTTCGCCCCGACTGTAGTATAGGGCAGACAAGTATACAAATTAGTTGTTATAACAAATAATTCATAGTTTTTCATAGAGAACAGATTCATTTTCCCAGTGTAGAATTAGGGTCAAAGACGGTTAGGTTGACAAAAATTAGGATATAAGTGTTTATGGCTATCGAAATTATGAAGTTTAATGATTCGGAAAAGAATAAAAAATACATTAGGAAAAGAGAAGTTAGGAATTGGGATAGTTAGGATAAATAATTTTAGGAAGAAAATTTTCGGAGTTCCGATTTTAGGAGTTACAATTTTAGGTGAACTTTGGCGCACCCAATCTAATCATGTACCACCTTAGGCCACGTCATTTCTAACCTAATCTATCCGTGTCGGTTTCGCCCCGACTGTAGTATAGGGCAGACAAGTATACAAATTAGTTGTTATAACAAATAATTCATAGTTTTTCATAGAGAACAGATTCATTTTCCCAGTGTAGAATTAGGGTCAAAGACGGTTAGGTTGACAAAAATTAGGATATAAGTGTTTATGGCTATCGAAATTATGAAGTTTAATGATTCGGAAAAGAATAAAAAATACATTAGGAAAAGAGAAGTTAGGAATTGGGATAGTTAGGATAAATAATTTTAGGAAGAAAATTTTCGGAGTTCCGATTTTAGGAGTTACAATTTTAGGTGAACTTTGGCGCACCCAATCTAATCATGTACCACCTTAGGCCACGTCATCACTTACGATCAGGTGAGGTTGTGGTCAAATGCGCGCCTAGTTAAGCTATAAAAAAAAAGAAAATGGTTAAGACATAGGACATAACTTGGCACTCCATGAGTTCTCGCCTTGTCGTGACGGGTTTTAGTACTGGTTAAAGAAACTAGGCGTGGTAGTGTGGTGGTGGTAGATAGTTTGAGGAGATGGGGGTTCAACGACCAAGGGAGTAATGTGTGCGAATGTGGTACCTCCTCCCAAACTATGAGCCACCTACTGTTATGCCCGATGTGCCCGACCAGCTGCACAAGGGTTGACTTGATGAGCGCCACTAAAAACGCTGTAAAAGTGGCGAAATACTCGCACTCTCATCCAATATAAAGTATTACCATCCAGACGCAAAGAAGAAAAAGAAAGTGTGGTGGACTTAACAGCACAAGAGCCAACTTCCGGATCGGTGGAGTGGACAGGGGGGCTAAAACGGCAACATTTTAGATGATTCATATTATGAAACATCTAACTGACGTTTCATCTAGAGCGCGGTCCGTTTCGAGTCAAAAGTGTTAATAGCGCGCTCACGTCGCTCACGCTCATACAATTTATCAATTCGGGACGCGTGACAGCGCGCTATTATCACTTTTGACTCGAAACGGACCGCGCTCTAGATGAAACGTCAGTTAGATGTTTTCATAATATGAATCATCTAAATGTTGCCGTTTTAGCCCCCCAGGTCCCCGATTACGTCCGTGGTTCCCGAATGAAGGGACGGAAAGAAACAGAGACCACCGTTTAGCCACCACTAGACCGATTTGGATAATTTTGGTCTTGAAATAATTGTGGAAGTTCAGGAAAGGTTGGAAAAGTAAGTAAACATGAAAAACGCTAAGAATACAGTGAAAAACCACAATTTATTTTTTCTCAGCAACCATTTCTACCTGTCACGTGACACCGTGACACTTAATGTTTGACAACAGAACGAAGTCTTGTCAGGACAGCTAGTTTCAAATGAATTCTTTAGAAACCTACCTCTATGCTTGTCACATAGTTCAAACAACGCCATGAATACGGGACGTCAAATTGTTCGGTCAATAGCATGTCAGGCTACCCATTTAAAGACAGTCGTCCTTGCTCCATAGCAAAGAAATGCCATTTGGCGAGAGCAAGACAGGAATGGGTAGCTAAATGTGCCGTTGACTTGACTATGCATTCTTACGATTAAACCCCCATGTGACATGCAATCAAGATATTTTATTAAATTGTACCATGCATTATGCTACTATAACCCTTTCGCACCTGAAACTTTTTCTCCCTCCTTACGGCTATATTTATCAAAAATAATAATAGTTAGGGCCTTCAGTTTAAGGGAAAAATAGTGAAAAAAATCCATCCTATGCAGGGTTTTAGGAAAGCATGCCGCACGATCGTGAGTTCCCGGGCTTACTTCAACCTACGCACGATCGTGAGTTAGGTTAACTTTGCAGTGTTTTAGTATGTTTTTTCTCATTATTTGACGTTATTATTGGCTAGGTTAATTCAACGTTTTATAATTAAACAATAAATTCACTAAAATCAACGATTATTTTGCTAATTTAGACATAACACACTAGTATTTTACAAAATTTGTCTTTTTCTACTTTTTCAGCCGTATTGCCAGTCTTTACAGATTTTTTAAATATTGAGAGTATTTTCATAGTTATTTATAAACTAACAAACAATAAAACATGCCACAACAATACAACACTAACAGAATAGGTATTCTAAAATATGAATAAGTAAACGAGATTGACATTAAATTAAAAACATGTAGGTATTATTTCGCTGTTCTCTATGTGTATTCACAAGGATAACGCTACTCGTAGGTATTGTGTTACACTAAATAAATGTATTTCTAATGGAGGATGCAGAAGGAGGAGGAGGTAGCTCTTCTATTGTATTGGGCCCGTCTGTAAAGATAGATGTAAGCTTAGATGCCTTTTAGGCAGTAAACAATTTAGGTCTTCTCGCATGTTAATACATGAGATCAAAATTAACATTCAAGTGCTTGATATAACTTCATCAGTCCCTCGATATTAGGAATTAACGTGATAGAGGTAGAAACAGTCTTTACCGCGACTCATACATGGGTAAGGACACGTTGCATTTTCATTATCTAATTTTAGTACGTGATTTGCGACGAGAAACTCGAGGATCTTTCAATTCGCCGAAAATGGGTAAATCCTATTTCTTTCCCTAGGATAGATTATTTGCAGGCTTGTACTTGTATTTACCTGCTGCTGATGATCGTGATATGATAAGAGATAAAGCACGCTGTTCTCTATCGGAGGTATTAATCAAAGTTACAGCAACTCCAAATCCTAGTGCTCTCATTTAGATTTTCAGTTCCTGAAACTTTGATTAGGTCTCTTATCCGTCTAGTTACTGCTCCAGCTGCCAACATATCACATCATTCACCATAGGCAAGTCTGTGAAACTGTCACACCACTTAAGAACGGTTATAGTCCATGGACTCATCAAGAACGTCTACTCTACCCACCCATGGAATTATAGCTTGTTAAGCTTTGGAGCATTGAGTATCATCATAGTTATCATAGCTAAACAATATATTTGACAGGTGATCTTTGTTTGGCTTATGATGATGATGATGATGATGATGAGGTAGTTATGAGATTTATCAATATAATCGGTTTTCCTCCTAAGGCTCCACGTTGGCGGCTATTCATTTTAAAAAGTTTTTTTTTTGTTTGTATTTTGTTGTTTTTTTGGTCTGTGATGATGATGATGATCGTGAGGACCCATCAAGATCATGATTAAGAAGTACTAAATTAGAATATCTCTTGTTTGAACCCTGTGAAAAGGGATACTCCTTCACAGGCGTTTCATCTTCACTCACATCTGGTGCAGCACAAAATTCCTCGTTACCCTCATCAATGTCAATATTTAAGCATTATCTGTTCCTGGAATTGTCAAGAATGTGCTCATGATTCAATAACACACCTGAAAAATAAAGTAATACTTAGATTTACTAAGTGAGAAAAGGTAAATATACGCAACTCATTTTCATGAGTAGGTACAAATAATCCCGGGAGCTCACGTAAGTGAGTTGCAAGTTTTCACACGAAGCAGGTCGACGGTAGTGTGAAATAATTTAAATAACTCTATACTAATTGATTATCATATTAATAAAGATTAAGTGGAAACATGTATCTAATCAAACAAAGCAATAAAACTATTAAATTAATACAAATACTTAGGGTGCTTATTTCGGGGATCGAGAGCCACCGCCATTTTGGCCACACCAGCGAACATACTGACCCGAGAATGACGCGAAACGGCTTCTAATTGGTTATTTGACAAACACACGATCATGTGGATCCGGGCGCGCGCGACGAAACAGATTACGCGCGATCTCAGATTTTTTTGAAGTTTGAACTCACGATCGTATAAGTCAGGTGCGAAAGGGTTAAATGGATTTCATTGAAGCTGTACAATAATAAAGCTTATACATCTGAATAGGACAGTAGCTACAATTTATGAGATATTATTACTTTTTTTAAAATTAAAGTTCTCTCTAGTATCCTATACAATCGCTGCAGAAGTTTACTTTTCATGTGGTTTTCACAACGTCTCAAAGAGCGACATCTCTTGAGTTTTTCTCGTAACGTTTAGTTCGGAAAACCACCGGAAGGTATACATGATTTTAGGTCAGAAAGTTCCAGTCTACAACTGAGAGCTAGATACAAAATGACTTCAAACATGCTATATAACTGTGAAAAATGTTATTGAGATTCAGAAAGATCAATGCATTAAGGGCAAGTATTTCTTAAAGCAAATCTCCATACAACGTCTTATACAGCAATTACTCATGTTGTATAGTGGTAGTTCTCATAAATAAGCACCTTCAAAATTTTGTTCAATACGATGACCAATTGCACTCGCTTTCAAGTTAGGTACCTTCATCGAATAAGTAGGTAATAAACTTTCGTTTGTCATCTACATTTACAATTTTCAGTTGCATCTTTTTTGGTCTACTTCAGCTTTAGAGTTATGGCTTACCTAGTTCTTTTCACTCAGATGGTCACATTTAACAAAATGCCAATATACCTACAATCTCACAATTCGAGCTTTTGATGTGCTGCACATGCAGAATCCCGTGCTATTGCCTTTTTAAATTTTCACAGGTATCTGGTACCTACTTCTCTTGAGATTATGGCAAATAATGAATAATTCATAAGATGTTATTTATTATCTACCTATAAATCATGTCATACAGTAAAATACCTCAATTTGACAAGCGGGTGAATTCATAACAATAATAACACCTACTAGGTAGGTACGAGTATTATGTACCCCGTTAAAATAAGTTAACAGGGCTTCAAAAAATGTCTTCTATGTAAATAATCTACCCTGACCCTACAAGGAAAACTTAAGCTTAAGATTTTACATGTTATAAAGTAGTCAGACTTATCGCTAGAAAGTGTATGGAGAGTAGTCATTATTTGGTAAACTATTTTGATACCGCGATGCAGGAATCTCAGTCCACTGAATAGTACTGCGCCATCTGACTAGAAGAAGAGCAAACACGATGTTGAAATTCAAACTAAGCTTTGGACAGAATAGTAGAGCGCCATCTAATGTTGCTGGTTTGTACCTTATTGGTAGGGAAAAAATAAAATAAAAGCTCTGAGCGTGTTTGCTTTTAAGGGCCGGCGCCCACTATCGGCATCGGCACGCTTCAGGCTTTTAAGGTGGCAAATAGTAATATTCTCTAACATAATGGCAATAAAGTAGAAAATGCCGAAATAGAAACAGAACAAATGCATTTTGTTTTTACGAGAACACATCACGGAAATTTCTACTTTATTGCCATAATGTTAAAGTATATTGCTATTTGCCACCTTAAAATCCTGAAGCGTGCCGATGCCGATAGTGGGCGCCGGCCCTAACTTGCTTGTTCTTTTCGTCATAAGACTTTGTAAAGGTACCATTTAATAGATGGCGCTGTAGCGTACTTTTTTGGAAAGTACTAAACTTGTGTAAATGACTTACATCCATTCCATTCCATTGGATTTTTGTTTATGGTTGGGATTGAAGATTACAACCTACCTACATTGCAAACTAATTAACTTAATAAACAGTTTTTCTTTAATTATATAATGTCAAAGTCTGGTTACAGCAAGGTCGAGAAAAAACTTGTTTGAGACCTAAATTGATGAAGAACAGGGGCCTTATTACGACCTTTAAACAGCTCAGTTTTAGCTCAGTTTAGGCCTTTTCATTCATTGAAATTGGTCTAGAAAATGCAAAAATAAGTTACTAGAGTAATGAAGAAAAATTAAGGTTTTTTTGACACTTTTTACCGGACAAAACACGACTTGTGACGGTAAATATGCAGCTCAAAAGCTAAGCTTCTAACTAAAAATGTCAGGTTTTAAGCCATTGTAATAGGGCCTCTGGTGACAATTTATTTAATGCTTTTTCCTTCAGTATTATTTATAAAGGATTTCTTCAAAAGTTATTCAAAAAACACCGAGTAGAAACTTGTTTTTAAAAACTCAATTTGTACGAAGAGTTTCGGTATGAAGATTAATTTTGTAAAAACGTTCGGTGGCACGTGTTGCACAAATTGTTTTCCGAACACCGACAAAAAGACTGCTTAGAATTCCAGACTCGACGTGTTGGAAGAGCCCTATGTGATTTATTAAACTTTTGGAGAAATCAATGAGGGAATCTTAAACGGACCTGTCTTATGTCTCTATCTTCTGGCGCGTGCCAGTTTGAAAGGTTAATAAATTAATTGATTTAAAGGACATGAAATATTACTTCTTAAATTAGGCAGAATTTGTTAAACTTAAATGTCTGGTTGGAAGTTGTTATTTAATGTTCCGAAATAAATATTTAGGTAAACAATTGTGAAAAACTCACGACCAGCGGTGTCATTCTCAATGCTCACTTTGGTCCCGAACTCGGATATGTATTTATTATTTTATCTACAGAGTGATTCTTGAAAATCTTTGTTTTTTTCATAAGTTGAATAAAACTTCAAGTTTAAAGAAATAAAATGACGCACTTAGTTAGATAACTGACAGGTCAAATCGAATTTGAGATCGAATTGAGAATCAGAATCATACGGTTGTTGCTTCTTAAATAATTATTAGATAAACAGAATAAAGTGAGAATTATAGAATGAATAGGACGTGCTCATTGCACTGCGCCGCCCAAGAGATTAATAACGTGAAAACTAACTTGACTAAGTACAAAGTGAATTTTGAACAAGGCCCCAGGCGTGGACACAGCTTGCTGAGTAGGATAGTTATTGTAACTTAGTCTAGCTGAAACTGTTTGCAATGGGCAGAATCAGTATTCTTCTATTAGTCGAGTCCAGAGATACTTGCTGTCTATTTTTTTTTCTCGTGGGGAAATCCTCATGGATACCTCGCTGCCCGGGACGACGACGAGGTTATGTCGGACTCCTACCGACTAAAACCCCACGGCACTCGACCACGGCACTTTGGCGGCGAAGCTATCCAGCTTCGTCCGCCGTACTTATCTACCGTGCTTATCCTACCGTAAGTAATACCGCACTGTTTCGCCGCCAGTACCAGCCCCTGATGGGGCCCCCTCCAACCGACCCCCCAACGAAGGGGGGTGGCCACGAAAGCGCCTGCAGCACGCAGACACTTTCGCCGTCTCGGTGGACGCCGTGCAATGCAAGCCAGAGCACCCCCGCACTCCGGCCCGCTGGCACCCACTGTTCGCAGACCCTACTAGGCCCGCAACCACGAGCCACCCAAAGGGCGGCTCCGCTGCCGCAACTAGCGGTACGGCCCCGCCGGGCCGCGACGCACAGGGGGATCAGCCGCGGATCACTGGCCCCCACCAACCGATTGTGCGCCGCGGCCTCCACCACGCGCCTCAGGGCGCTTGCAGGCCCCACTGGTCCTGCAACCCTACGTGTCGCCCTTACGGGCCGCAGCGGGTGGGTGGCGAGTCCACCACACTGCCACGCCTGAGTGAGTCCTCTTCGCTTCCCGGCGGTTGGACCCTACCACCGGTACTAAGCCCCCTCGCCACGCCAAGGCGAGAACTCATGAGGGGGGATACTTGCTGTCTTAATTAACTGTAGCCAACGGCAGTTTGCTCTTGACAGTGTTTTAGTGTTTTTTTGTCATTATGGATAAAACAAACCAATAGGTACTTACAGTTTTCTTCTGGAACACACAAACAGATAAGCACAATAAATGTACACTGTATGTAGGTAAGGTATTCCGAGATAAGTTCAAAAGTGTATGAATAAACAATAAATTTGGTGAAAAATTTTAAAGGCGTCTAGCCGTTTAGCCCCTGGGTTTACCAGAACTTATGTTATAAATAGAAAATATTCACTTATTTTTTTATTTGATTTATTTAATTGGACGAACACAGGGCCTCGTTCTCACTAGGGAACGGACGCTACCCAAGGCAAATAGAGCGGTAATAGCAAAAAGCGAATTATGACGCAAGTAATTTGAAATATTTAGGCAACAGATCATTGTAACAAAAGCTTTACTTACTATGGCGATACCCGTACTTATCCCGATGTTTTGTAACGTCGATCTACTGGAACTTTTTTGGTGGAAGTTGATGTTGCTCAACGTCGCCCAGAAATTATTTCAAGTGGCACGTGTCAACATTTATTTGGAGATTACTCTTTTTTAAGTGAATAAAAATGACGCTAAGTCAAACGAACACTAAACTTGTCAGTCGTTCGTCGCTGTGTGCACATCGTGTTGCAGCTCCAACCGCTTGTATGAAGCCATTGCGTTTTCATTACCACCTTTATCTATTGCCAACGTTAGTACTTATTGCTTTCTTTATAAGCTTGTTTAGATATCTATTTACCATAATAAGTACAATGTACTTTTTTATACGTGTAGCCCCAGAAATGTAAGTATGTGTAAGTTAATATTTATCCTTATGTGAGTGAATGTAATTCTATAAGAGAAATAAAGTTCTTAGATTGTGGATGTGGAAATTAGTGTGGCTTGTATTGTTTTTGTTTATTATATTAGTCTCACCATGTTTTGTTGGTAAGTAAGTACTCAAGATTTCAGTGTATTTCTCTTTTTTTTTTAACCCTCTAGATCCCACTGCTGGGCAATGGTCTCATCCCAAGCTCTTCCATTATTTCTCTTATAAGTTAATAATTGTATTCTTTTAGAGAAATAAAATATGTCTTAAACCTTAAACCTTAGACCAGAAAAATTGCGGTTACGTTGCTTTGACAAACACCGGCGCACTCACCTGGAAGTGAACCAGTGCAATTGCACAGCAACTGCACAGAAACTGCACAGCAACTGCGCAGCATTTATCGCCGGATACTAACTGCTTCTGCCTTTTGAATGCACAAGTGGCGACGTGCTCGCAAATTTAAAAGGCACCAAGTAATGCGAAAGCTGCAACTTAACGAAAAGGCGAGTATTTTTTATAGAACTTTGACCTGGGCAGGTACTTTGTTCTGAGTGGCCTCCCGTCTGTAAATGTCGCAATATTTTATCAGCTTCTAGTGATTAGATGATCTCTACTTTTTAGGAGTTTCGCGTCCCTGGGAGATTTGCATGCTTAACTGTAATAATAGCGTTTTCCGACATACAATGTAGCCACGAGTGGTGCCTCTCAATATGGCATCCAATTTTTAAATTCGCTATTCGGCTTTATATGTAGGCTCTATAAATATAAAATAACCCTCCCTCTTTCTTAAAAAGCAACAAGATGCTGTTAGATTGCTCTTGGATCATAAAATGACCAATATAAATCAACCTTAAATACGCGCATGTTAAATTAAGGTTAAGCTGACAATAATAAACTGACTACGGACAGAGTTGTTAATTTCGGCATTTATTGACAAGCTAAAACTACGGTTGTAACAAATTCACGTTGAAAGCACTAATGTAAAGCAGTTAGTGAACGCAAATTGAGAGTTTCGGTCCGTTTGGAATTCAGAAATTACTGTAACTTGACGTATTTGCTAAACTTGCACAGGATAACATTTGAATCCTCCTGCAATATTCTGCTCCGTACGTGATGGTCCTAAACCGGGGCGTACCTTTCACAATATTCATTTGCGAGGCATTTACTGGTAACGACGGAAGATAACCTTACCAAAGAGTAACAGAAATGGTGACAGAAACGATCTTTCATTAATGGGTAACATTCAATGCCTATTCCGAATACAAGACGTATTTTTTCGAATTTGGTAACTTTACAAGTTTGCTGCACGTGGCTGTCAAGTCAATTCATTTGCAAGAGGGAATCTTTTGCAAAGAGGTTATTCAATTTGAACTATTATAAATTATAAGAAAAGCAATCAGCTTGCTAACTGCTGTAGCTAACCACAACAAATAACTTTACTAACGATTAAATTCCGGATTCGGTGGTCATACTCAGAAGCGTACTTTTAGAAGGGAATATAAGCCCAACGTGGTAGATGGCGAACCTTCGGTCGTTAAACGGGTTGCTAGAAGTTTTTGTTGCCGAAACCCCCGCGAGCTAATGCGTTGTTTTGCCTCTTTCATTCTTCATTCATTTCATTTCAAGAAGGAACAATACTTCACCTGGATGTTATAAAAGTTCTTTAAAACCAGGTTACCCAACCGGTGTGTACGGCGGTGCGAGGACACTTTGGACATGTATGGCTTGGTTGGGGTTAGGTTGTGGCTGTATGGATTTTTGCCTCTGGCAGCATGGCTACTCGTATGCCTCGCGCTAACACCGCGTAAGGCCATTATTTCGAAGGTCGAGTGTCATCCCTTTCTCTTACTCCTGGGAGTTTGCACCGAGGATTGTAAACAGTATTTATGAGCGGTGCCCCTACGGAGTACGCTTAGGTCTAAATATTTGAGAAGTCCCCGGAGCAAGGTCAAGACGGCGGATTTACGAGTTCAACTTTTCTTGAGGTTCACTTTTCGGATGGTAGGTAAACTCATTAGGAGACAAAACAGAACTCAATTATAAAATACCGTTATCTTGGCTACGTGAAAATTTATTGTTTTGATGAGTTGAAAATTTGGATGTTTACGCACAAATCTCTCGTTTCAGAAACTTTGCGAAGATGCATGCATTCAGCCGAGTTGAAGGAATTACCTTAAAGTTTAACAATGTTGCACTAGTTTCTTCAGGTTAATGTAATTTTGATAGATATTTAGTATGTTTTCAAGTGAGCAAAGGTAGTAAGTTCCTGAATTAAAGTGTAAGCAGTAGTGGGGTAGTATGGATTTCCCTTGCCTTTTTTCGGCCAGGTGCGACTCGAAGGTTATTTATAGGGGACCACGACCCGTAGATACGTGCGTGACGTCACCCTGATGTGTTGGGATTAAGCCCAAAATGTCCAGGATAAAAATTGACCCTGTTTAAAGCAAGTAATTAAGCATCTATTCTCATTTATATAGTGAGACATTTACCTACATGAAATATCATAGTAGTTGGCTAATTCTAGACATGTGTGTTAATTCTACATAGATAAGTAAAGTCCGACTGAAATTCCATTCCCCCATTTAGATAAGTTTCCTAGAGATTGTTTGTAAATTATTCACTCAGCGGCTGCGTTAAAATTACATTAATTAATTAAACAGAATTAACAAATATTGGCGTATTGTTTGAAAACACGGATTTATGATACATATGTTTAGTAACATCTCAGAAAATGTAAAAGTGTAGCTAAACTATCTACACCGGTAATAATTTACACCATCGATGGTATGAGTGCAGTTAATGCACCAGTTCAAGGTCGCTCAGCGAGCTATGGTGACAGCTATGCTCGAAGTTTCTCTGGAGGGTGAAATCTGAAATGAGGTTATCCGACAGAGAACCAAGGTCATCGACATAGCATCAACACATCAGAATAAGTAAGCTAAAGTGGCAGGTGGGCTGGCCACATTTGCCGAAGAACGGATAACCGTTGGGGTAAGCGCGTTCTAGAGTGGAGACCACCGTGTCAGCAAGCGTAGTGTGGGAAGCCCTCCGGCTAGGTTGAGCGACGATTTGGGTAAGGCTGCTGGCAGGAGTTGGATGCGTCTAGCTAAAAATAGGGCGCGATGGCGCGCATTAGGATAGGCCTACGTCCAGCAGTGGACCAACATAGGCTGATGATGATGATGATGATCGATAGTATTAATGTCCATATCCATACCCAGAGACATAATCGCATTATGTAATAACACCCCCCTATTTGCATGGGTGTAAAAAAGTGACTTAATATGCAAATTGTAACAACCATTTGCTGTTCCATAAAGCTACAAATATGCCAAAAAGCCACTGTTCTGTTCGTTCACGGTTTCAGTAAACAGCAGTAGAATTTGTGGAGCTTGTATACTTGTTAATTAAACTTTATGGAGCATGAAAAGGCTTGTCGTGCTGTCATCACAATTGTAGGCAGTAATACCTACTGATAAGGTAAGAAATGAAAGCCTTTATAACACGACAAAAAGTGTGCTTTCAGGTGTTAGGCTTACATTTTGGTGTTAATGTAGCTTCTAAAGAATAAAATGCCATTTGCAGATAGATAAGTAAATGTAATTTTCATTAAGAAAACGTATCAAATTCTTCAATTACTATGTCGGGTAACCTCTAATAGGTTTTGAAAGAGATCTATCACGATCAAGAGCTAACCTTATTTAACCAAACTATTAAGCCTCTCTTATTTATATGGTCACGTAAATAGGCATTAAATATATTAGCCCTATATGGTATGAATAAAATTATGCCACCATTAATCAAATTATGATAAAGACCGATAGGTGTAGGTAACGGTTAAATATACCTTTGAACTTGTATTGTACGCTATCTACTGGTAGAAATTTATGGTATAAAGGTATGTCTATTATTTAAAAAAATGTGTAAGCAATTAAAATTAAATTAAAAAATAAAAATATAAATAAATTTAAAATACTTTTTATTTTAAATAAATAATGCGTCTTTGCAACACCCCTACGAGGTCCATGTGTATATTGGTCTTAGATGTGTTATAATTTGTTTAGCTATATTACACACATATAGCCTAGGCATGTCATTATACTAACAATGTATATATTATTTAGCACGTAAATCCATTATGTCAGTTAGGTAAATATGTGTAGCATACACATATTTAACTGATACAATCTTAAAAGAGGCCATTTGGGTCCTAAAGGCCCTTCAGAGGATTTATAGGCTTACTGGATATACCTTCAATAAACTTAAATGTGAATTTTATTCGGCCATCAGCGTCAAAACATATTTACTAGGCTACCTACTTACTTACTGTAGGATGGGGTGTATCTTTTTTTGCATCATGTTTCAGTAACTCTAATCTTGGTATTTTTTCACCCAATTATCAATTAGAAATCATCATTATAAACAAAAATTTATTTGTTTATGTTGATATCAATATATCAACATAAACAAATAAATTTTTGTTTACAAAGTTTACGTACAGAAAATTTCCAAGAATTATTGACCACATTAACAAGTTTCCTAAAACTAACGGACTGCTCGGCAATATCTATGAAACACAGATAAAACTCTGCAAAAAAACAAAAATACAAACAAAAACAAAAATAAAATCCCGTAACCCGAAACATTTTAGGAATGAAAAGGTAGAAAACATATAAAGAAAAACTGACTGGGTCAAATAACGGCAAAATAAAAGAAGAATTACCGAACTTGCAAAATAGAGGCTTACCAGCCGGGGTCCATTCTTCAACCAATCAAATCTTGAAAAGAAATTGTATTAAATTCTAACAACATTATTTTGCAAAAGCCTTATAGCTCCGATATCCTACGGATTATGATGTTGCACATGAACGTGCTCTTTTTAGGCGAAAGGACAGTCATCTCTTAACTCTACTCTGAGAACTTATTTAAAACCGACAATGCTATCACCGGTGAACTAAATAAATCATTCAGTATGATTTACCATCAGCACATTCAGGGAATTATTGCCACGAATAATATACTGATTAGTAGGATGCATTAATCTAAAACCACAGATTGAGGTTTAACTTGGCGCTCGCAATAAATTAGCGCGAAGCACCAATAAATAATTCCCTATAAAGCAACACCCTATTTTGTATGAAAATAGTGAACGCATTTGCGATTAACTGATGGTCGAATGCAATGGCTGACATGAGAGTTCTGGGATCCAATTCTAGTGCATTTGTTAATATAAGTATTAATGTTGAATGAATTTTATTCTTTTTAGAAGAACTGCACACTAATTTGTAAATAAATCTCATGAAATAAAATCTGGGTTAACTCACACAAAAACCGATATTAAAACACTCATTTGAACGCAGCGCTCTAATAGTCAGACAAATACACTATTTCGATCAAAATAACAATTATTCATGCGTTATACTTTAAATGTCCACTGCTGCAAGCAGGCCCATTTCCTGCTGTACTCAGGGCCCATAGATTACAGACCGCCTGCATCTATTGAAATCTTGCGCCCTATATGACACCTAATCAGATTGTTTTCCCACTTTGTGGCTAGATGCACAACGTGCGTTTTTCTTTCGAATGACCTCCGATCCAAATTTTTTATCATCGTTGTTATTAAGAGGGCACCCCATTTTTTTGGCAACCCTTGAAAAAACTGACACATCAATGTGAAACATAATGGAAACCTAACTACTCGTAAGAGCACTAACTCTAGCTCAGCATGCTAGTAATTGTTTTTCCCCTTTTCCAAAATGACATTGATGTTGCCAAGCCGAAAATCAAAAAGATTACAGCTGAGATATCTTTAATATTCCTCAATGAGTATAAGATTCAGTATCTGCCACATCACGGTGCCATTAGACACCTAGAGTCGGAACTAATCGGCCCCGCATCATCCATCAACGTAGCCCAGCTATGGACTGGAATTATCGCTTACAAATTACGAGGGACTGATAAATGCTGTGGCTATATCAGAGCGTTTGGGAGACGATAACTCGTCGTTAGCCCAATTTATGATTCATGATACATGCCATCTTCTAACAAATGAAACGGATTAGATCTCGCCTGCTCGTTTCTTCATGGGCTAATTAGTTTGCCTAACCAGTTGGGCCACAAGAAAACTTATTTATTAGTACAAAAACAAATATTTACAATTTAAAACAGAGCAAGTACCTACAGGTGATTTCAGTTTTAAAATTATATTTTTAACAGCAGACGTTAATGACAACAGAGTTATAATCAAGCTAGTTAGGAATACATGTCTTACGTCTGTGTACAGAGTAAGGATAAAAAACACTTGTGAAAATAGAATAGATACAAACAAAATATTAACTAAATACTCATTTAATGCATATCATAGTAGGACTTAATTCCCAGCAGCTATTCAAACTCCACCAAAATGTTTTAAAGAAATTATTTGTATTTCTTGGCTAGTGAACTAGCAATGTAAATTAAAAATAGGGTCATTTATTAAAGTTTATCTAAACAAAAATGATTTGAATTCGAGATTGCCTACCTTAAAATCTGTGAAAGAAACGCGTGACATTTTTTGTTGACGAAAAGTGAAGCAAAATCAAACTGAATGTTTGTAAAGCACTCCTGCAGAGCTAGATGGAATAAAAATACAAAGTTGCTATAGAGATAGAGAGAAAGCAAAAATGTAGATGTCTTTCGTTCCGCTGCACACGCCTTAATTACAATATGAATGGGGCTGTGGACCTATTACTCAAATGCTTTCGTTTTGTGCTTTTCATTTACAAGGTAGAAAGTATTTTTCAAAATGCTACAGAAGTATTTTTTAGTCCTGCATGTAGGGTACTTATTAGCTATGGGTTATTTTTGAACACGAGTATAGTCCAACTTGCCTAATGCAATTTTTTTTTTAGTAAAATTAGCTTTAAAATTTAGTGGAGTACTGACTGAAACCAAGTCAGCTGTCCAAGTTAACCACTGCTTCTGCTGCCGAGTGTTTTGAGACTTGCATTTTTTACATTTGGTGTTTTTGGTAGAGTAAAGTAAAAAAAAAAAAAACGCCTGATAGTGCCGGAGTTATTTGAGATAATTAAAATTAAAAACCAAGCCTAATTGTTCACTTTTACCTGTTGGTAAGCGAAGACGAGCCTGGCTGTGGAAAACGCTTACAGCTCTGATTACTCGTTGCCTTAACCCATATAGCCCAGCCGTGCCCAAACGAGGACGCCTCAACAAATACCCTTAGTTTATTCGCATTTCGGTATTTATGATTTTTTATTGCGAATACGTAATAAGTGTGAACCTGTTAGCCTATTATTACACCAAAAACTATAAAAAAATTAGTTGAGAGTGATTTTACCGTGCGTTTTGTGGAGGTGTTTCAAGAATCAGGGATAGCCAAGATTCAGTAATTTTTATTTGACATTTTTACAGCTAAAACTGCTGGTTATTTTTCATAAATAACCGGAATATATTGTAAACTTTCAATATAAAAATAAATGACAATGAATAATTGAGTATTGATGATAGTATAAGTTATTTTACAACGGTGTCCCCATTCGAGGTCGGTGGGCACATTAGAGGTAAATTATTCGTATTTTTTACCAGGTCATTTTTCCTTCAAAAATGGTAAAACTAACATTTAGCAGTGTCAAGGAGTACTGCGGAGATGAAAAAGCCCTACATTATGCTGCTATGCTTAAAGATGATGATGCATGGATAGATAGAGTTACTTTTCCTCCAGATCACAGTGTATTGACGGACGAAAAAAAGACGACGAGGATAATAAACAAGGCAATGCAGTTCCTCGTGACGTACCAGGAATCGAGATAAAGAAGAACAGGATAGAATACTTCGGGAAATCTCCAGGTGCCAATCGTATAGAGCCACTGGGCACAAGAATACTGAAGCAATAGCTCAACAAACTTGGCACCACCCTTAGAGACCATGTTGTCTTCGTTGATAATTTTGTCACCAGTTTTGATTTGCTAAGACTTACGGAAAGTAGGTTTCGAGGAAAGGGTACTGTCCGTGAAACCAGAAGCAAAAAATTACTATTAGTTGTGGTGAAGTAAATAAAGACGAAAAACTGTACAGATTTTGACTACTGTTTTGAAAAAAAGACAATTAAATTCTATTCGTAAGTTGATTAGACAATCGCGTCTGCATCATAGGTTCAACCACGTCTTGCCTCTAGGATTAGAAACTGCTGGATCGCTGCGGAAGAAAAAAGTAGACTTTGGTATCCCAGATCTTCACCAAAATCGAAACAAGTGGATGCGCGGTATTGATCAAACGGACTAGTCTTTTTCACTATACCACCCTACTATCCATTGGAATAAAATGGTGGTGGGTACTGATTACGTCCACATGTTGGATCTTGCAGTTGCAAATGCATGGCACAACCACAATCTGACCCATGAATAGCCTAGACCATCTTCAATTTCGTCGTTACAATGCTCGTCATTATTTTTTTCCTTCGGACATTCTGTAGTACCAAGTTTCCACCATGATGGTAATGGTCACTTTCCACAAAAACTGGCTCCACTTTACAAAAAAAGCACGTTGACAATGCAAAAAGCGCGTAAAGACATAATGTATTGAAAGAGGATGCTTCGAAAAATTTCACCCCCCATGGACCCAGCGTCCTCATTTAAGGACGGCTTTTTTTTTCAAAGAAGGAATTTAAAAAAAAACTTTTTTTTCGTGGTTTCCTCATAATAACGATTGTTTCAACCAATTAATGTGAAAAAAATATGATTTGCACTGCTGGGTTTCATCTGGGTCCAAATGGGTTAAAGACACCAAGGTGGTATGTATCTGTAAAAACAGACGCAAGGAGAGTGTACAACTGCTTAGCGGTGGACTTTCCAGTTAGAGACTGTTCACACCTAGCGTTTTTTGGGCGATTTCCCGACTAGGCGATCTCGCCGCGCTATATTAAATCACGCTGCGAAGCCGGTTTTGATTTTGACTGATGGATAAGGCGACTATCGGGGGCGTTCTCACGGCGTTTATTTTGCTGATTGCGGATTGCTGCGAGATCGCGGCGAGTACGCTGCGCGCACGCCACGCGCTGGCGGCAAGATTGCCTCGCCATGTAATCGCCCAGCAAACGATAGTGTGAACAGGTTCTCATTCGCACTGCAGAGTTTGCTGTGTCCTTCCTGGTTCACATGGAGAGCGGTCACTGCATAGCGGTGTGGACCAGGAGGGACACAGCAAACTGTTTAGTGTGGATAGCTGGAAATTCGTGCGGGTGCCGGAAGGCTTCTAAAACCTGCTGCATAACTCTACACAGAAATATTGCAACCTTAAAAAACACTAAATTATATTTTACCAACACTACTCCGTAAAATGGGTAAGTAATATGAATTTCAACTAAAAATTCAAGCTACAATCATTTTTACGATTCATGAATAATAAATAAAGGGAAAGTATCATTTAAACATAGCAAGTGTTGTAACAAAAAAGGTTTCGTCGCGTTCCGAGTGCCTACAGAACAAGATTAATGATCCGAGTCGCTGGCGGCTCACAAATGAGACGAAATAATTCACTTTTAATTAATTCGTTTCCAAACTTGCCACTATAATTTAGCAAAAAATAGGGGCAAGTATTTAAATTTTGCACCTGCAGTGGAATTAAAGTCAGAAAGTTACAGTTACAACGATGTCGAGCAGCTAAATTTGTCTTTTGGTTCATGTAAATCATAAGTTATTTCAAACAGAATTGGTAAATAAACTTAACTTAAGTCTACTTTGAAGGATTCATGTTATAATGTTCAAAACAAAATGTCAGAATCAAAGTCCGTAACCGGAAATACTCGAATAAAAAGCACAAGTAGTAAAATTATACATTACAATTAGCAAGTGGCAAAATTATACTTCTTTGCGCGTCGATCATAATTTTATATTTGATGAGACCAGCGTATATACCTTTATACGCAGGAGATATTATTATACATATGACATGTTGTTGATTCAACACAACTATACAACTACCAAACAATTTAAATTATCTGACCCAAAAATACTGTATAAATCAAACTAACCAATGAAATATTTTTGCTAACGAAAACAAATTCAATGAAATCCAATCTAAAATAATTTAAAAAGCTTTTTTTATTGTTATGAATGAGTTTGCATTTGAGCCAGTCTCGCCTATTTGGTAAGCAACGACGAGGTGAAAGGTGGACCACACTTGCACTCTTGCTTTGAAGACTCCAAGGTTGCAGTTTGCGGAAACACAGACGCAGCTCCCTGCGTCTGTGTTCCACACCTTAGCGGTGCGGAAACAGTTAAATCCGTTTAGTCAGGACCGTCAGAAAGTCGACCACATGAGGGTGAAAGCCTTCGGTTCAGTGATAGAGAGTGATATCAGGTCAAAAAGTAAGTAAAGTAAACCTTGTAGGAACAGTACATGAATAACTTATATCAGAAACAACGCTGTGTCTTATCGTTATCTAACAACTGGTTCGGTATGATGTTTGAGAAGTTGGCTTCTACACCAGAAGTCACGGGTTCGATCCCCGCACAATACAAACATTTTACGTGCATGAACATGTCTGTTTATGGGTTGCAGGAGTTGCCGTTGCCGGATACGGTGTGGACCACATTGTGGTGATGATATATTGGTCTGGGTGTTTTCTATTTATAATAATGGGCATGTCCAATTATACTTCGTCGCTGCATCCTCGGGATTTTATCACAAGGTAGTACATTTCTTCATGTACCAGGCATCAACACGTTTTAGAGCTGGTATCACTGAAACAGAAAAAAAAAACAAATTCCCTCCCTACGGTAGGTGCGTCGCTCTGACAGGTGACAAGTTCATCATTCGTTTCTAGTGTTCGGGCATCGACACACCCTCTCTCGTTATATTTTTTACATAACGGTTTCTTTAAGTGCTGAAGTGTTTGCAATAGTTGTAGTAGTGTAAATCGATAGATCCTAAATGAAATACAACGTTAAGATCGTACTTACCTTTCGTTTTAAACAATAACTAAATACGATCTACAATAAAAATCTACCCACATTTTCTTGCACAAAATGTTTTAATAAGAGAACTCGTGATTAAAAGTGAATCTGCGTATGACTGTAAACAAAGCTAAGCAATAGCATGACGATGCAATGTTTAAATTTAACAAAACACGTCAATGATGAGACCGTGAAGTGGTCTTAATCAATGTTGGCATTAATTTTAGCTGTTTATGATCCTGTTGAGGCCTGTCCAAAATGGACCCACCGTAACGAGATTACGATAAAACGCACACTGAGTGTGTGTTTCCAACAAACGAGACAAACAGAAGAAGAAGATCCTGTTTTTTCCCGTACCAAGTTGGTTGGTGCCTTTTCAACAAATTAGCCAAGCAGAATAAAGGTTCCTGTTTATTCCTGTCCAAGAGGACGTCCCGGTACGAGAGCACGGCCAGGCCCACAACGCGAGTGTGGTTTCGAAAGCATTTTAAGGTGAAAATCAAATCGAAGACCAAACTGTAAGTTATTTTGTGCTATCCTTGCATAACAAAAACCATTCTTTCTATATACACTAGTACCTAAAAACTTCAAGAATAAGATTGTAATTTCAATTTAAAACTAACGACTAAGAATAAGTCTTAGTAATGGAAGTACCTGACATTGAAATAATGTTTCATTTTGCTACTACACAGACACATCTGAGTAGCCACGCCACAGCTTTTGTAGCTATACAGCTATGGCTAACATCATAACTTACTCTAGTTGCTATAAAATTTATATTTAAATACATTTGATACCACTTCGTGGTTACCGTTTACAATATTCATAATATGATGAAGGCTAACACCCGTGTTACCACGGGATAACCACTCACGTAGGCTTGCTGCCCACGAAGTTCACAACATATGAGAAAATGACAATCCAATGCGGATTTAGCAGAATTAAGTATTCAATTAGCTATGTAATTAGAGGCCGACGCCGAAAACCATCCCGGTGAGTACCGGTGCCTAATTAAATTTTTATTTTTATTTATTTACTTCTTAAAAAACCTGGGGGTTGGCCGAGAGTCATCACGAAGGTATTGTAAAAACCTGGGGGTTGGCCGAGAGTCATCACGAAGGTATAATAAAAACCTGGGGGTTGGCCGCGAGTCATCACGAAGGCATATAAATACAGAAAAATGATCTCAAATTTGAGACTTAATAGCTTGATCTGTACATAAGGAACAAACCTGGGTGTTGGCCGTGAGTCAACATGACGGTAACGATATCGCAATATCTGAATTAAGGGCCTATATTCAATCCGTGAATGGCCCATGAAATGAAATAAAATAAAATGAAATGAAATGAAATAAAATGAAATGAAATAAAATGAAATAAAATGAAATGAAATAAAATGAAATAAAATGAAATAAAATGAAATAAAATGAAATAAAATAAAACATAAAATGAAATGAAAAGTATTTTCATAGTGATTATGAAAAGTCAGGTATGTATTAAACAACCTAGCCTTACCAGTATTTTTCTGTATCTTACCTTGCTGATGGTTTGATAACCTTACCTGGTTCCTTTATTATTCAAGAAATAATTATCTATGACTAGCAGCCGCCCGCGACTTCGTCCGCGTGGCCTTAGCTGTATGTGAAAAAAGATTTTCCCGCTTTTCTGTTGAAATTTTGCTGAATTTTCTTTGCTATAAACCTCACGGAGCGCGGGACCCTTCTAACGAATGCAAAACCGTGGAAATCGGTCTGTGCGTCAGAAAGGAAAACCCGACTTATTTTTATATAGTAGTTTTTTTAATATAATAAATAAGCAAAAGCATTTGAAACAACATGAATTGAAGAGACACTCAAATTCTTTATTATTAATAGTTTATTCTTATGAAGCGATAAACCTAATCCACCTAATAATTAACACAGTAAGTATTTAATGCAGCCACAATAACAAGTTGAATAACAACACTTAATAATGGTGTAAGTACATAAACACAGCCGTCTTTTAAATGTATATGCATACATGTATCTACTTGATTTACTTGTTGTTGAGTGGTGTGCTACGCACGCGGATTTCTTTTATATGCAAAATGCTACCGTTTTGCCGTTTAGCAAACATTAGTGACTACTCATAATTCAGCAAGCGTTAAATTTGTCATTTAACGATTGAGTAGATGATTTTTAAAGGTATAACTGCTGTTTTAGCCGTTCAATAGGCACAACTTGTAATGTAGACTTGATTTAGTACCTCGATTCCGTGGTTATTTTTTGAAATAACAAAATCAATCAATAGGTGTAGTGGATAACCATATCCAAGCCATGACTGGTTTTGACTTGGGATTAAAAGTTATAAATTGAACTTAAACCATCTCACATTGATCGCATTTCTGAATACAGGAAATGTATTGGAAAAAGATGTTTATTTTGTCTCGATTTCAGTAAGACTAGTACTTAGTCATTTGCAGATACTCTGACAGCATATACCTAAAGACAAAAATGTTTGGTAATGATTTGCAGATTACCAATTTATAGGAAGTAGTTTTAGCTTTTATTGTTCGCATCTGGCAAGGTTTGTTGATTAAGAAATTAATTGCAATCAGATGCTACATTACAATTTAATAGTTTTAGTATTTGATATTATGTAGGTAGGTGACCTACCATTAAGAATTTGTTGCATACGCACTCACGAGTAGAAGACATCGTGGTCTTTCATTTTAAAATGACCGCAATAGGTTATAAGTTAAGTTTTTCGTGAGAATAGGACTGAAATCACTATAATAATTTAATGAAAAATAACACCTTCGCATAAGCAACAGCTCTTTTATTAGTTTACACTTTAGTAGTGTACCAAGCCAAACAAGATTTGACATTTAATAAGAAATTCACAGTAAGAAGATTTAAGGAGAGAAGTCAGTAGAATATCTTATTGCAATTATAACCTTAACTGTACCAACAGGGAACTGTAGGTACCTACCTACTTACAGTGTTACGGATATTAATCGCATAGCGATAGTTAAAAATAGACGATTTCCACTCACGAAAACATTGTCATAAAGAATAGTAAGACGTCTCATCCTTACAAAACGCCCCAGCTTTCACCAGAGTGGCATAAATTACCTAAGTAATAATACCTCAGTTAGGTTATTAGATTAAAAAAATAGGCCAGCTGCATTGACTAGGTCATGTGTAGTTTCTATCTTGGAAGGACATTTCAATCAATGAGAGTTATAGAAACTCTTAAGAAAAATAATAAAAACTAAAGCTTATTATGCCTAGGTTATTATTCTTTCGGATTCTAAAGTCTGCTTACTCTGTGCAGTAGACAACATACTTACATTAAGAAATATTATTAGCAAAATACTAGGAGAGTAAGTTACTAACTAACTTACTTTAGTACCCACTGCCGTTGGGTTCTATTTGGGAATAGGTTTTCCAAACAACAGCTTTAGTTGAATTAAGTTAGGTGACTAATTATGTGTCACCCATACAACGAGCACATACAATGCTGGGCATTTAAATTGTTGTAATAAACCACTGCCCAGTGTACTTGTATATAATTATGTACCACCTTACTTTACATTTATTACGAAAATATTAACGGAAAAGTTGCAGCTTAAGCTGCTAACCTGTTTCAATAGACGTCGTTCTTTGATCCTGAATTTACTATGGATTAAATATTCGAGTAAATTAGGTTTTATTATTGGGTGGTATATGTATACCTGTTCTTGTGTGTGGTAACAGCAAAGTTCATACAGTTACCATTAAGTTTTTTTAAATTAACATTGCTTAAATTAATATTAATTATTATGCAAAGCATATTTATAACATGGAGTTAATATCTTAATATATATTCATCTTGGAACATAATACTGAAGCTGCGATGATCTTTTGGCTTTTGGACATTGGTCCTTAATTTTGTTGCGTTTTTATAGTAAACAGGTAAAATTATAATAAACGTTACCTATTTCACATCAAAAATAAAATTTGGTATCAAATTCAATTTAGTAAATCCTTGATATTGATTTCCCTAGACCTCTAAACATCTACCTTGTGATAAAATCCCGAGGATGCAGCGACGAAGTATAATTGATGATTAAACGAACTTACCTTAAGTGAAGTTCTATCATAATTATATGAGTCGCTGCATCCGAAGGGATTTTAGCTCCCACCCTACCCATAGTTACCATCATACCCTTTGGTAACTGACCCGATTAACTTTAGGGAAATCTGTCTCTAAAAGAATGATGAACTTGTCACCTGTCAGAGCGACGCACCTACCGTAGGGAGGGAATTTGTTTTTTTTTTCTGTTTCAGTGATACCAGCTCTAAAACGTGTTGATGCCTGGTACATGAAGAAATGTACTACCTTGTGATAAAATCCCTTCGGATGCAGCGACTCATATAATTATGATAGAACTTCACTTAAGGTAAGTTCGTTTAATCATCAATAATATTAAATTAAATTTTAATCTGAGCTTCAATTTGCATTTTAATCAAGTGAATTCGAAATTACAATGCAAACAAGTTAGTATTATGAATATCACTGGTGGTCGTTTCAGTCTTATGTAAATAGTTAACTTTCAGGCATTCGAATCAAATGTAAGCCGGAAGAAAGGCAATTCCGACAAATTAAATTAATTTTCAGAGGAATTAGCCAAGCGGACTAACTAGGAAGTACCAAAGAAACCTTGTCTAACTTTGTACAAAGAAGACTAATAATACTACTACGTAGTTCTGTAGGATTGGTAATCATCTACGAAATTTTTCAGATTCAATCAGAGGAGTGCATTTCAACTGTTCCCATATTAAATACACACAATCATATGGAAAATCTTAAATCTCGGTAGAAGTACTTCTATTCAATTGAATTTTACAAGTACAGACGTTTTACAAATCTAATACCAAGAACTTACATGTGTTACGATAAAAAATGTTTCATATAAATGGATTACAACTTGAAGCTACTCGTATGTATGAAGGTAAAAATCAATAGGTGATTATTCAGGGCCTGCAATGAAAAAAAAAAAATGAAAATATCCTTGGACATTATTCCACACAGCGCCATCTAGTCCCAAGTGGGCTAATTATAGTCCGTTATTATGGATACTAGACAACGGATAAACATACTTAAATACTGTTTCTTTTGTAAATACATACTTAATATACATAGGAAACACCCAGACCAATACAAACAGACATGTTCATGCACACAAATGTTTGTACAGTGCGGGGATCGAACCCGCGACCCTTGGTGTAGTAGCCGACTTCTCAACAATTACACCAAGACGGTCGTCAATGCTTGCTTTTAACAAATTTTCTGCTTGCAATAATCATCATTACATCTGCCAATGGATGTCGATCACCTATCCACAGAGTATCCGGTAATAGATGGCTGCGTCCACCTAAATTACGCATTGTCGTCTTACCCTACATTGGCCATTGAATGTTGTCAATACCAGAGTTGATCTAGACATCCTATATGCCTCCTGAGAAGAGCTTAAGGTCATATACCTCATTAATTTCTAAAAAAGCTTCACAAAACCGCTGCTTTTAATAAGTCCCTACTGATAATAGCGTTCACTCCGAAATTCAGAATAACACATACTTTCGCACGCACAATTATGCCCCTTGCAATTTAAGTACCTATTAACCGCTGTGTACATACATGGTTCCCCTGAAAATCAGCGTTAGTACACATTATTTCTATCTATGCCTAACATATGCTGAGTGGTCACAATTTCGGTTACTTAACAAACTTTTGTATTTTTTTATTTTTGATGTTCTACCTGTATTGCTTTTCCTTTGTTATGTAGGTACCAAATAAAATATTTTCTTTCCTTCTTTTACTGAAAAAATGTGTAAAATGAGTGCTAAGTACGTAAGTAGGACAAAGCTAATTAATACTCTGAAATACGAGCTATTGTTTGAAGTCTTATCTCATGGTAAGCTTACCCGTGAATGGGGATCACAATACATAGGATCTATATTTGTGCCAGCTAATTGACAGGCAGCTTTGTTGCAAGAGCTTGCTGAATGGAATTATTTATGTTAAGGGCTAAGAATGTTGTGCCAAGCAAAAGCCTACTTTAACAATTTACAAATAGAGAAGGAGCGGAGTGTTAGATACTTAATGTCTTTCTTCCTGTGGAGATGTAACCCCCTTTGAATTATGAAATGTGACCTAATTGATGGTGTTAGAACTTTTTAGGGTACCTACCTACCTCAGAGCTAGTGAAATATTCAAAAAGTCATAACACTTCCCGTTAACCTAGAATATAAAAATTGTGAGAAGCAATGCCATGTAGTACAATTAAAGGAAGAAATTCGAAAACCATAGTATTTACTTACAAAACGATTATTTAATGGCATTTTTTATACTTATTAGCGCGATGGCACGCATTTTGGGCGGCCTACGTCCAGCAGTTTCATTCGTTATTTCACAATAATAGGGACGTTGAGTGTCTGAAATATTTAAATGTGAAATATGATCAAAGATTCTGATAAGACGACTGAAACATAAAAAAGTTAGATGATGTAGGCCGCTAGTATAGAGATACAGGCAGCCTGTAACTGACTCGCCCTGTGGTATTAGAATACTGCCAGAAGGTTCCCAGAAGAGGGTCCCAGAAGAGGGTCCCAGAGTACCACCACGAGTTACTACTCGTGGTGGTACTCTGGGACCCTTGGTAACGCTTTAGTCATTATACCACTTTAAGAAGGCACTGAAAGTCTGAATAATTGATATTTTGCATCTTTCACTATTCATTTATCAAGAAGTTACCTTACAAACTTAAACAAAGAATAACTAAAAACTATGATACCGTCACTCGTTACTAGCTATTTTTTTCTAAGTAAATCATGATTGGATGTCCAAGATACAGACATAGCCTATTTTGGAGACCTTTGTTTACATTCCTGACATAACACACTGTTCAAATGCACTTATTTCTTGTTTTAAATTTGTGTTTTATTTTTGTTGTTTTTGTGCAACAAATGAATATTATTACATGTATATTATTAGTTACCATCAAATGGTGTCTCTGGAATAGAACAGAATAGTTATTAACAGCGTATAGCACTCCTAAACGTTTTGTTAATTTTGCAAACACACAATTTATTAGCAAAGCGAACGACCTAGATTTCTACACAGATACTATTGTATCCCTTGAGAGTATCCAATTGACAGAATCCATTATCCTACCCACCTGGTTTGAATTGAATTGGATTTGGTTGTAAATTCAAATGCATTATGTAAAGCAACGAACATGATACAGGATACTGTCGAGCAAAAACTTCGTTACTTACGCTAATGACAAAGTTAACTAAACAAGGCAGTTTAATGAAATGAAAAGGTTTTTAGGTTTTTACGAGTACTGCCTGTCTTCAAGAAGCGATTTTAATATTTTAATTATAGGTAATCGTACTAACTAACTCACTGTTAGCTGACACTTTTTATATCTTTTCTTATACTTATTAATTTAATTAGAAATGCGTGACAATTTCTTTGAAGTACGAAAGCACTGATTTATTTTTCAGTGGTTAAAACTTCAATTGTTAAATCTCTAATAAATCAGCGTCACTTTTACAATGGACTACAAACTCTTGCTCGCCAGTGTACAGACCTATCCAACTTCGTACCTAACTATAAAATAAGTAAGTATTACCCATATATCTCACATTTTAACGTAGAGCCATTTTACGATTATATTCATTTTTAACCTTCTTTATGTCCAAAACATTCATGCAAAAGGTGCAGGTATCTCTTAAAAGGATAAAAACCGTCGCCAACCGTTATGATTATACTTATTAATACACTTAATAACTCCATATAAAGAGAGAATATGAAAAAAGTTTACGACTGCGAAAAAACGGACCCAGCTTAAAAGTTGGTGCTCATGAACCAGTCCGCAATTTGAGTTATGAAGAGATATAAAAAAACAAACAATTTTAAAAGTGCTACGTGGGAGGTAATTTATGAATTTTAAAATAACTATGTTACCTGGTGAAACGTCAGTAAACCTTTTATAAGTAAAGATGATGCATTTATCTACTGTTAAACAATAGTACTGGCATTTCCGGCCCAAAAGGCATTGTCGACCAACGAAAGGAAATGTGTCTGAACATTTTTCAGAGCCGCAAAGTATAATTATTGTACTATACATCCTGCACCAACTTTATAAGAAACTAATAATCACCTAGTCCGATATCAGTGCACGTCACAAAGGACATTACAACACAAACGATGCAGTTACAGCGATCGTTACAGCAAACGCGCTGGTTAACTCTACCGACAGCGCTATCGGTGTCTCTCGCGGTAATTAGGTTTTATCTGCGCCAAGTAACTGAAAGTATATACCTGTTTGAGTCCACTTGATACTTGGGTATAGGTAGTCGACTTACAGGCACGCGATATTAAATCTTCGTGCTGGCACAGGAATTGAATCTGTTACCATCAGTGATTCAAACAGCGCACTCTCATTACGTTTCTTTCGTGTTCCATCGCTTGTTCGAATTGTCATTTTTAACTGAGTACCATATTTTGCATCTCATATTAATTTGAACAGAAACTAATAATCATCATGTCCTATATCAGAGTGCACGACACAAAGGCTGTTACAACACAAACGATGCAGTTGCAGCGCTCGTTACAGCAAACGCGCTGGTTAACTCTACCGACAGCGCTATCGGCCCTCTGTGCCGGTTTGCCATTACGTTCATATGCGACCGAAATTACCCATTTTGGTCCACTTCGTACTTGATTGTGGTTCTGATTATTATTAACAGGCACACTAATAAAGACAAGCTTTATTATAACATGATGTTTTGTCAACGGACTTTCTATGAGGTGGCACAGGAATCAAACTTGTGATGTCTTAAGCCACAACTACCCATAACCCAATTTTTTTCTGAAATAGAAGCCCGTGGAACGTTTTTTAGTTGTGTTAGAGAGGTTTTTATTGCCGTCAATAATAAAAATGCCTGGAAGCGTGAATCATATTTGACACTTAACATCAATTTATCGGTAACTATTCCCCACAGTTTTGGTACACTTTAAACAATTCTGCATTTCTTACAGAATGTTTCATTAAGATTCACAGAACAATCACTGAACGATTCACGTAAAAAATATCCCATCAAATATTATTTAAGTTTTCCATCTCAGATTTATCCAATTGTTATACCTACTTATAGTCAGCGTAGATCATAAACACATCCTAAAGAAATAAAAAACACCTTCGAGCGTTTCCGCTGCATATTGCAGGAGATAGTTTCCTCGAAGAATCTAAATTATTTCTAGGAAGTGTTTTCCTACTGCACGAGTCCGTAAAGCTCTTGTGCATGTGGTTTCGTAATAAAAATGAAGATACATTTTATCAGTAATTAATATAGAAAAATCTATAGAATGTGTATTATATATTTATTTATTTCGTACACAAAAAGTTAATACAACAGATAATATTTAGGCCAACTGAAGAGCAGGTGAGCTTATCTCTAAATATATTATATATTTCAACCCAGCTATACCATGGCGACAGGATACGATTAGTGGTACAGTAGTAAAATATCATGTACTATCTTTTCCAGAGTTTTAGCGAGACTTACGAACAGAAATCCATTTTTAAATATAGAGGTAGAGGTTTTGCAAAAATAGGTACCTATCTTTGTAAAATCTGTTTCTAAAATGTAATGTTTGTCTGTCTATATTTGGCTAATGATTTCCTAATCCGTGTTACAGCGTTCACTTTTACTACATTTGCCGATACGCGATCTTATCTCAAAATACCCTGACTCCAACGGTTATGGATATCTGTCCATGGTACCTATGCCGTGGACCTGTGTGGGCTGGTAGCCTAGGTTACCAGCCTCTGTTAATTTAGCTAGCCAATTTTGATTATTATCTACATGACGTTTATTTTCTGTTCACAAACAACAAAACAAATAACAGCCTGGATGCGTCCCACAGCTGGGCACATGCCTTACCTCACCTTACGAGCCGCAAATTCGTACAAAAACGAAAACCTATTTTCCTTAAGTTTAGGTAAGTTATTATAACTTTGTGTTATATTAACCTTTCTACTGAATATGTGAAAATAAAATATTGTAGCGAGAATATTATTCCCTTAGTTCTATTTCAGTTTGCACAGGCTAGTTACAATGTTGAGATATTTACATAAGACGGCAGACTCGAAGTTATTCCATCGCTATGCTAACTTACCCCCTAGAGAATCATGTCATCTATTTACGACTGAGCCACGAAAGTGCGACATCCAATGACAGCCATGAAAATATGAAAATACTAGAATTACGTAGGTATTCGCGATTTGTGATCAGTTTTTAACCGGATTCAAAGAGGAGGTTTTATTTCATGTTTTTTTACCCAACCGCGCGATGCAAATGTAGGTAATGTTTAAATGTAGCCTATTTATTAATGTTAGTTTCTATGTATCGAGATCAAAACGTGTTGATCAATTTTAATGACAAATTATGTCAAGTAGGGTATCGTTAAATAAGTAGGTCCTCAAACACATTTCATTTAAACAGCCATTCTCGCGAATTCTCATTATATTATAAGGGGTACTCAAGAGGTATTTTATTTTTCGTTATTCTGCCCTTACAACGATTGCCCTGTAGTTGAACATGGCTCACTGGTAAAAAATAATCCTACATGTAAAGTACCTACGAGTATAATATCACCCTCGCAGGCAATTAGAGTGTTTTGTCCGCCGCATTCATAATTTACTCGTATTGCTTTACACAAAACGTGATATGGTACCTAATCGACTTCAACGTATAGAACTTAATATAAAGTCGTAACCGCCGCACTCAGAGACGTCAATTAACGTTAATGGTTGATTAGCGTCAAAAGTCCATAAACATACATAACATAACCGGCCTATATACGTCCCACTGCTGGGCACAGGCCTCACCTCAACTATGAGGTGAGGTGAGGAACAAGCCATACTCCAACACGCGGGCTCAGTGCGGATTGTTGGAGGGGTGTAAGGTTAGTGAGCAACCTTATTGTCAGATATTATCAAGCCGCCCTAAGGCCTCTGACTAGGCTTAACGACTGACATCTAGCGACGTCAACAAAAAACTTTATAACAAGTTGAATAAAGAACTTTTCAGAATGTCAAATTTTGACTCTAGTGAACCATTAACGTTAATTGACGTCTCTGAGTATGGCAGTATAGTAGTTTTCGATACAAGTGCGGAAAGTATGTCATTTTGCACGAGTCTCGAGGCATCTTGGCCCGAGCCGGCAGGCGAGGGTCAAGACTCGGGACGAGTGAAAATGACACTTCCGCTCGTGTATCGAACAACGTTTTTTAATACATTTGCGAAAAAAATAATATCAAACCAATGCGAATCATTAACACAATTAAGTCAAGAGTAAAAAGGGCGGGAATGAAAAAACTTTTTTTTTTCAAGGCACCGGTTGTTTGCATTCAGCCTAGTAAAAATAAACTATTTTGAAAAAATATGTTAAATACTTGTGTACGAAAAATGTTAAATAAACAACATTAAAAACGATCAATAACCAAAGTATATCGTGACAGTCGTGACTAATCGTAAATAAAGAAAGCGGGAATGAAAAACTTAGGATTGACAGTATTTTTTTAACACGGCATCGGTTGTATTCAGCCTAGTAAAAATATAAGAAGTAATTTAATTGCATTTAAACATGGAAATGCAATAAATACCTATTATTTTATTTCAAGTATTTTTAAGTGAAAATCATTCTTCTCATTCATTCATGCCAAATAACGTATCAAAATACAAAATAAAGTGATTGAACAGACAACCTCTTTGGTAGGATGTATGGAGTTTATTAACATTATCAAAAAAAAAATGGAAAAGTAAAAAGCACTAGTGCGGAAAAACCAACTTTCCGCACGCTAAACAGCTACGAAAAGTACCACTTTTTGAGCAACTGTATTAAAAAGTGTTTTATATTATAGTAAGTAGTTCTTATGTTTCCCGGCGACTCTAAATGAATTGCGATAATTCTACTAATATTATATGTGTGGATGTGCCGTGTTGCTCTTTCACGTAAAAACTACTGGATGGATTATAATGAAATTTTACAATAATATAGCTTATGCATCTGAATAGCACAAAGGGTACAATTTATAACGATATATTACTTTTTTTAACCTAAGTTCACGTCGGCGAAGTCGCGGGCGGCCTCTAGTTATTCATAATGGTCAGAGCAAGCATTCACGTTAATCCAGTGTTGTTTAAGAAATGAAAATGTATTTATTGCTAGTTCAATAATTTAATTAAAGAAACCTCAATATAGATATTAAACAAGGCAGTTTTCACTGAAGATCATCAATCAAAATCATGAGTATTGCCGATCATCGCTCCGAACTTTACTGCTGAGCTAGCAAAACAGGGTTTTGTTTGAAAATCAATAGGAACTTCGCCTATTCACTATTATCTTTATGCCCTTATTAATTACTTAATATTTAGGTACACGATTTTTCATTACTTAATGTCGAGGATGAAATTCAGGTAATAAAAAAAATGAGAGGAAAACGCAACAAACTTAACGCGCGTAGCGGAACATCTTTTCTTTGACGTGATAGGCTAGCCGCGTTACGGTCTTCACATTTTTGTTTGAAAAGGCGTGTTCAGTTTAATTATTTTATGCACTTATTTGATTTGAATTGCTAATTTATTGAAAGCAATAATAAGCGTAAGTTGTTTAATTTTCTATGAAAGTAACATAAGAATAATATAATCACAAAGAAAAACACAATAAATAAAAAACTAAATTAAATCGTTCAGAAAAGCAATCAAATTCTAATCACTGATAATTTATTGATGTTTTGCTTAATATTACCATTCTTAATTGTGGATTGCTTTAAATGTATTACTAAGCTGTAAGTGTATTTATCTATCTTAAACAAAAAATATTTTTGTAGAATCTTCATTCTTCAGTTCCATATGATACGCTCATGGTGGACTAGGAAGGTAACATTTGCAATTTCAGATTTACCCCATCTTTTATGTTACGATAGACAATATTGTTGAATTGGCAGATATTTGGTAGATAGATCTTCACTTTGTCTTATTAAGATAAACCAAAAATGATCCTGCGTCTTTGTTTACTGCAAAACAGCGAGTTTGTCGACGTTCATTCGTCTATGAATGCGGTTTTGGGATTCAACATCGCTGACATTGCAGTATCCGAGAAACGTCCTAGTATTTCACAACTCTGCTATATTAGATAAAGGTTCCTTGTCAAATTCAATTCAGCTGGGAGATATAGATTTATGTAGAGGTAAGCTGAAATATTACCACAGTAAATTGTCCTTTATCAACAGATTTTTAAGTCAAAGTATAAATTGTCTAACATTTTCAGTCAAATTAAAAAGTACTTCAATACAAGAATACAGCATAAATCGTCTATAAAAGACGCTGAGGCTGTATCTGCACATTTATTTATTTATTCATTAGTTCGTACACAAAAAGACAATTGGGAGATTAAAAGTACAGGTGAACTTATCTCTAAAAAGAGATTTCTTCCAGCAGACCACGTTGACAGGAAAAGATATTTCAAGTTGAGTTGTTGAGTTGAGTTGTTTTCAATGAGTTGCTTATCTTATCTTTAGATGATAAGGTTCATCACAGATTGAGAAGATTTGTCAGTTCGTCAGCCTGATCTGTTAGTGAAAACTAATTAATTAATTTAATGCACATACAATAAAGTAAAAGAGGAGGACTCATTAATAAAATTATTCTCTACCAGTCAACCAGTGGGTGGGTAAGAAATTATGATTGTTTTGCAAAAAGATTGGTACAGGACAGGATATACAATATTATGTTAACAAAGCACCACTTTAGGTTTGCACCAGCTTTGCCCAGAAGTGGTACAAGGTAGGCCAGTATTAAAATGTAAGTCCTCTCAAAACTCGCGCCCAAAGTTTTCATTGTGTTATGAGTAGGTATAAACTTTCGTACATGATGATGACTACATGATTCATTGCTCTATGATTAATGCGCTGACTAATTATGTATTGTCAATAAACTTCATTATTGCAGTTTAATTTTGTTACTGTAATAGAATTTTGAAATTTTTGCTACTGTAATTTATCGAATTGTAATTTTAAATTGATTGTTGCTTAAATTATGTATGTGTGATCCTTGTTAGTTGTGAATAAATGGTTATTATTATTACGTTTTACAATTTCGTTTTACCAACAAGAAAACTCAATAATAAACAAAACGTTATCAACCCGATAACGCTACCATTACATCCGATTTCTAAAATATTCTTGAGATATTCCATGTTATTCTTACACAAAAATAACTTTCCGATCTCTCGTCTTCCAAGTGATGTGATAAATGATGATGGTGACACATTGAAGTCTATTTAGGGCTCGTACGAGCAGCGTTATCAGCTTGGTTGACACGAACTTTCAACTAACACACATCTTACTGAAATAGCTTACAAAATAACATGGGAAACAGAAACATGCTTTTAAGACTGGCAAACATGATATGATACGTCTGAAGATTAAAAACATTCCCAATTGCTTTGCGATACCGCTTTAAAAATACTAGGGAAAAAAGCATTGTGACTGTCCATTCGGAATATAGCGATGAGCGTATGTCGTTATAGTAAGTATAATCCTCGCCAATTACAATGCGCTGAAACCTTGTCATGGAAATTTTTAAATTGTGAAATCATGTGTTTCTTCAGGGTTCTTAACAATTATTTATTACTGTATAAACAAGTTGGAATATTTGGAGAAAGTTAAAAAAAATAACAACTAAGTTACAAATAAAACAAGATAACGAAAAAAAATAACAATAAGAAATTGCGTGATCACAATTCGATTTACTTACTTAGCTTAGTTGGAATGTCAAAACATAGGTACGTCACAAAAATGGCGGCTAAAAAGGGGCACTGGCAATTGGTGGGGATTATAACAACTTATTTTCTTGTAGCAATAGTTACTACGTCTGTCATAGCCGTAACCGCAATTTAGCCATCTATCATACTCGTAGCATAACATCTTGTGGTTACTATGAATGTTTGAGGCCGTATCTTCGTCCTATATCCGCTTCTCCAAATAATTCATACTAATTAATTGATCTCGAGGTGCTCTATAGGAACAATACGTATATTTTTTCGTGAAAGGGAAAAGGACAGTTTTGTCCGAATACTTAATAGGTATGATCTTTTTTTAAAAGAGTAGATACCTAGTTCTGTGCGGGTTCAATCTCCAAACATTACAAACATTTTTGGTCAGGAACAATGGAACACATCCGTTTATATTTGTTTGTATTTTTCCTATAAATACTTATTAAGTAAGTAAATATTTCCAATAAAAGTATAAAAGTACGTTTATCCGTTACCTAGTATCCTACGGGATAGCTATGATTAGTTTGGTTTTGATTAATATTTATTGTTATTTGTCCAATGATATTTGATTAGACGCTAAAAATGTATTCCCAGTAAGTATATCCTCCACAAGATTTTCTGCCGCCGCCGGTCGAGCAAGGTTTGTAATCTGTGGCCAATACACATACATAATCGATCTTCCTTACATGCTTTTATGGCTCTTATTCATACGAACGGAAATATTCGTTAAACTGGTGTTCCGTTTGTACCACGAAAACTCATGATACAAACTTGTGATCTAACGTCTTTTGACGCAACAGTCAATACATAAGAAATAACTTTTCAATCAATTATGATCAAGTAACATTTCCCTTTGTATTCGATGTACAAAATACGAATAAAACTATTGATAGATGACAAAGGTTATGAAAATGAAAAATATGAAAATAGAGAGATCTGTTTTTAGAATATGACAGCAAAACGGCTAATGAGTACAAAATACACGTACCGAGTAGGTATATTCAAACATCTCTGCACGAGAAGTGATCGAGAATTAAAATATTATACCACACGCACGGCACGTTTACACGTCCTTATTGGAAGATCTGAAATAATATCGCGAAAAAACCACATCACGTTTTTAATATTCGCGCAGAAGGGTAATGCGCCGATATTGGCACACTTGATTTATTTCGATACTCATAGATACTCCATTTTTACGTCGATGCCACCTCTACACGTTAAGGGAGAATATTAAAACGTCGTTGTGAAGTCAGGCAGTGCGCTGTTTGTGGCGATTTTACCCCGATTTTTGTGATAACAACGCAAGAATCATGTTTTATGGATAGAAAACATGGGTTTGTCGCTAGTAAATCATGCCGACACGTCAGATTTGGCTATATCGGTGTTTGGTTGTAAGCTTGTGTCGGAATTATAACATTTCTATCTGTGTTGATTTATTTATAGGGTCAATGCAGATGGTATGCGGCGGAGAAAAGAACTTTGATCTACAATACAAAAAAAAGAAGACATAAACGGTTATGTTTGCGTTGGAGAAAAAAGGGATATAAACTAAAAAAAAGGTGTAAAATGATTCTGGTTATTTAACAAAAAATAATAGAAGTATAACATTTCATTTTTTCAAACTCGCTAAGTAATCATAAGGAAGGTTTTAGAAATATTTCTTTGAATCAATAACTTCTTACACAAGAACTGAAGTGACGTCGTAAATAAAATAAACAGTCGCCATTACCCTAAATCTGTTTCAGAACAGCGGAAAATACGGTATTAAAAAGGTTTCGATTGGGTGGAGTAAACTTTTTCAGTCAATGTCAGACCGTTACAAGGCACTTCGAAGGATTGGATAAGTGAGTTAATCTGAGGCTTGAATCAGACTCAAGGACGCCTACGGCTTAAGGATATAAACCAGCACCACCCCTAACCCCTGTTTTGACTTGACCAATAAAGTTTAAGTGAAGATTTGATTTAAATCTTATTTCTAGTTAACTTAAGGGCAAGTAAAGTGAAGGTAAGTATTGCTATCAAAAAGGGTTGATTTATGTACAAACTTAGAAACTGATTATTTGTCTACAAAACCACGATTTATAGTTTTGTGCATTGAGCACAGTTACAATTCAGATTCAGTTAAGATAATTCTCAGAACAATTTATTTATAGGTATATCATGGAATACATACCATTTGTGAAACGCAGTAATTATGTTAATAACTCTTGAAACTTTTGTTTATTAATGGTTATGATAACAACGGTTTTTTTGTTCTAAGTGACAAGTAAGTGACACTCAACAATCATTAAATCAAAGCACAACCCTGTCTCGTTTTCTCATTCACCTACTAACTTATTCTTAAAAATATTTTTATTCTCAGACTTCTTATCATAATGATATTCAGAACGATTCGTATTTATTTTCCTCGTTTATTTTACATAGTTGTTTGAGTTTCGAAGTAATAAGCCAGGACAAAAGTGCGGCAAGTTTACTCTAGCCGTGGTAGAAGCTTTGACATTACCAAAGTTGTATTGTGCTATTCCAGTGGAAGGCTTTTAAAAATAACTTTAGTAAACAAAATTGAGTGCTGTTTATTTTATCGATATACAACAAGTTAATGAAATAACGCAAAACCTTTTACTGGATGATACTGATGCTTATATTCAGCAACTATTTCTATGGGACCAGCCATCAAATTGTAGGGTAGTCTAGCCTTGTTGCCAGATACACACATCAAAACTGTCTAGGGATATCATAGGGATATCATTTTTCAAATATTTCATAAAGTTAAGTTTGTTTACAAGTTGAGCATTATCTTAGAATAACGCGAGGACAGAGGCATAAGATAAAGGTTAGGAATATTACAAAAAAAACGTTTGATTTTGCTAAAATTTTGGACACCTTTTCAAAGAAAAATCCGTCTTTTTTTAACGTCCTTACGATTGTACAATAATGCTACTACAATGAATTTCTTTATACAATCTGAAAGGGCAGATATAGCAGTTTCTGTGTTCTAAAAATTTCTACGTTGGTATCAATATTTTAATTTTTACAGCCTCCCAAATAGCTATACTTTGTATGAAAATGCTTGAGATATCCCTAGACACTTTTGAGCAGTGTAATTATTATAGTTTTCTGCGTAGTTTGCTTCGACATTTCTAGCATAGTTAAATAAATATAATGAAAATACGAAAATACACTGGCCCATTCTAAGCCGCAGACCAGCTGACATCATTTTGGATAGGATAGATCTCGATGTTGGTCCCAATAAAGGGGTAATATGAGCTACAAAACCAGTATAAAATGGTATTATTTAGTTAGTCCACGGACACGTTGCATGTAAAATAGTTAGGCCTTGTCCTGGACGCACGCGGGCGCACACGCACACGCACCCTGTCATCGATAACAGCTATACACAAATCTATGAACTCGATCACGACACGCGTACTGGCATCCAAGACGCGACCTTACCTACATTGTTAATTATTAATAACAACAAGCAATGTTAACAATGCTATATCAACTAAATAGATAGTAAATATGTTTCTCTCTCTGAAAAGAAAAGGTATCGGAAAAAACCGAGGCATTTTTATCTCACATTGAGAGGATTTGTCTGGATGGAAAATCTCAGTTTGCTCGGATAATTATTTCACCCATTGAAAAGAGACTCAGTTTGTTTTGCTATCATTACTACTAGTGAAAAATCAAAATAAGACATGATAGGCATGTCTGAAAAATTGCATAATTTGATGAACTATGCAGTAAATGCACAGGACATATTTAATAAACAACATCGATAAATACTTGCATTTTACTAATATCGTCCTACTAACTCGCAAGTGAAGAAATAAATCCCACATGATACACGCTGAAATTAATCATAAAGTTGTTACTAAAAACTTACCATGTGTGTACAGAGGCGACACTCGAAACTTCACAGCAGCAGTGCAGGCGATCGCTCCTGGGCCGCCGCCCAGCTGTAGTCCATGTGACAGGACCTGGACAATGGTCCCGACGACGGTGATGGTCCAGCCCCAGCCGCCTTCGGGGTAGTACCGGCGGGCGAGGGTGAGCGCCGCACGCGCACGCAGCGCGGCCGCGGTCTCCGCGCCGACAGTCGCACCGGCGCTTGCACATCTAACACACCCACACACTTTTCACTTACACCATTTTTCAACAAAAACTTAATCAGATATTCAACTTAGTGCATGCCTGTTTTTATGCCACAAGTTGTAACCCTTTCTTAATTTCTGTTTTGGGACACTACTTAACAAAATATTTATCATTAAATCTTTCAAACAAACACTATTTTATTTAATACAAAGCTTGCAGCGCTAATAATAAGAGTGACAATACATTTTTTTACTGTTTGGACTGATTGAGTTTTTTTGACCAATGGGATATTAAGATACATTTCAAGGATTCGTGCCATTTCCGCACCTGACACGCTTCTCACATACTTTAGAGATTTGAAAAGCGCTTCGTAAACTTTATTTGTTAGGACTTTTATTGTTGAAAAATACGACATAAACTCTACAAAGCCATCTTTAAAAGCATGTTTGAATCACATCTTGTTTTTCAATGTCGAAACTCGCAAGTGGTAAACGGAAAAGAGTAACATACTTACAACGCTTTTCCAAATACTTTTTGATACATTTGGACATAATCTTAGCTACATAGCGCACCAGTTTGCTTTTCAACGAAAGTACCTACTTTGGTTATATATGCCTACATACTCTGCTCTGGTGATAAAGCAGTGTCGATTGTACAGAAAGCATGTTGGTAGAGTTAATTACCTTTATTGCATTGGTTTCAAGTCAGCTGAAAATACTGAACAACTTGACAAATCGTATTTCTATCTTCTGCCGGTTCGGTAAGTACTTTGATTAAAAAGTACCATTTTCTTTTAAGCAAAAAAGTTTAGGGAGCGCTTATCTTCTCGTAACATTTCAAAAGCGATCTACAGTTTAATGGAACACTACTCGTAGGCAAACCCCCTCTCTACGTTCAAACCCATTAAATACGTGGACACTGCACTAACCGTCGGAATTGCGTCACTTCGCGCGCTGCCTCATATCCGACACTCTTCGAGCGACCCCGTTCCGCGTACTTTTTACAGTCCCTCGAAAGGGCGAAACGGTTTCTGCTAACGCCACACGTGCAGAGTAAGTCTTCCGGCCGTAACTTCGGAGCCGGACGATACTTCGGCTCGCAACGTTCCGGACAATCACAATCCCGTTTTCTCCAAGACAGCAAGCGCTCCAGCAAAGTCGGACGCGGCACCAAGTTCGTCCGCACCGAAGCCTTTGGCTGACCCGTGTCCAGGGGAAACGACGAACACCGATCGACCTCTTGAACGACCGGCCGATTTTCATAAGTGATCCTTCTATTGTTGCACGTGAATGTTGGAATGAAATTGTGCGTAATGGATTTTTTGTCCGTTCCGTTGTTCGCCGGCTCGCTTTTTGAGGGGAAGCCATTTTTTATTTTCTTGACGTCTGTGTGAAGGGACTTCCAAGTGGCGATAACTTGTTCTCGGTCGGGGGGTTCTGCGAAATTCGGGACGGTGTTGGAATCGGGTAATTTTTTTTGCTTAGGCTTTTGGGGAGAAGTAGGAGGTGCCTCCCGAAGCCGCGTGGGCAAGCTGTCACACCTGCGGAGCGTCATTGTTGTCCAGATTTGGCGGTTTCATTTTTTTTACTGTCAGGTAAAGGGTACGTAGTCACATTTTACTGAACGTAGTCACAGATCTGAAACAAAAATTAAAATGTTTTACATTTATGATATTTTATACAATCAATTTAAGATCCTCATGACTGATCCATTACAAAATAATTGGTAGATTGCGCAAGGAGTAGACCAGGCAGTGCAAAATATTTGAACAAGTAATCATATTTTGTTGAAAACGTGAACGTCTTAGAAACCACGCTGATATTATAGAACACTGCTATGGACAAATTTGTTTTGATTATTTTCTCTCCCGCAGCTCTAAACAAATACTAGTACCTACAACGCAATTTAAGAAAGGTTATTTTTACTCATATTCTACCTACAATGATTTCAAAAACGAATTCCTTTCCGCCTAGTTCAAAAAAATATGTTTTATCTCTAATAATTTGTAATACTTGATAATGATTCTAAGGTTGAAACAAAAAGGCTGGCAGCTGTGTAGTTTGCAAGCGCATTCTATTTCAAAGTTACTGCACGAAGGGAAAGTTACCCCATAAATCAGCTAAGAACGCATAATTACCAATTACAACGAGTTTATATCAAGTATGAGAATGAAAAGTTTACAGACACCATGCGGCGTAATTATTAAATACAATGCACTTAATGTGCGAGCTGGAATTTGGAGGGTCGGACTTAATCTACTCCAGCGGAAAAATGCTAAATGTCTACTGAGTTATTTTGCGAAAAGTGTACAGGATAAAAGGTCAGTTATACTTGAATTTGCAAGAGCTTTTGTTAAATGCTTACGAAGCTGTTGTTGGTAAAATATTAATAAGCTTACTTACAATACGATAAGCTTTATGATAGATAATGCTAACACGACACAATCTGTATTCTAAGCTAACTCAAACTTAACTAGTGCTCCGATCAAATTTAACGAAGTTAAGTGACGTGTGTTGGTTACCGAGCGCGTGTAATTGGCACTTCGTTACTGCATCTTCATAATTACTCGCCAGCACCACAGTATAAACCATACAGTAGAACATCTACATACAAACGTGCCACTCTCGGTTTGAATGAGTGCGTGCGCGTCGCGCGCCCTGTCGCGATATCACGCACATGCTAGCATAAAATAGGGAGGCATAGGGAGGCGGCAGAACGGACGGGCTGTGCCGCGTGTCTGTGTGCACGCTAGGCTAATAACTCGGCGGGCGGCCTTAGATAGCCTACTGTATGGTTTATACTGTGCCAGCACCGAGATCCAGATCGGCAGGTTTGGTAATGCCCAAATTACTCGAACCAAATAATTGGTGCGATGAGAGTTCACTGACTTTTACGAGCGTTTTAATCTAAGTCGTAAAAAAATGCAGCCGTAATTTCAGTTCAGGTTTTGTAAATGTTTTACTTGTTCGTTGTTATTCTTCTGACAAAGTAGGTATACACATATCTTTTGAAAATATGGAAGTAAAATGATTAGGAGCGAGTGATGTACAGGTAGAAAGGCAATAAGGGATCAAATTGCACTTGCTGAGTTTATTGGCAGATCTTCTCGGTCTTTTGTTGCCTTAATATTAATTGTCTGACGGACCTTCCTGAGTCTTTATTATGTTATTATAAGTTATACTAAGCCTGGTCAAATAAGATCTTTCAATAACTGAAATACTGACACAGCTAAATTTGGGTGGGTGGAACCTGAGTAAAAAAAAAATTGCCAACAGAAATACAGTGTAAAACATACCTATTTATTTCACGTGTGCTAAAAAGTGATTCAAGATGAAGGTCAAACTAATTTGGCTTCTTCCAGAAGTGGAAGCCATATGGCTGATGATTGAATAATAATATCAGTATACTCTTGACATAACAGTGGTTATGATTCCGTCTTGTTTAAAAAGCGATTCTACCAGCTTATGTGGGATATGGATCCTGCTTTAAATTGACTGAAAAAACATGTACTCCCATGAAATATTCAAGAACTTGCTAAACGCTATGCAAATACGAAATCTGGGTCGGTAATGGCTCAGAGTTCAGCCTATGGATCCGCGGAGATTTGGCAGCGTAAGATATTTGTGGAAATTAAACCATTGTAATTCCTCAGCCCTGATTTACGATTTCCATTTGTGCTGTTTTGGGAACTTTCTTGGGCACTTTGTTCTGTTATTTATTATTTATCTACTTAACCATAAAAACATGCATAAATAATGCGAAGTTTGAATCGCTTTTAGGTTGTGGTATCCATATATTTTTGGCTCTTCTGTTTTGTTTCTTTTTGAAACTATTACAAAAGCAATGCGCCATTTTCTTTATTTTGTCTCTCTTGTTTCATTTGACTGACTACAATAGCTGATTACGTCAATTTAAACAATATAAGATTTGCTGTAAGCAGCAATGGTGGCTAACTTCTTAATTTTATTTTCAGACGTCAGACAGCAAGTTTATATCCATTTCTGGAAAATACAAGTTTATTTTCTTTTCACGAGTGGAACTAATAAGTCTCTTGTTTGTCGTAAGTACGCGTCTCTCTACATCCTCTTTGCTAAGCAAGAAAGAATATATCTAACTTGTCTCGAGATAAGTCGCCTGATGAACGACCGCTGATGCGAGTCTGGGAATAGATCCTTCTTAAATCTCACCACAAACTTTAATTGCTGATTTGTTTTTAGATTTGCAGCGAAAGATTTATAAACTGACCAGTTGGTTTTACGGACGTCTGGCATGTAGTTGTCTAAGTTATGGCTGTAGTGAAATGGTGAGATGGAAATATTGCATTTTTATCTGTCGGAATTGGTTAACAACGAAATTTAATCAATCTGCATTTCAAATCAAATCAATAAATAACTAGAACTCTTTTTTTCTGGTTTTTGTTTTGTTATAAATATGTATCCTTCCTAGTCATAAGTGAGTTCGAATGTTGCGCCCCTCCCCCCTCTCCAATTCAACAACACATTTGATATTAATTGTTTGTATGCTTTTTTTGTCTCTTTAATGGATCAAATCAATTCCTCTTGCTTTCTTTAGTTTACAATCTAATTTATTTAAATGCTTTTTTTGGCTGTAACATAAATAAAATGAAAGCGATTTGTACACTGCTTCGTGAACACATTTTTTTTATCAATTCTCAATCAAAAGAAAATTCCTAATAAGTATTGTATTTAGCTAATCTGTCGAAAAGGCACGCACACCACAAGCACTTTGCTTACTAGAGTTCCAACCTAAGAATAAACACGATAGCTAAACGATACTAGGTGTTCGAAACGAAATTATCTTCGTCACATCGTTCGATAATTTACCCTGATTGACCAGCAGCAGTAACCGAATTACTATATGTGACCCACTTGTTAACCTCATTCAAGGTCAGACTTAAAACAAAAAATATTAATCCTACGTACCTAATATTCGAAATGACTATGTCCGGAAACAAATAAAATAGTTTTACATCGAAATAAAACAACTGTTAGAGTATATATCCAAATGTTTTTTTGGCTGTCTAGTATTAATAAAAAATATTTTATTAATACTCGATCAATAGAAATTTCCTAATAAGTATTGTATTTAGCTCTTCTGTTTTGCTTACTTGAGTTCCAACCGTAGATTACATACAGAAGGTTAACGATACCACGTGTTCGAAACGATCAATCAATCAAATCAATCAAAAATAACTTTATTTAAATAGACCTGTTACAGAGTACTTTTAAATCGTCAAATCTAATTAACAAACAAAACATACTTAATAATAGACATGAATACCATAATATTAAAGTTGTCTTCGTTACATTTTGTTCGATAATTTATCCATTTTGACCAAATTACTGTAGGTTACCCACTAAGGTCACATTTAAAACAAAAAATATGAATCTTACGTGATATTCGGAATGACTATGGAAACAAATAAAAAAAAAATACATCGAAAATAAACAACTTACGGATGCCACTCGCGGTTAGACCGCTTTTTTCGTTTTCTACCCAGACGTTCCGACTAAGTACTTCACAGCAGAAGTGATCACGAATAACTGATTTGAGCCGTGATTCGTTTATTTCGATGTTTAAATAGCAGCGTAAATATAAGAAAACAATAAATTTATTTTGTCGCCCTAGAAACTACAAAACCACATTGGTAAATTTTAGATACAGCTATTTGTTGCCAAAAGAAAACCTAAAACAAAATGGAATTCCAGCAATTTTGTCACAATAACTTTATGGTTTTTGTATAAAAGTTCAAATGCTGTAACTATTTTCTGTGCATCTGCAGCTAACCACAAAACTGAAGTTATTGTTTTGTAACTTTGTTTCAGTCAAACTCCACGGAGCTTGAGCCAACAGTGTGTCGTTGCTCTACATTTTTAAGTTGACCTCTTTTCATGAATTGTTCAACAATTTTCCTCTTTTATTAATTCCATAGGATGGCTCTCAAGCAGCTTAAAAACAACAAGGCGGCGGGTGATGACGGAATCACAACAGAGCTTCTGAGAGCGGGCGGTCGGCCGATACTCAAGGTCCTCCAGACGCTCTTCAGTTCTGTCATCCTCGAGGGCAGAACGCCAAAGGCATGGGGCAGGAGCGATGTGATGCTGTTTTTCAAGAAGGGTGACAAAACTCTCTTGAAGAACTACAGACCCATATCGCTTCTGAGCCATATCTATAAGTTGTTTTCGAGAGTCATTACGAATCGTCTCGCTCGCAGGTTCGACGACTTCCAACCTCCCGAACAAGCCGGGTTCCGAAAAGGCTATAGTACCATAGACCACATTCATACGCTGCGGCAAGTTATACAGAAGACCGAAGAGTATAACTTGCCACTTTGCCTAGCGTTCGTGGACTATGAGAAGGCCTTTGATTCGATTGAGACCTGGGCAGTGTTGCAGTCTCTCCAAAGGTGCCAAATAGACTACAGGTACATCGAGGTGCTAAGGTACCTATACCAGAATGCCACCATGTCGGTCCGATTACAGAACCAGAACTCTAATCCGATCCAACTACAGCGAGGCGTGAGACAAGGAGACGTTATTTCTCCGAAATTGTTCACAGCTGCGTTGGAGGATATTTTTTAAGCTTCTGGACTGGAAAGGACGCGGCATCAACATCAATGGCGAGTACCTAACACACCTACGATTCGCCGATGATGTAGTTCTTATGGCTGAGACCTTGGAAGACCTGAACATAATGCTCGAAGATCTCGGTAGTGCTTCCCAAAGAGTGGGTCTTAGGATGAACATGGACAAGACGAAAATCATGTTCAATGCCCATGTTGCACCTGCTCCAGTTAACGTCGGGAACATTACACTCGAAGTTGTTGACCACTATGTTTACCTGGGACAGGCAGTCCAGTTAGGTAAGTCCAACTTCGAGAAAGAGATCTCTCGTCGAATCCAGCTCGGATGGGCAGCGTTCGGGAAGCTCCGGCATATATTCGCGTCCGAAATACCTCAGTGTCTCAAGACGAAAGTCTTTGACCAGTGTGTGTTGCCAGTAATGACATATGGGAGTGAGACGTGGTCGTTTACTATGGGTCTCATAAGAAGGCTCAAAGTCACCCAGCGAGCAATGGAGAGAGCGATGCTTGGTATTTCCCTGCTTGATCGAATCAGAAATGATGAGATCCGCAGGAGAACTAAGACAACCGACATCGCTCGAAGGATTGCATCGCTGAAGTGGCAGTGGGCGGGACACATAGCGCGGAGAACCGATGGCCGTTGGGGCGGAAAGGTTCTCGAATGGCGGCCGCGTACTGGACGACGTTCCGTGGGCAGGCCCTCCACAAGGTGGACCGACGATCTGGTCAAGGTCGCGGGAAGCCGCTGGATGCGGACAGCGCAGGACCGATCGTTGTGGAGATCTTTGGGGGAGGCCTATACCCAGCAGTGGGCGTCGTTCGGCTGATATGATTGATTGATAGGTATATCTGATGTAATTCAGTATTTGCTTTGAAATTTATTTTCGTCAGTGATGAAAAACACTGACATGAAACCCAAGCATTACCAATATATCTAAGTTTTACAAGGTAAGTATAAAAAGTATTTCTTTATCCTTGGTTTTAGATGTGCCAGATATTCATTAAAATGTTATTGTGTTTGTTCGATGAATTTATAATAAACATACCTACCTACAAATAAAACCATATCCATGAACTACTAAGATACTCATATTCGCTAAATCTAAATTTAGTAACCTTAGTAGGTCCCAGTAGATCTAAATTTAGAAACCCAGCAAAGGCTCAAAGTTAAGGTAACGTTATTGGATTAGAGATAGCGTAATTTAATTCAATACTTTATTTCAGTCCTACACTTTTCCTTTCCATTGTTCTCAGCTAAGTTAAAAACAGCCGTCTGTCTGCGGACCAGTTGAATGAAAAGAATAAAAAATCAAGTAATTGAATGGAAACTACAATATTAACACTAAAAAAGGGGCGAACGCCAAACTTTTCAGACATGATTCCATTCCGTTGCCCATTCATACCCAGTAATTACATACGGAGCTTTGTGCCTCAACATTTGGCAGACAAATGAAGTTTTAAAATCTTCAGCAGATAATATTCGCTTTAGCCGTTTCTATGGCACATAATCGCTAGCTATTGTTTACTTGCGCGTATATTAACAAAGACAAGTTTAACTGCTAGATCGTTTTCTGCAGAATCTTGCATCAACTTCAGGCGTACCTATTTGAACGATTTATTACGACTGGGATCAACTCTATTCAAGTATCTTAGTTTACATTACCTATACGAGATTTTCACAATATCCTGTAGCTGCTGGCACATTTGAACCGTTTGACTGCTGGGTAAAGATCAGCAATAGGGTTGTTAGTATTGATATGCGTAGAATTATAGTAAGTGTGAAAATTTTAATATACCTCATTTAATCCAATCTGGATCAAAGTATTCATCCGATATTACATCTGCTGTTTTTACTCTTTTCAAAATAGTGATGCGATTTTTTACCGGATGTTTTTCAATGTCCAACATGTCTTCAAATGAATGCGAATACAGTAGAATTCTTATAAACAGAAAAATAGAAAGAGCTGTCTGTCTGTCACAGACTGTCGCAAGTTTTAATATTTCATGTACCGTATCCGTGTTTACCATCCATCCAGTGAATTCTAATTAAAAAGTTGGCAGAGGTATAAATATCCTTGGACATTATTCCACACAGCGCCATCTAGTCCCAAGTAGGCTAATTATAGTCCGTTATTATGGATACTAGACAACGGATAAACATACTTATATACTTTTTCTTTTGTAAATACATACTTAATATACATAGGAAACACCCAGACCAATACAAACAGACATGTTCATGCACACAAATGTTTGTACTGTGCGGGGATCGAACCCGCGACCCTTGGTGTAGTAGCCGACTTCTCAACCAATTACACCAAGACGGTCGTCAAATCGTATGCCGCAGACACCCGTTAGCATTACTGCTCGTGGATACTCTAGACATAATTGCTGTTTAAACATAAATATACAGCTGAAATCTCTGTAAATCCTGGTCATTTATGGTCTAGTTTAAAGTAATACAGGGAGCCGACTCTCCAAACCTGACTGAGTGTCGCTTTGAAAGGTGGCTGGCTGAATGAACGTCGCTTTTTGGGCCGCGCAAAAAATTAGTTGTAGACTCACCGGTATTGTCAAACGTAAGAACCAGTGGATGCACCTGGTCATATCACCTATGATAGTGATTAGGGATCTGTAATGGGTAGTACGTTTGGAAACCACGCTTTTGTATCTATTGCCCAAATGACTACTGGAATGCGTGCCAATGCGAGCCAATACCAAAAACACGTTTGCACGTTGCAAACAATAGGAATATGACAGGTGGCGGCGGCGGCGGTGGTCGAAAATACTTATAGTCCCCGCTAGGTAGTTTCGACCACCACCGAATTATCGAAAAAAACGTATGTACACATGTTGTAAACTCACACAACAACGTTTTTTCTCATTGGGTCTTTAATGGATTCGATGATTTTTTCACATGTTTTTCACGTGTAAGTTAGGTATAGTTTACGTGCAAAACAAAGTGACAAGTAAGTTAGGAACCAAACCGCATATCCATTGTTATTCTTGCTATTCACCGGATAGAGGAGTAGATATCGTTCTCTAAGGGCGTAACTAACAAAAGTTGAGAGATGTTCGCGACCGGGTAAGCTGGTAACTCATAAAACTTAACTATCTACGGAGCGAGTAAGTACACAGCTAAGAAAAATTCACCCAAAGCAACCAACAGCTTTGCTAAAATATCAATTTCGCCTTTTAATCAAAGAGATCTGAGTTCAAAGAACTTCTGAAGGTAAGTGTACCTAGCAGTTTTATACTTGGTTGTTACAGCATTGGTAATACCAATTAGTGAGTATCAGTCCGTAAAATTATGTTTATTTAAGAATATAATATTAAAACTTTCCTTAAGATAAATTTAAACTGGCTTTCTCCTCACCTTTATCTAAAATTAGTCCGAAGCAAAACCTAATTTGTTACAGAAAATATTCCTTTCTCGTCAAATGGTCGATAGCAGATGTGGAATTTCTTCATTCAATTTCAGGTCGTCGTATTCAATTTCGTCATCAATCATCAATCTCGAGCCGGTGAGTGAAGAGTGGTAATTCAAATCGCTGCTTCTATTTGTTATTTGTGTAAACGAGCCGAAATCTGCGACATTTTCCTTAGTGATTAATTTGATTATTCAAAATTGTAACGGGGCCGTGGATTGCGGCTGACATTTCTTTTGTTTTTTAGTATCTACTTACGCATATTTTTAGAATAGTCACTATAATTAAGTAAAGTAAGTAAGTAAATATTCTTTATTGCACACTAAATAACGATAATGATAAAAGGTAAGAAGGAATGTACAATTTGGGCGGTTTTATCGCTAAAAAGCGATCTCTTCCAAACAACCCACAGGTAAAGGAAAGTTGATAAGAAGAAGAGTAGGTAAGTGTACAAAATAGTAGTATAATTCTGAGAATAATTGAAACAGATTCTTTCTAAATACATTTTAAGATCAAATAAATAATCTTTTTGTAAAATACGTCTGATTTTAGTTACTTAGAAATTTAGAAGTGATTACATTCCAAAATAGAAGTGCCTAAGTGTAATCGAACTAATTTAATAAGGAAGTAACTTCGTGCGAATTAACTTTTCCGAGTTAAAGTTTTAAACGCTCTTAAGTAAATTAATTTTGGATGATTGTTTTCGATCGGCTGTTACCTACAGGTATAGTGAAAGGAAAAGTATACATATATACATACTGATCTTAAGTACAATATTCCACTTGTACTGTTGTAGCTACTAGTGCCGTTTTTTCACTGAAGTATAGCATTGTTTTTTATACCTGATGATGAGATGTATATAGAGGTATGTACCTTTCTTGAGCTTATTCAAGCATTTTTATTTAAGCTTCATAAAATAAAAGCTTAATAAAACATTTGAACCTTTGACATTGGCTGTATTTCATTACTTTGGCTTGTTACAGAAGTTTAAAAGAATAACACTTCTAAACTTACGTTGTTAGCTATAAATTTTACTTTTTGGTAATCGCGTTTGTAGGAGAATTTTAATCTTAGCATTTTCGCGTTTAAGTCGTTAATGTAAGCCTAAAAATTAATTCAGAAACGTACGCTTTTTTACGAAAGTTGTTTTCTGCAGTCAACATTTTGAATTTACTGTCCCACGCAGTCTTCTATATTTAGATAGGAGGAACAACCTTTCCAGATTAATTGTCCTCTCGATTAAACTGATCGTTCGAATATAGGGTTTATTTAAGGGGTGAAAATGGTGTAAAAACAAATACGTAAGATGGTAGGTATCTATCACAAACTAGAAAAAAAAAAAAAACAACGAGGCAAGGGGCAATCCTATTGCCGCTATCCGGGTTGCTTGGCTTTTTTAACGGTGTTTTTTTAACTATCGGAGAGATAGCCACAAGTTGTTTTAATGAACTCGAAGAAGGAGACTCAGCTTGTAGATCTAGCACGAACCGCTTAGGTTTTGGTAATCGATAAGTAAACGACACTTTTTTTTCTCTTTATAATGTCTTTAAAAGGGAGTAAAGTTTACTTTCGATTACCAAACCGTTAGCGGTTCGTGCTAGATCTACTGATTTAAACTCAGGACCCTAAGTTTTCTTTCTAATTTTTACGTATTTCACTGGAATATGTATTGTAATTTGAATAGTACCTAATAAGATAATATTGGGTCTAGTAAAACAACAGAAATTTTCCACTATTGTAGGTCGTGGTCGTGTATCATAGTGCACCACATGCACCCGAAGTGGACAAATCCCGAGAGAGTAATAAATGCGATGGCTTCAATCTGCCTAAATGGCTCGTACGACGCTTTGGGTATGTTGCTGTTTCAACGTAGCTGGTCGTCATGTTTCGAGTTCATGTAATACAATTTTCTTGTAAAAACCTCCTCAGTTTAGCCGTTATTATTATTATTAGGAGCCTGTCATTTCCCACTGCAGGGCAAAGGCCTCCCCATCCCGTTTTCACTGCTGCCGATTCTGTGCGTCCAGCTCGTTCCGCCATCGCATTTTCGGCCTGCCACGAGGACGCCCAGTTTAGCCGTTGAGGCAGAATATTCCTAAAATGAGGACCATTTATTACAAACGTCTCACACCCGGTCGCTCTACATAGGTCTATCGGGAAGGCATAGGTTCAGAAGTGGACCTCCTGTGGTTGAAGACGTTGACTTGTGTCATTTGATTTCCTCCTAATGGTTGAATTTTTATAAAATACCCTTTGAAATGTTCCTGTAAACGTGATTCTAATAAGCTTTTGAAAGTATGCCGCGTTTTGAAGACAACTTCTGTAGACAAGCTACTTTTAATTTTTCTTCAGGCATAGGATTTCTTCGTTACCTAACTAATAATCCTTATTTAAGTACTTATTAGTAAGCAAAATGAGCGCTCCAACGTTTGGCAAAGATTTTCCTTGAATTAATTTGAGAGCTTTAGCGACAGATGGTCTGCGGACAGCATCCTTGGAGCTTTTTAGAAGAGCGGTTACCGTTCTAAGTTTATCATTACCTATCTCATTTTTTGTTCCGAATTTTGGATATTTTCGAAGACAAATTACTTATTACAAATAAAGTAAAGTAAAAATGTAGGTATTCATTTCCATTTAAAATAAGTACATTTAACATTATACTGATCCCCACACTAGGCAAAGCCTGTCTCACGTGGGAACCAGGTAGGTATTGCCAAATTATAAAACATGAAATTAAATTATGCTGCTCATGTAACAATTTAAAAAAAACTACAAAGATAAGTTATCAACTATCTACTGAAGTACTTACTAAACATAAAAAGTAGCTAAGTTGCTAGAAACACAAATAATTTATGCAACAGTTCTGATCAATTTTTCACTTTCGTTTCCATGACGTTTAGAAGACAGGCCATATTTTTTTTAGCTTCGTGGAGTGATCGATTCTTTACGTTGCAAAGTTTGACAATTTTATTAAAAACAACAGGCATCATACACGGTAGAAAGCAAACGAAGTTTTTGTAATAAACGTTTTCAGAACTTTTCCTCTCGAACTATTTTTAAAAACTGGCCTATTTATCTATTTTTTGCATAAAATGCAACTATTATAGTACTTGTTAATTCTAGAGCTGTGGCTGATTTTACTGTTTTTTTTCGTGCGAAAAGAACAAATCTTAAGACCTGAAATGTTTACTGGCAAAAGAGTGGAATTATATAGAATTCCTTTGGACAAGCTTAATAACTGCACGTGGGCGATCCACTTCTAAGTTAATAACTCAAAAGTGAAAAGGAATCCACTTGACTTCTTACTATAAATTCAAAGATGTTTTAAAGTTAAGTAAACTAATAACAAGATGAGAGATTTTAAAAAGCATTGATGACTAAAAATGCTTGTCTTTTAAGGTAATCTTCTTTACATTACGCTTGCCTTTACTGTGCTTTAATAATTATGCGAACATAAAGTCTTGGTCAGGAAGTTTTACAAGAGTTAAATGTACTTGTTTCAAGTATTCTCAGGACGTCATCTTAAGAACTTTCTAGGATTTACAAGACTATTTTTGTCATTAGAATTATAGATATAGGCCACCCGCGACTTCATCCGCGTAGACTGAAGTAATAAAAATACATTTTTTTTTATAAATCGTAGCCTATGTCCTATTCAGTTGTATGAGCTTCATTATTGTAAAGTTTCAATCGAATCCATTAAGTAGTTGTCAAGGGAAAGAGCAACACGACACATCCATCCATACATAAGCATTCGCATTTATAATATTAGTAGGATTATGATTATGGATTGTGATTATTAAGATTAAAAGTGTTTCTCTTGAGAAGCTGCAGATTGTGTCTGAGTGCTCACTATGCTCGCTTTTTTCATTCTTACCTGCAGAGAATATTCAATAACGAAATGCACTGGGTGATGTTTAACTGGAGTGAGATTTTAAATTAATTGGAAGCAATGATTTTATAATAAAAATAGTTAAATAGGTTACTTGTGCTAAAAAAGTAGCAACCGAAATCAGAATGATTCTTCCATTTGAGTGTTGACAGTCTGAGACGACCCTTCGCAACATGTATCTGTCTCGTTTACGCTGTAGTAAATAATCGTACTGTCTTGTTCACACGTTATAACACTTGCCCAAATGACTACTGGAATGCGTGCCAATGCGAGCCAATACCAAAAACACGTTTGCACGTTGCAAACAATAGGAATATGACAGGTGGCGGCGGCGGCGGTGGTCGAAAATACTTATAGTCCCCGCTAGGTAGTTTCGACCACCACCGAATTATCGAAAAAAACGTATGTACACATGTTGTAAACTCACACAACAACGTTTTTTCTCATTGGGTCTTTAATGGATTCGATGATTTTTTCACATGTTTTTCACGTGTAAGTTAGGTATAGTTTACGTGCAAAACAAAGTGACAAGTAAGTTAGGAACCAAACCGCATATCCATTGTTATTCTTGCTATTCACCGGATAGAGGAGTAGATATCGTTCTCTAAGGGCGTAACTAACAAAAGTTGAGAGATGTTCGCGACCGGGTAAGCTGGTAACTCATAAAACTTAACTATCTACGGAGCGAGTAAGTACACAGCTAAGAAAAATTCACCCAAAGCAACCAACAGCTTTGCTAAAATATCAATTTCGCCTTTTAATCAAAGAGATCTGAGTTCAAAGAACTTCTGAAGGTAAGTGTACCTAGCAGTTTTATACTTGGTTGTTACAGCATTGGTAATACCAATTAGTGAGTATCAGTCCGTAAAATTATGTTTATTTAAGAATATAATATTAAAACTTTCCTTAAGATAAATTTAAACTGGCTTTCTCCTCACCTTTATCTAAAATTAGTCCGAAGCAAAACCTAATTTGTTACAGAAAATATTCCTTTCTCGTCAAATGGTCGATAGCAGATGTGGAATTTCTTCATTCAATTTCAGGTCGTCGTATTCAATTTCGTCATCAATCATCAATCTCGAGCCGGTGAGTGAAGAGTGGTAATTCAAATCGCTGCTTCTATTTGTTATTTGTGTAAACGAGCCGAAATCTGCGACATTTTCCTTAGTGATTAATTTGATTATTCAAAATTGTAACGGGGCCGTGGATTGCGACTGACATTTTCTTTTGTTTTTTAGTATCTGCTTACGCATATTTTTAGAATAGTCACTATAATTCTGAAAATAATTGAAACGGTTCTTTCTGAATACATTTCAGGATCAAATAAATAATATTTTTGTAAAATACGTCTGATTTTAGTTACTTAGAAATGTTGAAGTGATTACATTCCAAAATAGAAGCGCCTAAGTGTAATCGAACTAATTTAATAAGGAAGTAACTTTGCGCGAATTACCTTTCTGAGTTAAAGTTTTCAACACTCTTGAGTAAATTAATTTTGCAGGATTGTTTTCGATCGGCTGTTGTCTAGAGGTATAGTGAGAGGAAAAGTATATATATGTCACCGGAAAATAACACAATAAAATAATACAATTTATCTCTCGTTTAGAATCCTACGAAAGTTAATAAATTTCCTAGGAAATTTATAAATTTACGGTTTTTGTTATTTTCCGGTGACATATACATACATACATACTGATCTTTAGTATAACATTCCACTTGTACCGTGCTTGTACTGTTGTAGCTACTAGTTCCGTTTTTTTTCTCTCAAGGACAGCATGATTTTTATACCTGATGTTGAGATGTAATAAAATAAATAAATAAATGTAAAGAGAGAGTTAATTATGAGTACGTTTTAGAATTTATTAGTGACTGAGGAAGAACCTTTCTTATTTAAGTTTCATAAAATAAAAGCTAAGTAAAACATTTGAACCCTTGACATTGGCTGTATTTCATTACTTTGGCTTGTTACAGAAGTTTAAAAGAATAACACTTCTAAACTTACGTTGTTAGCTATAAATTTAAACTTTTTGGTAATCGCGTTTGTAGGAGAGTTTTAATCTTAGCACTTTCGCGTTTAAGTCGTTAATGTAAGCCTAAAAATTAATTCAGAAACGGACACTCGTTTACGAAAGTTGTTTTCTGCAGTCAACATTTTGAATTTACTGTCCCACGCAGTTTTCTATATTTAGATTGGGGGAAATAACCTTCCCAGATTAATTGTCCTCTCGATTAAACTGATTGTTCGAATCTAGGGTTTATTTTAGGGGTGAAAATGGTGTAAAAACAAATCCGTAAGATGGTATCACAAAATCAAAAAAATAATGAATGATTCAACGAGGCAAGGGGCAATCCTACTGCTGCTACCCGGGTTGCTTGGCTTTTTAACGGTGTTTTTTTAACTATCGGAGAGATAGCCACAAGTTGTTTTAATGATCTCAAAGAAGGAGACTCAGCCTGTAAGTCTAGCACGAACCGCTTAGGTTTTGGTAATCGATAAGTAAACGACACTTTTTTTTCTCTTTACAATGTCTTTAAAAGGGAGTAAAGTTTACTTTCGATTACCAAACCTACTGATCTACTGATTTAAACTCAGGACCCTAAGTTTTCTTTCTAGTTTTTACATATTTTACTGGAACATGTATTGTAATTTGAATAGTACCTAATAATATAATATTGGGTCTAGTATAAAAACAGAAATTTTCCACTATTGTGAGTCGTGGTCGTGTATCACAGTGTACCACATGCACAGGAAATGGACAAATCCCGAGAGAGTAATAAATGCGATGGCTTCAATCTGCCTAAACGGCTCGTACGACGCTTTGGGTATGTTGCTGTTTCAACGTAGCTGGTCGTCATGTTTCGAGTTCATGTAATACAATTTTCTTGTAAAGACCTCCTCAGTTTAGCCGTTAATATTATTATTAGGAGCCTGTCATTTCCCACTGCAGGGCAAAGGCCTCCCCATCCCGTTTCCGCTGCTGCCGATTCTGTGCTTTTTCCCGCCAATTGCTCAAAAGTGAGTCCAGCTCGTTCCGCCATCGCATTTTCGGCCTGCCACGAGGACGCCCAGTTTAGCCGTTGGGGCAGAATATTCCTATAATGAGGACCATTTATTTACAAACGTCTCACACCCGGCCGCTCTCCATAGGTCTATCGGGAAGGCATAGGTTCAGAAGCGGACCTCCTGTGGTTGAAGACGTTGACTTGTGTCATTTGATTTCCTCCTAAAGGTTTAATTTTTCTAAAATAACCTTTGAAATGTTCCTGTAAATGTGATTCTAATAAACTCTTGAAAATATGCCACGTTTTGAAGACAACTTCTGTAGACAAGCTACTTTCAATTTTTCTTCAGGCAAAGGATTTCTTCGTTACCTAACTATTAATCCTTATTTAAGTACTTATTAGTAAGCAAAATGAGCGCTCCAACGTTTGGCAAAGATTTTCTTTGAATTAATTTGAGAGCTTTAGCGACAGATGGTCTGCGGACAGCATCCTTGGAGCTTTTAGAAGAGCGGTTACCGTTCTAACTTTATCATTATCCTATTTATTGCTCCAAATTTAGAAATTTTTGAAGACGAAAAAAATAAGAGTTAGTAAACGTTCTTTCCCGAAATATTTTAAAAAGTGGCCTTTTATCAACCTATTTATTTATTTTGAGTTGTCAAGTTTGAACAACAAAACTACTGGGATTTACTGATTTTGTTAAATGAATAAAAAAAAACTGTTTGGTCATTTTTTTCATTATGTCAACTTGTCTTAGAGCGAGTTTCGTCAATCGAACGCACCGAGAAGTTACTGCGGATATACTTAGGTATACATTTTTGATTAAAAAACCCGACCGCGTGACTGTGTAATATAAAAAACCCTGAAACATGAAGACTTGGACGCAGGTTTAAATCCCGCCTGATACCATTGCTGATTTTTTTCTGTAATGTCTATCTTTGGGTTTTGTACCGAAAATGGCCGTTGTAGCCCCAGCATGGTATGATATCAACAAAGAAACACATTTATTTGCATTGAATACAACTATTACAGGACTTGTTGACACCTAGAGCTGTTGCTGTCAGGAATCTAAATAAGGAATAATTAAGTGTTTTTTTTCTTGCTAAAATACAAAATCTAAAGCTCTGAAATGCTTACTGGCAATAGAGTGGAATTATATAGAATTCCATTGGACAAGCTTAATAACTGCACGTGGGCGATCCACTTTTAAGTTAATAACTCAAAGTGAAAAGGAATCCACTTAACTTCTTACTATAAATTCAAATATATTTTAAAGTTAAATAAACTAATAACAAGATGCAAGATGAGAGTTTTTAAAAAGCATTGAAGACTAAAAATTCTGGTCTTTTAAGCTAATCTTCTTAACATTACGCTTGCCTTAACTGTGCTTTAATATTATAGTTATGCGAACATAAGTATTGGTCAGGAAGTTAAAGGTACTTGTTTGAAGTACGTCATCTCAATAACTTCCTAGGATTTACAAGACTATTTTTGTCATAAGAGTTATAGATAACTAGTGGCCGCCCGCGACTTCGCCCCGTAGACATAAGTAAAAAAAGTCATATTGTTTTTTAAATCGTAGCGAATATTCAATTACGAAATGCACTGTGTGCTGTGTGATGTTTAATTGCAGTGAGATTTAAAATTTAAAACTTCGCGTCAGTACTGTCATAGCCTATCATCTACTGACGTCTTTTTTAGTGTTATATCATTGAACGCAAGTAGTTTACTGACAGATGAATTCGTTCGAATTCGATATCGACATTTTACAGAGTCTCTCCAATATAAAAACAAAAGAGTTTGATCTCACCAACTAGAGCTAACAATTGAAAATGACTCTATAGTTACGGGGAAACAATCAACTGTTGTAAGATAAATGAATCAAGATGCGAACTCAAAGCGAACCAATTCAGCCCAGCTAACATAATCTGATCAAGGGCATTATTACATGCCGTCGCTGGCATTGCACGGGCTTCACCACTGCCTGGTAGGGACGGCCTGACATGCTCGGCTGTCCCTTCTGGCCTCCACTCACGAAGGGGGGGTCGCTTCCGGCCCGCCCTCGCGGGCTTCGTCCGGGGGAACGCGTAACAGGCCTCGCGCTACTCACAGTGTTCCCCCACTACGGACGATTAGAGGGAAAAGTAGGGGTTTTAGTCGGTAGAGCCACTGGTGTACCACCTTTCCAGTGGAGAGTCCGACATAACCCGTCCGTCCCCCGGTGGACGGGTATGCGTAAGGCATTTCCCCTACTTAAAAAAGGGGGCATTATTACAATCCTGACAGTTTCAGCCACAAGCTCATCTTTTGAGCTGCACATTAACCGTCGCAAGTCGTGTTTTGTGTGGCAAAAAATAATGCCAAAAAATACCTTCATTTTTCTTCATTGGTGAAGCTAACTTATTTTGCAGGTTTTAGTTAAATTTCAATAAATAAAAAGACGAAAACTGAGCTAAAACTGAGCTGTAAAATTATCGTACTAAGGCTCCTGGAAACTGTCTGGACCGTAATCACCATTAGGTTTGAACGTTCACTTCACAAATCGCTCGGCGGTAATGTACAAGTAGAGAACGATTTTATTGAAATGAAACATTTACGCACGGCACAGAATATATACATGCGATTAATTCTTAAAAATGATGATTGCTTCGTAGGTATCTACATATTATTATTTACCTTCTGTACGGAGTCTTGTTTTTAAACAACTTCGATTTATATTTAAGGCCGCCTACATTGTACTGTTATATCTCTGTAAGCATTTTTATGTAATTGTTTTCTTTGTGCAATAAAGTATATCTTATCTTATCCTATACACTCGTACCTCCTAAGAACATATTAAAGTGAGAGCAAAATATTATTTTTGTTAAATTCAGTTTGGAAGAAAAGCCTTTAACGTCGTGAGATATCCACACAACGTCAGATAACCCCAATCTAAGCATAGCTGTACTATGGGATTAACGAAACTTATACTTTTTTCCTAATACATAATACACATGCAAGCACCAATGATATTTAATAGAGGTAAATACATTATGTCAGTACTGATGCGAAGTCGAAAATTGGCCCCCGGCGTGTTGTCCCTATTATTTGACCGTGTGTACAAGATAGAATGATTTTTTACTACAGCGTAAACGAGACAGATTACATGTTGCGCGGTGTCGTTTCAGACTGTGAAGTGCTTTGCTCAGGTGTTCGAAGTTCTGATTTCGGGTGCCACTTTTTTAGACCAAGTAACCTATTTACGTATCATTGGGAAGCACCCAGACAAACAACGAACAGAAGACAGTGTTTATGAACATCAATAATTGCACAGATCAAACAGACATCAATGCACTACTACTTCCAAACCATGATCGATCGTCAGCTATCGATCGAAGACAAATAAATAAGAGAAATTGTCTGAAATGCAACAAAAACACTTTGAAACACTGAGCCCGCGTGTTGGAGTAGAGCTCGTTACACCTCATACTCGTAGTTGAGGTGAGGCTTGTGCCCAGCATTGGGTCGTATGTAGGCCTTTTATGTTATGTTATGTTAAAAAAAAAATGAGTAAATATAAAGAAGTGAGTGAAATATGAAGAACTTAAGAAAATCGTTATGTTAAATGTTTCAATCACAACAACAAGTTAAAATTAAAAAAGGGTTCTTCTGTAAGATCCGTTGAAAGCTAAGATATCCCAGCACTGCATCACACACCACTTCTTGGAGTTACTGTAAAGTGCCATCCGCTCCGTTAAACAAACTTCTACCTAACATACATTTAGTTTGATGACGCGACATTTATATGTACTTTGAAAGCATGTTCGTGTTAAGTACCAAGTAAACTTTTATAGTTGTCCAAGCAAGTTACCGATTTGGTTCCGACCGGATCGTAAAACCGAAATTTTACGGAAAGACTTTGTAGTGCCGCGTAAGTGAATTTGTACCCGGTGTTTGTGGCTCATAAAGTAAGAAAAAGGTGTTAATACTTGCTTCATTAACATAAATCTCAGATACTGTTACAGGTAGCGACTTAAGAGAGTTACATTATTAACATATTCTTTTACCAAAAAAAAAGGCGACATTAGACGTTGCATATTATGATTCAGATGTGAAACAGATCTGAATCATATTATGATTGCCGTTTTAGGATTAAAAATGAATCATTTATGATTCAGATATGAAACATCTTATGTCGCCTTTTTAGACTCCCAGCTTCTTTAGGGGTGTCGTTTTCTTAACAACGAGCTGTTTTTTTTGTTATTTAGCATAATTGATGCTTTATCTGTATGAAAACGAGGCAGCGGAAGACGCTGGTTCGATCCCCACTTGATACCTAAAATGAATGTCTTTCCGGTTTTCCTATTTTTAATAACGACTTGATTGTTGAAATAGTGTTTTCATACATTGAAGTGTCGGGAGAGATTGTGTTGTTTTTTAGTCTATACCCATTGATATTCTTCCTTGAATTGGTCTTGAATTGGCCACCACACCAATTAAAAAAATAACAATTATTCAAAATAGATTATACTAGTGAGTAGTTAGATAGACGTGACGTTGGGACGTCTAAAAACATGAAATCTGGACATTATTATACAAGCGAAGTTCAAGGACTGGGAGCAATTCATCTCGCTTCAGCTTATTACGCTTATAAATGACTTAGGCCTACTTAGATGAGATTGGAAAGGTCACTGTGTATTTCCCTTTTTTAAATGTTTTTGTTTGGTTCAAAAGAACAGCAAGTACAATTAAATGAAATTTGCAGAAAATGCGTAAACACTTTTAAAAATGGGCATGCACTTGTTCCTTTCAACATCGTCCCGAATGAAAATAAGATTTTTATTTCCACTCCTATGCCAATTTGCGCATGAGAGAAACCTACGTACGTAATGAAATCAGAATTTCAACAACTCATAGTTTGTACCATGTTCTCTCCAACATAATAATTATTTATTGATTTAAAGCATCAACAATCACAAGTCGTGTCCGTCCTTGCCAACATAGGGTTTAATGAAAGTGGGTCGTAAAGCCTTCAAAATCAACCTTCGTGACCCAAACTTTCCCGAATTCCAAACTCATTGGAAAGCTTTCACTAAGAATTGAATTCCTATTTCTCGGATTTCTGATTCTAGTTGCTCTAAATTTCCGTCGGTGTTTTCGCAATACTTTAGCCGTCTTAAATCGTTGAGTATTGTTGTAAACAAGCAGGAAAACATAATGTCTAGAAACTTTGATAGATTCTGAAGTAGGACTGGAGAAAAATAATACCGCGATCGTAATATTTTCCCTCATGAACGTCTTATACTGGCTTTGAGCATACGTATACATTAAATGAAACAAAAGGCTTCAACCTATAAGTACACATTTTTGTTGACTCGTTAATTCGTAAGTTTTTAATCTGATTAAAAACGGCCTATAGGTTCCACTTCTGCTCGGCAGAGGCGCCTACTCTACTAAGATCTGGAATTAGTCATACTGGTGGACAGCGATGATGACGAGCCCGAAGGTAAAAGACCCTTACCCAGAAAATGCTTTTTCACTCATGCCTTGAAGACACTAAGACTGTATGTATATGAAAATACAGTTAGAGGAAGAGAAGATATGTAAGGCTAATGATGACCTGTCAGATGTTATTACGCGAACTTAAGGCTAACTATTCTAAAAGGCTGACATTAGTCTAGCGACGTCAGTTGGGATCAACTCCTTAACGTGTCTTGCAACGCACAGCCTTCCCATAAGCTGACCTGCCGGGCGCAGCTCAACATTTGTGTCGCCACTGGGATGCCGGCACTTCATAAACATGTTTTCCGTCAATCCGCTGAGTTATTGCGTCCCACTATTGCGTTTATAGGACACACTACTTCATCCAAACTGTAAATTATTCCCAGTAAACCGTTAATTTCGCTGACCGCCTCATCCCGTTGTTGGCTTTAACAAATGTTTTGTTCCAGAAGATTAAACAGCACAGTCCTGATCGAAGTCTACTGTTGCACAGATGACAAAGCTGCTGCTTGTTTCGGATTTTTTTGTCGGAAAGACAAAAATAGTACATTGTTACCCTAGGGGTGAAAGTTACTTATTTAGTCCCGAGACGGGGTTTGGCGCCCGGAACGAAGTGAGGGCGCCAATAGTTCGAGGGACTAAATAAGTCTTTCACCCGAGGTAAACACTGTGCTTTTCATTACGAATACAAGGAAAGTAAAAATAAAAACATGAATTAGCCGAAGAAAAAGATAGAAAAATAAATGAAGATCGAAATGGCGCTATCCCGCCTATTTTGTTTGTTTTTTTTTCTGCGGCGGGCCCACTATTCAGCCATTATTTTTTATCTTTATCACTGGAAAAATGGTAAATATTTTGCTCAAAGCTAAGTTATTTTAAAAGAAATTGTTGAAACTGAATTATAATAAAGTTATTTAGAAAATATATATTCTCTAATCAATACTTAACTTTAAGTTATTTAAATTTTACATCGTGGCTGTATAGAAAGTTGGAACATGGTTCAATAGATATGTGAAAAATAACCAAGTTTTTTTTTAAATAATTTGGCAGTTGAAAGTGATTCTCCCTAGGGATGAAAAGTATTACTTTCAGCCCGCTTCTCAGGTCAGTAATGACCTACTTTCAGAGTATGAGTAATGAAAAAATATTTTGTACACTTTTGAGCATCGCAATAATAAAGGGAAAAGTCAAAGAGGAAATAAAATTTATTTATTTATGGAGGTGCCCGTGGCGCAGTTGTGACAGTGATCGACGACGATCGCTGTTGTAAAGCAACACACGCCGGGTCGGAAATGGTATGGGTGACCACCCCGACCGAAATTTAGTGATATGTATTTCGGGCATCTCCGTGCTTCAAAGCACGTTAGAAAGCACGTTACGCAGTTGGTCCCGGTTGACGTCGTTAGATGTCAGTCGTTAAGCCTAGTCGGAGGCCTTAGAGCGGTTTGATAACATCTGACATTAAGTTTGCTCACTAGGTAACCTTACACCCCTCCAACAATCCGCACTGAGCCCGCATGTTGGAGTACGGCTCAATCCACCTCATAGTGGAGGTGAGGCATGTGCCCAGCAGTGGGACGTATATAGGCCGTTTGTGTTATGTTATGTTTTTTAAACCCTTAACATCCACCTTACAGAAGATCTTTTTTTATGTTTTCTTTTATCCTTAAATAAAAGAAAAAAACAGAAAAAAAGTGTGTGTGAGAATGAAACTTCGTGTGAGTGTAGTGTGTGGTTGTGTATTCGGTCAAATGAATAAATGAACATAAAAAGATTGCAAATAGCGGTGAAAGCAAAAAAAATAATTAAAAGATGGTAGGCAAAACTTTATTTAAGAACTTTTAGAACGAACAAATAGTAACATAGCTAAATAAATAAACAATATCATCTGTCATCCAAAACAGGTGACAATTAGGTGGAACTCTCAAATTGCATGTAAAACAAAAAGCGTATACTCATTATATTCCATTCATATTTTCCCAGTATTAGTTGTACGCACATAGTTCAGAGGCATACCCGTCGCATATGTGCTGTGACGTCACGTCTTTGTGACGGACGGCCGCGATCCGCAAATTACAGACCGGAACGTCCGCGCCGCGAGTCATAAAGGCTGGACATCAAAATTTCTATTAACTGCTCTATTGTGAGGATAGGCTTTATAGATTTCGTTAGCTGATATTCACGCTGAAACTATTTATAGACACATAATTGCAATCCAGCCTACGTGCAAGTTTGCGAGCTGTGTGTTCTTTGTGTTGGAATGTGAGCTTCTGAATATCCCTAATATTGACCCTAAGGAGGGTCAAGTACCGTAAAGTTTTGGGGGTTACATTGGCGGCGAAGCTGGGTTGAATAAGGCTTCACCACAACCCCCTCATGGGTTCTCGCCTCGGCGTGGCGAGGGGGCCTAGTACCGGTGATAGGGGAACCACCGGGAAGCGAAGAGAACCCAGGCGTGGCAGTGTGGTGGACTGGGAACCCACCCGCTGCGGCCCGCAAGGGCGACGTGGGGCTGCGGGGCCAGTGGGGCCTGCAGGCGCCTTGAGGCGCGTGGTTGGGGCCGCGGCGCACAACCGGTTGGTGGGGGCCAGTAATCCGAGGCTGATCCCCCCTGTGCATCGCGGCCCGGCGGGGCCGTACCGCCGGTTACGGCAGCGGAGCCGCCCTTTGGGTGGCTCGTGGTTGCGGGCCCAGTAGGGTCTGCGAACAGTGGGTGCCAGCGGGCCGGAGTGCGGGGGTGCTCTGGCTTGCATTGCACGGCGTCCACCGAGACGGCGAAAGTGCCTGCGTACTCCAGGCGCTTTCGTGGCCTCCCCCCTTCGTTGGGGGGTCGGTTGGAGGGGGCCCCATTAGGGGCTAGCACTGGCGGCGGAGCAGTGCGACATTACTTACGGTAGGATCCAGCTTCGCCGCCAAAGTGCCACGTTCGAGTGCCGTGGGGTTTTAGTCGGTAGGAGTCCGACATAACCTCGTCGTCCCCCCGGGCAGCGAGGTATCCATGAGGATTTACCCAAGAAAAAAAAAAAAAAAAAGGCTTCACCACAACACCCTTCTCATGATTTCTCTTAGAAAAAAAATGTTATTGCTCACCGCAAGCCAAAACAGATAATAGTAGAAAAACATGCTTAAAATTATTTAAGTTAATTTTATTTTGAGGATCGCTGGTGTCTTTGCTAGATACAAAACCTGAAATACAGGCCACCAGGTCTCCACCTCTCGGAACGTATGAGTTTATTCAATTCAAAAGGGAAGAGCATTAAAAAGTAACATCTTAAAGTTTTTATTAGATTGGAGTACCTACTTATTTTTTCCTATGTATTGGATAAACCAATATTGATATGTTAAGTTACAGGAGATGTTCTACACAAGTAGGTGTTAAGGAAAAAAGATTTGGTGACTCGGAAAGAATAATGACCTTCCCACAACATTTGCTTAAAATATGTGATCCGGCGTTCAAAAGACACTGAACAATTCTCTGATTTATGATATCACATGCTGGGTTTTGTGGATATAAAAATAGAACGTCTGTGTCTAGACTGTACTAGAAGTCATATACTTGGTTCACATGGCTTACATTATGAGGTGATAATAATAGAATTCAAATGTTAATGAGATTGAACAGTGTTATCGTCCGTACACATTTTATGCTTGACCATGGACTTTGTGACAGTTTGTCTACAAATGTCTACTTCTCCATACTTTTGTTGGATGCTGTTTTATTTGATACATTTAACAACGAAATATAAATGTATTTACATGTGATACTTATAGAGTATATTCCAAAGGTCAGTCATATCCCTTGTTTCAAACACATAAACTTTAAAATTCTGTTTTTCCTATCGATGCATTAAGGTCGCGTTTTGTTTTTTTTTCTTAACTGTCTAAAGTATTCCTTTTCAGTTATGTTTCACTGTGGGTGACCAACTACCTTCAGTAAAACTTAACTGATAAGGAACACCTTCCTTTGAAAGACATCTTTAGCAGCTTCGAAATGTTTTTAAACTAGAAGTTAAGTATTCTCCAGGTAAAAAATAAAAACAGAAATCTCATTTTAACGTTCCGACCCTAAAAATACCAATTTAATTGTCTTATCCAGTAAGTGTACACTTTTGTTAAATGCAGGTAATATGGAACAAAAATAAAAAAAGATTCAGTCTAGATAAAAATTCAAACCAAAATTTAGTTAGACCCCAAAATACCAAATACCTAGTGTACCCAATATTACATACCAGAAGTAGAAAACGGAATTTTCATAGAGCATCGAACAAAATACCAGACATCAAGGATGGCGAAAGTTTTAAACCAAGTTGTGAAAATAAATTCTGTATTTCTTTGTCTCTCCTTTATTTATTTTGAAGTTTAGAGTTTCTGCAAAATATTAGTCGATTTTTAACGGACTCTTGTGTGGTGTTTATTCAAATCAAACAGTACCGACGAATCATAAAAAAATGTTTTTTAAAAATTATATTCCCACAAGTTTTGTCATGTTTCCTAAAATCATAAAAGTACAACTGTGTTCTTTTTCCGTGTTGTTGATCAGATTTGGATAGGCCATTATTATCAGACGTTTACCTCCACAAATTATAGCAATATCATTCATGCTTATTATTGCAATCCAACAATAAACCGTATTCATAAGCATTGATTCTTCATTCGTAAATCATAAAATGATAATCGTAGAGTAATTCGAACTTTGTTAGGAGCGAAAAAACAATTCAAATCGTTTCTTTGTTACGAAAGATGCTCTACAATAGCCAACAAAATGGGCCCAACCTCATAATTTCCAACTGAAAAGTCCATATGGATTAAAAGATTTCGTGAAGCTATATCGGAAGTGCAGGCAATCCCATCATAAATATTCCATGTTTACACACGATCGGAAAGTGTGAGAATAGCGACGTTTCTCTGAAAGAAAAACAATATTTGTTTAGATCAAAGGTCGTTCGTTTTATTGTTATGATAGGCTCTAATGCAAATAATATGATACATATGAGTATTACAAACAAACAAGATGGCTGCGTTTGTTACGATTTGTTAAGAGTGAATTTATAAGATGAGATGGGATAATTGAAATAAGCAAAAAGATTATTGCCGCCGGCTTACCAAAGGTGGCCACACAAACGTAGGTCCGCTGAACCTACTTTAAAGTTAATAAGACAGTGACTTGGAAAGTATCTTACTCTTTTTGTTTATAGTAATGGATGGGATATGAGAACTATAAATTATGTATAGGTACAATTCAGCAGGTCTTATCGCTATAAGCGATCTTTTCAGACAACCTTCAGGTAGATGAACAAGAAAAGATAAATGTTGTGGTGTATGGTAGACAGTTATACCAGAAATAAATATCAATACATTTAGTTTATAAACCCAAGGAAACGGTTTTATGCTTAAGCATAACATAGCTTGTTCACTAACTGATGTTGTGTGTTACGTGGAGTTTGACTTTTTGTTTAAAAATGTGCAGCCACTTGTAAATTAGATAAGATCAAAGATGCCCCATCTTATAATAAGAAAAGTCAATGAGTTAGAGAACGAAATTGGAAGGGTATGGGCTAGTACCGAGTTTTTATAGAAAATCTAAAAATATGGCCGTCGACGACGTTGTACTGTTGCTATAGCAAAGATAAAACATAATAAGACGATAAATAAACTAAGCATTTTTAAGTGGTAGGTTATGAATGTCTTTCAAGGAAGTTTCAATGTTAATCCAGTGACATTTCAAAACATCATTTTTTATTTCGCATACTTTGGGTATTGGAAGTTTGGAATGTGCTGGCACTACTGTACAGACTGTACTCGTGTATTTTGCACCAATCAAAATTACCATAGCTTGATATGACCAGTTCCCAATTTTTGTTGCCTGTGCATAGGAGGAGCATTGAAAATTTGGAATTATGTTTTAAATCACTACATAGTATGAAACAAAGTCGCTTTTTCTGTCCCTATATTCGCTTAAATTTTTAAAACTACGCAACAGATTTTGATACAGGTTTTTTAAATAGAAAGAGTGATTGAAGAGGGAGGTTTATGTGTATAATAACATCTCATTGCACCCATGCGAAGCCGGGCTGGGTCGCTAGTGATTAAATAAATTAAAATGTGTAGCGATACGCTAAAAATGAGACCGCAGGCGACACTGCGGCCGACTGCAGCTGCTTACCGCAGTGCGGCCTGCGGCCTCGGAGATGGACCATCATGGAAGCCAGTAGTGTAGCTTGCGGTCAGCAGCCTGCGGTTTGCAGTTTGCAGTCTGCGGTCCTTTCATGTGACTTGTTAAAATTCAGTTAAAACAATGTTAAGTGGTTATGTTTACCACGGTATATTTTTCCCACGTTCTTTCACAACTTTTCCACAAAGATTATAAAATGTATAGAGTTTCCAAAGTTTTCAGTGAAGCTTTCTGATCCTAAATAACAAGTTTCAACTCTACTTTGATATCACATACGTTTACATTTTGGAAAGGTTTTCAATAGATTAGCTCTAATAGATTAGAGCTTTTCGATAAATACACAATTTTCTTATCTTAATGGAATTTTTATTTCAGTGCCATTTGAGACGATTGTGAGACATTTCTTTAAATACTTTTTTGCCGATTGAAGTTATTTAGATAAGTTGCCAATAGCTTCTTAGGTATTTGTGGAGGTGCGTAAGTTGTCTGTGAAGTTTGCACAACCTAGGTATTGATGCCTCTTTGCTTATCTCTACATAATTTAACTTTTAAGTGTCACAAGCACGAGTAATTCGTTGTTTAACTTTTAGTGATACTAATTTAGTAGCCATTTTACTCATGATCGTCTGGTCCATGAGTAAAAAACATATTGTCTATTTGTAATGGTCTTTTTGGGTAAAAACTAATCAATAATTAAGTCTTTTGTGTGAGTCTCACGCTTCATTCGACACATGTGCCAAGATGTGTGTAAGATGGCCACTGTTAACAACAAGTTATTTAAAAGGGCAGTGGCCATCTTATGTAATTCGGTCAGCCACTAATTTTCTACCTATTACTTTAACTTTTCTATGAAACCTAATTCAAAAAGTTCTTTAGTACCTCTAAGAGATTGAATAGTGTTTCTGCTTTGTACCATATTATAGTAATTATACATATTTTAAATAAGAGAAAATAAAAATACATAATACACCTATTTACCATTTATACAAAACTAAAACGATAAGGAACAAAAGCATATAAAAACCTAACCTAATATAAAAACTAAAACAAGCTTAAAAGAATAAAAAACTATTTAAATATTTGCCGAAGACCGCATATGTTGGAGACTGGGAGGGAAGGCTTTTGCTTTGCAGTCTACGCTTTTTCAGATTTAATTAAATGTGGTTTATCTTTCGAATCATTAACATTTTTTTGATGCACAAACATAGTAAAATTATAATCCTACATCAAACAGAAAATAACGAACTACATATTTTCAAAAAGCTGTTTTCACACTATATGGCGACAAATCTGAACGAAGTATTTTTTAAAATAAATATCAACAGACCGTCCTTTAATCTAAATGAAAGTGATCAGTTCCCAAAGATGGCACCTGTTAAAAATGTAACGTGCAATCCAGCCATCGCTTTACTTAACCATGCGGTGAAGAATGAAACGGCCCGGACAACGCCATCACTAGAAACATTCTTGTGAACATAACCACTCAACCACTACCAGTAAATTGAACTGAACGAGATGAAGTTATTAATATCAGTCATTATTATCAATTGCTTCCGTGCTCAAAAGGGAACGGGAGTTTTCGGTTGATATAGCAGTTGTTGAGTTATGTCGAAGTAGCATGTTTACAACACCTGACACTAGGTCGAAGGCCATAAATAGAAACAAACTAATAGTAAAAACATCCTGATTATTAATAACGTTTCCATCGGAACTGCTTTCGCAATAACTTCGACTCAACGGCGGTTTTCCTCTAGAGGATCCTCCACACATATTTTACTAAACTCTCCGATAAATAACTATTTGTTCGTATGTATGTTTGAAAACGAAGTCGGATTTGATTTCTTGGATTTGTCTCCGCCTCAAAGAGAAGGATGAATATTTTAAAAATGTAAGATGAATGAAAACAGAATTATTACATCTTTCAAAAATATTCCTGGGTTTGATACCTGTCAAACAGGACGTAATCGATATTGGACTTTAAATGAAGACTCTTCAGGATTTCCTGAACATTTCGGGACCTTGCACCCTATATTGTCTCGGCGATAAGTACTTTATAGCGCTCTGTTTTACACGGTTTTTAACTGTTATTACATAATAATGGAATATGGCTTGATGTCCTATCTGTCACAGTCCAATAGCATTTGACAATACGACGTCTGTCGGGACAGCTTAGCCATTTTTAGATGAAAGGGGGTTGGTGACATTCATGCAAGCATATGTATTTTTAATTTGAGATTTGGTCTGCTCATAAATTCTAAAATATTCTGCATGTTATGTTATGTTGGTTATAGTAGCATGCGGTGATACTAACGCGTAGAGTAGGTAATCGTAGGGTTCTAAGAAGAGCCCTAGTGCTATCACTGTAGGTAGGATATAGGTAAGTGCCTTTTGTAAAAGGCCATTCCCGGGAGATGAAACCACGTCCATATTGTAGATTAGTTTGCCTGCACACTTGCATATTACGTAAGAGGGCTCATAGAAAAGCGCCTCTATTAACGTAATCGCTTATAACAATTGGAATAATAATATCAACTCTCACAGCTTATAAATCTTTTTATATCTGTTAGTTTCGTGTGCGTGTCTAGTATACTCATGTTAACTTATTTCACCCTTTTTCGTAGAACGTTAAAGTATGTAATTTTAAATGAACTAACTTTATTGTACAATTAACTGACTAACCCCCTTATTCATAAAAACTTAAACAGCTCTTATAGAACACGATAACTATTGTATCGCTTTGTCACTGTCATTCTTGTTGCTGCCGCCATTTGCGAGTAAGTGACAGAACACTTCAATAGCTTAAACAATGCGTTAGCGTTGCGTTCGTTTTTATGAATAAGGGGGTAAATCTTCACTAAAAATAATTATGATGAAATCACTACATAGTATAAAACAAAGTCGTCTCTGTTCCTATGTCCCTTTGTATGCTTAAATCTTAAAAACTACACAACGGATTAAAAAAAAAACCGCATTATGCGGTTTTTTTTTTATAGATAGAGTGATTCAAGAGGAAGGTTTATATGTATAATAACATCCTATTGCACCCGTGCGAAGCGGTCGCTAGTGATTTCTAAGTTTCAACCTTGTGACTTTTCGGGGTGGTCAAATAAATCTGTAATGTTTAAGAAAAGATACCTTATTACCAGAAATTTGAGATATTTTTAAATTGTTTGATAAAATTTACCAAGCGAAAAACCAATCCCTGCACATTATTATACCCAGTTCGTTTACATAAGCCCTAAAAAAACAAATATTGAAACAGCGCGCTGCTAAAATAAAAACAACACACAACAATTATTTGAATGTTGGTAATAAATTACACAAAGAGTTTTTTCAAACACGCATTGAGCAGATTTTAATAACAGGTAATGGTTTCATACTGTCGGCGGTGCCCACGTGCGATTTGAAATTCAGTTGTGGTAAACATTTTTCATTTCAGAAAACATAATTACCTGTTTGTTTTGTGTGGTTTCTGTTATTAACACATTTTTAGAAGTATTTCATACCATGTTTTCATTGTGATAAAATAAACTTTAACAACGCAATGATATGGCGAACCATTTTTGCAAGTGGATGTCTTTTGATAAGTAAGTATGTATTAATCGCTTTTTTTTATTAAAGGTGTAATTCATGAAAGAATTGAATTGAATAAGATTATGGGTATTCTGTAGATTGAAAATGACATACCATTCCAAAAACAACGTCAATATTTTAAAATAAAAGAAGAAGCATTATTTCTGTATCATGAACAATTATTGGTCCGGTCCTATCTTACTGGTGCACTGTTGCAAAAATAACTACGTTTCGATTCCGAATGCTACCGAAGTTTTTGCTCAAGTTTCCGCAGAGAACGAAACAAACAAATTTTTTACTTTGTTTTATTAAGTTTAGCTGAAAAAGTCCATACCTTTTCGCTGCGTCTCTAGTTTTACAATTGACATTTTAGTTAATGTATTATTTTAATTTATTCTGTATTTACATTGAAATGAAATGAAATTGTTTATTTGCGTTAAATACATAAAATAAACTACCTTTTATACCTACACACACTCAGTTTTATTACGGTTAATTTTCTGATCAACCTCATCTTACGTTGAGCACTTTTAAGAGCAAGGACATGTACCGTAGTGCTGACCAACAGCCCTTTTCAGGGCCCAATGGGTCTCAACGATCCTGATCCTATCTGGTGGAGTCGCCGTTGACTCAACGGGTGAACGATTGTGCACTGTGGCACCAACCACACGCAAAAACAATCCTGGAAGTGGGTGCTCTGCTGTATCTATAGGTGCGGCCCCACTGAGCGGCGGCCGCCACTTATCGACCAATACCACAGCAACTCTCGGTGGCAGGCAGCGGGTGGGTGGACATTCATCGTGTGATGCCGCCATGCCTGAGTTCTGTTTTCCAGGCGTACAACCTTCCACCGTTACTAAGACCAGACGACCCACCCATTCACGCGTCAAAAATCATAATCGAGAGAAAATATACAAGGCCAATAATATTATCTCACTACGTACTTTTTAACAACATTTTGTGATCTGAAAGTACTTATATAGAGACACACATTTCATTAATTTTATGCTAATTGTTAATTAACGTTTGGTTTTTGCAGTGTGGCTTTCTTATTATTAAAATCTTTTTGTACATTCCATGACAATAAATTAACTATTAATAGCAGGTAACTACAATTTTCAATTTGTTGATGCTGTCCAAACACACCATCCGAATTTATCATTTTGTTTTTTTTCTTGACATTGAATGACGTCTTCTAATCTTCTACGAATACATACAATATGCATTACCGTTACCAAGCTGTTTTGTTTGACTTTACGTCTACAATTTTCGCCTCAGAAATAATTCCCAACGCATACATTTCACTCAATACGGCATTAGTTGGTTTAAGTTACTCACCGGTGGTCGGAAAACGGGCGGCAACTTGACTCCACTCATTTTTCAAAGGAGCATACCGAGCGAGAGGAAATATAGCGTTAATAATGGCTTATGCGATGGTGACCTTTGTGAGGTCGACAATTTCTTTGAGGATGTTGGCTCTCGTTTTTATAAATCGACAGTCATAAACATACTTCCTTAGATAGAACGATGAACATGTTTGGATCTCTCCATTTAGGTACTTAAGCTTACGCGTTCAGATTGTAAGTCTAGGCTTTGCAGAGTTTTGGAGTATTTACAATATAACATTCTTTCACGTTGTAGTTTTGTGTGCTTAGAAAAGTGCTTAATCGAAATTGAATGTGTTTCTTTCAAAATCAATTGACAATCTCGCCTAACACCTCTCCTTTCGATTCAATGGTGCAAAAGGGAAATCACGAGAGCATCTCAGACGCTGTCTTGTCTATTATAGTGTAAATGAGGAACTAAACTGAAACAAAATTAAATTTAAATATATATTTCTGCAATAGTTACTTAATTATTAAATGAACCTTTCAATAAATTTTTCTAACCCTTATTTTTACCTTTGATGTGTAATTGCTGTCCTCCAATATTTACAATACCTTAGCGGTAACTAAGTTATTTTACTCCTTAATGTAACACTTGGTATGCAATAAAGAAATGAATTGTAATTGAAATTTAACAGAAAAGGAGAAGATATTATTTTGAAAAACAAATACTAATGCTCCTACCCTGAAACCGTAGGTGGACATTAGCGATTTTTTTCCAAGATCTAACAACGTGTTATACGCAAACAGACGTCAATATGGATGTTTATTTTATCTAAGCTGACGAAAGCTGCCGACGTAGATAACACATCTTGATTTGGTTGGGTTTGGCTCGGTTACTTACGCACGTTTGCACTCTACTTGACGTAATAGACTTTCCACATTGTACGCAAATGAACATTATTCTGTGAAATGTGTACTATATGAACTTAATTTTCGCTCAATAATCAAGTGAATCATAACTAGACATAGGAAAAATAAACATAGTTCCAAATCGGCATGGCGGATGTGTTTTAAGACTTTTTATAAACAAAATAACAACACAACGTAAATTCGTAGAATGCTGTTACTTTACAACAGCGCGGTATGTACCTACTCTTCGAAAATTGAAAAAAATCCTCTAGTTTAGGATATCTCTAATAGAAAGAAGGCAAGTTAGATAAATAATAAAATAGAAGAGCCTCTAAGTATATCTTTTTGAATGGTTTTTTTTATCTGTTTAAATGAAGATCAATGAAAAAATATTTCATTTTTCATCAATGAATGCTTGGTCGGCTATCTAGTCAACGGCAACGGCCTTCAACGGTACACCAGGCTTGCCATTGCCGTTTTTTGTCTCGCTCTAGCCAAACGACATTTCTTTTAATTTCTTTGCAATAGAGCAAGGAGGACTGAACGGAAATGGGTAGCATGTGCTGTTGACGGTACATCAGGTTCTGCTTTGTTGGAAGTAAAATGACTTCAATAAATATATATCTTGAATACACCAAATCTTTCGGCATCGCACTCGTTTTTATTGTATTTTTATGCATAAATAAGTAGTTAGATTGGTCTATGGTCTATCACGTATCGAGACTCTTGCGCTAAGGCCCCACACAAACGAATTTCTTAAATGTCCTAAGCGTACGCGTCCCCAATTGAGGTCTATCTCTATTTCAAGTTATGTTTTATTTTCAAGTTGTACGGTGGACGGTACATCACGCTACCCATTTCCGGTCAATCCTCCTTGCTCTATTGCAAAGAAATGACATTTGGCAAGAGCGAGAGACAAAACAGAAATGGGGTAACCTGATGTGCTGTTGACTGTACATGTCTTATCCATTCATCCATTTTGGTGAAACATAAAGGATATTAAACTCCCTTGCCATTATTTAACTTGCCTTGGTCTTAGGTACCAGGAAATAGGTACCTATAAGAATAGGATAGAAACTACCAGAGAACATGTTATTTACATTCAAATTCTATATGAAATCGACTTCCTCCCACCAGCACAGGCGTACAGACTTTCTGTGTCCAGTTGTCTCCATTTGACACATACCAAACACCAGTCGAACTAACTACTGAGTTCAATAACCGCTTCTGGCATAGCAAATCAGTTTTCTTGTGCTAAATGTCCCGTAAACGGCCTATATACGTCCCGCTGCTGGGCACAGGCCTCACCTCAACTATGAGGGGGAACGAGCCATACTCCAACACGTGGGCTCAGTGTGGATTGTTGGAGGGGTGTAAGGTGAGTGAGCAATCTTAATGTCAGATGTTATCAAGCTGCGCCCTAAGGCCTCTGACTAAGCTTAACGACTGCCATCTAGCGACGTCAACCGAGACCAATTGCTTAACGTGCCTTCCAAAGCACGGAGATGAACGTAATACACATCACTAAATTTCGGTCGAAGTGGTCACCCATCCCATTTCCGACCCGGCGTGTGTTGCTTTACAACAGCGATCGTCGCCGATCACTGTCACAATTGCGCCACGGGCACATCCCTGAATGTCCTGTGTCGATAACAAAAAGTATCTCAATGTGCGCAGTGCCTTATCGATTGTGTATGCGTAACTCGCATCATTTTACGAGTTCTCATAAATATTCCTTCGCATGCCTGGTGACTCGAATGATGACGTGTTTGCTTTCACCTTCAGTCGCTGTGACTTAACAATACATTTTATGTGTATTATTTCCTTGTGTCTGGTATCTTTAGTTGTTACATTTATGTACTTAAGTAATCAAAAAAAACCCATAAGGATTGTAAATCAATTGGAAATCATTTTGTTTAACATTGTAATGAGTTTCAAAGTTAGGTTACAAATCCAAAAAAAAAAATGCTCGGCTACTAATTGCTATATAGCTGAATTAATAAAAGAGTGCCTTTTGACAGCTTCGAGTGTCACTGGAAATTAAACTTCAAATGCTTAGAGGGTTCAAGTGCTCTGTCATGCTAAAGTCAAGACACAGCTCATAAATCTTCTATTGAATTTAAGTATAATTTCTGTCAAAATGCGCTCCTTAAGATAATACAACTAAAGTAGGTATATACTTTATCTGTTGGTATTTCTCTTTGTAACGCCACATAATGGCCTCCACCAGGTGGCTCTGGCGTCGGCCTGTGTTACACGAGGCTCCAAGACAATATATTTTATATAAGTGTCACAATTTTGTTTTCTGTGTGTAAGATTCTTGTAATTCTACTTTTTGTCACGTACACGCCATTTTATTTCAACATGATAATTGTTTGGAACTCGGTTGTATACCGAATAGTTTACTATTTATTTTTATTTTAACCACCGTAAAAGAGAAGCAACCAAAGGTATTTTACCCAACTGCATGCAACAACCACGTGAAACAGAGGAAAATCAATTATTGGAAAATCCGTAAACCTAGACTCATGCAGCAGTGAAACTTAGCAGGCGCAAGAGTGTGCGGCATGAGGTGACCCCACTTCGGGTCTCAATACCCCGATGGTCATGTCGAGCTGTCGCGAACAATAGGTAGATGCCTTTAATTCTCCTCATCATCAGCCCTAGAACGTCCACTATTGAACAAAGGCCTTATACCTTCGACAGAAAACTAAGCGCTCACTCTACATCTCTCAGGAAATTTTGTGATTTTCTGAAATTCTGTGTCATTGTGAATAACTCACTACATATTGCACTTTCATTTACAAGCGTGAACTCTATCACTGTAAATCATTGAACTAATTTTAAAATGGTAAATTAATTTAAATCGTATAATACGTGATTGCTACCATGTACCTTATTTGTTTTGATCCCAAATTTTACGATTCGAGTGTGGTAAATAAATGTTCTGTAACATCCAGAGAAGCCTTTTGTCAGGCAGTCTAGGGTGTAATTCTAGCGAAGTAGTTTGGCAGTTGCCAAGTTTATTATTGTAACTTAGTTAACATCCTAATACTTCCTTGTAATGTGATATTTTATATGGCATGCGCTTGATAGGCGCCTTGCACACGTCGAAATCTGGGTAACTTTTTCTAGGGATTCGTCCACTTCACTTTTCACTCCCTATTAAAAAAATATCTGCTTCATGGGTGATTCGTTACTAACGGTTTGTCACCTGTCTTTTCCCACTTAGTCATACTTTTTTGATCAGTAGCTACAAAAAGTTTTAATAGCCAAAAAACTAAGTTATCTTTTGTTTTTAACGTTTTTAAACACCACGCTTTCATGCATAAACTCCACAGAATCGTAAAGACGTCAAAACAAAAAGTTACCGGGGAAAGAAATTCACATTTTGGTTAAGTCATTGTACCAATTATGTACCGTATTAATTTAAATAGCTTTTGCTAATTGGCCAAAGTAGTTATCTTAAAAGATCTTATTAATTAACACTTAAAAGAGATTAAAAATATGTCCGGAATCCAAAGTTGGGAATAACGCGTAAAGTTGAGCAAAGTTTGCCAATCGAGGCAATAATTATAATTTACTGCTGTAATTTACTGAAAGACTTTCACTATTACCGACTTTTTGAGAGACACTCAAATGTTCTGGCGAAAGTTATTTTAATTACCAGTAATCACCGCGAAAAACTAAGGTACATAAGCTTTAACTAAAAAATCTTGCTCTTTAGAGTTACGAGTACGTAGGCATAGCACCTATATTAATTTCCCTATTTAGTGTGTAGTGGTCATAGTGAGAGCTTCGTAGTCCAGTGGCTAAGCCAGACCCGTTACTCTATCTTAGAACCGGTGTAGCCTAGAGTTCAAGCCTGGCCGGAACACCTACTGTTCGTTGTAAAATTTGCGAAAAAAACATCGTTGGAAACCCAAGCGCCCTGGATAGTGACGTTATAGGCTCGCCCCTTACTACGTTGCACCAAACGAGTTCGGCGAATGTGGGCTTCTAAATGTTCCGTTTGCCACGACGGTAACAATCAGTGTGCCTCTGACTCCTCGGTTTAGGATATAGTCGTAAGTATATTTTGTATGTATCTGTGATAGAATTATTGTATTGCAGAATCTCTGAAAGACTCGTGTCTTGTTAAGTTAACACTTAACACTAGTTAAGAAGTCATGCCTATGTTTATGTTTTGTTCTCTTCACCTGATAATGTCATAATTAGTACGTTTTGAAGCAGACCTACAGAAATTGACAGAATACTAGAAGGTAGAGATCAAAGTGAAACAAAATGTATAAATGATTTTAAGGCCTCTAATACTAGTGATTTACAAAAAAATTAAAATGAAATTGAGCTGGCTGAAGTATGAAGTTGTGGAATTATACAAAAAACAGCCCCTAACCCCAATGCATTGAAGAACATTTTCTAACTCTATAATGATATCTGATATGTCCTGCACATTTAACGTGCTTTCGCACGATGTATGCAAGTGTGTAGTTTCTTCAATGATTCAAAGTTAATTCTGACCGCGTTTATACGACAAATTTGAATGCAGTTAAATTAGTAAAAAACATTTTGTGACTCTACCACCTATTCGGACGTTGATTCCAGTGATAATCCAATACTCAAGTATTGTTACGTTGAAGCTGTGGTTGCCTGTAGATACGTACGTCAGTAGAAACAACCTTCCGATACTGGTGATAGAGTCAATTTATGTATTTTATGTAATGTTTTTAATATATCGTATTAATATGTGTATGTTTATTGTGTGGTTAAATTCAAGCCTTTTGCGATTTGCGAGTCCTGTTTAATGGTATAATTGGGAAGAGATACTCGTACAGTGAATTTTAATTTAAAAATATACATACGTGTAAAAATTGTATGGCCACGGTAATGGTATGGCGCTTGTCCTATCGGTGGTCATATTAGAAGGACCGTGTATTTGGGTGTTAATATTTATTCAAATATCTATTAACTTTTTGCGAACTTAGTTAAATTGATCAGTGTCTGATATCTCTAATAGTACATGCAGCGATGATGTGGTTTCATACACCTAATGTGTGTTTATGAAAATATTTGGTGGATAATTCGGTCGATTACAATAGATTGAAAAGAACTTGTGATAAGTCTATTTTAATTGTATTCTTGTATTTAAGTTTTGTTATTCCCTTAGTGAAAGTCTGAAATGACCAGTTCTAATTTTGTTTATGCCTTTGACTAAGTTATCTTTTATTTACTTACTGAAAATAGTAGTTGTAATAATGTTTTTGATTACTTACTGAAAAATGCCAGTGCTAATCAGGTTATGCAGACCTTATCTCACAAAGCTTAAAAACGTCACAGTATAAAAAACTTACGCTGAAACGGCGCACTAGAAAAGTTCGCGATCCATCCCGCGTGGCATGTCTCGCGTGCGACGCGTGTTGCCGGCGCCGCGGGCCGACGGACACTGCCGCTGATAGCGTACGATCGGATACTGATAGGGGTGTTGTGACGTTGCACATTTTCAGCTTGCTTATTTATGCACACACATGTCACAACCCCAATGGGGTTGTTAGCTCGCTGACTACTAAGTTTAGTAGATTTATCTATTATTGCTCTTAATTATCTTGGTAATTGTTAGTGTTGAGTTATTTAATATCTTAATACTTATAAAGATGCACAATCATTATAAGGCTGGACCACTCGTACGCGGACCAGCTCTGAGCCAGGAGCCAGAATGCTAAGGCCAGGTATTCCATAGAAAGCATCTACAATCCATACAATTGACGATGCCGGCCGCACAGAGTTATTCGGCCATTTGGTAGATATTTAGATAGGTAGGTATTGGTATGGTAGCATGGTATTGAATAAAAATAAAAATAGGTAAAGATCTGAAAACCAGAAAAAGAGATTTGGTCGTGTTGGCATCAGGCAGGTCTTGAACCCGCATCTTTCGCAAACCGGGCGACTGCACTACCAATTATGCTACCGAGACCATTAACAGACCGGCCGAATCTTTCTGGTATATTTTACCCTATGAGCCAGGTTTTCAGATCTTTAGTAAGTAAAGATACTGCATGGAAAATGCTAAAACGATAATAAAAACATAAAAATAGGTAACTTTGTTTTGTTTATTTTGTTCGAGCGGAGTTTGCCTGGTTCTGTAACTGCATGTACTCTAATATGCATTTTTACTCTTCAAATAAACATACTTACCTACATTTTTTGGAATTTTACTACAGTTCCACCTGATTAAAATAGTTATTTTAACTTTCCAGCTTGGCATTAGCCTCAACCCTGCTCTCTTCCCTAAGAATACGACTCTTTTTGGCTCAGGAATAACTACGAATGTAAAAAAAATATTCGGGTTAGCAAGTAAAGACACACAGCCCTAAACTTATTTTCCTATGTGTAACTAAGATCAAGGGAGAAAACTCCATCATTATTTGAGTCCACATTGTAACTATTCACATGAAAATACCTACAAGTTCCTCAGAAATGTTAAGTTTGTGTGCCAAATTCAAAACTAATATTATTCGTAACTTAACTATATAGAACAAGTTCAGATAAGATAACAAAGAACAAAGTAAGTAGGTACGTAATTCAATCGAAATAATTATGATTAACTTTCACGTTCAAAATTAATTCATTGATGCTGTAATTATTCAACAGCTGAGTAATTGGCAATCAATTAATGGAGTATGCGTCCTGAAAAGTCAATTCAGTTGAAAATATCGTAAATATCAAGGGAAGTGCGATTTACCGTTAAGTTTAGTGATGTGAGTGATCGAATCCATCACGACTCATTTGCAGTTTCGGCCTAATCGACAGTTTCGGCCTAATCGACAGTTTCGGCCTAATCGACACTGGCGCATCGATTTACTTAATCTCTATTCATGAACCCCTATTCTTATTCAAGCTTGGTCTGGGTGAAAGGTTTTAGAATTAAACTATAAAACTAATAGAGGTGAGGTCTGCGGGAAGGAAAGAAAATTCTATTAGCAACCTTTAATACAGGGTGAAGTTTTAACATAACCCAAAAACGAAAGAAACTTTTAAAAATCTCAAAATCGACTTATACTTTTAATTGCCTGACATAACCCGTATCATTGCACCATTCCGTAGAGTCGCATTAAAAGATGATCTTCTTTATTATTAGTAATCAGCATCATGCCATCATATTTAGCACTGTGCTTGTGTTAACAATAAAAAAATATAGATAATCTACGTAACCAGCTTCGCTATTATTACTACTACTTTTATATCAATGCGGTGTTGCTCTCGAGTAAGTATATTATCTAACTAGCGGCCGCCCGCGACTTCGTCCGGTGGACATAAGTTTGAAAAAAAGTGATACTGATATCTTTATAAATTGTAGCCTATGTGCTATTCAGATGCATAAGCTATATTTTTGTAAAGCTTCATTAAAATCCATCCAATAGTTTGAACGTGAAAGAGCAACACGGCGGCACACATTCAAACTTTTGCTTATAATATTAGTAGGATACGCTTTTGACAATGTCGTCGTTATGGAAAAGGGAGCATACGAGCCTGAGGGTCATCTGAACGAAACTGATCACCTCAGCCCATGAACAACCGCATCACCGTCGGTGTCACCGCTGCGTTTCTTTCATTTCATAAAGGAATACTTACTCTTCTTAGTCGTTTATGCTTAACGTCTTAAGAGCTTTCAAAAGCTTACATGATAAAAGATTATTTTCAATTTACATTGTGAAGGTTTTCCTAGCGCCCTGTTTTAAATGGGCGCTATGGACTACATTTGAATGGTCTATGATGCAACGGTTTACAAGGGTTCCATGCTAGGCTGGCCAGGAAACTGAGAGTGCAGGATTTCATACCAAGTCTTCTTTCATTTAAGTATGTTTGTCAAAACAGCATATTGATTAAATCGTACTTTTCCGATCCTATTCTTTAACATCCTGATACTCCCAGTGCAATAAAACATTATACTTGCAGTTAAAAAAAAATATCATCTATTTTTTCAGCAAACTCTTACTCTCCATCATTTTTATGTATACAGGGTGTTTCTTTTAAGGTGTCAAGCCGGTGCGAGCTGATAGTAGGGTACCATACCTATCGATTTAACCCCCATGTATGTTCTACGATTTTTTGTAGTTTGCGAGATAATAGTGTTTTTGTTATTTTATAAAATTTTGTGAGCACTTGGCTTTAAATAACTATAACTTTTTTTTGTTCGAATTTTATTGGATATTTTCTTTTTATTAAAATGTCTATTGATTGCAGTTTCATGGTTAAAATAATCCCTGTCCTAACTTTACTACAAGATACAAAAATGTTGATTGATAGTGAAAAAAGTGAATCATGCAGAACATAACGAAAGTTCAATCGTAAATTTAAAAAAAACAAAAGGTATTCCATAGCTTCTCACTATTTTTTAAAACTGCGCAGCATCATAAGCTTCCATAATAATACAAGAAAACATGTCCTTCGTGGGGCATTATTCGCTGTAATTGATGCTCAAGTCTTGAGTATCGGGTTTAGTAGTAGTAATTTTCATACAAAATAATTTTCTAGTATTCTGGCATAATTTTGTCATTTCTGAGATTTATTGTCTTCTAACGTTTAAACTAAGCTCATTTGTTAATAAAACAGTCATTTTTTAACTTCCAATCATTTGAAAGTCACAACTCCTGGTGTAATAAAAAAAAAAATTGAGGAAACCGGACCATCTCTATTATTTTTTATGTACGCGTATTTTGAGCATAGTAACTCAAAACAGTTCGATAATCGATTCAAAACAGGTTCCGGTTTCCTCAATTTCAACATTTTAATTACAACAGGAGTTGTGGCTTTCGGATGATAGGAAGTTAAAAAATGACTGTTTTATTAATGGCGGCATCTAGAAGAGGAGCACCCAGAAGGCAAAGCGATTCGCAATTGATAATTTTAATGTTGGGAGCTAAATGATTAAATTGATCTATTATGTTTTGCCTTAATGATATTGGAATGTGGTTATTAACAAATGAGCTTTGTTTAAACGCTAAAAGACAATAAATTTCAGAAATGACAAAATTTTGCTTAAATACTAGAAAATTATTGTGTATGAAAATTACACTATTTCCGATACTCAAGACTTGAGCATCAATTACAGCGAATAATGCCCCACGAAGGACATGTTTTCTTGTATTATTATGGAAGCTTATGATGCTGCGCAGTTTTAAAAAATAGTGAGAAGCTATGGAATACCTTTTGTTTTTTTTAATTTACGATGGAATTTTTGTTATGTTCTGCATGATTCACTTTTTTTCACTATCAATTATTTTTTTTGTATCTTGTAGTAAAGTTAGGACTAGGATTATTTTAATCATGAAGCTGCAATCAATAGACATTATAATAAAAAGAAAATATCCAACAAAATTCAAACAAAAAAAAAGTTATAATTATTTAAAGCCAAGTGCTCACAAAATTTTTCAAAATAACAATAACACTATTATCTCGAAAACTACAAAAAATCGTAGAACATACATGTGGGCTAAATCGATAGGTATGGTACCCTACTATCAGCTCGCGCCGGCTTGACACCTTAAAAGAAACACCCTGTATAGAGCACAAAATGTTAATATGAAAAAAAACTTGATATCCTAGGTAAGTTTGATATTTCAAACGGAAAAAAACTATTACTTACTTTTTCGATTAATTTCTTGCATTTACTAATAACATTTTATTTTTCCCTATTGAAGTGGGACGTTCAAGTGCTTACGTTTTAAAATAAATATTTAGGTCAACAAAATTTTAGCTTTTTAAATTCAGCCGATGGCCTAGTGGTGATTAAACGTCATCATTAAACGTTCATGCACAATCAAGTCACGACATACTAAACATTTTTAGACGTTCCTGACTTAAATGTCGCCGATGTTACCCCTACACTCCACACGCAGGCTTAAACAGAATATTCATGGAGCGCAAGCCTCGTCAGACTTCTGTTGTGACAAAAGTGCAAGTAGGCGCATACAGTCAACCAAAGCGAGAGCAATCAGCCCGGCATAACTTGGCCCTCATCGGTAAAGCATGCGTATTATACTGACAGTTGCAACTATTACAAGCCTGAAAATAGTTGCATTTGTAGGTAGTTTGCCTTATTTCTACAGCAGAAACGAGCGGAAACATCAATTTTCAAGGTGTAACAAGTAATTACTGTTCAGTTAGACATGAAATGAACGTGTTAATGAAATGAAACTTTTACTAACTGAGTTTTAAATAATTTAGTTATCAACTATAAAATATAAATATTTATATGCGTAGGGGAAAGGGGGGCACAACGGGGACGCGAGGCACGACGGGGTCACCCCCACATACAAGTAACTATGCATTCTAGGCGCGTTTTGTTTTAGCTAATAAGAGGGTATTTCTCTTCGACATTAAGTACGGCAGTGACCGGAGACCACAGTGCACGCGTTTCGTGTTGACGTTCAATTCTTTTTTTCTGCGACATTTCATATTATTTTGGGTCCATACCAAAACGGGTCTAATAAGGTAAGTGTTTAGTTTACTACAATTATTTCGTTTGGTGTGTTTAACTACTAGCATTATGTATTGATGTGTTTTGAGCAAAATCACTCCAACCTTGAATTGTTTTTTCGTTAATTATTTTAAATTATGTTAGACATGGGGGCATAACGGGGACGTGGCTAAGGGGCATAATGGGGTACCCCGTTGTGCCCCTGTATGGTCTGTTCATTTGCAAATATTACAATAATATTATTTGTTTTGTATTAGGTTTGTACGAAATTACAAAAATACAAGTTCCAGGCGCCGTTGGTCGGCAGAAAACATCAACAGTCAACCATCTCAGAACCTCAGCCTGAACCATCTATGCCAGATGAAATCTGCGTTTCCCAATCTACAATTCGAAGAGTTTGTCGTGATTTGACAACTTTCTTTGAAAACGCTTCTCCTAAAGACATATTCTCCCTATCCCCTCAGTCGACCAAACGAACCAAGCGAGAAAAAACTATCGTAGAGGGAAGACAGTCTTCGGAGCGTTGGGTGGCCTGCGAGCGATGAGGACAGGCCCATACAGCCTGTGCCGGAGTTGCTGACCCAGACTTAGAAGAAATCCACACCTGCTCATTTTGTACCAGTTAAAATAGTGTACCCCGTACTGCCCCGAACTGGGTACCCCATGCTGCCCCTACCCTGGGGCACAATGGGGTTTTCGTAGAGGCTCCGTAAAAATTTAATAAAAAATATTAATTGCTTTTTTACCACACCAATAACAATGCCAAATTATAAATGTATAAGTAAACAATAAGTTGTGATTACTTTTTAATACAAATATTCCATACTCATTTTTTTATTGTTTATTTCCCTTAGCGTCCCCGTTATGCCCCCCTCTCCCCTACTTATACTTAGTTCAAAACTGGTGATAAATATTGCTACTAGAGAAGGCTTATTAGGTAGAGTCGAGTAATATTGAAATGATAAATTGTGGTTGAATTTATTGATATTTGTTTGTGTTATAATAATATTGATATTGACTGATTAAATGTAAGTAAGTATTGTTAATTTATTTATGAGCACTCACTTGTCGTGCTTGTAACATAATACATATCGTCGCAGGAAAGGCAGAATTACTGAAGCGACAAAATAGGCATATTGAGTTATATATATACAGGGTGTTTCTTGTAAGGTGTCAAGCCGGCGCGAGCTGATAGTAGGGTACCATACCTATCGATTTAACCCCCATGTATGTTCTACGATTTTTTGTAGTTTTCGAGATAATAATGTTTTTGTAATTTTTTAAAATTTTGTGAGCACTTGACTTTAAATAATTATAACTTTTTTTTGTTTGACTTTTATTGGATATTTTCTTTTTATTATAATGTCTATTAATTGCAGTTTCATGATTCAAATAATCGCTGTCCTTACTTTACTACAAGGTACAAAAATGTTGATTGATAGTGAAGAAAAAGTGAATCATGCAGAACATAACGAAAATTCAATCGTAAATTAAAAAAAACAAAAGGTATTCCATAGCTTCTTATTGATTTTAAAAACTGCGCTGCATCATAAGCTTTCATAATAATACAAGAAAACATGTCCTTTGTGGGGCATTATTCGCTGTAATTGATGCTCAAGTCCTGAGTATCGGAAATAGTGTCGGAAAAAGTGTAATTTTCATACTTAATAATTTTCTAGTATTTTGGCATAATTTTGTAATTTCTGAGATTTATTGTCTTTTGACGTTTAAACAAAGCTCATTTGTTAATAAAACATTCATTTTTTAACTTCCAATCATTCGAAAGTCACAACTCCTGGTGTAATAAAAATGTTGAAATTGAGGAAACCGGAACATGTTTTGAATCGATTATCGAACTGTTTTGAGTTACTATGCTCTAAATACGCGTACAAAAAAAATTATAAAGATGGTCCGGTTTCCTCAATTTTAAAATTTTTATTACACCAGGAGTTGTGACTTTCGAATGATTGGAAGTTAAAAAATGACTGTTTTATTAACAAATGAGCTTTGTTTAAACGTTATAAGACAATAAATCTCAGAAATTACAAAATTATGCCAAAATACTAGAAAATTATAAAGTATGAAAATTACACTTTTTCCGACACTATTTCCGATCCTCAGGACTTGAGCATCAATTACAGCGAATAATGCCCCACAAAGGACATGTTTTCTTGTATTATTATGAAAGCTTATGATGCAGCGCAGTTTTTAAAATCAATAAGAAGCTATGGAATACCTTTTGTTTTTTTTAAATTTACGATTGAATTTTCGTTATGTTCTGCATGATTCACTTTTTCTTCACTATCAATCAACATTTTTGTACCTTGTAGTAAAGTTAGGACAGCGATTATTTTAATCATGAAACTGCAATTAATAGACATTATAATAAAAAGAAAATATCCAATAAAAGTCAAACAAAAAAAAAGTTATAATTATTTAAAGTCAAAGGGTCACAAAATTTTAAAAAATTACAAAAACATTATTATCTCGAAAACTACAAAAAATCGTAGAACATACATGGGGGTTAAATCGATAGGTATGGTACCCTACTATCAGCTCGCGCCGGCTTGACACCTTACAAGAAACACCCTGTATATTCGGAATCAGCGTTTTTTTCTGCGTCGATCAGTCTGGGTATCATAGCGATACGAGCACTTTTTTGGCGTTTAAGTAAATGGAAAAAAGAGGGATTTTTCATCAGCCCGAGTTCTTAAGCGACACTTTTTTGGCATTTTATTTGTGCCTGTCTTATGAGCATTTTTGGACTACTCTAAAAAAACTTAAAAGTTGGTATAAGTAATTTTGAATTGCTGTATTTTTACTAAGTAAGGCTTGTAGGAATATTAGTCTTTCCATTTTTGTGCAGGAAGTGGCGTATACGTAATTTTGCCTTACTGTTGTTGAGCAAGTTTTTGACTTTCAGTAAGTTTACTGTGAAGTTATATTTTAGCAAAAGTTATAGAAGTAAAAATAGAAAGCTGGCCAAAACCCCATTTACTTCGCTAAAGTAAAAAATATGGAGCTACAATACTAAAAACTCTGATTATTATCGGCGCGTACGCCGGGTAACAGTCAGTCTGCTCGACAGAGCCACTGAGAATACACGTTTGTCGGTATTTCTTGCCGCTCAAATAGATCGAGAAGATAAAAGAATATTGGTGATAATAATGCAATAACGAACGCCTGAATCGGTTAGTTAGCTATTTATTAGTACAAAATTTTAGTAATTCACATAACAAGATATAATTATTAGTAAAGTCACCTTGGGTATGTACCTAAATGTCTAATAATTTATGAAATTTGATGATGATTTATGATGAGGTGGAGGATATGTTCGATGACATATCGAGGGCCCTCCACTCTACTACCAAGACCCATTTCACCGTTGTTATAGGGGACTTCAACGCTGCAGTGGGAGTACAAAATTGCAGTGAATCGGTAGTACAATCCCATGAATATGGAAGTAGAAATCATAGTAGGCAAATGCTCGTCAATTTCCTCGAGCAGGAGAGGCTCTTCTTGAGGAACTCATTCTTCAAGAAGCAACCCGAAAGGAAGTGGACGTGGCAAAGCCCTGACACTATGACAAAAAATGAGATTGACTTCATCATGGCGGACAAAAAGCACATATTCAGCAACGTCTCCGTGATCAAAAGGTTTAATACCGGTAGCGAACACCGACTCGTCTGAGGCTCTCTGAATATTAACTTCAGAGCTGAACGAGTCCGCTTGATGATGGCCAGGCTCCGACCAACTCTGCTTCAAACTATGATGGGATCTGAAGCGTTCCAGTCAAATCTGGAGAACCAATTTGCTGCCGTGGAAACCCCAACTGACGTTAACCAGAACTTTGAAAATGTGGTTCGAGTCCTCGGGGAAGAAGGTACGAGATTTTGTAAAATGCAGCGTAAAGGCAAGAAGTCGAAGCTTTCGGAAGGGACTTTAGGGCTAATGAAGAGACGACGGGAAAACCCACCCGTCACTTCCCCAGGAAAAGGACTCTAAACCGAGAGATTAGTAAGCACGTGTGACGCAATCTCCGTTGCTCCAATACCCTCACCATTGAGAGAGCGATCGAGCAGAACCGGGGCTTAAAGTGTTCGTACAATCTCTTGAAAGAAGCCACTTGACGAAGTTGACCACAGAAAGTGGAGAAGTCGTTGTCTCGAAGCCGGCAGTCCTTTTGGAAGTAGAAAACTTCTATGGCCGGCTATACGCTCCGCATGCTTCTCGACCTGACCCCGAAATGAGGACTCTAGAGACACTTTAACACGCCACTACACCGAAGGCCTGCTAGAAGTCAACATTGACGTAATCGAGATTACTCTTAAAAAATGGAAAAGCCCCTGGAGAGGATGGCGTTGTGCTGTTAAAAGCAGGAGGCAAACCCGTACTCAGGGAGCTCCAAAAGCTTTTTAACACTGTCCTCTTTGAAAGGAGAACTCCGGAGGCGTGGAGTAGAAGTGTGATCGTCCTGTTCTTCAAAAAGAGAGACAAAACGCTACTGAAGAACTATCGACCCATTTCCCTTCAAAGCCACGTCTAAAAGCTGTTCTTAAATTTAAAGTCACTCAGCGGGCTATTATGGAGAGGACTTTGTTCGGCGTTTCTCTGCGGGATCAAATTAGAAATGAGGTGATACGGCAGAGAAGCAAGATTATCTACATAGCCCACCGGATTAGCAAGCTGAAGTGGCAGTGGGCTGGCCATGTTAGCCGTGGAACCAACCACCATTGTAGTAATCGTGTTCTTGAGTGGAGACCGCGTCTCGGCAAGCGTAGTGTAGGACGTTCTCAGGCAAGGTGGAGTGATGATTTTTGCAGGATGGCTAGCAGGATCTGGATGCAAGCAGCCAAAGATCGAGTTTCGTTGCATGTAATAGGAGAGGCTTATGTCCAGCAATGGACTGCAACAGGCTGATGATGATGTTATTTGACGCTGGTTCTATCCGTTGTAAAATTATGTTACAGAGAGGTGTAAAGGTCAACTTAAGATTACCCAGCTAATGTTAAGATTATTTCTAAAGAGTGTGTAATGTTGGTTTCATTGTTGAAAATGGCTTGTTACCATGTGGTGTCGGTCGAGATATAGTACCACACTATTTACGAAACTGGCCGAGTCGTTATTGCCAACCTCAGTTGATTCCTTTGGGCAAAATTGCGGGCCAGACTTATTTTTTAACCTATTATGTGCCACAGCCGGGCAAAAGTCTCACCTAAATTCATCCACTCTTTACGATCTAGTGATTTATTCGGCTAGTATTCAAGGAATGTGTCTAAGATTCAACTCATTATACAAAACTAGATGGTTCATTAAGCCTTTTTTAAAATTTATATGAGACTTACATTTTTTTCAGCTCTTAGTAGAAAGTAAGAAACAGAGTTTTTACAAAACGTACGCAGTAAGACTGAAGGATGAACAGTAGGGCTAGCACGAACCGCTAACGTTTCGGCAATCGAAAAGTAACCGTCTTTAAGTATCGTTTACTTTTCGATTACCAAATGGTAGCAGTTCGTGCTAGGCCTACAGGAACCTGTAACTGGAATATCAAAGACACCACAAATGGAAAAAAAGCTCAAAGCCAGCAGTAGTTAAAAGTCTGATATTTAAAACACCTAAAAAAGTTAAATCAACGTTACTTTCAGTCTATGAAAATTAAACTAAAAACGAAATATTTTTATTTTAATTGCCAAAAACTGAAAAGAACAAACCAAACAAATAATAAAAAATAAAATATACGAAATAACAGCTGTAATTTCATTATTTCTTGAAACTATTTCCCTCTTATAGGAGGCCTTTGCCCGGCTTTCTATTCAATTTAAGACCTGAGTTCTTGCTCCATCTCTTTGCCTTACTAGTAAACGTAATATTTTAAAAAAGATATTAATTTTCATAATCTTAAGCAAACAAGACTTTACTCTTACATATTGGCAATGGAGTATACTTTATTATTTATGGTTCAAGTAACTTTTATTTTGGCCCTTCAGTATCTAAGTAGCTTTTATTGTGTATAAACTGGAGTTACAAGTAGTTTTAAAGCTATGATTAGACAAAAGTGGTTATCTCTTACGACGTTTTACTCGAAATAACTAAAACAATAACCTACTGTTGAGGATTTTTAGTGATTCAACATAATGAGCCGATCACTTTATAAGTCGTTTTGATACGATGACACCAGACTTTTAAAAGTCCTTTGAGTAATTCAGGATAGCAAACATTCGATTATGGTTATAGTTCCAGAAAATTTGCCGTCTTCCATTTTATATACGTAAGAGTTTTAAGTGATTTTGGTCGCTATAAATATTTGACTCAAATGGCGGTTAAGAAATTTTGCTTTACTGTAAATTGGAGTCATTTTTACTTAAGCGCCACTATATCGCAAACCAGCTGTGTCATTATTATGGTTTGTACTTCTGGACATAGAAAATGACATATTAATAAAAGTTTACCTTGACGTCATCGAAATTCGAATGCTGGGAAAAAAGTTAGGAATTAAAAACGAAAAAAAAAAACTTTAAACGGCTTTTTCTCGAAATGGCCATTTGGCGCTTCAGTAAAGTTGCCTTTTCTGCGACGATATAATGAATAACGTTTAAATTTAACGTACGGACTGTTCAGATGGGACATCAAAAGGTCGGACTAGTTAGACATAGTACCACTAAGAGTACTGACGGTGGAGCAGATTACCAGATTCTGTAAAGCCCAGGGAAAATTTGACGGGTCGCTATGACGGTAGTACAACTTATAAGGCTTCCTGGCACTGGGAGGTCGAGAAAATGGATGAAATGACTCCACTGCCAACGTCCCTAACCGTATTATGAACGTTACCAACGTTATATTTGGAAATGAATGAATTGAAATTACGCACAGACTTAACAAAGTCCTCAGAGTTACGAGGGCTTACGTGGAAGGTTGGCTAAGGTGCTGAAATCGTTCGGAACGGAACTGTTACCATGTACTCATCTTATTTTTATGAAGAGTTTAAAATATACCGGCACTGTTGCAAGCCTTGATCAAAAATATAGAACAATTTATGATTTAGGTGTGTCCAGAATACCTAATGAAATTATCTCATCAGTAACACACTTCTACATTAGGTCAAAACTATTTGCATGCATAAATAGATATACTGCAAGAAGTTCTAATATGAAATTTATTTATTTATTTCAATTTACATGCAAGTTTACAGTGATACCTATACACCAGCAAGTCAACATAACAAAACAATAAAACAATACAATAATTATGTCAAAAAATATGAATAATGAAATAATAATAATGTCAGTGCACCCCGGAAAAAAAAGAGAAAACCAAAAAAGAAAAAAAGAAAAAAAAAAGTGACAACTGAGATGATAATTACTTTTGTATTTTACTATGAATGTGGAATGGTCAATCTCCCTCGTTTGTTTTACAATTTCAATTTAATTTAATTTAAGATTGGATGAGGAACATCAAGCAACATCTGAAATAATAAAGTGCGAGATACCAACGAGCTTAAACCAGCGAACTGATAGAAAGTAGAAGCAAAACTACAACAAAACTACTAAGTGCGCCTTATAGGAAAAAGCCCACGTTTTCTCGTAACTGCAAAATACGATGGCACTGCAGTAGCAGTTATATGGAAACAAAAAACTCGAACTGTGTGGAAACAGAATATCCCGCAGACTTGTTACTCTTTAACAAAGTTATTCATGCCATTTTTTGCACGTGACCACACAAAAAACGTACGTATGTTCAGTTAATAAAAGTAGCATTTAATTACCTTTTAAATCATTTGAGCGTCCTAATACGTGAAACTCCTGAACGATCTTTATGTTCAGCTTACTTCAATGTCATTTTATTTAATGTGACCCATGTGAGTGAATGTGTATAATAATATGTTACATAATGAAAGAAGTTTTGATTACATGTATACGTAACTTTCTTTTAAATAAAATTCTAATTTTAAAAGTTTTAACAGTCTTAGTTTGAATTTTCACGCTAAGGTATCATTGTATTTTGATATGGATGGAAGGAATTTGATGACTGGGTACTTTTTGATTCTGTACGCTGCTGTCCTGGCTGTGTAAGCTCTTATTAATCAACTAGAAAAATTAAACATAGATAAATAAATTCCGCCTAATTTCATCATTTATTTTAAACATATCGCAGATGGTTTGATATTGTGCCTGGCACTAAATTGTCTTATTATGTAATGCTGCTGATATAATTTTTCAGAACTGATTATTTACTCTCTTTCAACTAAGTACCAAAGTACTGTTTCTTGACTTTCTTCATTCTATTTTATATTCGAAGTGCTTGAACTACCGCCAAGTTGTTGCATAGGCGGAAGTGATCGACCTATATTCTGTAACTAAGTCAAAGTCCAGTATTCCCCTCTGTGAAATGGCTTACATGGGCATAGGGGTTATTTAAACCAAATATCAGCTTCTGAGAACCAAAAGCTATTCGCCGGGAGTGAACGCATACTTTCATATGAACACACATAGTACTTTTGATTCATAGTCCGTTATGTAGTCTGTATGAGTGCAAAGGTACAATTTACATTATTGATAGGGCAATTTAGTCTCTTTGTACCTATTGAATGCTGTGACTACTGATTTCTGCACGTTTTCACTGTGACAGTACTGTTAGTACTAACTGTACCTGTTTCTTCGTATTTGAATGTACGAGCATATTTCAGCAGGGCTATGACGCGTGACACGGTTGCCAAAAAATATTGTCACGCTGTTTCTCGTGCCAGGTTGTGTTGACTTAGTTGCTCATTTGCTCGTAGTCTTCAATAGCAGTAGGTGCCAAATAGTGTTATGAGGTCTCAGCCGTAATGTTGGTTCTGAAAATTGTGAACGCGTAAAAAGCTAGTTATGTTAGAAAAGTGGTACCTTAGACATAGAAGGCAATTTTCTTCGCAGTCAGGTTCAGCGCAATATAGTGCACACGCGAGAGGACAGTATACTTTTATTGGTATACTTTGTCCCCTTTACTGCACGACTTATTATTTTATAATCTCTAACAAGCCCAAGAAGGCTTATTTTATAACTGGAGAGTTTCAAGTCTTAGTCGACCTTTTACAGTCCAGATAACAATTTCATCTAAAACATACAGTACATGTACCAGCATGTTATGAAGGTGTGAAAGGTAGATCACGAACAAATTAGGTGTGTGTGTCAGTTTTTGACACCTATTAGTGCCTACATGCTCTGCTTAGCTCTTAACCAGCCATTAGTGGTTATGTGATTTTGGCGTAAGTAAGATTTCTAAGATAGTTAATTATTTTCTTTCAGCATTTTTTTCTCACTGAAAGTTCTTTGAAGAGGTTGCTACCTAGCGCTGTTCTTACAATACAGTAAAATCTCAGATAAGTGAAGATAAACTTTGACGCCTCAAAGAAAACCTTTGTTTTTCAAAACATACACTAAGTATTGTTGCAGATCAGTTTTAGCGATGACATCATTTCCAACACAAATGTTATAAATACACATACACATCATAAGTAGGAAGTAATTTAGTTCATCTGATATGTAGATTGCTATTTTGTTCAATAAAAATTCAGCTGAATAGGAATCAATAAAATTTTAGTGTGTAACTTTCTGTGCAATGTCTTGGTTTCCAATTGCGTAATAAAGGTTCAGAAGACCACAATTGGGGTAAAATTATCTTTATTCTATTGTTTCGACTAAATGAAAATAATATAAGTTAACGGCTCGTCATAGTTGCCTCACATATTCACTGAAAATCAATTTATGAATGACTAGCGGCCGCCCGCCAACAATTATTTAAAAATAATATTTTTTAATAAATTGTAGCCTATGTGCTACTCAGGTGTATCTATAAGCTATATTATTGTAAAATTTCATTCAGTAGTTTTTACGTGAAAGCCAACACGGCACATCAAAACATAAAAAAATTCATATTTAATTTATAATATTAGTAGGATCTAAGCCTGATTTATGTCTTGTAATCTTCGATCGAAATACCTATAATTATTTCAAGTGTAGCAGTAAGATAAAAATACAAAGCATGATTCAGCTTGAGCTTTTAAAAGTCTATTTACATAAAGATATTTATGTTTGGTACCTTGATTTGGTATCTTGTGAAATTAACTATAGGATTTCGGTATGCCGCCAGTTGTCTGTCAACCACATCCCCGGTACATAAGCTTAACTACGTACTTAGATATTGTATGAACAGACCAACCGAGGTATTGATCAGCGGTAATCACCTCCCACGCGTATTTGCGGTATTGTGTGATCCTCAACAATGCAGTTAGGTATCCGTTAGAAAAGAGATAACATATTCTGATTCGACAACAGTCTAGCTAGACAGATAAATGAATAAATATCACTGGACATAAAATATCACACAGCGCCACCAAAGTCCTAAATTAAGCAATATTGCTTGTGCTATGGGATATTAGACAACGGATAAACATACTTTTTTTTTTTGTTGGTACACCCAGCCTAGTACAAACTAACATGTTCATATACACACGAATGTTTTTAATGTGCGGGAATCGAACCCGCGACCTTTGGTGTAGTAGTCGTCATTATTGTGAAAGTATTCAGATACTCTTATTTTCTTATTCTATTTATTTTCTAATACCTATTTACAAGCTCAGATGATCTTGGTGGAAGATATCACCGATGTGCAGTAATTTATTGATTTATTTATCTCACTGGTGGGCGTCAAACAAGCCGTGATGTTTTCAAGAGCATGTCACTGATATTTCCCTACATTTCCCCAAATGCCCCACTTAAGTATAACAATCATACTGTATCTACAACCCGTGACATGATAATAATGCTACGCCGTCGAAGCGAACGTCACATTTGGTTCAAAGGGGTTGAAACGTGCGTACGAGTATGTCTACAAAAATGAAGATGGTACTTAGAAAGAGAACATCATCTTTATGTAACATAATATTTAAACTTACCTTGCCGGAGGCTCAAATTTATAAATTTGTTAGGAATGGTTACCTATCATAAGACCGAATTTTCTTTTCCCGAATTTCATTTTCCCGAAAACGTTTGGTTTTTTTTCGCTCGGCATTTTTTCATTTTCCCGAAATGCCGTTTGCCACTGTATCAGTTTACCAATTCTCAACTGGATTTTTTTCGTTTGCCAGACATTTCATTAGGCCACAAAACGTTTTACCGAAGTAATGATTAGCCGGAATGACACTTGGCCGAAGTATTGTTTTCCAGAACAATCATTAGACCACTGTTTTGATTGCCATATTTTTAGTTTACCAAACGATCATAAAAAAGTTACTGGTTTAATGCAAGCAGCATAAAAGCAGACAAGGCATTTTTGGATTTAAAATAAAATAGGAAATTTTATTGAGCATGTAAGTACGCAGGCAAACAGCATGCAAGTATTTAACATGCAAGTTGAAGTAAAACACAAAAATTCTGTCACGGCTACGGCATTACGGGGCTCCGGCGGTTCCTCGCGTGCTAATCGTCGCAGATGGCTTTCGCTCAACACCGCAGCTTCGGCTTGTTGGCCGGCTTCGCCGGCCAGCCTCAGCCGCGGCGCCTCGCTCATAGCCACCTGCTCCTCAACCCGCGGGCCGCCTCGCCCCTCCATGCCTACGCGCTTTTAAATAACACTCTTGGGGTAGGGCAAAACAAGTACCACGTGGTGTCGGGGTTGACTGAGTCGGATTCGCCCTGAAGTTGAAATTACTGAAAATCGACGTTAACGAGTGTTGAACGTTATCATACAGTAGTTGTGGCCTAGTAATATTCGGTAAAATGTTGTTTAGGTAAAGTGATCATATGCCAAATAAGTCATCTGGTAAATGAAAAAAGTTGAAAAAAGATTTCGGGCAATAGTAAAAAGTTTATTCTGAAATTCGGTTAATCGTAGTTCGGTATAACGACACTTATGTCAAAAGATACTTCGACGAGTTAAAAATATGTCAAACAATACATCTGGCAAATGAATTGTTGGTCAATAGTTTTCAGTCAAATGAAATTCGGAGTAGTAAATTTCGGACAAGTAACGGGTTCCCGTTAGGAATCCTTTACTTTTTACAACCTCGATAAGAAACATGATGAAAAAACAACTAAACCATTTTAACTCATAGCACTTACGAACCGTCAAAAAGCTTGGAATGACCCACTTAATATTCAATTCAATTCAAATTCAAATATATTTATTAATCCATCACAAAGGGTATGTACTTAAGTTTAATCTGCACATGGTATTACATACAGAATATAGCCTACATTTGTGACGGACTGGTGCCTGAATAGGTTCTAAAAAGAATCTGTTATTACAGGTCACCAGGCCACCACCCGCGGCTAGCATAGCTCAAAAATATAAATAATTATAAAAGATAGGTTTATAACTAGGTAGATGAGTTACAGAGTGAACGAGGATGCTGGGGTAAGACGGTGTATATGACTGTGTAGTTATAGATGTGTGGTATATGTGTGTTGTGAGTGTAGGCGTGAATGTGGTGTGTGTAGGTATGTGGGAGGTGAATGTGTTAATATGTGTGTGTGTGTGTGTGTATTTAAGTGAGACTATGAGAGGTTGAGTAAGAGTTCAGAAATAGTTTATTTACCACAACGGAATTGTTTAACCTAAAAGTAATTCCAGGCTTACTTAAGCTTACCTAATATACCTATTAATGCGATGTGACTCCTCTACCATGACCACCAAGACTTTGGGTCTTGACTTCAGGCAGGAAGGTGTATCTGCCTTTATTATTGATGGAATCACCCTAGGTCTGTTAATGGTCTTGATAGCTCAGTGGTTAGTGCAGTCGCCCGATCTGCAAAAGACGCGGTTTCGATTCCCACCTGAAGCCAAGATCGAAAGACATTTTTTTGGTTTTCGTATCTTTAACATGGCATCATTCGAAGAATATGGTCTCGTTTTAGTAGTTTTGTAATATCAGGTGGAACTTTACTTTCCTCATACGACGCTAAATCTTGGTTAAAATTAGATATCTTTTACCGAAAGAAGTGTCAACTGCAATTATGATTTATGATGTTTTGGAGAAAATTTTATTTCTAAGACGATGCCATTAGATTAATGAAAGGCAGTTGTGCGCATTAGGGTAGGCATATATTCGGCAGTGACTACCTGGATAATGTGTTCAATTCGGATCCTAAAATAAGATATTCTCTGTATTTAAGATGTTAACAAGATATATTATTTTATCCCTGTGTAAATAAATCTTTTGGAGATTTTTACTAAGAGTGGCCAAGTAGAATTGGCCACTCTTAGTAAAAATCTCCAAACCACTAATTTTTTTATCAATCTGAAGACTAATTTAAGGGGTAAATAATGTCAAGCTTATGCAATGTGTATTTCATTGTTTAGCTATTTTACGAAACATTGTGAGACGTAAGGTGATCACACAAATATTGGAAGCCCTGTCGTCTTTGATAAAATGAACTAATCGGGAATCAGCAAGTTTGTGAACTGGTCGTGATATTTATGATGTCATTTTATTTAGCCGAGTAATTAATAACATAATTAACGATAATGGATTGTTACACGCGACAATGTCACCACACGTTATGATATCGTTAAATTTTAACGCTCTTTTTCTCGATATAAATGTTATTACTTCGCTCATTGGTTGCAGGTTTAATAATCCACACAGCTTCCTGTGGTTTTATTTGTTGTTGGCCGACGTTTGTTCTAAGAGGTGATTATTTTATTTATTTATTAATCGTTCATTTTAGAAATTATCGAGAATTAAAAAAAACTAAAGCATAATTACTACAACTAAATCATGTTTAAATCAATCTCGAAACTAAACGGAAATACTGGAAATACTGAAGATAGCTAATTGGACGTAAGTTTCCCGACTCCTTGTGGCCGTGCGGGTCGTGGATTCACTAACCTTCCAGAGCAACCGTTAATTTGTGCTATTTGGGCGTATGTCAACCCGGGTGAGAACAATGGCAACCGATTTCCCTTAAAAAAAATAGGCTATTAATTATAACACATTCCACATTTTTGACGAAGGTTAAAAATCGGACTAGAAACACATTTAGATATAAGGTTTGCCCGAATTAAGTTTTAGGAAAAAACTAGCGTTTTCAACGTTCCGTCTTTAAACAAGGAAGGGATTTTTATACCGACTTTTTACCAAATTGTCTGTAAAATGTTTAAAACAACAACCTGTGTAACAATAACAATAGCTCATGAAGTATGAATAAAAATATTTTAACAGAGTAAAAAAATAAAATGATGAGCTTTCATTTGGTATAAAGTTTAGGTGCCATCAGACTGGTTCCATTTGAAGGATTCAATATTTTATTATAATTCCTACACGTCTCGACACATCTACGATGACTTGTTTCACATCCTTTCATTTTCAATTTTTCTTGAATAATTCAACGTCAGACGAGGGTTTTTCGATTTTATTGTGAAAATGAGTTGTCTCGTTAGAGGGTGTGTCATTGCAGGTACATAATATAACAAAGCGCGGTATGATAGTCATCTGTCAATGTATGGTAAGTCGGAGCTATTTGGGCAAATATCTATGTTATTTCAATGCTGAAATAATTGAGTCCTATATAAGTGGTTTGTAACACATAAATCTGAAACGGGTGAAATGCTATTTTAAAACTGTAGCGACAAGGTGTTTTTTCCAAACTATTGTAGATACTTCACATAGTTCTGATACTGACTGTACTAGACAGAGTTTAGCTCAGGTTCTTTGACTTGTATTATTAGTTTGAAAAAAGGAAACCAATGACGGATAGAGGTTTTTTGTTCAGAATAACGAACCTTACAAAAATTGGCTGAATATGTGCAAGTTGATATTATTTATATTCATTTGGTACTTTTAGGAAGGTAACTTCAAATAAAGTAGCAATGGTAGTCTTTCAGTTTAGTCATCATAATATTTGTAGCTACTAGAAGATGATTCATGTTTCAGGCTGCCATAAGAGATCATTAAAGTGGCGTGACCCAGTTGTAATGCACTTTGGCTCGAAGCCCATATTGTCCTGGGTTCAAACCCCGCCAAAACAACTTTGTGTTCATAACACAACTTTAGGCTGACTCCTATTGATACACATACGAAAAGCATACACAGATAGTTTTAAAAACTTTTTCCCTAGCCAGGAATGAAACCTATTGGTTTTGTAAAAAAAGGTCTGCACATTTTTGCCCTTCCCGTACAAAGATCAAAATAAAAACAACTGAGAGGAACTGACATAGAAATAAACTTAAAGTACTACGTTTATTTCAAAGAACCAATATGAGTAATTAAATTTCCATTCAGCTAGATATCCAGAATTTATAGCAACAACGTGCAGCAGGGTGCAAGTTATTAATATTTACCCCAGGAACCAGGTCATACATGGTGTTTATTCTAAATACGCAGCTTCTGCCCGGGAAACTAGGACAAGAAGCGTCTACGAGTATTTAAGTGAGGTTTATTCACAATGCATAAGTGAACTAATATCAAAGTCCTTCACGCTTTGTGAAAAATTTTAGAGAGTATTTATAGCGGGTTTACCCTTGTTTGATCGAACAACGTTTGATATAATATTACTAAATCGAACAACGTTTGAGAAAATCATCACTTTGTATAATATCATTTGATAGAATTTTCAGTTCGTCGAATGTTTATTTGCTATAACAACGTTTGCACTAATGATCAAAAGGTAGAATGTTCATTTGATGTAATTTTCAGATGGTATAACATGCCAAGCAGCATGTAATGAGGCAATGATCGTTTTTTGGGTTTAAAAAAAAAATAACCACGAAGGCTTAAGGCGGGAGCTACGCTCCGCTTCGCTCCCGCCTTAAACCTTCTAACCTAATCTAACCGAGTCGGTTCCGCCCAAACTATAGTATAGGGCAGTGACGAAATTCGATAATATGAAATTAGTTCAAATGAAATTCGTTCAAACAAATAATTACATCAAATAAAAATTTACCAATTATATATTCGGTCAAATGAATAATTCTCCGAACTGATTTTATTGCAACTGAAATTCGACCAACTGATTTTCGACGAAACGTTGTTCGATCAAACAAGGGTGAACCTTTATAGCGTAGGTGCTTCTATTGGTTTACTTTTTGAGAGCAACTAAAGAGAAAGAGAATTGCAGTATTTCATATCCTGAAATGTACCGACTGTCGTTCGACGGAAAAAAACTGCTAGCAATTATTGCAAAATGGTTCTCGTGTGTTTAGCAGGGTGGTTAACCGAGTTATGGTACGATACGGTAATTTTCATCAAAGGATTACTTTTTTTAATCTGGAAGGTGTCTGTATCATTCTCTCAATAAATACTTGATGCCATTGGCTTTAACTTATACAAAATTCAAGTGCTGCATTTTAATGCTGTCGTGATCGTCTTAACAGCCATGAACCAGGAGCGAATCTTTATCCTTTTCAATTTTTTATGAAACAAATCCGAAATAACAAAGTTCTAAAAATGAACACTGAAACCCTGAAAGGTTTCATCGAATCCTTGGTAATTGATCTGTCAATAACCGTAGTTGGAGCAAAAATGACGGCCACTGTCTGCACGGTGCGTACGTTTTTTTAGTTTTAGCGAACCGTTTGTGTGTTTAGACACATGATCCAATATGTGCTTAAGCCTTTTACTGAAGCAAACACGAATTTTGCTATAAAGAAAGTGAGATGCTTTCTTGAGTTAATGATTATTCGTTCGGTCGGGGGATTTAGGGGACATTGGCCAAGCCGATTACTAAAATTGTGAACAACTTTAATAATTAAATGAGCCTCACGATACGTTTCGTGAGACTTTCTGAAATTTCGTAGGCATAGCTGAGCCATAGCTATTTGAGCAGGTACTGCAACTCTCGAAAACCTGTTTTCAATAGTAGATACCACGGTAAAGCGTGGTAGATACTTATGTCATACTTTTGTTCTAACTTAATGAACATAACTCCTCACCGTTTTTTAAGTCGAACTAAAATTAAAATAGCTAAACTGGGTTAGCTGTTCGATTGAATGGCTGAATATCATTCAGGCCGCACTGTTAATTAAAAAGCCTAGGCTTTAATTGAATGTCTAAGTATTTCTATATTACTCTTCTATTTCTGTGACTTCGTTAATCTAATAATTAAATGTTTGTGTCGGTTTTAGTTGAAGGTATTTCATCTTGAAAAGAAGTACAACAAAGTTTTATAACCTTTGCTTTGTTTCATTTGAAAACATCTTTAGTTGCAATCCAAGATTTTTAAATCCAGCAGACATATGGACGCAAAACGGCATTTTCTAAAAATAATTGCTGAAATCAATCGTAGAGTTTACGTTTTCGTTCGCGAATCGCGCCGAAGCACTCGTATTGTATCGCTTTTAGATTTACGACACTCCTAAAATCGAGTCTGCAACGTTTGTAGTTAAAATATCGGTTCAATATTTGGTATTTATACTCTCGACTGGGGACTGGCTCAATGGCTCAGATTGGTAGAGATTCTATCTACTGAGCCACAGGTTTACACTTGGGTCTATTCTGTGTGTGTGTGTATTAATATCTATTGATGAATGCATTTAAAACTTAACCTGAAAAAAACATTATTAAATATGTACCTACATTATATACTCATTCTCCAATCTTATTTTTGTTTAGGGTCAAGTTTCATTTAATTTTAATAGAGATACTTATCGTCTAAAACATCAATATTAGGGGCTTTTTGAAGCCTCTGTTGGAATACATGTTATGTATCCCTTTACAGGACAATTCTTTTTAAAATTTGGGCCACGGTCTGAATTTGCCTCAATATTTGATTCAATAAGACGGTTCAATTACTATAAACTCCGGCTTTGAGTTAGGTAGGTACACAACTGTATCGTTTTTTTAACACGTTATGTGGGAAGTTTATTTTTCCCCTTACTATTATGAAAATAGTATTTTTTAGCAGTGAAATCAAGCATCCTGTCAATTTTGATATCGTGTTACCTCAGAGGTTACATCTATGTGACAAATGTGTAGAAGCTAATTACATCAATCAATTGCAGTTCATGTCCCTTTCGATTGTGTATCTCCTTTAATTTAATAAAGAAAACATGTTGAAAATAGGCCAGACATCTATATAGCTAGAAAAATAAAGATACCTACAGGTTTTGTTACAATTTTCATCTTGAGGCGTGAGACAAAAACTATTGTTGGGCAATCTCCAGTTTCAAATTGGGAGGTGCACTGTAAGGCAATGGCGTTTCTATTTTGGTGGTAGAAGCCGTCAGCAAGATTTAAGTGTGATAATTGGGAGATGATAAAGAAGCTGAATAGTTAGCTAGCTGAGTTTTCATTCAAAACATTTAAATTCGATAGATTCACTCACTATTTATTACCGGCCACTGAACTTTGGCCTCTTTACAAGAATTCTCATGAAGTTTTATTTGGTCAGTTCGTTGGTCCATCAATCTTTCGGATAATCAAAGGAACAGTTGTCGTGGATGGATTATTGAATTGGACATTTGGTAAAATGTCTAACGTCTTGGAGCTTAAATTGTGATTGATTACTTATTTATTATACACTTTATCGTCTGTTAGTATTTCTAACAGCTCATAAATAAAACTATGATACGTAAATAATAGGAGATTATTCGGTATAACAATAAGACTGACCTTAAAAAAGAAAACTTGGTGCGATGTCTAACCAAAATACTGTATGTTTTGGTTTTATTTTTATGCCCAATTATAAGCGTATGACACCTAATTACTGGACGTAAAATATAAATTCAATGATATTTGTTCAAATCTGGGGCTAAGGAACTTGTGATAACTTTCCAGGAATTTGCCTCATTTCGACTAAGTTAATCAATCGATTTAGGTCTTTAAGAAAATGACAAGGTTTCTATCTGCTACAACGTCACTTTAAACTTATCAACCCAAATAAACCAAAAGTTCTTGAGATGGAAGCTTAAAACTGTACTCGTGTTCGGTTTGAAACAAGAGCAAGCAAACTTTTGTTTGTCCCCGGTTTACCTTCTATCAATTTAAGGTGTTTATCGAGAAAAAGAAAAATCTAACAAACTACGGTTTCGGTCGCATTCGACTAACATTTCTTCTATATTGACACTTGAAACCAGCGTCACGGAATAAAAATACAAAGCAAAGGCTATTCCGAAAGCATAGGTAATAAAGCAACTACGACTATTTAAGCGCAGAGGTTGATTGGTCACTCATTGTAAAAATACTTGTAGGCTCTAGGAGCTTCTGTTCATATTTTGTTGATTACTTGTACTGAAGGTCACATGACCCAAAAACCAAAAAAACATGAAAACATGGCGGCCGTTTGAATGCGGCCGTGTTCTAGGCTACCTACGCTATCAAACAGTCTTTACTGTGTTGCGCTAAGGACTATACTAAGTGGTATCTGCCTGCTGGTTAGTTGCCTACTTTTCATTACAGTGATGATTTCCGTTTCAATGCTTTAAAGAGGTATATTGGCCAGTAATTTTGTAAAAATCATTTCACACTCAACCGCTCATAAAAAAAACATAGGTAAGGTGAATTAGGTAACGTCAACGCTCCAAAATGACGCGTTAACGATCGACGACAGTATTATCCGCTGAAAAGGCTGAAATATTTTCATAACCTAAAAACTACTTTTAAATGGTTAATGATTTTCTTCTTTGTTAATTACTCTGTTGTGTTTGTGTGCAATAAAGTGTTTTTTATCCTATCTTATCTTACTTGGTGGTACTAAACTGTACGAGTATGTCGATTCTGTATTAGTAGATTCAGAGTCAAGTCGTTCCTGTGTTCGGCGTCTGTATCCAGGATCAAAACGCAGTACTTATTCGCAAAATGGATTAGGTCTCGCAATAGTATTGCTTTAAACTTATTTCTGCAACAACAAACGGTAAACCTTTTAGGTGTGTCGTCTAGACTGATATCGTTGCCGCCGAGCTTCCTACGCTGACACTTCATCTGAAAAGTACCTGAAATTTTGTAGCATCTTACTTGAGTAATGCATGAAATATAAGTATTATGTATTATGTAAAATAATTTGAATGTTGCTGCTATACTTTTTTGTACAATGTTTACCTTGTAGTTAGTTAAAACAAACATAAATCTTGAACCTGATAACGTTGCGCTAGCTTAAAGTTTTGATTTTGATTTCTAATCACGTCAGCGTAAGTTAGACATTTGGTAATCTTAGCACCCTTTTATTATCTACTAGCGACCCGCCCCGGCTTTGCACGGGTGCAATGGAATGTTATTATACATGTAAACCTTCTTCTTCAAACACTCGGACAGAGACAGGGACTTTGTTTTATACTATGTAAGTAAGGAAATAAACATTATTTATTGCACACTTAAACAACAATATTTTTTATGTAATTATAATTAATGATATTGATGCATTATAGCCAAATTGTATTTGTTCTACTGTTAATACATTTCTGCTAATTTCTTCTCACGGACTCTAGTAATCACCCATAAAGTACAAACCTTTTTGGACTACCAACTTTTTTAAAAGTATTTACACAAATCAACAGCCACGTGTTTTTTTTATTAGGAGTATTTTTATGAAAAAGCAGCCCTAAAAAATAAGTGATTACCGTTACCATTGTGATATTCCAAATATGCATGAGGGCTCACGAGCTTAATGAGTTAATTACTAAAAGCTTTGAGATGGGCTGCCTGCACCGGCCCTCAATTAATTTATGAACTATAGGGTAACGAGATACGCTGCAGCTTACTGAAGTAGCTAACTTATGTATTTTGTCTTTAATAATACAATTTGTTTCCGTCAATAAAACCACTTCACAAGTTTGGAAGGCTCATGCTGTTTATACTTGACACAAATTTACAATTACTGCAGTACTATAAATGTGACAGGAAGATTGTAGAGCCTGTATAGCTGTAAAAGCCATCAGCATTAATCATTTAGAAAAAAAAAATTAGAGCTGATAAAAAAAATTGAACATAGAAGACCTACATTCCAACTAATCTATGAAATATATTTTGACAGCTGCCAGTGTCATTGGAAATTGTACTTCAATCCAATAGAAAACGGTTCATGAGCGTGGTTTGACTTTTTAGCCTGACAGAAAACTTGAATCCTTTCAGCATTGCTCAGGGTTTAATTTACAATGACAGCTGTCAAAATGTATTTCTTAGATTAGTTGGTATATGTCTAAATCAAGCATAGTTAGAGTAGATTTTCACACTGCGTTATTTTAGGGATATTAAGTATAGAACGATAATGTGAAAGTAAGCGAAGCATGATTTCAGTTTAAAACTTGTCAAAATAATACAATGTCAAACGCTGAAACACTGACCGTTTACACAACAAATCTTGGAAGCAACTTCTATTCGAAATTCAAAAGTCAAGTCGCGACTATTTACTGCGATTTATTTTCTATTATCGCATTTTCGCATTTGCACGATCGGTTTATGTGGATAATCCTCATGATGCACTATTGATATTTGTGAGGTCCTCGTAAAGTTTATGCCCTCATTGAAAATCACGAGTCGCGTGATGCCTCTCTGATATATTCAGCGCATTCTAATACACTGAGGAGACACTTTCGTTTTGGATAGTAAAATTTATTGGTCACTTATTTCTGCTTATAGCCTTACTATAGATTTGTAGCAGTGCAGTTTTATTTATACGTCTCGCTTGTAAGCTAGAAGTCTAGGTAAACAGCGTAAAAAATAAGCATAAAAAAAGTGTCTTTTTGAAAAGTGTATTTCACTTATTTGTAGGCTTAGCAAGAACATATTAAAAATAATCCTGGATTTAGGGTAGAGCACAGTATTATAGTGTGATTGGATGTAAGATCAATCGAAAGCCTATGTTCAACAGTAGACGTTTTCTAGCTAACCGAACCCCCATTTTCCTGTGTTAATTAATGAAAAATGTTGACGTGAAATCTACTTAACATGGTTCAATGCGGCAACCATACTCACGAATAATATATTAGCTACGAAGGGGACTGGTACCTGATACGAGGTATATTTTCAGACCTCCAATGTTGCACTCGAAGCCCTGGTGGGCACATTAAAACCACTTGCCGTCACTATTGCAGTGCGCCAAGCTACACACTGTTACCACAAATGGAAAATAAAGTTATATTTAAATATATTGCAGTTAATCAGTTGAGTGGATTGTGAGACATTTAGGTTTACCGCACCGGCTTCTAGGTTGACAGTTTGACCGGGTTGAAAAAGAATAGTACATTGTTATCCTAGGGGTGAAAGTTACTTATTTAGTCCCGAGACGGGGTTTGGCGCCCCGAACGAAGTGAGGGCGCCAATAGTTCGAGGGACTAAATAAGTCTTTCACCCGAGGGAAACACTGTGCTTTTCATTACAAATACGAGGAAAGTAAAAATAAAAACATGAATTAGCTTAAGAAAAAATGAGGAAAATAAATGAAGTTCGAATTGCCGCTTTCCTGCCTATTTTGTTTGTTTTTTTTCTGTGGCCGGCCCGCTATTCAGCCATTTTTTTTTTATTTTCATCATTAGAAAAATGGAAAATATTTTACTCAAAGCTAAGTTATTTTAAAGAAATTGTTGAAACTAAATTATAATAAAGTTATTTAAAACATATATATTCTCTGATCAATACTTAACTTTAAGTTATTTCAAATTTTACATCGTGGCTGTATAGAAAGTTGGAACATGGTTCAATAGATATGTGAAAATGAACTAGTTTTTTAAAAATTAATTTGACACCTGTCAGTTGAAAGTGATTCTCCCTAAGGATGAAAAGTGTTACTTTCAGCCCGCTTCTCAGGTCAGTAATGACCTACTTTCAGAGTATGAGTAATGAAAAAGTATTTTTCTCACCCGCGAATTCACAAATTAAGTCATTGGAAAACCTAAAAAAAGTAAAAACATACATACAAACATTTAAAAATACCTGTTACAAGCTCTTTCAAATAATCAACAAAACAAAAAAAAAGACACTTAATAATAGACCAAAATAATATAATAAAAATAATAAATAAATACACGATATACAAACATAATGTGACTTAACTACTGGTGTCGAAAAGTTGTTCCTGTACTGAGAAGAACCGGCAAGAAACTCAGCAGTTAGGTACTCCAGGTAGAGAAACGGGGTAAAAAAATTCGTTGTAGTTAACAAAGCAGTACAATTTCTGATAATAACATTGGCTGAACGCCGTCGCTGTAAACTCCGGCACGTCTAGTATGTGCAAGCTTTAATTACTTGGCTCGTCGATAACTGACCGGGTCACCGGCATAATAGATCCCTTGGCTATTCAGTTTATCATTATATTGAAATTGGGTAAATTTTAGAAATGTTTGCGTATCAAAATTCTGCATAGTAAAGATACTAATTATTATTTTGAATGGATCTGACCAGGGTAAACGGTACCTATGTTTTTAGGATTAATTATTTTTAAAGCGATGTTTGACAATATCTAATGGATCTTGCAGTTGTATTTTAAGTAATTGTAGTGAACGACCTGGGCAGCTTATTTTTATGTTGAAAAATAGTAATTATCACTATTTTGTTATATTTTTTTTTATGCAACTTAGCTAACCAAAGTCTGCCTAAAGCTTAGCTTCTTTAAACAAGAATAAATTGAAGATTTTCATCAAATGAAGAACTTGCTTATCCCTGTAAGCGGTATAGTGACCTCATTAAGCTAATGTGCTGACTGTACAGAAGTAAGCTCAGACCTACATAGGGCGATTATGCAAAGCTAAGTAAGTGCAATGAATATTATGCGAGATGCAGAGGGAATTTCATTTATTAAATGAATATCCATTTATAGAATGTTACATTTTTTTGTTATACATAAACCTATATAAGATAATACTGTACCTACTGAGGTATATAATTATCTTTCGTTAGGCCAGCGTAAACTGTAAGCGCCAAGCTTTGCAAAATATTGACACAAATAAAGATTAGGACTAAGTGTACAGGAAAACAGGCAAAAGCACAATATTATTATTTATTGACAGCCTTACACGTTTTATGTGTTAGTGAGAAGGAATGAGTTTTTTTTACTACTAACATCGAGATACTACCAATGTTTGATTTAATTATTGTTTTACGTCACGAATTTTGCGCGACGCTAAAGTTTCACAATGGGCGCTCGTATGTTTATCAGTTTCGTCCTGTTGGAAATAAACATTCAATTCAATGCTAGTGCATTACACACTAATCTAGGCCATACTAGTCTTCAATTAGTATTTAAAACTAGTATGTAGAACAATAGCATCATGCATCCAAACCATCGAACACATTCTACCAAATAGTCACTTAACAGTAATTTTAAATACTAACGGCCGCTTGCGACTTCGTCCGCGTGGACTTTAGTGATTCGAACAATAATCTTTATAAATTGTTGTCCCCTTGAAGGTATTTATTAATTTTGAAAAAAAAAAAGATTGATTTTAGCTTAATACTTACATTTACTGAAAGGCATATTTTGCACTTGAGACTGTTTGATCATTTATTTATATGAATTTCAAAAGGAAAAGTGACACGCAATAATATGACCTCTACGTATAAACATCGCACAGTTCGTAAAACTTTGTTTTGGATAATAATTTCCGTTGTTCTCAAAAAAGTCCCACAAAAGAAAAGCGCTAAAATGATTTACTGGGTTTCGTAGATAAGGCAAAAGGAAATGGCTTCGAAATTAATTAAACGTCGTACTCTTTGCACATTTTGAGGGAACTCCTAAAAATATGTAAAGAAGCACGTACAACGGGACTGGACCAATTAATTCCTAATCCAATTTTAACTAATAAAAACTTAACATAAAACACTGACCGTTTATTTAATGAAGCTTATAGAATGCAAATGCTTAATCTATTGTTCCATAAACCCTATATACGTCCCACTGCTGGGCACAGGCCTCATCTCAACTATGTGGTGGATGGTGGTGGAATCTATTGCTCATAATACCAAAATCGTTTGTATTTAAACCTATTCTATTAATTGATTTAACCCCTTTCATAAAAACGAACACAACGCTAAAGCATAGTCGTGATTTGTTATTTAGCCACAAATGGCGACGGCATAGCAAGAATGATGAAGAGACAAAGCGATACAAAAGTTTACGAGTTGTTGAAGCGCTGTTTAAGTCTTTATTAATAGCGGGGTAAGTCGGTAACACAACATTAATTGTAACATTTAAAGTATCTATTCTATTAAAATTACAAAAAGCATATCTTCCCTTCGTTGACTATTAACTAAGAGCAATATTCAACTATATAGGTATGAAACATTAAAGAAAACTATAAATTGATACATAGTTCAGGAGATCCCTAAATTCCTAGCGAATCTGTCTTCACCAGAACTAGATTTGGTATACTTGGGTAAATGGATTATAGGTATATCACTAAAAATCGGTAAATAAATGTCAAAACGAATAAACAAACATCGTAAAGATACAATCGGATTCATTTCGAAATCGGCTAAAAATAAATGCAATTGTTACACATTACTTCGAATAGATACGCTTTGAACGAGGACATCAAAGCATTTAAAAAAGAGATGAAATAGCGTCTAGCAAAGTAAAAATAAATGTTTTCTACAAGTTTTTCTCAATATGGCTACTAACCAATCACAATCAGAAAATTGATGTTATCATAGAATGAGCCTTGTCTCTTTAATGTTTTAATTCATTGTTCTGTTCAAACACGGCTTTTAACATTCAATCAAACAAACTTGTGTGAGAGTTATATTTTTTTTCTTAGTTTTGAGATCAGCCGTGCCATTCCGGCGGTGCACATCGGACATCACTTCACATCTCGGTGCTTCACGGTTACCTCAATCATCAATACGCTTTACTTTGAATTACTATTTTCCCTCATTTTGTATGTAAATAATTTAAAAATGTTATTTTCCTTTTTTTTTCAAACGACCACAGTTGCAAAGAAATTGAATTTTAAAGTTCACTCACACGAGCGAAGGGAGTTTTGGCGTCCGCCGGAATAGCATAGCTGGGTTGGCATTCGGCGGACATCACTTCACTCATCTCGGTGCTTCACGCTCACGTTAATTATCAATACGCTTCACTCTGAATTAGTATTTTCTTTCATTTTGAATGTAAATAATCAAATAATGTTGTTTGGCTTAGTTCGTTTCTCTGACGACCACAGTCGCAAAGAAAAGATAACTCACCTCTAGTGAAGTGAGTTTTGGTGCCAACCGGAATACCATAGCAGCTGGTGTAAAAGATTTTTGCAACATTTGGATAGTATATTATACAAGCTGCCTGCCTGTTCATTTAGATCGCTTGCCTACCTCACCCTTTTGAAATTGGCAGGCTTCGTGCTTAAATGAACATAACTGTGTTAAATCCCAGGCATAAATACTAACGAAATATTATACTGCCATTTCGCATGTGAAATTTTCGTAAAAACAAATTTTCGTATTTTTCGAAAAAATAATTTCAACATTTTTCATCAATATTTGCAACGTTATATTAATGTTCGCTAAGCCCGTTGCGCTTTCATCGTAGTTATCATAAGTTACATAATATGTAACTAAGTTAATATTGAATATTGTAGTGAATATTAGTTAGGTACTATTCATTTTTAATAGAACTACTTCTTCCTCAAAATTCAAATTCCAATGCAATGTACTTTCGATCGCCAGCAATAGATGTAATGATAACTATCTTCGGCGAATGTACTGCCTATCGTGTGTTCTCATTCTTATTTGATCAGTAATGAAATCACGCAGTCACAATTTGTGCTCAGGCATGGCTGGCGGGCACATCCGAGCGTGCGTGCCTGACTGATTTGTATTAGTTCACATGACGTCATTGCGAAAAAGCTCTGGGTTTATATTGCTTATGGCCTGCAATATAAACCCAGAGCTTTTTCGATCTCTGGACACAAAATTGTAAAATTTAAAGCGTAAATCCTAGAACAAACATCACGATTTTCATCCGTAACGGTCCGAAGAAGTAAAAACCTTATGACTGCAAATACAAAAGGTTTCTTTTTTGAAACAAAAAGACAATCTGCCCTTACTTTTTCTTCCTACAAATGCGTTTTTATCAGAGCATCAGGCGACACAGATGGACGGCGCTTGGAAGAACTATGTCGTTTTGTGGAAAACCCGTCCTAAATATAGGCCGGGATTATTTCTGACGCGCCTTGTCGCGCCGAGCGTCGCGGCGCGCCGCCCAAACACATTACCGTCGGTCGCTCGTCTCACAACATTACCCAACCGGTTTTAACCATTGATTAACCCTAAACTTTAAAATAATTACAATGTTCTCGGTGAAACGTAAACTCGTTAACGTTTATTGACTCTAACTTCTTACTCGTTCGTGGAAGCGCGCTGTAAAGTTAACGGCTGTGTTCAAAAATGTGGATATGAATTGTCATATCTAAGAGATGGCGGTGAAGATAGTGTTGCTGTTAGCGGTGTTGACAACATGTGGACTGGCAGAGAATTACCGCATTGGTTAGTAACGAATGAAGCAAAAACTTTGCAATACAAGACTTTGTTTATAATGTCATTTTTGTACTATCTAAGTTTCTTATCAATAATTTGTATCAAACCAAAAATATTTCAGGCATTGTTTTGCCTTACATACATTAGCGTTTTTTCTGTGTCTGGGTGTTTGTTTCTATTTAAGTATAATGTTTTGAACCAAGGTGTATTAATCAGTCTTTAACACTTACTATAGTACAAAGTGTGCTTAATATGAGGTCAGATTAGCTTTTCAGGTGTTGGATTTGATGTAGAATCATAACAGCAAACGTTAAAACAATGATGATGACCTACTTTTCGTCCAATGGCTTGCCTGAATTTTCTGTTTCACCGTGTGGTCGATTGGTACAGATCGCCTCTAGGCATTACATCCTACATTTGCACTTCAGTTTTGTACAGTAAATAATAATTTAATATCTTACTACATTATTTTACTTCAGCTTATTCAATCAAAGTAACATTTTTTCTGTATCCAAACAATAAAATGATGATTACTGGTCATCGGTCTTTCAGGTGGTATATTCTACGAGGATGCAGAAGACCTGAAAGAGGCATTCAACCTGAGTGCTCGTATGTACAACTTTACACCGTCTATCAGAGAGGTGTCCAAGAGAGGGGAGATCCTGCAAGTGAGAGACAATGTGTGTTCTCTGGCTGAGGTGAGGACGATAAATTCATAAATTTTGTTTTTTTACTCAGAAAGACAAATGACGCCCAGTTATTAGGACGGTATTACGACGATTTCAGACTTTTTCTGCAAAGATTGATTCCTATATTTGGTCATCAGTGTTTTGCGCTATAAGCCCATAGCACACTACGGGCTAGGTCTACGACCTTCCTTCATTTATGTTTTTTTCTTATTAGAACTCGTAGCAAAATGCTGATTCTTTTCGTTACTTGTTGTCAACCTTACTTCGGGAGACTACATCTAAAGAACATAGGCGTCACATTGACACACTGGTTATTTAATCAAGAACATACTGTGAGCGATCTGGAATCAACCTAATTAATAGGTTATGGAGCTTATAAGGCTGCCTGTCCATTGACGCGGAGAGGGGCAGCGGAGCGGAGAAACGAAGAAATATTAACCAATAGGATTGCATGCGGAGAAACGGAGAAATATTAACCAATAGGATTGCATGAAATCTCGGAGCGGAGATTTCATGCAATCCTATTGGTTAATATTTCTTCGTTTCTCCGCTCCGCTGCCCCTCTCCGCGTCAATGGACAGGCAGCCTAATGCAACCGCCTTGAATATCCATGCACGAAGTTATTTGCAGTCTAGAAGCGTCGTTAATATTAACTCCGTCAAATCTGTAAATGCTGAATCAGTCGAAGATACCTCAAGTCAAAGTTCTGAAAACAGTAACAATAGTGGTCTTGTAGTTAACTGGAGGAATGAGTAAAATATCAAAGGATTTGCAAAAGGAGCTCTTGCTCTCTTTTCTTGGAGGGAACACTTGTTTTTCATAAAAATAAATTAATTTCAACCTGACCTAACACCCTAACAGATTTTCAAACCCTATTTGCAAGAAAATCGTCTGATAAAATATGGTTATGTTTTCAGGAAAGCGTGTTAGGAATAATAGATGGCATTGGTGGTCGTGGTAGCGAGATCATCCAATCTCTCTGCGATGCCATGGAACTACCTCACGTATTAATCAGATACGACTTCACATACTCCAGCAACTGGTCCGTTCTCAACCTGTACCCCAGCCCTGTAGCGTACAATAAGGTATGATTGATGGTCCTTCGACATTATGTTTATAAAATAAATAGGAGTTGTCAAAAACTCAACATTGAGAAGCTGCCACAAAAGAGGCACGTTAAACACGCAGGCTTGTTTGGAAGATAAACACGGGCGGGGTAAAAAGCTTTGTTGTTTTTGGAGTTTCGTGCAAAAAAAAACAGTGTGATACTGGTAAGTGTAATAAAGCAGTTAGAAAAATTGGTTTGTCTTTCATTGGCCTGCGCTACTGGTGCGAAAATCTTCCACAGCCCGTCAGTGGTCATCACTGATAAGAGTGGACAGTATGACAGACAAGAAAAAATGAGCACACAAAAGAGGAGCTCTTTAAGCACATGCTGAAAGCCTTCCGAAGCACGGAGATGCCCGAAAGTTACATCACAAAATTTCGGTCGTGGTGGTCACCATCTCATTTCCAACCCGCCCGTGTGTTGTGTGTGCTTAACAATGGCGATCTTTTCCGATCCACTGACATTTCTTTTATTTTTAAATTAATGTTACAGGTGTTAGCAGAGTTGATAATGCACAAAGACTGGAAGAACTTCACTCTAATGTACGTTAAAGGGCGAAGTTTGTTCCGTTTACACAATTTGTTGATGATGGGGAACGATACCAACAAATACGCAGTTTCCGTTAGAGAACTCAGCGGGAAAGATTACAGGTAAGCAACCTGATAAATTAACTCAAGCTCTAAATGTACCTAGGTATCAATGCAGAATAATACGGATGAAAATAAATTTACAAGTTAACATACGCTCACGGCACACTTACTGTGGTCATCAAATTTAACGGAACATTCAGATGCTTACATTTCGTTAAGCAAATTCAAGCTGGTCGTGGCAAACAGAAGGTCTGCTGGGATTGCTTAGCGACTTCATCGGTATTTTTGCATCGCTTCAGAGAGACTAAGCTACAAGTTTTGTGATGAACACAAAGTAGGTGTTCCGGAATCAGATTTTAACTCGGGACTACGTGGCCTCCAAGACAGATTGCCCCAGTGGGCAATCTGAAGAACTTACTTCTGAGTCAAATGTTAACATAATATTTCTACAATAGCGAATATAAAAATTATCATAATATGACTTTGCCACTGGTGTGGACCTTGACTCTAAGAGCATTTTGCAGGGATTTACAGGTTGACACCTTTTTTCAGACCAGTACCTTTCACTTTGAAATGTTTACTTGATTGATTTAATAAACTTAGTTAGTTATAGTTGAATGAACAGCTCTTTTTGGGCTAACGAAATTTTAGGTACTATATTTAAACTGTTGATAGTAGGGCATTGACTTACTCACGTATTCCTTTTACACGTGAAAGTATGAAGCAATAACCCCGTATTTAGGTAACAGGTAAAAATAAACTCCACTCTTTATAAGCAGTGACTTGCATTAACTATGAGTAGTACAGCGAACTTAGCTGTTAAATTTTTGCTTCATTATCCAACTATCAGTTTCCACAAACTTTGTTGAAACTAAGTACTTATATTATTAATAAATGAGTCTTTTTTACTCATAAACTATCTTTTACCGACAACCGTTGGAGTAAACGTGTTCTTGAGTGGAGACCGCGTCTCGGCAAGCGTAGTGTAGGGCGTCCTCAGGCAAGGTGGAGTGATGATTTGCGCAGGATGGCTGGCAGGAGCTGGATGCGAGCAGCCGAAGATCGAGCTCAGTGGCGTGTAATACAAATACAAATACAAATCATTTATTCATGAATCACAGGTAGGTGTTAAAAGATCTTAATTAAAATTATAAAAGTCACACTGTGTTCTGCCTCGTTGGCGTATGAATGTCAAAACAGAGATGGGAATACTTAAATGTCAAAATAATTAGAAAATAAATTAATTGCAACCAAATTCATTAAAATCAACATGTCATTAACAATCAAAACCAAAATAACAATACATTGCTTACGTCATAAGAAAATAAAATAAAATAAGATACAATTGATGAAAACAGTATAAAACAATCATAAAATACTTAATAACCTTAAACTCATTTATTTCCTAAATATAATAATATAGTAAGAACTTTACTGCACTTAGTCCCTATTTAAAATCCAGAAATTCTCTTACCGAATAAAAGGCATTATCATTTAAGAATTGAAATAGTTTATGTTTAAAAGATATGTAATGTTCGCATTCTTTAATTGCGGTAGGAATCTTATTATAAACTTTTGGCGCCATTTCGAAAACACTTTTACTGTATAATGCCGTTTTGAAAGATATTTGGTTAGCCGTGCGTACCAGTGTACGGTTACGCGTTTTATTAACAGTGATGAATAGATTTGGGTGTTGTCTAACGAAAAGAGCTAGTTCAAAAATGTAGAGTGAAGGCAAAGTCAGTAGTTTTAGGTCACGAAAATATGGTTCACAGCTGTCCGTTTTTTTCAGATGGCACATTGTCCGTATGCATCTCTTTTGACACTTAAACACTCTTTCCCAATTTGTGGTGTTGCCCCAGAATATAATTGCATACCTCAATCTTGAAGCGACAAAGCCATGATAGGATGCTAGTAGAGTTTGAAGACCTACTTTTCGTGATAATAGATACAGGCTATAGGACGACTGGGAGAGCTTATTGCAAACAAATTCGATATGATTTTGCCATTTCAAATTATCGTCAATATAGAGGCCCAAAAACTTAATGCTAACTGTAGGGTCGATAACTTGACCCTTGCATTCAATTCCATTCGTCAATATTTTGTTACGTCGTTGATTAAATTCCATAATTTTAGTTTTGTCAATATTTATTGAAAGTTTATTATTCTCTAACCAATTGATTACTGTATTCATTCTGCCACTAATTATATCCGCATCGTTGAATACAATAGTACAATCATCCGCAAATAATGTCATGCGGTCACTAATGCATTTTGGGATGTCATTGATAAAAACTAGAAAGAGGAGTGGTCCTAAAATGCTACCTTGAGGTACTCCACAGGTGACTACTCTAGGTTCAGATCTGAATTTGGTCTCTTCTTTAGTTTTTGGACATATTCTATTAATGCTTGTTATTTGTGTTCTATTACTTAAGTAAGATCGAAACAAGTCCAGGCAATTGCCCCTAATACCATATTTTTCGAGCTTACTAAGCAGTAGCTTATGATCAACCGATAATGGGAGAAACCTATGTCCAGCAGTGGACTGCAACAGGCTGATGATGATGATGATGATGAAACTATCTTTTGCCTGCAAGTTAATCCACGGGAAATATCTACCTGAAGAATGCACATTAGAGTTAAAAGAATGCGAATTAAACCAGCTCTTCTGACTCTACCTTTTTTGCGTTTTCTTATTATAAAAACTCCATTGCTATCGATTCATTTTAAATAATAACATAAGATGACGAATTTATTATAAAGTCAGAAATTGAGTTTCGTAGTTTCCCTACGAACAAACGAATAATTGTTACGCTTAATGTCCAGTTAATCTATTGTATAAGTCGATATCTGAAGCTTGTTAATTAATAAACGCTGTACCAGACTACCAGCTAAGCTCATTACAGAGACGTCTTGATAAACGCGAAGTCCAACGGCTACACAAACTTCGTAGTGGACTGCCCATCCCGGCACTTGGACCAGCTACTCCGCCACGCGCAGCAAGTCGGTCTGATGGCAGACGAACACTCTTACATCATTCTGTCACCGGATCTGTTCACTTTGGACATGGAGCGCTACAGATACGGAGGAGTTAACATGACAGGTAACTTAATACTCACTCTATGAAGGTACTTACCTATTTTTTTATGTGAATGTTTGATGTTTATTTTATTACATAGCACAGTAAACTAATTGTATTGATTACTGGACTAAAAAATTGTAATGTCTCTGAAAGGACAGTACAGGTTTATACTATTTCAAAAGAAAAAACTATGAAAAGCTTTTCAAAACATTGTGAATCACCAAACATTGACCTACGTTAATATTTAAAAATGATGGGCACTAAATAATATTCTACCTATCTGTTATGGTCTAAAATTACCCGATCTGTAGTCTACATATAGGTTTCACTAGATAATATAATACATAACATTCTAAATGTACGTAAACGAGCATTTCTTTCGTGACCGTCTAAGATAAATCGTACTTTCAGTCCTGGGCCAGAGAGTAAGCTAGCCATTTTTTATCTGGCGTGCTTGAGCGGCCTGCTATGTGATTCGAAAATGGAACGTACTTTTTAGAACTCGAACATGGTGACAAAAGAGGTAATTCACCAAAGTTTTATAAAAAATTCTAACTAGAAACGAAAATGAAATCACGTCATCGAATAAATTAAAAAATAAAAGATATCCTTTGAACCCCGAAATATTTTTATTCTTCTTTCTAAATGCGTACCTGGTTAATTTCCTTTACCCACCTTTACCTACCTATTCTAAATAAGTACGAAATCAGTTTATCCATGTAGTGATGTAGATTATCTGAATTTAGTGAAGGGACTGCGAGGGCTGTTTTTGCAAATTTTATATTATTTTAATACGCACGCCTGTTTGGCCTACTGATCGTTGTTGGCCAATCATTAGCTATAATGTAGCTTTGTTTTCGCGCTCCTCATTTTCTCCAATTCACACAGGTTTAAGACTAATGGATCTAAAAACAACTGAACGCCTATGGCAGTTCACTGACCTCTACAACGGAGAGACCGGCAAGCTCCTCCAGCCCGAACACATGAAGACTGAAATCATTTTGGTTCACGACGCCATGCAGGTGTTCTACGCGGCGCTGGATAAACTGCAGAACGTTGAGATGACGTCACTCAGCTGCGAAAACTACGATGCCTGGATGTACGGATCGTCACTTCTTAATTTTATGAGGACTGTAAGTGCCATGAAAACTAAGTTCGTTGTAGTTTAGATAGAAAATAACATAGCAACGTAAAATATCCTTGCGATTATGACACAAAAGGAACTTGAATTATGCTGATTGTTGCCAACAAAGTGAACGAACCATACACAAGCCAACACTAACAGCGAGTTTAAAAGCTCACCTCCTTATACATAAAAACTTAAACAGCTCTGCAAGAACACTTTAACTTTTGTATCGCTTTGTGTCTTTCATTCTTGTTGCTGCCGTCATTTGCGAGTAAGTAACATAACACGTCAATTGCTTGAACTATCCTTAAGCGCTGCGTTCGTTTTTATGAATAAGGGTGTCAATGTGTTAAGAAGCAAGTCTACGGCATTATAATATGAGATTTTTTGTTGATGTTTTCCATCACCCAAGAGTTAGCAGTCTATTGCACAAATTTCACTAAGCAAGTGTTTCGCCCAGTTTTGAACGCGGAATCACACGAGCTTAAAGTTCTCTAGAGAGGGAGATTGTACTGCTTTTAGCGATATTACTCACCATTAGCTAGATATCATTCATTACTTATGTACCAAGCTCACGTCATGCGCGTTCTCCATAATCCTTGTGTAATGAAAATTCTCTTCACTGCGCTTGTTAGAAGCAAATTAGAATCTAGTGCATGGTAAGGAGGGCATGAAAATAAGTACAAGCTGTTGGTCGAAAAGATTCAAAAAGCGCTTTTGAGATACCTGTGGTATGGCCGTAAGGTGTATCATTACTGATTTTTCAATATAATTCGTTTTATCACTACATTATTTCATTATTTATGTCACAAAACTTGTATGATACGATTTAAGAAAACCCTTTTTTTTTTCTTTTTTTACGTCTTAAAATTTAAGTGGGCATTGGCGTTCACCTATGAAAGTAGTATTACCTACTATAATTATTTTCGCTGTTTGAAGAGCATTTTATGTACTTAATTTATTTATTCCAACTGCAAACCAAATTTTTACCTTTGCCTTTATTGACCTTTATTTTTAGCACTTTGCATAATTTAAACATTGCAGCTAATACTATTGTCATTTATTGTCTTTCAACATTAATAATCTACTGTATGCCATGATATTATAAAAGTAATAATTTCGTCAAGTGAACCATACATTTTAACGTCAATTTTCAGAATAAAGTGGAAGGTATTACGAGGACTTTGCTATTTGATGGATACGGCGAACGGACTGATGCAACATTTGACATATTGGAGCTGACGCCTTCGGGTAACCAAACTGTGAGTTTTATTTACTGAAGTTTGCTTTATTTTTAACAAACCTGATTACCTAAATCATATACACAATGTCAATTTATTTTATTTTAGTCATTAAACACTGAAAACAATTGTCAGGGACAGCAGAAGGAACCACTACATTTTAAGTAAAATTAACTCATTTTCAACAGTTTTTGTTTGGGATGGAGTCTAATTAATCTTATTAGACTATATAGAAAAACATAAAAAGACATGCCTCCAAAAACAATAATCTACAGTCAAAATTCTCATGAAGACACTCGAAATAGTTGTGAGATTTTCTCTATGTAAAGCTATCTATATCAAACGAATCCCTATACTTTCAATAGATAGATACTTTTTGGAGAGGTATATACTAGCTCATGGGTCGCCAGGAATACCATTCAGTTATTGTTGGTCGTTTTGTTTCAGATTGGGATGTGGAAATCCAACCGCCTCGCTATAGACAGGCCGTTCATGCGCGACGCTGAAATCAGAGAGGACAACTTTTTGAGAAACAAGACTCTGAAGGTTCTCATTTCGACGGTAAGTCTGTCAACTAAAATAGTCTGAAAAATTTAACTCCGAACGATATGATCTTTCAAAACTGTTAATATACATACATACATGTGAAGAAAAAGACCTAGGAAACGATGGTGCGATTACCTGGTAAACTACTCTGGAGATTGGCAGGCTCAGGCTGAGGATAGGGACCAGTGGAAGACCTTGGGAGAGACCTTTGCCCAGCAGTTGGATAGTAATGGTTAAAAAGGTGCCTAATGTCAGTCAGCGACTTGAAAGCACAGCATCACACCCTTCCAACAATCTGCACTGAGCCCAAGCGCTGGACTATGGTTCGCACCCCCCTAAACGAATGTTCAAGAAAGTTATGTTTCTCATTTGCTTCACTAATAAGTATTATTATTTTTTCTGTCTGTTACTAGACAGCTCCGTATGGTTACTTGAAGCAATCTGAACGAGAATTAGAAGGCAACGACCGATATGAAGGTTTTACAGTAGATCTAATTGACAGGATGTCAGAACTACTAGGGTTTAGCTACGAGTTCGAAGTTGAGCAAGACAATGGGAAATACGACAGTGTCACAAAGAAATGGACTGGGATGCCAGGGAAACTTATGGCGGACGTAAGTTTGTTTCAAATTTCATTTTACGCTTATAGTGGCTGCTATTTTTCAGCTTTTCAGCACACAGCTCAACTTAATAAATTAAAGGAAACAACTTTGAACAGCGTTTAAAACTTCTGATTACTAAACAAAACCAAAGTTAAAAAAACGTGTTTTTTAGTGCCGCATATCGAGGAATTTCTGGGCACTTTGCGTCCCGCACACGGGGCGTTTTGTGGCGCCACAAAACAGTATTCCAATAAGTAGTTTGTAAAATTGAACTATATGAATGTGCTAGGTGGCTGCGTTTTGTGTCCCGTGTGCGGGGACGTTTTGATTTCATATCCAAGTCCTTTGGTGACCTGTCTATCATGTCATAGCAACATCAGGTGCCGTTTAAAAATCAAAATGTCTTATTTCAGCAAGCAGACCTCGCTATTTGTGACTTCACAATAACAGCGCTGCGTCAAAGTGCCATAGAATTTTCAACGCCTTTCATGACCTTGGGAATCGGGATATTGTACAAAGAGCCCAGCAAACAGCCGCCTGAAATGTTCTCGTTTATGGCAGTCTTCTCCAAAGAGGTAATTTGAAAAATTATTGTCTCTTACGACACATTTCTTGATGTATGGCTGTAATATTTTAATGTCAGAACCCGGAAATACTTTATGTCTCACAGGAACTCATTACTTATCTAATGTGATTCATGCTAGGGCTTTATTACAATAGTTTTTATTTCATTAAAAATTGTGCTTTATTCACCCGGGGTACTGAAATTACATTATTTTGTACAGGTGTTCTTTTTAAATCCTACCAAATTTTCAAGGGAGCTTCAGAAACTGGGCTTCTGGCCCAATTAACACCATGAAAATTTCTCAAGAACCTATTTAAAAAAAAACCGGTGAACTTATAGTCGGATCTTTAAGCAACATTTTAAAGTATGGCCGTTTGACTGAAGTAAAAATTCCTCTTTTAACATTTTGCAGGATTTCAAAACCACACCCTGTTAATATAATGTTCTTATTGTTTTTCTTTGTACATATTGGACGATTTTGCAGTACTTTGTACCAGGTCTAAATAAATTAAAAATATTTGATTTAAATTCCTTCAAAATAGGTCTGGTACTACATGATGCTGATCCAGCTGATGTTAGGAGTGATGATGATTTTCGTGGGTCGGATCTCTCACAAAGAGTGGCAGAACCCAGTGCCATGCATTGAGCAGCCTGAGGAGTTGAGCAACCAGTTCAGCTTTGCCAACTCCGTGTGGCTCATCATTGGGTCTGTCATGCAGCAGGGATCCGAAATTGCTCCAATGTGAGTTCTTTTTATACACATTTGGCATCAAAATTATGTAAGCTCAACAGTAATTTGTCATACTGGCTAATTTACCATCTTAAGTCACCTTAGTACTTAATAAATTATTTAGTGAAATAATGAAAACTTTAAACACCAATATGTTCACAGACAATATGTTCATGCATACCAACATTTATACTGTGCGGCGATCGAACTCGCAACCTCTGGTGTAGTAGCCAATGATTACACCACGATATGTAATGTAAATTACACCACTGTAATGGAAAATAATTACACCAAAACAGTCGGCAAATATACATTCCTACAGTATTTAAGTCATCAAACTACATAGGTATACCGCTAGGATGATGATGATTGAACTACTTATTAATCACAGAATATAACGACTACCTACTGATTCAGAATCAACTACAATGCAATATTGTGGGTATCATGAAAGACTTAATGAAAATACCAAAACCTCAGAAGAAACTTTGTAAATAGGCTATAAATATCAGAGAATACTAGCAAAATCTCAGTATTTAGCAGATAAACCTGAACACGACAATATGGGCAACGTCGAAAAAAGGTTGTACGAATAGATGTAGATTGATGAAATCAATTAGTTTTACGTCAGAGCCATCGAGGCGCGTGGGCTTAACTCGGATGAACCTCGATTGTTTCATGAATATCTGGCCATGGCTTTTGCTGCTTGGTACTTTGGCGGTATTTTACTAGGCCTTTTTAAGTATTGGCTGAAACTTACGTATTTGTATGCTGAATTAAGTTTGTCTAGAAGTTTCTTCGAAGAAGTTGCGAGAAAGGAAAATTGAATGTTCAAGCTCTCTCCCGGTCAACGATCGGGTTTATTATATTGGAAACCAGCTTCCCCGATACAAGTCTTCCTGTTTTCTGATGGACTGATTTACATGCTGCATTTAACTACCAACAAAAATAGTTTGTCTATGCCTTCCTGTTTGACAGGTACAAAACCCAGAATCAACACCGCCAAATGGGATAAAATGTATTCCATGTCACCCTAAACCCGAGGCTTTAAGCTACTTCCCTGCCAAGTTGCAATCGATTACGTACTTGAATTATTAATAGTGTAACTAACACGACTTTCTTTTACACATAGATATATTTCTTTATTTATTATTTCACAGAGCTGTAGCCCCGCGTATGATAACAAGTGTGTGGTGGTTTTTCACCATGGTTATGGTGGCCTCGTACGTCGGTACTTTGGTGGCTTTCCTCACTGTGGAAAACAATGTGTTTCCTTTCAGTACAGTAGAGGAGTTGGCCAATCACAAGTCTGTCGCGTACGGGGCTAAAAAGGGAGGTTCTACAGCAGAGTTTTTCAAAGTAAGTTCAATTTATGATTCACTGAAAATATTTCTATAAACACGACGTATTTTTTGTTAAATTGAGCCAGTCAGCCTCATGGCTGGCTATATTCATATATAACCTAGCAAATATGTTAGTAGTGGGTAGATAGAGAGAAAAACGAACTAACTTTCTTGCAACAACCTATTTTTATAAAAAAACTGTTTTTTTGCAGGGATCGTCAAAAAAAATGTTCAAAGACATGTACGCAAAAATGGTTGCAAAACACTGGCTGGTAGACAACAATGAGGACGGGGTCTCATTGTAAGTTGACATTCGTGTATGAGCCATTTAAAAATGTTACATGAGATATGATGAACATAGTAAAGAGTTAGCTTTATACCTACTGACTTACAGCTGGGAAAAAGTCAATCGTTGAATTCAACTGAGGGAAACACCTTGGTGGACGAGTAGTTAAAACATTTTCTAAAAATTTTTTTTTTTTTGTTTAATGCCTTTTCCAAGCGTGGTTGATAAGAACAACGCTCCATAACTTGTAGCAATGACCTGATGAACATAATGAAATGTGTTTTGTTTTACTATACAGAGCTGAAAATAGTACCTATGCATTTTTCATGGAATCTACATCCATTGAATATACCATGGAGAGACATTGTGATTTACTTCAAATCGGCGGACTACTGGACTCCAAGAGTTATGGCATCGGGATGAAGAAAAGTATGAATAAAAACATTTATTAACATAAAAATGGCATACGTTTGGTGAAATTATGTGAATTTATTTATTTATGCAAATTATGACATTTCAGATTCTACGTTCAAAGTTCACATTGACGACGCTTTGTTAAAACTTAAAGAGCAAGGCGAAATACAAAAGCTGAAGGACATTTGGTGGAAGGAAAAGAGGGGCGGCGGGAAATGTGGGGTAAGATAATTGATTAGTGAGAAATCATGGCAACCCGTTTTTAATCAGTTAATTTAATGAAAAGTCACACTGTTTTAAGTACATGTCTCGTTGCCTCAAGTCTAGATCAGATGTGAAAGGCGAAATTGGTTACTAGGTATTACGAATTTATAGAACCATACGAGATTAAACACTGGATACATGAAACATACATCAATTTCATAATTAAACAAAGCCCTATTAGAATACACGATTAGCTCAGTGGTTGCGAGCGAGGTTGGCTGCTGTGTTATTATATGTATTTGTTATCGCACGATTTATTTCCATTTATTTAGAGGAACATAACAAAAATAATTTATGATAAATTAGGAGAAACGTGCCGTCGACCAAAAGCAGCTGGGAATGAAAAATATGTTGGGGGCATTTGTGGTGTTGGGAGCTGGTTGCGGTTTCGGGATCCTGCTCTCCATTCTAGACATGCTCTGGGGGGTGTTCAAGAGATCTGTCAAGTACAGCGTAAGTAGTATTGTTATATCACCTTGATGCATAACGCCAAACACTGAAGACTCAAAATCAAAACCCTCCTATAATTAGGTATAGATACGATTCGGATGGCCAGTTATCCCGAACGTCTTACAACCGAGTTTTTAAGACCATCAGAGCAGATAAGATACAGTATAGACGCACGGTGATGATGATGAAGTAATTAAACCTTCACTGGCTTTTTAGTTAGAAGAACCGTAAAAAGACTATATTTTGGCCAGCGTTCACTGAAACGATTGTACATAAGGTAAAGTCACATGAATGTTTGTTCTGAACGCGAATATAACCCGCGACCTTAGGCGTCAATGTAGGTTCTTCACCCAATGTGCCATGAAGTCACAACTGTTAGTTCCTTAGACTGTTCACAAAGAAAAGTTAGATCATAAACTAGACAGCAACAATGTGTTAAAGTTTCAGTAGGTATTTGTAAGGAACTATTGGAAATGGTTCAAAGTTTGCCGATGCTGTGGTTTTCTAAGCTTTAATTAAAATAACTCATAAATGCAGTTAGTATTAGCTTCGAATATTTAATTGTATAAATAGCGCATCTTTGTTAAAAAACATGTTATGAAAATTTCATAACCTGATTTTGAGTACCTAGTGAACAGGCAGTTCTGCTGAACTTGATGACAAAGAGATTGTCATCTGGTGACAATCTTCTTTTGTGCCAGTAAGTAGAACTGCCAGTCTGCCAGTGACAACTAGACGTATAGGGGCTTCTCCCCTTTGGCTGCTTTGGCTCTTTAATTTTGTCTAAAACGGTCTGTTACTGTGATAATACTCGAGATTGTTGTAATAGTAACTTATGTTAAATGTTATGTTTTTTCAATTCCTTTGTAATTCTTTTTGCTATTATGGTTCGTACCTATCGAATAATTATTGAGGTGAAATCGCGTCAAAATATATACTGTGGGTAAAAAAGTGTCGTGTCCGAGACCAAGACCCACTTGAGCAGTTGTTCATAGAAAACTTGGCGAACAAAGAAACATACAACTTTTTGCGTATACGATCATCAATTCGATTAAAATTTCCAGACGACCTTCAAATACGAGCTTGTAGAAGAGCTGAAATTTGCTCTGAAGTTCAGCGGCGACGTGAAGCCAGTGAAAAGACCACAGAAGACCGATGGTAGCGCTGAAGCCCTGGCTGAGGCGGAAGGGAAGGATGAGGTGAAGTCCATGAAGTCACACCTATCCGGGAAGTCTTCTTCCACCAACAGGACCCGCCACTCGCACAGCTCTAGACATTCTTCTCATCAGCGTCTCAGCATCGCTTTTGCGAGAAGACGTGAATATTCTTAAGGTATTTTAATTTTATTAACATAAGGAAAAATATTTATTGCCATGTTGATTTTAACAAATATACAATAAAGTTAGTTGAACTAAAAACCGATTTGTATTTCATGAAAACTAGATCATTATTACAAGATATTCCCATTTTTCAACAAGATTAAAATATGCCCCCCTCCTGCGGGGCCCCCCCGGACACGTGACTTAAATTAGCGCCAATCATCAAAAATGGGCCATTTTTGAGCCGCCAGTACAGAGGATAAGATACTGAATAAGAACCTAGATACTGGCAATCCGGAACAGTGGCAGCAATAATAGGTAAGTATGCCGAGAAATGTGTCGGAACTGTGACAGTATTTAATTTCAAGTGTCACATCGACACTTGAAAATAAATTCTGTCACTGTTCGTGAGTTTATTACGACCCAAAGCAAATACCTATGTTCTTCTAAATTCATAAAAATAATCGGTATTGAAATCACCCATGTTAGAGCAATACTCGTAAGTAGGTAGCACGAATACTACGAATTCAGGCGGATTTGACCCAAAACCAATTTTAGAGGGATCAAACCTAATCGGTTTAAGTGCACTAATGATAGACGCGGTACCGTTATGATCATGTATGAGTGCATTATACAGTTGACACATCGATTAAATGCATTAATTCAAATTTTTATTACTTGCTATACAACCCGAAATGTGCCTTGATTCAACACAATTTAAGAATTTTACCAATGAAAAAAGAGAAAATGATTTTTTTTTACAAAGAATCAGCTCCCATTTTTACTTATGGGTACTTACAATTCGTTTATACTGACAACCACAGAAAAGGTGCTATTATTATGAGCAACCCCTATCATTCCGACGACTGAAAAGTAAACGTCATTTTAAAAACGGCCAATTTGAGACACTGACTTGGTCTTATTTTCGCATTTGAACTGAGTTTAAGTTTGAATACTGATATGCATCAAGTAAACGTACTTTGCTTATCGATAAGCGTACCTACACGTCAAGTTCATGTAAGCCAAGTATTTCTCACTATACTTACTTATTTAGTAAGTATACCTACTAAAATTAAGTGGTGCTTACCAACCACTCTAAGCGGGCTTAAGACTAATGTCACGTGTTTTTCTGCTTTTTCGCTGTTCTCTACTTAGTGGTTATTTACGATTACAGTCTAGCATAACACCAGCAGAATCCAGATCTCGTATGGCTCGTCCATCATAGTTGACGACATTCGTGCCACTATCTTAATGTGAAATAATTAGGTAGTCTAATGCACCAATTAATCAAGATCAAGTTTGGTATGTTCCGATAAAACAAGGGACAAAACACTACTACTACATAGCCAAACATTACACATACCTATTCGTTCGTAAAGTAATAACGGGGCACTTTTGAACCATGTCACATTGAGTTTGTTTGACGTTGTCATAAAAATAATGAAGATGCTGTCAGGTTAGCTAGCATGACAAAGTATTAAGGGTCTATAATAAGGTCGGCCGGAGAGAAAATCTGTCAAATTTGAAAGCGATCGTGACAGCTATGGTCACACAGTGGTTGGGCCGTGCAATCCGTGCATAAATGCAATGCATAAATCCGGACGACCGTCTTGGTGTAATTGTTTAGAAGTCGGCTACTACACCAAAGGTCGCGGGTTCGATCCCCGCACAGTACAAACATTTGTGTGCATGAACATGTCTGTTTGTATTGGTCTGGGTGTTTCCTATGTATAATAAGTATGTATTTACAAAAGAAAAAGTATTTAAGTATGTTTATCCGTTGTCTAGTATCCCATAAAACGGACTATAATTAGCTCACTTGGGGCTAGATGGCGCTGTGTGGAATAATGTCACGGGATATTTATTTATTTATTATAATTATAAATCGCGGCATGATAATCATTTGATGCGTTCACTAAAGATATTTTTATTTCACCACCCAAAATATTTCAGGATATAGGGCAAACAAAAGAAACTAACCAAAAATTTTATTTTATTAAACATACTAACAAGCGGTTTTGCCAATTATTTTTTTACACTATTATTTGCAATCTATTCTCGTGACCACGTTATTTGCACAATGTTATATCTGGTACTTGACGATTCCATCGAGATTTAGTTGTAACTTGGTTTATCCGTTCGATCATCATCAACACAAAATATGTCTTACATCCAATGCATATGATATAGCAATACACGGAGCCATTTCTAGAAACATGCAGAAGAACCCACTAATAAATTGGTCTTACTTGTAATGAAAAGCTGCAAGAAGCATTAAAGGGAGCTATCTTGTTACTAACTAAAACGAGGAATTTAACAGTTGTCAACAGTTGAGACACTTTTAGTGGATAATTTATTTTAGATAATAACACTTGAGTATAATACCTTTAGTCTCCTGTAGAGGCCATCGTATTTCAGGCTTTTTACGCTGAATTTAATACAGAATACACCGTAATCTTCATCTTACTGGAATTGATCTACGAGTAGAGCATACGAGTAGAGTAGAGTATGGAAGGAAGTCACCCTCCGCGTTTTTCTGTCTGTTTTTACATAAGCTTTCACTATCTAAATGATAGTTGATGCTAATTATATTTTCTAGAACGTTTGTCTGTATAGTTCATTCAAATTACTACAGGGAAAAGCTGTGTGCAAATAGCCAGTTAGAGATAAAAATGCTTGCACTGCCATTTTTCCATGGCTGACGTAAATATGATAATTCATATTTATATCAAAGTTCTATCTGATCCATTTTTTTTTAATTTAAAATGGGTTTGCGTTTGACCTCAGTCTCGCCAGCCACGCTTACCCTAAAAATGCTTATTCACTCTTGCCTTGAAGACACCAAGGTTGTATGTATCCGGAAACATAGACGCAGGGAGGGCGTTCCACTCCTTAGCGGTGCGGACCAGAAAGGAAGAACCAAACCGCTTAGTTCGGACCGCTGGAAAGTCGACCACATGGAGGTGAAAGCCCTCACGGCGACTTGTGGTCCGGTAGTAGAAAGTAGAGGGTGGTATCAGGTCATGAAGTTCTTGCGCACACTCTCCGAAATACACCTTATAAAAAACCGATAGACAGGCAACTCTACGCCGATGCTCCAAACTCGAGTTTGGTTCCAACGAGCGTCTCGTCACCTATCAGTCTCCTGGCTCTTCGGTCTACTGAGTCCAGTGCATCCAGCTGATACTTGGCAGAGCCATCCCAGTGGTGGCAGAAGTACTCCATACACAACCGAATTTGTGCTTGGTACAATTGTAAAAGCTGTTCCGGTGTGAAGTGTGTTTCCGTTTCGAATAACTTGTCATTATGTTCTATTGCAATAACTATTTCTGTTTCGTATAAGCAAACGCAAACTTTCATTTTTCTTTGCTCGAGATCTCCATGCTAATTACTATGGAACGAGTGAAGTTTCTTTGACAGCCGTCTGCGCAGTCCCGCAACTCAGTCTTCCACATGACGCCGGGTGAGTGCACGTCACTGCGTGAAGAATACAAACAAGCATAAAAATACGGCGTGTGTAAGTACACGAACTCGATGCATAGTTTTCTGTTTGCATTTTTTCAAAGACTTAATTTAACGTAAGTATTAACTTTGATTTCTTGACGAAACATAAAGATACAAAGTTATAGAAACTTTGTATCTTTATGTTTCGTCAAATTTCTTTGTCGAACAATTTCAGTTATGATAGAGGCCTCCAAAATTAATTTAGTAAAAAATATTTTTCAAAAAAGAACCTTTAATCTATTCAGACACCTTAATCAAGCTTTCATGATCAGATAACATAGTAGCTTAGACCACACAAATAACATAGTTTTAATCAATTCGATTTAAATGCAATCAAAGCTATTTGCGTTCTTACTTCGTTCCCTTGTTTTGCTTGAATATTTTAGGCAGATCCCGTATTGGCATTAACCGATGATGCTGCAGATTGACACCATGCTAAAAGTAAATACATAGATTGTTTTTCAAATACCAATAGGTAAAAACTTTCAGTATAAGTTACAAATAGTAAAAATTTACAAGAAAAAATAGGAAAATGAAATGGCAACTAGTACCAAATTGTCAAACCCAAGAGAGCTTTTAATCAAGTGTACTTATAAATATAAACCTGCCATATTACTCTCATGGTGAATCATGATAAAATCATACGTTTGATAAATTATGCATAATGCATAAGAACAAACAGTACGGAGGAAAAAAACAAAGTTGTACTATTTTCAACAAAAGACCCTATGTGCGCCTATTTCGTGTAAATTATCCGCGTAATTATAAATGTCATTTTCATCAAAAGTGACGTGCGTTCACCTTGGGGACATGGGGGGGAGTGAGCTGCGACGGTGCGCGGACAGCTACAAAGAAACTTCACTCACTCCATAGTAATTTGTATGGAGATTTCAAGCGAAAAATTCGGAATGTTTGGGAATTTTTTGCACAAAACTGAAATAAAGCGATGAAAAACAACTGGTTGGCAATGCTTCTTTGATATCTGATCTTTACACGTTATTTAACACACGTAAGTTGTTAGTTTATATTATTATGATGCCTAAACTTTTGAAATACGGGAGTGCGTTTTGCACGTTTTTAGCGATATTCTGATTTTTTTTCACATTAATCTAGTAAGTTGATCCATATACTGGAAGTTTGAGCTGATTGTGCAACGCTTTGACTACTATGACGATTTTTTTCGTGCCTCACACTTCATATTTTCTATATAAAACTTTAGTTTTCCCGAGAGCCGTTTTCCTGGTATCGCGCCTTAAAGTGCTCGGTAACTCATGCCGCTGACTGTATACGGGACAAGCAATAGCAGCAGCGATGAACTAGAACTACAATTTTTAGAAAATGTTATATGAAATTCTGTGGAGTATAAAAAGAGTCCTAAGTATCTTATAATACCTACTCTGAGGTAAAACAAACATTCTAACCGTCATGATAATATTTTTGAAGAAGCTGTATAGCGTCACAAAAGTTTCAGAATAACTTTCTTAAACTTATTGAAGTCACAAACCACCATGGAACGAATACTGACTTACTGTAAAACCAATATTTTCAGTAAGAATTTGGAGCATGACTAATATTATATGTAAAGTAGTAGCTCTGAGTGTGGCTCGTGACTTTGACTCGTACGAATATATCTAGTAACGCTAGCTGAATAGTTGTTTGTAGCGTTATTTTATTGCATACCTTGTTACCTATAAAAGTAAGAGTAACGACTCCCTTGTTTGTAGTACGGCTAGTCATAAAACCTATATTGTTTTAAGTGGAGAAAATGAGTGAACGCGCTAGAGTAAGCGATTTGCTACACAGGTTATCCAACAATTTCGGAGTTAACAAATCCAAACAAAGTGTTTTTTTATATAATATTTACACACAATCAGGATATTTTCTCATAATCACTAAACTTAACATTATGCTCAGACATACACTGACTGGACTTCATATGAATGGAACTTGGACATGTGAATGGAACTTTCAGAAGCCCAACATTCGCAGAGAAAATTTGATACCTACTTCCGTGCGAATTATCTAATCGAATGAGTAGGCTTCTGCTTTGATGGAACGTAACTTAAATAAGTTACATAGTTTGAATAAAAGTCAGGTGTAGCAAAAATTGAGATTCACTGAGAAAGCCAGCCATATGTAAGCAATATATCGCAAACACAAATCTTATATTTTAGCTGTGTTTTATACACAGGAGACGCGGTTCCATCTTGCAATTCGAACCACTGAGAACTCGATCTTGTATTACCGTTGATAAATGTATACGGAAACATTTGAATACAGCACAGGAAATTGGATATTGCACACAAAGAATGCGAAAGGTTTTACGTACTTCATCGTATGCTGCCTTCTGTGTAATGTCCTAAATATGGCACACTATTAAAAACATATGATTTGAATGAAGGGACAGAAGACTTATAGTCAAGCGCATGTAACACAATAGAATGATGCCGCTTCCATAGTTCATCAATATTACCTAGTTAGTCTCGAAAAGAATGAAACCGAATTTCGCCCAATAGGTACTACGTAAAGATAGGAAAACCAGAAAAAGACGTTCGGTCGTGGCTTCAGGCGGGAATCAAACCCGCGGCTTTCGCAAAGCGGGCGACTGCACTAACCATTGTTCTTCCGAGACCATCAACAGACCGGCCGAATTTTCGTGGTCTGGTTATTCTGTTTTTTTACTACTATCAAAATTATTGTTTTGGTGACAACAATATTACTAATTGAATCCAATAGCCTCTATCAAAAAAAAATATTGATTTTAACCTAATGCCCTTTGTTGAAACTGTAAACTATGAATTTTATTAGTTTTTATTGATCAATAATAACGACAGTAACTATTGCTGATTATTAATAAGATTGACATCTTCTGGTTACGACATCACTGATAGCCGTTAGAGAAGTTTTGTCGTCGATTCTTGTTCACATAGGAATTGCTACACACATTCAGCGAATCCTCTATCACTTTACCTATATTGTGAGTAAGTATAGGCATCATTCCACCCCACGTGAGAAATAGAAACTGACCTCCTTGACCACAATCTTTCACCGGCGCGCGCGTCCATTACAGGAACAAATTGCATAGGGAAAACTTTATGTACCCACTTGGAGCAGAAACCCGGTTGTATGGAGGCAATTTGAGATGAGGGTGAAAGGAAGCCACTTTAAATGTTTCTGGAAATAGTTTTTAACTTCTTCGCAAACATACATTTTGAATATAGGACTGAGAAAGGAACTACCCGCAATGTCAACAAGTCTGTTTGTATTGGATGTTTAATATGTACAAATGTATTTACAAAAAAAAGTGTTTAAGCAGGTTTGTTCATTCGTTGTCTAGTATGTGATGATATTTTTTCACGATAGTATTGTAATACATTTTTTAAGGCTCAAGACTTGGTTTAAGAGGCAGTTTGACAGGAGTTTTTCAGGCGGTAGTTTTTGATGTTGTTTGAGATCTTTTGGAGGTAGAACACAAACAAAAAACGCTCTGGAATCAGCAGGACGCAGCAGCCTCATTGCAAAAAAACACAGCTACAGTCCCACCGATCTAAGAAATACATATCGACAGCTACCTGTGCCATTGGAAATAGTACTCCAAAAAATTCCAAATACGATTCGTGACCTTTTAAGCATTGCATAAAGTTTAATTTCTAATGACACTGGCAACTGTCAAAATGTATTTGTAGTGAATGTAGTTGGACTATCAGTATTTAATTGAAACGGTACACAAACACAGTTTTTGTGCGTTTAAGGGCGTACTTATGTAGGTACTACTTGAAATTCAGACAGCAATGCCGTAAATTAAGCCTTCCATAATATGGCCGACAATTAATATACATTTTCTATTCAGGTGAATGAACATCGAGCAAATGATAAATGCTATTTGAATTCAGAGGCGGATAATTAATTCTGTGCAACTATTATTATTTAAATCTCGATGTTTATATTTTAATTATTGAAACCACCTATCCTTTATTGTAAAAACTTTTGTACAGATGTGCTCCTACATTATCACTTGTAAGTAGGCTTGCGATACTACATGCCTGATTTTCATCCTTTCTCACCAAAAAATATCAAATTGAAAATTATCAGTAACCCAAATCAAACGTCATGTCATAATAATACCCTTTTCAAAGCAACTTGTCTTGGCTAAAAAAACGTGCCAAAACGTAAGAGACAAGGTCATTCTGGTGGGAGCCATACAAGTTCAAGTAGATCTATCATTCTCATAGATCTACTGAATGATGATAAATCGTAAACGATATGAAATTTCATTTTTTTTTACGGCTTATGTATCTTTTTAATATTATCATTTCTTCACTTGGACGGATTTCTTTAAAACCCCTTAAACAAGTAAACATAGAATCTGGGTCATACGCGGTAGGTACTCTGGATTTATATCAGTACCTACTAAAGGAACTTAAAGTTAGAAATCCCCACGAAGCCGCTCGTAACTGCCAGTATAAGCTGACTTAGGGTGTTTTGATTACATCTGACAGGAGTATGGCTCGTACCACCTCATAGTTGAGTGGTGGCCTGAGCCCAGCAGTGGGGCGTAAAAGGCTGCTGTTTGATTGTAAGAAAGTCCCTCAATATTACGTAGGAAGTCTTTATTCAGAAAAATAATAGCAGTGTGTTTCAGTAACCAATTATAAGAGTCAATTTACAGCTTTTGACAACCGTTGACTTGATACCTTACAGTGCAGACAGTTAATTAGAGGTGGTTTGAGAAATGGTCGCTTGTCAGAGTTGAAGAGGGTGCCGTAATGAAGGAGCCTGATTGAGCAGTCGCTGCTGCTGACCAGGTCGGGGCAAAGGTCAACAGAGGCGAAGTCGATAAAAATTGCCACGCTTAATTAGTATTCTCATGCCTATACTTCTGAGGGACTATTATTTTACAATAATTTGGTAAACGGCTTAATAAAAAGCAGCTTGTTTGGTGTTAAACAGTGTCATGCAAAATCAAGGTGCCTTATAAAAAACAACATTTGTATAGCTTGGCAAAAAAGTCCTGAAATGGAACTAAAAAATATTAGCACTGGCAATACTGTGTTTAAAAAAATAAAATTGGGAAGTTAGCACATTTTAGCTAATTGATACTTTTTTTATTGAGTTTAGGTTTTAATTTCAATTTTCAAGGCAGCGTCTTATCTAGCTTTTGAGAATATATCTCCCGAAGAAAGGAACAAATTATGATAACACGTCATTAAAATAGAAAAGGGTCATTACCAATGATTACAAACTTTAAATGAGCAAATCCACTAGTAATCATAAACCTTCAAGAGTAAGTATAATGTTAGTTTGAGCGACTCATCGGAACGAAGTAAAGCTTAGAATTTTGGTGAAGGGTTTAGCCAAGCCATAAATGAAGATTTTTCTGGTTTAGAATATTTAGACAGCATTTTTCTACACTCTAATTATAATACATTATTAAAATTTTGCTAGTATCTTCTTACATTTCTTTGTTGTTTGTATGTAATGGGAATCAACTGTGTGGTGCCATTGCCTTTCCATTTCTGCCTAACCTTACCTTAGTACGCACGTCCTAAGGTTAGGTTCAATATGATAAAGGAGTGTCCTAACTGTGGTCCGCGCGATGATTGCGTCAGGCGAAAAGGTAGTGGGGAGATTGTATAAGGACAACGAGATAGCCATTCTCTTTCTAAAAAAAGTTGAATTAGTAAACTATCAAAACTGTTTGTGTCATAGTATATGGGGTGACCACATTAACGAAAGTGGCGACCTCATTAATTTCACGACTTTTTTGCCAGGCTGTAGACATTTTTATTTTTAACATAATATAGCTCGACCTGTAAAGCTCTGCTATTTGGGTATGTGCATTGAGAATATCAAAGGGCAATTTCAAACAATGTTTTACATAAACATTAATAATTTAAACTGAGCAAAGCAATCTAGCTAGAAGGTGATAAACTAGTAGTTGCACAACCATCATCCGTGTATTGACATATTAAGATCAATTTCTCTAATGAGTTCTCAAGCTAAATTTTCTCATCTTTGCCATCTGCACAGCATTGCTCTGCCTTCTGCTGTGCGGTGTGTGATGCGTATGCGTAGACCTTTCTGACTGCGGTGTCGGTGATGGATCTAATACTTTTTCGTCATCATTATTCATCGATTCAACGTCTCCTTTCTCATCTTCTTTCTTGGAGCCTCCAGATCCACTACCGGAAGGCTCTCGATGACGTACAGGCTTCACATCGCCACTGAAACTGAAGATGAACTTCAATTCTGCGACTAACTCTTCTTTGAATGGCACCTGTAATACAGTAATTACGTTTTATTGACTGTACTTAGAAATTCAATCACTTGATTGCATTTATTTATTGTTTCACAAGAAATAAGGACTGCTTAAATAATAGTAAATACTGTGGACAATTTTATTTGTCTGAGGGAATGTTTTTTTCGATAGGTGGCAAATAAGCATGTAGCACCTGAGCTCCTAATCCCAAATGTGATGTCCTATTGGGTGCAAGTCGTAAGCGGTGAAGGGTAGGCCCAGGTCAGCACCAATTACTAATATGCTTCTCTTGTGGGTTGTTTGGAAGAGATCCCTTTTTAGCGATAAAGCCGCCCAATTTTTTTTACTGTGTATATCTGTTGTTTTGGTGTGCAGTAAAGAATATATCTATCTATCTATCTTCTCTTATTTAAGAGTATTACTACTACTATTAAGTAGTTACTTCCGACAAATTGGACCGCTCTGTACGCACACATCATTTCGATGTTGACTGTACCCTGGCTAGAACGATAGCAAGTGATGAAGCAGATTTAAAGAATCGTGAGTGCCGTTACTGATATAAACATTGGACATTAATTATATCGTATTTTTTTCTAAGACTTTCAGTATTAGAAAATAAAAAAAACTTTGGAACTCGGTTCAGGTGAATCCAAAACCTACTTCTGTTACCATCACTCAAATAGGTAACCATAAACTTACCGTACTGTTCGCTGCGTCTGCAATTATTTACAGTAGACTGGTGGGCTTAGTGACCAGGGTAGGGGTAGGTAAAACCGGATCATGCGTAAGTGGCTGGCAAATTGAAAGGTACACACATTACATGACAAGCTTGTATACTCGATCGGGACAAACTACTAGTAGTTTCTGATAGCAAATATTGAAACGGCCGCACAGGTCGACCTGACGATACTAAATGGATTCATTCTTAATAAGCAACCTGTTATTTTTAGGTACTGTGAGTAACTGTAAAAACTCCATTGCATACGATGAGTTCTGGTATTGCAACACAGCAGTCGTCAACTAAAAGCTTAAAGTGTGTAAAAAACTCTAAATTGTATCTTCAAGTTGTTCGTTGCCTTATGTGTGTGGCATATGGTCCAGACTTCGACAAGCATCTCGAAGAAGGCGCATACGATGGCCATGGCGGAGCCAGCCACGAGCACGATGAACACGCCGCCCACGTTGGCCAGGACGAGGGGTTGGGCGTCACCGCTGCTGGCATCATCGTCCTGGTAAGCAAATTATCTATTAAGGTTTTAACGCAAGTTCTCTGTATTTTGTCCCACTACAGAGCAACGAACTCGATCATTAAATCCAAGTCATGGCTACCAGTGGCTGCGATGAAGATATTGGTATTTCTTATTGAGTCAAACGAAAGGAAATTGACATATTGTGTATTAGGTCATACCCAAATACATTTTATATATATGCAGCATCACAAGAATTGCTCAGGTCCTAAAGAAAGGTTTACCCTTGTATTATGAAAACCAGAAACAACGAATTGTACCTCCGGTGGATCAAACCGGACCCTTTGAGTCTCACTGGCGCTTGAGCCAATGCACTCAACGGGTCTGTGGAATGTAATCAATGAATGATCACATCAAAAGTTTTAATTCAAATTATTTTTATCTTCACCAAAAATAATGTTAAACAAGTTAAGACCAACCTCTCGAAAACGAAGTATTTTTTTTTACATCCGTTTTAATGCTAGATTATACCTTGTTTTAAAAATAAAACAACTTACAGCACATGCACCTCCTCCTCTTTGTTCTTTCCACCATTTGTTTTTCATTCTTGTCAGTACACCTTGCTCTTGTAATTGTAGTATAGACTCACTCATAGGCTGTCGATATGTAGAATCTGAAAATCAAAGTCATGTTTTAGTCGGAACTTAAAACAAGTCAAAAGTCAAGCAGTACTCGTAAATATTTAAAACTAGCTGTAGTCAATGACTAGGTCTGCGTGGAGTTATACCAAGTTAATTTGGGAATAATCTCTTGTATTGAAGTAAACCAAAATCGTCCATAAATGTTCATTATTAACACGGCATTCGGCTTTCACTCATATCCAAACAAGCATCAACAATATTCCACATTTTAGCTTAGAAAGTTCATTGCCTAGTTTTGGTGATTTTTTGTCAATCAGAACAAACGATTTTTTGAATGTCTTACTTTTTATCATAGCAATTCCATATCCTTTGCTATCCAGCAAGCCTCCAACTTGAGCAATGTCGCAGTTTCTTTCAGCCATGTATTCGATGGATGTGGATTCCATTAAAAACGCGTAATTTTCATCATCAGATTTCACTCTGCAGATAAATATTCAATACTCGTTATGTATACCAAATTTTAGAGTAAGACCCATATCAAAGTAAAATCATTCAAATTTATGGAACCTTTACCTTTCTAGTCCTTCATCATTCGACGCAGGTAGTAACTCTGGATGGCTTTCCATATACTTGTACATTTTTTGATAAAGTAAATTATCCGATTCCTGGAAAGAGTTATGGCCATAGTTTTAATAAATGAAAAGATTATAAAATGTTCAGAAGCTGATGTGTGGGCCCTAATTAAATATTGAATGTTAATGGGCCTTTTAATCGTTCGTTTCCACACTAAAGTCTCGTAGTTATGTTCAGTGAAAATACGTTGGTTACCTTAAAAAAGCCAAACGTTGCTCCTTTATTTTTAGCACCATAGGTGACCCCGTAGGGGTTATTTGCCAGGTCTTGAACACTTTTGATCGCATAAAACTTTGATTCTACTGTCAGAAAAGCAGCTAAATTAGCTGTATAGGATGATACCATGATGAGTGTGAAGAACCACCACACGCTTCCAGCTATTCGAGTCGAAACCGCTCTGTGAACATTTGGAGGAAACTAATTCAATAAAAGCCAGGAGTGACCAAAAAGATGAACACATAAAACTTTTAGCTTCAGGGTCTTAAAAAACAAAGACAACGATAATATTCTTCTAACAACAGAAATTTTCGTTAGATCCTACCTCTTTGTACGAGGTTAATGTATGAACTTTAGAATTCATGTGTACTTACATGGGTGCAATTTCAGATCCTTGTGTGAGCACACTTCCTAATGTGAACCAAAATGCATTCGCCAAAGTAAACTGGTTGTCTAACGTCTCCGGTTCTTCGATGCACGGATATGGATTTTGCCATTCTTCTGGAGCAATTCTTCCTAAAACAAAAAGCAGGAGAGATACTCCGACAAAAGCACCTGCTAACCAACCCCACACCTGAAATTTCGAATACCTTTTAGGATGTTTGAAATATCAATGAGAATTAATTACGTTACATATAAGTACAAAAATGTTACATCGTTCTTGAAAATAAGGACGCTTCTTCCCACTTATTTTTAAAGACATCGTACTGAAAATATAAGGTTTTCTTTTATTATCTTGAGTACTGTACTTACTTCAAGAGAAAAAGGTGAAATAAATGAAAACAAATCCGGTGGTTGCTTAGTCGGCTTCTTATACAAAATTGTGATACCCAAGTTCATGAATGGACTTGTAAAATCAACTGCCTTTTGTCGTGAAGATGTAATAGTTAAGTCTGTGATAGCAAATTCTGCTCTCTGTAAATAAAATCGTGGTCATTGATATTGTTTTGTGATTTGATTTTATTTTTGTATGTAGTTTTAAGAAAAAGTTGGTCATTGAGTTTTTAGTCATCACAACGGAGATATTTAACCTCAAATTGGCCCACAAAGAACACAAACTAGTTACTTAAGTGTGCACTGGCACGAAATCTCTTGAGATAAGTAAATCAAATTTTTGAATAGTCCGTTATAATAAAAGTAAGATGATATTTTTCCAATGATTTATAGTGTGATTGAGTTCTAGAATAAATAAAGTAATAAAAACTTTAGTTACACCGTCCATTATCTTTTCCATCATGCCAGTCCATTTGCCGGTCTCCGCGTCATATGAGCCATAGACACCATCAGCTTGAATTTCAAAAGTGAAGTTAAATCCATTCATTTTTGCCAATTCTTCAATCAGTTCTATGCCGAAACCTTCGTAGCGATCATTTCCTTCTAACATCTCTTCTGACTCTTTTAACATCCCATAAGGAGCACTCTGAAGAATAAATTAACAAGAAATGAAAATAATTCCTGAAAAATGTTTACTGAAACATCAATTTTATACTTACAAGAGCAGTGAGTACGATAAAATGTTTCCCTTTCATAGACTCTGATCCTGCCGGCTCCACTGGGGGTATTATAATTCTGGTGTCAGTGTAGCCATCTTCACCATTCCAAGACCCTACCTATATTTTTTTATTATTTTATATTATGACGCAAAAACAAACAAAATTTTAAAACATTATGATAAATGTACCTTTTCTAAACCATGGGCCATCACTTCCAATATATCAATCTCAAAATCAGAACGAAAACCTTCATCATCGAATTTCACTTTTCCAGTAAATCCATTTATTTCAATCTGTAAATAATAATATCGGGTGTTCTTGTGGTTAAACAACATAACTTCTCTTTGAAGTTCTTTTCAACGTAACAACAGTCAATCAATCCTGTTGGACAAAATAGTCAGTCCACGGTGACTGTTAAGATGAATGGGAAATATAATGACAGTTTATATTATCTGCAGCAAAATTTAAAACCGATAAATGTGTAGACAAATTAACGTACTTACCGTCCTAACAAAGTTTATTATGCTTAACCCCATGTTCCAAGTTTCATCCTGTTCACAAGACACTTCAGCTCCGTTTTCGAGTCCCAATAAATTTAAAGCTGTAGTGTACAGTGTCACTGAATCGTAAATTAAGGCTAAATCGAGAGTCAAAGCTGTTTTAGCCACATAATTCTCTATTGTCTCCTCGGAAAGTTGCATCACTTGTTCATTCAGTAAATCAATGTACGTTTGAATGGATTCCAAATTTGGATCAAAAAATCTTACACCTGGAACAAATGTTTCAAAACATTTCAAATGACAAAAAAATTGATTCTAAAAAAAAGAGAGTGATAGAGAATAACGAAAAATATTTTAGAAATGGAAAGAAAACATATTTACCAGTAATGTTAGATCCACCATGTTTGAACGGATCTATATTAATAGTTTGAAAGTCAGGGTTCATAATAATATAACTGTGCTCGTCGGACATAATTCCTACTTGTTGTGCTTGCTCCAAAATCAGCGGTAATTTTTTGATATTGCACGCCACAAGGTAATTCAAAGAACCAGAAGCTTTTACAGTTTTTAATTGGCTTCTAAAAATAAGGAAATTAGATTTGTTAAACGCAAATATTTTCGTTTCTAAGTTTGTTATATTTTCTATAGTTGAAAGTCGTCACACTTGAAAATTATTTAATTTCTCAAGGGATTACAAAGCTAGACAAAGATCTACGAAGCAACCTTGTCTGTTAGGGTGAGCGTGGGAGTTATCAGATGTGGGTGGAAGTGTCTGAGACGGGATCTATTAATAACGACAAAAACTTAAAGCAAATCAGATATGTACCTAAAATCGTCACCGTCAGGCAATTGAACAACGTTTATCAAAGTCTGGTCCCCTGTGATCAAATCTTCTAAGGTTAGTACGGTTCCTAAATATGGCAAAAGTTCTGCGCCCTCATAAATTATTGTAAATTTTTCCCAACCTTTCTTCTCAATAATATCTGCAAAAAGCTGGAACGAAACAAACGTTCTTTGTTGAGATGAAAAAAGAATACATTTCATGATTCTGAAACATTACCTGTGAAAAAGCGTTGTGATTTGGATATAAATTTATCGCGGACCAATCTGGATTTTGTGTTTGAACTGGTTCGGAGAATATGTGAGGTACTTCAAGTAAATCGGCTATTGATTGCACATGTTCTATTGAAACCTTGGTTTTAGGACCAAATATTCCAAAAATTTTGTCCTGCAATAAAATCCGAACCCTAAATAAACAAAGTTAACAACAATTAAATAGAAATATTGGTTTACTTTATATTCTTACTTCTAAAAGCGAGCATGTTTCTTTTTGCGCTTCCAGTAAGTCACCAGGGGATGTTCGAATAACTTTTGCCTCAAATGGATTTTCTTGTTCAGTTGAAGCTGCAGTTACGGCTACGTTAAAAGCTGCTTCCATTAGGAAGTCGCCATCATCAAAAATGGCTCCTGTATGGAGTATATTTAAAGTGTTATAAATATTACAGAAGATCTTTTAACTGTAACTAATTTTACTTACTTACCAAGAATTCTGTTTCCATTAACGGAATTGAAACAACACAACCACAGGCACTGAAAACAGATATTAATCTTCCAATCCATGGCCAAAAAGAGACCTTCTTGAGTGCCTTCAAACGTATTAACGCTAAGTTTTGTAAAGATAAAGTGGAATCCAATTGTTTCATACTCTGCTTAATATCCCGAAGCGTTTCAGTTAGCACCAATACAATTATGTCATGAATACAGCTGACGTGGGCTAGAAATAGCTAGACTGTTCCCGTTTTCATTTGTTACTTGCATGTACTCGTATATTCGCGTCTTGTTTACTGTAAGTCATATAAACTGGTAATGAGTTTAATGGGTACTAAGTATGAATTTTGAAGCTTCTACTACTACTACGTTACTAACTGACCAACAATAGCCATTATGTGTGTGGATGATAGATTATTATCTGAAAACATAAATATTCTATAAGTACCTACGTTAAGTAGATATACACAATATAAAACGTATTATTAGACGTATCACTATCTTTGTTACGCATTATTATCATTAATAGAGCCACAAAAACGTAACAATTGTTGAAACAGGGAAACCTGTATTATGAATCTAAAAGGCCAGACATTGACTAGTTTTTTGTATTACTTGTTCAAATAAGTAAGTACACAGTCAAAAAATCTCAAAATGTTTTCTTTAGTATTGATAGCTTTTTTATGTGGGTGTGTATTTATTTAAATTTTAATACCACAGTAGCGACCTCTCTGTAATGGCTTTGAAACGCCTCCTACCACCTCCTCCGGCTGAACCCATCTGATGTTTGCTGAAATGTATCCCAAGGGAACTTTGTAGTCGCGTATGTATTTTGATTTCATAACGATAGATGGCGGTCACGCCCAGAGTGTTCGCCAGTGTCAGAGTTCGAATTAGCTTATAAAACATCAAACAAAATAAACACTTAATAACTGTACCTACTACCTACTATATTATAAGTGATAAAATAATAATTGTGATGCTTAACTAAGATATGCCTACAGCGAAGTTAGTGGTTAAGTTTGGGGTTCAAATATGACCTTTGTGAAAAAATTATCCAGAGCCATTTATTACATTCTTCCTCTGCTGCACCTTTTTGCTGATTATTTATTTTGCAACAAGTTTCTTTGGGATTTTTTTTAAACAAAACAAAAAAAATACTATAAATGGCGCTTATTAGCTAACTAGAGCCTGGGTTGCCATTGTTTTGTTTTTTAACTACCGGGTAAAGCTTCAAGAATGTAAACAATTAATATATTTTTTTGACTTACGTATTGATGTACTTTTTACACGCTGTGCTATACCCCTTTCGCACCTGACTTATACGATCGTGAGTTCAAACTTCAAAAAAATCTGAGATCGCGCGTAATCTGTTTCGTCGCGCGCGCCCGGATCCACGATCGTGTGTTTGTCAAATAACCAATTAGAAGCCGTTTCGCGTCATTCTCGGGTCAGTCAGTATGTTCGCTGGTGTGGCCAAAATGGCGGTGGTTCTCGATCCCCGAAATAAGCACCCTAAGTATTTGTATTAATTTAATAGTTTTATTGCTTTGTTTGATTAGATAAATGTTTCTACTTAATCTTTATTAATATGATAATCAATTAGTATAGAGTTATTTAAATTATTTCACACTTCCGTCGACCTGCTTCGTGTGAAAACTTGCAACTCACTTACGTGAGCTCCCGGGATTATTTGTACCTACTCATGAAAATGAGTTGCGTATATTTACCTTTTCTCACTTAGTAAATCTAAGTGTTACTTTATTTTTCAGGTGTGTTATTGAATCATGAGCACATTCTTGACAATTCCAGGAACGGATAATGCTTAAATATTGACATTGATGAGGGTAACGAGGAATTTTGTGCTGCACCAGATGTGAGTGAAGATGAAACGCCTGTGAAGGAGTATCCCTTTTCACAGGGTTCAAACAAGAGATATTCTAATTTAGTACTTCTTAATCATGATCTTGATGGGTCCTCACGATCATCATCATCATCACAGACCAAAAAAACAACAAAATACAAACAAAAAAAAAACATTTTAAAATGACGAGCCGCCAACGTGGAGCCTGAGGAGGAAAACCGATTATATTGATAAATCTCATAACTACCTCATCATCATCATCATCATCATAAGCCAAAAAAAGATCACCTGTCAAATATATTGTTTAGCTATGATAACTATGATGATACTCAATGCTCCAAAGCTTAACAAGCTATAATTCCATGGGTATGGGTAGAGTAGACGTTCTTGATGAGTCCATGGACTATAACCGTTCTGAAGTGGTGTGACAGTTTCACAGACTTGCCTATGGTGAATGATGTGATATGTTGGCAGCTGGAGCAGTAACTAGAGGGATAAGAGACCTAATCAAAGTTTCAGGAACTGAAAATATAAATGAGAGCACTAGGATTTGGAGTTGCTGTAACTTTGATTAATACCTCCGATAGAGAACAGCGTGCTTTATCTCTTATCATATCACGATCATCAGCAGCAGGTAAATACAAGTACAAGCCTGCAAATAATCTATCCTAGGGAAAGAAATATGATTTACCCATTTTCGGCGAATTGAAAGATCCTCGAGTTTCTCGTCGCAAATCACGTACTAAAATTAGATAATGAAAATGCAACGTGTCCTTACCCATGTATGAGTCGCGGTAAAGACTGTTTCTACCTCTATCACGTTAATTCCTAATATCGAGGGACTGATGAAGTTATATCAAGCACTTGAATGTTAATTTTGATCTCATGTATTAACATGCGAGAAGACCTAAATTGTTTACTGCCTAAAAGGCATCTAAGCTTACATCTATCTTTACAGACGGGCCCAATACAATAGAAGAGCTACATAGCCATCCTTCTGCATCCTCCATTAGAAATACATTTATTTAGTGTAACACAATACCTACGAGTAGCGTTATCCTTGTGAATACACATAGAGAACAGCGAAATAATACCTACATGTTTTTAATTTAATGTCAATCTCGTTTACTTATTAATATTTTAGAATACCTATTCTGTTAGTGACTATAAGGCATGTTTTATTGTTTGTTAGTTTATAAATAACTATGAAAATACTCTCAATATTTAAAAAAATTGTAAAGACTGGCAATACGGCTGAAAAAGTAGAAAAAGACAAATTTTGTAAAATACTAGTGTGTTATGTCTAAATTAGCAAAATAATCGTTGATTTTAGTGAATTTATTGTTTAATTATAAAACGATGAATTAACCTAGCCAATAATAACGTCAAATAATGAGAAAAAACATACTAAAACACTGCAAAGTTAACCTAACTCACGATCGTGCGTAGGTTGAAGTAAGCCCGGGAACTCACGATCGTGCGGCATGCTTTCCTAAAACCCTGCATAGGATGGATTTTTTTCACTATTTTTCCCTTAAACTGAAGGCCTTAAGTATTATTATTTTTGATAAATATAGCCGTAAGGAGGGAGAAAAAGTTTCAGGTGCGAAAGGGATACAAGTAATGAAAATGAGAAGTATGTATTGGGAACCCGTCACTTGTCCGAAATTTACTACTCCGAATTTCATTTGACTGAAAACTATTGACCAACATTTCATTTGCCAGATGTATTGTTTGACATATTTTTAACTCGTCGAAGTACACACATCAAAAGTGTCTAGGGATATCTCAAGCATTTTCATACAAAGTATAGCTATTGGGGAGGCTGTAAAAATTAAAATATTGATACCAACGTAGAAATTTTTAGGACACAGAAACTGCTATATCTGCCCTTTCAGATTGTATAAAGAAATTCATTGTGGTAGCATTATTGTACAATCGTAAGGACGTTAAAAAAAGACAGATTTTTCTTTTAAAAGGTTTCAAAATTTTAGCAAAATCAAACGTTTTTTTTGTAATATTCTTAACCTTTATCTTATGCCTGCTTCCTCGAGTTATTCTAAGATAATGCTGAGCATTATCTAATATCTTTGATTTTGCTAAAATTTTGAAACCTTTTAAAAGAAAAATCTGTCTTTTTTTTAACGTCCTTACGATTGTACAATAATGCTACCACAATGAATTTCTTTATACAATCTGAAAGGGCAGATATAGCAGGTTCTGTGTCCTAAAAATTTCTACGTTGGTATCAATATTTTAATTTTTACAGCCTCCCCAATAGCTATACTTTGTATGAAAATGCTTGAGATATCCCTAGACACTTTTGATGTGTGTATCTTTTGACATAAGTGTCGTTATACCGAACTACGTTAAACCGAATTTCAGAATAAACTTTTTACTATTGCCCGAAGTCTTTTTCCAACTTTTTTCATTTACCAGATGACTTATTTGGCATATGATCACTTTGCCTAAATCACATTTTACCGAATATTACTAGGCCACAACTACTGTATGATAACGTTCAACGTCTCGTTAATGTTGATTTTCAGTAATTTTAACATCAGGGCGAATCCGACTCAGTCAACCCCGACACCACGTGATACTTGTTTTGCCCTACCCCAAGAGTGTTATTTAAAAGCGCGTAGGCATGAAGGGGCGAGGCGGCCCGCGGGCTGAGGAGCAGTGGCTATGAGCGAGGTGCCGCGGCTGAGGCTGGCCGGCGAAGCCGCCCAACAAGCCGAAGCTGTGGTACTGAGCGAAAGCCATCTGCGACGATTAGCACGCGAGGAACCACCGGAGCCCCGTAATGCCGGAGCCGTGACAGAATTCTTGTGTTTTCCTTAAACTTGCATGTTGAAGACTTGCAAGCCGTTTGCCTTTTTTATTTTAAATTCAAAAATTCCTTGACTGCTTTTATGCTGCTTGCATTAAACCCGTAACTTTTTTATGATCTTTTGGTAAACTAAAAATATGGCAATCAAAACAGTGGTCTAATGATTGTTCTGGAAAACAATACTTCGGACAATTGTTATTTCGGCCAATCATCACTTCGGTAAAACGTTTTGTGGCCTAATGAAACGTCTGGCAAACGAAAAAAATCCAGTTGATATTTGGTCAACTGATACAGTGGCAAACGTCATTTCGGGAAAATGAAAAAATGCCGAACGAAAAAAAACGAAACGTTTTCGGGAAAATGAAATTCGGGAAAAGAAAATTCGGTCTTATGATAGGTAACCGTATGTATTGCATGTAAACTTTTAGAAGTGATTATGAAAAGTCAGTAAAAAAATGATGTAAGAAACACTTCATGTTACTCTACCACCGGTTCGGATGTTGATTCTATCGAGAAGTATCCGGCAAGAAACTCTAAAGTTACTCTTCTCAATATTCATGGTTTGTTCAAAATTAGGTATTGAAGTGACAGAGTACAGTAGTAACAAAATGTTCAGAGGAGTAGTTATCCTAAAATGACCACAAACTCTTGTCATTAAAATAATCTTTAACAATATAATAAATAGCCTTGCTTCATCAATTATACTTCACTGGTTCTTCCGAAAGATTAATTACTTGTAGTAGTGCCCTTGTACTGCCGTTGTCACAATGTTTAAAGCAATGGATATTGAACTATGGCTTAATGCCGGCATAAAGCCAAAAAAAAAAAAGAACTTTTGAACTGACAACCCCGGTTTCACCTCACGTCATAGCTGCTCCTGCACCTCATTCTTTGTTCTTGTGCGCCGTTGCTTACATCTCATCATGAACGACAAGGAAGTTTTAGATAGACTTTCTCGTCTAGAGGAAAAATTACATCGACGTCGACGGAGATCTCCTTCAACTAGCTCGGATTCAGAATCGCCTCCGCCAAAACGGACGCGCCGGCGAATGATTAGTGATTCATCGGATAATGTATCGGACAGCGAATCGAATAAAGGTAACTAAGGTAGTATCTAACAGTGTTAAAAAACAGTATTTACTAGTTTAATGTACATTTGAGTACAATTCAGTGAATAATTGTGACCTATTTAATTGTAGTATCATTCTACCCTCAAAGTTGCAAGTATTGCCTGGATGGCGTACGCAACTAAAAAACTTAACACTACAAGTGTATACTGTATGTTGCACGTAGTGATTAACTATAAAAGCACTTCAAGAAGTGTTTTTTATATCAAAGTTGCAAGTGTTAACTGTATGTTACACGCAACTACCTACGACCTAACTTCCCCTTACGTTCGGTTACGTCGAACAAAATTTTAAATGTCGGTCATTATTTCAGTTGCTGAACTGACTCCGGTGGTCACAGAAGATATATTCTCGATACTGGGAATAATAAAAAAGTTTGGTGAGGAAATTCATACACATATAGCGGTCCGCTGGAATAACATTCTGCAAAAAGGTATAAAAAAGGAAATTCGATCGGATTTAATTAAAACTTACCTACCGCCAGAAAATTGCACATTTATATCTCCTCCAAGGTTAAACGAAGAAATAAAGGCAGCAGTTCAAGAATCTGCCATCAAACGAGATTCAAAATTGGAACAAAAACAGTTACAGCTTGGAGCAGGTATAACATGCATAGGCAGAGCTATTGACTTAGTTCAAAAAATTCCTGATAAAACTTTGAGAGATCAGATCATCAAATATCTGGGTGACAGTGGTCAAATTCTAACTGATTTGCATTATTTAGAATCTCTCACAAGGAGGTCTCTCTTAGGCCAAGGCCTCAATAAAAGTACAAAAGACGCCTTGAGAGATTTACCTAGAGATGACCTATTATTCGGAGAGGCACTATCCGAGAAGTTGAGAGCTGTTAAAGCGTGCTCAAAATCAGCAAACGACATAAAAGTCAAGCAACAAAAGCCGCTTCCATTACGACCTAAGCAAGATTCAAGGTCGAGTGGTAGCTATCGAACTGGATCAGCTTTAAACTGGAGGGGCTCGTCTCGCCGGTCCGCACAGCCATACGGCTCAGGCAGCGTTCCGGGACCATCCACCCGCAGCGACAGCAGCCCCACATCGGGCGCAGACGAGCCAGCGCCCACAACGAGTCAAGCGGACCTAAATCACGCCCAGGTATATGCTGGAAGAATAAAGCATTTTTATAATATGTGGAGTCAAATTACTGATGACAAGATTGTTCTGTCATGGGTAAAAGGATATAAAATACCATTCACACAAGATGTTTATCAATTTAAGCCATTAGTTACATTACCTCATAATAAACAAGAGAACGATTTTTTTGTTAATGAAATTCAGCGATTAAGTGACTTAGGCGTCATTAATGAATGCTTACCCTGTGCAGGCCAGTTTGTGTCAAATATATTCTTGACTGACAAACCAAATGGTGGTAAACGACTAATTCTTAACTTGAAGTCATTAAATAAATTTATAGATACTAACCATTTTAAATTAGAGGACGTCAGAACAGCCTTAAAACTAATGCAAAAAGACTGTTTTTTATGTACCATAGACCTAAAAGACGCCTATTTTCTCATTAACATACATAGAGAATTTAGAAAGTTTTTGAGATTTCAATACAAATCAGTTCTTTATGAATTTTCGTGCCTACCCTTTGGTCTCAATGTCGCACCTTTTGTTTTTACTAAGTTAATGAAACCCGTGATGCAATTTCTACGTAAATTGAATTATTTATCAGTTAATTATTTAGATGATTTTTTAATCCTTGGCTATTCGCGGGAAGACTGTTTGAAAAACAAAAATACGACTGAGTCTCTTTTGAAATCTTTGGGCTTTGTTATAAATTATGAAAAAAGTGTACTTACCCCCAAAAAATCTTGCCAATTCTTAGGTTTCATTCTAGATTCCAAGTCATTCACGATCTCCCTTCCGGAAACGAAACGACTGCGTATTAAGTTAGAAGTCCAAAAGTTTATGAAGACCTATAGTTGCTCTGTTAGGTCTTTTGCAAGATTTTTAGGGTTGCTAACTTCAGCGTGCCCGGCAGTAGCTTACGGTTGGGGTCATACAAAGTTGTTTGAACGAGTTAAGTTCTTACAGTTGAAAAACGATGAAGATTATGACAAAACACTTGTCATTCCGAATTATTTACAAAAAGAGTTCCAATGGTGGTTACGTACTTACGTAATATTGACACAACTTTTAATAACATACGTCAGAATAACTTTGTAACGGAAATCTTTTCCGATGCCTCAATGACGGGCTGGGGCGCTGCTTGTGGTAGTAAGAAGGCAAATGGTGTCTGGTCTGATGAAGAAAGCAAAAAACACATCAATGAGTTAGAACTTTTAGCAGCGTTTTTTGCTTTGAAAATCTTCGCAAAGGATTATCAAAATTCTGAAATAATTATTCGAATTGACAATAAGACAGCAATTTCTTACATAAATAGAATGGGTGGAGTGCAATATCCTCATCTAAATCGGATAGCCAAAGAAATATGGGATTTATGCGAAATAAGAAACAATTTTTTATTTGCGTCTTATATAAAATCTTCAGAAAATGTTGTTACTGACAGGGAGTCACGAAAGACTTACTCGGATACGGAATGGGTATTAGACCAGTCAGCATTTGACCGCATTGTGCATAATTTTTCAATTCCTGAAATAGATATGTTTGCAAGTCGTTTAAATCATAAGTGTTCCAAATATATATCCTGGCATGGTGATCCCAGTGCTTTTAAAATAGATGCTTTTACCGTCAATTGGGACAGTTATTATTTTTACGCTTTCCCACCCTTTTCAATGATTTTGAAAGTTTTATCAAAGATAATAACAGACAGGGCAACCGGCATTGTAGTTGCTCCTCATTGGCCAAACCAGCCCTGGTTTCCATTATTCAAGAGATTGTGCATATCAAGGTTATTAATACTAGATCCTGATCCCAATTTATTATCATCTCCTTTCAGGAAGCTGCACCCTCTCCACAAAACACTATCTTTGATGGTAGGAGTTTTGTCCGGGAAGCGTTCTTGAGAAGAGGAGCACCTACAGAAGCCTTGGAATTATTGTTAGATTCACTGTCTCCTAACACGTTTAAACAATACCAATCAGCATTGAAAAAATGGGAAGGTTTTTGTTCAAAAAATAATTATGATTGCTATAATTCAGATGTAAAAATAATTTTACAGTTTTTGTCCATGAGTTTTCATAAGGGTGCAAAATATGGAACGATTAATAGCTATCGATCCGCGTTATCTTTGATATTAGGTAACCAGGCCAAAAATGATTTGATATCACGGTTTTTAAAAGGAGTCTTTAGAAGAGCGCCTCCTCTTCCCAAATATGATCATACATGGGACCCTTCCATTGTTCTAAATAAATTGGGCACTTATTATCCCAATGTTCACTTATCCTTGGAAATGCTATCTAAGAAATTAGTAACTTTGCTAGCATTGATAACGGCCCATAGAGTACAGACTCTATCATTAATTAAAGTATCAAATATTGAAGTTCAGGAAAATCAGATTTTAATCAAGATTCCAGACCTAGTTAAGACCTCAGGTATTAACAGATCTCAACCGCTCTTAGTCCTTCCATATTTTGTAGATAAACCAGAAATTTGCCCAGCAAAAGCTTTGTTTTCATACATAGAAAAAACTGAGTCTCTTAGGGCAATCAATCAGGTTGATTATCTTTTTCTTACCACTAAGAAGCCACATTCCAAAGTGTCGTCTTAAACCTTAAGTAAGTGGATAAAAGCTATGTTACACGAGAGCGGAGTGAATACTGATATTTTCACCGCTCACAGCACTCGGCACGCGGCCACGTCAGCGGCCCGGCGCCGCGGCGTCAATCTCCAGCTCATCCGCCGCACGGCGGGCTGGACCGGTGCCTCAAAAGTATTTGCTGCCTTTTATAACAGGCCTATAGTTGATAATACTTTGAAAAAAGACTTTGCTAATTCCTTAATTAATTAATATTTTGAATTGTCTTTAGAATTTACCTCCTTTTTGTTATTTATTAATTATCATTGATAAAAATAAATGTTTTGTGTGATTTAAATAGTAATTTATTTTCATGCTCTGAACATCTACAAGTAATTAATCTTTCGGAAGAACCAGTGAAGTATAATTAACTATTAAAAGAACTTACCTGTAAGGAAGTTCAATAGTAATTATACGAGCTGGTTCTTCCGAAAGATTACAATAAAAACCCGCCCTACCCATGTTAGTCCTAAGCAACTACCATTGCAGCCCCTAGAGAGAAATATGAAAATAAATTCGGAGCTTGCTTTGTACTAAATGAGGTGCAGGAGCAGCTATGACGTGAGGTGAAACCGGGGTTGTCAGTTCAAAAGTTTTTTTTTTTTTTTGGCTTTATGCCGGAATTAAGCCATAGTTCAATATCCATTGCTTTAAACATTGTGACAACGGCAGTACAAGGGCACTACTACAAGTAATTAATCTTTCGGAAGAACCAGCTCGTATAATTACTATTGAACTTCCTTACAGGTAAGTTCTTTTAATAGTTAATTATTGTGATTTAATTTGCCTACTTAGCTTGCTAGGGAACATCAAAAATCAGTGTAGCGAATCACTTAAATAAACTGTACGCAAATAAACAAAGTGCTACTTTAATTACCGCCTTTATTTTTAAAGGGAGTAAGCGGCGTTTTGTTTAAACTCCCTTTGCAGCTGCGAACACGGACAAAGCAAGAAGTTGATTTACGGGCCTAGTGACACGCCGGGGAATGTCGGAAAAAACATTGATTAATGAGTCCAGGGTACATAAACAACGTCTGACTTTGCCCCGGCCGAAAACTAACATGTTTCCAGTTTACTCGACTATAGTCGTTTTTGCCCGGTTTCTTTTGTGGATACGGGTAATTTTCGTAACGTGTGCTATGAGGAAAGAGGTGTCAGGTTTTTTGGTAAATATGCATCAAACTGCCGTCCTATAGTATCTGGTTCCAATTCGTACTTAGTCAGTCCTGAGTTTTCGCTAATCACTTATAATATAACATACGCTCACAACTATATCGCAAGTAAAAGGTCATACTGACCGGCTTTCAGTAATAATGACTGGCTTGATCAATTCAAACTAACTATGATCTATTAAGCTGACTGCAAGCGCGCATAGGAATTGCTTAGAACAAATTTTTGTCAAAAGTGGTAGACCACTTTCTTGGCTGACTGTACCATACGGTTTCGGGGGCCACAAAATTAAAAAATATATTCTATTTTTGGCTGTTGTCATTTGACAACCAAACATCGATTATTTTAATTTCCCATCCCGAATTCTGACACCTGATGAAGTCTGCCAACTCCAGTTACAAAGGTGTGCATTGTTACTTGAAATTAATTAAAGGCTCTGATGTTCATTAGCTGAATAGTCTTTCTCATGCTAATTTTCAACTAATTAGAATAAGTTCTCTTTAAAGGACATCAAGTAGCAGTAATTACAAACCCAGGCAAGTGCGTATCAAAGTGCGTACCGCACGTTACATGAAGTTATAGTTTATAAAAGCTAAAATGTAATGTGAAATTATGTGACTATTCGCCGATAATTTTGCGTGTGCTACAAATAAACTTATTATTTTCTTACCAAAGGAAAAAAAATACTTTTTGTTTTTTTAGAAGCAAATTAAAAAACACGTTTAAAAATAAATAAAAAATGTAGGACCTACCCAAACATGTCGATATCATATTATTTTACGAGAAGAAGCAGCAGTTTGGCAAGGACTGCTGAATGTGAGCTGCAAACTTGAAAATTAGGCTGCCATTGTGGGAGCGCTGAACTGCGGTGAGCCTACATCGAGCCGTATAAATTTCGCTGTTTGCAGGGTATGCAAATTCAAGCTCTTCCTACTTTTTGTTACCTTATTTGTTTTTTCTCCTGGATTTTTTGGTTCACACATAGGGTTATGTGCATGAAAAATCTTTTCCAATACCTCTGGGAAATCTTAATCATGTCACGTCTAAATTCGGAGATATTGTATGATTTGTTAGAGCTGTTAAAGACATATATTTACACAGCCAGCCGGTGCGAGGTGGTGGATTTGAGTCCGAAGTCCCTATGGTCTGCGATTTTAAACTTAAATGCATTATGCATTGCATGCACAATTACGTAACTGAGTCTCCTTTCTGGAGACTTAAGGGGCCCATTTTGTTTCACCTAAAGTTGTTTTTCCGAAATTGTTCTTCCTACCGATTTTCCTACCTTTTGACTTGCCGAATGATCACTCTTCCTAAAATTTTTAGTACTAAAGTTTTCCTTCATACTTTTCATAGTACTAATGACGATTGAAGATGTTCGTAATGCTTATGCTTCAAAACTTCAATTAATAATATTTGAACTCCTAATGTTGTCCCCAACGCACTCTATTTTAAGTCATATTATTCCCATACTTCAATGCGGGTGGTGTCTCTTTTTGAAAATACTGAAAGCCGTTCGAATTACCTATAGTCATCATTAATAATTTCATTTGGTTTTAGTCTTAATTTATGTAATTTAATTCATATTTTTATTAATTTAATTTATCTCTTTGACGATCTCATTTAAAATTCCTATATTATGACATTTATGTAGCTTATAGTGAAATTTTATATGAGAAATAAATAATCTGATCTAATCTAATTTTTATTAAATTACCGAATCGGTCGATAACAAGGTAAAAAACTTGCTACCCTGCGTTTTTCTGAGTTCAACGTTTAGGATATAATCGTAAGCATAATGTAAGTATAATATGAACAAGACGAACAACAGCCTTCATACTAATATGTGTATTCAAACTAAATAGACGGATGATATCACACTGACTTCATTAGTACCTACCTACATACAGTTATCCCCTTCTCTCTCCCACGCGCAAATTGGACGGTTCACCACTTAGGACTAACGTGCCCAAATTGCAACACACCTCTACAATATATGGCTGCCCTTATCACCCGGGAGCATATATGGAAACCCTACTTCAAAACGTCCCCGCAGGCTGTGACGAACTGAGATAGCATTTCAAACCGATAAACACGCGTTAATGCTACTTCAACGCGTCTCAGACGGTGACATATCGGAGTAGGGTTTCTAGGTTATACGCGTTTAGATGTGCTATGTTGAATGACGGCATAAGATTTTCCAGTTCTTTACGCAATAAAATATTCTAGAAAAGCTAACGCCATAATCTTAAATCTTTTGTAATGCTAACAATGTATTTTTATTTTTTTAATAACCCTCTAGATCCCACTGCTGGGCAAAGGTATTTTTCATATAGAAATAACTTTCTTTTAGTGAATCAATCCACCTTTTCAAGGTGGATTTGCCTATTACCTATTACATATTGCCTATTACCTATCCTACTAATATTATAAATGCGAAAGTATGTATGTGTGGATGTGCCGTGTTGCTTATTGGTTTACCTTACTTGACTACAAATTGAGTATTAATTATCGACATTACCGTTGAGGTTGCGAATCGGCTGAGTTTCCAACACATCACCATCTGAGACGTCATCATGATGTCGTCCACGCCGTATCCGGCAACGTCGACTCCAGCAAAACCTTTCAGGTTAGATCTTACTTGCGATGGACTCTGATGTGCTAAACCAAACTTCGTCTTGAAGACAGCTACAAGGCGCTCAGGATAACTGGCCAGCTGAATTTAGTCGGATATATATTGGTAGTAGCATTTGTAATGTTAACTCCATCGTCATAGCCTGCTGGGTTGTACTGTGATTTCCATATACGCCTCCCGGGATATTGCGCTGTTATTAACATGACGAAGTTTAGAGACTGGTGGAACAAAGCACAAAGCACGACTGAGTTTATTTTACAACGGATATTGTTAACATAATAATATCAGATTTGTTACCAGAACTACTGCTTTGTGAAACTAACGAAGTTTCGTGAAACTTTTGGTTGCTGAAAATAATTATGTGAAAACAACGTACTTCAATTAACCGAATCTGAATAATAAATTATTAAGGTATGGGTGGATTTTCTGACCTTCAGAAGCCAAAACAGACGGTTTGGCCGAAAAAATGTTACTTCTAGATTCAAAAAGTTTTATGTAAAACGTAAAAAGCTATTAACACACATGTTAAAAATGCATAGATACATTTTAACACTACTGTACGATATTTTGCTTTTACTCGTATGTTTATTATTTCCTTTTTGAGTTAACTCTGCCACGTTATTGGATAATGGTACTAGCGGGGATAATCCATCATAGTGCATATTAAAACAGAAATACGTGTTAAACAGAAAGACGAGAATGGTCCAGTCGAATTAATAACTTAAGCCAGAATGGATTGGCTATTTTAACTTAACAGAAGTAACGATACATCGTTACTTAACTATATTTTGAAACATATTGAGGTAAGATGAACTATAGTCCATCAGGTAGAACAAATAAGAAAGCTTAACTGAGTAACCAGAGTTGTCGGAAGACTGCGATAACCTGCTGAATAACGACACCCCCTTTTTTATCTTAAATTGACAATTAAATAAGTTATTTCGAAAAACATTCATGTCATAAGCGTAGGTGAGTCATAGATGCAAGTAAGTATATACTAGGCAACAAACTAGGTAGTCTAGAACGTAATACGAGTTAAGCCCTAATTTGGTTCAGAGCAATAATATTTTGCACAGTGCAAATTACACCAACACAGCGGCTGTTTATCACGAACATCGGGACGAACGGCCTCGAGCCAACGCATTATTCCTCGTCAGGAGACATCCTGTATTCTTGTTAGAATGAATGCCTTTTTTAGGTATACAACCTTATTTAAAGTAGCCTTATTGTCATTATCATTCGCTTCTACAAGATGTCCGCTGCTGAACCTAAACCTCCCCTATTTTGATGAAGTTTATGGTATGTACTTACAGCGCATTTTAAGGTTTACGATTAAAATGATATTAACAGTAGTATATTCATTATTGAAGCCCTGTCATCTGAATACCAGTGTGAAATAGAGGATTTCTATTTAAACTAAATGTGACAGATAAATTTGTTGAAACTTAATCAAAGTGAAACTGACAATATCAGTTCTACTGGAATGTTGCGACTGAGATGTTGTGGTATTGTCCTAACTTTGAGTGTCGACGACGATTGGGTAGTAGAGATTGTCTCATTTTAACTGAACGCACCTTAAATATTTTCATGCCACTTGCAAAGCAGAGTTCATATTATAATGTGGCATTTCATTTGTTATTAATTCAGGCACAATATGACACAATAGTATTAGCCTGATAGATTTCATCCCATCGATACAGTCAGTCCATCAGAAAAACTCTACCTTTGTATGATAAATAAATCATAGTACATTAGGTACAACATCAAAGAAAAAAGAAAATTGAGTTAGAACTTTTTATGAAATAAATTTGAGAAGCATAGCTGGATAAGTCTTTTCAGAATCACCTTACAACATTTCTTAGTTAACTTAGTATCTCATATCTCATCGTGAACATTTTAATAAGACAGTCTATTAAATTTTCTCGCAAATGTTGAATCTTCGCTTGCATGTATCCCACTAACCTAAATTACTTCCGACATCCTACAAATTAAGTGCAGAAACGAGGAACCGACTCCGCGCGAAGTATTCAGAAAGTAACATTAATAATTAAAGCGAAATTAGTTAGCACGGGTCTTTAATTACGCCGCATGCATTTTACATTTAAGGAGACAGGTTGAGTGATTTATATTTATTATTGAATGAAAATGTGACTGTCTGTCTCTTAAACTAAGCAAAATCGTAGAACACACATGGGAGTGATTTTGATACATCTTGATATGAGGAGTCTAAATTTTAGCTTTAGACGTACTAAATACTTCCGTTTTTACTTTTACGCTTTACTTCCTGGTCACTCTATTATTATGTGTATGTTTATTATGTGGTTAAAATTAAGATTCCCGACGATTCGAAAGTACTGTGGATGGTCTACTTGAATAAAGAAATATTGAATTGAATTGATCAAAAGCACAACTTATTTTGTACTATTTATTACCACTGTGGCATGTCGGGTTGTTCATAAACAGGTTAAGAATGTGATTGTGATCGACATATGCGTTCGTATATCGATGACTGGTTTTTTAGAGTAAGGCTGCGTTTCTACCAGCGCCATTACCGAGCGCTCAATGAAGCGATTCCATTGGTTCTTAAAAACACATTCCTCCTAACGCATCCCCGATGGGAACGCAGCCTAAGGGTCTTGAAATCAATGTAGGATGTCAGGATGTTTTTAAAGATTCTCAAATGTAACCTACAAATGGGGCACTGTCTGCTAAGATAACAGGCAGAGATCGATTTGCAATACCAATAACAATGTTTTCAATTTGTAACTAGGCAAACTGTTTATATTTACGCAGAATAAAGGTTTACACATAAATTTGCACCCTATTGAATTTCCTTACGTGAAGGGACTTCGAAAACCTCAGGCATACAGGTTGCTCACATCTGCGGTAAACTCTTTGTTTTTATTTCCACAGCAATTTATGCTAAACATCTGATATATTCGGGCTCAAACGATTGGCCCAAAGACATTTGTATGTAAACCAGTACAACATCTGTCGAGTTGACCTTTTCCCTTTGATTTATGTATAGGTTCATATTTTATATTTCGTAGGACTAGACTAAGTGGTTTTCAAACAGTAAGCTAAAAGGAGGAGGGAAGTTAAAATTTTAGGTGAACTTTGGCGCACCCGATATACCTTTTCCTCCGACAATCGCATCATAGTTGTGGTATGGATTGTGTAATTTAGCCTATATGTCTTAGACGCACATTTGCGACGTTTGCAGCAAGGAATAGAGAGGAGTTTAGGTTTAAAATTTAATGTATTTTAGTCCTAAATTAATTGGAATTCAGTCCAAATTACAATAAAGATCCAATACAGACGATCGAATGCCAATCTTGTCCCCATTGTAGAACTCTGTTACCCATCCATCACTTTATTCAGGGTCTCCAAACAAAGCCGGCAAAAGTCAGCCACTAGGATTGATGGTACAGAAAAACGTTATCAAGATCCGCCTAAAGCGATTTCTTCAATCCTAGCCTAAACTAATAAAACCTGCGTTTTTGCGGGTGACAGATTTTTCTGACTAAACCGTCTTAGGTACGTCCAAAAAGACGACCAGTAAATTACGATTTACATCAAACGGTGCACACTGAAACGACACACACAAATGACGATGAAGAAAATTAAGGCGTCAGTACAGGAAATAAAACACAAAATTGTATGTAATTTCTCGACCACCATAAAAACTTTGTCCTAAGAGGCGGGAAAAAAGGTAAAAAAGGACTGTGCATAGTATTTGGCAGCATTGAAACTGTTTTGTGTTAAAGTGGAGACCACGAATCGGAGAACGCAATATATGGCGCCCTCTAGCCCAAAGGACCGAAGACCAGAGGAAGGTGGACAAAGACTGGATGCGAAAGGCTCCAAATCATAGTATGGCGTACCGTGGAAGAGGCCTATGTTCAGCAGTGAACCACGAGGGGCTGATGATGAGGTTGGCAAAGTGGGGTAGTATTTTTCTCGATTATTCGCTATTAGGATGATGAGCTGGTGTTGCTCAATAATATACATTACTTACAAGCTAGATGTTATTTTATTGATGCTTTAACTTTCTAAAGTTTTATCCGGCATACGGCGCCGTTTGGTGTAAATCCTACTTTACTCGTCTTCTCTTCGTATTTTTGTTTAGCGCTCGTTGAATGGGTAAGAACAGGAACTTTTATTTCCTCCACATGGTTCCGACCTCATATTTACAACGCACAATGATAATTATACCTCGTCTCGCTGAATCTTATAATAACGTTCTTGGAAGCGTAAACTTCTTTCACTGGAAGAAGAGTTAGCTTGTTATACTTTAAGCTTGTAACTCTTAGAAAAGAATGATTAAGTAACAAACACAAAATAACATAGATTTTTTTTAATATAATTTTTTTTCAGTTTGATTGGATAATTCGGTTGAAAAGCCTGGCGCAAGCATCAACGCATAGCTTAAACTACTGTACTTTGAAACTTGAAATTTCGTACAGGAGAGGTTCCTTCCATGGTGTTTTTTTAGAAATTTTATCTCTAAGGGCACCCCCTTAAGGACTGAATATCTTAAAATCCGTTCAATAATAAAAGTACAACTGTGCAAAGCCGGGGCAGGCCGCTAGTGTTCCACAATTTCCTTAAAAAAATATTTTCGTTAACCAATATCCCATTAATAAGAAATTAATGGGATAATTGGCTCCTTACTTTTTTTGACTTCCCAGCTTTTCAGATTTCCAACAGAGATTAATGAGTATTAAGGCTATTAAGAGGTATTATAGACAATTTAATATTCAATATTTTAAAGGCAGGGCCGGCGGATGAACATCCAATATTCCAATCAACGGCTGGAGGTATCAGAGGACATAATCCCTACGGGAGTGCCTCTTATCGACCGCATCGTAAACTAGCAGATTACACAGGGAGGGAGATAAGCCTTAATTATAGAAAAGGTGTTTGCACAGGGTACCAGATTGCTTGTCTGTAGTAGGCAATATAGTCACTCAAATATGATCATTCTCCTAAGATAATTGAGACAGCTTTTACCTATTACCTAATAGCACGTCAATTTTTGTTGTTATAAAAAATCAAAAGGGTTTGCTTGAGTATAATTTGGTAATGGCATCTCGAAGGTGCTGTTTATATCCTTAAAACTAAAACAAATGCAGCAATTATCGTTTAAGCTACTCTAGCTAACTTTGTGCCACACTTAAAATATTAACTCGAGAATGAGACGGTTTATCCTTTGTTGAAATGGTAGTGAGCATGGTTTTTTACTTAAATTTAAATTAGTAGATTATTATCTCAGAGTGAATGAGTATATTAAGAGTACGTTTATTAAGAGCAATGGATTTTGTTCAATAATATAAAATATATTTGAATGGATAACAATTAAGTCTCTGACAAGTTTCTCGTAATATTATCTGGTTTGCAGGCGTAATGGGTAGGGGTCCTGCTTATGGCACCGAGAGTCGTGGGTTTTCTGTTTCTGAGTAGTTTAATCTAAATTACTGTGTTTCATATTATTCGTATTCAGGAATATTACAGTATGTTTATGAGTCCATGATACCCGTAGCATAATAATTATAATTAGAAGCCTTTATAATAGCATAGAGGAGTGTACTTCAAGCTCTGCTTTGTTTAAGCTCAACTTATTTTTATGTAAATGTGCCCCAATTATTCATATATCTTTAGTTATTTATTTAAAAAAGCTAAGCAACCGTCCGAAACCCGGGTAGTAGATTCCCAATATGTTTTAACTTCTCAACCTCAATCTGAAACTGCTTCAAATGGTGTAACCTTTTAAACTCATTTAGTTTTAGTACCTCTAACTCATTACTAGCATTAATAGTAGCCGAGAAAGCGCCAAGCTCTGAAGCTGTGATTATGTAGCGTTATGAAGTTATTAACTGCTCTCATGTACAACGATCTCATTTTCTTTGGGGAAATTAAGCTATACTAATGTTCTCTCTCGGTCATTAGATAATATTATGCTCAAGATAGAAAAATAATGTTACAGTGCTTCATGATTTAAAAGATGGTGAATTAGCAAATTCTTATTGTGTAAAAAGTTGAGAACTGAGCGTAATTTAATAAAAGGTTGGCATTGCACGATTTAGAACTTATGATGTGCTAGCTTTTCATTCAGCATGTTGAAAATTCAGCAAGTGAGTGGTAAATAATAGATAAATAATACTGGTAGAAGAATTAAGTACTTAGTAGGTAATTGTCTAACAAATAATATCCCAGGTACATTCCAGGCTTGTTAAATCACGGACCTTTCTCAAGGACGTGCTTACAAAGAAGAAATTCGAATAAAGAAAATCAAAAAAATAAAAGGAAAATAATCCATCAACCTGACAGCATTGTGTTTAACATTAATGTGGCCCAAGGTGGATAAATTGTTAGCCGGACAACGAGGGATTAGAATGAATAAGAAATCAGGTATTTACAAGGGGTTCAGAGATTTAGGAATTTTTATTAAAGTACAGGCGAGGGCATTCATTCTTGATGATCTAAATGATTATTTAGTAATGTTTAAACCTGTATTGTATGTTTGAATGTGCTTTAACTTCTTCTTGAATCTCTCTTTGTGAGATAAGAATTAGGACTAAATCAAAAATACATTCACAAATACCGCTACTAGTTAGTCTAGTCTAGCTTGTTGTTATTAGTCTAGAACGATAGCATCATAACAACAAGGTCTTATTTTTGATGCCCATCTATGTCACGTTACGTTACGTAGCGCGTAACGTTTCGTTTACGTTAAAAATTGTTTTTGTTCTGTCATTAATTATCATCATCTGGCGTCTGCTATTCTGCTTTTCTACCTCCATTTGTACGGTTTTGTGCATCCTTCTCTGTGAGGTCACTGCCACGCTTGTCATCGCTTACAACGTCAAACCAACACTTAATGGGTCTACACCTTTTCCCGGGACCCAGAGTAGGCGGCATAAATAGGCATCAATTGTTTCCAACGTAGCTTCGCGGTTTCATTCATATATATCAAATCAAATTAATTTTATCAAATACAGATTTGATCAAATTGATTTGATTTGATATATATGAGTATAGTTAGTTTATTTTACATTGTTACTGAACAATTAGAGTAAAATAAACTAACTAAATCATCGAAATAAAACAACTTTACGGATTCTACTCGCGGTGTTATATTTTCTTTCATTTTCTAACCCGACGTTTCGACTCCTTTACAGCAGTCGTGATCACGGGATGACAAAGATGTTCTATGTTACAAAACAGTACAATTTTTTTTTTTGTTTTATTTCGATGTATAGTGTTCGCGTAAATATTAGAATACATTAACTAAATCATAATTATTTGAGTAATTATTACCAGCCAACAACATCCATAGGATGTATTATTTATACTTAGTTTTTAGTTAAAATGCGCTTCCTGTTACAGTCAAACTTTTTACCTACTTAATAATATAATTCAATTTACCCTGAATTTATTTTTATACACTGAAAACATTCCAAACGATTACCGGGAAATGTCTGACCATCCAAAGAACTTGGGTCGCTATCAAAATTACATCGAAAATTGAATCTACGAGAAAAGCAGCTTTGAATTTCTCGAAGCTTATACATAACATTGTTCGTGGTAAAGGTAGAGCGGTCCCTAGCGGAATGATCGCACATACATGATGTGAACTTGAAACAAGAAGAAAAATAAATAATTCATTACTACAGCCACTTCAAGGATAGTTGAACTCACTACTCGTAGTCGCTTATCTTTTAGTTACAAAGTTTCTTTGGAAATGTGGAGTGCTATAGGGAGGTTTTGAATGAATAATTGTTTTTTCTTTCCCGTCTTATAAATGTTTATAAGTATTCATTCAATTTGGGATATAAATGGTTAGCAAAAAAACGTATTTCCGTTTTATTTGTCCATACTTGTAAGGAATTTTGGTGATGAGGCCACATAAATTGTACTTAAAATATTGTTGTAGCTCAAAATATTGTCAGTTTTCGCTTAGCTGTTAGTTTTTTACTGCGGTAAAACTGATATCTCTAATTAAATTACCTAAATGAAGTTACGATACGTAATAAACAAGCGTTGTCTAAAGTTAAAATATAGAGTTTTGTTAGTCTCTAAGTGGCTAACCATTTTCCGATGTGAGATTTATATGACGCAGAACATAGTTTCTGCTGTAGGTATGTATATACACTGAAAGTATCCATGCTATTTAAATTTCACAGCGGCAGTGACATTTCTTTGTGCAAGTATTCTATCTAGTTGGGCAGCTGCGCCCACGGCCTCATTTTTAACAAGCTTGCCAACTTTGAAATTTTCCACTTGGATTTGTATAAAAACCATCCCCTTTTAAAATCCAGACGAAAACTACTTACTTAACTTTTTTACGTAAGTTTGGAACTGATCTTTTATAGGTTTACTAGCAGCCCGAGTCGGCTTCGCGCGATATAAAATTAAGATTCAGAAGTGCTTTAAACGTAACTTTTCACGAGTTCTTGTAATCATTATACCTAAGCATCAAAACTCTATTGTGCAATCTAGAAAAGTTACACAAGTTTTTGGACCCAGAGAACATCACGCTTTTTATTACAAGAAACGACATATTATGTTTATCAAGGAAAACACTTATTACAACTTTAGTTTTTAGGACCAAAATAATCGGGTATCAGGTAATAAGTATTTTATTACCTGATACCCGATTATTTTGGTTATACTTATACTACTTAGTGGAATTTGTGAAGTTTAATAATTATATTTCTTAGAGAAGGAGCACTTGTTAGAAACCCAAAATTAGCCATGGCAACCCAGCTCAGACAATCGCATGCCGGATGGCGCTACGTGACCAAGCCCGCTGAGCCAGCAATACGCCAGGCAAACGACACTGGATTCTACAATATAAATGGCACTGCTGTACTTTAAAACTTCGTATGTTTCCAGAAACATACTTTAGCAAAGTATCGTGCGGCCGTTGAATTATGGTGAAGCTAATTCGTGAATTTACCGGATATCCCAAAAATAACGTCGAAAGGAAGTCCAGAGATAATATGGTTAGATCTTATTCTATTGAGCTGTAATAGCTTATAATAATTAGAAATATTTTTGGTATTGTGTAAGAAGAAAAAAAAAAAAGGAGACCATTTTTTTCTTTGCCATAGTTGTTACTTCCCAAAATTGTATTCTTCTATGTGACTACGAAATTGCGCCATAATACAGGGCTTTTTTAAAAGTCAGTTAACTTAGCCTTAACCAAAAACTAGCCATAGCTAAAACCTCAGTTATTGTCATCATGAATTCCTATTGAAAAATCATATACTATAGAAACTCAAGCGTTCACACGGCAAATTCTATACAGGAAATTACTAAGCTGTTCCTAAAATACAAACACAAAAAAAAAATATTCAACTACAAATGCCAAGAAAACACGCAGCAGGTCAAACTTAGAAATAACTTTAGCAAAAGCTAAAGAAGAAAAACTTCCGCAACATTTTAAATTAAGATAAAACGGTATGAAAAATGTAAGAATGTTCCGGTAGCTGGCAAACATTGAAACGCCATTAAAATACTTATAAAACGCTGACGGTAACTTCCCTGGACTGTCTGGAATAATGGCTTGTTAAAAAAGATAGATTAAATGGGTATATTTCATTTTTGTTGTGGAATTGTTCCTTGCTGCTAAATAGAGAAGCATACTAAGAACATTTCTGGATATTTTTATTCATTATAAAAAAAATGCATTATTTTTAAACAAACGGTTAGTGAAAAAATATGCGGAATTAAGAGAAAGAGAAATATACAGCTCAACTGTTTCACTCAGTATTTTTGTGAAACAGCGGATACCATTGTACAACATCAATATAATACATTCAGGTATATACTCGTAGATGGTGGACGCATTTGTCGAGCTGCGGGACAGTAGATAAAAGCTCATTAACAAAACCTAAGAAAATATTTACTGTAACTTCTTTATTTAGTATGTTTGTTGCGCCTAGGCATGGCGAACATTTAGAAAAAAAAGAGAGATCTAAGTAAATTTTACAAATAAATAAAATTTCGTTTTTATTTTTAGAAAATCAGTAGGTTTTGACAATTATAAATTAAATGAAGTAGGTGAAATTAGGTCAATGTAGTGTAATTTCATCTGTCACCATGGTTTAGAGATGAGCTCACGTTTACTTTAGCTGTCCTAAATAATGTCTATTGTAGTCTATTTTGAACGAACTAACCACAGGTTATTGTCATGAGATACTTAGGTGAAAAATTAAATAATATTAATTTTATTGGGGACTCTGTACAAACTGGACCTTAAGTTGTGAGTGACCAAAATATACTACAGAAGTACAAAAAAGTAAATTAAAAAAGTCATGTAGGTACGTGAGTCGAATGACGGGTCATGTGAAGCGGGGTCCGCGGCGGCCCGTAATTGGGACATAGCCTTATTGGGACCGCACAAGTTACTCGGCACTGAATTACATTTTTCATTGTTGTTGTCTTTGTCAAAAATGCAGCGTCAATTTTTCAGCTTTTTGCTTTTCACACATACGCCTGTTGGTTTTTTTTTTTTTTGTGGCAATAGGCAATTTGATGACAAGGGTTGAAAATATGAAATGCATAGCGTTTGATTCGTTTTGTATTTCTAACTAACTTTCATAAAAATCTAACTTAATACAAGTGTTTTTTTTAAATGTTTTAACAAACATTGCTTTTCTAATTATTTTAAAATACTTTTCTTTGTTTGTTTGAATATTATTTATTTTTTTAAAGGTGGGGGAAAAACATAATCTTTCGAGGTTGAAAAAAGGGATAGGTAACGTTTATAGTCAACTTAAAATAGATCTGAAAATAACCTGTCACGGATTTCCATTTAGGTAAAACAGAACTGAACTGCTGGGTTATAATTGAACTGACTGAAACAATCAAAAGGAAGGAAGAATATTTCATGAAATTGATAAGGTTCTTATTTTATTTTTGTGCACCTTGAATTGACCACATTTGTCTGATCGAAGATTGACACGTAACTGCAACGTCTTTTGGCGCCCTTATAGAACCCGGAATAATGGGTAAATTTCCAAGTAAAAACCTCCAAGAAAATTGATAGCAGTTGCGTGCCAGTTATTTATTCATTACCGTCAAGCTCGAAGCTTCCTACCCTGATATGAAATCGCATATTAACTTGTCTACTTTCAGGACTCGACGAATTTATGTAGCGCGGAAAATTGTCTTGAGTCCGCTTGATTTACGGCGTACTCACTTTGTATGCATAAAGTTCGAGGACGAGCTCCAGTGAGCCTCAGGCCTCAAGTTATTGCGCTTGAGCAAGCAGTGCAATGAGTACACTTCATTACAGTCGTATCTTAAAGAGAGCAGGGCAGAACGCTGCTGGTTGTACAGTCGCGATCAGACCCAAGTTACCATGAACATCTGAACATTTATTTTCTACATTAATAACTGAACATGACACGCGATATAACTGTCACGTTTAACATATCTGTCACGTGAGTTTTCTACACTCACAGCTAGTGAATTTCATCTGTTCAGAGAATAATGACTAGAAATGAATGTTCAGATATTATTGGTACCTCGAAACTTAGTGGCTGTGAAGCTGAAGTAATTGGTCACCTATTTTGCTTCAATATATGACGGCGACTGTACTATGGGGTAGACAAATTAATAGTTCATAACTTCGTTAGTGCTGAAGTGAGCGTGGCAGTGATGCCTCTCAAAAGAATTGACCAAAGCGCCAATATGTAGCTCCGACCAACAGACATAGAACTGACGTAAGTGAGCGTGTCGTTGCCAGTGAGAATGGATTTGAAACACGAAACAGCATTTATCGAGAGAATGCAAGATGTGACACTAAAACTGGTGATCATTCCCTTTTTTAACTTTAAACCCTATTTCAGACTTATCAAGCGCACAAGTTTACTTAAAAAATATCAATTTTATAAATTTTCCATTAAAGCCTATTCATTTTTAAAGGCAATCAACCCTTACAAAGTTTGAAATAGTTTTCCTTAACAGTGTCAGGAAAGTTTTAACTTTTTCAAAAATGAAAAGACGATCGTTTATTCCTTTGTAATGTGCTCTTAATGAAAGTTGTTTTTTTTTCACAAATACAGTATGTAACGAAATATTATTTCCTTAATTAGGCTCAGTTATACTCGTAGTTCGGTTATAAAATTCGCGCGTTCCGGTCTTGTCAGCCTCCTATTTATAAACCTACTGTAATTTGATGCTTAGCAAAGTTTCCCTCGGTGGTTACCAAGACGAGGGTGTTAGGTCTACTCTCTTTAATTAATGAAGGCTTGACCCATGTCCAACTTTCTTTGCCTGAACACCTCGCGCTTTGTCCTCTAATGTATATTTGAAAGCTAATGTGGCCCTTTGGTCTTGTGGTTTATACGACACTAACCCAGTAAAGGAATATTTAGTTTTGTTTAGGGATATTTTCTAATCCTGCCTGAGAGATTTAGAGATTCCAAATCATGCTGGGAGTTAAAATTAATTAGAATTCATATTGGTTTTTAATTGGTTAAACCATTTAATAAACATCGATTGAGTGTCATTGCTAAACTATTTATTGTGTGGGAAATTCTTCATGGATACCTTGCCACCCGGGTAGACGACGAGGTTATGTCGGACTCCTACCGACTAAAACCCCACGGCACTCAACCGTAGCACTTTGGCGGCCAAAGTGGATGTTTACCGCACAGCTTCGCCGCCAAGTGCCTGAAGTACGCAGGCACTTCAGCCGTCTCGGTGGTAGCCGTGCAATACGAGTCAGAGTATTCCCGCACTCCATGCCGCTAGCTCCCTGAGCCCACAACCGCGAGCCACCCAAAGGGCGGCTTCCGGCGGTGTACGGCCCCGCCGAGCCTTGACGCACAGGGGACCAGACACGGATTACTCGACAGAAACGATTGTACGCCGCAGCCCCACCACATGCCTCAGAGTGCTCGCAGACCCCACTGGGCCCCTCAACCCCACGTGTCGCTCTTATGGGTCACATCTGATGAGTGATAAGTCCACCACACTGGTACGCCTGAGTTCTCCTTATCTCGTTCACACGTCAATTTACACGTGGACGTCGTCGTTACAGTTATCTGAATTATAAAAATGATTCAAACATATCTTAAAACCTCACTAGTTTCTTTGAAATTACAATAACATAATCATAATAAAATTTCAATACCTATCTATTTCTTCTTTTTAGCATTTAACTTTAATATAACTGCAAGTTAATTGCTAACTCCACACGAGAACTACGTTAAAGCAAATGAAACGCGAACACATAAGAGGCAATCACGGGTGAGTTCGGCCTGAGAGTGTATCCTGATTAAATATTGAACCACCGGCTAATAGCTGGGTGGTTCTTAGAATCATTAATGAATTCTAAAAGCTGATTATTTGCAACGGGTCGAGTCTTGTATTTAGCTGTTGTTTTAAAGAAATAAAAAGAACTCATAGTTTCTCCTTCAATCTCTCGCGCAAACCCGGTAGACTGACTAACCCTGTTTTCACAGTCTGCAAGAAATAAAGCGTTTGTCAAAATCGGGTGTTGGATAGAACAAAATAGAAGAATAGGAAAAAAATGGTCCAAAGCCCATCGCACAGTACTTAAAAACATAAACACAAAATCCAAACAGAAAACAAAAAGAGGTCCAAATAAACAAATTACGGGCTGAAATTTTTTTTCAGGTTTACCTTAACCAAATTTTCTGTTCACATGAACAAATGTAATATTTTAATTCAATAATCTGTTAAATTTTGACTACTCTGTGTAATATTTAAGATCTATGTTAAATAATTACGAATATATAAGACGGCTCACACCAAGTTCAATCGACATCAAACTAAGCAACTAAACCAATACTGACTACTTGTTTTTCACTTAGCAGAGTCGGAGTATTAATGTATAATCCTGACGCAGCAAGAGTACATTGCTAAGTAGACTTAATTTCAGTTGGAGCAGTCTATCCTGTTGTGAAGACGCTGCAACGTTCCCGTTAAGATAAGCGCAAGAGGACTCACAGTTCCACTAAGTTTGCGTCAATTTTATAAGTGGGATACGGAGCGTGGTTTATTAGTTTACACTATTTTCGAAAGTGGTTCGAAATTATTGTTAAAACTCTAAATGAAAAAGCAAAAAAAAAAATTTTTTTAATATTTGCACAAGGGAATATTAATAAATGAAGAGTTAAAGCAAGTGTTCCCGTTTTTCGATACCTGTTTATGAAATTCTAATCGTTTTATTTCATTTATAATATTTAAACATACTCGAGTGAGCCCATGTCCCCATGTGCTGTTCCGACTGAAACTTCGTTCATTTATTGCACGACAAAAAACCACTTTATTTAACCGAATGTTAATTTTATTTTAGAATTAAGGAGTTCTTTTCATCTGTCTGTATGAATACTCTCATACAAACTTTCCCCCTGTCCCAATAAAGATGCCCTGATCGAAATGGTTTAAATAAAAGAGATAACTAACGTTCATATACAAATCCAACTATTCTGCCTTTAAAAAATAAGCCCCTTTGCCAACACGTCATGTGAACATTCAACAAAATCTTTTCCACCGTTATGCAGCTATCAGTTCGTCGGGCTATGTTTCCCACCCAATGCCACTTCTACTTGCTTACCCGCTTGGCCAACAACGTGTTTTACTTAAACAATTCCTATTCATCAAAATGGATCGGTTTCATTCATGCACTAAACATAGGTGTTTTTGCGGTTTTTTTATGTCTGCTACAAATTGTAGGTTATCTAATCGTACAAGGCCCAATATCGTGCATCAGCCATGACGTTCTCGGCACATTTTAATTGGATTCCTGACCGAGCGCTAGCCTCCCTACTAATGGTTCATTTCGATTTTGGAATCTGATAACAATTATTGCGAATGCCTCCCTAAGGGGTCATGAAATCGAAGATCTGGCAACGATAAAGCGGTTGTAATTGCTTTCCTGTCTTTGATCTCTGACACTATTGAAAAACATCAACAATGCTGAATTTATAAGCCAAGGGAAGAAGACATTTTCGACTACGTAGTAACTAGTTCATTCGTTACTAGTTAAAAGTGGAGTAGCTAAAATTGTTTTTAGTTGGTACCATAGAACAAAAAAAGTATACCTCATTGAATTCAACATCTTGTTAGTGTTAAAAATTCAAATAGTTCAAGTTTGAAATTCTTCTTTAGCAGCTACGAAGCATTTCACTCAACATCATGAGTTTTGAAGTCCTATTTTATTTAAAATATGATATGATATAAGTTATGGTTCAGTATGCGAAATATGAGGATGGAAGCGCAATGCGTTATCGTAACTCCAACAATTGGGAATTGGGACACTGCAGGCCGCAAACTCGCTGCACAAGCCTGTAGGCCTCGGCAGAGGCAATTGTGAAGATACTCTCCACCTGTCTTAGGGGAATAATGTAAGTTAACGTGTATAAAATATGATTATTTCTAGCATATTTTGTGCACTTGCTTACTTTTTTGTCTTCTTTCCTTTAGATGAGGGGTGTCTGGAAGAGACTGCTTCAAGCAATAAGAGCGCCTGAATTTTACATTGACACTAGAATGTATTTCTTAACTGTAAACTACTCTGTTTTGTGTTCAATAAAGTGTTTCATATCTTATTTCAATGATTATAAAATAAAGAAAAAACGTGACCTCATAACAAGAAAATGAAAAGAAAGCGCAAAACATAATTTTATAGATGCAACGATGCAAAAGGGCAATAGCTTAGCGGAGGTAATACTTTATTCGTAACAATAATTCAAAGTTTTTAAATTTTAGAAGTGAAATTATAGGTAGTAAAAGCACAGTTTTATGCGCATAAACTACGCGCTTGAGTGCCGAAAGAGATAATACGCTTGCACCAAATGGCTTTCACGTGAGAGGGGAAGCTCCAGAATAATAACGAAATCATAATTTGGTTAACCTAAAAGCTTCTGGTCTATAGGACATTCGTGAAGCTTTCGAAAGTGAAGCACCGAAGAGAGGTTATGGATATATCGTGGGCCAATTGTTGAACCATGCTTTGTTTAGACAGGTTACCAATACGCCGCCATTTTATGGTGTTAACGAAATAAACTAGCAAATGCTTACCTGCTTAATTTTGATGACAAAACTGGTATAAAAAGGTAGATACCTGACTGAAGAAATAACACCTGACTAACTATAAAGTGCAAAAGAACATTTTATTATCAGATTGTTCACTTATTTATCAGGTTTAATTAAAAAGTAACAACTCTCTGTTTTTGCACCCAACCATTTTATTCAAGGGGATAAGTAATTTGGTCTTTGGCAAAGGTATCGTGCAACTGAACTTGGCAACGAATGTATGTCTTTGGAAACAATTCAAGTAGGAACAAGAACAAGATAAATTAATCAACATGCTTAAAACTAGAACTAGTCCGAATCTTATGTTTAAGGGGTATGACCAACCAATTATTGTTACCAACCAAGATAATGTTGAATTCGAAGGAGGAATCAAACTGCGTTAAATTAATACCAACCTCTTGACTTCCAAGTTTATTAATTAACAAGAACACTTTTGAAGTTATTTAATATTTTGATCAAAAACTGTCTGTGAGAAGTGCTGAAAGATTTTGCGGTTGCCTTTTGTTTGGATAAATGTGGCGATGCAGCTTCAGTTTGCGTTTGAGGAGAGACTTTGTTGAAGTTGCGATAGTTTCATGATTAATAAGAGTAATTCTAGCCACTGCTTGGCAAAGGTCTCCCTCAAGCTCTTCCACCGGTCCCTATCCTCAAATATAATATAAGTCAAAGCCAACCTCACCTGCCGACTAACGAACGAGGCTCTGGCGACCACCTACCCACACTGTACCAGCGTTGTAAGTTAAAGTATTTATTTATTGGAGTAGTTTTGGGGCTATTCCAATAAATAAATAATAAGAAATAATTTTATTAGTAATAAGAGTAATTGTCAAAAATGTTTGAAAAACTTAAATTTTAATCATACTTTTGCTGATTACGGGTGCAAAATCATTGAAGAAACATACTTCCTTGACGACTCCACTTTCCATTAAATGGCTGAATATTTACCTCACGCCAGTTAAACTATAAGCGTGTACTAGTGTTGAACCTTGAGCGTCTAGAAACTTTAATTATTACCTAACTTTTTTAGATAGACGCCGCAAGTGTCCAATTTAAGAAAGTGGCTCAAAACCTAAACGAGTCAAGGTTACACCAAACTTCTGATCCAGACTTTCGTTCGTGAATACTACAATGAGCTTATAATATTATAAGATAATGAGTAGTTTGTTTAATGTAAATTACTTACTTATGAAACAAAAAAAAGGAAACATTCTTCAACCAAATGTTAATTGAAGCGAGTATCAATAAAATTGTCACATAACGAACATAACACGTTCCTCTTTTTCAACACAGCTATCTGTGTGTGTTTTCATCCCTATTCAAAGTGCTTTTTACTGTTAGATAACTTAGTTTCTGAACAGGTTAGACCTAGTTCGGACCTGGTCTGGGAGTTTTCCAAACCATGTAAGTTCCGCATCTCGGGCAATGCACGGTGTGCGAAAGTATCTGTTGAGGCTTTTCCTGGTCTACGTTTCCTCTGTTTCCTGCTATCACTTCCTCTTGGTTGTGCTCGAGCACTTGCTTCTCGTAGGCAAATTGTGAGCAAAACGACGAAATCCTAAATAATATCATACCTTAGATGTTTTGATATGAGAAGGAATGATGACCATAATACGATAAAAGTTTTGAACTTCGCGGAGAACACATGAGGCGTCCGACGACCGCCAATGATTCTCGGCCACAGTCGGTTAAAAAGTCCTAGGAAGAAGTTATGCCTCCTAGGGAACAACAACTGTGCGGTGTGAAGCAGAACTACTGGGAAGACTGACTGACCTCAAATAAATTGGGAAACTCGCCAGACGGTGTAGGCGTTTTGATATTATTTATCACCTGTTTATCCCCTGTTCTTACGACTCCATTAAAAGCTGAAATAAAACAATAAGCAGGTCTAGCTCGGTCACCCGGCTTTTACTCGTTGGACCGAAGCCAGCCGATTGGAGCTCAACTTGTCGAGGCTTTAGTGCCCTTGTGGTATTGAAAACTACCCCAGAAGCATACTTTTACGGCATTCCATATCCATTTGAAGATTTCCTTTTGTCTCAGCTCAATAAACAACGAGGAAGCTTCTTACGGAACTGGAGCGATACTTGAACATGCTATTCCTATTTGGAGTTTTCGAAAGAATATGACCTTTTCATTTTTATAGACTATTTATTTCGTATTTGAAATAGGTTTGCGTCATATTATATATTGATATAGTAACTACTATGTTTTTGGGCATGTTTTTCTAATAAGAGATGTTTTATATTGCAATAGACGAGTATTGTTCTGAAAATTAATTACACTTAACTCGTCTTAACTACAACTGTTTAGATTTTTAATGGAAAAACAATGCCAAAAATATTTATATTAAGTTATATAAGTAAGTGTATTCAAAATTTCAGAAATATTTTATTGTTTTAAAATTGTGCCACGTACGTATGTGGGCTCATAAGCGGCAAAACTTCGTAGGTAACCAAAATGTACTTGGCATCTTCCCAAGGTGCATAGTATGACGTTTCGGAATCGAAAAAATCTTTGATTTTTCCGAGAAGCATAACTTCTATGCGACAAATAAAAATTAAAAAAGATGCAATCAGCTAATAACTCTACTACCTTGGTAGAAAATTTGAGGACTTTATCCATTATGAAATCTTTCTGGGAAATATGCCGTTTTTGAATCACTTGGTAACCACGTTTCTTCGAGTGTGATATTTTCCAGCCACGCCACAAAAGCAATTGCAATGAAATTTGGCAGAACTTTTGACCATTTTATGACCATTTTTGACCACAGACTCAAAAAATTTGACCACCCACACTTGGTTTGTTTGGAGTTTTGTGTCATTATTATTTAGGGTAGCACTGAATTAACTTGACAATCGCAATTTCATTACCGAACTGGTCGGACTATTATACAAGGGGGATATATTTTTCTGCAATATTTTGTGCTGAGACATTTAGTTACTTGTCTCCCGTTTGCCTGTTGTCTTAGCATGTTCGGTCGATCTGGGATTATTAACTTAATACATTAGATACTAAACAAGCCATCAGTTGTTATAGTCGAAGAAAACCACCTAAAAAATAATATGTTTTCTTGCGATTTCTGTTAAGAGTCGTAATGTTCTTTTATTGGGTACTAGCGGCTGCCCGCGACTTCGTCCGCGTGGACTAAGTGGACTTAAAATGAACGGATTCGTCAAATTGTCTGACGTTAGATGGACGCTAGCGCGATATCTCAATTCGGGATGCCTGTGAACGTGCTATTTTAGATTTTGTCTCAATTCGGAACGCACCCATAGTTACGCTAATGACAGCAGCCGTCTGTCATGCCATACCACGTGATTCTGCGTACATTTTTATATTTACTTGATATTTTCAACAATTTTCACAATATCTTTATAAATTGTAGCCTATATGTTATTCAGATGTATAAGCAACATTATTGTAAAGTTTCATTAAAATCCATTCAGTAGTTTTTACGTGAAAGAGCAACACAGCACATCCAGACATACAAACTTTCGCCTTTATAATATTAGTAGGATAGTAGGAAGTATGTTTTGCTTTCTAACACCAAAACTAACAAAAAATAATGCAGATATATTATAGAACAATAGATCAGCATTTTGATCATAAGTTGATGTATATGAAGTTCTATGAATTTTTTTAATCAAGTGTCGATTACGACGTGGTACATACGAGTAGTTTGCAAGAACTAGCACAGTAATCTGCTGTAGTAGTATTGTGGTGATACAAGCGGTGTTTGGCGACAGTGGTCCTGTGTCAGCTCTCATTGTGGACATCAAAGGGCGAAATAATCGCGGCGTGAATAATGAAAAGACAATTTGCGTTGACTATGCGAATCCTCGCCGCGAGTTCAACGGACGTCGCGGTGCGTGCGAGCCGGCCCACTTCTGTAGTCACCCATCCGATGGATGTTTTACTCACTTGATATTTTTACGTATCGAAATACTAGCAGATAGTGACATTTAAAGATAGTATTAAATATATCTTCATACAAATAGACCTGTTACAGAATACTTTCGAAACGTCAAAGCAAATTAACATTAATAAAGATATTTTTCATAATAGACATGGATATTAAAGTAATAAATGTAAAGTTCACATGAATAAACTGTAAATACTCAAATATACCTACCACCATACATAAACCATTATGCTCTAAACAAAATTAAAATTAAATAGAGTGGAATAAGTATGAATAGAACAGTATCCTGTATGTTTGCAGTAAGTTTTATTTTGTATTTTAGCAAAGAATGTAAGGTTGTTATTATGATCTTCGCAGCTGATGTGTAAGTATGTCTTTATTTTCAAGTTCATAAACAACTTGTCCCCAGTAACATCTCGCAGCTTGGGCGAATTATGGTAAAAAAAAATCAATTTAGTAATCTAAAAACTATTAAACTGAGTAAAAATAAGAAATAAAAGGTGAATGTGAAAGTTAAGCGAACGTAGCAAAATAATTAAGTTATTTTTATTATATCTAAGCTCGTAGCTTATGATTCTGTGGCAAGAAAATTCTGAACTGCAGCTAGATACAGCTCGAATTTTGCAGTTTACTTCCAAAAATATAAAAATTGTTCTTCGCTATGTCTTTTTGTGAGTAAGAATCAACGGAAAAGTCTAAGTGGATTCTGTTTCGGGAGACAGGGTGTCGGCACGCATGCGCGGTGAGCCTCCTGCGCTCGTGCCTCGCCAGCCTGAGGACGCGACTCGCGCGGGCGGCCGTCGCTCCACGGCCTCGCGGCACAAACTCGAACACAAATCGATAGCAATCTGATCAAATAAACTCGATCACGCATCGCACGTGCCAGATAAAAATAATAAAAACAATAGACAGTCGAATGAAAAGTCAAAACACGCGACACGACTCCCGAATCGCGAAAACAAATGAACGTTCAAAATGTACCCTGTGACGAGTGGATGTGAACTGTGTTATTGTACACGCAATGTCAAGTTAATTAGTGATTAATGCCTGTGCTTGGCGGTTAACGAGGCTATTGGCGTTCGGAACCCAACTATTCAGGTAGGTAAATACCTAAATACGTGCCACTACATTCCATAACCTAGTAAACAATTGACTAACTACCTACTTGCTTGCAAAATGTTTACTGGGTTTCTACTTAATTAATTTTCATCGAAATGTAGCAGATTAGCAGTTACTGGCAAGTGGTAGAGCAGCGTAATACTGTTAAGATTGTTATGTCCGTGCTCTATTTAAGACCGCATACTACCTACACGAATATATTGTGTTGGTTTTATTCTTAAGCACAGACCCATCAGTCTGAATTCACTACATACTAGGTATATACTGAAATACTATTTCCCTGTTAGGAAAAAAATACTTCTTCTTCTTAATTAAGGCGTCCCAATTTAAGAGAGTGCTTTTCACACTCCTCGTCAATCAATGGTAGCGAACGTTTTTACTGACAGCTTCGAGTTACTTTAAACATGAATAAACCTGCTTAGGTTTTTTTTGTTAATTATGCTGTTCTTATGAGCTGAGTCCATCACTCTTAACATGGTTTTCACAATATTTTAACCCTTAATCAATATTTTGTTTCCTTACCATACTTACTAAGACGAATATTACATAAACTTTAAAAATAATTTCGAAAACATTTTTAACAAAAGAACGAAATCTGTAAACTTACATTTATTTTCATTTTTTATATTTATTTGTTCTCTAAGGAGATTGCTCAACAATGTTTAATCTTAATGGGCATTGTCGGGAACTAATTGATCACCGTCATGAGGCGTGCCTCATGATCAAAATAATACCTATCAAAATATTTTATTGTTTATTTTATAAATGTTGTTTTTGAAACGTTCATTCATATTCACAATTAAATAAAATCAAAACCAAGTTGATAAATGTCGATTTTTTTTTCTTCAAATTTTATTTTTTTGCCATGGATACAACGAGGTTGCCTATTATGAGCAAGCACCCAGGCACAGCATAATTGTCTGCTTCATCAACGAACATTGCGACACTTAATCTCTCTCTTGCGACGACGCAACGCAAAAATATGTCATAGAAATGAATGTGAAACAACGTATTGAGGCCCTCACATCAACCTTTACATAGGGGCACCTTATGATATAGTCGTAGGACCCATTTTGCAATGTGTAAAGGTTGATGTGTGCTCCTATGTACTAACGGTTGACGCTGCGATGCGCAAGGCAACACGCATATTTACGTATTATGAGGTCTTGCCTGTGACTGAATCTGAAGATTTCAAAGCTTCGTGCTGTTTTTGAGCTAGTGTACCAAGCTGGTGGTACGAGTACTTTTTAGGGGACATCATAGTGCTCATGTCATTAATATTTTTAGCATTTTCCATGCAGTATCTGTTCCAAAGAGCCGAAAACCAGAAAAAAAGACATTTGGTCTTGGCTTCAGTTGGGAATCGGACCCGCCACTTTCGCAAACCAGGCGACTGCACTAACCACTATGCTACCGAGACCATCGACATACCGGCCATAGCATAATGCTGAACCTTAAGGAGGAGGAACACAAAATAAGTGGTGGTCCAACCATTTTCCCTATTGAAAAAATATGAAACACATGAATAAATGAAATTAATACCTAGATTTGTTAATGATAGGAGACTGCCAGCAAACAACATTCGGTCTAGGCTTCAAGTTGTAAAAACATACTAGAAAGATTCGGCCGTGCTGTTAGTGTCTCTTTCGCTCAGTAGCTAAAGCAGCTGGTTCGATTCTCGCCTGAAACTTATTCCGTATGTTTTTCTTCTAGTATTCCTATCCTTAATGTAGAGATACAGCATTGATAAATTGCTAAATAGCAAATAAAAATAAATAGATTTGTGTCTCTGTGGTGGTTTTAAGATGCTTTGGACCAGATGGGTGACCTATAGTTTGTGCCAGCTCGTGTTCACTGGATGCAAATGAAATGTATCAAAATATTTGATCACCTTACCATACCATAGCTCCTCAACATGCTGATTGTATAAGAGCTCTGCTAAGTTTGGCTTTCTTATAGAATACCTTCAGAGATAATATAAAATTGCGTCTCCTAGTCTGTTTTCTAATTATATCAAACCTAATAGTAAGTATTTTTTTATTACAGACATTTCAATTATATCTACCCAGATGCCCGAAGGACTTACTAAGTTATTTCAATACTAGATGTTTCATCACTTTTTACTACAACTTCTGTAGGTACCTACCTAATATTGAGAGAGTATTCTTCCAAATAAAATTAGTTTATGCTTCTTTTACTTCTTAAACGTAACAAACATTTGTAGCTAAGTACTAGGTAGGTGTATAATGTGAGGTATTAGGTGCCAAGCCGATTAATTTAATACAGTAAGATGCTGATTTCAGATAAATGAACATGGTAATGATAATGTTACTTGAATAGGTAAGTACCTTTTAAATTGGAAGATGACGTATATTATTAAGTTATAAATTACACACTAACAATTTCCTGAAGTTTAAGAAACCTTGAGAACCAAAATTAACGGGTTTGCTTTTGCTCTATACAAACTGGCCAAAGTTGCAAACATAAATACTGCGGTTACTGCTTATTATGCATACGTGGAGTCTGTTTTAAGGTACGGATTAATAATATGGGGTAAGGGCACTGATGTAAAAAAAATATTTATTGCCCAAAAAAGGTGTATCAGAGCCATCTTTAACATAGCACCAGATATATCCTGCTTGCCCTATTTTAAATTGCTCCAAATTTTTCCCTTTCCATGCTTATACAGGGTGGCCCAGCGACAGTGGTCCAAAAATTTTTTTTAGGTAGAAGGCATCATAACAAGTCATTTAAAAACAACTTTAGTTCCGCGAAAATCAATACTTTAGAAGTTATGATTTTTTCAAGTTTCTTTCGAAATTTCTCAACTCCAATCACTTAATTCACTCTTGTTTGGAAACTATCTCACTGAATCAGTTCAAATTTGGTATAAATGTACAATAGTAATGTAGAAACCATATTATGTGCGAGTTTTGAGTTTATTCTGAGACAATTTGTTTTTTTTTAAATTTTCCTCAATATTTTTTCGCCATTTCAAAAACTAATACAATTTTCAAAAAATCATAACTGCAATGTTTGTGCACTTGATGATTTGTTTATGATTTCAAAAACTGTCCATAAGTATGATAATAGTCTATGCAAAAACTTGAAGTGATGCTGCCAATGGAACACTTTCAAAATTAACATCATGTACGGTAAGTCGCTAAAACTCAGAATGGGTCATTTCTGCACTGACCCTAATTTAAAAAAAAAAGTATCGATAATATTTTTTTTCGGATAGAGGGCATCGTAGCAACTCATTTTAATAAAACAGTAGATAGTCTTAAACCAATAGTTTAGAAGTTATAATTTTTTTTAATTTTGCGCCTTATTTGGTTGAACTTCAGAGACACAGCTCACTTTTGTTTGTAAACTATCCGACTAAGGAACTTTAAATATGGGATGACTTAATTATTAATCCCAAACTTTAATTTGCTTCGCTTTATTTTATGTTGACTGGCAGATAATGCCTTAATAGCATTAAGTCCGCCTTTTGTATCACTCATTGTATTGTAATGAATAAATGAGATCAATGCTTTTTCACTTTCTTCTATTCTTACTCATTTTGAAGTTCCTCAGTCGGATAGTTTACAAACACAAGTGAGCTGTGTCTCTGAAGTTCAACCACTTAGGCGCAAAATTAAAAAAATTATAACTTCTAAACTATTGGTTTTAGATTATCTAATGTTTTATTAAAATGAGTTGCTATGACGCCCTCTATCCGAAAAAAAATATTATGGCTACTTTTTTTTTTAAATTAGGGTCAGTGCAGAAATGACCCATTCTAAGTTTTAGCGACTTACCGTACATGATGTTAATTTTGAAAGTGTTCCATTGGCAGCATCACTTCAAGTTTTTGCATAGACTATCACCATACTTATGGACAGTTTTTAAGATCATAAACAAATCATCAAGTGCACAAACATTGCAGCTATGATTTTTTGAAAATTGTATTAGTTTTTGAAATGGTGAAAAATTATTGACGTAAATTTAAAAAAAAACAAATTGTCTTAGAATAAACTCAAAACTCGCACATAATATGGTTTCTACATTACTATTGTACATTCATACCAAATTTGAACTGATTCAGTGAGATAGTTTCCAAACAAGAGTGAATTAAGTGATTGGAGTTGAGAAATTTCGAAAGAAACTTGAAAAAATCATAACTTCTAAAGTATTGATTTTCGCGGAACTAAAGTTGTTTTTAAATGACTTATTATGATGCCCTCTACCTGAAAAAAATTTTTGGACCACTGTCGCTGGGCCACCCTGTATATACTTGAAGTGGGTATTTTTGTCAAGCGGAATATTCACAAGTTTAAAATGGCGAAAGATCATTATACCAGAACAACACGTAATTGCAATAGGTTAGTTCTGGACGTAGTTCCTAAAACTGAGAGATTTAAAAATAATTCATATGCCATGTGTAAAACTATTTTCAATGAAATACCGATGAAAATTAAGGAGCTTGAACTAAATGCTTTTAAAGCTTCTTTGCGTAAATGGTTGATGGATAATGCTTTTTACAGTATTGACGAGTTTTTAAAGCATAAAAAACCGAAATGGGATTGATTGTTGACGCTGTTGCTGTATGATTCATATTAATGCTGTGATTGAATAATTAATAATGTTTGAATGATAAAATATAATATAAATTGTGTTCAAATTATTTGTATGCTGTTTTATATAGCTAAGTAGGTCATTGTTCTTTTATTAATTTAAGACCACATTTTCATGTACTGTACCCTACTTAATAACAAATAAAGATATTTGTATTTGTATTTGTATTTGAGTTTTTTGTTTGGTGCATGCATTAAATAGGTGGTGGCACATACCTAATACGGTCAAGATTAAATCAAATTTATAAAACATGCGAATTTAACTCAAATGTTATGTAGTTCTAACGATGAAAGGTACTACATCTCTAACCCTTTGACTGTTTCTATTGGTCTTTTCTGTAGTGGTTTGGAACATAGCAAACCATTAGATCAGAAAATAAAGGAAGTCATTGATTTGTCTTTTAGGTACGAGACGAGAACTAAGTATATAGGAACAAAATTGATTTATCCGGTTTATACACTTATAAACCGGATAAATCAATTTTGTTAATAAATCAATTTTGTTAATAAATCAATTTTGTTAATAAATCAGTTTTGTTAATAAATCAATTTTGTTAATAAATCAATTTTGTGAGCGATAGGCCACTGCCTATCGCTCAGGCGACATCCCCATCTACAACGAATAACGAAGCCAGGACCAATTACGTAAATTCCTGTGAAAAACCTTAGTTTGGAACATACACAACGCGTTTTTGATGTTTTACCATATTTATTGGTACCTATATGGCAACGCCTTAAATTGGCTCACATAGCGACGAAAAAATAAAATCACGACTGTTACATAATCATACGAGTAGTTATTATTACGATACGATATCGATAGGCGATATGTGTGAAGTTCTTGCCATAAACATTAACGTTCCTCATACTGTTATTCATACGCCAAAATATTGCAACAATTTTAACAAAACAAGATAAACTCAATAGGTACATATTAATGGTCACGAAGCCAGGATGATTAAGATTTCGAAAAAAAAATACTTATTTCAAATACAGAAGATACTTATTCCTACAAAATGTTTTCGCAAGAAATAGTGGACTAACGAATCTTATCAGCCACCCACACACACTGTATGTAATCCATCAACGGAACACACATTCCACTTTATCAGTACAAATCAGTTTTATTACGTTAGGACCTGCACGGAACGTAGGAGACTTTTCCAATACCTATGATAATGCGGAATGTACCAAAAGATTTGAGAAGGTAAAATCTCAGTTGATATGTGGAGCGATAAAACCGATTTTATATTGATATTTAAGGTGATATTCCTAGTCTAGGGTTTCATTGTTTTAGAGCAAAAAATACTGTTTCATAATTTTATTTTATGTTAGTAGAGCCGATATTGACGAAATATTTGACGCTTTTTACATCAAGATCAAGGTTACTTGTACAGGTTACTTGTCAGGTTATATGTACTTGTTGGATCAGCAGGATCCAACTTTAATGGTACCTCCATGCAACAGGATTTTTGTGCTCGGTGAGGATTGAACCTGCAATCTTTGACGCTATAGGCAAAACAAAACAAACAAACTCTTTAAATTGTATCAAATGTTGACTTCTAATACCTACTTAATAATTGGTTCAACCTACGATCTAGCCCTAAACGTTTTAGCATCATAAAGCTGTTGTTGAATGGCGGTCGTACTCTACACGCAAATGTGACCACTTTTATTGCTTTTTATCACGCTTATTAATATATTAATATGGTTAGCGCTCCAGCCACATAAAGCTTCGACTCGCAGCTTTTTCGCGGAAAGCTGCTCACCAGCGACCACAAACTACCACTTAGGCGCTCCGCACATCGGTGTTGGTTCACGTAAGGTTTTTTAAATAAAAAAAGGTTTTAATTAAACAAATATTTCTTCCTTTGTGTGTTGTGTTGCTGGCAGTCTGTCTACAATTGTTAAGACATTCTAAATTTATTCATCTTAGAACTTGCGTTATTTTTTAACCCGGAATGTAATCTTGGTCTTTTATGGATTCAGCGGTTTCAGTTATTCTAGATTCACATGGTTACCTCCTTATTTATAGAAAAGGACAGAACTATTACTACTAAATAAAGCCCGGACTTTTTTGTCTCTGTCAACTTTTGCCAACGTGATATGTTTGTTTAGTTTTTATGAATACGGGCGTTGCTCTTTCAGGTATTAAAATACCGCGTATCCAATTTAATAAAACTGGCATGAGATTTCTAACCTGAGTTCAAAATGAGTTTATAGGATCACGCTTCTACTGGCAGCTTTATTAAGGCTCAGCAGTGGACGGCCGTCCTATGGCTACTAAAGGTGCTGACATTGGCGGTCTCTTAAATATCAAATCCGTTACTATACCGTACTTAAATGAACACACACAGCTCTTATGGACACAAACTTTAACAAACGTTATCGTTTCCTGCTCATTATATACTTGCTTAAAATAATGTTACCGCTCGCGCTGTTAATACAAACACAACTGTTTCATTCTCCCAACTTCTACTCAAAGATTCCGTCTATGTCGACGTTATTGCCCCAAATGAGCCATTCGGTTATATAATAGCAAACTTTCATCAGCCCTGAATGCTCACGCTTATGTATGGCAAAACAACTGTGTCAGTGATTGCACTAAGAGTTTCGATATTGTAAAAGTTTCCCCTTGTTTCAGAATGAGAGGGGCGAACGGGATTTTTCTCATTTTATTTTTTGGCCATCTCTCCGCCCTGCCCGACACCATAAGAATAGGTAAGTAATTTAAAATGGAAATAAGGATTCATAACATCGTTTTTGCATTTAAGAAACAGGTTACTAAATGTTTCTGTTAAAGATTTTATGTTGCAAAAGCAATCGTTACAGATTATGGTTGTTCGAGTACTTATAACGGTAGATTTTTGGAAAGTACATCGCGTATATTATATTGACGATATAACTATCAGTACCTACCTACTCGTATCTGCTACTAAGTATGACAGCAAAATAAGTATTACTTGTCTGTTTTCTCCAACACACCTTGAAAGTGACCATTATTCCCATCTGTAATTCTCTCTCATATTAAGTTTTTAATTTATGCTAAGCGCGAGATACAAATTCAATATTCAATATCAGAATAATGGTCCGAATATAATTGGCCTGCGAAACTGCGTCTGATACCTTAACGACTTTCTAATGTAAATTTGATAAGCTCTACTCTACAATGTTTAATATTTTAAATTACTGTTCAATTAGTGGTGCTAATTTCACGAAGGCTCTCTGAATATAAGCTACCTATACCGCGATCCTGGGATTCGATGAAAATATGTTAGCTTCTAAAGTTCTTAACACGATTACGTGTTTAGTTGACAACTTTAAGTAAACTGGCCTAGCCTTGACCTTCATTCTGATTACTGATATAACAGTCTTGATTACTATGTAGGTATTCAGGTCAAAACATTACGTAACAGTAATGATCAACTTAACTTTCATGAGTACCTAGATGTCAATAAGATTTCATACAAAGTAACGTAAAACACCAGCCACTTTAGCGACGCGTCAGAACTAGAGATCGTCTAAGCTGAAAGGACGCGCCCCGCCACTGCATCTGAGTGCATATACAAGCGAGCACTCTTACTTGTATGCGGTGGAGGGGCGCGTCAATTCAGCTTAACAATCTCTACCAACATTTTACTGGCAGATTAACGTTGAAATGCTGGAGAAGATTTTATGACCCAATTTTGGCATATTCTTTATTGGTAGATATTATGTAGTCTCCCTCCATAAATACGACAAATGATCGAAATATCATCTCATTATAGTTCGCACGACGAATGATGATCCCTATGACGTTTCAACTGACAGTTGTATTAGTGATGCGAAACAAATTCCAAAAAAATTCGATAAAATACAATTTTTTTAGGCAAATGTCATGTCATTCAGCCAGGTCATTCAACATAATAAGCAAAATTCATTTATTTTGAAAAAAGATTACGCACATTGATGGACGTAAAACACTGGATAAAAAGTAACAGCCTAATTATATTTTGTTTTACTATACTTTAATTTTGATTCTAATTGCATAGTTTGAGAGTTTAGAATTTTTCTTGAATTTAATTTTAAAGAATTCATAATTGCCAGCTTCATGGAAAACTATTCAAAAGGAGGCCACAGACCCGAAGTTCAGACTCAGATTCTGAAGATCCGCTTGACCCTGTATCAGATTCCGATTGATATAAATAAAATACAAACTTCATGCATTTGTTAATTTTTTGCAACAAATTATCGATATTTTGTTTATCGATGAGCACCTTCTTAGTCGATAACAGCTTGACGACGTAACTTTTGCAGCACGTAACATGTACATTTGCATTGAGTTTTTTCCATTATTTACGAACATTACGTAATAAATTCTTAATATTTATTTTTATAATTTACAAATGTACACAATTATGATTTTTTTCATTTTTTAATGGACCTCTAAAGGATTTGTTGTGACAGGACGTCAGTACAAAGTTAAGCGCCAAAGAACTGTCATAGGGATCATCATTCGGCGTGCGTAGTACGTAGTATAGACATCGGAAACACATGAATAATTCAGGATATATTGTGAATTTATAATGTTAATAAACATAATCTCTTTGATATAACAAGTCATATTCCAATCTTGAAGATTTATTGGCTCTATTAGGTGGACTATTTCACCCTGAAGACGTCAAACAAGAAGTGGCCTTTCGCTACGCGGTCGAGCGGGTAAACGCCGACAGGGCCGTCTTGCCCCGGGCCAAATTGCTAGCTCAAGTGGAAACCATATCACCGCAGGACAGCTTCCATGCGTCTAAGAGAGGTAACTGTAAATGTGACATAGATTATTCTATTTGATTTGACAATTTAATTTGTACGTAATTTTTGGTAATTTTAAATGTAATCTTGCAGTAAAAATAGGAAAAACAGATAACACTAAATGAATTTTAGAATATTGTGACGATTTGGTTAGAAAATAACAACACAAGATGATCAAAGAAGTAATTTATCTTGCTTATTTGTAATGCATTAATTAGGTGTGTAGTTAGATTAAGCAAAAAAACCATACTCATATTATTTTCATCATAATTAACTAGACATGAGAAAGATTTCCAAGAAAAGGTTTGCATACTTGAGTGATCCTAAATATTGCTACTTGTTCCATTTGGTTTTGGTGTGCCAATCGAGCAAACTTAATCGTCCTTGATGGGTCACGTTTCCACAAGGAAAACATCGTATTGGCAGGTGGTGCCGTAAATTCGCATGACAGATAAGTATGTCATCTAATGCGATGGATGGATGATGATAATATTTCAAAACAATTGAAAGCACATCACACATAAATAATATGCCTAGGTTTTTTTTTCTCACAGCTTCTCAACCATGCACTTGAATTTTGGGTCTTTAGGCTTTTCGCACCGCAAGAGATTCGAACCGCGGTGCGAATCGCCTAAAACCCCCTTTTGAATGGGTCCGTTCGCACCGCGGTGCGCAATAGCCTAAAATCATTTTTGAATTTTAAAAAGAAACCTTGAGCGTTTCATACCGCTGTAACTACTGCGGTGCGAACGGACCCATTCAAAAGGAGGTCTTAGGCGATTCGCACCGCGGTTCGAATCTCTTGCGGTGCGAAAAGCCTAATGACCCTGAATTTTTCGGGAATGATTTACATGAATGAGAAAAGAAAAAAAGGCACACACTTGGGTATATCTCTTCTTTAAAACATTAACTTTGTTATATGAAGGAATATAATTTTGGAATTACCAATCTAGTGTGTCATCTTCTACGGAGTGGAGTAGCTGCAATTTTTGGGCCCCAGTCGGCGCCTGCCGCTGCTCACGTCCAGTCTATTTGTGATACCATGGAGTTGCCTCATCTGGAGACCAGGTGGGACTACCGGACGAGAAGGGAATCCTGCCTGGTTAATCTTTATCCCCATCCCGCTGCACTCAGTCGGGTAAGTGGCTCCATTGTTTATTAATACCTCCTTTATTAGACTTGGGATGTGTTAGTAGGGCAGTTTAATTTAAGTAAGTTCGAGTAAAAATGTTGTTTAACTTCAGATGTTGACGCAAACCTTCAGAAACCACCAAACCACTTATGTAGGGAGTCTTCTTGATATATGTTATGTGACTAATATTCCTTTGTCGATCCGGGATAACTTAGTGGTCACGCTGATGCTGTAAATGATAATGATGTAACTACAATGATCTAACAGGGTGATGATGATTATGTTAAACATGAAATCCACATAACAAGGGTAGCAGTTGGAAAACTAGCTTCTTGATATTGACAACAGTTTCTTGGACTATGCACCTAACATGAAATCTAATAGTAAAAGTTTACCCAGGTTAATATTTTTCATTATGTATTCTAAGTTTATGGTTAAACCTATTTTTCTGAACTTTAATTACGAAACTGAAGTAGTAAAACTATGAACTGTCACTTATCTTGCTGGGACGGTAAATATTATATGAGAGACCTGCTGTCAACCTATTTCTTTACCCAAATATTCGGATAAAAAGTGGTCAGACAGCGGTTGAGTGCTTGGAATGGATAAATAGAAATGTGGACAGTTTGAGGTAGATCCCAAGTTAGAAAACATACATTTTGAATAAGATGATGCTCAGATAAAACCAAACCTACTGACATTTTAATATTAGAACTAGGGCAAAAACTTCGTACCTAATGTCTTACAATTGACTTGTAGAATATTTTAAAGCAATAAAATATGTTATTCAACTATAATTTATATAAACAACAAATACTGTTTTTTTTAGGCTTATGTGGATCTCGTAAGAGCTTGGGGTTGGAAATCATTCACTATCGTTTACGAGAATAGCGACGGCTTAGTTCGGCTTCAAGAACTGCTGAAAGCACATGGCCCTTCGGAACTGCCTGTGGCCGTAAGACAACTACCAGATTCTCATGACTACAGGTAGCGTCTACAATTTTTTCACCGCCATGTAAACATGTTAATGAGATCAGTTATAACTTACTCGTACGCGTATTAACGATAGCAGTGTACTTATAATACGATTGTTCACAATGACGATCTTGACGCATTCAAATTCATGAAATTGTTATAATAATATGTCAAATTTAAGCATCGTGATCTATCGGTAGATAAATAAATGTAAAGGGTTTGCTAAAACACTGTATTAGGCGCAAAAAAAAATGCTTGCAAAATATAGCCCATGATTTCTTAAGACATCATGATGCGAATCTAACAGCACCCTATACCCTGTCCCCCTGTAGTTACCCTGGTCTACGAACACAAAAAAAGGCATGCAGACTTTGAATATTTTTTAAGATTTTATCAGTTAATGACTTTTGAGGGCAGGCTTTCTAAGAAACATAATAATCCTGACAGAAGCTAGTAAATTTCAACTCTATAGCAGAGCTAAAGTAAATCTTACTACACAGGCCACTTCTGAAGCAAATAAAGAATTCAGCCGAGTCGCATATTGTGCTCGATTGCGCTACAGAGAGGATCAGAGACGTGCTCCAACAAGCGCAACAGATTGGAATGATGTCAGATTACCATAGCTACCTTATTACCTCTCTGGTGAGTCGTTGTTTGAACTGAAAATTTGTTACGTAGGATACTTGTATTCGCGGGAATTTATACTGCACATTTTGGAAGGCTAAATTGTTAAATTGACTGATAAATTGTTCACTTTGTACAATTCTTGCATTGTGACAAAACGTAGACTTTAAGTAAAATTTATTGCAAGTTAAATGTTGTTTTCGAACTTATGTTTTTGAATTTGAAACTTCATAAACCCGGAATTGTAGTGACTATATTTAAAGAAATCCACACAATTAGCAACTGACCCGAATTTCAAAGATGTAAAGCTAGTGCACAATTATTTTCCTAATTAGTAGGTACATGTAGTTCGTATTTATGAAGATGCTTAATAGTTCTGCGAACATGTTGAAGGTAATAAGATCCATAAACGTCTAAACTTACGATGGTGTTTATGTTATACCTGCTACTAGGGGAGCTTTCTAAGAAATAACTAATAACTACATTCATATGAAATTTCCTGTTTGCCAGGATCTGCACAGTGTAGACTTAGAGGAGTTCAAATATGGCGGTACAAATATAACCGCCCTAAGATTACTTGATCCGGAGAGAGCTGATGTGCAGAGGGTTATACGGGACTGGGTTTATGATGAGGCTAGAAAAGGACGCAAACTTCAACTAGGACACACATCTGCTAAGGTAAACTTGGAACATGTTACTTGTGTGGCTTCCATTTTATAGAAAATAAATTCCGTTACCGAAAATTTCACTTAGACTAAAGCTGAGAATGTTGTGCCGTTAATATATTGTTAACACGTAACCCCGATTTGACTAGCTAAAATGGATTTTTATTTCATAAGTTACACACTTGTTTTTTTTTATTTTAGGAAGATATTTTTGAGTGGTTCAGGTAAAAAATATAATGTATGTGAGGAGCTTTCTTCTGCTTAATTTGTAACTAAAATATAGTAATTGGTTTCAGGAAAACATGACATTTATAAAGGTAAGAATTTTCATTCAGGGTGAAGTATAGCAAAATAGCGGGAAACAAAGATATGAAAAACATGTTTGTGCAAAGATTAACGAAGCAAAAATTGCTTAGACTCAAGCATTATGTAAATTAAACCTTACTAAACGTAGCGAAATAGATGTCTACAGATTTAAATGAAATAATGCGGCGATATGAATTCTAAATATAACAGATTGATTTCAATATCAAAGCCGAGCCTTTGCATGAAAATGTGCCGCCACTATAATTCCCAGGGCCGACGTCTACTTTATCTTTTGTCTTCCAACAGACGGAGACGGCTCTCATGTATGATGCAGTACATTTGTTCGCGAAAGCTTTGCACGATCTTGATACATCGCAACAAATCGATGTGAGACCGCTCTCGTGCGAAGCTGAAGACACGTGGCCCCACGGGTATAGTCTCATCAATTACATGAAAATCGTAAGTAAAGGTCTTCACTAACTTAAACTCACGCATGTCACGTAAATCACTTTGGTAACTAAAATTCTAAGAGACATTTTAAAATGAAAGTTAAAGTCCTTGTTAATGTACCTACATTTTCTTGTAACAACACTGTTAGTCTAATGTGCGCAATCCAAGAAATACAAGCGGTAAGCAAACAAACTTGCGTGCACTTAGCGGTGGCTAATGCTACAGCTTAGCTGCAGAAGTGAGTGAGCTAAAGGTTTAGTTGCAACAGCTGTACGAACTCAGAACCTTTGTGTTTCACTTGTTTGTATTTAAACTTATTTTATTCTTAGAACTTTACTGCACATTCTTTAAAATTGTCTAGTACATAATTTTTCAAACAATAAATACTCTTGTGTCGAATGTCTTCTGCTGGTAAGTGGAAAAGACTTCCAAAAACAAGATCAACTAAAACAATAAAAGCAAAACCATAATTCACAAATGTTTATCTACAAACAAGTTTAATTTATACTTAGCAAAGTAACAACTCTCGTATATTTCAATGAACAGGTGGAAATGAAAGGCTTAACAGGAGTTATAAAGTTCGACCATCAAGGATTTAGAAGTGACTTCACTCTAGATATAATCGAGCTGACAAGGGACGGCTTGCAAAAGGCGGGGACGTGGAACTCCTCCGAGGGCGTCAATTACACGAGGTCCTACGGCGAAAACCAGAAACAAATAGTCGAGATTCTGCAGAATAAAACCCTTATCGTTACGACAATTTTGGTAAGCCATAAACAACATCCAAGCGTATCTACATTAATCCTCCGGAAACATTTTACTGCTCTCTTGCGCCTCACAAAGGCGAAATTAGCGTATCTTACATGAAGGAACGAATATATGCGAGTTCCGTGCAAGCAAGGGATCTTATGTAGTCTAGCAAACTATAAAAATATATATTCCCAAAGAGAATATATTCACGCGAGAAATCCCTGTTCGTAACATCTTATATAGACTATGAAGTTGTATGTTGATACATCTCACCTAATACCTTTTTAACGTATGTAAATTTCTATCGGTAATTCCCTAGAGTGCACCGTATTGTATGAGAAAGGAGGCCAGCGAGAAGCTAACCGGGAACGCACAATTCGAGGGATACGCCATTGATCTCATTCACGAGATATCTAAAATTCTGGGCTTCAATTATACATTCAAGCTGGCGCCTGACGGTCGATACGGATCCCACAACCGGGAGACTAAAGAGTGGGACGGAATGATAAGAGAATTGTTAGAACAAAGGGCTGATGTTGCTATAGCTGATCTTACTATAACATACGACAGGTAAATATTTGAAACTTCGCTAATATATAAGTTAATTTTCGGACTATATACAGTATCTCATTTGTAAAAAGAATAAAGGATTGTTTTTAGGTGGTATTCATTTATTTTAGAGATTGACTTCAAAAAAGATTAATTTTCAAATCATGGTCATGCAATCAATCAATGCCAGTAAAAGGGTAAAGATAACTTTTTCTCATTATTGAGGTTTTTGATTTCGTTTTGGATAAAAATATTCCTAGCTGTAGTCAATTCACGAAATAGAAGTTGAATATCTGTTCATAAATTCACGCCCAAATTGACAAACCGGTGTTTGTACAGTTTTTTAGCTAGTAAACTACCTATCCAATATTTGTCGACGTTTTTCGAGGCTTGCGATATTTTATTACAATATTGGCAAAAAAATTGGTGAGCTCAATCAATAAAGCTCTCTTTTTTTTTATATCCATGACTCTGCAGTGTATATAGATACATTTTGATTTATATTCCACAGGGAGCAAGTGGTTGACTTCACTATGCCATTCATGAACCTTGGTATCTCCGTGTTGTACCGCAAGCCCATCAAGCAACCGCCGAACCTCTTCTCATTCCTCTCACCACTTTCGCTTGACGTCTGGATTTACATGGCCACAGCCTATTTGGGAGTCTCCGTTCTGCTCTTCATACTGGCCAGGTACTGTAACTTGTTTCTAGAAAGTGAATCCCGTTTGATGATTAATCTCATTTTCATCTTTACAATTATAGCGATAAATTAATGGAGCCTTGTCATTCGGAGCGCACATTATTTTTTGGCTCACCTGCTATCACCAAAAAGCAGTTATCAAACTGATCAGAAAAACAAATAGACAGCTTGGAAAACTCTGACGCCACGCGCCACTTTTAAGCGTGGTTAATCACACGAAAATAAGAAGTTGAAAGTGTGACAGTCATAAAACTTTATTACGACATTAAGAGCTGTTGTAACAGTTACTGGAAGCACCACGTTCACGTCTGAACATAAGTACTATAACTTTCTTCTTAAAAAAATCAAAACGAGAAAACTACGCGAGAGGTTGTTTAATAAGTATTTGTTTGCTATGTTCTACCAAAAAACTTTCATGATCTTCAACAACACTTCGATATGATGATCTTTTTCTTACTGATGATAGTATCATCTGTTAGGAAAACATTATCATATCGATTATCGAGCTCAACTGTGTGTGTAATTTTTAGTGATAAGCACTGTAATGACTAACGAAGCATTTTAGAGGAAAAATGTACGTTCATTTGATAGGTTCACTCCGTACGAGTGGCATCAAAAACATTCACCTGAAGGCGACAAACTGGAAAATATTTTTTCCCTTGCCAACTGTTTATGGTTTGCCATTGGATCTCTCATGCAGCAGAGCTGTGACTTTTTGCCCAAGTAAGAAAATCTTGAGAACCCCATAGTAATTTTATCAGATGGGTGAATGCACTTACAGTTGAAACAGAACATTGGAATGAGTATTTTATGTGAACCACCAGCTTTTGTGAGTATTTGTGGTTCAAAACTTTGCAAGAATAAAAATCTTCCTTGATCAATTTCGTAAACTGAATGCAGTCATGCAGCTAAATCAACTGTGTGTGTATTTTGGATCTGACTTAAGAGTGACCTCAGCGAAGTCCACATGAGGAGCTGTTGGTTAGGGGGTTCACGTGCAAGGAATGATTTGTCAGTGTAACCAGGGGCGAATCACTATGCGAACTTACCCTTTGTGGTACAACTTTTATCCCGATCCAATTACCATCCCAAATCCCGCTACCTGATAAGACTATTCGTCAACTTATATTACATAGCTTAAGTTTTCGCAGGCTTTTGATGTCGTAATCCAAAGAAGTTTCGCCTTTGACACAAAGTAAGAGCACGAAATTGGATATAATGCTTCCTGTATTCGCACAACTGGCGATTGCTGTTCCGTTCAGTTAAATCGAATTGATAGATTTGTTCAAACATTGCGAGAAAACACTTAATGCAATTTTATTGGAATAGTCCGACCAATTTATGAAATACTACTTAATACCTTCATTGGTCAATGGTCATATAATTTTACCTTTAATAGCTTGTATTTGCAATTAATATCATGCTGTTAATACCTTTATATTTGTATCTATAATTTTACCAATGATGGTTGCATGATGACTAAAATAAGACAGTTCACAAAATACAGAGCTTTTACGTTAACTAGCTTAGCGGAGTTAACATTTACACAAAAATGCCGGAACACCTACATTCGAATGATGGAGTACTTCCTTATCCCCTCTGATCTGCCGATCGATCTTCCATTCAGTTGATTCGTGTCGTTACCTCGCGCTTGGTTCATTGCTGATTGATTCCAAAAATAGTCTTCCCAAATATATTGAGAGAATGACGGGGAATTTTGGGCGCAGGTTCAGCCCGTACGAGTGGGACAGCCCAAGGAACTGTATAGACGAGCCGCCGGTGCTGGAGAATCAGTTCACTCTGTTGAACTCGCTGTGGTTCACTATCGGATCCTTGATGCAGCAAGGTTCGGATATCGCACCGAAGTAAGTCCCACTCAGAAAGACACTCCAACCGAGAGCTACTGTTCCATTATTCCAGAAATGTTTGTTAATTTTGTTGGATTGATTTCGTAATGTTAAATCTAGGACGGCTTTGATAGAGACGACGCAGGTTACTGTATAGATGAAGTGAAATCTCTACTAACAGACCGGAAATGTAGCTTTCAGTTGCAGTCGGATGACGAACTCCCTTTTACTAATTAGTTTCAAAGCGACCGCAGACAACCCTTTGTGAATTTCAAGCATCGGTAGTCGCCGAGAGCGGCCAATTTAAATAGAGACGTGTCGGCAATTTCAATTAGCTTTATTTCCACCATAGTTGGCTAAACACTTTGTAATTTAGTTGCTAATTAAATAATTGGCTCGGGTAATGTTTTTAATATTGCACCCGTTGAAACTTCAGTGCTTGTGTAGTATCCATAGCTTGCTGCATCAAAGTTTGGAATTATCTAGTTCTAGTGTTTAATTGATATCCATTTTGCAACGTGTTCATATTTTGATAAAAGTTAATCACTATAGAATGTTAGGCTTATACTTACCTACCTTCTAATAATCATCTTCCACAACGAAGTATGAAGCTGGTTTTTATGTCATTAAAATAAGATTTTTCTATTTTTGTGACTGACTTAATCTAACTTTTACGAATTTCACGACTATTTGAAAGTTTGAATTTACTATCTTTTCGTTTGTTGACTTCAACAAACTTTAATGTTTTAAAAGTTTAATGAAAGAGTTAAGAGAAATATTGTTTCAAATTTAGTGTAATTCGGAGTTTTCTAAGGTAAAAAGTGTATTTTTTCTCTTGTCTCAACTAGAAAGTCTCTGGTAGCTCATTTTTAACTATAATTAGCTTTTCTAAAAATCACAGTCAAGTAACTCATGGCAAAAATGAGCAATTAGAGAATTATCATATATTTGAATTTTATCGTGAATTTTAATATTTTTCATAAGATTTTTTTCTTGTCTTATGATAATGTTCTAAATAGGTTTCTGTCAAGTAAGTTTCAAAAAATTTTAGGGCTGTTTCAACAAGAATGGTGGCAGGCATGTGGTGGTTTTTCACACTTATTATGATATCTTCGTACACTGCCAACCTGGCCGCTTTTCTCACAGTCGAGAGAATGGACTCGCCCATCGAAAGTGCTGAAGATTTAGCCAAGCAGACTAAAATCAAATATGGCGCATTAAAAGGGGGGTCTACAGCCGCCTTCTTTAGGGTAAGTACAAATTTATTCCATTTTTTTCTAACGATAATGTTTAACAGGGATAAACACCAACTAGGGTAGGAATATTTTAGGAATATATCTCGGAAAAACATGTTGATGTTTTCTAGACCATCATAACAGGATGCCATTAGATCATATCAAATTGGATTCGGTATAAATATAAAAATGAATATTCACTAAATATCTGCGACATGTTAAGCTGGTGACGCACATAATGTTAGAAATAATAGCAGATAAATAATTTTACTCACTTAAGTAATCTCATTCTCTCTCATTCCGAGCTTATTCCATTTTATCAATTCTTCTTGAATAACAATTAGTAGGTAAATACTTAAGCACGAGTACAGAATACTAAAGGTAGAAAAATAAAACATGACTAAAAATAAGATAAAGCAATCTCGTTTTCAAAGCTTAACGTTAGAAATGTATTTCGTTTTTCTTCTTATTTCAGTAAGTTGATTTCTCAGCTTTATAGGTTTTCGACTAAATCAAGCGGTCACTTTTTCTCGGATCGTCGATTGTCAGGATCTAGGGCGGCCGAGTAAAATTGTCTGTGTTAGATTTGTCACGCGATAGATAAGGATGAGAGAGCAGTATCTCCTTAATCTACGACGTGCTTATTTTCTTTATAGGCTCAGAAATATCTTCTGTTTTTCCTCTATTCAATTTCGAATTGTTTTGTATCGGTTTTCCATTTTGATTTAGATATATACAGTATTTTAGTACAAGAACAAGTTGTGGGACAAACGTTTTAACAGGCTTTTACCACTATGCTAAATCTAACAATAATGCAAAATTGTGATAAAACCCTAAAATACTAGAACATGCTGTTAGATTTCTATCGAGATCTCATTGTACTTTTTTATCCAGGATTCAAACTTTTCCACCTACCAACGTATGTGGTCGTTCATGGAGTCTGCTCGTCCATCTGTATTCACCAGCAGCAATAAGGAAGGGGAAGAACGAGTAATGAGGGGCAAAGGTGCATACGCGTACCTTATGGAGTCCACCACCATCGAGTATGTCGTCGAGCGGAACTGCGACCTCACTCAAGTGGGAGGCATGCTCGACTCAAAGGGCTACGGGATCGCCATGCCACCAAGTAAGTTCTTCAGATAACGCAGAATTTGATATTACAACACCAGCATCTGAACTAGATATAGTATCTGATAACAAAAACAATAGTATCCTTGACCTAACTTCTGTTGACACTTGTAACTGCTAAGCACGAGTGGCTTCGTGTTTCCAAAACGTCTATGTACTTGAAGACGCTAAGCTCAGTGACAAGAAAGAGGAGGAATTAAGAGGCGCAATGGTTTCGTACGCGGACTTTGTGGAGTGCACCACGGTCAAGTGCGACCTCACTCAAGTGGCATCCTTTACTCAAGAGATACGGAATCGGCATACTGACGAGGAAGTGATTGCTTTCCATTACATCAACAAGTGCTTCCTATCCATAGAGCACATTGATTCATTGTTAGGTACGCGCTAGGTAAGTTGGCGTGATTCGCATAGTAATAGACTTCTAGTTACCAGCTTTCGAAGCACGTAATCGCTGCAAAATAGGTAACTTATTGAAACGATAAATGTTGTGTAAATATAAGCAATAGTGATTGTAAATTGATAGTAAGAATTGATTTAATGAATCTAATATATCGCTTTCATAACTAATATTTTTATGATCATAGCCTGAAATAAACGTATTTTATTTAAACAGGCAATAACAAGTTTAATAACAGACTTATATCCAACCGATAAGAAGAGATCGCATCAGATGAAAAACCTGAAAATTGGGGCCGCAAAATGAGCTCGTCATAACATTTAAACAAAGTGCTTTCTTACCATAACTGTCTTTGTTATAGATTCACCTTACCGCACCGCCATAAGTGGAGCGGTCCTGAAACTACAAGAAGAAGGAAAATTGCACATTCTGAAGACGAAATGGTGGAAGGAAAAACGAGGTGGAGGATCGTGTAGGGTGAGGAACTTCATCTTCTTAACGATAAAAATCGGCCAAGTGCTTGTCATATGCCCATATCACTCAAAGCTTCCAAGTATTTTAAATGGAACTCTTCAAAGTAAACAAAAGAAGAGTGTCATGATGCTTCGAAATTAATTTGAATTTCAAAGCGTTACATTAACTAGGTAAAAGGATTTCATACTAAATTTCTCCTCATCAGTTAATCGCACGTTTGAAAGTAAGTAGTGTAGTTAACAATCGGATGAATTGAGATTCAGTTGCGGTCTCAATAGCCCTTCATAAGTCTAGAGTTTTGAGAAGTAATCATGAGTTGCGAATGTCGCAATGTTCCGTCGTATTACAGAATTGCCTCGCGTCGACGTATGCCCGTTACGTCACTTCTTCTGGCTTTGTGCTATTTATATAACTGCGGTGTCTTGCTTTATTTTTAGGAACTTTTGTTCGACTGAACTCTCATATTCTTTTACAGTTGATTACTTTTGAAATATGCACGCTAATGTATTTTATTTGCGTGGATAACCTTTAGTTATAGTATAGCCTTTTCTTTCTCAAAGTAACTTGAATGGCATCGGCAAAGTTAGTACTGTTGAAGTAATCAAAGTCTCAGAAGCGCCAAATTGTATTTAAGCATTAATAATATAATACGATAATTAATAAGGGAAAAACATATTATCTAAGTACATAAGTGCTTAGATGGTCTCACTCAACTAGCCTAACAAAAGACCTGAAAAACACTTTCAAAATATATTTATTACGTTGAAATAAAGTGTTTATGTTTAACATGTAGGAGTACCAGCAGGTGTACAATATTTATTCACACTGAAATTGATGTGGATAATCCAGACAACCTTCAACAACGTAGGCGACCACCTACGCCACAAAGCAGCAATCGTGTTCAAAAATCATCTACATCGTATCATTTTAGCCTTTCTTTCTATTTAACCAAAATTCTGACGCCTTTAGGACATTTTTATTGGTAGTTAAAACGTGACGCGTAAAGGAAATAAGGTCAAGGAATAAATAAAAATTGACATTTTTGTTTATCTTTCAATATGTTCTTACCAGGACGATACATCGAAGTCATCATCGACAGCTAACGAACTAGGCCTCGCAAATGTAGGCGGTGTGTTCGTTGTGCTAATGGGCGGAATGGGAGTAGCGTGTGTTATCGCCGTCTGCGAGTTCGTCTGGAAGTCACGAAAGGTTGCCGTTGACGAGCGGGTAAGTCCGTTTATAATTAGTATCTAGGAGGGTTTCTCAATGTCGTACATAAGGTTTTACAGATTATTCGCTAAACAACCTGCTGTGCAGCATGAATAATAACGTGGATGGTTGACTCACTCAATCCTTGCTTGAGATCGCCCTGTTGAATTGGAGAGGGAGAAGTGGCGCAACATTCGAACTAACTTATAACTAGTTATATATTTATAAGAAAACAAAAACTAAAATGAGTTATTTATTTATTGAAATATTTATAATTATTGATCGTATTCATTATCGTCGATCGCCGGGTGAGTCGCTACTCACCATAAAATTTCACGACGATGATACCCCAAAGTCTTCGGCAATTTTTTTTAAGCGTTGCTGTTTTGCTCCACCATCTAGATCCTTCGTCATGAACATGATCAACTGGGTTCGCGCAAGGTTGTCGCGACAAGTGAGACATTACATGATAATATTAACAAACGGTGTGTTCATCATGCTTATTAATTGCATGTGTGTCTCAAGCGTCAAAACTTTAGATCTTCTCTACAATATTGTCTATCATGATCATAGGGTGAGATAGTAACTGATAATAAGGACTTCCAGGTAAACTCCTTAAACCAACAAATGTTTCTGAAATATTATTATTAGTCAGTTGGAAGATCTTGTCATCCCTATACTTACTTTTACTGCTATGCCAAACAAATGTAATAGTTATTTTCAGGGTAAGCATTATTTAGAATTTATCTGTATACAAATTCATCGCTGCGTGAATAAATGGCAACCATAACATCGTAACAATAAACTCCGTAAACAATGGGAGGGATAAATTAAATAAATATAAAATAAAAAGAGCTCAAATTACAGATTATTCTGTATTGGAATACACATAAACATAATAGGCTCTTTGTGTATTTTCTGATAGGTACCTTTTTTTTTTTTTTTGACGCGGAGAATGCATTTACGCACTGTCCCGCTCCCAGGGTACAAGAGCGGGGGAGTGTGGGACTCACCCACCCCACTAGGAAGGAATACCCACTAAACTCCGCGGAGGCCATCTTCTGCGCGTTACCGGAGGTCCCCGAGTACCACCGTGAGTGACTCTACCGGCGGACCCCCGGCGCGCTATGCCGGTTTCCCAGCTCAACTCGAGGGGAGCTATACCTCCCCTCGTACACCCGCCGGTGTTAACGGCAGTGCGAGGCCCCCCCGCACCGCCGCCCTCCACGGAGTCACATGTGCAATGGAGGCGCACGGTCCCCACCGTGTGCACTCCTAGCGACCCCGGGGCCCCCCTTTAGTCGCCTCTTACGACAGGCGGGGGGAAACCATGGCAGTATTCTAATGCCCCATACCATAGGGCAATTCTGATAGGTACCTGTAATATTCAAAGCAGTAACGAAACTTAGGTATACTTTCAAAGTTAGACTAGGTATCTTCAATATCGTCACCGTCGTGTCAAAATTAAATAACTGACACCTTTACCGAAATTCACTTTATAACATTTTTGAATATTGGAAAGTGTGATCTACATTTTAGTCTTTAGCCCGTTGCGATATGTATAATACTCGCTTAGATATCTTCGTTTTAGTAAATCTATTGACCATATATTACAACAAGGTTTGTACTAGAATTTCCGTGGAACAATTGAATAACTGTTATATGAATTAAATAACTACATAATAAGGGCCACTACAAGGAAAACAAAGTCAACAAGATACTTTGTTGAGTTCTGCCACAACTCACTCCAAAACATCGTCACAAAATTTAGTTGTGGCAAAATTAAATAAATGCGCTTGTTTAATTTTAAACATAATTTTGAGATTGATAAGTGTGCTTAGTCAGTTTTTCCTGTTCAAAGCCGTGAATAAAAATCAACCTAATATCAAGCAAACTAAATAGGTAATCCAAAAACAATGAGATTGTAACATGTATCTGAATTCCATCTCTGACAATCAACTTCAGATTACACCCACAACAAATATTAAAATAAATCAAGATAACTATTCCGATTCAACATCTAGCTCATAGACGTCAAGTTGAGCTGTCGTTGATGATGCTGGCAAACTTTTTAACGATGAATGTAGTTCACGATTTTGAAGGCTATATTCAGTAACTGCAGCAGCAGGTGTACTTCTTGTTTGTCGACTAGGCTTGTTTACCGTATCTATGGATAAATATGGACCATTGTAACCATATCTAAATTCAATAATGTCTAAATTCAATAATGCCTGGAAATTGTTTTTCAAAACGTAAGCATTTTCTCAACACACCACATGATCAGAGGCACACTAAATATCGACGTTTAAGAGAGCACGACTGATGATATCCACGCTCCGACCTATACCGGCTCAAATTCGCAAACCCGAGTGCTTTTAGCTTCAAACCCGCTTCGATGCCCTTGAGAACAGCAACGACTTGGACGTATACAAAAACGCCACCATGTCCGTCCGATTACAGAACCAGAAATCTAATCCAATCCAACTACAGCGAGGCGTGAGACAAGGAGACGCTATTTCTCCGAAATTTCCGAATCCGAAATGTAGTTCTTATGGCTGAGACCTTGGAAAACCTGAACATAATGCTCGAAGATCTCGGTAATGCTCTCCGAGCATGATGGGACACCTGGGACAGGCAGCCCAGTTAGGTTAGTGCAACTTCGTCAAATCCAGCTCGGATGGGCAGCGTTCGGGAAGCTCCGGCATATATTCGTATCCGAAATACCTAAATGTCTCAAGACGAAAGTCTTTGACCAGTGTGTATTGCCAGTAATGACACTATGGGAGTGAGACGTGGTCATTCCCTATGGGTATCATAAGAAGGCTCAAGGTCACCCAGTGAGCAATGGAGAGAGCGATGCTGGGAATTTTCCTGCTTAATCAAATCAGAAATGATGAGATGCGGATCTCATCATTTCTTTTCTTAGGAGAACTTAGGCAACCGACATTGCTCGAAGGATTGCATCTTTGAAGTGGGCGGGACACATAACGCGGAGAACAGATGGCCGTTGGGGCGGAAAGATTCTGGAATGGCGACCGTGTACCGGACGACGTTCCGTCGGCAGGCCCTCCACAAGGTGGACCTACGATCTGGTTAAGGTCGCGGGAAGCCACTGGATACGGACAGCGCAGGACTGCTCGTTGTGGAGATCCTTGGGAGAGGCCAAGGCCGAGGCCGACTGACATGATTACAGATTTTTTCACCAAAATTACGTAAATAAATGAAATAAAATAAAACGAATAAATCAAAATTTGGGTCAGTAAAAGTGAAGCAAAATTAAATAAGCCCTCTTATTCACTGGAAATATTCGTATTAGTTACTTCTTGGGTGTGGCAAAACTTGCTAAGTGACATACAAAAAACTTGATAACTGCAACTTAGTTGTAAAAAAAGTGTGTGGCAAAACTAAATAATTACTATTTTATTTTTCTATTTAAAACAGTAAAAAGTAACATCATGGCAGACTACTCAAATTATGGAAGTAAACCTGTTGTATAACATATCGAAAGATCTACAGTAAATTTTCTTCACCTTACAAAGTTATTGCCATTTTTATGAAAAAATAACACAAAAACGTGAATATCTCTGAGTTTTGGTTTTGTCGGTTATTTAATTTTGACACGACGGTGACGATATGTAAGAAAATGGTTTCCAATATTATTATATTCTAATGAAACGCGTTTCAGAACGGTTCCTGTTATTGACAATAAAACAAAAGTCAGTGTGTGAGAAGCTAAATAAGTTTTAACGGAATATTAAAACAATAAGTGCTGAAAACTACAAGATCGTCTGTAAGGCAAACAAGGTCACTTTCAGTATTTAGTTAGACTGCGAAGTTTCATCAATTGGCGCAACATTGTCAAAAGCTGGCAATGGAAATTTACCGAAACAAAATTTGGAATGAAAGAAGAAAAATTAGATCGAGGAGATTCGAACTGTTCCGTTTGGATTGTGTTTATGAATATTAAATTCAGAACACGTTCGAGAATTTTTCCTTTCCCCAAATGAAATTCTCGTCTGTCTCAACTCATTAGTACTAATTGGATGATACTTTTATTTCATTCGTGGGTTTAATAACAATAATGAGTTGGATTCAATCGAACCGACAATTAATGCTCAATTTATTTATTCGTTTTGCGTATTTTGGGAAAGATCATTGGAAAATCACTGTGATTCTGTAATATTCGAATCATTTTGGTAACTAAATTGAATTTTAACATTCCCCTCTTGATCGTTACGGTTTAATTATCTGATTGTGTTGTTAACATTTATTTTTCGTTTTGTTCTAGGTTTACTTTTAAAATAGGTAAAATCATTTGTTTTAAGTAGATGCTATGCTGAGAGTGGTTTGTTTGAGGCTAATGTGTATCTTATCGTAGTGTACGGTATATTGAAACAGATTACAACGTTTGAATGGTGTGATGCTAGCAAATACAAACACGTCACGGTAGTTTTACTTAACGATATATTTGCACAATAATGTATGAGACCTTCACTTTAGACAGTATACTTGTAATAACATGGTTTGTCTTTCCAAACGCTTCAAATGGATGCATTCGACGCAGAAGGAAGAGGTACGGTATTCCTTTACTCAAATGCTATGTTCTCAATATTAACAAGCCGTCTATATTGTGTATTGTGACACAATATAGATGGCACCTTTCTGTGATCTTTTTGTTTTAATTGTCTGTCCATAAAGTTTAATTTTTAATTTCCATCTGTGTTTTGGGATCAGGACACAAATGCGCTCTAGAAACTTTCTAAAACTTGGCTTTAGAACTGGATCGTTTCACTAGAACCGTTACCAAATAGCTGCACGTAGCAACGTTAACATAAGAGCATTTTAATTTTTATTTCTCAGGCATCGCTGTGTTCTGAAATGGCGTCTGAGCTTCGTTCGGCGCTGAAGTGCCCTAGCGGGGCAGGCGGCGGCGGCGCGGCGGGGGGGCCGCGGGACGGGGCAGGCTCGCCTTACTTACACTACGGGTTTAGTACGAAGAGCCAGCTACACTAGCGCCCAGACCCCGCCTCCTCGCCCCCCAGCGATGTGTAGGCACGGACAATGAATGAACGCACCCGGTGATACTATAATGACCACGCTAACGTTGGATAGCATCGTTAACGTTCAACAGTTATTATCATGGAACTAGTGATATTCTTATCTTACTAGTTCTATTTGCTGGATTATTTATTGAACTAGTGAAATATTCACTAAGGTTCAACGGGCCAATACTTATTTTGTTGCTTTTAAAGAAAGGAGAAGATTTTGCACGTTTTCATAAAGAGCTTGTGAGAGCTTAAATGAACTACAGTGAATGTGAAATGTGTGTAAAGTGAAACAAATGACAGTTTCTCTCATTTGAACTCAACATGGACGACTGGGACAATGTGTAATGCGAACCAAAATGTAAATACTTAAATATTCATATCCTATGGGTTAGATTTATAATGTTGTTGTGAGTACGGAATGCTAATTTCGTTGGTTTTTGTATTAGATTTGTAAAGTTTTCTAGTTATAAGACAAGACGACCGAAACAGTATTATTTACAGGCCAAACTCTTATGTGCCAAACCTTATTATGACCTACTAAAATATGTTCAAAATAAGCATGTTCTTTGAAATATTAATATTGTAGGTTATTGATGTTTTATATATCCAAAAATCTAATAGAATAATAGCATTTCATGTAAACTTAAGGTTAATATTTAAGTAATTTAGGTAAATTTAGGAACCTTTTATTTCACACTTACAAGAAATATTTCATTATTGTATTGTTCCAAACAGAATATGACAGAGTAAATACTTACCTGTGCACAAAGGTAAATAAGTGTTCCCATTTCATCACAATCTTGTACATAATTATCAGAGATTGAAATGAAATAGTGTGATTTAGGTGATTGCAATGAACCAAAGAATAACATTGGTACTCTTAGAAATTTCCGAAATGCTGGGAGTTCGTGGGATTTCCATTTCCCAGGAAATGAAAATGAAAACCCCCAAAAATCCGGCATTTAAAGTGTTTAATGAAGTATTTTGAGTCTTGAAAAAAATATTGTATTTTGAGAATTATAATGAATAGATTCAACCAGAAACCTTTATGGTAAACTGTTAAACTATCAATACACTGAATAATGGCTTGGATTGGAAATTGATCATTCCGGAAAATCATGATTTTAACGTAGCCTGAAATATTCCTTATAAATCACACTACTCATTCCAACCTTTGGTTATTCTATTAAAATACAGTCAACCATAATAGGTAGTTTGGGCTTTTTAACGTCCGCGCGCAATATGCGAATAGATACGCTTGACCTGTGGTTGACTGTGCAGACGCTAACATATCAGATTTCCTCAATCTGTCAATCAAAATCTATTACAGAAAAGCATTACACTTTGTGGTAACTTGATCCACTAGCTTTTGTACATAACGGTTGTATTTTTCTTTTTATTACAAGTACTTTATTAATTTAAAAACTCGCGATAAAATATTTGTAATGTAAATAGGTAGGTAAACCTTTTCAATACAATAATACTGCCACGGTTGACAAAACTAATTTTTGTAGTTACAAGTAATTGAGAAGCTACAAACTTTTTAGTGTAAAATTTGCAAATTAAGTACTTTTTATTACTTTACGAAGAATGTTTAATAAATACGACCTAATTATGTAGGTATAAATCCTATTAAGTTATTACAAAAATGAAATCCAAAGGTCCGACTTTTGTAAAGTAAATAAATATTGTTTACTATAAAAATATTAGCCAATGAGTCTAAACGAAAATGAACTGTATTTGTCACAGACTAACACAAACATCAATCAACGCTAAGCACTCGCTCACGCTGATGCTGTCCCGTAAAATGTCAATAGAACTGAAAGGGACAGCATGAGCGTGAGCGCGTGCTTAGGGTTGACTGTCGTTTGTGAATTTGGGGGTAAGTGATTAATTAGGCAATATTTGTAATTCCCGGGCAGTTGTCCCACATGAGCGTGGAATAAGGCAATAACAATTCATAAAAAAATAACGACTCATTTAATGGCCTAACCACTGCCGCTTGAACACGTTATGTTTTTTTTTAAATAACGTAAACGTCAAAATCAATAAGATTTGACTAATGACCTATTGTAATTTTAATTTTGTTCTAAAAGATTGCGGCTAGCTCGAAAGTGTCCGTGTGTTGACAAATTTTGCTACAACGCTCATAATTGCTACAATAAGTATAAATAAATGTGTGTGCCCTAGTAATGGGAAATTGACCAGAATAACTATTAAATTATCAATAATCGATGAACACATCTCAATCTGTGCCAAATTAATCGATTAAATTTCTGTAAATTTTTTGTAACTTTACAAATTGGACGCCGATATTGAATCAATAAACTGTTTTACTAACATCACTGTTACTTTGTTGACTTTATTATTATTTCCTATCCTTATTCATTATTACCTGATGAAACGCATAACGTTCATGTTCATAGCCATAATCATAATTTGCCATAATTCTATGAAGCATTTTTCAACACATAGGTGGCCGAAATTAGTAAGGCATACACACAATTTTAATCAACGAACCCTAACCTCAAACTGCCAGAGCGTATGAGTCAGAAAGCTGAAACGGATTAAAGGTACTACGTGTAGGTTTTCTAGCAACGTGAGGATCCGGTAAGATATATTATTTGGTATTTCAACTTAACTAAACGGTGAAGTTATCCAACTTCGTGGAACTCCACGCGGATGAAGTCACCACTGGGGAAAAAGAACTAGTGGGGATTTAAAATAGTATTGCACTAGTAGCATTTTTTTTAAATTATTGTTGTCTGTTGCCTAGAGTGTAGCGTCTATGGTTGAAAATGAGTAGTGGACGTAGCATGGTTAACATTACGCACCAAAATCTCGTTAAGTAGGTATTTTCGGGCATTTCCAAGAATCTCTCGAGATGACTATGCTTGGCATTACGGTACGTAGCCGAAGTAAAAATAAGGAAATCCATATCCATAGAAGAATAATAAAAGCCAATGACTAACAGACCTACCCCGCGAGTCAGTAATTTGACATACTTAGCATGAATGAGCATTAAGTTCTATGCTTGGACTTTTCATGGGACTATTGTCTCTTGTAAAAGTTGCCATCTTCATCATCAGGCTCTAGAAGTCCACTGCTGAACAAAGGCCTCCCCCACAGAGCGCCACAGCGAGCGGCTTTAGGCCGTTAGCATCCAACGGCTTCCCGCAAACTGCACAAGGTCATCGGTCTACCGAGTGGGGGGCATCCCCACGCTGGCGGAAAAGCGTAGCTGAAGAGGCAGTTGGCTACCATTCTTGTAAAAGTACCAGCTTTTAACTATCTGCAGTAAAATTACAAGTTATAAGCTGCAACTAATTAAAAGACTTGGTCATTTTCTGTCAAAAAATTCGTCATTTTACTGCAGCAAAATAAAAGTCCCGGTATGATAATGATTGCAATTTGAAGATCGTTTCAGATGGGAGATAGGGACTGACGACCTGATTAAGTTATATCGGTAAGTAGTGATTATACGTTGCCTGCATTCAGCGGCTCTGAAAATCTGGAAGAAAATTCTTCATAATCAATCAAATATATTTCAGTCTGAAGTGTTCATAATAAGCCCATTCCATATTATGATATAGTCTGAAACTATTATCAGAATGAAGGCATGTTTCGGCGGGGAGCATAAAAGTTGTAATAAAATGCAAAGATAAGGCAGCAGGTAAATGAGTTAACCCCGCTAGAGTGCTGTTTTATAACTTTTATACAACTTTTATACGAGCGCGGCATACCGGCTTATAGCCCAAGTAATTTATATAGGCTGCTCGTAAAATCTGACACCTATCAGATATTGCTTTGTCTTGATTAAGAGTTAATTTCTGAGGCTTACGAGTAGGCTATGTTTTATTCATATAGTCTATTACAGGAGTGTAATAATGTGCTATATTATTTTGTTCTGGGCGAACCGTACGACCAACTGGGCCCAGGAAGACATGGCGGGATGAGCTCGACCATCACCATAATAGTAATTAAATCTATTTTCCTTCTATCTTATTTGATATTAGTTCGTGCTTCGGAAGGCACGTTAAAAACCGGTTGACGTCGCCAGATTTCAGTCGTTATCATCTTGACATTAAGGTTGCTCACTAATCTTACACATGGCTCGTTCCACTTCATAGTTGAGGTGAGGCCTATGCCCGGTGGGACGTATTGAGGCCGCTTATGTTTCTGTATGTTATGTTAAGAAATAAGTAAATTGGCTTCATTCGTTTACTATACAACTCATAAGTACATCATTTCTACAGCCCAGCCACTAAGTATTTTCTAAGGTTATGGAAACTATTGCACCAAAAACAACCAAGCACAGCTGAAATATCAACATCATCATGTCGGGCGCTGCACATTGAAGAAGAAAAGAAGAAAGATTTATAAACCTCTTCTAAAGCTCAAGACGACTCGACAAAGTATGAAGATAGCTGGAGCTTCGAGAATATCTGATTCATCAATAAACATTTGTGCTGGTCTGGGAATTGCACCCGGGACTCTTTGCATGTCAGCCGGCGCTCGTAAAGTCGTAACTAGGTCCTGACGTAGTAGCGTGGGAGTAATTCCTATGCCATATCCAAAATACGGAACTTTTCAGAGGAAGATGTTTTGTTTTCCCAATGATGTTTAATCGATAGATTCTAACATAAATTAAATATAGGTACTTTACCGGAATAACGTATGCTGTTAGGGCTAGCAAAATATCCTCATTCTATCCTAGGACTGTTACGGATCAGAAAAAGATGCTAATTCCCTAGGAAGCCTAGGACCTCTAGTGCTTAGACTTGATAACTATGGTCCATTTGCGTTAAGAATGCAGTAATTTCATACCTACTTGTCCTTTGATCTAGCACGTCTTCGAACCAATAAAATCGTTCCTAATTTAAAAAATCAAGTTCACAGTGACCAGTTGAACGCATAATTTCGAACACAAAGGATGTGGATCTGAGTTTTTTTGAATGCAACAGAAATAAATTTAAAAATCACTGCATTCTTAATGCGAACGGATTATAAAGCATTAGGGCCCTATTGGACAATTCTTAGATAGCAGTAAAAGCTCGCAATGTCAAGCTTGCTATGTCAAACTATACTTTTCCTAAATAATTAGTAAGCTGAACAAGTTCAGGGCCGGAGCCAGCGCTGTCTGAATACAAAATGTTTTCGCTCACAACGTACCGAAATAACATGTAACAAATTCTCGTAAATCCAATTATTTATTAACTTCTAAACTTGGTAATATTACGTAGGATGACAAGGCTATCAAGATTACCTACGAGTACATGTTCACCATTTTAGACGTTTTAGACGATAATTATCTGAATTTGTTAACACAGGATTTATCAACTAAATAGTAATTGGTCAATAAGTCAAACAAGATGCTAGTATCCACACGATAAAGATCATCTTCATAGCGGTGTATCTGTATCTAGTGATTGGTTGATCACGATCTACTCATTGTTAAGTACTAAGTAGGTCTGTAGCATTTAGCTATTCTTACCGAAGCTTTCGTTGTAACGGGAGATTATGAAGCACTTCAGCACTAAGTTAAAATGAAGAAACAAAATTTTTACTGAATGGCTCATGACGTTCTTCCTAAGATTGTATCACATAAAAATAGGCTCCAAGAGAGCATTTATCGTTTATATTAAAACTTTTTTAATTTCAACATATGTAGGGCAAACCTGTAACGTTCTAAGTCGCCGTGCAAAATTCTACCCTGAAAAATACTCTTTAATTTAACAAAGTCCTCGTCGAGTCATTCATTACCACCTTTGACAAAATATGTTGTATTCTGTCGCTCGGGTGTTGTGCAAAATACGCGGAATTTTCAGCTGAAAATATTCCATTGTTTGGATTTTCGTTGATTGTTTTGCCATATTGACTAAATGTAAACAAATTTTTGATCAACCTTCAGAATAATGTTTTTATTTGAAGAGTATGACAATGCAATTAACATAAGTATTAATGATTGAACCTAATCAAATAATAATGCAAAATGAAATCTAGCAATTTATTTATTTAAACAATAACAATTTTACAACCAAAACGCTAACTATCTTAAATAATTGGTCAAGAATAACCTAAGACTACAGTACTTATGCTATCGTGAAAAATGACAATAAGAATAAGAATAAGAATCATTTATTCGGCTTAATAATATATGTTGGAACTCGTATGTGAACCGATTTAGAAGTGCCACGGCTCTGCTCGTAGGCGAATTAGCGGCGTGGGCAGTATACTGGACCGAACCTGAGAACAGATGATGTCGGCGACGATTCCCAGTGCGAATGTAATTGTTTGGAACAAACAGGCCCAGGGCCGGCAAAGCTTTTGGATTGCAATATAAGTAGGTCTTAATAAGCATGCAATGTACGTTAGCCTATATACCTATAACCTATCCACTTTGCCTACCTATATACTCACCTTTTTGTTACTCTACAAGTGGTGACGGTGAGAATTACCGGCGTAAATTACCTGCCAAGAAATGTAATGCAAGATTTTTAAAAATTCAATGCAGGTCATTATTTAATTCACTACCTACATCAAGTGTTTAAAGTTGAAAATGTAATGAAATAAAGAGCAAAGAGCAAAGCAAGCGGCCGCGTTTGTTTTTAATATCATATCACTTCATGTTAATAGCCAGACACTTCATGTCAAACCCATTTAGTGGAAGAAACGTCTTGAAGCGTTTTTTGACAAGTTTATTGAAACAATCATGTTAAAAACCGAAATAGAAATTATTTATCTTGTCCTAAGCTCACAATACTACGTGTGCCAATAGATTTAATATCTGTAAATGGCTCCGAAAACGCCACGTTAGAAAAACATCAGAGCCGTCCCCAATTTTCGCGATAACGCGCCGAATCGCTTTTCCGGCCCCAGCCAAACGTGGGCTGGAGGGTTCGGGATTGACGAAACTCCACGCAGAATAACAGTCAGGTTATATTACGGACATTGCAATGATATTACAATAAGAAAGACGTCGATAGGTTATGTCAGTACTGACGCGAAGTCAAAAATTGACCCTTGGCGTACGTACCTATAATTTGACCGTGTTTAAAAAAATATTTACTACAGCGTAAACGAGACAGATACATGATGCGCAGTGTCGTTTCAAACTGTCAATGCTTTGCTCAGGTGGTCGAAGTCCTAATTTTGAGTGCCACTTTTTTAGCACAAGACACCTATCTACGTATTTTTATTATAATATCATTAAGATATTGTGATTCGATTCTCAAAGTTCTATACAAATAGCTGGATAAAACTTGGTAAGATTAAGGATTTTCTTCGTATTTTTCATGAATGTAGACTGTGAGTGGTAATAACTTGGGGCAGAAAAGTTCAGGAATGGAGACCATATTGATCACACATGGCGGATAACTTGATTGGTCGGATGCAAGCTGCGTCAATACAACCGGCCTCTCCGAAAAATGCATGGAAAAATCTAAGTAGAACCTGTGGCTGATGATGACAATTATTAATTAATCGAAGTATAATAAACAGTAACTCGATTATAATACGGAACCACCAGAAAGGGCTGGCGTGTTTTTTTTTGGGCTTGGCAATCGAGTGTTGGTGTGTATGCAGAATTGATTACTTCCCATCAGGTGACTCTCAACCTCGTTCGCTACCTCAATGCTAAAAAAAACAACTTGTTGAAGACAATTTGTTCTTTGTTTGTAATAAAGGTAAAATGGGAACATTTGTAAACCATATGTGTATTAAGCTTTGTATTAGGACCGAATCTCGCTTGTAGATAATAACGGTGCCAGTTTACGCACCACGGCACCTGGTGCTGGCTTTACGCAAATTACTTTTTTTATGACATTCGATTTTATTGCATTTTTTACTATTCATAAGGTATAGGAAAACTTTACTTTTTCATATGAAAGTAACGCAAATAGGTATTTGCAGCGGACCTTGGAAAGAGGATAGAAATGAAAAAAAATATCATTGGATATGATTATACACAGCGGTGTCTAGGCTCAAACACTGAAACGCTTGTTATATAGGTACTAGACAAGGGATAAATATTACTCTACTCTGCTTTGCTGGTCACCAAAATGGTCGTCAATCAATGATAAACACTATCGTGTGATACACTTAACTTAACACACTTAACTTAACTTAAACACTTAAGCGCAGAAGAACTATACTTATGACACACACAAAAACAGAAAACATCGAACCCTCCAAGGATTGATCTGTTTTTTAGGGTTCCGTACCTCAAAAGGAAAAAACGGAACCCTTATAGGATCACTTTGTTGTCCGTCTGTCCGTCCGTCCGTCCGTCCGTCCGTCTGTCAAGACCCTTTTTCTCAGGACCGCGTGGAGGTATGAAGCTGAAATTTATATCAATTACTCAAGTCTACTGTCCCTTGAAGCTGTGAAAAAATCAAACTTCTAAGCCAACGCAATCAAAAGATACAGCCGTTTATGCCGCATATTTTCGACACTTGCAAGGGAATCAAAACCTACAGGGTGCTTCCCGTGAACTCAGAATCTTGAAATTTGGTACGAAGCAACGTCTTATAGCATAGATTTATAGCATAGGAAAAATTACGAAAACCATAAATTTTTAGTTACATCACATAATATATGTTTTTTTAATAATTTTAAACTTACTACCCGTTTCCTCATAAACGCGTAAAGGTATTAAATTGAAATTCATACCAAATACTCAGGTCTATAATACCTTTAAGCTGTAACAAAATCAAACTTCTATGTCAACGCAATCAAAAGAAACAGCAATTTAAGCTGCATATTTTGAAACTCACAAGTACTCGCAACGGGAATCAAAACCTAAAGGGTACTTCCAGTCGACCTAGAATCTTGAAATTTGGCATGAAGCAACGTTTTATAGCACACATAAAGGAAAAATTCCGAAAACCTTAAATTTTTAGTTCATTACAAAATATCGACTGTCGTAATGAACGAACTTTGTAAACCTTGCAGGTTTGTACGGAACCCTCGGTGCGCGAGTCCGACTCGCACTTGGCCGGTTTTTTTCTATGAAAAACATGACAAATTTGACAATTGAGACTCAATTACGATTTAATTAAATCGTTATGAAATTAGCAGACTTGGGGCCCTGAACGTTGAATTTGATACATTCGTTTGCAAAATTAAAGCATGTACCAGCTTACGAAACCCGCAGTACCTACAGCTTCTGTTTAATTTGAAGTTAGATTATCTTATGGTAACGAACGATCATAATTACTGTTTCGGTAAATTTACTATTTGCCTCAGAATATTACTCAACTATCATCACTTATTAATCCGGCACTAAGCGTAATGTAGCTATTGTACTAGGAAAACAATAATATTTCTCGTTAGCAGAGTAAATTGAAAGCGAATTGGCACATGCTACATAATCACGTACGCGCACAGAAGCTGGAGAATGGCGTATTGTGACGATGGTTCCCCCATCAGGGTTGGCTGATGAAGGCGATTTTATATAAATATCTATGGACTATGTATTTACACGTGCCATCTAGACTAAGCCTTTCAATAGAGTTTGTACAATGGGTGTAAAAGACTTGACTTGACTCAAAATCTTGCAAACCTTAAAGAAATATTGCCTACTCCTTTTGTATTCGTTTACACAACTACCTATACAACCACCTAAGAGTAGTTTTTTTTGCAGAATGTCAGTAACTTAAAAAAAAAGGCTGCAAATATTTGCGAGTGATCAATTAGTAATCTACTGAAAAATTAAGCAAAAAAAGTTAACGCGATCATTTACAATCGCTTTATGAGAAGTAGCTTCATGAAGAAAGACGATTGATTAATCTTGCGATTATGAAAATGAAAAAATGCTTTTGTGAAAATTATCTAAGAAATCCTGTATGGTCTGCTAAACTTTACAACAGTAAATTTTATTATAACGCCGAGAAAATGCGCCCGAAAAAAATAAAGACAATGAGACTAATTTGAAGATTTGATTAAAAAACTGGAAGAGCAGGCATCCTTAGGCTTTACTTAAGTTATTGTAAAACAAGAACTGTTACATTAGTTCCACCAACACAGTGCACACAATGTGGTACTTACAAATACGTCAGCGATCTGAAACCTGAGGAAACCTGCAATGAACTGATGGATTATACAATACAAACTCCTTTGTAGCCCTAATTGCCTCGTAAACATCTCTGGTTGTTCGTGTTGGCTGAGAGGGTGATTTCCATCACAGAACTAGCTAACAACATAACAGTGTTTGCTCGAATGAGGCTGTATTATACAATTAACGACTATTGGTAAACAATCAATGTACATTTCATTTAGTGTTAATTTAGTTCACATTTTCAGTAAGAATTCTCAACTTGAAGTTGGTAGAAATAAACAGTTAACGTTTATTAGTAAATGATCAATGTTACATGAAACAAGGATTTCTTCGTATCACATTTTATTACCGATTTTTTTAGTTTTTGATAAAATTCGATTTTATTGTCCTTTAATGTAATTAGACATTTATTTCCTTATTATTACTTAACACCATCAAACGTAGTGCTAAGTACTGTCGTGTTAAGATCTTTTTAACTACAGACAAAGTGAAAATATATCATGACCTTCCAAGAAACAAAAGCAGAGTGATAAGACAGCCGGTGAGCTGGCAATAGCCTCAACCACAGTTTAGATTACAGGTTTCTTTGTTTTTGTATGAAATTGAGGTTCTAAACTTCCAAAGACGTAAATACTGCCTGCCGTGCTTGCCCAATGTTTCGTGGCTTAACTTAGAATTTTAGCAGCAGCACGTCTGCTTTTATTTTTCGTAAATAATATTTATATGGAGTTATTTTCAAACAAGTGTAGTAAATATAATGTCTGATTTAACGAGTGCATTTTTATGTTAATTAAAATGTATCCGTCCGTCCGTCTTTAAATATCGATTGATACAATTGGTCGAAACGTTATGAATTTTGAAGTTTGGTAAAATTTATTATTACCACTATAGTTATCAAATGTTATTAGAGCACAGTAAAACGTCCATAAATGTCATCAAAGTTACAACTTTCATTAAAATAAACTGCGTATAAGTAATACATTAATACATTTTCAATATTTGGCCTGCTCAGGATAAACGCGAAAATGGTCATATTATTTATTCATATTTGGTTAAATGCATCGTATTATAATATTGTGCAGGGTTATTTGATGGATAAAAATAAACTGACAGTTTAATAGTCTTTCAATTCACCGGTGGTCTACTTGATTAAATAAATATTGATTTGATTTAATGAACCTATCTCTCGTAGGATACTTTTCAGAAAGCAGTTTATTTCGTAAGGCGACATTTCTTTGCCGAATTTTCATCTTTATTCATCTCCAAGTTTGAAAAGCTAGGATGGACCGATTTCGCAATCGGATGATTCACCAATGGTCTACTTAATTAAATACTGATTTGATTGAATGAACCTATCTCTAGTAATTATAGTTCTTAGGAAGCATTTTTTTGGTAAAGCGTTTAGCTCTTTGCCGAATTTTGTGTATGTATTTGTGTTTTTTGTGTGGGTATGTTTATGTTTATAACAGTTAAAATTACGCGTTAAATAGACACCGCCAATAAGTTTTCTGCTTCGCCACATAGTTGACTGGTAGAGAATGCCTTTAGGCATTAAGTCCGCTAATTGTACTTTCATTTTCGTGCAATAAAGAATAATAAATAAATTTTCATCTCAATAGATCCCCAAGTTTGTAAAGCCAGGATGGACCGATGTCGCAATCGCTCAGAGCGGCAACGTAGCCAATTTATTGTATTCCGACGGAAGAAATGTCGCCACTGATCCATTTTATAGCTGCGGCGGTTTACGATCTGCTACATGCCCAACTAGTAAACAATATTCGACACTATTGTCTAAAGCCTGCCCGAAGTATGAGATATTACATTGCGGCCGAACGGAATATTTGCCAGCATTTAACTTTGTAGAATTTATTTTGACAAAATTTTGGACGCGGCGAAGCAATGGAACAAAGAAACGCGTTGTGGCCGTGTTTATTACATATTCATAGCATAATATGGATATTAACATAACAACCTTATTGGTTGTCAAACAAATAGTTTATTAGTCTTCGTTCGTTCGGGTCTTTAGCTAATATTGATTGAAAATCACGTAAAAAAAGGTGAACTTGGAACTTGGCAAACGTCTTAATCGTAATCTTATATTCAAAGCTACATTGGTTATTAATGAAGTATTATGAAATTGGATGGAATTTGTTTCTTTTTTTCGACCCTTCCTCAATTTTACTATGGTCAGACATTGTACATTAGTGTCAAAACGTGCAAACGACCCCGGGCAATGGCGGCCTATGTCATGCGTCTTTCGGGTCGGTGCATAAAATAGTTTAGACATATGGAATTACGCATAATCTTATTTCGAAGTTATTATTAAATGTTTTTCAATGTAGGTATTTACTACCCATTTCAATTGTTCATTTGTAACAATTTTATGATCTTAAATCTGAAATTAAGCTGCCGCATGAAGTTCTTCAAAAGGAGTTAGAAAATGTTTAAACCGGATAAAAAACTAAATTAAATTTTCAGTATTACTGAAAATATGTCGATATTGTTCATTTCCGAGGGAGAGAGAAAGCAATAGGAGGTCGTCCAGTTAGTGTTGACATAGGATCGAGATAGCTACCTACCACACTGGTTTTGTACATTATGTTCAAATGTTACGGTAAGTAACTACACACTATCCGGCGGGCCACATGCTTCTTTTCCTTGTTAATTATATCTCGAAATTCAGCCGTTTCAGTAAACAGCTTTCTTGTATGTATGCTTAAAAATATCAAAAACCTCCCACACAATCCCAAGATGAACATAGATATAGAAGATTTTCGGTCATGCAGTCTTAACCATGGACTCGAATACGAGACAATGCAATATTAAACTTTATCACGCTTCACTCCGCTTCAATAACGAAGACATATGAGGAGTGTCACCCAGCCGTCAAGCGATAAACCATTGTACAAGCTGTTATAGTATACACAATACCGACGCCACACCCTCGCGAGATAACTTTAGTAATACCTTATTATGCCAAGACTTTCGGGATTTAGGGAAACGTTAGAAAGTTCTTTGAAAACTAACCACTAATACAAATAAAAAATATTTATTGTATTTCGTACAGTCTAGATACTGGGATATTCGCTAGTAACCAAAACGGCTATAACAACAAGATTTATAGTTTAGTGGGATAACCCATGAAAAAAACTATGTTTCAGTCGGGCGTCGATCCAGGGTCTTCGCAAACGGGTCGGGTGCTTTACCCGAAACCTAGACCGAATGTGTTTTTAGGGATTTTTATCTTTGATAAAAACCATACCAACCAAGCAGTCTCAAACAAATTAGGTTTAAAAATATGATCTCATAACTATAACAAATATTTAAAAGTCATGAAAATTTCAAAAGTCAGATCTTTTTCATTCAAAAACAGGGATGAATGTTGACTAAAATTTCAGTTCTATTTCAGCTGCTTTTTTAAAGCTTCTTTCGAAAATTGGGCAGATTTTAAAATTACTCTCTGTCTAAACAATTTCACAATTTAATTTATCTTTGCAGACAACCGTCACAGCAAAATTTTTTAGCAGGCTTTACATGCTAACCCAAGCGCTCTCAGCAAACTCGTAGATAAGGTAGGTCCCTACTCCCAGAGTAATATAAACTATGACCCGTAAAGTAAGACAAATATAGCATAAAGCAATGTTTCACTGCAATCTTGCGAGCAATGTTTGCTGCTCTCTCTAGAATGAAATAATTTTTGAGAAACGAATGAGGTATGAATTTAAAAGTACCTAAGCACAGAAAACACATTTCAATTTTGTTTTCAAATGTAGATCAAGGTAAACTTTTGTGAAGGGTTATATCCATTGTTGATATGAGAGTAATAAAAAAATCTACACAATTTTACCCTTTGCATCCGAGGCAGTAAAAACACAAACCTGCAACATAAAATGTTATCCCGTCTTACGTTGTAGATACGTAATAAAAAATCACTTGCAAAAGGGACGGGTTGGAGTATACACCGCTCAATGATTTGTAAAAACATTCCTATGGTATTCTATTCGCTTGAGTAGGTACCACACAACCAGTAGTCGCGTGGTTTGAGTTAGGTTTAAGTTTAATGCCGTACCAAGCTTAGATAACAATGATATTATAATAAAAAAGAGAAAGATGGGTTATCTTAACTATCATCAGCTGATGCAAAGTCAAAAATTGTCCACTTGTGCACCAAAGTTCCGATTTCTGGTGCCACTTGTTCAACACAAGTAACCTTAACCGTAAATAAACTAAAATTCATTTTCAGGGCCAAGTAATTTTTTGAATTAAGATTGAAATGCGACGAATACGTTAAGAATTGACGGTTACTAATAATGGTGTCAGAATCTCCCCTATTAAGTTTCTGGGTGGACCTACGCGTGACTTGCGAACGTTCCAGCGACTCATTCAACCATTTGGGCAGCTTGCCTATTTTATTTTTGCATTACATGAGGTGCAAATCATCTGTGAACATAATACTGTGGATAACCAGCTTGCAATGCAGCGCTCAACTTCGCCGTGATTTGCATTTAGAGTACCTTTCAGCGATGGCTGTTTGCGGACGCGTGCACCGAACATGAGGATTTTCGATGCCACGCGACAATAAATTTTATACTAACATTGTAAACAGCCCGGAGATAATTTACAGCGTTGTTATTTGTTATGGGTTAGCGCCGAAAAGTAACACTGCGAGTTGAGGTTTGACCACGTGCGCTATGCAGTTGCGTGTGGTACGAGGGGCGTACTGCAGGAACAAAACAAAAAAACTGTTTGATGATGATCAAGTATTTATTTTTTTGAGTGGTCATTTTTATTAAGCTGTTACAGTCCAAAAGCATTATTTCGACGTCTGCAGACACAGCTAGTTCATTTGATTCACAAATAGCTAGGACTACAGTGCGAAATTACTAAATAGCAATACAACAAGAGCCATTTGTTTGGCCGGCTTGTACCACCTTAGACCAAATCATCACTTACGATCAGGTGAGATTGTGGTCAAATGCACGCCTAACCAAGCTATTAAAAAAAGTAAACTATTTTTTAAGCCTGACTAATCTACCCGTTAAATTTATTATTTTCAGTTTGTTTATTAATCTTTTTTTATACAGGCATTAGATAGGCAGTGTACTGAAAGTGAAAGAAAAATATTAGCTTTTTCATTGATTAAAATCAATGATCATTAAGTAATCATCATTTACTCTCTCATCTTACTACTTTACCTTACCCACATTTGGTTTTTTTGTTTTCTCACGATCCTCTACCTGAAGGTTGTCTGGAAGAGATCGCTTCCTAGCGATAAGACCGCCTAAATTGTACATTGGTCTTTGTAATTTAATACAACTGTAATGTTTTTGTGCAATAAAGAATATCTATCTATCTATCTATCTATCAATAAATTCTTACCCCCTTATTCATAAAAACTTAAACAGCTGTTATAGAACACGATAACTTTTGTATCGCTTTGTCACTGTCATTCTTGTTGCTGCCGCCATTTGCGAGAAAGTGACAGAACACGTCAATAGCTTAAACAATGCGTTAGCGTTGCGTTAGTTTTTATGAATAAGGGGGTTGTCTTTACGCTACAATAGATAGCGACAAATTTTAACATAATAAGCATTTAAAGGTGTTTGTTGGTACACCAACATTTCCAGGGTAAAAAAACAGCGTTCTTATCCTCGGTAAAGCTCAGATCATTTGTTAGCTTTCGTCGCTCCGTTGCACTTTCATATCTCTGTTCTCGTTATTACATTTTATTCTAAATCCATGCAAATTCCGCTTGCAAGTCTACATTTTTATTTTTACTCCTAACTTTCACATTTGATCTTTAACATTTACAGTTACCCTTTTACTCTCCTTTTCTGACTGAAAGTTTTAGACAAAAGCTCTTAATAATAAAACAAAATCTAAAAAACATTTCTCAGCAAGATAAAAGTTCATTGCTACTATTTAATTAAAATCAGTCATTTAGTTTGCTGTCGAGCTAATTAAAACGGAATTTTTTAAAAGTTTTACTTAATTCAGTCTTACAAAGCCTTAAAACAGACCTAAATTGAATTAATTATACTATATGAAAAAAGTAATAAAAAAGGATTAATAACATTAAAAAGGACATTAATACGACGTCATATTCCTCCCTCGCAACTTGAGCCAATTTTAGCAACCTTTTATAATTACTCAACCTAAGCATTTTGTAGAGTCATTACAAATTTTACTAGTAACTAGCGGTACCGTACTACATTACACAAACAAGACTTTGAGATGGGTTATACCCTAATTTAATGAGATCATTAAAAATTGTTTCTCGGACCCACATTCATCAGAGGCGGTTTTAATTAAAATTTAAAATGGCGGACTTGCGGTCCTCTTTGTACCTCTGCTTACCACTGTTAAGGGGCTCCCTCACTGAGAGTATTTGCCTGTAAAGTAACATTTTAGATTTGACTTTGAGCATTTCATTATTATAATAATAATCATTTATTGACAGGAAACAATGATGCACGGGTTAGTTTTTTCACACTTAAAACTAATGTAATTATAATACTACATTTCCGACTGACGAGCGATCGCGTGAAATGTATAACAACATAGATTAACCTTTGAACATTGTATTAGAATACTACCTCCCAGACTGAAGGGCATTCGAGTTTAATAAAACATTTAGCATAGGTTCGAAATTGCGAGCATTCACTACTGATTTAGTTGATTTTTATTACAAATGGTATCAAGACATTACACATTGTTTCAATACAAGGTGTGCATTAATAAGCTCAGTTCTCTTCCTTCATCGATGTAACCTCGTTTTGTATCACTACTTACAAGGTGTGTAGTTTAATGCTTGGTTCTCCTCCCTCACTGATGCAATCCTCGAACCTTTAAGGTGCTTTGCAGACGGCGGAGTGTGCAGGGCCGGGCAATTTGACCGCGAACGATAGCGAAAAGGGAATCCTACACTACCCAGGCACACAAAGGGCAAACCGTCAGCGCCGCAGGTGCCAGTCGAGTACTTAAATGCTTTGTGTTCGCGGTGAGGGCCAGTCGCGAGCATCGGTGGGCAGACTCGGTCTTTATTACTTCGCGGGCAAAAAGACCGCCCCGCCTGTCGTCTGCAAAGCGCCTTACGGTACATTACAAGCGAATGTGCCTAGTGAGGGAGCACCTTAATGTGATAGCTGGGCAGCCATTATTGCGTGCAAAAGCCTGCAAGTTTTTGCGCTTCTAACAGAACGATACAGACGCATTAAGGCTGAATGCAAGTCTTGTTTACTGTAGTTTTTCGCAACATTTTTGTTTACGGACGTTTCGACGTCGACATTTGCCTTCTGAAATTGAAATACAATTTTAAGCGGTTTTGAAATTGTTTTGAAGCTTCTGTGGGAGTTATTTGAAGTTTTCTACTGCTTTGACTGCTTTTGTAGATATGAAACATGCAACAGAACTTGAATATTTTTTTTTAATAATGATTTTCCTTTTCGAGGTTAAGACAAATCTTATAACTTATTTATAAACCACAATAACTTTGTCCAAGATTTCACGAGTTACAAGTTAGTGTTGTTACAACAATCCTGACTTTTATTCATTTTATAGGTTTTTCAACAATGACCCCTAAAGAATACACTTAATTACACAAAGATTATATTGTGGTGTGCTTTTTGGTTTGTGGTGTGTGAGAATTGAAATTCTTAATGACTTCAGGTATCCAATAATCCAATGACAATAATGCGAGTCATTCATCTTCACAATGATTAATGTTAGACGGTGCGTTACAATGGATGGCGAACATTGATCGTATTCCTGCTGCCACTAGTCACGTCAATTCACATATCAGGCTCAGTAGCGATAGTGGATCACTCTCGACTTCTTCTTTGCGTGTCGATGGCAGACAATTCTAAATTTGATGAGACCAGTATTCTGCAACCCTTACGGCATGAGTACTAGCGCTCATACTGAAATATAGATATGACTCCGGCTCGCTCTGGCCGGTAAATATACCAGAAAGATTCAGCCGGTCTATCAATGGTCTCGGTAGCTCAATGGTAAGAGCAGTCGCCCGGTTTGCGAAAGACGCAGGTTCGATTCCCGCCTGAAGCCAAGACCGAATGAATCTACGTGATTCGGAGAGGACGCTAAGCATTAGGTTTTGGCTGAAATTACTCGAGTCAGTTGTTGAGCCTAGCCTAGCCTAGAAAGAAATAAAGATAAATTATTCGCTAAGAAGAAATAAATCAAAGATACAAAACAATTCACTATCCAAATAGAGCAAAACAAAACTGCTATCATTAACCTCACACCGCTCCAATGATACGCACTGAGTCCGGATGTTGGTGTATGGCTCGTTACCACCTCATAGTTGAGGTTCAGCCTGTGCTGTATGTGCTGTTCAGTGTGATGTATAACGGATGTCGTTGCTATATGATTGATGTTAGACAGTGCGCTATAATGGGCTAGATGATTGTGTTTTTTTTCTGTTTACTATCAAAAGACCTTACAATCAAGTAAACAATCCTAAAAAAAACACTTCTTTAGTGTCAATGCTATCTGAGATATCACAATTTGAAATACTCATTTTTAGACTTGCCCAAAAACGCTTCATACAACCGTGACTGCGATTATGACGTCAAGTCTACTGTTTTTGTAAGTAACGCCTATACAAGAACTTTGTACGACAGCTTTGTTAAATATTGCGTTTATGAAAATGGCCTCCTAACATAATTGCTTCATAATAGAATGCGTAACAAAATAGTGATATTGTTTTACAAAAAATTAACATTTTTAAAATGGTTTTGCCCACCCAAGTTAGCAGGCCTATTGTGGCCTCATTTTGCAACAAATTTCGACTGTGGTTTCAAAATAAGGTTTGACTTCATTATTATTTTTGGTGAACATAAAAAACATGCTAAATGGCTCATAGTCATCTACCCCATTGATCGCAAACATCAAGCGTAGTTCGTAGTGCAACTAGTCACGTCAATTAGTCGTAATTCACGTAGTAGACTGGTCGCCTTCATTCCCGAAGCGACGATAAAACGGATCAGCTGTGACTGCGACTACTCTTCCGTCGATACACTATAAATTGGACGAACTCATCGAGATTGTCGTTATCTAGTCACGTTGATCATCAATTAAGCGTTCGATAACCTCGTGACCCTGTTGCCATGGCAGGATTCTCAGTATTTTCCATTTTCATAGTTGGTCCCAGTTGACGTCGCCAGATGTCAGTCGTTAAGCTTAGTCAGAGGCCCTAGAGCAGCTTGATAACATCTGGCATTAAGGTTGCTCACTAACCTTACACCCCTCCAGCTATCCGCACTGAGCCCGCGTGTTGGAGTATGGCTCATTCCACCTCATAGTTGAGGTAAGGCCTATCTATGCCCAGCAGTGGGACGTATATAGGCCGTTTATGTATGTATAGTGTTATGGTACGGTACATTTAGCTTTTTTATTGAGCCACCGGAGCCAGGGGGAAGCGTTAGACCAGTGGAAGCCTTTACGGCGATATTGTGTGGATGGTGCGTATCGGCCCGCCGGCCAGGGAGACCCGTAGAAACGGTGGTGCCGCTGGCCGCCCGCGGCATAGTACAGGGGCCCAAAGGGGGCTAACCACCTCTGGAGGCTGCCCCACCAGGTCGCGCATAATCTCGGGATGGCTCGTCGTGCCGGGTGGTGCCCGGTTCCGGTGGGGGCCCGGCGACCATTCCCGAGGGGGTACGGGAGCCCTTCCGTCCGGCGGACCGGCCCACGCTATTCCACACGTCCAGATATCAATGTAAGGCACCACGCTTTGTCTACCCTTGCCACGACGACAGTCGTCCTTTCACGCCCTTCCCCCCCCCCCCCCCCCTTCTATGGCAGTCAGAAAAAGAAAAAGGCCTACAGCGGCATCCCCATCCCCCACCAACACGCTGTTTGAGGTGGAGTTCGCTAACATCCGCGGACTCCATGCAAACCTCAACGCCGTCCACCAACACCTCGAGACGGCGAGGCCTGCAATGCTCTTTTTGACGGAAACACAGATAGGTCGCCCTGCCGATACGTCATACCTGCACTATCCCGGCTATGTATTGGAAGAGTCCTTCCTCTCCAAGGCCGGAGTATGTCTTTTCGTCAGGGCGGATGTCTGCTGTGACCGTCTTCGCTGCCTAGAAGACCCATCCTTCTCCACTCTCTGGGTGCACGTAGACTTGGGCTCCACGAGCCGAGTTTACGCGTGCCTTTACCGCTCCCACAAAGGCGACGCCGAGACAACTCGACTTTTTGACCATTTGAGTCAGGCGGCAGATAACGCTCAGGCGCGGTTCCCAAATGCTGAAATGGTGTTTTTGGGAGACTTTAATGCCCACCATGAGTCCTGGTTGGGCTCTCCAAAAACAGACCATGCAGGCCGAACCGCCCACGCTTTTGCTCTCACGCAAGACCTGACGCAGCTGGTACGCCAGCCCACCCGGATACCAGATATTGTCGGTCATGCGCCCTCCCTATTGGACCTTCTGCTGACGAGCCACCCAGCTGGGTACCTAGTGTCGGTCGGCGCCCCTTTGGGCTCCTCCGATCACTGCCTGGTTGGCGCGACAGTGCCATGTGCAGCTCCCCCACAGCCCGTGAGGGTGAAGCGGCGGTTATGGCACTACTCGTCGGCGGATTGGGACGGTATGCGAGAGTACTTCGCTTCCGTCCCTTGGCGGCAGTGCTGTTTTGGGGAAAGAGATGCGTCGGATAGTGCATCTGCTGTCGCTGGCGAGATCAGTACCGGAATGGAATACTACATTCCATTTACTGATGTCGACAGCGCCAGCAAAGCTGGTCCCTGGTACAATCGCGAGTGTTCCGCAGCTGTTCAACGTAAACAGGCGGCATACCGTGCTTGGGCCAGGGCCCGAGCTATCCATGACTCTGACGTGGCTTCCCTCAAAACAGCCTTCAATGAAGCCACCAAGGCCACCAAGAGGGCATACGTTAGAGCAGACGCCCAGCGTATTGCACGTGTTGGCCAAGAACTCATCTCACACCCAACGGGTAGCCGCTCCTACTGGCGACTGGCCAAACACGTGCAATCTAACTTCTGTTCGCCTTCGCTGCCACCGCTGAAATGCCCTGACGGATCGTTGGCTCATCAGCCGCAAGAGAAAGCCGACTTACTGGTCAACCTCTTTGCCGCCAACTCCTGCATCGATGACTATGGTGCACAGCCGCCTATAGCCCCTAATTGCGGCACCACAATGCCTGATATTCGTATCAGGCAGTGTGACGTACGTGCGGAGCTGCAGTCACTCGATGTAAGGAAAGCCAGTGGACCTGACGGTATTCCAGCCGTAGTATTAAAAAAGTGTGCAGCGGAGTTGTCTCCAGTGTTGACTCGCCTGTACCGCCTCTCCTACACATCAGGCCTCGTGCCGCGGGCTTGGAAAGAGGCGAACGTTCAACCTGTTCCCAAAAAGGGGGACCGGTCAGACCCAGCCAATTACCGTCCAATAGCTGTAACCTCAGTACTTGCTAAGGTGTTTGAGCGGATTATTAATGCACAGCTCACCCGCTACCTAGAAGACCACTCGTTGATTCACGACCGCCAGTACGGCTTTAGGCCGAAACGGTCCACGGGTGATCTCCTAGCGTACGTAACGCATTTATGGGGTGAGGCTATGGACAAGCACGGCGAATCTTTGGCTGTCAGTCTTGACATTGCCAAGGCTTTTGACCGTGTCTGGCACCGTTCGCTTCTTTCCAAGCTTCCGGCATATGGACTGTCTCCTCGCCTTTGTGACTGGATCGCTGGATTTCTGGAGGGACGTAGGATCCGTGTCCTCTGTGACGGAAGTGAGTCGCGTTTCCTCCAGATTAATGCCGGGGTGCCGCAGGGTTCCGTCTTATCGCCGACTTTGTTTCTTCTGCATGTCAATGACATGTTATCACTCGGTAACATTCATTGCTATGCGGATGACAGCACAGTCCACTCGCGTTATTTCGAGCGCCCTGTGGCAAAGCGAACCGATATCGAGGAGAAGAGGCGCTGTCTTGTCGTTGAGCTTGACGGAGTGCTGGACCGCATTTCCGAATGGGGAGAACGCAATCTTGTCGAGTTCAACGCCAAGAAAACACAGGTGTGCGCATTCACTGCCAAAACGTCGCCATTCCTTTCCCATCCCACTCTTCAGAGCACCCCACTGCCAGTGAAAGATAGCCTTAACATCCTTGGCATGGATATTCGCAGCAATCTCAACCAACGGGACTACATCGAGAGCGTTATCAAAACAGCATCCCGTAAACTTGGAATCCTGAACAGAGTGAGACGATTCTTCACGCCTGAGCAGCTCTGTCTTTTGTATAAGACACAAGTTCGCTCGTGTGTGGAATATTGTTCTCATCTCTGGGACGGTTCCGCCAAGTATTTGCTAGAAGCTCTCGACAGGTTGCAGCGACGCGCTATCCGCATCATTGGTAGCCCAGAGGCAACTATGGCTCTGGAGCCTCTCCAACTGCGTAGAGACATTGCCAGGTTGAGTGTCCTCTACCGCCTTTACAACGGCGAATGCTCTGAAGAGTTGTTCCAACTGATCCCGTCCTCACCCTTCCACTCCCGCACCACACGCGCTGGTCTGCGTCAACATCCACACACGATCCAGCGACTGTCGGCCCGCACCAAAAGGTTCGGTGATTCGTTCCTGTGTCGTACTATCCAGACGTGGAACGCTCTTCCAGCGCATGTGTTTCCTTCTTCCTACAATCCCGGGTTTTTTAAGCGGGGCGTGAAAAGGCATTTATGCAGGCCTTCAAAATGAGATTGACCAGCAGAGTAGTTGTCCATTACTGTGCTTGTCAACCCCATATCTGGACCTCACGACTGCTTTCCATCAGGTGGAGTGAGGTCATCTTGAAGACCACTATAAAAAAAAAAAAAAAAAAAAAAAAAAAACAGCATGCCTGTAGTGATGCATGTTATTGTAGAACTCTAGAACTTTACTCAATCGATATCGGAGGGGCTAACCATGCCATGCCAGCCGTCGACATTTAGAAAGGGCCAAAACAGTGTTAAAATGATTATATAATAAAAGCATTATTTAAAAAACATATTGGACACGTTCGTCACATTATAACGTGATTTTATAAAATACTAAAACACGCTTACCTTCAACTAAATTCATACACATTTTAAGAACTAAGTTGGTATAACATCATTTAATAAGCGTGTTCTGATTTTGCATTAAAAAACGTAAAATGCATAATATATAATACATAATATATAACTGATATGATTATCATTACCTATTCAATTATATAAACTGAAGGTTTAGTCTCTCTAAATGGAATTTGAAGGGTAGATACTTAAACCCGGACAAATAAAGAAATGAAAACATAAATCATAGCACGACTGCAGCCTTATGGGATTTGCAAACTTTGTCATCACCACACTTCATACTAAAGATAGATCGTCGCGCATGTGCATTTATAACAAAACTGCTTTACAAAATACCAATGACGTGAGTGGCGTGGTTATTCCTCGGGAATATATCCGCAATACCTGATCGCTACATTCCGAACACGCCTGCCGGATCGGAGCAGGTACTGACGAGAAATCTCAGGATATATTATCTCACGTTTGACGTAGAGAACTCGGTGTCGTATCGTTCGATTTACTCGACAACAAATAGTTGGAAAATGCGGGAATAGAAGGTCGTTTCCTGTCGTTTTATAAGAATGCCTGGGGAACAACACGAGTAGTGTGAATTCCAATGTTAGAATGCGGTGAAAAATGTTGCATATCATGCAAAACAAATATGAGTGGTTTTGAGCTTCTGAACTGCCTGTTCTTATATATGTTTAAGAAAAATCAATCATAATTATCTTTATGGGTATACACTTTTAGGATCAAGAAAAAAAAGGGTTTTTTCGGAAAAACTATATTGCTAGTTATTAGCGATCTTATTCATAAAATATTAATAATACCTAAATTGGTCGCCAAACAAACATCAGACGACGGCATGACAGACGACATAAAAGCGAGAGAAAAAAATGGCTTTTCGTAAACTGGGCGGCTGCTTTAACCACTAAGCTGCCGAGACCCTAACAGATGGATCAAATCCTTATAATGTATTTTAACTGTAAAGCCAGCAATATTCCGTTAATGTTTGCGTGAGCTAGCTTGAGGCTGTGAATTTTCCTTCAAAATGGTCTCGATTCAAATCCCAGCAGTTGGCGAGACCAACTAGCAAATAAACAGCCTAACCAAACGAATCCCAGCTCTGTAAAGTGCAAAAATGTCCACTGAGTTCCCGAGTCCTGACCGATCGCCCGCATTTGTCGCCGCTAGTTAGCCTCCGTCCAATTTACAGTACATTTCCCAAAATGCCTCGCTCTTCACGTTGAATTTCAAGACAAATTACAACCTGTGACGTTTTCATTCCGTTGCCGTCTGACAACACGAGAGCAACTTACAAGAGCGTGCTGATTTGAGCAAACAAAACTACAATGCGACTTGCTAAACTAATACAAAGTTCACTTGTCAGATATACGTATGATCATATTTTATTCTGAGATGAATAGTTCGAAAACTCTACGACTTTATCTACTACTTGTTTTGAACTGACCAAGTTGATAGACGTTCATATATTTTCAAATACACACTCTTCACTGTACTTTATTTGTATTAGTATGATAAGAAGTTTACCTACTTTGCAGTCCTTAATGGATTCTTTTAATAAAGATTCAAATAGGATCCTCTGAAATGGCTTTGTGTCGTACCTATTTCGCGAGTTAGGCAGATTGTAGTGGCACGCAATTTGAATATAGACGATGTGTCACTAACCATCTTGAACCTCAGCGATTGAGAAGAGACCTTACTGCTGTGCTCGGTAGCCTATATCGTATTTTGAAAGTGTTATAAAAAACTGAACTTTTGAGCATCCTTCTCAATTTGTACGGTCAAAAAGCTGAGTGACTGTAAAGCACTGCATTTCGACAGTAAAGAAATTTAGGGTAGGGTTTTGAACCCAAGTTTGACTACTTGTCTGTGAGTCGTCGGGGTAGAGTGCTGACGCTGCACGCTGAGGGACCATCGGTCAGTTCAGCGTAAGTAGGTTGCTGACGGCTATATACTAAATATGCGACCTGGCTAGTAGACAATTCCCCTTCACAACAACATGATACACAACTGGTCACATCTCTGCGTTGTTACTATCAATTTGACACGAATGATCAGGTTTGTTACCCCATTCCTTTGTTAGGTCCTTAAACAACTAAATTATCTCCACAAGTTCAAGCGGAGTTCATAAAATTACGAAAGTTTTTTTGAACGAACTTAATTGCATTTTTTACCTTTGATCTCCAACTTCCACTTCCATTAATGCCATAAATGTAGAAATTATTTTTTACCCGAATCCCTGTTTTAAACTGTTTATTTTCATCTAGAAGCTTACTTAAAGGTAAGCTTGTGATTTAAATGAGTACGTTAACTTAAAGCACTTTAATATGAAAAATGGTTGAGTTTATTCGAATTAAGGGTAAGCCGGTCATCTGATTCGCTCACCTTCCAAAATCCTAAGCACGTACGTGGTACATTGTGTGGCGTTCACTTTGATATTATACCCCGGGGGCATAATTCGAACCCTTGTACATAGTTCGAATCCTTAAAGGGTATAAGCATGTTATGATCTGTTGATAAGTATTAGGTTTCCCATGGGAATGTTTGCGCACTATCTGCCTTTATTTTCTTCGAAACTGTGGCAGTTGCTGAGTCCGTTTATGAAAACTGTTACATATAGTCAACTATGGATTTATTTTTGTCACACAAGTTAGTATGGACGGTCAGTCGTACGTCTATATTTCTATCGTCAAAAACTACTTCACAAGATAAAGCAATGCGTAATGGTTTAATATGCCTATAATCACTGGCAGCCATTGCACAAAATCTAGTCTTATTCCCTGTTTTCAAGTAATACAAGCTTTGAAAGGTAATAGATGTAGTTTAGTAACGAATGTCCAATAGTTATAATTGTTGCAAAATGTACACAATAACAGGACACAATTTGAGATACTGATCGCAATGACAGTCAACTACAGCAAGCGAGCTATGTGAGTATATAAGCTGAGTCTTCCCTCATGGCTATGCACTCGCGTTCTAGGCGCACATGTTACGGAGTCGAGTGTTGGTTAGAAATCTGTACAATTTCTCGCACCAATAGCATAAGAACTACTCTGCTGCGTGTTTCTTACACGTGACAAAAAATTGTCGCGGTGTGTCATATATAGGGTGCCCTTTTGGACCCATAATAAGTGCCCTTTCGAACAGTTTTATAAGTTAGTTTTGTGAATGCAAGGAAAATATTTTTTTTATTAAAAATGAGACCTTTCTTTTTGTTTGCAATAAAATGTTACTGATCAGAACTTGATTCTCATAAGCGACACTATGAGATGATATAACGACACGACGGTCCTTTTTTCAAAACCAACAAGTTTGATTCCCGGCTAGGTAACAATTTTTTTTTTAATCTGAGTAGCCTCAAGGCCCCTTTGAGCGTTGTTTATAGTTTTGGGATTCGGCCTATCAGGCGCACTTGGAAAACTCACCCTGTCTAATCAGGCATAAGCGCGTTGGCGCGCATTAGGAGAGGCATCTAGCCAGAGGACCGATATAGACTGTTGATTACGTCATTGTCAAATAAACGGTTTTTCTGGTATATTTACGCTATGAGCCAAGGTGATTTCATCAATGTTATAGGCATCCACCTCTAACACTCAGAAGAAATATTTGTTCAAATATTTAACTTCCGATTAAGATGAAAAAGGCTATTACTATGTAATACATAAAACGGTTTCTTTTCGCACCGGCTGGCGTTCAAAACACAGCAGGAATTAACAGTTGAAACTTCTAACTATTTATCTAATACTAAACTCAAATACTTATAGCCTGACAACCATGACATGAAAAGCGACTAGAAAGTTTAGCGAAGCTTGCAGCCGTGCACGTTGATAAAACTTCAAACTTTTACTGTCAACTCTCCAACTACCTCTGTGGGTTTTGCTTTTCCAAAAATAGAGAAAGAATTTACGAGGCAATAAATAATTTTGATCGCTTAATAAGGCGTGGACTGAAACACGATACTTTACGGGTTCAATTCCCGCAAAATGATAAACGCTTGTTGATAAGTAAGATATTTTTCTTATGTTCATGGTTAAGTTCTTCGATATAATAAAAGATAAGTTAGTTGTGATTAATGATACTCCATTTGTACTTTCATAGCGTAAATAAAACAGAGTTAATATTAGGGTTGAATTATGAAAAGCTTTTATGGGAATATGAGGATGACCAGGTATGCGCGTTCGCTGCATGCTGGTGGTCAGGATACCCGTAGTAGCCGTGGATGCTGGCTGGCTGAATGACTCGTTGCTTGAAGGCTTGAGGAAGTGATGAGATGATATGACGTAGCTTGGAAGGCTGAGCTGATGTTCATGTTCGGGGTCACCAGTTTGGAGATGTGAGGAACAGGGTGTGAAGTTCCTCATCCACCATAGAAAAGGGAGTATCCTCCGACCAGACGGGTGTTCGGTCTGGTGGGCTGCTGCCCGACTGTTGATGTCGGGTTTCTGTATATGTATCTAGTCGCTTGAATAATGTTGATAGCGCGATTCAGGTTTTTACGTCAGTTTGTAGTTTGCATGTGGCGAGATAGGTGTCGCCACACTTTAAATCAGTATTAATGTTAGACAACCTCAAGATTAACTCTCTCGAGTAGGTACGTAGTTCTCGTTTTTATTCCTACAAGAACAAATTCCTAATCTTGAATTTTGATCAATGATCTTTTTCATAGGTACTAAAATTGAAAAGAGTTAAAGATAAATTTAAAGAGTTATACACTTGATAAGGAGTTAGTGGTTTTACAATCTGGCTCAGAACCCGGTGGTCCCGAGATCAAAACTGGGCGGAACACTTACTACACTCACTCACTCACTTACTTACACTTGTTTTTTGTGCAATATGCGGTGTGCTCAGATTCGCTCGGTGAACTGTGGACCTCTGAATGTTCCGTTCAGCATGACGTCAAGAATCAAAGTGCAACTGACTAGCTCGCCTGGGAAATAGTCGTGAGTGTGTTTGTAAAAAAATAGTAAATAAAAATAAATCCCCAAAAATGCCACCGAGTGGCTTCAGGCCCTCCCCAGAGCAAACTATAAATCACAGTGATCTGCCCCCGCGGCCCAGCCGTCATCGGTCCTCTGATATATTATGCACATGTCGCCGGCCCCGATCATCGGATATTGACGACTAAATTACGACCTATTTGTTCCACAAAGACCCGAGTGGCTAACCCTTTGAATATCGATAGTGTGCATACGCTGGGATTTTCTGAAGGTGACTCTAAACTTCTTAATGGTTATTCGATATGGACCTTTTGAGAAGGCTGATGGACGAAATTTCTCGACATTCTGCATTGTGATGTGTGTGTGATAAATAATAAAGTTATTCAAAAAGCTATAAATCCGTTTTCAGTGACACGAGCTTGTGTCTAGCAGATTAAAGTAGCAGTGGGTAAGATGAAAAATAGGTTGTCATCAGGATAGCATAACAAAGCGTGAGACGTCCACTTTCAAAACGAAGTGTAGCCAGGATATCAACTCACATCTAATCAGGAGAATAAGAAAGAGAAAAATGAAGAAATACGTTGTGTTACGTGAATGGGTACGTTACCTAATATTCAGTCCGTACAATAGAATTCTCAAAAACTAATGTAATGTACTGAAAGAATGGAACCTTTCACTAAGCATAGTGACGAGGTACTTGGTTAGCTCCTCGTGGCTTATCTTCCTTGGATACTACCCGACATAAGTAAGGTAAGTACTTTTTTTCTTTAACTAAGACCGTCGCTACCCGCAACTCTAGAAACCTATCAGGAAGCCTATGTGTAATCCCAGGTGTTGAATATGTCATTCAAAATGGCCAGAGGAATGAAGCTGAAAATCGATATCGTTACTCAATCCAGAGTCACACAAGGCGAGGTTTGCGGTCAACTGTCTGACTCTACCTTTGGAATGAATCGGCAAGTAAACACTGCAAACTGCTAGTGTAGGTATGTACCTACCTGCACATATATGTTGCGTAACACCAGCTATGTTTAAAGCAGTCTTAATGAACTTGAGTTCTACTTACACTATATATCAGCTCGGCTAGAGCATACATTTATTATAATTGTGGCTGTGATTTTAATGTCATATCATCTTTTAAATGTACCTATTATGAACAGATTTTACACATAAGTATTTTATTTGACTGAGTTGTTTAAGCTACAAGTGACTACGCACATAGTTTAAATCCCGCCCAGTATTAACATTCTACCTGGTTTTCTTATTAATATAAACAAACAGAACAATATTTACCTGTATTGGCAATGTGTTGAACTAAGTAATAATAATTAACTGCTTTTGCTCAATTTTAGTGCGAATAAATAAACAATATTGTCAGTTATGTTTTTATTATTGTTTTAGCATTTTCCATGCAGTATCTTTCTAAAGAAAACCAGAAAAAGACATTTGGTCATGTTGGCATCAGGCAGGACTTGAACCCGCATCTTTCGCAATCCGGGCGACTGCACTACCAATGATGCGGGTTCAAGTCCTGCCTGATGCCAACATGACCAAATGTCTTTTTCTGGTTTTCTTTAGAAAGATACTGCATGGAAAATGCTAAAACAATAATAAAAACATAGTAATAGCTTTTTCATCTTAATTGGAAGTTAAATATTTGAAAAAATATTTCTTCCGAGTGTTAGAGGTGGATGCCTATAACATTGATGAAATCCCCCTGGCTCATAGGGTAAAATATACCAGAAAGATTCGGCCGGTCTGTTAATGGTCTCGGTAGCATAATTGGTAGTGCAGTCGCCCGGATTGCGAAAGATGCGGGTTCAAGTCCTGCCTGATGCCAACATGACCAAATGTCTTTTTCTGGTTTTCTTTAGAAATATTGTCAGTTACTAAAAGATTACGAATTATGATGTATCGACAAAATATGTCTGAACTATTTAAAAAACGTTTAACGCTACCGTTTCACTTGTTTAAGATTTTAGTGACGCTTTGATCCTGTATTAGTAGTTATTGCAATTGCCGTTATCAAACCATCAATAACTTTTGACCACTCTTTCACTTTCACGTTGTTGCTCTTTAATAAATTACAGTATAAGTACAGTCATGTGAACCAAAAAACCTTTGAATATATAACCCTTACGAAAGCCCTAAAACGCAGGGTACTTGGATAGCCCTTGAGACATTCTTGAGCCGTTAGGGTAACATTTATCTTTGCTCTCGCCCATTTTCTATTAAATTGATGAAGGTTTCTATCAGTTCAGGCCATTCTGTTGTAGCCAGCCCGTATCCAAAGGTCTGCTTTTCTCAGACAGTTTTAGATAAGCTGGCTATCATCTGGTTAATGGTACAACTGTTACCTTTTTTCACTTTCTTATATTATTGCGGGCAATGATATTACAATAAAAAAGACGTAAATAGGTTATGTCAGTACTGACGCGAAGTCAAAAATTGTACGTACCTATGATTTGACCGAGTGTACAAGATAGCATGATTATTTACGTGAGTTTAAAGAAGACAGATACATGTTGCGCAGTGTTGTCTCAAACTGTCAATGCTTTGCTCAGTTGGTCTAAAGTCCTGATTTGGGTGCCCCTTTTTTAGCACAGGTAACAAATCTACGTCTTTTTGCGGGTAGTTTCTAAGTATCATAGAGTTGAAAGAAAGGAATTGAAATTGAATTTGACTAATCATCGGCAGCACAGCCGTCGTAAAAGTGTGCTTTGTCACCAGAGATGAGGATGCATTTCGGAAGGATGTGTTTATTAGGAACCAATACAATCGCTTCATTTACTAAGTTTCCCTCAATGCACCTTAAGACGTTGCATGCTGAACATCGATTTCAAGACTATTATCAAGTCATCAAATCCATTCAATCGTTCACCTTCGGTTCAAAGTGCTGAGGTGTATTTTATATAACCAATCAGAAAAGTTGAATGTGTATAACAAGGTGATGCTTTGCTGATTTATTACATTTATGTCCGTTATTTTGAATATACTTAAATATTTTTTTCAATTTCTAAGATATTAATACAGTCCATTTAATTTTCTCTGCGTTTCCTGAATATCTAGGAGCCTAGCCATAAGCAACACGCACCTGACGGTGGCATGTAGATAGGGCCGACAAACGGGAATAAATGGAAATGACATTATAAATTGTCAATTTCTGCAAAGTACAAGGGCCGCGTGTTGCTTTAACCTGCTGTGTATAAGCCCATTACTACACTCTTAAAGTTGTATACCTACGAATTCAGCATGTGGTAGAGTAAACATCAAGCATCTCTATCTTTTTTAGAACGTTAGGGTCCCTCGTGCTTAGAAGTCTTATTTAACTATACAGTACCTTATCACGTTCAAATATTTCAGAGGGTACACTGAAATGCAGCACTTATTTTTGAAAGACAAATCATATGAAATCGTACAAAAACATTCCATCGAGGCCATTGATCGAGCCACTGAGTCGGAAATAATACCCTTCTCCGGGAGCTGGTGTCTAATCTGGCTATCGCAGCAGAAGATATAAAACTCCGTTTTGATTGAGCTACAGCTGGCTACATTCATCTTTTACAAAGTAAAACGTTTTGAAAGTTAGGATCCAGTGACAATTAAACGACGATAGGAAGAGCAATTGTATAATTTGATTCATGCTCTACTTAGATAGTGGGCAGGTGGCGACGACTAAGTCCGTATGTAAATATTGATCACAGTTGAAGAATACTGTAAGTGCATAAATGGTTCTAAATACAATGATACGGAATGCACCTTTAAGTTGAAGGCCTAAAGTCTTACAATTACACACTCACCACACACTTCACATCATGCCCGACACACTATAACATCATGGACCACACACCACTTGTCATACTCCGCATATCAAACATCACGCATCACGCTTCACCTACTAAACCACAAACTCCTCAATACAACACTTCCTAGTGAACACCTCGTCGATGTGAACGGTGACATCGTAAGATACAGGGCCGCCCTATTTCAGGCTCCAGTTAACACTTCCTACTACTATTATAAATGCGAAAGTTTGTATGTGTGGATGTGCCGTGTTTCTCTTTCACGTAAAAAAGTCCTGCATGGATTTTAATGAAACTTTACAATAATATAGCTTATGCATCTGAATAGAACATAGGCTACAATTTAAAGAAAATATCACTAGCTAATTAAATACTAAAATTACACCACAACTACTTTTGACACTATTTTCCACGTCTTGACTAGATGTAAGTACCTACATGTGTGAAAAATGCAATGTTCGTCTCACTCACAGCCCAAACATTTATTGTGCCCAATTTTTATTTACAAACCCTAACAATTTTGTGTGGCATCTGGCCACTCATTTTGGCACCTGATTGTTATCCCGCCCCCCGGCCTGATGGTCTACATGCCGACTGATGGGCCGTGCTCTATCTCGCTCTCATCAACCTCGTTGCCCTGGGGTAACAGCAAACCGTATTTTTTCCCTTTATTTGTGTAAAAAGTTACCACAATACACGAAAAGGGGTATAGTGAATGAATAATGAATATTCATAAGCAATTGCTATTTCAGAATGTATTTATTACAGTCGTTAACAATAAAATAGGATTGGCACGCATAAATAATTGAATTGGAAACCAAATATTATAAACAATCAATGAAAAACATGGGCCCTGGCAGCACCTCAATTATTTAGTCTGCTCAAATTGTTCTCGCATTAGCATTTTGTATATTGTAGCGCTGCTTAAAGTCTTCATTCTACAGAGTTTATGAAACCAGTCGTTGTCGTTTTGTGTCTGATGATAGGATCTTAATAATATTTTTTCCATTAAATAGGTATCATATTTTGCTGTGATTGAGAATGAATTATTGTTTATTTTTATAAACGTAATAAAAAGTGCAAACACAGTTATTTTACTTATCTACAAGCAATAACAACATGAACGTAAAGAAAAGCGCTAAGCATAAAACATGGTCAATGTGGACTCATGCAGAGCTAAAACTAGGCGCGGTTGTTCGGGGCGACCTCCTCCTCTTCACGTCTTAACTCATTCACTACCTAGATAACTAGAACTACCAATTTTTTTAACGGTGCGCGTCACGGACGTAAAATAATGACGGACGTCACCTCGTCTTATCATGAGTGACGCATATTATCAGCTGCCAGTTTAGGTGTGTGCGTGACTAGAACGTGTCATTTGCGCTGTTACACGGAGTAAAATGACGTATTTTCTCGCACCTAGTGTGTTTGTGTGGATGTAGCAGGTCGTGTACAACGAACGAAATTGTAGCACCTTGCTTGCTTTACATTTTTTTAGTGTGATGTTCCGTCCGTCTTTCTTGTACCTACATGCCATGCCACAGTCATGCCACGCAACGTGTGTTGCAACGTACCGATCGACACTCGTAGTTAAGCTATTTGGACCTTTTATTCCCACTAATAAAACATCTCCAAAACTATTATGTACCTATCTATAGGCTGGCTCCACGGAAGCGACAAGTCAATTACACAGCACAATGTGCCTTCTGAGTTACCGCTAAAGACTCCTTTGTGCTGTCACTGTCACCTTGGCTTAGTCGCATTGCCGTGGCGACATCCAATCAGGATTACTCCTACAGATTCCTTATGCTGTTTATTCGATGGCAACTTTGACTATAAGTACCTACCCGGAAGCGGCATTGTCCCAAAATGTTCTGCAAATGCGGTTCTTACCTTCTCTACCTATACTAAGAATTTTAATTAAGAAGATGAGATTTCCTTGAATAATCTGTAATTCTCACTGTACTTACCTAATTGAGGGTTCGTCTGAAGAAATTTTATGCAATAGTATCAATAAATATTTTTAATGGGTTACTTGCCACAATGCTTTACCTTAAAATATGTAACATGTGTGTCACAATTACAGAACTGCAATCCAGATAGATTTCAGTTATTATGCATAACTTAAGTTGCATAACCCTTCAAACTTGTGCTAAAATCAGCATTAATAAGGACTTGCAAAGATTAATCTCAGCCACCTAGTATGTTAATTCTGATCCACTCAAATGGACGGATAAACGTCGAGACCGCAACTGGCAGAACAAACATCAGTTGAGGCTCGTCCAGTCTTCGCATGGTCCCTTCCTCCCCTTCAGCTAGTTACAGCGAGTTAATGAAAAACAAGTACCGGAGCTCAAGCCAATCTGGCTACCGACGAGAGCTCGTTTCCAACTAATCAGGATATTTCGTGGTCGGATGTTGTGGCCCCAGAGGCGAGGGTAGATCAATCAATTCATTATGTACCGGTTTCATGGATCATAGATTCTGAGAGATATTAATAAAACGCGCTAATGCATAAATCTTCGTCTCTTGTAACCTACATTGCGTCAAAGCTTGATCGGCCTCCATATTAGCGTTTCAACACTCTTTCTTACCTACAGAGCGTTTACGTAATCGTGGAATGATACATTTATCTAAGTATTATAAAGTTATAATATTTCTACATCTGACTCGAACAGCTCATTTACCGACCATCCGCGAGATGGATGCTAGTTTGGCTAGCTAAACACAATTAATTTCCCATGAATAGGATTAGGATATATTTTATTTTATTTGCACACAAACAAAGAAAGTACTTATCTGAAATGCCAATCGGGCAAAACGGAGATATACGTAAAGTTTTGACAACCTATTTCCGACTAAGCACTGCTAGTGCTCAGTGGTTAGTAAACCTCAATCTTCATACCAAAGCAAAACTTAAAAAGGGTTTCGTTTAAAAAAATACCTGAGTTCAAGATTAGGATCAGAGACCCTAACCAACGAGAACATTACCTAACAATAAGTATGTCGTCACGCGCATATTTGGCAATATTGTCAATTCGCGCGCACACCTGGCAACATTACGTTTTTTTACACTTAAGTGCATAGAGTAGAGTAATAGACTGCCTTAGTCTCTGGATGACACGGCACTCTTTTCTGATTGGTCGATTTTGGTGGTAAAGTGCAGTGAACACAGTGTGGTGGCGCTAGTATCGATTTAGCAGTTTTGGCGCGCTTTCACGAGGACAGAGTCGAACAATGGATTCCGATACGCTGACTACTTTTGCTTTGTTTAATAACGAACCTGTCATGTTCACCGTACTCTCCTACCTAAGTGTGTGATTCCAAATTAGTTAGAGTGGATTGCTATTTGAGTTTCTCTGAGTTGCTTACCGACAAGGAAGCCCCCATACAAGATGCCGGTGACGAGTTGCCTACCGCTCGGCCTACCTCGCTCCGACATCAGAAGTGGGATTTGCTCAAGCCCCATCATCGTCGTATTCAAGCACCGTCGTGGAGAACACGGCCACATTGCTTCCCATTGCATCAAAAGAGTAAACAACAGTGCGTAATTGCGTTGCGAGCGGGCGTTGACCCCTGCGCGCGCCAGCGGTTAATAACTAGAGTTACGGGTCAATTTTTGCGAAATATGGTATGATGGTGTCTGAGGTGAGCTCACTCAATCAGGTGAGTCGTACCCTTTTTATTTTGATGTGTTGAATGTTGTCTTGTGAAGCAAAATATAACTAGCCGGTTTTCGGAAGTGCGTATAAACGCGCGTACAAATCGTATGCACCATAGTTGACAGGCATTGTTTACATTTGATATTTCTTATTTTTAGCGCACAAGAGTACCTACCTACCTATGCACCTATGCCGTATGATATTGTGATAAGTGCGGATATTTTAAACTTAGAACTGACTTTAATTTATTGGACGCATAGTCGCGGTAATGATAAAAAAAAATATCATGGCAGTTTTCAATGACCAAAGTTGTAGATTGTTAAATAAAGACATTCCGTTTGCATTACGAGATAACCAATGATATTTTGTTGATGGAGATTTAGTTTGCTTAATAATAGTTTGTCACACGAGGAGGGTGACAAAATAGGTGAATTGAAAAATTACATGAAGGTCTGACATGTTTAGTCCATAATTGTGCCCAACTAACGCCTTACCTCCTTATTCATAAACACTTGAACAGCTCTTTAACAGCACGAAACTTTTGTATCGCTTTGTCGCTTTCATTCTTGTTGCTGCCGCCATTTGCGAGTAAGTGACACAATACGCTAATTGCTTAATTATTAGTCTTCAAGAGCGAGCGAGATATAGGTACCTAGTGCGTTTTCATGACCAAATTGCACGTTTGCTTGCATGGTGTGAATTATTTCCCGTGTTGAGATTGTGCTTGTGGATTTAATCAGATACCGAAACCGAGATTGATATTACGGAAGCAAGACAACAAGCGGCTCGCATTATTAAAAGTAGTAGCCTACTATTTAAAAAAAAAAAAAAAAAAAAAAAAAGAAATATGAGGTTTTGCTATGTCTTTTGACTGTAATAAATAAGGCAAAATTTGATAAGTGGGTTGTTGATGATTTGGTTCGACTAATCGAAGTTATAAATGTGCTAACTATCGCCTTAGAAGAATGCCTCAAAGTAACGTACCTGATAGTGCCTAATTAGAGATTTCGTTACTTACACACACACTCATGCATGGTGAATTATTTTGAGTTGCGTGTGCGTGCTACATGCTCCAGCGTAGTTGTAACTGCGGTCTACTCATGACCATTCTGGGCGTGATGTGGAACTGGAGCTGTGGCCGTGCAGCGTGAGTGGTCCATGGGGACCTGGTGGTTTGTCCATGGGGACATTGTGGTTGGTCCATGGGGACCTGATTATTGAGATGCGTGTGCGTGCTACATGGCTCCAGCGTAGTTGTAACTGCGGTCGACTCATGACCATTCTGGGCGTGATGTGGACCTGGAGAGCTGTAGCCGTGCAGCGTGAGTGGTCCATGGGGACCTGTTGGTATGTCCATGGGGACATTGTGGTCGGTCCATGGGGACCTGGTGGTATGTCCATGGGGACATTGAAATGAAATGGAAAAAAAAAAGATTGTGGTTGGTCCATGGGGACCTGGTGGTTTGTCCATGGGGACATTGTGGTTGGTCCATGGAGACCTGGTGGTTTTTTGGTTGGTCCATGGGGACCTAGTGAGAAAATGATTGACAATGTATTGAGCTGTGTTTGAGAATTTAAGAGTGTTTGTGTGTAGATGTTGTTTTGTTTACTATACACGTAGTATGTTTACATTGAGGTTTTCTTTTGATCAATTAATCTTGACATGTGTTTTAACCCTTTAGTCAGGGCTAGCCGAGCGCGCAAATAATCCAAGCTGTGTGTGCGTTTTGTCACAGTATAACCAGTATGGCAACTTGCTAACTCGGGGGCCGAGTTGCCCTATTTGTTTTATTGTACTATGTGTCTGTTACAGGTATACACGAGGACGTGTAACTAGTCAGGCTGGCCGTGTCGTCACGCGCATATTTGGCAATATTGTCAATTCGCGCGCACACCTGGCAACATTACGTTTTTTTACACTTAAGTGCATAGAGTAGAGTAATAGACTGCCTTAGTCTCTGGATGACACGGCACTCTTTTCTGATTGGTCGATTTTGGTGGTAAAGTGCAGTGAACACAGTGTGGTGGCGCTAGTATCGATTTAGCAGTTTTGGCGCGCTTTCACGAGGACAGAGTCGAACAATGGATTCCGATACGCTGACTACTTTTGCTTTGTTTAATAACGAACCTGTCATGTTCACCGTACTCTCCTACCTAAGTGTGTGATTCCAAATTAGTTAGAGTGGATTGCTATTTGAGTTTCTCTGAGTTGCTTACCGACAAGGAAGCCCCCATACAAGATGCCGGTGACGAGTTGCCTACCGCTCGGCCTACCTCGCTCCGACAAGTATAAAAGATATTTGCTTCACCAAAGTAGCTCTAAGAAAAATAAAGAGAACCGAGTGAGAAAGAAAACCCTAGTTACGGCACAAAGGTTAGCTTATCTGAGAAAGAAGCACATTTAAAACATAGTTTTTGTGCTGTTTACGTCGAAAGAGAATTTAGTTTCAGCGAAATATATTGCTTGAAAAATCTCGTCCCTTTCATTTCAAAACAATTTGACTAAAACTGTTTAAGTCGATCTCGTAGATAAATGCCAACTAGAGTACGCAGTAAATACGCAGTATTTTTATTTCAAATCTACAAGTAACAATGAGTTTTCTTGACTATTTCATAATTTATCGTTATTTATGTGTCTACTTATTTGTGCTACTTTGTCTCTAAAGTATAACACGTGTTACCTACGTCTGGCGGCAACGTTTCAGGGCGTCAAGGTGGGCTATAAATCTTTTCACCACCATTAGTTTCACGCACATAAGCAATGTTCAGCCCCAAGGCCGGAGCGTCGTCGTTGTAATAAAATATCGTTTAGCTACTTGACAGCTGACATTATAATCCACGGCGACGAAACAACGTAATAAGAATAACGTTAGAGCTAACAAAAAAGTTAAAGAAGAATTATGTGTTAGAAGTTGACTTTCGATAATTATAGTAAGGTTTCAAAGAAGGTTTCTTCTTTGTTTCGCAATTTAATACAATGATATTAGAATAGAGAATTTGGAAATACACACATCAAAACTGTCTAGGGATATCATAGGGATATCATTTTTCAAATATTTCATAAAGTTAAGTTTGTTTATAAGTTTAGCATTATCTTAGAATAACGCGTGGACAGAGGCATAAGATAAAGGTTAAGAATATTACAAAAAAACACGTTTGATTTTGCTAAAATTTTGACACCTTTTATAAGAAAAATCTGTCTTTATTTAACGTCCTTACGATTGTACAATAATGCAACTACAATGAATTTCTTTATACAATCTGAAAGGGCAGATATAGAGTTTCTGTGTTCTAAAAATGTCTACGTTGGTATCAATATTTTAAATTTTACAGCCTCCCAAATAGCTATACTTTGTATGAAAATGCTTGAGATATCCCTAGACACTTTTGAGCAGTGTATGTAAAGTGGCTATTTGAATTAAGCTATGACTTTGAACTTTGTTCTGTAATTGACAAACAGATTCAAAGCTTCACAGATTTAAAGCTCGTTTTTTTTTCAGCGTGAATTTGCGCTCCCAAGACAAAGTATCTGTCTACCTCAGGCAGGGACATATCCCCATATGCCGTTTCATTCCATTCCAAAGCTCTGCCTCAACGGTCTTCAGGACTTTGCGTTATAATTTGTCCTCTGCTACTTTCACCTACTTATCCACTAAATTACGTCGATGCCTTTGTCGTCGGTTCTTTCATGGATTTCCTAATTTTTGATCCGCTGTAGTAGCGATAAAGCAAGTGATTTATAAAAATCCACAAAGATTTGAAATGAAGTCAGTAACAAGTCTTTATTGGTCAAAGAGAAATCCTTTCTCTAACCAGCAGAGTTCCATTCGGTATAAAATATTTAACTTTAGAATACCCTTCCAAGTTTATGTCCCAATTATTTTGCCTTTTAATCGTCGCAAAAAGACGAAATCATTTTTAATTGTAACGCTATCATGTTGTATCTAAAGTAAACGACGCTGTGAAAAGCTGTGCTAAAAGCTTTTTATATTTCGTGGCTTTTTTGAAAACAATGTCCTTTTAGACGTGGTTTACAATATCCATTAGTTATATAAAGTAGGATGGCAGTACAGTCAGCATCAAAATGATTTAAGAGAGTGGTCCAAAAGGTATTTATGGTTTGACAACATAACAAAACCTACCCACACGACTATTTTCCCAAACGGGGTAGTCAGAGGCTAACTGATTGTTGCTGTCATGATGAACGGAACATTCAGAAGCCTACATTTCGCTGTTAAGAGGCGAGCCTACCGCTGTTATCCTCTCCTATTGATACTCGCCTTTTTTTTTTTAAAGTAGGGGAAATGCCTTACGCATACCCGTCCACCGGTGGACGGACGGGTTATGTCGGACTCTCCACTGGAAAGGTGGTATACCAGTGGCCCTACCGACTAAAACCCATACTACTCCCTCTGATCGTCCGTAGTGGGGGAATACGCCGTATAGCATGACCCTGTGCGCGTTCCCCCGGACGGAGCCCGCCTGCATGGCGGGCTGGAAGCGACCCCCCCTTCGTGAGGGGAGGCCAGAAGGGACAGCCGAGGATGTCAAGCTGTCCCTACCAGGCAGCGGTGACCCGTGCAATGCTGGCGGCGGCACCCCCGTACCACGCGCCAGCTGGCCACCGTACGCAGACCCTACTGGGCCCGCAACCACGAGCCACCCAAAGGGTGGCTCCGCTGCCGTAACCGACGGTACGGCTTCGCCGGGCCGCGACGCACAGGGGGGATCAGCCTCGGATTACTGGCCCCCACCAACCGGTTGTGCGCCGCGGCCCCAACCACGCGCCTCAAGGCGCCTGCAGGCCCCACTGGCCCCGCAGCTCCACGCCGCCCTTACGGGCCGCAGCGGGTGGGTGCTCAGTCCACCACGCTGCCACGCCTGGGTTCTCTTCGCTTCCCGGTGGTGCCCGTACCACGTGTACTAGGCCCCCTCGCCACGCCGAGGCGAGAACCCATGAGGGGGTATTGACACTCGCCTGGGGCTTGACAATAACATTGAAATAGCTTGACAATAACATTGAAATACCAGAATGACAAAGTCGTATGTCCTTTAAAGCGTCGCTAAAATCTTGAAACAAGGGAAATACTATTTCAATTTTGTATTGATAATTTCGTTGTTGTTTGTGGAATAACATAATATTGCTGTTTGTGGAATATTTACTACTTTGATTTCATGACCATTACTAATTTACTTTTATTGCTTGTTGACTCTCTCAAAGTTCAAAGTAGGTTTTCTCATTTTTCTATACAAATTAAGGTTGGGTTCAAGATACAAAATTATTCTTCAAGAGTGCCAAATTCGTATAAGCGCGTTGCGTTGCGGTGCGTCACCCCAAGGACGTGTCAAAGGATCAAGTGACACACCCCAATGTGCAAATAAGACTCACCCTGAACTCCAAGCAGGAAACACAACCCGAGACGGCTCTATGTCTACTCATATTATTTGGAACCCTCAACAACTTAGCATCCCTCCGTATCAGCAAAAGTGACCGTACTAAAAGGTCATTAAAACACAAATCACATTACCGCTGTAATAGACCTAAGTGCTCTTAAATTACACGAACCAAACGTTCTAGAAGTTATTACTTATGAAACACGTAGGGCGGTGAATAATAAATTTTGTGCTTCCAGTGCTACGACAAGAAACAAGCGCTACGATCATATTACTACGACCAATGAATAATAGTATCTCTCATAGGAATAGTGTATTAATAACTGTTCTTTTTTAGGCTTAAGAAATTCAAAATCCCACAGGATTATAAGTAGATGGATTTCATCCAGAAAGTACAGTTTCCTCTTTTGATATAAAGTTATCATATAACTAGTTTTTTAAGGACTTACCTTTAAGATATACTATTTTCGTTTACGTTTTAGGTACGAAAGCCAATTAATCGTAAAATTGGATTTTTAAAATGTGAACATAATATTGAACGAAGATCTCGTTCGCCCCATGATAGCGCCGCAGGTCGTGACTTCGATCCTCACCTAGGACATATTATTTTATGTGACGTACATTATGTTTATTCCGTGCCTGTAAGTTTTGTTATTTAACTTTTGAAAAAACAGATATTTTTGTTTAGTTTAAGGTCAGATGATCTTGGTGTGAACACAGTACATCAAAACACTGGTGATCCTCTTTCCCGTATGGTACCCTATCATGAAGATTCGGCATACTCGTAGCAGTTGCATTATAGCTATAATAAAATATTATGTTAGTGACTGCTTTTGTAGGCTATGATATACGAGGTGCCTTTATGTGAATAGTTTTGCTTCATTCTACAGCTTTGCAGAAATATGTTATCTAATAAATATATTCGGCGATAGAAGGATTGTATTGAATGCGTCGAAGTGAATTCGTAAAATATATCGTACAAGATTTCCGTTTCCGACTCTCATAAGGCGCAACGTCCACCAAAGTAACGTAATAAATTGAATAAGTATAATAAATGCCATTTTAATACAGCGCACACCAAAAACTCCTCGATCTTAATACAAGTATGTGTCTTGTCTTAAGATATTTTGAGAATCTGGCATTATGTGAATAAATACCAGATTCTCAAAATATCTCAGAGACTGATGAACATACTCAAAAAGTTAATAGAAACCAAACACCAAGCAAACGCATGAATTCACCACATGATTCGTCCTGCGCGGAGATCGAACCTGTGAGCTATGGGTGCTATATAAACAGGACCTCTACCCATGGTACCTACCAACGGTTTTAAGTCGGTAGTAGTCTAACATAATAACTGACACTCCCGGGCGGCGGGGTATGGTTATGACAATTTTCCCACGATAATCAAAGAAATAAAGGTGTCGAGATTACATCTCACATTACTATGAGTTGAAAAAAAGATTAAAAATGCTTTATTGATCTCTGAATTCTCTTGAACTAAACATATACATGGCATTTTAAGAACTTTGTCTAATTCGTCGATTAGTCCAAGCATACTTATAGAATGAACAGGGGATCCCAAACTAGGCACAGCCTGAATCTTGGGCAACCCATACCTAGACGAATTGTAACAACAGAATAGGCTAGATGACTATGAGTCATTTTGCACGTTTTTTTATATTAACCAAAAATAATAATTCATTTCAAATGTTATTGTGAAACCACAATCGAAATTTGCTTCGAAATGAAGTCACAACAGACATGCAAACTTGGCTGGGCAAGTCCATTTCAAAAGTGTTACATTTTTGTAAAACAATATTACTATTTTGTAATCGATATTATGATGAAGCAATTATGTTAGGGGACCATTTTCATAAACGCAATATTTAACATAGCTGTAGAACAAATTTCTTACGCGCTCCTTACAAAAACGGGTACGTGACGTCACGCTCTCTGTCACGTTTGTATGAAGCGTTTTTGGGCAAGTCCAAAAATGTGCATTTCAAATTGTGATATCTCGGGTTGTATTGATCCTAATGAAGGGATTCTTTTAGGATTGTCTACATAAATGAAAGGTCTTTCGATATTAAACAAAAAAAAATTACAGTCATCTAGCCTATTACAGTACCTATCTATTCTATTAACATTAATAATTAACAAGCCAATGCCACTTAGGTGAGAGCTGTCCGAGTTTGAAGACCTAGCGAAGGTTGAACAAACGTGGTTGCTATTTTCAGAATTGTTTTTTGGAAATACGATTTTAACCCCAAGGCTTCACGAACAAAGTCAAACAGTTTATTCAACTGTGGGTAAATATTCCCATTTTCAATTACGGTCTGGACGGATTTTAACAACAACATATGCAAACAACTTCTTAATTTTTGGAATTAATTACATTTATCTACATATACCTGTTATGTTATGTAAAAGAAGTAATCAGATGCAAAGGGTATATCTCTCAAAAACAAGAGATCTTTGCAAAATTCCTACCTGTCAAACCTTAGTAGCCTCGAGATCAGTTTATTTGATATTAGCAGCCGCCCGCGAGTTCGTCCGCGTGGACTTTTTCCCGCTTTTCTGTTGAAATTTTCCTGAATTTTCTTTGCTATAAACCTCACGGAGCCCGAGACCTATCCACCGAATGCAAAACCGTGGAAATCGGTTTGTGCGTTCTGGAGTTATAGCGTCAGGAAGGAAAACCCAACTTATTTTTTTAAAGTAGATTAGCGGCAGCACGCGACTTCGTCCGCGTGGACTTAGGTCGAAAAAGTAATATATCTTTATAAATTGTAGCCTTTGTCCTATTTCATGAAAATCCATTTATTATTTACTTGAAAGAGCAACACGGAACATCCATCCATAAATAAATAATAAATAAATATCCTTGGACATTATTCCACACAGCGCCATCTAGTCCCAAGTGGGCTAATTATAGTCCGTTATTATGGATACTAGACAACGGATAAACATACTTAAATACTTTTTCTTTTGTAAATACATACTTAATATACATAGGAAACACCCAGACCAATACAAACAGACATGTTCATGCACACAAATGTTTGTACTGTGCGGGGATCGAACCCGCGACCCTTGGTGTAGTAGCCGACTTCTCAACAATTACACCAAGACGGTCGTCCAAATACAAACTATCGCATTTATTATAATATTAAAAGGATTTGGTCGCCATAGCACAGATATTTGTGGGAAAATTCGCGTATAGACCCAAGGGTATCCTAGGGACTCTACGGATGGACATAATAATATGCAGTACCAGTGGCATCACTCACGCGTTGTCGACTCTATAAAGACCTTTCCAAACCGCTGTTGAACAACACCATGGTATAGCCCTTCAGAAAACCTCATTTGGGAGGTGCTTGCGTTGCGACAACCCTTAAACCCAGAATTCTCAATCGGTAATCGAAGTTAAGCAGCCCTTACAAGTATAACTGTCACTCTCAGTTCTATGAGACACTTTACAGAATGGCATGCATTAAGGTAAAAGGTAGGTTACGCGTATACAAAACACTTTCTAACACACAACCGCTAAAAGATAATCATAAGTCTATTAAATTATTGTAAGCATACGTTTAAATGAAATGTGAGGCAATTAAGGGAATTAAAACCGTGTTCCTACATAAACAAGTAGGTGGCCGGCTGGTAGGCGCGCGTCCCAAATAAATTTAATAAACGGCCGTGCGTTATTAATGAAGTCCAAAGTATTTACGTGAAGGGGTACATTTCAGTTTCATTTAGCATGTTTCATATAGCATGTTTCATTTGTCATTAGTTATATCTATCACTATAAATATAACTAATGACAATGCTAAATGAATGCATTGTCTAAAATAGGGCGTTCAATTTTTATAATCTATATTATTGTGCAAATAATATTACACAAGAATTAAACTACCGAAAGTTCCAATGTGTTTACAAATAGCTTTTTGCATTAAGTCCGCCATGCAATAAATAATATTCAGTGAGAGTTTTCCCATACTACATCAATATGGATGAATGTGAAAGTAATTTACTTACTAGCTTCACGAATACAAATTTAGTTTTTGAACTGCCCATTCAAGGCACAAGAGTAATTTTAATTGGGAAAAGCTTAATTGAAAGTCCTCCTTAAATAGATATTTAATTAGGAAATATAATTATCAATAAAATATAACGATTGTGGAGACTACTGGGGAAGGCCTATAATGATTATGATAATATACTAATAAAGGGTTATTAAAAAAGTGCACATTAAGAATCTACTGCTACTAAATTCCCAGCTAGTTTTCTGATTTGTGCTCTCAACACTTTTATTTTAATTTTGCTTTCCAAATGCACATAGAAATGTTCCAGGGAAACCCCGTTTTGCGAACGATCTGAAAAGAGTTTAAAATAAAACGCATATCTCTGGCCGAGGTCCAACCAGTCAGATCCACTCCTGTACCCGCTGTTCCTGTGTCGACAGCAACCTTTTTGTTCTTTCTAAGCCGGAATTCAATTAAATATGTTGGTGTATTCACCTAAACGAGTCTTTGGTATTTTTCTTTTGAACCATTCTACTTTACAATACTTACAGTATTGTAATTTAATTATTATTCTTTAATTAAGTTGGTTTTTTACATTCGAGCCTGTTAAAGAACATGGTGATTACAAAATAAAAAATATCCCTGGACATTATTCCACACAGCGCCACCTAGCCCCAATATGAGCTTATTAAAGCCCGTTTTTAGGGGATACTAGACAACAGATAAACATGCTTAAATACTTTTTGTTTTGTAAATACATACTCAATATACATAGGAAACACCCAGATCAATACAAACAGACATGCTGATGCACACAAATGTTTGTACAGCACGGAGATCGAACCCGCGACCTTTGGTGTAGTAGTCGACTTCTCAACAATTACACCAAATCGGCCGTCAAATAACCCAGGTTCAATAAGAATTTACATGGATGGTCTAATGGTATGGCACAGAAGTTTAGCATATCGGGGGGGAATGGGAATGGAACCCACGGCCTTTGGCCATAATCATGGCCACTACTTATTGCACCAAACGGGCTCACATTTCTCTTCACACATGAAATGACTGTAATAATTGCAAGAATATTGTATTACCTCTTACGGCGTTGTTTAGAGATAGCCTAATAAAACATGTTGACATCCAAACAATTTATGTCAAAAGCGTACCAGAATGAAAAGCAGATAATGAAGCACATAGGCGCACACATAAACCTTTACATAGGGGCACCTTATGCTGTCGACGTAAGAGCTAATTTGCAATGGTTTTGTAAAGTTTGAGGAGTTCGCCTCTGTACGTTATCATAACTCGGCTCGCATTCATAATTTACCTCTGAAAATAACAAATGATGGAGAAGATGCGTTATTTAACAACTTCTACCGTTCGTCGAAGTGAAGTGGGAATTCATTCACCTAGGAAGTTAGTGTACGGGCAAGTTTGTATTCAAAGACTATCAAAAGAAAACTTATTCTGCTCGGAAGTGCTAAGTTCATGGAATGTTTAACCTGCAACTTGATTTAGAAAACTTAAAAAGCTAAGTTAAGGCTTTGCTCGCGGGGATTATTTGTCGGACTTCAAATATAAATAGCATCATGGCCCACTGAGTGACCGTGTGGTAGACCGGTAGAGTTCTCTATTGGTATTAAGTCCGCCAATTTGAATACCCTCTTTTATATTTAAACGCTTTAACGCGTTGTTTCTTTTGCCTACCCTTAGGATAAAATAAGAAACACTTTATTGCACACATAACTGAGTAATTTACAGATAAGTGAAGTAATTTTAGTGTCAATGTACAGTCAACAGCACATCAGATTACCCCATTTCCGTTTTTTCTCTCGCTCTTGCCAAATGACATTTGTTCGCGATAGAGCAAGGAGGACTGACCGGAAATGGGTAGCGTGATGTGCCGGCCACCCACCGTACAATTAATGCGGTCTTATTGCTAAAAGAAATCTCGTTCAGACAACCCACAGGTAAAGGAAAGAAAACAAAAAGGGTAAGCAATGCATAAATGTTAAAGCATTGTAATATGTTTTTAAGTTCTATATAGATTCAATAAAAAATACCTATTGACAACTAATTCATACCTTTATCATTTCTTCACCCTATCTTCAAAAGTTGAAATAGGTACCACTGTGGTTATTATTGTTTTTAGCATTTTCCATGCAGTATCTTAAGCCTGATGCCAAGACGACTAAATGTCTTTTTCTGGTTTCGAGATCTTTAGTAAAGGTATCACTGCTCGAGTATAGCAGGTTATCGAATACTATTTCACTTTTAACGAAGTTAAGTCAGCTCTGGTTGAATCCTAGGATCGATAACGAAGCTAATGCCGTGGAAAACGTTGATGGTGCTATGAGGAGCGAATAATATCAAACACTGATGGCTGGCTCCGCTTCTTAACGGTGGTAGCTTCTACCACAGTATAAAAACATACAGTACAACATCTGCATACAAACGTGCCACTCTCGGTTTGAAAGTGTGCGTGCGCGTCGCACGCCGTGGCGCGATTTCACGCACACGCTAGCATAAAATAGGGAGGCATAGAAAGGCGGCATACGGACGGGCTGTGCCGCGTGTCTGTGTGCACGCTAGGCTAATAACTCGGCGGGCGGCCTTAGATAACCTACTGTATGTTTATACTGTTCTACTGAACGAACCGATTTCTCCGAATGGGATGAGAAGGTTTTATGAATACCCATCACAATAACATTGCTTATCTGTAGGTACTGGAAAAAATATTTAATGAAACATATTTTTATGTACACTTCCAACAGACTCTTTTAGATTCATTTAGCGCAGTAGTGTGGCGGTTGAAAATGATAAGGCCAAGGGTTTACCTACTAACAATCACACAAATACTGGTGGATGTTTTTTTGCATATAGTACAGTCGCGTTCACATCAACTTTTACAAAACCTGTATGTGTAGCGCGTCTGTACATACCGATGTGTGGTGTGGTGTCCCTGTAAACACGCTCATAGCTTAGTACATACAATGTTGTTGCAATTTATTAAGAATTCATTATTTGATTGATACGACTCACAACCAGACCCAGAAAACAAACGTTAGTCACACGATTGTCTGTCAGGGATTGAACGATCTTTGGTGCTTTGAAAGACTTATTGCGTTTTTCAACAGTTTACCTTTTCTTGCAGTTTATCCACTTAAGTCTTCTATTAATTCCATAAAGTCTTCGCGATTAAGCAATCTGAATCTTTTCAAACTAACCGCAATTAAAATAAAAGATTGAGATATATTGCATCAAATTCATTTGCCAGCAGAGTTTGTTTTCCCCGGTTCACTTCATCGGAATTAATTCTGTACAGGGAAAGCCTTTTCAATCATTGTTTTCCCTCGTTTATGTCGCCGTTTATTCAAAACGATTCTCCGTGAATCTCGTTGAACAAAAGAAAAGCAAACATATTCGTTCCTATTGTTACGAGGAATACTAATATTAGGTAACCAAACCGGCCTGCTATGGTATTTTAGGAAATTGTGGAGCTTAAATTGGAAACACATACTCGTGTAATTGACGATAAAAATATCAGTACAAACGTCACGGTTTACAGTGATACGATTGAAGTCATCACATACAGTCATGATGGGAACGAATAGGTTCAACAAATAGGTGCACCGCTCCAAAGGCAGAATTTTGCGCAGGTTAATTACATGACTGCGCGGTTCAAAAGAAGGGTGGTGTGTTTAAAAGTCTATGTATTCATTTTTGTTTTTTATATGACGTTCTTGTCTAGTAAACGTCGGGTCGGAAATGGGATGGGTGACCACTCCGGCTGAAATTTAGTGATGTGTATTTCGGGCATCTCCGTGCTTCGGAAGGCACGCTAAGCAGTTGGTCCCGGCTGACGTCGTTAGATGTCAGTCGTTAAGTCTAGTCGGAGGCCTTAGGGCGGCTTGATAACATCTGACATTAAGGTTGCTCACTAACCTTACACCCCTCCAACAATCCGCACTGAGCCCGCGTGTTGGAGTATGGCTCGTTCCACCTCATAGTTGAAGTGAGGCCTGTGCCCAGCAGTGGGACGTATATAGGCCGTTTATGTTATGTATGTATGTATGTTCTTGTCTAGACCGTACGATTTTGATATTTGCATGTTGATCCAGTCGCTGCCGCTTATATAGGCTTTCGTCGTTTTTGTTTTAATTAACAGTTCAAAGACATTTAACTTAAATAACTATTAACGCTAAATTTCATACTGATGACATGCACTTCGGTACTTTAGAATTTCGGCTTACCTTCACTACGCGGGGAGTCCGAATGGTATGTATATGTCACCGGAAAATAACAAAAACCGTAAATTTATAAATTTCCTAGGAAATTTATCAACTTTCGTAGGATTCTAAACGAGAGATAAATTGTATTATTTTACGCCCACATTTCCGGAAATTTATAAATTTGCGACGACTCGTGGTAAATTTATAAACTTACGGATATCTTTCCGTAAGATTCTAAACGGTTCGACTAATCAGAGAAGAGCTTTTAATTTCACGCTTTTATAAATTACGGAAAATAACACACTGCTCCCTGATTGGTCGATGTTGACAGTAGCAATGCTTGTGTTCGTGGATTATGGTACAATCACACTTGCCAAACTGTACATTTATCAGTTTCGAATACCTACCTGTCTGGACTTTTACTTTAAAACTGGGTAGGTTTAACGGGTTACTTTTTACAATTAATAGGCTGATAACCTCTACTTAATCAAAATAAGACGGCAGAAATAGAAAAAGTTTATAAAAAAATGAAATACACTTATAAAATATAACATACAAAACATGGCATACCATCTCGATCACTCTGAGTTCCCGTCACGGTGAACGAACGGAACATTCAGAAGCCCACATTTCACCGAGGGAATTTGAACCCATCGTGGTAAGAAGCGAGCATACCGCCGTTATCTGGGTTGCTTAGATTTTTTATCGGTGTTTCTCATCGCCGGAGAGTTAGCCGCAAATTATACAATGAACACGAAGATGACTTGTTCTTACAAAATATAAAACATTAAAACCGGCCTTCTACCAAAATTAAATGGCGGAGGACAGGAATGACACGTGACTTATTCGACCAATCAGAGCGCACATGGCGTTTGGTTACCGCCCACTTATTATTTTACGGATGCGTTCCGGAAGTTTATCAATTTCCGGAAATGAGGGCGTAAAATAATACAATTTATCTCTCGTTTAGAATCTTACGAAAGTTTATAAATTTCCTAGGAAATTTATAAATTTACGGTTCTTGTTATTTTCCGGTGACATATACACTTGCCTATGAGCTCGAGTTTATTTAAAAATTGCATCAAAAAAACTCTAAAGCCTTCTACATGACACTTCTAAAAACACCAAATTATTTAAATTAATTAAATCAATGACAGAAGAATTTTCAAAGGGAAAAGTTGAATCAGATTAAGATCTGGTACAACATATAAACCAACACATCTTATCAGAAGTGTGACTATGCTTTGACACCGAGATTCATCTCTACCTCGAATCTCAATCAGTTCTCGAATCAATATCGCACGTTATGATATCAGCTACGAAAAAGGTGTAATAAAACCGTGCGGGTTGCGGACTGAGTGATTCTGACCCCACTCGAGGTCGGGTAAGCCCAACCATTTTCTGGTTAAAGACTCCTTTAGCGGGGAGAGCGTTTACCATTCCATTAAAACCCCATTTTGCATACCGGGTTTGCGTCGCTTTAAATTTTGAAACAGCGGAAATGAGGACCGCGGTCGCGATTCGTATTTGAAAACATTTGAGGTTTGGTTATGCGATTGATCGGCCGTGCGATTCTTTAAATTTTCAACGCGAAGCTCGACGTTGACAGTTTAATTAACTGGCGAAATTGACACAAAAATATCGTTTTGCAGGGGTTTTCCACACCCCCCCCTCATGAGTTCTCGCCTTGGCGTGGCGAGGGGGCTTAGTACCGGTGGTAGCGTCCAACCGCCGGGAAGCGAAGAGGACTCACTCAGGCGTGGCAGTGTGGTGGACTAGCCACCCACCCGCTGCAGCCCGCAAGGGCAACACATCCGCCGCCCTTTGGGTGGCTCGTGGTTGCGGGCCCAGTAGGGCCTGCGTACAGTGGGTGCCAGCGGGCCGGAGTGCGGGGGTGCTCTGGCTTGCATTGCACGGCGTCCACCGAGACGGCGAAAGTGTCTGCGTACTCCAGGCGCTTTCGTTGGGGGGTCGGTTGGAGGGGGCTCCGTTAGGGGCTAGCACTGGCGGCGGAGCAGTGCGGTATTACTTACGGTAGGATCCAGCTTCGCAGCCAAAGTGCCACGGTCGAGTGCCGTGGGGTTTTAGTCGGTAGGAGTCCGACATAACCTCGTCGTCCCCCCGGGCAGCGAGGTATCCATGAGGATATCCCCACGAAAAAAAAAAAAGAAAAAAAAAGGGGTTTTCCACCCATGCCGGAATGAGATGGGTGGTGGCCGACAATTTGCATGAAAAGAGACTGAAGGATATTTAAACTGAAAACATTCAGCCATGAGTTGCTATAGTAAAGCGGTAATCATATTCATGCCCATTGCATCCAATTTTATTGACACTTTACGGGGATGTCTATAGGCCTGAAAGCGACAGCTTGTAAAAGCTGTTTAGAGCACCAAAGGAACTCATAAGTTCTGCAATCGCAGATGCGGTGGTGATCAGTGGTAATGGCATGATGGCCACCGCACCCACCACGGCAGCTGTGGCATTCCGATTCACGCAAAAACTCACTTCGCCCGTGCATGGTGAGTTATCTTTTAAATTCAATTTCTTTGCGCCTGTGGTCGTTTCAGAGAAAATAACAAAGCCAAATAACATTTTTCCATACAAAATGAGAGAACATACTAATTCAAAGTGAAGCGTATTAACTATTTAAGTAAGAGTGAAGCACCGAGATGTGAAGTGATGTTTGCCGGAATGCCACCCCAGATCGCGTGGGTCAATACGGCACTTTAATTCCGATCAACGTTTTCAAATTTGGGGTAATCCATGTTTATCAGTTTTTTTATTCCCGGAGCAAGAGTTGCAAGCAAACCAAACGCTGGTATTTTTTAAATAACATTTTATGAACTACAAAGTCTTATAAGATAAGATAAGATATACTTTATTGCACTAGAAAACAAATTAAATAACGATGCTTAAAGATATTTGGAATGTACAATACAGGCGGGCTTATCGCTAAAGCGATCTCTTCCAGACAACCTTCAGGTAGAGAAACTTTAAAAGGACGTAGATGCGGTGTGGTGCAAGACGGTTATTCAAAAGATAATATGAACATATGATATCAATATACTCTAAACCAGGGTTTCTCAAACTTTTGGCACCACGTACCCCTGTTAAAATTTCCAGGTGACAGCGTACCTCTAATTAATTAATTGCTCCCCCCACCCTCCCAAAGAAAATAATAAAATTGGCTATTGAAGAAAATAAGGTTTTTTTTAGGAAAATAAGGCATCAAGTCGATTTCTGTACTTAGTTTTTATCATGACCAGGTGTGAAAATCCACTCTCACATAAGTAGCAAAGGGCAAAAGCCGCCATTACGTAAATTTTGTCGCGTACCCCTTGCCCTCGAATGGCGTACCCCTAGGGGTACGCGTACCCCTCTTTGAGAAACCCTGCTCTAAACGAAGACACATAGCTTGCTCATAATATGGTGATTGGCATGTAGTACACGTAATAGTCTTACTACAAAGTGGTTCACAGCCCCCCACGCCCGGCAGTATATCAATTCTTCAGCATTGACCGGAAAGTGATGAATGTGCCCACTCACGACCCGTACACGGCCAGCCTTTGTTTCTTACCCAACGACATGCAATCTCTCTTACTTTACTCCGAGAAAGACCTTGAATCAGGTACAGTTGCTGACAAAAAAGTTAGACGTGTCAATATTATATACAACAAGTACAAAAAGTTATTATAGTTTTTTTCTAACCGATACCAACCCACTGCTGAGCTGCCCAAAAACAGTTCAAGGTTTTCGTTGAAAGTGGTAAATTTATTTAACATTTTACACATCACCACATTATGTTTTTTCATATCATCCTTCATCTGCACCACCATATTTTATCTTTCTGAATGCCGTAGTGTGCTTGGCTAGTAGAGAATGTCTTCTGGAATTAAGTCCGTCTCTGATGGTGATATTGACTGGTGAAGAATATCTCCTGGCATTAAGTCCGTCTCTGATGGTGAGCTTGACTGGTAGATAATGCCGCCTGGCTTGAAGTGTGTCTTTGATGGTTAAATTCGGCTTTTATAGGTACAACTTGATTTTTAAAGAATGAAAATAAATAAATATCTTAAGGTTAAATCCCCCAATGAGCTAACAAGTATTTCTAAATATATTCAAATATAAACGAAATCTGAAACATCATTATTTCGTAAACAAACTACTGAGAATAGCAGATAAACAAATTCATATTTATGGTAAACAGGTATTTGAGATGGAACTAAAGTTATTGTCCCGAGCGCTCATTTGCCTAATACCAGTGAAACAGAACGAATACAAGCGAAGGAAATAAACAGAAATGATAATTGTATGATAGCTGTTTTGTTGAATAAAATTTTATTATAATGCCTCAAATCTTGGTAACTTAGGTAAATAGTAGGTAGAGATCGTCTAAGCTGAAATGACGCGCCCCACCACCGCATTTACGCACACAAGCCAATCTCAAATATGTAAGCAATGCACATAAACATGCAATTATAATAATAATAATAATACTTTATTTCAGAAATTGCTTTCCATAGAGTGGGTTATTAGTGACAAAAAGTACTTATGAGCTATTGTTAGTGAAAATATTTAAATATAAACAACAAAATCATAAAACTACATAATTATAAAATTACAAACACAAAAATAAAATAATATGACCTACTTATTTGACATTGACCATGGCAGGTCTCGAGCCGACATGGACGCTGTTCCAGTGCCTCAAGATAGGGCAGCAATAGCGACTCCCTATCGCCGCCAGGAGACCGTTGGGGCTGTCTCGGACGCGGCGCCACGTGGAGGCAACCCGCTTGCGCATGATAGCTGCGAAACTATCTATGTGAGCCTCAGCAAACATTGAAGACGCGCTGCAGTACCGAGACAGCCCCATCAGCATCCTGAACCCGTTGTTATATTGGACGCGCAGGGCTGCGAGCGTCCTCTGGGTATACTCAACCCATAGACTGCAGGTGTAAAAAGACTGACAATATGCTCTAAAAAGAGTTTGTTTAACCTCTTTATTACACCGTGCAAATCTACGGGCGATCATATTCGCTCTCATAGCTAGAGCCCTGCGCTCCCTCTCTATGTCAGGCTCATCCGACATACTTTCAGTAACCCAGTGTCCCAAGTATTTAAAGCTTACCACTCTTTTCAGTGGAAGGCCTTCAAGAGTTACATCAGGAAAATTATAGCTCTTATTTCTTGATTTGAAAACAACAATTTCACTCTTCTTAACGTTGTAGCGTAGGCCATGGGCCGCTGCATATCTCTCACAGATACCCAATAGTTTTCTTAAACCACTTATTGATGGGCTCAGCAGCACCATGTCGTCGGCGTAACTAATGTTATTGTATGGAATATTATCGACAGAGCAGCCGACTCCACTGCTACTGAGCTCACCAATCAGGCTGTTCACGTAGAGATTAAAAAGCGCAGGTGAAGACAGGCCACCCTGTCTCACCCCACAGCCCAGCCCGTACGCCTCGGACAACACTCCTGCCCACCTCACCTGATTCTGTTGATTATCGTACCAATACTGAAACAGACCTATTAGATCTTTAGGAAAGTCATTCGTTTCAGTTGCCAGTTTTTTCCAAAGAACATCGTATTTGACCATGTCGAAGGCCTTCGACAGGTCCAGAAAACAAGCTACAACCGGTGTTTTACGGCATGTATAGTAGCGTACGGTGTGCTTGAGACAAAGTACTGCACTTTCTGTGGATAACTGCGGTCTAAAACCAAATTGTGCATCACACAGATTGAGGGATGCCTGTAACTTCCTCTCAAGCAACCCGTCCATCACCTTCGCTATAGTTGTAGCCAGCGAGATGGGTCTATAGTTATTCTTGTCCGATGACTCTCCTGTTTTATTTTTCAGTATTGGCACGACAATCGTTTTCATAAAGTCAGCAGGCAAGTACGAATGCCCTATACAAAATGTAAATAACATGGCAAGGACACGTGGCAGGTGTACCCCAGCATACTGCAGGTGTTCGATACTGATACCGTCATGACCTGGAGATTTACCGCGCGTCATATTTTTTATTACGTCTCTAACATGTTTAGCCGTAAAGCACGTGACCTCATCTTCATACCGGGTACCAGCATCGAAACTCTGCGACGATTGTTGCTGGGTGTAGTTAAAGTGTTTTTTAAAAATATTTGCCACCTTTTTCGCGTCACTTTCACCATCCACACTCGCCGGGACACTTGGCCGTGGATTTAATTTGCTAGTCTGTTTCCAAAATTTTGAAAAATCTTTAGTTTTAACATGTGTAGCCAAAATTTGCATTTTAATTTTTTGTTCATTATCTTGACACCATTTTATTTTTGATTTAAATATTTTTCTACTTTCTTTCATTTTATCGTAATAAATTCCAACTTTAGGTTTTCCATACCGTACCCACATCTGAAAACAAATTCGAGCGTCACTGTGCAGCGGTTTAACATGTTTATTCCAACCAACAACATATTTATTTCTATATCGCCTATGCTCATGCGTCGCAATTGCTGCCCCTCTCAAAGTACATACAATGTCGTCATACATTTTATCAATGATTAATTTATGATCTAAACTAGCACAATGGTGACCGGCACAAGACCTAAATTCCTCAGGAAAGTCTATGAATCTAAGTTTCTCACAACAAATTTCAATATATTTATTTATTTGACTATGATTTCTTTCACCCCACACAGCTTCATCAGATCTAAGATTACATTCTTGTACTTTATAACTCAGTTTTCCCATGTCAACAGTTATCTCAAGTGGAAAGTGGTCAGACCAGAAAATATCATAAAGAACTCTTATATTTACAACAGATTTTGTGGCTGACTTGGTAGTAATGCAATGATCCAGCCAGCGATAAGAACCATTTATATCACTTACATAGGTAAACGTATTACATTTATTTAAGAAGTCATAGTCCGCTAAGTCCCACATTTGTTCACAACAAAAACTACTCACTTCATTGAAAAACAATTCGCCAGGATGCGCATTAAAATCCCCTAGTATAAATACAGAATCTATATTATTACATTCTATTATAGCGTTTATTTCACTAAGTAGGCTTGTAAATTCAGTTAAATTGTCCCATGTGTCACAGGGCATATACACAGTGATGAATAACGTAGTCCTGTCATTCATGATAGTCTTAATCGCGGCCAAACGCACCGAGTTACACTGCACAACCGACACTGAAGTAAACAAAGATTTACGCCACATAATTGCAACACCACCGTACGGTCGGCCTCTCAATAATCCGTCACCGGTGTTAACCGCCGACTTACTGCAACCGTCAAACTCTGGATGGATTCCCACTATGTAAGCTGTATCATGCGGTAACAGCCATGTCTCCTGCAACGCTATGATATCCGCAGTTCTACATAGGTCTCGTATGCCCTCGACTGATCTCGTGACTGATTTACAATTAAATGATATAACACTTACATTTTTATTATTCATGATGAAGGTGATGTAACACGATTACTGTGGCTTTTACCAGTTGTACGATTCCCGAAGTTAATAAATTTGCGAAATGATATTCCCTCAGGCCACAGACTGCTGTCAAGAAAAATATCTGTTTTAGATCTTGGAACGTACACCTTGAAAGCCTTGTATTCACGCTCAGACTTCATTTTAATCTCTTCTAAACATACTTGCACTTGTGTTCTCTTCAAAATATAATTTACTATATCGTCCGTTGACGTTTCCTTATCGACGTTATTAATAAATAGTGGCATCTTAATGTCGGCCGCTTTAAAATTATCCGTGGAATCTATATTTGCTTTTCCTTTCATCCCAATAAACCTATTCTTCAGCCTCCGTTTTTGCACAAGAGTCCATGCCTCGTCCGGTTGCGTTTTCTTCCATTCACCGTCATTAACCGTATCAACATAAGATCGTTTGTTTACATCAGTAGATGTCAAATCTATCGGATCACTGGCGGGCTCGTTCGCGCTCGTCACTAAGTTCGAAACCGCAGTGCGGAGGCCGCCACTTGCTGCGCCGGCGGCGGCGCGTGCCGGCGGTCCATGACGCGCATTTGTAGGGGTGTTCGAAACCACGGTACTGGCCTCCACGCGTCCGTTTCGCTCTCGAGGTGGGCCTTGATGTTGAGGTACCCTACTTTCACACAAATCCAACTCGACGCGATTTTCGGGTGATAATGTAATGTGTGGTAAACCTATTGGACCACTATCATAGCACGATTCTGTTAAACAGGCACCCCGTTTTGTGTTAATATTTGTGTATTCAAAATTATTAACTATAGATGCATTTCTCATATCCGCCACTTCTCGTTTCAATTCATTATATTGCTTCAAATCAACGTAATTCTGTTTAATATTTGACATATCCGTTTCTAAAATTAACAGCTTCTTCAATAAGATTGTCACGTCGATATGATCGAAGGAAATAGGCGGCAACTTATGAAGTTCACGAGCCACAAAAACTGGCACCATTTCAGGGTCCACTTGCTTAATGAAACCGATGATGTCATCAATGTCACGCTTTGATTTGCCAGCTCCTTTTCTTGTCGTATTTTTCAGGGTCTTACTTGCACAGGAGTCAAACAATAATTTTTTTGCACATAATAAATCATCCTCCGAAAACGAGCTTCGACATAAAGCAGACAAGCTCTCTTCGTCCATAACATCCACTTTGTTCTGAATGAAAGCTAGGACTTCATTAATAACAATGTTACAGCTGGAGCACTTCACAGTTTTACTTGTCATTATCACAACAAACAAGGCGCGAGCGCCGTAGGTACCACAGTTACAGGTGAACCGATAACGATGCGCGCGTGCTACTCATAACGATGCGCGCGCGCGACTGACGCGACGGTTATAATTGACCGTTCAGTTGCCGTTATGCGTTTGACGTTTCAGCCTAACCGTCAACTAAACCACGGTAAAGGAATATAATACCATTACCGTGACTGAATAACTAATCATAATGCATAACCATGTGCATTATGAACATGACAATGTGTTGTGTGCGTAGATGAGGTGGAGGAGCGCGTCATTCTAGCTTAGACGATCTCTACTGTATTCTAAGCTTACAAAATTTGAGGCGGTGAATATAGTCAAGCTAACTAATTTCCGTGTTCATCAATTATTCGATTTATCGATAGTTTAAGAATTTAAATCCCGTACTTAGTATTTTTTTATGAATGGCCTGCTTTCTCTGTTGTCGAGAGTTGGAAGTCGACTTTATTGTTGTTTTGTTAGACAAACAGCATGGTAGTGTGCAGCCTAGACAACTCTTCAGAAAACTAAAAAAGCTGATTGTCTCTCTCTCTAAAGGTAAAAACTCGAGTAATACAAAGCAACAAAAAAATACAGAAATAAAACTAACATATTCACGATTTCACTTTGCATATAGGGGAGAAATCATGATGGATAGTTTTTGTAATAAACTGTGAAAACTTCCGCAATATTATGGTGTTTTTATGGACCGACATACATACGTCGAGAACTGCAAATACATCAACAGTGATGGATGTAGGTAGTTGTGTCGTTATTATTCATTTATAGACACTCCTAGTTTGCTCGTTCACTAATCTCGATGAGATATCCCAGGTTATAGAGGAGATAGTATAATGCACAAGTGTATGTGCAATACATAGGTGCACTCTCTTATCCATCGCCTTTCTATCACGATAAGACGACAGATCAACACGAACGGAGAACTGTGATGCGTGTGACCGACTATGACATAATCATCCGTCAGCATAGATCTTTGGATCATCTTACTTGAGGTGATCACTGTTCTAGCTAATTCGAAGCATCAACACAGAAAACGTTCTATGGGTGGGAAGGCCAAAGCTCTCACCGCTACTCCATAAGTGATGTAAGTTTAGGGAAGTGCCCACTGTTCTCAAACTTTTAATTAGTTGCAGTAAAGTGGCAGGAAAAACCCTTAGAGAGTGAGTTGTATCACCTCTAGTTGAGGTGCGGCCGGTGCCGAAGAAATGTGACATAAACGCCGATGTTTTCCCTATGTATAATCAACTCGGGCTGCAACCCTAAGGAAAGAGGCTCAGATCAAGCACTGGTGGCACGTTTCTATCATTGAACAACTGAAGTTACTTACATAACTACCCTTCGTGTTCTGTAAAGTGGCACTTCTCGTTGGCATGTTACCCCCTTCGCTGGCAGCCGGCCAACGTCTAGAGCCGCTAGAATCTATCTCCGCCGAACAGTCACCTACCAATAAGCCCTTACCTGTTGAATAATGGATGGATCTACTTTATTTACTTCCTTGTCCTCGCTCATGCTCATTGGACCTTCCTTTTGGATTATTTAAATTGCATTAATGATGTTTACGAGATGATGATTGCGTGTTGTTTGTTAGACTACTCTAGGTTTCAGTGGAAGTTACCTTTGTTGTAAGTAGTTAACTAAAGGATTATTTTCTAAACATTTAGAACTCTATAAGTACTTATGTACAGTAAGCCAGAAGGCGTAGGCTGTGATCCCCTGTAATGGGTTAAACAGTCATAAATTTATTGATATGATCATCAATGTAATTTTGTCTTGTTGCCGATTTGGAAATCATACATTTGGCTCTTTCTACATGACACCTAGCAACGTGTTGCTCATGGCTAGCCCACAAGCCCCCAGGAGTTAACTAGAAGCAACATGAAGTTAACGATCAATTTCTGGTCAGAAACCGATGTTGATATCTTGTCTACAATAACAGAGATTACAACTTATCAATAAATCTAAAAAATAAACTCAACCATTTGGATGGAACTATGTATGGAGATCCCACGATCCAAAGACTCCCCATACGCATTAAATTTTTGAAAAATCGAGTTCAAAATAGGTTTATAAAAATATAAAAGAGAGGCCCTTGAGAACGCGAAGTAATGCATGAAAACCGCTCAAACTACCATGTGAACTTTGATGAATAGAAATTCAAAATAAATCAAATTTTGGAAATTTGTTTATCTTCTATTCAAATCAAAGGAATGTAGGTACTGATTTATTTTAACTTCACCTTCCCTTTCCCTGTTAATATTACATTAGTCTCGCGAAGGGTCAAAAGAAATACATCCTGATTTTCTCGGTACGGTTTTCAATATTAGATTACTTTTCCTCTCGAATCAGAAAATATCGCTTCCTGGATTTCGGTGTTCGGCTCATAGGACTTATTCACATACGACAGTGTTTTGAAATATGTTGTGTGTCATTATTATGACCTAAATGTGACTAATAATGGCAAAATCTAGTATGTATCATCTGGGATACATTCAAAAGTATGTTGAAGATGTGTGTAACTGAACTAACTGACATCGACAGCACTCAACTAGCTAAAGATACGTGAGAAGAAGTGTGCGGGTAGTGAGAGAGAAGAGAGACAAGGAGGATTATTTATTCTTCATTTATTCTTGCACTTAAAAAGTACAAATTGGCGGGCTTAGTGCCAAAAAGAAATTTATAACAGTCAACCATACAAAAGTACGAGAGGATGCACAACTCTTTACTTCCGGCCCGGACTGCATTCAACTCACGCGTTACCTGGAACTGTACGAGTATGTGGCGACAACTAAAGCTACACGTCTCAATATTTTTTATTTTCTTTAGGCTATATAACACTGTTTTCTATGTGTCAGATGGTTTTTAAAAACCTTCCCTGATTCGATATTTGTAACTATTTTTTGAATTTTGTTATTCATTGTTATTTCAAATAGATGTCTTCCCACCTAATGTTATGATGATGGTGATGTGTTAACCATATTAATCTGTTTTTCTTGTTATTTTTCATTTTATTAATAATCTATACCTACCTCATGCTTGTTTTATTATTTTGTTTTATGTGTTTGGTTAAATTTACATAAGGTTTATTGTAATAGTTTGAATTAGCTTTATTTTTGACGTAATCGATATAATAGTATTATGCCGCGTTGCCCTGTCACGTAGAAACTACTGAATGGGTTTTAGTTAAACTTTACACTAATAGAGCATAAAAGAACACGTGAATAGGCTACACTTTATTTTCAAAAATCGTGAGCGGCCACTAGTAGTATTTATAATATAACGAACGTTATTTAATAATGAAAAACAAATGCATCTAAATCTATAGGCACTTCACCTGCCGAATCCCAAGATAAGATAAGAAACACTTTATTGCATACAAAACAGAGTATAATTTACACTCAGAAACACATTACCAGGATAAGTAATGTTGTTTTATTAATTAACAAGCTGAAGACATTTGCATCCTCGTTGCACATAACTCGGCACAACTCAATTTCCGGGCACTCAAACGTTTCCTGAAGTAGCTCCTCGGTATGGGAGCAAGCGTGAAGGGGGGGGGGGAGGGTAGTAACTCATTTCCGTATTTCGCACCACTTTTGCTCGCGTGTGCGGATTGTAATGTGCCATCGTATAGCCATGAGCGTGGAGAATTGTGTACGCAACGATACATGCGAATGTACTTCACAATTAGAGCACATGCTGCCTGAATGAGTCGTGAGTGAATAAAATGAGAAAAATGTACTGGAATGAACGCAAGTTTTTGTTTTTTGCAAAAGTTAAAAGTCAAGTACCCAAATATAATATATCTGTGGTGCCGTATAGAAATATCTGTTTTCCATTTATGTTTTGGTGCAAACAATTACTTTGTAATTATGCAAATCTTTACTTTAAAGACCCATTTCGTGTAATGGTTGAGAAGTTAGAGGTCGCGGTCTCGATAAACGCATCGTATATACTTACCTACAAACATTATTCTGTGTGCACGAACATGTCTGTTTGTTTGTATTCGTAACTCTGGGCGTTTTCTATGTATATTGTGTATTTTACAAAAAAAGTATTTATGTATGTTTATCCGTTGTCTAGTAGTCTCGTACAACCTCTGCCTGGTTTGAGCTGAACGGCTTTGTGTGTAATAATTCCCAGGGATTTTGAATACTTAGTTATTTTGCAATAAATCAATTGCGCGTTCAAAAAAATGACAAAAGCCGGTTTTTTTCCCTGACACACGCTGATATACTGTTCCACTTGACACTAAATTTCCTGGCTCAATATTTTATTCCTGACCGGGGCCGCCGCCCGCCCTACAAGTACAACAAGTGTACGTACAAGTGTACGTAGGCACTAATAACATGTTTCATGAAACACGAATTACTGCGTTCATGCTCGACGCCTGAAATGTCTGCAAGTTGTCGAGATAGCCGAGTTGGGAGTCGAGAGAGATAACAAACACACGAATGGATGTGATAGGTACTTCTGCCAACTATAATGTGTCCATAAAACAGGTTAATTATCAAAACTGGAGTCTTCTCTGCGTAACACAAAAAAAAAGTAAATTACGGTTTTTTGCCATGTCGGTTGTTATGTTAAAAAAAGCAACAAAGACGCGATCTACGAGTCAAGTGATATGGTAGCGAGCTGAGAGCTCGCCGTTGGCTTACTCAATTTAATATTGTAAAATATAGATCCATAGCAGAATGCAGAGTCGGACCAATTTCATGAACTAGTAAACTAATTAACTGGTTAGAATATTTTCTCACGATATTTTAAATTACCAAACAATCACTATTCCTATTAAGATAAGTTCTTAAGATCGATTTATCTGAAGTTCACGAACTAAACCCTTTAGGCTTAGTTAATAATTAATCATCCAGTTGATCCACTGTTTGGGATAAACCAGCTTCCTTCCCCTCTACTACTACTATTTCGTATTTCTTAGTTTATATTGATTGATTACTCATCCAACACAAACGTTCTACTTACTCATTTCTAAACAGATTTGAACTGGGTTACTTTAGAATTTACTTCGGACCACCGGTTATCCGTATTCACCCTATTCATTCACTGTGTGTTTAACCTTGTAAAGTCGTATCCACAATATTATGTTAAACAACGGCAGGAAGTTCGTTTTAAATCGACTTAATAAAAAGAGAAGAGTCTCAATTCGCCTGTTTGTTTTTTCTGAATGTATGTTACGCGATTATTCCGCCAATTATGTACCGATTTTCATTATTCTTTTTTATTTGGTACATATTTGCATACGACTCGAATCACTAGGTTTTAGTATTTCCGTTTCAAATTATTTTAAACATTCGTTTCGACACACGAAAATCAGTAATAAATCGTAACAATTGATTTACGAACAAATTGATCGGTGAGGCTTGATGTTAACTGAATAGTTGCGAACGTAGATTTTATTATTTCTTGTTTTTTTGTGTAATGATTTAGACATACAACAAAGAACAAGATAATTCATGAACTTTACTTGTGGATTGCAACTAAACGTTCCAGAGAACTACAAGTACTAGATAGTATTTGGTGTGTTCAAGAATCTGGATCCTCAATGTGGGTTGGTAACGATTAACGACAGCACATCTAGTGCATTCGAACTCTTGAACAGTAAGTAATACCACTTAAGTACAGCCCAGAGCACTAATCCCGACGATCTGTTACCCTCCTCGAGATGGTCTGGTATTACTGTACGGTCTCTAGGAGTTATTCCACTCTTCTGGTTTTAGTAACAAGATCTGTCTTCGACGACCTATAAGATGTAATCATTAAGAAGTTAGCTACAGACCAGAGGTCGCAGATTTCGGTCGCATAGTATAAACATTAGTGGGCATAAACATGTCTGATTGTATTGGCCAAGAAGAATGTATCCTATGAATACTAAGTTTGTATATCAAAATCGGCCCACTGCTCGACGTAGAAATTCTTAATCGCATGGCATCACGCCCCAGCATGACGCATCCAATTTTTGCCTTCGTAAATAGTAGCTCTACCTTGCTGAAGCCTCCCAGTGTGGGAATCAAATGAATTACCTTAGCGGACAGGATCATTTCAAACAGTATGGTGATTACCAAAACAAGAATTGTCGTCATTTACACTAGCGATTACATTACTTTGCTCATCAGTGTAGAAACCAAACCATTTCTATTGAAAGCAGACACAGGATGTCCTTGCTCTGGACTCTGGACACTGTCACATTACAATGTTAATTCTATTATTACGAGAATCTCTACGACGATTGCAGCAATAATATTAGCACAAAATGAAAATGGATTAGGAAAGTAAATGGGATGTACAAAGCTTGTATGCGTCACGGTCACAGAGCATTTTGTGATGTTGGCTTAGTGTGCAGTAGGCAGTAGGAAGTGTGCTTCCCAAAAGGTTAAAGATTGGTAGGATCTTTAGGTCCTGTTTTTTGCGTACAATCCTTATTAAACTAATAAAGTCCCTTATAGCTCCCGCCCTGCTGGCTTGTCTAGGTGGGCGTGGACCGTGACATAAAGACTGGGAACCAAGATAAATATATGACTTATCGCACAGTGGGTTAAAGCTACACAAGCTTAAGGACTTAGCTCCCTTTTAGTTCTATTGACATTTTACGGGACAGCATGAGCATAAGCGCATGCTTAGCGTTGATTGACATTTGTGCATTCGAAGGATACGCAACTTAAATACTCGTATGATGTGTCAGTTTTGTAAAGCAACGTTTAACTGGTTTTTTGAAATAACTTAAAGCTGAATAAACTAAGCATTAATTTATATTTTTCGTGCAGTTTGGATGAAAAACGCCGTTTTTGTGGGTGTTCTATGTGTATTGTTTATAAAATAATTGACTACGTAAAATTCTCGCTAAGCTCCTGAGCTCCTTAGAAGTCTTCTAAAGTCAAATCCATAGATTTACAGCTCAAAATAACTTGCTCTTAACTAAACTCGTAACTGGAAGTTCTCGGTTCCCGCTAAGTAACGAAGCTGTTAAAGGGTGCTCTAACTCCCAGCGCCGTCTGCCGACACAATAGAAAGAGAACTTCCACTGCACCCGACTCAACAAACACTTTATACGGTGCTAATTAAAAACAGGTTCCGTACAGTTGTAAATTGAGGATACCATATCCATTCCATTTTAAAGAAGAAAGCAGCGAATCAACTGAGAAAATGAGTCTTATTTTCTCGGAAAATGAAAACGAAGTTTCTGATAGCTAGAAAAGGAGCTGGCTGAATTTATATTTTCCGGTTCGCTTAATGTAATGCTTCATAATATTAAAATTACTCTTTATAATCACACTCTGCCCACGAGGTTTCTAAAAAGAATTTCAACCAACTAGATTTATCTTAATTGTACAGCCCGGAATACAGATCCTATTTATGGAAGTAGGTCTTCGACCCCATAGAACCATTTGGAGCCCCATCGAGCCGTATATGTAACAGCTGTTCAAAAATACCATGCATCTTTTAAAACGCATCGAATCCAGTCGATTCTCTTTTTCAAGTCGAATCCTAAGGAAACGATAATAGTGCTTTTTTATTTATTCATACATTTTTTATATTTTTTAGTAGACAAACAGCCGCTGGGGCCGAAAGGTTCTAGATGGAGACCATTTGCGGCCAAAAGAAGAGTGGGGCGCCCACCCGCTTAGTGGACGGACGACCTGATGGAAGTTGCGGGATCCCGGTGGATGCAGGCCGCACGCAAACGGGCGCTCTGGAAATGTTCAGCAGTGGACTTCTTGCGGATGCTAATGATGGTGATGATGATGAAACAGACAATGTTAAACTAGAGACAAGCTTCTCTCTAAAAAGAGTTTTCTTCCTCCTGGAAGGATGACAGGAGAGTTATAAACAAGCTTTTGTGATCCGTTACGATCAAAGAATGAAACTATTTACCGAAAAGCTTAGTCGTTGTAGAAACTTTATTTCCGTGATGGCGATTAATCAGGAATGTTTTTGTGTGTAGCCGGATCAAGTTGAAAACTTTCGATGTTCAGTGAACTCTGTAAAATGATGCTTGCCTCATTAATTTCGAGAAACGTTAATTAATGCCACCGCCATTTTGTTGCAAACAATTAAAAATTGCGCTTCGTTCCGAGTGGGCTTTCATTTGTTTACATTGCTTATTTTTTCTTTCATTAAGGACGCGTCACACTTTTATATTTAAATTCCATGTAGGTACATTGTTGGTCTATATTTTTTTAGTAGGTATTTACATTTGTAAAAGAATAAAGAGCTATAATACGGGCTGGCCCACGCGTGATTAACAACAATATATTTTTTAGGTGGAGGGCATCATGAAAAAAGTCTTAACTTCCAAAGATGCCAGAAAACTTAAGATATAACTAGGAAAGTACCAAACTTATTTTATAAAACCTACCCTCAAAGCGGTATTAAAAATCCCAGTTCTAATTTTAGAATCCGTTCTTTAATTTTCCTGTCTTCTTAATTCGGTAATAATTTAGACGTCTCCTGAGGAATTAGGTAGCCGAATGAGATTCAACGAAATTTTAAGAAGGGAATAAAATCAGAATGGGATAAGGTCTTTTTTAAAGAAAAACAGTCCTTAGTTCCGTTCACCTTGATGCTGACAGCCGTTGTGCTTCTCACTGTTACCGTTATGGATCTAGTACTGAACGTTTGTTATGGTAAGGAACGTGTGTTTAGTGTTGTTTGTTCTTCTTCTTAGTCGGGCACTCTTGGCAGAGTGGTCGTGGCTGCACAGGGTTGCGGCTTAACGATACCGCTGACTTCCATGGCAGCCGCACGTCGCACGAGGTTTCTCCACTTTTGTCGACTTCATGCGTCGCGAGTACACTGTACTGCAGTCGACTGTGTCGATTTTCTAATAAGGTCGATCCAGCGAGTAGCAGACCGGCCTCGTGCTCTCTTCCCCTCAGTTGTTTGTTGGGCAATACTAAATAACAAATTGAAGTAGGTATATCACGCCAGAAGTCTCAATTTATTTTAATGAGGGATCATTACTTTTTCGCGTGATATTATGAATGTATTCGTCGAAAAGAGGATGGCTCGTTAGGAAGTTCGCCTTTTTACCTTGTCGCGTTAATTTATCATACATACATGAACGTTGTACTTGAACATGTGTTATTTGGTTACTTTTAACAGTTGTTTAGATAGTTGATCCGTTACTCCTACGTCTTTATGTAATACGTAACATGGTACCTGCTCTGATTGGTAAATTGGGTCACAATTAACTTTTTTCTTTTTTTTGAAGAACAGGGGGCTCTTTTTTTCTCAATCTGTAACTACATACTATGCTTTGGGACGTACGTTACTCCTACATCTTTATGTAATACGTAACATGGTATCTGCTCTGATTGGTAAATTTGGTCACAATTAACATTTATTTTTTAAAGAATAGGGACTCTCTTTTTTCCCAATCTGTAACTACATACTTTGCTTTGGGACCAAAAAATTTATGTTTGCTTGCTTTAGACCCCAGGGTCTAAAGTTTTTTAATAAAGGCAAGGCATTACATACTTGTAAGGTCTGAATCAATTCCAATGTGATTATTGGTTCCTAAATCGGTTACGACTTAGTTAATGGAATGGAAGAGATAAAAGTAAATCGCACAGCTGTAAAGAGTTCAGGTAGGTAAGCAGCGTGGACGCGTGTCGCGGTGCCCTGGCCTGCTGCCAGACCCCTGGCGCGGCCTGACCGCCCAACCGACTGCAAGCTGATTAGAAAAGTTACGACGGAAGTAAATCGTTCCTATAACTAATAAGTATTAAAGGTAGGTAAGGAAATATAAATTAATTAGCAATGAATTTCGACAGTACCTATTAAACGAAAGCTTTATGATTTGGTAATCGAAACACCAAACTTTTGCTTTTTGCAGAAAACTAGCATTTTGGATTATTCTTTTTTTTATGATGTTGTAATTGATGTCATATATTGAATTATTTATTCATAAGTTTTCAAAGCTTTTATCTTTGTGAACTAGCGTCTATACAATACAAAGGCGTTTCCGTTACATGAATATTTATTTATTTATTCTATATTGCACATAAAAAGTACAAATGGCGGACTTATTGCCAGGAGGCAATACCAGTCAACCACATGGTAAGACAGAGAAATTAAGGCGGTGCACAAGATTAATGCTAAAACATAAATACCAGTAGGTTTTGTTTTTTAATAAAAAAAATGTTTGTCTCTTGTTAGAGGTAATTTTATATAGGTATGATATTTTTCGCGTTTTAAGTACACTTGTAAACAAAGCTAGTGGTCTACTTAGCTAAATATAGTCAGACACGTTTTTCCCAGTACCAGTTCAGAACTTTCTGTCGCAAAGACTTCTTCTTTAGACTAAGTACCTACGTCACTGTGTTTAATTCCTCAGCCTTGATTGCAAAACTATCAAAGTGTTCACAGCCCTTCGTATTATTAATACAATTTCAACGACGATATACGTTTCTGCTAAGCTATAAGTACCACAGTCCGTAAATCACTTAGCAAGTTTGAAAATCCCTATTTCATCGACTTGCCCGGTTTCTTGCTCTAAAAGCGAATCTCGATATTGCTCAACTTTGCTCAGTCACGCAGCCCAAGTTTATTGAGAATAGATTTGCGAATTCGCAGCTCATTGTGACTGTCACAACTAGGTTTCTGTTTCCCGAGTTGAAATCGCCGCCCTACTTATCATAACCTATTTATAAATTCGGGTGCAGTCGGCCAAACAGCTGTTGTGATAGTCGGTGCATCAAAGCGAGAACGTTCGAGTGCGTGTCGGGCTGAAATTAGTGATGGGACATTGATAAATAAATGATAATCACACCAAATAAAACTAGTAAGTATTAAACTGATAGCCACTTTACAATTACTGTACAATTGACTTCTCATCAGGCTACCTATTTATCTCGCTCTTGCCAAATGAGAAATCTTTGTAGTAGATCAAAGAGGGATAGCAGGAACTGAGAACCCTGGTATGCCGTCCTTGCGACCAAAGTTTAACAGATCACAATAATAAGTATAATCGGTTTACAAGTTGCACAAATGCTTATTATAAGTAGAATGAATGGACAGGTCGTTAACCGAGACAACCATAACGTTCAAACGCGTGATTAAGTTCTCGCCGTTACTCCATCACTAGCGACCTACTCGCGTCCCGCGGCTCGCGCCCATTCTCAGTGCACGCTCGGTGCATTTCACCACTCCCGGCTAATGTTTGCGATGTGTCGGTAAACACTGTCCGGGGACAAACTTGTCATGCGACAGCTGTGCGGATACGGATACCATTGTTCCATTCCCTTGCTCTAAACACGAAACCGTCTAAAATGCTACAGATCCAGGGCGAGTACTTTTCACTTTTATACTCAACTTTCGTGAGAATCCGAGGAACGAGTTTTGTAACTTTGCCTAGGTCGCATTTTGAGCATTTCCAACCCGATTTTACAGCCTTATGTTTCTTACTTTCCAGGAATAAAGTACGTGACAGTTGTATTAACTGTTCTCGTTTTGAGAGACACTGAAGGAGTTTTCCGGAGTTATGAGTCTCAGAAGACCACTATAAATATTGGTAAGACTGCAGTTTGCTTGAATTTTCCGCAACAACTTGCTAACACGAGGGCACTTAAAATTATTTATGTTACACTTTCATCCGCATGCGAACCTACCCTAATTACATCATGTTATCTCAAATAATACCTTTTGGGGTTGCTAATAATTAACTCATACTTAACGCCACAGCATTTGTTAAAGTTTGTAAGCACATCTCATGCTTTAAGATACCGATATGTGATCAAAAGCTTTGTTTTCTCCTATAACTCCAGATTCGCCAAACAGACAATAAATCCTTTAACTTATAGTTTAAATTTTCGAAACTTGTCATTTTATTGCAATCTCACCCGATCGTTCAAAAGTTTACTGGATTCATTCGATCAAGTTTTTGCACGACATTGTTGCGGGAGACACACATGGACGAAGACAACATAGATATCTTACCTACAGATGAAATTATTAGCAACTAAATTATTCAGGTAAAAAGAGGCGTCTGAACTTTGTCTGTTAGACCAATTTCAATTCACCGCAATACTTTTCATATATTACTGCTGAATTCAGTAATCATCTTACTTATTTAATGGTGATTTTCAGGGGGAATATTCCCACCAAACACGGTGACAGAAGTGGCATTCGCGACGGCGCTGACGCGTGCCTCCATGGAGAGTAAAAGGTTCAATTTTGTCATGCAAGCCGCCCACGCACCTTATGGAGACAGCTTCTCAGCTTCCAAAGCTGGTGAGATAGTTCAGAGCAACTTATATAGCAGAGTGATTATGTAAAGCTCTGCTGAGTGTATTTATGAAATTAGAATTTGTGTCCCAATGGGTTTACAGAATCGCTCTACAGTCGCCTATCAAGTTTATTGTAATATTCATATTTATCTGTACATATAAGGCTTGATATTATCTGGCATTAGGGTTTCTACTAACCTTACCTATATCTCTCCGACGGGTCCGGCCGTTACGCCCTCGGCCTACGAGGCAAACTGTTCAAAAGGGCGTTGTGGGCAAACATATCTCGAAAATCGTGCGTCCCGGAGGCGTAACGGTCCAGGGAAGGTTTAAAAGTTTAATTTGACAGAACGACGGCTGCCGGGTGCGCGTCCCGGTCGAAGGCGTAACGGTCCAGGGTAGGATTGAAAGTTTAATTTGACAGAACGACGTCTGCCGGGACAGCTAGTAGCGAAATAAGCATTTGCATTTTAGTACAATCTAGAATACCTAATCACAAAACAGTTTAAATTTCCTTGTAAGTAAAATTACCCTTCCAGAATAACTCAAACACAACTCCAAAACCGCCCACCCTTGTTTCTTAGCTTGTAGAGTAAACATACTGAACGAAATGTACTAACTTTACAACGCAGCACTTAAACCTCAAGTTAAAATTAGACAAACCGTATTCCAAGCAAACGTGAATAAAGTTAAATCTGATGTCGTTTCATTTTACAGTTAGTTTAGAACACTTCTTTCTTGCTACTGTAAATTAGGTAGTGTTTATAAATTGTCTAATATACTACTTATTCTATTCTTTACCTAAACATAAGAAGTGTTCGATAAATTGAAGCAATCTTTATATTTCATTGCAGCAAGTGAGTTGCTCACCCAGAACGTCATAGCAATATTTGGTCCCACCGACGTCACCTCTGCAGCGGTCGTCGACGCTCACTGCAGGGCTGCTAATATACCACACATTCAAGTGAGCTTCAAGTTTCTTACTCTAGATATATTGACACTGTGTTCACGTTTTGTTTTGTGAAGGGCAAAATATTTTGCTTAAACACACTAAGTAAGAACAAACAAAATCTTTTGAAACATTATTTTTATTGTCACATCATTCTGATGAATAGTCGTGCAACTAAGTCTCAGGTTACGATAGAACAAATAATGATTATTTGAAAGAAATATATCTGAATTACTGTTATTTTAAGTGATTACTCTCATTTTTGATCTTTTTTGGTATTATTTTCATTTTTGTACTTAAATAATTGTGTATGCGTGAGCCAAGAGGGCTCACGCAAATATTTGGAGATATCTACATTTTCGTCAGGTGCTTTTGTTAAAATAACGATCAAGCAACAAAACCAATACTTAAAAAATAACAAATTAGGATCGATAAAAGGAACGAAAACAGAAGAACATAAGAAAATAAAAAAAATATAAAAAGTTATTACATTTAGCGGGTTTAGCTTTAGACTTACTTCACTTCTAGAAAATAGTTTTTGTAGAACCAAACAACCCGCAACAGGGTTTTAGGTCACTGATAGATTTAACTTCGAGCCTAGTTTAGAACATAGAATTATTTCAATATAAGATTATTCAGTGTCATTCAAGATGTATAACTAAGTTGTACAATCCTGCAGCAGGCTTCTGTTATTTATGGGGAAGCGTAGATGATCACCAATTTAGGCGTCATGTTTTTCCAAATGATGATGATGTGGTTACAGGCTGTTTGGCGTCCACCGCCAGTTCGGGGCACCGAACTGCCAACTCCGCCTGGAGTCAACTTGTACCCTGAGGCCGTGGCGCTCTCGAAGGCAGTCGCGCTTTACATCGAAGATAGCCAATGGAATACCTATACTTTACTGTATGATGATGATCAAGGTAAATGATTTATCAGATTTTGATGGCTACCCAATTTCCATTTAAGCAGAATGTAATGGATGGGTTCAAGTGGGATATTCAATAAATAAGGTTGAAGTACGGACAACGGCATGACAGGCAGTCCTTCTTACTCTGCAAAGAAATGCCATTTGGCAAGAGTAAGATAAAGAGTGGAAACGGGCAGCCTGATGTGCCGTTCAATCTACGTCTGAATTTTTTTTTGAGGCCGACTTAGTTAGATTCCGTAAAAAACGTGGAAACAAAATTTTTGAAGTTTGATGATATTCTCAAGAATTCCTCATGAATGGAATTGAATGGAATTCCTACAGACTATAAATATATTGCTATTTCCAATCCTCAGCTGCTACTTTGACATACATTTTAGGTTTGATAAGACTTCAGGAAATATTGAAATACGCTAAGCCGGAACACAAGTGGGTAGTCAGACGGTTACTACCGGGTGAAGACAATCGGCCATTGCTGAAAACTCTGAAATCTACGGGCGAGACCAGAATCATCATTGACTGTCCAGTTGATCGAGTCTTAGACTACTTACGACAAGCAAATGAAGTGAAATTCTTCGAGGACTATATGGTATGTCAAGCATCAGCGTAGGTAATGTTTCCAGCCTGGTAGAATTTTATAGATTAGTTTTCAGATAATAAGAGGGAGGCCTCATTAGCGCGATGCTTTGCGCTGCGTGGTTCATTCCGTTGAGGCATGAAACGCATGATGAGGAATGTTGCATCATAACGCAATGCTACAACTCTATAACGGTGCCACACTCCAAGTATGCCAGGGGCTCCATGGGTTGAATCTACCAATAATTAGCAAAAAAAAATTTATTTCTTTCTAAAAGTAACTGGAAACTTAAAATCGGATCTGAAAGCTTGCTCCTGAATGCATAACCGCTGCCAACCGTCCAATGTACAACTACCTTGGATGTGTCTAACTTGAAATCAAGAAATATTACAAGAAAAATGGAATAATATCTGTCCTTTAACAAAAACACTAGACAATACAAAAATAAAAATTGCTGTAGCTAAACGTAAAATAATTATTAATTCTTGGATATTTATTTATTTATTTATTTATTTATTATTATTTATTAGTTTGTACACAAAAAGACATTTACAATAGACAATATTTAGGACAGTAAAAGTACAGGTGAGCTTATCTCTAAAAAGAGATTTCTTCCAGCAGACCAAGGTGACAGGATATGCGATTAATTAAGACTCCAAGACAGCTGCGTACAAAACCAAAAGCTAAATTGCTAAAACATCCAAAAAAAAAAAATATATATATATGGATTCACCAGAAGGGTGACCCATAAAGACAATTATAAGTACTAAAAAAGAAGTAAGAAAAAATTAAATAAAAATGTATGTAAATTAATATATGAATACATAATAATTATAACAATAAAATACATACTATACCTACTGATACAATATAATACATACGAATACAAATACACTATGAATAATGTTCCATATTTCAATATATTGTTATATAATGTTACATATTTTCACAATATCGCAAAAGTTTTTTAAATGGAAACGTAAGTCAGATTAAACATAATTGAGATTGGTCGAGGAATCTCAATTATGTTTAATCTGGCTTACGCGTGAATCAGTCTGAATATTTTAATAAAAAAACATAAAAACAACTAACATTAATTCCCACAATTCCCGTAAGTAAGCATTCTCTTCATTTTTTCAGAGCTATGTGTTAATGTCTCTCGATGCTCATACATTAGATTTAAAAGAGCTCCGATACAATCTCTCAAACGTCACTTGTTTGAGGATTTTCGATCCCTCAGACTCAAGAACAAGGTCTTATTTGGCAGACTGGAAACTTGAAGAATCACCGGAGGTTGTAATTCCACGTCAAACTCGTGAGATAACTGTAAGTATGTGGGAAGTAACCATCCAAATAATTAAAATATTGTTTATTGTTTAATTTTGTGAATTAGACTATAGACTATATACATACAGACTTCTGAAAAAGTATAATGTAAACATCGCTCTAAGGAAGAAACATTTGCATTTTAATATAAGCAAAAGGTTTGAATCACAAATCATACTCACATGTTCTGACTGAATAGGTGGAAGCAGCATTGGCAAGCGATGCAGCGCGACTCATAACAGAAGCCGTAGAAAGCGCACCTCAAGAATCCGAGGATAGCTGGGAATTAGGAGAAGACTTCACGAACCATTTACTGATGGTAATTAACTTACAGGAATACGAAAATTAAACACAGAGACAAACATGGCGGTTTAACAACATTCCTCGGTATATTCGATTTTCATAAAAAAGAGGTATACAATAAAGCAACACTAGAAAGTTTAGAAAAGAAATATCTAGTTAACATGTATATTTATCAAACAGCTATTGCTGTTACGCATTTATTTATTCCTAACACAAAACATTAAGTACTTAATCATTGTTTTTTTGTTTAGGAAATGTTTTACTAAAATAAAGTGGTGTACCTACTAAAATCACCTTGTTCCACATATTTATAACCCTATCTAGGGTAAAACACCTATTGTGTTTTTTTTCTGTCTGCTTTTATAAAAATATGTTATTATTTTTTAGAATTCAATAGTGGGAGTAACTGGTCAAATACAAGTCGACAATACTACAGGAGAACGTATAAATTTTGATGTAGAAATAATGGAACTTTCTAATGGAGAATTTAGTAGCATTGCAAAGTGGAATCCCGAATCAGGATTTGAAAATTTAAGATCTGCAAACGAAGTTTCTGATCTTCTGGCAGAAAAATGGCAAAACAAAACATTTAAAGTTGTATCTCGAATTGGAGCACCATATCTTATTGAAAAAGTGCCAGAAGAAGGAGAAATTTTAACTGGGAATGATCGGTACGAAGGATATTCGAAAGACTTAATACATGAAGTCTTAAAAGTAACGATGAATTTAAATTATGAAATTGAAATAGTGCCAGGAAACGGGTACGGCGGATATAACAAAAACACGAAAAAATGGGATGGACTGGTTGGGTATTTACTGGAAAGGGTAATGTATTTTGCTTAGTTCTTTCAATTAGGAATGATTCCGAGATAACTATTTTATAAACTATATTCTTCCCACCAGAAAGCTGACTTGGCTATATGTGATCTAACCATAACATACCAACGCAGATCCGTCGTTGACTTCACGACTCCCTTCATGACTTTGGGCATCAGCATCTTATATTCAAAACCCACTCCTCCTGAACCTGAGCTATTTTCATTTCTGAAACCGTTTTCAGTAGATGTTTGGATTTATATGGCTGGTGCATATTTGATGGTTTCACTACTACTACACATCTTGGCCAGGTAAAAATAGAAATACAGAACCTTAATAGACATTATATACATTGCACTAATTACGTATAATATGCACCTCAACTAAATATTTGACATTCAATATATTTTATTTTCTATTTTACCAATGAACAGAGTGGTACGCCCACCCATAACCTATCTGCCTACCTGAAGGTCTGAACAATACATATTACTTACTACTTAATACTTCTGACTCAAATATTTTCAGATTAGCTCCTAATGACTGGGAAAATCCACACCCTTGTGATAAATCTCCAGAAGAATTAGAAAATATATGGCATTTCAAAAATTCTTGCTGGCTTACTATGGGCTCCATCATGACGCAAGGTTCTGATATTTTGCCTAAGTAAGTACTTTAGCAATCCCAACGATGATAATGATGTAAAGTCAAATAACGAAAATTATAATAACAAGCAATTAAATTCTTACAGAGGTTATTCAACTAGGTGGGTGTGCGGAATGTGGTGGTTCTTCGCGTTAATTATGTGTTCTTCATATACTGCTAATCTTGCTGCCTTTTTAACAAACGCCGCTATGGATGACTCCATCAAAAGCGCGGAAGATTTGGCTATGCAAACAAAAATAAAATATGGCACCGTAGAAGGCGGATCCACTCATTCATTTTTCGAGGTATAGTTTCTATTAATGCTTATCTAAAAACAAAACGTATATGTTCCACAATGAAGATAAAATAATATTGGCAAAGGTAAATGCTTGTGTTATTGATCGTAATATGAACCAAGTTTTAATTTCATGAGTCTTGACTTAATTCCTTTTGATGCACCGAAATCACAAAGATTAACTTAATGCAGAAACGACATTTAATTCTCACTATTGTAGTAAATGTGAAGGTGGATCAATGCTAAGAGTTCTTCAGAGCACCTATGTTAACAAAAGACGAACGAAAGAGAAAAGTGTCTTTGAAGATTTCGGTGTTATTCGACTTTATCTAGTTCACGTGAAGAAAGAAGACGCAGGTGAGAGCTAACTGTCCTCATTTTTGCAGCATTCAAACGTTTCAACATATCAGCGAATGTTTACAGCAATGGAGACAGCACGCCCTTCGGTGTATATGAAAAACAATGACGAAGGCGTAGATAGAGTTTTGAAGAGCAAAAGAACTTACGCGTTTTTTATGGAATCGACAGCCATTGAGTATCAACTAGAAAGGCACTGTGATCTGATGCAAGTAGGGGGCCTTCTTGACTCAAAAGGATACGGAATAGCCATGCCATTTTGTAAGTACTCACCTAGATAAACATGCGAATCCATTAACTGCCCGGTTTCAATGTTAATGACAGCTGAATAAATATAGGAACAATCAGAATAGGGTAGATGACTATGAGTGATTTTGCATGTTTTTTTATGTTCCCCAAAAATAATAATTGATTACAAATGTTATTGTAAAACCACAATCGAAATTCGTTTCAAAATGAGGCTACAAGAGGCCTGCAAACTTGGGTGGGCAAGTCCATTTCATATGTGTTAAATTTTTGTAAAACAATATCACTTTTTTGTAACCCAAACTATTATGAAGGAATTATGTTAGGAGACCATTATCATAAACGCAATATTGAATATAGCTGTCGAACAAAGTTATTACGCGCTCCTTACAAAAACAGCGACAGTGACGTCACTGTCGCTGTCACTTTTGTATGGAGCGTTTTTGGGCAAGTCCAAAAATGTGCATTTCAAATTGTGATATCTCTGGTGGTATTGATCCAGATGAAGTGATTCTTTGAGGATTGTTTACATAAATGTAAGGTCTTTCGATAATAAACAAAAAAAAAATACAGTCATCATGCCTATTATAGTTCTTCCTTTTCTTTTTTATTCACCATATAAAAACTTCTAAATCACATCATGGTTCGTGCATAGTCGCATACTGAGAATAAAAAACCACTTAATTTGTGTTCACGCGACTTTACAATTCTTAACAGTCCCTATTATTGCAAGTAGTGAGTACTAAATACTTTTTCCTTTTTTACTTACACAATTGTAGAATAAAAACAACTTAGGTACTTATTAATTTTAGGAAATAACTATAATTCGTTGAATCAATTTCAAGAAGAGTTGCGTAGATGCACTTAAACTAGTTTGATATCAAAATGTTTTTTTAATTTTCGGTAAAGTACCTTTTTAGTTTACCTTGTATGTTAACCTATCAGACTGCCCACTGAAGTTCGTCTCTGGTATCTGCCAGCATCTTTAGTTCTACATCATAAAACATGACGTTTACCTTTTCTTGCGTTTGCAGAATAAAACTCCGTTTCAGTCTTCCTTTTCCGCTTCTTACCGTCAATCATGTTTTTGAATGCCGTTAAGTCACACAATTAGGCAAAGTAGCCTTCTAAAGTATGTGTAAAGTATGTATGTGTCTCCTTTCCTTGACCTATTGTAAAAATTTTCGATTGTGTCCTCTTTTCTCTACAGTTGATTTCTTAAAAAGGTCGCAAGCACCACATTTCAAACGCTTCCAGACATTCTTTATCGCTTTGTATCAAAGCTTACGTTTCACATGCATGCAAAGTTAAACTGAAGTGTATGATTGACCACTCTGAAAGGTCAAATGGCACTGATTTTGTTTATACTTTCGAATAAATATACTGTTTTGTTTTAGATTCATCCTATCGGACCGCAGTAGATAACGCTGTTTTAAAACTAGCTGAAAGTGGAAAATTGGTAGAACTTAAAAATAGGTGGTGGCAAGCACCGGAATCAGGGGGTTGTGAGGTAAGATACAGACTGATCAGACAGACACTTTGGCACACATTTTGATGAGGCTTTCGGTTCAAGCTGGAATCCCATTCTAATACTTTTTCCTATGAAATCTTTTGTAAGCGTTAAACTAATACTAAATATGAAAATAATTCATAAAAGTGGCCAACTAGACAATCATATCGGTCCCTCCATGATGGACATGGACAAAGTAAAATGCATGAAACATTTTTAGGCTGATGAAGCAGGAGACGACTCTGGTGAGCTGGGCGTGGACAACGTGGGTGGTGTGTTCGTGGTTCTGGGGCTTGGGTGCGGCATCTCAGCTGCTATGGGCATATCAGAGTTCCTTTGGCATATTAAAGAGGTCGCTGTTGAACAGAAGGTAATAATGTGCAAATTTTCTATATAATTACGAGCGTAGGTACCAGAAAGATTCGTTTTGTTCCAAGACTGCAAAACCTTTGATTTTGCGAATACTTGTTACAGCGTTAGAACTTGAATCGTAATAGCAAAATTTGCCTCTAAAGTTTACCTTCTTAATGTGTTTCTTAAGTTGAACTTAAAATGTTTTTTTTGCAGATGACACCAGCTGAAGCCTTATGGGCAGAGCTCATTTTTGCACTTAGTTTCTGGGAAACTGAAAAGCCAGTTGCACATTCAAGGCCGTCGTCTTCTGCATCGTCGTCAAAATCCGAATCCAACGTAGCGTCTAGAGCGTCATCAGTACTTCGTTCAGCAGCTGACCTATTTACTTTAAACATGTTTGGAACGAAGTAGATTATTTAATAGTAGATGTAATTAATAAATATTCCGCTCTGAACTTTAAACAACCTATGGCTATTATTACTTTTAGCACCTTCCATGCAGTATCTTTACTAAAGATCTGAAAACCAGAAAAACGATTCCTGCCTAATGCCAAGATGACCAAATGTCTTTTTCTGGTTTTCAGATCTTTAAACAACCTTTATTTCATTTATTTTTGTTATTTTTTTATGAACTATCCTTTTAAAGACTGTTTGAAAATTTCGAATGTAATCATCAAATTCTCGAAGACACTACTTACTAACAGCATAGTCAGTCTTACAACGTTTAAACTTCTTAAGTTGTATACTAGGCTTATTATCGAAATTTCGGAAAGACGTAGACGGCAATACGTTTAAAATCTTGTTTATTTGAGCTTTAGATGGCATTATTTATATCCTTTTTTAAAATTAGAAATACCTAATCACTTCCCTGTTTTTTTCATAATTAGAAAAAATAAGGGTTAAAATTGTAACTACTCGTGCTGCAGATGTAAAATATTATATTCTACTTTTCATACAATCAATAACCTTATTATTTAGTGTTGTTTATTGTCCGTTGACGATGGGTGATTGGCAGACAAAAGCTAGTTTAATATATCTCGTCAAAGTTGATGAAAGAAGAAGCAGCTCTGAGTACAGAAACAGCGCGAGATTGCGATCGCTCGCGCTGTGGCGACGGAGTGGCGGTAGACGGCGGTGCGGAGCGCGGAGGAGCAGCCGGTTTGTGCAGGGCCCGCGGGTCTAGTGATGCGCGCCACTCGCTTGCTAGGGCTTCCTTGAACGTCACCTGTAATGATAAGAAATACAAATGGACTTAATATAAATTAACTTCAAGAACTGAAATGAGCGACCACAAGTGAATCGGTAGGTAATATTGGATAAAACGGGGAGCCGAGTTTGTAGGAGTAAAAGCTGTCTCCTTTCTACTTTTTGCAAGTACATGGATTATTGAAGCTGTCTTCAGAGTCAGAGTTAGTCCAATCATAGAATGTATTACGCTACGCTTGATATGCGGTCCTCTGATAAACTGCCTATTCAAATTGTCGTTGTTATGCTCCCGAAAATATATTTGCAATAATATTTAATAATGTTGTAACATTTTCCCTGTCTTATTAGACTGCGAATATAATGTCATTCAAGAAATGTTCTTAAGAGCGATCAATAATACTTATATAATAATAGCATTCATCAAAGAGTTGTTGTGTGATCAGCTGAGGGATCTGCGATTCATCATTGTTCGTCTTGCCGTCACAAAAGTTCCCCTCAGTCCTACAAGTCCTACAGGTCGGCAAGACGCGACTGATACATTTATTGTTGCATATATTTATATAGGTAGGGCGTAGTAACCGCATACTACCGTGGCCTGCTTGCTTGATTATTAAATTATTGAAAAATGATCAACTTACTTAGGTAAGTTACGAGTACTTTTGACTGCCTAATGAGTTTAAACAACAGAACTTCTGAGCCATTGAAGCACATCAATTTATAGGATACCGAATTCATATTAATGCACTTAAAACCATTGAGTGCGGAAACGAGCATACGATGAAACTCTTATCAGCTGACGTAATACAAATACAACGTTCAGTTTTGCAGACCCCAAGAGTACCTACCTACACATAGCCCAAGGCTATAATCTTGTTGCAACTGTGGCTTCATCCCTGAAGCTGTGGTGTTTCAAATTAAATTTTCAGTAGGTATACTCATAATTCCGACTTTTCTTAAAATGTTAACAAAATAAATCGCACAAAGTGTTTATCAACACACGTTTATAACATACATAACTCCTTTTTACCTACCAGAAGTTAGGGTAGGTAAGTTATTAAATTAACTTTAGAACTTGCCTTTTCTTTGACACTGATCTGTCTTGCGTGCAGGAAGAAATCGATCACAGCTACTATTAGGCCCAATATTCCCCCAAATCCCAGCACCAAGAAAATACCACTTGTGTTTTTCATTTGCAAGGAGCCACTGCTGTCATCTTCTTCACTTTCTTTTAACGTCTATAAAGAAATATAGTTGTAAAGCTTGAAATCATTCGAAATGATTTTTCAGAACGTCACCCAGTTCAAGGTCACCAAAGTTTCGATATGACCCATCATTATCTAATATGTACAATAGTTTTTCCTCAAAATAAATATTTGAACAAATTACATAATTTCCTATTTTTTTTTCAAAATGAAATCTGAGATTTTATTTGGTGGTGATTGTATGTAAATTCATAAAAACCGTTACAGCCCAGTGTAAAAAATTAGAAGCAGCTTTGCAACACCATGTTTTGAAAGTGGTGGATAGTTTAGATAGTTATTACCTCACAATGTTTGTCATTGTCCTCCTCTTCCCACCATTTACTTTTCATTTCAAGGAGCTTTCCCGACTCTTGCAAAGATAGAATTGCATGATCTATCCAGGATTTGAAGGGGTAATCTGAAATAAATATTATTTTAATCTTAATAAAATATTTTTTAATGCTGACGTCACCGCTAGAGCCATCTTAAGTATAATGTGCATCAGGCGCAAAAGTCTCAAACCAGCTTGCACAGACCCCAAAACATAAAAACTGTTAGGTACTTTGGTTTTCACGCGTTATTCCCTCCGTTCTCCCTCTTGAAGCTTCAATTTCCAATCCTATCTGATGTTTACATTTTAAACTAAACTATTTTCCAAATTACAGCTTTCAAGGCTCAGTAGTTTTGTGAAAAAAAGGCACTATAGACAATATTTTACATGTGGGCTCGATATCCCATCCACGGGACGTGAGTGGCTATGAACTGAATCTTCTTTGGCTTGGTTTAAAATACTCAAAGTTTTGTGTTTATTTAACATGATCCTAATTGTTCACTTGGTGGCGATTACATTTATAACTATACTCACTTTTGGCCATAGCGATTCCATATTCCTTAGAATCTAGATTCTGCCCAACTATCTTTAATTCACAAATTCTATGAGTATAATACTCGATTGCTGTGGATTCCATGAAGAATGCGTACTTTCCTTTGCTTCTCAAGACACGATCCTTGCCCTCATCGTTGCTGGTCGTGAAAACAGTGGGCTTTGCTGATGCCATTGTCGCCCAAATTTTTTTGTATACAGTTTCGTTGGAGAACTGAAATGTTGAAACGGGACAGTTTAATAAAATGAAGCGTTTTTAACCCAGTTCTTATGCGGAGATTTTTTTCAAGAACTATTTTCGAATCTGTTTTTTATTCCAACCCGCTAGATTGCGTTTGGGCAGGACCCTGTTCATAAAATCGTTTAAGTTATAGGTAGGATACCTGAAAAAACTTGTAGGTAGAGGCATTATAAACCGCTCCGTAGGACACTTGGTTTTGCTCGGAGAGGGCCTTGACGTCGCTGATGTCGTTACTGCGGCGGCTGTTGCTGAGAAAGGTGGACATGTTGGCTGTGTATGATGCCGTCACGATCAACGCAAAGAACCACCACATACCTGTCACCCAGCGGGAACCTACCGCTCTAGAAAAAATAATGGTAAGTAGATACAAAAAAAACTGTAGATAGGAACGCTTAAATAAAAGAGTCATTTGCAACGTCGTGAACCCTTCTTGAAATCAAAAGAAAATTGAGAAACCTTTTTTTATGTAAAAAGAAGACGCGCCTTCTCTAAAAACAGTAGGCTTTGTAGTTTTATTACGTGCACAGACAAGTTGTGTGAGTAATTATGTTCAATCATATCATATTTGCATGACTCTAGGGCTCACAAATAGACCTTTCCGGAAATAGTCAAAAGTACATGCGGAAAAATAAAATAAATGAAGGTACCTCGGCAATATATCACATCCTTGTGTCATTATGGTGCCCATAGCTAGCCACATACAATTATACAAGCTCCAAATATTTTGCAGGTTTTCTGGATTCTGGTTGCAGGGGTGAGGGTTCACCCAGTCATCTTGACTCATTCTTAAAAATTAAGATGTGAAATTAATTTTACAATCACAAGATATGAGGAGTTTTTTTTGATTGCTTCATGACCTACACTAAGAACTCACTAAGAAATGAAGTAAGTATCTATACAAGAAACAAAAAACACATTTTTTCCTCACCGTGCACAGATAAGCAGGATAAAAGATACGATGATATACGTAGTAGCTAAATAGAGCCAAACATCTAGGGCCAGTGGTTTTAGAAACGAGAACATATCCGGCACCTCAGGATCTGGTTCACGAAACAACATGCTGATTCCCAAAGTCATGAAAGGTATGGAAAAATCAACAACTGTATTTCTCTCTGAAGTAATGGAGAGATCACAAAGAGCTAACTCGGCTTTCTGAAACACATAAATAATATCATATCTTTATGAATAGTTAACTATTTGTAAATAAATGCGTCGCAACAGTAATATTTTTTGAATATTTACTATAGGTATAAAGGACGGCTTAGTTATTTGGACAGTCAGGGACAAAAGTGCCTAAACACTCACGTACTTTGTCATACTGGCTAAACACAGAAGCATCTTCATAACTTCTATGACAATTTCGAACAAGTTTATATGACATGGTTCACAAGCGCATAGTTACTATTGCTTTTTTTTTAAGGTAACCCTAAGGAAAGTCAAAAAAACTGTTCAAATTAATACCTACAGCATTCAAGTGAGAAGTTGACAGTTGGACTATTCATTACGGGACACCCGCAATTTTCTATAAAATATCCTGGTGTGATTGCTAATCAAACATAGCAAGCAAAATAATAGATTTTCTAGGGACCGAGCTTTGCCTCTTTTGTTTAACAAATTTTGATTATTCTTCAACACTTACATGTTCCATTAAGTCTCCAATTAAACCATCCCACTTTTTTGACCCAGCTACGGGATTACCATATTTATTACCATCCACTTGATAGAATTCAGCTTCCCAATTAAGTTGTTGTTCTTTGTTTATAATCTTGAATACAGCTTCGATCAAGTCCACTGCGTATCCTCTTGGATATGGAGGTTGAGAGGAATCGTTGACTTGAGCAAATTCAAAATATGGTCTTCCAACTCTAGTTGCAACCTTAAACATAACATGTTGTCAAGTCCTTTTAAATAGTGTTTTTAATACAGAACATGACAAAATAACTAAGCACTTACTCTTATTTTATTCGTTTTGCGTGAATGTGAACGATCTGAAATTGTTTTCATTTCCGTTATTTTGTCAGTTTTTGATTCCCAGTCGCCGACGTATACAAAGTCACTATTAAGGTTTAGCTTTGAATAATATAATTTGAGGTTTTTTCTTTTGCCCTCGTCACCGAACTCAATATTGCCCGTGAAACCGTCTACTGCAGTCTGAAAAAAAATTGATTTGTAAGATGTATCGAAAATCATGTTTAATGGAATAATTGGTTAGGTAATATTCATTTTATTGATTTCCCAATTCACACTTGCCTTTTTCAAAGCTTCTAGGAGGTTAGTACCAGAAGCCCATGCCACCGATTCGTAGTCAGCCTTAGAATTCTGGAAACACATTGCAGGTGGTTCCACCAGATCGATTATTCTAGTGTATCCTTCCTGGTTTTCTTGCATGCCTCTTATTGTTCTCTCTATATGAGTGAGAGCGTCAATTACCAATGCAGTCTCTAACTGTAAATGTATTATAAACCTTCATAAAGGGGTTCAGACAGTTCCAAAAATAAGTCACTGTATCTTACTATTGTAGAAAAAAAACTTACGTTCCCTCCTGAGCTCATTCCGATGTCCCTCCATTGATCTGGATTAGTAGTAGTTAAATGCATAGTCGATACATTAGCCATCAAATCAGGAATATTTTTAAGATCCAATGTATATGTGTCGAGGTTGGTTAATATAAAACTCTACAAGTGAAGATTGTACAACATAGTTAATAATGTGATGCTACTTTGTATTAAAAAAAAAAAATCATTAAATCTTCAATCAGCATCAAAACAATACGACCGTTCACAAGGTTCTCGTTCAATCCCGTCTAGACCACCTTGATAAAATCAACTAGGCGAACAAAGTCCCAAACTTACCCAAACCCAAACTTTAACTTACCGTAAATTCTGTCGAATTTTCAACTTGTACAATCTCATTCATATATTTAATAACATTTTTAACATCGCAGTCAATCACATGATAACTAATATGTGCTACTTTAAAAATGTGTTTAAAAGTTTCTTTATTATCACCATCAGGGTCCAATTTTCTAAATACAATGGGTTCTTTGTCTTGCGGCCACGTATCAATTATTTCTTGTAGACGTATGAAACCTAGAAAAAGTTACAAGGGTGGTTTGTTGAACAAGTATTAAAACATGTTCGTCCTTCCTGTATATTGGTCATGTCGTCAGAGGGTCTGGACCCTCTGGTCGGGTCTGGTCAGAGACCCTTGTGGTTTGTCAGAGAGCTAAAGAACACAGTATATTGGGCGTAAGACCCGCAGACCACATTCGCAATAATGATTTGCGTTCCTGAACTCCGATGCTATACTGTTTTTGAACAGTATCTCATTCTAGGGGAGATTCAAATCTAAAATTGGCTTGGTAACATGAGGCATTACAGACTCTTAATAACAGTTATACAAAAAACTCATAATTATTTCCTCACTACGCCGCTGGCTCAGCGACCCGAAATGGCTTCCGACCCAATAATTAGGAGGGAAATATTGTACTTACTGCCGTCATCTTCGTATAGTATTGTAAATTTGTCCCATTGTAAGTGCTTGATAAGAGTGGCGTAGGCTTTAGAAATAAGCTCAGGAGGTGGATAGTACAATAACGTATACTGGTCTTCAATAAGCGTATCAGTTGGCTGCCACCCCAAGGCAAGGTGGGATATCTGAAACATATAATTATGGAAATGTTTTTGGGTTTCTTGTTATTTGTTGAATAAAACAGTCAGTCTAGTCAGAGGCCTTAGGGCGGCTTGATAACATCTGACATTAAGGTCTGACACTAACCTTACACCCCTTCAACAATCCGCACTGAGCCCTGAGTATGGCTCGTTCCACCTAACAGTTGAGGTGAGGCCTGTGCCCAGCAGCGGGACGTACCTATATAGGCCGTTTATGTTTTGTATAACAGTCATTTATTTCGGACTGCATTATCATTATCGGTATAGTTATCGTTGTCAGAATAAAATAATTAAGTAAGATGAAACAAGTTAATTTGTATAACATATTACTTACATTCAATCTATTGCACAACAGACAAGCAGTGTCACATATTCCATATGTTGGCCGCGCATCTATTAGCGCTACTATACCTTTGCCATCAGAAGTGAAGGAACACACTGAAAAATATATAAACAAGTATAACATAAAATAATTAAATTAACTGGCTCGCTTATTTAGTTATGACCGTAAGTATACAAGTTTGCTTCCCATCCAACACAAGGATATACAAAAATCTGAATACCTAAATTCAAAGCCCACATGGTTAAAGTTGTGTTTTTAGTTGTTATAATCATTGGACAATCGACATCAAACCACACAGAGCCATGGTGTAGCAGAGTTACAGTGTTTATCAATTTCTAACATTTATAGAATAAGCTCTACTTACTCGTTTTACGGTCTTTTTTGACCGCAATGAGAGATGTCCAAACGATATTTATTTGTAAATAAACTTCGTCCAATTTCAGTTGTTAACAGTTTAGTTAGACTACTACACATAACTTCCAACTCAATTCTGTCTACTTACTCTGTTACCCAGGAATGAAGAAGATTCCAATTTGTTGCAAGCAAACATAATGTTATTTTTCTCCGTTATTCAGCATTGCTGACAGAGCTGTATTTTTCTTTACATAAAGAAATAAGTACTAGAATAAAACATTCGGTCTGGGTTTCAGGCGAGTCTCGAACCACCATATTCCGCATACTGGGCGGCTGCTATGACTAACACAGTATGACACCGTGAAATTTCTCACATAGGTTCAGTTGGTAGTCCGGTAATTCACAAAATAAGAGGACAAGACTGAAACTTACCGTTGAGAGCGGTTGAGTAGCTGTCATCAGCATTGGACCGCAGTGCACGACCATGGTAGCACTTCTTACTACTAATATCTGCAATGTTCTCGAAAGCCACAGACGAAGTTGGCTGTGTCTGGCTGTTAAACAGTGCGCCTGTAAACAAAAACACGTCAGTGACATCGGATTTAATGGTATTTAGTCTAGCACAAATGCGTACCTATAGGAAAGCTTGCACTGGTTTCTGCGCCTGTCTTTAGTAATTGGTTGAGTATGATGAGTATGAATGCATGAAATGGCTTTGTTGACATTTTGGGCCATCCATGAATATGTTGTGATGGACATGCGGCTCGTCGGCCGCCTCCTCACACTCTGGTGTATTTTTGGAGAACAGTTTTAGGTCACGTCTCCGTCGTAAGCGCGACCGAGCGTCGCGACGCGACGACTTTTACAGCTATTGGGAATTTCGTGAGAAGTTCGATGCGGAAATTCTTTGGATATGAATTTACAAATTTTATCAAAACTGTATGCTTTGCGTATTACGTTCTCGTATGCTTGGATTTCGTTTCTCTTCTCCAAGTTTCACCATTTACCTAAACTAGTATTTACTGTAACGGATTTACTGTTTATTATAAAGGCAGAGACTATAAACCAAACTGTATTAAAATAATCAGAATAACCAAATTGATAGACCGACATGACATGGATGGTTCTTGAATATTTTTTATAATTTCATTGTTAAATTTCATGAACTTGATTCAGTGGATATTACTAATTACCTACAGTCGAAATAAATTATGCGTCACATTCACATCCCTCTTTTGTATAGATCGCACCTACCAAAATATTAAAAATGACAATTTGACGACAAGTTGCCTCCTCCACGTGGTTTCTAATTCTATGGCCGTTTAATTTTGTTTGGGCGGCCGGCTAACCAGACTTTAGTGCGCTTACGTAGAGCAACAACGAGTTTAGTGGAATAACAGATGATTTAAATGTTGGAAATGTTTTTCTTATTTATATTGTACAAAGTATAATGTTTTTCCTTTTGTGCTTGCTTAGTTTCACGATCCAAAAATGTGTGTGTCAAATTATTATCACGGAAAAGCGGGATATTTCGTACCAAATTGGTAAGCAGTTAGGAATGTTGTGAAACTAACCTTACATGAAATATTTTTCTAAAGTACCATTACATGACGTTAAAAATGAATGAAAGTGAATACATTATAATTGCATTTAATCCCATTGAAAAGCATTCACTAAATATTGACAGACATTTGAAAAACAGTGTCGCTCAGTTATTATGATAATAATATGTAGAAGCTAGAATCACGGAGTCTATCCTACATTTACATAAAATGTGAGTAACTTTTTGGACAATTATATTGGGCTTTTGGATTTTAGTAAGTTGTTGTTTTTTCATGGGCTCTACTTCTTTATTTTTACTGTCACAAAAAGAAGAGACAACAGAATCGTGTGATAAAACTGTACGATTATAAAGGGAATTTAACAACAGTCAATAGTAAGAGTAAACCACTTTTGAAATAAAATGTCTGTTGTATTTTTAAACTTTTAGACCACTTTTGTCGAAAATAAAGTCTTGTTCTGATAATTGGTTTTCTATTGTGGCAGCGGGCATCTTTACAGCAGACGCGCAAACACAAATGCTAGCCTTCAACGAGACTATGCAGACCAGCGGACTTGACGAATTCCGACTGAGTCCAGTCATACTGACGCCTTCCAGCAAAGACAGTCTTGCTATATGGCAAGAATGTAAGTTCTTCATTGAAAATTACTAAAAAATACTTCAAAACAATAATGCTGTTTTACCTTAGCAAAATATTTTCACCGAAAATTATCAATACAAAATTTTCAAAGTTAACTGATTACTGACATTATTCCATTTTTCTGTTTACTTTTTCTGATATTAACCCATTCAAAGTTTTAATTTTCGCTTAAGTGAATAATAAAATTGTAAACCGCCATAGTGATATTTCAGTGATATTCACTTGTTAGCAAAATAATTAAATATTTATCAGCTTGAGAGATAATTATGGCAGAATTTTATGGTTTTTAGTTTATTTTTGTAATTTTCAGTATGTTCCAATAGAACAATGCGACCAATAGCAGTGGTTGGACCCCAAGATCCTGTCGCCGACGCCGTCGTCCGCGATCAGTGTGCCCTTGCGCACATTCCTCACATTCAGGCATCCTGGCAACCCTTGGATCCAGATCTCGCACTCAACGAAGAAGAAGAGGAAGTAGATGATGATGAAGACAATGAAGAAGAAGAACTCACTTTTAAGAAAATATCTATTAACTTTTATCCTGATTCGGATGAAATATCGTTAGCATACGCTGCGCTCTTAAAATATTATAAATGGGAGAATTTTGCTGTTCTTTATGAAGATGACTTTGGTAAGAATAATTTTAAGTATTTTTAAAAAAAATTGGATATCATTCCATTCATACTTCTTTGTTTATAGGTTTATTAAGAGTACAAAAAATATTGGCAGAGCACACGAAAAATTTTCCCGTAGCTGTCCGTAAATTAGAACCAGGTGCTGATAATCGTAATGTAAGAATGTATTGTAGATTCGTTTCAATATCGTTTCATTTTATTATTGAATACACTACTAAAAGAAAATTCGTATTTCATTAACAGGTTTTTAAAGAACTCTCTAAATATCAGGGAAATCGAATTTTATTGGATTGCAATGCAAGCCGTATTATAAAGTACATGAATGAATCCAGGGAGCTCAACATGGTCAACCACTACCAGGTATGTTGATGACTGATATTTTTATAGCCTAGCTATTATTTTTGATGTAATCAATATCCACATCGAAAGTACAGCAACTTTGAACTTTATTGTTCCAGCACTACATTCTAGTTTCCATGGAAGCGTACATCGTAGCAGAACAGCTTTCCGAGTACAACTCGAACATCACTTGGCTGAGCATCACGAATTACGACAAGTTGAAGGACGCTCAGCATGTGCTGGCGCCAATGGTGGGCAAGTGGACCACCAGGCAGACCACGCCACCGCCTCCCGTCACTGACTTTCCCGTAAATATATTATGTTTATGCACCGGTAGTTAATATAGTCACATTATGAAATGTTATCAGAAGTGTTTCATACAATTGAAACTATCTGCAAACAAATGTTGATAATACTTGAGAGTTCAATAAAGTGATTTAAAAATATGTTTTCTGCGCTTTTACTAAGGAGTCATTTAACTTACCTAATGACAGTTTTTTTTGTTTTATAAACAGAACGAGGCGATAATAATGAATGACATAGCTAACCACGTATTGAAGGCATTGCAGTCAGTAAATGAAGAAGAAGAAATTCACCATTTTAAGCCACGAGGGCCCATCTGCGATCCCGAAGTCCAACCGTGGCGGTACGGAGCATTATTTCAGAATGCTATTTTAACGGTAAAAAACATTTTTCGTTTTCAATTTTTATTATAAACTACCTTAGCACTTTTGAACATGTGAGTTCTAAGCGTGAATACTTTTAACGTTGGTGATTTAAGGGACGTAATTTTATTTTATTCCAAAGATGATATTTGACTTCCTTGTTAGTATGCATAAAAAGCCAGTTAAAACATGTATGAATTTTCTTGAAATTATTTTATTAATTGCCTGTAAATTCTGTTATCCGCCATACCTCCATCACAATTTAATTCAATCAATTAACATCATTTTGTTTGCAGACAAACTCTCACGGGGTAACGGGAAATATTGACTTTGACGAAAACGGCAAAAGGTTTAATTACACCCTGTATATAAATGAAATATATGTGTCTAAAAGGCAAACGATTGGCACGTGGATGTCCACAAATGTGACTGAAATTTTCGAGAACAGACCAGATGCAGACGCGGTGTCTTCACAGCAAAGTAGTAAACATTTTAAGGTAATTTTTTTACAATAATTTCATAGGAGATCTTTTCAGTTATAATTTACAAAATTTCTTTCAAAAAATCCTTTCATACAAACAAATAGCTTGATTTATGCCGGTGGTAATAGATTTTATGATTTGGACACCACAACCACGTACCAACCGACTCGTACATAATTAACCAATAGAATTCAAATCTCTCAAACTAATATTCAGTCTGTTCCTGCTGACGTAGCTTAGTTAAGAGCCATGTTTATTTTATGCAACGTTAGTAGCTAGTGTGCCTAACTCATGAACACTTTCAAAATAACACACAGCACATTTATGTTATGTAGATAATATCGAGAAGAGCCAAGCCATATTTCTACGACAAACAGCCGTGTGAAGAAGGAGCAGAATGTGATGAAGACGATGGCTTGAAGTATGAAGGCTTCTCTGTAGATCTAGTCAAGGAAATCTTCCGATTACTTCGGGAAGAGAAGTTCAACTACACTTACGAGTTCATTAATGATGAAGATAAATTGTGGGGTAAACTGGACCCAACCACAAAAAAGTGGAACGGCTTAATTGGTGACTTGCTGGATAATGTGAGTAAAAATGACTTCGTCTTAACGCAAAAGTAACAAATCCCTTTACAAATGAAAGGAATAACCGTGTTAGTAGAAAATCAAGATAATTAGCACCAATTTCATTTAAATTATGAATTCTCAGGACCTACAAAAGTATACAGTAAAACCTATCAATCTCTACGGAAATTGTTAAACAGGTTCGTCTGCACTTAAAATAATCTTCCAAAAACTAATAGTTATCTACTCATTTCTCTATTTTTCTCCACAGAAAGCAGATCTCGCCGTTTGTGATCTGACAATAACTGAAGAGAGGAAGAAAGTAGTTGACTTTTCAGTACCATTCATGACTCTTGGCATAAGTATACTCTACACGAAGAAAAAAGAAGCAGAGCCTGAATTGTTTTCGTTCCTCAATCCCTACACCTTCGAAGTATGGATATACACTGCGACAGCATACTGCGTAGTATCAATCATACTATTTGTATGTGCAAGGTATTACGATTGTTGGTAAAGACGTCAGTTGTTATCTACTTCAACGATCAACTAATTAATGATTTTGTTTATCAGGATATCACCAGCTGATTGGGAAAATCCTCAGCCGTGCGATAAAGATCCGGAGGAGTTGGAAAATATTTGGAACTTCAAAAATTGCGCTTGGCTAACTATGGGTTCAATCATGACACAAGGATGCGATATTTTGCCTAAGTAAATACAATCATGTTATTCGTTGATTACGTTTTAATTCGAGAGAAGTTGGTCTTCCGATAATGATTGCCATGGTTGCTATCATACATATGATGAAAACCATCGGTATCAAAAAATTAAAATGGTGCAATAATACGTGCAGAACGCCACAGATTCCGACTTTGGCAGCACGTCTCGTACGTACCTTATTATGACAATGCACTATCAGTGACCTTTCATTTTGTGACCACTATTATACTACGCTTGTGGTCTTCTGTACTTTTCTAGACAAAACTCGTATGTCCAAGCAATGATGTGGTTGGTGGTTTAAGATAATGATGTTGTTTAGCAATGATGGGGATGAAGCTCATATAAACTCAAAATACCTTTAAGCCCTTCTCTCACTTACTTCTGCTGTGGCCGACAGGGTCCGTATTGTTACTATAATTACTTTTAAGACCAATGTATTTATTACATAGGAGAAACCAATAAATAAATAAATGAAATCAAATGCAAATCCCTGCTTAGGTTAGTTCTACTCGGGTGGAAACCATGCCTATTACTGATCTTTGAATTTTCTTAGAGCGTTTGGTTCCCGCTGGGTGTGTGGAATGTGGTGGTTCTTCGCCATGATTGTGTGCCAGACGTACATCGCCCAGCTGTCCGCCTCCATGACGTCAGCCTTGGAGGAGGAGCCCATCCACGGCGTCGAGAGCTTAGCCAAACAAAACAAGATCCTATATGGAGCCATTCACAGTGGATCTACTATCGAGTTTTTCAAGGTATGACCAACTGATTTAGGTTGCAGTCTTCAATGGCAAACAAATTCTTGAATATGTTATATTTACACTAAAACCGGACAGCATAGAGCAGTTTAAAAAAATAATAATCATCCTTCAGGTGACTTCTGGTTTATACTAAAAATCCCTGCAGCAGTCTTGCGATAGTAATGAAACTCCTGTAGAGGGCACTCGTATAGTGGCTGCCATCACGCAGATTCTTAGATAATCCATTCTCATTGTTGAACATATTTTTATAATCATCCAAAAATGAATGGTTATTATGTACTCTGCTTTGGTTTTAATATGAAAATATCATGAACATCTTAACCTTTTTTTGATGGAGATCCTCATCTTTGATTCCAGTCTTCCAAGGACAAAATGTACCGCAAAATTTACGACAACATGATATCAAACCCCGTAGTCCTAGTGGACAATAACGACGAGGGTGAAAAGCGGGTTCTAAACGGCAAGAATCGATACGCTTTCTTCATGGAGTCCTGCACGATAGAGTATAAATTAAAAAGAAACTGCGAACTCACTAAAATTGGCGGTGAACTGGACTCGAAAGATTACGGCATCGCCATGCCGGCTAGTGAGTATTTTTATAGAGGAACTTATTACTTTCCAATAATTTAGAGTAAAGAAGATAAAAAGAACAACGTTTGGAAAAGCACTTATCCCTCCGTTAGTAAGAGTTACACCGTTTGAAAAGAAATTCCTAAGCCCGTATTTTTAGAATTTAACTCAAGCACTGATCTGTCTCTTTTTAGGGATTTGACAACGGTACCTACATCGTACGAAGTAGGCAGTCACTACGCTAGATTGATTCTGTGAACTCAATTCGAATTCGCTCGGTAGAGAACTTACTAGACGCGTCTTTTTTCCAAACATAAGGTGATTCGTAAACCAACTACAAAAACGAAATTAGCTGTAGGTTAAAGGCTGATGTTTGAAAAGAATCGTTTAATTTGCAATGATTATGTTATATTAATTTAAAAGTGTTTCAGGATTTTGCAAAGCTTAACTACTATCACAGCACAGATAGGTACTTGTTATGTGTTACATGAATAGGTTTATAATAACTTTTCGTCTAGCGTCCGCGATAGTAAGTAGGATCTCTTTCACAGACGACTTTCAAAGCTAATCTTCACTCTATATTTCAGACTCTCCATTCAGAAGTCACATAAATAGAGCCATCTTAAGGTTGAAAGAGCTAACACTCCTAGATGAAATAAAAACAAAGTGGTGGGAAACGAAATATGGAGCTATGAAATGTCCAGTAAGTAATCAAGAACAGGAATGTCAGATGAGAGCCTAGTTCAGTGTTGTGACGTATGGCTTGGTTGTTGACTTCGCCTACAAAACTAATCATCACTACATAGTATAAAACTAAGTCGCTTTCTCTGTCCTTTTGTTCGCTTAAATCTTCGAAACTACGCAACGGATTTTGATGCGGTTTTTTTTATTAGATAGAGTGATTAAAGAGGGAGGTTTATATGTATAATAATATCCCATTGCACCTGTGCGAAGCCCGGGCGGCTCGCTCTAGTTAGATTTAAAGATTTTAAGTTTCAATGAACAGTCCTGAAGATTTGAAAACTGATGTAAAAGCGTCACAGACAGCCAAAGTTACTTTGGTATTTTTGTAAACTAGTTTTTACCCGTAACTTCATCCGCAATCTTCAAACCCCTCTTCCCGATTTAAAAGTAGCCTTCGTTTCGATAAAAATCGGTTTGTTCAGCACGTCTTGATTTAGTAGCAAACATTCAAACATACAAAATGTTCATATTTGTTAGGATATTTAGGGGAGGTTACATCAGGATAGTCGTAAAGAAATACAGATAATTATCACAGAACCCATCTTCCAGCTAAGGAGCAAGATGACGTGTTTGCTTTCACAATTTGGCCAGGCACTCAGTAGATGTAATAAAATCGAACAAAACCACAGTTTGAACAAGTACAGACGCGTCACATCGACCTTTACAAAACCATCGCATTGGTCTCATGTCAGCAGCATAAGGTACAGGCTATGTACAGGTAGATGTGACCGCGTCTATACAAATGTGTTTAGACCGCTAATGCGAGATTTCGAATATTTTTCTAGGAAGAGGATGACTCTGAAGACGTGGAAGGATCCCTCGGGATGGAGAACTTGATGGGTGCTTTCCTAGTGCTGATCGTTGGCCTGGTGTTCTGTCTGTTCATCACAGCCTTCGAGTTCTTGAACGAAGTTCGCAACATTGTCGTGAGAGAACAGGTACAGTAAGTTGCGGTTAAAAGCTTTGGGTGGTATTCGGAAAGCCCACAATCAAACATTGACCATAAAGTATATCAAAGCGTACTCCTTTCCTCAAATGACTAATGGCGTAGTTTTTTTTAACTTATTTTGTCTCACTGCTGAGGAAAGGTCTCTCCCAATTTTCTCCATAGGTCTCTATCCCGTGCTAGGCTAAGCAAGTCCTCGCTATGGTGCCGTGAATCGTCACTCAAATGGCAAATAATTATGATTGATATGTAGTAATTACATAGGTATTTGTGGTTCAAAACCATGAGAAAAAAATACATCAGTTAAAAAAAAATCTTTGAACACGTTTCCGTAGGCGTTATTTGCTACTAGAATGAAATCTTTCTTTCAGTAATTTAAAGAAAATGTCTTTTACAGGTCACGCACAAAGAAGTAATAATCAAAGAGTTGAAGGCGTCTCTAAACTTCTTCCAGCTCCAGAAACCAGTCCTTCGAAACCCGAGCAGGGCTCCGTCTATAGCCTCCTCAGTCGACAGCGAGGTCAAGATCGAGAAACGCTCTGCCTTGATTGAAAACTTTTTAGACTTTGAAAAAATGCAGTAAATAAAAATAAATATTTTGCCAAATGACTTTTGATCACACGGCAGGAGCCCGGATAGAACATCTATGGTCCGCCAGACTCCGAAATCTTGTCCGCCACCTTATATCTTGGACTTATCTGAAGTAACTATTTATTAAAAATGTAAATAAAATGGTAATAAGGCCCTAGTTACCATCAGATAATTACATTATTGTTTAAAATAATAATTGTAAGCATTTAATATTGCAAATAAAAAAAGTAGCTTTTATTAACTTTATCTCAGTGTAGGATAGTTGTTTAGTGGATAGTAAAAGTTTAATAAAAAGAATGGTAAAACAAAGTGCATTATTAATTTCATACTAATTTTACTATTTAATTAGCCCTCTTACATGTATCTATTGTTATTGCGCATTAGACTCACTGGATCGGCATGGATCGCAATTGTTAAGCAACGCACTGCGGATCGGTTAATGGGATGGGTAGAATCTCCGTGCTTCAAAAGGCACGTTAAGCAGTTGGTTCCGGCTGATATCGACAAAGTATAACAATCAATAACCATCTTGCACCACCGCATCTATTTTTCTTTTACAGCAACAGGAAAAGAAAAATAGATTATAATAAAATAAAATAAATAAACGTTCAGGTAGAGCATACCTGAACGTTTATTTATTTTATTTTATTTATGGAACGTTGTCGATAGGGGCCTTAATTGTACATCCTAAATCTCTGTAAACATTGTTGTGTATATCTCATCTTATCTTTTAACGGGCTCCCATCGTGAAGACTGTCAGCGAGTGTCCAGATCCTATTTCGCCTACTAAAGTGCGCCCAATACCGTATAATCGTCTTACAGAGGCGACAAGATGCTTCACTTTGTTCAGATACACTCTGTAACCTTATCCCGTGAGGACGACAAAGAAAAACAATTTCACTTCTATTCAAATACGTGGATTTCTTTTAATAAAACTTTTGATAAGAAAACATAAACGGCCTATATACGTCCCACTGCTGGGCACAGGCCTCACCTCAACTATGAGGTGGTGCGAGCCATACTCCAACACGCTGGCTCAGTGCGGGTTGTTGGAGGGGTGTAAGGTTAGTGAGCAACCTTAATGATAATTGATAAGAAAAGAAAATGATAAAACCCAAAGGATCAATAATAAAAACACTTCAACAAAGACCCAATTGAGACATTAAAGCAGCCGTCTGGTTTGTGGAAGACGCTGGTCCCGCCTGAAACCTAGGCCGAATGCTTTTTTTGGGATTTCTTTATTAATAAAGATAACAGCATTGATAATAGAGAAAAGTAAACACTATTGTTGCTAGATAATTAATATATTAAAGTCATGGTATTTGTTTAGTACTACTGCTTTCAAAATTCATTTATTCAACAAATTTTCACAGTCCCTTCGAACCTTCAAAAAACACATTTTATACAGAAATTACATAATAATACGATACATAATACCTAAAATTCATACAGTTTTGCTGTGAGTTGTTACTCTACCACCCGCGGCGTCGAAAAGTTGTCGTCAGCAAAATTCAGTTGGAGTAGACACCCATCTTATTACCCTTTGCTTACTCATTGCTTAATTAATTGAAAATATTGAATGTTTTTCGCACTGAAATTTCTAATATGTATTATAGAACGTATGTGTGATGGGATGACTGTTTCCAAAACACGATTGGAAAAACTTTGCTCGATAGAAAAAAAACCTGAAGTTACCTCTAAAATATCATATAAATGCTCATTACAACCGCAGTCTACGATAATAATTCGTATAAAATCACAAAAACATAAGTACACACATCAAAACTGTCTAGGGATATCATAGGGATATCATTTTTCAAATATTTCTCATAGTTAAGTTTGTTTACAAGTTGAGCATTATCTTAGAATAACGCGAGGACAGAGGCATAAGATAAACGTTAAGAATATTACAAAAAAAAACGTTTGATTTTGCAAAAAATTTGACACCTTTTGAAAGAAAAATCTGTCTTTTTTTAACGTCCTCACGATTGTACAATAATGCTACTACAATGAATTTTCTTATACTATCTGAAAGGGCAGATATAGCAGTTTCTGTGTTCTTAAAATTTCCACGTTGGTATCAATATTTTAATTTTTACAGCCTCCCAAATAGCTATACTTTGTATGAAAATGCTCGAGATATCCCTAGACACTTTTGAGCAGTGTATTTACCTTCTCAATTTCGTGACTGTTTTAGATTTAGAAAATACAAAATATTTTCATTTACTTTTTGATAAAAATGTGAATGGCGCTTACGATTTTTAGTTTCGAGCACGTTGATTCCATACTAAACGCGGACGCTCACCTCCTCCCCCACCCCCTTACCTCAGGTGAATTTCGCTGACCGCCTAACCCCCGTTAACAACGGCAATCACACTTTACAGACAATATTTATTCATCGTTTTACAATGTTTTTCAAAATGTGCTGCAAATAAAATCGGCAAATCCAATCAGTTTTTTAGTGATGTCATGAAATAAAGTGGGCAGGTGTTTATTATCCTAGATCTTGATAGTTTTCTCGATAGTATCAGTCAGAGTGGCTTAATTTCATGATAAGATTACAAAAGATTGCAAAAATATCAACATGAATTCTAGAAAACTGCCTGTGTGAGATTTCTCTGATGTCTGTGAAAACATGATACTTACTAAAACGTTTTTACGAAATCTAAAAATAAAAACTCCTGAACTCTCATTTACTCCACTTCTCCTAATTGTCATTAGTCTCACACTATAATAGCAGTCCTAAGCAAATAATAATGTAATACATTTTATTAAATTAACGTACACGCCCATAAAATAATATTTAAAAACCGAAAGGGAGAGGGTATGTCATTTGTTTAATGTAGTGTCGAAGTCTTCATTAATTTAATTATACCTGTATAATCAATGAAGTCTTCGACACTAATTTTTTTCTTCTAACTGTAGGTTACCTGGGTAAGATCGCTGCTTTTCGTGAGATATTTAGTTGCCGGAGTTGCCGGTCTTTCTTAGTACAGAAACAACTTTCCGACACCGGTGGTTGAGTCACATTATGTTTGTATACTGTGTATTTATTTATTATTTCTATTATAGTATTTGAGTCTATTATTAAGTGTATTTTTGTTTGTTTGATTGAGTTTTTGACGATTTAAAAGCACTTGTAACAGGTCTATTTGAATAAAGATATTTTGAACTTTGAACTTACTTGTCTACGCATATAGATGCAGTTGAGTGCGCGCCATTTCAGCTTAGACGGTCTCTACTAACCTGTAAGTTTATTTGTATTTTGTACATTAAAGAATCTGATCTAATCTATCTCGAAGTAAGTAGGATGTTTATACGTGAAACCACCAAGAGCAAGGTAAAAGCTATACATATTATTTGTTAATGTTAACTAGCTCGAATATGTAAATTAACATATTTTCTCACCGTTATTATACTAATCAAGGATGCAATGCAAGTTTAAACAAACAAACAAACAAAATCGCTCTCAGACTTTAGATAAGACACAGACATTACGATCTTTGCCTGATAAGGTATTTACATATACTTGGTTGTTTGTTTTAATAATATTCAGTATTCTCTTGAAATTTATGGTAAATAATAACAAGATTTACAACCTGAAAGGTCAGAAACTAAGGAAAGCATTTGACTGTTTGATGAGCTTAGGCTATAGCTCATATATCAGAATAGCTAGCCTCACTTTTAACTTGTATGCCTATGTTACTGGAGCAGTTTTTTAGCATGGCAAGAAATCTATCTAGTTTACTCAGTTAACACCCCTTTTGGTCACCAGTCATGGCAAGATGCACTATAAAATCTCCTGCGTAAATAACTGGTCAAATATTATTAAGATAAGCCCTTGAGTTTGAAGTCGACTAAGAGGTCTTTAATAAGCTTAAAAAGTGAGATAGGCCATTTTAACACAGGCCGCTTCAGTCTTCAATGCAATTTTATTTCGCCAAGCACAATGTTATCAACATACCTAATGCCTATCGTTAAATGCAAACGATGAGCATTCTTTCATGAATAATTTAGACAGATAAAACGCGAATTTCAAAAGATGTTTTGAGAACAGATAATTCTCATCCGGGACTTGACTTGCACGTGCGCGGGCGCAGCGTCCACGGCGACGCACGCGACTCTCCATCGGAAGCGCGGGAGCTGACGGAAGCCCGCACTACCATTAAAGTGACTACTTACTTTGCAATTTATTGCGAATATCAGCTGATTCGTGTACATCGCTGCTTGTGTTTAGGAATTAGGTTTGCGAGTTCAACGTGAGGAAGCGTTGGTTTGCAAATACGGCGTGGGGCACGGCCGACGCGTGCGCCGATCGCTACGTTTTCAATTTGCAGTGGCGAAAGAGCGCCGAATCTGACGGCGAGCAGTTAGTGGTGCGACAGCCGTGGTGCGGGATGGCTGTGCAGTGGTATGCAGTGGCGCTGTTGGCCGCCACAGCGCTCGGGGCGTCCATCGGACGTAAGTTTCGAACGTGTTGTTTACTTTTATTTGCTTAAACATTGAAATTATTTTTATGTTAAATTCACTTTTTTGAAATTGTATATTAAAGTGGCCGATTAAGTTAAGCACGTATATTATCCAAATCAGTTGCTTAATAACAGCCATATTACTCGATTTATTAACAAAAACATGCCGAACAGGAAGAACGATCGCAGTGAATCGACTCTCCATTATTATCTTGGCTTATTCAGCGATATTACCTGATCAGGAAATTACTAAGTTGTAATCAAAATAATAACTGGTAGTTAAGTGTACAGTTTCATTAGATACTAGTACTTCAACCCGGCCCACTTCAGCCTTTAGCAATCATGAATGCTAAGAGTTCGATTAGTAAGGCGAGGTGATATGATAGTGTTTAACTGCAAGTTCAAGGGTTCGAAACACTTACAAATCGTCCATTCTTGTTTCAACAACCCAGGCCTGAATGTCAAAGTCGAAGCATTAATTTGCAAATTAATGGTTACATAGCTGGAAGTTACATGATAACATAATCGTACGTACAAACGTATCTTAGTCGCCCTTTTTGAACCCAGCAAATATAACTTTAAGAAATAAAGCGTGTTCCCTTTTTTGGCAAGAATCAAACAGCGACATACGACTCTGTCATTGTACTACAATCAATGACATTATAATAAAAAGGGGTAGATATAGGTTATGTCAGTAAAAGAAAATTGACCCCTGAACAAGACAGTATGATTATTTACTAGAGCGTATCTACCCCTTTTTCATTATAACATTATTGACTACAATCGTTTCATAAAGCCGTAAATACGAGTACGTTGTAGCCCTTTTAATTATTGATGTGTGCTTACAGAGATACCTAAGCACACATCGATTTGATCCTGACTGCACATTGAGCAGCACATAAAACATGTCTCTAACTTAATCAAGTAATTAAGTAAATTGTACACACCAACCGGAAAGCATAATACATACATACATAAAAAATAGATTGCTAATAGAAAAATAAACAAAAGGAGGAAAGTTGCACAATCCAACATTGACAAAACCACTTTTTAAGTATAGGTCGTACTAGGTCGGTGGGTAATGATCCTGTCCGCCCACCACCTTTATAGGTCGTAAGTTCGTCTCGGTTTTGTATCTATATGAAATTCTTCATTGTTCAGTTTCAATTCAAACAGCCACATGGCAATAGGTTGACTTACGAGTACTTTCAGCACGAGTTGCTATAAGTCACCGGCAAAATGTTTGTTGAAGTTACACTGGTGAAACTGTAGCTTATTATTGTACTCCAATACATAGTTAGTAGTTACCATTAGTTTCACATCAGTTTACTTCGAGAATATGCACTACACGCTAAGTAACCTCATTGTGCAAGTTGCAGTTACTCAGCACCAGTTACATAATGTTTGGTTGCAAACAGACATAAGTTGCAAAAAAATGTTTACCGTACCTTTATTTGTTATTTTCTTATACATTTTGACTTACCACTTTTCCCTTGGGCCTCGATAGAAACACTAAAGCTTAGAAGAACTTTTAAAATTTTGGAGCGTTCTGTCTGCTCATAGTACAATCATAGTTTAAACTTTGATTATAAAATACTGCTATGATAAAAAAGTAATTGCTAAAGTAGCAAAAATATCATTATTAGTATCATTTCAGGTTAAAGTTGTTTTAATGTTTAGTTTCCTATATATTCTGTTTCACTGGTGCGCGAAGGTAAAGAAAAGAGGTGTCGAATTGAAGGCATCGCTGCAATTGATGGCTAGACTTACCCCCGAATTCTCAAACGTCAATCATGGATGAGCATGCCATCAAACTCTTGCCATCTCGTAACTTGTCTATAGAACTGACTGAGAGTGACTACTAGACTTTTGAGGAATGCTCAACTTTGATTTGCGTTTGTGATTTCGGCGGTCATCTGCGATCATTAAGTTTGCAGCATGTTATTTGCCCAGCCAGGGAGTTTAACCCGGAGCTCTTGAATTTAGCGCTAAGCACTCTTTGCACTATAAAATCGAACGAGACTATCCCCCTTATTCATAAAAACCTAAACAGCTCTTCAATAACACGTTAACTTTTGTATCGCTTTGTCACTGTTATTTTTGTTGCTGCTGCAATTTACGAGTGAGTGACATAACACGTCAATTGCCTAAACTATGCCTTAGCGTTGCGTTCGTTTTTATGAATAAGGGGGATTTTGATTACAAAGCTCTTGTTCAGAATAAAATTGGATTCACATTTCATTTTAGAAAAGTAGGGTAATCGACAGTCACAGAACAGAAAATTGTGACATTACGAATTTGTCATATATTTCTCAGCTCATCAACTTGTACAATACAATGCTTAGACCAACTTTTCACTCATGTGAAAAGTTCCTATTTAAATAAAGCATTTTCGGTTCCCATTCAAGCATTTTTCTCATAGTCTTGAAATTGGGCGAACTATTTCTATTTAATGTATGTATTATTTTGTCACGTTAGATCAATTTTTTAGTTAGATTTTCGACATTATGTTGCCTCTACCAATTTTAACCACCTTTGATATTTGTTCACGAATCAAAAATACTAAAAACCGGAATTTACACTGAAAAACATGGTCTGCTGAACCATTATTATTTACGATTTGGTTAAGTCCAAAAGAATTGATTTGGTAACAGTCCAGTACACTTTTTGTGTGTAAACAATAAGAAAAAATTGAATTAGTTTCAACCATTTTTTTGGTGTAAGTATACGTAGCAAGCCTCGTTGTCTGATGAACCACTTATAAAAAAAAACAGGAATAATAGTAATAAAATATGATAGTGATTGTTGACAAAATGAGCATTCGTCATTAATTTTTTATTTTCATATTAATAGTTACATTTTGGGAACTGAAAAAAAAAATATCCACTGCTGAGCTTAACTCTAAACTATCACTCACTGTGCAATAAATATAATAGGCACAGGCAGTCAAAATACAATAAATAAATACTCTCTAAAAAAATACGACTAAAAACAATAACTATTTATCTTAAACTGTTTTTATTTGAAGTAAGTGTTATTGTCGAGTGATAGTTACTGATACTTTGTGGTAAATGCTTCATGTAATATGTGTGTAAGTTGTATCTATAAATAGTAAATTTATTGTTTAGCCGTTGCTAATCTAATAAATAAATGATTCCTGATTAAAATTTAAGAGATGAAAGTGAATTATAAATAAAACAGTGATATTTGACGCTGGTGTGAAGAATCAGGTGTAAAACATTCAAAAAGTTCATTATTAATAACAAATGCCCACGTCACACAAATACTAAATAATCCAACAAAGGAAAATAATCGTTATCAGAGATCTGATTGATTAGTAAATTCTGAGATGATAAATATAATAATTAGCTGTTATCTATCAGCTGAACGATTATAATAGCAAAACAATAATATAAAACAGCTACCGACAATCTAAATCACTGATTGCTGATTTAACCTACAAGATACGAAAAGCATCAAGATAGACAGTCACATAAAGAAAGTAAAACCTTGTGAGGAAAGTCAATCTCGAATACTTAGTGCTGAAAAATAATCCACACTAAACAGTATTCATGAAGAAAATTGCTTACAATTAGATGCAAGCAAAAAACTTTACGCATCATTGAAGACACAATAAAACGTGGTCCGAGATGATAATGAAATGCAGAGGAAACGATTCCGGGGAACAGGAAGATATCCCTGTGAAAGTGGGTGTTGTGGTCGGATGGCGGATAATATCCACGTATTAGTTGCAGCATCGGCCATGACATGAACACGGAAGCAGTCTTGCCTGGTTGTATAACACGTTGCGTGCATACTGCCAATTATTTCTGTATTTGCAAACGCATGCTTGCAAACACCATTGACGAATGTGTGATCTGATCTAACCAGAGTTTGCAATGTGAAAAGGTCGTGAGAGAATGTAAGCGATTTCGTAACTCGCCCAATTTGATTACTGAATTACTTGCTTTAAATTGTTGCAACAGGATTGTTTTTATGATAATAAAGTATGACACGTAAATTGAAAGATGTTAATTTGGTATTTTATTTAAAGCCATAATACAGTCGACAACTACGACGGCTTAATTGACGATGTAGATAGCAGGCAAAAGAAGACTGGCGAAGTTCCTTGAGTTTGAGCCCCAACTATAGTAGGCCGCCTTCATGAACGAAATTAACTAAGATTTGTACAACTAAACACTGCTATCGAAATGATACTAATACTTACCCTCTAACAATTTCGCCATTCTTCTTTGTCCAACAACTAAAATAATCTCTATAGTCGTTTCAGTCAGAAAATGCCTATGTATGTCGTCTCTAATTTATATATTTTACGTATGATCATCTAACACCAAAAAGCATGGCTGGAGAGGCACCGATACTCAGACCCAGAACAAAGACATGTCCGTCATGTTAAAATATTTCATTTTTAATAATATAATATTATCATCGGTTAGATTTAAGTGTGATCTTACCTGATGAGAATGGACGGTGCAACAGACTGAATCGCACTTGACTTGCAGATAAGATATCTATTTACTCTCAATTCCTAGACTCCCGAATGTAGGTGAATAATTCTTTGATAAATAGAATCACTAGAAATTGACCTGATTAAGATTTATTTTTTTTGTTTAAGAAAAGCACAGTAACAACGAAATAACAAAAACACTGTTAAGCTTATAAACAATACAAAATACCATTAGCAAGTCATTCCGTCTTAAACACTATGCACAACGTTATCAAAAAGAAAAAATAATAAGTTTTTTACTACTATACTAAAATACAAGCACATACTTGTTTATATTTGCCCTTACAACACTATTGGTTTAACATATTTTTAAATGAACTAAGGCTTTGACCAAAAACATCGAATACAGGCGGCAAATTATTGTACTTATTACACATTCTTAAATGGGTTTCTTAAAATTCTTTAATTGTTCTGAGAAACGTTGTTGTTGGCAAGTGGAACGCTGAAAAGCCATCATTAATTTGTCATCATGGCCAGAGGAATCGAAAACAGACAACATATCGTCGATAGATAGATTATTCTTTACCGTACAAAAAAAAATACAAATGTATTTAATTACAGATACCAGAGTACAATGTAGGCGGTTTCATCGCTAGGGCGCAATCTATTCCAGACAATCTTCTGGTGATATCTTATTTTGGTCGAATAGGTTCATATAAATAAAATAAAATAAAGTATCTAATAATTTACATTCAGAACTCAGAAAACCGATGAACACCAAGTGCTAATAGGATTGCAGTCTAATACGCTGTATTCTCAATATCAAGGCCGCGAAAAGTCATTATTATCTGACGTACTCGTATGTAATCATTATAGTACTTATTGGGAATGAGTGTGTTGATTGACTGTTCATCTTCATCAAGGAAATAAACATTCTAAGAAATCAACGTGACTAGGAGCATTCAAATACTCGTAAACCAGTGAATGCTCACAGTAAGTAGGTATCACATTTTTGATTATTGATTGATACCCGATAGAACCAGATGGGATTACAATTTTGTTGTCTTCTAATTCAAACCCCCTATGTTTTAGCAGGCAGTGACACTGACATCAAACACGAACTTTAGTTTGAGATTTACCTCCTAACCATACCATAAGCACATATCATGTCATTTTTCCTAACAGTTAGGTATGCAGAGACATCTTTCTACTAGATACGATCTTGAAATATTTTTCTTGATATTCGTTTCTTGATCTATAATTTGTGAATCGTGACATTCTCATTTCCTACGATCTACAGTGCTTTGATCATCGCTGATTCCATTTTCCAGTGTCCCTGGTACCATACCGAGCGCCGCCATCGGAGTTCACCATCAAATCCAGTCGAATCATTCGCACTCTCAAACGTGTATGTACGTACTGACGATGTACGCACTGGGCCGTGGTGGCACTGAACATGTAAATACATTTCACGTATTTATGTAATCAGCAAACATTGGAAACAGTCAAACTAATTACAATGATACATCAATTGAGGCGCCTAATATGCACATTAACGGTGAATGGTGGCACAAAACTAAACATAAAGGTTTAATGGAATATCGGATTCAAATTTATTAGGCTTTAGATTTAGCGGTGAAGCTTTGGGATGAAATTAACAAAAGGTAAAATGTTAAAGATGTTGGTTTGGGAATTACTAATTAAAGCTGCCTTGGTAAATCAAACTCGATAGAAATATTTTAATTTTGTATTTGAGAACGACCTTTGAAAGTAAATTTAATTTTGTTAGGGAAATCCAGGGTCTTTTTAATGGTGATTTTATGATAATATTGGTTTTTGTTTTATCGTAAATTAAATAACGTTAACCAACCGAAATTTCGGCAGCGAATACCTGCTTAATTGTGACATTGTCAATGAAACCAATCAAACCAATCAAGTATGTACAATATTAAGTACCTACCTATCATCTTAATAAAATAAAAGAAATGCTAAAATGGATAGTTTGATTGTTCACCTTTAAAACCTTGTAAAAAATACTTAGGCTCACTTATTTGGATTAAATAATACATACAATGTGCATGTTGATCTTACTTTAAAAATATAACATTGTTTTAAACAGGTTTTTGGATTTAACCTGTTAAATTTTGAAAGAATATTCACTCTTAGATTTATTTTTAAATGTCTCTTCGGAATGTCCCAACAGCGGAAAAGCTAGCTCTTGAGAAGGCGCAATGCGGCCGAGTGTGGGTGACCGTGCACTCGCCCGAGGTGCGGCAGGGCACGCGCCGGCTGCTCGACGCCTTGGAGCTCAACTGGGACTTCAATGGCTGTTCTAACATCCCGAGACAGGTATTATATCAATACCAATACCACCATCTATTTATTTGACAAATTAATAAACTGCAAATTCGAATACATTACTTACGAGACATTACTCGAGAATACCTACACGCTTGCCTAAGACTGACGAGCGCCTTAATGTGGTTCTTGGTTAATTTACCTGTTCTGTTTAATTGAAAGAAACCTGCCAAAAACACGATCCAATATTAATTTTGCTTCTGATATTCACAAATCATGAGCTTCCTCTTTTCACATTTTAGGACACTTGTACTTTTCCAATCGCCTTCATCTAAAATGATTAATGGAATGAATAAATTACCTTTTTCCCGATAGTAAAATATGTACCTTCTTTAATCCTTCCTTAATTCATTCATTAAAGATAAAATTTAATCGCATCGCATACCTACAAAAACACAAGCGTGTTGTTGACATTCCTATGTCTTCACGATCTATTCCTTTCTAATACCAAAAACTAATACCAATGGTATTTGTTTGCTATCCTAAATTATTTTCTGTTCCGAACGAATACCAAATTTTAAATATTTCAATGTAGTTTTGGTATTCGTCCGGAATAGAAGTTAATTACGATTACAAACAAATACCATTGGTATTACTTTTTGGTATTAGAAAGGAACAGATCGTCTTCAACGCCTTTCGTCCTCCAACTTTGTCATTGATCATAGTTTCAAAATCTTACTCTCTGGTCACTGTGAGATAAAATGAAACGATAAAAATCATACTAAGTATACCTATAATACAAATTGCAATATGCGAACAATGTGACTTCAGGCACGGTACGTTTCACACTAAATAAAAACGATAATCTGTCTGTCTTATTTATGCACTCATATTTGTTAAAAACTGTAATAAGTAATCAACTTAAAATTATGCATAACAATACCATACTAAACCCCCAAAATAAATGTCAACAGTTCTTAAATTGGAACCAAAATGCATAAACAGACGCGTGTTTAGGAAACATAAAACACAAACGAGCGATTAAACAAATCTGCGTATACACGACTTACGAACGCCACGAATCCCCTTATTTAGCTTTCACAGTGTTATTTCCTATAAAGGCTCATTGACGTAGATAATAAAATCGGATAATATTTACGCTGTTTTAACATAGTACCACAAGAAAACGATTATGAAGTTGTTCCTCAAACGTACATTAGGATTGGCATTTAGTTAAGGTATCAACGCTAAGAACGGGCCAATTATCAAATTCTTTGTAGAGTCTCACGCCCGAATTCACAAAAGTCAAACAACGCTAAGCACGCGCTCACGCTCATGCTGTCCCTTTCAGTTCTATTGACATTCTACGGGACAGCATGAGCGTGAGCGCGTGCTTAGCGTTGATTGTCGTTTGTGAATTCGGGGGTAAGTCTTGTATATTTAGGTCATAAATGATCCTCAAAGCAAACGATCCTGACCTCTGGTAGGCCCGGATCCCCACCCATTGTACATTCTGTGTCATTGTACCCTGAAGCCGTCGACGTCGTGACGTCATCATCACGGCGCTTTTGAAACAGTCACCCCTTTAACAGCTTCATTGTTCGGCACAAACTGTAGGTACTCGTGTAAATAAATAAATCGACTTCCTTATTAAGACATCTTGATCTCTAGCAGAGAAACCGTCAAGTAAGATTCAAGTGCTCAGCGCTGGTTCCATCCAGTTCAGTGACCATCAACAGATCAACATAGATCTGATACACTCAGAATAATGAACTGAAATAACTCAAGCAAGAGGAAAATTCTATAATTATCAAAATTCATAACTTCTTTTCTTATAGGAAGACCACAATTATAAGAACAGGCAATCAACAGACGTCAATCTTCAAAGATTAAACTTACCCAAAGCAAGTTATACCTCGTACTCGTAGTATTTAGTATTTTTAGATGTTTTTCTATAGGTAGAGAAGATGATTTTCCGTGTAAACCCTGCCGGTAGAGCTTGGACTATTTGTTCAGAATAGCCTCAGCTTAGGCTTTCGGGGATTTCCTAACCACTAATGATAGTCGATCACGGTTGAACGCTTCGAATACTGGACGTTTCGCAACGCACCTTTGTGCGTTTGGTGCCACGATGAATAGCTAAATAAAAAGGACTCCGTCATTGGACTGTGTCACGTCGCCATTAGGTAACTCTTGGATGACTTCGAGTAATCGTACAGTCAGCGTCAAAATCATTTGTGCGTGGGCAAATATATCTGAAGTATTTGAGGAAAGCAATCTTGTCATCACGGTGTTAAAATAGCGTTTCCATTGTAATAGATTTTAGTGACGCTTCAAACAATATACGAATCTGTCATTCTAGTATTACAAATTGATTAAGGCTCGATACCAGGAAAACGGCTCTCGGGAAAACTAAAGTTTTATATAGAAAATATGAAGTATGAGGCACGAAAAAAATCGTCATAGTAGTCAAAGAGTTGCACAATCAGTTCAAACTTCCAGTATATGGATCAACTCACTAGATTAATGTGAAAAAAAATCAGAATATCGCTAAAAACGTGCAAAACGCACTCCCGTATTTCAAAAGTTTAGGCATCATATAAACTAACAACTTACGTGTTTTAAATAACATGTAAAGATCAGATATCAAAGAAGCATTGCCAATCAGTTGTTTTTCATTGCTTTATTTCAGTTTTGTGCAAAAAATTCCCAAACATTCCGAATTTTTCGCTTGAAATCTCCATACAAATTACTATGGAGTGAGTGAAGTTTCTTTGATAGCTGTCCGCGCACCGTCGCAGCTCACTCCCCCCCATGTCCCCAAGGTGAGCGCACGTCGCTTTTGACGAAAATGACATTTATAATTACGCGGATAATTTACACGAAATAGGCGCACATAGGGTCTTTTGTTGAAAATAGTACAACTTTATTTTTTTTCCTCCGTACTGTTTGTTCATATGCATTATGCATAATTTATCAAACGTATGATTTTATCATGATTCACCATGAGAGTTATATGGCAGGTTTATATTTATAAGTACACTTGATTAAAAGCTCTCTTGGGTTTGACAATTTCGTACTAGTTGCCATTTCATTTTCCTATTCTTTACGCAGTGACGTGCACTCACCCGGCGTCATGTGGAAGACTGACTTGCGGGACTGCGCAGACGGCTGTCAAAGAAACTTCACTCGTTCCATAGTAATTAGGATGGAGATCTCGAGCAAAAAAAATTAAAGTTTGCGTTTGCTTATACGAAACAGAAATAGTTAAAGCAATAGAACATAATGACAAGTTATTCGAAATGGAAACACACTTCACACCGGAACAGCTTTTACAATTGTACCAAGCACAAATTCGGTTGTGTATGGAGTACTTCTGCCACCTCTGGGATGGCTCTGCCAAGTATCAGCTGGATGCACTGGACTCAGTAGACCGAAGAGCCAGGAGACTGATAGGTGACGAGACGCTCGTTGGAACCAAACTCGAGTTTGGAGCATCGGCGTAGAGTTGCCTGTCTATCGGTTTTTTATAAGGTGTATTTCGGAGAGTATGCGCAAGAACTTCATGACCTGATACCAACCTCTACTTTCTACTACCGGACCACAAGACGCTTTCATCTCCATGTGGTCGACTTTCCAGCGGTCCGAACTAAGCGGTTTGGTGCTTCCTTTCTGGTCAGCACCGCTAAGGAGTGGAACGCCCTCCCTGCGTCTGTGTTTCCGGATACATACAACCTTGGTGTCTTCGTGGCAAGAGTGAATAGGCATTTTTTGGGTAAGCGTGGCTGGCAAGACTGAGGTCAAACGCAAACCCATTTTAAATTAAAAAAAAATGGATCAGATAGAACTTTGATATAAATATGAATTATCATATTTCCGTCAGCCATGGAAAAATGGCAGTGCAAGCATTTTTATCTCTAACTGGCTATTTGCACACAGCTTTTCCCTGTAGTAATTTGAATGAACTATACAGACAAACGTTCTAGAAAATATAATTAGCATCAACTATCATTTAGATAGTGAAAGCTTATGTAAAAACAGACAGAAAAACGCGGAGGGTGACTTCCTTTCATACTATGCTCTACTCGTAGATCAATTCCAGTAAGATGAAGATCACGGTGGATTCTGTATTAAATTCAGCGTAAAAAGCCTGAAATACGATTCCCTCTACAGGAGACTAAAGGTATTATACTCAAGTGTTATTATCTAAAATAAATTATCCACTAAAAGTGTCTCAACTGTTGACAACTGTTAAATTCCTCGTTTTAGCTAGTAACAAGATAGCTCCGTTTAATGCTTCTTGCAGCTTTTCATTACAAGTAAGACCAATTTATTAGTGGGTTCTTCTGCATGTTACTAGAAATGGCTCCGTGTATTGCTATATCATATGCATTGGATGTAAGACATATTTTGTGTTGATGATGATCGAACGGGTAAACCAAGTTACAACTAAATCTCGATGGAATCGTCAAGTACCAGATAACGTGGTCACGAGAATAGATTGCAAATAATAGTGTAAAAAAATAATTGGCAAAACCGCTTGTTAGTATGTTTAATAAAATAAAATTTTTGGTTAGTTTCTTTTGTTTGCCCTATATCCTGAAATATATTGGGTGGCGAAATAAAAATATCTTTGGTGAACGCATCAAATGATTATCATGCCGCGATTTATAATAATAATAAATAAATAAATATCCCTGGACATTATTCCACACAGCGGCATCTAGCCCCAAGTGAGTTAATTATACTCCGTTTTTATGGGATACTAGACAACGGATAAACATACTCAAATACTTTTTCTTTTGTAAATACATACTTATTATACATAGGAAACACCCAGACCAATACAAACAGACATGTTCATGCACACAAATGTTTGTACTGTTCGGGGATCGAACCCGCGACCTTTGGTGTAGTAGCCGACTTCTAAACAATTACACCAAGACGGTCGTCCGGATTTATGCATTGCATTTATGCACGGATTGCACGGCCCAACCACTGTGTGACCATAGCTGTCACGATCGCTTTCAAATTTGACAGATTTTCTCTCCGGCCGACCCTAGTAGCGAACCTTAAATCAATCCCTCGATACTTTTTGACCACTCTGTTTCACCTAGTGGGGTTGCAATGAAATAGTTTTTATATACTTTCATATGAATACTATCTAAGTTTATTTCAGTTTATCGAAAATAGTTTCTTAAGTAATGGTTTATTTTACCGGTATAAAACAGAGGAAATAAATTGCGGAGGGAATGGTATCGAATTCAATAATACGTAAACGTTACGTTTGAGTATAATAGGTAATACCTACAGGTACTTACTTGTTATGAGTCTAAGATAGCGTGTAGATAGGTATAGATAAAAATAATTAAACATATTCATTAATAATAGGTATACATAAGTATATTATTTAGGTACCCACCTAACTCACATGAATTAATTACCTACCTGTTCTTCAGTCAAAAAAGTCTTTTTTGAGTCTTTTCCTAAACAGGATTTACCACTTACCGTTTTTGAGAATGTAAGATATAAGAAAAATTAAATCATCTATATCTATTGTACAAACAAATGAATGCAAGAGTTAAGTAATTGTTACAGCAGTCTAGGTAGTGAAATGAAGTTACCGTTTCCGTTAGAATCTACCAGCAATTAATCGCCTGACGGTAGTCTCGTATTTCAGAGGATACTTATAATACTTTTGGGATAAAAAAGTGTACTAATGTCCTAAATATTATCACATACTCGACGCAGCGCCGTCTAGCCTACAAGCTACAAGCTAGTACCATAGTAAAATTTGCATAGAATACTAAACTACGGAAAATTATAATTGAATACATGCATAACATACATAGGAAACACTCAGAGAGCAACAACAACAAACAAACAGGTGCATGCGCACAAATGTTTGTACTGTGCGGGGTTTGAGCAAGCGACCTCTGGTGTAATATCCACTCGTAGTGGTACTTCCTAACCCTTACACCAAATCGGTCTTCAAAACTAACGTACATACCCCCGAATAAAATTCACAAACGTCAATCAACGCTAAGCACGCGCTCACGCTGTCCCGTAAAATGTCAATAGAACTGAAAGGGACAGCTAGACTTCTGAGGGATGCTCAAAATTAATTAGCGTTTGTGGATGCGGGGGTTAGAGGCGAATTTTTTAAAGAAACTCATGACCATTTCCATTCATTTTGACAACGTTTAGCTGCCCATCTTGTTTTCGTCCGTAAATAATCCAAGTCATTTTACGCCGCAGTCCGAAGGTACTATAGATGTTTAGTCCATGACTATGAATGAACTGATCGTACGCACTACGCGTCACCTTGGCTTGCCGTCTCAATTTGCGTAATTCTTTCATTGTGTAACTGTTGCCGACACAAACAGAGCTCGATACTCCTTACTTCCTTGTGACAAGGGACTTCTTCACTTGAATAGTAATTGTACCTACACTTTAATTCAATTCCTAAAAAAAGTAGTATATTACCTAGTAAAAAAACCGACTTTAATACAGGGCAAGCAAGTACCTCACCAAATCGTCAACGTTTTCCTGTATATGATATACTCGTACGCCAGGTTACAATTTGTCGATTCGCCACGGAACTATGATTTACAAACGAAAAATAAGCCATTAAATTGTTAACATTATATGTCGCAGCTCACTCAATCCAACAATAGTTTCTACTTAATGTCGCGAGGTAGATGTTTATAATAATCAAACCGTGATATAATTAGGTATAACATAAATTATAATCTGTTTCCTTTCTATTTTGACAAACACGAAATGAATCTCTCCGTCACCATCACAATGGTTTCATCAATAGTAATTCAATTTCCTTACTATCGCTATCGAAAACAAATCGCGATAATAAAAAAATGAGGTGACCTTAAAATAGTAGGGTAAATCCTATTGTTGCTGTTCGATAGTTCATCAAAACTTTGTTAATTATTCCGCAGATCGGCCTTTTTGAAAGAAGACCATCGTCATGGGCTAATGCCTTAGAAATACATCCAGTGAGCTCCGTGGAGGGGCACATAAGGACGGATGTGTCCCTTGGGGAGGCTTCGCTGCCTGGGGACTGGGAGACGGGCCCCGGGCAGAAAGGGCCCCAGTGTCTTTGGCCCTGGGTGGGGGCAGGGGACGCTGATGTCCAAGCTCATAACTGCTTGAAGATACAACCTACATGGATGGAAGATAATGCGTAAGTATCTAATTAGCAGCTAATTTTCTTTCGATTTTATGCTGTGCATGATTTAAGCAGCTGCTGCTTAAATCATGCACAGCATAAAATCGGAAGCTATTTCAAACAAACATAAATAATGGTTAATGGTCTCGGTAGCACAGTAGTTAATGCAGTTGCTCGGTTTGCGAAAGATTCGGGTTCGATTCCCGCCTGATGCCAACATGACTAAATGTCTTTTCCGGGTTTTCAGATCTTTAGTAAAGATACTGCATGGAAAATGCTAAAATAATAATAATCAAACATAAATAACTTAATACCAAACTAAATGACAGCAATACTTAAAAAGAGGTATGTTCGTACAATGAGGTACTGAATTACAAAGTATAACGGCAGTAACTAGGCTCGCCACTTGTGCTATGTTTGGTCCAGAATTGCTCAGTATGGATGGGCTCGTAGAGAAATGGGCCTCTGAATGTTTCGTTCAAAGGGCCTCGCCTCTACCGTTTAAGATTAATAAAATAAATAAACATCAGTGCATATTATTCCACACAGCGCCCTCTAACCCAAACTAAGCAACATTTAGTTGCTTGTGACAACGAAGATTTTTTTTTGTAAATACATACTTAATATACATAGGAAACACCCAGACCAGTACAAACAGACATGTTCACACACAAGTTTCTGAACTTCATCTATCTACCGTGTTTATATTTTTCTAATGTGCCGACCAATATTTCCAGGGCTCAAATCAACCGTCTCCGCGTCGGCGAGCTGGCCCTAGCAGGCACGCACAACGCGGGCGCCTGGCGCTTCAACACGGAGATCAGCAACGTGGCGCGCGACAGCTTCGTGCTCTGCCAGGACCGCTCCATCTGGGCGCAGCTGGTGCACGGCATCCGGTACTTCGACTTCAGGATTGCGTATTACGAGTTTTATGAAAATGAAGATGACAGGTGATTTCTCAAATGTATTTTCCTCTTTAACGTAAGGTAACGTAGCCACGGTTCTATTGCGTTGTGACAGTGGATGGCCACAATCGCCATTGTATACCGCCACACGCCATTCGAAACTTAGTGTGGTATTTTTCTCCGTGCTTCGGAAGACACGTTAATCAGATTGGTGTCGCTAGATGTCATTCGTTAAGCCTAGTCGCAGACCTCAGGGCGGCTTGATAACGTCTGATAGCAAGATTTATCAATATCTGTAATATACCGCTCCAAGCTCCAACAATCCACTCTGAACCCATGTGTAGGAATAGTCCAACAACAGACATCACCTAAACTATAAAGTTTATACCTACTTAGTTAGTTTTAGGTGGGGCTTGTGCCCAGAACTGGGACGATGTACTCAGTCTGTTGTTAGTGTTGTAATTAACATTTTCTAAGGGGTAGAGATCCTGCCTATCATAGCACTGGCTGAAAGTCATGGGCTTTATTCACACTCCTGACGTTGGTCAGGGGGGTTGGTCATTCATTTATAAAAAAAATAAAGTAAGTTTATCAGTCATTGACACTGCAGAGTGTAAGGTCTCCTAAGTTTGTGATCGGATCTTGTTACAATTATATCCCAGTCATTAAGTTATTTATTTAATTAAATTTGGATTTGGCTAGCAATTGCCAAAAGTCTTATATCCTACCTACTCAATGTACGAGCATAATTGAAAACTATAGTAACTACATTCATAACCGTTAGAATTGACGCACTTCATTTAACTGCATTTGTTACGTTAGTTCGGTAATTGTTTTTCGAGTTGTGTAAGAACATGAAAATATTTTATTCATAGCCGATAACTCGTAAGAACCTATCCGCCAATCAGCTGTGATCATTCGCTAGCTTGTGGCTCTTTTACATTTGCATTTGTTATACAAGTAGTTAATGAAACAAACGAAGCATGTCCATTGATTGCTCGGCCAGATAATGTTCCTTTTGTTCGCAAAAGACACGAGTTTACTCAAGACACGAGTTAACTCTGCAATGAATCTTTACGCGCAGTGTATTGAATAAAACATCCCATTTTATTGTTGTTGTGGTTATATAAATCAATGCACGCTTACGTCTGTTCGGGTAGGTCAAATTAATGGCAGTTAAAATAGCCACAACGTTCTAATAGTTCCATTTTGTTTGGTAGAAGGGGCTTAACGAAAATATACTAAACGTCCTAAAGACATGAGTCCATATTTAGCCTTACTACTTATGTACCTGAATGAGTTATTGACAACTGCTGAAAAGATAATGTTAAATAATACTTATGAAATATTTTTCCTTTTACCAGATACTGGTTGAACCACAACTTAATTCGAGTCCGGCCATTAGTACCTCTTTTGCGAGAGATAAGGACTTTCTTAGATACTACTAAAGAGGTAAGTTATTCAGAAAAAATGTCACCTAATAAAGTTCCTCCTTTAGTTAAACTCACAGCTCAACAAACTATTGGAGCGGGTCCTCGCCAGGAGTGTGAACAGTCGGCGATCAAGTATTAATTTATCTCTTTTTTTACACGGAAAGAATACTATTACCTATGAAAAGTTTCTTGAGCGAGAAAATCGCCAATACTCATTTACTTACCATTACATAAACATAAACGGCCTTTATACGTCCGACTGCTAGGCACGCCTCACCTCAACTATGAGGTGGATTGAGCCATACTCCAACACGCGGGCTCAGTGCGGACTGTTGCAGGGGTGTAAGGTTAGTTAGCAACCTTAATGTCAGATGTCATCAAGCCACCCTAAGGCCTCCGACTAGGCTTAACGACGGCCATCTAACGACGTCAGCCAGGACCAACTGCTTAACGTGGCTTCCGAAGCACGGAGATGCCCGAAATACACATCACTAAATTTCGGTCGGGTGGTCACCCATCCCTTTTCCGACCCGGCGTGTGTTGCTTTACAACAGCGATCGTCGCCGATCACTGTCACAACTGCGCTACGGGCACCTCCATTCCCATTCGGGTAATACCATTAATCTTTTGAAAATAACGCCTTTAAACAAATGTTCAGCTTAAAAGTTGAAACTGTTTTCCAGGTAGTTTTCCTCGACGCTCACCATTTCCCGGTAGGATTCTACCATCAAGATGGTGGCCCGCTCAGGAACGTCCACCGAGGCCTCCTGGACCTGATCCGTCGAGAGCTGGGGCCCCACATGGCGGATGCAAGGGAGTTCGGCACAGGCATGGGCACTAGGGGCCCTACGCTCCAATCATTGATAGACGCAGACAAGCGTTTACTCTTTAGCTACGTGGACAACGCCATTGTTGCAGGTCAGTTGATAAAAATGGATGAAGTTGCACACAGAATCATCCACGTAGTTTCACTCAATCTCAACGGCATTCATTTCATGTAACTAAGCTTTCACATGCATCTATGACCAGTGATCGTTTTTTACTTAATCTCGAACCGGAACGCGTTTCCTTGCAAACCTTTTGAACGATGGCAATGGGTATTTTAATTAATGGTAACCTGGAAGTAGGCTTTTGTCGAACCGCAACGGCGCTAACTACGCTGCACTGTGACTGCAGTAGTTTAGAATATACAGAGAATGATACTGATGAAGTAATCTTTTGGTTTTTCAGAAAACAACTGGCTGTGGCCTATTCTACCTCACCTGTGGGCGAACACAAACAGCCCCCCTCAGCTGTTCGATTTCTTAGACCAAGCGATCAGCGTGTCTCCGCGACCTAACGCCCGGTCACCGATGCACTCTGCAATGGCGCAGACTACTCCCACCGTGCTTGACATCGTCTTCTTACGGGGGTCGCTGCGTCACAACGCCAACTTGGTGAACCGCAACGTCACTGCGAGGCTCAAATCAGTGTGGCGACAGAATGCGAACATTATTTCTAGTGACTTCTTCTTGGGGAATGACGTGGTAGACGTGTCGATAGCGCTGAGTTTGGAGCGCGCCAGGCGGTTATGACGTCATAGTACGCGTCCGCGGTCGGGTGGGCTGGTGGTGCAGCCGCGGGGGCGGTTAGCGACAACCGCGCGCCGCGAGCCCTGGCTGCCGCGCATACGCCCCCGCTCCTACTCGCTCCAACAAACTTACTCGCCCGATCAATTCGTTTGATTCTTTCTTATGAACTTAAGGAGGATACCTACTTATCAGGAGTAGGTAAACGTGTGTAATATAACATTCTGTAATAGTAACAATTAACGCGCTCACTGCCTCCGATATTTCTTCAGCTTTTATTATTTAAGGACAATTATTTGAGTCATAAGAACAAAGTTAATCGGATACCAAATAGAAAAGATTCTTATGAAGTAAGTAATTGCTGATCTTATGTGCGTTTCCAGATATTACATTACACACGACTGCTATCGGTTCATTCCCTTATACAAAATCACATTGTAGTAGCGTTTACGCAAAGTATTGCCCCATTGAAAGGGCATGTATTCGAGACTTCGAACGTAAAATAAAAAAAGCTGGATCCTTTGTGATGTTGAATTCTATAGGTAATACCTTCGCTGATAACGACGGATATTTAAACATTATTAATGGACGTTAAACCGTAAGCTCAATCGAACGAAAGCCCTGTCAAAAGTTTTCATATTTGAGGAGCGACTACGGGAGCCAACACTACACTTGGCCAGTTTTTTACACTATCCGTGACCAATACATGCAAACTTGTGTCTGGTACCTAAATTCACAAGCGTATTCAAAAGTAAGCAGTCCTCGAAGGATACTAAAGTTTAACTCTTAAAGACACTGTAGGGGACGGCAGGAGTTGATTAAGTTTGATTGACGTTTGTGAATTCCTGGTTTAACTAAATAATTTTAGTTTTGTTGGTCGTTGCTACTCTCTGCAAAATTAATGAATAATATATGAGGTCTCTGAGATAGACTGATAAAGATTTTTGTGACCGAGTTATTAGGATTAAACGGCCCATAAGGCTACTCATTTCGGCTTTTTATCTTGCTCTTGCCAAAAACCATTTCTTTGCAATAGAGCAAGAAGGACCGCCCGGAAATGGGTAGTGTGATGTGCCGGTCGCCGTCCATGCTGTTTCATATGTCAATCTTGTACAGTCAGTGCCCTAAGAAATGTATCCAGGCACATTCGCATAAATCAATACAAAATGAAATTATAATTTTCCGAATGGTTTGCGGCCTAGTAGAATTTGAAATTAGCGAATGTGCGTGCATACATTTCTTAGGGCACTGACTGTACTTTCTGTAATGTTTCCATCTGAGTTAACGTTAATAGAATGTAATTTTGTTAGGGGAGCTGATCAGGGATTTCCGCCCGCTGCCCCACTGCCACATTCCAATACGCAGCAGACAATAGTGAGATGTCGGTTTATTTTATTTGTATCATGTGTGCTAGTCCATCGTGCCTTTAAGGGACGAGTGTTTTGTATATAAATATACCTTGTTGTGCCAAAATCGTATGACTTTTCATTAGATGTTGGAATCCCTTTATTCAATCTCACGTTTTGGTTCACCGTACAAGCGAGTTTTTTTTTATGACGCTTTGTTAACATTCGTTAGATGAAAATATCAAACCTTACCAAAAATAAAAGCGTAGGGTTTGATATTTTTAAATGTAAAGAAAATAAAAATAGGTATATTAATTAGACTCATTTTTTTACATATTATCATAAATTAGATTCATTTGACACATTTGGCTTTTGGCAAACATGGTGAAATAGCCTTATAATCCCCATCAATTTGTAGTGATGACTTGATTTCAATGACAGAAGTTTTTGCCCAGCAGCGGAACTTTGCATAGGCCAATTACTACTACTATAAATTAGATACATTAGTACTGGTAAACAATAAATAATTTCTAAAAATTACAATAAATTGTACTTGCGCAACAAAAACGAGGTAGATTCACTGTGCTAAAGGCACAAAAAGAGTTCATTTTATTATCACGTATGCGGAGCTAGCAGCGGCAGCAGCTCAGCGCGGCTCATCCGGGACAGTGTCCTGGCGTCGATACCCATGGCGGCCGCGGCCCCCGTCACGTCCATCCCAAAGCTCTGGAGCAGCGTGGCCAAAGCCACCTCCTCACCCGTTCGCGGATCCCTCAATCGAGGACAAGAGCCGTTACACTGCGGCCACGAGCACCGCTCGATGAGCCGACGAGGAGCACACCCTCCTTTCACGCTCCTGCTGCCACCTCCGAGCCGCTGCTCCCAGCATCTTATAGCATTTGGCAGCGACACACCAGACACGTTGATGGCGAGCCACTCCGGACGGGCGAGCGCGCCATGCGCGAAACAAGCCGGAGCAAACGTCGCCCGCACACCCTTGAGACTCGCACGCAGCGCCGCTCCAGTCTCATGCACTGAATCCCACTGCGCTCGCGTTCTCGGCGCGCGGACCCCTTCGGCGGCGAGTTGCGCCGAATCGAACAGGTATTGGAACACAAATAGGGGCGTACGAATATACGGATATAGTCTGTAGCCGAAATAGCATAGCCAGGGCTTCAGCGCGTGTTTGCGCACGCAGGATGTCGGTGGTGAGCCACGCCATAGCGAGTGGCCCAGCTTTGCGACAGTCTCAGCCGGGACTCGTCGGGCTCGCGCCGGCCGATCGAGGAACCATCCTGAGTCTGAGAGAACGGCAACGCGGACGCCGTGCTGGCGTAGCATTCGTCTCGTAGAGTCCGCGTGCAGCATGACTCCGGCGCCTCCAGCACTCGAGCCGACGAGGAGTAGACGACCGGTGAGCCCAATGCGAAGGAGGTCATGAATGACTGTGCGGACGATGAGTCGGCCGGCGAACGCGAAGGAACCGTTGTGAGGTCTGTTGGTTTTAGTGCCGGCCCACATGTCGCTGGAGCAGTAGGGTAGGAGGACGTGGTTAGAGTCATGCCAGAGGGGGTTGGCGGCGGCGTCGACAGAGAGCAGCGCGGGCGCGCGGCGAGCTCGCGGCCAGCGCGTCGAGGACATGAGCGCGGGCCGGCGCCGCCAGCGCGACGCGCACGACCAAGCGTCCCAACAGTAGCCGCCGCCCTCCAGGTATACAACCCAGTGCTCGCTGTTGCTGCCTCGACGGATGTAGTAACTGGAAAATAACATGGATGTCTCAGAGCCGTGTTCATTCTAACGATAAGATCAAGTCCTAAAAACAAAATTGATTCAATGACATTAAACAGTTAGGTACTTCTACTGTCAACTAAGTAGTTGAGGGTAATCAACAAGAACATGAATCAAAATCTAAAGTAACAAGGCTAGACTCTACCGTTAAGGAAATTAACAAGAAGTTAAACAAAACCTAATTTAGGATGGTTTAATTAGTTACTTATTAAAAACATAGCCTTGATGAGTAGAGCCAAACCCAAACAATAATGAGCAAAGTTTTAATTAAATTCCAGACAGAAAAACAAAGATACTAATCTTTATTTAACTAAACTCTCGCAAAGTATCAAGGTTGGTCCTAAGCTGTTCTACCTAGCAGCAGGTTTTTTTTTTTTATAGTGGTCTTCAAGATGACCTCACTCCACCTGATGGGAAGCAGTCGTGAGGTCCAGATATGGGGTTGACAAGCACAGTCATTGAAAACTACTTTGCTGGTCAATCTCATTTTGAAGGCCTGCATAAATGCCTTTTCACGCCCCGCTTAAAAAACCCGGGATTGTAGGAAGAAGGAAACACATGCGCTGGAAGAGCGTTCCACGTCTGGATAGTAGGTACGACACAGGAACGAATCACCGAACCTTTTGGTGCGGGCCGACAGTCGCTGGATCGTGTGTGGATGTTGAGGTTATTTGTAACTTAGTATTGGAGCAAGTGGTCTTTAGTGAAAATCCAATCAAATTAAATAAAAAAACGTAAAGGTTCTTCATCCGTCTTCAACGGAATATAACTACGAGTAGTATGGAAACAAGACAAGTGTAGCCCCACACCGGTGTTAAAGTCACATTATGCTTTTGTGAGTGTATTCAACATATTGTTGGTATGACATTTTAAAAGTATTATTTTCAGGTTTAACTAATTGAACGGATTTTTGATTTCGTAATCAATTAGAAATTGTTTTTATCTTGAATCCTAGGACAAATACTGTAGTCATGTGAAGATAAAAAATGTATCTAGATTGACTCTGAATAATCCTGATCAAAAAAGTAAGTAAATGGCAGCCATAGTCCGGTCGACGGAGGGAAACCACTATTAATAAGAAATTAATAATTTACTTACCCAGCAGGGGTGCCATCGTTGCAAGTGAGCGTAGAGTTGGAGAGCCACACCAACTTGAGGCTGTCGGGAGGAGACGCGCTCTCACTCACTGTCGGCAATACAGCCTGCGGCACAGATAAACTACGTTAGGACAATAATTAAGAGTACGATCAAATTGAAAAGATTACACGTGTTCAATTGTAGCTCATCGGGAGTGTTAGCGGGGGTTGCTGAAGTTCAATTCGGTTACACAAGATAGACCTACAACGTCGCCAACGCGCTGTGAATACCGTGTGGTTCTGCGGGTATTGCCAAAATTTTAAAAGAGCGACTTGATAACAGGGACTGAATAGATTCACTTATTTTTTTGTATATTTTGATTTTATGTGTTATTTTTTGAGCTTTTTTTTAGGTAGTTAATTTACTTTATTCATTAAAAATACGCTAGCGCACGTCACAATATTATGGTAGGCACGAGTGGAACTACAAGTGTAGAAGTCATTATTGTGCGCGAAAATAAGAACTATCCTTTAATGACATACTTTTAGGATATTTTAAAATATTTAAAAAACCGATGAAGACGTATTTAGTTTTATATTGTTCTGTTGCAAGTACTTCCCAATTTTGGAAAAAAGCTATTGAGCTTATTAAATTAAATTTAGAGAGTACTTGCAAAGTCCTCATTTATATCTCTGGCCCTGGGGGGCATGGCAAGTATAGTAGGAGTACTAGTGTAGGAGAGAGTTCTCCGGAATCACTTCTTACTTTTTTGGCAAACTTTAACAGATGTGCTTTTGACAGCTAGACCGCTTTTACTTCGCACTTGGTGCCAACTAGAATGGTGCGAGTTATTCCGGTTGGATCACACATATCTGATACCTTGGGGGATCCGTTTGTTTTATATTTGATGAAATACCATTAATTGTCATTTTGACTAGTCGCCGATTATATGGTGGTCCAAAATTACTGCCGTGTTTCCCTAGACTACCCCCCCCCAGATGTTGATCGAAGGAGACAATTACTGAAAGTTTCTTTACGCTTTTAATTTTTTCGTCTGTGCCTGTACAAACATTTACTGATTAAAGATTTCTTGGAAAAATGGCTCGACGAAAATCAACAACGTTTTTTTTTAATTTAATGTTCTGTTCTTATCTAATGATGAGTAACTTGTCATGAGACATTGATAATATTTAAACAACTAGTGAGAATTAATATTTTCTATCTACTTAAATAGATATCAATAATATGATCAATTGAACAAAAACTTGCTAACTACCCCAATTTGCCAGTAATTCGTCAATCACAAAACTTAAATATGAAAATGTTCACCCTATTCTTTTTTACGTGAGTTACAATTTCTGCAACATTTCTCTTTTACTAGGTAATAACCCGCAAATGCAACAAAGTACCAACTCGTACTACAGGTATTTAAACGAGGAGCGAAAACATGCAGTCTGAATTTTGTGTCGCCTTGCAAGTTTTCTGCCGGCTTTTTGATAGCACTATTTCAAATAGCAAACAACCTATGCGTTTTTTCTTTGAGATACTAGACAACGGACAAACATTAAGAAATATGTTACGTACGTTTTGAAATACGTTAGACACATAGGAAACACCTAGATTATTGAAAAACACGGTAACAAACCAGTATGTTCATACACACATTTTTTTGCGCTGTACGAGGATCGAACCTATAGCCGCCAGTGTAGAATCCAACTTCTTAACCATTACACTAAATCAGTCATCTAAATAATAATACCATATTGCCTGTAAACTTTAACCATCACGAAGGGTTAGCCATTGTCAACGGTTCCTGAGTTTCGGTGGCCGTTTGGGCAGTTACGCGAAAGTTTTATCATTTAGGTACCGCTAGGCACGATAACGTCTGCCTGCGATGCCTAAGCCTACCCTTCTCCTGGGGGAGGCTCGAGATTAACTCAATTTTCCAAGTCGTAAAATTTATAATTTAACGTTGGTACGCCTTACCTACGGTAGTAATGCTTTGCTTATTTTATTTTATTTCTTAGACACAACTTTTTACCCGATGGCGAAGCGAAGGAGAGTTCAGATTTTGACTAGTTCATATGGTTATTTACTTAAGTATGGATGTTTAGTATCGTCGTATCGTCTTAACTTCTAAACTACCTATTCTGTAGGTGTTATACTGACCGTTAACATCACTTTGAATAGGTAATAAATGCATTAAAATTTATAGCGTGTAAATATCAACATGCTTATTTATTTAAAGATAAACATTGAATAGATTGTACATAATAATTTCAGATGGCAATATATTATTGTTTCATACTCTTTGAAACGTTATTGTTTACAGTTGGGTTCAATTTTTGAATTTACATTTAATATGTTCTCTACCTACCTACGTTTAAAATCGTTAGTTTCTGCAGACATTATTTTTATGTAACGTAAACATTTTTGTTAATTTCGCCTCTATAAATTCATACAAATATTTTTGATTTGAAAATATGTTATTATCGTCACAAATATCTAGCATACAGCTACCGTCCGTTTCAGGTTTTTTAAATTAATCACATTTGTTATTGGTACTACAACCCGCAGCACAGCAGCCTATTCGATTTTAGATTAAGTAGGTTTTTCATGTAAGAACCCATGAGGTTCCGGGTTCAGTCTTCGACAATCCACGTAACCGTGTGTTTGTTATAATGAAATATACATATACACCCTAAAAGCCCCCAGCAACCTGGATAACAGGTGTAGACACCCGCAGTAGAGTTCGCATACGATACCACTACGCTTGACGTAGTGTGAGCTTCTAAGGGTTATGTTCACCAAGTTTGTGAATGTTCACAGAAATGGAACAATTAAGAATAAATAAGATATCTAATAGATAACTTCTAATTCAAGAATCATTGACTTCTGCATTTTTATCTGCAAAAGCTCATCTTGATTCGCGCACTAACAAAACACTCATTGATAACAGCACAAACAAACACAAAACAAAACAATGCGTACACAGAGTGTCCAAGCGATCCAGCTGCGGAGAGCCGCCCTCATTACTCCCAGCCGTGGGCAGCGTGGGGATAGTGGGCAAACGGTCGCGAGCGCATACAGAGAGCTAGCGCACACCCCATACTGGCAGCCGCGCGCGCACCACTGGGCCTGGCCCGGGGCGCACGGTAGCGGCGCGCTGTTTACAAAATAAAGCCTCTATTTAGAGCGAGGGCGAAGGGCCGGACGACTGCGCGCGGCGTCGAACCGAATAAAGGTGAGCGGCTCGTTTGTGTGGCAGGGGCGGCGAGACCGGCTCCGCGGCGAGATCAAACGCGCCGCAGATCAAAGGGGCCGCCGCGCGATCGGCATCCGTCATTATTATTATGCAAGCATTACGAGGCGCGCGTGACTCAGGCGAGAGGAGCACGCGAGCTGCGCGGGCGCCGCGACCTCCCCCGCGCTCCCCCCGACCGCCTACCCCCACCTGTCAACAGGCAAGGAGAAACAGCCCCGGGACGGGCATTGCCATATCAACACATCTTTGCTTCTTTCGTTACTTTTCCTAATGCATGTACGAGTAGGGGGAGATTTTTCAAACGGGAGAAAAGGTACAGCTACTTTTGGAACTTCAAAATGCAAAGCAGTTCTACAAGGTTTTCATAAGAAGTTGATTATAAGTCATGTTTGTTAGTTTGTAAATAGCTCCTTAACAGCCCGAGCCACCAACCCAGACCAACCCCTATTTTTTTTTATTTTTGCAGACTTTTCCTGTCAGATGTATTGAATGTTGTACCTATGTCTACGTTTCCGATATTCTCTCTTATATCGAGTGCCGGATCAAGTCTGCGCGGGACCCGTAACAAATCCAAGCTTTCATAGTCAGTTTTGCAGGTACCTGCTGGGCACGTGGGGCCCCTTTCTACGCTGATTCCGCAGCATTTGCTACTTCTGGAACTATAGGTTACTCCGGCAATTGGGGGAGTGCGTAGAAGGCTTCGTGTCAGTCACCGCAGTTTCCCCCAACACGGTCGATGAGAGGGATTCCCGGAGTTTTTAGTGGGTATGCCAGTCGGTGTCACCTTACCAGTGGTGAGTCCCACATAACTCGACCGCAATCCGGGCCAAAAAAAAATAATAATCCGGCACTGCTTTTAGCTTACTGATGTAATCGTCAGTACAAGTCAGTCTTGACGTTTCTGTCGCTTTTTTTATGGGAAACCAAATTTGGCCGCAACCACAACTAGCAGGTAGGGAAAAGTAACCAGTGTCTGGCCACTTAAAACGTTCGCAGGCTTACAGAGAAATCAATACACAGAGGAATCAATATGCCTCTTTTAGTCAGGTCGAGACTGTGAATAAAATCAAAACTACATTGCTAAATTCTGATGATGCCTATTTTTATACGAAATACCATTTTTTGCAAAGACATGATCCAGCAGTATCCAACCGCCATAGCCTTTTCATTCCTTGTCTCTGGCTCCCTGACAGACTACTAGCGGACAACACGCGTGCTCTTGCCTATGTACTTTCAAATGCGGACTGAAACCTTATTTATACTAAGCGAAGTCAGTTGTGTAAGTAATTAAAAATACTCCTCAAAACTATCACTTACTGCGTCAAAATCACATGAGTATTTAAATTGTATTTAAAACCCTACCTGATCATAGGGGCGGGCCGGAGCACTGGAGGGTTTACCTTACCTTCAGTGCAGCTGCTGGCAACAATGTCGAGCGAATACCACTCAACTCTTTCGTTTTTCTCGCTTTTAACATAATTCGTAGCGTGTTCAATTTTATAACTTTGTTTAGCGATCGAAGGCAGGTACGAGAACTGAGTTGTTTACATTCTAAATTTGCACCCTCTTTCTAATGGGAGGCACAATGTGCTGGTAACAATGGTAACAAACTTTTTGATATTTTACTTTCAATAACAAACTTCTAGGAACTTCGTTTCGAATCATCTACAAAAATTACTATAGCTTTACATGTCAAAGCTTTCTAAGCTCTCGCATTTGTGCGGCTTGAAATCTTCATAGGAAATTAGTTAGGTACTGAATAAATTATGAAGTTTACAAGGAATTTCGAAAACAGGATTTCAAGACTTCATTTGATTCGAAGCATGTAATTGTCGATCATTTCCGAGTACTTTCGTTAACCTGACATTAAGGGCTGCGTGTAGTGTGGCCAACGTTTGCCTAACAGCTAGGAAAAGCTGGTTATTCACCTATTTCTTAATCCTTTTTCCAAAATGAGTTGAAAGTCAACACTAGCATTGGGTAAATAATTCAACTTTAAAACCAGTTTGCTTTACAAAATAGAGATCGGCAAATGACGTTGCACCTACCTGAGCTAAGTAGAACTTAGTTTAATGAAATTCTAAATCTAAAATCTAAATCAGCCCGTTCCGTCCCACTGCAGGGCAAAGGCCTCTCCTCCCAATCTCCATCCCACACGGTCTAAGGCCAATGTCGGCCAATCTCTCTCACAGGAATCCAATTCGTCGCGCCACCTTCTCCTAGGCCTTTCGCACAGCCGCTGCCCGTTTGGGACCCAGTATGTCGCTATCCCCGCCCACAGCTCTGCCGGCATGCGGCTGACGTGTCCAGCCCAGTTCCACTTGAGCTTGGCGGCTGTTTGGCCCACGTCAGCGATTCCCGTTTTGGAGCGCAATACCGAATTTTTAATACGGTCAACGAGTTTGACCCCCAGAATACTGCGCTCCATTGCTCGCTGGCAAACCCCAAGGGCGGACTTCTGACGGTTTGTTAATGACCATGTCTGCGCTCCGTAGGTGAGGGCATGACATTCACTTATCTAGAATTTTTCTGAGTCACTAAGTACCACACAGACTGACTGCACTAAACTTTTGCACAAATTGTTTGTTTTTCTTGCTTTTAACAATGAGTGAACAATTACAATTCAACAATTAAATGCCTTTAAACAGTAGATCCCATAGTTAAGTTACATCTGAAACGGACATCTGCCTTGTACAGAAAACGCTTAACGTGTCGCTCCCGTCACGTGCCAGGTCGCTTTTCGCCCTAAACATAATTTGTCCGATTGTGATTTTCAGGTAACGCCCTAGGCTGAGGTCTGTGCGCCCCTCTTGAGCTCTTAGGCACGGGACTTCAAATATTAGAGTGATAGCCTTTTGCGCTTTTCCTATAATCTGGTAGAAGCCATCAGCAGCCCTAAAAAACCTTAAATATGAATAACCTTCAACATATCCATTCAGTACTTGTAGTACAATATATTTACAAAATACGCTACAAACTTTATGCAAATACAACTACACCTAGGGAGAAAAATTACCCAAATTAAAGTGTACAAACAAAGGCAATTTGCGATGTATAAGCCAGGCTTGTCCGGCTCCCGCCGCCGCGTGGTCACCCAGTTAAGTAGAATATAATTGGCGGCGGGCGGCAGGCGCTCAAAGCTTGTACCTGCCTGTAAAAATGCTATCATAAAGGCGCACCGCCACAATAAGCCCTTTGACAGTTGGTACCCACCTTTATGATGCCGACTCTGATATACGACCCGAACTCATTAAACTTACTTTATCGACTCCCGATGCACCATCTCGCGATCCGGATAGTAAATCAACCCGTCTAAAAGTATACCATCCAGCGCACAAACAGGGCGGAAAGAATAAACCGTTTAAGCCATTCAAAATCTTTATAGCTTATTATTCAATCCCATTACTTAGTGGAACGGCCTTTTTAAAAGCGCTTTTAATATAAAAGACTATTATAATGCTCATTTTCCATAACAATGAACATCTCATTTTTTCGTAGAATCTGATCGTTAATTCACTGATGATTTAAATTATTGTTAAATGAACGAAAGCTTTGTATTGAAGGCTCTATGGATTATGTTTTATGTCGAGTTTTTTTGCTGTCAATTATAATTGTATATTTTTTGTGTAAATTATAATGATCTGCAGCTGTTTGGCGAATGAGGAACTTTCAAAATAGAACCCATATAAGCTTCTAGGAGTGAATTGGTCATCCACCACCAGACGCTACGTCGTGATGACCATATTATGAGTATTAAGCCACAAATTAAAAAGCCTAATGAGAGTTCCTACGTTCTATTTTTGATTTTCGTTGACGTTTTTCATGTTTTTTTGTAGATTTGATGTCATTTGTTTTGCTTTCCGTTGGTTCAAAAGACACATCTAAAAATTGTAAGTGAACTTGAATTCGAAAGTCAAGTGGTCGTACCCTAAGAATAATAATGACGGATGTTTTTTTTAAGTCTAATTGCTTAAGCTTTTGCTATTAATATTAGGAACCATTAGCCGAAATTTTGTTAACCAATTCCTCAGCTAGGACTTTTATTCTTGGAGATACTTTGTTGTACTTTATTGTTTGTTAAGTCTATTAAAAAAAGTAAATATTTTTTTCATTACTCATACTCTGAAAGTAGGTCATTACTGACCTGAGAAGCGGGCTGAAAGTAACACTTTTCATCCCTAGGGAGAATCACTTTCAACTGACAGCTGTCAAATTATTTTTTTTAAAAACTAGTTATTTTTCACATATCTATTGAACCATGTTCCAACTTTCTATACAGCCACGATGTAAAATTGAAATAACTTAAAGTTAAGTATTGATCAGATAATATATATGCTTTAAATAACTTTATTATAATTTAGTTTCAACAATTCCTTTAAAATAACTTAGCTTTGAGCAAAATATTTAACATTTTTCCAATGATGAAAAAACTAAATAATGGCTGAATAGCGGGCCGGCCACAGAAAAAAAACAAAAAAAAAAGGCGGGAAAGCGGCAATTCGATCTTCACATATTTTCCTCATTTTTTTTTAGCTAATTCATGTTTTTATTTGTTCTTTCCTCGTATTTGTAATGAAAAGCACAGTGTTTACCTCGGGTGAAAGACTTATTTAGTCCCTCGAACTATTGGCGCCCTCACTTCGTTCCGGGCGCCAAACCCCGTCTCGGGACTGAATAAGTTACTTTCACCCCTAAGGTAACAATGTACTATTTATTCATTGTTACTATTGTTCGATTTCGTACTTAAACAATATCGTTCTCCATGAGACATACAGGAAAAGGCTTACGCGTGCATTTAACTTCGCACACATAGGTTCGAATTAAATGAATTAAGTAAGTAATTTACATTTTATCAGTAGTTAACGAGCGAACAATGATAACAGCTAATAAATTGCTAGTCACCTCGCGTCGAAGCCATAATGGTGGACTTTTTACAGAAGCGGGCCGCTGCTACCGGGGTCCGCACTGATGGACGCAAAAAATGTAGTGGTCATTCTCTTTGACGCCCAAGTACACTCGGCGACGCAACGCGTTTACCTGCATTAGCATGCAAAAAATGTTTGCTGCTTTTTGCGGGACAAGCTTTTACACCAAAAGTAAGAATTCAGCGTAGCGTAAGTCGTGTGAGCTTTTTTTACTAATTATTCTATCGGCCTTAAATAAGGGTCTACTCAGGTATGTATTCAGAATTAAAACCTTGTCGGTCATACTTATGAGAGCAGGTAGGGGTACTACAGAAATGAATGAGTGGTACCTTGGACTGTTTTTTAATTAATAGTAATTTATTTGGAATGAATTTAGAACGTAATAACTCGATTGAGTAAGAATCAAAATAGTAAAACGATTAGAACTGTTATTGAATTAAGCCACAAATCAAAACATGAAGATAATTTGACATTTCTGGGGCATTTGCAACAAGCCCTTCAAGATGATACTACTCCGATTGAAGGCTTGTATGATCGAGAGATCGAAATTTCCTAGAATCGACCGTTCCATATTTTCTAAAATTAATTGTTTAATATGTAGTACCAAAATGTCTTGCGTTTAAAATTAACAGCCTCGGGTAACAGCCGTGGGGTGGCGCCGCGGTCGGCCTCATTAGCAGACACTCTATTGTCACTTTCGCAACTAAACGGATTACCTTTACCGCATCTTACATAACCGGCTCTACATTTAACTACAGTCCGCAACTGTTGTATTATTTCAATTTGGGCTGAACGTAATCATAAATATTGCTTAAATTGTTTAAAAGGTTGCATGTGTTGTTATTCAGTCAAAATAATAAGTAGTTTTCAATTCGACTGACCCCTTGGTTGGTGCAATCAGGACAAAACATCGTGTGATGTAAGTACATTTTTTTTGCTTTGTCTGGATGTTATTATTTATTTAAGTAGGTACCTATAATATACAGATATCGAATAATATTTAGGTATGCTTATCTATAACGCGGGTAGTATAAAGTCCTTTAGAAGTAATAGTCCAGTAAAAACGGTTTAATTACCAGATATTTATGCAGGGCCGCGCTCTTAATCAGTGAGCTTTCTATGTAAGATATGAATATAAATTTGATGCTGAAAATTAGAATAAAAGCATGCTAATAATAAAGCGCTTGTGCATCCGACAGTCCCACATGAAGCATCGCAACCGACGTAGTAGAAACAGTACTCGTCGGGGCCCACAGCATCCGAATCACAATAAATCTGAGCCGATAAGTAGTCGGCCGGATTGTCGGCGCGGCGCGATCAAAGCGAGGCACATGAAACATGCCGCGCGCTAACAGGGCTGTCGATGATCTTGTCGAATAAGAGCAAGAGCCTCTTATTTGAATTAATACAAAAAGGTTCTAGAATGGCGACCCGTTCTGTGGGCAGGTTCTAGGAAGGTTCTAGGAAGCTGCTGGATGCGGACAGCGCAGGACCGATCGTTGTGGAGATCCTTCGGGGAAGCCTATGCCCAGCTGTAGGCTTCGTTCGGCTGACATGATGATGAAGGGTGACTACTATGGAAAGGTGGTAAAAACACATTCAGAAGTGTAAGCAATCTAAATAGAATGCACTGGTGGATGTGGGCTGGAATTGTTAACTAGAAGCTTTTAAGAAATGTCTTACAGAATCCTAGTGGTTTGACACCGGGGCCTATGACAATATGTTTGTACTAGGGATCCTCAAAACAAAGCTAAGACCTTCTTACAGATTGACTAAGTAGCCTCACCGGTGCAGAAGGTGTGCTCTCGTACAAATTGTTAATCGTAAAAAATACAAACTCGATATTTATTTGGATTTTCAGATATCTCAGCATCATATTTTGTTGTACACCACACCACATAAAACCGGTAAAGGTTTATCAGTACACAATCACACTCGCGTTTATTGGGTTTACAGCTCTTTGAAGTTTTACAAAACTTTGTAAGTGTTGCAACAGCATCTACTGCCGAAGGGGCTGACATGAGTTTTCGGCTAGCACCTGTGTAAATGGAATTATTTACATGGCTCAAGGGCCGAGGTACCTGTAGCTCAGTTGTAACAGTGGATCGACAACTAATGGACCACTCAGTTGGCACAACTGAAGATCAGCGTCTGGGCCTATGCTGAGTGGAGTCCGTCTAATTTTGGACATCGTGACACTGCTGTCTGTTGGAAATATTTGTTTGTTTTGCTACTGTTTTTGCCTCTTGTTTTGTTTGTTTTTATCTGTATGTTGCGATGTCCGATGTCAATAAACGTTATTTCTTTCTTTTTTTCCTAATGCTGCTAATGGGTAGGGTGCCGGCCGAAGAGATGTATTTTCCTGGTATCTCCGTGCTTTGGAAGGTAGGTACGTTAAGCAGTTCGTCCAGAAAGATGTCGCTAAATTACGCCTAGTTTAAAACCAAAGGCGGCTTGATAACATCTGACAACGACTTAATAAGCAAATCCACAGAGGGTCCACTATGAAAGTGGACCCTCAGATCGCTCCTTCCGCAACTTCCGAACCGGTGTTAGAGTTACGTTAAAAGTGTTTCTGACATTATTTTTACTTAACCTTTCATAAACACTTGTAAAAGTTTCGTTTGTGAAGCAAGAGGACATACCCACATAAAGGTATGGTTGGTTTGGGATTCCAAGATGTCATATGAACCCCTCACGTCCTCGGGGTTACTCGGGTAAATTGTAAGTAATAGCTCTTATAAATAAAAATAAATAAATGTTCCTAACGCGAATTTTTAGGCCAGCTTCATAAACAAAAGGAGCGATAGTAAAAATGTCCGTATTGGGACACATGCTCCTTAGGAGTTTGTTGGTAGCAAGTGTCCATGCGCGCAAATGCCTTCGCGTGAAACGTCTTTAGCGCAAGATGCAAAAATGACCGGGAGATATTAGTTTATAATATTATATTTGCTGTTACTCTCCTCTAAGCAGCCCTACCAGCCCCACTTCATTGGCCGACGCGTTTCCACCACCGGGCGTCACGGCCCTTTGTGCTCTGACGTTATAATTAATTCGATCACCGACGACAAACACGGCCGTGACCGAACCGATATGTGATTAAAATCTCCGCGAAGCCGCCGCCCGGCTTAGTGGAGGAGGCGGGTTTTTTTGGTCCTTCGTAGTTACCAGCATACACGGAATTCCGTTATTTGATTATGTCAGTAGCTTAAATGTGTGTAAGATATTATCTAAAAAAATATATAGGATGTAAGGAGCAACTATTTAAGGTAAACGAAATCAGAACAAAACGTACGATAAAACAAAATAGGAAGGGTTAAGGTGCTACCGACCGAATTATGAAAAGTACCCACCGGAAAACACAGCGGCACTTCATTTTCGTGGTGGGAGAGAAAATTAAACGTCATGTGCAATGGAAAAACTTGGGCGGTAACTCAATAACGCTTGCAAAAACCACATCCATTAATTTTTAATTTCCTAGACTTAGCATGGTATATTTTCAAAATCAGCCAGAATTTAACTATATTTTCATTAGATGTTGGTAATGAGGTTAATGAAAGCTTTGACCCTTTAATGTAACACTTATCTACATACAAATTAGGTAGGTCTTTAGGTAATCTTATCTTACCCTGCCTTCTCTTGAAGGTTTAAAACAATATGTTAGCTAACCTAAAACTTTTTTAACACCATGCTGTATGTACCTACAACTGATAAACATGACTTGACTTGACGACTGATCATGAGTCAAGTGATCTTTCGAGTGACATCGGTTTAAATGTTGTCTCCTGCTATGCTATTCTGGCTCTGCTACGCCAAATCTCATCTTGATCGTGCTCAGTAAAAAAAGGCCCTATTTGTATAGAAATATTCTTTTCACTCAAACGATCACATTCGCGTAATTATTGAGTTTTACGAAACAGCGAAATACTCTAATCATCTCACTTGTGAAGTGAGATGATAATGCATAATATCTAATGCCATCTCTGCTATGCAATATTCGTTAGCGTCAAACCTCATCTCCTTCTCCCTCAGGAGAAAACGCCAACTTGAATCTTCTATTCGCTTCATTTTGAATTAGGTAGTAGTACGCCAAAATGGATTCTCACTTCGAATTCGCACGTGTTATGTCCGAAGTTTGTGTTGATGACGGGTGGCATTCTAGCTTATATCATCTCACGTCTCGGTGCTTCACGCTTCCTTCAATCATCAATACGCTTCACTTTGAATTAGTATTTTCCCTCATTTTGGGAAGTAAAAATTATCGTAACAAATTATGAAATAAAGCTGACTCACGGCTAAAATACACCGGACCCATTCGTCCAATGCAGATTTTTCTGACATAAAATGAAATGTTATTTAATTGGATCACGATAGATTTGTCCGAAATTGACAAACATGCTTGGTATCCACGAACCAGCCATCACCATATAGATGTAGGTAGGACATTTTTGCTAAGCAAAGCGCCGGACCGTCCATTTTTAATTTCTGTCGTCTAAGCCACTGAAGTAGATTGAATAATATTTTCCTGACAGGCATTTAAAATTATAAATGAGCTCGATGTGCTGCAGTGGTTTCCCTGTAGAGCGTTACAGCCATTTATTTCTTGACGTGGTAATTATTTCGATTAGGGTAAGTGCTCCGGTGAGCGAACCCCCAGTGAATGAACAAAAGGCATGCTTTTCTTTAAAACAAGAAGGTATGCACATTGACATAACTAGAGGTTCTCTACTAAACATAAAATCTTGTTTTTAACATGATAAAAATTGATGAGTTCAAATGTGTTTGTCAAAATGCTTTGACTAAGGGTGGGAATTTAGGACTGACGTTCAGATTGTGCCTACTTACCTAATCTGACTTTTGGTACCTAGGTAGGTACTTTTTTATCAAATGAAGAATAAATACATAATGAACAGTGAGTGAATCAATGCCTAAGTTGGTGTCGCGAATGCGATCGGAGATCAACTGCCATCCAGAAGTAGAACCATCGTAATCATCAAAAACCATCGGTTAAAAATTATCAGACTTTTTTTGGAATTAACTACCAAACTATGCAGATTGTTAAGAATAATTATGAGGTAAATCCTGGCGCGCTTACCCTACGAGTGTCACCATGACGAAGGTGCTTGATTAAAACCAGCATTGATATTAACTCGCGGCCGATATTATTACTGTGGGCAGTCTTGTCAGGCAGGAAGCTCTTCTACATCGCAGTTAATATTAATATCTCTACATTTAAAGAAGAGACTAGTAAGGTAGAGATAGATATATTCTTTAATGCACACCAAAAACAACAATGATGTCAAATTAAGAATTACAGATTAAAGTGTGAGGGTCCCTGAACACGGACCACACCAACAGCCACAAACGCCGCGCCGAGAAGTCTGAAGCTTCTACTATGGAAGCTGAAGTGAGCCAGCCACTTGTGGCTTGTGGTCGTCACTTGCGGCCGGTAGCTACTACTTTTTTTAACCTATGCTTGCAGTGTCATAAGTATGTAGAATCGCGCAAGTGACGTGTGGCGGCGTTGTGTCGGCGTTCGTAGCGGCTGCGGACCACAAGAAGCGTGCAGCGTAGAATTGTAGTTTGTGGCGGCCACCGGCCGTTAACCGTGTGCGTATAAATAAGCGTGTCCATATAAATTTTACCTATAATTATGATATTACTCTTCAATCAGCAGGCGAGCGGGGCCAAGCTGTATTTGGATTGCGGGCTTCTAAACATAATCTAATTAAAAGAAGCATCGGGACGCGGAATAAAGGAAATCGTGTCAGTGATGTTGACTAATGGTTTAATAGGAGATCGATGCATCAAAATTTCGACATAAAATCGACCAATCGAATGTGTTTTTCAAAATGTTTTATAAGTAGACCGTCCTTACTTTAGTAGCTGGCAGGTAGTGGCCTCAAACGGAGAAGACTCATGAGTGGTAGGGGAGGCCCTGCAAATAGTACGGAAGTAAGGCGCACTGGAACTAGAACAAAAACAACACATTTGTAACTACAGGATTACCTGCTCTAGGCAAGGAAGCCAATTATTCTGTTCTCGTATACAAACAACCCAATCGGTTTTATTTCCATGGTTCCGCGGATAACTTTAACAAAACAAATCTACATTGGAGCGTCTCTCTTGCACTTCGTGGAACTTTAACTAGAGCTCAATTGGATCTAGAATGCGACTGAACTTGAGAGAAGTTTTAATTGGCGAAGATGGAAAGAGGCTAGTTTTTTTTCGATTCGAATGAAGCACAAATCAAGACCCACGACTTCTTAAACTCTTTTGAGAAAACTCGATAAATAAATATCCTTGGACATAGCGCCATCTAGCCCAAAGTGAGCTTATTAAAGTCCGTTTCTATGGGATGCTAGACAACGGATAAACATACTTAAATACTTTTTCTGTTGAAAATACATACTTAATATACATAGAAAACAACCAGACCAATACAAACAGAGATGTTCATGCACACAAATGTTTGTACTGTGCGGGGATCGAATCTGCGACCTTTGGTGTAGTAGCCGACTTCTCAACAATTACACCAAGACGGTCGTCAGTCGATAGTCTGGCAGGATGCGATATTTGTGTAGAAAGTAAAAATGAGACTAAACGTCTCCCGGACACGGGCCAAACGCCGGCACCGGCATAATTCCTAATTTTCATACATTTTAAACGGACTCACCGCACACGGTGGACGCCAGAGGCCGCCACATGCTACAAATGAAAACTACAGGAAACATGCCGGTAGCGGCAATAATTGCCGCTGCGGTAGATTTTACTTACCTACCCCCATATTCATAAAAAATTAAACAGCTCTTCAACCACACGTTATTTTTGTATCGCTTTGTCTCTTTCATTATTTTTGCTGCCGCTATCTGCGATTAAGTGACATAACACGACAATTACTAAAACTATGCTTTAGCGTTGCGTTCGTTTTTATGAAAAAGGGGGTTAGTCATTAAGTTATGCAATCATTCACTCGCTAACATAACCGTAGTGTCAGTGGTCGACTGACGATTGTATTCTACATTTAGCAAAAACAGTACAAATAAGGATCCTGTGTATGTTAATAAAAGTCATAACATTGTATTAAACAGTTTTATTTATAAATAAAGGAAGTCTTTTTAAAAAACAAGAGTTACATAAAATAAAAGCAATTATCTATGAATTACGTTTTATCTGATAATAACAAAAAAATATGGCAAAGAACAAAAACTAGATAAAATATAAGATAATAAAAAATAAAGGAAAATAGTAACAAGTTTTTTTTCAAACTGGGCAAGCGCAATAATATAAATAAAGTAAGGCACGACTTTCTATCACAGAACATAACATCTACAATTTACTTTATATTTGTTTCATACAAAAATACGCTTATCTTTTATATACAAATTTTATTCGTCTAACATAGAAGAAACATTTTAGATAGGCGCGCAAACTACAAAATACAATTTATTAAACTTCTTCAAACGATTTCGATTGTTAAATAAGGAATGTAAACAACACTGTTTTCATAAAATAAATCATAGAAAGGAAGTAGGTTCACAAATACCATTAATAATTTCAGAGTTGACTAAACATGTTTACTACAGAATTCGCCTAAAAATAATGAAACATCTATAGATACGTTTTTACTTATTTAATTAAAGAAATTGCAAGTGCCTTTTTGACAATTAGGCAGAACATTGTTTTTATACTGAAGTTTTAATAAAATTTAAAAATAATTTCATAAATAGATTTAAAAAGAAAATAAATAATAAACTCCCTAAAATATGGGTATCAACACGTAAAAAGGTATTTTCTTACGTATTGAGAGTATTTTTAACCGTGTCTATTTTTTCTTCTTTTTATTCAATAGTGCGTTTTTTTTTCGAAATATAGGCAAACTTAGCAATTAGTGAGATCTTAACCTGCATAATTGACTTTAGTGCCTATCCAAATGTTAGCTCCTTCTGAATAATTATTGCTAAAGGTTGTCGCGAAGATAATTCTCCACTTTATTAATTTAGCTTCGAGATTCTCAAGATAAACTCAAGCATTCACTCCAAACAATATTCAAAGTAATTTTGTGCGATGGAGCAACTATTATCAGTCTATTCATATTGCCTACAGTTACAGTAAAAAGCTCTGGTAATGCAAGCCAAAGTATTTATTTAAATACTTCAAAATCTCTACTTAATGGTACATTACTAATAAAAACAGCAGTATCAAAACATTACGTTATACTTGTTGTATAGCACCTCATTCTTACTCGAACACATGTTTTTACGAAATAGTGTTTACTTCCTCTACTCTTTCAACTTTCATTCCACATATAAATTCTACTTATAGGTAATTATTAAATAGGTATTTTATAAATTAGCACTTTCATTCGTAGATTACTCCTCGTTTATTCTACACACAACAAATTCATATGAACAGTACTCATTCGTACCACACAGCCAAAACATGATTATGCGTTATACATCCAAGCACGAAGGTTAGAAATATCAACCAAGTGAGAAGAATTGTTTACTAGGCATTTTTTGTCTTAACTTCTTAAGGAACTCCCGCGCTTGCTTGTCGCCTTGACGAGTCTCCAACGCTTTTATTGCTTCGCCATCTGTCGGACAAAAATGGAACTTTATGACAAATATTATTTAAGGTCCTATTAAAATGTTAAAAATCGAAATTCTTCGGCCAGTTTTAATATCAAATAAAAAGAGGATCTTTTAAGAAATATGACCGTTCGAAACTTAGGGTAATAAAATTTTAACATCATTTACAGTTAGTACTTAACAGCCTGGTAGTTTGAAAATACAAATCCCTCGCACATCAACTTTTTATGGAGATATAAATTACTATAATCGTTATAAAGTCAATAAAACGAGCTATGCAATAATCGCATTTCAACATAAAATACTTATGCTTACGCACACTTTGACAAATGCATTACCTGTATGTTGCGTAGTCGGTTCTTATAATAAATACTTACGGAAAGTACTTTGACACTTCTAGTAAATCATCATTTAGCTTATTTACTGTCCATTAAACTTACATTGTTGAGTTCATTATAACGTTCAGCCATAAATATGAAAATTTAACTACTATGATGATATTTTAAAAGGTTGTTTTTACCCAAGCAACAGGGATAAGAACGGAGGCTCGACCCTCACTATAGGTTTTTTTCGAAATATATCACTTTTTTTTTTTGGAAATAATAAAAAAAATCTAAGCATGATTCGAATGAAATATATTTTGAAAAACTTGCTAAGTTTTGAAATAAACGGCCCTGGCGTACGCACCTATAATTTGACCGTGTGTACAAGACAGTATGATTATTTACTAGAGCGTAAACGAGACATACATGTTGCGCAGTGTCGTCTCAAACTGTCAATGCTTTGCTCAGGTGTTAGAAGTTCTGATTTCGGGTAAAACTTTTTTAGCACAAGTAACCTGTCTACGTCTTTTCTATTACAATATCATTGATTCAGGGGGTTAAACTACACAATCTTGACCAACCTAGACTGGTAGGCTTCGTGAGTGGTAGCAACTGCTGCGGTAGGCTGCTAATAGGCGCGGGCGTGTCCGGAACCTCGCTGAGATGCAGGTAGGCCTCTCCCACGAAGGTGTTGCTCACGCTGAACATGTCCTTGTCCTTGATCACGAAGTGCATCAGGCCGTCTGTCACCCGCCGCTGCTCCGGAGTTAGGGGGCTAGATTTGATGAAAGATTAACAGTATAGAAACAGATACATCTTTTACTTCAGAAGTTAGAGTTCAAATTAAAATAAATGTCATACATTTCTTTCAACCATTGATTTGTAGTTAAATAGTTTTGCCAATCAAAACGGTCAGTCGTTAAGCCTAGTCGGTGGACCTTAGAGCGGCTGGATAAAACCTGACACTAAGACTGAGATTGGTACTGGGCCCTCGTGTTGCAGGTCAAACTGTTTTGTTTTTAAAAAAGGATTTTGTTTTTTTTGTAAGCTTCACTACAATATTAGATATTTATAAACGCTAAATAGCTGAAAGCCATGTGAAGATCGAAGCTATATCACTAATTAATAAACCAGTATCAACCGACGACACATTGATTGTTTGTGTCATGATTATTGACACAATGAATGTGCTTTGAATAATTTAATAATGCAATTAATATACATCGCGATGAGTAACCTGGTTATTTATTAATTTATTCTGTACTAGCACATGCCACTTGTAAGTAATTGTTAAGTATGACAATACGATCAACATTAAATCATCATCAAAGATTTAAACAACAACAACACGCAATTTAAGTTGTTAATAAAACATATGGAAGGGATTGGCAACAGCACACGCTTAATTGACAGCAAAATGACATCGAACAATTACTATGCGCATGGATTTAAAAGGTCTCATCTAAATAATTATTCAACTTTTTTTTTGATCATTACAGAGTTGCGTAGAAACTCAGTGTCGTGTTTCTCTTGCAATCTATATTATATTCGACTTAAGATTAGGGTTATTTGTTTTTCGACTTTAATTACGTTTGTCACACCACGCCTAGTTTACTTTCCTGCATACTCTTATGGTTGACTGGTAGAGAATGCCTTATCGGTTATAAGTCCGCCCTTTTGCAGACCGCCTACTGTACTCTGCGTACTCTTATGGTTGACTGGTGAACAATTCCTTAGTAAGTTCATCTTTTCTACCGAATGTCACAAGTCAAGTGTAAACTTTGACAGTTCATATCACCTAATGCCAGTGCACTGAAGGTAATTTTTATACCGCAGTGTAACGCTTGAAGTGTGACACAATTTCTGCAATAAATAAACAAATCTTGAAACACTTACATGACAAACATCTCGTCGTATAGCGGGAAGAGGTTCTTGTTGTGTGTTTGTGTTTTTGGCTTGACGATGTTGGCGAACGAGTCCTCGGGCAGCAAGGACATTCGCACGTAGGAGTCACAGAGGCCTGGGGCAACAGATCAGGCTTGAGATACATAATATTAAGATGGCAGAACGAGAAGAATATAAATTCGTTCCAGATTCGAAATGAATGAAAATACAGACAAAGAAAGCTATACTATGTAATTAAACACATATTTAACAGAACGAATTCTAAAATTACTTATTAATAGAGCGAATAAAAATTTTGTAAAGTAATTCAATAAGAAGTTTAAGCGATACCAATCGTACGACCAACAATTATTGTTGTAGCAAACGCGACAACAAAACAAAATAAAGTTAATTTAGGTATTTTAGAATGACTATAAATAAATTTAATCTACTTAAGTGTTTTCTCGGAAATAAACAAAACGAATAATAACATTATCATCACGTGTGAAAATCACGATGACCCACAGACTTCAAGTAGATATAAATCATTATACATGAGTATATGATAACAAAGTATTCCCAAGATTCACTCTGTCCACTTGAGTGAAGTGAAGGACTTTAGTTATTATTAGATTGATGTATGAATAATTTATTACTACTTCATTCGTACTTGTATTACTATGTGTATTAGGTATCTATTGCAAAATAGTTCTAAAGATCAACTTCAAGTTCAGTATTATTTACATAACGTTTTATTGGAATCGTAAATAATCTGAAAATTGACTTTTGATTCATTGACTATCCTAATGTATTATTTATAAAGTACTGCAAAAGTGCTTACCATTAGAATCTGTAGGCAATAAATTTCTTGCATTCATAATTTCCACCTTCAAATTGTCTTCGATGAACTGCGCTCTCACAGTCAGCATACCAAACTTGGGGTCCTGACAAGCCTGCTGCTCCTGCCACCTCTCCAGGTAGTACTGGTGGATCAGTTCTCTAGTCTCCATGCCGTGAAGCTTTAGCAAGTACTCAACTCTCTTCAAAGTATCCGACAAGTACATCTCTTTGCTATCTTGACGGAACGATTGTATCATAATCTTGAGACATTCGTGGAGATTCGAAAAGAAACTAGGCGGCCGACGTTTCTGCAAGATTTAGACACGTTAGAACGCGGTGAAGCTTTAGACAAAGTAGTCTTGTGCAGCCATAACCACGATGCAGATACAATTTGAAAATCAGGCTGGACGATAGAAACAGAAGACAGACTTTTCTAATTACAGGAAATAATTAAAATACATAGAATTATAATAATTTGGAAGAAGTGACGACACATACATTTCAGTTACACGCTATGTGGAAAATAATACCCGAAAATTTACAAAAGAAACAAATTATTATGAAGAAATAAGACAGACATTTTCTTGATATACCATCACCAAAATCAAATTTAGAGTATTAGTTGTTATTATGTTTTTTTTACTATAATATGAAACTGTATGAAGTGTTGATAAAATAATCTCTCTGTTTCTGCATATACGACTAGGTAATACCATCACCATGCATAAATATTAGAAAATGCTGTATGGATACTGGAAAAATGTAAACATGCTTATATTGCATGATTGGGTTTTAATTATGGCATGCAATGACTTCAAATTATTTATAGAGACCACTTTTATTTATAAAAGATAATTATAGAACATTCTGATAACTGAAAAACTGCTACGTTTTATTTTTTTCCTGTTAGGGGACCGAAATAACATATCATTAATTAGTCAATATCTACAGAAATTTAAGGAGATTTAAGAACTCAGGTTGGTATGAAATGTTGCAGGAAGCTTCGCACTTACTAAATATAACATGCCGTAATATGTCCTATGCGACAGTAACACAACAGATAATATATTTGAGAATAACGCCAACTGGTTCATAGACCGAAGCTTACAAACAGCAACATAGGTAACACATAACATAATGTACAGGGTGCTATCTAAATGTAGGCTTTACCACTTTCTCTAAGTGGGCGGCGTCCGATTTGCTCAAGCGGCGAGGATCGATATATCGAGATATCTTTGCTCTCCGGTGCTATTGAACAACAATAAAGTATTATCAACTAATATCTAAGTTATCAAATGAAATAAATAGTTTTTATAACTAAATAAAATATATATAAGTAACGTTTATCTACTAATATTGTGCATGTGCACACTTCTAAGTAATATTGCAGTAGCGTGCGTAAATGCAATATTATTTACCCGAAAAATTACAGGTACATAGCCGGGAGATACTTTGTGTTTGCCAAAATATCTACGTCTAATCAAGCTGATACGGGAGGCGACTGTCTCTTTCTACAAAACGAATGTTAGTAATTAGTTTTGATATTATTAGAACAGTTATTACAAGTACATAAACTAATTAAGAACCCAGTGAACAGCTACTTTTATTTAAAAGGAAAATAATAAATAAAATATCTAAGTTTATAAATATTTCTCCATCATTATTTACATGTATATATATTTATTTCACTGAATCCCATTTAAGTGTAGATCGAATAATAGTTAGGAATGATACAATACGAAAAGATTAAGTGTTAACACTATGCATATCTACAGCTAGTTGTTAGCAATTATTTAATATTAATATGTTTAACCGTAACAACAAACTTACACAAACCATTTTTCAAAAAGAAATACAGTTTTGTAACTGACTATTTCCGCTGAAGACTTCAGATGAAATAACGTTGATAAAAGAACCGTCTATGAATAAGTTTGTTGCCCTTTTACGTTTTATTTTATAGTTAGTCTATTCTGCACAGCTCATCGGTGCGAAGGTTTGAGGTAAGGAAGGTTTTGAGTTTAGAAAATATAATATCCTTTTAAGAGAATTCCAGCTTCAACAAATTTATGTACACAGACGCGATGACCTGCGCAGTTGTGGTCTATTTTAGTAAGAACATCAAAACATTTATAGCCGATACATACCTCCAAGTTGACCTGTATAAGTTCGTATAGCACCTCTCCGAGCTGCTCCCACACTATATCGAGGGTTCTGGAGAAGTTTTCGTTGTTGAGGTGTTGGTAGAGAGTGTCGAGGTTGGCCTCCAGGTAACGCATAACGCGGTCCATACTGGAGCAATCTTGATGAAGTAGTTCTGCCCCTTCCACTAGGAATCGTCGGATTGATGGCATCATCTACAATAGACATTATGACTTTTTTAATGATTTGCGGTAGCTAACAGCGTATACATTTACAGCTAAAAGCACATATCATTCATTTTTCTTAATAATAACAATATAATGACTGTTAGGAATTAGGTAATCAGAAAGTTTCTGCAATAACTTTTTTATGGCATTTAATTTTGAGCAATGTGGCTGATCAAACTCTAGTCATCTAGATAGTCTAGATAGGTATTATCTGACGTTAGTGTCACCCAAAGGACAGAGCGAAGGATTCGAGTACTCCTTATTGCGTTTGTGAAACATTCTGAGACTAGCGGAGTACTTTTTTCATTTTCATTTTAGCAGAATTTTGCTAAATTATTTGAGGTTTGCTTTACTCACCCTCTTTACCATGACTTCCAAAAGGTCCACAATTTTGTTCTTCACTGTATCTATCGCGTTAGCAATAACGTTTTGTAAGGTGTCCTTGCATCTGAAAGAACACAGCTGGTTTAATAATACTGTGAAGCATTCAAAAGTTTTGGCTTGATTGCCCTACACCGTTAAAAAAAACTACGCACAACGGCGGCAGACACGCTCCTTACTGGGGTTTTAATTACCTCGGTAAAATGTGGGCTTCTGAATGTTACGTTCGCCATGGCGAAAACAATCAGTGTGCCTAAACCTTGGGATATAGTCTTGCCTCCTTATTCATAAAAACTTAAACAGCTCTTATAGAACACGATAACTTTTGTATCGCTTTGTATCGCTTGTCTTGTTGCTGCCGTCATTTGCGAGTAAGTGACAGAACACGTCAATAGCTTAAACAATGCGTTAGCGTTGTTTTGGTTTTTATGAATAAGGGGGTTAAGCGTTATGTTACGACGAATGTTCTGGAGGTTGAACCCACAAATTATCAGATTTATAAGCAGACCCAAGCCAGAATTCAGCCCTGCCGTGCTATTTCGGCGGTGCACATTGGACATCACTTCACATCTCGGTGCTTCACGCTTACCTGAATCATCAATACGCTTTACTTTGAATTAGTATTTTCCCTCATTCTGTATGTGAATAATTTAAAAAAGTGATTTGCCTTAATCCTTTTTTTCAAACGATCACAGTTGCAAAGAAATTGAATTTAAAAGTTCACTCACACGAGCGAAGGGAGTTTTGGCGTCCGCCGGAATAGCATAGCAGAAAGGACAGAATGACTATTACCTCTGAGCCTCCATAGGGGTCCTAGCCTCGCACATGTTCTGTATGATCTCATCCATGCCCAGCTCCTCCACGAAGGGCTGCAGACTTTGCCGCACGTAGTCTATATTGTTGATGGCGACGCACCACTCCGTCGTGACCTCGAATCGGTCCTCATACACAGTACTCACGGCGCCGGAGTTGTCGACACGGCTCGCCATTTTGTCTGAGTAGAATACGCAGCAGCGGCAAATATCCTGAAGGAATAAGCGATCTTTGATGCAGGCAGTTTATAACTTCATCAATAATGGGGATATACCTTGAAGGACCAATTTGTGACAAATTCGAACATGGTCCTTTGAGCCGGATCTTATTTTAAATATGTTGTGAGCGGTATATGAGAAAATATTGAAATAAAATCGCTGCCAAAACTAAAACTTGACTCTACTAAAATCTTTTCAATGTGATATTGAACACTGATTCAGGCGTTTATACTAATATTTAGACATGACATGAGTATGAGCATGCATTTTCCAATTAATTCTAGCAACTTACATCAATAATTTTGGCCACGAAAGTGTAACAACCCTCCACATCCGGCCATGCTAGTTGCTGCCAGAAGATCTTGATCTGGTAGAAGATAGCAAGTGTGTCGACGCCCGAACTGCTGTACTTCACGTTGGTATCTACTGGTACAAGAGTATCCAGGTCCACAGCCTTCTCGATCCTGGTGAGGGCTTTGTAGGCCGCGATGTCTAACCACTGCGCTACTCCGCCGAAGAACCACGAGTGGAACTTGGAGATGGCGTAGTTGCTCCATTCGATCTCGTTCAAGCCTTGCCCTAACCTTGAAGGGAAGGAATTTAGAAGTTTTAGAAATAGTGTTAACGGCATGTTAAGTTAGAGTTAGAACTTTTTCTGGGCATAGTCGGAAAAATAATATCTTCATATCTTTATTTAGCTATTTCTAAAAGTTGCAGTTATAAAGTAGCCAACATTAAGATTTTATTGGAAAACTAATAGTGTGAATTTAGGCTTAATTTCCATCAAAGATGAGCGGAGCAAATGAGTTAAGCAGTTTTTTAAACAACCAACTGGATGCTAAAATGCGATTACTTAGATTGGTTGCTTAAACTCCAAACATCTCTGTTTCACTCAGAATTGGTGGACTATTTTCGTAATCGTCGTATCGTATTAGGGTTAAGTTTCACAGTTCCAAGTCATAAATACTCACGTTAAAAACCTCTGCAGCGTCAAGTACAGCTCAAACAGCGTAGTGCCCATGGCCAGTGGTGTCGAGCCTACTTGAGCTCCACCCAGGTTCGTGTCCCCGTTGAGGCCTCCCGCGAGATACACACTATTCGTCGAGCCTTGGTCGTATTGAAGCCGCTTCAGACTCTTGCACACTTGAATAACCTCTGGCTCGACTAAAGAAGCGATCTTGCTCTCGTATAAGCCGTATAAGGCTTTGGAGTAGGGGAATGACATCACTCTGGAAAATAAATGTTGAAATAAAGGATCACAATTAATAACATCTACATCTTAGGCACTTAGGCATATACCAATATGGGCCTTAAAATAACAATGGTTGCCAGTGGAACTTCTGTCTGTCACTGATCTTTTACGGTATGAAAGGAAATACAAGAACTAAGAGATGACGAAAACAAAAGACAAATCAATAATTTACATTGCCAGTCCGAAATACGATAGTCTATCCGATAGTCTTCACACAAAGACGCGGGTTCGAGTCCCGCCTGATGCCAAGACCGAATGCCTTTTTCTGGTTTTCCTATCTTTAGTAAGATGATAATGCATTATCCCTAATGCAAAAAAATAAAAGTTTAAGGTATATGCCTAAACATTGGTGAAACCAACCTGGCTGCCAGGTATAATATACCAGAGAAATTCGTCCGTTCTGTTAATGGTCTCGGTAGCATAATTGGTTAGTGCAGTCGCCCGGTTTGCGAAAGACGCGGGTTCGCGGGTCCCGCCTGATGCCAAGACCGAATGCCTTTTTCTAGTTTTCCTATCTTTAGTCTTCACACAGTTGAGAGAGGATTTTGTCCGGTGTACGATGTAAAGAATTAATAGCAAGAACTCAAACTTACTCAATAAACACCCTGTCATAATACTCGACAGCTCGCTGCAGATCTGACCGCACCAGCTGAATCACTCGTATCAGATGCTGAAGCCTCGACTCCTCAGTCTTGTCCTTGCATTCATTGTTATCCAATATATGGACGAACCAATCAGAGGCTCCTTGGATCACTGCCTGATTGAGAACTGTATGAATAGTCAGCTTCAAGTCTTCTCTCAACCAACCATATAAAGCCACTGGGAACAACTCCACAGTTTCTGGTGCGTCCAAAGCTGACAGTTTGTGAAGAACTTTTAGGACTTCTCTGAGCGTCTTCATGACTGTCTTGTCACCGGCTGTTTTCTTTCTTAACTTCCTGATGTGGCTGTAGCATGTTGGTAGTAGCTTTTTGGCGCCATCCCAGAATAGCTTGACATCCTCTTCGCCAACGAGGCCTGTAGTTATAAGTGAGATTTAAAATGAGACTAACATAAACAATGTCTATGTTACACGCATGAAATTTAAATTTACTGTTGGTCTGTTGACATAACACGACAAGAACTCCCTACTACCCGTCAGCAGAACTCATTATATTTCTCTTAAAATATCTAAAATGTAAACGGACCCGTGTTTTCGTACATTAAATTAGCCCCTAACTCTTAAGCTTTAGTATGCAGAAATGTATCGGATTAGTGACCAAATCGAATGTATTATCTACTCCTGTACAGCAAGTTTCAAGATTTCTTTCACCACCATACTACTTTTTTAAATTCATTTTCTTTCGCAATATTTCCTAATAGATAGGGTCAAATGTGAACTAAATATGTACAGTCATTATGATGTACAATTGAGGCAACTCTTCCGTTTTTATTTTGTTCTTGCCGGAGCAAGGAGGACTGACCGGAAATCCATAGCTTGACATGCCGTTGACTGTATCGAAGACTTGCATAGCCTTTACGAGGAGGCTAAAAACAACTAAGTTGGCCATTGCGAAAAGTGCACTATCCTACTTATATTATTAATGTGAAAGTTTGTATGTGTGGATATGCCGTGTTGCTCTTTCACGTAAATACACACATCAAAAGTGTCTAGGGATATCTCAAGCATTTTCATACAAAGTATAGCTATTGGGGAGGCTGTAAAAATTAAAATATTGATACCAACGTAGAAATTTTTAGGACACAGAAACTGCTATATCTGCCCTTTCAGATTGTATAAAGAAATTCATTGTGGTAGCATTATTGTACAATCGTAAGGACGTTAAAAAAAAGACAGATTTTTCTTTTAAAAGGTTTCAACATTTTAGCAAAATCAAAGGGCAAATATAGCAGTTTCTGTGTCCTAAAAATTTCTACGTTGGTATCAATATTTTAATTTTTACAGCCTCCCCAATAGCTATACTTTGTATGAAAATGCTTGAGATATCCCTAGACACTTTTGATGTGTGTACTACTGAATGGATTTGAATGAAACTTTAGTCTTGTACTAGTACCTTATAAACAAAATATCTAGTTACCGGAGTGCAGCGGTTTAGCCAGTTTCTCCAGCAGCAGGTTGAAGAGAGCGAAGCTGAGCGGATGGTCGGGCGTGACGGCGCAGAACACGGCCCACTGCGCGAGCGCATTATCTGTCTGCGCGAGCCTAACCATTACACCAAATCGGTCGGTTTTACCTAACAAAGCAACTGTCTATATAGTTACCGGAGTGCAGAGGTTTAGCCAGTTTCTCCAGCAGCAGGTTGAAGAGAGCGAAGCTGAGCGGATGGTCGGGCGTGACGGCGCAGAACACGGCCCACTGCGCGAGCGCGTTGTCGGTCTGCGCGAGCCCGCTCTGCGCTGCATGTTATGTGAGGATAAGAAACTGTTTATCTAGTTACCGGAGTGCAGAGGTTTAGTGAGTTTCTCCAGCAGCAGGTTGAAGAGAGCGAAGCTGAGCGGATGGTCGGGCGTGACGGCGCAGAACACGGCCCACTGCGCGAGTGCGTTGTCTGTCTGCGCGAGCCCTAACCATTACACCAAATCGGTCGGTTGTACCTAACAAATAAACTATCTAGTTACCGGAGTGCAGCGGTTTAGCCAGTTTCTCCAGCAGCAGGTTGAAGAGAGCGAAGCTGAGCGGATGGTCGGGCGTGACGGCGCAGAACACGGCCCACTGCGCGAGTGCGTTGTCTGTCTGCGCGAGCCCTAACCATTACACCAAATCGGTCGGTTGTACCTAACAAATAAACTATCTAGTTACCGGAGTGCAGCGGTTTAGCCAGTTTCTCCAGCAGCAGGTTGAAGAGAGCGAAGCTGAGCGGATGGTCGGGCGTGACGGCGCAGAATACGGCCCACTGCGCGAGTGCGTTGTCCGTCTGCGCAAACCCGCTTTGCGCCGCGTGTTGGGTGAGGATAGCCTCTACCGCCTTTTTTTTCTTACATATTTCTTCAAGTGTCGGAGACATACGAGCTGTCAGGCGCGTTATCGCCGAATCTTACTAGAATGACGGTAGATCGTTGCGATGGCTCAAATGCCAGAATGTCAATGGCCAAAATCGGTTTTTTTTAGCGCGAAAGACATAATTATACTTGGCCTAAGTTTTCCGCTCGGAACTGCTCCAATTTCCTGATGAGCTGAATCAGCTCCTCTAACACTCCAGGGGATAAGCCCACGCGGAAGAAGTCGCGGGCTGCCGCTAGTACCTTATAAAGAAACTATCTAGTTACCGGAGTGCAGCGGCTTAGCCAGTTTCTCCAGCAGCAGGTTGAAGAGAGCGAAGCTGAGCGGATGGTCGGGCGTGACGGCGCAGAACACGGCCCACTGCGCGAGCGCATTGTCGGTCTGCGCGAGGCCGCTCTGCGCCGCGTGTTGTGTGTTTATTTCTTCCAAAAGTCCACGCGGACAAAGTCGCGGGCTGCCGCTAGTACCTTATAAAGACACTATCTAGTTACCGGAGTGCAGCGGTTTAGTGAGTTTCTACAGCAGCAGGTTGAACAGAGCGAAGCTAATGGTCTGCTGCGTGAGCATCATCTCTAACTGCACTACAGTTCTAAGTTAATCAGGAGTTCATTTACCGGAGTGCAGAGGTTTAGTGAGTTTCTCCAGCAGCAGGTTGAACAGAGCGAAGCTAATGGTCTGCTGCGTGAGCATCATCTCTAACTGCACTACAGTTCTAAGTTAATCAGGAGTTCATTTACCGGAGTGCAGAGGTTTAGTGAGTTTCTCCAGCAGCAGATTGAAGAGAGCGAAGCTAAGAGTCTGCTGCGTGAGCATCATCTCTAACTGCACTACAGTTCTAAGTAAATCAGGAGTTCATTTACCGGAGTGCAGAGGTTTAGCCAGTTTCTCCAGCAGCAGATTGAAGAGAGCGAAGCTAAGAGTCTGCTGCGTGAGCATCATCTCTAACTGCACTACAGTTCTAAGTGAATCAGGAGTTCATTTACCGGAGTGCAGAGGTTTAGCCAGTTTCTCCAGCAGCAGATTGAAGAGAGCGAAGCTAAGAGTCTGCTGCGTGAGCATCATCTCTAACTGCACTACAGTTCTAAGTGAATCAGGAGTTCATTTACCGGAGTGCAGAGGTTTAGCCAGTTTCTCCAGCAGCAGATTGAAGAGAGCGAAGCTGAGCGGATGGTCGGGCGTGACGGCGCAGAACACGGCCCACTGCGCGAGCGCATTGTGTCTGTGCGAGCCCTAACTATTACACGAGATCGGTCGGTTTTACCTAGCAAAGAAACTGTCTAAGTTACCGGAGTGCAGCGGTTTAGCCAGTTTCTCCAGCAGCAGGTTGAAGAGAGCGAAGCTGAGCGGATGGTCGGGCGTGACGGCGCAGAACACGGCCCACTGCGCGAGCGCATTGTGTCTGTGCGAGCCCTAACTATTACACGAGATCGGTCGGTTTTACCTAGCAAAGAAACTGTCTAAGTTACCGGAGTGCAGCGGTTTAGCCAGTTTCTCCAGCAGCAGGTTGAAGAGAGCGAAGCTGAGCGGATGGTCGGGCGTGACGGCGCAGAACACGGCCCACTGCGCGAGCGCATTGTGTCTGTGCGAGCCCTAACTATTACACGAGATCGGTCGGTTTTACCTAGCAAAGAAACTGTCTAAGTTACCGGAGTGCAGCGGTTTAGCCAGTTTCTCCAGCAGCAGGTTGAAGAGAGCGAAGCTGAGCGGATGGTCGGGCGTGACGGCGCAGAACACGGCCCACTGCGCGAGCGCATTGTGTCTGTGCGAGCCCTAACTATTACACGAGATCGGTCGGTTTTACCTAGCAAAGAAACTGTCTAAGTTACCGGAGTGCAGCGGTTTAGCCAGTTTCTCCAGCAGCAGGTTGAAGAGAGCGAAGCTGAGCGGATGGTCGGGCGTGACGGCGCAGAACACGGCCCACTGCGCGAGCGCATTGTGTCTGTGCGAGCCCTAACTATTACACGAGATCGGTCGGTTTTACCTAGCAAAGAAACTGTCTAAGTTACCGGAGTGCAGCGGTTTAGCCAGTTTCTCCAGCAGCAGGTTGAAGAGAGCGAAGCTGAGCGGATGGTCGGGCGTGACGGCGCAGAACACGGCCCACTGCGCCAGCGCGTTGTCTGTCTGCGCGAGTCCGCTCTGCGCCGCGTGTTGTGTGAGGATAGCCTCTGCGGGCGCGCTGAAGTTGCCGCACCACCAGAATGGGGCTACCTGGAATAACGAACAACCTCATATTGTAAACAAACAAGATTAATAAAGAATAGAAAGAAAAGAAAGAAATAATAGTTCTGAATAGTTCTACCGAGTTTCTTCTCGGTAGAATCAACACGTCCGAACCGGTGATAGAATCACATTTTAAAAAAAAAGAATATGTTGTGACATGTCATAAGTGCTTTTTAATAAGTTTACATGAATAAAGATTATTTATAGTTTTCTCTTATATTTAAATGGACCTATTAAAATTAGAGCTGACAGATAATTCCGTTTATTCCGCACAATCTATATGGAACATGTCTGACGTGATGGGATGGGACGGATATTAAACGTTAACTTTTCGGTCAATAGAAGTTTGGAATAATTATTCCTCAATCTTTTTCATTAGCTCTTAATCAACGCAAGACCACGCTAACTTACAAATCACCTAAATTTTTGAAGGTATGGTATGGTGAAGGCTCACAAATGCAGAACGACTTGCACCAAATCCATAATTTTTGGTAAGTATGTTTGTAAGGTAAGTATGTTTGCATAAAGATTTATTTTTTATAATCGCCGTATATACCATCAGTCGAGTCAACTAGCAAAAAAAATATAATAATGGTTGTACCTTAGAACTTTCTAGTTCATGCAACAACAGTATCCTCAGCAGATGCCGGTGCTCCTGCGCAGCCACTTGCGAGTTCTTCTCCGCGGAGAAGTTCAGCCGCACCTTCACCACGCCCTGACGACGCAACTTGCTCTTCTTGCTCAGGTTGAACCACATCGTCATACCGCCCGCGGGGATCGACTGGAGAAATTACAGACATGAATGGAGGACATGAATGAAACATTTCAATTAAAAATAGCACCGGTGCACCTTATTAGACTTTACAAGTTAGTTAATCTTTTTAATTACAATACACGAAAACATTGTTTCATTGAATCTATCAGACAATTGAGAATTGTCTTGCACAATCTCGAATGTTTTCTGTAATAAAATTGTAAATAAGTTTTGGAATAAAATAAACGCGTAAGTTATTATTTATCACTTACAATATTTTGCATAATATTATTAAAACATAACTAGATACGATGGTAAAAAACAAAGGGCTAAACGGATACTATTTACCTATCATCTAATTACCCCTTGTTTTTTTACTATTTAGAACTTAGTACAGGATTTGTAACAGAAATATAACTAGTATGGGCTAATGACCCGAGTTATCTAGATATAAGCCGTAACATTCTTTTACCAGCAACTACCAGTTTCGTTAACAGTGGCATTGAAAATTATTGCGTAGCAGGTCATCAGTATGATATAACAGGATTCGATTAACTAGAGTTGAATAATGTTATCAGAAACCCCTTTGAAACCGTAAGTAATTTCATTTGAACCACGTTTTTTAACACCAACAGTACGAGGGCTTAAGTTTATCGCGAACGTTAGCGATAACAATACATATCTTAAATATTTTTATAACATAGTATCAACAGTTCACTATACTAGACATCTTACTAGGTAACTGCTTGAGAACTATACATCATAGGGTGTTTATTATAAACATAGTTCTTTTTCTACTACTGCAATATAATCGCAGTTCACAATTATGTCTATTATGTGGCATAAATAAAAGCTAATGTTAAAAAGTTATGAAAGTTCATGTAACTTTGCGAACTCTCGTTATATGTGTAATTATTACAGCTCTAATGTTTCACAGTAAATAATAAACAAATAAGTAAAACAACACGGCCGAATCTAAACAGAAATGAACATCACGCAAACTACACAAAAAACGTATGATAAAAACAAAATGCTCGTTTCTTATACCGACGCGATGCCGACGTGGTACCTAGTAGTACGTAGTACACAATTGATCTCGATAGACAAAAAACATTTTGTGGCTGAATAACTATTGACAAATTGATCTTAAGCAAAAAAAAAATACTAGTTTCATAATACGCTCTCGTTCTGTTGTTTAAAATATTGCCATTAATACCAATTTTTGGCTATCGAATTTCTCCTCCTGTATTTCTTAAGTAGTTAAGTTCGTCTAGAAAAGATCGCTTTCAGCGATAAGGGTGTAATTTTTTAAGAGTTCTCGTATATTTAATATTTAACTGTTAATTCTGTGCCATACATTTTGTTTTATCGTATTATTTAAATTAGACTTTGGCATTTGATGCCATTTTAAATTCTAGCCGTGCCGGACAGACTACCTCTTTCCGACATTATTTGAAGGTCACAAAATTCAACGCTTAGATACCTTCAGAGGTATGTTAGAGGTCCCGATGAGCTCGTTGTCATGCTTGCCGGTGGAGGCGGTGATGGCGATCTCCTTCATGAGCTTACGCAGCCCCTTCACGCCTTTCACTTCGAAGATCTTTGTCATTTTTTCCTTCACCGTCTCGGCAGGATCGAAGTCCCTAAAACACATTTTATGTTAAAATGTTAATTGTTTGTCTTCAAGCTGGAAACTTCCATGACCAGAAAAGACGTCACTAATGAAATGTTTAATGTAAGACCCGCACCGTTAAACAAAACACATTTTAGCTACGTTAATTTACTACTGCTTCTTATAAAAATATTTGCTAGTGATTGCAAAATAACATGGAATAACAGGGTTTGTTTAGAAAGGAGAAAATGTATTGGATTAGGTTTAGCATTGAGAAGCACGGCACGTAGAAACAGCTCAATCTATAATAGTAACTTTGCTTACCAAACTTCCAAACAGAGTGAGTCTTCAGATAGGCTTCCGGGCATTGGTCTGCAACAAAACATATCGTATCCTGTTACACCGTTTTGGTACAAGGCTGAACTCTCTCAGTCTGCCAAGTCCAAGGCTAGTCCAACACAACACACGCCATAGGCTAATGGTGTCGTAAAACCGTTACGAGCAATTCCATGCAATGAAAATGAACTCATAAAATCTTGACAAAGTGCGCGAAACGAAAGTAGTTCCGGTGTGCACTAAGACAAAAATATAAATTGTTGCATTTTTGTAAACTATTAGTACGACATTCAAATAATTTGGTCGAATTCCTTTTCGAAAGACTAGACTGCGCATCGGTGACGCCTGCGGTGACAATACTCACCACAGGTTTCAACAATGCGTTGTTGTACTAAAAAAATTAAAACTTTGTTACTTACAATGAGAAATGTTCCTCCCACATGGGGTTGAGAGTGCCCGACTTGACCGACGTGTTGTACCTATGTGACGAATTAGACATTAAGTAAATTGTAACGAACGGGTCACTGAGACCGTTCGGGTCTTTGGGGACGAGGTCCTTCGCTTCTATCACTTCCACGTTCAGCATCAACTCAGGCGGTTCCTTAGCCTCTGCCTGCGTCAACAGCTCAGTGTGCTTATCATTTGATATCTTAAATGCTTCTTGGACATAAGAGAGCATAGCCTGCTCACCGACCTCGACGCCTACGTCACATCCCCCGACATTGTGTAAAATCTCGTAGAGTATTTCCAGGTAGAGTTCATCAATCTGAAAGGGTGCAAAATATGCAATTAGAAAACACCTAAAGTGGCATCAAATGTTCTTAACATACAATGAGGGAAAATCATAACCCAACATACCGATCTATTCCTTTCTAATAACAAAAAGTAATACCAATGGTATTTGTTTGCAATCGTAATTAACTTCTATTCCGGACGAATACCAAAACTACATTGAAATATTTAAAATTTGGTATTCGTTCGGAACAGAAAATTATTTACGATAGCAAACAAATACCATTGGAATTAGTTTTTGGTATTAGAAAGGAATAGATCAACATACCCACTATTTTTGAATTTACCTACTATTCATTAAGCAGACAATTATCATGAAAATCATAGACAAGAAGCTTCTTAGTTGTATTTTAAAACTAATAGGTTATGTTTATTCGTGGCAAGGTAACACACAGAGATATTGACACACAGAGATATTTGCTGCAAAATGCACATACCGAGGAGTCATAAAAATAGCGAAGTTTCATCTACTAGCAAATTTTCCAAATCTAAGAACCGAACTACAGCAATGGTTCACAGTTAATGAATGAGTCGACCGCATAGAATGGGGCGAAGTCGGTAACCACGGCACCACAGGAACAAACCATGGCCCCACACGCGACCGATTTCGACTGTCAGGTCGAGACAACCCCGCGGTATGAATGTGCCGACCCTTGCAAACGGCAGGGTTACTGCGCCGCCGTGGGAAGCTTATTGATCACTAAAAGCTTGCTAGTGTTTTCGATTACCCGCTCCGATGCATATCTAGGAGCACTACAGCTAACCACTGTACTAGACCAACGAACCAGTAGGGACATCTTTGGTCAGAAATCTAATTTCCTTATGTTAACGACATGACTCATTGGCAGAACAATAGCGTGAGAAAAGCAGTTAATCTGGCAATCGGCGAACCATACCCTTCCGAATACCAAAAAGCATCCGTTGAACTTAAATGAACTGGCTTACTTATTTTCCATTGCTTGTTCAACCGAAACCATATCGATTATAAAAAACTTTTTCACTTAAAAATAGGAAAGCTATTAAATCACAGCTTTTAGACAATAACGTATTTTCCGTGTAATTTAAGCAAAAAAATACACACAGTCATTGACTGGATGTAAAGGCTAGTCTGCCTATCCAGCAGCTCCTTCTTGACGCCTCTGAACTTAGTCCGAAGTGTTCCCATGCCATTCATATTTGCTAAAGTACACAGAACTGTTTACATAACACAACACTTTATGAGTATCTCCCAAAACTTGCAATAACTGCTTCGCGAGCAGCGCACGAGCGCGCACACATGGAGTGATAAACGAGTGGGATGAATGCTGAACAGAAATGTATCTGGTGGGTGCCGCCGGTGCACTGACGGTCGGAACTTGGGATTCAACCCGCTCTGAACGCCAAATTCTATTTTTGCAAGGCGCCGCCAACGGAGACGAATGCGAACTCAACTAAACAATAAAAAAATACTGTCCAAAGTTTTTCACCAGCTGATGTCTGGGATTTCCGGCCGATTCATACGCAAACTGTTTAGGTTCCAATTTAACTTATCCGTCATTATAACCAATTCCTGTATTTGGCACTTGTGAACACTTCGTTGTAAGCGGAAAAATATAACACGCTCCTCTGACGCAATTTTTTGAAGTGCTTCCTAGTTATAGCCTCATAATCTCCACGCTAATGTAGATTCAGATTTATGATATTCAATTACAGACAGAAAATCGGCAATAAAATATATTACGAAAAGTTTTATGGGCATTCCAGTCAGTAAAGTTTATTTATGTATTGATACTTGAGCGCAGCTAAAACTATCGAGGAAGACGTATGGCCAAGCCAGGTTCTGCTAAGAACTCGGCTTGGATGCCTAGAGAACGCATATCCCGTCTCAATAGTTCTTACCAGCATTAAAACCGAGTTCTTAGCAGAACCTGGCTTGGCCATACGTCTTCCTCGATAGTTTTAGCTGCGCTCAAGTATCAATACATAAATAAACTTTACTGACTGGAATGCCCATAAAACTTTTCGTAATATATTTTATTGCCGATTTTCTGTCTGTAACAGCATTAAAACCATTTTTTTAAAGTTCTAGACATAGCACCAGAGGCGTGGCAAATTAGGCTTCTTTACCTAATTTACGGTTCGGGTGTGGAACAAAATAGAGTATCTGGTTTGGTAGATGTTTATAATAATGCGAAGCTGTTTGAGCACGTAGGTAAAAGCCAAGGCTCGCGCAACAGGCGCGCGTGTTGATCGATTTATTTATTTTATTAACCGCACGTTCGTAAACATTCACTAAAACGGAAACTACACTACACCGAATTAATCTGTTAACACTAAACTTACCATCCTAATAAAAACACTCAATCTTAAGTTAACTGATATCGACAAATCTAAGTCGTAATTTTACCTATTGTTATTATCAATTGCACAGTGCAGTTTAGTTTGCTCATCATCAGCTAAGTAGTCTGTCATCTAGTGAAACAGAATGATCAATTTGAAATATTCCATCATTTACATCTTTGCCGGAAATGTACAGTACATTTATCATCAATGAATTAATGGAATTCTTTATAACTCGATCGCGACCGTTGGTATACCTATCTACTAACAGATGCCAGTGAGACCAATGAAATGTGTTGATACACTACTCAGAACAATGAACAAATTCAAAAAAGGTGTCTTAGTGATCAATAATGTCTTAGGCAATATTTTATTTCAAGCTGTGCGTGGCTGGAGATACTAACTGTACTTGTTTGATGACTGAGTAATATTAATCAACGGTGCTCGAACAGTGAATACAATAACAGATAAATATGTAGATAGGTAATGCGTTTGCATCAATGCAGTAACTTCAATCAATAGCTGAAGTACCTACCTACTGCGAAATGTGATCTAAATTGAGCAGGATTGCTTTTACGAAACATTTAGGCGATACACTATTGCCTATGTATAAACATGCATATTGCATGCTAATTCATTGCGTTTTGTATTTTTAGGGTTCCGTAGTGAGCAACGATTTTGAATACCTACTTACGTTTTTCTGTCAAAGCAGCAGTTTTAACAATACAGTAATCCGAAAAGGTGTAAAGTACACACCATTTCGTAATAATAGTGTTTCGATGCGTAAAATTAATTTATTAAGTTATGTAATCGGAAGAGGCTTTGACAAGTATACTTGAATAGGTAGACTGCTTTATTCCAACTTTCGTAGGTACTCTTAAGACGAACTTTGTCAATACTTAACGTTTAGATGAACTCTTTAGGTGAAGATAGGAAAACCAGAAAAAGGCATTCGGTCTTGGCATCAGGCGGGACTCGAACCCGCGCCTTTCGCAAGCCGGTCCGTCCGGTCTGTTAATGGTCTCGGTAGCATAATTGGTAGTGCAGTCGCCCGGCTTGCGAAAGGCGCGGGTTCGAGTCCCGCCTGATGCCAAGACCGAATGCCTTTTTCTGGTTTTCCTATCTTTAGTAAGATGATAATGCATTATCCCTAATGCTAAAAATAAAATAACCTATCTTTAGGTGAACTTTGTCAATACTAAACTGAACAAGATTCTACGAAATTTTGAAAAAACGCTGGCCTTAGACACGTATTGGACTATTTTTACTAGTGTGTTAAGTAAGTACGGTAATTTGACTACCTCTACAATTACAAAAACAGATTTGGCATTGGGACCTACAATTTTTTATGCAAGTGTGACTCATTGTCGTTTTCCTCATTACTGTGGGTCTTAATTCGTGATTCCCCCATCTACCAGCGTGTCGTGAAGGTCTTATGTCAAGCAAGTTATGCGCAAAGTGTTACTAATATAGCTCTACATCTTGATACAGTGACACTAACTATTACAAAACGTGTCCCCAGATCATAGCCACGATTGTTTTATTCAAAAGCAAGTTATGTATGCCAATCGAGTTCTTTGAACTCTCATTGCAGACGAACCTTGGTTGTTAACAATCCAGTTTTAGAAACAGAGGCACGACATTGGGACGCAGCGCATTCTCTAATGACGTTAGTCATTGGGACCAACCTTGGTGAGGAAGTTGACAAAATAACCGGGGAAAAGTAAGAGGTTTTGGCAAACTGCCAGGACGACCGAAACTTACGATTGTGCGCTCAATACCAGACCAACTATACCGTGCCCACCCACTTCTTTCAATGTCCTTGGTGGTGAATAATCTTGATTGGTTTCAGAATTGTTAGTAAGACAGTCGTAGTAAGTGCAATATAATCTAAGTAACTACAATCGATAATAGTGATCCAGAACATGCTTTGCCATACGTAGATACACGCAATTGTGACATTGGCTTGGAATAGTGCCCAAACAAACGAAAGCGTACCCCTGGCCAGAGCCGCCAGAATGTCTCTGTTTGTGACCCAATTTCTTAAGATTCACACGTCTGAGAAACTCAATGTCTAGTTCAGCTAAAGCAAAACAAAACTGCTAACGAAAAAGTGAATATAAATAAATTGGTCCTTCGAATATCGATTTTATAACAATAACGATTCTATGCTTTCGACGTTACGACGCGATGAAATATTTATGGCAATAGGTACTATGGTAGGAAAAAGGGTCAACCTATTAGGAGCACTCTTAGTAATCATACTGTGTCCGTTCGTTTGTAAAGATGGTATCTATGTGTGTATTGAGTGACGGTAACAACAAGTGTACAGGTATACTTCTGACGGTTTGCTATCCTCTTTTAACAATGCTATGGATCTTTCTCTTTAACTGCTATGTTACATGAGCTCTGCTTAGGTATGATCTTTGTTTGTGGTCATAGGACCACTAAAACCTCAACGAGTGCACTAACGACGTAGGAGGCACTAACGATCTTTAAGCAAAAGGGACTTCAAAAACTTAGTGGTTAATTTGTCTAGTGGAGCGCCAATCTCCACTAGACAAGTTAACTAGAAGATAAATAATGACAGCAAACGGAAATCACTCATCAACACATCGCTTGGCAACAAAACCCAAAACATCTTACTCAACAATACCTAATGCAAAATTCAACTTTTTAACTACGAGTCTAGCCCTAACGTGACGTAAGTACGAGTACCTAACAATAATTTGTTTTCGATCTACCACTCCATATTTACTTCGATGGTGGTTTTCTGTTTTGAGTGTCCATTACCATGTTTATGTGTAATAAAAAATATCTACTCACGTTCCACCCGACGGCCTCGATATAAAGATCTGTCTTATCCGGGTCATCAGGTTCTGAGTCCGTATCTAGTAAAGTTTCATTCCCACTATCAGAGTCCCTGGCTAGACTTCTGCTCTCGCTCTGCAAGTCAGTCTCTGCTTTCTGTTCGCCATCTTGCTCTTCTGTCTCTTTGAAAGGGGCTAAGGGAGTGGATTCTTCAGCTGCGGCCCTTTGGGACGCCTGCTTCAATATGGAACCAAATTTTTCAAAGAAACTGTCATCCACTTCTTGAATTCTGGAACAATGTATTAAATTTTAATATCACTGAAATTATTTGTGAACACATAGTAATTACTAAGTATTAACTTGCCGTATCCGGCGTTCATACAAAAGGTTAGTTAAGCTATTAAGTCTTGCTGCCGCACTCAAGAGTCCTCGACTGAAGTTAATTTTTCATTAGTGTTAAATTTCGCATTCTGAAAAGTGCTAATTAATACGTAGGTATTCCCTTTTGTAATATGAAATTTGGTGTCTTTTGAATCGTTCATGGGCATATTGGTACGCAAGTACAATCGATGATAGCGCTGCCTAAAGCCTTTTAGGTTGAGGGGCACTTATCACAGTAATCCTTTTATCACACCTACCGGGCGGGCCCACTCCAACCCGTACCGCAGCGTGCAAAACATTACTTCACTGGTAATTATGGCGCGATATCTCTTACTGGGAGACAGGCGTACCTACTCAGGCGAGTGCTAGTAAGGAGCCTTCCTTACGTGACATTCTAAGGCGTTCCTGACCCTTATTTGTCTTCTTGAGAATTTGTTTTGTGTGCTGCTAGAGTGGGGAAATAAATTTCCTTATTTTAGTAGACATCAGTGAAAAAGCAGCCGATAAATTGATGAAATAAATAGTTCGTTTCTGAAATAGTTTAAGAGTCGGTCGGAAGGAGATACTGGGACTATTTGTTTTACTCTTAAATGGCATCTGTTGTACAGAACCACTTTCCAAGTCTTTAGGTTTACAAACCCAGTTTTTCATTTAAAGTGTGAAGAAGTTAAGCTCTATGATGTTCCTATGATCCATGATCATGTGAACAAAAGAAGGGACACAAAGCTTATTTAAAAACTGGCAACCTCATGGCAATGGTTTAAGAAATAAAAACATTTTAAAACGCAACAAAATATATTTCAACAAAGAATAGGGACAGTCCTCCACATATCAAGTGCAATAGCAATTAGAAATTTTACTTAAATGCATAGACTTAAAGTCATATTGTCAACACTTGACCTGTGGCTGACTGTGTAAGACAGTAAAATACATGTAAACACTGATAAAAAGTTCACACCTAACACATAATATCAGGCAACTTAACACTGACACATAGTTTTATAGTTACTATAAAGTTGCACTAGACTTAATAACTTATAAAATACTTTTTTAAATGCATAATCAAATAGTTATTGCCACTGTGTAATATAACTACACTTTTAATCCTACAATCACAATTGAATGGAAGACTGGAATGGTTTACATTTAGATACAATCACAGAGCTTTCTCATGAAGACAAAATTGTTTTTAAAAAATCAACTGACTAGATTAATAACTACATTTTAGAGATGTGTGACGAAAGTAAATTTGCCAAGTAATAATGAATAGCTCTGAAATAACAAACCAATATTAAGGCTATACTCATTAACATAGACTCAACTTCGTTTTGCATTTGTAACAAATAAAAACAATGAATTTATTATAAAACATGGTAAAGTCATGTGATATAAACTAACAATAGAATTGCTCAAGATAGCTAACAACTCTAACAGCATGTTATTACAACATAAGATACCTACACTCAATTTAATTCCTCAGAATGGACATAACTCAATGAATTTATACTTAAAGCTGAGTATATTATTCAATATTTAAACAAACAAACTTATTTGTCTAAAGCAGACATTAGAGTGTATTTTATATCTGTGTATTCCTCAGCACCATGCATGCTCCCTTCTCTTCCAATCCCAGATTCTTTAATACCTCCAAAGGCAGGCTCAGCAGCTGACAGAATACCATCATTAATGGCAACCATTCCAAATTCCAGCTTCCTTGACATTCTGAAAGCCTGGCCAAGGTCTTTAGTAAAAACATAGGCAGCTAAACCACTCCGTGTGCCATTGGCCACTTTCAGTACCTCTTCCTCGCTTTTGAACCTGAAGCAAGTAGCTATTGGACCGAAAATCTCCTCATTATAGATATTCATATTGGGTTTCACATCAACCAAAAGTGTGGACTCGTAATATTTATTCCCCAAGTCTGTTGCAAATTTACCTCCAATCAAGGTTTTGGCCCCTTTAGCAACAGCATCTTCAACCAGAGCAGACACTTTTTGTGCTTGAACCAAATTAACTAGAGGGCCACAAGTAACACCCTTCTTTGTCCCAGGCCCAAGAACACATTTCTGACCGATTCGCTGCTTGAAACCTTCCACAAACTTATCAAAGATATCTTCATGAAGCAGGAATCGGTTAGCACCAATACAAGCTTGGCCATTGTTTCTGAACTTTGCTAGCATGGCTTGGTCCAAAGCATGCTCAATATCTGCACTGGGAAATACTACGAAGGGTGCATTTCCACCCAGTTCCAGGGCAACTCGTTTGATACCTTTAGCTGCTTGACCATAAAGGATTTTACCTACAACTGTAGATCCTGTGAATGAAATACAGCCAATGTCATCATCTTCACACAAAACTTTACCGACTCCTGCTGCATTTTTTCTGCTTGAAGTAACTACATTTATAACTCCTTTGGGGACTCCGGCTTGTTCAGCTAGCTCAGCAGCAGCAAGGGCCGATAATGGTGTATCCTCAGATGGTTTAATGACACAAGTACATCCAGCAGCCATCAAAGCTGCTACTTTACGAGTTATCATGGCAAAGGGAAAGTTCCAGGGAGTGATAACAGACACAACACCAAGAGGTTGCCGGGTAAGGAGGATTTGCTTATTAGGCCAGGGACTTGGTACAATTTCACCATTGATATGCCTAGCAGTATCAGCAAACCATTCCAAAAATGAGTTGCCATAGACCACTTCTCCCTTAGCTTCAGCTAGAGGTTTTCCTGCCTCTGCAGTAATGATCTCTGCCAAATTGTCACTATTTTTTTCACACAAATCGAACCACTTCCTTAATATGTAAGACCGCTCTTTAGCTGTAGTGTCTTTCCATGTCTTGAATGCATTCGCTGCTGCATTGACAGCGTTTTTAGTGTCTGCAGCATCCATATCCGGCAACTCTGCAATGACGCTGTCGTCGGCTGGGTTTAGCACTGGGAACATCGCTTTGCTGTTTGCGTTTACCCATGTCCCATTAACATAAGCTTGTTTTCTTAGCAAGTGCAGGCCCCGGTACTGAACAGCAAACATCTTAAAGCTGGCCATGGTAATCTTACGCAAAACTGCCGACCATCTGCGTTCACAGAGTGAATAGTACTGATAAAAGGAAGATTACACTATTATCTCGTTGCCGGCTGACGAGATGGCGACGAATCAACGAATAAATTGCCTGCCACCCAGTCGGAACAGCTGCGTTATCAATTGAATCTGTTTGTTACAAAATTACCACAACATTTTGTTACGAAATTGCGGACAATCTGACATTGACATAAGATCGTTCATAGCCATTGACACTGACAATTCACGAGAGCGGCGCCTAAAATATCACGTTATCGTAACGTAGTACTTTTGGAGCAGTATTATTGCTAAATAGGGTTTTTCGAGAAACCTAATTATTTTCAGGTTGCAAACAAAGTAAATCGACAAGCTATAATAAGTCAGAAACCATGAAAGGAAAGGAATTGAAATCTAAGCCAGTCAATAAAACACGTTATAGCTTGGCAAAAAAGTCCTGAAACGGAACTAAAAAATATTATCACTGGCAATACTGTGTTTAAAAAAAGCAAATTGGGAAGTTAGCGCCTTTTAGCTAATTGATACTTTTTTTATTGATTTTAGGTTTTAATTTTAATTTCAATTTTTGAGGCAGTGTCCGAGCCAGCTTCAAGAATATATCTCCCGATGAAAGGAGAAAATCATGATAACACGTGATTAGGGTTATAACCAACGAGGACAAACTTTAAATAAGCAAATCGACTAGTAATCATACACCTATCAGATGATGACAGTATAATATAAGCCTAAAAGCATGAGCGAAACATTGGAACGAAGTAAAGCTTAGGATTTTCGACAAGGGTTGAGAGCTAAGCCATAGATGAAGATTTGTCTGGTTTCGAATATTTAGACAACTTTTTTCTATACCCTAATTATAATACATTATTGAAATTTTGGCACTTTCTTCTTTCAATTTCTTCACTTAGTATCGGAAACCGTCCTGACAATGTGTTTGTATGTAATGGGAATCAACTGTTCGGTGCCATTACCTTTCCATTTCTGCCACCTAACGGCTCACGAATTAGTAAACTATCATAACTGTTTGTGTCGTAGTATACTGGGTGACCACATTAACGATAGTGGCGCCCCTATTAATTTCACGACTTTTTTGCCAGGCTGTACACGAACAGACAATGATTGATTCCTCTAGAATTAGTACAGCTGGGCTGGTAGGTGCCCGCTTAAATCAAGATCACTCTTCTTAATTTACCTCCTACCTAGTGGATCTGGCATTTGCGTTCCCATTCAGGGATAACCGGGGAGTTTTGAGATTTGAAAGCGTCAAACTTTAGTAAAAGTTCTCAAAGAATATCTACTTAATTGTAATAATTGTGTTATTGTTGTACTGTTGAGCGCAATCATTTATTTCAACCAACCACTTCTTTTCACAGGAATAATCTGAATAATCATACGAGTATAACTACGAAGAACGAAGGGCCATTTACTCACGTTTTTAAGCTTTATAATGGTAAATTCATTATTTCGATTAAGAAGTTTTAAAACGACATTAGCTGTGTTTGCATAATGCATAGGTATTTGGAACAATGCCACTTGCAGCTCATGTTTCTCCAATTAAATTTCAGTAGATATAGGTAGGTGCTTAGGTACTTGTGCTACATGGCCACCGAGAAGTCATTACTTACATTAACTAAAAATAAATAAAATTATTATAAATATAGATGTCTACTTAGCTTGGTGCTTAGGTCCCTTCATCCGATGCCTATTTCATATAGGTATCTATCTAACAAAAGGTTTAGTTCCGCGAGTCCGTATTGTTTACCTACCTACTTTACATTCACAAAGGTAAATGTTTTTTCAGATGCACTACGTATGCATGTTATGTTGTTATGCAATTATTGTATGGTTACAACAATGGCTATGAAGGTCCTACCTAACTACTTAGATAAATATCCATGTTTATCATTGCTTACCTGTGGTCATGCACTTGTTCTTCGGTAGATTTTTGCTGTTGCAGCTTCTCGTAAAAACCTTTCCACATCGATTCTTCATCCATTTTGATAGAGTGTATTTCTCTTATATCTAGGTTACTTCTTTAACCTTTTAAAGTCACTGTGCAAGGTGCCGTCCGCCCTAAAGTAATCCAGAAAGCCTAACTGATTTAAAAGCAGAATGTTTCTTATACCGGTAACCGCAAATGAATCACTAACCGAGTCATATGCTCGCCGAAGCCATGACGTAAACACACTGGAAACAAACTTGAGATGCCTAAGATCGGGCTCACGGAAATAACGTTATCGTCTGAAAGGAGGCGAGCTCGAATTAAAGTTCACTGACTCCGCGGTACAACAGTTGCTGCAGCGACGTTGCAATAAGTGCGAATGATCTCCGTTAGTATAATGTATCACTGTTTTTGGCGAACATCACTTTATTGGCGAGGTTTTTACCCGTTTGTTTTGTTTTGCTTCGCGTGACGGGGTCGTGCAGACGACTGACGTAATCCAAGCCGACAGGCGGAGAACGTTTCTGCGCGCAGCACCGCGGCGGCCTACTAACTAAGCATTCTGCCATAGCCCACGTGCTTTTGTAATGAATGTCATGCAATCACAATGTAAACAAAGAGCACATACAATTAACTATTCCTGGCCATATCTAAGCCATTTTTGGTATCTAACGTTTTGCTATGTTGTATAAATTGATTGTTAGTAACTAATACGGTAAAAATAGTTAAATACATCCAGTTCTGCATGTGACTGTTCTAGGCAACCGATTGCGTCTGCCCACGTTTTGGACGGTTCGTATTCGATGTGCCCGAAAAAGGAAGAACCTACCTACTACCTACCTAGTTACTTAAGAAAAAACTAAAGATCCATATTTCATTGAAGATAAAGTGTCTGGACAACTTCAATGTTTTGAAATGAAACTAGGTATTAAGATGATGATAGGTACCAACATTAAGCATTGTCAAGATTAAATAGGTATCTACTCAAAAAAAAAAAGTATTTATTTGCGTCATTATTACCTATCTATCATTTTACAAATCAATTTTAGTAAGAGGTTAACTGGAAACGACCTACAGGAGGTTGTGGTTTTGTTCCTCGATTTTTGGCTGATCTAATATTTTTTGAGTTTTCGCCTAAAGTTTCCTTTCCTTGATCAACCCAGCTAGCGGTTCTGAGAAATATCTGAAATACCTACCTAGGTACCTAATTCAAATACTGGTAAATGAATTATAGTTATAAAGGGAGTTAAACAAATTTAACTGCCTACTCAAAACAAGGCCACTATGCTATCCAACCACAAATAAGTATACTACAAATTTTAACCTTGACACCACGACTTACTTCCTTTTAATGCTACTTAGTTGAGTTCGTAATTAGAAGGTAAGTACGCATGACCACGAAGACGATTTGGTTAACTTGCTTACAAACAGTCATTTTAGTTAGGGTTTAATTTATGGGGTTATGAGTGTTATGAGCTCATGGTCAATCCCGAATGTTTAATATTCTGCTCAAAGCCTAGTCACTCTTTGTTCTACTGATAAGTAATAGATACCCTCGTCACTGAAATACATTTTTACATCTTAAAACATTTTCGCGGTAAGAAGACCAAACCTATAATTACACTAATTCAATAATTGAATAAGGATAAAATAAGTTTATTTAAATCGTCTATTTAAAAGATTTAAGATACTCCTCCTACGCCACCATACAAAACTTCGTATTTTTTTTCAGTAAAGTATACAAATTTTATCTTAAAACAGCTCATGCATGTTTACCTACTTAGACCTTAGCTACACATAGGAGCATCCGCTGAATGTAACAACAGCCAACATTCATCATCATCTCAGATAAGCATGCATAATATCTATTTTACTGTGCGGTCCGTAATGCGATTACAGTTCTGTGGGCGCTCACGGTGCTATCAGGCGTCCCGAATTGAAATATCGCGTCAACAGTGCTCACAGCACTATCAGCGTCAAAACCAATTCGGACCGCTAGATAGTGACACATAACCTAACAATTTTTAAACATTTAATTTCTATCATTCCCAAGTTAAACTTGCGGTTCTTGTAGTAAAACTTTCTGTAACGTTATCACAAAAAAAGGTTTGTCCTAGCAAAGATTTATTCTGAGGAATATTGACAAAAATATTTTTACGCGAAAATGTCTGTTTGACGTTTCATCTATGAATCTGACATAAGGCCCACGGTGATATCGCTCTGGAGCATTATCGTTGTGAGCGCAATATGGCGCCGTTAGTGACGTCACCCATGACGTACAGCTGTCTGACGTTAGATGGCCCGTTGGCGCGATATCTCAATTCGGGACGCTCTGTGAGCGCGCTGTAATCGATTTTGACTCAATTCGGAACGCACCCTTAGAACAACCACGTACCTATTCCAGCTTAATATGCATTTTATAAGGTAAGTATGATCGCAGAACCCACACCACTTTAACTTTGTTGAACTTCAAACGCATAAAACGGGTTTGCCACTAGATGGCAATAAAAAAGGTAATTAGTTACATACTGAAACTTAACAACACTTAAAATTAACACTATTACTAAATCAACACTTAAACACGTTGAAAATTATTTTGGATTTTGCTTATGATGATTGAAATATTCATTACTAACTCAAGTAGGTATGGCAAAGTTCGACAGATGAAGGAGGTCTTTTTTAACTTTTAACCGAACCTGTTGGTTTTGAAAATTGTGGATAAATTCACAACACAATGCAATGCAATAAACGACAATCATACAATTTATGATTCATTAGCCTAATGCAATTCTGATGTCGTCAAGTAATAGGCATGTGTTCTTAAAATAAGTACACAGTGTCTAATCTGTGTTGTTAAGAGCTGTATTTTCCCTCCATTGAGGACAATGAGTAGGTTCATTGCCATTCCATCACTTGCAAAACAATTTTATTTTAGTTGCGTTTATTACTATTTATCTATGAGTACGTTGCAGCCTACCGTCCTACCGCCGTTTTCCGAGTTTCTTTTCTTGGGTTTCATTCCCGGATAGAAATTGTACTATGAACACAAAGTACGTAGGTGTAACGACTAGATTTATTTATTTATTTATCTTACTCTTAGACTATTTGATCTCGAGACCACCGGGTTCGAAGATAAAGTGTTTACCCATGAGTCGCGTCGCTCACAAGTACTTATTTAACATATAATTTCTTAAACGTGAAGAACGGCATGTCTCCCTCACCTAGTTGGACCGAAATTATTCCTAATGCATTTCTATTGCCCAATTGAGTCCCCAAATACCGGCTTAGAGACCGGCGTGACGAATGGTTAACAAGCCGCGAAATGACAATAATGATGTGCAAATATCGACTCTACTAAATTACTCTACTCGCACATGACACAACACGGACACGCAAAACAGGGAGGATTGCCCGGTATGATGTCATAAGTGCAAAGCACATTCTACAGCATAACACGGAACCCAAAATACAAGCTCATGGAGAGCGTCCCGTAGTCAAGCACCCTGCCTCAGAACCCATGTGACCCTGAGTTCATATTTGGTCCGATTTCTGACAAAACTAGTGACTGAGTAACAAGTTACTCGACTTTAAGAAACTATGGGTACCTGCTACTTCCTATGATATTATAAATATGAATGTTTGTATGTGTGGATGTGCTATGTTGCTCTTTCACGTAAAAACTACTGAATGGAGTTGAATGAAAGAGAGTTGATTGAAGCTTATACATCTGAATAGCACATAGGCTACAATTATAAAAGAAAATATACTTTTTGTTTTCTTACTTAAGTCCACGCGAACGAAGTCGTGGGCGGCCGCTAGTATTTAATAAAATTATCAAAAAAACAAAAGAAAACGGCCAGCAAAGTAAAATAATAAGCTGCCAGTGACTATATATTTTTCAGAAACGCGTTTCCTACGTACTTAGTTGAAACCACAACGAAGGCTGTATTAATATTTACTTTCAACCCGTTATCAACATCACACATCAAAAATCTCAGATAAGTGGAGGAATATGACGCAAGATTCATCACAAATACAAAAGATAAAAAACTAGACAGCAGAACATAAAGACGAGTTTTAAATAAATAAGTACTTATATTTCCACAACGATTTTGACAGCACCGCGAAAAATGGGTTCTTTTAGACTACCTGAATATACTTTTCACCAAAGACAGAACTCACTCAAACTGACATCGTTCTTTTAACTACAATTAACTAGCACTGAACTAACGAGAAGCAACCGTGGATATGGTGGCGCTCAGAGATTCGCATTACTTTAATATTTTCTAACTAAGAAAAAATGCGAATCTCTAAGCACCGAACAGAACCCTATTTATCCAGAAACTATTAGAAGCGAGCTTTTAGGCGTCACACCACGACGACGCAATCTCTTTATATAAAAATGGATTGCTGTTCGTTAGTCTCGCTAAAACTCGGGAATGGCTGGACCGATTTGGCTAATTTTGGTTTTGAAATATTTATAATGATCGAGGGAAGGTATAAAAGGTGAGTAATCATGAGAAAATGCTGGGAGTATAGTAAAAATCTAAATTTTAGTTTCCTCTTAGTAAACGTTACTACTACCTGTCACGTGACACTAAATGTTCGACAACAGAACGAAGTCTGTCGGGACAGCTAGTTGACAATGAACTTAGCTCTCTCCATGCCACGTCAACTCTTAATACACGCTCGGCCGCAATCAAATCGAAATTTCAGTTTTCACGAATTCAGTGCAATGAAATAAGCACCCAGCCAATTTGAAAGTTAAGGATCACTAATATTTCCGTTCACTGGGAACTGCACTAGAAGTTCCAATGCTTTCTTCACTTAAAATGATTAATTTTTACCCCAACACAAAAAACGAATACTACGTCGCCGTTGGTAGTCGTCTGAGTACTATGGCGTGATATGGCGATCTTTGCATAGGCACCTAGCAAATTTTAAAGGTTAAGTTCATTGATATTACAGGTCACTACCGTTTTTCTAATTGTTCTTTTAAAATGATAAATTTCTACCGTTCACAAAAGAAACAGAGCCACACCACGCTTGTGTCGCTATCGCTAGTTGACCGAATACTATGGCGATCTCTTGTCTCTGAGGCAGACTCAGTTTAAGTAGCTCAATAAGAAAAAGTCAGTTTTTGCTACGTGCTAACAAATCTCACACAGCAGCAGACATAGGTACCTATTTAATCGCATCAAGGTGCTCCTTCACCGGGAGCAATATAATGTATACGGCGAAACGGTGGAGGGGAACACTGCAGAGCAGTGTGCAACCTGCAATTTTGTGGCTTCAAACATTGCATTATAGTCCGTTCGCGTTAAGAATGCAGAAATTTCATACTTGTCCTTTGACCTTTTTTTTTTTATAGTAGGGGAAATGCCTTACGCATACCCGTCCACCGGGGGACGGACGGGTTATGTCGGACTCTCCACTGGAAAGGTGGTATACCAGTGGCCCTACCGACTAAAACCCCTACTACTCCCTCTGATCGTCCGTAGTGGGGGAATACGCCGTATAGCACGAGGCCCCGTTCCCGTTCCCCCGGACGGAGCCCGCCTGCATGGCCGGCCGGAAGTGACCCCACCTTCGTGAGGGGAGGCCAGAAGGGACGGCCGAGGATGTCAATCCGTCCCTACCAGGCAGCGGTGACCCGTGCAATGCTGGCGGCGGCACCCCCGTACCACGCGCCAGCTGGTCACCGTACGCAGACCCTACTGGGCCCGCAACCACGAGCAACCTAAAGGGCGGCTCCGCTGCCGTAACCTTCGGTACGGCCCCGCCGGGCCGCAACGCACAGGGAGGATCAGCCTCGGATTACTGGCCCTCGCCAACCGGTTGTGCGCCGCGGCCCCAACCACGCGCCTCAAGGCACCTGCAGGCCCCACTGGCCCCGCATCCCCCCGTTGCCCTCACGGGCCGCAGCGACCCTTACTGGGCCCGCAACCACGAGCCACCCAAAGGGCGGCTCCGCTGCCGTAACCGACGGTACGGCCTCGCCGGGCCGCGACGCACAGGGGGGATCAGCCTCGGATTACTGGCCCCCACCAACCGGTTGTGCGCCGCGGCCCCAACCACGCGTCTCAAGGCGCCTGCAGGCCCCACTGGCCCCGCAACTCCACGCCGCCCTTACGGGCCGCAGCGGGTGGGTGCTCAGTCCACCACGCTGCCACGCCTGGGTTCTCTTCGCTTCCCGGTGGTGCCCCTACCACCGGTACTAGGCCCCCTCGCCACGCCGAGGCGAGAACCCATGAGGGGGCTTGTCCTTTGACCTAGCACGTCCACTAACCAATCAAATCGTTCCTAATTAGAAAGTCAAGTCCACAGTGACCAGTATAACGCATAGGTACTTTCGAACGCAAAGGTTGTGACTCTGAGTTTTTTTGTGTGCAAAATAATAAAATTTAAAAATCACTGCATTCTGATCGCGAACGGACCATAGTGAGGAAAGAGAACCGAGCTTTACAGTGCGCATTTTGATAGTACAATGTGTAATATCATCTGTAATATTATGATACAACTTGTAGCATCAACGCGTGGGTAACACTTCTAATTCAGAGTGCTTAAAATCTTATGTTGTATTGAATCTTATGTTGGGATTAGGAGGAGCCAGTATTGTAATGCAATTCTCTAGGTCCAGCCAAGCGGCACGCTCACTTCATACCTCCATTTGCTTTGTCTTGAAAACTAGTTCGGTAAAGTTCTTTTCACTCAAACGATCACAGTCGCGAAATTCTTCGTTTTACGTAAGGTCAGAATTAAAGTGAAGTGAAGCATGCATTGAGAATGACACCCCAGCTATGCTATTCTGGCTAACTCTAAATGTCACTTGCCTCGTGATCAGGAAAAAACGCACACTTTATAGGGAGGGGTATCTCTCTCATTAGTAAGTAAAGAAATAATTTTAAAATGTTAATTGGCTTAGTTCTTTTCCCTCAAACGATCAGTTGAGTTTTACAAAACGCCAAAATACAATCTCACTTCATATTCGATTGATGTGCAAATGCAGAATGCCAGCCCAGGTGAGGGAGCACCTTTACACAAGTTTTCTTTCAATTAATCGTGAACAATAGGATATCTTAATAGCATCAGACTAATCACACTAATTGCATATCTCATTTAATGACTTAATAATAGCTTTCCAGGTGTAAAAACCTGTAAAGGGTTTCACAGGAAAATTGCAACAATTAATCAACAATAATAATCTGGCGCATCTTGACATAATATGGCACTACGAGTATACCTTACCTTAATCGCTGCATACCCCAGAAAGTATGTATAAAAGCTGTATACTAACTTGAATTTTCAATAAGTATGATAGTACTTGCCCAATTTTACGTAAGTTTAATAATAATATTAGGTTTTTTTCTAATGGGGCGAAATTTTAAAGTAGATGACTTCAATAATCCCACATATTTTTTATGATGTTCTAATATGTCGATTATAATAATGTCGATAGAAGTAACAGGAAATTGACGAAGCGTTACGAAGTGCTTAAATCCCTTCAACCCACAGAACTCTGTGTAGTAGGTTTTTGGACGCCAACTTGGCATGTGGAAGTTCTTGGCTACGACGCGATCAGAACACAATGTAAGAACTAGAACATGATTGCTCTATACGTATGTGAGAACGAAAAATTGCTTGGATACAATTATACTAACTACTACGTGATCTTTGTTTACTTCAAGTTACGTAAATGTTGTAACTACGAGCACGAGAGCTGCAACCTGCAACTTACTTATTGTCTAATGCTACGCGAAAAGAATAAATTTGCTACTTTTTCTACAAAGCTACGAGCTACGAAAACTTCGCGCTTTCATTCTGTATACCATCTCTGCTGCATTGTTTTTTATTTGTTGACTGGCATTTTTGACAATAACTAAACAGTTAAGAGGTAAGGAAAGTGCTTTATATTGGACAAAGTCGGTAATTCCTCTTAATTCTAGTGAATCGCTCTTTCAGCGAAAGCGGTAACTTCTTTACATGCCAATGGCCTTTAGTTTTTATGAAAAAAATTATACGGACTCCACGCAGTTTTCTTTTTTTTTACGAATAACGTGGTACTGAAACGTCCTCCAGGCTGGTCTGGCCTGAATGCCTGATGCATTCGTCTTCCACTGATATACTTATTCTTAGACTTATTGACTTCATAGACTTATTGAGGTGCTATCAAAATGCTTCAATAAAAAAAACAGCAATAAAGCATTAAACAGAGAATACCTACCTGTTATAAAATTAATAGCATTACTTTTGCGCAGCCTTTTCTCCCGCGGATTGTATTTTTTGAAATCCGTCTGAGAGGCCCCCTGGCGTACTAGGCACTCACGCGCGTGTGACTCACTCGGCCTACAGACTACCTATATTCGATTACTTGATACTTACAGTTTTTGTACTGCTCTGGTTTTTAGCATCAGCTAGACATGACCGCCAAACCAAAACGTTAATTGTCGCCACGCGAACGGATTGATATAATGATTTACTGAAATTCTGAATAAGAATAACGAAACTATAAACTTATAATTTCCAAATGTTTAATATTATCTTAGTACTTTTTATAAATAATTATATTTTTAACTGTAATGATTTGGAAAAATATCTTAGTTTTACAAAAGAATAGGTCAGCATTGATTTCAATTTGTTTAAACCGACCTAAACCTTTCAATAGTACATTGTGATCCTAGGGGTGAAAGTAACTTATTTAGTCCCGAGACGGGGTTTGGCGCCCGGAACGAAGTGAGGGCGCCAATAGTTCGAGGGACTAAATAAGTCTTTCACCCGAGGTAAACACTGTGCTTTTCATTACGAATACAAGGAAAGTAAAAATAAAACATGAATTAGCCAAAGAAAAAGATTTAAAAATAAATGAAGATCGAATTGGCGCTATCCCGCCTATTTTGTTTGTTTTTTTTTTCTGTGGCGGGCCCACTATTCAGCCATTATTTTTTATTTTTTTCATTGGAAAAATGGTAAATATTTTGCTCTAAGCTTAGTTATTTTGAAGAAATTGTTGAAACTGAATTATAATAAAGTTATTTATAAAATATACATTCTCTAATCAATACTTAACTTTAAGTTATTTTAATTTTACATCGTGGCTGTATAGAAAGTTGGAACATGGTTCAATAGATATGTGAAAAATAACTAAGTTTTTTTTTAATAATTTGGCAGATGTCAGTTGAAAGTGATTCTCCCTAGGGATGAAAAGTATTACTTTCAGCCCGCTTCTCAGGTCAGTAATGACCTACTTTCAGAGTATGAGTAATGAAAAATATTATGTTTTCTTACTAAGTGGTTTTAACAAGAATTCATCCTAATTCTACTCGGTGATCAGATCAGCAACCCTAATTTGGTAAAAGTATAGGTAAACCATAAACGTTCAGTTACAGCAATGAAGTGATTTTAATGATAGAGTTGTTCTCGCATCAGTGGTATCGTAGGCATGAGGATAATTAAATAAATCCGCTTTATTCCTAAATACTATTTGTAGACATATTAATTTTAACTCTTTAGAATTTCGATATTATAAATAGGTTTTAATAATAACTATACCTACTTTTTTACGCTACAAGTCCGCCAGAGTCTAAGGTTGTTAATTAACCGATCTTCAACCACTCTAATCCACCCTAACATTAAAGGCAAGATAGTGGTAGTAATGTCCATCAAGTCACTCTACTTACTTGTTCCTGCTAATAACTTCCTTTTCTTGTAACTTCTTATACACAAACATCCACTGATCGCACTTCTCCATCTTTACAGTTGTATGAACACGCAACACTTGATTCACAAATCCCCAGTCCCAAAGTCCTGAAACCTTTATTTATAAAGTCACAACTTCGCTGTTTATCACTGCACAGAGTTATTTTTTGTTTCGAATGAAGGAAAAATTATATAAATATTATGATATTTGAATGTATAAAGTTTCAGTGCAATGCGTTTGCCTGTCGCGGCCCGGCTGAATTGTTTGCCGCAGTAAGCTTTGTTTGCCGGCATTTTACCTAGTTAACTTTTTAGAGATCCAAGGTTGACGCGCAGAAACCATTTTTTATTTCAATCTATTGTTACAAAATTACTATCCCATGACCAAAAACTGGTTTTATTGAAAATCCCGTGGTGATTCCTACAACGTGCGTTTGAAAAGATTATGATCTCAATAAATTAAACAATTTACTATAAACTTTATTATTTACTTAAAAATTAACCGCCAAACTTAAAATTTGCGCGTAGTTCAGTTCTTTAGTTCTGAAGCTAGATCGAGCACTCGATGATTATGTTAAAACGTTAATCACAATGATCGATTTAGACTCTGTTGGACTCTGTATTTATAGTATGTAAACATACAATAAACCAGAGTATGGTTTATTAGCAATGCTTGCTTTAACAGTAAGCACTAAGAGGCTTCCAGCATATTCTAGGTTGCTAACCAAGATTCTAAAACAACCCCTTTCTAGCTCAATACGACGGCGATGAGGTGAGATGAGTATGTAATCCAAATCTCCTTACAAAGTGTGTAGGTTCTAACGCATATTGACGAAAATGAATGAAGAAATAGTATCGACTTTTTTTTAAAGAATTAGACGGAACCTCTGCAACGTTTTGCACGGTAAAGTGGTCGCATGGCCTACCATCTCGGGAAACCCATAATTACCCGTCTTTGCAAGTTTGATACACTGTGCACCAACACTTGCTTAGAGCCATCATCATACACGCAACCACTTTGCGAGAACAATGGGATGGTAAATTTGCCAAGACTGGTATATGGGCGTTTGCTAAAGTTTCCCCTTTATCACAGGGAATCCTAGACTTATCACCAAGATCTGTGCTGTGCGTAATTCATGATTGCGTAATTCTGGTTCCCCCTTTTCAGGGTATTTTTACGTCTAGAAATACTAAAAAGCCAGGTGGTATTTGAATCGTAAGTTTGCAGATGATTTTATCTTTATGATTAACATTGAAGAATGTGAACAAAAGAACGTATTTAGTCTAGATATGAACATAGTAGATATGTACGAAAACATATTACTCTGTATCTTCAGGCATTAGCACAATTTAATTTAGATAATGAGTAATGACACAAGGAAACGTCACTGACTGTGCAGGCTTCATGTTTGCTTGTAGCATTCATGTGGGCAGCTAATTTGCATTTTCATAATATTATTATAATAATGTCTCGTCATTCGAGTTACTGCGAACATTGTGATTTCAATTCAAGTTAGCAAGCACAGACAAAATAAGTTTTAGAAACATTTCGCACTCCAGTATCTTTGAAAAGATAATCGTTTTCACTTACGTAAATTACAACAACAATTAAAACAATAGTTGAAGATTTAGTTGTTTGCTAGCTAAAATATATGTTCACTCTAATTTGTATGAAGTATGTTATTTTAATGTCGCACGCAAACTGCTTCTAGAAAAATTACTAATATCCAGCCAACTTCTTTTTTACCTACCTAGCTGTATGCAGACAAAAAACCTTTCTACTTAGTTCCTATCCCATTAGCCACTGGAGTGTAACTCTTGAACTTTTGCCCAGCAGAAGGACGGCAGGCTAATTTGGCAGCTTAACAAGGTATCTAAATACCGGCGTACACAAAGGCGTACTGTTTTTTTTCAACAAATTACTAAACTCAGCACCTAAAAGGCGTTCTTAATATTGTTTGAAATTAACGGGAAATTTGTAACTTGAGAAACGCCAGTCAAGGAAGCAAGCCATTTCAATGTCTGTTCCTAATGACAGCTCAGTCCGAAGGAGCACAAAGTACAAAGAGATGCAAGAGGAATTCATTGATGCATTTAGAGCAACATGTTTATCAGGAAGCTATCGAGCTAAGTGAATGAGAGCCGGTTGTGTGGATGCGTTTGCGCACACCGTGTACTTTGATCTTCACTGTGCTCATCATCATAACTATGAGCAGAGAAATGGAGCAATACCCTTCCTTGGGATTAATAAGGTAATTATCTTAAGTGCGGAAGAAACCTACTTGTAGTTTCCTGGTAACTCTACCAATTACTGGGTTTAACTAGCCACAATTCTTTGTGTAGTGGATCAAATTTTTGATTCTTTCTTTTTACCGTCATGTCATGGATACTATTAATAACACGTAAGGCGAATGCATAAGCCAATTCCTAACAAACAAAGTCTTTAGGAACAATTCACATGCGTTGTTTGTTGCGCTATGGATGTCCTACTAGTAGATAAATTGAAGTCCTGCAGGACTGTACTAGTTACCAAATAGTTGTAACGTGTAATACGAATCAAACATGAAATACTCTACAACATGTACGATTTGTTGTTGCTTGATAAGTCGGTTCCCCTTGTACAATAATATCAGTCCCCCTCGCGGTATAAAGGTAACAAGTGTTGCGCAACACCATGACTTCTGAGGTAATGACAATGGCGTCTACGGCCGAGCAAGCGATCATGTTCAGGGACAACGTTACTCATCAGTCTAGTTAGTTTTAATTAACAACGTACAAAAGCTTGCCGAAACAAAGAGAGCTAGTATACCAATACTATCTTTACTTAAGTGAGTACTTGTATTTCCATTGCCTGTAATTTTTGTTCAAAGAATGTCATTAGGTAGGTACCTAATAAGTAAAACAGGAGTGAACAGAACTTTAAACCTACCAGTTGGAATCCCGGCAAGCGAAAACGGTTTTTTTTAATGATTTATACCCCATACTTTAGGATTTGATCTTCCACACTCAGACAAAAAGCGTTATGGTGTGGGTGTATCACTGACATGTGAATTCGAAGGTTCAAAATGAGTTAACAAAATCACTACCCCGTTTCGAAATTTAAGACAAGTCGCCGAATGGTAACGCCACCTGCCCGGCAGTTGTGAAAACATTACATCGTTCCTCGCGCCGCGGGCGCCCGACGCGCACTCTACATCAGATGGAAAACATTTAGTTCTATGAATACTCGTACCGGCGCGCTCTTCAACTGTTTTCCCTAACATTAATAAAATATAAACATTTGGTTTAAAGTAATGTTGTTAGTGAGTCGTTCGTTAATCTGTAAATAAACGTTAACCTAGCCTTAAAACAACCCGGCTCTACCTAAAAAATGCTTAGGCTCAGGCTGCCATCGTATGCTGAGCTAGACCGAATACATTATGGATCTCTCTATCTTAAACTTGGACCCTATCAACAATTTTATTAATTATGTATATAATAGATTGAAATATCAATAATGTTTAATACTCGTATAAGACTCTCATATTAGACAAGAGCTTTTGAAGAACTTTTTTCCGTAATGCACAATCTAAATCATCTCATCCTTTTTTGCTAAACCAGCATTTCTAATTTTTTATACGCTTCTGCCAAAATTGAGCCTGCCTTTAATTAAGAGAAAGTCTGAAATTTTTTATTGATTACAGGGATTGATTCAACTGTTGCTGGAAGGGAGCCATATGTCACGCATATTTGACTCATATTATTGTAATATCCCGGGAGATTTTGTGGGTACTTAACAGAAAACTGGTCAATAAACTATTTTAAACCATTTTCCTGTGAAGTCCCGCAGTGGTCATTGTTATCTAAATTATTGAAATAGGTCATTTTAACATGACCATATTGACCAGACAGAGTGAACAACAAAGGTAACGCGAAACACGTGGAGTCAGTGCAGATTGTCGAAGGGAAGCAAAGTTAGTTGTGAACCTTGCTGTAAGATGTTATCATGAAAAAGATGCCCAAAAATACATTACTTAATTTCGGTCTAGTCTCATCTCATTTTCGGCCTGAGATGGCATTCTGCATTTGTAAATATGAAATGAGATGTATTTTGGCACTTGTTAAATTCAATAACTACGCAGATGTGACCGTTTGAGTGAAAAGAACTAAGCCAAATAACATTTTAAAATTATTTCTGTACAAATCTGGGAGAATACCAATTTAAGGTGAAGCCAATAGATAGACGATGGCGTTTTCTCCTGATCACGATCGAGACGAGATTTGGCGTGAGCATAGCTGGCTAGTTGGTTTACAATGGCGATAATTGCCGATGCGCTGCACTGTCACAATTACTGAGCCACGGGCAGATCGATACAGAGTCGCTTCGGATTAATAGGCTAGATGACTGTAATTTTGTTTTGTTTAATATCGAAAGACCTTTCATTTAAGTAAACAATCAATCAATACTAACCGAGATATCACAATTTGAAATGCACATTTTTGGACTTGCCCAAAAACGCTTCGTTCCTGTTTTGTAAGGAGCGCGTAAGAAATTTGTTAGACAGCTATGTTAAATATTGCGTTTATAAAAAATGGGCTTCATAATAGTATGGGTTACAAAATAGTGCTATTGTTTTACAAAAAGTAAACACTTTTGAAATGGACTTGCCCACTTAAGTTTGCAGGCCTATTGTGGCTTCATTTTGAAACAAATTTCGATTGTGGTTCCGCAATAACATTTTAAATCAATTATTATTTTTGGTGAATTTAAAAAACCGTGAAAAATGACTCATAGTCATCTACCCTATTCTAGTGCCCTTATTAGATGCACTTTTCTTCGAATAGCCAGTTTATCTCTAACCCAAACGATGACTGATGATGAATTATGACTCACGCGCTCTCTATCCAGAAGCAGCTAATATAATATTGATGTATAGTCAATCAACGATAGGCTACGGAAAGCTAGGTTTATACAGAGTGAACTTTTCTAGTAGGCAGGCCAAATCCTAAACTAGGTATGAGGAATTAAAAAAAAGCGAACCTAAGAGTCTCGATAGGTACCGATTTTGACAGAAATAAAAATTATTTAAAAACGTTTTCCTGAGCGGGTATCGAACCTGTTGGTTTAGAAATAGGAAAGCTCATCTGTGTTATATATTTATTTATGATGTAATGTTCATGGATCCATTTCTGGGTCTTGCACCCCTGTTGCACAGTGTGAAAGCAAACAAGATGATGATAATGATGAACCTACTACAAACGCCTACTCCGCCACCGTAACTAAGTTCGTTTTTATGAATCATCTGTTGGTTAAACGTTGCATAACAAATGAAACTTTTCAGTTATATTCCAGCAGGAAAACCACATACTTGTAACCAGAAGACAAAAAAGTTTATTTTGTATCACATACCATAGACGAGACATGTAGAACTGTCTGTAAGTAAAATGAAAATATTTTCGCTAAGTGGCTTTGTTTTTACGAGAATATATTTTCTCACCTCGTCAAGTAGGTATTTCACGCTTTGATACAGATTGTTTGGGATAAGCTATATTATTCTGATAAAAAAACCAAATTCCTTCATTCCAACGATCCAAGATAAAACCACGAATTATCTCAAAAACATAAACAACGTGTGTGAAATTCATAGTATGTAGATAAATCGATAACATTGATATAACAGAAATTCAGAATAGTAAATCAGAGAATTTGGGGGCCATTCCGTCCTTTCTATCTCTCCCTATGGAAAAACTTGCAGTTTCGGTAGCAAACTACGAGATGGTTTTCTTCGATCTAAAAGAGGTGTCTACAACTTGGAAACGACTTTAACCTTTTCAACGCCAAAGGCAGATATATCAGACATTTAATTTCCGTGCCCACGACGCCAAAGTCTGATATATCAGACAAATATATCTAACCAATTTAAATCTATTTTTTCTTATCATTATAGTACGTGACGACATATGCATAAAATTTTCAGACTGTTTATACTTTAGTTAATCAAAAATATGAATTTCACAAAGTATTATAATGTTATTCTAATGATAAATTATCAAAAACAAAACCGTGTTGAATCGACTCGAACTCTTTTTTTTTTATTTGAACCCTCAGCGCCAATGTCTGATATATGAGACCAAGTTTATTTATTAGTGATGTTCCTACCAAAACCAGAAATCTGATAATTTAAAAAAGAAACATTCAAAAATGTAAGAATTACATGTTACAGGTTTTGGTTTTGGGCATATTTTTTTGTGTGTGACGAAATTTTACCAAGTTTTACCACAGAAAACGCTTTATTTTCGAATTATGTTTTGCATCAAATCCAGTAAATTGCATAGTATGTCACAACACTATAGCGACACGATCATGCATGAGTCTCGTACGCCAACGTCTGATATATCAGACGCGGAAGTGACGTCAGAGGCGATAGATGTTTCTAGAACTACTTATTTAGTGCTGTACAATGAGGGTAGGAGATATCGATAAATTATGGAAGTACCCTGCAAAATCATGTTATTTACTGTGTTATTCTTTGCGTTGCTGTGTTGATGTATTACGTTTGTAAATTAATATTTATTAAATTATGCCCACTGCAGAGGAGTTGATTAGGATTGTGGAAGGAACTGATGATGTTGAATTTGAAAGTGTTGAAGTGTTCTTACATATTCAACAGGTAAGTTATAAAAAAATATCATACTTTTAGTGTTCTCAATCTAATGTGGTTACTGACACAATATACTTAGTGTTTGTAATTTTATTTTTTCTATAGGAATATTATTAATATTAATACATAGATGTATTTACGTTAGAAAGAACTTACCGGTCATTATTTTTATTTTTTATGCTCCAGAGCGTTATCGCCGTGAGCCTTGTGTCAAATTCATAGATGAAACGTCAGACAGACATTTTCGTGTAAAAATATTTTAGCTAATATTCCTCAGAATAAATATTTGCTAGGACAAATCTTTTTCTGTGATAACGAAACAGAAAGTTTGACCACAAAAACCGCAAGTTTAACCTAGGAATGGCAGAAATTGAAGTTTAAAAATTGTTAGGTTAGGTGTCACTATCTATCGGTCCGAATTGGTTTTGACGCTGACAGCGCTGTGAGCACTGTTGACGCGATATTTCATTTCGGGACGCCTGTTATCGCCGTGAGCGCTCACAGACCTGTAATCGCATTACGGACCGCACAGTTTGTCATTAAAATAAATATTTAACCTGATGTAAGGATTATTAGATATTAATAAAATCATCAGAACTAGTAAAATAATTATTGCCTCCATCATTTGATTAATTTGGTTATTTAATCAATAAGTTAAAAGTAATTCGTAAGGTATCGAAGTTTATGACCGGAAGTTGACGCATCACTAACACTCGCTAAAAATTCATATTATGCGTACGCCACTGTCTGATATATCAGACACGTAGTGATGCAATTATCATCATAATTACTTGTGCGTTTTTTCACTGTTTTATTACGCCACTGAGATTTCAATACATTCAATACATGTTTCACAGAGTAAAAATAATAAAATAAAACCCGAGAACTTAAAAAATAAATAAATATATTTTTTATAATGATTTATTTATTACAAATTAATAATATCGATACTCAACATTGTCAGCACTAGTAAACCAACCACTTATATTGCGGTGGCGTGTGGTGAACGTTTTTGACGAAAACTCGTGGCGTCGAAAGGGTTGAAATCGACAGAAGTTTGAAAAGATGAAAACCTTTAAGCTACTTACATAATTTTTTTCTTTATTATTTGCGCTGCTTATAGGATCAATAAATAGGCAAAACTACAAATAAGTAGGGATTGCGTTAAATAAAATAGGGTATAACGAATAACGAACTAAAGGGAATTAAGTGTAACCTAAGTGTTTGTCTAATCTTTCCTTTCTAAAACTAAATCAATTCATTGGTTTACCCAATCTTTGTCTTTGCACAGGGCCGTCATTTGTTATGACATTATCTTCAAAAGCCAACCTTAGGCTGATAAGTGCCTAAAGAATTCGACAAGTGAAATACATGGATACTATTTCTTCCAGTTGAGTAGATATCTAACTATCTAGTACGCACACATATAACTCAAGAACTGCTGAGCCGATTTTTACGGTTTTGAATTTTTCGGATTTCCGCCGCTAGTAAAAAATAAATACAAATTCTGTTTTGATTGAACCGTTATTTGACAGACCGTCTAAGCTAGTTGTCTAATAATTGCATTATAAATGAAATTGCCCTCTAATGATACATAATTTCGCCTATCTTACGTCAATTAATCGAAGAGCCTAACTACTCGTAGTTATCACGAGAGCACTATGTCATCGCCGTATGAGGACGTCAAATGTTATCTTCACGTGGAAGTTTACTGCTAGCAGCATGTACTGCACACATTAATTATGATCAAACGGAGACCTGCATAATTAGACGAAACCAAAGCAATAGGTATAAATAAAGTTAAATACAGATTAATTATATACAAAATATTGTTATTATTGATATTAAACAAACAAGTCCAAGTTCATCAGTCGATTTGACTACTCAAGAGCGAGGTCCACATCGGAATAAGTAGGTACTAACTTAGTGAGATTTTATTGGTTTGATTTTACATTGCATATATTTAAAAGATTTATAGTTTTAGGAGAACGAAATAGGTAGGAGAACCATTTTGGTTGAATCTTTAGCAGCAGATAAACTTATAATTACAACATGAAAAGGAGAATTGCAACACTCACCTGTTCGGCTGTTCATTGCTGCGAGGTTTCTTGCCGCGCCACAGGAGTAAGCAGTCTAAGGCACCTTTACGAAAAGGCGGCTTCAACATCTTCCATTTCTTCTTCGAATCTGTACTCTTTACAGTCTCTACAGACTCTCTGCTAGAGTTCACATCCAAAATGTCCGGCTCCGAATTACCTTTCCTAAGTTCGCACACACTATTGTATTTAGAACACTTATCGAAACTGACCACTGACACAGAATCACTTAATGGGCACGACTTTCTACTAGACAGAGGAGTAGATGTCACGAAATTAGATCGATAACTTGTCCCTAAGCCACTGTCGTTCAACCCAGGGGTATCCTCACAAATACTGTGTAACTTCAGCCTAGCATTTCGATTAACCGGTTTTGCGTTTAAAATACTTTTTTCCGCAAAGTGTTGACTCTTCATCGCGTGATCGACATCGACAAAGGCGGTGATATCTTCGCAACTCTTTGCGTTGTACTTGAAGAGAGTCCGAGATTTCGCCGTCTCTGTGGGGTCTGGGTGAAGGTCCATAGCGCCCACGACGCTAGCAATGTTGTCTTCGCTCTTCGAGAGGATTTTTAGGTTAGTTAGTTTCTTGGGTCTCGGCGGTCGGACGGGGGTAGGTGGTGGCTCGGGTGCGCGGCTCTTTACCGCTGTGTGGAAGCGCTCGTCCGTCCTGTTGTAGGGTCTGGAGTACTTTGCGATAATTCTGTTGATTTCAGCGCTGTTTTTGCGCCTGTTTGTGTGTCGTTTAAAGTTGAGTGGTTGTTGATAAGAGTCGGCCACGCTTGCGCCGGCGACCCGCACTGACCTCTCTCGCCACTCCGTCACTTTGTCTTCTAATATCCTCTGCAGCTCGAGCGCCCGCATCATTGGCCCTAATTCTGGCATTTTTGGGCTTTTATCTGGTAATTATGACGAAGACTTGGTGCTTTTTAGCACTTCTTTGGTATTGATTTCTCCTTAAACTTGTTTTACACTAATTCAGTCGTTTTCGTAACTGTAATGAAGAAAAACATTTTTTTAGTGAGACTTAGACTAAACAGGTGATAAATTAATATGTGTCATATATTTGTATATGGCTATGGTCTATGTCACAAATAGGGAAAATAGACTCATAGAGAAAAGCTGACTGTGGCGATTCGGCAAACAGAACAACTGGGAGCCTACCACTTCGTCGCGTGCAATTGAACGGTTGAAACATTCACAAAGTGTTAAGTGCGCTTATGAACACAGATATACAACTAAGTAATAATATCATCATCAGTTTACTTTAACTTCCAAGATTGAGAGCCAAGACAACAAGAGTCAAAGAAATGAGAAAAAAAAACAGCTCTGCTTTAGAAAATAATGGATTTGGTTGTGCTAATCTTTTATAACAATTAACAACTTTTTTTAATTTAAATACGATTCATATGTAAAGTGGAACACCTTCTTTAAATAGATTTAGCCGGATATTCTCAGCGAGTGGCCCTTAATCTTGCTATTGACAAACGCGGGGTAAAGTCAATGACCAATGACCATGCCTCGTTGGGGCTAATTTAATTAGTTACTCGTACTCACGCTCCACATGGCAGAGAGAATACTCGTAAGAACTGTTAGTACTGTTACAGCAGTTAACCTTGGAAAAATACCTAAAATGATCCCTGTTAAAACATATGGGATAGCGAAGACGAATCATTAGGAAACATTGTTCTACCCATTAAAAAAAACATTTAGGCGGGCCGTCCAAATTGAGCATGGCGGGCATGCTTTCAATGTATCTATGCTGTAAGTTTTTAATGTTAATGTGCAATAAAGAATGTTATCTATCTATCCATTTCACCTATTGGTTATTTAAATTGGAGAATGGGCTTCCTTTGTTTCTTCCTTGTTTTCTTAAATTATTAACACAAGTGACGTGATTTAGATAAAACAACAAAAAGGAACATCTTAATAACAACGATGTAACATTATTATGACTACTTACTACAATAAATTAACTAACAAAATAATAATATGTTAACCGCAAGCTGTTGTGATGTACGTACTTTAGGCATTCTACAATGGGCAGTTTTATAATCAGTCGCACAAAGAATCCCAACAATGACCTAATGATATAACGTAGCTATCGGTACACATTATAGACTTTGTTGATGTATTTTAAAATGCGAATCTTTTTAAACGAATCTACGGCTCTAGGTTTTCCATTGTCGACCATGTGAAATTTAACGGTATTTTCTAGAAGAATTTGACTAACTACTCTCATTAACTGAACTAGGCCAGTCAGTAGGTCACTTTGAAGCCTATTGGGTCATGGCCTAATCATTTCAGCTATTTATAGATCTTTCAGGTGCCTGCCTAATTTTTTTTAATTAGTTTTAACGTGAACAACACATTAAAACACTAATTACCACATCCAACAATTTGACAAATTGTATATTAGTGAAAATTAAACTGTAGTATTTACAAGCAAAAGAAAATGACATAAGTGGAATTTATCCGCAACAACAATATTCTACTATTAGTCTTCAAAAAAGTGATATGAAAGATGGCAATAAAAAGGCGGGATAGCGCCTGAAACCTTAATTTTTCAGGTATTTCCATCTTTAAATAGATACAGCATAGGTAATGCTTAAAAACAGAGAAAAATAATTACTTTATTTATCCTAGTATAAACAAAGCCTTTGTCTATTTGTGGCTAAGGCATCGTAGCTCTAAGTGAATGATGCATTCAAATAGTGGTATAAAAATGATTGAAAAACCTTACAATAATTTCGGTAATACATTAAGCTGCAACGTGCTACAACAATGCAACCGTTGGACAGTCAGACAGTAGGTATTAGCGGTGCACAAGTGTCGTTCAATGTAGTTTTATGATGGGCGAATGTACTTTTTCAACATTTAACCATGATATCTCAGAAATTAGTGTACAATGTCCACACGTCAAGCCTAACATATAAGTATTTGGAAAGTGGCCTTTAGCGCGTTGGTATTAGTTGACACGAATTGTCGAAGTGCATACCTTGACCTGTGGCCTTTTGTACATATTTTCAGACTAACAAAATAGGAACAGTTTTGGTATTGTCTTAGAACCGACTCTAAAGTCTTAGTGTTGGATATCTCGAAGCGATCACTGACTCTACTACTTATTGACATTTAGTAGGTATAATGAATAACATCTGGCGATAATCACAATACCAGATGTTTCTTAGATGGAACTACCTACGATCACTACTCGTAGTAGAAGTGAGTTATGATGACTAAGCTACCCTCCAGTTGCTCACCAGATCAACAAATCAATCAATAAATACCACAGTGGTCTATGTTTTGATTAGGTATTGAATATTCTTATTAGTTTCCTTCTAAGGAACTTTAAACAGCAGAATATAAAAGAAGTAGAAAGAAGTTATTACTAATATTATAATAGGAACTAGCTTCTGGCCGCCGGCCTACGGCCGACTCGCGGCCATAAGCTAGGTCTGCGACGCTGGCCGCTCCGGGGCTTCGCCCCTCCCGCGGCTGCGAGGCCCCCGGGGGCCTCGCCGCAGCTCGGCCTTCGGCCTCGCAGTTGTTTGAGGGGGGGTTGGATGTTTCGCGGTGGTTGCTCTCAGTCTTTTCTGTGAGGTTGGTGTTTTAGCAAAAGAATTCTAGTGCGGGGTTGGCCGCTCCGGGCTTCGCCCTCCCGCGGCCGCGAGGCCTTGGGGGCCTCGCCGCAGCTCGGCCTTCGGCCTCGCAGTTGCTTGTAATTGGGTTACCTGTTCCGGAACAAAACTCTCGTCCTTTTCTGAGTGGTTGTTGTTTAAGCAACAGGATCCTAGTGCGGGCGCTCAGCCTACGGCTTCGCGAAGTTACTTGAAGGTCGACGATGGACGCTCCGGGCTTCGCCCTACGCGGAGTTCGGCCTCCGGCCTCGCAGACGAAGCTCGGCCTGCGGCCTCGCTGGGGGTTGAAAGGCAACGCTCCGGGCTGCGCCCTACGCGTAGTTCGGCCTTTGGCCTCACACTCGGAGCTCGGCCTCCGGCCTCGCCTTTTAGTGACTGAGGCAATTAACTTTGGGCTTCACCGTGTGCGGGCGCTCAGCCTGCGGCTTCGCGAAGTTAGTTGATCCGTCATGGGGGACGCTCCGGGCTTCGCCCTACGCGGAGTTCGGCCTTCGGCCTCACATTAGAAGCTCGGCCTGCGGCCTCGCAATTTTTTCAATGTTTCGGTGAAGGTTCACAAGAATTTTTCATACAAAGAAGCACTTACAGAGACTCCCAGTACATTTAGTATGGGATGTCTTAGTATGGAAGGCAAAAAGTTTACTGCCCTTAATTCGTACTGCAAGGGGGTAAACTACCCTTAAATGGGTCAAATCTATATAAGTGGATAGTTTTGAACAGGATGACATACTTTTTTTTAAAAAACAAAGCAATTTTGTTTTTCGGGTAAATCTCAGAATTTACCCTGAAAATGGGGTAATTTTTTTTAGCATGCTGTAGGCCTTACTAAACCTGACAAAAAACCCAAGTAACATTTTCCTGTAAAATGACGACAACTACCTGAAAAAACAAATTTAGTGAATTTTTAAAATGACATATTTTGAAATGGCCGCCAGTGTACCTGCCATATTGAATTGTTGACATTTTAGACTTTTGGTGCAATCTCAGTTATTTTGCACGAAAAACGGTATCTTTAGTTTTTTTCTACCTTGCTCACAACTCCCTCAAGAGACCTTCAAAGTGACCCCTTCCAAAAAAAAGTTTTAATTCTCAGTTCCAGTGTTGCCAGTTGATTTTGATAAAAATGGTCAAATGTCATTTTAATGGAAGCACTCAACCACCTTAGGGCATTTTTATTGCTGAAATGCCTTTATTTCTATTTTCGAATATTTGGGGCCATTTCTCAAAAACTACTAAACTTACCAAAAAACATTTTTCACCTGGCAACCCGCAAGCACCAGCTCCAAGATTAGCTAGTACATTCCATCCCTCTCAAAAATTGGCAACACCCAAAAAAGCTCAAAAAACAGTTTGAAAATCGCAAACTTTTCACAAAATGGCCGCCAGCTCGTCCGCCATCTTGAATTTCTGTAATCCCGTATTTTTCCCATAATCTGGACTATATGTGGCAACACTTGGCGTTTTTACTTTTTTTCTACCATATGCGTAAGTGTCCGTCACTAACTTTAAAGACACCCATGTCGAAAATTTTATTTTCTACCATAGTTTCCAGTGTTGCCAGTCGATTTTTGCAAAAATACTAAAAGGTCATTAGGGACCCGAGTTGCCATCAAACTGCATTCAAGATTTTTTGACAGCTGTCATATTTCTCATTTCGACTTTCCCGGGCCCTATCCCAAAAACTACCATGAATTTGGTAGAAATTCACATTCCTGGCAACACTCGAATAAATTACCCACAATCGGTGCATACTATGAAAAACGCTCAAGTGTTGCCATCTACCGGAAAAATCACTTCAAAAATGGTCGTTTTCGCTGTTCGGAACAAAATGGCCGCCAGCGCCGCCGCCATCTTGGATTTTTATAATCTATGGATGAGGAAGTCGAGTGGACTTTACAAGCAACACTATAAAACAAAAATTTTGAAAATCGAACAAGAACTCTATTCACTATGGCATCGCAAAAACCACTCTAAAACCAGTTTTTCAATCCAAGATGGCGGCCTGGGGACATTCTTTTTTTAAAAAAATATTTTTTCATAACAACCAATTTTGACATGGCAACACACAGTTAAAAAAGAAAAAATTCAGCGCCACAAACAAAAAAGTTGATGTCTCAAAAAAATCCGCCATTTTGTTTTTTGAAAAAAAAAAACTAAAAAACCTGCGTTGATAAAAATAAGAAAAATTCCCAAAAAGTGAAATTAACCCTAAAAAACCTCAAAACAGGTGAAAAACACCCCTGATCAGTCAGTGAGTGAGTGAGTGGTAATCGAGCTTTATATATAATAGACTAGCTTCTGGCCGCCGGCCTACGGCCGACTCGCGGCCATAAGCTAGGTCTGCGACGCTGGCCGCTCCGGGGCTTCGCCCCTCCCGCGGCTGCGAGGCCCCCGGGGGCCTCGCCGCAGCTCGGCCTTCGGCCTCGCATTGTTGGTTGTGGGGGTTTTATTTCGCGAATGGCGCTCTCGTTCTTTTCTGGGAGGAAGGTGTTTTAGCAAAAGAATCCTAGTGCGGGGTTGGCCGCTCCGGGCTTCGCCCTCCCGCGGCCGCGAGGCCCTAGGGGGCCTCGCCGCAGCTCGGCCTTCGGCCTCGCAGTTGCTTGTAATTGGGTTAACTGTTCCGGAACAAAACTCTCGTCCTTTTCTGAGTGGTTGTTGTTTAAGCAAAAGGATCCTAGTGCGGGCGCTCAGCCTACGGCTTCGCGAAGTTACTCGAAGGTCGACGATGGACGCTCCGGGCTTCGCCCTACGCGGAGTTCGGCCTCCGGCCTCACAGTCGAAGCTCGGCCTGCGGCCTCGCTGGGGGTTGAAAACCAACGCTCCGGGCTGCGCCCTACGCGTAGTTCGGCCTTTGGCCTCACACTCGGAGCTCGGCCTCCGGCCTCGCCTTTTAGTGACTGAGGCAATTAACTTTGGGCTTCACCGTGTGCGGGCGCTCAGCCTGCGGCTTCGCGAAGTTAGTTGGGCAGTCATGGGGACGCTCCGGGCTTCGCCCTACGCGGAGTTCGGCCTTCGGCCTCACATTAGAAGCTCGGCCTGCGGCCTCGCGAATTTTTCGATGATTGCTGTGAAATTCACAATATATTTTCATACAAAGTAGCATTCTCAGTGACTCCCAGTACATTTAGTATGGGATGTCTTAGTACGGCAGGTCAAAAGTTTATTGCCCCTAATTCGTACTTCAAGGGGGTTATCTACCCTTAAATGGGTAAAATCCTTAAGAGTGGATAGTTTTGAACAGGATGACATACTTTTTTTTAAAAAACAAAGCAATTTTGTTTTTCGGGTAAATCTCAGAATTTACCCTGAAAATGGGGTAAATTTTTTTAGCATGCTGTAGGCCTTACTAAATATGACAAAAAACCCAAGTAACATTATCCTGTAAAATGACGACAACTACCTGAAAAAACAAATTTAGTGAATTTTTAAAATGACATATTTTGAAATGGCCGCCAGTGTACCTGCCATATTGAATTCTTGACATTTTAGACTTCTTGTGCAATGTCAGTTATATTGCACGAAAAATGGTATAATTAGTTTTTTCCTATCTTGCACACAACTCCCTCTAGAGACCTTCAAAGAGACCCCTTCCAAAAAAAAGTTTTAATTCTCATTTCCAGTGTTGCCAGTTGATTTTGATAAAAATAGTCAAATGTCATTTTAATGGGCGCAGTCAATCACCTTAGGGCATTTTTATTGCTGAAATGTCTTTTTTTCTATTTTCGACTTTTTTGGGCCATTTCTCAAAAACTACTAAAGCTACCAAAAAAATATCTTCCCCTGGCAACTCGCAAGCACCAGCTTCACGATTGGCTAGTACATTGCACAATTATTAAAAATTGGCAACACCCAAAAAATCTTAAAAAACAGTTTGAAAATCGCAAACTTTTCACAAAATGGCCGCCAGCTCGTCCGCCATCTTGAAATTCAGAAATCCCGTATTTTTCCCATAATCTGGACTATATATGGCAACACTTGGCGTTTTTACTTTTTTTCTACCATATGCGGAAGTATCCGTCACTAACTTTAAAGACACCCATGTCGAAAATTTTATTTTCTACCATATTTCCCAGTGTTGCCAGGCGATTTTTGCAAAAATACTAAAAGGTCATTAGGGACCTGGGTTGCCATAAAACTGCATTCAAGTTTTTTTGACAGCTGTCATATTTCTCATTTTGACTTTCCCGAGCTCTATCCCAAAAACTACCATGAATTTGGTAGAAATTCACATTCATGGCAACACTCGAATAAATTACCTACAATCTATGCATACTTTATCAAACACTCAAGTGTTGCCATCTACCGGAAAAAACACTTCAAAAATGGACGATTTCGCTGATCTGAACAAAATGGCCGCCAGCGCCGCCGCCATCTTGGATTTTTATAATCTATGGATGAGGATGTCAAGTGGACTATACGAGCAACACTATAAAACAAAAATTTTGAAAATCGAACAAGAACTCTATTCACTATGGCATCGTAAAAACCACTCTAAAACCCGTTTTTCAATCCAAGATGGCGGCCTGGGGACGTTCTTTTTTTAAAAAAATATTTTTTCATAACAACAAATTTTGACATGGCAACACCCAGTAAAAAAAGAAAAAATTCAGCGCCTCAAACAAAAAAGTTGATGTCTCAAAAAGAGCCGCCATTTTGTTTTTTGAAAAAAAAAAAATAAGAAACCTGCGTTGATAAAAATAACAAAAATTCCCAAAAAGTAAGAATCACCCTAAAACACCTCAAAACAACTGAAAAACACCCCTGATCAGTGAGTGAGTCAGTGAGTGGTAATCGAGCTTTATATATTATAGACTAGCTTCTGGCCGCCGGCCTACGGCCGACTCGCGGCCATAAGCTAGGTCTGCGACGCTGGCCGCTCCGGGGCTTCGCCCCTCCCGCGGCTGCGAGGCCCCCGGGGGCCTCGCCGCAGCTCGGCCTTCGGCCTCGCATTTGTGTGACGATGGGGTTGCAGTTTCGCGAATGGCGCTCTCGTTCTTTTCTGGGTAGTTGGTGTTTAAGCAAAATAATCCTAGTGCGGGGTTGGCCGCTCCGGGCTTCGCCCTCCCGCGGCCGCGAGGCCCTGGGGGGCCTCGCCGCAGCTCGGCCTTCGGCCTCGCAGTTGCTTGTAATTGGGTTAACTGTTCCGGAACAAAACTCTCGTCCTTTTCTGAGTGGTTGTTGTTTAAGCAAAAGGATCCTAGTGCGGGCGCTCAGCCTACGGCTTCGCGAAGTTACTTGAAGGTCGACGATGGACGCTCCGGGCTTCGCCCTACGCGGAGTTCAGCCTCCGGCCTCACAGTCAAAGCTGGGCCTGCGGCCTCGCTGGGGGTTGAAAACCAACGCTCCGGGCTGCGCCCTACGCGTAGTTCGGCCTTTGGCCTCACGCTCGGAGCTCGGCCTCCGGCCTCGCCTTTTAGTGACTGAGGCAATTAACTGTGAGCTTCACCATGTGCGGGCGCTCAGCCTGCGGCTTCGCGAAGTTAGTTGGGCCGTCATGGGGGACGCTCCGGACTTCGCCCTACGCGGAGTTCGGCCTCCGGCCTCACATTAGAAGCTCGGCCTGCGGCCTCGCAATTTTTTCAATTTTTCGGTGAAGATCCACAAGAATTTTTCATACAAAGAAGCACTTACAGAGACTCCCAGTACATTTAGTATGGGATGTCTTAGTATGGAAGGCAAAAAGTTTACTGCCCTTAATTCGTACTGCAAGGGGGTAAAATACCCTTAAATGGGTCAAATCGATATAAGTGGATAGTTTAGAACAGGATGACATACTTTTTTTTTAAAAACAAAGCAATTTTGTTTTTCGGGTAAATCTCAGAATTTACCCTAAAAAATGGGGTAATTTTTTTTAGCATGCTATAGGCCTTACTAAACCTGACAAAAAACCCAAGTAACATTTTCCTGTAAAATGACGACAACTACCTGAAAAAACAAATTTAGTGAATTTTTAAAATGACATATTTTGAAATGGCCGCCAGTGTACCTGCCATATTGAATTCTTGACATTTTAGACTTTTTGTGCAATGTCAGTTATTTTGCACGAAAAACGGTATCTTTAGTTTTTTTCCATCTTGCTCACAACTCCCTCAAGAGACCTTCAAAGTGACCCCTTCCAAAAAAAAGTTTTAATCCTCATTTTCAGTGTTGCCAGTTGATTTTGATGAAAATAGTCAAATGTCATTTCAATGGCTGCATTCAACAACCTCTGGGCATTTTTGTTGCTGAAATGGCTTTATTTCTATTTTCGACTTTTTTGGGCGATTTCTCGAAAACTACTAAAACTACCAAAAAATATTAAACACCTGGCAACCTGCAAGCACCAGCTACACGATTGGCTAGTACATTCCATCCCTCTCAAAAATTGGCAACACCCAAAAAAGCTCAAAAAACAGTTTGAAAATCGCAAACTTTTCACAAAATGGCCGCCAGCTCGTCCGCCATCTTGAAATTCAGAAATCCCGTATTTTTCCCATGATCTCGACTATATATGGCAACACTTGGCGTTTTCACTTTTTTTCTGCCATATGCGGAAGTGTCCGTCACTAACTTTAAAGACACCCATGTCGAAAATTTTATTTTCTACCATAGTTCCCAGTGTTGCCAGTCGATTTTTGCAAAAATACTAAAAGGTCATTAGGGACCTGAGTTGCCATAAAACTGCATTCAAGTTTTTTTGACAGCTGTCATATTTCTCATTTCGACTTTCCCGGGCCCTCTCCCAAAAACTACCACGAATTTGGTAGAAATTCACATTCCTGGCAATACTCGAATAAATTACCCACAGTCGGTGCATACTTGGAAAAACGCTCAAGTGTTGCCATCTACCGGAAAAATCGCCTCAAAAATGGTCGATTTCGCTGATCGGAACAAAATGGCCGCCAGCGCCGCCGCCATCTTGGATTTTTATAATCTGTGGATGAGGATGTCAAGTGGACTATACAAGCAACACTCCTCAGCAAAAATTTTGAAAATCGAACATAAACTCACTTCACTATGGCAACGCAAAAACCACTCTAAAACCCGTTTTTCAATCCAAGATGGCGGCGAAACAGTATTTTTTTTTTCCAAAATATTTTTTCAAGATACTCAACTTTGATATGGCAACACCCAGTAAAAAAAGAAAAAATTCAGCGCCTCAAACAAAAAAGTTGATGTCTCAAAAAAAGCCGCCATCTTGTTTTTTGAAAAAAAAAAACTAAAAAAGCTGCGTTGATTAAAATAACAAAAATTCTCAAAAAGTGAAATTAACCCTAAAAAACCTCAAAACAACTGAAAAACACCCCTGATCAGTCAGTCAGTGAGTCAGTGAGTGGTAATCGAGCTTTATATATAATAGACTAGCTTCTGGCCGCCGGCCTACGGCCGACTCGCGGCCATAAGCTAGGTCTGCGACGCTGGCCGCTCCGGGGCTTCGCCCCTCCCGCGGCTGCGAGGCCCCCGGGGGCCTCGCCGCAGCTCGGCCTTCGGCCTCGCATTGTTGGTTGTGGGGGTTTTATTTCGCGAATGGCGCTCTCGTTCTTTTCTGGGAGGAAGGTGTTTTAGCAAAAGAATCCTAGTGCGGGGTTGGCCGCTCCGGGCTTCGCCCTCCCGCGGCCGCGAGGCCCTAGGGGGCCTCGCCGCAGCTCGGCCTTCGGCCTCGCAGTTGCTTGTAATTGGGTTAACTGTTCCGGAACAAAACTCTCGTCCTTTTCTGAGTGGTTGTTGTTTAAGCAAAAGGATCCTAGTGCGGGCGCTCAGCCTACGGCTTCGCGAAGTTACTCGAAGGTCGACGATGGACGCTCCGGGCTTCGCCCTACGCGGAGTTCGGCCTCCGGCCTCACAGTCGAAGCTCGGCCTGCGGCCTCGCTGGGGGTTGAAAACCAACGCTCCGGGCTGCGCCCTACGCGTAGTTCGGCCTTTGGCCTCACACTCGGAGCTCGGCCTCCGGCCTCGCCTTTTAGTGACTGAGGCAATTAACTTTGGGCTTCACCGTGTGCGGGCGCTCAGCCTGCGGCTTCGCGAAGTTAGTTGGGCAGTCATGGGGACGCTCCGGGCTTCGCCCTACGCGGAGTTCGGCCTTCGGCCTCACATTAGAAGCTCGGCCTGCGGCCTCGCGAATTTTTCGATGATTGCTGTGAAATTCACAATATATTTTCATACAAAGTAGCATTCTCAGTGACTCCCAGTACATTTAGTATGGGATGTCTTAGTACGGCAGGTCAAAAGTTTATTGCCCCTAATTCGTACTTCAAGGGGGTTATCTACCCTTAAATGGGTAAAATCCTTAAGAGTGGATAGTTTTGAACAGGATGACATACTTTTTTTTAAAAAACAAAGCAATTTTGTTTTTCGGGTAAATCTCAGAATTTACCCTGAAAATGGGGTAAATTTTTTTAGCATGCTGTAGGCCTTACTAAATATGACAAAAAACCCAAGTAACATTATCCTGTAAAATGACGACAACTACCTGAAAAAACAAATTTAGTGAATTTTTAAAATGACATATTTTGAAATGGCCGCCAGTGTACCTGCCATATTGAATTCTTGACATTTTAGACTTCTTGTGCAATGTCAGTTATATTGCACGAAAAATGGTATAATTAGTTTTTTCCTATCTTGCACACAACTCCCTCTAGAGACCTTCAAAGAGACCCCTTCCAAAAAAAAGTTTTAATTCTCATTTCCAGTGTTGCCAGTTGATTTTGATAAAAATAGTCAAATGTCATTTTAATGGGCGCAGTCAATCACCTTAGGGCATTTTTATTGCTGAAATGTCTTTTTTTCTATTTTCGACTTTTTTGGGCCATTTCTCAAAAACTACTAAAGCTACCAAAAAAATATCTTCCCCTGGCAACTCGCAAGCACCAGCTTCACGATTGGCTAGTACATTGCACAATTATTAAAAATTGGCAACACCCAAAAAATCTTAAAAAACAGTTTGAAAATCGCAAACTTTTCACAAAATGGCCGCCAGCTCGTCCGCCATCTTGAAATTCAGAAATCCCGTATTTTTCCCATAATCTGGACTATATATGGCAACACTTGGCGTTTTTACTTTTTTTCTACCATATGCGGAAGTATCCGTCACTAACTTTAAAGACACCCATGTCGAAAATTTTATTTTCTACCATATTTCCCAGTGTTGCCAGGCGATTTTTGCAAAAATACTAAAAGGTCATTAGGGACCTGGGTTGCCATAAAACTGCATTCAAGTTTTTTTGACAGCTGTCATATTTCTCATTTTGACTTTCCCGAGCTCTATCCCAAAAACTACCATGAATTTGGTAGAAATTCACATTCATGGCAACACTCGAATAAATTACCTACAATCTATGCATACTTTATCAAACACTCAAGTGTTGCCATCTACCGGAAAAAACACTTCAAAAATGGACGATTTCGCTGATCTGAACAAAATGGCCGCCAGCGCCGCCGCCATCTTGGATTTTTATAATCTATGGATGAGGATGTCAAGTGGACTATACGAGCAACACTATAAAACAAAAATTTTGAAAATCGAACAAGAACTCTATTCACTATGGCATCGTAAAAACCACTCTAAAACCCGTTTTTCAATCCAAGATGGCGGCCTGGGGACGTTCTTTTTTTAAAAAAATATTTTTTCATAACAACAAATTTTGACATGGCAACACCCAGTAAAAAAAGAAAAAATTCAGCGCCTCAAACAAAAAAGTTGATGTCTCAAAAAGAGCCGCCATTTTGTTTTTTGAAAAAAAAAAAATAAGAAACCTGCGTTGATAAAAATAACAAAAATTCCCAAAAAGTAAGAATCACCCTAAAACACCTCAAAACAACTGAAAAACACCCCTGATCAGTGAGTGAGTCAGTGAGTGGTAATCGAGCTTTATATATTATAGACTAGCTTCTGGCCGCCGGCCTACGGCCGACTCGCGGCCATAAGCTAGGTCTGCGACGCTGGCCGCTCCGGGGCTTCGCCCCTCCCGCGGCTGCGAGGCCCCCGGGGGCCTCGCCGCAGCTCGGCCTTCGGCCTCGCATTTGTGTGACGATGGGGTTGCAGTTTCGCGAATGGCGCTCTCGTTCTTTTCTGGGTAGTTGGTGTTTAAGCAAAATAATCCTAGTGCGGGGTTGGCCGCTCCGGGCTTCGCCCTCCCGCGGCCGCGAGGCCCTGGGGGGCCTCGCCGCAGCTCGGCCTTCGGCCTCGCAGTTGCTTGTAATTGGGTTAACTGTTCCGGAACAAAACTCTCGTCCTTTTCTGAGTGGTTGTTGTTTAAGCAAAAGGATCCTAGTGCGGGCGCTCAGCCTACGGCTTCGCGAAGTTACTTGAAGGTCGACGATGGACGCTCCGGGCTTCGCCCTACGCGGAGTTCAGCCTCCGGCCTCACAGTCAAAGCTGGGCCTGCGGCCTCGCTGGGGGTTGAAAACCAACGCTCCGGGCTGCGCCCTACGCGTAGTTCGGCCTTTGGCCTCACGCTCGGAGCTCGGCCTCCGGCCTCGCCTTTTAGTGACTGAGGCAATTAACTGTGAGCTTCACCATGTGCGGGCGCTCAGCCTGCGGCTTCGCGAAGTTAGTTGGGCCGTCATGGGGGACGCTCCGGACTTCGCCCTACGCGGAGTTCGGCCTCCGGCCTCACATTAGAAGCTCGGCCTGCGGCCTCGCAATTTTTTCAATTTTTCGGTGAAGATCCACAAGAATTTTTCATACAAAGAAGCACTTACAGAGACTCCCAGTACATTTAGTATGGGATGTCTTAGTATGGAAGGCAAAAAGTTTACTGCCCTTAATTCGTACTGCAAGGGGGTAAAATACCCTTAAATGGGTCAAATCGATATAAGTGGATAGTTTAGAACAGGATGACATACTTTTTTTTTAAAAACAAAGCAATTTTGTTTTTCGGGTAAATCTCAGAATTTACCCTAAAAAATGGGGTAATTTTTTTTAGCATGCTATAGGCCTTACTAAACCTGACAAAAAACCCAAGTAACATTTTCCTGTAAAATGACGACAACTACCTGAAAAAACAAATTTAGTGAATTTTTAAAATGACATATTTTGAAATGGCCGCCAGTGTACCTGCCATATTGAATTCTTGACATTTTAGACTTTTTGTGCAATGTCAGTTATTTTGCACGAAAAACGGTATCTTTAGTTTTTTTCCATCTTGCTCACAACTCCCTCAAGAGACCTTCAAAGTGACCCCTTCCAAAAAAAAGTTTTAATCCTCATTTTCAGTGTTGCCAGTTGATTTTGATGAAAATAGTCAAATGTCATTTCAATGGCTGCATTCAACAACCTCTGGGCATTTTTGTTGCTGAAATGGCTTTATTTCTATTTTCGACTTTTTTGGGCGATTTCTCGAAAACTACTAAAACTACCAAAAAATATTAAACACCTGGCAACCTGCAAGCACCAGCTACACGATTGGCTAGTACATTCCATCCCTCTCAAAAATTGGCAACACCCAAAAAAGCTCAAAAAACAGTTTGAAAATCGCAAACTTTTCACAAAATGGCCGCCAGCTCGTCCGCCATCTTGAAATTCAGAAATCCCGTATTTTTCCCATGATCTCGACTATATATGGCAACACTTGGCGTTTTCACTTTTTTTCTGCCATATGCGGAAGTGTCCGTCACTAACTTTAAAGACACCCATGTCGAAAATTTTATTTTCTACCATAGTTCCCAGTGTTGCCAGTCGATTTTTGCAAAAATACTAAAAGGTCATTAGGGACCTGAGTTGCCATAAAACTGCATTCAAGTTTTTTTGACAGCTGTCATATTTCTCATTTCGACTTTCCCGGGCCCTCTCCCAAAAACTACCACGAATTTGGTAGAAATTCACATTCCTGGCAATACTCGAATAAATTACCCACAGTCGGTGCATACTTGGAAAAACGCTCAAGTGTTGCCATCTACCGGAAAAATCGCCTCAAAAATGGTCGATTTCGCTGATCGGAACAAAATGGCCGCCAGCGCCGCCGCCATCTTGGATTTTTATAATCTGTGGATGAGGATGTCAAGTGGACTATACAAGCAACACTCCTCAGCAAAAATTTTGAAAATCGAACATAAACTCACTTCACTATGGCAACGCAAAAACCACTCTAAAACCCGTTTTTCAATCCAAGATGGCGGCGAAACAGTATTTTTTTTTTCCAAAATATTTTTTCAAGATACTCAACTTTGATATGGCAACACCCAGTAAAAAAAGAAAAAATTCAGCGCCTCAAACAAAAAAGTTGATGTCTCAAAAAAAGCCGCCATCTTGTTTTTTGAAAAAAAAAAACTAAAAAAGCTGCGTTGATTAAAATAACAAAAATTCTCAAAAAGTGAAATTAACCCTAAAAAACCTCAAAACAACTGAAAAACACCCCTGATCAGTCAGTCAGTGAGTCAGTGAGTGGTAATCGAGCTTTATATATAATAGATACTATTGTTGAGAGCCCTCTGCGCTTACCCTACAGTCCGATAGAGCTGTCAAAGCCATCAGCGGCTAAACAGCGGTAGTCATTCAGACAAAGAAATGGAAATCAGCATCATCAACAGTCACACGACATCCACTGGTGACATAGGCCGGGTTACCTATCATAAGACCGAATTTTCTTTTCCCGAATTTCATTTTCCCGAAAACTTTTCGTTTTTTTTCGTTCGGCATTTTTTGATTTTCCCGAAATGACGTTTGCCACTGTATCAGTTGACCAATTATCAACTGGATTTTTTTCGTTTGCCAGACGTTTCATTAGGCCACAAAACGTTTTACCGAAGTGATGATTGGCCGAAATAACAATTGTCCGAAGTATTGTTTTCCAGAACAATCATTAGACCACTGTTTTGATTGCCATATTTTTAGTTTACCAAACGATCATAAAAAAGTTACGGGTTCAATGCAAGCAGCATAAAAGCAGTCAAGGATTTCTATAATTTAAAATAAAAAAGGCTAACGGCATGCAAGTCTTCAACATGCAAGTTTAAGGAAAACACAAGAATTCTGTCACGGCTCCGGCATTACGGGGCTCCGGCGGTTCCTCGCGTGCTAATCGTCGCAGAAGGCTTTCGCTCAGTACCACAGCTTCGGCTTGTTGGCCGGCTTCGCCGGCCAGCCTCAGCCGCGACACCTCGCTCATAGCCACCTGCTCCTCAGCCCGCGGGCCGCCTCGCCCCTTCATGCCTACGCGCTTTTAAATAACACTCTTGGGGTAGGGCAAAACAAGTACTACGTGGTGTCGGGGTTGACTGAGTCGGATTCGCCCTGATGTTGAAATTACTGAAAATCAACATTAACGAGACGTTGAACGTTATCATACAGTAGTTGTGGCCTAGCAATATTCGGTAAAATGTGATTTAGGCAAAGTGATCATATGCCAAATAAGTCATCTGGTAAATGAAAAAAGTTGGAAAAAGACTTCGGGCAATAGTAAAAAGTTTATTCTGAAATTCGGTTTAACGTAGTTCGGTATAACGACACTTATGTCAAAAGATACTTCGACGAGTTAAAAATATGTCAAACAATACATCTGGCAAATGAAATGTTGGTCAATAGTTTTCAGTCAAATGAAATTCGGACTAGTAAATTTCGGTCAAGTGACGGGTTCCCCATAGGCCGCCCCATCAATTTTCAGGGCGGCCGGTCGTAGGTGGCCTGCATCCACCGAAACCCAATGATTGAATGAAAGATAATAACGAAAGACTCTTATGCGGCGAGGGTAAATAGAACTATTGGAAAGAGAAGGGTTAGACTCTAACCATTCACTGTCAAATAGTTTCATTTAAAGAGACGTTACTCTAACCGTTAGAGTAACGTCTCTTGGAATATTTCAAGATGTCCTCAGCAAGGGTCAGGTCAAGAATACTTCCCTTTGATCGACCATCATGACAATAACATTACTAAGACTGGCAGAAGCGCAAAATGTGGGGTGGGAGGCAGCAAGTGAAGAAATCGAAGTATCTGGCTACCCCATGAGGAAGAAGGCGTTAGAGTTTGTATGTATTTAATTTAAAAACAGCAGATTTAAAAAGTTCCATGATTACTTGATTCGGGTGGACTGTACTAAACAGCATAACAAACAACACACTCAAAGTACTCACATTCTACGGCAAGCTAAACACTTCCGAAACCACTCATCGATGCATCTTCAGAACCGGTAGCTGCCGATTTACGAACAACAAACTAGCAATCGGAAATATCGAAATGTTGCTGATCACCATCGTTGAAATAATTGCATTTCGTCCGTAATTTAATTACAAAACAAGTACTCAAGTATTTACGGACGTAATTACATACCCGTATGCAGGATCTAAAAGTGCTGCTTTTGGGTGCAAAAAACTGCTTACTATAGATAGCAAGTAGCGAATTCACTTTAAAACATTGTTTACAAAATGATTTCACTTGAACAGCGCACAATATTCTTCTGAGCTACTGGTTCAACAATGCTTACGAAACCTATATCTCCCAGCATTCTGATAACGGACGCGCCAGATCTTTATCACAATGAGGAATGGTACCAGATAACCGAACATCTATGTACCTGCATGCAGAGATCAGAATATTTGTTCTGTTCTACGCAAATGTAATCGTTTGTGGAAGTTTTATTTGTATTTTTACGTAGGTACGTGCGTGTCGTGACTACGTAAGGAGAGGAAAATCATCCACCAATCTGATCTGCGGTAGGCATCGATCATCATAAAATATATCTATGCCATTGCGCCTAACGATCGATAGCCGTAGGCCAAATAAGTGATATACCCAACTAATTTTGTCATTATCTTGTCAAAATAAGGTTGATTTGAATGCTCATTTCTGAATCAAAATGAGCCCTATTGATCATGCAAGCGAACTCCAACCTTATTCTAGCAGACCAACTCTATAACAGGCTATAGGTACAAGAAGGTAAACCTTTGTACTTAAACAGAATGGAAAGGATCTGAGGTACATCCACATAAAGACGCAAAGAATACCATTACATAACTTGTTCTCCACTGTTGCACATATAGGCTTTACGTGTTTCGAAATTCTAATCCCACAATAGGATGAGGGAAGTATAGCATGCTAATAAACTACGAATATTAAAGCAAGTAACTACTTTAGCTGATGCTGCTGAACAGTGAAATCACGCAATAAATGTTAATTACCAGATATGATTATTATCAGTACATTACTGAAGAACATGAACTTATTTCATACTTACGCTTAAATATATTAAAGTAATCCTTAACATTTCCATCATATCACTTTTTGGTATGAAACCACGCACGAAATTATTAAAAAAAAATTGAAAATGAAAACTTACGCTGAAAACTATCAGAGCAATCCTTTACACTTCACACACAACACTTGTTTGCAGCGAACAAAAACTGGGCGTGATGGAACCATGCTGAAGTAGCGCAGACTATAGTCTCACACAAGAGTATAGTTAGGTCGCAACGAGAGTTGTTTCGGATTGTTCTTGCGTTGTTGTGGTGCGTCAGAGCATGCGTGCTCAGCCGCCACGTGCGAGCGCCGAGTGAGCGCGTTCCAGACCAGCGCTCCTGCACTTGACTCACGGGCCCAACAGACCTGCCCATCCGCCGACTACAATGACCTAAATGGACCAGCCACGCTACACTTACGCAGGTGTGCCGAGGAAAAATTACCTATGATAACATTTTTTCCGCAAATCGTGTGCATTGCGCGGAAGTCTAAGGAATGTGATGGCAGTAATTGCAACAATATGTAAACAAATTATTTTATGACTTATCTAGAAGGAAATATAAAGAAAAACTATATGATTCCAGTAATTTTCTATTACATAAGATTCGCAGAAGTAGGTGATAAAGACGAAATAAAAACTTACGTTGAGAAGTTTCCAATGAATATGATTGAACAAAGCTTTATCTGAAAGTCCACATACATGATAATCAAATAGAGGCTGCTCTTTTTCTTTTGGGGTGATAAAGGAGAACGAGAAGATGTGGTGAGAAGGAAGGAAGGATCCTGTACTAATGGTGGGATCATGATGTCCTGCCCTGATTAAGGTAATAAGAGTTTTTATATCATGAATACATTGATATTCAAAATATATTTTGTATATAAATAGCATACAAGTTTATCCTGGGTGGCCCTCTTCAGGCCCCCGGCGCCCCCGGCGAATCGTGAAAACGAGCCAGACGAATAGTTAACTGCTGACCGATTGAATTCTAAATTGAAGTGCAAATAATAAACAACGCATCACCATGTAGCAGCCTAAATATTTCGATCAGCACGACACAGTTCCCACACTTCGAGCGCATTTAGTAAACATTGACTGTAAATGTTTTAGGCTGGAACTAAGTGTTTCACTTATTTTAAGACCAGATGCCTTCACCCGTGTCGACCTACAGCACTTGGAACGGTTTCCTTCCGGTATGTGGAGTTACACGACGTGGCATATAGGTACCTACTCTAAAGATAGTTTTTTCTAATCGTCCGATAGCAGTATCGGTGGTTAGTGGGTAAGGTAGCGGGCATTGTTCGCTGCGGGCGTGACAATTGCTTCCGCCAAGTTCATTGTCGTGCTGCCACGTCGCACTTGTTACTTGTGACCCGGCATTACTAGTGCAGACCGTGACTCCGCGTTGCATTTAAAGAAAGACAAAGATATGCTGTCTGGAAGTTACTTAGGAGGACAGAAATATTGTACTGATAAATCATGTAAAATTCTTGTTTTATAGTTCATAATAGGGTAACTAATCACGAACAAAAGTCGATGAGCCATAGCATAGACCTTCCAGAGGAGTTTAAAAAGGATCTCACGCATGCGAGTTATCTGCTATGTTATTTAGCGGTAACCGCTTGCGATCAGGCAATACGCACGCTTGTTTGCCCCAGTCGTTGCCAGTTTGCAACTAAGTAAATGGCCATTGATGGTTACGACTTTACGCCTTTCTTAATCTATGTTAGTAACGTTGAATTGCAGGCTGTTAGTTGCATATCTTATGTTCATAAAACTAATCTCAATCTTGATAAATAAAATACTCGTGTCACTTGCTCCTAAACTCCTCCGAAACGGCTTGACCGATTTTAATGAAATTGTGTATGTATATTTGTTGATCGAAGAATAGGTCGTAACCATTTTTTTCAAACTAAAGTCCACGCGGACGAAGCCGCGGGCGGCCGCTAGTGATCTTATGATATTCAGCTCAAGAGCTTAATATCTTGCATCATCATAACCTACCTAAGCCAGGTTTCAGATATTTTTATTAATGCTCATCGCAGGTACAAGGAATTCACTGTGGATGTTAAAATGCACTCTACCATAAACCATTTCCCGTCCCTTTCACATGCGTAGTGTGTACTACCTACTACAATATCCCAACCGTGAAATTCCCACAAAACAAACGAACAAAGGATTTAGTATGCAAAGTTATAGATAGTCAGCAATCAGTTGGTGTGACGTGACTCACCTTCACTATGTACTCGTTTAAATGCCTATTAGTGAGAGAATCTTCACGTAACACTAGAAGGTGATATTGGCAAGTATTGATAGTGCATAACGCTGATATTGAGGTCAAGACTCCCGCGACGAACGGTGCTGCCCAGTTGTCAACAGTCGATAATTGCAAGGTCCTCGCGCCACTGATCCCGACTTTTTACCTAATTACTAGATTTTACGACTTTTTAATCGGCCAAGGAGATTCTCAACGTCACATAAACACAGTTATTATGTTATTTGCTTAGATTTCCAGAGGAACACATGAGCAATGTCACCGCTGCGTTAACATTATGTACCTAATAAATTGTAGCATCAAAATTTGAGATTTTTTTAAAGGTAGAGCAGATATGATGTAAAGAACAAAAAGTCACATAACAATTAGGATAGGAAGAATAAATTATAAAAAATATTTGCCATCAAATTAGTGAAAGGTTTATGTTACATTTCGCTACGATTATGAATCGGGAATTAGGCAATATTCAGGTAAGCAAAAAGCAGTGGGCGGGGCAAATAGCGCGGACAACTGATGGCCAGTAGAGCAAAATATATCTGAATGGAGAAAATCCGATGGCAGCACTTGACGTACGGGTAGGTATAAATAGAAGGGGGCTGACCTGGAAAGGCAGCCAGATCTCAGTGGATGCTGATGATTTGGCTAACTGAAACGATGATAATGATGCAAGTTGAAATGGAGATCATTTGCTTATACGCGGAACGTGGACGGAAAATCGGTTTTGATGTAGGCCACCTACAGCCGGCCGGCCAACTGCCTCTCCAGGCACCATGGACCTCCGTCCATGGAAATTCATGTCCATTTACGCACGTCTTAAAGCTGTAATAAATTCATAGAAAGGCTAAATTTGAATTTGGAATTACTGGTTAAGAACACCCGATAATTGGAATCGAAGCGGCGAGGCGAGGCTACTGGGGCGAGTTGTGTCATATACTACATGGCCAATTATTTTTAAATGAAATGCCAGAAGAGAAAAACAAGGGAGTTCAAGCACTCCAGATAGCCATTATAAAGTATTTGGTTCTCGTTACTGAACACTTACCAATTGTTTAGTAATTGTAACGTTATTTTACAAATCTCTCACTGCCGGTGCTCTCGTCCTCTTGCAAGCACTGCTCAATTGCCTAAATTAACTTAAATTAAGGATGAACACAAAAACATATCCGTCCAGCCGTACTCAATTATAAGGATAACGTCTCCACGATTAACTTCTAAGAACCGGGGATCGAAATAGGTTGTTCTTAGGAAACAATACTCTCAATTTTTCTGACCTTGGCGAATAATTTCATTGGTATCTATGGAAACATGGTAGGTAAGTGCAGACGGGCAAGGGCTCAATCATACTTATACACTGAGACCTTTTACCAAGGTTGGAATAAATTTTCTAACTCCTTTGTTTCGGCTATTCTAAATAACCCAAGCCAGAAACTATCGAATAGGGTGTGATAGTATCAACCAAAACCACTGACTCCCAAATAACCACTCAAATAGAAAAAGGATGACCTTTTACAATCCGGTAAGTATGCAAATTTAGAAATGTTAACTTTGAGGGAATGTAATAGGAGGTACTTAACAGTAGGTAATTACTTGTATGAAAGTATCTGTTCTCTAAAGTTAGAAACATGAAATAATAATGATACATATTCATTTATACACATTATTATACATCAGACAAAATTTGGCAAATTCCGGCATATTAATACTTAGAAATACCCGGTAATAACAAAAAGTTTTCACTTTCTTTCCTCTACAACATGCCAAGAGATATATGTGATAGGTTTTGATAAGAGCCGTGTAGAAATGCAGGCACTTTCATTTTAGAGAACTCGAAGAGTCTGCTGCATACCAATGTGAGTGTATCGAGGAGTCCCACATCACCCAATTTTCTAATTGACAAGAGGCACGTTGACGCAAATTAGCATTCAGACGACGCGCGAGTCCCCTCATACGGTACTGTGTGTGACATTGTATGGCTTCTAGAGACTACCTCCTGATACAGTACTGATAGAAAGTTCAATTTCTCTGAAGTCAAATATACTTACTAATACCATATAAACAAACCAACATAATTTTCATGATTTTTAGATACTCACACATCCTAGAGAGCTACATCATATAACTACTTATAAGGTGTGATTACACTAATTTTACTATTTTCAAGCTTAGGCAGGCAATTGAGTGATCATCTTGGCGCCCATGTTTGAGCCATCACATAAGATTAGGAAAAAAATATGGTCCTACATAGGAGTAAATAAATCCAATTCCTGCGAGTTTTACACTAACTACAAAACTAAAAGCATAAAAGACTATTTTAATCAAATAACAATTTATTTTTTACTTAAAACTACAAATAAATATAATAAATACTTAAAACAAATACTTGAATTACTCAGACTTCATAATGGCACCTAACTTATGTTCCATTTGGCTGAACTAGATGATCACGACGAATTTTCTCTGAAAAGGCATTAAAAACAACTGTTAATATTACAAATGATAGCCTGAAAATGATTTTATGGCTTATTGATAGAGAATTCGTTCGTTGAAAAATATAAAAGAACGAATGCAATGTATTTAACTAGCTTACTCGTTTTTTTTAACAGACTTCAAAAGAGGAGGAGGTTATCAATTCGACTGTTTTTTTATTAAATATATTATTTATCAATTATTCCTAAAATAAAAACAACATTTTTGGTAAGGACTCGTAGTTATAACTCGCTTTTCGTTGAACATTTTACTCATTTTTACGACCGTTACTTAATAAAATCAACATAAGCTTCCAGCGAAAGCAGAGGCAAGCAAGTAGAGATTTTTCAAAGTCCTTAACAACAATAAAATGCTATTTCTATAAAGTATACCACATCTATAGCCAATTAGAACATGACATTGCACAAACTAATCGTCACGTGCAAATCATTACATTATCAACATCCATTGATTACATTCTCTAAATATTGTTATAATACAGCTTGTTCAACACCTTTAACGTCAAGGTAATTAAAACTCTAATTGGTTGAAATATGGTTGGTATTCGTATTATGACTGCATCAAAGGGTTGCGTAATCAAAAGTAAGTTCTAACTGACCTGTAATAAGGCTGGAAGTCGTAGATGTCGTCGATGACTCTGCGCACGCGGCACGCGACGCCGCAGTCCGGCTGCTGCCGCGAGTACACGGCGACCGCGCGCTCCACCAGCTGCTGGAGTGACGTCAGCTCCACCACTAATTCAAAAAAATATGATATTTATTGATGACATAAACGGCCTTTCCGAGGCACGGAGATGCCCGAAATACACATCACTAAATTTCGGTCGGGGTGGTCGCCCATCCCATTTGGCCTTTGTCTAGCTAGATGTGGTGTCAAGAATGATTCCAAAAAACGTTTTCCTGTATTTTTTCAATAAGAAATTTTCCTGCTTTATATACCTAAATATGACACACATCACCATCACACATGGCTCTAAACCCGAACTAAGCTTTTCGTTCGTGTAAGGAAAACCAGAAACCCCAAACATTCTGATTCAGCACAAATATCTGTTTCACCAACAAAATTTCTGCTTGTGCAGCAGGAATCAAACACGCGACCCTTGGGTCTAAACCGGCGCTTGTAACCACTGCGCTTAAATGGTCGCCTGTAACTAGCCCATCTTGGGCCCTACTTAATACAGGAGTAAGTAATTGATACATCTTTCAATGCTTTAGAAAAACCGACACACATTCTTTACAAAAATATTTTTATTAGATGCAATAGCCTTAACTTTTGGCGGTTTTCCAGGGCCAAAATTCTAAAGCAGTGTGTACCGACGATATACTGAACTGTGACATGACATCCATTGATGTATCAATATGGAACCCTAGCGCTGAGTATACATATAAAATAGTTAAGTTTAGTCAACCCCAGCTAAGACGTAAAGGCCCAGCTTAATTAGAGCTCTCATCTTGCAATAAACCATCGTTTTATGTCTTTATCCACTAACTATCATCCTTCACATTTAACATAGTAGATATGAATGTGTATCTCGTAAGACATAACAGCTACCACGGACAAGGCACGGCACGTACAATTTACTTAGTAAGAATAATAATGTCAATTACTCACGTTTGCCAAAACTGCGCTCATCTTCGTCGTTACTGGGGCCACCGTCATTCTTCTTAAAACTGATCAACTTTGGAATCACCAACAGCATGCACACAACCGCCAACATCGTCACCAGTTTCTTGAATATCAGCAACTTGAGAAGCAGCTTGGCAATGGTTAAAATATCTAGTTTCAAAGACAGTTTGTCTAGGAAGCCAAATCCAGGTGCCGTATAAGGCACGCCATACGACGGCTTCAGTGGAGGCGCTGGTGGCGCAGGAGGCCCATACACCGGAGGCAGGGGCTTATGGACGGGTGGTCCATAACTTGGAGCAGGTGGACCGTAATTTGGAGCTGGCGGCCCGTAACTTTGTGTCGGAGGACCGTATGTCTGCGTTGGAGGTCCGTACGAGTGAGCCGGAGGCCCATAGTTCGATGAGGGCGGCCCGTACGAATTTGGTGGCGAATTGTACGTTATATCCGATTCAAACTTTACAGGCGCGTAATTACTTGATGGTAGTATATAGCTGTTGGACCCAGACGGGCCAGAATAGCTGGTAGAGTCTGAACTGAAACTACTGTCACCAGTGTACGGCGGAGAATAATCGTATCCACTGTCCTCTCGGTTCGCAATTTGTTTCTCTCCGTCTTTTGCGGTTACAATTATAACACCCTTCTTCGCCTTTTCGGCATCTACCCGGGACTTCGAGTAGGCGTCAAGATACGAATCGGTCTTCGAGTGAGTCTTCGTGCTGTTCCCGGTCGGGCCGAGGATCGCGGTAACACACGCACAAAGCGATAAAATCACTACGCAACTTCGGAGCGGCGCCATGGCGATAATCCTCGAGCTACCGACGAGAAGGAGCGGCCTCCATCAACTGTAGCTGACGAATGACAAACAACGTCGAGCTCCATTCAGTTTTCACTTTTGACTTACAGTAAAAGAACCTAAATATGATAATGGAACACAATTAAATTCTCTAAGTGACCTCTGCGTTCCGCATTGCTCATGGTAAGTAGGCGCGTGCGCATGTGCCGCGCATGCTAAGCGGCGCCCGCGTCACCTCGGGCCCCGTGGATGAGCCGCCCCGAACCCGGGACCTTTCGTCGCATAAAGAAATCTAATAGACAACAAATTGTTGGTGAAAGTTATAGCTGGCCTTTGCTACTCTTAAATGCGCCTAATAGCCAGATGTTATTATAGTTAGGCCAAAAAAGGAAGCTATAAAAGATAAATACGGATGTACGAGTACCTACAGTCACGAATAATGGCGAAATTCTGTGTAGCCAATCATAATTGGCTATACTGAGTGGCAGTGGAACCGTACAGGATTGCTTATATTAAGGGTATCCTTTCAGAATTCTGGTAAAGGATGATCAGATAAGAGATCAATGAACTTTTAAGCGAACACTGGAAAAGTGTTTTGCATATTTGGCACAAATTCAATGTGACAAGTTGCTACATAGCATATACCTAACTTTAGACAATATACCTACCTAACCAATGTTACAAACTGGCAAAGAAAACAACAATGCCATGAATTGTATTGAAATTATTTCCGATTTCTCCTGTTCTGCAATGCAAGCGAGAACACATTTTAACTTGCAAATTAAAACGAAACTAAATAAATCTTCAGCTGTGTCACGTCGTCTCTTAATCACACAAACATTATGTTGATTGATACCTACTGCCGTCACGACAAGAAAAACTACTGATTTTATAACCTATTATTAATCTTTAATACCAAAACGTTGTCTAAAAATCTCAATTCAAAACGCCCTTAGTTGTTTTAAGTTAGACGTGTGCAAACGAGGGTTTTTAAAATTATCTTAAATAATAAACATAGAAGTCTGAACTTTAAATAAAATAGTTGAACAACTACCGTCTGTTATACTAAATAACAAAATATTAAAATAGACAGAAATAGAGTTTGTAATAAAGCAGTTTAGAATATTTCGCCAACTATTTCAGCACATATTATATAATGCCGCGACCCTTTTTTAGCCTTAAATAAATAACAATTTTTAAAAGACAGCGTAATATAAAAATGCATTTAATATTTATCTAGTCAAAAAAACGTCATAACAAAATAAATTAATCAAATGCATGACATGTTGCTAAATGCCGTTCTTCAAAAAACTTATGTCGTTTTCTTTTCTTTTCGCCGTTTTCCGAAACAGCAGCAAAGAACGAACTTATTGATTTAGTTTTCGATTTCTTTCCTTGATCTTCGTCATCAACTTCTTCGAAGGTGCAAGTAGTCGCTTTTTCTTGAAGCATCAGCTCAGCAGTGGACCAACTGAACCTCACGAGGAGAGGATAGCCAAAAATGTTGTCTATTTGTTCACGGATGAACTTTTTCGTAAGTGGATCTGAAATGAAATTAATTTTATTCATAACTCCGCGTGGACTTAGCTGTATATGAAAAAAAACTCCCGCTTTTTTGTTGAAATTTTCCTGAATTTTCTTTGCTATAAACCTCACGGAGCCCGAGACCTTTCCAACAAATGCAAAACCGTGGAAATCGGTTCGTGCGTTCTGGAGTTATAGCGTCAGGAAGGAAAACCCGACTTATTTTTATAGTGAAGACTAGGGTTGGGTTGCACCATCTGACTTTAACAGTAACAAACATCAAAATTTCAGTTAAAGTTACCGGTTAGGCCCAAAAATGACGTCAAATTGTCAAATTTGACAAAAACTTTAACTTTAACTTCTACTATGGTGCAACTTACCCTAAGGGTATTGTTAGCAAATACGTTTGTTTTAACTTTTACCTTCTCTGGTGGATTCAGATTTTTATGAAATACAGAATTTTCAAACTCGATAAAAAAACCATTCATATTAGTTCCACAGCTTGGGTGCCTTATTGTAAAATGCTCAGATGGTTAAATTTTATCCGGTTGTGGCATTTGTATCTCATGGGCGGCGCTGCCAGAATTAGCCCAAAAAAGATGTTGTTCTTTTAGCCTTCGCTTTTTTTTAGTTTTCCATATAAAGCTGGCTACGAGTATCTAAGTCAAGACTAGTCCATTATATGTATTTGTTCAATACGTGCTTTACGGTATGGATGTGGTCTAAGATGGTGAAGTTCTTCCTAGGGTCAGCTTGCTCTTTAATTTTCTTCCAGAGAATTTTACACATTTGACTGTAAATGTTAATATTTTTTCCCTAGGGCCTTTTTAGTATATTTTCTTCGAGGTTTTAGTATAAGTTCTTCATGGTAAATAGCGCGTCTGATGTATTGATTTACAAAATAATTCACTTTCTCAAACTGATCTCCACTAGATGGCGTTGCCTAAGCTATGTGTTTAAATTTGAATAGTACCTATTTTTGATGTTTAGGAATTAAATTACAATTCACAGTGGCAAGTTATACGATTTACATTGAGTGTCATAGACAAACCAAATCAAATAATAATTAAGAAACATAAGGAAAAAATTCACATAGTAATAAATAAAAATAAAAGCGTCATATTCAATGAAACTCAGACATCAAAATGAGTTCAGCAACCAAATAAATTATGTCAAAAAATAAAAAAAATATAAAATTAAGGGAAACTGCTACTAGTGCTAAGCCCGCTCCACACTTAGCCCGCGGATCGCGCGCAATGGCTGCGAATGGGCGCGATCGCTAAGTGTAGAGCCGTTTCGCATATTCTTCGCGGTTTCGCGCTTTGTTCCCCAATTTTGGTCGGTTTTTGGACCCGCGTCAATGGGAGCGCGAAGAGCGAACGCGACGCGAACGTGCATGACTCCACACTCGCAGTCCGCGACACGGTCAGTATTGTTGAAGTCGTTCGAGTGTTCGGACCTGCACCGTCCATTGTGAAATTGGTGAAAAAAATGAGCGCAACATGGACAAACGAGCTGGAGTTACAGTTTTAAAATATTACCAAGCGGAACCCATTTTTCGGCAAGCGTAGTGTAGGACGTCCTCAGGCAAGGTGGAGTGATGATTTGCGCAGGATGGCTGGCAGGAGCTGAATGCGAGCAGCCGAAGATCGAGCTCAGTGGCGTGTAATGGGAGAGGCCTATGTCCAGCAGTGGACTGCAACAGGCTGATGATGATGGATGATGACCCATTTTGTGGATTTTGCGTTTATTTTTAATATCTACATAGTTGTAGTACGCTAACGCGCATAAAGTTAGGGACGCAGCAACAGCTACTTCAACGTCCATTTCATTTAACGTTGCGAACACAACTGTGAAAATACCGCGAACCATTGGGAGTGTAGAGTCGTTGCTTAATTCGCGCCGTGATCCGCGGACTAAGTGTAGAGCGGGCTTTAGGGAAACTAGAAACAACATGATTTCTGCATGGTCAACAATCTTTTGTGCTGATGCGAGATCAAACCTGTGACACTTTCCGAATCAGCATTTATAGCTGCTGTGCTAAAGTATGGTAAAAAATAATATATGGAGCTTGAGTTTATTCATTTAACTGGCAGTAACTATAAAAATCTTTCTTTCTTTCTTAATTTTCATTAATATCAAACAAGCATACCTCCAGGATATCCACTACCAAATTCCTTGTGGCTCATTTCGAGTCCCTCTTGAAAACACCAAACTTTGAGAGCATGGTCCCTAGTAACCTTGGCAACTATACTAGCAGCCGAAACAATAGGATAGATTGAATCAGCCTTTTTTGCCACCTGAAAAAAACATTTCTTTTACTGTGGTAAACAAGGAAAGTACTGTCTAACTAATAGTTTTGCCACGTTTGGGGTAATTTTGACTATGCTTTGGTGGGCTATTTGTAAGTCTAAAAAGAGACTACACAGACTTACTTAATCCATTGTAAGTCATTTATATTAATTTAATAATCAAACCTTTTAAAATATAACTGTGACAAATGCCAAGACCAGAATCACTACATAGTATAAAACAAAGTCGCTTTCTCTGTCCCTATGTCCCTTTGTATGCTTAAATCATTGAAACTACGCAACGGATTTTGATGCGTTTTTTTTAAAAATAGATAGAGTGACTCAAAGGGAAGGTTTATATGTATAATAACATCCTATTGCACCCGTGCGAAGCGGGGGCGGGTCGCTAGTAATACATAAGTATTATGCGCATTTATACAAGTTGGTCACAAAACATTTTTTAGATTAATGCTTGGGTTTCAAAAAACAACTGGTTCCAATCCTTAGATATGCCATTTTAGCTATCATTAACAATTACTTGACTCTTTTGAGCATTTAACTTCATTCCTCATAGTGCAGGATGCAGCCTACTTAATTAAATTGTCTAAATTCCATGACCAAAACTTTTTTAAAACAGTACACATGTTAGATTGATTAAAATGGTATCTGCTGCTGCAATAAATATTTCAACTCTTTTATTCCATGCTAATTCTTTGTTAAATATAAGGTTTTTAAACAGAAACACACAATATACCTACAAATACACAAGTTACGATCAATACAAAGTACTTACTGTTATTTTATACTTGGGAAATATTTCACTAAGTTTTGCTTGATATTTTTCTGGTGGTCCAACAGTGTCCACATAAACTTCTGCTATGTTTGCTCCTGCTTCAGTGACCCTCTTTATGAGTTCTATGGCAGAATTCATTGACACCTGAAATGATATAAGGAGTCTTTGGATATCATCATTAAATTTAAGGAATCTGAAAATGAGTTATTTCTCTTGTTTTATTAACTGAAATGTATACTACGACGGTGGCAAACAAGCATGTGGGCTGCCTGATGATGAGCAGCTACCACCGCAGCCTATGGACACGCAAGAACCTCTTCAAACCCCCCTTAAAGAACTCCATGCATGAATGTACAATATTAAAGAGTTAATAGGGATAACATAAAGTATGCATCAAATCTTTTGTGTTAGTTGGGGTTTGGTCAAACATGTCAAAACCATTGCAAAATAGGTCTTATTTCAGCAACATAAGGTGCCCCTATGAGGAGGTTAATGTGAATGTGTCTGTACATGGTCAACATATTATCAAGGTCAAGTGGTGGAACTTGTAATTAAAAATTTGGAGATCAAAAGTCAGTTATTTAACAATTTAACAATTCAGACAAGGTATTTCAGATCTAAGTCAAACAGTTAACTCTTACTTCCACACTCTCTTGTAACCTGTGATGGATGGACAGATTTTTACCTCATTCAGTGAATGCTTTGCTCTTTTGTACATTGAATTAGAAATATAATTTGGTGAAATAACTTCTGCTGCCCATCCCACATAGTTGACTGCTGCTTCCTCTGTCAACATTTTTAGTAATATTTCATCTCTTTTCTCTTCCGTCAAGGCCTTCGAATCTGCACACCCGAGATTCTCCAACACTTTATTTTGGTCTATTGGACAATACGCAACGCCATAGACCATAGGACCTGAAACATATTAGGAATAAGGTAGCCTTTTCTAACAGCACACAAGTCCAGTCGAAGATAGTAGTAAATAGCTAATACTTATACCTAACACTGGGCCACGACCAGCTTCGTCAACGCCCAACATACATGGTTCAGATTTACAAATTTCAGGTACACTCGAGGAGTTCACAAAATTCTTTGCATTGTCCTTTGTTTTTATAAAGCTTTGCAGATCTTCTAAAGAATTCATAATGAATTCGGTAAGCAATTTTTTCTCTCTAGATTTGTAACTCCTTCTTCAGGTTGGTCAATAATTTCAATAAAAGTAAACAAATAGCGAGGTCGAAATTTATTTGCCGGCTTTGCCGCTCAAAAAAACAACCTCTTGTTATCCTGTCAAAGAAAGTTCTGTCAAGCAAGAGATTTTTTGTATCAAGTTTAGGCTTGGCTTGATGTTATTTTAGCCGAACTTTCAATTCATTTACCATTTTATGAAACATTTCAATTGACAATTTAAAAACAAACCGAAGAACATCCCTTAACCATAGACACAACGCATCCGTCGATTTGACTTTGACATCTTCTCATTCACTCACTCACCAATCAATTACTCACTCACTCATTCGATCGGTGCGCAATGCGCATAGTCAAAAATCGTAGTAGCCAATCGTAGCATAGCATAATATTTTTAGATGTAGGAAATAAGGTGTCATTTTGATTATAATAACAATAATTTGATTTATTCAGTCGTGCACACAAGGTAAATATTTTATTTATATCCTTTTACACCGATATATTTAGGCTATGAAGGGTGAAATCAAGTAATCACTGAAAACTCGTTTGTAGGTTAGAAATAGTGCGATCTAATATGCAGAACAACCCCCAAGAGCTTTCATGGCAGGCGATTCAGGCTATTGTGGGGGTTAAACTTCCTTCGAACGTGCTACGATTTGACGATATCGGGTTCCATTTAGTCAATAACTCGGTTTCAAGTGCTGAAGATTCGGATTCAGATGTGGAAATCGTGGAGAATGACTGGGAGTCTGATAACAATGCATCCTCCCGCCCCGAGCACTCGGATAATGAGAAGACGTCGCCGGACAGGGAACAGAGCGAGTCGCCTGTTTTACATCTCGTAGAACCAGACAATAACAACACAGGTAAAGACTCACTACTTTATAAAGATTTCTTGGAGAAACTGGATTCTAAAGATATTACAGATAAGGATCAAACATCCCGAACTCACATTGAAGATCCTGACAGTTCCATTGGGAATGGTATGTCCATTGAAAACTACTTGGAAGTGACACTGTCTACTGAATCTGAGGCTAGTCACACTTGCAACCAGTGTAACCAAATATTTACAAGTGAACAATCACTCTCTTCTCATAACTGCAGTGCCAAAGTAACAGATGAAAAGAAGTACCCTTGTCATGTATGCTCTGAAAAGTTTCCTAGCTACTGGGAGCTAAGAAAGCATATAAACAGTCATTTTCCAGGAATGCTGGATTCTAAGTCCAGCTTTTGCCACCTTTGCCAAAAAGATTATACTAAAACAGGCTTTATGAATCATCTACGAAAACACACAGGTGAGAGGCCTTTTGTTTGTGAACTATGTCACAAGGCATTCTCACAATCCAGCTCGCTGTCAATACATATGAAGTTCCACCTTAATGTTCGTAAACATGCTTGCACAGTGTGTGAGAAGAAGTTCGTCACCAAGAGTGAACTATCTCGTCATATGACAGTACACACTAAGCAAAAGTCTTACTACTGCGGTGTGTGCGATAAAGCTTTTACTCGTTCTGACAATATGAAGAAACATGAAAAAACACATGGATAATTTAAGAGTTGACATGTGAGGAGCATCATTTGCAATATCAAGTCAGAAAATTATGTAATATTATATGTGTACATCAAAGTTAAAGTGTTGTACATGATGCATTTCACAACTATCTGATTCTCTAATTGCCAAAAATTTAGTTTTACTTTTTATAATTTAGAATTTTTCATTGCTTATACCAAATTATTAAATATCATGATCTAGTTCATAAATTAGTCATTATGGTGTGTTTATGCGAGTGTCCCTACACTCATAGTGTGCTGTATTTGCTTATTGAGTTAGGTTTTATTTATGCGAAGTTTTATGCATGTTTGTGGTAAAAAGTTAGTTTAATAGATAAATGCCTAAACAGGTGCTCTACAATGAAGTCACACATATCTCAATCCAAAGTTGCCTTTTAGATATGATAAGTAAAATTGAGACATGGAAATGGGTCAAATGTTTCCGATCACTGCTGTTTGTAATGTTTACATTAGATAAAGTAAATTATCTACTACTCATTCGAGGCCTTACAAAACTAGTTACAAACTGCACTTCTTGTTCCTGCTTCACAAGAAAGCTTTAAATAAATTATTGATATTTTTGCACACCTTTACTATGTGGTCCTTTTGTACCATTTGTAAAACAAATATGCCAAATTGTAGATTAAGTGTTTCAAGTGATTCTTATTGTACTGTGTTGTAACCAAAGCAATAATATTGTTAATTGTGCCTATTTTTACATGTACGTTTACCAAATATATTTAGATTAGAATACTTGTTGTAAAACATCTGATGCCTATTAGATATAGGTATAAAGAATATAATTTAACTTCACTGTATGTAATATACTATAGTGAAAACTCAAGTCACATAAGTGTTTCTCCTCTTTATGGTCTCATAAAAGAGCTAAGCCATTTCGAACAACTGTATTTATATTTTCTATGTGAAAACCTGCACAGCAAAGTGGTGAAAACATCACATAACTTAATGTAATGAAACCATGTATGAAATACAACTCTAGATGTTTTTATATTGCTCTTAGTACCAAATATAAAGTAGCAAAAATCCCAAAGACAATGTTATACTATAATTGGCTTGTATACCAAAGTTATCATATTGATCATTCTATTTTTCGATTGTGCCACTTTTCGATTTTATAAAGGAACTGGTTGTATAATATTAACATTAGATTTTCTGATGTGTAGTTATAGGAATAGACAATAATCATATTTTAATATATTTATTGTAATATTTAATTCTTTAGATGTTTAACTGCATGACTTGTTTATAGTATAAGGGTTTAATAATGAGCCAAATAAGGAAAAAATATTACACAAAAATCTACAAGACTGACAATAATATTCAGAGTAGATGTAATTCTTGTGCACAAAGTAAACATATTATTTAATTAATGATTAAAAGAATTTTAAATATTAATTCAAAATTGCACTTTGTTATAGACTCAACATGACAATTAGAATTAAGATCAGTTTGATATGAATTATGAAACATTTATGAAAAATGTAATAATTGTCGATTTTATTAAAGAGTTGTTTGTTTCATTTTTGTTTTATTTATTTCTGAACTTAACAGTTCATTTTCCCTTGTTCTAGGTAGAGGTAACCATAGCGATGTCTGCAAGATTACGCAATCTTAATCCCTACGAATTGCATAAGTACCTTGTAAATGTATATTGCCTAACTGCAAAAGGCTCCACCAGTCTTTTGAAACGGGACTGTTCAAAAGATCGGACAGATCTTGACGTCATAAGAGAAAACCATAAGTTTCTTTGGGAAGAAGATGACGTTGCAGATTCTTGGGAGAAGCAGCTAGCTAAGAAGTATTACGATAAGCTCTTCAAAGAATACTGTATTTGTGATTTGACAAAGTTCAAAGAAAATAAAGTAAGTGGCTTCTTTGAATTAAATATAACGTTAGGTAGGTTTTCAACTTTCTAATAAATATCACTTCGTTGATGTAGTCTTCTTCCCCCGACTCTTATGAAAGTTGGCCTTTCTTGAGAGTCGGGAGAAGGGAATAAAACCCATCGACTGCACTAAAACCAAGTCGAATTAGTTGCAAATGCAAACAACTAAATGGATACAACGAAAATAATTATTTGGTTTAGTAACAAGGCATGTCGTTATGTTTGAATAGATCATCAAAATGTCGTTATGTTTGAATAGATCATTAAAAGTACATTATCTTCTACTACTTAATTAATTACTTACACATTAATAATTTATGCATAGATTATAAACAAACAAGGCGCAAAAACATTAACGAGTTAATGCTCTGATAAACCTAACTGCATTGTGTATCTTCTATAGCCTTTGATAGAACCGTTACCAAGAGCCCCGCAAGAAATCTCAACAAAAGCAAAGATAAAATGCGTGCGTAATGTGAATAATGATGCCCGCGCTGCATAAGCCTCAGATAGGGTCGGACCCCTATGTAACTCAATTGCCTTTTTTGCCCTTCAACCTTCCTTTGTGTGCAGAACGGGGAGAGCGCAGGCCGCGACAATAGCCTCGTTGCCTTTCTGTAGTAGGCTAAATATAGCATCGTCGCTACTGTGCCTGCCTGTGCAGCGCGCGTCGGGCGGCTGTACGGTAACGCACATCTGCCTCCTGCGCCTGCGTCACTTATTGGAACAATAATGAAAATGTTGCTGCCTCGCTCTTACCCGATGCAACTGTAAAGATATCTCTGTATATTAATGTGTGAGCATTGGGTGCACGGCACGCCCGCGCTTATTGTGATGGACGTCTCGAACGGATATAGGTATTTTTCCCAGGCTTTCGAAGGTACTATAGGTAGGTAGGTAATTATTTAGATTTCTATGGCATTCTTAAACCGATTTGATGGCGTGGCATGTATTCTGCCTTGGTACCTCATGTAAAAATAGGGTTTTTTGGGATACCTATAACGTCATTAAACTTACCACTGGACGCGATCGAGCTAGGCTGAAAACCATGTTATTGATTGTCTGTCAGTCTTGTTACTGGTTTTGTACGTAAAATAGGTCCAATAATGAGACTTTTATAAATATCTAGTAGTAAACCTACCTACCTGCTTACTCTATCCAGCTAGTGAAATAAATTACCTACGCTACGTTGCGTCGCGGGTGGTGACTTTGCTTTAGAATGTCTGGCACCTATTTATAACTGATCTGCTTATAGGCTTCGCGTCCGCAGTCTGTTTTAGTTTGTTATGTAAATTCTCAAAGGTCAGAGCAGCTGTGCCTTTCATAGATGCCTCCCAGCGACAATCCGCCAGTATAGAAGTTTAGTTACTTAAAATAACAAAGAAGGGTGCGCCGGAGTTGCAACGGATGTTAACGGTCGCGAGCTCTTTGTTAGATCATTGCTCTGTACCTTCCTCTGTTACATAGGCTGTTAGGCGTGATCTGGGAAGGTTTTGTTTAAAAACAGACAACTTACCTACAAACCAACCAACTTGGCTACAAATAAAGTTTGCAAAGTCATCGCGTCTTATCTTTGGAACGTAAAGGAAAGTTGACCATGCTTATTCTGAGATAAATGTTAATATTATTATGATTATTAATCAGTTGCTTAATCTAAAAGGGCGAAGTAGATATAAGCGAATCGTTGACCTTGAGAACTGCGTTACTTATTTAGCTTGCACTATAATGACGGCTGCGTGTTTTCTCGACTCGCACGTTGGCTCGGTTGGTAGTATCATCGACCTGTGAGGTAGATATTATATGGTTGGTATCAGCACGGTATTAGTAATTGGTCACCTATTACGCTTCACCCACGGGTTTATCGGGTATCATCCGAGACAATTCAAGTAGGTCTGTGTACCTATACAGGGGCTGTTTTCAAACCTTGTCAAATGTACGAAAGAGGGTCAGAATCACGGTACAAAACATTTACTAAACAGACTACCTATACCTTTGAATTGCAGGGGGTGTTATTTACAAAAGTACTCAAAGAAAACAGAAATGCTGCTCACGATCACATCTGTCCATTGCCGAGCTTTTTCTCTACGCCTTATCCTCCTCCTCATCTTCTATGTAATAGCGACCAACTCGCCATCCTTCACATTTTGGCTGCGATGTCATAATCACTGAGTAAATTTCAATAATGGTTTTCGCTTATGAACTACATTGTAGGTGGCTCTGCGCTGGCGAATCGAGCAAGAGGTTGTGCTAGGCAAAGGCCAGTTCCAGTGCGGGAACAAACGCTGCCTCAGCGCCGAGAACCTCAAGTCTTGGGAGGTCAACTTCGCGTATGTTGAAGATAATCAGAAAAAAAATGCCCTAGTTAAGCTTCGTAAGTATGATTGTTATAAGATACTTACCACTCGTGCACTGTAAAGGTTTTAGGACCAAAGGCCTAATGATTTAGTTCCTGCTATGGGACACACATAGTTCGATGGCTCCATAACGTGCCTTTGAAAGTAAGTTTTGAGAGTTGAAAGCGTCAAGTACTTGGGTAGATTATTTATAAATACCAGAACATTGTAGATAAAACCTAAATTACGAAAAAAACAAGCGACTAACGCATTATTGTTCAGTCAACGGCACATCATGGTAGATACTTATTTCAGTTTTTTTAAAGAAGGCTGATCGGAATTGGGTGGCCTGTCATGCCGTTGATAGAACGAAACGTGTTGAAAAAAGTGATTGTTAAGTTTCTTGCCTCACAGAAGTTACAAATATTTAATCCATTAAGGTTCCATAATCTTAGTTACTTAAGGAAAACTTTTCTTTTTTCTTTTATACAGACAGGGCCTTCAAGATGGGTTTATTTGAAATCTTTATTGAATGCGTCTTAATTTTGGAGAACTTACCCACTTAATTTAAAGTAGATATCACGGATAGTCATGGATGTTGTGCGGATCATCCATGGCACCTTTGAAGCATGCTAGTTTTAAATGAAGCTTATAGTTCTTTGGTACCTTGTAGGTCTATGCCCAGAATGTTCAGAAAAGTTAAACTACAAATCCAAAAAGCGCGAAGTTAAAAGACTAAAGAAAGAAGAGAAGAGGAAGAAGAAGGGTAAACAAAAGGATCAACCGCAAGAGGAAGAAGGAAACGAGGGCAGTGGCGAGGGGCCCCGCACCCCCCCGCTCGAGCCGCCCTCCGCTCCCGAAGAACCGTCCACTTCACAAGTCGCTGAGGAGCCTGAGAACGTTGACTTATGGACAAAAGGTAAGTTGCATATTATAAATTAGTGATACTTCGGAAAACGATCTTTGGGCTGAATTTTGAATAGTCAGATCAACATTAAACCATTAAATTACCTAAAACTTGGCAGACTTTTATAGGAGCCTGGGCACATTTGTATGGGAAGTGGTCCGTGAGCCAATTGAAGCGATACTCAACCTCAACGTGGGTGTACCCACGTGCGTAGTACCTACCACCGAAATCAGACTCTGCAGTTATGATAAAAAACATACATAGGGGAGGGGGGTTAACGGTCCACTTTTACCCAGTCTCCTTTTAAATGATAACATTGATATAACAAGAAAATATAAAATGCCATTTTGACATACGTTTGAAAGCATACCGAGTTGTTACATAATCTAATGATCTGATAAATTTTAACGCTCTATTCAAAAATTGTCCGCTCATTTTGTGTGAATTTTATTTATTAATCTGCTTATTTTGTAAGCTGCTATGCTATTCCGGTGGGCGGCAAAACTCACTGCGCTTGTGTTGAGTGAACTTTAAAATTCAATTTCTTTGCAACTGTGGTCGTTTGAGAGTAAAGAACTAAGCCAAATATCATTTTTTTAATTATTTACATACAAAATAAGAGAAAATACTATATAATTCAGAGTGAAGCGTATTGATGATATAAGTAAGCGTGAAGCACCGAGATGTGAAGTGATGTCCGCCGAAACAGCACCCCTGTTTTAGGATATACTCGGAATCCTAGGTCTCCAATTTTGTGGTGGGCCACCATCACTAGAAAATTCCTAAAATAATCTAATTTTTTTTCCTACAGCTCCCCAAGAAACGGAAGAAAAAACTCGTGAGGAGGAATTTGAAGAATATTTGGAGGATTTGCTACTGTAATTTTAGCAACTAATAAAAACAAACAGTTCATTTATTAAATTATTTATTTTTATTCTATAACATATCTAAGATTTGTGTGATTAGATAAAAAAGTGTGGAATAACTACAGATACAAAAATCACATAATCTCCTCATAACTTATTTGTACCTAAATGTACAGTACAACATACTTAGATAATAATAAACCATTGCATACACGTAACATTAACATTCAACATAGTCCAGTCCTCTTACTGTGTGTTTAAATATAGTAATAAAAATTATAATCCAGACCCTTGACTAGATCAGAAAACATTTTCTGAAAATGGCACTTTCACAGTCAAAAAACATCTCACTTAGGTTAAGTTTATAATTCAAAAACATTGAAGAATGCGGAGAAAAGGGAGAATGAGATTACAAAAAGATACGCTTTATTGGAGATTAAATTTAATAGTTTTACTTGAGCCGAAACGACCATTCGTTTTCAAGCCCTAACTTGCTGACGACAACAGTGTAAATAGAGTTCCAATAATATGTGATTACCTATCTCAGAGATTATCGATGCAATATTTTCAAATCTTAATTTTAAAACTGGAAAGAGAGAGACTTAATGACAAATGAGAAAAATGCCTCCATAGTTAAATCACGTTAAACATCAAAACAGTGCAAAATACATACAACTATGACCATTCATTTTATTACCATTGTATAGGCAAACGGACTGGGCTACGAAAATAAAAATTTCAACAACAAAACAAGTACCTATAACAAAATAAAGCATTACGTTTAAAATTTTACTCTCATCATAACACAAATCATTTGAGTCAAGAAATATTGTCAAAGGATGAAATTATACTCTACAAGGTGATTTAATGATTACCAGACAGATTCTTGCAAATTAAGTTCTAAATCGCGTTCACATACATGTTTACATTTTACTGAAAATACAGTCAACATTTGACATTTTCGGCGACCGAGTTTGACCAATGTTCTAAACTAGGTCTCCTTATAATGTAGTTTTTTAATCCAATTTAGGAAAACTGAGTGGTAAATTCCGCCAAATATCTAAATTTATTTTTAGCTCGGTTCTGAAGCTTTTTGTAATCTGAAAATCACCTGTATAGGTCCAGGTCACACGAGGCTAGTTCAAAGTTGGGACAGCAAGCTAGTAATTCAGCATGGAAACGAAATAAGCTCCCAATATTTTAAGCTAGGCTAAAGGCACCTTCACACTGGCGTTTTTAGACCACATGAGTACGCGGCGTGTACGTTAATCGAACGCCTACGCTACACAAACGCTAGTGTGAAGGCGCCTGACTTGGCGGAAATCTTTTAATTACTATCTTGTGTAACTTACGCGTCTATAGTCAAACGCCACAAGTTGAGCAGACGTAAACTTAAGACGTATCTACTAACATACGATATTTTCATTTAGGGACTGTCAAGCTACGGAGGCCAGTATTCTGAAAGAATGCATAAAGCTGCATTCACACTTAAGTGTGGTTTCAGTATGCTTGAATTCAACAGCTTACTTTCCTACAAAGCCCATGAAACACTAGCCCCGTTCAACCTAGGTATTATTGACTCAGCCTACCTACTGTTACACTATACTCACAACTATATAGTATAGGTCTGTACAATCCGACATAGTCCACATTCGCAAGACTACGTCTGCTTGCTCTAGTTTCCTCATACCGTTTAAATCACTTCACGTACGATACGTTCATTTTTGGTAAGAGATCTTTGAACAACTATGTCCCAATCATAAAGCATAAAGCAAATTATAAATCACAACTCTATATAGACCCTGTGCTTTAAATTATTTCATTCGTCTAGGGTCTTCATAATATCTAATTACTCAAAGTATACATTCAAATCTTATAACACTATATTTAACACGCTATGTTGCCTATCTACAAATTGAACTGTTGACGTACCCTTGTCGGACGTAATACATAATATTATAGTTGGAAAAATATAAGAATGACGTATTAAATCTTACAGAATGGTACCGTAGCATGTGATGGATATTAGATCATTTTGCTGTTTTTTTTTTGCTATCTAAAAGCAAGCTTGATTGATTTTGAAGTATTGAAAAAGGGTATTATTCCGACACTACTTGGAATAGAACAGGAATAGAAGCACTTTGCTTAATATTAGCGTGTAGCCGACTAAAGTAAGATTCACACCGACCTGCGAGCTACGGAGGGTATTACGCAATTCTCAAGGGAAATTGAAACATCTTCATAAATATTAAGGTACAAGTTGGCATAGAACTGGTACAGCCGTCCGGTTGCGTGCGGTTCTGTAACATATTGGACCTCACTTCGTTTATTGACGCTCCAGTTTCCTATACCAATTGGGCATTGCGGTAGCCGACGTATGTCGTTCGATGTAAATCGTACTTCAGAATGACCCCAGCCGCTGAATTGGCGAACTAAAATGCTTATTTTGTAATATCGTTGCATTTTTAATTAGTGCACATTTTATTTAGTAATTACTAGAATGAAAAGGTTTTCAATTGAGATGTAATAAAAACAATCACCCTGACTCCTGAATTTACAACCGTCAATTAAAATTAAGCACGTCTTGAAACTCGTGCGACCTTGTTATGTGCCTACAGAAATGAAAGTGGCAAGTACACTTTTAAGGATTGCTTCATTTTCATTGGCATTTACTCATCATATCACTGCAATAAAAATCTTCTCCAATGAGAAAATTTACAATCTTTAAAGAACAAATCACATTCTCAGTGCACTAATAAAAAACGTAACCAGAGCAGACTTGGGGTCTGCTAATTTTAGAACGCTTCAATTAAATCGTAATTGAGTCTCAATAGTCTAATTTGACATAGTTTTCACCTAGCCCGGACGGATCTCACCAAACCGATAAATATACCTACTCAAAAAAAAATAGTAGGTATACTTATCCGTTGTCTAGTATCCCATACATGATACGAGTTTTAATTAGCTCACTTTGGGGCTAGGTAAAAATGAGTCAAATTACCCGATTGAGACTAAATTACGATTCAATTGAAGCGTGCTCAAATTAGCAGACTTGTGGCCCAGTTAGGCCGCAAGATCACAGAGCAGTGTGTAGATCCAGTTACTTGGCGGTAGCGGTGGCGGTGGAGAGTCCTTTGGCGGCGTCGTCGTCGTCGGAGCAATCCTCGTCGTGCGTGTGAGTCAGCTGGCGCGGGGTCTCGGGCCGCGCGTGCGGGACCGACGTCGCGCCCTGCACCAAACATACATAACAGCTGGGACTCCGAACAACGGAATTGCATTTATTGATTACCTACCCCCTAATTCATAAATACGAACGTAACGCTAAATGAAACATTTTTTAAAAGCAATTGACGTGTTGTTGTCACCTACTCGCAAATTGCGGCAGCCTCAAGAATGACAGTGACAAAGAGCTGTTCAAGTATTTATTAATAAGGGGGTAAGTATTCAAGCTGAACTAAGTTAATAGTTATTGATAACGAGCCAAGTTTCAAGAATATTTAGGGTCACGCTTGTAAAAGCTTTTAACTTATGTATAGAGATCTGATATTCAACAATTTGAACCTATGTGGTTACAAATTTATTTGTTTAAACTAACTGTTTATTACTCTTCCTCACTTTTTTAAGGCTTGTGGCCTAATAATACTAACTGTAATGAAGTCAACCCGGAAATTGCTGAAAATTATAAATATTTCTTAGCACCTGTACCAGCGGAAGTCTGTGTTTAGGGGACACTAATACCCATCGATTGGACCCCCATGTATGTTCAGCGAAATGTTATAGTTTAGGAGATATGATTTGAGGAGATATGATTGAAAATGTAGTTTAAACTTGTCATACCAACAACAGGGAAATTGCAAATATTGTTGGCTATGACAAGTTTAAACTCCATTTTCGCGTTAAAATGCCCTATAAGGTAGTACTTTTTGTATCAATTTTAAAGTTAAGGAACCCATAAAGTTTTTAAGATTACTTAGAAGTCATCCAGTATGGTTAAAGTATTTTTTTTTAAATTGGATTCATGTGCAATAATATCTCTTACACTAAATTTCATCTTTTGATATACAATTCGAACTGTTTTCAGTTAGAATGTAGGTGTTTTGCATTTTTCTAGGAGAGCACATATCCCAACCACAATACTTACAAGAAAACACCACTCAGAAAAAGTTACAACCAAAAACATCGAAAATAAAAAAGAAGCGGAAAATAAACCAAAAAAAATCATATGATCATCGCTGAACATACATGGGGGTCCAATCGATGGGTATTAGTGTCCCCTGAACACAGACTTCCGCTGGTACAGGTTTTCTGGGACACCCTGTATAAAAAATTCTAAGACAGATCGATACGAAAGAAATGAAGTTTAGTGTCGATTGCTGTCTTAGACAATATAGAAATGGACTCGCGATTGGGCCGCCCGTCAATGCAAAAAAGTCTGTCCCTTTTTGCGGGGGCAGGGGGAACACTCACACAAAGAAAATTACCTCTACTTTAACAGAAGAGGCTTGTTGGCACAATCGCACACAAACCTAAATAAGCAACACAGGGATATTTTACACATACATGTCAATAAAATGATTCACACTACTACAACTTTTGACATTAGTTATGTCTTTACACGGTACTTATGTCAACTTGGCTAGTGCTGACCATAACACAGCTATTGGATGTACAAAAATAAATTGAACAAATGCTTCGATTAGAAATTGTGAATTATATTATGTATTGGAAATTACGCACTTTCCTTAATTTCTAAGCCTGATTTTAACTGTTTACGTGGACTTCTCAACCATAATTCACAATTTCTAATCGAAACATTTGTTCAATTTATTTTTTACTTATTGAAACGTGTAGATTTTTCTAATCTTTTAAAGCAGTATAGCAGTAAGCAATCATTAAATTAATTATTAGAGTAAAAATTTGGACTAAGGACCAATTGTGAGGATTAAAAACTTATCAGACCTATTGGTCTGATAAATTAACCTCTTATTTTTAACATTTAATAACGCCGCAGATTTTAAAATCTACCTATGACTAGTGCATAGTCTGAAATATTTCGATTTCGTAATTCAATATTTTGAAATCTGCCGAGTTGTTATTTGTTCATCCGATGACTTTGATCTAACTGTTGAATAATCTGCCCTAACTGAAACGAGCTGTATGTACGTCTGCCTAAGTTAGTAAACTTGATATTAGGTGATTGGAAACATCGGTTTTAAATGCATGCTTTCGTATTGTAAGATAATGAAGCTTACAGCTGGACAAATAACAAGTTTTATTTCAAACAGTGTTACCTACCTCACTCACAGTAATTTTTTGGTGAATATTTGAATCCCTTCCCTAAATAATCAACTGATAAAAAATCATTTCATCCGATTAATTTGTATAAATAAATCGTATAATATGATGTTATCATAGGCATTTAAAGTCATTTCCTACCTGATTTGTTTGTTATTGACGTTATATCGCTTGCTGCACATATTAACTCAGCAAAACAAAAAAAACATCTTTATTGTTGTAATCATTTACAAACACTCACCTATTTATTTATTTACTCAGGACATGACAAAAATATAAAAAACAAAATGTGACTAGGAACCTCTTTGTTCAGGCGTCACTTTACTTCTATCGATAACAAGAAGCTCTAGAATGAGTCCCGAAGTTAAGTGCCATCGAGTATGCCAACTTTCCTGTTTTCCTGTTTCCGGTATTTACATTACACAGAAGAGTAGTGTGGTTTTTTAATTTTTGTTACCTTTTATTTAGTCTTTTTTAAAATGAATTTGAATGTTTTTTATATTGTTAGGCCCAGTATCACTTTCGCAGTAATTACAAATCTAACGACACATCTCAAGCTGAAATAAATCGAGCCGTTCAGGCTGCAGAGCGTGTCAAACACTATTACATACAAAAATACTTACATATATACATACATACACTCGAAAAACATAACCCGCCTTCTAGCGCAGTCGGATAATAAATAAATGAATCATTAGAAACATTATTCTTACGTCAATCGAACTAATTGAAATATTTTATTCGAGTGCAATCGGAACTTGCCAATCGATTTTTCTTGAAATTAACCCCAACACTAGTGTGATTACGAAAACACTCAAATGTCATTCCGAACAATGTTTCAGGTGTTTTAATTATTAGTGATTTTTGTAAAAGAAACATGAAATTGAACCAAAAAAATACATACGGATGAAACATAACATTATCCTTCTTCCAATTTGAGTTTCTCGAAGTGTTCTTACTACTATCTACAGCACAAAACGGCATTTTTGAAGAGCTCTTTACTCATCGACGGATGACTCGTTATGTCAAAATTTCCGAGTTTCAAGTAGTTTTGTTCAACGTTCGGATTTTTAATCGTAACGTGAGCAGAGGGGTAACGCACGTAAGGCATCTCCAGTTCTTAATGCTCTAAGATTGCTGTTCATGGCCCACTGATTTAAAGAATTATATAAATAACACATGTTACCACGAGTTTCCATTGAATAATGGCAAGTTCTAGCCACAGTTACCTTAGCGTCAGGGACTTCGGAAGTCGCCGCCACTTCCTCGATGGTGTCCTCCGAGACGGAAACCACGCTGAAGGCGCGTTGGGCGCTCGGATGTCTGGAACTAAACAAGAAAACCATCAGATAAAGATTTATCAGAACGGGCAGGTCAATATAGGACGAACTACGCGGCCGCCTAGAGTGCTGGGCTTTGGAAGGCGGTAATCAGCGGCAAAAAGACAAACAAGTTAATTCTAAATGACGTAAATTTTTGCTATTATACATTTTTGTGACCACTCCGCTAGTATACATAATTTCGATGCTGACTGTAGTACATCCTCATTTTATAGAGCAGACATCGACAGACAAAAAAAATGGGGAAAAAAGACTTGTTATGTTATACGTGATATAGGGACGCAATGTATAGATAAATCATTTCTTACATAATTTTAATATTTGTTACTAGGTATAGAGCCTGAATTTTAGGATGTCAGGTTAAGTAAAGGCGAGATTAAAAATATTTGAATTAACGAACTACGGGTGGGTATTCGTGTGTTTGGGTATTTGTGTGTTAGTGGGTATTGACGTCTATGTGAGGTGATAGTGTGTGTGGCTGTGTGTGCAACAACGACCATCGCGCGAGTAAGCGATGTGAAAATCATAAAAAGTCCTACGAATCGACGTTATTACATACTGATCCAGTGGATATTGGGCGTGAAAATCGTGATTGCGTATTCGCGTTCTATTAAGACACCCAGATCTTGTTATCACACGATCGTTGCATTTTGCAATCGCGCTATAATCGCGTAGGAGGGGATTTGTGTGTGTTATTTGTGCGTGTGTGTGTGTGTGTGTGTATTTGCACTGACCGGTCGATGGTGGGCGTGTCGACTGTGAACCGCTGCTCGTGCGCCACGGTGGACTCGTGCGGCATGAGCATCGCCGGGGCGCGGAACATGTAGCAGAACGGGTAGTACATCAGGTTCAGGAACGACGCCGCGTATAGGTCGGCGTACCTCACCACCTGCAGACACAGTAACACATTGCACATTCACTACTTTCAATTTTGAAAAATTGCACCTTTAACTTTTGAAGCATTTCATTACGAGGCAAAAAACTCACATCAATGTAGGATAATGATTATGATAAATAGATTCAGAATTCGGGCTGCGGCGTTAATTTAATTTAGATTTTTTTGCATAATAATTACCCGCAATTTATTTCGGATACCCGTTTACGAACTACCCCAAAAAGTCCAACAACATTTCAGAATATGTCTGACCTTCCTTTTCTATATTAACCAGTAATAATATTTGGAGAACAGTCAGCGTCGAAAATGCGCAAACAGTTTCGAACTGATGACCATAGAAATGATGAAGATGCTGTCAAATTAGCTAGTATGACAAAGTTCTAAAAAGTCGTAGCCTAATTTTGACGCTGACTGTGCAAGTGTATTGTTCAGCGCTGTTTACGTACCTGGGACGAGAAGAATGTCTGCCTGGAGCCGGACCTGAAGAGCGAGCCCAGCATGCCGTACGCGAGGTCCATCTTGTGTGTCACGTCGCGGATCGACATGCGCAACTTCGAGATATCAGGCTTCTCCTTCGTACTCGAGTCCAAATCTCTGGAAACAATGACACAAAATGGTTTAAATATACAGTAAATAACCGAACAAGCCACCCAGACAGCCTAGAATGAACTAGAATTGTATTAACGAAGAGTAATTTTCACAGAGAAGTAGGTAATACACATATTTAACAACCAAATTCTCAAACGCTAATTTACAATGTTAAAAGAGAGTATGTCGACGAAATTATAAGTGGAGGTGTGACAAATGTCAGAAAAAAACGTTTTTTTTTATGCCAGCAAGCCTCAGAAATCGGCATCTCTCTGGCGTAGAATAGCAACACCTGATGCGAAAAGTACTTGGTGTTAACATAAGTGATAGAACAGTGAGAAGACGCTTAAACGTGATTTAAAACCGTGGAGACCGGCCACAGGTCCCAAACAAACAGGTCACAAGGCAGCACGATTCGATTTTGCTCGAGAACCCTGTGATTGGACTTTGGCACAGTGGGGGCAATTACTCTTTTCTGTCGAGTCCCTAATGTGTCTTTATGGTGCTGACGGTCGCAAAAGAGTTTAAGACCGGGGTAACGATATCTACAATGCGCCATATCCGAAAGGGTAAACTTTGGAGGAGCCGCCGAACAGCCGAGTTAGTAGCTGGCCTAATTTTTTCGCCCACCAGTTAAGTTAACGCTTAGTATAATATAAAAAACTAATAAATATTGCCTTTATTTCCATCTGTATCAAAAATGTATTGCTTCAATTTAATAAAAAATTAAACAGCTATTACCAAAATCAAATATTCCAGATTATGTTAGATGAGAAAAACATATTATTATGACTAGATCTAATCTCAAAGACATGATAAGTAAAAGTGGCATTAAGATAAAATATATTATATTTTTCAAGTTGATTTCAGTATAACACTAGATTAGAGATTACATAGAATTGTTTTGTATGTAAGCATCTACGCAGCCTATAAAAGCTGTTAGAGGAATAATTATCAGCGGCAGAAAAGTCAATATCCCCTTGTGTATAAATAAGTCTGCGTATTGCGTAGTGAAATAACTTGCGCGTCACTCCGCAGCGCTGAGTTTCGTTTGCAAAACAACAAACATGGCGCTTGTTTGATACCATCTACGGGGGAATTTAAATACATCATGTTTTTTTGCAACTTGCTAAATTATAGGGAATAACAAAAAGTGCTTGAAGAGATTTCGGGACAATTTGATGAACAAAAACCGCGTACATACATACTTACATTTTTATAAAACATTAGACCACGTTTAATTACTGTAGAGAATTGGTATCTAAGTTGGTATCTAACCTTGCTTCTTAAAAATGATCGTGGTTTTTGAGAAAACCTCTTTGAGCATTTTTCACTTTTATTTATACTTCAGGATTACCACGCCAAGTTGTAAAATACAACCAGTATTTAAATTCGCTGTGAATAAATGCAGCGGAGTTGTATGTCAAGGTTTAACAGCTGTGCAAATGACAAGATGGCAAATGAAGACGGTCGCTTGTCCTTTGTTATCTCGTAGTCTTGACTGGCACCTTAGTGCAATAAGCCAAAGTCCACTTTTTTTACCCTGAGGAAATGCGTTACGCATACCTGTCCACCGGGGGTGGCCTACTACTGAAAACTCAGGGACTCCCTCTCATCGTGAACACAGTAATTTGCACGAAGCCTTCTACGCGCTCCCAAGCTCAAAAGCAGTGTGTTCGATCCCCATCCAAGACAAATAGTAATGTGACGAACATATTTTTCATAGAGACACACTGTCTACGCGTTATTAAAATATCGAAGTAATTTATTTAGAAGAATTTAATCCATTTGAGAATACTTTTTCTTTCCGACGACTAAGGAAATTTTAGGGGTCTTTCTGATTATATTTTTATGAAACACTTATTTCTAAAGTCACTATCATATCTGAACAAAGAAAGAAAGTGTCCGCAATTCCTTACTGGGAGATTTTCGACCCTAAATACTTATTTGGGTCAGTATAACAGGACAGTTATTCTTAGGCCCTCTGGCACAACATGCTTAATCAAGATTTACCTTTAATCTTTCTGTCTGCCTCTTTCTTGCCAAGCGCCAATTACTCTTGTAAAAACTGACATCTACAAAGAGATTTAGTTAAATCGAGAATCGGCGCGCTTTGGCTTATTATTTGGCCAGTATTTACCTTTTATTCCGTCCTCTCTCTCTCTTGCCCGTTTGATACAAGCTGCAGGTGCACTTACTTTCATATTTGAAACTTTTCTTTCATATTTTGTGACTTTGTGTCCTGTATTCTGTTAATAATTACGAATAATTATGTAGTTTATTCTATTTTTGCAATGCACCCTTCATAATGTATTTGTCAAAAAACATAAAGGCTGGTTTTTCAGGAGTCAGAAGAATAAAATACCCCTTGACAAATTAAAATGTTTGAGATAAAAATCAATGATTATGTCCTTAATTACAAAATGACATATTTTTCAAATCAGCCGAGTTATAATTTATCTGTGTGATATGTTTTATTTGAATAACATCAGATCCAAGTTGTGTATTCTTTACGACGTAGCACAAGGGCGTACCTAGGTAGGAGCAGGGGCGGGTTCTCGCCTCGGCGTGGCGAGGGGGCCTAGTACCGGTGGTAGGGGCACCACCGGGAAGCGAAGAGAACCCAGGCGTGGCAGCGTGGTGGACTGGACACCCACCCGCTGCGGCCCGCAAGGGCGACGGGCTGCGGGGCCAGTGGGGCCTGCAGGCGCCTTTGAGGCGCGTGGTTGGGGCCGCGGCGCACAACCGTTTGGTGGGGGCCAGTGATCCGAGGCTGATCCCCCCTGTGCGTCGCGGCCCGGCGGGGCCGTACCGAAGGTTACGGCAGCGGAGCCGCCCTTTGGGTGGCTCGTGGTTGCGGGCCCAGTAGGGTTTGCGTACGGTGGCCAGCTGGCGCGTGGTACGGGGGTGCCGCCGCCAGCATTGCACGGGTTTCACCGCTGCCTGGTGGGGACGGCTTGACATCCTCGGCTGTCCCTTTTGGCCTCCCCTCACGATGGGGGGGTCGCTTCCGGCCCGCCGTCGAGGCGGGCTCCGTCCGGGGGAACGCGTAACAGGCTTCGCGCTACTCACCGTGTTCCCCCACTATACGGACGATAAGAGGGAGTAGTAGGGGTTTTAGTCGGTAGGGCCACTGGTATACCACCTTTCCAGTGGAGAGTCCGACATAACCCGTCCGTCCCCCGGTGGACGGGTATGCTTAAGGCATTTCCCCTACTAAAAAAAAAAAAAAAAAAAAGGGGGGGGCAGCTGCCCCCCCCCCTAGAAGTCAATTTTCCTTAAATGTGGGAATTAAAAACGTATTTCTCTCTCTACGAAAAACGAAACAGGTATGAGCTGCCCCCCCCCCTAGCTGAAATCTTGGGTACGCCCTTGGTAGCAACTTACTTATACATATCCCCAAGCTGTATATCGAGGTTCTGCAGCTGCGCGAACAGCTGGCACTTGTCGGTCCACACGTGCAGCTCCTGCACCAGCTCGGGCACGATGAGGAACGTGCGCCAGCCGCCGATCTTCTTCGACTTGAGGATGTCGCCGAAGATGTGGTCGCCGATGTACAACACGTCTTTGCCTTTGGCGCTGATCAGCTCGGTGAACACGTCACATGATCCTGTGAGGATTTATAAAACCATTAATCTCTAAAGCCTACTGAAAACTAGGGTCTGAGCCTTTCAAATCCCTGCAGCACAGCTGGCTGAGAATTTGTGTATAGACTCCCGCTTCTCATTGTAATACTCGTGATATTCTATCTATGTCCTTAAAAATTAACTGCCAAAAAAAAACGGGGTCGTACTTTACTTAGTTGTGCGATGTCTTCAGCGACACTAATGTATTTTACGTATATTTCATCTAAATCTAAATCAGCCCGTTCCGTCCCACTGCAGGGCAAAGGCCTCCCCTCCCAATCTCCATCCCACACGGTCTAAGGCCAATGTCGGCCAATCTCTCTCATAGGAATCCAGTTCGTCACGCCACCTTCTCCTCGGCCTTCCGCGCAGCCGCTACGTTACGTATATTTCATATTTATATAAAATCAATCGTTATCCATAACAATGGGCTGTTAACATTGGAAAGAAGCTAGGTATGTCAAGCACCCTTACTACAAGGTTTCGGCAAGAGTGCGATTGACAGCAAACAACGCGTGTCCGAGCGCAATATAAACATGATTACTAATGCAAAACGAAGCTTCAACACAGGGTATAAATAAAGTCATCGATTGCTCAAAGCCCGTATGGCTAAACAAATTTGGACCTAAATCTCCAGTCAAATCCTAAATCGTACTCGAGATCTTATGGTTCAGTAAGTCGGTGTCTCCAGACTCGAGCACCTACGTAGGTAAGACAAGCGTCACCATGGCAACCGAACCGGGATTAGTTGAAGATCGACGGGCCGCGGGCGAATTGCTCTTCAGACACAAATAAAGAAAAATTGCGTACTTATACCTAATCTTACTCAATAGGTATCTCTTGACTACAAACAATTCAGTGGATAAAGTCAAATCGATAGTAATGTATAGGTATGACGTGACAAAGTTAAATTTTTATGATGGCAATAGTCATAAAAGCTGATAGAATTTGCCGGTATCTAGTCTCAAGGTATTTATTACCGAGGCTTTGTATTGTCAAGTGTGGACTCGTGGATGCTACTCCGCGAACACTTTATTCCTTTCAAAAACTTTTTTTTGTTTTGGGATAAATGGTAATCATACAAGGCCTGTGATTATTTAAATCGCTATTAATTTCATTAGGAAAGTTCGAGAATTGATTGCATATATTTTCGACTATCTCATGTCTCATTATCGGTCGCGGTGTAACGATAGCGATTACTTTTAACTCAGTTTCTCTTCTCTTAAACGACTCTCTACGAATAATGCTCAAGTAAGTATTTACAAAACAATAGCTGGGTTATAATTCAGGGATAAAATTGGGTTATTCACTGGATCATTCATAATTAATAAAAAAAACTGTCTGTTACGGTTATTCGTGGACAAAAGTGATTTGATCTATGACGCTACTTTTGCTGAGTTTTGGGTCACGTTAGTAAAAATATTTCGAGTTATTCAAAAGTTTTGTTTGGCATCACCAAACGGCACGAAGAAATTACCTATCACTTATGTTGACTTGTGTTGACTTAGCCCAGTAGTAAGACGGTATGTATCCATACATAAGCTTTAACTCCCTTAAGAACAATGTTTACTTCAAGTAAAAAATGCTACCTTTTAGTATTTAGAGAAATTTACCTAGCTAAACTAGGCGTTCCAAAAAAAATCTAACATTGTTATGTTCAATAGACAACCATGTAACAGAAATTAAAAGTAAAACCAGAGAAACAGACATGGACAACTGGCCAGCAAGAAATCGCGAAAAAAAAAAACAGCCGCGCGCGTCATCGCAAAACAAACGCAGTATAGCAACAGTAATCGCGCACGACCGCAGCACGCGCAGTCGGTTGGCCACGCAGTCCGCACGCCCCTCGCCCAATTAGCTACGCATGCTAATTAACGGAGTAGTAGGTCGCGGTCTGTCATACTGTGGCAGCTTCCGAAGGGATGCACACACGTCGTGTTTGCGGGAAGTTGAAACAGTAATTAAGATGACAGAACGGTACCGTAGTTCATTTTAAGAATTAGTACTGTTTTAAGGGTCATTTTTATGTTTCATAAGAAAATGTGCCTTGTCATAGCTACACACACTACCGGAAGTTGACATTGTAATTTTGCTGGAACTTTTCCTGGCTAATAAGAACAAAATATTCGTCGAGGTAACCCTTAAAATTCTTCGAGTCTCAATAGTCAAATTTTATATATTTTTCATAGAAAATGTGTCAAATTAGCCGATTGAGACTCAAATACGATTCAACTGTAGTGTTCTAAAAGCAGACTTGGAGCCCTGCTCCGCCACTGAGCAACGAGCTGCTATTCTATCCAACGCCTTTAGGAATAAGGTTGCAACAAGAAGCATGATTTAAAAAAAAAAACTTAGGTACATAAAAACATGCAGATGCCTGGTAACTGCCGCGTAAGAGCGGTCATAGCCTTTTTTTTTGACCCGGAGGGAATGCCGTTATGCATACCCGTACTAAGGGGGGCGGACTGGTTATGTGGGACTCACCACTGGTCAGGTGACACCCAGTGGTATACCCACTATAAACTCCGGGACTCCTCATCGTCCATGTTGGAGGAAACTGCGGTGACTGGCACGAAGCCTTCTACGCACTCAGTGGTAATGGCCTGATGTAACAGTAAGCAGTAATTCTTGTAACACATCAGTTCCCTCACCTCCGGAGTAGACGAGTCCCTCGTGCAGCGGGCCGACGTGGTGGCCCATCTTGAGCGCGCCGGTGCGCGTGTCCACCTGCCGCAGCGTCGTGCCCTCGCCGAAGAACAGCGGCTTCTTCGCGTCCACCACGATCCAGTCGAAGTACGTCTTCCAGTTCCTATGCGGCTCTCCGGGCTAAAACAAATGGCTGTGTGAATTTTTAGTTTAAATATCCCATGAAAATTTAAAACTTTCCATTCACGATCATTCGTATCACCTTATATCAAAGTACTTAAGGTCGTTTTCACACAATTACGCTTGAAGTATGACCGACTGTTAATAATAATGGGATTTTAATGCAACAATAAAACACGTGTTTGCACGTAATTATAGTAAAATTATCACTTAAACAACTCTTGCATCCTTGAACTTGAACCCAGCTATGGTTAATAATTGTTTTTAACATATTACTTTCAATTTTGTTATTTTCCACCCATCTAGTAATACTAACTAGTTCTAAATTAATGGCTTGGTAAGTACGTCGAAATGGGAACGGAAATTTGTTCTAATTAACAAGACCTATAACACTAATTAGTTCACTTGTAACAGCCCCTACCTTGGCACCGTGTGGGAAATCGAACAAATAGTTCATAATTTTATCCGTGAAATTAAATTCACTGTTCGTCAACAGGAAGAGCTTGGCTCCACTCTCCGTTATTCTAGACAGGAACATCGGTAGCCTCTCATCTTTCTTCAAATACAAGTCTAAATTTTCAGTAGTCTTCTTCTTGAGATCTCCATGAATATGTACGTAATCTACGGCACTCCTGACGTCTTGGAAGATCGACTTGAAGGACATAGCCAGGTCGCCACATCGAACTCCTGTCTTCTCTCTGAAAACAATAACATGATTAATCTTAACAATTGTCGACTTTTTGGCTAGTATCTTTGAACGGTGAGGTTAGAAGATGCTTTAAGATAGTTGCCAAAAGATAACAACGGACAAGATACTGACAGACAAGATGTATTCCCGATACTCGATGCTGGTGTCATCGAGACTTGGCTGGCAGCCAATCGTTACTTTTTACTATTAATAATAATATTCCAACTTTTAATAACCGTGAGCTCAATTCATCTCTAATACTAGCATAAACCATCACGGGTCTAAGTTTTATGTGATGGTTGACCATCACATAAAACTTAGACCCGTAGTAGTAGGCGCACCAATAACAAAAGAACTACAGTCCTACCAACTTATCTGTGAACTGAAAGAGGACGACACCGTCGATTCAGTGTTGCTAATTAATATAAGGTGCCCAAAATTGAGTAACTTTTAGAAGTAGGTAATTTGTCATAAGAAAAAAAGTATTAAATAAAAATAGTGAAATTAAATATTGTAATTATTTATAAATAATATAAAAAATAAATATTTGTAGTTAAGTAGGTACGCTAAACAGTTGTCCTTCAGGATTAAAAAATGGCTTTACTTAGAAAGTGATCCAGTGAAATGGAAATCCTGCAGATATTAAGGTTTGATAGCTAAAACAGTTAATAGAGAGATAAACTAGAATCTGGAAAACTTATCAATCATACTAAATGTTCCACACTTAAAACTTTCATTCAATATGATTTATGTACCCTCCCTGCATCAGGTACCTGGTACTATTTGCTGGTTTTAGTTGAGACCGTACCTAACCCCTCATCATGTCAGCCGAACGACGCCCACTGCTGGGCATAGGCCTCCCCCAAAGATCTCCACAACGATCGGTCCTGCGCTGTCCGCATCCAGCGGCTTCCCGCGACCTTGACAAGATCGTCGGTCCACCTTGTGGAGGGCCTGCCCACGGAACCTAACCCCTAACAACGATATATTAATAATAATTCGCAGTGGTAAGTACCTAATGGATGTAATAAAAAAAACAAATTGCTTTACAAATATTTATTAAAAACCAGATTTATAGACATCATCATCGCTGTCCTGTGTAATTTATTTCTGTCTTTAAGACCTCTAGAAGGTTTTTAACAGTAGGCACCTCGTTTCTAGCAGAATCAAATTCATGTACTCTCCTCCGTATAACTCCCATGTCAAAATCATCAACGTGTATGATTCCACTTCTATCCTTCCTTGCCTGGTGTCCGAATTTTAGTAACAGTGTCTTCTGCTGCATGCCCCTCTTTATCTATTTTTGAAATGAGTCCTTGACTCACACCTGAAACATAGGATTATTTTTTTCATCGAAATTTAACCGGCAGGTTAGTTGGCTCACCCATTTAGCACGTAACATATTAGATGTGCGTTACCGTTGCGTTAACCTACAGTAAGAATATATACAAATATTCTGTCGACTTAAATATTTTGTTAAGTATATAAGGTACACACATCAAAAGTGTCTAGGGATATCTCAAGCATTTTCATACAAAGTATAGCTATTTGGGAGGCTGCAAAAATTAAAATATTGATACCAACGTAGAAATTTATAGAACACAGAAACTGCTATATCTGCGCTTTCAGATTGTATAAAGAAATTTATTGTAGTAGCATTATTGTACAATCGTAAGGACGTTAAAAAAAGACAGATTTTTCTTTTAAAAGGTGTCAAAATTTTAGCAAAATCAAACGTTTTTTTTTGTAATATTCCTAACCTTTATCTTATGCCACTGTCCTCGCGTTATTCTGAGATAATGCTCAACTTGTAAACAAACTTAACTTTATGAAATATTTGAAAAATGATATCCCTATGATATCCCTAGACAGTTTTGATGTGTGTATTTATAAAAATAAAGTTGACAACACTAACCTCTTGCAGCCGAAATTCGTTTGTATATTTTGGTAAATGGAATAATCGGAGACCTCGCCCGAGCTTTTGCTTTGAAAAAGGTTTCAACCTTAAGAATAATGTTTCGAGCATCACTTTTAATGGCTTTCGGCATATTCAACTTCATAAATTCCGAAATAACACAATAAAACAACCATAGTACTCAAAATTAGTTGACACGGACAATCGAATGACATTTCAACATGGCGGTCGTAGTTCCAATTTTCGCCATTTCACAGATAAGTTGGTAGGTCTGTACCTAGATCGTTAACGATCGCATAAAATGTTTGCTAACATCTTGTATTCTGCCGCGGGTTTGACATGGCAAATAAATCAGTACTCATAGCAGTCGTAGCCTTGTTGTTACCGTCCATGAAAAAAAAATAGATTTTGCTGAAAGATTGACAGATGTCGCCCAAATCTGACGGTCCAAATCGTTTGAACTTCAGTAGATAATTTTCTGAAAGAAGTAAGGACACCTAATATATCTCAACTAACCTTGTATATTGTGGCGAATTAGTGAAAAAGTCTATCAAACACGCTATCAGATACGTCTCGGGCAAGTTGAATAGTGTGTTTAGTACGTATACTCTTGATTCGTCCAGCGTCAAGAATTTGTTTGGATACAACTCGTACACCTGTGAACTGAAATCCAATCAATAACGAAACAGTTGAATGATTAATTAGCACACAATGCATTGTTGAAAATGTGACTTACTGCTTCAGAAACTCGAACCCGTGCACGCATACTAAAATGTTTCCGTACGCGTCTACCTTTAACAAGTTGCCGTATAACGTGTCGAACCATAGGCCTCTGTAAACAAAGGCGTTGATAAGAATTTCATTGAGCAATTAATTCAGAATACATACCATTGCCTCACGGTCACATAGGATAGCCAAACCAGTAAAGGAAGAAGGAAACTTAATTTCCTGTAGCTTATGAAACCATCATTTTTAGCCTCAGCCTTTTTCTAATTTATTTTTATAAACGTTGCTACGAAGATTAAAAAAATCCCTTACGGCTTTTACTGGTCCGTCAATCTACTCGTAGTTTGACCCTGAGGAAGATGACCACATCATACATACCTAACGGGGAACGACGGGTCATATTCAAATTCTAATATTTCACTCGGATATCCTTTATGAATTAATCTTTCTTTGGTTAAATTAAAGCCTAACGTTTCATACTGCGGCGATTTGTATTCTGAAAACCATAAATTTATTAATACATAAATCCAGGAATGGAGTAAATATTATTAATTCTGTAAACAACATACCTGCCAGAGTGTAGTCCATATCAAATCCATAAAATTTAACATTTTCTAAATGTAGAGATCTGTTTACGAATATTCTGCAACAAAGAAAAAAGCCGTCGTCAGTCTCTTTATCCGGACCGAGATTATAATAAACCGTTGCTGAGTGATGTAAGAAATATGTTTATGAGGTGCTTATAACCGTAGATACACATTAATAACATGTATGATTTATAAACGAGATTTATAAAAATACAGTCTAAAAGTGGAACGACCGTGAGTGGAGTAAATACGACGTCTATTTGTGGAAGGGAAAACCTTTAATTATGCATACTGCCAACAGAGTAGTAGGTAAAGCAAACGTGCTCCGTGTACCAGCTATCTAACGCACCTTCGCACTCGGGTAATTTATTTCTGTTCGCAATTTTCAACTTTACGATGATTTATTTTATATTAAGCAGATTAATAATGACCTCTAACGCTCCAACTTGAACACGTATCTTATTATCAAAAAGGAAAATACCGTTAAAGCTATTGAAATGTCAAGTAGGAGAGCTAAGTCTCTAATCATGGTGACCCAGCCCTGGAAGGCAGAATTTTATTTTGTGAAATAGAGCTGAAATCGTAATATAATAGGTATGAGATTTCCAAATTTATTAGATCTTTCACGTTTTCGTTTCCGTGAGTTAGTCATGATCTTGTTTTGCTAGTGATTCCTTAATTGGTTGTGAATCAAAGAGCCGACTGTAACAACGAACTATATTTTTCCAAACATTAAATTGAATGATTACCAATCAAAAATACGTATTACGTTCAGTGTTGGTTAATTAGTTCCCTTTAACTACAACAAAAGCAATACTTCGAAGCGGTGATTAAAGCCTAGAAGTCTTGATTACTCGATAAGTGGTTTAGTTGTTAAACAGTTAGCTGGATGAGCGAGTTAACTCATTCAGGCACGCCACCGCTCTCTAGATAAGAGTTACGTCACACCGCGACAAAGCGATAAGCGGCGAGGAATAGGTACCTCGCTGGCGGCATCCAAGGCTTATCTAATTCAATATTTCCACTCAAACGAACGGAAAAGTTGTAATCTAGTCTCATTCAGTAACTGAGTGGGAAAGTAGAACCAGTCAATACGGCCGGTCAGGTCTGCAAGTTATTAGAAAACTACGTACCTATTTTTCCTTTTGATAAACATTTTACCTCAAAAGTTCCGTTATTTTATTTACAAAAGTAGTATGCGTACGCCTGCTCTTTGGTTATTTTAAATGCTTAATTTATCTTTACTGATTCTATTTTTGTTCTTTTGAAATGTGTGTGTTTATTTAAATTCGCATTGCATTTGTAATTACTGTGCATCGTTCGTTTTGTATTTGTATGTATTACTTTTTCTGGAATATCTCAAGTATCTCGTTCATTTCCCTCCTTACTATTTTATTCTTTATTGTTATAACTTTATGCATTTACTTGTTCACTTTTATTGCTACTCTCTGATTTTTTCGATGCAATAAATGCCTTATAACTAATCGGCCTTTTAAAGGTCCTAAACTCAACAGGACAGGTTCAATTTGTGGCAACTTTCTGATTCATAATTCATAATTCATAATTCATTTAATCGTTATCACAGGTTTACAAGGTGTTAATAGTATAAATAAAAGAACGTCCATGATAGGCCTTACGGCGTACGATTACAAGCAATGGTAAATAGTAATAAACAAATCAGATATACATGCTTCTCAATTAAATAACAAATAAAAATACATTAGAATTTAAATAATAAAAGTAAAAATTAGCATGTCAATCTCGCAAAAAAATAAAATCAAAAGTCAGCAGGATAAAACAGAGTCACAATTAAATTAGTAAAATGTCAAAATAGGTCAAAAACTAGAATTAAATTACTTAAATAAAATTAACTAAAATTAAAAATAATCCAGAGTTTTGTCCATAAAATATTCATTTAAACTATAATAACTTTTATCTATTAGCAATCTTGTCAGTTTCTTCCTTAAAACATTTATATTACAGTGCTTCAATTGCTCAGGTAACCTATTAAAGACCTTAGGGCCCAAACCTATTACGCTTTTCATCCCAAGGGCGGTCTTTCTTAAGTGAATTTGGAGTTGAAAGTTCCTAGGGCGAAGGTTAACGTTTGGTGGGAGCTCTCTTATTTCAAATAAGTAAGGATTATTTTTAATAAAGATACATATTTCTAGGATATAAAGACCTGGCAAAGTTAATAATTTTAGGGACTTGAAGTAAGGACGGCAACTGTCAGTGGGCTTTAATCCACAGATAGATCTTACACATCGCTTTTGAGCTCTAAACATAATCTCTCTGTAGCTGGAATTGCCCCAAAAAATTACACCATATCGTAAAGTGGAAGCAACAACGCCATGATATGCAGTCAAAACAGTGCTTTGATCAGCTACCTTAGCTAGCCTATACAGAGCGAACGAAAACTTATACAGCCTTTTCGTAACTTCTACTGAATGTGACTCCCATGACATATTACTGTCTATATAAAGCCCCAAGAATTTGGTGACTTTTGTTTCTGCGATTATTTTATCTTCATACACAATATTTAATTTAGGGTAGATCTTTCTTTGAGCGAAACTAACAAAGTTCGTCTTTTCTAGGTTGACTTTTAAGTCATTCAACTCTAGCCATTTAATGATATCGTTTATAGTGCCATTTACATTGCTTTCATACTCTGATATATCGTCACATTCTATGAAAACAGTACTGTCGTCGGCAAAAAGTATCATGGGATATTTGCTAGCACTAATTATATCATTAATATAAATGATGAAAAGCAAAGGCCCCAAAACACTGCCTTGTGGAACACCGCATTTTATTGTTCTTTGATTGGACTTATACTTTTTCTCTTGTTTTGATGATATACATATTTGAGTCAGTTCTGTATATTGTTTCCTATTTTCTAGGTAAGACTTAATAAGTTTGTGTGCATTGCCACGGATACCATAGCGATCCAACTTTTGTAACAGTATTTTGTGATTAACGTGATCAAATGCCTTCGTCATATCCATGAAAACAGCACATGAAGGGATTCTTTTATCAAGACTCACGAGTGCCCTTTTTACTAAATCATATATAGCTGTGTTAATAGAAACATTTTTTCGAAATCCTTTTTGCGCCTCATTCAATATTTTATGTTTCTCTAAAAATGAATATAGAATGTCATGGATAATTCTCTCAAAAATCTTTGAAATTACCGATAACAAAGCTATTGGACGATAGTTTTTAATGCTTTCTTTATCTCCTTTTTTATAAAGTGGTTTTACTATAGCAGGCTTCAAATTATTAGGATAGATCCCTGTTATAAAACTTAAATTTATTATATGACTTAATGGAAGTGCAATTGAGCCACTTACCAATTTTATCACCTTTGTACAAATGTCATCGAAACCCACGCTATTTGTATTTTTGAGACGCCTAATCACCTGGTCTACGATATCAGGTGATTGCAATGCGATGCGATTGCAATCTGCAAACTGGTCGCGTGTCAGCCAAGTTTCCTGAGTCAGATCAGTAAACGCAGGAAAATGTATGTCTTTCATCAGGTTGAGTACTAGTTCATGTTGTTTGTTTATTCATCAATGAACGGAAAAGTTCACACGTGAAACATTTATTAACCTCATAAAGCACTGCAATTTGGCACTGCATATTTGAATATCATAAATAAGTGTATCCAAATCCAACTGAAATGCGAAACATTTCCACATGTAAATATACACGACATTGAGAAACATCAGGCAGTGGTAGTCCAGATTTAAACATTGGCGCCAGTGGGTGTAATGTTCAGATTAATAATGAACGCGAGCGGTGACAGCGCACGCGCACGTCGCGTCGCATCCAGAAGTCTGGTCACCTGAAGAATTCCAGCGCAATGCCAATGGTATGTGAAGCACACGCCTGCCATAGGTAGCTGATCCACATACCAAACCAACGAGCTCTCTATTAACTTAGCATACCTAGTCAGTAGATTACATTTACAAAATGTGTCAGATTGGTTTGTTTTCAGGCAATTTTTATTTCTAGGTTTCCATTGTACACAGTACTTGTAAATGGGTACTTATTATATTAGTGTGTCATCTCGACCTTGATAACAAATGTTATAATAGGAATTGTTGGGTCACGGAACGAAATGAGGAAAATGATTAAATATGTAGTGTGTATTATTCCTAAGATAAGATTTACTATGGCAAACAATCCATTATGCATTAATTTACAACCAAAGAGAGAGAACCCTTTTTTCATTATGGTCTCCTAGTGGGCCTGATCCCATCTGATGAGAAGCAGTCATGAGGTCCAAATACCTATGAGGTTGATAAGTACAGTTTAGCAGTTACTACCCATAGTAAGGTTTTTTTTTCTACCTGAACATTTTGATTTGGTTAACCATTTCACAGCCACGACACAATAAGCCAGAACTGCTCGAAAATGAACTTGAAAGGACAATCGAAACAAATGGCACGCAGAAAGTTCCTGACTTCTTGGCGTTGTCGGAAGTCATGTTGCTCACTATAATATTAAACTCTATAAGGATAGAGACAACCCAAGGGGGTTGAGTGGGTCAAATGGGCCTGTGAGATCTCGTTTTGTCGTCCCCAGCCGAGAAGGGGAAAACACTGATAAGCCAAGTGGTGCTCAGGCGTGGCGATAAGATGAGCTTTTTACCCCCCTGCCACCGTAGCGGCGGCGGTGGTGGGTGCTGAAGAAGTGCTCTCGCCTGTGTTTCATGTAGGTATCACCAGGACGGCGGATGTTCCCGTTTATTTGGGGGTTTGCTGGAGAAGCTCCATTTGAGGGTTGTTTTTCCATATAAGATTTGTTTAAACTGAGGTACCTAATTCAGGGCATGGTAAGTTTTAATAATTGCACGAGACCACCCGGACGAGGAAACCTCGGTAGATTTGATAAAAATTACGTGACTTTGGGATGGTCAGCAGTTAGCACTTAGATTTTGTTCTTAGCCTGCACTCGACAACGAAGACCAACTTGCAATCGGATTCCCGACTATTATAATTACACACCATTTGAACCACTTTTGTAACATATGTAAAGGCTGTATAGTAAGATTTTAAAGCACCATATTCCCAAAGACATTGACGTTCATAAAAAACTATGCATTAGCGTATAAAAATAATGTGGATATTTTTGTTATATAGCATTATATTTTTAGATGAAACATGTAAATTTAACACACTACCAACGCAACCCACGCAAAAACACTAAACCCGTCATAAACAAATTATATTAATTTATTCATCACTCTACTGATCAGTAGGTGAGCATGTCTTGTTTTCGTTTGGCTATGTGATTGAATATAGGCTAGGCCTTTCTCATTATGCAACTCAAACTACGGAATAATTTTAAGCGCTAATGCCACAACCTACACAACAATTTAATCTTTTTAATTAAATGGCTAACAAAATATACGAAGTGGCAAAATTTTCCAATTCGCAAACGCATAGTAAACATTAACACTATAGTGCTAAAACAACAGTCAAGGATATCAGCGAACTTACTCATTGGGCGCTGCTGTGTATCTGTCACCTTTGCCGTACGAAGAGCCATTAGTATACAGAAAGTCCTTGGGCAGTTCAGCAGTTCCGTTCGCCATGGCGTCTTGAAGCTTCATGGCATATCACTCACAAAGACAGTTATTATATTTATTCAAATACCACCACGCTGCTTGCTTCAGCTCAAACAAGTCGAAGCGACCCACGCTTTCGAATGTTAACGACGGTTAAGCAATTCTCGGTATAGTTCCCTATATCACCACTGTAGTATAAACAAATAAGTTGATAAAGTTATAATTCGTGCCGATGCACGCGTTACTCTAATTGCAACACTCGAGTCAGTGTGAAACGCAGGAAGCATTTGACTGGATATCCTTGACAGTAACAAGGTTAGACAGACCGGTCCAGACGAGAGATCGTCTTTCGTCGAGTGTAGTAGATTGTATTGTAACACAAATCACCAAACTCAAGGTCAAACTAATAAAACATTTAATCTAACATTTTTGACAGAAGGACCTGGATAAATGTACTAATCTGCGCTTTGCAGTAGCTTCAGCCTAAGACGACTTAATTGGCATTATTCGAATCGAATTCTCGTAAAAGATAATGGCACAAGGAAAGGGAAATTTTAAATTTAGCGCTACTGCTGAGATTAATTATATCTCTACAGTTCAATTTAGAGATATCATTGGTTTCAAAAGGAACCCTGTATGTTCAAATGGTAGGAATAAAGAAAACAGCAAAATTTCAGCTCATTTGAAGTAAATTTTCAGCAAAGAAAACAATCTATCAAACCGGATACAAGTTTGTGAGGAGTGCGCAAACACAAACAATACTTATACCCATAGGAGTATCTGTTACAACACTTATTGTAAGCGTAGGTATAGGAAATGATATCGTGAATGGGCTCAGTGGGGGCCGGGATGGGATGCACGGCGCATGGGGAAGCCGCTGCCAGCTCTACCAATCAATATCATTCACTACACATTATAACTCGGCTAGAAAACGGACATCGAGAAACAGCACTGTTATTAAAAATATATTCATGAAATCTGTTGAAACAGCAATCCTTTAGATAATTCCATAGTATTCCTTGAGTTGTGAAAATAATTTGTTATTATGAACAGTGAGTGCGGCATCGAAAACAAACAGATTCAAACAAAGAAAATACTCTACATAACTGACTCATTATAAAACAATTTTCACTCATTGTATTGCAACAATGAAAACATTTTCTGTTTCAGGCTTCGAAATTAAATGGTGCAAACGAGAGTAGAGCTATAACTTTTAAGTTTAACCAAGCCCACGAACTGTTTAGTTGACTGACTAGAAGTCATAGATTCGTTTGCACAACAAACATGTCGTAAATGTTACTGCGCATTAACAGCGCTAATAATTTCCAAAGTCAAACAGAATCACTTTCGAAACCGCATTCTGAAGATTCCTGCAAAATGTTACTGTCACAGATTTCCAGTTATGCATATCATCTAAATGTGTCACGAATCACGAAAGTCGAATGTCTCCGCGCAACGAGCGCAGTTAGTGAAGCCGTGGCATGACAACTCACAATACGAAGTTAACGTCACCGTATCAAGATCGCTCTGATAAGGATATTTTAATCAAGTTGTAAAGAGCGTACTTTACGGCGGGGGCGTCCGCGTATACTGACGCTTTGTCGGCGTTAACGTAGCATATACCCAACAACATCGGCCGCTTCCCCCACACCGGTACAACAGCTGATTCACCGGCTCACTGCTTCATTCACTTAGTTGTGATATTATACATTTACGACTTGTGCCTGTCCTAAACATCCTGTAAGTCATCGCATCTCGGAAGAGATAAAATTCAGGCAACTAGGGACTGGGCATTCACACATTGTTGATGACATGCTGCGTAATTAAATCATTGTACCTAATATTATGTTGCGTTGTGATCTACTGGCATTGTTTTCAAAATAACAGAAAATTAAACTAACATAATATTATAATGTAGTGATAAAGTTAGATGAATAAGAGTAGGTACTAATAAGCCAAATTTTAGCAAAATAGGTTAAAAAGACATATTTTTATGATGCTGCTCAGTCGTTGTCAGAAAAGGAAGTACTTCTTTTCCACCCCAAAAATATTTTTAGGGGTTGATTCTGGTGCTTGACTGCATCAACTTTTCTTCAAGTGCAAAATTCGAATCGCAAGGGAGAACATGCTTAAAACCACCGACCAGCGACATCAGCTTGTACGAAGAAGTGTTTTTTTTTGTTGTTCTTTAAGAAAAGTTGCTGTATAAAATCCAGCCAGAAGCAACCCCAAAAAGGTTTTTCGCAATTTTATTATCACGTAGTAGACAAATATTTCTCCGAGAAAACCATAAATGAATGATTCAACATACACAAATTATTTCCAGAAATTTCTTGGTAACGAACGGCTGTAACGGTGGCCTTATCGGCTTTTTGCATAATATTATTACAGTGAGACATAACAATACGATCCAAATCGAGTCGAACAAATTAAAATAATACAAATTAATAATGTTCCACCAAGCTACTTATATTACTTTATTTTAGTAGTACGAGAACTAGATCCTACTGCAAGTTTGTACACTTCATGAATGTAGCTCTTGAAATCTTTTGTGGGAGGTTGAATATTTTTATAAGTTCTGTAATTTTTGTTTCGTTAGCAGGCTACTTAGTTTAATATAAGAAATGAATCTGAAAACACGAACAATTTTATCGAATTAAACGAACTCGTTACCAACAAATAATTTATATTTCAGTATCATTGCTGTTTCCATGTGAACCGTTTGTAAAATCTTCAATGTTGATATTTACAATCGAGCCGGTGTAAATATACCTTACGTAACGATGTAAAAGCTGATGATCTGAACAAGGCATACTTCGCGGTGTTTTTGTGGTTGCGTTGCTGTGTTTGCTTCTAGAAGTCAAGGCAAACCAGTATCCTTACCGCTGTGAACGTGTTAACATAGTACAGAGCACAGTACGAACACTATTCACTGCAGACACCTATTCCATTTCGAAGTTGACCCTGGCGGATACGTTTTTGTTTAGTCAAGATAGACAGGCATCTTGTGATAACGAAAGTTAAATATTTGTATTTAACTCAATCTGTCTTAATTTTGGATTCGGAGTCACCCACCACGTGGTCAACATTGTTCCCTATGATGGATGACAGTCCTAGATCGGTGACCAGCGCTTATTTACCCTAACTTTGAAACTTTCTAAATAGCAGCACAGATACGAGACCGAATAAGATTAGTGTCATATTCCAGTGCTAAGTGCCAGGAAATAGCTTGATATCAACAAAAAGATAATCGGTGCATAGAGCCCCCAAGGCGAAAGGAACGGACTGGTAAACTGCATTGGCACGACCTTCTAGACTTAGCACAGAATTCGTGCTATTTGTAAAGCATCTTGGAATTCGAGACTGCCCTGTTCTTCATCTGTTTTATTGTAAATATAAAGAGCAAAGTAAATCAGTCTGATCAATTCACAACCATATCTGACGATATTAGAAACGGAATAGGGTTTTCCGGAAAGTGCGATCAGTAACGATCAGCCTAGTAAAATAAATTTAAATTAAGCTTATTAGTTTCATATCTTAGCTAATCCTTAAAGGACCATAAATCAGGTAAATAATTACAACTTATCTAAAAAATTCGTGAAAACTGCCCTTGACAATAACCGCCTTTTATGACCGATACGGTGATGATAGGTTGATAACAATGTGATAGTGATTATTTTGTTTATACCTTGTAAAGTACTGTTTAAAAAGCGTATCGAGCTCTACAATTGCTAATTTAGTTAGATACGATTAAAATATTTATTTTTATTTGTTTGTTGTAATCTCAGTTCTAAGCACTAAGCTTAATTAAGGTTTCATAAATACAGTAAAAATTAGGATCAGGTACCTGTGTTCAAGGTTTCGTTTATCAAACCAGGTGCTGTGCATCGTGGAGAGCGATTCAGCGAAACTGTCTATTTCTGCTTCACTTTTCTCTGTCCTTAACGGCTTGTCGATACCAACTATGGATTTATCTGGTATTTCTAGGGCTTCATCGCCGGTATAAAATGTCACCGATGGCCGTTTGGTTTTAGACGAGGAATTAGCGCGTGCGCGAATGTCTTGCGGATTCACTATAGGCGTGAGCGGGTACGCACTCTCAAACGCGTCGGGCATGGTTACAGATAGCGTTGTCGTATGTTCGAAACCAAATGGTCACTGAAGCTGTGGCGAGAAATTATAGCAAAACAAGTAATCGTTACGTGATGACCTCAAGCCGCGATAACCTATGACGGGTTGCGTCAACATCTGATGTAAATAATTTTAAAGTAAGCTGTTCTGCTCTAGGCGCTACACAATTTATTTTGTTTATACTCCAAATATTCAATTGACGTAATAAGTAGATACGGTGATCCTAGTTCATAACATTCGATATTCACGGCGTTGAAAGTAAACTAAATAACCACCAAACCCATGTTTAATTTGCGATTTCCGTTAATTGCAGCACCGTCTCGCCATCGTCAGGGAGTTTATATTACACTTTACGATCGGCCGTGGTCTCATACAATCGGGTCCTTGAGTTGTTTTCTCAGGACACTTAGGTTATGGCTATCAGCTACGGTTGCCTGAAGACTAAATTCAGAATTGCTTCCTTTAAAAGAGGGCATGCAAATGATATTGCAGGGTTGACAGGCGTGGATCCGCTGGGAGCTTAGAGGACTTAGGTGTGGCTCTGATGAGATAATATACACACTTATATACTACGCGTAGTATGTAATGTAACATCGGTGAGTAACGTGTGCTTCGATAACATCAGTAACACAGGTGACATGGTCCAGCTGGCTTCCTCAGTCAATGCCATCAAAAGGATGCTTGTGATTTGTGAATTGAGTGCTGATACTCATAGCTTGGTTTACAATGACAAGAGGAGCCTAGTCTTCAAGTCAAGGTACTCGGTAATATGGGACTTTGGGATGAGTGAAAGCGAAGTACCCCTAGGGTAGCCAGATTACCGGTCACACTGCGTAAATAAGGCTGTTCGCTTTTAGGACAAATACGCAGCCAGAACTGTATTCTTAGGATAGCCTGGGGACAAATGTGGCATCTTGATTTGCGGCTCAGCGGGCCGCATCGCTAGGTGCTGCGGCAAAGCCTCCTTCAGCGCGGGTCATGGTTGTGGGTCGAGTATTGCATGCGAGTTAATGCATCGCGGTTAATCCCTCTTGCAAACGCGGTCGGCATAAGACCGCCGCAGAAAAGCACTTTAGAATAACCGAAGCTGAATAACAGTTCCCAGCAATAAAAAACAGCAGACTTACATACCTTGGGGGTAAAGAATGAGTCTTTCAATTACAATAAGCTCCAAAGCATTGTAAACTATCAGAAGAGTAAAAGTAACATGGATACATCTAGGATGCCTGAACTGGACACTTCCTTGATATGAGTAGTGCCAACAAAAGTGGGAATACATAGTAGCTAGCTTCTGGGTGACAAGTCAAATGCTGTAAACACAACAGTGTAAACATTGACCTAAGAAACAGAATCTCTTGGTACTCCTCCAGAGATTGCACCTTTATATGTGCTGTTTCCTAACACCTAATACACACTTTATGGACATTCTATCTATGGTAGTGAATTGATGATCTGGCCGTATGGACTTTTCTCCTGTAACACTATTGAGCATGTGCAATGTGACCTCTAACAACAGTTGTACAAACAATCAGCAGCAGATTAATTGGTCACAAAAAGTTACTCTGAGAGCAGGTTAGCCAGGTCTGTGTAACACAGCTTAAAAGCCTGTTCACACTTAGCAATTGTTGGGCGATTCTACGGCGAGGCGAACTCGCCGTGAGCTGGCGGTGAATTCCACTCTCGAAATTGTTGAGGATATCGAGTGCGCAGCGAGCTCGCGGCGTCTATTTGATATATTTACGGCAATTTGCTGTGGAAAAATCACTAGTGGGCACAGGCTCTAATTGAAAATAATTAATACACATTACACCACTGAGAAATTCCTGACTGTCAACTCCTTGAAGGCTGCACAATTGTGCAAAATTATTTTGTGCGTTTTAATAATACTGTATAATTTAATTTTAATATTATGTATGATATGTTTGCAGCATGTAACAACTAATTAAAATAAATTCTTTATAATCTAAATAAATGCCTATAAATGGCCTATCTCCACAATACTGCCGACTTATCGCTATAAAATACATTTTCTCTAAGTAGAGAGAGTAGAGTAGAGAGAGCAGTATTCTGAGAGACTTATGCCAGGACTTAATCCAGTCACTTCCAAATCGCAAAATGAACCATGACTATTCTGATGTAATTATGTAAACTAGAAAGGTGACTCACCTGTGCTCTGCACGACGATAATACTTTTTAGTTATTAATGGATTCTCCTTGGGCACTTGAATAAGGCATTCCCTGTTTTTGCAACCCTCCATATTGGTGAAGGTTTTGGAAGTCTTCTGCTTACAAAGTATGTAGTTCGAATAACACAGTCTTGGGCATAACAGTTTGCTTACTACGACACCTGTCTGCCTAAACATGCACTATCTTTATCTTGTAGATGTACCTAAAGATAAAATGTATGTTTAATTTATCAAGCAAACAGTATTTAATTTACCACACTACTAATCACACTCATTTTACATTTAAAATTTTCGGACATGGGTAAACAAGGCAGAGAAGTTATAAAAATGAGACACTGTTAAAACTTTTAAACCTTCCGTCTACGTCTACGAGATTTCTTTCATACTAAATAACAACACTTAACGAATTTCACGTACTGCATTAAAAACTGTATAACTAATTTTAGATCAACATTCTTAACTCCTCAAGACAAGAAAACATTCAAACTTACAACTAAAATATTTTTGTTTTGCCGTAAACAATTATGTGGCAACAAAACAAACACTTGTACTGGTAAATAGTTAGTGAGCAGTTTCTAATTTATATACTCTTAAGTTAATAATTCTGAAATTTATTTAGTTCACACTAGGGAAATTCATGAAAAACACAGCCTTCGCTTGGCATACGATTTTTCAGGAATCAGGTTGTCAAACAAACTGTCATCTTGACAGAGTGAAAGCAACAAAGTTATTTTAACGCTCGGTACTTTAGAGTGCGTTCTAAATGGGGCGGGCAACTGTCAAACTGGCGCTAGCAGAGCACCGACCCATAACAAACACGGATTTGTATGAAATTTGTTGAAAATAATTAATTAGAGGCGATTATCAAATAAATGCCCAGGTGTTGTGTACCAAAGTGCAGAGAAACTGGAGGCCACCACTTTCCTCGAGATGAGCAACTTAAAAAAATGTGGCTAAAAGCAATAAGACGAGTAAGTTCGAGCCTAAAACCGGGGCGAGGGTGTGTCATAACCACTTCGAGGCCAGTGATTATGAAATAATCAGTAAATACTCAGGTAAAGTACCTACATACATAAGGATTCAAATTGATTATTTTCTGTTTGTCTAGAAGGCACAAAACTATCGTCTATTTGGTGCGTAACAGAGAGGCTCGCCACCTTGAAGTGAAATTTAATAAACCTCAGGAAACAGGCAGCCCATAAAAATAAACAATTGAATGGTTAATAGTCTGCCTTACTAAATTTGTGGCCAAGTCTGGCCTTTTGGGTCCACCAAAAATTCACTTAATTCTCTTTGATTTAAAGGTTACTTAGATGCTAAGGTTTTTCTCACTTTTTCAGGCACCATAAACCAGCACAAAATTTTGAAGAAGTCTGTCATCCCTTCAGTGTTTCCATGGAACGTAAAGCAGGGCCCCACATTAAGAGAAGAACTCCTGAGGACACTTAATTTGAGAAAAAAGCTTGTTTCAAGATGAGAATTTAACTACTCCGGACTTCAATCATTTTCAGCCACTTGAAGAATTAGATGATGCAAATGTTTCCCACAGTGTTGATGTAACTGAAATTCAGTCCTCAAGCTCGGATCTAGCTTCTGGGTCTGGAGAAATTTGTACAAAAGGGACACAGACTTGTAATATTTTGAGATTATTCTCTACAGAGCAATTGCATAAATACAGGAAAAACAGGAATTTGGGAGAGGTTGTTGTGGTTGGGTATTTTACAAATAAAAGAAAAATGATTAAGAAAACACATAACAATTTATTTAATCAATACTTGGTATTCCCCCCCTAGCCCTTATCACTGCTTAAAGTCGATTCTTCATTGATCTGATCAACTTTTCGACGTCCTCTTGAGTTATGTTATCCCACTCTTCCAACAATACTGTCTTCAATTCTTCTACCGTGAAGGGGCTTGATTTCTGGCTCGTACTCTTCGTTTTAACTGGTCCCATTAATGCTCGATCGGATTTAAGTCTGGACTGCTGCAATACTTTGTCCATTTTCTTGTCAGAGCTGTAAGAATATGAAAAAAAATCTGTTAATTAGTGACTTGTATGTGGTTCATGTTTAAAGTTTAAACAGGTCTCCACACATTCTCCACTGTCTACCTTGTTCTAAAGGTGTAGGCTGACACTGTTGAAGGTTGCGGCACTGAACGCCTGAACAGTGATATACCTACTTACATCAACCAAAATCTAGTATTTTCTCATGCCAGTAAATTGATTCCGACTTCCCAGCCCAGATGGAAGTAGTTTTGCTTGCTTAAATAGCTCCTTATAATCGAAATAAGACTTACATAGATAAGTAATGCCGTATTTGAACTTTATCCAGTGGAGAAAGCTTGGTGTTGCTGTTGATGTCTCTGTAAGACTCATTGGGTGGAAGTTCCATTGAAGGCTCGCCGTCCACAACTTCAGGTTGCCCAAAATTGAAGTTTTGGTCATATGACTCTAATCTGTAATACGAAAAGTATATTTGAAAACGTTCAGACTTGAATTATAACCTCAAACTTTAAAAGTAAGGAAATATGATGTTTCGTGTTTTCAATTGTCACTAAAATGATACAATGGTTACATACTAGCTAGACTATCACAGGTAAACATTCAATAAACTTTAAAACAAGTTACAAGACCTGCAAGTTGACAAAATAAGAAGGAATTTATGGAACACAAATTACCTTTCAATTTAGTCAGTTTTCCTTCCACGTAAAGAGGCACCTCTTTTTCTCAATTCTTCTTTTAACGCGCATATTTTCCAAGTGAAATACATGTTTGAAAGTGAGGAATAAACGGGAATTAACGCAATATGTTAATCGAAATTATTGTTTACCATTCAACAAGGGTGGGTGCTAGGGTGGCGCCATCTGAGATTAGCTTTGCCTTGTAGGCCCCATTGAGTGAACTTAAAAATATTTTACTACTTGACGACCATCATCTACATGGACGTACAAAGAGAGGACTGGAGCACTCGTAGCTAAAAAACGAGCCGAGCGAGATAGTCAGAACAGAGGCCTCTTGTCCCTTTTTAATCGGGTGACAATGAGAATAACTTACGTGAGACTCGGCCATCGCCCTATACTCCATTTAAGTTTATTATAGCATAATACAGAACTTGACAGAAGTAATAAAAGGATACACTTTGTGGTTTAAGCATAATGAATATTATATTTTTTAAGATCCCTGCCGAACTTCGGCATATGCCAGCTTTCACACTTATTTGTTAATTAAAAATAATTTCAGAATTTATGCAGATTTTACTAAATTAAATTAATTTGTCTTACATGACATTGTATTATTGTCGATCTTAAAAACGTAAAGGAAAGCAGGGGTTATGTATCCAATCGTGCTTTTACTGTCATTGTTACTGTACCAAATCTAAAATGTCAATTAGACCATTCATACGTTGTGACGGAAGGGCCAATTCTTGCCAAGTTATACAAATTTGTCAGCCGGCAAAAGTCAATCAAAAGTGCAAATCATTCATTTGTTTAGCACCCCTGCTTCTATGAGCCTATTATAAAAATTCTGTGTCTTAATTTGACCTAAAATCATTGACTATTACCATCTTGTTGCTTTTATGTTTTTCAGTTCCCGACGTCTGCCATCTAGTCAGTGGTCAACATGGACGTATAGAGAAAGGACTGAAAACTCTGAGATTAAGCACTTCCAAAAATGAACCCTATATTATGGATTTATATTCATTTTACATATAATTCCTTTTTATTCTTTTGCACCTAACACAGAGGCCACCCTGACCCGACAGAGTTAGTCAGAATGGAGGCCCATACACATATTGTACAGATATTTGAACATTGCACATAATTTATTTGCGAGTAAGTGACAAACCACGTCAGTTGCTCGAACTATGCTTTAGCGTTGCGTTCGTTTATATGAATAAGGTGGTCATAGTTTAATAAAAACACATTTGTAGTTTTTATTGGCAGCTAGGTAGCTGCCCTACTTCGTAACTTCGTTCTGCAAAAAGCTTGACCGGAAATGGGTAGCCTATAATGCCGTCGACCGGGCGTACTTTTAAGCGGGTGGTGTACAGTCAACAGCACATCAGGTTACCCCATTTCCGTTTTTTCTCTCGCTCTTGCCAAATGACATTTGTTCGCGATAGAACGAGGAGGACTGACCGGAAATGGGTAGCGTGATGTGCCGGCCACCGTACTCTAGATGGGGGATCCAAAGGATAATCTGGAACCAGAGTTGACGCCTTACTCTCACGAAAATGCTAAGTGATAACGATAAAGGATGGAGAAATAAATGAAACAAATAGTTTAAACAAGTTGTATATATTTCAAATAGACCTTAGGTGCTTAGAATCAAGATCATAATAGGCTTAGAATTAGGGATAGATCATGATATATTTTTTGGAAACTAATAATAGCACACCAGTTAAAACCGTACTCGACCAGACATACAAGAAATCATGGTCACCATAGTTGTCAGATATACAAAAAATGTTGTATTTGACTAGCTGTGAAAAGATATATTGCAACCGGCATATGATTGGCTTGGGCAATTATAAACGCAACACTTATTCACCATTTTATCGCCTTAGAACTGTTTTATTAACGAATTTGTGTTGTTAAACGTAAACAAACACCGTAATCTCACTTTGACGCTTGACACTAAACTTGATGAAACATGGCGGTATGAGGGGTTACCTTAGAGCATTAAGAACTGGAGATGCCTTACGTGCCTTACCCCTCTGCACGCGTTACGATTAAAAATCCGAACGTTGAACAAAACTACTTGAAACTCGGAAATTTTGACATAACGAGTCAGACGTCGATGAGTAAAGAGCTCTTCAAAAATGCCGTTTTGTGCTGTATATAGTTGTAAGAACACTTCGAGAAACTCAAATTGGAAGAAGGATAATGTTATGTTTCATCCGTATGTATTTTTTTGGTTCAATTTCATGTTTCTTTTGCAAAAATCACTAATAATTAAAACACCTGAAACATTGTTTGGAATGACATTTGAGTGTTTTCGTAATCACACTAGTGTTGGGGTTAATGGCAAAAAAAATCGATTGGCAAGTTTCGATTGCACTCGAAATAAAATATTTCAATTAGTTTTATTGACGTAAGAATAATGTTTCTAATGATTCATTTATTTATTATCCGACTGCGCTAGAAGGCGGGTTATGTTTTTCGAGTGTATGTATGTATATATGTAAGTATGTTTGTATGTAATAGTGTTTGACACGCTCTGCAGCCTGAGCGGCTCGATTTATTTCAGCTTGAGATGTGTCGTTAGATTTGTAAATACTGCGAAAGTGATACTGGGCCTAACAATATAAAAAACATTCAAATTCATTTAAAAAAAAGATTAAATACCCGGTAATTAAAAATTTAAAAACCACACTGCGGTTCTGTGTAATGTAAAAACCGGAAACAGGAAAACAGGAAAGTTGGCATACTCGATGGCACTTAACTTCGGGACTCATTCTAGAATGGGTCGGGAAAAATTGTAACAATCTCCCGATTGTTACAATTTTTCTTAAATTGAGTGTGATAAGCATTGATATTAACAAATAGACGAAGATACGACACCCGCGTACCAAAAGTGGCCACACTAAGCTAGGTCCAACGGACCTAACTTTCGAGCCAATATTGCAGCAACTTGTTTACGAGCACGTCATTCATATACGTTATTGTCATGTGCCAGTTTTCGAATTTGCGAAGTATGAACGTAACGTACTTTCCTTCTTTTGTTGGGCGGGTAAGCCGACTATCTCGTTTTAGGTTTTTTACATTACACATAAACGCAGTTGGGTTTTTTAAATTCTTTTTTTGCAGTAAATTGACTGGTCATAAGTGTTTGCCTGAAATTAATGCAAAGACTTTTTTATCGAATGCATACGTCATGTATTCTACAATGTTATACAGACACCATTTGAATCCTTGATTCATATATAGAAATTAATCGGATGAAATGATTTTTTATCAGTTGATTAATTATGAGAAGTGATTCAAATATTCACCAAAAAATTACTGTGGGTGAGGTAGGTAACACTGTTTGAAATAAAACTTGTTATTTGACCAGCTGTAAGCTTCATTATCTTACAATACGAAAGCATGCATTTAAAACCGATGTTTCCAATCACATAATATCAAGTTTACTAACTTAGGCAGTCTGTCAAGCCCTAGAAACATACATACAGCTCGTTTCAGTTAGGGCAGATTATTCAACAGTTAGATCAAAGTTATCGGATGAACAAATAACAACTCGGCAGATTTCAAAATATTGAATTAAGAAATCTAAATGTGGACTATACATTTCAGACTATTCACTAGTCATGGGTAGATTTTAAAATATGCGGCGTTATTATAGGGTAAAAATAAAAGGTTAACCGGTTCACAGTCCACAACCCACATATGTGCTGTGAACAATTCGCTTTTAATCTTAGAGCATTAAGAACTGGAGATGCCTTACGTGCATTACCCCTCTGCACACGTTACGATTAAAAATCCGAACGTTGAACAAAACTACTTGAAACACGGAAATTTTGACATAACGAGTCATACGTCGATGAGTAAAGAGCTCTTCAAAAATGCCGTTTTGTGCTGTAGATAGTTGTAAGAACACTTCGAGAAACTCAAATTGGAAGAAGGATAATGTTATGTTTCATCCGTATGTTTTTTTTTGGTTCAATTTCATGTTTCTTTTGCAAAAATCACTAATAATTAAAACACCTGAAACATTGTTTGGAATGACATTTGAGTTTTTTCGTAATCACACTAGTGTTGGGGTTAATGTCAAGAAAAATCGATTGGCAAGTTCCGATTGCACTCGAATAAAATATTTCAATTAGTTCGATTGACGTAAGAATAATGTTTCTAATGATTCATTAATTTATTATCCGACTGCGCTAGAAGGTGGGTTATGTTTTTCGAGTGAATGTATGTATAAATGTAAGTATGTTTGTATGTAATAGTGTTTGACACGCTCTGCAGCCTGAACGGCTCGATTTATTTCAGCTTGAGATGTGTCGTTAGATTTGGAATTACTGCGAAAGTGATACTGGGCCTAACAATATAAAAACATTCGAATTCATTTTAAAAAAAGATTAAATAAAAGGTATTTATTGTTTTGTTTTATTTGTTGCTATATTTTGAATTTTAATTATTATTAGCAAAACTATGTTGAAAGAGTTTCTTGCTTCTTGTTATCGATAGAAGTAAAGTGACGCCTGAACAAAGGGGTCCCTAGTCACATTTTGTTTTTTATATTTTTGTCATGTCCTGAGTAAATAAATAAATAGGTTAGTGTTTGTAAATGCTTACAACAATAAAGATGTTTTTTTTACTTTGCTGAGTTAATATGTGCAGTGAGCGATATAACGTCAATAGCAAACAAATCAGTTAGGAAATGACTTTTAACGGCTTTGATAACATCATATTATCCGATTCATTTATAGAAATTAATCGGATGAAATGATTTTCTATCAGTTGATTAATTAAGAGAAGTGATTCAAATATTCACCAAAAAATTACTGTGGGTGAGGTAGGTACTGTTTGAAATAAAACATGTTATTTGTCCAGCTGTAAGCTTTATTATCTTACAATACGAAAGCATGCATTTAAAAACGATGTTTCCAATCACATAATATCAAGTTTACCAATTTAGGCAGTCTGTCAAGCCCTAGAAACATACATACAGCTCGTTTCAGTTAGGGCAGATTATTCAACAGTTAGATCAAAGTTATCGGATGAATAAATAACAACTCGGCAGATTTCATAATATTGAATTACGAAATCTAAATGTGGACCATCCATTTCAGACCATGCACTAGTCATAGGTAGATTTTAAAATCTGCGGCGTTATTATAGGTTAAAAATAAAAGGTTAACTGGTTCACAGTCCACAGCCCACATATGGGCTGCGAACAATTAGCTTTTAATTGTTATATTTGTGGACAGTGAACCTGTTAATTTATCAGATCAATAGGTCTGATAAGTTTTTAATCCTCAAAATTGGTCCTTGGACCAAATTTTTACTCTAATAATTTATTTAATGATTGCTTACTGCTATATTGGCTTAAAAGATTAGAAGAATCTACACGTTACAATAAGTTTGTAATTTAAAATATTCGTCTAATAGTTTTGAGTAAATATTCATAAAGGTAAAAAGCCTGGTTTTACCTGTTTACGTGGACTTCTCCACGTAAACAGTTAAAATCAGGCTTAGAAATTATGGAAAGTGCGTAATTTCCAATACTTAATATAATTCACAATTTCTAATCGAAACATTTGTTCAATTTATTTTTGTACATCTAATAGCTGTGTTTTGGTCAGCACTAGCCAAGTTGACATAAGTACCGTGTAAAGACACAACTATATCAAAAGTTGTGGTAGTGTGAATCATTTTATTGACATGTATGTGTAAAATATCCCTGTGTTGCTTATTTAGGTTTGTGTGCGATTGTGCCAACAAGCCTCTTCTGTTATAGTAGAGGTAAGTTTCTTTGTGTGAGTGTTCCCCCTGCCCCCGCAAAAAGGGACAGACTTTTTTGCATTGACGGGCGGCCCAATCGCAAGTCCATTTCTATATTGTCTAAGCTTTTAATAGTTATATATTTGTGGACAGTGAACCTGTCAATTTATCAGACCAATAGGTCTGATAAGTTTTTAATCCTCAAAATTGGTCCTTTGTCCAAATTTTTACTCTAATAATTCATTTAATGATTGTTTACTGCTATATTGCTTTAAAAGATTAGAAGAATCTACACGTTTCAATAAGTTTGTAATTTAAAATATTCGTCTAATAGTTTTAAAAGTAAATATTCATAAAGGTAAAAAGCCTGATTTCCTTTCCTGAAATCAATCAATCAATCAATCAGGCTTAGAAATTATGGCAAGTGCGTAATTTCCAATACAAAATAAATAATTCACAATTTCTAATCGAAACATTTGTTCAATTTATTTTTGTACATCCAATAGCTGTGTTATGGTCAGCACTAGCCAAGTTGACATAAGTACCGTGTAAAGACATAACTAATGTCAAAAGTTGTGGTAGTGTGAATCATTTTATTGACATGTGTCTGTAAAATTTCCCTGTGTTGCTCATTTAGGTTTGTGTGCGATTGTGCCAACAAGCCTCTTCTGTTATAGTAGAGGTAGGTTTCTTTGTGTGAGTGTTCCCCCTGCCCCCGCAAAAATGGACAGACTTTTTTGCATTGACGGGCGGCCCAATCGCGAGTCCATTTCTATATTGTCTAAGGGGGTTACCTTGGGGCTACCATAGGAATAAAATAGGGAAACCAATAATTTACTTTATTTTTTATAATTCAAGATTATGGGCAAAGAAATGAACGCAAAAATCATTTATTTACTAACAATTGTTAAATTACAGTAAAAGAAAAATGTTATAATGGAGTTTTCGATCAGTCAAATTTTTTCGACTGAATAATTTTTTTATGCTGGCAAGATGAAAGAACGAGACACAGGGCCTCCGTTCTGACTATCTCTGTCGGGTCGGAGTGGCCTCTGTGTTAGGTGCAAAGGAATAAAAAGGAATTAAATGTAAAATGAATATAAATCCATAATATAGGGTTCATTTTTGGAAGTGCTTAATCTCAGAGTTACCAGTCCTTTCTCTATACGTCCATGTTGACCACTGACTAGATGGCAGACGTCGGGAACTGTAAAACATAAAAGCAACAAGATGGTAATAGTCAATGATTTTAGGTCAAATTAAGACACTTACGTTACTAATTGCTCAGTAATTTATTACTATTAAAGGATATACGTATTAAATATTAAAGGAATGTTTTCTGTGCACTTTAACGTCGCTTGAAATTCAGAAACTGTGCAATAGAAGATAGAGCTGGGTTGTTGATTGGCTCTTAACATGACGCGATGATGACGTGGCGTGTGGGCTTGATGTTGATCAGACGAACGACGTAAATTGTTTTAAAAACAAACGTATTAAAAAAAAAGGTGTCACTGTCAGTGACTGATTGACAATTTTATGTCGCAATCGCATCGCAATGCAAAACCTAAATAAATTTGTGGAATTTGTTGGTTCTTTGTAATTAAGTATTTAGCAGAGTGGTTATTTACAATATATTCATGTTGCTATTTTTTAAATTTCCTCATTGTAGTTGAATTTATGCATTTCATATTGTAATGGCTTATACCGAGAAGGTGTCGCTCAGTGGCACCGCGCTGTCCTTTTTGCTGTACGAATGTGTAAACTCAGTAAATAGTCAGGTAAGTAACGTTGTTAATCATTCGTAGGCATAACCCCTGTTTCTTAAAAGTTAATTCAGTGCTGTAGCATTGGTGAAGCGATTGGAAAGTCTTGCCACTTACCTCGCAAATTTTGTCAGCAACAAGAATGAAAGAGACAATTGTACAGTAACTTAGGTCACCTTAGGTGGTGCTGTGGAGTTGTTTGATTTTTATGAACAAGGTTAGTACCTTGAAAACTGTTTTCCAAGAAGTAGGTGTAATTGATTCATTATCTTTCAGGAGGGCTTTCTCATTGGTGATGTTACTTCAGAAATAACCAATCACATATCAGACTCTCAAAGTGATAACGCGCGGCTCGACACTCAAATAGTGATACGAACAGTATTACCTTTACCTTCAGTCTCTTTATTCTATTTCCCAACTGGTAGAATAAAAGAGGATGTTCTCTCTGGATTGTTATCCAGCAGTGCCAGTGAAATTGTTGGATGGTACAAATATAGAAAAAACACTAATATTAAACCAACCTTTAGGGATAAGTTGATATCTAAAGGTTTGCAAAAATACTTTGAAAAGTATCATGGGCGGAAAAACTTTGTCACATGCAATTTGTCTAACAAAACATCATCTACTGGCTCAACTCATACATTCACTTACAGATTTGGGAAAATAAATTGTTTTGATATGTATGAGTATATTGAGGATGTCACTGCTAATTTGGGTGAAAAACTAACAGGCTACAAAAAAGCTAACCGCCTATCTCCTAACAGTGTCTTCAATGAGATTATCAAGGAAAGTAATGTGCAGAGCAGCAACACAAGCAATGCCATACTACGCATTCAAGAAGCTGTTGATGTAAGACTTATGAAAGAAGCTAAAATTGCAGCCAAGAATGAGAACACAATCAGAGAATTAGAGGCAGAAATTAAGCAGATGAGTACTATATTATCTGACAAACAATCAGTTGATCTTCATGCGGCATACAATAAAATACTTGAAGAAAAGTTTATGACCAGGGAAGTTGAAATGGCCGAAGCCTGTGTGAAGGCTCTGGAAACTCCTCCTGATGTGGATATACTGAATGTTCCAAACATTTTGATGAATAGCAATCATTTGTCTGACAGTGATAGCTCAATTCAACAGATGGAGAGTGAAATAAAGGATAGAAGCCCAAGTCCTGTTCTGATGCCAACAACCTCCGCCAAACCATCCCTAAACTATGCTGCAGCATTGAAAAATAGCACAGAAGTAGCATCCACAAGTGTAAGTATGTAGTGAAGTCTCTTGATATAAATATTCATATACCACAGAGCATGTAGATTCAATCCCCACCCAGGAATACATGAGAATACCATTTCTGTAATTTTGCATTCCCAATACTGTGTTCTTCACTAAAGATTGAAATACCAGAAAAAAATTAGTCAAACTCAGACACATAAACACTCCTTTTTGTTAAGTGTGGGTTTTATAATCTATTCAAGTATGTTTACTAGTATTTTGACAGACATACAGTACAAACAGTTTGTTATATAGGTAGTTCATTTTTAATGTTTTTTTTTCAGAAAGCAAATATTTTCACGGAGGATCTAATTAGCTTTGATGTTGAAGAGAAACATACAAAAAAGCCTATCTTCATCAATGATGATGTAAAATGTTTAGGTGACAGTTCACCTGAATACTGACTAGTGCCTTAAAAAATATCTTAAAATATTTTTAAGTAAGTTACCATGATAAGTTAAACTGTAATTGTATTACCATTTTGTTACTAATACTCCTCTTTATATTGTTACTTATTATTACACTTCTTATTTTATACATACTACATCAAGACAAGACATGAGAAATAGTTTTTTTTCAATCAGCTCCTTTCATGAATTTCAACAATATTCAAAAGATGGACCTAGTTTTTGACTTACGCTTTTCGCTAATTGTTTTCTATAATACATTTTTTCAATTGTTATTAAAACAAAATGATTACATAATGTTGATGCATACCATTTGTTAACACCATTCAATACAGTTGAGATTTCAGTTATGAAAGTAGCCAGTACTGTAAAGGCATTCTGAATGTTAGTTTTACAAAAATTTCATCTAAAATTCCTATTCCTTTTTAATACATTATTGAAGAAAATGCTTGCTGCCAAGTGTAGATGAGGAATCTTCAAATCTCAGGAAATCAAGGTAGGCGTAATTCTTAAAGTGCTCCGAGTAATCCTAAGTATGAGACTGGAAGGCCATCCTATTTAAAAGAGCAAGCCCACAAAGATTAATTACCTTCTGCACTTTGGTGCAGAGGAAATAAGTCCCCCTTTACATTGCACAGAGAAAAAAAAGTGCGAGGCACAAGTTATGTGTGTAGAAACATGTGTGAAGCAAATCAAGATTATCTTGGTTCCGCTCAACTCAGTGTGGCCTGCGTTATGTTATCTGGCTACTTTTCTAGATAAACACTAAAAATAAAATAACCTGCAAAATACAATTATATTTCTATTATACTTATGGGGATGGCTGTTGTAAATATAACGCGAGTAAGCATTCAACCCGTATTCGATGCATTACGTACCTACCTACTAAAGTTCTAAATGTATATAAAAAGTGCGAGGCACAAGTTATGTGTGTAGAAACATGTGTGAAGCAAATCAAGATTATCTTGGTTCCGCTCAACTCAGTGTGGCCTGCGTTATGTTATCTGGCTACTTTTCTAGATAAACACTAAAAATAAAATAACCTGCAAAATACAATTATATTTCTATTATACTTATGGGGATGGCTGTTGTAAATATAACGCGAGTAAGCATTCAACCCGTATTCGATGCATTACGTACCTACCTACTAAAGTTCTAAATGTATATCTATAAGTATGCAACTTGTACAGAATATTTTTGTAATAGTATCATACTTAATTACAACTTGACACAGAAGAAAATGCTACTTTCTATTCTTTAATTTGTAGACAGGTTATGTTTTGCAATAAGAAAATAAAACAAATGGAATCTTAGTTACGACTTTAATTTTTTATACCAAATCAAAGCCGTCTTATCATAAGTCATCATAATTCTTCGAAAATAATTCTTAGAGATATTTTACATAACAAATAAATAAAACAGTATATTAAATACCAAACATATAACAAAATAACAAACAATAGAATATTATCGGTTTAAATTACTAAAATATTGGAATGTAATTTGGCACTTACATTTCTGACAAGCAAAAATGTTTAAGAAATAAATTAGAGATAAGACGGATACCTGATAACTCTCTGGTACCATTTTAATTTCGAGTTCTAAATAATGGTACCGCATAACACAACTATTACTATGACAAAATGTACATTAAAAAAGGGGGTCTCGAGACAAATATTTAGGTAAGGTTAGAATGGTGACCAAAACGCGCGAGACAAGAAAAGGAATCGATTTTTGACTAGGTAGGTAAGTACTCTGTCTGTACTTATTTCGATACAAACTACAAATCCAGCTGCCCGATACCCAAGTACCGGGCGGAGGGCTATCCGTTTTATCTCTAGTAATAACATAATGTTTAAAAGTGACTATAAATTTACTTGTCTATTGATACGCAATATATTTGCATCCTAATTCATCCTTAGTTCTAAATAGCCTTAGTCTATGAGTAATTTTTTGCAGGCAATAATTTAAAAGCAATATGGCAGCAACATAATAAATGGTGATATAGATACATAGTCATTGATTGCTAATTACATTTTTACTCTTTTACACACCCCTGTTGTCAATTATACTTATAAATAGCATTAAAAGTAACTATCAGTAAAGTACATTTGGGTTTTCAATACTAACCATATTGGGTATATAATACGTAGTAAGCTAATGTAGGCAAGAGCACTTAATTAGTTATTGATTTTAAATTTGGCTAATACTGCTCTTCGTTTCAGAACACTCAACATGTTGAATGAATACGACGAGCACAAAACGCCGCTGATCTGTTCAGTAGGCATCGCAACACAGCTATGCCTACTGAACGAAAAGCAACAATACCTACCCACGTATTGTTGCTTTTCGTGTCTGATACATTTCTAGCACGGCCACAGTACGATGCGGTATAATGGCTTATACCGTATCATACTGAGATACCTTATACATTAAGACTCTGTACAGATAACGTGTTTCGGACTTGCGCGTAACATAGGTGTGAATGAGAGCCGAAGTGCTTTACCTGTTACACTCGCAGGGGACCCGCGTCATTTGGACAAGCTATTAGTCAGACGCAGGCATCGAGCTTACAGCCACTAGAGAAATGATGTTTGATTTCTTGGATGTAATCAAGCCTGTAAACTACCTGAGGCGCACGTGACTGATGACTCACGATAACGGTTGAAACTCATTGGGTGGTAGATTCCGAAGTCAGGCTTATTTATCTGACTTTGTGAGGAGTCTGTTGGCTATGATGTCGTTGGACCCAGGTCATTATTAGTAAGTTAGAGCATCTTGGCTGTAGTTGGGGACGCGAGCTCAGCAGTCGCGACGTTGTTCTGCATTGCTGTCCCAGACCCAAGATGATGGCCGCCTAGTTCCGGGTGGCCTCTCTTAAGGCGCACGCCCAAATCGGGCAAAACCAGCCAGGTTCGCAAATTCTATGCTTACGCTTCTTGTGTCCCTGATCAAAAACTGGTCCGAGTGGAACAGTCAGGCTTTAGTCGTCACCTTCAAGGGCGAGTCCTTGCCAGCGGCATCCCTTAGTAGCGGGTTATGCTGCGTAAAGGTATTTCTTGACTTAAAAACTGAAAAAGTAGTCGCGACGCCTTGATGCTGACGCCTTGGCTGTCGTTGGGGACGCTCGGTGCAGTAGTTGCGACGTCTGTGCCCGGGGGTGAGTCAGCTGTAGTGAGTTAGAGCAGGTCGGCGGCGGCGCGCGGGTCCCGGCCGGCCAGCTCGGTGACCTGGTGCACGCACGTCAGCTCCTTGATGCTGACGCCTTGGCTGTCGTTGGGGACGCTCGGTGCAGTAGTGGCGCCGTCTGTGCCCGGGGGGTGAGTCAGCTGTAGTGAGTTAGAGCAGGTCGGCGGCGGCGCGCGGGTCCCGGCCGGCCAGCTCGGTGACCTGGTGCGCGAGCCGCCGCGCCTGCGCCACCGCCGTGGCGGCCGGCAGCAGCCCCAGGTGCACGCACGTCAGCTCCTTGATGCTGACGCCTTGGCTGTCGTTGGGGAACGCTAGCTCCAGTAGTTGCCTGGAAAATAGGTTTAAACGTTGAGTACTGAGTCCCTCACGTCAGCTCTAGAAGCTGAAACGCTTATCCACATGCCGCATTTTCTACTGGTAGTACGCGATTTACGAGGAAGGGCGAATGTAAGAACCTCTAGTATATACTGGTACATAAAACGCGTTACTTGGACGCGTGATGGACTCCAAGATGGAGTGGGTCGACCCTCGGTCTTTAACCATACCCCTCCACTAGGAGGCGGACGGGTTATGTCGGACTTTAGGGCCTTCCTGACAGGAAGTCGCCCAGAGGCCTACCTATTGAAACCCACATAGTTCTTCTTCACCGGCATTGTGGAGAGAGAAAGAAAGAAAGAAAAACGTTTGTTGATTTTGAACATTGCAACAGTTAAAAAACATATAAAACAAGACGGCTAGGAAACAATTAAATGGATCCCGCCTAGCTAATGCCTGGACCTGATAGGCTCAGACGCTGATTTTAGTGGGACCAACTGAGTGGCCGCACGGACATTAATTTGTAACCAAGAAATGGCTACTGCACTCACCGGTAGAAGTGCGCGAGTATGTCCCCGGGCGGCGGCAGCGCGCGCACGGCGGCGGGATGCGGCGCGTGCGCGGGCCGCACCGGCACGCCGCGCCGCTCCCACCACAGCACGGTGCAGGCGTGCAGCGCGCCGCGCCGCCACGTGGCCGCCATGTAGCCCTCGCGCACCACGCGCAGGCCCCTCGCGCACTATACTCACCGGTAGAAGTGCGCGAGTATGTCCCCGGGCGGCGGCAGCGCGCGCACGGCGGCGGGATGCGGCGCGTGCGCGGGCCGCACCGGCACGCCGCGCCGCTCCCACCACAGCACGGTGCAGGCGTGCAGCGCGCCGCGCCGCCACGTGGCCGCCATGTAGCCCTCGCGCACCACGCGCAGGCCCCTCGCGCACTATACTCACCGGTAGAAGTGCGCGAGTATGTCCCCGGGCGGCGGCAGCGCGCGCACGGCGGCGGGATGCGGCGCGTGCGCGGGCCGCACCGGCACGCCGCGCCGCTCCCACCACAGCACGGTGCAGGCGTGCAGCGCGCCGCGCCGCCACGTGGCCGCCATGTAGCCCTCGCGCACCACGCGCAGGCCCCTCGCGCACTATACTCACCGGTAGAAGTGCGCGAGTATGTCCCCGGGCGGCGGCAGCGCGCGCACGGCGGCGGGATGCGGCGCGTGCGCGGGCCGCACCGGCACGCCGCGCCGCTCCCACCACAGCACGGTGCAGGCGTGCAGCGCGCCGCGCCGCCACGTGGCCGCCATGTAGCCCTCGCGCACCACGCGCAGGCCCCTCGCGCACTATACTCACCGGTAGAAGTGCGCGAGTATGTCCCCGGGCGGCGGCAGCGCGCGCACGGCGGCGGGATGCGGCGCGTGCGCGGGCCGCACCGGCACGCCGCGCCGCTCCCACCACAGCACGGTGCAGGCGTGCAGCGCGCCGCGCCGCCACGTGGCCGCCATGTAGCCCTCGCGCACCACGCGCAGGCCCCTCGCGCACTATACTCACCGGTAGAAGTGCGCGAGTATGTCCCCGGGCGGCGGCAGCGCGCGCACGGCGGCGGGATGCGGCGCGTGCGCGGGCCGCACCGGCACGCCGCGCCGCTCCCACCACAGCACGGTGCAGGCGTGCAGCGCGCCGCGCCGCCACGTGGCCGCCATGTAGCCCTCGCGCACCACGCGCAGGCCCCTCGCGCACTATACTCACCGGTAGAAGTGCGCGAGTATGTCCCCGGGCGGCGGCAGCGCGCGCACGGCGGCGGGATGCGGCGCGTGCGCGGGCCGCACCGGCACGCCGCGCCGCTCCCACCACAGCACGGTGCAGGCGTGCAGCGCGCCGCGCCGCCACGTGGCCGCCATGTAGCCCTCGCGCACCACGCGCAGGCCCCTCGCGCACTATACTCACCGGTAGAAGTGCGCGAGTATGTCCCCGGGCGGCGGCAGCGCGCGCACGGCGGCGGGATGCGGCGCGTGCGCGGGCCGCACCGGCACGCCGCGCCGCTCCCACCACAGCACGGTGCAGGCGTGCAGCGCGCCGCGCCGCCACGTGGCCGCCATGTAGCCCTCGCGCACCACGCGCAGGCCCCGAGACACTATACTGCGCACCTGCAGGGTTGCATTCAAAGCTAGGAACACTCTTGGTCAAGTCACTTTTAAAAACAGAAAAAAAGGAACACCGTTTGCGAGCTACAATGCCACTGACAAATGAAACTGAGTATTTGATCAAAGATCCAAACAACCATCTGTTCGCGTTAAGTATTTTCAGACTTCTAAAACTTCCGGTCTCTCCATGGCCTTCAGACTCGCCCTAAAAGTATTTCTTAGTGTCTGTCTGGGCGTTAATTTTGAAGACAGGTTTACTTATAATGTATATGCCGCGCTGGTAAGTTTTTTTTATATTCATCATCATCATCATGTCAGCCGAACGACGCCCACGGCTGCGCATAGGCCTCCCCCAAGGATCTCCACAACGTATGTCGTGCCATCATTTTGGGCGGGGGGTTTGCCATAATCGCCACGCTTGGCAGGCGGGTTGGCGATCGCAGTATGGCCTGCCGTGTGTGGAGACGCTGCTGCCCATCTCCTGGTGGCTGTTTTCCCTCAGTCGGCTCTTACGACACCCACGGGAAGAGAGGGGGTAGTGCTAATCTATTTTTTTATATTAATGATTAAAAATCCAGAAAAAGTGATCTATCTGGTTATTTTATAAAGTGAGCGTGGTAGGCCCTAAAGTATGAGGAGTACAGCAAAATGATCAAAAAGGAGTTTCCAGACCGATTTGGACAATAACCCAACTGTATACCTACTAATATTTCCAAAAATGCCCTAGTCTTTATTAGACCAAGCGGCATTATTCACCCTAAGAACAACTCACCGTGTCAGGCGACAGCATGTCAGCCGAATCAGCGCAGTCAGGCGCCAGGAACCGGCCGGTGGTGCGGTCCGCGTACACGAAGTGGATCAGCCCGGGGAACTCCTCCACATACTTGTGCAGCGTTAGGGAACCACTGTCTGTCGAGCCCGTGCACTCACAAATAGCCCACATTAAGCGAAATAATTGATTCAAACAATGAGTGTATGATGTAAAATATTGTAAATCGTCTCGTGAACTACGACTGAATAGCTAAAAGAAACGCAATAATAATTTTAATCTCGTGGTTGGTGAAATAGACCTCTAAATATTTTTACGACATGCAAAATCATGTCACGGTTAAAAAAAACAATTCAAGTTTAACGATCTAAAAAACTGTAGTAATAAATAATTGGTCGACTATTCAGCTGAATGGCAAGTAAATAAAGTAGCAAAACATTGTTTCCTATGTAATAAAAGAGTAGAAAGTAGTTTTTCACGAAACAATTTGAATGTATGACATGCATGGCAAGTAAGCATATAGATATAACAAAAATGTAAGCAGAATAAACACGGCCCGTATTCGCAACAATGTCCTTATACATTTCCTAAAAATACACTTTTCTAAACAAAAATCACTATCGTATATCTTGGTTTCTAATGGCAGTCTCTTCTCAGACAGACGCTAACATTTAACAAAAGGTCGCCTTTTGTATAGGGATTAAGTCTCAGGTTAAAGATCTTATTAACGAGGACAAGGTGCATCGTTGAGGTCCCACGATAAGGTTTTATTTTGTGTTATGGAAACCAGTAGGTAGTTATGAAGGTATATCACAAACAGGCAGAGTAGACCCAGCTGCACAAATATCTGTTTCATTAATGTTTGAACCATTCAATGTCAGAAATTTCCCCATACAAAAACGCGCACAACAAGTTCGTACCAAATATAACATTACTTAGTGGTAGAATGCAGCCCGAAGTTTTCCACTGGTCGTTGTAAACTAAATCATCACGAAATCAGCCACAGTATGGTATAGAAAAGCAGGTAAAAAAATATGAAAAGGATATGATTCCATGCTGAAGTATCTCATCGCTTTAACGCGTAGAAACTCCACATAAGGCGCCAGTATGTTCCTCAGCTGGCGAACGGGTTCGAACAGCTTGACGCTGGGTATGTCCGGCTTGAGGAGGTGCGTGACGCCTTCAAGCGCCGCCGCCAGCGCCACGGCGGCGCTTTCGGGCGTCAGCGGCGCGGTGGTTGCGCAAGCGCTGCGCAGCTCTTGCAGGCGAGCGGTCACGCGAGCGCACAGAGCGCTGTGCGCTTTGTTCTTGCGCAGGCCGTCTGTTGTCTGGTAAAGGACGGAACGGAAGATGTTCACATGGTGTTTGCAGATTTGCGCATCATATTATAAAACTTAATATCACAGGACATTATTCCACACAGCCGTCAAGCCCTCGAATTAAACAGAGTTTATGATACCTAACAACGAATAAAAATACTTTCTTTATATAGGAAACAACTAGACCAATACAAACACACAGATGTTTGTGCTGTGCGGGAGGGGATCGAACTTGCGACCTCTGGCTCTGTAGGTAGTAGCCAACTTCTTTGTTACCCATTACACCAAATCAGTAATTGTCAATTATGTACAAGCTAACAATTTTACAGGTACTGTAAAATCACTGAAAGCTTTTCAATTCAAGTAATTCGTTAAGGTTGTCCATGAGACTGCAGCATGCTAAATATTCTGGAGAAAATCACACTACCTTTTTCAAAGCAGATTCTAACGAATCCAGTGTTGCTGGCAACAACTCCAAATTCCTTTGTAATAACAGCCTTCTCAGATTAGATAATATTTGACTTGACATGTGCACAGCAATACCAACTTCCCTGTAACAACAATCAACTTTAATAAACATATAAATTATAATAAATTAATATCATCATCATCAGCCTGTTGCAGACTTGGTATGGTATGGCGATAACCATGGTTCTCTGCCGGATCACCTCATTCCTGATTTGATCCCGCAGAGAATCGCCGAGCAAAAAATATCACTGAACATCATTCCACACAGGGCCACCTAGCAGTAAATTAAGCAATGCACGTGAACTTGCTTATACTATGGGTTACACACGGATGACACCTTAGTAGCCCATGAAAAACTGGTTTAATGGAAAAGGTAATGGGCAGTGCTACCTTTTGTTACTTTGTTGGGTATAGTTGAAAGACCTTTACCTCATATCCATGTCGATGAGGACCACGAAGGTGATCCGCGGCGCCACCTCGGCCACGTGCATGGAGTAGGGCGCGCAGGGGCTACACGCGGCGCCCGCGCATAAGTTTACAATTGCACTGTTCTCTTTAGACAACCCTATGAAATAACATTGATTATGATTAGACAGTAAATCTTAAGCGTGGTGAATTGTGGGTGCATGGTGAATCGTGTGACCACAATTGGATTTTGAATGTGTGTGTCTATGTGAGAAAGACGTACGTGTGCAAACAACTTTGTTTAAAAGAGGGTTTAATTAATCCCACTGATATTATAAATGCGTAAGTTTGTATGCGTGGATGGTACTTATATGTGCTGTGTTGCTCTTTCACGTAAATACTACTGAATGGATTATGATGAAACTTTGCAACATATAGCTAATACATCTGGATAGGACAGGGGCTACAAATTATGAAAAAAATCACTCAAAAAGTCCACGCGGACGAAGTCGTTGTTGGTACACATACCTGTTTAATAATAATTATTATGCCTGCTACACACTACTCGCGAATTTGAACGAAGTTAGATAAATACAATGGTGTAGAGACGCACTCCGTCAACATAACGTCGAACTTCAGCCAACTTTTCCTGAGTACTTCGACGACAACTTCGCGAGTAGTGTGGAGCCCCTGATCACAGTATAATTTTACAGTAAGCTATCTACATACAAACGTGCCACTCTCGGTTTGAATGCGTGCGTGCGCGTCGCGCGCCGTGTCGCGATATCACGCACACGCTAGCATAAAATAGGGAGGCGGTAGTACGGACGGGCTGTGTCGCGTGTCTGTGTGCACGCTAGGCTAATAACTCGGGCGGCCTTAGATAGCCTACTGTATGGTTATACTGTGCCCTGATTATACATGATGAAAATTAAAAATATAATTAACTAGCTCATCCACCACCTTTTGCGTTTCAGATTAATATCTTAAGAAAAATTGTTAGATAACTCCGCAACTTTCTTGTCTGGTGCCAATATTACATTGCAAGACAATACAAGACAATTCTTACATGGTAAGTGAAATGAGTTGTATCCATGGTTATCATTTGTTTCAACATTATTCCAATATTCTTGTGCAGCAATACACTGGTTACTCATAAGAATTAAATCTGGTGGAGCCAAGTCTTCACTACCCCGACTGAAATAGTAATTGAAGTATCAAACAACATGTTTACGCATAAAAAAAACGAATAAGATGTGTATGTGACAGTTCATACCTGGAGTAAAGAGCTAGTATTTTATCACCAACGTAAAGCATAAGATGGTAGTGGTGGTGTGATGAACATTTTATATCTTTGGAAGCTGCTTTCAAAGCACTCAGTGCAGCTGCAGTAGCCCCACTCTCGCCAATTGTCCCACTGGCACCAGGAATGGAGTCGCCTTTGGTTCTACAGTCCAATAAGACTGATAACCAGTCTTGATAAACCAAAGACTGAAGACTGTTGTGAAAAAGTAAAGCAAAGGTCATTCAATTTAATATTCAATTCAATTAGTTGCCAGCAGATTAAGCTATGAGGTATCACAAAAATAGTGTCCATCCGAAGTCCAGATAGATCACCTCTTGGAGTACCTGAATCGCCATTGTGTATGTTCCGTGGTTTTCAATGGTTTTGAGTTTGTATGTTTTGGAAAATCTGGACTTAGGCAAAAGTATTGCTCACAGAGACATGAATTATTGAGATGTGTAGACATAGCAGTTTTTTTTTCTAAGTTAAATAATAGAATTTAAAGTTTCTGGAAAATCCAATAGTTCAATCCAGGTACAAAGCAAGACGATTACAGCCATCATGGTTGACTGGAAGAAATATTCTTTCCAGAGATAATCACACCTGTATTTTTCCTGATAGCTTCTATAGTTTAATGTTAACTGTTTTTCATGTAAGTGATTATTGTTATCTTTATGGGAAATAATTAATTCTTTAAACCCCATAGATACTCACAGATTGATGTTTTGGCCACAAATATGTTGTACAAAAGTTTTACAGTCGAGTAGTTCCCTATGGGCATCATCAACATAGTCTTCACTTATGATCATGAACACATGGTCCAGCCACTGAAGAAAGGAAAAAAAGAATAGTATTAACCCAAATGCCGTTATTATTCAAAAGATATTGCTAAGCTAACAATTTATGTACACTGGTGCCCACATCAACCTTCAAATCAAATCAAATCAATTACATAGGGCCACCTTATGCTGCTGATGTAAGACCCATTTTGCAATGGTTTTGTAAAGGTTGATGTGAGTGCGTCTGCACACCTCACACTAAATAGTTTTTTTATCCTAAAACCTATTGATTTCCATAAACAGGGAGGTGAAGGAGGGCATTTGTGCCTCTACCCCATCTGTTGTCCCCATTTGCTACAGGAAAGTCGCACATTATAAAACTAAATGTGAGCTACCAAAAATCCTAATTCAAATGATAGAAAGTAGTTCAGGCTCTTTGATTTTGGACCCCATATGCATACATGAGTAATAATAAATATTAGCATTAAAATACTACATAAGGCTTACCTCGTCAAAAACAATAGTTGTGTTATCTTTGCATTGCATAGAAGAATATGTATTTCCAAATTGGGCAGCCATTACTCGTTGGGAAGTAATGATCGGGGACAAAAGCTGGGATACATTGTAGCCATCAGCCAAGCTCTCATCACCCTGTAACAACCGGTTTTTGAATATTTTCAGGACCTAACAGAAACAAGTTAAGAGATCTGAAAGCAAAAGCTGTTCACCTGGTCATTAAAACATTTTAAACGTTCTATGAAAGTATCATCCCACTTCGAAAATAGTAAATTATTCACACTATCGAAAATTAAAGTCGCTTTCATGGTGAATGTAAAGCCGTGATAAGAATGCAAATTGCAATCGTAAATTCAACAACAAAACCACTGCACCACAGAAATTCAACAATGAACAAACGTCATGAAACGTCAAAACAAGAATTAGGGTTGCGTTCGAAAACGAGTGCGTGATTTTCAACCTTGGTGAAAAGCATTGACCTCATACACTTAGGCTGTGTGGTCGATGGGTGTGAGAAATTTGTTCTTATTTCCTGTCGGCCAAAGCTGCCAATGAAGAATTAAGAACAAACTTGACAGTTGACACTGTCTGTCAAGCTGACATTGACATCCATCAAGTTTTTGGAAAAACTTTGTTTTGTTTGTAATTCTAAATAATTTTACCTATAACTAAATTGCAAGTTGAAAATGTTAAACTCATTGATGATGCGTTACGTAAGTTGAGTGCAAAATCAAATACCAAGGTAACCAAACAACTTTTCTTATGCACCCGTATTCATTCATTGAATAAATTTCAGAATCCTGTAAGATCAAGCAGAAAACTTTTCATAACTAGAAGTAATCAGGTCCGTAACTTCTGGGAGTATGTGAATATGATGTTTAACAAGCCTGATCCTGAGCGTATAGCGCGTGTCGGCCCTGACCGTGCCTGCGCAGAGTGGGTGTTGCGGAACGGCGGCAAAGTGGTTTGGGCCGATGGCAAGAAGCAGTCAGATTACAACACTCTACCATCTGAAGATTTGGGTGTTCCTAAACTAATCGAAGTTGATGGGTCAGATTCATCTATATCACATTATGGATTTCCACATTTAAGTTAGTTGCTCTGGCTGACCTTCCCTTCACTCTGACTGGCAAAGTTTGTATGGTTATAATGTAGCATCCTGTTGTTGGGCGCTTTGCTAGCACACAGACAATAAGTCACACTGTCTAGGAATGAATGAAAACTTTTTATTTTTCATTTTAAAATATATTTTTCAAGCAACTTAAAGTTTTCTAAAAATGAATTTTAACATTTTAGGTGGATGCAAATTGTTGCAAAGAATCATACTCCATAATGATAAATATATTGATGATAGAGCTATGCAAGGTCTTACACATGGGAAAACAACTTTGCTCCATGTTCAAGTCTCTAAATGTCCAAGTGTCACAGACAATGGACTGAAGGAAATTAAAGTATTGGACAAACTACAGACTTTGGTGCTATTTGATTTACACAGTGTCTCAAACCTAGATGAATGTATAAAATACTTGAAGTCACAACTACCTAAATGTGACATAAAAGGTAACAAAATATATTATTTCAGCATATTCCAGAATTATTCATCAGTATGTATGTAAATTAGAACAAAATACATAACAAATAAATATTGAAACTCATAATTTAAAATCATTAGTTTTGTTTTAAATGCAGATTAGTTTGCAATCTGAACTACATATATTGCGAATAATCAATCTCATTGCTTATTAGATAGCAAGTCAACTTTAATGGGCTTTTTTTGAAAAAATATGAAAATAGTGTTGCCAACTAACCAACATGGATGTTTTGTTTGCAGGTAACCCAAGAATTAATGAAACCTGTTAGGGGCATGAACCAACCCAAGAGAAACAGACATTATACCTAGAAACTCAAACAAATGTTTAGTCAAGGCATTTGTACTATATCTTTATGACTGGAGCAGAACCTCAATAAAAGTTGTATGCTTTCTACTACTAATAAACCTTTATGAAACTCCTTTACCAACTGCTTCATTAACATTTTTGTATCCATTTTTGTCCAGAAGATCAGCTAACTCTGTTTTGATCTTAGTGACAACAGGAGGTCCATGGTATATTAAAGCTGTATATATTTGTACAATACTAGCTCCTGCTAAAATCTTTTCAAATGCATCTTGGCCACTGAACACACCTCCAACACCTATTATTGGTATGTTGCCTGAAACAAATTAAAGAATATATAGTGAATACTTTGGATCTACTATTATTTCAACTTTCCTTCAGAGATACTAACCCTTTGTTAATTTATACATGTTTTTTATCATCTCTGTAGATTTGTTTGTTAATGGTTTCCCACTAAGACCACCAACTTCATTTGAGAATTCTTTATTAGAAAGAAAAGATCTATCAATGGTTGTGTTGGAGATTATAAGCCCATCAACTCTGCTCTCCTTTCTGGTAATAACTGATACAATATCCTTCATTTCCTCTAAATTCAAATCAGGTGCCAGCTTTAGTAATAGAGGTGGTTTTTTTTCTACTGATAATGTATTTCGAACTTTGTTTACTTCTGTGAGAAGTTCCTTCAGTTCTTCTTTATTCTGTAATGCTCTTAATCCTGGAGTGTTAGGGCTAAAACAAAATAATATAGTTAAGAGAATGCAGTTCAAAGAAACCCTGTATTCATATTGTGACAGATACCTGACCCAGGGTCACTGCTTGGCAAGGGCCACCCATCCCATCCCATGACTCAAACAAATTCCAAAATGCAAAATAAAAAATAGCAGTTACTTGGCCAGTAATTGTGAAGAGAATAATAATAATAAAACCATTTAAATAAAACCATTCTAACCAGTATGTACCCTGACTTTGGTCAATTTAATTGAGGGAGAGACTGTAGGAACACTAAGTACGTGTGTTACAGGTCACCAGAGCTACAACAACCAGATATTGATAGATAAATAATAGTGTTTGATCAAAGAGTACATTGACTTTGTCTTTTTCCTTAATGTAAAGTTTTACCTTTTATTTCTATCAATATGTAACTATTTTGGTTTACCCACAGTATAGTTTTTACTTAATCTAGGTTTTTTTAAACTACCGTATTGTTTGTACCTGCTTATGTTTATGACAAAATAATCTGCTATATTGCTGAATTTCTGGATTCCTTGCACATAATCTTCAATGGCATTGTTAGATAATTTATTTTTTCCTAAATTAATTCCTAAAAGTCCTTCTTCCAGAAGACCTTTGTCCATATTATTTAGCTTCTTGTAAACTTCATTATGGCCCTCACTGTTAAAACCATATCTATTGATGACAGCTTTGTCTTCTGGTAATCGAAAAACTCTGGGCTTAGGGTTGCCTGGCTGAGCTTCAGGTGTCACAGAACCAATCTCAACAACAGAGAATCCAATATTCCTTAATCCTACAACTGCATCTCCATGTTTGTCAAAACCAGCCGCTATTCCTATTGGATTGCTCACTTTGTAATTGAGGAATTTTGTATGCTGCAAAGTAATATAGATCATTATTATAATGCTGTCCGACTGCAGAGCAACTGATATTTGACTTTTATTAATTATAGGATGGCTTGAAAAGGTCGATAATCCCCTCAACAAGAAAGTTATTGCTACTGTGATAGTAAAATGACCTATCAATGACAATATTATTGCACTTACTAAAATTTGTGGGTCCTTATACTTTTCTGGTGGAAATATGCCATATTTCAGAGCTGATACGCCCATCTTGTGGGCCCATTCTGGGTTCAAGTACTGACTTGCAGGTTGTAAAACTTTATCGTAATATCCATTGAAATCTTTTTTGAAATAAATCCATTGGTATGCTAACGAACCTCCCAGAGTCAAGTAACATAATGATTTAATTTTTTTCTAAAACCAATATTTTGTCGATTATGCTTATGAATTTAGATAAAGGTTAGTATATTTATGCGAATTCCAGAAAATAAAACGTTCTTACCACAGCTTGCTTTTTACTACTCATTTTTAAAGCGAGCTGTTGATCATTTAGAACTTTTAGATATTATTCGCATACAGTTCAATTAACTATTGTATCACACTACTGCCAATGTAAAAACTGCCTGCACCGTAAATTCAAAGGAATTGTCCTTTACAATAATTCAGAGAATTTCTTTGCCATCAGCAAAAGTACTCTGTGGCCATCAGTACCTAAGTAAAGTAAGTACAGACCTACCAACTTATCTGTGAACTGAAAGAGGACGACACCGTCGATTCAGTGTTGCTAATTAATATCAGGTGCCTAAAATTGAGCAAGTTCTACAAGTAGGTAATTTGTCATAAGAAATAAGTATTAAATAAAAAGTAATAAAATTAAATATTGTAATTATTTATTAATAAAAAATAAAATATATATATATTGATTTGTAGTTAAGTAGGTACGCTAAACAGTTGTCCTTCAGGATTAAAAAGGGCTTTATTTAGAAAGTGATCCAGTGAAATTATTGAAAAGAATTGCAGAATTGAAATGTTTCTTAATTAGATTTGACGATTTGAAGGTACTTGTAACAGGTCTATTGAAATAAGTTGTTTGTTTGAAATGGAAATCTTGCAGATATTAAAGTTTGATAGCTGAAACAGTTACTAGAGAGATAAACTAGAATCTGGAAAACTTAACAATCAAACTAAATGTTCAACACTCAAAACTTTCATTCAATGTGATTCATGTACCCTCCCTGCATCAGGTACCTGGTACTAATTGCAGCATTTAGTTAAGACCGTACCTAACCACTAACAACGATATACTTATAATAATTCGCAGTGGTAAGTACCTAATGGATGTAATAAAAAAAACAAATTGCTTTACAATTATTTATTAAAAACCAGATTTACAGTAATTATGATCTTTAGATGAACCTGCACTACCGACATCATCAGCGCTGTCCTTTGTAATTTGTTTCTGTCTTTAAGACCTCTAGACGGTTTTTAACAGCAGGCACCTCGTTTTTAGCAGAATTAAATTCATGTACTCTCCTCCGTATAACTCCCATGTCAAAATCATCAACGTGTATGATTCCACTTTTGCGTTTTCTATCCTTGCCTTGTGTCCGAATTTTAGTAACAGTGTATTCTGCTGCATGCCCTTCTTTATCTATTTTTGTAATAAGTCTTTGACTCACACCTGAAACAAAGGACTATTTTTTTCATCGAAATTCAAAAACCAGCAGGTTAGTTGGCTCACCCATTTAACATGTAACCTATTAGATGTGCGTTACCGTTACGTTAACCTACAGTAAAAATATATACAAATATTCCGTGGACTTAAATATTTGGTTAAGAATATAGGTATTTATAAAAATTAAGCTGACAACACTAACCTGTTGCAGCCGAAATTCGTTTGTATATTTTGGTAAATGGAATAATCGGGGACCGAGCCCCAGGCTTCTTCTTTAAAAAAGGTTTCAACCTTAAGAATAATGTTTCGAGCACCACTTTCAATGGCTTTAGGCATATTCAACTTCATAAATTCCGAAATATCACAATAAAACAACCACAGTACTCAAAAATTGTTGACACGGACAATCGAATGACATTTCAACATGGCGGTCGTAGTTCCAATTTTCGCCATTTCACAGATAAGTTGGTAGGACTGTAAATTTGGCAAATTTGAAGATTTTGAAGTCAACCAAATAGGGTATTTTACACCATGTAAGAAAAAATATAAAAATGCATTTATTTGATAGATTTTGAACAAAATAAATAGAAAAACGTTGATATTTCGCCAAAATCAAATGTTTTAATTTAATAATTTAATTTTAAGAATCGACATTTTTAATCTGTTCTTAATATGTCAAAAACAGCAGACGCCATTTTGGAATCCGATATGACGTCACTCCGATAGTAAACAAGTAACTTTTCGTTTGTGTTCTGCGATAAATTTTTAATTTTTCTCAGTTATTTGGTTGTTAGTCTACATTGTTCAAACTATATTGGATAAATTATCAAAACTTCATCATGGAAGACCTTAGAGCAAGTGGAAGACGGTTTTGTAAAAGCAGATAGTACAAATCTGCCAAAAATTGATTCGTTAATGGTGGCGAACTTCTTTGTGTCCAATCCCGATTTTTGTTTTGCTGAGTTGAGAAATGTTAAATACACGACGCAATAGGCTATGTGCAGGTCAAGCGAATTCAAAACACATGCTTGGTTAAGTGTACGGTATGCCCTGAACATAAAGTACGTACCAAGCCATATGCAGTAACACCAGTAACAGTATTGTTAATGAAGAGGAAGAATCTGTGACTAGTGTCAAGTGCCACGATTGTGCCTGATCAGAAGGTGGTTGCAAACATAGTGTTGCATTTTTTTGTGGTTACACCGCCGAACCGAAACCCCGTCGTGCACTCATAGATAATAGTTGCCATTTCTATAGATATTTATCAAAATATATTCAATTTATAAAAAAAATGTTATTTTATTGCTACCTTTATGCCGAAATATTATGGATAAATTCATAAATTATACTTTATTGTATGTTTCATACAAATAATATTAAACTACGCAATAAAACAATAACGCTTAGTTAAATATTTATTATAACGAAGTGTGTCATCCGACAGACTTGAATGGATTTGTGTTCCTGAGTTGGTGCTACTCGGACTGCTTTACCATTATTCTTAATCATTTCAAGAACAATAAAATCTGAAAATAATAGAAAAGTTTAGTCAATATTTGTAATATCGGTCTAAGTGGCAATGTTGAATAAACAACTCAAAAGGAAATAAGTACCTTGACTACAAGAAGGTAATGAGATATCACATTCCTTATTCTTCATAGTTTCTTCAATTTCCATTATGGTAGAAAATCATTGCCTTTTGTTAAATGCAGGTCGAGGTTCACTTGGTGTTAACTTATGTTTCCCTTCCACTTGGCAATCAACTCTGTATGGTACGCAGTTTGGTTTCATCCGAATGCGTTTGACAGAACCCATTAATTTATACCCTGTGTAATTTTCCAGCTAAAACATGAAATAATATTACAACTTATGAACAAAAACTTAACCTATAAATGCACTAGGTGCAGACAAAACCACTAAATAAGAGGTTAAGCCTCATATTTAGTTCTTTGTCTGTCCTGTTAGATTATTACTCTACTATTTATAGTTCTTATCACTTACATCAAGGTGGTCTTCATAGAAATACAGTCTAGTCTTTGTGGATAATGATTCTGGATCTCTTCTAGCCAGTTTTAACCAAGTATTTCTCAGTTTGATATCACTCTGCACTTGAATCCATAGTTTTTGTGGCGTTTTAACACTTATGTTTTTGCATTCAGGAACCAGACACCAATGATATGGACCAGAACTCATTATTTTCAGATTAAATGATTAATGTTGTACGTATTGTTTGCTTGTTTACTATCCGAGTGACGTCACGCGGAGAAACATCATGGCGGCTAGCGTTTTCGCACGTCAAAGTCAAGTCCTAATTTTAAACATAAATTTAGACCATTTCTCACTATTTAAAAATTAAAATAAAATTTTTGGTAGTAAATTACGGCCCAAAGATTGATTTTAATCAGTTTTCAAAAAATGGTGTAATACCCTATTGACATTGACATTCTTTTTTTCTTATGCACATGGCTTCTGAACACAGCATAAGTGCTACCACCAACGAAATTCTCATTTACATATCGACCTCATACCCAAGTCTCGACCACACTGGCTGTGAGGTCGATGCAGATGTGTTTTTCGTTGAACGTTTAAATAAATAAAGTAGAAATGTCATTCTATGAACTGTCTCTGGGACAGGAAAAGAAAAACAAAAACGATTGAATTGGACTAAATTCTTGCTTGTTTTGAGAAACAAATCCCCGAAGAGCTAAATTTCTGTTGCATTGAAAAATAGCGCTGTACTCCTCGGTTTTATTTTACAAATTCAATATGTCCGAGTCCTACGGTACGGTTCGTCATTATTTTCTCTGTAGAATTAGCAAATTTTCCAAGCAAAGCTTTTACATATTTTTGGTTCATATTTAGATAATTCAGTTGAATATTGCTAATTTCAGAGTACCTGTTTAAATTTTTGGTTATCGGAAGTGCTGGCACAGGAAAATCGAGTCTCCTCAACAACTTCATAGGGAACAAATGTAAGTTGCACTGGGTAACCCGAACATTTCTAAATTCTTTAGTGTTTTTATTTCAATGAAATCTTTCAGTCAAAGAAGATAGATGCCACACTATTGGCGTTGAGTTTGGATCCAAAATTGTGAACATAGGAGGGAAATCCACGAAGTTGCAAATATGGGACACAGCTGGACAAGAGAGGTTTCGCTCTGTCACACGCTCGTACTATCGCGGAGCCGCCGGAGCTCTGCTTGTGTATGACATCACTTCTCGCGACTCCTTCAATGCGCTTGCAAACTGGCTCAGAGATGCCAGAACATTGGCAAGTCCCAACATAGTGATCTTACTGGTTGGCAACAAAAAGGATTTAGAAGAATCAAGAGAGGTCACGTTTACAGAGGCTAGTCAGTTTGCCCAAGAAAATGGTAATTAACATAACTTTTCAGATTTATATACCTTATTCAATCAATTCAATTTTATATTAAAATGATGCAAATTTTGATATAACTTAATTACAATAATCATTTTTTAGAGTTTTTAGTTAAAGCCTTGTATGTAAATCTTTCTTTATCTGTGCCTTGCAGTGTATTGTAAAAGTTGATAAGAATAAGTAAATGATTCATGTTTTCTTTCAAGGATATGTAATACCTACTCAGCTTAAAAACAGTTGCTTAGTCTTGTGTTTTTACTGTGTGAACATACATTAAACTTGAATTCATTATTATTTCAGAATTAATGTTCCTAGAGACAAGTGCTAAAACAGGAGAGAATGTGGAAGAAGCATTCTTAAAATGCTCCAAAACAATATTAGCTAAAATTGAAACTGGAGAACTAGATCCAGAGAGAATTGGTTCTGGTATTCAGTATGGAACATGCACATCTAAGAGATTAAATGCACCCAAAAAGCCTACCCGAACACCATCAGAGTGTGCTTGCCGTATGTAGACTAAACTGAAATGCTGGAAAGAACAATCTCGTTTGATTCTAAATGTCCATTAAGAAATTGTGAAAACTTTCAAAGGATGGTAAGAATATCAATTGGTAATACCTATTTGGCTATCAATCAAAAATATTTACTTTAATAAGTAAGGGCTAAATAATTGGCTGTAATTCACTACATGGGTAAAATAAAAACCACTCAATTGAGTTTCTATCAAATGTTTTTCGGATGCATTGTTAATTTTAATAATAGTGTTAATTTTAATAACTTTATTTTAATGATGAAATCTATAACTTCAAAAATATCATGACAGGCTCGTGGACTTCTTGGCATTAAGTCTGCCAATTGTACATTTTATGTGCAGGAAAGAATAAATAAATAAATGCACAAAATATGGATTTGAATAATTTAATATGGTTCTGATCCATACAGTAGGAGTATTTTTGTGAAAACCAAACTATAAGCTTCAAAACATCTTCATTCAAATACTAGCTGTCCCGACAGACATTGTCCTGTTCTCAAAATTTTAGTGTAGAGAAAGCCTAAATTGACGTTTTTACTTTATCCCTAGCATTTTTCAAGTTTACTTACCTACCTTACCAACCTTCCATGAACTTTAAAATTTCAACTATTTTAATACCAAAAATAGCCAAATCAGCTCAAGTTCCAGACCAACAAACAGCAATTGATTTAAAGATATTTTGTAGTAAACTTTTTAAAACCCTTGTAGTGAATTATTTATAGGATTTTATTATTTATTCATTTTATTAAAACACACATACCTAAATACTTGAAGTCTATTTGGAGTTTGGATTGAGTGCATTAGAATAACTATTTTATTTCACATCTATTTGAAGGCTTCATAGTGTGTCATTTATGCCTACTAGTCTCGAATTACCGTTCATGTTGATTCATGGAAAAAAGGTTCTCACTAGGTATCAAAAAAATATGTGATGCATTGACTGACTTGTGATTCTCATCTACATTATTATTATTAAGAATATTCAATATTACTTTTTAATTATGTTTATGTATAACTTATTGCATATTTATGGTTTTAAAGTGTAATTATTGATGTGCACTTTTTGCTCTATAGGTCTTTTTATCCTGTATTATTTTATTATGTTGCTGAATGTTAAATCTATGTTTGAAAGATTAAGATATTCTTTGAAAATAAATATTTAATGGTAAGCATGATAGCTATTAAGTATAAATAGATAGTTATTTTTAATTGGAAACCAACATTAAAAACTTATTTCTAAATAAACCATACTTACTAGAATATAAATATTTGTGTTATTATTACCATATGACTATTCTGAATAAAGTGTATTTTACTAGATCTTTTTCGTGATAATTACACATCCTAGAATTTGTTAAATACGTTTAAGAAGGTTGTTGTATTGTTTTCGTTGTAACACTTTAATTTAAAAACAGCACCATTAGATGTAAAGTGACAATAAAACATTAAATGCAGTACTAGTAGTTTTGTTTTAATAATTCGCCTATTAGGTTTTCTGCAACATAACTGTAGTGTAATGGGGGAAATATCACAACAAGGTAACATAGAAAACGAGACGTATTTCATATAAATTTATTTTCGAATAAGTAACATTGCTAATAGCTCATACACGCAGAACTAGCTACAAACGATTTCATTCTTCATTTTCCTAATCTGTATCCATTTCTTAATATTTTTTCTTAAAATAACTATCTACAATTTTATTGGTAGGTAGCTTTTATATAAGTACTATAATTTTCATAAAACAATTATTTTAATACCATTATGTACACAAAAGTTTGAATATAAACAAGAATATGAAACAAAGCTCCAGGCCTTGAAAAGTTTATAGGTATACATATTATTATATTTTATCTTATTTAATCGCAAGTAACAGATGTGATATGTACCATAATTTCTGTAGTTTTAGAAGATCGCAGTAAATATTCCCATAACAAAGCGTTAATTCACAGGATTAACCCTTAATATTAACAGGATGATGTTATGGGAGTAGGGACATTGATCTTAGTTATTGTAAGTATAGGTTCTTTGAGACCTATGGAATGTTACATGTGCCAGTTGGTTAGTAAGATTGGGTCTAGTATGGAGCATATGACGTAACATAGCAACTAGCTCGCAGTCCTGTAACTTAAGTATTTAGCTAGTGAATTTTATGCCTGGCGAGTGACGACGCTCACCATCGCATTAATTATTAGACGTAAACATGCTGTTTCTTTCTAGCTGATTCGTTCTCGACTTACAGGTATATTTTTCTAGGGTATGAACTCCGAGCACTAAGTACACATAGCCGTTATTTTTAAAATAAGCAAAGTTATGTTGAAAAATAATTTGAAAATTATTGTCAATTTTACTCAACTATGTACGCTTGCGATACTATTGTTGCAGCGGTTTTGAGTAGGCATCATCTGCATAATGTCGTATTATTAAATAGTTGTATTCATTCAACTTTGCACAACACCTTGAATCTAGGATTAGCTGAATATATTTTGCTATGCGCCCGAGAACCTTGCACAGTAGACTACGTTCTTGTAAAAATACACTCGTCAAAACGTAAAATATAACGGACAAAATATCGTTAAATCTTTTATATGGTGTTGGTACAAGTGGAATCAAAGTAATTATCAATTCAATTGTGGATTGAGCGTATTAAAGCTCGATAGACATTGTTTTTGTATTGGAGGATTATTATCAGATTTTGTTTTAAACCGTATTTTTACAAATTACTTATGTATGTTGTGATAAAACAAGTTTGTCTCGTGTTACGGAAAAACTATCAGATTTGTACTTTACAAATAAGTTACTATTTGATTAAATTAAAGAATCAGATTCATTCTAATGTAATATCTATATTAACAAAACTGGTAATAAAATAAATATTAAGTAAAAATAAGATTTTATTAAACTATACCATAATGCATTAATAATTAGGTACACCTAAACCAAAGAGCATGCAATAAAATCTGACAACATTCTTAACGTAAAATGCACCTATTTATAAATCTAGGAACTATAATCGGCTTGTGATGTAATTGCGGAAACTGGATTCTACCAATTCGATTGATGATTGTTTTTAATGCAAAAAATGTAAAGGATATAACTTTAACCGTCGTAAATATCAACAGCTCTATAGAATTTATTAGTACCCAATTCAGTTTAGATGACTATTGAATGATTCATTCACTAACTTCTAAATGTAACATACCATACTAACGAAAAAAACTAGAATGGCAACAAAACATTCTTTATAAAATAGTCCTAGTTCTATCACAGTAAAATATCAAAACACTTACACGCGTAAGTATCTTAAACATTAATTAAAATTTCATCAAATTTGTGTCCTTTTATTTCTTCACAAAACTATTAGTATGGTTTAATTTGATTTTTTTAGACTACGCGATAAAATTAATCATAAAGCGGCTCAAACTGCAGTGCTGATCGACAAATGGAATGATCAAATTAATGACACTAAGTACATGACGTGAAGTAAATTTATGCACACATTGAGACTCACGTGGAACGCCATCTACATTCACTACTAATCATCATAGGACCCAAGGACCGGGCCAAAACAAACTGTAAAAACCACTAGATAAATTCTTTGTTTAAAAAACTTTTCTGAAATTTATCTTTTGTAAAAAATGGACGTAAAACGATCCATCAGTGGTATATTTTCACTAATATTTAACTATGTAAAATGGGTAGATTTCGATACAAAGAATATTTTTTAAATTATCTTATTCTGTTCAACAATAGTTAAATCATGGATTTCCACATTTACTTAAGATTACACGAGCTATCTCTCCGTTAAAAATACAAATAAACCTATTTATTGCTAACGTAATAATAAAATAGTCACTGAAAATACATTTGGGATATTTGTATCGTTATTGCTGGTAAGATAGGCACTATAACCAAAATGCAAATTGTAATTTAAAAGATAGTTTCTGTTCACTGACAAGGTGCTAAGTTTAGATTTTTTATAAATTGGCCGTTTGAATATTATAGCTTGAATTCAGTCTTGTAAGTCGTAAGGATACTGCTATCTAAAATGAAAGACATTTAGATAAAGCACAAGAAGTAATGATTGCCGTCAGAAGACTTTTTAAGTAGGTAGCCAGATTTCCTAAAATGTATTAATATGGTGACTAGACAGGTTACATTTTAATAAGTACGCGCAGACTATTTTTGAACTCTACCGTTTGTGTCAGTTAAATAAGAACTACTGTGCCTATCCCGCCAAAGTTTCCTACATTCCCTTCTTTGAGAAAGGAAATAAAAGATATATTTTTTTACAACAGAGAGCTAACGTGCAATAGCCGCTTATTTTAGACTGGGACTACATACGTTGGTTGGTTTATACCTCATACTCTCTATCACATCCCTGAACTCGGGGTTATTTTCTATGAATGTTGAAGCTTAGAGCAACGAACCAATACAGCGGCAATTTCACTAAAGTGACTGCTTTCTGTTTCCATAGAAATGCTTAAAACTACGTAATAAATAGGCAGATAAGATCTAGAGTAATCCACAACGAAGCACAACGATTCAATACAACATCGTAAATGTACTTTTACGAGACGAGTAAATAATTTACTTATGGCATAGTGGACTTTGGGAGTTGCGTCAGCAGCAAACGCGCCAAGTCACTGAACGAACAGTGACTCATCTCGGAATAGAACAACACGGGTTGATTACAGCTACCGGACCAGCGTTGCTGTTTTAATACTTGTTTGTATGTTGAAAGCGAAGAGCTAGCGGAGAGATGTACGTTGTGGTTTAACTGTATGTTTAACACAGAAGGCTGTCCCCGGGCGGCAGGGCGGCTCGGCGGCTCTGCAGCGCGGGAACCAGGCGTGAGGAGCCCTACGCGAACTGTAGCCTTTGCCGGCACGCCACCGCCGCCACCAGCGCTGCGCCGCGTCCGCTGCCGTCCTCTGATAGCATCAGGTCGAACTGGAACAAACCGGTAAACTGTCATGGTGTATTCCAACTAGACTTCTCATGTCACGTAATCAGAATTAATTGTTGGGTGCGTGTAAATTCTAGTAAATATACTGTTCGGAGGTAATTAATGACCTTAGGTTTCTAAGGTCATTAATTAAGTATGTGTAAGTAGATGCTCATGAGCTAGATTCAAATATTGTAATCGTAGCATATAGAATAAACAAGCGGGTAAATTAAAAATCATTGATCATTTTAATTACAATGATAATGAGTAGTGTAGTGAGTTATTGATTGCCTTTCAGCATGCTTGGCGGCAAATAAGTAGTAAGGTATGATTTCTCTGAACAGTTGTCTAGTTGTTTGGTACAGTCGTCATCAGATATATTGTAGCAGGCAAGGTGTCTAAATGAACAAGTTACCATTATTATCTAAACATCAATTAAGTACTTCATTAATAGCTGAACTGATGCTAGTCACGAACTTCTGTACACACACTATATCACTGCTAATAAAGAAGACAAGATCTTCATTTAGTGACACGTTTGTATTCAAGGATTTCAAGTGAAATATGCGACCATGCAGAGATTGAGTCCGGCTAATATTTTGATTTGCATAAGAGAAGGCGTGTCTGTATAACGAATATTTACTAGCAACGTTTGAAATGTGCTATTCATGAAGATAAAAATGTTTATTAGATTGTGTGCAAAGTTCAATGGTTGGCCTCCGTCCACTTCGCATAATTAAACAAAAACATGTTTATCTTTAATGCTCAACTTTAAATTCCAGGGGCTCGCCTTCAATTAATAATTATCTCTTGTTGCCCCCAAATTCATATTTGATACGAAGCGAATGTTCTAGAGAAGTGTGGGAATAACAAAACGCCCTTTGTAACGTAAAGCAGTTAACAATTGTTATTCCATATTTACATCAAAGATACCTACCTAAATACAGTACTTCTTGATGTTTTGATAATTAAATGTAACTATCAAATGTTATAATTAGGTAGGTACACTTTAAAGAAGTTATCAAATTTGTATATCGTTATCTTCAAGGAAATATCTTAACTTAATTATACAGGGTGTCCCGAAACGTGACGTCAAGCGGGCACGGGATGATAGGCTAGGTCATACCGGCTCTGGGAAAAATAAGGAAAAAAATCTATGTCACTTGGTTTAGTAAAAATAATAATATTTTTGAAATTTTTGGAAATCGACACACTTGACTAAGTTTTCATGTACTGTACTCAGAAATGACCAAATTTCGCAGCGTTTTATTTTTTTATTTTATCCTAGAAAACTATGCTTTCGATTATAGTCACTTTTAAGATGATCAATTTTGGACATTTAGTAAAAAAAAATAAAGTTCGACTGTGTCATGGTTAAGAATTTTTTTGTCAGCTAACTTCATCCCTCATTTTCTTTAAAAAACATTACTATAGCATCCTTGGCAAGTTGTCTAGAAAAATAGCCCATTTCATCAAGATTGCAAAAAGGTAAAATACTTACCATTTCCTTGTCTTATCTTTCCATGAAAAATATTATGAACCATAATGGGTCGTTCAAAACTTGAACTAGGTGAAGTCTACAGTATGCCTTGCTTGGATGATAAAGAAAAAGTGATTGTAGGTTAGCGGCAGCGGCAAAAATGAATCGTTTGCTGTTGCTAAGCATTACATGATTGGTCGGTTAATGTGATGGGTGACCACTCGAAAAAAAAAAATCTTTTATAGCTTCTCCGTCCTTCGAAGGCAGCTTAAGCGGTTGGTCCGGAAGACGTTGCGTGTGCCCAGTGTTGAGCATAAGTGTCACCAGTTGAGGTCAGACTTATGCTCAACGTTCACGCTTACGGTCAACGAAACTATCCTGTATTGCTACAATGTCATACTCTAACACGTCTGCACAGTGAGCTAAGTGTGGATTGTGGTACAGTCACCGGCATCTCAGGTTACCTATTTCCGTTTTTTATCTCGCTCTTGCTGAATGACATTTCTTTGCAATAGAGCAAGGAAGACTAGTAGTGTATTTTTCCAACATCTCCGTGTTTCGGAAGGCACGTTAAGCAGTTTTTCCCGGTTGGCATCGTTAGATGTTAGTCATAATGCTTAGTCGAAGGCCTTAGGGCGGCTTGATGACATCTGAGTTTTTTTATATCACTGAATTTACACTCCTGCAACAATCCACACTGAGCCCGCGTGTCAGAGTATGGCTAGCGCCCACCCTTATAGTTGAGGTGAAGACTGTGCCCAGCTTTGGGACGGATATAGGCCGTTTATGTATGTATGTATGTATGTAAGGAGGACTGAACGAAAATGGTAAGGCGGATCTGGCATTTCCCGTAAAAGTAAGATACCAGAGCTACTATTGACCCATGTAGTTAGATGATATTAAGGCGCCCTAAGTCCTCTGAATTAGTTTTGCGGCTGACTTCTGCTAGCACCTTCAGCTGGGTACAACTGCTTCATGTCATGTGTACGGAGATACTATGAAAAAAAATCGGACTGGTCCCCATCACATTAACCGACCAATCATGGAATGCTTAGCAACAGCAAACGATTCATTTTTGCCGCTGCCACTAACCTACGGTCATTTTTTCTTTTATCATCCAAGTAAGGCATAATAATAGACTTCACCTAGTTCAAATTTTGAACGACCCATTTTGGTTCATAATATTTTTCATGGTAAGATAAGACAAGGAAATGGTAAGTATTTTACCTTTTTGAAATCTTGATTAAATGGGCCATTTTTCTAGACAACTTGCCAAGGACGCTATAGTAATGTTTTTTAAAGAAAATGAGGGATGAAGTTAGCTGACATAAAAATTCTTAACCATGACTCAGTCGAACTTTATTTTTTTTTACTAAATGTCCAAAATTGATCATCTTAAAAGTGACTATAATCGAAAGCATAGTTTTCTAGGATAAAATAAAGAAATAAAACGCTGCGAAATTTGGTCATTTCTGAGAACAGTACATGAAAACTTAGTCAAGGGTGTCGATTTCCAAAAATTTCTAAAATATTATTATTATTACTAAACCAAGTGACATAGATTTTTTTCCTTATTTTTCCCAGAGCCGGTATGACCTAGCCTATCATCCCGTGCCCGCTTGACGTCACGTTTCGGGACACCCTGTATAAAACTTCGTATTCATTGGAAATATATTTTACTGAAAAATTACTGTGTCGAACGAATGATTGCACAATTTTTAATTAAAATTAAGCCAATCGGTACGTAGCGTTGGTTGTTTGTCTGGTTTACGTTCTTTAGCTTTGATATTTTAGCAATCAGATATGCTAAGCAATTTATGAATGTCATCTTTATGTACATTTAACAAAAAATAATCATACCAGCCTCGCATTTCGACATTGTCCTTTACAACATTTCCTATGTCAAACATGGAACACTTTACGAATGTTATGCGTATGTTTGTTTCAACAAACACAATATTTATCATTCATCTTAAAAATTGTTTTGACTTATTCAGGGTTAGTGACTGAGTTGGTTCATTAAAACTTTCCGTGCCAAATTCGTAATTGACGTATGAAGCGCGTCAATCGTTTGTCGTCATCACGGCCGTCGCGACTCGCAGATTACCATACATAGTGATTTTTTGTAACAATTTTAAGTTTTGGTAGGTAAACAATATAAGCACACACCTACATGAAATGAAATGTATTAGGCCTTCTATAAAATTTAAATCAAACCGTTTTTGGCATCCGGCAGATTGTGAGATTTTGAACATGCAGGCTATGTTTGTGTTCACTTGTACAATACCTACCGAGGTAGAGATAAAAAAAACCACTTGCAGCTCCGTAGCTGCAAGTAATTTTGTTGTGGTCCTTCGAGCCGAATATCTCGGCTCGAAGGACCACAATATATTTCACAGCACGCGTTTATACCACAGAACTGTCGTACCCCCTTAACGTCATGGCAAAAAATAGATATAAATAGTGTGTTTAATTGCCTCACCTGTATGCCGGGCCGTACGAGCTGGGCAATCTTCTCGCACATGAGCGTGTGGAAGTGGGGGTGGAAGCGGTAGACGGAGCCGTCGATGCCGACGGTGACGCGCGGCTCGTCCATCTTGTTGAGCAGCGTGGCGATGCCGGCCGACACCAGGTGCGCCGCGCGCCGCGATACGCTCTCGCACGCGAGCCGCACGCCCGCCATATCTGCTTCGGTCGCGTGGGATAGGCCTGGGGAACAATCATCAGCGGTTATGAGTTACGACCATTGGCTCAAGGGTGAGAGTTAATGCCTGCAGTGCTAAGTTCTCGAGTCGATCTCGCCTAGGGAAGATTTAGGATCAGATGATCTTCATGTAAAGGTCATATTTATTTATTAAACTAAACGGTTTGCTACAGCAGTCGGCTGAGACGGACTAAAAAGATATAGGACTCTTTGAATTCTAGTCTCTCGAGCATTAATGCATTGTCATAATTATCTTTGATATTCTATTACACACGTAGCTCATATCAGCTAATTACGGAAGTAAAACATGTAGGTGCTTCAGCTTACAATAGGAATTAAATAAATTATACAGATTACCTACATACTTCTTTCATAAAGCCAGCATCCACTTACAATGATAATTCGGTAATTATTTGACATTTGCAATAATGAATTTGGTCTCCAACCAAGTTTTAGCTTCATAAAAAATGTGCAATTCATTCAACGTCGTAACAAACAATATCGATGTAAAGAGTCCAAGTCCACTTCTTGTCTTGTCACGATCGAGCCGACACGCAATGTTTTCCTACCGCTTGATCTATTTGATTTGAGATACCTTTTCAGTCCTTTGACGAATAGCGCTTTGTGTTGCTGATAAAAAATAACTGAATATTCGAGAAGGAGGAACCTTCAACGATTCACTTAGGGGCCATTTAAGTATTGCCTGCGTGTTGCCACTAGGTGGGTATGGGGAGGGTGGGTTTGGCTATAACCAAAGCCAAGACCACTAGGAGGGCCTCACTACATACCCACTTTAAGGACTGTTGTTCTCTAGATTGTAATTTGATTATGTCAGCAATATTTATTAATTTCCTCTACCAGCCAGATGTTAACAATGTTACCAGATTTCAAAAAACTACTAATTCCTTTGTCAAGACAAGTCAGCTAGTGCTGATTAGGTTATTGGCTGCTATTCGTCAATTGGTAGTCAAAGTAGAGATAATATTATTCCGGTTTGTCGATAAAAGCATCCGGTTTTTTGAAGGGTCAAATAAATAATCGACGTAATATCGCGATATCATTTACGTAAGTAGATGGAAGTACGTTTTACTTTCAGACACTCCATGAAAATAAGGTTAAACGTGAAATAACAGTAACTTATTGATCTGATGAAGGTTTTTTGATGGCGTGTAATGAGAGAGGCATATGTCCAGCAGTGGACTGCAACAGGCTGATGATGATGAAGGTTTTTTCAGTAAAATTAATTCTTCAAATTGCCATTACAATTTGGTGTCTTATTTATTTTGAAAATCCTCTTTTTAAACCAACGGCTTGGTTAAATTATAAAGAAAAATGGACAGATTTGAATTGATTGTTATATGTTTCATCTATACTTGATTTGATGCTAACCCAACACATATCAATGTTTTTTAATGAACAGTAGTAGGTAGAATGTAAACAATAGTACAATTCACATATTGATACTACAGCCAACTTGCCCAAGCGAGTCTTTACCAAGTAACATGATTATCATCATCATCAACAGCCGCCGCACCACGTCCACTGCTGAACACCTAGGCCTCACCCATAGATTTCTTAAGCGGTAGGTAACTTAATATACCTTCCTATAAATCGATTCTAAAACGAAACGAAGCAATCTGCGAATCTTTGTTTGGTATTTTACTTGTCTACATACGAGTATCAGAGATAAGTCAATACGTTATTGCTTTATAAATGAGATCAAAGTTTACTTCGTTCCATAAACATTAATTGAGTGGGCACTTACTTAACAATATCTGCCTTTAATATTTTAAAGGAAAAGTTTTGAAATAATTTAATTATTTGGGACGCAAAAAGAGGTGATTAAAAAATTATGATACTTACTGCAAAGCTTACTTCAAAAATTTATTTACTTATATTGTTTCTTAAGTTATATATGTTTATCTTTGTCGATGTAATCAATGTTCAATGTTGCATAATCTACCAGGAAACTTATGATTTCAAAGTTCAATCTTGCTTATGTAAACTAAGGTTACAGTAGCGATTGTGCTAACCAACATGTCTTATACTGCAACGTAATGTTATACCTTTTGGTGACCAATATGTCTACTGGTCTATCGGCCGAGTACCTATGTTTAGTTATTAACTAAATATCTGTCTTAAATTTCTATATGTCGATAAACTTCTTTGACGCAAACCGTTAATCAGCCAAGTATGTGATAAGTACTATACTTATACGTTTATTTAGCCCGTTCTAGTCTAAATACCCTTATCTTAGTGGGCTTGGTCCTGAAGATAAACTGATTAATAGTAACAATGAATTCGCACTAAATTACTATCTGCTGATTACCTACAATAGTCCACTGAGCTTGCCTCAATAACTGATATGTGCGATCTGACTTAATACTTCCGAGTTTGATTTATCGAAGGCATTTCTTTGGTAATGGTGAGGTAATAATTTCACATAATTATGAAATATGGTACTCGCCTTACCTACCTAAGAAACCGAAAAGGTAGCAAGATTTTAGTGGATGCAGGCTGCGACTGTTCAACAGTGGGCTTCGTGCGTTTGCTAATGATGATGATGCATAGTGCCGGACAAATTCATTTTTTTTTTAAAAAATGCATACTTGACGCGATAGAGGTTCAAAGTCGCCTAACGCTTGTTATTGGACCCTACTGAATTAGATCTCGCAACAGGCGACTTACCTAGTTCCTCCAACACTTCCATGCAGCTGGTGAAGTCGCCAGGCTTGTCTGACTCGATTTCAGACACGTATTTTGTGTAGAAGCTTCCCTTCTGGAACAGTAGGTCAGACCCGCGCCCGCCGAACAGCAGTCCCATTTTCGTGAACTTCACCAGCACTAACCGGACCAGCTCGCCCAAGTACATGCCTGATATCATCTTTTCTTGGCTGTAAAATAAGTTAATAATAAGTAAGTATTTGCATGTTTCGTCACTGAATAAGCATAACATTACCGACATAAATCATGATACAACAGATATACCTATATTAAGTTAGATAATAACAGATGATGGGTAGGGCTATACATTCAGTGTATAACGTGATCTTCTAGATCTTAATAATTATAGCTCACTCATGTTTTCCTCTAATATTATACCAGGAAAATGGTGGGCGTGCTATCATCTTTCATACTCACAAGCAATGCAAATTGTAGCTAGTTGAGAAGTTCTTCTCATTATGTCACTACCTACTAGTTAATTCACACGATAAATTATAATTTGTATGTAGTCTGTTTTCCTTTGGTTTTTCTCTTTGGTAAACCATCTTGGCATGTTTTTTTACTGTAATAACAGCGTAGGTATCAAATGAACAAACTAATCAAACAAAAAGGTTTTAGATAGTATTAGGATATGGTTATTTGTATAAACACAAAACAAAAGCAGGAGTGATGGTAGCCTTACATCTGTTTTCCAGGGTTGATGGAGCTGGTATCTACTTCACGGTCGAACTCTGTGCGCACGAAGTCAAGAGAGCCATCATCTCCGAACGCGCCCCACTCCGTGTTTATGAGCAGATCCTCCTTGCCAGGCTCCGCGTCAAACAGTTCGCAGTTCTCAGTCTTCTCGACGTAGCAAGCATTACTGCCGGTACCTGCATAGTGCGCACGCGCCTAGGTAAGTACTAAGTATAGGATAAAGTCGGGGAATCACGCTGACGCAACTTTGATGATAAGTATGTCGCGTCGCGCTGTTGAAAGCAATCAATTTGAGCAGTAATTTCCCGCAAGCAGAATGTTCATTTATGACACCAAATACCCGTTATTTACAATAATATGAATTATGAGATATGATGATAACAATGTCGCATACTTATTCAAATGTAATTAATTCTACTAATGATAACTCTCTAGGATGAATTCATATCTTTTTTTTTGTTTGGTGTAGTGACATCAAACTAGGTAAACCTTACCTGAGAAACCGGAAAGGTAGCAAAGGTAGTGCTAGGTAGGTAGGAAATCGTAATACCTTAACGATGTCACTCAATGCAGACAATAGTTGCAACACATCAAGCCACGGTTAAATAAGGTACTATATAATTATTAACAAAACTATTAACTAAAATCAATGGAAATCCAATTCTACAAAAATGAATGGAGAAATCATAAAAGACTTTGCACTGTTATAGTTGTTATGAATTTATGAAAACCGTGAATCATGCCATGTAATTGATGTTAGTTAATTATGTTAGTTTTGAAAACAAAGTAGATGAATTACTAAGAAAAGATAGCTTGACTCAACACATGACTGGTTGTTAGGTATTTTTGTGCGCTAGCACACGTAATGAAGGTAAATACTGTGTTAGATAGAGCGAATAATTGCTTAAACAACAAAATACTATCGATAATTTTATCATATTATTCTGCAGTGATTAAAATAAAACACAAAACAACACTTAAGCTACATAAACACCACCACACGGCAAATAACAATATAAACCTACCAACAATGAGTCCTATTTTGCAGTTGTGGTTTTTCCACGCGCAAGACATCAATGTTCCCGTAGTGTCATTCAGTATGGCACAAATGTCAATCTGTACGTCCTACAAGAGTGAGAACATGCGCATTAGGAGAGAGATACATTCCAGACTGATAATGTATGAGACCACGTGAAGACACCCGATAAATGTTGAAGATGATTCCAGAGGCCTTCAAGTACTTTATATCAACTCAGACAACAATTTATAACTCGCTTTGATAAAATAAAGTATGTTAACCATTTTAAAAATAAGTATATTACAAACTTTAACTAAGACAAGACTTACTTTACTTTTAGTTTATGATATGAATGTTCAATATTAAACTAAAAGCCGTAGGTAAGCTCTCAGTTACTACGCTGTCTAGGTAAGGTCCGTATAATTCATTAGGAATCTACATTATTGTGATAAAAAATAAAATTGAAAAGCAAGAACATAATTACCAAAAATATGCTACATTACTATGACTTAAAACATCGGAATGCATTAAGCAGTAACACAAATTACCATTTTAAAAATATTTAGGCCTAACGTAAGATGTGACGCAAGTGTGATTACTGATTATAATAACGTATCAATCACAATGTATGCTTACTTAAACATTTCAAAAGTGTACACACGCGATACAAATCCAAATCAACGCAGTCTATTTTTTACTCTATCAAAACATTTACAACCAAAAAAAGTAAAAACTTACCACTATTTTATTATGGTTTTGACTAAGCTTAAAGCTATGTAAAAACATAACTTGTGTTGTGTAAATAGGTACCTAATTCGCGAATGTAGTGTTACTTCTACCAAAAAATACTAATTTTAACTGAGTTGGTATAAGTCAACCTGAATGCCTCTATGGCTCTCGTTTTGGCTCCAAATATCATGCCTTAAAATGCTAAATTTAGGAGAGAGCTGTTTATCATCATCAACTCACCAATTATAACCCCTACTCTGCAATTACGTTCCTTATGTGCACATGACATTAGGGTGCCAGTAGCATCATTTAAGATACCCATCACGGACAATGAAAGGTCCTGGAAAACGTCTAAATTGTACAGGCAGGTCTGAGGTAGGAAGACTGAAGTTTCACATAACAATCCAGGTAATTCAATTATAGAAATTAATGAAGTCTTCATATTGCGTGAATATAAGATTATCTACTTATGGGTACTAATAGGATTCTTAGTGGGCCGGATAATTAGTTTCTTACCCCTCGTCTCGCGATGGCGTCCTTAAGTCCTTGTACGACATCTTCGCCAACTACTCCACTGCAAGAGAACCCTTTAGTCCAGCGCTGCAGGATTCCCTTTGTTAGTCCCAGTTGCTTTAGTGGGAAACTGAAGGTGAATCCAAGTGCTAGACGTTCCTCGTACACGTTGTGTTCCTTAGGAAAAACAGGCATGTTTTAAAATTACGTTATCATTTTCCAGTCAACGTGAAATATAACGTTTTTATAAAAAAAGTTGTGAACTAAATTAAAATTGATGATTACCTTCATGAAGTTGGCTAAGCATTCTGCAATGTGATCAAACAAAGCGACGCCAGTACCAGTCATTATATGATTTGGAATGGCGTAAATTTTTGACTGCATATCAAAGTGGTTTGCGCCGAGATTTATAATTAATACTCTAAAATTCGTTCCCCCTAAATCCAGAGCCAAAAATTTACCACGTTCTGAAAAAATAAGTGATTGTTTGTAGTAGTGTAAGGATACTCATAAAAAACACCGGAAGACTGTTAAAATTAAATAATTGTTCAAATTACCTTTCCCGTTCGGCAAGTCCTGAATGTATGTTAGCCAACATTTAACTATTGATGTGGCGTGTGTGTCTTTCCCGAGGCCTTTTAAAAGATCATTGTGGAGCCTGCTCATTATCTCCCTGATCTGCTTGTCTGACATATGAAGGACCTCGCATTCTTGGCGGATCTGAAAAGGCGATAAACACGATTCATATTAGGTCAGTTTAATGAATCGTGGTGGTAAACGCACGTTAGTATTGACGTGCGAGTGTAAATTACGAATTTAATAGGACGTTCATATCGTCACATGGGACGGTGTCGAAAGGAATAATAATTATTTCGTAGATTAAGTTACCTAACGTAAAGTTATGTTAGGTACAACTCGAGAATAATAGTTTTGATAAGTGTTTTAAATAATATTACGTAGATTGCATAATTCTAACATAACATGTATGTTCTGCGGGATAAATATGTTTTCACGCTGTCGAGCTGCATTTGACGTGAACAGAGTTATATAATTAATATAATTTATACAGATATTGGAAAACGTTCATTATTGTTTGAGATTTCGGGTTTCAATCTTAAATCCTACTATCTCCATAAAACTAAATGCAATTTTCCTGCATATGAACTCAACGAGCGATTGTAAGCAAGCCGTTCATTATCGCGAACGAGTTTCACAAGGTCAAAGCGGTCATTACAACACTACCGTTGCTTTCCAATTTAATATTAAAGCCGGCTTTAATACAATTAAATATTATCCTATTCCTACGCCCTAAGATATAAACTCACCGCGGGTAAGTTGTTGATGGCCATGCCCATTTTGAAGTTTTTTTTAAACACAAGTTTCCAACGCAGTTGAACTCAAACGTATACAACACACTAGACGCGTTTGAAACTCACGGCACGTCTTGCCAAACTCGCAACTAAGTGAGGAATACGGCCACAATCGGTCGGACGCGCTATACGAACTCGCTCTTTTCATTCATGAATTGATAGTATACTATTGTCTCGCTCATACGTTTTAAAAATACCTAAGTTAGAGAAGTGCAGCTATATAACTGGAATTATTTTTAAGCAAGACAAGGCCTCAATAACCTGTAAAAAATGCCAATTTGATCTGTGCATATTTTAAAAAACGACTGATGAAAGTTGAAATGTATTCGCTTATTTTCTGTTGTAGTAACTCCCTAGCTGGAGGGTTTATCAAACGTTAGCGAATATATCCAGAGGCGCGCGCCTCTCGGTGTTGGTCTCTGATTGGCTGACACGTGGGCTCGTTCGTGACGTCAGCGCACATTCCTCATTCCTATATTTACAATTGCATTGGTACTGGTGAGTTTATCGATGTGCGTCGAGTGGGTGTGTGGCGCGCGTATGCTCGGACTCATGCAATCTACAGGAATTATTACCGATACCCGCTATAATTTATTATTTTATTTTCCTCATACATGTAGGTAATTTCAATTCCTACTATTTGTAAATATCAGCATTGATTTAGTTAAGTTGGGCCCTTATTGAATTGATGTTTATGCCTGATCGTCGGAAAATGAAAATAACAGATGTTTCAAGGAAATTAACTTTTTCAGTCAGATTATAAGTAAGTAGTTAAATATTTTTATTGCATATTAAAACAACAACAATAGTTAACAGCAAATATTAATTAGCATACCTATAAATGTACAACTTAGGTGGCTTTATCGCTAAAAAGCGATCACATCCAAACAGCCCACAGGTAGAGGAAAGTTGGTGAGAATTGGGGTTGGCAAGTGCACAAAATAGTATCCAGAGGATTATCTGTCATTTCACTGATAAAAAGTGTGAGTAAAGGTGCAACCCTGAGGTAATCCGAAGTTGTACTTTTTATTCTAATCCGCCTACTTAAACGGCGGAGTTTTGTAAATAATATCGGTATCAATGTTCGTTCTATTAGTTCGATTTGCTTCTTCTACCTTAATTTAAAAATAACAAATTTAGTAGGTACGTAAAAACAAGGTAGGTAAAGGTCAGAAAAAGGGACAAATGTTTTAAACCCAAAAAAGTCCTCCAATTGACTCTTATTTTTTTTAGTAATTGATTTCCAATAAAGATTAAATAAATAAATGTCATCAAATGACAAAAATATTTTTGGTATGGTCAGTTATTTAATTAATGTCATAACTCATAAGAATGTATCGGATATAATCGGGATAAAGCTAGTACTCTCATTTACCCAGCGTGCATACTACTGCGTCACTGCGTCAACACTGGTCGATGCACAGCTCTACCTACGTAAAACGTCTAAAAATTTAGGCCGAATGACGTAGAAGTGTCAAGTATTAATTGCTCAATGTATAAACATTGGCCTCTACATCCCACGACTGGGCGCAGGCCTCACCTCAACAGTACGGTGGTGCGGGCATATCTATTCCAACACCGGATTCAGTATTTCGTGTGGGGTATGTAAAACAAGTTAGTGGATAAACCTTACTGTTAGATGCCATCGAGCTGCCCTAAGGCCTCCGACTAGGCTTAACGAACATTTTGCTATTTGTTGTGCGGTGATCTCTACCGATAATCTGTCAGCAGTGTCACCGCTGAACCACGTCACAATTTGTTTTTATTCGTAATAATAGTTGTGTTTTAGTTTAAAGATCGTTTGGATAGTTACGTAGGCCTTTAATGGAATTTAACGTTATGATAAAATATTGTGTTTGCTTGAGCGTCATTGTATTGTAATCTTATCAAAAAATCTTGAATGTAGAGTCAGGATAAACTGGTTTTAGCTGTGGCATTTTCCGCAAACTTACTTCCAAGAGTTTAGCTGATATTTATTAATTTGTGAATGTTTATTGCCTCATTATTAATAGGTTTGGTAATTTTAATCCATACAGACAGTGTTACCAGGGTAATAGTATTACGAGTACCTATCTTAACGTGGTACGGTCTTACGGTCTTCCGTCTTACGGTCTCCCAAATAGCAATGTTACTAAAAGTTGCTGACAGAATATACAGTAAATAGTGCTCATGTCATGTAAAAATAAACAACAAATAGCAACCTGTGGTAATCCAAGAGGAAAACCCCGCCAGTCGCCTGTACAATCCGTAATCGAAATAACTTCATGAAGACTTTATCTATATTAGTAGTACCACGTAGAGTACTGTCTCTACTCGACTGACTTTCGACTGAAAGAGACTCGCTAATATTCTCTTACTCCTCTTTTACCGGCCAGTAAGAGCGAAACAACGATTCATGTACCTGCGTACTTGAAGCTAAAAGCATTTTTACTGCTCAATCTTCATTACATACACATCGTTTAACAAGCTTTGTTGACTGTACTGAGTAAAAATTGCATAAAATTAAATATTATCTGTTGATTAAACGTATTTATTAGTACCTTTAATTTGAAGTAGTAACATATTAGTGCCCATTTAAAATATAATTCTATATGGTTTTTAGGGTTCCGTACCTCAAAAGGAAAAAACGGAACCCTTATAGGATCACTTTGTTGTCCGTCTGTCCGTCCGTCTGTCAAGACCCTTTTTCCCAGGAACGCGTGGAGGTATGAAGCTGAAATTTATATCAATTACTCAGGTCTACTGTCCCTTGAAGCAGTGAAAAATCAAACTTCTAAGCCAACGCAATCAAAAGATACAGCCGTTTATGCCGCAAATTTTCGACACTTGCAAGGGAATCAAAACCTACAGGGTGCTTCCCGTGAACTCAGAATCTTAAAATTTGGTATGAAGCAACGTCTTATAGCATAGATAAAGGAAAAATTACGAAAACCATACATTTTTAGTTACATCACATAATTGCAGGTTTGTACGGAACCCTCGGTGCGCGAGTCCGACTCGCACTTGGCCGGTTTTTTTATGGTTCATTCAGTTGACTCGCTTACTCGGTGTTGAAAAGTTGCTATGAGTAAAAGTCTCCTAAAGCAATTTTGATTGTTATGTTTATTTGCCCTGTGGGTACTTTTATTTCAATTTTACATCCTAGCTAGGATAGGATACCTAGGCCATGTACGATAACTTTGTATCTCATTAAACTGAGGTTTAACCCTTCTTGCTGCGCCGTGAGAATGATGCATATGATCGCTTATGAAAAATGAAAAGATTATGAAAGCTATGTTGATTTTTATGTTCAAAATTCACTGCGTGAAAAAGTATCGAAAAGAGTAATGCGGTTTATTTTGGAACGTGTTTGCCCCGCGTCAGGACGAACGCACGTCGAAGCATTTTCTTGGCATAGAGAGTTGTTTATTTTTAAGACTGGTATCTCGTGACGACGCACGACTTTATTTGCGATACTTATGCCGCATTGTCTTACACATTACTTTGCGTAAACATACTTATGCCTGCTTTTTATGAATATCTGTGTACGTTAAGCTTATTAATAGTCTCGCTAGTTGTCATACTCCATCTCGGTTCTCATGTCAAATAACACGTGTTTTTTGGGTACTTACTTACTGGCAAGGTTTACTTTCTAATAATTCCGCATGATTAACTAATTGTACTGGTAGTAAGATTTTAAAATGAGATACTTTTACTTGAGATTTGAAGAACAAACAAACTCTTTAAGTCTCTCAGTTTAACCGTCTACATGGTTTTGTAGGCATCGGACGATATGCACCTTGTGGTTGCTGAACACAAAATGCATACGTATTACGTATTTTAGATTTATGACAGTGAAGAATAATTATTTTAATTTACGTTTATAAACACTACTTTTCATACGATATATTTCAAGTTAAGTATTTTATAAAGACGTGCCCACACATCACTAACGTCTGTACCTCACGGGAGGGTTACGCGTCAACTTGTCGGACTAAGTATATGGTACGGGAGATGTGTGTTCAAAAGGTTAACAAGTATTTGGTGTAATCAAAAGGTCTGAGACTAACGCTGATAAAATTATTGACGGCATTTCTAAAAATGTCGGCGACAATTCAATTTCAGACGTCAGCCGCAGACTGCCAGTCATGCCACCTCAGCGACGAGGGGCCAGATAAGACCGTATCGGTTCCAGATAATATTTTATGGATACCTATTAATGCTGATAATAGTGCAGTTGGATCGTAATCCAACCGTTGTGATTACACTGCTTGTTTTGTTCTGCTTTATGAGGTCCGGGCATTCCAAAAACCGAAATGGTAATCAGAGAGATCTCCTAAAATAAATATAGATGAAATTACTATGCGTCCATACGTTTTTCACGGCAGTTTATCCCAACAAGAAAAATAATCGACTTGAACAGCGATATTTTATTTTATTTTACACTTTAATCAGCAATAAAAATGGAAACTTATCTTTGAAGTGGTTTTGCACACCGATAAATCTGAAATACTTCCAGTTATTAGTGATTTATAGAAAAATGTCTCCTACTTGCCGATTCATTTGAAAATGCCAAAAAAAATCCTTCAATTGAAACTCTCGGTGCGCGAGTACGATGAGATTTGCTACTGCGTCTCAGTCTTTGGCTGAATGGTGCGTCGTACTAATCATAAATAATATTTTTGTTTTGTACCTGTCTAACCCGTCATCGTCGTCAATGTTCATCGTGAGAATTTCACAGTTGATCTTCCAAATATTTTATCCGAACGCTCAGAAAATGTGCCATTCATGGAATAGTTTGGCTACTGAGCTACAATCAGATTTTTGGCAATGTTCAAGCCACGAAATCAGAAACTGATAGTTAATATTGATTGTTCAAAATGGATTCCAGGGAGGGCTCCGTCCGGTTTATCTGGCTTTTGCTCTACAGTTATGGGGCTTAGGGCGAGATGTTGCCCTGCCTAATATACTTTTCTCTGTATTATTTGAGAGAAAATAGAAGTAAAAACCAAATGCAAAAAACTAACCTAAGCGTTTCATAATTGTAAAAAAAATAAAGCAGTAGTATTAAAACTTTTATAAATGTCAGTTTGCTCGTTTGTAACTTTTTCTCATGGCTTGCTGTTAGCCTGTGACTGTTGTGGTTAGTTTAAGATTCACATTGACCGCTGATTTAAGTTTTGTATGGCTGTTATGAATAAAGAAAGCTATTGGAATGACATTTTGATTTCGTTACATTGGTCTTATGTGGTATATAATAGAATTAGGGATAGCGATCCCGAAAAACGCTCAACTAATTGGCGCGCAGGATATCCAAATCGGTATCCGCGTAAAAATCGTCGCGAGTTTTTCGTTTTAGTGTAAAATAAGCAAATTTTATTTTGTATGAATAAAGCATTTACAAAGTTTGTCCTCAACCAACTCTTTATGGTTATTAGTGAGATCCTGCTGGATTCCGCCAGGCATTAGAGGCCTATTGATCTTGCGGAATGCAATCCCTAAACTTGAACTCGTATACATGGAAATTATGTCTGTACATTCAAGTACTCACGGATACGAACGACAATAAGTAGTAAATAAATGATGTGACTGAAAAATAATTATCATTTTCTGAACACACGCTATTGTGCCAGAGAGACGACAAAATACTTATAATAAATTCATGGGAATTATAGTTACACTAATCGTTCTTGAAATTTAATAGCTTATTTGTGGTAACTGGTTATATCCTAGCAGAGAACCTGTTAATGCGATATGCTAATTTGACGTGCTAAACGACTGGACCGATGTCAATAGTGGATTAGAGATACTCGTTCGTATTGAATTTAAAGTTTTATAACTAAGCTCTACTTTCTAAACTCTACTCTAGATTTATTACAGCCCTTGAAAGTAAGTAGATTCCGATTCACCTAGGCCAACACACTCCACGAGTCACGTCACAGACACATTGACTGTTGCACAAGATTTACTTACTGACTAAACATGTCGACAATTAATTTAGGTCACCCCTATTTTTTTATTAGGACCTGTTTTTGAATAGAAACCAATGATGTGATTCCGAACGCTTCTTTGCAGTTTTAAAAGAGTACCCTCTTTCTGCAAATGTATACACTGGAGCTGTGTTAAATGTCAGAAAAAACAGTTTTCATTGTGTCAGCAAGCCTCAGAAATCGGCATCGCTCTTTCGTAGCATTGCAACACCTACGAGACGAACGGGGTGTTAATATAAGTTTTAGAACAGTGAGAAGAGTATAAAATAACGTTATTCAGAAGCGTACAATAGGACCCACTTACCACAGCTTACAAGGCAGCACTAAGTTTTGCTCGAGAACACTGTGATTGAACTTGGGCACAAGTACTCTTCTCTGACGAGTCCCGAAGGAGTCCTTATGGTGCTGACAGGCGCAAAATAGTGTACTATGCACCGGGGGAACGATGTGCTCTATATAACGACCTTTTTGGAGGGGCCGCCGATTAGCCGCATTGGTAGGCGGCCTAATGTTTGTGTCCACCAGTTTAGTTAACTAAAGCCATTTCTTCAAAAATATAATAATGAAATGAAAAAGGGGCTTTGAAACTTACTCGTTGATATTTATATTCTGAGTACTATAAATCGTGAATGCTGTAACTAAATAGGTAGATAGGTAGAGGTAGGTGACTTTTGCACGAGCAGCGAAGGATGACCTTCAGCGCCGACCTTGCGATTCGACTGGACTGGTTATGTCGGATTTACATCATCCGAATGAAATATAAACATTTATTCACAGAAATGAAGCACAGCTACAAGCGGTGATGAATAGATTACACTTTTGACTACGTGGAAACACGTTAAATACCTTCATCTTTTAAGTAAAAAATACGTAATGTCTTCAGTGAAACAAATTTGAAACTAATTAGGTAGAGACACTACAAAGTTGGTAGGAAAGAATAATCAGTCAGGTCGGTACTCTTTTAAGGATTCAATGATGCATTTTGAATTCAACCAACTTAACCTAAAATTGGATACACCCGTTTATCCACCCTCTATGTTTTGGATACTTGTTTAAATGCAGGCAGCCAATTACGACGTTATTATACTGAGACAGCGATGTCACAAGATTGTTTTAATATTGCAAATATTTGTCGTTTTGCTTCATACTCACAATATCTAGTTGACGCATATCGATTTGTCTTGTCAGTCGCGATGACTGCGATAAGAGGTGATGAACGAGTAACGTTGGCGCCCACAGGGTGCTGTCATAAATTCCACGGGGCACAAAAATTGCAATGATATCCGCGTTAGAGCGAATACCGGTATCGGTGACCGCGTAGTCGTGCAGAAGTGAAAGGAGAATAGAGTACTCTGACCGGCGCGGCGGCATAGAACACTTGCTAGTCAAGTCGCGCGAGGGTCACCTTGAGACGGAGCGGCGGCGCATGTGCACCACACCCTCGGCCCGCGCCGCGCCCCGCGCCCGCACTCCGTGTGTGACGTCACGCGCGGGACCCTTCGGACGCCATCGTGTAGCGTCGACCCATCTGTCTACCTTGCGCTCACGTGATGTCCTTCACGTAGTACACTGGCGCTGACTATGAAATCATTGTGTAAACCTAAACTCCGGACGTGGTACACTGGCGCTAACTATCAAATCATTGTGTTAACCTAAACACCAGGGAACGCGTCCATTACATTTTCGGCCAATTGGGATGTCCCTCACGTAGTACACTGGCACTGACTATGAAATCATTGTGTAAACCTAAACTCCGGACGTAGTACACTGGCGCTAACTATCAAATCATTGTGTTAACCTAAACTCCAGGGAACGCGTCCTTCACATTTTAGGCCAACGTTGAAATAAAAAAATATTTATAATACACAAAAATTTGGTTTAAATTTGAATGTAAACGTAGCTGCGTCTGATTTATTAATTCTGTTATGGCGATTAGCGTTAGCTTATTATAATCATACGATTTTCCATTTAAATGATTGTAAGGATGACATAAAACAAACTGGCATTAAATACCTATCATTCTTATATTATGTTTAATTAAGTATGCACTGCAGTTATTGAAGCTATTGTTCGGAATCACGTGTCAATATTTAATTATAAAGTGAGTGATAATTATAATTTACAATGTTTTAAGACAAGCATGATGTAATATGCAAAATAGGTAGTTTATTGCATTACTTTCTAAAACATTGTGAACAGGGGACGCCATCATCAGAATTATCCAACAGTCAAATATCAAACTCGTCTATGGTCCAAAGTATCTGAAATATAGGCTGTCCAAAAATAAGAATCACGTGGAAGTCCGGAGTTAGAGCACCTTGAGTAGTCGATGTTGTGAAGTTGCATGGGGATATTAATTTAATAAAAACCATTTGCCCTGGTTATGTGATTGGAAAAATCTAGGTTAATCATTAGAATAATACTATATGGTCAAAATATCTCAGAGAGACTCTACCTTTGAAGAGTCATCTTTTTAAATAAAATTATTATCATTATTTTTGTTAAAATCATAATAGGACTTAATACACCAGACGAACCAGCACTAAAAACAACGATATAAAATAAAGCACATGAAAATTCTAAAATATTGATTAGCGAAACGATTACCTATGTTAGCTTTAGCTCGTTCTGAAAAACAAACATGAATTGAAGCCAACTAATTTGGTTGACTAGTTTATGAATTTCCCTAAGACCTCGCCTCCAATATCGAAATGTGTCAGGAATTGTAGATTCTTCAGAAACAAGTTTAGTGAGTGCGACGTCCTAGCAGGCACGTAGACGGTTGTAAGTAGGTAGTCGTTTCGTTTTGCAAGCCGGGCGGCGCGCGCGCACGCGGGCGGGACGGCTTGGCGAGACGTGCCCCCATGCCATGCAGCGTTGCGCGCGCTTTCGTCACAAAAACTATGCCAAAGCTGGATGCTTTTTATCCTTTTGTATGGCAAAGCTTGTTGAAAATTTCATTTGTTTTGGACCCTATTCCAACCACATACGATTTAAAATAAGGCGGCAACCTAGTTGCCACTGCCATAAAAAGGGTTAAAGGGCAATACGGGAAAGGCACGTGAGGTAAATACAAAAGGTAGTTCCATACACTTGTAAAGTTCTAAAGCTGAACTATGGGCACTTATCAATTGAATTGACGACGTAAAATGTTTCAACTACAATTGCTTAATTGTTGGTATTAAACGACGACAATCTTCCTTTTACCATGCTTCGTAAAGGAAGACATTCATGACTGGGCCACTTCGGAGTCGAGAGAACTCTTTATCTACGAAGTATGAGTGCCTATCTGATCATTTTCGAAGGCGTTTTACTGTACTGTAAACATACTACCTACCTAGCTGTCCCGCCAGACGTTGTTCTGTTTTGTTCTGTACATCTAGTGTTTGGCAGGTAGAAATGATTAATAAGAGAAAAATAAATTGTGTTTTTTACTATATTCCTAGCATATTTTCATGTTTCTCACTTTTCTTACCTTCTCTGAACTTCCACCAACATTTCGCACTAGCCATTCTCGAGTTTTATCCAGACTAAAACTGTTTCATAACTTAGCAAGTTTTTATTGCTCCTGTCAATATTTGGGTAATTTCCATAGTGCCAATGTGACTTTACCATGTGATTATTGACAAGTTTAGCGATGTATATTATGGAATATGTGACTTTGATTATACATTGCTGTATTGTTTTAGTAGTTATTGCTTATTTAGATGAAACATTGGAGCAGGAAACCTACTTACTTCTGACTAATTTGTACCTGCTATGAGGAAAATCTTACGAAATTGTGGCGTTACGATGTAGAAAAGGAAAATTAATCTTCTGTAGTCTGTGTTTTCTGTTATTAAGACTGACTAACGTGTGCTTATATCACTTACTCAGCTGCTATAGGTAACTTCTACAATAAATAGGTACATCAAAAAAAGAGAATACCTATGTGCACATTTCAAAGAATCAACTAGAATATCCTCATCCACAATTTCACTATGGATTATCACTTTATGAGTGGAGCACTCTGTACAAGAACCTATTTAGTTTGTTTATAATTACTTAGCGGGTGGAATATCTGAACTTTTTTTTAACTAGATATACACGTATAAGCAACAAGAGCCATATTCATTGAAGAATGTTTAAAGAAATATCAAGTAACTAATGAAATGAATAGGAAAACCGTAGTTTAAGTTTTAGATGTTATCTGTACTAAGTATACAGGTTTTACTGGTCAGGTTGTAATTCATTGAATTGTTTTTTGTCAATAAATTAGATTAGATTAGTAGACTCTCAAAAGTACGTTCACATCTGCGATTTGCGGGGCATCAACTTTGGAAATTGTTCTTATGTTTGAGTGAATAGTTTTTTGGAGGTATGTACAAAGAGCGCGACAGAAGAGAAATTTAAAAAATGACGTGTGAATTTATAAAAACCCTTCCTAAGAATTGTTAGTTACGAGAGGTCACCATAATGACTTAGGTTAAGTACTTATGAGTCAAATCCAGACACAGGACGAAATGTTTGCCACATTGATACATTGGTCGATACTGGGGTTAGATATTCTTGCTCATAACCATCATCATAAAGTCGCTCGAACATAATACCTATCTGTCATAACATCATATTATGAGATTATGCGAACTGAGTATTAAGATTAAGGAAGATAACGAACATTTTAGAATATTTAAAATCGTTTAAATAATCTATTTTGAATGGCTGACATTGATTGAGAAACAATGTTTACAGGTGAATGAAACCATAAGTTATACAGATGAATCAATCATTAGTTTGAATTGGGTTGTAAAACAAGATATTATAGTATGCATTGTGACGTTGTCTGAGCGATGGACCACTGCGACCATTTCTAATCTATTGGGGATAAATAGTCTAGATCTATGTATGTGGATATTATGTACATTAATCCCAAAAAAGTGCTACACCTAAGTTATTATCCTTTAAAACCAGATGATGGTAACCGAATGAATTCCTAAACATTTAACATGCGAGAGACAAAAGAATGGCTGATTAGTAATGCTTCATGAAAAAGTAGAGTTTGCGGAGATACATATTAATGAAGGTCACCTGTCTTTCTATTTGAAAAAATAATAAAAAAAAGGTAGTGTAGGTATGGATTTGGGGCTGATCCTAAATATTAGAAACGATTTGTTTGATATGTACGGTCTACGGCATGACAGGCTGCACATTTCCGGTCAGTCTTCCTTTCTTTATTCCAAAGAAATGCCATTTGACAAAAGCAATATAAAAACCGAAAATGGTTAGCCTTGTGTGCCTTCAACTGTACTTGAACTGTGCTGTGTTGTTATTTTGTCGATAACTGTGATATTTACTTATTAAGATAAGATTAAAATGCAATCTTTACGTAAATCGGCTCAAAATAAAAAGTTATTGCTCCGAGGCGAACTTTTTCGAATTGTTTACTGTACATACTTCTAGTTTATTTTTCTGCAAAATTACGTAAGCTTCTTACACGAGTTAAATTAGACGCACTTTGTTACCTTGATTTAAAGTAGATGGGCATACCACCTCATTATAAATTGTAAGTATATTATGCTGTGTCTAGTATTATTTGTGTGTACTTTCATTTTTTACCTTGCTGTGAACTAAATCCTTGGCCATCTTTTCTGCACGACGACGCACTTGAAACAGTTGAAGCACTCAGTTCAGTCAGTGAGGAAATGAGTCAATACCTCCGCCGCGACGTCTTTTCTACAAACTCAACACAATAAAATACTTATCTTTGAAGTTACCACAATAATAATATAATCTTTATCTAAATAGAGACCGGGAGAATAATGGCACCGACTAGAATAAAGTTAATATTTATTGTCCTTAGGAATATTACTAGATAATAAATGAATTGAGTTTTATTTGCCGATAGGGTCGATTAGTGGGCCCTGCAGAACTGAACACGAGCTTCAGAGCTATTAGGTAACGCGAAACATTGACCGCTGGCACTAGACACGACACCGCTTGGATCCGTACCAACTTAGACTCAGTACTCTGTCAAATAAATAACTATTACATACATTATTTTCAATATTATTGACTAGTAAAGATAAGACTTGGTGCGCGGAAATCAACATCCAACTACTAAGTATCGTCTTTCTCTGACATTGGCTCGACATTCCGTTTCTAGCGGTTATTTAATCAAATTTGATGCTAACTAGATCTCAACTCAACTGATCAAATCTTTCAATTAAATTATATCATGGGAAGTCAATCGTAATAAAAAATGAACGAAAAATTAATAATACACTGAAAATACGAACAAAAATAAAAGAGGGTCATTATTAGTTATGTTTTACTTATTGCTTGCATTGATGTTAAAAATACACAGACACCTACTTCTCTTACCGGTTCGGTTTTATATAGCCAGAAATGACTCATTAATACTTAAAACTAGACTTGTATTTATTTCAAACACGAGATAAGACTGAATTATGTAGTTCAAAATTCGAACGCAAAACATGCATAGTTCTGCGTTGTGCGATATTTTTATGAATCCCTTATTCTGCTACGACTGGCACTGCTGCGAGTACCTCACCTGTCTAATTTACTAACGTTAACTGTTTTTATGCCTTGTGAGTGTTTATCATATTTGGATTATCGTTTTTTAATAATATTACTGTTCCTACAATCGTTTTGTGTAAATCAAATAAAAAAACAAAGGCCGAACCTGTGTTTCATCATTCTGCTTAACGGAATGCGGAAAAAACTTGAATAGAGAATTAAATTAACAACTGATTTTTAAAATTCACTAATCGATTAAAAATGCTGCAAGAAAATACTGAGTGTAAGTATGTAGAACCGGTAAAGGAACACGCGCGTATATACTACCTATGTTATTTAGATTTTATTCGACTGTGTAACCATTTCTTCAATTATTAACCTCCAGAAGTTTTATTAAAATTATGCCTACTAATTCAATTGGAAATAAGCGACAGAGTGTCAAATTAGGTACAACTTATAGGTTTACTAGCGACCCGCCCCGGCTTCGCTCGGGTGCAAAGGGATGTTATGTTATGGTACTTATACATATGAACCTTCCTCTTGTTGTGATGACGGACGTAAGTATATCGACTGATAAAACGATAATAGGTAACAGTTAGGTTCAAAAACAGAATCATCGATTGTTATAGTAAAGATAGTTCATTGTTCTTTATCAGTTGCATGCTTGTAAACTTTTATTAGCGGCACGATTAGCTCTTGAATTCTACTTTGTTATCTAGGTATATCTTGTTGCGTTTGTTATGGTATTCTAACAAAGTAATTCTACTTTATTGTCTATCTGTTATAAAATACGATTACAATAAATATGAACACCCTTATTCATAAAAACTTAAACAGCTCTTCAACAACACTTTAGCTGTTGTATTGCTTCGTCTCTTTCAATCTTGTTGCTGCCGCCATTTGCAAGTAAGTAACATAACACGTCAATTGCTTAAACTATGCTTTAGCGTTGCGTTCGTTTTTATAAATAAGTGGGTAAATGTTTAGTGTTAACTGTCTGATCAAATGAGCAAAAATCACTTTTTTGGCTCATTAATAAATATATTTCATTGATGAATGATAAATGAATAAGATCTTTCATTCCTATACATTTTACGTTTAATTTCCTGGGGGTTTTTTGCATAAAGAACGTACCCACTATGTTTCTGAATCTGTCCAAGGTTTTTAAGTCATACATTAATAGTTGATAAGTAGGTAATTATCTTGTGAGTTGTTTGCAAAAGATCGCTTTTCAGCGATGAAGACGCACAAATTGTACAATTGTTCATTTCTGTTGTTTTGGTGTGCATTAAAATATATTATATACAGTGTGTTTGGGAACCGGTGTCCGACCCGTTAAGGTGAAGTAATATGATCTATTTTATGAATAAATCCACCATAATTAAGCACTTTCAATTATTCATTTTTTAAATTTTTTTTAATTTATTTCAGGTAAATTTTACCTGCGTTTCAAAGGGTCTCTGATGACAGGGTGATATTCAATTTGTCACAACTTCTAAACTATTTTACTTGGAACTTTGATTTTTACTTCAGTGTTTAGGTGATGTCTTTGGGTATCCAAAAAGTTAAAAATAAATGTATGTTGACAGTTTAGTTTTTCTGAAAAAAAAAAAAGGAAAAAAAACTAACAAATTCTATCACAATTTTCAAGTTCAAACATTTTTTTGAGGTATTTTAAGGGAGTTATGAAAAAATGCTTTTTTGTTAGCTTATTGCCTACTTTTGTAGCTGTCCAACGATACCACTTTTGTGACTGTAGGACCTCTAAATCGGCAGATATTGCAAACTAAAATAACCCACCCGTACTCCCGAGAAAAAAAAATTAAAATGGCGGCCATTTTAAAACAACTGGGGCAAAGTGCTTAATTATGGTGGATTTATTCATAAAATAGATCATATTACTTCACCTTAACGGGTCGGACACCGGTTCCCAAACACACTGTATATGTATCTATCTTTGTTTTGTTTAGTAAATTTGATAGTCACTTAATTAAATGAAGTAAGACCCAGTTATGAACGCAATATGATTGTGCTCCTTGTATCAAAGAAATACTTCATCGTGATTGAATTATTTAGCTATATTACGCACTCGTTAACGATATAAAATCAGACACCACAAATAACAAGATAAAAGTGGTTAAGCATAAAATTGCCCACTTTCTGTGCAAACGTGTCATACCCATATCAAATAACGATCATAATCGCACTACATTTTGCAAATTTTGATAGTGAAATTACTCAAACCTTTTTTTTACCAGAAATACCGAACCTCGAAGGCACTTTTTTTGTGCCAATCTTTTGGCATTTTATGAATTCATGCGTCAATAACCTTAGTAAAAAATTTGTTTACGTTCGATTTCTGGCTGGGTTGTGAAATAAATGAAAAAATATTAGGTTTAAGGAAAAGCAAATTCACACAACATCGTTACAACAGGCGCCACCTAGTGCCGCTCACACACGGCACGACGTAAACTTAACGATTCACGCTGAATGGTTGTTCTTGTTTATCTGAGAATGCGTGCTGCAAACCTTGTAACACAGATGGCAGTTTTGCCTATTTTTACAGATAGTTTAGGAATGTTGCACTGTAGCATGAGCACTGTAGTAGATTACGATCGGTTAAAAAACGTTGACTGGTCAAGCAATCAACAAATAGTTATTGAAGTTTTTAACTAGATTATTGTACTTTCAAAATAATATAACACTTTTTAAGTGACGCGTTAATGTCTTTTGTTAGAGCGATTTTTTATCTACGAAAAAAATATTAAGGCTTTGCTGCGACCCTTGCCTTGGTCTGAACACATCTGTAAAATCGAACGGTTTCCGATAATTCTATCTTGAATAAAGATACAAACGACAAACGATTACATAAGTGAATCTTATGTAATCGTTTGTTTGACACATATAAGACACTACTGCGAGTTTAGATGCTGAAATTTAGAACATAACTTTTTAGTTAATTTTATTCCGTAAGCAACTGCTAATAAAATATTTTAGAAATTTTAATGGCAAAGGAGGAAATGGTAGGAGTGGCTTCATATGATTCAAGCGGACGAGCTCCTGGCGAAGTCTTGTATTTTAAATTTCAGTTTAGCTTTGGTCGAAAATTCCGAGCCAGTTAGCAGATATTGAGGTGCCCGTGGCGCAGTTGTGATAGTGGATCGGCAACGATCGCTGTTATAAAGCAGCACACGATTCGAAATGGGATGGGTGACCATTCCGAACGAAATTCAGTGATTTTCGTTATTCCTCATAGTTTAGGATTTGGCCTACCACGCCCACTAGAAAAGCTCACCTTGTATAGGCCGTTCATGTATGTAGCAGATATGATTGAATACTCACTTAAATCACAAAAAACAATGAGTTTGCTGAGCTAATAATAGTTTGGTTTTTGTTAACACATGCACTGTATCTATTTATTATTATTATATTTATATTATTAATTTTATATTATATTATTAAATTAGCTTGAATACCGTACTTACAGTTAGCATCAAAATGATGGGTCATTTTGATACCTCGTTGATTTTAAAAGTAGAGAGAGGTAAACAACACTCTACTACCAACTAACTAGAGGTAACCTAATACTCTCGCAAAAGTTTTGCGGTGGTTCACTTGTAATACTTTATTACTTAATGCAAATAAAACAAAGTGTATAAAATGTTCTATGCATAACGTGAAACAGGCAGATACTTTTGTAAAAATGAATGGTAAACCTTTAGAATTCACGGTTTCCACTGTATTCTGGGAATTACTGTGGATTTTAAGTTACAGTGGGGTCCGCATTTTACAACCCTGGCAGGGAGACTTAGTTCAGCTGATTTTGCAGTAAGAAAGATAAGGCTCTTGACGAATGTTGAAAATTGCTAGATTCGTTTATTTTAGCTACTTCCATAGGATTATGTCGTATGGTACACAACTGTGGGGCTCAGCGGCAGAACTTACACCATTTTTGTTCTTCAAAAAAGAGCCATCCGCTCTATTTACTGCCTTAGACCACGCGACTCGCTTTGGGAGGTATTTAAGGATCTCCTTAAATACCTCTCAAAGCGAGTATCTATCTAGATATTTTCATCTTTTCAAGAAAAAAAGGGATGTTCATAAATTAAATACTATAAATGAAGCCAATTTAGAATCCCTAATCTTAGACTACACAAAGTTGAAAAAACATTTGTTGGCCAATGTATATATTTTTTTAATTAGATACCTCAAACTCTTATTGAGCAGCCTCTTCACAAGTTTAAGCCACTGGTTAAAGTGAAATTAATGAAAAGAGGTTACTATAATGTAGAAAGAGAGAAAGAAAGACTATTCTAATCAAACAAGATTGAAAAGAGTAACTATCGAGGTTCTTGCCGGAACCTTCTCGATAGAAGCAACTTCCGAACCGGTGGTAGAGTCACTTTGTTCATTTAGATTTTTGTTTTTCTGTCTTGGCGTGTCACTTTACTTTTACACATCAATTTTCATATAAATTATTATTTTTATTTTTTATCGCTAAACAACCGATACAATTAAACAAAGATCATTACGGGTTATTCCAACATTTGTAGTAACGCCTTTCATCAGAATAAAATTAATATTGTGGAGAAACACACTCCTGCAGATAAAACAGAGTAGGCGTCTATTCAATACAATAATTATTCTCTATTAGAAATAAGTTTTCAAGGTAAGTACCGCTTGGAAGGTGACCGTGGCGCAGTTGTGACAGTGATCGGTAACGACCGCGTTGTAAAGCAACACACGGCGGGTCGGAAATGGGATAGGTGACCAGCCGGACCGAAATTTTGTATGTGTATTTCGGGCATCTCCGTGCTTCGGAAGGCATGTTAAGTAATTAGCCCGGTTGACGTCGCTAGATGTCGGTCGTTCAGCCTAGTCAGGGGCCTTAGGGTGGCTTGATAACATCTGACATTAAGGTTGCTCACTAACCTTGCACCTCTTCGACTATCCGCACTGAGCCCGCGTGTTGGAGTATGGCTCGTTCCACCTCATAGTTGAGGTGAGGCCTGTGCCTAGCAGACGTACTCGTATATAGGCGTTATGTTACCGTTTTATGGAAAGTATAAATAATCATTATGATAGATTTCCACCTACATCACTACATAGTATCAAACAAAGTCGTTTTCTCTGTCCCTATGTTTGCTTGAATCTACGAGTATGTACTATAAAAATATGTACTGATTTTGATGCGGTTTTTTAATAGATAGTCATCGAAGAGGAAGGTTTATATGTATAGCATAACATACCATAACATAACATCCCATTGCACCCGTGCGAAGCCGGGACATGTATTGTTATTAGTCAATGGTAAGCACAGGGGCCTTATTACGATCTTTTTACAGCTCAGTTTTAGCTCAATTTGCGTCTTATCATTCATTGAAATTTGACTAAAATATGCAAAATTGGTTAATAGTGTCAAAAAAAATTAAGGTTTTTTTTGACACTATTAACCACACAAAACACGACTTGTGTCGGTAAATATGCAGCTCAAAAGCTGAGCTTGCGATTAAAACTGTCAGGTTATAAGAGATTGTAATAAGGCCTCCAATAGTTAATTTGGTAAATAACATACAACTTTTAAACCTTCCACCTTCTCTTGTAGGACATTTGAAATAAGTTGAAGCCTTGTCGAAGCGCGTGCCAGTGCCTTGTACGTACACAATAACCTTCTGCCTGCCACCAGGTGGAGGTGCTGATGCACACCCTTGCCAGTTCTAATGATCTGCAATCAGTCCTTATTATGGCTCCTTTCGAGGGCGAGAAAGTGTTGAGTTCGAGTACCTTGTGGTTATTATCGGTAGGAGCAGGTACGAGTACGACATAACCTCAACGTTCCGGGGTGGTGAGTTGAACTGGTGTAAAAGGAGATACCACATACTAGACTAACATATCTAAGTAATTCGCCTGAAAATCGCAAAGTCGATGAAATCATCGCCTTCAGAAGTAAGCGGAATGTTGTTAAGCGTGGGATGTGAACCTAGTTGATGCGTACTTAAACTAATTGAGCGTGCGCGGCCAGAGATGCGTCCACGTCCTCTTCGCCTGCGCCTGGCCGCCGGCTCGGACGCCGTAACTACACCAGGATCAACAAGGTCAAATGGTGATAAAGAAAGTTAACTACAAATCTTTATTGGGGGTGACAATATCTCATTAAATATTGGTCCAAGTCGTCTTCAATCTGGCTAATAACTGCTACCTACGTAGTAGTTTGCATCGCAACTAGGACAATGCGTATCTTGTCTAGATAGCATGAAGCTCAAGTTTAAATTAATTAGGCATTTTCATTCGAACTTATTGGTATCTATAGGCCCTTTATAAAGGCATAGACATCTTTTCATGTAAAAAAATAATAACTACCTCAACATAAAACAAAAAGTTTAATCATTCTTTACACGTATTCCAATGAAATTGTGAATTGGTTGTAAATCTCTTTTTTTGCTAAATCCTCGGCATAGTTTCATTTTGTTTAGATTGTAAACTTTACATGTAAAGAATAGCATTTTCTATAAATAATAACGAACATCCTTCGAAACACAGCGGCTCTGACATTATTCCGCAGATTGTAAATCTGTTCCATTCTAAACGATCTAAACGTTTCAGCTAATGAATGGGTTGCAACAAGTGCGGTCGACAGGTAGGGGCATAATAGCCGTAGCGCCCAACCGTAGCGTCCTCGGCGACGCGACGCGTAGCGCGTGCGGCGGGCGGATGCGCGCGATTCAGTCCATGAGCGACTTTCGATGCGTGCGCGCACCCGCCCTCGCCCGCGCTCCATATACTACGAAAGTTATGACGATTCGCGCGGTCAAAACACCCTTACTAAAAATTAATTAAATTTAATTAATTTCAAGGCTAGTTAAATGAACCGATAAGATCTCTGTGTAAGACTGATAATAATGTGATATTGGTGTGCGAATGTGGCCATGTTCGGATGACAGTGCGCAGGAGTGGAGCCGGTGGTGGAGCACAATGAGCGCGCCGCTGAATTGGCACAAATGGCTAGTGTTGTCGCTGCTCGGATTGGCTTTGTCCGCTCGGCCAATTGGATGCGATTACAGTTCCATCACCGAGAAATTTGGAGCGGAAGCCGTTGCTCGGTGCAATGAAAAATGCCCGTTCCAGGTCTGGTGTTGCTAAATATTATCTGCATTTATCCTAGGGTCTAGGTACAGAATCAAAAGTGTCTCTTTTTAAATAAAATCCAGAGGTGTGTGGTGGCATTCAACTGGTTTAAAAAAAAGTTAAATCAAAACAATGGTTTATTTTAAAATAAGCAGTGAGCATATTATTCATATAGAGTTAACCATTGAGGCACCTACATTTTAAAGTGTTTCCTAAAGGTACATCAGTTATATTATTTCTTCCCATAATACGTGTAAACGGTTCACTGTGTTCTTTTTTTAACCATAAATTATATCTTGATGTTTAATTTCAAATAACTATATAAGTACTCCGTTTTTCCACAACGTACCTAGAGTATTTGCCTGCACTTTCAAATTTATATTATTTATTAAATTATTCAATCTAATAAGTTAAAAAAGGTGCGCGTCTGCTTTTTCAAGTCTTCGGGTCGATCTAATACTTTTTAATACGATTATCATCATGACCAATTAAACATTTTGAAGGTTTGTTTATAAATAATGTTATATTACGAGTCATGTAGAGTAGATTGGTTAAGTTCCTGTTTCCCTCCAACCAGAAGTAAATGGATTGTTGTTTGTACAATCCATTGTTATAAAATAGCTGTTGTCTAATAATGAAATAGCTGTTGCCCATTCGCGTAGAACTAGCAGCTATTAGCTTAGCTGTAGCTTAAAGTACAACTTTGTACAGTACGAAACAGTTTTCATTTTTTATTCAAAATAAAGATATATAGTTTGCATTTGGCTAACTTCATTTTAATCTATAAAAACAATCGCACACACACAAATTGACAGCTAGTCCTGCGCCTGTATCAGATTCAAATGATTTTCATTCCAAATCGTTTTACCATCAGGCCATAATCGTTTGGCTATCAGGTTTTTGCACTGTGGCCCTCGCCCTGCCATTTCAACCTCCTTACTGCTTCGGTTAGAGCGATAAAGCCGCCCAAATTGTACGTTACCATTTTGTAGTTTTTGGTGTGCAAAAAAAATATATTTCTAATCTATTATCTATGCTGTTAATCTATATTCTACGAATTACATTATTCCTGACACGATCTCGTAGCGAAATTTGAAGCATAGCAAGGAAAATGAACATGTATGCTTAGATGAAAAATGTATAACAAAGAGAACTTTAAACAATTATTAGCATTTCTCGATCGAGCGTGGACTGGTAGAGAATGCTTTGATCATAATGTTCGCCTTTTATACTATTGTGTGCCTTTGAGATAATATGAACAATGAAATACTTAGTGACGATATCATTGAGTCATTGACAGAAAACTGTCAATGAATGAGAGACCTTACCAGTGCGCGGATGATCGCGTTTGATATTATTTGTTTGCGGCGCGGGCGCCGGTTCAACGCACATCTAAGTAATTGTAGCAATTAGCGATCGTGTAATCAACGCACTCGTGCTAAATATAGTCGGCGTCCCTACGTGTACGACCACTACGCTGGATGCTCAAACTTTGGCCTTGGGCCTTGTCCCACAAAAACTTTCATCTATCTAGTTAGTTACAGAACATTTAACGATATGGATCATTAACATTTCGTATAACTGAATCACTTTCGAATTGTTTCAAATAAATAAAAAGCTGTGCATTAGGTTTAACTGTAATGATTGTATAAGCATTTGCTAAATAAATAAATAATCATATGATTTTTCGTTACTACGGTAAATAGAACGATATTCTAGAATGAGTTGTTATGATTGCAAGCAAAACGTGGTTTCAACCGCTTGATTTGCCTTTCTTTTTAATGAAATTGGTAAGATGTAAAGCCATCGCTCCAATAATAATTACTAGACTTTCTAGTGAACGCTTTTATAGTGCAATCCCTTATTACTTAATTGCTACAAAAATGTAAGCGCTACATTCTGAAAACATCAATCTTGATTCTTATGCTTGCCTGTATGTTAAGCCAGCCCTGTTTGTAACCATTTATTCTGCCTCGAGTCCCTTGCATCACTCTTGTCGCACCGACCAGTGAAAGAGCCATTCCACGCCCTTCTACAACTTACTTAGTTTTAAATCGAATCTGTTTATTGCTATGGACCAGAACTCTTAAAAAAACTTGTAATCAAACACCGCTGCGCTATCCATTGCATTCGAAAACGAGTTTGTGAAGGCTCTGTTCCGAAAATCCCACAGCGCCGACCGCAGGCATCGAGTTTCGGCGCGAAGCCCTACGCGCTCCACTCGCCATCAGAAGTGTCCGGTCGCACGCTCGCAAAAACTGGCCGAATCGTAACATGGGAATCGGGATATATTGATTTTACCTGACAGATTTAGGTATTGTGTTGAGACATACTGACCGCCTAAATTGTACATTGGCTCTTAAATGGTTTCTTCTTTGTTAATTTCTCGTTAATGTGTTTGTGTGCAATAAAGTGTTTCTTATCTTATCTTATCTTATACTGTTGCCGGTTCTTCTCAGTACAGAAACAACTTTCCGATCCGGTGGTTCACATTTATTTAAGTACAGTATATTTATTGTTTACATTTAATATTATGGTATTCATGTCTATTATTAAGTATGTTTTGTTTGTTAATTAGATTTGACGATTTAAAAGTACTCTGTAACAGGTCTATTTAAATAAAGCTATTTTTGATTGATTGATTGTTTGACAAGCATGTGTGAAAACTTGCCCTAAAAATGATATAACTAATGATTTTTTTGTTTATCAAGTTATTTATTGCTCTATCATAATTAAGTTTATTATAGGTAAACAATGGTTTAACTTGAAAGTAGTCGCTTGTCTGGATGTAGAGCTGCCATTTTGCTATTTTTTGACATTTTATTAGATTAGGTATTAGAAATTCCAGTTCTTAAGTAATAGGTACCAGGTTTTCAAATTAAAGATATTATGTAGAGTGGTCATTAGAAACTGCCAGTTTGTGCAGTTTTTTTTTGTAGTATTAGAGAAAGAATGAAAAGTACCTACACTGTAATTATGTAAATTACTTATTCCTATTTTAATACACTATAACAAAAAAGAAATGAAGTCTATTTGAAACACTTTCAGACTTTAAATCTTCGTTGAGCATAAATTCCGATTTAGAAATTGACTAACTTTTATTAAGTTAACAGCCTTAAAGCTAAAACGACAAGAATATAATATTAAATACCAATTACCGTTTATCAGGCTGGGTACTGGGTTGAGCCTGCGCGATTGATGTTGTACGCTATGAATACTGAGCTAATAGGTATGTTTATTTCTGCCAAACTTGTAATATGACGGTTGATCATATAATAAGAGCGCGATATCAATAAGAGCGCCTTTAAATCATAGGTGAGTAGCGGCAGGTAGCACGTAAAGGCACGGTTCGGTGCGCACGAGCCGACCGCCGGAACTCTGCCCGTGCCTCCGCTGGTCGCATCCTTTACGACCGTTACAAAAACTAACCCAACGGATCCAAATTATCCTTTTTATGTCATCAATGTCTTATACAGGTTGCTCTTGATAAGTATAACAGTTACGTACAGCATACTTTTCTGTATTGCATAGGTAAGAATTTCGTCCTAGCTTTATTGGCAAATCTAACCACGACCTGTACGACAAACCTTTCCACGTTTTTGTGATGCTTTAATGCTTACATCCTACCTAAATCAAACTATCCTTGTGTTTCACATATCATAGGTAAGTAAGGTATCTTAATATCGTAAGTGATAATTACATGAATAAATTAACAAACTGTTGTTGTCCTTTTTTTACGAAAAAAAGTCCCAAACCATAAATTTGGAACATTTTTTTAAAGTCGATTTCCTCCATTTAGCAGTATTTTATTTTCAAAGTAATAATATGTAATGTTCACAGGAACTTAAATAACAAGTGAGTGCGAAACAAAGCTCGTAAAGTTGATCCAATCGTTTGATTGGAAAGTAATGAGAGCCACTAGGTTATGTTAAATTTGGCTCATTTCAGCTGGTTTGTCACCTTTTCAATTACGGTATTTAAAAAAACAAAAAGGTTTCTCTTTGTATGACAAATTCTACCCTAATACCTTATTGTTTCCAATATTATGAAGGACTAATTAAAATCCATGAAAAAATAAACAAAGACATACTAATTGACGAAACACACACATGTATTTGTATTGATAAACAAATATATTTTTGTAGAAAATGATAAAAGATTATAAGACTAAAATTACCATATTGTGTGTCTTTCTTTACAGAATCGAACTGGAGATGGTCATTTCGATGTCAACTGTGGATCGGAATGCAGTGTACAGCAGGTAAGATTCACTGTTTTATCACATGTGTGAAATGTTAGGTAAGTCGTATTTAAATTACAACGGGGACGAAAGAATCAAGCCGACTGGCTTATGTTCTTACATTACATTATGGTGTTATACCAGAAGGGTAACACTTGCATCTTAAAGAATCTTTTCAAACCTCTCTTCAAGATCCTCAAGAAGATCCTCTCGCATGACTCGATGCTTCATCAGGAGAGCCTGTTTAGGACTTTATTACCTCCCTTATTATCAAATTGCAGTTAGGTGTTAAAAATTAAGGTACAAAAATTTAAACTTTTCGGTTACTAGCTAATTAATAAAGCAAAGAGATCTCATTAAATATGAAGATAATATGTTTGTTGTCGTAAATCACAAAATATAATCGTTCTATAATCGGCTCGAATCTACATTTTAATATTTACTACAAATTGTGATTGCGTACTACTAATTGGGTATCTATGGTCGTTAAAATTATATGACAAAAACAACAATATTTTTCTGCCCCACGCAAGAACTCATAAAATATTCTACGAGTAGGTATTGAGATAAGGTTACAAACATACAGTTTACATTTATTGGCTGTTGGCTAACCCGAATTCACAGTTACACAGATTGGAAACAATTTTCAATCTCCCGTTATTTTATTACGTAAACATGTAAAAAAATATATCACTTCACCATATCTTGTCTTGAGATAAAAAAACAAATATTGCTGTTCTGTTTTTGTGGGCAATTTACGTTTTGTTTGATAAAATAATGATTTATACCTTTTTTTACACTCACGCTCTGGCCGTCCTCAGTTTTTTTAGTGACCGACAAATCAGACAAGGCAGTTTGTCAAAAAAAAAAAAAAGTTATTGGAAGCGTCCAATCATTTATTCTTCAGTACATTTCCTAAATGCTTCGGATATTTGTGTATTGCCAAGGTGAACCGAGATGGTTGCCATACAAAATAATTACTGTTAACTGTTATAAGTTTTATAATTACTTTCAGATAGCTAAATCGCATTTCAACTATGACCTCAAGTGCGATATACGTTATTAACTGAATACTGGTTCAAAAACATATGATAAGTTGCACATTAAGATTAAGTGCGAATGTATTTAAAATGTAACGTTCGTGCTATTTCTAAGATATTAAAAACACAATCTTCTAGGTAAATAATTTCTCATTGGATTACGTAGCCAGTAAAGTGAGCTCTGTACTGAATATGGGTCAACTATGAACTTGTTTGTTTGTGGCCATAACGAATGAATTGGACCGTGTTACAGTCAAACAAGAGGGATTCCTAGTGTCTTTGTTTAAGTTTTCGCTCGTTGAAACTAGTACCTGCAACCTGTTTTAGTTTTAGTCCAAAGTAACAAAGCGTGAAAAGGTAACCTACTAACATTTTCAAGCACAATATACCTATAACTTACTTGTCTAAAACACACTGTTTTGTAGTTTAACTGACTTACAACATAGACAGTGTGAAGATCAAAACTCTGTTATCCATCATTCAATGTGAACAAAAACTGACATAAAACGTAACGTTCCCGCCAAAGTCTGACAGTTAATGCTGTTTAACGTCAAAATTATCAGTTGTGCCCAATTTACGCGGCGGCGCGGGCGCAAAAACGCTCAAGTGGGCTGACGGGGCGCGCACCCCTGCTACTACAAATGGACTCAATTGACTTGTTTCCACTTATTATTATTTGTTAACTTATTTATGTCATTTGACTTTAAGCGACCATAAATGTAGTACAAATGGTGAGTTATTCAAAGATTTATTGAAGTGCATGTGAATGATTCTCATTCTACCCTACAAATAGGTTTGCATGTAACGTTGATACCCATTTATTGCCTGGCTGTTTAATTATTTATATAAAGATTGTTCACTATTTAAGAAGTTTGTTTAGAAGTTTAACTCGGGAAGTGTTTCGTTTACGGGCCCATCACTCGGCAAGATGAGAGGTGCAGTACACGTGCCGCCCGCCCTGCGCTCGCGCATGTCTCTACATTAGTAGATGTTATGTTCATACGTGCTTCAGTTTGTTTATGTTCGCACTTTCTGTTCCATTGCTCATTAACACCTTAGTTTACTTCACCAGAGTATACCTTTCATCTATTAATTAATTCATGGAATTTCATTTCCGGTGTTTTAAATTATGTATACTTCCTTACTACCATGTACGAGTACTACAATAAACTCCTAGTACTAATATTGGCCTTACTTACATTACGTCAAAACCTCTGTAGACATCTGAGGCTATCACTCCTAATAGTTTGCTCAAATGATTAACGCCTCTGGCGAATGTGATTTCCACTCCGACTACAATAGTTTTGAGCACCGCTGGATAGTTAAAATAAAAATAAATAAATAGCCTTGGACATTATTCCACACAGCGCCATCTAGTCCCAAGTGGGCTAATTATAGTCCGTTATTATGGATACTAGACAACGGATAAACATACTTAAATACTTTTTCTTTTGTAAATACATACTTAATATACATAGGAAACACCCAGACCAATACAAACAGTCATGTTCATGCACACAAATGTTTGTACTGTGCGGGGATCGAACCCGCGACCCTTGGTGTAGTAGCCGACTTCTCAACAATTACACCAAGACGGTCGTCAAGTTGGACCACCGCTGAAATCAATTTGACAGCAGTCACTAAGAGATAACGTTAAATTCTTTCACGCAAATCTAATCAGTTCCTGATACCAAGTCGAAAAATCTCCCTGTATAGTTCCTTTTTAATTTCGGACGTTTTGCCCCCGTGACCAATTGCTATCATTTTATAATAACGACGTTTTGCTCTATACAAAGATTTTGCTTTAGGGACCACCCGCTCCGAATTGGGCCACCTGTGGTTTGTAAGCGACTTCAAAAAAGGAGGAGGTTATCAATTCGACCAGTGATATTTAAAAGACAGGTTATGTCAGTACAGTCAGTACTGACGAGAAGTCAGAAATTGTCCCCTGGCGTACCTACCTTTAATTGGACCGTGTGTACAAGATTTTACTAGAGCGTAAACGAGACAGATACAAATATTGTCTCAAACTGTCAATGCTTTGCTTAGGTGGGTAAAAGTCCTGATTTCGGGTCACTTTTTTAGCATAAGTAAATCTGTCTTTGATTATAATATCATTAAATTCGACTGTAGTTTTCATTGAAAATTATGCAAATTGATGTTTTTTTTCTTGCCTACCTATATGTTATATGTCTACTATTTCAATCTACTTGTTCTTGTCAGCAAAACAAATAAATCTTAGAGTAATTGGATTTAAGTCATTTTTTTATTTATCCTACATTGACTGGGCTGGGTAGTACTCCAAACATTTTTGGGCATCTGCTTTAAAATCTTAGAAGAATGAAATCTTTCTTCTGTGCCGCTGTAATTGCAGCTCTACCCGAGGATCATGCATGAGCCAATGCCCTCGACATTTGATTGCGTCTGTCCGCTGGTCATCCACCATGGCGGGTGCGCGCTGCATGGGCCATGGGGCTCCGCGCGGACGCAGGGGTCGCGTGAGACTCGTCGCCGGATGCGCGCAGGAAGGAAGCTGCTAGTTGCCACTGCGCTCCCCCATCTCTATTTTAGAGTTTATTCGTTTTAGTCTATCGTTTTATGGACTTGCAAAAAAGGTCGCTGACATTGCTAAAATCTTCGATCAAATGGTACATGAAAAGGCTTTCCGAAACGGTAGGTCAAAACGGTCAAATGAATCTTACTAAAGTGTTAGTCAAATACTATAATTTTTATAAATTTTCAGGCGCTCTAGACTACAAAGTCATGAATCATTAGTTAAAATTAGAAGGTAGAAGCCGAATTATTCAATAAGTGAAACTATTGCCGTGGATAACAAGATTTCGTAATTAACATACGACTGACAGGTTGACTGATATACAAAAATCTGAACAGAAAAAAATATTCTTACTTACTTTTTATTCATCTTCAAAATAAAAACTATCCAGTACAATTTAAAATGCACTAAAAAGTAACAAATAATTGCGTATTACTTAATAATCAACAAAAAAAAATCTACGCATCGTCAGCAAAAAAACCTTAAGCCTTTATATAAATTTTTACATCATATACCTACCTTTGTTTATGTAGATCTATTGATGTTTTCTCAGCACGTTTTTAAAACTTAATTCTCACGAAAACAATATGAATGTTTTCTAAATGAAATGAGGCATGTCCAATGAAACAGGTAGGTGCACATGGGTGCGCACGGGCCACAACGGTGTAGAAATGCGCCTGCGCTCGGAAGCCGACAATCACGCGCCGGAAGTTAAAAGTCAACCTCATAAGTCACATATTATTACACATTCATTTTATGAATGTACCCTATTAGGGCATTCTACTTCGCATATAATTTTAATATTAAAAATAGGTCTTGTAATGATTAGATTTCGATTACCTGCTCAACCTTTGACGTTACCAACAGTTTGTGCTCAGATTCCTTTCATATTTTGTTAATGAAATTGGAAATCCTAGTATTTCCCTAAATACCATTTTTATAAATGCACCGACCAAAACCAGTGATTAGGTAAATAATTAAAATAAAATGTGCGATATCTGAAGTTGTTTTAATTAAACTTAGAAATTGTCAAATTAGAATAATTGAAATACGTGTACTTACTAAATTATGCAGTGAGACCGGTATGAAAACCAAACTTACAATTTGTGAACGCGAGACTGTGGGAATTTCCGTAAATGTACAATAATTTATTCATGTAACCAGTAGAGCAAATCCATCAAAACAATGTTTTCAAGCAGCGGAACTATAATGAGACCGGCCATTGACTTACGTCAGGTGCGTTCATGAATATTCTGAATTTCAATAGGTAGATTTTAGTTGAACTTTGTGCGGTAAAGTGATAATGATATTACATTAAAATATTTAATGAGATCGGCTGTGTGCCTTATGGGCATGGGGCATGTTTATGAGATGTCCGAAGTTCACACGAGAACTTTCTCCGAAGTGCGCGTGCGCGTACTCACCAATTACTCTCATAATTGAAATATGGCGATATGAAGACCGCTGAGCCCTTCCATTAGCTAATCAACGCTGATTATGTTTGTTCATATTTTCTGGCAAGTAAGAATTCTTATGGTGGCCGCTTGGCTTGAAGTGTAGAACTCCAGATAGCAAAGAGTTTCGTTTTTTTTTGGAAAAATGCCCGGGTTTTTTTAGTAAGCTTAGGTTAAGCCAATATTCTTCCTTCAATTGTGAAGTAGGCAAATAATTCACCTTGCAGTGAAATGACATGTAGGGTATGTAATTACTTCAGGGGAATTCACTTTTTTCTCTTTCATGTGCAAGATCATCATGACTAAATGACTTCCTAAGCAGGCTGTTTCTGTTGGATTTGGAAAATTCTTTCTCGTCTTGATTTACTATTTCAGGAGAGATAACAACAAGAAGTAGATACTGATGATTTAAGAGAGATCATTTTGCCGCCATTATTTAAATTCCAGTTTTTTTCCCAGTATTTTGTGTCGTAAAGACTGGGTAAATCCCAGTCTTTACACCTGTTTGTAGCAAGCAAATAAAGCAAGGGAATAGATGAACTGAAAAATAACGAAAGTGAATAATAGTGCTCATGTTTCATTGGTTCTCCAACGCTATAAAGTGACCACTACTACCTTCACTCTTTATCTTTAACACAACAATTGCTGGTGTTATTTTTAGCCTCAGGAATTCCTATACGTAATTCAATAAAGGTTATTTCTGCTACTCAACTTTAAATTGTAGTTCCAGTTAGTGCTAGACACTGTTGATTAAGACCCAGACGGCTTAATTCTAGATGCAGCTTGAGACTCGAATTCACTATCTAATTTCCTGGTAGTAGCTGGACTTCATTTGGCTAACTAGATTTAACTGTCATGTTTTGTCAAACAAAAGTCTACATTATTTATTTCAAATAATAGTTTTTTTTCATAGTGGTGGTGGTTTGTATGCTGGCCTAACTACTAACATAATTAAAACAAACTTCATAAAAGGATACTGTTAACATAAAGAGCTGCACTCTGCTTTGTACCCAGCTAATTCCTATTTCCTCATTATATGAAATGCTCCCCGCCTGAGCTGCGCTTGCGCCCATTCAATACTTCTGCCCCCCCCTCCCCCCACCTCAGAGTTCGTACCAGTCCGCAGATCTCTGTCCATAATAACTCCAAGCCTTTCCCCTCCCCGCGCCCGTGACCATCCGCCCAACGAAATTGTCGCGAGTGCACTCAGCCACTGAAGTGTTATGATTTATTGTCCAATTTATTGTACTCTCGTCTGCACAACAAAAATAGAAGATTTGAGATACACATATCCCCTCGTTAGTTGGCGACAACTTCAATGAGTGTTTCCGTGTATTATCGAAAAGAAAGCGAAATCGATTATATTTCACGTTTGTTGGTTAATATTTATGTAAAAAAAGGAACGGTACAGAATGCGGTGGGATTCTTCCCAGTTTCTAAAAAATGCCGTTTTTTTTTTATCACGGTCAATTATTATAAGTACTTACTTACTCTTTCTCTTATTACTCCGTGATAAGAATCATTAATCCTGTCTATACGCATTCATTGCGAGTTCGATTACCTCTACGTCTTTACGTCTTTGAAAATCCTAGCTGTTGTGACACTTGTCAACGATCCATAGGAACTGAACTAACTAGGTAGCCTTTAGCACTGACGACCTCTAACCACTCGAACTTTTATCAAAACATAGGTAGAGTTACAGGTTTTGTTAAATAACATAAAATACAAAATAAAAAAGACGCATGTTTGCGTTGCTCAAAAGGAGTTTAAGAAATCTTCCTGTTCATTTTACTGATAACCAAAAACAAAAGACTAACGCCCATTCAGTTTGCCTGGTAGAGGCCATCCGATCGACACTAGACGGAATGGAGAGGAGAGCCCTTGAGCGCTCGAAAGAGCACTACGCGCGGCGGCAGGCACGCCAGCTCCGTGTGGGCCCCAATTTGCCTCGGCATTATCCAATTGTCGGAGACAAGCAGTTGGCGTGGGCTCGCTCGTGACCTGCTCGCGGATTCTGGATTGGTTCGGCTTTCAACTGTTTGCTATAAGATTCTTATCGCATATCGAAATAAGGAACGTTTACCCGTATTCAGTGACTACATACCTGCTACTGTAATAAATACTAAGATGGAGTAGTAACATGACCTAATGGAGTACTACTTGTCTCTGTAATTGTAAACGATGTTTAGAGATATCATCATCACGCCATAGTTTTACGTCAATTACCCATTACTGGCATCCTCGTTCGAGGTAATGGAAGCAAATTCTGCACAGAAGAAGCACATGATAACCATTTTGGGCACGTTGACCAGGTTTGGCTGTACATTTAAGTAGGGAGGAGAGGAGGTGTTACAATAAAAACAACTTATTAGATATGATTAAAGGGCCGATCCTGTAGGTAGAGCCCAAAGAGCGGATACTCCAGGCTAGATGTACAGAATACAGAAAAGGACCCGAATAACAATTATTTGCTGGCACAATAATCTATATTGTTGGCGTATAGAGAGGTAGGGTTTTACTTGCCGCTGTCAGTGCAAATATGCAACTTACGTTGACTGACAATAAGCCATTAGTATCTAAGCTGCAGTACAGTTGGCGCTGATGATTCATATTTTGCTTTATTGAGGTAAAGTGTACATATTCTGTCAAGTCTAAATATAGGAAGTAAAACGTTAATGGGCGTGTGTAATATTAATGAAAATGACACACTGATTGAAATAATATAGCACTAGGTATCACAATTTTGAGTAAAATACAAGCCACAATTTTATTGTGATCACGGTATCACCAGCTAATGAACTCGTGTAAAATGTCATAAAACGCGTTATTACAATAATCAACGACATAATGGATGAGAAGTCATCTCAAGTCATGAGGGGTCACGATCGTTAGAAAAACAGCAATCTCATATCGCTGGCGCCACAGACAAATGTAAGGTCTTAATTACCTAGTTAATTTAATTAAAAATCTGCAGTTGTTTTCACACGAAATATATCAACGACATACGGAGAATGGTCCGATTTTTGGTCAAGGGTCACTAAAAACAATCATCTCAATGGTCACTGCAATGAGACGTATTTTTAACCTCTTTATCTTTTTTGAGATATTCCATTTCGGTAAAAAAAAGTGTGACCCGGCAACCAATATTCATATTTAACTCTATTATTTTGGCTATTTCATTTGCTGAACTAATAAATCATTCTGCAACATAGTGTGTTAAATACTATACAGTGTGTCTGGTCACCGGTGTCGGACCCGCTAGGGTTCTGTAATATAATCAATTTTATCGACAAATCCACTGGTTTTTTTTCTCTTCTATTACAAAATGGCGGCCATTTGTTTTTTATTTCGCCGAACCGAAATTTACGATTCAAGTGTTTTTCAAAGGCTTTAATGGGAACTTTTGTCCTTTTTTTATGTCAACTTTTTGTCTACTCTTTCAGCTGCCAAACGAACCCTTTTTCATGCTTGAAGGTCCAGCACATCTTTAGATATTTCAAAATAAATGAACATACCTTGGTTCGGCGAAAAATAAATGACCGCCCTTTTGTAGAAAAAAAAATCAAAAATAACAGTGGATTTGTCGATAAAATTGATTATATTACAGAACCCTAACGGGTCCGACACCGGTGACCAGACACACTGTATATCTGAATTCTATTACGGATAAAAAGCATACCTACTTAATTTCGAAAATAAGTATCTGAAGTCTCTTTTTATGTTATAAATAAAACAATATGGTTAGGTACCTACAAGTTAAAATAAAATTTATTTGAATATTACAAAATAAAAGGTTGACTTCTTCTTTTGTGTGTGGAAAACACTTATTGTGACAGGAGAGGCTGCCCTACCCCAACAATACAATTTTCCTATGCCATATCTCAATATCGAATACACTACATAAGTATGTACATCTGCTGTGATGTGAATAAATTCCTACAGAGTTACCTATGTCCGCCTTAATTTTCATAGCAATACGTGTGGTTTTTCGGATTCATTTTATAATACTTTTAAAATGTTTACTGCCTGCTTAATAATATCTCTTTTCCAAGCTTTTAGTTATCACGATAATATTTGTGCTCTCCGCTAAACAAAATACTATGCTTACATACTTATCATAATTACCACTGCCAACCCAAACATCTTGCGAAATGTGAAAATAGGTAGAGTCAATACTCACTCAGATACATAACTTATCAGATTTATTCAATATTACGTAGGTTTCTTTCTAGATTTTAAAACAGTACTTTTCGTATTTTTAATGTCCGTGTTTTGCTAATTTAGCAGTGCAACGGTTTTTGAGATCCATTCAGAAACATTTTTGACGTTGCATCCAGGAAGTAGGCAGTTCCTAATTAAAAAGTACCCAAGTACATCCTGTGTAATTTCAGATTATACGTTCACCAATCATAACGCACATAGTTGTCCAAACACAGAGCAATTAACAAGCAAATTACCGGCGAGTGCTTTCACGCGCCCTCGTCCGGTGCGCCCGCGCTCCCAATTGAACTTCCGACTCGAGCAGTTTCCGAAATCGCTGCCAGTAGGGTTGACAAAAATATTTATTTTAAAATGCCATGTTGAAGTTGAAATCTGCTGTTATATGTGTTTTCTTCAAATGTAAACAATTCATTTTGTTTTAGGAAAATCAACTTCATGAGTTTCATGATATATCATGAGGTGTAGTGTATGAAAATTGTAACGGATCGTCATTTAGGAATCCCATTTCATCTATCTTGTTCTTAGTTAGACCGATATATGTTTAGTGCAATAAAAATAACAAACTCATTTCTTTTATGTAAACATATTCTACGATCATGTCATCTCAAAATGTCGAAGCATAGAATGTTTTTGTAAGTGAAAGGCTAAAAAACAGCCAAATAAGTGACAATACTGGCGACCCTAGAGCAATTCAAGTAAAGCTTAATCACCCGGGGGAGCTATTGTTTTGTTATTATTGCGGCACGAGACAGGATGCTGGCTAATTAGCCACTAATTTACTTAGCTAGTTTTATTGGCTTGCTGTTATTAGAACATTCTGTTAATGTCCGTCTACTTACGTAGACCGCTAGATTACGTATATTAGGATCATGTATGCATTAGTGCATTTACTTACACGTGTTAGAAAATAATTATTAATTAAATTTTGATTTTTGGTGCTTCAACGACATTTATGAAGCTCGTTGTTGTATTTGCGATATAATAAAAATATTCAATTGATTTAGGTATACCGAAGACAGTATCTTTATACTCTAAGTATTCTCATTGTAGAAGTACAGTTTTATTTAAACAAACATAAGCAAGCGAAGACACCGCGTCGTTCACAATAAATAAATTGAAAGAACAAATATTATTGTTTCAACAAGGATTGACAAGTTTACATGCGGAATGGGTCCGTCGGACGGATGTGCCATCAATTGGACATGGGACAGGGCGTGGTGTTGTGACAGCCATGGCGCGCCGGAAGAGCGCGTTAGCGAGGGCTGCGTGTGCGCACGAACGCTGATGCTCTGCAGGCAAGATTCCTGCATGAGGAAGCCCTTAAATATTGCATAACATGAAACCTTTTTATGTTATATTTTGAAACTAGCGATTATGGTAGAGAAAGTAGGTATTTTGTTTATTTTATCAAGAACCGTTTGATTTGCTTTACACGTACTTACCACTACTTGCTAAGTACAAAACATTACGCTCATAATATGACACCATTCATAATGAGCTCGTAGATAATACCAAGTAGAGTCATGTTTTGTGTGAATCTGAAGTCAAAATGTAGAGTTACTCGATCTTGTTAACTTCTGCGAAAAAATGAACGGTGCTTTTGTATACATCATATTTCCACTCATAGGCCTATGACTGTACCCTGTGACCACAAGCTGTGACGCTGCAGACGTGTGTCCCAGATCTGCGATGGTAGTGCGTGGGTCAGCGCTTGACCCGCAATTAACCGGCCGAAACAACCGCACAGATCGCTCGCGCACATTCATCTGCGGCTAATTGCTTCGCGCTTTTTTGTGATGACGGCTTAGAGATTCAGATATAAACCTCAGATATTTATAAATAACAAAATAATATGACATTAAATAGGACTAAATAATTAAGTAATTATCTAATTTAAAACGATAATATTTTATCTATTGAACTAAATTGAACGAGAGTCCGTTGACAGATCGTTGATAAGTTCATAATTGAGGTGAGGGACACCCACTGGGATGCTAATTGAATTTATCTAATAATTCCAACTTCAACACGCAATGATAGTCGTGTTTGTCTGGTCACGCTCGACGCGGTCAACACTATTAATGGCTGATATGTAGGGCAAAAACAGTTTAAGGCTCAATGATGCTAGTAATTTTTCAAATGCAAGAACTATTTACTTCTTTCTCCTATTTTTGCTAATCAGGATTCTAATTCTAATGGCCGGGCAAGGACGAATATGCATCATAGGCATGCTTAATTTTTTTTACTCATCCACCCTCATATATTTTAAACAAGGAATTGGAATTCAAAAGGCATAAACCGCTGGTCAGTATAGATACTATCAGTAGCAGTTCCCACACTTGTCTTTAGCAAGCCAATTACCAGGGTGGCTGACTGACCCACCTGCGACTTCCGCCGTCTTATGCGCTTGCCCCGTAAAGGTCGCCAGCCGACCGTGAAAATTCGTTACAACTCACAAGGAACTCCACGCAGCTAGTTTAAGAATCCTTTTTTATGTTTCACGCTTGAATCACGTGGATGTAGATCTAGCCCGAGTTCGGTTTTAATGTAGTATAGTGTAGTAGCAGCACCTTGCAGCTACCTAGAGCCGTACGGTGTGAAATGGTATATAAGACAAAAAATAAAATTGATTACGAAATTCTAAAACTAAAACATTGATCTGAAAATATTCTCGAGAAAAGAAAATTAGTAAATGCAATCTGCAAATTCATACCAACGCTACATGACAGTTAGTAAAATAGCGCATTAACGAAAAAAACAAGCAACAGATACAGGATAGAGCTTCAAAAGGGCACTCTTTGGAAATAATTCTCACGTTCTCACGCAAAAAATAACAAGAAACAGAACATGAAAGTTCTCGACATCGCACAAACACTCGTGTTTTGTATTTGTTTACGCGTAAACTTGAAGTGAGCTGCACGTGTAGCTCGTAAACACAGCATCCAGTCCTGCCAAATTACGAAACATTTGAATTGCTACTAAACACAAAAACTGTTTGATTTAATTCCCAAATATGTCATCGAGGGATACGCTTCAAAATCACTGTTGCAAAATATACTACTTAGGTACACCGATGAGCAGACTGTCATACGCATTGAGTAGTATGGCTAATAGCTAAAGATTGCCTAGAAAGAATCACTTTAAAATTTATAAGTTTATGTATAAGAAATAAGAATTGTCAAAAAACCGTTCCAGATTCATATAAGTGAACTAATTTCTGTACTAGTTGAGGAAATACCGTAATTAACGTGACTGCATTACCACACATCTATAAGCAGAGATAAACCTGTTAGATTTCATTAAAGCACCCAAATATTGTGTAAGTGATGACATGTTTAATTGCATTAGAACCCGCACAACCTACCTAATTGATGTAAATCGCCAGCAAATTGCTTCGCGCCCATCTTGTCATCACAATGTTAATATTAGTCTTCTATTAAATTATGGTACTTCTCAATTATGGCAACGCTGTTGGTATGTAAACTTCTACGGGCATACAAGTTCAATTTAATGTTTTTTTTTCGAACTGAATAAGTTCATAACCGCTAAGCATCCATGCGTTACATCTGAATTGCAGCCCGTTAACCCTTGTACCCTATTATTAAACAGACAGACCGTGTGATTCAATATATACGTACACTTTTGTCTTGTACGATTCAAACAGTATACCTAGGTACTTACTATTTAGTTTGGGGTGAAGAAATAGTAAAGTATAAAATAGATCAGAGTAAGTAAATAGTTACTGTTTTAGAATACTGTAGCTTAAGAAGCGTATGTAACACTTAGAATGCTGTAGGTCAAAAGTAGATACCTATCTATACACTTTGAGACTTTGTATAACCTGGAGTCTATGTAATAAACGCCGTTTTCTACCTGCTGATTTAGTTACTGTCATTGTGTTGCGGACTGTACAATGCGACCACAGCAGGTTTTTTCTGAGCAACCGCATTTCCTTTTCATTGTATTTTTGTCCACAGTGTACTCTCGGATGCAGCCTCTGGCGAGTGGGTTTAGAGCAATCATGCCAAGCAGCATGCGTAAGCATTTTATTAGATTGAAGCTCATTGCTTGTATTAGTTAAGAAAATACGTAAAAATTTGGTATTTTTACAGAACGTGACATCAGAGTCTACGTTTTCGAGAGAACTCTACTGTGTAATGGGATGCAATGAGGCTCTTAACACCTACTTTCAAAAGCTAAGAGGTAAATACTCCAACGAAGTTATCTTTTGGGGTAGGAGGAGTTCGTCTGCATTCCTTTAAATTATTGTTTTTTATAGAGTTAATTGGAACCCCGCCTGCGCCGGCATTGGTGGCCGACAGCCTAACGGCGACGTCGCTGTCGCTAGTGTGGGAAGCGCCAACGCTGGGAAACCTGAGCTGCTTGGTGCAGTGGCGCTACGTGGAGCTGCCCGGCACCTGGCAGTACTACTCCAACACCAGCCACGCCGACCGCTCTGTTATACACGTGCACAATCTGCGCCCTTACACTAAGTATCGAGTGAGTAGAAAGTAAGAGGAAGTAAGAAAATAAGTCTGCTTCTCCATTTGAAAGAAAAAACAAATTAGCCTGTCCAAATATGAGAATAATTATGAAGCAACTGTATTCCATTGACGATTGAACTTCTGTGGCTCTGCAACCAATATACCTATCATCCGCGTCTTTATCTTCTGTTTAGTGCATTGCAATAGTTATGGATAACTTACATTTGGCAATATTCTGACAGTTCCGCGTAGCAATCTTCCTGTCCGGCCGAGGCGGTACGGGCGAGCCAGTGTATTCGGCGCCGTCGGTGGTGATATCCACCCTCGAGAGCGGCAAGCCGAGCTCCGCGCCGCAGTCACTGCGCGCCGCCGCCCCTGACCCGAGCCGCGTCGCCATCTCCTGGGAACCGGGGCCCTTTCCCAACGGACCGCTTATTTCTTACGTGCTGAGACTCACTGATACGCAGCCTAATACCATCGATGCCTTAGAGGTGAGTCAGAACATCTCAGCTAATGTGCGCACTCCGACATATAAAAGCGCGAGCCTCCAGCTGAGTACAGCTCACCGTTGGTAGCTCGCACATTACCTTCTCGGACAACGGCAACATACTTGCTGCTTGCCTTATTCATACCTTTTTTTATATTTATTTATCTTAACTACCTAACTTAACAAAATTTTCACACTTATACGTCGTTATGTAACTAAGGTGTGGTTTGGCATGAATTTTAAAAGCATACAATAACCACATTTCATACTGGCGATAGGAAACATGCGCTTGTGCGTGACCAGACGATTAACCTCTGTAGGTATTGTACTTCTAGATACATGACAAATAATCGCTCATCATTTGATATAGAATAGTATTTTTTTATTCAATTTGTAGAGGAGATTATTGTAATTACAGGATATGCCAGCATCCAACAACACGCTCTTCTACATGTTCCAAAACTTGGCACCCGCTCGGGAGTATGAAGTGTCAGTTGCCATGCGCAATGCTGTCGGTGAAGGTCCAAGGGCCTTTGTAAAAGTGTCCACTCCACCCTTACCCACGCGTGAGTACTTGTATTTCTCTTGAACGCAACTTTTTAAACTTACGGGAAATCTAAGGGCGAAGCCTAATATTATGTTCAGCAGTGGACGTTGTGTGGCTGTTGATGATGATGCAACTTTATTGGGAAATTAAGACTTAACATGAAAGATGTAAATCATTTTAATATTTTTCTAGCCGCTCCTAGTCAACAACCTATTCTAATTTTGGGAGGAGAACAAAACATTCTAGCAGCCCCTGCTAATGACATGCTTTCTGATCCGATCGAACTATACAGCACTACAGACTTCATTACAGGTAAGCATATTTTATATACTTACGTAGCAAGCTCTAGCAGCGACTTCTTTGCACAATTGTTTTAATACAAATTTTATTTTTAGGTGTTGGTTTGGATGTATCCAGTGATGCTTTATTTGTGTCCGTTTCTAATGGGTTCGTGTACAGAAGCTCTCTATCAAAAAAGAGTTATTCTGAAGCTATTCTTACACCACACAATATTTCCTGCAAACCCTTAGACCTGTCCGTAGACTGGTTGAACCGCCACCTCTATGTGCTGGGCGAAGTGCATTACACTGCGGAAAGTTTGAGTCCGACAGACACTTCTAAATGGGAGATCATAAGGTGTGACTTCGATGGCAAGAATCAAATTGTTGCTTATTCTGGTTTCAATTCACGTCCAATTCACTTTGAAGTTGATGCTTATAATGGGTAAGTCAAAGATATTGGTTAATTAGTTATATCGTCATGCTACTTTATTTACAATTTAAAATTCTACCAATTTTTATAGATACTTGTTCTGGGCACTTCGTGGTGGAGATCGTGGTGGCTTATACAGACTAGATTTGGCGAACATTTCCAATGGTGTCAGACATGAATCACCACCAGAATTGATAGTGAGAGATTCGCATCTTGGAGCCTTTACCGTAGACCATGCAGACTTTAGACTGCTAGTTGCGCATCTGAAGAAAAACACTGTCCTGGCTGTATCTCTTGATGGGTGCGTATACAATTAAAATTATGAACATAGGCATTTGTGATAATTATCAGATTAGTATTGCAATAATTAACCTTTTTAAACTTTGTGGCTTACAGTCGTGAGGTTATGGATTTCCGGAGCAACACCCAAACTCCCATGTTTTTATCGACTCGTTCAATAGCATACGCTGGTGGTCTTTTTTATTGGACGAATGGCAAAGAAATGTTAACCGAAGAATATCATGCACAGAGTGATAGCTATTTCCATAACGAATATCCTTTGGCTTACAACACCAAAATAATAGCAACCAGGCAGGTTTTGGTAGCTTTGAGGAGTTGCCAGCCGATACCAGTTCCCGTGAACCCGCCGGTAGGAGTGCAGAGCGTGATGGGCATCAATCGCGCTAAAGTGTCGTGGTCTTCTCCACATCTTTTAGGACATCAAGGCAGTGGAGCTTGGCAGCAGTGGACATTCCACCTTCAACTGATACACATGCCATCAGGAGAAACCATCAATTTGTAAGAATCAGTTACTCATTGTGAAGGCACTTAACTATTCAAGACTGGACTAGTAATTTATAGTAATCTTTCTTTGCAGCAAAAATATAAGTGATTCGATGTATATTGTTGAAAATCTGCAACAAGATGCTGAATATACCATTAGAGTTGCAGCAGTAACCTCATCTGGGTCAGGTAAATAACGCTTGATAAGTAGTAACTGTTATCAATTAATTACATGGTAACTGATAGTTACGCGAACATCTCTTTTATTTATATAAAAACAAACTTCACTGTAACTGCTTGCTGTTTACCTTTTCAGTTTTTGATTTTTAACCCATCATTTATTAACACCTTTAGCCATGCACGTAATTTAAGAAATAGGGGCATTATTTACAGGTCCTTGGTCATCAGAGTTTGTTGGTAAAACTTTGGCATCTTCACCGACTACTCTACATAGCACGTTCTTGTGGTCAGGACCTGATGGGCTTCTACAAACGGACCTGACTGGTGATAATTTACAAACATTGATACACAGGTTAGTAAGAAACCTTCCCGAATTCTTAAAAATTGAATATAGTTTAAGTTTTGTATTTGATTCGGGTTTTTTTTTATTTTTCTTAGAGCTCACCTCAAAAACTTCCACATTACTGATATCTCTTGGTACCGCGATAAGCTATATTTAGTGACCAATGCTTCAACTGTGATGTGGTATAACACCACATCCCACGAGAAAGACTTGATGCCTAACATGGACAACGTTGGAAGCTTAGCAGTAGATTGGGTTGGCAAGAAGATTTACTGGTCCAATCCCAAGCAACAGTTGGTAAGGATATATCCTATTATGTAATGTGAATCTCTTTTTCGGACAGTTTATAAGACGCCATCTTATTTTGTTATAGATTACCCGAGGCAATTTTGATGGTAGTAACAGAGAGCCTGTACCTATAGTAACTGTGGCCAAAGAGCTAACAATAGACTCTCTAGGAGCATACATTTACTGGAATACAGGGCATGCAGTGGAGGCCGCGAAATTGAATGGTGAAAATAAAATGGTTTATTATCCGGCACAGTTATTCAGTGGGAAACAGGGTACGGATCCATTCTTATGCATTGTAATAATTTTATTTTAATATTTGGTAAAAAAAGTTAAATTTTATTTATGTTTTATTGCAGTTATGGGACTTACAGCTGATTTGGAAAAGAAATGGGTTTATTGGCTGGTTAGAAGTTATGATGGCTCGGAACTTCATCGCGCGCCTAGCGCTGACCAAATTGCTCATGGCGTAACAGAGGTTTGTGTTGCCAATGATTGATATTGTTTCAGAATTATTTGACAAATGATTTTGGCCAATTTTAGATATTTTGTACATAACAGCCAAGTCTTATGTACAAAGTATCAAAGATACTTCAAAGACTGTTTACTGAAAATTTCTTACTTAGGGGGCAATATCAACAAGTGGCATTTTTTGCCTAATTTTGCTGGTTTTTTTAATTACTGGCTTTATCTTTTTTATGTTATAATCTAATTATTCAGCAACGTATTCTGTGCTTAAATTGACTTAGGCATTCAATTTGGCCCAGTCATTATTTTTATATTAGGCACACCGAAATTGAGGAAACACCAAAATTTATGTTAACACAGCAAAATTAGAAATGCTGTCACCAAAATTTAAACCTGACACCAAAATTAGAACATCCTCAATATTCCTCATCTTTAACGTTTTGGTCAAATGTGTACGTATATTTTCGTTACTAAAACAATCAGAACTCATTTCTTTCACATCTTTGCAGTCTGCCAGCAAGCCGAGGCTTCCATTCAAGAATCTGTCTGCCTCAGCAACTCGATCATTTTTTTTAACAATGTGGCTAGCTGACTTCCACTTCAGTTCGCTACACTTTAGAGTCATCTGGTCTTCTACCGGATTATCTCATCCCCAACTTTCTCACATAGTGAGATCCCGAGCGTAGACCTTTCCATAGCTCTCTGAGTGACATTTGATCGGTTGGCTAGCTTCACCATCAGGTTCCACGTCTTTGCTCCGAAAGTCATGACTAGTAGGAAGCATTGATTAAACACCTTGGTCTTAAGGCAAAGATGATGCGAAAACATGACCCCATTTCCCAAATGCTGTACTTTCCTGGAGGTTTCACCTTTAAAGTTTTCTCCGCGTAATTGGAACTTTCCAGCGCGCTGGTGAAAAGTTTCGGGAGTATAACGTCACCCTGTCTTACACCCACAGCAACTGGATGGATCTTGTTGCTGAGGAAGCAACCCCACAAAACGCCATTCGACTTGGCAGCGCTTCAAAGACTCGTGAACAGTCCGGGTTTTGGTAACATTGCTTAGTAAAGGCTTTCTCGTAGTCAACAAAAGCCAGGGGTCGGTTTTACTTTTCGGACTCCTATATAACCTGCCAAACATGTGAGCATGAATGTGTTCAACTAATAGTATTAATCGGAAAATCCAATTAAATAATGTAGCTGTATTCTTAAGTGAATGACTTCATGTATTTTGTGAGCATAAACGAATTTAAAACTTTACTGAATCCTTTACAAAAACCTGCTCCAATATCTGGAAGGAGTTTAATCTAGATGCACCACGATTACAGACTACTCTCAAAAACAACTGATGCAGCCGTAAAGTAAAAGTTTGGGCTTGACAAGTGGGTAGGTCAATCTAGTTTTGAAGGCCTGTATAAATGCTTTTTCATGCCCCGTTTAAAAATACCGGGATTGTAGGAAGATGGAACTGCATGCGCTGGAGGAGCATTTCACACCTAGAGAGCACGACAAAAGAACGATTCAATGGTCAATATTTACTGGGCCGTGAGTGGATGTTGACACAGAACAGCATGGGAAGTGAGTGGAAGGGTGAGGGTATTATCAATTGGAACAACTCGTCTGAACATCTTCTCCACTTTGAAGCCGGTAGAGGACACTCATCCGGGCTATGTCTCTACGCAGTTGTAATCGCACCATAGTCATAGTTGCCTCTGGGTTATCAATGATGCGGATAGACGCCACTGCAAGCTGTCGAGAGTTTCAAGTACCTGGCTCGGCGGAACCGTCTAGAGTTGAGAGCAATATTCCGCACACGAGCAAATTTGTGTCTTGTACAAAGACACAGCTAAGTACTCAGGCGTGAAGAATGATAATTAGGTCTTACGGGATGCTGTTTTAATAGTGCTAAGAACTGAATGGAGATAGTTCTGTTGGATAAAGTTCCTGTGAACATCCATGCTGAGGATGTTTAGACTATCCTTCACTGGTAGTGGGGTGCTCTGAAGAGTAGGACGGGCAAATAATGAGCTCATCTGGTGTATTGACCTCCACAAGATTGCGTACACCCCATTCCGTCAAGATCAACAACAAGAGAATGCCTCTTATTCTCGATATATATCTTTCGCTTTGCAATAAAGCGCTAGACAAAACGCTAATAGACTGTGCTCTACTCATGCCACACGTTTAGCACGGTCCACCTATGATTTTCTTGCAGAGTAACTCATTTAGGGGGCTAAATGAGTTACGTTTGCTAGGAAATCATAGGTGGACCGTTTCGGTCTGAAGCTGTACTATCGGTCGTGAATTAACAATTGGCCTTCTAGATACCGGATGAGCTTTTACACTTGGTTCATAAGTGTGATTGGCATATAGTTTTTAGGAAGCGTTTGTTTCCTTTCTTGGGACAAGGCTGAAATCGGGATTGGTAAGATCGCTCGCGTCTGGTGGAGGCTTCGTTGTGTGCGAGGCAAACAGGTTTCCTTAAATGTCTTCAATTTAAGCTAGTATTCGTACCGATGTGACGGGATCGCCCTTCGAGGTAGTCGGCTTTGTCTGGTGAATTTTTCTCAGTGTCTTCATGCAGACTTTTGACCAGCAATGTCACTCAATCACCTCCTGTGTAAGGCGGGAGGTCCAGTTTCAGAGTTTTCGCCTCACCAAGCTCCATATCTCATTGTGGGGTGATGGGGGATATAGCAAAGCTTCCTCTGGTGTTCCCCTTCGGAGTAGCGTCTGCTTTAGGATCTCACCTGGTAGTTAAGACTTCTTATTGTAAGGTAAGGTGTCGTTCAAATCTTCTTATTCAAATTTTGGTGCAGTTATCAATTTTGGTGTAGCACAAAATACACCAAAATTGGCACACTTGAATTAGAATTTTGTTAAAAAAACTAAATAATATAAAATCTGTTTCACACATAGTAATAGCAATAGCAAATAGCACAATTTTAACATCAGATGCAAACACTGATTCTCTTCATTATCTTATAAAGTCAACAGAAAGTAACCACTGAGAAATTATAAATCAAGGACACCGAAATTGTTACATTGTTGTCCTGGTAAAAAAAAACGTCATATAAACTTGTTTTGCGGGAAGACGCAAAGGACTCGTACACTTCTACCGTCACTGGTGGCGAGAGTGGTACTAAACCGAACGATTGAAGGGGGTGGTACCCTGTTTTGTTCCTTATGTAGTAACTGGCGAGCTATTTCATTATTCACACCAAAATTGTAAGTTTCGCTTGGACAAAACTTAACGACGTGGCATAATCGCAGTTATATAGTAATCTTGCTTAATTGGGCCATTTTAGACACTCTATGTATTGCATAATTAAAAAATAATATTGTTTTTCAAATACGTTTATAATCTTCAGCTCAAATAACACATATGTTTAGGTAGTCGGGTTGTGGACACTCCACCAAAATTAGAAAAGCTTAGTTAAATATTTTTTTTAACCAATTTGATAAATAGATAACTCAGTTATAATTTTGTCCTCATGAAGTATCCACTGTGTATTATCACATGAAAAAAATCCAAAGTTCTATCTTTTGAAAAATGTATGATTCCCAGCACCGCCGTCTAAAAAATGTGTTTCGGATTTTCAGCCTTAGAAGAGAAGAATTGCAACACAGACAAAAAACATCATTACGGAAACTTGTTTGCAGATTTTTAACGGTAATTACAATATCAAATCCTGAAGCAAGTTTTGTATGATTTACAGATATCCGGATCCCTAGTGACGCGTCTAAGCGGGTCGGCGACGCTGGGCCCGCTGTGCTACTTCAGCGGACGCCTGGTGTGGGTGCAGGACGCGCGGCGCGCGGTTGTGTCGGACCTGGCCGGCCGGTACACCGCCGAGCTGGTGCCGCGCGTGCACGTCATTGCTGTACGGGACCCCACGCTGCACGTGCACAGCGGTAGGTATCCTTAGGCTCTGTATCACGCGCACGATATAAGGCGTCGTCTGTGCTAATGTTTACTCCCCAAGATAAGGCTTCACCGTCTAGGAATCGAAAGACATAATATTACGCTCACAACTATATCCCGAACGGGGTAGTCAGAGACACACTGATTGTTGCTGTCATGATGAACAGAACATTCAGAAACCCACATAACACCGAGCGGCTTGGCCTGAGCGATTTTGATCCCAACGTGGTAAGGGGTGAAACTACAGCTGTTATCCGGATTGCTTGCGTTTTTATCGTTGTTTTGCATCCCCGAAGAGTTAGCCGGAAATTTTAGAATGAACAAAAGTAGGTATCTATTGCGGCCAATCTTGAACACCGGGCCAAACGGGTTCTAGGCCAAAGAGAATTTTTACCACAGTGCCACGGCGCTCTCTAAACTAAACTAACTATCTTATTCATAGTTATAATCCCCATATTAATAATTTCTACAGAACGAAGAATAAAATATAGTTTCTCGTTGACAGAATCGTTGATAGCGATTCCCGAAACGATCGACGCGTCGTCCATCGCGGTAGCGGGCGAGTGGGACTCGTTCAACATCACGTGGGCGCCGGCGACGCGCGTCAACGTCAACAACAGCCGCGTCTTCTACGACGTCAGCCTCAACTTCCCTGGACAGCATAAGTTCGAGGTAAGTTTTGATGGGCTTATTAGTAAGAGTCAAGCGAAACGTGATTCCACTACGCTCAATGGACGCGTCAGCGTTAAGCGAAGCGTTATTCGATTATGGCAAACAGCCGCGTATCTGCTTTACAGCAAGCTTAAGGTATTTCTCATGAGATTATTTTAACATTTTGAGTATACTTCTCAAAATGTTAAAATAATGTCTTTTTACACATCGACAACTAATCTTTATAATTGAAAATAATATCTACTCATAAATTGAGATAGTGACTGCTGGGGTATGTTTCTATTGCCGAATGTCGTGTCTGTAGTCCCGTTAACTTTATGAATACATCTGTGGATGGAACTGAAATTGAGCAAGAAATAATGATTTATATTTATTTGGGGTTATAATGATTTAATTCTGGTTATTTATTATAGGCTAGTGTTATGTACTGCTGTTAGTAAGATTACAACTAGCGTTTCATTGTGTTTGGGACCGATAAGTTACAGAGCAATTATCTATTTCTATGTTGTGGTATGGGCTTGACTACGGGTAATCTAACAGCGACATTATGGCATCGTTCCAGCGCACAGTGGACGTGCCGTGGGTGACGGTGAGCGGGCGCGGCGTGGCGCCGTACAGCGCGCTGCAGGTGTCGGTGCGCGCGCACACGGCCTGGGGCGGCGGCGCCCCCGCCCGCGCCGCGCGCCACTCCCCGCAGGGGGCGCCCGCGCCGCCCGCGCGCCCGCGCCTCTACGTGCAGCCCGCCACCAGGTACGTACAGCGCTGCAGGGGTCGGTGCGCGCGCACACGGCCTGGGGCGGCGGCGCCCCCGCCCGCGCCGCGCGCCACTCCCCGCAGGGGGCGCCCGCGCCGCCCGCGCGCCCGCGCCTCTACGTGCAGCCCGCCACCAGGTACGTACAGCGCTGCAGGGGGCGGTGCGCGCGCACACGGCCTGGGGCGGCGGCGCCCCCGCCCGCGCCGCCCGCGCGCCCGCGCCTCTACGTGCAGCCCGCCACCAGGTACCCAAGCTCCATCAACAGTCGAATGACTTCCACTGCTGAGCATAAGTCTCCCCCACAGATTTCCAGAGCGACCTTTTGTAGGCGATCAGCATCCAACGAAACCCTACGATCTTAATCAGGTCAACCTAGCGCGTGCGTGAGGGTGGAGACCAGCCAGCGTGCGATACGGGGGTACCCGCGCCAGCATTGCACAGGCCTCACCTCTGCCTGGTACGGATGGCTCGACACCATCATCCGTTCACCTAGCGGGTGGGCGACCCGCTCTTGGCTGGCTTTTTGTTAAGCTTCACCGAAATTTTGACCAACGTTTAATAAAATATCGACATTATTTAAAATCATTTAGAAGCACTTACTAGATCCATCTGGAACTAAGCTGAGATTTCATTATTTGTTTCAGTGGTGGTTCTCTGTCTGCCATCTTCCGATGGGAACCACCAGCACGCTCCAACGGCGTGATCCGAGGCTACGAGGCGCAGTGCTGGACGGCTGGCTCGGCTGGCTCAGCAGGCTCGGCTGGCTCAGCTGGCTCAGCTGGCTCGGCTGGCTCGGCCACCGGCAAGCCCTCCGCCTGCGCCGACGCAAGACTAGCGCCTTCGCACACGCAACTCATGCTCAAGCACTTGGTACCTGCGTCTACGTACTTCTTCAGGGTAAGCACCAGCCTTCTATAGTAGTAGATAGTATGGTATGGTATTTTTTTTGTTTTTTAGTTTGAGTCACTTGTATAATTCGTGTGCCTACTCTAAGGTGGATCATAGTGATACTGAATAACTACCTATGATGACGAAACAAATCATTAATTCATTCATTGTTTCTTTCAATGTTGAGGCATTTTCAACTCATTTTTTATTATTTCTTTAGGTTCGCGCTTACACCGATGCAGGATTCGGTCCGTATTCTGAAGTAGTGTCATCTTCGTCAGATGAAATCAACCCAGTGCCTAAAGTGATAGTTTCCTCCCAGGAGTCCATCAGATTGGTCGATTTGGACGCCGGTGACAGTGAAACGATACCGAAGAGTATGGGAATACCCATTGATTTCGCTGTGTCGATTGAAGAAAACATTGTTTATTGGGTTAACAATTTGGAAGAAATATTTTCTTCAAGAATCAATGGCAGTGGACACTACAAGGTAAATGCTTTAGGAATTATACTGTGTAGGTATTCATTTGTCCTTTTATGGGACTGTTAAACTACTTTACTACCATTTTCTTTAAAACCGTTTCAGCTTACATCTATAAATGGGTCTGCAACAAGCATTACGCTAGATTGGGTCAGTAGGTCAGTTTACTGGGCGCAACTGGAAATGGCATCCTCTGAGTCGTACGTCACCTATAGAGCTGACTTGGGAATATCCAACTCGCGACCACACATATCACGAGTTTTGGCTAGAAGGCAACCAATCTACAGTTTACAAGTCATCCCGATTGAAAGGTAACTTGAAATTATTATCTAACAAGTTAAGAGAAATTACACAATATTATAAAAATAGAATAAATATAATAAACTGTTTCAGGTCTTTATATTGGTATGAAGAAAGCAGTCACCCAGGACTAGGCACTCTCATGACAGCTAAAGTAAACGGGTCGAATATTAGCAACTTTTTCAATAACAGTAAAAAAGCCTCAGGTGCCATAAGTGATTGCAACTGCCCCGAAAATCCTCAAGTAGCTAAGTCATTTATAATTGATATGACTGCGACCTATCAGGAGCTTTACTGGATAGATCCATGGGTACATCAAATCGTAGCTGCCGATATGAATGGCTGCAAATGTAGAGTAGTAGTGGACGCTACAGAGAAGAAAAAATATGGCTTCACTCCGATGTCCATCACTGTGGACAGCAAGTACGTTTACTGGTTTAATTCAACCGAGAAGGAAATATTCTACGCAATCAAAAATAGAAAACATAAATTAGAACATGCGAAAACGTCTCACGGATACAAAATAATGGCATTAGATCCAGCGAATCAACCCTATCCCCCGAGACTATGTTTGTTCCCCAAGTCGCAGCCATTGCAACCGAAAGTTGTATCCAATTCTGCCAACAGCATAACACTGCACATGCCTTCGGTTCACAAATCTCAACAGTGCAGAAATCTGGATTTCGAAATGACTGCTACAGAATATACGATATTTTACCGTTTACAATCACCAAGCGATACAACACCTTGCGATAAGGATTCTTGCCCGTACGTTACCACTACGAGAGCCGAGGTGATTCTTAGCGAATTGAAACCGTTTACAAACTATACTGTAATGTTAGAGGCGACCAATTACTATGCAAAGCTTCATGAGGTCAAACCACTGGTCGGTTCGGCACTCGTGTTGCAAACAGCAGCGGAAGGTAAACTATAAGTTCATTAGTGAAATTTCAGGTACAACATCTTAGAAGCTATTATATACCTATTATCTTTTATAATTTTAGCCCCGACAGCACCGAAAAATGTTACTGCAATACCCCTAAGTCCAGTGCAAGCACGAGTTGAATGGATTCCTGATCCAGGATTGAAATATGAAGTGCATTGGCGAACTAATGACTCCACTACGTTACCACATAGATTAAAAGGTGAGTGTGTCTCTCTCTCTACTCTCTTCTTAACTCTAACCTTCATCATCATCATACTATTGAGACCAGTGATGTCAGACCCGGTGCGCTCAGCTATGTACATTAACTTTGTCTCTATCCTCACCTGTTATCAGCTGCATCTCGATTCAGGCCGGGTTACAACCAAAGTTTTGAGATAAACAGCGTAGTGGATAGTCAAACCTGAATAGTCAGCTCGATCTCAATCTCTCGATTCAAGCAGACCATTGGTATAGTATTTCCGAATCATCTAGTTACACACATCAAAAGTGTCTAGGGATATCTCAAGCATTTTCATACAAAGTATAGCTATTGGGGAGGCTGTAAAAATTAAAATATTGATACCAGCGTAGAAAATTTTAGGACACAGAAACTGCTATATCTGCCCTTTCAGATTGTATAAAGAAATTCATTGTGGTAGCATTATTGTACAATCGTAAGGACGTTAAAAAAAAGACAAATTTTTCTTTTAAAAGGTTTCAAAATTTTAGCAAAATCAAACGTTTTTTTTGTAATATTCTTAACCTTTATCTTATGCCTGTTTCCTCGAGGTATTCTAAGATAATGCTGAGCATTATCTAATATCTTTGATTTTGCTAAAATTTTGAAACCTTTTAAAAGAAAAATCTGTCTTTTTTTTAACGTCCTTACGATTGTACAATAATGCTACCACAATGAATTTCTTTATACAATCTGAAAGGGCAGATATAGCAGTTTCTGTGTCCTAAAAATTTCTACGTTGGTATCAATATTTTAATTTTTACAGCCTCCCCAATAGCTATACTTTGTATGAAAATGCTTGAGATATCCCTAGACACTTTTGATGTGTGTAGATATAGTTAGACTGATTTCAAAAGTTATTTTTGATGACCTTAACCTACCGTCACAACGATACGTACGAAATCATCTCCTTTCCTCCTCTTCGCTGTATAAACTACTGCCGTACTAACAAATCAAGTAATAAAATCTTGTGCACCGCCAATTTGTCTGTTTTTCCATGTGGTTGACTGGTAGAGAATGCCGCTTGGCATTAAGTCCGCCATTTGTACTTTCTTTTCTTTTCCAATTTCCAAAAAAAACACTTTTTCATTCTATCATTTCTTTACCTTATCGTCAATTTATTTGTCCACAGAGCACAGCACATTCGAAGTATCGGAGACCCGCGGCGGCTCAGTGATCCTGTCCCGCCTGTCCCCCGGCACCCGCTACGCGGTATGGGTGCGCGCGCGCTCGCAGCACAGCGCGCAGGCGGCCGATAGCGCCGTCCTGCTCATCCGCACCTACCCCGCGCCGCCGCCGCTCTCGCTCGCACACCGCGGGGCTTATCGCTTGAGCGTCACCTTCGCGCACCAAGCTGCTTATACCATACACCGGTCAGTATTCGAAGTGTCGGAGACCCGCGGCGGCTCAGTGATCCTGTCCCGCCTGTCCCCTGGCACGCGCTACGCGGTATGGGTGCGCGCGCGTTCGCAGCACAGCGCGCAGGCGGCCGATAGCGCCGTCCTGCTCATCCGCACCTACCCCGCGCCGCCGCCGCTCTCGCTCGCACACCGCGGCGCTTATCGCTTGAGCGTCACCTTCGCGCACCAAGCTGCGTACACCATACACCGGTCAGTAAACTGTCACACTGTGACCTGAAACTGTTCTTTAGATCACATAACTGGCCTTCTTATTAAATAAGATAATTTTTCTCCCTGCAGATTCTAGTGATCCCCTCACTAAACTCCTAAACCATACATCCATACCCTGTACGCCCACTTAGCGGGACCTATTAAAATTCAACATACAACTATCACAGACCTATCGTAATCACTGATTTAAGTAAAGTCCACTTAATTTGAACGGCAGTAGTTAATAAAAAACAACATTTACAACGGGAAACTTTACCTGCTGTCATAAGAGCCATATTGCAATGGCACCATTTTAGTTCGACCAACTTTTGTGGGTTCACTGTCATGTGTTTGCGTTGATCCCAAAAATAATACATTTTACCCTCCTCAATAAATTACATACCGTAATTTTTATTCATGTTTAAATCGTAATGTACTCTGTTAACACAGATACAAAGTGGAGTACACCGAAGCGAATGTAGCTAACAGCACGTGGAGAGAATGCGTCCACGTGGGCGGCGAGTGGGTGGCAAGCAACCTGCGCCCGCGCACGCCGTACCGCTTCCGGCTGTGGCTGCAGTACGTGCGCCACGCCGGCGGCTACTACTGGCCCAGCGACGACCACTTCACTCAGGAGACTCTCGGTGAGTACAGCTAACAGCACGTGCAGACACGCCGTACCGCTTCCGGCTGTGGCTGCAGTACGTGCGCCACGCCGGCGGCTACTACTGGCCCAGCGACGACCACTTCACTCAGGAGACTCTCGGTGAGTACAGCTAACAGCACGTGCAGACACGCCGTACCGCTTCCGGCTGTGGCTGCAGTACGTGCGCCACGCCGGCGGCTACTACTGGCCCAGCGACGACCACTTCACTCAAGAGACTCTCGGTAAGTCAACTTGGAGTTGTTTTACTTAGTTCATTCGAAGCAATCTATTCCTAAACCTATCGGTTATTAGTATCAATGTTGGATTTTAAGTCTATAAATTGTCCTCCAAAAAGGGATATGTTCGCTGCAAGAAGCATTTGCCCGCTTCGCACTTCTCCTGCCTGGCAGACCCATCTACGGGCAACGTAGGTTTTTGGACAAAGGGATGGAGGGATGCTTTGGAGAAACATTCCTCTACAGGGGATGTTCTCCTGCAGACTGCAGGAGAACGGTCCTAAACACAAATGATGTACCCACAGATCAATGTTTTTATTTTCAAGCGAAAGTTTAACCCCCTTATTCATTAAACTTAAACAGCTCTGCAACATCAAGTTAACTTTTATATCGCTCTGTCCCTTTTATTCTTGTCGCTGCCGCCATTTGCGAGTAAGTGACAAAGGGCTTCAAAACTTATTGGAACAAATAAGTTTAGGTTAGGTTTAGGTTTAGTGCGTGGATCATATACCTGCTTTCTCTGGTGGTAGTAGACATCTTCTCAACCAATACACCGGTAAATCGGTAGTCCATTTTAACCCTTAATTGGGCAGTGGGGAAATAGTTCCCATCTGAATTTGAACCTTGATGCCTCGAAATAAAGTCGAAAACCAATGAAAACTGTGAATTGCAAGTGTTGTTTGTCCCCAGGCGACGTGCCGGGCCCGCCGGGCGCGCCGCACGTGGCGACGGTGAGCGAGCACGTGGTGCGCGCGCGCTGGACCGAGCCCGACGCGCACGGGGACCCCGTCTCGCTCTACGCCGTCTGGGGACGTCCCATCAACAGGTGACCATACGATAGTTAAAAATAACCTTTTCAAATAGTGCCTTCCAAGTTTACACTATTGAAGCATGGAGATCCCTGGAAAAAATCACTAAATTCCAGTGAACTGCTCACCGATTGACCGATCCAATTTCCAACCAGGCAATCGTTGCCGAGCCACTAAGCTGGGCCACGGGCACCTGTTTTTGCTGCCAAGTATTGAAAACCCCAATTCTAGGAAGTAATTTCAAACTAGAAATTAAAATAAATATGTTTTTAGTATTATTTCAGTAACAGGCAACCTTATCAGTTTTCAGAAAGAACAATTGGTCGTTGGTTCAAATCCGACTCGAAGGACCAAAAATGTAGCTATGATAATAAACACCTCGCTGGATGAATGCGTTTATTGCAATCAAGTTACTTAAACAGTTCACACTGTTGTGGGTTTTATATTTCTTTCTCCAATTATGTTTTCTCATAGTCCGCTTAGTTGTCAGTCAGACAACACAGACAGTCTCAAAGTTTATACATCTAATCAACGAACATTCGAATTCAATCGTTAAAGTGAAACTTTTTTCAGAGTAAGCTACGTGAATATGACGAATATGGGAGAACAAATGTCGAGCTTGTTCGCGGAAATGCCTACCGAAGTCAAAAAGCAAATCCTTCATGAAGGTTTAGAACTACTTTACAATGGAACAGGTACTTATTATTTAAACTTATCTTTTTCTTATTCTTTCTTCTTATCTTATATTAAAAACTTATCTTTTTCCTTTAACGTTCACCATACATCCGGTGCAGTAGCACTCCATTGTAGCTGTATTCATTTTCTAACATGCTAGAGCTGAAGGTCTGTTTAACCAAGCCTTTTTTACATTGTTTTTCTCTGTTTTCCGCACATTTTGTTGAGACTATACTTTGAAATTCTCCTGTAAGTTAAATCAATAAAATCCTTCACATTTGTGTTCATTAAAGAATGAATAAATCAATTATCTGACAGCATCCCATTCCTATTTCGCAGAGCCGTTCTGGCTGATCAACAACGAGCGAGTATCAGACGGCTACATCGCGTACGTGTCGGCGCGCAACGCGTACGGCTGGGGTCCTCTGTCTGTTGGCGCGGCGGTGAAGGCGGCGCCGCCCGCGCCCGCGCCGCGCCCGCACCCCGCCGCGCTGGCCGTGGCCGTGGCCGCGCTCGCCGCGCTGCTGCTGGCCGGCGGCGCGGCCGGCGCCTACAGTGAGTACTCTAGCGGCATTGTACCTGCAATAAAACAAGTAGGGCAACTTGGCCGCCGAGCAAGCTTTTAATTTCTACGCCAGCAGCAGCGGCGCGGGAGAAACGAAACACACAAGTGACCGCGGACCTAAGTACAGCTCAGTCGCGAGTGCCGCGGATGGAGTATCGTCAGAATCAAGAAAATCGTTAGTGTACGTGGACGCGTACGTACGGGACGGCTCGGCAGCGCTCAACAACAAGCAGCGCTCGCTGCGTATGTATGGAAGAGGACATATTTCGTATACTGTGCTAGAGCCGAAGAACTGGCGGAGACACATTGCAAGATAACTCTAATGACAGCGTAACACAGCTCATGTCTTAAGGTGCCCCTATGTAGGGCCTCGCCCTGGTGTCAGGTGGCGCCAAATGGCGCCCACGTGCCTACTTTTTACTTTAGAGTCGAAATACTTGTCCGATGTTCATCCTGAACACTTGAGTCTTGTGTGAATTAATTTTTCAAGTGTCACCAGAAAAAATAGAGTTTACAATTGTTTCCCATTTTTTAAAATGGCGTTCATAGATTTAAGCGAAGGTGTTCTCTACTACCACTACAGTGCCACTGCCTACTCAATAAATTGGTCGTAACTTGCATGGGTATTTGATCACCGACACGCTATCAATAAAGCCATAGCCGCTTTAAAAGACCAAGAAAAACTGAAGTAGGACAGCCTAAGTAAGCTGGATTAACTTTTCGTTATATTTTACTAAAAATATTTAACCCTTCTTGCAGCTTACAACAACAAAACGAAAAAGAAAGCCGCTATGGAAGTCCAAATCCAAAATCTTGCCCCGAGACGAGGCCCCGATGTTGAGTTGGCTACGTTACGACAACTTCCGATCAGGCATTCAACGAACATACTGTATAACCAGGTACCTGTATTCATAGTCATGTCTTAATAAGTTTAAGATCGTCGCCTACTGAATAATACGACATCGGAGGGACCACCATAAGTTCTTGCTTACACACACAGTCGCTAGCGTCTGCTTAAATTAATTATTCGTATGGGCGATTGTCATTAATCTCTTACTATCCGCTAGAGATGTTGTACCCACATGATACTCGTAGTTTACGCCGACGCTATCGGCGGACAACTATGTTTGGTCTACTGATCAACAAAACCCTTCAAACAATTTCCTAACTAATTTCAAGAACTCGTCAAAGAGCCATACTTTTATTGAAATGAATTTCATACGAAGGTAACTTTAGGTAAAATAAGCTGTTGGCGATAAACAGTGACATGACGTATGCGACCGGCGCCAAGCGCTTGACGCAGTAGTCGCTGCCTGGCTGATTATAAAAGAAGGACGTTAACCTGATTTCTTTTCAGATTACATACATTGTAGATATGTTTTATCAGTATGCAAACAAAACCGGATGCAAAAGTTCGTTTCATATCATTAATAACATACCTACTCCGAGTCTAACATTATGTACTATTTGTAAAGAGTAGTGGCGTCAAACTCATTTGGTCTAACCGATAACCTTTCGTTTAAGTGCCTTGCGTAGGTTACTCGTGCGTGTGGCTAATGTACAGCGTAGCTACTTTTTAGCTACTTACAGCTCATTAGATGTTTAATTATAAAGGGAAGAACAAATAATAAATCACCAGACAAACTATGAATATCAATCGGTACTTCCGCTTTCATCACTTTTGTCATGTTCTGTTTCACCTTTCTCATATTGAAACTTTATAATAAAGAGATAATAATTGTGTTTTATTTTGCTGAATCTTTTGAAAGAGACAAAGCCATGTATGTAATATTGAAAACTCAGGACTTGAACTTAGTCCTGAGATCAAATCTGGCCGGAACACCTACTTTCTGTTCTTTGTACAGTTTGTGGCTAACTGTGGTTATGGAATACCCCAAGCAACAAGACTAACAGTGAAAGCTCGCCTCTTACTATTTTGGGTTCAAGTTCTCTCGGCGAAATGTGGGCTTCTGAATGTTCCGTTCAACATGACGGCCTCTGACTACCCCGCTTAGGATATAGTCGTTAGCAATGTTATAGTATCTAATAAAGAAGAGTTAGATGGCACCCGAAAGCAAAACTTCGAAAACCTAAGCAAAGCATTGACTTTTTGAGACGACACTGCGCAACATGTATCTGTCTCGTATACGCTCTAGTAAATAATCATATTACTATCTTGTACACACGGTCAAATTATAGGTACGTACGCCAGGGGACAATTTTCGACTTGGCATCAGTATTGACAAAACGTTTCTCTTTTAAGAATCATTGGTCGTGAGCGTGTATATGTATTAAGTTGGTGAAGTGACACTTGGTTGTTTCCAGGGCGTGCACTGCCCGTCAGACGCGGAGTTGGCGAGCTTGCCGCACATCCGGCGCGAGCAGATCACGCTGACCAACTTCCTCGGCTCCGGCGCCTTCGGGGAGGTGTTCGAGGGCGTCGCCAGGCAGCTCAACGGGCAAGCTAAGGACACTAAAGTTGCTGTCAAGGTAATACTCTTGCATTGACAGATATTTTAACTAGATTTCACCCTCATCGAGATCTCCGCCCTCGAGGGCCATATCAAGCAATTAAGGAACTGGCTTTTATTAAACGACAATAACTTGTCCCCATCATTATTTAGCTTAGTTATCTTACTACCAAAGGTTTGCAATTCAAAGTTGTCCATTTTGCGGGACTTTTTTTAAATGTTAGGTGTAGTCAGTAAGGTTAGGTGGTTCTATACCTACCATTTAGAGGTAGATATAGAATAACGGGAATGCTTGACTTAAATTTTATTTAAAAGCAATTGCATAGTATGTTTTAAAATCTCATATTGCACGTTTTCTCCAGACTTTACGCAAGGGTGCGACCGAGCAGGAAAAGACGGAGTTCCTCAAGGAAGCAGCCTTGATGTCGAACTTCAAGCACGAGCACATCCTGCGGCTGCTGGGCGTGTGCCTCGACAACGACCCCAACTACATCATCATGGAGCTCATGGAGGCCGGCGACCTGCTCAGCTACCTGCGCAAGAAGCGCGCCTCGCTGGTATGTACATTCAACAACACAATAGGTTACCCCATATCCGTTTTTTCTCTCGCTCTTGCCAAATGTTAATTCTTTGCAATAGAGCAAAGAGGACTGACCGGAAACGGGTAGAGTGAGTGACGTCCACCGTACATATAACTACTTGAGTGATCAGATGACCTTTTTTTTGGCATGGTACGCCACGGGCTGACATGTTCTTCCTGTTGATCGAAATCGACTCGATCGATCGATTATCGAAAACTTTATTTCTTAGATATCAACTTTTTGCCTCACTGACTGGTTGGTCAAAATGGCTGGTCAAGGCAATATTTATTTACTTGGATGGACTGCATTCTTATGTGGCATTTGTTGTAGAAATGTAGCGAACGTTTCCAAGAAATTCACCTCAGAACAGAAACCATTCATTCTGATGTGATTTGTTTGTCAGTTCACAGTTTGATTCAATCGATTGGCATTGAATGGTTAATATTATTGCGTTATTTCATTACCACTATGTATGAGCCTAATTAGCTGAGTTTTAAACTGAGTTTAAAGCTATAGCGTATATTGATGAAGCCGTTGGTCTTTCGAAAATTTCAACACAAAACATAATTTCCAGTACACGTCCGAGTCGCTAACCCTGCTGGACCTGTTCAACATGTGCGTGGACGTGACGAAGGGCTGTCGCTACCTGGAGGAGATGCACTTCGTGCACCGCGACCTGGCCTGCCGCAACTGCCTCGTGGCGCATCGCGGGAACGGCCGCGTCGTCAAGATCGGCGACTTCGGCCTGGCGAGGGACATCTACAAGAACGACTACTACAGGAAGGAAGGGGAAGGTAAGAGACACAGTACTGCTGGACCTGTTCCACATGTGCGTGGACGTGACGAAGGGCTGTCGCTACCTGGAGGAGATGCACTTCGTGCACCGCGACCTGGCCTGCCGCAACTGCCTCGTGGCGCATCGCGGGAACGGCCGCGTCGTCAAGATCGGCGACTTCGGCCTGGCGAGGGACATCTACAAGAACGACTACTACAGGAAGGAAGGGGAAGGTAAGAGACACAGTACTGCTGGACCTGTTCCACATGTGCGTGGACGTGACGAAGGGCTGTCGCTACCTGGAGGAGATGCACTTCGTGCACCGCGACCTGGCCTGCCGCAACTGCCTCGTGGCGCATCGCGGGAACGGCCGCGTCGTCAAGATCGGCGACTTCGGCCTGGCGAGGGACATCTACAAGAACGACTACTACAGGAAGGAAGGGGAAGGTAAGAGACACAGTACTGCTGGACCTGTTCCACATGTGCGTGGACGTGACGAAGGGCTGTCGCTACCTGGAGGAGATGCACTTCGTGCACCGCGACCTGGCCTGCCGCAACTGCCTCGTGGCGCATCGCGGGAACGGCCGCGTCGTCAAGATCGGCGACTTCGGCCTGGCGAGGGACATCTACAAGAACGACTACTACAGGAAGGAAGGGGAAGGTAAGAGACACAGTACTGCTGGACCTGTTCCACATGTGCGTGGACGTGACGAAGGGCTGTCGCTACCTGGAGGAGATGCACTTCGTGCACCGCGACCTGGCCTGCCGCAACTGCCTCGTGGCGCATCGCGGGAACGGCCGCGTCGTCAAGATCGGCGACTTCGGCCTGGCGAGGGACATCTACAAGAACGACTACTACAGGAAGGAAGGGGAAGGTAAGAGACACAGTACTGCTGGACCTGTTCCACATGTGCGTGGACGTGACGAAGGGCTGTCGCTACCTGGAGGAGATGCACTTCGTGCACCGCGACCTGGCCTGCCGCAACTGCCTCGTGGCGCATCGCGGGAACGGCCGCGTCGTCAAGATCGGCGACTTCGGCCTCGCCAGGGACATCTACAAGAACGACTACTACAGGAAGGAAGGGGAAGGTAAGAGACTTTGCATACACAGTAACCATGATTGGATTCATATTGGTAACGTTATACAGGATGTACCAAAAAGTAGTGTCAAGCCGAAGCCTAAAGGTAGAATATTACTAGGGCTACCCGAATCACCCCCATGTACGGTGGACAGCACATCAATCTTCCCATTTCTGGTCAGTCCTCCTTGCTCTATGGCAAAGAAATGACATTTGGCTAGAGCGAGAGCAAAAAAGGAAATGGGGTAACCTGATGTGCTGTTGACTGTACGTTGCGCGATTTTAAAAGTTTTCGAGTTATGTTTTTTTTTCGTGTTTTTTGACAAATTTTGACTTACGAAACATTGTTGCTGACAGAGACATAACTGTTGAGATACATCCCTAATATTTTTTTTCATGCTTTTGCCTTATGGCTTCTTTTCAATAGAGCAAAAGGACTGACTGGTAATGGGTATCCTGTCATGCCGTTGATGGGACCTAACCAAAAGCGTATATTGTCTATTCCCTTGAAATCCAAATTTTCTTTCTTGTCTTACTTATTTTTTTAACGACTTGCATTTCAAAACTGTTTAAATTGATTGTTTCGATGTTGAATATTTGTGATGTCGACTTGCATTTCAAAACTGTTTAAATTGATTGTTTCCATGTTGAATATTTCTGATGTCATGTATCCGTTTCCCCAGGTTTGCTGCCGGTCCGCTGGATGGCGGTGGAGTGCCTAGTAGACGGCGTGTTCTCGTGCCAATCGGACGTGTGGGCGTGGGGCGTGCTGTGCTGGGAGGTGCTGTCGCTGGGCCACCAGCCCTACCCGGCGCGCACCAACCGGCAGGTGCTCGCCTACGTGCGCCAGGGCGGCGCGCCCACACGCCCGCCCAACTGTCCCGACCTGCTGTACGTTACACACACCTTCAACACTATCAGTCTGCTGCCGGTCCGCTAGATGGCGTGCTCTCGGCCAGTCGGACGTGGGCCAGACGTATACACACCTTCCAAAACCCTCAAGTGTCGGACACATACGAGCTGGCAGGCGCGTTATCGCTGAATCTTACTAAAATGACGGTTGATCGTTGCGCGTCAAAACTTGGCACCAAAATGGCCCAAATGCCAATGGCCAAAATGGTCAACTTTTTAGCGTGAAAGACACAATTATACTAGGTCTTAATTTGCCGCTTGAAACTGCTCCAATTTCCTGATGAGCTGAATCAGCTCCTCCGACACTGTAATGATAGTTTGATAAAATCGGGCTTCAGATTCCTCATAGCGTTTTTCCTCATGCTTTGGATTTTGGCCTTAGAAAAATAATAGAGATCAGTGGTTTATTGCCACCATAATTATTGTATTAGTAGTCCCATTATTTTGTTCCATGAGTGGATTAGTGGCGAGCGTAGCTTTTAAGGAATACTCCCAAATTGGTGTAAATAAAAATGAAAGACGTAGCTCCCACAGGCTTAGATCATTGTAATATAGTCTAAACTCCACTCTAGATAATACCATACCACCAAAAAATACATTCTTGCTGTGTAACAGTGAACCGTATACAAGAAGCAACTGGAGGGCGGAGCCTGAACCGGCGAGTGTTCTCACAATGTAACGATTTTATTTGTATGCAGTTACGAGTTGCTACAAAAATGCTGGAGCTACAACGCGGAAGCGCGGCCGTCGTTTCGGGAGTGCCTGGAGGTGGTGACGGCGCTGCGGGACCGCACCGCGCCCACCGCCGCGCGCCCCGCCGCGCCCGAGCCCCCGCACTATCTCACGCTGCTCCCGCTGGGTGAGTCCACACGGCGCTTGTAGTGCAGCTGCAGCGCACACGGGGCCCAACGCCGGCAGTGCTGGAGGTGGTGACGGCGCTGCGGGACCGCACCGCGCCCACCGCCGCGCGCCCCGCCGCGCCCGAGCCCCCGCACTATCTCACGCTGCTCCCGCTGGGTGAGTCCACACGGCGCTTGTAGTGCAGCTGCAGCGCACACGGGGCCCAACGCCGGCAGTGCTGGAGGTGGTGACGGCGCTGCGGGACCGCACCGCGCCCACCGCCGCGCGCCCCGCCGCGCCCGAGCCCCCGCACTATCTCACGCTGCTCCCGCTGGGTGAGTCCACACGGCGCTTGTAGTGCAGCTGCAGCGCACACGGGGCCCAACGCCGGCAGTGCTGGAGGTGGTGACGGCGCTGCGGGACCGCACCGCGCCCACCGCCGCGCGCCCCGCCGCGCCCGAGCCCCCGCACTATCTCACGCTGCTCCCGCTGGGTGAGTCCACACGGCGCTTGTAGTGCAGCTGCAGCGCACACGGGGCCCAACGCCGGCAGTGCTGGAGGTGGTGACGGCGCTGCGGGACCGCACCGCGCCCACCGCCGCGCGCCCCGCCGCGCCCGAGCCCCCGCACTATCTCACGCTGCTCCCGCTGGGTGAGTCCACACGGCGCTTGTAGTGCAGCTGCAGCGCACACGGGGCCCAACGCCGGCAGTGCTGGAGGTGGTGACGGCGCTGCGGGACCGCACCGCGCCCACCGCCGCGCGCCCCGCCGCGCCCGAGCCCCCGCACTATCTCACGCTGCTCCCGCTGGGTGAGTCCACACGGCGCTTGTAGTGCAGCTGCAGCGCACACGGGGCCCAACGCCGGCAGTGCTGGAGGTGGTGACGGCGCTGCGGGACCGCACCGCGCCCACCGCCGCGCGCCCCGCCGCGCCCGAGCCCCCGCACTATCTCACGCTGCTCCCGCTGGGTGAGTCCACACGGCGCTTGTAGTGCAGCTGCAGCGCACACGGGGCCCAACGCCGGCAGTGCTGGAGGTGGTGACGGCGCTGCGGGACCGCACCGCGCCCACCGCCGCGCGCCCCGCCGCGCCCGAGCCCCCGCACTATCTCACGCTGCTCCCGCTGGGTGAGTCCACACGGCGCTTGTAGTGCAGCTGCAGCGCACACGGGGCCCAACGCCGGCAGTGCTGGAGGTGGTGACGGCGCTGCGGGACCGCACCGCGCCCACCGCCGCGCGCCCCGCCGCGCCCGAGCCCCCGCACTACCTCACGCTTCTGCCGCTGGGTGAGTCATACGGCCGATTGCCATCTCCCAATGACGCCCTGAGCCGAGGCTCGGCCCCCCTGGGGGCCCTTAGGCACGATACTTGAATGTTGGGGGTTGCGAGCCTTCCGCACACCCTATTGCCCGGTAAAGCTGTGAAAGTCGCACGCAGTCGCAGACGCGGCCTAGCGTCCGGCCAGTGGCTGGACGTGAAGTCGGCGCTGCGGGATCTACATTAAGTACCTCAGGTTGCTGCCGCTGGATGACTTAGCTCTCAACCTCTTTGAATATCCATCTAGCTTTGAACAAAGTCTTTTAGTCAGTTAGACTATTTCTATTCTTTCCTGCATAAAACTTATAACTAACAGAGAAAATGCATGAAAATACCGTTAGCTACTACAGCTGTACATAGTGAATTCATTTTAAGGCGGAGGGTATCCTAAATGACTTTTGGAATTTGGCCTTGAATTTTGAAAAGTTGCACTCCTGTGCGCGATAGATGGCTCGCTGTGTCGCTACGATGATGGCTAGAAAGTATGACATACAAGTTTTGTGTGTATCACAGAGTAGTACAAGGTTCAGAGATACTATTTCATAGGAAAACTAAAATACGCCTTAAGATGTTATGAGAGAGCTTAGCCAAGTACATAAATGTATTTTATACCGAAATTCGATAAAAGCTCTTAACAGCCGAGTTAGTTCCGTTGTATCACAATTCTAAAGAATTCGAATTACATCATCTTTTCAGGTCCTAATGTGAATGTGCCGGCCAAAAGACAGTAATGCTATATTCGGATAGAGCTTTACCGTCTGAGCATTTGTGTATATTGCAATTATTTATACAGGGTAAACTGTCCAGCTGAGCATTGTACGCTCGAAGGAGACAGATTTTGACGAAAATCCATTCGGCGAACTTTTACTTAGCCAGGCATCGAACCTGTTGCTTCTGAAGAAAAAAACAGCTTAGCCCCTGTACTATCGCTCAGTCGGCTTAAGTTAATAACGCGGATCAAATTGTTGAAAGATCGATTATTCATTAGACTGCGAAAGAAGCAAGGATGTCATTCTCAATGCACACTGCACTGAAGCGTGCTTCATTTCATTAGAATTTCGGCTTTCTGTAAAACTTAATAACTTTGTCACTGTGATCGTTTGAGTGATAAAAAATAAGCCGAATAGGGTTCTTAATGATTTTCGTACAAATGTGGGAGAATACTTACCAATTCCAGGTGATGATTGATGTGAGCGTGCGACAATCGTCGACAGGTCAAGTAAATGATTTCAATAGTATACGGGGTAAATTTTCCAAGTGGGTCTGGTAGACAAAATACTGGTTCTCTGCCTTATCGCCGAATAATTTCAGGCCGATTTTCATTTCCCAACGAGTGTTTTGCAGAATTTGACTACGCCGAATGATCATTTTGAAAACTCAACATATAATTGTATTTGTTTTTTATTTAGCGTGTGGTTAATCCGGTTATTTATTATCTACCGAATGTTGAATTATGTGGGGTTTCGTTCTAATAACTATTTAATGTTATGTAGATATAACTTACTTTTTGTAAATATTATTATGGTGTACATGAACAACTAGCCGCCAGAAATAATAGTCCGAAAAAAAAACTTTTTCAATACATTTTGGTAAGAAAAAAAAACATGTTCTCGGCGCGGGAGTGGTATCGGGGTTTGCCTCACTACTAATCTTTCCTACCCCTAAACTCTTAATCGCCCCAAAATCGTGGGAAAATTATCTAAACTCCTCCCCTAAATCCATCATTTCCAAGAGCGTCCCACCTGAATCCATCAATTTTAGAGCGTCCCACCTCTAACCGTCACTTTCCAGGGCGTCCCACCTGAATCCGTCACTCTTAAAGACATCCCACCTAAATCCGTCACTTTCAAGAGCGTTCGACCAAAATCCGCAATTTTTTAATACATCCCACCCAAAACAAATGGACGACCTGCAATTTGGAAGGAATTTAGATTGTTTTCCTAAACCCTAAAACCCCTACGTTTAAAGGTTTTGGGGGGAAGGGTGGAAGTGGAGCAACCCTCGGATAAAACTCCAGGGCCGAGGAAATGCTTTTTTTTCCTAACCTCGAAATGTATGAAAAAAATATTTTTTTTGACTATTTATTATTATTCATCTGGTTCATGTACACCTAACATGCTCGTCGCTTCGCCCTACGCACCTATTATTTCCCGTGACTACCTAACAAATTAAAAAAAAACATTTCCCGGGCGCGAGTGTGGTGTCCGGGGTTAATCCCACTATCGCTCTTCCCCCCAAACCTCCAAAACCCCCCCCAATTATGGACAAATAATCTAAATGTGAGCCGCATAATAACAATGTAGTACAATGAGAAAACAGTTAATCTGACCAAACGTCATTCGTCTAATCTAATAGCTGTGTAGCCAAGTGAATGGTTTGACCATAGAATTTCAATCTAAGGGTTTGACAAATTATAACTATCCGAAACGTCTATTGACATTTTAACAATCGGCATACCTATTAATAGTTCTCAAATGAAATGTTGCCTTTTAAAAATTTGTTAATCGTTAGTTGACAAAGTGAATAGTATGTGAATGGTTGGTTAGGAAATGAAATTTGGCGTATCATTTTTCAAAGAAAAGGCTGGAAACCTGAAATACATTTTAATCCCAAGCGGATTTAAATCCTAAAAAAGGAATAAGATTCTTGGAAATCATAGTAGGTACTTAACTATGTTTTTAGATTTTATCAAAACGGTTTGGAGAATCCTTTACCGAATCGCTTCTGAGAATCACAACCCCTTGAAAAACTCATCCTGTGTACTCGTATTTTGAAACTAAGCATTATTTTGGAGGAATTGCGATGTAGGTACCGTGATGTGTACCTATGTCTTGGATTTGTATCTAAAAGTGTATTATGAGTAATGTGCATCGGTCAAGTCAATAAACAACCTTTTCGGAAATACGGTTTAAAAAAACATTCACAAGAACAATGATTGTATTTATTTATTCATACAACATAATCAAAGCCAACAACATATAATTTTTAATGTACCATCTTTATCTTTTTGGCATAGTTGACGCAACGCAAAGTTTTTTCCTTCTTTGCTAAATGGCTTCCATGACGTAAACTGGGTCTGCAACAAGCCTCCCTCTAGGTGTTGCCTTGTCTTTGTTTTTTCTGGTCAAAACGGAAGTTTTTATCTGCCACGGCTTTTTCCAAGCCAACTGAGAAAGCTGTAAAAAAAAAATTGATTAAAAAAGAGAGGAAGGTTTTCTATAAAAGCGTGATTTTCCTAAAAAGGGTGACCATATGCTGCTCACAGGATAGGTTTCGGTTGCCTAAAGTAATGCTACAAAGCAGAGTAACTCGCAACTCAGTAAGTTCACGGGACAAACAATATACAGAGTGAACGTTTCAAGTGGGCGTGACAGATAGGCCAAATCCTGAACTATGAGGTATTGAGAAAAATGTTGAAAGGAGTCTCGAGACCGATTTCAACAAACTTTAAACTGCAAATTTACTCAGATTTTTGAAAACACTTTCTTTTTAGCCGGAAATCATACCTCTTCGTTTCGAAGAAAATACACCCTTATATTATTATGCTATCGCATAGTGTCGCTTATAAAGATCAAATTCTGCGAAGTAACATTATCTGGCAAACTGAAGGAAAGGTCGTTTGTAATCTTGTAAAAATGTAGTCTTCAGTTTCAGTTTTAGTCCAAATCGGTCTTTAGACTCCGTTGACCATTTTTATAAATTCCTCCTAGGTATTTTAGCATCTGACCTATCACGCCCACATGAAAACTCCAAATCCAATGTACAAATATTTTTATCTTTCACAACAAAGATAAATAATAAATCATATTTCCAAAAAAAGTCAGGCAAGGCCTAGAAGGCAGTCTCATTCTGGCCCAAATCGGTAAGGACCAGACGATTTACTTTAACTCAAATAAATTAATCTCTGTGTTGGAGGTGACTCTGTGCATTAAAAGTTTGACGCGAGTCTAAAATCACCAATATTATATTATGTACCTAGGCAAACAGATTGCCTTTTGAATTAGCTGCCCAGCAGGGACAACGCACAATACAATATGAATTATTGCGCCATTCATTGCCATAACAATCATTTTCATTAAATCAGGTAGATATTTAGGTAGGTAGGTACTTACATTGCAGCTCCAATCGTTTGTTGGGCTCGTTGTGCTGTAGTGATAACTGCAAGTCGTGCGGGATGTTTTCGTGATTCTACGAAAATCATGGTTTCTGTCCATTTTATTATAAATATTTATTAAACTGATATATACACATCACACACATCATAACATAGACTGACAAGAGCCGCTGCTGTTACGCTGTCTAAGTGACAAGTCATTCACACGCATGCGCTGTCAGTGCAGTCACGTGATATAACGCCACAAATAATGGTGTGAGCAAAATCTCTCATTATTGCTCTATAGCCGTTAATTAGAAAATACCAATATATCCTTAATTTGTTAGCTAATTAAGAATATAAAGAGTAACAGATCTGGTTGGACTGCTATGCTTCCCTATACCAAGTTCGATTCTAGACCACAATGTCTCGAAAGAGTATTAAATGATGTAGAAATTTGCGGCACTCTGCGGATATGAATTGAATTTTGAGTGCTAATAAGAACTAAAAACTAGTGTTTTCGAACTAACACTTATAGGTCAACATATAAGTAATAATGTTGTATCAGTTTCAACATCTTAGGTTCAACGTTTTTGCCATAAAACGCAATGAAAGTCACCTCTTTAACGCGTATTGGCATAACCCGCCGCCTTAAATGCATTGCTAATTCTCAATGTTTTTTTTTCAAAAAGTTTTTACGTACTTAGAACCATCAAGTCTTAAATCTTATTAACCCTTTCTAATTTAAATTGATTGTTAGAAATTTTAGTCATTGAGCAGCTGTTACCCATAAATGTGTGTTTGAAGTGATTACAATTTGTCCTACATAAAATGACCAACATTTGAAACAAAGAAAATCAATTTTACGTTTCAAATGGTTCAATGGTTGCTAGTTCTGCATAAAAGATCCTGCTGAGCTGCGTTTATTGACTGTCCACATGCCATCATTTCACAAACAAGATTTAACTAATTTTAAAATGCATGTTCTATTCCATCCTTCCTATCATCGTTATATTTTGTATTCTGTACTAACTTTTGAATTATGTTCTGCATGGGCCGCATGTCAGACGCCATCGACAACCGCACCTACCTGCTGGACGAGAATGACAACGCCTGCCTAGGTTCGTCTCCTACCATCATGCTCACATTCATACAACATTGCATCAACTTTACTATTAGCTAAAACTATTCGACATTGCTTATACCATTTTATTTCAACATCTATTTGGTAATTTACGTAAGAGAACTTAACGTCAATCAAGATTTAATTAGATATTTGGTATCAAATAAGCCAAAAAATATTTTTTTACTATTTTTCCCAAGCAGCATAAAAGCTAGCCGGGAGCTATCAAATTAGCTCGTACGGGTGCATCTCCAGCGCGGTTATTTTTACTGTGTTACGTTTACAGTAACACTGGGCAAGATCCAAGTTTGTAAAACGATACTTAATAAGCCTACTTGACTGCTATAAGAGTAACAGCAATGGTACTCAATGTTTACTTTACTTCCACAAGAGTAACAGCGGTGTGGATGGACCATAAGTTGACAATGGCGTCTCCCGACCGCGAGATTAATTCTATCTCTTCTTCAGACGAGGACGCTCCGGAATCGGAGATGGAGCCTTCCCGGCTGCTGCCCGCGCCCACGCCCAAGTACCTGGAGCTGATGTACTCGTGCGACGGGTACGAGGTGCCGCGCGCGGGCGGCGGCGACCCCTGGGGCGCGGGCGCGCGGCACAGTATCGTCGGCATCGCGCCCTCGCGCCTGCACCGGCCGATACAGCGCGCGCACTCGCTGCGAGCCGCGGCGCCGCGCGCGCACGCCACCATCGTGCCGCTGCGCAACGGACGAGCCAAGCGCGCCTCGCTCTGCGACCACCGCGACGCGCGTCTCTTATCCAGAGACGGACTCCCCTTCGACAGACAGACTACGTTTTGACCTGTGATATTAGCCTTTCTTAATCGACATCGTGTACATAAGTGTCCCAGGCTCCAGAATACTGATTATGGAATTCTATATTTTTAGTAGTGTCCAAAACCATTCTAAAATCTAATTGGGATAAAATGTTTAAACTTCCGAAGTTCTGGCATACGAACGAGATACAAATAATTACAACAATAGATCTATTATTAATATTTTGATGCACAGAGTAACTAGATAAAACCTCTCCAAACATAATTCACCTACCTCTCTTAACATTCCAATTTTTCTAAGTGCAAACACTATCTGAGCAGATTTCTGTTTTTTCTGGTTCTGCCTCTTTTGCTAATGAGAGAATGGTGATAATAACCCCAGCATACTTTCTTATTCAATCGAGGCGATATGATATCAAGTAATATGAAAAAAACTGAATTCCGTGATAAGTATGGTGCAGGGTGGGACACACATCCACCGAACGAGTTCGTAACTAGACTATCGTATTTAATTATTTATTTTATTTTATAAATGTAAATAAAGAAGTCGATCGTTGTATATACTAGAGTAAGGCGTGTGTAGTGTTATGTAAGCGGGAGAATGTTAGACGCTTTCGCTAGTATGAAATGAAACCGTGTGGACGAGAATATAGTGCATTTATCATAAAGTTGACCGACATATTGTCTCGTTCAAAGTTTACTTTATAATTATATGGAATAAAAAACTGATTTCGCAGTAACATAATACATATTTTATTTCTAATTTATATAAGTTCTACATGCATGGATAGAAAGACCAAACACCAGTAGAATTTTACCAGTTACACAGTGTAACAAATATGTCTAGTTATGATACTTATTTACAATTTTAATAGTGTCAAATTTAGCTTATAATTTTTGATATGCAGCACATACGCAGTAAACTGCAGAAGCACGCGTATCTGCCGTGGTTTGTTCTTGAGGAGAGATTGAGAGAAGGTTTTAGTATGCAATGACCTTTAAAAACCTTTTCTTAAAAATATATTATTGCATATGAAACAATCTGAAATACTCTTTCTCAAGAATAAAGATAGATACTAGATACCTAAAACCTGACATACATGTCAAGTTATAGAATAAAAAATAAAGTACCTGCATGAAATAGCTACGTCAAAACTAATTGATACTACTCTAAAAATAAAAGTAAAAATATGGTGTCCATATAGGACAGTCTTATGAGAGGCTATCTGATATTTCAAAATACATAAATCTATAAAATTTGTACAAAAAATAGGAAATACTTTTACATTAAAACCCCAATTTTGATTAAGTAAATAAGAAATATTATCAGTATAGCTGGCCGATCAGACTGAGACTGAAAAGAAATATCAATGTAATCATAGTGATAAAAGCTAAACATCTTTGAATAACTAACATACCAAGGAACACAAAGATATGTGTGTGTGAATGGCTATATTATTTGGCAATATTTTAGAACAAATTAGAGCATTTCTGCGTTAACATTAAAAAAAAAGAGGAACATTATAAGTTAAACCTATAAGTGATCACTTACAATTGCGGTGATCGCCGCACTTAAAATATAATCGCATGTAATTCTAAGAACAACCTTTTATAATTATTAAAATTCTCTAGCGTAACGGTTCCAAATTTTCAGCGTTTATGAACGACACTAGCCTACGGAATAAATTACGCTAAATCTTTGCAAATACATGTACACTTATTTATTGGCAGTTTATGAACTGCTCAGTGCGCTTACGAATTATTATGACATTTCGTAGCGTATATTATGGGCTGTCTGAAATTAAGCTGCGCACTGGTTCTTCAACTTGCAAGTCTTAAACGATCACACGGATCGAGCGTAGAAACACTGATTTGCATTTGCAAGTTTGAAGAACATTTACACTGATGAGCCACATCGAATGCCTTACAAAGTCATGTTTATGACCTCGATGTGTGAAATCGAATACTAGTACTTTTAGTCCGTTCACGTTAAGAGTGCAGGGATTTTGAAATTTAATTCTGTTGCACACAAAAAAACTCAGATCCACAGCCTTTGCGTTGAAAAGTATGTGTTCAACTGGTCACTGTGGGCTTGGATTTTCTAATCAGGAATGATTTGATAGGTAAGGTGGCGTGCTAGGTCGAAGGACGATGATGAAATTACTGCATTCGTAACGCGAACGGACTATAGTACCCTAAAAGTCATCAAGCTTTCGAGACACACCAGTCCGGCAATCATTTTGGGGAACATAGAAAGATAGGCAGAACTCCGCTATAAAGTAGCATTCCAAAGGCTGTAAAAACTTTGATTCGATTGTATAATTCACCAAAGTACCGCTAGAGGGTGTTGATCAAAAACCTGTTACGTAGTCACACCAGATTGCCACACCAGTGTAATTATCGAAAATTGTATTTATCCGTAGTCACACCAACAAGAGCCCAACGCAATAAAAGACGTTTTCGTCAAAATCGACCTCAATACTTCGGTTCCTTCAAATAACAAACCAGGTTTCACTATCACTAGTCACACCAGTGTGAGTGTGGAAAGATCAAATTATCGTAAGCCACACTGGTGTGACAATAAGGTGTGACTACGGGAAATGGACCGCATAAACTAGTGGTTAAGGTCACGTTTCCGCTAACACAGTTCATTCGCCGTCCTCGGCCTGTTCCTGCTTAATGCGCTTCTCCTGCTTGATCTTGTCGGTGGTGGTGACGGCGGCACCCAGCTCGCCCGGCTCCTGCGGCGGAAACGAGAACTATGTGACACGTATTCTACTACTCAATGCGGCAACGATGTGCGATGGAGAACTTCAAAGTTCTTGTTTATAATAGTAGAAATCGGGGATGTAATGGATATGAAATTTCGGATATAGTTACTGAATTTGAATATGAAATTATTTCGGATTATTCGTTAGTTTTGGATATTTTCTGTAATGGATAATACCAATATTTTTTCAAACATTTGTGTGCATGAACATGTCTGTTTGTATTGGTCTGGGTGTTTCCTATGTATATCAAGTTTGTATTTACAAAAGAAAAAGTATTTGAGTATGTTTATCCGTTGTCTAGAATCCCATAATAACGGACTATAATTAGCCCACTTGAGACTAGATGGCGCTGTGTAATGTCCAAGGATATTTACAATAACAACTAAGTATTCATAAAAGTAAAATTGCTTACTAGGTAGTTTTATGACCAAGCAACTGAAGATAACAAACAGAGGTTCGTGTCTCAGCCGTTCAAATACAACTAGGGAAAATATTTCTCATTTAGCCTCTGTCCCTATCTGATATTATTCGAACTCATATTTGATTCAGTTACGGTAACGGGTAGATTTTCATTTCGGATATCCAATAGTTACGGTTATGGAGCTCCTTAACATCCCTGGTATCAATTAAAAATTTGTATAAAATGGTAGAAATAGTGCTTCGAGTTGATGATCGGCGTGCTACGTACATGGTGGTCGTCGTCGAGCGCGTCGTCCTTGCTGTTCTCGTGCAGCAGCACGTACTCTCGCTGCGAGAAGCCGAACTTGACCACGTCGCGCTCCAGCAGCTCCACGTAGCGGCGCGCCTCCACGCGCTTGTTGTTCACGAATGTACCGTTCGCTGACTCTGCAACAAACATCATATTCAACCTTTGAATGCATATTAAGAGTTTCCTTTTAGACGAATATGCCGTTTCTTTCAGAATTAAACAAATTGATACTATTTCAAGTTTTTGTTGGTCAGATTTTATTTAGCTCATACAATGATGTCATATTTTTGTAACCTGGTCAGATTAAAAAAGGTTTATTTGACAGATGAGGGTGCTAAAAGCGTGCTAACAAATCCGAGGGAAAATTAGTACCACACAATCTAACAATTTAAACTTTGTATTCGTTCGGCTATAATATATATCGTTGAAAGTCTCCGACGTTTCATCGCAGGACATGAATTACAAAATTCAATTTTACGTTCTACTAAGAATCTAACATGAGAGAGCTCATTTCAGACCGAAGCCGAATTGTTGAAAGTGTCGGATCAATTGGCAACACGAACACACCTAGGGGTTTAAAATGTGCCACATTGGTGAATACATCAAGGCTGTGAAGTCTGTGTACGCAAGTTCCAACCGGAGCCAGAAGTATAGCTTACCTAGGTCTATGATGTAGGGGCGCACGCGGCGGCCGGTGGAGCCGTCGGGGCGCGTGAAGGGCGTGGCGCGGTACTGCAGCGCCGCGTGCTGCTTGCTCACCGACGGGTGCTCCAGCGTGATGTCGCACACCTGCCAAGAGGAATACATACTATTAGCAAGGGGGCAAACGGGCTTGGCTAACCTTAACACTAGCTTGGTTAGTTAAGTTTGGATGGTCGCGCATAGCTACGTGTAGCTTGCAGCTGCACGGTAAGAATGAACGTGAGATAATTTTGATCGTCATTTTATCGTTGTCCAATAATCCTAATAAATTCTTAATTAGTTTTTTCATTTATTTACTCCTAATTTCGAATGTGCAGAGCTCTGCACATTCGAAATTAGGAGTAAATAAATGACGAATAACGAACAGCTGTTCGTCGGCCTCAAAAAAATGTCTGAAAAATTGTGAATAAAGCAAAGTGAGGCAAATAAGAAGAAAACCTACCGAGATAGAGATGAATACAAACAAATGTTTAAAGAGAAGTGGTGCTTAGAATGCTGTCTGTACTGCAAAAAAAAATCATGCATTTCGTTTTTTGACTTTCAACCTTGAAGGGACAGAATGAAAACCTATGGCCTATCTGAATAAATCAGTGGGCGAAAGCTTGCCAGGTAGAATACTATACCTTCTTATCGCGTCCGAGCAGGAACGCAGACTGCCGATGAATGTACAGGATTGGTAACGCTTTGTCGCCTTTGAATGGATAGAATCTAAAAATGAGACAATATAATCCTTAGTAATTTATTTTATCGCCTTTTATAACTTTTCAATCTCAAGTAGATAAAATAATATTAGTTGATAGACTAAATAATCAATTTCTCTCATTTTAATATTAATTGGCTCATGTTCAAGTAACTTGTTCTTCTGGTTTTTTTAATGTACAAATATGCTGTTGAAACATTGTTTAAATAAATAATAATTATTTAAAAACTTGAATATCTGTCTAGCAGTTTTCAAAATCAATTATTTTCACTTCATGTATGATTAGATGAATCATAATATACTGATCTATGTGGAATATTTACCTCCATCGTCTCTTTGGTTGCTTAGCATCTTCGGGTTCCGAGTACTTGACCACCACTCCATTGACAGTGTTCTGGTCCGCAGTCAGTTTGCCAGAGAGCCCAAAGTTCGGCTTCTCTTTCTCGCCCGCACTCTTGCCTCCCTCTTTCTTAACGTCTGTCTTGCCCCAGCTGTATTCCCCTTTGTCTTCAGCATCAGCAAATCTAAAATATATAAACAACATTTTATAACTTACAAACGAAGGAAAGAAAAGAAAGCAGCCACGATGTACGATTCTACTCCAGTCCCAAGGAGTTCAGCCATTAGGAATTCAGCTGTCCTTTGTGTTTATGAAGAATTCTTCTAGGAAAAGCAGACCAGAGCTAGAGACCGTGACCATCGCGGTTCGCGCTGGACAACATAAGCAGAGGATGGAGACCAAAATCATGATTCCCACAAGAATTGAATAGAATTCCTAGATAAATATAAGTCCATGATACGATGAAGAAGAAAGGAAGAAAAAAACGTTTATTGACTCCGGATATTCTAACATAAAAGACAAAAACAAACATGATTTTCAGTGGGACCGACTAAGCTTACCTAGACTTGCGTTCCTTGGGCTTGTCCTCGGCGACGGGCGCGGGCCGGGTGCGCTCTTCGCGGGACCGGTAGCTGCCCTCTCGCTCGCGCGTGTGCTCCCTGTCTCTGTCTCGCTCGCCCCGCCCCTCCCGAGGCTCCCGCGACTCACGCGCATCAGGCTTCCTCTTGTCGCGGTAACGTTGCTCGGAACTGCGCGCTGGTGAACCTTCCCTATAGCATCGAAAACAACAGATTGTTTTAAATCCAATAGTAATTATTCATAGTTTGCTTATGTTATGGGAATGTAGTCTATGTATGGGAATGTAGTGTATGTAGTGTATGTCTATTATAAAGCTTTTTTATTATAGTCCAATGTTAAACAGAATTTCGTAGAATGGCCACGTAACGAAAGCATCAATATAGCACAAGCACTAAATGAAGTTCTGTTTCTAATGTTTAATTTAATCAAAGACAGTTCGGAATTACTTTTAAATTGAAAACCTACTGTCCACAAACTTCTTCCTCCCTCCCCTTACTCTAAGTCCAAGCGGTATAAACAGTTAAATGGTATGGAAGTAACGATTGTGTTTGCTGAAGTACTTATGCGATTTCTGTTTGCGAACCATTATGTTATGTGTACCTATCTTTCTAATGATTTGCCTTCAAAATCTATACTTCACTAAGCCCAACGGATTATCATTAATGTGACAGAGACTCGGCAAAAATCTTAGCCTCTAACTCATGTATGTTATCTAATAGACTCACGTCTCCTGTGGCGGCGGAGGGCGCGGCGCCGCCCGCTCGCGCCGCGGCTCGGCCGGCTCGCGCGCTCTGTAACACACGCACAACAACCTCTAAACACATTCAACCACAACTTAAGACACATGGACCGACCCATGGATTCCCAGCTTCGAAACACTACATCGAAACACATTTTCTTTAATTACATTAGGCATAATTATCTTATCTTTAATAAAATCGGTAAAGTTAGGCCAAACACTCAGTGGCCCACCTCGTGTGGTTTACATCATCATCCTAATTAGACAAATCAAATAAGATTTGAGTGTAATTAGACAATATGTTTCGAAATGTGTTTCCAAATTCTTCGTAGATAGATATCTAGGTGCACGCCTCGTCTCTAAATTTAAATTTGAATAAATATGCAAAGAAAAAATAAAACGCTTCATCACTTAAAATGTAATCATTTTAATTTTTATGCAATTTGAGGCCTCAACACAGATATTGTATGTGTAGCATGTGATAGCCATTAGTATATTTGCATTTTTTACCGCAAGATCTGTGCTGGGACCTCGGCCCGCATGGTAAAGGTTTATTAGTTGATACACACGGCCATCGATTTACATCCGTCACGGGTAACCAATTATTTTGCACTCCATAAATCGTAAACTTACCATAGGTCTTGTATGAAACGCTGATTTGACGACTGTATACCTACTAAAATTCATCCAATCGTGGATTTCTCGTGTTTTTACATTCCAGTAATAATAAATAATAGCAGAGTGTATACTACATAATACAGTGTTAACTACAATATTTCTTCGAGATTCATTTTCTTCACTGATTTAAATATCTAAACACTTCAAGAATCCAAGTTCGTGAATAAAGGCTGTATCAATTCAATCAGCCATTTGATGGTCTCCTGAAACCAGTATTAATACCAAATAATATCAGGAAAAAGAGCCTCAAAGTATATTTTTGCAATCCAAGAATACTCCGGTACATTATTTGGTAGTGATATCATTTGGCGACCCTCCATGTAATCAAGCAATGGCAAATTAGCAGTCCGTCCTTTTATATCCTTAGTCAACAGTTCTGAAGTTTCAGATATAACTCATAGAAAACTTCAACTTCTTACGAATTTCACAATAAATATTACACATTTTTGAAAAGATGATTCTTCAAAATATTGTTATTATTTCTAGTCATTCTGGAACTTGCTGAATTCTTTTCAGAAATCTTTTCCGTTATAAGCGTACCGGTTTCCTTATTTTCATATTCAAGGCATGTAGAGCCTTCTGTTCTGTGTTCTGTTGTTTGTAACAAAATGTTTCTTGAAATGTAATTTAATAGTTTTACGATCTTCAACTTTTACACATACACAACAACATTTTTGAATGTTGGTATTCACAATATGTTTATTACCAATTAGCATTTGGTTCGTTGAGCTTTGTTCTTCTAGTATCCACAATATCCAATGTGAATAGCTTTTAGGAACTTTATTCTTCTTGAATCCACAATATCGAATGTTTGTAGCTTTCTAATGGTGATATGAATAGGTACATTGATGTACATTTTATACTTTCTTTAACATTACATTCTAATGTGTGGTTCATCGGTAACATGTTTTATCCTAACTGACGGGATTTACTACATGTTACACTGTTTACTTAGGATTATCTGTTCCGACTTCTAGTCCTGGAAGTGTATTGGAAACAACACTTTCTAATATTCCATTTCATCTCAATTGGCTCATTAGCTTCAATATTTTATTTACATTCTGTTATCTTTTCAAATGCTGAGCTTCAATTAAAAACCTGTTCGAATAAAATTGAATATATTTGCATCACTGGAGATGAAATGCTGATAATCTTAAATCCAAAGAAATTATTTCAGCATACATATCTTGGAAAGCTTCATTTGAGAGTTCACAATTAAGTGTATTGCACTCTAAAATCCTCTTAGACATATGACTAACATGTCACAATCGTGTTCGCGTGTTTGTGTATTATGTCCAAACTAACACAAAAAGCAAAGTTGCAATGAGCGGCTTCACATGACAACTCCAAAGGCATATTTTATATTTTTATCAGTGTCTGATAAACTCTAACGCCTGACTCTTTCAGACACACCTAGAGTAATAATTGTCTAAGGTGCAAACACTGAAATGTCTTTGCAAAAGCAGCATGTTCTGATCAAACTCATTATAATTTTCTGTAGATATTCTGTAAAAACAAATACAGTCATTTTACTTCGTGGAACAACCAGTGATCAGATGTAACATGATCACAGACATGCAGAGTTCACACAAATGTTCATCGCATCGAAATACAATATATTAACTAGCTATGTAAAACTAATACTACCTAAATAACAAATGTCTGAAAATTATATCTAAATTTGTAAACAGTATTGATTTTCATAATAAAAACACACTCATTTTAAAGGTACTTTTTATGATTTGTTTTTCGAGATACAATCGTATGTATTGTTATAGCTGAAGTACAAGTCGTAAACTTAGTCGCAACAAGATTAAAGTAAGTGACAGTTTTGAAATATTGTTTCGATAGTAAGCATACCTTTCGGCCTGGTATCCCTCTTCACGGAAGTTCTCTCTTTTCTCAGGGTATTCCCTTTGGCGATAGCGTTCCGTTTCTGGTGGTCCACCACGTCTACATGGGCCAAAGACATACATTTTATATGAATATATGAATTCTAATAAAAACAAATACCTAAATACTAAATAAAGCTTGTTAAGACAAATTCTTACTCCCATCATAGGTGTGTCTTAAAACCATGTTTTACCCATTAATAGGGTAAGCAATCATTCTTTACCTTTCTCTGAAATCTCTGCCATTATCATAATCTTGATGTTTGGGTGCTCTGTCGTCGTATTGATTGTATCGCCCATAACCTAAAACAGAAATATATCAGAATGTTTGTAAAAAAAAAGCTGGACTAGGTGGAGGCAAACAAAACACATGGTTTGCCTTGAAATCTAGAATCTGAAATCTTAAAATTTTATCCTTTGGGTAAGTCTTTACCCAAAGGTTAAAATTCCTAAGCAAAGCCTGAATCATCCTCCATAGACTCGGATGTTTGTTATTCAAAACAATAAAAATAACTAAGTTAATACCTCTTGTATCCTCTCTTGGTTGAAAATTGTCGTCTCTGGGTCTTTTCTGATACGGCTCCTGCCCTCTACCTTCATACCTCTGGTGCCTAAAATGCAAAATTGATGTTTTTATTTCATGATTTAGAAGAAAAACACTGAGATGATAAAGTAATTATGCCAGTTTTGGAAAATGTATGTGGACATCAGCAAAATAATGAAATTTCTTAGTAATCATTTATTGCAAATTCGCATAAAGCAGAATGAGTACCCAATTATGACATTAATAAATTTGTTAAGAATAATAGGGCATGTGCATGGCAACCATTGGTATTGGTACTGTGAGTAGCAACAAAAAAGTATGTATAAATGAACTAGGCACATTGTTTATAAGCAATATATTATTTCCGAAGCTATATGAAATAAGAGTAACAGCGCCGCATGAGTACCTTTTGAAGCCATCAAATTGCTGTTGTCTCCGATTATAGTCATCATTTGTATTAGTGTAATGTGAACTTGTGCCATACTTTTCCCTATTTTTATCATATTTTTCTTGAGGGTAAGACGGATATCTGCAATGTATACCACGTTTAAACTATGAAACAGGTTTACGATGAAATATGGTTTCACTAAATTTAATTTGTGGAATAATAATTTCTAACTGTCTTGTAAAAAAACAAATGTGTGCAGTTAACAAGGGAAGTTACAGACAAAGATAACTTAATTCAGTAAGTTGATCTGATTCGTCACATTTGTTCATATCGTGAAAATGTTTGAAATAATGTTTGAGGTGTTGGTAATCTAACCAATAATACAACAAATGAGAAATAACCTTTCATTGCGTTCTCTGTTGTACTGGTACTGTTGTTCATATTGGAGTCTACGATCTTTGCTAGAACCACGGTGGAAGCGCTGCATCTCCCGTTCCCTCTCATAATCTTCTGCAGAAACTGAAGGTCGATATTCTTTCCTACACAATTAAAAATAAACCTCAGTTTAGGGACACGCGGGTCGAGCGGGGCAGTGCACGAAGCGGGCCAGAAACACAAACAAACGGCCGGCAAGGGTCCCCCCCCCCCCCCCGAGTAGACTGGTAGGGACGGCCGAGGGTGCGGAGCCGTCCCTACCAGGCAGTGGTGGAAGCCTGTGCAATGCCGGCGACGGATTCCTCCGTACCGGGCCGCGACGCATAGGGGCAAGCAAATGGAGCGACAGTCTCTACAAGCCGCACAAGACACTCGGCACACCGCGTTTTCTTAAAAGAACCCCTACATTTCTATATGTTAAGTCTGGCCACTTCACGCACCGCCTTGCTATAAACTATAAAAACGCAAGAGGCCGCGCGGCAAGCCATAGCCACTCCGCCGGCGATGCTTGCCGCCCGCGTTCCCTTAATCGAGCTCCTACAATTTTGACAGTAATGTGTAGTGCAGTACAGAAAAAACGGTTAGCAGAATATGTTATCGTAAGGAAATTATCATGACTTACTGATAATATGTGCGCGATGGTTGACTGCCTTCTTCTGAAGATGCTCTACGTTCTTTCACAACACTGTGAAGGCGACGCTCTACGCGGCTTTCCTCTGAAAAACAAAAATTGTTGCAGAGAAATAATAAAATTAGCAGTGCGATTATGCAACAGTGTTGCTTAACCACTACAGTTGCAGATAAGTATGTACCCTAAAGAAAACTTAAAATATGATTCTATTTAGAGCTTATTTAAAAAAAATACGACACCCTGCAAAGTCACTTTGTATAAAGATGTTACCACATCATTGACTTTACAATCTAAGTGGCAAATAAGAAACTATTGGTTTTGAATGTGAACTTGGACATATGTTGACAATTTATCACTTCAGTTTTTGGCAAAGGTCTAATTTTAAAACATTTCCTTACAATTAAATTAGCCAGTTTCCGAGACGTGAGGAGTTATCAGCTTATTAAATTCTGCCGTGCTAACTAAGAGTGCAATAACTATGTTTTGACTACTTTCGAGATATTCGCGGTTAAGATTTAATTTTTGTTTTGCGTGTCTCTTCGTAACTATAGAAGTTATTTATTTGAAACTTTTACTAAACGATAGATTAAATAATGTTGAATTTTATGTGATATATTAGATTTGTACATAAGTTTATATACTCACTAAAAACGCAATAACGTATTTACCCTTAGGACATATGAATCTTTTGATATAGCGTTCCTAATCATAACTGCAATAACTACACTACACTACTTATTGCAGTTTTCCTTAGCAAAATATTAAAATTTAATTTCAGGCAGCAATGGTTCATTGTAAATACATAATAAGTTTATATGAAAATATATTAAAACAAAGTTATTTGGTAAGAATTTATTTATTTATAAAGTTTAATTATATAAACTGAGGAATGGCTGCTGGTTAAATGCTTTTATACAGTGAAGGATTTTTTATATACTAATTCATAAGAACAATACGGGTATTTTGTAATTATAGCTTTATATTAAGTTTTAGCCAATAAGTAATTTTACTGTTGCAATGCCCTTACAGGGCTCATGTTACGGTTTCTCTATGTATGTATTGTTATGATCTTTTGTACCAACATGAAGAAAGTTTTATGACTATGACTATAAATTGCACAAATCTAAACAAATGTTAACAATGAAATCACTAAGCATAAACGTTTTCTAACGTACGTACTACTTTCAACAATTAATAAAATCACAACTCGGAAACTCTATAGTTTCACATATTTATAGGAAAAAAACTCTTTTAAAAGTCAACATTTTTTCTTACTTTTGAATACAATCAAAAGTTTCACTTCTTTCCTTAAATTATGAACAGTGATTTTTTTATCCAAAACAGCACATCATGCGACCAATATCTAAATCAGTCTTAATTCAAATATAGTTTTTAGGTACCTACTTAACCTAATGAAAAATTATTGCGTGGGTATATTTTTGTTAGTAGATAATACTTAATGCAGAAAATAATAAACCTAAAAAAATACCTCTTGACAATAAAATCAATAAAAATGTCTTCATCAAGTATTATTTACCAACAAAAATATTCTAGAGCAATAATTTTTCATTAGGTTAAGTTAGTACCTAAAAACTTTAATTGAATTAAGACTGATTTAGATATTTATTAGTCTCATAATGTGATGTTTTAGATAAAGAATTCACTGTTCATAATTTAAGGAAAGGAGTGAATCTTTTGAATAAAGAAAGATGTAACAGAGAAAACTGCTGACTTTTAAAAGTGTTTTTTCTATTAATATGTGAAACTACAGAGTTTACAAGTTGTAATTTTATCAATTGTTGAAAGTAGTATGTAAGTTAAAAACGCTTATACTTAGTGATTTCATTGATAACTTTTATTTAGATTTGTACAATTTCATATAATTAAACTTTATAAATAAATATATTCTTACCAAATAACTTTGTTGAACTTATTATGTTCATACAATGAACCATTGCTGTCTGAAATTAAATTCTAATATTTTACTAAGGAAAACGGCAATAACTAGGACAGTTATTGCAAATATGGTAAAAACTCGTAGGACATCATATAGTTTGGTGCTAGTCAAAAGTGCAATAACTTTTAGCAATACTCTTACTTGTTTCGTTTATGACTAGTAAATGTGCCAAATATGTATAAGACGTACTAATCATAAATGCAATAACTGGAGTTATTGCGGTTATTTTATGTAACATAACACAATATTTTAAGCTATCAAAGTCATAACTCAAAATATTGCGGTTATGATTAGCTACTTACAAATAGTAATATAAGATATTGCAGTTATGACAACCAACAGAACCGAAACTATTGAAGATAGAAGAAAGACGTCTAAGGCGAAAATATAGAGCTCATTTTCCTGATTACGGATATGGTCTTAAGTCAATTTGACCAAAAACCCGACTTATTGCACTCTTCGTTAGGACGGCAGAATTGTTAAGACTCTTTTGAATTTCACTTACTATTTGAAATTATAATTATTTATGCTAGTCAATGTTTTAACTGTTATTGAAAGCGCCAAATTCAGCTTCATCTGCAGTCATTAATTATGATAAGAAGTAGTAGAAGAAGTCCTTTTGAACTATTTTTTAGTTTGTTTTAATGTTTTTTTTAGGCTCATTATAATAAAAATGAGAACTTTCCTATAGTTTGTCGCGTAATGTTACTTAGAATTTGATTCTCATGAGAGACACTTTACAATGATGATAAAACTTTTTTTTTAACCAAATGGTTACTGAAAATGTGTTATGAACTGTATAGATCAAAAAAACACCCATAACTGTGCTGCTATTAGATATGAGAAAGGCTTTTGATTTTGTGTGCCATGAACAACTACTCATAAAATTGACAAAATATGGCATACCATACGTGGTCCTGCTTTGGAATGGATTAAGTCATATTTATTTATAAGAACTCAATCTGTAGAAATTCAAAGATACTGTCAAAAGCAAAAAACAATAGTAAAACATCAGTCATCGTACATACATAATGGTCTTGGGGTACCAAAAGGTACCATACTTGGACCCTTTCTCTTTTTATTTTATATTAATGACTTGCCTTAACAAATATCCTACCAATGCATATTATTTGCAGATGATACTAGTCTTATTATAAAAGGAAATGATTTATTAGGCCAAAAATGAGATGATATTAAAGAAGCAGTGGGGAATAAGTGGATGGAAATAGCAAAGGCAAAGAAAAGGTGGAAAGAGTTGAAAGCCTTCACCTGGAATTATGGCAAGTGATGATTATGGCTATCAACATTATGCATTGTGATTTTGTGACAAAAAAAGTTATGCATTTCATCAGGTTACCACCAAACACATTCATTGCTGGCTAAGAAACAATACTTATCAAAAATATGAGTAGGTATGCAGTTTCAGTCTTTGTCAAAATCGGTCTCGAACTCCTCTGACCATCTTTCTTAATTGCTCATAGTTTAGGACTGGGCCTACCAAACTCAGTATAGTCAACATTTACTGGGCTTGGCGGTGATGTATGGCTCAATTGTCTTAACCTACCCAGCAGAAACCAAACCTGTTCATGCGGCAAAACAATGTCTCTCATAAAAGTGCTAAAGTCGTGTCGTGTTAGGGTTGAGTGCTAGTGTTTTGACTAACCTGGCGTTTTCCCCTGACTTCTAACTTACTGATCCCTACGACATCTACCAGATGTCCCAGAAAGTGGCATCTCTAGAAATTGACAATCTCTAATTTGTTTAAATGATAATTACCTATGATGACGCTAGCGGAGGAGCTGCGTGCGCGTTTACTGTGTTTGTGCTTATGCTTGCGCTTTTTCTTAGATGAAATCTCTCCTTCGCTCACAGAGGAAACTCCATCACCTGAATCAATTATCTCGTCTACATTGGACCGCCTTTTTTTCTTGCCATGTTTCTTCTTCTTTTTCTTGTGTTTACGTTTCTTGGAACGCTTCTGCCCATCGGAATCGCTATCAGATTCCGACGTATCAGCACGCTTCCTTTTTTTCTTGTAGCGATGTTCCGACGCTGAGGAGTCTTCGCTTTCACTATCTGAAGAACTACTAGACTTCTCACTTCCATCAGATTGCTCTGATTCTTCAGAAGATGATTGGTGCCGCCTTTTAGACTTCATTTTTGCAAATTCTCAATCAAAAAATATTAACAACACGCGATAACAACTCGCTCGCCACCACAACTCGCCACCACGGCCGATTTTCTTCCTTTAAAAAATAATAGCATTAAGGTTAAGCTTGTCTATGGATGCTTTTATAGGAAATGGTAGCTTCCCCTCCTCCCGCGGATGATGAGGTTTCTAGTCTAAGGATTGTCTTTGGTTTGTAACCTAGGTTACGCTTTTGTTGATTGTCATTTGTGTCAAGTATTGTCAGGTTGGTTTTTATTTCATTGTGTCAACAATTATATTTTTTTCAGAAAATATAAATGCTTAAAAGAAAATAAACTTACCTACCCATCAGAAAATGCGGTAAGATTGTTTGGAAACATAATTGTAGAAGACAATCAAGTTTTAGAAAATAGCCCACATCAACAGGGTTTAATAAAAGAGTTGAAACATCAAATTCAGTCCAAGCATTCATCAGCATTCATATGATTCTTTGGGTTGTAAGCAACACAAAAGTGTAGTTGCGAAAAGCTGTTTTGATTTAACTCTGCGATTAACTGTGTTCAATTGGTGCAACATTATAAACAAAAATCTCAAGGTACGGATGTTTGTAGATTGGAAAAGACGATTTTGCCCTGTATGCAGCGTAAAGCATTTACTAAATATTAAACAAAATTAAGAAATAAAAGGCATACTAAGTGAAAATTGTTTAATTTATACCCAATTTATATTTCCAAAGAAAACAAGCAGAATTTAGGTAGGTACCTATAATATACGTGGATTTATAACGGTAAGCGTTATAAATCCACAAATAAATAACAAAGGTTTAACATAAAACCTTTTTGTATTTATTTGTGGATTTATAACGTTAACATCGTTGCCGCATTATGAAAAAACAATTAAAAAAAAAAAGCTATCAAAATCTTTATATGCGGAAATCTCTATGGATCATAAGGCGAGTTTTTTGCTACGGAAGTTACCCGTCTGAACCTGTTCCCTATCTAGTTTGTGCTCGCCACATTCGATGAGCCACCACCACACCACAGACCACAGATAAAATTTTTTTTTTCGGTATTGTTTTTACGGCTTCTGTATTAACCATACAGCCATAGATAACTATGTTAGTAGCCACAGACTACACACACACTTAATGGGGGGCTGACATTAAACCACATTAAAGTAAAAAAAAAGCAAAGAACATCAAAAGCATGGAATCCAAATCTTGAACCATCGAACACACAGCCTAATGAAATGGTATGAGGTCGTTGCTTGAAATAGGCGGTTTAGGTGTGGTGTGTGGTCTGTCATGAGGTGATTCGTTCAGTTGGAGGGTAGATGGCAACTCTGTTAAAAAACATTTGTAATCTTCATGGTTGCGAATCAAAAAAGAAGACATGGAATGGTATGGATGCGGATGGATTTGATACGTGAGTGGGAATTCAAATGTATTTATCTTAATCAGAGACAGAAGCCGCATGAGGATTCTATTCGCTGTGAGGTCAATGCAGCAACCTTAGAGCATTTTCTATATTGTCTAAGGCGGCTACCAGCAACCAAGCAGCGACACACCGAATGAAATTTTAGGTGAGGATTTGCTGTCAAAATGATTCTGCACTGCTGTAACTTGTGTGTTTAACTATGTTTAATATTAAGTTGTAAATGCTTCTATTCCTTCCCTTTTTATGTCACTAACATTGTTGCTTGTGTTCGTCTTCAGTGTTGTCCTTGTTTTTGGTAGTGCCGTCTCAGAGAAACTCAATTTAGTGGGGAAAAAAAAAACTTTTATCCACCGGCCACTGTCCATCGTGTCTCTCTGATCACGTTCTGGCGTAAATAACAAAGGATCACAGCTAAAAAGATCCACCGGCCAATCAATAACGATAGCATCTCCCATTCACCACTTGACGCTGGCAGATTTTGTGTGTGAAGAAACACACGAAAAAGCCATATTAAAAAAAAAAACAAAAAACTTGTGTGTCTGGAAATCAGTCACTAGGGGTCTGTTCCAAAACGAGTAAAAGTCACTCTGGGTGGTGCGAAAATCACTCTGACGCGTTCCTAAAGCAACTCGAGTGAAACCGAGAGTACCCGACCGTTTACTCTGACAGTTTTGCATGCAATTTGGAACGGGTTACGTGAGAGTAATTTTCACACTGACAAGTGCGATTTCTACCGACGTCTGGGGCCAGGTAGAATTCACCTGACAGCTGTCAGGTAGAAGTTTTGCTACTTTCCGTGGTTATCTTTTGTCAGAGAAACTGAACATTGAGCATGAAGTTTTAGTAAATAAAATTGGATAGTATTTTCGTCTGTTAGAACATTTGAACGTTACGTTGTTTGGTGAATTTGCTTGAAAAAATGACATTGACATATTTACCCGAAACCGTTCAAAAACAATCTTTCGTTAAAAATCACTCGATAGCGTTCCTAAAATCTATCGCCCTGGTCTTTTCTCTTTCTAATTTATAGTTCTGTCTCCTTCTTTTCACCGAGGGTAAAAATCACTCTACACTACTCGTTTTGGAACGTACCCTATTTAACGCATTCTTAGACCATACTCATAGATATAAGGTTGGCAAAAAAGTCCTGAAAGGGAACTAAAAAATATTACCACTGGCAATAGTCCCGCTGTCACTTGTCAATCACGTCTAGCTAGTACATGGTGTGTCAAATCTGTTTATCGGAGATCGTTTATTAGTGTATTCAGGTGTTTTCTTTATGTTAAACCAATAAAGAATCGTGCAAAATCAAGATAAATCTCCAAAGAAGACAAAGAAAATAAGCCAGTGCCACTAGAGAAGTCATAATGAAGTATTCAAACGTTGTTTGGCCGAGCACGAAGCTGGGGAAGTTTTATATGAAATAAACGATGATTAGACCAGAAAGGCAGAAATCACTGGTATGTTGTGGTTTAATTTAATCAACCACGCGTGTTTAAACTTACTTGTCAGGTAACTAATAACAAACGAGTGATATTTTACGTTGTAACCTGAAAACCCATTTTGACGTTTGTTTACAAAATACAATTTGTCAAGTTAGCACATCTAAGTGATTTTGATACTTTTTTATTGATTTTTGTTTTTAATTTTTATTTCAATTTTCTAGGCACCGGCTGCGCCAGCTTTTAAGAATATTTCTCCCGAAGATAGGAGAAAATCATGATAACATGTTATTAAAATAGAGAAGGAATAATACCAACGTGGACAAAGGTCATATGACAAAATCGACAGGTAATCATAAACCTGCAAGATGAAGTGACCGTACAATAGCAGCATGAGTGACTCATGGGAACGAAGTGAATGTTAGAATTTTAGAGAACGGTCGAGCCAACCCATGGATGAAGATTTTTCGGGTTTCGAATATTTAGACAAAATAAATATTTTTACCCTAATTAAAATTATAACATTATGATTTTGCTAGTTTCTTCTTTCATTTCTTTAGGTACTTGGTAGTAGAGAAACGTCCTGACAATGTGGTTGTATGTGGTGGGGATCGACTGTATTGGTGCCACCGCCATTCCATTTTTACCACCAGACGGTTCCCCCTATTGACCTGGTTTATCCTGGTAGACGGACTATCACTCGTACCTGACCTATCAGCCTAGAGGGAAAAGCAAACCCGTTATATGAGTGCCTGTATGACTACTTCTATAAATCTACTAGATAATGTGGAATTAAATAAATGTAAGGTGTTTTCCTAGTACAACGCTATAAGAATAAGAATATACTGATCTAGATTAGGGGATCACGTGATGCATTGGCTGGCACGACTAAAATGATTGGTATCTATTGGTGCGAACTTAGATAGCCATTCTCTCTAAAAAAAATATTTGAATAAGTCAATTATCAAAACCGTTTTTGTCGTAGTCTACGGGGTGACCACATCAACGATGGTGGCGCCCCTATTAATTTCACGACTTTTTTGCCAGGCTGTACTCATGTTTAACATGACAGGAAACGCATTTGTGCAGTGGTATTTGGCTTTGCGGGTGACACTGAAGCCGTGGAACCCTAATCGAAAAAAATACTTCATTTGGCTTTGATTGGTTGGTTCGGTTGTCAATATGACTGACGGCTGAGCTGAATTCTGCTGACACTGCTGACAGTTCAGTGGTGACAGTAAACAAATGTCAGAATGCAATCGCAAAATTTCGCGGATGATAATTTCTTATTTCTAGTGTAATTATTTTTTTACGTGCTTGCAGTATCTAAAAGACAAGTATTGCCACTATTATATTCAATTCAACACAACACCTATTATATAAAATTAAAAATTAGTCCCAACTTCCGAAATCAAATATTTTTGATTTCGGAGTTATTATCTTATAAACTTTATAACCAAAAATTCTTCAAAATTATTACCGCCATGGCTACGCGGAAACGAAGTGGATCTGGATCTAAAAGACACTTAAAAGAGAAAGTCGTTCAAATCTACGAATCATTTTTTAAAGGTGAAGATTTGACTAGTGATAATCCCACTTTTTGGGATGAATTTTTCCTGTTAAAACCTAAAATTCCTCAACTAGAGGCAGAGATCCACAAGCTGTCAGTCGAGCAGTTGATGAATATGAAGGACAGCATAAACTTATTGGTTATGCAGTGCATTGAAATGCTTGGACAAGAGCATCACATAAGGTAAACAATAAATTATTTGGTTGTTTTGAGTAAAGCTAATCAACTATTCTCTATTCATTCATGTTACTTTTTTTAGGCTAGTCTATGCTCTTCAAACCTTGAGCGCCCTTTTAAGTACAATATATCAAAGGGCAAGCCAGGACTCAAATGTGAACATCAAAACTCTTGTAATTGGTACAGACAATTCCGATATAAGAATGCAGAAGTTATTTGAACACTGTGGCACTATATTGTCAGGTATTGTCATGCATAATTACTTAGTATAAATGTCATTCATAATTTGTTTAGAGATTAAAGCAATAATACCCCTGGAAGTTAACCCACAAGTTCAAAAATTGCAATGGAAAAGTAATGGCACATCTACATCAGCAGGTTTCTACTGTCCTGTGGGCTTAAGTTATTGAGCTTAAAATGGACTTCAGTAGTAATGTTGCTCAACATCTTGGAAGTAAAATGATTAAAACATGTCCTATTTATATATATTAATTTCAGGTGATGTTCCTGACAGCCTAAAGTCAATGGTTTTAAAGTTGCTGGTAATCATAGCAACTGGGCTGGAGAACATAGATGACAATCCGTTAGTGGAATACTTGATGCTAAATTCTTTATTTGACCCATTGATCCAGCTACTCTGCACATCCACTGAGAGGCAGCAGTATGGTATGTTGATAATAATCTTAAATGTAAAGTAAGCACCAAAATTTAACTAAAACACTCTTGGAAGAGGTATGTTTAAAAATAATCTTCAGCCACAGGAGTCATGCTCTTTAAACTACAGTTCACACATATTAATTACTTGAAATAACAAATAAGTATTTGGGCTTATTAGACCCATTGGCTCCATCATTATACGGTGATTTACCATGTACTTATTTTTCTTTCATTTTATTGTTACATTCATAATTATTAACATCTATGATTCATATTAATAATATATTGCTGACATTTTGATCTCATAATTCTTAAAAAAAGGAACTAGGTCACAGCAAAACTTTACAATCTTATTCTTCTCTAATATTCATGAGACTACACATTTTTGTTTCAGGTTATGATGTAGTGATTCTGATCATGTTTTTGGTAAACTACAAAAAGCAAGAAGCTGCTAATCCATATGTGGTGAAGCTCTCAATTCTTGATGACGAATTGGCTTTAAATGGGTAACTATCATAAAATAATCGATTGAAAAAACAACTAAGGGCATGAATTTAAAAAAAAAACTCGTGCATAACATGATGTGCCATGTATGGCCAAAATTTGTACATTGTGGCGTTAGGCTGTGTTCTGACCGACGCGCGGGCGCCGGCCGCATCGTTTTCCGCACTGTTGCTGATGCGAACATCTCCACAATTCCACATGTAATGTGAGAACCCCTTGATTACAGGCTAAGGCCGATGCTGCTCTATGCTTGCAGTTTGGAGTCAACACAGCCAAAAATATTGCCATGAAACTATATGTAGTTGCTTATCTTTGATTTGTATACTTTCACATACCCACCTATTGTGCTCAATATTTTTTACGATTATTACTTTTGAGATTGTAGCAACAATCCGATTCAAATGTTGTATGTAAGTCATGCGGATGAATACACATAGCAGGCTTATACTTACATTGACTTGAGGTTGGTCTATTAAGGAGTTCCAATTGGGTGATCCAAGCGCAACATAATGTGGCCTAGGCGCAATAAGACCCCCCGTTTTTTTGAGCGCCCTAAAACTCTATTTACGTCACTAGTTTTCTGAAGAAACTCGAGGTTTTAAAGAGACCCAAAACTAATAAAAGACCTAATCGTTATGGGTTGGGTAAATTTTGAATAGTCCACGAGCCTTTTATCACTAAAAAAACTGCACATTTTACCGTCAACGGCATGAGAGGCTACATTACCGGTCATTCGTTCTTGTTCTATTGCAAAGAATTGTCATTTGACAAGAGTGAGAGAAAAACTGGAAATGGGAAGGGTGTTGAGCCTTGACTGTACGTTAAAACAACACGTAAATATTTCAGCTATGGCCAAGTTATAATGGTGACATTGAATGATTACGTGATGTCGACGTTCGGCGGCATGCAGGGCGGCGGCGGCGGCGGCTGGCTGTCGTCGCTCACCAGCATGGTGGGCGGCATCTTCCTCACCAGCGACGAGACGCAGCCGGTGGTTAGAGGACAGAGGACTAGGTAAGATTTATAGATTAGATTCTATTGTCCATAAAATATGTGAGTTAAAAAGTCCAATCCACTGATCATCAATTCATCACTGAGTTATTTTATAAGCTTAGTAGCCCCTGCTAATGCCTTGCGCACCCAGATCAATACCACCCGCACCTCCCGCTGGCGTCCAGGACGAGGCCTTCAGGAAAAGTAGTGGTGTTTTTTTTCCCAATTAGTTCCAGTATGCATAATGAGTAGGTAGTTATTTGAATACAATTTCATCTGGCGGTAAATTGCATGGCAAAAAACCCAGATTGCATGGTGTGGAAAACGCACGCCCCTAGTGTATGTTTTATGTCAAGCCTTTATTTGCTGTTCCCATTATGAAACGATCAGGAGCGTTTGATTTACGGTTTGCGGTGCTTAGTGCATTACAGGAAGATGGTCCTTAGACGTTAAAGGGAACTTTGATTCGCAAAAACGGGAGTTTTTTTTCATCTTCAGTTACTAGTCCGCCCTTTGAGCCTGGTACTTTCGAAGGCCCTCCTCCCCTCCTGAATGAATTACGTAGTATCACGCCCTAAAGTGCAATGTTGTCGCCAGTGGCGTCGAGGAAGGCATGTTGCTGGCGCTGTACGAGGCCGCTCACCTCAACCGCAACTTCATGACGACCCTCGCGCACTCGTCTTCCGCCGCGGCCTCTTCCGCGCCGCCCTCGCCGCCGGCCACCTTGCCGCCGCATCAGGTAACGTGCTCATTTATTTAATTATTTAAAATAGTCAACATGCTGACTTAAAGTATTCATCAAATTGTCAACATGCTAGTTACCCCCTGGAGTGTCGGAGGAGCTGATTCAGCTCATCAGGAAATTGGTGCAGTTCCAAGCGGCAAATTTAGGCCTAATATGATTATGTCTTTCGCGCTAAAAAATTAACCATTTTGGCCATTGGCTTTTTGGCATTTGGGCCGTTTTTGGTGCCGAATAATGACGCGCAACGATCTACCTTCATTTTGGTAAGATTCGGCGATAACGCGCCTGACAGCTCTTGGACAGCACTTGGAGAGTTATAATAGTCAACATGCTGACTTACTTACAGTATTCACCAAATTGTCAACATGCTAGTTACCTAAAAATGGAACAAAAAATAATGCCAGCTATGACGACGCTCGCGCACTCGTCCGCGGCCGCCCTCGCCGCCAGCCACCTTGCCGCCGCATCAGGTAACGGGCTTATTTATTTATTTATTCCTTCAAGTGTCGGAGACATACGAGCTGTCAGGCGCGTAATCGCTGAATCTTACTAAAATGACGGTGATCGTTACGCGTCATTATATGGCGCCAAAACGGCGCAAATGCCAAAATGCCAATGGCCTAAATGGTTAATTTTTAGCGCGAAAGACATAATTATACCAGGCCTAAATTTGCCGCTTGTAACTGCACCAATTTCCGGATGAGCTGAATCAGCTCATATTTCGCTTCCGACACTCAAGGTGTTAAAATAGTCAACATGCTGACTTACAGTATTCACCAAATTGTCAACATGCTAGTTACATAAAAATGTAACAAAAAATATTGTCAGCTATGACGACCTTCGCGCACTCGTCCTCGGCCGCCCTCGCCGCCGGCCACCTTGCCGCCGCATCAGATAACGTGCTAATGCCAGGAAATATTATTATAAATCCCGGACATACAGAGGCACTCACATCAACCTTTACCACCTTATACCGCTGACATAAGACCCATTTCGCAACGGTTTTGTAAAGGTTTATGTGAGCGCCTTTGTACGTAAACTCAAGCGTATTTTCAAAGACCTTCCAAAGCAGTCAGGGGTGGCTATGGCTGCTGAAGTGCAGGGATTACTGGGCGCTGGGAGCATAGCATACAAAGGACGGCCAGGGCCAGGCCCCCGAAAATAGTTTATGCTTTTTTTCAGAAAAACGATCAATTAGATTAGTAATTTAAGAGTTATGTTGCCATTATGCATCGTTTTTAATCGCTTTTTGGTAAATGTATTTTTAGAATCACGTGGTTTTTAGTTTGAAAAGGTTCCAGCGCATTACCAATCGGCGAGGATTAGACACTAGTCGCGGAGTTCTTCGGTGAAGTACTCGAAGTACATATAACTGATTGCGCTCTTCAAGTAACGCCCTAGGAAGAGATCTGTGCCTCCCTTAGGGGCGCGGCCTTAAGTAACGGCCTTTTGGTATAACTTAACGTTTAAATTGAGAAAACTGACTGTTTTATTGTTACAGAGTCCACCGAATTTAGCGCAAATACAGGCTCTCGACAATGAACAACCAACGAACCTACTAGTTACATTCTTCCAATACTGGTAAATTTTTATAAAGCACTAATCGTTTTTGGTCATATCTGGTGGTTATCACATTATAGAATGTGATAACTATATTTGGTCAAAAGAAATGGAGACTATCTTATTTTTAAAAATAAGGTGTATAGAGATCATCTAACTAAAGCATTAATTATGATTTCAGTTCCATAGTAATGGCAGACACAAGGACCGAGGCTAGCATAAACAAATGTAGCTTGTGCTTCATCACGCTAACTTGTATAGTCGAAGAACAGTTCGCGAACTCTATCATGCATGACCAAAACCTCACTTTTAAGGTAACCATTGATAACTTCATAGTTATTTTTATATAGCAGTTTATAGACACTACCTTACCGACACTGCGCCGAAAAAAGTTTAAGCGTTGGCTAGAGTTGAGACACAGCTTACTTTAGATATGCCATATTTAACTTCAATCAGATTTCAGTTTTTTTAGCTTTATTTTACCACTGAACGGCCAGAACGGGCAATCATGTATAAAGCGTTCGAAGATTGATGTTACACACTGTAATAAGGTTGCCTCTACTCATTACTGCAATGTGCCTGACTTAGCAGTTAGATAGAAGACACAAGCGCGCTAAAACCAGTCTTTGCTCAAATCGGACCGCAGCCTTCGACTAACTAAGATTTAGTTCTATTCTAAGACTTATGAGAATTAATGAACGGGTTCGATTCCCGCAACAACAACAGACATTATTCTGTATTTTAGTTGCGTAAACGTGCTATATCTTGTACAGGTTCAGTTATACAGGCTGCCTATGCGGCATAGAAAAATTGTTCTAGAAGAACCACCTTCACAACCACTAGCATCAACATTAATTGGTAAGCAGACATTGACTGAAGTATTTTTAGTAGATAATAATCACGTATTGTGTAAATCGTTGTTCTAGAATAAATACCGTTAGAAACGACAAGCACAGCTCCCTATACCTTCATAATTTTTAACCCTTAACTAATATAACCGGCCTAACTGGTTTCAATTATTTCAAGCCTATGGCTTTACATACTTTTCAAATCAGATGTAATGATAATGACAACACGTGTGAAAATAAGAAAATGAAATTAGTAGGTAGTAAGTCATCTGACAATTCATTTGAGTTCGAAATTAATAAACAATATTACGGAACTAATGTAACTACACACATCAAAACTGTCTAGGGATATCATAGGGATACCATTTTTCAAATATTTCAAAAAGTTAAGTTTGTTTACAAGTTGAGCATTATCTTAGAATAACGCGAGGACAGAGGCATAAGATAAAGGTTAAGAATATTACAAAAAAAAAGTTTGATTTTGCCAAAATGTTGACACCTTTTAACAGAAAAATCTGTCTTTTTTTAACGTCCTTACGATTGTACAATAATGCTACTACAATGAATTTCTTTATACAATCTGAAAAGGCAGATATAGCAGTTTCTGTGTTCTAAAATTTCTACGTTGGTATCAATATTTTAATTTTTACAGCCTCCCAAATAGCTATACTTTGTAGGAAAATGCTTGAGATATCCCTAGACACTTTTGAGCAGTGTAGTTACCAAAGTCCAGTCAAGCAGAATAACCCTCAGATTATTTTATTGAACATTTTAATACGTGTGCTAGCAAACTTCTGGAGATTTTTGCTACTATATAAGTCATCCAAACATTTGTACAGATCTCCTCGTCGAGTTCATAATGTGCCACCTCCTAAAGAAGTTCCCTGGCGAGCTCTATCAGCTATGCGTGGGCGTGTTGCTCCGACTGCTGAGCTACCAGAAGCGCTGCCGAGTTCGCCTGGCGCGCGACTGGCGCCCTCTGTGGGCAGCATTAATAGCTCTGCTGAAGTTCCTCGTCACCAACGAGAGCACTCTGCTGAGGAGGCACAACATCTTCGTTATGGCTCAGCAGGTTTGCGAATCCGTCATTACCTATTAACTTACATTTTGAATTTTTCTTTGACCTCACTCCGCCTCATTCCCAGCATTCATTGGGTCTAGATAATATGAGGTTGACAAGGACAGTAATTCTATAGTTACTACTGAGCTGGCCCATCTTACCTTGAAAGCCTGTAATATTCTATTCGAATAAGGCTCATATTATTGTGGGAACCTGAATTCTCTGGTCCTCCTAAAGTCTTTTCAAACTTTGCAGTTCACTAGTATATTTATTTTATTTTATTTTGTGCAATAACAAAGTGTAAATTAAGGCTACTGGTATACAATTTACTACGAACGTTTTTGATCTAAACTGAAAATGGCTGTGATTTGCAATTTGTATTTATTGGATTTTTATGCACGATTCCCGACTTGTTTCATATCCTGCAATACCGTACCTTACTGCTCACACATTATAAGCAGCAGTGTTCTATTCAGTGAATTCAATCTAAACTGTTTTTTATCTTTCTAGGTTGTAAATATCTTCAATCTTTTCATCACGTTCGGCGACACATTTTTGCCGACGCCAGCGTCATACGACCAGCTATACTACGAACTGATCAGGATGCACCAAGTGTTTGATAACCTGTTCTTCATGGGTAAGGCTAATATCTTTCTTTCATTATTTCCTTGTAGTAGGTATTCGTTGAAATTCACTTGTTCAGATTCGTGTGATACCTAAGCGTAGCATGTTTTTGTTCTTATTTGCTTCAGACATCAGTTTACACCTGAACCAACATCCTCATGATATCTCAAATCGTCGCTCCAACGTTCTCTAGGCCTTCCCCTGCAACGAAAACCGACTGAAACAATATCAACTGTTAATTTCTAAAATGCCGACAAAATAAAAGCGAACATAAAAGTTCTCGCTTTGTCCGCTTGCAGTGCAGTTGCTTTTTTATTATTATACAATGACAGTTTTAATAGTAATTTACAATATTCGGCTTGCTTATTGCGCCAATAGGGGGCAGATGGAATAGAAGATGGTATAGGAATGCTCGCCCCGTCCTCGGCATCAAAAAGCCTCAAAACGATTTTAAATTGTTTCATATTGATTAATATAAAACCCAAGCGACCCGGATAACGACGGTAGGCTTTACCACGTTGGGTTCAAATTCCCTCGGCGAAATGTGGGCTTCGATGTTCCGTTCACCATGAATACCATGATGGCAACAATCAGTGTGCCTCTGACTAATCCATTAGGGATATGGTCGTGAGGGTATGTTATGTTATGTGTCATATTGATTAATGAGTATTTCGTTTTGTCAGAGCTGATAATATCTGTTAACGTTTATAGCGCTGCGCTACTCGACCGGCGACGGCGAGTACAAGGCGGAGGCGCTGCGGCTCGCCAACTGCCTCGTGAACGTGCGCGCCATCATTCAACACTTCACGCCCAAGATCGAGGCCTGGCTCACCTCGCAGAACCTCTCCACGCCCACCGAGGATCAAGTAAGTGGACATTACTTCTTATTCCTCCCTTCAGATTATGACTTTCTCATTCCAAGGCGATCCCTGTACAGCGGCATTCTTCGGTGACGTAAACAAACCGAAAAACACCAATTCCATGAAGGCTTTCTTCTATTACGCATAGGGTTACCGACGTTCTTGACGTCCCACGTTCGACCTGTATTTGCCCGACGTTTCGTTAAAATGTTGTAGAAAACCCGATTTTTAGTGTTTATATAGTAAAAATGCAACAAGAAAGTTTAAAAACCTATGACCCACGTTCGACTGAACGAGCATCGACAACTTAATAAGAAGTCACTCCGCTTACTGCCCACTAGCGCCACCAATCGTTATTTAAGATATTTCAACAAAAACTGTCTCAATATGATCATAAATAAGAAATTTTTGGATTTTAAGATATTAACAGAATAATAAGAGAGATAATTCATTCTTGATATTAAGACTGATCCAGTAATTTTATTTAAGATATTTAATGATTTTGTTCAATTATCTTGAATAAACCACAAATTATGAAAAAACATTGGTGACGCTAGTGGGCAGTGAACTCTAGGTCTAGCACGAACAGCTAACGTTTTGGTAATCGAAAAATAAACACTTATAAAAATAAAATAAAAATAAAAACTTTAAGACAGTAAAAAAAAAGGTAGTGTTTACTTTTCGATTACCAAAACGTTAGTGGTTCGTGCTAGACCTCCTGTTTCTTAAACGGTACCCACCGTTCCCAGATCCTAGAAGTGGTCCGCAAGAACTACGACAGCCTGATCCTGAAGCTGCAGGAAGGGCTGGAGTCGTACGAGCGCTACAGCGAGCGCGCGCACGCGCCGCTCCTAGCGCGCCTCGTGCCCGCTGCGCGCGCGCACGCTGCTCCACGTGACTTGCAATCCGCCGCTGCGCGCGCCGTATCGCATTACACAGGGACCACTCTCTCGTAGTCTACGAGTAGTCTAGTGGTGCAGGTGCGAAGTTTCGGAAAACTTAAGAGTTAAAACCTGGGGAGTGAGAGTAAGTTTCACGCATTTTGTAGAATAAAATATAATGCGACAGTAACATTCGCAAAAATAAACTGGTTACACAGTAAAACTGACGAACTGGGTTGTTACAGCAAAACGTTGTTTCCTTCAAACAAGGTCAAAAACAACAAAGTTATTTTTCCTTTTAACTAAAGTTGTCTTCATTGTCCATACACTCAAGGTCATACGCTCCATAGCTTGTTTGTCGTATTTGTGATTTTTAGATTACCTGATTTGATTTTTGACTAGATCTTGTCAACCTATAATCTGTTTGTCGCTTTGCTACTGGCAACTGACCTAATCAACCTATATCCCACGTGACCTGCACTCCGTCGCCGCGCGCGCTGTATCACACTACACCGGGACTACGCTCTCGTAGTCTAATCTAGTGCTCCATTTGCGAAGTTTCCGAAAACTTTGGAAGAGTTAAAACCTGAAGAGTGACTTGTCAGTAAGTTTCACGTATTTTGTAGAATAAAATATAGTACGACAGCTACCTATATTATGTCAGAGAAATAAACTGGTTACACAGTAAAACTGACGAACTGGGTTGATAGCTACAACACAACCTTGTTTGCTACCGGCCACCTGATTTCTAGCCACTGACTAGATTTTGTCGACCTGGTTTGCATGGAGCTTAGCTCCTGGCAACTAATAGCCAGTGACTGAATCTTGTCAAGCTAATCTGTTTGTGGCTTACAACTGACCCAGTCAACCACACACCGCACGCTCCGTCTCGCACTACACAGGCATTTCGTAGCCTACTCTAATGGTGCAGGTACGAAGTTTTCGACAACTTTGGACTAACCTGAAATCATTTTTTAAAATGCAAACCTATACGGCATTTTACATTCTGATTTTAGCCACTGTTGCCACGTGTAACATTCCTGATATTCTGCTAATATTGCATTAAAACTAATATATTTTTAAATTAAATGTTTGCAATGTCATCATGTTTTTTAACGCTTCCAGATTGACGATTGTTTTTTGTTCGGGCGAACGATAGCAGAATGTGAAAAGAATAGGCTCTCTTCATCCATTTATACTGGAGATAACACCCCCTTGAATAATGGAAATAGATATATTCCTGCTAGATATATTAATTCCTTAAAAAACTTATTTGAATTTTGTTTTTTCGTAAAACCGCGTGGTTTTGCTGATATGTAGCCTAAGTGCCTAGGGGTAATAAATTACCCCCATAACGTGTGCGAAATTAGGTTCAAGTATTGTTTGAATTATGCTGTGTAATTATTAGACAGTTAATGGACTGCAGTTTATGTAAATAAGAATAGAAAATAATTATATTGTACCAAATACATAATCAAATATTTATCATCAGGTGAAGATGAGTTTATCAAAATATAGGATTATAAATCCATCTGTTATTTTTCTAGTTGACAGATTAAATTAGTGACGGTCCTCTGGTGCGTCTTCAACGCATTAAAAAAAATTGTCTCCACCAATGTCGTGTCATTAAAATTCGTATTCAGGCTGCTTTCATTGAATAACTATACTTATGCAATAGGTTCACATTGCCGCAAACGTGAAAGCTCTTATTTATAAATTACATAAAAAACTTCACAAATATGACCTCTTTGATCTGTCATTATAGGAAAACAAAGCTAGAATTTGTAGTTCCTAGCAAATTAATGTACACTAATAATTCCTAGAATAATAATACTCGTAATAATATTACTTCTTTTCTAACGCCCTTTTTTTGTCCGCATAAACGGCATTGGCGGTCGTTAGCTTGGTTCTATCATACATTATTATGATTATGTGGTGACTTCATTATTATGATTATGTGGTGACTTCGTAGTTTGATACTATGCGCTCTGATGGGTGCGCATAGTATCAAACTACAAGCCGCGCGTCATGTTGGAAACAACTCGCGCTGTTGTGCAACGTCGCCGTACATGTTGAGCGTCAATTGTTGCCTAGTGGAAACACGGCTTTGATATTTATTTTATTTGGTTCTGATGTTAAAAAAAAGCTGAAACGTAACGAAGCTAAAGCTACTTATTACTACCTACTTCTTATTTTTCAAGGCTTTACTTTAATATAAGATACTACCTACGTTACTTAAAACGAACTAATCCTTATGAAGTTGTAAATGACCTTGTTGATCAATGTCATAAAACTGTAAGGTAGTAAATTCTGTAGAAAAGCTATAAATGTATGTAGGTATGTAGGGATTTTTTTCATTTAAAAAGGAGTCCCAATTAACTGAATTCGAACCTTTTAATTTTGTGGTTAAAGTCCATGGAGGCAACGTTTTACATGCGCGTGAAAATTCTACCTTGCTAAGCTGTATAGATAAAACATTTAAGAGCTTAAATATTTGTATTTGTTTAAGAAAATGATTATTTACATAGACATTTTATATACTAGTGAGTTGAGTGCGAGTTTTAGTTTAGCTATTCATTAACGCTATCTACTTTCATATGAAAGTTGAACTGGCGAATTAAACGAGCAACGCCTTATCAAAAATTGATTAATAAATATGGAGTCTACTCCATTAACGTCGTTGTTACGGTAACCATAAAACGCACACTCAATCATTCCTTAAATTTTATTGTGACAAATAAGTATTAAATTTATAATGAAATTATTAATATAAGTCTCGGGTCAAACGTAGAATTGGTAATGGGAGCGTATCTACCATGAGTTTTAATTTACGCAGACTCTTTACGCAAATCATTATTTTTCGAATTCTACTATCGACCACTACCTAAATAGGCAAATCCTTTAACCAGTGTACTAGTGTAGTGCGATCGATTCGCGTATTTAGTAGACACTTGCACAGACTGTGCCAAATATTATTATGACATATTTTTAGTTTATTGTTACCTTCGTATATTAACTTTCTTAGCATCCTATAAATATCAATGTAAGATCGTAAAGCTTAAAATAATTGTGTTGTGAAGAATAACTTATTATTATCAATTGAGAACGGAGACTGGATTTGAAGTATGACACCGTCATCCCATAATCAAAGTCTCTTAAAACTTACAGACTGAAAAGTCAATAAAATGTGTATGGTTCTTTACAGCATTTATGTATTTAGTACATGAAATACCTTAAACTCAAAATTAATAACGATACTTCGACACGATACGAACTAGAGTAGAGGCACTTCCATGGTATTTTTTTTTATCAATAGTATCATGCTTTGTTCAGTCTCCATTTATGTAATTTTGATGGGAGTGTTATAATAAAACACACTGCGTGTATTAAGTTAAAGTTAACTTATATCTAATTTATTAGTTAATATTGTTTGTTAAATGTATATTAGAGTACCTATGTATTTCTTGTAATAAATTATTTTACCTATTATGTATTATTTTCTTCGGAAGCCCTACAAACGGTCATAAGTCGGTGAGGAAGTAGCTGAGACAATATAGAAATAGACAAGATAAGTAAGGCAGTTTTTAGTTTAGAAATACAGAAACATAAAAAATACATCCAAGTCTCTTCTAACTGCTAAGCTCAGATGTGTTATACTTGATGTGTAGCTGTCTGCGCCATCTAAACCTATGATATCACAACTAAAGGAGCAGAAAGCTCATAATGTCAAAGCTATTTCTTGATATAAGGCAATACGGGAAAAGGCCCGCCTAATTCTCAAGTTCATTCTAGTCAATAATTATTATAAACTTATCCAAGAAAAGAAAATAAAATCAGCTTGATTAATGATAATTGATAACATTAACAACGGGAACTTAACATCTCAAAATGTATGCGTCGGTAACAAGTTCGAAAAACAAGGCGAAACCTTAAATTTCAACATCTGAAAAGTCGCTTGCAAATAGGGCGGCGACTTGTTCGCGCAAAATTCGGTCTCAAATTAACAGATAGTCGGTCATAAGCATGAAAATTATTTATTCCATAAAATTAATTACATACAAATACCACTAAAAAGTAATAATAATACAATACTTAGTAAAAATTTGACTAGATAATATATATTTTAGACTAGAATATAGTCAAAACATTTGGAATGACACAGTTAAAATCTTTGGTATTTAAGTAAGTGCTTAATCCAATGAATTGCACTATAACTTTAATATTCATATACAGTTACATGAATTTAACCCACAGGTTTCATATCTGCAAGAGCCTCTCTCACCAATTCCTCTAATTCAAGAGGTAATATGGTTTTAGTTAAACTCCTATTAGCACCATTCACTCCACTGCCATCATCATAGCCACTTCCTAATTTTGCTGATTCCTCTTCACCATCACTATTGTCCTTTGCTTCATCATCACTGTCAGAATACTTGTTCCTATTATCAGTGCCATCTCTAGAGTTATTCTCTTTTGTATCTTCGGACTTCACAGATCCAGTGTCCGGTAAAAATTCTTCAAGTAACATTTGTGATGGAAATATTGGTATACATTTCTGGCCATTGCACCAGCTTTCCAAAGTTTTCTCTAATTCATTGATTCTATTTGCCAAAATTCTGTAAAATGTGTTCAATGGTATACTTTAATTAATTTATTTAAAATACACACTTAAATACTTATAGCCTAAGTTAGAAGTATTTATTTCTTACTAAGTAACTGAACTTACTGGTTAGTTTTTCTTTGATGTTGCAGGGCAATGGACTTATCATTTAAAGCTTCAAATAAACCTAAACAGAGTGACTTTAACTCAGCAGCAGAACTCCTCTTCAGACCTGTTTTTGAGTTTATGTCCAAAAATTCACGTACTGTAAGTTTAAAACACCTTTTCAGAAAAAAATATGCTTATGAAGACATAGCACAATTATTTACAAGTTCAGTGATAAGTTACCTTGTTTCTGGGTCATGACATCAGAAAATCCCTTTCTTAAGTTTAATGACTCATTTTTGTTCCTGTTATCAAGCAAGGTCTGAAATAAGGTAATCAAAGTATAATCAACTAGTTAAATACAATTATGCCTAGTAAAATTAAAATGGACTATTATAAAAATAGGTAAAACATATTCATTAAGTTGAATTCAGGCAGAAGGGTGTTTTGCAGAACTATGGAATACTTAAATTACACAAAAATTTTGCATAAGATAATTCCATTAAACATTACTTAGTATAAGTCAAAGGTGAAGTTTTTAAAAAAGAGATGTCATCTTACTTTATACTTTGTCAAAGTACGCTTTATGATTTCCTTCTCAACCTGCAGCTGTGTTATCCTCTCATGGAGATACTTGTTCTCAGTAACCAAGGCGTCTATGTCAACAATTGGATTTGGTGGGTCTACATTATTGTCAGTCTGCTGAGCCTTTACCCTAGTAGAAATAATGTAGCTGATCTGTTGGTTTAAACGTTGTACTTTGTTTTTATAGTAGTCACGGTCAGAAACTAGCTCCTCTTTCTCATCTAAAGTTGCCCGGTAGTCTAACTGCATTTGCTGGTACTGGAAATGAAAATGTAAACTGATTAATTTCAAAATAACTACAACAGAACAGCACTGATTCATTTTGTAAAAACTTACTTTTTTCTGAATTTTCTCCAGATCCTGTACTAGTTGTTCATAATTTTGGTTGGAATAAGAAAAATTAACAGATGTCTTTCTGGAATCATTATTGTCTTCAAATGAATTTTCTTTCTTCTGCAACTGTTTTCTCAAAGCTACAATGTCACCAGTTGCCTCTTCCAGTTTACTGCACAATGTCTCAACCTGTGAATAGATTAATTCTACTATTCTTTGCAGACCTCACTTTTTAGGATTTTTATGTATCACAATTAGGTCATTTTTTGTAGACATGCAAAAAAATAAGAGCCTTACATGGAAAACTTGCACAAATTACATAACACCTTGATTAGACAGAGAACATTACCAGTTGAGCTCTATATGATGACAAGAACAGAATGAATGAGCCATTGCTGTCTAACCTGGTCCCAAACACAGCAGTGGGTTGGAATGAGCTTATCCTGCATTTGCCCAAAGATTAAGACTTATTCTACTGCTTTAGATTTTAGTATCAGCAAAACCAAATACTCACTTCCAACTTTAACATGTTATTCTGATCTCTTGTCTTAGCCAGCATGTCACCGCCACTGATCGTATTGGTGGGAGTAAACCTGTAGATGCTACTGCTGGTGTCCTGGCAAAGGAGCACAGGCTTTTTACACTTTAGTTGTTCCACCAACACCTTGAACCTGTCCCGTTCCATGCTGCACTTGTCCAACTCTCGACTCATGATCAGGAGAGCATCTATTTTACTCTGCAGTTTACTTTTAAGCACTGAGTTCTACAAAAGATGTACTACCGTTAATATTTTGAAAAAGCCAAAGGGAGTAATTACATCAACAATTTCACTATCTACCTCAAGTACATAATCATCCAGTTGCTGGTCTTGGAATTTTACTTTACTGTTTGGGTTTTTGGTAAACATTTTAAGCCATAAAAGCAGGTCTCGTTACCACGGACTGTTATTCGTCCGCCCTCGTCACAAACTATGAACAATAGGAACTAGCACAATGTTTTGAACGTAACTAACGAATGTTAAAGCACATTTGGCAATAAAGAATCAGATAATTAGTTTCGAGATCGCCTGTGTTTTGCTCTTTTGTGCTTTTGCTGAGGAGCGAGCTATCGAAACGGAGTGTCAATGTGGCATGTGTCAATTTTTTTTTTAAAATACTTTCTCGTTTTTGGCTTTGGTATGTATTTGGGTGCGTTCCGAATTGAGTCGAAATCGATTACAGCGCGCTCACAGAGCGTCCCGAATTGGGATATCGCGATAACGGGCCATCTAACGTCAGACAGCTTTACGTCATGGGTGACGTCACTAACGGCGCCATATTGCGCTCACAACGATAATGCTCCAGAGCGATATCACCGTGGGCCTTATGTCAGATTCATAGATGAAACGTCAAACAGACATTTTCGCGTAAAAATATTTTTGTCAATATTCCTCAAAATAGATCTTTGCTAGGACAAATATTTTTCTGTGATAACGTTACAGAAAGTTTTACCACAAGAACCGCAAGTTTAACCTGGGAATGATAGAAATGAAAAGTTTAAAAATTGTTAGGTTATGTGTCACTATCTAGCGGTCCGAATTGATTTTGACGCTGATGGCGCTGAGAGCACTGTTGACGCGATATTTCAATTCGGGACGCCTGATATCACCGTGAGCGCTCATGGACCTGTAATCGCATTACGGACCGCACAGTTTGTCATTTTACTTTAACACGGAAAAACGTGTAGTGTAGTGTGTAAATGCAGCGTGACTCGTGCTGAAATGGCTGGTACCAATACAATTTAAGCAAAGCTTGCCATTGAAGCTGTTGAAGAACCACTCAAGCTCTATGCTTCCATGCTCCCACACTCACATTAGGTTAGTGAGTGAATTGTTCAATTAAAAAAACCGATTATTTTTGCACATCCCTAGTGTCGAGAATTGTCATTATTTTTGTCATTGTGTGAATATTTGTGAATTGCGAGACAGGCAGCGGCTGTCTCTTTGTAGAGTTTCGCAGATGCTGTATCTACTTTCTCGAACCCTGATTAGAGGAAATGTTTTAAAGCAATGCCCTCCGGCCAAGTTATGAGGAGTCGGTTTCGTGCATCGTAACATTCAGTGAGGATGGCCGCGTCTGCCTCTGAAATCGAAGACTTCATAAATGGGCCCCTAGTTTCGTGGGTGAGTGATCAGCCATCCGTGCATCTGTTTTTATTAGATCTACTCTTTTACACTAGAATGAAGCGTGAGACAAAATTACACAGCCGTTCCGTGTGAATGAATATGTTACTTCTTTTATGTCGCTCTTATTTTCATAGGCGTAAGTCTGTAGAGCAGTTGTCTTGTGTTTCGCAATTTCAGCCTTATCATCATTCAGAGTAAATTTGCGAAAATATTACCATCATCAATTCGTGCACATATACTGTAAATGTATTAAATCCTGTCATCACGTATATTCTTCGAATTTTATTGTGACATTGTTTGATTTCAGTATTTGCTTGCAACAAAATATATGTCATGAAGGATCTGATCATGAATAATAATTTGGTGCTGAGCATTGTTATAAACAATTTGTTTATATCAATGGTGCTGAGCACTAATAGTTTAATAAATTTATTAAATCTTTATTTTTCGTATCTTAAATTAGTTCTAAAGTCTATAACTTATTTGAACAAATTTGTGAAATCTGAATAAAAACCTTGGCTGAAAATACTTAACATATTGGATCTTTTTTAAAGGAATAACTCTCAACTTAAGCCATGGCATACCACAAGATGTCCTGAACATAATGTCACATTCTGGGACATCTCACAACAACGTAATCTGATCCTATTTGATTGGGGTGTTGCTTGTGCCACCGGTGTCACAGACTTAGCCTTATGCCTTGTGTATGGATGCCAGGTGGACTTCAAACATTTCAAAGCAATCTGTTGTAATTACATCCAGTAATGTGACAGTCTATTACAAAATAATGTTCAATATTTGCTTTATAATCCACAGGGTTTTTTTGACTGGCATACATAACAATACAATATACCTAACCTTTGTTGTTTTGATTCATCTAAACAGCATTGTAGTCTTGATGATGCATTGTGTACATAAATGTGATTTATGTAACTTTCTAACACAACTTCTCAATTATTACTTTGTAAGAGTTTATCAATGATTGATGATACCAAATAATAAGGTAAACTTTATTGCACCAAACACTTACATACGTTACAAGAACTCTTTAAAATGTAGCTACTGTCCAAGTGTGTGTCCAAAAATAACAGTTATTTAGCAAGGCAATTTAATTTTATCAATTGTGACCTTTTTTTCAAGGTAAAATCATGTCTACCAAGTCCAGAAGTCATCACAGAATATGCATCTCTATTCAATGGCGACATACTACAGCAAGTGTATCTGCAGATCGACCCAGAACCTTCATTTCACATTACAAAGCTCGCCGGATTAGAAGAACAGGCTCTTATTCTTGGCAGAGTGAAGAATTTTGATGCCATCGTCAAAAATGTGAAGAGTTTGTATGAAGAGGAACTGGGTATGACATTACTGGTTGTCCCAGAGTGCATTTGCTTGGGCAAGTCACCAGACACCAGGGAGGGGCTGGAGAACATGAAACTGCTTGTTCTGCTACTGCTCGGTGCCGCAGTACAGTGCCCCAACAAGGAGCTGTTCATCACTAGAATTAAAGAATTGGATGTGGAAATACAGCATAGCATTGTAGAGTGCATCAAGCAGGTTTGTAGCTTACCTAATTAACTCTGGGTTTCAATAAATTTTATGTTTTCTGTACGTACACAACTTCATGCTTTAAATCAAAATTATTTGTAAGTTTGTAAATATTGACATAATTTCTTCAAAAATAACATTTTACAAAACTCACAAATGCAATAAAAAACAAACTCAATTACTCAATTATTTAATAATTCAAACATTAATAATTCATTTCCATTACAGTAGATTCACTTTAGTATTTATTAAATATAAAAAAAACTGGCTTGGTCTCAGCAAGATATGACTGCATTCAGTTTCCTTCCCATTATAAAATAGCAGCTTCTAAACTCTTGGTCCAATTTGTTCCATTATTTGGGCCTTCCTTACACCAAGATCTCGAACTCAGCTGAGCATGTGCTATGACTGTCAGGGCCTGATAAACATTCTCAGATATTTGATAAACACCCAGATACAAGACCAGCACAAATATTCCTCACGTGAATGTTTGTCCAGAGAGAGGATCGAACCTACTACCTTGGGCGTAGAGTAGCACCTCTACATATTGCGCCAACGGGCAGAGCTGCACACGCGCTACCCGCATTTCCGTACGAGTGCACATGGGTCATTGCTCTTGAGTGGTGTGAAAGATAAACTTATTCTAGATCCCAACAAAAACAGAAAATTAAAAATAGTACCATTAGCTAGTACAACAATTTAGGTGAATAGGGTCATGCAAAAAATCCTAGTGCGAGTTCGGGCTTCTCCAACGCGGGCGCGCGGCTTCACTAGCGCAGATCTTCCTGGTCGCCTCGTGGCGATTAGTAAGGCTGGTTAATTTTGGGTTATGCTTAGTTGCAATACACGCGATTTAGCATCTTAAATACGTACGATCCTTCACATGCACCTCGTCAGACACAGCAACAGTTAAAAAGCAACACACGCCATCTTAAACACTTGCAATTCTTCCAAAAACTTCATAAAATAGCATCATATCAGATGATCTTGCAAGGTGCAAGCAAGTGACATGCTCGACAAAATTTTCCCCATAATTAACGTTGCAATCATGATCAAACTTTGGAAAATAAACTAGACGCGGCGACCTATGTGTGGGTTGTTAAGTTAAGCCGCCCGACCATTTGGCTTTGGTGTGTTTAACGCCTTGATTTCAGTAGGCCTAAAGTCGATCACACGCATAGCCGCATGGAGCGCGTAAACGCGGGTTTGCCTTTTTAAACGTTAGATTAGCGTGCAAAAAAGTCACTTCATATAAAACTCTAAACACAACATCAACACAAATAAAACATTTAACTCAAGCTCCAGTTACAAAATTATCCTTGAAAAATTCGTTTACTCGAAACGATTGTAAGTAGGTAATTTTTGTTTAATTTTACTATGTTTGGGCAGTAGGCATCAGTTATATGTACAATGAGACGAGCGACGTTCTTGCCATGTTAAATTTGTCACTGTACGATAGCACAATGGATAACAAGGAACTAGCCAACCGTGTCTAAGATAACTTACGAACAACGAAAAAATACGTAATTGCCAGGTGGTTGACTATTCATATCACGGTTAGACGCCTCACTATATTTGACACCACAATGCTATTCAATTCATTCATGTTTTTAGTGGGATCTTGTTTACAGTACTAATGTGTAAGTACATTGTGTTGGCCTTGATCACACTAACCTTAAGTGACAAATTTCGTAAGCCTTATACGCCGTCATCAACCAATCAACTTTAGTCTGCAGTGTACTTAGTCTAATAACTGTGAAGAAATAAGCTTATTTTAATTTACATACTTTGATGGACATTCTTGAATCCTCTAGCATCTTTATTTCTTCAAACGCTGTTCAAGCAAGGATACATAGACAAAACATAGGCAGGTTTTCTTCGATAAGCAGATGCTTGCATACGATCTCCCACTCCTTATCCACACGACGCGATCATCGGGCAAACTTTAGTTATGGTACCCGCGTGATCGTGATGGCGTATTTCGCGTTATATTAGGTACGCCCAAATTTTGCAACCGCGCGATCACAAGATAGTCGCATCGTGTAATTAGGACAACGCCTTATACTACATACTTACTTATAGTTGGCCACACGCCAAGTGTAACACTTGAGCTGGAAAATTATCTCAAGTGTATCAAAAATACCTTTTAAAAGGGAAGCTCAGAAAAACGCATTAAACCATTTAAATTACAATTTATTCACAAACTAAAACAAATGCAAGTTGTACAAGAAAAAGAGAGAGCGAGATAGCTATACAAACGTCAAATAATGGCGGGGAATACTGCTCTTGACAAGTTGCGTTCGGAAATGCCTAACAGTCGGCCTTCCTGTACCACTGCTCGCCCCGAGCAGTATTCTCCATGTAAAGCAACGTAAAAGTAAAACTAAGCTAAGTAATATTGACATACCCAGGTGACTTCTTAATGCCACCACAACTGACTTCTTAATGCCAGTTCAGCTGACTTCTTAATGCCAGCACAACTAACTTCTTAATGCTAGTTCAGGTGACTTCTTAATGCCACCACAACTGACTTCTTAATGCCAGTTCAGCTGACTTCTTAATGCCAGCACAACTAACTTCTTAATGCTAGTTCAGGTGACTTCTTAATGCCACCACAACTGACTTCTTAATGCCAGTTCAGGAAGTACACCTTCCAAGTCGCGACTTATACAACACCTCTTAAGGCAAATCTCGAGATTTAAACAGTCAGTCAAATAACAAACAGTCTGAAACGTTCTTAATCGTTTCCAGTTATTTAACAAGTCTGAAGCGTTCTTAATCGCCTCCAGTCAAATAACTTACAGTCTGAAGCGTTCTTAATCGCCTACAGTCAAGTAACAAACAGTCTGAAACGTTCTTAATCGTTTCCAGTTATTTAACAAGTATGAAGCGTTCTTAATCGCCTCCAGTCAAATAACTTACAGTCTGAAGCGTTCTCAATCGCCTACAGTCAAGTAACAAACAGTCTGAAACGTTCTTAATCGTTTCCAGTTATTTAACAAGTATGAAGCGTTCTTAATCGCCTCCAGTCAAATAACTTACAGTCTGAAGCGTTCTCAATCGCCTACAGTCAAGTAACAACAATGAGCGAACAATTATCGCCTTCTTAATGGCAGCTCACTGAGTAATATTACAAACAATCACAAACAAATAATATAAATCAGATAATGTAACAAAATGAGCGAACAATTATCGCCTTCTTAATGGCAGCTCATTGAGTAATATTACAAACAATCACAAACAAACAATATAAATCAGATAATGCAACAAAATGAGCGAACAAATATCGCCTTCTTAATGGCAGCTCACTGAGTAATATTACAAACAATCACAAACAAACAATATAAATCATATAATGTAACAAAATGAGCGAACAAATATCGCCTTCTTAATGGCAGCTCACTGAGTAATATTACAAACAATCACAAACAAACAATATAAATCAGATAATGTAACGAATGAGCGAACAAATATCGCCTTCTTAATGGCAGCTCACTGAGTAATATTACAAACAATCACAAACAAACAATATAAATCAGATGATGTAACAAATGAGCGAACAAATAACGCCTTCTTAATGGCAGCTCACTGAGTCATATTACAAACAATCACAAACAAACAATTTAAATTAGATAATGCAACAAAATGAGCGAACAAATATCGCCTTCTTAATGGCAGCTCACTGAGTAATATTACAAACAATCACAAACAAACAATATAAATCAGATAATGCAACAAAATGAGCGAACAAATATCGCCTTCTTAATGGCAGCTCACTGAGTAATATTACAAACAAACAATATAAATCTTAAGAATACAAGAAGTAATGTTTCATTCTTATTAAGAATAATCAGAATGGACTATATGATTTAAAACGATTCAGTTTGTCACGAGCTATCACATTACAGTATGCTTGACGGCGACTATGTGTATAGTCTTAATCACATTACGGCTTACACTTTTACAATCCTGAATTTGACTATCTAAACTTGGTGCAAGCCTGTCACTTCGTTACCCCTTGCACATGATATTACGTTCACCAATAACCATGTCACATACCTCAACAGATCTTAACTTAACACATGTGAAGCGTAAAACGCAGAACGACTTAAAAACTTTGTCTAACATCGTAAAACAAAATAAATCATCCAAGTCAGATCACCAAGCATTACCAATCACATTCAACATCACCAACGCAAGATCACCAAAGCGCCCAAGATGGTTTGCCATTAAAATAGGTAGGTAAGTAGTAGACTTGCTCCTTTGCGCGCGGATTGACAGCAGTCAAAATGAATTTTATTTGTTTCTTGTAGACCACAGTGATCCTTAAAATACTTACAAATAAAAGCTATGTTTCGGTCGCATACAACTCCGAATATCTGTAATACTATAATAACACGAACAGCTTCTAACTACAAGAGCTAGAGTGAATAAATGTCGTAAATCAAACACCAAGGTGGTCCACGTATAGATACTATGTGTAACGGCACCGGCATCTTTCATAAAGGATACAACAACACTGCTTGACACCCTGTTTATTTTTCTCGCATAGTGTTAAGTGCAGCCATGTACATTTTTTTTTTTTGTTTCTAAATACAGCGCCGTATTTGCCAAACCAGTTCTAAAATACACCACCTAGATAAAAGTAAGCAAGTTCTGTCAAATAGTCACTTTTAATTTTACCTTACAATTATTGGTCTACAGTTGAACCAATTGAAGTCTCCCTGTTGCATTGCTTCTACAAAAGTAGGTAGGTACTAAACATGTATCATTTATTCACTTAACGGAAATAACATTGTTTCGGCTAAACCCATCCAGGTGGCCCGTTGACTTACCAGCACGGTATTCGACCTTAAAAAAAGTCTCCAATCAGTACAATCGGTAACTATTTAACTTAATACCTGTAACATACACCTTAAATTTAAACTAACTTACAACAACAGCAAGGGTCTCATAATCAATGCTTTGACTTCTGCTAGGCTGTAAGTGATTCACCAGTCATAAACATTCGTAAAAACGTGTTGACTCAAAACGATGTAGGTACTGCCGCGATCTTTCATCCGCTCGGCCATCGACAAAGTACAATATCTATAATATGAGCGCTTTGAATCTGTAAGCTACGCACTTTTTGTAGAACATTTATCAATCTTACAATTACAGAAAAAAACAATTCGAAAACTCATCTGATACTCATCAAGACTATTTCAGCAGGTAAGCTTTCGCCGATCTATGTCTTCAGACAACGATGTATGCAATGCACGACGCTCACTGATCCTAAGATAATGTGACCAACGTGCGGATGTCAATTAGTTAAGGTATTACACACTGCTCTAGACACTCCGTATATATTGTAAACCCTGAAATATATGATTGTGTGCCTAATATAATTGCACTTGCTGTGGCGCAACGCCACAACACACCAATGTGAATATGATTATCACATTTGAACAAAACTGATAGCCTTTCTTTTGTCTTGTCACGACACACCCCGTCACAGCAATATTATGTTGGTCTGTATAATTCGTGTACTAATATCCGTATTAGGGTCCTTCCTACAACGGTTTGGTTGTCACGAATCTAAATAACGCATAATAATAAATATGAGCCTCGCTCTGTGAAACCAGGAACAACGAAGGTACCACAGACAACCAGATTCAGCACAAACACTTGTTTCATCAACAAACCCCGCACTGTGCGGAAATCGAACACGCGACCCCTCGATGCTCAACCGTTGAACCACTGCGCTAAACGGGTCATCAACGACTCAAAACAAACGAAATATCAACATCAAAATAACAAGTTCGAATCTAATCGACAGGCAATTATTTAACACCTTGTACGACTGCACTTACATTTGGCAGTTCGATTAATTAATTTTGTAAATACGAAACATCTACTACGTTTTTTAAATAACACAAATCACCATGACAATACTCAAACGCTTAGTTGGTAACAGGCTGACTAATATTAACCTCTGTTTTGGGCACAGTTTGGCCTCATCAGCCACCTCCTTGAAGGATTTATTTTCGAATTTATGACATACCTCAAATGCCCAATGGTTGACTGGCAGATATTGCGCTCAGCATGAAGCCCGCCATACCGTACTATTATGTGCAATGAAGATGAAATAAATAATTAAATATTAAAAATTTTAATTGAACAACTAGACTTGCATGGATTGAATATTCAACTGTAACTGTAACCTCTGGGCTCTGTATAACTCTGTAATTATTATTATTTTACGCAAGACAAGACAACTGAAATCAATAAAAAAGACAACTAATAATTTGCAGCTACAGTAATATCTGTAAATAATTAGACATAAGTTTGTCTGAAGTAACAGTTTACTTCAGGACATTCATTCTTATCATGGCCTGTACGATGATAACAGTGTGATGAACACCTTTTCTACCTAATTGTTTTCATCATCATGACAGACACAGCCACAGAATGCACAAGTTTTATGAATTTTGTAATGTTGGTGCAATGTGACCACAATGCTTACAACTGCATAATTTAATTATTAAATCAGTAACACTTGACTTACTTCAACGATGAAAATTAATATCTTAACATGCTGGACGTGTCCTGATAACCAGCAGAAATAGCATCAACTTACTGGTACGGAAGGTACCTACCTGTTATTGCTTCTGTAACCTGCATCGGGTAACCCACAAGCATAACCTTAAATATATCTTGTCACATTAAAATTTATAAATAATATTCAGAACATTACACCATAAGCATTAACTTAGTCACACATCTGACTAACTTACTGATTGGAAAGAAAGGCAGTTAATAAACATTAGAGTTATGTAAGGTTGAGATATTAGTTTAGGTTTAGATAGTTGTTAGTATCAATGTTCGGCATACTTCTTTTTTTAAATTTAAAAGTCCAAATAAGTTTCAGAAATAGTTTTCTCATCACCAGTCATACATCCACAGAATACAAAATACCTTTATCTTTTCAGATTAACTTACTTACTCAATAATAATTAACAGATCAGATAGGATCAGAATCAGAAAATGTATCATTAAGACCAGCATAGACTTGAACTAAATCAGCTGTAGGTTGCCAATGGCACAGATGAAATGGTGGGGTACTACTGAAGTGGGGTAAAAACAGACCACTACTGTGGCTACTGGTTTCCATTATTCAAAGTACTAGGCATAGTAGATACCTAGCACTTTAACTAGGAGTAGTTTGACGAATGAAACTTGTTCAGGTTCGCAAGAACCTGCTGCTTAATCACTCTCCCATCAGGAGCATGATGAACACTCCGCAATAAGAGAGCGATTAAGGCAGAGGTCAGTGACCGCGCACACGGTCCGGTGCCGCGGTGCTCCAGCGGACTCCGCTCGGAACCGCCAAAACGCTGCCGATTTGAGACACTATTCAAAAGTTCACGAGGCAACGTATCATATGGGTACACCGTCCGTCACTACTACACATTTCAAAGATGACAATCCGATATCATGGAAAAGTTCACGTCCACTTATTGTTATTGGCTTGAAAGTTACTTTTATCACAAATTCACAACAATCCCCAATACACTCGATTCGACAATTCACTCACAGTACCCGTGCGGCAACAGGTACGAACCGGTTTTTGTTTTCTGCAAGGCGTCCCGGTCGGCGCGGCCGCGCTTAGCAAATTTTGGAAAACGATACAGAAGTTACTTCCACTTATTGTTTCGTCAGGAAAACGTTTTTGTAGGCGCTCGGTACACTAATCCCGCTTCTGAGCTAAAAGGGAAGCTCAGAAAAACGCATTAAACCATTTAAATTACAATTTATTCACAAACTAAAACAAATGCAAGTTGTACAAGAAAAAGAGAGAGCGAGATAGCTATACAAACGTCAAATAATGGCGGGGAATACTGCTCTTGACAAGTTGCGTTCGGAAATGCCTAACACTTTGTGCTCCATAGGTGACACAACCTAACCAACCAACCAACTATCCTACGCCTGTAGATCTGTGCAAACGAAACACGAACAGCTGCCTCGGCCACCTAGTTTTGCATACATATTTGATATCATTTTATTTTCTATTCCTGCAGGTAACTGACATGCAAACAGTGGTCCTAACACCTGATGCGATAGACCTATTCCAGTCTCCAACTCTGTTCAACCACATGAGGCGACTTGCTAAAGAGCGCGACCATTACCTCCAAAACTGGGCTTCCTTAGTTTTGAACGAAGATTTATGTGATAATGAGAACGAGAGTAAGAACAGTAAGAGTAGATCGACGCAGAACGTCAACCAGAACAACAGTGAGAGTCAACACCTGGCCGTTGAACTTGCAGATTGGAAGGCGCGTCTTCGGAAGCAGAGACAGGAGTTGTAAGTTTAGCTTTCATTAGAAGCTAATAAAGGGAGAAAAGATAAAAAAAAATTCTTCATCATCTGTGTTTTTGATCTAAGAGTCTTTATGTGCAGTTTCATCATGCTTTATGCTATTCATGTACAGCCTGGCAAAAAAGTCGTGAAATTAATGAGGTCGCCACTTTCGTTAATGTGGTCACCCCATATACTATGATACAAACAGTTTTGATAGTTTATTAATTCAACTTTTTTTAGAGAGAGAATGGCTGTCTCATTGTCCTTATACAATCTCCCCACTACTCGCCTGACGCAATCATCGCGCGGACTACAGTTAGGACACTCCTTTAACATCAATGGGTTTGATCTCGCGTTGGAAATGGAAAATCGAAATCTCGAAATGGAAAGGCAATGGCACCAAACAGTTGATTCCCATTACATACAAACACATTGTCAGGACGGTTTCCTACTACCAAGTAAAGAAATTGAAGAAGATACTAGCAAAATTTTATTAATGTATTATAATTAGAATGTAGAAGAATGCTGTCTAAATATTCTAAACCAGAAAAATCTTCATCTATGGCTTGGCTCAACCCTTCTACAAAATTCTAAGCTTTACTTCGTTCCGATGAGTCGCTCATACTAACATAATACTTTTGCAGGTTTAGGATTACTAGTGGATTTGCTCATTCAAAGTTTGTAATCGTTGGTAATAACCCTTTCCTATTTTAATGACATGTTATCATAATTTGTTCCTTTCTTCGGGAGATATATTCTCAAAAGCTGGATCAGACGCTGCCTTGACAATTGAAATTAAAACCTAAACTCAATCAAAAAAAGTATCAATCAGCTAAAATGTGCTAACTTCCCAATTTTATATTTTTAAACACAGTATTGCCAGTGATAATATTTTTTAGTTCCATTTCAGGACTTTTTTGCCAAGCTATAATTTTATTATAGCTTGATCACCTGACCACTTGAGCCTCCACTTGTTCGTTCTGTCTTATAAAACAAAACTTACATCCTTAACTTACACTGTATGTTTTATTTTTCATTTGTGAACAGGGAAGAAAAATCTGAACAACTGTCTGAATGTCGTGAAGAATTGGAACATACAAAGTTGGTGCTAGGTAAATTACGCTCTGACAGCCAAGAGTGGTTTAACGAAGCACGTAAGGCAGCGGCGTATAGAGATGAAGTGGATGCTCTCCGAGAAAAGGCTGAAAGATGCGACAGGTTCGTTTTATAACACTGACGTTAATCTTACATCTAAAAGGATCTGGTATTGTGAATAACAATAAGATTGATTTATATTTCAGATTGGAACAAGAAATTCAGCGTTACCGCGATCGTTTGGCCGATGCCGAATACTACAAAACTCGCGTGACGGAGTTACGTGAAGACAATAAAGCATTAATGGAGACAAGAGATGCGTTGGAAGAGCAGCTACAGAGAGCGCGGAAACGAGCCGATCAGTGCTTGACTCTGGAGGCGGCTATGATCAAACTGAAGAGGGAAGCAAATGATATAGCTCTAGTAAGTATTATAATAACAATTAAACAAATATTGTTTTTTCAATGTAAAACACATAATACTTCTAAAGCATTTTCTTCATTTTTGCAGGAAAGAGATGCAGACCAGCAAAAGATTCAAGAACTTATCGAAGAAAATAATCATTTACAATATATTACCAAATCCGTACTTAGTGAAAGCAATAATAGCAATCTAGACACTGATAATGAATGTGAGAGCACATTAGAATCGGGCGAAAATAGTTTGTCGGAGCAGTTGACTAGCAATGCACAAGCAAGGGCGTTGAAGCTTGAACTAGAAAATAAAAGGCTTCTTTCGACTATTGATAGTCTCAGGGAACAATCACTTCTAGAGAGTGGTGAGAAACTATTGGAACTGGAAAAGGAAAAGAAAAAATTAAGCTTGAAATGTGAACAACTGCAAGAAAACTGTAATCGTCTTATGCAGCAAAATTCAGAATTAGAAGAGGTTTTCCGCAACGCATTAGAAGAGAACAGAAAACTTCAAGACTCTTTAGATAGCCAAAAAATGTTTATCGATAGACAATCAATTGATCGAGATTCAGAAAAGAACAAATTACAGGATTTCGAAAAACATCTAGAATCTCTTACCAAAGATAAACAAAGAATTCAAATGTTGTGTGACTCTATACAGAGAAGAGCTGATGATTTAGAGAAAACATTAGACTCGAGAACTAAAGAATTGAATATGATTAAACCAGAAGCTGATAAAGTTACTGGGTATATTATTCAAACTGAAGAACTCAAAACAAAGATATCTTACAGCGAAAAAGAATCCCATAATCTCCAAAGAGAGGTTAATAAATTAAGAGAGTCTGTGGAGGAAAAAGATGTCTCGATCGATAAGTTAACAACTGAAATAGAATTGAAGAAAAAGGAAATTGAGAGGTTAGTAAAAGAACTAGAACTCAATCAGAATACAGTAAGTCGGCTTCAAGACGTAGAGCAGAAAGCACAAGAACTTAAATCACAGAAGAAAATGGATTCAGAAACAATCCAAACACTACAAAAAGATTTAATCAAAGAAAAAGTAAGTTTTGATAAAGTTAGAAACTGCTTGGAAAAACTTGGCATTCATGTTTCAGAAATTATGTCTAAAGACGCTAATGTTGAAGATTTGCTGGAAAAAATTATAACTAATACTGACCATGAGAATCTGATATCAGAAATAGCAGCTAGGGCCAATTTGATGGCTTTAGTTCCGTGTAGCTGCACTCATGAAGATAAACAGGACGACATAGTAGAAAATATAGTTCATCCACAAATAGAACAGTTAACTGCAGATGTAAGTGCTTTACAAGCTTCCTTAGAAAGTAGCAATGCGGAGAATGCAAAGTTGCAAGTTAATATAGCTACATTGAATTCACAAAACGGTTCTTTAATATCACAACAAATGACTTTACAACTGGCTAATAGTCAATTGGCTGCTGAAAAAGAAGAAGTTTTGAAACAACTAGAAGTTTTGAAAGATAAACAAGACAATTTATTGCGGGACCAAGTAGCTCTACAAACCCTGCATGAACAACTAAATACCGAGTATGAATTGCTCCTGAGTGAAAGAGAACCTGTTAAAGTTGCTCTTAGAGATTTGAAATTAGAAAATCGGGAGCTCAAAGAAAAGATTGAAAACTATGAAAAAAGAATATCAGAGTTTGAACTAGAAAGAGAAAATTTAAAAATTGAGTCAAGAAACTTGACTAACCTTAGAGCTGAACATTCAAAATTAAAAGATGATTTCAGAAATCTTTTCACAGCAAGTGATAGACTTAAAAATGAATATAGAAATATGCAGGAAGAATATCGAAACCTCAGAAGTGAAGTAACGCAGCTGAAATTGAGAAATACAGAGATGTCTGGTGAAATAAATACCAAGATTGAAATAATTACGAGTATGGAATTAGAAATTAATAAAACTAACCAACACTGTGAAATGCTGGTTCACATGAACAAAAGCTTGGATGCTGACAGGCGTTCTTTGATGGACCATGTGTCACAATTGTTAACACAATATCATGAATTGCTAGCGCATTCTTTGAAAGACAAACAACATTATCATGAAGAGGAAAAAATGTTTGCTGATAAAGTGAATGCTTTGTGTAGGCAGAAAGAAAAGCTAGAAGAAAAAATTATGGAGCATTATAAAAAACTAGATAATTGCACTACTAAAAGACGTGGTTTCGGAGCTTCCTTCGTCAAAAAAGTACGCAAAGCTGGCACTGATTTGATGAACAAAACATCTAGAAACAATAAAAGGATGGAAGACGCGGGTCGTTCAAAGTCACAATTAACTCTGGCAGGCTCGGAATCGGGTGAATCCGACCCAGGCAGCCAGGATGTGGAAAAATCATCCAAAATGTCTGACCCGGATCAAGGATCTTCCATTCTAAGTGTTGAATCACCGAGGCACAGTTCGGATTCAAGTTACAATAGAAGATTTGATGACAAACTTTTGAAAAAATCGGATAATACTGATATGACTGGATCTATTCCTAGTTTAGACTCTTCTAGGCTTAACAGCGAGAGTAACTTTGTGAGAAGACTGTCCACGACGTCCATGCATAGCAGCGTTGGCGGCGGCGGCGACGACGCTCTCATCAGGGCCTCTCTGAGGAGGCGCGCACATAAAACTGTTCCTTCGTCTCACAGAAACAGTTATCAGGGGTTAGAGAGCGACACGGGTTTGCCGCCTGCAGGTAAACATAGCTTAATATACTTTTGACAGCTCGAATCCTGTGCTGAAGGCACATGCTAAAGAATAGATTATTTCCAATATTTCGGTTAATCCCATAGCGTATAAACAATCTTGGTTGAAACACCTATCCCAGTGAATTTTATGTTCATATTTTTAGTCAAGATTACCTGGTGATGACGTTTTTTATTTCCAGCTTCCACTCCCTCGCCCGTATTCGGCACTGCCGGCAGTCGCCGGACGGTGTACGTAGCTGACGATAACCCAGACATCACTCTCAATACCAAACCTCAAAGTACGCCTATCAAAGAAAACCCAACTTATTTGGTATACAACCGAATTTCGACTGTTATCGGCGACGGCGCTTGTCAAAGTATGAATGAAAGATCAGGTAATGAGCTTCAACGATCAACTTCCGAACTGCCTCGCCCTGCACCAGACGAAGGTTCCCAAGACAGAGAAGAGCTGAGACATGACAAAAGGGCTCCGGGCCGGAACGACAAACCGGACAACGCGAAGGAGTCTGCAATATGGTATGAATATGGCTGCGTATGATATTATGCTACGAATTAATGAAACGTTTTTGAACAGACTGATGAGATGCCTTGAATTTTGACTGTTTTACTAAGACAATTAATGTGATCGGCATTTGATAAAATCAATTATGCATTGAGATTGTGATGAAATGTTATACTAAGTAATATTGACAGTATTAGCTTGGCATTTAATTTTATAATTATAAATTTACCCCTCATTTGTAAAGGAATCAATAAGCTTTAATTTAAATTCATTTTGACAAGATCAGGATATTAATGAAATCAAACCTTTTAATCGTTCATCTATAGTTAACTTAAATTAGTTTTTGAAGTGTGTAGAGTACCCACTTGCAACTGAAATGTTGAACGATTTATTTTTTTAAATAACTACGTATTAAAGAGATACTCCTTCCGTTAAATGAACAAGATCATTTTCATTTTATATGAATAACAATCAACAGTTGGAAGCCGTTTTTCAGTTAATCAATTTCAATGAGATTGAAAATAACTTGACATTGCAGTCTATAGATGATCAATACGGCCCTTAGTTAGATTAAGGTTCTCTTTTCATTTCTCCTGTGATTGTAGGTGCGCGTGAGATTAATACTCGTTAAATAGTTTGGAGGCTAAAGTAAGTTGTAAATAATAAGTTTTTAAATAATTCTTCGGGTGGGAAGGCATAGTTAAACAATACTTGGGTACCAGTAAACTTGCCAGTGAGTCTGTGAATAAAGTTAGTACTGATTGAATGAATTTTCCTAATAATATTTTTAATAATTGAGCATAATTTGTGTATGTACAAACTATTTTGTATTTTAGTTTTTTATGTGTAACATGTATGTTAATTTATGTTTAAAACGATATACCTAATATTAACATAATTTAAGGTTATATTACTTGACCCTTAGTTCAGTACAAATAAAGTATGAATTTTATTTTGTTTACCTACCTAACAATACTTCATTTAATTGTAGTGTAGTTTCAAATGATTTTTGAAAATTAATTCAAAATTTTGTCTGTTTTAGAATATCTAATTAAAAAACTACTAATAAGCAGACACGAAAAATTAGGATAGGTACTCTTTATGAATATTAATTCTATTTAATGCATTCTGCCTGCTGATTAGAAACCTAACTAATGCGATCATTTATTTTAATTAGAATTCTATGGCTTTTATGTATAAGCTGCAATTAAATTATTTTATTTGTGAAACCAAAGCAGTCTAGCTCTCTTAAAGAATTGATCATCGCACTCATACAAACTAGAATCGAATTAACTTAAATGTATCCCATAATGGTCTGAAACGAGGTTCAGGAGGAGGGACTGAATGTGTTAATACAATTAATTTTGCACATATTTGTGTATGTATTGTATACTCCGGCACGAAATATTATGATCTCTATTGCTCTACATCGAAATATTACCTGTGTATTTATTTGTTTCGATTTATAATCCAAATTACTATGATATAAACATTCTAGCTTTACCATTCCGATTATTAATATCTTAGGGCCACATGTCAAGTATACCATAGTAGTTAGAAAATGACCTTAAGTGCATTTTTAAAAGGTGATGGTGATACAAAATGTCAATACACTTGACCTGTGGGCTTTTGTAATAAAGTCAATCACCTCAAGCATGATGGTAATGATTGTTCTGACCGATTTTGTTCATGACTAACTTCGGTCAGTGACGTACCTAATAAATAATACCTAGCAGAATGATTACTATACTAACAGCTGTGCGTTTACGTAACGATAATTGTATTTGATTCAATTATGTAATAAAGTATAGCAGCTCCGCACCATAATAAAATCGTAAATTTATATTATTCTAACATTAATAAAAAAAGGAAATGTATAATTGGTACTACGAAAAATGGTGCTCTTGATATTTTTAGTAGATATTATTTACTTTTTCTCTGTGTTTCTGTTTTAGCATAATATGATAATCCATAGTAAAATGATTTTTTGTAAGCATATGATGATAGCCTCTCACCGAATTTATATTTCTAGCACATAAACACAGGACATTTTAATAAATAAAACTGATACAGATTATTCTCTTGTTTTTTTGAAATAACTTGAAATGACTTATAACTCCTCTCACCCAGGTGGGACGAGTGGAATAGGGGTATTCCACTCACCCCACCTGGGTGAGATAAGTGGATTTTTTTTCACTCTTCATAAGTGGAACATAAACATATTCCCCTATTCTGTTTATCCCACCTGGGGGAAAAGTGTTTTTTTTCTACTCTTCCCACCCACAATGAGAGAAACTTATATTTATTATTTATTTTGAGCCTATGCTGTCCCACTGCAAGGCAAAGGCCTCCCCTCCCACCTTTCACTCTCAGTGTTCAAAGCTATTTTCGGCCAGTCACTGAGATGATAGTCGAGCTCATCCCGCCATCTCTTTCTGGGTTTGCCGCGCTGTCGGAAGGAAATGAGAGAATACCCTTCATTTGCGCTACTTTCACAGTTATATTTCAGTTTACCATTTGACCAGGTAATATCTCTCTGACATTATTATGTAGTGCTAGGAAATTGATTAAAAAAAAACAATAAACAGACAACAAAACATTCCAGCTCATATTACATTTAATTCTAATAGGGGTAATACAAAAACAAGATCATTTAATTTTACACACACACACTCAAACAAAAGGTCATTGTCTTAAACGTCACTTTATCCTAAAGAGATCCATTACAATTTGTTTCAGTCTTCACTTCCCACTGAAATGTTGGGCAAGGTTGGACAGGAACTACAAATGGTGTCCCTGATACTACAGCTTTCTGACCAGGTTCAACTTTGGCTGGTAATTGTGATATGATGCACTGAAATAAAAAGCCAAATTAGCACTTACTTCAAATAGTATTTTGCTTGACTTGGCAGGGGCACTGCCATGCCCCGTGATTGTTAGTTATTACAACAAAATAGAAAATGCTTAAAAAATGGACATACCTTGGGCCGTTCATTTTCTGTAGACATGTAACCAATACACATAGTTTTAGTAGTATGACCCCAAAGAAGTTCTCCTTCTCCAACCATGGGGTCATAGCGTAATGCTAGAGTTCCACCCAAACGTTCAGCGACATCCCACAGAAATGGAGAATTCAGAAAATGTTCCTTCAAGCATTTATCCAAGCTAATAACAGGTGAAGGATCTATCAAGCTTTCAGCAGTGTTTTTTGCTAATTGTGTCCGAATCAAATGCTCTCCACATCCTGATGTACAGGCAGCAACTGATGGGGTCTTGCGGTCTAGACTGTTAACAGCCCACACACCACTTCCAAATGAGGCTGCTTGTCCAACCCTGCCTTCATGTTTCAAGGATACTCCGCCAGAACTAGCTCCTGAAGCAACTACCCCATTGGAATCAACACATATGGCCCCAACAGTGTCTAATGGGCTAAATTTGATATCATTTTGAAGAGAGTATCTTTTCAGTTTTCTTTTGCTGTGTTTATAGTTTCGAAATGCACGAGCTGAAATCATTTTCTTCTCATCAACTATTTCCAATCCCATTCGCTCTGCCCAAGTGCGAGCTCCTATTCCAGTGAGTATACAGGGGGGCACGCGCCCTAGAGAAAGATTTTCACATTGTTTCATGCACAAATGTTTGGCCAAACTAATTGGGTTCCAAACATTAGATACTGCCCCACAAGCCCCAAAATGTAGTGTTTGTCCATTCATGATTGATGCATCACATTCTACGGATCCATCCCAGCTCAGATTTGAACCATAACCAGCATTTGTCAATGGGCTATTTTCTAACTCTGAAAAAGAGTAAATAAAGTTGAATTGTGAGATACATACATATTACATTATTGTATTACTCATAATCATGACTGAAGTTCATGTAAAACTTTCGCTGCTGAACATAAGCTCTTCCCATGAAGATACAGAGTAGCAAGTGTAGGTAGGTGGCCAGCATTCTATAAAATACTGCAAAGTTCACCAAGTTAACTATCCACTCTGGGCTTGTTTTCTTATTAGCCTGTTAAGAAATGAGCAAATCTCCATTTTCCCATTCACCATTGAAGCGGAAGTGGTAAGGGTGAATATTGTGAAGAACTGATGATTTTATGGTTTTTTTAATGAATACAATGTGCTGAAAAAAATTGACATACCAATTATTGCTTTTTCAACAGCTTCAACTGCACTTCCACCACTTTTTAATGTCTCAATTGCTTTTCTACAGGCCACGTAGCATGTTCTTTGGTATTCCTTCTTGAGGCTTTCGCTGTGATATCCAGCACCTTAGATTTAAAATTATACAATTAAGCAAGGTAATATTGTAATGCTGTTTGATTAAAAACGATTCCAAACGAACAACCGATGCATTTAAGCAATCTACGCGTCATTGCAGGCAGCCAAGTATTTAAGTACTCTTCGAAGCACTTTGATAAGTTTATTCTTTCATGTAGTAAACACCGAAAAAAGCCCTTACCGCAATGTACGGCAATGAAGCCACTCATTTTGTGGAACGGCTAACACTCATTCAGCTAACGAGGAACTAACAGTAAAATGAACCAAATTCATTTCTGTACATACATTGAGTTTTAATAACACACACTTTATTTCTAACTCAAATCAAACAAATTCCCATCTGCCCGAAATCGACAATTCGACATTCCGCGAAATTCTCAACAAACCTCAAAGTGCCTTTTTTTGGGCACAGATTAAAAAGAAAAGGCTTTTTTTTTATTGTGTGGATGTGGTGTTGCCTCTACTACAAGTTAGATCAATAATTCAATACTGTGGGCTAGTGTTGTCCAAAGTTCAATTGTAAATCGATGGTGTTCACCTAAGGAAATCGACTGACTATCGATATTATTGCATTCATTCATTGACTTTGCCTTGTTCTGTGATAACAATACTTTCGTTAATGTATGTACATTATTCTCAATGTAAACTATCGATAGCTTTATTATTGAAAGTTAGGCAAAACTAATGTACAGTCAACGGCACATCAGTCCACCCATTTCCGTTTCTTACCTTGGTCTAGCGTCATTTGAGCCAAATGACATTTCTTTGGACTGACCGGAAATGGGTAGCGAGATATGCCGTTGACCTTAGTCAGCGACACAACGGGGAATCCATTTCCGGGTTTTCTCTGCTCTAAAGCATGCAGCTAGAAGGACTGGTCGGAAATGGGTAGCCTATCACGACTTTGACCATAAACAACACAGTCCATGATGCATCAGGCTGCCCATTTCCGGTTTTTATCTTGCCCTGTGCTCTTGCTAAATGGCATATCTTTGCAATAAAGCAAGGATATGGGCAGCCAATTCAATATCTCCATTTGCTATATCTCGTCATGCTGTTGACCACACCAGTAGTGGTATTAAATTCGACTGATTAAATGGATAAAGGAGACCTTAGAGCATGAAGTCTGTGTGTGAATGAGACATTACTAACGATTAAAATGCAGTAATGTATGGGTATTCTATTTTAGTTTACAGGACGAATAATCATTGCCTAATTATAAAGAGCGGTTCTATAACATTTGATGGTGTAAATAACTTATTGAACTTTTAGGATAATCTGTTTAATGAATTGAGTTTTCACTTGATTTTGACTGAACCTCTTTAAAAATTAGGCTCATGCTAAAAGAAAATTCGCAATTTAAATAACAAACACCAATGTAATTGTTAAAATATATTAATATCTTAAGCTTTGAGTGAACATAGTATAACTAAAATATTTCTAATAATTTACAGAAAGCATTACTACTAACTAATACACTTACATTTTTAATATTTTTTTTGTATTGAGGCTTTAGATGACATTTTTATAGCTAAAATAGTAACAAATGTCTCTTATAAATGTGAAAATTATTAACATAAATAAGGACTGCAATATCTCAAACCGATTAACGAGGACACTACAAACTATTTATTTATTCAAATTCTTTCCAGCTGTCATTACAACACCAACAACTAAGGCTGTGATAGTAAACCCTTGTGCCAGGATCCTCATCCTCATCATGGTCTGGGACATTTGAGATTTTCCATTTCTGAAGCTCCATATACCGTATGTTAGTGCACCGGCCGTTGCCAAAGCACCTAGAAATAGCAATGAAAAAATGTGAGTTAAATTCAGTACTTATGAAAGAGAGATAGTTTGGCCTTTCTCCAACCAATTAGGTTAGGTTTTAGCTCAACAAAAGAAACAGGTAAAGAGATCTTAAAGATCCTGAAGAAGTCTTTGTTGTTGTCTACCTGACACCAGTTTTTTCATCAAACAAATGAATAAGCTAAAACGAGCATTATTTCTAAAGTAGAATCAGCCAAATTAAACAATAAGATGATAATCATGTAGGTATTTACCGATGGGCACGAAAGGATTTTCAGTAAATTTTCGGGAGAATTTTTGACCAGTCGTTTCCCCATGTTGGACTGATCCCATCTCTCGACGTAGCTGCACCCAGTCCAGATCTGTAGGTTCATCGTTAATCCCGTTGGACATTTTTATCTTCACACAATAATTTGATTTGATTGAAGATGTTTTTCCAGGTTTCTGAATTGAGTTTTTGACAGTGTTTTGACATGAGTGGAATTAATGATGACATAAGTTTTTTTCTTCGGGTTTTATTCAAAGGTTTTGTACCTATTAACTAGACAGCGCCCCAAAAAACAATGTTTTACTAACATGTGATCAATTTCATCCAAATGTTGTTTATTTAGCAAAACATTGTGTTTTGGGAAGAAGCTAGCAGTGTGTCCTTGTCTGACGTCTTGCCAACACCAGCAACATGAAATAATATCTAAAAGGTCATTAAAAAGCGGCTAACGGGTGGCCCAAGGGCCACCCCCGCCGCACCCAAACCTACTTTTACTCTTTAAAATCACCTATTAAGATAAAAAACTGAAGTGACTTCCCATTATGCCTAAAAAAATGGTGCCACAGATAACATATTATGCCAATTTCAGTATGCCAATCCATTACAACAGGAAAGAACTATTATTTTGTAAATTGTATTTTGAGGCACTACAAGTAGATTGGTTTTCTAAAAACTATCTTAGATAGTCCGAGCAGAATAATAACACCAAATATTGGATATGAAATCTGAAACACCAACAGCGCGTTATAATATTATACAATATACACTAACTTTAACTTAGACACTCAACCTGTTAGGTTTACAAACTTAAGTCAGTGAGTAAGGGAAAACATCACCAGTTACCTACATTATCAAAGAAAATAAAAATCTTACTGAGTTGTTCAAGTTTGCTTCCGTTACAACAACATTTTTTTTTGTTGGTATGGTACGGTTGTGTTAGTGCTTGCCCTACAGATCCCGCCTTATAACTTGACAGAAGGTAGCCGACACACATGCATGTGAGGATTTGGCTTTCCACCCAATTCACCCAAAAAACAGGTTCGAGTAAAGGAAATTGAAAATGAGGGCGCGAAGCGACAAGTACGGCAACAAATAATTCAATTTGTCTTCTTTTAACTTGCAGAGCCAATTTTTTTACTGTTGTAAATCCGCTTACGAAGGTTGTCTGGAAGAAATCACTTTATAGTAAAAAGGCCTCCTGAATAGTGAAATTAATGTCTTGTTAACTGATTAATGTATTTTTGTGCAATAAAGATTAGTTAACTCATTTCATTTTTCTCACTAGTTGAGCTGGCATTGCTGGCAAGACACCAGACGAGGACACACTACCAGCGGAGGCACTCTCGCCAGGGCCCTGTTCAATAAACATTACAATTCTACAATTAAGTAAAAAACTTACAGGCTACAATTCTACAAGTTTCTGTTCAATAAAACTTACAAGTTACAATTTTACCATGGTGGAAAATCTACAAATTTGTAGAATTGTAGCTACAATTTTACAAGTTTCTGTTCAATAAACATTTTCTTTCTACAGGTGACAATTTACATATTTGTAGGGAAAACTGGTTTATTGAACGCATAATTGTAGTTACAAGTCTACATTTTATGTAAATTGTAGTAAAATTCCGACAGGTGGGCTTATCCTGTGTCAGAACTTTACAATTTAGTGCCTCAACCTAAAAAGGAAAGGAAATTGGATGAAATTAAAGAGATATTCCTAACAACTAGTAGTGTAAGTAAAGACAGAAGCATGAGTGGTTATAAAAAATGCAGCGGCGTTTTGAGTAAACACATAAACTTTACTTTTAATGTAAAAGAATAAACATTTCACCAAAAATTCGGGTCAGCAAAATACCGTCGAATATTTTTTGGTTAAAAAGATTGTACATGATCTTTAATACGACTCCATTCATAAAATCTCCTAATACTCTCCTTATTGCTTTGAGCCACATTTTTTTAAGTCGCCCATCTCGGGCAACCAGTTTCTTTGCATTTGGTACATACCATGCTGGCATTTGTGTGTTAACAAGAATTCTCTACAAATTTCATACAAAAACGTCTGTGTTTTTGGTATTTGCTCCACTGGCGCCACTTTGACAGTTGCACACCCCATTGTCTCGAAATGTTTATTGAACAGGGCTCTGGCAAAAAAGTCGTGAAATTAATGAGGGCGCCACATTCGATAATGTGGTCACCCCGTATACTACGACACGAACAGTTTTGATATTTTACTAATTCAACTTATTTTTTAGAGAGAATGGCTATCTCGTTATCCGTATACAATCACAATTCTACAAATTTGTAGATTTTCCACCATGGTAAAATTGTAACTTGTAAGTTTTATTGAACAGAAACTTGTAGAATTGTAGCCTGTAAGTTTTTTACATATTTGTAGAATTGTAATGTTTATTGAACAGGGCCCTGGGCTGCTTTTGAATAGCTCCCTACCTACTACCAATAAGAACATAGTCTGTGGTGACGAACGATACACCACGACAACACATCGACAGTCGAAGCCGTAAAAACAATATCAAAAAAAAAACGACACGACACAGCGCGCACCAGTGGTACCAACTCTACGTCTTTTTACGTAGATCTACGTACTTTAAACCTTTCTTGCAAACCTACGAACTTTAGTCCCAGAATCTACGTATTTTCTATCAAAATTGTTCAAATTTGCAAAATAGACTGAATGGGCATAATTACCTTTACTTTCGCAAAAAAAAAAAAATAGACGTTCCGTTTCATACTAACGCACACTAACGCACACCCCTCGCCTCGCCACTCAGCACGTCGCGCCATTCATTTGAAACGGAGGAGCCATAAATTAAAAAAAAAAATGAAATGTGACGTGATTTTTTGACGTGACTTTATTATTTAAATAAAGTGATGATACTGAAAGTAAACTTGTTTAAATTAACTACAGGTGGTATAAGTTTACCAGAATCTCATGGCAAATAAGCCAAACTTTATACACAAATATATTAAAATCCATTCATTATTTAACCTTATTTATTTCATACCCTATGTGCAAATATATAAATATCTATATAAATAAATGATTTTATATTTGCATATTTGCCATGAGATTCTGGTAGACCTATAATTCATAGATTTTTTGTTTGCTCACAGTAATTTATTTTTAAATTTATTGTTTGTCTGCTGTCTACTACTTTTAGGGTAATATAAATTGTCGTTTTATTTACTTTTACCTACCCTACTCTCTTAATTTCACTCAGAAAAAAAGTACGTAGATCTACGTATTTTCTATATGGCAATTTCACATTTCTACATAATTTTCTTTATCTGAAGGCCGCTCCACACTTAGCCCGCGGATCGCGCGCAATGGCTGCGAAGGGGCGCGAACGTTAAGTGTAGAGCCGTTTCGCATATTCTTCGCGGTTTCGCGCTTTGTTCCCCAATTTTGGTCGGTTTTTGGTCCCGCGTCAAAGGGAGCGCGAAGACCGAACGCGACGCGAACGTGCATGACTCCACACTCGCAGTCCGCGACACGGTCAGTATTGTTGGAGTCGTTCGAGTGTTCGGACCTGCACCGTCCATTATGAAATTGGTTAGAAAATTGGGCGCAACATGGACAAACGAGCTGGAGTTACAGCTTTAAAATGTTACCAAGCGGAACCCATTTTGTGGATTTTGCGATTTATTTTTGATATCTACATAGTTGTAGTACGCTAACGCGCATAAAGTTAGGGACGCAGCAACAGCTACTTCAACGTCCATTTCATTTAACGTTGCGAACACAACTGTGAAAATACCGCGAACCATTGCGAGTGTAGAGTCGTTGCTAAATTCGCGGCAAGTTCGCTCCGCGAGATCGCGCCGTGATTCGCGGACTAAGTGTAGAGCGGCCTTGACATACGCCTTTTTTAAAATCCGAGCTGGCAACACTGGCGCGCACGGCAGTCATTTTGCACAAAGATTTATTCTCGTATTTTGGGTTTAAAAATGGTTGTGTTTCACTCTGTAATAGTTGCTGTGGCTAATGTAAGTGTTTTTTTTCTATTCACGTTATAGATCTTGAATATCGTGCTTGTGGGACCTAAGTAATAAATTTAGCAGTGTGTGTTTAATTAGCATGTTCGCTAATTACGAAACCTACTTCGAACAGTCGAACACATTTAACTACCTGTGTACACATTTATTTACTTGCAGTTGCCTAGGTTTCGCATATTGGCGGCATAAAATCTTGTAGCGGGGCCAAGACCAAATTATTCAAATAGTAACTAGGAACAGAATGCTAGTATTTATTTTCCTTCAGCGTTTAAACCAGAGCCATGTCTCATGAGATTGTTGTAGTGGTTATGAAAACAGATTTTTGATAGTTTTGACTAGGTACCCTTTTTCTTAACAAAAATGTACCAAAATTGCTTAAATAGTCTATGCATGAAAATGTAGTTCATGATGAACTACATACATATTTATGTAATTACTGGCACAACACTGATCCACTGTCTGTGAGTGAAGTGACCTACCAATAAAACTTTGACTGCTGAGAAACCAGACACAATAGAACATCTATTGTTTGGTGCATTATATACCATGTGTTGTCCTAGCTCCTTCATTAGTCAAAGTTTTTGAGAGTAGTGTTTGCATTCTTCATTTAGACTAAAGTGTCTCAGTTATGTCTGTACCAGCATTGGCCTGGTCTGCTGGCACAATGGGTAGAAATCATGTTTCTAACACTTGTGGGTTGTGGATGCATTACTAACACAAATAGGGTAGAGGAACCATTAAATGAACGATTAAGCGTTCTTTGCAACTTTGGGTACTCTTATCTCAGCCTTCCCGAGCTGTTTGCCCTTGCTGTTATTTTTTATGATTTTCAAATATACTCAAGATTCTATTAGTTTAAGAAAATAATTCCTTCTATCCACCTGTTATTCATAAAAAAATGTTTTCTATAAAACTTTTGCTTTTTGCCCTAAAGATGAACAGTGTGCCCTAATTATGAACGTTTTTAACCCAATAGATGAACTACCATTTAAACGGTGATAACTATGGGGTAAATGTTATTTGAATTCTTTGATGAGCAATAAATTTAAGAAGATCTTATGAATAAGTAGTTTTTTTATATTATGTATCATAATGTAAACACATTAACACGAAAATTTGTACTTCTTAACTGTGTTTTTGTGTTGTTTTTGGATAATAAATCTATCTCTTTACCAAAAAATCACAGACTGCTTTAAAATAATTATTCGTAGGCGTTCACACTCTAATAACGTATTGGTTTCTTTGAAATCAATTAACAACATTCAAATTCAGGAAAATTTGATGTCTGAAATTCAAACCTCATTATGTGGTTCAAGTTTTGGGGTATCAATCCAAAAGTTGAACAATGAACGGTTTCATACTAAATGATTAAAATAAATTGTCGTGAAACTTAACAATAACCTAAACAATCTATGTTCAACTTTTGGTAGGTGACTTCATAATACTTCTATTAACTAATTTAAATGGCTTTAACTTGACTTCCAAAATGATTTATTAGGTTTTTGGAGTCTGTAAATATAAGCACTTTCTCCATTAGTTGAACGCCGTTCATTTATTGGATCCAAAGGACAAAATTGAATCCATTAGTTGAACAGTGAATTTCTCGAAAAATATGACAAATAATATAAATCTGCTATACAGCAATTGTAACTAAACATATCAAGATTTTGATAAAACCAAAACCATTCAAATACAGCTATTATTACGTGTTTGACGTAACATTGTGCTTAAGCATGGACACTGCTTACCTTAAGTAGGTTTCCATAGAAAACCGTTTTTTGGCAGGAACAGCTTGCGGAACAGCCGATTGTAAGCGCGTCCGTGACATTAGTGTCAATATTTTAATGGTGTTAGATAGGAAAAGGGGGACTTTATTACATAAATAAATATTGCACAGAAGAGAGAAGCAATTAATTTTTTATCGAATTATTTCTACCGAACGTTCATCTATTGGGGGTCGTTCATCTTTTGGTTCCTCTACCCTATTTGTCTTTGGATGCTGGAAGTGGGCTGGTTGGGTTGTCTATTTTTGCTTGAAAACTATATGCATTAATTCACATATGCCAGAATTTTATTGTCCTGAATGTTTTGTTTGACATGTCGCTGTCCATGACCATTGAAAGCAGATGAAAATCCTGGCCTGTTAATCAGTCCATCCATCTGATGATTTTTCAAGTAGGTATGTGTGCAACGAGAGAATCAGAATGCAGTTTTTTTTGCAATATGGTACAGCTCCAGGTACAAAATAAATACAGAATGAGTTTTTCAAGTGGATGGGCCACATCCTTAAGTATGATTAATATTGAAAAATGCTGGAATTTAAAATGAGCCTTTTCCTTTACTTTGCCATATAATGTTACTTGCCAGAAATTTATCCTTATAAGCGACACTACTAGATGGCATAATAATACAGGGTGACCATTTTTTTTTCAAACCCAACATTTTCAATTCCTGGCTAAGAAAAAAGTAAAATCTGAGTATGCAAATGGGCCTCAAGACTCCTTTCACCATTTTTCGATATTCCTCATAGTTTAGGATTGGGTAGGCCCAATCAAAAAACTCAACCTGTATAAATACTCAGTTTAATATATGTGCTCAACACTTTAGCATCTGACTTTGACATTCGGGCTTGAGTCTGTTAGGTTCAGTATCGTTGGGAGTGTGGCCCTACTGAAGAGATCGGCAAAAGTAGGTGGTTGTGGGGCCGCTGTGCGCGTGCCCCTTGCGCGTTGTCGAGACTTTGTGTGTTGGGGCTCGGGGGCCTCTAGAAGGGATCGACAACAATCGGCGACCGTAGGGCTGCTGTTCGCGTGTCCCTCGCGCTTCGTAGTCGAGTCTGGGTGTTGGAGGTCGGGCCAGAAGAGACCGATAGCCATCGGCGGTCGTGGGGCTTGTGTGCGTGTATATCTCGCGCGTCGTAGTCGAGTCGAGACTTCGTTGAGTGTGTCGCTTAAAGTACTGTTCTAGGACTCGAGCATTTTTAGAGCTTAGTGGTTCCTCTCTGGAAATGTAATAGTGGATCATTGCCAAATGCTTTTATTCGTTATTCGTTGTGGATGGGGATGTCGCCTGAGCGATAGGCCACTGCGACCATTACTGATCTATTGTGGCCATCATCCCTTTAAAGATCACTCTCCAGGCCAGCAGCCTTCATAAACTGTACTATTTTCCCGGGAGTGATGTTCTTGGCGTCCTGGGGATCAAGCAAGTGACTCCCCAGCATGCGGTACCTACACTGCGATAATGCATCACAGTCGCAGAGGACGTGGACCGGCGTTTCGTCCATGTCCTGGCAGAATCTACAAGTTGGGACCTCTGAGATCCCCATCCTGTGACCATGTTTGTTCAACCGGCAGTGTCCTGTTAGGGTTCTGGTGAGGGTTCTGATTTGACCCCTACTCAGCCTAGGGCCTCCGCGGTGAACTTATGTGAGTAGCCCTTTATCAGAGCCTTGGCGTGCACCAGTCCGTTTGTGTTGGTCCAGGCCAGCATGGCAAGGGTCTCCGCCCGGGCGTTTAGTGGCTGACGCAGGGCGCAGCTGGGTATACCCACCATCGGCTCTGGGGCCTGGTTGGTGGATTCCGCCCCAGCCCTGGCCAGCTCATCTGCAGCTTCGTTTCCCGGGATATTGCAGTGACCCGGGACCCAGCGCAGCGTGACCCTGTTGTTGGTGCCGAGGTAGTTCAACGCTTGGGCACAATCCAGGGTAAGTTTCGAGTTGATTTCAACTGAGGCTAGAGCCTTTAGAGCGTCCTGGCTATCAGAGAGTATGTAGATACTCCTGTGCCAGAACCAGCGCTCAAGGTTTGCCTGTGCGCAGTGAAGAATGGCGGCCATTTCCGCTTGGAATACCGTGGCGCGGACGCCTAGGCTGCAAAATATGCGCGCCCTTGGCCTCTCGCCGTAGACTCCGTAGCCGGCTCTACCATTCATTTTAGATCCATCGGTGTACCACACGATGTCTCCCGGTAGGAATTTCGCGGGAGTTCCTTCCTCCCACTCGTTCCTCCCCGGGATTTCTGCACTGTACCATTGCCAAATGCTAAGGCAATGATGATTAATAATGATCCGTTTCTGGAAGTTGTTCGGCGCCGTCCAGGATGCACTATACCAACACTAGAAACAGTCCCAGCAAGTCGAGCTCGAGTTTTATTCGATTACACGCATCGAGTGCGTGAACATCAATGTATATGGCATTCGTGTAGATGCCTCTGCTGCACGTTAACGTGACCGCTCTCACCGGCGCGGAATCACCATTCACGCGCCTGATGTGTGTTATTATCACTGATCAAGTAAATAATCCTTTTCTAAGTGACAAGCCCGATCGGCAAATTGGAATTCTCACTGGGTAAGAATAGGATTGAAATTGTCGAATGGCAAATTTGATGATGAAATGATGAATGAGATTTTAGTAGGACCGACCGGACTGGTAGCTTGTGCAATTGTCGTAGGCAAGTAGGTACTATTTCTTTGTAGAAGTCGCATTATAATCAAACGACTGGGTTCTATTGCAGTCGCTTGGTCGGGTGTGGACGGCTCTATATTATAGCCAGTTATCGAATACACAATAAGTATTATTTTTCAGCATTTTTATTTGGTAGCCCGCCATAAAACATTTGTTTCGAAGCATTGTTAATTTGGTTTTTTGTCTTTGTTTCAGATGTCGTCATCACCCCTTTGTTTGAAATCCAGTGGATCCGCAAGGGTGTCTTGAGTGCTCTGAAGCCTCTGTACATACCTTAGGATAATCATAATTAGTTTCATTTCTCCTTTGATTTATTTTAAATAATTCAATGTCAATGTTGTATAACCAACACAGACAATCTTATCATTTCTGCTCAAGATAATTTGCACCATTCTGTTACCTACCATATAATAAAGCAGTTGTATTTCCCTACATTCAGTAGTTTTCGCAGAATATTAAAGATTTTAAATAGTAGTTTTAGTTTTTATCGCATTTGACAAGATGGCTTCTTCTGACCCTGAAATTAAGGATGGATTCAATGTACCTGTCTGGATGAAAAACAAGCAATCAAAGTGAGTACTTTTGTTTTTATTTTAAAACCATTTGATTTATAATGTTTTATTTACTGGCACTGTTTCTGTTGTGACTACCTATTGAATTATATGTATTCCATAAGAATAAACAAACGTTGTGTTCTTTCGGAAATATGTATATAAATATACGAATATTTATCTAATGTGGAAGCTAGCAACTGAGGAGTGTTTCCGCTAGTTAGTAAATAAATATGCACGGTTATGCATTCTAATAATGGGTCATTCGATCACTACTTATGATTATTATGATACTAGATAGACTTCATTATATTTCCATAATACTTACCTGAAGAAACATTGCACACAAACATACACATATAAAAATATAAATACTAAAAACCGGGTTTTCTACAACATTTGAACTACGGTTAAAACGGTTTGTTTTTTTTTTTTACCGTAGTTCAAATGTTGTAGAAAACCCGGTTTTTAGTATTTACACATATAAAAAGCATCGAACTTAATAACTCGTGAACCCGCTAGTGCGTCCTTGATAGCGGAGAGGCAAGTAGGTACAGATCCATTTTCTGTTGTGTTGATAAATTCTTTGCCATTTTGTATGATAGGACAATCAGTGCCACCTTTTAAAGGTCACTTATAATAATCGTCCATTTGGTTGAAGAAAACAATTAAAAATTAAAATAGCTACAGTAGGCCACAGATCAAATGTGAAATCCTTGAACGAAAGTGAATATTTGTCTTTTTCGTTCTGAATATAATTTGCTGGTAATCGAAGAATTTAAACCCTAAAGTTTAACACAAAAATATATCAAAAACGTTTACAACATTTGGAAATAATGCGTTGATAAAAAATATACAGATAAATAATATCAGTATGGAACAGACACACTGTGATTGAGAGATTAAAATTATTTTTGTTTGCGAAATTCTTATCGGTTTCCAAGTCAGGTGATAACGTTGAAAACTGATAAACCGTTGAAGTCACTGCTATTATTATTTAGTACTTGCCGTTGCCCTCGATTTCGTACAAATAACTACAAGAAAATGGTTGAATTTTATATTTTAAGTGCCACAGAAGCACGTTTCAGTATTCTGCGCTAAAATGAATTTGTATATGACTCGTACTAGAGCGCAACCATTTAAAAACTAGTAGTTCCAACAGTTTTTCACTGATTAGGTTTTCGTTTTATGTTCAAGTAGAAAGTTAATAACTGTTTACTTATTATAATTTTCAAGGAAATACAAATGCCCAATGAGGAAAATATTGCACAAACCAACTTGGATTACCCAATGTCTTCAGGCTATTGTTGGCCTGTGTAAACATGACGCTCGATCTTTCTTTATGAATTACTGTTGACGTAGGCTCATTCATCACTTTTCATTATTATCAATCGATTAGTTTATCTTGATAGATGTTGGTTAAGTTGGTTCTTTCCAATTTAACTATATTCAAGAAATGTATGGTTTAGGTTCAGTTCCAGTCTATTCTATCAAAGGCTTTTAGGGAATTTTATTCTTTTGATTCTGTAAACGAATGCGAAGTTTGAATTGTCGGCTCTTAATTTAAATTGGTATAATTTTCACCTTTGATTAGACAATATTATTATGTCAAAAGGGTTTAAAACTTCCTGTTCATAAAATCTAGCTGTAGTCTCATGGATCGCCCCTAAGCTAAGTTCAAACTATTTTCCACGTTAACTATGCATGATAATCAATCAGTTAAGCGAAATGTAGTTCACCTTCACCAGAACCATAATTGTCAAGTGGGAAGTAGCTATGTATGCACCTAGTCCAACGCAGAATTAATTTGCCTATTGCCTAGCATTTACTCTCTGTTTGGTAGACTAACTTCCTTATAGTTTATTGCTAAATCAATGTTTTTGACGTACCGCACATTTGCACACTTTTAGAATAATAAGGTATAGAGAGCAAACGGCAGATGTCTAATAGTGTAGGGAATTTTGAATTTCGTACTATACATACAGGATGACTAAAATTTATTTGCCTCGAATATTCTCCAAAGGCTACGGTTCAAGGTGTAAAGTATAGTAAAGCTTGTCGTTGGGTATTTATAATATACCGCCTACTATAAATTTTGTTATGATTATCCTCAAAAATATTTTAGTTCGTAGATAGTAGAGGACAAACTCGGGGGCTCGACTTTATACAAGTGACGTCAGGTTTGCTTGTTATGTTGGCTTGTGTTATCTAAGCCTTTAGATCCAATCCACCTTATTTACCTCGTCTTTCGTCTATATCACTAACTCGTGTGTCACGTTCATTTGCAGCTGATAGCCAGGTGTTTATTATGCGGGTTTTTCCAAATATGAGCTAATTTTATCAAACAATTCTTCAGGGTAAAACTATATTGTTAACTAGCTGTTGTCCGCTGCAATGCTTGTTGCTCCTGTGCCTAAACCAGTAAATTCTATCAGATTATCATTTCCCAATATTGTGCAACATTGTTGTATTGTGTCCAAACAGCCTTAATATCTTTATGGAAATCTGTAGTTTACAACAAAAAAATGTTATCACAACAATTTCCTCAAAGAAAAAAATCCCAAACTGAGTGCGAAATTCATTTGAAATTAACATCAATGCACTAAAGATTACCACTCTTATAAAAGTCCTCCACAGTCGTCTTGTAAACCACAAGAACAATCCACTGACGACAAAAACGGTCACCTAGTTGATTCAGTCTTGGTCTAATTTTTAAACGTTCTATGCTTTAGCGGGTTCTGGCCACACAAAGTAACGCCACAACCTACATTATAAAAGGAAGCCTTGCGAACAATTTTACGTTTCTACTTCCAGTGATATGCTTTGCACTGATATAATTATGTTAGTCGGTTCTCATGTTCAAAAAATAACATTCATTGTTAGTACAATCCAAGAACGTATGACGTACGTTTGTATTTCTATTATATCTAGGTAGATATTTGAATGGCTTCAATTAAAATATGTACTAGGAAATCTTCATAGTTCGCTGGGCCTTCTATCAAGCGTAAATTGTTGAATGACATTGAGAATGCAGCCGCTGCGCCCTCTAATGAATGACGTAGCAATTGAAAGCGGTTATTACTGTATGCTCCGGGTATAGCGACTAGACTTGTGGATTTGAGTCTTCAACCACTCCAACTGTATAAATAACGCTCTTATGTCGTTATTAGTAACGCCCTTATTGTTTTACACTAATATTTGGCACCGGTTTTAGTTTTACAGCATTCGGAATGTATGAAGAACGTAATGAAATTGTTCGCAAATTTCTACAGTCGAATGAATTTGCCAGAGATTCTCTTTTGAATTTAATCCATTATGTGCTTGGAATACCGCCATAAGCAAATTTTTTCATAACATTCTTCTATTCCAAAAAAGTAGGTATACGTTTATCGTTCGTTATGTTTATTTAGGTTTTCTGAACGTGGTCTATGGTAATTGTCACTTTGTGTACCCCGAACAAATAAATGCATGTATTCTTGTGTTAATTTGCATGTTTCTTATATTGTATAAGACGTTTTGGTTCGTTCGGTGTTTATTGTTGGCGAGCAATGAACGTCAGCGGGTGACGTGTGCTCTTGGCCAGTTTCGACACGATAGAACCGAGGCCAACTTGATTTAGCTATGCAGAAGGATTTCTATGCCTATTCGATATCGGCACATTCACCATTTCGTAACAAATCGTGTTTAAGGGCACCTTAAAGTTAGTGGGTTTTATTTTGATTGCCTAAATGATGAAAACTGATTTTCTACATGCTGTATTTGTAAATATATGAAGTATTTTTGTCTTCTAATCAAAATAGTACATGGTAAGCCTTGAGCAATTCTGTCTGAGGAAATAATACTTCCTTTCTACTTTGGCATTTGGTCAGAATTCACGCAATGCAGTAGGTATGTTGCCAATAAAAGGTAAATACGTACAAATTAATTAAACAGACTCTATTAAGTAAAACTTTTTTCCTCTATGTTACACCAAAACATAACAAACCAATATCAGTTTTTATCCAAAGATAACACTTTCACCGCCGATTTATCATTATTATGTGATATTGTCGGATGTTCTCGCCACGTCACGATTGTGATATGATTGCAATAGTTGTTCATATTCTCATATTCACATTGAGTGCAGTTTATAAGATCGTTATCCTCACAGGATCAAAATTGAAAATCTGACCGCTCCACCTCTAAAATTACTGCCACTATCACAGCCTTTTTGTTTTAGAACCAGCTTTTGATTAAGTAGTACAAATTGTTCATTCGGCAACACTCACCAAAATAAGAACAAAAAATAATGTTGGAAACAAACGTTTGATACTGGAGAAGCTCTACTCGGCACAGCATATCCATCCATCCATCGGCGTCCATTGTAATACCCTGTGTTCGTCCATTCCGATAATGCTCAGATTCGAGAGTACACCAGCACACAGTTAATAGCCATAATAACAATGGTGTAACTGATAGGTGTGACAATGTATCAGTTGCGCAAATTGCAGCCATCATACCAATAACACTTAATACACGAGGAGACGTGACAAATTTTATCAGATCACCCTTTATTGACAGCGATATTGTCTGAAATTCGCAATACTAATAAAGATTACAAGTGGGCGTTAGTGTTAATCATCAACGCCCCGTATTTGGCCACTTCAACTTCGAGTACGTGGTAACCATTATCTTATCTGTGGCATAAGCCTCCATCAGCCATTGTTGTCACTGTAAAACATCCTCTGCCACGTGAGTCCAGGTTTTGCTGACAATTCATTAAGGGTTAGTTGCACCATAGTAGAAGTTAAAGTTAAAGTTTTTGTCAAATTTGACAATTTGACGACCAAAATTGACGTCGAATTGTCAAATTTAACAAAAAATTTAACTTTAACTTCTACTATGGTGCAACTAACCCTAAGTGTCGTTGCAGGTAGCTTCGGTGTTCCTGTCTTTAATCTAATCAACCCTATTCTTCCCTTATTCATAAAAACTCTAACAGCCCTAGCAAATCTGCACCAATTTGTCAAGTTTTGTGTCAAACCAATGCTGCAGCATGGTTGAAAAGGTGATACAACCTTTTATGGATAAAGCAATTAAGAGCTATTTTCTGATCTAAGAGTTACTGTCAAAATTAGATAGTTTAATCAATCAGTTACAGATACATACAGATACCTATTTGACAATGAAAGATATAAACAAGTAAGAGTAAGTTATGTGACTTTTAATTTTTAGGTCCGTCTTCTCGCTACAAGTGCACCCCTTGTTGTAGCTGCCCTTGAATAATTTTATTTATTATAGTTATGATGAACTTTATGTCTCATAACATTTTTGATCATTGAATGTTTTTTCCTTATCGATGACCTAAAATTATCAATGTATGTTGAGTCACATACATTGATAATTTTCATGCCGTTAGCCTCTTCTTATTTCATTAGGTTTTTGTTATTTGAGGTTTTTCGTTTAATTCCTTTTTTTGATCTTTAAGTAAAGTTTAACAATTATGAATACAAACCTTATGTCATGGTCCTCCGTGTGGTTTATTTTTAGCTTTTATTTATTCATCGTTCTAGGAGAGAAGAATCAGATACGTCAAATGGCATGACTTTTCAATCAATGATTGTTGACTATTCTAGCAATGTCATTTACTTCTTCCCCTGACTTTGTCTTCGTTAAATTCGGATGAAAACGGGATTATCTGCAGGATCGAAGGACGCAAGATATAGGCGCATACATGCACCAAAAATCGGCTTAGGAAGTCCATGTGGGAGGCCTATGTTCAGTACTGAAGAAGGTGGCTGATCATCATTATAATCTTTCAGTAGATGCTTTATTAAAGCAAATGATTTGAAAAAACATAACTAGCGATTTTGCGCTTTAGTGATACTTTTATGAATTCCATAGCGGTTTTAATCATCACACCACGCGAGTCATGGGAGTTTAAAGACTGCACATGTCAGTAATATTATTATTTTCTTCTTCTTCCTCATCCAACCACCCACTGCTACCTTTTTTATTTCATTAAATTTATTTATTAAATTCGTTTTTTTTCTTTATTTTGTCCAAAACATGTGATATTATTTTTTTGCTCTTATATTTTACGTACCTACTCGCACAATTTTTCGCACACAATTGGCAAAGTGAGCTATCTTTATCACATTGTTTGTCCTCAGCAACACGGGCTGTGATAATCGGAATGTCAATATTTTCGTTACGTAGCGGTGGGTGGTTACAGCTTAACCTCAGACATCACCCCACACGTACTTTATCGTTCTTTGTTATTTATTGGTCTTCTCGAGATAATTTACTCTTGGAACGTACTAACTGCTATACATATACAGAGTGAATTGTTCAAGGAGGCGTGGTAGTACAATACAGAGATGATCGAGATTGAATTTAGAAAAAAAAACCCATATGGTGAGAATCAAACATCTTAAGTTTAAAAAAACACCCTCTGTACGCCTTTCCATAGTTTCGCTATGAAGGTTCTTGTTAAAAAATGACAAGTGTTGGGCGGTCTTATGTTAAAAATATGCAACAGCTTTGATTCCTGGCTGAATCTAAGTAGATGAATTGCAGTATTAAGTTCATGTCGAATTTGCTTCGTGACGCCTTTAGTGCCGTTTTTATTACAAACCGGGTTTAGATGTGACCTACCACGCCCACTCTAAAAGTTCACCCTGCATACTTACTTGCCATTATGCCTCTTTCTTCATTGGGGTAGCAATTTCAGCACTTGCTATGATCCTGACCTGACACAATCTTGCGCTTCTTCCACGTTCATTAGTTGTTTCATAAATGCACATTGGCTAAAGGTACTCTGACCCTTTCTGAGAATATCTTGACCTTGTCCTAGGAACATTCGCCCAGGCCTTCCCCTTCCACCAGCTCCTACCCACGTTACTACTAACATGTTTTTGTAAATCAAACTTCATCAGTGTCAAAAACTCTTTAGTGGATCATTATTATTAAATAGTTACAATTGTTATACCTAAAAAGATAAAACATATTCTGCCTTTTATTTTGGTTAGAAAAATACTTCTTATCGGTGGATGGATACCTACTGCTGGATATCTGTCAGCTCAGGTTTTGGATAGAATATGTTGCATCTTGCGAAGTCATTATATATGTCACCGGAAAATAACAAAATCCGTCAATTTATAAATTTCCTAGGAAATTTATCAACTTTCGTAGGATTCTAAACGAGAGATAAATTGTATTATTTTACGGCCACATTTCCGGAAATTTATAAATTTGCGACGACTCGTGGTAAATTTATAAACTTACGGATATCTATTCGTAAGATTCTAAACGGTTCGACTAATCACAGAAGAGCTTTTAATTTTACGCTTTTATGAATTACGGAAAATAACACACTGCCCTCTGATTGGTCGATGTTGACAGTAGCAATGCTTGTGTTCGTAGATTATGGTACAATCAGACTTGCCAAACTGTACATTTATCAGTTTCGAATACCTACCTGACTGGACTTTGACTTTAAAACTGGGTAGGTTTAACGGGTTACTTTTTACAATTAATAGGCTGATAACCCCTACTTAATCAAAATAAAACAGCAGAAATCGTGTTATACGATATCAAAAAGTTTATAAAAAATGAAATACACTTATAAAATATAACATACAAAACATGGCATACAATCTCGATCATATCCCAAATGGGGTAGTCAGAGGCACACTGAGTTCCCGTCACGGTAAACGAACGGATCATTCAGAAGCCCGCATTTCACCGAGGGAATTTGAACCCATTGTGGTAAGAAGCGATCATACAACCGTTATCTGGGTTGCTTAGATTTTTTATCGGTGTTTCTCATCGCCGGAGAGGTAGCCGCAAATTATACAATGAACACGAAGATGAATTGTTCTTACAAATTATAAAACATTGAAACCGGCCTTCAACCAAAATTAAATGGCGGAGGAGAGGAATGACACGTGACTTATTCGACCAATCAGAGCGCACATGGCGTTTGGTTACCGCCCACTTATTATTTTACGGAAGCGTTCCGAAAATTTATCAATTTCCGGAAATGAGGGCGTAAAATAATACAATTTATCTCTCGTTTAGAATCCTACGAAAGTTTATAAATTTCCTAGGAAATTTATAAATTTACGGTTCTTGTTATTTTCCGGTGACATATACAAAGCATATTTTGTGGTGATAAATATAAACGATACTTATAACTGTGAGTGGCGCGGTTTTGAATCTATTCTAAAATTTTGTTGATAATTTTGTGTAGTGTGGGTCTCGGAGTGCTGCGATTTAAATGTGTTTTACTGAACTGTATTTTTACGAGATAAGTTCACCTGTTTTTTCTGCGCTAATATATTCAACACAGCGCAGTGTGAACCAGCCCTAAAGCAGGTATTAGCAATGTTGCGTATGAGTTGCGTTTTAAACATTTCCATGTAAGCTTGTTTTTACGTTAGACTGTTGTTTATCTTGAAAGCTAATGTTATGTTACTTAATCCGATAATTCTCTGTTTATTTATTGGAAAATCACTGTGAAAATAGATAAAGTATATATTTATGGCTCTCTATGGGTTGTCAATAGCTTGTGTTTAGGAAACGGCATCCTCAATGCGTATTAAAGCATAGTTGTGACGTAATGCAGTTCATGAAACGTTATGGATTTGTGCTGCAGTTATAGCGTTGTTCTTCAATGGATTGTTTGGGTTATACAAACTGAATGCGTGGTGTTTTGTAATTTGAGTTCGGAAAAATTCGCAAAATTGTTTGTTTCCGGTAATTTTTTGTGATACAAATTCTAATTCTACCGTGATCGCTTGCCAAGACTACGTGTTTTCGTGATGTAGACTTTACGTAGCTGCCAGATCCCGGCTTTGACCTCCAAACACGTCGGTTGGTTTGTCATGTGCTTTCCCGCGAGGGAGTGTGCTAATGAACTCCGCGCATTGGACGATTATTCGTGACGTCACGAGGCGTGTTATTCTCATTCTGGCGCGCTCAGTTGTTATGATAATCGAGATAAGATAACTGTCATGCCTACAACATTTCGCGAGAAGCTAACGTATAAAAAGCATCTACGAGCTAGAATCGTTTCAGTCCGCCATTGTAACGATTTGAATAACTCCATCGGAACAAAACCGCGCGGTTAAGCCTCTATACTCGCGATATAAATAAGCCCCGTTGCAAGTGTACCGGTATTAAATTTAAAGCGTTCGATATTTCTGGTATCATCATGTTCAGAAAGAGGAATATTGTTGCACAGTTCAACTGTTACCTTCCGTAAGTGCGCCGAACTCCATACTTTATCGTTATCTCTAAAACTAAATTACTTACTTAGATAGTGTGTTTTTACAACTCGGTTCAAAGGAATATACGTAGTCATTAATTAGGAAATGGATTTTCTGGAATGGCAAAACTTGACTCACGCATTGATTGCATGAAAATTACTTTGTTGTACTTATAAATAGACGTGTGAACTAATTGATAGTTCTATAATGGCGTTTTGTTTTGTCCGCAGAGACTTTGAGGCGTTCGCAGGATCGCCACCCGCCCCAGAAGATTCGTTCTTCTACATCCGCTATCCCAAGACGGACGTAGTTTTCGGCAGGACGAAGATTCAGCAGGAACTGCCTAACTTGCTTTCCGAACCGCACAAGGACGTGAAAGCTGCTTCAGCATTCACTAATTTGAAGGAGAAAGACTGGTCGAAGCACACCAAGCCTTGCCAAGACGTGCTGCACGGCATCGCGCCAATTAACACTGCTGGTAAGGAGAAAACCCTTTGTTTACTGTCATGCTCCTTTTTATACAACGACAAGCACGAGGACCACCTGATGGTAAGCGGTTACCGCAGCCTATGAACACGTGTATCACCAGATTCACCAGGGGCACTACTCGCGGCTTGAGACCATTTCTTAACTTTTAGGTTAATTTGTTCCTATAATTATCCGAGCTTGTCAAATAAATATCCCAATTCATTTCGTCTTGCTAGACCAGCTTTTGGTTTGTCATTTTTGAGCTTCTGGTTCTCACTAGGCCAAATGATATTTTTCGTGACAGTTTAGTTTTTGAAGCCTATCTCAGGACGTGGTGTGATGACAGGCCTAGGGATAAAGGGCGTAGCTTTCAACATTCCATTAGATCCATGCATCGGAAGCCACTCATTCTAAATAACGTTGTTCAAGTGAAGTTCGTTTTTGGTTGAATAAAGGAGGAAAGCCACACGAAAACAGCTGTAACTACTTACCTGCAAATCTAAGTCATAATTTTCATTACTCATCGAATGAGTATGCAACTTCCTATGAAAAATATGATTCGTGAAATGAATTAGTAACAGTATACAATATAGACTCAAAGCGTGCGCTGTAAAGGAACTAGATTGCATTTTTGGAATTATGTTCAATTCAATCGTTACCTACTTTTGCGAATCTGGTAACCACATTTATTTTTTAATTAGGTTATTCTATGTGCTGTGAATTTAGTGAATTGTCTATTTTTTTTTAAAAACTGTTGAAGGTGTGTTTAACGTGGTTTTTGATCAAATACAAATATAAGCACTGGTAAACTTTTTACCTGGAGATTTCTCTCAATGGCTTAACTGATTTCAATTAATTTTAGTGTACTTGTAGACTTTTATCATATTCCGAATAATAAGCGTTTCATCGTGATTATAAATAATATAATATAGTAATTGGCCATCATAGCTTAAAATAACATTGGTTTCATGAAGGCATGTAGGGAAAAGGTGACCGGAGGTCATGGTAGCGGCTAAATTCGTCACCAATAACCATATTATTCTTATTTTATTTAAATTAATGTTTTAGGTCTTGTGTTGTATGAATCGTTTTACTGTAACAATACACCTCGCAGTGATCTCATTGGGACAAGCGCCAAATGTTTTGGTTTAAATACCAGGTTGAGAGACCCGCTCCATTGAAGGGAATAATAACCTTTGGAAGCACAATGATGTCACACTTTTCCTAAAACTACTAATTACCTTTAATAACGTCAATGCTACCCTCACGTCCAGTAGTTTTCCATTTTCTAACTAAAGTATTTCCATGCACAATTAGTATGTTATGAATTAATATCGTCCCCACAGTATTACTAAGTTGTTTACAAATCCTAGTTTTTGTTGCAGCCAGATGATGTTTTATGCATGAGCTTTACCCGTGTCTTTGTTTACTTTCAGCCAGCGGCGTGGCAGCCAAGCCGAAGCCCGCTGGGGTCGACGACGGGTTCAAAGGCGAGGGCGCCGCTTGCGGGAGCTCCGTAGTCAAGGTCGGTCTCATCTCAGCACCACCACGGTATAAACATACAGTAGTTTATCTAAGGCCGCCCGCCGAGTTATTAGCCTAGCGTGCACACAGACACGCGGCACAGCCCGTCCGTACTGCCGCCTCCCTATGCCTCCCTATTTTATGCTAGCGTGTGCGTGAAATCGCGTGTGCGTGAAATTGCGACACGGCGCGCGACGCGCACGCACACATGCAAATTCCAAACCGAGAGCGGCACGTTTGTATGTAGATGTTCTACTGTATGGTTTATACTGTGCTCGTGTGATCAACTTTCAGTCCGTTTTGACAGCTGATAAGCGAGGGGGGTCGGGTAATTAGAGCGAGTGCAATGATAACTTTTTTATCAGTAGCAAACATTTAGTTATAATGTTTGGTTATTACATCATTCCTAATTAGCGGGTTTTAATGGGATTTTTATAAAGGATGTTGAAGATTGCCGAATAGATTATAATATTCAGTAAATAAGTCTAAACAATATTAGCTACTCGCTATTTTATTAAGACTGGATTTAGTCAGAAACATTGTAGTGGTTCTAAAAAAGATTATGCAATGGTCTCTAAATTTATATTAAAATATTTGTTGATTCCCAAGAGTAACTACATATGACATAATTTATACAACGACAATGTAGGTCGTGTTTGACGTCGAAGTTACATGGTGCAACTCACTTCACCTTTCACGTATTGGTGACGCTTTCTTCCTAGACGGTCAAAGATTAATACCTATGACTGTATCTTGTTAAAAAATATGAATTATGTAAATATGCTATCTTAAAACTGCATCTGAGTCATCCTTTACAAAAAAACATCTGACCCTATATTAAGTAGACTTTGTCCTATGTACTTGAATATATTTAAAACCACTCAGACTCCTAGGTCACCTTTTAGCAAACAGCCCAGTCAAATAACTCAAATAGACTGTCTAAGCTGTTGCAAGGTATCACCCAATATACCATTATTACGAATGCGATAATAGTGTAGAAAATATAAATAGTTATTTATCTAATAATGTTTCTTTATGACTCAACATACTAACATTTTACTAGTGGTAAAATGCTCTCTTATTCTCAGTCAGATGATAATGTGCCTTAGCTTACACTCAAAGGACGTACAGTCAGCCCAAAAACATGTAAACTTTTTGAATCTTTGTCACATGAACTGTGTTAAAGTTGTCATGGAAATGATGAAGATGCAGTCTAAATAGCCAATATAAAAACGTACTAAGTTGTTAAAACATAAAAATTTTGCTACTGTTATTTCCCGCAAGTCAGTGAAACTAGAAATCAGTAAGTTCAATCAGTCCATGCGCACGCCTTGACGCAACATGTCCACTTCAGGTAGCGCACCAGATGATATCGTCTGGCGGCGCGCGCGGCGGCGGGCGGGGGTTCACGGTGGCCTCCCCGGTTGAGGACGTGGCGGAGGCCACGGCCGGCGCGCCGCAGTACGACCTCTACGCGCGACGCGGCAGCAAGAGTCTGCCTGTCACCCCCAGCTCCAGTCCTACCAGTCGGCGCAGGATGAACGGGAATCGGTGAGACACTTTTGTTATATTTTTAGCAGTTTTTAGGGTATTTTTATAAGTGACTGCGCCCTTACATATTTGTCTGCATTTTTTACTTTTTATTTAGCACTAGAGGCCGCCCGCGAATTCGTCCGCGTGGACTTTAAATTGTAGCCTATGTCCTATTCAGATGCATTAGCAATATTATTGTAAAGTTTCATTAAAATCTATCAAGTAGTTTTAACGTGAAAACGCAACACGGCATGCCACACATACAAACTTTCACATTTATAATATTAGTAGGATTTACAAAACTGTATCTTTGTATGTTTGTCTGGGTCTGGGTAATGGAAGGGATTCAAATCTGCACCTGTCGCCTGGCTTGCAATAAATATGTTTGTATCCCGCCTGATACCCTAACCTAGATTGTTTTTTCTGTTCGTCTATCTTCAAAATATACTGATAATTTCGGTACTAAGAAAGCATAATAAATATAAAAGCAAATGTCCTAATTGAATTATCATCAATTACATTTATGTAAGTTTGATTTTACATTTGAGTTAGTTGTTTGAACACTTGAATATGATATTTTGCAAACAAAAGCAACATGTAATCAAACAACAAGCGGATTCGTTTACCGAAACCACGGATGTTTTGCTAGAGCATAGACCCCAGACAAGCCAACTTGTACCTTGTCCACCCCGTCACCTTGATGTCCCTTCTAAATCAGGACCTGTCAGTCTGGGTTTTATTCTGCTAATGGTTCTCGTGTAGTGTTTTGTGCTCCGGGTCTGAAAAAAGGGAATATAACTTAAAATATCAATGAAAAAAAATACATACTTAGTTTACCAACGGATGTTGCTTTTCATAGGGTTGTTTATTTTGTTTGTAGTTGTGGTGACGCTGCCCACGCGCATACATGATTCACGTGACGAACACGTGACGTTTGTTCTGTGTCTGCATGTTAATATCTATATGAGTGAAAAAAACACAGCTATATCGCTCATAGTACAAACTATGCATCTTTTAAGGTTAACAGTTTTGTCTCTCCTGTAGGTCGTCGACAGGTCGAGCGAAGTGACGCCCTCTGTGCTGTAACATTCCTATTACCATTTTGTTTGTTTCTCCTGTACCAATAAAATATTAATGTAAGAGGCAAATCTCGCAGATAAATGGTCCACTGAATGACATTAACCTGTATACACAAAACATAAGTTGAATATAGGTATTGGCTATTTGAAAACAAAGAAACGGTTGTGTATTACGCTTGTGTGATCTCAATGTAGAAAATATCAAACTTCCGAATTTATTCGATTGTGGCAGCCCGTATCAGTTCTACTCAAATGTATGATCGATAAGCACATTGTTTTGCCATGCTTCTGACATCAAAAAACTATTGTCTTTATAAGTATAACAGTATATTATCTCATATGTCAACAATTCATCTTCATTAAGGTTTTATCGCTTTATCACTAGATTTTTTGGCAATGTGCTATTCATATAGAAAACATTGATCAGTTCTTTGTTTGAAATATACTTTTAGTAGTGGGTGTGTCAAACAAGAAAAACAGGATATTGACATGACCGTTTCACGAAATATTTTTTATTTAACTTAATTTATATCTAGTTTATGCGTCAACTCGTTAGTGGCGAGGTAGCAACAGTAATAATCGAAACTGGCTATTTGACATTTAAACTAGTTTTCGATTTTGCCGCATTGCTATAGTATTTACTTTTTTATGCCATTGACCATTATTTTAACCACAATGGCAATTAAATGTCCATACTGTCCCTAATATGTTTGAAATACCTAGGTATTACTATTAACGAAATATTTTCTAAATGCAGCATTTCTAAATGTTTTTCCTTTTGGCTGTCAGACTTCCCTACTTCTTCTATGAAGTCTTACTGAACAACCGATACATGAGACACATTGGCAAATTGGCACAACTGTTTTTTTATTGTTTACATTTTAAACTCTGATAATTTTGTAAAACACGGTCAGAAGGTAAACGAAGCATATAACTACATATTCCGCTGTTGAGACTCAAACAAACAAGGTATCAGTGATCTAAATAAAATGAGTCAATGACCGGAGTCGTATCGTTCTCTTTTATTATTATAATCTTTAAAGCCAAATCTCATTTAGCATTATTCACTTGAAAAGAAGTAAGCAGCACTTCATGAATGTCAATCGTTTCTAATGACATAATAAACTAATGAATACTATCAATTAGTATGTCTAACTACGGTAATTCGTTACAGAAGACTTTTTAAATACTGTTGATCTAATTTGCTACTAAGTGTTAAAAAACAGAGTTTAATTTCCTATTTTTACTGGGTCCTGTCCTTGGTGAAATGCAAACACAGAAACGTTTAATTAAACTGACGTCATCTTGATCAAAAATAAAAACAAAGAGATCGCATTGTGTAACTATCGATAAAAATAAACATACTGCTAGAGTAAAGGAGTTGTGACTTGTGGGATAATGTTATCGCTTTTCCAACATCAAAAATAATACCGAGGGCTGCAGCGTCTCTACTCTAAGGATCACATCCCCCTAAAATCAAAGTTTTAAACTATACAATCTTAGCTTGGTTTTTGGGTAACTTTTATTTTTAAATAAGTATTTGAAAGTGATAAATTAACAATTTCCCTTGCTTTAATTGCAGGTACTTCACATCGCCTTTCGAGCCGACCGAGGACGCGAACAGCCGCTCGTGGCTGACGATGGCGCTGCTCGGCTTCAAGAAGGACCTCACCACTTCTACTTCCACCCTGGCCGAGGAAGACGCCCTGGATGCCAGACTTGGAGGTGTGTTTCTTACCTTTTCTGTCTTGTATTATAGTAGCCGACAGCAGCTGTTAGGCTGTTTTTTTATAGACATTAGTGGCTTAATGAGGGACCGGCAGGTCTTGAGTTTTCGCTTATGCAGACGCTAGCAATTTATTTGTTTTGTTGTTAGCTTATGTCTTTTATATCCGTGAGAGGGCTGTAGAAAATTCCATAAAATACCTTTGATGTCAAATCATTAATGGAGTCGCTAGCGTCTGCGTATACAGCTTATGGTATACCCATTATTCCATTTTATGAAGTTGTTCAGTCTCAACGTTTTATTTTTGCTAGTGAAGTAGAAGTATTTTCATTATAAATTAAAAAAAGGTTTTCAATTTGCTTCGTAAGCTATAGTAAAATCTAGAGATTAACAAGTATGCTTTTTAGAAAATCTGCATTTAATCAGTTAAAACTCAGTGATAAAACTGATAATGTTATTATTATCGACATGTAATCAGTCATTACTTTTTGCATCATCAACGATTACAAGAGTTCAGAGGGTGACTTACAAAAGTCAAATATTAATTAGGACCTAATTATGAAATTCTGAGATTAACCCCCTCATAGTTACCTACGTGTGAGATGTTGTTGTTGATGTGATATTGGTATGCATGCAATGGATACGGCTAGGCACGTGTCTTAGATGAAGAATGATATCCACGTCGCGACGCCATGATAGGAATTCAGTTCCTAGTATTCAGTTATATCATTTGTATTGTTTGTAATAGTGTTATTTCTAGTGAGGATGAACAAAAAAACAAGTATATCTGAGACCTAAACTAATCGTCGACAGACTGATTTTTCAACACCTAACTTAACTAATAGCCCTAGTAAATACTCACAATGTCAATCTATGAATTTCGACGATGTAAGAACTTCTACTTAGTCCAGAGCCTGTTCGAAATGTAAGGCTTAATACATTTAGTATAATTTAAAAACCTTAATTTATAGCTTTTTTGATACAAACAAATCACTTACAAGAGTAAAACATGACAATTCAAAAGTGTCACTAAATTAGATTCAATGAAATATATCACTGAGACGATCAGTTGTCGGTAATGTATTTGGTTTAGTAAAACACTTAGTACGTAGTGTCTGGAAAGTGAACACAATGGAAAATGCATTGTTTGTTCATATAGTCCCACGTGGCGTATAACGTGTTGAGCTGAGAGTATACGAGTAATAGTGTCAACCATAAATTATGCCTTATCTACATGATACGGTTTAAAGGCAATTATTGTGTCAGGGTTCAATATCAACGGAAGACTACTAGGTGTATCATCACATGCTAAAAACTGGTCGCCCTATATAAAATATTTTATTGATTATAACGACCTCTAAATGTTTCAAAATAGCACTTCCATATTTATTTATTTTTCATTGTATATAAGACTAATACGATTTGCAATTAAATGCATGAATGGGGATATCTAAAAAGGGAGAATTCGGCAGAAATATTTGTGTATTTTTCTATAGTTTAGGATTTTGGCTGCCAATCTCAGTTGAAAAATACACTCTTGATTTTAGTGGTCTTTTTACAGTGATCTTTGAATGACTGAAGAAAGTAAAAATATGTTATTTTGGATATGACTAGATTTACCTAAATTCCAGACAAATATATAAAAAAAAATACGAAATGTAGTAGTAGTAATAATATGTATAAATAAAATAGTGAATGTGTAGACAGTGAAATAGTCCAAAGTTTTTGAATAAAACAAAAATCTTAAACATTTCAGATAAAGTTTTGTAATGGCATTAGTTCCCAGCATGTGTTACACATTATCATAAGTACTGCAAAAGTCGTAAGCCAAGCTATTTTGGTAATATTGCCCAGTGAGTCATAGTGCGTTTCATTTGTTCGCAGTTGGCACGCTAGCGCAGTCGGTGGAGAGTCTCGGGCCGGCGCCGCGGGACAAACAGCCAAAGTTGTTGCACGACAGCCCTCAGCCCAAGCCCGCCCAACCAGCGCAGGCCTTCCGCCCCAAACCCTCGGAGCTCCGAGAAATGAACTTCTGGTCGCCCACCTCTATGTGAGCGACCAGATCTGCGTCGCTTAGCTCAAGTAACGCACATTTTTGGTTAAACCTCTTCTGTACTCCTCGTGTACGCATCTTTCTCGCTTCTGCGCAGTGGAAGGCTGAAAAGGATTATGTAACACATCTCGGGCGTTCGGTATCCTGAGATGGATGCACTGTTGTTGATCTGACAGATATCACACCTTTGTTTTGTAAGAAAATGTTATCCATGATTGACTGAAGATTCCGTCTGTTCTGCTTGTCAACAGATATTTTCTTGTATAAGGCGGGTGTGATCTTATGAGGATGTGATGTTTCCTTATAATTCCATTAAATGTAAGGTTGTCTTGTCGAAGTGATTGGTTTGTATACGATTTGCTCCACAGCCCCAACACTCAGATTTTGAATCACATATATTTTTTAACTACACCTAAAATAGTTTGTATAGCGTCATCTGGTATTTATATTTCAATATGTGTTAAATAATAGTAAAACCTAACTTTAATTAGTTCAAGAACTGTCTAATATTACCTAAATTGTATGATAAATAACCATTTGTGAGGTCAATATTCTTAGATATTGTCTGTGTATGAGAGTTATTCTTCTATTCCATAACGCATGAATGTTTTGTTTCAAAGAGTGCATTATTGACTAGAAACTGAATAAGTTCTAAGTTTTTGGAAACAGGTACCATCAACTTTTTGTGATGAAGTTTTGTGTTTTTTTTGTATAATTGTTGGAATAAATGACGAATTGTGAACTATTTTGAGCAGAAAAATAATATTTAAGTGTTGTGTTCTATTATTCTTTTATTATTAAGATTAAGGAATAGATATAGAACAGATTGATACTCTTCTATTTATGATAAGCCAATAAACCTACTTCTCCAACATTTGGTGTGTGTTCTTATTTTAAAATCTCGTTAATACATAGTGTATTGCCAATGCTTTTATAATGTTTTTAGATAAAATACCTAGAAAACAAGCATAAAAATACAAAACATCGATCATCATATCTGACTTATTCTAGAACTTTTTTGTCCCAACGACTATCAGGTCTTCGCTGTATGTGGTCTTTCCTAATAGTAATAATTTTGAAACTCTCTTTCATCAGTAGCGATTCGCCTGTTAGGTACATAATATCCCGAAGTATCACCGGACATTATGACACACAGCGCCATCTAGCCCCAACTAACTACTGAATGCTTGTGGGATGGGATACTAGACAACGGATAAACCAACTTAAGTATGTACACCGGAAAATAACAAGAACCGTAAATTTATAAATTTCCTAGGAAATTTATAAAATTTCGTAGGATTCTAAACAAGAGATAAATTGTATTATTTGACGCCCTCATTTCCGGAAATTGATAAACTTTCGGAACGCAACCGTAAAATAATAAATGAGCAGTAACCAAACGCCATGTGCGCTCTGATTGGTCAAATAAGTAATGGCGGAGGAGAGGAATGGGAATGACACGTGTCATTCCCATTCCTCTCCTCCGCCATTTAATTTTGGTAGAACGCCGGTTTTAATGTTTTATATTTTGTAAGAACATTGTATAATTTGCGGCTAACTCTCCGGCGATGAGAAACACCGATAAAAGTCTAAGCAACCAGATAACGGCGGTATGCTCGCTTCTTACCACGATGGGTTCAAATTATCTCGGTGAAATGTGGGCTTCTGAATGTTCCGTTCGTTCATCGTGACGGGAACTCAGTGTGACTCTGACTACCCCATTTGGGATATGATCGAGATGGTATGCCATGTTTTGTATGTTATATTTTATAAGATAATATATTATTTTTCATAAATAAATAAATAAGTGTATTTCATTTTTTTTATAAACTTTTTGATATCGTAAAACACGATTTCTGCTGTCTTATTTTGATTAAGTAGGGGTTATCAGCCTATTAATTGTAAACCCGTTAAACCTACCCAGTTTTATTTTAAAGTAAAAGTCCAGGCAGGTAGGTATTCGAAACTGATAAATGTACAGTTTGGCAAGTCTGATTGCACTATAATCTACGAACACAAGCATTGCTACTGTCAACATCGACCAATCAGAGAGAAGTGTGTTATTTTCCGTAATTAATAAAAGCGTAAAATTAAAAGCTCTTCTGTGATTAGTCGAACCGTTTAGAATCTTACGAATAGATATCCGTAAGTTGATAAATTTACCACGAGTCGTCGCAAATTTATAAATTTCCGGAAATGTGGGCGTAAAATAATACAATTTATTTCTCGTTTAGAATCCTACGAAAGTTGATAAATTTCCTAGGAAATTTATAAATTGACGGTTTTTGTTATTTTCCGGTGACATCTACATAGGAAATGCCCAGGCCAGTGCAAACTGGGATCGAACCCTTGACCGCTGGTGCTATAGCCCACTTCTGAGCTATTACACCATATCGGTCGTCAAGAATTGAAAAGTTTTATGCTGAAGTAAATCATCTTTCAGTAGGCACCATAAGCAGTTGAAATGGTAAAAGTACCTTGATGAGTCGAAAATTAAAGGGCTTGCCAAGCAGCTATGGTATTCCGGTTGGCGCCAAAACTCACTTCGCTCGTAGTGAGTTTTCTTTAAATTTCAGTTTCTTTGCGACTGTGATCATTTGAGAGAGAAGAACTACGCCATTTTTTTAAAATTATTTACTTACAAAATAAGAGAAAATACTAATTCAAAGTGAAGCGTGTTGATGATTGAAGTAAGCGTTTAGCACCGACATGTGAAGTGAAGTGATGTTAGCCGGAATGCCGCCCCTGAGGAACTACTAAATTAAATGTATTAACTGTAAGGTAAACGCTTGGAGGCCTGACTCCTAATGGCGTGCCGACTGAGTGCTCCTGTTTGAAAGTTGATCCAAACATTCGAGATTCAAGAATATATCAGGAAACGATTGGGAAAAATTCAATGGTGCCAATAAAAAAATGTGTTTAGTAGGTGGAAAAAGTTACAGTTAATTACCTAACTAGAACACTCAATCCACACTCAAGCACAACATAACATAAACGGCTTATAGGCATGCGTCCCACTGCTGGGCACAGGCCTCACCTCAACTAAGTATGAGGTGGAACGAGCCATACTCCAACACGCGGGCTCAGTGCGGATTGTTGGAGGGGTGTGGTTGAGGTTAGTGAGCAACCTTAAGGCCGGCGCCCACTATCGGCATCGGCACGCTTCAGGCTTTTAAGGTGGCAAATAGTAATATACTCTAACACAATGGCAATAAAGTAGAAAATGCCAAAACAGAAACAGAACAAATGCATTTTGTTTTTACGAGAACACATCACGGAAATTTCTACTTTATTGCCATTAAGTTAAAGTATATTGCTATTTGCCACCTTCAAATCCTGAAGCGTGCCGATGCCGATAGTGGGCGCCGGCCCTTAATGTCAGATGTTATCAAGCCACCCTAAGGCCTTTGACTAGGCTTTACGACTGACATCTAGCGACGTCAACCGGGACTAACTGCTTAACGTGCCTTCCGAAGCACGGAGATGCCCGAAATACACATCACAAAATTTCGGTCAGGGAGGTCACCCATCCCGTTCCCGACCCGGCGTGTGTTGCTTTGCAACAGCGATCGTCGCCGATCACTGTCACAACTGCGCCACGGGCACCTCTTAACTCACTGATCTAAGAAAAATATTTTATCTCGTGTCTCACAAAGTATCTACTTATCTTTCTGTAGGTACTTAGTTTATTGTGAAATAATTGTGTTTAATTAGTTAAATGTATTAAACTATTCGATTGTTTTCAACGGTATTTCTTGATTTTATAAAGTTTTCTGTAGATCACTCAATCCTCCTATAGGGCAGATCGAGTGTTACTAAAATACTTAACTTACGGCTACACACATTCTTGTACTGTTTTACCCTATTACACGAATACAATCCCGAATCAATTTGCGAAGATCACACGCATTAGCTAGCCCCATACCACAGCTGTACATCATCATGTCAGCCGAACGACGCCCACTGCTGAGCATAGGCCTCCCCCAAGGATCTCCACAACGATCGGTCCTGCGCTGTCCGCATCCAGCGGCTTCCAGCGACCTTGACAAGATCGTCGGTCCACCTTGTGGAGGGCCTGCCCACGGAACGTCGTCCGGAACGTGTCCCAGCTGTACAGACAGCATCAAAATGATGTGTGCTAAAATAGTGGTCAAAAAAAGTAATGACGGTTTGACAGAAGCAATGGTTACACTACAGTTAAAAAGCCTTAATGGGTAGGTATTAGTCGTTAGCAGCGTAACTAACATCTGAAAAAAGGACCTATTCCTATCCAATACCAAAAACTAATACCAGTGGTATTTGTTTATGATCGTAATTAAATTCTATTCCGGACGAATACCAAAACTACATTGAAATATTTAAAATTTGGTATTCGTCCGGAATAGAATTTAATTACGATCATAAACAAATACCACTGGTATTAGTTTTTGGTATTGGATAGGAATAGGTCGAAAAAAGTGCAACTTGTTTCATTTCTGTTGGGATAAGCTTGCTTTTCTAAATACTTCAGATATATTAGAATAATCTGTACGCATATATATTTTGATGCTGACTGTACTAAATAAAGTTATTCGATCTGCCCCTAAGTGGCTACCTCATAAATAGCGGCAACAATTTCATATTCCGTTTAGGGAGTAGGTATTTTATTTTCATAACAAAATACTATGCGGTTCCTGTCGCGTGACAGACGCTCGTGTACGTTTTATGATTACCCAAGCATTTGCCCACTTTTTTGTTATCGTTTTACTTTGACTCTGTAAGTTGACTAGTTCATTTTCATCGCTGGGGGTTTTTCATAGGATCCGCATTAACTATTATTGTAGCCTCGTGATACGGACAGTTGGATTATGTGGCCTGTAATGTTATAGTTTAAGCAACTGACGTGTTATGTCACTTACTTACAAATGGCGGCAGCAACGAGAACGAAGGAGACAAAACGATGCAAAAGTTAACGTGTTGTTGAAGTGGTGTTTAAGTTTTCATGAATAGGGGGGTAATCCACTATTAAAGAAAGTTTACAAACTGATTGAGAAAGAAGAGTTTAAGAAATACCCATTTCTTAAACTCAAGTATTTGCTAATGTTTGCGCTTCAGGCGCTTCGAGTCACTGCAAGAGTTGCTGTTGGGAAACTTTTCGAGTAGCACTTCATGCTCTTCCACGACTTATTCGCTTTACAAACCTTCGATAAACCTCAGGAGACACTTAACGCTAACATAACATAACATTTATGAATATTGTTATAATGTTACTACAATACTTAAAATTGACATACCTATGTATATTTCGCTCTGTATTTTTTTTAACTGGCATATAGGTACAACCTACACCTAAAACCCCTGGGATTTTTCTGGGCTTGGTAGACTAACAGCACTTACCTGGTAGCTACTTCAAATGGGTTCTAATAAAGGGTAATCAAGATAATACTTTTTTATGACGTACTGTCTGCAGGATAGGTCGTAATTGAATCACCACATTCAGAATAGCCCGACGAGTGATAGCCATGAAGGAGCCGCTTTATATGTCGCCCTATATTAGATATTAGTCTGTAATCTAGATTTACGAAAGGCAGGATTGGCACGCGATCACCGCACGCAGCTTTATGTAGTGCCTATTTTATTATCGACGGGTTATTTATATGTTTTGTTTCGAATTCACCCCGATTATTGCTCTTGCGTAACTTTTTTTATTGCAATGGAAGCCCATAAAGTTAGACATCGGCATAGTTAGGGAACTTCATAAAAATGCTGTGCTAGCTTATTTCTAAACTAGAGGCTTTGCCAAAAATGCTGGTTTACTGTTCCGTATAGATAAATAGGCAGTAAGTTAGTTATAGGTAAGTAACTCTACGAAGCAAAAATAGAAAAGTGCGAAAAACAAAGATAGACGAACTGGAATACTAGGGAAAACTGTAAAGTTACGCCTGTGGTGATAATCACAGATTGGTACCGTCCGCCCCCCGGTGGTGGTAAAAAAGGTGCCGCCAATATCCTCCAATTATTATTTTACGGTGTATTTTACATGTTGGCTGAAAACGGGTAAATAATACCAGGTTTTGAGGCCTGCCACTCAATTCAGCAATTATATAAGGACTTCTAGTCGTCCGACTAGAAGTCAAAGTATTAAGTTCTATAAATTTAACAGAAAACAACAATGATATTTAAATTAATTAAAAGAGGATCTTTAAAAAGGGAAGAAACCGCAAATTCTAAATAAATAACAACCCGAGGAAAGCATTGTTTTCCCACAATTTCTCTTCCGACTTTTTAATTAGTCTCGTTTCATTACTCAAATCGGATTTGCGTTCGCGCCCGTGCCTCCTAAGGACAGCCTAACTTGCACCGTCTGAAAAAATTACGGGAATTAAAGTCTTTTTTTGCCCGCAGACTTGAGTGAGTCGCGATGTTGCTTTTCATTTTCACTTGAAATTAACTAGGATCTTGCGTATAAAAATAAACGGTTGGTTATGTTTTGAAGTCACTTTGCTGTGTACTGACTCGCTACGTGTGCTAATGGTACGAACTTCTGTCTTTGCTTTTAGTTGTAATTGTTTAGCGTCATATTATAAACTAGGCTTACAATGAGAGTATGAACTAATCAAGGAGAAATTATGTAAACTATGACTGTAGATCGTTCTTATTAGGTAAGTACAGTTATTGCCTGTGAAACTAATCAGAGCTACGAGTATTTGGTCACCTTGTCTGCTTGAATACATCTGATGATGTCATTTTTCCAGTCCATAAAGGGGGGACATACCTTTATCAACTGAACCTTTATAGGCTCGGCTGCCGTGAGGCGGCAAGCACTACTCATTAAACGCCCCGGCTTTTGTGCGTATCCAGAGGTCCCCTTTATCTCTGGTCAAGAACTCTGTGCCGGTGGACCCCAGGCGCGCTATGGTGGCATAGCCAACCCACCTCGAGGGGTGTTTTACCTCCCCGGTGTGTGGTCACTGGAAAGGTCACAGGATTCTAAGGCCCCATACCACCACATACCACCACCCATTCGCCATCAGATTCGCCCAGTGGGGGCGAATCTGATGGCGAATGTAACAGTCACAGTACAGTCACATGTAGTCACAGTTCACACAATTTAAATACTCTTTCGTAATGGTCTCAGTAGCACAGTGGTTAGTGCAGTCGCCGGTTTGCGAAAGATGCGGGTTCGATTCCCGCCTGATGCCAAGACGACCAAATGTCTTTTTCTGGTTTCCAGATCTTAACTCTTTGAAAGTTTATACCACCTTAAACTCAAGCACTAAAGATCATTTTCCAACAAACATGTTACGCTTAAGATGTGGCATCACTCCGAAGGACAAAAAGCTGGAATTCCTGAAGCATTTACATCGAGCTCGTACGCGGCGACAGCAGCACATTCGAGCGGAGCTGGCTCGTTGATTTACCGCGCGTTCTTCGCGTCCGATGTCAACAGACACGTGATGTGAAATTGAAAAGGTCCGTGTGGAGAGATGACAAATGCGGTGCACTCATAATTCGCTCGACTCAGCGCTAGGAGACGGAGAATGGAAACAACGTAGAAACTAAACACCAAAATTGGCGATAGAAAAATCCTTACTCAACAGGCATTTAAATGTGTAACCACCGAATTCACAAACGTCAACCAACGCTAACCACGCGCTCACGCTCATGCTGCGTAAAATGTCAATAGAACTGAAAGGGACAGCATGAGCGTGTTCTTGGTGTTGATTGTCGTTTGTGAATTCGGTGGTTACACATTTAAATGCCTGTTGAGTAAGTCCGTGTGGAGCGATGACAAATGCGGTGCACTCATAATTCGCTCGACTCAGCGCTAGGAGACGGAGAATGGAAACAACGTAGAAACTAAACACCAAAATTGGCGATAGAAAAATCCTTACTCAACAGGCATTTAAATGTGTAACCACCGAATTCACAAACGTCAACCAACGCTAACCACGCGCTCACGCTCATGCTGCGTAAAATGTCAATAGAACTGAAAGGGACAGCATGAGCGTGTTCTTGGTGTTGATTGTCGTTTGTGAATTCGGTGGTTACACATTTAAATGCCTGTTGAGTAAGTCCGTGTGGAGCGATGACAAATGCGGTGCACTCATAATTCGCTCGACTCAGCGCTAGGAGACGGAGAATGGAAACAACGTAGAAATTAAACACCAAAATTGGCGATAGAAAAATCCTTACTCAACAGGCATTTAAATGTGTAACCACCGAATTCACAAACGTCAACCAACGCTAACCACGCGCTCACGCTCATGCTGCGTAAAATGTCAATAGAACTGAAAGGGACAGCATGAGCGTGTTCTTGGTGTTGATTGTCGTTTGTGAATTCGGGGGTAAGTATTTTAAGCCAGCCAATCATATAGGTAGCTCTGCCACAAAGCCGTGAGACCTCAGACAGTAAATGCTGCATAAAAAGTTTGGTTTCGAATTGTTCTGTTTGTTTTTTATTTACTTATCTCTAGTGGCTGTATGTTAATAGAACTTATCCTAACTTTATTGAAGAGTTCCGAATTGATATTCTCATCTATTTCACTAAAAATAAAAGGTAGGAGATGTTAAAAAAGGTAAGTTTAGAGATATTTGTAAATCAGAAATGCTATCTGATTTTGTGAAAAAAAAGCTTCCATGCTTTTTGTTGTTCAGCAGCGAAGCTCGTACCCCTATTTACGACAGACGGTTACTCTGCCAACATACGTCGAGTTGACCCGTGCCTGGGATCTGTGTAGCTTACATTTAAATATGTATGAACTTTCCGAGACCTCCCATGTTAATACTTTAGGTCGGCAGGTTGCTAAACAGACCGTATTTATAAAGTTTGGAAAAAGTAAAACACCTGCGGGGTTTGAACGCCGTACTCGTATGTTTTCTAATCTCACCAAATCCTATTTAATTTTGGGTTGTCGGACTAGTAAGGGGTTAAATTTAAAGTGAAATAGTTTAAATTTAATACAAGTAGGTATAAGATAACATCACATAACAATTTATTGCTTTGGTCTTCATTAAGGGTTGCCCTTGTAAACCAGAAGCACCGAGACCCAGCACAGATATTCGTTTTAACTGGCAACCACCGACTGAAACGGATTGTCAATTCTCATGATTATATTCATTACATTGATTGCTTCATGTAGTAACTTAGTATTAAATTAAATATTAATAAAACAGATCTCAGAATATTATAGATCTAAACATGAACCTCGCAGTATTAGTAATTCAAGCTGCCTGTAGGTACTTGCCACCCCAGTAGGTACAAAATTAATAGATCCACTAAAATCTATCATATAGGTTACGCGGCGTATCCTCCGGTGTGAAGGTGAAAATTAATTAAACAGTTTTGGGCTCAGTAAACAGCTGTGAGCCGGTTCAGATATTATAATTAATATTGAGCCGTCTCAGACATCCGCTAGGTATGCCATATTAGTGGCGCGACATCCTCAGATTGGTGAGGTAGCTCCTCACTTACGGTGTTAGGGTGACCAATTCGTAATACAAACCAACCTGTACTGGGTAAAAAGCGGACATGTAAGATTTAGCCATTTGAAATAAGGTCGATAGTTGAGCGAATACTACTGAATAAATGCCTGCATCCACCGAAATCCCGCGACCTTTTTAAGGTCACTAATCACTCTCTCCTTCACTATGCGTCAAGTCTGCTAATTTAAGAATGCTTCGATTGAATCGTAATTGAGTCTCTATCGTCTAATTTGTAGCAAGGTCAAATTAGACGATTGAGACTTGGGACCCTTTGAATGATCTCCATTCAAAAAGTTTTCGCCATTTCCAACGATCCTGTCATGAACATTTATTTAATTTGGCTTGTTTGAATGGTATTCTTCGAACCTGCATGAGAAAACAGGTCGAAAGTATTAAGGCATGGCTCAGGAAGCGAGATTGGCCTGTAGTTATTCATCACGGTGTTGTCTCTCTTTTGATAAACATGACCACTTTGCCACTGTTCCAAGCCTTGACCCGTATTCTTAACTACTTACTAACTTATTTATTTATTTATTTGTTTGTACACAAAAATACAATTTACAATGGACAGTTTAAAGGACAGCAAAAGTACAGGTGAGCTTATCTCTAAAAAGAGATTTCTTCCAGCAGACCAAGGTGACAGGAAAAATGTTACGAGTGACAGTCTGAGACAGCTGCGTACAAAACAAAAAGCTAAATTAACTAAAACACCTTAAAAAATTATGGATACACATTAAATGCTATGGAAATTTCATAATAAATAACATAAGAAATATACATAAGAATACATAAGAAATAACTTAGCTATTATGTTACAATATTTCGTCCTTGAACAATTCGATCGAAAATTAATCACAAATCAAATGAATTACGAAATATTGTACAAGCAGTTTTGTAATTAATAGATGGTTACAGGTGGAAGTTACGGTCTACTCCGGCCTGACCGTGAAAATATTGTCACCCCGTAGAGGGTAATGATTGTACTATTGATGGCTCAGTGGGGGCTCGCGTATGTTAATAGCGTCGATGCCTATTAGGGTGATCGATGTTCAGGGGCATTATGAACTTGAACGCTATTACTAATGGGCCCTGGGGGGTATATCCGACTCTGTTTGTTAAGGCTGTCCTTGGTTATGACTTGAGAATCTATACGAAAAATGCGTACCTTGGAGGCCACAAAATTTGGTTTGAAAAAAACTCTGTTTTCAGCAATTCAACTTTAAAAGACCACTGCTGTGTTTTCCGTTTTATGGTAATGCGTAACCATGGAAATGCGTGTAATACAGTATCTAGGGTATTCAAGCTGACAATTTAAGTTCATTTGAACAACTTTCGGGTTTCACGATAATATTCACAAAATTATCACGTTAATTAATTAGTCTATAACATTTTTAAAATTTTCAAAAGTCTTTGGAAATAGTTATGTTTTTAAGAAAATATATATTCTAATTCATTTAGCTGCTTCAACTTTCGGTGTTCTGCACGAGGAAAACCTACTTCAATTTCTTACATTAGTTTAACAATCGCCTCGTTTAACCACGTAAAGATTATATGTTATAAAACCTCTAGCTATAATCGCCCTTGGTTCATATGAAATTTAGATCTAATCTCAAATTGATTCAGGATGATCGGCCGGGCAACCGCGCGAGCAATCGAATTTCTTCAAAGTCTGGTCACGTAGTCGCAGCAGCGAGACCTCGGAGGGGCTTCGCAGCAAACATATCGCACGCTCGCTGCCATCTACGCTGGTACAGAAGTTCACATATTAAACGTATCATGCCAGTTGGAAAATGACCTTTAGTACTATGGCATAAGGTGATATGTCGAAGTATAAACCTGCCCTCTGTACCTCCGTTACCTGCTATGCGTTACAGCTATGGAAACCTAGCATTTTGAACTCTAGTGCATTTAAGACTTCTACTTGAGCCTATTTTCGCTTTCAATCTGAATACAGGGCTGCAGAGAGAAACAATAGGGTGTCTAATACTCCGTGATGTTATAAAAGTACCTAAATCAGCTGGCTAACGCCAAATCTCACCTCGATCTCGCCCAGGAAAAAGCGCCAACTTTAATCGTCTATTTGCTTTACCTTGAATTGGTATTCTCCTTCATTTGTTTTGAAATAATCTGAAAATGTTATTAGGCTTATTTTTTTTCACTCATACGATCACATTCGCGTAGTTACTTAGTTTTACAGAGCGCCAAAATACAATCTCACTTCGAATTCTCTGCTCGATCGTGGGATGTGCAAATGAAGAATGCCACCTCTTGGCACTGATCTGGCCAGTGATTTCTGACTAAACTCCATTGTCAACAATAATAATTACTGATACCCATCACTCATAGTATCTACGACCACCACCTAAAGCTCTTCATGGTCAGGTGGTCACGTGTAAAATGACTCTCAGAGATGATTATATTCTGATTATTTTGTGACTTTTTAGTTATTTTTGACCCTTTATACCGAGCCAATAAAGTTGCAGTCAAGAAAGTAATTAAAAAGTCGTACCCTAATTCAATTCACTGCCTGTTTCCATCTAAATACTCATCGCTCGGGAAATGAGTTTGTCCGTTTTTAACTCGGACGGTTTATAAATGAACCCTCCTCCGTTCCAGAGGAGAACACATCAGTTTTACTGTCACTTGCCGCTATTCCTGACTCGAAACAATTCCAGAAATGAAATATTTTTAAGGCCATTTGCTAGAAAGCCTTCCACCTAGCGTCAGAAAGAGTGTTATTTTTTATTTAAGCCCCGAGCAGACAAGAGAAACTGAATTACGTTGATGTGATATCTACTTTTATTTGTACGAGCAATACGAGCATGTTGAGGTGCCTTTTTCTTTGTTAGGATGTAGGAATAACACAAATACACACAAGCAGTGTAGGTATGTGCTTCTGTAATGGGAATGTTCCTTGGCATTTCGATATAAAAACGATTGCTAACATGCTTGACTATCAATTATTGGTTTCTCCTATGAGAAATTTGAATTTAGGACTATGTAGAGTCAACAGAACATCAGTATAAGGTAAAAGCACCTATTACGGAGGGATTTCGCAACATTTGAAAGTAAGACGCAAAAATAAGCATTTGTTAGTATTTTTAAAGGTGCCAAACCATTTTATCTTCAAAATTGGAATTTAAATTTTGTATTGCTGTTGAGTCTTAGTTTATTTTCATGATATTTCATAATTTAAAAAAATTTTAAGTGGTCGAGTCGATTTTCCCTAATAAAGAGGTATGATATTGGTCAGAGCCTATTACTGCGGTAGACGGCTCCTAATACGGAGGTTCATAAACTATATTCATTGGAGTTCCGTACAAGTAATATTTATTAAATAATATAAACAAATTACTTAAGTAGTAAAGTAAATTGTAAGTTTTTCATTCATTGACCATTGATTTGATTATACATACGTTTTAAATAGAGTTTTGGATTATTCTGATTTGGTTGATTTTGCTTTTTACATTCAGTAAAATGTAAAAATGGATTTGGTTTTATCAAAAATATACATATTTAATAAGAATTCACAAAAAAAGGTACAAAACCTTTTATTTATTTGCGGAACCCCAAAACTTGCAATGTATTTATGTTCTATGAATAGAGTCGTAATAGGAGATCATATATAACCTAATACAGAGTTATCTAGAATAACTACCACCATAATAGGAAAACTACTCGTGCTTTTATTAATCCTGATTCTGACCCATCAAAATTGCGATAAACAAAAGAGTGTAAATGCTTAGTCAGAGGATAGCAAGTTTTTGGGTTAGATGTGTATAACTCAAGTCAAAAGTTGTACAAAATAATTCATTTGTGATAAGTTAAAATACACCTTCCTAATTTGACCATTTCTAAGAAACTAACAATTTGTACTCAACAGTTTTCATATTTAACTAGATTTCTAATAAAGAACACATACCGCAGAATATGGTTTCTAATGTATGAGACTAACAATTAATTCAACAACACTTGGAACTAATTAATCAAGTTAATAAATTGAAAGTTATAAACAATTAAACATGCCCAGTGTTTTTCCTATTTCGGAGTTATACCACCGAATTAGGATGAAGCTATAAAATTCGTATCCTTTCTCGGCGGTATTTTATTTCTTGTTTTTTAGGTAAAAAATGAGTAACAAATATGAAACAAGCTATTTAAATAGTAAGTATGACAATAGGAAAATGATATAAATAATTCATAAACAAACTTTAACGGGTTTTTTATACGAAAAACTTAGTTTGTAAATATCACTGTACTTACTTTTGTCGTTGCGCGTTTGTATGAAACCACCTCTCCCGTCGACGACGTTACACAAACTGATTGATTTTTTTGTGTTGTCTATGTGTTATACTTGCAAACGTCAATTCAGTCATAGAGTGATAGATTTAGAAGAAATATTTCACATTTTGGTGTATTTTAACTGAAAAGAATAGAAATAAATCTCGAAAAAAAAAAAATACCACCGTAATAGAATACGATTTTAACTACCGCCGTATAAGGAGCCTTTACCTTACTTACCCACTTTCGTTTAGTCATCATTGCCTTGCCTCTGTTGCAAAGAACTGTCGTTTGGAATAAATCGATTTTTACCTTGGAAAGACTTAAATTATTCATGTGTCCTATGACCTATCAACCCTAATAATTTTGTCGGGTGAATTAAAAGTAAAAGTAAAAGTAAAAATAGTATTTATTCATGTAAACTTATTAAAAAGCACTTATGACAAGTCATAACATAAAAATTAAAAAGTAATAATGTGATTCTACCACCGGTTCGGAGGTGTTGATTCTACCGAGAAGAAACCGGCAAGAAACTCGGTAGTTACTCTTTTTAAATCTTGTTTGTTTACAATAATTGCGATAACAGAGTAACAACAGTAAAGTCAAAATACATGATGTGCAGAGGAGCAGACTATTTCTGAGATGACCACAAATCCTTGTCGTTCAAGTAATCTTTTACATTATAATAACCTCGTTTCATTAACTTTTCTTTAATTTGCGATTTAAACTTGTGAAGGGGTAGTTCAACAAGACTTTGAGGTACTTTATTAAAGAATTTTACACATTGACCCACAAATGATTTTCCTACTTTATGAAGTCTAAGATTAGGATTTACAAGTTTGTTCTTGTTTCTTGTATTGAATTTATGACTATCACAATTCTTCTTGAAAAGGTGCAAATTTTTGCGTACGTACATTATGTTGTCATAAATGTATTGAGAGTGTACAGTTAATATATTTATCTCCTTAAATACTTCTCGGAGCGAGTCGCGTGGTCTAAGGCCGTATATGGAGCGAACGGCTCTTTTTTGAAGTACAAAAATAGTATTTATGTCCGCCGCTGACCCCCACAACATTAGTCCATACGACATTACACTATGAAAATAACTGAAATAAACTAATCTAGCTGTTTTAACATCAGTCAACAGTCTTATTTTTCTTACTGCATAAGCAGCCGAACTAAGTCTTCCGGCCAGGGACGTAATATGCGGACCCCACTGTAATTGGGAATCTAAAGTGACTCCCAAGAATACAGTGGAATTCGCAATTTCTAGTGGTTCATCGTTCATATTAACAACAATTTCAGCCTGTTTAACATTAGGCATGGAAAATTTGATGCATTTAGTTTTCTTGGCATTGAGTAATAAATTATTACTAGTGAACCAACGCACTACTTTTGAAAGAGTATTATTTACGTCGTCAAATGCGTTTGTACCTCTGCCGACTTTAAATATCAACGAGGTGTCATCAGCAAATAATACAATCTCACATACTCCTTTTACATAGAAAGGAAGGTCATTTACATAAATTAAGAAAAGCAGGGGTCCTAATATTGATCCCTGGGGCACTCCCATACGTGTGGTGGCACCGGAAGAGTTCGTGCCGTTGACACTCACTTTTTGAATCCTGTCTGTGAGATAGGATTTTATCAGGCTAAGTGACATGTTTGACACACCGTAATGTCTCAGCTTAATCAGTAGGATCTCATGGTCTACGCAATCGAAAGCTTTTGATAAATCACAAAAAACCCCTATTGCATCTAGCTTGCCTTCCCACGCATCGAATATATGTTTCATTAGTGCAACTCCTGCATCAGTTGTGCTTTTATTCTTAGTAAATCCAAATTGCTTTTCATGTAATAGCTTATTTAAAGAGAAATGAGAGAGTAACTGATTCATAATAATTTTTTCAAAAATTTTACTTAATGCTGGTAGTATCGAAATAGGTCTATAGTTAGATGGGTCACTTTTTTCACCTGATTTTAAAAGAGGTATAACTTTACTTAATTTCATTAAATTAGGAAATTGACCTTGGTCTACACAGTTGTTAAAAATTGAAGCTAAATTAGGTGCGATCAGATCTATGATAGGTTTAAGAATGTTTGTTGATATACCCCATATATCCTCAGTGTTTTTTATATTAAGTTCTTTAAACGCTTTGAGGATGATATGCGGCGTTATAAAATCAAAACTGAAACTAATGGCGCACTCATCAACACTAGATGCAAGGAGCGACCTAGCTAGTAAGGGACTAGAGTTAAGTTCACTTGTAGTAACAATAGGTATATTCGAGAAAAATGTTTCAAATGTTTTTGCTATCTCAATGTCGGATACTACAATACTGTCTTCAGTTTTAAGTGAGAAAGAATGATCACGAGGCTTAGTCTTACATGTTTCTTTATTTATTATGTTCCATGTTGCTTTGATTTTATTTTTAGCGTTTTGTATTTTTTCGCGCAAAAAAATGGACTTTGCAATACTACACGACTTTTTGAAGATTTTAGAATAAGATTTAACATAATCTACGATACCGGGGGTACTAAAGTTAGCTTTTAAATCGTATAACTCATATAATTTAATCCTACTTTTATGAATACCAGGAGTAGCCCAGTCACTAAACTTAAATTTGAAATTATTCACTGTTACTTTCTTCTTGGCAAATATATGATTATGTTCATTGAGTAATAAATCTGATAATTGCCTATACTGATCATCTATGTTCAGGTCTTCCTGAGATAAAGAGGGTAGCTTTTTAATCAAGTTATTTTTAAATTTCTCTACTCGCATTTTAGTAACAGGTCTGTAAGTAATATCTACTGATTGAGAGACATGACGGTGTTCGAAACTGGTAAGCAAACCACAGTGGTCTGACTTCAAGCAGTTAATAATGGATTTTTCAATTCCAACATTTTCACAAAAAATATTATCCAAGCAGGTAGCTGATGTTGCAGTAATTCTAGTGGGTTCATTAAAAAGATTAAATAAGTTGAAAGATTTAAACAAATTTAAAAATCTTACTGTTGTCTGGGAAACATCTAAAATATTTATATTAAGATCACCACAAACAACTACCTTCTTGTTTGACTTGCACACTTTTTTTAAGACTTCTTCCATAGTCTCTTCAAACACAGAATAATCAGCCGAGGGGGGCTTATACACACAAACAATAATAATCTGCTCTAACTCCACACATGAGATTTCAATAGTTCGCTCAATTGATAGTCCTACTACATCTTTACGCTCTTTACATTTCAATTTATTGTGTACTAGAATAAGTGACCCACCACGAATAGCAGTACTTCTCAAGAACGAACTAATGACACTATAATTATCTATGCTTATCATACACTCATTTTTCTTTAGCCAGTGTTCTGTCAAACAAAAGACATGTATGTCCATACAGTCTAAGAATAAACCTATTTCTAATTCTTTGCCAGAGAAGCCCTGTATGTTCTGATGTACAAAGTTAATATAGTGTTTTGGCTTCTTTTTTGTCAAGTATTTGCAAGAGTTAACCTCTTTTGTCTCCATCTCTAATTTAAATGAGTTGGAACGAGTTCCAAAGTCTGAACAATGTTTACAACGTCCTGCTCAATAGGAGCAGATTGTTTAGCCAAATTTTTGGCTGAAATCATAAAAAAGTAAGATAGCGACATAGCTATCTGTCGTTTATAAAAAATTGATAAATTAAATTTATCATTTGTCAGGTACATATTATTATTAATAATAGGATTAATGTCAATCAGATTAAATAAATAATTATTTGAAAATGTCAGAGTATCAAGCATCATATTAATTTTATATCTCTTTTGGTTTTCGGCCTGTGACAAACCCCTACCGTAAGGTAGTGTGAACAATACAATTTTACTAACATTTAAAAGTGAACTTAAAATATCACAACATTTCATAAATTGTCGTTTGTTCATATTACCTCCTTTTCCCATTAAAATAATGAGGGTTGTATTGGGGCTGAAACTATAGTCAGCAATTTTTTTTATAATTTCAGTGTATGAGGCACCCGGCAAACAGCAATTCAAAACTGACTTACCCAGACTTTTATTTAAAAGGTGGCCTATGTTTCTTCCAATATCATCACTAAACATCACCACATCACTGACATGATTTTCTGAAGTGGTTCCAATAGTGCCTAGTTCGTCAGATACCACGATTGTATTCGAAACAATCTGTGGTTTAGTGTAGTTCTCACTTATTGGGAGAGTATTGTCCAATGTTAGAACTGTCGGTACACTTATTTGTGATGACACTGAATCTACATTATCTAGGTGGTTAGAACACTGATCACATGAATTGTATTTATTTATTAGTGAGTCAAGTCTATCCGATTAGACTTAATACATCAAATGGTTGATCGAGTTAATTACTAGCGACTCTTACACTGAACTAGCCTTAGGAACTAGAACACACACACATTAATTATCCATATGACCCAGAATTCGGAATTTAATTAAGTTAATTTAAACGATAAATTTTAAATTTAATATGAAACGATTAGTGCCACTGAAACAATATAGAAGATGAAGGAAGCAATCATTACATATTACATTCGAAATGAAGCATCAACAGGCACCAACACTATGTGCCCCTCCCTATCCTAGGACCCCTACAGTATTATGTGCAGTTATCTAGCCTCTCGGAGGCTCCCTAATTTGGTTCCAGGTGAAGAAGCTCTCAACTAAATGACATTTGACAATCTGTGACAGCTGAATATGACGTTGAAACCATTTTTTTTCTCTTGACTATGGCAGATGGCCAGCGCGACACGCTTTACTACACGCTTTAGATTAGATTAGATTCACAGATTAGTCAAAAAGGTATCAAGCAATTCGCACAGTAGTTCTGTGATAGAATCCTATATTGAAAGAAAGAAATACAATTTTATTAGACAATAAACTTAGCATTAACATTTACATATTTTTTTTTACAAATAAAATGTCAAAAAGGCTCCCACCTCAGCATATGCCGCAACAAAGACACCACGACGCTGGTTTGTAACTACACTGAAGTCTACATCAAAATCAAACACCATTTTAAAACTATTGTAATAAGGTTTCCTTCAAATTTACCAAATAATAAACCTATTTGACCAATATGAAAGGTCACTCGATTCTTATGCTAACTGTACGTGCTAATGCGTAATAAACTAATTGAAATAACGACTAACGCAATGAAAGGAGAGCTAACTGCGTACATGCCTTGGGGGTTTCATTATCATTATTGAATGGCAAATAAGGGCTGGTACACACCGCGCCGGGGAGCGGTGCTACGAAACCGGTCAATACGCCCGGATTACCGGCTTTGTCCCACTGATGAATAATTGTGTCCACCGGCCGACCGGGATTCAACCGCTTTCTGCCGATTTAATTGACAATCCTAGAATAATTGTTAGCTGTTAATACGACACAGGACACTTGTAATCCAGCCGGACTGATGGACCGGGATTTGGATACTTGGAGCTCCGACTGGAGATTTAAAAGGTAAATAGTGCTTAGATACTGAAGATCGATTAAAAATTTAAAAAATAAACTCTGGGTCGTTGGTCTTGTTTGGTTGACTACATCCTGTCATCACGCTTCCCGCATTTGACTGAATTGGGCTCTTTGTAAAACGAGATTCTAAGTATGGTTAGAATAAGGTCTTAAGTATGTGGTCTTATGAGACCACAGACATTTGATAATTTCGTCCACTAGATTTTTACCCTCACGTGATTGAAATTTCAGCTATTTGAACCAAGCGTTTTACATACTCGACTATTTCTGAGAGCAATGAGTGGAACTAGCTGCCCTGTGGGAAGCTGTTTGTATAATAGTGCGGCAGTGGGTACCGCAAATTGGCTCAAGACGAGTGAATAAGCGTTTACTTGCCAGATATATCATACAAGTAGGATCAAAAACTGTATCGTCCCTTAAAACAGAGAGACAGCACCAAATTTTGGTAGCCTTGTCTCAAACCAAGAAAGAATTGGTTTGGTTTTACTAAGATGGTCTGTTAAGATTTGGATTTTAAATAATTTACATTATTCCTAGTACGGAATAATGATAAAAGCATTAAACATGTTATTCCTTAAACATTAACAAACCGTTAGCAGGCATTTAACAAACCATTTTTCAAAATTGTCGCAACGTTTTTGCTGTATGTTAACTGACAATATTTGCAGTTCGGGAGTCAATCAAGTGAATGTATGTGCTATGTAGTGACACAGCAAATCCGGGCACGTTGATTTGTTGCGGTGTTAGATAGATATGCGGCCGCCCGGCCCGCCCGCCCGCCGGATAACACGGCGACAACCGGCGGAATTACCGGCTTTGTGTGACTGATGGCTCATTGTCTCCATTCTGACGGCTAATGCTGTTATTGAAATGTTTTTTTATTTATCGAACCATAAACGATACAATTTGTTATAAAAGATTTATGGTAATGCCTTTGTCATCGATGAGAAGTGGAAGTAAATGTTGGCTAGCAGGTCGTTTTGGGAATCTCTGAAAGTGACTTACGTGGTCACGTGGTGGTCACTTACAGTGGATATCGCTGAAAATGATGTTAGCTTGCTCGTTGTAAGCTAGGGTATTGGGGTTACCTAAATATATTTTTTTTATAGTGGTCTTCAAGATGACCTCACTCCACCTGATGGGAAGCAGCCGTGAGGTCCAGATATGGGGTTGACAAGCACAGTAATGCACAACTACTTTGCTGGTCAATCTCATTTTGAAGAATTACAAAACTAATGACTTATTCTAGGTTTTGATTGGGCAAAATCAAACCCTGTTAGATGAACAATCAAATGCGATGCAAAGAACACTATTCTCACAATTTTCTTTTTCGATAATCATAGATTTTTTTTTTTCGTGGGGAAATCCTCATGGATACCTTGCTGCCCGGGACGACGACGAGGTTTTGTCGGACTCTAACCGACTAAAACCCCACGGCACTCGACTGTGGCACTTTGGCGGCGAAGCTGGATCCAACCGTAAGTAATACCGCACTGCTCCGCCGCCAGTGCTAGCCCCTAATGGGGCCCCCTCCAACCGCCCCCCCAACAAAGGGGGGAGGCCACGAAAGCGCCTGGAGTACGCAGGCACTTTCGCCGTCTCGGTGGATGCCGTGCAATGCAAGCCAGAGCACCCCCGCACTCCTGCTCGCTGGCACCCACAGTTCGCAGACCCTACTGGGCCCGCAACCACGAGCCACCCAACGGGCGGCTCCGCTACGGCCCCGCCGGGCCGCGACGCACAAGGGGGATCAGCCGCGGATCACCGGCCCCAACCAACCGATTGTACGCCGCGGCCTCCACCACGCGCCTCAGGGCGCTTGCAGGCCCCACTGGCCCCGCAATCCCACGTGTCGCCCTTACGGGCTGCAGCGGGTGGGTGGCACCTGCGACGCCTGAGTTCTCTTCGCTTCCCGGCGGTTCACCCTGCCACCGGTACTAAGCTCCCTCGCCACGCCAGATTTATATAATGCCAAGTAAAATTACAGTACGGTGGAGTCGATAACGTCAAAAATCGAAAAGACCTTAATTAGTTCATGTAGTGTCCATTCAAGGAAACGTGAAGTCATTTTGATCTACCTAAGTAGCGCACCTTGAAATAAAATTTATGAAAAAATCCTTAACATTAAGCTGCTACGTTTAGGTTTTGCGCTACACGGAATTTTTTGAAGACAAAAGGAGTGAAATGTTTAAATAGAGAATAGGAAAAATATTAAAAAATATATCGCTTCCTGAATCGAACGAGTTCAGAGTCACTCCTGAATTTGGGACCCGAAAATCAGACTATATAAATGATGGCATAAAATAGTAACCGTTGCAAAAGTGTAACCGGATAATATGGCAGCAACCAGCCATTTCGGCGCTACCCTTTGATGTCATGGCTTCGTGTGACCGATGGTTCATTGTCTAGGAGCTGCCAACGGCGTTATTGAATATCCATTCATGAATTTATTATTGCCTCGCCTCTCGTTTAAAAAGAGCATTATTAAGTATGAATGACAGATATTATCGCAGGCTGTTTTTGATTACTTCCCCGCGGTTGTAAATATAGCCAATATTTTTGCTGTTGTTACGGTAAATCAATTAAGTTGTATGTAAATATTTAGGTTTTTTTTGTACCAATGTATAGAACGTTGAAGTCAAACGCCTTGATACTAATGAGCTTGAATATGATTTAGTTGCACCTACATAATGTTTCGAAAAAAACTACTTAAGTATGACTCGTTTGGTCCGCTGTTTCTTCCTGAGTAACGATAGCGCAGGCATTCGAGCAGCGTCAGCAAGCTGCACTCAATGTAGTGAGTACTTCCATAATATTGTAATTTAAAGCAAACACAAAGACGTTAATCTAAAACAATCCAAACAATAAACAACTAACTATGCATATTCAGTGCCTTGCACGCTAACTCGAAGATATCCCAAACTATTCGCGTTAACCAAACCAGCGTAGCGTGATTTCATTATGACGGATGATGTCAAACGATCCCAGAGGACTCTATAAAATTCAACCCGTCGACCGAGTCCTGGAACTGGCCCGTACATTATTTAACCCGCGGTCGCCGCAATCGCGCGTTAATTACCCCTAGCACGGGTCCAAAGGGCCCCCAGTTTAACATGACCTGCATAATTTTCCTCGGCACTATAAGAGTGCCTGTAAAAGTACTGGATTTAAATTCTCACATATTTTCCCACGTCGTTATTATGCTGAGTGGCTAGGTTAAGTATTCCAGCTCGAAGTCCGTGAGATCACAAATTTAAACCTGGTTAGACACAACGAAACATCTACTTGGCGTTCATTAAACAATTTGGTGCTGACTCTCCACACAGATGATGGAAAACATGATTAAACACTCTCAATATTTGGTTTAAAATTGCTTGGCGCAGTTCTGAGTTCTCAGTGTTTTGTTTATGGTAAAGGAAGTTCGCACACGACACCATACTTTCGCAATAGTTAAATTGCAAGTGTACGAGTTATTATGGTTCGTTAGAACAAGCCCTATTGTTTACTTATTTAGTTATAACACACTTCTAAAGATAATTATTAAGATGATTATGATAATTATTCTTAGTAGTCTCATATCATCATATTATGTCACAAATTTGGCAACACCTTTCTGTATAACGAAAGCAAAAATATTTTTTTTTGTTGAAGGTTTTTGCCTCAAATAATGATGTAATAACTCGTGCAAACTACGACAAGATAACAAGAAAATATAGTAAGTTACGGTCTCTGTAGCTTGAATGAAAGACACCATCGATGATGCTAAACAAAAAAAAGATCATTTAGAGCCATATAAATAAGTTAATGGCTAATAGGCGAGTATGCTACGACATTCGTAGTACACTCGTGGAGCCACTTCTCGTAGCAATCGTAACAAGCAGGTGAAGTTATTTAGCACAAATGAGTAGAGATCGTCTAAGCTGAAAGAACGCGCCCCTCCACTTCATCTACGAATACAAGCAAGCACTCCTGTTTGGGTAGATGATGGGTAGATGCGGGAAGGGCGCGTCTTTTCAGCTTAGACGATATTTAAGTAAGTATCTCGAAACTAATAAAAGCCATCGACGTAATTGCTTCACTACGCTTGCGATTTGCAGGTTTCAAATTTCCGAGGACTGAGCCTCTTGTGTGTATTCATTAGACTTCACATCATACAGTTATCACTCTCTGAACTTTTTTCAGTATTCGAACTGATAAATAAATAAATGTTAAGCTACGTATTTTACCCTTGTATTTTACCAGCGCCATTGAGCCGTCGGCACTTCAAAGCGAGACCGCAGCGCCCCACAAAGGGCTGCATTCCACATCACAGTTATTTAATTACCACTCTATGCTCACATGACGCTACATGTGCATGGTCAATCAGGATATGAAAACCATGCCACATGAATAATAAAGGGTTCGTTAATTTAGTGTGTAGTTAGTACATTTCCTTTATATGCTCTAGAACTAATATGATTTTTTTTTCTCATATTTCCATCTTTGGAATCATCTTGAACTGACCTCATTCAAGAACCTAATCACTATTGAAGCTGTTGATTTTTTGCATAGTTAAATATAGGATTCCCATTAGCCTGTAATCATAAGTAAAAAATACTCAACTACAAAATAAACTGTCTAATTTATATGCACCTTCTTTTCAGCGTTTATAAACCTGTTACAACAACAGATGTATCAACTTGTACGATTTATATTCCACAAGTGTTTAGTAATACCACGAACACGAACTATTTCTCAATAGCGTCATACTTTTTAGGCCATAATAACCGAAACTTCGGCTCGTATTTCATCTAACAATACTGCGAAGAAAACTCAGTTGCGGAAACATTGCCGGGGCAGAGTAATTGATGAGAAATCTTTGTAAACTTCTTTTCGACTGCTCTTAATTTGTTGTTAGGCGGAATTTTGTTACAATGTCGAGAGGTTCGCTTTAGTACTGCTCATGTACGTTATTTTAGAGCAAGAAATCAATCCTTATTCGATTTATATGAGTGTAACTATCAATAGACAAATAAAGAACATAATGTTATGGTTAGCCATATAAGTTCGCTAAGATTGACACTTGATAGTATGTATACTAAATAAACTCAATGAGTTTTTATAGGGTCAAGACAGTGTTCCAAGACATTTATATCATAGGTATTATAGAAATCTGGAAATGCCACAAAAAATCGATATACCTATTCCCGGCCTAAATAAATACCCGGTGCTGTGCAAGGTGCGTAATAAAAATAACGTTTTAATAAATACACCTGATGATCATAAAAACATGAATTATACTATCTATTAGGCTGAGGTACTTCAAAGATACTGCAGAATATAAATAACCTATATTATTTAACAGTGTATCTTCTAAAAATGGTATCTACTGTTTTAAAGATTATAAAGTCACTCGGAATAATGGCGTGGGAAGACGTGTATCATCTTACCAATGCTTTTAGAAGAATTGTCCTGGGAGACGTGCGCGGTGTCGAGTGAAACCTTGTTTTGTTTTAGGCAAAATATTTCTCTGAAATTAGTGGGTATTTTTTGCTGTGAAAGGTTTTCAAATGGCAATAATGGTCCTAAACTAGTGAATTAAAGTCGCAGATATTTTAGAATGTATCCCCAAAATGGTGCTTCAGACGAAGTAAACTTCATATTGGTTGTGCTTCTTGTTCATAAACGGACAAGGCTTGGCAACCAGACGTTGGCAAAACTTATACCTGCCCAGCATCCCCATGCTGCGCTATGTACACAGGCTACAGACTTCCTTTCACGGTTCACCTTTCTTTTGGAACAACATTTTGTCAGCGACTTATGTGGTCTGTGATCAAAATAAAACGCAAATGGTTTCTAATTAAAATTTATATAGGCTAGGCGATCGCTGTAGTAAAGCAACACACGCCGGGTCGGAAAAAGGGATGGGTGACCACCCGACCGAAATTTAGTGATGTGTATTTCGGGCATTTCCGTGCTTCGGAAGGCACGTTAAGCAGTTGGTCCCGGTTGACGTCGCTAGATGTCAGTCGTTAAGCCTGGTCAGAGGCCTTAGGGCGGATTGATAACATCTGACATCAAGGTTGCTCACTAACCTTACACCCCTCCAACAATCCGCACTGAGCCCGCGTGTTGGAGTATGGCTCGTTCCACTTCATAGTTGAGGTGAGGCCTGTGCCCAGCAGTGGGACGTATATAGGCCGTTTATGTTATTTATTATGTTATTAAGACTAATTAAGATCTTTATTAATCGATCAAGAATACTCAAAGGTAATACTTTCTCCCAGAATACACAAACGAGTATTATGTTACTGTGTGGGACGTGTATGTATTAATACGTTATCCACTTAGGCTTGAATCAAATTAGAGCCTTATTTCTCATTTAACTGTAAGATAATTGAGCTCAAATTACTCAAAGAAATTAATAGCGTTTCAAAATGTTCGTCTGTTTCAGTTCTCCCCTCTCCAAAGCTTTACAAATCTCAAATTTACACTTTTGTTCTCGTAATTAGTACATTTCCCGTGGAACTCGTGTTTGAAATAACAAATGGACTATTTGAGTTGGAAAGCACATTATACGAAACAGGGGTTACAGATTTAATATGAATTTGATTACAATTTCGTTTATCGAAACGGTCGCGTTTGATATTGGTTACAAGTTGATAAATTAAATGGCAAATACGAACCCTTTCAGTCTTTCGATTAGCGCCAGATAATTAAAGGTAATTTAGTTTATTGATACACAATGAGTTCTATTCAGACATGATGTCGGTTGTGGAAGCTATAATAACGAGAAAATATCAGTAAATTGATTGCCGATTTGTAATTCTAAATTTCATGTAAATAAGCCGATTACCAAACCAACACCGTAATTCGTGTTTGGGAAAAACAATATTGTGAAACTAACACGCACATTGACACTGTTGTACCGCCTACTACAATTTCTGCTCTGCCCTATGGCTTACTGGTTGAGAATGCCATGTCATAAGGTCCGCTTTTTGTAAAAAATAATTTGTTGTGCAATAAACAACATAGAAAATGTTAAAATTTTACAGAAGAAAGACATAAATTATAATGAAATGGGAGGTTGAAATAACATCTGACATCAGTAGTAAGGAAAAATATAATAAAAACACTGGTAATACTGATGAACCTATGTAATGTACGAACGTACCTAACGTAGTTAATTGTCGCAGCACTGGCAACACTGATAAGCGCGCAATCCCGCGGGTCGCGACTGTTCGCGCGGGACGTCATGCACTCCACTTGATTAAACCTAAATTTATAAACAGCTTTAATTTTGTACTTCAACCCTATTTCCAGTTTATATTTAATTTTAGTCTCTATGGAATCAAATGAAGCGTTGTGGTGATTTCGTAACTTAGTTGACTTATTTGAATAGGAATATTTTGATTATAACACTAAAATTAAGATTGTTTATGGTACCATCTACAAAAACCGTTGGTACCGGTGAACATGGTTTACGTAACAAATTGTAAATCGACATTTTTGAAGCTTTAAAAAAGTTTTACTAAAGTTTTTCCACTTTAAGGATTCTTCATTGGTAAATACGCAGAAAAGGAATGAATTATTCGGTAATTTGACGAAAGTTGACAATCATGCAAAATACTACAGTATCTACAATTCTAAAGAAAATTAGGAATTTCATTCATAAATAATAATAAAAAGGGAAAAGTTGAGTTTGTGGTATGTCGGCTAACCCCCGAATTCACAAACGTCAATCAATGCTAAGCACGCGTTCACGCTCAGGCTATCCCGTAGAATATCAATAGAACTGAAAGGGACAGCTATACGTCTGAGGGATACTCAACGTTGATTCGCGTTTGTGAATTCGACGGTAAGTCCTTTAAAGCCCAATATAATTCACGGATAATTTTAATTACAAATTGCGTATCTAGGTACCCCGACCAAATTGAACGGCAGCACATTCGGAGGCACTCGATCAATTATGTTCACCCTCGGCTGAGCACCGAGCACCGAGCGCCGAACCGCGCCGAGCGCCGAGCGCTATATAAGCGCCCATGCAGCAATGGTATGTACTCAACTCCTGTGGGATGACAGCGGTAATGATATTACTCACTTAATGTACTTTGCAGTGATTAAAGTTTAGATTATTCATGCTTTTCCACTTAATATTGTGTGCTTGCATATTGCTACGTAAGCTCGTTGTAATGTGGCGACGCCGTTGCTAGCCTTAACTACTTACAACAGTAGTAGTAGTCATAGTAAGACAACATTTTTTTTTAAACATTTTTTAAGTAGCAAGAACTAGATACATAAACTACAGCAGAAGTCTAAAACATTTTTGGCATCAATTTAGGGCTGCGTTCCAAAATAGGTGATCGTCGAGTGAATATCTCGTCTTTAAAAGGATAAGAACACTTCTGGACAATTCACTCTGCTTAGAGTTAAGTACTGTTATTTACTTTGGTTGAAACGAAGCCTAAGTCGGTAACACTTTGAAAAGTGGTATCTTCAATCTGTGCATCACACCATCACTTAGCATATCATTTTTGTTACGTTTGACGTTGTGGTAAGTTGCGGAATGAAAATCTTGACCAGTTTTCAAATAAATTCATTTACGCGTTGCCAGCACATGTTACCTTTTTAAACTGTGTAACAGGCTAGAGTGAGTTTGGTAGTCAAGCATTCGTGTGTTCGTTGTCTATGCAGTTAATTTAAACTATATCAGTGAGTAGGTATCAGTGGTGCTAAATTGTTCAGTAACATTTAATTGTACAAACAGTAAAAACCCGGTAATGCCTTCCACATTTAAAACAGAGATCTGTGTCAAGAAAAACAACAAAACAAAACTTCTTTCAGCTTACATTTTGCGCAAATTGAAACAAATAGCGTTAGCTTGTGCTTCCAAAGCGACAAAATGCAAACCTGCTCGTCGTTTTCGGTGGAAATAACAGAGTTTACAGTTGAAGAGCCGTTATGGGCTAAGTGTGAGCTACCAGTTAATTTAGTTGCGATACTGATACGGCACGCGCGCTCGCCCGACCAAACTTCCGTGCCACCTTCGTAACGTAGGAATATTGTTACTGTGCTATTTATTTTACATTGTTCTTTTAGTTGTAACGCGCTAGGGTGAGGTCTCCTTAGCGCGTTGCGTTGCAATGCGTTGCTAGATTCGTTGGAACATTCGTGCGACGTCTTGGTAATGAGATGAAACTTTTTGGGTTACCTGGATTCAAGTTTAACATAATTTATTTTTATTTACTTATTTAAGCCTTTATGATGTTTAAATTTTAGCTTAGGTATCTACATATATTATATATATTTTACGATATATTTTACGCTTACAGCACAAAACATAAAAATAGATACAAATGGCAAAAAAACACTACATACATTACCTTAACACCGATTATGATAGGGGTACTCAGACGAATACAAATGAAATATTATCATTTTTTTTCTTATCGGTACTTTTGAAACATTAAGCTGAACAGTTGTTTGTTTAAACGAGGTAATGCCAGGAACTACTGGTTCGACCGAAAATATTTTTTTCTTGGTTAGTCCATTTAACTTGAAACTTTATGCTGAGGTCAGCGACGAGGTGAGTTGTGAGTTGATTCAGAAGGATATCGACGCGCTCCTTAGGTGGAGTGCTATGAATGACTTAGAGTTCAACCACAATAAGTGCTCGGTCATGACCTTCAGTCGCCAGCGAAACCCTTTGAGATGTGATTATTTGCTCGGTGGTACTGTTATTGATCGCAAAGACATCATCAAAGACCTAGGTGTGACTTTCGATTCTGCTCTTACTTTTAATGAGCACATTACCACTCTGACTCGTGGTTGCTTCCGTCGACTGGGGTTTGTACTGCGTAACCTGCGCGATTTCCACAGTCCTGACGTCATTAAGCTACTTTTCATCAGTCTTGTTAGAAGCTCATTGGAATCTAGCGCATGTGTCTGGAATCCTCACGAAGCTAAGTATAGGCTAATGTTAGAGAAGATTCAGAAGGCTTTTCTTCGTTATTTCTATAAACGAGTGTATGGGTATTATCCCTTCATGTACCCCACGAATTTCTTACTGGGAATGTTGCATATGAACTCTTTGGAAGTGAGAAGAACCCGTTCGGAGATTTCTACTGCTTTAGCAATCTTGCGGGGAAGCATGGACTCGCCTGAGTGTGTGGAGATGTTGTCTCGTTTGTATGTGCCTGATAAGTATTTACGTATACGCTCTGGACGGAGGCATAGGCTGTTGGCTATTCCACCGTGTCGTACAGTAGCACGTGAACAATCCCCACTGTGCCGAATGCAGAGGGCGTTAAATATGCTGTTGGCCTCTAGCCCCGAATTAGATATATTCGCAGACAGTCCGCAATCAATATTAAACCATGTTGAGGAATTATTGTAAGCGTTAGTTATTAAATTAACATAATTATGTTACTGGGTTAAGCCCGTTTAATTGTGTTTGATAAATAAATAAATAAATTAATTAATCCAGGAAGGTTATATAAACACAGAACAATTAAGAAATTTTTATCCTGGATAGAGATTGGTCCTGGGATCTTGAGCGCTATAGGCAGAGACTCTACAAATTGCACTTTTGGTGCATTCATTATAACTTAATCCGGTAACTCCTAAGCAGAAGGCAGTGGGATCTCACAAGTTAACAAAAGAAGACTGTTTATCACTAAAACTAGAAGCTAGAGCTCTTAAATGACCTATATCAGTAAAATGCAATAATTATCGGCATAATTTCGAATAGTTAATAGAGTTTACAGTTGAAGAGCAGTTTCGGGTAAGTGTATACATTGTATACGTACCTCTGGAGTTTACTGACAGTTAATTTGGTCACGATGCAGATACGGCACGCGCGACCTGCTCCCTTCTTTACACCTCACCGAGTATTTTTAATGTCCTCCGAAATATTACTTTTATTCCAATTGCGTGTGTTTTATACATACCTACCTGTTTAGAACTACGAAATGTTATCAATTTAGTTCATTTTACTTTGTGTTTGTAGTTTTGTTAAATGGATAGATTATCGATAATGCAAAATATATGAATCAGAAATGAGCAAATTCGAGAAAGAAATAAAGTCACTGACATAGATAAGCGAGCGAGGGACAGGCCACATTACCACAGTATAAACCATACAGTAGGCTATCTAAGGCCGCCCGCCGAGTTATTAGCCTAGCGTGCACACAGACACGCGGCACAGCCCGTCCGTACTGCCGCCTCCCTATGCCTCCCTATTTTATGCTAGCGTGTGCGTGAAATTGCGTGTGCGTGATATCGCGACACGGCGCGCGACGCGCACGCACACATTCAAACCGAGAGTGGCACGTTTGTATGTAGATAGCTTACTGGAAGAATATACTGTGACATTACAACGGGAAAGGCTCCGTCACCGTTCGTTGTCATCGTGAATTAGCACTGTGTCGAGCTATACTATAGGTACTATAGTTACTGCTAATTCTTGACACTTCATAACCAAAACAGTGCCACTTTGGTCAGGATATGCTGATTCCTAAGTCCATGGAAACGGCTGTGCGCAGAGTCTAAAGCTCGACGACGGCCAGAGGGGGTGGAAAGTTCTGAAATGGAGATAATGATAGCAGACAAAGTTTGAATTCAATCTTAAAAATAACGTCAACTAGTGACGTTCTCATGGAAATGGTCTCACTTTTTGACGTTTCACTAATAACATAGGGTGTCTTACTATTGATGATGAGATTGGTGTGATGTGGATTTCTTACAGAAGAAAGGACTTATTTCAACTTGTTTGTTATTTCTCATTAATTCAGTGTGGCTCTTAAAATATTAGACGGATCTAAATATTGTGTGGTATTTCTGTTCTAGCGAGATTTAGGCATTAGCATATTTTTACGGCAAATTAATTTTTGCGACGGATTGATGGCGCTTGACAAATTGCCGTCAATCAGTACAGACGAGTGGAATCAAACGGTACGTTAATTTTAAAGGATTATTAAACATCACATTTTTGGAATTTTGGCATTCACATTGCTGTATTTTTATCAAAATAGAAACACTCAAAATTCATAGGAATATCTTAAATATAAATCATGAATTTCAGCAGTTCAAGTTATTGTTTAGTATCTTAGGGATGATATGGTTTCTATTCTAGTGATTTTGCAAAGAGTCTCTTTTATTGTTTTAGTCTTACTAAATGATATTTTTGGATTGAAAAGTTGCATGTCTGCTGTGGCTCTTATTGTATTACCATTCTAAATAATCAGAACGCAATCTTGATAAAAACGACAAATGTATGTAGTCCGTTTTGAGAAGACAGGCAACACGTTTAATAACAGGGTGGCGGCCTCAGGTGGTCCAAAAATCAACAGTTAAAAAGTTGGGATATTGGGTATTTTTTCCTCCAGTGTCTTATCTACTCATGTGATGATTATTGTAAAGCATTTACTCTGTATAATTGAATGTCTATTATCGGACCTTAATTAATTTAGGCACTACAAGTCTCACTTTTGGCCTTCATTCGTCCACTGCTGGGCACCGGCCTCACCTCAACTATGAGGTGGTATGAGCCATACTCCGCTCGACATACACGCGGGCTCAGTGCGGATTGTTGGAGGGGTGTAAGGTCAGGATCCTTAATTTCAGATGTTATCAAGCCGCTCTAAGGCCTCTGACCAGTACTCCAACTACTTTACGTGCGGTCCGAGACACGGAGATGCCCGAAAAATACATCACTGAAGTTCGGTCGGAATGGTCACAAATTAATAAGAAAAAACCTATGAACATAGCGTAACGTGTATTCGCAGAAGCTAATTCACAACTGCATAAAATATTTCCCTTCCACAATGCTTTCGCGCTCCTCTGTACGTGGCGGGCCGAAGTGGCGTTTTTCCTTCGCAAGTTATTGAAGCGGAGCTCTCAATCACTTCCCGCCAGATTTCGCGCTGATTGATCGATTGGACTTTAATTTTGAAATGTTAATATCGCCTTCGTTTACTTTGGAATATATTAAACTAAAAATACAGCACCTTACAAGTACTTTAAGTGCTTATTTATACAGTCTTTTTGTTAGGTATTTATAAACGATTGTTTAATATGTTTATTAAGTTTCAAACATTTGCTTAAAATATCTATCTGATAATCGATTGGTGATTTATCAAATGTTAAGCCCTAGAGGGCTTAACATTTTTTTTAAACCTGAGTTGTTTGTTCTCACAAACTACTCGTATATAAAAAAGAGGAAACTTCATAACCAACCATTTATGTTAATAACAATGTGATACTGATATATAAGCCCTACGGCTTTAATTAAATATACAGTATCAATTGCAAGTTAATTTATTCTTCTATGTACGAATTATTCAACCTGAACGGTACAGGTGCTTCCAGCTGCTGTGTTAACCAGCATAAGTTGAGCTTTCCTTACCACGGACTCCCATAAAGCACCTACTAGTACAAATGAATGATTTATTCCAACTGTCAAATGCATTTCTCAGTTGACCTCAGGTTTTTCTACGACGTCTCTGGGTCGGCTGTGGTGTCGTTTGTGTTGAATGACGTGGGCGGGGCTTGGGCGGGCGGGGACTGTGGTAGTTTGTCCGGGGGATGTGCGTAATGGACCTCTTGCCGAATACTTCAGTATCGGCATTCAGCACACAGGTATTCCATTTTGTTCATTGAGACAGTTGGCCTGTGTCTATGGTCAATGAGAGTCAATGGTCTTATTTGGTAACACATTGCGGTATATTAGCAGCGCAAGTATTTTAATAAATAGTTAAAGTACAAGTAAATTCAAGAAGTACAGTAACTATTTGCAATTAAATATTGACCATATTATTGGGTTGACCAACATAGTAGGGTTTTTAACAAAACACGAGGATTTTCCGAGGATGACTGAAAGTTATTACCTAGTTGATAAAATCAAAGCAGACTGTAAAATTGGGTAAAGTTTACCCATTTACGTTCGTGATGAATTTTAGAGTACTATTTTCAATCCATCAGTTGAAACTGGAGTAGAAATCAATGTAAATTCCAACCAGTTGGTGGACCAATTGAAATATATTTCAACCGTGGCTTAGTACTCTTAATTTTACTCACCGCCATTAAATCAAAATCTTTTTTAAATCATTTTCATAGTATCAGTTTATTTGTTCGATTTTGGGCATTTGTGAGCGGCTTCAGCCCCTAAGCTGAAAGTGGCCAGTTTGTGCATAAATCACGAATTGGTTCATTTACGCAGATCTAATTTATTCTGTTAACATCTTAAAATACAGAAAATATCTTATTTCATGATCTTAATAAGATAAACCACACTTAAAAAACGATTGGTGGCGCTAGTGGTCAGTAAAATGGCTCTTAAACAGTTAAAAATGTAGTCTTACCGCTACCGAGAATACCCCGCGGATAACAGATTTATGAACAAATTTATGAAAGTAATAATTTTCTCGCTTGTAATATAGCTAATCCTTTTCGGTAGTAACTCAAAAACGTATTATCCGGATTCAATAGGGTATTGTATGGGATCGAGTCGCGGTACGGTGCTCTACGGCGCTCTAGGGCGCCATAACGACCACGTCCAAGGCATTATGCCTCGTTATTAATTATCCAACTTCACGTAGCCACTTGAACCTCTCATTGCTTCAACTCCGGACAATGGCTCCCAGCGATTGTTGAACCAGATTTGTAGTGGAGTGGAATCAATAATAAAATACCTACAATTGTATTTGGCGATGCGAAGGTAGTGTCATTCATTTGTGGATAGCGAAGTTTTCATTATTAGACGAACTGAACAAGTATATCAAGCCACACTGATTCTGTGCTTATACATTTCCTAGAGAATTGTCTTTATGCGAAAAACAAGGTATGATATTGTACTACAATCGTTGATAGTTATTTTTCGGCTAATAAGAAAGAATATTTTTCGTCATTTACTGCTTACATGAATATGAATATAACTTGAGTGATCCTTAACTCATGCTACAACTATCTACACATCAAACGGTTCGTAGCACTTTGTTGGCAAGTTACCGTTACAGCCAATGCAATAACCTTATACCAATGCATGAGGTAATTGTACCTGTCAAAGTGTTACGCCTGAACGGTGGTTTACTGAGCACAATGATCGCCAAGAGTCGCATGTATTTATTTACCAAACAACTTTCCGACACCGGTGGTTGAGTCACATTATGTTTGTTTACTGTGTATTTATTTATTATTTCTATTATAGTATTCAAGTCTATTATTAAGTGTATTTTTGTTTGTTTAATTAAGTTTTTGACGATTTGAAAGCACTTGTAACAGGTCTATTTAAATAAAGATATTTCTGATTTCTGATTCTGATTCTAATAAATTAACCTCTAGGACATCCAATACCAATCATTTAAACCTCAATTAGGAAGAACACCTTAAAAGAGTGTCAGGGACTTATAAACTTATTCATATATAAATACCTTCAGCGCTATAGGGTCTCTACTCATCGCACTAACGAGCCAGACAAATACCAAAATAAATAAATATGTCGTCCATCCACCATCCACCCGCCATGTTATGTCTTGTGTTAATTGAAACTTCACTAAATCTGAAATGAATGACCTAATTTTTTTCGACTACCGACTTATTAACACAACCGACCACGAGGTTGCTTTTCTCACATACTTCAGGTATATTTGACCATTCTCTAATCTCACTTTAATTTATGATTAACTCAGCCCATGCCATTATCGAATATTAACAGAATCAGTCTACATGGATCAAAATACGTGATTAGTAATTCAGTAATTGTCTAAAGAGTCAATCTGAAGTCAAAAGAGGAAGTTCCATGGAATTAAGTTCGCCATCGGTGTTCAAAACTGAGTGAACCGGAACGCGCCTTTACATGGACAGATGTCAGATCGTCACACAGCCAATCACAGCGCTGAAGACACGCTCCGTTCCGCGCGCCATGATTATTGCGCTTTCCCGCCGTTTTTCACGTTTACTTTTTTATAAGTCATTAAATCTCCCTTCTAAAATTTACACAAGATAAAATTGATTTTCATTTAAACTACCTGGATTTATCCTCGACATGGTCCTAATCGAAGCCGGATATTACAAATTGATTGTAAAACCGATGATTTAACTGGATTTGGTGTTATTGGGTGTTCATTCGCAAGATTTAAAGAAATTTAATGCCGAAAATTCTTTATATGAAGATTACCTTGAGAAGTGCACAAAGCGAAGTGAAACAGGGCTTAAGCTATTTTATTTCTTTATTCTTAACCCAACACTCTAATTCAGGTAGTTTTTTGTTATATTAAGTGTATTTTCAGAAGGTCATTAACCTACTTAGTTTGCCTAAGTTTTCTTTAGCGCATATTATTATTATCTCTTCGCATGATGAACAAGGTTTGAGTTTTATTATTTGTGATTGTGTTTAAGTATAGCTCAGTGCTATTATTAAATTGTAAACTTTTAAACCTATTAATTTGTTAGTTCTTCTTTTATTATTGCGAATTCATGTTTCTAAGTAGGTTTTAATTTGATTGTAAACTCTTGTTAAAGTTATGTTTCATTTATTTGTGTGAAAACGAAATGTTTGATTAGCGTTGTTTTAGCGTTTAATATTTTTTTCTAATGTTTGTTGTTTTTAATAATTTCGCTTTTTCACACACAGTTATATTGTTGAACATTATTTGTTTCTTATTTGTTAGTTATCTGCAACTGCATCAAATTGATTACTTCTTGTAGGTAATACTTATTTGTTAATTGTAACATTATAGATTGGCAATTCGTCTCCCAGAATGTCTGAAAAACGAGATGAGAGGCAGCTAGTCAAGATAAGAGGCAGTTATAAAGGGCAGTTAACTACATTTGTAAAGTATTTGAATGAACTTATTCAACGCGACTCTTTGACCACTCTTCAGGCGAATGAATTGCGAATGCGTTTAGGTAAGATTGAAACAGTTTCTAATAAATATGATGAGGTACAGTTAGAGTTGGAGTGCTGTTCTGAAGATGAAAAGGTTAACTCAGACAGGACAGAGTTCGAATCCTGTTACTTTTCTTCGGTTGCTCAGGCTCAGGATTTGATGGAGCAATTTGAATGTGATCGAGTTAGTTCTAACCATTCTAATAAGGTTCAAAATAACAACTCTCAGCTCGTTAAGTTACCTACTATTCAACTGCCGAAATTTAGTGGATCGTATGATAATTGGCTCGAATTCAGAGATACTTTTACGAGTCTTATTCATTCAAATAGTCAGATTGATGAAATAAATAAATTTCATTATCTTAAGGCATCATTACAAGGTTCTGCTGCTGTAGTGATTCAGTCCATTGAGTTTTCTTCAAGGAACTACAGCGTAGCTTGGAGACTCCTGTGTGAGCGTTTTGATAATAAACATTTGTTAATTCAAAATCACGTTGTATCCTTATTTAATATCGAACCAATCACGAAGGAGTCTTCAACTACTCTAAAACATGTAATCGATCGATTAAATCAGAACCTGCGTGCATTAGAGTCGCTGGGTGAACCTGTGGGTCATTGGGACACACTTCTCATTTATATTGTCACCCAGAAGCTCGACTCAAGGACTTTCCGTGAATGGGAAGAGCACAAAGGTAGGTTAGACAGTAATAACACGATTACATTTTCAATTTTCATACATTTTCTTAGAAACCGGTGTAATTTACTAGAAATTTTAGAATCATCGGGCAACAGTGCCACAAATAAAATCTTCACGCCTGTTAAAACTAAAACAAAGCTTAAATCCATGGTTTCAGTGCAAAACGATAACGTTTCTATTGACAAAGAACGTAATTTTAATTTGAAGTCTTGCCCTCATTGTCAAGATAACCATCATTTAAATAATTGTCCTCAATTTCTAGCTTTAACGAAAGATGAAAGGTTCAAGCTTTTACCGACATTCAAAATTTGTTATAATTGTTTTCAATCAGGACATTACGCCAATCACTGTAAGAAACCAGGCTGCAAGGTATGTAAGCGAAAGCACAACACGCTTATGCATATGGCAGATTTTAATAGGAAGTTGGTTTCGCGCAATATTGATAGCCGTGTTATCCCAGCTGAGACTTCGTCCTCTAGGGCACCTAGTGATAGCGTGTCCCTTTCAGCTAGGGTAGCTTCATCCTTACCTGTGCATAACAGTGAATGTAGTGAGGTATTGTTATCCACTGCGTTAATAAAGTTATACGATGATAAAAATCGTGAGCATTTAGCTCGTGCGCTACTCGACAGTGGAAGCACGTCGTCCTTTTTGACTGAGGCTATGTTTAAAAAACTTAATTTGAATAGTGAGTGTACAGATAAGTCCGTATTAGGCATAAATAATATTACATCTCACGTTAGTAACATGTGTCGAGTGCCTTTCAAATCTTTAAATAATAGTTTCTCTGCAAAGTTGCAATGTTATGTATTGCCTACAATCACAAGTAAATTGCCTAGTCGTTATTTAAGTAATTTCAATATCCCATCGGATATATGTTTAGCAGACCCGCATTTTCACACGCCCGCTTCAATTGATTTAATAATCGGTGCTGATGTGTTCTGGGATCTCTTAGGATCGCAGCGTCGCAAGCTAGGTGAGGGTATGCCATCATTGATTGAAACAAGCCTAGGTTGGATTGTTTCTGGCCCAGTAAATACCAACTTTTCAAACTCACCTATTCAACTCAATAAGGTTTCCAAAGTTAACGACAGCGCACAAGTGCCTGCTCTTTTTGCTTCTGATGGTAGGTCTTATGGGCACTGACTTGTAAATAAATTGTGACGATTAATATCGCAATTTTAATTTGATTATGTTTTTTAAATAAACCTTAAATTAGCATAGTAATTTTAATTTGTTCTTGTGTTTCGTTATAAACAAGTTTACTATACATTTCCAAGGATATTGTAATTAGTCATCGCCTAATTATAGATTTAGATTATTTTCTCCGTGTGTTATCCATCAATGTTATTTTATATTATGTTAGGTTAAGGATGCACAAACTGGATTGGTATGACCATCAGTTATCAACGGAGGTAAATAAATTATAGGCTGACATAATTTTTCGTTGCTTACCTTATTTCGTATAACCAACGTACGCATTTTTCTAATTATTTTCATTATCCAAAAGGTATTTGTTTATTTAGATTATTAGTAGACTTACAAACTACATTTGCTGTTGGTTGAATGATACTTAGGCAGGTAAGTATAACTTGATTTATGTTAGCAACTGCAAGTTGCTAATTGCGCTTAGTTTTATTGTTTTGTTACATCGCGAGTTCATTCGTGACAGACTTTCAGAGAATAGTTCTTTATTATAAGTTAATTTATTAAGTTCTTTTATTTCTCATCATCATTAGGATAATGATTTGTGACTCGCGTTGGTGATCGTTCTCGAAGTTAAACTTTTTTAAAATAGATCGTTTTCTGATCATAAATACAGTCCACTCATCGATAAGTTATTTTTATTTAATTGTTTGTTAAATTCAAAGTTCACACAGATCACAGTCACTGTTAATGAGCAGCTCTTCAGCATGTTGATGGTCAACTATGCATTTCGTCATTTAGTCTACAAGACAGAGGCTGTAGAATCGTTAAGTGTAACATTTTTATTCGTGTGATTTACGTTCAAAGTCATCAATCTAGAATTAGCAGGTAATTTAACGAGCAATAGTTAAAATTCAGCGTTATGCCGAGTCATATCTCGTAGAGGAAAATCCTCCTACACTCACTTACTCATATAATGGTAACTACTAACTAGTTCGTTAGAGCTTTTAGTGTTTCAGGTGTTTTGTCAGATTTATAATTCGCATAGCAATTCATTGGCTGACAGAGTGGCTAATGAAATCATTAATTTCCGTTTTATTCTGCTTCACCTCATTTTGTTAGACTCTGGGAGTCAGGTGTCAAGCCTATTAATTAGGTGTACTATAATTTGTAAAGAGTGTTGGTAAACTGTAATTTGCCCTATGAAGAGCTTAGCACTGGATATACAAATTCAGACCGAAGCCGTGTTGAAGTCTCGACCACTCATCCCTTTTATCATCAAACCCTGAAGATTTGACCCCATTAACACCGGCCCACTACCTTATTGGGCGCTCTTCTGTTCGTCTGCCACACCGGGACTATGGAGACAATCTGAAGTTTAGTCAGCATTATTGAAGAGATAGAGCAGCTTGGTTATCCCCAAGAACGATAACATTTCCCAATTTAAGTCCAGCAGACTCGTAACTCTGTACCCAAGTTCAGGAAGTTCATTACAGAGCAGCTGGCCAATGTTCCCAGAAGACCTTTTAGTCAGATTTGTCCTCTCCCTGTTCCTGTTCCCCACCTATTCCTGTACCGATGAATATTGCTGGAAGACGAGGCTTCCAGCGCCCGGGGGCATGTTCAAAACTGAGTGAACCGGAACGCGCCTTTACATGGACAGATGTCAGATCGTCACACAGCCAATCACAGCGCTGAAGACACGCTCCGTTCCGCGCGCCATGATTATTGCGCTTTCCCGCCGTTTTTCACGTTTACTTTTTTATAAGTCATTAAATCTCCCTTCTAAAATTTACACAAGATAAAATTGATTTTCATTTAAACTACCTGGATTTATCCTCGACAATCGGTGATTACTTTAGTGTGCGTTGAATGACAGATAAATATGAATTCTAGTTCGAAAAAAGATTACCGAACCATTCTACCGCACGAACTCAAACCGTAGCAAAAAATCTTAAGAATCTTTCTCATAAACGCATCTCTGTAATATCGTAATAAAAAAAGGATTACAGTTAAAAAGGGGTAAGAAGATACCCATAGCTGCTCAGTGTTTAAGTTTTGTATTTACTTTCAGCTAACAACTCCTTTCCTCCTTTCTTAATTGTAAGACTGAGCTAATCTTTGAGAGCTTAATTGTCGAGAAAAGTACTAAGAACAAAACCAAGAAACTGTAGTGCCGACGTAGTCTTTTTAAAGAACTGCTGTAAAATCTCAGTAGCTACAAGAGTATATCAGAACAGTTGTAGGATAAAGTTCGGAGAGAGCACGTCAGCCACTGCGATGTACCAAACCAATGAAAACAAGACTTCGTGAAAGAACCGCCCAGCCGAAGTTGTTGAGCAGGAAACATTCAATGATCCCGCTGGGGCGGCCGACCTAACCAAATATTTTCTGTTGCTTGTGACAAACTTTGTCGTTCGTCTTGTGGCGCGATGTTGTATGTTCGTAGCGATGTACAGTCGAATGCTCAATCATGATTGTAGACTTCTCACGGTATGCTTGCAGAACGTAAGTTCACTCTACCCGTACCCAGTATTGCTGAACTTTCTACTAGCTAAACTATCACTAGGTACATACTAGACAGACAGTTTGAAATTATGTGTTACGGTTGGTTTACCACTAGGACTATTTTTGTTTTCTTTATAGAAATAAGAAAAAAATATTGAAATATTTTTTAAAACTTTGTACAAAAAAGCATTAATTACAAGAGCAATAAATAAAAATTTCAAAGGATCAAAACTATCCATTGCATTAAGTTCAGTCAATACTGTAATTATTATGCACCAATCATACTGTTTATAGTTTAAGTCACCGAAATTATACCTAGATAGGCTTATCAATAATTTGGCTATAGGCCTCCAGGGTCAAAACTAGTTCATCTTGGGGCTCAGTTTATACCAGTAATAGCTGTGGGTAACTGTATATTACAGAGCCTCCATTATGGAGGTTTGGTAGGTTTTCTAAAAATAACTTGTACCTACAGAAAAGGGAAAGTTTTGATTAAAGTGGTCTCCAAAGTAGAAGTTCATTCTTTGCATCCTAACTCAGGTCACCAGCTAGTCTCTATCGCACCTACATCGCATAGTATTTAACTATACTTCAATGCGTAGTTAAATACTTTACGTCCATGCGATGAGATGGATAGCACCCGACTAGATATTTAGTTTTGTAAAATTTAACTTCAAGACGAGGAAGCGTAGAGATCCTGCTATAAGTAAGTATATGCGAAACAAAGCCAAATCCTGAGAACAATAACTATTCATTTATTGTTTTCAGGATTTGGCTTGTGTTAGTAATAGGTTAGAAAAAAGTTACTACAAGTATGACGAGAGAATATTGTATGTAGGTAAGTAGTCTTTATAAACCGTCTATAACCAAATAAGCGTAGCTTTCAGGGTATTTGGTTCTTCTAAAATTTAGCCCACACGTCTTTTACAATATGTCTAGGTGCCAATCTACAAATTTGCTTAGTCAAGTTATCTCCAAAAGATCTCTTTACCAACTTTTGAATTTCCAGATTATTCAAGTAACTCCGCGATTTAGCGATTTCGTGAAAACGAAAGTAAGGTCATTAAATAAATATCCCTTCTCTGGAACACCTTAAAAACTCCGCGGTGAAACTTCCACAAAACAAATACCCGGCTCGTTTATGTAATCATTTATTAAAGAGCCAGATACTTCAGATTTCCCGAAAAACTGAACCAAATTGTTCTCAAAAAATGGGAGACTTATTTGTTTTTACGACCACTTAGGATTGTAATTCGAATTCAAACCCAAATAAAAACATTGCGCTGATAAAACCAGGTCACTGAGAATTTAAAGTATATACAACAAATAATAAAACCAAGTTATATAACAAGCATATAAGGTCACGAAATAAAAAAATAGTACAAATGTAAATTGTATTCGTAGTTGACTTTGAAGTTGGCTACACGTTTTCGTACCTAAATTAGCATATTGTTATGAATAGTCCCATTTAGTTGCAATAATGCTTCAACGTGGCAAGAGGTACACATAGGTTTTGTCTTAACTCGGCAGTTAAGAAGTTTACTAGCGGGAAGTTGTTCAGCAGAAGTTCATACGAACATATTTTAGGTACTAAGTTGTTTGGCTTCCGTTTCCGGGATGGAAGAGGGGAAAATGGATAGTTGAGCAATTCGTATTACGCTCGAGTTTACTTGTGATTACTTAATCTGAGACTTATGTTCTACTCCATTGATGCAAAATAATAATAACGATTCTCGCTAACGGTCTATATTTTGAGTTTAGTCTTACTCTGTAAAATGTTTGAACAGAAATAAAGAATCATTGAGGCGCAAAGGTTGGGTTTGAAACTAGTAAACCAGCAGGTTTTTGCCTTTTTATGAGCCGTTTTTTAGTCCTTGTGATTGAAGTAATACTTAATTAAAACCACAACAAACCAAACACAAAAACCAATCATGAAAAACAAATCAATGTATTTAAAAAAATCAGTGATGTTGGCAATGTTCTCAGTAATTAATTAGTTCACGGTAAAAACTCTTTTTTATAACAAGAGCCATCAGTTCATTCAGTTTCAGATATAAAAAAATAGCCCCACAAAAGGTACATGACGTCAATGCACACATGAGAGCCACCATACCCGAAGGCAACGCCAATGGTCCATCAGTTTATAATGGATCAGCGGCCTGAAGGGACATTCCCATTTTATTTTTTAATCCAAAGCTCTTTGTACGCAGACCACCCCCCCGCAACCCCCGCCCGTTTACTGTTGTAAAATACAGTTGGCACTCATCATAAAACTTTCAAAGGAGTTAACTCATGAATCAACCTGTCGACCTGCCAGCCGGAGTAAACCAATTTTTCAATTGTCATATTTTGAGAAGGCAGACGGCTCGAATCCGGAAATAGGTTTACACAAAAGGCACTCAGGCTCTCCGAGACGGTTCAGATATACCCGAACTAGCGAAATGTGTCAAAATCAATTTTCACATTCACAGGTCGCTATTTCCAGTTTAGTCTGAATACCTGTTATAGACCGGGAGTTGGTGTGAGGTTTTCGGTGAATTTGTAATTAGCAAATAGAGGTAAATAGATTACTCCTAGTTAAAATAAGTAGGTAATTAAAGATTAAATTATCATAATTGCAATCGGCCTCAAGGGCTAAGGACCCCTCTGCCTGATGATCTGTGTGTATTTTCCATAAATTTAATATAATTCCCAATACTCGCGTCTTCCGGCAGACGGGAGAAGAACCGCAAGAAGCATCCTTTTACGTACCTGAATGACACGGCAACCACAAATCTCTGTGCATTTACATACTCAATAGTTTAAATGGTTATAGCGCCAAATAAGGGGCGCAAGGCAAGAGCCTCATCCGTTATATAACAGCACACCCTACGTCAACGTTGGGGTGGCTTGGAAATCTGAGTCATCTAAATTTCCTCACGTCTAAATATTTTTAAAATTTTATTTGAGTTGTATCAGACTGCTAGTAGAATTTGGACTGTCTTAGCCTAAATGGCAAACTGTGGGCTAATGATGATAATTATGTAAGCAGACCAGATAGTTCCTCTTCCTACAGCGGTCTATCCAAACCTCATCCAGCTCCCGGTTCCTCGCTGATCGGTCTATTCGCAGAGGGCGGCCGCGACTAGCGCTATATGCGCCGAGATGCAGCGACACCGGTCTGCACTTTGCGATGTGAATATTTAATGGCGCCGGTTATTTCGGCGTCAACTGACTAATTGGCTCGCTGTCCGCTAGTTTAAAAATTTAAGCCAGCTCCCGAACTAGCTGCGCTATCGAACAATATATTTACGGAAGGCCTTGTTGATTATTGCCAGTGTGGAAACTTTTATTAAAAAAACGTGCAAACGTGCAGTTATAATAATAATAGTTATCTTATAATGGCCATGAGATTTCGTTATTAAAAGTATTTTGTTTAGTATTTTAAAAATAAAGATCTCATGCACTGGAAGCAATAATGACAAGTCCTGAATCCGTGATACCAGCAATCTAAGGCGTGGGCTCACTCTGACGATATTAAAAAAAAGGCTCAGAACATATTTGTTTATCAAAACGAAAGTAGTATCCATGGAAGAAGCCTTTTGACGATTAAGTGTTTATACTAGTTATGTTGGAATTTAGGGCATCCACTAAAACCTATTCACTTCCAGATTTAGGTTTTTTTTATATATTGTATTCTGCTTTTTCTCTACAACTGGGAGCTTTTCAAGAAGAAAGTAAAGTAAAGCCATTGGTTTGACATGGTTCGTCTCATAATAACTACAATGAGTTCAGCTACTTTCAAAATACAAACACGTCGCCAAATAGTTCTGTACCTATTGGAATTAAAAATTGTATCTTATTTTGCTTCACTTTTGGCCAATTGTAATATTTCAAAATCCACATTTCAATGCATATTTTACAGAGAAGTCTAGAGGATGGTATTAAAGGAAAAGTTCGGAACAACGTAGCCCTTGAACGATTTCATCGTTTGCGAAATTTCGCTTGTTTCGTTTGTAGAACTTGACTCCAGCAGCCAAAACTATTTGTAATGCAAAAAGTTCGTCCTTCTTGAGATTTAGCTTCAGAACAAGCATTCCGATATTCAAAAATTGAGTAATTCCTTTGAAAATCCATTAGATTAAACAAATGAAATGAATAACTTAATGAGGCCTCTTAAGGCCTCATTAAGTTTTGAATTATATTGCTAAAAAAAAATAAGCAAATAAAGTTATTACCCTTTTTCGGAAGGTAACATCTGTAGTGCCCCGTTATCATAATCACGTGGATCTCCGGAGAACATAACATAACCCAAATACCCACCAGGCAATATAAATCACAACAATTTATTTAAATATTGTACTCGTATAAATGCTCCCGAACAGGGTAGTCGAAAGCCCGCTGATTGTTGTAAACACTAAAAAAAATTGTACAGTATGCGCTGCAGGCTGTAATGCTCTAAGCCACTATTAAATCAAGTTTCAACCACAAGTTTTTTCAGTGTAATGTGAAGCACTTCACAATTGGAAATATTTTTTTATGAATTCCAGTTGCGGTTTTCTAGTTTCTCAATTTCAGTCCAACATTTCTATGGCATTAGCATGAATCACTAGAAACTTCAGGTCAACAAAGTGAAAAACCTCTTGAAAGAGAATCCGTAAAGTTCCATTACAAAGCATAGTGCTCGCTCAAACACCAAACAACAATGCACCCCACGAATATCATATTGCAAAATTATTATTTCTAATATTTGCCAGAAGCAAGTTGAAAAAAGCAATCAATGAATAATTGCTAAGCAAATCACGTTCTTTCGATTTAAACGTTGCATGAGCTTCTTTTTGTGGCCGCACCGGCGTGTGGAGCTCGGAGGTTGCGTTTGTTTTTGCGACCGCGTTGAATGCGCTGCTCCTGTTTCTAAGTAATTAAAAACATTTCTGGGGTTCCGTATATATGCGAATGCGGCCGTTTAACATGGTAATTCGTTTGTTTTGTATAATATTAGCGGTTGTGTGTAAAGCTTTATGGACTGGTACCATGGTGTATGAATGATCTACCTATTTATTTGATATGTTACTAACGTAAAACTTTTAGAAAAAATAGACTACGAAATACATATTTTGAAAAACGAAACTAAATATTTTTACCCGACTACGGCGAAGGAAAAAGGAGGGTTATGATTTTGTGGGCCTATTTTTTGGGTTATATTTATTTATGGTTGTCGGTTTATACTCGTATGATTTAGACTTGATCAAAACTGCCGGATAATGTTTGTGCAAACGTTCATACTATACAGCTAAACTTTTCACAGTTTTCAAAGTTCACATACAGGCTGTAACTATACTTTCGCATAATTACTAGATTAAAGGACAAGTAGGATTTACGAAATTATGCGCGCTCATGCAAACGTTACTAGTATTTTAGCATTGTTCTCTAGCAATTGTTTGTAAGCAAAGCAATGAGCAAAAGCTATTATAATTTGCGGCATCAATGACGTCAAAACCTTCGATTGGCTAAAATACTAATTTATTAAAAAAGCGAACCCAACCATTTCCAAAATAAAAAATGCGTAAAGATAAACGCACGTATTCAGATTTCATTGAATAAAAACGCCGATGCTCATCTGAATATTTGTGAAGCAAGGAAAACCTCGCCCCGAGAGCGGGTTCCTACTTGACCGGTTTCCGTTCCATAAGCCTGTATTGAGTGATTTGGATGTTTGTTATTGTTAAAGTCAGATGGTGCAACCCACCCTTAGACTTGATCAAAACTGCCGGATAATGTTTGTGCAAAACGTTCATACTATACAGCAATTTTTTTAAGTTTACATCCAGGCTGTAACTCTACTTTCGCATAATTACTCGATCAAGGGACAAGACAAGTATGATTTACGAAATCATGGGCGCTCATGCAAACTTAACCACTAGTATTTTAGCATTGTTCTCTAGCAATTGTTTGTAAGTAAAGCAACGAGCAAAAGCTATTATAATTTGCTGCATCAATGACATCAGAAGCTTCGATTGGCTAAAATTCTAATTTGTTAAAAAAGCGAACCCAACCATATCCAAAATAAAAAATGCGTAAAGATAAACGCACGTATTCAGATTTGATTGAATAAAAACGCCGATGCTCATCTGAATATTTGTGAAGCAAGGAAAACCTCGCCCTGAGAGCGGGTTCCTACTTGACCGGTTTCCGTTTCATAAGCCTGTATTGAGTGAATTGAACGTTTTGATCAATTGCGGGAGGCCGGCTCGGCCCGGAGTTTTAATGCTTACCTTTCGAATGTCAATGCGAAATGTTTGAAGGGTTATTCGGAATTTTCTTGTTGGTCCACGTTTGTCTAACTTCTACATACAGTGCAATTTTGATATCATGAGTTAGTATTTTAGCATTATTCTCTAGCAATTGTTGGTAAACAAAGCAACGAGCGAAAGCTATTATAATTTGCTCCATCAATGACGTCAAAAGCTTTGGCTAAAATTCAAATTTGTTAAAAAAGCGAACACAACCATTTCCAAAATAAAAAATGCGTAAAGATAAACAGATTTCATTGAATAAAAACGCCGATGCTCATCTGAATATTTGTGAAGCAAAGAAAACCTCGCCCCGAGAGCGGGCTCCTACTTGACCGGTTTCCGTTTCATAAGCCTGTATTGAGTGAATTGAACGTTTTGATCAATTGCGGGAGGCCGGCTCGGGCCGGAGTTTTAATGCTTACCTTTCGAATGTCAATGCTGAAATGTTTGAAGGGTTATTCGGAATTTTCTTGTTAGTCCACGTTTGTCTAACTTCTATGTACAGTGTAATTTTGAAAATCATTCAGGGTTTTTGGCTAACATATTTTCACCTAGAATATGTACGTGTAATATCTCATGATCCTAATCATTTTACGTACTTCAGGGAAAATACCTCTTCTTTTTCTAAAAATAGGATAGTAATCAGGGAGCATGAGTATCTTACTTCCTTTTGTTATACTTTTCGTTATTAATTAGCTCCAATGATTATGAAATAAAAAAAGACCATTTATGTTTTTCGATGTGCAAAAAAAAAAGTTTACCAAATAAATATTTCATACTAACTACTAAATACCTAGGCTTTTAAACAGAGCCCCCATTGTTAAGTATCTAATACTGATTGACATAGGTACTTTACTCATTCTTACTGAGCAAATACAACACAATACATCTCCTTTAATAAAATAATAATTAATTTGAATAAATGTTTTTTTCTTTCTTTCTTTTTTTTTTTTTCAGAGGTTTTTATTTTGGCAATTTTGGTAAAAATAAAGCGTCTACTTGTTGCCGTTATGAATACTGAATAATAAAACGAAAAAAAGAACACGGTCATTGTATCGAGCCCCATTAATATATATATTTACATATTTTTAATTTTCAGTATTTGTTGTTATAGCGGCGACGTAACTTGTAAAAATGGCAGCTTTCTAGCTATCACGGTTTAGGCGATACAGCCTGTTGACAGACAGCTAGACAGACAGCGGAGGCTTAGTAATAGGATTCTGTTTTTATTTTTAGGTACAGAACCCTAAAAAGCTCTACCAATCAGTGGGAAATCTCTTAGGGCTTGTGGCTCCATCGCTCTAATTCCCCAACTGTTTGAAACCAATTCATCAAGCCCTCCATTGACACGACGTGCTATAACAGAATAACTGACAGCGGACGATGGACTTGACCACATATAGAGCGCAGACCAAACACCAGCTGCCGAACCATTGTAACTTTTATATCCATTCGCCCTACGACCTAATATTGCGTGGAACATAGACTTATCCCACCGAAGCCCGAACGACGTTATCGTCATCCAGATTTTGAGTGAAAACCATTTAATTATTATGTGCAAAAGGTTTATTTTTGTATAAATTGAAACAATTAAGTGAAGGATTGATTTAGACTGTGATTTTGCGTAGACCCTCGTATCGGGCTAAGGTACAAGCTTAATTAAACTGTCAAACGTCAGCTAGCGAGGTTAGTTTATTTATCTAAATCAGAGGCAAAATGGAATTAGGCAGGTCAAAGATTAAACAGTGCCACATTCACGACTAACTGCTACTAAAATAATTATTTTCTCTAAAATAGTTCTTATGGGAAAAGTTCACTGCCATAGAGTTTAACAAATTCTTAAATAGGTATAAGTTAAGAAACCATTTAATGAAATGTGAATTATTTCAAACTATGAGTAACACCAGTATGACAGTGTTAAGGTTGCTGGGCGATTTAAACTTTTGTAATATATATTTACCCAAAGTTGGGGTTAAAGGATTTGAAATACATACAACAGTATCAGATTCTTTATTAATTACTTTTTTAACGCAATTTTAACAATAAAATGTAATTCTAGTAATTACAAATGTTTATTACTTACTTTGAATAAATTGTTTCTTATAGTAATTAGCAAACGATCATCAGCTATCCTCTAAAAATAACGACAAAGGTACCTACTTAAATTAACATATAAGTAAGCCAGATTGGAAGGATTTTTATCCACTTACTTTCGTTCTTACCTCATTTTCCGCTCGAGTATCAGTAAACGATACCGAATCAATCAAATAATCCTCCCCGGTAACACATTTAGAACAACCGAAACCTTAGCTAACAAGAATTGACAACTCGATGCTTACCGCGCCACTAGAACAGCCTCCACGCTGCTAGACAGAGACGGTTCTATCTATAAATAATGAGTTGGACAAGGACAGGGAAAATCCCCCATTACAAACTGCAAAGCCTCCTCATTGATCACAGACGCGCAAAGCCTTTAAAAAATCCGGCAATTTATTTAGTCGGTAACAACAGCTTACTTGAACGGACCGTCTGGGAAATAAAAGGCACTGTGATCTATTTTAATATTAGGCCATTTTCGGTCAGGGGTTTTACTTTTTTTACAAACAGTAAACAGTAGCTGTACCTATTCACACTCTTATAACAAATTACAGATATGATTCTCTATTTTGTATAGGGTTGTTCAGAGCACGTAGCCAATTATGATAAGTTAGCAAGTTTTTTGTACCGTACATAATATCTGCAAGTTCATAAGATCTCAGCTTATGCCAGCAGGTTCATGCAATGGATCGCAGATACTGGTTGACTAATGTGTGACAAGAAATGAGTGACAAAATGATTTCCAAGGGAAAGTTATAAAAAACGAATCATACTCATTCCACAAAATGTTTGTTGACGAAGCATTTGCATAGAATAATGCAAATGCTACGGCCGTATAGTAATAATATAAAATAGCACATTAAATAAAGTACCTACTTACTACCTATATAGGTAGTCAGCAAAAAAATTACAGGTAATTTGAAAGAAAATTAAAAAAATAAATATAAAGTCACTTTTTGTCCGCATAAGTTCCCACATACAGTATGCTTCGAAAATGAGAAGCGAACACTCGATAGTTCGTGGTAGGACGTCGTCAAATGCGGTTGTTTCAACCACACAGTGAAGTTTAAGTCTCATTAGCTGCGAATTTATAAACATGGTGCAACTTGCTTAACGAGTTGTGCGGCATTAATCACATCGGGGCACGCGTTGGCCAAACACATAAGCTCGGTTGCTATTCTTATTAAAACAAAGTTATTCACCTTGCTTTTAATGGGCATGTATGGAAAAATATGTGTTCCGATTTTTGAAACAAAGCCCGAGTTTAGGATTTTTAATCAGCAGGTCGCAAGCGAGACTTTAAACATTTACGAAACTGATAAATAAGCTGTGGGTGCCTTTTATAACTGCTAGATTATAAAAGGCACCAACAATGCTGTCTTGAAACAAGCCACGTAAGAGTTCTGAATAGGTTGCTTGGAATAATTCACCTCAAGTCTGTTTTGTTGCTTGTATTCACCAATCCAAAAAGTGTTAGTTTCCCTTAGTGAGTGCCACTTGCGTGGGAATGTTTCCACAGTGAGGGTTGCACAAGACTGAGCGCAGTGGAAAGTGGAATCAGAAGAGCGGGCCCTAGGCGCTGCTAGAGCAAAATCGGGACAAATTGTTAGGATGATGATGAATATTCACAAACTCTCTAAAAATGAGATATTTTCAGCAATTGAAATATATATTTTTTAACACTGTAAATTAAAGAGACATGCAAAGATTCTTAACTGAATAAACACACACATTACTAACCGTCCAATTGACACGGATACTGGTTGCAAATAGATTATCCAAATGGATGCGGTTTAGTGCACATTACGGGGGCTGAACTTGTATTATTGTCACCGTATCATAGTGATTATCTTAAGGTCACAATATGTCTTGGAATATTGTAAACTGTCGCGACATCTGTTTACATTCGACGCGTCTTGCACAGTTTGTTTTAGAAATAAAGCTTATTGTTGAAACCTACATGTTCACTGTTCAGTAATAAGAACACAGTAGTTTTTATATTTAAATTTTATCTTTTTTGACACACTCTGTGTTTATCTGTCATCTTCTACTTCCTTGTAATAAACAACTATTATAGTCGTCTTAATTCCACATTTGTTATTTTATTGCTATTACCTAGTAATAGAAGGTTATGGGACCTTAGTCTGACGACATAAAAGTATTGTACGTGAAATTATAAAATTATGGAAGTCAACGGGATACTTCGAGAACAGCCGGCCACAACCAGCGGCTTGACAGCCCCCAGCGGCTCGTCAGCAATCGTCGTCGCCAGTGGTACGCCGAGCTTCGCCAAGCTACAAGGCAGTAGCAACTACGCTACCTGGAGCTTTGCCATGAAGATGTTCCTCATTGACAGTGACCTATGGGACTGCGTCACTCGCCCTGCTCAAGAGGTAACGGACTTTGTACGCAGAGATGCCAAAGCAAGATCAAAAATTTGCTTAAATATATGTGAGCATCTATACCCCATAGAGAACTACGTGAATGATATTCGTCGCGTGCACCAAGAGCTGATTGCCATTCAAGCTGGCCTAGATGATGAACTGGTGGCTATTATTATGCTGACAGGACTCAGTGAAAGCTACGGTCCTATGGTGATGGCATTTGAGCATTCTGGCGCACCTATGACCACAGATACCGTCGCATCTATGCTTCTGAAGGAAGGTCATCGTGATTTTCCCTCATCCCAAGCATTGGCATCGAATGTAAATAGTGTGCGTGTGCCCGTGCGTGTTTCTTGTACTTTTTGTAAAAAAACAGGTCATGTAGTGTCTCAGTGTAGGAAACGGCAAAACAAACACAAAAAGTGTACACCCTCATCATCTCATTCATCACATAACATAAATTACACATCTGAGGTTACACTTTCATCTTGTTTCAATGCTTATCCTACAGGTTCATCCTCCTCAACTACCGAATGGTTTATCGACTCTGGAGCTACAGCTCATATGTCAAACAAGAGGGATTGGTTTCTGAACCTCAAACCGGAGACCAAACCGATAACTGTGGCCAATGGTAATCAGATTACATCTGAAGGAAGAGGTACTGTGTCATTACAAGTCTCTAATAGGGTTAAGCAAATTTCCGACGTCTTATACGTTCCTGAGTTAGCTACTAATTTATTATCAGTGCGTAACTTAGTACAAAAGGGATTTGTTGTAATTTTTTCACCAAAAGGCGCATCAATTCTTCAAAAAGAAGATTGCAAAGTGTCAGGAAATGTCGTAGCGACAGCGTCAAATTGTAAAGGCATGTACAGACTAGATTTGTCAGAGACACAAGCCTGTCTGACACAAAACAGCTATGAGTCTGCTATACTGTGGCATAGACGATTAGGACACTTACATGCTAAGGCCTTAAATATTTTAAAAAGTAGAGCACTAGGTTTAAGTTTTTCGTCCAATAGTTTCAATATACCTTGTGTCCCATGCTTACAAGGTAAAATGGCTAAAAAACCATTTAAAACTTCTACAAGTAGGTCTAAAGCGAAACTAGAATTAATACATTCTGATCTCTGCGGACCAATGAGCACGCATTCATGGGGTGGCGCTTTATATTTACTTACATTTACAGATGACTTCACGCGTAAGACTTTTGGCTATATGCTAAAGTCGAAAAGCGAGGTTTTCAAAAAGTTCGTAGAGTTCAAAAGTCTTGTAGAGAACCAAACTGGCTTGAAAATTAAAACTTTTCGCTCCGACAATGGCACAGAGTTTGTAAATAAGTTTATGACTCAATTTCTTAAAGAAAATGGCATTATGCACCAAACTACAGTGCCGTACACACCACAGCAGAATGGTGTATCTGAGCGAGTCAATCGCACAGTAATCGAAAAAGCAAGGTGTATGTTGCAAGACTCTGGACTACCCAGAGCATATTGGGGTGAAGCGGTCTCCACCGCTATTTATCTCAAAAACGTCTCTCCTACTCAGGCACTAAATAATCGAATTCCTGAAGAACTTTGGTTTGGTAAGGCAGTAAACTTATCTCACTTAAGAGTTTTTGGATGTGAAGCTCATGTCCTTATTCCGAAGGAAAAAAGGAAGAAGCTTGAATCAAAGACCAAAACCTGCATTTTCGTGGGTTATTCAACAGAAACTAAAGGTTACCGTCTTGTTGATCCTAGGAATCCCAGGAACATAATTGTTGCCAGAGACGTCGTCTTCGTCGAAGACAAGTCACCACACACGAGATCTGATGCAGAAGCTACAGGCCAGACTCCGTCGCCAGACTCCGTCACCAGTACATCTTGAAGTGGTGATACCTGTTACCCCAGATTCATCTCCAATACCAGAGCCCTCACTTGGCCAAGCCGATGTCATATGTCAACCTCCAGAGCCAGCTTTTATAGAACCTGCAGCTCCACAACCAGAGCCCGAGGTATTTATAGAAGCAGAGTCTGAACATACAAGAGAGCCTTCACCCGTGTCTGAAAGACGTTATCCTCTCAGAGAACGGCGTGTACCACAAAGGTTTCCTGATGATGAGACTCTCTATCTGACATCAACTGAATTTGAACCAGTTACTTTTAAGCAAGCTATGGACGAAGTCTATAAAAATGACTGGAAAACGGCGATGGACTCTGAATTTCATTCTCTCATGAAACATGGGACTTGGGAATTGGTTGACCGGCCTAAAAACAGGAAAATTATAAAGAGCAAGTGGGTTTACAAAATTAAGAAAGATACTGACGGGAATATTGTCAAATTTAAAGCTAGACTTGTTGCGAAAGGCTTTACACAAGTCGCAGGACTGGATTATGGAGAAACTTTCTCTCCAGTAGCCAGATTGTCCTCCATTCGCCTATTACTAGCCTACGCCGTCAAACTTAATTTAGATATCGATCATTTGGATGTTGAAACTGCATTTCTTAATGGGGATCTAGAAGAAGAAATCTATATGGAGCAACCAGAAGGTTTTTCAACTGACAAGTCAAAAGTGTGTTTATTGAAAAAATCACTTTACGGACTCAAACAAGCACCACGTCAGTGGAATAAAAAAGTTTGTGAGGCCATGAACAAACTTTCTTTCAAACGAGCAGAAAAAGAACATTGCATTTACTTCAAGCAAAGCAACAACAAAATACTCATAGTCGCAGTATTTGTTGATGACTTTTTTATCTTCTCGAACTGTAAGAAGATGAAAGATGTTTTTAAGGATCAACTCAAGAAGTTCTTCACTATTAAAGACTTAGGGTCAGTCAAAGATTGTCTTGGTATGAGGGTCACCAGAGACGGAAATACGTTGTCACTTGATCAGACCAAATATATCGAACAAGTTATCGCTAAATTTGGTATGACAGATGCCATCCCTGTATCAACGCCGATGGAAACCAGTGTCAAACTAACACTACCAAACAAAGACGATGAACTTGGCTTGGAGATACCTTATCAGCAGCTTATTGGTTCCTTAATGTACATCTCCATTGGTACAAGACCGGACATAGCACATACAGTCTCTGTCTTGAGCCAATTCAATACACATTACGGGGAGGTACATTGGAAGGCCGCTAAGCGTGTCCTTCGCTACCTTAAAGCTACCAAGGATATAAAGTTGACCTTTAACAATCAGTCAGAAATGATCGGTTACTCTGATGCAGACTACGGAAGTAACATAATAGACAGACGTTCTTATACAGGATTTGTGTTCAAGATGTGTGGATCTTCAGTCTCGTGGGAATCGCGCAAGCAACGTACTGTAGCGCAATCCACTACTGAGGCAGAATATATGGCCGTTAGCGAAGCCAGCAAAGAAGCCATATATTTTCAATCACTCATCAAAGAAATATTCACCACATCTCCACCAATCACGATCATGTGTGACAATCAAAGTGCCATCAAACTCACGCAAAACAACAGTTTCCATGCTCGCACTAAACACATCGACATTCGCCATCACTTCATTCGCGATTCCATTGTACAGAAGCGGGTTCATGTCGATTTCATCTCCACAAAACATATGACAGCTGACATTCTCACAAAGCCATTACCTAAACTGAGACACTACCAGTGCCTGTCCTCTTTAGGTTTAACTTAGGTCTTAAGTTTTTATAAGCCAGTTATTGAGTTTGTCTGTATTGTATTTGTCTTTTGTTTAGTTTAGTGTGTAGTTAGTTAATTGTAAAGTTTAGTGTGTAGGTACTTTGTTATATGTTTATACAGGGTGTTCTTATTACGGGGAGGTGTTGAAACCTACATGTTCACTGTTCAGTAATAAGAACACAGTAGTTTTTATATTTAAATTTTATCTTTTTTGACACACTCTGTGTTTATCTGTCATCTTCTACTTCCTTGTAATAAACAACTATTATAGTCGTCTTAATTCCACATTTGTTATTTTATTGCTATTACCTAGTAATAGAACTTATTTATCAAACGAATGTAGTCACGGCTAAGAAAAATTCTTGACAGTACTAAAAAAATCTTAATTACCACCATTCGAGGCCAAACGCAGAGTGGGGCGCCCACCCGCAAGGTGGACCGACGACCTGATAAAAGTCGCGGGATCCCGGTGGATGCAGGCCGCACGCAACCGGGCGCTCTGGAAATCAATGGGGGAGGCCTATGTTCAGCAGTGGACTTCTTGCGGCTGATAATGATGATGATGATGATGACCTAATGAGTCCGAGTTTATTATGCTCTAGCGTCCTAAAAGGTTAGTTCTTCAGATTAAGAAAAATATAATGAATCAAATGATTATTTCTTATCTAGGACGCATTTCATCTTTAGCACAGAAATTCAATGTGCAAATTGTAGTGTTTTCGGCCAATAAAACATTAAAATGAGGGACACCATCACATACGGTCTGATTAAAACTAACCCCATCTAAGATGGAAGCATTCATGTATCCTTTAAAAAGATTGAAGCATTAAAAAAGCCCCAGATATGGTGTGAAACGGGTGCGTATTGGTTGATTCATTCATTCATTTGATATATTCATTCATTTGATATATTTTCATTTCAATAACGTTCATGAGATGATATAATAAACGTTTGGTATAGCAACTCTTCGAATAATTTTCTTCAACATAACGTTCATTTCATATAATGCATCAAATGATATAACGTCATTTAAGATAACAATCAGCACGCCTAACAACATTTAATATAAACTTAGTATAAAGCACATTTGATGTAATTTTGTTTAATCTAAATTGCATTGCATATAACCTTCATATGAAATAAATGTCTTTTTTATAAAAGCTAATTGGTATACTTGTCTGCCCTATACTCGGGTCGGGGCGAAACCGACACGGATAGATTAGGTTAGAAGTTTTAAGGCGGGAGCGAAGCGTAGCGAAGCTCCCGCCTTAAACCTTCGTGGTTATTTTTTTTTTAAACCCTAAAAACGACTTGCTTGATTTGCTTGCTGCTTGCGTTGAACCCGTAGGTACTTTTTATGATCTTTAAGAATGTGTATTTATTTATGTGGGTACATATTCATAAACAATCTTAAGATTTATGACAATAAAGTTTATGGTATTTGATGGTTAGAACATTTATTTATATATCATATAAATGGTAGTTGTTTTGGATAGTATACCATGTGAGCTTTATATCAAACGTTTATTATATCAAACAATTTTATATCAGTTGTCCGTTATACGTTTCAAAATTATTTCATTTGAAATTATATGATTCGTTCATTATACGGAATGAATAATTATATCAAACGTTGGTATATCATACGACTGTATATGTTCTGAGTGATATACGATTTGTTGTTATATCATACATTACACACCCGTGTGAAACAGGCTTATTGAATCAGAATATTCCAAATTACACTATAGTACGATTAATAATTGTAGTCAGCGAAATGACAACTTCAACAGTGACTGATACAAAAAAGGGTGACCCGCTACAATAGTGACGTTCGGCAATCACTAGACTAAGACATTTAGTCATGATTTATTTTATGAGGTATCAAAGCCTTTTTTAAATAATTGTAAATATTTAATAGTGTACAAAACGAATTAAATAATTACGATTTAAGAAATACGGGCCCTACCTCCATATTAAAACTTCTCACTAAAAAATTATAACCATAGCTGGAAAAAAAATGTTCAAAGAGGTTCAGGGGAATTAACACTTGAAAGTCAGCAAAATACAAGTAATAGGCATGACGAACAATTTTGAAATCTTCTTTCGTGATAAAGGTACACATGTATTGTATACTAAAAAAGCTTTATTTCGGTTTCAAAGGTCAGTTTAACAAAGTTTGAGGACATTCTTCTAGTATTTTATCAACTGCGCTCGAAAAAGCTCGCAGGTGTCATGGCGTCCGTGCGACGTAACTCTTATGTAAACATCACGTGTCTGTCAAACTCACTTGTATGAAATACGACAGTGACATTTGTTGATTTCCATAAGAGTGACGTCATAGTGCGTGATTGACGTTTGAGTCAAAATGGCGAATTGCAGTTTTTTATCTTTTTACTTTATCGAAAATCTGATTAATCTCAGATTTTAAAATAAAACTAAATGTGTCTTTTAAATCCTTTTAATATGTATTTTCCCCTAAGATATTCAAATCGTTGATTATTTGATACTGTCGTCATGCCTATTATATACGTTTTTATTCGTTACGGTTGCTATTGATTCCGACTCCGATTCTGAATTCATCTCTTCATGATAGTCCATACTATTATTATTTGATTCAAAAATAAGTAAACCGGAATCTACAAAACCTTCATCACTGCCTATTGTATATGAAATTATAAGGCGTCGTCCTTTGCCGGTTGGGCCCTTTAGGCCTGTAGTCAAACCTTTAGAAAACACTTGTATGGAAGATTCTACTGTTGTATCCTCCCAAACTTTTCCAGTTGTATGACCTGTTAATAAACGAAATTCTTACCTGTAATTAATATAATACAGAAACAAAACATTTTGAAACTGAAAATCTATTTACTAAATACAGTTTACCGAAATACCTCTATGTCTCAAAACGAAAGTCTGACCAGTGTGTGTTGCCAGTAATGACATATGGAAGTGGGACGTGGTCATTCACTACGACTTTTTTGCCAGGCTGTAATGTCGACTAACGTTTAATTGTAAAAACTCGATTTACCACATCACTATTTATTTGGGACTGAAAACCTGCCACACTGAAAATGTCATTTCACTGACTACAATTAAAAATCCGAGTATACATAAATCGCATCCACGATGACGGTCAAACTATTCGTAGAATGTATGTCCCTTAACTGTGACATACATTCCCCCATACAAAAGGGGGTTCCGTCGTAAAAAAAGGTTCCCTTTCCCATTGTGACCTTACCACTAAAATCCGTAGTATGTAATTAGCAACGGAATTTATAAGCTCGGCGTAACTTGCGGTGCGTTAACGAGTTGTGCGGAATTAACCACATAATTGCGCACCCTAAACTCGTGGACACATATTTCCTTGCCCCGTTTGTTTAAATTTACGTAATCATATGGGACATTATGATGTGCTAACTTTTTTGCCATTCTCATCTCACTTCCGTCATTTGTGTACTGTTGGTGTAAATGTGCAAACATTTTAAAGCTTTGTTGTTAATCACAAAAAACTTATTCAAGAAAAAAGCTATTTCACAAAAAAACTTACGTTTAGTTTTGCTAAAAATGTTCAATGTTTTATTGCTTCAAATAAAAGCTTGCTAAAAATTGCTTAATTGTAAAGATCCAACATCTAATAAAAAAATATTATTATGTCAAATACAATAGAACAACAATGGCAAGCAAACATGATGTCGCACCAGCAGAAAATCTATTTTTTTATCCCTACGCCATCGTAACGGAGTTAAAAATGCCTTATTCAGGTAATAGTCACAACGGGTAACATCAGATACTTATCTAGAACGTTGTTTGTACTAACACCAAAAACGATATGGATTTGTGATCAGTATTGCTTTGATGTCTTCGTTGATTTTTTCTTCTAGGGCCTAGCCGAATATCTACGGCCGTATTTGCTTGTTGTCATAGTCAGATGTGAACATCTTATTATTATTAACTTAAGGTTGAAATTAATGGCAACATATCACTATTTTAATGTTCTTGTAAGAGGTTGTGGTCAGGGGTCTTTAAACCGTTTTAGAAGTTCAAACAGAAGCCACAAAAGTTACAACCCCAAATATTTACATTTTCGTTCGCCAGTGAAATGGCACATCCCAAAAATGTAGCCAGTAACGAACTCGTTGGCAAACTTTAAGGCATGCGACAGTTTCATCAATCTTGGCAATCAAAGAAACAACTATTTTACGCTGACCTCCGCCCGGATTCCAGCCCTTTACCTTCGTTAAGGAAGTGGGGAAATTAAGGAAAAGCCGAAGTGCCTTTCTAAGTTGGTCGCGCCGTACTCATTGTTGTTGAGGAAGCTTTAAGCGGAGTCAACTTCTCGGCCGGTATTCTGACAGCGCTAACTGATGGTTTAATAAATTCTATCATATTAATTGTGTATAGCCTTTGTGAACTAAACACCTTTACATTATTTGCTGGCTAAACTTTTCTTGATTATATTAAGGCAGTTCAGTTTAACAACAAAAAGTTTGTTTGGCAGCTTGGCCACAAGCGATAATCACTGAGTGTTTTTTAACACTCGGAGTTCAATATTGCTACGCTTTCGGGCTACAAAAGTCGCACATGGTTTAAACGAGCATAGTTAGATTTTCCATTACGCTTCCAATGACCGCCCGATTCTAACTTGATATCATGTCATATTTCGAGTGCAATTACGTAAAGTTTTTTTTGTGATAAAATAAGTTTGGCCAATATCTGGCTACGTTTTGACCTTTTGAAACGGAATCTGACACTACTAACTTAGGTATTAAGATTGAGGTTTACTAAGAATTGTCTAGTAATAAGCGTTATATCTCAGAGACGTACTCCAAGTGCTTCTCCGAGATTGAGATGGGTTTATTAATACAAGTACGACTCAGAGTGTGACATTAGAAGCTGGAGCGAAACTGGGTGCAGATTACCACATGCCGACTGCGCCGGGACATTTGTGCTTTAGCTGGGGTTACCCAATGCCGCCGACATGTCGGTATCTTAAATTAAATCTCTAAAATTGGTATTACGAGCAACAAAGAGCTGATAGTTTACAAATAAGTCAATTGCTGCCTGACATTGCAGCTATGTCTCCAACTGAACGGTGTTGAATGCTGATGTGCTTTTGTTCTTCAACTGTAGAGCCCTAAAGGGTTAGTAATAAAATTATATCTTGATTTATAACATCATACACAGACAGCCATATTCACAGTGATAAAAAGAAATTATGAAACAAAACAAAAATGAAATCAAACCTAAAACGAAGTTTTCAACAACTGACAAGAGTACAAAATGTGTCTTGTCCTGTCCAGTATTTCACATATAGACAAAAACTTCTTCTTGCCAGCTTTGAGTTTAAGGTGACTTTTATGTTATGGAGATGCCCCACACTTGGTGCATCAAATATATTTACGCAACCTTCTACAAACATGCATAATGCACTTCAGGGTACTGAGTACACGTTGAATTTATTCAAATGATATAAAAAAGTTAAGTTAACAAAAGTTGATTTCAACCGAAAATTATTTGCTCTGAATTTATTGTTTCACATAGATACGTACATACGAGTGGTTTGTTTATTTTGTAAATAATTACTTTTACGTATATGTTGTCATGTCATTTTCATTACAATTTATATTTTAACTACCGAGTTTCTTTCCGTCACGTCAACACGTCCGAACCGGTGTGGTAGAATCACAATTTGTTTCATTTTTATGTTGTGACTTGTCATTAGTGCTTTTTAATATGTTTACATGAATAAAGATTATTTTTACTTCACTTCACTTTATTTTTATGAAGGAAAATGCATCGTTTAATTTTCTTCATACTAGTATGATAGGAGCATTGGAGAACACGCTGCTAAAATCAACGCATTAATTCCTAGCAACTTGTTAGCCCCGGAGCTGCGCCGCTGCCTCTTAAGCGCCAACAAATACAATAAACTACTTGAAATTTTAATAAACTCGTTTAGAACCCAGCCACTGTGCCTTTTCTAAGTAAGATAAGGATTTTGTGAGCGTTGTTGTGTGAACACAGGGAATATCAGGAATTGAATGTTATTTCGCTGGTTCTATGATAATGTGAAGTTGAGTATAGTTAGATTCACTGCGATGACGGACGCACTGTTAACTTTTCGGAAATGTTTTGACAATGTATTGTCTTAATTTTTGTTATTTTTTTTGTGATTTTTCTCGTCGGTTTAATTTATAAGTTTAATATAAAAAAAGGCAAACATAGTGCCGATGGTTGAAGGGTTATACAACTAGTGATAAACGCTATTGTGAGATGTTATGAAGCCACCCCAAAGGCTCCGGTTAGGCTTAATAAATGACATCTAGCCAAAATGCTTTACGTGCCTTCCAGAGCACGGATATGCTCTAAAAATACATAACTGAATTTCGATGGGTGGCTGAATAACGGCAATTGTTACTGATTACCCGTCGCCCCTGAGCCACGGGCAAGCCCAGCTAAAACGTGGTTCAAAATCGGCCAAAAAGTAGCACACTAACATTTTGCTAGCCAACACTAGGTTAGTAAACATTTAATATTGATTTTGGCTGGTGTAATTCCTAAAATGTAAGTACGATCAGGTCTGATGTCTTTTGAAAACGAATTTCATGCATTAATAATTCAACTTGTTTAGACTCACGATGTTGGCTCTGCTGGTTCCATCGTTTGTTGACATAACGTGTAATAATATTACCTCGAAATTCAATTTTAAAAATTACTTACAGTAAAAAATCCGCTCACCCCACGTTATCCGAGCAGCCATCAAAATTTAATTTTGTAGAAAGCGCACTTCCTGAGTAATGTATGCCGAATGCGCGCTCGTAGCGTCGTAGCGCGGCGCGCCGTAGTTGGTCTCGTCTCGTAGCCATAACGACTCGCTCGTAGCTCGTAGATCCCGGTTTCTTATTTAGGGCGTAGCGCACGTCTCGTAAATTATCTTTGTCATTAACTTTTATGCTTCATGCCGTGTTGAGGATGCGAAATACATTTGCCCAAATTAGCACTGGTTACCGGATAATTCGTGTCGTAATTCAGTTGTACCGGTTCTCTAAACTGACTATTATCTCTCTGCTTTACTCTTTAGTCAAACAAAATAGTATAATGTGTTTAGTTTCAAGCTAAAATTAGTGACTACCCCCCTTATTCATAAAAACGAACGCAACGCTAACGCATTGTTTAAGCTATTGACGTGTTCTGTCACTTTCTCGCAAACGGCGGCAGCAACAAGAATGACAGTGACAAAGCGATACAATAGTTATCGTGTTCTATAAGAGCTGTTTAAGTTTTTATGAATAAAGGGGTATTATATGTTTACGCTTACTTTATATACATATATATACAGAGGGCGCTGCTGTGCGCGGCAGTTTGAATTAAACAGCTCGAGTTTTGTAAAATTAATTTAATTAAATTATAGCAGTATTTAAGTGACAATTTAACAATTACTTATTATTTAATTCATATTGGACACAGTGAATTATAAAATACGAATATATAATGGCACCATCTAAGAAAAAACCAACAGAGGACTTGGGAAACAACGAAAGGTTGGTGGACGTTATATCTAGCTTGAAAGCTCAAGTGACGGAGATGAAAAGTGGTATTGACTACTGTCGAGATGTAATTCAAAAACAACAGCAGCTACTTACAGTTCAGAATGGATACATCCAAAAGATTTTCAGTATTTTGACTAACACTAGTCACTTTCCGTCACTGCAGAAACCACAACACACTTCACTGAACGAGTCTGGTCCTCAGGGCTTGGTCTTCATAAATGACGTTCAGCACACTGATGAAAGTAGCAGCCACCCACCACTTGTGCCACCAACCGTACAGTCACCTGTAGCAACTGCAAGCCCTGTTGTTTCTAAGACCAGGTCGCGCCGAGCCCGGCAGAACCAAGCCATATCGGATACTGCACCGAAGAAACAGCACAACCAAGATAGTGCTCTCGCCAGTTCTCCACCTGCACCACCACATAGTATACCAGAGGTCCCACCATCAACTTTATCTGGGTCATCTGTAGAATCATGCCATCTGTTATCGGGTGGTCTACGAGCGGCTGCCCCTCGGGTAGCAAGCCTTCATGTCTTTAACCTGAGTGAGGACACCAAGGCCGACCACGTTATCCACCACGTCCAAACTCAGTTGCATCTCCCGGTACTGGGATGTGAAAAGCTAGTCGTCACGCGAGGAAAATATTCGTCGTTTCGCCTGGACGTGCCGGCCGAGAAGCAGAAGGTTGTCAGAAGCCTCAAAAACTGGCCAGAGGGAGTGTCAGTCCGTGTGTTCAACGCTGTGCGTCCAAAAAACTTCGTAGCAACACGCGCCACGACGAAAATAAAGTGTACACTAAATTCGTAGTTATCCATCAGAATGTACGATCTATCTGCGGTAAAACGTCACTGTTAAATTTGTTAAATAATGATGAATCACCCGATATTCTAGTATTAAGTGAAATTTGGTGCCGCAAAGCTGAATTGAACCGAGTGAGGTTAGGTGGCTATACGCTCGCGGATTGCTACTGTCGCACGCGCATCGCTCACGGCGGTGTTGCAATATACATACGCGACGGTATAAAATATAGGCAGCGTAATGACCTCCAGGCCATCTCGGTTCAATATCACTGCGAATTTGCAGCAATAGAAGTCTGTGACATCAAATTGATTATTATTGGGTTATATAGAACCGGTAAAGGTGATTTTAATGTTTATTTAGAGAATTTCGAATTATTACTATGTAAACTTGTTGACGAAAATAAAAGGTTTCTGATCGTGGGTGACCATAACGTGGATTACTTGTCCGACGACGGTAGTAGACGGCGTGTTGATGATGTGCTTGGTAGTTATGGCTGTTACAATATAGTAACGTTTCCGACCCGTGTGACCGCCGACTCGGCTACTTCTATTGACTGCGGCATAGCCAACCATTCCCGTGACTGCATAACCGTGTCAGCGATAAATACCTACATAAGTGACCACGGAGCACAACGTTATGTCTTCATGATGGAGCATAATAAACAAAAGCACAGTGAAGCGGCCAATTTTGTGGAGCGTAGATTATTTCATGACTATTCGATTAATTCATTTCAGTTTGACATTTACAATTATGATTTCAATTTTATTTATAATGACAATCTTGACATAAATTATAAATTTACAAAATTTCTAAACATATTGACGAGATACATTGACATACATTTTCCTATTAAGAAAATTAAATTAAGTGGTAAAAAACCCGTTCCATGGGTAACTGATAAATTGACTGAGTATATTCGTAAACACAGCGATCTTCACGAAATGAGACGACAATACCCAGATGAACAAATACTCTCTGAATGCATTGCTCACTACTCACAACTCATTAAGTCTGAAACATTGCGAGCTCGGCAAGCGCACATTGAAAATAGGCTCGCCGATAGCAAAAACCCAAATAAAGAAATTTGGAATATTGTAAATGAGGAAATAGGCACAAAACCTAAGTCTAGGGACATCCAGCTTACGGACCAATTATTGAATATCGATATACCAGTCAATGAGATACTCAATACCTTCAATTCGCATTTCATTAACGTCGCGTCAAAATATGTGATACAGAGCAATAAGGCGGCGTCGACGAAATATCTTCTGAAACATCTGGGCAGCCCGGATGTCCCTGAATTCAGACTGCCCGTGATCACCCGCGACTGCTTAGAGAGGGAGCTCAAGTCGATGTTTAAGACGCGCACAGTAGCAGACATTTACGATATTTCTGTGAACATTATTTTAATTATATGGCCAGTGATTTCAGATCTTTTAGTTAAGTTATTTAATGATATGTTTAAGGCTGGACTGTATCCAGATGTACTGAAAAGCGCACGTGTGTCTCCAGTCTTTAAGGGCAAGGGTGACAAGTGTGACGTTAATAATTACCGGCCAATAACAATAGTACCAACATTATCTAAGCTCATTGAGTCTATATTGTCGTCACATATCATGCAACATCTTGAGGCGAATGACCTGCTAACAGACAGGCAATTCGCTTATAGGCGAAATATGTCAACCACCGCAGCAGCACACAAAATCGTTGACTGCATAGTGACAGGTCTTGATGAGCGTTTGAAGGTGGCGGGTATATTGTGCGATTTGTCCAAGGCATTTGACGTCATCAATCATGATTTACTATCGAATAAGTTGCAGAAGTATGGAATCGGAGACTCGTCTCACAAACTCCTTACATCATTTTTGTCAGGCCGTAGGCAAACAGTACGGGTCTCAGCAAATGGCAAGCACTTGAAATCTGACACGGGTTGCGTTGGTCTAGGCATACCGCAGGGTTCGTCGCTTGGAAATACTTTGTTTCTTGTTTTCGTCAACGATCTTCCGTCTTCTGTAACGACTGGCTTGTCTGTGCTGTTTGCTGACGATACAACTGTGGTAGTGAGTGCTCGAACGTATGAGCAACTCAGCATAAAAATCCACGAAGCGTGTGACCAGGTGCAGGAATGGTTCTCTGCAAATGGATTATTGTTGAACGTTGCCAAGTCAAACGTCATGGTGTTTTCGGGAAGAAGTATAACGTTGCCTGCTTGCGTGGTAGGGGGCCCAATGCCATTGTGTTATGAGAGTAAATTCCTCGGATTTACTCTCGACTCAAATCTCAACTGGAAGTGCCATGTAGACAAGTTGTGCGATAGGCTGAGTAGTGCAGTCTTTGCGATGCGTAAATTGAGGCCACTAGTCTCTGCTGATGCGCTCAGACAGGTATATTTTGCGCACTTTCACTCCCTTATGTCCTATGGTTCACTGCTTTGGGGAAACTCAACCGACGCCAAGAGAGTTTTCATTCTACAGAAGCGTGCGTTACGTACTCTGGTCGGTGTGAAACCTAGACACTCATGCAGAGATTTATTTGTAACGCATCGTATAATGACTCACTACTCGGTCTATCTTTTTGAAATTTTAATGTACGTCAGAACAAATTTGTCCAATTTTGAGTGCATGGATACCAATAAAAGGAGCCATCTCGCAGGCCGTCTGAGGTCAGTTCCTCGTCGCATGGCACTTTCAGAGAAGAATCCGCGAGTCATTGGGCCTACGTTTTATGAGAGACTGCCCGTTAAGCTGAAACGCGAGCCGTCGGACGAGTCGTTCAGAAGCCAGCTCAGAGACCTTTTATTGAAAACTCCATTTTATTCAACAGCCGCATTTGTGACCTGTGACATGGATTAATTGATTATCTTTTGACATTGTTATACATATTTGATTTGATTATTTTTATTTTATTTTATTGTGTTTTTATTTAATGTCTTAATCTTAATAATTTCCTGTAATTTAAATTTATTTCATTTAGTTTTAAGTTACGGAATTTAATTTATAATTTATATTTTTATTATTTGTAATTTTATCTCTTTGACGATCTCATTTAGAATTCCTATATTATGACATTATGTAGCTTATAGTGACATTTTATTTGAGAAATAAATAATCTAATCTAATCTAATCTACTTTAAGCCATAATGGTATAAATAATTCACTAAATAGGTATAGACTGTCAGTTTTAATTTGAAAATCTTTTTGATTTCATTGATTAAAAAACGGATTATCGTTGTTAGTATAGGCGATAGTAAAGATACAGCTATGTGAATGTTTTTTTTCTGGTATAGTTTAGCTCCAACCGTAGTCAAATTCTTGTTTCTTTCATGTTCATAAAAATACATTGCTCTGTTATTCAATCATCTGTGTTATAACATCAAACACGCATTTTCTAGGTTTTCGGAGTATACACAGTACTAAAATTGAAGACATACAATATTCACACGGCTCACACCATGTAAGAAGGTGCGTTAGATAAAAGCACAAATGGCGTTTCAAATAGTAAGCCGGAACAGCATCGAAAACGCAGACTGCAATTATTAGTCAAACTATCAGCGTTAGGTTCATCAGATACGAGTAGAATATTCGCTGCAGTGCCATTACGAACTAATATTATCTTAGAAGCTGGGACGGTCTAGTTCCAAGATGGCGCCGGAGTTACGAAAAGCCCCGGGAATTAGACATACAAATCCTCGCAGGCACTAATTTGGTTAGTAGTTATTTTAGGACATAATACATAATGGATTTAAGTTTGGTGCCCCATGTTTTCGTCGCGGGTCGACTAAGCCTTCGATGCAAATTAGGCGACCTCCTGTACTCGTAGTTTTGGGTAAACTGATTATTTACCTCTTTTAGAATTTATGTGAGCCGGCGAGTAGACAAATGGAGATTGTGCAAACGAATACTAGCCTGTTATTCAAAGGATTTGCGGTTTGTGTGCTAAGCCTTATTAGTGTCAGCTTGGTAATGCGTAGGGTAAGATTGTTTGCGTTGATAGTATTAGTGTTTTTACGAATTATAGCATGGCACTAGATGGTCGGAAGTTACTAGTTGATTCCTGCTTTAATTATTCTTAGCCTGATGTATTCCACAGCAAGGCAAACCACCCATCCATTCCCCTTGATCGTAAGACAACGACGTTCCATACCCCTTGTAACATTATTCATTGGTCAAGTTTTAACAGATAGGGTAAGCGTAAGATGCCATGATTATGTTAGCTCAGAGTGTTATCTATCGGCACTAACTCGCAATAAATATTTAAAACAACAATATTAAAAGATTATGTTTCTTGTTAATTGTTTCTTGATTGCTTACATATACCTGTAACATATTTCACTTATTCGGTCACTAAGATAAGTTTTCATCATTATCATTCACAGGCGGAAGACGACATACAACTTCTACGTAGTTTTCCTTAGAAGTTTCCGTTCAAGGCGGAATGCATTCATTGATTCATCCAATCGTTCTTTGGTTGTCTGTTAATCTCAGGTGCTCATCACACGCTAAATCTAGTATCAAATGATTTCATTCCGACATTTTGTGCTCCAACAGCCATGAGTAAACGAAAGGATTAAAAAGTTTAAATTGAACGAGGCTGAACTTCCTTCTTGTATCAGTACACACAGATTTAAACTCCTGGCGGTTATCAATGAAAGTATTTTTGTGTTTGTCTCTCAGAACTGTTGTTATAAGAACACATAGATACAATCAATGATATTACAATAAAGAAAACGTAGATAGTATATGTCCGTACTGACGCGAAGTCAAAAATTGTCCCGTGGCGTCCGTACCTATAATTTGACCGTGTGTACAAGACAGTATGATTATTTACAAGAGCGTAAGCGAGACAGATGCAACCGTTAATGCTTTGCTCAGGTGGTTGAAGTCCTGATTCTGGGTGCCACTTAGTCAGCAGAAGTAACCTATCTACGTCTTTTTATTATTTTATTATTGGTTAGAAAATATCTTCATTACATGTTGACATGTTGAGAGCTCAATAAAAAAAAGTATAAACGACTAATGATAGTGCAAGCACACGGACATTGTATTCTCTATCGTTTAAAGATTCAGACACTCTTTGATTAAAAGACCATGGGCATTTAGATAGAAAACCATTGCTTAAATAAAAAGATGAAAAAGACAGAAATATTTTAGAAAAAACGAGAAAAAGCGTGCCCACCTAGGTTACGATTAAAGTATTTTGTAAAATGATTTATTCAACCATTTCAAAATCGTTAAGCTCCAAATCCACATAATCAACAAACGTTTTATCATGTTGGTAAACAGCGTTAGTGCAAAGCATGTTGAGTGGACTGTAACAGTTTTCAGTTTAATCAAAATCTGCAACGGACTAATAAGGTTTCTAAACTGATTCAAAGATAAAAAAGTATAAAGATTCCAATCAAATACGCTTCACTCACGTCAAGAACTACAGGTCTTCTTATGCACTTTGTGGCAAACAAAGGAAAGTTCCCGAACATCTCACTAGGAACCCTCGACAGCTCATTCCAGAATTAGAGCGTAAAAGGAAACAATTGAATTCAATCGATCCTTCTTAACTCAAACAAAACTAAAGTATCTGTTCCAAACCGAATGCAATCGTAGTTCCGTGTTCCTTTAGTACAGATTGAAAGCCACCGCTAATCGATACTAATACACGCTGCTTGAGAGCGCGGGCAGAAGGCGTGCGCGGGAGGCGATTTACGGTCGCATTACTCTCGCATTTGTACCGAGGGTCCGTCGCGATTGAGCACTAATGTCACAGTATAAACCATACAGTATAACATCTAAGTACAAACGTGCCACTCTCGTTTTGTATGTGTGCGTGCGCGTCGCGCGCCGTGTTGCGATATCACGCACACGATATTTCACCTAGGGAGGCATAGGGAGGCGGCAGTACGGACGGGCTGTGCCGCGTGTCTGTGTGCACGCTAGGATAATAACTCGGCGGGCGGCCTTAGATACCCCACTGTATTGTTTATTTATACTGTGCTAATGTCCCAGTAAACATAACAGTAGGTTATCTAAGGCCACCCGCCGAGTTATTAGCCTAGCGTGCTCACAGACACGGGGCACAGCCCGTACGTGCTGCCGCCACCTTATTCCCCCATATTTTATGCTAGCGTGTGCGTAAACACGCGCGGGACGCGCACGCACACATTCAAACCGAGAGCGGCACGTTTTTTTGTAGACATTTTACTGTTCTCTGTTTACTGTGGCATTACTCTCGCATTTGTACCGAGGGTCCGTCGCGATTGAGCGTTAATGTTGCCGAGTGCTGCTTGATTAATAATTGATAAGATTCTGTCAGGTAACCTGATTATTAAACTATTTGAGTTTCAGAATGCAGTCGGCGATCCGTTTAGTGCAGTGGATATTAAGATTGTGGTCGGTATCTCGATTGTTTAACAATTTGCGGTTTGCAATTAATTTGACGATCCGTTTAGCGCATTGGTTACGGGCGCCAGTTTAGACGCAATAGATCGCGGGTGACATTTTCGCACCTACTAGTACAGTGCTTCTTGTTAAATCAACATTTCTGATTAGGTCATTTTACCCACTGGTAAACGAAACTAGGCTCACCTCAACCTTATCAGACCAAAAGGGTAAGGAAATCTCGAGGGAAGCATAAGGAAATGTTTCCATGATACCAGACCAGACCATATTGCTGGATGGAACTGCCAAATTCAGAAGCAGTCGATGAGGTAATAATTTATGTTGGCGGTAGGAATGCGTCGCCATCGTCCAGAATGCATGTATGTTTTGTTGTCTCATAAATGTAACTTATAACAGAATTCACAAACTCAAGTCAAGGTTGGGCATCCCTCAGAAGTATAACTGTCCCATTCTGACTTTATCGCATGTCATATTACATTTATTTTTATCGGTGGGAATGAAATGTAATGCCATATATTTTAGACTTTATTAGATACCTAATTAAGACCTAATTAAGTATTCAAAATAAATACAGTATAATTACCAGTGGCTTAAATGTTTGTTATGCATGTAAATAAAACTTGCATAACAAACACACCTAAAATGAATTCAAACATTAAATATTCATAACTATTCAAAAATAAATGAAATATGAAATAAGCTAAGATTATAAATGTACTGTGTTATAACAATGAATTTAATGAATTTGATGTTCCAAAATAATTTCACATTAATAATTCAGTTTTAAAGGGAAAGCTTTATGTTATTCAGCAAATGTAGCTCACAAAGCTTATATTATTACTGACGTAAATACGCGATAACGAAGCTACGGATTTCGGCGGCCTCGTGAAATAATTTGGCAGACCTTTCAGGGTTTGTTACAAGGTATACAAAGGCTGTATGCGTCTATAAACAAACAATAAATTAAGCTGGCAACGACGATCATATTAAACCTCGCCTTCTTGAATAATACACAGAGTTTTTCCAGCGTTGTATGGCGTGGAATTTCGTTGCGATAAACTCTACGCCATGGTTTTGCATAAAATAATTGCTTCCCACTCGATGCGAGGGCCTCCATCGGGAGTGCTATCTTTGCAGTGAGAACTCATTGATTGTATCGTACTTAATTATTGCTGAAAGGATATTTGAGGACTCATTCCGCTATGAGCTATTTAAAAAGTGGTCGTGGGAAGTAGGGAATTGCTTACACGAGCTACATTTATTAAATACAAGACATCGTCGAATTTGAATTTGAAGGAATTAGGCAACAAACACTGTGACACGAGAATTGTTTAATAGATGGGCGAACTAAAGCTATGAGTGATCTCGGTGGTACATTTCCCCTTAGATTCTAGTTTTTACTGCACAAGGTAGAATTCCAGAACATGTGTTAACACCTAATTTTAAAATTATACATTGTTGACACATTTTCCTCTACTGTTTACAAACACTAGTTATCAAGCAAAGCTCATGATGAATGTCATATTGAAAACTCCAAATAGGTACCTATATTAATAGGTATACGCAGAATTTTACCCAGCATATAAGTTACCCACTTTGGGTTGAGGAAAATGTGTGTAATGTGTATTTATTTTGTAGTACTATTAATTGAACCTAAAAACATTAAGTCTAACATAGAGTCATAAGGCGAGATAGATAGTTATGGGATATCCATTTTCAAAATTGCAAAATGTGCTTTCTGTAGATGTATAAAATAGCACAGCTGCCTGGAACTTAGTGGATGTAAGCAGGCGGAGGTGCGAAAAATGATTTTATTAAAATATAAGGAGAGCGCTGCGGCTCTTTCAAGGAAATTTAATATAATCTTTATTAGATTTTGTGCTGAGGAATTTTAAGTTAAATAGTGAAAGGGCACGCTGCGCAATAAATACACTTATTTATTATCTACGCGGCTTTAGGGGCTGTAGTTTCATTTTGTTGTTTTAACTTTATTTCTCTTTGATATCGCTTGAGGATAGTTCAAAACCACAAAATAGCTTGGCTAAGTTACTTCTAATTAAATATCTTTTTATTACATATTGTTTCATTGGTCTCCATCAATATTGGTCTTAGAACAGAATCATAACTTGATATACTCGTAATTAAAAATTCGGCCAGGTAATACATCCAGCATTCTTGGATTCCAACTGGGGACTTTTTCTATTTTAATATTGATCCTCTGTATTTGTATTCTATGGAGGAATATTCTCAACAGTGGAGGCCTATATCTGCGAACAACAACAATATTGTTGATTTTCAATAGTATCGGACGACGGACCGCAATAACATTGTACCGAATACATTCTATGTTGGTGGCATAGATACTCAATTGGGTAACGACATGCCTCCCTGTAGAATATGCCCAAGTTTGTCAATAACCTTGGCGTGGCGTGCGTAGGTCGAATAGATGCGGTCACCTGACAAACGTAATTGTCCCACTCGCTAGATGCGCTACGAAACCGCAATCTAGTGGGCTGAGTTAGTATTTCATGTGACCAGTCTACAATGATCTACTGTGTTAAATAACGGTAGGCGTCTTAAGCTCCATAGAGTAAATGGCATGGTGAAGACATGGCATTCTGACTTTTGCGTCGCATTATTTGCTATGTTTATTTTGGATTCAGATGGGATACAAACTAAGGGGAAATAATTGCTTGGATAAGTAGTAAAAAGTAAAAAGAGAAATAAAGTAATGATTCGGGGGATGTTTTATATTTTAAAAAGCCGGTCTGGTTTCTTAAGTAGGTACATACAATTTTAGTTTTTGTCAAAATGGGAACCCGAGATTTCTTATAGCATTTTTTAAAAAGTGCATGTGCCTAGTGCAAGCAAAATGAAACCGTTTCTTTGTTTATCAATTTATTATCAAGTAGTTCAAAACAGTTAAAAAGCAGAAATGCGTTTAGACATAGAATTCGTTTTCGTTGCCAAGAGCCGTGGCTAGAAACGAAAGTAGAGTTAAGGTAGAATAAAACCTAGAGACACTATCGGCCGCTTGTACCTCTCCGTGTTGTGGCCAGAATTTATGATTTCATTTGGTGCCGCATATTTCAGAGATGCGGCGTTTGCATCGGAACGAGCGCAATATCTAGTCCCGTACTTGTAAGTATAACATCTGTACTTGTATAGAACAGAATACCTCGCAATGTAGGACACATTGATGGTGATGTGTATTTCGGCATCTCCGTGATTCGGAAAGCACGTTGTTAAGCAGTTGGTCCCGGTTGACGTCGCTAGATGTCAGTGGTTAAGCCTAGTCAGAGGCCTTAGGGTGACTTGATAACATCTGACATTAAGGTTGCTCGCTAGCCTTACACCCCTCCAACAATCAGCACTGAGCCCGTGTGCTAAAGTATAGCTCGTTCCACCTCATAGTTGAAGTGTGGCCTGTGGCCAGCAGTGGGACGTAAATATGCCGTTTATGCCGACACATAAAGAACAATCGCTCTTTAAACCAGTTACCACAAATCCTCTGATAAATTGCCAATATTTTGACAGGACAAGCCTACGCACTAAATCGAATTAATCAGGCTTGCGATGTCCAAATGTTAGGTCTACGTCCTAAAACAAGCGGATACACGGAATTAGTAATGGATACTGTCAATAGCGGAATAATTAACCTAACTTGCTTGATATAGGTATGTCTTTTGAAAGTTCAATATGAACTTGAAAGCTTAGGTCAATGATTAAGCAATGCAATAAAATGGAGTATTGAATGAGGACTTAAGTGAGCGCTTGGATCGTATGAACGCTCTATTAAGTCTAAGTATCGTACGTCTTCGTCTATAATTGGTAAGGTTAAAACATTTAACAACGACGAGTTCCACAAGACTTCGCAGTAGTCGATTTAACTATAGTCCGTTCGCGCTAAGAATGCAGTGATTTCATACTTGTCCTTCGACCTAGCACGCTCTCTTACCAATCAAATCGTTCCTAATTAGAAAGCCAAGTCCACAGTGACCAGCTGAACGCATACTTTCGAACGCAAAGGTTGTAGATCTGAGTTTTTTTGTTTGCGTCAGAGATACATTTTAAAATCACTGCATTCTTAACGCGAACGGACTATAAGTATTTTCAACCAGACAGGACAAACCCTCCTGCTGATGTAAGTATTTTCGGCATTGCAAAACGTGTCCTGTTGTTACGATGAGACAAATTTGATAACGCTGACAACGATTCGAAATAATACATTTATCAGACTGCGTAACTATCAAATTTGATTTTGGCGAATATTGGTTCGCTAGAATTATAATTAGGAGGTTATGCTGTTAATGCACGCCCATTACAGCAAGTGATTTGTGACCAGCAGTAGATGACATTCATCGTTCAATTTTATAGGAAATCGCCACATGTGGTCAGTGGCTGACACTCCGACTTCGCATGGCCAACCACTTGTGGCAAGTAGTTCGTGTGTGCGCTGCCTTAATGTTGTACCTATCCGACTATAACAATGTAGTTTCATTCAAAGTATATACATCGACCTTCCGCATCGTGTGATGGTCTGCGGCTGTGTCATTATTGATCGTTGTGCGGTGGAATCGCTTTAATAAAACCGTAGGCGAATTAAATACACGCAATTCCGAAATTATACCAGATACATTAAACTGCTGTAAGGATTTTCGCTATGCGTTAACCTCAGATATGTAGATATCGTTTGTAAATGATTTAAGCATAAAAGTATTGCGAACTGATTTTGAGCTTAAATGTAATAGCATTTAGTCATTACTTACGTTGTGCTATTAATTCAAGATTCAAACTTAACAATATTGAACAACAAACGATGATAGTTGTATATGCAGACTCGTTTAGCGATTCCGCATTTTTGGAAATGTTCATGGGCTTATTTGAAATGTGAAGAGTCGCATGTTTAATTTTCTATCTCCCACTATTTGCATTGCATCTGGGTGTTAGTGGTGTCTACATTGTTTCTCATTTCTTTATGGGACTAGCAGGACTAAAAAAAAAATGCTGCTTTCATCATTTATTACAGCTTCGCAAGAAAAATTACAGTTGATTATACATATAAAGGTATATCGTTTTTTTCATCTTATTGTTTATTATGTGTAAACTTAAGGTCAAGTGACAATACAAAATATGAACTTAAGCAAACAATTGTTCTCATGCAAGTAGATGTTGTAAATCTTTTTTTGAGAATAAATGTCTTTGACCCTATGTAGTATCTACTTTCTACATAACTATTCTAAACATTCGAGGCCAAGCGCAGCGTAAGACGTCCACCCGCAACATGGACGGATGACCTCATAAGGATCGCAGGGTCGCGGTGATTCCCTAATGTACCTAATGTAATGTAATGTTCCCTAATATAATTAATTATCAGTTTTTTATGAAATTTTGATGTATCTAATTATTAACGAGGTAACGAACATAAAACAGTAAATCTGTTCATACATTCAACTATTTTAATTTCAAGTTATTGTAAAATCAAAGCGAGTCTCGAATTGATATGTCAGAGTCCAACATGCACGCCTCCAGGGGAATGTATATCCTCTTAATTGCCTAAAATAATTACATTAATCAACAGAGGAATATCTTTGCTATTATAGATCGTATTGGCATACATTCCCGACTCAGGTCAACTAAACAAAGCGAGGTGCGATGTCTGATTATGATTAGCGGACTCGTAGACCAAGAGGCCATTGTTAGTGATCCCATCTGATCGAGGACCACCAAATAGTCTTTGTAAAGAGAAGGACAATAACTATAGTTTAAAAGCCGAAAGAGCTAGGCAAGACCGGGCAGGATTTGTACAATCAACATCAAAATGATACATGTTAACAAAGTGGTCAGATAAATCCGGAGTTTTATTGTAAAACAACCTCGTCACTACGGAACTAAAATAGTGATTCACTTGTTTCAATTTTTACTGACATGTCAGCCGATTCTGTCTCTGATTTTATTCTCAAATACTTTTTAGACGGCGATGGTTCATTGGACCACAAGTAGAATTATTTTATTAAATGATGGAACTAATGGCAACTTCACCGACAGTCAGCATCAAAATGATGTGTGCTTGCAAAGTGGTCAAAAAGGTTTAGCGGTTTGACAAAAGCAATTTTAATCGTCACCGTACGACGTACGCACCCATCATTTTTGATGCTGTCTCTACAATGACTATTTCATTCTGGTCCTCGATCAGGTAGGGTCACCGACGACGTCCTCTCAGTCTATCTCCGGTGGAGCGTCGCCGACTCGACGATCGTAAACTATTTTATCACTAGAACTCAGTTACAAGCTTCGAACCTCGTAAAGCCTAAACGGAGATGCTTATTCGAGATATTGAGTTACGAGTAACTATTCAAGTACTTGCCATGTTCGTTGCCATAAGATTTGTATTATAGATTGTACTTAATAATATTTACTGCTGAGTCTGAATTTTAGGGCCCACTTAACCCAAAAATATATTTAGGTGTAGCCATTCCGACCAAATTAAGCACAGAGCTTTTGCAGTAAATTTAATACTTTATTGATTCCTCGGATATTATTATATTTATATTTGTTTATCTGCGCAGTATTAGAGCCCATACTAGTAGGTAAGTACTTACAATGCAAGAATTGTTATTGACTGATTAACAAGTTCAATGAACGTCGTAAAGGGTAGTTGAACGTATTTCACAACTAAAGACGGCAGTTGAAGATATAAACGAATTGATTTAGGGTTCCTATAGGATTTATCAGTCATGTCATGTTTTGAATTTTCCGAACACGATCCACATCCACTGATGAACCGATCCTCTTTCAATTCCAGAATATTAATTTAAAGACTGGCCGATCACATATCCACGAAAGTCCTGGCAACTATTACCAGGTGCCTCCGAAAGGTCTCCATTTCTGCACCATAGACGTTGGCGTGACATTACAAGATTTAAAATCACTCCTTCGATCAATCACTCTATCAAATTTGCGCCTTCAGAACTTGCCTAGTGGAGAAAAACCCAATGATACTCGCATTAAAACTAGTTGACTCCAAAAACTGCTTCAATTATCTCCAGTAAAAACAAAAAAAGTTTGTATACCAATATAAGTAATTAATTATCTCAATGTCCAATGATATTCATATAAAAAACTAGTTATCGCTAAGTCTAATAACTTACATTTTGTTGCTTTAACAATTTCATATTATTCTCTATTGGCCCACTTGTGATACTGCTTCAATTATCTCCAGTAGAAACAAACCTGTGTTCGTACAGAAAACAATTACCGAGCCCTACAGGGCCAGCGTTGTGAAGTTGGTCGGATTTGTGTGCGTTTTGTCCGGTACCTATTGTTGAGCTGCAACAATATTCCTTTTTCCCACTACGGGAAGCAACCTGTTGTGAAGTTTTTAATTAAGTGCGCGGGATCGGGTTGCGTTCAGCTTCTTGCTCCTGTTTTCCGCCGCTGGAATTACTAGTCCAAGTAGGTTTAGAGCTAATTCTACATGCATTTTGCAGTGCAATAGGGCTATTCTTTATAAGCCGTTGCACGTGCCTTCTTTCTTAGCGTTGCGAGCGAACGTAGGTATCTTATATATGAAATTCTCGTGCCACAGTGTTTGTTTGCCAAACTCCTCCGAAACGGCTTGACCGATTTTGATTTAATTTTCATGTTTATTAGGTCTAAGAATAGGTTGTAATCAAATTACCATACTTTTTTTTGTCATTACTGAAGTAAACGCGAACGAAGTCGCGGGGTTGAGCCCTAGTTATTCTATGAAATGACTGTGGCAAAAAAGCATGCGGACCGCTTGATGGTTTTTTCATTCATAGACCGTGGCAAACACGCATCTCTGATGGTAAGCGGTAACCACAGTCTATGGACAAGTGCAACACCAGGGGCATTACTTGCGTGATAATAACGATTGAATTTGGTAGATGAACGCAACTGAACATAGTTTCTACTGTGGGTGCTACAGACTCGTTAACATACTTTATAAATAAATACCTACATAGTTATACAGAATTTATAGATAGGTAACAGCCATGCACAGAACATGAGTGTTGATCTTGTGCGGGGATCAAAACCTGCGGACCAGTTGCTAGGGCCTGTTTTATTAAGACATATAGGTACCCGTACCTCTTTACTTAAATGAGCAACAACTTCAGTGTCAAAAGAAAATGCACACTGAACCCTTCCTGCAATGGGTCTATTCTCACCTGTCGAGTTTTCACGAAGTTCCTGTAACCCAAGCGGTTTCAAAGAATCCGTGATTAATATTTCCATTAAAGCGCCTTTTAGAGCTTTTCATAAAACTGGATATTAAAACAGAATTACGTTTTGACGCAGCCTACCATTAGTTACTTTTTAACGAGTTTACTTTTTAAATATTAATTATTATGTGTCATTAGGAACCAACTTGGTTCGCGTCACTTATAAGTACATTTAAAAAATCTGGTAAATTTTACAGTATGGATTCACGAAAAATAAAGACAAATTCCTGTAAGATGTTTCTGTTAATTGATGAGAAATAATATTGTTTTTGGCTGTCTTGGTTCCTTGCCCTGCATGCCGTTAAGAATGGCCGTTCGTCGACATTAGAAGCCATGAGTAGCAAGTTTAAGCAAAATAAACCAAATTTAATTACATTATGCATTTTACTTGGATTTCCTAACCAAGGATTTATACTTAATTTCAATGTATATGTACTACCTTCTGTATATTTACTTTCTGATGGTGCTTTTGTCAAACATATGTCTGAAGTAGGATGAAAAAAAACAAAGAACACTAAAGTTATGTATTTTGATGACGACCATGCTAAGACTGGTGGGATATTATAAGTTATCTACTACAAGTATTAGGCTATACCCTTTGCTCTATTGATTAACCGTTAAATACATTGACGTAGTGCAAAGCGGTGATCACCTTAGGTAAAAGTGCATGGCAGTGCGTCATCAATCGAGGCGGATATCGGAGGCTATCGGAGGCTATCGCGCGTCGGAAGAGCCGCCATTACCGTAACTCAGCCGCCACCGACGCGTCCAAAAGTGATGTTGCGTGTTTACTATTTATGTAGCGCCCTCTAGCGATTGATGGCGGTATAAAGTCGCAAATGTTTTTATGTCCTACTCAGGGCATTTGGATGCGTGCCGCGCTTCACACGTGTCATGTATTAGTTTGATACGATGTAGTTTGGGTTGCAGTAAAATGTTACGGTCTGACTGTACCGTTTCTTACATCGTTACTACGGTAGAGCGATCCTTCGGATTGTTGACTAGACAGTTTTATGCTTGATTCGTAGCTAAGGAAATCATGGAACGATATACTCGTTTCATGATTTCCTTCTTCTTGCTTCTAGCTCAGGTTTCTGTTTGACTATATTTATGGCTCCGATGAATGCAAACTGGTTAGTCGTAATTTATCGTTTGATAATTGACTGTTAGCTAAAACCAAGAAGACATTCGTCAGGTTTCTAAAAGGGATTAACACGATACTATCTTTTGGTACATACATTTTTAAACCAAAAAAATAAATTAAACTTTTGGTTACAAGAAGTGCTTTTATTATTGTAGGTAATATTTGTTACAGTTTTTCTGAAAATTATAACTTAATTCCTTATGCGGATACAAAACATTTACGTAATTCGTCGTTAGTCATCAGCATTACATTAGCAGAAATGTTTGCAAAACAATACAGTTGAATTAATCACGTTTGAAACATTCAACATGCGATTTATCTTATCAGCCATTATCAGAAAAGGCTAAAAGTGGTTCCGATTCTAATTAACTCTTACACACTGAATATAGAATTGAAATTCAACTGCATTTTTGTTATCAACAAAACCGACTGTACAAACAGAGATTGGTAAATGAATAAAATCATCGATCAATAGTTTATCACAATTATCTACTAGTCTACATCCAAATAAGAAAGTCTTGTGTCTATTATTAGCTTCAGTAAGAAAAAACACTTCCACGTAATAACAAAGTACGCTACACAGTTTCGTCAGTTTTCTACGAGTATAATAAAAGGTACTGTATTATTATGTTATATTACAAATATTTTCAAGGTGTACCTAAATTTGGTTCAATGAATAGGATCAATTTAGCTTAAAATAGGACAAACTGATTTCACGTTTTAAAAGTGAAAGTTGATCGGTGTTCATGTTTAGCACTGTTTTAATGGCATTTGCATTAAATTTTTATTGTGGTATATTTTTTGAGATAGGCCAAGTTTGTCGTTCAAGACCTTGCTCATTTTTAGTTGTTTCTTTCTTTTTGGGTTCAGAACCTCTCCACAAACCGATTCTTTTCTCATTAACGAGCTTAGAAAACAACATCATGCTAGATCTTTTCAAGTACTTATTAAAATAGACTGTTGATGGTTTGCTAAAGGTCCATGTTTACTGTTCCAGTAATGGCTCCCCCGCACGCGCTGCCGTGCGGCCCGTACTGCGGCACAGGGAACTGCGCTCCACACTGCTACTACCGAGCTCGAGTGGTAGTCAACCCGATGCCGCCTCCTCCGCATCACCATCATCCTCACCCTCCACATCATCATCAACCACATTACCCTCCCCCTCATCAACATCAGCCTTACCCCCCTCATCTACACCCGCCGCCTCATCACCAACCACCTCCTCATCATCAGCCATACCCACCGCATCTTCATCCACCACCGTACAACCCTAACGACTTTATGTACGGCTCAGCACGCTAATTTGACCATATTGTGGAAAATACTATTCATGAAGTTAAAACGAAAGCTTTCTGTCTTGTGAAATTAGATCTGCAAAATTGTGTTTATTTAAAATGTGAATAGGCATTGTATTTGTCTTATCAGAATGTCAGCAGCACATAAGATATGATTAATTGTATACGTGTCGCGTACACTTCGATAAACAATCAATAAATTACAAGAATTATTTCAAATACAACCATTGTTTAATTTCCCCTAAGAAGCATTTTTGTTTACAGTACTTATTAATACAAAGTTAGATTTAGAAGCATTGTAAAACTTAAGACAGTCGTACCTACCAAACGTGAACTTAAAACTCGAACTATAGAATACTCGCAGGAAACTTATATTTTTTCCAAGTTACCAACACCCAAACATGTGATACAGTAATTATTTGATCGTTCTCTCCAACGGCGATAACTGTAGAGGGAAATAACTAGAAGCCAAACAGCGTTCTTATTAAGAAAGTTTTTCCTCATAACAAGATTACGTTCGCCAGATGTGTTGGGTGGAGCTTGGTGCAAATAACATGGGATCAGCGTACATTGTTAAGTATTTTCTGGGCACTGAGAGTGATGATAGGAGAGGAAAAGGTAGCAAATTTGACGGAAGACATCTCATAAATGCCCTATCGACCAACTGCCTGTAGATTGACGGCTATAATTGTAAACTGTCTCTGCAGATATTAATTTCAGTTTCTCCTAATTTGACTAGATGACTAAACAAGCTGGTCTTTCTTGTGGTGATATTAATTACCTGATAACGTCATATTTTCATAAACAATCGCTTTTAAATTCCTGACATTACCTATACTGACAAGAAGTCTTAGCAAATAATTTTACTTTATTTTAGCCTTTGGGTGTCACTACCCAAACTACGATCACTAAAAAATTAGCCAACAGTCACTTTCGTACTTCTAAAGAAGTGCGAAAGTGATCATCGTGTCATCGGTTAGATAGGTTTTATTATTAGTTCCTCTTGCTTTTATTTTATTTAAGAGGAGAAGACTCAGAAAGTAGGTCCTTCAAATCGGATCTAATAAGAATCATCAAATAAGTTAAATAAACATTCACTTGTAACAGAGACCACTCATTGCCGAACAATGTATGTACACACTTTCATAGTACAAGCGAAGCAGAGCATGTTGCAAGCCCATAAGTCTATGTTTTGTCCACGGCATCCACACTTTTCAGAAAGTAATCAAGCCAACCGTTGTTCGGATTTGGTCTTTCTCTGCGATATACGCAATTCGTGCGAGAGGAAACTGCCGAAATTAAGTTAACTGAATCAAAACCGTTACTCGTTCGACGTTCAACTGCACGGGCGAGTTGAAAGTACCTTTACTACCCTTGATTACTTTTAGTACTTTCACTTTACGATCTGCTCGTTTCATCCAGTTTGAAAAAAACAATACTTGCAAGACCTTGCGGGGAAGTGGCTGCTTGAAATTCTGCATGCAATTTGATTTCTTGCTCGGGACTGCAATATGTACAAAATGTAAAAGGGTCGTGTTGAAATACTTACTTTAATTTGCAAAACTAGTTTGCAATAAATCTACAACAATATTGAATCATTTTTACTGAGCTTTTAATTTTCAGATAGAACATTGTCCGTATTTATTTATTTTTACGGTGACTTTATGAGTGTTTCATCATTGATTCGTTATTGTAATATTATTTTGTTTCATTGGTCGCTGGCAGCATATTATTATTATAGGCAGGTGATGATGATGAACCCAGTAGGTGGTTTCCGTTCTTCACAGTGAACGTCAGCCTAAGGGCGCTTACAATTTAGGCGTTTCGGTGCGTAAGCGGTGCGTTTATCAAACTACACACGGACAGTCTTTTGTTTTCATACAAAAAGTACGGTCCTGCTGTCGTTTCGGTACCGACGCCGCAATGTTGCCGCCGTGCTCTTTGTCAGCAGCAGCAGTCAGGTGCGAAACGCATACACTGAAAGCGCCCTAAGTGTTGATCAATATAACTTGATTTTGAACATGTCTAGTTCATCTCTATATATAAAAATGGATTGCTGTTCGTTAGTCTCGCTAAAACTCGAAAACTACCGGACTCATTTGGCTAATTATGGTATCGAAATATTTGTGATGGTCCAGGAAAGGTTGAAAAGGTGAGTAAACATGAGAAAACGCTAGAAATATAGTGAAAAACCACAATTTAGTTTTCTCTTAGCAACTGTTTGGACCTGTCACGTGACCCATAATGTTTGACAGCAGAACGAAGCCTGTAGGGACAGCTAGTAAAATATAATATCCTAACTGAAAGTCTATGATTCCTATGGATACAAAAATAACAACTGTAACGAAAAAGCGGGAATTCGACGCTACATCAATCATCGCACGTTCACATAGTGCTTTTGTTTACTAAGCTCTTTGAAACTACAGCACAAAATGAAACAACAAGTCGTCAAAGAAATTAAATGGGCGAGTATATTTTACCTATGTTGAAATGAGTGATGGTAAATGGAGAAAGTCTCTACCTATAACTACACTATTTACTCGGCTGCTTTGAAGAAAATTATTCTTAACGATACCAACGACTCAGTCGTGTATGCTTGAATAAGCTTTTAAATCAATATTATCAAAGTGAAAGGCAGGTATTTCTAGAAAGGCATCCTCATACAACTCAGGTAACCGCGCAGCGACATCCGTGCATTTCAAAGATATTACGATATGTGATTTATGAAAATACCACTACAACATCCATTTCAGCGATTATGTGTATAAAAATGATGTACTCTAAATATGGCACAAAAATAAGTTCGATGTCTTACTGTATTATTTCAGGGCATGGTATTGAAGAAAATGAAATAAAATAAAGCCAATCAATAAGGTGAATCTAAACCCAACGTGGTAAGGGGCGATCTTACCGCGCCAATTTTGAAGCTACTTAGTTTTTTTTTTGGGTTCCCTTGACCTTCCTACCATAAATTTGTATTTGAGTGTAAACTCGTACTGTTGAAATGGGTTACTAATGTGGTTCAACTCACATAATGAACCTAGTACTAATGTTATTGATGAGTACGTCCGCTTTGACACCATCAAAACAGATGAGTAAAACTAATAACCGCCTGATAGGAACAGTGACACACCATTAATTGTGACACAGTGTATGTACTCGTAGTTGGTTACTCGGAAGGTTAGTCACACGGAAGTTTCGACTCAGGGGCCAGGGCTATCCATCATTTGCTGAAATGCTATCCTATGATAGCGAGTTAGCCTTCGCTGCAGTGGGTGATGGATGCAGGGAGAGGTTTTGACAATAGGATTTTTAAACAAACAGCACAAAACTCGAATAGTGTATTGTCCATTTTACTGGATTTGAGTTAAAGTCATTTCGATTTCTGATATGTGAAGTCTCTGGCTTTTATGTTCTATGGCGTAGGTTTCGAGTGAGCACGTGGATCATCTTATGGTTAAAGGATACCGGAGTCAGTGAGTTTACTTTTGTGAACACAACCAAGGCATAATAAAATACAGGGTGGCCCAGCGACAGTGGTCCAAAAATTTTTTTTAGGTAGAGGGCATCATAACAAGTCATTTAAAAAAAACTTTAGTTCCGCGAAAATCAATACTTTAGAAGTTATGATTTTTTCAAGTTTCTTTTGAAATTTCTCAACTCCAATCACTTAATTCACTCTTGTTTGGAAACTATCGCACTGAATCAGTTCAAATTTGGTATAAATGTACAATAGTAATGTAGAAACCATATTATGTGCGAGTTTTGAGTTTATTCTAAGACAATTTGTTTTTTTTTTAATTTTCGTCAATAATTTTTCGCCATTTCAAAAACTAATACAATTTTCAAAAAATCATAGCTGCAATGTTTGTGCACTTGATGATTTGTTTATGATCTTAAAAACTGTCCATAAGTATGATAATAGTCTATGTAAAATCTTGAAGTGATGCTGCCAATGAAACACTTTCAAAATTAACATCATGTACGGTAAGTCGCTAAAACTCAGAATGGGTAATTTTTGCACTGACCCTAATTTAAAAAAAAAAGTAGCCAAAATATTTTTTTTCGGATAGAGGGCATCATAGCAACTTATTTAAAAAAAACATTAGATAGTCTAAAACCAATAGTTTAGCAGTTATAATTTTTTAAATTTTGGGACTAAATGGTTGAACTTCAGAGACATAGATCACTTGTGTTCGTAACTATCCGACTGAGGAACTTCAACATGAGTAAGAATAGAAGAAAGTGAAAAAGGATTTATCTCATTTATTCATTACAATACAATGAGTGATACAAAAGGCGGACTTAATGCTATTAAGGCATTATCTACCAGTCAACATAAAATAAAGCGAAGCCAATTAAAGTTTGGGATTAGTTATTAAGTCATCCCATATTTAAAGTTCCTTAGTCGGATAGTTTACAAACAAAAGTGAGCTGTGTCTCGGAAGTTCAACCACTTAGGCCCAAAATTTAATAAATTATAACTTCTAAACTATTGGTTTTAGACTATCTAATGTATTCTTAAAATGAGTTGCTATGATGCCCTCTATCCGAAAAAAAAATTATGGCTACTTTTTTTTTTAAATTAGGGTCAGTGCAGAAATGACCCATTCTGAGTTTTAGCGACTTACCGTACATGATGTTAATTTTGAAAGTGTTCCATTGGCAGCATCACTTCAAGATTTTGCATAGACTATTATCATACTTATGGACAGTTTTTAAGATCATAAACAAATCATCAAGTGCACAAAAATTGCAGCTATGATTTTTTGAAAATTGTATTAGTTTTTGAAATGGCGAAAAATTATTGACGAAAATTAAAAAAAAACAAATTATCTTAGAATAAACTCAAAACTCGCACATAATATGGTTTCTACATTACTATTGTACATTTATACCAAATTTGAACTGATTCAGTGCGATAGTTTCCAAACAAGAGTGAATTAAGTGATTGGAGTTGAGAAATTTCAAAAGAAACTTGAAAAAATCATAACTTCTAAAGTATTGATTTTCGCGGAACTAAAGTTTTTTTTAAATGACTTGTTATGATGCCCTCTACCTAAAAAAAATTTTTGGACCACTGTCGCTGGGCCACCCTGTATAAAAACAGGACATATTTAGATAAGTAACTAGATGCCATCATCTTCTGAAGTTTGAATGATGAGGAAGTATTTTTGTCTCATCAGTTCACGTAGGAGCACCCGGTTATCGATATAGAACAAAGGATTTTTCAAAATTCAACAATCTTTTATTTACATTAAAACTAAAGTTTTATCCATAATATAGCTCAAAAATACAGCTAATATTCAAATACATACAGAATCACAACAACAAGTTACATTTACAATAATTAAAAATTAAAATAATAACAATTCAATAAAATCGATATCAATAGGTAGTCAAGAGTTTTCTTCTTGGCATGGGTTCAACTCATGAAAAGAAGAAGTATAAAACTTACGAAACACGTCGAAAATGAAATAACCCTTCCTCGAACAGTTCTTTAGCTTCGTCGATCCCCGTTAAAGTCAACAGTTTTTTCACGTCTAAGCATCGGGATGAAAGTGGGAATTTTCTTCGGGTTTTATTCGCGTGCAACTAGCGGAGCAGTAGGTCCCGCAGTGGGGCCCGCACGGCTCCGGCTCTGGGGGCCCATACTTGGTGCATGTTGGTTCACATTTCGTCCCGCATTGGACCCCACACGCCGGGACTCTGCTGAACGCTGCCCGTTCGCAGCCTGACACGCAATATGTGCCGCAGTAATTTCCGCAGCTTGGCAAACTCTCTGGCGGCGGCATTGCTCTGGAAATTGCAAACGGATACATTGTCAGGTGCCTGAATCATTTGAGACAGAAAAATAAAATAATTCAAATATTTATTATTTATTGCACCGGACACCTTTCATTGATTAGTCAGTACATATAACTCATTTTTTTGTCGATCTATACGAATTAAAAAAAAAAAGTTATGCTTTCATACAATATAGCCATTTCTCTTTCTCTTTGACGACCGATTTAGTGTAATACTTCAGAAGTTGGCTATTACACCAGTGGTCGCGGGTTCGATCTCCGCACAGTACAAACATTTTGTGTGCCTAAACATGTCGGTTTGTACTGGGCTGGGTGTTTCCTATGTATACTAAGTAAATATTTACAAAAAAAAAGTATGTTTATGCTTATTCGTAGGTAAATAAATACACAGAGACCACCTAGGGACTCTATATAATAACCCTTTTAGTACCAAAACACAAATTGATTTCGAACCCATAGGTGGCGCAAGCGTCGTCTATAGACATGCTTGTCTCAAGCACCTACACTTTGAGCTGTGTTTGGGGAATAAGAGGAGGAGGATTAGTTTGTAAGTACATGTCTCTGAGAATAACCCCCGAATTCACAAACGTCAACAACGCTAAGCACGCGCTCACGCTCATGCTGCCCCGTAAAATGTCAATAGAACTGAAAGGGACAGCATGAGCGTGAGCGCGTACTTATTGTTGATTGTCGTTTGTAAATTCGGCGGTAAGGGAATCGGGGAAAACAACAATGACAATGTGTGAAAATCACAATGTGTTAGCATTGCATCAGGTAATAAGGTGATGTGACATCAGCCTCGTCCTATTATTACTACTTATTTATAATTAGTTGCAAGAAGGCATTTTGTTATTTTTATTGTTGGATATAGATACGTTGGTATGGTATCAAAAGGTATGGAGGTGTTCTACAAACGTAGATAGGCACCACACTTATTAAGTATGCTGTATTTTTATCGCATTTTGCATCACCTACCTACGACTTTACTTACGGTTTTAACCTAACAAGTCCTCACTTGTTAGGCCTCATTAGTGGGTTGTGTTGCGGTACTTAGCTGTTATGATACGAGTTATTTTCAACGAAATATTGATAAATATTTTGTACATACCTAATTACACCTAAAACTGCGTCACGTTGGATGATATGAAATCTTATCTCTGTATTGATGAATCACTTCCACAAAACTTGATTTACGTAATGTAATAGAAAATAGTACGAAACCATCTGGAGTCCACTAATTGTTAAATACTTTCAAAAATTTACATTAACTGTATCTTTACACTCTTCACAGTACAGACTGGTTGATATTGGAATAATTCACCTTTGTTTTATTGATATATAGCAATAAAACTGGCACTAATCTTGGCAAGTAGTCATACAGATAGCAGAAATTGAATCGCAATATATACTGTGTAGTTTGAAACTTAAGGTTGAACGAATTGTTTTTTTCGGCTTTAGTTGATAAGGTGTGGGTTAGGCGTTTTGGATGTCTATTAGGAGAGATAAATAGATTTTGAAAAGATAAGTAAGTAGGTACTTTTGATAAGTGAGGTTCCTTTGAGTGTTCTGTCCCTGTTCAATATACGTCCATACCTAGTGTCAGTATTCTCCGCTCAGGACATACTCCACCTGAAGCTTGCTTCTATCCTGACATAGGTATTATCTACCGACATCATGTGCTATTGCCACTTGAATTGATGTAAATGATATTACAATAAAAAAGACGTAGATAGGTCAAAAATTGTTACCTGGCGTGGTGTACAAGATAGCATGATTATTAACTAGAGCGTAAACGAGACAATACATGTTGCACAGTGTTGTCTCAAACTGTCAATGCTTTGATCAGGTGTGGGAAGTCCTGCCACTTTTTTAGCACAAGTAACCCATCTACTACTAAGTCTTTTTATTATAATATAATTGATGTACTCAAACGATGTTATTTTTTTATAAGAGGTTCATATTAACGCTTATAGCACATTTTAAATGTAACACACCATGTAAATTCGACCTTCAGAAAACTGACAGAGCTTTTTTTTTAACCTAATTCAGGCAAACGGTAAGTATGACAATTATGTTTACCTATTTGCTTAATTCTGAACCTCCTTTGAGAATTCAGCAGTATTTTGATAACCATCCCCCGAATCTATCATTTTTTGTCTATATAATTATAATCTATACTTACTTAATATTATGAAGCTAAAGAGTTTGTTTCGTTGAAAGTGCTAGTAGAAACGTATCGTAAGTAGTTAATAGTCTCGTATTTTTTTGGGATTTTTCTGTGAGACTTTATCTAAACTTTATTTCCCTCTTTTTAATAAAATCTGTACACTGTACTTAACTGTAAAATAACGGGTAATTAGTGACAATTTTTTAAAAGAAAAGTACAGTTTTTCTGCCTGATTCTGATCACCAGAGAATTCTCCATTAGTGATGGTAAAATGTAGGTGGCCAGGCTTGAATCGTACCTGGGACCTCACCGGCTCCCAATTCAGGTGCTTCATTTCACAGCCATAACCCTGCCTATGTGTCTCTATGAATAAAACTATTTAAAAGTAAAGTTTATTTGAAAACATATTTTTATAAATAAAAAGGCCGTATTCAATATGAACAATAGTATATTTTACAAAGTAAATAAGTACCCCTTAATTAATGAAAATGCAAGTCAGTTTTCTAAAATTGTTTGCACTAATTGACTGTTTTTAAAGTATCAGAAAAGTGCATAAGCTAAAATATATAAATCCGAGTGTCTCACATAATAATTATTCATACACGAATATTTTAACAGACACTCAAACGTTATGTTAGGGGGTTAAACATCAGACCCTTAAAAACCGTAGAACATTCTTCAGTTGATCATCGCCCCGCTCCACGTGGGCAGTGAGGTGCGCAGTAGCTTCCGCAGTGGGGTCCACAAGGCATCGTATGCGCGTAGTTAGGGCAGTGTGGGGCACAGTAGGTTCCGCAGTGGGCCCCGCAGGGCGGCGGCCCTTGTGGCACGTAATTCGGGCAGTGTGTAGCGCAGTGCGTACCACAGTAGGGCCCACAGGGCACTGGCCCTTCTGGCACATAGTTCGGACAGTGTGTGGCGCAGTGAGTCCCGCAGTAAGGACCGCAAGGCGGTGGTCCTCGTGGTATGTTGGGGTTGTTGGGGCAGTGAGGGGCGCAGTAGGTTCCGCAGTGAGCTCCACAAGGTGGCATCATTTCTATAATAATAAAAATGGATTAGTCTCATAGATTTAAATAGATTATTAGATGATGCACGTCGACGACGTCTCTTTTAGCATCTGACCGTCGATCGATTGCAACTACAACAGAGGTTATAGTTTTTAAAAATATAAATTCATGATTAAATATTACAGAAGACAGACCCAAATAATGTACAATCACACGCATAATTTAAACAAAAACTTTTGTTACATAAAGGTTATTTGACATAAATGGATTGCATATTTAGGATCGTTATTATGGAACCAAAAAGGCAGGATTTTAAAAGGAATTAATTTGGCGAATGCAAAGTAAAAAAAATATGCAAAAAGTATCTATCGCCAGAACTGAACACTAAATGACTGTCTCTGTTATCTCTTCTTTTAGCATACAAAACTCACTTCAACTTTATGATTAATTTGAGGGAATTTTTCGCAGTCTAGGGAGGCGTATTTGATCGTAGTGAAGGTATGAGTTACGGTTCAACTCATCATGAATGAAAGTTTGGTACTTACTTGACAAACTTCAAGGGCTATCTTTCACAACGAATATCAAACAAACCGTTAAGACTATGTCTTTTTACTGTTTCACGGCATTGACTGATTGGGTTATGTATCATCCATGACTCTTTTATCACCATCGGTACACTGTTGGTGGCCAGTCATTTCCTCCGATAACCGTTTCCAATACATTTTGGGCTCTGTATGTGGCTACGTAAAGTGGGAAAACTAAAAATGAGTGTTCATCGATTTGTTGCTTGATAAGATAGTGCGATAAATACACAATACGTAAGTATTTTTATCTAGCTATGTAAATAAAGCAACTGCTGGTGATAAATAAAATGAAAGCTTTGTTTTAAATGGATGGAATGGAACTTGAAAACCAAACTTACTTATTTAATAGTACATTGTTATCCTAGGGGTGAAAGTAACTTATTTAGTCCCGAGACGGGGTTTGGCGCCCGGAACGAAGTGAGGGCGCCAATAGTTCGAGGGACTAAATAAGTCTTTAACCCGAGGTAAACACTGTGCTTTTCATTACAAATACGAGGAAAGTAAAAATAAAAACATGAATTAATTCATGAAGATCGAATTGCCGCTTTCCCGCCTATTTTGTTTGTTTTTTTTCTGTGGCCGGCCCGCTATTCAGCCATTATTTTTTAATTCCATCATTGGAAAAATGGTAAATATTTTGCTCAAAGCTAAGTTATTTTAAAGAAATTGTTGAAACTTAATTATAATAAAGTTATTTAAAAAATATATATTCTCTAATCAATACTTAACTTTGAGTTATTTCAATTTTACATCGTGGCTGTATAGAAAGTTGGAACATGGTTCTATAGTTAAGTGAAAAAAGAACTAGTTTTTTTTAAAATAATATGACAGCTGTCAGTTGAAAGTGATTCTCCCTAGGGATGAAAAGTATTACTTTCAGCCCGCTTCTCAGGTCAGTAATGACCTACTTTCAGAGTATGAGTAATGAAAAAATACAAAAACACTTGTAATATTGCGCGAGGTACCTATATGACAGTCAATAGGGTCGAGAGTGATTGAAATTGAAAGAATTGTTGTTTAAGAAAACATTAGGGTGACGCACTGACGCCTCATGGGGGTGAGGCCCCATTAGGCCCTAGTTCCTCTATTTGATTGACATTGCGTGTGTTAGATATATTGATATCATTTAAAAAATAAAAAGGCAAAAAGTAATTTTATAATAATAAAATTAATTATAATTAAAGGAAACATTTATTTTATCTTCATTAAAATAAATATTTCACTTAAAAGTTGTTTTTTGACTACAAAAGTTATTCAAGTATCACAGACGAAATATATTTTATAGAATAAATATGTATTTCTAGTTATCAAGTCGTAGTTAATGACTAATGTACAGATTAATGATTTATGTAAGGATTATTGTATTTATAACTAGTCCAAACATTAAACATGATTCAATTACTTCAAAAGTATAGTATCCGTTGTCGGCTCCTTTTCCGTTTCCTTTTAATATTTTTATTAATTTCAAAAGTTTATTGTACACAGAATATTATAATAGCTTCTATAAATTATGTCACATTTATTATGTATAATTTTCATGACCTTCAGAATATTTATTAACATCTCTTACGATAATTAGCTAAAATATTTCTAAATCAAAATAACAGAACGGAAGTGACGTAGAAAACCGCCAACTTGGTTGTTGTGGCCTATTAAAGGAAAAGATTGGTTTTCGACTCCACTTTTTTGTTGGAGCTCCCAGACTGGACGGATCTAAGTTAAGTACTTTGTTACTATTTACTAGGTTCAAGTAATTATGGATCTAAGCTGTGACTGTGATCTTGTATTGTTGTATTTGGTGATAATTATTAAGTATCCGCTTATTGCTATGGTTTCTCTGAGTATTGTAATTTATTTCAATCATTTGCTTGTGAGTTTAAGAATATTAGTTTATTGCGAATAACCTATAAATGTTTCTTAACATTTAACCTCAAGTCTCTTGACTTAATTTGAAGTGAAACTGATTTTATTTTATTTAGATTATATTCATATACTACTTAATTCTTAACAATGTGATATTGAATTTGAAAAGACTAACTACTGAGTTTCTTGCCGGATCTTCTCAGTAGAATCAAGGTTCCGATCCGGTGGTAGATTCTTTTGAAAGTTTTAATATAAATATTATTGAAACTCCTTGTTGCTGTTCTTATTTCCTCTCCTAATCGTTTTATTATTATTAGGTAGGCAGCTACACAATTAATATTGGGTAAATTCCTAGTTCATTTTATTATTTATTAGAATTAATACTAGAAATGTTAGCCCATACTTAATACCTAATTTAGTCATAATTTCACATCAGAAGTGGGATAGTATCTGGCCTGTTATTAATACAAGATGTGTTTCAGATTGGATCGGAGACTACTGATCACTACCGTGCTACTGCTGACTTTTCAAGCAAGGGAAGCTACCGTGACTATTTAGGGACCTCTTCGACCGGTGTTTCCGGGAGATGAGGTTCCCCGCGATCTGGAAGGTGGGTCAGCTCTGCCTTATCAAAAAGGCAGGGCGTCCAGTTGACTCGCCTTCGGCCTACCGTCCGATCATCCTTTTGGATGAAGTAGGGAAGATATTCGAGAAGGTGGTTTCTTACCGCCTTCTCGAGCACCTACGGGAGGTAGGCCCGGACCTGGCGGGCGCCCAGTTTGGGTTCCGGGCACGGCGTTCCACCATTGACGCCCTGGCCCATCTCCGGGAACTCATCCTGGAGGCTGAAGAGTGTGAGGAGGGAGTGATTGCGATATCGTTCGATATCAAGAACGCCTTCAACTCCCTCCCTCACGCTACAATATTGGAGGCCCTGAGGTACTTCCGAGTACCCCTGTATTTACAGGGACTCGTTGAGAGCTACCTCAGAGATCGGGCAATTGTCTTCTCAGACAGCTCGGGCGCCATCCGACGCTATAGCGTCGAGTCCGGGGTTCCACAGGGGTCGGTGTTGGGGCCGCTCCTGTGGAACATAGGCTACGACTGGCTCCTCCGCGGCGCACTCCTTCCGGGCATGAGCGTAATCTGTTACGCTGACGACACGCTCGTCACTGCCCGGGAAGTCCTTCAGGGACGCGGCTCCGCTTGCGGAAGTCGGAGGAGACCTCGTGGCCGACCGAATCGGTCGCCTCGGACTCACGGTGGCGCTCGAAAAGACCGAGGCCATCTGGTTCCATGGCTCGCGACAACCTCCGGCGCCACCTGACGCACAAATAGTGCTCGGTGGCGTCCGAACGGTGGTGAAGACCGAGATCAAGTATCTCGGTCTGATCCTCGATTCGAGGTGGCAATTTCTGCCCCACTTCCGGGAGTTGTCACCCAGGCTGCTGAGAGCGGCAAACAGCCTTCACTGGCTGTTGCCAAATATCCGCGGCCTGGGGTCCAAATGCCGGAGGCTCTACTCCGGCATTTTGAGGAGCATGGCTCTCTATGGCGCCCCGATCTGGGCGGCGGCCCTGTCTAAGAAGACGAACGTCCGCCTCCTCCGAGCGCCCCAGCGGGCGATAGCACAGCGGAGCGTGCGAGCATATCGCACCGTTGGCTTTCCCGCGGCCTGCGCGCTGGCGGGAAACGCTCCCTGGGAGTTAGAGGCGGACGTGTTGGCGGCCATGTACCGCTGGACGGCCGCCAAGAGGGCCGCGGGTGACCGCTTCTGCCCCGAAGAGTCTGGCCGGCGGACGGTGGAGGCACTCGCTCCAGTGCTTGATAAGTGGCTGGAGAGGCAGCATGGGTCCCTCTCATACAGGATGGTGCAAATTATGACCGGGCATGGGTGCTTTGGCTCATTCTTGCACCGCATCCGCCGAGAGGCAGCCCCACTCTGCCATGAGTGCGGCGCTGTGGAGGACACGGCGCACCACACACTAGCGGTGTGCCAAACGTGGGCTCCACAGCGCATGGCGCTAGTCGCCAAGGTGGGCCAGGACCTCTCTCTGCCGAGCATTGTGATCGCAATGCTGGCAGACAAAGAGGCTTGGCGAGCGTTCGCCACCTTCTGCGAGGAGGTGATGACCGCTAAGAAAGAGGCGGAGCGGCTGCGGGAGCTTGATCCTGCAGCCGATGAGCTCCGCAGGCCGAGGAGGGGGGGAAGACGGCGCGCACCTGCTCGCCGTGTCGCACCCCTCCGTGGTAGAGGCCAGCCGGCGCGCGGTACGGGGGTACCGTTGCCGGCATTGCACAGGCCTCCACCACTGCCTGGTAGGGACGGCTCGACACGGCTGTCCCTACTGGCCCCCCCTCTCGAAGGGGGGGTCGCTTCCGGCCCGCCGTGTAGGCGGGCACCGTCCGGGAGAACGCGCACAGGGCCTATAGCTATACGGCGTATTCCCCCACTATGGACGAAGAGAGGGAGTAGTAGGGTTTTTAGTCGGTAGAGCCACTGGGTAGAGCATGCTCCCCGTGGAGAGTCCGACATAACCAGTCCAACCCCCCGGTTGGCGGGTATGCGTAAGTGCATTTCCCCTAGTCAAAAAAAAAAAAAAAAAAAAGCTACCGTGACTATGATTCCACGTCATTTTAGAAGATGCAATTTGGTCTGGCCGCTTCTTCGCGGGTCAAATGTTTTCAAGAAAAATATTTCATCACCTACGATTACCGGTAAGGCCAACAACGTGTTGGCTATTTTCATTCTCAAATTCAACTGGCGTTATAGGTTTGAAAACGTTATACCTACCTATGTCATCGCGTTATATTTTTAGAACTAAGCAAACAGTTCAAATGAAATCTCAATATATCAAGATTTCATTTTTATTTAAAAAATGAGGGTAGTTATTTATTTTAAGTTATTGTGCCTCTGTGGAAGTTAGTTATTTATCTAAAGTTATTGTGCTTGTGTGGAAAGATTTTGGACGTTTTAACTAAATCCTAACCTCTGCCATACCCTTACAATTCATTACCGGATTGGCTTAGTTATGCTTACACCTGCTGGTGAGGTAGTTGGTATAGTTGCTGTTGCAAACCGTGAAGTGATGATCTGATGATACAGTGTTTTAATATTGCAATATTTACATCATGTAAGTCACTTTTATTTTAATTAATAGACATACTGATACGTTTGGGTAATCACTACCAAACTTTTTCAATGATATAGGTACTTAGAAGTATAACTACATTACACAACCATTGGTTCCTTTTTTTTCAATTTGTTATTGGTTAAAAAGATAACATCTATTTTCAACGTATTTGAATATTCCATGATAGTTCTTTAGAAGTGAGTTAACCTGGAAACATAAGTTCAAATAAACTCGTTTTCGTCTGAACATACCGAGTAGACTTCGGGGTAGATATGATTAACATTTACTTGTACTAGACACTTAGTCTTGTTTGTTGAGATGCAAAGGATAGGTAGTTTATTTAATTTACAAACAAAAAGTCTGTTAAGGGTTCCATTTATCATTCCTAGCCTTACGTGTCATACTGCGAAGTGTATGAGATAATCTAAGGCGAATTGTCTGATGTAGTTTTTAAATTGATCTTTTTTTAAAAAATCAGTTTTAGTTTCTTCAGAATATTATTTTAGTCACAAGTCACAGCCGTTAAAAATAAAATGAGACAGTGTTCCTGTGAGAAACAAACGTGTCAGATTGACCAAGCGGTTGATCGAATGATAATAATTAATGGATTTGATGTAGTTAATGTGTCATTGTTTGGTTCTTGTCAGCTCTTACAACTATTAAGATTTTACAAGTTAGGTGTCTCAACTGTTTTGGTGTTACAACTGTTTTGGTGTTACAACTAGTATCTTTTTACAACTAGTATCTTTTTAGAACTAGTATTTTTTACAACTAGTATTTTTTACAACTAGTATTTTTTACAGCTAGTATTTTTTTACAGCTAGTATTTTTTTACAGCAACTATTTTTTTACAACTAGTATTTTTTTTTACAACTAGTATTTTTGTTACAACTAGTATTTTTTTACAACTAGTATTTTTGTTACTAGTATTTTTTTACAACTAGTATTTTTTTTAAAACTAGTATTTTTTTACAACTACTATTTTTTACAACTAGTATTTTTTTACAACTAGTATTTTTTTACAACTAGTATTTTTTTACAACTAGTATTTTTTTACAACTAGTATTTTTTTACAACTAGTATTTTTTTACAACTAGTATTTTTTTACAACTGGTATTTTTTTACAACTAGTATTTTTTTACAACTAGTATTTTTTTACAACTAGTATAATTTTTCAACTGGTTTGTTTTTTCTTAAAATTTCGGATTTAGTAGTTAGGTTTCGACTTCTAGTTAAGTTGTCGACTAGTTAGGTTACAAATAGTTAGGTTACAAATAGTTAGGTTACAAATAGTTAGGTTACAAATAGTTAGGTTACAGACTAGTATGGTTTGACGACTTGTCTTTGTTTCAGGACTTGTTTATGTTTATTATTTTGTTTATGGTTTCAAACTAGGATTGGGTTTGAATTTGGTTTTTAGGTTCAATTAATGGTTTAATGTTTGTTGTGTTGTTAATTTAAGTAATTATTACTTGGTAATGTTCTCCGGGGACGGAGTGGTTTTGAAATGATAACCGTGTTAGATAGATAAACAGAGCTACTAACTCTGCTTGTTTTAATTAATAATGTTAATAATGTCTAGACAAGTTTGTAATCAGAGTAAAAAAAAGAAAGAAATTTTTTTTTTTTTATTGATACAAAATAAATGTATTTTGTTTTCAATCATAGCTAATGAATGTCACTTGTTTTTACATAATACTGTGTACATGAGTAATAAAATTTGGATTGAAAGTAAGATCAATCCTAGTACTCTTTATTTTTTTACTGTTACTGTGTTATTTTTATAAGTTATGTCTAGGCATTTACAAAATAAGCATTTTGACAGTAAATTGCCTCAATCATGAGTCACCGGTACTTGAATAACCTTATTTATTATTTTCACTTGATAGTGTTACTATGTTATGAAGCCTTATTGAATGATATAAATATTAAAAAGTGCTGGTTGGTCACTGCCCTGATGCTCTTCTGGAACTCACACAACCAGGTGATAGGATGAGTATGTCAAGGCCAGATGACAAATAAAATACTTCTGGTCGGGTCACTGCCCTGATACTCTTCTGGAACTCACACGGCCAGGTGATAGGCTGAGTATGTCAAGGCCAGATGACATATAAATTTTTTCTGGTCGGTCACTGCCCTGATACTCTTCTGGAACTCACACGACCAGGTGATAGGCTGAGTATGTCAAGGCCAGAGACAGTTGTTTATAAATGTCCTCCGAGAACGAAGGACAGGTCAGTATGGCCGTGTTAGATATATTGATATCATTTAAAAAATAAAAAGGCAAAAAGTAATTTTATAATAATAAAATTAATTATAATTAAAGGAAACATTTATTTTATCTTCATTAAAATAAATATTTCACTTAAAAGTTGTTTTTTGACTACAAAAGTTATTCAAGTATCACAGACGAAATATATTTTATAGAATAAATATGTATTTCTAGTTATCAAGTCGTAGTTAATGACTAATGTACAGATTAATGATTTATGTAAGGATTATTGTATTTATAACTAGTCCAAACATTAAACATGATTCAATTACTTCAAAAGTATAGTATCCGTTGTCGGCTCCTTTTCCGTTTCCTTTTAATATTTTTATTAATTTCAAAAGTTTATTGTACACAGAATATTATAATAGCTTCTATAAATTATGTCACATTTATTATGTATAATTTTCATGACCTTCAGAATATTTATTAACATCTCTTACGATAATTAGCTAAAATATTTCTAAATCAAAATAACAGAACGGAAGTGACGTAGAAAACCGCCAACTTGGTTGTTGTGGCCTATTAAAGGAAAAGATTGGTTTTCGACTCCACTTTTTTGTTGGAGCTCCCAGACTGGACGGATCTAAGTTAAGTACTTTGTTACTATTTACTAGGTTCAAGTAATTATGGATCTAAGCTGTGACTGTGATCTTGTATTGTTGTATTTGGTGATAATTATTAAGTATCCGCTTATTGCTATGGTTTCTCTGAGTATTGTAATTTATTTCAATCATTTGCTTGTGAGTTTAAGAATATTAGTTTATTGCGAATAACCTATAAATGTTTCTTAACATTTAACCTCAAGTCTCTTGACTTAATTTGAAGTGAAACTGATTTTATTTTATTTAGATTATATTCATATACTACTTAATTCTTAACAATGTGATATTGAATTTGAAAAGACTAACTACTGAGTTTCTTGCCGGATCTTCTCAGTAGAATCAAGGTTCCGATCCGGTGGTAGATTCTTTTGAAAGTTTTAATATAAATATTATTGAAACTCCTTGTTGCTGTTCTTATTTCCTCTCCTAATCGTTTTATTATTATTAGGTAGGCAGCTACACAATTAATATTGGGTAAATTCCTAGTTCATTTTATTATTTATTAGAATTAATACTAGAAATGTTAGCCCATACTTAATACCTAATTTAGTCTTAATTTCACACGTGCGACGACGCAACACAATAACTAATGGAGCCACCGCCTAAGTTTCAAAACGAATTTTTCAAAAGATCGAGTTGGGCATCGCAACGCTACGCGCTAATGTACTCATAACAGAAACAACTTTTTCGTACCACTTGCTCAAAAAAGTGACATTCTAGCCCGCAAAAAGAGAACATAACAATAGTCATTTTTAATCTGTTGAAAACAGGGAAAGAAAATTGTACTGAATTTCATTCATCCTCTAGGGAGAGAAAGTGATTTAAATTTGGAATACTTACCGAGGCTTTCGAGCGCTAATTTGAATTAGAAGTTTTAATTCTTTATTTGTGACCTGCCAGTATTATATGTGATAAAATAGAAAGAAGGGTGTGATTAGAAGGCATTTAATGTGTGTTTGAAAATTCTTAGTCCTGATATTTATTGTAAAATAGTATAATTAAAGAATCACTGATCCTGCAGTCAAAATTGTTCTGCAGTTTTGTGGGACATAATTTAGTTTGTATGTTTATGTATGTTGTTTATAATAAATAAATAGTAAATATTTTTTCGCAAATGGTACGAAAAGTAGAGTATTTTCCTCGGTGACAAAGCTGTCTTTGTCTTGGGTGAACTTAAATCCCTCGCTTCACTCAGGACTCGTCTTAAATCCCTCGCTTCGCTCGTGATTTAAGTTTTTAACACCCTCGCTACGCTCGGGAGTAAACATCGAGTCCTTCGTTATGCTCGCGATTTGAATCATCACCCGCGAAAGAAGACACTGCTTTATCCCCTCGGTTAATAATCTACTATACGATCCGATGGTAGCGTCACATTTATTTAAGTATTTTATATATAATGTATCCAATTCATATTATGGTATTCATGTCTATCATTAAGTATATTTTGTAAATTAGATTTGACGATTTGAAAGTAGTACCACGTAACAGGTCTACTCGAATAAAGTTTTTTTGTTTGTTTGTTTGAATGAGGCATCCTCCATATCAGTGACAAAGTGGTGAGAAATCCACGCCAAAAGGATTCTAATCCGGATACACAATATAGATTGTGTGAAAACTTGTTTCACTTAATTATTCATTAATCAGAGTTTGCATGCTTATTTGACATTTAAATCAGTGACATTGATTAATAATATATTACTGTTGCTGTATTGCATTCAAACCCAAGTGCTTATCTGCTTAGGTAAATTAACAAATTAGCGATAAGACCGATTTAATTATACATAAGTGTAAACGCAGCCAGGTTTCATAATTTTAGTGCCAAAAAACATTATTATCTATCTTCCTCTTTGAAACAAAACAATAGCCCGAATTGTTTAAATGTACCTGTAATTTTCTTTGTAAACATAAAATGCAAAATATAATCTGTCTATCTAAAAAGGTAATTTACCTAAAACAAAAGAACTCCAATGAGCAAATTCCAACACAGAAAACGATACGCCACAAAACGATTCAACCCAGAAACGAATATCAGCAATCGTTAAAACTTGTTCACAGTTTTTCATCGCCGTTTGTTTTGAGATCTCCACAAAGCAGAAAATGCTATTTACTTATTGCGCTTCGTTTACTTACAAGGTATTTAGGTTTGTGTCGTCTGTTCCCAGTTTTGTGTTTGGGAAATGGAATTCTCCTGTTGGGATGAAGGGCGGAATCCCCAATCGGTTTCGAAAAAGGATGTTTTATAATAGCCATTCAGTTCTTGTTTACGGAATGCTTTCTTTTGTTTTGCGTTCTGATGGGCTGTTAAAGTGTTTCATTTGGTTGTTTTCCGATAGGTTTACTTTATTGGATTTTTATCCGTGTCCATTTTTAGTGAGTTGTTTTTAATTAATCCGCTATTCAAACGGGATGGTTTTTTTTTCTGAATATGTTGTAATTGGAATTGTTGACTTCAATTCTTATAGCTCTTTTAAAAACTTCCGAAATTGACCGTTTGAGGTGTGTTTGAAACAAGCCATGGGTTCCACTTATCGAAAGAGTAATTGTTTTTTATTTATTTCTATAAGTAACTAAGTATGCAGTGTTCGTTTTTGCCAAAACCAAATTTAACTTCTTTAAGTACCTATTTCATATGGTTCAAGTTTTGGTCTAAGAGTTTGCTACACAAAGCTGGAAATCCTGTATATACTACAAAAACACAGAGTAAGTACCTATCTGAAAACACATACCTACTTTTTGTGATTTGTACGACAAGAAGCGGAATTAGGTAAAGTGTTTTGAATTTGATCCACAATACTTGGTTATTTACGCAAGCTGTCCACATCTCCGCTTAGCTCACGTGGAAAACAGTTGAAATTACCAAGACTTTAAATTTGCCTTTAATTGTAGCTCAATGTACCGAAATAAGTTTTTCACAAAGACCTTTAGTAATAAATCTCCGAACTAATTAAACAACTTCCGACTTTACCCCATTTTTGCGTTCTCGTGACATTAAAACTGCGGTCGTTATTCATGCTGCTAATATAATTAGCCGTTATTACACACCTACATGACATACTGTGTGCTGTCACGAAAATGAAATGAGGATAATTATTCAAGTAAATGAGCGCCTGTTTTGTTTACGCGTGTAGATAATTTCAAAGCGTTTGTGACATGAGACTAAGGCACGAACTCGGCACTAAAAACATGAAACCTAGGCTTTATTTTGATCATGAGCTCATTCTAGTCTATTTTAGGACGTAGGCCTACCCTATTGCAGGTCTTATATTAGCGCTTTCACCTGCCAAAAACTTCGCAAATCGTCACCGCACCTATCCGAGACGAGGTCTTCGCCCAAGAACATGCACCCCGCTGGTTATTGACCATTACATATTTATTATCCTACCACTGGGTTAGAGGTTTTCTCCTCATCTGTGTGCTTTTTCTATGCTTTACCGCAAAAATCAGCTGATAAACTGCTCGACGTACCGTCCAAGGCATAGACATGCCTGAAAACTACCCATGACCCATCCCACTACCCGACTGGACGTGCAAAGTTACATCGCTGATCATTGCGGAGCCATGCAAAGTCAGAATACCACAAAACTTTAACGCAACAGACAGAAACAGTAAAACCTTTTAGGGCTATCGTTGCAATAAACGCCAATCATGACAATAGTTCCGAACGGAATGTAAAAGGCAAACAGAAATAGCGTGTATTTTATTCACAAGCCGCCAGTGAGGCTATCAGACATGTCCAAACTTCGCTGAGAGCAGCTGCTTTATTTCCGTTTGACCTGTCCCGCTCGATGCTATTCCAGGAGGCCGGAGCAGACATGTTCATTCTGCCGACAAGCCGAATGCAACTCGTGACAGTGAGGCCGCTGCAGCGACACGGCTCTGCACTTCCAAATCTGAATATTTAATTGCATTATTTTGGCGCAAGACTGACTAATTAATAAAGCAAATTGACGTTTCTATTGCTGTCCCGATTCAGCTAATGGAAAAGGTTTATTCCGGGACATCCATTTTGCCGAATGAATCAATTCGAATTTTAAATTTTCCATTTGCATAGGTTGGAGGCAGGCTACTTTACGATTGCAGAGTTTCGTATTCTTTGTTTGGTGTTTTATTTTGTGCATTTCGAAGTGGAGACGGCTACATGATACGGACGGGGGCCGGTATAAAATATTCTCAAGTTGACATTGTAGTCTTTCTATTGAATTTCACACAGGCTTACAAAATTTCCTTGCGCTTGAGACGACATCCGCCGGCCGGCTGTTAAATAAAAACCTTATCAAAATGCACAGGCAGGCAATGCAGTAGGTATCTACTGAAATAGACTGATGATTTTAGTAAGTGACTTTTAGCAAAAGTTTGGTGTGCGTGTGCATTGGGTGAGCACCCTCTTAAAATGAATAAAAATGTTCTCACCATTTAGTTGAAGGTCTAAAACAATTGTAAATGTAATCTTGCAATTTGTAAAACGATGGAACCAAAGGTATTTAATGAAATGTGTGCTCACCCAGTTTTTACAAAGGGGCAGCCGTATCTCCGTATGTAATGACTACAAATACCAATAGTGTACTGAATTTTAGTAAAAACCTATTCTAACTAGGGTTTTAAAATTCAGTTTCACAAGATCCGTAATAAAAAAAATACAAATGATTTCTTGTGCTCACCCAATCCTCACGTTATTAAAAGGGCTGATATTTTAGCGAACTAGCAATTAAATGGCATTCATAATTTGTACTGTTTTAGTTGTATTGTCACTTTATTTTGTAACGTGTGAACACCCTACCCTACCCTACTCCCCACTCTACTCTATAGAATTCCGGACAAACCATGAATTGCGTATATCTCCTGAAGTAAATAAAAATATCAAAAACGTATAGACATGATCATTTTGTATTTTTTTTGACTAAATCTTGACATGTTAACTTATTCTTCAAAGTTTAGTTACAAAGAGGTATAAACGTTTTTCACTTTACGAAAATAAGAGGATTGGGTGAGCACTTTAAAAAAATGTATACTCAAGAACGCGCAGTGATAGTGGTTTGTTTTATGTTTTACAAAATCATGTTCATAGTCAACTAAAACAGTACAAATTATGAATGCCATTTAATTGCTAGTTCGCTAAAATATCAGCCCTTTTAATAACGTGAGGATTCGGTGAGCACAAGAAATCATTTGTATTTTTTTTATTACAGATCTTGAGAAACTGAATTTTAAAACCCTAGTCAGAATAGATTTTTACTGAAATTCAGTACACTATTGGTATTTGTAAAGTCATTACATACGGAGATACGGCTGACCCTTTGTGAGAACTGGGTGAGCAGACATTTCATTAAATACCTTCGGTTCCATCGTTTTACAAATTGCAAGATTACATTTACAATTGTTTTAGACCTTCAACTAAATGGTGAGAACATTTTTATTCATTTTTAGAGGGTGCTCACCCAATGCACACGCACATAAAGTTTGTAATTTGTTATTGAACTACATTGTAAAGACCCTCTTGAGAAATGGAACTGCTGAGTTTCTTGCTGGGTCTTCACAGAAGAAACAACCCTTCGACGCTAGTGGTTGAGTCATATAATGCTGATTGTATCAGATTTGTCAGATATGTTTATCACTACAAAGTATAAAACAAAGTCGCTTTTTCTGTCCTTATGTTCGCTTAACTCTTTAAAACTACGCAACGGATTTTGATGCGGTTGTTTTTGGCGGTGTTACTGTATTTGTGTCATTATGTATAAATTAATTAGTTGAATGTGCAATAAAGTGTTTTTTTTCTTATTTTATCTTAATAGATAGAGTGATTGAAGAAGGTTTATATGTATAATAAAATCCCATTGACCTGTGCGAAGCCGGGGCGGGCCTCTAGTGTCTAATAAGTGGCTAAAATTAGTTTTGCTTGATTTTATTATGTAAAATCGTACAAATCAAAATGTTTTATAGGTTTTTAAAACAGGATGATTTAAATTAATATATTTTTACTAAAATAGGAATGGAGACTCCTTCGTCATATTTTCTATTTTCCTCCTAGTCCAGGATTCGGCCTACAATGTTCTGTAAATTGTACCTGTATTGTTCCCTATTTGATTTTTCTCCAAAGATCTTCAATACAGCCTGGGTAATGATTCAGAAAAAAATGTAATCAGCAACATTCTCATTGACCGAAATCCTCGCATTTTTCCTCACGTTCGAGCCACATTATCCCATTGTGTTTGAATAAACATTTCAATCGAGAGGTTTCATTGGCTGCGGCTAGCGGACCGGATCGCGCATTCAGCTCTTTTTTACGGAACACTGCCTCTCGATGAATGAACTGCCCGACTGCCGGGATATTAGAGTTCACCCGCATGCTAGGGTTAAACTAATATAGGAAAACACAGGGAGGGTTATGAAATTTACATTTGTAGTGCGTTTGTGTACGGTTCAAATGTTTCAATACAGTTTGGTTAGTGGAGTTTTCGATGGATTCAATAACTAAAAACAGACAGGCAATTCACAGGTGGGAATGTTTTGTTGAAAATCAAATACATATGTTTGTGGGTTTTCCAATCATATAACAGAAATGTTTTTGGTTTACGTTTTATTGTAACTTGCGGCAAAGATTAATTGCTTGCTTGTTTTTAGCTTTATTTTGAGCATTTTTTCCGGACTGATTTTTTTAAAGCATTCAAATAGATTCAAGTGCGTTTATTTCTGATAGTAGGAATACATAAAAAATGGAATGTTAATTTCTCAAAAACTAGTAATTAATCAATCTGAAACATTCAGTAAAAATTTACCTGGTCCATGAACTTGAAATAAGTACTTGTTTTGAAACTTAATTTCAAACTCAATGCTCAACCTTTTGAGCCATAATAATTTCGATGGAACACTTTGAGGCACTCAAAAGTTTCAAACAGCTGAACGTCAAACTGTCTGAAGTGTATCCGCTGCGGTTACTGAAAATGTACCTTTAGACGCTTCCTACAATTTAGAGGCACAATGAGAAGATCACCTGTACGAAATGGGGAAAATATAAGTGTGCATAGTTATTTTTAATAAATACATATTCATTTTACTCACTCATATTAAGAATAAGAGGTGCCCGTGGCGTAGTTGTAACAGTGATCGGCGACGATCGCTGGGAAGGCACGTTAAGCAGTTGGTCCCGGTTGATGTCACTAGATGTCAGTCGTTAAGCCTAGTCAGAGGCCTTAGGGCGGCTTGATAACATCTGACATTAAGGTTGCTCACTAACCTTACACCCCGCCAACAACCCGCACTGAGCCAGCGTGTTGGAGTATGGCTCGCACCACCTCATAGTTGGGGTGAGGCCTGTGCCCAGCAGTGGGACGTATATAGGCCGTTTATGTTATGTTATATAAATTAAGAATGCAGTGATTCCATTCTTGTCTTTCGACCTAGCACGCCCCCTTACCATTGAAATCGTTCCTTATTAGACAGTCAAGTTCACAGTGCCCAAATGAACGCATTTTGATGTGTGTAACGGAATTAAATAAAAAAAGTTACTGTATTCTTAACTCGAACATTCTACGAGTATAGGTGATAGATACCGATGATAGAGGTTTGTCTTAATCGCGGCAGCGGATTTTTGTTTTTTTTATTAATGGCCTCCTCCTCAGTCAGCGAGGGTATTTTGCCAATGTCGAGTAGTTTTATGCGTTTGCATGTGAACATAAAAATACTGGTATCTTGTATTTCAATGCTTCGTGGAGTTTTTGAGGTTATTCATACGGCTGCAATGTCTTAACATGCCATGAGGTCATGGGGGTTTGTCTAACGACAAACCATTTGACTCAGATGGTCTAGGGGACTAGGAGGATGGTCATGTTAAAACGATTTATTTTCAGCGAGACTTAACAACAGGCGAGTTAAATTACAGGTGGTTGTTAGATTTCCATTAACTGACATTTTCTATCAATTATCTTGTCATTTTACTGCACTTAATTTTAAAGGCCAACTAAAGTCATCCTCAAAGTAAGCTACAGTATAATGAAATATTTAGGAAAGCCTTCCAGTAAGTTTTGTTCGACTTGTTTCCTCACCCGGCTAGCGACTTCTTTGCTAATTAGCCCGAGATGGCCTTCTAATTATTTAATGTCGACATTTCTTAGCTGCAGTATCTACATCACTTATTCATGATCACGAGTATAGCTGGTCCCAAGAAAGTCAGTTGTAAATGTTGTGTTTTTAAACTCATTACCATTACAGCTTATATACACTCATTTGATCTGTTAACTTTTTTCGAACCTGGTTTACTTGACAGAGAGTAGTTTTATTAAATGTTTCGCTTTATTTCAATTGCTCTCTTTAAGACGACCCCTCTTCACCTGATGGTAAGCAGCCGTGCGGTCCGGATACGAGTATAAGGTTGAGAAGTTCAGTAATACTGTTACTACTGGGCTGGTCAATCTTATCTTGAAGGCATGTAGATATGCTTTCTTTCCGCCCATCTTAAAGCATACAGGATTGTAGAAAGAAAGAAATACCTACTTGTGCTGGAAGAGCGTTATGAGTCTGGATGGTGTGATATAGGAATGAATCACTGAAACTTTTGGGGCTGGTCAATAGTTGTTGTATAGTGACCAGCACCCGTGGTAAGGGAGCGGAAAGATGAGGTTAATAGCAATGGGAACCACCCGCCACAACTCTTTATCGCCTCTGCAATTACCACAATGTCAATATATTGACACAATGGTAATGTCTCTGTCTCAGTTGAAGAGCCTCCAGAGATCGAGGATGTACTGAGTCCCTCACTTGAGAGAAGGAGGGACCCAACCGCATCTACCTATGAACTATGACGTTGTCTCTGTTCCCAATGATACTGATAGCGCGTCGCTGCAACCTTTTAAGCTTCGAGTAAATACTAGGCGCAGCTGTCCCAGAGATGAGAACAATATTCCACACACGAGCGAACTTGTGTTTTATACAAAAGACAAAGTTGTTCAGGCGTGAAGAATCGTCTTAGTCTGTTCAGAACTCCTAGTTGACAGGAAGCTGTTTTAATAATATTCCCTACGTAGGCCAGTTGGTTGAGCACCCATGCCTAGGACCTAGGGTTCATAAAGGTTCTTTTTGTATTGAGAAAAAACAGCAAAAAAACTACACCAATTAGTATTTTCAACAGTATTTACAGTTATCCCCCCACGGGACAGGCTTTGCCTAGTGTGGGAGTCATAGAATATTGTATCTTTATATTTCTGTTTTGGTTAATAAATACATTTTTTATTATTTTTTATTTTTTTTTATTTTAGTTATGATTTAGTAAATAAACATGTAAACGTAAATAAAAACTCTAAACACTCAGAAAATCATTGAGTCAGCCCCAAGGTTGGACTAAGGATTTTCCGGTTAGTTAAGTTTATTATGATAAGCGCCCGAACCGAGTGTGTTGCGAAGCGTTCTTTTGCGTTTGTAGAAAGCGCCTATAATAAAGACACGGCCGAAAAAAGAAAGCGAAATGAATGCCCCGCAAAAAGGAGATATAACTTGAAATGTCCAGGCGCAACGATCCGCAAAATAGTCTTGTGTCCGTTTTAAGGAATATCCACAAAGACATAACTATGCCTGTGAATTGAGGATACTTTGTACGGCTGACGATGTACATGGGTATTCTAAGTGGTCCGCTGTGGATTTTGTGGGTTAAATATTTGTAACTTGTATGAAGATAGTGAAATGAAATAAAATTGGTGTAAGTAGTTCTTGAACTTTTGTAATTCAGCCGTGGTATTCTTTAAGAGGACTAAATTATTTAGGTGGAACAGAAACCTTACATGGACAAGAACCTTCAGTACTGAAGGTAGTAAGTTCGATACTCATCTAGAACACACATTCATATGACCAACAGGTTATTTGTTACGTCAAAACCTATGTGTGCAGTTTTAGTTTTTGAATAGATAGTTGAATCTAGATTCAACTTGATAGTGAATTATAAAGAAAGAAAAAAGCAGAAACAAGCTAGAAACGGCCTAGGCCGTGGCCCATACTTCCATACACATTGTCTTTTAAACAAGTGACTATCTTTTCATGGGCAACAGTATATTCCGCGGAGCCAGGAAAGAATTCATAAATTGCCGACAGGCTTATTGCCAATTCTGAATTCTCACGCTATCTTGGAATCAATTACGGCGCTACATACGTCATCCGATAACAATTGCATGGCAAATATCTTGGCTCCGCGCGGGCGCAAGAAAATATATTATGGACGCGAGTGGTTTTACAGTGCGGCAGTAGAACGAACGAATTTGCATCGAGAATCGAAGCAGACACTTTCCAAATCGACGATCGTAAAACGATCCCGCCGCGGTCGACTTCATGAATAACGCGCAGCCGGCCTTACGCGTAAAAAATTGATAACATACGGACGACTCGTTAAAATATTAACCCGGTAGGCCTCGCGGTTTGTATTTGATTTTTCTTTGGATGTATCCGCATTATGATTTTGCAACTTATGTAGAGGTGCCTGTGGCAATTGTTTTATAAGGCAACGCACACCGCGCAGGTAGGAGTGGGATGGGTGGCTACTCAGAACGAAATTCAGTCATGTGTTTTTCGGGCATATAATCGTATGTACCGAGGGGTTTATCACTAACCGAACTACAAACCTCCAACAAAGAATTTTCACTGAACTCACGTGTTGATGTGTGGCTCGCGCTACCGCTATAGTTGAGGTGAGGACTTTGCCCCGCAGTCGGGCAAGTAAAGGGTAACAAGGGTCTACAAAGCTAGTTCAAAACCTTACTCTCTGTGAAATGGAGCCCACATAAGGCTTCTACCTATTTTTAACGACTGACATCCAGCGAAATCGGCTACGACCAACTGCTACCTTAGCCACAGACACTTCTAAAATCGGGAATTATAGTGACTCACTCATTGATTGTAAGCTTTATAATAGGTGCACAAATAGAAGAACAGGATATATTTTAACCACAGTAGCGACTGAAAATAGTAAGTCAGCTGTGCCACAGGAGAGACATAGAGCTTCTCGGGTGACTCTAAGTTAAGGCTAACTAAGATGTAGAGCCCCCGAGAGCACGCGCCAGCCCAAGGATCGCGTTAAGGTGCGAAAACATCTTCATTCTAACATCTAGTTTTGTATTGAAACAAATATAAGTAAGTATAAAATGATGCTCGTAATATTTGTTGTAATAAATAATCAATAGTTACAAAATGTATTTAACAAAAAAGGTTTTTGCTACAATTTACCAGAAATGTCTAGTTTGATTATTTTCGATAACCTATCAATGCAGTGGTTTGAACACCGTTGGAATTCGAACGGTCACGGGTTCGATTCTCGCACCACCTCATATAGGTATTTATTGATATTACTTCTGAGCTTCTTCTTCTTTGGTTTCAATGGCATCAAGTAAAACCCGACCAAAACTTGGCGACCTCGACTGCGTCATCCGTTGCAATATCTAGATCCCTCTAAATATGTATATATACTTCTTTTTTACTTCTGTGCTGGGTCTGGATTACCTCCGTTGTTGTGTCCGTTTCTGGATTCAAAATATAAGGGAGGTAAGGTTCAATAAAAACTAGAGAAATGTATGTAAATGTGATGTTTCGTATTTAGTCATTTATTTTTGGTATGCGCAAAACTTTGGATTCTCTGAATAAACTCTTAAAAAGCCTGGCGGCCGATTTCCATCTCTGGATCTATTCCGTTCCCGACGTCTGTCCGATGTCTTAGGCCTCTTTAACTCCGGACAGTAACGGACTTCTTCTGCTCGTGACCAGCCCACGCCGTGCACACTCTAGGAGTGTGCACGGCGTCCACCCTGGGCCCCCCTTTAGTCGCCTCTTACGACTGGCGGGGGTGACCGTGACTGTATTCTTACGCCCCAGACCACAGTTCAAAGGTTGGAGCATACTCCAACAATCGCCATAGCTTGCACAACCCCATAGTTGAATAGTGGCCAGTGTCTAGCAAAGGAAAGTATAAAAGCTGTTGTTTCTGATATTTGTGGGATGTTTAAAATAATCTTGCCGTGCTAAGTTTTAACGCCTTGTCTCAAGGTAGGTTTTATCTTTGTAGTCAGCTCTTTTTAATTAAAACATCGTTTGAAATTCAGATTACTTTCTACGTAAGGACGCTAGCCACAGCATGACACCTACTGAACTTCTCTCGTTAAAATGTGTGAATTTATACATATAGTGGATACCTAAAGCATTATTGGTTATTTTAGGAATCTACTAGAATTTCACTAGCCAGTCAGTCGCAACTCAATATCATTGACTTAATCAATCTTATACATGGTATTTTAGAATCGTCAACATACATAATTCAATCACGTAGTTTAATTTTAATTTAATTTACCCCTAGTCTCAAACCTACTTAGTCTAACGCCAATGTTGGCCGACGGTCAAGTATTCAATTCAAAGTATTCTTGACACCTACGCTAAGGTCTTCCACGCATCCGTTGCACATTTTGGATCCACTACGTTGTCAATAATGACAGACAAAAAAATAGGCATAACACTAAACGCAAAAGAAAATACGTATATCAAAAAAAGAAGGGCCAAACACCGCTTCCGTACAATAATCAGTTCACGCGATCCTAACGAACGCGAGGCGATCACGTTGTCACAATATTTGCGCAGGAATGTCCGACACGAGTTTATTAAGCCGTGTCGGGCGTACAAACTTCCTCACCGGATCGCATAACTCGCCCCTGCGCGCCATAGATGCGTACCTGTTTCACTTATGCCGCATTTTGAACACCATCGCCTATAGTTTTTTTTTGCCTGCTGAAAACAATGATTCAGACCACGCTCTCAAAACCTCTGACTGACAATTTCTGGGAAATAACTAACATTTTTATATTATGATATGCTCTTTACAGAAATGTTCAGGCACTTCTTAAACATTATTATTATTATTCGAATTAGTTGCAAGGTTAGGAATTAGTTGTAAGGTTCTTGTATTATTTTTGGTTTGCTGCGATCCAAGCCTCAAGCTTAGTGCAGAGACCACCGTTATTTTAATTCCTGTGTAATATGTTTTTATGGTCAATAAATTTATTCTTATTCTTATTTAACAAATCGGTGGTCTCAACATTGAATAACAGATAACAAAGTTTTCTGGTTTATAAAGGACATTTCATAAAAAAATATAGTGGAACACCCAGTTCGGACGTCACTTTTTCTATTCAACTAGTAACAAAAACTGTACCAGTGTTTTACTCATTAGGCGAGTTCAGGGTCCAGAATAGTGCAAAGAAAAAACCTACTTTTCCACCCTCAAGTTTTCTTCGAATCTACTACCCTCATACAGTAAACACGAACCAATCAAGATCAATCTCCACCGGCCTTGTTAGGGGCGGGAAACTTTTTAATTAGACACTCTGTCTGTTAGCCGGCCATGTGTTGGAGTTGCTAATGTATCCACCGAGCTTAATTGTTATCTGACGTTTCCGAATGCCCGGAAATCAGAGAAAGTTTTGCAAGTTCAAAGAACTACGAGTGTAGTAGACGTCACCAGGGTTGGTGATGATAGAGCAATTTGCTTCTGAAATCAAAACAAATGACGGTAACCGTTTTGTTTGTAATGTCAATTTTGCTATTTACATTCACTTGCGAGAAACCCACGAGAAAATTATTCATGAGACTGGACCCGGTATTCACAAACGTCAATCAAAGTTAAGCACGTCTTCAAAGCCATGCCGTCACTTTCAGTTCTAAAGACACTTTAAGGGGTGGCTTGAGTTTGTGAATTTGAGGGTAAAAATTACATCCCAATCATTTGCATGGCGTAAGATGTCCTCTGTCAATGACGACTTCTATAGATTGCCAGAGCAGCTAGTTGTATGTGGCACTAATAATTGAAAAAAATAGCTTTTTTTCATCCAAACCGATAGGTCAGACAAATGTTAACTATCAAACATAAACAATCACCCTGAAAATACTTACAAGAAAAATACTTGTTTTTCTTTGTAGCAATACACGTTATTTGCCCATAATCATAACATTGAACAGACAAACCCTATTTAATGCCCTCTAACTAGGGAAAAAATACTTAGGGAATTAGTATCTACCTTAATATTTTATTTGTCTCAAAGAGAATCCTTTAAGTTGGGGGAGACAACCCGTAAATTATGTTTATCCAGCATTTTTATCGCAGGAACGTGACTACGGGTGTATCTGTTGTTTTGTGATTCGCGAAAAGCTAGCGTTTACTGTTAAGTAAATAGACACAAATTACTTTTTACCATTACCATTAACCTATACTTAGTTATGGAAATTACACAAGGGGTAAATTATAAGGAACTATACACTCAAGTGAGTCACAGTTTTTTAAACGTCCTAAGCAATATATGCAAAATAGAAGAACTATGTGTGCTGACACAATGTGGGAATGATACTGTTCTACTTAACGATAATACCCGAAAAGTTCAGTACGTCATGAAATATGAGTATTTAAGCGATCTCTGAAAACACGTATTAAAATCGTCTAGTTGTACAAACTAAGGGCACCGTCAAACTCAGGTTATTGTTATAATAACTCATAGTTTTTACTGCTGTACTAAACGTGGCTTAATCGGCCCCGATCATAAAAATAAACGCAGTAAGGGAACACGCAATATGCTGATTTAGATAACCTCAAATTGAGTACAATATTTTAACGAAAAATACAATGTTCATGCGATGTTAATCGAGCCGCATTTTCACGAAATTTTACAATCCATAACGGAGAATAAAGAATAATACCAGATATGTACCTGTAGTTTTACATAATGACCATTGATTTTGAATTTCGTCAGATTTGAATCTGTCAAGTAATGGACTTTAATCTTGATGTTGCCCGCCTTAAGTTCGAGCTGGTAGAGCTAGGGCCTGTAGTTTCTAGATTTCCTGAGAAGAAATTCGAGGAACCCTGAGAAGAAAACCGTCCCGTGGGGGTGGGTGAACGGTGAAGGATTATTGGACTCCTCTTCAGGAGTGCTCAGTAGAGTAGAGCTAAGTTCTACATTATAGGTATTAGATATCTTGTTACAGGTTAAACTAGGAGTCTTGTACGTTTTACATGAAAAGTTCTTTTGCTGGTTTTTAATTCTTTTTCATAATGAAAACACAATTAAAAATACTGCCAATATTTTTAATTATGTTTTCATTTCAGGCGTGTTTGAAAGGGTTCATATTTTTTATCTTTTGAATGTTTGAAATGTTCGTGTACTAAAGTTAGCTAACATACCAAAATTCAGCTTTCTAGCAGTTTGTGTTAGGTACCATAACAATTGTGATGATCCTGAGTTAATTATGCACCTGGCCCTCACTTGCACAAAAAGTTCAAGTTTTTATTTTCAAGCTTGACTGAAGCAAATCTTGTTTGCCTTGAAAACGAAAGAGAAAAAGATCTTTAATTTGAAATTTTCGCCCAAAGTAAAAAGGTTTTGGAAAATTTGAGATTAAATTTCCATAATAACTGGTGGAGCAGCTCGGGCTCCGCGTCCGAAACTTCGGGAAAGGATAGAATGATTGTTTCATGCCAGGATACTCCTGTATTTTGTTCATTAACTTTGAGGAAGTCCAGCGAGTTTATTAGCAAAATTAGTGCGAACGGTAGTCAAACAAAATAACGTTTGCAATATTGAAAGATTTTGGATTAAACATGATATACTCTCACAACTATCCCAAACGGAGCACTAATCAGAGAAACTAATTGTTGCCGTCAAGGTGAACGGAACATTCAGAAGCCTTTCAAAAAAAAACTTTCTTTACTTCTTTCAAGTCCTCATTTTGCCGAGCGAATTTTGAACCAAACACGGCACATGGCAAGGACTGCCGCCACTAGAAATTATAACGAAGAAGGTGTTACGGCCGGATTTGAATTCAGGGCCGGACTCCAAGCCTGAATGCATAACCACTGGGCCACACGCCTTAAAAATGTTAACGAATGAAACCCTGGTATATTCTCGAATCGCTCTCGAGTCATGTAAGGTCATGCGAGGCTACAATTCGGAGTAAGTACTAGTTGCGGGGCGTTGTAAATTTAAACCCCAGTGGAGGTGGGGTAGAAGAGAAGCCGGGGGTAAATCTCGTTCTTCCTGCAATGCATTTCGGTAATATCCGTCGGCCTATTACCGCGGGCGGGTAATTTGCCCCGGACAGTGGACTGTGGACGGGTCGTAACTCATAACCAGGTGTGCGGATTTACGCTCACACAATATGTTATAAAATCCGGCCATTTTATTTTAGGGTCAGACATTATGGACTTTTTACTTTTATATCAGTTTCACATTCGGTCGGATTTTGTATTTTCTTTCTGTTAAGGTAGAGTTACACAGCTTTCAGTTAATACATGTGATAGACTTGAAGTAATGATTAAGCCAGTTAAACTACCATTCTTCCATTACAGGTCAAACTAAAAACAAATAAACACAGTAAGCTTCTAATTAGTACCTTACTTTAAATGAGACAGAGAGGCCTATGATCGGCTGTGGATGATGATGATTATATTGAAAAACACTGTACATTATTCCACACAGCGCCACCTAGCCCCATATTAAGCATATTATTTGCTTGTGCTAATTTGAATGTATTCATGCATATAAATGTTTGTACTGTGCGGGGATCGAACCCACGGCCTCTGGCGTAAAAGCTCACTTCTGAACCATTACAACAAATAAGTCGTCATATAACTCTGATATACCTATAGTCCGTTCGCGTTAAGAATGCAGTGATTTCATACTTGTCCTTCGACCTAGCACGCCCACTTACCAATCAAATCGTTCTTCATTAGAAAGCCAAGTCCACAGTGACCAGCTGAACGCATAGTTTTGAACGCAAAGGTTTTGGATCTGAGTTTTTTAGTGTGCGACAGCATTAAATTTAAAAATCACTGTATTCTTAACGTGAACGGACAATAGTGATAACTTTTTTTTTGTCGTGCCATGAGAGAACGTGATGTGGTTCTACGTCACTACTATCTCCTCACTTCTTATTGATTGATTTGAATTATTTGTATCATCATGCGGGCTTAAGTGCTAATATTGTAAAAAAGCTATTATTAAACACACTATAGCCCATCCTAAGCTGTCAAAAGTAGTCAGAAAAGTTTCAGTAAATTCGTCGTAAAGCTTTTCAATATTTCAGGCGTGAATGTGGTTATACGCGAGTTGGTGAACTAGTCAGCATTTATGTTGCTCGTGTATCCGCAAGTTGAATTCACTTCGTAGAAAGTTGCCTGTGTATTTTGTGTATACGGCTCAAGTGTGTGGTAGCGTCAGCTTTCGCGATGGGTTGCTAACAGTTTCAGCAGTTCGAATGGGGAAGGCCAATAGTAAAATCTTTTAACAGACAGACAGGTAAAGTTACAATTGATAAAGTTTTAAATACAATGAGTTTAATCGCTATTGGTACAACGAAACTGGGTTTGCCTTTAAAATTAACAGATTTGATAATCAGCTAGAGGAATGGCGTTCTTCAATGGGAAATCTTACTATAAAATTTTGGCTCTATAGTCAAAATTGACTCAGATTCTGCGTGCAGCATTTTTGTGTTTACAGGGAAGTTATTTTCCTAAAGTAAGACTTCAGGATTAGGCTTACCCCGAGGAAGAGGAAAACTTCGAAAAATCACATAAATGCTACGATATCAATTTTAAATATGTGTATATAATGTGAGATTATGGGCTCGATGCGATCCCGCGTCTAATAAATGTTACTCGGGTGGCCGCCCTCGAGTCATTCGTCATACGCCGTCGCAACTGCCTAGCTTATGGCGGCTTCACACATTTTTTTTACCACATTATATTTTATAATTTAAGCCATGATAATAATAATAAATAATAAACGGCCTATGTACTTACGTCCCAATCCAGGGCACAGGCCTCACCTCACACGCAGACTCAGTGCGGATTGTTGGAGGGATGTAAAAAGGAATAGCATAACAGAATAGCATAGCTTGACAGAATAGCATAAAGTTGAATACTTTATGCTATTAAAACTAACCAAACTATTTTAGTAAGTCACAAACGTAATATTTTTATGGAATGCTTCTAGATTAATAAAACACGAATTAAAAAGAATGTTGAATTTATTTATTATAAATTATATATTATATTTATTAAAATTTATTTATGTCATATGGAATTCAACTCTTTAACGCAAAACACGAAAAGTAATGAAATTGTTTGTTTTATTTCAAATGTTTTTGATGTTACCTTTTTATTTTTAGTTGTCATGTACCCAGTAAACTATTTTGTTTCTTTACTTTTTTCTAATTAAGAAATATTGGATTTACAAAATATTTCTATTTATACTAATAGGAGGATATATAGGAGTGTGTAGCTGCCTTTATCTACCTGTTTTGAATTATGAATGGAAGTGGCGCGGTCCGTCTGCTCAAAGGGTTTTATCCCTTAAAATTAAATTGTCCGTGTTGGGTGTCAAATTAAGTCAAAGATAGCACAAATAAAAACGATTCAATTTAAAACGAAATGGATACGAACCCATCTGTTAAAATAAACACTGGAGCACTCTGCTTCTCTTTAGTTTTGGATTCAACTTTAAAAGTTAAGTATTGTTAAGAATATGCAATAGGCATGATGACTGTAATTTTTTTTTGTTTATTATCGAAAGACCTTACATTTATGTAAACAATCCTCAAAGAATCACTTCATCTGGATCAATACCACCACAGATATCACAATTTGAAATGCACATTTTTGGACTTGCCCAAAAACGCTCCATACAAAAGTGACAGCGAACGTGACGTCACGTTCGCTGTTTTTGTAAGGAGCGCGTAATAACTTTGTTCGACAGCTATATTAGATATTGCGTTTATGATAATGGTCTCCTAACATAATTCCTTCATAATAGTTTGGGTTACAAAAAGTGATATTGTTTTACAAAAATTTAACACATATGAAATGGACTTGCCCACCCAAGTTTGCAGGCCTACTGTAGCCTCATTTTGAAACGAATTTCGATTGTGGTTTTACAATAACATTTGAAATCAATTATTATTTTTGGGGAACATAAAAAAACATGCAAAATCACTCATCATCACTCATCTACCCTATTGACTTATCTTTTAAATTCAAAATATTCCTATACTTAAAGTTAAAGTGTAAAACGCGTTTTTTGTAGTTGAAAAGAACATTTCGATATTCATATTTTGGATATTAGTTATAGAATGAGCAGTTTGTCTTTTCAATAAATGGGTTCGTCGCGTTATCTTTCTACAGGAAATCTAAGTGTGGAATTTTACTTGAGACTTCTTCGAGCTTCTTATGTTATTCTCAATCTTGAAGCCTACCACGCTAAGTTAGGTAACTGACCATGTATAATAACCGGACTTACAAGCTCATCATTGTAAGTTAGTTAGTGCGTTAACCAATTGATATAATAGGTTTAGTACCCCTGTTAGTAGTTAGCACTAATGACGCACTAATTCACTGAGTTACGCTCCGGTGACCTACCCTGAGCGTTCTGTTGGGCTGAGTATTAATTACTTCATAACAATAATCGTAGACTATTAGCAGCATACCGATTTCAGAAATTAAACGCGATTCGAATAATAAGCGCGAATAATTCGCTCGATTCAACCTCACATTCGCGATATCGAGCTCAAATCGATATACAACACCACACAATTAACAATCTTTCGTAATATGTATAAGGTTCAATTTACAATGCAAATCGAGTTTCCTTTCTCGATACAGGGAGTTCTTGCTAATTCCAATTCGCATGTGGCGATGACGGCAACTTTTATTTTTTGGTACTTCCCTATTGGAATAGTAGAGTTAAGAATGTTTAGTTAGGGCTAAATATGTACTATTATGAATTCTGTTTTGTTCTAATTACCCTCCTAGACCATTTTCTCCAAAGACCAATCATTTAATTCGCTTAGCATTAAGATATTGTGGTAAATTCTTCCGCAGCTTGAGTCCTTCTACAAGAAGCATAATTATTCGGTCGACTTCATGATTTTGGTTGAACCGTCCTTAATAAATAATATTATGCACTGCAGTGATGAAATAACATGAAAAACGGATTATTACGGCTTTGATTTTCTTATTCCGAAATGTAAATAAGTTGCAGGAAATACGTCGCTAATTAAATTTACAAAATTATGTGCTACTCAATGTTTGTTGGCTTGGTACGGCAAATAATAAGATTGAATTTAAGTATTTGCCCCAAACTTAATGCTTGCTAAGTATGCAAATGGTGGAGCTCGAAATACTTTGTAGAAGGCTAGTTTTCATTGAATTTTATTGCTTTCATACAAATATTGGCATTTGTTTAATGAATTTTAGCCACGCAGTTTTCTAAAGGTTTTGCAGTATTGTCTACTTTTGAATTGTGTATAAGTTGGATTTTGACTGCTAGGTCGCTTAGTTAATTACATTCAAAAAAGAAATCATTCGTTTAGTCAACTTACAAATACAAATTTCATTGTTTGTAGACATCAGTTCTAGGAAAATTCTAGGAACTAGGAAAATTCTAGACAAATTCTAGGAAAAGTCATAAACTTGCTGCACCTTATTATATTCCATGTGAAAGGAATTACATGCAAAAGGAAAACTTAAGGCGGAAGATCATTCCAAACCTAGTACGTGCACGGGAAACTTTTCTCATGCACGTACATTTAGCGAAGATTTTGATCATAGAATAGGTAATAGCAGTACAGAGGGGTCTTAGTAAGGACGTGATAGAGCTAACTTGACTATGACCGTCCCGGAAAATAGAATATTCAGTAGCCAATAATCCATCCAGAACTTACTGACGTCAAATTATTAAAATGAAGTACGATCAAAAATTCTTATTTTACGTAGGAAACGCTATGATCAATACAAACAGACATGTTCATACAGACAAACAGTACCAATACTGTGTGTCACCTCAACTATGAGATGTCGTGAGACATACTCCAATACGCTGGTTCAATGCGGATTGTTGGTGTAAGGTTAGTGAGCAACCGAAATGAGAGATATTTTCAAGCCACTACTGGGACCAACTGCACAACGTGCCTTCCGAAGCACGGAGAGGCCCGAAAATACATTCCAAAATTTTGGTCGGGGTCACCCATCCCATTTCCGACCCGTCGTGTGTTGCTTTGAAACAGCTACTGTTGCCGATCCACAACAACTGTGCCACAGCAGCCTCAATTTTTAATTAATTGAAAAATATAAGATGCCGAATCTATGTGCGTTGTAGTTCTGCATCGGCAGCGAGTGGCGCGCAATCGGCCCTCCCTAATTACCGCCAGTAAAAACTAATTGCGAACGACCGGCGCCGAGCGGCCTTGTGTACTCACAAATTTCACTAATGCACTGTTTGAGAATACTCGGTCAAGTGCTGATTTTTAATAAAACAATGAACGTTGAATGGAGCGCGCAGATTGGAAACTGGCAAAATAGATAACTAGTCTGTAAGGTAAAGGCTCCTTATACGGCGGTAGTCAAAATCGTATTCTATTACGGTGGTATTTTTATTTTCGAGATTTATTTCTATTCTATTAAGTTAAAATACACCAAAATGTGAAATATTTCTTCTAAATCTATCACTCTATTACTGAATTGACGTTTGCAAGTATAACACATAGACAACACAACAAAATCAATCAATCTGTGTAACGTCGTCGACGGGAGAGGTGGTTTCATACAAACGCGCAACGACAAACGTAAGTACAGTGATATTTATAAACTAAGTTTTTCGTATAAAAAACCCGTTTAAGTTTGTTTATGAATTATTCATATCATTTTCCTATTGTCATACTTACTATTTAAATAGCTTGTTTCATATTTGTTACTCATTTTTTACCTAAAAAACAAGAAATTAAATACCGCCGTGATAGGATACGAATTTTATAGCTTTATCCTAATTCGGTGGTATAACTCCGAAATAGGAAAAACACTGGGCATGTTTAATCGTTTATAACTTTCAATTTATTAACTTGATTAATTAGTTCCAAGTGTTGTTGAATTAATTATTAGTCTCATACATTGGAAACCATATTCTGCGGTATGTGTTCTTTATTAGAAATCTAGTTAAATATGAAAACTGTTGAGTACAAATTGTTGGTTTCTTAGAAATGGTCAAATTAGGAAGGTGTATTTTAACTTATCACAAATGAATTATTTTGTATAACTTTTGACTTGAGTTATACACATCTGACCCAAAAACTTGCTATCCTCTGACTAAGCATTTACACTCTTTTGTTTATCGCAATTTTGATGGGTCAGAATTAGGATTAATAAAAGCACGAGTAGTTTTCCTATTACGGTGGTAGTTATTCTAGATAACTCTGTATTAGGTTATATATGATCTCCTATTACGGCTCTATTCATAGAACATAAATACATTGCAAGTTTTGGGGTTCCGTAAATAAATAAAAGGCTTTGTACCTTTTTTGTGAATTCTTATTATTGTTCGCCATTATTTAAAAAAAATGATCAGGTAATTTCTAAATAAATTTGCATTTTTATTTCTTTAAAATCAGTTAACGCTGTACTGGCGCGTGTAAAAATACACTAAGTGCTACTTTTTTATTCATAAAGACCTGCAGAATCTGTTGGAATTCCGGAATAAGAAGTATTGAATTTCAACATGAGAGAATCCTAAGCAATTCTCATGTTAAAATACAATACTAAAAAACGAAGCGGAGTCAGTCTGTCCGGAAAGATCTTTCTATACGGACTGATGTTGCTTCGCTCCATTTTTACATTTTACTGAATGTAAAAAGCAAAATCAACCGAATTAGAATAATCCAAAACTCTTTTTAAAACGTATGTGTAATCAAATCAATGGTCAATAAATGAAAAACTTACAATTTACTTAACTACTTAAGTAATTGGTTTATATTATTGAATAAATATTATTTGTGCGGAACTCCAATGAGTATAGTTTATAAACCTCCGTATTAGGAGCCGTCCACCGCAGTAATAGGCTCTGACCAATATCATACCTCAGTATTAGGGAAAATCGACTCGACCACTTAAATATTTTTTTAAATTATGAAATATCATGAAAATAAACTAAGACTCAACAGCAATATAAAATTTAAATTCCACTTTTGAAGATAAAATGGTTTGGCACCTTTAAAAATACTAACAAATGCTTATTTTTGCGTCTTACTTTCAAATGTTGCGAAATCCCTCCGTAATAGGTGCCTTTACCTTAATCAAATCGCCCAGGAGTGCAGTGCCAGAGGAAATGCCGGGCTCAGTTCTCGAGCTTCAGTCAAAAGCTCGAGAACTGAGCCCGGCATTTCCACGTAAGTATGCGATGCAAAGTGTGAGAGTTTGTGTGCATATTTTTTATCACGTTTGCTACGTTAATTGGCGACATGCGCTGATGTAGTTAACATGCACAGATTTTGTAAAGCAGATTTGACAGCTGCTTTGACGTTCTATTCGTGTTTTATATGAAAGTGCAGCGTTGGTCCACCTTCTCAGGGTGTTTTTAAAATTTCTAACTATTTCATCACGCATGCGCTAAGTCCTTATTACAAGGGTCGCACCTGAATGCAGAGTGAGATCCTAGCCAACCTGCAGGAAACTAAATCGTGGGCTGGCCAGGGTCACGCTATGAGTTTTATTTTTTGACGAATTTCGCACGGGCCTTGTGCTCGTATGATAGCGTCGCGCGTATGATACAGTTTTTCGAAGTCATCTGTCGTATATAATCTTCCTCAATACGCAGCGCATACTATACGTGCGCAATAAGTTGAGACCTTCTAGCAATGCGACTAGTTTGGTTTTGTTTTACCCCTTGTTCAATTCAGTGAGTGACTATATCCCTCGCCACAGTCACTTTATACCTATGTCATGTGAAATTGACGTTGTACAGTTAGCATCAAAATAATGTGTGCATATAGATTGTGCAAACAACATAAGACTCTGTCATTGTAGGTTTACAATTATTTTTGTCAAACCTTCAATATCTTTCTGACCACTATGTTGCTCCGCATCGTTTACTTCTGGACTGTACCTACCTATTTATTCAACTCTAACAACTCTAGCAATATTAGTATGACGTTAGAATTGAATAAATAGTCAACTCTAACGTCATACTAATCTTGCAGAAAATAATACAGAATAAACAAACGTAAAAACGAACAGTTTCATAAATCTGTTGATAAAATCAAAAAAGAATTCTAAAAAAGTCGTTTTAGTAGGTAAATGAGAAACAAACAGAGGTGGAACAAAATTGCTTGCGAATTGAAACCTTTTAGTTGTTATTCCGTGAATGTCGAATGACATTGCGGATTTAAAATTGATTAATAAAGTAATGTAACATTTGAAAGGTTAAAATGGTATATATTTTTTTAGATTGATAGCAGACTGATTTCGATTTACTTACATCTGTATGATCGAATTGTCTAATTACTTATAGTTTCCTATGTATTTCTTTAATAAGACGCATTTATAAAATGGATCTTAAGGATAGGCACCTACAGGTAAATTATATTTTCTTATAAAAATATGCATAAAGTTTATCAATTACCGCTTTTTGGCCGAGTGGTAAAAGGGTATAACTAAAAGTAGGTACTTTGCTAGCGCCTTCGTGAAGGAGACTTGAGATTTAAATAAGTCAGTTGTTTTTATAATAAGATTGAATATGAGTTACAAAACTATGGTTTACGAACCAATAATCGTAGTTTGTTTTCAGTAGCTCGTTACTTTATTTTTTCAAATACATTCGATTACGGAAACGTTAGCGGTTCATGCTAGTTCACACAATGTTTTTTTCTGGTATTCTTTTCTTTGATAAAGAAACAGCATGATAATGCTAAAAAAATATTCGTATGTGTAGTGTTAGTTTGTCATTGAATTTCAGGTTGCACTTGGTTTTCATCGGTTCTTTTAGCACCAGTCTAATCCTCTGCCAAATGCCGACGTTACTTGATTATGTGGTAGAAATTAAGAATATCCTCACCAGAATCAGTGCACTCTAGCATTAGCACGCCAATGGAAGCTAACCAAACTCCGCCATTGTCAATAACCGTGCCGCCCAGGGCGCTGCAGTTTTTGCAAAACCAACAAAGCTACTTGTTGTTCCTCAATCAGTGGGCTGATTGCATTGTTTTTTTTCTTGACAAGGAAATTTCCGTTTGTAATGGCGTTTTATTTTTTAACGGAAATTTCTAATGTGTGTAGAACTTAATTTATATACTCAGCATATTATCCTTGAATTAATAGTAACTGTAATTTATCGTATAGGTACCTGTCAACTCAAGGTAGGTAAGGTTATAACAGGCATAAAGAGATAGAGAAATATAAATAATAGAGGGAAAAAGAGAACGAGAGAGAAAAAGAGAGGTAGAGATCGTTAAGATGATTTATATTTTTACAGTACTGCATCTACGTCTCTTCCAGAGCGGCTTCAGAGTCACTTTTGTTGGTTGAGGCACTGGGTTTTGAAACAGAGAGAGAAAATAAAATTGTCAGTCAATCTCTTTTTCTACCCAAGTGGCGTCTCATTATTAGTTACCTGAATAAGGCACACCTGTATGATCACTAGCAAACAAACTGTACTGGTTTATTAAGAAAACAACTATCGCGGGCATAAATGCTTGAATAGCCTTGTAGCAGATGCGAATGCAAATCGCTAGTGTTTTCTTCCAGACTGAATCTACAAAGTAACTGAACCACTAACATTCGACTTTTGCATATTATACCGGGTGTAATTCACGATACAGACTGGAATCGCGCTGTAGACCCGGACGTGACGTCACGCCCGCCATTACGTGCGGCTCTCTATGCGGTATTGCCGCGCACTACTTGATATTCCCATCCGCACTCCACCACATTTCACCCCGGCGCCGGCTGCTCCTGGGATCTTGAACTTTGTTGTTTCACGTACAACGCCTTTTTCCTACTCAAAAATGCTTCGGTTGTTACATGAAGATTCGCTGTAAAAAGAATTGTAATTAACTGACAATAAATCACGATTGTTATCAACATCATCAGCCCATGGCACTGCCATACTGCCACTGGTGGACGTAGCTTCCCCTAATCGCGCTTTTATGTCTAATTCTCAGCTACGTTTTGACGTAGGTTCGTTTACCAAGACGATGTCTTTGAACAAGAACTCGCCAACCTCTGTAATTATCGGCTCGGTACATTAGCGATTACCTTAACTGTCTCAATACTCAGGAAAGCAATAAAAAAACTAAACTACCGTGCACACATAAGATTGTTTTCAGCAAAACCACATCATTACAAACAAATACACCATTAAATTTTGTGTGAAGTGTGAACAATTTGTGAACCTCAAAATTTGACGCTGCGATAATCTTCATGAGTACCACGCTATGTTGCGCCTTTTGTATCTTGTCATTTCTACGAAGTGGTCGTTCATTGATGAACTGTCCGCTGAAAATACTCTTTGTCTTTGGTCGGTTTCACATGTTCACTGCAGTTCACTATCACAATGTTCGACGTCAGTGAAATGCAATGAAATAATTGTTAGCTTTTGGCTTTTGGTGTACAAAAGCCTCAGATATTCATTTATTGTCTTATATTCCAACGCTTCTTGTAACATTGCGCTTAAAGTTTTCTAAAATCACACTTTGGTGCATTTTCTACATATTTAATTGTAACGGCAACGGAATTTACGAACAACGTGCGCAACGAGTCCATAATTGCTTTATGTTATGTTGTTCTAAAGTTCGTCGTATCCCTTGCTAACCAAACTGTTTATTTTGAGCGTAAGCCCGTAATGGGAGTGCACTAACAAAAGCAGAGTTAAAACAAACGCGGTTGATTAAAACCCGAACACAACGTTCCGACGGGAGCCACACGCGAGAAAGTTCCTCTTAACCTCAACACGGTTTAATTCTCTGATTGGTGTAGTTGGCTGCGGTTTTTTTGACGCGATTTATCGTGGAAAGTCAATAATCTGTGCTGCAAAACGGCGTCGTTTGCTACGGACACGTTCAGGCAAAAGGTAGACGTTATCTACTCAGCTCTAGGTCCGTTAAAACAGACTATCATGAGAGCAAAACTGCTTTCAATCTTGAATTAGAATTCACGCAGTCAAAGACTTACCCCCCAATTCACAAACGCAAATCAACGTTGCGCATCCCTTAAAAGTATCGCTGTCCCTTTCAGTTCTATTGAAATTTTACGGGACAGCATGAGCGTGAGCGCTTTCTTAGCGTTGATTGACGTTTGTGAATTCGGGGGTTAATCACTTTTTCATCATTTTTAGACGACGCGACGGATGTTGTATCCTCACTCTCTTTACGAATAAATCAGTACCTGCATCCCGTTGTCAGTTATTTAAGTTTTCAGAATTGCTATGCATGCAGATATCATTCTATCATCTCACATCTCGGTGCTTCACGCTTACTTCAATCATCAATATGCTTCACTTTGAATTAGTATGTTCCCTCATTTTGTATGTAAATAATTCGAAAATGTTGTTCGACTTAGTTCTTTTCTTTCAAACGATCACAGTTTCAAAGAAAGTGCCTTTTAAAGATAACTCACCACGAGATGAGATTTGGTGCTGACCGAGATAGTATAGATGATGTCAATATACAGATGGTTGGTTGTCTAAATGCATCTCACGCAGCTCGTAGTAAGCGTGTCAAAAACCATTTGATCTTGATTGTCCTACGTTGCTGATGAAATAACTACAAAACTTTTGAATTCTGCCTTTCGATGAAAAAAATTGTTAATCCTCAGAATAGCAGAAAGTCATAAAGATACAGTCATTTTCGGTGTCAATATCATGATAGCTCATAAAACGTGACGATATCTAACTAATATGTGACCAAAATGTTTCTGTAGTTGCAAAAGTATTTTTTTATTGAAGCACATAAGCGTTTCATTTGGACTCGAGCGCAAGGATACGTTTGCAAGACTTTACGACGCACGTGACGTCACGTCCGGGAAACGCGTGCTGTTCATGAGACGGGAGACAATCTTTCTTTTCTTCTTACAGTGTTAATATTATCTTATTTTGTTGCGTTTATGATAAAAAAGGAACTATTGTATTTTCTCTCTTCTACCCCCGAATTCACACACGTCAATCAATGCTAAGCACGCGCTCACGCTCATGCTGTCCCGTAAAATGTCCATAGGACTGAAAGGGACAGCTATACTTCTGAGGGATGATCAACGTTGATTAGCGTCTGTGAATTCTGGTGTTAGCCTCAAATAAATGTGAGACTCCTAAAGGAGGATGGAGAGGATCAAAGCAAAATATTTTTCCTTTGGATGCTTTTTTTTAAATATCGATTGCTCTACACGTGGCAAATATCACGCAGCGTGAGACACGCTAGCCCCCGATGTCGTTTTCTGGGGGCTGTATTGTGGTTGTGCCCCCGCGTGTGGCGGTTGCCCCGGATGTTCCTCCGCGTCTTGCGTGAAATGTATATGTCACCGGAAAACAACAAGAACCGTAAATTTATAAATTTCCTAGGAAATTTATAAACTTTCGTAGGATTCTAAACGAGAGATAAATTTTATTATTTTACGCCCTCATTTCCGGAAATTGATAAACTTTCGGAATGCATCCGTAAAATAATAAGTGGGCGGTAACCAAACGCCATGTGCGCTCTGATTGGCCAATTAAGTCACGTGTCATTCCTCTCCTCCGCCATTTAATTTTGGTAGAAGGCCGGTTTCAATGTTTTTATAATTTGTAAGAACAATTCATCTTCGTGTTCGTTGTATATTTGCGGCTACCTCTCCGGCGATGAGAAACACCGATAAAAAATCTAAGCAACCCAGATAACGGTTGTATGATCGCTTCTTACCATGAGTTCAAATTCCCTCGGTGAAATGCGGGCTTCTGAATGATCCGTTCGTTTACCGTGACGGGAACTCAGTGTGCCTCTGACTACCCTTTTTGGGATATGATCGAGATGGTATGCCATGTTTTGTATGTTATATTTTATAAGTGTATTTCATTTTTTTATAAACATTTTGATATCGTAAAACACGATTTCTGCTGTTTTATTTTGATTTAGTAGGGGTTATCAGCCTTTCAATTGTAAAAAGTAACCCGTTAAACCTGCCCAGTTTTAAAGTAAAAGTCCAGTCAGGTAGGTATTCGAAACTGATAAATGTACAGTTTGGCAAGTCTGATTGTACCATAATCTACGAACGCAAGCATTGCTACTGTCAACATCGACCAATTAGAGGGCAGTGTATTATTTTCCGTAATTTATAAAAGCGTAAAATTAAAAGCTCTTCTGTGATTAGTCGAACCATTTAGAATCTTACGAATAGATATCCGTAAGTTGATAAATTTACCACGAGTCGTCGCAAATTTATAAATTTCCGGAAATGTGGGCGTAAAATAATACAATTTATCTCTCGTTTAGAATCCTACGAAAGTTTATAAATTTCCTAGGAAATTTATAAATTGACGGTTTTTGTTATTTTCCGGTGACATATATAAATACTTGTATGAAAAGGAAATCAGGGGACATGCATACGACGCATATGAGGCTGATATTTAAAACACCCGTGCTTAGATCTTACAGGGCTTTCGATATACCAATAAAAAAAACTACTTGGTAATTATTTTTCTTGTTTATTGTTTTTGAGGTGCCCGTGGCGCAGTTGTGACAGTGATCGGCGACGATCGCTGGTGTAAAGCAACACACGCCAGGACGGAAATGGGATGGGTGACCACCCCGACCGAAATTTGGTGATGTGTATTTGGGGCAGCTCCGTGCTTCGGAAGACACGGTAAGCAGTTGGTCCCGGCTGACGTCGCTAAATGTCAGCCGTTAAGCCTAGTCGGAGGCCTCAGGCGGCTTAGGCCTTAGTACCTACCTAAAAAAACGATTCTTGACAAAACTCTACATAATTTAATTTGGTTTTCAACGTCAAGTCGAGCTTATAGGAATTATGTGACTCGACGAATAAATCAGGCGTAAACACCCAGATGGTTCCCGTCTCAACATGCGAATAAAGATTTACCAACTGGAGTCTGGGGAAGTTAAACGCCTCTAAATTTAGGAGGGGCAATCTCCCCCGCGTGCTATTCGTTAGGTGGGGAGCAGTTGCATCGCCTAGATTCTACTTCAGGGTCTAAAAAGAAATAAAAGTTATTTTTAGTCCTTAGGTATTGATTACAATTAAGCTTCAATTTTTTTTGTTTTTTCATGACACACATATAAATAGAAACCTTTGAAATGTTGCAGCATCTGGCATAGGAATAGTAAAAAAAGGGCGCCCCTAGCACTTAACTTATTTATCTATACAAATATTATAAAGAGGAAAGGTTTGATTTTTTGTTTGTTTGTTTGTTTGTATACAAATATTATATACAAATATTATAAAGAGGAAAGGTTTGATTTTTTGTTTGTTTGTTTGTTTGTATGAATTGAATAGGCTCCGAAACTACTTGGCAGATTTGAAAAATTCTTTCACTGTTGGAAAGCTACATCATTCCTGAGTGACATAGGCTATATTTCATTTTCAAAAAAAATAGGCATCCTTACTAAATACGAAAAAGCGGGAAAATATTTTTTCACATACAGCTAAGTCCACGCGTACGAAGTCGCGGGCGGCTGCTAGTCTCTATATATAAAAATGGATTGCTGGTCGTTAGTCTCGCTAAAACTCGGGAACGGCTGGACCGATTTGGATAATTTTGGTTTTAAAATATTTGAAAAGGTCCAGAAAAGGTTTAAAAGGTGAGTAAACATGAGAAAAGGCTAAAAATATAGTGAAAAACTACAATTTAGTTTTCTTTTAGCAAACGTTCCTACCTGTCACGTGACACTGAATGTTTGACAACAGAACGAAGTCTGTCCGGGCCAGCTAGTTAGAGATAAAAAAAACAGCCGAATTAACAACCTCGTCCTCTTTTGAAGTCTGTTAAAAACGGCAAGTTGACATGTGGCATATGTGGTGCCCTAATCCACATCTGAGCGCAAGTAGCTCTGCACTTAAAGCTAAATTTGACAAAGTCAAACTAATTCATAACAAAAGACTAAAATACGCTTAATCCATTGACTACCATCAACGACTACTATAGACGTTTTAAAGCGTCCCGAAGAATTTTGATCCCGACGCCGATGACGCCATTATGCGTCATTGTATACCGTATGTTTTCCATTAAAATACAATTTAATTAATAATACACTGGCGGTCAATGGGTTGAAGTTGTTCATTACAACACCGTAACTAAATACCATTGAAAAACTAGAACTCAAAACACCTATTCATGTGCTATAGTAATTCAGACATTTTTGTGTCTGTACAAACCTTAATATCTGTTTCACAGAAAACACGCAGTGATAAAAAATTCAGCAAGTCCCCGATTCCGTTTTTTAATATCATCCTGACCCTTTTTTTACGATTTGTCTATAACTGCGACAGTTTTTCATAACAAACCGTGTGTGTTGGAGTTAGGTGACTGACTAGTGCTGCTAACGAGAAACCTACCGATTTGTATGAAACAATTATTACAATTGGTAAGCAACAGAGCAAATGCCGCGTATTCACGTGAAAAGCAACTAAAACTCATTCAATAAAACCAACAACTCAAAAAACATGCGTGCAAAAAGTGCATACGATGCTAATGGTTACTACAGAAAACCAGCGTCATGGCACACAAGGTGAGTGGTAACCATATTGGTTTATGCGTCACACATTTAAAAGTTAGGTTTTAATTTGTTTTATTGCGTTTTGTTGTTTATTTTGTTTTATTTTATTTTCCGTCCTGTGTTTTTTACTAACTTTGTGATGCAAAATCAAATTTATTTTTTCTTTCTTTTAAAAATTGGCACAGGTTACCTAGATAATTTTGAAACACATATTAACCTCCTACAATGATCTCTTACCCGATCAACCTATCGATCCGGGACTGCAAAATAAAACAAAGTCTTAAAAAACTTTGAACTTCCTTTGAGAAGACAGAGTTTTGAAACTTAAGTTCTGCTTAGTTGTTCCATTATCAAATATTATGGCACCAGCCCCAAGCTACAAACTCATGAAGCAGCTCCCGCTGCGGTTGCGAGTGCGGCGTACCCGGACCAGGTCGATTGGTATGCAAAAATTTCCACACTTCTTCAAGTTTTTTAATGTTAAGTGACTGCAAAAACCAGTAAGTTATTTCAAACTTCGCTGTTGAAACAGGTGTAAACAGCTCCATTCATAGCCTAATTCTTACTTTACATTACCTTCCCTAACAGTTTTGATAATCTGTCGTTTTTGATAAAGGAGATATTACCGGAATTGTCAGGTATATCGGTAGTTTTAGCAGCACTAACGCTGACGCACAACTTTAATTTCGTTTTGGTAATGCCAGTTTTGCCTAGGAGCGTGCTTTCCAACTTTTATGCACGAACTTTGTGAATTACATGGGGTTTCGTTTGATGTCCTGCATTTGCGGGACAGTTACAGGCCTCTATTTAAAACCACACGAAACTTCAGCTTATTTTCAAGAAAAGATTCAAGCCTTTGTTGAATGGTTGTCCCAGTAGGTAGACAGAGGTAGGTTTCAGATGCTTTGACAGCGCATAGTGATGTTGGAAAATTTAATCATATTATTAACATATGGACGAGGTATTGCCCCTACAGCGATGCAGCAACCTAATATTGACAATGTTTCGCAAGCGTCGTAAATATCACTGGTCATAATTCCTCACAGCGCCATTTAGTCCCAAACCAAACTAATCAAAGTTTGGACTATGACAACTAGACAACGGATAAACATACTTAAAAACTTTTTAATATACATAGGAAACACAAAAGATTTAAACCAAATTGCATGTTTAATTACATGTCGAATCATTTGGGCACCGGGCCCTTGGGCTAACCAAAAATAATTACAGCCAAAGTATTTGCGGTCGTGTGCCGATCTGTAACTAATAAAACTAGTTGCGGATTGCACGCGCCGCGCAACTTGCGAACTTTTTATTTGTTTAGTGAGCCCGCTGCTCTCTTGTAGGTACTTTAATTTTTGTTAAACAACTTTGCAACAGTTTGTGTTGGCTTCACTTGTGTACCGAATTTGGAATGGAAGCCAATTTTCATATTGCACTGCTTTTATTACTGTTTTATATGATATGCAGTTGCTTATAACTTGCGCATTGTGTTTTTTCAATAGGTATCGTTCTTGTTATAGGTAGCTTGGTAGGAATGTTGCAGTGGCAGTACTTAGTAGATAAACTACTGATGATGCTTTGAATGTCATCAGACAAGTAGGTACTTGTTGTCATTTATTTAACCTATGTTTTTGTCGTTTGCGGTTATTAATACATCCATGCCATTACTTATCCCTTTTTTCGATTATATTCTGCGCGTCTTTCACACTCATTAATACTTTTTCATGCTTTAAGCTCGTTGATTAAAGTTAGTTAGGGTCGATTGAAAAGAGTGCTTGCTTGTAGTTAACAACCTGTAAGTAATTATATTAAAATATAAATCAAGTGAAAGTCTTGGTAATACTTCGAGTTTAGAGTTTATTAATAAATAGAGTTGGATGAGTTTACTGAAAATGCTATCAACATTTTTAGTTCGCTTTTAGGTTGACAGTTCAGTTAAGCCTTAGCGTATCGAGCAGACTCAAATATCTTCAAAATGACCCAAGTATTAAATAGAACGTCCAGCTGACCTAAATGACTGACCGCAGTGAAATGTCTATATCCGAAAAGATATTAATAAAATTGGAATTTGGAGCATTCGGAGAAATAATCCAGTATAGGAGTGCTTTCTTTGATGTGGCGACATTTCACCGACATCTGGAATACGTTTGGAGGCGCTGCTGGCGCGAGAAGAATGATGGCCCGATTACTAAGCCGATATTCTATTTACCGGTATTTGTGGAAATATTTGCTAGTATTTATCTTCGGAGTGTAGAAACTTCCAGTATAGATATAGAGAATTGCGACTTGGTATTTACTTTTTTTAAATTCATATACCCTCACGACCATATCCTTAACGGGTTAGTCAGAGGCACACTGATTATTGCCGTCGTGGCGAACGGAACATTCAGAAGCCCACATTTCGCCGAGGGAATTGGAACCCAACGTGGTAAGGGGCGAGTCTACTGCTTTATCCGGGTTGCTTGGATTTAATATCTGTGTTTTCCATCACCGGAAAGTTAGCCGCAAATGGTACAATGAACACAAAGTATGTGTTCCGGCCAGATTTGATCTCGGGACCATCAGGTTCCGAACCAGAGTGTTCAACCACTGGGCCACGACGCTCTCTTTTTTAACATTCGTTGCACTTAAAAACAAGTACAGTACAACGAGTATATGTTTTTCCCGCGCTAAACAAGTGGCGTAAGAATGCGCGTGTGTGAGCGTTAGCAGATAAATAATTTTTAATAAAAAAAGTGTCAAATCTTTTCACATAATATTGTTAATGACTTGCGCCGTTGCACGCAATATTATGCACATCATATACAACGCAACGCACCGCAACGCCTCCCTTATACCGAGCTACTTCACTGCCTACATTGCAGTTAAATACTTACGTAGGCGTAGAAGCCTATCAGCATGATCAATATCCTAAGTAGTTAGACATGTTTTACTGGTGCAGAGAATGATTAATGTGATTCTTATGTTTTTGTTTCACAATTTATTCATGGTTGTTACTTGTAACCAAGACACACATTTTCCTGTTATAAGCAGTTATTGGTTTTAACCATGACTACCTAAACTTCCCATTAGTACACTTCGCACTATATTTTGACAGTGAACTACTTAATGCAATAAGTTAGAGTTAATTAAAGTAGGTGCGTAAACAGTTTTTACGAGGCGACTGAATGGGGCCTAGGCAATTTGCAAAGTGGAAGTCCTTTAGAAGTTTATCCTCTGAGGAGACATGCCGGGCCAGGGCTACAAAGAGTTGCCCTGTTTAAACTAACTACGAGTTTGTTACGGCGCACTATGTAGAAGGTACAGTCGACCATAGCCAAAGGCTCCCAGCATTACTTGAGCCCTCATTTCTGTGAATTCGCAAGCGACACGAGGACAGTAAATGCGCAGTTTTACGCATGAGCTTCGGTTGACTGCACATACACGTGAACTCTTGCCTGATTTTATTTTAAAGTTTAAATAGGTATACTTGTGATGACATGGAGCCACTTTTAAGACAATCAGTGTCAAGGTTTTGTATAAAACCTAGGTGAAAAGTTATCGGAGAGTGCTCTAGAGTGAGGCCTCATTAGCGTTTTGCAATCATTGCGCTACGTTTCTCGATCCATCGAAAGATTGCGTGCAGTGATGCAACGCAAAGTGTAAGATGTCAAAAATCAAAACCACGCAGCGGCTGACATAAGCACTTTCAGTAAATGTTTATGTCATTCAGCAACTGCTGCGTCATGTAATTGCCGCAAGCTTTGTATAACCTTTTCAGCTTTCCGCTATGACACTTTTCAGTAGAAACAACTTTCCGACTGCTGTGGTAGTCAAATAATAAATGTATTTAAGTACAGGTCTTACAACTTTTGATTTGTATGTGGAATAATTGCAGCGCATTTAGTATATATTCATTTTTATATTTTGTATTTATTTATGAAATGATGGACTTATACATTTACTTAAATAAAAAATAATTGATATTATTTGAGGCTGAACCCTTTGGCGATGACGAGAGTTTATGCGTGTGTTAATATCTATAAGGATGTTCTATTTTGAAGGCAGGTCTGGTTCACAATAACTTTAAAACCTGCCAGCACCATGTATTCAAAATTCCGCGATACTTCCTCCAAGTGAATTTACTTGGGAATAAGCTTTTATTCTCTCCAGCATAACTTCGGGTGTACAGTTCAGTTCTAATGCGATATTAATGATATTCGCGCTAATTTGCTCACATAACGAGGTCACGAGAAGTTCTGCCTGTCTAAATAATTACTTACCCATTCCCTCGTGTCTGCGAATGTAGTTTTTAGTAGCCAAGTTATGTAGACGCTGAGCCTAAGTAAATCACTATTATGTAACATTGGGCTGTGTGTCTACAGCACTTAATAATGCAAAGCTTGCTTGAATATTTTCTGTTTTCATGCAAATGTGAGTGTTCTTAGCTGTATTAATTTTTAATGTACATTTTCAAACCTAGTATTCAATAGTTTTAAAATGAATTATAACCTACTTACCTATCTATATGCCTCAGAATGAAAGCTTCATATATTAGAGTTTCAATGTTGTGTACTTGCATACTTACTCATCTCAATTCTTTTTCTTTTACATTCTTTAAACTTTATTCAAATGGTCAAAGACTATCGGACTGGGAATCGAACCCACAGCATCAGTGCTACAGACACGATAACAATCCATTGTTTACACTCTTAACTACTGGGTTCGTCAGGCATATTACCAAAGTTATAGCCTTAAACCCCTGTCACAAAACGTGCGTGCGTACTGCTTTAAATCCTATCCTATGCGTTTGTGATCACTGTGAGCCTTCCCAGTATTGTCTATGAAAACAGGTTAGAGTAGGTAGGTACTATGTTCCTCAGTAGGTTCCTATTATAGGTTTACCCTTGTTTGATCGAACAACGTTTCGTCGAATTTCAGTTGGTCGAATTTCAGTTGGTCGAATTTCAGTTGGTCGAATTATTCATTTGACCGAATATTTAATTGGTAAATTTTCATTTGATGTAATTATTTGTTTGACCGAATTTCATTTGAACTAATTTCATATTATCGAATTTCGTCACTGCCCTATACTATAGTTTGGGCGGAACCGACTCGGTTAGATTAGGTTAGAAGGTTTAAGGCGGGAGCGAAGCGGAGCGTAGCTCCCGCCTTAACCGCTTGAAGGCACTTGGGGAACGTTGTCCCCAGATTTTTGATTTTGATTTTTTTGTTTTTGTTTTTTTTTTCAAAATTGACGAATCGCCCGAAATGTAATAGGACACAGAAAAATTGACAGGTCCTATTACATTTCGGGCGATTCGTCAATTTTGAAAAAAAAACAAAAACAAAAAAAACAAAATCAAAAATCTGGGGACAACGTTTCCCCACGGGCCTTCAAGCGGTTAAGCCTTCGTGGTTATTTTTTTTTTAAACCCAAAAAAACGACTTGCCTCATTACATGCTGCTTGGCATGTTATACCATCTGAAAATTACATCAAATGAACATTCTACCTTTTGATCATTAGTGCAAACGTTGTTATAGCAAATAAACATTCGACGAACTGAAAATTCTATCAAATAAACATTCGACGAACTGTAAATTCTATCAAATAAACATTCGACGAACTGAAAATTCGATCAAATGATATTATACAAAGTGATGATTTTCTCAAACGTTGTTCGACCAACTGAAATTCGACGAAACGTTGTTCGATCAAACAAGGGTAAACCCCTATTATACGTATGGTCTTCGATTTTATGTCAGTGTGATAAGTTCACATCGGCGAGAGAATTTAATTAAATTTAGATTATACAGTAAATGAGTTCTCAATGTACCTATAAAAAGCGAAATAGCTTTATTTCACAACTTACAAAGCCCGCGGTGTTTGCATTTTCAAAATACTTTACTACCTGCAGGTATATTGCGCCATTTGAAATAGTACTTAATACTACAGCTCCTATATTTTGTATTTATAGTTCATACTTACGCCTACATGAATGCCTGAAGTAATGCTTACCTACCACATCACATATCCCATAGAAACCGCCTCCTTCAGTGTAGAATATGCAGTCTCGGCGTGAATTTGAGGATTTTGTTGCCAGTTTTATATTTTATATTGAGTTGGCTAGTTCTAACAACTGTGCAACAACATTTTCTCAGGGTTCTCAAGAGTAGACCGTGTCTTAATTGTTTTTATTGGATTTTATTCACCCTAGAGAAATAATAAAAATGTTGAATGGATAATGAAAGCAACTGATTGATAATGTTTTACCAATTGATGAAAGTGTAAATTTATGCAATTTTGAAACTTCAATTTGGATCTTAAGGTGTCTTTTGTGTTATGAGTTCCACTTAACAGCTACATCAGAAATAAATAAACAAGAATTTTAATTTGTCACATATTTATTCCCAATCTTTGGACCCTATAATGCTTTAAAACTAATAATAACATAAATACAACACTGCCATATTAATTATTGAAATAAGGAGACTCCATAGCATTTCACCGATAGATTTAGGTGCGTCTTCGATGTGAAGCCATCTCACACGCTAACGCCACTTAAGCTTAACGTTACAAAAGTTTCGTGAGTTGGTTTCACAAAGAAGTGCAATAAGCAGATAATCTACAAAGCAAAGTTCCAAAGCTCAACTGTTAATTATATCTAATTTCAGTTATTATCCTAATCTAGACACCTATAATTTAGTACTAAATTTTGATTATTACAAGAATATTGAAAGTATTCCAAACATAAGTTTTTTAACAATCATTGAAAATAATGAATTGTTACCTAACATTTTTTCTCTATTAGTTATGGAAACTGTGACTCAATTAGTTGAGTATCCAGTACTTTAGGAATTTACTATGTTTTTTGATCCTTGTAACGTCAGACCAGCAGGCAAAATTTCTCTGGTAACCATGGAAACCATTAGCCGGCCTGCTCGTGACGTTTCTGCTCAACTCAATAATTTAATCCAATAGGTAATTGGAGACAAATTTTAATAATTGAATAATAGGGTACCAGTAGAATAAAAACTTCGTTTGAGGATGAGCTCAAATTTATTTGAATTAACAATGACGTCTCCAATGCCACAATACTCCATAAAGTAAGAAAAGAAATTAATGAACATCTATAAAAGTTGTAATAATGATAATTAAGCTAACTTTATCACTATTTTTTACAATGTCATTATGTTTTTCTTAAACCACAATAACACTTTACCTCTGCTCTAAAAGCATTTAAATAATCCAAGTCACACAAATCTAACAATTAATTACTAACTATATAGTTTGTATGATTTACTTTGCTCGATATACAAATAAGTTTTTCAGCGACGATCTAACTCATGTCACTGAAAATAAAACAATGTCTCTAATACTGGGATCTCAAGCAAACTGTTAAATCAATTTGGTTATTAAGCCATTTTAATCTAAGTAAATAACAATAAAAATAACATTCAAGTCTACAGTGGTAAGTTAAATTAAACCGAAACTTGCGCGACACTACTCGGGTACTATGCGTAATCCACGTTAAACCATCTAATCGTCGTTATTACTTAGTACTTCATCAACGTACGAAAACAACACTTATTAGGTATCTGATACTCCGAACGATTATTTTGTCTCTTTATTTCTATTCATATGTATCTCTTAGTATTTAACTAAATTTATTAAGGGGCACAGAATTGATATGTTTCCGATGCACGGCGTTTGTGTGATACCGTTCACTTAACCTAACTTGCAAGGCGATGCTATACACCCCTACTCTACCCTATCACATGCGGGCCATGTCACGCGTCTCACGACTGCAATCCGACCACCATCTACTCGATTTCACATTAAACGTTAAGAAAATATCGCTTTAGTTTACTCATCTGTCAGCTGTTCCGATTTGTGAAACTACATCACAACGCTAAGCGGAAATCGAATTGAAACTAGATACAGGATACAAATGCAAGCGAAAATATTGAGAACACAAGTTGAAATTGGTATAGCGTGACATGTAGCCGATTGCATTACAAGTAGTAGACGAGATACAGAATAAACGTCTCTATGAAACCGCTTTTTACTCCTAATTACACATTAATATTACACGATGATATGTATCGAGTAGTCCCGCAAAAGGTGACGTAGCCGTGTCCGCAGCCACTGGACGTCTCTTACTCGCTATCTACGGTTGTTGGACGGAATCATGGCGGCGTCGAGGTCCCTCGCGCCTGCGCTCTAGTTGTCCGCCATCTTGATGCGCACCCATTTTGACATTACACAAAATGGCGGACGAAATATTGCGCGCAAATCAAAAGTGCTAAGATTACTCGATGGTTCTCTGGTAACCATAAACAATTACTAAATAGTTCTTATTCGAGATACATTTGTGAAGAGAGCGAATTCATATAGCTTAACCATCGAATAATCTGAGGAGCAACAACTGAAAAGAAAAAACAAACTTTTCGTTGTATTTTTAGTCTGCGGTCATGGACGCCCGACGCCGAAGGTATGGGAGATCACTACTACATTATTACACAATTACTTACATACGAATTAGCATTATATCGAATTAAATAAGTAAACATTGACTTAGCTTAATTATTAAAACCGACAGTGAATGACGAATATATAAGAGAATCCAAGATTTTTAAGTGTCATAGAAAATTTCTCACTGATAATTTTAGTTCTTTTTTGTTAAAAATGGTTGTCAACAGAATTAAGGTCTAAATATACACAGTTATAATAAGTTTGGTTCTAATAAACAGCATAGTTAGGTAACAGTTTAGATAGTCTCGTCGCGTCACCCGTAACTGGCTTCTGCCTCAACCCTGATTTGCGCAGTTTTCCGAAGCTTTCAAACTAACAAACGTTAAAACAATGATCTCATCTTAGAAAAACGTTATTACCAATACAAGTTTGCCTACAAAATACAAGTTTGGTACGGTCTGAGGTTAGTATTAAAAATTATGTAAGTATATCCATTATCTTTGGTCTATACGCCACCACGCTCGGTAAAATGTGAAAGTCATAGTCACTATAAACAACGTATAAAATTTTGCTAAGTCAAAAATTGACGAAATTTCTATTAAATATTGACTAAGAGATTTTCATAAGAATTCACATGCGGAACCTCCGGCACGAGCGGCGACGACGTCGGCCGCGTGAATACCTCATAGACATCTGTCGCGTCAAGATTTTAATCCAAATATCCAAAACCTTATCATTATAGCCTAAGCAGGGATTTTTTTTTACTTTTTTGTATAATTTTTACATGTTTACATCAGCAGAATACGTCACTAGATACCTATAATAACATTAAGATTTCATTTTTGGTTTATTGCTATCTCGCATTGATGTGTACTTCGAACGTCACCATGTTTCATCAAAACATATAGGCAACTCAGTATTCGATCTGTATGCGATAGTCAACTAGCTAAAAATAAAAAATATATTAATCTTTCATTTGATTAACCCTAGAACTTAGTAAATTTAAACTCCATTACATTGTTTCATTATTATGTATGAATAACTTTAATTAAATAGTAATGTAACTATGCTGATTTTCTACAATAAATACCCTTATCTAGTTTTATTGACCTAACGATTACACAATTAAAGTAACTACTAAATTTAAATTAGATTATTACCAAAAAGCTCGTCAAAGCATGCAGATAGTAGAATAACTGTTTTCACTATTCAGCGTCGGCGTGCACGACGCCGTTATTAATTACTATTAATTAATATAATGATTACATAATATTATTTAACTCTCATAAGGCCAAGGCTAAATTCTCGCAACAAGACTGAACTCGATAGTGTCGCATCGCATACTAATCGTAAAGACAACAAGAACCCGTAAAGTTTGTCAACGGAACTTTCAATGAAGAGCTCCAACTAATTAAGAATATAATCACGAAGGTTTAGATTGAATCGTAATTTTCTCAAGGCACAAGAAATTTGGGTGTCGCCTAAACGGGAAATTGGCTAAAGAAAGTTTATGTCACGAGTCGAGGTTAGGATGCGAGCGGGCGACGAGGTTCAGTGTGCATCGCTCTCGGGATCGACGAGGGCTTTGGGCCTCTGGGCCCTGGACCACGGGGCCCCTGGGGCCACGGGACCACTGGACCACAGAGCCAAAGGACCACCGCGGCACAGCGACGGGCCGAATGCCCGAGGGGCGCGCTGTTGCATTGCAATACACTCCCCGGTACAAAATTACATTACTCCATTTACAGGCAGAATGGATCGAAAGACCAACACTAGAGTGCCAGCGCTTTAACGAGTGATTGAACATTATAAAAATTACTAAGAAAGTATTAGGTAAATATAATTTGAAATAGTCATGAAATTCATTTAAATACGCTAACATTATCGAGGCTAAAACAAAAGTATCGTAATTATTACATACAACTTTATTTAAAATCATTCAACTTGAAATATTATTATTAACAAAACGTAATCTTTCTATGAAGGGCACCTTTGGTTTTTAGCTTATTCGAATGAGATATATCCTAAAATGTTTAATTTCTGGTTAAACGCTATATTCATAATCATAACAAATCCTCTCAGTTGTATACATCGGCCTTGTAAAACAAATATACAAACTTTCCCATACAATAAGTTAGTTGTAAATAAATCTTATATTACACAATAAAATGAATAATATTAAATAAACAGATTACATTTATAGGAAAAAAAATCAAATTATATTATTTTAAATTAGAACGGTAAACAATAACCTGGAATGTTAATATAATAATAACACAAAATAACAGTTGCTACATTTGGTATAAAAGGAAACACCACGCCCTGACGCTGATCTTTAACGGGTATCGTAACTGAAGAGGAGATAGAGCTTATTTGACTAACTGTAAAAATAGGGGTCCTTATGGACCCGAGAATCTTGATCCATTGTTAGCCGTAGTGTTGCCACACGTGGTAGTGGCCGTCGATGGGGGCTCCGTCTCCGGGAGGGGGTCCGATGCGACTCAGAGGATCAAGATTGCGCGTCCCTCAGTTCGCTGGTTGTCAAGTGCCGAGAGCCACGAAAGAGCTAATGCTGTTCGCCCTCTTCTCCGCCTTTGGCTCCCTGCAGACATACACCAAGTTAATTCACCTTTTACAACACAACTTTAGGAAAGTAATTCAACAATGCAGGCATTAAATACTATTTGTGCGAGGTGCAATGGTGAAACATTAGTAACTTTGCTCTTAACAACAGCTTTGGAACCCGTTAGTGCATCAAACTTTAATCTTTTATTTTAAAACGCGTCAAGTTTCACACATCTGGATCTAAAGGGTTCAAAGCAATACTCATCTCTCTCTTAAAAACTTTGTACTTATGTTTTAATTGACAACGTGCAATATCTGACTTTAAAACTTTGAATTGATACTAAGACAAAACACGTTATTAATTAAATCATCAAAACAAAGCTTATTAATGATAAGATGATCTACGCGAATTTTCATTAACAACATCAAGCTGTGTCGTTTAACGTAAATAGTGCGGCGTGCATACTTCATGTGCGAGAATCCAGCCGTTGTGTGCCATCTTATGCCTTGCGTATTCGAGGTGGATGGCGCCCTCTGAGCTGAGTAGCAGGGCCCCCTGGAGGCGGGCTAGGGCGGCGCCGGCGTCGGCCGCGCTACCGAAGTCCACGAAGGCCACCGGGCCGGGCCCCGAGGAGCCCCCCGCGCCGCTCGACAGCAGCCGCAGCCGCGTGAACCCCGGACAGCTGCACCACCAGACTTAGTTGTGCCCGCGCTCGTACCCCCAATTCGTTTGTGTTCGAAATCACATGGCTCCATGCGTTAGTCAAAATCGCTACGTTGTCGGTGACAATAAAATTTACTGCACTGGCCACACTTGTAAAACGGTTTACATCAAAAAACAACTTCATTTTGATTTGAGTAATACCGTCAACATTGCGATAGGTAATTTAAATTTAATAATGTTCAAAAACTCGACTACTCTCACAGTACTCCTAAAACTACCGTTTATTACTTTTCCACGAGAAACAAAAGCATTACTTAACAGGAAATTGATAGTAAAGTAGATACTTTATATCGGTACCAATTATGAAACCGTTTAAAACAATCGCCCATATTTTATGAGATTTGTTTTATAAGTTCTCCGTTTACTTCAAATAGATACATAAACGCTGCGTTTGTCAATACACTACTATTATATTTAAATTATTTCATATGTTACATCTAAATTGTAATGGGTATATATTTATACCTAGTTGTGTATCTATACCTAGAATTTACCCATAGCAAATTCTTTCGTTCTTTGCTTTTTAGTATAAAAGAGTGGAGGTATGAAAGCGTGCCACATAAACTGTATTGCCAGGCAACGACGTAGTGCCTACATTAATTTATTTGAATATTCTAAGTATGTGAGATAAATGTTAATTAATAATAATTGACGTAAACATCATAGCCACTTAATTGTTATTAAACTAATTATTCTAATTATTAAAAAGGAGCTATGTGATTTTAGTTTTGTATGTAAATAGAGTTAATTTAGCTAAGTTCTTTATTCGACAGTAATGTATGATCCCTGCTCTCTGTGTTTGCTGAAATTTTAGAAAAAATACTTTTTTAAGTATTTTTATGCAACTAAAAACATGAATGCAAACGTACTTTTGTGTGTGTGTTGAACGAGTACTCGGTGCTGACTACAAGTTGTGGCTAGTGTGATGTTCTCTTCAGCGAAAGGACAATGCCTAGTAAAAGTACGGGCCACGGTCTAGATTTGCCTCAATAACTCATTCATTAGGACAGACTGTTTATACAACAATAGATTACTTTTAAAAATGTCGTTTTTAGGTTCATTAGTTTTTTTCAAACCGGTGGGAAGTATAACTGCATCAAACTAATCCTTTCATGAAAACAGTATTATAAGGCGGTCACGTTGAGTTTCGTGTCAAGTTGGACATCGTGTTATTTAGAAGTTAACACTAATGTGAAAATTGTGCTTAACCCTTTTATGTCGTAAACCATCGATTGCGGGTTATGTATCTTTTTTAAGTAAAGATAACTTTCGGTCAAATTATAATTTGGAAGAAACTATTAAGATATTATTTTCGTATTGAGGCTTGAGACAAAGCTGGACCATTGTTAGCCAACCTCCTTTGACAAGTATTCCATGTAACATTCGTTCGTGTCAATTTCGATGAAGAGAACTGGTGTTCTTAGATTGTCATGCTGGGTGGTACGGGTGCAGGCCTTCTGATCTCACACAAACTGAATATTCTCAAACCACAAAGGTTCTAAACAAAATTCCAAAAATTGAATATTGTTTGTGTGAGTCAACTCAGAGTCAGAACATAAAATTAAATCCATTAATGTTCGTGTGGACGACAATAGTGACATTCGGTGCGACATGCACTGTGGAGAATACATATTATGTTTGATTAAATTACTCTTAATTAAGTTATACCTAAAACATAGAAATACATTCTTGCTTCTGGAAATGCTGTGCGTAATCATGCGCATGATTTTTGACCTACTTCTGAGAGATTAATCAAATTATGAGAGATTGTTGATTAGTCTCTTGAAAATTATATAGCACATTTTCTTCGACCGAAAATAAAGGTAACTATATAGTATGCTCATTGCAGAACTTGTATTCCCAGTGATTAAATAGCAATTATCATAAAACTCTTTAAATTATCAGTCTAAATCGAAAACTTAAGCATTCTCTAGCAAGTCTTGTTGCTTTTTTTCCATACCATAAGTAGGTAGGTATATAGTTTCAACTATCCTTGACACTTACAAAATGTCAAGCATTACCATTTTATAACTGTCAATTTCAAATTTCTTGAAATTCAAAAATCATTTTATTTCCAGTCGAAATCCTCCGATTGAAACTCACCTGCTGAATATTTCCTTAAGTTCATGCTCGGAGACGAACTGTCCGAGGTTCGCAACGAAGAGCGTGGAGCAGGGAGGCGCGGGGTGTGCGGGGTGCGCGGGGTGCGTGGGCGCAGGCCCGTGCTGCGGCACGCCGCCCGGGGAGCCCAGCGCCGGCGCCGGGAGAACGCACGCACCCAGCGTCAGGGGGGTCTGTTACACCAGAACAATCACTACATAGTATAAAACAAAGTCGCTTTCTCTGTCCCTATGTCCCTTTGTATGCTTAAATCTTTGAAACTACGCAACGGATTTTGATGCGGTTTTTTTTAATAGATAGAGTGATTCAAGAGGAAGGTTTATATGTATAATAACATCCTATTGCACCCCTGCGAAGCGGGGGCGGGTCGCTAATATACAATAAGATAAGGCCATATAGATGTGATGAGTTGGAGCTGGGATATATGCAGATTGAGAAATAGCTTCTCAGATGATGACAAAGAGTATGTTGTTTGATGAGGAACTGGCTTAAGAAAGCTTACGGTTACTTTGATTCGTTCGGCGAATTGCGGGCTCCTGAATGTTCTATCCATCAAAGAGCGAAGGTTTGATTTGAATAATTGAAAGTGTCACAAGAAATATTATATTACGCGCTGAGCAAGTGTGAAAAATAATTTTGGATCTAAATATGAAATAGTGTTATAGGTAATTAAATATCATACGTGGTGTGGCCTATCGGCGGCAGCTAGTCAGAGGTAGGAGCGCACCGGCGCCATCTGTGGGTGGATGGCGGGATGCACTAGCCCGTGCGACAGCGTGGGGAGTTCCCCGCCGTACGCCAGAGGATGATGCCACAGCTCAGCCCCGCCGCCGGGGAAGAACGGACTCGCTAGGTCTGCACATAAGATACAATATTAAACATTGATCACAAATGGAAAGACTTGCATAGACTTCAGTCACGTGGACGGCGCACAAGAAAGAAAACTTAGAAGTCTGTGCAAGCACTTTTAAAAATCACGAAGCATAGGGTTACCAACACTATTAATATTTGTGGTGAAAATATAGCAAGCACAAAAGTAAAAATGTCAAACGTAGAGACACAAATTCCCGTAAAGAATGACATACGTGTGGGCAACCCTATGCAATAATGCTAATGTGTTTCATTGCCGCGATTTGTTAATATTTAACTGAACTTTGTAATTACTATGGATTTCACTATCTATTTTATCAAAGAAGAATCATCAATGTATGTTATAGCTATACTTGTAGCTGACATCTAACTGTGAATTAGGATACTGCTATAGAAATTCATTATTTACAAGTGCTTAGAACATGTTTTCACGTTACTTCCTTTTTTCATAGAGTTTAAAAATGCGCAAGATTGTGATGTAACTTGACAATTTGGAGCGTTGAATGGTATATTTAGTTTATTTAGCTATCATGAAAACATGTGTATAGTAGACAACAGTGGTAAAGAACCCGACAGATAAATCAATATCAGCTACGCGGAGCTAGGCCTTGCGTGGTTCGTGTAAGCTTCACAGATACTTGCCCCGCGGTCGCTCGACACCCCAGTGCTTTTCACTTGATGAATTGGTTCGTAGCCACTTTCATACAAAATAATGAGCAAAGTTTTTGAACCTGGTCTGTTCGTGTAAAATATTTGTTACAGTAAGAATGATCACATTTAGTTTTGCTTATGAAATATGTTTTTTTCGCTTTGTCGACCAATGGAAAATGTTAAGCAGATTACGAGTAAGTTATAGAAGAATAATATTAAGCTTAAACTGCTATTACAATAACAATTAGATAAGGTGGAATAAGAGCTGTCTCAAATCCATTTGCACATTATGGTTAATGAAATTTGATTTTTTTCGTCTTCTATTGTTTAGCCTCAAAAACTACAATCCAAATGTTTTAAAATCGAGATTTAAAACCAGTTTTGTTAACTTCACGATACCTAAGTCTATCTCTTTCCTTAATCAGCTGTTTTAAAGATTAAGTAGGCGCCCTAAGTATTTTGTATGCAAAGGGGAGAAAACAATTCACCTAAAACCACGTAACGTCGGGTAATGAGAGGGTACGAGCATTTTTAGTGTAAGGATGTCCTCAAATACGGGTGGTGAGTCATTAGTGTGGTCGATGAGGCAGGGCAGGGCAAGGGGAGTGTCGAGCGCGCGCCGGCGGTGTGTGCGTACGGCGGTACTTACGTCCAGTGAGTGGGTGCATCAATGCGGGGTGTGCGGCTGGCGCGGCTGTGGCAACTGCCGGCTTCGGCTTGCTGACCTTCGTGTTGCTTTTAGCGAACTCCAGCCGAATCGTTTGCGGCATGTCGGGGTCGAATCGGACGCCCTGCTGTGAACAGCCGCGAGCGGTGCGGCGCTCCGATATAATGACGATGGAACGATCCCGCGACCACCCAGAGCACCAGGCGGTCACGCGCGAGGAAGAGAATACTGCATTTGGACTGACATTAACATTCAAAGCCACTTGCAATATCCTTGAGAAACAATTTTCAGAAAGTTTTCGAAAGAGTAACCGTATAAAAAAATCTAATTTTAATGTTTAATATAGATGTTTCTGTTCTAGAGTCCGCGCCCGCGCCTGCTATAGTGTCAGAACACAGTGCTCGGGATGTGACGTCAAAACCTGTCAAACAGTGACATGCAGTTGCGTATTTACACCGTTTAGTTTCTCTCTGGTATTTTGTTTACTCCGAAGACGACCTTTTATGGTCTATTCGAATTTGTGCATGGGTTTAGCATAACTTACGATGCGGTTACTCAAGTCAGGAAAATGTTATTCCAAGTCTACAATGAGAATATTAACTATAGTGCTCGTTGGCTGTGTCGAGGCATGTGATGAGAAGAGGTTTAGTAACACCGTGCGTCTTACAAGTTTTATTAGTATTTACAGTAGCGGTATAAGTTTTATATCATGTATCTCGGTCTTTTTAAGAGATACTAAGTATGTAGTACTGATGGCTTGTGGTAATTATACTGTGTTTCAAAGCCATTCAAGTTTAATAGGCGATATTGTGTCCATGTGATTTCATTTTACTTTTGTTGTGTTGTTATTTTGCGTCATAATAAGTAGGTATTCAAGTATAAAATGTCAAAGTAGTTTTTTTCTTTATCTACTCCTAAATACCCGAACTAACTGAGCATGTTCCAACTTAGCCAAATATTTTTGATAAATTAATTAAAAAATTGGAACAAACTCAACAAAAGTAATTGAATTATATAAATAAGTTATTTGTAGCTAACTAATTGAATGATGTAGTGTGGTAATACCAACCTGAAGATCTTGTTTAGCTGCCTCGGCGCCTGCGCGAGTGTGGAACGTAACGAAACCAACCGGCTGCAAGAAAACACTCTATTAATATGAATTCAATATTCAAACATTTTATCTCTGAATGGAATTGAGCAGCCCCTATTGCTGAAGTGAATAAGTGGCTGTGGTCCGATTTTCTGAAATACGTCAAAATTATTTTTGATGCATTCATATGCGCACCATTTGATGAATTCGCACTAAAGTCAGACGGCGGGACGAAGAGGATGACATCATTACGAATGCTCCAGTGAGAAACCACCATGAGTGTTATGTCAAATTGGCTTTGGCACTTGTACAATCGTTCCACTTTAAAATTATCAACGAAAATTGCCAAATTGTAGTTGGAAGAGTGGAACCTTTACGACTGAAATCTGACCACAGCTTTTGGCTTCCTTCATTAAGAAATGAAATTATTAACATGAGGTTGATTGATGGACATACCGAAATCAAACAAGTTTTTAAAACTTACCGAAGCCGTCTTTCCATTTTTGCTGGTAACCTTTAGCAACGAGCCCTCGTACCCCTGTGTTAGCAAACAAATCATCATTAGGAAAACTTTGCATTAAAACTCACAATGTAATGGATATATAATGGTTGCATTACCAAATTGCTTCAATAATAATACGGTCATCATGTCAAACCAAAATTCACGTCCAATTCAGTGAATATACAGTTCAGTCAACAAAAAAAAGGTGCCCCTCCGTGCTTGGTACCGCCAGAAACACGCGATACACTAAAACTAACCCCGGGTATAAGTTCGGGCACCTTTATGTACGCGGTGCCATCCGTACCAGCCGAGGATCGAGTGTAATCCCCCTTATCGGTAGACGGAATCGATTCAATCCGAATATTACGAATCGGGGCATGACATTCGATATTTACGACGTAGTAATCCGAATCGGGATCCTACAGTCGCGTGACGGAAGTGAGGTGCTTTATTTTCTCTCGGAGTATTTGAACGATTCCAAGATTCGAAGTTTTGTGATGTGTTTCGTGGTACGGTTTCGATTCCGTGCTTAGTTCAACTAAACATAACCTTTTCTAGTTTATTGTTTCTGATTTGCAATGAGAATAGACGTCGAATCAGAAATGGAAGCGATAAAACGAACTTTCTGATGTTTTACTGTCAAAGATCTTTGGTTTGTCGGATTTGTTAGCCTAGCTAGTTAAACGTTCAATGATAAAGTTCAAGATGTTTTAGAGAGATCAAGAGCTCTGAAATGAAGAACTTAGGTATGCAAATAATTATGCCGAATTTAATTCAAAGTAAATATTTAAAAAATGTTATAGACGTCCAATTTAGGTGGACATGCCCGTAAAAGCTATGTTCCTTTCAGGTATAGGACCAAGAAAAGAAAAAACAAATGCGGTGATGCGACGCTATAAGAAAATGATACTAAAAAATAAATCCTGGAGCATTTGAATGAAATGTAAAAGGTGTATTTTTTACGTAAACTCTGATCAAACCCATCTTATTCTTTATCCGTGAACCGTAACATGTCGCCCTCTTTTCCTTCGTTAGAGTGGAGAAGGGTAAGTAGTTTGTCTAGTCATGGTATGTCTATTAGGAAGACGTGCGGTAGGCAAGTTCCGTTTCCGAACTGAGCTAAAATAGAAGGCTATGTAACTTGTCTAAGCAGAACGTGATCGATTTAGTAAAAAAAGGCTCTAAGGATGTTTAGATGGTGATGCTTTCTTAACATTTTTTTAATGGTTGCGAAATGTTGGTTGATGCCTACTGATTTGGCAAAAGTGATTTGTTATTTCTATCTTTATAGAGAAAATTTAAAGTCTGAAAGGCTGTGTCAACGTCACAAAAAACCAAAAATATCGTACTGTACTGTCATCGTGCGGCTTGATATCTTCGAACAGTAAGGTTTATCACTGACCTTACACCTCTCTAAGAATCTACTCTAGGCCCGCGTGTTGAAGTATGGCTCGGTCTGTGCCCAACGCAAAAGTGAAACCTTTAAAAGGCTGTTTTGTTGTGCATTTTATGTAAGTTTTAAGATGCGCCGCCCAGACGAAGGACTCATTTTCCTTTGAATTTTACACGGTCATAGGGAATTTAGGAATAAACTCGTGTTGATCAGAATTCTCAGACATGAGAGAGCGACTATGTACTTCTCTTCAATTTTATGAATGTACACATTGTTAATGTTATAGTTACCTCATATGCTCGGAACAGTAGGTACAGTTCTCGTGGCTTGGCGTCCATCGGCAGTCCGCTCACGAACAATGTTCGCACCTGCAACAACGTAAGTGACATTGTGGTTATATGGAATGCTATTTCTTAATATAAGTCTTTTACCCCTTCAAATAAGATTGCTTTATCCAACAAATATATACTAGATAGCGTAATTTTCCAGGAATTTGGAACCTTTTTGAGAATAGTCACTGATACAATGTTACACTATCACTAAGATGGGAATTCCCCTCACAAACACTACCATTCTTCAGAAGGTGATTTCCGTCATGGATATGTGAACCATAAAATTAATTTCCTCGTCATTTGCTATGTTAGACTATTGCTGGCTATGCTCTTTGAAAAATATCTTCATCTGAAACCAACAAATATAATTCGGAAACTATTTATTTTGATCTATCGTGTAGAAAGTCAAAGCAGAGGTCCAACTTAGAAAATGCTTCAAGGTTGGCCAAATTATTTTATGGCTCAATTAGGAGACACTACTTAAATTACGCAAATCAGAAACAGACATGACGTACATTGAACATGCTACGTTAACGATAGAAACTTGCAAGAGTTAGTTTTCCTGAATGGGGTATATATTGTGGTATCTTGTTTACGATAGTGACACAAACCATGATATTAAAACATCCACAATAGATTCAACTGTCTGTTATTCACTTTATGACTTCCTAAATGCCGTCAACAAAGCAATTCCGGTGAAAAATGTTATTACCGACGCAATTTATCCATTGCACGAGCAGTTTAATAAGAAAATACATTTTAAAAATCCCAAAAGATTCAGATTAGCCATTTCGCCGATGGTTTTTTAAAGACTGTTTTCCCGGCTCGAACAAAGACACCGGCGTTTTTCACCGACAGCCACAAAGGGGCATAGAAATCTTTCAATTGCTCTCTCTCACTCGATTCCTTCGGCTTTGTAAACTGCGCGGCGCATTAATTCGGAGGTCCATTTAATGAAATAAAACAGGCCGTAATGGCGGCGCGATTTGGCGCGTGCGGCAAATGGAGATTAATTGCTGGCAACACCGGCCGGCGCCATCTTGTTGCACTCTTTATTTATGCGTCTGAGTTTCACTCTCGGTTTTTCTTGTTTGTTCTACTAGGGGTAACGGAAATGGAAGTCAGCTATTTCGATAATAAAAGCAATGTGTTCGGTCTGAGTAGTACGTTACTAATACCGTGTCTTTTTCTTCGTTATCTATTTAGGTAAAATTCCTAGTTTATTTGGATGACTGACCTCTGTCTGTTTCCCAATGAACTTACAAGCTTTGCTAAGGTTGGACCCAGCTGCGTGGATTAATGTCCAATAATATTAACTTATTTGGTAGAAACTAACAACATTTGTTCGGAAATCACTTAACGTTGCCATTACCAACAAAACATTTCAGAAGCGCTTTTTTCTACATATTAGAAAAAGCGTATGTTTACGATCATGTTTGCAATGCTTAATTCCCGATTTCACCTTAATGGAGCAAAAACTGAATACCTTTCAGTATTTCTTTCTTGAGAGTCAGCAAAAACAACTGTATCGAAAAACATAATCTATTCCGGCTTAGGGTACTCGATAACAGCACGTCCTAAGGGCTCTCATACACATTTCGCCGCGTCCGGCTACCGGCCGGGTGGACGGGCCTTTATGTCCGGCTATTTTCCGGTTGAACGCACGGGAATTCACAGTTTCGATGATACGAAATATTTTTACTGCGACCACTTTTAATATTAGGCTCTGGGTAAGCGATGAAATCTGCCTGGAGTGGTTTGAAGACAATAAACCGGTGTGATTGCTATTAAGGGTATTTCAAATAAAGGTTCAGACTAATTCAATTATCTTTAAATTATCACACCATTCGTAGCACTTAACGGATAAAGGCCCATTGACCAAAGCAGTGACGAAATAGTGAACCATTTGTGTTTGGCCGAAAAGTGTTTTTTTTGGATTATGAACATTGTCTTATTTCCATGATAAGAAGATGACTTCTTATACATGAGTATATCTGATATTATATGACGAAAAGCTTATGTTAAAATGAAAAATCATAAATAAAAATAACCTGGAAGAAATACGTGTACCTAAAACAAAAATATTTACATGGGTATGGCAGAGAACTAAATAAAAACAAATACGAATATTATGGTAAAGTAACCATGAACAAACTGTATTCACAAAGCGTTACGAAAAACAAGGGAAAGACAAAATGTTCTGAGGTTTACATTTTTGGACCAGTTATAGCTTATACTTAGTCGTTCCTTCTGCTATTTTCCGAGCGACTGGCTCCCTTTGGCGATAGAAAATATTTCACTACGGCAGAGCACGAACATTGCGTACAGATCAAGTTACGATATTAAACAACATTTTGTAAATCGATTTTTAAATTCAGTCGTTTTATGCTTGTATGGCTTGGAAACCTATTCTCATTCGTATTGTAATCTGTTCGAAATTCATTGATTTTCCAAAAACATTATACCTATTGTGTTGTGCAAAACTATAGGACTCGACCATTTGAGTCACGTGGTTAATTCTCGAAACCATTCTCGTGTATATTAAGTAATTGATAATTAAACGAACTTACCTTAAGTGAAGTTCTATTATAATTACACGAAGGCTTTGTCCGAAGAAATTAAGATTACAATATGTAGTAAAGCGTATCGTGCTGCCATATACCACTAAAGTTGAAGCCATGAGCGAGAGAAAAAAAAAAAATAATGGTTTCAACGTCTGCTGTCACAGATTGTCAAACGTCATTTAGTTGAGAGCTTCTTCACCTGGAACCTGGAACACAAATTAGGGAGCCTCCGAGAGGCTAGATTACTGCACATAATACTGTAGGGGTATTAGGGTAGGGAGGGTCTTAATTTCTTCGGACAAAGCCTTCGTGTAATTATAATAGAACTTCACTTAAGGTAAGTTCGTTTAATTATCAATTACACTTCGCTTTGTCCTCGAAATTAAGATTACAATATGTAGACTTTGAAAGCATTACAGTATTTTGTGCATAATGAAGGGATATAAAGAAGCACTAATGCTTCTTTCTTCTGCATGGTACCTAAGGTACCTTGTGAAAATAAAAAACTTAAAAACAGTAGGTCGCTTACAGTAGTTAAGTAAGCATTCTGAGAAAGTATTAATACAATTATATAACTGTAATATAAAATTGTAAATATATTACAACATAATATTGCAACTATGTTTTGAGTTTCAGTAATACCGTGGTTGTTGTTGACTTATTTATTCATTAAATAATGTGCATAAAATTCCTAGGAGCTTCCAAAACTGATCTTTGATAGAATTTAGCAAACATAGAGGAAGCTTCACTCCAACCAGTTGTGACTCTGATAAAGTTAATTAACACCTATGTACAGCAGAGGTACTCGCATGTCTGGTCGAATGTATAATAAATAGAGATGTATGTATCTCACTTTCGGTTAGGATCATGTTAGGGCACCTATAATCCACCGACTAATAGTTTGAGACCCTACGAGATTGTACAGTTATTGAAAAACTGACGAAAACAATATTTTTGTTGTATAAATAATCGTCCAAGATTTATCCAAATAGAATTTAAAAGCCTCTGCAGGACTGAGGTCGATTACTTAAGGAAGTCAAATTTAAAGAACAGGGTTGGAGTAAAACTAGATGTGACGTCTTAAATTAATCTAGTATTTGATTCTAGTTTATAATCTTGAAATCACTACATCCTCTACTTGAAATTTTAAAATTGAGTTTTTTATTTTTTATTTTTATAGGTAATACCTCAAAATTTTAAATCACTGTTACATATGATACAGAGTTACTGTGGGTTCTAAAAGTAAAGCTGGATCACATGTCTCATATACTTTGACATAGGAAGGGTTTTATAAAAACCCCCTTGATAACTTATTTTCGTACTCGAACATAAGTCTAGTTTTGAACTTACTAACAATGAAAGTGCCGAACGATGGATATTTAAAGTACCAGAATTCGCTCCATAATTCAATAGAATATTATATAAATATCAATTCAGCTTCCAAGAAGCTGTTATGATTTGACTGTCTTAAATAAGTTAAACCATTTTATAAATGCAGTATCGCATTGTTTGACGGTACTGTTTGATGATGAAGCTAACATTACGTTGATAGATGGTGGTGGAGTTCCTCTGCTTAATTAAGCCGTCCTGAGAGCTTGCATGCGGACTATCTTCCTCATTTCAGGATTAAGGTTCTAGAAATTACAAGAATACTTTCAAGTATGGGGTACCAGGGGCGAGTGGGCCAATCCAGGACAGTAATAATAACTTAAGCTTCATCTTTTTAATCATTGAAAATGGTGGAAAGTCATAGAAAGAGAAAAAAAAAAAATGTTTTCTAATCAATTGTGAAAGCATCTAGAGCATAAACGTCTGGACCTCTTGGCTGGGAGACACATTTTTGCCATCATTGGCTTAATCTAGAAGAAAATAGATCTATCTCAGCCATGCACAAAGTATTTACAATTTTATTTCAGGCAGTTTCTTGCAAATTGCAAATATGTACCAAAGTACTTATTTGAAACGAAAATTGTTACTTTGGAAATTAAATTTAAGTATTTTTAATAATTTGCAAGCCTGAGGCCGCATACTTTGTCCAGATATTTTTAGGTCCTATTGACCCACTTGTATTCATTGCAAATAAATGTTTTGTTTGTTTGTTTCACTTAATTCCCAGTGTCAGGAAAATGTGTCAGGAACCAAATGCGTACTATTCGACTTTTGCACCACTGCCAGAATTTTCTTAAAACTACTGCCCCCTTGCAGTCATTTCCTTGTATGGAGCCCCCCCCTCTTTTTTACTTGCACAAAGTGTTTTACTGAATTTAACCACAAACTAAAGTCTCCTTGAAGGTGGCCTGGTAAATTCATATATTATTTATCATAATAGTAAAAGATATTTACATATCTCAAATTTCTCAATAGAGAGCCAGCCAAATTAAATGGCCAGGCATGCAGAAGTTAGAAGACCATTGGTATCTAATTTTTCATTGCTGCAGTTCTGTAATTTTGTGATTTAATTTTAAATTTTACATTTCTTTAGGTTGATGAGTTCAATATGACAATGCTTAGTGACAATCAAGAATCCTTAGGAGGGTTATTAAGGATTCCATTGACAAACGACAAACTCTTTAAGCTGATAGTGTATATCATTATATGAGGTATCAATGCAACATAATACTATCCAAACAAATAGTAGATACATAACCCATGGATCTCAGTAAGCTAAAAAACTGGCACCAACTGATTCATATTTTGTGTTAGACAAACAAAGACATAATGCTTTTATGTCTTTTAAATCGATGGGTGCTTTAATAATATGTCAATTCTTTGAAACGAATTGTAAGTGGTTCTTAAATCATCAATTCAAAATGGTTGGTTTTTATAAACTTACTATCAAGTCTAAGTACAATATAAGTGAATCTACTTTTCTATCTGGTTTGTAAACAAGGGAAGTACTACGAGTACTTAGCTACAAACTGATTATAAAAATTAATCATCATCAAACTTCTCATGTTTAAATAATTCTGCAGAACTTAATTCTGCTGAAGGTGGTCCATCTTGTTTGGTAGCTAGGTGATTTTCAAGCCTCAGTCCATGACAGAACTGGCTCCACCAATGATTAATGAGTGACTGCCTGAATGACTCACCAGTATTATCAGCGGTGTTGTGGCTGAATGTGTGAGCGCTACAGCGGCGCTGCCGGCGCAGGTGCATGACGGCGCTGCTGGCGATACCAAGAGCCCGTCGCTGTCACAGGTGTCGCCCTGGCAGGCAGACGCCTCCTAAATATTGCCGTTTGCCTGCCCGGTGGTAAAAGCGGAAGCATTCAGTTTAAATATTATTTCTTGGTATTCTGGGTTTATTTTATTTCAGCCCCGGACCTTCTAATGGCCTCAGCAGCCTGAAGTATCTGCCAAATTGTTGCCAAATACATTTTTATTTATTTTTGTTGTGTATAATTGATCCATCATGAAATGAAAGAACACACATAATATTTTCTCCTTAGCAACAAAAAAAACCATTTTGTTTGTTGTTAGTCAAACATAAACTTCCTAGCGTCTATTCATGATTTTATAATATGAAGCATGTCAGAAGTTTGTCTGATTGCAGTAATCAGAGCTTCCAATAGATGCTGAAATGGATGCATTTTGGATTTGTTTTTATCCAATTGTTTTTTCTTTTTATGAAGTATGTACTTACATCAGAAAGAACCATTTCAGAATAATGGAGACACCAATCTTTTTGGCATCTTCTGGTATGCAGTATCTGTCTATGACCTCCTAATTGTATATTGCAATAGATTAGATCTTTTTACCTTATTATGTTGAGGCAAATCTTTAGGCAAATTCTGCTCCTCCGGGTAAGACAATACATCAGTGGGTTCTGACTTTATTATTATTGGCTCTTCAATACTATTGGGTGTCATGAGTTGGATAAAATCCTCAACGGTCTCCGACGGAGACAGGGTAGTTACCCACCCGGGGACCGGGTAGGGTAGTTATACAGTTGTTATCATTTGACGGCCAATCACTAAGTTTTCTTTCTGAAAATCACTAATATATGAAAATTTCTAACTAACGGAGCACTCATTAAGGTCATTTCAATGTAATGTTCAAGTACATTGTCATGTCAGGAAGTTTAGAAAAATCATTGGAATCTATCCGCAAACTCAGAGTATTAACTTTATTTAAAAAAATATTAAATAAAGACTTAGACATAAACAGATACTCATAACACATGTATTACTGCTTTTGGTAGGTAACAATCACTTCAAATTGTACACAAGCATTAGCAAATTAAAGGTTAGTAGTAGGTACTACTCATTAAGAGCTTATAATTAGAAAGGTTATAGCCACTTAGAGAGCTATACACAGTCTTTATTCCTCCTTGGGTACAAACAATATTACTGCTTTTGGTAGGTAACAATCACTTCAAATTGTACACAAGCATTAGCAAAATTAAAGGGTAGTAGTAGGTACTACTCATTAAAGAACTTATAATTAGAAAGGTTATAGCCACTTAAAGAGCTATACACAGTCTTTATTCCTCCTTGGATACAAACAATTGTGGTGTACTTGTAGAAACTTTCAATGCAAATGCATAGTTTTAAAATTAGGCACTTACTAGAACTTGACTTCTCATGAAAAGAAAGGTATTAGCCTGACTTCTCATGAAAAGAAAGGTATTAGCCGCGTAGAGCTAAACACATTCTTTATTTGCCATCGGAAACACTCACTTGAAGTGAACACTAGGCATTGAGAAACTTTTGATTCAAAATATGCTGTTTTTCAAGTAGGTACTACTTACCAGAACTTGATCGTTTTTACTCATGATAAGAAAGGTGATAACCACTATAAGAGTTATACTCATTCTTCATTCGTCTTCGGAACACTCACTTAAAGTGAACACTAGACATTGAGAAAACTTTCAATGCAAATGCAGTTTTTCACGTAGGTAGGTCTGGTGGACCAGAAACTCGATCGTTCTTGTAGTTTCCGCTTAAAACTTTCTTTAATTTTTCTAATCTTTCGATCCTTATACATTTCCAATCCTGTACTTTGTGTTTTTGATGCATAATATACCTGAAATTGTTTAAAACTTGGGAAAGAAAAAAATAACGTGCGGAATGGCGCGAGCACTAAAACGCTAATGACGTTTGACAATCTGTGACAGCAGACGTTGAAACCATTATTTTTTTTTTTTCTCTCGCTCATGGCTTCAACTTTAGTGGTATATGGCAGCACGATACGCTTTACTACATATTGTAATCTTAATTTCGAGGACAAAGCGAAGTGTAATTGCGGCTGCGTGAATGACCACAAAAAACAACACAGAATTAAAATACTCGATACCAATATTAACATGTTTACATGCCAAATAAAATAATAATCTCGACAACAGTTCTTATCATCTCATTTCAATACACTGAAGTTTCATATCGAACTGGTATTCCACTACAAAAACATCCAGGTAACTTTAGAGTGAATGAGAAGAGTCTGAAGCGGATAAGCAGTAACCCTCTCATAAAAATGAAGTCTATCTTAGCCCCTGTTGATAACCTCGAATTCAAAATATGAAACGATGTAAACTACGGCTATTTTTGGTAACCAGAGTTTTATGTCAGCAAGCCATCACCAACATCTAAGCGTGTCTGACACTACAAACGCGTAAGTCAAACTCGCGCACACCTCGCATATTTCAGCGGCCGGCCGGTCAGTTTGGGAATACCCCTTCATAATGATTTCTAATATTTACGCGAACACTATACATCGAAATAAAACAACTTTACGGATTCTACTCGCGGTGTTATATTTTCTTTCATTTTCTAACCCGACGTTTCGACTCCTTTACAGCAGTCGTGATCACGGGATGACAAAGATGTTCTATGTCACAAAACAGTACAAAATTTTTTTAGCAACCCTCACTTAACTACCGTCATTTCCACTAACATTATTGGAAATGTTCCTATCCATGCAGTACGAACTAACCGTATCCTGAGACCTCACAGTATTGTGCTGCCCTCTGGGATTGATCAAGCGTATAACAGGCTCCCAAGCTGGTGGTAAATTCCAACCATCCTCACGATTGAAATTCGGATGTTTTTTAATTTCAATAGCCTCTCGCAGCATCCTTGGTAAGTAACGATTCTCCCTAGCAAGGACCTGCGGTTTATCAAATCGTATGAAATGGTTGGGCTTATCAAGGGCATGTTCACAAACTGCTGATTTTGTAGATCTCCTATTCTTAATATCACCTATGTGTTCTTTGATACGCGTCCCTATGCTTCTTTTGGTTTGACCTATATACGAGAGCCCACAGTCACAATCAAGCTTGTATACACCCGCTGTTTGAAGAGGAATATTACACTTAACAGGTCTTAAAAATTGATTAATCTTCTTCGGCGGCTTAAAATAAGTTTTAATAGAAGCACGCTTCAAGATGTTCCCAATCTTGTCAGTGACACCCTTCAAATATGGCAATACAGCAGGCTGACGCTCAACTGTGGCTGGTTTCACTCGGTTTCTGCGACGTCGCGGTGCTTTGAGCTTGTTTTCACCCAGCACACGCTTGACATGCTGGACTTCAGCATGCAGGTGGTCATCATCACAGATCCGTTCCGCTCTCTGTAACAAAGTTTTACCAACAGTAGCTAACTGCGAAGGATGGTGGTGAGAATCACCGTTTAAGTACCTATCAGTATGGGTAGACTTCCGATACACAGTATGGCCCAAACTATGATCAGGATTCCTAATAACTAACACATCTAAGAAAGGTAGTTTACTGTCAGCTTCCAATTCCATAGTAAATGTTATCCTAGGGTGTATAGAGTTAAGATGGTCTAAAAATGCTGATACTTTGTTGGATGGTAAAATTGTAATTTAGACCATCTTAACTCTATACACCCTAGGATAACATTTACTATGGAATTGGAAGCTGACAGTAAACTACCTTTCTTAGATGTGTTAGTTATTAGGAATCCTGATCATAGTTTGGGCCATACTGTGTATCGGAAGTCTACCCATACTGATAGGTACTTAAACGGTGATTCTCACCACCATCCTTCGCAGTTAGCTACTGTTGGTAAAACTTTGTTACAGAGAGCGGAACGGATCTGTGATGATGACCACCTGCATGCTGAAGTCCAGCATGTCAAGCGTGTGCTGGGTGAAAACAAGCTCAAAGCACCGCGACGTCGCAGAAACCGAGTGAAACCAGCCACAGTTGAGCGTCAGCCTGCTGTATTGCCATATTTGAAGGGTGTCACTGACAAGATTGGGAACATCTTGAAGCGTGCTTCTATTAAAACTTATTTTAAGCCGCCGAAGAAGATTAATCAATTTTTAAGACCTGTTAAGTGTAATATTCCTCTTCAAACAGCGGGTGTATACAAGCTTGATTGTGACTGTGGGCTCTCGTATATAGGTCAAACCAAAAGAAGCATAGGGACGCGTATCAAAGAACACATAGGTGATATTAAGAATAGGAGATCTACAAAATCAGCAGTTTGTGAACATGCCCTTGATAAGCCCAACCATTTCATACGATTTGATAAACCGCAGGTCCTTGCTAGGGAGAATCGTTACTTACCAAGGATGCTGCGAGAGGCTATTGAAATTAAAAAACATCCGAATTTCAATCGTGAGGATGGTTGGAATTTACCACCAGCTTGGGAGCCTGTTATACGCTTGATCAATCCCAGAGGGCAGCACAATACTGTGAGGTCTCAGGATACGGTTAGTTCGTACTGCATGGATAGGAACATTTCCAATAATGTTAGTGGAAATGACGGTAGTTAAGTGAGGGTTGCTAAAAAAATTTTGTACTGTTTTGTGACATAGAACATCTTTGTCATCCCGTGATCACGACTGCTGTAAAGGAGTCGAAACGTCGGGTTAGAAAATGAAAGAAAATATAACACCGCGAGTAGAATCCGTAAAGTTGTTTTATTTCGAAATACCCCTTCATGTCGACCATTTTACGGCCGGCTGGCCACGAATCCCAGCGCCCAACTATTGAGTTATGTTTCATAGGCGAGATAGGAGCGAGGGGAGATCTGACGTCGAGAGCGGTCTGCGAAAATAGTTGGAAGTCAAGTATGTTCTCAAGCCTTCTTTCAGGTTAATAGTTTATCTATTATCATAAAACTGTGCGTTTTATATTTTTGGAGAAAAGTGTTGCGATAGAATAAAAGCATTTTTAGTTTTTTGTCTGTCTGTTTACATGTTCCAGTTACTGACGTGTGGATGAGGCGGAGTTTGAAAAGCTGGACTTGTGTCTGCCATAATATTTTGAAGTTACGTAAACGATTTTGGTTATAAACTTTTTCTGTGTCCATCGGTTGTTATCTTATTTAAAATCAAGAAGTCACATTTATTTTTCAAAATAACGTCCAAGTACGGAAGTGTAGAAAAAGCGCGATGTGTAAAAAGGAATAGATTACTCAGATCAGATACTTACGGTCGTCTTATTTTTAAAGCTTATCAAAAATTTTCGCTTTCACGGTTTTCAAAGCTGAATGCTATTTGATTTGTCTACTAAGGGTAGATAGCATCTATGAGAGACATTAATGCAAGGAAAAAACACGAATATTTTTTCGAGTGAAAAATTGTTTGACACGGGAGGCCTTCGTAATCTTATACGTGAGTTGGTGAATGAATGTTCAAAGATGTATTGTGGGTTACATGATTTACAATATTATTGTCAAGATGTTATATTGCCAGTTTCAATACATAGAATAACAAATTCACATGAGCTTGTTAAATAAACATTTGATTAAATAAGGGAAATTATCTACATATTCTACCGAGTTTGATACAAACCTCTTTGTTGGAATTGATAACAATAAAAATTGAGGATATGTGCTAAACAAGACTTTTTGGTTTGTAATTTGTGTGCTTATTAAGGAGTATTTATCAGACGCCTAGTAAGGGTAACATACGTTACTTGTCTTGTGCTTTAGAATTGGATGTAGTACCGCTTGCTAGCCCTGAGAGGCCACTATAAGAGTCTCGAACCGAGGCCAAAGGAAATCCCTTGACGACCCCAAGGGCAGGCGGCGGTATGCAAGTTGCCTCATACAAACCAGGGGGGCCCAACCCCTAGAGGACCGACCCTCGGATGTATAGGTATGTATCTACGAAGGAGCCAAGAGGATTTTAATAAATTACTGGGTTGTAGAATACTAGAGTATGTTACCTGAGTAATGACTTGACTTAATTTTTAATTTTAATTGGAAGTAAGAGTCAAATCGACTTATCGCAGGAGGTCATTTGTAAAATTGGTACTTTATAAACAATTTTTTTATTTTTCATGATGCATAGAGCTACAAAAAATTCTAAACACAACAAGCCTTAATTTTCTTATGATATGTTACGTTTGTTGAGCCAGTCTGTCAAATTCTGTTAAAAGTCTTCAGTATTCAAGATAATTCCAAACACAGTTCACAGACAAAACCAAACCATCATCTAAAAAAACCGGGACTTTATCAAGGTATTTATATAGTTCGCGTACGTGATATTTATTCGTGCCGTGTTATATTTATTCCAATAAAGTGAGTCGTTACTAAATACTTTCACCTTCGGAAACACATCCAGCCGAATTTCACGCTAGGCGCATTTTCGGACCCAATTTCAAATCCAATGTACAGTCAGCATCAAAATTATGTGTGCGTACAGGGTTGTCAAAATGTCTGAAGTGCGTAGAAAACAACATTATTACTTCAGAATTAACATATTGCTTCACTTGTTCTTAATTTCAAGAGACGATTCGAATGACAGCGACCATTTCATTGTATCACAATTGCTATTGTCATAACATTTGACACATACATAAACATTTTTGACGACTTTGGAAGCACAAATGTTGATGCTAACTGTACCTTCCTATTTAGTATTTGCATGTTAACGACTGACAAGAGACCTAGGTATTAAAATGGACTAATTTAGTAACGTGCACGTTACTAGCTGCCGGATGCGAAATTGGGGAAACCTTTAACTGGAATGGTTCGTTGGCCAGCGTCCATATCAAAATGGTTTTCCTGACATATTTGGTATTACGTATTTGGGCACGTTAGGAGACGGGTAGGTAAGTCTGCTGTGTGTAGTCCCAGGTGGGTATCGAGCGGTGCAGTAAAATGGATCAGTTACACTTACAGATACCTACGTCCTATTTAGATAATATTATCTATCACTGTTGTATAATAATACTGGCTGGCATGCAATAACTGGATGTATTTTGAAGATTCATTCATAGATAATTTAAATATTTGATGACTAACTATATTCCTACTACTAACATAGCTTGTTTGATTGAATTAATGGTAACACATTTTGATGTGCACACACTATTTCTGTTACTGACATAAAACAAAAAAACTATAAAGAGTAGATAAAAAGAAAACAGGTGATGTGAAATAAAAGGCTGTTAAAAATAGACCTTCCGTCCAACATGAGCTAGCTTAGCTACAAAATAAATGAAAAAATAAAAAAAGTTGATAAAGGTAAATACACACGATCGATCGCGCGGGCCTGCATCCGAAGCGAGTGGAGCGGAAGCGCTCGGGGCACTGCACAGCGAATTTATCATACGCTCGTGTGTACATGCCTAACGTTCGATGTGAAATATTATATGAAAACAGACTGTTAAGAACAAGAGTCACCATTTTTGAAAAGGTTAAACAAGATAGGTACAGAGTGTTGTTTCTAAAACCTATCAAATCAACCTATAGAACTAATAAACCTTCAAGTTTTTTTTGGTGTTTGCAGCAACGAAGGTCCAAAAAATAGCTAGGTATATATTTACTATAACTGTTCATTGAACGATGTTTCCAAGTCGATTATAAACCGTCCCTGAATTTTTGCTGGTTTTGGTAGCAATACCTTAAGGAAATATATATGCTGGAATAAAAACTAAGCCAATTTACTCAGTCTATCGAAAGAGCAAAAGCGCAAAATAACAATGATGAAACAGAAAAGGAAAGAAGTTGAACAATAATCATACTTAATTCTTTTGGATTCCTTCTAAATGCTTTACACTAGTTCGCGGCAATAAAATAGTTCCCATTGTTATGTTCCTCTTTCGCTCCTTGATTGAAACAACGAGTCTATTGAATAGGAAATCGTTGGCAGGTACCTCCAGTCCGGCCAATGTAACGAGATCTGCAGCCATTCATTTGTTTTTCACCTTTACGACTCGTTTTGTGAAATAGTTGCCATGATTGGATTTGCTTTTAAATTGTAGGTTAACAACTGAATTTGTATTTCACTAACTTGAGTAATATTAAATACTATTAATTCACTATTTTCAATCAATGCTTTTGAGCTCTTTTCAACTATGGGTATGATTTAACAAATTGTGTATCTCTAAAATCGTTTCTATTTTTAGTTATCAGGTGTATCGAAATTTGAAATGTTTTTGACTTTTATTTAATAAAACTTTCAGTAAAATAAAACGCTTACTTTTTACGATGGACCAAATAGATTGGTATCGATTAACGGACACCGCCGGCTGGGATAGAGATATTTCTAATTTTTCGGTTGACTTCCGCTACTATTGGAGCTTGCGCTTAGAAAATACTAAAACAAACGAATAAAGAAGTAAAGGAAACAAGATGAAATAAATGTGACCGCGAAGGAGAATCCTCTTTACGTGTATAGTTGTAGTCATATTTATTTAGTGGATAGAAATGCTTTTGTTCAACATTTTAAATTGGACTACATTTTTTACGCACTAACCCTAGAATATCAATCTAGGACTCTGTCTTTGTTATCATTTCATATGTCTCAATTTAAAAAAAAAGAGATATCACGCAAGACGAAGCTCACATGGTTATCAGTAAAATATTCAAAGGTACATCAATACCGTGAGTTCATTAATCACAAAATTTAGGAATACAACGGTCGGGAATACAACGGATTTAAAAAATATTATATAAGTATCTAGCATGGCTGCTAGACTGACGTTTACACACGAACCTACGTATTTCTAATTCACTTTACTATCTTAGCATTCCTTGAAGATTCAAAACGAAATCATACTCCCGACAACAAAACACAGAAATGAATAAATATTCATAATCATAAATCACAAAGACCAAATACCGATTTAATTGCTAAACACCCATCAGCATTAATCAAAACAATGGAAAATTAAATCAAAGTTAGAGAAAACAATTAAATGGCGAAGCGAAAACGCAGAAAGAGTTCCAGCGAGGCAATATTGTCGGCCACCTGCTCTGGGGAGATAGGGATCATAATGTTAATTTAATTAAAGGACTAATCTAAATTTCAGACGACCCGACACTCCGCCGACCATTAAAAGGATATTTCGTTGGAGACAGCAAGTTGGGAAAAGTTACAGACTATAAATATCTCAGGGAACCAGTCAGGGGCGACGATTTACAGTAAGACATTAAATAAATAAGAGGCTTGGGACATTATGGACTTAGAATTTCTTTTAGTAATAAGTCATAACATTTAGAAAAAAATAAAAAAAGATAATGGTAAGAAGATTAGTGGTCAAATTGCGAGTTTTTTTATTTTATATGGTGTCCGGGTTATACCTAACTACGAAACAAAAGAGTCGAAATTTAAAATGCATTGTTAATATCATCTTCATTCTATATTTTTATTAATACCTCTTACTTTCTCACATTCTTATGGCTTAAGCGGTGTTGGTGTATCTTTTGCAGAAGATAAATGTGAAATTAAGTAATCGCCAAATGAAAAAATTCACTAATTAAAGACATAGAGTAGCTGGAAATTAAAAACAATTGAATGACTCAAAAAATATTTACAAGATATTTATCTAAATTGTAGACAAGTTTGAGATTTATTTAAAGGGGTCCGGGGTCTTCTCAAGAAAAACTTTTGCTGCAAGATAAAGATGCCTTTCAACCAGGACGCAGACGAAACTTGCCGGGGATGGTGGGTGCAAAACAATTTATTTCATCCTTTTGATATCAGATAATCAAACAAAGATCTGCTTATTTCTAACATCCAGTGCGCCATTTACGTTCTTTGGATGTAATATTTTATTCAAAAGATAGAATGACCAGAAAATAACATCTTGGCCAGGGTGTCAAGCGAGATTTGGATCGAATCTTAGGTACTGGCTACTCTTCACATTAGGTTCGATCGGTAACACTGACAGTAGGCCGATCGGTCCGCTTATCGTGAGCTATTTCACCCATTTCCCTATCAGGTTACTGGGACCCTAACTAACCGATCGAATGTACCTGGCGTTTTCATCTGTTGTTAACATTATATCATCAATGTTTTGAGTAAATTACATTCAACACTCGAAATAATTTGCCTCATTGCGTAACCAATTATTGTGTTTTCACAATTAGGTTTGATATTAATGATCATTTTAGTTGAACACAAAACAACATGTAAAATCAAACAAAGTCAACTGCACTATAGTCTGGTATCGATAGAATCGGAGGGACGGCGGTCCGTTACAGGATCCGCTCGATGGTCCGCCCAAATTATGTTCAGTGGATAATTAATAGTGCCTGTTCACTCCAATAACAATGGGAGCCATATCGAGATCATCATTATAAAGCTATAATACACGGATGATATCACTTTAACGACCACGTGTTTCCTATGAGCGGATTTACGAATAATAACCATTTAATTGATGTGATGTTACACATTTTGCAGATATAATTTGTGTTCGTTATGAACAAGTTGGTAATCGAATTAAAAATAACGTTTTCAGACATTTCTTCAGAGATAAGTTACATAAGTTGTCTCTAAAATTGCCTAGATAAAACTACCTCTCACTGAAATTTTATGTTTGAAAAGGATGCTTTAAATGTGCAGTTCAAACACACCAAAATAATAAAATGGGACTTCGTGTTTGTCCGGCACTAGCACTCTGGAAAAAGCAGCGTTATCCAGTTTTAACTTTTACTTTTAACCGATACTGCTGCTTTGACTTCAATTAAAATAATTCTGATAAGGCTTGTTACCAAGAGGGTCGCAATGGGGGATTCAAATTTTAAAGTGGGTTAGCTTGATCGAGTGGGATATTATCACCAGTTTTGGAGTAGTGTTAAAAACAATTAGAATATTAAAAATAAAAGTTTTCACTTACTGACATTTCTTTGCAAGCAAAGGTTAGTTTCGTGAGTCTGATTCACACTTGTACGGTTTTCATCAAAAGAAATAATTGCAGCCATGAAGAAATAGTATTACCTGTTTATAGCTATGACCAGCGACTTTGTCTGCATGAGTTCTAACAAAAAAAACTAACTTCAAAGAAAAAAAAGCTTTCCTCAAAGTTACTTAGTCTTCAAAATTCCAGAAAATCCTTTCTTAGCAGATGAAGAAATGGTCAAATTCAAATTCAAATTCAAATTCAATATTTCTTTATTCAAGTAGACCAATAAACAGTACTTTCGAATCGTCAAGAATCTTAATTATAACCACTTAATAAACCTACACATAATAATATAATATATGAACAATACTTAAAATACATGTACATAATGTGACTCTACCACCGGGGTCGGAAGGTTGTTTCTACTGAGAAGACCCGGCAAGAAACTCAGCAGTTACTCTTTTTCAATCGTCCAATGTTTTACAGTACAAAGTGAATGTTTGAATAAACCAACCAAGTCATACAGTTTTGACATGAAAATAAATAAAACAGGAAGTTTATAAGTAAACTTGGGTAAACTAAGTAAACTTGAGCAGACCAGTTCCCGAAGGTGGCACCTGTTCACAAGTTGACGTGTGAGGCAGCCATCATCCCACTCAACCATATTTTAGGGAATGGAATGACCCGCCACACAACGCCACCACCCCAGAAACATTTTAGTGAGCATGACTAGCTCGAGTTACTCATAGTAAAACAAAAGACAAAAGAAGCTACTGTAAGTCTAAACTGTAGGACCAAGTGTGATTTTGAAGTTATATAATGCAAGGCTGTTGGTTAGTTTAGAGGAAACAATATAAATTCACAAGAAACAAACAAATCAAATGTTAGTCTAAACTGTGGGACAAAGTGAGATTTTGAAGTTATACAATGCAAGGTTGGTGAGTTTATGAAATACAACATAAATATAATCATTTACTTATTAAGTGTGGTTATGTTAGAAGCAAACAACAAAAATTAAGTCATTATAAAGTTTGTTTCCAGACATTGACGTCCTCAAGGTAGTCCGACGTCGTATAATACGCCTTCCCCAAAAGGGTTTTCTTGACGTAGTTCTTGAACCTGTGAAGAGGCAGTTGTTTAATATTATCTGGCAATTTGTTATAGTATAGTATACCTTGCCCCCAAAAAGAACCTAGTACTTTCTGTAACCTAAACAGCGGAAGCACCAATTTGTTCCTTCCCCTAGTATTCCTATTATGAATGTCGCTTTTAGCAGTGAATTTACTGATATTTTGTCGGACATGTACGATGCACTGAAATATGTACTGAGAAGCTACAGTAAGGATGCCTATCTCTTTGAACAGATCTCTAAGCGATTCCCGTGCGCCAAGTTTATAAATTGATCTAATAGCTCGTTTTTGAAGTATAAAAATTGAGTTTATTTCTGCCGCTCTGCCCCAGAGTATGATGCCATATGACATGATGCTATGAAAGTAGCTGAAATATACTAAACGAGCCGTTGCAACGTCAGTTAACTGCCTTATTTTTTTTACAGCGAAAATAGCAGAACTAAGCCTTCCAGCAAGAGTTGATAGATGGGAACTCCACTGAAGTTTGGAGTCTAGCGAAACCCCTAAAAACACGGTTGACTCCACTAGCTTTAGCGAATCTCCATTCAATTGCAAATTGGTGTTTACGTTCCTAACATTGGGAAGCACAAATTTGACACATTTGGTTTTGCTAGCATTTAGCTGCAAATTGTTCATAGTGAACCATCTTTCTACCTTTGCAAGAGTGTCATTTACATCGTCAAAGTTGTCTTTGGTTCTGTCAATGTTGGATATTAAAGAGGTGTCGTCCGCAAATAAAGCTACAGCTACTAACAACCAACAATTTCTTTCAGTGTATGTTTAAGTCGTAAAATAACCGACGTAACCAATGTCAACATTCTAGACAAAGTAATTCTGTCTGTGCGCTGATAGTTAGGACAAACGATTTTAAAAATGTATAGATTAGATTATGCAAGTTTAGTTTAATTTGAAATTGTCCAAAGCGTACAGAGTTTGTTTCTCGACAGTCTGTCCCCACGGAAACGTACTAGAGTCGCGCAATACCGTTTAATGGCTCCTAGGGGGGGAGGGATGCAATTAAAATTTTCCATTTTATTAATTAACAAGTGGCAAACTACTTCATGTACGTATTTTACTAACTCTTTATTAAAATATGAAACACCGCCAAAATATTGTCTTTTACGATTCTTAAGTTGGTAATGTGTATCTAGATTGAAAATTCAAAAGTTGTAGGTAAATATTTTAAATGTAGAATAATTGCTACATGAATAACAAACGTATTCAAGATTCTTTGTGATTAGCATACTGATATGTTGTATTGAATAATTGTATAATGTATATAATTAAAGCAAAAAGACACATGCTACAAAAACACATAAATGCGGATTAGAAAAGTGAAGATTGACAAAGCCTCCAGGCTCACTTACTGTTGTAACAACAGGTACATTATTATTCTATTATTTAAAAGAAGAACCAGCTTAGTACCTGAGCCAGGGCAAAAACATCAACAACGTCATTTTTAGAATATGATCCCAACCTCTTTTATGTACGTTACGAACCTTTGAAGCACCTCTATATTCTAAGTACTAAATTGGGGCAATCTCCTCAAATTGTTCCCATAACTAAGCCATGAGGGCAATCCGGTACACAGCCGAGAAGCGACTCTAAAACTATTGGCTGCGATAAACACACAGCGTTACAAGGGAGGCGGGTTTGTCTTATTTGAATTTCAAATCGAGTGCAGGTGAAGATACGATTGGGCCCAACTTCCTATACGGTTTAGATTTGCCAACCTCAATTGAATTTACGCTAGAACTTGAACAGAGCCGGTAAACTTGCTTATGAAACCGAATCCTGCTATTTTATTCAGAAAGGCTTGCTTGCTCAAAGACAGCTTGAGGTGTCGGCTGCTTTAACCAGAATGCTTGAGTGGGACTATAGTAAATACTCTGTGTAAATAAATAATGCCGTGTTGCTGTTGTTAAACTGTGATAGAGCAGCGGCTGCTAGAATAAGAAATATCACATCATATCTTACAATCAAAACTTAAATTACAAAAATAGACGAAGCACTTAGGTACGATGTTTTCTTTGAAAAGAAGAAAGACGTTGTTTAAGCTTGGTAACCAAAAACAAATTAGAGGCAGAAGGAAGTCTAACAAATATCTGATTGTCAAAACACTCTTGAAGCTGTAAGCTGATTTTAGATTTTACTAAAATCAGCTTACAGCTTCAAGAGTGTTCTAACAAACCAGATTTTGTTTTTTATATAATACTAGCAGCCGCCCGCGACTTCGTCCGCGTGGACTAACGTTATCGTAATTTTAGTAAGGATGCCTATTTTTTTTTTTAAATGAAATATAGCCTATGTCACTCAGGATTATGTAGCTTTCCAACAGTGAAAGAATTTTTCAAATCTGCCAAGTAGTTTCGGAGCCTATTCAATTCATACAAACAAACAAACAAACAAAAAATCAAACCTTTCCTCTTTATAATATTTGTATAGATTTGTATAGATGGACGTTCACAACTGATAATTGGAAGTCAAAATTGTAAATTTACGAATATCGTTATTTATAACGTTACCATATAGATATGCCATCATAGGTATAACGTTTCGTGACATGAAAAGGGTTGAGGGTAAACAAGTCGGGAGATAAATAAACGGAACTGAACAAACAACGAAAATCTGTTTCGTTGTTTGTTAAAATAATCTTCCCTTCTGTTGTGAAAGATTTTATTGAAAGTAAATATTCTAACCCTATTCAAAGACAGTCACTCTTATGTAATTACTTATGACGGTAATCAAATATTCACTGAAATTGTGGCCACTTGGTTTTGCTAAAAACATAATTTGTGAAGTAACAGTGTTATAACAATTTTCAAAGTGGAAAACAAAATGTTGACAAGGACGATCCGTTGAATGGAGTACCGCAGCGGAAGAGCTCTTTCAGAATAATATATTACGTTGACAGCGGTACCATAAATTAAAACTGGTTTCTCTGAACAAAATCATAAATTCGTTTCCGATACTTCGCAAGATCCACGTCACTTGATTTGACTTCTAAAGAATTAGCAAACTGCAAGGAAATATCGCCCTTAAAATGGTTTTGTCATGAGCGATGACGAATTGTTCAGCTCAATTGAACTGTTGCCACTTTAGTGTAGTGTTTGTCTAGAGCGCAATTAATCCGAACTTTTTAAAGTTGGCTATTTATAGGTTCACCATTAGAAAGTTTCAGACGAATTTTACAAGGAAGGAAATACAATAAGCTTAGATCACATAAATACATAACTTAATTCTGAAGAAACACACACTACAAGAGGCTGATAAATATAGGTTCTTAAAATCAGAAAAACTAATAATAACGTTCAGTGTCATAATTTAACTGCACGTGTTACATTGATTTCATTTTTTTACAACGACTTCCTAAATCAAAACAGGTTAGTTAGAGCCACCCCAACTGTTGCCGTCAAGGTGAACGGAACAGTCAGACGAGCACGCTTCTCCGAGCGTGGTAAGTGACGAGCCTACTGTCCTGTTGTGGGTGTTCTTCATCACCTGAGAGTTAGCCGCAAGTTGATTGAAAGAAACACAAATACTTAGGTGTTCCGGCCTGGTTTGAATTCGGGGTCACAGTCAGAGAGTACTTAAAAATTGGACGCTTCTTGAACTTAAAAAAATACAATAACATTAAGCATCCAAATGGAGAAACATCACGTGCCAGATGCCGTTCTCGTGCAAGTGCAATCTGCTAAGCGTCCGAACCCAACAGCAGAACCACAACAAGAGCTACAAAAGGTGGATATCTCCGCAACCGCTCCCTAAGTAGACTATCTGATTGATGGCTCTAATCTCTACAACTATAGAATTCGTACGAAGATAGATAACCCGACTACACCGGATAGCGGAGCTTACATGTTGGTAATATTTCGCGAGAGAAATAAAGCAGCATCGTATATTTTCCCTGGAGTATGCTCTGATTTACGGCGTGGAGGTCCAACTTTCGTATTAGATAATTAAAAAAAACTATTGTTGTATCCTTTTATTCAATACCAATATTGGAAATAATAGTAATAGATTTTCACTTACACAGATCGAAATGTAGATTGTCAAGCTGACGACGTCAAAAATACTCTTTTTCATTGTAACTCAAAACAAACAACAACCTTTTTACGTTTTTACTGCTGGGCACTCACCTCAGCTATGAAGTAGAGCGAGACATACGCCAACACACGGGCTCAGTGCAGATTTTTGGAAGGGTGTAAGGTTAGTAAGAAGCCTTACTGTCATATGTTATCAAGCCGCCCCAGGGCCTTCAACTAGGCTTAACGACTGACATCTAGCGACATCAGCTGGGACCAAATTACTTAACGTGCGATCCAAAGCATTAGTGACCCGGTGAAACTGCGATCGTTGCCGATCCACTGTCAAATCTAAGTCATGGGTGCTTTACGATAAGTCACTAGAAAACATCTAAATACCTTGCATCTGAAGAGGATCACCATCGATTAATCAACATTTTTCCCAGACAGCGCCCAGTTTTCGAACAACAAAAGAACTTTCTCTGTAAACGTGGCAAGGCGGGAATGTTTGTACAAGTCAATTTTAAGAGCGAATTCAATCAGTCCAAACAAGCAGAAAATCGAACCCCAAATCATCGGATCGTGGTAATCTCAAATTCGGAGTACGCAGCTAAGGAGCGTGGCCGTCCCGGGCAAGGTCCTGATTTAAATTGCAGATGGCCGTCGCCGCGAACGCCGACTGCCGCGATATGCTAATCATAGTCAAGCCAAGGATTATCCCTGTTTACACTCAACAAACTCACTTAATTTCGCACCGACCGATGTCTCCCCATATTTGTTACTCTGATTCAGCGCTGGACGAGCTAAAGCTGACGGTTGACAACTCAGTTTACCAATTACAGTGGTGTACATTGAATTATATTATGCTGAGTTATCATGGAAAGTTTTTTCTGAGCTTAGTGTAGAACCGTACGGCTGGTGTCTCATTCTGTTTTCGACATAAAATGATCTTTAAAAAGCTTTTCGTGAAATTGTGTAAATAGATGAAAAATGACAATAGAAAAAAAATGTTTCAGATTCATAGAACGACTTACATAGTTTGAGCCAGATAAACGTGCAATAAATAAGCTAGAACGAGAAAGATTACCCTCAGAAGTTTTTTTTTTACTATATGCTGCACATACTACAATGATGCGTCGAGTAGAATAACTCTATAGTGGATCCCTATGGAGTATAAAGGGATAAATAGTGAAAAGACACTAACCATAGTGGAATATCGGGAGGTCGCATAATATATATATTTTAGAAATTTTAATTTATAATTCGCTAGTGATTGGAATGTAACGGATCTTTAAGCCAACTTAGTAAATTTCGAGTTTCTGGCAGATTATCCATCAATCAATTCTTTGCCAATGTTGGACACTGTTAATTAATTAGTCCCTTATCTTTCCCCAAATATTTATTTAGTGTAATTGCATGTCATTTCAGCTTCTCGATTAATTTCTTGAAACTTCGCGACACCTCTAACGACGTCTTCTTTGCTCAGATTTCGGATGAAACTAACTTTGTCATTTAACTTTCCCTCGCCTTAAATATGATTTTAACTTTGGAGTATGTATTTACTTTGCAATTTGTATAATGAACAGCTTTGAAAGTTCGAATATTTAATGAATGTTTATTAATTAAAAACTAGGAAAACTAGGATATTTCAGATTTTTTTATATTACTTTTAATATTTTTACGGAAAGTTTACTTAAAAATCGTAAGTGTAATTTGTGAACAGACCTACATGCGCAATCTCAACAATTTTTAATCCATAAGGTCCTTTGTTAGACTTGTTACTGGGACAAAATTTGAGTAATGATTTAAGTGAATGAATTGACGTTGCTCAGGCTCAAACTCTTCTCCAAAAGAATGTAACCAAAACAAACAGGTGTGGGTGGTTGGTACAAGCAGCCTCAACATGATATGTCAATATGTGCTAGTGGTCAAATATGTCTAAAGTAATTTAACAACCAACAGAGACAGACAGACAGAAGTAAAAATATTGGTTCACTGGTTTTGGATTTCAGTGACGTTTCAAACGACATACGACTTCGTTAATGTATCATTACAATTGCTTCATCAAACTCATCATTCTGATGTTGTCAGTTTTTGCAGTTTCCATAAACAAACTAAAAGCTCACTTTTAGATAATGCCAATATACCGCAATAATGCCTCTTTTATCTCACACAAATCAACACATTAAAAAGCCTGGTCCACTCCTACTCTCCGCACTTCTTTAGAGTCAATAAACACTATCCCCACGAGCAGTGCAGTCCCGCGCCGTCAGATCGATTTCTAACGGCGTTAGCCTCCAACTGCACCGTCTATTGGTTTTACCGTTATTATGTCATATTATTTTTCAGTAAACATTTAAGGTGGCGGGCAAATATCTAGAGCGGCAATAGGTACGCCTGAGGCGTCGTAAAGTCGACCGAAGGAGGCACTAATACGAATTTATGTCTGGACCGCGAGCGACCGCCCGGTCATATCGATCCCCATACCCCATAAATGTTTCAATTTTCAAACCACTCGCTTTATGTAAACCATGCGTGCTTAGAGCTTTATCATTCAGACGATTGGCGAAAAAAGAAACGCTGTTTTGTAGTTAAACAATACATATAGATAAGTCAAGAAAGAAATCTCGGATTATTATCCAGTTGACATTGGCAAATCAGATTTCCGTTCAAATTGAAAGCAATAAAAATTTTTTGTTTTAAGATTTAAATATCATTGAGATGATCAGCTTCAATGAAGATCGAAGATATTCAGGGTTAAAATACTGGGCTGACAAACAACAAGCAAGTGCAAGTGAAATATGAATAAGTGTTCTGGACTAGTCAACCACATTTTCCGACAGGAAAATTAAAGTAGTGTAGATTAATATTGAGATTCTACCCTATATTTCAAGCCTAAATATTCAGTATTGAGTTTGTGATCACTAACTTCGCTTGACAATAATTTGACCTGATGTCAATTGGATATGGAGGATCAAAAAAGATGTTAAAAATCTCATAACAATTTGAAAGCTAAGAGATGGATAAGGCGTCTTGCGAATGTGATATTCTATTAAAAGGGGCCTCATTCGTTCTCAGTTACGAGGCGATAAAGCCTCTTACAGGCATTGATAACGCCCTTACATGCGAATTAATTTCAAAGGATTAAACATCTTGATTGTTTTATGGGGATCTCCCGAGAGGCAATAAAACCAAAACTTGATCGTCTATGTACTGTATATGCTTAACGACGGCTTCAAATTTTGTATATTTCGGCGACCTGTGTAGCGAGGAGTAGTTTCTGGTTAGGTAAACGCAAATAGTCGCGGCACTTTTCCACACACTTAAAAATTACTGCAAAATATATCTTTGTGATGAATTAGGTTATGGTTTTAGTCAATTTTAATTAATGTACCTGCTTTTAATAGTTGAAGAGTTAATTAACTTTAAAATTAAACCTGTCTAGGTTTAATTTTAACTTAGGCAATTTCAAATTGAGTAATTTCTCGTTTTCATACCTTTCTTTTAGTAAGTTTTGGTTACTTTCTTGTTGATAAAAATCAGTATTAAAAAAGAGAAATAAGAACAAAAAACGTGAAGGAATCAAAAAGAAGGTAATGAAACTGAAATATTAACAAAACGAGTCCATTAATATATATCTCTAGGGACATTAAACCTGCGGAGTATTTTATTTATGTCAATCGTCCGAAATATTAAAAAGTTCACCGTCTGTTGGTATTGACAAACAGGGGCGTATTTGCCGTCGCTTAACTTATATATCGGGTTTGGAGAGGAAATCTCAGAAATTTACATGAGAAAGCCGTGCAGAAAGAGCACGAAGTCGGAGGGTAAAGGTCTTTCCTCTTTCCTCCGACAAGAGACGGGAATGTCAGAGGTATCCGATGCAGGCACGCGAATACGACCCGAATATTTGATTTAAATCGCGAACACGTTTGAAATTAAATTTTTACTTGATTGTGTGTGCACGTTCCGAAATATAATTGAACGGTAACGCAAGATTTTAACTGGCAGCTACATTCCCTGATTGCGATGATATGTAACTGAATCGGAATGGAATGTTTATGATTAAAATACAGTAAAGGTTTATATTTTGTACTGGAATAAACGCGGATAGCATGGAATACTTTATTTTTATAATTACTTTGAAATAACTCGTTGAATTTAACACTTAAAGAACGAAAAGTTACGTAGTAAGTTTAAGTAACGAGAAGTTTACAAGAGAGTTTTTACTATTTTCAGTTACACTGACAAAAAAATGGCTTTAGAATTTTTAACTTTAAGTGACGTTTAAGAACTACGTAGACTCTTAGCACTAGGTAGATAACGACTATGGTTCAATCGCAGGTAATGAATAGGTATGTGTCATTATACTGAAGTTTACGAATATAAAGATGGAAAAACCCACGAAGCCATTGAAAGTGACACAACTGAAGTATTGATTAATAACAAAATAGAACTTTTTCTATTATCAAAGTTTGTTCGCAAACCGGATTAAACCCCCTTAGCTGACATTAAAAGATAAATACGGCGGTAGGCAGGGCTGGGCGCAAAGTTCGCGATGTGTGGGCCGCCGCATGAGTAGTAATTAACACCGCGCCCCCGCCCCCGCCTCAGCCCCCTCACACCTCCACTTCACTAGTGTTCTGCCACAGGGCCGCAGTTAGGAGTAGGCTAATGAGAAAGCTCAGATTATGACGAGACAAAAAAAAATAAGACGATAATCATGTTGTTTTCATTTTGGATTTGAATATTTGTTAATAAAACACATTTGAAACATGTTTTTTGTTAGGAGAACCCAAAAATAATTAAACGACAAAGTTTCTAAGAAGCTGAATCCTGAAACAATTCTTAGTTAGTCAAATTGTATTTTACACCTTAAATTGTATTTACAAGAAAAAGAGGTAACACCACGTTGGGCGCCAAATATCTTACGACATTGCTTTAGTAAATACTTTAGTGCACAGGAATAAGAAGTGAGTGTTGTATTTGATTCCAATAATTGCTTTATTAGAGGATATTTTAAAATAACCGATAACAAGAAACCTTAGTATCATACAACATTCTTGATGTTTTCCATTCAGTCCCCACCCCTAACTCCGGCCGCCGCGATCGCACGTACCCCCCGAATTCCCGTCCTCCACCGCGCTAGTGGGGCACAGCGATTGAATTAAACTTGGGCACGGTTGTTGTGGTTCGAATCCCGGTCGGTTCTGTCGCCGGCGTTTTGTGCAGCTGCGATTAAACCAGCTATACTTGTTTGACGTTTATTAGTTTTGTCACTGAGTTTTTGTTTGAGTCAGATGAATTCATAGAGGATGGCCGGTGTCCCGCAAAAATGGGACGGAAGCAAGGGATTTTAATTAGACAGTAAACTATTCGTTTAAATTCCTAGACTGGTAGTGATGACACTTGCACTTTATGATGGTATTGTGTTTTGGGTAGTTAACCACTGATGAAAATTCAGGGAATCCCTGGACATTATTCCACACAGCGCCATCTAGCCCCAAGATGAGCTAAAATCTCAAAATATATTTTTAATAAATATCACAATTGAAAATACATTGCTAAGAATCACATGTGACTCATGGGACAGGGAATGTGTTAAAATTACTTACCGGAATAGATGACATTGAAAATAACTATGTTTCTAAGTCTGTCTTCGATATTCATAGTGCAGGTCTGCCATAAAGTGAGCTTTTTAGCAAAAAATGATATATTGGTGTAGGTAATTGATACATTATTTCTCACATATAATGTAAGTCATAATTGCGTACTGAAAATATGTTTTTATTATTCATTGTTTGAACACAGAACACTGAACAAGAGTAGCTTAATATTCATATTACAGCAGAGTCAAATATTTCAGTCTTGTCAAGCCTCTAGCTAGAGGAAAAAATATTTTCGACTCTATTTTCAGTAGTTACCATTAATTTTAACATAACATTGACAGTGTTAAGGATTGATGTTTCTCCATTATTATAACAGCGCAGTAATAAACGGCTGGAGGACGGTGTTGGCCCCCTGCGGCGTAGGAGACCCCCTGCCTTTAATAAACTTACAGTCCCATGAATCACCTTAACGCGAAAATACATACGTAAATAATGGCAGCCAGAACACTATTTTATTATTTACTTTTACTGAAATTTAGTGACATGCTGCAAATATTTTTCCAAAAAATAGTCATTTCATATTTTATTTTCAGCAATATTGATGACGAAATATCGGGTTTTAAAATAAGCGCGTAGATATCAAGTAAGTCGCACAGACGCAAGTTGCTTCGTTACCCGAATCTTTTACCAATTCATTTTAGATGAACTAGGTGAATTCTCCTAGGCGAGGAGAAAGGAAATGCAAGTTTATGTAACGAACTCTGTGTAAGGCGTAAGTTGGGAAAAGGCAGGATGGAGTGCATAGAGGGAAGCCTCAAAGCTCGCATTGCGTTGCGCTACTTCGTCGCAGCGTCGACCGCTGCGTCGCTTAACATTCTACATATTTTTGAAAGAAAGAAGATTTAAAGGAAATACGTTTATTATTCGGGACACCGTAACCCACAAAATATAGAATAACAACAAGGAACTAACACAAAACAATGAAACAAAATCAATGAATAACATGAGAACAAAAAATTAAAAACAAAATCAAAACATAACATAATAGCTGTTCCACCGGGAAGCGGTGTTACGATGCCCAGAAAAAAATGGACCACACTCAGCATTTGTCTGGACCTGGTCGGTTCAGATGCTGGTATTCAGTGGGCAATTAAATGAATACAATATTTTTTATTATAATAATAATAATGGCATTTTTAATGGCATACCTATCACATTATGCTTTGTGTCATCGCACCGATTACTTGACGGATCTAAAGATGCATCGCAGTAACACGTTGCGGTTAATAAGGCCTTAGTCCTCACTCTTAAGAGACGCCTACATCCGGGTAAAAGTGTACCAATATAGTCCGTTAATAAAAATTATGTTAATATATTTTTTTTAAGATACAGCTAGTGCATTATATAAATGTAGAATAAATCTGCTTTAGCAAATTCTCGGTGAATGATTAAAACACAAGATTCCTTTCAAGAAAGAGGGATCGGTCTACCTAACAAAGCTTTCCTAGCCAAGCATCGTTAAGGGCCGTTATTCAAAGTCTGCAAACCCAACTATAATTTTTCAAAGTTATCCAGCTAACGATGAAAAACAAAAAGTAGCAAACAAAATTAAAAAGACACAGTTCTTTAGTCGCGAACGGCGCATAAGCTCAATGTCAACAGTTATAAAAGTTTTTCTCGGGGTACAATAAGACCCCGAAACAAGGAGTGTAGAGCACTAGGTAGCGTGTTGGCAGGGCTGTCATTTCTAAAGAAAATAAACTATTCTAAGTGGATGCCAGTACAGAAAACAAAGTAAGTTCACTTAAAAGGAACTAAGGATTACTGTAGGCAACTTGCTATTATTATAGAAATCAAATCAATAATTTAGAGTTTTACGTGGATAGGTTTTAGTTTTCAGGTATCTACTGCAACTTGGCACTGGAAATTAAGTAAAGTTGAAGACTGTCCGTCTGTCAGTACTTAGCTGGTTACCCTACTAATATTCTAAATGCGAAAGTTTGTATATGTGTGGATGTGCCGTGTTGCTCTTACACGTAAAAACCACTTGTTATTATAAAAAACTAAGAAACTAAAGTTGAGTATCTCCTAAAGAACAAATTTAACGCATTAGTAGAAAAATCTTAAACAGAAAGTACACACTTTTAGTTCATAACTATTATCGTTAGGAACTTCTAACAAAAATTTGCACGCCTGCTAGCGGGCCGAATATGTCCACAAACTTTTTTGAAATTAAAAAATCATTTGTTTGTTTTAAATACATTTTATTGCCGTATTTTAACCCACCTAAACTTACGGACAACAAGGCGCTTTGCATCTAAACGTTGATGTATGTTTTATTTTAGTCAAAAAGTTTTTCTAATGGCCGGGCGATGCGAAAGTAGCCATTACCGCGGCGTGGCAGCCCTAAGTGGGGGGGTTATATTGTACGAGTACGAGGACAATTAGCGCCAGCGACTCGACGCGACTTGAGTTTTAACAACACGCCTGCGAGTACTCGGCATCATTCACACGGACGCCCTTACACCTCATTATCCTAGCAGACCTTGAGGGGCACCGGATTTTAGAACTTGCGATGTTAGCACTTAGGGCGGTATTCAAAACTGGTTTGAATTCCGAGGACCGGTCCGAAATTTGGAAATCCGTGATTTGAAAATTTGAAGTTTTTTAATAATTATGGTCGGCTTTTTTCAACTAAACTTCTACCTTGTGGTAAAAATGTTTTTTGAAAAATAAAGATGAATTAAACATTACCTTTGTGAGTCCATTGGTATTCCTTACTTATGTGGCATTGGTTATTCGTGGACCATTTTCCACTGAAGTTTAGCAAAGCATATGCTTCTGCGTTGTTCATCTACTAAGGTACCTCATCTTTTAGGCTTGTATAAATAATTAACATAAATTACTCATATACCTACAGTTCTAAAAGGCTTGGCTTGGTCTTCTAAACGTCATAACCAGAATACCTACTTCCTCAACTTGTCGACACTACTGATCTCAACCAGATTCTCTCACCACGAGTACGCTTAATAGCGTATGCACTTGCGAACGTAGCCACCATGAGCAATTAGCAAGATAGCGAGAAATATATAAGCTCACGAAACTCCTAAATCTAACTGGTAATTAACACCAGCGCAAACACTTGCTTCTATATTTTATTGTGCTTTCCCTAATAATATACAGCTGGGAAGTGGAATTTCTAGTTACGGGTATTAAGGAACGCTTAAGGAATCGATTCTGTGCTGCAGTTTAAAGTAAATATTTGCTGCATTTGCATGCAGTTTGAATAAAACTAACAAATTCGATAACTAGATGTACTTAATACCTACCTCAAAACCTAATATTTCAAAATTTGCAAGGAAACCTAATAAGTTTTAAATTACACATCCAACGCAGAATTTTTATGTTAGTTGGTTGTGACTAAGTGCAAGTATACGAGATGAATTTTGGCACCATTCATGTCAGTAACTAAGTTTATGATATTTTGAACACTCAATGATAAAGAGTATGACTTTCAAATTATCAGTCGAGACAGTCCTTAGAAAAAATAAACATCGAAAATAAACCATATTTTAAACTGAAAAAGGTTTCTTAAAAAAGCTTGACATGTCTGTGTTGCTAATGAGAGCGCGTAGACAGGTACGTACACGTAGAGCTAGGTCGGTTTAGAATTTCCGAGTAACTAGCATCTAGTTCGCGGCCTCGCAGCGGGACAAACACGAAGTGGGGGAGCCGGCCGAGTCGCGTTAATTACAGAACATCGTTGACACCCAATTCCAACAGCATGTTTGTGTTATGAACCCACAGCGTCTTGTCACATCTACTCTGCTCAACTTGTGAACCGCACAACACTAACTTTAAATTTTAAACTTAACAGCTGACTAGAGTAAAATTGTTAGGGTTTAGACATAAGTGGTGTAAAAAAGTACAGATTGAAATGATATTGCAATAAAGTGCTAATTAAAAATAATTAGCTAGCAGGTTACTAGCGCAAATTAGCAGCTATAATATTTTGTCCGAATAATTGATCTACAATAACGGAAATAAATTGGAAACCGCCCCTATGGTAAGGCTAATGTTTTTTGCTATTCGCAAACCCCATCTCTGCCGACTTCAAGAGATGGCAAACGGTGTTACTGCGTATAATCTGCGATGTGACTCCCAGAGTATTTATAAATGCTAATCGGTGAACAGGTACCAAACAGTACGTCTATTAAAGTTATTGCTGCAGCTAAATGTGTATAACAGTGGAGGTTTTGCTGATTTATTTATTTATTTAAGATCACCAACAAGTTTACACTAACACCAAGCTGAAGTTAAACATTTGAAATTGTAAGCATTCTAAGTATAAACTTAATTATAGGTGACGACAGCATGCATGACGACAACAGCAATACTTAAAAAATATATTTATAAAGTTTAAAAGAAAATGTTTGTAACAATAAAAAAAAAGAAGAAAACCCTCGAAAACTGAAATTCATAAAATTAAATTTAATTGCGCCTCAGCTTGCCCAACCCGTGAGGGTTTGGCTTGACATTTTTGCCTAAAACTATTTAAACAGTCGGAAAAAATATCGATGATGAAGAAATGAGATGTTAACTAATTTTACCCTTTGACATAACTACAAGACAATTTCACAAAATGAAAATTTAAACACTACAACTTGATGTCAAATGGAGAAAAGGAAAAATGCGAGACTGCGTATTTTTATTACTTTCTGCAAAGGAAATAAACGCAATAATAAGAAACATATTCTGAAACTCTCAACTGTAAACTCTATTGTTCTATGTTATTGTTTGAACACATCATTAGCCACTTTGAATTTACTTCGCTATTAAAAGACATTGCTACTCTGATTACAAATTCCTAGTTTTACTTCGGAATCCAAAATTACATGTTTAATCACTCAATACAAAGTTAGTTATGCGTCAGATTTTCACGTTTGTACGCTTATTCTTAGCAGTCCTACTTTACGCGACTATGAATCAAACTGGGTTATTAACGATCATGTACCAGCTTGCAACACGCAATATTTGCCATTGCATTTCGCGTCTTAACACTTGACTATAAGATTACAATACATGAGTGGTTCAGCGCCTGCTTGAGGGATGCTTGAAAAGCGTGAGGTCTCTGGCACACTCCAAACTCCTTCTAAGCCGGATAGTAACACCCGCAACGCTCTCTTTCGCTCCCCTAATACTTGCTCACTTATTTCCTTCCTTGTTTTTTATCTTAACATCGGCTTCGTGAAGTTTTCGCAACAAGGAAAACTGTTTGCGGCCAATTGGCCGGAAATTTCAATTGACTTTTAATTTTAAACAGAATTCAATGGAACATTTTCGTAACGAGAGTTGCTTAAAGCGATGAAGTCAAATGCTGTCGAAAAATTATTTGTAATGACTTTAAGCTAGATTTCTTAATCAAGTTTTCACTATCTTTGTACTTCATGAATTGTTATAGCTTTTAAATAAATGAAATTAATTCCTCTTAGGACTTGGGGACTTGGCGCAATAAGAAGATCTACAGCTTATGGCGTTACAAGTGATTTGATTCTCCCCATTTACTCCTATGTGACGAACAGTTGCGCTTGTCCATCTTGCGGCCTTAAAAGGATCTTTTAGTTACCTGTCCCGACGGCCATTAAAGAACCTCGGTGCTATGTTCTCTACTTAGTTACTTTTCAGCTTACTTTTTACCTGAAGAATAACGTAATTGAATAGTCAACAAAAGCGCTGGATATATACATTTATTTAAATGGAAGATGCGCTCACATTTCCCATCTGCTTCCGCATTGGAATCAGATATTGGATGGGAAGTTCGAATTATCATCGGAATCTTGCAAACGGGCGCGCAACTCGATCCACATTATACGTGTGTGGTACTTGAGCAATCTCCGTATACAAGCCAAGAGATAGCTCAACGCTTCAACTCATGGTGTTTTGTAAGGTTGGAAAGACCAGACTAGATTAATATCATCATCATATCGATTCTTAGCCAATTTCAGCTAAAACTTCAATCAATCTTCTTCTTTTTTCAGCTTTTTAATTTTTTTTAGTGGCTGTACTAAAAGAATTGTGAAATACTTTGTTTCTAATGGAACTGAAATTTCAACATTATATTTTAAATCATGAGCCGCTTTGCTTGCAAAAGCAACACTTAAGAAAAAGCTTTTCTCTACCATGTAGGTATGATGCAATTATTGCGTTTTGAAAATAATGCATTAATGCGTTACGAGCAATTTTAACCTTAGTTATCAGTGTTAGAGGGGTATTTTAAATAATATTCTTCAACCTTACAAGAACTCGAATAAAAGGGTTTCGTAGCTGCTTGGCACTATGTTTTGCAATCGCTGTTTATTTCGTTTCTTAATAGATTAGTTATCAATAGCACGTTATTCATGATTAACAAAACGCCGATTTTTTAAAGTAAATAATATACCATCCACACAAGAAAGGGAATGAACAAAAACTTCCAATTAATACGAGAGTACTATAGTAGGACAATGAAGTTTAAGGGTAGTACCAAATTATAATATCATTATTTAAAGCTAATCAAATTCATAGTTAGAAGAAGGAGAGACATCAGTAAGCACTTATAAAAGTAAAATTAGAAATCCAAACATCCATAAAAAAATGAAAACACCTACAAAAATTGGAAAGATTATCGACCCTTCTTCTAACTTTTAACTGTGACTGCCGAATTTCGTTTACATTTTTATGAAAGTGCATTGGCACTTAAAATGCTTAAAATTCTTTTTTGACATTATTATTTGACATCATATTTTATGTATTATTTCAATTGTATTAATCATTTCATATAAATTGACGATCTCAATATTAATCTCTTATATAGGACATCAATGTAATGTATAATGTTATTTTAATAATGAGAAATAAATAAATCTAATCTAATCTAATGCAATTTTACAACCAATTTCAAGCGGGGTGGTCTTTATCCTTAACAACACAGGGCGGCCAGCTCAGTTTTCGGTGCACAGTGCAATACAATAGTGCAAGGTGTAAAAAAATATTTTGAACCCGTGAAGCTATAACGTGCCTCTAGTAATATCATGCAACGCCTTTAAGAATGCCTGTAATTCTAACGTGCAGGGTAATAAAAAGCGCCTCTAGACCTATTGTACGACAAGTACATACCAAGACCTGTACAATAACGTTATTAAAATGGCGAACTCTTGTGGATTTTAATAACGTTATTGTACAGGTCTTGATATGCTTCAATTTCAAAGATAATGCTTGGCGTGTTATACTTTAACCCAACATGTCAACATTTAAAAATGGTCATAAAAGCGTCATATTATAACGTACCTTTTCCCTTATAGTGTTTCAAAGTGAGCTTCGGAACGCCGAGCGTGATAAAACATATAACATGGTTTTCGGTAGATGAAATAGGATGAGAATATATGAAAAACAAAAGCAGGGCATAGCAATCAATTTTGACACACAAAATATTGTTATCCTCAAAAAACGAGTGAACAGTACGTTACGGTAGTCATGTCGTACGATGTAAGCCTCGCGTTATGTACTTCTAGCCGTTCCGTAAAGTGCCTGAAAGAGTACATCTAGTCCTGCTACACAGCGCCTTAAAGCGCGTCTCAAGTCGGCGCATTTAAATAGCTGCCTTAGCATATGATATTAGGAAATTCTGATACGGCGCGGGCGATTCACCCTCACATTTCCCGCAAATAGAATTTTTGTATCCAACAGCACCTCCGAGATTACATATGTAAGTATAACTTTTACTTGTTTGTTTGTTTACAAAATCAAAGCTTAAATAATCTAAGAGAGCGTCGTGGTACAGTGCATGGTTAGGCAATCTGGCTCAGAGCCCCCGTGGCACTGTGTTATTATAATCTGCTTCGTGTTTCTAATTGTACAGTTCACAAATCATAGCTAACTCTTCGTTGATAGAAAGCTCCGATAAAAACCCAAGCAACCTTGCCAACGACTACAATATACATATCTCACACCTTACACCGATATGTATAAACTCAAACTAAGCAGAGCTGCTATTTCAGCAGCAGTCTTCGTGAAAGGCTAAACTTTAATTCATGCATCAAAACGTAGACTGGACACGAGTTTGGTAGCGCAGACAATGTTCCGCCGACCAACAGGTTTGCAACGGGTTCAATTTTAGATATCCTCTTTCTCGGTCGCCAACTATTTAACTATTAAACTGGGCCGCTAGCGAACTAACGTATTCATGACTTTGAGAATACCACCCCCCGCTTTACGAGCGGTGTGCTCGCAATGAATCGGAAACGTAACCTATTCGGACCCCAGCTTATGTGAGATATTAGGTCAACATGGTGTGTAATTTCGCGGATCCATATTATATTTTTTGACATGGTCTGGTTAGTGGGTCTATTCAAGGCAATAATTATAGACACCATCTTTTAAATTAAGCCGCCTTTACAAGCACATATACTTGACCTGTGAATTCGGGAGTAAATTGGAAATGGTTATACCAATATGAAGGACATTCAAAAAGTAAGTAAATAAATATCTAAAAGTTAGTAGAAATAACTAAAGTAAAGTAATTGTAAAATGCCGTGTTTTTTTTCTGTGGGCACAATTTCTCGGTCGCTAAATTATCGTATCTATGGGTCCTTTTCAGCCACGCAACAGCTAGGTTCATAACATTCAGATGACAACCTCAACTAGAAAATAGTTTCTGCTTAAAAGTTATTTTAACCAGTCAAGTGCTTCAGAGACCTGCTGCAAGTAGAAATTTATAATATCCGACCATAAAAAAGACAAGTCGGATAATGCCATATTTGTTTTTGCCAGGTATAATTCAATCTCCATAGCATTGGCCGGGCAGGCATTGGGGCACGCACGCGCCCCTCCCCACCCCTGCAGACCACCTCGTTACACGATTCCCGTTTTCGACCTTTATTTATATTTGAAACAAGCTGTCGACCAATTAGGCAGGGCCGAATTCAAATTGGCAGTTCTGAGTTCATGTTGACAGTCGCCAGGTGGCGATCGCGGACGGCACACGTCTTCGAAACAGAAATTTATACGTGCGTGACATTTAATGACCCCCTTTGAAGTGCTAGAAAATGATCGTAAAGCTATTTTAGCCAACGTGACGGGTTTAGACGTTTGTACCGAGAATGTTTCAACAACATACCGCAAACTGCTACCGATCAAAATGGTTTATTACCTGCAAACAAAAAAGAAAATACTGTTAATAAAAACGTACGTAGAATATGTAGTTACATCTATTTCAAAGTGGAAATTATTTAGTCAGAGAAAAAGTTGTTTATGAAAACATCAGGGCAACATTATTTAGTGTCTATGGAGACGCGCTGTGCATTATTTTTAAAAACTCGCGCATAAAGAGTTTTCTACGAGGGATTCTGTTTCTATGGGATAAAAGGAAAGCATTTAGATAAAACTTCAAGTACCTATGGTTGAGTTGGAAAGGCTCTGAAATGGTTCAGTGTCACTGTTTCTTCGTTGGCACTGAGGTTGTGAGGAATATCTTAATATTCCGTCGGATGTTTATCTTGTTAAATGTTTTTGGTCCTTTGCTCGCTATAGCGTTGGAGGTAGCGGGTTCGATTCCTGCCCAGGATGATTATTAATGTAAAGATTAGTTTTGTTGGTTTTATGTCATGGTGTTTTCAAGTTGATAAGTTGTTTGTGCATCACCACCTTTCACAGTACTAAATTATTGTTTAATCTCTTTCTTATGCTGTTTTCTATGTATTGCGTGAAAATGGCGTCTTAAGGTGTTAAATTCGCTAGCGAGTGAACGGAATTTAATTTAATTAACTTGAATTTCACCTCTGAGCCACCTAGCTGGGTTTTCAACGTAAATATAATGTTTCAGCTAAATAACTCTTTGGTTTATTATAAAGAAAAGGAGATCTAACAGTAACGCACGTTAAGCACATGATAATGTTATAATACTGCGTCACTGAGTTCTTTAACAACAGAAAATAAATAGTTTACCAGTGAAACCGTCACAGCGCTCGGCACGGAACACAGACGGCAGATACCTGCGGCAGGATTTATCTCGAGATTTTAACAAAGTTAGTTGAAAATGTTAGTTCCACTGTGAGGTAAAAATTAATGATTTTCGTAAAATATTAGGAGGAAAAAATTAGTAAATGTTTACGGCTTTTGAAATAAGCAATTGCTATCTAACGACAAGATCTAGGTTAGGAGGTTAAATTTGGTTAAGACGGTGCTTATTTTTCTTTCATATTCCAGCCGCGCAAGATAAAAGATGTTCCCTCTTTCCAAAATGTAGAACATCTTTTATCGTTCGGTTAGCAACTCTAAGGGTAAGTTGCACCATAGTAGAAGTTAAAGTGAAATTTTTTGTTAAATTTGACAATTCGACGTCAATTTTGGTCGTCAAATTTTCAAATTTGACAAAAACTTTAACTTTAACTTCTACTATGGTGCAACTAACCCTAAGACAAAATAAACTGTCCGCCAGTAAAAACGTCCGGGCGCCGGCACAGACGGCAGCCGCCTGCGGCCGGATTTATCCCGGGACAAATTGCATCGCCGGAGTCGCGCCGCCATCCAGCCATCCTTTGTGTAAATGAGACACGTAACAATGCCCCAAAACGCTCCACCAAATTAATATGTTTGCACCGTCTTGTCTGGGAATTAAATCCGCGACGCGTAACAATATTGAGCTTGAAATGTGGATCGCTACGCTTTTGCTCTGCTAATTTGATAATGCGATTGTTTAAATTATTGTTGGCATTCATTTGCTTTCTGAACGGGTTGATTGGTTGGAAAAAAGTTAAATATTTGTAATAATATTTCTTCTGAGTGTTGAACCTTGAACATTGATGAAATCATAGGGTAAATATACCAGAAAGATTCGGCCGGACTGTTAATGGTCTTGGTAGCACAGTGGTTAGTGCAGTCGCCCAGTTTGCGAAAGATTTTCGGGGGGTTCGATTCCTGCCAAATGTCTTTTTCTGGTTTTCTGATCTTTAGCTTTAGATAGCCTCCTTCCTGTAGCTTAACATCAGGAATCGACTTGCCACACTTGATACTAAGCCACGAGAGCCAAATGTGTTTCGTAGATGATGATGATATCAAAATTGTCGAAAATAGTATAGAAATAGTAATTACAGACAGCTGCAAGGCTACCAACTCTTTTATAAATAGCTTCACCAGAATTGCGAACACTAAGCCTTCAACAATGCAACCATCCCTAATTAAAATACCAAGACAGTGTAGCCTCTATCGAGCAAACCCTAAGTCAGGGCGAGACAAGTTGACAAAATTCATCCCTTCAGCTCGGTTTGTTTAAACGTTAATTATCGTTTTATTTATGTTAGGAATATTCTAATTTACCCGAAGCAAATACGGGGCTGTTCGTTGAGACGAGACGGCGGCGTCTCGCTATCTGACAGGTGTCTTGCGAGTACGGATTTGTCAAGAGATAAATTGCTACAGGGCCTTATTGTATTACGCGGTCGTGTGGAAATTCCTTAATATTCTAGATGCTGTGCTTGCGGATTACTGAACGGTGTTGGTGTTAAATTGTATGGGTTGTATAAGGTTATGAAAAGCTAGATAGGTATAACCGTACAGCGATTTGATTGTAACTGAGCCATATGCTTGTACGCTCGTATGGTTCTTACTATTATTATTCTTATGACCGATCAAGGTAAAAGCTGAGTATGAAGACTGACATACGTTATGTATAGTGTGCAGTAATTTATGGGAGACATAGTGTCTTGTATAGGAGACATCTCTCTCGTTTAGGAGACATGTGTGCAACATAGTGTATTTTATGAAATTACTTATTAATATTGATTTGGGTTGTTTTTAAAAAGAGAATTGCATTTCGTTATCTAATTATTACTGTGCTTTTTAAAATGAAATAAAAGTAGTTTTGTTCAGCGGTCGTGTTCACTGCTGCTCAAATGCTACGATTCTTCAGCTTTCTCTTCAGCTCGTATAGAACAAGATGGGCTACAAATGAATCTCAGGCACGCTCTCGATCTCATCTTTACAAAAGGCTCCGATGTAATAAAATTCCCGAATAAACGATAACATCTTCGAGGCGAGGTGAGAGGGAATTGGAGCATCACTCCTGGCGTGGATATAAACAATCATAATTTATGAAAAAGGCTGCTTTCCGCCATTTACACGCCCTATTGAAGGACACTACGGTGCCCGCCTCCTCAACTCCATTGTTTTAAATATGCATCGCGCCGTCTCCGCTCTCAAAGTGTCTCAAAAGTGCCTTGGCACTTGTTTGAATATTTAAAAAGGGAACTTCAATCGAGACGCAATTTCGTTCGGTGAGCTCTTCTGACGTCCTAATCGCGACTTGCCCATCGGTAGGTGCATGCTTATTGGTCATTTCTTTAAAACTGGATAAACTGAACAAGACCTCCTTTAGAGCACCAAGCTGAAGTAACTGCTGAACGCAAAGACTCAAGGCAGGCGGTGCAACAAAACGTGCGAATGAGACAGCGCACATCGAGTTCTCTCACCCACGTGAGCGTGAGGGTGACGCCACACATATATTTGATAATTCCCCACGCCTGGGTGACTCCGAAAATATTCCATGTAGGTTCCGCATTTACTATCAGTTTCCGAGTTACGATTTTTCCCCTATTATCTTGACCTACAGCTTTTTTTACATATATTATTTGATTAATATACCTTGCAGCTACAAAACCGATTGCAAGTTTAACCTATAATGCCTCGTTATAGAAATTCGCAACATTTGACGTTTACGAAGACGAATTAACAATAAAAGTTACTCGACTAAACTTTTTTGCTCAAACCTTTTTCAGAAACTTCAATAATTAAATAACTATTTGCTATGTAAATTGAATTAACGATGTCTACGGCAGCATCCTGCTAAAAAAGTATGTTCAAATAACAAATTATATCTGAAAAAACGTAATGATCTCAAAATATACCGCAGTCATTTAAATAACGTCCTGAAATCCTGTGATCGATCAGTTCCTATTAAAAGAACGGATAAATATTAAAAATCCCTAAATTAATAGCACATTCATTTTTCACATTATTTGCATTCGCACTGCGTAATTGAGTTAATAATTGGTAATGACCAAAGATAAATTCACAACAGGTGATATTTTAAATTCGACGAAACGGGCTCGTACGAAAGTAATGTTTCGATGAATCAGCTAATTAAATACTGCAGTTGCAATTACAGCTGGTAAATGCAAATTGTCGATTGTTTGCGATGAAAGCGAATATAATGGAGACGTCCAGCCATTGTTGAGTTATCACACGGCGATCGCTCGTGTGTGGGAAATGTGGAATCATTTTAAATGCTTACATTGACGCTTTACAATAATTACTGTCAGATGATAAGGCACAGATTGCGAAGGTGAAAATGTAATTAGTACTGTAATACAATCTAGCTAAAGGTGAAAGTGAGACTTTAAATCAGTATCGAAGCTTAAGCTTTGGACTTGCCAAACATTTGACGAGTGAGGTCCATTTCACATGCATTTCACTTTGGAATTGAATTTGGATTTGGTTAAATTTTCTTATGCAATAACTTTTAGTCTGGTTTATTTTTTGTAGGTTTGTTTGTTGTAATGTTTTGTAAATGATCAGCCAGTATTCTCACAAATTCTTTAAGTGATACTCTAATTAAAATAATATTAATAATATTACGTGTCAGAGTGTCTCTGTATTGTGTTTTGAAGGTATCACCATTCATAAAAGCGTTAAACTCATGAGTTTAACGTTAGAAGTCTATACTCTTTATGAATAAAGGGGTTATACTTGATGCATTTTTAACTGTGCGCGATTGAATCTCGAAAGCTACTTACTTACACGCGACAGCTGCTGCTACGTGGAACGGAATCTTTTCATCATAAGGCAAGCTAGAAATTCACCTTGCCGTTCCACGTGTACGATCTAAGTATGTCGTCGCTTACGATTAGATCTTAATTTTATTTCCTTCTGACATAAGTAAATGTCTCATTTCTAGCATTCAGAAAACGATCTGAGTTGCAATGAAAATGGCTGTTGAACCCATTGTCCAGTTTATTTATTCAATCATGCATATATTCTTAGCTTTTAAATAGCTTGGAAAATATTAACTTTTCATAAAGAGGAAAAATTGAGTAATCTGTCCTAAGTTTATCAAGGAAATATTGAAGGAAGAATTGCCATACAACTTAGACTCATGTCATTGCTGCGGCAAATGCTACTGAAAAATAAATAAACACGGCACATACTGGAACAATAAAATTATACACAGCTGAATTTTCAACAGGACATACAGCTTTCTTTAAATTGTTAAAAAAAGGAGATTAAAGACGAAATGAATGTCCTACACCGCTATAAAAGTCGGACCAAATATATTGCAGCCTTTACTACACCGAGACAATGAGGCATACAAAATTTAACATTAAACCATTAGACAGCTTTCTATAACACTATTAAGAGATTAGAAAAGATCGCCTTCTTATCTTCTCCATCTTATATTGTGTCAAAATCTCACGGGCAGATTCGCAAAAATCATTGCCATTAAAACAATTACTTACACCTAAAGAAAGTTTTATTATTCTTTTAAATCACCTCACGCCCGTATAATTTTATTGTATCTAGTTCCTTTAAGAGTGGTTTTTATGTTAGCTTTGGCAAGTTTCTTGTTTGCAGACGGGGAAGCCATCGAAGTGAGGGTTATCCAACCAGAAGCAGAGCAAACAGAGGCCATTCTGTGGTTTTATGAACATAAGATAGATAGAACTAAACGCAAATTTAGCTGAATTGTAGTAGGTTTTCATGTGCATGTGTATGCGTAAGGTTTGGTTCACAGTGGCTACCTACACATACATTTTTCTTTTAGACCAACCAGAACTTGAATGAGTAAAACAACAGAAGAAAAACAAAACATCAATGAAGCAGAGATAATATAACACAGTCAACAAAGGGAGTAGTTTGTTGCTGTAAAACTTTCTGATTAGCTATTCGCTAAAATTACCAAATGATACACAGCGTTGCTTTACAGCTGCATAAAATACTAAAAGCAACACAGCGCTGCATTAAACAAAGTAAAGCCAACGCAGTAACTGCACTCTTGCAGGTACTCAGCTACTCGGGTACTGTACTGCACTTGCGCGAGTAGCGAAAGACGCAATCTGCATACATTAGCCTAACGTCCCTTAGTTTTGACACCTGCTCTCGGTATGAAAATGCGGCCGGCAGATGGATGGTGCAAACATGTCAGGAATAAACGCCCGTTCCAACTTGGACCTGTCAAAAGTGCCGCGATGCATTATTTCACTCGCGGAAGGGGAAGCTTTTAAATAAGTATTTAATGTGTCAAGCTAGGGTTAGTAGATTTCAGAAGTTTCTACGCTGAAGAGTGGAGAAAGGGTACTTTCGCAGAGATATTAATTTTGACATACACAAAGAGGTTTTTAAGAATACTTATGCCATAAAGTAGTCTTAGACTAAGTATATTTAAAAACACCACTCAAATTATGAACCTGCATTCAAGAGTGAAGTCAAGCCTGTATTTTAAATGAATTTGAATAAGTACGAGTAGTAGGTACGGTACGGTACTTATTGCGTATGGAATTTTTCATTAAAACTGAAGTATTATTTTATAAAATAAACGTTACATAATATTCAATACCAACTATCATCAAAACCTTTACAAAAAAGTAATAAAAGTTAAAATATCAACTCCCCCGAGTGAAATTGCAAATTACCTTTTCGCCAGCTCTTTGTTAAAACATCACTTCCGATTGAGCAGGACGTTGAAATTTTTAAATACGAGCAAACCTTATTGAACTTGTACGAAATTGGCTGCTCATTGGAGTTAATCAGAATCAGTAACTGAGCACCAACTTCATAACTTCTTGGTAAAGTTATTTTGATTAATTCATAAATGGAAGGATTGTATAAGTTCTGGGGTTTCTATTTATCCAATTTTCCAGTTAATTTTGGACTTATTACGGTAATTTTAAAGGTTCCTCCCCTAAATCCGTTTAGTTATTTAGTACGGTCAGGGCATATTTAATTGATGCTTATCAGTATACCACTCCTATTTGGCTACACGTGACCGGAGGACTGGCTCTTTTTACCGATCTACCTTTCTGTCAGCAAGTTAGCCGTGCAGCGGGGCAACACTGCCTGCTACCTCATCACCAAGCAAGCAAGCAATAGGTTAGTGTCAAGCTGAATTGTGTTTTTTTTACTTTAGCTTTTATTAATTTTTAATTCATTTAAGTAGTTAAGTTTTGTTTTAGTTCTTATACTTACGTTTTCATTTTTTGCTTGAATTTCTTATCAGTTGATATTTCAACTGAGTAAATTTTTGTACATTTTCAAACTTCTGAACAGATACATAAATGTGAAACCATGGTTCTTGGAAAGATTAAATTATTTATTCCTCCCGGAGAGTGTGTGAGGGATGGTATTTGGCTGGATGGGGCAGCTACCTACGAAGGCAGCTGAAAAGCAGTGGTTGAGTCAAGCCGAGAACACGGCGTGATGGCGCACATCAAAGGAGGCCTACGTCGAGACATGGAACTAAATAGCATAATGATGATGATGATGATGACTCTGGCGAGCGAGTTATACATTTTGGTCTACCATAATAGCAGGGCCAACAATGTATAAAACTAATATTATTTTGTACACAAAATCGCTAACTATTCGCAGTGAAATAATGAAAACCTAACCTCACTGCTAATAGTATTTTATGTGCAAACATTTTGCGCAAATGGCATGAGCAATAAGCTGAGCATATTAAAGTGTCAACTAGTGAAAGGGGTGGATTAATTAACCAAATAACCAAAGGAGAAGTACTAACGACTTAGGTACATCAAAAACGCAAGCCCGGAGCTGCGCACGAGAGCTAATTTTCATACCAAACGAGCGAGTGCATTATTAAAATGCTCTGACGCGAGCGCGACAACCTCGCGACCCCGCGTTTAAACCTGACTCACTAACTTGGCGGTTAAGTATTTAACATGTTTATATCACTAGGGTAGCGAAGTTGGCGTAGTTTGTATATTATGAGATGTTTTATTTGCAATACAATTTACGTTTAATATAATGTCTCTGCAGAGATGAGAGTCCGGTTTCCGTCTACTAGTTGCCGTGGTGTCATCCGTAGTTTCTAACTGCTTTGTTTTCTGGCCATTTATTATCAATCAGGTTCAGTATTTTTGTCCACTTAACACATACACACATATGGCTTGCAATTACAAGAAAACGACTATATAATATACCATTGCAGTTTGAAATACACCTACCTGAATAATGTCTGAACGGTTTGTTTGATACAGTTTTCTCCAACACGTTTTCTACACCGACCAGAAACAATAACGAATATTGACCTTCTTGTTCGCTGCAATTACGCAAACGATTACGGTTTGTAAGCAAATTGGATCAAAATCAATTAGAACATCTGCTGAACACCGGAAGCGGTTAAAACTTACATCACTCGTATTTGCAGATTCCGGTATGTAACTTGTGTAAAACTCATTCACATATCATACTATGCTATGCCTACAAGGTGCCACATGTAAAGCATATCATAGCAATTGGATTATGATTTCTCATGCATTACAATAAGACCTTCTGGAAAACTTCGCGCTCAGCTGCTCGGAACCACACCACAAATATAAACATGTTCTTGGTCCGCGCAGGATTCGAACCCACGCTCTCAGTTTAGTTAGTCTAACGCTCAGACCACTACATCACACGTGATTGTTTTTGGTACTGCTGCGGTTTGTTTACCAACAAAAAGTTACCACAAAGTCATTGTTACAATCTTTGTCTTTTGCACTACAAATGATAAGGTATGCACCTTTCACACTGGGATCTTTATCAGGGTGAGCAGCTCTTGAACCCGAGTTACAGGAGATGAAGTGTTTGAGGCAGCACTATGTCAGTATGACGTCATTAAACCGAAGCCAATGTAAATTACTACGACAAACGCATGCTTGAAAGAGACAGTGAGATTTCTACTTATTCACGTTAAGTTAAATTTTTGTATGACAAACTGCGTATGTGCTGTCTGCATTTCGTCCATAGGCGTAAGTTATACCTACACTTATTCAGCTCCTCAATCAACTAATTAAAATGAAATGTAAGCAAGTGTCTTACCAACCGGTTCACAAACTCTAAATATTAAATTAACAAGTTAGAAGCATTATAACAGGAAGCGTCCTCAGTCCGCTGTTTACTTTAGCACAGGGTGAAGGCACTTCCCTTATCAGATAATCGGGTAACTTCCATAACAGGTAGGCCTGCTGATCGCATTATGCGGGCCTGTGTACAGGCAGCTCAATATCCTTTCAACCACTTAGTCCATTAACATAAAATAACAAAGATTATGAAGACAAAAGGCCAGCATAAGGCTTAAAATCTTCAGGGCAGGTGCTTTGCTGCTTAAAAGCGATTTATTCAAGCAGTATTTTGTGCGGAATAGGGGTCGCGTGGGTGCCAAGATAATTTACGATTTATCTGAAATCTCTGATACTTTCGTTAAGACTGATAATAAAATAACAAAAACGCTTTAAGCTCCAACAAACAGAAGCTGTTTTTTAAAGAAAAGTTATTTATACCTAGGGCAAAAATAAATAAAAAAACTCAATCTTTTTTATTCTTATATTAATTGGTAGTGGCCTGAGAAGTTTTTTAATATTATTAAGTCAAAATAACATTGTTTTCCATATCAACGTATTACCAGACATTTTTTTTTCTAAAATCTGTATTTAATTTCATTTCGAAACAGCCAATCCAACTTTGCAGTTCAAACCAACCTTGCAGCACAGAATCAAATTATTGAAATTACAGCAGTTAGCTACTGTTACTTTTGGGTAACGATACCGTCTATTTTAGCCCTTTTTTCTCGTCCATATCTCGAGCACGGATCTGCAACCAATCGCACTGTTCCCTCGTGCTGCAACGACACGTGACTAGATTTCAGAGATAATTTTCTTATGGGTCCGTTCAAAGGGACGCGTTAGCACATAAATACAACCCGTAGGGAAAAACGGTATTGAAAATCTACGAGGAAGGTGTTACGTAGAGAGATTTTGATAACTGGAAACGTAATATGATTCCTTTACAGGATCATTTACCCGAATGGTAGAATGGAACTCGTATATTTTCACATTTCAGGTTCTTGAATTAAAGCTTGGAAAAAGTAGTGTTGGATCGCTTAGTGAATATTATTTATTATTTTATGTCCCATAGTTTCTGCAGAGTAACAAAAAAAAACAAAAATGCTATCAACATTTTCATCACTAATCTTAATAATATATTTTTGTATGACGCTTTTCCGTTCCATGATAAGGCTATCAGTTATTATCGCAGATAGTGAATATTAGAACAATTTGATTGGGATATTTTAATGACTGAAAGCCATTACCGACATAGAAATTAAAGTACGGACGATTTGGGTTTTATGTCCATAAATACCTATGTGTGCAGTGGAAGAATCAACACTAATACATCATCATCATGATGGAACAACACAACACAACACAACATCAATTATTTGAGGCAAGCTAATAAAAGAGCTGGTATTGTTAATTTCAGAATAGCATTCATCAAAAGTTGTGCACAGAACAATCACTGACCTGCCATATATAATTACACTTCCCGTAACCAAATTATTCAAATTTTGTTTGCACGTCAAACAGAAAAAAATTATTTTAACTGGAAACAATCAAAATCACTTCACAGCAGAATGTCCGGACAGGCTTTGTAACAGTGTAATCCACTATATTGGGAACTTTAAACCTGTGTATTTACATTACAAATGTGTTCCGTACAATGCGCACAAAAAAACCTTTTCAAATGTCGACCCTAAAGCGTCCACGTAAGGACCACGGCATAGATCTTTTTCAAGGTGACTGTCCGGAACCGCGTTTAAAGTTAACACCGCGCGGCTTTTAAATATTCACACGAGTGGAAATTCAATTTGAGTTTTTAACTTAAATCTACGTAGGTATAACAGATTTGCTTACGGAGAGGCCGGCTGGTGCAAGCAATTTTTTCGGATAAGTGTCAAAATATTTAAAAATGCCCAGTGAGATGAATTCGACAGAGCAGATTTTAATTGACTTGAGGGAGATCGAAATGTATGTTTCTGGCGCAAATAAAAATAGTCACAATTCATGGCATAGTACTACAAAACAAATATATGTATCACTATGATTTAAAAATAAATGAGAAAATCACAAAACATTAGATACACCGAGTAGTATAAATTAGCATAACAATTTATGTTTCATACCATTAAAGTTTTGAAGAAATAATTTGTAACAACTTTTAACAAGAAAATAACAATTCATTAGACTATAATTAATCACTACAAAGTTTTAATTACCCTGAGGTAATGTGCTATGCAGTGCCTAATTACACCCTAAGAGAGAAACTTTAAAGTAAATTTTCAAAACAACTTGTACGCATTTTATACTTTTGCATGAAATTCTGATAAGTTCTTAATTAATTAACGACTCCAGAAATACTTATGTTTATATTTAGCATAATTCTTAATACTTCTAAAGCAGCGTAACAGCAGTATAACTTGGGCCTCTTCAAGAAGAGCGTGAACAGCCATTTGTTAGGCCGGCATGTACCAACTTAGACCGCATCATCACTTAAGATCAGGTGAGATTGTGGTCAAATGCGCGCCTACTTAATCAAAAAAAAAAGCGCAAAAAGGCTTAGAAAGTTAAAATCAATTGTCCAAACGGAAAAGTTCTATATACAGAACCGGACACCTTTGCTAAAAATCTTCATCTTTCGCAAATCGGGCGACATCACTAAATTTTAAGTGCATTCGCCTGGTTTGCGAAAGATGCTGGTTCGAGTCCTGCCTTCTGCCAACATGTCCAAATGTCTTTTTCTGGTTTTCAGATCTTTAGCAAAGACACTGCATGGAAAATGCTAAAACAATAATAAAACCGGACATCTTCTCAAGAAAAATACTTTAGCGCCAAATTGAGTGTTCTTGAAACAAATTCAATAATCACCTCGTCCGACCGACTACATAGTTACCTCGTTCTTGTCACCCGGAGCGGGCATGCCGTTAGAAATTTTCCGGGTTCTTTAACGGGATTCATTCATAACTCACGGACGAGTGGAGCGTTCGAATATTTCAAGCCGTAGGCCCCCCTATAAATTCCGCCGTCAGGTTGCCAAATTAGGCGAGAGAAGTAGAGGTGACTGGTATATCGATCCGCTTTATTTTCAGTATTATGCGGTCATGCTACGTTCTTCAGGTTTAGTTCAAGTTTTGAACACTGTGCATTTTAATAGGTTATTTTTATTTTAGCAAAAATCATTGTTTCATCTTTATCGAAAGTCTAATATTTGCAATGTTTCTTTCGAGTGTTTAAAAGGTGCATGCCTAAACATTGGTGAAACAAATCTGGCTGCCAGGTAGAATATACCAGAAATCGCGCGAGTCTGTTGCATTTCTTGGTAACACAGTGGTTAGTGCAGCCGCCCAGGATGCGGAAGACGCTCGTTCAAGTCCCGCCTGAGCCCAAGACCGAATGTTTTATTCAGGGTTTCCTATCTTTACTGTGCATTTTGTTATTCGATACTTAGAAAATGACTCTGCTGGTATATGAAAAAAGATGTGAAATCTGACAAATAAATTCTAACCCGAGTTTGAAACGAATTTACAGAATGACTCGGTTTACAAATAAAGGAAATTAAGTGTTACCTCAAAAGCTCTTCTTTATAGAGACACGGTATGTTTGTGTTTAAGCCCATTCCTGGCTGAATGGCTTTGTAAATAGGTAAAACTGTTAAATTGAGGCGAATAAAGTAGGAAAATATCGTATGCGAACAATTTAATCTGCCTAAAGAGCTCGTCATAATAAATGAAGTTAAGCATTTTTGGCTTTTAGCAAAACCAGGATTACTTCTAATACAGGATTAAGCAAATGTGATGGACAAATTTTAATCATTTTTGAAAAAAAATATGTGGCTGGTACTCGTAACATACGATCGGTGAGACATTGCATTCGAAAAAATGGACAGAGGATCTTTTTTGTTGTTTTTTTTTTGTTAAAAAAAATTGGTAAGACGGAAACAATGTTCTGTGCTATGTACGGTACGTGATAACTTAACATTATTTATTAACCGCGCCTTATAAGAGTATGTCTGAAGAATAGAATTAGAAACGAATACCTACATCTAGAAGAGAACGATAGCACAGTATAAACCATACAGTAGAACATCTAAATACAAACGTGCCACTCTCGGTTTGAATGTGTGCGTGAGCGTCGCGCGCCGTGTCGCGATATCACGCACACGAGATTTCACGCACACGCTAGCATAAAATAGGAAGGCATAGGCAGGCGGCAGTACGGACGGGCTGTGTCGCGTGTCTGTGTGCACGCTAGGCTAATAACTCGGCGGGTGGCCTTAGATAGCCTGCTGTATGGTTTATACTGTGACGATAGTGAAATACATAGCTGAGAGGATTAGCGTGCTAAAGTACGAGTAACATTGGGCAAGCCACGTTTATCGTAGGGCTGACGGAGTTGGGGCGCGTTCTGGAGTGTAGACCATGGGCAAACCGGCTGGCGGGGCGATCACCCACCCGCCCTGACTGATGAGCTATGGTGGTTTTATGAAGAAAGTATAGAATAGTATGTGGTGGTACTCACTTCGTCTATGTCCAGTAGTGGATGGTTACACGCTGAAGAAGATCAGCCTAACTACTCAGTTCACTTTTTTCCGTGGAACCAGAAACAAAAAAAATATTGTCAACTACCAAACACCACATACATAGTATAAGCAGTAGTGTTTGCCTAAATACCTAAATCAGTTAAACATAGCTAATAGATTTCAGTTGATTTGAAATTGTGCGGTCACAGTGTCAAAATTGTGATTCGTGATATTTCTCCCGCAGTCATGATTGAATGGAGCGACTTACACATCCAGTCATGTGAGTATCGCGGTTAAGGTGGGAAAACAGTGTCAGCTATGATACTTGCACGTTTAAATATTAATATAGCCTAATGATTACCTATGATTATGGTTCAGCATAATTCAGATATCTTATAAAACAAGACGTAACACAATTTGGGGAAATTTATCACTAACAGTTGACATTCAATTCCGTTGACTGAGAACCAAACCCTACCCAAGGTAGGTGGTAAGCGCAAAAGGTATTATTATTCAAACAATGAGCCGTTAACAATTAAAGCTCAGCTAACTCGAGAAATGAATCACCAAACTCAGTCAACTCGTATTCTACAATCAAATATTAACTTGCAAGACGGCGCACCAAATGTCTTGAAATATTATAAAGAACTTTATAATATCGCACGGATCGTTACCCCAGTCACCGATACGAAGTAGCAGGTGGCAACTCTAGCCGGCTGAGTTATTCTCCCCATTACCCCGGGAAGCGGGACTTTTAGCAGTTCGCGTCCCAGGTGTTGCCATAATAATACTCTAACACAATGAAAATATCACTTGTAAACCTAAGCATTCCGCACGGTGGAGTTTTGACATTCATAGTTGTTTTGTTTCAAGATTTCAAGAACTTTTCAATTGTTAGAGAGTCGTTAATTTTGCAATCATAAACAATGGTATGGCAGGGTGTTTCTTAAAAATCATCTCCATACAACTAAAGTACTCCAGGCTGATTTATTAAAGTGAGTGCTTGAGTAAATGATTTTGTAAAAGAAAACACAAAAAAATCTAAATTCACTCTAAAATATTCCTGGTATTTTCTAAACTACAGAGTTACGCCTTTCATACATCAATATAATTACGTTTTGAAAGCCAAACGTTTGTAAAGCACGATTTATAACTGCAATAATGTATGTTGCTTTCCACGAATCAATCACAATTCACAACCGTTTGCAAATATCGCAGTATTTACACGACCGCAAACTGAATCATTCTAAACACGCTTTACATCAACAATCGAGTGGGGTTCCGTCCAATTTGACTTCATGTGTAACCCATTATTATAATTGCTACAGTCCAAAAGTTTGGTCCGTTCCCACCCAAAACACACATGTAATTTATACGAACTAACTCGCGTAATTTCACTTTACTAAATTTGCTCTTTTTGGAGGGTGAGTTAAAATTTATGGCATAGAAAATGTGTGATATTATATCAGATGTGAAATTAAATATTCTTACCGTGATATATAGCATGAAAGATAAATGTTTTTACGACTTCTCAACTGGACCATCCACAATCAATGGATAACAGCGGCCATTAGAAGCTTTTATTTATTTACTCATTATTTTTTTCTTACAGTATACAATTAGTGCCTAAAGGCATTATCTACCAGGCAACCATCGGGCGCGGCTGAAAACTTGTTGATGGTAATCTTCATAGATTGTATCACATTCGATCATAATTGTAAAGATCATACTTATACACTAACTTTACTGAAGAAAAAGTTCACAGAAATTAATGTCAAATTGATCAAATAACCAAAACAACATTGTTTAAGCCTATTTTGTCTTTACATCAAACAAAAAGACTTGTGAAGGGAAAGAAAACCACAATTAAAACCAAATTCCAGAGAAAATTAAATTGTGGTCGAATCTGACGACCTGCCTTAGTTATGAGAAAACGACTTAAATTATTTAAAAGCCTTGTTCACAGAACCAGGCTATCGCGTAAAAAGGTATTCGCGAGATTTAATCTATTAAGCCTCTTAACGTCATGGTTGATCAGCGTTGTCAGTAAGCCCGACACAAAGTCTTACCAATAAATGACCCAGAGATCCAACGGGCTAATTGCAGTCGAAAACAATTTGCGAGTTGAATTGAGACGTAAATTAATCGGGGTAAGGTTGAATTTCCACGGGTGGGAAGGGGGAAAAATGGTCGGCTCCTGGACCGTTCTGCCCTTTTTCCACGTGGCAGTTGTCAGTGTAATTGATCGTCTCCTCGGCGAGATAATTCCGTCGTGACGTGATGCGCATTGTTTCGTCCGTTTTATGGCGCCCTCAGACGGAGACTCCGATGCAGGGGAAATGCAAAACAAACGGAGCTTAATTGGGGCAGATATGACTCAATGCTGATTGGAGAGCGACGTAAACAATGTGTCGTCGAAACTGTTTAGACGGAGGGACTCTTGTCATTCTGCCCGGGGCTTGCGATGTGAGTGCTTCGTACACAATACAATATACAATGAACGGCGGACAAATATGTTGAGTATTTTGTATTGAGATAAAAAGCTCGTGTAGACGAACCATTCAGTGCCTTGAATATACAACAATCAGTGCTGTTTTTATACCCTACAGATGAATTATATCCTATCAGATGTATGAAACAATGAAGTTCATATGGTAATGTCAGTAAAGCAAACGAACTATCATTTCATGGACTGTTAAGCTTTTTAATTAGATAAAAAAACTTTAATAAATTGTTTTAGGTAAGTTTGATTTAACATTCCTATGCCATTGCCACATTCTTCTTACACATCTTACTGGGTACTTACTACTTATAATACCTGAGATAACCCAAGTCAAATACAATTAAGGCGTTTCACGTTAAATTTGTATGAATCATATCTGTGTAATCAACCGTTCACATCAATCACCCCTCAGATGGCTTAAGGGTTAACCCTCAGGCTTCCTCCCCGATGAGAATGGAACAATCGTCTCCGGACTGAATGCAAAGTTGCGTCGATTGAATTAATTCTATTGCTCAGTTCGGTGCCGAAACAAATGTAAAGTTTAACATTCCACTTGTGGCCTGGGCTCGGTTCAGGATTGACGGCCTGCACGCTTTTATAGTGATTGTTGTTCGATAATCCTTTTGTGTATCGTAGAGTGATAGGGTACAAAGGTGGAGTTTGTTTGTGAAGTCTCGCTTTTTGTACAGTAACGATGGTGTGCTGTTTAAAATAAGCTTCATTTCCAAACATAGACAAGAACCAACAAAATTGTACTCACAACGGCTTGTATTTGACAAGTTTTATTTACATAACTTATTCTCTAAGAAAACAACGTAAATTGAGGAATCTAGGAAACAGATGACTGGCTAACTGCCAGATATCCGCACTACATTCTGCGTCCTTCCTGGTCCGCGCTAATATTAAGGAGTGTAACGCTTTCCCTGTCTCTGTGTTTCCGGCTATATACAGCCTTGGTGTCTTCAAGGTAAGAGTCAATAGGTATTCTCTAGGTTAGCGTGTTCCGCCATCGGCCTTGTCATCGCTTGCCACCAGTCGAGACTAAGGTTGAAAGCAAAACCGTTTCAATTCTTTTTAAAACTAGTGTGCCTAACTCCTACATCGACTGACATTAGGGGTTGATAGGCATTAGGGACTATAGTGTGACAGACTGGTACGGTATCTGCACTGGGTTAAAAACCTGTCTTAGGTGCACGCCACAATACGCCACAACCGGCATATTTATTTATTACTTTTTATATGCCCTCGCGGTGAAGCCGGTGTCCACCATACGCTACAAAGTATAGGTATGTGACAGATAGCGGCATTTTGTGGTTCGTGTTCAGGGACGCAAACCTTTAACGTCTTATAATACTGAGCAATGTAAGCATTATCTTATCTCATGTCCAGTTGTGTCCAAAATCAAATTCCATATTTATTCTACAGCGTAAAGATAGGACGATCAAATTCTAATTCCTGTCAAAACTCCATTTCCATAATATTTAATAGTAACCTTATTTTTCACGGTAACAAAAAATAACTGTTTTGTTTCCCATACAATTTAAATACAACGTCAATATTTTTCTTCACGGAAGGTCTGTTCGTAACATTTTGGAATATCAATAAGTGGAGCACGGCTCTGTGGTTTTCATGAATTATTACCTCGTAGGGTTTACCCCTGATAAAATTAAATTCGCCAAACGTCCGTCCCGTTTGAAATAGCCAAGCTATTATGAACCGTGTCGCGATGACGTTAAGCCTCTGAAGTATGTATTCCTGATAGCTGTCATACGCTAAATTACAGGTCATTGTGGCCTCGGCATGTTTTGTTCTAGATTGTGACCGGTGTGCCGTCACAGCAAACATTGACATTGATTCAAATTCTGGCGGCCTTTTTGTTGATTTATTGATTTGGCACGTACACATTCGGAATAGCATTCCCCTCACGGATTATTAAATTGATTGGGGCAGCTATAACAGGTAACAAATTGTGCTTGGAATTTTTCATTTCATAGTTTTTGTTACAAATCTGCTGTCTATACAAATGTTTAAATGGCATTTCCTGGTGTAGGAGGCAAATATCAATTTTGGGTTGGCGCCAAAAGCACCCAATTTCAAAATTCCATATCCCAATCAGGATCAGTTAAAACCACTGTGATGTAAGGATTGTTATTATTAATGGTTAAACTTCGTTTTAAATATAAAATAAAGCAACTCAACGTTAGCTAACCGAATTGTACACTTCACTACATAATGCAAATAAACAAAACAACGAAGGCATAAAGAAATTACTACGAACGTCTCGTAGCCGCACTACGACGCGTCGTAGTACTACGGCCCTTTTTGTTCCTAATCCGTAGCGCTAACGGTGGACGGGCAATAAAACAGGGACAAGAATGAGGACGAATTATCTCGTAGGCTACGCAGGCCATTGCTTGGGACACCAAAAATTAGAAGAGATACCACAAGAATGACTAATCTTGGGAAGTAAGGTAGGTAAGAGCTAATATTTCAACCAAGACGTTTATCTTAAACAAGGAGCAACAAAACTCAAGGCAACATTATAAGTTGTTCAATTTGTGACAAAATAATTAATAATTGTTATCGTTAAAGCATAAAACGTTGAATTTTGATATTGGCTAAGGCAACTGTCATAAGTCTCTCCCTACTTCTAAGACCAATAATACACATACAGATTGATTTCGTCGAACCAGTACGTTTTCAAGGTTTTCCAAGGTTAGATACCCATTAAACTTAAAAATAAACAAAATGATTTTGCAGTGTTCATAACTATCATGTCTATACCCTAAAGTCATATAATGCTTTTTATACAATTTAAATTGTATTGTATGTAAATATACTTGCATGTGAAATGGTATTCATTCTGGATCCTCACAGTAAAAAAATTCTCAAAATAAAATCGCTAACGAAACCAGCCACATTTCCATCTCCTTAGCTACTGTACTTACTAACATTAGTAGGCGGGCCATAAAACAGGGACAAGCGATAGGAGCGAAATGGGAACGAATTATCTCGTAGATACGATGTAGATCAATTACGCGGGACGCCGAGAATTAGAGCCCCATGGCAGCGAGGAATGGGTGGATTTATAAGGGTTACTTCAGGGCCCATTTAACTGAACGCAAGGTAACTTTGGCCAATTTTATACTGTTAATTTGAATAATAGCTTGGAAAGATTTAAATTATTACTTAAATACTGTAGAGATTTCATTTGGCTGTAATAAGACATATGTGCGAAGACAGCTAAGTAACTTATGTTTTTTTTAAAGTAAGGATGCGTATTAGCAGGCATAAGGATGCTCCTCTTTACATTTTATATTTGATGCATAAATTGCATGCATTAATTTTTTATACACAGGGTGGCCACATAGGACGTTTAAAGCTAAAATTCTGAAACCTTACAGCAAGCACATTAGGAACTTCGTCTAAAAAAACATTATTATTTTAGTTAAATAGTATTAATTAGCAGAAATATTAATAATCAACAACAACAAGACGGGACGGGATCTGCATATTTGTTGGATGTAATTTTTAATTTATTCAGAAGCTATACACAATCGACACAAACTAACATTGTAAATTTGAGTACCTATAGCTTTAAATTGTATTAAAATATTAAGTAATTTCCAGCTCCTAACTTTATTCTACTTATAGCATCTTAGCAACAATTGACATTTTCTTCAAAGAGTAACAATGCATAAAGAAAGCGAAATGTCATGGCTAACTCTGAGGACACGAAATGTCTCCAACTGACATTATTTCCTAATGACCAGTGAAGTCGCACACGTAAATATCAAGACAACGAAACCTTGGGGACGAGGTAAGTAAAGTACCCACCTTATTTAGTAATAAAATAGGGGTACGTAATGTGACACAGCAAACAGTAAGCAAATAAGTTGCAAAATTGAGTTATTTGTAAACTTCTTCGAACTCACGCAATGTTTTTCGTGTTATGATCGCGCAAAGTCTTATTTAACCTATCTGAAAGTATGTGTGACTGACAAAGAATACATCGTGGCAATAAGTTCATCGTTTTAAAACAATAAATAATTATATTCAACAATCAATTCCTGATTACAAAGCACACAGCATCTATTCAGATTGAGTTAAAAGTTGTCGCCAATTAAATTCTTGTTAGGCGTCTAGTCGTTGCGGTGTACCTACTGAACCCGAAGGGGTGGGGGGAGGACAAACGAGGATTAAATACAAAGCGAGGCGATTACTAAACGAACCCAACGCCGCCATTAAGGATTCAGCGGACGAATTCAGGACATCGAATCGACAGAATTGCGCTCGCCTCATCTTTTCTTACGTCGTATGTTGCGCTCCCAAAAGGCAGATATTTTAATATTTTCCCCAACTCAAGGGAGGCGACCGCCGTTTTGATCTACGACTCGAAAAATACACTTTTTTTCTTTACAAACACAGCATATTCTTCTTCATTCCTTTCGGGCATATAACTTTGTGAATACGGCTCTGAATAATATGAAAATCTTTTATGAATGAGATTTTTTTGTTAGGTACATCCAAGGGCCGGCCCTGAGTTAAGTGGTGTATCTCGACTTACCCGTGCACCCGGGACTCGTAATCTAAGAAGTTAAATATTACCTGGAAAGGAAAACAAACGTTAATATTTGAACAGATTTATAAAGAGCTTGTGGTGTAACTATTGAATAAGAGGCTATCCCCTAAATCCACAAACACAAATCAAAGTTTAGCAGTTCTTACAGGTATAGATAACAGTTTCAGTACTATAGGCAATCTACGGGAAAACATGAGCCAGAAGGCGTGCTTAATCTTGATTGACGTTTGTAAATTCAGGGATATGTTTTTTTTTCAAGTTAGAGCTATAAAACCAAATCTGGCTAAGTGCGGGTCGAGCCGTACCGAGTGCAGGGTCTGTAGTTTCCTGACACAGTAGACTGATTCAAAAAGTGCCCTTTAATTTCACTGTTCAACAGTACAAGTGACTTTAAAATATGTGAGCATGAACTGAGCTGCGGTGTGACTGGTGGACATGGCTAAACTACACACATCAAAAGTGTCTAGGGATATCTCAAGCATTTTCATACAAAGTATAGCTATTTGGGAGGCTGTAAAAATTAAAATAATGCTACCAACGTAGAAATTTTTAGAACAGAGAAACTGCTATATCTGCCCTTTCAGATTGTATAAAAATTTTTATTGTAGTAGCATTATTGTACAATCGTAAGGACGTTAAAAAAAGACAGATTTTTCTTTTAAAAGGTGTCAAAATTTTAGCAAAATCAAACGTTTTTTTTGTAATATTCTTAACCTCTATCTTATGCCACTGTCCTCGCGTTATTCTGAGATAATGCTCAACTTGTAAACCAACTTAACGTTATGAAATATTTGAAAAATGATATCCCTATGATATCCATAGACACTTTTGATGTGTGTATAATGGTTCGTTGTAGACGATGGAACTCTGAAAATGCCATACGAAATCCTATTTAAAATAATGCAGCGTTTTTATCAAAACGATAATTGTAACGATGATTTAGTCGCCTGTTCTCTAATAACATACTCACTTTGAATTCTACCGCTGTCAGTTTGAGAATTGTTTACTCAGCTCGTAACATGTCATAACTTTCGAATGACAAGCCTGCGATAAGTGATTATCGTACACGACACGCAGGCGTAATCGTCTTTATTACTCATATTCACCCTAACTTGTCTTGTAAAACAACACATTCAGTTCAATTAGAGTTATGTGTCACGATTATCGCAATCGGTTCCACGCACACGCCCCATTGGCTGTCCCATTTGATCACCTTCGGGATCGGGTCAAGTGCCTTAATTGTCTGCGTCGGTACGTACTCAAGTGGGTATCTGTCTATACGCCATACGTGAACGGTGCACACGAATATAGATCTTATTGCTTCTATGAAATATTCATTGGCAATCAATCATAGTGGTTTCTCTTGTCGTACAATAAGAAAACGATGTTTTTAAGTGCCTACTACGTAATTGGGAAAACTTTAGTCTTGAGAATACAAATATTAATCGCGAGATTTATTGTTGTTTTTCAATTGTCTCAAATGAGTCGCAAGTTGGAAAAACTTGCGACTCATTAGAGTTCTAATGTTCAGAGTGGAAAGAAGCAATTCTTATGCTACACATACATTTCACAAGCACAAATGTAAAAAATACTACATGCCCTAAACAGGAACTAAAGCAAGATAGTTCTTCAGTTTTTCCTAAAATGAGTTTTGTGCTAAATGCGGTTCTGATATGACGCCATGAAAATAGTTTCAAATATCACCTTGAGCTTTTGGCATATTCCAATTCAAAAGTACGTGGACTTTATCATGACACCTCTTTACAGGGAAGACTCATTATTATTCCTGTAATCACCAACACGACAAGAAAAAAAAAGGTGTCAGTCACATCTCTTGCAGAAGTTGAAGATTCAGATCCCGCCTGCCACAGAGAGCAGGTTGTTTTTCCTAGTATTTCTATCTTAAAGGTAAGGCTCCATAATCCATTGGGTACACGAGACCAAAAAGGGCACTCATTCCCGCTCACAAAGGATGTTTGCAAATCTGTTGTAGCGAACACGGAGTGTCGGGATCACGACAACCGCCGAATGTCTGTGCGTAACGACTGCTAGCTTATTTTGTTTCTTATTCTTATCTTTAGCAATACGTCGAACTGGAAAATAATCAGTTTTTGCAGCATCAAACTATACCTACATTTGTTAAATTAGCAAACCTCTAACCTTTTTATTGCCATTTGTATGGAATATAAAAATATCTATGCTATTGTTGTAAAGTTATAAATTTAGCAGCAAATCATGGAAGTTGTATTTAATGATTTTAAACTTAAAACCTGTTTATGTGAATTAGAAAAAATAAAAACAGTACAGTAACAGTAGGAACAAACGAGGGCAGGTAATTTTAATAGGAATACACAATATAAGTGCATTGAGTCATAAGCCTTGTTACAGTCTAGTATTCCAATTAACACCCAAGCAAAGGCTTTGTGAAAAAAATGCGTAAATAATTGAAATCATGATTAATTTCACTTTTGTAATTTAAGACCCAGACAATTTTTTTGTTTAGTAAATTACCTGCGAAAAAAACTAATTTGGTGGGTCCAAAGTGAGATCACAATGGGACATCGGCGATGGAACAACCTACATGATGCGGTGTCAACAAAGATAATAACGCACGGGTATATTGCGGTATCAGTGTGTCTCCATCGCTATTGTTACCCCTAATCCCGGAGTTAGGGCGGGATCGTCGGCCTCCCTCTCTCTTTCTAGCTAGGGCTATCAACATAAAAATCGACATTATGATAAACATTTGAACACACTTTTCAAACTTTTTTCCAAATGGATGGCGCCGTATGGATCTTTAAAGGCCGTTATTAAAAGTATTTTTAGTAAGTATAAGTGGATAAACATTTGTGCCCTACTTATTAGCAAATAAAACATTACTAAAGATAGGAAAACCAGAAAAAGGCATTCGGTCTTGGCATCAGGCGGGACTCGAACCCGCATCTTATCTTTAGTAAGATGATAATGCATTATCCCTAATGCTAAAAATTAAATAACCAAAACATTACTATTTGTATTTCGATTTGTATTTGTAAAGATGCTTAATAACTTAATGACGAATCATCAAGTAGTAAAAACAACAACAAACTTCGTTTTGATGGATTTTCTAGTTACTCATAACGTTTGTGTTATGTTTAGATAAAAACGTCAAGGCAAAATTAAGCAAGACTTGATGTGAAAGTGAGAACATATTTCAGCAGTATTTTCTACCACTTTAACAGTGGTTAATATTTTCACAATGGCAATGGGTGGCATCCCTGATCCTTGCTCGTTTGTCCCGGGATATCCTTCGGCAAACACCGATGAAACCCGACTAGACCTCCGCACACCTTTTTCAATAGACTTTGTATAAGTGCTTCGAGGCATGTGCGTGTCACGGAAATACTGACAAATACGACATACACACGAATGATGGAGTATGTTTTTATTTTCTATCGTGCTAGATGTGGTCACTTATTTAAAAGAAACTTTAAGGTTCTACAAAATGGATTTACGAAAATCGAAACGATTAATTAGGATTGCTTTATATATTACTAGCGCCACCCACGACTTTGTTTGCGTGAACTTTAGTTTAAAAAAGTGATCTGCCTGAGTGGAAGTGAAAAGGCCTCTGTCTTATTTCGAAGCGTAAGCTATATTATTGTAAAGTATCAATAAAATCCATTTAGTAGTTTTAAAATTAGAGAGCAACATACATCCATCCACGTATAAAAACTTTTGCATTTATAATACACACATCAAAAGTGTCTAGGGATATCTCAAGCATTTTCATACAAAGTATACCTATTGGGGAGGCTGTAAAAATTAAAATATTGATACCAACGTAGAAATTTTTAGGACACAGAAACTGCTATATCTGCCCTTTCAGATTGTATAAAGAAATTCATTGTGGTAGCATTATTGTACAATCGTAAGGACGTTAAAAAAAAGACAGATTTTTCTTTTAAAAGGTTTCAAAATTTTAGCAAAATCAAAGATATTAGATAATGCTCAGCATTATCTTAGAATAACTCGAGGTAACAGGCATAAGATAAAGGTTAAGAATATTACAAAAAAAACGTTTGATTTTGCTAAAATTTTGAAACCTTTTAAAAGAAAAATCTGTCTTTTTTTTAACGTCCTTACGATTGTACAATAATGCTACCACAATGAATTTCTTTATACAATCTGAAAGGGCAGATATAGCAGTTTCTGTGTCCTAAAAATTTCTACGTTGGTATCAATATTTTAATTTTTACAGCCTCCCCAATAGCTATACTTTGTATGAAAATGCTTGAGATATCCCTAGACACTTTTGATGTGTGTATTAACTAAAGATCCATACCTACGTTTGAATTTATAACATTAAGTATAGAATATATGATAGTCCGGTCAAATTAGACCAAAAAATAAGAGTGAAGTTACATTAATTCCCACCAAGCTGAAAATCGGTAAGATTGTTTGAAATATCATTAAAAACAAAATTTGAAAGTTCCCCATCTTTCCCCTGTAAGGAAAAAATTTTATTCAAGGTCAAAGGTAAAAAAAATGTGTTTTTCGCGATTTTCAGCAAAACGTAAGTTTTATCATAAAAATATTTCAGACAAAAATCGTAGATCATAAAATTATCTACAAAAAAATACTTAATACTTTTTTTCTACGAGCCACCGTTTTTGAGATATAACGATTCAAAAAGCTGTAAAAGTTGCGCTAAGTACACGGGTTCTCGCCTCGGCTTGGCAAGGGGGCCTAGTACCGGTGGTAGGGGCACCACCGGGAAGCGAAGAGAACCCAGGCGTGGCAGCGTGGGGGACTGGACACCCACCCGCTGCGGCCCGCAAGGGCGACGTGGGGCTGCGGGGCCAGTGGGGCCTGCAGGCGCCTTTGAGGCGCGTGGTTGGGGCCGCGACGCACAACCGGTTGGTGGGGGCCAGTGATCCGAGGCTGATCCCCCCTTTGCGTCGCGGTCCGGCGGGGCCGTACCGCCGGTTACGGCAGCGGAGCCGTCCTTTGGGTGTAGGGCCACTGGTATACCACCTTTACAGTGGAGAGTCCGACATAACCCGTCCGTCCCCCGGTGGACGGCTATGCGTAAGGCATTTACCCTACTTAAAAAAAAAAAAGTACACTACCTCATAGGTGGCGTGGAAACGTGTGCATATTATGACGATTACAACTTTTACAACTTTTTGAATCGTTATATATCAAAAACGGTGGCTCGTAGAAAAAAAAGTATAAATTATTTTTTTGTAGATAATTTTATGATCTACAATTTTTGTCTGAAATATTTTTATGATAAAACTTACCGTTTTGCTGAAAAGCGCGAAAAACTCATTTTTTTTACCTTTGACCTTGAATAAATTTTTTTCCTTACAGGGGAAAGATGGGGAACTTTCAAATTTTGTTTTTAATGATATTTCAAACAATCTTACCGATTTTCAGCTTGGTGGGAATTAATGTAACTTTGAATGTCTAATTTGACCGGATTAATGAATAGCATATGGAATTGGAAAACCATTTTTTCTTCAATATTGTTTTGTCTAGGACCAAGACGTTTTATTATTCCAGTTCGAGATAACCTAATACCTTGTTAAAACAAGTTGGTTTGGGATTTCACTGTTTACATAGTAATGATTTTGTTTGACAAAGATCTCTTGTGGAATTACGAGTATGTTTTCTCAGAATTTGCCGTCGTCACTCGCGCTCTCGAACGATTTATGAATAAAAAGTATATCAGAATAATAAAATGTTTGCTTTACATACTTCATACATTTATTCATTAAGGCATAAAACGTTAATAAAGCCCAATTACGCTTAGCTTGTTGAAGTTGTTTATTTGTGAAATGTCGAATTTGCAGATCCAATTTGGTGTTGACCTACGCGTTTTAAAACAGTTATTAGTGTGGTATTCGAATTTGTTGCATCGGTTTAACCGAACAACGTTGTGAAACTATTTTGTGGGCAGATGGGAAAATTGATAATAGCGAAATGAAATTACCACAAAGTGCTAAAACATGAGTTTCAGCATGAGGTCAAACTGTAAAAAATTATGTCAACTGAAAATGCAATGAATAAAGATTGATACCTACGTAGTCTTTAGGGATACTGCTTTTGACATGATGTCTAATTAAATCGTATTTTCTGTAAGAACTCTGATTTCTAAGCTTGATATACATTTTACAAACATCTCATAAAATGTTCGTAGCAAAGTTAGCCTTTGTAAAGCTAAATAACACAAATAAGTAGTTTTACTAAAATAATCTGGATTAAGGACACTTGCGACTAGTTTTTTGTCTCTGTGCGAGTTCAGTTCTCAGAGCGATTATCGAAAAACTGGGCATGTAGAAAAGTTTAACTAACTAGTTAGCGTTCCGTTAGAGTTTGCCGTTGTCTGAGAAAGCAACGGATTGAGGATTTCGTGAGGTTTGATACCAATTATCAGTGGAACTATGTTCTTCTGCCAGATATTTCGAATAAAAAACAAATGTGAAGCGCATTCGCAATAAAATGAAACGGCAAACTTCAGCCACCGAACCCGGCTAAGATCACGTCGTCAACTCGCAAAAAGACGACACACCGATGGAACTTTTCACGGAAACATCCAATAAACGGAGTGCACCGCGCGGGGCGATCGAAAACTTCGCGAAAGCTATCGTTCGAAAGCGCTGTTGTTACATACAAGTGGAAAGGTGGTTCAAATTAAAATGTTGTTGAAATACTATCGGAATAAATATTATTGTAACGAATAAGGAGTTACCTACTTTAGATAGGAAAAAAAGTTAGACAAAATTGACAAGCAATGAAAAATAAAAACCAAACTTTGTAGTTTGTAGAATTGAAGAATACATTGACTGGCCTGTTGGTGCAATAGTGCAACCCAACCGTTTTACCAAGGTCGCCGAAGTCATGTGACGAAAATGATAACTCACATGAGACTTGGTTCATTTGGAGCAATAAAGTGAAAGAAAAACTTTATTCACATACGGATGTTTGTTACTCCTTCACGTGAAAACCTCTGGCCGGATTTGGATGAAACTTATCAGCAAAGATTATAGCTTATACAGTAGAATAAGACAGGCTAAAATTTTGTAGACATATTGTTCAAAAAACAAAAATCCACGCGAAATATTATAAAAATACATAAGTATTTTGTCATACCTACAGACCTACAGAGGTTACACAAGTCTGCATGGAATATTTTTGTATCGTGGTGATACGCTCCGAGGACAAATACTCATTCAGAACAGCAAACCGCCATCACCGGAACGTCTTTGCCACAGACTGACCTCGTGCAAATGGTCTATTAAGCTAAAAATCCAGACGTTCCGCTAGAACGAGGGCGTTTGGCAGTACCGTCAGCACGTCGGGCGGCTTGCTACAGGGATGCCGATTCACAGAACGATAACTTATCGACAACAATAATAGCTCGAAAAAATCGACAATATTGATGGCACGAAAAAAAAGCTCTCGTAGAGACGTGTCACTGCTGTGTACATACTACAACCCAATAATAAACCTTAGTGTCAGAAATGTCTGTTGTTAGTATTACTGTTACCAGGCCGCAAGCCGCTAAGCCCGCTTTTGCATCAGACTGAGCTTAACGAGTGACACATAGTGACGGCAGCCAGGAACAACTGATTATTCCCGTAATATTCATCACTTAATTTTCATTCAGGTTTATCCTGGTCATCCATCCATTTACCCGGCCTGGTCCGTGTTATTGTTGTCAATCTACTGTGACGACTGAGGCACGGGCACTTCATCGACAGCCTCAAATATAGTAAAAACGATCAATTCTGAATAATTATACCGATGTCTGTCGCTGCCTGAATTCACTGGGGTGCAAAAATCGTAGTACAAAATCGAGGAAAGAAAATTTCGTGCTTTTATGTAAAAAAAGCGACTTTTCAATGTCACTTTGTTGCTACTTCAGTGGGTAATTTTAATTGGTAGAGGAAGTTAAATGTCATTTGATGTATCTAATAATACGATGGTAATGTGCTTCAGGTTGAATTCATCGTAGGTGGTGATACTATCAATTGCTAACTTGTTGCTTTTTGAGATCGGATCTATTTAGTTAAAGGCTTTCACTATGTGAGTTAGCAAAGGATAGATTTTTGGAAATTCAACGCATAAAAGGTATACGGGGATGGAGTCTAACGGGCGAAGTTGTTAGCGAGCGCTAGTAAATCTGCGACTCTACAACAAACATTGTCGAGGTCACCTATCGATATTCTAACATCACTATCCCACTGCCTAAGCCGCTCGACTTGTCGACGCAACTTCGATATTAGTTCGCGCGTGATCGATTTAGCAGGCCAGTTTGACAGTTGCGATGGTGACAGATGACGCCCGACGCCATATCGCATGGGTGATTTGTCTTCAACTTTGGAGACAGTTATTTTGCTCTTGCGCGTGTGCCAATGCAATTTTTAGATGGAAACTGGATATATCAATGTCAATTAGATATAAAAGGCTTTTTGACATCTGTTACGAGTGCATATAGAATTTTATTTCAACATGAATACTTGAAGGTGACAAGTTTCTGTTTGGCATCACAAATGAGGAAATCCAAATGAGCAATGTTGCCGAGGACGCCGAGGTAGCCTAGCTGGTTAACAGGTTGAAGATACAGACAGGGCAAATAGCTCAAAGAACTGATTGACGTTGGGGCTGAAAAGTTCTTCAATGGAGACCATTCGAAAGCCAGCGCACATGATATGTTATGTTATGTTGTGAGGCTGTGGAATCTTGGATTTACTGATCAAAATTAATTTTAAATCGGCTCCAAAACGAATATACACACTCAAAATCACTAATTTCGAAAACCATTTTTTAGAAATACAAATAGCCGCGTCGATAAAGCTTATTGATTGCAATATTGTCTATCAACTGTAACTAATTCTTAAGTGTTCTCTATCGATAACTTCTTGTTTATCAGGGTAAATATCCCTCCCTTGTCAAGAAAGCCTTAATTGCTCCAGTCACAAGATAGCCAACGTTTAGTGCACAAAGTGTTGAATGTCTCGACTGTCATTCTTGTGATTAATTTGTGTCGGCCCTGCCTCCGCTAACGGGCTAAAATAATTTAGTGGGTGGTCGTTCATTTATTGTACGGGCTTCGGTAGTTAGGGCACAGTATAAACATACAGTAGAACATCTACATACAAACGTGCCACTCTCGGTTTGAATGTGTGCGTGCGCGTCGCGCGCCGTGTCGGGATTTCACGCACACGCGAAATAGGGAGGCATAGGGAGGCGGCATGTACGGACGGGCTGTGCCGCGTGTCTGTGTGCACGCTAGGCTAATAACTCGGCGGGGGGCCTTAGATAACCTACTGTATGTTTATACTGTGGTTAGGGTTCATTTTATAAATTGCTATCGGTTATCTAACGGCGCTCTAGCCGAGTAAATGCATTACCGTAATTTGATGTATTTGTCTTATGGGAGTTTAAGGATTAATCTTTTAAGACGATGAGAAATTTGTTAGGCTAACGAGTATTGGAGCTACTATCCACACATAACATGAATAGATAGATATTCTTCATTGCACAAAAACATTACAGTTGTATTAAATTACAAAGACCAATGTACAATTTAGGCGGTCTTATCGCTAGGGAGCGATCTCTTCTAGGCAACCTTCAGGTTGTGGTTGATGATGTTGTTTGACAAAACAGATAGTTGTGTTGAGTCTAGGTTTTCGGGTATTTTTGTTGTTTCTGGATAACACAATAGAAAACCTTACTTTTGGACTAGAGCTATGATTCATCATCATCATCAGCAGCCACATGTTGTCCACTGCTGAACATAGGCCTCCCCCATAGATTTCCAGAGCTGCCGGTTGGAGGCGGCCTGCATCCACCGAGACCCTGCGACCTTTATGAGGTCATCCGTCCACCTTGCGGGCGGGCGTCCCACGCTGCGCTTGGCCTCGAATGGTCTCCACTCGAGGACTTTCCGGCCCCAACGGCCATCAGTCCTTCGAGCTATGTGCCCCGCCCACTGCCACTTCAACCTGCTAACACGCTGGGCTACGTCGGCGACCTTCGTTCTCCTACGGATCTCCTCATTTCTGATTCGATCTCGTAGGGAAACACCAAGCATAGCCCTCTCCATAGCCCGTTGGGTGACCTTGAGCCTTCTTATGAGGCCCATAGTGAGTGACCATGTCTCAGATCCATATGTCATCACTGGCAACACACACTGGTTGTAGACCTTTGTCTTGAGGCACTGAGGTATGTCGGAAGAGAAGACGTTACGCAGTTTCCCGAACGCTGCCCAGCCGAGTTGGATTCGACGATTTACCTCTTTCTCGAAGTTGGACCTACCTACTTGGACCACTTGTCCTAAGTACACATACTCGTCGACAACTTCGAGAATCGAGCCTCCAACAGATACTGGAGTGGGCGTAACACGGGCGTTAGACATGACCTTCGTCTTGTCCATGTTCATTTTTAGGCCCACTTGTTGAGAGACTCGATTGAGGTCCTCGAGCATGCTGCCGAGCTCTTCCAGCGATTCTGCCATGACCACTATGTCGTCGGCAAACCGAAGGTGAGTCATATACTCGCCATTTATGTTGATGCCGAGTCCTTGCCATTCCAGGAGCTTGAAGGCGTCTTCCAATGCGGCCGTAAACAGTTTCGGAGAAATGACGTCTCCCTGTCTTACGCCCCTTTGCAAAGGAATCGCCCTCGTGCTCTGCTCCTGTACTCGGACTGACATGGTGGCGTTCGCATATAAGCACTTCAGCACTTCGATGTACCGATAGTCAATGTGGCATCGCTGGAGAGACTGCAGCACCGCCCAAGTCTCGATCGAATCGAAGGCTTTTTCATAGTCCACGAACGCTAAGCAGAGTGGCAGATTGTACTCCTCGCTCTTCTGTACAATCTGCCGCAGCGTATGAATGTGGTCTATGGTACTAAAGCCTTTTCGGAATCCGGCTTGTTCGGGAGGCTGGAAGTCATCGAACCGGCGCGCGAGACGGTTCGTGATGACCCTCGAAAACAGCTTGTAGACATGGCTCAGAAGCGAGATGGGTCTATAGTTCTTCAACAAGGTGTTGTCTCCTTTTTTGAAGAACAGCACCACCTCACCTCTGCTCCATGCCTCAGGCGTTGTGCCCTCGAACAACACGGAATTAAATAGCCGCTGAAGGATTTTAAGAGCTGGCTTTCCACCTGCCTTCAGAAGCTCAGCAGTAATTCCATCGTCGCCCGGTGCCTTGTTGTTCTTGAGCTGTTTGAGAGCCATCCTAATCTCGTACAGGCTGATGTCCGGGATGTCCTCAGCTATGATTGTGATGATTTATTTATTTATTAATTTAACCAAAAACGTTATTATTGCAGGAAAGACCTTGTGGCGACACCTATTTCGCCACATGCGAACTACACCTGACGTAACCTGAATCGCGCTATCAACATTATTCAAGCGACTAAGTACATCTACAGAAACCCGACATCAACCGTTGGGCAGCAGCCCACCAGACAGAACGTCTGGTCGGAGGATCCTCCCAAATCAATGGGGGATGAGGAATTTAACACCCTGTTCCTCATATTCCCATAACCTTAAGCGATAACATTGTATTAACAAAACACTCTTATTCTATGTAACACAAAACATACATTGTTGGATGATTCTTAAATTTATATTCGTGAAGTTCGTTTTCGTAACTTGTCTTATTTAGAACACGTATAGTCGTAGTTTGTCCGGGTTGAGGAGCGAAGCCACGACCCGAGGCGTTGTTAGCTGGATTGTTCCCTGTCGAATCAACGACTTCAACGAAATTGGTCTCAAGCCTGAAATGGTCGGAGTCAGATTCAATAGTAGCCTACCAATGTCTTCTTCTCCATAATTCAGAAGCACGCAATAAGCAGCCATACAACATTGATTAGACACACATCTGATATGTTTATGCAAATGTTGCTGATTACCTCGTGTTTACCTGTGGCATAATTACTATTTTGTCAGCATAACATAACATATGCTCACGACTATATCTCAAATAGCGTGATCAGAGGCACGCTGACTGTTATCGTCATGGTGAACGGAGCATTTAGAAGCCTACATTTATTATTTAAACCCAGTTTATTAATGTATATTTTCCATTACCGGAGAATTAGCTGTAAGTGGCAAAAACTAATGAAATCGAACCAGCCGCTCTGAAAATCGATGGGAGAAGCCTATGTTCAACAATGGACGTCATGTGGCTGTTGATGATGATGTAAAAATTAACGCGAAGCAACTGAAAGGACCAGATTTAAACTCGCTGTGGCGTCTGGGCACAATTAATAATTAGTAATAGAACGATATGCCTATGACCATCCAGCCAGTAAATATGTTGAAAGAAAAATACTCAAACGTTAAAGAATAACACTTCTCGAAAACCTGAAAGGTGAGGGACAAACACGAAAAACATAAATAGAATGACTACATATTTTTACAAGCTCAATATTTTCTCTTCCCACGTAATTGAACCTCTTAAAAACTTCATCAAAGAAATACTACCCATGTTTCAAGCTTTAATAAATACAATAATTGTACTGAGGTAAGCAGATAACATAACATTTTACGAAACTACCATGTTTCTTGATTTCTTTTAGGTGAATGTATTTTCTAAAAACGTAAACATAGGTACTTTTTGAATCTGAATTTAATTAATCAGGCATAGTTACCTGCTTTTCTTAAATAATATTTAAAAAAACTATTTTATTAACAATCCAAAAGCATTTATTCTTTAAAGTCGATATTCATTTCGAATACCGATTTAAAATAATACTGTCCAACAGCTGTTTATGACGGCATTCTTTCTGTTGGGCCTCCGTTTCCATGGCAATGAACGACCTGCTGAATCAAACATGGCGGTACAAATTGAACACGTGTCAGCTGGGAGTAGGTACCATTGAAATAAGTAGGTACCTTCAATAGATCCGCTACTGATAAAGTGAAAACTTGAGGTCGCATCACCGTCGCATCACGCAACTCGGAGTGAAAAGCCAAGAGCACAATGTAACTTGGCTGGTTACTACCAAACTTGGCTGGTTTCTGCCAAACTTGGCCCAATCGCTCTCCTTGGCTCAACTTTCCGCACAACGGATCGGGGGACGCAACAATACGCCCGGAAACAAAAGGCCTCTTCGGGATACGAGTACTTTGCGGTCGTGTAATGCCGGCCGCTTCAAAAGGATCTTTATTTTCTTCTAATCAAAGAAATATTTAATCACTCAAATGCGGCGAGCTTGCAAAATTATAATAAGGAAGGAACTTAAATAAAACATAAGACTTCAGCGGAAATACTTCTAGCATAAAATGTTTATTTATTACAAGAGCTTCTGTCACGTTTGAAGTTATTTCTGAATCAGTCCGTAAAGAGACTTAAGGTCCGATAAAGATCCCAAAACATCTTTACTTCAACAAAAGATATATACTATCTTGTTTGTACTTCTTAAATTACTTTTTACATTTGATTTCGCGTAACTTCTTTAATATTTTTCCACTTTCTTGACGAAGTTTCAAAGCTACGTTTACTAAAACTGGCAGGCAAAATTAAGTTTCCCTTAGTTATAAAAGTTTGTTTATTTCGTAAGACTAAATAATTCAACGCGAACATTTCTCGGCTTCGAAGTGTACGGCGTAAATTCGAGTGCTGTCATCATCTGAGATTAGTTTCGTATAAAGCAGCGTCTATTAAAAGAGCATTAAGTTTAATTTTATAAGCATTAAGACGTCAAGGGCCTTTAAAACGAGAAGTGTTTCATTTAAACGTAGCCCTTTGGTTTAATTTCGGGCACATTCTACTTTGTTGTTTACGCGTCTTGTTTAGTAATTTGATTCGTATTATCAACCCTAAATTATCTCAAGTATCCATTTTAACAGGAGATTACAGAAGTTGGAAGTAGCTAATGCTCGTCTTTTGTACACGCAACAATATATCATTTACAGCTAAGTTAGTTCGTATAATTGCTTATAACTATCTCTTCCGGTCAACCTACAAGTAGAGGAAAGATGATTAACAAGATTGAAAGATGTGTTAGAAAATCAACCGATATATTAAATACACGATGGTATACCAAAGTACGCCTACATACTCACATAGATAAAATAATATTTATATTTTCTTATATGATACAAAATAATACAGGAATGATTAAAAGCAACAAAAGAAAGAGTGTTACGAAAACAGAGAAGGTAAGCCATAGTCGTAGTTCGTGTATTAATAAAGCGATTCTATCTTGTCCTAATAGCTATCTTACGACACTCGATATGATTCCTTGTTGGGCGAATCTCCAACATGCCGACGCGTGTGTGATTAAGCGTTCTTACCTATTGTAGGTATTTCCTTTGTTACACGGGGGTTGTCGTGTTTTTCGCATCCCTCCCACACCTTGCTCTTAAAGGGCAGCTTAAGTCGGATTTACACGATCGATGATTGGGAAATCGTGATGTAGGGGGCGTGAAAGACGAGATTGGAATATTATTCTGAACTTTGACAATACTTTTAGGCTTTTGATCAACCAACTATTCGAGTGAATATAAATTTAATATCGAGTGAATATAAATTTAATATCAGCCTACGTTAACACTTGTTTTTGTAAAAAATAAAGTTTTCCTATTAACATTTCTAAGGTTTTTTATCTTATTACATTTTTGAATTTTTATAGGTACTTGTTATTATTAAAACTTGAATTATACGTTAAATTTAAACATGTTTCTACATGCATATAACGCCAATATCATTTTGAGATTAAACTAAGCGAGGCTATGGACTAGGGGCATCTGAGATTGTTTGTCACCTAAATTTAAATCTGTCTAATATGATACAAAGTATAGAGCACTACTTTGTATCATATTAGACAGATTTAAATTCACTTTTTTAGTGTTAAGTTATAGATATGATATAGAGAAGAGAATAACTATTAGGTGCACATAAATAATTTTAATGCTGATACTATTTTTTGTGAAAATTAAGTAGTAAAGCCTAAATAAATAAATATGGTCAATTTTGAAATTTAAACAAAAGCTGTTACATCTGATTGATTTTACAACGTCACTTCACCAATTGACCGCAATGTGTTTCGGCTGAACATAAGCCTGCCCTTAGCCGAAGGTTATTTGAGGCGACCCTTGTAGGGCCCGGCTTAGCGAACCGGGATTGATGCTTCGCCTTGACGACGACTTATTTTGTTCCACTACACTGGCGGACAAGAACAGATAGAACCTTCAAGCTGAACATTTTGATTCCACTGGTGCTTGTTTTATTACTTTCGTTATTTGAAACTGTGTATACAGGTTTTGGTATTACCTTAGCGTTGCCTTAAAGAAGTTTTTTTTTAATGGGTTGGAAAATCAATTACGGGGCACTGTACAGTTTGGAGGGAAAAATATTATTTTGACAATCTGATCTATATTTTTTCATAACTATCATACCTATGTCATGACGATCAAAATATTATGTGTCATGTGTTTGTGTACCTAAAGCCAAACTGCAGTCTGAAAAGACATACGGTAGTAATAAAAATATAACTGCCAGTCCCTTACTAGTAAAGTGAAAGTGTTTTTCCATCGATTGATTATTTCTTCTATTTTGTACCAAATATCTAGCTCAAAAAATGAGCATTGTGGCAAATCCATTTGTCCTCAAGTGTACCGAACGGAACTAATGCTCTTGTCATGCCGAATGAACTGCAACTATTGTTTCATCCGCAGCTAACCGTTCGGGGATAACGGACTGGCGGGAAATTCAGCCATCTTTTTTATGTTCACTCATTGCTGGTTTCGTGGTTAACAAAGCGCGGGAGATTTGGGCAAACAACTTGCGATGTTGTTTTGTTTCGCTTTGTTCATTGCCTAAATATCCTTTTTTTCACCGATTTAAAAATAGAAGGGGTTTGGTTTATATTTGTGTGTTACGGCCGATTTAGTACGGCCTAACAGAGCCATTTATTATTCAACATCATCGTCATACTTTTGATTATTAGTATTCTTCAGTTCATCTGTTTGTCTTGTGAGAGCAGAGCTTGTACTATTGATACGCTTTTGAAGTAGTATTTGCCCTAGACGCGGTTTACACCTGCGGAAACCTATCACGCCAACGGCCTACCAACGAAATTATGTATTATGCTATTGTATATTACATAATTCGATTCGACGATTTCACGATCAAAATTGTCATACTTTGAACATTATTTCTATAATCCCATTTAAGAATTCACACTTACGAGTACATGGGTTGTTTTCGCAATATTTATCTACACGTAAGAACTAAGCAGATATAATAACATGCCAGTTATTTAGTGCAGTTATTAGAGTACAATTCCTTGTAACAGTTTAAAAGTGTTTACCAGAATACCACGAATTAAAAGTAGGACGACGATATTAAATAATAAATGTCTGTTAGGCCGTACTGAATCGATCGTCCACTTACCAAGCGGCCTACAAAGAAACTTCTACTTTGACCGGCTCGTTCTATAATCATCGTTTGAATTTAACATTCGGTTGAGGCTACAACTGCCAGTTTCAAAGACGTCATAGATGGCTAGTGTGTCATTATGGGGAATAAATAAGGCGGTAAAATCGATATGGCATGAGACGGGGCACACCTGACGTCTGTCTCCAGGCAACGCGACGCAAACATTGGGCCTGACGACCAAATTGCCGGTTACCGTTTAGTGGAAGTACCTACATTCGATGGTACTGTTTTAGATTAGAACGAGTTATGGGGACTTGCTTTTCGAGGTTTTTGGAAGCGACTTATTGCCGAATTCACAAGCGGCGAAGTTAAGCAGTTCTTACAAGTATAGCTGTGGGTCAAACAAGCATGGTCGATCAGTGTATACAGTCAAGTTCCACAGTAGAATTAGTAATTCAAGTTATTAAAATAAATCGTTTCAATATGATCATTTTTGTCACGTGGTTGGTCGTTGTTGCGAAATTGCAGCCGCATCATCTGTACTTTCGTTTTCCCAAACATTGTCTGTTGTGACTTCGTGTACGAACAAATCAATGAATAAAAAGTACAGGCTATTAAAAACCAAAAATAGCATGAGTTTGGTTGCTTAACTTTGATATGTGTTTGCTTCGCCCGATGGTTGACTGGTAGAGAATGCCTTTAGGCATTAAGTCCGCCAATTGTACTTTTTCTTTGTGCAATAAAGAATAAATAAATAAATAAATGTGTTTGTGAATTCAGGGTAGATCGTGATGAAAGACTTATCGTTATTGCTTTTAGAAATTCTTCAATCCTTTTTTTTAAAGGTTAGAATGTTTTGCCGTGTTTCACGAGTATAGAGCTTTGCTTTATCAGATATCTTCGAGACAACGCTCCATCGTTAACCTTACTTCCTCACAACATAATGGAAACACATGGAAAGTTCGAGATTTAACAAAATATCGTTTTCGCAACCGCCGAGCTGAGGTAACTACTTACTCTCATAACAAAAGAAACCACATTTCATGAACAAGCAAAGATTCGTCCGCCGCGTCAAGGGTTATGTTACGCTTCCTTAACCCCTCGTCAACACAACAACATTAACACGTAGCATTGTTAATACGTTAAACGATACCTAATTAGTTAATTAATCATGCCGCATAAACAAATCTGCGGGAAAAATTCGTCGTGCGTTTTACCAGGCTCATTAACGCGTTTGAGCCGATTAACGTAAACTTGCGCGTTTGCGTCGCGGTAATGGGTTACTGCCAGACTTGTAGTCTATAACCTCAGCGTAAAAATGCTTTTCATCAAGTGTATTGTCAAATTGTTTAACGCAGGGATAAAAGGGTAAATAGAATTGGCCGGAATTTCCTCCATTTTAAATTACAAATTCTTAGAAAAGCAAGTGTGTCGATTACGAAGGCTTTCCAACACTAACAGATATAGGTTTTAGTAATCTTTATTTACTTTAGTTATACCTAAGATATCTACCTCGTACTGTGGTACTTTTATTGTTTCGTTTGCCATTACCGTGTGTGGTTCATTACACCTTTGGACCAGGACAATATTAGTGATATTGTAGTGATCTACATCAGATTCGTTTGTTGTGGTATTCAAAGATTGTAGAACGCCAGAATCGGAACTGCTAGCCAGTTCTAGCCATGGGTGGCAGATTTTTATAGATAAGGCTGTGAATATAACAGTCCCTAGTAACAGTAGCGTGCATTAGATGACATAAGCAAACTTGCAATGGGATCTCATATTATTTTGTGGATGTAATGCAATTAAAGCCGAGGCTACACGCGATGCCTCGCTCTGCTATGTTACCACAATTTAAAAGCAGCGCTCATATGCTGGTTTGTGGCGCATCATGTTTTGTGTCTTACGTGAGCTAGTTGTAACTAACGCTTTATGCGGTGGTAAACCTGGGCTGGTACTAAAAGACACTAAGGATATACTCAAACTTCATTGAACGACTCTACGTCAAAGTGTTCACAAATCACCTTAGCACCGCTTTCCGAGAGTTGTAGCTTACAAGACGCGTATTCGTTCATAAAGTTAATATAAAAAAAACAGATTTGTTACGAAAAACCTGTATTTAATTGAACTAATCAGGTAAGACAAAAAGTTGTTTACTTAGTAAGGAAGAAGACATTTGATATTTTAACAAGAGCGTAGAAATAACAACGACAGTACATCAAAATTTTAACCTCAAACGCCAACGTCGAAAATATGCCGTCACTTTAATATTCTGGTTAGTCGAATTTAATCTCTATCTCCAACACAATAAAAACTAAGTCTGCAGACGTAACGTCTTAAACTTATCTACGAGCGGTGTAAAATAAGGGGGAGACAATGGGGGACGACAGAGAAAATGTTTATGTTACTAATGAACTTTCCCTAACTTGAATTTTATGGCGTAATTTTTATGAGCTTTTCATTGTTGCCAAAGTACGGCGTCATTAGGCTCGGAAATGACAGGGGGTGTGGTATATAGCCGTGGCATTAAAAAGATAACAATTATCGTATACAACGGGCAACCGGTGCATTGCCCGCAGTGGTTGGAGTGCTCCATAATCTTCCAACTCATATGTTAAACCTCTGGGTTTAAATCCGAGATTGTGGACAAATAATGTGTTCTGATTTACCATCACCACAAAAGATTTCTCATAGTAGTGGGGCACGATTTACCTTATACAGTAGGTGTTATGGAGGTGCTCAGACTACGTAAAAATGACCAAAAGTAAATTAACAAGGATTTATTTTAATGCAGGTGAAAATACGCTGCGGCAAATGAATTAAACGCTTGAATTCACGAGTGTTGCAATCCCAAATGTTTGGGAATTAATGACGCAAGTAATACAATTTGACTTGCATCAAGCTACAGGAGCTAGGTAAAAATAAAAGGCACTAAAGAGTACAAAGTGCGGATGGGACGGCGCAGGTAGAACGGAGCTAAGTAAATATTTGCTAAAAAGCCAAGTAGCCGGCAGAGCTGTAAAAGCCAGATAGAAACAAGGCGCGGTTCAAAGGCGCAAAAAAGGCAAGGCCCATTACTGGCTACGCGGTGCTGCAACCACAAAAGACCCAATTATTCTGCCGTGTGAAGCCAAAAAAGGGTTGGACCAAAACCAAGCAGCTGAACATTGCGTTTCACTTTCCGAATGGAACTGGCCGGCGAATTTAGATAATTATGAGGCTAACAATTAGCGGTCGCGTTGAAGAGAGAACAACTCATTGGTGGTCATGCCAATTTAAAGCATGCAGGTGTTTACTTCGTTGATGGCAGATTTACATTTCTCGACTTAAGATATGGTTTTACGATTGGATTTTGTTTTGTTTTCTCTCTCGTATAATAAGGTTAATTACCTAAAAGATGTCTGAAAGGACAATAATACCGTTTATAAATGCTTATAGCATCGTGATTTCTAGTAAGAAGAAGTGATTTCGAAAATTGTGGCCAAGGGTTTTATTTTATAGCAATGTCGTTTTGGAGTAAGAGTCTGTCAAGCCTCTTATTATTAAAATGATATGATTTATCATAACGACTTATCGGTAGATTATCATCTACCAAAAGTTGCCGTAACCAACAATTCGACGTGTACTTACGTTCATTTAAATTGTCTTGTTTCATGAATTGGCTAAATCTTTTCAGCGACAATTTCAAGCACCGGTATTTCAAAAAATCTAGAATATTTTTATCTGAATTCATCTTAGGGTTTTATTATTGACTCGGCTACGAAACCGTTTACAAAACATTTCGGTTATAATACATACAAAAGCATAATTTATATGTAGTGCTGCCTGTCACACATACTTGGATTAATGCAGAGCGTTCACAAAGTGGCCAATTTTACCAAAAATAAAAAACCTAGTGACGAATATTGCAGGAAAATTTTAAAAGCGACACCAAATTGCTGGTTGTATTCCAACGTACACTTTAGGGTTTAATGATAAAGTGCCCATGCGACTTGTTTCCACAATATCGTGTGCAATACGCCGCATGATTTAATAATGGATGCAATATTATGTTTATCTTTCACTGGAGTTTACTCGTGTTTATGCTAGCATAACTTTATTTTACTGCTTGCACTATGTTACGGCCGCTTAGCATATAATAAAATTGTGTCTACACCTTTCCACCCCTCTAAAAATACTAGCGGCTGCCTCCGCCTTCGTCCGTGTGGACTTCCTCTCATTAAATCGACTATTCGATACAAAAGTATTTTTTAATTCGATCCAGGACTTTGTGAGTTTAGCGCGTTCAAACAAACAAACAACTCTTCAGCTCCATATTACTATAAGTTTAGCTATTATGATAATTAAAATCATACTCTAATGTAGGCACTATACTTTAAGCTTATTGTGAAGTGTATAAAACCACAATTACTCTGACTAGATACGGCTTTATAATAATACTTAATAGAGGTATAAATAAATAAATATCCTTGAACATTATTCCACACAGCGCCATCTAGTCCCAAGTGAGCTAATTATAGTCCGTTATTATGGATACTAGACAACGGATAAACATACTTAAATACTTTTTCTTTAGTAAATACATACTTAATATACATAGGAAACACCCAGACCAATACAAACAGACATGTTCATGCACACAAATGTTTGTACTGTGCGGGGATCAAACCCGCGACCCTTGGTGTGGTAGCCGACTTCTCAACAATTACACCAAGACGGTCGTCAAATGTCTTAAAATGGGATTGTATTAAAAATTATACACTTATAATCTCGCAAAGCAAGGCAAAGAACTCAAGATTTTCATATTTTAAAAGCAACAACCTTCACCATAATGTTAAAAGAGCCAGAAAACTTTGCTATATCCTTACAGCAGTTCCACTTCACAGACTCTTCCTAAAGTAGGTACTTATATGATAAATGGTAAGTGGTTACAAAACTTCTTGTTATTCGAGCCAGTTTCCCCTTTAAACTTCCCGATACGCAAACAGCTTGACTTTTTAAACTTCCCAGGCAATTAATACAGTTGACGCCGAAAAGGAAAACAATATCTTGCTTTTCGGCAACGTAAACTTTGCTGGTGAATAAATCACGAAGAAACTTCGTTTGAGGCAGTGGACGGCGGGTGGGGAAAAATACGCCATTTTCATAAGGGGAAAAACAATAACTCGAGGCAGAGTAGTGATGTAGCGAGTGGACTTTTCAAACCGGTTTAAGCCAAGGTGCGTCGGTTAACGTTTCCATTTTAACGGTTTCTCTTTTACCGACCAAATGCAAAGATCGCAAGCAAGGGCAATGTTTGCAAATTTTTATAATTTTGAACTATTTAGACTATTCCATATCATTACATAGTATAAAACAAAGTAGCTTTCTCTGTCTCTATGTATGCTTAAGTCTTTTAAACTACGCGTACGCAACGAATTTTGATGCGGTTTTTTTAACAGATATAGTGATTGTTTTGTTACTCTTTTTTCATAGGTACTATCGTGTTTCATAACATACAATTACACCCGTGGGAAGCCGGGGTGAATAGGTATTAATAAATCTTTAACCGTTGGTTTACTTGATCTTTTGGATCCGTCAAACGCTTTAAATAGCGGTTTACTATTATTTTGTCGGTTCGGTTCTGAATCCGGTGAGCAGACATTTCCTACCGATTTATCCGATTTGCCAAAACTCAGACCGTTACATCCCTAAGCCAGAGCAAGGGCCGCTTTTAAGGTCCATAAATCAAAACAGACGATATTTTCGGTATAACGCCGGCGAGCGCATTCAGTGCGGGCTTTTTCGGGACACATTCGGATTAGTGTTGTTTTACGATTTACTTCTACTTTCCGTTGTTTCTTCATTGGTGAGCTCGTAAACGGTGTTGACTTGAACTCTCAGTGTGGCTTTTATCTTCGAAAGTAGTCAAAGACACTACCAGCGGATATTATGCTTTTAAAAATCATTCATTTTCTACGGGTAGAGATCGATCTTGCGTAGCACCACCACCACCAAAACCCACAACTCTATTCAAATTTGACTATTTAAATGTATTTAAAATGTTTAACTACTTATGTTTATGAGTTTTTGACATCTACAGGTCAAGGACTTGGTTATCTGATGATCTTGATGATTTGAGATACTTTTTAAATCACGTATTTTGTACTCAACTCAATTCAGTTCCAGAAATGAGGAAAGCTAAATTGTTTACTTTTATATTTATATTTATTAACGACAAGACACTCCAGCAGCTTTACATTTCACGAATATGAGCTAATGCCATGAAAGGTGGCAGATACATTCTCCAGCAAATGCGGACTATGCAATGTCTACAGTTTCAAGTCAAATGTGACCTGAATGTCGGTCTCAACTGAACCAGGATTAGTATTATTCTACCCTGCATTTCGCAAATAGATTATCTTGTCAGTGCACTTCAACACGGCACGAATTTGAGAGAAGCAGATTCGGCCGGAGCACACGATGGTGGAGTTGATAATCCGCGTAAAACGGATTTACCACAGGCCCGAGATGCATATGGTTTAATGCAAGCCAGAATATTGTGTTAATTTCAATGTATCGCTACGCCTGTGCACATAACAAGAAAATGTACGTTTGTTTGTTAAAATTACTTTCATACAAATATGCATTTGTGTAAGATAAAAAAAAACAACATGAACGGAGAATTCAGGAATCAATTTGTTTACATAAGTGACAAGAACAGGTCAATGTTATTTCATTCTTTCATTTTATCTCAGAAGCCGTTTAATAATTAGTCTAAGTTTATTACATACTAGCGGCCTTCCGAGTTAGATATGTTTCCGCGTAAGAAAAAAAAGTTTTTTTTTTTTATAAATTGTAGCATAGGCTATTCATATGTATAAGCTATATTATTGTTAAATCAATTTAGTAGTTTTTACTTGAAAAAGCAACACGGCACATCCACAATACACACTTTCACATTTATAATGTAAGTAGGATGTACGAGTAATGGCATACACAGTAGGCTCGCTCATTCATTACCTTTGTGTCAAATGTCATGCAAAGTTAAAAGGTCCTAAATAATACATAGTACATTAGTCACTTTCAGTTTTACTGACATCTAACGAGACAGCATTAGCGTAAGAGCTTCGTGTTACTAGTAATAAACCTTCAGTTCCGAATTCACATTGCCCATTACAGTCAAGGGGATTATGCTTATAATAATATCTGTCACATTTTATTCAAAAAAAGAACTCCGCTAAAAACCCACCGCTCGTTATAACATGACAAATTGACGACATTTTTCCCCCCGAAGCTTCGGGAATTAGCGTGATCAATTGCGCTCTTCGGCACTTCTTAAGTCTTTCTCCCTCACACCTAAGCCGTAGGACGTGTTTGTCCCTCTCCTGGGGAAATAAGACGGACTTAAAGATACGAGGATAGTCACACCTCAATCGAACTCACTCCATTTAGAGTCGCTTATTGCGGGCTCGGTAGGTTTCTAATTTGCAAATAGCGGAGTCAGCGGGGCGAGGCTTTCATTAACTTTACCAACTCGACGGATTTGGCAAGTTAAAGGAGTAATTTCAATATAAACCACATGCCGGCACACTCTATTTCAACTGAAACCTAATTTCACCTTTGCCCTGCAGTGGGACAGCATAATAATAAATAAATAAATAAAAATAATCTCTCGGTCATTCATGGCTAGTTGACGCCATAATGAGCATAGATTGCATAAATATTCATCTTAGTATAATATTGAACACCAAACCAAGACTCAGAAATGTAAAATCCAAATGTGTAGCACAGGAATACTCTAACAACAGCTCGTTTTTGGTCTTATTAGAAACATTACGAAAGAACTGTATAAATGCTAGGGCTAGTAAAAATGATTATTTGGTGTCGTAATAAATTGTTTAACCATTTCTTTTTTACTGGACATAGAAAACAAATGGTGGACTAAGTAAGTACCATGCAACATGTAATGAAGTATTTATTTTAACTTTCTGCTTCAACTGAAAAATTTCAAATCAGGATATCAAAATGATATCGTGACATAAAACAAAACAACGTCTTTGTTGAATGTGATCAATAAAAAGTATCCTCATGTTCGGAATTGCGAAAAAAAATAATTAATTAAGGATCAGGTTAAAATTATTTTAGTGCACAGGAATCCCAAGATCAACAATTAATTGGATCAAAACAGTTAATTGGAAGCTAGAGTCAAATTAATTATAATTAATGAGCTGATGGTTACGTAACAATAGATGGGTTTTTTAATGACACCACTAGTTTTATTAACACACTCACCTCAAGTATTCTCACTTATTACGACATTTAACCAACGTTAAAATAATCTTTATTGATAAGGTTGATTTAACAAGCATTTATGAAAGCTTTTAACATGAAAAAAAAGACAATTAAAAATAGTGAGACTTTACATTAACAAAATAAACCTTTAAAAAATAACAGCCATTTGAACAACCTTAACCATAAGTTAGTTGATAAAGAATCAAGTTAAAAAAACTAGTTAGGTATTTCCATATTTTGAGAGAACCTGCAAAAGAAAAATCTTTAAAAAGGAAAAATAGAGACAGTTTTGTAATAAGCTTTAGAGTGAACGAGACTGGATGATAATGATCAAATAAATTAACTCAATTAAGGCTCATAAAGCTGTACCGGGACCTTCCCATGGGAGGGAAGGAAAGAGGAGGTCAGAACTAACGTGTATAGGACAGCGAACCCAGGAGTTGCAAGGTACCCCCGGGAAAGGTCTGCGGAGATTATTTCCATCCAATGCAGTAACCAAATACTATAATTAGGATCTGATGTTATTCAAGAATAATAATGAAGAATGAATACGAATCTAAAAAGGTGACAAGAAAAAAAAGGGTTTCTTTGAACACAAAAAATTTAACTCATCGAATTTTATCTCAAAACGTTTGTAACTACCTATTTATTGAGTTTCGTCCGCTTTCGTTTGCATAACATGATATTATTTATTAACATTGCTATTGAATAGACTCAATTTAAGATCATTAGTTAAAAAAATACCACTCATTTAATTTGAGTTGTCACCTGTGTGTTTCATTTCAGTAATCTGCAAAAGCGTTACTTAATTCAAAGTAACACCGATTCACATTGCTTGCCGACTTTTTGCAGTCAATGCGCCAGAACACCGCCAGGGGTCGTTGATGAGCCGAGGTCCCAGATATGAATAATGTCTGCGCTTAATAACTGCCCATAATTGCGTTATCTAGGGCCAAGGGCGGCGAGCCGGGCAATCCATAACGCGCACTCATAATTGTCACCGACAGACTCAGCGAGTCATGGGCCTAATCAAGCTTAAGGCCTACTTAAGTGAACGTTATGTCTCAACTTGATTAAGTAGCATGGTTTAAGTGGATTATGGATGGATAGATAATGTATTCTTTATTGCACAATAAATAACAGACATAATTTAGGGGCCGGTGTTGTAGATTAATTTGTTGAAATACAATTTGGGCGGCTATATCGCCATTTAAAGTGACCTCTATGAAACTACCCTCACATTAGGAAAAAAAAAAGAATGATCAACTAGATTTACTAATGCAAATTATTTGTACTCTTATCGCTGTTTCTAATGATTATAAGTAGTACTAAATAAGCGCGAATCCTGTGTTAAACATAGGTACATAACAAACAAGGCGACATACCACATATGCAACAGATGCATAGTTTATTTGGAGTTACTTATAAATAAGTGACAATTTAAAGACAAAGTTTGAAAATCTGCAACTTCAAAACGTGTTACGTCCTGAAGTTTCCAGAACGCGATGTAACTTCTATCGTAACTCGTCAAGGTGAAATTAGACAGCTTTTTGGAAAACGCGCTCCAACTTAATAAAAGTTTGTTGAAGATTATGCCATTTTGATAAAAGCTGAAATTAAGTGGGTTGGTATGAACAAAATCATTAAAAAGTCATTAAAAACAGAAACAACGAAGTCAGCAAGTAAACTTTGCTATAGTAGGAATTCAATCTAAGTCACTTTGCAACTCAACGCGCATGTCGTAGAAAATACTTGGCTGTATTAATTATGCAATATTAAGCAAAATCTTTTGTTTTCGGAAATCCGATGATTGCCGAGAGACATTTAAAAAATAGAAGCACTGCACATACTAATTCATCACAGACAATATGAAATAATGTCGTGTTAGTTACACTAATTATTACACAAGAACGGCTAAACCGATTGAGCTGAAAATTGGTAGCTGGTTAGCTCAGAACCAGGAGACGGACATGGGATACATGTTATCCCGTTCAATGGCGTAATTCCTAGGATTTGTATCTGTCAAACAGGACGAAATCGACTTAATCGTTGGTTGTCAAATATTGATTTTATTGAATTATCACAGTGCCTTTATAGAACGACGTCTGCTGGGAACAACTAGTTATGAAATAATATATTAACGTGTTTTTATACGGTAACTGAATAATCTACTGGTATATTCACCAGGCTGGGCTTAATTAGCTGTAACTAATTGAATTCTTCGCAGTTTATTAACGCCCATTAAAGTCTCAGTTATAATAAACTTTATTGAAACTCGTTATTTTTCCCACAGACTCTATATCGGGTATTTTAATTTATTTGCGCTTCCATGCTAATCATTAGCGGAATTAATGGAACTAAAATAACACAATTTGAAATAGTTATTGCACCTTAACTTTTACTCTTAAAGGAACTAGGACTTTTTGGTTTTTAAGATATTTCCTTCCGTTTAAATTGTTTCGCTAATAGCATGGCTATTTCATACTGGCCTATCTGATCAACTCGTGGAGATTCAGCTTTTGGCAGAAGAGAGTCGATTATATATGTTTATACTCTCTGAATGCATGTATTGAAAATAATTATCAAAACATATCATATAATACCCAAGCATTGCATAGTTTGTGGCCAAAAGGTCATGCATAAGTTAATGTCTATGCTGTTAATTGAATTGAACGAAATTGTAAATCAACAATAATTTAAAACACTTAAATGCTCCAGATTTGACTTAACAATAACAAGCGCAAAAACACCATTGTTTTACAAGCGTTCGATAAGATTCAAACTAACAAGCCACAATACATTTACAAGTTAGCAAGGCACCGACGATAAATTCCACCCGAGCGCCGTCCGACTCGGCGCAAACATGAAAAACAACCTAAGACGAAAACAATGATGTTGTTCTTCAACGATATTATAGCATTATTTCACTCTTATTATGAATGCAAGAGAGTACGAGTGTGTTTGCTATTGATCTGGATGCCAGTGGGTTTTCGTACAAATTTTCTTGATGATATAACCTGGACATGAAAGTAGGTGTATTGCGCACTTATTTTTGATTCGTCGTATTTCTCCGTCACGGGTTTCCCAACGCTATGTACAATAAGTTTAAGATGCTTAGTTTTTCGAAAAGGTAATTTACAGGGTCAGGACACACAAGCAATACATCGGTCATCGGCTGCAAGATATCGTTTCAAATACACAATGGACAGAGTTTTAATTGTTTATTTTTTTATCCCTACTCAGGCAATTGTGCTAGTCTCTGCCTTTGGTTCTCGGTTTACATTGTTTTGGAAAAAGATAGCTAATTAAACTGTGAAATAATTGTAAAATACTGTTAAAATTAAACCAAGATGTGAGATCTCAATAAAATTAAAGTTTGCTCATCATTTTGAGAAACAAGAGTTATACTCTTCCTCAATAAAATACAACATTTCATCATATCTTTTACAAACAACCGATAGAGCCTACAGTCTTTTAGTTAAAAAACACAAAACGTGATCAAAATATCTGATCCATCGTATTTTTGGAAGCCTACAGCGGCTACAGTCCGGCGAGTATTGTTTGCACACAGCGACGAGGGGAGCAAACAGGCTTTGTCGCCCTTACACAATTCTGTCAGTTACCGGGACGACAGGTCATATCCGGGGCGGGCGGTCAACCGCCGGTTCTATCGATTCTATTACGCTGTGCCCGACAGATTGAGGCGGTGACACATTTGTCTTATAGATTAAACATGATGCTGCAAGGGAGGGTAACTAGGGGCGACTGAAATTGCTTCTTATATGCATTTTTTTTACTGAAGGATGAACAAATATTTGGGACATCTTTACACTAAGACCTATAGGCACTACGCCGGAATAGAAACTTTGCGTGTGAAATAGTTCTAAATAAATACAGTTTTTTTTTTCAAATTTCATAGGTTTGCTCTTGACTACCCACGAACCATTCCAAGAGAAGAGTGATAACTAATACAATATGATCGTCTAATTAATGTTTGTCCTGGATGGGGATCAATCCTACGACCTTTCATACGCAGATTATGCAAGTCCTGCGTTGCACCGAAAGGCATAGGTTTGATGGGTAAATTCCACAATGAACCTTAAATTAGCCCAGCGAGAGCAGATTTTAAAATATGTGGTGGTACTCGTATCTCCTGTAAGTTCGACTTTATCACCGGCTACAGAGAGATGGGTTTGTTCCCTACCTTATCGCAAGAAAAAAGAATACAACATGTTTTCTGCAAACCTTACGAGGAACATAAATCTATCCGTAAAAAGGTAAGAAATCTAAGCTTACAAAAACTGTCCTTGTAAAAACCGAATAAATTGCCAGAACCTACCTAAATCGAGAATCAAAAATTAGAATTGGCAACTAAAATCGCAATTCCAGATTTTTCTGTGTTTTCATTAGGAGATAGGTAAATAAATTTTCTTTAAGAAAGTTAATTGATCAACATTGTCATCGGATAAGTTCAGTAATTATTTTCAATTAGACACGTAATTAAGAACTAACACGATTTAATTCATATTTTACTTTGAGTGTTTTGATGTTTCTTTGAAGTTGGAATTACAAAAGCTCTACCTACAATCGTTTGAGGTAAACATAGACAACAAGGCAGACAGACGACCTTGCAGGTAGCTTAAAACCGCGTAGGTAGAGTTTTAAGCTCATAAATCAATATTCAATGCAAGAAACAAGTATCGCTAGGTGACATTTTGTTAACCTGACAACATATCGTATGTTTTGTTTCAGATAAATAATGCAAATGACCTAGAAAATTGTAACTAATATGCGTTGTGTAACTCTTTCCTTAGTAGTTAAACTGAAATGTTGCCTCAAGATGACTGAGTTACGAAAAAATGTTGTGTGACGAAGCATTAGTCGCAAAATATTTACGTCTCTAGTGTAGAAAGATAATTCTGTTTCTGAGTTTTTACGACACTTTTTTTTTTTAAATCATTATTATTTCTGTTACTTCGCCATGTTTGCGGAATTTGCAAGTTTAAATAACCAAGACTTATTTGATTCGTATTTTGACCTTCAGAAGAAATGCTGCCTATTGATGCTAAGTAAGGGCCGGCGCCCACTATCGGCATCGGCACGCTTCAGGATTTTAAGGTGGCAAATAGCAATATACTTTACCATTATGGCAATAAAGTAGAAATTTCCGTGATGTGTTCTCGTAAAAACAAAATGCATTTGTTCTGTTTCTGTTTCGGCATTTTCTACTTTATTGCCATTATGTTAGAGTATATTACTATTTGCCACCTTAAAATCCTGAAGCATGCCGATGCCGATAGTGGGGGCCGGCCCTAAGTGAAGTTGATAAAAAACTTATTTCATGTTTGTCGAAAGTAATACTATTTATTTCGAATGTTTGTTGAGTAATTGCCTAAAATATTAATGAAATTCCTGTAGCTTACAGCAAATATGATAAACAGTACAAACATTCGGCCAATTATTTTAGGTGTCCGTATCACTCCAGACACCTACCCCAAGATTATTTTTCCTGGTAATTTTTATATCACTTTGTCCGGTTCAAGTTTATCTATCACTTAATTGGCTGAAGGGCGGCTCTGTCAATTTAGCCGGATTTGTTTCGGATATTTGTCACTGCTACGAATGGTTTTTTGGGCTCTGAGGGATTTCGACAGAGTCACAAAATCGTGATATTTTTTATCGAATAGAAGCACAAATTGCACATGTTACTTGACATGCCAAATCGGCTGTCTATAAATTAAAGAGAAGATGTCAAATTAACCCGGCGTCATGGGGGTTAAAAACTGTAACACGGACGTGGGGGTTGGGTCTATTTGACCCTGGTAAGATATGTAAATATTTTAGTCTCCAGTTGAAAGAAAAGGTTTTCATTATTACCAGCATTCATTTAGAGTTATAAGGGTTATCCAACACTAAAAAAAAAATGAAATATATAATTTTTATCATGGAAACGAGACTTTAAAAAAATATATAATATATTCTATAAAAACCGCTCAAATATGTCTTTTGCACTAACAAACTTAAAAAAAAAGGTTTAAACTACAATAAAGAAGAAGTAATACAAATAAAATAAAAATGTAAAAAAAAACTCATTTTGTATGGAAAAAATGGAGTGAAATTGTTACACCGAGTACAGGTATGGGTCTAAATTACCCATTTTCAGGTTACGGCACTTATAGCTCCAAACTCAGGCGTTTTCTGACTTATTTCAGGGCACAAACGTGTGAAGTGATTCATTAACTCCAGCTATAGGAAAAAACAGCAATGTCGGGTGAATAGTATAAAAAATATAGAAATTCTAAAAACGGCCGGGTATCTTAGACCCAACCCCCATGACGCCGGGTTAAATCCTCCTAACTAATATTATAAATGCGAAAGTTTGTATGCATGTGCGTGTTGCCCTTTCACGTAAAAATTTTGGATGGATTATAATGAAACTTTACAATAATATAGCCTGTGCATCTGAATAAGACAAAGGCTACAATTTATAAAGATATATCACTATTTTTCTTAACCGCGGCCGCGGCCGCCAGCGACTTGTTCCGCGTGGACATGACAATAAATAAAATAGGCTGCATAATTAGGCAGTTAAATAAGCACAGAAATAACCAATTCCAAGCGCTTTGCAAATAAGGTTAAAGCTGATGGGTAATTTAATGAAAAATCCGTAAGTAATTCTACTTTACGAGTTAGCTCAAGGGTCCCAGTTAATTCGTGATCACTTGACCGCAATGCAGGTCTGCTGGGACACCACTGATTTGTCGAACTCGGCGAAAATTTACGACGAACTAATTACCACCGAAGCTGGAAATTTTATATGGCCGTAAAATACGAAAGCGGTGATTTTTAGTTAGAATAATAAATGGAGTTTTAAACTTGATGTTTACAAGCTGGAAACTGGTGCAACATTATACGAAAATTGTAAGATTAATAATATTTAAAGTATCATACTTTTACTTATCAGCATCCGTGATACTACAAATCCTCCATAGTTGTGACTGTCTTACCTGAAAACAAATAAAAAATTGTATTAAAAGATTGAACATGAAATAACATAACATACGCTCACAACTATATCCCAAACGGGGTGGTCAGAGGCACGCAGGATGTTGCTGAAACATCCAGTACACACGTCGCTGAGCGAACATGGTGGGGGCCGAACCAACCATCGTTATACGTCTTGCTTGGGTTGAATATCGGTGTTTTCAGCACCGCAAGTTACTTAAATGAAGATAAAGTGCTGTCGCACAGAGCTCCAGCCAGATTTGAACTCGGCTCCACACGGGCACGAGGCTAGATTTTTTAACCACTGGGCCACGACAATCTCTAATGAAATAACATGGAAACAAACATAAAAATACTCCTAAAATAATCGTGTTTGATTTGTAATCAAAAACAACAGAAAAGCAAAGAGCGTAGCAACTTATAAAAACAACATTTCTGCAAGCTCTAACATACTTCGCAATAGGATCACGCGACGCTCCAGTTTCGGCGAACAAAAGCCGCCGGCAGGTTCCGTACAATCTCGCGATATACACTCTTCGCCCGCTGATCCCTAGCGAACAGTGTGTGTCAGTTGATTGGACAACGGGGCTGACGTGAGTGGATTGATTCCGGCCCCGCGAACGCGACAGGGCTGTCTTATAATCCCACTTCATTTGCGGGTGGAATAAAATAACCGCACACATACTATTTACACCCATAACCTCCGGAATTAGCCCCATGAACCATAAACAAATAGCCATAAAATACCAATTTTTATCACTTAACGGCATTATTAACAATGGAAAAAAAACGTTATCTCAAGGTCGGATAAATGCAAACAATTGGTGAGTGACTTTCTGTTTGCAACTCGCAACAAATAGTGGAATCAGTAAACACCAAACAGTTCTTTCAGGTAGCAGAAACAACCAAAGATAGCGAGGCATTGTGCATACTTACATAACTATTTTGGATTACTAGGCAGATAAAATAGTACTCAAATACTTAAGTGTTATAGTTCGATGTTGCATTGCAACTGTCCATTATTATCCATTTGACCTATTTTCAAACCATTTGATTAATCCTGCAACTGTCAGCCGTATACACAGGTAAACCTTTCTATAATGGAAATTCGACCATTGTTATATAACACAGTGGGCACTGAGTTATACTCAAAGGAAATCTATTAAAACCATGCCTCCCTGAATCCCTATTCTCTCAAGATTAATGACCCCAGCCACTCGAGTTAGCTAAAGATCGACAACCCTGCGGAACCACCCTAGTTACCCCCGTGAATTTCACCGACAAATGTTATTACTGAAACTATCTCCATCGCTTATTGACCTACATCGGAAATTATTTTCGCAGCACTTTAACGCAAATATAACACGCGAGGTGTTAAGAATTAATTCTCATGTTGCTGCTATAATGCTGATATTTTTGATTATAGATTCAGTAAGGGCAATTAACAAAAGGATCATAATAATTACTAATGACATTTTAAAACAGTAAGTTTTCATAATGGGTACCATTGCATGAATACTTCATGTTTAGCCTGCCTTCAGAATGCTTAAAAATAGAACTATAGAGTTTTAGGCTTTTGCACCAAAATGACCGTATTGCTTTTCAGGGGAAAGCATTTTCGTTGCTTCAAAGTGCATAGAAAGTCACTTATCGCTATTATCTTGCAAAAGGTAACTATGCACTAAAATGTCTCAAGAGATTATTATGAGATCTCAGTAGTTACGAGTACTTTACCAAAAATATACTTAAACGCAGATACCTATATTCAACTCGCGCTTATAGTTGTGGGTAGTAGATATGTTTTGATTCATTTATACAGCAGATTATTGGAACTTTAAATATCAACAATGAATTTACTAAAAAACTATACCTATTCATCGAAATAAAACAACTTTACGGATTCTACTCGCGGTGTTATATTTTCTTTCATTTTCTAACCCGACGTTTCGACTCCTTTACAGCAGTCGTGATCACGGGATGACAAAGATGTTCTATGTCACAAAACAGTACAAAATTTTTTAGCAACCCTCACTTAACTACCGTCATTTCCACTAACATTATTGGAAATGTTCCTATCCACGCAGTACGAACTAACCGTATCCTGAGACCTCACAGTATTGTGCTGCCCTCTGGGATTGATCAAGCGTATAACAGGCTCCCAAGCTGGTGGTAAATTCCAACCATCCTCACGATTGAAATTCGGATGTTTTTTAATTTCAATAGCCTCTCGCAGCATCCTTGGTAAGTAACGATTCTCCCTAGCAAGGACCTGCGGTTTATCAAATCGTATGAAATGGTTGGGCTTATCAAGGGCATGTTCACAAACTGCTGATTTTGTAGATCTCCTATTCTTAATATCACCTATGTGTTCTTTGATACGCGTCCCTATGCTTCTTTTGGTTTGACCTATATACGAGAGCCCACAGTCACAATCAAGCTTGTATACACCCGCTGTTTGAAGAGGAATATTACACTTAACAGGTCTTAAAAATTGATTAATCTTCTTCGGCGGCTTAAAATAAGTTTTAATAGAAGCACGCTTCAAGATGTTCCCAATCTCAAAGCACCGCGACGTCGCAGAAACCGAGTGAAACCAGCCACAGTTGAGCGTCAGCCTGCTGTTTTGCCATATTTGAAGGGTGTCACTGACAAGATTGGGAACATCTTGAAGCGTGCTTCTATTAAAACTTATTTTAAGCCGCCGAAGAAGATTAATCAATTTTTAAGACCTGTTAAGTGTAATATTCCTCTTCAAACAGCGGGTGTATACAAGCTTGATTGTGACTGTGGGCTCTCGTATATAGGTCAAACCAAAAGAAGCATAGGGACGCGTATCAAAGAACACATAGGTGATATTAAGAATAGGAGATCTACAAAATCAGCAGTTTGTGAACATGCCCTTGATAAGCCCAACCATTTCATACGATTTGATAAACCGCAGGTCCTTGCTAGGGAGAATCGTTACTTACCAAGGATGCTGCGAGAGGCTATTGAAATTAAAAAACATCCGAATTTCAATCGTGAGGATGGTTGGAATTTACCACCAGCTTGGGAGCCTGTTATACGCTTGATCAATCCCAGAGGGCAGCACAATACTGTGAGGTCTCAGGATACGGTTAGTTCGTACTGCGTGGATAGGAACATTTCCAATAATGTTAGTGGAAATGACGGTAGTTAAGTGAGGGTTGCTAAAAAATTTTGTACTGTTTTGTGACATAGAACATCTTTGTCATCCCGTGATCACGACTGCTGTAAAGGAGTCGAAACGTCGGGTTAGAAAATGAAAGAAAATATAACACCGCGAGTAGAATCCGTAAAGTTGTTTTATTTCGATGTATAGTGTTCGCGTAAATATTAGAAATCATTATATACCTATTCATTTATTTAAAAACAAAGCAGAGTAATGAATAATAGGACAGAAGTATCCTCAATGTCGTTGGAAATGTGAATACTTTATTATTTCATTAAGTATTAATTAAATTGACAAATTGAACACCGCTTATCTATGTCTTTTAAAATGTTACATTCCTAATGGACTCATAAATTGGCTAAGTCAATTCGTATAGCTCACGGATTGTGTATGGGACAAGGGGTGAACACGAAAGCGGATGAAGCGAAAAAACGCAAACAGCCCGTATCAATTCCACAGGGCCAACTGACAAAGTCGAAAACTAGATATGTGCCATTATAACTCCGACCAGCACTATACTGAACGCTCATAGGGGAAAAGTTGGATTTTCCTTATTTCCATTTTTACTTATTGTTTCTTTCCTTTAACTTTTTTCCACTGTGGAAAGCCGAGGTGAGATTCGAACAAAATATTCACTTTATAAATAGTATTTTTGAAATCGAAACACACATTTCTGTGGCGAATCTATTAAACCAAACGACAGGAAGTATTTAATTGACTGTAGAGTTTTGTGTCAAACAGCTATTTGGAAACAAGCGAAGAACACGCTGAACAATCTAAAAACAACGTCCACATCGTTTCTCACTTTGATAGCAGTGATATGACAGAATTATTTCTAGCAGGTGCCGTCGAGAAGCGTTTGGAAAAAAGCTCTTAGGTGCTTGTGGGATAAAATATTTAACGCGACACATTCAATCCGCAACAACGTAACATTTCAATTCCATCAAACATAGGGCCCCACTTTGCCGAGTCACCTGCGTCGCAAATCTCGACCATGTATCAAAAGCGTAACGAATAAATCACGAATCATTTTACGGCGCGCGATACTAGGACGACCATATTTCACTCGGTCTCGTTTCCGCTGACGGCTTATGGGAAATATTTGTGGGTCTACTAGCACTGGCGATGTTTCACAAACTTTCATTCGACGTCGACTTTAAAGAAAGCGACTTTTATTTGACTTGATAGCATTAGGTTGCAGCAGTGATTTAGATCGTTTTTTTATTAACTCTAATCTATTTATATTTATTTGTTTATACGTTCATTTGAACTAAACAGATGCCAAGGTAAAAAGACAGCGATAATAGCCGATTTGGTAACACATTCATAATGCGAACAGCAAGGGAGTGCAATGAAGTGAAGTGAAGTGTTTCCACAGCAATACAACTGAAGAGAGCCATTTGTTAGGCAGGCATGTACCACCTTCGACCACATCATCCACAAAATTAAAACTTACACATAAACACAATTTGCTTTCACGGTCGCATTATATTATTAGCAGAAGCTAACCTAATTTGAAATACTGTTCCATGTTCCAAATAGACTGTCCTGGCCCACTAAATGATGTAATTATTCAAACTACACGTCCAATAAAAACATCACGTTAATTGGTCACCGCACGCGCTAGACGGGCGGCGCCTTTGAACCGCTATGAAAGGGCCCGCCGCCCAACGTGGCGCCGTGCATTTTTCGCGACGAATATTCAAAAATAGACGCTACGCGCTCCGCGGAAGTAATGAAGCTTGCTTTATAAATGATTTCAGTGAGTTTCTTACGCTAAATTTTATTGGAAAGGTCACAAATTTCCTCCCCCTGCAACCCACCTTCCTTCGTTGATACTGACACAAATCAAAGTACAGAAGGTGCACTCTGTCACAAGGCAAAAAAAAAACTACTGAATGTAGAGTAGAGACGTACCTACTTAAACCATTCTACATATTTGCAGTTACATTGTTTTTTTGTTTTTTTTTATAGTGGTCTTCAAGATGACCTCACTCCACCTGATGGGAAGAAGTCGTGAGGTCCAGATATGGGGTTGACAAGCACAGTAATTGGGAACTACTATTGTGAAAGTCTGTCAAATCTATAGCCTTATTTAAATAATTAGTGAATGATGAAATCCTTTTCCGTTGTATGAAATATCGTTTAAAGGTGTACCTACATACCTACATGGAATCCAAAATAGATTCTTTTTAAATAATGTTTTTTTTTGTAATTTCAATTTCAAACAGCAGTCTAAGGCTTAATTGTAGACGGTAAGTAGTCTTCAGCGCGTCATTTCCAATAAGATTCTAGTATTACTTTTGTCTGGCCATTCATTTTGGGTACTATTTGTTCGAGACCTGAATGTTCTTCTTTATTTGCAAAACCAAATGTAATGGTTCCTGTATCTTAAAGCGTCCCATCTGTATGTTGTTGTTCCGCGACTCTAACGTCTTTAAGTCGTTACTTTATCGTTTCTGTTTCGCATCTTCGCTGACGTTATGTGTAATTGCGCCGGGTATTCCCCTCAACGTGACGTTTACGTTTATTGTTTCGCTGTAAAATTACGTTATGCGTTAACAAGGCGTGGATAACAAATGACGTTACACGCCCCGCGTTGACGTCTGGAACATATGCTACAGAGTTCATGCCTTTCGATATCTTAACACTGAGGTTGATGCAAAGTATATAGCTAACTGGGTTTTTTTTTACACACGTCAGCTACCAAACTTCATCCTAAGCCGTAAGACATCCACGGCTAAATAGGGCTATATGCCTTCTTCAAAGATTCCTAGAATAGCTATCCTTTCCAAAAGGCTACTTAAATATCGTGGGCTTTATCAGTTCATCCGTCTGCCATACTTTTCCACCTTACGTTCCTGAATAATGATTTCACTCGACTTGAACATTACTCATATAAGTATAGGTAATTAGGTAATGTTGCTGTTTAAACCGAACTGATTATAAATTCTAACCACTAGGTACTAAACAAATGTAAGCTTTCAAAATACCGATACACTGTTATTGTCTAACCACTATGCGGTTTCATTTTCGAATACCAGCAAAATGAAAGCTATGAGTTATATTCTAATCCCGAAGCTAAATTCCTACCGATGTATGTGCGTCCATACCATCAGATTGCATTACACAGGTAAGCGCATCACAATTCAGGTATTAGCTCATGCATAATGCTATTTGAATTAACTACGCATATCCACCTGATTTGAATCAAAATAATGAAACATGATAACTAGAAATTGTGTGGCCAGCTGTGAATGGAAACACTGATGTAGGCAAACTGAATTAACCTATATTTCTGTAATTTAGTCACACTGTTGAGTTTTGATTGAGAAGATAAAAATAGCAAAGGAAAACCACTCGGTTAATACAACAGGCGGGTACATACTTTACTTACTTTTGCATTTTATTTAATAGCTTATCAAAATAACTGGTGGCTGGTGGAATTAACCGAAAAAGGTGAAGTTTTTTGGATTTAGTTGTATGGTTTGTTAAATAAAACTCCTTTACACTATCAATCTTCACTAGTTCAGGAAGATTTTCATTTAGAGTATTCATATTCATTCATTAATTAACTTATGTGGTGTAATGACTATTTAATATTGTTGATACAAAGCTAAAGCCAGAATACAGCTTTTTGGCAAGAAATGTAGTTCTAGTTTGGCTTGTAAGGTTTCCTTTGACCTTTGAGTATCAGATAATGGATTTCATGTGAAAGCCTAAGGCCTGGTTTTGACAAGACCGGAACGGAATTGTGGGTAACTAACCAATCAGATATGCTCATTTTGGCAGTTGACCTGGCTCAAATAGTTATACCTGGGTGGTGGCTCAAACAGATTGTTCAACTGGAAAGGCTTTTAGTGAAATCAATGAAATATTTCTGAAGTTAAGAATTTCCTGTTCAAGTTTCGTTATTTCTATGTTATGAAACAAAATCTTAACTATCAAGAGTTACTGCCTAAATAAGTATCACTTGATGCAGATGAAAGATGTGAAAATACTGTCTGGTATTAGGTCACATTTTAACGTCATCTGTTCACCTATAAGTATTTATTATCTCAGCATTTTATACAAAGGATCTCTTCCCCACCCTAATTACAAACTCCCCCCACCAACACTTATCGTCGATGACCACACATCGTTGTTTGCTTAGGACTGTTGTTTTAATGGACACTCAGAATCTTGTGGCTGTGAATATCCGCCCTTAATTGCAAAATCCAGGCCTGAACGCTGTGTCAGATTATTATTGTGACTTTGACAAACATTTAGTTAGAGAGTATGGTTTATTCTGGTTAGAGAGTCTGGCGGTTATATTTACAAATACAAGCTAACCAAATTTATAAAAAAATAACATTCATTATATTATAATAGTGCTTTGTAAAAAAATATCCATTACGAATCCCGTGAAAACATCATATTCTGGCGGCCACCTGCGTCTTCGTCCGTGCGTGGGCTTTTAGTTTTTTGCGTGATATTATAATAAGTAGCCTATAGCACAGCCTTTAGCCTCCATAATCAATGGACTATTCAGTATTTTTTTTTCAAATGCAACCAGTAGTTCCTGAGATTAGCACGTTCGAACAAACAAACTCTTCAGCTTTTATTTTATTAGTAGTATAGAGCCACAGTCCACAGTGCACTACCGCCCAGCGAACTTAGTTTCGCCTTTCTAAAGTATCAATTTAAATGAGGTGATAACATATTATGAGAGATTCTTATACGCTACAAAACTGCGCAGATGATTAGGTACTGCAAGAAAGTCACCTGGCAAGTTTTGAAAATTGATTTGTTTATTGACATTAGAAATATTTTAATTTGGAAAAGGCAGGGTAGCCACTACTCTCTTTGCGTTCAAAATCCCTACTGAGTTCCGCTTCCTGGGCGCGTATTGACTTTATCCCCAACAGTTTCCCGTCCCACGGCATCGGCGACACATATTATTCCCTAACACGTCTGAGACACAAAAGTGCTCGTCTCAACATTTACGATACATCGCCAATTCCCAGGAGCTCTCTATTGCCCAAGCACCAGCGGAACTAATGCCTTGATACTTGCTTCAGACGTTTCGTTGCATCGGGGTTGGGATCATTAATGTTAATGTAAACCGGGTAAGCACATTCGAGTTTTTAAATATTAAAATATTTACGTCTGACTTACTAAATAAAGAAGGCATGATAGGTTGATATGTAATAGAGGAGAGTGAACAAGGCGGTCAGTAAAGTGGCAGTGGTAATTGTAGCTGAGTAAACGATTTCATGGATTCTCCAATCCAATAAGTTAGAAGCAAAAATTCATTTCCAGGCACAATAGTTCATGAAATTGAATACTTTGGCAACAAAACTTCATTTTTTACTTTTGACTAAAGTCCACCCAATAATCTTTCCTTTACCTGAAAAATATTTAGTAAACCTTCATAATGTTGTCACTGAGTTGCATCTATTGTTTATTTCCGGGCTTGTGCCAATATGGTCATATGCTTTGTAGTTTGTGAAAGGTTAATTTCTCAAACCTGGCCGAGCGCACTACACGAAAAACCGATAGATAAGAATCCACAAGTTCTAGAAACCGCAGACTACAACTTCCACGCCCACACTCGAGCGGGAAACTGTGTGTTTACGCACACACACCCCCCGTCACCATGGCAACCTTGCGATCCCTCCAAAAGCGGGCAATAACTCGCGCCTGCTTAATAGGGTGCCGCGAAAATTAGGAAAAGCACCCAGCCTCGAAGTACTAGCTGATTAGAAGCGAGGAAAGCCAGATAATTGCCTAAATACTTGATGACATGACATTCCACCCCACTTCCCGCCGCAGCGCTCTCCCTAAATATTTACTTAGCCGCCATAAAGCGCAGTTTGTTCGTGTATAAAGTTTGAATTAATGACGTAAAAGTAAACACATGTTGCACTAAAAGCATTTTATGGCATTTCATATAAAACTTTAGATTGTCCACCGGTTGTGATGACACTAAAAACAGGGCAGCTTATAAAATGTACTAAACATTACAATGAAAAACATTGTAAACGTTTTTTAAATTATGAAACAGCTGGTTCAATGAAAAAATCAAGTCATTATTTATGGTGTCGCCATTTTGTGAATTGTGAAGATTTTCAGAGGCAACATAGTTATCAGAATACTTTTATTTCATTAAGTAAGAAGATAGAAATCACCTTTATACTCCTGCCCTAATCTTAGCAGCAATCTTATATTCCACAAACACCAACTTCTTTTTGACTCACAAAGTCAAGGCGCTATGGAATGAGATTCAGAACATGTTTTTAAAAGATACATTCGGATTGAACCACAGATATTACTAACAGACTAATTCCGACCAATAAAAAAAAAACAGAAAGTTCATTATTGCTTAGTCTTGTTAGTATCACTTATGACGAGGTTCATATTTTTAACTAAACTAGATTAAACACTCATGATACTATGGGCTGATCCTTCAACATTGAGTTTCAACATTTATCAAACCACAAATAAACACACAAAAAAAAAGATTTCAAAAAGTTGAATGTCAAAGAAGCCTTAGTTCATTTAAAAGTATCTTAAACCAATAGTGTTACAACACTATTAAATATAAACAAGTATGTGCTTATATTTTAGTGTAGTAGTAAAAAACTAAAATCAATATTTTTCTTTTTGATAACGTTGTGCAGAGTGTTTAAGACGGAATGACTTGCTAATGGTATTTTGTATTATATAAAAGCTTAACAGTGTTTTTGTTATTTCGTTGTTACTGTGCCTCTCTTAAATAAAATAAAGTTTAACGTAAGTGTGTCTTGGATGTGTGATTAGGATGTCACTGTCTTTATACATGTGTACAAAGGCATTCATATCAACCCTTACCAAACCATTGCAAAATGGGTCTTAGGTCAGCGGTATAAGATACCTGGTCTCTATGTGAAGGTTGATATGAACATACAACACTTTAAACCGGTCGTCTTGTAGTTTATTGCTCTAATAAGTTTTATCTGACTGTTAAAGAATCAGCCCTTAATTTTTAACCATCCATCTACTTAACAAACATAAGCCAGACTCTCTTGTCACGGCTCGACTTTTCTAGTATCTTGAACGAAATAGTCAAGAGACACACAGGTTGCTATCATGATAAACGTTACATTCAGGAGCTCAAATTTCGCCTAGCGAGTTCAAAACCTATTTTAAAGCAATACGCAATAAAATAGTACGACAGTTAATATGGTAGAATAATCCCTACAGCACGGCATTTCTGTACCGCGGCAGTAGTTTGGGAAGCTACCGCAATAAGTTTGAAAGGATTTCGAGACGGCACCGAGGCATCAAACGAATTTCTTGATTGAAACACGGACGGTAAAGAGTTTCTTGAGGAGTGAGTAACGTGAGATATTACTTACGGAAGTGCTATTTGCAGGAATCTCAAATCCTCTACGTCAAAGTTTGTCAATTGTTTTGACTGATACAAGTCAATTACTGCCAGCTAGGGTTTCAGAAACACGAACGGAACGGAGAGATAAATTACATTTTCATATTTCGGCATCAAATTGAAAATGAATGATTCCCAACTTATGCGGTTTTTCACAATACAAATGTAAAGGTAAGTATAGACAATCTGGATACTGACAAACCGAAAATTGATAGTGGCAGTCCGCAGTATCCGTTTTCAGGGACCACTACTCAACAGTAAAATTGAAACAGTTAAAAAAAACATTGAACTTTTTGTGGCTTCATTTATCACTAACAACACGATACAAACTTGAAAAACTGATGATCCCAGAATCCGTGAAATATTGTAACTTAGGTAATATTATAGCAATAGGTAAGTACTCAAATTTTCTAGTTTCTCTTATTCCTTCCTACTTTCTTATCTAACTAAGTACAGTGTATTCTTACCCTAGCGTCATTTTCCCGTCCGTTGAACCTGACCTTTAAGGTGAGCACATTATTGGTGACATTTGCACGTCCGCCCATACATAGTACAGCTGGCTACGCGTCAAACTGGACAAGAGTGGGAAAATCATCTTTATGCCTTGAGCATAAGATCGTACATTTGTCAAAGTGTACATACGACCACGCTGATTCGCGCGTTTCGATTGGCCACACTCGTTATGAAACTATCTGAGGATGACACTTTGGTACCTTTATGTTTTTGTAACCAAATTAATACATCAATTGGAACGTATACCTGTAATGTTTATGTACAGATTAGACCATTATATCAATGAGTGAGAACCCCAAGAATTGCGCAACTATAATAACACAATTTGTAAATATTAAAAATTGAAACTTGGATTGTTACATTACTCTCGGTGAGGTAGCAGCGCTTTAACCTTATAACTCCCAATGTTTCAATTTAAGAACATTTTTTTATTACTGAACTACGAAAACATCACTAATAGAACGTAATTTAAACACATGAAATTTTAGGACCATTATGCCTAAGAGGGCTTCCTGATAAATAAATAAACCCTTTGCCACCAGGTTGTCTGGTGTGAGTTACAAACAAAATTAACATAAGTACTGAAAACACTACTCCTTGCCTAACCTAGGTATAGAGTACTGCATGAAATACCTAAATTAACGAAGTGAAGGAGTTAATTTTCTTACCAAAATGAGCAGAGAGTGGCTCAAATTATCCCTCTCCGGTGACGAATGCTAGTGCCTCGACAGCGTAATACATTTCGCGAGCTATTGAGACACAAGATGGATTAATTTCAGCGAGTCAAGATCCGTCTGCCGAGTCCGCTTTAGGATCCACCGTTCTCCAGAATACTACTTTAGCTCGCGTCCGGACTAAGTTTCAATTGAAACTAGTCTGAGGAAGGGATACAGTTTGACAAGAGATTTGCGGCTGAATCCAGCTGAGTTACCCACGTTAAATGACAGAATGCGCGGGCCGTGCACCACAAGATAAGCATACTTCGATTGATTGAATTGGGAACGGTATACGGGATACGTTGATGCTCGGATTATGTTGGATAAATAACCGAAATTGTGATGGAAGCCCTGAATAAATTAATTCTGTTTAGGGATGAAAAACCTATTTCAGGTAATTTGAATCTCATTTGAAATTAGATCACACTCGTATTAATCAGAGAATACAAACATCGATTCAGAAGACATATAATAGTAGATGATGAATTTGAAATATTAACCTAATACGACTTTTAAACACCTGAATGTAGAACGATGAAGGGCACCACATACTTACTTACGTCTTATTGCAATCCACGGATGCGTAAAATATAGGTACATAAATGAACTGATAACCGTAGCAATTCATCTTTAACACCAAAACCACCAAACTCCAAGCTGAAATATAGTGTATATATCAACGATAAAAGATGCACAGATCTCTATAGTCTATCAAATAATTCTCAACGGAATCCAGAAGGAGTTTTCGTAACTTGAATAATTTACACATTTTTTTTCATCAACTCATCGATTCTGCTCGCGAAAAAGTGTTTTATGGCGTGTTCCCTTTTCGGCCTTTTCATTGAGCGGAGGAAGGAAGGGCGTCTTCCTTTGATAAAGTGAAAAATAGCACCTTCAGTAACTCGGTTCACCCTTAAAGTAGTAGCTACAGGCTTGGTCTTTGTGCGAGAAAGTCCCAACGAACCTTTGGCTGTAGCGTCTTTATCGTATCTTGGAACCTCGTCAATCTACAAAGCCGAAATAGCTTTACCCATTCATCTATGTGGTAACAAAACTTGATGGTACCTACATAAAAAAGTTTGTTTTGGGGCTTTTGAGACCTGAAAGCTTAGATAAGCTTAGTACTTGAGTTGCTACGAGTATCTGTAAATGATTTGACATAAAACAGATGCTGCATTCCAATTAATCGATTTTTCACTTGCTTTTGCAAAAAATGGTTCAAAAGTTTAAAACTAAATTCAGTTTTCTAAACTGAATGGACTCCTTATTCTTGAACCCCTTTCTTACTAAGGCTTCGTTACAGAAAAAGGTAAGTTTAGAAATGATTGTTGCAATGTTTTTTTAACTTTCTTGGACTTTAACAGGAAACAAATAACAAAACTACGGTATTAAAAAGTGAGAAACAAAATGTAGTCGTCTCAGGAACTTATGGGTATTTAGTTTGTAGTCTGCTTTGCGAAGTGGGGAAACTTACAGGAGGCTTTGTGAAACTTGCCGTAACTCCAAGAAAACAAGCCATAAATATTGTTTTACTGTCGCAGGATAAAGTTACTTTGCTCAATACATAAGTTCGAAGATTTTAATTACACACTGAATGCTAAAAATAGCTATAGCATATTACATAATCATTTAAAGATTTTTGCAACGATCTTATTGAAGCTTAAATTAAACAGAAGATTTCGATGTAGTTAGTGCCGACATGACGTAGATAAAATATTCGGGCCAAAAACTACCAAATGCACAACATTCAAGTGAAATTTCCTGAAAATAGTTCTTGGCAAATCACCTGTTGTACTCACATGAAAAACTAAGCGCCAGAGACATCTATTCCTTCACATCAAAAGCCAACTGTATTTTAGAAAAATTTAGAAAGAAGTGAGCGCTTGTAACAACCTCCTGTGAACTTAACTCTCACTAAAAGGGGAGTGTCTGCTAGAGTCGTGCGGACAACTGAGTTGGCTCTTTGTAACTCGGCCGGTAAACATACTCGTCCTGTCTGGAGCCGCTCAGCAACGCAAGAGGCCAGCACTAAACGAAACTTGCCACATGACAATGGACTACTCAAAACTTTCGGCTTTTACACTGGTATCGCACCTTGGGCAGTCCGAATTCAATAATTCCCTAAGTATTGTACAGTCATTTGAGGCTGAAAGATGGTTTGCCACAGAGAGGCTGATAAACACTAGGAAGAGGCGTGTGTTAGGTAAATAAAATTCGGTTGAAAACAACAAACACTAAAATGAATACCATGATTTGGATGAAATACACTGTCGTGTGTCGTCATGATATTACTCCTAAGTCCACACTCGGTATGATGTCACCGTACCCATGAAGGACAGTGACGCCGGTCCAGCGGGCACTGGAGGGTTACAAGAATAATAACAATCATTCCGTTCACTACCTCTTTGACTGATGCTCCCTTTCGGTCACCCGGTAAACATACTCGTCCTGCCTGGAGCCGCTCAGCAACGCAAGAGGCTACAGCACTAAACGAAACTTGCCACATAACAATGGACTACTCAAAACTTTCTGCTTTTACACTGGTATCGCACCTTGGGCAGTCCGAATTCAATAATTCCCTAAGTATGGTACAGTCATCTGAGGCTGCAACATGGTTTGCCACAGAGAGGCGTGTGCTTTGTAAATAAAATTTGGTTGAAAACAATAAACACTAGAATGGATACCATGATTTGAATAGAATAAAGAAGAACTAATGGAATGAAATACACTGTCGTGTGTCGTCATGATATTACTCCTAAGTCCACACACGGTATGATGTCACCGTACCCATGAAAGACAGTGACGCCGGTCCAGCGGGCACTGGAGGGTTAAAAGAATAATAACAATCATTCCGTTCACTACCTCTTTGACTGATGCTCCCTCTTGGTCACCCGGTAAACATACTCGTCCTGTCTGGAGCCGCTCAGCAACGCAAGAGGCTTCAGCACTAAACGAAACTTGCCACATAACAATGGACTACTCAAAACTTTCTGCTTTTACACTGGTATCGCACCTTGGGCAGTCCGAATTCAATAATTCCCTAAGTATGGTACAGTCATCTGAGGCTGCAACATGGTTTGCCACAGAGAGGCGTGTGCTTTGTAAATAAAATTTGGTTGAAAACAATAAACACTAGAATGGATACCATGATTTGAATAGAATAAAGAAGAACTAATGGAATGAAATACACTGTCGTGTGTCGTCATGATATTACTCCTAAGTCCACACACGGTATGATGTCACCGTACCCATGAAAGACAGTGACGCCGGTCCAGCGGGCACTGGAGGGTTAAAAGAATAATAACAATCATTCCGTTCACTACCTCTTTGACTGATGCTCCCTCTTGGTCACCCGGTAAACATACTCGTCCTGTCTGGAGCCGCTCAGCAACGCAAGAGGCTTCAGCACTAAACGAAACTTGCCACATAACAATGGACTACTCAAAACTTTCTGCTTTTACACTGGTATCGCACCTTGGGCAGTCCGAATTCAATAATTCCCTAAGTATGGTACAGTCATCTGAGGCTGCAACATGGTTTGCCACAGAGAGGCGTGTGCTTTGTAAATAAAATTTGGTTGAAAACAATAAACACTAGAATGGATACCATGATTTGAATAGAATAAAGAAGAACTAATGGAATGAAATACACTGTCGTGTGTCGTCATGATATTACTCCTAAGTCCACACACGGTATGATGTCACCGTACCCATGAAAGACAGTGACGCCGGTCCAGCGGGCACTGGAGGGTTAAAAGAATAATAACAATCATTCCGTTCACTACCTCTTTGACTGATGCTCCCTCTTGGTCACCCGGTAAACATACTCGTCCTGTCTGGAGCCGCTCAGCAACGCAAGAGGCTTCAGCACTAAACGAAACTTGCCACATAACAATGGACTACTCAAAACTTTCTGCTTTTACACTGGTATCGCACCTTGGGCAGTCCGAATTCAATAATTCCCTAAGTATTGTACAGTCATCTGAGGCTGAAAGATGGTTTGCCACGGAGACGCTGATAAACACTGGGAATTATGTGTGTGCGTGTGTTATATAAATAAAATTTGGTTGTAAACAATAAACACTAAAATGAATACCATGATTTAAATAGAATAAAGAAGAACTAATGGAATGAAATACACTGTCGTGTGTCGTCATGATATTACTCCTAAGTCCACACTCGGTATGATGTCACCGTACCCATGAAAGACAGTGACGCCGGTCCAGCGGGCACTAGAGGGTTAAAAGAATAATAACAATCATTCCGTTCACTACCTCTTTGACTGATGCTCCCTCCTGGTCACTACATGCCGAGGCAGATCTAAAACTCTGTGCGACTCGGCCGTTGTAAAGACCGAGTGTGGGTTACTTTTAACCAAAATGATCCACCTGTGCTCGGGGTATTTTGCTGGCGTAAGTAGCAGACGTTACGACATTTTCAACTCAAAATGTAGCGTCGGCTTATTAGTTAATAAGAAGGACCCAGCAAGGTTGTGCATTGTACCTGCTCAATTAGGTACTTATGTTAAAATATTTTTACTCATTGTGATAGCACAGCCATATTAAACAATTGAAAATAGTAATAATCCAAGAATTGATGACCAGTAACAAATTACTGACAGGTGATAAACAATCAATCATAATAATCACTAATAGCACGAATACCATCATCATTAGGCCAGACGTCTGGCCTGGCGCAAAAAAATCGCCTCACAAAAGCAAGTCATCACAGTTTCGTGTGACTAGAAACAATTTATAATTCATGCACCAGCACCGTACGCTACGTAGAACAAGTGTCGTCATCAAAAGCCCTCATGACTCGCAGGTTAACAATGCGCGCCCCGCCCCGCCCTTTGACCCGCTTGACGCTTTGTCGCCCGGAGGACAGATGAGACGGTGCCACAGTATAATCTTACAGTAGGCTATCTAAGGCTGCCTGCCGAGTTATTAGCCTAGCGTGCACACAGACACGCGGCACAGCCCGTCCGTACTGCCGATGCCGCCTCCCTATGCCTCTCTATTTTATGCTAGCGTGTGCGGGAAATTGCGTGTGCGTGATATCGCGACACGGCGTGCGACGCGCACGCACACATTCAAACCGAGAGTGGCACGTTTGTATGTAGATAGCTTACTGTATGGTTTATACTGTGACGGTGCCCCGCGCCTATACTTCTATACACGTGTAAGCCGTTAATTACGGAAAAAAATGAAACAAATGACAAACGGACGCGTTCGTTTGTCTTCTACGTGTGTACTTGTACTACGCAATGATTTACGAGTAGGAGTAGCTTGCAAGGCCGGAATACATTAAGAGGAACAATGTTTACTTAGATGAACGTATCTTAATATGGTGGCAGTGGGCAGATGATGTAAATACTAACATCAAGAATGTGTTGCTGAACATTTTCTGGATCGATATTCATTCTGATCAGTGCATTTCACGATTTCAATACATAATTTCATTAAAATATTGTATAATACTAGAAAACTTACTGTCAGCAAGAAAAATAAAGTTACAACCTTACCGTCGAATACAATTTTAGTACACTGATATAGAGAATCTTACTGAACACTATTAAAATCAAAGCCTAGTTTACTTATTCTTAAATACACCACCTGCATATTTCTCTATCAACTGTCTCAATGTAGGTATCATGCTTTTAACTCGACATCGTTATTTTCTAACATTACAAAATACAAATATCTCATGTCCCGAGAAACTTCTCTAATTAAGCAAAACTCGCGAAAGGCAATGCAGTCTAGACATTCAAGTGTACGAAACAACACTCGTTCCTCCAGCGACGCGAACCTACGCAGTACAATCAAAAAGAGACGACACAACTTCCATGACCCACCTCGTTATCTTTCAGAATTGAGAAAATTCATTTTCTCAACAAAAAAAAAATACCACCCTCATGTGTGTTATGCTAAAGCATTAAAGTCTAAAATCAAACGCAACCGAAGTTAAGACGGAATACACCCGACTTCCCGATTCTTTACTCCTCTCAAAGACCCGCTCATGCGAAAATGTTAGCCGATTTCAAAATCATAAGAATATCTCAAATTACGGAAACTGCTAACAAGATTTTTGCCCCACTTAATTAATGAACCCTTAAGCGTGGCGAAATAAAATTAACGTCATAATATTTTTATTCAAACAGACCTTTGCTAAGCACATTTTTATGAAATCGTCAGACCACATTGAATTTAATTGGGCTACTCACAGGATATTTATTTGCTAAAACGTTAACGAGCTTCCGAACGATTGATCAGGAAATTTACATAAAAATTGATTTACAGTCCACCATGACAAAAAAAAAATACATTGCCACCATAACTTGAGCTCTAATTCTTGTGATCTTGGACAGTACTTATGAAGTCCACAGGCTCACTTACGCTTGACTGCAAACAAAAAGAGCAAACCATATTACCCCGGTTCCTCATTCTTAATTGTTACGTTACATGATTGAACATTGCTGTGTGTGCCTGCAGAATATTTATCGCAATTATGGCCCTTATTTCTTTGATTCAACTGCTCTCAGAGAAAGCACTACAAATAATATGACGCCAGGGCTAAATTCTCTAAAGAGTTATGTTCATAACATTTTTGCAAGTGATTGTACGTTACGTTCACACCACAAACCAGAAATATGACGATTGTGTGAACCTAGTTCGTGAAAATAAAACAAAATTTTCTTCAAGAAGACAATCCAATCCGACATTCATATCACGTGTGACAACTTGATATCATATTTGGTGGCGACAAAAAAAACGAGTTTCATAAAAGACCGTGGGGACGCGAGAAGAATACAAATCGTACCCAAGTGATGACTAGGAACAATGCTATTAATTTTACTGAGCATCAACAGTTTTTTAAATAAAAATATTTTTATTCAAAGGCAAGCACAAACAGTTTACACATTACTTTTGTTTATTGTACTCATTAAAATGACCTTAATCCACTTGATGGGAAGCAGCAGTTAGGCCCAGATTTGGGGTTGATAAGTACAGTAATTGAGTTATTACTGCGCTGGTCAATTTCCCCTTGAAGGCCTGTAAATACCTTTACACATCTCGCTTAAAAAACCCAGGATTATAGGAAGAAGGGAACACATGAGCTGGAAGAGCGTTCTACGTCTGGATAGCATGACACAGCAAATCGAATCACCGAAACTTTCGGTGGACCTATTGTTGTTTCCTCAACTGGCATAAAAACCTGGAAGTTCGGCCTTCGGCGCTCTCCGCAGTGGCTCTGCCCACCATACAAATTGGCCAATAAGGCTAATTCACATAAGGAAATTCACCTACATTTATTAAACACAACGTGCAAAATGAATATGAAGTTATTTAAGATATAGGTACCACCCATAAAATAGATCAAAATACGTGTCGAGAGTAAACATCATGCTTCAATATCGAACATAAACAGTAAACTAATTTTCCAAGCTCGGTAACGGCACTATCAGCGACTGTTATACCCAAGTATTTCGTCCGCAACACAAGTATCATAAGTATAGTCCCGAGCATTTCAAGTTATTTTATCTCACAAATATAAATCCGAAATATTTCCCACGTTTTTGTTACAGTTACTGTCTGCTGGAAATATAAGTCATTGAACAAAATTATCGTGTGAATTATCACGATCTTGTTTGCCTTCAGAGAATCTAAACAATTTAATTGAGGTGTTTAAGTAGATTGGTTTACGAAGCCAGGTGACTGAAATGCTTTATAACAAAGTTGCATTTATAAGAACAATAACCGTTCACGGAGGTTTAAGGTATTTTAACAGCAGTGTAAGATTTACATTCATTTTATGTGTTTTTTACCACTTTGCACGCTACGAGTGCATTCAATGAAATTCTATTCAAAAATTTCCTAGTCCATTTTATAGTTAGTGCTTAGGTTACACATTAGGTACATTTGGATTAAATCTTTTCATTTAACTCTATTAAAATCAAGTGTCATGGGACGGCTCATGTGTTTCGTTAAAGTAAATCTAGTTAATAGCTGCTGAAAGCACCTGGTGTGTTTAATTTTAAGTTCACAACTTAAAAATATAAACATTTGTATCAATAGTAACATATAATCAACACAAACGTTTGTCCTCTAAGTTATTTTTAAACTCTTTGAAGATCTGCAACCACCCATTCCTTGCAATAATAGAGTCACAAAGAATATTTAATTAAACAGTTAACTACACAATGGCTGAGAGCGAAGGGCCGATTCGTATCATTGTCCGATGCCCAGCGGAGGCCTAATTGACAGCTGCGACAGAATGGAACCAATCGACAGGTTTATTGGGTAATCAACGCTGCCCACTCATCAGACATCATCAGCAAACAACGCGCCTCGCATACAAACACTGTAGGACTTAATGTGGTTGCTAATGACCGGTAAAAAACAACGAAAGTAAAAAATCAACAAACGAAAAACAGTAGTTACTTGCTCGTTACACGTTAAATTGTTCAGTCCGATGACGTTATCAGAGCTCTATGTTAGCATTAGTCATTCACAAAAAAAACTAACTACTTACATGAAGATATAACTCTGTAGGTTAGTTATTTATTATTCTTTGCTAAAGCTAGCCTAGTAATAATTCCTATGGCTTTCCTTCCATGAAAAAGTTAATATTTTAAAATTGCAAAAACATCAGCCCCTTGTCGTTTTTATTTCAGACATAATTTTCAAACATGAAAAAAAAAACCTTATTATGTATCCTTTTGTAGGGTGAACCACAGCCTGTATAATTAATCATTCAAATCTGAACGTCAATAAGATGGTGTTCCTAAAAATAGCAATTTGTCCCAAAAATAGCTGCCTTTAGATTTTTTTAAAAAGCACTTCAGTTGGAGGCGGTAACTGATTATGGTCAATACTTTCATAAACTTGCTGAACCGTCACACGTCGTTATGACAAAGTACAACAGTCACTAGTCAAATGTCCTGAAAAGTGGTAGTCAACAGTGAGTCCAGTTTACATCTGTCTAAGCCTACAGAGTGGCGTTTGATTACGCTTGAGTTTTCTGAAATTATACAATTTCCTTATTTTAAAAGTATCAGGAAGCTAAAACATCAATGAAATTCGCAAAGTCGTTCTAAAGTTATGCCGTGACCAAGAAAACGACCATATATAAATAATGGCACACCCCACACGCAGAGTGCGTAGGTAGCAGTGGCAACCACGCCAGCCACAGAGAGGCTTATTGAAAATTTCCCGATAATTCATTACGGCATGATAAATGTTCCGCGCAGCGCCACCATTCAAAACGATCCCTTTTTACTTTAACAGTGATACGCAAAAAGGGTGAACCGGGGACCGAAGTGGGAAAGGGGATGATATAATCAATCTAGGGTTGTCCCCGCCGGATGCGTATTCAAGTGAGTTGAGAGGCGATGTGTGACCCTGATACCTACGACTTTGTTTGTGCGATGTCAAGGATATTATTGTAAGAATTAGCAGGAAAAGCTTTAAGGTGATTTGTAGAGACTAGAACTACATCAGTGAGGAAGAGAACTAAGCTTCATAGAGCGCAACTTGACAATACACTGTCATACATTTTGATACATTTTGTAACATCAATGCGCAATCTGAAGATAACAATTGTCTCATTTGTCCAATGCTTTCTGAAATTTAACGCGATTGTGATGGTTTTCGTACTGTAAATAATAAATTTCAATTCCATATACACAATGTTGGAATAATTGTTTGAAGTGCACACTTCTCTGGAAGTTCTCCATTTAAGTCCGCTCTATGAGCCTCAATGTGGCTTTGACATTATGCTATTCAGATCCAAGTTAACTGATATCCTAGGACATAATAAGATAAGATATACCTCATCTCAGAGGCATTGGGATTAGACTATTAGGCCTGGCTTCGTACAATGGGCTGGAATGGACATCGCAATACAACATCGATTGTGAGCGGGATCCACGTTGACTATATCTCGCATGATTAATCACTTACTAGCTATCTGGTAATTATATACCTACCACCCCCTTGTCTCTTAGCACCAGACAATTCAATACAAACAGACTCATCTTAGTAATGAAGTAAGGACCTATTTAGATTTGAAAATTATCCGAAACAATTGGCTTGTGATGGAAAATACATCCTAACTTTTTTGACAAGGAAAAAGGTGAATTTAAGCACGTCGGCGAATTGCAAGCTTCTGAGTATTCCGTTCGACATAGGGCATAGAAGCATAGGGGATCATGAAAAGGGATTTTCAAAGAGCAGGCGTTTGGAGTATAAGACATTTCGTGATTCAGTTTTTTTGCGAATAGGGCGTTTTGCAATCCAGACCTTTTTCACATTTGTTTTTGCAAAGCGAGCGTTTTGCGGATAAACCGTTGGAAAAGCCTATACAAAGGCTAAAAATAATGCAGCTATTTGAAATATGTAGCCTGCACACCCGACAGAAAGACATAGCGAGAAAGAATTTGCCCGGAAATATAGCAGGCCAGTTCAATCAAAAACGGGATTTACAACACACAACTGCGTCGTTGCGCTGCCAGTGCAACAATTCGACGTTTGAAATCAACATTTCGCGCGACCGCACGCCCTGTGTGTGCTTCCAATAAAATATTCAGATTAGTTAGACTAGTGCGGTGCGGCGGGCGCGCGCGTCGCGTACGCAAATAAATCACTGCGCGCGCGCGACAGCGGTGCGTCCACACGCATCACTCACTGCGACGGACGTTTTGGACGCCACGATCTCACACTAATGCGAGCCAAATGCTTTTAAATATTCTTTTGCCTTTAATTTCTTCATTTGAAAAAAAGAAACATTATTTTTGAAAGGGGTTAAAAGGGTCAAAATTATGTTTCAGTTTTTATTTACCTTAATAACTTATATTATTATTAATACTTTAATAACTGAGCGTTTAACGCAAATATTTTCGCATTTCAAGAGATACAATAGATAGCTTAAGTTTAACGAGATAGTGTATAAATATAACGCCATGTACTTGCCACGAACAACATCTTATTTTACTGTTAGTAGTTTGAACCTTCAATTTGCGGCTTGGTCTCTACTGATCGACAGAACTAAAATGCCATTTAGTTGTCGCTGAAAGCGTTAACGGTTTCAATGTTTATTTGTGTTGATATAACACTCAATAAACGCAACAGCATTGTATGTAGCATTGAAAATAAAAAATACTCAAAAATTGATTTATGATACAATATTGATACAAATACAAACAACTTAATTGACTTAGTCCTCACAGATAAATCTCTCTTGTCGAGCCAGCTAAAATCCTGAGCGATAGATGTGAACACAGCTTAACGGCATGCAGACAATTCCCATCGAAAACACGTCAGTGGCGCTTCGACGAATTGTTTGCTCGAGTGACGTTTGCTCGCTTCGAAAATCGGATGGGCGGCGCGACGCCTGCCCCGGTCGAGATCGAGATCAGCTTTCATAGTTGCAACTTTAGTGACTTTGTAAACTTGTTATCACGTTATTGTACAACTTTGTGGTGAGTTGTTAGAATGGTTTACCATACATCTCCCGTTTTGGTTGATACTGAATAAGAACACTGGGTTCGAATTTAGAACTTCTCGACCGATACGATTAATTTCACTGTCCAGTTCATTTTTGAATAGAATATAATATAATAGAATAGAGGACGTTTATTTGGCACATCCAAATTTAATAAAATACAAAAATTAGTAGAGAAATACAACTTATATCTAACAAATGAATACTAAATTATGGTGCCAAATAGGCCTTCGCTCAGCATTTGTCGGAGCAGAATGCCACGACGCAGATTTTCTGCGAATGCCTTTGTAGACAGATGCGCAAAACCTTACATAGAAATATCATTTTAAATAAATAAATTAACAACATACATTTTGCACATAAAGGCCGGGTTAGAAAATAAGTAAAGAAATTGAGAGAGACTTTTGCTGGGTTCTTCTCGGTTGAAAGAACCTTACTTATAAATTTCTTTAAAAATATTATGAAACGTATTGAAAAAAGAGTATTCGTTGGCAGCGCGGTTCTAAACAAGGTCGGGAAAACTCAGTTCAGTATTTTTCAAAACATTTTCTGTTATCACAAATCCGATTCAGCAAGCGAGGTGAAGTGATATTGGGTGTAGCGATAACCTGAGATCAATGATGAAGCTTCCGTATACCTATTTCTGGAGGAACGACCAACTGATAGCGCAAGATGGATGTCGTAAAACAAGACATTTCTGAAGTTTGAATAGAAAACTATAAACTTATATTTGTATACCTAAGTAAATGGTTTTTTTACGAAAAAATATAAAATGAGGGGGGATATCACATCACTGTATAACCGTTCTGTCTAAATACTAACCACGTTGCTAAGTGATTATAATATTGTTCAGTTTATTTTTCACTACAAAAATAAATGTTATCTCTCGTTTTAGCTTATGGTTATGGTTCATAATATTTTTCATGGAAACATAAGACATGGAAATAGTTAATATTTTACCTTTTTGAAATCTTGATTAAATGGGCTATTTTTCTAGACAACTTGCCAAGGATGCTTTAGTAATGTTTTTTAAAGAAAATAAGGGATGAAGTTAGGTGACATAAAAATTCTTGACCATGACTCAGTCGAACTTTTTTTTTTTTTACTAAATGTCCAATATTGATCATCATAAAAGTGACTACAATCAAAAGCATAGTTTTCTGGAATAACATAAAAAAATAAAACGCTGCGAAATTTGGTAATTTGTGAGTACAGTACATGAAAACTTAGTCAAGGGTGTCGATTTTCAAAATTTTCAAAAATATTATTATTATTACTAAACCAAGTGACATAGATTTTTTCCCTTATTTTTCCCAGAGCCGGCATGACCTAGCCTATCATCCCGTGCCCGCTTGACGTCACGTTTCGGGACACCCTGTATATATTATATTAAGGTGCTTGGCGTTTAACCCCTAATAAGGCATGGCCTAGTTAATTTTACCATTGGTTTTCGACTTCATGTCGAGGCATCAAGGTTCAAATTCAGGTGGTAACCATTTTCCCAAATTCTGCATTGGTAATGCTAAATAACAAAAAAATATTTTTCTAGCCTCTTAATATCTTAGTCTATTATTCAACAGCAGAATTAAAACTAGATCAGAATCAGGGCTAGGAAACCGTTTATTAGCGAGTTATGAAACATTTGAAAGTTGCGTTCATATGTGTAACAGAATCAGTCTCGATTGCGCTGTCTCGGGTGTTGTGTGTCGGGAATGCCGATCGTTCGCACATATCACCACAAAAAATAGACAAAAAATTTAAATATATTTGAAAATGAACGAAAAATGCCAAAAAGAACAACTGATGCTTGGCGTTTAAAATATTGCATTGGTAATGCTAAATATCAGAAAAATATTTTTAAAAATTTGATAAAACCCATCAGTAACACTATCTTAGCTATTATTTAACAGCAGAATTGAAACTAGATCAGAATCAGGGCTAGGAAACCGTTTATTAGCGAGTTATGAAACATTTGAAAGTTGCGTTCATATGTGTAACAGAATCAGTCTCGATTGCGCCGTCTCGGGTGTTGTGTGTCGGGAATGCCGATCGCTCGCACATATCACCACACGTCCATTCTCTTTGCCAATAACATTATTTGCAAATTCCTTCCAATCGTTGGTTGTCAACCAGGGCAACCACTCATAAAAACTTAGTCGGGTTTGTTACGACACTCTTGAACTGTACCGATTTCAATGGGTTTTACTTCAAACGATTTCTATTCGCGTCGAAGAGAAGAATAAACATTTGAAAATGATACATTGTTTCATTTTCATAGGTTACGATGTACGATTTGCTAAAATATGTTTAAAGAAAAAAGGTATATTAGCCATAAGTATGTATCTGTTTTAAAAAAGATATCGTTTATATTAATATAGTGAAGTTTTTATCCGCACTGAGCCCGCGTGATGGAGTATGGCTTGTTCCACCTTATATTTCAGGTGAGGCCTGTGCCCAGCAGTGGGACGTATATAGGCCGTTTATGTCATGTTATGTTATGTATTCAGACCAAATTTGAATTATCTTTTAAACTTAAAATATCAAATAGCGCTCTCATGAAATATTTCCAACGTCTACTTTCGCTTATTAGAGGATCAGGCTTCAAGACAAACTATTTTCTGATTAAGTTCTATGGAAATACTGAAGTCCGTTTTAGTACCAACATTATGTCTCTTTTAGTGTATCATGGTCACTTAAACAATAACAAGATATATGGCCTACAGCTCATTAAAATAATACTACCCATAAATACTTTAAAACAATACTTGGAAGCGACATCAAAAGCCGTATAAATCAGCACGAAATGACGGTAAATATACTAGTTGGAGGAGAAACGATAGTATCACATCACCTGAGGATCGCTATATCCGCCAAAGAATGCAGTAATGAGGGCTCAACACCACATAAATTAGATGATTCCTTGAATGTAGGTCACCTAATGACTGGCTGCACGTGAGGTGCAGAGCTCAGAATGCATGTTGTATCAACGGACTTAACCACAATTATGTTCTGAATTTGCATCACAGCTGTGAGCAAAGTTGTTTTGGAAAAATAAAAAAAAACAACAACGAAAAAAAGGGTTGGACATTTACTTAGCTTAGGTTTTCTACGCCTTAGACTACTTAGCAACGCATCCTGTCACTACGGTCAGCTGGAAAATATATATTTTTATCTTTATCGGTTATCTTAAATATTGTCTATGTGTACGAACTAATAAATAAATACGTTGCAATAAAAGCTTTGTCCTAAAATATTCTACGAGTTTATCTAAAGATATCTACTGATACTGAGTTAAATGGTTATATCGACCCTGAATACTGGCCAGAATATCAATATGTTTACGTCAAAACACCAAAAATAAATGCTGAATAGACACTGCTCTAGATCTTTATAAAATGACCGACCATCGACGTAATTCTGTCATCGGATACACAATTAGACGGCTGACGTGTCTTCACAGGCCAGACTGATCGAAGCGGCCTTCTATTTAGTAAAGTTTGACATTTTAGAAAGTAAAGGAGACTCGGCAAAAGCGATCTGTTAACCGATAGCGTCATTATTGTGGTATTTATATGGTGACACTTAAAAAAGAACACCCACTTGCGACGTGCCACCGAAATCTGACCCGGCACTTATATAAAAAAAAATGTAATGTTTGTACAGAAAATAACAATACTATAATAAATATGAGGTTTTTCCTTTAGTTAACCCTTTAATGCTACTTTTTAGAGTTTGGTCCTTACAAGTGGCTCTACGAGATTACATAATAGTAATATAGGATGGGCTTTTTTCAAGGTTTTAGAAAAAAAAAGCCCACCTTGTATTGGTGTATATGGACCAAAGTAACGTTATATCGCAAACAGAATGAAAAGTCTCATTTTTAATAAAAAAAAATAATCTGCACAAACATTTATGTTATCTAAAGTTTAATTTTTCTCATACTTAACTGTGGTCTGATTTTGGTGGCACTTCCCACGTGGATGAAGTTAAGTCGCAACCTTATCACAACAGTGTGGCTATTGACTTACGGCCCACTTTCGCCCAATCTCCTTTGACAGCTGAATACCTACATATTATGTGGATTGAGCGCATCGCAGCAAATTTGACAGTGATGAAATAACTAGTCCAGTTAATGCAATCTGCTTATATCTGTTTCCGATTTTGCGAAATTGTGAAACTGCATACCAAAATATCCCTTAATATTGTATCAATTGACATCGAATCTCTATAGTCAAATAGGCTCTCATTTTTCGCTCTGAGCTCAGTTTTGTAAATAATGTTATAAAATCTTTTCGAAACATATATCCAATTGTGCCTGTAGGTACCTACTTATTCTGAAAGGACTCCAAAAACTCGTTTCAAACTCACGAGTGGAAGCCTGTGCTGTGCTTAGTCAAAAAATCTTAAGCATACAGGATTGAAATTCAATCATCTACATAGATTCATGCTTCAGTGTTTCAAACTAAACATCTTACAACAAGAACGATATTTAAATACATTTATTATCGCGATCTCAAAAGAAGTCCTACACGACAACCACATTCCTTTGATATTATTATAACCATTATTCTTTTAGCCGTTAATATAAAAAGCAGTTGAGTTTTTTTACACAGGAAACAACAAATTATAAAATTTCTGAAACCGTGATACGAAGATCATAATTTTTTCCTCGGTTCAGAAATTATTTTACAATACTCGTTCTGCTAATAATATTCTAAATAATGCATAACAAACTTCAATCAGCATGTTTTAGGGTAGACTTTCCTTTGAAACGACTTATTTACATCACTGAAATCCATCAGCACTATACGACTTTAACACGAGTTTGATAATAATTCGTTTGATAAGAATTTAACATAGTAACGAATCGCAAATCTGTTATCGTAGCAAACGGTAATCCGAAAAATTCCAATATCATTGAATAACTTTTCTTTTGTATTCTAAAATTGTATACAACGGTATCTACTTATGTCTAAAAATATCCTAGGAATTTGGAATAAATTTCCGAAGTTAATCAGCTCATTACATGAATGAGCTCTACAATATTCGAAACGTCACCATAATATGTGCAAAAAGACATTTCTATAAGATGATGGTTGGGTTCATCTTATATCAATACACTAAAGATCATATTCCAACTGCGATGTTACGCTCGACCTGTAGCCCACTGTACTCCGGACATCGCGCGACGCATAGTAAGGCTTTTATGACTTCCTGTGTCGCGACCAAAATGTACCAAGAACATAAAAACACTGGTCCATAACAGCTAAATTTACAACCGAATTTTATTTTAATCTAGGTTACTAGGCAGACGTTCAGTCAAAAATATAAGAAACACTAACTACTTATATTGGACACTAAACATTGCCAGGTAACTGGCAACTGAAACTACAAGCAGACCATAGGCGACAGGAAGGGTAGGCAAGAAATTAATGTAAAAATCCACTTCCACAAATCAAATCGTGAACATGCACCATAAAAAGCCTTTATGAGCCCGCTTTACCTACATATATAGTCCAACTAATCTAAGCTGACTTTTGACAGCTGCCAGTATCATTAGAAATTAAACTTTAGGAAATGACAAAAGGTTTCAAGTGTTCTGTCAGGCTCGAGAGTCAAGTCACAGCTCATACAATTTCTAATGACACTGTCAGCTGTCAAAATTTATTTCTTAGATTAGTGGGGCTGTAACTAATCAAAGGTTTTTATGGCCTAGGCCCGACCATAACTTTACATTCCTAGCCAGTTCACTAGTTATAGAAAAACAGTTTAATTTTGTGTTAGGAACTTTTATAGGTAGCCTCTCTGTCAACAGTCACCTGTTACTTAGTTTTGCCCATCATATGCGCTGTTTACTAAAGTTTTCATGAATATAGTATTTAATAAACTACGACATTTATTTTTAGATTTTTTTTTTGGAATGCCTAGTCACCTTTGGGTCAATTTTAAAATAAAGATGCATTCAGCTGTCGGCAGGAAAAAGTGCATGATACCAAAAAAAATGAGCTGCCTGGAACATTTCATGTCAAAATTACTCCTTTGCCTCTTAGATCTAAGCGTAAGTATTCCTGTCTTCACGTCTATTCTATCTTGCGCATGCAAAATCGTCGGAATCGTGCGTGTATATCAAAGCGCACGCGCATAGACGCGCGCGGTGAATCATGCGCACCGTCATGTCGCGTTATTGTGACCTCGAACGTGCACAGCGACGTAGGCCGTTTATAAAACTAAATAGTATCGATGTTATCCAATTTTACGTCAATATTTCTATGTTTTTATGTTTTATTATTGTTATAGCATTTTCCATGCAGTATCTTGAGTAAAGATCTGAAAACCAGAAAAAAACATTTGGTCATGTAGGCATCAGGCAGGACTCGAATCGCATCTTTCCCCACATTTTTTTTTAGTGCAGTCGCCCGGTTCGTGAAAGATGCGGGTTCGAGTCCTGCCTGATGCCAACATGACCAAATGTCTTTTTCTGGTTTTCAGATCTTTTCTATGTTTTTGTTGAAGAGATCCCTACCTACGAGTAAGTGAGGATAATTTACATTTAAATACACCACGAGCATAATCTAAACATTCAAGTCAAATTTAAATACGTGTTGACTCAGAGTCTCTTAGGAACCTAATTCAGGTTTAACAAAGCAAGAAACATTTTCAGGTCAAGTCTCCGAAGACTAAAGTTAGAAATTATTTATTCAAATACAATTTCCATGGAGAACATTCATCCACAACAAAGTGTATTCAGAGAGCATCACAAGAGTCAATAAATTGTGCTGGCGCACATAGTTAAGGCGTTTTATTGTGCTATCAAATACATTGGTACAATTGCATCATTTCCGCTAGACCGCTATTTAATTTAGCTGCATTGTCGTTATTGTCATGAATTTAATTAAATTTAATTTGTATTCCGATGTGAATTATTTGATATACGTTACTGTTGATATGTTTTAATCCAAGTTTATACCGATTCAGAATGGTTCACTTACAACATAATAAACGTAACAAAAAAGATTAATATTTCAATGTAAAATGATAATGTTTTGGTAAAGCTATGATTATACTCAAAACACAATAATAAATTTATTTTACTCCAGTCGGTGTAATCGGCTTATATATTTTTTTAAATATTGAATTGAGATGTTTGATGATTGTGTCTAGTGAATGTGTTAAAGATTGTGAAACAAAACGTAAAATAAAACAGAATGTATATCGATCTATCGACATGATGCTTCGGCATCTACTAAACAAACTTTCATGCAACTAAAGACAGTTGTACTTTAAAAGTTGGGTTAATTATACCTCCAGTGCTTGAGTTTCATGCACGTTTTGAAGTCTGAGTCTTTGCGATCGAAAACGCTGGCCACATCTAATATACAAAGGTAAAAAAATAAGTATCGATGTTTATGCAACGGCGCGGTGTCACATCACTAGTGTTATGCTAATCTGCGGCTCGGATGTCATCTTGCGCAACAGGCGGCCTGTGTGTGTGCACACACACACAGGCCGCCTGTTGGCTTAACTAGCCAACTGGCCGTGGGGCTTAACTAGCCACTAGCTAACGCTCCATTTTAGGCGTTTAACTTCGAAAACAGCAAATATTAGGCAACAAAAAGGTGATAATTAATAGTTTTTCTGAAACTTAACGAATGTCACGGACGTTACTAAGTTCTTGAACATAACTTTCAAGAGGATTTAAATGAGCTTACTTAGCAGGTTAGATCAACTGCACTTTAGGTTACCCATTACACTCCTTTATCTTGCTCTTGCCAAAGGACATTTCTTTGCCATAAAGCAAGGCTGACTGGAAATGGGTAGCCCCATGTGCCGTTGACTGTGCCGCTTCTGCTTAGATAGATTTCAAATTTAATTATCATTCCAAGGAATAGTCCATTGTAAACTAAAGCTGATAAAGTTATATGCTAATACCTAAGTACTCGCCGACCGTTGACCTAAAGGATAGGCAACATAAGGCACATCGCAAATTTAAGTTAGACAGTTACAGATTTGATAGTCTGTGAAATTAGTTTAGCTACAGAATTCCCACCATGTCGACGGAGCTGTCGACAAAATATCGTCAGGTGGCTGACATCATAAGTAAATTATCTCTAATTCAGCTTGTATAACAAGATACTTCGAAAATGAAAACAGGATTAAGTCCACTTACTACATAACTCCGTTAATCCTAGCGATCTATGAACACATCGGATTTGTTAACCTTCGACTAACGTGTGTACGAAGTAAAGTTAAGCCTCCGCCACACGACAGTGACCAGCTCGAGCGGATACGAGCAGTTTAAGCACAGTATAAACCATTCAGTAGAACATCTACATACAAACGTGCCGCTCTCGGTTTGAATGTGTGCGTGCGCGTCCCGCGCCGTGCCGCGATTTCACACACATGCGATTTCACGCACACGCGATTTCACACACACGCGATTTCACGCACACGCGATTTCACGCACACGCTAGCATAAAATAGGGAGGCATAGGGCGGCGGCAGTACGGACGGGCTGTGCCGCGTGTATTTGTGTACGCTAGGCTAATAACTCGGCGGGCAGCCTTAGATAACCTACTGTATGTTCATACTGTGGTAAAGTTAAGCCTCCGCCACACGACAAAGTGACCAGCTCGAGCGGATACGAGCAGTTTAGGGCACGCCCCGCTTCCGGTGGTCGCGCGCCGTTGAATGCAAATAGTCGAATGTCCGACCGTCGATCCGGCCGACAGGTGACGAAAGTATTGGAAGGATGCGTCAAGCGCCGCTGACCTTTTTTTAGGCGCATTTTTTTCGCTTAAACGCGGCACGTGCTGCTGTTTTTATTGAAGTATTTCGCTTAATGCTATGCTGGTTGACGTTTACAAATTACTTTTCGACCGATGATGAAATTGGGTAAGAAGTGTAGCAAATGAGACGATTCTTGTTTGCTATAACATAATGCATTATTTTCCACATTGGAGTAAACGCGTCTTTAGCAAGTGTTTCAAACCTTCAAAGTAGACGGTAAGCGGCTGTATCGCTACTGCATTGCGTCTAAAACCGTGCAAAAACCCTGCCAAAATGTAACTGCGGAGGACGAGTGTGAAAGCTAAAAACCTTATATCTATCTATTATGGTGAACAATTAAAAGAAACAGTAATGTATAAAACTGCGATCAGCCTAAAAACATAATAATTAAGACGCACTTCTAAAAGGCTGTCACATTTCAAATCTGACTCTTTATACGCTTATCAGTTATTCGCGTTTGTATCACCTTATCACAAAGCTACCATGTTACGCTTTACTGTACATAGACGAAAATATAAGTATAGTCAAAGCTGTCACGTCACAGCCGGCTTCCCACCGGCGGGGTCACACGTAGCGTCCGTTCTGCCGGGCGCGATGTACCGTTGCGTGTAGCACATTGAATTTTTTATCCCCGATTATTTCCCTCTTCGGTTATTTATCCGGTCCGTTTGACTCAAAAAGGACCGACAGACGTGACTACGCAAATAGTGACACCATTATTGAGTCTAAAATCGCAAATCAACCCGGAAATGTATCGATCAGTTGACATCGAATATTAAATGCCACTTGGCATCGATTCCAGTGCTCATTATTATAGACTAGTGCCAGCTGTTTATAAGTCTGCATTTTAAGAGCAAATAAACTGCAGACTTCTAGATTGAAAGCTACATAGTTTGATGCCTAATGTGTTATATATTTAACAATTGGAAGTGAGGAACTTCAGTTATTCATGACTTAACAAAGCAAAAAACAAGCGAATAGTGCTAATGCAATTCACTAATTACGTCTAAATAACTGTATAAAGCACGAGAGAGTAGTAATGTCGAAGATTTTTAAAATTCAACGTTTTCATAATGGAAATGTTTGGTATGCATTAACTATCTGCAATTACTTCTAACGGCATCAGCATTCGAAAGTAAGCTAATGACAATTCCGATTGCAAGCGACCCGAATAGCCACTTAGCGGAATTTCAGTGGCAACTCTCAAAGTAAAAATGATGGTCTAACAATGACATAATGAGTTTACAGAACCTAGCAATATAAACATTTGACTTCGTACTCACGAACCTTATAACCAGGACGACCCTATATAATTTTTCTATAGGCTTTAAGCTTTATCTACAACAGTTAAAGTTCAAAATAATGTTTTCTAATTTACCAGAGCCATTTAAGAGGTAGCATAGGCTGGTCGAGTTAATCTGTGGTTGCAAAAAATTGCCAACAATAACAACATAGGATTGCGTGCAAGAATCCAGCATAGAACAATAAGCGGCCTTGAGGCAAAACGTAGTAATCAGTGTTCTCGGACCGGAGCACAATGCTGCGTATAAAACTGTCTGTGTGGTTAGTTGGTCTGTTTGTATTTGTCAGCCGACGCAACTAGGGGGAGGAGTTGCTAGCCAGACTTTCGCGACTGTTTTGCTGAAGAAAGTTAGGAACTAACACCTGACACGCTATTTGGACTCAGTTTTAACACTTGTAAGTTCAGTCGGAATAAATATAACATTATCGTCATTTGGGCATCAAAAAAAATCCACACCTAATATTTTACATGAACATCGTTTTACAATCTCTTCTCCTGCTTATTTCGTGTCAACGGCATCAAATGAATCCCGACCAAAACTTTGCGACCTCAACTGCGTTATTTTTTGCCGCTCATTCAAATCTGCCCGTGCCGTACACGGGCCTGGAGTCAAACGCGCTTTGTGCGGCATCTTTCCACACTGATCTCAGTACGTTTAAATAACAATAACAAAACATCAACGGTATCATTAAATTAAAATGAGTCCACAACCTCACTTATATTGGTTGGATAAATGTTTTCTTCGTGTTATGGAAACCAGTAACCCAGAACAAATGTATCTGTTACATCAACAAACATTTGCATTGGTGCAGGAATCGAACCCGTAACCCCGATACTGGTACTCGTATGCAATGCAATAACAGGTCGTAAACAAATAATGAACAAAATCCTTTAGAAAATTTCTAAATCTGTTTTAAGTCCATTAAAATATAACATTTTCAAGAAAGAAGTGTAATCTGTAAATGGTTATTATTTTTCTCTTTTAGATAATGGTTTATGCTATGAAAACAAGAGGCAATAATGACAATATTAAATTACACCATCGCTTTCTATCACATCATCTCGCTAGAATTTCTCTGGAAATTGTATTTTATTTTCACCTTTTACTTGAAGCAAAATGCTTTAGTGATTTTTATTTGAAAGCTGATTGATTTACGGAACCGGACTTCAATTAATCAATTGTTTTTCTGACGTAATTGTAATTAGTCGAACAATACGATTTCTAATTTTAACACTCTGATAAATTGAAACTTAAGCATAACTGGTAATGATTCGTTTTTAAATGAAATTCAATGAGGTAGGTAACAGCAGTAGTTAATTAATTTTGCTCTTGCAATTGGTTGGAATTTAGCTTTTCTTTCGATTCATATGATTTATTGTCCATAACAACAAAGAAAATGTTGGAGTTAAAAACAAAACTGTCGGTTTCAACGAAAATCTACGCTAGAAGTAGGCACTCGTATTGTTAAATCACGTACAAAGAGGAAAATCCGAGAGCTCACAGAACAACAGTAATTTCCTCCAATGTCGTGAGAACGCCGCGGTTGTGCAAGGAGCTGCAACAACTCTGAACTAGTTCACAGATTTAATCTCGCGTTGATCTTAACAACAGTCATTAAGATGTAGCGGTAAGCCACGCTGCGGGATAAAGACACGCATTACGCAATATATCTTCAATTTTTCATAAATAATAACAAAATATACTGTGGTAAAGAAATAATTTAACCAAACAATTCCAAAAATACCATCGTCATCATCAATTTCAAAAGCAATGCGTTTGTTGATGTCGTTAATCAATATATGGATTCAGCTAGCATCTTCTAATCTTTATCAGACATGATCTTGGCTATTCCCTTCACCTGTTGTATAAAATTGAATGAATTTTATGATGAGAAGTTTAATATTAAACTGAAACATTCAATAAAGCTACCGAAGAGGATAAATTAAATTTCAGAAACGAGTTCAAGAAACCAGCACAATTTCAAAAGTCTAATCTAATCGCTTGCATTTGAAATAGAAACCTGAATAGACCACTTCAAAAACCGTGCAATCCGGCAAATACCTTGCGAAGGCGCAATCAGAAACTCAATCAGCAAGCTTACAACACCGACACGGTCCAATACTGGGTGAAATCGAGTCGGCTCGCCACGGTTGCTGTAAGTGAAACCATACACTATGCAACTTCCGTCCGTGATCATGTATGCCGTTGGATATCCGAAGGTATAAGATATCCGATGACGGTCACCAGAGTGTATTATGGCGGTGCAGCGCGGCGGTTGCGGTCGGTCACGTCCGCTTCGCTTACCCCCTCGTGATGAGAACTTAGTCCAGCTGTTTTTAGTGCGATCAGAGATGACGTTTTGTCTAGTGGAATTTCCTTTGCGATTCTGTCCAACTAAATCGCATTGCTCGAGCTGTTATATTGTTTTTTAAATATCTGGAAGTCTTCGGATTTTAAGAATGTTTTCTCCATTAACGACTTTAAAAACTTTTAAATTAAAAAGCAGGTTGAATACCACGAGTTACAAAAACGCTTACGTTAATAACATAGGAAAGCTTCATACAAAAGCTTCTATTATATTTATTTCAGAAGATATCGAAATCGGTCACATTTCACGATTCTATATAAGATTTTACTTTCATAAAAATATGGCGGGAAACAAACATAATAGAATCAATAAAGAAGCCCTGTACGAGCGTTACATAACATTATATTACATGTCCGAGATTAATATTGTGGTCACAGCTGTATACGGTATCACAATAAAAAATACATAAATAAAAGCAACGGCAACGTACAGACCGATATATGATGTTACAACTTCTCCAGGGAGTAATAAAATGATATAAGGTTTGGAGAGAATCACAAGGAGGAAATCGATAGAAGAAATGTCAAACAAGGTCGAAGAAGCTTTGTAGAAAAGTTTTCAAGTCTTCGCAACACCGCTACTACAATCACAACGGGATTTGATCAGAACCAAACCACCATCGATTTATCTAACGCTTACCAAAGAGTAGAATAGCAATGAAGAGTTTGACATTTACCTGTAACAAAAAGGAACAAATTAAAAAAAAGAACATGACTTTTCTAAAGCTCACGAAATCGAATATTTTTTAAGTAACTTTGAAACATGTTTAGCTAGGACTAACAATGTTTGGATGTAATGCGAATAGGTAATAAAACAAAAACAAGTAAGCATGCAATTCAATGATGGTACATTTTTTTTTTAAATTTCTATGCTGTTTTTATCAAATAGAAAGTGTAGGTTAGGTTAGGAAAAAAAATGCTATTTCGATTGAATAAACGTGTTCACAGGATGAACCGCAAGTAGAATCTTGCAAGCATAAAGTAATTCAAACGAGCAATAGCGCTGTTCAGTTAGATACGTAATTTGCTAATATACGGTGGACACAAGTACCTCCTGATGAGAACCAACTGGCTGCAAACGACCGCACGTTACGCTTGTCGTCTACTAATAGACAGATTTATAATCATCGCGTAGGTGAACATATTGACATAAAGTCCCACATTTTATATGGTAAGAATCTCTTTGAAGAATAAAATCCACTCGATGACACGCGATCACATAAAACATTTTTAAGCCTATAGATTTTCGCATTGATGGAATTTTATTTATGATGTTGTATTTATGAAATGTTTAATGGTATTATTGTGTCATTGAAAAGTGATAAATTCTCCCGTGTACGCATCTCAAAAATGAAGAGCACAATGATACCTACGTGAATGAATTTGAAGTAGCCGAGGCAATATGTAATAAAGAGTTGAAAATGCACCTTGTTATGTGTTGAAAGTTTTTGTAATGTAGGTATTTTCGTATTGTGTGCAATGAAGTATTTTTCTTAACTTATCTTATGGTGTCGTTTGTTTTGTACTAGGTATTTAAGAAACTGAAAACCATTTCCTTGTACACGTAGGTAGAGATTTCCTAAGCTGAAATGACGCGCCCCTCCACCGCATTTACACACTAAAGAGTGCTTGCTTGTATGCGTAGATGCAGTGGAGGGGCGCGTCATTTCAGCTTGGAAGATCTCTACCGTTAAACAGGTCAGATATACAGACTGCTTTAGGAAGATTTTAGCGTAACGATATTTGTGCAGCAATTTAGAATGTTGGAATAAAACCAACTTTTTGAGTGGTGTAATCTCATATAAATACCTACTTAAATTCTGATATCAGACAAGTTATTTACATAATACGACAATACTACTGGAAATAGAACGCTATTACTATTGAAATGTATTTCTGTTGATAGCTTTTATTTACCGCTTTACCGTAATATTTACCTTTCGTCGTCACATAAGCCTAATTTAGAAATACACCAAAACTTAAAAATCCGTCACGTATAAGGTATATATCTTTTTAATTAACATCCAAGCAAGCTCTAACAAGAAGCAAGAGTTGACAGGGGGAAAGAACTAAAATAGCAAGTACATAAGTTCCAAATTTCTACTACAGGGATTGAATCTAATTATTGGTGTACAGAGGCGCACACATCAACCTTTACAAAACCATTGCAAAATGGGTCTTACGTCAACAGCATAGGGTGCCCTATGTAAAGGTTGATGAGAGCGTCTTTGTACAAGGAAATTGCAAATCGTTTGCAAGACAGAATCTCTGTAAGTAGGTATTTTTTGGGTAAAAACCCAAATTTTAATACAAATTTTATGTTTTTATTATCACTCAAGGGAAACTATTCAGCAATTGCGATTGTCTTGAGACAGCACTCCACACTCAATTTATGAGTCTAGGAAAGTGCCAAGTACATAATCCTATCGCTACTCCAACCTCCGTTTTATCTTAGACGTAAAGAAAAAACAGGAAACAAGAGTGACTGTAAAATTTCAACGGTAGCTGTTCGGACCTTTTTTACGATGTTGTTAACTGTTGATTCTTTTTAAACATCTGCGTTGGGGATTGTAAACTACATTGTTCGTCGTTTGAGTGCTAAAATGACGCTTCAAAGTGAGGTTTGTGTGTTAATTGTTTCGTTTACCATTGTGTTCGTTAAACACTTGGCAAAGGCCCTACTTAATCATGACGAGAAGGCAGGCGTGTTGTGGAACCTTGTAAAAAAAGATTTTCCAAACGAGGGAATTTTCTTAAGATGTGTGCGGAATTGAGATTAAAGAAATACTTTTTTTAAATAAAATACTAACAATTCTAAGCCTCCGTTATGAATTGTACGCACCTAATAATATTTACCCAAATGACACTACTCCGACAGTATCCGGTTACGATTGCTTTTAAGCGGCACATTTAACATTAACAACTGAAAATAAAAAGATGGACCATCCTTTCACTAGCAAGCTGAGTGTTGAAACAAGCTAGCAACTCGTCGGTATCTTGAACTTGAAGGGCGCGATTAAACAGAAGCCAAACACCCAAAAGCGCTATCTTATCCACCAGCCGTTAAACACCGTTGAGTGTTTCTCACTTAATCGTCGCATCGAGTGACATGTTGTTTAATTTTCGAAGACTGTTTAAGGAAGTGAACGACTCTATTCCATAGGGACGAGTTATGGGAAAGTTTTTTATTTAAAAGATAAATGCCCCAGTCTATTAACCGCTTTTAAATGTTGATAATTTTTTTAAACGTGGTATCTCATGACACAGTAACCTTCTTTCAAGGGAATTACAATATTATTATGTTTTATTCTGCGCTATTTCTGATGATGATTTTGAATCGTCTGTGATGACAGCATGTGAGAATAGTGTACGATTTCCAATAAACGCATTGCACAGAACAACAAAAAATCCACAAAATCCTCCAATTCAAAATAAACGGCTGTAAATTTTTCATTTGTCGTCCACAAAAGCCGGATTCATTTTGCATCGTATTGACACGATTGGGGATGGAATGACAAGCCTTCAAAGCCATCGTAAATTCGAACTACAGGCGTAGAAAAACGTTTGCCTACCGTCGAGTAAGTGTAGAAATGAAATCGTCCGCAGAAAAAGCGACAACCAAAACGAGAACGACAGCGTCAAACGTTATTTACAACGCTTCTTTGCGCAACTAATTTTCTGTTTTTCACCGCCTCGCCAGCTACAGACACGGAAGCCTTAATCGCCCTCAGCATCGATACAATTTAAATCAGAATAAAACGAGCAGAGCGAATCAATCTCTATCCTATCGAGAGCAAATCGCACGACTAAAGACGTTCTTTCGGGCGGAATGCTCCGGGCGATTGGAAATACTTGTGCCTGAAGTTCGAAAAGAAAAAAGTTAATTGGCGCTGTTTTTGTCATTGCAACGTTCCGTCGCCACTTCGACTAATCTCTCTGTTTCCTAGCGACATTTCACCTACATTCGACTTTTACCTGCTAAATTTCAAATCAGAGCGAAAAATTAGAACGCTTCTTTTACTTTGCGATGAAAATTAATGATTCGGTGTTTGCCGTGAAAATGCAAAGTATAAAATTTACTTCACAGTTAGTGATTCCAAGGAAAGTGATGAAGCATCGTGAGCGAAATTTTAAGAAAGCCGTAAATTGTGTTCTGATTCAGAATGCTTTGAATCCCAATTTATGATGTATTGTTCGGAAATTACGCTATCAGCGGGCCCTGGAGTTCTGAACGACTGGCAATTATTATTTAAGAAACAAAACGTTGGAGAGTGACTCAGAAGTGGAACATTTCGAGTTGTTTGAATTATCAATTTTTACTGAACATCGTAAACATCTCGCGGAAGAAATATCTTTTTTTAATGTTTTTTTTAAATACATTTAGAGATTGCTCCCAAACATTTAGATCAAGTTAAACAATTTTATCATAGCGTAGTCTGATCTACGCTCTAAAAGCATATAATTTAAAATTACTACTATTTTTCTAAAATTTATAAAAGTATTATAATTTTTGTTCATTCCTTTATTTTTTTTTTAAATGGACGTAATGAACGTTTGGTTACATCGTCACGTGTTGTGTGTCGTTTAGACGTGTTGTGTGTCGTTCGTCATTTAGACTGGTGTCCCTGATAATTAGTTGTGTGTGACAAAATTAACAATACTAGACCATTTTTATAAATCTAAGATCGTCGCAGTCTGTAATTTATAATTGAATGTTGACAGCCGCTTATCTCCTATACAGGGATCTGCCAAGCGTAAACAAAGACACGCGGTAGGAACAGTCGGCCTCGACGAGCTACACACAACTTTGCCTTCAAGTCATAGCAACAAGGCCTGAAATAGAATATACCTTATTTGTGGAGACTGTACCAGCTCTCGCGCATGAACTGATGCGTACGCCTTCAGAATAACATTCCAAAGTTTCCCTAGGCTACTGCGTGCTTAATTATACATACGAGAAAACATTACGTTGAATTTCGCTAACTAGAGAGAGCCTTCCTTTTGGTTATACGAGGGTAAACTTTGGGACACTTAAATTAGGTCAGAATAAGAAAGGATATTAATATATTTGATCATGTTATTCTATGCAAAAACACTGCTATTACTTAATAATTATTTTACGTAGGTAGTACCTGTTCTCGTTTGTTAAGTGCATCAGTCAATCCACTAGTAAGTAGTAATACCTAAAGTAAAGTAAAACCTAAAGCCAAAACAATTTCCAATAACTCCCACCTACAATTGGATCGCATTGTGTTGTACTTCGCCTATACTCGTACCATACATTTGTTGTGTTACGCGATCAGGGTGTCGGCAAACAAGATACGATACGATCCGCGCGAGCGCTTTCATTTGCAAAAAAAACACGTGCGTCAATATTTTGCCTTGTCATATTAATTGCGTTGGGCCGTTCTCAATGTACTCATTGTTTACTTTTGCATTGACTCTGTCGCGTTGATTACATTTTCGCGTCGTCGTCAACACCAAAATAAAAGACGGTGTGAGAAAGTCATCCGTCATTATCAGACTGAACAATGAATCGGCCAGTCACGTCGTTAGGCGGGTTCACAACGCCAACACCATTGCCAACTTAGGACAGGCATGCTAGGACCCTCTAAATACTTTCGGTGCGCCTCAAAATGTTCCTGAATCTGTGTAGTCACGGCTTTACTCCTAATTACAAAATTAGAGACAACTATTTTGTGCCGTAAAGCTTTAATAACATTGTTAAGTTAACAGCTTGGGCGCAATTTGACACGCAAATTTTTGACATTAAAATTCGTTTTGGTACCAAAAGCTGCAATATATTCGATGATTTTTGTTAAATCTAAAAAATATAATTCATCTCATATTATTTTTGCTGAATCAAACCTTACTTGGGCTAAATAGAAAACCAAGACTCAAGTATTTTTGGGTAACTACTCTATTTGATTATTAACATAAATTTAAATTATACCACTCATCCGAACCTCCCGAGGGTTGGCATGTCCCTTGGCATAGGAGGAAAAAAGGTACTTGTAAATAACAAGCTAGAAGTTAGAGACTCATGAAATTACAACAAAAGAGATGATTTTAGTGCTGACTAAACATACCACATTTAGCGCTTGTCGTCACTTTACTAGGGCTGTCTGAAAAGTTGGCATTTCTGCTTCACAGGACACCCAAAAGCTGTCATACCGAATCTCTCAAACATACTTTGGTGTCTGAAAGATATCCTTAGTTTCTCAATAAAATATTTAACTAACACTTTTAATTGCATTAATATTTGTTAAATTGCTTAACAATAAATAAACCATAATACCACCAAACTAAAACTCCAGTTCTTTCAGAATGCAATGCGTAACTTGCCAATAGGTTCTTTGAATGACTTTCATTTATTTTGGCTCGTAAATTTTATTTACATGTAAGCTCAGCGGCACATAATTTTCTGTTGTCTCACTCGGCTTCCATTGTTTTTCTTTTTTCTTTTTGTGGCTCCGTGTCATCTAGACAATTCGTTTTGTGGCCCGCGGATGTTTCTTGTCGCTTCCACGAGACGTTGATTTGGCTACATACTTGATTATATCATCTAGGTAATAAGTATTAGTGTTAACCAGTTGTTGTTCTACTGCTTATCCAAGAGATTTTCGTGAATACGTGTTAATTGTAAAATCTACATTATTATTAGTTTTTAAAGATTTATATTCATTTCATATTTAGTTTTATTTACAAAATCGTTATTTTTTGTTGAAAATGATATTTTATTTGTTTTTGGTTTGTATGATTGTTTTAAGTATTCTGGAGGGTTAACACATACCAGAGTCTTGCACCGCCCTCTGAAAACCAGTGTCGTGTTGGCTTTGTTGCCAACGCGGCCTATGCTGACGTGGGAGCCTTTTGACACTATACTGTACAATCTTTATAAAAATGTTAATGCTAAGTTTAGTTTCAAGTTAAGTGTCTAATGAATTACTTTTCTTTTTTTCTAAATCGATGATCTATGATCAATGACAGCCCTACCACATACCAGACCGCAACAGTCGCGGTAATCCGCGCTACCTACCGACTGCTCCGTCGCCGATAACCAGCATCCGGCTTGCCTCAACCGACCCTTAGCAGGTTAGCGGTTTATGTAACGACATTATTTGCGAATACAGTCCATCCATACACAAAATAGCCATGAGTTTGCAACTCCAGCTGTAGTTACAATAAAAACTCCGTTGATTTGATATGAACAGCGATTTTGATGGTGGAAGCTATTTCCAAGCAATAAAAAGAAAGTTTTGCAGTATGGTTATTTTCATTACTCATACTCTGAAAGTGGGTCATTACTGACCTGAGAAGCGGGCTGAAAGTAACACTTTTCATCCCTAGGGAGAATCACTTTCAACTGACAGCTGTCAAATTATTTTTTTAAAAACTGTTTTTTTTTCACGTATCTATTGAACCATGTTCCAACTTTCTATACAGCCACGATGTAAAATTTGAAATAAGTTGAAGTTAAGTATTGATCAGAGGATAAGTATGTTTTAAATAACTTTATTACAATTTAGTTTAAACAATTTCTTTAAAACAACTTAGCTTTGAGCAAAATATTTACCATTTTTCCAATGATGAAAATAAAAAATAATGGCTGAATAGCGGGCCAGCAACAGAAAAAAAACAAACAAAATAGGCGGGAGAGCGGCAATTCGATCTTCATTTATTTCCCTCATTTTTTCTTTAGCTAATTCATGTTTTATTTTTACTTTCCTCGTATTTGTAATGAAAAGCACAGTGTTTACCTCGGGTGAAAGACTTATTTAGTCCCTCGAAGTATTGGCGCCCTCACTTCGTTCCGGGCGCCAAACCCCGTCTCGGGACTAAATAAGTTACTTTCACCCCTAGGCTAACAATGTACTATTTCATTACTCATACTCTGAAAGTAGGTCATTACTGACCTGAGAAGCGGGCTGAAAGTAATACTTTTCATCCCTAGGGAGAATCACTTTCAACTGACAGCTGTCATACTATTTAAAAAAAACTAATTCTTTTTCACTTAACTATTGAACCATGTTCCAACTTTCTATACAGCCACGATGTAAAATTGAAATAACTTAAATTTAAGTATTGATTAGAGAATATATATTTTCTAAATAACTTTATTTTATAATTAAGTTTCAACAATTTCTTTAAAATAACGTAGCTTTGAGCAAATTATTTACCATTTTTCCAATGATGAAAATGAAAAATAATGGCTGAATAGCGGGCCGGCCACAGAAAAAAAAACAAACAAAATAGGCGGGAAAGCGGCAATTCGATCTTCATGAATTAATTCATGTTTTTATTTTTACTTTCCTCGTATTTGTAATGAAAAGCACAGTGTTTACCTCGGGTTAAAGACTTATTTAGTCCCTCGAACTATTGGCGCCCTCACTTCGTTCCGGGCGCCAAACCCCGTCTCGGGACTACATAAGTTACTTTCACCCCTAGGATAACAATGTACTATTGTTGATTCTTCTTTGAAATTGAAATGACACAAATGATCAAATTCAATAGTACTGAAACAAAACTTATATTATATCCCTTCTAAAAACGAAATTAAATGTGAGGATCTAACATCGTAGCTTCTAAATTAAATTAAATGTTTTTTTTGTCACATTCTATGACTCAAGTTCTTGTCTGTACTGATATGTCTTTTCAAAAGATTTTTTGTCATAATCCGAGAAAAATTAAAATGGCTGGAAATTAGCCGGCGACGCTGCGTTATCAGTAGGCGATGCATGTATTTATTGATTTTAATATTTGCATTGCGTCTTTGAGTTTCAAGTCAAATACTGTTTCCTGTTTTGATCCTGTATTTTCATCCCCAGATAGTCTCCATATCCTCTCCTCTTTCATCGTTACAGTGTTAATAGAGAGGAAAAGAGCTCACCTAAAGAGATGATAGTAAGTTAGAGTAATTCAGATATTGGAACAACACGATTTACGATTCATTTTGTTTTATCCGATACGAGTAAGCTTCACCTGGCGATAGAGCATCGCGCCCCACAAACCTAGTTTTCACCACAATTTGTCTTCATCATTCAGCAGAATACAGTTTAACGTTGGCCATGATCGGTCTATTATGGTTCAATCTAACAAGAAGCTTTTTGCATTAAAGTAGGATTATAATAACCGATAAAACTCTAGTAGAGTACAGTAATAGCTCCTATGTTCACGATTCGTATCTTTTTGCGGAATACAAGCGTTTAGCCATTAGGGCAAATGGCTGACGAGAGCCGACGCTAGAATCTGCATGAGCCGCTACTACGTGAGAGATTTTCGTGACCAGATCATGGGTTCAAGTAATTGGTAGAGCTTTGAACAAGCTTCTGTTCTGATAAGACAAACCCACATACGTGAACAAAGACAGCGACCTTTAGATCCCACTGTTGAGCACAGGCCAAAACCATGCCTTTGTGAAAGCCATACTTCAATACGAAGGCTGAAGTGCTTGTTGTTGGAGAAGTGTCAGTGAAGCTAATAATACAAATAAAAACATAACATAACATACCCTCACGACCATATCCCTAATGGGTTAGTCAGAGGCACACTGATTGTTGCCGTCATGGTGAACGGAACATTCCAGAAGACCACATTTAGCCGAAGGAATTTGAACCTACCAGCAAGCCCGACACCATTATTCGGGTTTCTTGGGTTTTATATCGGTGCTTTCCGTCAACGGAGGGTTAGCCGCAAATTGTATGTGTGTTTCAGCCTGATTGATCTCAGGACCATCGGGTTCCGAGCCAGAGTGTTTAACCACTGGGCCACGACGCTCTAAAAACTATGATAGTAGATATTATGTAAGCCACTACAAGGCCTTCGATTAGGATTAACGACTGACATCTAGCAACGTCAGCCCAGGGCTAACTACTAAACATGCCTTTCGAAGCACGGAGATGTTCGAAAAATACATCATTATATTCCAGTTCGGGTGGTCCTGGTCACCCACTCACTAACCGACTGTACGTGTGTATTTGATCACCGGTGATTGGGGCCGATCCACTGTCGCCACTAAACACGATGCATGACCGCTTCCGGTACACTTTTTTTGTTTAATTTCTTCAAATGGAGAGACACTATCTTTTCTTCCTTTTTTAATTAAGTTTTAGGTTCATCCTGGAAGGCAGAGTTAGCAGATATTTACAAATTGTTATATCAATCCGAACCTAAAAGTTAGGCTAAAAGAGTACAATGTCAACCGTCAATATTGCCCTGAAAGTGAAATCTTCACAAACAATTTTTTTTTCAATAGCAAAGTTGATAAATTAGACTATTCCCACCGGGTATCCAAAGACTGCAGTAATCATTTTATTACGACAAAATGACAAACCACCGAATTTTCTCCAAATTACTTTTAAATTGTTTCATATTTTATTGTCGCATTGTATTCAATGAAAACAGGGCATGTCACAACACACATCAACGTTAGTGCCCTCGGAGGTATGCGCGAATGGAATGATAAAAATTCATCTACACTAGAATATAATACTTATGTCGTCGCAACAAGGTTTGAATTATTCATTGTTGCTGTGTAACTGAAGCGGACCGTCAATAATCGGAGTCCCGAGGCGGTCCGGCGAGAGCAAAGTGAGCAGGAGAACTAGTTTCAACATCGTGCCATCTCAAAAAAAAAGACCACATCAATCATTACAGCACTTTCTAAAGTCTTTGTTGGTATTGTTACACTTACCTTTTGTCGAGAAGAAATACTATGTGAGAAACTTGTCGTACTTTCAATTGATAGTGACTTTGACTGGCCTTTTGGCGGCGGAGTTGTGGTCTAGTGCTTGTGCATTCAACTATCACGAAGACAGGTGACCTAATCAAGGTTACAGGATTTTGGGAGACGCAAGCCGTGTGTTTAAAGGATACTTTGAAAATCTATAGAACTGACATTTGTCACTAATTGGACCAAGAGTGGATTTCCAACCGTAGTTGCTAAGACTAACAGAACAGTCAAACCATCATTAATATCCAATGATGGTTTGACTGTTCTGTTAGTCTTATTGGTAGAGGTTTCATCTATAACGCCGAAAATAGTTCAAATTCACTACGAGTGATGGTACAATTTTTTTTTCCTACCTTACTTACTGGTTATAAAAATGCATTTCTAGCTCAATATTAAACTTCTTTTGCCTTTTAACAAGTTTTGCAAACAACAACCCGTATTTAAATTGTATAAAACATGTCTGTTTTTTTTTTGGGATCAAAGCTTAAGCTAAGCTTGATAGGCTTGGTTTAGCTTATTTTTCGGTTGTTGGTCACTAAAAAATTTTAGGGTGAATAATATTGATCTTCCGCCATGTCCAAAATATAGACCTATTTTATTTATCTGTAAATCTTTGTATATTTGAAATACTACCATATTCAAGAAATCAAGCAAACATTATCTAAAAAAAGCCATGACATGTAAATTACTAATCGACTAAGAAGCTCGAGAGTTAATACCATTTTGCCACGTTGTAATTTATGTATCGTATGGCTTCCTCCTGTCACTAGTGAAATCTCTTTGCCCCTTTGTGCGTAGTGAGCGTCGGAATGTCTCGTTTTGATCCCTAAACGCAAACTGTTTCTGATACATAATTTAGAGCGCTTCATGTATCTACAGAGATGTAATTGTAGAGATGTGAGAATGTTTTCAAATATCAAACGTATATTGTACAAAAGGTATAATCATGTGCTAAATGTGATGTTTGATGTCTGTTTGAAGAAAAAAGAGAGTTTTGCTAAAAATTACCTGAGCAGAAGTCAGCCTAGTGTTTGAAAACAGAGCTTGTATGAACGGGATAAAAAGTAGGTATCCTATGTCAGTCGTTTGGTTTGAAGCTACCTACATTTTTTACCAAATCAGTTCAAGCGTTCTTGAGTTATAAGTAAATAGTATACGTATCTAAAACGCATTATATATATATATATATATTGATGAGAGTATCAATGGCCCACTGCCATTATGTTTCAAATTATGACATATTTTGCTTCGTCTAGGTGCAGTAAAAAACAAAAAAGTTTTACTAAAACAAATAAAAATAATTCCCATTCTAAAAAGCTTATCCACTTTCTTCTGCACTCCGTAGTAGGGGCTCAGCTAAGGTCGTTGCACCGAGCTCTAGTTCAGGCGATAGCGGATAAGGAACAGTCAACACGCCGCCAAACAAAGGACGCACTTGTTTTGTTTATTTTGTTTATTTCGCAATGCACTTGCGCATTCTATGCCCGCCTCTCTGGTGGCCAAACATCAATAACTTCTGTAACTGTGAGATTTATTGTTTAATTCCTTTATAACCTTAGTTCCATAAATCGCGTTAGTTTGTTAAATAAACATTTTTACTTTGTTTTATCATGATATTTGCTGGAACCAAAGGTTGACTGGTAGATAATGCATTATGGAATGAAGTTCACCAAATTTATAAAATGTATGAACAATAAATGTCTTCATCACAATAAACTAAGTGACGATGATTTGACACAAAATCCGTCTCATAATGATAACATGGACCATTTTAAGATTGTCATTTTCCTAGGTAGTAGGTTCTTACGAGTTTATTTATTTATTTATTTTATTTAAGTTGTGCTATAAGGCACCTACTAACTTACACTAATGACTAAAACGTCTTAATTTGTCATCACTGTTTCATTACTTTTTTACGCTACAAAAAACACATTAAAGAGCTCCCGAAACTGAAAACTTGAAATGACTAACATCACCGCAAATAATTGAAATGAACAAATCAAGTTGCTAATAAATAACTAAACAGACACAAAAATGACTAACATTACTCAAGAATACCTGAGACCACAGTGCTATCTGTATTATCTTGTTTCTCTGGGAGAACAAATTGTCTAGCACTCGCGACAAAACAGTAGTCTACACGAGTGACACAATCGCACGGCGTAATTAGGCTGGTACTCACCGAGGGCAAATAGTTGTGCCTCAAAAAGCCTCCTCCGTCCGTTACTCAACAACACGGCTCATTAGAACCGGGCCGTGGGAAGCAGCCGTTTAGTGATGGGACGCGTTAGCGCGGTTGTCGACGTTTCAGATAATTTAACGATTTTGCATAGGCTTGTAAGAGAACCGATGAAATTCAAATCACTGTAAGATACGGGAAACAATTGGGTTTCTTTTTTTTTTAAATCGTCCTACGTAGTATTTTTACAGGCATAAATTATTAGATATTAAAATACCATAGACCGCGCCTTTAGCATAGAAGCTTATTAAATAAAAAAAGTGATTAGCAATGAATGACTGCCTCCCAGACAAAAATTAAATTAAAGAAAAATCTCACCTGTATAAATGACAACAGCATCGCAATTCGTTATATAGCATGATACCAAAAACGAGTGCGAAATATTTAATGTGTTTTTTGGTTTATTTATTAACATACATCTCATTAGAGTTCATTTTGTTTACATAGTCATAATAACTCAAAATAAACAGAGTTTCATTTCATTTCATTAACTGTTTACATATTACAGTGATTTAAATTAAAAAAATGAAAACATCGACATTGTTTACGTAGGACGAGCCACGTCTCTCCCTACGCCCGTACCGCCGGGTTCACTAACAACGGCGGCTGCGAACGAGTGCATGCATATACGGAGGGCCTACGAATAAGCACTATCTTACTATCACTGCCTGCCTACTTAGTTTCATCGCATATGCTTTACTAGAGCTTGAAGGAGTTGGAATGACTATCTTGCTGTCATGAATTTATGTTGTCAGCCGTTTCAGATCTATTGACATTTTACGGGACAGCATGAGCGTGAGCGCGTGCTTAGCATTGATAGACTTTTGTGAATTCGGGGGTTAATGTGCCAAAACCCAGCGTTTAAAAAACTGTAAAAATTACTGGGTAAAATCGGGAGTTAAGTAATTCAGATTTTTGAAAACCAAATGCTTTATTCTTGAAGATAATAATTTGTAAAGACATTAAACTTTGTATGATGATTGGCATCAAAACCTTTTAAGTAAAACTTGACAGCCAAAGTCGAAATGCAAAATTCCTGGAACGCTTAAAGTTATCAAAAAATCTAGCAAGAAAGCCGAATCCGAGGTCATAGGCATATTACGCGGAAAATTTCATCTTGTTAAAGTTAAATCGTAACTTTTTACGACGGCCTGTCACACGGATCCACTCGACTGGTTCCGCGGGGAACTTACATTTTTATGTTTTAATCCCGGTTGACAACACTTCATGAACTTATAGGATAGAGTTTTAAAAGATTAAATGTGAAAATATAAATGTTGGATATAGTTATAAGAAACTAGTAGGTAGGAATATATCTATCTTTCTATCTAATTATATCTTTATTCAAACTAGATCAGTTACAATTACTTTCGAGTTGTCAAATTGACCAAAGAGAGATGTAATGTAATGTAAGATTGCGAGGACAAGATGGAAGTCTATATTTTTTAGATGACAAAAAAAAATAGTAATATTATTAATTTATTTATAAATATTTTTAATTTATTTATTATATAAAAAATAACTTCATTTTGTAAAATTTAATTCACAGTTTTCACAAAAAACACTTTAGATAGTTAAAGGATAGTGTTTACGCGTGGAAACACGGCTTCATAGTACCCAAAACGATAATAACGAATCCATAAATTTCGCAAAGTTTTGAAAATGGTCAAGCCAATATCAACGTTATTTTATAGAAATAGCTGGAATTTAACACTCTATCATTCTAATTTTTGATCCCACGCTAATGGCGGACTACGAATATAACAAACAAACTCCAGCGGCAAAACACATAACACATCTTGTTCAGATAATCCTTCTATATAAATAACTTTCGATATGAAAAGTTAACAATAATGTGGTGAATGCGATATCGTAATTGATAATACTCAAAAGTTTTAAACAATAAATTCAAACTCAACTTAATTACTAGTGACAGTTTCCCGCAAATGTTAAAACGCTATAAATAAAAGTGACAAACAATTTATCATTATGAATGACTTTGGTATTTAGCATTAAAAATGCTGTATTTAAACACAGTTAAGGTCTCGGTCGCATAGTGGTTAAAGCAGTCAGCCGGCTTCGAAAAGACGCTGGTTCGAATTCAAGCTATTGGTATTCTTTTGTGAGATTTCTAATAGGTACTTTTATTTAATTAGGATATTAGGTATTAAAATATTATGAGGGGTTTTTATTGATTTATTTTAAGTTTTTATTTATAATACTCATCGAGTTTTTAGGAATGATCGATGTGGCTGGGAATTTCGTATTCACATTCCAATTTATTTAAAATGTTTTTAACAAAACGAAACAAGGCAGTTGCATATGGATTTTTGAAATTAAACCTAACGTTGCAGTGTGCGAGCTCATCGCCTTTATTGCTTGGATTTATATCAATTTTCTTTATGAGAAAGTTCTCGGTGAAAATTGCCGCAGTCGTGTGTTTAACAATTACTTACTAAAAAAGCGTGTGTCATAACACACTGTCACCTGGCTAAGTTTTCCCAACTGATTGAATTTGTCAGAATAAATGTCTAGTTATTCTCCTCGGCCTAGAAAATGTGAAGATCTTTAGTAGCGTAATAAATATCATTATTTTTTCACACCTGAACACTTATACTTTTGGAAGGTCTCCAACTTTCGAGTGGAGTTTCCGAGAGTTATTTGCATTTCCACAACCATTACTTTCTGTGCTCGTACGAGTTCAAGATCTCGCCAATAAAACTGTCAATGTATGATGAAGAAAGTAAGCTGTTGTGAAAAGTGAGTGACTGAGGTTTTTTTATTATATCACATTGCTTGTAAAAGCGACATCATTCTTTTTATCATAAAACTCGTTGTGGTTGCGACGGCAAAACATGTCTAGCTTAAAATGGATGTAAGTATGTCTAATTTACTAAAATATGTAGCGACATTTGAATGTTTTGACATAAATACATAACAACACCACATTATATTAAATCACGTGTTTTTAATTTACAACAAACTGTTGTCATATTCTTTGCGTGGCATGAGCTTTTGAAGGTGTCAATCTAGCATGAAAATCTAAAGTGCTACAGGTATACTTAAGCCTAGTTTTAATGAAATAATAATACAAAGTTCAATGAAAATCTGTCCTGAATTTTCATTAAATATTTGTCGTGATATCGCTATGTTTCAACTGGCAAACTATTTGAAGCATCAGTTAATTACAAATCTGAATATTGCTTTACAATTGATACGTCGCAGCTAACTAAATTTACGCTATAAGTTATCGTTTGAAATACAAGTTATTGGTATTCTACATGGAGACCTAATTTATGACTTTGTACTTAGGGTCGTGTTATTTCGAAACACGCAGGGATCTGGCCGTTTTTTCTGTTGAACTACCAAAAATAAATAAGTTTTAAAAGAATGGGGAATGAGGTCAAAATCCCTCGGCGAAATGTGGGCTTCTGAATGTTCCGCTAACCATAACGGCAACAATGACTAACCCATTAGGGATATGGTCGTGATGGTATGTTATGTTTAAAAGAATAGTGACGTCTTAAGTAAAATTCATTAGTAGCATAATTATGCTTAAAAATGCACCTGAATTGAACGAACGAGCTATGCCAAAACCGGCCTATTTTCACTTTAGCCAGTCGTCGCGGCGTTATAACTAATGTCACATGCGGAATTTAAACTGCACCGCGACATCGCCATTAGGGCTGCCGTGTTTAATAGCGAAAAAATATTTTCAAGAGCAAAACTTAGGCTTAGAATGCATTTAATGTAGAACAATTTTTGTTCTGCCTTATTTTTATGAGAGTTCATACAGCTGTCAAAGAAGGAAACTATAACCCGAGGTAAGTTTCTTAAGTAAAGATATCGCAATCTCGTGAACACAATTGAGGTAAAATAATCGAAACATCGGCGTAAAAGCATACAAATCTAGAAATTGCAGAGTATTCTGAAAATGAATAATGTGGATGTAGATGAAAGACGTTACCGATAATCATTTTACTTATTATGCCATCAGTAAACCCAACCCAACCCAACCCACGCCCACGAGATACATCTTTAACAAAAAGAATGATTCTTTAACAGCTGAAAAGGCAAATAAGCATACCTCTTCTTTTCTGGCAAAAAAGTAAACCTTCTCAACTAGTTCATCAAATTCATCAGCCCTAATTTTAGCGTCACAAATCGTGTAGTACCAGTTCTAATCATATATCATAGTATATAATTGCACAAACGACGTTAACCGCCTCCCTGAAACTCGCTACTGTCCAGAATGTTTGGATTTATCTCGTATTAGATTATATTTTAGCGTGGTTTGCTTATTATAAGTTATATTTGTACGATCCGACGGAGAGCAGGTGCTACAGATCAGACGGTGTTATTTATTCTATTCGATTTTGATGAGATTATCCAAAAAATACCAATAATGTCAAGCCCGCATGGCCACTTAAAATATTTGATACTTCTGAGTGATCCGAACCACTGCGGCTGTAATCATCTTTTTGTTCAACCCACAATCATGATATTACTGCGCTGACAGAGTGGTATTAACAGTTTGATAAAAGCAATTTTAATACTACAAAGGAAAAGTCGTATGTTGATTGAAGTGTGCTTAAAATCGAACACAAAAAAGACACTTCTTAATAAGGATGATTTTCGACAAACCTACCAGTTGGAACACACCATCATCTGTACTGTGACTGTACTTAACAATCACCTAGTAAAATTAATTTAAGAAATAAGTATCTATTAAACGTATAAACAGTAACCGAACAACTTAAACCAATTATTCAACTGCTACGATCCAGACGCCCTACGATAGCACTCACAATATATTACGCGGTAGAGACGAAAACCACACTCGGACAGAAATATCTGACGGAATCTGTCAATTTGCAATCTTAAGCTGAGCTATCACTAAAAACGTATAAAACCATCTGGCGTGGGATCGCGGGATCGCACAGATGTCGGACATCGAGACGTTATGGGGGTAATCCCGATCACATGTTGTAAGAAAAAGTGTTCGTGTGTATCGATTCGGCGAGCGGGTGGCGTTATTCGAGGAATCGGTTCGGGCGAGAGAGGCGCGTGCCAAACGTAAAATTTAAACAACACGTTGCATGTTCATGCCGAGCGCGTTCGTGTCTGATGTTTGTTCTGCCCGCGTAGGGTTATAGCCAATATTACGCTATGGCATGCCGATGCGGTACACGAAGCTGAAATTTTATGCGAAATTTCTTCGCTTGGTAATTCAGTTAATTTAATTTTAAGCCAAAAATGAAAAAAAATGAATTGTTAATTGAAGTTTTTATTCCAATCAGATAATTGTTTCGTTCGTTGAATTAAGAAATACACAAATCCGCCTTTGTTGGCAAGGCATATTAGGACAAAACTCATGTTCTCCTTTCAAATACAAAAATGTTAAATGAAATCGGTAAACAGTAAACACGTGTGTACCCTATCCCTACTAGTCGCTAGCCGGTACTCAATTCTGGGAATTATGTCGGATTCGTACGACTTCCATATCAAGTGTACCGGGGGAGAAATTGCGCGAAAAAATTATATGTATCGAAAGGAAATATTTGTACTTTTGTTTTTGTTTTCGTTTAGTGATACGGAAATAGAAAGTGGCGATCGATCATGTTTCGTGCGGAATGTTTTCCTATTTAGCTGAAATTACGGCTATACGTATTGAAAATTGCCTTTGCAACTTAGACCGTCGGGAAAAAGAAGTTTTAACTACCTTTTAAGGCTGAACGATGCCTTTCCTTCTTTCAATTAAAATATTTAGAGAAATTTTATTTTTACCGTTTATTTTTGTTGGTTAATATTTTTCAATAAAGACAAAATCGGTTTGTTTTCATTCAACGACATAAATGGTAACGATATAACAAGCCGTTGTAGTTTTTGTTTCAATTGTTATTTTTGGTGTAAATTAATTATGTCGTAGTTGACAATAGGTATTATATAAAAGGTAAAATATTATGTGGGAACCAAGCATGTGAAACGCCAGCTGATAAGTGGTTACCGCAGATAACATGTAAATGTGAAATATTATAATTATTTGTTCATTAATTACAGTAATTTTATGGACTTTTCAAGCCTTGAATGTATTTTTTTAAAATTTAACGTCGATATTTAAACATTAACTTCGTACCATTAACACATTGTTTTGATGGAAAAGTCATTAAAATCCAGGAGCTATCGAATTAACTCATTAGTGGTGGCGATTTGTGGCGTGTGACGTGTGGCTCGTGTGCGGGGACGCTTAAAAGGCCGTATTTACCAGTGTTACTTCAACGCCTATCCTCTCTACGGCCAGGGACCGCTTATCACCGAAAGTTCCTCTTGCCATAAAAAGCATCTTCGTCACCTACAAAGTATTCGCTATGAATGATGAACCTAGGCTTCCACCACTTAAAGCGGAGATGTTCGTTTGTGTGTGCTGGATTGTGGCTAGAATCAATCTCATATCCTTATTTTCGGTTCTAACCTAGATTTCAGTAATAAGCTTCCCCGACCGGCCTACTAAACGACAAAAGCGCTAAGTACTTCAGCACCTGTAATGAGCTTCGACCGACCCGATCGCACTAAAACTCCTCGGTTACCTAAATGCGGGATGCGGGCTGCCGGTTACGGGTTACCAGCCTTGCGTTCAGTTTACACAAACTTCGCAGAAGCGAGTGACGCAATTCCGGCTTCAGTCGAACTTCGCATCCGAATCTACAACTCTTCGAGCCAATTTCCGAACGGCACTCTTGCTCTTTATTTAATTTCCGATATCGCTTATACTCTATCCGATTTTTTCTTTTTAATTCAGACTTCTTTTTAATTAAAAACTCTCGGCTTAGGCTAACATTACAAACGGCCTCATTTAATTATTGATGTTTGATGAGCTAAATAATTAAAACACAAGTAATATTAAGAAAAAAAAGATACCCCAGCGCCTAAATTAAATTCCGCGTCGGGATTAACTTGAATTACGCAATTAGGGAAAATAAATTACTTGTAGGATTCCGAGCAGGCGGCGGAAAGGGAAACATTGTATCGGAAATAGGGTGGATGATCTGATATTAATCTTGAAGAACATAATACTAGTGAATATACAAAAACAAGTATCGGTGAAGAGGGACTGATTTGATAACGGTGAAATATTAGGTATATCTAAGTACAAAGATTTTTTTCGTAAAGCCAACGATAGGCTAAGCGTGATTTGAATACTCAACGATTAAGGCTATTTTGATGTGTGAAAAAATTACTTAATATTACTCATCATCATCATCATCATCATATCAGCCGAACGACGCCCACTGCTGGGCATAGGCCTCCCCCAAAGATCTCCACAACGATCGGTCCTGCGCTGTCCGCATCTAGCGGCTTCCCGCGACCTTGACCAGATCGTCGGTAATATTACTATATCTATTTAATTGAAAGCATAATTATAAATAAGTCGAACCCGTGATCTTTTGTGAAATAGCCAACTATTCAACCACTCAGTATACTAAATCGGGCGTCAAGCAACACATACTTAATAATAATATTATGTAGTGACTCTACATGTGCCTCCACTCACGCAACGCAAAAAGTATATTATATTAAATTCACCAGCAGGGCGCAGGTGAAAATTACAATAACGGAGACGTTTCAGGACAGGGATAAAACAAGAAAGACAATGATTGATACACAAGGCCTGGAGAAAAAATCATTTTCATTTCGGATTCCCCTCCCCCCGCTATTTAACCGACGTCATAACGGGCTCGGGCCGAATATTAAATTTGCTTCGTCAGAGGAAAGCCGGCAGTCGCAATATTGTGACGTTTGCTTAAATCAGCTGGAGCTAGCCAAGAGTAAAACGCCGATAAGTTTTTACATGTTAAAAATTTTATGTACAGGGCGCACACGTCAACCTTTACAAAACCATTGCAAAATGGGTCTAATTTCAGCCGCATGAGGTGCCCCTATGTAAAGGTTGAAGTATGCGCCTCTGTAGGTACTTCCTCGATATTTTGACTGATAGGAACTAAGAGCCCTTACATGTTGCAAACTTGCAGCGATACCGACGCGCGATTCATACTCGAGACAAAAATTTACAAGTCAAGAATTGATTAAGCGAATAGTATCGCGTTGGTTGAATTTCAAATAACAAACTATTTTCAGTTGGTTAGGTATCTAAAGATATTTTTTCAATTTTAAACAACAGCTTAAGACTTTCCTGGAGCGACCATTTTAAAATTTTTACGTTACTTGTAAAAGTCTATATTTTTCGGTGTTTTGTTTAACATAAGTACGTTAAGTTAAAAATATTAAAAGTACAAAAAAAAAAAAAAAACTATTATATATGTAGTAATACTTACTTACCCATTGAGCTAATATCTGCACTGCGAATTACTAACGAATCCAATTTACGACTTACCTGAAATCAAAAGATAGTTGTTAATTAATTTATCGAGATACAACAAAACGACAGGTACACTTGGAATCGACTCGAACTGCCATTACAATTGTTCGGGCTTGACTACAAACTTGTTCGGGCGTTAATGTCGATGTAATTAATTTTGACTGAAATACATTGACATTTACATGACCTTTTGGAAAATAATAAAAAAAACCATTAAGATACAACTAGAAATCTATTCCTCAAAAGAGAAAACACGCACCTAAACAGCAGTCACGATTGAAATATCAAGTAAAAATTCGAAACGGTCGTTTAGTAGTATCAAAATGCCATAACTCTCCGTCCGTCGGTTACCATGCAATTAGGCGAAAAAAAACAAGATTGTAAAAAAACGACTAAAAGTGCATGCCCCAGACAGATGTTGGCGCAGCGTTGAGCGATCGCGGCAGGTGCATCTGTAATAGGGCTGTCACTAACTGCTTAGTTTATTGCTCTATTTGTTGCAGTTCTCTGGTAGTATTCTAGTTACGAGTCACTTGTCGTAAGCCGCAAAGTTAGATATTATGATCTCCAGCTTTATAGGCATTTCTATATTCTAAATTGTGATATTTTTTCTTGCCGGTTCTTCTTAGTATATGTAGAAACACTATCGAACACTCGGTGCTGCTAACCCCTCACCCATCCCATAAAAACGAGAGCCAAAATAATATTTTTTCCAATATCTGAAAAAAGTATCAACTTTATCGACAGAAATTTCGACCTGCAGCCGTAATTTAAGATGCATTTTTCCACATCACTGATGATGACGTCATAACGCTTAAGACCCCACCTGTCGTGGCACACCGCTTTATTACCGTAAAGCTGCTATATTACCAAAATAATTATTCAATGCTAACTTTCGCAATAAAAACAGTGACTGTTATTAATTTGTTTTATCACAATTGTTTGCGGTCAGTCCAAGTAATTACTATTGCGGTCCGCGTTTCGTAAATGAAATTGTTAATTGGATTCATATATTAATTAATTAGGTACATCCGCTATCGCAACGTGCATGTTTCGCAAATGTTTTAATTTATGATTTTTTCAGTGGCATACGTCATGATTATTTGAAGTGATAAGAGCTATGTTTACTTTGTTCAGCTTTTTCAAATAAATGATTAGGTAATAATCATCAGTATTTGAAGAGCCACGAAAACGGTTTTATATTTATTTATACTTTACTACACGAACAAAAAAATAACTAGCGCACTTAATTCCTTAATGCATTTCCTGCCAGTCAGAGGTAAAGCTGACTCAAGATTTAATTCAGGAAGCTTAACTTGTGCAACTTACAAGAATATTATCAAAATGTGACACTAACTCAGGAAACACCAAATTCGATTACAAACATGACACGTGGCCACGTACTAGAGTTTAATATCAAAGTGACAATTTATCACAGCCGTACGGAACGCTCTCGAAGGTCTATGAATCCGACAATTTGGCAAACCGAGCAATTATCGCTAATCGCTATAGTTTCCCGGCAATTCGCGCAAATGACGCGTTACAGCTCCGCGCGGATCCTACACTAATGAACTATGCGAACAATAATTACGCCTTCGACGCTATCGAACATGAGCTTCTGTCACTTGATAGGGATTTTATAACATTCTTTAGGTTCGAACCGTCAGGAGTGGCCTACAGATGGATTTCGTTGCAGGCCAGGGTAAAAGGCTAAGTAAAAGGTGGGAAGAGACCAGGGCTGAGTAAAAGGTGCAGATGACTTAGGACACTAATATTATGGCAGAGTCTGGCACATACAGTCACCTTTGGAAGAAGCTGGGCAAGGTTCAGCAGTGGTGAAAAAAAAGGGTCAAAAATCAAACATCTTAAGTTTTAAAAGATTTTTCCTACTAGTCTTCAATAAAGAAGCACAATCGTGAAAACTAAGAGTGAGATTATACATTTAAAAACAGCAACAGTTACTCATATCTTAATTTAAATAAAAATAGTATAATATAATAATAGAATTTAATTAACTTATATTTCTCAGTATAAACACCTGCCCAAAAATCCAAAAATACAAAACCTTATCAGAAGAGTTTAAAATGCACGCGTCAACCCTACACAGTCGATCGAGGCATCGACAACGCGGCCGCTTCTTGGCCGCGTGCTAATCGACCCACTAATCGCGCCCGCCGCGTCGTTAACCCCCCATCTACTACTACTAAATATGTGCTAGAATTATCTGCACTTCGAATCATTTAAAACTACTTTAAGTGTGTGTGTTTTTGGTATGCTATTTGTAGAAAAAAAAACGCTATCAAACATGAGCTTCTATCACTTGATAGGGATTTTATAACATTCTTTGGTTTCGAACCGTCACCAGTGGCCTAAAGATGGAATTCGTTGCAGACCAGGGCTGAGTAAAAAGTGGGATGACACAAAACACCAATATTACCTATGGCAGAGTCTGGCACAGAACAGTCACCCTTGGAAGAAACTGGGCAATACCGGGTTATAACAAAAAAGGGTTAAAAATCAAACTTTTTCTTAAATAAAAAAGTTTTTTCAAACTAATCTTCATTGAAGAAGCACAATCATGAAAACTTAGAGTGATTATACATTAAAACCATACAGTAGAACATCTACATACAAACGTGCCACTCTCGGTTTGCATGTGTGCGTGCGCGTCGCGCGCCGTGTCGCGATTTCACGCACACGATAGCATAAAATAGGGAGGCATAGGGAGGCGGCAGTACGGACGGGCTGTGCCGCGTGTCTGTGTGCACGCTAGGCTAGTAACTCGGCGGGCGGCCTTAGATAGCCTACTGTATGGTTTATACTGTGGCCCCATCTACTACTACTAAATATGTGCTAGAATTATCTGCACTTCGAATCATTTAAAACTACCAATACTTTAAGTGTGCAGATAGCCTTATACGGCTGACCTGAGCGACGCAGGTGTTTTTGGTATGCTATTTGTAGATAGTTGATATGTTGAGCCGTTGATCATAGATACTATGTACCTATGAGCTATTAAGTCATAATATTCTACTTATGGTCGCACCGTTTGAGTTCATACTCGACTTATATCGACTTATATATATTATCTGGATCGTTGTTAGGAAACGGTAGAAAAAGCCCATTGGCATACGTTGCTTGTAACGCGATAACATATTAAATTAACCCATTTGTAACACCTAACTGCTTCCATTAACCTCCGAACGTACAAAAATAACATGAACAGTAAAATAACATCAAAATCCTGACGCAATACGATACAAAAGTTTACAGCAAACAGCCCAGAAATTACCGACACAAATACGAAGGAAAAGGAAAACTGAGAAATTACCAAAGTGGCGGTCGAAATATAATGCAAGGCGATCCCAACAAAGACATTCCAAGAGTCCGGCTTAGGGACAACCGCTGAGGCACCCCCTCTTGTTTAATTCCATTAAACCACCCCTTTTATCTTTTCCCGCTTTTATCTTTGCTCCACTATTGGATTACTGAACAAAATGGCGAGCTGGAGACACACGCAATCTTTGCCCTTTGCAACTGTTTCACCTATGCTTTTAGAACTGCTGCGAGTATTATTAGACTAGTGGCAATTTGTTTAGTTTGCTCTTTTAATGCAAACGTGACTATTGTTTTAAAAAGAGAATAAAATTCAATATCGAAACTCGATAGAACATACCACGATACAACCCAATAGATTAAGTCCTTGGCTGAATGAGTAGAGCAAGGTTTACAGAGCTTTGCATTAAGAGGATTTAAACTATCTTTACCTCATATGCTTGACTTTATCCCAAACGGGTTAGACAGAGGCATACTGCCAGCATCATGGTTGGCCTACTATGCCGAAGAAATGTTACCTTACTGCATTAACCTAAAATCGAAACAGATAAGTACTGTACTTACTCAAAAAACTTATTCAAAAACGCTTAACAAATCAGTAGGCAGCAATAGTTTGATTACAAACGCACAGAGTAATTATTTATTTGTTCTTTATTGACCACTTAAATACCTTTGAGAATACCTTTGATTTGAAGTAACCTCATATTTTAATAAAACTACTCGAAATTCTTACACTAGTATTACGTTTGATAACCCACTGTCGTGTTCGGAACGTATTTACACGAGGGCGTTATGATTTAGCTGGATGTTTCACGGCAAATTGCCAACTTGACACGAAAGATAGGAAGATAAAAAATAATAATTAGTTACATTTGAAACTGGAAGAGAGCTGGATGGACGGCGAAGATTACAGGTTTCGCGAAACAAACTGAATTTAAAATCAAAATGTAAGCGGATTGGTATTCCATTAAGCATTCCCTGTTTTATTTCCATTACTTTTACCACAGATATGATGCAGATGGGATACATTGTATACCTAGTAGGTAAGTAGTTTTTTACACGTAGCTGAAGCTAGTGAATTCTACGTAAAACTGAGAAACGCTAGTAAGGGAATAAAACAAGTGTGATGATGATATAGGAACTATGTAGGTACTCATTAAATATGAATACTCAAAAAACCATGATGAATTTCGCACTGCAGTTCGTTGTTAGTGATATTTTTTTGCACACCACGTTGGAGTACATAGTGTAATGCTTATCGATTTGCGATAACACGATACTATACAATTGAGAGGAGATCCTTTTTGCTTTTAACTTCGTTTATGAATATAAATTAATTATAATAATAGTACAGCTTTTTTAGTATCCATAATGTACAAAGTTTTATAAAACCTCTCAAAGTAGTTTCTGTAGCATCACGAGATGCTGAAACATACCAGTACTAGTATTGGTTCCAGATGTCGCATAATGTACGCATTATGTTGACAGTTATGTTCTCCTCTATAAAATAGATCTGTTTTTATTCAATTATAATATCGAGTCATATCCTATGCTGAAAAGTGAAACATTTATCATTTGCTAACTACATGCCTAATACACAACTAACTAAAGACACGCGTGTAGTAGAATAGATGAATTTGATAGCACTTCACCAGCAAATAAGTTGGTTACTTTAAAACCTACCAAATAATAGAAGATGCTAGTACTAAATACCTATTACACCATTTTCCGCACCGTCATGTTTAAAGCATAAACATCGCACCTTTTAGCTGCTTCAAATACAAACTGAAAATAAAACATATCATTTGCTATAAACATCGTCTAAATATATCAGAATAGTACACCCACAGACCTGTGTGCTGACAGACACGCCTTGTGCTACCCCTTTAATTTGTTTCGTGTAACACGCGAACAAGTACTTCGATTCAATTCAACTCCTTCAGATGAGCGAAGCGGTGTAGGGTAAACTGTCAAACTAGCAGTGTAGTTTAAATGACGTTGCCAAATTGAAATACTTGCTCGGAGACGATGAATCGAGCAGTTCATTTCGCGTCGCCCTAAACATGGATTCTCACTTAATTGGTAATAGTCTGTAATTACTGAGCTGTGCTGTGCCAAGGTTGTGCACCTACCATTATGTTGTGCGCTTGAGGTATTTTCTATAAATGTACCTACTGTTGCATTGTTATTGTTTGTAATTTGAGTGTATACCTCTAGTTTAATTGACCTGGGGGTTAGCAATCGTTTTCTAATCTGTCTATTTGGCGTCATTGATAAACGCGTCGATTTACACGGACAGCAAAACTACAGTAGTGTCTTTATGTAACAAAGAATAGTAAATGTTTCAGGTTTTTTTTTCAGAGTTAAACAAATGTACCTACTGTTGCTTTGTTATTGTTTGTAATTTGAGTGTATGCTTCTAGCTATGTTGACCTGGAGGTTAGCAATCGTTTTCTAAACTGTCTATTCGGCGTTATTGATAAACGTGTAGCTTTACACTGGCAGCAAAAAATACGCAGTGTCGTATGTCACAATAGTAAATGTTTTAGGTAATTTTTTAGAGTTTAACAGAGAGAGATGAAAGAAAAAAATATTACTATTCCAAAAGTAGATTCTTAATTACTCAATTTAACAGTAATCTAGAGACATCGTCCATAAGTGACACTGATATTGTTAGTAGAACCTCGGGCGATACTCGGACGTAGGCGTTCCAGGGGAAAATTCCTATCATCAAAGTGATAGCAAAACTTGGCGCTCAGGTCGATTAGGGTAAGTAACGCAACTAATTTCTAATATGTTTCGGTAACGGCACTTACGAGACCCCTTCTCGGAAATTTTCGCCGCATAGTTTGCCAAGAAACTTACCCGTTTGATGTTAATCAATAAAGAGCCGTGTAAACGGACAAAATTATTATTACTATCGATAGGTGACCTTTTAGGCTCGAATGGCAACACTAAAGTGAATTTCTCAAAATACTTTCACAAAATGTTAAAAATAATCGCATTATTTTCTTCACCCTGAAACTGCGTAAACAGACTAAAAATATAATTAGAAAGAAGACTCGGATTTTATCCGTTTCATATCTTGTTACCAATTAAGACAGAAACGTCGCAATATATTTTTCTAAATTACTCTCAGTAATCACTAATCAGGTATCAGATTAACAAACAGATTTCATACGTAGCGTTCCGTTTTCAAGAAAGCTAAGTTTAAAATTCGATTTCTAAGTAATTACGCGCGCCAGTTTGCATACTCGTACGCATACTCGCATATCATTTCCAATTAAGTCATGCGATTAAATACATTATCTTAGTTAAATTGCGGGTTGACTCAGAAATTACAAATAACAAAATGCATTCTTAAAACATCATTGGCAGTTGAGTTACAAACATGGTATGCGCGTGCGACACGTCTAGCATTTATTACTTATAGGGCTGTCCAAGAATCACAAGCATTTATAGAGTTAGAGTATCGATTTGTTATTGGAAAGTCAAATAGCTAAGGTAAGGCTATCAGTTTCTATTCTACTGACGTGTTAAAGTATCCAATTTCAAACAAGGGAAAGTCAGACTAAGCATTTTATATGATATCTGTTCAAGTTAAGTTCTAACGAGTGTTAGATAATTACTTACTTAAAGTAAAACTTAAAAAGACCTGCTACGCCCGCTTTGTGAACCTATGGGGTAGGTCTTTAGATGCATTTGTAGATGCAAAAGCCTCAATTTATATATTTATAACGGCTGTTTGATGATATATTTTTTATCATCAAACAGCCGTTTGATGATATATTTTTTTATTTTAGTCTCACCAAATTTTACCAAGAGGACGCAGAAAAAAAAATCGCTTATTCAATCAGATTGTGAAGGCACCTTTTAGATTAGACATTGCCTTGGTACAATAATAAATATACTTATTGGTTACTGGCGGCCCTACCAAGCCACAAGCGTCAGGTTCCATTATCCATATTCAAACTGTCCACTCACTTTCCTGCGCGCGCGCCGAAAGCATTGGTTTGACGCAATTTACGCGCATCGTCGCGAGCGCAAGCGAATACGAATGGAAAGAGCCGGTCATATACACATACGATTATTTTCGAAGTCAACCTCGGAGCTCGTATATCCGAATTCCTTGTTGTTCATTGGCTCACACGCATGAAATTGACATAATACATTTTTAAAAATGGCTGCTGTTCAGCAATGCGCCGTAGGAGTTTAGGTATTTATTCTAAAGAAGAACAAACGGCTGCCCTTATGCTGATAAAGTGTTTTCCACTATAAAATACCCAGGAAAACTTACAGGAAGTGTGTCTAAGTGTGTTAAGTCTTACAAATAGAGCCTCTAGGTAAATTCATCATAATAATTATTTTGTTTATTTTTTGTTCGACTATCTCCAAATAAGAACCCTAATAAATAACACTGGAAATAAATACCTTTATATTCACACACATAGAGAATCACTCAGATGAATGCACCTTAAAGGTAAAAAAACTGACATAATCATCCTCAAGCCATCAGTTGAGCACAAAATGTCACTCACTATAATCACATAAAGTAGTTTTCCTAAACATCACGACTATATCACATCATGCCCGTTCAACAAGAAACGTTGTGCGGTCAACCGCAACATAACCTACAAAAGAGCTGTCAATGCCACTCTTACAGAAACAAAAGAACGTTTGGAAACGTTAAAAAATGACAGGTCTTTGTAAATTACCCACTAAAGCACATTATACGACAGCGAATTTAACATAATTTAAGCTCGCGGCTAAATCTTGACTGACTGCAACTATTCCCAGCACCTTCCATATTAGCATTTAATTAAACTGCCTATGTCAAATTCAGATGAATAAGGTACATTATTGTAAAGTAGATTGTATAGTACATTGTTACCCTAGGGGTGAAAGTAACTTATTTAGTCCCGAGACGGGGTTTGGCGCCCCGAACGAAGTGAGGGCGCCAATAGTTCGAGGGACTAAATAAGTCTTTAACCCGAGGTAAACACTGTGCTTTTCATTACAAATACAAGGAAAGTAAAAATAAAAACATAAATTAGCTTAAGAAACAATGAGAAAAATAAATGAAAATCGAATTGCCGCCTTCCCGCCTATTTTGTTTGTTTTTTTTTCTGTGGCCGGCCCGCTATTCAGCCAATATTTATATTTTCATCATTGGAAAAGTGGTAAATATTTTGCTCAAAGCTAAGTTATTTTAAAGAAATTGTTGAAACTGAATTATAGTACAGTTATTAAAAAAATATATATTCTCTAATCAATACTTAACTTTAAGTTATTTAAATTTAAGATTGTGGCTGTATAGAAAGTAGGAACATGGTTCAATAGATATGTGAAAAATAACTAGTTTACCTTTTTAATAATTTGACAGCTTTCAGTTGAAAGTGATTCTCCCTAGGGATGAAAAGTATTACTTTCAGCCAGCTTCTCAGGTCAGTAATGACCTACTTTCAGAGTATGAGTAATGAAAAATTCATTAAAATCCATTCAATAGTATTTACGTGAAAGAGCAACACGGCACATCCACACATACAAACTTTCACATTTAGGAGTATAATTTTTTAGTAGGATAGGTACTTGATTTTTTTGCGTTGTCTTTGTTAATTCTATTATAACTATTAACCTTTCATTTGAATAAGTACTAAAGCTTTGATGTTATAACATCAGACATTGATTTGATTTTTTACTAACTCAGTTGCATTTGCATGAAAATACTCAAAAATATTCATAAAGAGTGGCGCGCAAATGTCCCTCGATTCATACCCTTCTCGCCCCCTACACTTAGTCACTTCTTACAGATCCCTTCGCTCATTAGTAGGAGGACGTATGAAAGAAAACATACTTTTTTGAGTCCTTCTTTACAACTGACTGTGACAGGCGTAAATTAAAAAACTCTTACCACACAAATTCATGTTTACAGAAAATCTTAATACATAAAAGCAGAGCTATCACGCCGTCACGAGTAAGTTATGAGTCGGAAAAGCGTCTAAAACTCAAGTTGAACCTGGCAAGTATCTCAGAACTTATAGGCATAAAAGCGATATCGAGATCAAAAGAGAAGAGGATAAACTCCTAAAACCGGATCCGTCTCGAGCATCAATCTAGCCAACTTAAATCAGCTGTCCAATACAATTTATTGGCAATGCTCGAAAGGAATTCCTTATTAGTCCTTGATTATAATCGAGAGCAAACATCAATCGGGGCCGGTTTAACAACCGAGTTGCGATTAATATACGCCGAGAGCACCCTAGACGGTGACGCGCCTGTTTTCTAACCCCTTTGTGATCGGAATCACTTTGATCGGGACATTCGGAACCATTTACCAGACTGTAATCAACGGCGATTGTGACGCTGCGGTCCTGCTTACACTGTGAAATGTCGCACAATCAATCAATACCCAGTCGGTAATGAGATTACCTGATTTTGTTCATTGTTTTAATCTGTGGCTTCTGAAGCATTGCGTAGCGCCCTTTTTATGGTTAAGTTTGTTAGTGAATACCTTTTGCATTGCAAAAGGTATTCACTCAGCATTATTGTTAACAAGAGTAGTTTTAATTATAACATAACCATGTACACCGTTTTTCGTAATGCACTAGGCGTGGTACATCATTAAACACACTATCAGATTGAATCACTTCATAAAATGTCTGTAGCACTTTCTAAACTACATTACAATCATTCTGATCGTATTATATCTGATAGAGTTTGCTTAGAACGATCTGACAAAGATCTTTTATTTGTGGTTCATCAGTTTGGTGGCTAAGTGATGGGAGCTCTTGATACCAGCCCGGGTTATCGTTTAGCAAGCGTGGTATAAATCATCAGTTATAACAATAACTCGATTTCAACGATAGAGTCGCATCACAGTATCGACAGCGTTATCATCGATACTAACGTGCGTGTGAATCTTTACCAAAGCGCATACGCATACTGTATACAATTAAGCACTCTCGTATGCGTGGATGCGGTGGAGGGGCGCGTCATTTCAGCTTAGACGATCCCTACATCTAGTTCCCTAATATTGCGATTAAGTTGCGCGGCTGTATAACGCATCTCATATTATCTGTAAAAAGTCGCAATGTGTAGGGCTCTTAACGAAATTATTTTCTAGTTTAACTTTACTTACTCGAATTCACCAGTCTTACCCCCGAACTTACTAACGTCATTCAACGCTCAGCACGCGCTCAAGCTCATGCTGTCCCGTAAAATGTCAATAGAACTGAACTGACTATTTTTGGGCACAAACAAACCAGCTTTTCCACTGTTCCAACTACGTTGTTATGTTATGGACCTAGTGACAGGTCACGTAATTAAACGTCAGTGGCACCGGAGTAGGTGCTACAAACTGGAACGTCACAAGCACATCAATCAATACCTGTCTGCAACGGGATACCTGATTAGAAGCGTTGTTGTTCCGACACACGTTCGAATTCCACTTCTACATTCTCATAAACGCTAAGATGCCATTATGATCCCTGCGTCTGAGCACTGAGAATTTCAATTAGGCCGTTTCAATTCTCGAATATCTCATTCCAACGTGAGTATTTCATTAACTTTTCATGACCTTTCAGATGCCGTTTCACTTGCCCTTTGCTTAAAATTCGAAAAGCAAGTACTTCAATAAGTATGACAGTGAAAATAAAGCGTTTAATATAGCGTATAAATGGACATCTCATTAGTATTTGATTCTAAAACAGCTAGATTTAACTCCTAAAACGGAAGAATCCATTTCAAATGAATCTTTATTGGGTCTCTCCTACAGTGAAGTGTTTTAAAATGCTACGAATTGTATTTAGATCGGTCAAACGTTGTATGCCACCTTTCAGTTAAGGAGCGAGTATTTTTCATTTGAATCAAGTGAGACAACAGAGAGAACCGTCGAACTTGGTCGAACATTTAAACTCAACGAGGCAACCCTTTGAAAGTTCTCATTTAGCCGACAACGCTCCAACTGACGTCATCAAAAATAATCGTCCTGAGTTTTGGTTAGCCGAAGAGGTCGTTTCAAATTAATTAAATTAAATATGCATCCAAAACGCAGTGGTCATTAGAGCAGCACAGGGATATACAGAGCAGCACAGGGATATACAGAGTAGCACAGGGATATACATCGCGCGCGTGGAATGACGGCGCCGGCCCGATGTCGCTGCGTCATGCATTCTATTATCTCTGGGCGCATCGTGAATTAGTGCTCGTGGAACCGTAACTGCATATTGTACTAGCTGAATATTAATTTTGAAAAAATACTAGAGGAAAAGAGTAGAGACTTTTTTTAATAGGAACTGACACAAGGACACAAGCTGCTTATGTAGGCTTTCTTTCAGACCCCAAATTGTATGACAGCAACATCCCTTCAGAGTTCCAAACATCTCTTAAATAATACTGACGATGTACAAAGCCTTATTATCATACGTCTCTCTAAAGGTTATTTATAATAACGAAAATGACACTAATTGGACCCTAAGTAAGGATTATACTTGTGTTATGCAAACTAGAAACAACGAAGATATACTCGTTTACCTACATACTTTCAGCTAAATTCAGAGCAAATATAGAAGAAAATAAGCCAATCTAAAAAATATGTTTGCGAGATTGCTAGAAACTAATGATGTAGCAGATATAACTATCACTATTATGTCATCATCACAGAATAGATATGAGTTTTTTAATAGTTTTATTTTTTCAATTCTCTTCAATATTGTATAAAATTACCAATCGCAATGTCATCTGCATTCGATCCATGCACGCTTGGAAATTAAAATAATGTTGTTTCCTATTTCTTCTTTACTTAAACGCAATTGACAACGTATTGACATTACATCCAGCACGATATCATATGTAAATCTAAATAAGTTAAACAAATCCGTTTCCAGTATTCTAATTCGTCGTCTACCGCTCAGAGCTCGTTGCCCACAATCTGTTCTGATTGAAACGCGGAGATGTGCTGGCTACGCGATTCACCCTCAAGCCTTTGACGCAGACAGTCTGCAATCGAACCTAACGGTGGTAATCATTTTGTGCTCGTCTGCAAAAACTTCCGATATCAGCATTTTGGCAAATAAATTGCGAGAGCAAAAGCTAGCGATGAAACATATGCATTATTTCACGCCTACGCAGCGTTTTGTTTTATTGTTAATCTATTCAATAATGAGATTGGACTTTCAAGTTATTCCATTTTAATTAAAGATGACGATGTTATAATAAAAAGATAATTTATTTCAAATGAAATAGATTAGAAGTGGCAAGAGAAAGTACCGCAGGCCGTACTAAATTAATTTGAAGGGATCTCGTCTGATTTCTTTATGACGCACTTAAATTAAAATGTCACTCGTGTCTCGGGAGTTATGTAAACGCTAAGGAATTGAGCAAATACAGATTTGAAATTCCATTTAGCTGTGTCCCAGCCAGGCAAGAAGGTAGGGACAACCCCCACTTGTGACGTACCCGCAGTGCTTCGGTATAAAATAAATTTCGACGCACACTCGTTCCAGCGTCGTTTAAGGATCGTTAAGCATCCGAAATCGGCGAGCTGTCGTTTAAGTGGCGGATAATTTATTCCACATCCAGGAAAAACCGATTCCTATCCTGCGACACCCCCTTAATCCTTTGATGGATTCCACTGTGTAGACGGCGGTGGGGATACCGGAAAAGTGCACTCCGCAACGGAATAACGCAAAAAACTTATCTTTTATGGATTTCCTTATGCAAACGTTTGACTGGGTTCTTGTGTGGAGTGTTTTCTTAACGTTTCAATAAAATAATTCTCATACAGTGAAGTTATTCATGTTTTTGACTAGTTTACTTTCTTCAAAGTCTCGCCAAAGGAAATTATAAAGGCTTACCAACATTTGAATTGGCTATAAGCTTTCACTGCTGGAAATGGGTAACCCTTTGTCTCAAACATGCTATTCCATTTTGATATAATTCGGGTTGCGGTGTGTTAGCATCAAAGCCGAAATAGCAAGGTTCAAATAAACATAATACCTATGTTCTTACGATAACATATTGGTACTTAAGTAAATACAGGTGACATTTGTATAACCTTCCTCAAATAAAAGTTAAAATGATAATTTTACTTCATTACATGCATATAAAGCATCTTCTTGATATTATAGACAGACAGTAACATTTTCCCATTAAAATAAAACTTAACTAGGGTACGTTCGTTTAATTCTCAACTACTTATACCAGTATTTAGAAGATCCACAATGGCATGCGCCTTAAATTAATGATGAATTATAAAATTACTATCTTCATGGACCTCATTACCTTTATTTAACCGGTAACAATTAGATTCTCAGTTATAACGGTAGCCGTTTAGTTAATTAACAAAAATATCATTACCTACCATCAGCGCACGCGCCGCTGCTGTCACTGCGCGGACCAATCAGAGCGGGTCCCGGGAGGTCGACGACCCCACACCGGCCAATGGCAACATGCCCCACTATCCGTCATCCAAGACAAATCGGCTTTTCTCGTCACGATCGCTGAGCACGCGGTAATCGAAGTTAGTAAAAGTCTATCTCATAAAAAGTGTTATATAAACTATGAGTTAGCAACCATTTGCTTTTAAACCTGTTCTTGATGTTAAAGTTTTTTCAAGCCAGTCCTATTTTATTAAGGGTTTTTTTAAATTCTTATTGCAGAAATATTTAAGGATGTGTTTCATAGCTTCACATAAGTGCATAGTTACCTATCTTTAAACTTCTTGCGATCAACAATTAATTTTAGAAAATTATCTTTACAAAACTTTTGCGATTGCGTAGTTTTAGTGCAATCGGAAGTAAATGAATTAACGTTCTTTAAAATTTAATCAGTTGACATCTGAGTTTTTTTACCAACCGCAAAACAGTCTTAGCACTTTTAACAGAATCTTTAAAAAACAGAATATAAGAAAAGATAAGATAAGATATACTTTATTGCACAAAGAAAACAAGTTACATAAAGATGCTTACAGACATAAAGAATATCTGTTAAGAAGGTGCGAAAATTACCAACCACGGCAGATGAAAGCAACAATCCGAGATAAAAGTCCAAATTAGACCTTGTTACGTTAAATATGATTGGTGTGCGTTTACTGGGGCGGCCCCGCAAACTATCTGCTTACCAAATTGTTAATCCCACGGGCGCACATTACCCGCTCCGCTGACTCTTGGCTGGCGTCCACAACATGCATCTTGTGTCGCGCGCTCTTCGCGCTGCTAATCCATTGTTATTTATAGTCAGCGAAGTGCATAATAATTACCAGTACAGTGCCGCATTCAAGCTAATTATAAGGTGCGGAGAAGCAGATTCGGTTAAACAAATTTTGATGCGCAACCGTAAATCAAAGGATGCCCAAAATAAGTCTTAGTTTGTGGGTTAAAGTAAATTAATTAAACACACCAACCCTGTTCTAACCACGCATTATTGTAAGTTGAGATGCCTTTAAAACGTAAATTAACCGTCAATATTATGACTTTACGCATTAATTTGATTAGTCTTAATTTGGAGTGACACAACACAACACACGTATAGCTGTAATCTGCTGTTGACAAGACGTTTGAGTGATAGTTTTGTCAAATATCAACTCATGAATGAATGATGGCTTAAGTAGGTACTTTTTGTCTGTATCTCGGCTTAAAGGTGGAAACGTACTAGGTATTCATATAATGCTGTAAAAGCTCCAAAATCAATATAATAATAATAAGATAAGTTGATGCATCGAATGTGTATGTTAGAACTATTGGTGATTCTAACGTCTCAAAGGCATTTTTATCCTACCCATAAAGACATCGTAAAGAAACATATTTTTTTGCTACTTCTAGTAAAATGAAGAGAATCATAATTATCCGGTACGGTGCATTCAAGCTCATTAAGAACACTGTTAGAGAAACGGTATTCGATGAACTTCGAGCGGAACGCTGGCTGTTGTCTTACGATCTGCGTTCAAGTTCAAGACTTGCTCATATCACGTACACATACAAGTGATTTACCAACTACTAAGAGGTTAACTTCAACTTTAATTGTATTTATTACAGTACCTTCATCAATCTGAGCGATAAGTAATTTTATAAGATAGCGTAGGATGTATGTATATTACTATAGCACCTAAATATTTTAACTATCAGGAACATCCATCTTGAAACAATATTGTTGTGAATAAATCGCTTAGTAATAAGACTGAATAATTGCATCATGTAAGGGTTTATTCGCAATAATTTTGTAAATAATTGAATAATAAGACTAATAGATAAAAGTAATAACTAAATTAGCAAAATGGAACCTGTTAAAATAATCTCGATATAGCAGTCACTATTCTCGCTGCGATCTACTTTTAATCTTGCCAATATGGGTTAAAAAAACATTGCAATAACCCCACGCCAACGTAAGCAAAACCAAGCAATAAAAAAATGGATGTTCAAATAAAACACCACACACAAACGCGAGACGAGAGTTTATTTACCGAAATACGGCTCGAAGCAAGTTCCCCGATGGAATCCGACCGCTGCGCAAACACTTGCCTTCAAAGACAGACAGCGTGTTATGAAAACAAGCAACCGCGAACAAACACAAACAAACACGCGAAACAATTGATGAGAATGAGGCAAGAGTTGTTACGTATTCATTACATTATGATGAATTTGTTATGACGTGAAACTGTCGAAGCCCCCTTGCGGCATGCTCGCAAAAACTCGCGTGCATTCATATGACCCGCGACACGGGACATTTACATAAGAACAATGAGAAGCAAATTGAACGAATATATCATAAAAACAAAGTAGCAGAATCTTCAACAGAGACAGAAATGTCATGAGAAGTATTTGATGCGTATAATTTATTGATGCTGCCGTTTTAATAGTGTCCAATGCCAACAGCAATTAGATCATTGTACTAAAGTTTGCTTTTGATGATCGTCTCTAGAAACAAAATGTCTCGAACAGCAATGTGATGAACAATTAATCACCTTTATAGTAATTCAATCACTGCTGGGAAAACACAATTAAGATTTAAATCCCTTCATAACAAAAACGATTAGAAGATATTCCGTGCCAACCAATTTGTTTTGCTAATAAAAAATGTACGGACATTTCGTTGAGCAGTTGTGGTTTGAGACAGCTAACCTAGTGTGACATTCAAATTCAAACAATACATTATGCAAAACAGCAAGAAAAACACAGTTCTTTTTTTTCTATACTACACAAAAAACAGTATTTTGTGTCTTAATGATATTCAGAACCTTTAAAGATAAAGATGTTGTGACAGCTCGTAACATGAAAGCAAGAATGAATGCCAATAATGTTTAATGTTGTGTATTTTCAGAAGCGTCTCTGGCATTTTGAAAATGAACTCTCTAATATGTACATTAAAGTGACGTAGGCTTGATGCAATTGTGATAAAAAACCTTAAAATATTCGGAATTCGTTTTGTATAGGGAAATCTAAAAGTAGACCTAGTCCCTACATGTTAGAGTAAAAAGATAAAAACAAATAGAAACAACCGCGAGTCGGGTGACGGCAGTTTATCGACAGAGGATGTGGCGCGTCGAACGACGCGAAATTGCAAATTGCGTTTAGCTTAACTCGATAACGATAAAATGTTCAAGTGACGGGCTGAACTTCCCTAAATAGTCGATGTCTTCGTCTTTTATGAAGCATTTGCAATTAGCAGGCGTGAAGTAACAAAGTAACGGTTAATTTTTATAGTGATGTTCATGTTTCACACTAGTGGTGCTATAACTTGTTGAATTAACAGATGGCAGGACTATAATGGTCTTAAATAAGTATAACTTTGAATAACTTTACAAGTTACTTAACAATCAAATACTTAAGGAATAAACAAACGTGCTTACCTTGATGAGCCAAATAAATTAATCAACGCAACCAAACTAAACCAACCGAATATTCTAAAATAACTGAAATCAGAAGCACGACACATTTTGATGAAGTTAATTTTAAATGTATGGGTTTTATGTCTAGGTCAGGCCTATGTTGAGAGTTGGACCGCTAATTTTCATCGTCCATTCTACAACATGGCGGACATCATAACCTCACTTTATAGAGTCCATTTGGCCGGTGCCACTCTTTTTAATAACGTGCTTTAATTTTATGTCTCTTTATCTCGAGGATTATGACACTTAATTTGAGTTTTTCGTGCTCAGGTTTGCTTTAAATCGTTTAATATTATTACGCGTGTGTGTTCTGGTTCTAATTTATTCATATTATCTTATTAAAATCAAATCAGTTTTTTTTATCATTTAGGAATAGTATTTCTATTTACCCCAACATTATGTTTACATATACATTATTAAGACTTCTAAATTGGTTTACGTAACTATCGATCTCATGACATCATCTTTAACTAAATAATCAAAGTCTATGATTCATAGGAATTGCGTGTGTCTCCACTAGTAATCATTTTTAGACAAAACTATTGTATTGTTTGTATGTTTGTCATATTTTTTGTATATTGCCACCTATCAGAAATTGGTTATTGGACTGCTTATTGGTGAGCGTTGGCGCTAAGAGGGTTGAATAAGTTGAAGTGGCAGTGAGCAGGGCACACTTAGTCCGAGGAACCCTGTGACCGTTGGTGCAGAAAAGTCCTAGAATAAATAGAGTAAAAGAATAAATTTGACAGCCTGATAAAGGTCGCGAGATTTTCTTGGACCTAGGACGCCTACAACATAACATTCTAGGTTCAGGAGTAGGTGACGGTCTTATGGATGCAAAAATGGTTAGTTAATTGGACATGCAAGTTCAACTGGCAAAATTAAGCTTAAACCTTGCCTTTATGAATATTGAGGTAGCGTTGCATTCAATAGAATGTCTCCTTTCTACCTTTATTGACCGTAAAAAGGTTTAAGACGAATATTCTTCACCGATTCGACAATCAGTTTAATTTACAAGCCTATAAACCGTCCCAATGACCAGTACACCTCGTTTAACGATCGCGTTCGCCAAGACAAACAAATGAAGCCGAAGCGTCGACAATGAAAGTGCGTAAATTGGAATAGCGCTGATTTTTACCGTGTGAACCGGCCCTAATGAAAATGTTTGAGTAAAGCCGCGCTTACACTAGGCCACATTTGCCGCGCGACATGTTGCACAGCATGTAGCTCATCAACGTCGCACTATCGGTGCGCATAGTATCAAACTACCTACAGCGCACGTTGTGTGCGCGTGTTGTGCAAAGTCGCCGTACATGTTGAACGTCACGTGTTGAACGTCAATCGTTGCCTAGTGGAGACGCGGCTTTAGCGTCCCTGCTCACGTGCCACAAAACGCCGCCACTTGTAGTATAACCATCTGTAGCGTGTGGCGGCTACCGGCTTTACTTATCTACTATATAAAATGTATGAAACCTACAAGAAATATGCTAGGGTGGCGTTTTGTAGCGCGTGGCGTGTGGTCCGCGTGTGTGGACGCTTATGGATGCCATGCGAAATATTGCGTTAGAACTAGCAGTATATTTTTGAATTTGAATTCCGAATATAAACGCAGAAATATCATTCAGACGCGTAAGGAACAATAAAAGTTGCAGGTTTGTAATGATATTATTTCACAAATTTATTGAAGAATAAGTATTTGTGCTAGATAAAAACGTGATATATTTGAGTAAAATTAACATTGACACCATTATTTGATCATTTTGATAATTTTATCGTAGAGAACATTCGGTACACAGAAGTACGAATGAGCCATTCGTTTGTGTCTCCCAATTAATGCCCCTGGTGTGGCTGTCGATAGAGGCGATTAAGCCCGATTGTTTCTGTTAATGTGAAGCCATATTGACTGTAAAACACTTTATTTCCGTTGTGCAAGCCCGATAGATATTGTAAAATATCAGAAGGTGAAACAATTCCTTTATTTTTGATTTCAGTAGGTTACATTCTTTCGGTGGAATAGGGTTGAGTTGAGATACTTAATACGAATTCTTGAGCACCACTCGAAATAATAAGTAGTCGCTAAAATATAGAGGGAACCCTTCAAAATAGATAAAGGCATTACGGAATAGTATTCATATGAAGGCTTCTTAACTCTAGCTGAACATTAAAAACTTATGAGAAAATAGTACGTACTTTACCAAGTTTAATAAAACAAATAAATGTTACCTACTGGTTATCTGAGCAAACATCAAACGCGTTCTAAATAAACGTAAAAATATTTTGCAAAATGGAAAAGTATCTTATATTAGTCTGAATTTCAAATTCGTTACTCTGCTTGCATTACCTAAATTAAAGTTATCAACTACAGTATCAAGTTTCCCGTAATTACTGCAGTACATTCCCGTTCCATTACGCGCACACTACTCAGAAAAGTATAAAGGGGTGCATACATCGCAAATACGCCGGTTCAAAGGCGAAGGAGCTCTCTACGGAGCGCTATAAATTTTTACTAAAACAAACAAGCCCGAACGCGCAAACAAACGTTGCGTTGCGTCTCGGTACGAGAATCTTCTGAGATTGCAATTGGTTCTAACGCCGATATTACCAGTTTTCGCAGTATTCGGAGAATTCGACGAAAACAAGCTTTCAAAATACGCAGAAAAACTTATGATAGAGGCACTAATAAACAATTGCAGCAGTATTCAACGATAAAGTGATATTTTCCTTCACTTTTTCTAGCTGATGGCAAAACCAAAGGTTTCTTCTTTTGTGGTTCATATAATCGTTGACTTAGCACACAGTATCTGCAAGTGTATAGGTACTTCTGACACTAATTAATGATACCACACCAATAAATTCTCAGTAAACGTATAATTTTACTGGCAAACTCAGTACAAAGCTATTTTACTTCAGATTCAGATTCATCAGATTACCTACTCATTTATTTGTCCCGAAAATCAGCAAAAATGTTTTTATATGTAAAATATTTCATGTCAATTCCATTCTTGGAAATATTATTGGATACCAATATAATCCCCTATTATGAAGGCTGCCGATGCTTTCAATCAAAGCCAATAGCGCTGAAGGAAATTTCTTCGTAATTTAAAGTCGATAAATCATATACATGAGACAGCTGCTCCCTATTGAGCGGAGAAAATTCAGGAATAATTTTCTTTTCTTGATTGTTTATCTAAAAGGAAACCTTTTGTAATCTCCTTAGAAATTATAATAAACGCACACATTGGTGGATACCTTGAATCGACTAAAACAAATCTAATTGGTTGTTGAAAAATTCTTGGGCAATCTTGGCGAACATAATTCCTAGGGGTTGATCTTCAATATTCTCTGAACGTTACAGAAAGATATTTACTTTGGAAATTAAACCATTTATACAAAGATAAACACAGTCAACAGAATCACAGTGACCATACAAAATAACGACTCTTTATAGCAAACAAATTCAAATTGTTTTTATAAGGTAATTTTGGTGTACAGTTGAAGTTTAGAAACGTTCGAAACCAACTTTATCCAGTCTAGCATTCGAACGCGGATCCTCGATTTGGGGCTTAGCGCCAACAACAATCGACATCAGGTACTTCTTCAAGAAAACATTTCTCCAAACACAAAATGAAAACTAAGAAACATTCAGGGTAAACACACAATATTGTGTGCATTAAGTTTAGGTAAGTTAGGCTAATTATTTAACTTCAATTACGGTCTAGAACATCCAATAAATTCAACTCCGCCGTATAGCTGTCAGCTCCGACAAATAAGGCCAAAGTGAGTACCTTTTACGATGCGTTGATAAAGTCCGTCCATCCGATTACGTGCATCTCAGACATAGTGGTCGACCTTCGAGTGTACTCGTTGCTTAATATCATTAGCATCACATAGTTAACGCCCTAAAGGATAATAATACCACTACCAAGCACGTGGAATAATTTCATTTGTTAGTTAGCCATTCCATTCGCTTCTGACGCCTCCAGTGTGGTATTAAGAACAATATAAAGTTAAATATTATGAAAGGCTGCGCCAAAATAGATAGGTTATTTGATGTGTTTGTTATTGCCAAGACCAAGGGTGCATGTTAAGTAAATGATGCGATAATTTTCCAAAACTTAACGTCTATTCAAACGTCTGTCGGGTTAATTACTCGTAGTAACGGATAATTTTAGAAACCACACCATACTCATTTTAATAAAATTGGTGGTTTAAATAGGTCAGCGTAAGTTGAAATAAATCTATCAGAATATTTTGATTTTGTGATGAATTCTATTTAGAATCCCATCGGAATCCCGACAAAGAACGGCCTTGGTTGCGCGGGCGCGTGCCGCGAACGCTCTTCGTTTGTTTATTGTTCTTCCACTGACGCTTGCCAGACGTCCCGTTTGCGGGCCAATTGTCCTGATTGTGGAAGATGTGGTTCTTGTATGTCAGAGGACACTAACAGGTTCACAGGTAACAAGAGGTTCACATTACTGTCTTTGGGCGCTTCGATGCCGCTTAATGTTGCAAAGTAAGACTGACTATAATAAGTCGATTGAATGAGTAATCTTACATAATACCTGTGTATTGCGACCACACTTGTGCACTATGAATCTTCTGCGTATTAGAGTAGATTAGCCGCTGTGGTCGAAATCGACCAGGAGGCCCTATGTTTATGTTATGGTAAACATAATAAGCATATCTTATTAGGGTCATGTAAGGAAAAACATTAGGAGGGGAATGGGGGAGAACGGACATAACATCTTTCCGGCCCCAACTGTCAACCTCACCTGCACGCGCGGACAACACATCACCCGCGGCGGTATTCTTATACCGTGGTCCCTCTGCTAGATAACGGACGAGGCAATGGCGACCGAGCAATGGCGGTATAACCATACACCTGACCAAAGGTCAGAAGAGGCTGCAGGGGCCTTGGGGTACAAATAACTCCAAAAATTACTGGTGCAGAAGGCAACGGGAAACCACTGCAACTAATCTCCCGAGAAAATTGCTATGGAAGAAGATACAAAGGAACAACGTTTGCCATGCGAACCGCTTAGCGAGGGGCGCCGCGCCGCGTCCGGGGCGAGCGTTGGGAAATGGACTACCGGCCATGATGGAGTAGGACACCAGGCTCCGCATGGAAAATGCTACTGGAATCCCCTTCAAACTACGAAAAATCCAGAAGATAGGCACGTGGAATGTTCGTGGTTTGCTGAAACCTGGTAAATTTGACATCGTGGAGAAGGAGGTTACCAGATGTGGTTTATGCATTTGTGGACTAGCCGAAACCCATTGGAGAAACAGCGGGCATTTCTTTACCGATGCCCATGCAGTCTACTTTTCCGGTAGTGATGACAGCAGTCGGAACGGAGTGGCAATTCTCATTCCGAAGCATCAGAACAACAGTGTGATAGGGTACGAAGCCGTTAGCGACCGCATCATAGCAATAAAACTAAAAGCCTCACCTGTAAATCTGAACCTTATACAGGCGTACGCTCCCACCAGTGAAGCCCCGCCCCCTATTCTAGAGAGTTTCTACGAAGAACTACAGGCAACAATTGACAGAATTCCCAACAGAGAGCTACTAATAATCTTGGGTGATTTCAATTCTAAAATTGGCGCAAACTCTTCTCAGTATAGCAAAAGTGTGGGAAACTTCGGACTTGGGGTACGCAATGACAGAGGTGAGAGATTCATGCAGTTCGCTGATGAAAACAAGATGGTGGTGGCGAACAGTCTATTCCAACACCATCCCCGTAGACTGTTCACCTGGACGTCACCTGGAGGTGGAACAAAAAACCAGATCGACTACATACTGATCAGAACGCGCTGGCGCACCTCTATCCTTAACGCCCACACGCTTCCTGGCGCCGATTGTGGTTCCGACCATGAACTGGTTATAGCAAAGACGCGGTTGAAACTGAAAGCCGCCCGGCCCTCACAGAGAGTGAAGCGGATTGAAGTTGCAGATAAAGAAAAGTTCTGTGCAGCTTTTCAGCGAAACTGGAAAGAATGGACCGATATGAACCACAATGCAGCTACACCAGACATGCTATGGAACAAAGCCAAAGTTCTCATCCAAAATGCGGCAGCAGAGTCGAATCCAACGCCAGAAACGCGTAAACGCCAACATTGGATGACGGATACTACCCTTGCTCTAATAGAGGAGAGACGCCGTAAGAAAGCCGCGGGTACAGACATAACAGAGCTCAATTTACTGTCTGCTAACATCCAAGCCTGCTGTAGGCGAGACCAAAATGCCCACCTACGTAGCATATGCGAAGAGGTCGAAAAACACGCTATGAAGCATGAGTCTAGAGATCTCTATCACAAAGTTCGTGTTATCACTAAATCTCTACCTGCCAAAACGTGGGCTATTGAGAATGATAGGAATGAGGTGGTAACAGAACTCGAACAAATCTCTGAGACATGGAGGAGCTATTGTCAGTCTTTGCTCCTGGACCCGCAGTCACGACAGGTGGAAAATACATATCCGGAAAGAGGTAATTTGGAACCCGACATCCTCCTCGCTGAAGTTAGAGCTGCCATAAGACACCTCAAGAACAAAAAAGCAACTGGTAGAGATGCAATTCCTATAGAGACGATAAGGGCCATAGGAGAGCGTGGTGACCAGATGTTTCATACTATCTGCAATAAGATATGGCAGACAGGAGTTTGGCCGTCGGAATGGACACACACCGTATTCACACCCCTGCACAAGAAAGGTTCGACGAAGAAATGTAACAACTACCGCCTCATTGCTCTGATATCACATGCCAGCAAAATAATGTTACATATTCTTAACGAGCGATTGAAAACTTACTTGTCTAAGGAGATCGCCCCAGAACAAGCCGGATTTGTAAAGGGGAAAGGCACTCGGGAACAAATTCTCATCGTACGCCAGATCATAGAGAAGTCAAGAGAATTTAACAAGCCTCTATTCATTTGCTTTGTTGATTTCTCCAAAGCGTTTGACTCGGTGAAATGGCCTATACTGTGGAAGACCTTACTAGACATGGGCACACCGAAACATCTTGTGCATCTTTTGAGACGTCTATATGAAGATGGCACAGCCTCAGTACGTACAGAAGATGTCCTGTCAAGTGATTTTCACCCCAGTGCTGGAGTACGCCAGGGTTGTATAATATCACCGCTCTTATTCAATATCTACACAGAGCTAATAATGCGTATCACTTTGGAAGACTGGACGGATGGTGTGACGATTGGTGGCTACAGAATTGCAAACTTACGTTACGCGGATGACACCACTTTGTTTGCAACCAGTTCTCAACAACTGGAAGAGCTGTTGCTAAAGATGGTACGAGTAAGCCATGAGTTTGGACTTAAATTTAATCGCAGCAAGACCAAGGTGATGATTGTTGACCGGGCCGGGAATAATTCACCTGAAGTGACTCAAATCGCGAATTGCAACGTAGTCCAATCTTATATTTATCTTGGGGCTCTGGTTTCAAGCGGTGGTGGTTGCATCGATGAGATCAAACGGCGTATGAACATCACAAGAACAGCGATGGACAAAATGAAAAAAATATGGAGGAATAGAAACATAACCAAAGCCACGAAGACCAGGCTCGTGAGGACGCTTATATTCCCCATATTTCTATACGCGGCTGAAACGTGGACGTTACGAGATGTAGAAAGAAGGAAAATAGATGCTCTGGAAATGTGGTGCTGGAGAAGAATGCTTGGGGTGTCGTGGACAGAATTCCGCACGAACGTCTCAATACTCCGAGAACTCGGTATCGAGCAGCGTCTGTTTTCGACAGTACAGTCTCGCATCCTCACATTTTTCGGACATGTTTCCCGGCGTGATAATCAGTCCATAGAACGCCTTGTCGTTCAAGGAAAGGTGGAAGGCACCAGACCACGCGGAAGGTCACCCACACGTTGGACTGACCAAATCAAGTCTGCCATTGGAGGTTCGGTTAACGACTGCAGCAGAATGACCTCTAATAGGCAGCGGTGGCGAACCGTCGTGAAGCGCATCACATCTGCAACTTATAATTCTAATTCTGATGCATAGCGATCACGACCGCTCTGTCAAGAGCGTACCGGATGAAAAGAAGAAGGAAAAACAAATGAGGTTATATTTGATGAAACAGGGATGTTATTAAGTAAGAAGGCGTATAGAAGACCATCAAGGTCGGATCGTTACCAATTACCCATTCAATCAATGAGGAGACCCTTCTGACAAATCATATAATAATTATTTTGGTGAACTTTTCAATGAAAATAATCTTAAGACTCCCACTAAATCGATTGCAAGCTTTGTCGTGGGCTAAATCAAGATATAAGTCATGATTCACGCCCGCCTGCGGCAAACAACGCCTGCCTGTGTATATTACAAGTATTACATCTGAAGACAGCGATAAGTTACCGAATGACGCAACCGCAATAATGTTTACAAGTTCTGCGGTGATGGTGAGCGTGATAAACCTCCTCCTCATACATAAATCTTCGACCTGCATTATGAGTTATTTGCATGGGGATCACACTTCTGCCCTGAAGCATGAGTTATGCAAAAACGGAAATAGGGGACCGAAAATGAGCAACCCTGTATTAATAATTTACGAATATAAATAAATTCGCTTTTTTAGGGAAGATACTTTTTTGGAATGATACAGTATTATATCATTGTAGTATGCAGAATGACAGCTTTAAGCAAGCAGTAAAAGCTGAAAAATGGTGATGTGACAAATTGACCGACATTTATTTACAAAGACAATTTATTTTGTGGTGCAATGAAAATATAACCATTCTATTGTGATTAGGAACGAAGTTAACTTGCTATCGGAATTAAACAAGGCACCTATTCTAGTCTAGATAACTTATTCTCGTGACTGCAGTGGGTACTAAGTTTAGTTGCCTACTGACGCTACTCTATTGTTGGAAATCAAGTTGTTAGCTAGTTGAAGTGGATAGTAAGGGTTACTTGAATATGGAGGCAATTACATGGGGTAATAGTTAGTATACTGCAAGATGTGTCAAAGTGTGAAATGTGTTATAGCCTTTTAGCCTAAGGGCGAACGAAAGGTGGCTTAATACCGAACACCTGCTTAAGGCAGCTGACACTGTTGCCTACAAACCGATTTTCAGTCTATCTGGCTTTGCAGTGAGAGTCATCAGTAGTATTTATCTAAAAAACCTAGCTTATAATTTTGTATTTATCAAGGAATAATTATTTAATTTATGAATACGTAATATAGAACTTTCAACTGAAAGGCAAACTCAAAGTCTGCTACCATAATTCGAAATGCAAACGGGCAAAACTCTAGTCTATTTTCTTTGTACCACTTAATAAAATTAAGGAAATGACAGTCCTAGATTTTGACATTGAAAATTTTTAATCTGGTGAGCTGTAATTTATTGGTCGGATAAATATTAACTGACTTCACAACAATCAGCATTAAGTCAACTGAAGAGTTAAATACTGCGATAACAGGCTGTAGGACAGTAGAGACGAGCGTTAGTATACTATCAAGGTAAACAGCTGACGAGCAGGTACTACGAATTTCAAAGCTAAGGTACGAACATAGTACTGGCCGAAAAATAATAACGCAAAGTATGCACCTCGGAACCCACATAACTTACGGAGCAAGTAACATTTAATATTTCTACGAGGGTGTCACGAGGGGGAGCGACAGGTGACTCCGCATATGCCTCCCCAAATGCCAACGACCCCACGGCACACACGCCATGCCGCTATAACAGCTGATCTATGGAATAAAACGCTTGTTACCGGGTGACGTGCACCGTTTGGGTAAAATGTATAGCCGCTGTTCACGAAATAAACTATTTGGACATATTGATAAAGATCGAGAGCGTAGTGGAACAGTGGTTAAACTCTCTGGCACGGAAAACCGGGTGCTCCCAATTCTCCGTTGATGGAAAATACCGACAAAAAACCAAGTGACTAGGAAATGGCGGTAGGCTCGCCTTTGCCACATTGGGTTCAAATTCACTCGGCGAAAAACAGCCAACTGAAATGTGATTCTAGCTCAAATCTGCCTACATCTTAAACACACACTTTGTATTTGACTTAGGACATACTGAATTATAACAAAATACGCAATGCTAAATGCACAAATATTCTCACAAATTTGTATTTTAATTAAACCAACCAATTTAAGTCACGTATGTAAAGACAAGAGCAATGCGAGTCGTCAGTAGCCCCAGCCGCCGCTCGAAAGCGCTCATTAGAATCGTTTAGCCCAAACAGTCCTTCCCAAACAAAGAGTGCAATTCGAGCACTCTTCGCCTTCGCAATAGCGCACTCCGTCGACACTAATACTACTCACTCACTAGCGCTCACACCCGGCGAACGAACGACCCTCAGCAAATCTTAATTCGCAACTGATGAAAAGCAAACACTCTGTTAATATTCTATACACAATTTCAGCAAACTGTGCGGTTTACTAAATATTCTAAAACACATAATATCATGTTAGGAACGAAGCGCATCATGAATTTTATTTTCATTATTTTTCCGCAACCGAACGTTTAGAAATTTGAAAGGTGGAATGAAAAAAAATGTTAATACTTTTTGGGCGGAAAATTTAGGAAAGTTAATAGAGCGGATGTTTGCGGTCATTAATTAATAAGCGAGTTAATCCACGGTACTAAAGCTTAACACATCGGTCGGGGCTTGCGCAACTTCCGGTCAAATCCCGCTCTCCGCCCGCAAGCTTCCGGTCGCCGAAACTCCGTCGGGAGTTCCGGATAATGCCCTCCGCGTCGAACCTTGTGTTCATGATCTAACGATCACCATATTACACGACCTAATTCGGCCAACACCTTCTCACCTAGACGCAGGCTCTTCATCCTTATGTTGTCGATATTCATTTAGCCATCCTCACAGAAATCCGTTTAGAACCAAAAGTGAAGAAATAGAGAAAGCTACCTGCAAAATCTTTCGCTGTCAAGAGAAGAGTAAAAGCATCATATTCTAGCATTTCCTACTACCATAGACTATGATATTATAATATTGCGCAATATGTGTATTCCGTCATTTAAAGAGTCAGACTATTTTAGGATCTCGAGTCCAAATGTAAGGATACCAACATTCCAAATTTATGAAAGTGTATATTCGACGTTGACTTTTATTGAACTTACCCATATTTCTCACAAACAAAATCATGGGTCGAGTCAAAGAATCCATACATATTATTATATGAACTCTGAATCCCTATGTCCAGTTATATCGATACTTACCCGCATACTTTCGACATAATAAGATTTGGGAAAGTTCAGTCCCTCTGTGGAAAGTTTGGAGCCATCCCTCGACTTAAGGAGGGTTCGGCGAAGCCGGGCCGGACGGAAGACGCACCCATGGCCTTTTAACAGTGGTTAAACAACAGGCTGAGCCCATGTTGAAACAAAGTTTTCCTCATAATATTATCAGTTAGAAGTTTGAGGTTTTACAGTATCAAAAAAATAGTGATTTTAGTGTTGATAGGATTTTTTGTGAATTTTTGATAAACTAATTAATTATCATTAGTACACATGAAGCGTAACATTCAGTATGAAAGTTACTTCTATAGGATAGGACTAATACCAATAAGGTGATTCATGTGGCCTTCTTCTGGCCGGCAGAGAACCAAAGTTGGCGAAATAGCCCCCCGGATTAGTAACTTGCAATGGCAGTGGGCTGGCCATCAGCCATAGAACCGATAACTATTGGAGAAATCGTGCTCGTGAGTGGAGACCGCGTCTCGGCAAGCGTAGTGTGGGACGTCCTCTCAGGTAAGGTGGAGTGATGATTTGCGCAGGATGGCTGGCAGGAGCTGGATGCGAGCAGCCGAAGATCGAGTTCAGTGGCGTGTAATGGTACCTAAAATCCAGTCTAACTTTCCAGGAGCAGAAATATGTGTTGTAGGTAGTTATTTGCGTAGTTAAAATTTTCTTATTATTGAATTAAGCTTTTTTAAAGAATAAAGTATTTAAATGATAGCTTTTTAACGAGTAATAATTCAAATAGCGACATTGCCTATTTAGACTAGTTTAGAGCACGAACCGAAAAGTTTTAAATTTTGTGCTTGAATTAAAGCTTTTATTATGCTTACTGGTGTATAACATGTTAAGCAATGATATAATTTTGCTAGTAAAGTTCCCGCCGAAGCGGTCTCCGCGAAACTTGCAAACTGAGCTCTTGCGGTCTACCGCTGACCTCCAGCTGAAATAGATCGGACATTTGAGATTTACAACCAATTTATATTTACCGATTTACTATGCAACAGCAACTGTAAATTTATTATTTAGAACTTTATAGATACCATTATTTTTAGGTCAAAGTTCACTAAAAGTATAATTTTAGGGTGTTCTGTAAATTTAAAAGTATCACTTTGATTAGTAGAAGCATACATGACTGTATTTTCAAAATCGGCACCTCATTTGTTCTTTCGATAGAATTAACGTCCAAAGTAGTAGTCACAGAATGTGTATTTATTTCGCCCTTTTTTATTGTAAATTATTTACTGACTTTTCTTAAGCATTTGTAAAATATACATGAAGTAAATGCCTTTCAACTGTGTGGACTTTTGGCGTCACACATACGCGACAAAATAATTGTTTGGATAACATTAGATAAGTACAAGTACTGGGACTATTCCAAAACTGAAATTATGCTTATCTGGATACAAATTATTCAAATACGTTCATTTACCCGTCCGACCTCATGCGAAACGTTTAAATAAACATGTCTTCAATACACATCTGTTAACTTTTTGACTTTCAAATTAGAAAATTATCTTTGCTAGTTACTGAAACAGGGTGATTTCAGAACAAAACGATGAAATGTAAGGACGGAGCAGTACACGTCAAGCATATCTATCCAACTAAGCAGTTGAAAAATAATCCTTAATACTTTAACTTAAGGTGATTGCAACGGTCAAAAGCCGAGGTGTGGCTCACTGTACTACGTTAATTTAAGCGGCCTTTAAAGGTGAGTGGCTAACAATAACAAACAATAAACGAATGTATTAAGCAACTAACTACATAGTTAACTAAAAACCGGTCAAGGTTTCGCTATCTAATCTATTTTGTGACTACTGTTTTAGCACATTGAAATATTTTAGAATTGATTAAATCTATTTTCGTTCTATAAATATGAGAATGTTATTATTTATTTACTGATGATACCTACGAGATACATTAATGTGTAATTTTTGGCTGAAAGCTTTTGATGTTAAACCTTCTTTGATGACAATAGGCAGGTATATCAGTTCTATTTTGTTAATTATAAAAGCTCATTAGCAAAATGTATTGTACTTGTCAAATATGACAACAAGTAATAACTTGTTGCAAGTATAGAGAACCAACATATCATGAACACCAGGGAGAGTTAAAACCACCAGGAACTAGGACTTAGGCGCGGTGACGTTGGCGGTAAATTTGTTATTTCATGCTACGAGGTATTTCACGGTTTAACCTTTGCTCGCAGCCAGTTAAAAATAAAATAAAAAACATATCGCTCCATATAACAATTCTGAACACAGCTGAATCCGCTACTAGTATTCATAGTTAGGACTGCAACCCCGAAAAAACCTAATCAAACATGGACGAGACCCGCGCCAGGTGACGACGGGCAGGTGTTGAACAATAGCCTGTTGTCTCGCTCACACCCACGCAGTGGCCCCACGTTTGCCTCTCACACGTTGACATACAGTTTTTTCGTGTACTATTAAGTTTTCGAGGGGTAGATACCTATCAGGTTGATATACATCGGTGTTATGACTTTTCATCCGTTTGCGTCATGCATTCCAAATAGAGACGAGCAAGCGCGGTTTTATTCCCCGTCGAGGTTTTGTTAAAATTCGAGATAGGCTGATTATGCTAAATTATGTCGCATAATTTGAATTAGAATAACTAAACACGATTTCAGCAATACCAATTCCAACGCCATTCAGCTGTTTCATTCACGTTGAACATAATTAATGAATAATTCCGCCATTTTGAGCACGATCCAAGTTGGTGTTTGATAGTACAGCGCTTCATCGGAATCGCAATTAGCCTGAATTGTTATAAATAAGCATCTAATAAGAAGATGAAGACTTTCACTAGAGTGGGAATTAAATATGATTTCAAGAATTTTAAGAGCGAAACTCATGTCTAAATAGCATCAATTTCATTACTAGGTATACTGGTGCACGAAGTATTCAAAAAGCACACAAGGATATATACCAATTTATGTTTTTAATGTTAACAAAATAAGCAAAGAAACATGATATACGAGATAACTAAAATTTATAATTTGTGATACTTACTAGTAAACATATTTTCAGATCGAAGTTAATATCTCATGCTGTTATTGAGTCAGTTCAATAAAAATATAACTTTATGAGACCCGAGGACATACCTACCTAATTAAAATTACAAAAGACATGAAATGTTAAGACTGTGCGCAAATATTAAAAATTACATATTTATAACTATAAAATAAAACGGAAAAAGAAAGAGTATCATAAAAGAAATAGATTAATGTAGATACATAAAAGAGAAAAATAACTATGCTCGGTGAGATACAAACCGCCTACTACTTGGCTTATGACTGCTAAATATAATGGATCATTGCAAAAAATGACATGAAAGTGTGACATAAAGCTAAAAGTAGGTGAAAGGTCTCTATTTTGTTACAAAAGTTGAGAGAGTTATTTACATTTGTGTAGCGATCGGCCATATTGTAACACTTCAATCTGTTTCCTGGAAACCATCAAAGCTTTTTCCACGTAAAAAGTAAATTGAGTTTAGTATATTGCACGATTCCCGAAAATAGTTATTTAGGTACAATTTTATATTTGGTTCTGTTATTCGACGAAATATTTCATAAAATTACACTGTGCTTTTTGCTTCAAAAATAGTACCACGGGAAAGTAATTTAAAGCGCAATGTTGAAACTTTCCTTGAACTCATACATTGCAGCTGAATAACATTTATTAACTACCCTTACAAAAGTAAACAACTCGTAAATAGTATATATTGAACAGAATTTTTAGGCGAAAGATTTTTCTTATGTATAATTTGAGCTTGAAAAAGTTCAATGGATCCAATGCTTGTAGAGCAGACATTGTACGAGTGAAAAATCACTAATATGTAGACTTGAACTGAGGGCATAAAGATGAAGAAACATTTTCATCTACGAGTAGGTACGTCATTATCTGTGCCAACTTGCTAGAATACAATTTCACATGTGGTGAAAGAAATGGTTGACTGATAGTTCTGAAGTCGAAACTAGTATTTGCAGGCAGCTGTTTAAATAGAACAATATTATAGAAAACCACTTTAAAAGGATCCCAGCTTATCTTAAAGCTTTTTTTTGATCAGTCGGTAGACTAGAAGTTCACTATTTGGTCATCTCGAAATATTACCACTGGTGTTTAATGTGTCCTTGTCCAAATTTTTATACAAAGTCTGCGGCAAGCTAGTATCCACATACTAGCTTGCCAAAGACTTCGTATACAAATTTGAAGTTATTCTCAGACACATCGTGTCCTCCTGAGGGCCCCTAAAATTAGCTTTTCAGTTAGTCGAGGCTATTGTGTCATGCTCCACTTTCCGTCATAGCGTGGTTGTACAGCGTCTGTGTCCTAACTCTAACCAGTAAAACTGTGCAGGGTGTGTTACTATATTATATCTACTCTACGATGACAACTTTAACACTAGAATGGAAAAAGTTTTCACTGACCGAACTTAACACATACCCTTGACTAAACACTATGAGCTGCATGATTTAACATGGTTTCAATCCTAGTCTGTCTTCGAGCTTGTAGAAAATAAATTAAAATTTTTCGGTTATGTCAAGAATAACCGGAAGTCAGTGTTTTACAATTATAATCTAATACGTGTAGTATATGTAGCATGGCTCTACGATTCGATGATGCAGACTAAGTTGGCGGGCGGCGGGCTAGTGCTAGCGGCCGCCCGCGATTTCGTCCGCATGGACTAAATTGAAAAAAACAAGACATTTTAAAAAGGAATGTAGCCTTTGTCCTATTAAGATGTCTAAGCAACATTATTGTAAAGTCTCACTAAAATCCATTTAGTTGTTCTTACGTCAAAGAGCAACACATACAAACTTTCGCATTAATAATATTAGTAGGATTAGTGTGGCAATCAGCCTAGACCGAAACATGCATTACAGTAGCTTTTTACGATCTTCAATTTGTTAGAACTTCAACTCGGTTTACCTGATATAAGCTATACTTTCCATTGAAACTTATGAATATTTTATATCCATTACACCAAACTTTATCTGAATAACTAACCAACAGCTGTAAAGGTTTTATAAAGAAGTTCATATTCAACTCGTATCAATAAAATACCTTTATTTCAATTTATTTCACTTAATCCAACCTCAACATTACCACAGGAACTGGAGCAGAAAGTTACACGTGGCAGGGGGTGGTGACAGCAATTTGATAATAAAGCTCTACATGTGTGTATGTATAAACCATATTGTCATAGACATATTCAACGAGTTTCATCGAAAACATGACAGTATGCCCACACATCAAACAAAAAGCTAATTTCTATAAATCCTTATCTATAGTTGCTTTTCATATAACACAATCGTAAATAACCCCACCGGTACTAACACTAGCTTTAGATAAATGTATGCGATAAGCTATCTCTCGATCGATACATCAGTGTACTTTTGTTTGGTATTCACAGGCTGAACAATAAATGGCTTTCCTCAGAGAGGCATACTATGTCGAAATAGCCTTACTATAAGGACGGAACCACAGTATAAACAGTAGGCTATCTAAGGCCGCCCGCCGAGTTATTAGCCTAGCGTGAACACAGACACGCGGCACAGCCCGTCCGTACTGCTACCACCCTATACCCCCCTATTTTATGCTAGCGTGTGAGTGAAATCGCGACACGGAGCGTGACGCGCACGCACACATTCAAACCGAGAGCGGCACGTTTGTATGTAGATATTTTACTGTTCCCTGTATACTGTGACGGAACGGCGCTGAAGTTATCTATTCAAACTCGCCGTGTGCCAACAGTTACACAGCCACATCCGAGCACTGGACTGAGATGTACAATGTTAGTCTTTGTTGGACTACGAAACACTGAATGCAAAGATCTGCAGTTGAATTTCAGTTCGTTGAAGACATAGGTACATTCAATTTAAATGGCAGTAAAATCAAGAAAGGGTTTAACTTGTAAAAAGACGTATTTGCAGAAACGAAAGGAGGATTTGAGTATCTACATTGGAATTTTGAGTATTGTTGACTATCAACAATGTTAGTAGTCCGCTGGAAATATTTATTTTTGTTTCTTTTAAAAACCCTATATCATGCTATCCGGGCTAGCGTTCTTGACTAATTTTAAGTTTTCAATTATTATTAATTTGGTTAAACCAGAAAAACAATAGACGAAAAATGGTAAATAAAAAACTCAACAAGTTTTTTCCTAACAAACATCATCTTTTGTGCAAGAAGTCCGATTTATGAATATACATTTCATTTCATTTATTCTTGTATGATTTTCGGTATTATTTTCCAATTATGAACAAAGTGATACTGATAAGTAGGTAATGAAAGGTAATGGTCATGGTCGTAAATTAAATATGATACACAATATTCTTCAACAACAAAGCGGAAGACATTCGAATAAAAAAGTCTAATAAAGTCTTTTAAGGTCCAATATAAATCAACTCGACGCCTACAATACAGTTCATAACAGTGTTGCTGGTTGATAGTCAAATGTCGATAGTCTATCAATAATATCGCAAACATACCATTAATTACTAGATATACCAACGATTGTTTTGGGCTATCAATAGTTCGCAAAATGTTTGTTTTGTTCACAGTTAGGTATACAGCACACTACAACATTATACGAAAGTTAATTGAAATTGAAAGATGAATATAATCGATAGGATCGGTGCTGCTGATGGTGCACTTCTAAATCTAAATCTAAATCAGCCCGTTCCGTCCCACTGCAGGGCAAAGGCCAGGTGCACTTCTACTGATGACTAATAGTATTGATATTGATACAGTTTCTGTATATTCCTAACAGCGGCAGGAAACACACCATCTAAAGTATTGTTGTTGCCAACGGAGAAGTAGCTGATTTTCAATTATAATTATCGATAGTAAATTCATCGATAGTTCGGCAACACTAATCCATAAGCTTGCCTCGGGCGCTAATCGATCCCGGAACCGGGTGACAGGAGGCAAATAAACTGGCGACTACATCATTGGGACTGGGAAGCGTTGCGACTCTTATACAATTTCATGATATTCACTTTTTTATTAGCAAAGGCGTAGGCATATACATGCCTTTGTCGATAAATATTATTGCCGTCGAGTTAGGGAAGCATAAACGGCCTTTATACGTCCCTCTGCTGGGCACAGGCCTCACCTCAACTATGAGGTGGATTAGGTCATACTCCAAAACGCTGGCTCAGTGCGGATTGTTGGAGGGGTGTAAGGTTATTGAACAACCTTAATATGTCAGATGTTATCAAGCCGCCCCTTAAGGCCTCCGACTAGGCTTAACGACTGACATCTAACGACGTCAGCCGAGACCAACTGCTTAACGTACCTTCCGAAGCACGGAGATGCCCGAAATACACATCACTAAATTTCGGTCGGGTGGTAACCCATCCCATTTCCGACCCGACGTGTGTTGCTTTACAACAGCGATCGTCGTCGACCACTGTCACAACTGCGCCACGGGCCACGGGTTAGGGAAGATAAACAGCAATTTCGAAACTTTTCACTTCGTGTCTCGTCACTGCACTAAATAATTTCGGTGTAGCATATTTTATTTTTTGTATGTCAGGCCGAAGGCGTCATGAATGTGGTCACGTCAACTACATATTGTATGGGCTGCTATGAAATATTGTTGACGAAACTAATGGGGTGATCGCGTGTGGCGCGCCCTAGCTCCACGGTCACTGGTAGGGTTGACGGTGTTCTATATATCAATTTCATCCCCTAAAATGTTTTCTAGGTATATAGAAAAATAAACTACTCATCTCTTGCTCTATCTCCAACGGCACTGCATAAATCGTCTGGAAAGACGCAGAGGCCATTGATGATGATGAGAAAAATAAAAGTTAAGTTAAAGTAAAGTCACACACTTTGGTAGTGGAGTAGGAAGGAGGAAGAGGTGAAGCTTAGTTACCAAATAAACAGTTCATATTGTTAGTCTGTCAAAAGAAAGTGAGCTCTAGAATAGCGATTTAGATTGATTTAATAATTATTTTAATTATTGAACAAAATCCACAGCTCTTATTTTTTTATTGAAGTAATGTACATATCATAAAACCAAAAAGGAATTCACATTTCATGAGAAATCAAGTCTAGCGATAAAATAAACTTATTCCCAGTACGTAAGTACTTTTTTTCATTTCGTGAGATATGGATGAAATATAATTATGATTGTCGAGTCTGTAAGTTTACTTAAACCTATGCATTTTAAAACTGCTAAATCAAATATTTCTTTCATGAGTTAAAAGTCACTTTTTAACGGTTAAGTTTCAATTTTGCACCATTTAAGAAGTAGATCTAATACTAGGTATGAATTAAAAGTTTTCATTTTCGGTGGATACCTGCCAAAATAGGCTCATCCCTATTGCGGCCGACAGCGCACGGGGCGCGCTGTTTGTTCCGCGCGGTGTGGCCCTACCTTTAACATTATCATTTTTCTGATTAATCATTTTCGAATGCTAACGGCACCGCAATTTGTTTAATTAAATGTTGATTTTAGTTCTAATTAAGTGAGTCATCTAACAACTTCGATCAAATAACTATATTATTTTTAGCGGTTAAACACAACAGCGACGTCTGGTTTTAATAATTTTACTTCACTATAGTTTTATGACACCAAATTAATTTTGAAAAAAAACCTCACAAATGTAATCGTTAATCTAAGGTTTAGGCGTTAACAAACGATTGCCCAAGTTCGTAAATTATTTGAAGCGAACATAATACTATCTGAGGTAAATTAACTTTATAGGGGCATTATCTAGTCGTCTCTGAGACAATTTGAATTTGAATGCACCGTTAAAATGTCTTACAGCATTTACAAATGTCCCCCGCACGCCTATTCGTAAAACGTTATCTACGATACTTTGCATTGTTTTACAAATAGTGCTAATAACAACTAAAATGCCCTGAGGTCGAAACAGATTGAATCGCAGTGTTTATTCTCACTATTGTGTCAACTCGTTCATCAACCACGTTGGAGCACAATTAAGTCTGACAGTTTAATGCAACCATCATGTAAAGTTGCTTCGTTTAATTTGTTCACCTGAGTGACTCACTTAAGTTAGTTATTTACTAGCGCTAACTTATCCTAAGTTACTGAATTTAAGGCGTATATAAACTTAAACAAGTTCAAAGCTTTAAGGTAGGTCATAAAATTGAAGAATATCCATCGCTGAACCAAGTCTGCTTAGGAATTCAAAACATTGGCATGCATTGCGGACATTTCCGTCTTCCTTTTCCATTATAGAAACTTCAAGTTTTCGTGGACAATTTTTTATGTAACTATGTCATATATGTTAGTCAGCGAAAGCTATGTGATCACCTGAAAATTGTTATTTGTCAAGATTACAGCATACTCAAAATCCATTCTAGATATGCGATAGTGGGTGAATAATTGCAAAATTGTTTTTCCTAAAGATTAATCAGACGCAAAGGATTAGGATAGACCTCTTGGCTTATACAGCCTTATTCACCATCACCCCGTACATCGCAATTGGTCAATCAAATCCCGCAGACCCCGCGTCCGAGATTCTCATAGCATTGTTGCCGTCACAATGTTGTCTTGCGCAACATGCTGAATTCGCAACCGTTGCGAAACGCTTGCAGGGACACGTCCGCTTGTCTGTTTGTCTTTTCGCTACGTCATGTGTTGTGGAATTCGCAAAACGAGCCAACGACACTTGATGCAAGGTAGGTTACGCGAATCAACGTATCATTTTCCCATGAAGACTGTTTCATTCTATTGGGACTTTGAAAGTACTTAGTTCGCTCAAGTCAAGAATAATTAAGCATGATGACAGTGAATTTCTAATATCTCCCACCTTACAAAACACGAATTTTGGTCTTTGCTAATATAGATGATAGAAACTAGGGCGCTATCTTAAGGCAGAATCCTGCCTTGATGTGGACTAAACCAAACAAGCTTTTGTAGGACTGATTGGCACCATACGACAATTTAATTTATATCAAGAATCAACATACACACACAGATTCAAGAAAGGGGGTATTTGCTCTTCACGGTCGATAAAATCAGTGATAATAAAAATTTGTGAATGTTTCAAATCATTAGTAGGTAGACCTTAATATTTCAACAGAGGTTCCTTGCCACGATAGAAATTCAATAATTTCAATCATGCACCCTAGAAAAATAAGCGACTTAACTTTTTATACCAAAAGTGTCCATAACAGCAAAAAGTTACAAGACAGCCAACTCGTGGCTATAATATCGAATTGAATTTCAATTCAGAGTCATAGTTATAAGCAAAGGTGGCGTTATCGAAATCGATAAAGCCTTCACGTTACCATCTATGCGGCTCAAGTCTATATTGAGCGATCAACGTCCCCCAACGGGAAGTTAGAATGAGACGTTTTTGAGATATTCTATAAAACAAAGTTAAAAAGTTAATAGCGACGAGCATGGTTGGGTGAATTATGAGAAAAATAACAATCATTTTACTCGCCTAAAGCAATGATATTACAATAAAAAAGACGTAGATAGGTTATGTCAGTACTGACGCAAAGTCCAAAATTTACCTTTAGATTGATTTACAAGTTTGATTCAATACAGTTCAACGTGAATCCTATTAATAATTTAATCAAAATATTCAGCTAAAACTGTACATCAACAAATGTGTATGTTAGCAAACTTCAGCTTAATATGCAATGTTCCGGCAAAACCAAGCTATTACTGATGCGTTCAGGTGCTTTAAGCTGACCCAAAACAAGAAGGCACGTGAGAACACTAAGTCGGAACTACTCACATACACATGTATGTGTATATTACATGTATGTATACTTAAGTTAGTGGCGAGCGTAACTCTAGCAGCATACGATGAGCTTTCATCACTAAGACCTGCGTGGTGCACAGTAAGCACAGTGCATACATTGTAAAGCTTGACCAGTGGTTAGTTAGAAAATTGAGAAGTCCAGTCGCCAAGCTTAAAACAAATTTCAGATACTTCACACATTCATAAACAATGATAAAAATAGAAAACTATTATAAAATAACTCGCCTTGCTATTCTTACCCGACTCTATTTTAAACTTTACGTTAGTCTAATCTCTATTATTAATATGTATTTACATGATAATATTTGATAGAAAATGTGGTGCTTGAAGCTTGTTGGGACCACCAAGTTAAAATCTGCTCGGAACACCTGAATGTTTAAATTAACGCAATAACGGTAATTATTAAACTTATTTCTATATCAATATCGATCGTATACACAAACTTCAGTGATAAGCAGGACCTCTACCCGTTCTTGTCGACAGACCCATTAGCCATGTAATAAGAATAATGATTCAAAAGGTCTTGTGCCTGATTTGTATAAGTATGACCAACTAATTAATTTTCAAGTTATACTTACAAGTTCGCATGTATTCAACAAGTATGAGCCAAACTTTTGCGCTCCACGTGTAATGTCAAAAAGAATGGATGGCATTCCAAATGTTTTGTAACTTGACTTTTTGACAATTGCTTCGCTTATAACGCTCACTTGGCAAAATAGTGAGTACTAAACTAGTTGGCATAACCTAGCGAGATTCGCAAACAAAGAGTACGCAGAATGCAGACTTTACCGAACACGGGCATTCCCAAACCCGCAAAAACAGCATCCGGCCGGATTTCTCTACGGGCCGGCAATTACGCTATTTACCCGACAAAGCTGTATGCTCTGCAGCATAACAGGGTTACCAACTTGGGGCCCATTTCCTGTTTTAAGTTTTTCGGACGTGAAAACTCGACAACATGAATCTGTATCCCGATACACCTTTGTGCGAAGTACTGGTTTTAAGTGGGCACTTAATTGTCGATAAACAATGTTAGCCGCATCGGGAATATTTAAAATAGGCTGATTTAGTCTAACTGAAAACACTTATATCCTAAATCAATTCACTCGTGTTCAAAATGTTATTACTCAATTTAGTAGCTAAAGTTATGAATTTAATGTTTTAGCAATATCCGAAAAAAGATTGCAGGATAAAATGCATTGAACTTACCCAATGAAAAGTCCAAACTAGGTGTTTGCTTGTCATATGTATGAAAATGCTTACCTGGAAAAGAAAGATATATAAATTAGTAAACGATTCTGTCATCTTTTCCACATTATAATATGTAATGTTCCGTATCAGTACTACAATTTTACAAATACAAAGCGGAAAACCCGTTTACGCATACAAAGCGACATTATTATTGTGAATATTGAAACATTTTGTTTAGAAGGAAGTGACAGCGAGGTCTTATAGTAACAACCTAGATCACAAGGATCAAACATCTCAGCGCTCAAGACAGTCATGGTGTAACTAGCAACAAAAAGTTGAATTACTAACTATCAAATCATTTTTTCAGTTGGCAAAAAGTTGCTTTACAAACAGTAACTAAACACAAGTTTCTACCTAATAGCTGTCTCCCAGTATTGCCATGATCAGCCATGTTTACCCCGAGCTGGGATGTAGATCGTGAATGAATCCTTAATGAGCCGAGTCAGCAATTACCGGGCCTATTATGAATTAATTAGACACCCTTCTGATAAATCTCAAGCTAGCGCCGGCAGCTTACAAGATCGCATCGAGCTGTGTTGCCCTACTGACTTGCTTGTTCGTTTATTTATAAGTGTACACGTTATAAAAATACCCTCTTATTCATACAAATTTAAACAGCTCTTCAAAAACATGTAAACTTTTGTATCGCTTTGTCTCTTTCATTCTTGTTGGTGCCGCCATTTGCGAGTAAGAGACATAACACGTCAACTGCTTAAACTATGCTTTAGCTTCGCGTTTGTTTTTATGAATAAGGGGATTCTTTTAAGGTCCCACTTAGATAAATTCAACAATTCATTCCTGAAAAAAAGGTAAGCTATTTTTAAACATATTTCCGCAAATTCTCATAGTGGAAACCTGGTCTAACATATTTACCTTCCTTTTATTGAACTGCCAATAAGAATAGAAAATAAAGCAATCATCGCTTAATTTCGCGGTCATATTACGTCCGAATAGATACTAAATATAACCACGGAGCGATCATATTTATGCTCGCAGTTTCTTTAATATCTACCTTATAAGAAAATAAGAACGTAATGAGACAAAAAACCCATCATGAGCATTCATTGAAATTTACTTTATCTGTTAAGAAACAATTAAGACTGTCAGTAAAATGGGAGCTTTATGTTAATCAGTTTCTACCGCATAATAACTTCTTATATTATTTTCAGAATAGTTAACACATATTGAAAAAAAAACCATGAGCCATTTAATATCGTGCCCGATGTGTCCAACCAGCTGCACACGGGATGACCTGATGAGCGCTAGTACTCATGCCGTAAGGGTTGCAGAATACTGGTCTCATCAAATTTAGAATTGTCTGCCATCGACACGCAAAGAAGAAGAACACATACAAGCTTAGTATGTTATAGCTATAACAAAAAAAACAGAAGGAGAGAGGCAACAAAACCTTCACTAATCTCCAAACTCGATAACTTTTTGTAAGTAGTAGTTGTTACATTTCGTTACCCTTGGATTCACAAATGTTGAGAGAGTTGAACACGACGTCAAACTCATGCCATCCCGTAAAGTGTATCTACAACTGAAAGTGACGGCATGACTTTGAAAGTGGGCTCTACTTTGATTGACGTTTGTGAATTCGGGGCTTAGTTTCATGACTTACAGAATGTTAATTTAATACGCTTAAATTCTGTATTAACCCACCAGAGAGCCTCGACACAACCAAAAGGTTATTTAATTCTCTGATCGTATAACAACAGTACTATTATATCAATATACTCGTGAAAATAGAAATGGAGTTTAGTTATGAAGCGGTTATACCCAGACCGCGCGGTCGTATTACCCCGCCGCGGTCATATTGACCGCGCGCGCGGACACCGATCGCGAATGAATCTGAAATGAGGCAAATAAGCAATTATGCGCTCATATACGGGTTCGATTACCCGCTGCGGCGAATTTTAGATGCGTCGGCGGAAGTATGTTGGGCAATCGACAATTTATTGAGAAATCAATTTATCGCGATAATCAATTCTGTATAACAGTCAATAAACCAGTGGTAAATGATTCATGTGACGGTCGAGTGAGCGGAACTTTAAATTCTATAATTTTATATTAGGGAAGAAAAATATGGATTTTTGCTTAATTACGTAGGTACAGTAAAATTGTTTGTGAACTTGTTTATGATCTTTAACATTTGCAGTCATCAATTCTAAACAAGGTCATAAAACAATCTGTTGTTGGCGACCTGGAAACGCTGATGTTTTCAGGAATACTAATTGTGTAAATTTTTAATTATTCTAAACAACTTGTCAACACTATTTTTTTACCATATAAAACAAAACTAGCAACCTGCATAGGCTAGTAGTCGAGTAGTAGTAGTAAAATTCTCTATGAAAACGATGCTAAACTTATGTACTTTAGATGGTAACCTTCTGACGTTCCTTAGAACTAATCTAATTTTCACGGGCATTTAACATTCAAAATTTTTATATTTACTTAGGGATCAGATCAAGGTCACTAAGATAATCGACAAGGTTACACCAACAATATTTATGTAAAATTAAAACACTAAAATTGTAAACATGCTAATTGCAAACTTAATTATCGGTGACAACGCATGCATTGATGACAACAACAGCAATACTTATGAACTATTTGAACAAAACCGTTTGTAATCTCAGATATAAACAAAAAAACTTTTGTTTTATCATGAAAAGAAACCTTAGCTTGAAAGCTTGAAAGTGGCCTGACATTTAGACCTAAAACTATTTAAATTACCTGGAAAAATATCAATCTCATTATTAGTGGATGACTTAGACAGTGGATTATTTTGTAGAAATATGCTGTCTTTGGGGGAAAAGAACATAGAGTTGATTGGGCAATTGTAAAGGAACCTTTACATTAATTCTTGAAGGCAAATCAGGTTAGATCAGTACTCTATTTATGAGTTTGAACAAAAAAATTATACCCAACAAAATGCGGTGATCTTTGGGAGAATCCATTTTGAAGTTGAATTAAGCAAAGACACAAAATATCTACCTCTCAGAGATAAGGCCTTGTGTTATAAACACCCACTTCAAGACTAGTGCATGTTAATAATAGCTTCAGTAACTTAATTACTTAAATATACTGAGGAAACGTAATACTTATGCAAATCATCACAAAACACGCGCAACAGTATGACTCAGTCCCACTCAATCACACATAGTACATACTATGTTATATCTGCAACGTAATAGCCAGTTAATATCTGTACGAGATTATACTATTAGTCTAGACGTACTTAGGATGACGAATTGGTAATAAAACTTGTCTATGCACTCAACTAAATGTTAGAAACAATACAATATACAATATTCGAGGTATTTTAGAAATCGACAGAGGATATTTACGATCGCCTAGTGCAATGACACTTTGTTAGTTACTGTCTATTTAAGTGTGTAGTTATTCAGAAATATCTAAATGTGTTAATTAGACTCTGACGTCTGTACTTAAACATAGAATCTTATTATAACACAATAACTATGCCATTTTCGACAACAGACCATATCCAAAAATATGGGAAAAATCCTCTATACGATCTTACTTGCGATCAGGTGATATTGTTGTCAAATGCGCGCCTAATTTAGTTATAAAAAAGTCACAACCCACGGTAACTAACATGCGTATATGTAGTAACTATACTTAATTTTAAGTAGGTATAATTAGTGAGTTAAAAAAAACCTGTGCTATTGTGCCATGCCATAGTTAGTGTTGCTTTATGGATACAATTCTGGATAGTAACGTGAAATGGCAAGTAACCATAAAGTTAGAGAGGAGTATTATATTATTGTAAAGTAAATATACCTGAAAATAATATTCCACAGGTATAAATCCGCAATAATTATCGTCTCGTTAGATCGCAGAAGCGCACGCAACGATGCGAGCGATTTACTCGTACAGAGGCGCACACATCAAACTTTACTTAGGGGCACCTTATGCAGCTGACATTAGACCCATTTTGCAATAGTTTTGTAAATGTTGATGTGTGCGCCTCTGTACCTGCTCAAGACTTCTGAGAAACTTCGCGACGAAACTGCGAGTATTTCATAACCGCAACTAGATGCGCCCTCCTTTTCCGTAGTCTTTCTATAGAAACTATTTCATGTGTATTCACTTTTTTTGCCAGGCATTACTACGTACTACAATATCGCTTTAGTAGTTTACTTAAGTATTCTTAATTGATTACATCTCAATTGGAAAACACCATGGAGATGCGACGCGATTAGTGAGTGAAGCAATAAAACATTAACCGATTTTAGGATGTTTTTCTCTGATTCGAGGAGCAATTTCAATATGTTTGCCTTATATCCTAAAATAACGGCACGTAACGCGTAGTGATAGAGCTACACGCTAAGCATCTTACTGTTGAACAAAAGCTTCCAATGTTTAAATCAAATCAGTACTACAATAAAATTGGAGAGGTACATATTGTTATAAGATTGACAGTGTATGATCACAAACTACTGAAACAAATTTAAAAAAACCTGAAATCTTTCAACGGCTGAAAACTACTTTGCAAAATCTGTAGACGCAATTTTTTTGTCGAAAACAATACCTACAAGTTTAATTTTAAAGATTTTTAAACCATTCAAACAACAAGAAAAATAACAAACAACAAATTACTATCCCCATTTTATTTAAAAAGAAAAGCCAAGGATGTTTTATTCTTTAGATTTGCACAATCCTTACGAAACCATATTGAAGCGCTGATAAGCAATTCAAATGGTGGTATACATTTAAATAGTAATTTACTACTAGACTCCCTTGTGAAGCTATTTAAGACATCACTGGCAGTTTCCACTCAATTTTTTACGTCACAGAACTATCTTACTGAAATCTTGGCTTCGAATAAATTCCATTGAAAAGATTAAAGCCACAACCGTACGGCAGGGGTTGGTCAATATCAAAAAACTGACCTTACTCTTTCGTAGATTCATTTTCGGAATTGTCGGTTGAACGCGGCCTATATCCCCCAAAATCCAACAGCTTATATCAGGTCAAGCTACATTTGCCATCAAATAGTATTCATTGTGACCCCCGAGTAGGAATTATTAGGAAAATGAAAACGTTGATTTAGATGAGCGGTTAGTGGCGGCAAGCAAGACACAACACATGTGTTGTATTTACCTATAAGTGTTTGTTACATTTTGTTATAATTTTTTATACCTCCTTTTTTTACATTATGCTTTTATGGGTGTAAACAGACGTTGGTAGATCTAATAAATAAAGAAACACGAAGAACGAAAGGCCGAGGCGACTGATACTGAAATAGCCCTCTCTATTGCTAAATGAGTGACTTTGAGCTTTTTCTTTCGAATCGCTTGTAGCGATAAGGCCGCCTAAATAGTATCACGATTTTAAAAGTTCTTGTTATGTATTTATGTTTGTGTGTTGTGTGCAATGAAGTATTTTATATCGTATCTCACCTAGAACCTCTGAGTTTATTTGAAATGCTTTTTTATTTATTAAATTTGTATATGCTTCATTACTGTACTTGTCAACCTCATATCTGAAGCAGTCGCGTGCTTCCTATTACGTGGAGTGAGTTCATCTTGAAGACCACAATTTAAAAAAACAACAAAAACAACACAGACAACAAGTTCCCAAAGCAATTCATTTTTATTAAGTATTCTACCGCCTACACACAGTTAACTATCTCGTCTACAACACGTCTACAATTTTATCAACAAAATACGTGAGGGATCACATTTACATAATATGCCCGCCCGCATACGTATCACGACCTGCGTATACAGATTTTCGATATTATTTTACCTCATTCAATTCCCAACGAAATTATATTTCGGGCCGAATCAAACGACCTGATAACAACAAGGCAAATTTAATATAAATATGTGTGAACAGATATGAATAAAATCAGCAAATTATATTTCCTATTGATATATTTAGGGACCCATTTAGCGTGGTGGTTAAGACACTTGCTTGCAAAAGTTTTATCGGACTACGTGTAATAATGTTTTTGATGAAACCAACTATTTTTACTGTTCATTAGTGGTTTCTCTTATGGTAGCGGTTTACATAACATTAAACTACTTTAAACAAAGCAGGTATGGATATGGAAAGCCTCATAATGATCCTTTCCATTAAAATGTTTAAAAAATCAACTTGATACTTCATCGTGTCACAAAACGGTTTACCCTTGTTTGATCGAACAACGTTTCGTCGAATTTCAGTTGGTCGAATTTCAGTTGGTCGAATTATTCATTTGACCGAATATTTAATTGGTAAATTTTCATTTGATGTAATTATTTGTTTGACCGAATTTCATTTGAACTAATTTCATATTATCGAATTTCATCACTGCCCTATACTATAGTTTGGGCGGAACCGACTCGGTTAGATTAGGTTAGAAGGTTTAAGGCGGGAGCGAAGCGGAGCGTAGCTCCCGCCTTAAGCCTTCGTGGTTATTTTTTTTTTAAACCCAAAAAAACGACTTGCCTCATTACATGCTGCTTGGCATGTTATACCATCTGAAAATTACATCAAATGAACATTCTACCTTTTGATCATTAGTGCAAACGTTGTTATAGCAAATAAACATTCGACGAACTGAAAATTCTATCAAATAAACATTCGACGAACTGAAAATTCTATCAAATAAACATTCGACGAACTGAAAATTCGATCAAATGATATTATACAAAGTGATGATTTTCTCAAACGTTGTTCGACCAACTGAAATTCGACGAAACGTTGTTCGATCAAACAAGGGTAAACCGTCACAAAACGACGCCCACTACTGGGCATAGGCCTCTCCCAAGGATCTCCACAGCAATCCAGCTGCTTAATGCTTATATTGTTCAAAATATTGTGAATGTATACATAACTATTGAGACATGACCAGTTATGCAACGTACACAAACACTGATACGCCCACCAAGCTAATAGAGGAATACATTCATATCTTACATTCATCTGAACTTATTTACTAACTTAAGATTTTATTATTCGTTGGAATAACTAAAGCGAATGTGAGAGATTAGCTAGATTAGCTTCCTACTAAACATGAGCACCCAGTCTACTTGGCACCAGTTCAATCACTGAAGTGTCAGGCAAGTGCACTCGACTTAACACTATCGTTAAAGTAGAAGCTTTAGAGGAATTTGTGAATAAGAAGTCGTTTGTAAAACATTTTATCAATTCCAACTTACGCAGGCATTCTCTAAAAATAAGCTACTTTTTACTCAACAGGACACTAGAAACGATATTACTGTACTCGTCATATCTGGAGTAAGTTCGTTACAGCTAGTTTCCATCAGGCAATGTCACCGACCTGTCGATATTAACTTCAAAACTTGCAACTATATCGATAGTTACATACTTATTATCGATAGACTCTCGATCCTATTAATATGACGCCTAGGAACCTAACGAAAAGCAAGTCCGTTTGTGCTTGGTAGTGGTTTTGGCGAAGCACAGTATCAGATGTTTCTCGCGGCACACCTAAAAGTGAGCACCCTGTTTTATCAGGTTTCCATTGCTCCAACGCAAACACGTCACTGCAATATTGAAACTGCCAATACCACATCAACCCACGTTACCTAGTATTGTACAGTCAGCAACAAAGTGATGTGAGTTAACTGATTAGTGAAAATAATATTCACGGTTTGAAAAAAGGAATCGTTATATTATAATGAAGAAGCCCTATGTCGTTTGAAGCTTCACTCAAATTTAAAACACGTGAAACGCCATTTCTTATATGAGGCCAGTAATAAGGTTGCTTTACTTAAATACTTAAGATCTGTGTGCACACATTATTATAATGCTAACTGTACGTAAACACGCGTGGGGCGAATGTCCCATACCAGCCAACTCCATATCGTTTTTAAAAAGCACTGGATGGTACATTAATTGAAAATAATACAAACAAACGACTTTTGAGTTCTTGAAATAATTACAAATATATATTAACACTTAAATGGCCCAATGAAAACAAAACTGTTATTTCCAAAGCTCGTTCACCATCGCGCCATTCCGTTTTATGTCTCATTTCTCACAGGCGAAACTGCAACGCTTCCCAAATAGTCTAAAATCGCAGCTCGTTTTAGCTTGAAGCCAATTTTATAAGTTCCACCTTTCCCAGCGGATTGAACAGTAATGCCAACATCAGCCCTGCCGGCTGAAAGCTTAATCGGTGGATTTCACTTAGTCGGCGGCAAACAATCGCACAGAACGCATTCTCTGCTGAATGCGGCCTTACATGGAGCATGGAGCTACTGCATGTTCCCTCTATTGTGCCATTTGACAGAGGATTTTATAAGTGTGAAAGCTTCTGTACCTACTTATTTTATTACTCATTTCGTCATTTATTTTAGTTATTTGTTCATTGCACAAAAAAAGTATATTTGACCGATAAAGGGGCAGGGCAGGGCTATGGGCAGGCATCAGGCGAAGCAGAAAAATCTTAATAACAATATAACTTTTAGCCTCGTTTTTTTTGAAAAAACTACAAAAGTTGACTACGTTGACAAAGACACGCAAAAGAGTTGATGAGTACAAAGAGTGTTATGTTACTGATCGAGTTATTAAAACAAGCAGTTTCTTAATAAACAAGCTGCTGTTTTAAACCCACTTTTTTGAAGGAATCCAAAATTGAGTAATAAACACATTTCAATATACGAGTATTTGATAACAAAAAGCAATATACCATTTAAATGCAAAAAAAATCAAAAGCAGGTTACGATTTTAGTCTTATTCAGTCAAAATCACCACCGTTTTATAAACAAAACTCATAAATAGGTACAGATGTTTTACCTGAATTTCCATCTACGGATGCAAAATTTCTATCAAGTAACCCTTTTGTAAATTAAATTAAGTTCGATATCGAATTCCCAGCAGTAGCAAATTGCTGTATCTTTATAATGGGGAGGGCACAAGAACACTTACGTTATAGAGTTACAGCCTCCGCTTATGGTAATGGGCCCCTACGCTAGACGCGGTGGACGAGCCATCTTCAGGGTGATTTGTAACACGAGTGCCTAATAACAGTTTTAAGGAAATTTCAGCTCAGAAAACTAGCAGTTTACAGCTTGTAGAACTTAAAGAAGAAGGAGCTGCATTTTTCGTTATCAAATTTAGATAGCGAAAAGTGGACTCCGAAATAACTGCTTAAAATCTTATGGAGAACAAATCTCATCATAGGCAACCATTAGGGCCAATTAACAACGTTGTTAAAAGGGGGAGTAAACTAGCTAGTTTCGTTTTCATAAGTTTGTTTACTCTCTAGCTAGAGAGTCACCTGGTGGAAAATGATCACCCACGCCCATGGACTACTACACCACCAGTGTCACCCTTGCGTTCCTTGCCTTTTCAAAAATAATACGCTGTTTCCTTAGAAGCCCCAATATCATTGAAAATTATGGTATGGATCAAACGGTGGACTAATCTTATGTCTTAACACGTATTAACTAAACATTGAAGTCAAGGATAATCATTATTTTCACATGAGCATTTCTCATGGAGTTTTGGTGAGTTTCATTCACGAATTAGCTGTCATGATGTCACACAATATGTAAGTACATGATTAGCGGATTCCAATCTACACCTATGCCATTATCCGACTAATCCCTCTTTGCTTACCCTAATTGCATCTCATTATGGAGCGTTTTGCGCTCATTTACTAAAGCCTATCAGTCTAACGCCTGACCTGGATTTCGGTCGCAAATCAAATTCAATTCTAAGCCATCAATCGTTAGAAGCTTGCTAACCAAATGAAGATTCAACGGGTTCTAAACTAAGGAATGCACATCTATCATCGAAAAGTCGAGAATCATACGAAAAAACTAGACCGTCAACACTTACTATACCTGAAATATTGTGAGCCGTCAAATTTCTGTCGTAACTAAATTATTGCTATTCAAAGTCATGACCGATTTATAAATGAAACTAATAAATAGAGACTAGTATTTCCACCTGGAGATGCAAACGAAACCATGTATAGTGAATACGTATTTTTTACAAAAGATTTTCAAAACTTAAATACATTTAAACAGTTGTATTTATCACAAGTATTTATTATTAATCAAAGCTATGAAGCTGTAGTGCATATGAGTGCAAAAATATTATTTTCTCAAGCAGGAACGCTAGGCTAATAAAAACCCAATTTCACAGCTAATGACATTGTCACGATAATAAATTCCTTTTCTCCAAAGCCGCATCGACTAACAAAAACAACATAAGCCGTATGATTAAAACGTGCAGTGGCGCCTCCCCGCAGGTTCCCCGCAACTCAGTTGCGAATTGGTGACAGTAATTTATAGTGATGTAACAATATAGTTTTTTCAAATCGGATTAAATCGGTTAGAGAATTCTGCAAACCGGTTTCCGAACAGAATCGTCAATCGCCCCAAACCGCGTTTTGAAGCGTTTGACGATTTGACAAACGAACAAATCTTGTGAAACTGATGGGCTATTAGATTCCGCGAGACCAATTAGACAAACGGTTTACAGTTTTTTTTATATTTTGCATACAATTTGAAAGTGAAAGATTAAAATGTTTCGCAGTGCGAAATGTTTAGTAGTCTAGGTTGACCCTGTTCAGGTACGTTCACAATCATATAAATATACATCGATTTATCCCCTTGCTTTTTTATCCTCTCATATATGGTGGATATTAGGAATACCGGTCTTCTTCTTTCGTGTCAATAGCCTCCCCACGGCGCACTGTGGAAACAGCTAGACTCGGTAACGCAGAGTCTAGGCTGGCCAATCCTCTCACCACAATGATAGGAATACCAGTTCAGGCAACCGATGCAGCTCCATTTAAATCGGTTTGAAAAGTTGATAGCTCCATCACTAGTAATGTACTCGGTAAAGGTCCTGATGAGAGCATAAAATAAAAGCAAACGGTCGACGTACGCCAGCGACACAGCGTTGGTCGCCGGCCAACCGACCGACGCGTCCGCGACCGGCGCTCGTCCGTCCTCTCGACACCGACTAATCGAAACCTACAAAGTGCAAATCTATTTGTTAACCTTTCAAATTAGCTTCTATAACTGTTGGACGATATCTGATTTTATCAGTTACCTATTTTCGGACTGTTCATTATTTTTGAGGAAGTACTTTGTGGTCAATCTTTTTTGAATGTTGTCTCAAAGACATGGTTCTATGATTTTGTATGCTCTTTTAACTTGGTGCTATTTTATTTTCCAGCTTTTTATTAGTTTACTTTCTATTTTCGAAATTTATATTTTTTTATTTATTTATTATTACTATTTTATTTTCAAGCGTTTTTATTAGTTTACTTTCGATTTCTGAAATTTATATATTTTTTTTTACGGGCGACGTACGCCAGCTACACAGCGTTGGTCGCCGGCCAACCGGCCGACGCGCGACCGGCGCTCGTCCGTCGTCTCGACACCGACTAATCGAAACCTACAAAGTGCAAATCTATTTGTTAACCTTTCAATAGCAGAGCCAAATTAGCTTCTATAACTGTTGGACGATATCTGCTTCAATCAGTTACCTATTTTCGGACTGTTCATTAATTTTGAGGAAGTATTTTGTAACACCTAATTTTTTTTTTCAATAGTGTCTCAAAGACGTCGTTCTATAATTTTTGTATGCTCTTTTAACTTGGTTCTATTTTATTTTACAGCGTCTTTTATTAGTTAACTCTCGATTTTCGAAATTTATATTTTAGACAAAATTGGACGTGGGTTACCTATAAAATCGAAAAAACCATTCATCCATCCGAGCAATTATCAACAATAAACCTAATCGTAGTCATGAAATAAAACGACATCGTATTGAACGTACATTAAGCCACTAATAGCATTTCCTTATCTATCATAGAGAAAAACGTTCCAACACATACGGGTAAGTAACCGACAAACATTGTAATCATGTGACCAAACAGTTTTGATGGCCTAAATCATCAGCAATTCTAATTAACATTTGCCGTACTTATTTATCTAGGAATATGCTAAATTGTACATCGTACTACGATAGAAGTTGTTTGTTAAACCTAACTTAGAAAATTAAACAGACCTCAGAAAACGTCAAAGAAGCGCAGTAGGTCAAAAATTACTACTAAAACAAAAAGGTTTTCTTTGAATTTAGTTCAGAGACTGGCAAAACTGAATTACTATGAAGTTTTTGATTATTATTGGTGTTAATTGCAATTTGCTTTATTAGTATTAGCAACAATGCAATTCAATCATCTTTATGGGAGTTATTTTAATGAATTGTAAACTGGTAAGTAACAACTTTTCATTAAATATTTCAATTAAATATTTCAATTAAATATCTAAATGTTAATGTTTGTGAATTATTATAATAACAACTTTTTAAACGATATCTTCATAGCAATCAACACTACATCAACAAGCTTTGGCATAAACATGGCTGTGTCTTCTAAATGTAATTATTTTAATGTGCTTCAATCAATATTTTAAATGGTAAAACTATCATCACAATTTGCATGCTGCCGTAATAAAATGAACTACTTACATTATTAATAGCGTTTTTATAAAATTTTGACGATACGTTATTTTTCTTTAAGTTTTTTCGTTACTTAAGATATAGAAGCTAAGACTAAAGGTTTTTTTTTGCGCGGTCTGAACCAAACGAGCCTGTGTGCTCAACACAAAAAAGATCAACAGCGTTTTAAGGATGAATCTTAACTAAAAAATACAACACCAAAAACATAACTTCAAATAATTCCATTCCGTTTCTTCAACAAGCAGTTCTCATCTTACAAGTCAATAGGCAGCATTGAGAAATAAATACCACTGGTCGTAAATTCAAAGGAATAGCAATGCGATTACGAAGCAATAATGGCGGCTCCTCGGAATAAGGCTCGGGACGCACTCGCGGACACGCGTTACGAATGTTAACAGCCGGCTGTGTACTCCTAGCCGACTTTGTAGGGCTGGCACAAGATAAAAGGGCCGAGAAGACGCAATAGAAAAACAAAAGCTATCTGACACGATATCTTTGGCGATTGAAGTCCGTTAATTGATCAGACTACTACGTCTTAAAACGGAATAAATGCAATGAACCAACACCATTTCCGTTAGCTGCAAAATAAGCTTGATAAACCGAATAGATCTCAATAGAGTGTTATGGGCGCTGAACAGATATGACGATCAAAGGAAATCAGTTTGAACCCAAAAGTAGAGTGAAATAGGAGTCAAAGACTTTCTAAGAAAGAATACTATTACGTATTCCGAAATAGTTCAGATAATTTATTTTAACGAATACTTAAGTGATTCGTCTCAGGATATTTAGAAAAGTACCTTAAAAATGTCGATCAATATCAGCAAGAAAAACTCTACACAACTATGGAACTATTTGTTTAAAGATGTAACTGAGAAGTTTTGAATAATATTCTTAGTAAATAAATGACTGTTAGCCCTAGCTACTCAATGCGGTGTGGTAGCAAATGTCTCACAAATCATAGTACCTTTTGTGTTCCCCAGAAACGTACGCAAATTACCTGCACCTTTGATTGAAACTACGAATTAGAACACACTTAAACTGTTTGTTACTCTTCTAATATGCGCTTTTTACAAGGAACAATGGAATTACTTTTAAAGAATAAAATAAAATAGGTAGGTAGCATTTTTTTATTTTTGTGTATAAGAAGATTTGTTCTAACAATCTCCAATAATAATATCTAGCTTGTAGCTCTACCTTATAAATTTTGAGTGTTTTTTATTACAACATTTGTAAAAATAAGAGACTCAGACTCTGATATTTCACCTCATAAACCCAAGCACTCATCCTACTAATATTATAAAGGCGAAAGTTTGTATGTCTGGATGTGCTGTGTTGCTCTTTCACGTAAAAACTACTGAATGGATTTTAATGAAACTTTACAATTATGTTGCTTATGCATCTGGATAACACATAGGCAACAATTTATAAAGATATTGTGTAAATTATTGAAATTATCAAGTAAAATATGAAAATGTACACGGCATCACGTGGTATGGCATGACAGTTGATGACAGAGATCGACGGCTGCTGTTATTAGCGTTACTATGGGTGCGTTCCGAATTAAGACAAAATCGAAAATAGCGCGAATTTAGAAAGATATTGCTTTTAGTTTCTCAACTTAAGTCCACGCGGACGAAGTCGCGGGAGGCCGCTAGTGAGTCAATAATAATTTCCATGATTAAGAAAGGTCCTACCTTTAAAATATCATGTTAAAAAACAATAATTTTACACAACTTCGGTAATTCTAAAGGAATTTAAAACCTCCTACTCGTGACCGAGAGTGCAGTCTTGTTTAACGGCCCGAAGTCTCGGCAAATGGCGTAATACGTAACCCTTTACTGCGCGTTTTTAGATCATGTCTCGTTACATAAGACAAGTTAGTGGATTGTTTTAGACAAGTGGCTAAGCTCGTTGTCGAAGTTGCCGAGCGACTGGGCCTATCACATTATAGAGCGCCGGGAGCGACGGTTTGGCGGGCTCGCCGATGCCTCGTCTTATCACTGGCCGAGATTGAGGTCAAGAAGAGGTAACAAGAAAAAGCTACCTACTATTAAATGAGAGAGAAGTGAACTTGTGAGTGAAAATTCACTAAAATAGTACATAAAATTGTTTAAGGGCAATTTAGCATCGAACTAGAAATACCTATGTTTTCAAAAGTATTTGAGAGCTAGCTTTTTGAACGTCTCTCGAAAGATTCCAACGTTTAAACTTGCAGATTTTTCTAAACTCTCATGAAATATTTTGCAAGCATGATTCTGAATCCTTGAAACAACGTTCTGTATGTGATCAATATTTCCTTATTTTGGTCACTATACTGTACACTGTATACTAATTTAATCTTTCTACCTCGCCCCTAACCTCATTGATCGTAGTAAAAATAATTTCAAAACACTTTTATAAGGCCTTTACACACTGAATCGTTTTTACATGCTCAGAGCAACGGGCATTTCTCGAAAAAGCATGCACGAACGTAGAACAATATAACGTTGATCCCATATGCGTCGCGAGGCCAGACCGAGCGTCGGAACGTGAGTTCGGCGCTGCTGGGAGGATTGCGCTACAACGCCGCCCCACAAATCACTACAGACCAGAATTATGCACCGTTATTGCCCACCACTGGACATTGGGGTGTTTATTGTCTTGGCTATTTGAGCAAGGGTACATAACTCAAATTCTTCAATGTCACACAAAGTTGAGATGCTCCTGCCCTTTTGTTTTTTTATACTAGGAAATAAAACACACATTATTTGCCAGAAAGACTGTTTCTTTTCTTTAATCTGCCCCTTGCTGTCAAATTACTTATTTTTTGGAACTTAAAAGGGCGTTTTTTTAATTTAGTTTGTAAGTGACAGTGTGACACTTTGATTCCGTAAGACAAATATAAGGATCGATGCCCCGCATTATATATACCTACTGTTGAAAGATAAAATTACGAATTCAACAAACATTAAAAAAAATACTTAAATAAGTCAAACAAAGATCAACAACACCATCTAGGTGACCTTGAGGATTAATTAGATACCTGTACCCAATTAACCAACCAGTTTCTATTACAATACCTCTAGATAAGCCAACTTGACAACTAGATGCCCGCTAAAAAATGCTTGAGCAATTTAAACCTGTAACTAACGTCTTACATCTTACTTAGGGTTGCCACGCGTTACTTTTTTATTTGTTGAGTATTTCAATAAGATCAGAATATGTCAAGTTTTTTTTTACTGTAACGTGTTGTGGCCAAAAACATAGGTAGTTATCAATTATAAAATGAATATTGTTGTTACAACATTGAAACTTTATCAGATGCGGTGCAAACAGTGTGAGGACGAGGAATGCTATCCCTCCGTGGCACAGTAATATTACTAATACGGAGGGTAGAGGAACCTTACTCAATGGCGTAGGCTATATTTGTTAGCAAGTTGTTTAGTTTTAAGTATGTACCTACAAAGTGAATGTAGATTTAATAGTTAACTTTAAGAACTTGCCGTTTTGCTGTTTAGCCAATGAGTTGATTGTAAACAACCTGTTTATTTAAAATAAAGATTATTTTTTTTGTTACGTCCGCCATGACGGCAACAGTCAGCATGTCTCTGACTACCCCGTTTGGGATATAAAAAACTTGATTGCGAAACGCACAGTATACCTAGCCAACTGAGTCGTATGTATAACTAAAACAGGGTTTTGGCTTGGTCTTCCATATTAAAATTTGGCGTTCTGCAAAAAGGTCTTCAAGACGCTTAGTCTCAAATTCTCCACCCTATTAAAAATAGTTTGTTCTAAGTAAAATTTTGTAGTAAATTGTTTTCATTTGTGATTTGAACAAAGTATCTGCTATCACTGAAAAAACCCTTCTGCCTTCACTATATATTGGTGTGAGTTTATTCAATTAGGTCCACCAGTTGAAAACATAGTTTTTCCCAGTTTCCTCAAGCGAGTCAACCCTTATCGGGGCGCAAGATAAAATCTATTGTCTGCACTTAATACCCGACCTGCAGCTAGCAATCTCGTTAAATTGCCGTGATAAATTATTTCCTAAGTACATTTGAGACTTTAAAGGGCTTTTAAATCATATTTTTCAGCAAGCGAATGATTTAGCTGACAATTTAAGTTAATTCCTAATTGCTACGTTATACTCGTATATTTTATTAATAATATTATCGAACATTATCCAACATTTTTACGGTCATAGGATTTGAAAAAATCAACATAATTTTGGAGGATCATTTGCATGCATCTGTTATATAAGATTCATTTTGTGAAACCGTATAATATGAATGTAACATCCTAACCTATCTACGAGTACCCATGAAAGAAGAAGGTGACTAGTGCTGATTGGTAATTTATAGAAAATAAATAAATGGAATGATGAATTATATTACATTAAACACTTGCCAAGGCCAAATACATTTTTCTGGTTTTCGCGTTTGAACTCAAATTGTCTAATTTAAAAGTAGGTGCAATGAAGATGCATAGAGGACACCATCCTAACAAGTCTACAGAGCCAGGACACATGCGCCTTCTAGTCACTTCAGTTGCTAGGTTTATGCTAAGTTCTTCCATCAGAGGCCATGGAAATGCAGTTTTAATGTCACTGCGAAGGTAAAATCGGCCACTTCAGAAATATTTAAAGAGTCTTAGGGTAAGTTGCACCATAGTACAAGTTAAAGTTATAGTTTTTGTCAAATTTGAAAATTTGACGTCATTTTTGGGCCTAACCGGTACTTTAACTGAAATTTTGATGTTTGTTATTGTTAAAGTCAGATGGTGCAACCCACACTTAAAGCTGAAAGTGATGATTCTTCTCAATTTAAATTGGCATGTGAGAACTGCTTGATTAAAACTCACGTCCAAATCTGTTGATGAAGCGTCACAAGCGAAACAATACTCAGTCCCAATAGGAAGTATGACCTCATTTCAATCAACACGTTGATCGAATGTGACGCACACCGCATTTTAATTGTTACGATCTGTTGCAACACAAGTTATGAACTCAATATTGTGATTTGTAATTACTACAGGTGATGATAATAAATGCAATGAAGCTATGGAAGATTTTGTAGCAGGAAAAATGCTGCGTAGGATTTACCAATAAAAATAAAATGCCATAGATGATATTTGAGAGAAAAATAGTGACGAGCTATGTCACTATTTTTCTCTCTAATCAAGTCAAAGTCAATCGGAGTCAAAGAGGAAGTAAGCACATAATGATTCTCATCAATATGACTTTAATTACACTGATCACTTTGATTAAAGTCTATTAAATAAGAAGCAACGGTATTGCGATTGTATACACACATATTTTGCACAAATGTCACATATTAATAATACTGTCAATAAATTTAACTCTTCAAAGTTAAAACTCTTCAAACGCAACGTTACTAACGTTGCGTGTACCCGAATCTATCTCAAAGTCTAAGGTGGTCTGAATCTGCTAAATTTGTTGCATAAATCAACCTTAAAGTGGACAAAATAAATAACGGAAAATGAACCTTGTTAACGATGTAAATAAGACGTGGACAACATTGGCACGGCTCGTAATCACGGCGTAACAAATTATGATGCACGCACGATAGACAATAGGATGGAGCAGAGCAGCTGCGGACGATTTCCACAGGTATTTTAACAGGAATCTGCCCACGGTTTAATATTAGTTATCATTGAGGTGGGTATGTGGTTTTTCTTGTCTTCTTTATCGTTTTTGTACAGTCTAACTATAGTTTGTTCGCGTTAAGAATGCAGTGATTTATAAATTGAATTTTTTCGTACACAAAAAAACTCAGATCCTTATCCTTTGCTTTCGAAAGTATAAATTCAGCTGGTCACTTGGCTTTCTATTTAGGAACGATTCGATTGGTTAAGGGTGCTAGATCAATGGACAAGTATGAAATCACTGCATTCTTAACGCGGACGGACTATAGCAGAAATCTCGCTACCGAAGATCCTATTTCTAAGAAATATGGCTTTGTAGCGATGAGATCAAAATTGTAAATCAAGTTGTTTGTGCAATGGAGATTATTTTGTCGTAAGTACCTTATCTTACGTATCAAGAAATAAATTCTTTACTTGGAACATTTATGTGTATGTTCGGAGATACGCGGGCACTCAGCTTGTGGTGCATAGGTGCACTACAGCTTAAGATTTGAAATAGGATTTTCAAAAACATTCATTTATTAATTACGTCCTCCCAGATTAATTGAAATTTTAAGCAATTCATTCGAAAGCTCAGAAATATTTATGTATAAAGTCATGGTTTCATAGCTGCTAAATCATTCAGTAAGTCTTGGGTCGCATACATAGCTGACGTGTCTCAGACAACATCCGCAGAGCACCTCCACAACTGACCTTCTGCATAATACACGCACAAATTACGAGGTCAGCTTAACTTGGCTTTTACACTACAATACTGCTGTTATAGTATGTTATTCGTTTAGTCTAAAATTTTGCCAAAAACAGAACATATATTGCCCATATACGTTCCACTGCGGAGCACGGGCCCAACCTCAACTATTAGGGGGATTGAGCCATACTCCAACATGCAAGCTCAGTGCGTATTGTTGGAGGGGTGTGAGGTTACTGAGCCACCTCAATGTCAATCAAGCCGCCCTAAGGTCTCCGACTAGGCTTAACGACTGACACCTAGCGACAGATCCGAAGCACGGAGATGCCCGAAAATTACATTACTAAATTTCGGTCAGAGTGGTCACCCATCCCATTCCCGACCCGGTGTGTGTTGCTTAACAATAGCGATCGTTGCCGTTCCACTGCCACAACTCCGCCACTCAATATTTTGCCAAGTTTATCCAAAAATACTTTAATTCTATTTCTAAAAATAGATTGTACTATTTACCACAAATATTCCATTGCTTACCACAAATATTCCCGTACATTGTAAAAGGGTAGGTACCAGGACAACAGAAGCGGCAAGAGCATACCGTAAAGCGGTCGCGTCGTGCGAGCCCTCGCTGCCGGTTATTGGTACGGGACAATATGCATGACCTAGTGCCAACGGTTTTAATATTCAAGTGACGCCTGCTTGCGGCGCACGCCTCGCTGTAATAAAAGCACGCTCCAACGCTTAACGAGCAAGACCGATGAGCTCCTTCGTATTCCAAACAAAACGACCCCGTACGTGACCACATCGAGGCAAGAACTTAATTTGTACTGTAACAAGATTGCGAATTATTCAACGTGTTTGAGCCTGGACTCTGGCGGTGGTACTGCACACACAGTCCCATTCCCTCCATTGAATTTAAGCCAGCGTCCATAACTGAAGCGGGCGTAGGCCGCAATAGATCCAGTAGATTAGAGCGCTGTACCTACAGAGCAAACAAGCTGTGATCGAAAACCCAAAAATAAGACGCTGTTTACATATTTCATTCAACGCTTTTTCCAAACATCCACTCAAATCAAGTTTTTGTGATTCGAGCAAAAAAAGAGGTTTTATGTAAATCTCAAAAATCTTCTACGATGTGCCCTGTCCCAAGAAGTTTAATCAGACGTATAATAGATTCCTTCCAGGAAAACAAACTTTGTTCAGACATCACTTTCAATTTTCTCTTTACAAAGAAATAAGGAAACTTTCAGGATTGTAGACGTGACTAAATTTAAAATGACCACTTTCAATTTGAAGGCAATTTCGGTTTTAGATTAAGTGATACTTTAATTGAAAGGAAGTTAGACTTGCATCAGCGACGCCTACCGTGGAACTGTCGGTTCACTACCCGCGTTGAACTTAAACTTCCTAGACTGGAAAGAAAGTTATCAGCAATCGAGGGGCCATTGATTGTGCACAAAGAGCCTTCCGTCTCGCGACATTGAGTTGGATTTTCCGCTCACAATCACAATGCGGGCGCGGATTTTGGTCTTGTATCCGAGATTATACTTCCACGGCTCGTTCGGTCTCCATCGACTTTGTTCGGCCTCTTTCGTGTACCGTTTTACACGAATACCGTATTCTTCCATGTGGATGACGTCATTTGTCAAGGTTCGCATAATATCGGGGGAATTAATACGTTGTCGGGATTCATAGGGAAGTATATGGACGTACGTACGTCCATTTTGGCGAGTGGCCAAGTTTCCTGCACAATGCACAATAAATACATAGTGCTAGGACTACTCTTAATTACTTCACTCCCATTTCCGGCGGACAATAAACATTGAACGACGAGTATGAAACTATAAAAGGTAATGTTAGAACACTATCCTTTGGTCTAAAAGGCTTAAAAACAATTCAAGTTGCAACTTCTTGGAGTGCTACTTAACTTAGGAGCCCTACATGCGCTCTAATGGCACGAAAGCTACTTTTGTAGTCTGATGTCTGGTGCTTTTAAATTCACTTACTAGCAAATGAAACCTTAACTTGTTACAAGAAAGTATAGAGCATAAAACGCTAGGTTGATTTAAAATGTGAGGTAGAGTGAATTTTACGACCCATATTAACTTCCAGTTGCAGGAGGGCTCACTATGCTAAGCTCATGTAAAGTCACTTGGAAAATAAGAAGCACAAAATGCAGATTACAAGTCATTCATAAAATAATCTTCACCCGCACAGCTCTTAAAGCTCTTTTAAAATGGCTAACAATTGAAATAGAAAGTACGTGAAAAAGGACCGATAAAAGTGGACTTACCGAACGACACGGGTAATTAACTCTTCTGCTTTAATGTTCTCTTTTGGGACTTAAAAACATCAAACGAGTATTTTTTGTACTCTTTGACAGGGGGGAATCGCCGGTAATCCGAGGTGCAAAAGCGATAGAGGGGCGTGCTCAGCGCATCGGAAAACAGTTATTGGGTAGGGTGGGCACCGTGCATGCACGGTGTTTGGCTGACCACTCTACTGCACACAGCTTTAGCCGATGTTATGACGGTTTATCAGGAATTCACTCGCACATCCCTTAAGCAACATTCATCAAACAGCTGAGATTGTTTCAAATTCTCTACACACAATTTCAAACTTCCCGGTTTCCAGGTAAATTCATAAACAAAACTTAGCGTTACCCAAAAATTGTTCTAAGCCAGCAATGTGCTGCCGTCAAAAAGTCAAAATCGACCAGCGGATTTCAATTAAAAGTTTTGCACGCGTAACCCAACCCGGGGAGTATTAGATAAAACCCGATTAATTATTACTCTGTTAATGGACAAAGGAGAGGCTCCTTCGGTACACTCAACAAACAAGATACGGACTGAACTAGACAAAAGGCTGAGCGTAAACAGCAATCGTTCATTCACGCGGAGCTCGGAAAACTATCTCCCTTCCCGCCTCCCCGGACTATGCCCGTCTTTTTCTCCTTGTGAGGGGAAATGCTGGAGCAGCTATTTGTTTTTACAGTCGAGCGCCGACGAACAAATTAGGTGGACAAACTGTTGAAACGGTCGAGGTGTCTATATTCCGCTCGGCGGAAATTCCTCTCTTAAAATCGTTCGTTTCAGAGAATGTCTCAGCGATTGAGTTGGAGAGAGATAATAATTTTCTATTCGGGGATGCTTCGATCTGCGTATTATTGGCACCCGCTTAAGGGATTGTAGAGCACGTAACCGATATCCGTTATAAACGTTCCGCTCTTGAACGGGCTTTGTGTTTTTTTTGCTTTTCATTTCTACCATTGTGAAAAATGTTATTGGAATGTTATTTGGTATTTATGTCAGGATTTATTTTTATCACTTTATGACTTACACAAAAATCCTAGTTGTGTACTGTACGTGACTGTATTGGCATTTAAACAGACGTTATAAATATGAGTTTAATTTGAGACTAAGTTACCAAAATGTACTTACAGGTACTGATCCGGTTTAGTTGTCTTGACCAGGGGTATTACCATTCAATTACTTATTGTTTACTAACAATCACGAGAGGTGGATCAGAATAAGAGGAATTACTTATTAAATAAATCGTAACTATTAAGTGATTATTAGTTATGTGTCCAAAATTGCTTTGGAATCGTGGTTCAGCATGACCGTTTTTTATGGTGGCCTTCAAGATGATCTCACTCCACCAGATGAGAAGCAGCCGTGAGGTCCAGATATGGGGTTGACAAGCACAGTAATGGAGAACTACTACTACGTAAAGTAGCAGCCTCAAAAAAGTTGCATGTACAAAACGTAGAAGCAGCTACTTACAAACAAAGTTGTTGCAGGCTTCAGGAAGCCGTAGCGCTGCTGTCTCGCGGGCGCTACGGCTACGCGCTACGACACCGAGACGCCCACAGCGCATTCGCGCGGTCTACTTCCGCGCAACATTTACGAAGTTTCGTAAAACTTTCAAAAGGTCGAAAAGCTAATCAGAACGAGTGAGAAGTTTGTTATGTTTTATGTACAGCAGACTATGTTGCTTAGAATAACCGAAAATCAAGATACATTTATTTATTTCTTTATTTTCATTGCACAATAGTTAAGTACAAATGGCGGAGTTAACGCTTAGAGGCATTCTCTATTAGTCAACCTTACAGTCAGACAGTGCACTAGACTAAAAATAAGCAAACAAACGCGTAATACCTACTCAAAATCAAAATGTTGTTTTGACGCCTATATCGACACTTTGATTATATACAAAATAGAATATTTCTTCAGAATACCGAAATATCAGTACGGTTCCTTATCTCTTTTTGGCGCATTTAATTTTTATTCAATTGCATTCTCAGATCAAACAACGAAATAACGTGCTCCCTGCTTCACCTTCTCATTTGGACCAACCTACTGCCAACCAACTAAGACAACGAATTCTGAAAATCATTTTGCTCTTTTCTGGTGTCCCGTTGAAAGAGGGTCCTTGTTCTACTTAGCAGACTTACTGCGCGATTTGTTTAACGATTCATCGTCCAAATTGACCAGCTAAGGAGACATTCATTTACCTTATAGTGACTGATACTAAGAAGTAAGTAAAATATTACGAGAGAAATTTCGTTCATTTTATCCTTTTAATTAGAACTCATCGTTATTTATTCCTTAACCAAAATATTAGCCTGTTTTTTTCATTATACCTTCTCAGAGCGTTTTTGAAACTATAATTTACAGTAAGTATTTCAGTAAGTTGGAAAAAAGTGATTGCACAACACATTTTCTTAAAACGAACCTCAATGTTATTTATTATTCAGATTCACCGACCAAAACAGCTCTCGTACAGTGAATTTACATCTAAACCATATTAACATTTCTGTTTACTCCATACAAGAGAAAACGAAGAATGCACCAATCCAATAAGTCCAGAACTTTTCCGGTGGACTGGGCAAAAGGAGCTTGTTTTTCATAGTCAGACATGTAAGTATGTAGTATCTTAGAAGTTTGTTTCAATGAATAATATGAACCATCGATTGGAAAGTTTACATGGCCCTCCCGTCACTATATTGTAGACCATTGTTGTACGAGAATAGACAGGCGACATAGGGTTGTCAACTGTTTGCTCTGACACTTTTGGCGTCTCTTTATTTATCTTGTTTTTATTTAAGTTGGAAAATATGTGGCATTATATATTTTTATTTTTTAAAGGCTCCTCTCATACTTGTTAATACATATTCATAATATATTTAATTGATGACTCTGATTTTTAACCTGTTGAGGGCTTGCCTAAATATGAGTCGTCGTGCCTTTAGCACCCAGCTATGAATCGATAAAGTAATGCCAGCAGTAAATATGAAGGTGAAATCATAGATCACTTCTTATGTAAATTGTAACGTACTACATGACGTGCCATTCTTGTAATGTTTCCGTTGCATTGGTGAATAAATGAATCTGAACTTGAATCTAAAGGTGAAACCATTGGATGGAACAGAAAATAAGTGTATTGTTTTATGAGCCTTGAATATTATTTTTTCAGTCATACGACACGGCTGGTAGGGGCGAGAAATATAATACCAAAGTGCATCTATGGGACATAAGCAGTTTCTCGAGAGCGACAACCCTGCAGCTGGCGGGTCTAGGCGCCAGACCCGCCGGCTCCACTGCGCTCGACGCGTCGCCAAAGTCGCCGTGTCGCGACTCGCGCGGCAGCGACAGCTTAACATTTTACTACTTCACTTGGGTAACCAACGTTACTTTACAAGTATATTGGAACGAGTTTTTTGTAACATATCAAACAATTACTAAGTGAAATTGAATCAGAAGGGCGAGGAAGAGAACTTCGCTATCAACCTATATCAATATCTGTGGATTTATTTTGGTTTGTAAGCAAACCGCACGTTTAGTGGCATCGTCGCAAATGGTCAAAGGCGTTTTGTTCTCTCAAGCGAAATAATTACAACACTGACTAGAACCCAGTCTAATTAGTTAGACCTTGACTATTCAATTTTAACTATTTTTAATACCTTTTTAATGGGTATTTCAAGATAGAAATGGATGTATATCAATATCTAAAATCGTAGCTCTGCGCAATTAGGTCCGCTGATCTTTGTTTATGATATCCCTGATATTAATTTAAATAGTTAACAGCTTCAAAGAAGGCAAGAATCACTTTTGTCTATCTTCCGTCCTGCTCCCACACCCCAAGTCCGAAACCCAGACCCGCCGGCGCCGCCAGCGTCGATCGGCGACCGAACGACGAACCCGTGGGCTCACGCTCAACGGCGCTCCATCGCTTCAAGACTCAATTCACGCTCTATTTGGGAAACAGGAAAAACTATGCTTTTATAATGCTCGAGAAGAGGACGAGACATTCAGCTTCTCCAAAATTGATGTAGTTGTCTTAAGTTTCGTAAGTTAGAGACTATATTGAACAAATATAATTATTTCTGAAGGTGGAAGTTTGATTTTCGTTTACCATTCGTTTAATATACCTAGGTAATAGTTTTATATGCTAATATGAAAGCCCAACTAGGGAATATTTTTTGCTTCTAATTACACAAATTAAAATATTAAGAACTTGTCCGAACGCGGAGATAATTAATATTTTCTATTTAATTGATATTACACCGGCCAATCCATCGATAACAAGAAATGTCATGGACGTCTAACTGGCTGCAGTTCTTTCGATGGTTGATTTTTCAATTCATGTATTATTATTGTTCACGTGAAAATATCTTTTTGTTATTTATTCATTCTTCAGGTGTCTTTTTTAAGCCTTAACGAGCTTTAGAGCCCTAGAGTGACGAGTAGTGTTCGCCAGCAGGAGGCTTAGGCTTATTTTTGTACCTCATTTTATTATGGCCCCCAGTTTAAGCAGCAAAATAGCCTCCGGCAGACCCGAAAATAGGATGTGGGTATAGGTTCGCTACGTGATGATTACGTTACTGCCACCTACGCATAAATCAATTGCTGAACGTCGATCATCCACCTTCCTACTTCCAATCATTAAATTCAACTGCTGCCTACACATATTCAAGTATAGAAAAATAAAAATTAGCAAATTACTCACTTCGAAGAATTTGTTATAAACAAATTTGTTGCGAATTATGCCTAAGCAATGTTCTAAGTATTTTGTAAAAAACATACATAAAAACTGTAAACACCACGAATGTTCTAATTGAGACTTGCCTTCATCTTTATTAAAAGCAACAATCAAATAAAAATGAATAGCTGATAGTCAATTCCAATGGCTCTGTTAACGGTTTTGTGCCATGCACAACGATAGCTCTAGGGAAAATGAAGCTGCAAAGCCCGCTGCATACTAGCCGCATGAATGGCTGCACCTACGCTATGTGAGCAAAGCCCTCGCCGGTAATCCTTCCCCTTCGCCCAGCACGTATTCACATCAAAGCGAACTGCTAAATTAACATTAACTTGTCAAACAATACACCACACTGGAGGATTCTGATAATTGTTCCAGCAAGCTTATTCAGCTAGAGTTAATTCCTGGCAGCTTGGAGCATCCTAGCACGTTAGTATGTTTGCACTTACAAGAATGTGGAAGGCGCTTTTCGGGGATAAGTGGAGATGGGCATGCATGTAGTCATTTCGGCAAGAACTGGTCTCCAAGACTATTCTCTTAACGATGACTATCGTTGAATTATTTCCATCAATATTGTATGTGTAATGCTCACTACTTATCGCCACACGCAGAGGGTTCTTAATACAAGATACAGTGAATAATAGTTAAAACGGCACCATAATCCGTGGAGTGGTTCAGGAGAAGTCAAATATTTTAAAGACAGATAGACATTGTAATACTCTTTATTTGCGATGTTATTATACATAATATGAACCTTCTTCTTTAATCACTCTATCTATGAAAAACCGCAAAATCCGTTGCATAGTTTTAAAGCTTTAAGCATACAGAAAAGGGAAAAAGCTGTAGGGGCTGAGAAAACGACTTAGTTCTATAAGTACTATGTAGTCAAAGAGACTATACAGAGAAACTAAAAGGGAAAACCTAAAAGGGTTTCTTGTGAACTACGAAAGCTGTTGCAATGTTGCAAAAACTTCCGTCATATTTAAAAAACAACACACAAACGGCAAGAGCCTGAAGAAAAAGGAAAATACAGGTTTAGAACTCAATAATGCTTCTGGTGCCAAGAATAAAAGGCTTCCTCAGTTAGTCCTTCACTTAAAGCTTAACATGTGAAAGCATTTGAGGCTCGTAATAAGGGCATTAGAAGTTCTGGAATATTCTAGAGATTCCTTCAATTTCCGGGAACGGTGGAGTTGAGCTAGTTTTGTGGGTGCGATCATTACCTAAGGAAATTTAATTTACTAAGTTGGTATAGACCAGGTGTTAGCGTTACATCAACGCATGATATTGTTAACAAAATTGCTCTATGTATTTTTCATTTGTTCATTTCACCAAAAAAAACTTTGCCTTAGCATTCACTTTCAAACATACCACAATTTAAATTTATGTCAGTTATGTTATATTATATAATACATAACGCGCAAAAAAGTCGGAATACTTCGTACAAAAAACCATTCTTCAGATAATACAGCCTTAAGTCAAACTTTTACCTTTAAGAATCCCCAGGACCTGCCTTATTTCATTAAAGGCTATAATCGTGATAGATACCGCAAACAATGCGGAGGGCACAATGTAAGAGGGAAACAAGCTATTTATAAAGCTGTCGGTCCGAGCCTGAAGCGCTACAGAGGCGACATCTAGTCTATTTGTCTCGGCTAACACTACCGCTGCCCACTTCTCGCCGCCTCACAGTTTGCTTTAAGGATTTTATCGCTTTTTCTTTAGGGATGTGCTGAAAGCCGGTTTTGGCATGTTTGCGAGATACAAATACTATGACGATTTTTATGTCAGTTTTAGTCAAGTGCTTTTAGATTTTAGGCTAGTTGCAGTTATAGACGCCTGTCTTGACAACGTGCTGTTTTAAATAGTTCCAGTTAAGAGCGGTGTCATTTTTGATTAATACTGAAAAAAAAACTAGAGACGTGTGGTTCGCGTTGTTTCGGATTTTAGTCGTCTCAAAACCAAATAAGTTATAAGTATTTAAATTTATTTACCAAAATATCTTAGTCATATCATATTATTATCGGCAAATATAATTAATTCATGATTTTCAACACAGAACAGTTGCAAACCATAACTCGCTATTCTACGGAAGTGACATACCGTTACGGCCCCTAGAGCTGAATTTGACATATCGGTAATTTTACCAAAAACCACCTACGCATTTGAGCAATAGAATCTGAAATGGATTGGCAACAAACAGCAATACAATCCTTCGTTCCGCAGCTGCTGTTGTTGCGAGGAAAATTTCATTTTATTGTATTAGCGAATGCTTATTGTGTATCTGAACATTTTCCCTATTGTAACGACCACGGGGCGTCGCGCCTCCTTGCCATCGCTTAAGAATTCCGTAATGATAAATCGTCTAGACAATACTTTTTCTGAATCTTAGAAATGCATTGTTAACCCTATTTCTATTTAATACAATATAATACAATTCAATGAAGGGTGTTGTGTTCAAAACCAGCCAACTTTACAATAAGGGTTTAGAAATAAGTTTGCCTTAATTTTATTTCAAAAAAGTTTGCATTGTTAGTCAGTTTTTTGGACACCAATAGCAACTTAAAAAATGCCGGAAACTCAAAACTTTCACTGAAATATTTCGTTTGCGTGATTAAGAATCTCCCTTCAAAATTCGCTAGGTTCGAAGCACCATGTGGAATTAGAAAAATATGTATTATAAGACAAAAACTCACCTCTTCCTCCGTAGTGGCGGTGTTGACAGAGTCCATGCTTTGACAAAGTGCAAGCTCCATGTTCTTATGCTGTGGCGACGCGGATCGCGGCGAGGGTTGCGGTGGCGGAACCAGCGCGCCTGGATTTCCTTGCGCCTGCTGCACTGCGCCCGGCGCACCAGGGCTCTGGGCCTGCAGACTCTGCTGAGCTTGCAGACTTTGCTGCTGAAGGCTCTGTTGCGCCTGCAAGTTCTGTTGCGCCTGCAGACTTTGTTGCTGCAACGACTGTAGCGACTGGTGAGCCAGGTTCAATTGGTGTTGCTGCACGATGCTCTGTTGCACAATGCTTTGCTGCACTTTGATGTGCTGGTGGACTGCGAGCTGGTGGATCGGGTGGAGGGGGGCAGGGGGCGCGGGATACGGAGGGGAGAGTCGCTGCCGCTTCACTTGCGCACTCTGAAGCGCTTCGTGCAGCCTCTTCACCGGTAGGGGGCTCTGGCCGAGGTTATCCACGGCTGTGGCTTGGCGTGCTGGCCGAGTCACGTGACTCTGGCGAGCACTTATTCACCGTAAGGCGACTGACCGCGCGGGAACGCGGCCTATCGATATCAGCGTATCGACAACGGCGCAACACTACGCACGCTGTACAACTTCTTAATTGACTTACAGATTCAAATTGTTATTTTATAAATCGTTACGCGATTGTTTGTAGCTAAATTAGCGCCGTAGCACTTTGATATCGATTCTACGAGTTGATCTTCTTGTAAACCACTCCTGAAAAGAAAAAAAAACATCGTCAGTATTTAATTGTATTGTTAACACAGACATTTTCAATCACATGAGTTTAAAATGTTGGATAAAGGCAGCCGGAAAAGTAATGAGATATTGTTACAGTCACGTTAACAGCATTCTTTCCTGATATAAAACGAGCTATAGCTATATGAAATCTTCTTATGACAACAACACAGTTTATTACAACAGCTTAAAATTTATGTAAACCATTATACATAATTATATTTTACATCGTGTTAGAACATGGAACATTGGAACGCATCCCACAGGTCACAAGATGACTAGTTATGCTACGTGCTACGCACTTAGAAACCACAGTAAGCTTAATATGAATTGTACAAAATCTACACAAAACATAAAATTTTAATGCCAATTGTTAGATAATTAATTCATTCATTTCAACACAGCTTCATTTCCTCTAAACTGGCATTTCCGCAAAGTTACGTATTCCAATGAAATTGTTATTTAACCCCCGGTCAACTACGCCCTAAAAATAACACTAACTGTTAACACTAACACCCGATTTAGCCAACCGTTTAAGCAATGAGTAACTCATTGATGAAAGTTAAAGATAGAACTGGGATCTCTAATTAGTTCAACTGGGCGTCCTTCGCGCCAATTTGTACAAAACCTATTGATAGCGTCTCGTTTGTTCTAAATTCCATTTTATCGTGTGAAACATAAGACGCGTTTTTGGGTAAATAAAAATAGTCGGGTTATAAACGTCGAAGAGCCGATTGCACTTATGTGGGTGGCGATGGCGGCGTGTCGCTTAAGCGCTCGCATTAGTCACCGCAATAAACAACTAGAATCATCTAAATTAAAGGCTAGACCGATGATATCAGGGCAGTAGGTACTCGCGTGAAACAAACCAAAGCAGCTTAAGACCTAACTATTATTGTGTCACTGTCACTTTAGGCGATACGTTCCCGTATCTTCTTCAAACGGTCAGAGTCCAATGCTATGCCCAGAACACAGGGTCCAGTGCTTTCATTCCTTTTCAGGAAAGGTTGGACGAGGCTGAAATAAGCCAAGTCCACCCTCGTCGTCATCAGTCCGATAAGTTTTTGTACACCTAACTAGCCGTTATTACTCGTAATTTAATTTCAATCACGTGGTTAGAAGTAATGGTGATCTGAGATTCCAGAGGATTTAACGGGACGGACACAGCAGAATACTTTGCCCTAGTTTGTATCAAGAAACTCTACCGAAAACCTACACTTTTCTTTCAAAAAGTTGTTTGGACGCTTGACATAAATAAATAATTAAGTACAGTCGGCATCAAAATGATATATGCGTACAGATTGGGCAAATGTATCTAAAGTGTTTAAGAAACGCCACCATAGCAACGTGAATAAAATGCAGTTTCTTTGTTTTTGATTTTACATAGCGAGTATGTCTTCTAGTACCTATAACAATTCCTCTTATGAAATCGTCAAGACCTTTTTGGACCACTCTGTTAGCACACATACCTAATTTAGATGCTGACTATACATATTATTTCTCGTCATGTGTATATTTTCAAGTATATTTTCGACGCAGGGGCACCATTCTAGTTGATATAAGCGCGCCAATTTCCAACCGAGCAGGAAAACACATTAAAGCGAGTACATAAACTCGTGTTATAAATAAGTGGCTTTTTGCCTCACGTTATACAACATTTAGAAGTGAACCGGACTCCAGAAGGCTTAATGTGTAACAATCACGTGTAACATTAAGTGTTTTCAAGGCTATTGCTTTTTGCTAGAAGGCATGACTAAGACGACGCGACGGCAAAAAATACGAGAATATTTTGATTACAACCTACTTGAAATACATTTCGGTGTTACAGCGTTGGTTTGCTGATTTTATAATCATACTATCATCATCATCATCATTTGACTGACCCGTTTACACGGTGAGATGAAGTACCGCCTATACCCAAATCATGCATCTGGCTGTTATTTTCACGCTACCATGACCAACTACAAAACTATCTAGGCCGATTTTTCGTAATAGATAAATGGGTGTTATTTATGTATAAATAAATAAAAAATACATAAAGAAATATTGAAGAATTTTTGAAGAATATTCTATTAACAGTAACTGAAAAATATTTTGAGCGTGATTCAATAAAATTTAAACATTCAAAATTTTAAACGTACGTCATAGAAACAAGGCAAAAATTGTTAACTGTTATTATTTGCCGATGTCTATTATTTTAAAAATAGGTGTATCTTCATCTTAAACAGTCCGACAATGGTGCCTATACACTTTCGGACCATGTCACTTTACCTTTGCTTTATTTGTCATAGAAATTTAGAGAGAGATTAGCCACTATGACAAAGTACTAAAGTGATCAGATAGTTTTGACGTTGACTGGTATTAGTGCGTACTTCAGTTTCATCAACTAAGCTAATTGTAGAACATAATTGGACGCGGCGTTGAGAGAGTTGTGATAGATTTTTCATAGAAATAGAATATTATTCATCGCTTTCATGCTAATTAATTTTATTAAGAGCGATAATTGCCTTAGTAAATCACTTGCAAATCTACTTTTGCCGTCTGAAGAGTAATATTAGTGTGATTTATAATAAGGAAAATTATATTAGGTATGTAACTAAATAGTAGGCCTCTTACATATTTCTTAGTGACCTTACAAATAATAAATATGGAATTGTTATGACTTATAAAGTTGACATTGTTTTTATAACGTTGTCTGAGACCATGTTTTTGTCACGGTTATTATGTTTTTCAGCTCTACAAAAATACAAAGACGACATTAGTTATAATTGCTGCAAGTAAGAACACTTATTCCTAGTCTCATTTGGAGACGAAACATAGTCTGCTGGAGCCATAAGCACCACGCGCCTGGTGAAGAGTAGAAAGTGCCAACAATTAATTGAAATGTCATTTCGACTTGTAATGAATGTTAGTTGCTTCCCAACCTTTTTCACAAGACTCTATATTCGTATAAGAAGTAAGTATTCAGCAAGGTGATTTCAGAAGAATGTTAAATTATCAGAATATGCATGCATGCTCCGAAACTCATGTCAAAAACTGCCGAAATTACAAATGCGAATTAAAGTTGAGTACCTCTTACAAGTATAGCTGGCGCTTATAGTGCTGTAGACAATTTACAGGACGGCATGAGTTTGAAGGCGTGTTCAACCTTGGTGAAGTTACTTCGGGGTTAATTCTTTCGGAACTATTTGTTTAACTGTTGTGCTAATATTAATTTTAAAAGTAATCTCCTGTATCCGGCAAAAACATAAAAGATAAAAAAAAACATTTACGTAACATTGGCCAAACACACCGGCCACCATTTAAAATAAACTAAAGAAATCCAAGTAATATACGAAGGTAAGAAATTGCGACCATTCCACAGCAAGAAGCTTAGACTAGAGAAATACTAACTTTCACCTTCGCTCAACAAAGATATATCGTTGAAAACACCAGCGATATGTGAATGCATGTGCAAAATGGTCTAGGATTACATGGAACCAAACTTTTATACTTAAGGCAAGTAGAGAAAAGTACGGCGAGCAATATTTCCTACGCCGCTGAATACTTTAATCCGGTCTTGTATTTATGCTGCGGTGTTGCCAGTAAATAAGTGCGGCCAACTCCTACAGTTTCCATTTGTTATAACTACTAAGTCCCCGGGAGATCAGGACTTCGACAAGACTTACGCGGGATAAACTCGCTTCTTGAGGGGACGCAACGATACAGAGATTGAAAGTAGTAATTTGTTTTCTTTCTGTTTCGTAAGTAATCTGAGACTTGAAATTGTTTTGATATTGTAGTCTGGACTTAAGGGACCAAAGCCCAAATTCTGAAACATCAGTCGAAGTTAAATAGTGTAGATGTCACTTTCAGCTTTGTTTACATATTTCAAACAAAGCTGAAAGTGACATCTACGCTATTTGACAGCTAAAAAATCATTTTCTTAATTCGAATGACGTTTCGAAATTTTGGTAAACATGATCCAAATTAAATAACTTTCATGCCAAATGTTATGCAAAACTCCAAAATCAAGAAACCTTGAGTTCTAGACTTTATTGCGTTTGGTTTCTAGGAATTCCATTACATTGTATTTCAGACAACAGTCTACCCTTTGATGTTTTCTAAGCTTTATTTCAACGAACAAACGATAATAATTCAATTCAAAGCCATTATCTACAAATGCTATTAAGTTGCTCGTGCCGTAATAGGCAAATTAACAACAGAGTATTTGAGAACAGCGAAGTGTGGAAGCCATTGAAATTTTGCGAATAACGTGATTAACGCACTAAACCATACCGACTATTGTTTATTAGATTAGTTTGACGTGAAGAGGGAACGTAGGATTTGAACTGATTTCATATATTTATTTTTCAGAAAAGTGTTTTTGTTCCGCTCATATAACGCTACGCTTCATTTATGGTTAAAAGAACAATAAAGTTATCACCAATACCAGTCATCTTCATTTGTGTTAAGAGCGTAGGTATAGTGACTTTTGGCTTCTTTACGCATAAAATCAGTTTTCAGTTGGGATTTTGCGTGTAAACACTGCTGAAGTTAGAATCAAAACCCTTTAGGCTCCCCGCAAACTATAGGAACTGGTTTAATTTAATTTGAGAACTGCGAGGTCAAACACAAAGAAATATTTGTGCGCGTGGGATATCCCTAAGACCACGATAAGGACGACGCGGCCGCGGGAGCGGAATCGGCGCCGCGGCGGCAATATTGGGTCATTTTTTAATTTGATGATTTTGTTTTTTTTTTAAAATGGTTTTCAATGGAAAGTGAGGATACATTGAAATTTTTAAGGCACTATTCTTGGCAAGGTACTTGAAGATATTATTATAAAATCACTTTATGGCTTAACTTAAACTTGAAGACTAAGCTAATTCTTATTAGTGATTTTAATATTTATACATAATAGATCTAATTGACTAATTGATGGTGGGAGAATCGTTTGATCCACTGTACGGTCCGCTATCGTCCAAAACGTAGCCTAACGTTCACTACAAGGCAAAAGGCTTTATTTTACGACTCAGACAAACTCAAACGCATGATAAAGATACTTCAGTCTCTAGACACTTCTCTCACACAACAGTGTTTTTTAAATATTTTTAAAAGTTTTATTTTTTGCCAAATGGAATGATGTCTCAGCAGCAACTCCGAAAATAATGGAATGGATTAGCTAAGGTCGTTGCTGTTTGGCTAAGCTCTTCTTTTGTAATAAGATGGCGCAGGAAAATGCATAACATCAAAACATCTCTCTGCAGTGCAGAAAATAAATAAAATCAAACCACGGATATTTGCACCCTTTCATTTAAATTTATTTTGGGTCTGGTCTATTTGTTGGCTTATAATCGTTACATTATCGTTAATCAAGTATCAAAACGTACGGAGTAAGAAATGAAAATGATGAGCACTGTTTTTCCACATCTCATAGAAGAGATCATGGAGAAACTTTTCACAACTCAACCTACATTAAAATGCACACACTCACCATCTTCTAGAAGTTAATTTAAAAGAAAAAGATAACCTAGATAAGTACTACAAAATGCTTTATCCCCATCAACTCCAAGGCCTAACAGAAAGGTTATTGTTCACTCAGCGCAACATCATTAACCCGCTTCCTATGATTAATATTAACATAGACAATGTAATGTCGAATGACACGTTTTAATTAATAAAAGCGTTATGTAGGTCCAGTTCGCGCTATTGCTCGAATGCGGCTACAAAACAAACCCATTCAATTACCCAGTCGCTCGACCAATGGAGCCATTCGCTTAATGAAATTTCGACTGAAATACAAACTGATCTAGACAGGGCGGTTTATGATGGACGGCGAATGATATTTGCAGTTTTTTTCGTAATACTGCGGATGTCGGTTTGAAAGAGGAGGGAAATACAGTGATAATATGTAATAAGAATTAAGTCTCATGATAAACACATGGCTTTAATACTAAATGGTAACATAGCCAGAAAGCATGACATCTGGCATAAGGTAGTTAGTCGTTGAGTGATACCTGTGGGGAGAACATTGGTGAATGTAATATCATTTACAGTATATGTTTTGAAAGAGCTTTTCCAAAAGAGGTGCTGGTTCCAATCGGTATTTATTCATAGATGTCTAGTTTTTTGCCAGTATTGTGACGACTACTCAATATTCTCTTGATAGGCAACATGGCTCCTATTGCAGACACCTTGCAGGCTACTGTTTCGAAAATGTTGGTAATTTACAAAGCTTTCTATTTGAGATTACGTTCTACTATGAGTGAGGCCTAATGATATGAATTAAGTCCAGCATTTGGTACATCTACTATTTACTGTTATGGACACTCTAAAAGCTAGGCCGGCCGCGATACCATAAACGCCGCGTGCAATTATCTACATTAGCGGAAAAATTAGCGACTTCGCACAGAAAGCACAAGTTTAACCTAATTCCGGTAGAAGCGAACGTTTGTTAGGCGCTAGCCCATGTTCATAGTGAGCTCCACAAATTGAAACTAATTGCAGCAACGAAGTGTTGAATCAGTCCGGCGGGCAGCGAGCGGGTGGCCTAAATTGCGCCTATTTACCCACTTAGGAAGACACCCACAGACCACCTGTTTACCGAGCGAAATTTTGCGAGACAGTCACATCAAGTGAACCGCCATTTTGATTTCGAGACTCCGATTAACTCACTGAGCCTCGGCCCCATTGTCCAGTGTTGTTTAACTAAAGTAAGTTTAGAACTGTGTTTAACAGTGCCATAGAGACAAAGGGTGGTTTTAGCAGTAGAGCTTTTGTATGTATATGGACTTTTGGGACCAACAGTAAGTTAAGATTACTGTTAAACTGACATAGTTACTTAAACAGAGAATGGAATTTAATATTCGTGGACCTGTTTCAACTCAAGTCCATAGCGAATGTTTCAAAACAAATCAAATAAATACTACACAAATTACAAAAGGGAGGGTGAGAATACATAATGGTCCTAAAAAGTACGCAAGATGACAAATGATTATTATGTACACACGTACAAATAATGTAATTTTTTTTTGGTAATGTTTCGTTAATAAGAGGTAAGAAAATGTGTTTTCCATTACTTGCTTTTTAAATCCATTTTGAACTAAACAAACGTAGCCTGGTAATCTAAAAGCTTTTAATGTTTTTCTTCGCTTCGCCACGCGAGCCATGCATCAAGTATCTGGTGCTGAAAAACACGTCACTATCAATTTAATTAACCACGCAAATAGATTTTATTGCGACATAAATATTTACATTAGCCAGGAAACAGTCTCTACGGGAACTAATGTCAGAAATTTTAGGATGATTTATGAAGAAGATACAAGCACTCTCTTTTAAATTAGCAATCCATACTTCCACCCAACTCTTTACAATATCAATAAAAATGGCCTGGTTTGCATTACTGATATTCAAAGTTTTCAGCCGTACCTTTGCAGTTATTTCCGCATTCCCATCAAAAGCGTTCACTTCAATATTATCCAAATAGCTCGAATATCTTTTAAAGCTTAAAATATACAATTGATTGTATTCCATTATTCCTTTGTATAACATTCAAACAAATGAATCGAAATTTATAATACTTTTTCCGCGCTGTTGCTTTAGCAGCGTTGCTAGCCGTGTTGTGAAAGAGCCCAAACCACGGAAAGCGTGACAAAGCAATATTTTTTATTGCAAATCAATGCTATCCGATCGTTTTCCGGAACACACAAAACAAATTGCTAGTCGGCAAATCCTATCGCATCCATTTTATAACTGTGTGCTACGCAAACGGGACACTTTTTCGATAGATACTAATCTTCTTTGAGCTTATGTGCGACAGTGTTTCACTATTTTGTTAATTCGGGTTAGAATCATGTACCTCTTTCAAAGTGAAATTCTCACAATTTATATTTTAAATTGGAATAATTAGGTACATTCTTCACTTATATGAGCTGCTATCTTTCGCTATATTTCATTTAAAACTTTTTAGTGTAGTAATCAAGATGCAGAATTTAACCCTTAATGAGGCATGGCATAGTTAAATTTTTCATTGGTTTTCGACTTTGTGTCGAGGCATCAAGGTTCTAATTCAGGTGGTAACTATTTTCCCATTTCTTGATTAAGGGTTAACGTGATCTTACCCTTGAATGTGAAACGTGAAGGCACAATTTGGTCAATGAAACAGTTATTACATTGATATAGATCACTGTACTTTTCAAAGAGCTCAGAGTGCAACAATTAGTTTAACTTCAAACAATTTGTTGGTCTCAAAGAGCGCGGCTTGTCATTTCGTGACGCAATGAAACCAGCACAATGGCAGACCTTGGTACTAGAGACTATTCGGAGCGGACTCGCCTTAGTAATTACAGCAAAGTGGTTACTCGTATACGAACGGATTGACAACAAAAAACATTAATAATAGTCTCGGATGTGGAACAGCCCCGGGAAGTACTAGCGTGTGACGAAAAAATATCAAATGACAAATGATACGACAGGTTTCAAGTTCTCGAAACGCGTTCGGTCTTTTTAATTCCAGAAAAGGCAGTTTGTAAACATGGCTGTTCCAATTTACTTTAATAGAACTGACCGCATTATTCGACTCTGCAATTAGCATTGAACCGTTATCGAAAATGCAATAGCGCGATCCCACAACCTGAGTAGAAAGAAAATTAGAGGCGTAATTATAAGATACCGGCTGGCTTTCGCGTACCAACAGCAACGGAGAGAAAAATAAATGGGCAAAAAGGTTTATTCTCTCGATTGTAGGAAACAATAGCAACTATTGTATTGTAGAATTCAATTACACACTTTTATTTGCCATAAATACAAGCTCTTTATAGCCTGGTATTGATTCAATAAGCATTACGATAAGGGTAATGTTTAACTGTTAATACATAATTTTGAACAAAACATCATTTTGACATGTCGTCTCTACACCGAATTAGAGTAAGACTAATATAATACTAATAGTTTTTCATTTGGCCCAATGGTTTCTACAATTTCTCTTCTGTCTCTACCAATAGATATTAAGCCCGAGGCACTGTCCATATTAATGCCCCTACTCCAGCACATTACAATTTCCATGCTCTTGCACTCCTCCTTTATTACTTAATTCGATTAACCTCTCATTTCTTTCGGCAGCGTATATAATGGCCATGTCGACATCCTTGAGGTCATTCTATTAATTGGGATCAATTAGCTAGGGCAATCTTATTGAAAGGTCGTCATGTTCAACATAGCGCTGTACCGTTAGTAACATTTTATAAGAATATCATCCGGATTGATGAATTTCTTGATTATACCTATACTGATGAATATCTATTAATTTTTTAAGCCACTCAATTAGGCATACGATCGCATTCTCAACCGATCTTAAGTGTTGATATACCTAGAAATAAATGCCTATTCATTATCTACTTGAAGAGTTCCAATTGCATTATTTTGGGAATACTGCAGGAAGTTTATTCCACTCCTTTTCGTTTGCTCTATAAATTGCGGTTTAAAATGAAATATTACGTCAAGGAATTTTGTTGTTAAAAGAAATAATTTAAGTTGGATCAAAGTTGGTCAGATTGGACCTTGCCGATTGAAGGCAATGACTTCCATCAAATCATTAATCGTGACGTGCGTGTAGATCTAATAATGGTCGGGAGTATCCGAGCGTGCAGTCGAGCGCTCGTCTGCTCGGTCATCTATCGCTCTTACGCATTCACGACCACTAACCGTGAATAAACTCATCCATTTACATCAACTCTTCAAACACCAGCTTGGTATTTAGAGACAAATCATTTGTTTCCAAGTCGGCTGAGACACCAGTTGCATTGGAACGTGCTGTAACGAGGCCCATGCCTCAGGTAACAGGAGCTGTCATTACGGGAAATTGCCAGGGATATCCTCTTACACAACAACTCGCGGCGAACGAACTTCAATTTATTATGGCTCATTTCGTTGCGGACTCTAGATGCTTTGTTACTTCTTTTTTATTATTATCAATTTGCTGGATCATTGAAGCTGTATCTAGTTTTATGGAGGCTATTTGTTAGTATTCAAGCGCGATTGATAGACAAGGTTAAAAATCCAAATTGAACGGTTTGACTCTTTGCTCAAATCATCAACATTTTCTAGCTCATTTTCCAATGGCCTTCGGACATAACAATCTTGCTTTGAAATGTAAATTATCGTGGTCAAAACTATTGAAATACATTTTTCTGTGCTGATGTTTTCTTACTGAGTAATGTCATTCATTATATTTGGAGTAAGTTATTTTCACAAAGTTTATAGGTAGATACTGGCTCGCTCGACTTCCTTAATAAAATTTACACATTTTCAGCGTTTTTATACCAGCCTGCGTAAAACACGCACAGACAGTTTCAGACTGCACGCACTTAATGAAATTTTGGAGTAGGTACGAATAACGTTTTTTACTTTTGTTAATTGAATTTGAACACATTTAAGTTGATCTACAAAACATTTTACTCGTGCATTTCGAACTTTAATAATTCAATAATTAGAACGTGTTTGAATTCAATTCATAAATTTTCACATGTCATCATTTCATCAACTTGGTATATTTTTGGTACTACCAGGACTGCCAATATGTTACTTGTATCATAAAATATTGTTTTGACTTTTAACTGGTATGTTGTCATCATTCCTTACCAATCAGAAATTCAGAACTTTTTAATATCAAATCAAGTGAAATAGTCGTGCTTGTAAATTATTTTATAACAAATGTGCTCTAAATATTCGAGGGACGCTACTCTCTGCAGTCACTGGTGTTTGTTGACTTTCGCAACTTTTAGTAACTTTGTATGGCATCCTTCCGAGCTCTGCCTCACTTCCCAAACTCTGTTACATTTGCTACAGATGGTGCTATATTGCACTTAAAAATACCATCCATTCTCTACTTTTTAAACATTTGTGTGTTAGTTCCAATATCCCATAGTGCAAGTAGAACGCTAGTTAGTTAGGCTTATCTGAGCGACCAAACAATTAACGGATCATAAACTCGTATCGCACTAAAATAATGGTACGTTTTAGTTTAACTTTGATAAAACTCCGTTCGCCGGCATTTTAAACAAACACTTTCACAGGACCTGGCCAGTAACAACAAACTAATAGCCTTCACAACAATGAGTTCGTGGGAAATTATTAAAAGTGAAATTAAAATCGCGCCAAGAAGTGCATGGGTTAATACGTAGTATCCGGCTGCCTTTTTATAAACAATGGTCCCCGTTACCTAGAAAACAATAGCACATCTCACAAGCACACACACTGCTCTCATCGGAAAACGCACATGCACAATTTTCCGAACACCGGTTACGGACACTGCGTCGGTCGCGTCAGAGCAAAGGGCGGCACGTACTGGCGCTGCCTTTGCGCGCGATAGACTGCCGACTTGCGGCTGGAAACGCGAGCGAGCGGGACGCGCGGCGGGCGTGCCGACACTATGCGCGCGCATATTCACCTCTCGCTCACTCTCAATAACTTTACGCTCACCCGTCTCTCACTCGCACGCTCTAGCACACCTTTCATTCCCGAGACAGGTGTTCCTACCCCTGTGTGCGTCCAGATACAACCTCCACGCGTGTGTGCGCGCTTCCTGCGGCGGCGGATCGTTTTTTATGCCGGGCAGAAATTATAAAAAAGTAAATGGAGGGAAAATTAAATAAAACGTTTACAATGAAGCGTTTTCCTGTGCGCTTTGAATGATTCAGTGTGCGCTATTTTTCAGGATGGGTATCATCGAGGTTCGCCGCGGGAGTGATTACGGGGCTTTTTACGAATGTTTGAGTGATGTAGGCGGGCGTAATTAGACACGGGGCGGAAAGGTATATTGATTGCGGTGACGTGGCTTTGTGGAAAAATCGATATTTTTGTATTAAGGTGGCACGCGATATGTCCGGCCGGGCGTCCGTGTAAGTAAACCTGCGTATCGATCGCAGACAACTTTCGACCCTAGTTTATGGCGCGCACTTTAACTTAAACCACACTCGCGAACGTTCTAAAGAACTCTTTCAATAAACGGCTTTTTTTTAAAAAAAACATAGATAAGGCAAGTTATGTTCTACATAACTTTTTGACCAAATTACAAAGGTTCAAAAACCCAAGTCAAAGTAAAGGAAATGTTTTATTTGTTTCACGGCACCTGATGGTTTACGTTTTAAACATCATCCCAAAAGTTAAAATAAAAATCCCCAAAAGTAACAAAATATAAAAGAGGTCCGAAAAGCAAAACAGAAGGAAATTGCATAAAGAGTAAACATTGAATAACAGAACAGCGCGAAACTCGATGGAATTCAAAACACTTTCGAGTGTCCGTCAAATAATTTAAAGTAATAAGAAAGAGAAATTTTTCAGGACATCTACATCGCAGCGCAGCAGGGAATGCAATAAATTATACTCTTTCAGAATAACATGCTCCGTTTCACCGGGCGTTGCCTTTTTGCTGAAGTGAAAAGAAAAGCAAAAAGCTTTCAAGTCGGCGACTAATGCACTGGATTAATGAGAGGTGCTGCAATAAGAAGCAATAGTTGTTATTAAATTCGGCTCTTCATTGAAAAAAAGGGTTTGGTTTCAATCTACTTTTTTTTGTTACATCAACTAACATTTTTGTTTCTTAATCTTGGTGAGCAGTACCAAAATATTCATGTTTTTGAAACGAATTCGGGTCAAAAGTTTGCAGCTGATAAGCTAGCTCGCAAGTGACTTTTTTGTGTATCTATAATCCTTTTTTTCAGTGTTCTTGTTTTTAGGAGATAGGTTACTTTTTCTCGAAAGTGAAAAGAAAAAAAGCAAAGAGTTTTCAAGTCGGCGACTAATGCACTGGATTAATGAGAGGTGCTGCAATAAGAAGCAATAGTTGTAATTAAATTCGGCTCTACATTGAAGAAATAATTTGGTTTGGTCAGCTCCACTGCACTCTTTCATAAACTATAAAAAACTATGTTGAAAATGGAGTATGGAGTTTCCTGCTGGATTCTTCTCGATAGAATCAACTTCCGAACCTGTGGTAGAGTCACATTGCTTTTTATTAAGTCTACATGAAATTATGCCTTTGAATCTTGGATTTGTTATATCAAATTCTTGTTACACAGAAAAAGTGACTTGCGAAGAATTTTCGTTACTTACTCGCAACTTTAGTGAGAAAAGAATTTTGGTAAAATAGTTTTGATGTGGGTGACAAGCTAGCTCGCAAGTGACAAAAAGTTGTATTAGAAATTACAAATCATTTTTTCAGTGTCCATGTGAATATGAGATACATAGGTATCTTCGCAGTAGACCAGCCCAAAAAAAAAGATTATTTATTCATAGAGTTTGAAAAAAATTAAAGCATCAACTACTTAAGAATTAAAACTGAACGTAAGGGAAAGAAGGTCTTATTCCAAAAGTGAAATACCAACGGTTACCTAACATAACTCAACATATTTTAAAGTTAATGCAACTACGATTCTTATGACAATATGTCTTCTAAGAATAAATAAAACACCTTTGAATATTATTATTTCCTAATTTTAGAATGTTTGCGTTACTTTTTTGCGAAAGTGAAGAGAAAAGCAAAAAGCTTTCAAGTCGGCGACTAATTGACCGGATTAATGAGAAGTACTGCAATAAGAAGCAATAGTTATAATTCAATTCGGCTCTACGTGTTTTCGAGAAAATAGTAGCCAATGTTCAACTTACTTCAATTACTTGGTAATCACTAGTTTAATAGGTCTTCGGATGTAACAAGAGCAATTGCCCTTAGCAATAAACCGCTAAACGTAACAAAGTGTTTCTTTTCAAAATAATAATTCTAAATCTGGAAGGTCTAGAAAAGACTATGCAATGACGTATTCAATCATCATTACAGTACGTGCTGGCAGAATTTACTGGAAGAACTCTTGGAGAGACATTGGACCTGTACGGAACCCACCAGGTTAAATTTAAAAACTATTTACAAATTTATTTTTTAATAGCGGCCGCCCGCGACTTCGTCTGCGTGGACTTAGGTTAAAAAAATGTAATATATCTTTATAAATTGTAGTCCATGTCCTATTCCGATGCATACCTAAGCTGTATAATAGTAAAGTTTCAATAAAAACCATCCAGTAGTTTTTACGTGAAAGAGCAACACGGCACATACATCCATCCACACATACAAACTTTCGCATTTATAATATAATTAGGATGTAATAAGTTGAAAGTTTCAATCCTATCAAGTTGTCTGTCTACGAAATAAAACAATTGATAACCAGTTGTTGACAGACCTAACTTCTCCCGTCTTATCAACATTTCCCTTCACTGCTCTGCTCCTATTGGTCGTAGCGTAATGAAAAGTAAACTGTAACCTGCAGAAGAGTATGAAAAATAATTGTGCCAAATTTCGTTAAAATCCGTCGAGTAGTTTTTGTTTCTATAACGAACATACAGCGGACAGACAGACAGACTGACAAAAATTTTACTGATTGTATTTTTGGCATCAGTAGCGATCCCTTATCACCCTTTGATAGTTATTTTTTAAATATATTTCATGTACAGAATTGGCCTCTCTACAGATTTATTATAAGTATAGATTGCACTAAAATGAACTTGTACAAATGGTGGACTCAATACCGATAAAGCGTTCTCTACCAGTCAACCATAAAGCTAAGCAGAAAAATATATTAGGTGGTGTAGGCGGGACGCAACAGTGTTAGAAAAAAAACTTGTATGTAGGTACGAGTACTCCGTTCTATATGAATGGGACCTCACCCTTAATTAAAGTGACAGTGGTGTGAGTGCGTGATCAGGATCACGCACTCACACCACCGTCACTTTAATCTAGTATAAAGATAACATAATTATACGCTCACGACTATATTAAAATCTAGGAAGGTAGTCTAAGGCACACTAATTTCTGTTGATCGGAACGTTTAGAAGCTGACATTTGACCGATTTCGTATAAAGAGAAGATAACCAACGACATTAACGAATTTTATTTTTTGCGATACCTACACAAATTCAGCAATTTCTGCGCCCAAATCAGAATAGAAATGGGGAAAAACCTCAGATGGCCAACATAATGGAACAATAGAGTTGTTTGGACCCTTTGGGACCCGAAACTCCGGCCTCCGAGAGCCTTTAAAATGTAGACAAATTAAATTTGTTGCAAACTTCGACCGTTCAATGGGCTAACCGTGTAAAAACGGCGGGAATTTTCCTATAAGTAATAGTTCTTCACTCAAACTTGTAAAATACCCTTTAACAGTTGAGTTTTTTAACCCTTCCGTAGCCGATTATGCTAACAATTTAGTTTGCATTATGATTTTCAAAATTGCTACAGAAACGATCGCTTAAAACTTGTAGTGGAATTCGAAACGATAGTTGCAGTCTTTTTTAGTAAAGTTGAAAGATGTTCGAGCCTAACCATCGATACTTTGGCCATCAATATTATTATTTAAGATTCAATTATTCGTACATACATTATCTATGGAATTATGAATAGGATCGACGGTAGATTTGTATACTATATTTTTTCATATTTATAGACTGCCAGTTAAAAACAGGTGGAATATGGATAAGTTTATTTTTACTCTACCAGTTGTGTTTGGAAAAAATCAATAGGTATGTAGTTTAAGTTCTGATTCTCCAGAACTCCAAGATTAAACTATTTAAAAATTGGTTAATGTTGTCGTTATTTTGTCTAGAACTTTCAATATTATAAGATCATCATCATAGTCGCCTTAACTGATATGCCGGAACGACTTTCACGATCATTATGGATTATCGCCAACGACCCACTATGAGCTAGCAGGTTATCCTAAACACATGTTTATGAAACATGCTCCCATGATGATTAAATGATTGTGATTTGTTTTTTGTAATGTTATTAATTTTATTTTAGTAGATAAGTAAATACATTTTGCTGTTGGACAAATTGTGCTTCTAAAAATTAAGCCTAGGCCCAGGCGCCTCCTCTTACAAATAACACAGCAAGTTGTATGGCCCATGTATGGTTAACGTGGCAGCTTGTGGCACTAAGCGGTTACCTATCATAAAACCGAATTTTCTATTCCCGAATTTCATTTTCCCGAAAACGTTTCGTTTTTTTTCGTTCGGCATTTTTTCATTTTCCCGAAATGACGTCTGCCACTGTATCAGTTGACCAATTATCAACTCGATTTTTTTCGTTTGCCAGACGTTTCATTAGACCACAAAACGTTTTACCGAAGTGACGATTGGCCGAAATGACACTTGTCCGAAGTATTGTTTTCCAGAACAATCATTAGACCACTGTTTTGATTGCCATATTTTTAGTTTACCAAACGATCAGAAAAAAGGTTACGGGTTTAATGCAAGCATCATAAAAGCCGACAATGAATTTTTGGATTTAAAATAAAAATAAGAAATTTAAAGCATCTCTGCAGTCAAACAGCATGCAAGTATTCAACATGCAAGTTTAAGGAAAACACAAGAATTCTGTCACGGCTCCGGCATTACGGGGCTCCGGCGGTTCCTCGCGTGCTAATCGTCGCAGATGGCTTTCGCTCAGCACCGCAGCTTCGGCTTGTTGGCCGGCTTCGCCGGCCAGCCTCAGCCGCTGCGCCTCGCTCATAGCCACCTGCTCCTCCGCCCGCGGGCCGCCTCGCCCCTCCATGCCTACGCGCTTTTAAATAACACTCTTGGGGTAGGGCAAAACAAGTACCACGTGGTGTCGGGGTTGACTGAGTCGGATTCGCCCTGAAGTTGAAATTTATAATACCTTGAACGTTATCGTACAGTAGTTGTGGCCTAGTAATATTCGGTAAAATGTGATTTAGGCGAAGTGATCATATGCCAAATAAGTCATCTGGTAAATGAAAAAAGTTGAAAAAAGACTTCGGGCAATAGTAAAAAGTTTATTCTTAAATTCGGTTTAACGTAGTTCGGTATAACGGCACTTATGTCAAAAGATACTTCGACGGGTTAAAAATATGTCAAACAATACATCTGGCAAATGAAATGTTGGTCAATAGTTTTCAGTCAAATGAAATTCGGACTAATGAATTTCGGACAAGTGACGGGTTCCCACTAAATACCTATTCAATAATATTAGACCCTATAGTGATAACCTAGAAAATAAAACACGCCTGTATTTCTAAATGAAAATCGCAAAAATAGGACTTATCAGAAGCCTGTGTAGGTGGTTTACTAACTCAGACACGCAAGTTGATTTAATATTTGCCTAGTATTTTTTAGGCAATATTGTATGCTATCTAAGAGACTGAATACACAGATAAAAAAGCTTTTAGTTCATTTTTATCAGATTTTGTGCAAATTACAAACTGAACTAGCTTTGGAATATTTCCCTATGAACTCAGAAACTCATCAATTGATAAGATAATGAATATTTCTCTCAAACTGAATATTATTCTAGCCAAGTTGTTGTGGCTATAATTATTTTCTTATTACAGATGCCCCAAATCTTTGTCGTGTCTTGGGACATTAGTGGCCTATTACTATAGACAACAAACGCGAGCTGCCCAAAGATGAGGTGATTAAGGGTTAATTCTTCCTCATTTATCGTCATTATTGCACCCCCCGCCTCACTTACTTCTATAGTGATCTGGGGGAACATGTGAAGCATGTTGAATGTACAGAGGCGCTTACATCAACCTTATAGGGGCACCTTATGCCGCTGACATAAGACCCATTTTGCAACGGTTTTGTAAAGGATGATGTGAGCGCCTCTGTACTCAACACAACTATGATTATATTTGAGTGGTGTCAGTTGATGACTCTATTTCCTGCAATATTGCTGACTTTAAGTTATTTGCAAACCATTATCATGTTTTTTACAATTTATGGACTAACATACAACAATATACATGAACAGTAAAACAGGGCTAAACTAAAATGCTGGTTAACTTAGTTGACGTTAGGTTCAAATGTGGTCAACAGGTTGTAGGTTTCTGAATATCAGTTTATAAGAATATATTTGCTTATAAGTATTGACTGAACCTCCTACATAATATTGTGAAACCTGAATATCAAAAATTCAATAAACGGAGTAACTGTCGAGTATTTTTGCCTGATTCTTATCAATAGAATCAACGTTCGAACTGGTACATAGAGTAACATTTTGTTCTTTCAACTTATTTTCACTATATTTTATATTCTCAACTAATCATAAGTAGGTACTTATCATTAAGCCTATATGTGAAATAAATGCTTCCGACTTCGACTTTGAAAAACAGCATTAACGTTGACCTTTCTAATAGTTCCATAGCTAACTAAAGTCCAATAGACGTGAGAAGTACTAGACAGGACAGTTGAATACACAGGCCCGCGTTATTACCAAAGCCGCCTTCACAAAATACTATTTCACAGGCCTTTGTCATCATAATAGTATTTCGCTGCGCCCAGATGTTGAAGCACTTAGCGGTTTGCACCGGTTTTATTATGAATAGCAACGGAACTAGTATTTTGTGGTTTCCCTCTGGAGCTAGACGCAAATTAATGCCTGAGCTTTCAGCTAGAAATTAATGTAATGCACCCTGGTTACGTGGCCAAATTGTTAGCATTCAGTGAATTTCGCGCGACCCGGATACGGTGGATTTTGTAATTGAATTTTTGATAATGCAGTGACCTGATGCATGACAATGCGTAACCCGGGCGGTGTGGGTTCTTGCATGGGGAAACGAAGGGAATTCACTCTAATAGTCTATTTTTAGCAGCTATATCATAGATAAGATAGATATTCTTTATTGGACAAAAACATTTCAGTTCTAATAAATGAAAGACCAATGAACACATTTGGGTCCAGCCGCTACGCCGTCGATCCGCGAGGCCCTCCGCCGAGACACTCTCAAATTTTAAGTGCACTGAACCTGTACAATTTAGGAGGTCTTATCACTAAAGAGCGATCTCTCCCAGAAAACCTACAGGTAGAGAATCGTAACAAGACAAAATAAGACAAACATAGCTATATTAACCTTCGTGGTTTTGAAGTTGAGAAAAAATACTGGAAAGCTCTCAGAGACTCGTGAGTTTTCGCGTTGTCGCGGTGAGGGGACTTAAAGCCGGTTGAAGGTAGAACCATCTTCCAGTCAAGAATACTGGAAGTAGCTCTCCGGTTTAAATAAGCCTTACAAGGAGTGCACTTCTGAGTGTACTATTCACAATGACAACCACAGACTACCTAAATTCGGACATAGAAGAGAGCATAAAAGTTAATAAAGATGCTGTCCTGACTGCACTGTGGTTAACAAGTTATGCGGTACATAACAGTTGGAAAATGACCTTTCCTGCATGGACGTAAGGTGATACCTACGCTGTCAAAGTGTGTGGGGCCACATCAGGCTCCCACAAACTAACAAATATCCTGAACGGATTTCGATAGTAACTTCAAAGTTACAATCAAGGTTCGAGACTCATTGAGGAAATAGGCCAGACCATTCATCAAGCTAAAACAGCCTAAAGTAACAATAAAATATCTTAGTCTTGTTAAAAAGGGTTCAGAGGCTAGTGATGTAAGATCAATATCGGTCAAGCGCACAAATAAGAAGGTAGGAAAATACGAAAGGGTAAAGGAAACTTGACAAAATACTTACAACATGCCACAATCCCGCAGTAACACTCTTTCACACAAACAGCCGATAATCTGATAGCAAGAGCCCTTGTTATGCCATAGAGTAGGGATCTCGAGTTTCTTGCCCTATGGTATGGGGCATTAGAATACTGCCATGGTTTCCCCCCGCCTGTCGTAAGAGGCGACTAAAGGGGGGCCCCGGGGTCGCTAGGAGTGCACACGGTGGGGACCGTGCGCCTCCATTGCACATGTGACTCCGTGGAGGGCGGCGGTGCGGGGGGGCCTCGCACTGCCGTTAACACCGGCGGGTGTACGAGGGGAGGTATAGCTCCCCTCGAGTTGAGCTGGGAAACCGGCATAGCGCGCCGGGGGTCCGCCGGTAGAGTCACTCACGGTGGTACTCGGGGACCTCCGGTAACGCGCAGAAGATGGCCTCCGCGGAGTTTAGTGGGTATTCCTTCCTATTGGGGTGGGTGAGTCCCACACTCCCCCGCTCTTCTACCCAGGGAGCGGGACAGTGCGTAAATGCATTCTCCGCGTCAAAAAAAAAAAAAAAAAGGGATCTCGAGTTTTCCATAATGGCGGGATTTAAAGAGTTGAACGCGTTCACAGGAAAAGTGATACTTGTGTGGTTGCAAGGAAATTATATTTATGTGCACTTTAGTTTAAAATAGGTGAATATCGTGGCTTTTAACGGCTCAAAGCCGCTCGTTGTGGCGCTCTATGGGGGAGGCCTATGTCCAGCAGTGGACTTCGAAAGGTTGATGATGAGTGTCGTGGCTCACACTCTTGCTCGGAACCTAGTGGTCCGACTGGTCGGAACACCTACTTTGTGTTCATTGTTGTGCACATAAATGCACAAAATGAACACAAAGTGTGACGGTGTCACAATTTCCAGCTCACTCTCCAGTGATAGAAAACAACGGTAAAAAACCCAAGCAACCCGGATAACGGCGGTAAGCTCGCCCCTTTACCTCGTTGGATTTCAATTGCTGGGCGAAATGTGGGCTTCTGAATGTTCCGTTAACAATGACGGCATCAGTTTCTGTGCCTTTGACTACACCGTTTGGGTTATGGTGGGGGTATGTGTGTAGTTTAAAATTATATCTTCGGACATCGTAATAGCAGCACTAATAATTCGATTAGCGGTCTGCTTAGTTGCGCATCTGTCTGTTAGAGCTCTACCTAAATATTCAACTATTCCACATATACTATGTTTGTATACTTAATATAAAACATGAAGGAATATTTTACAGGCACATGACAACCTAAATTGCTCAAAATCCAGCTTTAACAATTCATGAGATGGCTGCTTTCGCATAATGGGATTCAACTTAGAAAAACAGACTATATTTTTCTTTCCGTGTGATTCACCACTAGGTCAAGTGGTTATAGAGGTGGAATTTAAACTAGCCGCCTACTCAGGCCTTAAGAATACTACCACGTCTCAGCTGGTCTGATGGGAACAGTCAGGTTTCAGGGGTATTCCCTTGTGTCACCTTCAAGGGCAGGTCCCACACACGGCCCGTAGCGGGTCAAGGTGCGCAAATGAATTTCATGACCATAAAAAAAAAGAAAAAAAAGGAGTCGCACTTGAAGCTAGCCAAGCTGGATAGGCTAGTAGGTTTCATAATTTCAACCTTTGGAATGAGAAATTTGGAATAAAGGCTCAGTCAGTCATCGTAGCAATTATAAAAGATAAACCCAGATCAGATAGTTCAGTGGTTTAGAGGTTGACCACTTGGTCTCGGAATCCGTCAGGTCCCAAGTTCGTATAAGGCCGGACCACCATACGATCACCAACGTACAGCAAACTCTCCGATGATAAAAAATATCTGAAAAAAAACAAAGTAACTCGAATTACGCCGATAGGCTCACCGTTAAAAATCGCTAAAGCACGTGCCTAAAGTTCCGTTGCCTTCTGAAAGTTCCGTTCACCGTGACGATCACACTCAGTGTGACGCTGATTACCCATTTGGATTAAAGCCGTGAGCGTGTATGCTGCTTGATAAAAAGCTCTAGTTCTAAAGCTTTCCGCCCAACTCTCATTGCTGTGTTGATTTAGTATCTGATTTACAAATCTCAACCTAGAAACCTTAGTTCCGCAGCCTCCAGCTCTTTACATGCGCAACAAATTGTGATATATCTCGAGTCTTTATCCATCTGAAACTCGCGCAACACTTAAAGAGATTAAAACGCTTATCGTGTGAGTTTCCTGCTCGTATTTCTTTCTCTTATTTAAGAGCTTTTACTTTTCTTTCCGTTTATGTGATACACTCACTAAGAGATTAAATTTAAGACGTCCTAATACAGATTTAACATTTGGATGAATTTATGTACTTTTTGTTTTTTTCCGTTTTGCGTTAAATGTGTAACTTCAGTAGGTAATGAAAGAAACATATTCTTCACCCTATTCATCTATTAGCCAATACTGGCAGGGTTTTCACATCGTGAAAAATATAGCCTTGGAATCACCGCTCTCCCTGGCGTTGTAGTGAAACCTTTTTAGGGGAACCTAGTTTCGTTTCAAAGTGTCGAGGTCGAGTACCGGGGGATTTCAGACGGTAGGAGTCCGTTATAACCTTTTCTGGTGGCGTTATCCTTCAGCATTTAACCATGACAATTTAGAAAAAGGTAGCCAATCACCAATCCACATTTTGGCGAGCGTGATTAACAGCCAATACCCATTAATTGCGGAGATGACTTTCTTCCGAGATAGTAGAGTTGTAATTTCAAGAAAAAACGTATAGCCTTCTAGTAACGCAACGACGATACCGGTAGTGTCGCAGTTGTTTATTGCTTACTATTTTTCGATCAGATGACTCTCAAGGTCATTTGTTCCCCCTCTGTCTACCATAAAAAAATTACAGCCTGGACTCAAGAGGTGAGAAGGCTCTCACTACGTTCAGTAGTTCAACGATCTTCCGCATTAAGCGCCACTAATCTCTTCTCATTCCATCAGCTAAAAAAACATGCACCAGTCGCCAAGCGTTAACACTGTATTAACCGCTAACTGTATCATCTGGTTAGAAGCATGCTCAAATATTTCTGGCTCGGCGAAATTTCGCAGACCGCAGGGCACGTTGCCGATACTAATAAACCTGGTGAAATATTTCGTCAGCAAAAGCAACGTGTCAGCGATGCCGTGTGAAGGGACGCGCCGCCCTCGGTGGCGGTGGCCACGCTTGATTTGAAAAGTTTAACACATTTTCGTAAAAGCTGACTAAAGCACAAATGAAAGTCTCGTACAAAGCATGATATTTATGTTCAGTTAACTGTATGTGTAGCTGCTTTGAAAACAGCACTTAGTTAAGTAGAGCATGTACATTGTGAATGGAATAACACAAATTCTTTTGAAAGTAGGAAAGTGTCTACCTATTGTGCATACTTTGGAGGATTGGTTGATGGTGGGTGACCCTGTCTGCAAAGCTTGGTTGGGCTGGAAGTTTATAAGGTCCACTATGTCCTAAAGATTTTTTACAAACGCAAATCAGTCTCTTAATCAGCTGAGTTTGAGGGTATAGGTGATCTAGACATAGTATATTATGTGGTTTGCATTCTAATTCACAAATCTAAACATTCTATTGGAATTTTCTACAAAACTCATTTTCAATAACACCCATCAATATCAATGAGAGTTCCCCTTTGTTGTAAGTTGTTTGTCCAACAATCACATTCAGATTTAGTTGAAAAGCTCAAAATAGATGGCATGAATGGCCCGGGTGCGGCCTGGGACGAGTCACGGCGTCCTTCGCATGGTTGAAACTATTGTGATGCCTAGTCCCGCCCTGTGATCTCACTGATTACCTACAATGCCGTGACTCAATCCGAATGTGAGTAGCTGATTTAGTGCAATCATACTTTATGTTGATTATAAACTAAATGCAATCTAAAACGCAGTAGCAGTGAGTATACAGCTAGATGCTATTGAGCAAAGAATACACACATCGTAGCAACAACTTTCAGGAAAAACATAATTTCATTTAATTTAAAAGTAGAGCTCATTTTTTGCTTGGTTGTGAAATATTACAGACGTCGCTAAGAACTGAATGCAATAGCAGATGAGATGGCTAAAAAGGGAGAGGAAGGGAACCTGATGGAAAGAAAGCAAGCAATTTGGCTGATATTTGAGGTCGGTGATCACCGATATTAAGGTCTAACACGCCAAATTAGGTAATAGAATTGGTGACCACCCAAACCGAAAGAGAGGAGTTATTCGGACATTCCGTACTTCGGAAAGTGCTATATTACTTGTTAAGCTTAGTTGAAGCTTGACTAACTCAATAATTATACTTGACATTGGCAAATCAGTGTGCTACTTCGTGTAGATCTGAATGCCATTAAACAATCTTAGGATAGGAAATGCCTTAGGGTGGCATTTCCTTGCGACGCTACCTTTACATACACTTTTCCGATCTACCCTAGCCGCTGTTAGGATTAAATTATACAAGATTTTATTTTTAAGTGTAAACTAAACATAGGTATGTAATTATTATTTTCAGCATTTTCCATTTTCAAGTCTCTTTACTAAAGATTTTATTTTGAATAGAATATGACCCGTCATCATACTCATCCTACTTATCCCAAAATTTCCAGTAGCTAATATGTCCGTATTCGGTCGCCTTGCTCGAGAATGGTAGCAATTTATAAATAATTATCCCGCTCGGCGCCGGATAAACAGATATAAGCTTAATTCACTACACACACACTCGATTTACATTTCCTTGACTAAACCATATTTGTTTTAGCCCATATTATATGATTTATAATGATATACTTAATCAAATACACACATCAAAACTGTTTAGGGATATCATAGGGATATCATTTTTCAAATATTTCATGAAGTTAAGTTTGTTTACAAGTTGAGCATTATCTTAGAATAACGCGAGGACCGAGGCATACGATAAAGGTTAATAATATTACAAAAAATAAAGTTAGATTTTGCTAAAATATTGATACCTTTTAAAAGAAAAATCTGTCTTTTTTTAACGTCCTTACGATTGTACAATAATGCTACTACAATGAATTTCTTTATACAATCTGAAAGGGCAGATATAGCAGTTTCTGTGATCCAAAAATTTCAACGTTGGTATCAATATTTTAATTTTTACAGCCTCCCAAATAGCTATACTTTGTATAAAAATGCTTGAGATATCCCTAGAGACTTTTGAGCAGTGTATGTGCCTATAAGCTATGAAAACCATCCAAGTTTTCATAATGATAAAGTTTATCAACAACAAGAAAATATAGAGTAACATACACATACTAGGACCATAAATGGAGTTGTCAGAGAAACCCTGTCTTCCATCACTGTAGAGCTAGCCGCAAATTGTGCTATGAACACTTAGTAGGTGTTTTGGCCAGTCTTGAACTCGGGACCACCAGGTTCTATCGAAGCCACAGTGTTTAACCACTGGGCCACGACGCTGTGTTTTGTAATATCACTGGACATCACTGGACATTATTCCACACAGCGCCATCTAGCCCCTAACCGTCTGTCCGTCTCGTAATACAAGTTTTTTCGAGAAAAATTGCGCCGTGATGCCAATACGTGTATACAATAACATATCTACTGAGATACGTCAATTACCCACAGCACAGTTTTTACGTAGATTGAGAGGCTGGTTGATTGAGGGTTGTTATTATGACCTTAAGGAATATTTTGACATCCAATGATTTAATATTGTTCTTGTCTGTTTTGTTCCTTGGACATGTTACTCTATGATTTGATATTTATAACTAAGCAAAAGTAAGTAAGTGTTATAGAACTCACGACCCTATCGATAGCAACACAAATAGAGCTAGCACCGGCATCAGTGCGATTATACGCACAGAGCAATAAAAAAGTAATATCGTGCTTCTAAGCTATAAGTGGTATCCAGTCAGTCGTAATATTACCCACACTTTTTCATATCGTCAGATTATATTGCTACTAGCGACTCGCCCCGGTTTTGCACGGCACACAACATCAAGTTTTACGATATTTAGATTCAAATTGACTATAATTTCGTAAACTTTCTATATGATGATGCAACATATCATCGTGAGGGTTCACTACCAAATGGCAGCCAGAGGCACACGGATTGTTGCCGTCATGGTGATCGGAACATTTAAAAGCCCACATTTCGCCGCGGGTATTTATACCATACGTGGTCAGAGGCGAGCCCACCGCTGTTATCCGGGTTGCTAAGGTTTTTCATTGACGTTAGTACAATGAACACAAAGTAGGTGGTCCAGCCAGTCTTGAATTCAGTACTTCCGAGATTCAGGGTTCCGAGCCAGAGTGCCTCTGGGCCACGACGCTCTTTATTTCGAAATTCACGTTGTCGTAAGTATTAAGAGTAAATTGTAACTGTATTCTTGTATTGACTGATGAACAGACATATCGACCATTTTATTTTATCCTATTTACAGATATAAAATGTGTATCCTCGTTTCCTTAATAACGTTATATTGCATCCAGTGATAACCGTTCAAGGATTAACTGTATTTTAATTACATTTCATGAATTTGTACTTGGGCTTTGCGTATAATCGTGCAATTTGAATTAAATATTTCATGTTAAATTTATAACTGAGTACATACCTAAATAATTATAACATCTAATTACATGAATTTGGTTATGTAATATTAATGACATAGTTACTAATTTCAGTAACTTTCTAAATCAAAATTTTGTTTAATATCAAACTGATCCATTGATGGTTAATGATCTTAACTGCTTCGCTGCGAGTGGCCGTTTTGTCAAGAACCAACCATGTGTCCATTTTGTCCATCTTTTATTTTGTGATTGCCTAACCCCCATAAAATGCATCACAATGCATGGCAATGGATGTGATTGGTTACTTGATTTTTTTGTCAACCAATCACGATTTTACTGCTGGATATTTTGGTTGTCTTTAAAGAAGTCTTGAAGTCTCAAGCCTAAAAGAATAAAAATTAAATAAAACAAAAACACAACATAACACATAAACAACAAGCATAATAAGACTGCGTTGACTCAACAAAACATTAAGAAGTAGGTCGCCAGTATCCCCAAGCTTGACCTAACCCCGTCCTGGGTTAAGTGACCATGCTTTGTCAGAAAACACTAAGCACCGCATTACTGGTTAAAAGGGTGGCTGATTGGCCAAGTACGGCAAAAATATTCCAACAACGTTCACTCGGCACTCCTAAAAAGCTGAAGCTAATTGCAGTAAGATACCGTCCTTTGCTAATACGATATGTGTTACACGGGGCGAGGCTACAGTCCGATGTGTTCAGAACACAAATGAGACCTACCCCTCTGTCAAATCCGACTTTGCACACTCGATCTAGAGTCCAATTTCGAGTGCATCACTTGAAATTTGGGCCGTTCCTATATCAGCATGCCTTAATGGAAATTGTGAGCCGTGCCCGTGTCGTTACGCGCGCAAATGTATATAATGTGTCGTCAAAAGGGTGAAATATACTTTAGTAGGCCGTGATTTCGTTCGTCGCGAGCCGAGGCTTACCGGCTTTTAAAAGTTTCTCCAATGAGATTTATATTACTCGGTCGAGCACTCGCTGATTCAAGAATACGCTTTCATGTGCTGGTCGCGTTTTAATTGTAATGTAATTGCGAACTTAAGGCAGGCTATTAAAGAGTTTGTTTCGGACTGATTATAAAACCCTCTTTCAGGTTATTTATGTAGCTTGAATTATGAAGAAGCTGTTGGAATTTATTTTATTACTTTTTAGGCCATCTTATAACACCAAAAACATAGGGGTGTAAACATCTGTCTCAAATAAACAGAATCTGGATTTGATTACAACATATCTGCAACTGGCGATCCAAAGCCACCGTCGGCATCCGCCAGACCCCCGAATGAACCAACCAATGTTGAGCATCCATCAGGGGTATAACTGTCCCTTTCAGTTCTATTGTCATTTTACGGGACAGCATGAGCGTTAGCGCGTGCTTAGCGTTGATTGACGTTTGTGAATTCGGGGGTAAGTGATGGTCAGGTTATCCCGCCATCTCAACCTACGCCTGCCGCGCTGTCACTTTCAATTTTCGGGAACCCAATTGGTCGACTGATATGGCCGAGTTCCATCTGTGCTTAAGTCGTACGGCTAACGTCGAACACTTATAAACGAAATGTATTGTGTCGTCAAAAGGGGTAAGTAAGTTTGTATACTTGAGTAGACCGTCCCGTAAATAAAAAAATGTTCGTCATATAAATTAGTGTCCGGGGTAGAAATCGACCCCGCACCAGTTACCAGAACCAATGCCAAATCAAATTCAAGTTTCTCCGCTCGATGCGTATGGGTGATCAATTAAAACCCGCACTTCTGCCCCATACTATTCGACTGACTGAAAATGAACCACCAAAAGCTGACGAGTTCACATATCGGTGTCGGTCGGCCCTAGTCTGTATGTGCTTACTCGATACAGGAAAAAATTCAAATATTTGTTTGAACGACGAATTGAATCCAGGCTTATCCGGGGATTTTTTTGCGGGTCTACGAGATGGATGCTTGGGCCTGGTAAAAGTGATTGTAACTCGATATTCCCATTTTCAAATTTCTACATCCGTAAAACTTCGTTCCGTTATTGCATTCAATCATTGCGTTTTTCTAGGACCCCTTTTCATTATAGAAATCCTTATTATAGAAATAAAACAACCAATCACTTCCATGCTCTTAACAATAATTTAACTAGCGTACCTTCCACTGTTTAGTCTCTTTCATTCTTATGACTATTTACATCAGCAAATACCTACTTCAACGGAGCATTACCAACATTATTAGTAACGTTAGAGTATGTAGGTAGTGTAATAATGCATTTACAAGACCGAATGCATTTTTCTGGTTTTCCTATCTTTAGTAAGATGATAATGCATTAGTGTAATAATGTTAGTGCTGATAGCGTTTCCATCATTGTGTTTATGGGTATCCTTCTTTGGTCGCCCGTTTCATCGAACAGTGAACTTTATTAGTCCACTACAAAATACTAGATCATACTCAGCAATCATAGAATCATGTGTCAATATTTATATACAAATACCTAACGGGTAGGTATTAATATATAAATATTGACCCGGATACTTAAATGCTCTAAACAACGGCTCAGGCGTAACACTATGAGCACCTAACGCGCTCACTAAGTTCAAAGGAAACTAGACCTCACATTACGCGGGCAGGATAGTTGAGCTTAAAAGGAATCAAAGATTTCCTCTTCATCACTACCCTTTATTGAGAGTTCTCTGTTACGAGCGGCTTTGAGCCGTCTGCAATAAACAGTAAACTGAAATAACTCCAGGTCGTCGGTCCACCGGGTGGGAGGACTGTATAGGCGTGTTTGAGCGTCTTCCTGTTCATGATCGCCACTGGAAAACCTTTCTTCCCTAGTGGTTATCAGGTCTGCGTTTCTATTTCAAATTCTATCACGTAAAGAAACTTCAAACACGTCATCCCGCTAAACGGCTTTAAACCAACCTACGCCTGCCGCGCTGTCACTTTCAATTTTCGGGAACCCAATTGGTCGACTGATATGGCCGAGTTCCATCTGTGCTTAAGTCGTACGGCTAACGTCGAACACTTATAAACGAAATGTATTGTGTCGTCAAAAGGGGTAAGTAAGTTTGTATACTTGAGTAGACCGTCCCGTAAATAAAAAAATGTTCGTCATATAAATTAGTGTCCGGGGTAGAAATCGACCCCGCACCAGTTACCAGAACCAATGCCAAATCAAATTCAAGTTTCTCCGCTCGATGCGTATGGGTGATCAATTAAAACCCGCACTTCTGCCTCATACTATTCGACTGACTGAAAATGAACCACCAAAGGCTGACGAGTTCACATATCGGTATCGGTCGGCCCTAGTCTGTATGTGCTTACTCAATACAGGGAAAAATTCAAATATTTGTTTGAACGACGAATTGAATCCAGGCTTATCCGAGGATTTTTAGCGGGTCTACGAGATGGATGCTTGGGCCTGGTAAAAGTGATTGTACCTACAACTCGATATTCCCTTTTTCAAATTTCTACATCCGTAAAACTTCGTATCCGTTATTGCGTTCAATCATTGCGTTTTTCTAGGACCCCTTTTCATTATAGAAATCCTTATTAGATAATCCTTATAGAAATAAAACAACCAATCACTTCCATGCTCAAATTTTAACAGTGATTTAACTAGCGTACCTTCCACTGTTTAGTCTCTTTCATTCTAATGACTATTTACATCAACAAATACCTACTTTAACAGAGCATTACCAACATTATTAGTAACGTTAGAGTATGTAGGTAGTGTAATAATGTTAGTGCTGATAGCGTTTCCATCATTGTGTTTATGGGAATCCTTCTTTGGTCGCCCGTTTCATAGAACAGTGAACTTTATTAGTCCTCTACAAAATACTAGATCATACTCAGCAATCATAGAATTATGTATCAATATTTATATACTAATACCTACCCGGTATTAACCCGAATACTCAAATACGTAAAACAACGGCTCAATCGTAACACTATCAGCACCTTACGCGCTAACTAAGTTCAAAGGAAACTAGACTTCACATTACGCTGGCAGGATAGTTGAGTTTAAAAGGAATCAAAGATTACCTCTTCATCACTAACCTTTATTGAGAGTTCTCTGCTACGAGCGGCTTTGAGCCATCTGCAATAAACAGTTTAGTGAAAACCTCCGGGTCGTCGGTCCACCGGGTGGAGGACTGTATAGGCGTGTTTGGGCGTCTTCCTCTTCATGGTCGCCACTGGAGAACCTATCTTCCCTAGCGGTTATTAAGTAGCTTGACTACATTTCTATTTCAAATTCTACCACGTAAAGAAACTTCAAACACGTCATCCCGCTAAACGACTTTAAACCAAATTTCAATTCGCTAAGCCAACAAGCGCAAAACGTTACCTAACCATGAACGCCCATCAAACATACATTCTTATTCATTTTGCTACAAAAACAAACAAGTGTGCTCAAAATAACATAATGCCTTTATTAAATTCTTCTTGCATTTATTAAGTTGGGGAGAAAACGCTCCGACTTGCTACAAGGAGCCCAAAGAGAAAAAAGTTTCGCGTTTCTTCACTAAAGAATTTTATTAATGTTGCCTTCTTTCTTGTTGGGAAAATATTATTTAACACCAATAAGCGCTGGAGAGAGCTGGCTTTTGAGCCCGTCCAATATATGACGTGCAGTACATAGCGATCGTGCTGTAGACGTGGAGTGCTTGGGTATACGGGGTTACTTATACCTAGATATTTATTGTGGTGGCTGAATAAACTATTTTTGATTTCATTCTATTTTTTTAATTAGCTGTAGATGTTTAGGTCACCACCACCTGATTTAGCTGTGGATGCCCATCGAATTTTATAGGCTCTTCATGCAATAAAACTTTAAGGTAGCTGATTTTTTCAAAAAATACATTTTTAACGGCTTTTTCGCGGTATGGGTAGAGATCTAGCCTATAGCGCTGAAGGTCGTGTTCCAGCCCACCCAAGACAAACATTTATGTGACGAATATTTGCGGTCATTATGTAACTGGGTATAATTTATTTTGCTGCTCGTATGTTGTTATTTATTATATAGAATGCTCGGCATGCCCGGAGGATAACCACGCTCTTGCATTGTGATGAAATACTTCAGCGCGACAAAAGTTACCAGTACGCGCTAGCTTTAATTATACTCGTATCAATCACCCTGTATATCCTGTACTCAATGATGTAATGCGAGTATCATTGAATGCAGTCAGCCGTGCGTGAATGATGTTAATGATGCGTGGCTTCTTTAGAACGTCACTCATTTGTATTTATCGTTAGTGTATGATAAACGAAACATTATGTATTGTGTCACCAGGCAATCATAATCATCGTTCGAAATGCGAGTGATATATGAATGGGAAATTGACCGACCGAATCTAGGAGTTCTAAGTAAGATGGCTTATATTGGCTGGCAATAAGTTACGGTTAACTAATATCTAATCATTTGAAAGATTGGTCCATCACAACTTTGGACCGCACAGAATGGAGAAACGGTACGGAGGCCTTTGCTCAGCAGTGGGACACTTCAGGCTCATAAGAATAGTAATAACGAATATCTAAGAGTATGAAAAGTGAGAAATACTGTTGTGTGAAAAATCTAAGCCGCAGAAACTACAGATACATGATGTGATTAACATAATTTTATGAAATACCTACATGTCATTTTCAATCATATTATTTGTCATTCCACTGAAACTAATTAAAAGTAAATGCATAGTAATTAACTGTAACATTTGGTGAAGTTCCATTTGCGGTAATAAATTAACATATTTTTTTTTTATATATTTGAAACTGTATCAATGTAATGTAATGGTAAAGATGTAGAAAACCTCAGGGGTTGGTTGGAGCGGTCTGAAATAAAACTGCTCTTAACCTGACTAAAATAAAAATACGTACTTACCTAGCAAAAAGTAATCTCTATACTGAAACCGAAGTGTCAGAAGAACGAATGTAAACTTCACTAAACTTGAAAAGCTTCAAAGAGGAACAGCCATCTTTGTTTTATTATTAATAAAGCTGATAGTAGACTATTGTAAAGTAGTTCGCATTGTTTTCCGATATTAACGCGGAAACAACTACACGAAACGTCGGGTTAAAATGTGAAAAGCTACCCAAAGTAGGAGCCGTGAAGTTTATTTGAAAATAAAAGTTGCTGGTTTTTAGGGTTCCGTACCTAAAAAATGAAAACGTAACCCTATTAAAAAGCCTCCTCTGGCTATTTGTATCTCATAAACTGTGATAGCTAGAAAGCTGAAATTTTCAAAAATTATGTATTGCTGCGAGGTATAACAAAAAATACAAAAAAAAACAAAAAATATAATGTTAAGTTAATGTTAAGGGCCGGCGCCCACTATCGGCATCGGCACGCTTCAGGCTTTTAAGGTGGCAAATAGTAATATACTCTAACATAATTGCAATAAAGTAGAAAATGACGAAACAGAAACAGAACAAATGCATTTTGTTTTTACGAGAACACATCACGGAAATTTCTACTTTATTGCTCTAATGTTAAAGTATATTGCTATTTGCCACCTTAAAATCCTGAAGCGTGCCGATGCCGATAGTGGGCGCCGGCCCTAAAGCAGTAATCTGTCTAATATAATACAGAAAACCATGAAATATTACTCATTTTCAATCAAATAATATGTCATTTCGCTGCACTTAATGAAATGTCCGAGTGTAATACGCTATCATTCTCGTTGCATAGTAATTACCTGTCACATTTGGTCATGTTCCATTCGTGCCGAATATAAGCAAGTTGCTGCTTTGTTCTGCACTGCGGCTGTTTTTTGACATTTATCATATCTCGGAAAGGTTGAGCAGCGCCGTAATAGGCTTTTTGGAACATTACCAGGTCCTGAGCTGTATCTACTTGTTTGTACAGATAAGTGTGTTAGTACTCGCTTTGGCGGTATGGTATGGTAATATTTGCAGTTTATACAAGCATTTCTTATTTGGCAGGTTTTATACGGATAGTGGTTTTCATTTATATTCCTTTCTGGTTATGGTTATGAACTAATTCAACGTTAAAATTTATTCAAATACTTGTATCTGACATAATTTCGATCTGAATTACTACTTGTAAATATATAAAGGTATAGTTGCCAAGTTTAGCTTACAAACTCAAATCTACAGTGAAAGCATAACTTGCATAGAAATGCGAGTAAATAGTATATACGATAGGGAATGAAACCAGCGTTTTACGATGGAAAATAGACTATCCTATCAAGTTTTAAAGTTACTAAAGAAAATGGCATAAAGAACTCTTACAAAATCACTTTAATTTGGTAAATGAAAGTAATTACCCTGAATCAAAATCCATCATCGATTGGAATTCTCACAATTATATTTTTTACAACAAAAAGACGCATTAACAAATTGGCGGTGGAAGCAGCGCCGCACAATGGTCAGCGGACGCAACGGGAACTAAAGCAAAATTATCCTTTTGTATATGAAAAATCCTTTGGAACGACAGCCTTTTATTTTGCAGAACTGCGATTGCGGTGGGCCATTGTAGACGCAAACATTGTCCGTTTTTAATGAAGCTCATCTATTTTATTTTCATTATGACATTACACTGAATTATAATAATTTTTAAACATCTGTCAACGTCTATTGCAAGTACTTATGTACTCTGTTTTTAAAATTATTATTAAAACTAGGTACCGAAGTTAGTGAAGAAAAAATAGTTACGTACTACTTGGCCTGGTAGCAAGGTGCAGTTTGACAATTATTTCAAGGAAATCAGAGGGAATTCATCATTTTCTGTCAAATAGCCAGTCATTTCTCTGCAGGTAGTTTTAAGTCTGAATGTTGCTTACACCCGTATTTATGAAGCACACATGGCCAAGTGAGGGTGAGGCCTCATCAGTGCGTTGGCGTTGCGTTGCGCTGCGTCTCTCGATAAGTTGAAACATTGCGTGTAAAGCACCACACAAAAATAAACTATGCAAATAACGCATCTTCTCCTATGAGCTGTTCGTTACAAGCTTTCCAAATGGATTTTTATCGATTTGACGCATAGTAGTGGTTTTACTCAATTACTGTCAGCGGGTTGGTTTAAATGACGCTATGCATTTGTGAACACTGTTAGGTAGATAGAGATAGCGAAGCATTAGGAGACACTCAAATAAGTGGACCGATGGCATCTCGTGCTTGATGAGACCAACCTGGGGTGGCATTCCGGCTAACATCACTTCACATCTCGATGCTTCACGCTTACTTCAATCATTAATACGCTTTACTTCGAATTTGTATCTTCTCTCATTTTTTATGTAAGGAAATAATTAAATAATGTTATTCAAAATACCTATGGCATCCGCAGAATACCAGTGGTCGTGACGAGCTCTGCCGTCGCGGCCTTATCCTGAGCGGAGACCATTTTGGCACTTACTGTCACAATTTTTTTTTGTTATACATATTATGTGATTATATTGTATTCAACATAATATACATAATAGGTTTTAGTAAATTTGTTTGTTTTTGTTTTGTTAACATTGCTCTTTTTGTATATTGTATGTATGTGTGCCAAATAAACGTCTCTCAATAGACCACAGTCGCAAAGGAACTGAATTTCAAAGATAACTTACCACGACCGAAGTTAGTTTTGGCGCCAACAGGAATAGCATAGCTAGACTAGATTTGCGGCCAATAGATAGGTAATTAGAGATAATGTCCAACGGGAGAAAGAGATTTGGTAAAGAAGAAGAAATGAGACATCACTGCATTGTTCTAAACAAAACATAAATTCAAATCTCAAAGCTACAAGGAGTACGAACGCAACAAGACATATACGTCAAGATCTTCGATGGCCTCATTGTGGACATAACTGACATTAACTCCTGAATGATATTATTTCCACTTTACAGAAAATACATTTCCATTTGAGAGAAGCATGAAAAGCAATTACAACACAAAATATCCTTAAACAAGTTAGTTTTAAATGAAAAATTTCGCCTAGATGAAAACTAACTTCGTTACTTTGAAAACATTCCTACCACACCGAGATTCTCCACAAATTAAAAATATGTGTACAATTGCTTGTGCCATCGCCATATAACTCAACTCTTATGACCGTTTTATTTTTAAACCCTTTAAACGCAAGTTCCTAGCAAAAAGCACGAAGAAGGAAATTATTAAAAGCTTCTCGGTTATTTCTTGTTTGTTTCGCTCTCATTACTTTTTTTTTAAATAAGCTGCTCATACTTTCATTCACATAGGTACTCAATTTTGCTGTCTCAAACGAGCATCTATAAAAATCGTAAAATTATGGTTATTATTGTTTTTTTTTTTAGCATTTTCCATGCAGTTTCTTTAGTAAAGATCTGAAAACCAGTAAAAAGACATTTGCCGCCTGATGCCAAGACGACCAAATGTCGTTTTCTGGTTTTCAGATCACAAAATTAATTTGCATTCCAATGCTAAACCAAGTTATCCAGTCTTGGTTGCAGCTGGCTTATCAATACGCTTGCCAAATTAATATGGGTTGGAGATCGCAACCTGGGCTGTTTAACTGTAAAACATATTGGTACAGTGCACTACTCTAATATCTTACAATCTCTATCTCTGATAAAAAAAACCACTTGGCATTAAGTGCGCTTTGTGAGTTTTTTAAAAGAATAAATAAATAAATAAGAGCTCCTAGTGAGTCCAGTCCTCAGTAATGGCCGACATGCCAGCGCGGGTGAAACAAAACTTGCGTAGGTGTGCGTACAGAAGACGTCAGGTTAACTCTATGTATCCACTTTGACAGCTCTCATCTCCTTAAGCCAATGCATTAAAGGTCATTTTCCAACTGCTGCGTTGCGCTTGACGTGTCCACTGTACACGCACGTATTCACACACAATTTTGCATAAAAACGAGCAACTCCCAACTCGCTCGTAATTATCCCTTTGATCTCTAACACGTGAGTCACTCATTTGCTGCGAGAACTTTAAAAAGTGCTGCTTTACACAGTACGACATACTTTTGTCTTATTATAATATGTATAGCTAATTTCACTGCTGCGAAAATTATTAAATACCTACATTATTCTTAGATACACCATTCATCACCGAAATCAAGTCTCTGTGATGATGAATTGAATCTTATTCTCATCTTTGTTGAAAATAATTTACTCTCTATTGTTAAGCTAAGGTTATGGTTGCAGTGTGACTTCACCGATTGATATTTATTTCCTTTCCAGACAGATTGTGCAATGAACTCCAGAAATGCCCCAGCATGGATTTCTTCAAAATGGATTTGGAAAGTTTCTGACATGTTCGAAAATGCGCGAGTGATGGCCATACCTGCGCTGTGGTAAGCCTTGATCATCGGAGGCAATTTGTCGGAGGCATACATAATACTTATTTGACCTTAATAGAGCAAATTAAACGTGAGTGACCACTCGAAAGCGCCAAAAATGTGAAGGAGGACATCAGAAGTCGCCAGAACGGCGACAACACAAAGTATTAATTTATTTGTTTGTACACAAAAAGACAATTACAATAGACAGTTTAAAGGACTGTAAAAGTACAGGTGAGCTTATCTCTAAAAAGATATTTCTTCCAGCAGACCAAGGTGAAAGTAAATTATGTAAGTAAATATTCTTACAACAGTTTACAGGCAATTATAAATTAATATGTTACAGTTACAAAATGTAATTATTATCATTCAATATCATTTTTGACGCTCTACATGTCGCCGGCCCAGGGCTTTCATTCGTACGTTGCAGACCCTGTCAGTATAATTGATAATTAAACGAACTTACCTTAAGTGAAGTTCTATTATAATTACACGAAGGCTTTGTCCGAAGAAATTAAGATTACAAGATGTAGTAAAGCGGGTCGTGCTGCCATATACCACTAAAGTTGAGCCATAGTCGAGAGAAAAAAAAAAAATGGCCTCATGTCACACTGCTGCTGTCACAGATTGTCAAACGTCATTTAGTTGAGAGCTTCTTCACCTGGAACCTGGAACACAAATTAGGGAGCCTCCGAGAGGCTAGATTACTGCACATAATACTGTAGGGGTATTAGGGTAGGGAGGGTCTTAATTTCTTCGGACAAAGCCTTCGTGTAATTATAATAGAACTTCACTTAAGGTAAGTTCGTTTAATTATCAATTACACTTCGCTTTGTCCTCGAAATTAAGATTACAAGATGTAGACTTTGAAAGCATTACAGTATTTTGTGCATAATGAAGGGATATAAAGAAGCACTAATGCTTCTTTCTTCTGCATCGTACCTAAGGTACCTTGTGAAAATAAAAACTTAAAAACAGTAGGTCGCTTACAGTAGTTAAGTAAGCATTCTGAGAAAACATTAATACAATTATATAACTGTAATACCTATATTATTGTAAATATATTACAACACAATATTGCAACTGTTATGAGTTTCAGTAATACCGTAGTTGTTGTTGACTTATTTATTCATCAATAAATGTGCATAACATTCCTAGGAGCTTCCAAAACTGTTCTTTGATAGGATTTAGCAAACATAGAGGAAGCTTCACTCCAACCAGTTGTGATTCTGATAAAGTTAATTAACACCTATGTACAACAGAGGTACTCGCATATCTGGTCGAATGTACAATAAATAGAGATGTATGTATCTCACCTTCGGTTAGGATCATGTTAGGACACCTATAATTCACCGACTAACAGTTTGAGATCCTACGAGATTGCACAGTTATTGGAAAAAACTGACGAAAACGATATTTTTGTTGTATAAATAATCGTCCATGATTTATCCAAATAAAATTTAAAAGCCTCTGCAGGACTGAGGTCGACTACTAAAGGAAGTCAAATTTAAGGAACAGGGTTTATTTATTTATTTATTTATTTATTCAAGGTACAGCAGGGTTGGAGTAAAACTAGATGTGACGTCTTAAATTAATCTAGTATTTGATTCTAGTTTATAATCTTGAAATAACCACATCCTCTACTTTAAATTTTAAAATTGAGTTTTTTTTTTTTAATTATTATTTTTTATAGGTAATACCACAAAATTTTAAATCACTGTTAGGTATGATACAGAGTTACTGTGGGTTCTAAAGGTAAAGCTGGATTACATGTCTCATTATACTTTGGCATAGGAAGGGTTTTATAAAACCCCCTTGATAACTTATTTTCGTACTCGAACATAAGTCTAGTTTTGAACTTACTAACAATGATAGTGCCGAACGATAGATATTTAAAGTACCATAATTCGCTCCATAATTCAATAGAATATCTAAAAAAAAAAAAAAATATCAATTCAGCTTTCAAGAAGCTGTTATGATTTGACCGTCTTAATAAGTTAAACCATTTTATAAATGCAGTATCGCATTGTTTGACGGTACTGTTTGATGATGAAGCTAACATTACGTTAAAAGATCTTGGTGAAGTTCCTCTGCTTAAATAAGCCGTCCTGAGAGCTTGCATGAAGACTATCTTCCTAATTTCATTTCATTCTAAACTTCTTCATTTGAATCCAGGATTAAGGTTCTAGAAATTAGAAGAATACTTTCAAGTATGGGGTACCAGGGGCGAGTGGGCCAATCCCGGACAGTAATAATAACTAAAGGTTCATCTTAGTTAATTTCCTGTTTTTTTTTTTTTTTTTATCATTGAAAATGGTGGAAAGGCATAAAAAGAGAAAAAAAAAAAATATTTCCAATCAATTGTGAAAGCATTTAGAGCGTAAACGTCAGGATCTCTTGGCTGGGAGACATATTTTTGCCATTATTGGCTTAATCTAGAAGCAAATAGATCTATCTCAGCCATGCACAAAGTATTTACAATTATATTTAATTAGTTTCTTACAAATTGCAAATATGTACCAAAGTACTTATTTCAAACGAAAATTGTTACTTTGGAAATTAAATTCAAGTACTTTTAATAATTTGCAAGCCTGCTAGCAGGGTGCATACTTTGTCCAGATATTTTAAGGTCCTATTGACCCACTTGTATTCATTGCAAATAAATGTTTTGTTTATTTGTTTCACTTAATTCCCATTCAATGTCAGGAAGCAAATTAAAGGCGTATTATTCGACGTTTGCACCACTGCCAGAATTTTCTAGCTATTTAGAGAGGTGTGAGGGAACCTGACACCACCCCGCCCTTTTTAAATGTGATCTCCGTTGTATTGTCTATTTGAATAATAATTTGAAGATTACAGCTAGTTTTGCCGAAAATTGTATGCACAAGCATTTCTAGTTGGTTGATTTCGGAAAAAAATCCACTGCCCACTTGCAGACCTTTCCTTGTATGGAGGTCCCCCCCCCTTTTTCACTTTACTGAATTTAACCACAAAATTTAAGTCTCCTTGAAGGTGGCCTGGTAAATTCATATGTTATTCATCATAATCATTTGTATTATGAAATACAAGATATTTACATTATCTCAAATTTCTCAATAGAGAGCCAGCCAAATTAAATGGCCAGGCATGCAAAAGTTAGAAGACCATTGGTATCTAATTTTTCATTGCTGCAGTTCTGTAATTTTGTGATTTAATTTTAAATTTTACATTTCTTTAAGTTGATGAGTTCAATATGACAATGCTTGGTGACAATTAAGAATCCTTAGGAGGGTTATTAAGGATTCCATTGTTAAACGACAAACTCTTCAAGCTGATACACTGATTATATGAGGTATCAATGCAACATAATATTAACCAAACAAATAGTAGTAAGCTAAAACTGGCACCAACTGATTCATATTTTGTGTTAGACAAACAAAGACATAATGCTTTTATGTCTTTTAAATTGATGGGTGCTTTAATTATATGTCAATTCTTTGAAATGAATTGTAAGTGGTTCTTAAATCATCAATTCAAACTGGTTGGTTTTTATAAACTTAATATCAAGCCTAAGTACAATATAAGTAAATCTACTTTTCCATCTGGTTTGTAGACAAGGGAAGTACTACGAGTACTTAGCTACAAACTGATTATATTAATTAATCATCATCAAACTTCTCATGTTTAAATAATTCTGCAGAACTTAATTCTGCTGAAGGTGGTACATCTTGTTTGGTAACTAGGTGATTTTCAAGCCTCAGTCCATGACAGAACTGACTCCACCAATGATTAATGAGTGACTGCCTGAATGACTCACCAGTATTATCAGCGGTGTTGTGGCTGAATCTGTGAGCGCTGCAGCGGCGCTGCCGGCACCGGTGCATGACATACCAAGAACCCCTCCGGCGCTGTCACAGGTGTCGCCCTGGCAGGCAGACGCCTCCTAAATATTGCCGTTTGGATCCGAAAGATCCATTTCAAAATAATGAAGACGGGGCACCAATCTTTTTGGCATCTTCTGGTAAGCAGTATCTGTCTATGACCTCCTCCTTGTATATTGCAATAGATTAGATCTTTTTACCTTATTATGTTGAGGCAAATCTAAAGGCAAATTCTGCTCCTCCGGGTAAGACGATACATCAGTGGGTTCTGACTTTATTATTATTGGCTCTTCAATTCTATTGGGTGTCATGAGTTCGATAAAATCCTTAATGGTCCCTGACGGAGACAGGGTAGTTACCCACTCCGGGACCGGGAAGGGTAGTAACACAGTTGTTATCATCTGACGGACAATCACTAAGTTTTCTTTCTGAAAATCACTGATATATGAAAATTTCTAACTAACAGAGCACTCATTAAGGTCATTTCAATGTAATGTTCAAATACATTGTCAAGTCAGGAAGTTTACAATAATAATTGGAATCTATTCGCAAACTCAGAGTATAAACTTTATTTTAAAAAATATTAAATAAAGACTTATACATAAACAGATACTCATAACACATGTATTACTGCTTTTGGTAGGTAACAATCACTTCAAATTGTACACAAGCATTAGCAAAATTAAAGGGTAGTAGTAGGTACTACTCATTAAAGAACTTAGAAAGGTTATAGCCACTCAGAGAGCTATACACAGTCTTTACTCTTCCTTGGATACAAACAATTGTGGTGTACTTGCAGAAACTTTCAATGCAAATGCATAGTTTTAATTAGGCACTTACTAGAACTTGACTTCTCATGATAAGAAAGGTATTAGCCGCGTAGAGCTAAACACATTCTTTATTTGCCATCGGAAACACTCACTTGAAGTGAACACTAGGCATTGAGAAACGTTTGATTCAAAATATGCAGTTTTTCAAGTAGGTATTAACAGATACTCATAACATATGTATTACTGCTTTTGGTAGGTAACAATCACTTCAAATTGTACACAAGCATTAACAAAATTAAAGGGTAGTAGAAGGTACTACTCATTAAAGAACTTAGAAAGGTTATAGCCACTCAGAGAGCTATACACAGTCTTTACTCCTCCTTGGATACAAACAATTGTGGTGTACTTGCAGAAACTTTCAATGCAAATGCATAGTTTTAAAATTAGGCACTTACTAGAACTTGACTTCTCATGAAAAGAAAGGTATTAGCCGCGTAGAGCTAAACACATTCTTTATTTGCCATCGGAAACACTCACTTGAAGTGAACACTAGGCATTGAGAAACTTTCGATTCAAAATATGCAGTTTTTCAAGTAGGTACCTACTTACCAGAACTTGATCGTTTTAACTCAACGTTAAAGGTGATAACCACTATAAGAGCTATACTCATTCTTCATTTGTCTTCGGAGCACCCACTTAAGGAGAACACTAGACATTGAGAAAACTTTAAATGCAAATGCATTTTGTCACGTAGGTAGGTCTGGTGGACCAAAAACTCGATCGTTCTTGTAGTTTCCGTTTAAAACTTTCTTGAATTTTTCTAATCTTTCGATCCTTACACATTTCCAATCCTGGACTTTGTGTTTTTGATGCATAATATAACTGAAATTGTATAAACCTTGGGAAAGAAAAAAATAACGTGCGGAATGGCGCGAGCACTAAAACGCTAATGACGTTTGACAATCTGTGACAGCAGCAGTGTGACATGAGGCCATTTTTTTTTTTTCTCTCGACTATGGCTCAACTTTAGTGGTATATGGCAGCACGACCCGCTTTACTACATCTTGTAATCTTAATTTCGAGGACAAAGCGAAGTGTAATTGTTGGTAAAGACAACATGACAAGTCGGTTCCTATCCACTTAACTATTAATAGGCAATTCGATAGAGTATGAATACCAATTACTTATTTACAGCTAGGCAATCTAACTTACCCGTCACTTCTTTTGGTTTACATGACTAATTTCTGTCTGTAAATTTACCTAAGTTAACAACATACCTAAATTACTGCCTTAATGATAAAATAAAGATCTTTGAAATGAAAGAACTGCAGAATGTATTAATAGTCTTACTAATTTATTAGTACTCAAAGTCATCTATTGAAGACAATGATTCATGATTATCAATATTTGACAGTCCTCTGTAAGTTTAATAGGCCGTAATTAGGTATTCATTGGCGCAAAATATATCACACGTCGATTTTAAATCTATTTAGCTTATGGATGTTACTTCAAAACCTGCCAAAAATCATGAGTGGTTCAGAATAAAGCTGAAAACACATTTGAATAAACATTTTGCCTGCTTTATGTAAAAAAAAAGATTAACTTTGTTAGAAAAGCCAGCCGTTCAGCATAACGGGACTCTACAACGTAACATAATTCTGAATTTCCTCATGAATTTTGACAAGCTTTGAAACCTCTTGACTGCTAATCTACCGTAGCTCTGACAAAAGAAACTCCATATTACGTAAAAATGCTCATAAAAAAATAACTTTTGTAAGTGGTGTACTATTTCAGTGGCCAAACGTGTAGAATACAAGCACCCGAAGCTTGAAGTATTCATAATGTTGAGGACGTCGAGAACTAGACTAGACTTTTAAACTTTAGGGATGGGAAACTCACCAAATCAGCTATTGAAATAGCTATCAATTATAACGATAGGTGTTGACTGTTAATTTAAAAAAAATAATTAACATAAGAATAAAGTGAATTTACCTGTTTTGTTTTTAAACATTGAGTTTTTGTTAAACATTTTGTTTGTCTTTTAAGGCGCTAAAGAAATGCATAAGGCATTTCTTTGAATTTTTACTGGAAAATATTTTAGGATGACTTTCGGAGATAGTAAGGACTCCACAATAAAACCAAATATTTTTTCACGTACAGTTCACTATAAATGCACCGATACGTTTCAGATTCAAAGTTATAAATATCTCCATTTCAATACACCTCTTATGAAGTATTTTCGATTGTTGAATCTAACTAACTAAAGAAATATACTCAAAAATTCACATGAACGTTTAATTATTACAATGTATGATAACATAAACATGTAATTTATCGTAAAATATATAACAAGTCGATACTGGTTTTAAAACCGCAAATTAATATGCGTCTAGAAATAGGTACTAATTAGATGAATTATATCTTTGATATTTGTGAATGTTGTGATCGTTTTGGTTTAAATCTTGAAGCATAACAACTAGCATTATGATAGCAAAACGTTATCGTTATAACGCTACAAATCGCTTACTTCCCACCACTACAACACTGACAGTGTTACGACTCGTCACTAGAGGTCGGCGGGTCAGCTGAAAGCAAAAGGGGGTGGGATCGGGGGGTCGGGGGCGTTGTCATGGAAACCGGCCCACAACACGCCGCGGCGGCGCCGACCGTGCTATATAGCCCGAGGTAAGTACTTACGTTTTAGGTATTACACACACGAGGCTGCTGAATTTCAAAACATGAAGCTCTCTTTTTTTTATGGAAAATGTGCTTAGGACTACCCTTGTAAAAAACCCTTTATTCCTCTTGATCTATTGACATAACCCCCAAAATTAAGAAGGTAGTCTAGTTAGCCGCAGTCTTCACCGCGTAACCGGCCTGTACTGCAGGCGAAAAGCTTTCAGTAAGACTGCGTACAAACATGTGCCCCCTGATTATTTTCAATACGAGCCTAAACCTAAGTTTTGTGTGTTTACATTGATATTTTAAAAGAACTCTCGCATCATGATAAACATCAGAAACAGCGAAGGTACTACAAACATCCAGACCCAGCACATATCTATTAGGTGGCCCTTACCTCCGAATTCACAAACGTCAATCAACGCTTAGCACGCGCTCACGCTCATGCTGTCCCTTAAAACGACAATGAGCTGGAGCAGCTATAGTTTTGAGGGATGCTCAACGTTGATTTGCGTTTGGGAATTCCGGGATTAAAGTGTCAACTGGCGCTCGTATCTCTGGGAAAAACGTATCGTCAAAATGGTAACACATTGCGTTCATAATGACGCACAATGATAATGGTCTTCATAAACAGGGTTTTTGTGGCACTTATGGATTGTTCCGTTACTGAGCAGCCCACTTGAATATGACAGCTAACTTATATTGAGAAGCTGTTGGTGAGTAAAATGAACTTGGAGAGTTCATCGGAAGGCTTTGGCTTGGTTCACCTTGTGACTACACAAAAGTCCCTTTAGTATTACTAGGAGACAAACTGACGAAAGTGTGTGTCCACACACACACTTTCGTCAGTTACTACTCCAAAAACGGTAAGTAGTCTGTTAAAGCCACCTTTAACAGACTACTTACCGTTTTTGGAGAGCGGTTAATAGTTGCTCAGTTTGCGGGAAGCCTTACGTGTTTGTTTGTAGCCCGCTGCAGCGGCACGCGTCTAAATAAACACGCGCTTGGGAAATAGTACACACGCTTAATATTTAAAAAGCAAGAACGAACAATACGGGTACGCAAATTTGTGTTACGCTTTTTGGTGCTGACTGTATGTACTCGGTTATGATAAAGAACAATTTTATTTCACGCCAACCTAAAACGTTTGCAAAAGAAAAGAGGAAATGAAACGAACTACTTATATACAAGATATCTTTTGAAGTTTGGATTAGTGCTTACTTATAGAAAATTACATTACAAACATTCAAAACTGTTGTAAATCTGTAAATTGATAAATCATATATTCATTAATTAATAATTTGATACAAGTTTACCAGGTTGGTCATAAATGAGATTTTACCTTGTGATTTGTAACTCTATGTTATAGAATCATCACAAACAGACTTCAGTGCTAGCGCGGACATCAAACCTACAACCATTTATCACAACTACTGTGCTAAATGGGTCAACACAAAATTTTATACCAAGCGATTTTTCACTGATGTTCATCATAGTTTAACTTACAGCATACTGCAAAAACTACTAAACCTGGACTAAATTTTATGACGAAACGAAATCCCAATTGAAAACATTTTACTAATATTGGGTGAAAGCCCTTAAATTATTCTTCAAGAAAAACACAAGGAACTCCTAAGAAGTACACATTCAAGAAAATTACACACGTAATGTCGGTAATTGGCGCCTAGTGCCATAAAAGGTAGTTTACCCTGGGCTATAACAAATTCTCTGTGGGGTACAACGGCCCACGCACACTACCTTATCGCCTATCCACTCGCCTCATACACTGTACTAACGCCTACTAACAATTTTTACCAACTTTGACCTTTAGGCCTATCATGATAAGAGCAATTTGAAAGCAACATTGCAGTAGGTACACGCATAGCCAAATTAGAATTATTTATACTATTAGCGTGTTTATTTCGTGTGGTTATGGATACATAAGTACCACTAAATTACAAGTCTACCGAAGGTTACGTAGCAGTCCGAAAAATATCCTTTATAATCGGAATTATTTATCAATAAGCCTTTTTAGTCTGTTGGAGTAGTTTTAGGTACATGAGTATGGACATATATAAATCAGAACATACTGAAATCTATTTACATAAAAAACAGCTGGATCTATTCGGCCATAATTATATTCAAACATTAAAAGACCGGGGAAGGTTCTTAGAAAGAGGAAAATGGGGAAAAATTGCCGAGAGAACGTAAAAATATGAAATTGTTCATTTTGATGCGACTACCGCAGACCAGAAGCTTTTGACAGAACGATGTAGGGTATGCTAGTATATAAATAAGTTTTTCTGGACAACTTTCCACAAAGATCATCTGCAAAAGGAGCTTATAACTGCGGCAGCTTATGAGTGTCAGGGACTGGTAAATATGGGATTTATAGGAACCTTGAAGCTCCAGTCTTGGTGGGCTCTTGTCCAGTCTTGGTGACTGGACAAGAGCCTTTAACCGTACCGTACCAGACGAGACGAAAGTTTTACGTTACTGCATTGACAGACAGGTGAAGCGCACGGCGAACTGCTCTGCTGGATGTGACGTCACGTTACGGCCACGGTCAATCAGACTAACGTAATAATTCAAAAAAAGAGCGAGGATGTGCTGAGTACCTAATGTTAGCTTTAAGGACCTTCAAAACCTAAACTTTTAAAGGCATTTTGAAGGGGTTTTTGGACCTCATGGCTGCCTCTCAGCAGGTGGAGTGAGGTCATCGTGAAGACCACAATGAAAACATTAAAAAAAAAATTAAGTGGCTGAATCAAAAACATTTTAATTTTTTTATTTCTAGAAACAAATCTAATGCTAAGCACTAAATAGGGGAATTTAATATGTGAGGATAAAAATCCGGCACTGCTCTCCGCTCTCAACTTACAATGAATTGACTACTCTGGTTGTGTTTGTTTCTAATAACCGAGTATGTGTTCAGTGAGAAATCAGTACAAAAACCTATCAGTGTTGTTTTCTTAATAAGTAGCTATTATTAAAACACACCAAAGAAAAACCTGCGTCAAACAGCTACATCGTGAAAAAATAATTAGCGAAGCCACCGTAAGTATAGCAAATGGTCGTGAACTGCGTGTAGCACGCAGGAAACACAGGCACGCTATAAAAATAAAAACCGGGATTGTTTTATCAAAAGCTTTTATGTAAATTTATGGTCACATTACAGTGACCGTATAAAGTAAACGCAATAAGCATCGTTATATTGAACACTACGCTTCGGCGTAGTTTGGCAGTGGTAATGGGTCAATCTAAAGACTTCGCGCACACGACGACTGCGGCTATGACCAGTGGCTGCAGCGACCAGGAGGGCGATTCAGAACCGAGTTATCGTACGATTCGGTAATTTTCAATAATTGATAATTAAACGAACTTACCTTAAGTGAAGTTCTATTATAATTACACGAAGGCTTTGTCCGAAGAAATTAAGATTACAAGATGTAGTAAAGCGGGTCGTGCTGCCATATACCACTAAAGTTGAGCCATAGTCGAGAGAAAAAAAAAAAATGGCCTCATGTCACACTGCTGCTGTCACAGATTGTCAAACGTCATTTAGTTGAGAGCTTCTTCACCTGGAACCTGGAACACAAATTAGGGAGCCTCCGAGAGGCTAGATTACTGCACATAATACTGTAGGGGTATTAGGGTAGGGAGGGTCTTAATTTCTTCGGACAAAGCCTTCGTGTAATTATAATAGAACTTCACTTAAGGTAAGTTCGTTTAATTATCAATTACACTTCGCTTTGTCCTCGAAATTAAGATTACAAGATGTAGACTTTGAAAGCATTACAGTATTTTGTGCATAATGAAGGGATATAAAGAAGCACTAATGCTTCTTTCTTCTGCATCGTACCTAAGGTACCTTGTGAAAATAAAAACTTAAAAACAGTAGGTCGCTTACAGTAGTTAAGTAAGCATTCTGAGAAAACATTAATACAATTATATAACTGTAATACCTATATTATTGTAAATATATTACAACACAATATTGCAACTGTTATGAGTTTCAGTAATACCGTAGTTGTTGTTGACTTATTTATTCATCAATAAATGTGCATAACATTCCTAGGAGCTTCCAAAACTGTTCTTTGATAGGATTTAGCAAACATAGAGGAAGCTTCACTCCAACCAGTTGTGATTCTGATAAAGTTAATTAACACCTATGTACAACAGAGGTACTCGCATATCTGGTCGAATGTACAATAAATAGAGATGTATGTATCTCACCTTCGGTTAGGATCATGTTAGGACACCTATAATTCACCGACTAACAGTTTGAGATCCTACGAGATTGCACAGTTATTGGAAAAAACTGACGAAAACGATATTTTTGTTGTATAAATAATCGTCCATGATTTATCCAAATAAAATTTAAAAGCCTCTGCAGGACTGAGGTCGACTACTAAAGGAAGTCAAATTTAAGGAACAGGGTTTATTTATTTATTTATTTATTTATTCAAGGTACAGCAGGGTTGGAGTAAAACTAGATGTGACGTCTTAAATTAATCTAGTATTTGATTCTAGTTTATAATCTTGAAATAACCACATCCTCTACTTTAAATTTTAAAATTGAGTTTTTTTTTTTTAATTATTATTTTTTATAGGTAATACCACAAAATTTTAAATCACTGTTAGGTATGATACAGAGTTACTGTGGGTTCTAAAGGTAAAGCTGGATTACATGTCTCATTATACTTTGGCATAGGAAGGGTTTTATAAAACCCCCTTGATAACTTATTTTCGTACTCGAACATAAGTCTAGTTTTGAACTTACTAACAATGATAGTGCCGAACGATAGATATTTAAAGTACCATAATTCGCTCCATAATTCAATAGAATATCTAAAAAAAAAAAAAAATATCAATTCAGCTTTCAAGAAGCTGTTATGATTTGACCGTCTTAATAAGTTAAACCATTTTATAAATGCAGTATCGCATTGTTTGACGGTACTGTTTGATGATGAAGCTAACATTACGTTAAAAGATCTTGGTGAAGTTCCTCTGCTTAAATAAGCCGTCCTGAGAGCTTGCATGAAGACTATCTTCCTAATTTCATTTCATTCTAAACTTCTTCATTTGAATCCAGGATTAAGGTTCTAGAAATTAGAAGAATACTTTCAAGTATGGGGTACCAGGGGCGAGTGGGCCAATCCCGGACAGTAATAATAACTAAAGGTTCATCTTAGTTAATTTCCTGTTTTTTTTTTTTTTTTTATCATTGAAAATGGTGGAAAGGCATAAAAAGAGAAAAAAAAAAAATATTTCCAATCAATTGTGAAAGCATTTAGAGCGTAAACGTCAGGATCTCTTGGCTGGGAGACATATTTTTGCCATTATTGGCTTAATCTAGAAGCAAATAGATCTATCTCAGCCATGCACAAAGTATTTACAATTATATTTAATTAGTTTCTTACAAATTGCAAATATGTACCAAAGTACTTATTTCAAACGAAAATTGTTACTTTGGAAATTAAATTCAAGTACTTTTAATAATTTGCAAGCCTGCTAGCAGGGTGCATACTTTGTCCAGATATTTTAAGGTCCTATTGACCCACTTGTATTCATTGCAAATAAATGTTTTGTTTATTTGTTTCACTTAATTCCCATTCAATGTCAGGAAGCAAATTAAAGGCGTATTATTCGACGTTTGCACCACTGCCAGAATTTTCTAGCTATTTAGAGAGGTGTGAGGGAACCTGACACCACCCCGCCCTTTTTAAATGTGATCTCCGTTGTATTGTCTATTTGAATAATAATTTGAAGATTACAGCTAGTTTTGCCGAAAATTGTATGCACAAGCATTTCTAGTTGGTTGATTTCGGAAAAAAATCCACTGCCCACTTGCAGACCTTTCCTTGTATGGAGGTCCCCCCCCCTTTTTCACTTTACTGAATTTAACCACAAAATTTAAGTCTCCTTGAAGGTGGCCTGGTAAATTCATATGTTATTCATCATAATCATTTGTATTATGAAATACAAGATATTTACATTATCTCAAATTTCTCAATAGAGAGCCAGCCAAATTAAATGGCCAGGCATGCAAAAGTTAGAAGACCATTGGTATCTAATTTTTCATTGCTGCAGTTCTGTAATTTTGTGATTTAATTTTAAATTTTACATTTCTTTAAGTTGATGAGTTCAATATGACAATGCTTGGTGACAATTAAGAATCCTTAGGAGGGTTATTAAGGATTCCATTGTTAAACGACAAACTCTTCAAGCTGATACACTGATTATATGAGGTATCAATGCAACATAATATTAACCAAACAAATAGTAGTAAGCTAAAACTGGCACCAACTGATTCATATTTTGTGTTAGACAAACAAAGACATAATGCTTTTATGTCTTTTAAATTGATGGGTGCTTTAATTATATGTCAATTCTTTGAAATGAATTGTAAGTGGTTCTTAAATCATCAATTCAAACTGGTTGGTTTTTATAAACTTAATATCAAGCCTAAGTACAATATAAGTAAATCTACTTTTCCATCTGGTTTGTAGACAAGGGAAGTACTACGAGTACTTAGCTACAAACTGATTATATTAATTAATCATCATCAAACTTCTCATGTTTAAATAATTCTGCAGAACTTAATTCTGCTGAAGGTGGTACATCTTGTTTGGTAACTAGGTGATTTTCAAGCCTCAGTCCATGACAGAACTGACTCCACCAATGATTAATGAGTGACTGCCTGAATGACTCACCAGTATTATCAGCGGTGTTGTGGCTGAATCTGTGAGCGCTGCAGCGGCGCTGCCGGCACCGGTGCATGACATACCAAGAACCCCTCCGGCGCTGTCACAGGTGTCGCCCTGGCAGGCAGACGCCTCCTAAATATTGCCGTTTGGATCCGAAAGATCCATTTCAAAATAATGAAGACGGGGCACCAATCTTTTTGGCATCTTCTGGTAAGCAGTATCTGTCTATGACCTCCTCCTTGTATATTGCAATAGATTAGATCTTTTTACCTTATTATGTTGAGGCAAATCTAAAGGCAAATTCTGCTCCTCCGGGTAAGACGATACATCAGTGGGTTCTGACTTTATTATTATTGGCTCTTCAATTCTATTGGGTGTCATGAGTTCGATAAAATCCTTAATGGTCCCTGACGGAGACAGGGTAGTTACCCACTCCGGGACCGGGAAGGGTAGTAACACAGTTGTTATCATCTGACGGACAATCACTAAGTTTTCTTTCTGAAAATCACTGATATATGAAAATTTCTAACTAACAGAGCACTCATTAAGGTCATTTCAATGTAATGTTCAAATACATTGTCAAGTCAGGAAGTTTACAATAATAATTGGAATCTATTCGCAAACTCAGAGTATAAACTTTATTTTAAAAAATATTAAATAAAGACTTATACATAAACAGATACTCATAACACATGTATTACTGCTTTTGGTAGGTAACAATCACTTCAAATTGTACACAAGCATTAGCAAAATTAAAGGGTAGTAGTAGGTACTACTCATTAAAGAACTTAGAAAGGTTATAGCCACTCAGAGAGCTATACACAGTCTTTACTCTTCCTTGGATACAAACAATTGTGGTGTACTTGCAGAAACTTTCAATGCAAATGCATAGTTTTAATTAGGCACTTACTAGAACTTGACTTCTCATGATAAGAAAGGTATTAGCCGCGTAGAGCTAAACACATTCTTTATTTGCCATCGGAAACACTCACTTGAAGTGAACACTAGGCATTGAGAAACGTTTGATTCAAAATATGCAGTTTTTCAAGTAGGTATTAACAGATACTCATAACATATGTATTACTGCTTTTGGTAGGTAACAATCACTTCAAATTGTACACAAGCATTAACAAAATTAAAGGGTAGTAGAAGGTACTACTCATTAAAGAACTTAGAAAGGTTATAGCCACTCAGAGAGCTATACACAGTCTTTACTCCTCCTTGGATACAAACAATTGTGGTGTACTTGCAGAAACTTTCAATGCAAATGCATAGTTTTAAAATTAGGCACTTACTAGAACTTGACTTCTCATGAAAAGAAAGGTATTAGCCGCGTAGAGCTAAACACATTCTTTATTTGCCATCGGAAACACTCACTTGAAGTGAACACTAGGCATTGAGAAACTTTCGATTCAAAATATGCAGTTTTTCAAGTAGGTACCTACTTACCAGAACTTGATCGTTTTAACTCAACGTTAAAGGTGATAACCACTATAAGAGCTATACTCATTCTTCATTTGTCTTCGGAGCACCCACTTAAGGAGAACACTAGACATTGAGAAAACTTTAAATGCAAATGCATTTTGTCACGTAGGTAGGTCTGGTGGACCAAAAACTCGATCGTTCTTGTAGTTTCCGTTTAAAACTTTCTTGAATTTTTCTAATCTTTCGATCCTTACACATTTCCAATCCTGGACTTTGTGTTTTTGATGCATAATATAACTGAAATTGTATAAACCTTGGGAAAGAAAAAAATAACGTGCGGAATGGCGCGAGCACTAAAACGCTAATGGCGTTTGACAATCTGTGACAGCAGCAGTGTGACATGAGGCCATTTTTTTTTTTTCTCTCGACTATGGCTCAACTTTAGTGGTATATGGCAGCACGACCCGCTTTACTACATCTTGTAATCTTAATTTCGAGGACAAAGCGAAGTGTAATTTTCAATATATTTTATAATATGTGAGGTGTCTGTATTATTCTCTTAATAAATACTAGACGCCATTGGCTTCAACATATACGAAATACAAGCGCTTTCGCTGAACAGGCGATTTACTTAAATTAAATGAAAGTGACCGAATAGTAAGATAACTCGGCCACAGTAAAGGAATATAACAGTATTGTGACTTCGACCAAGCGGACGGAACGCAAGTTATACCTACGCGCCCCGGTTACGAGGGTGATACGATGGCTGTCAGTCGCGAATGCGCCGCGCGCCGTGCAGTGTCGGACGGACAGTTTTGTGTGTTTTGTACCATTTTGTGAACATAATATTGTAAATGTACTATGGCAGGGCAAGATATTTTCTTTTATTGTGCTGTTGTTGGTTGTTTAAATTCATCAGTAACGCACCCAGAGATATCATTCTTTACATTACGTACGAGTAAGCTTAAAATGTTTTGTTACGTACCTACATAATAGCACGTAATTTGTTACAATATTTTTAAAGACGCTTGTATTTCGCTTTATCCTCCGAGTAATACTCCTAGATTATTGAATAAATGAGTTGACAGGGTGAAGGATAGTGACAGACAAGTGAAATAGGTGGTTCAGCGCTAGATAGAATAGGTAGGTTGGATAAGTAAGTAATTCGTAAAGTACGCTTGCATTAACATTCGCGGGTTTACGGTTTAACTTCACCACACCGGGTGAATGACCTTAGGTCGGAAATCCTTGGCGCGCACGACGTGTCAATTGGTAGTGAAATTATGGACCTACATACTTACTCTTCAAGTAAGGGATTTGCTAACGCAATAGTTTTATAGCTAGTTATAGCTAGTCCACCGCAAAATTTGGTTCATTGTAGGTATTAAGATAGGAGGTCTTTCAAAAAATTTACGCTCTAATTGATTTTACTTCCTATTAATATTGTAAATGCGAAGAATTGTGAGGATGTATGTATGATCCTTTTTTCACATCAACACATTCTTTTCATTCACATACTAATTACATTTATTTATATAGAAATACAATATTTACCATCACAAAAAACAATTTCAAAACAAGATTGAAACAGGTAGGTATCTGGATGTTTTAAAATACTACAGGCGGCAGCCCTATCGCGTAGCGACGAACCGCGCGGCTGTAGGCACTTATCTCAAGGACGGGGCCGAGTCATATTACTGTTATATTTCTTTACCGTGACTCGGCTGTGAATTAGACATGTGTAGTTCCGGACCTTAATAGTTCCAGGAACTATGTCCGGCACTGGAACGACATCGTTCCGATCCGAGGCGCCTTATTAAACAGGTTCATCGTTCCTCACATGTCCCAGCGAGACGGACCGAACACAGTTGTACCGGTAAGGAAAAGGAACGATCGGCGGCGCCAACGAGCCCGGCCGAGCGTGACCCGATCCCCACCGACGGAGTAACCTAAAGGGACAGCACATTGAGTGATACTTGTACAATGTGTCATCTTATATCGTTGCAATAGTTGCGATTTTGTCACAAAAATGTATGCGTTGACGTCTGTGCAAAGGCAATGTTGTCGTGTATGAGCAAAATTAAAACAGCTATACATGGGCGTTAGAGTAGTGAGTCTGGGCTTGTGTGGGCTACCTTAGTCCACGCGTGGGCTTGTGTGGACTTCATCAGAAGCGAGACCAGATAAGTTTCACATCACCCCTGACAGTGGGATATCTTAGTCCACGCGTGGGCTTGTGTGGGCTTCACCAGAAGTGACATTAGATAAGTTCTACGTCGCGCCCGGCAGTCTGCTAACTTAGTCCACGCGTGGGATATTTTAGTCCACGCGTGGGCTTTTGTGGGCTTCACCAGAAGTGACATTAGATAAGTTACACGTCTCGACCGGCAGTTGGTCATCTTAGTCCACGCGTGGGCTTGAGTGGACTTCACCAGAAACGACGAAGTTCCACATCGCGCCCGATACTAGTTGCATTAGATCGATAGTCATAATAAACTTTGCAGATTTTGTTTTGAAATGTTGGAAATCCCTCCTTTACAACATTTCAAAACACAGAACTGGAACGCTGGAACTGTTTATGAACATGGTAGAACTAAGACCCTTTACGGTGCGATGTCGGAAAAGGTGCACGCTTCGGTGGAACTAAATAGTTCCGCGGACATGTTAACGGACATAGTTCCGGAGGGTAAGTTAATCGTTCCAGGTTCAATCCAGTGCCGGACATGATTTGCGCACCTCTACTGTGAATCGCTACCCAGGTTGGCCAAAGGACGGCCAAGGACGCGTGCTGGGCCGCTTTGGCCAGACCAGATTCTCACTAACATCATTTCGCAGATCGATGCAGCACGCCCACTTCAACCGTCTATCGCTTCACCTTAAGTTAGTATTTATTTTCCCTCATTTTATCAAAATAATTCTGACATCTTTCTTTGAAGTTTATATGTTTTTTGTTGTCAGTGCTACATGATCTCGTTGTTAAGAGGCACAGATAGCTCAGAATAATAAAATGTTGTCATTTAGTAATGTGTTTAGGTGAAAGATAACATTAAGGACGTTCCAAGTTAAATAAAGTTAAGCGATTTGCGGTAGAGGCCAATGCTGATTCAGATCAAAGTGTGAAATAAAAACAAAGGCGATGTCAAAACTAGGTAAACAACAACACATAAAAAGTCAGTGATGCTCACATTCCAATGTGCAAACTTAAAAGAAAACCCAAATAAAAAAGATAACCGGCAAATTTCATTATTCCGCACTAATTTCAACTCTACATTACACAACTAATAGTGAAATCGTGTAATAATTCAACAGAATGCCCCCGATGCATGCTCGTTTGGCAGCCATTAACGTCAAATCAACGCTGGCTACTGTCGGCGGAAACCAGCGCGCGCGCAGGATATGAAATCGCGTCCGACATGCTTATTGATCTATTGTGTGGAGGGGCAACATAGCTGAACCGATTCTATTCTTGAAAATAAAGCAATGAGGCCTAACATACTGCACCACCTAATGTATAACTCTAATTTTAGGGTTCCGTACCTCAAAAGGAAAAAACGGAACCCTTATAGGATCACTTTGTTGTCCGTCTGTCCGTCCGTCCGTCTGTCAAGACCCTTTTTCTCAGGAACGCGTGAAGGTATGAAGCTGAAATTTATATCAATTACTCAGGTCTACTGTCCCTTGAAGCTGTGAAAAAATCAAACTTCTAAGCCAACGCAATCAAAAGATACAGCCGTTTATGCCGCAAATTTTCGACACTTGCAAGGGAATCAAAACCTACAGGGTGCTTCCCGTGAACTCAGAATCTTGAAATTTAGTACGAAGCAACGTCTGATAGCATAGATAAAGGAAAAATTACGAAAACCATAATTTTTTTATTTTTATTTTTTTTGTTATGACTCGATTGTCGTAATGAACGAACTTTGTAAACCTTGCAGGTTTGTACGGAACCCTCGGTGCGCGAGTCCGACTCGCACTTGGCCGGTTTTTTTATATCCATTCCTCCATCATTGCCCAGAAACTTAAGGAAAGGTGACGTAAAGAAATACGAATTTCCTCTTGTGTTAAAGGCAGATTTCAATCATGGATACGAGAAGCATACTTATGAGCCAGGAAAACTTTTCATTAGTTTGACGTAATACTCACTCATGCCTTTTCAAATATATTGCTTTAATAGCATTTCATTTAGAGAACCTTCCCATTCATGCTATCTTTCAAGCGCCTTGCAGAGATTGCATTTAAAAACCTGATGAAAAATTGCCTTCTTTGACCTAACCTGGCCCTAAAGTAAGCGGGGCTTTTAGTTATGTTGATACGTATTGCAATAGATAACACACCTAAGCACGGAACACATCCAAATTTTCGTCACATGAATGCTTGTCGTGGGTAGAAATCGGACTCACGACCCTCAGCGCTACAGGTAGAAACTTTTCCATTGCGCCCGCAGGATAATCAATAACCGAGAGATCTTTACTTTTGCGTCCACTGTCAACCGAATTGGCACGGATCGACGCGCACGCAGGAAATGAAGCCGCGTCCGACATGCTTATTGGTCTATTGTGCAGCGCGGGGGCAACACACTTAAGCGTGTAGCCTACCTAGATAGGTCATACATTTTATCATAGCAGTCGGCGTGCGCACGCGCCGCGCGCCGAGCAAGACTGGCGAGCGCAGCGGCCCATGGGCAGTATTTACGTGTCGTCCGCTCTGACGTCACAAGCGCGGGAGCAGGACGTACGTTCACGCATCCCTCTCAAGATCCACTCAACTTTCAGCTGGTCAATGACCCTCTAATTGTAGAATAATTTCTTGTATTTAAGTAAACCAAAATTGACAATAAATACTCATTATTATCTCGGCATTCGGCTTTCACTCATCTCCTTACAAGCAGCTACATTGGTGACCCCGCAAAAAAAATGAACACCAGCAACGAAATTTTTGCAGAAGAAACTCTCCACAAAGAAGAAATGGCAGCGGTCTCCCTGAAAGCTCGGATACCACAATTCTGGCGCCATAAACCGAGACTTTGGTTCGCGCAATTCCAGTCAATCGTTAATAATCAGAAGATGGGAGACGAAGCTAAATTTCATCTCGTCGTGGCACAACTTGAACTTGCTGATATCGAACAAGTTGGTGATATATTGTTTTCACCGCCGGAAGACAACAAATATGAAGCCCTGAAACAACGATTACTCTCGGTCTACGAAGAATCAGAAACCAGACAACTTCAGAAGCTGCTCGTAGAGATTGAACTCGGAAGCCAAAAACCTTCTCAACTGCTCAGGAAGATGCGTGACCTAGCACTCGACAGGGTTCCCGATAACACCCTAAGAATCATGTGGACCGGACACTTACCTCCATCAGTACGCGCCGTTCTCGCTATAAGTACGGAAACGAGATTGGATGTTCTCGCTAGTATGGCAGACAAGATGACAGAACAGACTCAAGAAATTGGCTCCATATGTTCCTGCTCTGCAAACCCTAAGCCAGCAACAAATGAAGATCTCATCAACAAAATTGACGCTTTGTCAAAAGAAGTCGCATCATTAAAAATGGAACACACACGCAACCGCGGGCCGTTTCGGTATAATAACAACAATCGAAACCGTCCCCGTTCGAGATCATCGAGCCGAGCGCGGAACGATCCATTATGTTTTTATCACCGAAAATTTGGGAAGAACGCGTATCGATGCCAACCCCCTTGCGAGTTCAAGAAAAATAATAACAACAATAGTGACGCATCGTTAAACTAGCATCGACTCAAGCAACGACGGGGGCTGGAGTCGACGAAATCTCAAACCACCGTCTGTTTATTCAAGACAAGACCTCGGCACTATACTTTCTTATCGACACCGGCGCAAACGTTTCCGTGCTACCCGCAACCCAGACCGAAAAAAGGAAGATCGCACCGAGTAACTATCTATACGCGGCGAACGGTTCATCAATAGCTGTTTACGGCGAAAAGACAGTGGCGCTCAATCTGGGCATGCGTCGACCTTATAGATGGACATTCGTCGTTGCAGCTGTATCAAGACCAATATTGGGAGCCGATTTTCTTCAACATTATAATATCGTGGTGGATTTACATGGAAGGAACTTAACTGACAAGCAAACAAACCTGTCTACAAAAGGCTGTTTAATACCTACAACACAAAGTAGTGTACGAACACTAGACAACAGCCAACCGTACCACGATCTACTAGCCAAGTACCCAAACATTACCAGACCACGTCTAGACCACCCGGTAAACAGTGAAGTCGAGCACCATATTGAAACAACGGGACCGCCAGTATTCTGTAGAGCAAGACCACTACCACCACTGAAATACAACGTGGCTAAAAGAGAATTCCAGCAAATGATGGAACAAGGGATCTGCAGACCCTCCAGCAGTCCATGGGCAAGCCCATTACACCTAGTCCAGAAAAAAGACGGTCAATACAGACCCTGTGGCGACTATAGAAAACTTAACGCAGTCACTATTCCGGACCGATATCCCGTACCAAGACTTCACGATTTCACGTATAACCTAAAAGGCAAGAAGATTTTTTCAAAAATAGACCTGAAAAAGGCCTACTATCAAATCAAAATTCGTGAAGAAGATATCAAGAAAACAGCAATCATTACGCCTTTCGGCCTATACGAATTCACTAGAATGTGTTTTGGTTTGAGAAACTCTGGCCAAACATTCCAGCGGCACATCGATGACGTCATGCGAGGCCTCCCTGTCTTTGCTTTCGTCGATGATATTCTCTGTGCTACGGAGGATCAAGCTTCACATAAACTATTACTAGAAGAAGTATTTACAAGACTGGAGAGAAATGGTCTGCAGATTAATACAGCCAAGTGCATTTTCGGCCAAGAAAACATTGAATTTTTGGGATATTATGTCAACTCGGAGGGAATATCACCAACTACAGACAAAGTTAAAGCCATCGAAGCCTATCCACGACCCAGCACTATTCACGAGTTGAGACGATTTTTAGGGATGATAAACTTTTACCGTGAAAACATCCCAAACGCTGCATTGCATCAACATTCTCTGAACAAATATATGCACAACTCGAAAAAAAACGACAAAACAAAGATCGATTGGAACAGCGAAGCAATTCAAGCATTTGAGGAGTGCAAGCGGGACGTCACTAACGCTGCTCTTCTCTCACATCCAGCCTCAGACGCCCCTCTCGCTCTAATGACGGACGCCTCCAATATGTGCGCCGGCGCAGTATTACAACAAAAAATTGAGGGTAAATGGAAACCTCTCGGATTTTTCTCAAAAAAATTCAGCGAAGCTCAGCAAAAATACAGCACATACGACCGCGAACTGTTATCCATTTACATGGCAGCTCGACATTTCAGAAGAATGTTCGAAGGTCAGGACCTGGTCATCTACACCGACCACAAACCATTAACGTATGCATTGACGGCAAACAGCAAGAATGAAACTCCTCGCCGAACACGATATTTAGAATATATCGGACAATTCACATCTGATGTTCGTCACGTCGCAGGCAAAGACAACGAAGTCGCCGACGCGCTCTCACGAGTTGATGAAATATTATGTCCCTCACCGATTGAATATTCATCACTATCAGAACAACAAATTGAAGACAAAGAATTAAAAAATATGTTGAGGAATAAGAAGCACCAATTCAAAACTATCATCATGCCTGGCACTTCGATACCTATCATCTGCGAAACGGCGACAGGCACCGCCCGCCCCTACCTACCACCTGAGTTCCGGAAGTCAGCCTACCAAGCACTTCACAATCTCAGCCACCCTGGAATAAGAGGAACGAGGAAATTAGTAACTAGACGCTATTTCTGGCCATCTATGAACGTAGACATTCCAATCTGGACTCGATCCTGCATCCCTTGTCAACGTTCGAAAGTACAGCGACACATGCAAGCACCATTGGCGCAGTTTGAGAAGGTAGATCGGTTGTACCAAGTTCATATAGATATTATCGGGCCCCTTCCTACGTCTGATAATTATCGATACTGTCTAACTATGATTGACAGAGCGACAAAGTGGCCAGAAGCGTATCCGATGGAAGAAATAACAGCAGAAAAAGTAGCTGATACCTTTTATCAAGCCTGGATATCAAGATTTGGGTGCCCCGCCGTTATAACCACAGACCAAGGCAGACAATTTGAGTCGGAAATATTCAAAGTTCTAACACAACGCCTCGGTATTCACCGCACACGAACCACTGCATATCACCCGCAAGCCAACGGAGTCATCGAACGTTGGCACAGAACATTAAAAACAGCCCTCAAGGCTCGCCTACAAGAAAACCCTAACTGGACGCGTGAGCTACCTACAGTTCTGTTAGGCGTGCGGACAGCTATAAAAGAAGCCACGGGATACAGCGCAGCCGAGCTACTGTATTGCCAAGCCCTCCGTCTGCCAGGTGAATTCTACGGCGAACCTGCGATATCACTCACGTCATCACAATTTCATAACAATCTATCAGACGCAATGCACAGATCGCAAGCACAAAAAACATCGTCGAGAACTACGTTCGTGCACAAAAACCTAAGTACATGTACGCATGTATTCGTAAGAAACGACGCCGTACGAAAACCGCTAACTCCAACTTACACTGGGCCGTTCAAAGTCATCGATCGAAACAACAAATACTTCAACATTCAAATGCCACAACGACGAACAAACATCTCAATCGAACGACTCAAGCCGGCATTCATCATCAACACTGAAGCACACACCACGAACTCTGCCGATTCTTATGCCTATGTAACCAGAACAGGAAGAATTTCCAAGCCTCCAGTACGCTTCGCTGAGGGGGGAGTAATGTAGCCTACCTAGATAGGTCATACATTTTATCATAGCAGTCGGCGTGCGCACGCGCCGCGCGCCGAGCAAGACTGGCGAGCGCAGCGGCCCATGGGCAGTATTTACGTGTCGTCCGCTCTGACGTCACAAGCGCGGGAGCAGGACGTACGTTCACGCATCCCTCTCAAGATCCACTCAACTTTCAGCTGGTCAATGACCCTCTAATTGTAGAATAATTTCTTGTATTTAAGTAAACCAAAATTGACAATAAATACTCATTATTATCTCGGCATTCGGCTTTCACTCATCTCCTTACAAGCAGCTACAAGCGGATTCAATCTAACATCCATGGTATCAATTTTTAACGCTACTTTCATTTCACATCATCATCAGCCTATCACAATCCAGTGCTTGACAAAAGTCACGTACCCCATGGTGCGCGACAGCTTCTGCACCTGAGCCTTAGGCATACAGGCTCATGCCGCTACACTACTACGCTTGCCCACACTGCTTTTGGCAATGAGTGGAGAACAAAGACTTGTTAGCGAATTTCAAAATAGTAAGATAACTCATCGACGTTTGCCACCTAATGGCGCACTACATATGGTCATCGCCGTAGAGGAAGGCCGATGGTGTGACGACTTAAGCCATCATTCCAGCGAATGGCAAATATTGGCTCATAACAGGCATAGTTGGAGAGCTTTGGCGGAGACTTTTCCCAGCAGTGGGACACATCAGGTAAAAAAAAAGATAACGAATGGAACACTAAATGGCAAATGGAACTAATAACACTATCGATAGATTCGATATCCAAATAGTGGTGTCAAGCAATGCCCAACAGTACAGTTTGGCTGTCTAGGAACTATAGTATCAATAGTGGCTCTGCATGGTGGACTATTGAGTAGCGACACTAGGCAAAGCTAGGTTGAACACACCACTCGCGTAACACTGAAGTCTACTGCTTTTTCAGCATCCTGTGTTTACCTTTTTTCTTTTTTTACCCGGTGAAATGCTTGGGACTCACCCACTACAGGTTGGGTGTATCCACTGAAACACCGGGGCAGCCTTCTTCTGGTCGTGACCAGGGTTCACCGAGATCTCTTCTGTACAGAAGGAACAGGGATCCTGTGTTTACCTATATGGCCACGACGCTCTGTATTTTCAGGATTACCTAAAGTCCGATTTCATGTCTGAAAACCTAATCAGAGCGCTTCACCCAAAACCTAGCGAATAATTGCGCAGTTCCTACGCAAGTGACCTCTCACATTTACCAGAACCGAAAGTACTATTGCATATCGAACAGACCGATAATTACAAATTATGGATAGGGCTGCCAAAAAATGTAATTACTCAAACAAATAACTCCACAAACTAACATGTAGTTCGTTGATTTTTTTAAGCGATACAAAAGTTAACGTGTTGTTGAAGCGCTGTTTAAGTTTTTATGAATAAGGGGGTTAATCAATAAAAAAAACTTACTCAAAATAAACATAAAATGTGCCTTACTTCAAATTATTGGGTTATAATAGTTACCTATCTTTGTTACCTACTATTTATTTTATTATTTGCCTATCCTCCGCGACAATTTTCCTCTACATGTGGGCTTTTTGTAAAATATTGCTTAAAGCGCTAAAGCCACTCAATTGTACATTGTGAATTATTCTACGCTTGTCTCAAAACTAAAGAGCTGAAGCGCTTAAAGGTACTCTAGCAAGTAAAGAGTGACCTTACCATTCTGAAGCGTCGCGGGAAGACGCTGGATGCGGAGAGCGCAGGACTGATCGTTGTGGAGATCCTTGGGGGAGGCCTATCTATGCCCAGCAGCGAGCGTCGTTCGGTTGACATGATGATGATGATGATGATGATCCACAACAACAAGAGACACTCGAAAGGCAATGTATTAAAATCAAAGAAAATTTTCGATAAAAGTCATTTTAAATCAGCCCCCAAAAGAATCGCAATAGCCCTACCTGCATTGCGCGGGCGCACCCGCAAGTTGTAACCAATCAGAGAGCCCTATGGAGCGCGGCGGATCGCCTCTCCGGCGTTGGCACACGCGCGAACTGTGCCAATACCTACCTTGTACCTTGGTGTCTTCAAGGCAAGAGTGAATAGGCATTTTCTGGGTAAGCGTGTTCCACCTTCGGCCTCGTCATCGCTTACCATCAGGTGAGTCTGAGGTCAAACGCAAACCCATTTTTAATAAAAAAAAAAAATAGCCGTTGTTTTAGCACTATATTTAACTGCAATCGATAATTCTTGCCTTAATTTATCTGTTTGACCATGTGGTTGACTGGTAGAGAATGCCTCCACGCATTAAGTCCGCCATTTGTACTTTATTTTTGTTTAATGTGCAATAAAGAATGAATAAATAATTTACGTGTAATCATTTATATGTTTTTTTTTTTTATTCATATTGTATGACAGTAACATGTCACATTTTTCATCTGGGGATAGAGAAAATGATTAAAATTACCAGCAAACATCCAGCAAATAACTATTTTCTCTTTTATAATCACTGAATTATACAGTTACATCTTCAGTATTCCTACACTCGTCTACAGAAAAATGTTAACCATTGGAAATGTGTTGTTGTAATAGATGCTTACGCATCTTGTGTTGCGTAACATTATGTGCGTTTTTATGCCATTTATGCGGTCTCAACTGTTGTGATTCTTGTGAAGATGATTTCGAAGATTAAACGTGTGTGTGTGTGTATTTTACATAGCCTGTAAAAGCGTGAACGATTTTCACTTGGGCCAAGCCCAAACTTCCTAAATTATTTGTTATGCCTTGCGGTTGACTGGTAGAGAATGCCTCCAGGCATCAAGTCCGCCATTTTTTTTTTATTCTGTGCAATAAAGAAAAAATAAAGAAAAGGTTCGATAAAAGACGTTTTAATCGCAACAGCCCTACCTGCATTGCGCGGGCGCACCCGCAAGTTGTAACCAATTAGAGAGCCCTATGGAGCGCGGCGGATCGCCTCTCCGGCGTTGGCACACGCGCGAACTGTGCCAATAGCTGTCCTAGCACTATATTTAACTGCAATCGATAATTGACATGTAATCGTTTATATTAAATAGTCTGTAAAAGCGTGAACAATTTTCACGAGTATAAATATAGAGTCATCATTTGGCTATTTAAACAAGCAATAAGTTACGCTGGTGCCGGTGCCTTAACGGCGATAGAAGTTTGGCAACGATCGCCGTTGTAAAGTAAAGCCGACTGGTAATGGGATAGGTGGCCCCGACCGACCGCATTTCAGTTACATTGCTTAAATTCAGTCGGAGCGGCACCTCCATACTTCAGAAGCAACAACAACCAGTAAACCCAGACTGTCGTTCTTAGATATCAGTCGCCCAATCGGAGGCCTTAGGGTAGAACCAACTATTACAAATAAAAACAAGTTTACTGCCTCGCCCGATGGTTGACTGGTAGAGAATGCCTTTAGGCATTAAGTCCGCCAATTGTACTTTTCTTCATTGTGCAATAAAGAATAAATAAATAAACATAAGTGAAGAGATAAACTTACATGTAGGAACGAATAAATGAACATAACATAACCTCATGACCATATCCCTAATGGGTTAGTCAGGCGCAAACTGTTACCGTCTTGGTGAACGAAACATTCAGAAGCCCACATTTCGCCCTGGAACATTGAACTCAACGTGGTAAGGGGCAAGCCTACCGCAGTTAATATAAATGAATTATGAATTAAAACTTCACAAGACCTGCTTTTCTCACAGAAACAGCCTTGACTAGAAAATTTAAATAGCTCGCAAACCAACAATTCCAACTGTAAGCAAATCAAAAACAGGCATCTAAAATGCTCCTCATAATAGTCGCAGCACTTAAATGCATTGAAAAATGAACCTAATAATGGTCCAAATTAATTCCTATTCATGGAAATGCACGTCAATACACATAATTGTTCAGGCGTGTACTAAAATGTACAAAAATGTTGGCAGGCATAACGTAGTCCGATACTGGCATGGGAAAACGCGAGCCGACAGCACGCGAACCGCGCCCTGCGAGGGTTGCTTGGTTTTGCCATAATAGGCATGATGACTGTATTTTTTTTTTGTTTATTATCGAAAGACCTTACATTTATGTAAACAATCCTCAAAGAATCACTTCATCTGGATCAATACCACCAGAGATATCACAATTTGAAATGCACAATTTTTGGACTTGCCCAAAAACGCTCCATACAAAAGCGACAGTGACGTCACTATCGCTGTCACTTTTGTATGGAGCGTTTTTGGGCAAGTCCAAAAATGTGCATTTCAAATTGTGATATCTCTGGTGGTATTGATCCAGATGAAGTGATTCTTTGAGGATTGTTTACATAAATGTAAGGTCTTTCGATAATAAACAAAAAAAAAATACAGTCATCATGCCTATTATGGGATATTATGGGACTTCTAATAACGTATCCCCCCGAAAACCACTTTGTTCTTAAACCAATTCATTTTGTTTATAGTAAACATTATTTTGCAATCATTACGGCTTTTGTTGACACTTATTAGATCATCATGTTGCTCACTGGGTACATACGAGTAATACAAAGGTATCATCAGTGTACGGACAATAATATCTTCATCTGCTTGCAGACAATCAATTCTCGCAATACGCAATATGCACTTGAAACAGATGAGGGTCTTTGTTTTTCGGGTTCTATTTTGAATCCTAATTAAATATGTCTCTTTCAAAATTTCCTATTTTTTTTCTTTTCCGATGTAAATATAATTTTATAATGAAAAGTGCAAAAAGAAATGTGGAAAATTCAAAGCGGTTGCAACAAAGCGTTATTGGTCAGACGATGTCGATTTAACCAATGGCGTCGTAATAAAACGATAAGCTTATCATATTATTATTATTTTTTAAATGCTTATCCCTATTCATGCTATCTTCCGACGTTGGGTTAGGTAGATGTTCCGTTCGTCATGACGGCAGCAGTCAGCTTGCCTCTGATTATCCCGTTAGTCGTGAGCATATGTATGTATGAAATTCAAAAACTGTTACAATTCAAATCATAGTCAGTAGTGGTACACCAGCTAATTGTATTATATGAGATGAGGCAGTTATGTTCATTTTTATTTTACGTCACTTGCTTCGTAAATGAAGGACTATCAAAGAAGAACTGTGGGATGTCAAACCAATATCCATTTTATTTTTTCTTTCTTTCTTTCAGAAGTAGATGTAGGCCTACTCTTCATCCCTATTATTCCTACGAATTACTTACAAAAATTAAACAGTCTGGTAAACATCAGTTTTCGGTTAGAAATAAGGTATTAGCAGATTCGACCAAGCTGCAGTTTAATGTTTTTTTTTATAAAATAATTAGATAGGTACCTATTTGACGACCGATTTGGTGTTGTGGTTCAGAAATTGGCTACTACACTATATGACGTGGGTTCGAATCCCGCACAGTACAAACATTCGTATCTGTTTGTATTGGTCTGACTGTTTCCTATGTGCATTATGTATGTTTTTACAAAAGAAGGTATTCGAGTAACTTCATCCGTTGTCTAGTAGCCTTTTAATTAGTTTAGTTTGGGGCTAGGCGGCCCGCGCTGTGTGGAATAATGTACAGTGATATCTTAACATAGCAAAACCCCTCCAGGTAATTGTCCAAAGCATCTATTTTTTATAAACGTATTTCTAATCATTTTCAAATATAAGCAAATGTAAAAACCATTATCTTTTGTAATGGAAATAAATAATCTTTACGTTTAAATTTGAAAAAAAACGCAAAAACAAAAACTATCATAAAAATGTCCTGCATTATTCACAATTGATGGATTTTCTATCCTTATTTCAGTGTACATTTGTAGGGAAATAGCTGAAAACATTCTATTGACACAAAGCCGTTGTTTGCTTACATAAAGAACGACTCACGGCGAGCCGAAGGAATTTTGTTACATTTTGAATAATGTTGAAAGTGAGGATCATGTTCCATTAAAATATTTATAGACGTACTTGGCTAATGTTCCTAATACACTGACGAGAATAACAAGCTTTGTGCTAAAATATGAAATGTGTGTACAGTTATATTATGTACTGTTGCATAGCGTTTTCGAAAGATAAATAGTTTGTCGGTGCACAGTAAGATTTTAGTGTATTTCAATGTGTGTGCATCTACTCGATTACGATATTTGAGAAACTGTATCTGTATATAACGTGACTGCATCGGCTGCTTTAGCATCAGACAAAAAAAATGTCACTGACAGAGTAATTATTGTTTCAACTTTTCACCGCAAGGAAAAGAATCTAACCTGAAAAATTCCCGTTGCTCACTTACATTTGAGTTAGATAAAACTACATAAATTATTTTCCACTAAATCCACAAACTTGTGTGAAGTCATGGGATTGTGTTATTTATTCTTCATTTTACTTCCGATATCTTTCTCATATTTAATTCAACGGGAAAACACAAAGAATCTTTTTTTTCAGGTAGTTCTCCTTAGATTTTTGATTTGCCTCAAGATTTTTTAAACTTGAATCGTTTTGAGTATTTTGAACTCCATTAGATGCTAATGTTTCTTAAATAATAGAATAGATTGCTAATACAGTCAACCTATGTTATGTATAGAGTTGTTTTTTTATTTAACCTGATGTCTCCTACTGCTGGGCAAAGGTTAGAGTAATATTCATCCAAAATAGATAAATATAATAAAAATCTTTTGAATGTGTTTCTGGAGTTTAAGTCTACGATCCGTAGCTTCGCAGGCCGGATCACTATAGTCCGTTCGCGTTAAGAATGCAGTGATTTTAAAATTAAATTTTGTCGCACACAAAAAAACTCCGATCCACAACCTTTGCGTTCGAAATTATGCGTTCAGCAGGTCACTGTGGACTTGGCTTTCTAATTAGAAGGAATGATGTGATTGGTAAGGGGGTGTGCTAGGTCGAAGAGCAAATATGAAATCACTGCATTCTTAATGCGAAAGGACTGTAGTGATTCTACGCAGAAAAACTTAATAACTTAATGCACTTTTGTTACTCACTACCTTACTAATGTATGTTTAATCCACCGACTGTGTACAACGAAATTGTAAACCATAATAATTAATGTAATATTTTTCCCTCTTCGTCTCTCACGATCGCGCTATACCCTCGACATTTCATTTTCATTTCAAAAAATAAATACAGACGACCCGCGGCACTTTTTATTAGCTTTTGGTCAACTCAAACATTTTCCACCACTGTGTAACTTATTACGCTGACATTTAGAACATCTTTAACTGCCCCGGCGGGAATAGCGTGCCCTGTGTGTTGCATTATACATTATTTTCGGACAAAATGACCTTTAGTTGTGGCCCTCGGTATTGAACGGGAGAGGGCGAGTATCGACCGAAGGGCTTTGTAACACTAACACTGATGATCCCTATGAAATTGCCTGGTGTGAAAATACTACGTTAATTTTATTTTAACTTTGGTGAATATAAGATAATACCTACGACAAGTTCGATAATGCGACAGTAGGGCAGTTTAATGAGACAGTATTCATAAAAATTAATGAAAAGCTGAAAACATAAACATTTCATGAAATTCGGGAACATGAAGTTGATGGTTGATAATAGAATTTCAACTGTTAGTATTTATTTAATAACTGTATTTATTGTTTATTGTTTGGGTGTTCAAACCGACTGGGTTGTTTGAAAGCTTTTTTAGTTCTGCTACTAATTTGAGCACAGTACTGATTTCATCTCGTAGAGAAATCAGAACATGTGAAGGCTTTTGGGGAAGTAAGATCACGTTACGGATCAATTATTTTATTATTATTATCTACTAATTTGTTTAACTGCTTTCCGAGAAAGATAAATAATCATTCGGTACAGCTAAGATTAACTCGCTTCTGAACGTTAAAAGCATAGAGTTAAGGTGTAGTTTGCACTAGCAAGCGACCCCTTGGAATCGCGATGGTAATGTTACATGCACATAATATGCATCACTATGAACGACCAAATAAATATTCGTTTAGTCATTACTGTGTTTATAACACTTATTTATGAGACACATGTAGAACCTGTTACGTAAAAAGTAGCTTTGTGGCACAATATCCGGCTGCCCTTAAAACGCTTAAAAATTCTTAATACTACAAGAAATTGAAAACACTTACCAAATGTTGATTCAAAACCGAGGTAGTGTGTAGACAGCACAACTTTGACAGTCCAAAAACACGTGTATGAAAAGATTTATATCATATGATTCAATATTAAAACATTCTAAATGCAATACGTGTAAATCTATTGTAAATATCGTTAATATATTTATCCTACAGGCACAGTAATGATATGTATTTCGTTTGATATGTTTTCTAAGCTAAGACATTAATATTTCATGAGCAGTCCCGTTCTACGCCTCTGCAGCCGGGGACCGAACATGTCACTTTTATGAATCGTTCAGCAGACACCAAGCCTTTTCGATGTTACAGTCTTCAGGAACATTTTATACAATCACTGTCCACATCCGTTCATAACACTAATTCACTATAACTCGACCAAATTATGGCGGCTTGCGTGTTTAGATTATTAACTAAGCCAATTTGGCTTGGAAAACACGTAAAAAACTGGCAAGTTCACATTTTGTTCGGCGGAAAAGCTTTGGAAAAACGTCGTTATGTATTTTTGCGGTATTTGGGTATTTATCCTGCTGTAAGTTTATTATTTTGCTGTGTTTTTAGGGTGTATTTGTTCGCAGTGATTCTAAGCGTGCCAGAATTGTCAAACGGATTGCACATGCGCAGTTGGGAGCATTTTGACAGCATGCGTAGAGGGCGTCGATAAAACAGTCCGTAGGCTCGGCTCGAGTCAAATGCCGCAAAACGGACTGCTGCAATTGGTATTAATATTTAGACACCAAGTAGCTTAATAAATAATTGTGCATCAACCGCCCGAGTAGCGAATAATTAATGGCTGATTAGAGTAATATTACAGATGAGCCATCGAACCGTGGTTTTGTATAGTACCAGTGAACTCTACCAAGTACCATGCATAAATAAGTGCTCAGATTTATCCAGCTGACGTATACTTATTACTTAACTATGCTCGTAAACCTAACTATGCTCATAATTAACGTGATTTATCCAGTGGTAAGCTTGAAATCATCATAAACCAAAATGTAGGTCTAGATACCTACATTTTGGATTACGAAATCACAAGAACAGAGGGATTATTAGGATAATAAGAATTTGTGGTCGTCATAGATATAACCTGCCCCTCTGTGCATTTTGTGTTTTTTGTCCTGAGAATACTTCGTAGTTATATTTTGTTATCAAAAATATTAAGAAAAGTAGGTAGCTATCAAGTTTCTTGCTGGAGTCTTCTCGCTAGAAACAACTTCCGAACCGGTGGTAGGGTCACTTTACGTTTCTTTTGTCGTATAATAAATGCTTGTAATGAGCTTACATGAATAATCACTTTTTATACTTTACTTTATGATATAATTTATTCAAACCTAGATGCATATTCATACTCGTTCTCTCACATTTTTTTGAAACTTAATCAAGTGACGTCAATAAGTCTCTCTATATATTTCTCCGTGCCACCGTTGGCACTAATGGCCACCATTTATGTTCGCATAGCGTGACTTTAACTATGTCTCACGTGTGCTTGAGCATTCTCTCAATCCACACTCAGATAAGGAGCGATAAAAGAAAAACCGCGACAGTTAACAGGCAATGCCCTTGTCGCGTGCTTATTACTGAAATAATTTTAGTTTTAATTGCCTTTCGCAGTAATAAGGTCAGGGAAAGTGTATAAACGGGCGTAAATGGCATGCAAAGGTTTTCCATTTTATTCTAGTAAAGTCATAATCAGATACTTATCAGCGTTGCTTATAATACTCGAATCTGTTTAGTTAATAATTATCCTGGAATATTATCTACTTCGTTGAAATTGAATAGCTCGAAAGTCGCTCAATTATTGGAATGGATTTGGGGTAAAGGATACGCACTTTGCTTTCAGTTTGTGACTCCTGGATTTTGCTCTGATAACACATCACAACACCACGAACATACCAATTTCCGCAAATCTCGAACCGCATCGCTTCAACATCTAAATCCGAATCTACTGGGGTTATTGGAGAATTTATAGAATCCGATGTGTTGAGCACTCAACACATCATGAGTGAGAGCGTCGCCTCGTTTCGGGTTAAGTCAGAGACATTGGAACCCGTGTGTTTTCGAATGGCAGCAATATCGACTTTGTGTTCATTGTACAAGTTTCGGCTAACTTTCGGGTGATGGAAAACCAAAACAAGCCGGATAACACTTGGGTTTAATTACATTCTCTAGAATAAGTGAATGTTCTGAATGTTCCGTTTACAGTGACGGAACCATAGTGTATCTTTGACTGAACCATTCGGGATGAAGGTGTATTTTGAGCACTTAACTCAAAATTTTCCACGTACAAAATATCCATCGATTAGGTCGTATTATCAATCGTTTCAATAACAAGACACGCGTAACAACGTACTAGGGTCGCACGCACGGTAGCCACTAGCTATGCATTGTTCTATGGACGCAACGCAATAAACTGTCTTCAAATTAATGGTTTATTGTTCTTTGTGGGGGTCCGATGGTCCGGAACGCGCGCTTTGTTCTCGGACCGTTACCGTACCAATCACGTGACTTACCGAAATAGGTAACTTAAGTTACTACATCACTGTTTGAGTGGCTCTTTGAGTTCAAATAGCCACCTACCTACACATAGACATAGACTTCTGCTGTATTTTTGTTAAAATCTTGTTTTGTAGTCTCGTTTGAAGTCTCAAAGTTTAGGCAGGTACTTCAGCACTATTTCTTATGATAATGAAGTATAATTTACCAGTAAAAGTGCCTCTTATGACAATGTGGTTTGGTGAGGACCTAACACCTGGTGTTACCCCAGTAAATGTTAACAAACTTAGGTACACACTATTATCTACTAACAGATGAGTAATTCTGAACAACCCAAATAGAATATAAGCTTGTAAAAAGCTATCCTCCTCCAAACGTTATTTTGCAGAGTACACACATAAAGAATTAAAGCTACTTATAGTTTGGAAGTACCCTCCACGGAGCACGTTATTTTCATATGAAAACGCAACCTCCGCCCTCGAGCCCCAGAACAATTTCCATTTTATATAAATATTGAAGAATAACCTCCGTCGCAATACTGCGCACAGGATGAAATCAAATCGAATGAAATCTGTAGGTTAAGTTGCGTACTAGAGCTGGGTACTTCCATTGAACGCTCTAAAATGTGACGTAGTACTCAAATTCCTAGATTGAAAATTAAAATAGGCTTATTTAAAGAGACCTTACATAGTACTTTTCAATCATGTAATCTGTTTAACCAAATAAAATATAGTTAGTTTAATAATAGACAATGAATACCATAACATTATATGCTTGATATTGATTATTTTTAACAAGATTTTGAACGGCAACATACACACATCAAAATTGTCTAGGGATATCATAGGGAAACCATTTTTCAAATATTTCATAAAGTTAAGTTTGTTTACAAGTTGAGCATTATCTTAGAATAACGCGAGGACAGAGGCATTAGATAAAGGTTAAGAATATTACAAAAAAAACGTTTGATTTTGCTAAAATTTTGACACCTTTTAAAAGAAAAATCTGTCTTTTTTAAACGTCCTTACGATTGTACAATAATGCTACTACAATGAATTTCTTTATACAATCTGAAAGGGCAGATATAGCAGTTTCTGTGTTCTAAAAATTCAATATCAATATTTTAATTTTTACAGCCTCCCAAATAGCCATACTTTGTATGAAAATGCTTGAGATATCCCTAGACACTTTTGAGCAGTGTAGTAAAGCATGCCTACAGCTTATTAATCACAGTGTGGAGCAAAACATTAACCGCATTATTATTAATTTAACAAAAAATAATTACAAAAGACTGCACATGAGCAACACCGCATATGAGCATGCACCACACAAAACAAACTAAAAAAAACAAAGTTAAATCAGGATAATAATTAGGTCACAAATGAGGCATAACTTTTTCCATATTCAAAGTTTCCAGCTCCACTTATTTGCTACCGAAAAGAGTCCGAATTTTAAATGAAGCTGGTAAAAAATAAACACAACTGCGAGTCCTGACGCAGAGCCATAAAGCGGGAAGAAATCTGAAATAACCAAGTTTAAAATAGCGAGTCTGCTGTGTATAATATGTGGCCACACCTGGCCGGAAGAATATTATTTTTGCACGGCTGTGGGTAATCTAAAACGATTGCCTTCTTACGTACCTAGATTTACTATCTAGAAGAAGCAACTTTGTCATTTTTAGATGAGATACTTAGGCAGGTGGTTTTCAAATAAAGGTCTTTGACAATTCCGTCAACAGATTCTGACTTCGTAGCAATGGGAAAACCGCAGTAGTAGTAGATACCCGTTATCTTTGAAGTTAAAACTCAATTTTTAAAATTGGTTCTCAAATGGTGGAAAAATCGATAGACATACATAAGAAAAAAAGAAAGAAAAGTATTTTATTGGCCGTAGGCTTCATTAAAATCACTACAAAATTAAGGTGTAAGTCAAGTAGTACACACACATAAAACAATTGACGATGAAACCCAGGAGCCTACGGTGCAGAAAAAACGAGGCAGGCTGCAGGGTGCAACAACATTTTTACCTTCGCCGCTATACATTAAACATAGAAACCAATCAAAAATTTATTTTACTAGTTGGTAGTAAGTAATCAACAATAATTCACACACAAACGCGATATTTTTTCTCATGATATTTACGCTACCGTCTTTGTTATATCAATAAAACAAAAGCCTTGTAAACTTACCGCAATTAACTATCATATACAACTAATAACTATTTAAGTAATTAAATTCTTTGTCAGAACAATAGCCGAAATAAACCATAATGACTGTTGCAAAATTAATACCGTAGATTGTAGTCATTCATTATACTACAGCAGCCTTGAGTACAGCCACAGTATAAACCATACAGTAGGCTAGCTAAGGCCGCCCGCCGAGTTATTAGCCTAGCGTGCACACAGACACGCGGCACAGCCCGTCCGTACTGCCGCCTCCCTATGCCTCCCTATTTTATGCTAGCGTGTGCGTGAAACCGCGTGTGCGTGATATCGCGACATGGCGCGCGACGCTCACGCACACATTCAAACCGAGAGTGGCACGTTTGCATTTAGATGTTCTACTGTATGGTTTATACTGTGCTTGAGTACAGCGGTTCTTAGAGGCACAATTAGAAATCTGACTCAGTCGCCTTTGCGTGCTGCCGAAAACAATTAGAGCCAAGATCTGGTGCTGCGGGATCTAGGACAGTGGCAAATTAGTAAGATTAGCATTGGAGTGCAACACGGAGTGTTAAATGTCTATAGCAGATGCAATAAGATACTCTAGCTACTTAGTTAAGTAGTTGACCGTATTGATATAGCTGAAATAAATATCTCTCGAGGACATTTACAGGAAGCCATCTTACCCCAAAGCGAGCTGCAGTGCCTGCTGTAGATATATTATGGCTGTTATCTAAGAATCTTTTAGTAAGTATTCTGTTAACTAAGTTGGAATGTTTAACTTCAATAACCTGTACAACTTCTTTCCCAATTTTGTGTGCAAGTCTTCATGTTCTTTTCATTAAATTCCCATTTTAAGTTTAAATAGCCTAACCGTTGCTTAGGAAATTTTGAATGAAATATGATATTATACAAAAAAATCACAAAATAATCACAAATATAATTGAATAATTATTAACATACTAAATTGAAAAGATAGTAGGTCCTCAACATCTGTTAGGTGAACAATCAAGTGTATGAGTGTAGAACGATTGTTGGAGATCCAATTTTGATTGGATTGCATAGAGCAGAATCTCTAGAAAATACGTCACAAGAAAACCATGTTGGAGATTGGAATATCGCAGGTGTTTGCCTAGAACATTGATGGAATGACACGGGCTAACAATAGAAAATATCAAACAGTTAACAACAATTATGAGAGCAGAATTGTATCTCTACCAATCGCACCAAAACTCGCTCTAATTCAATTTAAAGTCTGCTTAAAAAAATACCTGTTTACATTTTCTTAGCCTTTATTATTAAGAACATAAGAAGCCGAGTTTGTGTCTGAGGTGGTGCGGCTCTGCATTTATAATTCATTGGACCAGAGGAATGCACCTGCGCTCAGAGGTTGCGAAATTTACAAACGTGCCCTAACCTCCCCTCCCTTAGCCGTGGATTAGGGATATTTACGTTAATTCAAAAGGTACGTGTACTAAGATAAAAATAAAATTATAAGCATTAGTAAACGGGACTTTATAACGGATTTTTCTAATGAAATATATACTTATCTGATTACACATTGATACAAACTCACACAGTGATACACTTCAGCTGCAAATGACTGTAGATGATGAGGAACTCTTCATTCCACACTAAAACAATTGGATTAATTTGCAGACAAGAACTCCTAATGTACATTTGGCGGCTTTATGGCTACAAATCTCTGCCAAACTCCTACTATACTAACTGAAAATACATTAGGGCAACTGTAACAAAGACAGTGGTCTTAACTCTTTCGAACCAGTTTCAGATTCAAGCACAATTAGGTGGCCAGTTTATCCAGCAAACCGTGTTCATAAATTGCTATTACTTTTACATAGAGACTTCCTAATTAAATAACTATCACGCTTTTCTACTTACTTCCACTTATGACATTCTTCCTGCACTTCTTACACTCTCATTAATCCTTTCGAGCATTCTCGTCAGTCGGTACTCTTGTTTCCAGTTTCTATCTAAATTCAAAGCAACCATAACCAACTAGACAATCGTTCTAAAAAACCTCAAAGGTCTTTAACCCCAACAGAACAGTCCCACCAGAAGTGCTAACCTCTTTACACCATCTATCTCATGCAAGAGTCAACGCAAAAAGTCCAGCGAACCGCGCGGCGCAACCAAACCCGCGCATTCAAGATGGCGCATAGAGCACGCCGGCGCACACGCCATGTCCGTCGCGCTTGACCGGCCAAGCGGCAACAGTTTTTTTCTACATAAACATTGTTCGCAGTAGAGAAATCGGCAGGCGTAACTGCTGCTATTGTTGTACGCCGGTTAAACGCCGAGGATATTAGAGCGTGATACAGTAAAATAATGTACTTATGAATAAAACCCGTATTTAGGTACTAACATTCTAGGCCAGTGTGGACAAATGGGCATTTCGAAACTCATATCCATTTGAAACAATGGATAATTGGCTGGTAAGGTCTGGATGATAAAAGTCAATTTCTATTTTAAATTTCTACATAACGAACTTAACCTTAATACTACTAGGTCGTTGGCGTACGACACAATAGTATTGCTCTTACTATCTACTATAGTTACTGGTGCTATTTGTTGAAATCCTGGCGTCTGAGTGATGCCAAAACCATGGAAGGCTTCTAACATGGCACGTTTTGACTGCCATCTAGAGAAGACAAATGGGACCAAAGCTGCATCTATCTGCGGTTTAGTGATTACAAATTCGAACCCGGTACGTTCTGGAAAACCCGGAGGGTGCAATGGGCAGTCTAGTTTTAGATTTAGATTTTGGAAAATTTTCATTTCAATAGTTGCTTACTAAAAAAATCACTTTGTCTAAAATAACAAGAGAGAAATTGACAAAGCGACTCAAAACACTGACTTGTGTTTTCAAATAAATTTCATTTTTACATAGGCATTAAGTATGTTTTTGATGGGAAAAGTTTAATGTAAAAACTGAAAATGCAAATTTAAATCGTAATTTAAAAAACTATCAAATATTTGCACAACAGAAAACTACAGACTGAAAACCATGTTGATTTAATTTGAGCCACAACTCAAATGTTTCCATTTTTAGCTGCGTAATCGGTATCGTATTCTTATCAAGTAATGTGCTCCTAAAGACATTTAGACGTTCTACACCCAAAATAATTATCTTACGTTCAAAACTCGTTTGTATTTATATTGCTTCCGTTCGATTATCCTTTGTTCGAGTCTGTTCAGGCGCATCTATTCAAATTGCGTATTACCGATGCGCATACGCAATGAACCCGCATAACGACGTAGTCGAGGTATCCGATCGGAAGTAGATACCCACTTGTAATTTTAATGCAATCCAATACTGTTTATTGGAAACTTACCTTTAGATATGCTATGGTATTAGGGCGCCAAAACTCACTTCGCTCGTGGTGAGTTTAAAATTCAATTTCTTTGCAACTGTGGTCGTTTGAGAGGAGAGAACTAAGCCAAATAACATTTTTTAATTATTTACATACTAAATGAGAGAAAATACTAATTCAGAGTGAAGCGTATTGATGATTGAAGTAAGCGTGAAGCACCGAGATGGTGATGTCCGCCGGAATGCCCCACCGCAGGGTGGAGGGGCCCACTTCACATCTCGGTGCAACACCCAGACCAATACAAACAGACATGTTCATGCACACAAATGTTTGTACTGTGCGGGGATCAAACCCGCGATCTTTGGTGTAGTAGCCGACTTCTCAACAATTACACCAAATCAGTCGGAACGGAAGAAGTCATGGGATAAAATACAAACCACCTTGAACACCAAATGGGCTTTTGATTCTGAGCTGCCATCTAGTGTATTTATCATTTTATTACATTTCTTATAAGGTTGAGTAATACATGTTACTACATAATGTCTGACGGACATAATATGTAGTTTTATCTGTAAGTAGGTATGTAATGATATTGTCGTTGGCGTATCTGAATCAATAAAATTATAAATAAATAAGCAGGCCGATTTATGTCCGTAGGTAGGTAAAATTTAACCAAAGTTATTTCATTATGATTTATCCACGTCATACATTTTAATTACGGTCGCTTAGTATTATTCATTTACCAGTTCATGGAAAACGAAGTTAAACACGTACCTGGGTAATTTATCTTTAATAGACTTCTAGGTACTTGAACAGCTGAGTCCTTCTCACAGAACGGTATAAATCAATATGTTCGACTTGACACGAGTGTTTTGTAGTCTGAGATAGGGCGGTAAAGGTATTATTTTTATAATAAGAGTAACAGAATAAGAGATGCTCGTAGCTTAGTTGTGACAGTGCAACGCAACCAGGACGGTATTTGTATTGGGATGGGTGACCACCACGACCGAAGTTGAATGGTGTATTTTTCAGGCATCTGCATGCTTCGAATGGCACGTTAGGCAGTTGGTCGCGGCTAACGTATATAGAGTATTGACATCAGTCGTTTCGCCTAGTTGGAGGCGCAAGAAGGGCTTAATAACAAGTGACAACAGGGTTTATCACCGCTCATGCGCACTGAATCCGCGTGAAGTAGTATGCCATGCGCAACCTCATGGTTGAGGTGTAGGAAGTACAAACTTGTTTGTTTGTTTTTTGTTTTGTATACATAATAAATAGTGTACCTGTAAATGCGGCTAGGACCAGAAGGGTTTAAAAAGTCGCTCATGTAGATATTTAAACTTAGAGAAGACAGAAAAAGTCAACGTGCACGAGCTAATAGATAAGAGTCCACTCATAATATGATTCCTTCTTTAAGCCCAACTTACCTACGAGTGCGAGGACTATTGTAGGTAAAATATTTAGGATGATTAAAGCTCTACCTATTTTGTCATAGTACCTTAAAACTGCAACATACCTACTGCAGCTTCATCAAAGTTGAGTCTCAAGGTAGGCCTTACTTCGATATTAGCGACCGCTGTTACATAACATATTTCGATTATGAATCGATCATTTGTCACATACAGCCAAAACTGATTCAAGAACAAGAATTGTACCTACTTCCAATCAGTTTTCAAGAGCAACGTGGGGAAAACAATGTAGAGTGCTCCCAGAGTGGTTCCAGGCGGAAAACCTGAGAAAAAACTGTAATTTTGTTAGGAAAAAAAATATGTAGGTGTATGGAAATATTTAATTAGCCTGCTTATAATAAAACCCCATTATTTCCAGTACAATAGAAAATAGAAATAAACGCCTGTTCTAGTTTGATAAGCTTCACAAAACTTTCCATTGTGTCGACTTATTATTTATTTCAGCTACAAGCACGCAACACAGTCACGAAGTCAACCACGAAGGGTCTGAGCAGCTTTTTGTAGATTTACCTACGTCTTGTTTCCCTTACTATTAGTTACATATCGTAGAGGTTATTGAAGAGCAAACCCTGAACCGAACAAAACAGTATTCATTTTATTTTGAACACCAACAAGGTTACATTAAACACAAAACACCGAAAAGGAAGGAACATGGAAAATATTCTACCTTATGTGAACCATAAAGTGAAGACGGCATGCAAAAATTGACTACAGTGAACAATTTAGGTACAGAAATTTTGCATGATTTCGAAGAAGTGGAACTTTCCATAACAGGTAAAAAGGCTAGCTTACTTTGCATCCATTCATTTAGATGGGAATCAATTAAGTTTTATATGTGGTAGCTTGTCAATAGCTTTTAGTTTTACTTTTAGCTGCTATTGTTGATTTTTGGAAGCTGTTAGCTATCCTAAGAAAATAAGTAAATAATATATATCCACATTGACCGATTTGGTCAGTGCATTGAACTCGCGGATATTTTTGTTAATGGGGAACAAAGACTCAAAACTTGTCGCCAGGTAACAAGTAGCAAGCGAGGAGTATGGATGGATTAGCGGTATGGATTACCGCCATATCCTAGGTACATAATACAAAATAATAAAGTAGATAAGTATTACATACAGGGTGTTTCTTTTAAGGTGTCAAGCCGGCGCCAGCTGATAGTAGGGTACCATACCTATTGAATTAAAATTGAGGAAACCGGACCATCTTTATTATTTTTTATGTACGCGTATTTTGAACATAGTAACTCAAAACAGTTCGATAATCAATTCAAAACATGTTCCGGTTTCCTCAATTTCAACATTTTAATTACAACAGGAGTTGTGACTTTTGGATGATTGGAAGTTAAAAAATGACTGTTTTATCAACAAATGAGCTTTGTTTAAACGTTAGAAGACAATAAATCTCAGAAATGACAAAATTATGCCAAAATACTAGAAAATGATTAAGTATGAAAATTACACTTATTTCCGATTCTCAAGACTTGAGCATCGATTACAGCGAATAATGCCCCACAAAGGACATGTTTTCTTGTATTATTATCAAAGCTTATAATGCTGCGCAGTTTTTGAAATTAGTAAGAAGCTATGGAATACCTTTTGTTTTTTTTAATTTACGATTGAATTTTGGTTATGTTCTGCATGATTCACTTTTTTTTCACTATCAATCAAAATTTTTGTATCATGTAGTTAAGTTAGGACAGAGATTATTTTAATCATAAAACTGCAATTAATAGACATTATAATAAAAAGAAAATATCCAATAAAAGTCAAACGACAAAAAAGTTATAATTATTTAAAGCCAAGTGCTCACATTTTTTTAAAAAATAACAAAAACATCATTATCTCGAAAACTACAAAAAATCGTAGAACATACATGGGGGTTAAATCGATAGGTATGGTACCCTACTATCAGCTGGCGCCGGCTTGACACGTTAAAAGAAACACCCTGTATAGTAAATCGTTCGGGGTTGAATAACATTTAAAAATATTTATTAGTGTTTTAGCCATTCAAAGTTTCACGAAGCTACCTAATATTGCAGTAAACAGACGTTCAGCTGGCATCTTAATTCCCAAACGGATAAACAGTTTTTGATTTGGCTTTTTTGTTAGCAAGCTAACTTCAGCGTTTATTATTTAACCATTGTCGTTGTGTCGCAACTTCTCAGAGGAGATAGCTAAGCAACAGGTCCTGGGCACTGTAGGTTTACCTAGTACTACATACTAGTATGTGTATTCGAAATTCCTTATCATCACTATGCAGATTAGGAGTTGTTTGTACCTGTATGCTGTATGAATGGTCCATGTAAGTAGCGCCATCTGTTTTGGCACCAAGGAACACACGTGTGCATGTTTTCATGATAGATGACGCTACTTATATTGTGTCTGATGTCGATTTCTTCATGTTTTCTCTACAACTAACCACATAAATATAAAAAAACAAACACCTCGCATGGCGAGATATTGAAGGGTCAGCTGAGGGATCTGAGGCTAGCTTTTGTTGGACTTAGTTACTACACAAAACATCTCTTAAGTCTTACTGGGTTGTCCCAAAGGTCGTGCTAACGCAAAACCGTTTAGTTACAATCAGGCGATCCGCATGCTTGTTTCCACCGAAGTTTTCTATAAAACACGTGACGTTTAACCCTGCCATATCTGGAATTGAAGCTTTCTATGCCACAGATGCAACGACATAAAAAGGCGCTTAAAATTTCATCCCATTCTTCTTTCCCTTTAACGACTGTTATAATAAAATTAATGTAGCATTACTCGCGAACAAGCGGCGTACCAGCGACAAAATAGCTGTGGGACGTCGATAGCTCTGAATGTTTGATACCCGCTCACTGCGACACGGAACCAAGCGTGCGACTCACCAAACACGATGCCCCAGCCAACAGAGACCTCCACACCCTATCCTATTATCCCCAGTTTCTTCCACCCCCCGTACAATCGAAGAGGGGGCCAGAGCTCACCTTTCATCGGTGGCGGCGACGCGTAGTGCATTAAATATTTATCTTTAGCCTAGTTTTCATAACCTTTCGAACGTGCAGGGTTTAATTCTTCTAATTGCATGGCTAATGGCATAGGTAATCTTTTCTACGAAGAACACTAGGACAAGTAAATAGTAATAAGGTAAGTAAGGAGGAAATGTTAAACTGTAAAGTTCGCTTTGCTACGAGCTACTACGACGCTACGAACTACGCAGCCCTACTGACACCCCGTGCGGATGATTATATCTAATTAAGTACGTATATGAATTTGGATGAGGAACCAGCGAAATAAACTACTGTTTTTGAAGTTAAAGGGGAACAAGCGAGCTTGAGGGTCACCTCAAGGCAAGTGACGACCTCCGCTCATGGACAACTGAAACACCAATGTTGTCGACGTTGCGTTGCTTGCCCTTTAATAAAGAATACGTTTTTCCTTGAGGGACCCAACGTCATATCTCACAGAAGAACATCGAAAAGAACATCTTCTTATCACCTATATGCAGACGATCTCCAAATTTATTCCCAAGGTAGACTTATTGAGCTCCCCAGCGCAGTTCAAACCCTTAATGCTGACCTAAGCCGTATTGCTACCTGGAGCAAGTCGTTTGGGCTCAAGGTAAATCCTATTAAAACGCAGGCAATAATTATTGGCAGTTCATGGCTAACGACCAAAATTGATTGGGATGTGTTGGCCCCTATTATATTCGATGGGATCAGTATTCCATTTTGCACTGAAGTTAAGAATCTGGGTGTCCACATTGATAGTACTTTTGCTTGGACAACCCAGGTTGGTCAGGTTAGCAGGAGAATGTTTGCTTCTGCTAGTTCTTTGAGTAGACTTCGTAATTTTCTACCAATACCCACCAAAATTGCTCTTGTACAAGCTCTTCTCTTGCCTGTACTCGATTATGCGGACTGTTGCTACGCAGATGTCAATAAAATTCTCCTCCAGAAACTTGAACGCTTGCAAAATTACTGTATACGCATAATTTTTGGATTGCGTAAGTACGACCATATTTCCGAGTACAGAGCCCAGCTTAACTGGCTTCCCATTCGTCTTCGCCGTGATTCCCATATTCTTTTCCTGTTATATAACATCTTGTTTAACCCTAAGTCACCACAATACCTCAAAGAACGGTTTCAATTTCTGCAGCACACCCGGGGTCAGGACATGCGATCATCCAGGAAACTTCACCTCAAATTCCCACCTCATTGCTCACACAGTCCTTCACTGTGAAATCCATTCGCCTGTGGAATTCCCTACCCCTTTCCATCAGAGAGTCTAAATCTTTGGCCATCTTTAAGACAAGTGTCAAAGCCCATTTTCTTGCACGTTGACTCGTTTCCTTCCTTTCATTTCCTAGTTCTCTCCTGATAACTTTGGCTTCATACTGGCTGTTCTATATGTGCTTATCTCCTTTGGTCTTGTTTTAATATTATTATTTATTCATTACGCTCATCTCTCTTAAGGCACTTCTTAACTGTTATAGTATTTTCTGTAGGTTTAAGTAGATATATCTATTTGTTTATGAATCATATTATCATTTTAATTTATTTTATTTATTTAATGTTATGTAATTATATTTAAGTTTATAGTTTGTATTTCATTATCATTTCCACTCTGATTATTTTCTTGTGCACTTGCCTACCCATCTAATCAACTTTCCTCTACCTTTGGGTTGTTTGGAAGAGATCGCTCTTTAGAGATAAAACCGCCCAAGTTGTACATTTACGTGTTTACTTCAGCTACTGTCCTGTAATATTGTTGTTGTTTTAGTGTGCAATAAAGAATATTTACTTACTTACAGAAATTACCGCCATTCAGAGGCCGTTTCATATTTTGGCCGTAGCTTCAATAAGTACCTTCACGGAAGAAAGTGACACGTAACACGAACGATGACTAAGCGCCGACCATAACATACATAACCTCACGACCATATCCCTAATGGGTTAGTCAGAGGCGCACTGATTGTTGCCGTCATGGTGAACGGAACATTCAGAAGTGCTGACTGACGCTCCCCTCCATTGCATTTACGCATACAAGCAAGCACTTGTATGATACCAGACAAAAGACGTTTTTTTCTCAGTAAATAACTTCCGAAGATTGATCATTCTAATTCTAGGATACCAATTCTGGTAAGGCCTTCTAGTTCTAGGTTTGAAATATGTATTATATATTGGGCTTTTTAGGACTTTTAAGAAAATTTATTTGGGCTATTTATTGTGTTGTTCTGTCCGCCTAAAAGTGTCCAGTTGATAATACTACTGCTACTTAGTCGCTGATAGCTTCGACCGCGTTACCGTACTGTAGGCTCTCGTCAGACCTTTTTTTTTTTTTATTAGGGGAAATGCCTTACGCATACCCGTCCACCGGGGGACGGACGGGTTATGTCGGACTCTCCACTGGAAAGGTGGTATGCCAGTGGCCCTACCGACTAAAACCCCTACTACTCCCTCTGATCGTCCGTAGTGGGGTAATACGCCGTATAGCAACGAGGCCGTGTGCGCGTTATCCCCGGACGGAGCCCGCCTGCGGGGCGGGCCGGAAGCGACCCCCCCTTCGTGAGGGGAGGCCAGAAGGGACGGCCGAGGATGTCAAGCCGTCCCTACCAGGCAGCGGTGAACCGTGCAATGCTGGCGGCGGCACCCCCGTACCACGCGCCAGCTGGCCACCGTACGCAGGCCCTACTGGGCCCGCAACCACGAGCCACCCAAAGGGCGGCTCCGCTGCCGTAACCTTCGGTACGGCCCCGCCGGGCCGCGACGCACAGGGGGGATCAGCCTCGGGTTACTGGCCCCCACCAACCGGTTGTGCGCCGCGGCCCCAACCACGCGCCTCAAGGCGCCTGCAGGCCTCGCAGCTCCACGCCGCCCTTACGGGCCGCAGCGGGTGGGTGCTGAGTCCACCACGCTGCCACGCCTGGGTTCTCTTCGCTTCCCGGTGGTGCCCCTACCACCGGTACTAGGCCCCCTCGCCACGCCGAGGCGAGAACCCATGAGGGGGTCTCGTCAGACCTCATATTCAAGCGTCACTTGTACGAGTAACTATTCAGAATGTAGAATTTCGACAGTAACGAACAATTTTAATGGACGACTCTAAGTGCAGCGGTAGGTAATAAACATAACTTAGAGTAACTCTAGCACGTTAACGTTGAGCTTTTTTATTAATAGGTTTGCTATACTATTACTTGTAATTTCTTTCAGATAAACAAAAACAATGAAAACATTTTTTTGATTTACAGCCGTTTATTGTGTCAAATTCATATTTACAATCGTTTACAAGTGAGGTAAATTGGTTTCAAAATCAAGCATAGCTCAAAAATCTGAATCCATCACATTTGCCAAAAGAACAATCAGTTAGGCCAAATGCGCAAACGTCACTCCCAGATAGGTAAGTTCTTATAGGCAAAACCTGTATTTTAGTTGAACTAGGCATCAGTGCTTATCATCCGAGCGAACAATAAGTGTGACTTCAAAACCAAGTACCTACTGGTATTATTATTTCACAAGTCGAGATCGATAGAGATACTTTCTCAAATTATTTATATAAATATATGTATTAGGTATACCGTTTGATTATAAACATCATCAGTTTACAATCTGTCTGGCGACAGTATAACCTGTCGGTGGATTATACACTGTATATAACGTAACATTCTGTATACAATTTAACGCATTATTTCTCAATAGTTCATAACATCGCACACATAAAATTGTGAATCTATGACTTCCATAGAGTTAGGAAACAACTTGTCCGTTCGCCACAAATGACAATGCATTAAAGTCTAAGGTCAACAAGTTGTCATTGGAAATTATACTTCAATTCAATTAAAATACGATTCATGAGCTGTGTCCTCACTTTTAAGCTTGTCAGAACACCCTTTTGGCATTCAATAAAGTTGGTTTTCCAATGATACTGGCAGCTGTCAAAAATGATATATTGGTTGGACTATAGGTGAAAATATAATCCACGTTCTTTGGTATAATCACTTATAACAAACCCTCAAATTTTGGACACAATTGGTTTTTATTGTAAACTCATTTTTGAAACAAGTTTTCCGTTTTTCTTTTGTCCCAACGTAACTTTTGAGTTTTTATACACTGGTAGTCAAAATAATGCAAAAGTTATTTTAAAATATCCTACCTACTTTATGTAATATTTCACTTCTCCTTCAAAGGAACATTTATTGTTATGATTTAATAGGAATGACTCTACGGACTATATGTAAGCACGTTTTTTTGATTACAAATACGTACGAGTACGTAGTTATCATCATACACATCATAAGAATTGCTCCGAAAAAGTCAAACCATCGCAAATCAAGTCAAACTAGATGAAATGAATTCGTCATAATTAGACTCCGTTTTTTTTTATAAAGTACAAAGTAATAAATTCCAAATCCTATACATAATGTTCAAAGTTGTAAACATAGGAATTATGTACAGCTTATAAGTTTACAGCTTACTGAAGTCCGTTTTTACTAGCTTGCAACAGCTACAATACATACAAGTTGTAGTTTCATGTCAATAAAAACAAGATCAACTATTTCTATTGTGTACCTACATAATATCAATAAAATACAACGTAAAATGTACATTAAAAAAGGTTTTTTCATTATCATTATAATTCACGTATACATCACAATAAATAACAAACAAAAAATCAACAAATTTGTACTGCTTGTCTTTCGAAGTTTATAAATAATTAAATGCTTACATTTTTATTCACAGTTACGATCTAAATCAAAATGTAAGCTGCTGTAGGAAAATATTAGGGGAGTTTTATTTTAAAATTGGGTTCCAATGGCAGTTCAATACACCTGTACCGATATTTTGAACTTATATTTTTGTAGATATTCGGCCATAATTATTAAGATCCAGTAAAATTACAGGCTTTAACAATGATGTTTCGTTAAAAAGAGGCAGATAGGTTATGTCAGTACTCAGTAGTGATGATACTTTACAATGATCGGATGATACTTACTTTTATTTTGATTTTTAGTATTTTGCTAATAATCCTTCATAGACAACGTGAATAAACTCAAATAATGACTGTGCATGATTCAGTAAATACGAATAATATTTGACTGCTTAAAAACTATGTTTTTCTGCGTTTTGATCACGTCACATCTTAAGAAAATGTCAGTAAGAAGTGTAATTTTACTGCAGCTGAAGTCCAGGGGCCTTATTGTGATCATTTGACAGCTCAGTTTTAGCTCAGTTTACGTCTTTTCATTTATTGAAATTTGACTCAAACATGCAAATTAAGTTACTACAGCAATGAGGAAAAAATTAACGTTTTTTTACACTATTTACCTACTACACAAAAAATGACTCGCGACGGTAAATAGTTGGGCTTGAGACTGAAACTGTCAGGTTATAAGAGATTGTAATAATGCCCCAGTTCTATTGCTAAAGTCGATGTATTTTCATATCTGTTTATCTACATAAAGTGCTATCCATGAATTCCATCACACAATAAGGGGCTAAGAAGGGGTTGACCAAATGTGTGACATTGTGGGGTCAAAACTATGTCACAACACACTTTATACTTTTTGCGATTTATATTATTCCGTAGTTTCATATGCATACTTGCAATCAATCTATTACTCTCAATCTCCACTTTTATCTGGAAGACGGAGAATCGCAGTAAGTGCGAATGTTCCTGCAACTTTTCTGGGTCCTAATAGGCATGACGACAGTATCAAATAATCAACGATTTGAATACATTAGGGGAAAATACATATTAAAAGGATTTAAAAGACACATTTAGTTTGATTTTAAAATCTGAGATTAATCAGATTTTCGATAAAGTAAAAGGATAAAATACTCCAATTCGCCATTTTGACTCAAACGTCAATCACGCACTATGACGTCACTGTAATGGAAATCAACAAATGTCACTGTCGTATTTCATACAAGTGAGTTTGACAGACACTTGATATTTACATTACAAATACGTCACACGGACGCCATGACACCTGCGAGCGTTTTCGCGCGCTGTTGATAAAATACTAGAATAATGTCCTCAAACTTTGTTAAACTGACCTTTGAAACCGAATTAAAGTTTTTTTAGTATACAATACATGTGTACCTTTATCACGAAAGAAGATTTCAAAATTGTTCGTCATGCCTATTGTGTGGTAACTATTTTAGTATTCGCAAGGATGTTTCTTTCTAATTATGGAGTAATGAAAGTATCAAAACTCTGAACTCTGAAAGGTTCAGGAAAACGTGTTTTTAAAATTTTAAAGTGCAATACAAACATTCGGCACATCACGAAAAGCGTCACACAGATGTGACCACATCATGACAAGAACTGAACTAAAGCAGTCAGAAATTCGTGTGTAGTAATTCATGGATAATTGTTTAACGAATTGCATTTCATTATTTAATATCACCACGCGATCCAAGGTGGCTGATTCATCTTCGTGACGGGCACATGCGTCAGGTTGACCGGCAAGTTCACGAGCGCATACGTCCGGCGCTGGCGACGCAACGTTCGCAAGATTGTGGCGCCGCTGCGGCCGAGCAGGAATGCCGCTGGGATGTTCACATCTAAGTCCATTCTGAAAATGGTAAGCATGACATTATACATCGATATATTATATATTAGTTTTGTGGCCTAGTTAAGCTTACTGAATTGAGCTAGACCATGCCCTGACCGCCGTTTGAGATATATTAGCGCAGGCGTTTGTCATGTTAGAATATTCAATAAAATCAGGAGAATCTTTATTAAAATAGACGTGTAACAGTATACTTTTGAATCTTTAAAGCCTGCCTAATCCATTCAATATGTTAAACCTGCGAAGCCTGGGAGAATACGGGAATAGTTGTTCGTAATAGTACTCCTCCACACAAAAACTACTCGGGATATATGAATGTATTTGTGTGAAATTATGGTGAAGGAATAAACTCGAAACTACACCGATTTCAAAAATGACCCCACAATTGGAATGCTACATGCATACATAACATAAAAACATAAAGGTAAGTAAGAAAGTTTTCTGTAAGAACGACGTCTGTCGGGTCAGCTAGGAGCTAATGAATTAGAATAACAAATACTTAGGCCAAAATATATGTGTAATCCATTATAATTATGTACAATAGACAATAGCCTGCACAAACTTTAGTCCAAACTTCTCTTAAGTTTCTTAAAGTTAAAGTTTCTTTCTTCCTACTTCATCATCATCATCATGTCAGCCGAACGACGCCCACTGCTGAGCATAGACCTCCCCCAAGGATCTCCACAACGATCGGTCCTGCGCTGTCCGCATCCAGCGGCTTCCCGCGACCTTGACAAGATCGTCGTCCACCTTGTGGAGGGCCTGCCCACGGAACGTCGTCCGGTACGCGGACCTTCCTACTTAGTACAAGGTAAATACCGTATTTTTCAATTATTATTTTAAATTACATAACACTTACTTATCATCCACCATCTCTATAAGATGGTCAAACGAGTCATCCCCTTTGTCTATGAATTCCGTAATTATAATCGCCCTCGCACCAGCCTGCTGGGCCTTGGCCGCCTTAAACACAAACGAACACTCTCTGGAAAATACAGATAAATGGTATACAGTACAACTATGTAACTCTTGAATGAAGTGATTGCTCCCCAGGTAGGGCACAAGTGTAGTCATTGTTTATGCACTGAATGTAGTTTTCAAAATTGATGTTCTCCTAGTAAGCCCCAAAACAATTTATTAAAAACTTACCCTCGTTCAGCTAAGGCGATGTTTCCAGAAATATCTTCAACATTTATGAGATCTGCACAGCTGTTCAGAGGCACCGCTGGGACAAGACGAGCATTTTGAAACAGCATACTGCCATTCTGAAATTACAAAATCTATTTTTAGTGAAAATTGTGACCAACCTCTGTCTCATGAGAGTGATGGGTTTTATTTTATTTATGTATTATGGAAAAATGACAGCCAGCTTAATAATAACCTAAAATACTCATTATGATCACTAAGACTAATTAGGCTTAAACTTGTAAAAAATCAGTTTTTTTCTATCATCTCTTTTCATTTACCTAAAATATGGAGATTCAGTTTATAAATAAGACTAACATTATACATATTTAAACAATATTTTAAACAAATGATCAATGAATATCTAGGACATCTTACTACAAAATCATCTGACCCCAAGAAGTCTTGTACTATGAATATCAGAGACTGATATCTGTGAATATTTCTCAGTTCAGACAAATACACCCACACCCGAGTCGATATGATTGTTCACAATGTAATATTTCAAGTTTATTCCATATAATTTAAAACACTAAAATATTTGAACATAAAATAACATCAGACACAGCAGAATTACTTTAGACCATTACACTAAAAACCAAGACATAAAACAAATCATCATCATCATGAATTCCAATGATTAGAGGCCATTTGATATAAGAGAAAAGAAAAGCAAAATACAAAGAAATAAATATACCATGCACTTACAAAGGTGGAACCAAAATCCTTTGCTGGTCTTATTCGGTAAGAATAACTCAACTCAGGTGGGTCCAATATTTCGAAAAATACATCACCAGCAACAATGTCAGCTGACGATGATCCATCATAGAAGTGCAAATCATTAGCTGCAAAAATAAAGATGCCAATATCAATTAATATTCATTCCGTAATGGGTCTTTCCCAATGAGGTAGGCAGAGACCACCTCATTCCAGTTGCTATGATCCTGACACACATCTTGCGCTTCATGAAATATACATTCAAATCGCAATTTCATATCTATATTTACATTCTGATTAAGCTAACTAAATAGAGAATAGAAATTCAAGTTTCTAATTCTAACATATACTGATATTTAATTATAGGATCCTATTGTTTATCACAGCAAAGGATCATATTATTCCTATGTCACTCGCAATAAAGAATTGGATTGAATTAAATGTTCAACAGTAGATTCACAAGGGACATTTGAGTCTTTAACTTTATTTTAACAGGTACTTTTTACAGAACGCTCGATTCCGCAGAGAATTTATTTGATATTCCTATTTTTAAGCCGGATACACTATTGACATCAGATTTGGAATTTTAATAAAATCCTGAACTCTAGAAATATTCAAAATTAAGTTATCATAACCTAAAAGTTAATGTTTCTTACCTCCAGGTAAAACTGATGGAGCTATCATAAATATAATTAAACTGAAATACAAAGGTAAAGACCAAGGTGCTTTTATCACAAGCATGACGAAAACCCAACGAAAACCCTAAAAATTATTATAAATCGATACCTATAATCTTCAAAACAATGTCTTTGACACTGACATTGACGTCTGACGTTTTTTTTTTTTTAATTTATTAAGGCATTGGCGACTGGGCCATCAGCCAAAAAGCAAACTTAAAAATTACCAATACAAAAAACTTGAGATTAAGTAGTAGTTATTCTATTCTACACATTACTACAAAAATTATACAAATCAAAAGTAACTATATTGCTAGTATGTACAAAAACTTAAAAATAACTGATAACTTAACATGGTGATCAATCAATTCAATCGCACATTGAAAATACAGAAAGGAAAACAAATAAAAATTAAATTCGCCCGAAGGTATTAATTATGAAACAATATACAATAAAATACAATTCAGTGATACACAGTAGTTTTTGTGTATTATTAGGCAAGTTCCCCTTTACAATATTTAGCGCTTGAGCTATTAATAGTAGACGTTGAATAGCAAATTGAGGACAAACAAAAATTAAATGATCGAGATCACAAAAATCAGAGTCACAATGTGGACAGGAAGGACTTTCTAGGAGATTAAGACGATGTAGATGTGATGGAATTCTGCTATGACCGATTCTTAAACGACTTATTGTAGCAGAAAAAGATCTACCCAAGAATTTTGGGCTTTTTTCAAACCACGCTTTAGTGGAAGGTTTAACAGCAATTTGTTCCAACCATTTACCTTTAATAGCCCTGGAGTTAGTAAGGCAAATATCCCAACGTTTATACATATTGTTTTTAATAAAAATGTACAAATCAGTGAAAGGGACTTTCAAATCACAAATATTCAGATTAGCAGAGGATTTAGCAAGAGAGTCTACTAACTCATTGCCTAGTATACCCGAATGTCCAGGCACCCAGGTAAATTCTACTTGAATATTGACCTTTTTCAAAATATTAACAAGGTTTTTAACTTCATAAATTAAATAATTAGCAGAGGCATTAAAAATACTGACGGATAAAGCTTGCAGCACGCTCATCGAATCACATAAAATCAAAATCTTTCGTGAAGTTGTTAAATTAATTTGTACATATTTTAGTGCATAGAAGATACCCAAAGTTTCGGCTGAGAAAATAGAAAAATGATCGTTGCATCCGTACACCCTCCCTATTTTGTTAGATGCGTCATAAAAGGCAAAACTTGTTCTACTATCAGTTTTAGAACCATCGGTATATATTTTTACAAAATCAGACTTATGGCTAAGGTATTCTAGAAACTCAAACTTATTTTTAAAATGAGTAATGTTGACAAATAAATCTTTAATAGTACAAGCGTAATCGAAGTTGAAACATGGTAGTAAACTAGACCAATAAACAACATCCTGGAATTCAAAATTTAAGTAGGCTATGGCGTGAGCCAACGAAGTAGTAACAATTAAAGGAGTCACATTAAAATTAGGGTATACATAATTTTCTAAATATTTTACTACAATGTCATTGTCCCGGCTGACTAGTTTAAGGCAATATTTATCTGTTATATAACTTCTTCTTACGCTTAGAGGGACGATTCCTGACTCAACTTCCAAAGAATTTATAGGAGAAGACATTAGAGCTCCAGTTATGATACGCATGGCTCTATTCTGGATTAAATCTAATTTACGTAGTAAGTTATTGGTTGCTTCACCATAAAAGATACAACCATAGTCAAAATGACTACGGACAGTTGTTATATACAACAGTTTAAGTATTTTTGGATCAGCTCCCCATGATACGCCACACAGGGATCTCATAATATTTAACCCTAACTCGGCTTTTCTAGCTATGTTTTCTGTGTGAAGTTTCCAGGACAAATCTGACTCCAAATAAATTCCTAAATATTTGACACAGGAACTAATTGATATTACAGAACCATCGAACATAATTTTGGGTTGATACGGTATAGTATGTTTAGAAAATATTACAACAGAGCTCTTATTTATGTTAACTTCTAACTTGAGACAGTTATTTAGGATGTTATGTAAGATGTTAAGGCAACTATTGATGAATGATTCAGCTATTTGAAGATCATTACTAGTACTATAAATGACTAGGTCGTCAGCGAAAAGTAAATACTTGATACTATGAGGAAGTTCATGCATCAAAGTCACCAATGATAAAACAAAAATTAAAGGTGAAATAACGGACCCTTGAGGTGTGCCTTTAGAAGTAAATTTTGGCCCGTACAAATTGTTATTTATTTTAAGTAGTACTCTGCGGTTGTGAAGAAAGTTAAATATCCACTTCAATATAGTCCCAGGTAAACCTAATGAATGCAAACTTTGTACTAAAAATCTGTGATCGATGTTGTCAAAAGCGCCTTTAATATCTAAAAAGACTGCTAAGGTAAAACCTTGATTTTGAAACCCATTTTTGATGTCTCCAATGAGGCAGCCTAGATTTTCCATTGTACTTTGGCCTTTACGAAATCCATACTGGTTTTTAGGGATGAGAGAGTTATTTTCCACAAACCATTCTAACCTATTTTTGAGCATGGTTTCAAATATTTTTGAAAAACAGGAAGTCAATGAAATTGGTCTGTAGGAATCAATATTGTTGGCGTCTTTATAAGGTTTTAAAATTGGGATTGTATGTTGAATTTTCCAAGAGGGGGGAACGCAGACAGATGTCCAAAGTAAATTAAAAATTGATAATAAAATAGACTTAGCTATAGAAGGTAGCTTTCTTATGACCAGATAAGGAATAAAATCTGGACCTGGAGAACTGTTGCGTTTGTTTTGAAGGGAAGCGTCTAATTCGCATAATGAAAACTGTTTAGTCAACCAGAGCGCTGCTTGAGACCCGCTAGAGGAAAAATAACTTTCTAAATCTAGAAATAAATTATCATTTACATCATTGGTATTCGCAATTTTGTTTAAAAATTCCATGGCTATTGCAGGATCATCAAAAAATTTATTATTTTTAGTTTGAGTAGTTTTTGAGAATTTGAATCTACGGATATGGTCCCAAATTATTTTAGAAGATGTCATACGGTTAAATGTAGAACAAAGATTGAACCATGATATTCGCTTCTGTTCAGCGATTGTTTTTTTCTTTTTGGCGTCAAACTGCTTATAAATTAAGTAATTAACTAAAGTTGGGTATTTTTTATATGACAATAATGCTATTTTCGCTTTTGTTACTGCTTCTTCACATGAACTGTTCCACCAAATGGTAGCTTTTCTATTTTTACGTAGGTCAGCTCTAAATTTTTTACGTCTAGGGACGGAAGTCAAAATTTTTGTCAATATTTCCATAAAAGTGTCATAATCTTTTAGAGGATCACCTGTTGATAAAAAGAGTGAAAACTCATCTTTACATTTATCAGAAAAGTCTGTCCAATCTATTTTGTTCCAGTTCACTTTGGAGAGAGAGATATCAGATTGTGAACCAACTGAATCAGAGGCCGAGGGAGTTTCTATTTGATTAAAATGACGAGATTCATTAAACAGCATTTCTATAATTACTGGATAATGATTGCTACTTAGCGGATCATCAGCAACTGAGAAGGCACAGCTTGAGCTTAACGAAGGCGATACAAAAACTAAATCCAAAATGTTACCTGTTTGCCCGTGAGGTGCCAGAGTGGTTAAATCGTGGTCATTCAAACATACTAGATTATGGGATTCTGCAAAGGAGTGGATGATATTGCCTCTTCTATCATTGTTTCTGGAGCCCCAAGAAGCATGATGACCATTGAAGTCTCCAACTATTAGAAAATTATTTGAGTCAATTTGATTGAAAACACTGGACAATTGATTAATATGAAATTTACCATTCGGCGGCGGCGGGCAGTAAACAGCTAAAATGTAAAGTTTAAAAGAATTAAAGTTGACATGTAATAAAATATTTTGGAAATTATAACTAGAATTGGTTTGAATTGTTTGAAAGTTGTAACAGTTTTTTACAGCAATTGCTACACCTCCATGAGGCCGATCAGAATCCTGCCTTATGATAGTGAAACCAGGAATTTTTAGAGATTTTATGCAAGTGAGCCAAGTTTCATTTAAGACTATGACATCAAAATTTAAATTTGAGTTAGCAAGAAAATGTTTAAATTGATCTAGTTTTGGTAAGATGCTACGGGAGTTCCAGTGAATGATATTTAATTGCCTATTAAAAACTTTTGAACCCATTTTCAGATAGAAAAGTTTTTAATAAGTGACTCCTTTATTGATTTAGAACAAATGTTGTTACCTGTCTGATTTGCGCCCGATTGCACTTGTGACTTCAACAAATCAACTAATGTTTTAATTATTACATTCAATACAGTGTCAGAATTTAAAATGTCTGTAATTAAAGCCCTCCCTTGAGGGGACCTATTTGTAGGAGAAGGGACAGGATTCAGGGGATTTGAAGAAACTGGGGGATTTTGGAGAGTAATTTTGGGAGGTTGTCTGGCAACAATCGATGAATATGTTTTGCGGGCTATTTTGTTCCTTACTTCATCCATTTTCGCTGACTTCACAGGACATTCTCGCGACACTGCTACGTGGGGGCCATTGCAATTAGTGCACTTGACATTGTCCTTGTTGTTGCATTCAGTGTAGAAGTGATTTTCACTGCAGATCGAGCACACTTGTTTACTTTTACACGTGCCCTTGCTATGACCGAATTTGTAGCAGCTGAAACACTGCAGAATAGGCCGAATATATTCCAAAACGTCAAACCATAAGTGGTCAAAGGTAACATGATCAGGTCGCACAGTTGACTGGAACGTGAGTAAAACCAGTTGAAGAGGGATGAGGGATCCATCAGCTGATTTCTTCATGAATCTTTTCACACCGATAATTTGGGATTTCGATTTTAATGATGTCAAAAGCTCCTCTTCTGTTAATTCAGTTGGGACCCTAATAAGACCTTGGCATTCAATATTGTCATAAGGGATTCTTGCTGTCCATTGGTTTCTAGCTAGAAGATCATTATTAAGCAAAAAAGAATTGGCGTCTTTCATGTTATTGAAAAAGATTTTTAAGAATGACGGTCCTGTTTGTTTAATGTGCGCAATGCCTGAAATGTTTCTGAGCATACTGTTGACTTGCAATAGATTGAACTTTGAACTTGAGTTTTCTCTGGTGACTAAAATAGGATATTGATTCTTGAATTCTTCTCTGTATATTTTGTTGATGTCCTTGAACAGACCACGTTTGGTTGAAATGAATTTAGTTGGTTGTTTGCTTACAGGTCCTTGATCGTCATCTTTAGTTTCCTGATATTTCCGTTTAATCGTCTCAGAATGGGAGAACTCCATGGGAGAGCCTCCGCCGTCGCTTGTTTTACCCATCTAGCCGGTGCTTGGTAAAAATAGGGCTTTTAAACTGTTTATGAAAATATTTTTCATAAAAGGCGCCTTTAAAATTTTCCCGCCTAAACTGACGTCTGACGTCCAGCTGTTTTTTTTTTTTGGTGCGTTCTAATACGAGAAGTGAAGAGTTTAGGGAAAAACATCGACCCCATACAAAGAGACAGAACTTAAGAGAAAAATACAGGAATAGAATAGTGATTTTTAAAGCTACAGGTACACATGCTCATTAGCAGCACGAGAGCATGCTGCTATAAAGCAAATGCTACTTAGTAGCATGTGTGTTGAACCATTGCTAATAATGAGCATGCTCATTTTAAGCGTTCTATGGGCACGCGCGGGTGGAATGGGCCGTGCTTTAGGCACGTGTGAACAGGTTTGCATATGAGCATACTAGTTAAATCAGTGTTACCAACCTTACTGTTTCAAAGTGTATCTCTTGGATAGAAGTATCAGGTACGCCTCCCTGCTCGACACACTGGAGATTTTTTCAACGTTGTTAGAGAGGGACCTATGGACGAGAAAACCCACCCCACCCTGGGACTGTTGGTCGCCGCCCGCGCAGAAGTACAGATGGTGGCCGGAGCCCAGTATGTGCTTCGTGAGCATAAATCGTATATCATTTTAAGGCATTTGTCAACGGAGAATATGTTCGCAGATATTCTCACCAAACCTTTACCGTGTGTAAGACATGAGTTGTTAAAAATGCGTTAGGAATAATATCATCAGTTGAGCTATGCGACAAAGCATGAGTTAAGGGGGTGTCATGCTGTATCAACATAGATGCAGCTGCCAAATAGAACTAAGAGTAGTTTTGTATCGTTTACTTTTGTTCTGATGTCATGGCTGTCGCATTGTGATGTACTCCAAATAAACACCTATTTAATAATAGTCCGCGTATAGGTTGGCAAAAAAGTCCTGAAAGGGAACGTCTCGTAAATCACGTCTAGCTAGTACATGGTGTGTCAAATCTGTTTATCAGAGATCGTTTATTAGTGTATTCAGGTGTTTTCTTCAAGTTAAACTAATAAAGAATCGTGTAAAATCAAGATAAATCTTCGAAAAATAGAAAAAACAATCCTCAGCGCCACTAGAGAAGTCATAATAGTCATAATGAAGTATTCAAACGTTGTTTAGCCGAGCACGAAGCTGAGGAAGTTTTATATAAAATAAACGATGATTAGACCAGAACGGCAGAAATTAATGGTATGTGGTGGTTTTATTTAATCAACCACGCGTGTTTTAACTTAGTTGTGAAGTAACTATCAACAAACGAGTGATATTTTACGTTGAAATGTGAATACCTATTTTGACGTTTGTTTACAAAAAAACAATTTGTCAAGTTAGCACATCTAAGTGATTTTGATACTTTAATATTGATTTTATTTTTAAAATTTCATTTCAATTTTCTAGGCAGCGGCTGCGCCAGCTTTTGAGAATATTTCTCCCAAAGATAGGAGAAAATCATGATCACACGTTATAATTATTAAATAGAGAAGGAATAATACCAACGCGGACAAACTTCAAATGAGCAAATCGACAGGTAATCATAAGCCTGCGTGACTCATGGGAACAAAGTGAATGTTAGAATTTTGGAGAAGGGTCGAGCCAAGCCATGGATGAAGATTTTTTTTACTTTAATTAAAATTATTAAATTATGATTTTGCTAGTTTCTCCTTTTATTTCTTTACTTGGTAGTAGAAAAACGTCCGGATAATGTGGTTGTATGTGGTGGGTGGTGATCGACTGTATTGGTGCCACCGCCATTCCATTTTTACCACCAAACGGTTCCCCCTATTGACCTGTTGTGTCCCGGTGGACGGACTACCACTCCTACCTGGCCTTTCAGCCCAGAGGGAAAAGCAAACCTGTTATACAAGTGTCTGTATGACTACTTTTCGAAATCGACTAAATAATGTGGAATTAAAGAAATGTAAGGCGTTTTCCTAGTAAAACGCTATAAGAATAAGAAAATACTGAACTAGATTAGGGGATGACGTGATGCATTGGCGCGACTCAAATAATTGGTATCTATTGGCGTGAACTTCGTTCATGGACAACGACTAACTAGATAACCAATCTATCTAAAAAAAATATTTGAATAAGTCAATTATCAAAACCGTTTGTGTCGTAGTCTACGGGGTGACCACATCGACGATGGTGGCGCCCCTATTAATTTCACGACTTTTTTGCCAGGCTGTATTTTACTTTACCACAAATAACCCCAACATATGCAGACTAAAGATAATAATGTGAAGTGGTAATAAGTCAAACTAATTAAAATATAGGTAGTTTTTAGGTCTAGTAGGGTAGATAGGTAGACTGAAGTGAAAACTGGTAAATCTACCAAAAAGTTGAATTGTCATGTCTAATGTATAGGTTGGCAAAAAAGTCCTGAAAGGGAACTAAAAAATATTATCACTGGCAATAGTCCCGCTGTCACTTGTCAATCACGTCTAGCTAGTACATGGTGTGTCAAATCTGTTTATCGGAGATCGTTTATTAGTGTATTCAGGTGTTTTCTTTATGTTAAACTAATAAAGACTCTTGTAAAATCAAGATAAATCTTCGAAAAAGAGAAAAGCAATCCTCAGCATTACTAGAAAAGTCTTCATGAAGTATTCAAACGTTGTTTAGCCGAGCACGAAGCTGGGGAAGTTTTATATAAAATAAACGATGATTAGACCAGAACGGCAGAAATCACTGGTATGTAGTGGTTTTATTTAATCAACCACGCGTGTTTTAACTTAGTTGTCGAGTAACTATCAACAAACGAGTGATATTTTTGTTGAAATGTGAAAACCTATTTTGACGTTTGTTTGCAAAATACGATTTGTCAAGTTAGCACATCTAAGTGATTTTGATACTTTTTTACTGATTTTATTTTTTAAATTTAATTTCAATTTTCTAGGCAGCGGCTGCGCCAACTTTTGAGAATATTCCTCCCAAAGATAGTAGAAAATCATGATAACACGTTATTAAAATAGAGAAGGAATAATACCAACGCGGACAAACTTTAAATGAGCAAATCGATAGGTAATCATAAACCTGCAAGATGAAGTGACCGTACAAAAGCAGCATGAATGACTCATGGGAACAAAGTGAATGTTAGAATTTTGGAGAAGGGTCGAACCAAGCCCTGGATGAAGATTTTTTTTACTCTAATTACTCTGATTAAAATTATTATATTATGATTTTGCTAGTTTCTTCTTTTATTTCTTTACTTGGTAGTAGAAAAACGTCTTGACAATGTGGTTGTATGTGGTGGGGATCGACTGTATAGGTGCCATCGCCATTCCATTTTTACCACCAAACGGTACCCCCTATTGACCCTGTTGTATCCCGGTGGACGGACTACCACTCCTACCTGACCTATCATCCCAGAGGGAAAAGCAAACCCGTTATATGAGTGCCTGTATTGTATGACTACTTCTAGGAATCGACTAGATAATGAGAATTTAAGAAATATGAGGCGTTTTCCTAGTACACCGCTATAAGAATAAGAAAATACTGAACTAGATTAGGGGATCACGTGATGCATTGGCGCGACTCAAATGATTGGTATCCATTGGCGCGAACTTAGTTCAGGGACAACGACTAACTAGATGGCCATTCTCTCTAAAAAAAATATTTGAATAAGTCAATTATCAAAACCGTTTGTGTCGTAGTCTACGGGGTGACCACATTGACGATGGTGGCGCCCCTATTAATTTCACGACTTTTTTGCCAGGCTGTACCTATGTTTTCTTACAGCGCTTCTAGCTCCTGTTCTCCAGGTTTGTAAGAAACAAAAAAAAAAAATGTTCATCAAGTGGGCTTAATATCTAGCTCCTGTTCTCCAGGTTTGTAAGAAACAAAAAAAAAAAAAATGTTCATCAAGTGGGCTTAATATCACTACAGGACAGGCTGTGCGTCATGTTAGAAACAACGCGCTGTTGTGCAACAACGTCATTTAAGTTGAGCGTCACCAGTCGCGTGTTGCGCGTCAATTGTTGCCTAGTGGAAACACGGCTTTAGATTCACATGACACATTAGTGTTTTATGGTGAAACTTAACCAACAATGACGTGGCCCGTTTGGCACATTGTCTTTGGATGAGAAAATCCCTGAAATCATTGTGAAACTGGCCACAGACTAAAGTCAGACCGCTCCATTTTACGTAAAATTCTTAACATTAATAATGGTTATTTTATACCTTTTTGCTCTAAATACAAGTCATTTTACAGATTATTTAGGCAAAATAGAAAATGTTACAATGAATGAATATTTGAGGGTTCTTTCGTAATTTCGTGTTTGCAATTTTGTGTTGAGTTTTATTTCTTTGAAGAATTTATTTTATGCTTATGTGAAATGGAGTTTGTAAGTCGGGGCCTGTCAGTAGAGAAAGTTGCTTTACGAACTATTTTACCCTCAAAACGTGGAAAATTTAGAACGTCTGAAGTTTATTGAGTGATTAATTTTAATAAACTACCTATCAACCCTGACTTTGACTGTCTTTTTCATTTCTTGAGTTACGCTCAGCACATTTGATAAACTTTTTTTTTTATATTAATCATAGCGAGGATATTCTGCAAATTTAAACTGGAAATGCGTTTGCATGTAAACATTAAAATAGCAGTATTGTGTTTTGAAATGTTTTGTGGAGTTGTTGAGATAACATCATTTTATAATATGCCCTTGAGTCATTATGTCATTATGACGATATGTCAGACGAAAAACTACTTAACTTAATTTGATAACAATATGTTTTTCGAATATCGCTGCGGAACCTTACCTTATTTGTTTACCGACAACCACCATGCTTGCCGTTTGAGAACCTGGAAAGATACCCGTGGTTAATCACGGGTATCTTTTTGTGTTCTCAAACTCTATAAATAATTTCGCCGTCAGAAACATACTCGTGTGTAATCTTAATTGAGAAAATAGAGCCGCGTGAAAAACCACGAACATGTCAGTATTTCAATATTTACTACCTACTTGACTTTACATTGTATGTATGAATAGCAGGCTGTAATACAGGCTACTACAAAAAAGGGCGAGTGATTTAGAATAAAAGTGATGAATTGGGAAAATTATTTAAAGGGTGTGCAACCCTGCAGAAATGTCAAACAGATAAAAGTACATAAATACGGGACGAGAAATATTTGTTTCCCATTGACTATTCGGCTTTTGAGAAGTTCTTCTATTACACCGTATTTGTGTAGGTAATCGAAAAGTTTTAAAGTTTATCATTTCATGTTCTTACTAGGACTGACGAGATATCAAATTTGTCGCCTGCATTTGCTCAGTGAGTGGATTTAAACCTGATAAAGTTTATTTTGATCGTATGAATTCCTCGTAAACTATTATTTAATGGAAAATACATTGGTAAATATTTGCGGATGTTTAGAGACCGTCTAAGTTCCTCCACCTCAAAGTGTTTCATCGTGTTTTAGAGAAACGGTTATTTTTATTCTACATAAATTAATACAGGAAAGACTTGCAAATAGTTGAAATCCACTGTTAAAACCTCAACTCTGGTGTAAATGAAAGTAATTTGAAATAGTTATTGATTGATAGTGCATTACTCACTTAAACCGAGGTTTATAAAGCTATTAACAGTTTAAATTTGTCTCACACATGTGAGGCTCAGCTGTGAAATAATGGTCAGCTTATTCAATAGTATGGTCTACAAATTGAGCAGTTTAACACTAGTACTTTAGACAGAGAACTTCAACAAAGGACAATGCCTGTTGAAGTAGGTATAGGCCAGTCTAGATAAGCTTCAATAGTGAATTTATTACTACTGTTTAATTGGACTCATTTAATTCTTAAATTATATTAGAATTAAATGACATGATAGTTCATGTAAACAGTATTTGTTTACATGATAGAGGTATAGTTTTTATGATACATCTTTGAAGATTCATGATTTTTAACTCCAGACACTTGCTAGGTTTTGAAATGGGACGGCTGCTTTGTTGAGCAATCTCTCTCAATGTGTGTTGCTAAAGTGGTAAACTTCATATATTGCTGATTGGATGCATCTTCTGTGATATTTATGCTTTATCTAATCATCACCTTCATTGTAGGACTCAACTAAATGCTTGCAATGGATACTTCAATGGACTTGCAGACTGAAGACGGGACAGAGCATTTGAAGTCACGACCATACCAGAGTCAGCTAGAAGAAATTGCTATCAGAAAAAACACCATCATACATTTGCCCACAGGTTAGGTGTTTTTAGTATTTTTAATTTAGTCTGTGTTCTACCTACCTATGGACAGAGTACAATTGATAGCATGATGATGTGTATGTGGTGCCAACTAAGGCCTTGTTTTTCACCTGGTCCACTCCATGCTGTAGGTACAATCTTACTATAATATTATAAATGTGAAAGATTGTATGTGTGGATGTGCCGTGTTGCTCTTTCACGTAAAAACTACTGAACGGATTCAGATGAAATTTTACAATGGCATAGCTTGTACATCTGAATAACACATAGGCTACGATAAAAAAAAATAACACGTTTTTTTTCTCACTCAAGTCCACGCGGATGAAGTCGCGGGCGGCCGCTAGTAATATTATAAATGTGAAAGTTTGTATGTGTGAAATATTACTTTTTTTCATTCTTAAATCCACGCGGACGAAGTCGCGGGCGGCCGCTAGTAAATAAATAAATATCATCCGTCATTTCCCCACAGAGTCAACACTCTCGGCTAGCCAAAAATTAGCCACATTTTGTTACTCCATAATTCATTTGGTATAATCATATTATGTTTCCGTATTTACAATGGCATACTCTTAAGATTGCAGAATCTTATTTCACATAATTTTATTGCATACAATTTCACTGGACAGATTATTAATATAGGATAATTTCATTTGGAATAATTTCATTAGGTATAATGAAATTCAAATAGCATCGTTTTTTAACTTATATATAACTATAAAAGTACTGTTTTAAAATTAATAAAGATCCATGACAGTAATGTATTGCTGCAAAACCGACACCATGTACAAGTAGTCTCGTGTGCCCTACCTACTGTGTGTGTTATTTATTTCTGCCATCCTAGATAACAATGCTATTGATTGTGGTCAGAAAATAAATGTTACAATATTTTCAGTTCATTGTACTGAGGCCTTCACATGAACATGAACCTTTCTCACCTCAACCATCAATGATTCTAAACAATGTTTCATTAGCTACCTTTGACCTTCATTTTTTTTATAATATTACTAAAGAACCTTTGGCAAGCTAAATAAAAAAGTACCAGTTTTAACGAAATCAGTCATTAAGGCATGGATTTTTAAGATATAAAAGATGAAGAACTTTTTAGTTTTGACCTATATTTTAATCGTAATTTCATATGAAACGAAACAATATTATAAAACTTCCACAATAGGTATTCTATAGTTTGACAGTTTTTGGGAAAGCAGTGCCTTGGATGAATCAATGATGGATGGAAATAAAATAATTCTCTGTCAACATGGTTTGCTGAATGAAACATCATTTTAGAAATAAGCTCACCTGAATTTTTGCTTGCTTAAAAAAACATTTACTATTGGAACTTTGTGTATGGAAGATTAGCATAAAGCACAGGTTGTTAAATTGTTACAGGATCAGGCAAAACATTCATAGCCATCCGTCTGATTAAGCGGTTCAGGGCTGCTCTACAGATGCCATGGGGTCAAGGTGGCAAACGCACATTTTTCTTGGTGAACACAGTACCATTAGTTGTGCAACAAGTAAGTAAATGACTTTCAAAGTTGTTCTAACGTTGTCTGGACATGCCTATCTTTCTACATGAAAAAGTTAGTTTATCGTTTTTATTGAGGGCAGATATCAAATTGAAGAAAATAAACCTATAAATAGTTAAGTAATACATATTAATATGTTTATAACTTTTCCATATGGAATTTGGGCTGGCACAAACAGTCTTCACATAACAATAAATGAAGGTTTTGCATTACAACAAAGAATGTATTATGTGTTATACACATTCATCGGCTAGCAGCTTGCTGCAATGCTGTGTGTTTTATTCAACACAATATAGTTTGTTATTACAATGTTTTGCTCTTATGGCCTAAGTATAGCTTTCTCGATAAATGTGCTACCCAACACAAACATATTGTTTAAATTCTAACCAGTACTTCCTGAGATTAGCGCGTTCAATCAAACATAATATATGAACTTATTGGTTTCATAATATTAGTAAATAAAAATAAAATACATATAACAGGCCTTTATTGCTGCCAGTTTTGACATTTATAATCAGTTAAAACAACTTATCGTTTTATTCCCCCTCAGCTAGTCCTAAGACCTCTCAATATTAGTAAAGGTATATTTTGTTTATTCAAAATAAGAACTGAGTTAGTAACTCTAGTTGCGGTTGACTGTGCGGAATGCACAAACGGAACTGCATGCTTATGTTTGTTAGTGTGTTGTAAAATGACTCATTCCAAATACCAAGTGTGACAAACTTACAAAGGGCCATTCAATATTGAACTAATTCTTGCCCCTTTCATAGTAGAGAAAGATAACAAGTTTACTCCGACACAGTCAGTTTAGTGTTTAAGTACAAGTCACGTACAACTCATTTGAAAGTTCAAGTTGAATGAAAACGAATTAAGTCTACAAACTCGTCAACCCATCATGGTTTTTCGACGGCGACTTCGTCCTCGTGGACTTTAGTTATTTGAAAAGTATCTTTATAAATTGTAGCCTATGGGTTATTCTTATGTATAATACTGTAAAGTTTCATCCGAATCGGTGCAGTAGTTAATACGTGAAAGAGCCATACTCACAAACTTTTAGTAGATAGGATAAGAATACCAGTCTAGGTTTCGGGCGGGGATCGAACCAGCGTCTTCCGCATACTCTGATGCACTTAGCTACTGAGACCCTAACAGACCGCCGAATCTTTCTGGTGTATTTTTGATAGTAGGCCAGGGTTAGTCATTAATGATTAAGGCAAGTAAGTACCTCTCAATATCTCTGGTACTAGCAATTAAGATAAATTTTCATCATATTTTTTGACAAGATAATTCACTTTTTCCAAAATAGACGCGAGAACCAAGAACGAAACTATTAGAAACAACCGACCTTCGTTAAAACCACCTTTTTGTGTTTTAAAGGTCATGCTCAGAACAGATTAGTCAACATTTTATGTTTTTAAGAATTTATACATAACGCGTATGAATAACTTCATAAAAAAACGTCACACTTCACGTCTTCTTCTTCACGTCTACACGTGTTACCGTCTAGTAACAGTAACACTTATGCGGGAGTTAAGTTGATTGAGGTTTTTGTTAACAATATCGGCAATATCTTTTTGACTGACTGAACATCTTGATTATGGTATCGATGTTTTTCACAGTTTGTGCAGAAGCCGGCCAACTTTGGCAGTAATTAATCATGCATTAGCCAATGCATTAAATAAAAGTTATTTTCGAACTGCTATGTTATACTTTACAGGTCGCTTACTGTATACGAAAACGAGTTAAACATGTTTAGTTTATTTTGTTGTGGTACCATAAAAAAGCCAGAATAATGCCCCATTTGTTGAAGTAAGACCAAAAACAAAGTAGCTGTATAATATCAGCAGAGTAATGCCTAACCAGTACAAATCTACTGGCGACACCAATTACAAATACAAAATAATGTTTACAAACTAGATGTTACATTGTATTACATGTTTACAATTCAGCTATAGAACACTGCTTATAGTGGCGGTTACTGTGTACGTTTTGGCCGTGGTACCCGCCCTGCCATGTCTAGAAAGCAACCAATCAACAGCCACTCGATGTCCACTGCTTTTAGGGTTCATGATCTCTCGGTTTTTTTATTTTCTCGGGTCTCGAGAGTTTTCTAGCCTAATTTCTTGAGTCGAGAAATGTTCATTCGGCAGGTTCAGGTTTCCTGAAATTGAACACACTCTTTCACCATTATTTGAAGTAGGCTTATCTTGAAGCAAACCCTTTTACATCGAATTCAGTTTTGGTGAGTTCTCCCCAGTCTGTTTCAAAAGGTAGAACTCTTTCTCCCTTACTTCCCTTTTTTCTTTTTCCTTTCTTTTTTTCTTTTCTTTCTTTCTTATAGACTTTGACAGCTCCATCGCGCTTGTCTTCTCATTTCCTAATTCATGGACTCATATGGTTTCTCGAGTTCTTGACCCAGCTTAACGATTTACCTGGAATTTTCGAACCGAAATGAACCTTAACTGCTGTAGATAGTTGTCGTCCATATATTTTTAGAGCGGCCTACATTCACTGAAATTTTGCGAACTTTATCAGGTCATACGTCCATTAACAAATGGTCTCACGCTGCGTTTGGTGACCTTGAGCTTTCCTGTGAGACCAATAGTATAGCACGGAACCCGTAGTAGTAAGTTAACACTGGTCATATTCTCTGGTTGTGTACTTAAACTTATCATTATACTATACACTGCAACCCGCCCTGACTTCGCATGGATGCAATGGGAGGTTATTGTACATATAAACCTTTCTCTTCGATCACTATATCTATTAAAATACCCCACATCAAAATCCGTTGCATGGATTTAAAGAATGAAGCATACATAGGGACAGAGAAAGCTACTTTGTTTTATACTATATAGCGGTCATGAACAGGATGTGGGCCTTACCAGAGACCATTTGGAGACTTGAATATTTTTCAGAAAGACGTTCAATAATCGTAGTTCTCAATGCTGTATTGTATTGGTAGGCATTTTGGGTTGGGTTAAGGATATTTTAAGTTACATTTGTTTTAATTCGTTGTTTTTTCTAGAAAAAAGTAATCGAGCGGTTATGTCCAGTAAATGGTGTCGGAGCATACAGTAGCGAGGACCAGGTAGATTACTGGGACAAAAGGAAATGGGACTTCGAATTAACAAAACATCAGGTAACATAATTTATTACTTACTTCTGTTTCAGTAAAATGTTTTTGCTAGATACTGAGGCGTGAACTTAACTCTTAGTGTCACTTAATGCAATTCAATCTGTTATGTAATAGTACTACAAAAAAACAACAAAACACTTGTATGTGTGTCGAGTACAAGTTTGTTGTTAAGGGAATAAATAAATAGCTTTTTTACAGAAAATCTAACTCATAATCTTTCTTCTTTATGTAAAATTTATATCAATTTACCTGCTTAAATTTCTGAGTTACAGCGATTTCAAATCATGGTACCTACGTCAAATCTTGTTTTAAAACAAAAATGATTCATGTCTCAGAAGTTCAGCAACTTATGCTCATTTTATAAACAAAACTTCTAAACTATTGTTTTTGCTGAACAAAAGTTTTTGTAAATGCCTTGTAATAATGCCCTCGTAAAAAAGAATTGCCAGTACCACTATCTCTGGGCTGTATGATATTTCTGATTGACCAAATGTGTAACAATGAGAACAAATGATCACACATTTTCATCATGTCCTCAGGTGATAGTGATGACCAGCCAAATTTTATGCGACATGATAACTCATGCGTACATCAAAATTGATGACATAAACTTATTGATATTCGATGAGTGCCACCACGCCGTCGATGACCACCCCATGAGAGTTATCATGAAACATTTTGATAACTATCCAGTGGATAAGCTTCCTAGAGTGCTCGGTATGTTACTATTATTTCACTCATTTTAAACTATTTCAGATTATTACACTACTTAGCCTCAAATAAAATAAAATTGTATGTTGTGTGGTTTAAAGGAACATAAGTACCAAACAAGCTCTAAATCTAAATATTTTTTCAGAAAGTACTTAAGTACTTTAACGGTTAACCGTTTCACACAAAAATCTGTAGGTAATTGAATTCTATCATTTATAGAAGTGGAAATAAAAGCTATCTAACAAAGCTAGATTTTGGCTTCATCGCTAGAGTTTGAAGTAGACACGTCAAGCGTATCATAGCAGTTGATATGTGTTTATCTGGCCACTGCATAGGAGCTCCAACACGTATGTACATTGTACAGGTAAACACTATAGTAAAGTTCCTATCTCCTTTAGTTAAATGAATGACCTTCACATTAATTTTTCAACTGCTCAACTGCTATGTTATGCTTCACGAATGGCCCACTGTGTGATCAACGGCAGGACCGGCTACCCATTTCCAATCATTCGTACTTGCACTATTGCAAAGAACTCTTTTAGCAAGAGCAGGACACAAACCTGAAATGGGTAGCCTGTTGTGCCGTTGACTGTACCAATCGATTTTTTTAGTGAAATTGTTCTTCCGTTTTGAAGGTTGAAACAATTTTCAAAACTGTCCTCAAAAACTAACCTTTGAAATGTGTTATAGGTCTTACTGCAACGCTGCTAAACGCAAATGTGACCATTGGTAAGGTGCAGGCCACACTGCGTGACCTGGAAACAACCTTCCATGCCACCATTGCAACCGTCAACGAATTGGGAGAAGTCCTAAAGTAAGTACCCATTGTTATTTGAAGTTAACGATATTCTTGCGTATATTCCTAGGCGTTTAGGTCCTTTATCGAGAACTCAACATTTGCATAATGTATTCTAAGAACACTGTGTGTGGCAGTGGGCGGGGCACATAGCACCAAGAACTGATGGCCGTTTGGGCCGAAAAGTCGAGTAGAGACCATTCGAAGCCAAACTTAGCGAGGGACGGATGACCTGATAAAGGGTATCGGTGGATGCAGGCCGCCTAACCGCCTGGTCTGGAAACCTATTTGGGAGGCCTATGTTCAGTAGGCTGCCCCTGCGCCCCAGCCTGCCTGCCTGGTCAGCAGTATAGAGCAGTTTTTGACCACTTCAGAAGGTCACTTGATTCTGAATTCTGATGCTGACAATAAATTATGAGTTGGATGAATTGGTATTGACCTCAAATGCACAGAACACTGTTAAAAAAATGAGTTTTTTAAGCATGTAGTACTCATTAATAAAAATAATGTAAATATTTCAGTTACTCGACAAATCCTTTTGAGCTGGTCCAATTCTACAGGCCGTTGGTAGGCACTCATGGAACTATCACTACAATAAAGCTATTGGAAGAACTGCAGTCTATAATCATGTCTGTGAAGTTGCCTTCGAAAACTGGGGACCATAACATACAACTAACAAGGGGTCAAATCGATATCTCTACGGATAGTAAAAAGGTATTTATTAGTCATATTATCGTCTTAGTCTCATGAGTTTCGTCAAACCAGAAACCACCAGAACCAAACCAACCAACAAAGAAATCCAACAACCAAGAAATTACCAGAAATCTCTTAATCCATATTAATGTTGTTGTTTACAGATAGTGAAGAATGTGAAAAATATGGTAGCTGGCATGGTGAGGCTCATAGAGGAACTAGGCGCTTATGGTGGCGCGTTGGGCATCATAGCCTACATCATACTACTTGAGCGGCTGAAACGTAAAAGCATCACTAAAGAGGAAGAGTTATTGTACAAAATTGCTATCACACATGCGACTGAGTAAGTATGAGACTGAGACTGATACGAGTTGTACGTGGTGGCAGGACGTTCAATCACCTACCTGACTATATCTTTTTACCACTCGAAATAATACAACTTTACGGATTCTACTTGCGAACCACTACTTACCACCATTGACCACTTGAAAGAATGAGAGGTACAGTCAATGGAAAGAAAAAAAGAAAGAAAATGCTTTATTGACCCCAAGGGCTCATACAGAAAAAAAAGAAAATTGCAACGCATTTACAAAAAAAAATAAAAACAAACCCAATACGTTAGCAAAAAAGAAAAGTTACAGTAAAAAAATATGAAAAAAACAACAACAAAAAAAAACATAAAAAAACAACAATGGCACATTTGGCTACACATTTCTGTTTTTTATCTTGCTCTCGTCAGGTGACATTTCTTACGATAGATACATTTACTGAACTGGAGTGCTTAACCCCTAGGCCACAAGATTTACTTTCTATTCAGTAAATTATTCGTTTTTAGGGCAAGAATGGTGCTACTAGATATCATGGAAAATGATTATGGATATACGAAAATATTGAAACATTCGTCAGCTAAAGTATTGCAAATGTTGAATGTTCTGAAAGAATACAACCCAAGCTACTATAATACGCCTGGAGGTAAGGAATATTTAAAGCCATTTCCGATGCGTCTGAAATAAACGAAAAACAAAAACCGCCCGGACGGTTCCGTACCATCCTTGAGTAAAAAATTGCTAAAAAATTACGTTCGTTGTATGTATGAGAGCCCCATATTTGATGATATTTACTTTATTTTTATTTAATTATTTATTTGACCAATTAGTTGGCCCAATGTGTACAGAGGTCATAAAATATGAAACTTATTATTTTACAGCAATGATGAAAGTCAACAAAGAGAGAAAACCTCTCTCGGCCATAATCTTCACTCAACAAAGGTTTATGGCTAAAGTTATTTACAACTTACTGAAAGACATACAAGAGGCTAACCCACGCGACTTTGGTTTTATTAAGCACGACTTTATAGTGGGGTTCAACGTCAACCCGTTCAAAAGCACCAGAGAACTACATTACATGAAGAAGGCCGGTCAAAAGGCGCTGCTTAAGTTTAGTAACAAGTAAGTGATAAAACGCGAAGCAAGTGTTTTTGGTGCCTTCATTTTTGGCGACGATTAATAATTAAGTGAACATTTTTCAGGGAGTTGAACTGTTTGATTTCAACCAGTGTCATAGAGGAAGGAGTAGATATTCCTCAGTGTTTGCTTGTACTGCGATACGACCCTCCGTTGGAGTACAGATCCTACATTCAGAGCAAAGGTAAAGATAAACATTTATTTAGGGCATTTCTACAAAAGAGCTTTTTCCCAGAGTCTCCATTCAGTAGTTGATTTACTATTATTTTTATAAGTAGAATAGCTTCTGTCCCGTATAGCCTATTAAAGATGATGTTAGGTCACGATCCCTTTGAATTCAGGTTCTCAAATGCAATAAACCAAATTATTAAACATTAGCGTCTAAACAGGCTATACAGGCTGAGTTTTTCAAGTGGGCGTTGTAGGCCAATTCCGAAACTATGATACAGTATAGTAATTTATCTCCCACAGTTTTTCGTGACACACTGATCTGGATCCTGATCTGACTTGCATCTTGTACTCAAACTGTTTTGCTTGTTCTTTTTCATTCTAGGGCGAGCACGAAGCTCGGATTCGAGCTACGTCATGTTGATTAATGAAAACGAACGGGAGAAGTTCGCCAGACAATATCACACATTCCAGAAGACGGAGCAGTATATTCAAAGTGTAAGCTACTTCCTTGATAGATGTAAAACACAAAAATTAAAAAAAAACATATAAAAATAATATATGAGACAACTTTCACTAAGATAATCTGACCCCAAACACAGGCTAAGGTCGGATAATCCTACGATTATCCTCACGCGCCTAACCGATCATCATAATCGTAAATTCATAACATTCTTATGTTACCAATCAGCATAATCATATACTTAAACATAATCCCCGCCAATTGCTAATGCTCTGGGACCTTGTCAAACTAAAAACCACGTGATTTCAAAAATACAGTAACTCTCACTAATTCTCAAAATGTTGTCTTAGGGGCTTCAGCAATGATAAAACTTATTTCACATATTTCAGATACTGATCGGAAGCACAGATGATAGAGACGCTCCTACCCCTGATGACATAAAAGAAGGACTGTATGATGATGACGAAATACCACCCTATGTTACTCCAAACGGCAGTGAGTATTTTATTTTCATACATACCTTTTTCAACATTTGTACCTTCGACTTAATGAACTAGCCTTGTTGGATTCTATAAGAATAAATGAATGAAATAAAGAACCGCCCCCCACATTTTCAACCTTATGTGAAGTGAAATCGGCTTAGTCCGCTTCACCGAAGAATGCCGATGCAACTTGTTATTGCGGTACTACTGTACTATATCAACTAATATAACCCACTTATTCAAAGAATAGAATAGAATTTATTTGTATAAAAAACAATATGAGTACAAGGCATAACAAGTTCACTTATTAACTACATTACAATAGTTTAAATAAAGGGTAGATGTACATAAAACTGTGCTACAAAAGTCTAGACAAACCCTTTCTCGCAGCACCAAAAAACGTAAACGATAGGTTACAAAGCCAAAACTCAATCTCTGCCACACTGATCTCTACGAATAGCTTTCTTATTAATAGGCCATTAAGGATCATTGCTCAGTAAAGGTACTTTATAGGTACCTGTGCAGCAATTACAAAGTTATTACATAAAAACTCAAACAGCCCTACACCAAGTTTTCAATCCCTAAACCTATGCTACAGCACTGAATCAACTTTTATGAATAAGGGTAATATGCCTTAGGTAATAGGTAATTTGCCTTTTGTTCTTGCTATCCTTACTAAGACTTGTTCTCGCTATCCTTACTTGTTCTCAGATCGTCTCTCCGCGGTATCGGCTATAAGCTTGCTGAACCGCTATTGTTCAACCCTACCTCACGACCAGTTTACAGTCATCACCCCCATGTGGATACAAGAGAAGGTTCAACAGAAACTGGAAATTAGGCGTCTTATTACCATTGTGATGCCTATCGCTTGCCCCGTCAAGGAGAAAATACAGGTGACATACTAATATCACACCTACAAACGTCTTATATACGTCCCACTGCTGGGCACAGGCCTCACCTCAACTATGAGGTGGAATGAGCCATACTCCAACACGCGGGCTCTGTGCGGATTGTTGAAGAGATGTAAGGCTAGTGAGCAACCTTAATGGCAGATGTTATCGAGCCGCCCTAGGCCTCTGACTAGCTTAACGACGTCAACCGGGACCAACTAATACTAATATTATTGTTTTAATAAATATTTTTAAACGTCTAATTATTATTTTTAAACCGATCCCGGAGCCATTTTTCATGTTTGAAAAGAGTGTTGTTAACGAAAGAGTGTTTTATTTGCAAAATCATGTCATTGTTCAAAGTGCCGTAGTTCGATTAATTGTTATTAAATTAACGTCATGCTTACATTTGCAAGGGAATGCCGCTATACAATTTGCGGTCAGCAAAGCGTTCGGCTGCTCTGAATGCTTGCATCAGGTTACATCAAGAAGGAGAATTGGACGCCGTAACCCTCCTACCACGACATTACGGGTGAGTGCTTTTAATAAAACTATTTGAAACCTCCTTGATTAAGGGCCTTGTAACTGTGTCACAACACAGTAAATCGGGATTTTTAATACTTTTATTGCCTTCCGACGTGTAAAGTCGACTCCATGCGAAGTTGACTTCATATTCTACCTAATTCAGGCAAAATGCTTACTACCTGTTTGCTTACTTTTAAATAAAAAACTGTTAATCTATAATTTGACTTCTGGATAGGTGCAGTTACATTACAGTTAATTTGACATAAAACGACATATTTTTTAAACAAATAACAGACTTGCCCTCGAATTCACAAACGCTAATCAACGTTGAGCATCCCTCAGGTGTATAGCTGTCCCTTTACGCTCTATTGACAATTTACGGGACAGCATGAGCGTGAGCGCATGCTTAGCGTTACTTGACGTTTGTGAATTCAGTTGTTGATTACGTTTTTGTTATACAGGGTTGTAGATTTTGATCTGCCAGAGGTAAAGACGTGCTTCCCCAACTGGCCGTGGAATAAGGAAAAAGTCGATGATGACTCGCCGAAGCCTGGCACGAAAAAAATGGTTCGCACACATAAGAAAAAGGTAAGAAGACATTTTTTTAACTTTAACAGTGGGCCACACGTTAAGCGAAACATAGGTTTTGAGATTGTAGCCTTAGTGCATTAGTAAAGGAGTAACATAAGTGCTGGGAAATTACTCTTAGTGCATTGGAATTTTGGAAAAGAGTTACATTTTGAGTTAGATACTGTCACAGTGGGTACTCGAATACACTTGAGCGGTGGCCTTCTGTCTTTCAAGTAGCAATAGTTAACTAATAGCACGGAATGCTTCGCTGACTCATTCCTAATGCGAACCGCTAAGGAGTGAACGCTACAAGAGTGTAGGCATTTACTAGGCAGACATGTACTATCATCAACCACATCATCATTTACCATTAGATAATATTGTGATCAAATGTCCGCTACCTGAATCTAATTAAATTGAAGGTATCTTAAAAACAAACAATAACTTGAACTCTTCACTCAAAAAAATAACATTAAAAAGTCTTCTGCTATCTTTCCTTTCAGTTCCCCTCGGTTCTCAGAATGCCCAATAATTGGAAATTCGGCCAAAAAACCTTTTATCTACACATCATAAAGCTAAAAGCGGCGTTCCCAGAACCTAAAGATTCTCGAGAAAGGGCTTTGTATAAATTACTGAAAAGGGGAGAAGGATTTGCTTTGCTAACCCCGAGTGCGCTGCCGAAATTGTGTGACTTCCCCATGTTCTTGACTGTGGGTGAAGTCATGACCTCTCTAGAAGTGAATTATGCGGTCATACCGCTAGACCTGACCTTGTTTGAATTAGTGAAAGAGTAAGTAATGTACCTAGTTTTTTCAATTTTTTTATTTTCAACTCGAGGGATTCATTTAGTGTAGTTAAAAAAAGTCTAAAGTTGTTGTCGAATCTGTTAATTAAATTGTTTCCATAAAAACGCCTTAGCTTTGTTTTGAGTGATGCCTAAACTAAAATTTGATTTTAGTACTTAACCTTACAAATATGTATTTACTGGCTTTTTGAAAAGCGCTTGTTCTAGAAAATGTATATACCTAACTATTATTTCTTTTTTTAGATTTCACTACTTCATATTCGATCAGGTATTGGAAGTAGCAAAAAAGTTTGTGGTTTACGATGGCGATGAAAACTGCATGTTTGTTGTGCCAATAAAGGAAGATTGTGGCTATGACATAGACTGGGATGTCATGCAGAAGTATAAGTACGTGGCTCCAGTCGACGTGCCAGCTTATGAGGTAAACTTGGCTAACAAACTTATTCATTAAAATTATTAAATTGTAAGTAATTTAGTAACTCTTGATACTAAATTGTTCTGCTTGCTAAACATACATATAATATTCGTAAAAACATACAACGAATAAAAAAAAACATGTACACAGTCAGCGGTACATCAGGCTACCCATTTCCGTTTTTTATATCGCTTTTGCCAAAAGACGTTTCTCTGCAATAGAGTAACGAATAGCGTGATGTGCCGCTGACCGAACAAAATGTGACTGTTTGTTTTGTTAATTCTTTGCAAACTGAAATCAGTGAATTTTTAAATATATTCTCAAGCTCAACTACATATAAGCAGAACCGTCACAAATAAAACCGCCAAGATATAAGGCATAAAATGGAGATTTTTAGTCTGTTCTGTTGGCAGTTAACTCTTTTCATTCACTAAGTGGACAAAAATATGAAATTATAAATATTAACTAGTTTCCGACCAGTGATTCTTCGTAGAGACGTAAAAGCATGTAATTGTAACTATTTACATAATAATATTTTTTCTCGTTCCCCAGGAACGCAAGTCACTTTGTGTGACAAGAGAAAATTACCAATACCATGTTGTTACGCCATGGTATAGAGGATCTATTCAACCTGACAGGTATTAACACTGGTTCCCTATTTTTCGCATAAAATGGAAAGTACTAATTTAACATGGGGGGGGGGGGCATTATTGTGTTTAGCCTGATAATAGTTACGCATAATATTAATTTGGCATGTCCGATTGCCCTCTCTGAGTAACGCACTAAGCCGAGTTTCGGACCCCACTCTGGGGTGCCCTTGGCTCGTTACTCTAAATATTAGAGGTTGAGAGCCCTTAGCGCTCACCCTACAGTCCGGTGAAGCTGTCAAGGCCATCTGAGGCCACACAGCAGTAGTCTTTTGGAAAAATTAATTTGGCAAAACTATAAAGTTATGGTTGAAAAATTAGTCTAATCTATATTTATGGTAACTGAAATAGTATGCCAAAAAGCAAATATGCCAATGAAATATGTCTAACCCACTTTTATTATTATATTTGAGTAATGCCCTGCCAAATTCATGCAATGTTATTTCTTTGATCTTTTTTCAGATACATAGTGTCCGACGTAATCGAATACATGACACCCCAGTCGCATTTTGACGCACATTCGTACGGCACTTATGCTGACTACTACAGCTCCAAGTACAACCTGGAAATCTTCGGAAAAAAGGATCAGCCTTTACTTGAGGTAATTTTGATGTACAATGTATCTTTGACTGTACTGTCAAAATCTATAACAGTGAAGGTGATAGTCATATCATATCTAGAAAATTAATATCGTTTGGAGTTTTAAACTGTCGCTTTGAGTTAGAAATCCTGCCAAAGGGTTCGAAACTATTGAAATAAATAATTTTGTTCTGTTTTTAGACCTAATTATGTGCCTATTTCAATATATGCTTAGAAATATTCATACCGGTTTACCAGTCTCAGAATTGAAATTGCTCTATTTTTTTTTTAAAAAAAAGGCATGTTTTTAGAAATAAATTAAATATTGATTTGATTAAGATTTTTTTGCGCATTTAGTAGAAATCGCATGATTTTCTTTTGACAGCCACATACTTTTTTGACTCTAGATACGAGTATAACGCTGACTGTGCGCATAGTATAATTATTTCACTTGTATCTCAGGTCCGAAATATCAGCACTAGAATGAACTGCTTAATGCCACGAGCAGCGACTATCAAAGCTTTTTCTGAGAAACAACAGAAGCTAGTATCTGCGAACCAAGGCGATGACAAACCCAAGGCATTCACAGAGTTCTTTATACCAGAATTCTGCATCAAGTATGACTTTCCCGGCGTCTTGTGGTACAAGGCCATATTACTGCCTAGCATTGTACACAGGTAAGCTGAAAAACGAATGTACAGAGTTATAGTTATGCAGAAAACTAACATAAAATATCAGGAAAGCGACACGACAAAACATACATAAGGGCACGGACTTAAAAGAAAGACGGACGTCACCTCGTCTATTCATGAGTGAAGCATATTATCAGCTGCCAGTTAGGTGTGTGCGTGACTAGCATGTGTCATTGGCGCTGTCATACGGAGTAAAATGGCGTAGTTTGTAGCACCTAGTGTGTTTGCGCGAGTGTAGCAGATCGTGTACAACAAACGAAATTGTAGCACCTTGCATTCTTCACAGTTTTTAGTGTGATTTTCAGTCCGTCTTTCTTTTATGTCCGTGCATAACGGATTCACTACAAGGCAACATACGTACAAAGAGATCATGATGGCACAAAGAAAAAAGCACGATACCAGATGTCGCTACTGAGATAGGTCATTTGTCTCTGAAGGTGTCTATACTGTTTACACTGTGGGTACACACCCATACTATGAATTCGACGGTGTCAAGTACCTTAATTTATTAAAAAACTCAGACAGTAAATTAGTTGGTTCAATTGGTACTGTCAACAGCACATCAGGTTACCCCATTTCCGTTTTGTCTCTCGCTCTTGCCAAATGACATTTCTTTGCAATAGAGCAAGGAGGACTGACCGGAAATGGGTAGCGTGATGTGCCGGCCACCGTACATCCTAAAATGGAAAAGCAGTTGTTTTTTTATCTCTAAGGAAACTTGCTATCGTAAACCTCTGAATTTATCAAGCTTCGATCAAAACAGTCACTTCAAATCACAAACGTTAAAGTAAAGTAAAGTAAAGTAAAAATAGTATTTATTCATGTAAACTTATTAAAAAGCACTTATGACAAGTCACAACATAAAAATTAAAAAGTAATAATGTTATTAAATGTACGAGTGATATATAATAATGTGGTTTTTTTTTCAGGGTATACATGCTTTTAGTGGCTCACGATCTTCGTGAAGAAATAGCTTTGGCTACCAAATACGGCAAACCTAGGCTTTCAAATGGTAAGAAATTTACATTTTGAGTGCACCATTAAGTTTTATTATTCGTTTTCCTCCATTTATTTTTATTTTGCAGGCGAGGATTGGGAACCGATACAAGTCGACATCAACATTGTAATGAGGTCGTTATTATCACATATAGAAGAACCAACACCAATTAATACAATTGACAGGTAATTGGTGCCTTAATTCCATGTGCTGACGTTATTTAATGGTTAAATTCAATTTCTTATAATTTTATTTTCCTACTAGCGGCCGCCCGCGACTTTGTCCGCGTAGACGATAAAAATAAAGTGACATATCTTTATTAATTGTAGCCTATGTGCTATTCAGATGCATAAGCTATATTATTGTAATGTTCCTTAAAATCCATCCAGTAGTTTTTACGTGAAAATGCAACACGGCACATCCACACATACAAACTTTCGCATTCATAATAATAGGATCTTCGCTAATGACGCACCCCTTCACTGCATGCGCATACAAGCTAGCACTATTTTGTGCGCAGCTGCGGTGGAGGGGCGCGTCATTTCTGCTTAGACAATCTCTACCTTAAATCGTACCCAATCAGATTCTCCTACGAACCAGACCAGCGTTTTGAAAGTGATTTTTGTTATAGGATAAACAACCCTATCGATGAGAGCGCGCCAAGGAACCTCAACATAGTGTCGATGAAAGAAACCGTGTATCAAATGCAGAAGAAGAAGATCAGCAAAGAGTATCCGTGGGACGTGAGTTCTCAAAGATAAATAACTATTTTATCAGGGCTCAAAAAGCCATCGCAACATTCGGTCCGATTTACGATTCTAGCGCAGACGTCATGTGATATCGCTCCAAAGTTCCGAATCCGTAATGCTGCTAACATCGGGAACATCGTCCCGGTTGCTTTAATTCACATTCTTCTTAAGTTAAGTGCAATCGGGTATGACGACTTTCTTGTTTTTGGGCTTTTATATTTCCAACTAACACAGAAACGCAGTCGGGTTTCTTAGTTTTATAAATTACCATTTTTATATACTCTCGCTCTTACAGTAAATACGAATCTAACGACACTTCACAAGCTTAAACCCATCAAGCGGTTCAGGCTACAGAGTGTGCCGAACAATAACTATACATTATCTACTTGCTCTCGAAAAACTACCCTCCTTCTGTTCTGGTGCAGTTGGGTAATGGAACACATCTCCGCTCCGCTCTGGGTCCCAAGTATGCTAATTTTATAACGCTTCAATTGAATCGTAATTTAGTATAAATAGTCAATTTTGACATATTTTTCCTGGAATATGTGTCAAATCAGCCCATTGAGACTCAATTACGATTCAATTGTAGCGTTTTAAAATTGAGGCTTGAGGCAGACTTGGGGCCCTGGTGTAAATCAGGCCTTTCCTGTTCTTGGAAAATGTTCACAATTAAATATGTCATCCAGGAAAAAATCGAACCCGTAGACATCGAGCGCAATCTATCAGCGGTGACGGTGATGGACATCGAGTGCTACGACGAGTTCGTGTCTGCGCCGCTCATCAGCGACAGGGCACCAATGTCGCCGCAAAGGCAACCAGCCGCCGCCGCTGCTGCCGCTATACTGCCGCCGCCGGTCAAGTAAGATAAGATAAGATAAGATATACTTTATTGCACAAAGAAAACAAGTTACATAACGATGCTCATAGACATTTGGAATGTACAATACACGCGGTCTTATCGCTAAGAGCGATCTCTTCCAGACAACCTTCAGGTAGAGAAACTGGAAAGGGAAGTAAGTGACATTTTGTATCATAACATAACATACCCTCACGACCATATCCCAAATGGGTTAGTCAGAGGCACACTGATTGTTGCCGTCATGGTGAACGGAACATTCAGAAGCCCACATTTCGCCGAGGTAATTTGAACCCAACGTGGTAAGGGGCGAGCCTACCGCCGTTATCCGGGTTGCTTGGGTTTCTTAACGGTGTTTTCCATCACCGGAGAGTTGGCCGCGAATTGTAGAATGAACACAAAGTAGGTGTGTTCCGGCTAGATTTGATCTCGGGACCACCGAATTACGAGCCAGTCTTTACCACTCTCCAGAGTCTTTAACCACTAGGCCACGACGCTCTCCATTTTGTATCAACCAATGATATTATAAAAAAAATACGTAGATAGGTTACTTGTGCTAAAAAAGTGGCACCCGGAATCAGGACTTCGAACACCTGAGCAAAGCATTGACAGTTTGAAACGACGCTGCGCAACAAGTTTCTGTCTCGTTTACGCTCTAGTAAATAATCATACTATCTCGTACACACAGGCAAATTATAGGTACGTACTCCAGGGGACAATTTTTGACTTCGCATCAGTACTGACATAACGTATCTACCTTTTTTAAATATCATTGGTATCGACGCATAAAATGGTGATATTTCTGTCTATTATTAATATTTTTATTGAAAAACTAGCTGTCCCGACTGACGTAGTTCTGTTGTCAAACATCCAGTGTTTGACAGGTAGAAGGGGTTGCTATACTACGCACGCCGAATGATGATCCCTATGACAGTTCGTTAGCGCTTAACATTGTACTGACGTCCTGTCACAAGAAATCCTTTAGAGGTCCATTAAAAAATCGAAAAAATCATAATTGTGTTCATTTGTAAATCATGAAAATGAATATTAAGGAATTAATACATAATGTTCGTAATTAATGGAAAAAACTCAATGCAAATGTACATGGTACGTGCTGCAAAAGTTACGTCGTCAAGCTGTAATCGACTAAGAAGGGACACATCGATAAACAAAATATCGATAATTTGTTGTAAAAATTTTACAATAGGGTATTTTACACCATGTAAGAAAAAATATAAAAATGCATTCATGTGATAGATTTTGAACAAAATAAATAGAAAAACGTTGATATTTCGCCAAAATCAAATGTTTTAATTTAATAATTTAATTTTAAGAATCGACATTTTTTATCTGTTCTTAATATGTCAAAAACAGCAGACGCCATTTTGGAATCCAATATGACGTCACTCCGATAGTAAACAAGTAACTTTTCGTTTGTGTTCTGCGATAAATTTTTAATTTTTCTCAGTTATTTGGTTGTTAGTCTACATTGTTCAAACTATATTGGATAAATTATCAAAACTTCATCATGGAAGACGGTTTTGTAAAAGCGGATAGTACAAATCTGCCAAAAATTGATTCGTTAATGGTGGCGAACTTCTTTGTGTCCAATCCCGATTTTTGTTTTGCTGAGTTGAGAAATGTTAAATACACGACGCAATAGGCTATGTGCAGGTCAAGCGAATTCAAAACACATGCTTGGTTAAGTGTACGGTATGCCCTGAACATAAAGTGCGTACCAAGCCATATGCAGTATCACCAGTAACAGTATTGTTAATGAAGAGGAAGAATCTGTGACTAGTATCAAGTGCCACGATTGTGCCTGATCAGAAGGTGGTTGCAAACATAGTGTTGAATTTTTTTGTGGTTACACCGCCGAACCGAAACCCCGTCGTGCACTCATAGATAATAGTTGCCATTTCTGTAGATATTTATCAAAATATATGCAATTTATAAAAAAAATGTTATTTTATTGATACCTTTATGCCGAAATATTATGGATAAATTCATAAATTATACTTAATTGTATGTTTCATACAAATAATATTAAACTAAACAATAAAACAATTACTCTTAGTTAAATATTTATTATAACGGAGTGTGTCATCCGACAGACTTGAATGGATTTGTGTTTCTGAGTTGGTGCTACTCGGACTGCTTTACCATTATTCTTAATCATTTCAAGAACCATAAAATCTGAAATTAATAGAAAAGTTTAGTCAATGTTTGTAATATCGGTCTAAGTGGCAATGTTGAATAAACAACTCAAAAGGAAATAAGTACCTTGACTACAAGAAGGTAATGAGATATCACATTCCTTATTCTTCATAGTTTCTTCAATTTCCATTATGGTAGAAAATCATTGCCCTTTGTTAAATGCAGGTCGAGGTTCACTTGGTGTTAACTTATGTTTCCCTTCCACTTGGCAATCAACTCTGGATGGTACACAGTTTGGTTTCATCCGAATGCGTTTGACAGAACCCATTAATTTATACCCTGTGTAATTTTCCAGCTAAAACATGAAATAATATTACATAACTTATGTACAAAAACTTAACCTATAAATGCACTAGGTGCAGACAAAACCACTAAATAAGAGGTTAAGCCTCATATTTAGTTCTTTGTCTGTCCTGTTAGATTATTACTCTACTATTTATAGTTCTTATCACTTACATCAAAGTGGTCTTCACAGAAATACAGTCTAGTCTTTGTGGATAATGATTCTGGATCTCTTCTAGCCAGTTTTAACCAAGTATTTCTCAGTTTGATATCACTCTGCACTTGAATCCATAGTTTATGTGGCGTTTTAACACTTGTGTTTTTGCATTCAGGAACCAGACACCAATGATATGGACCAGAACTCATTATTTTCAGATTAAATGATTAATGTTGTACGTATTGTTTGCTTGTTTACTATCCGAGTGACGTCACGCGGAGAAACATCATGGCGGCTAGCGTTTTCGCACGTCAAAGTCAAGTCCTAATTTTAAACATAAATTTAGACCATTTATCGCTATTTAAAAATTAAAATAAAATTTTTGGTAGTAAATTACGGCCCAAAGATTGATTTTAATCAGTTTTCAAAAAATGGTGTAATACCTTATTGGTTTGAGTTTGTATTTTATTTATATCAATCTGAATCTGATACTGGGTCAAGCGGATCTTCAAAATTTGAGTTTGAACTGCAGCTATTCGTGACGTTTATTATGAACGGTTGGTCAATGATATTGTGGTATTGTACATCTGAATCCCAGTCTTGTAAGCAAATTTTCTCCGTTCTTTCGACCACTTTTCGCCAATCGTTAGCTGTCACTTGAGCTCAAACTTATTCCAATAAAACCATCATTCGATATTAAGGCTTTTACTTTTTTATCTAGTGTTTTATGGCCATAAATTGATAGCCATCAATGCTCGAAATCTTCTTTTCAAAATAAATAGATATTGCTTAATATGTTGAATGACCTGGTTGAATGACATGACATTTGCCTAAAAAAATAGTATTTTATCGAAATTGTTTGAATTGTTTCGCATCACTAATACAACTGTCAGTTGAAACGTCATAGGGATCATCATTCGGCGTGCGAACTATAAGATAGAACTAAATTGTGGTTTTAACTATATTCTTGTATATTCTATATTTTTTCATGTTTACTTACCTTTCCAACCTTCCCTGAAGGAAGGAAGGTGGAAGCACAAACATTTCGAAGCCAAAATGAGCCAAATCAGTGCAGCCGTTCTCGAGTTTTATCAAGACTAACGAACAGCAATCCATTTTTATTTATAGAAACTAGCTGACCTGACAAAAGCCTGACAAGTTGAGTTCCAACCGAGCTTTCAGAGTGATATTGTGTGAGAAAGTAATCTTAATACCAAAGCGATGCGAGTTCAATGTTGTTTATGTCGTCGCTGAAATTTAAAACAAGTGAAATACTCCGTTAAATCTGTAATAATAAGATTGTTTTTCGTAAATTTTAGATGTATAACCACTCTGAAAGATTACGTGGTTCTGATGTACGGTGGACGGCACGGTTCACCCTTGTTTGATCGAACAACGTTTGATATAATATTACTAAATCGAACAACGTTTGAGAAAATCATCACTTTGTATAATATCGTTTGATAGAATTTTCAGTTCGTCGAATGTTTATTTGCTATAACAACGTTTGCACTAATGATCAAAAGGTAGAATGTTCATTTGATGTAATTTTCAGATGGTATAACATGCCAAGCAGCATGTAATGAGGCAAGTCGTTTTTTGGGTTTAAAAAAAAATAACCACGAAGGAATGTAACCGAGTCGGTTCCGCCCAAACTATAGTATAGGGCAGTGACGAAAAAATAAATGCGTCTGTGAAAACAAAATATGCCTCTAAATTAGTTATGCTTTTTGTTTTTATGATGAGTTATATTACGATTTTAAAATATTGTGCATGAATTTGAACCATACCATATCTATTATGAGTTTCGATGAAAATAAATTAGTTCAAATGAAATTAGTTCAAATAAATAATTACACTAAATAATAATCGACCAATGAATCATTCGGTCAAATGAATAATTCTCCGAACTGATTTTATTGCAACTGAAATTCGCCCAAGTGATTTTCGACGAAACGTTGTTCGATCAAACAAGGGTGAACCGGACGGCACATCACCCCACCCATTTCCGGTCAGTCCTCCTTGCTCTATTGCAAAGAAATGACATTTGGCAAGAGCGAGAGAAAAAACGGAAATGGGGTAACCTGATGTGCTGTTGACTGTACATTATCTAGTAACGTTTTCTCAAATGCTACACATTTGTTACCCAGGTATAACGACAAAATCTCAATTCTCGCGAAGCAACCAACGGGCCGAGGTCCCGAACTACGGGACATCCTCGCGGCCCTTACCACGATCAACTCCAGCGACAGTTTTGACTTGGAGCGAGTCGAGACACTTGGCGACTCGTTCCTGAAGTTTGCAGCCAGCTTGTACCTGTTCCATAAGTTCCCGGGGTTGAACGAAGGCCAGCTGACGAATATCAAGTCTAGGTTTATTGGAAATAGGTACGTAAGCTTCCATTACTTTACTATAAAATATCTTCTTGCAATGACATGCCATGGCAAGTACAGCTGATCTAATATGCTTAATGTCACCCAATTCACTAACGTATATTAAGGAAGGTACTCCCTAATATATCTTTGCCCATGCTTACCTACTTTTCTCGTTTAAGTACTTCGTGTTTCTGATATCACACTTCTGATGAGTTCCCGAAAGAAAAGAATTGACATTAGTGCAATGTTGTTGACTTGTCCTAAATGACGTGTTTTTTGTCTCGAACTTCAAAGCATCCTTACAGCCTAGATAGAACTATAGTATGTTCGCGTTAAGAATGCAGTAATTTCTTAATTTAATTCCGAAAATCTCAGGTACAAACTCAGGCACGCAACGGGCGTTTGAAAGAATGCATTCAACTGAGCACTGTGAACTTGGCTTTCTAATTAGGAATTAGGATTCGATTAGTGCTAGGTCGAAGGACAAGAATGAAATCACTGCATTCTTAACGCGAACAGACTATAGACTGTTTTTCTTAATTTACCATTGATATGATATAGCTAGTCACTGTCAGAACCTCTCCCATTTGTTTACGCATAAATATAAGGGATTTGTTTACTTCGATTACTATCCTTAATCAAATTTACTAGTTGCCTTTCTTGACTGCAGAACACACAACTGGGTTAAAGGTATTATTATAACCTAGCCAATATTTGTTGACAGGAATCTGTACTACGCTGGCGAGCGCATCAGGTTGGGCGGCCGAATGAAAGTGGAACAGTTGAGCCCTAGAAAAGACTTCCTTGTACCAGGCTTTTTCGCCCCGAAGGAAGCAAGGAACTTCATCAAGAATAAACAAGTAAGTATAAACACACAGACTCACCCCCTTATTTAAAAAAACTTAAACAGCCATACAACTATAGCATCACGTTAACTTTTGAAACGTTTTGTCTCTTTCGTTCGGGTCCTGTCGAAATTAGTAAGTGGCTGACAAAAGACGTCAATCGCTATATCAATGCTGCAGCGTTGCGTTACTTTCTATGAATAAGGGAATAACACGCCTACACAATGTGTTAATGTAACAACCATTCGTCTTTTTCAAACTCTCCGGTGCCAGTAGTTATTGGAAGGTAGTCACTTTATTCAGGTCGCATTTTTTATAAAATAAAACAAAAATTATGTCAAATTCATTCATTGTTCTTTCATTTAATACTGTTAAAACTAAGTACGTACCCACCTGCTTTCTTTTTTTTTATGAAGGTAATAAAAATAATGTTATAATAAAACTATTGTCATTAGAATAGTTAGATTGCAGTTAAAAAAATATAAATCAGTCTATACGTGTTTGGCCCTCGTTGGCTTACAAATCTTGCACAAAGATTCAAGAACCATAATTCACTAATCACTAACACTGTCAGGAACTTGGGTTACAAAATATTATCCGTTTTAAAATAGGAAACCGTAATACGAACGCTTTAGTACAGTTATTGTTATATGTCATGATTATTAACAAAACAAGAATCATGCAATAAACTAAAGCACATCTTTTAAACTGGTGAGAAGGTTTTTTTTACTAGGATGTTGTTATTTTGTTTATCCAGCTGGATTTTAAGCTTAAAAGAGATACTATAGTTTTTACAGTTGTAAAAAGTACCATGAAGTAATACCTACATATAAACAATATTATTAAATCTCATTAGGGATGTATCAAAATTACACTAAACTTTTTATTTACTGGGATATTAAACCTACTTACTAATGTATAATGGTAATAAATGATAAGCATTCATCATCTGCTTATTCTAGTTGAATTTTGACAAACTTAGCATAATCCTAGTCTAAAATGGTGTTTAACATGTACCTACATTATTATTAGAATACTTAGCGAACAACCTAAGCTATTACATGACTCAACATAATCAATCATTACTCAGTGGAAATTATTGATAGTAATTTTATCATTTGAATTAGCGTAAATTATTAGTTCAATTGTGCTAAATCGTATAATAAATTAGGTGTGAATTGCTGCTAGCCTTCTGAGTGTGCTAAGTAGAAGAAATAAAAAAAAAAAAACTGGGAGCTGATTTTTTTGCGCCACATATGCACAAAAAAGATTTATAATACGGTTTACATGTAAAATGAATTCTAACAGTAAATGTACTGAGTGTTTCTGAGTGCAACACTCCGACTGTTTGTTTTGTCGAACTAGACTTTATCAAGATCTGACTCCAGTCAATTTGTATGTACCCGGGCTGACTGAATAAGCGTTGTATTGTTATTTATGAAGTTATACAGCGATGTTGTATATTTCCTTGACACCCAATCATTTTGGAATTGTTAAACCTGTACGTTTCTATAACCACTGATGACCACAGCTGATAATTAGCGTTATACTGTTAAAGTTCAAGGAAGCGCATCTAACTGAATTTACACACATAATATCTGCATAACCGAACTCCTCTCACTATCATATTACTTATTATAATTGTAATACTTATATACTAAGTGCCCTTAACTAAACGAGTAGACTTGAACGGATGTCACGTTGATTTAGTTCTGTTATGGAACTGCAGAAATGCGGCGCCCGCTGCCCAGACGTCGTCGGCCAACATCTGTGGCGTCTGCAAAGCGGCAAAATGGCCGCCGACGTCCACGGTGGTTGTCCGCACTAGGTTGAGGAACTTGTCTCTCAACATCCAGTCTGGGTGGTACAGGACTTCGTACTTGAAGTTGATGGCTGCTGTTGGTACAGGAGTCGGTATACTGAAACAAAATATAGCCATTAGATTTAATCGAAAGAAATAGTTAAAAGAAAAGAATTTTTTTTCTGTATGGTGTGTTAGTTAGGCACTAGGACTTTCGGTGGCAGGCAGTGAGTGGGTGGGAATTATGCCTGAGCCATCTTGGCATCGTTTCCACCTACAGCAGTTTTAAGCCTACGTCACGATTAGGGGAAGACTCATAGACATCGTTTGATCTTATACTTGGCATTCCTTATGAATACCTCCGTGCTAAGTAGTGAGATACAAAGTTATGCTGGACTCCTACCATTCCAAAACCCATATAGTCATCCGATTGCCTAAGTTAATGAGTTGTAACTGTCATAACTTGTAACTGTCGTACAACCAAGCAGTCCAGCGATAGTCAACCTTTTTTTTAACCCTGAGGAAATGCCTCACGCATACCCGCCCACCGGGGGGCGGATGGGTTATGTCGGACTCTCCACTGGGAAGGTGATAACCCACTGGCCTACCGACTATAAAACTCAGGGACTCCCTCTCATCGTCCGTAGTGGGGGAACACGTTAAGTTGAGTTGAGCGAAGCCTTCTACGCGCTCCCCCGAACGTAGCCCGCCTACACGGCGGGCTGGAAACGACCCCCCCCCCCCCCCGTACCGCGCGCTGGCTTGCCTCCTCCACGGAGAGATTGGAGACGACGGGCAACTATTCGCCGTCTCCCTCCCCTCCTTAGCGATAGTCAACCTACCGCTGACCACCCACATTTTGAGGTAGCTGTAACTCGTGAGCGTATGTTAAAGGTTAAGTTACAGTTACAATAAAGTTAATTAAGAATAGCAATAAAAGTACTTACTTATGCACCAGCTTCACTTCAGACGCGCTTCCCTCTGCATAAATTCTCATCGCTGTAACTATACAGTTATTAACCCACGCAATGGTGATGGTGTCCAGAACATCGTCCAGGTTGAGGTTCTCTATGCCCCCATGGGGGGTGTCTAGCTGGTCCCTATTACTGCATATTGCCATTTTCTCGATTATATATCCTGCCAAACCGCTCGGGGAATCCGTTAAGGCTACTCCTGTAATTAGAAATGATTTGGGTTAACAATCAAAAAAACATTGCGCAAAAATAGAAATGCAGCCTTTGCTATTGACCAAGGAATTTATAACTATATAGGGTCAGTCCTAGTGTCCACGATGAAACACTAAGATTTTCTATGTGACGCCACCTTCAAACATCATTAGGTTCGAAAACTTATGAAAATTGTGCGTAAGGCACACACACTTTTCATTACCTTTTATCTATCTCCACATAACCAAACTATATTAGATTCCCTGTGTAAATATTGACATTTTTTACGAATCTAAAAATACGTGGAACAGGTCTGAAACTTTAGCCATAAGGCAAAGCATTACAGAAAAGTCCTTAAACACCGCCGGAGAGTAGCTTGTCTATCGGTAATTTCGGGATGCATTGCGGAGAATGTGCGAAGGATTTGCATGACCTGATTCCACCAGCTCCTTTTCGTCATCGGACCACTAGGCGCACACTAGCTTTCCACCCCTATGTTGTTGACACTCGCACCAACTGTTTAGGTAACACATTTATAATGCGAACAGCAAAGAAGTGGAATGAGCTTCCTGCTTAAGTATTTCCACAGCAATACAACTTGGGCGTCTTCAAGAAGAGAGTGAACAGCCATTGGTTAGGCCGGCATGTACCACCTTAGACTACATCATCATTTGAGGTCAGGTGAGATTGTGGTCAAATGCATGCGCGCCTAACCAAGTTATAAAAAAACCAACCTGAATTATCATGGCCTCGGAACTTTAACTGGGAGAACTGCCTGGGAAAGTTACAGCTCATATTCCCGCCTGATAAGTGGAACCCCCGAATTCACAAACACAAATCAACGTTGAGCATCCGTCAGAAGTATAGCTGTACCTTTCAGTTCTATTATCATGTTATGGGACAGCATGAGCGTGAGCGCGTGCTGAGCGTTGATTGACGTTTGTGAATTCGGGGGTATGTTGTGTAGACTTACCAATTGTATCCGGCTTCGTAGCTTGTAAGTGGAAGTATCCACTTTCTCTCATTAAGTACGAAAACATTTTGCCCAAAGGATAAATCCTGTCGACGTACCTAGGGTCGACTAAATAAGAGGGGAAGAATGACCCCAAAACCATTTTCGCTGTACTAACTGTCATTGAAGATATCGGCATGTTTGTATGGAATCTGAAATAAGAAGAGAGGACATTTTAGTAAGGGAAATAAAGCCATATCTGTATGCTAAAAAAACAAACAAAAACAACTAATGTCAATACTTTTGTAGCATGAGGTCGGTATGCAAATAGGGTGATAGATTATTCACCTTTCAAATAACAACCTTTAGAAATTAGGTAGTCCGTTAATGAAAACTAGATTAATAAAAGTGTTCCGGCTCAATTTGATTATTTTTTCATTTATTTATTCTTCATTTCACAAAATTAGTAGAAAAAGTAATGCCCAGAGGCTTTCTCTACCAGTCAACCGTAAGGGTAAACCGTACCGCGAACCAAGTGTAGCCAAGCGCTGATAACCCTAACAAATAACTATAACTAGTATAAAACAATAACTTACCCTAGTACATCTTCAGGGAATAAAGTAACCATATGTGTAGAGCATTGCGATCCCCAGTCGCCCGCTTGGATGTAAAACTTGTCGAAGCCAAGCCTCTTCATTAGATTCCTCATTATTATGCCAATTTGAACTGGAGTCAGACCTGGCTTGTTAGAGCCCTGAAAATTTAAGGTTATTGTTGTAAATAACAATAATCAACCAACCGACCGTTTCGGTAGGTAACTCATTCATAATGGGAACAGCTAGGTAATAGAATGAACTTCCTGTTCAAGTGTTCAACTAGGGCCTTTCAAAAAGAGAGCAAATAAGCGGGTCGTAAGAAGGCATTCATGCAGGCCTTCAAAATGAGATTGACCAGCAAAGTAGTTCTTTAACACTGTGCTTGTCAACCCCATATCTGGACCGTCAGGTGGAGTGAGGTCATCAAGAAGACCACAATAAAAAAAAAAGATAGGGTTGACTTTTTTGTCTTGAAATCATGTTACGTACGTTTTTTTTCATGTTGCTTACATTAACCCAAATAATTTTTTTTTAAATCTTAGTTGATTTTACAGTACCTACTAAAAGGTTCTAAGTATTACCTATCAACATTTCAAGATTAACATCTTGATATGTTGCCCTAATTTGAGAAGTTATCACATCCTTAGATCGTTAAAAAGTAGGTAGTGTAATTATGAGATAGAATTAAGCTGTCGTCGGCATTGACATAGCTTCATAGTCACAAGGATTGTGATAAAAAAGGCACGTGTAAGAGATACGATGTAGTGACCCGCAGAATTTGCCTATGGTAAAGTCGACGTTAAACAAGCGTGTCCGGGCGATTGCCGCGTTTTTATGGAGCCATTTTTTGCTGTCATTGTGGTATTCGCTACCGTTGTTACTATGTGAAAATGTTGTGTGCACATGCTATGGTTTTTATTGTACAGTCAGCATCAAAATGATGAGAACAGTGGCTAAAAGGTTTTGACGGTTCGACACAAGAATTACAAATACGATGACAAAGTCGTGTATCGTTGTTATCGGAACACTTTTGTTAATTCTGTTAATATAATTCTGAAATACTTGAAACATATTCGATTTCTCTTTACGAACGCATCCTTTTGATGCTGACTGTACAGTTCAACTATCAGAGGATAGCTTTTTATTCTACAAATTACATTATTAGTTCTATTGACTGACTCAGTTGGCACTTTTGGCAGTGTAGGAATACACACGAACAAGCTTTACCTAGCATTGGCCATGTGTTAACCTGCTGCTGCTTCCTAAATGCTTATAGCGAAGCGAGTGAAAATGACGTGTTTATACAACCATCAGATACTTGTCATTATTTCGTCTAGGCGTGGATTGCAATATACATAAACAACACTGAATTCTTGAATCCATAAATTCAAATTATAAATGAACAATGTTTAGGTCATCAACGAAGAAAATTTAAATTATTAAGAACCACTTAGGCCAGCTCATTGCCGAAGGCAATCTCTTCCTTACTACAACGACAACTTACAGGCAGAGAAAAGATGGCTGAAAAGGGTATTTAGTTATATAAACAAAGGAAAAAATATTTCTATTTACCTCGGAAAATCCGAAACCAGGTAGATCGGCAGCCACCACCTCGTAAACAAAGTCATAGCCTTCTTTAGGGGTAGTCAGCATCGGAATAACCTTATCGAACTCCTTCGAAGAGCTCGGCCAGCCGTGCAGCATCAGTAATGGCAGAGTTTTCACACCCTTCACCTCCGGCTTCACCCTTACAAAGTGGATGTCCAAACCCTGTATCCTGGTTTTGTAATGAGGGAATCTGTTCAACGAGGCTGCCCTGCCTTTGAAGTCGTACTTTTCCACCCAATAGTCTAGAACTTTCTCTAAATATATTGTGTTCATTCCGTACTCAGAATTTATACCCTCCAGCGGCTTTGTCAGGGGTCGCCTATTCCTTACTCTCTGCTTCAGATCGCTTATCATCTAGAATTATAACATAATTCATAAAAACAACAGAAATAACTGAATGTGATTAGCGTGTGTGCTGACCCTATTCTTGAGAACAGTGATAAATTGGTTAAAATTCTAATATAAGTAGAAAGTAGTAAAAAGAAGTAAAAGCCCGTGCACTTTTTTGTCATGTTATCACCACGGTGCCGGTTTCGCTTTCAAGGCTGTCTTACTGAGAATACCACACAGATGTAACCAGCAAACATTGCAGCGAAAAAATGTTCTTCAATGTTCTCAAATATTGGACACGTCTCTCTTTCATGCACTGACAATACATTATTCCTTGCACAATACAAATTATGCAGAATGTTCTTTATGATATATGTCGAATTCACAATGAATGTAAATAGTAGGGAATATTTTTAAATCGTTACTTAGAATCTATATTTCAAAGTAATGGCTAGTGTGTAAATATTCTATTATAGTTGATGATGAAATCATTGATTTTGCTGGTGCTTACCGTGTCGTTGAAGTCTATAGTGAAGACCCTAATTGATGTATCTTGCTCCTTAGGTTTTGTTCCTATGCCCCACCATTTGTCTATGTCATAGTCGGGTTTTTCTGGAATCTTGTGGAGTATGTATGTGATGACCAAACCAGTTCCAATTGCGGTCACGACCACGAAGGATGACACTAATTTGAACATCTAAAAAATGTATGACACATTACATTATCGGTATTTAAGAAAATTTGTACCATTCACTGACTTTCTCATCTTTAATGCCAGCCCTGAGCCCCTGGACTAAGAAAGCTGGCTTTTTTTGGGAAGTTGTTCTTAAGAAAAAGGTTGAAAGTTCAAATAGGAGTACAAGCAGAACCGTCAAAGGTATTACCGTCTTACTAAACACTGATTTTGTTCTATTATAAACCACTTTTTCTACATTCATTAAATGAGTTTCACGTCACACTATTCCGACGTAGGTGCACTTGCATTTTTTATATAATAATATGTGGATAATCCGTTAGTCAGCAACAGTACTTTTTGCTAAATAGTTTATAATGAGATCATCATTTTATTTTAATACCTTAGTAATTTGTAAAAGTTAAACCATCCTCATAACTATGCTCATATACCTACCTACTTTGCAAACATAATGAGAATGAGCATAACGGTCGATATACATCTGGTCAGTTATGGTAGAATGTGTTACGATGAACCTGTTTACGAAATTTGCTCTTATGAAATTACCGTACCTTAACAAAGAGTAAAAAAAAGCTTCGCCTTGTTTTTGCCAAGGCCCTACGCTAAACAAATGCTTATCTTGTCGTTCATAGGAATAAATTAAACACACCTACTTCCGCCCTCAAAGGCGACTATTGGTAGTTAATGGTTCATTTATGTCAAAATTTGTCATTTTGAATATTATCGAAACTAACTCTCATTTGCAGTATTAAATTTAAGGACTACTTAATGAATTTGAATCTCAGAAGGACACTTGCGTACTTCACATGACATATCTACTCGTAGTTATAATAACATTTTACGGGACAACATTTATAAATTGCTCATTAGTAGCATAGATATAGGTAACTAGTTCCATGGTAAGTAAGAGTCTTCGTTGCATTATAATACGCATGCATTAACATACAAAATGTGACAAAATCTTCCAATTGGGCGGCCAAATTTGGCCTTTTGGCTATAAGTAACAAAAGACGTTTTCACAAAAAAAAACTGCTGAATCAGACGTCCAATTTCGCGACTTATGCCATGTCATGCCTACTTCGAGTAATACCATAAAGATGAGGCATCATAGTTAAATTTAACTGCTTTAAGGTATTCATAATTAGTTAGATATAATATGAAGCAAAAAACAACAAAAGTATACGGTTCGAGATAAATAAATAGTTAAAATCGGGAATTTTTTTCAAACAAGCGTCACTTTTTCGTTTTTCGTCAAAAATATTGTTCAGATTAGATATATCTATTCTATAATAGATATTCTACGAAAAGCGTTTTTCGTCAAAAATATTGTTCAGAATATCTATTATAGAATAGATATATCTAACGTGACTGGTGACTGGAAAGTGACTGGAAACTAGACATAAAAAAATAATAACTTGGCAAATTCACGATCAGTATAAAATAAACGTATCGCACTCGTCTTATGTCAAAAAAGCTATGTGTACTACGGCAAAATTCTCAAATGCTATGTCTTATATACCTAATTCTTTTAATGTGTGGTTGAAATATTCTAATATTAATAATATCTTTTTAAATGGCTTTATTTTTTTGTACATTACAGAACTTTGTTATTATGGCATGGGAGTGATGTACCCATGTGATAGTTATAAATATCAATATTACTGTATATCAATGCACTTTATTTCTCCAACGTATATGTGCGACCTACGCCATTTGGCCCACTGTTTGTTTTTTTGATTTTAAATCTCTAAATATTTAAATAACTATACTATTCCGTCTAGTGTAGGGACGACAACAGAAGGCAGTATATTTTCGATCTCAATAATTAGTTTTTTGTTTTGTTTAAGTCCTTTAAAGCGTCACTAAAACATGTAAAACACTATTTTATTGGTGCACTGATGAAAAGGTGTCTTTTCTTAAATACTTCAGACACATTTCACCACCTTTTTTTTTGTACGCTCGCTTCGCTTTTAAATGCTGACTGTACTGATGTGTTAACATAACGCAAACCGTTTGATTAGAAAATAATAAGAATACGCTTGAAGGATTCACCTGACTGTTAACATCGATGTTTTTATAATGTGAGTGTTATTTAACCTACCGACTTAAAATACAAATCTCGTGTGGAATGCGTTTCACGTGTTTTCTCATTATGTTAAATTTTAATTGTAAAACAAATTTCGTTCAGCTAAGTTACAGTAATTTAGTACCTACCTCCTCAATTTAAAAATTTGCTTTTAATGTTTCTAAGCACCTGATCGTCCTTTGTTTTCGACACTATCAACGCATGATCACGTTTTTGATGTACTAATCACGTAACATTTTTTTTGAGGCACTAAACAAACATTTTTCCTTTTGTAGATATGTAGTTTAAATTGTTATTTTCACGCTATAAACCTTTACTGTCCTACATACACGAATAAACATGACACTTCATATCCCTATTCTTTTGAGTAAAAAATATAAATAAATAAAATATGTACCTTGCGAAAATTATATCCCGCACTGAGTCTAAGATAAAATTTGAACTACGTAACTATTTAGTGTATTTTTTTCAGATGAGATAAAAATTAAATACCTTTGATAGGTCACGTAACTGCACGCACAAAACACTTCACTTATCTGGATATTGATTAAAGTGAGAGTATGTCACCGTCACACGTGCGAGCCCCTCCGAGCGCACCACTAAAGTCGCGCCTGCTGTCCGTCGCGCGGTTTTCGTGCAACGTAGCGAATTCGGCCTCGACCTACACAAAGACAGCTGTGCACTGCTCGCTACGATGTCTTGCGCTATCATGCGATTATTGATACCATTGTGTAATCGCATAATTATCGAGAAATGTGCTATTTATCGGATTTATCTTAATACTGTGATGAATTAGGTTTGTTTGTTGTATTATATTATGCTTATTTAAACTTTGTTATGTTTATTTTTAAATAATTTGTTTTTGATAATGCTGCAACGCTAAAATGTGCTTAGGTGGACGACACTTCAAGATCAACATTTCAATTAGAACATTCATTGGCGTAAGTTATTACGCTATAATGTACATTCGGCTAGACATCGCAATTTTCTTTATCGAAAATATTATATAAATGAAATTAAAATTCATTTATTTCAGCACGTCAAACGTCATCCATCGTCATGTTTAATTATATTTAATGCACTTTTACAACGCTTACGATTTTCATTGATAATTTTGGTTAACTGTGAAGTATTTGTAGGTCTTGATCTAGTTCAAGATGTTTAAAGCTTCTACTGGTGTAATGCCTTTGTGGGATAGATGCGCGTACCTACTTGAACTGTAAGAGGAGCGGGTAGATTACTATTGTGAAAACTCGCATTTTTGCAAACCGTGATGTGAATGAATCTCATGTCTATGATTTCTTTTTACTTGCTCTATAAGTATTTATTGATAATTCTTGTATATTTTATTTTCTAACGAATTCTTACTGGGTCTGGTTAAATTTTAGTTGACAGACAATTAAACATAGTTTACGCGACGCATTTCCTACCTTAACTTTACATACCTCATTTTGAGAATCGAACCCCCTTTGCTCTTATGTTCATTTATGTACCTACTCGCAGTAAAGACAGAACTGATTGCATAACAATCCGAAGCATCCCGTTAATAAATAATAAATAAATATGGAAGACAATGCATACCAATTTCCTATTAGACCAATGCAGTTTATTTATTTATATTTATCTTTGGTGTAAGATTTTCTCTTGAGATCATAGTCTGTGATATGATCTGTCAGGTGTTATTAAAAACGTGACGGGTAACTATTAGAAACATAGGTGCGTGCGTAAACGATCCAATCACATTTATTCATAATAGGTACTTTAGATAAATACCGTAAAATCCGTGGAACTATCTACATGTACAGTCCAACTCAGCTAAAGCTTCTCGACTCATTTTTTTTTGCTTTGTTTTTTAGGTTGACAATTGATGAAAAATGACCGTAAGACATTAAGAGATAAGTATAGCAATGAACTTTGTAGTAATCACATTCAACTGACATAACTGGTCTTACTACCGACTTCTCACGTAATGCAACCGAAAGTCGGGGATTCGACTCTTATCCAAGACAAGATTCGTGTGACAAACATTTGTGTCTCATCTGTGTGTTCTTGAAATATTCATTTATGTCTATCTGGGTTATTACAAAGTAGTCCGAAAGGTGACTCTAAATTATATTTTATTCGATATTTCACTTATCGTGTCCCAGAATACCCATGTATGTTACACGATTTTCAGCAGTAAGTAGGTATTCGAGTTAAAAAAAACTCTTGTTTGTTCTTTCGCTAAATCAACATGACTCACGAGTCAGTATCGCTTACTGAGACGTGAACTTAGATACATGCCGGTATTTTTCATATTAGCCTTACAACCGCAAAAACTATTGTGGGTCAATAATAGCAGTTTTTTAATAAAATATTATATTTCTTTCTACAAACTTAAATTAATATACCTACTTATATTTTTTACCTTTACTGTAATATTAAGTACTACTTAGGTACTATAGGTACTAGGTACAGTACTTAGATTTCGAAACAAACAAACAAACTTAGATTTCGGTGTGATGATCTTGGTTTACACGAACCCAGATTGAAAAAGTTGACTTACTTATGTGGACTTTTACATTCGCACATAGACGAACATCAAGCTTGAAGCCTTGGAGTTTACCGTTTCTAAAGTGCTAAAGTTTCTAAGTAGGTACTCACTGCAATTACCGTAAATCGTAAATAAGAATGATGATACCAGAAAGTTACTGCAGTGTGTATGTGGTCTTATCCTACCATCTTTTATGGTATCGTTATCAGATAACAACAAACAGGACTTTGACCTTCTTATTGTATTTGCGACCTTTGATCGCTGCCGTAAATGTAGGTACCGAAAACACCAAATCGTGATATTTTTTTGGCACATTCAATAATTATTGCTTAGTCATGTGACATATTTGCAGGTGTTTTTTGGATATTCGGTTAGCTACGAGTACTTATTAAATGATAGGATTACTTACGCTTTATAAAAAAAACATGAAATAGACAAGCTTGTATTTTAAGGAGCAAAACTTTTGCCATCAGTAAATTAAATCAGTAAAGTAATTTAAAGCCAGTCGACAAAACTTACTAGAATGTTCTAGCAGTACACTTATGTAAAAATAGTTTATATAATTGCATGATATCATTTATTTTTTAAAGCTGCGACACCGACCATGGGGAAGTGTTTTTTACACAACTACCTACGATTAACGTTACTCAGCAACACACGCGCCGCCTATACCATACCATTCTGATAAACATAAACGAGGAATAAAAATGAAACAAATAAACGCGCCCGATTTTTATTTGACCTCTTAAAATGAATGTGTAGTAACACAACCAACCTAAAAGTCAATTGTTTTTGTTTACACCCTGTAGTCCGCACACACATTTGAAGTGCATAGCGAGCCTTCGTGATGAAAATTGCGTCATTTGTTACAGATTCGTCCGACTTTCCTTATCGGCATGAACTTCGAGCATCAAGAGGTGTTGCGAGGTGAGCTTTCGCCGGAGAGCGCTGAAGTGATTCAGCGACGTTTTGTGGACTGCGACGGCGCCGCTGAGAACGAACCGATTGGCTCGGCGCAACCCGCTATGCAGAGTTACGTCAAGTCACAAGCTGTCTCCGACAAGGTGAGATATGATTATTTTTACACTGAACAGAGAGTACGCAAGAATTCTAAGGTACGATGCGATTAAGGCGGCCTTTTTTTCTCTAGGCATTTTTAAGGCAGAGACACGCTAGAAAGGAAAAACTAAAACCAGTCCGTTTAAAAATGATCACATATTGTTTTTCTCAATATTGCAATGGGACCGGGAGAGTGCACACACTGCAATATGATCTTGCCCTGCCCTCGTTTTCGAGAAAGATTTTCCGTTGTGCTATGAAATCTAGAATTAACGAAAACAGTACCCTAGAAATAACTAAAATTTCGGTTGTCAAGTAGTAAAATACCGTTATCGTCTTTTTCACTCACGCGGCTGCAACTTCTTAAAATTCCATAAGGTCATGAGATTTTATCCGACAGCAAACCACGTGAATCAATCGGTAAAAAAAATATATTTAAAGAACTAAAAACCACCAACCAATCATTCAAAGTAAAAGAAATAAGTCGACCATGCTTGCACTACCGTAGAGTTGATACCTACTCGCGAAAGCTCAAATTATTGGTGCCTTATCCAATAAACCTGCCCGTTCTAAAAATGTATCAGTTTTTCTGGACTACAACTACAGTACGAGTATGTCGGAGGTGGTAGTGATATGGGCTACTTGTATATCTCCAAAAGTCCAGATCTTATCATGCCTTCTATAGTTAATGCAATAAGGATCATGTTACGAAATAGTTGTTGTATAAAAGCGCTTTAAAATTGACAATTGATTTAAATTGTTTTGGCATGTCGAGCGCGATATTTTTGTACTTTACATAATAAAGCCGATAACGATGTGTGTCAGGCCAACTTTCATTTACGTAAAAATAACTTTCTCTTATCTCCAATTTAAGCTCAGGTTAATAATGCCGTTTGGAACAACTGTTTTATTGTGCTTATGGATGGTATAACCCACCATTACCCACCATAACCACTTTACTGGTTTACTTATTTCATAGCCAAAAACATGCTACTTTTCGAATATCTAGCATGTAATAGTTTAATGGCAACACATCTAATGTAACATGGCAGAAAATTATCTTCAGTGCCTTTACTTATGGTGATTAGAACTGTCAAAGTATAAACTCTTTAGTTGTGGCCCTCTGTGTGATGATATCTGTAGGCCTAGCACGAACCGCTAACGTTTTGGTAATCGAAAAGTAAACGTTACTTCTTTTTTTTAAAGACATGTAAAAAAGAAAAGAGAATATCGTTTACTTTTCGATTACCAAAACGTTAGCAGTTCTTGCTAGGTCTACTTGAACACTAAGTCCAGAAAAAAGTGACACGGCCGTATGTTAATTTCTCTAAGTAATTCAGGCCATGTTCGACCCGCTAAACTTCGTTGTTGATCTTAAGAGACCCTTCGTGCGCGAGTCCGCCTCAAACTTGGCCGGTTTCTTATATTAGTTTTGTTTTTAGTGTGTGGCGGATTGCGTGGAAGCACTAGTCGGCACGTACCTGCTCAGCGGAGGCATCCCGGCTGCCGTCATGGTGCTGGAGTGGATGAGGGTCATGCCCCCAGAGGTAAGAAGTCCTGTCCTCTTAGTCAGTTCTGAATCGCACTAAGCCTGTGTGTTGGACTATGGCTCAAAAGACCACCACATAGTTGACTTTGGCCTCACCCCTCAAGGAGAGGCCTGTGCCCAGCTGTGGGACGTATATAGGCAGTATATGTTATGATGAGCATTTCATATGAAAACATAAAACAAACCACCATTCAATCAAGGAACAAAATAATGGAACTAGTGGCAATCGTATTTATTTATTCACTTAATGTTTCATAATTGTAGGACAATTTCGCTAGCATGCTGCACAAGCAGGTGCCCACAGTGATATCGGAGAACAAGGCTGCCATTAAAGATCTCGACTTCCTCTTGAACAGCTGCGGAAGTGACATCGAAGGCATTCTTAATTACAAATTTAAGGACCGCTCGTTTTTGTTGGAGGTAAGTAAGAGTAAATTGATATGATTTTAAATTACCTACTGGAAGTCAAAATAACAACCCAGATTTTAACAACCTCGTGTTAGGAATAGTAAATGATAGTATACAGGATCATACAATATCGCATACTAAGTGTTCCATAATATTTATGGGTATAAGTTATTTTCAGATTTGTTGCTTTGTATGTATGTTGATATAATTGTGATGTGATAACTAACAGCGCCGTTTTTAACCCCTGCACGGGCCTCCGCTCTCCGCGCTAAAACAGCTGCGATATACGAATCGAATTAATGCGTGCTAAGATATTTTTGCGGATCGCATCATAGCCCGCCAGTACCTACGCATTTTCTGATTGTACAGACGCCTTCAGATTTAAGTGACCCATCATAGTAGCGACATCTCCGCGACATAGTCATAGTACAATAAAACAAGTAGGGCAACTTGGCCCCCGAGCGAGTGATAATTGTCTAAACATGCAGGGCTGTCGCTTTTGATTTCTATGCGAGCGGCAGCGGTTCGGTAGCAACGAAACACACGGGGCGCGCTAACTTTCGTACGGCTTGGCCGCGAGTGTGTACGTACGGAGACGCGTACGTACGGGACGGCTCGGCCGCGCTCACAAACAAGCTGCGCTCGCTGCGTTTGTATCTAAGATGACATACTGGGCATATTGTGACATAGGTCACTTAACTCTGAAGGCGTCCCTACATAAATTATGCCTAATCTCAATCTCTCTCAAAATGTGACGGTCTCAAAAAGAAAGTTTTACGTAGAAACCACTGCACTAAATTGCTTAGCAAGCGGTCACAGATGTCACATACAAAAATAAATTTATTTCAACAAAAAGTTAATCGTTATTAGTGGAGTAAGGTTTAAGACTTCTTTTCATTCGCCAGGCCATGTCACACCCCTCCTACATTCGCAACAGGCTGACGCGGTCATACGAGCGCCTGGAGTTCCTAGGCGACGCAATCCTCGACTTCCTGATAACTTCACACATCTTCGAGAACTGCCGAACATTGAAGCCGGGAGAACTCACTGACTTGCGATCAGCTCTGGTCAACAACGTCACGTTTGCTTCCTATGTCGTCAAGCTTGGACTGTACAAGTAAGTAATGATAGGCCCGGCGCCAGTGGCATACCTTTCGGGGAAAAGCAGGTTAGAGCCCCTGGGCTCCCAAGCAACGCCATTCGGAAGAAGTTATTTGGTATTCAAAGATTCTACATCCTTGACCAACGTACAGTTGCCATCAGATATGTATATTGAAGCAGAAAAGGGTTACCAACCAATCACTCCTCTTCGTGTGAATAAATGAAAATGATCAAATATTAATGGTAATACGGGTCTATTTAACTTGGCCGTGAAACTGATCCAGGTACTTGGTCCCATTGTCTGCTTCAATATTTCTTTACAAAATGTTTTCCCACCGTCAGTACATGTGACAAGAAGATTGCAAGTACTCACATTGTGGTGCGACAGCAATACCATGCGCTAGGAATGCGGGGGAATTCCCCGCTCTCGTATTAAACTTCATGTGCTTGGTAAAATTATACCGAATTGTTATCAACTGTAATTACTTCGTATTTTTTATTTAACGCTATATGTATACATACACACATACTGTACGTAGCTTTACCATGTTAGCTCGACGGGTAGTGTTGAAGTGAAGCTTGCAACTTTAAAGTAGGACCTATTTTAGTATTTAAGTACATGTACATTTTAGAAGCCCATTATTATTTTTACCTCGGAGTCTTCGGTTTATTTATCGTAAAGCGTCTTATACACTGTATCATGCGTCATAAAATCGTCATGAATGTTATTTGAAACTACTAAATTACAGTTCTCAGGTTTGATGATAATCTGCATAAGTAACGTTTATTTCTTCAACAATTTTTTTTGTTTGTCTTAGGTTCTTGTGCTCCCAACTGAACCCCACCTTAGATAGTGCTATTATGGCGTTCGTAGAGCACCAAGAACAGAGGGACCACGAAGTCATCGAGGATGTTTTGTACCTCATCGACGAAGATGAATGTCAGATAGCGGAATATGTGGAAGTTCCTAAGGTGAGTAAGAAACAAAGGAACTAAGAAAAATTGCGAAATCAAAATACGCGTTACTAAGATGACTTTTCCAGGGTTACTAATGTTTCACCTATTTTCATTTCACCAAATAATATGTTTCGCAAATTAAGCATTTGTCCAAATAGACATTTAAAAAAAATGCATCGAAATAAAACAACTTTGCGGTTTCGACTACTTTACAGCAGCCGTGATCACGGGATGACAAAACGGGAAACATCATTGCAGAAAAAAAAATTGCAGTCATCTGGCCTATTATAATTATTTCCAGGTCCTCAGCGACTTATTCGAGTCGCTGACCGGAGCGATATTCCTAGACAGCGGCGGCGACCTGAAAGCCGTGTGGGCCGTCGTGTATCGCATCATGTGGAAGGAGATCGACGCCTTCTCATCGCGCATCCCGCAACAGCCCGTGCGAGTTCTCTACGAGATGATACACGCCTGTCCTGTCTTTCAGTAAGTCATACATCTAATCATATAAATAAAGAAATAAATATCTTTTGGACATTATTTTACACAGCGCCATCTAGTCCCAAGTGGGCTAATTATAGTCCGTTATTATAGATACTAGACAACGAATAAACATACTTAAATACTTTTTCTTCTGTAAATACATACTTAATATACATAGGAAACACCCAGACCAATCCAAACAGACATGTTCATGCACACAAATGTTTGTACTGTGCGGAGATCGAACCCGCGACCCTTGGTGAAATAGCCGACTTCTCAACAATTACACCAAGACGGTCGTCAGCAGCAATCATATGTATTACTAGCTGTCCTGACGGACTTCGTTCTGTTGTCAAACATTCATTGTCACGTGGCAGGTAGAAACGCTGGCTAAGAGAAAACTAAATTGTTGTTTTTCACTATATTCCTAGCATTTTCTCATGTTTACTTACCTTTTTAACCTTCCCTGAACCTTCACAAATATTTCAAAACTAAAATTAGCCAAATCGGTCCAACCGTTCCTGAGTTTTAGTGAGACTAACGAACAGCAATCCATTTTGATATACAGGATGTTACAAAAAATACCTCTAATAACTGGAGGGGGTTATACAAACTACTGAAAGGAGTCCCTTGTTAATTTCTTACAGTCGTAGCTCATAATTTGAATTTCGAGTAAATCAACGTAAAAAAAAACATCGATTATAGAAATTCCCAGCACAAATTCGGGTTCGAGAACCCAAGTTGACCCTACCGGGAGTGACCAGGAGCGACGTGCTTTGTTCACGCCCCTATGTTTTCTGTCTTTCTTTCTAATACTTCAAGTAGCGGCAACCAACCAATAGAGATTTAGAGATTTCACACTGTATGGACACTCCATCTAGAATGTATAGAGCGGAAACTAGAAGCAAACAGTCAGCCGCTCACAGTTAGCCTAATCGGGACGCGCCCTTAACGTTTTTTTTTCATTCTAGTGACTCCCAAATCACGAATACTGACGTGCCCAAAGTGATGATTCCGGTGACGGTGACGAAGAATGGCCGCCAACACACCATACACGGATTCGGCAACAACAAGTTCCAAGCTAAGCGAGCTGCTGCCAAGCTGGCGCTAAAGATATTAGCTCTGTAAAAAGTCAAAGCAAAAACTTCTAGATTTTCCAATATTCAGATATTTATCTGTCCAATGAAATTATTTGGCAGATTTTAAAATGTGTGTCAAAGTGTCATTTTTACCCCCTAATTCACAAATGTCAATCAACGCTAAGTAGGCGCTCACGCTCATGCTGTAAAGTAAAATATCAATAGAACTAAAAGGGACAGCTATACTTCTGAGAGATGCTCAACGTTGATTTGTGCTTGTGAATTCGAGGGTTAGTAAAGTAAGTAATTATTGGTTTTGATATCCAAATTCAAATTCTGCAAAGAATTAATTTAATGGGCGTTTTTAATCTAAATATTGTAAATTTAGCTTTTAAGCTCTTTGTTTTGTACTGTCAGCATTAAAACCGTGCACCTTCGAGATTGGTCAGATGTTATGTCATAAATTATTTTTTCGAGAAAAACAACTTTATTCTTACAAACAAAACATAGCTTTGCATTATTATTATAAGCCTGTAGCGAAATTATAACATAGCTTACAATTCAAAAGAGGATCCAACTTGTCCGCCATTTTGAAAAAAACATGTTTTGGCGGCAAGTCATAATATGCATGTCAATCGATAGAGGGAGTGATTACAAACAAAAAATGTAAAAGCACCATATATCTAAGTGATACGGTTTTTGAGATATTTGAGTCTGAAAACTAAAACTTCCTCTCTCGACTGACAAGCGTTCCATGACTTGCCGCCGAAACATGTTTTTTTTTCAAAATGGCGGACAAGTAGGTATGCCAAACAGGTAGGATGCTCTTTCGCTCGATTTTAGGTGATCTAAGAATCGCTTTTTAATGTACAGAATACATGCCTACGAACACCTGTTTGCTTTTGCTTTTAATTGAATGCAGACAGACATCAATACAACCAATGATATTACAATAAGAAAGACGTAGATAGGTTATGTCAGTACTGATGAAGTCAAAAATTTTCCACGGGATACGACGTACTTAATTTGAGCGCGTTATAGCGTGTGAACAAGACAGCACGATTATATACTAGAGCGTAAACGAGACAGATACATGTTGCGCAGTGTCTTCTCAGACTGTCAACACAGTCAATGCTTTGCTCTGGTGTACGAATCGTTGACTAAGATTTTTTCTTTAGATCAATTCGTTCCTTATCACTGTTAGGACAAATACAGACATCATCAGATGTACTGAAGCACACAAGGTGACCAAATACTTCTGAGTAGTTTCACAGCCAATAAGTTGAACACACCCAAGTTGTTATAAATATCTGAACATTCATCTGAACTATCAGCTAGCAGATCACATAATAATGAAATGATGAATTTTCAGCTATAATGGCAACTTAGGTGTTTGAACTTATTGACTGTAAAACCGATCAGCAGGATATGATCATCTTGCCTCCTTCAATATTTCTGATGGCGACTGTACAAGAGCACACAAAATCGAATTTAATTTATAAATTTTGGCAAAAAATACCTAGCGAAAATAGGGAGCTGTACTGACTTGGACTTGAAAGTGCCAAATTCAATAGATGATACGTTTTTATTGTTAAGCAAAAGGCAAAATTATTTTATTTTATGTTGTTTTTGTTGAATTCAAAATTATTATTGTATAGAAAAAATATTGTATGTGTATATTTTTAAACATAAGTACGCGCTGAGAAAGGATTTTTTAAAATTTTATTTTTTTAATGGGGGCGTTAACTTGTGTCTACTTGCATTTATCTATGTGATGATTGAGCGATTTGTGGTATTTGATGATTTTGTTATCATATTTTAAGTTTTGTTGCACGTTTTACTCGTATAAAGATGACGGGTGTTCTTTAAGTTGTTTTGTTTCATATACGTTTTTTTTAAAGAAATAAAAGTATTACAGACAGTAGACTCATTAAAAGTACCAAGGCAACAAAAAATGGGCACAAAAAATAAATTAGCATTGACACATTGGAATATACAAATAGATATAATGGGCCTACCTACAATGCGAGGCCAACGAGGTCCCTGTCTCAGCATTTGTTCCGTCGCAGTTCGAAAGCTACAGCGATGCTATAAAGCATTTAAATGCTGCAAAATACACAACCTTGCGTACTGAACCCTCATCTCGCAATCTGGACAGGACTCAATTAACTCTGAAAATTGTTCCAGCCCATACTAGAAATCCGGAGTTAGAACACTTTTATTTAATGCAGACAAATGTACGTGTATTTTTAGGGCGTAAACATAATTTTAAGGCAACATATAATCAATCCATGAATAATTTTCTACTTTAAAGCAATGAATTCAAATATGCATATTTTATTAAGAAATAATAATTAATGAATGTTAGTGATAAATTATTTTTAAACTTTCTTGTTGCATTTTGCATTATATAAACACTAGAAAACCGGGTTTTCTGCACCATTAAGGTGCCCGTGGCGCAGTTGTGACAGTGATCGGCGACGATCGTTGTTGTAAAGCAACACACGCCGGGTCGGAAAAGGGATGGGTGACCATCCGACCGAAATTTAGTGATGTGTATTTCGGGCATCTCCGTGCTTCGGAAGGCACGTTAAGCAGTTGGTCCCGGTTGACGTCACTAGATGTCAGTCGTTAAGTCTAGTCAGAGGCCTTAGGGCGGCTTGATAACATCTGACAATAAGGTTGCTCACTAACCTTACACCCCTCTAACAACCCGCACTGAGCCCGCGTGTTGGAGTATGGCTTGTTCCACCTCATAGTTGAGGTGAGGCCTGTGCCCAGCAGTGGGACGTATATAGGCCGATTATGTTATGTTATGTAAGCGAGCGGACCACGCAAATACAGGTAAAATAGTATTTTTTACCGTAGTTTAATGTTGCAGAAAACCTGTTTTTTTAGTGTTTATATGATTAATTACTTATCGACTGAAGTCGCAAGCTACGTAAGGCCCTTCGTACACAACGCCACGTAAATCTTCCAAAATGGCGATTTCAATACCCATTCATGGTAAATAGGTTCGATCTCGCGTCAGCACGAACTTAATTGGAATAGGGTTTTAAATTATGATGCATTGCCTAATAAGACACCTATTCTAGATCAATGTTTGATTGATCGTCGATACGCGCGAAGTTCGCGTTATCGCGTTGTATGAAGACAACGCGTTGTCTACGGCGTTGCAACGCCGTAGATTCGTACACAGGTTCACGTCGCCGGAACGTATGTACCGTACGGGGCGGCGCTGTCAAATACCCACTCGCGATATAAGTTTACAACATCAGTATCGTACCTAGACTGAGTACGAAAGGGCTAAAACACAAATAAGTCTAGTGATTATGATTAGTCTCAAATTATTGTAATGATTTGATAAATATTGGCCGATACATGTCATTTATTTAGGCACTGAAACCGCCTGTAATCTGGACTGAACACGCTCGATATACATAAAGCTAAGTTCAGATGGTCGCGCGTACATCCTTAAGCGCATAAAGAATTTCTAAGTAGTAAGATCGCGCGAAGCTGCGCGTAGACGCGCGTTCATGTGAACGTCCTGATGTATTTACTTCGATTTTTTTATGCGCGTGAGGATGTACGCGCATCAACGATGCAGTAGCGATACTGTCGCGCGTCTGCATCGATACAGTCGCGGAACAACCACGGGGCGCTCAGATTTAGTCACGACACAAACGCCATGATGTTGCGCATTTAGAAAACGCGCTACGAAAAGTCACCGTGAGGGAGCGCTCTATCAAGTAGCGTTAATTAAAAATAAATGTTACTCATAAATGTTTAGCTTAATCTTTTTGTATTACGAATTTATTGTTGTAGACAGATAAATATATAATTCATCGCATGTAGGTACGTGTTATTTATTACGTAAACTAGCTGTCCCATCAGACTTCGTTCTGTTGTCAAACATTCAGTGTCACGTGGCGTGACATTCAGTGTCACGTGGTAGAAGCATTTACTGAGCGAAAACTATATTGTGGTTTTTACTATATTCCTAGCATTTCTTCATGTTTACTCACCTTTCCTACCTTCCCTAAACTTCAACGATTATTTAAAGAGCAAAATCAACTAAATCGGTCCAGTGGTTCTCGAGTTTTAGTGAGACTAACGAACAGCAATCCATTTTTATATATTACGTAAATAAATAAGTTAGAATTTTTATTTGAGTAAATAATGTCAAACAATACTATTAATTAAATACATACCTAGTTTTCTAGTTTGCTTCCACCATGAGCTATCAATTTCGCAGTTGCTAGCTCCTACCTAATTTGATTAGGATTTCGTTTAGCGGCCCTAGCGGAGAGTAGTGAAACTAATGATACCTACCATTAATGTTTTTCAGAACGCTATCCACTGACACATCCTACATGAATGTTAAATTTGTAAAAAAAATTTTTTAATTATCTAGAAGTTTGAAAAAAGTACGACTGTTTGTTTTATAAATATTTTTTTTTGCTGAGTTAAATGGAATGTAAAGTCATTATTTAGACTAGAAGACTGCTAAGTTAGTAGGTACACACATGAGTTTGTCACCGCACTCGAACCACACACCACAGCCACCGGCATATTTCCTGTAGTTTCCATTAATGTTTTATGGACTCGCCGCACACGCTACAAATCATCGCTGTTCGCGTCTTATGGGCCGCAGTAGCGGCAACCGGCTGCTAGTGTCGACCAGCTTAGACAGTTTCCTTTGTAGCCGCTTCTGGCTTCTTGTGCCGGAGTTTGTGGCTGTGGCGCTTGGCCTGTGTGCGGGGACGCTGTTATTTGTAGTACTACAGTTACTAGAAAAATAAGAATCATTTGATATTTATTACTTTAGTTGCCCAGACGTCGAATAAATACAATGATCACATTTATTTAAATATGGTGTAAAATAAAAACAGATACGAAAAACATTGTTTTCTCACTTACCCAGCCATACCCCTAAATTTTATAATGATGAAAGCTTATTAGCAAAATTTGACCAGCTCAGTAGTACCAGTATTACTGTACCTACTTGTCTACCTCGTATCTGGAGGTATGGACTTTCACATCCTCTAGGGTGAATTTAGTTTTTACATACAAAACGTGTGGTACGTCCTGGCCCAGCCACGGCCCCCATTATTGCCCAAGGATCTGTCTTGTCGGTGTTTGCTGCGCAGGTGCGTACCTTCTGGTGCGCAAAAGGAATTTTCATTAGGTACCTAAATGATGTCCTAAAGTTGTTATTTTAGATAGAAACGTGGCCGATACGTCCCAGCCCAGCTCTCAAAAATGTGCTGTAACTGGTGAAATATTGGAGCACTCTTTTTTTTTTCCTTTTGAGCACCAGAAGGTACGCAACCGCACAGCAAACAGACAGATCCTTGGGAAATTTAGGCGTGGCCGGGCTAGGGACGTGCCACAACACTAGCAACGGTGCCTCGGCGAATTTACATTAGGTTTTTACGGCAGGTGAGGAAATTTCCAGGGTGTTTTTACCATCAGTATAGAGAAACACAAACTTACTGCTTCTTACGCATTACGGCAAGGTTCTAAAAAGTCTAAAAGTAAAAATTAATGAAACAACAAAACTTGTTTTCACTTCACGTGAGTTTTATTATGTAAAGTAAGATTACAGGAAGTACGTGCTCGGCCTCTTGTATGCGAATGTGTTGAGGCGCTTGTGGTGGTGCACGCGCTTGGGCAGCGGGAATCTGATGGTGCTGGCGTGGAACTGCTTCACCTGCGGCCGGCGGCAGGCGGATGCCTTGATCACCTCCACTTTGATAATCTGGATAATTAAAATCAATCATTAGCAAAATATTTGCAGCTGCTGGGCTCTTTCTGAGGCAGACAAGGCACTTGGGAGATGAGTTGAGTTGCTTGCTTTCGCCTGTTGTACAAAATCAGGGTATTGTTAATTACCTGAACCAAACAAAAAAGAGCAACATCTTGCTTTCAAAGCCAGCCTTTACCTTCTGTTATGGCGAATGGGAACCAAGAACAACAAATGTAAACACCCAGACCCCTTTAGTGCTGTTATATCTGATCTTTCATAGTCTCAACCCATGCTAGAAAACTCGTCATCGAAAATTAAGTAATCTTGTAGTTTTACCAAAATGTATTGCAATTTCTACCACAATTCTCTAGGTTCTGGGAAAGATTGAATTTTAGCAGCATTGATTTTTAACTTGTCTAACTTGATAAATGATTGTTCACTGTTCATCAGTTCAGTAAAAGAAGGAACTAATATTGAAATTATCCCATTCATTCCCATTATTCAAAACTAAAATCTCCTTCATTGGATCAATTCATTCACTTCAAACACTGTTTTAGCAACAAAGACTTCCCAAGATTGTTTTCTAAACAAGAAAAGTAGTAGTAATGAAACAAAAGGCATCATCATTATTTTCATTAAGAGCCACTGCTGAACATAGGCCTTCCCCATAGTTTTCGAGTGGCAAGTTGCGGCCTGCATCCACTGACTAGGTTTTTTATTTTATTTATTTATTTATTTATTAAGAACATTATAAAAGTTTTAAACTTAACTAACAAATCGCCAAACTGCTTTAACAATGCAGTTTGTTGGCGAAAAAAGCACTCACGTTTGTCCATCCACGTTGTGGGTGGGCACCCCACTGCACTGCATTTGCCCACAAATGGTCTCCAACCCAGAACAAGTCGTATAAATAAATACTTACGTGGATGGAGTGAGCGCGCGCTCTATGCCTGGCCCCCATGTCGCGGTAGCACTGAGTGACGGCGCCGCCCACGCTGAGGTCGCGGTATTCACGGTACATGTTGTGCACGCCTGAACGCGACTCGTAACGCAGCCAGATACCAAAGTTCTTTATCTTAACTGGACTCTTCTCTGGGATTTCCTGTAGACAAATTAAAGAAATGTCAGCTTCAGAATGTTCCAATCAGGAGAAGTTTAGACTACCTAAAAACAATATAACAAGAAAACTGCAGTAGTAGAATAAAAACTAAGGCATCATCATCAACAGCTGCATGATGTCTACTGCTGAAAATAGGCTTCCAACCAATGATATTATAATAAGGACATAGATAGGTTACAGTTAGGCGGACAATTCTTGACTTCCCGTCAGTACTGACATAACATACTACGTCTTTTTTATTATAATATCATTTGCTTCCAACATAGTTAGTGGCTATTTGTAGTTTCCTTAGAATGGTCTTCATTCAAGAAATTTTCAGCCCTATGTTTAGTTTTTCACACTATGTGTTACACCCACTGTTACTTCAACCTGTAGAACAAGTTGCTGTGTTTCTAGCCAGTTCTCTTTGTCTATTATAGAATAAAGTTTTTTATTTTGGGCCATCGAGTTATATGACCCAAGACCTAAGGAGGTATTTTATTGATTATTTCTAATTATTTCTGATACAATCTAGCAGCATAATGCAAGGTGAAGCCTTTTCAACATGCATTTTCCATGTGGCCAAAGAATAAAAACGCATTTTAGCACTTAATTTTATCTTATTTGAGACTAAAGGTTATAAAACAAGTAAAAAAAATAAATATAATTGATCTTCACAATCCAATCAATCCAATGGAAACTAGAAATTAAGTTACCACAAACAACAGGTTAAGCTATTGTTGTGTAATGGGAATGGGAACCCACAACCTTCTAGTATTTACAATTGCTTAACTTCTCTGCTATTTGTGGGTCGTCAAACTTATTATGACTACTATGTAGAAATTTTAATTAAGTTATTCCAAGAAAAAGAAGTCTGCACATTTTCCAATCTACTAGATAACAAATAAACAAATTATAACAAATGATCAGCGCAGTTGTTTTTAAAAGACCAAAATGAGGAGAATGCACCTCATTTTGGCACTTTGACATTGTTTCTACAGAAAAAAAACTTACCTTGATGGAAACAATTTCACCAGTGGTCTTCTTGAACTTCTTCAATTGCCGGAGGAAATACCAGAAACGAGACTTGGCCACAATTGGGTCTGGGGAAAAGATCCTCATTTTGTATAGAGGAGGCTTTGGCTCGCTCTCCGAAGGGAGCTTGCGCCCAATGACTTCATATTCCTTCAACTGGAAGTAAACATAGAATAACATTAAAAAATTGAAATTTAGTACAAATAGGGACCTAGTCAGAAAGCAAGGCATACGTGAGAGAATCACGAAATTATGAGAGAGAAATAATAAATTTAGTGCAATAGCCATCACAACATGACATAACCTAAAAATGTAACATCACTTGAAACATTTTTTTGAAACAATCAACGCATTTAGGAGTAAGACATTAGATAACACTCCTTATACAGTATCACAATACTACACTGGGAAAATAACTGAGATATTTACGAAACAATTAGAAATACTGCGGCACAATGTGAGGACAACGTGTACCGTCACACATTCTGCTTTCTTTCGATATTTATACACTGAGATCACGACACATACACCATTAGCAAATGACTATTTGGCACTTTCAGTTCATATTTGCATTTTTTCTTGATATAAACGCATTTTTTTACGAACTCACCTCTCCTTTCGCCTTCATTTTCGGAGGTTTTAGCCTGAAAGAACTGTCAACGGAAACGGAACACTGACGCGAAAGGAAGATGGCCGCACTATGAATAAATTGTTACCACAACAAAAAAATTGTCTATGGTGGCTAATCACTTTGGAGCACTGTAATGCTAGGTTCACATTACTAAGTCGGGATGTTCCGTGGCGTGGCCGTGGCTCACCCCATAACGCTTTCCAATAATTGGTACCACACCAGAACACACCAAATGTTACAGCTTACCATCAAACTAGCTTAAAGCTACCACTGCTTATATCGCGAGAGAACGCTATCGGTTCCGTTCAAATGTCGTAATCAGATTTACATTGAGTTGTGGCTTGGCACCAATCCATGACTACAATACCACTCAATGTTAATAAAAAGCTAAAAAATAGACTGAACATGCTTTCCGTTTGAGTACCCTAAAAAACAAAATTGAAATATCGTCACTAAATGGCAGTCGAGTTTATCAATAAAAATATTGACATCACACTCGATACATCGCTAGTTGAACTTGTCTGAAAGGAGAAAGATATTTTTTCGCTTACAAATGAAAGTGACAGGAGTTTTACTCTCCTAGCAAACTTACCCATGAGTTGAACTCCAATTTTTTCCATTTTTTATCTAGTAATAATAACAATAAACTTGCCCGTAGAATGTAATTTTGCCTGCCTGTGAAAGTTTTTCCACACCACTTTTTTGCAGTAGCGTTTACGGATTACGAATGTGGTCGCGAACTTGAAACTTGGTGCCATGCCAGTGGGAATTACACCGTATTTTACTGACTTTCATAATATCCATAGGCCTCTAGCCTGCAATGGAGTCTATTTGCTATGAGGTCGATGCAAAAGACTCGTCAAATAAACATTAATATCGATAGTTGGATTGCGAATTGTGCAACACTAGTTGACAGTTCTTGCCGCACGCTCGTTTGACACAATTTTTTGACATGCGTGTCATATGTTATTCAGATCGTGTTTGCGAGACGAAGTTAACTCAAATAGAAAGCTGTTCCTAATTCCAAATTAAATGGAAATTCACATTCCACTTCAATGATTGATTAAATTCTCACAAAATGTTTTCAAGAAACGTATCTAAGGTGGTCAAATTTGGTTTGTACGGTAGTGTTGGAATAGGGAGTACAGTTGCTGCTTTGAAACTTCAAGAAGAAGAACTTGGCACTTTAGCAATTGTGAGGATTACCAGGACCGCCGTAACTGCTATAGATATTGGGAGGACGTATCAGGCGAAGCTGTATAGTCAAGAATGGGACAGGAAGTCTATGGAATATGAAGAAGCTAAGAGGGAAGCTCACCAAATTGGAGCAACTAAACTTCTAGAACTTTGTAGAGCCAACAAGGGTGTGTATATTAAAATCGGACAACATGTAGGTGCAATGGACTACTTATTGCCTACTGAATATGTCCAAACTATGCGAATTCTGCACAAAGATGCACCAAAGAACACAGTGGATGAATTGTACAAAGTTATAAGAGAGGATTTGAAGGAAGATGTAAGTAGTGCCTTTGTCATGAACTTTAAACCTTAGTTCACTTTTGTAATTACCATTTTTGTTAAACAAATCTCTTGCACAATATTTTTAAATACTTACATCAGTAAACTATACTAATGAGTTACCTACCTAATCTATTTGCAGGCTGAAACATTGTTTCATGAGTTTGACCCTGAGCCTCTCGGGATAGCTTCTCTTGCACAAGTTCACAAAGCCAAACTGAAGGATGGAACAGTAGTGGCTGTGAAGGTCCAACATCATTTTGTGAGGAAAAACATCAAGATTGACCTGAGGTGGATGGAATTTGTCCTCAAGACTATGTCCAAGGTCTTTCCTGACTTTCAAATGCAATGGCTGATTGACGAGACTAAAAAGAATATAGAGAAAGAATTAGACTTCATACAGGAGGGTCACAATGCTGAGAAAGTAGCTAAGCTTTTCGAAAGGTACCAATGGTTGAAAGTTCCTAAAATATTTTGGAATTATAGCACTGAGCGAGTGCTTGTTATGGAATATGTTGACGGTGGTCTTGTTAATGATATTAAGTATATTAATGTAAGTATTATCCAATTTAAAAAATCTTAAATGATCGCTGTACTTTCAAAGCACATTGCTCAGTTTAAAGTTCAATCATTTTCAATTAACATAGAATTTTGAAGAAGATCTTACAGGAAGCCAATTTTATAGTCCAAAGATGTTTTATCCATAAACAGTAAAAAAGAGTTACTGAAAAAAAAAATACATAAACAATATCGAAATCAAAGTGCAGTCCCCTTTAAGTGCTGCACTGATGATGTCTGTGACTATACTCTACACAGCAACAGCACTACAGTCAAAAGCACATTAGGCTACCCGAAATTAAAAATGTAAACTGAAATGACACCTTTATAAATTGTTCTTGCCCTATGACATTTATTTGCTGTCATGCCATTGACCATACACCACACCCAAGCTCATGTTTATCATAAAATTATAACCTATTGCGGTGTATTTTTTTTCAGGAAAATAATGTGAATAGGCTTGACCTATGCAGAAAGCTTGGTGATCTGTATTCACATATGATATTTGTGACTGGGTTTGTGCACAGTGATCCCCACCCTGGCAACATACTAATACAAAAAGAACCTAATGATAAAGATATCACTGTGTACTTACTGGACCATGGTTTGTATGCTGTAAGTTGTAATTTTTTTTACAGGCAGGTTCATAGTTCTAAGTGTATTACAATAATTATAAACTTACTAGTTAAATACACGCGAACGAAGTCGCGCGCGGCCGTCTTCGGCCGACTTCGCGTGTATTTAAGGCTAAAAAAAATAATATTGTTTCATAAATTGTAGGCTTTGTGTTATTCTAATGTTTAAGCTATATTGCTGTAATGTTTCATCGAAATCTATTTAACTCGTTTTTACGTGAGAGAGTAATGAACATTACAAACTTTTGCATTTATAATATTTGTGGGATAATAGGATTGTTTAGGTAATATATGTTTTAAATTTAACTTTGTAAAGTACTACACCTCAGCCATGTGGTGTCTGATAAACTTGAACATTAGTTAAAATAGATCGCACCAGCTCTCAGCTAGGCTTACAGATCATCAATTCAGATATTCCCAAGTAACATTTTGGGTTTTAAAAAGGTTTTGAAAAGGTTCTAAAACCTTTGTATGGAAATTATATTGTAAGTCTTACTAGGCTCAGTAACGTTTAATTAACCTTGTATTAACCTCCTGTGTGCAAAAAGGGCCCACGTTTCAGAACCATTCGGAGAGCTTCAGCCAAACCTGAAGCTCAAATCCAGAACCTTTCGAAGTATTTGCACAGAACCTAAATATAACCTTCACAACTATAATTTAACGTTAATATAACCTTGTAAGGCAGCTTTTAAGTTCTCAATTAGTAACTTGATTTAACCCTATCACAACCTAAAACGTTTTTCATAGACATGAATAAATGCCTTTCTAGGACTTTCGGGTTTTAAAATGTTTCTGCGTAAGATTTTTTACCCAGAAACATCCATTGTGGACTTGAAACATATTTTTAATGGCGCCATCCTACCGTTAAACCAAATTACAAAATGGCAGTCTTAAAAATTGAAAGTAAAGTCAGGATAAATGGAAAAAAAACGTGCGGCCAGCACTTCATCGTGAAACTTTAGGTTAATAGTGCTGTCAAGTAGCGGCACGTAACTTTAGCGCTGGCCGTTTCTGCGCAGAAGACGAAAATAAGGTATCACAGGGGGTTAGAGGGACGAAGGGCGAGCGAGCGGAGCGCTGATTGGCTCTCCGGTCGCATTACGTCCTCCGCACTGATGTCAAGTCCCGCGCACATCCTAGAGCACCGTCGCGTACAAAATCGTTTTTGTTATTGCTGTTAAGTTTTGTTATAGTTTTTTTGTTAAGTTTGTTTTTGTTTCGAAGAGTAAACATTACTATTTATATTTCATATGTGAATATGCCTAGGAGAAATAATGTTTTGAAAAGACAAGCACGAAAAATGGTCTATGACGTGCATTGTTTTCTCTGTGATACTCACATAACGTTTATGTCATACTTTCTAGCAATCATCATAGCGACACTGCGAGCCATCTATCGCGCACAGGAGGGCAACTTTCCAAAATTCAAGGCTAAATACCAAAAGTCATACCCATCGCCTTAATATTTTTTTCATAATTATTTTTGCTACATACTATTTTAAGTTTGTCAGTCCTTTAGAATAACATAATGAACATTGTTTCAACTACTAATTATTTGTTATATGATGCTTAATGATTACTTGATAAAACTCTCCGTGCGCGACGGTACCATGCGCAGCTATCCCTTCCACGGTTCGCTCAGCGCTAGACTTAGGTGCCGCGACTTGTATACGAAACGGGCCTTCCGTTAGTTTAGAATTTCGAAGATTTTTCAATGAAAAAAAAATGATGAAATTAAATAATCGCATTCGAAAAATAAGGAAGAAAGAAATAAAAAACATTTATTTTAAACTGTATAGCACACGATACTTAATGTTGGCTTAATGAATGAAAATATTGCTTTTTGGTTAGTTTTTTTTTATTTCAGTGAAAAAAACATGGCCGGCGTAAAGAAATTATTAGAAAGCATTAGAATAACCTAAGAATAACCTTTCCAGAACTGTAATAGCTGGTAGCTGTAAGAGGTAAAGGTAAATGTGCGGAGCTAATTAAGATTACAAAGCTTTTTCCGTTATAATGTTTAGCTATAAGGTTATTACCAAGAGTAGTTCAAGACTTCCCCGCCGCGCCCGAGCACAAACAGCTTATACAGGCTGTATTTGTTGTGTTAAAGTGATTATTAAGCTTCATTATGATAATATTTATGAATGAAAAAGATTATGAGAATACTTTCAAAATATTTTTTTTTATGGGCATAAAGTTTGTAGTAGTGGAATAAACACAGTATAATCATTGCATGAAACCCTGACCAGTTTGCATTTTATGTCTGACAATGGTTCGTGCAACTGTCTAAGTGGCGCTAGTAGCGCAAAGACCAAAAACAAAGACGTTTTTGTATGAATTTTGTAGAGAATTCATAATTGACGACGAATAACACACAAATTCCCGGGTGACGTGTTCCAAATTGCAAAGAAACTAGAAGCCACTAGTTTCCCTGAGTTGAGCAACTTAAAAAAATGTGGCCCAAAGCAATTAGGAGAGTACACTTCGAGCTTTCTATTATAACCTTAAACTCTTTAAAAGTAGGTAGTATGAAGTTTCGTGTTTTCATTACTACTAAAATGATAAAATGGTTACACACTGGCTTTTTTTTTTTTAACCCTGTGAAATGCCTTTACGCACATCCCGCTGCTTGGGGGGCAGCGGGGGGGGGGGGACTCGCCCACCCCTGCAAGGGGTGAGAATACCCACTAAAACACCGGGGCGGCCTTCTTCTGCGCGTGACCAGGGTTTACCGAGGACTCTCCCAGGGAGGCACTCTACCGGTAAAACCATGGCGCGCTGTGCCGGTTCCGGCTCACCTCGGGGGGAGTAGTACCTCCCCTCTTACACACCCGCCGGTGTTCGACAGTGTGAGGCCACCCCACACTGCCGTCCTCCTCGGGGTCGCATGTGCAATGAAGCCCCCGCCGTGTACTCTCCTAGCGACCCCGGGGCCCCCCTTTAGTCGCCTCTTACGACAGGCGGGGGTGACCTTGGCTGTATTCTTACGCCCCAGACCACAGGGCGAATTACACACTGGCTATTCTATCATAGGTTAACATTTAATAAACTTAAAAGCAAGTTCCAAGACCTTAAATTGAAGAAATAAGAAGTAATTCATGGAACACAAATTTCCATTTAATTAGGGCTGCTTTCCTTCCACGGAAAGAGGCGCCTCTTTTTCTTAGTTCTTCTTTCAACTTGTTTCTTGTTTTTCAAGTGGAATACATGTTTAAAGGTGGGGAATTATCAAGAAATGAGGCAATTTTTATTGTTTATCGCACTGCCACAGATGAACAAGGGTTCATGCTATGGTGGCGCCATCTAAGATTAGCTTTCACTTGTAGGCCCCATTAGAAGATAGTTTTATAAGACATTAAATCATTTGAATTGACAGCAGATGCATTGACACAGTCAATATTTAGTTTAGATGAATCTATTGGCTTCAGAGATTCTTACGTAGGTACTTAACGTTGAAAACTTCCGCTCCGTTGTTTCGATATCACCCTGTATCGGTTCATGGAGAAGTCACGGAGACAACTGATAATTTTTAGATATGCCTTTTAAGCTTTAAAATATTCTTGTAGAACTGTAAACATGCCTTTAACTTATGAAAATAGCTTATTGGTTTGGTTGTTCACTACGAATTCCTAATTTGTTTATTTAGGCAACTCTCATTAAGCCTAAAGGTTAAAAGTGGGTTTAAGAAATTGCTTATAAGCGATTTCAACAATTCATAACTTTATGGTTGCATCAAAGTTTAAATTTAAACCTTCAGGTCTAACTTAAGCATTTTGCGAGCCTTTTTAGAACCTATTCAGGAGTTTATGAAAACTATAAGACCCTAGGATTATATGCTCTTGTAACACAAGTCAACATAACGTTAATGTAAACTCTTGTCAGCGGCTCCGAGGTTGCAAAAATAAACAATTAGTTTTAATACTTACTAATCATTCTCAAGTACTTAAAATGATCAGACAGCATAACGTTAACCTTTTTAGGACTAATATAAAACCAAAAGGCATTTTTTACAACCTAGGCCCGAATAAAATGTTACTTGGGTTATTATGTCCACAGTCTTTGACAGTAAAATTTACTCAGTTAGCCAATTTATTCAGTTAACTAGTTAGTTAATTAGTTGTTTACTTATTCTCACAGATTAATTGTTACAATTAACGTTTTTAACATCATATTTTCAGCAATTGACTGATACATTCAGATACAACTATTCAAAGTTATGGCTGTCGATAATTGGTCGCAATCGGCAAGATATGAAGATATACTCTGAGAAATTGGGAATTCGGGAGGAGTTGTACGTACTGTTCGCGTGTATGGTGACTGGCCGGCCGTGGGAATCCATTTTGAAGGGCATCGGGCAAACTAAGCCAAGTTCAGAGGAGGTTTGTATTCATTATTTATACCACTAGCTGTGCCTGCGAGTAAATAATTCTTAATTTGGAGAGCCACAACGTATCAAATTGTATGAAAGTTTCATGCTTTGTGGCTCTCCAAATTAAGAAACAGCAGTTGTGTGAAAAATCATTTCTAATTGTTTCCAAACCCAGGGGGGGTTTGTTTAATGCACAGGCTACAAAAAAATCTATAAATCAATATTAATCACACATCGCGGGATCACATCTTCCTGTCCTGTTTAGAAATAATGTATAATATACATTATGAATCTTTTTGTCCCAATAGTAAAAGTAAAGTAAAAATATTTAATTCAGTGACTTGAAACATATTTTAAAATACAGGATTTTTCACTGCTAGCTGCATTTCTGTCTAGCCCAATTGGTGATCAAAATCGACACAAGATTCTTTTTCCTCAAATTATGTCTACTTGTCCTCAAATTATGTCTACTTTTCCACCAGAAAACCATGTTCCAAAACGAGTTACCGAACCTGCTGCACTACGTGACGCAATGCTTGGAGAACGTGGACCGCGAGGCACTTCTGGTGTTGAGGACCAACGACCTGATCCGCAGCATCGAGTACGCTCTGGGGGTCCAAGAGCGGATGTGCGGCTTCCTCGTCATGACCAAGTGTTGCATGAAGAGCGTCTACGACTACGATTATAATGTGAGTATTACTTAAAATCTTTCATCGTTGAAATAATAAGCGAGAACACATTTCTTGTAGTTTTCATACATTTTAAATGGACTCGCCGCAAGCAGCGACGCTGGTGGCCGCCACACTTGACATACTAAAGAAATAGCCGGCGGCGGCTTTTGTGGACTGTGATTCGGGACACGTTTATTGAAGTAGTGGAAATTAACCACTTGTTCAACCGACAATCTTAAAGACGGCACCCAACCGGGCCCCCTGTAGAGGTGACCTTGCAAAGCAGATTTAACAGAAGAACAGTATTTCCATTGCTGAAACAAAAAAATACTATACTCTTCATTAAAATATGCTGAAAATAAACCCTAGAAAAACATTTCTTACTTCTTCTTAAGTTTTCTCGTACAATGTTAATTCGATGGGAGTAAAATTGTTTGTTTCTTTTAGTTCCATTTCCTATTCATAGACTGAAAAAAAATATAAGGCTGATTTGGAGTTCTGTCACTTTTGTAGTTCGTCAACAAACTGAAAAACGTCTGCCAAATTAAAAAATCAGAAGTCATATCGCGATTACGCGGTCATCGCGCTATGTGACTGTCGTGTTATAGCAAAATCGAGGAGTCCTAATACAACGCGATAACGACATCACGTTCTCCCCACGCACTATTTACTACTAGATATATTTCTTCTCGGTAGAATCAACACCTCCGAACCGGTGGTAGAATCACATTATTACTTTTTAATTTTTATGTTATGACTTGTCATACGTGCTTTGTAATAAGTTTACATGAATAAAGACTATTTTTACTTTACTTTACTTTACATTATGGATAATGCGACCATCGCGCGAATAAGCGATGCGACCATTGTACCTACTAATCGACGATCAAAACATACTAGTCACAATCTAGTGGATATTGAGCGGCGACATCGTGGTCGCCTATTCGCGTTCTATTAGCGATACCAGATTTTTCTCGTCGCAGCGTGTGGTCGCGCGATGATCGCTTTGTATGATGCCAACGTTAAAGGTCGTCGTAACTCACTAGGCAAACACGGCAACTGCGCGGTTCCGACCGACCCCGTAATTATCTTGCCATTCAAATTTGAACCGTGCTCGCCTAGTGTACGTACTACGAGCTTTACGCACGTAGTATCGATCAGTATCTATCGCGTTTGTACCTATCGCTTTGTATGATGCCAACGTTAAAGGTCGTCGTAACTCACTAGGCAAACACGGCACCTGCTTTTCCGACCGACCCCGTAATTATCTTGCCATTAAAATTTGAACCGTGCTCGCCTAGTGTACGTACTGCGAGCTTTACGCACGTAGTATCGATCAGTTTCTATCGCGTTTGCATCGATCGCTTTGTATGATGACATCGTTAAAGGTCGTCGTAACTCACTAGGCAAACACGGCAACTGCGCGGTTCCGACCGACCCCGTAATTATCTTGCCATTCAAATTTGAACCGTGCTCGCCTAGTGTACGTACTACGAGCTTTACGCACGTAGTATCGATCAGTATCTATCGCGTTTGTATCGATCGCTTTGTATGATGCCAACGTTAAAGGTCGTCGTAACTCACTAGGCAAACACGGCAACTGCGCGGTTCCGACCGACCCCGTAATTATCTTGCTATTCAAATTTGAACCGTGCTCGCCTAGTGTACGTACTACGAGCTTTACGCACGTAGTATCGATCAGTATCTATCGCGTTTGTATCGATCGCTTTGTATGATGCCAACGTTAAAGGTCGTCGTAACTCACTAGGCAAACACGGCAACTGCGCGGTTCCGACCGACCCCGTAATTATCTTGCTATTCAAATTTGAACCGTGCTCGCCTAGTGTACTAAGAGCTTTACGCACGTAGTATCGATCAATATCTTTCGCGTTGTTTGCATCGGTCCATATAATTCCGCCTTTGCCCTTTCCTGCCTATTTTTGACTTAACTTATATTTGAATTTTGTATTGTTTCAGAATGCTACATCAGTGGTACAGAAACCATTTATCACCTTCAAGTACGGGTTTTCGTTGTTATTACTATATTTCTATACGGTATACCAAAGCGTTCTTGAAACGATAGCAACGTTATAACACTAGCTAAACGAATCTAGACTCAATTGAATATTGAATGGGGTGAAATCTGAATGACACCAAAAACTTATTTATTGCTATTTATTGACAGAGAAAAATGCTATTGCAACAAAATAATTTGTTGTTTCGTATGCAACTGATTAGGGATGAACTAAACGGGCATTAGGTGTTAGTATTTATTTATGGATCAAAATTGAATTATTTACCGTAGTAACTGGTTTTAAGGTTATGCATCACACAAATATTGCCAGAAATAAAAAAAGACCTATATTTTTGTGAACCTTTTGCTGAACGTTTCCACATTTTATTCCTAGTCAAGATTTAGTCGCAACTCGTCTCCAACTATGTGCTAGGTTAGAAATAGACAGTATTTTATGTAAATAAGAATCAAAAGGGCTCAAATGTAATTTGTACAGAGGATATTGAATGTTATTTATGTGGAATATTAAGTTAATTTGTTAAGTTATATTTTGGAATGTAGATACATTTATATGAATATATTGCTATTTTAATACAAATGTGTCTTTTTGTTTTAGATTATTTTGCAATTAACTTTTAACAGCGATGTATTTCTTTTTTTTTATGTTGTTCCCGTATTATAGGCTCTAATCTCTACTGGGACTAATGGATTGAATTAAAGAGTGGACTGTATTAAAAGGTGCTGTATTGAAGTACAGAAATTAGACCCGACAATAATGAACGTGTGCGCAAGCTGAGATCTAGTTGATGTGTGTCGCGAGGAACCCGCGCCTCCTCCCGCGCGCCCGCGACCCGCGCCGCGGACGCCCGCGGCTAGTGCTGCATCCACTATACTCCCCGCCTTGAAGAGTCTTCTTCAATAGACACTGGCAGGGGGCATATGGTGTTGAATGCCCGACGTATGATGCCCCTCTTGGTCTTGATGTCGGCGACCCGCGCTATGCCGTCTCTGCCCGGCAAGACGCGAAGGATGCGGCCTAGTGGCCACATCAGTGGTGGAGATCCCTTGTCCTTTATCAGGACTAGAGCTCCTTCCTTCAGCTCTCCCCTTGACCCGTGCCATTTGGTCTTCCCCTGCAGCCATAAAACATATTCATGGTTAAATCTTGACCAAGAATGTTGTTTCAGCGCTTCAACCCGCTGAAATCTTTGCAGTGACGAGATTCGCTTGTCAAGGAGTTGCGGACAAGGCAAAGAAGTGATCGATCGTCCAATTAGGAAGTGAGCAGGAGTGAGGCAAGAAAGATCGGAAGGATCATTGGAAATAGGAGTGATAGGACGGGAATTTAGAATAGCTTCAATCTGTATCAGAAGCGTAGCCATTTCCTCAAAATCTAAATGGGTCAATTCTAACACTCGACGAAGATGGTGTTTGATAGATTTTACTGCTGATTCCCAGAGGCCGCCAAAATGAGGTGTATAAGCAGGAATAAATGAAAAATTTATACCTTCGTCTACGAGACTGGAAGAAAATGAGGGTTCCCTGAGGAGTCTCGACAACTCGTTGAATGTACCTACGAAGGTGGTCCCGTTGTCAGAGAACACGTTCTGCGGCTTCCCTCGGCGTGCTATAAATCTATTAAGAGCAGCAATGAAGGCTTCTTTGGTTAGGTTTGAGACAAGCTCCAGATGCAACGCCTTCGTGGCTAAACACACAAAGACACAAATATAAGATTTAATCATTTTGCACCCTCTTCCTTTACGGTTTGCTATCAGCACTGGCCCAGCATAATCAACGCCAGTCTCAAGGAAAGGAAATTCTAAATGAAGTCGGTTGCTCGGTAGGTTGCCCATTATGGGTTGGATTGTTTCGCCTTTGAAGCGGCAACACTTAACACATGAGCGTACTGTTCGTTTTGCAAGTCTTGTTCCTCCCATAGGCCAATAATTATGTCGTGCTGTGGCTAAAAGTAGTTGGGGACCTGAGTGAAAGTAAGTTTTATGCAACATGTCAAATATCAACTGGCTAAGGCGATGTTTACTACATAGAAGAATGGGATGCTTAACGTTGTAATCGTAGTGAGAATCACTAAGCCTGCCCCCCACTCTGATGAGTTTGTCAGAGTCCATGAATGGTGACAATGATAAAAGTCGATTTTTAAAAGGTAATTTATCATTGTTTATAAGTAATTGACGCTCTATAGGAAACGACTCTTCTTGTGAAGTAAGAATTAGTTGAGTTTTGGCGGCATTTAACTCGGAGAGTGACAAATGCCCCTTCAGTTTTATATTATTTTTACAATTATGAATAAATCTGAAAATATACGCTAGAATGCGTTTTAATTTATTGAAACTAGATGTGTTTAGAATAAGGTTAGAAATTAAGTTAGGTTCTTTAAGTTGATTATTATCATTATTTATTAGATATACATGTTTGATCATTTCTGGCAAATTATTATTTTGAATTTTGTTTTGATTAGGCTTCTCAGGCCATTCACAAGGGTCTAGTTTTAAAAATGAAGGACCCGACCACCATAATGCACAGTCATTGATTGATTCTGCACGTATTCCACGCGAAACCAAGTCTGCGGGATTTTGCTTAGTGGGTACATATTGCCAATTAAAAGAATTATCTTGAATTTCAATCACTCGATGGCGAATAAAAGATTGAAGTTGATTAGGAGATGAAGAAAGCCAACCTAACACAATCATCGAGTCAGTCCAGCATGTACACGAGCTGTATTCAAAGGTAACCGACGAAATAACCTTTGCACACAGTCTTGCTCCCATCAGTGCCCCACAAAGTTCCAAACGTGGTATGGTGGCTGTTTTGATGGGTGCTACTTTACTCTTGGATGCTAACAGGCGGACACAGACTGTCCCGTCCCTATCCACGCTTCTTACGTACGCACAGGCACCGTAGGCCTTCTCAGATGCATCCGTGAATATGTGTATCTGTGTATCAGTAGATGGGTACATTTTAATGCATCTGGGAATTTTTAAATTATTTAAACTTAATAGTGAAGTTGCAAATTCTATGAATTGATTTTTTATATCCACAGGTACGTCTTCGTCCCATGAGCATTTTAGAATCCACAATTGTTGTATCATAATTTTTGCTTCAACTATGCATGGAGAAATGAGCCCTAGTGGGTCGAACACCTGGGAAATTGTGGATAATATGTGACGCTTATTGACGTTATCCGTGGGGTCAATATGTATGGAAAATGTGAGTGTATCAGATGAGCATGCCCAATGAAGACCTAATGTTTTTGAAGCTTCTTTTGCACTAAGATTTACATTATCTGACATATCATTATGACTAGACATAGCACTTAGAATCTGCTCGCTATTCGAATGCCATTTTCGGAGTCGAAACTTCGCTGACTCTAATGTACCACTGACGTCTTTGCAAAGGTCAATAGCGTCTCCAATTTGGTCCATCCCTGACAAAAAATCGTCGACGTACATGTCATGACAGATGGCTCGCTTTACTTCTGGGTCTGGTGAGTCATAACCCAATTGAGACAAACACCTGATGGCTAAGTATGGAGCTGATGCTGTTCCATACGTCACAGTGTTAAGTGTGTAAGTCTTAAGAGGGTGAGAGGGATCGAACCTCCACAGAATGCATTGGAGCGGCCGTTGTTTTTGCTCGATGTTTATTTGTCGGTACATTTTTTCGACATCTGCTGAGAATGCAAATTGGTGCTGTCGAAAACGTAATAAAATTGCTATTATGTCATCTTGAATTGTGGGACCAATACGCTGGATGTCATTAAGTGACTTACCTGATGACGTTTTGGCAGATGCATCGAATACTACGCGTAATTTAGTGGTAGAGCTATTCTCTCTGTACACTCCATGATGCGGAAGGTAGCATTTTTTGCTTTCTTTACTTGATGCTTCGGTCATGTGACCGAGTTCTAAATACTCTCTCATGAATTGTGTGTATAATTGTTTCATGTGAGTGTCCTTTTCTAAGCGAGTTTCAAGAGAAAGGAACCTACGCCTAGCGATGAAGAAAGAATCGCCTAAAACGTCGGGTGATTCTTTGAAAGGCATGGCAACTATAAAGCGACCATCATCATCCCTCCTAGTGCTTTCTAAAAAAAATTTTTCACAAGCATGCTCATCAGGAGTCAACTTATGCTGAGATGGAATAGAGTCTAGTTCCCAAAACCTAGTTAAGTCAGATTGACTTTGTGAATTGTGGCTAAACATGCACACTTGATTATACGAACGCGGCTGGCATATGGCACCTGAAACTAACCACCCAAGTTTAGTTTCAAATAAGACCGGTTTATTTTTTCCTAACTGGATTCGATTTGTGCCAATCACATTCCAAAAGACGTCCGCACCTACTAAGATGTTAATGGTTGACGGAACGTTGAACTTTGGATCAGCTAAGCAAACTCCAGACGGTATATGTAAGTCGTGTATGTCTATGTATGTGTTGGGTATTAAGGATGTTATTTGTGGTAAAACGAAGCAGTCAATGTCCATCCTATAGCCGCCATTGTAAGACTCCAATGCAAGAGAGCAAGACTGAGAGCTGTTGGATATTTGATTATTTATGCCCGTTACCTTTGAATTTGCTACATGTGTACGCAGGTTTAGCCTGCCACAGAGGTCTTGTGTAATAAAGTTGCCGGTGCTACCGTTGTCCAGCAAGACTCTAGCTGGATGCGGATTCCCATGGCTGTCAATCACCTTGACCATAGCTGTGGACAGTAATATATTGGTTGCATTAGAATTGACCCTTGAATGCTCTGCTGAAAGTACAACACTATCGTATGAAGCAGACTGCTGAGGTGGGTCAACATGCAGAAGAGTGTTGTGTTTTAAGTTGCAATATTTGCAGTGAGTCAATTTGCAAAGAGACTCGGGGTGACCTGACCTGAGACAATTCAGACAAACTTTTAATTCTTTGGCCTTGTGTGCGCGTGTCTCAACTGACAGTTTACGAAATGAATCGCATGAAAACAATTGATGGTCTTTATGACACAGTGGGCACGAATGCATTTTGGGTTTATTTGAAGTTACAATAAAACTCTTAGGCCTTTGTGTTGTATTTGGTTCAATTTTACCTTTGTTGTTTCTCGCCTCTTCTAACGTTTCCAGAAGATCAGCCCTGTTTGTTAAAAATGTCATAAAAATGTCTAATGTAGGTGGTTCACTACGATTATTACGATATTCCTCCCATTCCCTGTTGGTGATGTTGTCCAGCTTAGAGGCCATCATAAAAATTATTAAAGTATCCCAATGCTCTGTGGGTTGGTCTAGAGTTGCCAAAGCTCGTAGATTTTTGTATGTTACATCGACTATGTAACGCAAAGCCCTACTTGACTCTTTTTGTATGGCGTTAATGTTGAAAAGAGATTGCACATGATTATTAACAAGTAAGCGCTTATTATCATATCTTTTACACAACAATTCCCAAGCAGAAGCGTAATTATCAGCCTTAAAGTCCAAGCTCTTAATAACTAAGGCAGCACTACCTTGTAAACAAGCGCGCAGGTAGTGGAATTTGTTGACGTTATCAATGCTATGGTTGGAATGAACAAGAGAAATGAAAGTATCGCGAAATTCAAGCCACTGCTGATAGTCACCACTAAAGGAAGGTAATTCAATTTTAGGCAATCTTACGAAATTGTTGTGTCTCCGTGTATCTGCATCAAGAGAGCTTACCGCACCACCACTATGCGTTGACACGCCGGGAGAAGCCGCAGAAGACGCGTCGCACAGTGCCTTCGCGATGCCAATCGTGACGAAGTACTGGTTCTCGAACGCGTCCCGCTCCTGGTATCTCTCGTCAGGATCATCAGCCAACTCCTCAATCTCTCCCTGAAGCGTATCAAAGGACTCATATAAAGCCTCCATTTTCTCGAAACGCGATTTAAGCTCGTTGAAAATAGCGGGAGTATTAACAGCTGTGCTATCTTTAAGAATATTGATGTAATTGGCAAAGCCAGTAAGTTTACATCTAAGCGTGCCTCTCTTCTTAATTAACTGCGAAAGTTTCCCCTCTGCCATTATATGTGCTTAAAAGTTATGCTTAGAAGGATAGAAATTAAAAAAACTATGTAAATATGTATATGCGAAGTAAATAGGTAACAGAATAAGCGTATGGAAAATTATTGTAGGCACGAAGATTGTAGGTACGCTATGAAAAAAAATGTTAATATTTCTAAAATCGTAATCTAATTAAGAAAGACAGTAAAATAATGAAAAGGTACAACTTTGTTTTGCCCCTGCAGCAGTCGGCTCGCACACGAACGCGAACGTTGCGGTGTGGTATACCGACCTGCGAAAAAAAAGAAACACTGACGATGATCGATTTAAAGAAAAATAAAAAAAAATATTAGTAGCTAAATACTTTGCAAAGCACTACAGCTAACTATGGTTAATTATTATGATTTTAACAACGTCTTTATTTGAATTTATATTTGTAACGTTTTAATTTTAAACTCTTAAAGCACTGTAATTGTTGTAAATATTGTAAAAAAACTATTTATTATTATAACTTCTGTAAATAAACTACTTTACTATGAAAACTAATCGTTTAAATGCTACTATGCGAAGCGACACAACCGTTACAAAATACCGTTATGATTATGAAATGGTGTAGGTATGATGTATGACGGTGAAGATGATGATTTGCTAACTACGACTGACACAGACATATAAGCAATCTAGAAATAATAATGAAAGTGAAATGGGAATGATGATGAAATATGAATGATGATGAAATACGAAGATGATAGGAAATAAATTGGTACGATCTCACGGTTTCGATGCGATGATGCAACTTATCCTTTCTTCTTTCTTCGTATTAGCACTTCACTGAGCTGCACTGATGAGATGATCCATGAATCTTGATCGGAAGACTAATTTCTTGACCACGTAGTGAAAAAACCGTTGACACGACGAACCGTTAGAAAATGTTTCGTTCGAACAGCTGATGTCCCGTTATTTTCTCCGTACAAGCGGCAACGTACTTCTTGAAATCTTGAAGACGGCGATAAAAGGACCATATGTTCCCGTATTATAGGCTGTAATCTCTACTGGGACTAATGGTAGGAATTAAAGAGTGGACTGTATATAAAAGGTGCTGTATTGAAGTACAGAAATTAGACCCGACAATAATGAACGTGTGCGCAAGCTGAGATCTAGTTGATGTGTGTCGCGAGGAACCCGCGCCTCCTCCCGCGCGCCCGCGACCCGCGCCGCGGACGCCCGCGGCTAGTGCTGCATCCACTATATGTCTTAATAGCTCAGTTGGTGGGTAGCGATCTAGCTTACTAAACTGAAAGGTTGTGTAGATTGAGCTCCATCTTTCAATGTCTGCATTCTTGCTACAGTTCGATTATTTTCTACCGTTTCACCCTCTTATTCACAAAAACAAACGCAACGCTAAAGCATATTTTAAGCAATTGCCGTGTTATGACACTGACTCGCAAATGGCGGAGAAACAACAATGAAAGAGACAAATCGATATAAAAGTTAACGTGTTGTTAAAGAGATGTTGATTTTTTATGAGTAAGGGGGTCATTCAATACGGTGACTTCAAACGATTTTAAATCGCTGTAACTTAAGCGTTTTACCTTATATTTAATTTTGTTATAAAAAACTGCATAGGATTTCCCTCTAATGATCATGATTCATGATCACTTTCTCTGTACCTACAGTCAGCATCAAAATTATATGTGTGTGTGACAGTGGTCACTGTAGGTTACCAATTGCTTTTGGCAAACCTTTTTGACCACTAGGTTAACCTTTACATCTTAACTTAAACCTAACTGTACCAACTTGTATTGCTTAGTTTGACTTTGTCATGAATAACAATAATACCAGTTATTTGTTAAATATTTTATTTATAAAAATATAACGCGTAAATTTACAAGGGCACTCTATTTTCTAAGTTAGACAATTTGTTACTCAAAGTGCACAAGTCACTTTGTATCTTGAGAAGAATGTTGGTGAAGCTATCCTTGTTCTTCCTGCCAAGTTTGAACATGCTCGTGCTGGAGATACGACAGGATAATTCAGACTTTTTATAGTCCGACTGCATTAAATTGAAACACTTGTTTTCTGGGAACCTGAAGCCGTTTGCGAACGTCTCGTTGGATATTGCCGAGGTTGCTGAAATAATTAATGGGTATCTAGTGAGTAAAAAGATGCATAAGTTTAGGCATTAATTTTAAAAATATACAACGATAGGGCGTCCTCTTTTTAGAAGCCAACTAAAACTAGTAAAGACTTTATTTTGTATGAAAAGAGGCAAAGTGCATAGTAGGTCTTTTTGAATTAGCGTCAAAACCACCGCTACCGGCATAAATTCTATAGATTGTAGAGTGTGGCGTGTGGCAGCCACTAGCTTCAACCGTGCGCGGCGAGTTCATATAAAATGTATGGATAGTACAGGAATATCGGTGGCAGCGTTTTATTGCAGTGACGTGTGGCCCGTATACGGGGACCGACGCTTACTTAGAGAACTCTCAAGGCCAACAAAACGTTCTGTGTGGCTACTAAATAGCAGGTTTTTTATTTATAAGTATTACTCTTTAGCCGCAGCTTAAGAACTGACAGCTTTACCGTCAAAGCTAGTCTCGTTCGTAAACATCGTTCTAATCAAGGTCCCCATTATTGGAAGTGCAGCTAGTAATTATTACTCTTAGGAGATTGATAATCGATTACCAATAGGTACAAAATTATGTTCTGCTGTCAGGAAAATAATTATAAATCAAGGTTTTCTTACAATGTTAAGTGGAGCTTGACAATTTAAGATGCATAAATTAATACTGATTAGTGCTGAGAATAAACTGTTAATTGAGCAATTACTGTAATTGCTTGGGTGGTGTGATGTACCTAAGGCTACTGATGATTGGTAGGTACTTCTGTTTTCTGAGTCTAATTGATTTAACTTTATCTAAAGCACAATATCAAAGGAGAAAGTAGGTAGAGAGCATATTATAGCAGTATATTTTCAATAAGGTAAATACTATTTGACAGCTGTTTGGACCCGAAGCTGGAGATTCGCCGTCTGGTGGGAGAAAAGAGTTAACCCAAGTAAGAATGACTTAAGACCTAATGGGGTTTTCCGACTCTTTTTCTGCCACTAGGCGCGGCACTTCATAGGTACGCTTCTGGTCCAAATAGCTGTCAATTCGATATGGGTTTTTGAAGCGCCGCCTGGTGGCAAACAAAATATCGAAAAACCCTAATGGTTGCTAAGATTGCGCTTTTTCAAATCAACTTGACAGTTGGTTAAATAGTATTAGCTCTTTAAGTAGGTAAGAGTACATACATTAACTTACCGTTTCTAGAGTTTTCATTCAAATCTTGCTTGTTTCCGTTTAAGCTCTGGGAACCGCTGGCACAGCTCTCCCCCGCGCCCATTGTCAGCATATTGTTCTTCATTGAATTTGATGCTAGAATTAGTAACTTTTTTGTGAACCGTGTTTTATACTCCTATCCAGATATGATTTTCAAAAAGAATTGGTTCCCTTTTTTATGTGTTTCACTTGCTATATAGGTACTCTGTTCGTGGAAAAATCCTCATGAATACTTCGCCGCCAGGGATGACAACGAGGTTATATTGGACTCCTGAGAAATAAGACCCCACGGTACTCGAACTCGCCACTTTTGGGGCAAAGCAGGGTTTCCTAACAACGCTACGTCGCCAGTGCTTGCCTTCAACAGGGATCCCTCCAGTTTCAAAGGGTTTCGCACGTTAGTAAGAATTTGCACCTTTCTTTTCTGTAATGTACAGTCAACGACTCATTAGGCTACCGAAATCCATTACGCCCTCGCTTTTACTGTTATAACACGGCAAATGGCCATAGATCAAGGAGGAATGCATGGCAATAGGTAGCCTGTCGTGTTGTTGACCGTATATGTATAATGTGGTCGTATTGGCTTACTTGGCTTACATTGAAACCGTGAGTCAGGCAACCATACTTCAAGAATGTAAGGATGCTGCGGACTGTTTCCCTTCCTCAAATGCGTCAGCGGTATCTCAGTCTTCTCATCAGACTTCAGCACGATCGCCTCTTCGCAGTAGTCCGGCAGATCTAGGAGGTGCCAGACTTTTTGCCTCAGTACCGAAATGGATGCTGTAGGCTTTACGGCTATGTAGCGGAGTTTTTCTTCGAGAACTAAGGAAGAAGAGAAGTAATAACTGGCCATATAATAACGCTTGACGTGTGGCTTGTTGTACAGTCAACGGCATGGCAGACTACCATTCACCGGAATTTTAATGATGAAAGAATACTTACTACCCAAATCATGACGTCGAATGACGAGGAAGGTGATAACGTCTTTCCTGAATAGCTTTACCGGCGCCTTCAATAATTTGGTAAGAGACATTGTGCTACGTCATCGCTAGGCTCACTTAAATATGTGTAGAATCGATTCAAAACATTTTCCTTAATTTTGTATTTTTGATAGCAGAAACTTCAGTCACGTCCTGAATTTGCGACGTTTTCTTTTTTCTCTATGGTGCTGACTTAATTCTTGACAGGTGAAACTGCATTTTATCTAGAGATGATTGCAAGAAGTTTGGCTGGTAATGAAAGATATGAATGGCAGTATGGCAATGTAGATCAAAGGATCACTGGAGAAGGAGAGTGGGATCTATTACCAAACGACTGCCTATCTGGCTTGTGTTGTTGTGGTATCTATTTATTAACTAAAAGTATTACTTACCTATCTGCCATACAATAAAATAAAATAAACGAATGTCTTTGGTGGCAACACCAACGAAGAGCAATGGAAGTATGGAGAGATAAGGGTCATGTTAGTATTTGTTAATACTAACATAACTTTTATTCCTCCCTCTTTCTTCTCTTTGTTTCTTATTTATCTATCTCTCTTGCATCCAAGTCGAGAATCTTGTGTTGGTAGTGTGCTGTAGGCTTAGATGCTCTAAGGCTGTAGGTACAATCAGGTACAATAAAACTTCATACTACCCGTCAAAAATATCTGTGCACCTAGCTTTATGACGTCATGCGTCAGCGCATAGGCAGCGCATTCCAGAGAGGTGCACAGATATTTCCAACGGATTATAGTTTTAAAAATGGTTTAAGAACTTTTGACAACTCCCATCCGACCCAACCCACAATATAGTTCACTAAAGTTTCACAATCTCGTGAAAACTCATTACTAACATAACTCCACCACGCGAACTATTTCCTTGATAAAGTTAACCAATAAAACCAGAGATTAACTTTCATATTATATTAAAAACAGCCGAACACAAATAACAGGCTTACTGCCAGTTCCTGAAGGTTTGGTTAAATATAAATAATAATAAATAAATCAACTAATAAATTCCGTGCTAAATAACATTGTAATGTTGACATTTTATAAACCTTACAGGAGCTGACAGTAATAACTTTTTGACTTAAATTATTCCTGCAGCTTAAAAGTAAAACTTATTTATAAGCCGAATTAAGTCATCTTTCATTAGCTATCTTGTAGCAGGTACAATCTTTTTATTAATTCTAATTGTGTTACAGTACGTTTAGAATACTTGAAGTTTTATACACTATTTTTTTTGCGGTTTTGCTTCCAATTTCTGAGCTTGCAGGGCATACATTAATGTTTGGGAGTTAACGAAACCCCACTTATTTAGTAGTGCGTAGTACATTGTACCATATACCACTTCCACGTGACAATTATCTGAAACAAGACGTGCTTGGTTAGTATCTGCATAAAATATAAAGATCAACACTTTTATCTACCACAGTGATGTCTGGCTAGTGTAATGTTTTGGTTGAGTAAGGCAATTTAAGATAGGCATTTGCGTTGAATGGAGGTTGGTGGCGAAGACAATAAGTTGAATTGGAGCAAGAATACAAGTTCTGACATTAGATTGGTGATTTTTGGTTCTGACTGACTGTCACGCCAGTGAGACACAACAGATTTTTTCCTCAGTCACTATCTGGTGTGACAGGAAATGACTAGCATCAAGGATTTCGTACTTTATGAGTTAGATCAGCCATTTTAATTTTCTCGCGATTTCGCGCCTTTCTTCGACAGTCACATGTTTTTCTACGTTTCTATAATTTTATAAACAATCTGCAGGAGTTGTTACTGTAATATATTTATACTCACTCCTCTCCAATATAAACGTTAATTCGTTCGGCGTGATGAACTTCTCGTACTGATGTGTCCCCGCTGGTAAAAGCCTAAGGACATACTCAGCTACATAGATGCAGAACACTTGAGCCATCCGGGTCCTGTTCAATGTGGTGAAGAATATTCTTCCTCCTGGCTTGAGTGCTTCCACACAGGATTTGACAAATATCTCCTGATTATTGACATGTTCAATTACTTCTGATGCCACCACACCATCATAGTAGTTGCTGTGGTCATTTATATGCTCCTGAAATTGTGGATCAGAGTGGATGTCAGTTTTTGTCTTCAAAATTGAAACTAGATTTGAAATGTAACATTAGCAAAAAATAATCAAAAACAAACTTTTGTATCCCAAATAAAAAATCAAAAGGTAAATTTCTAAGATTTTTTAGTCAATTGTGTTATTACTTTTCAAATTTGTAAAAACAGAAGCATACTCACTTCTACGGTAGTACAGCAATAAGTGGGTTTGTTTGGTAACTTGGTATTCAATTCACTGTGCTGTTGAGCTAAGTCAATTAATTCTTTATTGGCATCAATACCTGTCACTTCTGCACCAATCTTGGCTAGAGCCTGAAAGGGAATATTTTAAGTATAATCCTTCATATAAATCTTTTATATCCAAACTCCACAAACATGCAGCATATATTTTTGTGATGGCTAACCTTACCTCAGATAATATGCCCCCACCGCAGCCAACATCTAAAATCTTTTTGTTTCTTAAAGGAGTAGCATTTCTTTCGTTAGGTGCACACTGCACTAAACCATCTCTAACAAATGGTACCCTGCAAAGATATTAAAAAATGATTAGTTTTTTGTTGAAAAAAGCATAGTTCATAAATGGATTAGAGATAAAGATTTGTTAACAAATAACATAAATTCAGCCTCACTAGCTAAATTGTAAGATGTGCCCAAAATTCAAGCATTTCTTTGTTTTTTAAAAGATAGCCAAAGTTATGTACTTCTTAAGTTATCTACTTAAAGTTCTATCAGTATTACCACATAATTGATTTAGTTATTTAAATCTATCTTATTATTGTAGTACTAAAGGGTTACAGTGTTGCATCTGCACATATTATAATCACATAATATCATATATTATTCATCTGAAATCATTCAACCAAAAACACTTTCACTTTGATGAACATCCTGTAACCTTTAACTATAGCGATGACTTAATTACTTCTTTCATAACATTTACAGCCCTTAGCAATCACAATATTAAGACAGTAGAGGTCCACTAGCAGCTTGTTTCTTTATACATTTACTGCACAGCTACAACTGCCTATCACTTGGCTGTAAAACCAAGGTTGTTGTGTAACAAACCAGTATTTAACTCAACATAGAGAAATAACATCTATTTCCTAACAGGGTAGGCAAAGACCATTGGCGATATACCTATAAATCAGAATATCGGAGAGCCAATTACTATAAATTAATGAAGAAGTTAAAATGTGCATAATAGAATAGGCAATATCACCTTTAATGGACTCACATATTAACATAATTACAGTGGTAGTAAGTTTTACTGTACATACCTAAGTGAATTCATTGCATGAAGAGCTTTCATGGGCCCAGAAGTATTCCACCAGTATTCACTATGTTTAGTGAATCTGTTTACATCTTCTTTATCTACTGTAGAACTACCCTTCGGTTCTTCTTTCCTCATAGGATTCAAGGATGTTGAATATGGTAGATTTATTTTCGCATCCCTAGAATTATTACTGTTTACATGAAAATTATGAAAAAAACATTCTGAAAATATTCGGTTCTATTAACGTTCGGTTTAATGAAGTCGTTTGTAGTTGGTTGTAGCGAGTTTTAATTTTCAATTTAGTAAAATTACCTACTTAGCTGCAATCGGCAGCAAAGAAAACATTGAATGAGGTTAGGTTCTTACCCAATACTTTTACCCAACGTTCTGTGTATAAACCAGGTCCGGCGCAAAATCTTTGAAGTCATTTTTTTCCTGCTATCGAATAGCAATTATTCTCAACGGGAAGTTTTGATTCGATGGTTCAAAACCTAAAATGAGACTAGAATCTAGTAAAAAACAATAACATGTATTTTGCAGTTGTTTGTTTGACAGGTAGGTGACGGCAAGTTATTTCGACGTCTGTCTGTCAGTTCTTTTTTCCACTTTCCACCCCTTGGCCAAATAAGTCTGGGTGTACACTTGCGAACGCGCCGTCCGGATAACGCGGCAACGGCATGACAGGTTATCCCAGGTTTTCCATTTCCGGTCAGTCCTCCTTACTTTATTGCAAAGAAATGACATTTAGCAAGAGCAAGATACAAACGGAAATGGGTAAGTAGCCTGGTGGGGTAGAATGATGTGCCGTTGATTGTACATTTTACCTACCCATTTACTTACGTTTCATCGTAATCGGTTTGGAACGTAGCTCGGCTATACGTTGGTTTTTTCTAGTGATTTTCTAATAAGAGGAAGAAATAAGGAAAAAGCGGCCAAGTGCAAATCGGACTTGCACATGAAGGAAAAAATATATATTAGAAACCCCAACATCATTTTTGAATTCCCATTCATAGATACCCCACACGTATTTGACGGGTTTGGTGAAAAAACAAATATTTTTGAGTTTCAAATAAAAGTATGTAGAACCCCCCAAAATGTAAATATTAAATCACTAAAAAAAATACAACGACATACCTAAGTATTATGGTGGTATACCCACCAATTATGAAAATATTTATTTTTCAAACTCGAATAGAACCAACGCAATAGCATGGTTCTACAGCTTTGGTGAAATAGTAACAAATGTTCAGATAAAAAAGTTCTACTCGGTTAAATAGAACTGTTAGTTTTTTTCTGGCACTTTCACATTTGAACTAAAAATGAACTGAGCGTGGATTAACTAAAACGATTCTTGGCAACTACAATAATCACTGCAACTCAGAGCTTGACGATAAGTTTTGGTACACGCTGCATTTTCGATATGGAAGAATTATCCTTCGCCCGAATGTCATCTCCCTATAACCACCTCAGCCAAAACTCGGCCCCTTTTGAGAGCAACCCTTATGCACATTAGGTACTGACCGATACCTGCTTAAGCAACTAGTGAATAAAAAAAAACAAACAATGTAGGTAATTGGTTAGGTAAGTACTTAGAAATATGGGTACACGGTGTGTACAATTATTTTAGTGGCTGTTCAGAAATATGTAAGATAGTATGTATAACAACTTACCAGTAACGTCACGGTAATATACACGTAGGAACGTCAAAGCCTAACGCCAGTCAGTGTACAACTCAATCAAGCAGCAGAACCTAGTGAAACCTAGTTTACCTACCTAGTTTTTAATTGATTAAGTCATTGTTTATGTCGACCATGTCGACCTCAAGCGGGGTCAATGCATGGTCGAGGGCAGAAGGTCTTAGCGTAGAAAATACGCGGAAATATAGATTGAATAAACTTTGTTTTTTTATTCGTGAATTAATTGCACCTAAAAAAATAAGTAGGTAGGTATACATTTTGAATGTATTGGCAAACTATAAAATGTCCATAGGCCCCACCTGCCCTTCAATTTTAAGTTTAACAAAATTATACTTAATTAGTTAGTTTCTGATGTTGGAAAAAACACATGACGAATTGTTAATTTCTTGTTAAACATTTCTACATATGGTCATGGTGACAATGCAGTCAAAGCCATTATTTTTAAATAAAACCAACAATATCGACCTTCAAGCATTAGTAACAATATTTTCTAAGCCATTGACGTGTAGTCCCGTACCTATTAGACCATAATAAAGCACCCTCGACCTCATAACCAAAGGTCGATGTAGGTATAGCACTAAGTACCTATGAATTTGCAAATCGGACCGCCTGGACTAACGCTATTTGTACTTTCACTTTTTTCTAAAAAGTTTTTCTTAAGTTTAGTAGGCTTCGCGGCTAACCATAGGTAATAAAGCCTTCAATCATTTTAATCTGTTTAAAAAAAATTATCCAATCAATCATCATCCAATTAAAAAAAAACATCCAATTAAAAAAAAAAAGGTTAAACGATTTTTGTCAGCATTTGAAAAATGAGTAAAAATACACCAGCAAAAGCAGCTGCTGTAGACCTTTCCCGTTTCTGTAAAAGTACTTTTAAACTAACCTTCGCTGTAGAAGTACTAGGCATTGACGTGTGGCATGATTGCAATGAGGGCTGGTTGGATCTGGGGCCGTGTACACAAGGAATTAAGATTCAGTACCAGTTATACCCGGGCCAGAGTTTTGATATAGATATTCTGATATGGCCACATGCCGCTAAGGTAAGTCATTTGATATTATTTGGGTTTTGGGGTAGGTATAGAGCGCCGAGTAGTCACCGCTTTGGCGCGGTGTGGCCGTGGTCCCGAGTTCAAATCTGCATGGAAAACATTGTCGTCATTACAACGTGCGACCAACCCTTAGGTGACGGAAAACACGAATAAATACAATCCAAGCTGCCTGGATAATGGCAATAGGCTAGCGTTGAGTTTGAATTCACTGTTGTAAAGCAACACACACCGGGTCGGAAATAGAATGGGTGCCCAACCCGACCGAAATTTAGTAATGTATTTGGGAATGTGGTCGGTACTTCGGAAGGCACATTAAGCAGTTGGTCCCGGTTGACGTCGCGAGACGTCAGTCGTCAAGCCTAGTCGGAGGCCTGGAATTAAGGTCTCCCACTAACCTTACACCTCTCCAACAATCCTTACTGAGGCCGCGTGTTGGAGTATGGCTGGCGCCACCTCAGGTAAGGCCTGTGCCCAACAGCGGGACGTACTCGTATATAGGCAGTTTATGTATGTTGCCATACCTTTATCAGTCCACCCATAAAAAAGAAAAAAAAAACTGGCGCCAAAAAACCTAAACGTACGTCGTACGCCAGAGCCACTACTAGCCGGTTGTTTTTACGAATAAGTGCTTAGTTTAATAAAACAGGTTTGGTGCGGCGCGCAGAACGGTTGGGTGAGGACATGGCAGTTCTTGGAGCGTAGATTTCTGACCTTCACCATCCGCCATGTCTTCCCTGTGAGGGTGACAGATCTACGTAGTTTCACTGCTACAATCACGCCAACTGTCGGCATGGGCAGTCTCGGTGCCAAGTACGTAACATGATATATCATTGGCCATTATTTCACACAGCGCTGCCTCTATTTACCGAAAAATCTTAAATAAATCACGAACTTTACGTGAGTTTTGTTTTATGGCTTTCGATTTATGAATGTGAATAGACCTATTTTGTCACGATTCCGTCCACGTTGACCCTCGCGCCTTGGACAGCAAGTGAAGGAGTTGGTTTTGGTTGACCTCGACAGATGTCAGTCTTAACAACATAGGACTGAGGTTGGTCACTGGCCTTAGATACTCTTTAACAATCTGCAATGAGTCTACGTGTTGGCGTTTCGCTCACGCCACCACCTCATAGTTGAAACCAGGCTTATGCCCAGGAGTAAGACGTAAATAGCGTTTTTTAACGGACTTTTTTTAACGTGGGGACGTTGTACAAGTGTTGTAAGAGCTGTTGTTAGAGCATCCGTCTTGCCAGCTATGGACTAGATGCACTTTTTTGTGCACATAGTGCATAGTGCGGGCCTGCGGGGTTGCCGTGCACCTAGGCGCCGGGTGGTAGGAAGCGCCATTTTTATTAAATTTTGACCTGACATTTTCATACGCGCGCGCGCCACGGTTCAACAAAGTATTATATTACTACTAGCTGCCCCGGCGAACTTTGTTCCGCCTTAAGGGCAATAAATAAGCAGTTTTTTTTAATTGGAAAAAGAACAAAAAAAAATACATACCTACATTAATCATTCATAATTATTTCTGTGTTAATTAAAAAGTCCTATGTCCTTCTCCTGGCTCTAAACTACCTCCATGCCAATTTTCAGCTAAATCGGTTCAGCCGTTCTTGAGTTATAAGTGGAGTAACTAACACGACTTTCTTTTATATATATATATAGAAGATATGGGCTGCCTCTAGCCCATGTAGCGCCTGTGTGCAATCAATACTGTGGTGCCCTCTTGTAATTGTAATATTATCCCATACTTCAGCGCCAAAAACGACAAAAATGTCGAGGTGTTCCTGCCACCGATAAAGTTTGGAGAGCTGCGTTATTTCGCGCCAATCGTAGCTGAAGAAGAAAGCCTGTTGGATTTTGTCCGGCGACTGGTGTGGGAGCCTGTGCAACAGCACATTCCGGCTAATTACATGGATGGGCTGTTTGATACTCCGCAAGTTGTAACAGGTCTGGTATTATTCAAATTAGATTGACAGATAAGACAAGTAATTGTACCGTTTACTAACATACTTTCCCTGTTTCTCGTTAAACCTTTTGATATTTAATTATAAATTAACATTACGTGATTATTTTCTGTCATCGCACCACTCAATATCGTCAAGGAGTTTCTCCTCACACAGAACCGTCATGGTCTCGTAGGTACAGTTCAGACTAGTGTTACATGTCCATCCATAGACGGTAATCGCTAATCAAACTACCTTCGGCTAAACAAATTGTGGTGGCTTATGCTTCTTGGGTTTGGAAAGTGGTTTGCATTGCAATTTGAAGGCTGAGGTATGCATCTACATATTTATCTTAGAATCCGCTTAATTGATCAGTACTTAGGCCTAGCACGAACCGATAACGTTTTGGTAGTCAAAAAGTAAACGATACTTTTCTTTCTTAAAGACATAGAAAAAAGAAAAAAATGTATCGTTTACTTTCCGATTAACAAAACGATAGCGGTTCGTGCTAGGCGTACTATTATAAAGAATTTACATGCAGTTTTGAATAATTCAAAATGGCTTAGCTAAAAATAATGACCAGATCTAAATTTTCACACAATCACCTTACTTTCATGAGACATAACTTTTTCATATTCTAAAGATGATGGCAATAACGTTACCATTGTTTTAGACGTTAGGCATCAAGATGCTATAATGTACGAAGTTAAAGAAACTATCCTTAATAAGATTAAAACGCTAGAAGAGGCAGAGCCTGAGGAGCCAGAAGATCAAAAAGGGAAGGATAGAAGAGAGTCTAAAATGTTAAAAGAGAAAGAGAAGAAAAAGGTTATAGAAGCACCTAAAGTTAAATTTGAAATTAAACTACAAGGGGATGCGATCCTGGCAGGTAATACTTCAAAACATAAAAAAACACTCAGACCGCGAGCCTGTAGACGGTTCACGCCTCACGCTTATACCGCGAATCGCGTAAAGAATTTCACACAGTATCGCATAATCTTTATGCTTGACAAGTTACATTTAGACCGTTCACACTAGTCGTAAGTCGCATATGACTAAAAATCGAATGCTCTGGTCACCATACACTTTATATGGAGCTGTTCACATTGGATGATACGCGATTTTTATAAAGTATATGGTGACCAGAGCATTCGACTTTTAGTCATATGCGACTTACGACTAGTGTGAACGGGGTGTTACGGCACAATCTGGAGATTTTTCATTCACAATTGGCGAAATCATGTCGTGGCGACTTTGATCATTAGGTCGTAAGGCCTTCATAGAGGTATCCTTTATTCCCAATGTATTTACTATAATACCTACTCCATGCTTACTCCCCTACAACAATACACTCTTCATCGAAGAATCGCTCGAATATAACCTCATATTTGGGATGTGGCCTGTGCCCGCTGTGCACAGGAGCAGTATGTATAAAGTCTATTGTTTTGTGTTTTTTTATGTCAGCTGAGAATTTGAAGCCTAAATTGAATTATAACGGCCTACGTAAGTAAATTCCACTTGGCTGACTTCCAAATAGCTATACTGAACTGGGTGTCGTGGATGACATACCTACCTACTCTGGTTAAACCACAAGTGCTGATAATTATTGCTAAATTACCAGGTGCTCGACATTCGTTCGATCACAAAAATACGACAAGAGAGGTCATATCCAAAACATATTGCGAATAACGAAGTGGAGAAATATAATAAATATTGGTAATAGTTACTGCGTTCAATCGTAACTGCCTACTATATACCCGAAGTCAAGGGTCCGAATACTCCAAATCTCATTTTAAGGGTCGGCGAGAAGCTGCCGTATGTAGTCTTTTATGGATCGGTCGGACTGTGGAATTGCCCATGCCACTTGATGTAATAGGTCAAGAGACACCTGAGCTAGGTATTTATTTTTATGGTTACTATCGATTCATTTTATTATTTTCGGGTAAAGATGTCTTCATCTAGCAGATTTATGAAAATAAACCGTTTGAGAAAACGAACGCGTTATCCTTTCCTAAGGAATTTCAGGTAGGAAAATAAGTACGCTTATCTCTAGCCTGGCCTCTTTCTTCGTACAGTTCTAGTGGGAAAATACTAAGAGAAGCGTGCGAGACCTTTTTGAGGACCGCACTCAAGTTGAGGCCTCATTAGCGCATTGCGTTGCGCTGTACATATACTTTTATTGACATGACACGCATAATAAATGCGTTGCGTGTTGTCGTCCGAATGTTTTAACGAATCGAGCATTCATATAACGCACTAGGCATATGTCATTAGGCTTATACGGACTCATGTTAGACGATGCATGCCGTATTCAATGACTGCCACTTGCGTTCACTTGAACGCTTTGCGATCCATTGTGCGCAGTCAGGACGTGTAAACGACCATCAGTAATAAATAACTCAAGCGTTCAGGTAATATCGGCTGGACGTATCGGAAGGTACGTGAAGGCCTTTAAATTCCTACATTAAGAGCAAGAAATTTGTGCATATAGGGTAGAATCTAGACCAGAAAACACTCGGCTCAACCAAGGGTTGGGAAATTAAAAGCGCGCTGTTACCTCAGTTTATCGTCACATACTAGTAGGTAAATTGTGACGAGCAAGCGATTGACGTCTGAGTAGGTAGGCACTACTGCCTACTTCGCATATTTCTTCTCATTTACTTAGTCAAAAAAAGGTCTTCATCATCAGCCATAGGTAAACATGAGTGTTTAAAAAATAACTTTTCTGTTTCTATTTGTGTTTCTTTATTGTGATGATATTAATTTAGACAATAAGTGTTTTATTCTATTTCTAAATTGGGGGATGCTTATGTCTAGCAGTGGACTGACATATGCCGAACCATCTTAACTCACATATTCTTAATTTTCCTAGGGATCGGAAGAATAACTCCTTTTGAGAGAATCGGTGATCGTCCCCTTGAACTTGGCGAGATCATAACCGTGATCAGCAGCAGTAATCTACCAGCTCAAGATGACTTGCCCGTGTTTTTCGTCAATGTAGACCAATTGACTGATGTCCCAGTCGAGAGTTTGAAGAAATACAAGTGAGTACAGTACACATGCCTTAAACTTTTAATTTTAAAGTATTACAAATAAAAACAGTAATACTTATCTCGCCCTAAAAGTTCACGAAAAATCTCCTACGTACGTGCTATCTCCGTGTACTTAGGCATGTCCAGCTTCGATGTCTACGCACCGCATCGGAAAACTAGTAGACAGTTTGTTGAATAACGCTAACGCTATTTATCAACCGCGCGGTACTGTCCAACTCTCCCCTACAGCTTTTTTATCCCACAAGCACTAGCAAATAATACGTTAGTTAGTACTCAAATATATCCTTAAAAAAACGGTCAGATGCTGCGGGTTGTTATGTTAATACCTATGTCAACGCTACAATACATGTCATGTTCATGAGTTACCTTCAATAGTAGCGGGTAATACCTGCTGCTTCGCCTTCCGCGTGCTATGAAAATGATATGAAACTTTGAACGCTTTCTGCAAGTCAACAACAGCATGCATCTTGTATATGTAAGAGATGAAGCTATAAAGTACGATGAAACTTACTTAGTCAGGTTTTTGCTCGGTTGAGGTGCCTATTCGAGGATTCAAATTTACTTGAAATTTATTTGGACGATTCGATGTTTAGCTGCATTACTCCTTCATGCAATCATAGCGATTGAACACCAATTTCGTTTTTTCTCCAATAATGTTTTCTACTATTTGGTGTTCGTGTTGCAGAAAACCCGCAATTAGTGTTCAATTTAGGGAGAAAATGCAACAAGAAAGTTTAAAAATAAAACGATATTCAAATGATTTTAGGATATCACAGATTTATACTAGATGGAAAATTGGCGACGAGGTTCACGATTCTGAGTTACAAAATGTGAAGAACATCAGAAATGAGGTGAAGTTCAACGACCATCACGCACTACCTATGGAACCATCTGTTGTTCCTGATACAACTGCTTTGTATTTAGATGTTCCTTTCGAAGTACAGGTAACAAAAATTTCCAAGTTTGAAACATTAATTCAATTAGTGCTGAGAAATAACAATACCTATACCGGTTAGTGTTACTAAAGCGTTATGTGGTGAGAACATAAATAATTTGGATTGAAAATTACTACTTATCCACCGTGGCTTTTTAATTACCTACCCGAAAAAATTACCTAGCTTATTCAATACCTTAAAATTTTTTTTTTTTTCACGGTGTCCTTTCCTAAATTTGATGTACTTTACCATCATGCAGTAAACAATAGAGCCCATAATTTCAGCTTCGCGGGATTCGCTTGCCTACTGACAAAGATATTCCCAAGTTCTTCGGTTATCAGAAAGGTGATCATGATTTTGGAGTAATTCCCACACGAAGGTTTTCAAACGATGATGCTGACGTACTAATAGCCATTACGAAGATAGATGCGCGTTGTTTCACCAAAGGAGTCAACAAATTTATAAGAGGAGAATATCCTCTTTTTCCACCGAGGGTAAATATTACCGGCAAGGATCGAGAGACCTGTTGCAGTAATGATATAAATTACATAAAAGCAACTCTAACTCCGAATTTGGCAGTACCCCCGTTCGTAGTATTACAAGCTCAAATGACTCTAGCAGTATCAATGGGCTTTGTTGGTTGTCAATCAAAGAAATTAGTTGGAAGTTATTCAAGATTGTTCTGCTTTATCGAAAATACTGGAACTATAATGGCAATTCTGAAGATAATTACAGAAATTAATGAAGAATTAACAATGGAAAATTTAATCGATGAGGCACTGACTGGATTTGCTTTAGACACAGGAAATTTAGTGGTTTTCTACGTGGAAGGTCCGAGAGATGGGCAAATCTTGCGAGTGTGGGAAATGACGCAGGATTTTTATCCTGAACTGAAACCTGTGTTTTCGTCATCTGCTAGATATTCGTCTAGATTATATCCTGGTTAGTCTTATTTTTTTGCGCTTGTCACCTTATTCATAATTAGCAAACATCCTCTACTGGACATTAGCATCCCCATATTTACCATGCCACGTTTGGCAAGGATTCTTTGAGACTAGGATGCATTTTTCGCCAATATGACTCTGGTGAAGGGCTCACATACGCATAAGGTATGTTTGTCGATTTGGTGATCCAGCCTCCAACTGGTCGGCGTCTGTTATGTAGATAATAATATAACGAACTGCGAAATGGGGTTGTAGGTTTGGGATTCTGACATTTCATCTGATCATCTTTAAAAAAGCAGTAGGTACCTACGTTAAGATTATACAAATAATAAACTAAAACTTGTTAAAACCATTTAACCATTTGATGTCAAAATCGCTGGTGTATTTAGTATTGACGACATTTTGTGTTTTTTTTTTTATCTTTAGATGGTTTCACCCATGTTCGTTGGCACCCGTATTACAGTTTCCTATATCAGCTTTTTGGTACATTCAAGATACGATATTATAAGATTTTGTCTTTATTCAGAGCTGCTCTTGGCCACAATGCCGTTTTACATAATGAAGATGTATGTACCTCTGGGAGTACTGTTAGCTTGTCCTCCTATATACGCTCGTCCTGCACTACCGCTGCCTACCAGAGCTGTAAGTAGCTTTAGAATTATCTAACATTCTTAAAATACCAACCTATCACAACAATTTTCAAATGTATAACGGACTGCCTATGTTAAGCTCTAAATCACACAAAATTGAAATCCACAGATGCTAAATACATAGTGTGAAATTGAATTGGTAGTGTTTTTTCGAAATTCTAAAAGCAGCTGTCGCTCGGTTTTCCTTTTATTAGGCACATAAATAAATCAACTGGGGAACAAGCAAAACTGCATTCATTTTGCAGAACCAAATTGTTTTGGCATTTGTTTTTTCACGAAGTTAAGTAAACATTTGTAAAATTGCAAACATTTCTGGTTTTGTGCGTACATCGCGTACTGCAAGATGATTCTGCAAATTCATTTAAAATTTTGAACAAATGAATAGGCTGTGAGATGAATTTCAGTTAGTTTTATGACGTTTGAAAATAACGGGATATTACGTCCAAAAAGAGCGCAACTACAGCATCACCCGTCTGCCCACTTGAAATGAGAAGATCTTAGCTTAGACCTATTAATAATTTAATAATAGTAACTAACTTAGCTCAATTATGCTCATCATCTATTGTACCACAGATTCTGTATATTAAAACAAACTCACCGTTGATTCTCCAGGCAGTACTGAAGCTAGGTCGGTTGATATCTGGCAAGCTGCGAGAAGTCCCCTGTAGAGGCTCCATGCCCTCGGCGGCCGAGCTGAAGAGCTTCCGACTGGAACTCTGCGTCGCTCCCAAGCCTGTCTCCACAGCTAAAGAGGGAACGCAATCTAAAATAACTGGTATTTCTATTTTGTAAAATAATATTATTACTAATGTGACCGCTTCATAGTATCAAAAGTAGTCTAGATAGCGAAATTACTATTGATAGTATCGATGATGTCGCTAGCTTCATACCAAGTGGTAACCAACGCATCTTCTTCATCTTCGAATCGATTAAAGTAAATTTTTTGTCTCACTTAATTCTTTTTTCAAGTTATACTTAAGCAATTGTGGCCATAAACAGAGTTATTAGGACTAATATAAGTTTGTATATGTTTGCCCTGTTGGCAGTGGAGCACGAAACTAGCGTTCTATGTGCGCTCTTTCGAGGCTTGTAAGTCGGCTTTATAGTTACTATCGTATACATTCGTGCTAGGCTTGTGCTGTGCCCATATTCGTAAAAATGAGCAGTATGACTGACAGATAGACGAAGTCACATCATGTTTTTTGTATTTTACTATTTTACTAGCAGGTACCCATAGATGCTTCACCAGTTGGTTGGTTTGTAATTCCAAATAATTACACTTGGTTTCAGTGACTCAAGAGCCAAACAATACCCAGCCATCGTTATTGAGGATCAACTGGGAGAATAAATAGGAGCAGTTCAATCAGCGAATATATTTTCAGATACTTATTAAATTGCTTTAGATCCTCTTTGGATTACATTTTTTTGATACTTTTGTGATATCAATGATGTTTTTTTTAATAAAGGAGGGATGGTGTTATCACTTTTCAAATACAATGGTACTTATCTAATCTGAAAACGATAAGAAAAAATCTTTGACCTCCAAATTCATAAATGTTTAAAAATTAAGCATGCCTTCAAACAGTCCACAAATATAATTTGTAAGAGCTGCTGATAGTAGGTAGTAAGTGATTTATTTGATGTATGTATGGCATGTAAATAAATAACCAAAAAAATAAATTAAGGTTATTCTCATAAACATTAAAAGGGTTGTACTGAAAAACCCTGTTGCGCCTTATTATATTAATAGGCTTAACCGGTATTGTAACCTACCTACCTATAACGATAAGCCTAAACGTAAAAATACTTTCAAAATCAAAATCAAAATCAAAAATAGCTTTTTCATTACTCATACTCTGAAAGTAGGTCATTACTGACCTGAGAAGCGGGCTGAAAGTAACACTTTTCATCCCTAGGGAGAATCACTTTCAACTGACAGCTGTCAAATATTTTTTTAAAAACTAGTTCTTTTTCACATTATCTATTGAACCATGTTCCAACTTCTTATACAGCCACGATGTAAAATTTGAAATAACTTAAAGTTAAGTATTGATCAGAGAATATATATGTTTTAAATAAGTTTATAATAATTTAGTTTCAACAATTTCTTTAAAATAACTTAGCTTTGAGCAAAATATTTACCATTTTTCCAAATAAAAAATAATGGCTGAATAGCGGGCCGGCCACAGAAAAAAAAACAAACAAAATAGGCGGGAAAGCGGCAATTCGATCTTCAATTTTTCAATGATTTTCCTCATTTTTTCTTTAGCTAATTCATGTTTTTATTTTTACTTTCCTCGTATTTGTAATGAAAAGCACAGTGTTTACCTCGGGTGAAAGACTTATTTAGTCCCTCGAACTATTGGCCCCCTTACTTCGTTCCGGGCGCCAAACCCCGTCTCGGGACTAAATAAGTTACTTTCACCCCTAGCGTAACAATGTACTATATTTAAATAGACCTGTTACAAGTACTTTTAAATCGTCAAATCTAATTAACAAACAAAACATACTTAATAATAGACATGAATACCATAATAATAAATGTAAACAATAAATATACTGTACTTAAATGAATGTGGTGCTAGGTACCACCGGATCGGAAAGTTGTTTCTGAACTGAACTTTGGAAACGGTAATATTATTTGAAGGTAAGGTAAACTATCAAAAACAAAAAACTCTTTTTCCTACTTTGACACCCCTCGTTTATCGTTGTAATTCATTTCTTACGCTTGATATATTATATTCCAAGCAAGTATCTGTTTTCGTACGTTTATTTAGAATATGAAAGCGTTGAACGACATCAAGTTACCCGAGAGGTTACTCACAAACACTAGATTGTGTCTGGTTTCTCAGCAGTTTAATATTCTAGTTTACATTATTTACAGAACGCTTATTTGCGCAACTCGGCTATCATTCCACGAAATAAGCATAAATAAATTTGAAATGATATGAAAAACTTGAGCGTAATGAGCGCAGCGAGCAGACGTCTCGCTCGTAAGTCGTAAACGGGGAATGAAATGCAAAATAGTCTTAAAGCATTTTTAGTCAAATTTAATTTGCTCTTGAATTAGATTGTAATTTACCATTGTGGTTTGCTCAAATGTATAATATTCTTTTACTAGTAAAAGTACTGACTTAATTGTGTATTTTGTAGTTGATTCTGAGAGCATTCTTTATAATCCAATCGTAATTGCGATGAAGTAAAATTATTGAATAGGTAGGTACGACACGGAGAGTTGACTTTGAAAGTCAAGTCCATGCTAAAATATAAGAACATTGCTCTTTCAAAAAGATCTCCAGCTGTTAGTAATAGTGATCTTTTGAGGGTCTTTGTTTTCCTTTTGAGTTACGAAATCCTAAAAAGTGCTGATATGTTGGCGATAGGTTGGTAAATCATCATGCCTACCAAATATTTAAGATAATAAGCTGAATATCTAGAAATCCCTTTTCAGACTTGGTGATTCGCTAATAAATTGTTGTCAAGACATGCCGATAGGTTGGAACCTGGTGAATCATCATGCCTACCAAATATTCAAGATAATAAGCTGAATATCTAGAAATCTCTTTTCAGACTTGGTAATTCTCTAATAAATTGTTTACGAGACAGCTGTTCCACTGACCGTCCGCAGATACGACCGCTAGGCTATCACTTTAAATGCAAATGAATCGTGTATTACTTTAGTTTTCATACCGATCCACAATAAAACAGTTTTCACGAGCATTTTCAGTAGCTTTGTGAAGAGGTGGTTGCCCCGCATTTTTCTCTCATTTCGTCTATCTGTGAGTTTGTATAGTAGCAGTTCAACGCGTTGGAGCCTTCAATATTCCATTTTTAAACTGCTTGTAGTTCCCAATAATTCAGCAGCGTTGCAATTTGGTGAGATCTGCAATTGTCAGATAATCTGCGGTTTAACGACGCATGGTTATAGTGCCTTTGTACCTAATTGCGATGAAGTTAAATTATTAAATAAGTACGGAGAGTTGATTTTGAAAGTCAAGGCCATGCTATAACATAACAACATTGCTCTTTCGAAAAGATCTTCACTGGACAAAGACACTGGTAAATCATCATGCCTACCAAATATTCAAGATAATAAGCTGAATATCTAGAAATCTCTTTTCAGACTTGGTAATTCTCTAATAAATTGTTTACGAGACAGCTGTTCCACTGACCGTCCGCAGATACGACCGCTAGGCTATCACTTTAAATGCAAATGAATCGTGTATTACTTTAGTTTTCATACCGATCCACAATAAAACAGTTTTCACGAGCATTTTCAGTAGCTTTGTGAAGAGGTGGTTGCCCCGCATATTTCTCTCATTTCGTGCATCTATGAGTTTTTGCAGTAGCAGTTCAACGCTTTGGGGCCTACAATATTCCATTTTTAAACTGCTTGTAGTTCCAATAATTCAGCAACGTTGCAACTTGGTGAGATCTGCAATTGTCAGATAATCTGCGGTTTTGCGACTCATGGTTATGGTGCCTTTGCTAATTATTGCAAATGGGTAGCAACAGTAATAAACGCCCTCATCTGTTTTTGAAAATGTCGAAGTTATCATGTTAGGTGAATTCAAACAAAACTAAACTAGTCGCATAGCCTTAACCACGATGTTCTTTATTTAATAATACGATAATTTTACCTTGACTTCTCTGTTAGTACTTCTCTAACAGTTTACTAAAAGCCGAAAAGGAATCACAACGTACATAATTGAGTTTGGTAAATTGTCCATGAAGGTACAATTCCAAGACGGACCGCAGACCGCAAACTGCAAGCGACACACTTTTTCTCCCAAGCGCGGCACTCTTTTTTCATAGAGATTCATAGAAACCAATAACGTCCCTTGGCGGTCCGTTTTGGAATTGTGCCCTTATACTTATTGTTAGACGTTGGCAGAATCCAGTGCAATCATCAAACGCATGCAGCAATAGATTCTTCTGTGGCTATTTTAAGATAATAAAACACTTTCTGTAAGCACCTATTCCATTAACCCTCCTTTTTGCCCAGGTAAAAAGACGAACATCATTTGGTACTCCCATTAATTTGAACAGACAAAAACCTTGCTCAATGCTTCACTACAAAATTAATCCGCGGGCATACGAGCACAGATTATAACTTTTTTCGCTACACAAAGAGGAACACCGAGCTACGGAAACCGAGTAATCTCCTATTCAGGTTGTGAGCACGGACACAAACAAATGATTTAATTTTGTACAGGAAAATTAATATTTGCTTTAAACAACCGGTGTTGTCAGTTTTTTAAAAGTTCTCAACTCTTCAAAAGCTTTTTTCGTCAGAAGTGGAAGTTTTCAGACGGTTCTGTTGGGATTTAAGAACACATTTTGAATAACAAACAGGTGTAGGTATTTATTCACGAAAGGTATCGTACCTTTTGCTTTTGGTTGCCTGATGGTCAACTCAGGTATAAAGACGAAGTTTTTAACGTGAAACTTTGAAGTCTATTAAAAAGAGTGTGATGTTAAAATTATTTCGTACAAATAAATTGCACCTTTTTTATAAAACCAAAAAAAAACGTATTATACGTCGTATGCTTTAAAAACGCCTAGGACAATGCATTGGCTCTAAGTTGATTATTTGTTGGATCACCGTTCGTTTAATTATAATTTCGAACTTTTAAAAAATGATATTTTGTATAAATTTATGTTGCTAGTTTAAAATTATCTTTAACCAATATTTTGTATAAACCATCAGAATGACTTGTTAAAAAAACAATATTCGCGCGCTTCACGCTTACATGACTTAAGTTGGCTGAACTATAAAAGATATAATAATAGTGTATCAGAAATTGTAGCTCATGAAAGGGCTCATAGGATAGTCCACAATGGTATTAGATTGCCTGCCATTGTGACTTGCCTGTGAGTATTATGGATAACGTATAGTAACAACTTTTTTAGACATTATTAATAAGAAATACGGTTAATTACGAAGCGGCTTTTTTTTAATCAGCATTATTCCTTATGCAGTTTGATACGTTAGTTATAGTATTTAGTGTAGATTAAAATGGTTTTTATATCATACCAATCAAACGAATGCTTAAGAGCTTTTTTATTACACATTTATCCTAAACCCATCGCGAGTTTCAGTCATTCTAATGTAAGTTTAACAAAAGACAGATTCCTCTTCGTGATTTAACTGACAGAATCTCTAATTTTGAACTTATCAGTGTAACAATTTGATCAAATAATCATCAACCATAGCAACCTAACTGGGAATGTTTATTGGCTAATGAGATACGGGTCATTCCGTATACAATGTTGACTGGGTGTCGCACACAACGCGATGCAACGCAACCCGCGCCCGTCGTTTTGTTCACACGATCCACTGGTTCAAATTGTGTACAGTAACTGTTAGTATTTTCTTCGTTTGGAACCTCTTACGATTAAACGGATATAATACTTCCGCATTGGACTGTTGGATGTATAAGTAAGGGCCTAGTGCCAGTGTCCTCTATCAAACGCACCGAGAACGTTAACGCGGATTTGTATCGCTTTTCAGGGTTTCGTATGAAGATCGGAACCCTTTTAGATTCGTCACGTCTGTCTGTGTGTTCGTGAGTATGTCACTCTGTAGATGCGTTAGACACTCTGTATACTATAAACATTCAAAATAAACTCGCTCATCTAAAAATGATTTCAGAGAGCAGATTATACGATATTAATATTTCTTCAATGTTAATTACAAATCCTTTCAAATCAGCCAAGGGGTGTTCTGTTATTATCCTGGAGTATTATTTGCCCTCGTAATGATTTCCGTAATTCAATTTCAACAAATACGTATCCAGAATGGTCCAGAATGTTTTGTGGGTCTAAAAACTTAAGCAGGATTTGATTAACAGTAGTTTTTGTTGATATTTGTTTACTTGTAACTAATTAGAGATTTCTAAAAATACTTTAAGTGAATTGTTTTGTAAGCGACACCGTGATTGTCACCTTGAAATTTGGCAGAACGGGCTAAATGAACAAGAGCAGTGCAAAACGAAAGCCTCTACGAGAAATATTATTATTTTTGATGTTAATGATGATAAGATAACAGTGAATAGTGTCAATCGTCTTGCTCATTGTTTTCTTTAGTCATACGACGAAATCGAAGTGTTTTGTTTAGTTATACGACAAAACCGGGGGTTTTTTTTAGTCATATGACGAATTCGTATCAATTGCCTTATATACTTACTTAGGAGAGATCGTTTTCCAATGGCTATGCTGCCCTTGACGTGACAAATGCAATTTGGCAACACAAACCTAACCACAAAAATTGGTAAGAATATAGCCACTGACCACGCTTTCCAATAGCTCTGCTTTCATTTTACGAGATAACACTTCGGCGGTCAATATAACCGCCATAATATTCTGCGAAGCCAATATATCAGATGATGACACCCGCTAGTCGCGTCAAAGCCGGGCCCAAATTAAGAGCTCACATAAAATGGCATGAGCATTTCGTCCGCGCAATAAATTATAGTGTCATAAAAACTGAAACGGTAAAGCAATAAAATCTGTCATCTTAAGTAATGCCGTCGTGTTTTAGGCTTATCTTCTAACGAGGACTGAGGTCGTGCGGCGTGGAATTGGAAAGAAGGTGCTAAGGATTATTTGTTGCTTTACGGTTTGTGTTGTTACCGAAGGTATTAGCTTAGGATAATCATTTGCGGTCCCACTCCCATTCCTGTGATATTAATAATGATTGTCTTTGCAATTCGGGTAATGATTTTCCTTGCTACCTGACGGCTTACGCGAAATTTTACTGGTAGTTAAGTAGATTCCTCTATCAGACAGCAGACCGTTTAATATGAATAACTTTTCATGGAAATTGGAAATAATGCAAAACACTTTTAAATAAAAACCATATAACAGAAATATTACTTTCTACGTTGTTATGCTCTACACGACTCAACAACAGAGGTTAGAGTGTTGTCTTTTTGTTTGGGGGGTCACAAAATGCCTGGCCAGCTGGCAAGCATCTACGAATATTTTTTTGTAAACTATAGTTTTCATAAGAAGCTGTTTCAATTATTTTTTTAATAAATCTCACGCCTATTTTATAACAGTAGGTAGGTACCAAAAAGTAATTTCATAATGTCAAAAACACGATTTTTAAATGCTGCTCGGAAAATAGTAAGTTTGCAAGTTTTGAGTTGATCCGTTCTGAAATTAAATTTCGAGGCTATTATTTGGAAAAGTAATTTCGAAACGAGAAAGACTAAGAAATAGCAAGAACTAATGTGCAGGAGCAATTGTTTCATTTCTTGAAGTAATCCTTATTGCAGACATCTGAAGATGACGCACCTCTGCTTTATAAAATAGGACCTCTTCTCATAAAATATTAGAGGGGGCGTAATTAGTACCAGATTTAATATTTTCCTTGTCTGAACTGTGTCCTTAACCCTCTGTAAACTAGGTTCCTTTATTTCTTGGGATTACGACCATAATAAATGGCAGTCATTTGAAATCCTAGATAAAGCTGCAATCGGATAAAAGTTTAATGGCTAACTATACACAGTTTACTCGTCGAGTTTCGCGACGAGAGTTTTTCGATATACATATTATTTCACCATTTAAATCCTTAATTGGCAGTAACTGGTGTTACTTTTATATAAATGCTGTGGATTTTTTGTACAGAAATGAATTAAAAAAATGTATTTGAAGTTTTGGATTGCAAAATATGTTTAGTTTGTTGTGCAAATTGTCGAACAATATACATTTTTTCAAAACATTATTTACTCTTAACAATTTGTGACATTCAGTCAACTATGGTATTTATGTATAAGCTTACAGACTGGTATTTAATACCTATTTATACTACATAAGGTCACAGCTCAAAGGACCTAATTATAAAATACCCTTTCCATGATGCCTCTCTGTTGGCTTATATTTGCCGTTGAGTTTTAGCACGGGTTTTAGTGTCCGGAACTCGATTTAGAACCACGTTATGGAAAGAGTCAGTTATTTTTCCAATTTTCGTAAATGGCTCTTCAAGCGAGAACGTTATTTATTTTCACAGAAAACATTTACCTAATCGTTCTGAACCGCTCTCCTTTGGCCTCACATCTGTTTAAATAGAATGCCTTTTCTTGGTTGGCTTTTATACAATCCCGAGACTAACTTGTTTCACATTACCAACCTGCAGTCTAGCATGTAATGCTGTTTAAATTGAAGTAATAAATGAACATTAGTTCGGTTTACCGTAAGTCAAGAAGTTTCAGCTGGATAGTTGTTCGGTGGTTCGAGAACGCTTTATCATGCAATTTCGAAAATTTGATGCGAGCTTAAGAACAAAGTGAGACATTAAAACTTTATCGTAGGTCGTAACTTAATATAACATTTTGCACACCTAAGCGGAATGAAGTTAATAATTACACATAATTTACTTTTACAACTTGCCGAAAGTTTATAGCACGTCTGCAGGTAAACTCAACAACAACTTGGGCTTGCGAAGTGTGAGTTGAGTGAAAATGTGATATGTAGCGTAATAACTTCTATAGCACTTTTGCAGTGAGTGATTGTGCAACTGGCACAGTGTCTAAGCAAGACGAACTTTTTATGTGAATAATAAAGAACATGACCCGCCTGAAGCCAAGACCGAATGTCTTTTTCTGAGTTTGAAACACAGACTTCATGCTCTGAGGTGTATACAGTTTTTACATGTGCCACTGTCAAATCGATTCGGGATCTCATGCGATTTATGATATGTAAAAAGGACACACCTGTTATGTCAAGGTAGGTAAGTGTAAAGATTTGATCGATCAACCGCATAGCCAATAGATCCCTAATGTCAGGTGAGAGGCTATGGTCACAAAGTCCGACTAACAATACGTACATCGGAATCTACCATCCAATGAGTTTCTACCATTTGCCATGGGAACAACGTTACTGATTGAACAATAAGCGTATTGACCAATTAGTGAAGTTGTCCCCGGCCACAGGTAGTTGACAGGCCTAATTTCAAACGGAATCCAACATCAGGCGCTTTAGCTGTAAGATTAAGTTGGGTAACTTTGAATTTCAGTGTAACATTGAGTCCACTGTTTAAAAACAGTAAAAGTACATACCTACATACCGTTTTTTTATGACTCAACTCATAGACTCAACAACATTTTTTAGTTGGACTACTTGTCAAAAGTAACTGATCTAAAAGAGTGGATTCAATGTAACACTGAAATTCAAAGTTACCCAACTTGACTGTAAAGTTGATGATGTGAGCTGTAGCCTTACTGATGGGCAATAAGAAGAAAAGAGGATGATATGCTATTAATAAAAATTGACCTACTTTAAGGATTCCACAAGCACTATTTCACGTCACATCAGGCTTAAAAGGGTAAAAAATATAAAATCACGAGAAAAAAATATTGTGTCACGACAGCACTTAATCACTCCATAAAAAACGACCAAACAATGAACGCTCTGTCAGCTAGTTTTATTGCTCGCCTCGTTCATTTAATTCCGGTCACACCAGCCGGCGTTAAATCGCCGTCAATCTAGGGGAAGTAATAGCTAAACATCCCTTAATAAGATTAATCTGAGTTTTTCGAAGTGGATTTATAGGGAATAGTGAGAACAGTGTGCACGGACGCCTCCCCGGCTGTCCAATCCACGGCATCATTTGTCAATGTCTTTGCCTTATCTGATCCGAAAACTGAATGAATTTTGGCAACTGCTTCAGGGTGTTTTAGATAAATGGTGTCATGTCAGTAAGATTAGTAGATTTAATTCCTTGTAATTAGACTCGATGTGTTTCTGTAACTGATTAGTCCGTAGATACAGGTATCTACGGACTAATCAGTTACAGAAAGATTCAGATTGGCAGGCCAAGTCTGTTTAGAAATCTTGCAAATTAACTCCTAAATTCACAATAAGTAATAATCAAAGTTGAGCTCGCCTAACATATGCCAAACTTTAGAGTTTCCGTCTGTAAGTGACAGTTATACTTTTAAGGGATACTTAACTTTGATCGACGGTTAAGTAGCTACTTATTTTTTTTTATTCAATTAGACTTTGTCAGCTTTCTACATCGGTACAAACTGCCTCTAAACAAGATTGTGGTTAGCAGTCTTCAAAAAAAGGGTGGTCACTTCATACTTTTTTTTAAGGATTGTTTCGCCTCCTGGACCGATTTAGGAAACTCTTCTTTTGTTTAAAAATGAAACTTTCCAAGTGGTCTCATGCTCGTTAAATAAGTAGCTGTTGGTGTGATCTTTGAGAAATTGAGGGTACTTACTCTTAAAAGTTTGTAGGCACTTTTGAAGCGATTAGGGTATTTTTTAACTATTCAAAACAAAGTAAAACCCTGTACAAAACGTTATAACTTAATAAATGCTTTATAAATCCCTGTAGGCTTCACATACAGGCAAATTACAAAGAATAACTTGTCAAAGGGTAACCTTAGAAAGCTTTAGAAACGCCATCGTAACCAATACAGTTTGGTTCAATAGTTAAAGGTAGGCAATAGCCCCAATCAAAATCGAAAGCTCAGAAGGTCAGATTTGAATTCACGCCAGGTCATCGATTGCAGCCCTTTGAGCAGACCTCAAGGGTAAAATCTACAATTAGTTCAATCTGTTTGATTTGCTCTGTGAACAGAATACTAGCTGGACGTAGAAATGAAATAGTTAAATGCGAATTAAAACTCATTTACCATTTTGAAGGGTGGCGAGTATGATAATGGCAGAGCAGAAGAAAGGTTTTTGTCAAAGATGTTGGCTCCACTATGGCTGCTTTTGACAAAAAACGTTCTTGAGCAAAACTAAATGTAAAATGTAGGGGTTGACCAATTATTTTGTAAGGTTTGAACGGCGCTCGTCATATGTCTTTAGATTATATAAGAGGTCCAGTTTAACTGAAGGAGCCCCGTTTTAGCATGTCAGTAAAGTTACAATGATGTCTAAAATATTTGATGACTTTATTATTTCTGACTTACATAACATCACTCCAGTTTTTCCAACACCTCTATGCAAAAATGGAATGTTTGTAAGAGTTGCGGTTTTTATATCATATTTAGTTGATATTTTCAAAAAAGAAGAGTTACAAGAAGACAGATTGAAAAAGGTTATCTATCATGCCTTGTTCCTCAGCAACTTGATAAACAAAGTGAGTGAGGCCTTACAATAATGGCGATGTAGAAAAAGAAGTTTATTTTTCAGTACTTCCAAATTGTGGTATTCTGCCGAAGAGCTACTACATAGCATGGGGTTCTTAAGAGGTTAGAAAGGGTCTTCACAAATGATAGCACTGCCTTTACAAGTGTTTACATACTGGGTAAATGTGCACTATCAGGCAATAATGGTTTGCCAACTACAATGTAAAAAAAACATATTTTCAGATTCTAAGCTTTCCAAGCACAGCCGTTACATACTCGTAGTCCCGTAGCAGCAACGCGCCGTAGTGATACGCCATCATAACGACTTTGTAAAATCACCGTAGCATCGCCATCGCAAAATCGCCGCCACATGTTGTGTTTAATCTAAGCGATATACCGAATTAATACTCTATCTTGACTGTACTTAAGCCTTTATTCTAGAACGTTACACAGCGAAAATCCTTTCTAGAGTGTAGACGTTCGCGACTTTCTTGTATTATCTAACAATGTCTTATCTAGATACTCGGTCAGTGCTTGTGAATCATTGTTGAATACAATCGTAGTTTATTCCGCTAAATTAAAAAATACTATGAAGGACAATCAAAATCTATGTAACGACGCTTATACACATGCTAATGTTTTTGCCGAAACAAGTATATAATGTAGAGAATAAAATAATAGAGAGTTGAGCGGTTGTTAAAATAGGATTACTTTTGATGACTTATAATAAAACCCGCGATACAATCAACCGTAAATATTTAGTAGTAGTAGCCTCCCACGACTTCTTCCGCGTTGAATTAAGTATTTCCCCACCATTTATAATTATTAGTTGACTACTGGAGTGATGTTAAATAGCCTATAACAACATGTTTTATTTTTCAATTAGCATATAGGCTAAACCTAGAATACCAGTTCTAGAAAAAAACATTTAAGAATTCGTTCTTAAAATCGACGATATATATTTTTATCTGCTCATATTAGGTCTGTCCTATATCAATCGCAATTTGGTATTCAATCTTATCTACATTAGCAATATTAATTGCTCCAATTTATCAATCTCATTTAGTTATGCGCTTACTGATAATAGCACTAATGATTTCTATCAGATGCAAACGACGGCCTAAATGCCCTGCATTAATTACATCTATAATAATACGTCTGTTTGTTAGTGGTGTACTAAGATTTGAAGTCTAAGATAAGATATTCAGAAATTAGAAGGTCTATTAGACTAAACAATAAGAACAATGGCAACTGTGGAAAGAGAATAGGACATAACCAGCTGTTTTGATATCTACTCATAACATCGTTTTATTAAAATGTATTTTCAGTTGGATTTCGATAAAATGATACAATTGTAGATTATACAAAAGATTTTTTGTAAAATGTTTTTAGAATATTTTCTAATAAAATTAACATTTTGTTTTCATTCAGGACTTAACTAAAATAAACTACTATAGAAAAGCGCCTAATTAGTGATTTCGATATTCATGATAAACTAATTTAGGGCATTCTGACTTTAAAAGAAGCGATATTATTCTCGGGATTTTTTCAAATCCCGAGTCAAAGCTTATTTCCTTTCACTGTGATCGCCCACTCCTTTTCTTTTTTCTTTTTGTTGTGCTGGTTGTTCGGTATGCTGCGTAGTCCTTGTCAATTGAATCTATGTATATATGTATGGTATATGTACGTTTATTATAAAATATTATTGATATGTATGTATATTTTTGTAGTAACTTAATTACTTATGTATCTGTAGTGTTTAGTTCGTATCTTCTGACCTTATTTCAATTATTTTATTTATATTATAATTATCAGTATTTTCCTCTACTATTTTAGCTCACCCACATTTATTTTATTCTATTCACTTACGATCCTCTACCTGAAGGTTGTCTGGAAGAGATCGCTCTCTAGCGATAAGACCGCCTAAATTGTACATTGTTCTTATTGTTGTTGTGTTATTTGCTTGAAATGTAATGTTTTTGTACAATGAAGAATATCTATCTATCTATATATTATTAGATATTGAGTCAGGGCAAGTTAAATAATATTCGGACAAACCATGATGATTATGATGAAAAAGTTCATAAAACTTTAGATTATGGATAAAAAATATACAAAACAAAATAAGGCACTAAGTTTTCCTACTCAAAATTAAATTATCGGACCAAAAACAGCAAAAATTTCCAACACGTGATTTATTTTCTTGTTGACTAATTAGTAAGTAATTGTCGGTTTAGGAATCTTCCGTTTACCATGACGGCAACAATCAGTGTGCCTCTGATTATCCCATTTGGGACATGGTCGTGAGGGTATGCTAAGTAATTCGTGAACGTATTAGAACACATTAGCGATGCTAGTGAATAGGAGGATTTTTTAGTTTACTTGTCTTGGGTTTGAGGAGCCCGTGGCGCAGTTGTGACAGTGACCCAAAATATAGTCATGTGTATTTCGGGCACCTCCGTGCTTGGGAAGGCACGTTAAGCAGTCGGTCCCGGTTGACGTCGCCAGATACCAGTCGTTAAGCTTAGTCAGAGGCCCTAAAGTGGCTTGATAACATCTGACATTAAAGTTGCTCACTAACCTTACACCCCTCCAACAATCCGCACTGAGCCCGCGTGTTGGAGTATGGCTCATTCCACCTCATAGTTGAGGTGAGGCCCGTGCCAAGCATTGGTACGTACCTATATAGGCCGTTTATGTTTATGTGTCTTGGGTAGGAACCAAACCCAACTACCCGCTACTAGCGCTAAAAGCCTAACAAACGGTACAATTAAAAACAAGTTTACGCGAAACACCACCGGCCAGCCAATTTAAACGTTTTCATATTCGCGCAATACCGCGCAATATGTCAACTTCACAACTTTTTACGTCGATTGTCGGGAAGCAATTTACGCAAGTTGTTATGCGCACACTCGTGATGCTCAGTCGCGGTCAGGGGGCAGATTTATGAAAGTGCACGTTAAGGTGCTCCCTCACCGAGAGTCTCAACGTCAATGACGTTGACGACCAATTTGATGTAATTGTTGAGCTACCCACACCAAAGGTCGCGGGTTCGATCTCAGCACAGTACAAACATTTGTGTCCATTAACATGTCTTTTTGTATTGGTCTGGGTGTTTCGTATGTATAATAAGTATGTATTTACAAAAGAAAAAGTATTTAAGTATGTTTATCCGTTGTCTAGTATCCCATAAAAACGGGCTATAATTAGCTCATCTTGGGGCTAGATGGCGCAGTGTGGAATAATGTCCAGGGATATTTATTTATTATTTACGTGTAATGTAACATTATGGATTCGACTTTGAGCCTTACATTTTACTACTACCTCCATGATTTGACGGACATAACGAACATTATAAATTCAACTTTAAGCCTTACATTACAATACTTTCTCCCTGACCGACAGACATGCGCGTGTAACATTTAGTATAGATTTGAATTTCGTACATTCACTATTGATTAAGTTGAGTGATTTTACAAGTTGTATAGAGATATTACACATTGTATCATAACATTGTGCATTACAATGCCCGGTTCTCCTCCCTCACTGATGTAAACACGTTTTGTATCATTACGAGGTACGCATTGTAAGTTCGGTTCTCCTCACTGATGTAATGCTCGAATCTGTACCGATACATTACACGTAAATACTCCCGGTGAAGAAGCACCTTTAAAAACTGCAACCATCTAAACGCAGTCACTTTCAACCTTACCCCTATGAAAATAAACAACGTTTTTCCCAGTTTCGCCACACTAGTTGTGTCTCGCAGGCAATATAGCGGGATGCTGAATAACGGTTGGGTGGCTAGGGATTTATGCTTTGCGAAATCTGTTATTGGGGCCCGTACATTAGATACGCATTATGTTTCTGTCTTTAGGCAATCTGGCAATTTAATTTCGGACAGCGTAGAGTGTAAAATCTGTCGCTAATGGCCACTGCGCCGCAATATGTCTTTTAAATTCGGGTTCCAGTTCCGTGATATTTTGCTACAAACTCTTTGGTACTCTGTGGCTTTTGAAATGAAAAAAGTGTTGATGAAAAATTTACCAACCCAGCCCGAACTTTAAATGTGATTTGCCTAAAGACGGAAGCCTGTGCCACTCGCGAATAGTCACAACAAAAAGTTCTAACGTCGCTGCATAAACCGTCTGTAAAAGACGAAGAGGCCATTTATGATGATTTAGTTAAGTATATATTGCTGACGGGCTATTCGATTCAAGTTTTTTTTATATTTTTATTGCAAACTAAAACGTACAGTCATGCCCGCTACGGGCATAATTCAAGGTTTTGGGATCATTTGAGGGTGAGAGGGTTATCGAAAGCAAAACCTTAGCTAATACTGAAATTACTAACATAACATAAACGACCTATATACGTCCCACTGCTAGGCACAGGCCTCACCTCAACGAGCCATACTCCAACACGCGGGCTCAGTGCGGATTGTTGGAGGGGTGTAAGGTAAGTGAGCAACCTTAATGTCAGATGTTATCAAGCCGCCCTAAGGCCTCTGAATAGGCTTAACGACCGACATCTAACGACGTCAGCCGGGACCAACTGCTTAACGTGCTACTGCTAAATAATTGCTAAATTACTGATAGTAGGTTAATTTTCAAGGCTCCATAATGGTCAACTAAGTAATTCTATCGTGCGGCATAACAATATTTTGCAATGTTTAAGCTTTCGCTACTGCTAATGATGGGTATACCTACAGTGTTACAGAACATCAAGCAATGCTCACTTGTCGATAGTTTACCACACTAGTATATTTTTATCATTGATCTTTGCAACTGTTGATAACTATTAGGGTTGTCTTATGAGCTCCAGAAATAAAACACCACTATTTAACGTGTATGCGCCATTAGTTTTATCTAAAAAGTAAAATTGTAGGTTTGAACATCAAATAATAAAAAATAAAAATTCATTGAAATAAAGTGGAGCAGTGGACGCATGCGACGAAGTTACATTTTCTGTTCTCCTTATTTTGTCCAAGTACGCAAATGAGAACCAACCTGAAAAAGTAGCGCTGCTCTATTATAATCTTTTTGAAATACTCGTATTATGCCACTCCTGTGTGTTTACGAAAAAGATTTAGACGCGGATACGAATGAAATAGTGTCTCAAGTCTCAACGGTTGGTGTTTTATGAATACTAAATATTTAAGAGAAGAAATTCCCGCAGAACTGCGAAGTTTTCATCTTTTGGTCACAAAACAGGTATTTCAAAAGAGAAATCGTATAATGGAAAAATAACATGAGGTGTTTTATCGATCTATGATAAAAGCGTTATGGGGAGCCACATAAAGAGGGAAAATGAGGTTAGAATAGGAAGGTGTTACCTGAAAAAGCTCGAGACTACCTTCGCACTAGCCTCACCCACGTGCGAAATAATGTCAAGCTGCCTTAAAACTTCTGACTGGGCTTGACGACTGACATCGAGCGCTGTCACTAGGGGCTCACTGCTCAACGTGTATTTTGTATCAGGGCGATGTAGGTACGCAGAATGCATTATTTTTCGGTCGGGGTGGTCTATCCATTTTCCAAACCCGCGCGTTTTGCCTCACAATAGCGTTCGGTGCCGATACACATCACCACTGACACGGGCACCACGCAGCGGGACAGCTTTATTTATATCCGATGTTTACTGTAAAACACTCTTTTTTAAAGTTTTTTTTAAATTCAAAATAGGTTTGCGTTTGACCTCAGACTCACCCGATGGTAAGCGATGACGAGGCCGAAGGTGGAACACGCTCACCCAGAAAATGCCTATTCACTCTTGTCCTGAAGACTCCAAGGTTTTGTGTGTGTAAAGCGCCAACGTTGCACCTTGAGGTTGCATCGGTCGCCGGTTCCGAAGTAGGGCGCTGCTGACGGCTGCTACATGTGCAAGATAGCTCGTAAGCTCGTGTACACAAAGTTCAGTGCAACAATAGTCGCCAATACACTCGTCTATATTTGGTCAATGTTTATAAACCTTATCTCTGAGTCTGAATAAGTTTCCTAAGTCATTTTTGCTTATCATATTTGTACACACTTCTACACTCTCAAGCACACACACCTACACACTCACACACGCTCACGCATGCTTTCCCACACACAGAGCTATGTAAATTTTCATAATTAAGAAAGTCTCATACTTTCGAATTAGCTTAAGTCTAATTCCTGTATAACATATACCTATAACACATAACTAGTTGGATTCTAACTAAGTATAGCTGGTAATGGTCAATAACATTTCAAAAGCAATATACTCAGTTCTATGCACTTGTATTTTGTATTATTAGCGTACGAACGGTGCGAGGTTCCTAATTTACGTCGAAACTGTGGTTTATTATGAGAGCTGACATTCATTGGTAACATTACAAAATGAAAACAATTGACAGTCGGATGAAACAAACTGCATTTTAGAGCCAAAGAGTTCCATTTTCAAATATTATCATTACTTTCTAAATATTATTCAAAGTGGCCAGTTCCAGATTCTTAAATAGCAGTATACTCATAAGAAGGTAACTTGGTGGTGCCGTACATAGTTATAAGAGTATTCATTGAGAAATAAAACAACTTTACGGAGTCTACTCGCATTCCTATATTTATCTCAATTCTCTAACCCGGCGTTTCGACTACTTTACAGCAGCCATGATCACGGGAAAGGAAGTTGTTTCAGTTCAGTATCGTGTGCGCGTAAATTTTAGAAAACAATAAAAATTCATTTATTTCACAATTACATTACTTCTTATAACATATTCTAATACCAATACCACTTTGACACAATGCAGACATTATTCGACCAATTTTTCCTACGAGAGAATCAAATCGACGAAAGAACTCTTAAGATGAAGTTTCATGGACGGCTATAGTTAAAGACTAGATTCATCTAGATCTATTTGTGTTGTGGATGAGTGGATTAATCGAACTTGCATTATAAACTTAGAAATAATTAATACAATTTATGCTCTCATTAAAACGGAGTGAAACATGATTACCATTGAATTCAAATCATTTTCAGGACCATAACAAAGCGTGAATCAAGTGAACAATTTGAAATAATATGAGTATCCAGTTTCAATTAAAACATTACCTCTGTAATCCATTCTGGAGAACGTCGCGGCTCAGTAGTTGAGCACTCTGACTGGGCACCGTGTGGTCCCGAGTTCAAGTTGCTCAGGCGAAGAAAACCCAAGGACATCGCGTTTGTTAAGATGTCAATCGTTGAGCCTGTGTGAAGGCCTGGCTCAACCGCTTGATAAAATCTGACAGCAAGGACACTAATTTTAAAACGGTGCTCCTAACGACTGACATCTAGCGACGTCAACCGGGACCAACTGCTTAACGTGTCTTCCGAAGCACGGAGATGCCCGAAAATCACATCACTAAATTTCGGTCAGGGTGTTCACCCATCCCATTTCCGACCCGGCGTGTGTTGCTTAACAATAACGATCGCTGATGATTCACTGCCATAACTGCGCCAGGGGCAATGGTAAAATGAATATTATTTCAAACTCTCTCCAATTAAATTAATACATCCAAAATCCATTCTAATTATATCGCGTTTGTTCAAGTGTAAAATGTTCGCGAAAGCGTTGAGTTGAGCATAATCTGATCAGATCGATCGCGAACAAATCTGCGCATAATCTATCACCGTGCTAGGTGAGGAGATCCTTTATGCGCTACGTCGTCAATCTTGGCGGACGTTTAATTCCGTCTACGGCCAATTCTCCAGGTAACGATACCAGATTCGACACCCGACGGATTATTTTACTGGAATCCGTGCCTTTGACTGAGTGCTTTCCCGCGGCGCCGTATTCTAAGTTTAGAATTTTGAACAAAATTTTAGAAAATTTCGAAGTTTAAGGGCAGGTATTCCTTGAAAAGCATCTTCATACAATAACGTAGCTGGCTGAGTTAGCGTCGCATTTTGTAGGTTTTTAATTTTTTTATTAGGACAATGCTTTCATCCAACTCAAACTCTGCGGAAAAACTTTTTTTTTTTCAAGTGAAGTTTGTTTCAATTATAATTTATCTAAATTCGACTTTGACTAGATAAGATACATATAGATTCTTTTGAATTCAGTATATTATCTTCTTTGTCAAATAGTTTTTACAAGCCGGCATACCTAGCCTTAACTTTAGTGGCTAATGCAGTCAAGTGGGAGAACATACCAACGTATACTAACTTACTATAACAACGATACTTTACCGCTGCGGCATCACGTATCACTATCGTGATACTATTGGACGATGGCACTATTCTGCGATATTAGTCGTCAGTCTGATTGTGATTTTAAATTTCACTTTGATCTTAAACACCTTTAGTCTAAAACAAAAGGTTGAAAGTGTCAAATCAGCTGACATTTCCAGAAGCGCCTGTAATCATTGGTCAGACAGACGGGCCGTGTTCATTAGAAACACTCACAGTGAGGCACTTCTGAGGGATTTATTGGCTCATTTGTCTATAAGCTTCGTCAGCTTAGCGAGCGCCACGCTCTGGACTGAATGTCAAATGGATTACAATTGGACGATCGCTACGAACCTTCGTAGCGTTAAGGCTTAAAAAGTGTTTTGTTGTTGCTGCTACGAAAAGTAGTCGGAGCTCCAGCTCGGGTATTCCTCAGTATTAAATGAAAAATAAGAGACAACATCGAAATCAGATAGGTACATTGGTCTGGGGTGCAATTCTCAAGGCTCACTTCACTTCCAGCTGACTGAATAATTTGACAACTGTTTGAGTGCGAAAAACTAAGCTGCATAAGTTTTCAAATCATTTCTATAAGAATGATAGAGAAGCGAATCAAGGTGAAGCAAAATGACGATTGAAGTGAGGGCGTTCTCCTGAGGGAGATCAAGATGTGAAATAATTTTAGTGAGAATCGCTAGGCTGGTCCCAAAGTGAGGTTTTCCTTTCTGTAATGTTCACAAACACCCAGCTTAAATTTCTGTTTCATCGACAAACATTGTGCTGGTGTAGGAATCAAACCCGAGGCTTTAACGTTCACGCCCTAGTAAATAATCATGCTATCTTGAACACACAGTCAAACACAGTCTCGTATATAGGTCAAACTAAAAGAAGCATAGGGACGCGTATCAAAGAACACATAGGTGATATTAAGAATAGGAGATCTACAAAATCAGCAGTTTGTGAACATGCCCTTGATAAGCCCAACCATTTCATACGATTTGATAAACCGCAGGTCCTTGCTAGGGAGAATCGTTACTTACCAAGGATGCTGCGAGAGGCTATTGAAATTAAAAAACATCCGAATTTCAATCGTGAGGATGGTTGGAATTTACCACCAGCTTGGGAGCCTGTTATACGCTTGATCAATCCCAGAGGGCAGCACAATACTGTGAGGTCTCAGGATACGGTTAGTTCGTACTGCGTGGATAGGAACATTTCCAATAATGTTAGTGGAAATGACGGTAGTTAAGTGAGGGTTGCTAAAAATTTTGTACTATTTTGTGACATAGAACATCTTTGTCATCCCGTGATCACGACTGCTGTAAAGGAGTCGAAACGTCGGGTTAGAAAATGAAAGAAAATATAACACCGCGAGTAGAATCCGTAAAGTTGTTTTATTTCGATACACAGTCAAATTTTTGGCAATTTTTGACTTCGCGTCAGTACTGACATAACGTATCTATACCTTTTCTAAATTACATTAAGCGAAGGGCGTATAACAATACAGTCCACATATACCCGAAACATTTAGATAATCACAAAATCTCCCACCCGACCCAACTCATAACCGGAAATGAAGCTATAAAGAAAACTTTTCATTTATTTAGACACAGCGAGTCGTGAATTACCACTCCAGTGTCTCGGAGTTCTTTAAGAATGTTACACTGCAAGGTTCTTTAGCACGTGCGAGTGTAAAATTTATTGCAGGAGAGTAGGTGAGAAGATACAAGCTACAACCTCATAAACCATTTTCTCGCTACGCAGTTGAACTTGTCTACTTATGTCATTTAAGCTTGTAAAATAAAGTTGTGAAAAATTTCACCCCTTACTCATGCTTAGTAGGGAAGTAAGAAGCAGGTAACTTAAGTTCCGATTTAACTGTTTAGTTTTGACGATTGCTATAGAGTAATGGTTGAGCTAATGCACCAGAAGTCGCGGATTCGATCCTGGCAACGTTTAAATAGGGGTTTGCTATTTCGTTTTTGCGTTTAGAATTATTTTTGCCAACAGTTCACTGAAGTTTTAATTAGTATAAGACAAGATAAGCAGTTTATTTGAAACAGCTGTATGGATAAATGAAAATTACTTCATAAAGAAATTGATTAAAATCGTATAAATGCACAGAAAACTTTCCGTTACTAATTAAAATATACAACTCAGTTCGACAATCAGTGTATTAAGTTATCATTAGGTAATTTATCTTTGAGTCAAATCCAATGAATGGCGACTAAATTTAGAATTCCTTTCTTTTGAAGTAGATAGAAGCAGAAAAAAATAACTTCGAACTCTATTTAATGCTTAAAAATAAAGGTAAAACTTTTGTTAAGCAATGTTCTGGTTCATTCATTCTTAAAATAAAACAACCTCAACTTTAAAACAATTTCTTGTTATAACAACCTTATACTGATTACATTTAGTGGAAGTGCGTATTTTATGACAGACACTGTTGAGTCCATATTATTTATTATACTTAATCCCTGGATTGTAATAGATGTAAAGGCTTTGTTCTTTACAATAAACAAAAGTGAACAAAAAAAAATAATTTTTGTTTTAAATTTGATTTATTTCAGCCCATAAACACTAGGCGCATCACTCGTGCTTTGTCGTGGTTGTCGACCATTTAAAAATATATTTAATCCTCTTTTGAAAAGCTTCATGTAATAGCTCATCGGCAAAAACTCGGCAGGGTGTTTTTCATTATTATTCTTTTCGTGTATTTTTACCCTCGATTGCGTCGACACACACCCCCCATGTTATTATGAAAACGTGTAAATCTGTCTGTAGAATCGCAGGTAAACGGTGAAGTGGATTTGGTTTAAGTTTTCTCCGTTTTCAAGGGGCTTGATGGCTATCACATCAGACTTCATTTTAAAAAAATTGACAATGTTTCATAACAATCTTAATTATTAAATGTGTCGTATAGCAATGTCCTATTAATGGGCCCAATATCAATTCTGGCAGTAAAGCATTGTAATGTTAAGCTGAAAAAACATGATGATGTCATCTGAACAAAACCAAACCTTACATTTTACAGCAAAAAATGTGCTCCGAAGTTGCGCAGTTCGCGGAAGCGCGGCGGTTGACAGGCGGGAGCGAATGATGAATTAATCCCTAATTGAGATGACGACACCAACCGCTTTTCAATTTTTTCCTCATGGGAATAGGTAATCTTAGAAAGAAGACGCTTGGCGTTTGACAGAAACACGTTGGAGATTTTTATCACAATAGGGAATATGCACTGTTCTTTTTTAATTTTTTTAATGATAGCTTATACCTATCGTTTTATGACTGATCAATAATATTCATTACCAAAAATGCAAAATGTAGTATATTTGTAAAGTGTTACAAATTTCAAACTTTTTCAAGCTTTTCAAACGCCGCCATTATGGCGCGCTCCGTTGTCATAGACATGGACGTCGCGCGAGTCTATGACAACACAAATGTAACCTACAAACTGTTGAATTCTTCTTCTTGTCGCGCTTTTGACAGTAACATACGCCTGGACTGTGACGTCACACTCGATTCACTCTGTTTCAACCTCTTTGATGTCCCACATTTTTTTGCACTTTTCATTCATTATTTTTACATCTACAAAGGAATAAAATTAGGAAATATTGATAGAAACGTAATAAAAATTCAAAATACCTCTCAAAAAATAATATAACGCTCATCTGTAGGGCAGGGCTAGCACGAACCGCTAACGTTTTGGTAATCGAAAAGTAAACGATTTTTTTTTCTTTTCCCTTTGTATTTAACAAAAAAAAATAACGTTCACTTTTCGATTACCAAAACGATAGCGGTTCGTGCTAGGCCTACTGTTTCGAGTGCATGTTCCCTATGTACGCAACGGTTGACGATGCAAGGAATCAGTGCAACGATGCAACAATGAGGCCTGACCCTTAAGCCCGAAATATACATTACTAAGTTTCGGTCGGCGATATCTTCATCAAAAATGCATTACCAAATAACTTAATGAGTACTCAATTATTTATTAGTACCTATAAAGGGACACAGTACATAGTATAGGTACTTAATGTCCAAGATAAGAAATAATAGAAATTTTAATCCTCAGAAGCTTAGCAATTTAGCAATTAGCAATTTGTAACCCTACGGCTAAGCCCCGTCATGTGACTTGGAGAAAATAGCTTTAGAGCTTGTGGCGATTATATCCTGGAAGTGTTGTGACTTTATATTAAAACTTTGCAGCAGCTTGTATCACCAACCAAATCATGAACATCGTTGTTTTAAAATCTATCTCGCAGTATTATACATTTTTCGGTAAATTGTTAAAAAAGCTCTATTTTATCACTTTGGGAGTGTATCTTGCGCAAACTATTCAGTTAAGAAAAAAAATTATAAGAAACCTTAACATATTTTTAGAAGACCTACCCTATTACCCCACACGTATAGGTTTGATGAATTTTTTTTGCTACTTGGAAACTTAAAGGTACTTATGGCACAGGGGTTTTCCATTTTATGTACAAGCACCTTTACTTTTTATAAAAAAAATACTGTTGTGCTGTACTGAATTCATTCACTGATATCAATTGTTAAACCAGTTAAACTTTATGATCAGGTCTCTGGTTTTCAAACAATCAAAATCTAATCGGACTATAACCTCATATCGTTGTTAATCTCTGTCAGCCCAGTGTTCATAGCTGGTTTTCAAAGTAAGCTATTGCGTTTGTGCTCGATAAACAAACAATGTAGATATCAAACTGTTGGAGATTCGCCGCGAATGAGAGCATCCGACATCTGAACTAGGCTGCGTTGCAATCAGTGACAGTGATCATTACCAGGAATGCGATGCAGCCATTGAAGCGTCGATGCGATTGGATAATCGCGCAGCTGTGATAGTGTTGTAAAAATGAGCGCTAAGCGTTGCGCTGAGTCGAAGGGTCAGTCGTCACGCTCGATTTACGTGCTCAAGCGTCCAAGCGTTGTAAATTTCAAATGCAGGTAAATTAATTGTGCTTCAAAGGTTAAAGGTTGTCTTACATATGTAACAGATATCTGTTGATTTTGGTCGTATAAATAAGTCCTGTGTGTAAATAACAGAATCAGTTATAATCATTATTTTCCTTGTAACTAAAATATTAATAACTGTTATGTTATTATTGTTACCATCATGGTCACGCTCAAACTTGAGCCGAGGGCTGAGTCCGGCGCTGGGAATAGGTTTCACACAAAGCTTAAACCGCTGTTCGAGGGTCAAGCGTCTCAGTTAACCCCGATCCAAACCCACTAGTTACCGCCCCATTAGTCTCTTAAGTTCCATAGGGAAACTTTACGAGCGTATCATCCTTAGACGACTCAAGGACTACGTAGAGTCCAAGAGCCTCCTTCCTGACGAGCAGTTTGGCTTTAGACCCAAACACTCTTGCGTCCAGCAGGTGCATCGCATAGTCGAGCAAGTCCTTACCGGTTTTGGTAGGCAAAAGTGCCACAGAACCGGCGCCCTCTTTTTCGATGTAGCGAAAGCGTTTGATAAGGTCTGGCACAATGGCTTGATTTACAAGCTATATACACTTGGTGTCCCAGATCGTCTCGTGCTCATCATTCGAGACTTCCTTTCAAATCGCTCTTTTCGCTACAGAGTGGAAGGCATTCTGTCTCAACCACACCCCATAAGAGCCGGAGTCCCTCAAGGCTCCGTCTTGTCCCCCATCCTGTTTACGCTGTTCACTAGCGATCTCCCAACCTTTGATTGCCCTCGGGCACCTATTAAGATAGCTCTTTTTGCTGACGATACAGCTCTGTATTGTACGCACCCCAGACTAGATCTCATTCTCAAATCTCTCCAAACCGCCGCCGATACAATCGGTGACTGGTTTAGGAAGTGGAGAATTGAAGTCAATCCTGACAAAAGCGCCGCTATCCTCTTCCAAAGGAGCCGCGATAAAGACCCACCCGAACTCTCTAAAATCAAAATGTTCAAACAACCTATTCCCTGGGTAAAGACAGTTCGATACTTAGGCGTCCACCTTGACAGTAGTTTGAGCTTCCAAGATCACATTAAAAAAGTCCGCGATCGTGCCGCCTTTGTCCTAGGCCGCCTCCACTGTCTTATCAATAAGCGTAGTAAGTTGTCCCTTAGAAATAAGGTTCGACTTTACACGTCTTGTATCCGCCCCATCATGACTTATGCTAGCCCCGTGTTCGCACACGCCTCCTCCCGCTCTATCCATAAGCTACAGACCCTCCAGAATAGGTTCATGCGTAAGGCCACGGGTGCCCCGTGGTTCTTACGCAATGAAAATCTCCATTTAGACTTAGATCTGCCTACCATCCAGCAGTATCTAAAACAGTTGTCCTCTAAATTCTTCGACTCTACCATGACCCACCCAAACCCCTTAGTAGTCCAAGCCTCTAATTATATCCCTAGGCCCCTTAAGGGCAAGAAATCCCGAAAACATCGTCGTCCCAGACATGTCCCACTAGAGCCCGATGATGCCATCACCCGCTTCATCGCCTCCGTCAAACAGCTCGCGCCAAGCCAACACTCTACAAGACCGAGATATCGTCCACGCCGGCGTGGACGCGCGTCGCGGCCCCAATCTTTTAGTTATGCTTCGCGGTACCGGCACGTCCCCGGCCGCTTCTCTCCCCAAACTTACGTTAGATTACCTAGTCCCAGTAACGCCCTAAGCCGAGGCTCGGCCCCCCCTGGGGGCACCCTTAGGCCTGTTACTTAACTGTTAGGGGTTGTGAGCCTTCCGCTCACCCCATTGCCCGGTAAAGCTGTGAAAGTCACACCTTGGACTAACAGCTAGTCATCTCAAAAAAAAAAAAAAAAGCGTCTCAGTCGAGTCCCGACTTGAGCGTTAGCAATCTGCTTGAGCGCTGACTTAAGCGTTTAAGCGCCAACTCACTCTTTACAACACTAGACTGTGATGCTTCGATTATGCGCGAAAAGTCCACTACGCAATTAGGTTTGCGACATGCCTGACCGCCCTTAATATGGGCCCAAAATACACAAACGTCAAACAAGGTTGAGCAGTTTGAACACGCCTTCAAACTCATGCCATCCCGTCAATTGTCTTTGGAACTGAAAGTGACAGCTATAATTTTGAAAAATGCTCAACTTTTATTGCGTTTGTTTGTCTTTGATTGCCGTATTTTCCTCTTTTTGTTTATAGTTATGCATAAAGCACTAATCATTCTGAAGGTATTTTAAATTTCCTTGACGTAGCGCCAATGCTCTACCTAACTTTCGTTATTTCATCACAGTTTAAGGTAAATACAGTTAACATTCGAAATAAATATTTCAACCGATCCGATCAGCATGATTTTTCTTTAAGGTATTAGCAACTAATTCTCTTATTGTAGTAGACTTTTTAAAAATATTATGGCGATTCGAGTTTGGTGTGATAATTACTCGTTTTTGCTCTTCATTAATTGTTCAGAAAGTGTTTTTGTGGTATGTCCCTGATATTACATCAATTTATTTAACGAACCATGTGTGTTTTATAATCCATAACATTCGTAATTGAATTTAACTCCAGCAAAAGCCTTGATTTCCCGCTGTTACTCGTCCCATTCGGCTCGCACAGTTTGCGTTTTCAATGTGCCACTGATCGCTCGTTAAATAATTTACGAATATTGCTACTACTAGAGGCATTTTATGCTGGTCAACTGCAACACATTTCAGGAAGCCTAATTTAAAGCAATATTGACGACATTTTGCTACATAATATTTGAAGGTGATCGTGTTAGAAGAGTTATACTTTTTATTTATACTATGACGGTGGCAAACAAGCATGCGGGCTGCCTGATGGTGAGCAGCTACCACAGCCTATGGACACGTGTAATACCAGGGGCATTACTCGTGCGTTGCCGACACTGCATGAACCTTTTCAAACCCCTCCTGAAGAACTCCATACTCTACTAGCATTGATTGCAAAAACAAAATTATGTGAGTATACATAAAATTATACGCTTATAACATTTTACATAATACGTAAAAGAAGACTGAAAGTACGAGTAGTAAGTGTGTCAAGATGTTGTGCTTCGATTGATAACTAAATATGCATTTCCGAGTGCAAGCTCTGAGTGGCAGATGCAGCGCTTGTTATTGCTGCTGAGTCCTAATTTTCGCGCATTGTTATAAATTTACATTTAGTACACTATCGCGAGTTTAAATAGACGTTTAGTGTCTCCACAACTACTGAAGTTCAGTTTCTGCTAGCTCAGCTGACAGTTCAAAATTTCAAAACCAACGCTTTCATGCTATGTTTTGGTAACTGCTGAATTCCTAATGTATACCTTACTGTTTGGAGGACAACGAGTCACCTTGGACTCAGTACCGGCAAAAACCCCACGGTACTCGACCTTGGCACTTTTTCCCATTGCGTGATGCGTTTTTTCATTCAGACTGTTTCTAGTCCATTGCTAGACAAAGGCCTCCCTCATCACATATCCTCGTCTTGACCCACCCATTCACCCCTTACCAGCAATGTTTCCGGTCATTCGGACAATTTCCGGCTAGCGTCCGCGTAAATTGTTTGTATGACATGAGGTTTCGTCGTGGTACCGTAATTTTCCACTAAGAGATTTGTTCACTACTTAACTCGTCCCGCAGATGTCATTGACTGCATGGATAGACCTAAACTTCTTCAAAAAAATCCTTGACATTTTGGCGATAAGTGCAACTAAATTTTATTGGGTGTATAAATCCTTGTGAAAAGCCAATGTCTGAAAATGGCGTCTTTTTTTTTTCTTGCGGCCAGCGACCAAACCTTGTTTTTTAAATAGAAAATATTGCAATAAACCAAACTTACTATGGCATGTAGACTCCTAGATCAGTCCGAACTGAGTTATGGGCTTTAGAAGTTTGGTGATTTTACAAACTAGATATTTATTCTTTTGCGCGCAATTTTCGCAAAAATCGCAACAAAATAGAGACATTATACGAGTAAACATTGTGTGTGATATTTTTCGCAAATGGAAAAATATCTTATATGTCATTCGTAGTTTTTTCGGGTGGTCATCAACCAAACCTTGCTTTTATGATTAAAAAAAGTGTAATAAACCAAACTTACTACGGCATGTAGACCTCTAAACGCAGTCCGAACTGAGTTATGGGCTTTAGAAGTTTGCTGATTTTACAAACTACATTTTTTCCTTTTGCGATCAAGTTTCGCATGAATCGCAACTAAAAAGAGCCATTGTATGTGTAAACATTTTGTGTGTGATATTTTTAACAAATGGAACAATAATCTTATATGTCATTCGTTTTTTTTTTCGGGTGGTCAGCAACCAAACGTTGCTTTTATGATTTAAAATAGTGCAATAAACCAAACTTACTATGGCATATAGACCCCTAGCTCAATCCGAACTGAGTTATGGGCTTTAGAAGTTTGTTGAATTTACAATCTAGATATTTTTCTTCTGCGCGCATTTTTCGCACTAATCGCAACAAAATAGAAACTGTGTCAAGATTGTGAGTGATATTTTTCGCAAAAGGAAAAATATCTTATGTCATTCATCCTTTTTTCGGGTGGCTATTAATTAAACCCTACTTCTTAAATTCAAAATAGTGTAATAAACCTGTTCAGGCACTTATGGTCCTGGACCCATGCATCATACGGGGAATGCGGACATTACCTGTTTGCTCGTGACAGTAGTTACGTTACGACCGACGTTGCGATGGACAGTACAAATTGTAATAACATTCGAAGATATACCAAGTTGATAGAAGAAAACAGAGTTTCATTGGCTCAAGTGTGTCAGGCGAAGACAAAAACAATCTTACTAAAACAATGAAGACCTCTAAACGCAGCCTGAACTGAGTTATGGGCTTAAGAAGTTTGCTGATCTTACATCTAAATCTCATGGGTATGCGTTTGACCCCATTCAGCCATGATGAGGTCGTTGCTGGAACAGGCTTACCCAGAAAATGTCTATTCACTCTTACCGTGAAGACAACAAGGTTGTGGGCACAGGCTAAGAAAAAACGTTCCATTATTGGTTTATGTGCCTTCAGGAAAGTAGGAGTCAAATAAATGGACTCTATTTGGCGAAAATAGTCTTGCCTGAGTATTGTTGGCGTTAAACTCAACGAGGTCACGATTGCACCAGTCGGACGCTGCTTTTAACGCATTCATCCACGTTGAGTTCATCTGCTTAACCATAGCCTCTCTAAGGTTAAAAATAAGATATTTTGCCCTTTGCGCGCAAGCTTTGTAACAAACTGCAACAACATAGTGGAATTGAGCGCCGGTGGAGACTCAAAGATTCCCGGACCAGCACAAATGATTGTGGATAAAACATAATATTTGTGCTGGGTCTTGGTGCTGATGAAAGTATAGATAATTATGTGGTTTTATATTTTATTCTGTGATATTATGTGATAACGGATATTATTTTCTTTTAATCATAAGATAAGAGCAAACTTACACATTAAGTGGAACATCGGCGAATACGCCCTTAAACAACTGTCACTCCTTCTAACGCTCGTAACTTAGTTAAGACTGTGCTAAGATACATGTCTTAGTGAGTTTGCTCCATTACACTATTTTGCATTGAAAAAGAAAGGTTCAATTAATTGATGGGATGGAAAAAAAAAGACGTAAGGCATATAAGATATTTTTTCTTTTGCGACAAAATATCACACTCAATGTTTACACGTACAATTACTCTATTTATATATATATATATATATATATGATAAATATTATTATTATTTCTGGTTTTAACTGTTTTTTTTTGTGCATTAAAGTATCTTATCTAGTTCGTAAAATCAAAAAACTTGTAAATCCCATAACTCAGTTCGGACTGAGCCCTAGCTCAGTCCGAACTGAGTGGCATATAGACCCCTAGGTCTATATGCCATAGTAAGTTTGGTTTATTGCACTATTTTAAATCATAAAAGCAACGTTTGGTTGCTGAACACCCGAAAAAAAACGAATGACATATAAGATTATTGTTCCATTTGTTAAAAATATCACACACAAAATGTTTACACGTACAATGGCTCTTTTTAGTTGCGATTCATGCGAAACTTGATAGCAAAAGGAAAAAATGTAGTTTGTAAAATCAGCAAACTTCTAAAGCCCATAACTCAGTTCGGACTGCGTTTAGAGGTCTACATGCCGTAGTAAATTTGGTTTATTACACTTTTTAATCATAAAAGCAAGGTTTGGTTGATGACCACCCGAAAAAACTACGAATGACATATAAGATATTTTTCCATTTGCGAAAAATATCACACACAATGTTTACTCGTATAATGTCTCTATTTTGTTGCGATATTTGCGAAAATTGCGCGCCAAAGAAAAAATATCTAGTTTGTAAAATCACCAAATTTCTAAAGCCCATAACTCAGTTCGGACTGATCTAGGAGTCTACATGCCATAGTAAATTTGGTTTATTGCAATATTTTCTATTTAAAAAACAAGGTTTGGTCGCTGGCCGCAAGAAAAAAAAAAAGACGCCACTACCCCTAACAAATCCGTCATTGTCCTTTCATCAGGTATTAGAAAAAATGATGGTTTCATAAAAATATCGACAACCCCGATAGCCATTTATTACCCATCCTTATCTGAACGATTCTGATCCAATTATTGGGCCTGGTTAAATTGAAACTAGTCTAGAAGGTAAAGTGTAAATTGCGTTGCACCTTAGCGGGGTAGGAACCGTGGCTCAATATAAGTTAGAAGGTAATCGAAGTTTGTAAATACCGATAAGAAGAAGTGAATGTTTTCAACGGGTTTGAAGCTTCGAACATTTTGTACCTAAGCATTTCGGTAGGCATAATTCATGTGTAGAAAGAGTTTATATCTTAAAATGAGGCTATGAAACGGTTTTGCTGCTCTTATCTATCTGCATATGGTGTGTTCCAAGGTTGATCAGTTCCCGCTTAAGCTCTAGCGGCGGCTTAAGCGTTTGCGCGAATAATTTGACTTTATTTATTTGGTCTTCTTCTTTGCGTGTCAATGGTTGTGTTTTATAATTGATGGGATTGCCAGAATTCCGCCACTTTTATGGCGTTTTCACTGTCGCTCATCAAGTCATCCCGTGTGCAGCTGGTCGGGCACATCGGGCATGATAGTAGTCGGCTCATGGTTTGGGGGGAGGTGCCATATTCGCAAACATTATTTATTTGGTAATTTTGGCAACAATCACAGTATGGCAAAGGTAAGCCTCATTGGCGCGCTGTGAAGCACTGCGTCGTAGCTGAGTTGACATCTTCGTTTTATATATTTTTTTTGAAGACATACCCCTTTTTTATCCACCCTATATACAGCACGGTAAATCTGACAGAACATCAGTATCTTGTCACTTAGAATTGAAAAAGTGAATTACGAACTATGTGGTTATCTATAACAATTTTTTTTTCCACCAACAAACATTTGTTTAAAAACAACAAATAATTGTTGGGTTAACCAAATCTGGATGTTCGTATTCTTTTGAATTCAGCTGTCCGTTTTTTCAATGAATTTCGTCCATAAACAGCGTGGTTGTTAAGTCTCACCACAAAATGTAATTTAAAAGTACCACATTGTGCCGCATCAAATTTACTTAATTGACACGCCATGGTTAATTTTAACCGCTGTTTAATGTTTTACTGCAAATAATCTGGTTAACGACACATAGCTCCATCAGCTGTTGTCATTACCGAGTGCGAAGCTGATAATAATAATCGTGGTTGACGATGATTGGATTCAGTTAAGGTTATTTTACGAGTTACTGTTTAGTTTACAGCACATAAGCTCAGAAATTAGTCATATTCAATCTAGTAATAGTTAAGTCATTAGGTAGTTCGTAACATTAGAGGGGAACAACACTACACCTATTAGATATTAATTGATTGAAATGCTGTCACCATCTCGTGTAGATGAAAACTAAAACTAAGCAATTTACACCTCACTGCCGCTGTTCACAGGCTTCCACTCAATTACAAGGTAGGTACAGATCGTCTAAGCTGGAATGAAGCTCAATCCAGCTTGGACGCTCTTTAGTATAGTATGAGCCATGATCCAACAATGGATTGTTTTTCGTTTTGTTAGTCGGCAAAAACGGTATTTAGTTTAAAAACAAACCATTATTTCACAATTTCTTTTGGCCCATCCCACTGACATGACGTGCATTACTTAACACGTGTCACCACTGATCCATGTGGACACTTCATATCGTAAAAGCAAGTAAAAAAGATTTTTTTCTCTTGAAATTAAAATTATAACGAGCAGCCCATGAGTAAAGGGCCAAAAGCATTCCGCAAGCCCTCATAAGGGTTTAGCACTTCCTTACGCCCTGACTCGGGTCCTGTGAGAAAATGTTCAAAGTGTTTGAAATAAAAATCAGGACGCGCAAATGAGGAAAGCGTTTACCACTCTCAAGAAGTTCCTGCAGTAATTTTAAGTACACAGTAACAGCTATATTATAAATAAAAGAAATCTTGCTCAAAAAAATACTATATAATTTATATGAGACCACCTCAGAAGTCACTATAAGTATGATATAAAATTTACATGACAAATACCAATGGCTTTTAGTATCTATTAGCAGAATTTAGACATCACCTAAATTAAGAAAACCGAATCCTCCGATAAAACAGTTCTGAATCGTTGCATGAAAAAATAAAGTTAACCTAAGTTGTACAAGTATCTTTCTGCTTTTTTGCTTTAACATTACTACTCATATTACTACTTCTACCATATATGAGCAAGTCTACGTAATCCAGGGAACGTGACGCCATGTGTTTGTGTAAATTAGAGCGTATAATATCCACTAAATGAGGGAAATGTTTAGTAACATTAGGGATTTGCTGCTATAAATTTATGTTGTCAGGTTGAATCGTATAAATCAGCATGAGTGGTCGTATCACACGCGTAATGCGTTGCGTGGATTTGTTCAGCATTGGTGTTCAGCCGTGGTCAGGAGCCGAATGGTTGTCCGATAATAACGACTATGCCGAACTCAGCTACAGGAACTTCTGGACTCATTTAGCACTTGGTTGGTCATCGCCACCATAGTAAGTTCTGCGTTTTTCGTGTGGCCAATATTTTCACTTCAGGATTGTAAATTTACAGCTTGGAATGTACGTAGGTATATGTTTGTTAACAAGAAGTAACTAGTAATTCTCAAATAATTATTTAGTTAGCAGAAAAATTTGCTGTATCTGGATCTTTAGTTGGCGAAAATGTTAAATACTCAAAAAAATTTTAGGCAAAAAGTATTTTGGAGTGGGATCACAAATGCAATAATTATTATATTCTATATGCAATTACTATTATACTAAGGAAACTTATGTTCGAATAAATCAGAGCAGTTACTACCCACCCAATGAGCGAAATTACATTTTTATTAGTAACAGGGAATTTTTGCTGTAGGGTTGAATCGTATAAATCAGCATACTGGTCATATCACACGCATAATCCTTCGATTTGTCCAACACATTAGTTGTTAGCCGTGGTCAAGACCAAAATGTCTTTAGAGAAAAAATTCTATGTTTAAAAACAACAGAACTTTTTATCTTTTAAAAACGACTCCATTTCTCCGCATCCGGTCCGACGTTGGAAGTAAGTTGTTGACTGTATTAAATTATTTGTATTATTTTCCGGTTACGGTACAGTTACTTATTACACGGCCTTGTAAATTTTCAATAAAGAAATCGGGGTATACTTCAAAGAAAAAGGATGGTAACTAAATATATCACCGTATTAAATTTAAGTCAGAATTTTTACTGTATTTATAAAATTTAAGTCGTGCAATATTTTCTCGTTGTTCAGAAAAGCGTTTTATATTTTTCCTAGCGGAGCCAACCGACATTGTCCTCTCCTAACTATGACTAAGAGTATTCCTATTTTTTTTTATTTTATGCGCAATTTCCTTAAATTTTCCTTGCAATAAAACCTTTTCCTGACAATAACAAACACAACAAAAAAATAATGAGCGAAATCAGTCCAGCCGTTACCGCGTGTGATGCCGCATACCGTGACCAAGGGAAATAGGGAATAGTTATAAATACTTTTCGGCGAAATTCTGTTGAAAAAAAAAAATGAATTGTATCCAAAACACAAGCCTCGGTTTCTGTTTTATGAATAAATGCATGATGCTGTTTAGTCAGGTTCTATCCCGTCAACTTTCCCATACCAGAAATGAAATGGAGCTTAAATCTACATGTCGTTATTGGAATGCTTGCATGTAAGCTATTGATGTTGTTCACTGTACAGAAATCCGTTTAGTATAAAGCGACACTTGGAAATGTCCGTATTTGCTGGGATTTAAAACTTATTATATTCAGTTCGCGTCGTCTCTTGAGTGAAATATTCCCGATATTACGACTTATTCGATTTACTCGGGATCGCTGTAGCCCGGCATTTTATTTGTTTTGATATTTCGCGCAAATATTTGCTAAATTCACAATAACATCTGAGGCTGAGAATATTTGCTATCTGATGCTTTTATAAACGTTGATTTAATGGTATATCTGTTTAAAGTACTAGCTTGTGTAATGGTTTGCGTCTCTTTTTTTTCTTGCTAGAGCTGACAGCGATTAACGACCACCGGTGGGAAACAACGCACTTCAAGTCAAGTAATGGGATAGGTGACCATCCCGACCGAAAAGTGATATCTAGGGCAATTCTGTTCGGTTCATTCGGGGAGCACGGTAAGTTGTTGGTTTCGGCTGGCATCGATCGTTAGGACAAAAAGATAGATATTCTTTAATGTACAAAAATATTACGTTTCAAGTAAATTACAGAGTGTTCTCTGTAATTTGCTTGAAATGTATTTTTTTTTGTGCATGTACAATTTAGGCGGTCTTATCGCTAGAGAGCGATCTCTTCCAGACAACCTACAAGTAGAGGATCGTAGGCACAAGCACGCAGGCTCAGTTCGAATTGTGTAAGAATTTGAACTGAGCCCGCGTGTTAAAGTACTGCTCAAACGTACCTGTGCTCAGAAGTAGGACGTATTTTTTTAATTTAGGCTGTATTTTCCAACGGCTGCGTCGGTTCCCCTAAATTAAGCCTGTGTCCCTCTAGCGATCTCTATCCGGATAAAATGTGCCACTTGTAGTGGTATTTGTCTTGATCGTCTTGCCATCTCTTTCTCGGCCTACCTCTTTGACAATATAATATATAGGCTGCTGTTTTTTTTTGCCCCTCAGTGTTGGTGTCGTCTTTTAAGGTGCTCCAGCGCAGATGTCTGTTTATCAAATACCTGTGATATCTGTTTTTCATAACAGTCAGGTGCAGTCCTACCTTTTTTACACACTCGATCATTTAAATCTAAAAAAATCCAAAGTACGGCGGCTGCGGCTCAACCCGTTTATTTTCGGATCCGTTAAAGCTTAATGCGCTGCCCAAGCCGTTAGTTCCTGCATCCCTGTTAGCAGTTCACTACGACTTTTTTTGTTTTTCATTCGTATAAGCTGACCTCGTCACTGCTCTAGCCGTTTGCAGTCGTGTAAGTCAGTCGCACCTCAGATCATCTCGATAACTATTGCAGGTGCAGCAATGGGTATCGGTCGCGCTGTCATTTGTTTTTTTATTCGCTTTTACTTGTGTTTACAACACAAATAAATAGTTACTATAGCATATTTTGCAATAGCACAATAATTTCACAAATGCCAACACCTAAATTTCCCATCGGAACGTCGAAGTATATATTAATACCAAACATTTTTGCGACGTCCATCTCAAGAAATTACACTTATGAAAATATTCAAACTCATGCCATTCCCTTGACATTCTGAAAACCGCCAAAAGAGTTTTACATTCTTCCCCCGGAGAGTACAGCGCATTTGAAAAATATTTCTGCGATGGGTTTCGTTTATTGAATACCTATTTACCTACGTATCAGCACTTCGCATGATATCCCGAGGGGATCTCAAGAGGCTCTTAAGGTCATATGCAAAGATTTGTCACTTGGCATATTAATAATTCAGGCATTGTAGAGCTTTTATTGTTTTTGAAGACAAAAGCAGACGCCACGAAGGCTGAAAAAAAAATAGAATTGTTAATGTAGAAGTAGAATATCATTAAATTCTTTTTCGTCTAGAAAAATGACTAACCCACGAATTCACAAACTCAAATCAACGTTGAGCATCCCTCAGAAGAATAGCTGTCTGTTTCAGTTCTATTGAAATTTTACGGGACAGCATGAGCGTGAACGCGTGCTTAGCGTTGATTGACGTTTGTGAATTCGGAGGTGAAAGTGGTAAATCTTCATCGTTTATTAAAAACAAACAAAACTCAATACTTAGATATTAGTACCTGAACTTTTTACTACTTCAGTAAGTAGATTTACGAGTATATTTTGAGTTCTCCTCCATCCTCCTATTTCAGTGGATGCAGAGTGCAGGCAACCTGTAATAATAACTCTGGATATTTTAAATTAAAACTAATCGATCTGTATTTAAGCAAATCACTTAACAAGCGTTTTTACAAAGTGGTTTAATAAAGGTGATCTTAATCACATAGCACCAAGTTGCTAACCACTCTTAGCAAAACCCAATTTAAGAAGTTTTAAGGTGAGTTAAATTTAAGTTGAGCCTAACATGTGGCTTCTGTTTTTAGGTTAAAGTGTGAGCCAACCAATTTTTCTCTTGCCATACTTTAGGAAATTAAATGTATCAAAAAATATTTCATATTCATATTAAGCAGCAAATGTTATAAGGATGCAAATATTGACGATAAGTAATTATAGAAACGTAAATGAATAGGTAGTAAAGTCCACACAATTGAATGTCGGGACAAAAGTGTCATTGGGACCAAAAGTAGAACTATCAATAACCCTTACGTTACGAGTAACAATTCTGAACAAAGTTTAATTTGTTTCAACGAGCATGTATCACTCCGAATAAAACAGGAAGGCTTTGTTCATTCGCCCGAAAAAGGTTTTGGGTTTAAAATACCTGATGTAAAAAGTACAAAACGAAATTCTACCTCATACCACTGAATTTTTCATACTCTGCTTTGTTTTGATCAAACATTTAAATTTTGCATGGTTGTTTTTTGTTGTATTAAACATACTCGTTGCAATGTTGATTGCTAAATTGCTTTGCAGTTTCGATTTTAATTGCATGGCATAACTTCAGGATAATAGTTCCTTGATTTTAAACGGATCTGGTATCATTACTTTTTTGCTATTATGTATTTATTACATTCAGAAAATCCAAAATTGATTTGGAACTTAATTATATATCAATTCCTGAATTGTTGCCTTGTGACCGTGACGTCATCATCCTAGCGATTATCTCGGTTGCTGCCGTTACGGCGCCCGGTGTCCGCTCTTCTGCATCTGCTTCTCCACTTTGCCCGGTCTTGTGCATCCCTCTCTGTGAGGCCACTGGCACGCATGTCATTCCTCACGACGATAAACCAACACTTTTTGGGTCTAACCCGTTTGCGGGGGCCTGGCGGAGGCGGCATGGCAAGACATTTGTTTCCCATGTAGCTTGCCGGTTGCCGTAAGACGTGTCCGTACCACCGTAGGCGACTCTCTTGAAGCTTGTCGGCAATGTTGCTGTTGTGACTTGTTAATATACAATTATTGATGCATGGTGCATGGCTTGTTCAAATTGTATATTATGGCATGCCAAAATATGGTACAACAATAAATGTCATACCATTTAACTAAATTCTATTGTAGCATTTTGTTCTAAAATTAATAAGTAGTTGTTTTTTTTTTACTAATTTATTTAAATAAATATCTAAGTTGTGTAATTTTTATCACCAAGATTATCTGACCCTAAGGTAAGTATAGTTTGTTCTTTGTACTATACGAGCACATCCTCTGAGCGGATTTATGTAATTCAGAATACCACGCTTTGGTCCCTAGTTTCTATTTAAATTACCACATCATACTAAAATATAGATTTCAAATAAAATATTAATCGAATCTGTCAACAAAGAGTTTCTGAAAAAGGCTGGCTGCCCTGGATGTTTCAATTTCTTTTAAAATTTGGTTAAAGCATTTTAGTGGACACTCGTTCGGATTTACGCTTGCGGCAAATTTTCGCCAGTGAAGCGCGCAAGTGTACTAACATCCCAAAAAAACGATTTATACAGAACCAAAGCATAATAGAGAAACGAAAAAAGGAACAGAAAAAATACGCGAATAATGGAATAACCAATGTTTTAAAACAGCAATATCGACCCCCGACGTTTATACAAAATGTTTATCATATTCATAGTACAAGGAAGTTTAATAAAAATTATGACACAATTAGATCCAATAAAAAAGTGAATACTTAACAAACAATTTCATCACAGAAATAAATAAAAAAGTGGCATTTTTAATAACTATAGGTACTCATTATCCTCCTTATTTATAAATTTCAAGAAGATTACATACTGGTTTTTAAAATTAAAAGATTAAAACGCACCAAACACCATCAGTTTGAAAGCTTCTTAATTTTCTTCGATATTTCTGAATGCTTTTCTAATTATGTACAGTCAACAGCACATCAGGTTACCCCATTTCCGTTTTTTCTCTCGCTCTTGCCAAACGTCATTCCTTCGCAATAGAGCAAGGAGGACTGACCGGAAATGGGTAGCGTGATGTGCTGGCCACCGTACATACTTATTTTTTTAAAAGAGACAAATAGGTAGGTACTCTCATCATGGGTAGTTCAACTTTGAGAATCTTACAAAATCGCACAGTTGCGTCAGTTGTCTTCTATACATTACTTGTTTATTTCAATCTGTCCCTTCATTTGTTTTATTAGCAACATCAACACGAGTGAAAGTAACGGTCAAAAGCGTTCGTTTCGTACTAACTTTGCGATAAAATAAAACATCTCCGCGTCTGACCAAGCAATAGATTTAATGGTGGCTTGGAGCATTCCGATTTATAGACCATAAACCGTTTCAACAAGCTGTAAGGGCTGAACGCTGTGACATTTATAGTTACTCCCGAACTCACTACTACGGGTTCTCGTTACTTTGTCAGCGATGTTAGTTCTAGTTTGGCAGTTAAAGACTCGAACCAACATTTTCGGATTAGATACAGTGTTGCAACTGGAAGTGCAAGTAGCAAGTGACCTACATACCAAGAAAGTGTTTAGTAGACGAATATAGGTTGAGTTTATTTTCAAGTTACATAGTGAGTAATTACTATTAACTTTACTGTACTGAATAGGTAAAGTTTACAGTACGGTAGATAATTATTAAGACTATGAACTGTACTCTTACTCGTAGACAACGTATAAACAACATACTTGAATACATTTTAAAATTGTTTAATATATTTATATTTGGTACCAAAAGTACTAACAGCCGATAGTAACAGAAGTGACTTAGCGCGATTTGGTAGATTAAAAGGCATATTAATTAAAGATACCGGCACGTATAAATACAGAAGGGACTGCAGGATTCGTCCTCTATAGTGGAACCTTTTTCGATAATTCCTTTTAATCCTGATTATTGGGCTGTTAATTTACACAACGTAGCAAATGACAAGGCTGCAGTAGGTTGTGATGAGAGATAGTAGCTATAAGTGAGACATTGTATTAACGAACTTAACGATCTTTCGACAACATCCAGATTCGCTGAAGCCAGATTGAGGCATCAAAGTGATGTGTGCTAAAATATTGGTCGAAGAAGTATTGACACAAAAACAAATGAAAAAAACTGTCGTTTGAAGCGTCGCTGAAGTCTAAAACTAAAACAAGCGAAATAAATTTTAATTCTGTGATGTTAGGGTTGCTGTTCTTAAATATTTTCAGACAAATTTGTACATCCGCGCAATCTGTATGCACACATCATTTTGGCGTACAAGCGATTGAGATGCAAAATTCTGATATTACAGCTTTTTGAAGTTCTAATTAAAATCAATACACGACATTATCATCAAAATACGCTACTAAACTATTCTACAAAAGTGAATGAGAGAAATCGTACTTAAACTGTTCATGAAAGGTAACTATGAACACAAGTCAAACGAAATAAAAAAGAAACCTAAGAAAATCCAAACGACTTTGAGCAACACATGTGAGTTGGTCATTGAGGCATTCTTGCCACAGCAAGCTGTTTGCTTTCAAAGAAAACCGCAGTATTCAGAACCTTATGTCTAAATGCACTCGGACCTAAATAAAGTAAATAAAAAAGCGAAAACAGCGGAACATTTGTTTGCAAGGAGTGTGTAAATTGCCTAAATGCCAAAACATTGGTGAAAGAAACGTCTGTGAATGGTCTCGGTAGCACAATGGTTAGTGCAGTCGCCCGGTTTGCAAAAGACGCGGTTTCGATTCCCGCCTGAAGCCAAGACCGAATGTCTTTTTCTGGTTTTCATGTCTTAACCCCTCAGCTGTCAAGATGATAATGCATTATCCCTAATGCTGAAGATCAAAACAACCTAGTGTGTAAATTGTCAAAGAGTAATCCACTGCAGACCCTTCGGATATGGCCTACGAGTATCATGAATAATGTTGTTAGTATCTAAACTACAAAACGGATGGTTGCGGCCAACCACAACTTTAGTGAATTCGGGTTCAAAAAACAGTTTAAATAATCACTCTACTTGGCGCTATCGATTACTACAATACCATTACCAGTTTGTTAATGGCGAGAAGAGGTTTTGAAGTAAAATCACAGAGGTCAATAATTAAAAGTATTTCGAAGAAAATGTTTTAGGAAACTTGTTGATAGATACAGAGGATTTCACTTGAAGTTACGTAGATCACGAATTGCTCACAATAGTTTGCTAAAACAAGTTTCGAGGAAACACGTTTTGTATCCGTTTCGTTAAGGAACAATAGAACCTCACTAACATGTGCATTACGAAACATACGTTTTTTTTGTGACAGTTGCAACCTGACGTCACTGGTGAATCACAGTTCGCGAGGTGAACGTTCAAGCTCGTTCAAGTGAATAAAGATATACGAAAATCATTATAGTACAAGATAATATAAACCAAATACAATCCTGGCGTTTGCTAGAGGGCAATCTCTCCCAGACAACATACGTAATCATATACGTCCCACTGCTGGGCACAGGCCTCACCTCAACCAACTATGAGGTGGAACAAACCATACTCCAACATTGCAGCTTGTTGGAGGGGTGTAAGGTTAGAGATCAACCTCAATTTCAGATGTTATCACGCCGTCCGAAGCCTCTGACTAGGCCTAACGACTGACATCTAGCGAGGTCAACCGGGACCAACTGCTTAACGTGCCTTCCGAAGCACGGAGATGCCTGAAACACAGATCACTAAATACCGGTTAAGGCGTGTGTTGCTTTGCAACAGTGATCGTCGCTGATCACTGTCACAACTGCGCCGCGGGCACCTCACCTATCTCATAAAATAATAATATCAGTATGCAACACAAGCTTAGTTTTGCTTAGTTTTTGATAAATTAATGATTTCGGTGTATGGTGGCCCAGATAAAAATGTACTACCTACTAAAATATATGTTATACACTTCTTTGACACCGCTTATCATTCCGGTTATTTCAATTATTTTATGTGTTTTACTGTTTATTTCAGTGTATGTTTCATTGTCCTCAAACGTTTTGTGTTTCTGCATGTCTGTACCGCAATGGAGATTTTAAGCTTGTGTCCAATAATATTTGTGAAAAACGTGTCATTAATAAACAATGCAAATTGATCAACCAACATGAACATGAACATGTTATTGTAGCGAAATTTAATTTATTTTCATTTGGTATAAATGTTAATTCTTTTCACTATAACTTGTAGTTAATTAAAGCATGTCGAACAAAAATTTGCCTATCGACAACTCGGTAAAACATGTGGACCAATATTTTACATTGAAAACTTTGAAACATGACACTGTTTTCTGCAAATAAATATTAATTTCATTTCATTTGAATGTGTTTGTTGAAACTACACACAGTTGTTATGAGCATTGGAAGATGAACGTCTAAGGACGATATACGAGAGTCGTCTTAATAAACGAAACAAATTCAATTATTGCAAGTGGCTGGTGCCAAATTGAATTTACCCAGAGGTTTGCAGTGAAGGGTGCGGTGGGCAAATGCTGACCCACCGCTGATTGGGTTTCCGTCACGAACGCCCTTAAAATTATATGTCACGAGCAGGCTTAGACATGCCGTGCATACAGGATGAGACAAGGATTCGAACTGGAATGGCGAGATATGTGAGAAAGATATGTGATGTGCGAAATGTTAGATAATTGGAATCGATTTGGAGTGGCAGGGATCCGACTCCGAGAGTTAGGTACTTGGAAACTGTTTGAATGTTGTTAGTTATTTCCAATGTTCATTTGGACGGTATGCTCGTTATCTACATCTGAATATTTGTAAGCTGAGTTTGCAAGTATTTTGATAAATAAATAGGTTTTTAAGTAAATAGAAAACATTGATTTGTCCTAATAACTGCCGATTCCAAGAAACTTTTTCTTTGCTGTAGCTTCAAAAGCAAAAGGGAATGAATATAGTATACCTAAATTAGCGGAAAACGGTAACTAAATAAAGGAAAGTAAATTTAGTTTTATATCTCAGTAAGTGCATTCTCTACAATTTTCAATTCTCTACAAGGATTTTTTTTCTACATTCTCATTATTATAAATTTCCTACATGCGTCATGCATCTTTGAATAAAGAAAACAACAATTACTAATGAGATAACACCGACTTCTGACTTCCCCGGTCACTTATGCCATCTCTACCCTCATAAAGGGAACTCGGGTCAGTTGGCATGGGGTCAAGATATAGCCTGCCTCGAGTAGAGACCACACTTAGCGCCAGTGTTTATCGGTCTACGCAATAGGTTCTACATGAATAGCCATCACAGAATCTTGACAGATCGTGATTAGTCGATGATTAATAGTCATCTGATAGCCACTTTATCAGTTATTCAAATAAAATGGGTTGAAAATAAAATGAGAATTATCTAAAGAAACATAAGCAGGTTAGTAAGATATAAATAAATACAAAATGATTTTCAATAGGCGGTCTTTAGTTTAGCTCTCTGGAGAAATTGAAAGTTTCGTACGTTCGGGTTTCGTCATCATCCTCACAGGTCAAATAAAATCTCTATCTCAAAACCAACAATACCAGTTGCAAGTAAATCGACACTTTAACCACAGTATAAACCATACAGTAGGCTATCTAAGGCCGCCCGCCGAGTTATTAGCCTAGCGTGCACACAGACACGCGGCACAGTCCGTCCGTACTGCCGCCTCCCTATGCCTCCCTATTTTATGCTAGCGTGTGCGTGAAATTGCGTGTGCGTGATATCGCAACAAGGCGCGCGACGCGCACGCACACATTCAAACCGAGAGTGGCACGTTTGTATGTAGATAGTGTTAATGATAGACGTTTGTTGGTCAACTGTTTATTTTGTTACAGAATATGTCACTATTTAAAAGTATACATTAAAAAGATATAAAGACATAGCAAAAGTAACAAAAAGGTAGGTTGGCATTGCTGGTCACCAACATGGCCCCCGACGGTGGGAACACCAGCTAAATTAGGAGGGGACCAACAATGCCAGTTTCCTAACAGGCCGACGCAGGACACCCCCTTTCGTGGCCACGTCCACTACCCTAACAACGCCGTCTTTTCCTGGATGTGTCTCCACTACCCGTCCTTTAGGCCAGCATTGTCTTGGTAGAGTCCCATCCGCAATGCACACGACGTCCCCAACTTTCAGAGTTTGAGATACTGGGGGTGAAGCTCGCCGGGGCACTAGAGTTGGCAGGTACTCCTTCACAAACCGCTGCCAGAAATGGTCGGCTAGGCGCTGTGACTTTCGCCATTGGGCCCTGCTGGAGAGATCGGAGTCGTCGAACTGTCGCTTCAAGGAGTCATTGGATGAGGTGCCGATTAGAAACATAAATGGCGTTAAGGCTGTCTCAGCTTGTTCATCATCTGCAACATGGGTCAACGGCCTGGAGTTCACAATTGCTTCAGCTTCTAACAGCAACGTTGATAGAACTTCCTCCCGAGGCGATCTCTCTCTTAGTGTGACTGTTAGAGCGCTTTTGATGTTCCTCACCAACCTCTCCCAGCATCCTCCCATAAACGGGGCCGATGGCGGAATGAACTTCCACCGTATTTCCCTCGTGGAGGCAAACTCTGCGATTTCCGGTAGTATTTTGGAAGCTCCAACGAAAGCAGTGCCATTATCAGAGTAGATGCACGATGGGCTACCCCGTCGAGCGATGAAGCGGCGTAGCGCCATAATGGCGGAATCGGATGATAAACTCTCGACCATCTCGAGGTGGACAGCCCTTATGGTTAGACAGGTGAAGAGGGCGATCCAACGTTTGACTGTTCGTCGGCCAATCGTGACATTTATCGGTCCGAAATAATCCAAGCCGACATAGGTAAATGGCCGTTCGTGGTGGGCCATCCGTACTCTGGGCAGATCTCCAATCGGTGGCGTCATAGGCTTTGCTTTTCTAATTCGACAGGTCTGACATCTATTTGCCACCTGCCTTACCGCTGGTCTTAGACCTAATACGTAAAATCGTTGCCGCAGTTCATTTACGACGAGTTCATTGTTTGCGTGTGCGAATCTTGCGTGGTAAAGATGGATCAAAAGTCTTGTAATATAGTGCTTGCCGTCAAGCACGATGGGACGAGACTCTACTGAATCCGAGGCCGAAGTGCGTCCGGACAGACGAAGCAGACCATCTCCACCGACGAGCAAGGACACGTGCTTGAGTCTACTGTGACCAGAAACAGGGCGTCCCGCGTGCACGCAAATGAGTTCATCTGTAAAAGAATTTAATTGAATCGTCATAAATAAATGAATTTCTGCCGATTTTAATTCGTCAGCGGATAAAAGAGGTAAATTATTAGAAAAGCGAAGCGCGGTAGAAACAGATTTTGAATTTTGAGGTAAATTGGACCGAAACACTTTGGCAACTTGATGTGCCCGAGCTGTTGCTCTGAGGAGACGTAGCCATTGGCTGAATCGTCGATGATCAGCAACTACCGGAAAAGGAAGGGATTCCGGTGTTCCTCCCACCAAAACACAAACCGATTCAGAAATAATTTTGTTTTCTTCTGTAGGTAAGGAATTACTGGATGTTGGCTCTCTGGGCCAAAGCTCTTCAGGTGAAAGTAGGAACGATGGTCTAGTGAGCCAGCGAGAATCCATTGTTAGTTCGCCAGTGTCTCGCGTGGCGTCGTCTGCAACATTTATTGCCGTAGGGATATATCTCCAGTTTTGAACATCAGTTAGATCTGAAATTTCTCCAACACGAAATGAAACAAACGGCTTAAATGTGCAAGCGTCGCTACGCAACCACTTTAAGACAGTAATAGAATCAGACCACAGAAATACTCTACTAGGTTTCTTTCTATGGGCTTCGGAGATATAGACAGCAAAACGAGCGGCAATGAGTGCTGCTTGTAGCTCCAGTCTTGGAATGGTTGTTGGTTTCAGGGGTGCGAGTCTGGCTTTACCTCCAACTAAAGCTAGCTTTACTGACCCGTCAGTGAGAGTGAACCGCCAATAAGCAACGCAAGCGTATGCCATCTCACTGGCATCAGCAAAGACATGGAGTTGAGCCTCTTTTACTACCCTTTGTCCTGAATAACATCTAGGTATAGAACAACCAGAGAGATTCTCGAGCTCCTGAAACCAAGACCTCCATCTTTGAATGTGGACATCAGGTAAGGTATTGTCCCAATCAAGTCCTAGTTTCCATGTTTTTTGGAATAGAATCCGGCCTTTGATAATTAGTGGAGTCATTAAGCCAAGTGGATCGTAGACTGACATGAGGAGGGATAATACCGACCTTTTGGTAAAGTTGTCTGGGAGATTTGGAACAGATTCTAGGAAACGTAAAGAATCGCCTTTGACATCCCAAGTTAACCCTAAAACGCGAGTTTGAGAAGGGGAAGTTGGACCTAGCTCTACTTCGGCAGTGTTCATGGCACAGAGGTCGGTAGGAATTAGAGCTAAGGCGTCGGCATGGTTTGAGACCCACGAACGCATTTCAAAACCGGCTGCTTTATGAATATTCACAATTTCAAGAGCTAGGCGCGCAGCCTCAGGATATTGTTGCTCATATTCCATGGCATTTTTATTTTTTAGGAATAGCGCCGTGCATGGGCTAGACGTTGCGCCAAAAATCATGGAGGCCATTCGATACTCCTGAATAGGGAGCTGAGGGCTGTCCCTCCACAAAAATCGCTGAGCATCACGATCCTGGGCTCTTATTTTGACCTGTGGGAACATTTCCCTAATGTCCGCCGTGAGTGCGATACAACCCTCCCTAAATCTCATAACTATGGCGAGCAACGGCTGTAAAAGGTCTGGTCCCGGTAGAAGCATCGAGTTGAGACTAACACCTTCGCACTTTGCAGCTGCGTCGTGGACCACGCGAAGCTTCTTCTTGTGCGGATGGATCACACCAAAATGAGGAAGATACCAGGTGGTACTGTTAGGCAGTGGTGGACCGGTGCACAGCTCTGCATAAGATTTCTCTAGCATACCTTGAATGTTTTTTTTATACTCAGCTGCGTAGGTTACATCTTTAGACATTTTCTTTTCGAGACTGGAAAACCTGGACATGGCTAGGCGTTTACTATCAGGAACAGTTTTGATGTCATTTCGCCATAGAAGTCCTGTCTCGAATCTGCCGGAAGGTAAACGAACTGTAGTGTTTTCTAAAATTTCTAAAGCGCGTTTATCGCACGGAGTGCAATGTGGTTTTTTTTCTATACCTATGGAGTCTAATTTGTAATAAGATTTGATTAGGCACTCAAGATCATCATTGCAGTCGATGTGGTTAATGAAGTCTACTCGATTGGCTTTACTGTTTATAAACCCAAAAAGAGCCCAACCCAGAGGAGTGAGAGCAGCTGCTGGTTCAGATTTAGTGCCATGGCGTACGGTTTGAGGTAAAAGAAGATGCCAATTGTCAGTTCCGATGAGACAAGTCGGCTTAGCATCATCGTAAGCCAATACATCAGCTAAATCTGAAAGATAGTTGTAGCGCTTCACGTCACTTATTTTCGCAGATTGACTTCTAAGACCTAAATCAGGAATAGAGCGCGCGCGTATCTCGAAGCTATCCGAACTGTAGCGTCCTTTAACTTTGACATTAATAAAGCTAACGTTAGTGAATTTAGTAAGCCCTCCAACGCAGTTAATTTGCAAAGGGACCGTAGATTGTTCGTCCACAACCATGTCAGCCACCGACCTATCAACAAGAGTAGCGGAGCTACCATCATCTAAAAGAGCGTAGGTGTCTACGCTACCTTTCTTACCGGTTAAAGTGATTGGAATGACTTTCAGAAGAGGCTTTGTAAGATCGGCTGGTACGGCATTATGAGCTATGGTAGCGGATGAACAAGCAGGTGAGTCTACTTTTTGTGTCACATCGCTAACCTCAGCGGTCTGTTGAGAAGAAGCAACTACATGAGCCGTGATCGCGGCCTCCGGCTGGGGTCTATGAAGAAGAGTATTGTGGCGCTTACTGGAACTACAGCCTTCAACTTCACACATTTTCTTGCAGTTCTTGTACATGTGTGATCCTTTCTTGAGGCATCTGCGACATACTTTATTATCGATGACCCACTGCCAACGATCGTCTAAGGCTAAAGAAGAAAAATCCCTACAATCGGCGACATCGTGATTTGGCCTCGCACAATATTTGCATACATTGGAACTCTTTGGTTCGGCGGGCGATGACGAAACTGCGTAAGGAAAAACTTTGTCTTTGGCGGAATTGACAAGTTGACTTTTGGCAGGTACTGACTGACATCTGACGGGTGACGGCTCTGACAAAATAACACCAAATTTAATTTGTAATTTTGATTCGTTATCGAGAAAATCAGCCAAAATTTCTAATTTAAATTTGCCAGTCCCAACCCTCGCCGATGCAAAGTCAGCCCATCGTGACCTAAGGAGTGGAGTCAACTTGCCAATGATGGAATTAGCAAGTTCTGGTGACGCGAGATATTCGGGCTGGTTAAGCAGCCGAATAACTTCGACGCAGTTACGAATGCGGCAGGCGAAGACATTCAGGTCACGCGAAGACTCGTACGCACCAAGCTTGGGAAGAGCTCTCACAAGAGAGAGCTGGTGCAATACGATTACTTCTGGTTGCGCAAACCTGGCCTCCAACGCCTGTACAATTTGCTCCGGGTCATCGGCTGCCACCAACCTAATAGCGACGGCCTCTTTAGCTGCTCCGTGCAACGCTGTGCTGAGCCTAGCTACATTGTCGCTAGGTGAAAAGTTAGCCTTGGATTGGTCAAATGACTTCTTGAAGAGAAGCCAATCCGCAGCGCGACCGTCAAACTTAGGGATATCACATACCTTTGACGTCTTCTTCCCCAAGCTTGAGATCGCCTTAGCCAGCTGAATAAATGGTGTACCTACCTCATCCTGACTTTTATTAATGTAGCAACAACAATCTTTATTTTCAGTTAGTGTTTGTAAACCAAGCGTGTGTGGAGTGTGTTTAGCTGGCATGGCTGGCGGCAATGGGACCTCAAGGGGCAGGCACGTCGTTAGGGCGCTGTCATGCGCAGCGAGGTTCGCCGACTGCGCTTTCAACAGGCGCTGCGGCACTGCGCCAGCTTTAGGATGTGAGCACGAAGCTAAGGCGTCCCCACGGGTCGTGGCGGGCGCCGACCGCGGCAATGCTTCTGGCACTGCGCTTAAGAGCCACGGCTCATTCCTCTCCCAGTTTTCTATGAGTTGAGTTTTTGAGGCTTGCGAGTTGCATGATGAGCCAGCTTCAATAGCAGCTAACTCGGCCTGTAGCTCTAATTCAGCAACTGCACGCTCCCGTTCTGACATGGCCTTTTCACGCTCTGCCTCACGCTCTGCCGCTATACGATCGCGCTCGGCCTCGGCCTCGAGCATTTTTCGAGCATGTTCTGCCTTGACAGCAAGGATTTGGGCCTTCACGGTCTCCCTGGATCGGCCTGATCGACCACTTTTATGAGTGGTTTTCGTAGACGCCGTACTGTGCGTGGAAGCTTGCCTATGTGCGGCACTGGACGAGGCCGGCGCAGGGGCGCCGTGGATAGATGCACCGTCCATTGTTTGAGCACTTTTAGACACAATAGGAACTTCACCGGGATGCACAGCTGCAGACGTAGCCGTTTTATTCTGAGACCTCGTAAAAGGCATTTTGTAGGTTTTTAACCCTAATTTTCTACTTTTACTTCTGACACCAATGTTAATGATAGACGTTTGTTGGTCAACTGTTTATTTTGTTACAGAATATGTCACTATTTAAAAGTATACATTAAAAAGATATAAAGACATAGCAAAAGTAACAAAAAGGTAGGTTGGCATTGCTGGTCACCAACAGATAGCTTACTGTAAAATTATACTGTGCTTTAACTCAATAAAAATAAACGTATTCTAAATAAGAGACATAAAAACTTAAATAATACAGATACTTATATAGAGTAGGTAAACATCGGTACACAAACATATGTCACTCTACCAACGGTGTCTGACTGTTAAATAATTTTGCACTGAGAAGAACCGGAAAGAAACTCAGCAGTAACTCTTTTTACCAGACTGCGCCAGAAAGTGGGTTATGTTTTTCGATAGGTATGTAAGTACACGTGTAAGATGTATAATTGTTTGCCTGAACACCTTGATGGATTTTAGTTTCAAAGGTTTCGTTAGATTCAATAAAACATACTGCAAAATATCAACTAAAAAGCTGAAAATCGGTCTAGTATTTTAGTTTTTTGAAACACCTGTTTTAACAAATATGTTTTACATCAAGAGTCAGTGATTTATAATTTGAGAAAAAAAACTTGCTTCAGTACCTACTTACAATCTAAAGAAAGACGAACCCCCACAATTAGTCTCCATTCCAACTTACATGCCCATTGGGTATCCACAAGGAATTTCTGATGTGACTTACCAAATGTTGTATACCGCTAGTTTGCGCATACAAATTATAATATTTCAAACCCTGTAGAGCAAAACGAAAAGGTCAACAACAACTTAGGAACAAAAGTCGGCGCCAGTCTCAATGACCCATATTTTAAAATCTCAGAACATCTCGAACACACTTGTTTCAAAGAAAGTAGACGTTTGCGTATAAAGCATCTACTTCAGCATAAAACATTTTCATCGACAACACTTTTGGGACCTCTTTAATATGCACTTTGATTTCGGGACGGAAGGTCGAAAGTTTATTGGCGAATGCTACCAGATCGATGGGACCAAGTGGTTCGCTCCGAAAGTGTATTGCGGCTGATACAAACTTTTCAGTAGGTAACGGAACTTTAAAATTTATGTTTGCATATGCTTGTTTGTGCTTGGAGAGAGGACATAGGTAAGCGAAACATTCTATCACGTGTTTTATTGCAGCGAATGATTTGGAGGGCTATCTAGAAAAGTCAAAATGTCTGGTTAGGCACGAGGGTATTGTAGTTTGGTAAATGGAACATTCTTTGTTTCGATGACTTTGAAACGTTCAATGGCTGATGAAAAATGATGAAAAATATTAGTACTTTAACTTTTACGATTCTACACAAGACAGAAAGATTACAATTGTGGGTATCAGAGACTAATTCTTAAATATTCATAAACACATACTTGAATATTAATATACTTTTTTATCTTCACAAATTCCATAAGATAAATGATTTAGTAGGTTTTCCATTCTATCATTTTCTTTATGCACCCTTAAAACTCAATTGAACTGACAGTGTAGTGATCTCATCACTCAAACTTAAGCCACCTTCTAATCTTCCATAATCGGAGTTCCATTTTCAAATGATTGATTGCTGGTCCAACTGGAGAAACCTATCTTTGCCCTTTATGACCTGTTTTTTTATTTTTCTTGGGGAAATCCTCATGGATACCTCGCTGCCCGGGGGGACGACGAGGTTATGTCGGACTCCTACCGACTAAAACCCCACGGCACCCGACCGTGGCACTTTGGCGGCGAAGCTGGATCCTACCGTAAGTAACACCACACTGCTCCGCCGCCAGTGCTAGCCCCTAATGGGGCCCCCTCCAACCAACCCCCCAACAAAGGGGGGTGGCCACGAAAGCGCCTGGAGTACGCAGACACTTTTGCCGTCTCGGTGGACGCCGTGCAATGCAAGCCAGAGCACCCCCGCACTCCGGCCGGCTGGCACCCACCGTACGCAGACCCTACTGGGCCCGCAACCACGAGCCACCCAAAGGGCGGCTCCGCTGCCGCAACCAGCGGTACGGCCCCACCGGGCCGCAACGCACAGGGGGGATCAGCCGCGGATCACTGGCCCCCTCCAACCGATTGTGCGCCGCGGCCTCCACCACGCGCCCCAGGGCGCTTGCAGGCCCCACTGGCCCCGCAATCCCACGTGTTGCCCTTTCGGGCTGCAGCGGGTGGGTGACAAGTCCACCACACTGCCACGCCTGAGTTCTCTTGGCTTCCCGGTGGTTCCACTCTACCACCGGTACTAAGCCCCCTCGCCACGCCAAGGCGAGAACTCATGAGGGGGCCTTTATGACCAGCTCACAGAACCTGCTGTATATTGACCGTTGGTTTTATAAAATGACACACACATTTTGTGTGAAATAAATATCATTTCATTTCATATCATTTCATTTCATTTCACAACCTGGCATCATATTTTTGATTTATAATGTAAAAAACAAAATATAATGTAGTCATATCATTATTACAAATAGCAAAATAACTTTTGTTTAATTATATTATTTCGAACTGGAAACTGATGTGTCCGTGGCGCAGTTGTGACAGTGATCGGCGACGATCGCTGTTGTAAAGCAGCATAAGCCGGGTCGGAAATGGGATGGGTGACCACCCCAACCGATGTAATTTTTGATGTTGTATTCGATAATATCGATGTTGTTATTCGATGTATTTTACGGGGATCTCCGTGCTTCGGAAGGCACGTTAAGCAGTTGGTCACGGTTGACGCCGCTAGATGTCAGTCGTTAAGCCTAGTCGGCCTAGCCTTAGGGCAGCTTGGTAACATCTGACATTAAGGTTGCTCACTAACTTTACACCCCTCCAACAGACTGCACTGAGCCCGCGTGTTGGAGTACGGCTTGTTCCATCTCATAGTTGAGGTGAGGCCTGTGCCCAGTAGTGGAACGTATATATACAGTTTACGTTATGTTAATTATATTATTTGTCATTCGCATTCGTTAATACCTTTGATCTACGGGTCCACAAACACCGCCCATACGGAGCAGGTGCCTAAAGCCGCCCCAATTGAGTCTGACGCTCTAATTAGTTTAATTATCGCTAAAGGGCACGAAGGAGCAGAATAATTGACTTAAATTTTCATAACCATTAACTAATTTTGTACGAGCGGAGAGAAAGGAACTTTGTCTCTTTAAGAATTAAATAGAAGGTACCGAAAAATATGAAAATATTGAACTGTTTTTGTCGCGGTTTTCCTCACGCTAAAACTACCTACACCAATGATTTTACAAAAAAAGACGTAGATAGGTTATGTCAGTACTGTCTCGAAGTCAAAAATTGTCTCCGGGCGTACGCAGGTACCTATAATTTGCGGTGTGTACAAGATAGCATGATTATTTACTAGAGCGTAAACGAGACAGATACAAGAGATCTGAAAACCAGAAAAAGACATTTGGTCCTATGGCATCAGGCAGGAATCGAACCCGCATCCTTCGCAAACCGGGCGACTGCACTAACCACTTTCTGAAGCCGAATCTGAGGCCGAATCTTTCTGGTATATTTACCCTATGAGGCAGGGTGTTTTCATCAATGTTATAGGCATCCACCTCTAACAGAGACATACATTTTGCGCAGTGTTGTCTCAAACTGTCAATGCTTTGCTTAGGTGGTCGGAAGTTCTGATTTTGGGTGCCACTTTTTCAGCACAAGTAACCTCTTATACTATTTTTATTATAATATCATTGCCTACACGAGATACTTAACGCATGTCATTTTTTTGTCACGGCGCATCTTAGCTCACGAATTCCTCTTTTGAATATTTATTCTATGAGCTTAATGGTTTTGGAATGTAGGTTTTTATACCATTTGCATAATTCAAGATCGATTTCTAATAATAAATAATAGCCATATAGTGAGTTGTCTCCTAGTAACACGTGACAATGAAACTTTTGACTTACATCCTCTACCTCAAAAATTCAATGAAGCAATCGTGGAAAATCGATTGATCCCTTGTTACATTTCCAATAAAGGCCGTCAGAAGTTTAATATTGCATTTCAGCGCTTTTATTGAGCTTTCATGAAATAAATATCAAGATAACATCGATACGGAGTCGCGTCGCATCGTGCTATGACGCGGCATCATGAGAAGACGCTTGTTCGTAGTAGAGATCCACGACACGCCGTCGTACCGTGAACTGATGCCTTGTCGTAGCAAGCAAGACGCGACATCGTGCCGTAACTCGTATTGAATAACTCGTAAGTGAATTTTATTACGACAGTCAGACGTAAAGTGAAATTCGTTTGAAGTTCTGGTTTTGTACTAGTACATTATATGTGCGGTAAGTTAATAATTACTGCCGAGGTGATAACGCTGTCCAGAAAGCAGAGGCTGTATCAAAGCGCACGTATCTATATCACACGACATTTTATAACATATTTGCGAGGAAGCAGGTAAATAAAACTCGAGCCTTCTTAAACAAATACAGCGGAAAGCAAAAGCGGTTTTTAAGGCAAAGGCATAAACGTTTACAGCCAAACACCCAGTATTACTAATTAAGTAAAATAATAATACATTTTAGTTAATCTTAATTAAATAAGAGAAATAAATAATTAATAATAAATGTTTATCTCCCAAAATTAAATTTATCAATTAAATGTTGACTTCTTTTCTGACATAAAAACTCTTTGCTCAGATTTAAAATGGGCCGTTCGTTTTAGACGTAGCATCTTGGATAACCATGCGTTTATCTTATCAAAAAAAAAACATTACCCACTTGTTTACTTTACTTTACCGCATAAGTGCGGAATGAGATACAATACGATATTAAAATCAGAGAAATATGAGACACTGTACGAGCAGATAAAATGATTGCTGATTGTTGAGAGTTGAAGGTGGATGACTTTAACATTGATGAAATCACCTAGCTCATAGGGTAAAATATACCAGAGAGATTCGGCCGGTCTGTTAATGGTCTCGGTAACACAGTGGTTAGTGCAGTCTCCCGGTTTGCGAAAGATGCGGGTTCGATTTCTGCCTGATGCCAAGATGACTAAATGACGTTTTCTGGTTTTCAGATATTATGATGTTAGAAAACATTGAAACAATCCCTGTGCAAGGGAAAACAAACTGTGTTATTCTACACTGTTTCTCTATTTAATTATTGTTTAAGGTTAGGGTAACATTAATATCGTCAAGCGCCCAGTCGTGCTCCAGCCAAGTTCGGAGGCGCCGTCTGTTGTATACACGAATTTATGTCTCTGAATTAATTTTCTACATGAGACGGCTCAAGTTACACTACAAATTCGGGTCAGTTTTGTGCTACACAGAGGTAATGAGAAATAACAATGTGGCAAGCAGAATGCTTATGGTCGTTAAACATTAAACCCACAAACCATTATATTAAATAGGGGAACGGATTTGAAAAAGGGAATCTGTATATGATTGGCTCGTTAGTGTAAATGGTAGAGGTTCTGCCTGCCGAACATCGGATAAATAATCGATCGAACATGTTTGTGTTTGAGTGTTTTTACATATTTAGGTAAGTATTCAGAAATATTAATTAAATGTGTTTATTAATCTCTGCTACCATCAGTCATATGCGTTTGAAGTCAGATAATCTTGGTGTGATAGCTTTATGTATGTACTCTTTCTGCGGCGTATCTTTCTTTCTACGAGTATATCATAATTTTACTAGATGTTAGCCCAAGTTTCAGATTACACAGATTTGACGGACAAAACAGCTCTCGACCCTATTATTTAAGTTACGTTCCCAAGAGAAGCTAAACTTCGACTTACGGTGTTACTGGGAGAAGGCAATCGGACGGAAGGTAAAAGAACTACAGTAACTTGATACCTTATAAATACTAGATGCCATGGGCTTTAACAAATACACGATTCAAGCGCTTTCGCTGAACAAGCGATTAACTAAAATTAAATGAAAGTTACCGAATCGTACGATAACTCGGTTGTAAATCGCTACCCAGTAGGCTTAGCACGGATCGGAAACGTTTTGGTAATCGAAAAGTAAACAATACTTTTACTTTTAACCACTAGGCCACGACGCTCTCTCTTTCTTAAAGACAGAAGAACTAAAAAAGTATCGTTTACTTTTCGATTACCAAAACGTTTGCAGTTCGTGCTAGGCCTACAGATCCTGCGCAATACCAGGCAGGAGTTTTGGTTCAACGCGCTAATCACAGAAACTACTAACTGGCTAATAATACATATTTATAACAGCAACATCTTTCTATCTAACAAAATGTCGGAGAAACGGGAAAAATATCATTTTTGGTGAAAAGTTCCACGAAACAGTCCACGATATCTTAAGTATGTCTGTGACTCGGTGTGAAGTGCGATTATTGAAAGATCACTAATAGTTTGAAGAAAATTTCAAATACCTACGTGTAAAAAATATGTCATAATATTACAGGATTGCAAAGCACCATAAAGCGCAGTTCTGTCATATAATATAATAACCGCATCTAATTTAGGTAAAATGGGCGTGGAACTACCCGGGGCAAAATGGACTTGAAACGAATTGCGGACGAGAATCGTAAAGGGAAAAGTTGGAATGACCTATAAATTTTGACACTTGACTGGCAGCGAATAATTTTATGAAACTTAAAAAGTCGAGGAATCTTTTTAAAAAGACGCCATGACACAAATTTAAAGGAACACTGATGTAAAGCCAATTTAACGCGAGATAGTCACCCAGCCGACTACGGAGTGAGTCGTTGGAAGAACAATGCATTGGGACTGTGGTGTTTTGGAACGACAAAGCAGTTGGTCGCGGTTGGCGTCGCTAGATGTCAGTCGTTAAGCTTAGTCGCTGGCCTTAAGGCAGCTTGATAACTACTGACATCAAGGTTTCTTACTAACCTTACCCCCTCCGACAATTCGGTTTGAGCACGCGCTTGGAGTATGGCTGGCGTTACCTTTCGTTACCTTATTTTAACCAATGTTATAAGATTATTTGGATTTTCCTGTATTAGAAAATACGGCTTACCTACATTTTCCTTGAAAGTGTCCAAACCTTCCATACCCACATGACGTGTAAAAAAAACTCTTCAGATAGTGTTTTTTTTTTTAAATATCTGGAAGTAACATTTTAATTCTATCCAAAAACCTTAAATAGCAATTCATATGTATCCGATGTTCTGGCAAGTAGCGTCATTTTAATTTATCTCCTATAATTTAAGGTTACGTAGTTGGGCAGGCGCCAACAACGCGCGCAAACTGTGCCCCTGTCTTATATAAGCTGAAGAAAAATTTATATTCTTGCCTCCAAGGAAACTTGGCCCATATTATATTGTTTTGTGATATTTACGGGCGGATGACCTTATAAAAGTAGCAGAGTTTGCAGGGCGCCTACATGCTACAACTGGACAATTTGGCAATCTAAGGCGAAGGCCTACCTTCAGCAGTTGTGGTTGGTGACCCTAATCTCCAAAAACGTTTTTTTAGATCAGGAATTAAAGTACAAAACGCCACTTTATTACTAAAGTATTCTGACAAAAAAGGTAACTCATCAGGATCATCCTTGGGCATATTTTTCTTTACCATAAAAATAAAAGGCAGAAGTATCTAAATTTATACAGTTTATATAATATTCTGAATCATCTTTAGGCAGACAATTCTTATCTCTGCTTGAACAGGGTGGCATTCCGGCGGACATCACTTCACATCTCGGTGCTTCACGCTTAAATAGGCTTCACTCTGAATTAGTATTTCCTTTCATTTTCTATATGCATAATTAAAAAATGTTATTTGGCTTAGTTCTTTCCTCTCAAACGACCACTGTTGCAAAGAAATTGTATTTTAAGGTTAACTCACCACGAGCGAAGTGAGTTTTGGTGCCAACCGGAATACCATAGCAGAAACCATGTCACCAGCCGCTTCGGCTTGCTTGCTGAAGGTGTTTTTTTGTTATTTTTCCTCGCATTTCTGGTGCGCACTGCACCGTGAATGCTAAAAAGAAATATTTTTTTAAAATCTTTTGATAAAAGATACTTCTTGTGCTTCTTTGTGCAAATAGCGCTTTGTATTTCTCTTAGCAAAAAAAATAAATAGATTTTGCTTTTTTTTGTTCTTTATAAATACGTTAATTTAAACCAATGCTAGTTCCAGGCTATTCTTTACTTCGAAGTCTTTAAGCCGGCGTCATCTAAAGTAAGCAACCGCGAGTTGGTGTGAACCGTAAAGTTTGTTTCATGTTGTGCCAAAAACGAAAAGTGTTAAAACTGACAATACCAAAGTATAATAGATAGCATATACTTAGCATCCTTTGAAAACTGTCTTCCTGTTTAATTTACCGTGGCGGGCGAAGTATTCGCATGCTTAACTGAAAAGTGATGATAAAGAGCCCTAGTTGGCCTTTTATATTTTTTTACTTATGATTTTATCTGCAATCTTTTGTATCAGAAAACTCATACAATATAAGTATATAAGTGCAGTATGATAAGTTTGCATTGATGTTAACTGCGTTCAAGGAATTTTGTTAGTATTAAATGATGTTAACAACCAATCATTTGACAAAACACTCGGAAGTCCCGTAACATTGAAAGAGTGTCTGTTGTACTTAAACAGGTAAAGAAAAAAACATGCAAAAAAAAAGTTTATTAAAATTACGGACCAAAACAACATTTTCTTTTGTTGATTATAACTACTCGTGTTACCTTTTACCTTTATTGTCTTCAAAATATTTACATTTTCCATCGTTCAGTAAAGACAAAAGTAACCCAATTTATTTGTAAGTGAATTGTCTCAGGACAAAGGAATTTCTATAATCTCTGATAAACATTCACGAACCCACAATTTTGGTATTCGCTGAAAGCGCCCTCTTACATCGACGACTCGATAAGAGGCATAAAACAACAAAGCGAGTTTAAATGAATGAAATACCCGGAATTTTAAAATATTACGATTGTGTATTCAAATTCGGGCAAATTACTAGCAATTTAATCAAGTCTGTTGAGACGGGACACATCTATTTCTATGGTTTTTTCTTGATTTGACGCAGAAAGCTTTTGTCATTCAATTTGCTTTGTGAACTCGTCTTCACTAGTGTTGTGTTTTCAGCAATTTTGCGATATTCGGTTATAAATAACCTAGATAGGTAAGATACTACCTTTCATGATATTAAATTAATCTTTGCATTCCTTATGAAGATTATTTAACGCAATAGTAAAAAATTATAGAGAAATTCCACGAATACAACAAACCACTCTACGTAGCATTTGTTGACTATTCAAAAGCTTTCGATAGTCTGGCACATTCCGCCATTTTTGCAGCGCTAGAGAGTCAGAACATAGAGTCACACTATATAAAACTTCTCCAGCTTGTCTACCACCAAAGCACAGCCGACATCAAATTGCATGCCCAAGGCTCACCCTTTGCCATAAGGAAAGGTGTCAAGCAGGGCGACCCGCTGTCGCCCAAATTGTTTACCAGCGCGTTGGAAGAAGTATTTAGACAGTTGGCAAGACTCTGGTCAAGTAAGGGAATCGATGTCGAAGGGATAAAATTGACCAACCTCCGTTTTGCTGACGACATCGTGCTATTCGCCAACACTTCTGACGAGCTACAGACAATGCTCGAAGAACTGAGCGCAGCGAGCTTTCGCATTGGACTGACGATGAACCGGTCAAAAACAAAACTGATGACAAATGGCACACAAAGTAGGGTATTGGTAGATGGGCAGATAATGCAATACGTCGATGAGTATATCTACTTGGGCCAGATAGTCTCCTTCGAAAACAGGCAAGAAAAAGAAATCGAACGCCGAATCGAGAATGCCTGGAGGAGCTACTGGTCCATGAAGGCTTATATGAAGGGTGACCTTCCGATTTCACTAAAGCGGAAACTCATTGACGTTTGCATTCTGCCTATCCTAACCTACGGTGCACAAACTTGGTCATTGACCGAGAATCTGAAGTCAAAGCTCGGAGTTTGCCAAAGAGCCATGGAGCGGAGTGTGTTAGGTATCAAACGCACCGCCAAAATCCGCAACACCACTATTCGCGCCAAAACTGGGATCCAAGACGTTGGCCTAAAAGCCGCAAAACTGAAGTGGGAGTGGGCAGGTCATGTTTGCAGGATGCACCCGGATAAATGGGCCCGAATTACCACCTTATGGCTCCCCACAGACGGACGACGCCGAAGAGGAAAGCCTAAAAAGCGATGGTGTGATGACCTTGTAAACCACTCTAGAGACTGGCAGGTTTTGGCTGTGGATAGGGACCGCTGGAAGAGCTTGGGGGAGACCTTGGCCCAGCAGTGGGATCTAGAGGGTTATTAAAAAAAAAAGTAAAAAATAGGTTTTTTAAAGTTTCAGTAAGGTCTAAGCCATTCTTCAACATGATGCAAAGCTTTAAAACCTATAAATGAAATCCAGACAATCTTCAGAGAGAAAATATCTATGCCTATGGTTTTTCTGATTCGACGTGGCAAACCTTTGTTGTTCTTTTAAAAATAACTGGGAATGAATCCCAGTTATTTTCTAGTGTTTAGCTTTGTATGAAGGAAAAATCAAAATAGATGTTTTGATCTAATGGAAATAAATTTGATACACCCACAATTGAACAAAGGCCCAAGTAACTTATTGATTTCCTTGGCACTACTTCTTGGCAACCTGTGTTTATTTATGAGTCACTGGGGCTGGCTTTAAGGAACTCGGACCTCTCGTAGCCGCTATGTAGAAAACATCAAAATTGTATGGTAGGAGGAATTTGTGATTTAAAGCAATCAAAAAAAGGTTTTATACTTTTTGTAGGTACTATCTCGTCATTGTTTCTACAGCTAATAAGTACAAAGGAGTGAAAAATTACTCAAAAGAGGGCTCGCTTTTGTTCCTTGGCCGAACCATCAACAATTTATGAGATAAGCTCGTTGCACACAGCAGGTGGCTAGTTACCGTAAGACACTATAGAGTGGAGATATCCACACTCGCTTAGGCGTCGAGGGTGCTTTGTTGCCTCGTGCAGTTTATTAGCTTGGAAGACTCTTGGGTCGAGCGTTACCGCAGTTCGCTACTTCATTACCTTAAGCTATATTATATTATAGACGGACCTTAATACGGAAATTAAACGCTCGATCGGTCAGTAGCTTCTAGGAGAGCTGTGAGGTATTAATCTATATTAGCCATTGGGATTCCACTCCTGGGCAAAAGCTTATTCCCGTCATTCGATGCCTGCCTGAATTGATTGAATTTTCAGGCTAATCCTCCCCAAAATCCTATTTGTCGCGCCATCTTCGCCGGTGCTGCGTTGGTAGGATCCATTATGTTGTGGTCTTTGCCCACAAAGTGTCTTGCGTTACACCCAGACTAATACAAACAGACATGCACACAAATGTTTGTCGCGAGCTTTGGTGTATTAGCCGACTTCTTAACAATTACACCAAATCGGTCGTCATTGCATTCAAATGTAAGTTGAAGCATGAAACTCCTACAGATCGCTATTAGCGATAAGACCGCCTCAACTGTGCATCATACGTAGCAATTAGCTGTAAGAGTAAGGAATGTTAGTTAATGTGGAATTTATTTAATTTTTTAGCATTAGGTGTAATGCATTATCATCTTAGTGCAGCCGGCTTGCGAAAGACGCGGGTTCGAGTCCCGCTTGATGCCAAGACCGAATGCGTTTTTCTGGTTATCCTATCTTTAATGTGGAATTTGTCTTCCAATCTCTATATATAAGTTTTGGCTAATTTTGGTCTAGAAATAATCGTGGATGTTCAGGGGAGGTTGGAAAGGTGAGCAAAAATGAAGAAATGTTAGGAATGAAGTAAAAACCACAATTTAGTTTTCTCTTAGCAACTGTTTCCACCTGTCACGTGACACTGAATGTTTGACGGCAGAACGAAATCTGACGGGACAGCTAGTCTACATTAAAAATTAACCTCATCTTACTCATCATACATCACATTCACATTATCTAGCAATACTTTTTAATTTGTGAAATGAGTACAGTTGTTTAGCCGCAGATGGCTTTGACAGCGCTGCTGGACTTAGAGCGAGCGTAAAAGGCTCTCAGGCCAACTTAATTAATTAGCGAACTCCCAGTTCCAAATACTCGTAGCTCAGACATTTTCTTAAACTGTTTAAAGTATTACGTACTCGTATTTAAATGTCAACTTTCTTCTGCGAAATAAGACTAGTCTAAACTTTATTTTGATGCCTATCACTTACATCGAAATATAGGTACATCAATAAAACAACCTTTAAATTAAGATATCTTGCCGGGTCTTCTCAGTAGAAACAACCTTCCGACGCCGGTGGTAGAGTCACATTATGTGCATGTATTTTATGTTATGTATGTGTATGTTTATTAAATGATTAAAATTAAGATTCTTGACGATTCGAAAGTACTGTTTATTGGTCTACTTGAATAAAGAAATATTGAATTTGAATTGAACAGTAAAATATCTACATACAAACGTGCCGCTCTCGGTTTGAATGTGTGCGTGCGGCACGCGATTTCACGCACAGCTAACATAAAATACGGGGGGATAAGGTGTTGGCAGTACGGACGGGCTGTGCCGCGTGGCTGTGTGCACGCTAGGCTAATAACTCGACGGGTGGCCATAGATAACCTACTGTTTATACTGTGACGAGGCACTGGCTGTGCACACAAGTGCGCGTGTCTATACGTATTACAACACAAAGAACGCTTACCTGCGCTCGTGAGATAGAACAACTGTATCTGGGCATATCGTATAAAATCATAATTTCACTAAAACTCCAATCGGCCTTCGCAAGGGTCGTTCTCGTATTTATATTTATCAGAAGCGGGTTTTTCAATAGCCAGTGCAGAGGGCGGCACTTCCTCGCTTTCCGTTCCCGTACGAAATAACTCTCATTCAGCAAGGGTCGAAGGATTTTTGTGTTGTATTATTTAAATGCTTTATACGTCGCTTTGGAATACTCTGAATATTGAATTCTAAAGAAATATCCGGGAAAACGGTCCGTCAACTCCTAAAATTCATCAATTTTTCGTGTTGGGCTGAGTGTGATTGAAAGGAATTGCTGTAATTTTAAACCCTAAACGTGTCATCATCAGTCCATAGAGATTCATTATTTCGAATATCCCCCAATGCCATTTGCCAATGGCATCTACTTAGATGATTCCTTTGCCCAGTAGACAGTCTATTTGCTGATTATTTCCCAGGCTTTATTGGTTTAATGATGTATAGTTATGAACCAATACGCGCATGGCACTCTGTCTACCTTGTTTTTGTTTCTACCTACGGTTTGTCGCATTCACTTCTTGCTTGCAGGCTTTTTGCAAGACATCTGTCCACTAGTATTTTATGCATCCTATACTTGTACTACCTTTCACTAAAATACCTGCTTACGTTAACCATAAAGGGATTCTATCAGAAAATTATGACCTTAGTTATCTGTCTAGTAACGTCGTTAGGGGTTTCGTGCATCAGAAAAACTATTTATTTATTAAATTTTATCATACAGGTTTTGTGATACTATACTACTTAACGTTTGACCAGCAGCTTAGCCGAGCTTAATCCTTCGCTTGAAGTTGTTTTACCTTAATGCAATATTTGCCCAAGATAGGAGTACTCTTAAACCACCTTAGGTGTTTATGTGAGGCGTTTTCTAATTATCATTAACACATGCCGAACAAACTAAAGCTTAGCCCTAAACAAACAGGCTACTCACTCTGACACAGTTAACCACCAGTGAAATAAATTAAAGAAGAGATTCGAATGAATTAATCAAAAACAAGTTGCTATTTACTTTAGCAGATCTGAAAGTTTGCCAACTAATAAGAAACTTTCGATTACCCTGGCACAAGGCAGGTTTCCCGATTCTTTTAATCATTTTGTTGAAAAGATCTGACCGTCTTTATATTTTGTATAGGATTACTTTCTTATTGTTAAAACAGCCTTTATCACAATTTTGGACTCGTCTTATTAAAATTTCTCAGCAGAACGTTCATTATTATATTTCTGATAAAAGGTGTGAAGTCGTTATTAAGATTAATTGCCTGATTTGTAAATGGAGCTATTTTGTACCGGGCTGAGTAAAATGTTGTTTATAACTTGTTTACTTCTTTTTGTTCGAAATAATAAATTCGACAGTTGTTTTAATCAGTTTATGTAAAATGTGTTGTTGGATCCGAGGACATTAAATTTCACATTGATTTCATACAAGTGTGTTGTGTGTTACGATATAACAGTCATGTCATATGTAAACAAGTCATCTATGATTACGTTATTTAATATTTTATGTATATGTGTTGCTCTTTCACGTGAAAATGGTTGGTGGATTTTAATGAAACTTTACAATATTATAGCTTATTTATCTGAATAGGACATAGGCTACTATTTTTTTATATCACACAAACAAAACGATATTCTCCCCATTAAACGAGGCAAAGAAAATGTGACTTTGAGATAAGATTAATAGAACACATACCTATTCATATAAGTGGGTAAAATTCCTGAAGTTGACGTAAAGATCAGAAAATAATGAAACCTTTCCCATAATAGTAAGTACATACTCGTAATGTGTAAAGGATGTTTGAGGAAACGGAAGTGGCGGAACTTTTCCCTCTTGTATTTTTATAAGAAAGAACAGTAGTTTTCCCAGTCACTTGTAATGTATGTTTATACAGGACTAAAGTGACACATATCTATTTGAACACACAACACAAAGCCAGTTCGGCTTAAAGTACTCGTACATAACAAACTGGCAAGTGGACCTTTTTCGGGATTTGCCTCGTAACTTCTTCATATACAATGAACAAGTTTTCTTTAAGAAAGGTTTGGCAAACTGAGTAAACAGGTGAATATAAAAATAAAAAGACAGTAGGAGCTAAGTTTTGTAATAATGGATTGCTAGCGCTAAATCAGTTGAGATCCCGAAGGATTCAATCTTAGTTGAAAGTTAGTTTGAGTAAGCTTGTTATGTTGAAATAAACATACATTATTGTACATAACGATTCGTAATGAATAATGAAAGTGGTGGTTGTAATAGTGCCGAAATATCGAAAACTTGAACAAAATAATGTACATGGTAGCAATTCCGTTGTTTGTGTTTTAGTGTCATTGACCACGATAGTTTTTATAAATATTGTAAGGAAAGTGAATTGAATAGGCAGTTATTTTGTGCAATAGGTTGTGGATTTAGCACCCATTATAAACCTATCAATAAGTAATACAACACTCCTTAGTAAGGGTTCTGACCCTGATATCAGAGTACAAAGAGTAGTTAGACTAGTTCTCAGATACCTATCTTAATTAGAGACTTATAACTAGAGTGAATCTTTTTGTAAAACGTAACGTTACATAATCTAATAATTCTAAGGAAGGGGGGCCTGGTGTCTAAGATACAGGCAATCTATTTGCTTAGTTTAGACATCAGTCTTCCACAAAATAAATGTGTCTTCGAAATGCTTGATGTCATAACCATTGTCACCTATTTTGTGGAGAGATATAAATACTTTTATTATTATTATTATTTAAGTTTTCTATACATATGTATATCTCAGCATGTAATACTGGTTTTAATGAGTTACACGGGCCTAAGCCAAGTGCAAATCATAGAATATATATGTATGGATCATGCATGACAAGTATTATTGGGTGGTGTTAATGTTTAGCGTGAGTGAGATGGTGTGTGTATTTGTATGTCGGCCTGTAAAAATTTCCTGACTACCCTGCATGTATTCAAGAATTATTATTATTAGAGGGCCTGACTCTACCACTGCTGTCGGACTGTTCATTCAAATGAAAAGACCTGCACAAGAATCTCGGCAAAGGCTATTTGTTTTCAAATGTGGCGCTTCAGAGAAACACACTGTTTAGTTTCCTGCTATCTTTTCGTAAGCTGTTATCTCTATTAATCTGCATGCCTGTTTGCCACCTTAAGTGTGATTTTGGTAACAAACACCTCATACGTTGAGCTACAACGTGACGCCGGCGACCACATGACAATGACGACATATGAGCGACAGATGAGCGACTGATGAGTGACATATGTGCGACATAAAATAGAAAGAATGTGCAGACGCGATAACATCAATCTTTACATAGCCCATCTTATGCTGCTGACATAAGACCCAATTCGCAATGGTTTTGTAAAGATTGATATAAACGCGTATGTACTTGACAGATCATAATGGAACATGTAACAGAACGTATGACAGTGAATTTGAAGCGAATGTCACCTGCCTAAAAGATTAACCGGTCCACTCAACAAAAGATTACAGTTGTTCTTGAGTCCCGTCATGCATTTAGTTTTTATATCAAAGGTTTTGACTGACGCGAAAGAAAGCTCGCAAAAGACTAACGTTAATTAGACAAAATTAACGCCCTATGGTAGAGCGGGCCACCTATCTAATTACACATCAGTTAACCGCGTGAACAAAGAATCGTGATACCCCCTATTCCCCTCACGTACGCGAGACCAAGTTTATAGATAGAGCAGGTCACAGGTTGATTAATTCATAGTACTTAAGGAAAATTCTAAGTTATTATGCAGAGTTCATTTGGTGGCCGGACGAAGTTTCGGTGCGATTTATTATGCACTCATTTCAGAAACGACGTGAGTAGTTTAGTTACTGCATTAGATATGCCCAGGGCACCATTTAAAATTAAACATTAAGCACATTTATGTACGTTCATGTGTATGCAAATACCTACTTTACAGTGGGGTTGGGGGTGGTCCATTTTTAGATAAAGCTGAGCCGGATGTTTGGAACTATGTCGAGCGTGAGTTATAGTTAAGTAAAATAAAATTACTTAAATCAATTTCACATGGAGATCAAAGATAACGTTGAACGATAGAAAATTATAAAGTTGGTAGGTATAGACAAAATGAGATCTACCTATTTATAAATCTCGTATCTCCACAATTTAATAACATTAAACAAACGAACGATTGAAGGAAGTTGTCACAAATAGTACAAAGATGTTACTGCTTAATCACACACTTTAATTTCATTTTGTGATGCAAGCAAATAAGGCATCATCTATCCATTTATCTATCAATTATTTATAAGCATTTACAGAAAAGCAGTTGGTAAATAAATTCTGTTTCTTAATAGTGTTTTGCAATATTCTATAGACATTATTGAAACACTTTACTTTGGTACTTCGAAGCTTGTAGTCACCAATATTTATGTAAAAACCTACAAAGGGTTTTTTCCACTTTCAAGTTAGTTTTCTTACAAATAGGCAATAAAATCTAGATGAAAAATGAAAACTTTTAGAATAAAAAACTATGTACATATTTTTTACTTCAAAACACATTCCATATTTGGTGCAGAAGACCGTGACTTGACTTCGACATTTCATCGACCTTACGTCAACGCATTAAAGCCCATTTTGCAACTGATATTAACACTTGACTTGCCGCCCACTATACCAACAACACCTACACGATCTCTTCGCTACAAACTTGACAAAGGCTTGACTCAACTTGACACTTGCCAACCTCATCAAATAGAGTACATTGACTCCGTTTTCATCTATGTTATTCATACACATTTATAAATTATCCGAGGGTCTCATTATGATGGTACGTCGCTTAGAAATTAATAGGCTTATACTTTAATAAAATAGGGGGCTCTGTGAAAATTTTAGGTCTTAGGATTTCCTCTTCTTATTTAAGAGTTTGAACTGGTTGGTGTAGTCTAGAATAAATAGTTAACGTGACGTCCAAATATCGCATTGGTAGGTAGGTATTCTTTGAAACGTTAAAGGTTTTATTGTAATTTATAAGATGAGTTACTAAATCTGATCAAAGGTGTTTTCTTCATTAATAACCTTAAATCTTTACAATTTGCATCGAATATGCCCCCAATGTCAATTTCCTCCATTGTCATTTCCTGTTACGACCAAGTTTCTACGCAGAGTAATCAACTGATATGACATAAAACATAAACATTCATAAACTTCCTTTATACGTCCCACAGCTGGGCACAGGCAGCCTAGCAGGCGAACCACACTCCGACACGCGGGTTCAGTGTGGATTGTTGGAAAGTTGTAGGTAAGTTAGAAATCTTAATGTTCTGACATCACCAAATTTCGTCGGAATGGTCACCCATTACATGTCCGACTCGGCGTATAATGCTTTACAATAGCGATCCTCAATGATCCACTGTCATAATTGCGCCACGGGCACCTCAGTTAACTGATATACTCTTTACTCAAATATTAAAATTTGGAGAGTGGAATAAAATACTTATCATACCAACAACCTACGAAATCACAAACGTCAATCAACGCTAAGCATGAGCGTGAGCTACGCGCTGTAAAATGAAAAATGTAAAATGTCAATGGAACTGAAAGGGACAGCTATACTTCTGAGGGATGCTCAACCTTGATTTGCGTTTGTGAATGCGAGGGGTACATCAGTTGAAATACTTTGAGTTAAATAACATCAATATACTGTTAACTATGTATATTTTACAATTTAAATTCTTATTTACTTTATATCGATACTTATTGGTACTTTTAAAATTGGACCTAAACTTAACCAATGACAAAAGATATTAAATCTTTCGTTATTGGTTTCGGACCGACAGAGGCGGCCATATTGTATTTTTCGGCTGTCAAGTAAAAAAGGACTTCTCGTGGTTAAATGTTAAGAGTTTTCAAGATGTTGTTTATATTGATTGTTATTGATTATATCTCTGAATTCAACGAACCGTGTTTGACTTCTGTTCTGTATAGTTCAGAAGCGGAAGAACCTGTTGAAGCCTTATTTCGGTCACGTGAGTAAATGGCAGAAAGTTGGTAAGTGTTCAATTGTCGTCTTTTTATCGTTATTAGGCTGAAAATTCGAACCACAGTGTAAACAGTGTAGATCCAGGTATATTATTCTGTAGAACAAGTAATTACAATCTATGTTGAAAGAAACAAACAGCAGTCTGAAGAAATGGTTATTCAGACCACTTCAAACAAACGAAAACGACTTTATTCAAATAGCCCTGTTTCAAAGTAGGTACTTTCGATCTAATTGACAAGTCTAATCAACGTAACATACAAAAAAAAATAGACATGAATACAATATTACGAATTGTATACATTAAAAACTGTTCTTGTATCGGAAAGGTGCATCTGTGTGAGAGTTGCTCTAGTAAACATGGTTCTCTGTTTTGTTTATACTATCCATACTTGAAAGGTAATAATTACTAAGCCTCTATTGTCCAATGTTCTTATAATAATGATATTCTTTACTTTAAACTCATACAATTTTACAAAAACCATTGAAGCGGCATTTCACATTATTTCTTATAACCTAAGAACTATATACCATTGGCATGCAATAAATAACTAAATGTCAAGCCTTTACTGTCTGTCTGGCTGCCTGTCTGTTGCCAGGCCATTCAGAATCAGAATCAGAAATATCTTTATTCAAATGGACCTGTTACAAGTGTTTTCAAATCGTCCAAACCTTAATCAAACAAACAAAAATACACTTATGAATAGACTTAAAGCACTATGATAGAAATAATAAATAAATACACAGTATACAAAGAATGTGACTCAACCACCGGTGTCAGAAAGTTGTTTCTGTACTGAGAAGAACCGACAAGAAACTCAGCAGTTACTCTTTTTAATATGTTCTGTACAATAATCTGTTAGTAAATTACAATTTTATTAAGTACATATACAATTCAAAGAAAATAGTTAGTGCCCAAAATTATGTTAAATTATTAAATGCAATTAACAATATTGTTTAGAAAAGTCTACTGGTTAACAACATTTAAAAAAAAAAGGGAGTTTGGAGATTCCCATGACATAAGTTTTGCTTATTATTAATGATGGCAACAGAATTTATTATTAATTTATTTATAAGCAAGTTCTCTATGAAGGTTTGGAACACTATGTTCCAGTTATGTGCGAGTCCGACTCACACTTACTCAGTTTTTACAATATACATAAATCAGTATGTGTATCAGTGTATGAACTTGAAACATAATAGCTATAGCATGCCAACAGTTATAAAAAGAATAACAGGAAGTTATATTTAAGAAAATATATTAGTGTCTTCACATATAAGTATACCTAGTTGTTGATATTACAATAGTAAATCAGACACTGTAGGGAGCAGAGAGGTTATGCTTGAGCATTTCCATCCATGATTCAATGTTTGGTGGTGTGCCATGTGGTACTTACCTAGTCAATGCAATTGTAAATGTATTGCAGGGCTACAATTGGAATTTACTAATTTCCTTATTAGGTTCCCAAGGGAGGCCCGCGCGCGGGGCCTATAAACTTATCTAGTGGCTCACTCCTGAAGAGCGAAAGTTACTCGTGTGTCTGCTGCCTAACCCCAAAGCACTATGCCATATGACATGGTACTTACTGTGGAGGCGGCTGTAATAGGCCATGGCATTATTTTTCTAATGGCAAAGTGGCTGAGCTGGGACTGGCCAGAGAGTGTTGTCAAGTTAGGAGTCCATTGCACTTTTGAACCTTTCCAGTGGTTCCGGAAAAGACTGGAGCTCACGAGCTCCACTTCATCATCACTGTTTTCTTAAATCTATGTAGTACCTATATGCAATTTCAAATAAACACATTTGATTTTCTTCGCATTTAGCTGCAGATTGTTAACTGTAGACCAACGTAATGCAATACTTAATATCTTGTTGCATTTCAAAATAAATAAATGTTGTAAAAGATAGTATTAGCTAGTTCAGATTATGGACCCTGTTGGGCACGGCATGTTTCGGTAGAAGAAAGGAAGAGCATAATAATTATAAAAGTATTGGAGTTTCTATTCATCATTATTATCTATAGATAGAATTATTTACATTACTTCTATTGTTAATTGTTAAATTATTAAAATTCTGCAGTAACTTTTTGCAAAAGGAAAAACTTGAGTTGGCAGTGGAGTTGTTAAATTTAATTTCATTCTTAATGGAATTTGGTAGTTTATTAAATATGTTTATGGACATCACAAAAGGGCTGGAGGAGTGTTTCTGAACAAATTTGCATAATTCTAGAATGAAGCAGTGTTTAGCAGAAATTTCTATGAAGGATAGAGTTGTTGTTTTAGTTCTTGGAAATGCGGTTCACAAAGTGTGTGTGTGTCTGTTCCCTCTATGGTTACTAAGATTCCAGTTTCTTTTGTTGGGTAAAAATTGATAGTCAGTGCTGTTTTCCCATGGGATAATGCCATAAGTATGCCACGATTGAGCATAGGCGTAATAAGTGACGAGTGTTACTGATAGACCTGTAGACTTATTCTCTTCTCATAGGGCATATGAAATGCTTGATAATTTGTCCCTAACCTTTTAACGTGTGGTTTGGACATGCGTTCGTAGGCATCTCATTGACATCGACAAAAACGTTTCAGTCCCGTCAACGGTAAGACTAAGGATGTGTCATCTGCAAACGATACTACAACTCATTGCATTTGGTTTATTTAACTCACTCACAATCCTCTACCTGAAGATTGTCTGGGAGAGATCGCTCTCTAGCGATAAGACCGCCTTAATTGTTCTCTGTAATTTATTTGAAATGTAATGTTTTTGTACAATAAAGAATATCTATCTATCTAAGTCACACGGGTCTTGCTTGAAGCCAAGAGCTAAGGATATAGGGTTCAGTTTGCTGCCTGATCTGAAAAGTGGTATTATTTTAGTATATCTCATCAACACTCATTGAAGATAGCTGCTTAGTGGGCAGCAATTGCATCCATATTATGACTGATGACTTTTACCGAAATATACCAAAGATCGGTGGTATTTTTTTGAGTTGATTGAATTGGAGGATTTTGATAGGTCAGACAGGTCTGCGTATTTAAATTTTGAAATAATGTCACATGCTGCAATGCTGCTGCTTTAAATTAATGATTTGGTCAAAGTGACAAGCCAAATCTGGTTCACACCTTAGTGTCATCTAACAAATCTGCATTCAAGTCGCCACAGACAACTTTAGGCTTGGATTGAGAAACTTTAGCAGTCAGATTTTGGTCCGCTGACGCCGTACAGGATAACTCAACGATTCTTCCTTACAAGGGCGCTGGATAATTTGAAGTTGTTATTGACACCAGTGATACGTTTAACTTGTTAAGCCGATGCTCAGTAAGACGAAAGGTACTGTCCAGGGATGGCGCTGTGTGGAATAATGTCCAGTATCTTTAAAAAAAAAAATACAAATTTATAAATTCAAATATAAAAAAAAGGGAATCCTTTATTAACAAAAGTCTTTGTTACAGTACATAGCCGAGTTTTCCCCTTTACGTAGTCTGGGACACTAGTATACAGTTCCTTACGGTTGACTTAACCCCCACGTCCGTGTAACAGTTTTTCACCCCCATCACGCCGGGTTAATGTTGATTCAAGGATGAAAATAAATTACATCTTGGCTAACAGCTAACAAAAATGATAATAAATAAAATGTCAAAATAGGCAATCTTATGCCAATGTGCCTCATGTTATGTGCATTATTTTATGGGTTCAATGTGTGTTCGCGTATGTGTGTGTGTTCGCGTATGTGTGCGTGTGAATGTCAGAGTTTGTGTGTATGTAGGCGTGTGTGTGAGAGAATTTGTGTGCATGCGTTTGCGTCTGTTTGTGTGAATGCATGGGTGGGAGTGTATGCGTAGGTGTGTGGTGCCTGTATGCCCTACGGATCGGGTTCCTTGGGATCGGTATAAATAGTCCGCATACAGGTACTTATTTTAATTAATTCTTGTGTAAGAAGAGGAGGAAGTTGAAACTCTTGCAGGTGTAAGATAGCATGAGAAATATTTCAAGTATTCTATTAATTTTATTGTATATAAAGGCAGTCTGAACCTTATCTAGGAAACCGAACGCAATACGTGCAGCAGTGACAGGAGTAACCTCATCTTTCGCTATTTTGTGGCTCAGGTTTATATAAAGCAGAGTTCTGTGGCAGGTTAAGATGAGACCAAGGATATAAAGTTTTCTGAATGTGAGGAGGTTCCACTCATTCTATAAAGCATGTCATTTGGAAATCGGTATGGTTTGGAGTAGATGACTTTGATATCCAGATGAGTTTCCTAGTGCGGTTTGTTAAGAGTTCCAAGTTTGAATGCCAGTTAAGACATTGATCGAGCATTATATCTAGGTATTTAGTTTTGCTGACTTTACAAATTGAATACTAGAGCAGTTGCAGTTTTGGTTTCCGGGGTTAGAGCATGTGTAAATTTTAATGGTATAGTTCTGGTCAGGCTGGGATTTATTGGAAAGAGTGAAGCGCGAATGAAGACGTAGGTAGTTTTCTGGGTGTTCAGGGTAAAAAGTTTATGTCTGGGCCAACTAGATACGGAGATTAATTCCCTCTCAGTACCCTCATCAAATAGATAGAGAAATGAAATTGTTGGGTTTTGTTATTATGTGCATCTATTCTATAATATGTTGTTAACAAGTCACATCTAGATCATTTCGTTAGATGCACGTAAGCTGTAGGTATATGACTTGCCTTGAATGTTTTGTGCCGTAAACAACATGATGGGAAATTCCATCAATTATAGTTCAGATAAAATTAAGATTCTTTAGCTTTTCCTCTATTGTACCACCTCCAGACATTAATTCGTTAAGCGTCAGTTTTCGTTTCGTGTGTGTATAGGGGTTGGATTTGAATATTGTGAATTGAATTATAACATCATCTACATTGTGATATTACGAAATCTTTAGTAGAAGTGATCATATTTTTGATTGAAATACATAATCAAACTTCAGCTCTTATTTCCCTAACCCTTTCTGCGTTGAGGGTTATTCCAAGTAAAAGTACACCTATGACTACCCTGTTGATAAAAAAAACCTTGGGTGAGATTTTCTGAGTTGGAGTCTGCAAGTTATTATGAGATTAGCGAACAAGCTAGTTTCCTGAAAATAACCTTAATTCCTAGATCGTGACAATCACTAATGCCTTGTTTTTCTATCCTCTGATAGACTGTGATTGGTGACAACGTGTGGACATGACATTCAGCGCTGACCAGTGGCGCCAGAGGCTGCGTTGCAGCTTGCAGCGAGTCAAGACCATCGCCATGCTCTGAGGTCGTAGCTTCTGGTGCGGGCAAGCGATGGCACTCTGCGGCGAGTCAAGAACATCACAATGCTCTGATGTCGTAGCTCTTGGTAGAGGGCAAGCGATGGCATTCTGCGGCGAGTCAAGAACATCACAATGCTCTGAGTTCGTAGCTCTTGGTAGAGGGCAAGCGTTGGCATTCATAAAATGATCATTTCGGTGTACCGGTCTGCGGTCGTAGCTCCTAGTGTGGGCAAGCGATGCTGGTCACTACTGACTTACTGATGACTTACTGACTTACTGATATCCGTTGCTGCTCCTGATGTGGACAACAGAAGGCGCCGCCTTCCTGCCTGCCTGCCGAGGGCAAGTGGTGCCCGCCGCCTTCCTGCCTGCCTGCTAAGGGCAAGTGGTGCCCGTTGCCTTCCTGCAGAGGGCAAGGGGTACCCGTCGCCTTCCTGCCGAGGGCGGGTGGTGCCCGTCGCCTTCCAGCCTGCCTGGCAAGGGCGAATGGTACCTGTCGCCTTTCTGCCTGCCGGCCGAGGGCAAGTGGTGTTTGTCGCCTGCTTGCCTTCCTGCCGAAGGCAATTGTTGCTCGTGGCAAGCAACCTAAACGCATCTTTAAATAGTGAATGTGAGTGAAAAGTGAAGTGAAAATCTTATCAGTGGATTTATACGTGTGATAATAAATCAAGTGATCTTCATAGATATCTGTAGACGCAATTATTAATGATTTATGTTTAAGTTAACTTGCTATTGTTAATATTTTTTTTTTTAAACCTGTTTTCACTAATTAAAATAATTCTTGGTCCGAATGTGGTCATTCGGTTAAGTAGAATGGCCGAAACATAAAATAAAAATTGTTCTTATAATTGAAATGTTTATGAATTTTTAAAGAAAACAAAGTTAAATTCAAAAAGCCATCATTTAATTTTGTGAATGGGCCCTCTTTTTGTTTTATTATGCAAATGTTGTATGAAAGAAACAGGTTTAGAAAAAATTGTAAACGTGAATGCTAAGACATTATCTAATGACCTCTTTAGTTACCTTACCGTGGCTTGTAGTTGTGTTCAAGTTAATAACTGATTAATCTTAATTTTGTAGCTGATATCTCTTGGTAAACATTTAAATTTGTAATTATGTAACATCAAGCATATGTACATCACTTGCTTTCCTTGTTTAACTACCTATTTAGTATTAACCTTATTACTTATTTACCTATATTTTCTTCATACTAAATGACTGATTCGATTTTTAGGAGTTTTTATTTAGGGCTACTGACTATGTAGATAAAAATATCTATAAATAGGAATATTATAATTGTTGCAATTTTGATTAGAATAAAATAATTTATTGCAAAACCATAATGTTATATAAAGGTGTTAAATTGTTGATTAGTTAGGTGATTGGTGTTAAAATAAATGTATTTTAAGTTTAGGAGCCCTGAGTCAGTGTCTGGGTCAGACACTAATTCAGGATGGCCGACTGTTAACTATGTATATTTTACAATTTAAATTCTTATTTACTTTATATCGATACTTATTGGTACTTTTAAAATTGGACCTAAACTTAACCAATGACAAAAGATATTAAATCTTTCGTTATTGGTTTCGGACCGACAGAGGCGGCCATATTGTATTTTTCGGCTGTCAAGTAAAAAAGGACTTCTCGTGGTTAAATGTTAAGAGTTTTCAAGATGTTGTTTATATTGATTGTTATTGATTATATCTCTGAATTCAACGAACCGTGTTTGACTTCTGTTCTGTATAATACCTTACTGTGAAGCATTGTCACAGTTATTTACACATAAAGTAAAAGTTCAAAATCATGAAATTATGATTCATGTTTTACATTAATCTTCGGTCAATTAGCTGAATAGAAAAAAAAATGTGTATGCGTACTTACTCCGAGGTACATAAATATTTGTATCTATCGATTTTAAAACTGATGTGATTTTTTGGCGCTGATAATCTAAAATAGTGCTTTTGCACCTTCAATGTTCCATAACTATGCATTTACACTTGTCGTAAATCTACATGAGTCTGTGCGATAGTTTGATCAATCAGGTACTACACTGTATTACTTGGTTGGAAAAATGCCAATCAATCGAGCACAATGGCGTATTGACTTCAATTTAATTAAAAAGACTAACTGCTGAGTTCCTTGCCGTTTCTTCTCAGTACAGAAACAACTTCCCAACACCGGTGGTTGAGTCACATTATGTTTGTAAACTGTGTATTTATTTCTTATCTTTATTACTTATATTATTTAAGCATATTATTAAGTGTATTTTTGTTTGTTTTGTTGGCGATTTAAAAGCGCTTTTAACAAGTCTACATAAAGATATTTGGAATTTTTGAATTTTAAATAGAAGAGCATCCCTGTTTCAGCGCCTAGTTGTCGATCATTAGTAGGTAACTGTTTTAATATGAACAAACTTATTTTGTCAACAGTAAAGTAAAAGTCCTTCAGCTGTAATAATAGCTGTCCATAATCGACTCATATGGGGTTTCTGATAGGATGCCCTTAATTTGGCCCAGCTTTGAGAGGAAATCGAAACCAGGAGTAGATGGTGCCAAGAAAATTTGTAGAAAGTCAATTATGACATACAAAAACAGGACATAGTAAAATGTTTTTAGTAAAATTATTACTGTTTTTAAAAGGAGTGAATGATTAAAATTATGAGAAATTCACGGAACCGGCGCACAAAGAGCTTCCTGGTAAGATTCAGAACGTGCGCGTCGACCGTTGCAATGTTTTTCTATTTTTCGGGGAATAACTCTTTCATTGGCAACTTCTTCTTTTTCCACCTTAAAATGTCTTTTAGTATCAAGAATAAAATCAAATTCTAAAAGACATTCATCGAAAAACAACAACATTATGAATCAGGGCTGAACTGGGGGCCAGGTATGGTCCCCACCCGCTTTCACAGAAGTTACAAGCCACAGGTGAAGTGTTTTCTCTTTGAGAGTTCTTGTAACCTTATGCCAGTGCAGTAAGGGTTATTTTACAGGTTAAGTTTCGCTTGCAGCGTGGCTCACAGTATGGCAGCGCACGTAGTAGGTGATTAGATGCGTAAAGCCGATGATCGGACTTTGCGGCACGCCTTGATTAATTTTCATACTCGTGAGCTATTAAATTCCACTGAATTATAAACCTAACTTAAATTAAGCTTGGGCTATTCGGAAATTTGCCTAGCTCTAGATTTACGAACTCCTATTTAACCATTATCTATTTTGCGCTTGCACCAAGTATTATTCACACTGAGGCGTTATGGGAATAGATATCACCATAGCATTACGAACCTAAAGGGTTGGTGATAAAGTACGGAACTGATTCTCATATTCCCACTGATTAGGGAAGTTAGAGATAAGTTATAGCAATGACTGAGCTAATTCACTGATTGTTTATGTAAGAATGTGCCATCACAAGACTATTTTAGGGCCCAAACTATTTATAGACACGTCAGAGCTTCAATGCCAAGCATTGTGATTAATCACAGTGAGAGGAGCTAGAGATTAGAAAATGATTGTTAACTCCAGCCAGGTGGATCCATGACCTAAAAAGGTAACCCTATGCTGGATGCGGAAGACTCATAATCGAGAGTCACACCTTGGTGCAAACTTCGGCCAGCAGTGAACTTCAATACATTGAAGATTAAACCCAATCTTAGGCAACAAGCCTTATTAAAACAAAGTTAATAGCTTAGTCTATAAACTGCTCCTTCATCCTACTTATTTAACCCTCAAACGCATAAGTAACTGATATTACGCCATTTTTGCCACCTAACGGCCAAAGTTGAGCAGTAAGCGGGCAGCGGGCGTAGTTAGCGAGCGACTAGTTCAACAAATTGGCCCTTTCCACCATTCTTGCCGACTAAGTACGCTTTACATAATGTTTGTTACCTACCTGTTGGGGTAGGTAGTTCTGACACACAGAATATAGTTACTTACTCACAAACTCATTATATTAATTGCCGCACTCAGAGACGTCAATTAACGTTAATGCTTCATTAGTGTAAAAATTCCATTTTTCAAAAGAGACTTTATAACAAATTGAATAAAGAACTTTTAAGAATGTAAAAATTTGACTCTAATAAACCATTAACGTTAATTGACGTCTCTGAGTGCGGCAGTAAAACTGTTTATTTTAACGCATTGAATTATTGTAATAGAGATGAAATCTGGAAGTTTTCCTATCAAAAATATCATGACCTTCTCGGAAAGTGGTAAGGATCAATTTGTCAGGGTTTACCTTCTCCAATACGGTTGAAGGTGGCCCCTTGGACGTGACTTGTTTAATTCATATTATATCAGCTTTTATGTTTTGCCGATAAGTTACAATTTAAGTTTTTAGTTTTTTATTTTGGTTGGGAAGCTTCGGAAAATAAATGCTTGGTATGGAATTTTTAAATTTAATTATAAATGAGGTAAATTACAAATACAAATTACAAATAACAAAGGGAATGTAATGCTCGCTGGGCTGCAAGATCTCAAGCAACGGCGGCGTAAAGTTGTCAGCCTGTTGGTGTTTGTTCGGAAATTAAATTAAAATTTAGTTCAATGTGAAAATTATAATTCAAACTGTATGGCCTTAAACGCCAGCAAATGCTTTCACATGAAAATCTCTAGAAAGAAAATCAATATTCCTTCACACTATACATTGAACGGCGTCGCGCTTTCGGAAGTTAATGAAATTCGTGACCTGGGAGTTATTGTGGATGGAAAATTAAATTTTGTTTCACATGTAAACAGCACTGTCAAAAAAGCCTCTAAGATGCTGGGATTTATTAAGAGAGTTTCTAAAGGCTTTCGGTCAGTCAACACTCGAGTTATTCTATACAATGCGTTGGTCTGAAGTTTATTGGAGTATGCGAGTGTAGCGTGGAACCCCACATAATAATATGCAGTACATTCTCAGCGGATTGAGAGCATCCAACGGTCGTTTACAAAACATCTAGCGTTTATATCATCGGGCATTTCACATAGAGCACCGTACAACCAAAGACTATCCTTTTTCAAAATTGACAGTTTACGTCACCGGCGGTCTATTCAAGACTTAACGTTTTTGCACGGACTTCTCAGTGGATCGCTAAAATGTACGGAGCTTTTGAGGGATGTCTCACTTACGGTCCCTTCGCGTCTTCCTCGTCACCCTGTGGAAAATACTTTTGCGCTTCCATTTTCAAGAACAAATACGGGCAAAAACGCACCTTTATCCAGATCCTGTGCACAGTACAACGCACTTAATAAGATGAATGGGGCCGTAGATGTGGACATCTCTCATGACAGATTGCCTAAATTTAAGTTTCTAGCATATTTAAAGTTAAGAGAGTAATTTTTATTTGTATTTTTTTTATTTTTCATGCTATTATTTTTTGTTATTTTAAATGTTGTGTTCGCCTATAATAGGTATATTTATGAGAAACTTGTATTTTTAATGTTATTTGTAAATTGTGGCCATAATTGTACTGTTGGCGATCCTAATTCCTTAAATAAATAAATAAATAATTAATTTACAGTTTAAATTACAGTAACAGTTAATTTTGACCTCGGAAACGATGGAGCGATGACATATCCTGTTTTGTGTGGGAGTGGCAGATTTTGACAGGACAGCGACGTTTGGAGAACTTTGGTGGAGACCTTTGCCCAGCAGTAGTTAAACTAAAAAAAAAAACAATGTCTTTGATCAAATAAGGTTTTTAAACTCTGGCGAACTACAAAAATAAAGCTGTTTTTTTAACTGCTAGCGTGCTTCCGGTTTTACCACACTCTTTAATCCTTAAACTGAAATCCTAGCAATCGTGCGCGGAAAGCTTGATTTCTTTGTGAAGCTAAACCATTAATCATGCCTTGTTATAAAATATCTTTTTGTGTTTCTTGCGAAGACAAAGGACTAGAAATACATCTCTTGTTCCTTGAATAGAAAGAAGAAAACATGATACCTGGTAAATGAATACACTGTCTATCAGCAAAAAAGTAGGTACCTACTTCCTTTTAGTGATGAATGTTTACTTGTTTGTAGATATTGACAATACTAGCTACAACGTCAACGTCAACGTTTCAGCCCAACCATTAACTTAAAGAAGGTAAAGATCGTCTAAGCTGAACTGAAGCGCCCCTCCACCGTATCTACGCAAACAAGAGTGCTTGCTGGTATGCTTGCAGTGGAGAGGCGCTTCATTTCAGCTTAGACGATCTCTTCTCCAATACGAAAGGAGATCGGGCAACAACGATCCAGCTTTGTCTCATGCCTCAAGATGAAAATAATATAAAAATTAAGTTTTTTTTAAATGGCACGTTTTGGACCTTACCCTACCTATTTTAGTATGTGTACTTACATCTTCATAGTTATAAAATACTCACAATATTGCTATTGAGGCAAGTCTAGACTGTGGCCCATACACTCATAGATTTTGTCGTTTGAAGACACATTCAGAGAAAACGTTTGAGGGCCTGCCCCTAAGGGGTAGGTTGTTTGCAATAAAGGGGAGGCCCATGTTTCATTGCCACTGACTTAGTATCAATAAAAATATAATAAACTAAATTAGAAATACATCAAAATATCAAATCCTTACGAGAAACCATAAATAACAAGCAATGCGTTAGGGTAAATAACTTTCTTTACAATGCATGGTTTCCATTGAATTTCAATCAAAATATTGCTACGAGAGTGCTCAAACTCAAAAACTCGTTTTCCAGCTATAAGTAATGCCTATCAAAAGCATTTAAATAGCCTGCATTGTTAGGGGCATATTTAGTAATAAATTTCAGGTCTCATGAATAGACTCTGTGAATAAAGAATTCCAGAGAAATATTACTTGGTAGGTATTCTGTGATACACATATTTGTGGATGTTGCGAATAACACCGAAACTATTTGAGGATTTACGCTTTTGCTCGGGGCATTCACACGTAAATATCACGAGAAATGTGTGCAACCTTTGTTCACCTGCATTTTCTTCAACTATTATGAGATGCGCTTACCTTTTCAACTGGACCAGCTGAGCACACGTCACCAATTCCTCGCATCTTGTTGAAAGAAGCTGTTACGGGCATCTGAGGCCCTATTACGATCTCTTATAACCGGACAGTTTTAGCCAAAAGCTCAGCTTTTGAGCTGCATATTTACCGACACAAGTCGTGTTTTGTGCTGTAAATAGTGTCAAAAAACTTAAATTTTTCTTCATTGCTGTAGTAACTTATTTTGCATGTGTTAATAGAATTTCAATGAATGAAAAAACGTAAACTGATCTAAAACTGAGCTGTAAAAATATCGTAATAAGGCCCTTGGCCAGAGAATGCCCCGACAGGAAAAGCAGTGGTGGGTATTCGAAGCGTATTTTGAAGATATCATCCGGTGAGCCCGTTTCGTTTCTATTTAATAGTGGATCATCTTGCTTGCTCTTTAAGGAGAGCTTTTGTAGTAAATTCCGCGGTACTGTCAATGTTCAATTTTCTTCTACCGGCATCGGAGGTGACGATGTAAAGAATAAAAATAAGATTTTAAACGAGGATCGGAATTTTAGCGTATTTTTTAAAATAAAATGTATGGTTAAACTAAGATGGGGAAAACTTTCTTAGCTTAGCTATCCGATGCCATAAAAATAAGATATTGTTAATGAGATACCCCTTTTGCGCTCAGTATTGAAGTAATAATTAAAAAAATGGATTTATTATAGTTGAAAGACGTAAGCAAGGTTGTAAAATGATCATAATAAAAGTAATTTTACAGGTTTATCTCTGGGTGCAAATGTAAAAACAAACCTCTTTATTGAGTCAAAACATTAAAAAAAAATAAGACGGAACAAAAAATAAAGTACAGGGCAAATATTGAACGATGCTTGATGCAGAAGGTTTCATTGTAAGCTTGCCGCACAACAAAAGTAGGTAATCCTATTTTCAAACGTGCTCGATCCTAATCCTTGACATAGTGGGTAAGCGTAGTCGGAAAAAGGTGGCGAGTGAAATAACGTATTTTAATATAAAAAAGGAAAATATATTTACTGTAATAACTTCACGTTATTACTGTTTATATCCTAAAATACACTGAATTTTATAGAGTTTTAGAATTCATTCATTGCTGGGCAAAAGCAGCCCTTTGTACGAGTATATCCCACCCACGCGAAGGGTTTATATAGGGTTTCACATACACGCGAGTTGGAGTAGTGAGACGAAAAATGAAAATGCTTTAATGCTACTTTTTTGTAAATACATACTTAGTATTATACATAGCTTATATTCTGTCCTTTTTCTTTCCGTTAATAAAACTTTCATGGGACCTAGATATAAGACGCTTTCGTAATAAAGAAGTCACTGACACCCAAATTCACAAACGTTAATCAACATTGAGCAAGCCTTCAAACTTATGCCGCAGCTATACTAGTAAGAGCTGCTTGATCTTTGAATTGCGTTTCTGAATTTTTCGGTTACTCTCAAAAAACAGTTCAAGCTAGTTTGAGAACCAGCTATGCTATTTTAGCTAACGCCAAATCTCATCTGCATTCACATTGAATTGCTATTCTCCCTCGTTCGTATGAAAATAATTTTAAAATGTTATTTGGCTTAAGTAATTCTTTTCACTCAAACGATCACATTTGCGTGGTTATTGAGTTTTACAAAACCCCAAAATACAATCTCACTGTTTGAACATTAGATGAGCAAATGCAGAATGCCGCCCCTCAGCACATTCTGATTACCTCTTTCAACATTTGGGTAAACGGTCTTGTTGAGTAACCTCATTTTTAATTAGATTAAAAAACAAGACGTGTTAGGAGGTAGGTAAGTAGGTAGATGAAATCTTTTATCTCCAGGAGGTGGTAACCGTAAACCGCACCGACCGCTAAGAGTAAAATCACACGTAGGTAGCCGATTGCGGTCGTTTGGAAGTCCACAGATAAATCCAGCATTTCGTGTAGAGTGTAATTTACACCGAGAAGTGGTACTAGTGCGTCCTCTTTACGCCGATAGTGATTTATACACTTTTACGGTGAAACTAGTCGGATACTTTAACTGGGATATAGGATGCCGAAAGAGGGCGACGTTTTTAAGTGGCTTTTTAACGAATTTTGTTGAGATAGTCTAGGAACTGTTTTTGTTCACGTAACTATCCTATTTTCTTGTAAATACAAAGAAGAAAGTAGAATAGTTATGTGAACTCTTTTATTTAAAAGAGTAAAGCTAAAAGCTAGTGCTGGAAAGAAGTCGAGCATGGGGTTCAAGATTTTGAAAAATTGCACAAAACTGAACAATGTCAAACGGAAACTGCTGTTTAAATAGATTTTCAAAAGCACTTTGTTGCTCGTTTTGTCCGTTTGGTAGGTACTAGTTTACCTACAAAACTATCCTATATCTATAAAACTGAGGGTCATGAGTTCCAGGACAACATTAAAAAATTAAAATACGTAATACTGACGAAATGACAGAAAGATACAGCTAAATAAAAGCATTCTATTCTTTTTATTAATGAGCGGCTTACCAGCGGCAACCGCAGCTTATTTCGGAGTGCCAGATTATTCGCACGTGAGCATGGGTACAAGTACTGCTGGCTGCGAAATGGATCAGTATTCGTCCGGAGGCAGGACGCCGGGACAGGGAGCCCCGCAATACACATTCAATCGGAAGCGGACCTACATCGCTTGGCTCACAGCCAAGCTAAACCGCCTACTGAAGATGTGGGAAACTCAACCCCAGGTCCTCATAAGCTTGCTTAGTGCTGTGTCCTATTTGTTATTTTATTGTTGCCTCAGTGTTTTGAATTTCAATTGTCTTAACATTATTTCTTACAGTTTTTGTTATTGTTTGCGCATACACTTACACAAATACTCATGTCTTAATCTCAACATAAACCCCCGACGTAATACACACTTCATTCACACAAAATATTCTCACTCTGTTATAATTTTGGCACTTTTACATACATCTCTGAAATATTCTAATCTTTTCTACAGTATATCTCCATGGCTTCCCTAGACTTATTAGAAGACATTGATAATTCATACCGCATAAAGTGCCACACAACAAGTCTCCCTGAAGAATGTAACAAAATAATTTCCAAATACTCACTTAAAATACTAAACATTAATATCAGGAGTATTCAGAAAAACTTTGATGAATTCGTAGTAATTAACAAAAGATTAAATATTGATTTCGATATAATCGTTTTTTCCGAGTGCTGGTTAACCCAATTTGCGAGCATAAGAGATTTAGAAGGTTACACGTCATTCCACTCTAACAAGTACATAAACAAGTCAGGCGGAGTTGTAGTTTATGTGAAGGATGTTTGGAACCCAAAATTCAAAGAACTAAACGTAAATGATGCAAATTGTATTCTAGCAGAGGTACCAAACAAATTTACAGTGATTGCTACTTACAGGTCCCCAAGTTTCTTAAGCTCAGACGCCTTTATACACTCACTTGATCTAAATCTAAAGTCGATTAAACCCACCCCTTGTCTGATCTTTGCCGGTGATCTGAATATAGATATTCTTGGTCGTGCAACAGACTCTAGATCGTCTTCGGAGTATCTTTTCACCTTGGCCGAGCACGGACTTATCTCTAGCATTGACAAAGCTACGCATGCTAAGACTTGCATAGATCACATTTTTATAACAGCTAACTGTAAAGCCGAATCAATAATCTGTTCCGCTGACTTGACTGATCATGATATTACTATGGCCGGGATCATGCTCGCGTCCCAGAGACCGCTAAATAGTAAAGCATCTCGCTCGAGAACTAAGATAGACTTTGATTCCATTGAAATGGAATTGAAAAATACAGATTGGAATTCTCTTATGAACAATGTACCCTTTGATGAGTCTGTAAGCTGCTTCACGCAAAAAGTTGCAAATGCCATTTCCAATCACTCCAAAACGGTAATTTCCAGCCGTTCTAAGCATACCATACAGCCTTGGATGACCACTGGGCTAATCAAATGCTCTAAGCACAAGGACAAATTACACTCGGACCTTCGAAAAGACCCCGATAACCCTGTAAAAAAGCTAATCTTCACAAGGTATAGGAATTTTTATGTAGACTTGTTAAGAAAACTGAAATTCTCATACTACAATAACGAATTGAACGATAATAAATCTTCTCCGAAAAAGCTATGGAAAACCATTAATCATATTACCGGTAGAGAAACCAAATCAGTAAACCAAAATGACCTGCTGGGTGTAGATTCTTCTATCAAAGACTCGTTAAATTCCTGTAACTCGTATTTTGCTTCTGTGGGTGACAAACTAGCAAACTCTATTTTGATTAATTTAAATGAAACAGAAGAATCACTTTCTGCTAAAGTACCGGCTTCTAATCCCCCGTTAAACTCTTTTTTCATGGAGCCTACGGATGCTCAGGAAGTACTGACGCTTATAAATTCGCTAGATTCCAAAAAAGCGCCAGGTATGGATGGTGTTACTAATAAACTGCTTAAGTCTATAGGACATATTGTAGCAGATCCACTCGCATCAATTTTTAACTCTAGCATAGCTTTAGGTACCTTTCCACGCGCCTGGAAAACAGCGGCTGTAATTCCTGTCCACAAAAATGGAACGAAAGACAATCCTTCAAACTACCGCCCTATTTCCTTACTTAGCTGTTATTCAAAGCTTTTAGAACGAGTGGTCAATAAGCGTCTCGTTAAGTTCCTTGAAAGCAACGGGATACTTTCAAATCGACAGTTTGGTTTCCGCCGTGGTAGGTCCACTGAGAATGCAGTCACTCTTCTCACGGATGAGATCGTGTCTCATCTTGATGGTGGTCGATGCTGTGTCGGCGTTTTTCTAGATTTAGCAAAGGCGTTCGACACAGTATCGATCCCTATATTGCTGAAAAAGCTCTCCAACTATGGGATTCGAGGGATTGCCCTGAATTGGTTCACCAGCTACTTATCAGAGAGAAGCCAATTCATCAAAATAGGTGAGCACACGAGTGATATCACACCTGTTAAGTTCGGAGTTCCTCAGGGCAGCATTCTGGGCCCCACGTTATTCATCTCATATATTAATGATATCGTATCTCTCCAACCTGAGAACAGTGAGCTCATTTGCTACGCCGATGACACAGCAATCGTATTTCATGGCCGGACTTGGCAGGACGTACATAACGTAACGGTCTCTGGTATGCAAAAGATACAAAAATGGCTGATTCGTAACATCCTCACGCTTAACACAACCAAAACCCATTTTTTGTGTTTCCACAAAACTGCTGCTTCCAAGCCTCCTCCATCCCTCTTCGAGAATATTAAAGTACATGCGGACCAATGTTTGGCGGCTGCTGATCTTAGTGGAGAAGTAGTCCGGCCATCCTGTGATTGTAGTTCAATCTCCAGAACCAACTCACTTAAATACCTAGGTGTTATAATAGACGAGAATCTCTCGTTCAAGGCACATATAGCGGCCACATCTCTCAGGCTACGTAAGCTTATACATGTGATGAAAACGCTGAAAGAAGTGTCAAACGGAAAATTTTTGAAGCTAGTGTATCTTGCTCTTTGCCAACCCATTCTCGATTATTGCATTTTAGCTTGGGGTGGTATATCTTCATCGGTGTTGATAGTTCTGGAAAGGGCCCAGAGAGCAGTTTTAAAGACAGCTCTAGGAAAGCCAAAACGTCATGCTACTACTGATGTGTACAAAGAGGCCCAGGTACTGAGTGTTCGTAGATTATGGCTTATACGTGCTTCTTTGTTTATGCATTCTGTCGCCGTCAAACTTCCTAATTATCAGCGACTTCAGAGCAAAAGAATTTTCAAACTTCCCATTCCTGACGTAAAAACCTCATTTGCACAACGCTTTAAACGTTTTCTCTTCCCCAGCATCTACAATAAAATAGTGAGCATCTGTCACATTCACAACTGTCGACTTCCCCAGGCCAAACGAAAAATTTCGAAGCTCTTATTGAATTGGGATTATGTGCAAACAGAGAAAATGTTGGAAATACTGAAATAAAATAACAAATCTAATACCAAGCAGTGAACGACAGGGATTCCCTGTCGTCCAATCCCAAGAATTACTTCGCAGGGCTGCTAGCGTTTATAGTCTATCTCTAGCATTTTTATTTACCGCTTCTCCCTCCTGATTTACATATACGCTCTTGCACCGACATACACACACACACACGCACACGCACACACGAACACACATACACACACACACACACACACACACACATCGCGCATAGAAATGTATTTTGCCACGTTGTTAATTTAGTCTTAAGAGTTTATGTTTTTAGTTTTTGTTAATTAGCTAAGAAATAGCCACCATTTTGTTTTGATTGTTTAAACTTAAAGAACTTGATCCCCACAGGACAGGCTTTGCCTAGTGTGGGAGTCATAGAACCTAAATATCTTTGTAAATTTTTGTTTTTGGTTAATAAACATTTATTATTATTATTATAACTGCAGCACTCAGACGTGAACGTATTGTGAATGGTTTATGTGTCAAAATTGGACATAATTCATTCTCTTTTTGGCAATCATGAAGCATAAACTTGCAATGTAAGTCTCCGATTTGCGGTCGTAAGTGATGTCTTACAAATTCAGGGGCATGATTAGGTATGCACCTACTTCTCGCAACTCTACGACACTTGCCTACCGTAAGCATTACACTCTCGACTTTAACTGACTTTGAGTAACTTGGGATAACTTTGATTAGGGTCCAAAATTAATTCTCCCACGAGGCGACGCCGTCTGATTCCGGAACAATTATCAAGTGTTTTGAGGCAGTTCATCAAGAGCCGCCGAAGTGCTAGGATGTTTGTTGTGTGATTCGGAGATATCGGAAAACGGTTGTGGGCATAAACCGATAATTCATTCCAGATAGGATGATGGAATAGCAAATTCTGAGCCTTCTGGGATCGGCCCGTGGATTGTTAGAGGACGATGAGAATTATAATTACAATATGGAGGTTCAAAAAGCTTACATGATCGATCACGGGGGATAATGTTTGTTTCGGATGATTATGTGTAGTCTTTTATTTATGTGTGTGTCTAAGCACATTTGATCACGTTAGTTGGACCATAATCTTAACGCATGAATTATAATCATGTTGGTTGAGAATTAAACTTGTTGTTTTCCACATTATAAATATAATCATAGTTACTTCCCAGGATTTGAAACTTTTCTTTGCTACATTAATTTAGGTACTTATACATTTATTCAATAACAATAGTTGAGTTACAGTTTAGAACCAAAAAGTAAATAATTGGTTTACAACGCCCATTGGTCTTTTTGTAAGGTCTGTAAAAAATAAAATAAAACATTGTTTTTTATTTTTTATTCCTAGTAAGTTATAAAATGATTTTGTGTTGTGGATGTTTATCGGAATCGATTTATAGTTGGTGCGTTTTTGGTTTGTTAGGCGGGCGGCACGCGCGGTCTAACCAACGTTCGTCGTAGGTAGTATACAGTTGTGTAAAGAAGCGTTCACCGTAGACGGTGTCACAGTTATAGCAAGGAAAATGTCATCATGTAATGATATTAGCATAAATGTATGGCAAATCTGAAACTTCCTAATAAATTTTGTCGACTGACTTCAAATTCACCCTGCAGAAATGAGAAGATAAACTCATGATTCGTATCAAGTTTATTCTTGAAGGCAATAGTTTGGAAAGTGAGTTCTCTTCATTTACGTCTTTCGTAACTTGATAGTGGAAAACTTCGGAACCATATCTCAAGCTTTAGAAGTTTAGCAAAAGTTATACGCAGAAAACTTATGTCTATTTTAATTTAATGTCAATTTGCACTTTAATGTTTTGATAAAGCTTGATGGTACTTTAACTTCTTCAAAGGCAACCTAAATTAATGAGAAATAATTGATAAAAAGGCTGCCTGGTTTTTTTTTAATTTATTCGTACACAAGCAGATATTCACAGATGTACAACATTTAGGACAGAACAAGTACAGGTAAGCTTATCTCCAAAAAGAGATTATTTTTTAAAAAATTATTGAATTATGAGTTAAGAGATGTATGTTATGTTATGCCTGTAACATTCTTCCCCATTTTTGAAACAAAGTAATTTACTACTACACATCACATGAAAAACGCTCAAAATGTTCACAGAATATTAAGTTGTGTATTGGATTTCTAAATAAATAGATAGCTATTTATTATCCAAAAATGAAGTAATTTAAAGGGGCTCCCATACAACAAACGGGGTTTTCTTTATTAGATAATGAGAGGTAATGTACCCTTAGTGCGCGAGGCCGACACGCACTTGGCCGGTTTTATTCTCAAGTTCTGAGTAAACCTAAATATCCGTCTGACATTAATTCGAATTATTCTTGCTTACTTTTTTATACAGTATATATTTTTCGATAAGATTATATGATTTCCCTAGTGTCTGGCCGCCATGCTCTAGTGCCCATTCCATGCCTAGTCTAGTTAGTAACTGAAACCTTGGAAATATTGGATTAAGAGTTATTTTAAAAATTATTACTAACGATTTTTGTTTATGTAACATGACTAAGTTTGAATGAGCTGGTTTGAGTTTGACTCAGATTGAAGCGATTGTACACTTTTTGCCTTGGACAAATAACTGAAAAAAGTTCTAACTTAGTATTGGTAAAGAAAATCACAGCGCTTTTGCCATACTATTAGGAATAGTATTTTTCAAATAGTCCCTGTAAAAAGCAATTTCTATAACCTACTTTCGATCTGGAATTTGATTTCAGGGAATCACAAGTACTTCGCCATTTCAATAAAGTCAACTTCTAAATATCTCAGTGCATTCCGGAGTCCGGTATTTGAATAATTATTACCTACTCTGCGAGAGTAAAAAAGACACTCGTAGTAAATTCTCTTATTGGGGAAATCGAGTTTGGGATCAAAGGGAGATCACAGAACTACTCTCCAGCTACATGCTGATTTCACGGAACAGTAAAACTAGGTCCATTTCGACTTAAACAACAAACAGACTTTGGTGAAGGAAAACGGAGCGTCCATTACCAGGAAGTGAAGCCCAAATGAAAAGGTGGCTTAATTGTGATACCGGTATCGCCGTTGTAGGTCGAGATGAGAACGCAAAACACTGACAACCCGGAACTAAAAGTTTGTGATGTATTTTCTCCCGTGGTTCGGAAGGGACGTTAAACAGATTAACGTCGCTAGATGTTAGTAGCTAACCCAAGTTCGAGGCTTAATAACCTCCTCTCCTTTTTTGAAGTCGGTTAAAAACCACGGCTGTCGAGATAGTAACATCTCGACTCTGGTGATACTATGGAGCCTGTTCTCAGCAGTGTGGCAGCATTCATGAACTCGAAAAAAATGAAGACAGAACTTACCAAAATGAAGGCAGCAAGCGAGTGAACATTGTTCATGCTAACACAACCACACAAGTAATCTGCGAACTACCCCGCGACATGTTGAAACAAGAAGACGCAAACATGGCCGAACTTCAAATCCCAGTAACATTACGGTCTCGCAAACGGAATTAATTTCCTAATTCAATTAAAGATGCGCAAATACGGAGTGCCCCCCTCGCGTAATTCATTAGTCGAGAGACAGAGCAAGCCTCGCCTAATCTGCATGCGATTGCGCTCCTGATCATATTTTAGCAGAGCCCGTAGTAATTACAGAGCTTGTTACTTTACTACTCGATGGTAAAGTAGCGATCAAACGTTTGTGTTTAGTTATAAGACAATTTTCTTTTGTTTTTTGAATTAAAGAACACCAGCAAGTTACTCTGTGAGTCTGGGAACCTAATCTCGCTGTGGAAGAATGCATGCAGATTTTAGCCCGTTTTTATAACATAACATAGCATACCCTCACGACCATAATTATCTCTACTGAATTAGTCGGACACTGATTGTTGCCGCATTATGAACGGAACATTCAGAAACCTACATTTTACCGAGGGAATTCGAACCCAAAGTGGTAAGGGACGAGCCTACCGCCGTTATCTTGGGTTTTATATTGTTTTTTTGCATCATTGGAGAGTTAGCCGCAAATTGTACAATGAACACAAAGAAGGTGTGTTACGGATAGATTTGATCTCGGGACTACCGGGTTCCGAGCCAGAGTTTTTAGCCACTGGGCCACGACGCTCTCATACAGAAACCATATAATTACTACGTTTTGACATCTCATGTATTGGGCTCAGATTGATTGATTGATTTGAGGGGCGCAAGGGGGGCTAAAACAGCAACATTTTAGATGATTCATATTATGAATCATCTAACTGACGTTTCATCTAGACCGCGGTCCGTTTCGAGTCAAAAGTGAGTAACAGCGCGCTCACACGCGTCCCGAATTGATAAATTGTATGAACGTGAGCGACGTCAGCGCGCTATTACTCACTTTTGACTCGAAACGGACCGCGGTCTAGATGAAACGTCAGTTAGATGTTTTCATAATATGAATCATCTAAATGTTGCCGTTTTAGCCCCCAAGGTTAGCGATGTAGCTTTCTGTCAGATGTTATCAAGCCTCGTTAAGAAGTTCGGAATCACAGAACTTTTGACTGGGCGTGGCGATTTTGATGTTTTTTTTAAAACTAGTCTGTGCATAGCATCCCGTGTGGTCACATTTCACTTGTTCATGTAATAATAATTAACTATTTTGGCTGCAGTGCACTACGTTAGACATGCGGAACGAAATCCATTACTTCTCTTTTGTGTAGCAAGGATGAATAATACACACCTTAGCAAGACTACGTTGGAGACTGTAAGTAGTTCTTCTTAGTATTCAATTATAGATCATCGCCAGATTTTAATTATTGGATGTTGCATGAGTCAACTTTCCCTTAAAATGCATGCTCACTTTGCTGGTAAGTGCACCTCTGATTCATAGCGGTGGCTTTTAACCCCTAAATGACTGCATCAATTTAGAAAGCATGCTCGGACCTTACAAATCGTCTTGGCGTAGGATATCTTGGTCTTTATGGAAGAACGTAAATGAAATAAAAAGCACTCCAGTGCTTCTGGACGAATTTGTTTCTTTAGTAAATGGACTGCAAATTTCTCCACCTAAATATTGCATTTTTACGAGATGTTTATTTGCGTCTCTCTCGAAGCAACTGGGATATAAAATTACTTGTGTTGGGGCAAAGATCAGTTCGCTGCAGAAATATCTTTTTCAGACAAAAATTATGGAACTTGAATAACATTGAACTTTAAAGTCTGCTTTAAAAATGAAAAAACGCTGAAGTTTAAATTAGTTCTGATGACTTAGTTTGAATTTCTTAGTCATAATAACCTTTTTTGAATTACAAAAATAAATATTATAAACACACGATCTTCCTTAAAGAGCTTGTTTTACGGAGAAAAACACTAATTTCAAGGATATATAATTAAACACAAACAAATATGAATATCTCCGGAACACAAAATAAACAGCGAGATCTTCACGTGTCTTCACTAAAGTCCAATGTTTTCTATTTTTCTTGACGTACGATGCCGAAACGTATCGACACTACCAGCGGGACCAGTCCTCAAGTTTGAGGTAGTTCAGCTTGTCATTGATCGATGAGGTTATCCGGCGGAGAACTGGAGTCACCGGCATAGCTTCCAGAATCACCAAGCTGAAGAGGCTGTGGGCTGGTCACAATCTGTAGAAAGACTGATTGCCGTTGGGGCAGACGAGTCCTTGAGTAAAGACCGCGGATCGGCAAACGCAGTGTAGCGCGTCCTCCAGCCAGTTCAGACGGGCTGGATGCGGAAGGGACAGGACCACAAGTTGTGGCGCACCTTGAAAGAGGCTTGTGTACAGTGGACTTTAACAGGCTGATGATGAAGATGATGACAGAAAAAACTTTTATCAATATTCGTCACATTGATGTTTATAAGTCTGAATAGGTAAAGAACTCACAAGCTCAGCTCACTAAGAACCTGGATAAAAGTGGCTGTTTAAGTATCGGAATTAAGGTTACGTATTTTCAGAAGAACTTCTAGAGAAAATGAAAAATAATATTTTCGTTTTGAAATAATGCCAAGTTCAGCCAGTTTTTGCTTCTGCTCGCGAAATAATTATGTTCAAAACTCTTGTTTAGTTATATCTAGCCGGGTGAACACAAAGTTTTCATACCAATGCTTTCTATCATTAGGTGTTAAAACCAATACGCGTCCTTTATTAGCGTAGGAACGGAAAAAAATTGCAATATCATTCGAGTATTGACCAGCAAAGCAGACCTCAAATAACCTGGTGGCGCACACGGTCCACACGCCACAGGCAAAAAAATGTCGTACCAGCATACATGAAAGCATATTTCCTGTAGCTTTCATATCTCGCCTATCGCATTCGGTGATGAGGGTCAAAGTGTATTTTTTGTATTTTTTAAAGTTGATATTCGTTAAAACATCTCGAATTCGCAGACAACAATCAACGATAAGCACGCGCTCACGCTCATGCTGTCTCTTTCAATTCTATTGAGATTTTACTGAGCGCGTGATTATCGTGATTGTCGTCTGTGAATTCGGGGGTTATCTTATTATTTATTGCATATATATTGTGATATAAAAAGCTGAACAGCATTAAATAAACTCTGGGCAGAAGAGTCAATTTAACATATTATTTCAGACGCAAGAGCACAAATTCACTTGATTGGCCTAAGCTTCTCTTCCTTACTGTACGTTCCTTTTAGAGCTATAAAAGGGGGAAGCTTTACGAGTGCACAGTTTTATTGGAATTTTAGTATCGAACTCGTGTTTTTATTATAAGAGTTGTTATGTGAGTAACAATTCTCACGTTTTCTGATGACATATTTTATTTGTAAAATAAAAAATTGGGACAACACAAATGATCAAAGCAAATGATACACCAAACTGACTTTCAAATAAATTCATTTACACGTTGCAGGCACATGTTACCTTTTTAAACTGTGTAACAGGCTAGAGTATGTCAAAAAGCATGCTTTATTGTTTGACAATAAAATTCAATTCGTTTAGAAGTATGTTCCGCCACGATTGAGAGTTGAACCAATACTTTTTATTAGTTTGATCTTGTCAATGTCATCATTGAGCAAACAAAAAGCGATCTTACGGTGGTTATTGGTCAACCCTTTTATTCCGCGACAGTACTATGAACGCCAGATATTTGTAGACATGATAGGTATGTTTCTAAATACACACATGTTAAATAAATAGCTGAAGATGTTTATGTTACGTTGCATCATTATCATCATCATTTTTGTTCTTTATTACGTTTGTGGACGCCCAGGAAAAGTTTCATCATGTTAGCCGAACGACGCCCAACTGCTGGGCATATGCCCCCCCCCTAGGATCTCCACAACTATCGGTCCTGCGCTGTCCGCATCCAGCGGCTTCCCGCGACCTTGACCAGATAATCGGTCTACTTTATGGAGGGCCTGCCCACGGAACATCGTCAGGTACGTGGTCGCCATTCCAGAACTTTTCCGCCCCAACGGCTGTCAGTTCTCCTCGCTATATGTCCCGCCCACTGCCATTTTAACGATGCAATCCTTCGAGCGATGTCGGTTGTCTTTGTTCTCATGCGGATATCATCATTTCTGAATCGATCAAACAGGGCAATACCAAGCATCGCTCCCGCCACTGGGTGACCTTGAGTCATCTTATAAGACCCACAGTGAACGACCACGTCTCACTCCCATAAGGCATTACTGGCAACGCACACTGGTCAAAGACTTTCGTCTTGAGACATTCAGGTATTTCGAACGCGAATATATGGCGGAACTTACCGAATGCTGCCCATCCGAGCTGGATTCGATGAGGAAAAGTTTATGATGTGCGAATACTTAATAAAAGTAATATTAAAATAAGTATACATTTTTTTAAAATTTGTAGTATTTGTTATTATAGCGGCAACGGAAATACATGAGTAACTTGTGAAAATTTCAGCTTCCTTTCTATCACGATTTAGGAGATACAACCTGGTGACAGACAGACAGCGGAGGCTTAATAATAGGGTTCAGTTTTTACCTTTTAGGTAAGGTACCCTAAAAATAAGCAATAAATCCACGAGGCAGCAGTGTTATCATGTAAAAAATAAAATGGACCCAGCTCAAACGCTACTTCAAGGCACTTTCAAGCTTTTCCCTGTCTGAATATATTTTTTTTTACTTAGCCAATACTGTCCCATTGCTGGGCAAAGGCCTCCCCCATATCTTGCCAGCGATCTCTTTCTTGAGCTAAAGTGTTGGTAAAATTTATCCAGATCGTCTCGCAATCGCTTCCTCGGTCTCCCCCTTTGACGATATCCGTCTTCTGGCGGCCACTGGTAGACGATCCTAGCCCACCTTTCCGGGCCCATTCTGGATACATGGCCGGCCCAGTCCCACTTGAGCTTGGCTGTCTTTTTGCCGACATCAGCAACAATATTATACTACCTAATTAAAATTAAAGAATACAGTCCATTAGTTACAAAACAGAGACTCCCATGATATTACGGGTTTGAATCCTACGTAAAAATTGAAACTTAGAGGAGAACTGATACATTGCAAGGTCTTTGAATTCATCAACAGCTCTTCTGCTGAAAATAGGCCCTAAATTTCCAGAGAGGCCGGTTGCAGAAGGCCTGCATTTTGTACATTAAATGGGAACCATATCGGAACGGAATATTTCGTCAGAATTCTTCGGCATCTTCGGAATACATGCTTTGTGTTCATCCGAAATGTGGGCTTCGGAGAGTGCCGTTTTGAAATAAAACTCATTGCTTAAGAATGGCTTTTTATATTCCTTTAGGAAAAGTAAATTATTGGACATTTCCAATAAATATCAGTATGAATAATTCTTGTATTTTTACGATCAACATCTTTCAAATACTTCGCTAGACTAACGTTTGCGTAAATAATTTTATGCCAAGAGTTTAATTGAATACACAACTACGGCCATAAAATTGTTGTAAATCAAAACTTAAGATAAGCAACATTGAATAAAGTATTTCAAAAAGTTCAAACGTCAATAAGCTATTTTAACTATTTTATGAGCAATATGAGTACAGACAGTCAACGTACGAAAATAAAACTTAAGTCTCCTAGAAAACGAATGTTTCTTGTTGGAATAAATTATCGCGAAGATTGCTTAATTAGGTTCAATAGTAAGTAAGAAGAACTAGGTACAACCTAGTGAGCAAAAAGAAGTCATCTTATAAATAGGTAAATTAATGTTATCTACTTAAGTGTCATTAACAATAAAGACACACCATTTTATATTGCTTTCAGAGAAAATGTTCATAGGTAAGTGATTTTCAAAATTTAACTGGTAGCATTACCCACCGGAACAGAAAAGAAGTCTTTTCTGTTCCGTGGCATAACCCGGTAAAATAATCAAATTCACTTTTGGCAACATTGTAAAGAAATATACCAAAGTAACTACCCATAAATTAACATTTATTCTCAAAAAAAAACAAACTGTAATATCGATACGCACGGTTAAGTACTTAATAGTTACTCGTATTTAGATAATCTTCTTATTTATAAAAAAACGATTGCTGTCCATCAGTTTGGTAAAAACTCGAGAACAGGTGGACCGATTTGGCTAATTTTGGTTTTGAAATGTTTGTGGATGTTCAGAGAAGGTTGGAAAGGTGAGAAAACATGAACAAATGCTAGGTATATATTAAAAGACACAAGTTATTTTTTTCTAGCAATCAATTCTATGTTTGACAATAGAACTACGTCTGTCGTGACAGCTAGTATTGAATAATAATACTATTGAGACTTTCACTGAAACAGCGATCGTCCGATCCACTCTCACAACTGCGCCACGGGCACCACCTTTCAAATGATGAAAAATAAATATACTCAATTAATTATGAATCATACAGCATTACAACTGTTTGTCAGTTTGACTAATTAGGTACAATAACGAAATTGACATGAACAATAAAGCCGGTGTAGTTCAAATAACAAACCACACAAAACACAAAGAAGTGCAAGTTCGACTCGCGCACGAAGGGTTCCGTACCACCATAGAGTAAAAATAACGTTGGTTGTAATGAATGTCAAAGGCTTGCCTTATATAATTTTTATTTTGAAAGTTAATTAATATACAACTATTCTGTGAACAGCTCTCCAGCTATCACGGCTTATGAGGTACAACCTGGTGACAGATAGACGAACAGACAGAGGAGGCTTAGTGTATCCCCTCGCATGTCACGTGTCATATGCAGGTGTCGGCAATTTTTGGCGCGTCTGTCACGCACCTAAATAAGGCGTCGCCATCGGCGTAAATTAAAACGTTAAAATAGTCTATGAAAACTATGCCTATCCTGCTCAAACTTGCACAGAGTATAGAAAATAAGTCATGGATGTAGTATAATATCACTGCAAGACCATGTCCTTCCTTATTTATGATCAGTGAATGAATATTTTTCGCGCTCATTCCGTGCGAAAACTCCGTTAAAAACGCGTCGGATTATAGTGCTAAAATGATGCTAAAATGATTAGTTTGTGTGAATTATCCTGCAATAACATGGAATGGTGGTAAGCAATAAACAGTTTTAAATCTTAATATGGTGCTTTACGCGAATAATTCCTAAAAAAAAAATTTATAACCAACATTGCAAAAAATTTCGCAAGTGTTGCTTGCGATTTTTTTTTTTCTGAAATAATAATTCACTGGTAGGAATGTAGTAATTACAGAAACTTTTTAAATACGTATTTGCATTAGAATTTGTTTTAAGTTGAAATGGGGTGCTTTGATTAAAGTTATAATTGTAAACATACCCTTTTTAATTCCGCCGCGCGCGGCGTCAAAATAATGTAAAATATTTAAAAGGTTGTGACTTGAAAAAAATGTATGACGAGGCGTGTTTTTTTAATTAATAAGGGTAGATTGTTTATTCAGTAATCATAATAAAAACAAACACTTTCAAATAATGGTATTATTTAGCACTTTCCTTCATTTATGTACAACTAACTCTAAGAAATTGCTCTCCCCACTTTTAGCTACTTTTAACTTCAAATTAACAATACATTGCAATTGAAATTGAACCAAGTCAAACATAATCCTGTTAGATTATTTTGTAACCATTCCAACAATATTATGGTTCATCTATAGTTTCCATACAAGATTTCCGAGCTATCGGCATTTTAATAGAACGCTGCGTTAACGCCTGCGGTAGCGCCGGTCACGTGACCTCGCCCCGACAGAATCCTTGACAGGACTATTGAGTAGCCATTTTGAATCTGGACAGCTGAGGGGGCCGTTTTTACCTTTCAGGTACGTAACCCTAAAAAAACATGTCACTCAAACTCGTATTTCCAATAAAACCATATTTGGCTAATTGGCAATGCATCAAAACGTGTCCTATGTGTTTTGCAATACATCCAGAATTCAATTTAGTACTTCAATTAAATGAGACTTTTTTATAATATGATGCAACTTATTGGTTCGAAAAAATTGAGATATTAAACTTTAGTAAACACGACGGTATACTTAGAAAGGGGATTGGATTTAATACCAAGACAAAGATCTTATATAATCTTAATAATAACTAGATACAATCTCTAAACATCTTGGCAATTAGGTGAACTGATGAAGTTAACAAATAATTTGTAATGGTTTGTAACCTGAACCACTCTTTTTTTTCAACTGTTTTCATTTTTGTTGCAGTAATGGTGACATCTGAGACATATTTGGCTTTATAAACACTAAATAAACCTGGTTTTCTGCAACATGTTCTCTGTTTACTGTGCTAACGCCGTTTCCAACTAAGTGATTGACTCAAGGCTATGTCGTAGTTTGCGATTCAAAGTTAAAGGGTAAACACCCGTTCTTTAATAGGCAATTAGGCGGTTGTGCATACCAACGTCGCCTAAGCGATTATGTGGCCTCACACGGTGTCTCGACTCACTGTTAGCTAATCGACTAAATGATCGCTCGGATTAACTCCCTAATACAGTTTCTTGCGGAAACCGCCAATTCATGTGAGCAGGTGAAATAATGTGTTTTGTTTGGAACGAAAAGGTAAGTTTTGCCAAATTCATGATTGAATTACGTGTTTTCTTTCAGGTTCATGGTTCTGGATTCCTTACCTCAAAAGAAAAAACTGTATGGTAGGACAAAACGATATGCCTCTTTTATTTATAGACCCTTGCTAAAAAACGCTCGCCGTTGGTAGTACAGTTGTGTAAAAAAGTGTTGCCAGTGTCGGCATCGCAGCTTAAAAAATAAATAATGCAATTTTTATGCGTTCCAAAATATTTTTACATGAATATGTGGCCAATGTAGAACAACCTTTTGAATTTTGTCGATTGACTTCAAAATCACCCTGTAGATCATATACTTAAATACTATAATTAAACCAGTATGGTTACCTATTCCGGTGTCGGAAAGTAAAAAAAGTCAGTGTTATTTTTTAGGCCTACTGTAAAGTATGGTGCCGATTTTCTAAATTACAAGGCTAACAAACCTCTTTCCACAGATGTTTAATGTAATATCACCCTCAAAAGTACAAAAATAGAGTACTACGTGAGACAATAGGCCGCTGACAATAAATAATCTTCGCGCCCGCCCAAAAGGTTTATCGCGCTTGAAACAAGCTAAAAGATTGTTTTATTTATCGCCAACTTTATCCCGAACTTTATAAGGTTTTCTCTAAATCCAACCGAAGACTTTTGTTTCAGTTAAAGCTGATTCGATACGTTCTTCTTCATTTAAGTGACAACACTGATCCTGGGATCACACGCGAAAGGGATTATTTGGAGAAGTATAGGTTTATCGATACGCACGGAGTTTAAAATAGATTTCTGTTTTTTGACAGTTAGGCAGTTAGTTTATAAATTTATTTAGGCTGTAGTTACTAGAATCTAAGTTCTGTTATGTAATATAATATATATACTCATACAATGCGGGATTTTAGTCATTTCTTAAGCAGTTTAATACCAACTTTGCTATTTGATTGGACAGTTTACTCATAATTTCTATGATTCTCTACTCCAACAAAGTTTATAAGGAAACATCAATATTGCTAAGCAACTTGCGCTGACTGTACATAAATACTTTAAGCCCAGAGCTTGAAAATAAAAGCCTCCATCTAAACAACTATCAAGTACGGTATTCGTGAAGCCTAGAGAAGATATTGAATTATGTCGTAATCCGAGACCACTCAACTCTAAGGTTGACTTTGTCGAAGAGTAAGAAAACGGTTATGACGCCCTTATGGACCAGGTTTAAAAGCAAGCTTTAATGGATAAAAACGGGCGTTTTATAAACCCCGTAAAACACTTCGCGTTTTTCAAGTTTAGCTACAATGGTTTATGAATGAATGAATTAGGTTTTTTGTTGGAAAAGTGACTTGATCGAAAGTTTCATTTGTTTTACGGTGGAATTCACAAAGGCAAATCAGATCACTCACTCAACTAATTAAGCCATTAGTTTAATCGCACGCTTAACTTAAATGCTATTCACAAACGTTCATTAAGCAGTTTTCTACCGTGATCAGCTGAGCATCTTTCAAACAAACCGAAATGCCAACATTGCAAAAATAATCATTCGTTCTCGCTAACCATTTGATGGAACTATGGTTTTGTGCCTCGATTCGTTTCGTTGTTTGTCGAAATTATTGCTGGAAATGAACAATTCTTGGGTTTTTTCACAGATCTATCTCAATTTAAGATGACTGTAACGTAGCTTGATTATTAATTCGAAATTTACGCATGTTTGAACAAAAAAAATTAATAGAATAAACAAAACAATACTTTTTCATTTTTAAAACAATATTTATGTAAAAACGGAACGCAACCAAATGTCAAATATGTGTCAATCAGTCATTTTAAGAATTTAGGTTAGAATTACGTAGTAAATTAGATTTTAAATTTGTTTATTTAATTTATCTAACTACATTTCCAAGTAATTATCTGGGTTTCTGGAAGATCATCGTTACAGTCAGATCAATTGCAAGCAATTGATCTTATCAGATCTTGACTGCAGATAAAGTACCTGCAAAGACAATAACTCAAATAAAATAAGCCAAGCTGAAAATGGATAGTTTGGAACACGGGAGGCAAAAATTATGAGGAACTTTGAATATCATCAGCTTTTTGGCACCAAAACTCTCTTCGCTCGTGGTGAGTTATCTTTAAAATTGAATTTCTTAATTATTCACATCCAAAATAAGAGAAAATACTAATTCAGAGTAAAGCGTATTGATGATTGAATCAGAATCTCTTTATTTAAATAGACTTGTTACATACAAGTGCTTTCAAATCGTCAAGAACTAAATCAAACAAAAAATAAACACTTAATAATAGACTGAAATGCTATAATAGAAAGAATTAATAAATACACAGTATACAAACATGATTGAAGTAAGCTTGAAGCACCGAGATGCGCAGTGATGTCAGCCGCAATTAAAAAATGGTTTTTGTCTCTTTCATGAAACTTTGTAGGTAGCGTCACCTGAAACAAGTCAAGGTTTTTATATAGGGTAAGTTGCACCATAGTAGAAGTTAAAGTTAAAGTTTTTGTCAAATTTGGCAATTTGACGTCATTTTTGGGCCTAACCGGTAACTTTAACTGAAATTTTGATGTTTGTTACTGTTAAAGTCAGATGGTGCAACCCAACCTTAATCAATTATTATTTACGTTACTTAGTTTCTGATAAGTACCTACTCAAATTTTGAACTTCTTTAAATTCCAGAAAATTATAGGAAACACGTTTTAGCGAAAAATTTCATAAAACACTTTGGACATAATCTTGCAATTACTTTTACTAAAAAAATATTGATGTGTCGCCGGTTTTTTTAACAACAGTTTATAATGTATTTGTGGTTTTTCAGCCGGCTATGCTATTCCGGTTTGCGCCAAATCTCATCTCAGTCTTTGAATCTTCAAAATCCAATTTCTTTGCGACTTTGGTCGTTTGAGAGAAAAGAACTAAGCCAAAAAACTTTTCAAATTATTCACATACAAAATGAGGGGAAAATACTAATTCAAAGTAAAGCGTATTGATGATGAACTAAGCGTGTAGCACCGAGTGGTGAGATCTCTGGATAGATTAATTTCCAGTATATGCTAATACACTCAAGCCTGCAAGAATAAAATTGGTATTATTGCTTATGCAACGCTTTTTCAAAATATATAATTCTTAATATTTTCTAGATATAGAATAAACAAATAAGTGGAATCGCTACATAATATAAAACAAAGTCGCTTTCTCTGTCCCTATGTATGCATAAATCTTTAAAACTATGCAATTGATTTATGATGCGGTTTTTTTATAGATAACTTTGTTGCTTTTTAAAGATAGTTTTGTAAGGTATAAAAACGTCCCATTGCACCCGCGCGAAGCCAGGGAGGGTCGCTAGTCTAATATATAGAATTCTCCTGTCACGGTTTTTGTTGCGAAACTCCTCCGAAACGGCTTGACAGATTTTAATGAAATTATTTAAGTATGTTTGTTAGGTCTAATAAAAGGTCGTAATTTATTTTTTTAAACTAAAGCCGTCGCGAACGAAGTCGCATGTGGCCGCTAGTATTCTATAACATGCTACCGAAGAAACTTTACTACTTGTTGTTACAAGCGTTTTAATAAGATCTAAAGAAACTTAATACTTTATGGATGCAAATAACTTTTCGCTTCACTGACATTCTTATTCAAGCTTCAAATTCTAACTACCTACATCTTAAAAGTCTAATCCTATCCAAAGGTTCATAGGGCAAGGATCATTCTCTAAGTTCAGGTGAAGGGCACACACGGACGGCGACCCAAAGGGCGCAAAGTGGAAGATTGTCCATCTCCGTACCTGCTCGTTTCACTTTCATGGCTAGGCCGGGCAAAGGGATATTAATTATTAATACAATTTGATTTCAGACTGGTTGAAGCATCCCAGATTGCTGTTAACACGTTAGATAATTCTTTTAATTCGATACTTGTTTAATATTTGATCTCGGCCACACGCAGTCTTGTATTTGTGTTACAAATTGTTATAAATCTAGCAAATAGGTACTTAGAAATATTTTTTACAATTCTTTCAATAATCCAATCCAGTTCAGTTTACACACATACATACATAAGATCACGCGTCTTTCCCAACGAGGTAGGCAGAGACCACTTCTTTCCACTTGCTACGTTCCTGACACACACCTTCCGCCTCCTCTTCTTTCATGAGTCCTTTCATATATGCTCATAACAATCAGTTTGTCTCCGACGATATAGTCGTAATGTTTGTGTTACTACCACATTTTAATTAGTTTGTTGATTAAGAAGTTGATACCTATAGTTTATTAATATAGGACCTTCAAGATAAGATCGCGTACGAGTGTTATAACGCACGGCGACCCTTGCTCAGGTTAATTTTAATGAGGTCGGTAATGTAATTTCCATGTTGCAAACTGGATAAACTTAATCTAGCAACAACGAAGTTAGTTTAGCTATTTCAAACTTTTTTAACTCCCAGAAAGTACATAAATATTTAGATATCACGATTTCAATAAGATGGTAAACTTAACTAAATGGTTGCGACTGCTTTCGATGAAAACAAAAAGAGCAAGAAACGTTATCACGACACATACATATGACAATGACGTATGACAATGAGTAAACGACACGCTGTCACGTTGGCTTGAAATTGAGGTCCATTGGACCTGCTTCTGTAGGGCCACTTTCGTTACGCCGCGCCGGGGCCGTGTTTTCCACTTTTTTTAAAAAACAAACAGCAACAGGTACTCTGATTTGAAATACAATATGAAACACATCATTTTTTCTTTTATCTCTCTGAATCCGGATAAAAATATTAAGTAATTATTATTCGTTCAATAAAGCTTCTCATCGTTTCTTCAATAATGAGGTAATTTTATTAAATCTTATTAGTTTATCAACAAATTTCAATCGAATAATGGCAGCAAGACGAAATTTAAATATTGTCTGACATATTATTAATTAGAAGAAAAAAACTTTTCAAACTTAAAATTACCCTTTTTGTCAACGGAAAAATCTATCAAACTTTCCAACGCGCTCTCAGTGACTTACAACACAATGGTGGATCTACGGCCGCCTTGAGTGGCCTATACGAGAAGGCACACAATGTAAACTTAACCTAGCGAACAAACGCCATAAAATGCATTTTTATTGTAAATACCTACTGTCTCTCTTCTGCACTTTAAAAATCTAAAATTATGAATCCGCCCGAATGCTGAACTCGGCTCAAATACGAGTATTTTACTGATTGCATGACTTTAACGCAGTTAAATCGTTTCACACAAAACTGAATCAGACTAAAATAAATCATTTATGCAGAAACACAAAAATATTGTGGAGAAAATCACTCAAACATTGTGTTGCCCTAAATTATGTCCAGTTAGGCCTAACGTCTAGTTTGGTTTGCAGTAGCTCTAGATGAACCGCTAACGTTTTATTAATCGAAAAGTGAATGGACCTTTTTTTTCCTTTTTCCTATGTCTTTAAAAAAAGAGTCACGTTTACTTTTCGATTACCAAAACATTAGCGGTATGTACTAGCCCTAAAGGAGAGCGATTCTCGACGCACATGTCGAACGCCCCAAGGGCGAATTCGAAGGGAGATATAATTTTGGATTTCTGTAGAACTCAATGTCAGGAGTGGAACGAACTAAGCTGCAGGGAGTTTTTAAAACATTTCCATACAAATGAGGGAGAATACCATTTCAACATAAACATACCTTCACGACCATATCCCTGATGGGTTAGTCAGAGGCACACTTATTGTTGCCGTTATGGTGAACGAAACATTCAGAAACCTACATTTCGCCAAGGGAATTTCATACCATTCAATATGAATACCACTTCAAGGTGAAGCTTATAGACGATCGAAGTGAATGGATCACCTGATCACCTGAGGAGCGATCGAGATGAGATGAGATTTGACAGTATCGCTGCTTATTTTAGGGGAATAATGAATCCAGCCACAGAATTCAAGATTCTTATTTCATAACGAAGCAACGGGAAAATTAGATAGCCGCAAGTAAACAAACTTGTATTTTTTACAACATCAACTAAAAATTATAAATAAAGCGTCAAGTAACGTTCGACAATTTGCACGTATTTTACTAACTCAGCCACAAATTTTACAACTCATCATCATTTAACATTTTACAGCTTCAATGGAAGCTCCTTAAAAAGTGGAGTGTTTGAAGGAAAAAACTCTTTAAAGCTATGTAGCATATATAGAAATTGGTAAAATGGATAAATGAACACACTAAAACCTACTAAATAACTACTACTATGGCAATTCAATATACAAGTAGATTTTCATAAATAAAGTATTTCATTATGTCTGCTTGTATAATTTTGGTGCCGTATATCAATATTTAAGAACTTTATTGCTTGAATGCTGACCACAAATTCAGATGCCAAATAATAACCACCATGCTGAGTTATACATATTTAGAGTGGCTTACACAGAAGATAAATATTGGCTAAAATAATATTATTTAGATGCACGTTGATGTGGCTGACTTAGTGATTTAGAAGGCAACTTAGAGTTTTGGTGTCGAATATTGCAATTTAAAAGAAGTCTGTATAATTACTACCCTTTATTATATACTGGCGCGTTGGGAACTCGAAAAAGTTAACAGAGAATAGCCGGTGCAAACTCTATTTCCAAAACGTCAGCGAAAAAAAGTTCGATAGATTAATGGGTTCAGTATATGAAACGTCCCTTGACGTCGTGACAAGGTTGTTATCGCGTCCCATGGGAATATTTCATCATGCGCTGTCACGCAACGGGACACATTTATAAAAACCGGCCAAGTGCGTGTCTGATCACGCACAGTAAAGGGTTCTGCCCGTCACAATAACTTATCACATAAAGATCTGAAAACCAGAAAAAGACATTTGGTCATTTGGGAATCGAACTCGCATCTTTCGCAAACCGGGCGACTGCACTAACCACTGTGCTACCAAGACCAAATGTCTTTTTCTGGTTTTCAGATCTTTAGTAAAGATACTGCATGGAAAATGCTGAAACAATAATAAACATAATTTATCACAAATGTAATAACTTCATTTAAGCAATTTTACCAATTTGGTGGTAATATGATGGCTACTACGCCAGAGGTTGCAGGTTTGATCCCGCACAATTTGTCACTGCAGCTTTGGTATCCAAAGAGCGGTCTCGGTAACTTTTGTACTTTTGCGAACATCTTCGTTGGGTATTCACAAAAACCCCAAGTATAGCTTTCCATAGGGCGCTGAGCTTCTTTGAGAGGCCAACAGCCAGCGACCACGTCTGCGAGCTATAATGTATCACTGGAAACAGGAACTGTTTCTTCTTCTTCTTTCGGCTTCGGTCTTGAGGTTCTGAGGGATTAACATTTATGCAGTATATTTTTACTATCCTATCCTATCCTATCTTTTGAATAAACCCAAAGACCCACCGTGCATGGACTGCTCGAACAGTTACTCAGTGATCAACATACACGGACCGCTCTTGCAATCAGAGTCATCAGCTTGAAGCTGATAACTGCTCGTGCAGTTAACCATTTCAATGCAAGTTGTTGCTCTCGACCATTCAGTGTATGCCTGGCTACTGCTTGACCGAAATGTCAGCTGGCTGCTGGCCGCTCGAAGCAGTTGCATTTCCTTGATTGCGGTTTGTAGGAGTCGTAGTAGTGTGTAGTACAATTTGTAGTCACTGCAGCTTGATCAAATCAATCTTGACAGCTTCAAGCAGCCCAGTCATCTGAACATAGCTTGCTAAGTGTCTTTGAGTTGGTGCCCTAATCGCTTGACTCCATACATCATAAGAGGTTATTTCCTGTAGAACCCCAAAAAGCCCGCGGTTCCAAACAAACGAAATTAATACTGCCCGCATGTTTGCGCAGCCTCGTATGTACGAGCATACAATGTGTGCTGTTTTGTTTCAATTTATTACATCAACATGGATGTTAAATTACTTAGGGAAGGCAACTAATGACGTTACAAATTTGTGCATATCTGGTATAATGGCTCTGATTTCAGAAGCTCCCTAAAAGCGAGGGCTGACAGCAGGTGGTTAAATCCCCCATTTATTATTTTAAAGTTCAACAATAATACATTTTGTTTATCTCCATACGTGATAGAGAAACCGGTCGAGTGCGAGCTGGCCTCGACTGATTTTTCACTGCTCTACTATGGTATTTTTTAAAGTGGTCTTCAGAATGGCCTCACTCTACCTGATGGGTAGCAGCCGTGAGGTCCAGATATGGGGTTGACAAGCACAGTAATGGAAAACCACTTTGCTGGTCAATCTCATTTTGAAGGCCTGCCTATATGCCTTTTCACGCCTTGAACCGGGGTTGTAGGAAGAAGGAAACACATGAGCTGGAAGAGCGTTACACGTCTGGATAGCACGACACAGGAACGAATCACCAAACTTGTTTCTTATACAAAAAACAGAGCTGCTTAGGCGTGAAGAATCTTCTCACTCCGTTCAGGATTCCGAGTTTACTGGATGCAGTTATAATAACGCTCTCGATGTAGAATGAAAAATAAACTTGCCAGATGGCCAGACGGATGGACAACAAAATGTTTAAAATATTTTTTCAGTTCACAAAATATGATGGTTGGTTTATATTGGCCATAGCAACATAAATTTCCGTGATTTCAAATAAATACATTATCTCAAATTTTGGAGAAAATAACGAAGACTTTTTCCAAAAAAGTTAGCTTTCATTGACACCATAATCAATAATGTTAGTTGAATCAAACTTTGAACAAAGATCGAAATTGCAGTAATTTTCTTAAAAGTTTCGACACCTAAGATCGACACGCGGATGTCAAAATTAAATTTTTAGAGTAATAGAAAACATGAAAAAACGTTTCTTGCGTAAATATGCAATGTTAGTGAACGACATATCAAAGCGTCAAAAAAAACACACCTTTTGAACATTTACTTTGACTTTGTTTATATTCATATTTGTATACATTTTTGGGTATCATTCGATAGGTGTTACATGTTATTTTTGGTTTTGAACAGCACAAAAAATCAGCAAAATACCTTAATTTCTTGGAAACCTCGCTATGTCCGAAGGCACAGGTCTGATGGACTCGTTGAGAAACGACCACTTCATCGTATCGACGTTATTGAGAAACCGCTTCAAGTAAAGTAAAGTAAAAGTAAAGTAAAAGTAAAAAGTAAAGTAAAAATAGTATTTATTCATGTAAACTTATTAAAAAGCACTTATGACAAGTCACAACATAAAAATTAAAAAGTAATCATGTGATTCTACCACCGGTTCGGAGGTGTTGATTCTACCGAGAAGAAACCGGCAAGAAACTCGGTAGTTACTCTTTTTTAATCTTGTTTGTTTACAATAATTGCGATAACAGAGTAACAACAGTAAAGTCAAAATACATGATGTGCAGAGGAGCAGACTATTTCTGAGATGACCACAAATCCTTGTCGTTCAAGTAATCTTTTACATTGTAATAACCTCGTTTCATTAAAGTTTCTTTAATTTGCGATTTAAACTTGTGAAGGGGTAGTTCAACAAGACTTTGAGGTACTTTATTAAAGAATTTTACACATTGACCCAAAATGATTTTCCTACTTTATGAAGTCTAAGATTAGGATTTACAAGTTTGTTCTTGTTTCTTGTATTGAATTTATGACTATCACAATTCTTCTTGAAAAGGTGCAAATTTTTGCGCACGTACATTATATAAATGCTTCTCAAATGCTATAGAGTTGTTAGAACAACTTCAGACCGCTCGCAGAAGAGCTGTCAGATATGCCGTTAATTAGAAGAATAATGGAGGAGAAGAAAACCACAGAAAATAAAGTTGCTATAGGTTTACAATTGCATGCAGAGCATCGGCAAGCCGCTTGCAATTTGAATTTCTTTTGCTCCCTATATTGTAACTGATATCACTGGATGGTTCGTGCTGTATCTTGGATGCAGACCTGGGCAAAACGTTCAGTCTATCATCTGTACTATAAGTATTTGTCATAGAACTACCACAGATTCCGCTGAGCGCATCTGCCAAGCCGAGCCATCGCCGGTGCGTCCAAGCCGTTAGCCGAGCAGATCGTTAGGCCATCAAGCACATCGGGTGCGCTAGTTAAAAAGCTACAAATTGAGGTAGGCAATACATAATGTTTTATTAAATAAGTATTGCTCATCGCTTATGTGTCGTTGACTGTACACTACATTATTATGAAGTGTACATACACATACCCATTTAGGTTTTGAACCTTCCTCTTGCCAAATGACTTTTCATTGCAATAGAGCAAGGTGGAGTGACCGGAAATGGATAACCTGACCGTACCTGTATTGTATGTTAGTGTAGAATGCTCTCCATTGCCACTTATGTGTGTATGTTTTAAAAATTAAGTATGACTTTTTATGAACTCGTATAGTATGAAGTATGCAGAGTGACAGTTTGTCAAACCTTGTTTTAATGCACTTGAAAGGGATTTTCCATCTGTTATGCATTATAAGATAAGATAAGATAAGAAACACTTTGTTGCACACAAACACAACAGAGAAATTAACAAAGAAGAAAAACATTTAAGAGCCAATCTACAATTTAGGCGGTCTTATTGCTAAAAAGCAATCTCTTCCAGACAACCCTATTATTACATTATTTAAAGTACATAATTTAAATGACAATAATATTACTGGACATTATTCCACACAGGTCTAGCCTCAAATTAAACTAATTGAAGCCTGCTCATACGTCATGTTTCACTGTAGCAGGATAAATTATCCAGATTCACTGGTTGAACCGGTCGTGAACTTATGAATAGCAAATTGAAACAATCACAACTAATTACATTATTTTGGCAAAAATCAAGCAACTTTGATAGCTGCGACAAGCTCACCCTTACCGCATTAGGTCAAAATCTCTACAAGGTGTGGGGTTCATTATTCTAAAATTGTAATGATTTTTTAACGCCCTTGCGTAACGCAATCTCCAAACAAGAAAAAAAGAAAAGCAGTAATGAACTGTTCTCAACCCTTTAGCAAGTAATTAACACCTACTTCAGTAACACTTCTCTGCACTGCAAAGTCGTTAATTATGACGGAAATCGCTTCCTAAGAAACTCGCTTACCAAAGGCTGAAAACCGCAAAAACTTCATTCAAGTCAACACCAAAGCAGCAAAACAATTAAGTTTGAAGCCGACACGGAGCGTTGACTACATTGATATAAAAATCAGGATGAGACAGCAAATGTTACGAGTAAATCTCCTGTCAGCCAAAAAAGTATAGCTGTCAGCTTTACGGGTTTGAACGGAAAATTTACTAAATTGTGTAATGAAAAATACGAGGTTCCCGTGTTTGGCTAACTGGGGGATCTGGCAACATATCATAAACGGAATATATACGTCCCACTGCTGAGCCCAGGCCTCACCTCAACTATGAGGTGGAACAAGCTATACTCCAACACGCGGGCACAGTGTCGATTGTTGGAGCGGTGTAAGGTTAGATAGCAACCTCAATGTCAGATGTTTTCAAGCCGCCCTAAGGCCTCTGACTGGGCTTAACGACTGACATCTAGCGATGTCAACCGTAACCAACTGCTTGACGTGCCTTCCGAATCAAGGAGATGCCCGAAATACCCTTAACTAAATTCCGGTCGGCGTTGTCACCCATCCCATTTCCGACCCAGCGTGTGTTGCTTTACAACAGCGATCGACGCCGATCACTGTCACAACTGCACCACGGGCACCACTCATCTGATACGAGGGATTTATTTATTAATTGAGGAGAGCGTCGGGTCTCTAGGACACACCTACTTAGTGTTTATAGTCTAAATCTAAGTCAGCCCGTTCCGTCCCACTGCAGGGCAAAGGCCTCCCCTCCCAATCTCCATCCCACACGGTCTAAAGCCAATGTCACGCCACCTTCTCCTAGGCCTCCCGCGCAGCCGTTGCCCGTTTGGGACCCAGTATGTCGCTATCCCCGCCCACAGCTCTGCCGGCATGCGGCAGACGTGTCCAGCCAGGTTCCACTTGAGCTTGGCGGCTGTTTGGCCCACGTCAGCGATTCCCGTTTTGGAGCGCAATACCGAGTTTTTAATACGGTCAACGAGCTTGACCCCCAGAATACTGCGCTCCATTGCTCGCTGGCAAACCCCAAGGGCGGACTTCTGACGGTTCGTTAATGACCATGTCTGCGCTCCGTAGGTGAGGGTGGGTAGGACACACATGTCCATGAGTTTCCGCTTCAAAGAAAGAGGACTTAGTACAATTTGCAGCTAACTCTCCTTTGATGAAAACCATCGATATAAAACCAAAGCAACCCGGATAACGGCGGTACGGCTCTGACAACCCATTAGGGATATGGTCGTGAGGGTATGTTATGTTATGTTATATCTGTGCTACGTTACGAAATTGTTCCAGTTTGATGTTGCTAGGTGGCAGTCGCTTAGACTCACGGAACCTGTTCCGTGCATAGACTAGTCTGTAGGCAGTCTGATAATATTTATCACTAGCCTTGAAACACCTTTACAAAGCCCTCACTTACCCTCTGTTTAAGGTCATGAATCATCATAGCCTCTCCAATTGTCATATGTCAAGCCTGGACCTGCAGACCCTGACTGTCGATGCTTAGGCTATCAGAAAAGAAATATCAATCATCTGTCTGTATGTAAAGTGAGCATAGAAATAATGTATGATAATAGTGGTCAAAAAGGTATTGACGAATTGACAAAACCAATTTTAGTGCTAGGAGAGAATGGGGAAAATTGAGAACGGCGGGTCATTGGGAACATAGGAATATCCGAATTTCAGCAATAGCTTTCCCGCGTTACACAGATTTAGCTGACCTTTGAAGCTCCTCTCAGCACTTCAGCAATGTTTAGAGTGACAGGCTGTGCGTCTCCTGTCCTGATCTCCTGTCCCAGGTCTCAAAATATTTTTTGTATTTTTGTTACTTATTTTATTGTATGAGTATGTTTCCCTCGATGTGAACTTACATGTCTTTTTTACGTGGCGTACAGTACGCTTCAAACCGTGTGATCCTTGAAAAGGATAACTACTTCCACATAGTTTGAAGGCTAACAAAAATAGCATTTCGAGAAACAGAAGTTTTCATTGGATAAAGACAGTAGTTTTTACATACTCTTTCATTCAAAATACCTTTTAATAGGATAAATTTTCAGACAGATATAAGCAACACACGAGGCAAACTTATATACTAGCCCCTTTATTCTAAAAACGAACGCAACGCTAAAGCATAGTCTAAGCAATTGAAGTGTTATGTCACTTACTCGCAAATGGCGGTAACAAGAATGAAAGAGACAAAGCGATACAAAAGTGAAAGTTTTGTTGAAGAGCTGTTCAAGTATTTACGAATAAGTGGTTAAAAAATAGTTGCTACGCGAATCGCGATAGTGATGTGACGTAATTCAAATGATTAAGAATAAGAAGAATAAGAATAAATTTGCTGACCATAAAACATATTACTAATTAATTACAATAACGGTGGTCTCTGCACTAAGCTTGAGGCTTGGATCGCAACATACCAAAAAAATATACAAGATTTTTACCTTACAACTAATTCGAAGACACCGGTTCAGAGTCAACAAGTTTTATACAAACATTATGTAAAGAAAACAAACTAAATAACAAATTATGAGAAAATAACAAACTGTGAAAAAAATAACAAACAGCCCTAAAATTTTATAAATACCTATTTATGCATTTTTTGTGTTGTAAGGGTGTGTGTAATTACGCGGCTACATCACAGGAAACAACTTTAAAACTTCTGTGGTGTTCGACACGTTGTTAACAATTTAACCACTCAGTTCACAAGTGCCAATCAAAGTTAACCACACCTTCAAACTTAATGCCGTCCCGTAAAGTGTCTATAGAACTGAAAGTGACAGCTAAACTTTTAAGGACAGCATAACTTTCATCATCATCATGTCAGCCGAACGACGCCCACTGCTGGGCATAGGCCTCCCCCAAAGATCTCCACAACGATCGGTTCTGCGCTGTCCGCATCCAGCGGCTTCCCGCGACCTTGACAAGATCGTCGGTCCACCTTGTGGAGGGCCTGCCCACGGAACGTCATCCGGTACGCGGACGCCATTCGAGAACCTTTCCGCCCCAACGGCCATCGGTTCTCCGCGCTATGTGTCCCGCCCACTGCCACTTCAACGATGCAATCCTTCGAGCGATGTCGGTTGCCTTAGTTCTCCTGCGGATCTCATCATTTCTGATTCGATCAAGCAGGGAAACACCAGGCATCGCTCTCTCCATTGCTCGCTGGGTGACTTTGAGCCTTCTTATGAGACCCATAGTGAACGACCATGTCTCACTCCCATATGTCATTACTGGCAACACACACTGGTCAAAGACTTTCGTCTTGAGACACTGAGGAATTTCAGACGCGAATATATGCCATAACTTTGCTTGCCGTTAATTTGGGGGTAAGTTGCCTTTTCACAGTAGATAAATAGATAAATTCAATAAACTTAAGTATAACACAGAAAGGGACACCGCGGAAGATATACGCCCTTATTCCTGAAAACTGTTGTTGAAGAGCTGTTTAAGTTTTTATGAATAAGGGGGACAGACTATAACCCTCCAGCATGCCAGAAACTCTACATTTGAAATAAACTCCTCATTTGTAATGGACGCGGCTGGAGGAGGCCTTTAACCGAATGGCATTGCCTTTGTGTGAATTACTCATTATGCCCAAAGAAGAAGAGATGTCGTCCATCAAGTATGCGTGTCCGTCAAGTTTGTATTTATCTGGGTGGTTCCTATTCATATTTACAAAAAGAGGATTTAAGAACGTTAACCCGTGATCTAGTTCCCATAGGACAATATTCCCATGTATGTATGTAAGTTTGGCTCGTATCACCTTATAGTTAAGGCACTAAATACATTTTGTGGTTTAGTGTGGCTTGTGAATGAGATAAAAAGGCTTTGCATTTTATACCTCGTACCTAACTAGTAGAATAAAGGCTGAATTAATATCTTCGCAGATATACTTTTGATTTGAATGAAGTGTTTAAATTTATTCCGTTTCCATTGCAACTTCCAAAAACAATTCTACTAGTGTTGCTAAACTATCGATAGTTTGACTATAGATGGTGAAATTGAAGTTGCAATACATAAATTTATACCTCATCATCAGCCTGTTGTAGTCCACTGCTGAACATAGGCCTCTCCTTTTGCACGCCACTGCACCTATCTTGGACATTCCTATGCCAAGACTATCTGAAACTTAACTAGGTGAAAATCGTAACCATTATAAATATACGAACGCTTGCCCTGACCGGAAATCACGACCACGACTTACCTACAAAAAAGTTTAATGTACTAAATATTTCTGTTAGGGATGAGCCTTGGTGATCCTGTCACTGCCTGCCTGACTATACTTACTTTGGTTCATTAATTAACAAAGAAAAACACTTTATATCTTTTCACGTGTTTACTTTGAACTCACATATATCTTTCTGTCAAAAAACATATAGAACAAAGAAATACTAAAACATAAATCATTCCAAAAAGGATGTAAGAACCTACTATGCCAGCATCCGTCTCGCCAACAACTTCTTTATCTAGGTACTTATCACAATAAAAGCATTGATTGAAGTCAATACTTCCCATAGTATTTATCCTTGAAAGTAAAAATGGATGGACCTTAATGGATGACTCGGTTGACTGGTATAGAATGCTTTAATGTTGTGCAATACATATTTAAAAGTCATGGCGATAGTTTGACCACTTACTTTCCTCTCGATAAACAATCGAGTCGCAACACTAAAATTCTCCACTACCATCGACCATTTGCCATAGTCACCACGATTACAAAATTAGATAATGCCACTCACTAACAGTTCAAAGGGCTTTCAAGTTTGGCCTCTAGTTTTCCCGAGTTTCAACGTCTATAAGCAGCCTATAGTCCGTTCGCGTTATGAATGCTGTATGCTGTATTTCATACTTTGTCTTTCGATGTAATACGCCAACTAACCCATCAAATTCTACCTATTTGAATAGTAATAAATATCTAGGTAACTTTTTTAACAAGTTAGGTATAAAATATAGATTACGACCTAGACCTATTCTCCGAATCAACATACATACATATAAAATTTCATCAAAACCGGTTAAGCCGTTTTGGAGGAGTTTGGCAACAAACACTGTGACACGAAAATTTTATATATTAGATTTGCTACCCAGGTAGTTTTTGGAAAAATATACATTTTTTAATATTTGTATTCCTGTTCGAGGCGGGTTTTTCTTAATCCTGTTTGGGTTTGGTATAATATGAGAAGAGATGCTAGTAAAATTTTTTTTTCACGATCGAATAACAAAAAATAATTTGCATGGATAATTATTTACAAAATGGTTTTTAGGGATTCAGTTGGGCTTTCGCAAACAATTAAGCTTCGTTTTTTGTCGTCGAAACCAAACGGTGTTTTAAATTATAGGGAACATTGAAACACAAAACAATCACGGCGTTTTGTTGAGAAGCCTTGAATTAATTCACAAGACAAATCTCAGAAGAAAAACGTCAAAGTAGCTTCGAGGCGTTTTCTTGAATATTTTTAATCAAAGTTTTACATTTTAACAGTGTGCTGTTCTTGGCTACATAAGAAAGTCATTATTATTAGAATAATTTTCATAGGCTGCTAGCGAAGTTTTAAAAGATCGTTTAAAGTAAGTTAAGACTTAAAACATTTTAGTTTGAAGAAAATAATAATATAACTTCAGAGTCCTCTGGCGTAACTGATAACTCTTTAATAGGTATAGTACTTGTAATATTGCTTGAAAGTATCACTTTCACATTAATTCAACACTACTTATTAATTAGTACAAAAAGGTACCGACATAATATTATTATGTGTACTTAATTGTAATTCAAAAAAACCTATCATTAGCAAACTCAGAAGCAGCAACTCAAACCTTACTTATAAATTAATAAATATTTGTCAGTCTTCTTCTTCTTATCGTGTCGATGGCTATATTATTTTTGACCAAAACTCCGCCACCATAACGGCATGGTCGTTGGCACTCATAAGTTCCTCACGCGTACAGCTTACCGGGCACGAAGGACATGATATGAGGTGGTCCATAGTTTGTGGGGAGGCACCGCACTCGCACGCATTGTCCCCATCTGCGTAACCCCATCTGCACAGACTCTCCCTACATCTGCCAACCCGGGTCCTCAGCCTGTTCAGAGCTTTCCAAGTAAGCCATGGCAAGTCGCGGCCCCGGGGGAGACTCTCAGGAGGCCCGATGAATGGGGCGGTAGCAGGAAGCCTCTCCAGCCATAAGCTGATCCTGGCCTTTGATGGGTTGTCAGACAAAGGAAAAACAGTTTTCGCGAAGCTTCGTCGGCTTTTGAGTCTCTGGGGGACGGCCAGGTAGCTATTCATAGGATGACGGGGGTCCAGCTCCATTTTGGCTCTTTCAATAGAACAATAATTTGTCGGTAAATCTCGATAAGGGATTACGTTACCCCAATTCAAAGAAATAGTACAGTCAGCATTACAATTATATTATCAATTTATAACTTTGTCATAATGGCTGATTAGCCAGAATCTTCATCATTTCTATGACAACTGACAGTTTTACACACAAAAACAAAGACAAAGAGATTTCAAGCTGACTATATCCTGCGCAGTATGTGATGGTGCAAAGTAAATTTGATGGGTGCGTATGCTAATTATCATAATTGTTATTTTGGTTTCACCTACTTTGGGGATGACGATTTTTCTTTTTTCATATTTTTCATCTTCGTTACAATAATAGATACTTACTTACACATAAAAACTAAACAAAAAAATATTTAAATTAATTATGTTGCAGGATATAATATACGAGTATAGATATTCAGAAGGTAAAAAAATGCGGCAAAGTAGGACTACGACAAGTAGGAATAAGAGACTGAAAGTACCAAAACCAATTTGACAAAAAACACGTGCAAATAACGATCTATTCCTATCTAATACCAAAAACTAATACCAATGGTATTAGTTTGCTATCGTAAATCATTTTCTGTTCCGAACGAATACCAAATTTTAAATATTTCAATGAAGTACTTAATCTGTTGCCAACGAATACCAAAACATAACTTTTGGTACAGTCACAGACACAGTTTACTTTGCTTTTTAATATTATCATCGTAATGCAATCCTAAATCTCAACATATCACTCCGTTCCGGCATTTTTACTAACGAGCAAACTTAACTGAATTACTTGCCAATTTTTTTTACCTGCACAAAAAGGTGAGTTTGCTCTTATTGTTTTCGAATACGAAGCAACCAATCACAGTCACGCGCTGTGATAAGGAAGTCCTAAACTGTTTTATTGTTTTTGTGAAATAAACGTTATGTCAAAAAGATAAGGTCTGCTTTTCTTAGAATCATATTGTGCTTGCACAAATTATTATTATTTATTTCTATTATCTGACTCTGAGGCTGAGGCTTATGCATATTTTTTTCGTCAGTACTTTCCGTGCAGTGAGTGTGATATTTAATAAGTGAGTATTAATTTGTAATTTTATGATTTTACTATTATTTAATTAGTTGTTTGTAAAATATTGTTTACAGTTATTATGATTGTCATGCCAAGACTTTTATACCTAATTATTACTAAAAAGTTGTTTTCATAGTATTTTTTTTGTTATTTTATAATAGTTGATTATTTTTAAAAAGTTAAAAGTTGACGCTCTTGTGTGAATACTAGACTGTCCGATACAGTGGTATATTATAATTTCTAGTAAGTAAGTACATACTTTGTTTCATGTTAATCGTTGATCTGTGAGATATTCTTCAACATTTTGTAAACTAAAATATATAACTTTGATTTGTTGAAAAGCTTTATATTTAAGTATACCTATTAAGTATTATTATAATAATGAACCTAAGGTTTTCCTACTCTTCTTTAATTTGTTAAATAAGACTGATTCTGTATAAATAAACACTACTCAAAATCACATCTAAAAGCATTTTTATTACTGCCTGTACCTCATTACATTTAACGTATTTCGGGATTCGTTTATTACGAATACCACTCGTATTCGTCCGGAATAGAATATTAATTACGATTACAAACAAATACTATACTGGTATTAGTTTTTGGTATTAGATAGGAATAGGTCCAAATAACAAATGACTGCGTATTTGTATGTGACACAGTAATTGCTGTCATGTTGTGTATGTTCACGGTAAAGTATTATCGACAAAACGTGCTTCCAGTACGAATTTCCGCAATATTAAGCACTCTAAGACCAAAGCTGTTTGCAAAAGCTGGTTGCAGCGCGCGTCATTCGGGGAGTCCCCCGGGACGCGTCGCTTCGACCACGACTCGCTTGTATTAATGACGGTTGGGATCACGAAACCTTTCAGGATTAATGATTTATTGCGCTCTCGTCGACTTAGCCAACATTTTGCGTAAAGATTGCGTATGCTGTTTAGACCGCACTGAAAAAGTTTTCAACTGAAATATTGTATTCATTTATTTCAACTTTAGTCAGAAGAAACAGAGTTTTGGTGTAGGTATTAAGTCCGATAAGCAAATCTGTAAAAAAATTAAATATATAGTGTGTTTGGGAACCGGTGTCCGACCCGTTAAGGTGAAGTAATATGATCTATTTTATGAATAAATCCACCATAATTAAGCACTTTGCCCCAGTTGTTTTAAAATGGCCGCCATTTTAATTTTTTTTTCTCGGGAGTAAGGGTGGGTTATTTTAGTTTGCAATATCTGCCGATTTAGAGGTCCTACAGTCACAAAAGTGGTATCGTTGGACAGCTACAAAAGTAGGCAATAAGCTGACAAAAAAGCATTTTTTCATAACTCCCTTAAAATACCTCAAAAAAATGTTTGAACTTGTAAATTGTGATAGAATTTGTTAGTTTTTTTTCCATTTTTTTTTTTCAGAAAAACTAAACTGTCAACATACATTTATTTTTAACTTTTTGGATACCCAAAGACATCACCTAAACACTGAAGCAAAAATCAAAGTTCCAAGTAAAATAGTTTAGAAGTTGTGACAAATTGAATATCACCCTGTCATCAGAGACCCTTTGAAACGCAGGTAAAATTTGGCTTGCGAACAGGTAAAAAAAATTTTAAAACAACTGGGGCAAAGTGCTTAATTATGGTGGATTTATTCATAAAATAGATCATATTACTTCACCTTAACGGGTCGGACACCGGTTCCCAAACACACTGTAAAAATAGGAGATTTTTTATATTTTTTTAAAACAATATTACTTAAAGAAAAAAACTTAATTAAACTGAACATATTTCAATTCATTATGTTCCAGAGATAAAAAATACGAGTATGGATATTCAGGACCGCAAAAATGCGGCAAATAGGACTAAGACAAGTAGGAATAAGAGACTGAAATTACCAAAAGCAATTTGCCAAAAAACACGTAAAAGTAACAAATGACTGCGTGTTTGTAAGTGACACAGTAAATTGCTGTCATGTTGTGTGTGTTCACGGTAAAGTATTATTGACAAAACGTGCTCCCAGTACGAATTTCCGCAATATTAAGCACTCTAAGACCAAAGCCGTTTGCAAAAGCTGGTTGCAGCGCGTCATTCGGGGAGTCCCCCGGGACGCGTCGCTTCGGCCACGACTCGCTTGTATTAATGACGGTTGGGACCACGAGAACTTTCAGGATTAATGATTTATTGCGCTCTCGTCGACTCAGCCAACATTTTGCGTAAAGATGGCGTATGCTGTTTAGATCGCACTGAAAAAATAATAATAGATAAAAAATACGAGTATGGATATCTAGAGCCACAAAAATGCGGGAAAGTACGACTACGACAAGTAGGAATGAGAGGCTGAAATTACCAAAACCAATTTGACAAAAAACACGTAAAAATAACAAATGACTGCGTATTTGTATGTGACACAGTAATTACTGTCATGTTGTGTTTGTTCACGGTAAAGTATTATCGACAAAACGTGCTCCCAGTACGAATTTCCGCAATATTAAGCACTCTAAGACCAAAGCTGTTTGCAAAAGCTGGTTGCAGCGCGCGTCATTCGGGGAGTCCCCCGGGACGCGTCGCTTCGACCACGACTCGCTTGTATTAATGACGGTTGGGATCACGAAACCTTTCAGGATTAATGATTTATTGCGCTCTCGTCGACTTAGCCAACATTTTGCGTAAAGATTGCGTATGCTGTTTAGACCGCACTGAAAAAGTTTTCAACTGAAATATTGTATTCATTTATTTCAACTTTAGTCAGAAGAAACAGAGTTTTGGTGTAGGTATTAAGTCCGATAAGCAAATCTGTAAAAAAATTAAATATACAGTGTGTTTGGGAACCGGTGTCCGACCCGTTAAGGTGAAGTAATATGATCTATTTTATGAATAAATCCACCATAATTAAGCACTTTGCCCCAGTTGTTTTAAAATGGCCGCCATTTTAATTTTTTTTTCTCGGGAGTAAGGGTGGGTTATTTTAGTTTGCAATATCTGCCGATTTAGAGGTCCTACAGTCACAAAAGTGGTATCGTTGGACAGCTACAAAAGTAGGCAATAAGCTGACAAAAAAGCATTTTTTCATAACTCCCTTAAAATACCTCAAAAAAATGTTTGAACTTGTAAATTGTGATAGAATTTGTTAGTTTTTTTTCCATTTTTTTTTTTCAGAAAAACTAAACTGTCAACATACATTTATTTTTAACTTTTTGGATACCCAAAGACATCACCTAAACACTGAAGCAAAAATCAAAGTTCCAAGTAAAATAGTTTAGAAGTTGTGACAAATTGAATATCACCCTGTCATCAGAGACCCTTTGAAACGCAGGTAAAATTTGGCTTGCGAACAGGTAAAAAAAATTTTAAAACAACTGGGGCAAAGTGCTTAATTATGGTGGATTTATTCATAAAATAGATCATATTACTTCACCTTAACGGGTCGGACACCGGTTCCCAAACACACTGTAAAAATAGGAGATTTTTTATATTTTTTTAAAACAATATTACTTAAAGAAAAAAACTTAATTAAACTGAACATATTTCAATTCATTATGTTCCAGAGATAAAAAATACGAGTATGGATATTCAGGACCGCAAAAATGCGGCAAATAGGACTAAGACAAGTAGGAATAAGAGACTGAAATTACCAAAAGCAATTTGCCAAAAAACACGTAAAAGTAACAAATGACTGCGTGTTTGTAAGTGACACAGTAAATTGCTGTCATGTTGTGTGTGTTCACGGTAAAGTATTATTGACAAAACGTGCTCCCAGTACGAATTTCCGCAATATTAAGCACTCTAAGACCAAAGCCGTTTGCAAAAGCTGGTTGCAGCGCGTCATTCGGGGAGTCCCCCGGGACGCGTCGCTTCGGCCACGACTCGCTTGTATTAATGACGGTTGGGACCACGAGAACTTTCAGGATTAATGATTTATTGCGCTCTCGTCGACTCAGCCAACATTTTGCGTAAAGATAGCGTATGCTGTTTAGATCGCACTGAAAAAATAATAATAGATAAAAAATACGAGTATGGATATCTAGAGCCACAAAAATGCGGGAAAGTACGACTACGACAAGTAGGAATGAGAGGCTGAAATTACCAAAAGCAATTTGACAAAAAACACGTAAAAATAACAAATGACTGCGTATTTGTATGTGACACAGTAATTGCTGTCATGTTGTGTGTGTTCACGGTAAAGAATTATCGACAAAACGTGCTCCCAGTACAATTTTCCGGAATATTAAGTACTCTAAGACCAAAGCTGGTTGCAGCGTGTCATTCGGGGAGTCCCCCGGGACGCGTCGCTTCGACCACGACTCGCTTGTATTAATGACGGTTGGGATCACGAAACCTTTCAGGATTAATGATTTATTGCGCACTCGTCGACTCAGCCAACATTTTGCGTAAAGATGGCGTATGCTGTTTAGATCGCACTGAAAAAATAATAATAGATAAAAAATACGAGTATGGATATCTAGAGCCACAAAAATGCGGGAAAGTACGACTACGACAAGTAGGAATGAGAGGCTGAAATTACCAAAAGCAATTTGACAAAAAACACGTAAAAATAACAAATGACTGCGTATTTGTATGTGACACAGTAATTGCTGTCATGTTGTGTGTGTTCACGGTAAAGAATTATCGATAAAACGTGCTCCCAGTACAATTTTCCGGAATATTAAGTACTCTAAGACCAAAGCTGGTTGCAGCGTGTCATTCGGGGAGTCCCCCGGGACGCGTCGCTTCGGCCACGACTCGCTTGTATTAATGACGGTTGGGATCACGAGAACTTTCAGGATTAATGATTTATTGCGGATTAAAAATGTTTAGATCGCACTGAAAAAGTTGTCAACTGAAATATTGTATTGTTTTTATAAGTCCGATGAGCAAGTCTATGAAAAAATCAAATATAGAAATAGGAGAAACAAATGAGAAAGAGAAAAATAAGTTTTTTTTTTGGTTTTATTTTTGGCATGAAGATTTTTAATTTTATTCCCATTTTTGATTTTTTTTATATAATAATACTTACAAAAAAAAACTAAATAAAAATAAACATATTTCAATTAATTATGTTGCAGAGATAAAAAATACGAGTATTGATATTCAAGAGCTGCTAAAATGCGGCAAAGTAGAACTAAGGCCAGAAGGATAAAGAGACTGAAATTACCAAAATCAATTTCACAAAAAACACGTAGAAATAATAAATGTCTGTGTATTTGTATGTGACACAGTAATTGCTGTCATGTTGTGTGTGTTCACGGTAAAGTATTATCGACAAAACGTGCTCCCAGTACGAATTTCCGCAATATTAAGCACTGTAAGACCAAAGCCGTTTGCAAAAGCTGGTTGCAGCGCGTCATTCGGGGAGTCCCCCGGGACGCGTCGCTTCGGCCACGACTCGCTTGTATTAATGACGGTTGGGACCACGAGAACTTTCAGGATTAATGATTTATTGCGCTCTCGGCGACTCAGTCAACATCATTTTGCTGTTTAGGACGCACTGAAAAAGTTGTCAATTGAAATATTGTATTGTTTTTATTTCAACTTTTGTCACTATACAAAAAAACAAAAAACTTTTACTATAGGAAACAGTTGTAGGCACCCCAAGTAACATTTTATTCGGGCCTAGGTTGTAAAAAATGCCTTTTGGTTTTATATTAGTCCTAAAAAGGTTAACGTTATGCTATCTGATCATTTTAAGTACTTGAGAATGATTAGTAAGTTTTACAACTAATTGTTTATTTTTGCAACCTCGGAGCCACTGACAAGAGTTTACATTAACGTTATGTTGACTTGTGTTTCAAGAGCATATAATCCTAGGGTCTTATAGTTTTCATAAACTCCTGAATAGGTTCTAAAAAGGCTAGCAAAATGCTTAAGTTAGACCTGAAGGTTTAAATTTAAACTTTGATGCAACCATAAAGTTATGAAATGTTGAAATCGCTTATAAGCAATTTTTTAAACCCACTTTTAACCTTTAGGCTTCGGCTTTTAACCGTTAGGAATTCGTAGTGAACAACCAAACCAATAAGCTATTTTCATAATTTAAAGGCATGTTTACAGTTCTACAAGAATATTTTAAAGCTTTAAAGGCATCTCTAAAAATTATCAGTTGTCTCCGTGACTTCTCCATGAACCGATACAGGGTGATATCGAAACAACGGAGCGGAAGTTTTCAACGTAAAGTACGAAAGAATCTCTGAAGCCAATAGATTCATCTAAACTAAATATTTACTGTGTCACTGCATCTACTGTCAATCAAAATGATTTAATGTCTTATGAAACTATCTTCTAATGGGGCCTACAAGTGAAAGCTAATCTTAGATGGCGGCACCATAGCATGAACCCTTGTTCATCTGTGGCAGTGCGATAAACAATAAAAATTGCCCCATTTCTTAATAATTCCCCACCTTTAAACATGTATTCCACTTGTAAAATAAGAAGCAAGTTGAAAGAAGAACTAAGAAAAAGAGGCGCCTCTTTCCGTGGAAGGAAAGCAGCCCTAATTAAATGGAAATTTGTGTTCCATGAATTCCTTCTTATTTTTTCAATTTAAGGTCTTGGAACTTGCTTTTAAGTTTATTAAATGTTAGACTAGCCAGTGTGTAACCATTTTATCATTTAGTAGTAGTAGTAGTGTCATTAGTAGTAATGAAAACACGAAACTTCATACTACCTAGTTTTAAAGAGTTTGAGGTATTATAATAGAAGGCTCGAACTTTACTCTCCTTATTGCTTTGGGCCACATTTTTTAAGTTGCTCATCACGGGGAAACTAGTGGCTTCTAGTTTCTTTGCAATTTGGAACACATCACCCGGGAATTTGTGTGTTATTCGTCCTCAATTATGAATTCTCTACAAAATTCATACAAAAACGTCTTTGTTATTGGTCTTTGCTCTACTAGCGCCACTTTGATAGTTGCACGAACCATTGTCAGACATAAAATGCAAACTGATCAGGGTTTCATGCAATGATTATACTGTGTTTATTCCACTACTTTATGCCCATAAAAATAAATTCTTTTGAAAGAATTCTCATAATCTTTTTATTCATAAATATTATCATAATAAAGCTTAATAATCACTTTAACACCACAAATACAGCCTGTATAAGCTGTTTGTGCTCGGGCGCGGCGGGGAAGTCTTGAACTACTCTTGGGAATAACCTTATAGCTAAATATTATAACGGAAAAAGCTTTGTAATCTTAATTAGCTCCGCACATTTACCTTTAGCTCTTATTTTGGACAAAATTAAGAGCTACCAGCTATTACAGTTCTGGAAAGGTTATTCTTAGGTTAGTCTAATGCTTTCTAATAATTTCTTTACGCCGGCCATATTTTTTTCACTGAAATAAAAAAAAAACTAACCAAAAAGCAATATTTTCATTCATTAAGCCAACATTAGGTATCGTGTGCTATACAGTTTAAAATAAATGTTTTTCAAATAAACTAAAGCTTTATTTCTAATGCGATTACCTAATTTCATAATTATTTTTTTCATTGAAAAATCTTCGAAATTCTAAACTTACGAAAGGCCCGTTTCGTATACAGCACTATTAACCTAAAGTTTCACGATGAAGTGCCGGCCGCACGTTTTTTTTCCATTTATCCTGACTTTACTTTTAATTTTTAACACTGCCATTTTGTAATTTGGTATAACGGTAGGATGGCGCCATTAAAAAATTGTTTCAAGTCCACAATGGATGTTTCTGTGTAAAAAAATCTTACGCAGAAACATTTTAAAACCCGAGAGTCCTGGAAAGGTATGTATTCATGTCTATGGAAAACGTTTTAGGTTGTGATAGGGTTAAATCAAGTTACTAATTGAGAGCTTAAAGGCTTCCTTACAAGGTTATATTAACGTTAAATTATAGTTGTGAAGGTTATATTTAGGTTCTGTGCAAATACTTCGAAAGGTTCTGGATTTGAGCTTCAGGTTTGGCTGTAGCTCTCCGAATGGTTCTGAAACGTGGGCCCTTTTTGCACACAGGAGGTTAATATAAGGTTAATTTAACGTTACTGAGCCTAGTAAGACTTACGAGAAAATTTCCATACAAAGGTTTTAGAACCTTTTCAAAACCTTTTTAAAACCCAAAATGTTACTTGGGACATCCAATTTTACAATAAATTAATAAAAAAGAATAACACTGTTTAATGTGGCGGTTATTGTGACAGTTTTGCAAATGGCACCGACACTAGACAGTCTGTTTTGCAGGTGCCGGGAAGATTTAATAATAATACTTGGCCTCGGGATCAGTTTGTGGTATATTGTGTTGTGTAGGAAGAAACAGGGTTTTGGTGTAAGTAATAAATTCAATGAGCAAGTCTGTGAAAAATTTAAATGTAGAAATAGGCAAAACAATAAGAAAGAAATAAATGAAAAACATTATATCGTTAAAAATCGCTAAAAACGGGATTGCTACCATGTACCTTTTTTGTCTTGAGTTTCCGAAATTTCGGCACTGTTACAAGCGCCATGGTCACGGAGTAACTGGAGATCTTGCGGGTGAGCTGTTATTGGCTGACATATCGGTCTACTCTCCTTCGAATTCTTTTATTAGTGACCAGGAAAGTTTAAAGAAATATATTACATCGTTTGGCCCTTAATCAATAATCGGTTATTATGGCTTTTTTTTATAATCAGTCATTCTTCATTATTTTGCACCGCCTACATCATTTATGTTTCACCCAATAAATGACAGGTGGATGACGCATTTAGCATTAAGTCAGCCTTTCGTACTAGTTTGGGCATTAAAGATAAAATAAATGAATAAACACAGGGTGTAAATTGATTTCTAAGGAATTTTATTTATTTATACATACATACCATTACGACCATATACCTAACGGTTAGTTAGAGGCCCACTGATTGTTTCCGTCATGGTGAACGAAACATTCAGAAGCCCACATTTTGCCTAGGGAGTTTGAACCCAACGTGGTAAGGGGCGAGCCTACCGCCGTCATCCGGGTTGCTTTGGTTTTACTTAATTGTAACTCAAAGTAGTTGTTTATTGTGCTTTCTATCTTACTTAGTTATTTACTTATAACTTATTTCACTGTGCAGGTGTATATTGTCAGATTCATCAAGCCGCCCTGAGGCATGCAATTAAGCTACACGACTGACATCTAGCTACGTCAGACGAGACAAATTGTTAAACGTGCCTTCCAAAGCACGTAGATGCCTGAAAAGTATCTACATCACTGTCACCCATCCCACTGTAACAAAGCTTAACGTTATAAATAAACAAATGAAATCGCCTAAATTGTAGCATCTGTTTTTTGAAAAAAACACAATCAACAGCCTAGATGTGTTTTACTACTTAGCACAGGCTTCATATCAACTGTATGGAAGTACAAAATATATCACTAACATAATATATGAGTTGGTGCTCTAACATGTCGTCATATCGAATTTTGGTAAATTTCGGTAATATTTGCGTAGTCCCGTAAGACGCGGTCGCTTCAGCTGCTACTCACTTTCCTTCATCTTATCTTATTTGAATTATCTTATTAGGTTAAAATATGTGTATCTTATTTTAATTGGTAAATGCCAGAGATACCTGAGTCACACCGTAGGACGCAGCTGCTTCAGCTGCTACTACCTTGTGTTCATCTTATCTTAATTGATCAATTTTTACCGCAATATTGTTACAGCTTCGGCAACCTCTTAATAGTTCCGCAGGATGTGGCCATTTGAGCCGATACTCAAATTCATTGTAAATCTCATCTTATTCTGATTGCTTAATGTCGGTAGCATCTGTAAGGGCCTTTATAATGCAGATTCTTCCGCTTAAACAGCTACTTACTCGAGTTTATCTTATCTTAATTAGTTAATTTTACAGCTCAGTTGCAGTATCGGCGAAATCCGTATGTCAGGCACGCACTAATTGTCTCGTCTTATCTTAATTATTTAACGTCTATACCGCCCCGTGTGATGCAACCGCTTGAGCTGCTTACTTGAGTTTATCTTAACTTAATTGGTTTACGTTACAGCACAATCCTGTTGCAGATTCGGCGACATCTGCGCAGTCCCGTAGGAAGCCGCTACTCACTTGTATTAATGACGGCTGGGATCGAGAGAGCGTTCAGAATTAGTCACTTAATGCGCTTTTGCAAGCTCCGAGCTACATCTCGAGTGGAGTCAAGTGGCTTAGTTTACGTTCGGTAAGATAAGATAATTTATCCGTAACTATCTATTTGTTTACTGTTTAACGTAAGCCTTTTTACAAAAGCAACAAACAATAAAGTTGTTAATAGATTATTTGATTTTAGGATAAGACATTACCAAACCTGACTGCCAGGTGTTGTAAACCAGGAAAAATCGGCCGTTTTGTTATGATCTCGGTAGCACAGTGGTGAGTGCAGTCGCCCGGTTTGCGAAAGATGCGGGTTCGATTCCTGCCTTATGCCAAGACGACCAAATATATTTTTCTGGTTTTCAGATCTTTAGTGAAGATACTGCATGGAACATGCTAAAAACAATAATAACCAATTTGAACATAGACAATGTTGATAATATTCGGTCAATTTGAAAGCTCACATAAATCTGACTCTTTCTAAATGTCATGGAATAACTATCTGACTGTTCGGACCATAACATACCACTGGTATGGACTAATTCGGTAGGTATCGGAGAATTGATTATAGACATAATCACGTTGATTACTTCGAGAGATTCTCCGATTATCTGAAGTATTGGTAACAATACTCTGTTGCTCCGCAACGCTGATGCGAAGGCGGTAAGGTTTCCGAAAATTCATACACAAACCTCTTCTTGGGATACTCATTGTTAGCTTTACTAATTTTATAACTGGTTTTAACGATAGTGTTCGCTGTTTGTATACAATCGTATATATCCTACTAATATTATAAATGCATGTGCCGTGTTGCTCTTTCACGTGAAAACTACTGAATACTACAACATAACATACATACATATTAATGTTGCTGAATGGGACATACCCCCAAAATTCACAAACACTAATCAACGTTGAGCATCCCTCAGTCAGAAGTATAGGTGTCCCTTTCAGTTCTATTGACACTTCACAGGACAGCATGACCTGAATGATAGTTTTATAAATGTTTGTTTAATTCCATTTCATGCTATAGGTTTGTCTGGTGGATGATAATGATTGCGATGATAAAATTACTTAATCTTATACTACAAAGTTGTTTTTGATAAGCAAACAATAAAAATGTGCTATATCTTTGAGTGGCATGTAAATGGCGGTGAGACAAGCTCGCCAAAGCTGTGTTTTGATATAATAATGATTAATAACAAAACGTACTTCTACCTCTGAAAAAATGGGACAGAAATGAATTAACCCCGCTTTTCATTGGTCATGCTACCTTGGCGAAATTGTACACATGATTGATAATGGTGAGACGTTACATTATTTACAAAAGTCATGTGATTTTCGTGAAAATGGGGATATGTTAAGAAAATCTTATTAAAACCGGCTGTTACAGGTTACAAGGCGAGAAATATCGTGTGGGAAATAAAGCTGTTATTAAGTTAATCGAATTATGAATTTCGTTTAGATTTTCGTTTTCGGTTTCTACTCGTAATTGAATTAGCTAATAACGTTATGAAAATTCGAATAATATGATTCATTTTCGAATTGTAAATAAAAGAATACGGTTTTTACGCTAAAGAATGAAAATAACTAGAGATATAAACTACGGTAAAAACTAATAGTTTACCTGTATTTGCCCGACGTTTTGGCGACAATTGCATGTGCCGTAGTCAGAAGCGGACTGAAAAATACAGGTAAAATAGAAGTTTCTACCGTAGTTTATATGTTGCAGAAAACCCGGTTATTTAGTGTTTATATAGTGAAAAATACAACAAGAAAGTTTAAAAAAAGTATAATATTGTTTTTTTAGGGCATGAGAAACACGCCCCGCTGAAAATATGTACCAAGCGACAAAGATGTATTGTCATTTGACTTGTTGCCATCTGCCTGCAACAAACGCCATCCAATTGTCAACTGTAAAGTTAATTTCCTGCAAAATATTCTGCACTGGAAAATAATCTTCAGAATAAATTACAGTGAAATGTGCGCGTCATAAGTTAATCAGGTCAACAAAATGTCTGATTCAATTTCGAAAGGTTTGTCCTAAATGCCCACGATGCCACAAACAAGTATCTATCGCGGTTAATTTGTAAAGTCCACTAATAGCCGTCGTTATACAATGATGTTCAATAATTTATGTGCATTTTGACGAACAATGTCGCTTCTGGATCACTCACGTTGAATGTAACAATGACGATTTGGAACGTGAGTTTGCTGGCCCTTATCTTGTTTTCATGTATTTTGCTTAAATACGATTTTGAGGCCACGAGTCAAAATGACATTCAAATTCATTGGTGGCGCTTCCTCTATGTCACCGGATGGCATAATGTTCATGGTCAGCGCCACTGAACTTAAAAGTTAATTCCTACAAAATATTCTACACTGGAAAAGGCTAGCGCTCAGAACAATTACAGCTAAGTGTCGCGCCATAAATAATCAGATCAACAAAACGGCGGGTTAAATTTTAGTTCTAAATGCCCACAATGCCAGTCGAAAATGCCCATTATGACAAACAAGTTTAGTATCCATCGCGGTTAATTTGTTAAGTCCACCAATTTATAGCCGTCGTTATACAACGATGTTCAGTAATTTATGTGCATTTTGACGAAATATTTCACTTCTGCATCCCGCTTGTAATGTTACAATGATGGTTTGTAACGTAAGTTTGGTGGCGTTTTTGTTGCAAACCGTTCTATGTGTATTTATCTAGTTTAACTTTTAAGTACGTTTTGTTTTGATAATCTTTGATTTTGACAATAAATTGTAGGTGTCACTTTTGCTATCATCTTTAAGCATGTGTTCACTTTGATTACCCGTATTTCTAGTCTTACTTCAACATTTTGTTACGTGGTTACACAGAAAAATTGACTAGGTAACTCGGGTTTTGGTCAGCAAAATATGGTTGCCTCCAATTTTCGATGTCAATTTCCGAAAATCGTAAAGAACAGCCTTTTTAATACAAATTACGCTATTGCATCAGCAATGCTGATGGCGGTGAAATAAAACATTAAACAATATTTTTGGGTAAAAAATATCACGGAACATAAACACTACAGAAATGTAGTGTTACTGTAAAAGCACGAACTACGGTCAATTCTAAGATTTTCCAGTGAAACCTAGTCTTTATGTTGATGTCTTATTGATAAAATTCCGAACAAGTATGTGATTAGTACTTTCACCATTACTTGGTAAATCTTAGGATTTACATCAAAGCACGGTAAATGTTGAAGAAAATATGTACTAACGACTACCTTACGGTACGCGCCGACTACCTTACGGTAGTCGGCGCGTAAGTCTTCAGGATTACTTCGTAATTTTAAATGTACTTTGTGAAACTTTTGCTTACGGTAAAAGCCCGAAAAACATCGTACGTTCATAATACCTTGCATTCACCATCTCAAATCCTAAGATTCAGGGAGAACCTGAGATTGACTTGTATACGGGCATCACATCAATTTTATCGACGTTTTCATAGAAATAATAAAAATGCTGTCAAAATCAGTTTGACAAAGTTGAGCACTAAAGTGCTAAGATACTTTTGTCGCTGACTGTACCTCGGACTATTCAGCTAAGATAATTAAAGGCAATGTTTTTCTTCAACGTAGCGTAACTTACTCATGAAACATCCACGAAGGGTAATTAGCAACATTTTTATATTTAAATAACTAGAAGACATATTACTCTTAGTAAAAGGAATAGACTTCCTTGAAGTTTTGCTTACTCAGAAAAACTTTGAAATTCTGTACCAAGTAAGTGCCACAATTTTTCATTTAAAATGAGAAAAACAGTTCCCAGTGCACCCACAACTGCAGATTCAAACTTTTCTCTGTCCATTATCTTTCTACTTTGTTAGGTTCTTTGGGGAAATTCGTTTCTATTTCTCAATTTCTCATCGTGATGTACTATGAAGCAAGAAAAAAGGTATTAGCTTTACAACAGTCGCAAGAAGTGTTGCTGTATGTATAGTGATAGAGATGAAAAGACTCATAACAGCTTTTTGTATACCATAACATAATAAAAACTGTCTCACGTCTCACTGTAGAGTACAGGCCTAACCTCACCCATGAGGTGGCACGAGCCGTACTCCAACACGCTGGCTGAGTGCAGGTTGTTAGGTTAGTGATAAACCTAAGTGTCAGATCAGAAGCCCTCTTAAGGTTTCCGACTATGCTTAGCGACTAACATCGACGTCAATCGGAACCAACAGCTACTTTCCGAAGCACGTCGATTCCTGAAAAAAACAAAGTTTCATTAGTTTCCATTCAGTAGTTTTTATTTGAAAGAGTAACATGGCACATCCACACATACAAACTTTCACATTTATAATATTAGTAAGATTATCCGATTAAAATTGTTAACCAGGCGGCCGCCGCAGGAAATCGTCCATTTGTACTTGAGTACGTAGTTACGAAAATTCTTCAATGACAGCTGATTTGGCCGCCAAATATAGAGTTGCCCGCCCATAACAAAAAGAATGTGGGAGGGAGATAGACATACATGTAAACATGAATCTGACAAGGACTGTATGTGAGTTGTGTGGATGCCGCGAAATAATTATAACTTCTTAATACTGTACAGTTGTTAACCAAAGGCAACGATATACATAAATTGAAGGCATAAAAACTAAACACGAGCCAAAATTAAGGTCAATAATTCAGTTTTAATGAGGAAAACGGTGTCTTGATAATAGTTATTAATATGGAACCGAAAGTAACTCGGCACGGTCAAGTGGTCCGTAAAAGCAGTTTGCGGTAACTTTTTAATACAGACGGCTCCTGCAAAACGAATTAAAACCTTAAATTTAAAAGCCAGAACGAGTCCAACTTAATTAACTCAAGTGCCTGGACTTCCTGGGAGTGTAATAATATTCCTAGCATTTATAACTACAGGGCTGTTGAACAGATACCTTATTTATTTGGAGGGTTATGTTCACGGTCAGCTAAACATGACAATATGTGAACAACAAAATTTCGATAAATAACGATTAATAAAAAAAGGAAGTAAGTAGTTTGTATACAATTAAGCGTGTTTTAAAAAAAGAAAAATTAAATAAGGTAAGACAAAATTATAAGGTATGACATCGGGGCCTTCAAGAAAAGAGCGTATTCCTTTTTGAAAGGCAAGCAACGCATCTCGTGACACCTATGGTGTTGCAGTTGTCCATGGGCAGAGGTGATTACTTTCCATCAGGTGACCCTCTATAAACAAAAGGAAAATTAAATAAATAAACGAGCGTGAGCTTCGCGTCGTGGCCTAAGAGGTGAAATACTCTGGCTCGGAATCCGGTGGCCCCCCATATCAAATCTGGCCGGAACACACCTTCTTTGTGTTCATTGTACAATTTGCGTCTAACTCTCCGGTGATGGAAATAAATTAAGATATAAAACCCAAGCAAACCGGACAACGGCGGTAGGCTCGCCCCTTTCCACGTTGGGTTAAAATTCCTTCGGCGAAATGTGGGCTTTTGAATGTTCCGTAAACCATGACGGCAACAAACAGTGTGCCTCTGACTAACCGATTAGGGATATGGTCGTTGGTGAGGCTATGTATGTAAATAAATAAAATTATGAGGATTTACGAATCATAGACACATTCCTCTCAGTTATTGAACACCCATTAGACCTTAGTTATTATACTGATAAATACTGCTCAAATAATAATCGGTCCGATCGTTTTCGGTGATGATGACCACTTTGAGTATCAGTCAGTCTGACAAGCAAATCAAACATCTTTGATGATGATTTGATCAGTTACAGCTGATATTTTTTGGGTTGCGGACTTTGCACAGGTGGTTCCGTTGGTTTTCTGCCTGTTACGTGCTGAACTGAAAATATTTAAAAATGTTAAGCTTATCTGGGGCACGAGTTTTGGCTTCTAACTTAATTATACAGGTCGCTCTCAATTACATGAGATTTCATACACTTACCTCGAGGTAATTATTTTTCGGTGTAGGGTAGGTACATGATTTATTTGGTCCATAATTAACTGTGACCCTTGCTAAACTCCGCGATTTCCACGGACCCCTCGCTTAACGGCTTTTGTGGAAATATTTAAGTAACAAAAACAAGACCAACAGAGACCCCTCAATGTTTTATTCACGGCGCTCATCTAATTAGACTAATTAAATGTATGTAAAAAACGGTCTGTGGACAAATGCTTCGGTTTTGTTGTTCATTTTCATATCCTCAGTAGCTTTGCGAGCAAAAACGACAAGTTTCACCAAACTCACCAACCTCAATAACAACTAAGAAAAAATGCGGAATACATAGTTGATACTAATTATTTTCATCTATCAAAAACTTTTCATACTTAGAATCACAAAAAGTTTTAGGACGCATTTTTGCACAAAGATTTTTAGAAGTAAGCTTGTACCAGTCGGGTTCACGCACCAAGGGCTTCGTGGCTCAAATTGTTTCAAAAACAAAATTGGTTAGAAAATACTTATTGTTCAATTTATTCCTTCTGTAAATTGCAAGGAAATCTTATGATTGATTTGGTAATCTTTAATTTATCTATTTCTGGCCAGATGTCCATGGAAATTCAGTGCTGGGCTATGAACGTGGATCGTGTTCTCATGTAAGTTAGTTAGTTTTAGTTCTTCAGTCTTTGCCACGGCAAGCCTGCAGTGTCCCCTCTTAAGCCTTACAAAATAAAATTTATAAAACAACATAATATCATGCGGTCACGACTAAATCGTAAACGGGGGTCAGAGAGACGAACACACGTGGACGGAACATCCAGAAGTTGACACTTTGCTCAGATAATTTGAACCTAATGTAGTTAAAGGCGAGACTATCACCATGTTGTTTTTTTTTAAGTTATGTACGCAAAGAGTTTGTATACTTTGTATTTTTTTTTATAGTGGCCTTTAAGATGACCTCACTCCACCTGATGGGAAGCAGTCGTGAGGTCCAGATATGGGGTTGACAAGCACAGTAATTTAGAACTACTTTGCTGGTCAATCTCATTTTGAAGGCCTGCATAAATGTCTTTTCACGCCCCGCTTAAAAAACCCGGGATTGTAGGAAGAAGGAAACACATGCGCTGGAAGAGCGCATTAAATCGCAAATTTAAAACTAAACATGCTTTTTCGTTGAATTTGCTTATACTTTCGTGTGGCCATCTGGTGTCTGATCGAGGAATGACAAATAGCACTTAAAAGAACACTGTGCATACTTACCTACATCGGCGTTGTAGGTATTATGATGTAAACACATTGTAGCGCGTTCAGTATTAGATCGGCCAATCTCTACCAAGTACGTACACGTAAGGGAGCACGAACAAAAAAACTAATAACAAAAGGGGGCTAAACAAATAAAGCAGAACTTTCAAACTATTATTAAAGAAAACGCTCTTACAGCACATGTACTTCCTGCTTCCTGTAATCCCGGGTTCTTGATGAGGGGCGTGAATGATGAAAACGACCGGCTCAGTTGGAACACTAGGCTAACTGTACTTGTCCACCTGTCAACCCCATGTTGCCCTCACAACCTGTGAGGACCTCAAAGCTGCTTCCCGTGAGGTGGAGTGAGGTTGCCTTCCAAGTCAAAAAGAAAATGACATGCATCATCATCATCGTCAGTCATTCATTAGTATAACAGGTTTTCTTCACGAGCTTGGCAAACCCCACATCCGGCCAATTGCTAGGACCATACCGTACCATAAAACCATGTGCCGAATATTTCGTCTGTTCGAGTTTCAGCACAAAATGTACACGTTTCGTATAACAAAACGACAACCCATATTTTCCGAAGTAAAAATACAGGAACGGGTCAACATTATTATTCGTTGCCCAGTAGACCGAGCGAGTTGAAGTGGACCCAAAGAAAACTTCTGTAGCATGTGTTCTTGTTGAGAATCTCATCTCTTTCCTGGAACCTACGTCACCGTACCTACTAAATAAGGCTTGAAATATCAGTCAAGAAAGTCATTTCAAATTATGAGCATAAAAATACAAAATTTAACAGAATGGTAAAAATAAGCATCGTTAGAAAGAAAATCTCTGCAAATAAGTTCCAATTCTTTGAGTTAAAAAGTTTTTGAAGATTCTGCTTGTTTATGATTTGGGAAGCTCGCAGTCTATTTTTATTTAACCATTTCTTCAGGGGTCAGTTTTTAGTATTTTTAAAATATAACTTAAAAATCACCATCGTGTCTAATTGTTATGTACGAATTAAATGGTTTGAGTACAGTTGAGTGGCGTGTTAGAGAATATGATACAAACTTATCCATACGTCGTCGTTCACTAGGGTCTCATAAGAAGGGTCAAGATCACCCAGCGAGCAATGGAGAGAGCGATACTTGGTATTTTTTTGCTCGATGGAGTCAGAAATGATGAGATCCGCAGGAGAACTAAAGGCAACCGACATCGCACGAAGGATTGCATCGTTGAATTGGCAGTGGGCGGGACACACAGCGCGAATAACAGATGGCCTTTGGAGCGGAGAGGTTCTCGAATGGCGACCGCTTAGCGGACCTCGTTCCATGGGCAGGCTCCTTACAAGGTGGACCGACGATCTGGTAAAGGTTGTGGGAAGGTGCTTGATGCGGACAAAGCAGGACCGATCGTTGTGGAGATCCTTGGAAGAGGCCTAAGCCGTCGTCGTTCTGCTGACATAATTATTTGTGGTTTGGATTGTGTTAATTCCATTATATACTTGTTAACTTATTATTTATTTCTTTTTAATGTAATTTTCTGTAGACCGGTAATCAACTATTAATTAAATATTATCATTAACATAGAGTTAATCTTCATAAACAGAGCTTGATGGAAAATAAACGCAATTCATTACAGAGATTTGAGTTATTAAATAATTAGTGAAACTTTTCAACTGAATACAAACTGGCACTAGTAATTATATGTAAGGAAAATAAAACCTAAATACTACGTTAACGTGTACAGTCCTCGTAGCCACAGTACACAGAGAACAGTAAAATATCTACATACAAACGTGCCAAACGTCTGTCGCTTGCAGTGTGTGTATATACAAATTACCTAAAAATTTTAAAACTAGTTTTAACAATGATATTTTATTAAATATCTATTGTAAATTGTATTCTTGTGTGCAAACAAATAAATAATAAATAAAAGGAGGTGAGTGAATACTGTTTTTTACGGCATTTTCTACATTGATCCCAATCACTGAGTTGACAATATTCATGCATAGGTATACACTCTCTTCGTTAAAGTGAAGTTGATATTGTGCTCTCTCTTAGTTCTATTATTTTTACCCCATTATTAGTAGGTACTAAAAACTACAGCAAAAACAAGTAAAAAGCGACATCAATCGGTCCCATCACAAAGCCCGTTGTTTCTGTTTATTTGTTCAGCAAAAATCCAAACAAAAAGTTTTTCATTAACTTAGATTGCCAGCCGATCTATCGAAACAAATTTTAGTTTCGGGGGATTGTTTGCAAGCACCATTCGGTACAATACTCACTTGGACTATATATTCGGACGAGAGGAAAACGACTTTAACGTCCCTACAAAGTGGGGGTTGGGGAAGTACCGCGCACCGACCTTTCAACGGGAAAGTATGCAACGTCCGCCACGAGTGTAGGTTTCACGAATTGGATGTTTGTGGACTGGAAAAAAAACCAATTAAATAAGGTAGCAGAGTACACTTTCGTTTGTTCTTTTTGGTTGAGCACTTCTTATGTTCTTTATTTAACTCGTTCACAGTACAATGAGTGAATGAGTGAGAGTGTGCTCACGTCCCGCTATCATAGTAATACGCCCGGGTGTCTTTAAGGGTTCAAAGCTGCTGGACCAATTTTCATGGTTTTGGATTGGTTGCGTTTGTTTGTTTTAAAATAGGATAAGGAATAAAAAACTCCTAGAAAAATACTATAATATTTAACCAATTACACCGGCTGTACTCTACACATTTTCTTGACTCTCAAATATTGGCTTTATTGAACTGTCACAGTCCAGCATTTGAAAAAACGACATCTGTTAAAGAAGGCTAGTGTTTGGTTTGACAACCGTCTTGGTGTAATTGTTGAGAAGTCGGCTACTACAGCAAAGGTCGCGGGTTCGATCCCCGCACAGTACAAACATTTGTGTGCATGAACAAATGACTATAATTAGGTTTACCCTTGTTTGATCGAACAACGTTTGATATAATATTACTAAATCGAACAACGTTTGAGAAAATCATCACTTTGTATAATATCATTTGATAGAATTTTCAGTTCGTCGAATGTTTATTTGCTATAACAACGTTTGCACTAATGATCAAAAGGTAGAATGTTCATTTGATGTAATTTTCAGATGGTATAACATGCCAAGCAGCATGTAATGAGGCAAGTCGTTTTTTGGGTTTAAAAAAAAAAATACCACGAAGGTTTAAGGCGGGAGCTACGCTCCGCTTCGCTCCCGCCTTAAACCTTCTAACCTAATCTAACCGAGTCGGTTCCGCCCAAACTATAGTATAGGGCAGTGACGAAATTCGATAATATGAAATTAGTTCAAATGAAATTCGTTCAAACAAATAATTACATCAAATAAAAATTTACCAATTAAATATTCGGTCAAATGAATAATTCTCCGAACTGATTTTATTGCAACTGAAATTCGACCAACTGATTTTCGACGTAACGATGTTCGATCAAACAAGGGTGAACCCTATAATTAGCCCACTTGGGACTAAATGGCGCTGTGTGGAATAATGTCCGAGGATTTCCGAGGATACCAGAAATGTAAAATGAATTCTTGATATCTATGTTAGACGTGTTTGTGTACATGACGTCTATTCATGAATTGAAAACAAAACGCCACTGTTAAATCCAGGCCATTGTATTTCTACTGATTGGTTGTTCGTTAAATTACAAAATACTACTGTTACTTTTATCAAATTAATATATACAATTTGTCGTTTGAAAATTGCTTCTATAACAAATAAAACGAGAGATGAATTGAATCGGAAGGCAACCCTAATCCGAACATGGATTGAATTCCTAATGGCAACAGTTCTGCTTGGCGAAACCTAATTTAATATTGGGTTTGTCCCATATTTTGGTTGCTAAGGAAAATTATAATCCGGCTGTTGTATATTGTCACTTAATACTGAGCAGATGGCGAAGCAGGTGTATTCTCTTGTGGTCTCGTAAAATAATCGCAGTTTATAATCCATCGCCAGGGCTGCGGGATGCAGAGGCAACGCCTGGAAATATACTTTTGCTAAATTTTATAGAAAAAGTTTAAGTATTCGTGGCTGAGTTTAGTCTCTAAGTTGAGGTGCCCGTGGTGCAGTTGTGATAGTGATCGGCGACGATCGCTGTTGTTAAGCATCACACGCGGGGTCGGAAATGGGATGGGTGACCACCCCGACCAAAATTTAGTGATGTGTATTTCGGGCATCTCCGTGCTTAGGAAGGCACGATAAGCAGTTGGCCCCGGTTGACGTCGCTAGATGTCAGTCGTTAAGCCTAGTCTGAGGCCTTAGGGCGGCTCGATAGCATCTGACATTAAGGTTGCTCACTGACCTTACACCCCTCCAACAATCCGCACTGAGCCCGCGTGTTGGAGTATGGCTCGTTCCACCTCATAGTTGAGGTGAGGCCTGTGCCCAGCAGTGGGACGTATTTAGGCCGTTTGTGTTTATCCGTGGCTAAGTCACGGTTGTAAAACAACTCACGCTAGTTCAGAAACGGGACGGTCACCACCCCGGCCGAAAGGTGATGTATTTATGGAGCATCTCTGTGCTAGTTGTCAATGGTAAGCGTTAAGACTAGTCGCAGCCCTAAGGCGACTTATCGCATCTGAGTCAGCGTGTTGGAGTGTGGCTAGCGACACCTCATAGTGTTGAGGCATGTGCCCAGTATTGGTATTAAAGGCTGTTGTAAGGTTTCTTTTTTGTAAAGAAAACCCAACATTACATATTGAACTAATTTATTTATTAAGTACCTGTCTCCGTTTTATTATTATTTTATTAATTAAAACAAACAATTCTTTAAGATTTTCTCTACCGTCTGTTCATGTTAATTATTAACAAGCTTTACGTTCAATGAAAAATAAATCTGCTGAATGTGAAAACATACTCGTATGAACGTTCTTGCATTAATGAATGTGTGATGATGGTGGCCTAAGAGTGAGCGATTCGATACAAGTTTGGATATTATTAATTAAAAACAAATACCAAAAACAGTTCAGTAGTAAAACAATTTTCAGTGAAGTATTCGCTAAAGAAATCATGAATAAAATGCGGTTCCATGAAAACATCCAGCACTCAAAGGATGGAATTCGAATAAGGTTAATTGGAACATTCGTAGTTTTAAACTTTTCAATTTCTGAGCTAGGCAATTATTGATCACAACCTTATCAAATGGTACATATTTTTCAGCAAACTCCTATTTTTGAGAACACCTGCTATTGAAACAAACAGGCAGAATTATTCTAAAAAACACGACTTACCGCCGCACTCAGAGACGTCACATAACTTTAATGGTTGATTAGCGTCAAAATTTGACATTCTGAAAAGTTCTTTATTTAATTTGTTATAAAGTCTCTTTTCAAAAATGAAATTTTGACGCTAATCAACCATTAAAGTTATGTGACGTCTCTGAGTGCGGCGGTTATAGTGTCAATTACTCGTTTGTTGACAAAACGTCGAAATGCTCACGTGTGGTCACCATGAATGAGAAAGAACCTTTTGGTAGCAAAACTACTGCCAAAGAAAAAAAACACCTTGCAGGAGAGTAGGTTTTCTGTTAACCCTATCATCCCTAGCGTATCTGAACAAGTTACCGAGTTCGGCAAAACGACGTCCCTGTTGGAGGAATGCCTCAAGTTGCCGGGCCTGCGATATATCAATGTTGCGTGTCACAAAGTTAAATTAATTTGAACCAGAAATTATTTACATTATTGATTTTCGTAATGTCTAAACTTAGGTTGGTTTACTCTCTGTGGATAAGCAAGCACAGTTGCACAGATTTGGTGACAACATGAAATAAGACAGAATGCCAGATTTTGTGAAAACATGTCGTAAAGACCTTTTTTTAAAAAGAATGCTGTATTTTACCGAGCAAAAAAATAAAGGATCTATTCCTTTCTAATACCAAAAACTAATACCAATGGTATTTGTTTGCTATCGTAAATAATTTTCTGTTCCGAACGAATACCAAATTTTAAATATTTCAATGTAGTTTTGGTATTCGTCCGGAATAGAAGTTAATTACGATTACAAACAAATACCATTGGTATTACTTTTTGGTATTAGAAAGGAATAGATCAAATAAAGCTATGCCGTTCGATGAAACTTTATAGAATCAGGTTTGTCTACCAGAAAACTTGTAGATGATTAATCACGAAAACTTCCTGCCGAGGTTTTACCAATAGCATGGTGTTCTTTAAGAGGGGTTTGAAAAGGTTCTTGCAGGATAGGTAATGCGTGAGTAATACCTCTGGTGCTGCACGTGTTGACTGCAGTAACTGCTCAATTGCTTGCCACCGCCGTAGTATAAAGGGTGTTACAAAAATACCTCTAATAATTAAAAGGGGTTATACAAACTCCAGAAAGGAGTCCCTTGTTAATTTCTTACAGTCATAACGTAAAATTAAAATATCGATCATAGAAACACCCAGCACTTATTTGGGTTTATGGACTCAAGTTGACCCTTACTCGGAGTGACCAGGTGTGAGCTCCTTTGTTCTCGCCCCTACGTTCTATATCGATAAATCGAATTATTTTCGACATTTTTGAATCATTTGATGTACGTTTTCATCGAAACCGTTGAAGATATGAAAAAAGGGCATCACCTACTATTTCAAATTCATTAGCTTTCTATGCCATTTCAGTCTTTAGGGGTATTTTTGAAACAGCCTGTTTAAAAAATAAGTTAAAAAAACTGAATTGGATACTCGTAAAAAGTTCACGACCTCCTGGGTTGACCACGCTGTCAGCGCTGTAAGAATTATCTCATATCTAAAAATGGATTGCTGTTCGTTAGTCTCGCTAAAACTCAAGAACCACTGACCGATTTGCCTAATTTTGGTCTTGAAATAATCGTGAATTTCAGGGAAAGTTGGAGAGATAAATAAACATTAGAAAACGCTAGGAATTAGTTTTCTTCAGCAAACAACCTATTTCTACCTGTCAATGATTGACAACAGAACAACCTCTGTCGCGGGACAGCTAGTTTAAAAAAAAACGAACTAAACATCCACCTCTGTTCCCAATTCTACATATATCGCAAAATAACAACCTCCTCACTTGCTTACTTATGCAAGTGCTCTCACCGTCGGAATTATTTATTTTTTTCCTATCCGTCGGAGCAGTCTGAGCTCGAAGCCTGTACAATTGGGTCAGTTCGAGGAAAAAGTCCGTCTCGAGAGCAAAACGAAGAAAAGATTGTCATACATTACGTATGTTTTTTATTATCTATCTACAAGGTGCTTTTTGGACTATTTTATCCTCGTTTATGAAACACGATGTTCAGTTATTTTTGTTTGTCAGGCTCTCTTCACATTGAACTTTTACAGAGACTGAACTTTGGGACTTTGCTCAGGTGTTCGAAAGTTATGATTTAGGGGGGCCACTTTTTTAGCACAGGTAACCTAGATAGATAGACATCTTTTTATCATAATATCATTGATGATGACGATATCTTTGTAGTATGATATAACTTTGAAAGGATGAAAAGCTTATCAAAACGAGTGGACTGTTTATTCATATGCAAAAAAATTTTTTTTTCTCAAAGCTCCATCTAACTTCACACATCATAGCTTGTACTACTTGTATGAGATACTAGACTATGAATAAACATAATTGAATCAAGGTTTATCACTAACCTAACACCTCTCCAACAATCCGCACTGAGTCCGCGTGTTGAGGGTATGGCTGCGGCGGCGTGTTGGGGTAGGCATGTACGCCTAGCCCCTCATAAGTTCTCGCCTTGGCATAGCGAGGAGGCTTAGTACCGGTAGTAGTGCGAACCGCCATGAAGAGAAGGCGTGCAATGTGGTGGACTTGGACACCCACCCGTTGCAGCCCGAAAGGGCAACACGTTGGGTTGCGGGCCCAGTGGGGCCTGCAAGCGCTTTGGGGCGCGTGGTAGGGTTGGTGGGGGCTAGTGATCCGGGGCTGGTCCCCCCTGTGCGTCGCGGCCCACTATCCATGAGGATTTCCGTACGGAAAAAAAAAGGCAAGAGTACGGAACTGTTTAGTTGAGGTGTGGTCTGTGCCAAGCAATAGGACGTTATAGAGACTTTTAATTTTTTTGGTCGTCACTTGACGACTTGTATGTCAATTGCAGGTTTATATTGTCTCTCCAGAAGTGTCACCTACTTAAAAGATTAATCAAAACATTGTTCTCAAATTTCAGCTGTTTACAAATCTTTGGATATAATCGGTCCGAGTGACGCCATAACACCCACTCGGATTGTTTATTGTTCGCGGTCCCTCCTCAGACCCTTTACCGCCCTTCACGAGAGCCTTCCCGGGAAGTTGCCTAGCGGTGTTTGTCCGAACCACTCGCGGGTTTTATCCGGTCCGAAATAAACATGCGTTATTTTGCGATGATATTTCAGATGGCCGAGTGGTTACAAGTATGGATATAAATACATAATGTAGATGTTTTTTATGGGTGATTGTCTGGAGTATATATTGAACAAAAAGCTGTTTACAGTTTGAATACAATTTGTGGGGTTACGAGTCTCTGACTTTATAAGCAAAAACTTGATTGCGAAGCTAAGTTAGCTTTAACATAATTTTAATGTTTGTGCTTATCAAATTCTGACAGCTCTGCTTAGTTCAGGGTTAGATGATATTGACAGAAAGATGTCGCACTTGTTTATTATTTTATAGCTTTTCCAATCGGACTTTAAAGGTATCAGCTATTACTTGAAAAAATAATTAAATCAGTTTACTCAAATTTCAGCTGTTTGCAAATCTTTAGATATAATCGGTCCGAGTTACACCCACTCGTACTGCTTATTATTCCCGGTTCCTCCTCGGTCCCTAAACCGTTTCATCCGGAGATATTTGAGATCTCGACAATCGAAATTTGAGATGTTGAGGTACCTATCTCAGCAGATAGGTACCTAAATCTTTCTTGCAGATACCCAAGTCTTTCTTTTAAATTAGATTGTTTGGCACTCTCTTTTACAATTTACAAGGCACCTGACCTTTTTGTTTTCTCTTGCACCATTTTTTTCACTTCTAATTCAGTGTGCCTGATTACCCGTTTAGGAAATGGTCGTATGGGTAGTTAAGTTTCAAATTTCAAAAGAAAAAGTATTTACGAGTAAGTATGTTTATCCGTTGTCTAGTATCCATAATAACGGACTATAATTAGCCCACTTGGGACTAGATGGCGCTGTGTGGAATAATGTCCAAGGATATTTATTTATTTAAATTCAACAGTATATTTCTCAGTCCCCAAACTAAATATTTCTAAAATCCTGAGTATCCCCTTCACGCATTGGTAATGCACAGTGTGCACGTGATTCACCCGCTTTTGTTCACGGGAGTCGCATAGTTGTGGTATGTCACCGTCAATGGTTGAATAGTATTGAACCCTCGTACCTAACGGGGAATGCAGCGATCGGATCGTGCAATTACTCCTTAACAAAGCAATAATAAGGGTGATGCACATTGCAAAATTGCTGCATGGTCATCTAGATACTTTTTTTAGGTATTCCGTGAGTAACATCACGTTTTAGAGCCTGTAAGTTCTTAAGGTGCCCGTGGCGCAGTTGTGACAGTGATCGGCGACGATCGCTGTTGTAAAGCAATACACGCCGGGTTGGAAATGGCATGGGTGACCACCCCGACCGAAATTTAGTGATGTGTATTTCCGTGTTTCGGAAGGCACGTTAAGCAGTTGGTCCCGGTTGACGTCGCTAGATGTCAGTCGTTAAGCCTAGTCAGTTGCCATATGGCGGCTTGATAACATCTGACATTAAGGTTGCTCACAAACCTTACACCCCTCCAACAATCCGCACTGGGCCCGCGTGTTCGGGTATGGCTTATTCCACCTCATAGTTGAGGTGAGGCCTGAGCCCAGCAGTGGGACGTATAAAGGCCGTTTATGTAAAGCAATAATAAGGATGAATGGTAATCTAGATACGTCATTTAGGTATTCCGTGAGTAACATCACGTTTTAGAGCTTGTAAGTTCTTAAGTACTTAGGTACGTGATTAGTCAAGTTCTTATTTTCGGTATCAAGTCAGAGAAGACGTAGCTTCCCCTCGGCCAACCCAATCATGTACTGAACAAATCCATAAAGGTGAAATATTATTGCGTTGCGTTACATTCCGTTGTTTGATTCGTATAGTTGGGAAGATGCAACGCCTGAACATGCTCTTAAAAATGATGTAGAGAAAAGCAGCGATTGCGCTGCGTCGTTGTATCGCATCGCATTAATGGGGCCTCACCCACAAGTGAAGGTGTGAAATGGGACTATCAACTTCACATATTCATTTGTAACGTTCAGCGCGTACAGTCAGCATCAAAATGATGTGTGCGTCTAGAGTAGTCAAATTATGTCTAAAATATTTGGAAAAATCAACCTTATTAATACAGAATTGGAACAGTGTTTCACTTGTTTTGGATTTGAGTGACGCTTCAAACGAAAATTTACTCTGTCTCTGCAGTATTACAATTGCTTTTGGCAAACCGTCAATACCTTTTTGACCACTCTGTCAGCCCTCATAACTTTGATGCTGACTGTACGCGTTATTCCCTCTCGTCTATTGTTCACGGGCTTTACATGTCTGCAGAACGTCACCATGAATGGTTGCACAGAATTAAACGATCTTGCATCAAACAGAGAATGCGAGGATCGGATCGTGCAATGTCTCCGTTACAAAGTCTGATAGCTCCAATGAAAGCGTTGCACGTTCACTTAATCCGTGAAAGCTACTTCGATTTGAGTTGATAAAACTTAAAAAGCTCTTCAATGTAAGCTAGGTATACGTTATGTGAATCAGCAGTGTGGAAAGATAGGTGGTCCGCACTGTGGCATTGCTTAAAATAGGGCATTGGAACTAGGTACAATTTTACCCATTTTTGACACAGGTGATGCTGAAAGACTTTTTTCAAGGATTCAGCCTAATTTCAAGGACATTGTTAAATATTTGTTTTGAGCTAATTATACTCTGAAAGTGAATAAGGCTAATGGCTAGTTTGTAAGTTCCAGAAAAAGAATAATTCGTGAGTTAAGTTGGTAAAACATGAATTTGCTATGATTATTTTGTAAGTACCTACTGAAGACACTAAACTACTTTGTTTGATATCTTGAAAAGTTTAAAATGTCTTTTAAAAAGTTTCCAGATGTTCTGAAACTGATTCACATGAAGGGACTGAAAGGATAAACTGCAATTTAAAAACAGTGTTAGATAACCTAATTGGTAGAAACTTTATCGCCAACAAAGCCACACCAAATAAACTAAGTTACTTGTAAGTAATACTTACAATTTAGCGTGAATCTACATTTGCAGATCAGACCACTAGCAGATGAAATGCTATCTCCGTTTAAAGGGGGCCATGCTCTGGCAAACGATATATTATTTATTACATTGGATATAGGTTCAATACATATCACGAGGACTGCCGAACTGCTAATGCAATCGGATTCACTCTTGTCTAACGTTGTTGTTTCAGATTTTACATAGTATGATTTTAAAACGAGCTTGTGTCAAAAAATATTATTAAGTAGAGCTTCGACATCTTTTGTGATTATTATTTTTCCCACACTTCGGACTAGCCCCAATTAGACTTACAGTGAGTGGCTGACTATCTGCTGGCTGTGTCGGTCGCTAACTCGGCGTAGTGAACAAACTAAAATGAGTCGGACAGCGAAACGTCGCAACTGCGTACATTATGCGCTGTTTGGGCACTCCATCTAAAATGTGAAGAAAGGCAACCTGACAGCGAACAGGCAGCCAAACTATGTACCTTTTCGGGACCTTATCGGGACGCGCCCTGAGAGCTCATTTAGATGCTCTGTGCGTAATAAGCGAATTGTAGATAGTTCAGTATTTTTCCTTTGATGGCATATTGTAATATCAAAATATTTCCGGAAAGCGCATCCAGTTCAGAGTTCCGCACATCTGCTCGCTGCATTACGTTACGCGCACGCCGCGTACTGCGTCCAAATCGCGTATAATTACGCAGACATTACGCGACGCGATTACGCGATCCGACTCGCGCGCTTCAATCCGACGCCTGAGAGAGTTTAATTTTGCGAGCGCTCATTCATGGAGATTCATGTGTGGAATTCATTTAAGTCAAAATGTTATAAAACTGTTCATTACAACTTTAAAGTTTTAATGCTGACGTTCCAAGGGTAGTTTATTTATTTATTCATTTATTCTTGCACAACAATGAATGATAGAAAAGGCGGACTTAATGCCAATGAGGCATTCTCTACCAGTCAACCATAAGGCTAAGCAGAAAAGTACAGTAGTAACATGCTAGAAACACATTTAAATATGTAATAAGCCTAAATTAGATAGAAAAAACTTCGTAATGAGATCCAGCGCCTAGGACGTCAGCTTTTAATAAAAGTTGAAAGTGACCGAATTTTCTCAGCTTTTGATAAAAGTTGAGAAAATGGCCGAATTTTCACAAAGTGCCAACTGATATGCTTGAATTTTTAAAAATCTCTAACTAATTGGACTTTCCGAATATTGAACGTAAATCATAACACCTACGACTCTAGACAAAATATGCACTGCAATAAATAACTAACAAACAAATCATATGCACAATTTTTTCATTGAAATATGTTTCTAGCCTTCTCTCCTTGAAAACAACTACATTTCTACAAAATGTTAAAAAATAAATAAATTGGAACTCATTGTACCTAGTTCCAATCCCCTATTTTAGGCAATTCCACAATGCGGACCACGTATCTTTCCACACTACTGATTCACATAACTTATATTTTTTATACCATATTGTTATTGTATTCAAAGTTCACACATCAAAAAGTTTTATAATTAAGCTTGATCATTAATAAACTTCGAAAGGCAAGTGTATTAACCTCAATCAGTGTTTAAAAAGACAACGATATTGATAAAATTTCAGATACAAAAGCTTTGTAAAAAGTTATGTAAAATGTGAAGATAAATCCGATGATATTTCCTAAAAAGCACGAAAAGGTGAGCAATTCCAAAACGAAACATCGTAAAAGAAACATTCTTAAAGTAACGAACGACAAAACAGAAAGAAGGAAAAAACCAGCGAAATGCGAATCGAACTCGCGCACGACGGGTTCCGCACCATCTTCTAGTAAGAAAGTGCTTAAAAGTTACGGTTGTTGTATGGGAGTCATCCTTCTATATTCACTTTATTTTATTTAACCATTTATTTTGAAAGGTAATAATGGAACAAAATATTCTGTGAAAAATTAAGAGTCTACCTGTTAAACTGTGGATCATAGTTCATGTTATAAACGGCATATATACGTCACAGGGACCTGTGCCCCTGTGCCTCGTGAGGTCTGTGCCTCACCTTAACTATGAGGTGGAACCAAACCATACTCCAAGAAGCGGGCTCAGCGCGGAGTGCAATCTGTTACTGTTATTTTAGCAAAAATACGAAAAATAAACGCTTTTACTGTTGTACCCCATTTTTTTTCCTTTTGGTATTTGTTGTTACGGCGGTAACGGCAATACATGACTTATAAAAATTCAGCTTTTTGCTGTCACAGTCAATGAGATACAGCCGGATAATAGGGTTCCGTTTTTACCAATTTTACCTTTTAGGTACGGAACTCAAAGCAAAAAACGCTGCGCAAAATTAAAGCTGCTAAGTGCTTATGATTCTTAAAGAAGTCCCTAACATTGTTTATGATAATCGAGCATGTGATTACTCGCGAGCGTCGGTAAACGCGAGAACTTCTCGACATACTCGTTCTTAAGCGTTGAGTCGTATTTTATTTAACTTTGTAAATTTGGAACGTTTTCCGGTTTTCCGCCCAGAGCACTCGTTATGTTGGAACATACTTTTGAAGTAAATGTTTACGAGCATAAATGCGTCATTTAGTATTTACGTCATTATTCATATTTCAGTGATGAATACACTCAGTAGGCACTTACTTAAGTTATGAAACAGAATGCTCAACTGGGACATTTTTGAATGAATATACTTAAAGCAGAACATTCAAGGGGGTAGGTGTCAGAGATTAATAAGCAATTGGTTTCAGCTGACATCGCTAAATGTTTATCGTTTAGCGTAGTCGGAGGCCTCACCCCCGAATTCACAAACGCAAATCAACGTTGAGCATCTCTCAGAAGTATAGCTGTCCCTTTCCATTCATTTGAAATTTTACGGAACAGCATGTGCGTGAGCCTAAGGCTCGGTAATTGACGTTTGTGAATTCGGAAGTCAGCTTGATAACATCTGACAGTAGGATTACTCACTGGCGTTAGACCCCTCCAATAATTCGTACCGAGTTGAAGTATGGCTCGCTCCTCATATATAAGGTGAGGCTTATGCCCAGCAATGGGAGGTATACAGGCTTTTTTTCAGCGGACTTCAAGATGCATAAGTTGAAGTTGCTTCAAGTGTAGAAGTCATTTTTGACTCACTTTTTAGGATGTTTTATAACTTTTTTTCAAGAAAACCAATTCGTTTACATAAACATACGATGAAGACTTAGTTTTATATTATTTTAAAGTTCATTTCAAAATAATGCCAAGTACTTGCAAAGTCACCCCGTAGAGGCAGTTTATTTTTTATTTCTAAATAAACTGAACACAAAAGTTGATTGAATAAAGTAAAATTGACAAAATATGAACGAGACCGATATTATTAATATCAGTCGCGAATAAAAAACTGACCTTCGAGGTCAGAGTGGTACGATAAACACAAAAAATTCCCAATAGTGGAGTGCAAATCAAACAATTAAGATATGACGTGTAGTTATTTAAAATGGCTAACGTACATAATGGGTATATTTGTCAAACTCATTAGTTAGTACAAACAATCGTAGTTAGAGTGGAAAAAAGCTCAGAGTTCGATTCCCAACTATGGGAAAGTTTACAAGCTTTTCAGAAAGCATTGACAAGCTAAAAGCCCGTTCATGTGATGTATAGAGATTTCCCAAAATTGTTTTTTTTTAATAGACCGGTTTTAATTCAAATTTTATTACATTGATGTTAGCAATATTAAAAAACACAAATATTTACAGTATAAACAAAATTTAAACAATCATGAACAGAAGGATACAAAACCTAACCTAAAGTAAAAACTGAACTACTCATAAATTAAAAATGTCTTCTAAAAGAGGTACTTAAAGCAATAGCTTTGCTTAGCTTTTTTTGTAAAAAGTACTGTTGCAAGTTCTTTTAAATCCTCAAGAACTTAATCAAACAACCAAAAATACACGTAATATAATAGAAATAATAAATACGTACACAGTGCTTATACGAACATAATGTGACTCAAACACCGGTGTCGGAAAGTTGTTCAGTACTGAGAAGAATTTTTAGGCTAAATACAAGTAATACTTTACTTGTAATCACTAATAGTTATTAGTTAATGGAAATTAAATCAGCAAAAATAATAAATAGCTACCAATGAAAAGAAACCGTTTTTTTGTATGTACACATTTTACATACTTTCAAAGGTTCTTTATAATTACATAAGTATCCAATATTTAATATTACTTACGTAATCTACGCCTATGAACATACAGACAGTATGTAAACACCATCCTAAACTAATATTAATTAAAGTATTTTGTTAGCACAAGTCAATATCCATGTTCTTACTCGGGCATCTTTAAAGCTACTTGGAATTAAAATAACTATCCAACAAGTTCACCTTTGACCTTTGAGTAGTAAGTTTTAGAACTTTAAAGTCAGTCTGGCCTAGGTTTCTAACCTAGCCTAAACAGGTAGACTTAAAGTCAACATTTGCAAAATCACTGCTAGTTCACCCGAATTAACAATTTATTAATTAAGACGACAAACGTCAATATTTCGAAAGGTTAATACTTAATCTATTATTCACGAATTCCATTAGTTACTATCACGAAGGCCTTCAACTAGCTGTGGGTTAGGACATAGCTATATTACTTATTTCACTAAAAACAGAACTAGAATCTATAAGTTCGTATTTTTCAATCTTTTATTCGATTAACATTTCGTGCTTTTATGTATCAAAAATTACTTCTGCTACTTTATAATCAAAGCCTTTTTCACGTGTATGTAATTAAAAATAATCGTTTTCATTTTACGTACCTATACGAAATCACAGTTGGATTATTCCGTGATATGGTCTCAAAAATGTCAGTTGATATTTCCGAAGTAGGTTTTTAATGAAAGAAAAATGGGATTTTACTTTACATGTTAGTACATAGTGAAATTTAAACCTGAAAAAAATACAATATTACCCATACCTATTTTTTTTCTTTATTACCGTAGGTACCCACGTTTAAACTTAGTAACATAAATATTTTCATAATGTCACTTAACGGTATTTATAATGTCCTATGCTATTAAGGTTGGCGCCACAACTCATTTCACTTGTGGTTAGTTATCTTTAAAATTATTTTTTTTTGCGACTGGGGTCGTTTGAGAAGAAAGAACTAAGCCTTTTTTTTTATTATTGACATACAAAATGAGAGAAAAAACGAATTCAAATTGAAGCGTATTGATGATAAGAAGGATGCGTACCGCACCCTTACCCTTACAAGCACCGAGTTGTGAAGTCATGTACGCTAGAATGCCACCTCTGACTCGCATTTAGAGATTTCAATAAAGCGAATGATTCATAAGTCCTAAAATGGTATATTGTGAAAGAGACTGTAGGTGTAACTAATTAAATAAGAACTATTCAGAATGTCAAAGGAGACTGGCCACATTCGAACCAATACCATATAACCATACTGCTGTGCGATATTTTTGTAGGCACACCCCAACTCCACTCACGAGCAAAACTATCGAAAAATGCCCAAAGAAGTTTTAGTTTTGATAAAAGCTAAAAATGCATGCTCAGTTTTTTTTCTGCAATATTTTAAGCATGCTCAGTATTAATATTAAGAAATAAACGGATCTAATCTAATCTAATCACAATTACGTAAAGCAGAAAAACACATAGGACCGAGATGAATTGATAGTACTACTTAGAGAATCCCAAATAAAAACATTCATAAGAAGTAAACAAAAATTCATCTGAAGAAGTCAAAACAACAAGTATCAATTTATCTTTCGACAAACCTTGAGCAAAAAGCGTCGTCCCAATTTAGGAATACCGTCTTGTTGTGAAAATACGCTCCCATTTGATTCGGGTGGAGTTAACGACCGGACGTCGAGTGTCTTGTTTTGGTATGGCAGCACGTATGCATAATCAAACACAAGGGTGCAATTTGACAATCAGCATGAAAAAATAAGGCCTATGCCCAGCAGTGGGACGTATATAGGTAGTTTACGTTATATTACTGAGAAATAGAGTTGTTTGTTGTCACTTAAGTCATTTGAATTTGTAACAATGGAAAGACTACGCCAACTAAGCCAACACTACACATTGAAATGAGACAACTTTTTAAGCATAGTCAGTATTAGTACTAAGAAATAAATGAATCTAATCTAATTACGATTACGTAAAGCAGAAAACACACAGGACCGAGATAAATTGTTATAGTACCTACTTAGAGAATCCCAAATAAAAACATTCATAAGAAGTAAACAAAAATCCATCTGAAGAAGTCAAAACAACAAGTATCAATTTATCTTTCGACAAACCTTGAGCAAAAAGCGTCGTCCCAATTTAGGAATACCGTCTTGTTGTGAAAATACGCTCCCATTTGATTCCGGTGGAGTTAACGACCGGACGTCGAGTGTCTTGTTTTGGTATGGCAGCACGTATGCATAATCAAACACAAGGGTGCAATTTGACAATCAGCATGAAAAAACAAGGCCTATGCCCAGCAGTGGGACAGTTATGTGACTGAGAAATAGAGTTGTTTGTTGTTACTTATGTCATTTGAATCGGTAACAATGGAAGGACTACCAACTAAGCCAACACTTCACATTGAAATGAGTCAACTTTTAAAGCATAGTCAGTATAAATACTAAGAAATAAATGAATCTCATCTAATCTAATTACGATTACGTAAAACAGAAAACACACAGGACCGAGATAAATTGTTATACTCGTACCTACTTAGAGAATCCCAAATAAAAACATTCATAAGAAGTAAACAAAAATCCATCTGAAGAAGTCAAAACAACAAGTATCAATTTATCTTTCGACAAACCTTGAGCAAAAAGCGTTGTCCCAATTTAGGAATACCGTCTTGTTGTGAAAATACGCTCCCATTTGATTCGGGTGGAGTTAACGACCGGACGTCGAGTGTCTTGTTTTGGTATGGCAGCACGTATGCATAATCAAACACAAGGGTGCAATTTGACAATCAGCATGGAAAAATAAGACCTATGCCAGCCATGCCTATAGCAGTAATAATAATAATAATAATCCCTGAGATGAAAGAGGTTAGTCGACAAAGAATAGGAGACCAACGAAGAGCAATTATTAGGAAAGGAATGATACCACAAACCACTATAGATCGCATTCGTAAAGAAGTAGAATCTGACATAAAAAATACATACACTCAAGACACTAACACTACTAATACAAAACATATTCCTCAAAACACAGCTCAGACAAATCAAATTTCAACACATAAAAGTCAATCGAGAATGAGATGGTCCAGAGACCATAACGAGACTATTGCACGAGCTTTCTACAGAACAACACAATTAGGAACTAACCTAACTGCATACAGACCGTTGGTCCACCAGGCTTTTATAAATACTTACCCACACTTATCACACGTAACGGAGCAAAGAATAGCTGATCAGATAAGATTGATTTTCAAAAGTAGATACATTCATGAAGACAGGCTTAATGTTATTAAGCAAGAAGTTGCCGAAGAGCTAGAATCCCGGATTGAAAGCTCTAGTGCTAACACACTGAACGTTCCAGAGCACTCACTTATTACAACCGACACGCAAATATCAAACTCAACACAGTTAACATGTAACGCAGAAGAAATGACACCGCAGACTATCAATATACCACGACAGAGGAAGGATTTAGAATTGGAAGAAGATTTGTTAAATCAACTTGAAGAAGAACTGGAAGAGTACCAAGATATAGACCCTTCTAAAAGACCAAGAATCCCCAGACTCAAGGAAAACAAGGAACTGTACAAGCTTGTTGGTCTATTTAACAGACATATTTTCCATCACTTCACTAAAGAAAACCTTAACATCACATCCATACATACACTTATTTACTGTAGTGCAATAGTAATTTGTAAGAAATTAGGCTATAAGATCAACGTTACACGAAAGGGTTTCAAATCTTCCGCGGAAAAGCAGCCATGGCAGATCCGATTAGAAAACGACATTCAAACTTTAAGGGCAGATATAGCAAGACTTACACAGTACATTAACAATAACATTAGGTCTGATAAACTAACACGTACAGTACAGAACATTCTGCAGAAAAACAAAAAACACTCAACACATGAAAACAATAATTCCACACCACAAGATGTTTTAGATACCCTCAAACAGAAATTAGCTCTTAAATCACACAGATTATCTCGTTACCTGAAAGCACTTAACAGAAAAATGGATAACAAACTTTTCGCATCCAGTGAAAAAAGTTTTTACAGAAAATTAAATAGTAAACAGAACGCAATAGGAGAAACTATATTACCTACAGAAGAAAATCTAAGAGATTACTGGGCCGATTTATGGGAGAAAGAACAGATACATAATGAAGAAGCGACATGGATAAAGGGAGAGGAAAGAAAGTGGAATAGTTTAGAAGAAATGGAGTTCGAGGATCTAACAAAAGACGAAATAGAGGCAGTAACTAGACGCTTCAAAAATTGGAAAGCACCAGGAATTGATGGGGTCCAAAATTTCTGGTACAAAAAATTTGTCACACTTCACGAATTACTTTCCAAAAGAATAACGGAATTAATAAAAGGGGAAGAAGAACTACCAGACTTTGTCACTAAAGGTGTAACCCATATGCTCGCAAAAAGTTCAGAAACATCCAACCCATCCCAGTACAGGCCAATTACTTGTTTACCGACCTTATATAAGCTGATAACATCTTGTCTAACATTAAGGATTAATAAACACATAGAGTCTAACAATATATTACACGAGGAACAGAAAGGCTGCAGACAGAATCACAGAGGTTGCAAAGAACAATTGATCATCGACTCCACAATTTTAAAACATGCTCACAAACACAACAGAAACATACACCTAACATACATAGACTATAAAAAAGCTTTTGATAGCGTTCCACATTCATGGTTAATAAGAGTTTTACAGATTTATAAAATTAACCCTACAATAATTACATTTCTGGAAGAGGCTATGTCCAGATGGAGAACTGTTTTATCACTATCTAACAATAGTAGCCAAATCACAACCTCAGAAATTCAAATCAGAAATGGGATATTCCAGGGTGACTCGCTGAGCCCTCTTTGGTTCTGTTTAGCACTAAATCCTCTCTCGAGGATACTTGCGGATTCTCATAGCGGGTATAAAGTTACTGAACAGCTTCAAGTGTCTCACCTTATGTTCATGGATGACTTGAAATTATATGCCGATTCAGATGATGACATGAAAAACTTAATTAATATAACATCCAATTTCAGTGAAGATATTAAAATGACATTCGGTTTAGAAAAATGTAAAACGCTTCACATACAGAAAGGTAAAGTTATATCAGGAGATTACAATATAAATGAAGAAGTCAGTATACATTCAATGGAAATTGACGATACATATAAGTACCTAGGCATAAAACAAAACAGATATATAAATCACACCCAGATAAAAAAAGAACTTGTTGCTGAATACATGCGTAGAGTAAATCTCGTCTGCAAAAAACACCTAAATTCTAAAAATTTGTTCAAAGCCCTTAATACATATGCAGTACCAGTGCTGACGTATTCCTTTGGAGTTATTAAGTGGACTAGTACGGATATTAATAACCTACAAATCAAGACCAGATGTATACTGACGAGACACAATTACTTGCATCCGAAGTCAGCCATAGAGAGGATGTCAATTAAGAGAGATCATGGTGGCAGAGGTCTGACAGATATCAAAATTCTATGGGAATCGCAAATTCAGAACTTAAGAAAGTTTTTCTACCAAAAGTCAACCGGAAGTGATTTACACAAAACTGTTATAGAAGCCGATAATAATCTAACACCACTTAATCTCCGTTGTACTGACATTCACATTAATACAGCACAAGATAGTGAGAAGCAAAAATACAACAATTGGCGGAAAAAACAACTTCATGGCAGGCATGTACAAGACCTGGAACAAAGTCACATTGACGCCGAAGCATCAAATAAATGGCTCAAACTCGGCTATCTATTTCCAGAAACAGAAGGCTTTCTAATATCCATCCAAGACCAAATTGTGAACACGAAAAACTACAAGAAGTTTATAATCAAGGATCCCAACGCACAAGACGATCGATGTAGAAAATGCCATAGATATCCGGAAACCATACAACACATCATAAACGCATGTCCAGTTCTTACACAAAATGACTACACACACCGCCATAATCAAGTAGCACATTACATTCACCAAAAACTAGCGATACAACATAAACTAATACCTTCAAAAGTAAAACCATACTATCAGTACACACCTAAATCTGTTTTAGAGAGCCCCAGCCACAAAATGTATTTTGACAGAGCAATATTAACAGATAAAACTATATATTGTAACAGGCCGGACATAACGCTCGTTGATAAATTAAATAAAACCGGATATTTGATAGATGTAGCCATACCCAATATTCATAACGTAAAAAAAACGATTTCAGACAAAATCCACAAGTACTCAGAGCTCAAAGAGGAGGTTATACGAATTTGGAACTTAGATAAAGTATTTATCGTCCCGTTAGTACTCTCCAGCACTGGAATTATTCCTAAACATCTTCACCAAAGCATCCGTCAGCTACGTCTACCAGAAAATTCTTTTATTACCATGCAAAAAGCGGCCATACTAAACACCTGTCGCATCGTCAGAAGGTTTCTTCAAGACGAACCGCAAAACAACTTGGACAATATAAATATATAAGTAATTTATGTTCAACGGATTAACTGCTTGGTCATAGTGCCCGTAGTTAATCTTGATTACCAGCTTAAAGCTGAGAATAAAAAAACACCAAAATAATAATAATAATAATTTATTCACCAAAAGTTTACAACAACTTAGAATTACTAGTAGTCCCCAAACTAGGTAGTCCTGTCTTTTGGGAACTCGAGTTGATGAATTACAATTTAAAGTTTACAGCGTTGAATATCGTGATTAATTACATATTTATGAAAATTACAATTCAAGTGGGATGTATGTGACTGAGAAATAGAGTTGTTTGTTGTCACTTAATAATATGTTATTTGAATCTGTTACAATGGAAGGACTATTGAAATGAGACAACTTTACGTTTCTCTAACGTTGAGTTTGAAAATGAAAGAAAAACAGACCTCGTTTTCTATTTGGTATCCGTAAAGTTGTTTTATACGAATTCTGTAGGAATAAAGTTGAACCGAAAAACACAAACAAACGCATACTATACGAAACACACGAGGTTTTGTCCGTTCCAATTAAGAATCATGACCATCTGTTTTCGATGTTTTTGTTAAAATTGTGATGCCAAGAAACAAACTCTAGGTAAGGTAACGTCTCTAAAACACAATGTCGAAGTAGCGTTTTGTCGAAGTAGTGTAACGTCGGAGTAGCGTTGAGTGAGAGTAGCGTAACGTCGGAGTAGCGCGTGTCAAAGTCCAGTTTTATAGAGTCGTGTTTACCTTCAAGTGATCCCTATAACAACTTTTCATCACCGAACTGAAAACTGAAAGTTAGAAAATTTTTGAGCGGAATTGGCTCACTAACTGGCATTCAAGCGTTTAACAAAATTAGCAAATGTTGCTCCTGAACAGTTCACGGTGACCCTTAACTGCTCTATCTCGTTTTTCTCGTTGAATCTCTCTCATAAAAAATGCAGAAAACACTAGCTTGATTGCCATAGCGTACGTACGTGAAGTTAACGGACGTAGACAATGATATTACAATAAAAAAGACGAAGATAAGTCCTGCAGTACGTACCTATAATTTGACCGCGTGTATCTAGTAAATAATCATGCTATCTTGTAGCATGATAATTTACTAGAGCGTAAACGAGACAGATACATGTTGCGCAGTGTTGTCTCAAACTGTCAATGTTGTGCTCAGGTGGTCGAAAGTCTTGATTCGTGTGCCACTTTTTAGCACAAGTAACCTATCTACGTGTTTTTATTATAATATCATTGGACGTAGACCAGTAATAAAACCTACACTCAAGTCGAACATAAAGCGATGGAATTCTCGACGGCGGGAAAGGTTACCTTTTACGTCACCACCCGCACACCGACCAGTTTAGAACCCTATAAACACCAAATACCATTCCCTTGGTAACAAGCAGGTGAGAATTTGGCTAAGATGAAATACTTCCTTTTATAGTCTAACCTATACTTTTTACTGGATTTGATGCTATTAAAGAGACGGTTAAACAGTTTAGATGCCTAACATTATTTTTAGGTAAATATGTATACCTAGACAAATTAAGTTGCTATGCTATTTTTACAGATGTAAACATGCCTCTTGTTGCTAAATACCTTTAAGAATAACCTGTAGGTGGGGCAGTCTATTGAGTTTCTAGTATGAATTAGATAGTTGTATTTACATCGTAGGTCAAAATTTTATAAATCTCTTTTCTAGTCCCATTGCCCTAATAATCCAAAAACAGAAGACTTAATCTCTGGTCTACATTGAAAGTTTGATATTTTAACATGAATAGAAAAATATACGGCTATATCCGGCTTTGACTTTGATATTTTATTCTATTTTTATCACTTTTAACACTTACTGTACCCGCAACGACGAACGTAGTAATTAGATAACGTAATATATGATAATAATAATGATTTAATACAAAAAAACCTACGATTCACCACTAAAAAGTTCTAAAGCACCGTATAAGACCATTTGTCACAGTGGATCGGCAACGATCGCAGTTGTAAAGCAACGCACGCCGGGTCAGCGATGGAATGGGCGGACATCCCGGCCGAGATTAAAATTAGGACTATTTATCATTCGTCCACATGCTATATCACAAAAACGCGTCAAATTATGGATTACAATTTTATGAGATAAAAAGAATAATCTTGACACTGGGATTGTCACAATTAAGAAAAATTTAAAAGTAGTCGTAAAAAAATTTAGTCGGGTTTTTTTATTTACTTCAAATATGTTTGACCACTTTATACGCAGAGATCATTTTGGTGTTGAACGTTCCCGTAATACGTATGTAATAATATTGTGTGGTTCCTATCACCCAATCCTCCATTTCCCCAACCTTTCGTTCATTCACTCAACATCCGTCTTTGAAATGGATTTTTAACCCATTAACTAACAGACCTTTTAATAAGTTAGCACATTTAAAAGTAATTTGTGGCTAACTTTCCCAAGCCCAATTTTATTGACATTAAAATTCAACTAATTGAAATCCAAATCTGAGCATTTTAGGCAGTTGATGAGTCATTTTGCTAAATTGTAATGGATAATTAAGGGTAGATTAATACCATTTATCTAACGAGTTTCATCGGTCATCGTTCCCTTGAAAAGATATTAATTGAATACGAGTAACTCAAGACATTAAACAGCTTTTCAACAACACATTGACTTTTGTATCGCTTTGTCACCCTCATTCTTGTTGCTGCCGCCATTTGCGAGTAAGTGACATAACACGTCAATTGCTTAAACTATGTTTTAGCGTTGCGTTCGTTTTTATAAACAAGGAGGTTACTCTTAAGAAGTGTTTTTGTAAATAAATGCCTTTGTTTAAGGTATATGCCTAAACATTGGTAAATCAAACCTGGCTGCCAGGTAAAATATACTAGTAAAAATCAGCCGTTCCTTTAATGGTCTCGGTAGCACAGTGGTTAGTGCAGTCGGTTTATGAAAGACGCGGGTTCGATTCACGCCTGAAGCCAAGACGCAATGTCTTTTTATGGTTTTCCTATATTTAAATGCCTTTGAGTTTGAATTCGAGTAAGTTTGATAGGAATATAAGTATCAATGCGCTAACTGGTCAGTATTTTACACAACACACTCTTCAACGACGGAAAAATACAAGTCATTCATATTGTTCTTGTTTTTATCTCTGAACAACCCCGCAAAAAAGACAGAAATTTTATTTACTGACGTCAGCAGAGATGTACCTACTCATTCAAAGTTCAAAATATTTGAGCTTCCGAAGTCATTTGAAGTGTTCTTAAGAATAACTTGTTGATGGTGTTTGAATCTTATTGAATAATCTTTACATTATGGGCAGAAAATGACGATCATGATGATTATGTCTCCGTGTTTATGTAGGGTTGACTCACACTAATGGAATAATCCTGAGTACAAATCTGGCCAAAACATTTCTGTTTATAGTAAAGAACTCAACTGACAAAACTTTAATATAACACAATATCATCATCATTAATAACAGCGACATGACGTCGGTTGCTGAACTTAAATGTCACCCATAGCCATAACCAGAGCGGCCAGTATCAGGCGGTCCTCATTCACCTTAGCCCTGCGATCTCTATCAAGTCATCCGTCCAACTACGGGTAGAGTTCTCACGCTACACTTGGCTTCAAATGGTCTCCATACAAGAACCTTATGGTCCTAATGGCCATCAGTTCTTCGCGCTATGCCGCTTAAACCTGGGAACTCACTGTGCAACTTCGGCCACCTAAGTTCACTTAGTTTTAGGCAATATTATCCACTCGTTTGTCGCGCAGCCAGTGCTCGATTTACCTTGTTTGTCACGCAGTTTTGCGTCACCGTGTGCACATCAACAACATCATATGAAAATGTTGTTTTCAACCAATCACAGGTCTATTTAACTTTTTTTTCTGGTATTGGTATGGTCTATTCTATAATTTAAATCACCCGAGAGGTTTTATTGTTGCCGCATACAATTAAGCTCACCAAATTGGCAGAAAACAAGAGACATCACATTATGTACTGGCATATTAACCCAATTAATAGATCGCGAATAATAGAATCACGGTGTTAAGATTTTCTTAGCGATCTACTAATGAATCATGCTAGACACCAATAGATGGCGTTAGTAATTGTAGCTATAAGTTTGTTTCTGAAACGCTCAAGCAATGTGTTTATGTAATTAGGTAAGAGGCCAGCAAACTTATGCAAATATGTTCTTACCATTATAACGGTGTTTTATTAGTTACCCGATAAGACCAATATTTAGTTCACCACTAAGGAGTGTATTTTTGTACACCAATAACTACCACCCCACGACTGGGTGTCATCATGGTCCTACCAAGTCAATAGCTGCGCCACGCCAAATGTTTCTGCACCCATGCGCACGCACATGTTAGTATATTCCCAGAAACAAAACATGCGAGTTTTGTAACGGCACTTGGCATAATTTGCCTACTATTCGTGATTCAATGCAATCAGGACGAACGCTAATTAGCTATTAATTACGGCACTAATAGTGGTCGGGGAGGGAATGACTGAATTACAACCCTACTCGATTGTTATCCCTGCGATAATTAGAAAGTGCAGTGCAGTTACAAAATAAAATAATTATGACGGGATAGCGCTGTTAACAAATGGTAATATCATTTTCATGCATACATTACCTAAATCATAATTAATTTGTGTTAACGTTCACTTTGAAAACTAAAACTTTGCGCTTTCATCAATAGATGAAAATTATTAGGCCATTTTGGGCATTCATTCACTCGCAGTACGTTTTTTTATTTTTTAGTAGTTTCTGTAATTTGTTTATGATCAAATAATAATGCTGTTGAAATAAGATAAATAAATTAACATTTCAACCAAATGTGTTAGTTAATCATAGTATCTTTGCCAAGTGACTTCTCTTAATTTATTTGTTGGTGTATTAAATACTACTGCAAGCCTGCATGTGAAATTGCATCGCGAGGAAGACTTCTCGGTAGACGCCTGAGTGCTATAGCAATATAGCAGAACATAGCTTAAAAAAAGTATCTAAACAATGTGAATTCTTAATCTGAAGTTTGTATACTATTTTAGTGGTCACAGTTGTTTCTGTCCTATAATTCGCTGATTACAACCACAAACATTCAATAAAACCACATACATAGTATTTGATTACCTGGCTGATATATATATATATATATTTTTGGGAAATTATTCAGAAATGCACTCTTTCATAGTAAAACAATTATTGATTTGTTACTAAATCAAAACAAAATAGTTCCCAAAACCAAGAAAATAGGAGTTCACCCGCAATGCACACAATATTTTTACAAGCTTATTTCATGATGGATATTAAAACAAAAGTGCGCGCCTAAATTTATGTGATTGACAGCACGCCTCGATCTATGGTCGTCGTCTATGGTTCGGGTAGTGTACATCCTCTGTAGTGTAGTGGCCCTTTACGTAAGCCAAGGAGGTTCTGCTAACACGGCCTCTCCTGACACTGAGACGTCCACGTCTTGTTCGGAAGTATGAGGTACAGGTACAGCTGCATCCTTCGAGCAGCCCAGTTGTTGCCCAGCATCCTTTGAGCAACTTGGATGCGACTCAGCATCATCTACAGTTTCTAAAATTCACGTATGAGTATAACTTATAACATCAAAATATTTGAGCAAGCAAGCAAAAGTGTTTACTTGCTTTAAACATGTCACAGAGACACAAACAAGTTGGCATGTTACAAACAATAAGCAGAGGCGCTCCAGTAGTAGATTCACACACAAGTAAGTTTGCTACGAGCAACACCAGTAGCAAAGGCGCAGACAAGTTAGCTTGCTAAAAACAACAACAGCAGAGGCACACACAAGTTAGCTTGCTAAGTAATCAACACCAGTAGCAGAGGCGCAGACAAGTTAGCATGCTACAAACAACAACAGCAGAGGCACACACAAGTTAGCTTGCTAAGTAATCAACACCAGTAGCAGAGGCGCAGACAAGTTAGCATGCTACAAACAACAACAGCAGAGGCACACACAAGTTAGCTTGCTAAGTAACCAAAACCAGTAGCAGAGGCGCAGACAAGTTAGCATGCTACAAACAACAACAGCAGAGGCACACACAAGTTAGCTTGCTAAGTAATCAACACCAGTAGCAGAGGCGCAGACAAGTTAGCATGCTACAAACAACAACAGCAGAGGCACACACAAGTTAGCTTGCTAAGTAATCAACACCAGTAGCAGAGGCGCAGATAAGTTAGCATGCTACAAACAACAACAGCAGAGGCACACACAAGTTAGCTTGCTAAGTAATCAACCCAGTAGCAGAGGCGCAGACAAGTTAGCTTGCTACAAACAATTAGCAGAGGCGCCCACAAGTTAGCATGCTAAAATAACGCTCCAGTAGCAGAGGCACACACAAGTTAGCATGCCACGAGCAACACCAGTAGCAGAGGCGCAAACAAGTTAGCTTGCTACAAACGATTAGCAGAGGCGCTCACAAGTTAGCATGCTAAAACAACGCTCCAGTAGCAGAGGCACACACAAATTAGCATGCCACGAGCAACACCAGGAGCAGAGGCGCAGACAAGTTAGCATGCTCAAACAACGCTCCAGTAGCAGAGGCACACACAAGTTAGCATGCCACGAGCAACACCAGGAGCAGAGGCGCAGACAAGTTAGCATGCTCAAACAACGCTCCAGTAGCAGAGGCACACACAAGTTAGCATGCCACGAGCATCACCAGGAGCAGAGGCGCAGACAAGTTAGCATGCTCAAACAACGCTCCAGTAGCAGAGGCACACACAAGTTAGCATGCCACGAGCAAAACACCAGTAGCAGAGGCGCAAACAAGTTAGCTTGCTACAACAAAACCATAGTGGACAAACGTAACATGATTAGCACACAATATTATGACAGAGGCACCCCCAAGTTAGCATGTCATGAAACTACACCGGGGTTGACTCCAGCATGACTGAAAATATATTGGCAAACAAAATACAAAGTGTCAAATGTCTCACCCTCAAAGAAAGCCACATTCTTCCGAGGCCCGCTCTAGACTTCCTCAATTATTTTCAATACGAACCATGTTCAAGTCCTAAAATCTTACGAACTGGCTTTTTATTTCATGGCTAAGGAGCTTTGACTAAGGATTTTACTTTATGTCGGCTCGGTCTAACCTGACCTTAGCTAAATAATACGTCCAAGATACTCAATTTCAGTTGTAAGGAAGGCACATTGGCGCTTTCAATAGTCCGCAGACACAGTGATTTGAATTCAATTTGGCAATAACCACGGCTTTGCGTCGCCTTAAATACAATTCCCAACTCGAGAAAGACACTCTCCGTCATCCCAACGATCGAGGGCCCTAGCGCCGTTGACTTCATCACACCAAGCATCAATGTTGTGAAAATGGGAATCAAAATTTGAAATATAATAAGTAGTGGTTGGACCTCACCGGATTCATAGCGTTTATTGCCTCCACAATCCTGCCTGTTGAGCCCCCTCCGAAGGCCTCTCTAAAGCGCTAATCTCCATCATACTCGTAGGTTGGTCGGTTTATCTGCTTCGACTTCTACTACGTCGACGACGATGCTTTTCATGCGGTTTGTTAAGCATCTTGAATTACTTTAGGAACCAGAAATAAGTAAAAAACTTATTATTTATTTAAGTACATACGTCAATGTAAGCTGAAACAACATCTTTGTCACAAACTTATCATTCGCATTCGCACATTCGCTTAAAACCAGATTTTTCATTTAGTTGTAAATGGAAAAACTCAACGGGAAAATTATAAATTTCCAACTAGGTATACAGAAATTCAAAAAGATATCAAGCTAAGCGGTAAGGCAAACGAATCCCACTTCTGATTTTGGGAAATTATTCAGAAATGCACTCTTTCATAGTAAAACAATTATTGATTTGTTACTAAATCAAAACAAAATAGTTCCCAAAACCAAGAAAATAGGAGTTCACCCGCAATGCACACAATATTTTTACAAGCTTATTTCATGATGGATATTAAAACAAAAGTGCGCGCCTAAATTTATGTGATTGACAGCACGCCTCGATCTATGGTCGTCGTCTATGGTTCGGGTAGTGTACATCCTCTGTAGTGTAGTGGCCCTTTACGTCTGCCAAGGAGGTTCTGCTAACAAAATGTATATATGGAAACGTACATGCACTAACCCTCCCACTCAAAGCCCTTTTCATTCACATTTACTCATCTATTTAGCACTCACATTTCACATATCTACACATACACCCCACAAACCTACACTTTACTCTAATTACATCTAAGTTTTAGTTGATATTAAGTATTCTTCAATTGAATTGATTAAACTCATACGTTCCGTGAGGTGGAGACCTGGTGGCCTGTATTTCAGGTTTTGTACCTCGTACAGACACCAGCGATCCACAACCAAACAAATTGTAACAGAAATAGTTTTAAGCATGTTTCTATACTATTACCTGTTTTGGCTTGTGGTGAGAAATAAACAATTTTATTATTATATTAAGCTAGTTTATCAGTATTCTGTTTAAAAATTACCAAGCCGAGCTTTAAAGCAGGAATGTCATCAAGAAGTACATCCTATCGAGTTTGTATTCGGCTAAGTCCAGGCTTTACCAAATGATCCGTCCAAAAATACCGAAGCCGGAGTTTATCAACCGAATACAGAATCGAAGGGCCCTTCGCCGGATAATTTGGGGAACATTTTTTGCTAATTCAAAATTAATGACGAAGCGCTTCCAGACGCGGCGTTTCCCCCAAACGTTTTTCTTTGTCACTTTGAAATGATACGACCGAAATGATTTAAAGGAAAGTAAACAGTGTATAGGCGAGGGACGGAATAAGCGGGCGTGATTTTGGGGGGATATTTATGTGGAAATAAAAATAACTGAAACTTCATGGTTTTTTCATACCAAGTATGGCAAGGTAAAGGCTATGGAATAAGAATAATACAACAAGTAGGGATTGTAACTCAAACAAGATGTGAATGAAGCAGTCTCATGAAAGTGAATAATATTATTTAAGAAAAATAAAGTCTTTTAACCATATTAGGTGCATTGGATAAGATTTTTATAAAAACAGCGACTTTGATATTTAAAAAAGTAAGTTATGAAAAATAGGTTCCAACTCAGACCATACAAAACCAATAGAGATACTGTTGGTTGCCGCATGTATGAAACTCTAGTTGTTGTCTGTCGTCAACAATGAGGAATCTCAGGCCTCCCAGATAACTCACGAGCCACAACAGCTCCTGGAATACTCGGGCTATTACTCACTGATCATCAGAAACAAGTCGGTGTCATATTGAATTAAAAACAGGTCCATTGAACCTGTTTTTTGTGTGACCGCATTTAGTACGCAGCCGTATCTTCCTTTTTTGTTTATATTAATGAAGGTTTATCGTACAATAATATAAGAAGTATCACACAGATGGCGTTGATTTACTGATCTTGTTGAAAATAGAAAAGAAACGACATGATCAAAATTTCATATCCAAAAAACCCAGAATCGCCAGGAATGAAATGTATAAAAATGGATTAACTATAGTAACCCTATAACGTATTCCGTAAAATCAGCCTCTTAAACCATGTAGTAAAGAAGTTATTGTACTATTTACCTTCATTAATATAAACAAAAAAATTAAGATACGGCTGCGTACTAAATGCGGTCACACAAAAAACAGGTCCAATGGACCTGTTTTTAACTCAATATGAGGCTGACTTGTTTCTGATGATAATGACGTTTCGCGAAAGTGACTAGATGAAGTGACCTTTTGCGAAAATGACATTGTGCGAAAGTGACCAGCTGCGAAAGTGACATTCTGCGAAAGTGACCAAAATTTTACGAGATGACCATTTGCGAAAGTGACGTTCAGCGTCAAAACCAAAAAAAAAATACTGGATTCTTATATGAAATGACACCCTAAAGATTTCTTACTAGGACAATACACCCTTAACTGCTATTTTAGTTTGAAATTACAAAAAAAAACATTATTTCTCTGAATGAATTGATGATTTTTGGCGCAAAGTTCAGTGTTTTTACGTTCTGCAGCCTGAACGGCTTGGCGGATTTTAGTTGGAGAAGTGTTGTTAAATTCGCATTTACTGTGAGAGTACGATTCAAGTGAAGCGTTTTAAAATTAGGACTTGGGGCCCTTATCACACGATCCTTTAGAAAAACAAAGAGTTGATGAGGGCTACCTCTTCATCACTCGTTAAAACATTCGCATACGTGAATGCTAAGCCATTAGCATTTCCATAGTTTTTGCCCACACATGATTGGCATTCGCAATAGTAATCTTTCCGCAGAACAGATTAAACGCATACATGTACAAGCATTCTTGCTTGCAGAGAATTTTGTTAAGTGGCTCGGTATTGATGGTTTTAAAAAACGTATGAGAGCATAGAAAGTAAAGTACCAAATGTTGCGTTTGTTACAAAGAGGATGAAGTACTTTTGCGTTGTTGTAACAGGACTTAAAATTATTCGCATACCTTTTACCTACCGTGTAGGGTTAAGACTCTACCAACTATAGCAAAAAACACTTGTTGGACCAACTAATCAGCATCATAATGATAAAATGTTTTGTTATTAAATCGACACTGACGAAGAAGTTAAGCAAACCGAAAATAATATAACAATGCTAATTAATTTATTATCCTAAAATCAACGATCACATTCCCGTATTGACTCAAGCTATTAACGATTAGCAGGTGTCATTTATTATAATTCTTACAATACATAATCATATAATTCCATTCGCATTAACAGCGACCACCAACCGGTCCTAAATGTGACGTTGATGGTAATGACGAAAAGAGAATGGTAAAGCCTGCGACCACAAGCTGGCCAGTAGTACCTTGTGTATTGCCCTTGCGCTAGCACGCAACGGTGGATTAGAAAAAAAACTGCCAATATTTGAATTCAGAACGCGTTTAGTTTTTAAAAAGTTGTGTTTCCAATTCTCAGTTTTTCAGTGAACAAGTGTGATTCCAGTGAACGCATCTGAATTTTCAAGTTACTCAGGAAACTATCTATCATGTAAGTAAATGATAGCATATAACATCCTTAAACTAAAGAGTTTTTTCGTAATGCGAATTAAAATATTTATTATGATTTATTATAGTAACATTCAGTATTTTAGTTTAACGTAGTAATGTAATTTCAGTTACGAAAGATCTTTTAAATACGGCTATATAGCATTGCCATCTTTTAATTATACCTCTTGCACGCAACGCAACACCGACATTGTACAAAAGAAATACAAGGTTGAAGCTATCTTGTAATAATTATGAAAAAACACTTCATATAAATCTAAAATACGATATCATATTTTAATTTTCTTTGCAATTAAATATTACTTCGTTTTTTTTACTGCGACAATTTTCCAATCAAACCAATTTTCAAATCCATTTCAAATCAATTTTGCTTCATAACTAATGGGTTAAATAATAAAAGGGATTAAAATTCATTGCTAAAAGTAATCGCATTACGCTCATTAATAATTAGTTGTATGAAATAATTAAACATAGCGTAAGTGTTTACTTATTGTTAGTGCTTGTATTATTAAAAACATGATATCCTTAGAACTGCTGCCGGAAAACTACAAAAGTAGTTTGGTAGTTTTTTCATAATATTAAATATTCCATCCAACCGCACAAAACGTTTTGCTGACTCTTTCTTAATGCAGACAGTTAAAGATCCCTATCTTTTTATATCTTTTTCCCAAAGTTTGAAGTCCAGTAGAAAAGACCAGTGATCTTAAAAGACATTTCAAATGTCATAGAATTCTCAACGCGCGTTTTATTATTCCATGCAGTAAGGTTGTGGCCTCAGTAGCGCGTTGCGTTGCGTCTTTTTACTTATTATTGAATTATGCGTTTCATCGTAGCTCGAATGTTTGAAAGAATCAAGCTGTCTCAATCATGGAAAACGTTTGAAACCAAGCACAGCGTAGGACGCCCACCCTCAAGGGAAAGACCTGGGCCCCAAGTCTGCTAATTTTAGAACGCTTCAATTGAGTCGTAATTGAGTCTTAATAAAAAAATGAGTCAAATAAGCCGAGGCGTTCTAAAATTAGGAGACTTGGGGCCCTGATAAAGAACTTTTGTAACAGTAAGGGTAAGTTGCACCATAGTAGAAGTTAAAGTTAAAGTTTTTGTCAAATTTGACAATTTGACGTCATTTTTGGGCCTAACCGGTACTTTAACTGAAATTTGGATGTTTATTATTGTTAAAGTCAGATGGTGCAACCCTCACTAAGTAAAACTTCACTTTGGAACTGGAGTATTTATAATACTATGTGTGTAACGTCGTCCCGCATAACATTAATAGAATAATATTCTTCATTGCACAATTCAAACAGATTTATACTTACCGCTTAATGTAAAGCAATACACAATTTAGGCGGCTTTGTACTGGTATCCTTTAAACATCATATATATTTTTTAGTTTTATCATTCTCTAATTTTGGAACTTACAGGCGGCGGGACAAATGACATATTATATTTAACACTTTGGGAGTGTTTCTCGCGGGAAATTAACAGTAAATAAAAATGATATAATATTTTTGCAGACCTATCCATTAACACCCTAACCATTTTTGATTACTTCTATCGGCTGTTTGAAACCGGGTTGGGTTTCAAACAGCCGATAGAAATAATCAAAAATGAAGGAAATATGGGAAATTATTTACGTAGAAGACGCTTTTGAAAAAATGACAACCACTTTTTTTATCCCCATACATTTTTACCTTTGCTTTGTCTTTTCATCTCCATTTCCACTTTGCCATATTTTGCGCTGATGTACATATGTACAAATCAATGTTTCTACAAGTATTATAGTCTGTACGGCAACACGTTGAACTGACCCATTGTCTTGGAATGTATTAATTAATCTTATATTCAGATCACATCCTTCCACTTGATTCCTCACAATAGCAGCTGATAAACCTATTTTCCTAGTGCGTATGTATACAACCAAATTCATTGTCCTCACAAAAACACGGCGGGTTTTTTTACTTAACAAGTTCTATCATTATTTTAATTCAACTAATGAGGGCTGGTTAAATAAAAACCTAAGCTTCTAAGAATACTTTGAACTATTTATCAGCCTGTGGCTTTACCCGGTGGAGTTCGATACTTGTCGTCTTTCGTTAGAACTTTTTTTCAAAATTCTATAAAATTAGCCCATCACGTCCCATTGCAGGACAAATGCCCCACTTAGTCTCCATCCCACACGGTCCAAGGACAGTCAGGTTTTTCTTATTTTCGTGGGAAATCCTCATGAATACCACGCCGTCCGGGAAAACGACGAGCTTATGTTGGACTCCTACCGACTATCTTCGGCCACTCTACCTGTGTACCAAATATCAATGAAATTCAGAACAAGAAACACAGTCCCAGCTTCTTACACGTTTAAAATAGATAGATATATTCTTTATTGTACACCAAAACAACAGAAACCAACAGCAAAGAAACACAGATTAACGTAAATGTACAATTTGGGCGAATTTACAGATTTATTTCGTAGTGAAATAAAAATAATGATCGTCACAAGTATTAGTCAAATAGTATTATTTCAGATATACGTGACGATACAAAGGACATACGACTCTATCATCGTAGTATTAGAATTGTTACATTTTTTAAATACCAACTTTTCCCAAGATAACAAAGAACCCTAAAAAAGGGAAAAACGCAAAGGTTTTCCCACACAAAAACAAACATTTTCGAACGCTATATCTATGGCTTAATTACAATTACCTGCGTTGAAAAATCAGACGGTTTAATTTAAAGATAATAATCGCTTGTACAATATTAGTACTATGCTCTAAAATAACTCGGATATTATCAAATTCGATGAAGCTTTTATTACAGCGTCAGGTGGAGGCTTTGATTTGATAATATATATATTATAAATTACGCTTGTCACTAAAACTACGTTTTCATGTTATTTTAATTAATTAATTTTGATTAATTATGCTACATCATTTCCTACTCCTCTATTTAATTTCATCAAGGTATTTACTGTAGTACCTAAACTGATATCTGAAATATGTATAAATGTATTTTTGGACATATTATTAAATATCCTTGGACATATTAAATATCCTTGGACATTTTAAATAGGTATCCTTGGCTATTAATCACACAGCGCCTTCTAGCCCCAACATAGCAAAGCTCGGGAACTAGACAACGCACAAACATACTTTATATATTTTTTTGGAAATACTTACTTTGTATACATATTAGACATATTTATGCACACGAAAGTTTTTACGATGCGGGGATCGAACCCGCAACCTGTGGTGTAGTAGCCAAATTCTTTTTTATTACACCAGACCAGCCGTTGAATCACTATTTAATCAACGCAAGTAGAATAAAGAAAAAGAATAAAGTGTACCTACTTTGTGATGATATCAACATACCTATTGCTGCACAGTAAATACAAGTAGATAAGGCGTCATATGCGCGAAGATTAAGGCAATCTTCCATAATAGCTTAGTTGCATGCCAAATGTCTAAGTTCAAAACTCTAAGTGGTCCTCAGATGTTAGCCATTATGATGATTCTCGCAACAATTTACGTAGTTACGATTATTTCCATAATTGAGATTTGAATTATTAGCCACTTCCTTTTCCTTTTAACCATCACGCCTGCACAGAGTTAACATAATAATAAGTTGCCTACTGAATAAAGTAAAAATTACTAACTACGCAAAAATATTTCTTATGAACGATTTGAAGATTACATTTTGCTGTCACAATGAAATTAGTAGCTCTTGAACTTTGGAAATATTGTGGCCTATTTTTTTATTCAGGTCAGGCTAAAGGTCCTACCTGTCAACCGACCATAAGGCACTTTGATGGCTGGGCGGGCCCGTCTTTTTGACCGCAAAGTAATAAAGACCGCGTTTGCGGCTGCCCCGTCGATACCCGCGACTGCCCTCACCGCAAACACAAAGAGCCCGCCGGGTATCTGCTGCGGAGACTTCTTGACCTTCATGTGCGTTGGTAGTATAGAATTCCCTTCGCACTATCGTTCGCGGTGAAATTGACCGGCCCGGCCCGCCCTGCCGCCTGCTGAGCACTTAAATTGCCATTTGAAAAAAAGTAAGCAATATTGTTAAGATAAGCTCAAGGAAGAATAAGAAAGACAGTTTTTGGCAATTTAAATCTGCTGGCATGATAAAACATGGAGGGAATAAAAACGTCATAGTAAATGGATGCTTTTATTCATATCATAAAAAACAAATTATAGGTACGTTGACCAGTATGAACTGGATGATAACCTTTGGGAAAATCAATTAAGAATGAGTTCTTTAAAACGCAATAAAATGAGTCAAATAACCCACTGATTATAATCATGCCTGTGATACTCAACAAAACTTCACCAGGGTAGCGATTAACACGGTACGGGGTTCACATTTTATACAGGGTGTTTCAAAAGTACCCCTAAAGACTGAAATGGAATAGAAAGTGAATGAATCTGAAATAGCAGGTGTTGTCCCTTTTTTCATAGCTTTAACGGTTTGGATAAAGACGTACATCAAATGATTACAAAAATGACAATACTAGTTCGATTTATCGATATAAAACGTAGGGGCGTGAACAAAGGAGGTCGCTCCTGGTCACTCCCGGTTAGGATCAACTTGGGTCCATGAACCCTAATTAGTGCTGGGTGTTTCTATGATCGATGTTTTTATTGTACGTCAATTTAATCAAAATTCAAATTAAGAGCTACGACTGTAAGAAATTAACAAGGGACTCCTTTCAGGAGTTTGTATAACCCCCTTCAGTTATTAGGGGTATTTTTGTAACATCCTGTATATATCACCGGTATGGGTTTTATGATTATTATTGTCGAACAGGACGCCATCGACTCAGTTGTTGGTTTTTTGAATATTCTTGAGCTGATATAACAACGTCGCGTCGGCCGGGATAGATAGTTAAGTATTCATTATGCACGATTCTTATATACAGAGGTCAAGTTTCAGGTGATTAGGGCCACAACTCCAACTCAACATAGTAGTCGAACAATAACCTTTTGTGCATTCCCCTAAGGTATGAATTCAAATTGTACCTCTGGCTTTCCGTACCACCAAGAGCTACGGCCACTTAAACTTCGTATGTTTCACTGTGAGTTCACAGATTGACAAGTTCCTGCAAGACCGTTTAACGGTCCCTGAGCAGTTAGCATTGCTTTAGTTAAAGTGTAGTGTGGATGTCGAGAAAGTGATGGTAATTCTGCCTATAGAAACAGGAGGCATTCATAATTTTATTGACAATTGTCATTTACATCTTCGCGTTTCCGCTATTATCCTGACTTCTCTTTTACTTAATGGCTTATGTAGTAGATTGATATTCAGTGATTTTAACCTACCAGAACACGCGTGCAACTTGAATGCATGAATGAATTTCATAAATTTATCACTCGACCTCAAAGTGAAACTCCTACGATCCATATCCCGCATTGTTATGTAAAAAACCTGAGTTTGAAATATTAATAATTAGCTAATTACCCTGTTTTGTTTAGTAGTGCAAACTAGGTACCACAAAATGAACAGATACAGAAGACAGACTTTATACAAACGGGCTAAATTGCGATCGGGTGAAATCGAGTGTGAAGAGTGTTATGCAACCGGGGAGCAATCCATCGGGGCTGAAATAGAAATATCCGTGTGGCAAACCGGCCTCTTTTTTATCACTTTACTAGCTGTCCCAACAGACTTCGTTCTGTTGTCAAACATTTAGTGTCACGTGACAGGTAGTAACATTCACTAAGAGGAAACCAAAATTGAGATTTTAACTATATTCCCAGCATTTTCTCATGATTACTCACCTTGCATACCTTCCCTCGACCATTACAAATATTTCAAAACCAAAATTAGCCAAATCGGTCCAGTCATTCTCGAGTTTTAGTGAGACTAACGAACAGCAATCCATTTTTATATATAGAGATAATTTGTAAATATTTCCCATTTTTGTTTTGCTTTGCTTGTTAAAATTACTTGTCTTCCCATTTTGTGTGTGTTTGAAAATCATAATATAATGTCTAGTCATAATGCATCCTCTGATCCCTCTACGTCCGCAATAATCCGGTTTCAATTTCAGTCGATGAAAATGTATACAATTTAGGATGAGATAAATAATTCTGAGAACTATAAATGAGAATTATGAAGCACATATTTATGCGACGATTCAGGTGGTCTTATCGCTACAGAGCGATCTTTTCAAGACAGTCTTTTTTTATGGTGGTTTTCAAGATGACCTCACTCCACCTATGTGCCAAGTACGACAGGCACTGCCTATTAGGAGAAATAACGTTTGCGAAGCGTCAAACTAAGACCCTGACGAATTTGAAAGTCATCTACATCGAGTAATCTAGCAGTAAACAATGACAAATAAGAAATAACAGAACATACAAAAATTTAGGTTGGTAGGTAAGCCTTCTGCGCCCTTCTGTATCTATTTATTTAGTGCTAGTCCGTTGCGTGCTAATTAAGTTGCGCAGTTCTGCATTTGACACTCGTCAAACGCGCTTCGCAGTTAGAAATTTATTTCAGAGCCATTCTTCATTTTATTCCTTTCACAGATACACTGTTATATGAAATAGTTTTTGCTGTCCCTTTGTGTAGTAAAGCTGGCAAAATCCACTGGAAAATAGGACAACTCACAGCTGTTCCCCGAGGCAAGGTCCGCTTTAACCCCATTTTCATGAAGGGAATGAATTTCCAAAAATCACTACTTAGCGGGCATTTTCGTCATAAAAGTTACCTTGTGTAAAAAGACAAAAGCTAAAATCTGGGCATCATTAAGTCAAGAGTAAATAGGCATTTAAGTACTATAGGCAGACATGTTAAGGTTCAGCTAGCAACCAATAGATTATAGATTTGTGTGAGTACTGAGTGGTCTAATTTATTTGTGAAGGATGTAATGTGTACGGGAAAATAAACTATTAACATGACTTCAAATTGACAATAAAAATCATTAAGAACAAAAGACACGGCGTTAGATAAAATTGAGTCTCGTCTTTTTAGACAAAGATCGGTTCTACAAAACAGCAAAAATCTCTGCACTCGCATGTAACCAAGAGGTTTTGATAACTTTCAAACTAGTTAAAATGAATGCTTGACTACGAAGGTCGTAATATTCCAGTACGGAACTGTTTTTTTTTCCTGTTATCAAATAACGTCTACTTCATCATGTCAGCTGAACGACGCCCACTGCTGGGCATAGGCCTCCACCAAAGATCTCCACAACGATCGGTCCTGCGCTGTCCGCATCCAGCGGAACGTCTACTTGTTTTTGTAAAATCCCGAGTCCATGCGTGCCCAGTAGGGTCCATATTGGGATGCATAAATTAAATAGGCATATCTTAAGTCTGCATAACGTTTTTTGGCATACTCTTCGTTTCGCATAACGTTCATTTAGAATAAATCATAAGGCATACTTTTTTCCCGCAAAACTTCTTTTATAATGATACTAGCAGCCGCCCGCGACTTCGTCCGCGTGGACTTAACTGTATGTGAAAAAAGATTTTCCCGCTTTTCTGTTGAAATTCTCCTGAATTTTCTTTGCTATAAACCTCACGGAGCCCGAGACCTTTCCAACAAATGAAAAACCGTGGAAATCGGTTCATGCGTTCTGGAGTTATAGCGTCAGGAAGGAAATCCCGACTTATTTTTATATAGTAGATATTAGCATCAAAGGTTTATGAATAATTGTTTTTAGAATAACGATTACTTAGCATATCATTCATTGGCATCTCACCCTATGGCATACAAATTTCAAGTCATACAATAAGAATACCATAATATCGCCATTTAAATAACACTTAATCAAAATTTAAAAACTTTATTATTCTCTTCGTTATTCTGAAATATTTTTATTTCGAAAATATCATGCAAGCAAGCATGCAAATGTATAGTGAGCAACCAAGCAAGCATTCATGCAAGCAGGCATGCATTCATGCAAGCAAGCAAGCATGCATACATGCAAGCAAGCAGCATGCAGGGATGCAGCAGGCATTTTATTTTAGGGTTTGAAAGAAAAAATTACTAACCCTCGAAGGTTAAGGCGTGAGCTGCGCTCACGCCTCAACCTTTGAACCTATCACGGCATGTCGGATCCGCCCTCGCCATTCACCATGTAAACAAGCATGCAACATGCAGGCAAGCATGCAGCACGCAGGCAAGCATGCAGCATGCAGGCAAGCATACAGCAAGCAAGCAGCATGCATGCAAGCAAGCATGCATACATACAAGCAAGCAGCATGCAGGGATGCAGCAGGCATTTATTTTAGGGTTTGAAAAAAAAATAACTAACCCTCTAAGGTTAAGGCGTGAGCTGCGCTCACGCCTTAACCTTCGAACCTATCACGGCCATGTCGGATCCGCCCTCGCCATTCACCATGTAAACAAGCATGCAACATGCAGGCAAGCATGCAGCACGCAGGCAAGCATGCAGCATGCAGGCAAGCATACAGCATGCAGGGATGCAGCAGGCATTTTATTTTAGGGTTTAAAAAACTATCACGCACGCTACAGCTACGCTTCGCTTCGCTCCCGCCTTAAACCTTCTAACCTAATCTAGCCGAGTCGGTTTCGCCCCAACTCTATTGTTGGGCAGACGAGTAGAAATATGCGTTTTGTATTTTATGAATTCATCTATTATGCGTTTCTTATATTATGATAAAGTAAAGTTATACGTTTATCAATTATGCTCTTCACATTTATGCTTATTTAAATTATGATAAATACAATTATAGCAAACTATAATTATGCCAATGAAACCATTATGCGTTTATAATACTCTGCTTATCGTAATTTATGCGAAAAAACTTTATGCCAAAACATTTATGCCAAACTACATTATGACGAAAGAGTTTATGCGACCGAAAGGGCTCCCTGCCCACTATGCGTTTAAGTTGAGTATAAAATGACGCAACTGCGGGTGAAAGTCTGACCGTATTATGACATGATTACAGAGATTGAAGCAATTGATTGCAGATTGCATAGTTGGAATGTCACTTTAAGAAATAGTTTTAATCCGGCCAGACGTGGCAAACAAGCATGACAGATGAATAAGAGCAAGTAATGAATCTTCATTATTGAAGTATTTAAGCCGTTTTGCTCAACGATGCGGAATACTATTTTTTATTGCAACTGGGTTTGCGTTTATCACAGTCTCGCTTGCGATGCGATGACGAGGTCGATCGTGGAACATGCTCACTCAAAAATGCCAAGTCACTCTGGACCTGAAGATAACAAGACGCAGGGAGTTTGGTGAAATGGTTAAGAAGTTCACTACTACACCATAGGTCGTGGGTTCTTTCCCGCAGACTTAGAACAAACATGCGTGTGCATGAAAATGTAGGTTTGTATTGGTCTGGGTGTTTCCTATGTATACCAAATATGTATTTACAAAAAAAATGTAGATGAGTATGTTTATCCGTTATCGTGTATCTCATACATAAGCAAATTGCCTAATTTGGGGCTAGTTTGCGCTGTGTGGAATAATGTCTAGTGATGTCCAGCGATATTTCCGAGGTGTTCCAAAAAGTTGTAATGCAATTTTTGTTGACTAACATATTAACGTATTGTTGAAATGTGCAATTCCGCTCCGGGATGTTGCCTCAAAAGCGGATCGCATTGCGGACTATCCGCGTCGGCTGTTTCGAAACCCGACAGAGGTCAGAGCAACTGTTTTAAACGAGCACATACAGAAATAAAATGCACAATAACCGTTAATCTGAACTGAAAACTATTATGCTATAATAACGGCGTGTGACGTTATATTTGAACACGCTTCAAATTGTGCCCGTACCTCTCGCATGTTTTTGTTTTAAAACTCTAGCTATCATTATAAAAAATTGGCAAAACGGCACAGTGTTGCTTTAGAATGAAATACATACGTAAATCTTTACATTCTTACTTTGCTTGCAATCTAATTAGCAGTGGACAAATTGACAAACTTTGATATTGACAATTTATAAATCAAATGATTTCTGAATGTAAGTGTGTTGTTTCTCAAAAAAACCAAAATCATAATTATAAGGGCCATAATATTTCAGAAGCTGGATTTATCCCACATGAGATACTGACATCAGTATGTGATGCGGTAATTCGCATCATAACTTATTTTAATAAAATTGTGACCAATCTGGAAATAGGAAATAAATATCATTTTTTGAGATGGGCCTTAAAGCGACGAAGTCTATTTTCAAGTGTGAATAAAAATTAATAACGCCATTTGAATGTATGCATTACAACCTCTCAGATTTAAATTCGCTTCCTAAAAAACAACATTACAGACATTATACATTACAAACGCGTAATATAATGTAGGTTCACTTGAATGAATTATGTATAACAACATATCACACCACTTCCTTGATAACATTCTGAACCATATGTCCGGATAAATGTGAGTATTTGTACTTTGTTTAAAAAGTTAAATTATATTAGCTTTCTGCTGTATTCAATAATTATGTGAACTCGATAAGAGAGCTACTGCAGACTCAGAAGATGACAAAAAACCGTAGGTAACTTGATAGTTATCAAATGAATATTTTTTAAACATTTGAGTTTTATCGTAAACGTATCTCTGAAACGCTAAAACTTACCAGAAAATAAATTATTATTACTATTATAAGCCCTATGTGCCCCACTGCAGGGCAAAGGCCCCCTTACTTTTTTTTCACTGACTGCGATCGAGAGCTAGTGATGACCAGTCATCAAGAAGCCGTCCAGTTCGCCTCACAACGGTTACCTTGAAAAAAAAATTACATAAACATCTTAGATTATCAAACTCTACACAATGTTTCAATACTTGTTTTTCGTAATTGTCTACGGGATACCATTCTCGAGTTCTCGTGTATTTAGTCCGTAGGAAAGTCTTGTTGTAAATTACATTCCCGGAAATTCGAGGTAGCATACAGTCCAGCTTGTTGTCCCATGACGTTCAAATGAACCTTAACCGTATAGTGGTAGGTCACATTCTGGGCCGTTTTTTCGATCTTTTGAAGCTTTATTTGTACTCTACAAGTTCAATCCTGTTCTGTAAGTAGATAAAAAATAATATGCACATTAATTATATTTCTCTATTAGACAGACTGACCAGCTTAGTATGCTTAAGTGCAAACATGTCCTAAAGCTTCTTCATTAATAAAAATAATTTTATTAGGTAAAGGTACAATTCCAAGATGGACCGCAGACTGCAAACCGCAACCGCAAACTGCAAGCGACTCTACTTTGTGTCGTTTCCAGTTTGCGGTCTGCGGTCCGTCTTGGAATTGTTACCTTATTGTTCTTGTAACCATGTTCGTACATGGTTTCAGTTTCCAGTATGTTGTACATCTATTTGTGTATGCAAATATCAGTTTTCATAACTACAGATTTCCTGAAAGCAATCAGGCTGAAAACTAATCAGTGCTTCCGCCGCAAAGATGGCCATAAACAAGGTTTACTTCTAAGGTTTGAGTTAATTAGCAAGCAGTAGTAAAATTAAACTGTTTTGTAATCTTGCACGCCATCTCTGTACATTATTATAGCTTTATAAGGTTTTTTTTAGATTTTTCTGCGTTTAAATATAAAATGAATGCGTTGAAAAACTTAGTTACCACCTACCTAACTACGATTCCATAGTTAAAACGGTAATTTGACTAAGAAAGTAAAAAATTTGATTGTTTATCTGTATTTGTAATACCTACTGAAAAGTTGCGTTATTGTTTTTATGTGTAAGAAAGATTTTACATAGATCTATAGGTGTCGAGGCGTGCACATTAATATTTACAAACCAATTCCAAAGTGGTTCCTATGTCAGCAGTATATAAGGAGCCTTTACGTGAAGGTTGATGTGAACGCCTGTGTAACTACCAAACCCACTAATTTTTTCTACTGACTATTACGAGTAAGTCTTTAAACACAGCATATACCTGTATACAGTACATTGTTATAGGTTAATAACCCACTTTTATCAACTTTACCCAGTCAAAGATAAAAATTAAATGCGAAAAGCCCGTTATACTTTACATATACAGGGTGGTCCAGCGATAGTCTATGCAAAAACTTGAAGTGATGCAACTAATGAAATACTTTTAGAATTAAAAACATGTACGGTAAGTCTCTAAAACTCAGAATGGGTCATTTCTGCACTGACCCTGATGTAACAAAAAAGCAGCCAAAATATTTTTTTTCCGATAAAAGTCTAATCCTGAGACATTGGGTCAGGTCTCATGTCTCTGGGTGACGATGCAGGCCGATTTTATTTTTGTAATGTATTTAAGTGGTTTTTCGTTTCTTTTTTCTTTACTAACATAGTCTAAGTATAATGTTACTAACAAATTATATGGATCTTTGTTATCTGATTTAAAATAAATAATAATAAAAGTCCACATGTCCACTTATGTCTCTGAAGTTCAGTAACTTGAATTACACAGTTTCAAAATTTAAAAAATAATATCTTCTAAAGTATTGATTTTCGCGAAACGCATGTTTTTTTAAATGACTTGTTATGATGCCTTGTGCCTAAAATAAATTTTTGGACCACTGTCGCTGGGCCACCCTGTATTTGGATAACATTTACCTACAGAAAATCCCAAAGCTTTGTGATAAGTAGGTAACTATTTTATCACCAGTGTAAAAGTATATAAATATCAGAAGTTCCAATATTTAAACTTAGTCTTAAACTTTATAACGCATCCAGCTACAACGTCGCTAAAAGTTTTGTTAAGTAAAAGCGCACAAGCTAGGTAAGGCAACGAAATCTTTAGTCAGTTACATACCCTATGTCAATGTTATAAAAGTCATTTTCGTTGTTACGTTGAACTAGATCTGTGGTCGACTGTAGCAAATAGCCCAGAAGCTGCCAACAAAATCTTGTAATTTATTACCGCATTTTAATTTAATTCCGTTTTCTTTTCTCTTTGCAGACAAAATGAGGCAGTTGACGACATTAATATTAATGGCAGCGTTGGTGTCACAAGGTTACGCAGTAAGTGTTTGAAATTATAGTTATTTGTTTACGAGTGTCTTTGTGTTGAATGGATGCAAGAACTTTCAAAATCTAATTTTAGACAAGCCAGTAAACATTTGAACATGACCAAATATCTGCATTTCACGTCCTTAATGTCAGTCAACAACATCGCAATATCGCGTGTAATAAGTAAGTAGCGTCGTGGCCCAGTGGTTAAACACTCTGGCTCGGAACCCGATGGTCCCGAGATCAAATCTGGCCGGAGCACACCTACTTTGTATTCATTGTAAAATATGCGGCTAACTCTCCGGTGATGGAAAACACCGATATAAAACCCAAGCAACCCTGATAACGGCGGTAGGCTCGCTCCTTACCACGTTGCGATTAATTAATTAACGTTGTTAGCGTCGTAGTATCGCAGGAGCTTTTTGCAATCATTGTGATAATATTGACTTTGGAACATGAGGATTCGAGCGCAGGCCGCACCCCATATAATAAAAGTACTCCATCCAGATTTGTGGAGAGGTGATGTATGTTAGGCCAATAACAAGGTCTACGACAAGACCAGGCTGTATGACTGCCATCTAGCGTCGTCAGCCGCAACTAACGGGCAAATGTGCACTAAGGCACGCATTGCCCCGAAAAGTAGATTTAAATTAGTTTTTGTTGAAGAACTTCCTGATCTGATGTACTGTAAATTAATTGTGTGATGTAAGACCAATATCCGGAAAACGAATTCTTAAATTTATTAAAACTTGAAACATGTAATTCAAAACAACCATTATCTTTCTGCCCAATTAAAGCGATGTTTACACTCGCAGAAACTCAAAAGAACAGTCCTTTTGTAAATTTCCCACTTTTCACAGAACACTCAAAGAAATTATAATAAGCTTCTTATCCTCTTATGCCAGAATGAGGATAACGTTCTTAAGCATTGACGCAAAACCAGCAAGTCACTTATTTTTGGATGTTTAAACTGCCCTTTTGGAAATTGGGTATTTAGATGTTATTTATTAATAGATAGAAAATCGATCTTTCCAAAAAATACGTTGTCACTTTGAACGTATTCAAAAAGCGAATAAGTATCTGTTAAATTAACAACATTAATAATCTTGAAAACCTAAGTTCTCTATTTTAATTTAGTCAATAAACAAATTTGAAACTACCCTCAAATAACGCCAGTTATCACGTCATTAACCATTCAACAGGGTGCATAGTTATTACATGCTTTTGATTGTCCTTTTGTGAACAAATTTGGTCAATGCGTAAATTAATTAATCAGTTTAACTTAGATTGGAGCCTCTTCAACTGGAACCGACGGTTTTAAGGTTGAACAATTCCAATCATGGATTGGTTCGGTATTCGGATTATCTTCAAAAGTCACAGAGCTAAAGGAAATATTTTACTCGGATGTTGAACTGATTAAAATTAAATTTGCTTCTGTAGGCATTCGAGGAATAGTTACGAGATAGCAAACGCAAAAAAAAACAAAAAGAGAGAAAGTTTATTTCCACAGAAACATAATGGAAACTAGTGTTTTTTAAAGAAATATATCTAGTCGTTTTTTGTAATTACTCCTAGAACTGTGAAAATGTGAGCAAAAAATTTACGAGATAATATTTTTTCCCCTTTTATGCTCTCTCGTTCGTTTTTAGATTCAACAAATTGAAATTGATTAAAACTGACAACGCTAGTTTGAACTAACAATACTTGATATAACAGATAAACCATGATTGGTGAGTGAGCACTAAAATAAACATTTTTTTGGACAGGATACCAGACTATTAGGCCCAGACTCCACCAGAGCTGAGCGGAGTTGTGCGGCGTCGAGCTACCAATGGAATTGCGTTATTTACACATGGAGATGTGGAAATGTGATTCTATTGGTTGTTGAAAACACAGCTCGACGCCGCACATCTCCGCTCAGCTCTGGTGGAGTCTGGGCCTTAGTGTATGTCGGAGAATGAAAGGGTTGACCACCCTAAGATCAGTTTTTGCTTGCTCAATGATGACATTGACAAAATCAAACCAATAAAAGTATTGGTTCAACTGTCAATCGTGAAGGAACATACGTATTCGAAGTTTAATGTTATTGTCAAACAATAATGCATACTTTTCGACAAACTCTAGTCTGTTACACAGTTTGAAAAGATAACATGTGCTTGCAACGCGAAAATGCATTTATTTGAAAACTGGTCAACCTTTTCATTCCGGGGCTTCACTTACGCTTTGTTAAAAAACTGTACCATTTCAACACAATGACCTTATTACAGGTCGTAACTAACATAGCTATAAAAACGTGTCGCAATGACAGCTGGATACAACATAATCGCAGGCACCTAAGGGCCGGCGCCCACTATCGGCATCGGCACGCTTCAGGCCTTTAAGGTGGCAAATAGTAATATACTCTAACATAATGACAATAAAGTAGAAAATGCCGAAACAGAAACAAAACCAATTCATTTTGTTTTTACGAGAACACATCACGGAAATTTCTACTTTGTTGCCATAATGTTAAAGTATATTGCTATTTGCCACCTTAAAATCCTGAAGCGTGCCGATGCCGATAGTGGGCGCCGGCCCTAATTGTCAATAGGCACAATGGAATCGTCCGTTGCATAACATGCTGGTCAATGGCAAATTAATGCATTACTATACAGTTTTTCCCTCATCTCTATTGACTAGTATGAGTGGGTTGCGAGTGTTGCAATTGCCGACCTCGTTAACATAACGTTGGAATCGTAGGTCACTACTACGATGTCTTGTAATCATTCAATTAAATCTCTGAAGTAAAATAGTACGAGTTAAGAATTACAACGGATTTTGTTTCTAAGAACACTGGCGCGACCCGTGCTGCCCGTGGCGTAGTTGTGACAGTGATCGGCGACGATCGTTGTTGTAAAGCAACACACGGCGGGTCGGAAATGGGATGGGTGACTACCCCGACCGGAATTTAGTGTTGTATGTTTCGGGCATCTCCGTGCTTCGGAATGCACGTTGAGCAGTTGGTCCCGGTTGATGTCGGTAGATGTCAGTCTTTAAGCCTAGTCAGAGGCCTTAGGGCGGCTTGAACAAAGTTCTCCTTTCAAATCAGTGAACGTGACGTCATAATGACAGTCACGTTTGTATGAAGCGTTTTGGGCAAGTCCAAAAAATATGCATTTCGAATTGTGATATCTCAGGTAGTATTGATCCTAATGAAGTGATTCTGTTAGGATTATGTACATAAATGTAAGGTCTTTCGAAAACGAAGAAAAAAATACAGTCATCTAGCTTATTAAATAACAGATTTTGGTTCCAAACATTAGTCAGCAAGGTGTTGGCAGTATAGTAGGACGGAATCAGCTGATTTAGTTTTAGGTACGTTGTGGACAAAATACTAATCTAATACTTGCCTTGAGACTATTATTGTGGAGATAGTTTTGCTTAAATAAACTCAGTACATTAATATTAAGTCCTGACTTGACGGAAGTTAGACACTTGAAAGTTGATTGGTGTCAGTTCTTCCTACTTTTAATTATAAAAACCTTGGTTCTAGTAACCAGTTATTAAATAATGATTACTAAGTAATTAACTACGAACGTACAATGAATAACTCTGTTGTGAGTAAACAATGTCTTGCGGTATCTCTTTGAATGAAAATGGATTTCTGTTCGTTAGTCTAACATTATTCAAAAAAAATCCTTGAAATGTGGGAAAATATAAAAAATAATAATAAGTATGTGGCACCTTCGGGATCGGGTTCACTCTACTTGTTTCTATTAACTTCCCTGAATGAAGCTGTTTATGTTCATGTTGCCACACTTTTAACCTTTTCTATAGCGATAAGATAAGATAAAATATACTTTATCGCACAAAGAAAACAAATTACACAACGATGCTTAAAGATATTTGGAATGCACAATACAGGCGGTCTTATCGCTAAGAGCGATCTCTTCCAGATAACCTTCTGGTAGAGAAACTGGAAAAGGAAGTAGATGCGGTGGTGCAAGACGGTTATTAAAAAGATATGAATAAATTGAAACAAAATGTAGTTTTCTAATTATGAAAAAGACATACATTCAATACTACGAGCAAAAACTTAAATAAATTTAATACAAACAATTTGGTATAGATTAAGAGGATGATTGCGTTTAGTAGTGAAAAGAAGGACATTAGGTCAAGGCGATAGAAAATATGCTTTGACACGGGATTTTAAAAAAAGGAGGAATTTGGATAGAGATTCAAGAACCCAGTAGTTCACTTGCAGTTTGTTTTGTGCGGTCCATCTTGGATTGTACCTCAAAAGCCATGCCGACTACGACTGTTGAATATTCGACATCACTATATTACCTACTGCCTACTTAAGGGGACTAGTAGAGCTAAATCCAAGTTTTATAGTAACGAAAATTAAGTGTTACACTTCGGTGATCCAGATGAAAAAAATATGTCGTATTCTTGAGGATTCAAGGGTTGGTTTTATCAATTTGAAAACACGATTTAACAAATTCGGCTCGATAGAAAAAAATCGCAAAGATGGGTCTAAAAAAATTTTAGAATGAAAAAAAACTGTACTAAACATCATGCTATCATTCTGTTCTTTTCACAGAATGTGTGTTTTATAAAATACTAGAGCGTGCTCATTTTAGTTTTGTGATTTAATGCGTATATTTTCCAAAAAACACCAATAATTGTTTTCAAGCAAATTGCGTGTGCGTGTGTGCGTGAAACGCCGTGTACAGACAGTACCGGCCGAGGCCTGATGCTAGACGGACGTGTCGCGCATTGCGCTCCGCATTTGAATAATATTTAATTGCTTAGTAATCACTGTTAGAATATTGCGTATGCTATAATAATGCATGGGACACGAAAACTCACCAAAAAGTCAACAAAAACGTCTTATAAAATGAATTAATAAATAAATTACCATAAAATGGACAATGCTTTAAACTAAGCGCTATTTTCGTTCGGTGTTTAGATCGACGCGGTGGAGGAACATGATTAACACACACCCGTAAATAGCCTTCACTCATGGTCGCAAGATCAAAACCTAGTTTTCCTTTTTGTATTATGTTTGTTTTTGTTCGTAGGATAAAGCTTGATTATGATTAGAATGAAAGTTATTTGGCAATTTTAATAACAATAAAACGTTATTTGTATATAGTTTTATTTCCAATAACAACTTTAATTTTCAATCAGAATTTTGAAAGTAGCCACACGAAAGTTTCTTGCCGGTTCTTCTCAGTTGAGTTCAAACAACTTTCCGACACCGGTGGTTGAGTCACATTATGTTTGTATACTGTGCATTTATTTAAAAGTATTCAAGTCTATATGGACTATGCTATAAACCAACCGCTATTTTCGATGATAAGAGATGTCGATGCGGTGGAGGAACGTAATTATGAGACAGCCGATATATTATTTAATCTTATGGTCCCGAGTTCAAATCCATGGTTTATTTTTTGTATTTATTTATTTAGTATTTATTGTAGTATTTAAGTCTATTCTTAGTATATTTTTGGTTGTTTGAAAACTCACCAAAAAGTCAACAAAGTCGTCTTATCTTTTTATTTTTGGGATTCAATGCGTATATTTTCCAAAAAACGCCATACTGTTCAATTGGTTCTCAGGCACAGTGCGTGTGCGTGTGTGCGTGAGACGCCGTGTAGCGACAAGCGAATTCGAGTAGCGACGAGTACCGGCCGAGGCCGTTGGTTGGACGTGTGACGCATTGCTTAGCTGAAATAATATTTTATTATTTTTTCAAAAGTACTCGATTATTGTGTACACCAACACGGGTGGGCCACGAAAACTCGTCAAAAAATTAAAAAAAATGTCTTATAAAAGGAACGCCCGAAGAATGCACGATGCTATAAGGTAAGCGGTATTTTCGTAAGCTTCAGTAGACAACACAGTCAGTGCAGTAAACATAGAATAATTGTAATTATTATAAGGCAGTGAAGTAGGTATTCAAGGTCCTACTAGTAATTGTCATCCTAATCAAGCTATATTTTTAATTTATAGCCTTCGAATAAACTAAAAGGAGGAAGATATAGGTACCCGCGTACTAAAAGTGGCTCTACAAAAGTAGGACCTAATTTTAGCCCATATGACAGAAATGGCCCCGCGTACCAAACAAAAGCAAGTCCGACGGACCAACTTATAAAAATAGGTCCAATTGACCTAGTTTCAAAAGTAGCTTCAATGAACCTACTTTCGAAAATTGGTCTAATGGACTTGCTCTCGAAAATAGCTCCAATTGACCTAGTTTCAAAAATAGCTTCAATTAACCTACTTTTGAAAATAGGTCCGATGGACCTACTTTGAAAAATAGGTCCAACGGACCTACTTCATGCCAATCCCTGTCATGACTTGTTTAGAGTCATTTTTAGAAAAAGACCGAGGCTTGTCACAGAAAACAAAGATTGCAATGACACTTTTCAAAAGTAAGTAAGAGTTTAATTTGATAAGAAAGTTACTATAATTCTAATACTTCAGTTGGTCAGATTGACGAGTTTGGTTCAATGTTAGTGAACGCTCTGCATCTGGCAAAATTATTTCGTAGTCGCAGGTTGTGAAACCATAGATCTATATAATGCATAGACAGGTATCATGTATATTCATATTCATTTATTCACTATAAATTTGTAACAGAAAGTACAAGGATAGCAGTAAAATTGTAGATGGTAGGCATAAATTCACCTTTTCAAGGTATTGTGAATTTACACATAAAAAATAAAAAACGAATTATAACATTAACAAAAACAAAAAAAATAACAAAGCAACTAGAATATTTAAAAATCTACAAATCTATCTATGTCTACAGGCGTACAAAAAAAATAAAAATAAGAGGTGCCAGTCAAACGAAATGTATGATTTCGATTTTTTATTGTAATTTAGCTTCAAAGTATTCTTTGATGCTATAAGAAGAATTATCAATGAGCATGTTCCTAAGCTTAGTTTCAAACTCTTTGCGTTGCACAGCTTTCAAGGAGTTTGGTAAATGGTTGTAGACTTTTATTGCCATGTAATAAGACCCATTATTAAGCAGTGACAGCTGAACTGGTGGCGCCACTATGTCGTTCTTCCGGCGAGAAATGTAGCGACTTGGCTTGTCGCAGTTTTTCTGGAAATAATGATGCTTGCATGCTGCGTAAAACTGAAAACTGAAAATGTGGTAAGATAGAAAAAAAAAAGGAATATTACTGAGGAAAAGGTATGCCAAGAAAAAGAGACGACTGGTTTACACTCAAAAAGAAATGATAAACACTTTGGCCAGGAATGCGGAAACCCATCAGGGTATTTATTGTATAGGAGATATACAATAAAATGAGAGAAAACTTCTTGAAAAATTTGAAAAGACCTGACGAAGAGCGAGCTACGGTGGAAAGAAAAGCTATTTTGCAAAGAGCCAACGGAGAATGGCTTGAAATGAGACGATCTCTCCTCACTGCGTCTAACTTCAGCAGGGTTATAAGACGCCGTGCAACAACACCATGTGCTTCCTTAGTGAAGGACATTATTTACAATAAAAAATTGGATCATGTAGAATCTATTAGTCATGGCCAGAACAATGAAAAAGTAGCTCTCACTCAGCTGGGCTTGCAAGAAAATGTTGCCATTAAGCCGTGTGGGCCGTATTTAATGACAACGAATTACCTTTTTTGGGTGCCACGCCTGATGGTTTGATGGGTGAACATACTCGGGTAGAAGTTAAGTGCCCTTTGACGGCCAGTAAAATGGGTCTAGAATCAGCAATAAATAAAAAAAGGTAACTTTCTGGCTCAAAACGACAACAGGCGAACTAGCTATTAATAAACGGCATGCTTGGTACTTCCAGATACAGGGTCAGCTACATGTAATCCAAAAGAAATATTGCCTGTTTGCCATGTGGGCAAATGAGAAGGAGAAATTGAAAACGGAAATGATTGAGCGAAATGATTTTATGTGGGAAAACGAGATGAAAGATAAACTAATTAACTTCTATTTGGACATATCCGTGATATGCTGTCAAAACGGCGTCAATGTCTACTGTCTTTGCAAGCATGTAGAGGGCATATGAATGCTGGTTTAGACGAGCACATTTTTTCAATATGAGTCTTCCAATCCAAATTATGGTCAACAGTTAAACCTAAAAAAGTTGTATTATCTACTTGGTCAATTTTATATTCTAAATACCTAATGTCCATTCCAATAATTTCACGAATTCTTTTTCCAAATGTCATTACGTTCGTCTTTGTAAGATTAATTTTTAAATTGTTCGTATCTAGCCAAGTTATAACATTGTCCATAGTGTAATTTACTTCGCGTACTAACTGAACTTTGTCAGGTCCCGATACAACAATGGTACTGTCATCAGCAAATAATACTGTCTGGTGACTGGTGATTTTTGGCAGATCATTTATATAAACTATAAATAACAGTGGCCCCAAGACACTACCTTGTGGCACGCCAAGTGACATGTTTTCAAATTCTGAATATTAATTAATTTCAGTTTTTTTAAAAGGGCATATTCTGGTGACTCTAGTGGATTGAATTCTGCAACTCAGATACGACTCAACAAGTTTCAGTACGTTACCTCTTATACCATACGCAGACAGTTTTTTTAATAATATACCATGGTCAACACAATCAAATGCTTTTGTTAAGTCCATGTACAGGGCGCATGTCAACTAAAACCAACCTGTTCCTCGGCAAAGATGTTATATTTTTCAAAATAGTTACTCAAGGAGCTTTAAATCACTCGCTCAAATATTTTCGAAATGACTGGCACCAATGCTATTGGTCTATAACATGTAATATCACGTCTATTACCCTTCTTGAAAAGAGGTACAATGATTGTACTTTTTAATTTATTTTTAATTTATTAGGAAAGGTGCCTTTTGAAATACAATTGTTAATAATGTGACTTAAAATGTGAGATAATTTAATTGGTATTTGTTTTAATATTTCTGTAGTTATGTCATCATAACCAGTGCTTTTACTATTTTTCAAAATTATAGATAAATATTATTATAATAAGCATGTCATCTCGCTTTTCCAGAATAACATGATTCATATCCACTATTATCACCTAAATAGCTTCAATTAAACAACATAATTCGTTAACAAGAGCTTAAAACTAACCCATGCTTAGCCATCACTAAATATTTGAGCTTAAAACTAAACGTTGTACATTTTATACGCTTACATTAACCGGCAAAATGGCCAGAAAGTGAAAACTTGACTACAGTCCATTTTACAAGTCTGTTACAAGTCATAACATAAAAATTTAAAAATTAATAAAAAATAATGTGATCCCACCAAATAAAAGTTTTAACATTTAATTAAATGAGTTCTATTTCTTATTCACAGCCATCCATACAATTACTAAATACTAGGTATTTATTATCCATACAATTATTTATTACGCACGTACTAGGCTAGTACTCTTTTTTGATTGAAATACAAAATATTCACCTATAGTCTCATTATTATTTTAATATTTTGTTTTTATACCCAGTGTCACTTTTACAGTAAATACTAATCCAACAACACCTCTCTAGTTAAATTTCCATCAACCCACAAATATCTAGTACTTCCTACTAATCCTACTTCCTACTAATATTATAAAGGCGAAAGTTTGTATGTGTGGATGTGCCGTGTTGCTCTTTCACGTAAAAACTATTGAATGGATTTTAATGAAACTTTTGTTTTTCGACTTAAGTACACGCAGACAAAATCGCGGGCGGCCGCGCGGCCGCTAGTAATAAATAAAATAAATGTCTTGTCTATTTTGTTGTTTGATCTATGGGTGCTTTAATGTAATATCAAAAGTAAAGTAAAATTATCAATTGTTTTTAGGTCATGAATGATATCATTAAATATCATTATTTACAATTGATAATTCGTTATGTTTTCTGAAATGAACTTATTTCTTTGTTTTTTTATTTTTTTAGAAAATTCTCACACACTGTCACAGTGTTCGTTGCCAAACTCATCCGAAACGGCTTGGGCGATTTTAATAAAATGTTATGATGCTACGGTGGCTGGCACATTACGCTACCGATTTCCGGTCAGTCCTCCTTGCTCTATTGCAAAGAAATGTCATTTGGCAAGAGCGAGAGACAAAACGGAAATGGAGTAACCTGATGTGCTGTTCACTGTACATACCTACGTTTGTTAAATCTGAGATATGCCATAAACTATTTTATAGACCTGTTTTTTTTGGAGTCCAGGTGGACGAAGTCTCTGGTGGCAGCTAGTTAGATAATAGGTATAATGTAACAATAGAGGTGAAATTCCTTCCGGTCGTAATTAATTTATTATTGACTAGCGTTCGCACGCAACTTAGGCCGCGTGGTCTTAGGTTAAAAAAATAATAATATATCTTTATAAATTGTAGCACATGATTCCGATTCATAAGCTGTATACTGCTCTGCTCCTATTGATTAAAGCATAACGAAAAGTATACATAGGTATAACCTGCCCAAGAGTATGAAGAATAATTGTTTCAAATTTCGTTAAAAAAGTCGTCGAGTAGTTTTTGTTCAGACAAAAATTTTACTGATTGCATTTTTGGCATCAGTAGCAATTCTTAATCACCTCTTGATTGTTAATTTTTAAATTTATTTCATGTACAGAATTGGCCTCTACAGATTTAGGGCCGGCGCCCACTATCGGCATCGGCACGCTTCAGGCTTTTAAGGTGGCAAATAGTAATATACTCTAACATAATGGCAATAAAGTAGAAAATGCCGAAACAGCAGCCTCGAGCGGTATTTTTGTTACTACGAGAACACATCACGGAAATTTCTACTTTATTGCCATTATGTTAGAGTATATTACTATTTGCCACCTTAAAAGCCTGAAGCGTGCCGATGCCGATAGTGGGCGCCGGCCCTTATTATAAGTGTAGATGAGCGACATCTCTTGGAAAAATGGCGAGATCTCATTGTAGTTTTATGTTGACACGGTAGTTTCATGTTGCGCCGATAGATGGCGATATACCGGTTGTCTATGTGTGTGTGTCTAAATTCTCGATTTCAGTTAGGTCTAGTAGTCCTCTTAAAGTGATGAGTTTCTTGCCGGTTCTCTTTTCTGTAGAAACAACCTTCCGACGCTAGTGGTAGAGCCACAATACATATATGTATTCATTTTAGTTTTTAATATCGTGGATATGCTTATAAAGTGGTTGTCGATTCGAAAAATGGTCTAATTGAATAAAAACATTATTAAAAAAATGCCGTGTCTCTGTGCGAATTGAACAAACAAAGCAATTATGGCTTTAAGGATTTAGTAGAGTATTTACTCAAATCTATTGAACAAACAATTCAGTTGTCAAATTATGCAATACTACGATAGATAGTACACCAATAAATCAATTACGCAGACCAGAGCAATTTGTCATCAACTACACTGTGCGATATGCAAAGCTAACATATTCCAGTCCGGTACAGTATTTTTAATAAAATGCAGAAGGAATGTTTTTCATAAAAGCTGACAAAAATGAAGCCGTTTGCATGCTGGGTAAATTTTTCCGTGGACATAAGCTGGATGATCCCTCTCGCACTTAAATATATTCGATACGCGATGAAAAAATTTCAAAACCAACTTAAAACATTATAGTAAAGATTGAATAGGTATTTATATATCAGTTTTCTTTGAGTTAATAGTAACAAAAAATTAAATTTCAAAGTTATTTTAAAAGTCAAACCAGCAAACTTTTCAACTTTCAAACATACGCCTATTTCAGCACATTGGCGTGCTTATGCCAATGAAAAGCAATATGGATTGCAAACTAAGAAAAAATCTTGACGGCGAGGTAAGGATGTGCCAGTTCACGTATTTTAATACATAATGAACATACAAGTACGAATATTACTCGCCCAAAATACGCGCTAAGCGATATTGGCTGTAGCAAAGCCTTTAATATTTTAAGCGTCACCTGTAAGATTAATGTGCTTTGGATGAAGTTTGATAATCATATGAAGGGTCCACTGCAATAATGATGAAAGTTCAAAAATATTAAAACCTTGGTGACTAATGTCATTCGGTTCAGTCAACCGAATGACATTAGTCACTAAGGTTTTAATATTTTTGAACTTTCATCATTATTGCAGTGGACCCTTCATATGTAATTAGGTAGGTGAATTTACACTCGCGTAATTTAACATGGAGGTTCTGATTAGCGAATTATGCAAGCCTCAACTATACGTTATACGGAAACCTCGCTCCAATTTAGGTTATTTCCAAAGGAAAAATATAAGACAAAATCTATGTGAAAGTAAAACAATCTAGTCATCGAAACCATTATTCTTGATTAAAGACCAACACATTGTTAGAGAGGTTATTTATCCTTCGCATATCGAAGTTACAAAAGAATCTGAAACAATGGAGAAAACTACACCGAACTCTTGTAATTATCCTTATCCAAATTAATTCCTTTCATCTAAAAACTATCATACCATGCCATGATATGGTGTCGTTTGGACGTATGTACAAAGTACCTATGAAACAATAATAACGTTCATTTCAATAGTAAGCAAGTAGCAAAATATATTAAAAAAAAAACAAAACACTAGGACTTGCTTTAGAAGTAAATCTGTGACCCTTATTGAATTTAGTTTTTTTAGGTTGACATAATAGTTAAAACAGTTTTATTTAAGAAAAAGCAACATTTTCTGTGATTTTTCAAACAGTATTTCTAGTTTATTGTTTCAGTTTATTATTATTCTCACTTAAGTTATTCGTAAATGTGTTTTTTTAATTTTCTTAAGTTCTCGAACTTCTTAGGAATAAATAACTTCGCAGAATACGAAATGCAAGGTTGAGTACTATAAACTTTACAATTCTAAAGCAAACAGTTAATCTTGTTTTGACAGATCTAATTTACTACTGTCAGTCATGTCTTGTTGTAACAAGCTAAATTAGAAAGTTGACATGTCTTTGAAGATCAGCCAGATAAGGCACACTGGATACCACATGATATCCCTTATAATGTGTCTTAGATAAATAATAATATGCACCTAAAATCAGATATATAAAAGGGGTAAATAATGATTCATAATAACCCATGTTGAAGTCTCTAAATATTTAAAATGTAAAATTTCTAAGGAGTCCTTTAGAGCAAAACTAAACTGGTTTTATAGAAATACTAACAATACATCAACTTAACTTTTAAGTAAGGAGCACGGAAAGGTCTATTACCCGACTGCGCCGGAAGGGGGGTATTTTTTTCGAGGGTATGTTTTATGTAAAAGAGTTTGGCACGCTCTGCAGTCTGAACGGCTCGATGGATTTTAGCTTGAAAGGTGTCGTTAGATTTGAAAGAGACTATTTTATGTATTGATATAAATATCGTCTCAATTCCATCATCTGTTTTCATTTCTATTATCCAGTGATACAAAGTATCAATGTAATTTTTAATATCAATAAATTAAATTGCGTTCCTAGAAACTTAAAGAACGTCAACCAAAGGAAGCATACAGCGTTATTCATTAATGAATCATGGAAACTTACCACGTAATGGTGCTTACGACATTGTACAAGTGACGTTAACGAATGCATTAAAATAATTGTCGACGCAAATACCTTTGTGCTTATTTACAACAAAGCTATGGACCGAAGGTACGGAACAAATCTGTTGAAGGCAACATTATTATTATTATGAGTTTTTCTACCGACTTCATAAAAAGGAGGAAGTTTACAATTCGACAGATCTTTAAAATGGTCACTGATTAATCAAAAAATCATTCTGTTACAAGTACTTTCAAATCTAACCAAATATAATATTCTCACCCATAGTAAATAAAGAATTTAAAAAAATAGGACATAATGTTACTATAAGTACAAGTACAACTGTACTGCAAGTACAACTGCACCGGTGTCAGACTATCATTTCTATACTGTCAAGAACTGGCAAGAAACTTAGCAGTTTCGTCTTTTGAAATACAGTCGTTTTCACGAAATATGTTAATACTCACAATGTTTGCAACCAATCCATCTTTTTTAACTTCACTGTGCGTTCCATTCAAAATAATAAAAAAGTCGTTTAAGAGTGAGATGTCAATGATCTTAAAATTGTTGTCCAGACTAAACAAGTTTTGTATACTCGTTCGCAACAACCAGTTCAAAGTAATGCATGCAAATGTAGTACATCTAGAAAAATAAGCGTAGCAAGAAGAATAATAAATATAAATAAAAGTTGTGAGAGTACTTGTGGGGTTCGCAAAACCTCTGTCTTTGCACTAATGTAATGCTTTCAAATACACTGTAAAATATTTATATTTAGAAGTTAATTTTGACAAAATGAAATTCGAACGGCGGCAATTAAAAAAGCTTGAACTCATGAATGAAAACTAAAATATGTTCTTAGTAAAATTTTAGAACACACACGCAAACTTAATTGAATAAAAACAAAAATCTGTTAAATTATACTATTTGTGCGGTTTTTTTGGGATTTGGTTTATTTTTAGAACACTCCTTTTTGCCTCCATAATTACCGGATTTTTTTACTGGACTTTGTTGAACAAGTTTATTTAATTTGTGTCGTTACGTTTTGATTTAAACATCAGTCTTGTAGTTTTTGCTCGTTAGATTCAAGTTTTTGTTGTTAGTAATTGGCCCGTCCATGTGCATACTTCATAGGAGTCAAGGCTTGCAAACAATAGGATCTATTGTTACGTGTATTTCATACAATGTACCTGTCTGCACTATCAAACAATACGGTTTCATCTCGGGATGTTTCTGGACATCTTATCCCGGCCTGCGTGAAATGAATAGTTTTCAAAACGTTAGTATCAATATAATACAAAATTTGAACAATACATTTTCATCTGCCAAACTGCATACAAGTTTGTCGGCAGTAGTTCTCGACCATAGTATAATTATCTTTACTTAGAAGTAGAAACATGCACTGTTACAGGTAAAAACAAATGACTGTCATAGCAATGTTTGTTGTAAGTGGGTTTTGAACCTGCGGCACACAGGCAGTCTAGGCCGATACATGATCCGACACACTAAAAATCAACCCGATGCCACTGTTAGAATACGTCAAGAAAAATGAAACTGAAAGATTTAAATAAATATACTTTAAACTAAGACCTCAATTTATCAATTAACCTTCTCATTTAATCTCAATATTTACTAAGTTTTACGTAACTTTTAGGTATTCAATTTTCGGTCCTGAAATATAAACGACAAAAGACTGATATTTACGTAGAACAAAGCTGTTCAAGAATACTTCGCCGAGAAAAAAATGCGTACTAAACATAACACAAAACCAAGAACCCCATCGTGTGTGTATGGTTGTTTTATACGATTTATAAGATACACGACAGAATGAACCGGAGACATTAATCTGCAAGTAAAAAACTAATAAAATGAAAATCATGCTGACTTTCGAGTTCAGGATGAGTTTTTTACGAGCCAATAAAAAGCAAATTGTTTTAAGATTATTAACAAAATCTTTAATGTTCTTTTTATCGCTGTAAGTCTTTGTTTAGTTCTTCGTGTTTTATGCGATTTCAATTGACACAAAATACTGGAAATCATTTTTGATTATGATTTAAATATATTTAAGATGAGATAAGATTTATTGTCTTATTGGCTTTAAAACATGAGTGTTTAGTTTACAGCAAACTTAAAGCAAAGTGCTATTGCATTAAATCTTACGTAATGCGTGAGGTGAACCTTTTGACATTCAAAGTACTTTTGACTAAATTCTGTGAAAGTTGTAAGCGTTTTCCTGTAACTGTTTTTACTATCGAACAATAGAACAAAAAAAAAGTTCATTGTATTGTGTCTTAATTTTTTTTGGTTTTATTTTTACTATTTGTTGTTATAGCGGCAACTGAAATACAAAACTTGGGAAAATTATGGCTTTCTAGCTGTCACGGTTTAGCGGAAGCTTAGTAATAAATAGGGTTCCTTTTTTTTCTTTTTAGGTACGACACCATTAAAACATAATTTAGAAAACAAAATGAAGAAAATTTTACAATTATTATGTTACTACTACCGGTGCAGCGATTTCATGTGTATAAAATTGAACTACAACCAAGAAAATCCAGTATTGCCAGTAAAACCAAACTTGACTTAAGTAAAACTAAAACAAAGCGCAAAATGAGCCATATTATGGTTGCGGATAAATGCATTCCCGAGTCTTAGTGGAATGTAGGAATCTCAGTAGTCTAATAATATTCCGACCCCTGTGACCGATAAATCATAGAAGCTAAACGAACGCTAAAAACTGACGATGACTAAGCTTGACTGACTTAACTGATTTACTCTATTTTTCTTACAATTCCTATAAAATACATACACAACATGCAACATTGTGTAATGCTTGGAATTAACATAAGAAGTTCATAGAAACATGGGGTGATACTGCGGTTTGCGGTAACAGTTTACTGACAGTGATGTTAAACTTGTTACTTATGTCGGAACAGCAAACAGTGTAGAATTGTTAGTATCAGAATATAATGAAGGGTTCTAATGGGGCTATTACTACTTTTTTTTTTTTGTCGCATTTTTTGTTATCCGTAACTGAGTACAGTGAGTGTTTCTTTTTTTTTCTCTTTCTTTTATTTGTATAGATATTATCAAAGTCAGAGGCCTTTTGGAGTGGCCACAAATATCTTTATTGTGTGTAAAAAGCTATTTTTATAGAATTCTACAATGCTAAAGCCGTACCTGTAATAATATTTTCAAACTCTAGTCACTCGAACCTACAAACCTTCAGGTAGGTTCCGTTCCGTAAAACTTTTTACTTTTGTGATGTTATTGATGTGATATACTTACTTTTAATCAGCCGTGAGAGCAAGTTTCAACGTGAAATCTGCTTCCATATCTTTGTTGCTCACTGTTCTATTATTACTTAATATTATGTGCCATGAGGCTAATTTTCCGGGATTACAATTTGCGGATCATACCTATTACCGTCACAAAGGCGTACTTACCGTTTAATATTGGCAATAATGGTTAACCACGAGTAACAGGTCACCTCCTGTTTGATGTAGAGGAGTGGGGGGCTAGTTGTAGCGATATATGTCCGCCGCACCTTATTATATGGTGGCTGCGTTTTGTGGCCCGTGTCAAGAAAAGTGACCTGAGCACCTGAATTGACAGTGTTGACAGTTTTTTTGTTTTCTTTTTGTACCTGGTGAAATACATTTACGTACTTCCTGCTGCTCGGGGGAGGGCAGCGGGGGTTTGTGGTAGTGTTGACAGTTTAAGGCAACACTGTATCTGTCTCGTTTACGTTGTATTAAATAATCAAACTGTCTTGTTCTCACGTTTACAACATTATAGGTACGTACGCAGTAGACATTTTTTTCAAAACAATTATGATACTAGCGGCTGCCCTCGAAAGAAGTCGCGCACTTCGTCGGCATGAACTAAAGTAAAAAAAATGCCTTTTTTTTATAAATTGTAGCCTATTCAGATGTATAAGCAACATTATTTTAAATTGTCAGTGAAATCCATTCCGTGGTCTTTTCGTGAAAGAGCAATACGAACTTTCGCATTTAAAATACGAGTATTAGTTGTATCATTGTAGACATAGGGTTATCTCTACAAGCACTACACATTGTTCAGTGTTACGTCATGTCCTTTTGTTTGTCAATAGTTTAGCATTGCGAACGCGTCCCACTCTTTTGTTCATTCATCTCCGGGGTCAATGAACTTTGCTTTTCTTCAGCCGTTTCTCTACATTTATAAATCAACAACAAAACTTCGATCGTTAAGAGAAATAGCGGAAGATGTTTATGAATGTGTTATTGTGATCTGACTTTTCGTCACACATACTGCTATAGCACAGTAAACGTAACAGTAGGTTATCTAAGGCCGCCCGCCGGGTTATTAGCCTACTCTTGCACAGCCCGTACGGTAATGTCACGAGTACTTCCGCCACCTTATTCCAACATATTTTACGCTAGCGTGCGTTAAATTCACGCAAACATTCAAAACCAAGAGCGGCACGCTTGTATGTAGATATTTTACTGTTCCCTGTTTACTGTGGCTATAGCCACGGGGCTCATTCGTCTTCTTCAATTAGGAAAAGTGAAAGTACCATTAGGTATTTTCCACTAGAATTATCTAGTGGAAAATTTGAGTATTGAAATAAATATCTCAGATATCATTACACCAAAATCACATGAGTACCAAAGTTAACTAATCTGCCTTTAACATCGATGGAATAAAGCTGGCTTACAGGTGCTGGCTAACCTGGCCGGGCTCAGAGATAGTTTCACGTCGCGTAATAACCAGACAACACACATAATAATATTGATGATCAAAAATAAAAATACTGAAGCTACATTTTTAACATTGGTATTGAGTATTTAAGTTTGGAATAAGTACGATGGACGGCAGATCACTCTACTCATTTCCGGTCAGTCCTCCGTGCTCTATTGCAAAGAAATTACATTTGGCAAAAGCGACATTTAGGGGTAACCTGATGTGCTGTTGACTGTACAACTCAATTTGTTCTCAGGCTCCGCAGTTCATTAGCTTCAACGACGGCAAATTGGGGGTCAATTTCGGAGGCTACCACGCTGCGGTTGGTCTTGGAGGTCTTTTAGGTAAGTAATAAACACAATCCTACCTCAATTCATCAGTTCGGATTATATTTTTAATTCTACTACGATCATGTTTTTCATGGTTGGGAAGGTCAGAAAAAGTGAAAAAATGAGAGGAATATTGTAAAAACAACTATTCAGTTTTCATTCTGCAACCATTCCTACCTGTCAAACACGAAATGTTTGACAACAGAACAACGTCTGTTTGGACAGCTAGTACCATAAAATTTTGAAGTAAAAAAATCATCACCTGTTTTAAATAGTTCTTGGATAGGGTTTTTTAAAGAAAGGTTCAATGCAGACTTCAGAATCCCATCTAAGGGATTGGATATCAAAAATATAACAGTTTCATATTTAGGTCAAAAGCAAGGTGTATTGGGAGCGTTTTTGATGTCTTTATTAGTTACCAGCATTTACGAACAACTTTTCCTTTCATTCTAAATTAGATTTATTGCTCAGTTTGCTAACTTTGTTTTTATGTGTTTTCTGCTGTATTGTATGTAGGTATAGCGAATGCGTTTTACTCACATTAAAAAAGGTAAGAAAATGCTGTTTGTTCTTAAGAAAATACTCGATCCTGAATACGTTCCAGGTCAAAATGGTGGCGCTGGAGGAGGGCTGTTTGCAGAAGCTGGGACGCCGCACGGCCAGTCCGCCAGGGCCGGCTTAGGAGGAGCTGTCGACTCCAGTGGAGGCTCGGCTGGTAAGCCTCGATTTGTTTTCTATACATAACATAAACGTCCCACTGCTGGGCACAGGCCCAACTCTCCTCAACTGTGAGGTAGAACGAGCCATACTTCAGCTCAGTGCAGTTTGTTGGAGGGATGTAAGGTTAGTGAGAAACCTTAATGTCAGATGTTATCAAGCCGCCCTAAAGCCCCTGCGTAGGCTTAACGACTGACATCTCTCGACGTAAACCGAGACCAACTGCTCAACGTGCCTAATGTGCTAAACGTGCATTTTCACAAAATAAGCGCTTTATATGTTGCTATACAGGGTGTTTCTTTTAAGGTGTCAAGCCGGCGCCAGCTGATAGTAGGGTACCATATCTATCGATTTAACCCCCATGTATGCTCTACGATTTTTTGTAGTTTTCGAGATAATGATGTTTTTGTTATTTTAAAAAAAATTGTGAGCACTTGGCTTTAAATAATTATAACTTTTTTTTCGTTTGACTTTTATTGGATATTTTCTTTTTATTACGGTATAATGTCTATTAATTGCAGTTTTATGATTAAAATAATCTCTGTCCTAACTTAACCACAAGATACAAAAATTTTGATTGATAGTGAAAAAAAAGTGAATCATGCAGAACATAACCAAAATTCAATCGTGAATTAAAAAAAACAAAAGGTATTCCATAGCTTCTTACTAATTTCAAAAACTGCGCAGCATCATAAGCTTTCATAATAATACAAGAAAACATGTCCTTTGTGGGGCATTATTCGCTGTAATCGATGCTCAAGTCTTGAGAATCGGAAATAAGTGTAATTTTCATACTTAATCATTTTCTAGTATTTTGCCAAAATTTTGTCATTTCTGAGATTTATTGTCTTCTAACGTTTAAACAAAGCTCATTTGTTAATAAAACAGTCATTTTTTAACTTCCAATCATTCGAAAGCCACAACACCTGGTGTAATAAAAAAAAAAATTGAGGAAACCGGACCATCTTTATTATATTTTATGCACGCGTATTTTGAACATAGTAACTCAAAACAGTTCTATAATCGATTCAAAACATGTTCCGGTTTCCTCAATTTCAACATTTTAATTACAACAGGAGTTGTGACTTTCGGATGATTGGAAGTTCAAAAATGACTGTTTTATTAACAAATGAGCTTTGTTTAAACGTTAGAAGAAAATAAATCTCAGAAATTACAAAATTATGCCAAAACACTAGAAAATGATTAAGTATGAAAATTACACTTATTTCCGATTCTCAAGACTTGAGCATCGATTACAGCGAATAATGCCCCACAAAGGACATGTTTTCTTGTATTATTATGAAAGCTTATGATGCTGTGCAGTTTTTGAAATTAGTAAGAGGCTATGGAATACCTTTTATTTTTTTTAATTTACGATTGAAATTTGGTTATGTTCTGCATGATTCACTTTTTTTTAACTATCAATCAAATTTTTTGTATCTTGTAGTTAAGTTAGGACAGAGATTATTTTAATCATAAAACTGCAATCAATAGACATTTTAACAAAAAGAAAATATCCAATATTAGTCAAACAAAAAAAAGTTAATAACAATTTAAAGCCAAGTGCTCACAAAATTTTAAAAAATAACAGAAACATTATTATCTCGAAAACTACAAAAAATCGTAGAACATACATGGGGTTAAATCGATAGGTATGGTACCCTACTATCAGCTCGCGCCGGCTTGACACCTTACAAGAAACACCCTGTATAGAGGTGCCCGTGGGGTAGTTGTGACAGTGATCGGCGACGATCGCTGTTGTAAAGCAACTCATGCCGGGTCGAAAATATGATGGGTGATCACATGATCCGACCGAGATTTAGTGATATTTTTCGGGCATCTCCGTGCCTCGGGAGGCACGTTCAGCAGTTGGCATCGGTTGACGTTGCTAGATGTCAGTCGTTAAGCCTAGTCAGAGGCCTTAGGGTGGCTTGATAACATCTGGCGTTGGAACGTGAATAGGGAGTTTATTGATGTATATGAGTGTTGCATACCGACCTCAATCCTTCTGTTACGACTGTGTTTATGTTCTACCTACCCATAATAATATGATGGAATTAATGAATGTCCATCCAAGTATTATTTGTTTTTAATAACGCAAACAAAATCATTTTGCAATAAGCGACAATTCCTTGTAACAACTACTTTATACAACAATACGCTATTAAAGCTGTGATTGTATTTATGCTAATAAAGTTAACGCAATCTGTTCAAACGATTAAAACAACTACAAGAATCATTATGTTTTATGATAAAATGGTTAAAACTTCATAAAAAGATATTTAAGTGGAGGTGCTGGGATTTGAACCCAGGACTTTCAGCATGCGAAGCAGACACTCTACCACTGAGTTACACCCCCCGGTGTCTGAAGGGTTGAAATTACGAATCGGTTTAGTTTTGTGGTTCTGTAGAGCATTGTATTTTGTAGAAACAGGAGTTAAAGTAAAAAAAGCGGCCAAATGCGAGTCGGGCTCGCCCATGAAGGGTTCCGTTACATTTCTTTTAGACTAGCTCTCTTTCAAATCAGATCAGACAGACAGACAGACATGACCAATCTATGAGGGTTCCGTTTTTCATCTGTCCGTAATACGGAACTCTAAAAATTACGAATATTAAGGTCCAAATAAGCAATGTCTTTTATCGAAAAGTACGCGGACACCATCTCAAGACCTTTGGCGAAATGGCGCAGCATGCATTGGAATAATAAACAACATGACAACAACTTAATTTCATCAATGTTCATTCCTTAACTGAAGAAACACAGAAAGTTGACCTTGGGAAAAGAAGGAAAGGAGATAGTTTTTACCGCGAAAAAGGCTTGCTACTTCGGTAGCAACCGGTTTCACGTGGAAAATTTAGGATGGTCATGTGGCAAGGCCTCCGTCGTGCCATACCCCATTGTGTGTGCATATAATTTAAGGCTGTTGAAAAAATAACTAAAAATCTATACGTTAATGTTTTTTTCTAAACCACATACATAAAATATTAAGATATTTTTTTATTGATAGTACCAAAGTTATGCCAGTGAAAGATGTCTAAAAAAGATTTTTTGCTGTTCTAGGTGGACTTTATGCAGGAGCCACAGCTGGAGGAAACGTGAAAGCTCAAGCAGGTCTCGCGGGAGGAGTGACAGCGGAAAAATCGGCTGGAAAAGGTTTCGCTTCAGCTCAAGCAGGAAACAACTACGCATCATCAGGCCTGGTAGGTGACACGTCTGCGCAGAGGAGAAAGGAAGAAAGACGAAGACGCAAGGCGATGAGACAGGCGAAACGCCTTGAGAATGATTACGATTATTATTATTATTAATCGGTGCTGGACTTTAACCTCAGTTTGTTTAAAAATCTCAAAAACTAGTGTCAGTTATGTAATGTTTTACTAATAATACTCATTTTTATTAATAAATGTGATGGTTGGACAAGCAAGCGAGTTTATTTGCACATAACTAAAATGTTTAAAGATTTACTGTTTTTTACTAACTTTTTACTCATATGGTTACTATATGTGGTCAAACGGATATTTTTGTTAAAGAATAGAAATTACTAATAAACCTCATTTTTGCAAAGAATGTGACGGTTGGAGAAAATAATGAGTTTATTTGCACAAAATTAAACAGTTTAGGGATAGACTTTATTTTTACTAACTCGTTTCTCATATTTTGGTTAAAGAATGTGGTCGAAGTGATACTTTTGTTAAAGAATAGGAATGTTTTATATAAAAAATATTACTAACTTTTTTATTTTTATTGACATAAAAGAACACATCGAGGTGGTAGTTACCTAATTGGCAGATGAAGGTAAAGTAACGAAAAACATTATTCGCATGGCAGTCTTAGTAGTAGAATATTGCACGTATTTATTTAAGCATGTTTCAATAAAATTATAATGCATGGCCTCTTTGCAAACAGTGAGAAAACCTTATTTAGTTCAAATGTGTAATTGTGACAATATTTTACAGGGTGGTGATGCTTCAGGAGGTGTGGCAAATGGATACACGTTTTCTGGAACCAAGTCCTTTGGAATAACAAAAGGATCTGTTGACTCAACTGTAGTAAATGTTGAACCTGTACAACCAATAACTAAGAAAATTCACAAAGAATTTAATTTTGATGCTGCAAATAACGTAGATTTCGTTCCGCTAGCAGGAGGCCAAGCTAGCGTTGACGTTCATAAAGAAGTCCAACCTGTTATAGTTAAAGAAGTGAGTAATATATACACTCCAAACCGCTTTAGAAGCAACCGTTATACTACTATTGCCGTTGGAAATTTGATGAATTATCTGTTTAGAAGCCCGCAAGTGGAATATAGGCAAAGACAGTGGTGGAGACCACAACCAACAAGTATCTATAGAAACCCTCAGGTTGGTCTGTAAGAGTTAAGTCGAAAAGAGCACCAAAGATGTGGCTACGAGACAGCCGCAGACACATTCATTTACGACGACATAAAATGTAAACTGTGTTCGTTTGTTCATTTGTAAATACGTTCAGTTGAAAAATGAAATCCATTTTCATTTTCACTCAATACTTGGAATGAAACTCACCAAGGTGTTAATCATATGCTTAACGTTCGTTTTATCAACTTTATTATTACAACAGTTGAATATTATATAATTATCACAACCACAATCCTGAAAACAACAGCTCTTACATGCGCTCCATCAACCCGCTTTACACCACTTGAGTAGCTCAAAGATCGATCAAATTACTTTGAACCACACCCACTGATGCATTCGATTTTCAAGTTTTTACAATACTAATTATATTCATTATGTTGTATAGGTATACGTGCAATCACCACCACAGGTGATCGAGAAGCGCATAAAACACACCAAGCCTCGTCACCACTTCCGCAAAACAGCATACATCGGAGGTTTCGTTGGTAATGATGGCTCGATCCAACACCCTCAACCAGCTATTCAGAAGAGGATCGACACCAACGTTGAGGGTATCGCTGGAGCTGATGCTGGTGTCAATGGAAACGTAGGGCAAGTCTACACGAAACAAGTTACTTTCCAGAGGAATCCTAACTTCTTTGCTGATATTTTCAATGTAAGTTTGGCATGTGGTACTAAAAAATATATGATAGGTTCATTAAATAAATTACACCTCTAGCTGTGCATCTAATAAATACATATTTAAGGTGCTTGCACTTGCGTAGGTTTGCGATTCTAAATATTTTGAATTGTTATATCAGTTGACATCACTTTCCAATATTTTGTTTTAGCTAAACAATCGCCTTTGGCTCGCTACGATTTAAATAAAATAATGATTTAATATTATTTTCATTTAAGAATAATATGATATTAGTGTTTGATGCGCTATCAAGAAGTTTAGTCAATTACGTTTTACTTGTTAAAACAATACAATAAATGCATCTCTATACGTTAGATTCAATAATTTAAAACCATTTTCACCTAATAAGATTAAAAAGACAATTAAATCAACAATGACGTTTATTATTCCTTGAAATGTCAGAGGAACTCAGAGATCTAACCGAAACAAATTGGCGCTATAATCTTTAACCTAGTAGAAAACATCAAAAGCCACTCGTAGCTAATCGTGAAATTGTGTTTCAACGCTCATTTTAATTTGCAGATTCCCATCTCAACCCTAAAAGCGGTCGGAAATTTCCTCGGGAACGCTGCCGGAAGCACTAGTGTTTCTGTTCAAAAGTCCGGATCTATCCACACAGGTGCTTACGCCTATTAGAATAGTTCTATAGTTTTAGTTTTTTATACACTTTTACTATTTAATGAAATATATTTGAAAAATAAGGATGTAGTGTAATTTACCAGACACCCTGCAATGTATACTTATACCATTTTTATGGCAGCGATAAGAAGAGTAAGCGGTAGGGAGCGTCGAAAGATTACGACTACCTATCTTCTCGCCTTGACGTCGTAATTCTGAAGATGTTTTATATTCTTAACTTTTACTTACCTACGTTCGTAATTCGTGAAAACGAAATCAATAGTTTTACACTGCAATTTTATATCACTTTCTTTTAAAAAGTGTCATTACTTCAACAGTAAAACACTGTCTGATATTTTTTATGAGGATCCTAATAAAAATATTACATCTTTTTAGACATTTTCAATGTTAATTATTAGAATTAGAATTTTTATTACAAAAAGTCTTTTTTTCAGTCAAATGGATCTGAAATAATTATTCCACCCAATAGGAACTTGGACTTTATTATCTTATTCTGATTCAGATTATTCTTCCATTATGATTACAATCATCACTGATCACACATAATCATATTTTCAATAATTAATGTACAAGGAAAAGCGAATGCATTTTTTAAAATAAAATATCATTCTGCATTCAGTTTAATCAAAGACTCGCATTAACTCGGTTAACACAAATAAATACTTTGAAAATTGATAATCTTGTTGACGAATATACCGCATGTACCTATAAAATGTTTACGCAAACTTTCATTCAGATCCATTGAACCACCTTCTGATAGACAAACTTGAACATTTGTCTACTAATGTGAAAGTGACTATTAATCATTTATTATAATAGATACGAAATGCGCAGTAAAACCTATGATGGTTTTCATTGCATGTTCTGTAAAGTATTTTTTTTTAAATTATGTATGCGGTAACGAGAATTCCCAACGCCGTCTTCTTTTCATCTATTCTGTATTATATTTCATGTATTTTTTCATCAACTTGCCTAATTCTTTCCAAATCTGCAACAGACACAGACTCAATAACACCCAAGCATGTCGGCGAGTCATCAGCATCACAATCAGCGCATGTCGCCATTGAGACACCAAATGTATCGAAAGTCATTGACGACATTTTGGCTGTAAGTTCATCCCCATCTCATCCATTTTATGCTTTACTAACCGCACTTGCAGTGTTGAGCTGTTTTATAGTTTTTTGTTTGATAACTAAAACCCTTTTTTGATGTTTTTAATTCATTCAATTCAAAAAGCTTCAGTTGACAACAGTTGTCGACTGAGCGCCCGTAGCTTTTTGAAGTTACTGTCGTCGTTGTAAGGCAACGCCCGCTGGTTTGGGTATAGAGTTGGTTTACGAGCATCTCCGTGGTTAGTAAGGCATGCTGACATCGCTAGATGTCGTTTGCAAAATGCGCGGTCCGTTTTGAGTCAAAAGTGATAACAGCGCGCTCACGTCGCTCACGCTCATACAATTTATCGATTCGGGACGCTCGCACAATCTCATATTTGGGGTAAGGCCTGTTTTCCAACTATTTATCTATTCATTCAAATCTGTATACGTCCTAAGTCCTAATTCTGCCGAATGATCAATCAATTCTATACAAATTTGGACTTTTCTTCCTGTGTTGACGGTCTCGTTTTCATCAATTAGCGTGCGTTTGTACCAACACATCAGTTATTTATTAAAATGCCATAATATATCACAGACACGAGTTACTGTGCTAAAACAACAGCGATGGTATCAAAAAAGGTTTTTTGTATTCTTTGTTAGTTTAAATTTTCAATTGCTATGTGTTGTAAATAGTTTTGTTCAAGCGCTTTCCTTTTACCATTTTGCATTGTTTTTTGTTTAAGCATTACTAATATAATATTTACACACTCTACGCTATGTGTACATTACGCCGAGCAGAATACAGTCAGCACCAAATTGATGTGTGCGTACAGACAGAGTAGTCAAATTTATCTGAAATATTCACAGAAATACAAAAGAGTATCACTTGTTTAAGACGCTAATTAATGACGCTTCAAAAGACAGTACTAAGATTCTGTTATTTTGTATTACAAAAGCTTCTGTCAAACCGCTAATACCTTTTTGACCATTTTGTTGGCACACATCATTTTGAAGCAGACTGTAAACGTTCATTGACGGGAGATAATTTGCCAAACTTGATTTTGATAATTTATCAATCTGAGTATATTTGGATCTATTAGGTTTTATTGAAGTTTTGGGTTTTATAAAAAAAAATTGCACTTTTATTTAAAAAAATGGATGGAAGATTTATGTATGTATATGGCAATTTGGGGTGTGAATGGGAATTTTAGTTTCGGTACAGTATAGGTCACAGGTCAAGTAGATAACACTTGCAGGTCGTGTCACCTTATACTAATGCACTAAAGGTCAACAACATTGTTACGCCTGAAATAGGCTTTTGTACAGGTAAGGGCAGGGTAAGGGTGTGGGTTTTTTTTAGTGACAGCACTTCTTTAGCACACACGCAATACGCATCATACAAAGAAGAAATACTAAAATTTAAAATCTAACCTGGAAGGTTTTGTAAATAGTGTGTTTGTAACTTTGTTTTCTGACCAGAAGAAGCATAAGCTGTAAAAGTAGAGGTAATGTGATGGGTATGGGTTAGCGTAGAGGGCAGCCAACTGGTGAATGGTGCAACATTTTTGAATTTTATACTCCGACATGCTTTCTCAAGGAACTGCAATTATTCAGGTAAGTTTTTGTTATAATTTGATCGGTATTAGGAACAATAATAACATTAAAATTCCAACTTCTATGTTGAACAGTCCGATTTGATATTTTTTTAAACGAAACCCCTTTTTCTTAGTGGGAAAATGAAGATGGGAAATTGACGGATCTCAAAATGGATTTCATTTAAAAGACGGATTTCAAAATATATTTCATTCAGCTGCAAAACAATTACTGATATAAATAATTAATTCTGCCTGAACAGTCTAACCAGGAAGTTCCGAATCAAAAAGTAATGAACTTTTGTTTTTAGATTCCAATTAACACCCTCGGCGCTGTCAACAAGTTCTTGGAAAACAACGTGCCAGCAAGGAAAACTGTACAGGTAAGTACACATAAACAAACAGACATTGCGATGCAGTTGTTTTTCTTAAATAATTAAGACATTTTTGAACATCTCGAGGCTTTTAATCGGCATTCAGAAGTCAATCACAGTCACTTACTGTCAAATTTAAACTAACGTTAATGATATTATAACTAACCCCCTTTTGCATAAAAACGAACGCAGCGATAAAGCATAGTGTAGGCAATTGACGTGTTATGTCATTTAATCGAATGGCGGCAGCAACAAGAATGAAAGTGACAAAGCGATACAAAAGCTAACGTGTTTTTGAGAGTTGTTTAAGTTTTTATTAATTATTTTTATTAACTAGAAAAGCCCTTGAAGTGTCAAAGTAGAAGACTGGTGACCTAATAACAATTACAGGATTTCAGTTCGTCAAACCATCGAGAGGCAATAGTTAGAAGTCATGCTGTAAATAACGAGTCTAATACGGAATGTCGACGGACAAAATATCGATGGACGCTGATACGATGCTACAAGACTGCGACTGACGTTACTGCGAAAGACCATCACTACGAAGCCACCTTACTTCGATGCACGTTACCGCGAAAGGTTTTCACGGCGATAATACTTTAATGCGATGCATATTACTGCGATAGATTGGAACTGCGAAAATGTTTGTCTAAAACGAATGTGAATTTTATACTTACCTTTTAATGGAAAAGTTATTTCCAAACTGAATTCCTATCTAAAAAAGTGTTACTTTGTCGAAAATTTGATAAAATGTTATGAAAAAAATTATGCATTGCTATGGGTCAAGGGCAGAAACGAATATGGACATAAAGATATAAACCATATGTTGCTAGTTTTAAAGTTTGGCTAGGCCTGGTAAATCTCCCGCCTGTCGTAAGAGGCGACTGAAGAGGGGCCCTTGGGGTCGCTCGGAGAGTTTTGACATTTCAATGCTCAATACCGTTTGCAACTTTATTCTGTAAAGTAGGTACGCGAAATGGAAATGTGACCATGCACTTTCTTATTGTTATTCTTTTTCGTTATCTTCTTTTATTTGTTACTAAGTTTTTAGGTTTTGTTGTTATTCTCCCTGTGGTCGGTCCCTCATATCTGAGGGTTGCACCTGGAGCGGATGATCTGCCTCCACCGGTTTCTGTCCAGCGTGTCTTTACCACCGTGTAAAATTTGAAGGAAGACACTCGTCTTTATTTGATCGGTCTATCTTGTTGGCGAACGACCACGCGACCTTTTGCTTTCAGTGTTCCCAACCACTATCTATTTCTCCAAGTAGAATGCGCTGTTGACACGTGGTAGACAAGTTGGTTTTCACTTGGAGCTGATTAGGATCGATGCATAGGTGCATTTTGCAGTGTACGGTATTTTTAACATGCGTCTTCAACACTACATCTCTAATGCTTCGATAATTCGCCGTTTTCGTGCCGGGATTGTCAACGTTTCCATTCCACTCCCTACAAGAAGGTACCAGAAATACCAGAGCTCGTACCAATTGGATCTTCTTCCAAATGTTGTTTCAACGAGTCATACCATCCTTTGCCATCCTGATTCGCCTTTTTATTTTATTGTTGTTATTAGTTATTTTAGTAATCAGCATGATTGACATTCTTTTAAAAAAATAGTAAACATTATAATTTTCTTTTTATTCTTATGTTCCAACGTTTTCTTACAGTGATAAACAATTGTTAAGAACCATGAAGAAGCACATGATTTGACAGCTTAAAATCTTCCATTTAAATTATTACATAATGAGTTATTTCATTTAAATTGGTATCGTTTTTAATCGCTTGTTTGCGCACTGTATTTTTTGAGCTCACGAGGTTTTAAGTTTGACAAGGTTCCAGCGCATTAAAAATTGGCAAGGATTATATTAGTAAATGGCTGTGCCTTGGTATAGAGGTTTTTTTTCTGATCTTTCAAATTCAAATTTATTAAAGTTTTTTTTGAAAAGGACTCGTCAATTCATTCAGCACAACATCATTTTTAAAAAACATATCATTGCATCCTATTTTCGATAAAGTAACGTTTCTTTAAATGAGCATTCATTTTGGAAATAACTTTTCCATTAAAAGGTAAGTATAAAATTCACATTCGTTTTAGACAAACATTTTCGCAGTTCCAATCTTTCGCAGTAATATGCATCGCATTAAAGTATTATCGCCGTGAAAACCTTTCGCGGTAACGTGCATCGAAGTAAGGTGGCTTCGTAGTGACGGTCTTTCGCAGTAACGTCAGTCGAAGTCTTGTAGTATCGTATCAGCGTCCATCGATATTTTGTCCGTCGACATTCCGTATTAGACTCGTAAATGGAGATGGGAGTAACTACCTATCAATACAATAGGAAAACGAAAAATTACTTGAAGTTACCTTTTATCGTGTTTTATTGTACAAACTGTAAAAAAACAATTTTCAGTAATGATAAACAAATGAGTAATTACTGGTTTCTCGAACAATTTTTAACAGTTGAATTACCACACGCATATTTATCTAAATATTTTAAACTCTAGGTTGGAGAAGACGGGTCTACAGGACCAGCAAAGGTCAGGCTCGGACCTCACGCCAGAAGACGGGCCCAACAAGTCGTCGTGGTCCAAGAAGAGGCTCAGAAAACTGTCACTGAAGAAAAAACATCATCTTAACTGCGTACTTAATCAACACCTTATGTACCTTCTGTAGCATCACTAGAGTTTAATTTTCAGTACAAATATCTTGTTCAAAACTGAGGCTAAATGTAACTGCTGAGGCTATATTGTAAATATTTTTTATATGTACAAAAATGCAATTACTATTTATACATTACTTTATCAAGTGATAAGGCAATATACAAAATATATACTTTTAAATACCTAATTGCTTCATTCCACTTACCCTACGCTTCAAATATCACAGAGATGTAGCCTAGAGGCCGGTTGACAATATACCTATCAGGTAAAACTGTATATATTTCAGTCTGTAGCTTCTCTAAATTGCTCTTTCACAAGTATTTATCTAAAGCAGTCTATTAATACGCAAGCTCATATAGGTGGTACTTTACATTGCACAAGCAAAAATAAAGCGAAATAGCAGTATGGACGAGTAATATCATCATTATATAGGGCGTAGAATTGATGGCCGCTGGGGCTTAAAGGTTCTGGACTGGATACCTTTGAAGCCAAACACAGGGTGGGGCGCCCGCCCGCTAGGTGGACGGACGACCTGATAAAGGTCGTGGGATCCCAGTGGATGCAGTCCGCACGCAACTGGGTGCTCTAGGAATATATGGGGGTGGCCTATGATCAGCAGTGGACTTCTTTCGGCTGATAATGATGATTTAGCACTGTAAATGCTACTGGCTTTCCTTGGATCAGATAATAATCTAAAATTCGGATGGAGTTTTTTTGTGATGACATTGTGATGCCAAATCGAAGATAAACCACTGCATCTCCTGATTAACTTGTAAGTTTGATTTTTACTGCTAGTGTTTGCAGATTTGAGACTTTGGTATTAATTTTAGCCTGTAACTTTTACTAATTTCTGAGAAAAAGGTTTTGACAGAGAGACGGACGGACGGCCGACAGCCAAGTTGTGCTTAAAGGGTATCGTTTTGTACTGAGGTACGGAACTCTATAAAGAACCTGACAGCACGCCCTTCAATTATAAGTTTTGCCAACCTTTACATTTTGTACAAAACACATTATTTCAGCTTACATGAATTGGCGGTTTCCGCAAATAGCCGTATTAGGGAGTTCATTCGGGCGATAATTTAGTCGATTAGCTAACAGTGAGTCGAGACATCGAGTGAGGCCACATAATCGCTTAGGTGACGTTGGTATTCACAAACAATCGCTTATTACCTATTAAAGAAAGGGTGGTTACCCTTTATGTTGGATCGCAAGCCACTACATAGCTTTTAGTCAATCACTTAGCAGAAACGGCGTGAGGTGGTAGTAACGTTAGCATAGCTGTGTAAAGTCAGTTATCAGACAAAGGAGGTCGACAAGTTCAATACGCTTTTTAAATAGTTCGAAATACCCTTTGCTTTTAATCTAGTGTTGCGAAAAGATTGAAACTTGGTGCCAGTGGCGCAGCTGTGACAGTAATCGGGGAGGATCGCTGTTGTTTAAGTAAGTTATATATTTTTCGGGCATCTCCGTGCTTCGGAAGGCACATTAAACAGTTGGTCCCGGTTGACGTCACTAGATGTCAGTCATTAAATCTAAGTAGTCCGAGGCATAGGGCGGCTACATAACATCTGACATTAAGGTTGCTCACTAACATGTAAATTTCTAAGCGCTCTTGTCGACGTGTTTACTACTACTACTACTTAAGTTTAGCCAAACTTATGGGTTGCTTAGGGGTATTAAATTCATGGAAAAATATGCCAGCGCACGTCATGATAATATTATGATTGAACGAGTACAAATGTGAAAGCCATTCTAGTGCGCGAAAATAAGCCCAATACTTCATTGAGTTACTTTATAGGATTCATTTTTTAAAAATCAACCGCTACTTGAAAAAAATAAGACTATGACTAAGTTTTGTATAGTTCTATAGAGCTTATTTCGAAAGTTTGGCAAGTACTTGCAAAGTCAACCTGTATGAGTGAAAACCACAAAAAGGTAAGCTGCATTTGAAGTATACTGAATTTAATTCTGAATATAGATATTGCAAAAACACAATGGGAACATTTGCCTATTGTGTGCATGCCACATTACAATGCCAATTTCCCAACTATGGTTTCATTGTAAATACAAGTTTGAGTGGCAGATTATTTTTATGCTTTGTGTGGGATGTTATAAAATTGCACTGGATCAAAATATCATTTACTGGATGAAGTACAGTCAGCCAAAAATGTGGACTACCACCCTACGGTTGAGATTCGTTTGAACGTCATGAAATAACAAGGTCAATTTTCCCTGGCAATAAGTTTGTCAGTGACTATTGCTCTCTTTGTCATTTATGATATAACGTCATGCCAAGTGTAAAGTTTGAACTATTTTTAGTAACAGATTGTTAGGTATACAGAAATACTTGACAGTAGAATTGTCAGTGAGAATTTCTTTTTCAGTAGTTATAAGTTTCACTTCAAAAAGATCGACATGGTTTTAGAGAGAGGTTGAACTAAGTCACCCAATGACGTTAAATGTCAAGCATCTCAGATAACAGACAAAACGTCATAACATAACATAATTCTGTTAGAAAAGTTAACCTTAGCGATCGTTTCATCTCGCAGAAACTTTTGTCAAAAGTGGTAGACCACTTTCTTGGCTGACTGTACCTACTTATAAATAACAGTGGGGTGCCAATGATTATTTTTGATAATGTAATTGATTCAGTAGGTAACAATAATTTTCTTATTTATGAGAGTTTTTTTTTCCGCCGGCAAGTAATTCTACTTCTCTGAAACTAAATCTGCAGTCTTAGTGATAAATTATTCCATTAAGAAACATTCATTTTCTAGGAGACTAACTTTTATTTTCGTACGTTGACTGTTTGTAATCTTATTGCTCATAAAGGAGTTCAAATAGCCTATTAACGTTTGAACTTTCCGAAATATTTTACTTACTTTCGCTTATCTCAAGTTTTGATTTATTACAATTTTATGGCCGTAGTTGCGATTTTATTGTTAGCTATTCAATTAAAGTCTTGGCATAAAATTATTTACGCAAACATTAGACTAGCGAAGTTTTTGAAAGAAAGATGTTGATCGTAAAAATACAATAGGTATTGAATTTGTTTTCAATTTGGATATTTTTTTTCTTATTAATCATAAATTAGAAAATATTAAACTTCAGCGTACTAAAAAACATCCAATAAATAAATTATGATCTTTATACAAATAGACCTGTGATTACAATGCTAGTTACAAATCATCAATTTAGTTTGCCCAAGAAAAATATATCGATAACTGACATAGCATTAGGAAACACTTGCGTACTTACTTAATTTTCAATAAAAAATAACTTTCAATAAACAGAAGATATGTATCCTTTTTAAATTTGATTACAAGGGCCTTAAATCGGATAATTACTAAGCTGAAGCAATACATAACATTACTGAGCTTTTAATTCTCATTTCCCATCCTAATACACCGCAAAGCTAATTTATAGCTATTTTATACAACGCAGTCTGTTGTTTGTTTCTATACAAAATAAATGTGCCACAGATTACAATAGAAACCCGCTTATCTCACTCCCATTGTGTCAAGCTCTTTATTCAATTGAGTTCAAAGTAATAAATTGTTAGATGAGTCGCTGTCATGTAATCAGATAATGGTGAACGCCAAATAGTGCTATTCTGTGCTCTCGGAGTTCGTGCTCTAACTTCATCTTTAGACTGATTGTTTTTTTATGCAATGAAGGTGATAAACATGATGGCGGTGGCGGTGTGCAGTTGTGACAGTGATCGGCGACTCACGCCGGGTCGGAAATGGGATGGGTGACCACCCCGACCGAAATTTTGTGATGTATTTTTCGGCCATCTCCGTGCTTCGGATGGCATGTTAAGCTATTGGTCCCGCTTGACGTCGCTAGATGTCAGTCGTTAAGCCTAGTCAGAGGCCTTAGGACGGCTTGATAATATGTGATATTAAGGTGACCGTTGGTTAGTGGCGGCAGCAAAAAGGAAACGATTGCTGTTGTTAAGCATTCCATGCTCGGTCGGTCGGTTAATGAGATGGGTAACCAGTCCGAAGTTTTTTTTTAATATCTCCGTCCTTCGAAAGTACGTCAAACGGTTGGTCCCAGAAGACCACAATAAAGAAAAATGTGACGTTGCGTGTGCCCAGCGTTGTGCTTAACGTTTACGGTTACGCTTTCGCTCAACACAACAATTCCGTACTGATACAACGTCATACCCCAACATGTGGGCAAAGTGAAGTTTTCTTTGAAACAGAGCAAAAAGACTGACCGAATATGGGAAGCGTATTGTGTTATTTGGACCGCGTCTGCCCGCCGATGCCTGTAACGCGACGCAGATTTTTTGCCCTTCGTGGTACTATGGGATTCCCTTGGCGCTAACGTTCGCAGTCGAAAAGACCGGCCCAGTCCTCTCACCGTCTGCAAAGCACCTTAGCGTACGAGTAAGATACCAGAGCTTTTGTTGAGCCATGTTGTCAGATGTGGCAAGGCGCCTCAAGGCCTATGACCAAGTTAAGCAACTGACTTCCAGCACCTTTAGTTAGGAACAACTGCTTAAAGTGCACGGAGATGCTAAGTATAGAAAATGCAAGTATCTGCTATTGACAAGAAAGTACTCCTGTTCGCTTGGCTACCCTCCCGCAATCAATCACAAGCAGTCTACGTTTGAAAGAACCCTCTAGGCATAGGCCTCCTCTAAAGATAGATAGGCGGTGCAGTGTCGGCACGTAAATACAATAGCACCCCCTCTCTTCCCATGGGTGTCGTAAGAGGAGATGGGCAGCAGCGTCTCCATACAAGAACAGGCCATACTGCGATCGCCAACCCGCCTGCCAAGCATGGCGATCATGGCAAGCCCCGCCGAAAAATACTACACCACCAGATAATTCGCGTTTACGTTTCGCGGTGGCCGTAAAACTACTTCACACGCGACCGCAACATAAAGATACGCTCAAGATTGCACCACATATGAGAGTTGATGACCGTCTTGGTGTAATTGTTGAGAAGTCAGCTACTACACCAAAGGTCGCGGGTTCGATCCCCGCACAGTACAAACATTTGTGTGCATAAACATGTCTCTTTATACTGGTCTGGGTGTTTCCTATGTATATTAAGTATGTATTTACAAACTAAAAACTATTTAAGTATGTTTATCCGTTGTCTAGTATCCCATAAAAATGGCGCTGTGTGGAATAATGTCCTTTAAAAGAAAAAAAACATGTGAGAGTCAATTCCAGCCGTGGTTTTGTTCAGCAATCAATACAAGCAAAAACTTGGTTTGAGCTAATCCTGATTAAGTGCTGCAAGCACGGCTCAAACGAGCGCTAAACGGGTCGAGGTAGATAATTTATTGTGATTCACTATTAAGCGGGCCGTGATCAGGTCGTATAGTAATTTAAATGGCGTGGTTTAGATGCAGCGGACTATGTTGGAGGTTTGCTTTTCCGTATTCAATAGTTCGATATTTATTTTCCATGAAATGAAGCCAATATTAACTGGACATTGTCAAAATTATAATATTATTTACGGAATATGTACATCAGTGGACCGGCAATGACCTAATGTTAATGAAATCGAATTGAAGCGTACAGTCAGTACAGCATCAAAAACTTACGACCTATTCCTTTCTAATACCAAAAAGTAATACCAATGGTATTTGTTTGTAATCGTAATAATTTTCTATTCCGGACGAATACCAAAACTACATTGAAATATTTAAAATTTGGTATTCGTTCGGAACAGAAAATTAATTACGATAGCAAACAAATACCATTGGTATTAGTTTTTGGTATTAGAAAGGAATAGATCAAACTTACTGAGGCCGATCAAAGTGACTAAAAATATAATAATGTGTGGGAAAAGCCAAATTGATTTTGTATAGTTAACAGTTTTTATGTATTTAGCATTAGGTTTTGAAGAATTTTCTTTAATTAAAAAAGAGTATATTTGACTACTCTAAAAAGCAGTATATTCTTGTTGTTGACTGTACACTAGTTAATTCAGTTGCAGTGCGAGAATTGCGCATCACTTTGAAGCGAGTATGAGCTTTGTTGCACCCAGCCTAATGGAGTTTCGTGCTTTGATCATGTGGGGAGGTGACAAAATGCACGGCCATACCAGAAGTTCGATTGCGAACTTCCCACCTTTACTATATTAAGAGTGTTACGCAGTAAATGCCCTTTTATACTTTTTAAAGAATATTGATTTTATTAACAAATATGATGTACCCCCTCTTGTTTGAAGTACCTGAGGTGCCCGTATCGCAGTTGTGACAGTGATTGGCGACGATCACTGTTGTAAACCAACACACGCCGGGTCGGAAATGGGATGGGTAACCACTCCGACCGAAATTTAGTGATGTGTATTTCGGGCATCTCCGTGCTTCGGAAGGCACGTTGAGCAGTTTGTCCCGGTTGAAGTCACTAGATGTCAGTCGTTAAGCTTAGTCAGAGGCCTTGGGACGGCTTGATAACATCTGACATTAAGGTTGCTCCCTAACCTTACACCCCTCCAACAATCCGCACTGACCCCGCGTGTTGGAGTATGGCTCTTTCCACCTCATAGTTGAGGTGAGGCCTGTGCCCAGCAGTGGGACGTATATAGGCCGTTTATGTATGATGTACCTACAGGATTCAATATTTTACAGGCTCAGTGTTATACGTAGTTCACAGGGTTTTGATATGTCCCAAGCTAGCTGTTCTTCTTATAGTCCTAACTTCAGTTGTAACTGCCTGTCGGTATATTGCTTCTAGGCTTTGCCATGTGCCGCCAACAATGTTAGGGAACTTATACAGGGTGGCCCAGCGACAGTGGTCCAAAAATTTTTTTTAGCTAGAGGGCATCATAACGAGTCATTTAAGAAAAACTTTAGTTCCGCGAAAATCAATACTTTAGAAGTTATGATTTTTTCAAGTTTCTTTTGAAATTCCTCAACTCAAATCACTTAATTCACTCTTGTTTGGAAACTATCGCACTGAATCAGTTCAAAGTTGATATAAATGTACAATAGTAATGTAGAAACCATATTATGTGCGAGTTTTGAGTTTATTCTCAGCCAATTTGTTTTTTTTTTAATTTTCGTCAATAATTTTTCGCCATTTCAAAAACTAATACATTTTTCTAAAAATCATAGCTGCAATGTTTGTGCACTCGATGATTTGTTTATGATCTTAAAAACTGTCCATAAGTATGATAATAGTCTATGCAAAACCTTGAAATGATGCTGCCAATGGAACACTTTCAAAATTAACATCATGTACGGTAAGTCGCTAAAACTCAGAATGGGTCATTTCTGCACTGACCCTAATTTAAAAAAAAAGTAGCGATAATATTTTTTTTCGGATAGAGGGCATCATAGCTACTCATTTTAATAAAACATTAGGTAGTCTAAAACCAATAGTTTAGAAGTTACATTTTTTTAAATTTTGGGCCTAAGTGGTTGAACTTCAGAGACACAGCTCACTTTTGTTTGTAAACTATCCGACTAAGGAACTTTAAATATGGGATGACTTAATAATTAATCCCAAACTTTAATTGGCTTCGCTTTATTTTATGTTGACTGGTAGATAATGCCTTAATAGCATTAAGTCCGCCTTTTGTATCACTCATTGTATTGTAATGAATGAATGAGATAAATCCTTTTTCACTTTCTTCTATTCTTACTCATTTTGAAGTTCCTCAGTCGGATAGTTTACAAACACAGGTGATCTATGTCTCTGAAGTTCAACCATTTAGGCCCAAAATTTAAAAAAATTATAACTTCTAAACTATTGCTTTTAGACTATCTAATGTTTTATTAAAATGAGTTGCTATGATGCCCTCTATCCGAAAAAAAATATTATGGCTACTTTTTTTTTTAAATTAGGGTCAGTGCAGAAATGACCCATTCTGAGTTTTAGCGACTTACCGTACATGATGTTAATTTTGAAAGTGTTCCATTGGCAGCATCATTTCAAGGTTTTGCATAGACTATTATCATACTTATGGACAGTTTTTAAGATCATAAACAAATCATCGAGTGCACAAACATTGCAGCTATGATTTTTAGAAAAATGTATTAGTTTTTGAAATGGTGAAAAATTACTGACGAAAATTTTAAAAAAAACAAATTGTCTGAGAATAAACTCAAAACTCGCACAAAATATGGTTTCTACATTACTATTGTACATTTATACCAAATTTGAACTGATTCAGTGCGATAGTTTCCAAACAAGAGTGAATTAAGTGATTGGAGTTGAGGAATTTCAAAAGAAACTTGAAAAAATCATAACTTCTAAAGTATTGATTTTCGCGGAACTAAAGTTTTTCTTAAATGACTCGTTATGATGCCCTCTAGCTAAAAAAAATTTTTGGACCACTGTCGCTGGGCCACCCTGTATAATAACGGCGGCTGTAACGTGGATACTACATAAAGTTATAATGTGTGATCTTCTGAAAGCGTTAATAAAAGTAGAGTAAAGCATACAAAGTTCAAAATATGTGAAAAAGAAGAGAACTAAAACCCGGTTTCAGATCTTAATATTTTTTAAATATTTTTTTTGAGTTATGTGAATTTGTGTTAGGTGTTATAATGTAGAGAAGACCTTATAAAAAAGCAGTTGAGGTTTTATTGTTTGAGTTTAGAAGTGACTTTATAAATTTTCTCAATCATCAGGTAATTGTTGAAAGGCATGGTAAATGTTGAAAAAACATGGTTCTTGGTAACGTGGTCAGCGCGTAATTCTTCAGGATAACTTTATTATTCTAAATGTTTTTTGCGAAACTTGCTAGTTAACTCGCCTTTAATGTACATCCTAAGATTTACCAAGTGAATGGTGGTAAAAGTTCGAATCACGTAATTGTTCGCCATTTTACCAATAAGGGTTGGTAAATCTTAGGTTTTACCGGTAAATCTTAGGATTTACCGTAGTTCGGGCTTTTACAGTAACATATACATCAACACAGGTCAAAATCATAACCCTCCTTTATGCTTCGCTGTAGTCGGGTAAGAATAGTATCTACATCATCATCCGGAATCATCTGGAAATAAGAGAGAAGATTATCTTTTGTTAGTTACACTGACAAAAAAATCAAAAGAATAAATTAATACCCCTCCGAGAATAAATTATACAAAATTAGCTCAAAGTTGAAATGTTTTTAATTCACACAGAAAAAAAAAGGTAACTTTTCATGATAGTTATTGCAGTTTTTTTAGTTGCTTTAGGAATTGTGTGTGATTGATCCGATCACATTACATTATTTATCATTAATTAAAGGAAAATGAAACAATTTTAACAGTCGCGTAGTTTATGAAACCTTACCAACGAAATAAAACCGGCTTTTTGGTTAAAAAGTAATAAAATTCAGAAAATTAATAAATCATTTTAATCGGATAAGTGAGGGCAGATTGGAGCTTGAGCTTAAGATTGACATTGCTAAAAAATACTCAAGTTCCTGTAAAGTCTACACTTACAAGATTCTAGAGTGACCTTTAAAGTATTCGTTACGGGAAATTTACTTTGTAACTTGACCACATTTCTACCTAGGATAAACTTTTCTTGCCGAGATATTTTCTCTTTAGTTTGAGTTTCAATGAAACTTATGAAACGGCTTTTTCGACATGAGGCCTAGTTAGGAATGAAAACCTGTTTTGAACGATTATCATTTGCCTACATAATTCGTTTCACATAATTACCTTCGTTCACGTCGACTTGAGTAAGAAAAAATAAAGTTTTTTTTTATAAATTGTATGTATTATATGCGTTATTGAGATGTATAAATTATATTATTGTAAAAATCCATTCAAATCCATTCAGTAGTTTTTACGTAAAAGAGCAACACGGCACATCCACCCATACAAACTTCCACCTTAATAATGTTAGTATGATTTACTTTACTTTATGATGGTACCTTTTGAAAGTTAGGCCTTGTCCTAGGCCACGAGACGCGACGTGTAGCGACGCGACATGTAGCGATGCGACGAGTAGCGACGCGACATGTAGCGATGCGACGTGTGGCGACGCGACGCCACGCTATGCGACGTATAGCATCCGCTACGGGTACGGCCACCAAAGCGACTACGTAGGATACTATATAACACAACGCCTATTCACGCCTCGTGTCGCACCGCGCCGCGTGGTCGCGTTTGTCTTTAACCTGGGACAACAGGTCACTTAGGACAGCGGGGTACTGTCGAACAGAGGCACATTATTGTATTAATTCGGGTCTCGGGTAGCTGTCACTCTGTCGTTCAATATGTCAGCAATATGTAAAACTGCATGCTACCCATTTTGTGGCAATGGATGAAACGGTAAAATAATGAACAAGTTCATAAGGGAAGTGAATTGTTCAAAACCAGAACAAAATAAATAACTCATAGAAAGATTTGGTGGTGATCTTTGTCAAAGCTAACTGATGTTATTTTAAAGAAGAATATTTTGACCCTCAGTGTAAATTCTAGTTTGTTCCAGCTTTATTCACCCTAGATTTACGTTTCAGAGTAAGTAACCAGCAACGACTTGGATTTTTACAGCAGTGAACTCAACATCATAAACAGAGAGGAGCTACTTATTACTTAGGACTTTGTTACGTAATTGAATTAATAATGAGTTAATTGGTAGCAAAAATAAGGTAAATGGATTTAAAACGTTCAACAGCTATCGTGCCCATGAGGCCTATCGTGAAAAACTCCTAATTACTGGGTAAGACAATTTCTGAAATAAAGAAATTTTGGTGCAAACGCAACGTGTGGCGCTTTTCCTGAAGTTAGAGCACAACCAGCGCTTTCAAAAATGGGCCGAATGCCTCTGGTATGCTGCATTTTTAAATTATTTCATAATACAGTTGTGGTTTCCTAGATCTGACTTCCTGTGGCTGCTGCACTTACAAAAAAAAACACTGAAATTTCCCAGGAATTTGGCAAATTTTTTGCAACTCTATTTAAATATTGGATAGCAAAATGTTGATTGAAATACTATGGTAACCTTTATAATTCATATGATTTTTAGCTCTATTTTTTACCTGGATTTTAAAACTAAGTTCTGTTCAAATTAAGTCATAAATATGTCACCGGAAAATAACAAGAACCGCGAATTTATAAATTTCCTTGGAAAATAAACTTTCGTAGCATTTTATATTGATAAATTTGCGAAAATGTGGGCGTAAAATCACTACATAGTATAAAATAAAGTCGCTTTCTTTGTCCCTATATCCCTATGTATGCTCAAATCTTTAAAACTACGCAACGGATTTTGATGCAGTTTTTTTGTAATAGCTAGAGTGATTGAAGAGGAAGGTTTATGTGTATAATAACATCCTATTGTACCCTTGCGAAGCCGGGGCGGGTCGCTAGTAATATAATAATATATTTTAATCTCTCGTTTAGAATCTTACAAAAGTTTATAAATTTCCTAGGCTTGCGGTTCTCATTATTTTCCGGTGACAGATACTTATAATTATCTGATTGGTCCTGAGGCCCTATTACAATCTTTTATAACCTGACAGTTTTAGTCACAAGTTCAGCATTTGAGCTGCATATTTACCGTAACAAGTCGTGTTTTGTGTGGTAAACAGTGCCAAAAAACCTTAATTGTACTTCATTGCTGTACTTAGTAATTTATTTTGCATGTTTTAGTCAAATTTCAATAAATAAAAAGACGTGAACTGAGCTAAAACTGAGCTGTGAAAAGATTGCAATAAGGCTCCTGGACTTCTAAACTGAATGTTCAAATTGCTCATCTGCTTTTGTTGTTATTGTTAGAGTCCTGCAGTATTTTGATTACTTACATTTATTTCTCAACTCCCAATCTCATACATAAGGCAATCTCAATTTTAGAAAAACGTGCTCCCGACATGTCGACATGGCAACATCTTTAGCACAGCTTCCAATTTATTTGCTCTTGCCTCGTTTGCTTTCTGTTTCAATTCCATTACATGAAGACATGTAATGCTGCTAGGGAGTTCACTCACGATCGCGCGATGTGTCAAGGTTACGAGTTGTATCTTGTTGTAATGGATTGCAGCGAGTACGTTTTTTGTTTTCTGAGATGCAATTAGGTTTATAACATGTAAGCACGGATGTAAAAGAAAGACGGACGGAACATCACAATAAAAAAATGTCAAGCATGCAAGGTGCTACAATTTCCTTTTTTGTACACGACCTGCTACACTCACACGCACGCACTAGGTGCTACTAACTACAACTACGCCATTTTACTTCGCGTGACAGCGCCAATGACACGTGATAGTCACACACCTAAACTGGCAGCTGATAATATGCTTCACTCATAATTAGACGAGGTGACGTCTGTCTTTCTTTTACGTCCGTGCATGTAAGGTGTAACAGTGTATTTATGACTGTGAGGCACCTTTTGAGATTGAAATTAAAAACTGATAGGCACCTTTGACGGTTTGATAGGTTAAATGTATAAACAACGGGATTCCTACATTTACTTAATTTGTTTCCAGTTTCTGAAATTTCGGCACTGTCATATGCGCCATGGTCATGGAGTAACTGGAGATCTTGCAGATAGATGAGATGTTATTTGCAGACATTTCGAATCCTTCGAATTATTTTGTTACGTTCGCCGGCGTTACCACTGTTCACAAATTCACTACTGTCTCGCCAGTTCTTGACGCACTTTTTATGTTATTGACCAAAACTTTTTTCAGAAATATACCTTTCAAGATGTTTGTGAAACTTTCTACTTTAACGACTATTTTGCGCTAAAACATGTGACGTTTTAAGCTTGAAACTTTGTTTGCACATAAGTTTTCATTTTCTCTTTATAAACAGGTTTTTTAAGTTTTTTATAAAAATGTACACTCATTTTTCTACCACGTTTTCAAACACCGTAGTTTCTTGTGCCCATTTTTATTAAGTGGTCTTTGTTATGATAAACCTCTTACACGATAAACTGTTTCACAGCAGAATATTAAAACGTACCACTTTACGGCACCTCGTAACTTGTTCAGAGAGTTGTGATGTGGCCTGTGTGCGCAGATTAAGAGTAGAATAGGCCCTTATTTTAATAACATAACATAACATACCCTCACGACCATATCCCTAATGGGTTAGTCAGAGGCACACTGATTGTTGCCGTCATGGAGAGCGTCGTGGCCCAGTGGTTAAACACCCTGGCTTGGAACCCGATGGTCCCGAGATCAAATCCTGCCGGAACACACACCTTCTTAGTGTTCATTGTAAAATTTGCGGCTAACTCTCCGGTGATGGAAAACACCGATATAAAACCCAAGCAACCCGGATAACGGCGGTAGGCTCGCCCTTACCACGTTGGGTTGGAATTCCCTCGGCAAAATGTGGGCTTCTGAATGTTCTGTTTAATTTCAGACTTCCAAACTCTCGGAACCGATTTTTATAAACTTCCGCAATGTGATGCGGATTAGAAGCCTTAGGTCGTCTACTGATGAACTATCATTCAGAGGTTGATCTAGCGAAATCTCGCAACTGTGGAATTGCTGACGACTTGTGTTAAATGATGGGTGGACCACGGAAATTAGTGCGTACATATTGGTCAAATATATCTGAAGTATTTATAAAAAGGAACTGTGGAGAAAAAAATCCAAGTAGTCAAATAAAAATCAAGTGTATCTTGTGAAAATTGTAAATGGAAGGAAAATATTTATTGGTTTTAAAAACATTAAACAAAATACGAAGGGAAAAACGCAACGTATTTTCCGCGCTGTGATTGGCTGGCCGCGTTACGATCTTCACATTTGCGTATGAAAACGCGTGTTCGGTTACACTCAATATTGAACAGCAATCATAGTTAAAATAGTGGTTGACCTAATTAAGATTCAGGTGACTCTTCAAATGACATACGACTCTACCATTGTAGTATTACAAATTGTTTTTTACAAAACATCAACACCTTCTTCATCACTTTATTAGCACACATCATTTTGATCCTGACTGCATTTTTGCACATCATTAAGCCTTTCACCGCCGTCGGTCACTTTAACAATCGAATTCCTATTGTTTGTGACCGGCGTGGCGCTCAACGTGTTAAGGTGAGTACAAACTGGGGCATTTCCTCGAGCGTCACGAATGTTACAATGTGCCTGCATTGTAACATTCGTGACGCTCGAGGTAAAGCTCCAGTTAGCCTAAGCATTTCCAAAATCATTAAAAGGCTGTAACAGAACATTGAGTCGAGTTCGAAGAAAGGTTCAAATAAATATTTTAAGAATGGCGAATGCTCGATGTTAAGTATTACTTATCTCAAAGAATAGAGGTGCCTGCTGCGCAGTGGTGTTGCAACGATCGCTGTTGTAAAGCAACACACGCCGGGTCGGGAATAAGATGGATGACCACCCCGATCGAAATTAAATGATGTGTATTTCGGATCTCCGTGCTTCGGAAGGCACGTTGAGCGGTCCCAGTTGACGTCGCTAGATGTCAGTCGTTAAGTAAAGTCAGAGGCCTTAGGGCGGCTTGATAACATCTGACATTGCTCACTAACCTTACACCCCTCCAACAATCCGCACTGAGCCCGCGTGTTGGAGTATGGCTTGTTCCACCTCATAGTTGAGGTGAGGCCTGTGCCCAGCAGTGGGACGTATGTAGGCCGTTTATGTTATGTTATGGTCACAAGCCTGTTCTGATACAAGTAAATGGTCTACTCTATACTAACCTAAAAAGAAGATTATTCCACTGTCAGAATTTATACGTTATTGCGTGGAAACCTGTCTAGTTTGGATTTCTGAGCTATTATTCTAAACCCCTTACGACCTTTAGGCTGCTATTGTAACCTACAAGGTGCTTATATTTTGAGGCCAAATACAGCACTTTTTCAACTTGACTAAACTAGTTGTGCCTATAATAAACCTCGAGTCCTTTGCTAAAACAACATTTATTACCTACATACACATATACGCCCAGGACTACATATTTTCCAGACGAGGTGGTCAGAGGCACAATATTTGCTGTCATAATGAACAGAACATCCAGCCCATAGCCATAGCCAATACATACCAAGCCCATACTCCCTTTAGGGAATTTATATCCAACGTGGTAAGAGAATTAGATACAGAGACAAGCATGACGTGCATAAGAGTAATTCATGCAGCCCTACCGGCTTCAGCTGAGCCAGCTTGAGTGGTACAGTCAGCCAAAAATGTGGTCTACCACCCTACGGTTGAGATTCGTTTGAACGTCATGAAACAACAAGGTCAATTTTCCCTGGCAATAAGTCTGTGTCAATGACTATTGCTCTCTTTGTCATTTATGATATAACGTCATACCAAGTGTCAAGTTTGAATAATCATTATGTAACAGATTGATGTTGATATTTCATTGACGGAAATACCTACTTGACAGTAGAATTGACAGTGAGACTTTATTTTTAGTTGTAATAAGATTCTCTTCAAAAAGATCGACATGGTTTTAGTTGAGCAAAAAAAAGATTATCGCATTTAATGAGGTTAAACTAAGTCACCCAATGACGTCAAATGTCAGGCATCTCAGGTAACAGACAAAACGTCATAACTTATTTGTGCATGTGTTAAACTCTGTTAGAAAAGTCAACCTTAGCGATCGTTTCATCTCGTATAAACTTTTGTCAAAAGTGGTAGACCATTTTCTTGGCTGACTGTACCTCTGTGCTATTTTATTTTACTGTGTTCATTGATGTGTGTTTATTTTTATTTCCGTTTTATTCTTTCGTATTTTTTCATATTTTTTGGTTCATTAGGTCTATGTATAGTGTATTATTATGTTGTATTAATATGTGTATAAAATATATATATTGTAACTATATTATTATTTAGATAATTATATTTGTATCTATGTAAATTATAATTTTTACCTTAATCTTGTGCACCGCCTTAATTTCTCTGTTTGACCATGTGGTTGACTGGTAGAGAATGCCTCTTGGCATTAAGTCCGCCATTTGTAGTACTTTATTTTTTAAATGTGCAATAAAGAATAAATAAATAAATGCAGCGGTCAGGTACGGGGCATCATAAAAATCATTGAAAAAACAATAGTTTTCCAAAAGTCGGTGTTGATGAAGTTAGGATTGTTTACTAATTGAACCTAAAACGGCCTATGAATTTACGTCCCACTACTGGGCACATGCCTCAACTCAACTCTGAGGTGCAATGAGCCATACTCCAACACAAGGTTTCAGTGCGGATTGTTGGAGGGGTGTAAGGTTAGGCCTAGGGCCTCTGACTAAGCTTAACGACTGACATCTGGCGACGTCAACCGGGACCAACTGCTTAACGTGCCTTCAGAAGCACGGAGATGCCCGAAATACACATCACTAAATTTCGGTCGGGGTGGCCACCCATCCCATTTCCGACCCGGCGTGTGTTGCTTTACAACAGCAATCGTCTCCGATCACTGTCACAACTGCGCCACGGGAACCTCAAAATAGGACCTCTAATTTAAGGTACTTTCTTTTTTACAGAATCGCTATATTTACTAAGTAATTGAAGAACGTTATAAACTGTACAGAAATTGTTGTTTAAACAAAATTATTACTCGTACATTTAGGCAGCCAATTATTTTCGCTCCGGATTAATTAGAAAATAATTAATTAACTATAATTAAATTGACACTGATTTCACAGTTTCATTACTAATTTCACAGGTTAATAATGAGACACCTAGACCCTGGTTTCATTTTAGTTACGAGTTAATATTAATATTGTTAAAATGAGAAGTTTTAGAGCCTGCCAAAAAAGATGTAGAGATATTTCAATTAGGCGAAATTTGTAAAAACTAGTTGTTAAATAAAATGTAAATTAAGTCCAACGGTAAGGAATAAAAATGTTTTGTTGTGTCTCCAGGTTCCACGTGAACTCTACTTGTGGTCTGGGTCGTAAGAATCCAGCCAAGGTCCACCCACGCCTGTCGTAAGAGGCGACTATAGTAGCTCGGTGGGGGCTAATGCACACGGTGGGGGCTGTGTGCTTCCATTGCACAATTAGTGACTACGAGGAGGACGGCAGTATTAGGTGGCCTCGCTCTGCCATATACAACGAACGGTTGTAAGAGGAGAGGCACGAGGAGAGCCGGAATGCCGGCACAGCGCACCAGTGTTTCACCGGTAGAGTGCCTCCTCCACGCGCAACAGAAAGCCACCTAGTGTTTTAGTAGGTAGGTACTCCTACCACCTTCTGGGGTAGGCGAGTACCACACTCCCCCGCTGTTCCCCCGAACGGTGGGATAGTGCCTAAAAGCATTTTTTCCCCAATAAAAAAAACGTTTCTACCAGTGATGAATGAGAAACTGATATCTTGCTGATAATTTATTAAAACAAACAAATAATAAATATACCTTCATACTCAATTAAGAAAGTCATTGACATTTTTATTTGCGAATGACTTTTATATTTGTTCAGATACCTAACTCTTTTCAGTATTGCGTCACATTTTACGAAAATGATTTCGTGATAGAAGTTCTTAAAATATTCCAACTTTAATAAAATATGTTTCAACTAACTAAAAGGTAAACAGACGCTAACTTCAAATTTCATAAATTAAATTCTCCTTGCAAACTTAACAAGTAAGTTTAGGTCGGTGCTTATAACAGACAGTTGTTAACTTTTTTTAAGAAGATAAGAGTTCATTACGTAAGTTTAAAAATACTCTCTTTGAAGAACGTAATGCAACTGATATCTAGATAATAATTATGCCTGTTTTATTGCACTGTTATCTGAAGACCAAAGACCAACACTGACTTTACACCACTTGCATGTTACCAGTTATGACATATGGATCTGAGACATGGTCACTCACTATGGGCCTCATAAGAAGGCTCAAGGTCACCCAACGGGCTATGTAGAGGGACATGCTTGGTGTTTCGCTACGAGAACGAATCAGAAATGATGAAAGCCGTAGGAGAACGAAGGTCGCCGACGTAGCCCAGCGTGTTAGCAGGTTGAAGTGGTTGTGGGCGGGGCACATAGCTCGAAGGACTCATCGTCGTTGGAGCAGGAAAGTCCTCGAATGAAGACCATTCCAGGCCAAGCGCAGCAAAGGACGCCCGGTGGACGGATGAACTCATTAAGATCGCAGGGTCTCGGTGGATGCAGGCCGCCTACAACCGGCCGCTCTGGAAATCTATGGGGGAGGCTTATGTTCAGCAGTGGACATCATGTAGCTGCTGATGATGATGATCAATTATGCCTGTTTTATTGCACTGCTATCTGAAGACCAAAGACCAATACTGACTTTACACCTGAAGCCACATTGCATTATTTTATTATTGCTTATTAGTTCGTGCACAAAATAACCATCAGAAATTGAAAACACTTAATCCAGTTAAAGTAAATACATTTTGGGTCACAGCCTATGGAAGTGTCACTCTTCTTCTCCTCTTGAAGGACTTTAACTATGTAGCTCGTCGGTACGAATTCTATTTTCAAGTAAAACTTGAAAGAATCCACAGTCTAAAAACGTCTTCTACTCTCTTATTTTTTATCAGATGCCTAACACGAGAAACCTTAAACGTTTGTTCGGAAGTACAAAGCTTCAGGAACAGTTCAAATAATTTATTGCGGTTCTGTTTACGAGGGCGTTGCACCATAAATATGCAGTTTCCTATTGCCGATTTTTGTTCCAGTGGAAGAGTTGCGATGCATTTTGTGCATTGTTTAGTAGGGAATTTTAAAATGTTTTTAAGTTGAACTGTTATGAAAGAATAGGTACCACTTTATGCATTATAAAATAACGCACAAGCTTCCTTAACAAACAAAAACCGCTCAATTCTGACTAGTTTGAATTCAATTTGTTCATCATATGCCTTCATCTTCAAAGATATCACACGCACGCTTACTTCCAATATAGAAGACCATACAAAAATCAATAACATTGAATCTAGATGACAAAAAACAAACTGCAAATTCCTCAAATACATCCTTCCAAATGCCACTCCACCTAGTCGACACCAGTCGATCAAAACGAGACTTGGAGTCCTAAAATACAAGGCCACCCAATGAATCTCTACATATAAAAATGGATTGCTGTTCGTTAGTCTCGCTAAAACTCGGGAATGGCTGGACCGATTTGGCTAATTTTGGTTTTGAAATATTTGTAATGGTCGAGGGAAGGTATAAAAGGTGAGTAATAATGAGAAAATGCTGGGAATATAGTAAAAATCTCAATTTACACTAAATGTTTGACAACAGAACGGAGTCTGTTGGGATAGCTAGTTGATAATAAAAATAGGAAGATAGGTTGGTTGTACTTATGAAGTGGCACCCAAAATTTTTGACTTCACGTCTGTACTGACATAACCTATCTACGTCTTATTTTATTGTAATATCATTGGGGCCACCCTAGTTATGCCTCCAGTCCAGTACACACAGAAAGTTGTATTCATGCTATGACTAAATGTAACTTGATAATAATTATTATGTGTGGAAAATCTTCAGCATACATAAAGCAGCAAGTTTCTTGTGGGGTTTTTAGATAGATGGATAAATTATTTTGTTTTTAGCATTAGGGCAATAATGTTTCTTTCGAGTGTTTAAGGTATATGCCTAAACATTGGTGAAACCAACCTGGCTGTCAGGTATAATATACCGGAGAAATTCGTCCGGTCTGTTAATGGTCTCGGTAGCATAATTGGTAGTGCAGTCGCCCGGCTTGCGAAAGACGCGGGTTCGAGGCCCGCCTGATGCCAAGACCGAATGCCTTTTTCTGGTTTTCCCATCTTTAGTAAGATGATAATGCATTATCCCTAATGCTAAAAACAAAATAACCTATCAAAATCGTAGTTTCATCTTAATCGAAAGTCAAATATTTGCAATAATGTTTCTTTCGAGTGTTTAAGGTATATGCCTAAACATTGGTGAAACCAACCTGGCTGTCAGGTATAATATACCAGAGAAATTCGTCCGGTCTGTTAATGGTCTCGGTAGCATAATTGGTAGTGCAGTCGCCCGGCTTGCGAAAGACGCGGGTTCGAGTCCCGCCTGATGCCAAGACCGAATGCCTTTTTCTGGTTTTCCTATCTTTAGATGGATAAATTTATTTATTTATCACCAAAACAGCAAAAATAATCAATAGAGAAATGTAGATTAACGTCAATGTACAATTTGGGTGGCTTTATCGCTAAAAAGCGATCTCTTCCATAAAACCCAAGGATGATGATGCTGATGAATATCTTTTTTTCAGAATCGCATCCAACCAATGCTTTTGTGACACTGGTTGTTTTTTTCAGTTAAAAGCAATGAATCTCCAATATCTCTTAACACGAAAAAGATGAAAACCACTTAAAGCAATAAATTGAACTCATCTGAAAAACTGACATGTTTCTAAAAATAGCACCCTAGCAAGAAAAATGTTTTGTCCCGGGCAACTTATAAAATTGAGATTGTCTTAATTACAAATAGGTATTACACTTTTCACGGACTTTTATCAGCTGCAGGTAATTTTACAGAAAAACCATATTTCTTTAAAAAATTGTGAGAAGTAGTAGCCTAAACATATACATATCGCACCTTTATTCAAACAAATAAATTACTCAAAGTTACAAAGTTTATGGAAAAACGCAACTAAAGTTTTAGTTGCGTAAAGTTATTTCTTTGTTTGCATAAAGGTGCGATATAATCATGTTTTATCTCAAATGAACGTTGTCTTTATCCAGCATTCAGTAGTATCACTATCTGAACTGGGAGGATCTTTACATGGTCCATGACAGACATCCAGTTTTCACTAAAACCTGCACAATGTGCAATAATACATAAACGGCCTACATACGTCCCACTGCTGGGCACAGGTCTCACCTCAACTATGAGGTGGAACGAGCCATACTCCAACACGCGGGCTCAGTGCGGATTGTTGGCAGGGTGTAAGGTTAGTGAGCAACCTTAATGTCAGATGTTATCAAGCCGCCCTAAGGCCTCTGACTAAGCTCAACGACGGATATCTAGCGACGTCAACCGGGACCAACTGCTTAGCGTGCCTTCCGAAGCACGGAAATGCCCGAAATACACATCACTAAGTTTCAGTCACCCATCCCATTTCCGACCCGGCGTGTGTTGCTCTGCAACAGCGATCGTCTTGGATCACTGTCACAAATGTGCAATAATGCAACTAAGTAACTACGGCCTAATCCTAACCTCTTGATTAACTAATGTTTGTCACCTGGCCTGTTTGCAGACCTGAGGTTATCTGGTCGATCGCATGTGTACAAAGAGGCATGTTTGTTGAGTATCGCGTCCATTGATGATTGAGTGCGGCCACCGTTGGTACGCCTGGGTAAGTTTAATTAGACTCTGATAGGTTTATCACGAGCCCGTGCCCGTGGCGCAGTTGTGACAGTGATCGGCGACGATCGCTGTTGTAAAGCAACACACGCCGGGGCGGAAATGGGATGGGTGACCACCCCGACCGAAATTTAGTGATGTGTATTTCGGGCATCTCCCTGCTTCAGAAGGCACGTAAAGCAGTTGGCCCGGTTTACGTCGCTAGATGTCAGTCGTTAAGCCTAGCCAGAGGCCTTAGGGCGGCTTGATAACATCTGACATTAAGGTTCCTCATTAACATGACACCCCTCCATCAATCTGCACTGAGCCCGCGTGTTGGAGTATGGCTCGTTCCATCTCATAGTTTAGGTGAGGCCTGTGCCCAGCAGTGGGACGTATATGTCCCGTTCATGTCATGTATGAAGGTATATCACATGCTCAGATAAGACTATACATTGCAGGAAGCAAAATCAAGTTTTTGAGTAAAACATAACAAAAACTGTTTTGCTTGTTGTAGTTGCTTTTTGACCTGTACATCAAATCACAGCCGAAACTATTTACTTACTTGGTATTGATACTGGTTTTCCATTCGTGATGCAAGTGTAAGAAAGCATTACTAGAAATTTGATTTCATGGGTAAGAGTCACTAAACACTAGCATGCGACAGTCAGAGATTCTTTATTAGTATACATTTTTAAGGAAATGACAGTTTTTTTGTCTTTTTTCTGCACCTAATTAAAAGGCCGAGTAGGTAGGGACTATAGGGGTTACCTTTTTTTTTTAAGGTATTTTGAATTTAGTTTCTTCATTAATCTTTGATAACTTTGTCTAATAATAAATAAAATAAGTTAAGCTCCAGACTCAGTGTAGTTTAATAATTAAGTACTCTTAAAATTATTAATTACTTTGTAGTACAATTTCAAACACTTATTTGTTGTTTCCCATCCTAATATCTTCACAGAAATATCATACAAATTAGAGATAAATTCGATTAGGCAAAGGGTTATAATAGAGAAAATAGAGAAATACCCGAATTCTGTTATTTTAACTACCCACTGTTTTAACTATCATCCTTCTGAGCTTCCTTGTCATTCATCCGGATAATCCTCTTTAGTTTACGTAAATGGGGTTACCGGAGCTGTTTTGTTTGGATAGAACTACTTAGGGGAACTTTCTTAGCATTTGCTTGTTTAACAAGACACACCTGGGTTAAGCTCGCTTAGCTGCCGTTGGGGAATAGTTCCCTTCGAGGGGAATATCTGTACAGAAGTTCATTTTCTGATCGCATTCTGGTCTTTCCGTGGACAAAACAAACAACCAATTTCACACAGTTTTTCAGTTAATATTATAAAAGTGTTTCGCTTTTTGGTGTTACTTGTTGGCTCCAAAAACAAATGACAGACAGATGCGCATAAATGATTATCTCTATTTAAAGAAAAAAAACAATAGATTGGGGAGTGATTGGGGAGTATGCAATCTCATCGAGCTTAACGCCAAGAAAGAAGAAATTGTATGTGTTCGATTTAGATCCTTTTTGGTAAAAGTAAACTTTTTTTTTGTTGTAGATTTCTATTTTTGAAATTCTTAAAAAATGATAGCTTCTGCCTTTGTTCTGAGTGTCGATTAGTTGGCTCACCGACAAACAGTCAAATTCAGTTTATTGTCATGTTTTTTCGTTATTTTATAATATTTTATTCGTTTTTACCTACTCTTATTGTGTGACGTGTATATGTGCCAATCGGAGTTACATCTGCAGCTGAGCAAGAACCCCAATTCTAGGCGATAAGGTCGACGAGAGGTAAAGGAAGCGGGAGACCGGTAAGTCCAGCTGGCCTTAACAGAGTTCCGCCGAGAGTGCCTTCTCATCACCGCCGTAAGCCGGAATTGGTTAACGAGCTTGCAGAGCGCCTATAACGTAAGTAGCTTCGATCAGCTATTACTTAATTACACAAGCGTACACAATATTTTTCGTTTTCGCGTCGTTTTAATTATGAATACAATCCATTCCCCTTCAGTATGCATTCAATGCCAAAGTGTCGCTATACCTTTCCCATTCCACTCTTCAGAGCACCCCGCTACCAGTCAAGGATAGCCGTAACATCCTTGGCATGGATGTTCGCAGCAACCTCAACCAACGAAACAACATCAAGAGCATCATTAAACAGCATCCCGTAAACTCGGAGCCCTGAACAGAGTGAGACGATTCTTCACGCCTGAGCAGTTTTGTCTTTTGTATACGACACAAGTTCGCTTGTGTGTGGAATATTGCTCTCGTCTCTCTCTTTGTATTATTGTAAACTAGCCACCGCCCGTGACTTCGTCCGCGTCGACTTAAGTACGAAAAAAAAGTGATATTTTTTATAAATTGTAGCCTAGATATGTGCTTTTCAGGTGTATAAGCTATACTATTGTAAAGTTTCATTCAAATCCATTCAGTAGTTTTTACGTGAAAGAGCAACACGGCACATCCAATATACAAACTTTCACATTTTTGACATTAGTAGGCTAATTATATTATTGCAATCATAAACGCCAGTGCAAATTAGAGTACACATGTGCATAATCACATGACACATGTGATAACAACTAGTAGTAAACAAATAAAACGGTTCATGAACTTCGAGCCTGCTATCAAAACACCCTTCCGGTAGACTGGACAGATAACCTCTATTAGGTGACCTAAAAAAACAAAACCTAAGTTGGAAATGGCACAGGGCTTTCTGTCAGCACTTTATTATCGGAAGTTCTTTCGGTTCTTTACTACTACTGAGCAATTGCAAAACTATTAACAAGTAGTAAAAGAAGGAACGTTTTTAGTGAAAAAATAGATCCACAACGGACCACAACACCCATCGTGTAATTTTGTTTTATTTTAAACAATGCAAATAATACTTAATCCTATTTGTTACTGACTCAAACTGTACATAGGATAGGTACTTTAATTTTCATTTTGAAATAAACAATATGATTTTCCATTTAAATTGTATTTTCCTTTTTAGAATTCCACTATAATTGATGGAATTATAGTGGAATGAGAGCGCTACTTGGCGTCTGTATTGGTCCTAACCAAGTGTTACTAGTTTAATGAGAAATAGATGTGGAGAGAACGCATGAAAAATTTACAAATGTCAGTCATAGTTAAGCACGTCTTGTAAAGTGTACTCCTATTTAGAACCTATAGCTAAACTGGAAAGTGTTGTTTAACTTTTGAATAACGATTCATAAGGTTATCTGCTACGCGTTGGTTTGTGGCTACGGTACCCTAAGAGTCCCATTGAAATAGGTCTCCAGAATAGATGTAGGTACGCTTGAGCTCAATTCGCACAAAAGGTCCCAGAAATGGGCCGAAACTAATGACGCGGTCATTAACACTCCTCATAAGCGCCAGGAAATTAATTCTGAACATTGATGTACGAAACACTCTTGAAAAGATTTTTTTGGTATATTATATTTGTTTTTTTTTGGGTTCAAATTCAAGTTCAATATTTCTTTATTCAAGTTAACCATTCCCCAGTACTTTCGAATCGTCAAGAATGTTAATTTTAACCACTAAATAAACATACACATAATTATAAAATATATAATCCTTAAAATACATGTAAATAATGTGTTCGTCATCGTAATGCGTCGGAAGGTTTGACTTCAATCTCAGTTTATACAATATTTTTGTAAGTGATGGCATCAACATTGGCAACGTATGGCTTAGGAGTAAATAGAAAAATTAATTTAAGATATAATTTCGATTCAGATTTGAATAGAAAATTATCAAAATTATCCATTAGTGCCAAATATATGTATGTTTTATTATTGTTTTAGCATTTTCCATGCAGTATCTTTACTAAAGATCTGAAAACCAGAAAAATATATTTGGTCATTTTGGCATCAGGCGGGAATCGAACTCGCATCTTTCGCAAACCGGGCGACTGCACTAGATTCGGCCGGTCTGTTAATGGTCTCGATAGCACAGTGATTTGTGCAGTCGCCCAGTTTGCGAAAAGATGCGGGTTCGATTCCCGCCTGATGCCAAAATGACCAACTGTTTTTTTCTGGTTTTCAGATCTTTGGTAAAAATATGTGTATGTTCTGCACCAATTGGACCACAGGAATTAGATATTCAGTACCTAAATGGTACTTAGTCATTTGATTTATAATTTCCAGAATAATGAAGAACCTCACATAACTATTTGTCAAAATTGTCCTGAATTGTCATGTTAAGGCGGAGGGTATCCTAAATGACTTTTGGAATTTGGCCTTGAATTTTGAAAAGTTGCACTCCTGTGCGCGATAGATGGCTCGCTGTGTCGCTACGATGATGGCTAGAAAGTATGACATACAAGTTTTGTGTGTATCACAGAGTAGTACAAGGTTCAGAGATACTATTTCATAGGAAAACTAAAATACGCCCTAAGATGTTATGAGACAGCTTAGCCAAGTACATAAATGTATTTTATACCGAAATTCGATAAAAGCTCTTAACAGCCGAGTTAGTTCCGTTGTATCACAATTCTAAAGAATTCGAATTACATCATCTTTTCAGGTCCTAATGTGAATGTGCCGGTCAAAAGACAGTAATGCTATATTCGGATAGAGCTTTACCGTCTGAGCATTTGTGAATATTGCAATTATTTATACAGGGTAAACTGTCCAGCAGAGCATTGTACGCTCGAAGGAGACAGATTATGACGAAAATCCATTCGGCGAACTTTTACTTAGCCAGGCATCGAACCTGTTGCTTCTGAAGAAAAAAACAGCTTAGCCCCTGTACTATCGCTCAGTCGGCTTAAGTTAATAACGCGGATCAAATTGTTGAAAGATCGATTATTCATTAGACTGCGAAAGAAGCAAGGGTGTCATTCTCAATGCACACTGCACTGAAGCGTGCTTCATTTCATTAGAATTTCGGCTTTCTGTAAAACTTAATAACTTTGTCACTGTGATCGTTTGAGTGATAAAAACTAAGCCGAATAGGGTTCTTAATGATTTTCGTACAAATGTGGGAGAATACTTAGTTTACCAATTCCAGGTGATGATTGATGTGAGTGTGCGACAATCGTCGACAGGTCAAGTAAATGATTTCAATAGTATACGGGGCAAATTTTCCAAGTGGGTCTGGTAGACAAAATACTGGTTCTCTGCCTTATCGCCGAATAATTTCAGGCCGATTTTCATTTCCCAACGAGTGTTTTGCAGAATTTGACTACGCCGAATGATCATTTTGAAAACTCAACATATAATTGTATTTGTTTTTTATTTAGCGTGTGGTTAATCCGGTTATTTATTATCTACCGAATGTTGAATCATGTGGGGTTTCGTTCTAATAACTATTTAATGTTATGTAGATATAACTTACTTTTTGTAAATATTATTATGGTGTACATGAACTAGCCGCCAGAAATAATAGTCCGAAAAAAAAACTTTTTCAATACATTTTGGTAAGAAAAAAAAAACATGTTCTCGGCGCGGGAGTGGTATCGGGGTTTGCCTCACTACTAACCTTTCCTACCCCTAAACTCTTAATCGCCCCAAAATCGTGGGAAAATTATCTAAACTCCTCCCCTAAATCCGTCATTTCCAAGAGTGTCCCACCTAAATCTGTCACTTTTAGAAGCGTCCCACCTGAATCCATCAATTTTAGAGCGTCCCACCTCTAACCGTCACTTTCCAGGGCGTCCCACCTGAATCCGTCACTCTTAAACACATCCCACCTAAATCCGTCACTTTCAAGAGCGTTCGACCAAAATCCGCAATTTTTTAATACATCCCACCCAAAACAAATGGACGACCTGCAATTTGGAAGGAATTTAGATTGTTTTCCTAAACCCCTACGTTTAAAGGTTTTGGGGGGAAGGGTGGAAGTGGAGCAATCCTCGGATAAAACTCCAGGGCCGAGGAAATGCTTTTTTTTCCTAACCTCGAAATGTATGAAAAAAATATTTTTTTTGACTATTTATTATTATTCATCTGGTTCATGTACACCTAACATGCTCGTCGCTTCGCCCTACGCACCTATTATTTCTCGTGACTACCTAACAAATTAAAAAAAAACATTTCCCGGGCGCGAGTGTGGTGTCCGGGGTTAATCCCACTATCGCTCTTCCCCCCAAACCTCCAAAACCCCCCCCAATTATGGAGAAATAATCTAAATGTGAGCCGCATAATAACAATGTAGTACAATGAGAAAACAGTTAATCTGACCAAACGTCATTCGTCTAATCTAAAAGCTGTGTAGCCAAGTGAATGGTTTGACCATAGAATTTCAATCTAAGGGTTTGACAAATTATAACTATCCGAAACGTCCATTGACATTGTAACAATCGGCATACCTATTAATAGTTCTCAAATGAAATGTTGCCTTTTAAAAATTTGTTAATCGTTAGTTGACAAAGTGAATAGTATGTGAAACGTTGGTTAGGAAATGAAATTTGGCGTATCATTTTTCAAAGAAAAGGCTGGAAACCTGAAATACATTTTAATCCCAAGCGGATTTAAATCCTAAAAAAGGAATAAGATTCTTCGAAATCATAGTAGGTACTTCACTATGTTTTTAGATTTTATCAAAACGGTTTGGAGAATCCTTTACCGAATCGCTTCTGAGAATCACAACCCCTTGAAAAACTCATCCTGTGTACTCGTATTTTGAAACTAAGCATTATTTTGGAGGAATTGCGATGTAGGTACCGTGATGTGTACCTATGTCTTGGATTTGTATCTAAAAGTGTATTATGAGTAATGTGCATCGGTTAAGTCAATAAACAACCTTTTCGGAAATACGGTTTAAAAAAACATTCACAAGAACAATGATTGTATTTATTTATTCATACAACATAATCAAAGCCAACAACATATAATTTTTAATGTACCATCTTTATCTTTTTGGCATAGTTGACGCAACGCAAAGTTTTTTCCTTCTTTGCTAAATGGCTTCCATGACGTAAACTGGGTCTGCAACAAGCCTTCCTCTAGGTGTTGCCTTGTCTTTGTTTTTTCTGGTCAAAACGGAAGTTTTTATCTGCCACGGCTTTTTCCAAGCCAACTGAGAAAGCTGTAAAAAAAAATTTTGATTAAAAAAGAGGAAGGTTTTCTATAAAAGCGTGATTTTCCTAAAAAGGGTGACCATATGCTGCTCACAGGATAGGTTTCGGTTGCCTAAAGTAATGCTACAAAGCAGAGTAACTCGCAACTCAGTAAGTTCACGGGACAAACAATATACAGAGTGAACGTTTCAAATGGGCGTGACAGATAGGCCAAATCCTGAACTATGAGGTATTGAGAAAAATGTTGAAAGGAGTCTCGAGACCGATTTCAACAAGCTTTAAACTGCAAATTTACTCAGATTTTTGAAAACACTTTCTTTTTAGCCGGAAATCATACCTCTTCGTTTCGAAGAAAATACACCCTTATATTATTATGCTATCGCATAGTGTCGCTTATAAAGATCAAATTCTGCGAAGTAACATTATCTGGCAAACTGAAGGAAAGGTCGTTTGTAATCTTGTAAAAATGTAGTCTTCAGTTTCAGTTTTAGTCCAAATCGGTCTTTAGACTCCGTTGACCATTTTTATAAATTCCTCCTAGGTATTTTAGCATCTGACCTATCACGCCCACATGAAAAACTCCAAATCCAATGTACAAATATTTTTATCTTTCACAACAAAGATAAATAATAAATCATATTTCCAAAAAAAGTCAGGCAAGGCCTAGAAGGCAGTCTCATTCTGGCCCAAATCGGTAAGGACCAGACGATTTACTTTAACTCAAAGAAATTAATCTCTGTGTTGGAGGTGACTCTGTGCATTAAAAGTTTGACGCGAGTCTAAAATCACCAATATTATATTATGTACCTAGGCAAACAGATTGCCTTTTGAATTAGCTGCCCAGCAGGGACAACGCACAATACAATATGAATTATTGCGCCATTCATTGCCATAACAATCATTTTCATTAAATCAGGTAGATATTCAGGTAGGTACTTACATTGCAGCTCCAATCGTTTGTTGGGCTCGTTGTGCTGTAGTGATAACTGCAAGTCGTGCGGGATGTTTTCGTGATTCTACGAAAATCATGGTTTCTGTCCATTTTATTATAAATATTTATTAAACTGATATATACACATCACACACATCATAACATAGACTGACAAGAGCCGCTGCTGTTACGCTGTCTAAGTGACAAGTCATTCACACGCATGCGCTGTCAGTGCAGTCACGTGATATAACGCCACAAATAATGGTGTGAGCAAAATCTCTCATTATTGCTCTATAGCCGTTAATTAGAAAATACCAATATATCCTTAATTTGTTAGCTAATTAAGAATATAAAGAGTAACAGATCTGGCTGGACTGCTATGCTTCCCTATACCAAGTTCGATTCTAGACCACAATGTCTCGAAAGAGTATTAAATGATGTAGAAATTTGCGGCACTCTGCGGATATGAATTGAATTTTGAGTGCTAATAAGAACTAAAAACTAGTGTTTTCGAACTAACACTTATAGGTCAACATATAAGTAATAATGTTGTATCAGTTTCAACATCTTAGGTTCAACGTTTTTGCCATAAAACGCAATGAAAGTCACCTCTTTAACGCGTATTGGCATAACCCGCCGCCTTAATTCAAGCTTTTTAAGGAGAGTGAGCGTTCAGGTCTCAAAAATTAAAGCAAGTGTGAAGAATTTCAATTATTATTATATCAATATTATAATCAGCCTAAGCTATCTTACTGCTGGCCAAAAGCCTCCCACTGACTGCGATCTAGAGCCATGCTGAAACAGCCTTCCGAATGCGAGCCTAACTCGTCCCGCCATCGCCTTTTTGGTCTGCCACAAGGTTCCATTTTAGCTGAGCGGCTTTTTGGGTGAAGAATTTCAATGATAAATTTTATTTTGAATTTTATTAAGGATCTTCGTTGAAAATTTCCGATAACTTAGGATATTAATCATTCATTCCACTTGCTGTTTGTTTGTGCAATAAATTCATCTTGACAATTTATATCGACACTTGTCAGATACCGTTACTTTCCTTAAGCGATAAGGCGTGTGCTTAAGTTAGTGAACTGTGAAAACATAGCCCTAATTACCTAGCATGTTCTCTAATTAACCAGTACCCAAATGGAACCGCGAATGCGATTTAAGGACGGCGATAACTCAAAACTTGCATTTCGCCCGACTACCGCGATGATTGACGACGCTCTGGATACCCTCGTTTCAACACCACTTAGTTTTTGACAACTTTCAGGATTTATTATTACCCGTTCATTAGTTGGACAAGTATAATAACAATTATTTGGCACTTGATACCGCGAATGTGAGGTCAACTCACAACTCATTGCTTTGATACATTTTACACATTGTTGATGCCGCCGGAACAGGAATTTGTGAAGTTTCGAACTCACTCATATTGCAACATATTACATTTAATACAAAACAATATTATCCAACACAGTTGTGATACACTGGAATGGGACTTAACTTACGTACACACGAACGCACATGAAGATTCCAATCAATGTTTTTTTCTGAGAATTTCTGTTGATGTCCATTGCTTAAATTAACATAATATTATGATATTATAATTATTAACGGGGAAGCTCGAATGAAACCCGATTCAAACTTTATGAATTATCTAATCAAAACAAATTAACATAAGGCGCGGGACAACCTCAGATCACTTGTCAAAGTCCTGTCAAAGACTACTTGACATCCCACATCACAGATTGCATACAGAGTAAGTAAAGGTGGTTGTACACATCGATTACGAATATCTATCTAACATAATATAGCCCGTATACAAGTCAATCTCAGGTTTTCCCTGAAAATCTTAGGATTGCCGACATGATCATGGTAAATGTAAGGATTTTTGAAAATGGGCGATATTTTTCGGGCTTTAGCATAAAAATTTAGTATAGCTAAGCTAGGGTTTGCCAGAAAGTTCAGGTAACTTTTATTTGGAATTGATCTTCGAAATATCAAAAGATTCTTTATTTTACAAACTGTGGTTTGGTTGGTTATAAATTGAAGTTTTTTTTCTATCGCGTAAAATATCGCACTACCTACATATGTATTTGGCCTTCTAATTTTGATTTGATTGTTTTTATTTTGTAAGCTGCCACGTCCGGAATCAAGGTTCTTGATCTTGCTATTTGTAACAATAATAAGTGAATGTTTTATTTATTAAAACGAATCTTCAACAATACTTTTACAGTATGTATATTATTTCATAAAAGTATTTAAATACCATGCCAGCATTAATTCATAAAAAAACAATTGCGTATCCATATTGTATTTTTTCACCGTGGCGCAAAGTCTGCAATTTCTTCTCGGACTCTTAGTTGACAGATAAATAATGCTTCTAGACATTAATCTGTTCATTTACGTGTTTTTTACGTGCAATAAAGTGTTCTGGTGAATAATGAACAACGTACATTATCCTAAAGTTCTACAAAATAACCACAGCTTACAAAATATTTTCATTTCTTACTAGTGGTCGTATTATAATCTATTTGTATCGTAGTGGTCGTATTATATCTTCTAGATTCTGTTTAATCACCACTGTCCGTCATCTACCCTAGCATTCTTTCTTTAACCTGTGTAAGTATATATTTTAATATGTATATATATATATATGTATCTATGTATATGTATTTATAAGTGTATTTTTTATGTATTGTATTAATATTGCTTTATATATTATTATTTTATATAATAGGTACTTGTATATGTGATACTTTTGTAATATATATATAATATACATAGTTTGATTTTTCATTGAAATAATTATTTTAAAAATTAGAATTTTGCACCGCCAACAGCATCTCTGTCTCGCCCGATGGTTGACTGGTAGAGAATGCTTTTAGCATTAAGTCCGCCTTTTGTACTATTTTTGTGCATCAAAGACGAAATAAATAAATAAATATAATGACGTCTTAGATGCAGACTAGTGTTGCCGCGATGATACTGTCGGAAGTGTCAATAATAGTCAAGCTATCGTTATCAGTGCTATTATAATAAAAACACGTAGATAGGTTACTTGTGCTAAAAAAGTGGCACCCGAAATCAGGAATTCGACCACCCGAGCAAATCATTGAAAGTTTGAGACGACACTGCGCAACATGTATCTGTCTCGTTTACGCTCCAGTAAATTATCGTACTATCTTGGTTTGTGTCACTAGTCAATCGTTGTTTTCTATAAAATACTATATCCTATTGTTAATGTGATTGTTTATTCTTTATTTTCTATTATATCGATAAATGGTCAGGGCAGCTTCGAATCCGGTCTGATACCCACATTGCTGGACCAAGTAATTTTTTTCTAGGATTTCTTTAAATCTAGAGAAAAATACAGCATTGTGGACGCTGCATTACAGAAATAGAAAATTACGTCCCGAAATATGACGTTATATTACTTACGCTTTAACAAAACTGTGAGAACCATAGTTGTCGAGATCTCGCCAAATATTTAACTGAAATTGTTCACGGATGTTACTGGACTTCATTTAAACTTTATTTAGGTCCTGCCCTCATCCGGGGCAAGCAAATAATGTTAAAGTTCTGGGAAATATTTTATTCATTTTCACTAAATTGTCCAAACTACGCAGTGGTTATCCTCTGAGTATTATTGTATCTTTTACACATAAAATTATAATGACAAGTACGAGTATCTAGAACAGTTTACATTAAGATCATTTAACTGATCACATAAAATAAGTAAGATAAGAAATAGCGTCGTGGCCCAGTGGTCAACACTCTGGCTCGGAACCCGGTGGTCCCGAGATCAAATCTGGCCGGAACACACCTACTTCGTGTTCATGGTGATGGAAAACACCGTTAAGAAACCCAAGCAACCCGGATAACGGTGTAAGGCTCGCCCTTTACCATGTTGGGTTCAAATTCCCTCCGCGTAATGTGGACTTCTGAATGTTCCGTGCACAATCAGTGTGCCTCTGACTAACCCATTAGGGAAATGGTCGTGAGGGTATGTTATAGATTGGAAAACCAGAAAAAGGCATTCGGTCTTGGCATCAGGCGGGACTCGAACCCGCGTCTTTCGCAAACCGGGCGACTGCACTAACCAATTATGCTACCGAGACCATTAACAGACCGGACGATTTTTTCTGGTATAATATACCTGGGTATAATTTACCAGAGGGTATGTGATAAAAGAAAAAAAAATGACATCTTCATAACGATCCGTAACGAAGTTGATTGATTGTAATGACCGTTACGGTGTCTTAGTAAATTGTTCACAAAAAACTTGGAATTGCTAGTTGCTATTTTAAGATGAGTATATCAGGCGGGGTAGTTGTACATTACATTATATGTTATTATAGCAATCACAGTAGTGTATCTATGTCCGTTAGACAGTGTCCGCATAGATTACACTCATTTAGTCGCTGACAGTCCGCAATCGATATTAAAACATGTTAGTGAATCATTGTAATCGCTAGTTATTAAACTACACAATTCTGTTACTGGGTTAAGCCCGTTTAATTTGTGTTAAATAAATAAATAATAAATAAATGATTATGGTACAAATTCAATATCCAGAGGAGGAAAATAAAATATTAACGTCACTTAACTGGAAAACATGAAGCCTACTAATACTATGAATGCGAAAGTTTGTATGTGTGGATGTGCCGTGTTGTCCTTTCACGTTAAAACTACGGTAAAAATGGAGGACAAATCAAATGGTTTTAGTTGTATAAACAATACTTTTCATATAGTTTAAATAATTAAAACCAAAATGTGAACCATACTGTGATTTTCACGCGCTGAAAATGCTTGTTCTTTGATACGGATCCTACCTCACCACCCAGCTATTATTCAAAAGCCTGGTTTCTCCGTCTTTCAACAATAGAAGCCCTCGCTTTGAAAGCACACCCCAAGGACATGAGAGTTTTTGTTTTCAACGTATGCTGGCGTCACAATACTCACTGTGTTGTCATGGAGAACATGCCTCAATCGTGAAATGAAATAAGGTCGCTCAGACTACAGTCAGGTAAAGCTGTCAAGGCCATCTGGAAATGCACAGCAGTGGTGATGTAGAAAAAACAAAAAAAGAGTGATATTAATTGATTATGATGGTTCAAACAACAATAAAATTAAGACTCAATATTTTTTTTCGGCTCGAACTATTTTAGAGCCTCGAATCATGGCATCAGGAATAGGACTCGACGCCTCGAGTTTTGTACATCACTAGTTTTAAGTATTTGTGTTAAAGATGATATAATTAATAATGATAACTGATAAAGAAGATAATAATAATGATGCCTTTGATACGGTTTTGATAGGTTGATAGTAGTTATTGTTTTCAATTGCACTGCAATTTAGATATGATAGGATTTAGAACGACTTCTTTATGCCTATAGACATAGTACGAGGGAGGTAAAACCCAATAATTAGAACACACAATAAACATATTACAGAATATATCATCTAAACAAAATATGACCAATCCATATTTTTTAGAATCAAATAAAGAATATTCTTTTTTTAAGAACCATCTAGATCCCACTGCTGGGCAAAGATCTCCCCCAAGCTCTTCCAGCGGTCCCTATCCACAGGCAAAACCTGCCAGTCTTTAGAGTGCTTTACAAGGTCATCACACCATCGCTTTTTAGGCCTTCCTCTTCGGCGTCGTCCGTCTGTCTAATAAAAAGAATATTCTATTTTACAAAATAAGTGTAATACTGTATGAACTGTTAAAATTACAATAAACAACCAAAGTTTTGGGTTCTATGTTTTCCGTTTGGATATTTTCATCCAAATTCCATCCAAAGTTATTAAAACTATTCCTTTAGGGTCATATTCTAATTGACGTTTAGTTTTTGACGTCGGCTCCACCTTGAAGTGCTTGAAAAATGCAGCAGTACCAAGCATTGACTGCACTTTGGCGAATCGCATTCCTGAGGGAGATAACGAGGTCGTTAACATCTATTGATAAGTTAAATGAGGACATACATCAAAACAAATTGATTCTTTAATACTGCAATGATGTGCAAAAATGAAAGTAAGTAAAGTAAAGTTAATATGGCATTAAAGATACTGTAATTTGTTATGGTTATATAACATGCCGGTAATTATGGTCTCATGACCAGATTTGATAGCCACAGCTCGATATTTATCTAATTATACCAGCAATATTTTCATTCAAGTATGTTCTAATTAAACATCTTAATTATTTGCTTTCGGTTTTCAAAGAGCTATATTTTTAATGTTAGTAACTACATGCTTACTCGTATTTGGCTGCTTTACTCACCAATGCAATTCCTTGGTCCTTCACCAAATGGCATATAGGCACATTGAGGAATTTTCTTCACATTCTCAGGACTAAAATTGTCCGGGTTAAATTCGTTAGGGTTCGGGAAATGTTCCGGGTCAGCATTAAGTCCATTAGCTGATATCATAACGGAAGTCCCTTTCGGTATCGTGACATTTGTGCCCGGAAACGTGTATGTTGCTAAAGACTTCCGCATAAGTATTCCAGCAACTGAGTATTTCCGTAACGTTTCATCAAAAACCATTTCTAGGTATGGCATCTCTTTTATCGATTCATAATTAATTCCTCCATATTTTTCATAAACCCGATTTACTTCTTCGTGTACACGTTCTTGGATATCAGGATTTAAAGCCATTTCGTGAAATAGAAAAGACATCGTGGCGGCAGACGTTTCGAATCCGGCAGAGTAGAAAACTAAAGCCTGAGCGGCAATCATGTAATCATCTATCTCAATTTCGGCTATCCCATCTTCTTTTCTTCTACTGACTCTTCCTTGGTCTCGAAGTTCTATCATCAAATCCATGAAGTCATTACGTGATGATGACTTGCCTTCTCTTTCCTTAATAACATTGCGGACTAGAGTTAAAAAGAAGTCTTGTATCTCAGTACTAGTTGCGAACAATTTTCGTATTCCAGGAATTATCATGTCAAGCAAAGCTAATCCTCTAACAAAATTAGTAGGTTGAAAAATTTTCTTCGCCATCACACTGAATTCGTTTTCTTTCTCAGAAAACGTGTCCAAGTCTAAACCAAATGCACAGGATCCAATCACTTCTAGTGTGTATTTGGAAGCTAAGGATCTAATTTCGTGTTCAACATTATTCTCCGTAAGATAGTCTACGTATTTCAGAAAATTGTTAATACATTGCTGCATGAGAGGGATCATTTGTTTTAGCTTTTTCGACGTGAACACAGGTGTGAGTTTCTGTCGCATTATTTTCCAAGTCTCACCTTCCGCTCCGAATAAATTATCGCTAAGTCTGCTGCGACTGGCGCTAAAACCTCTATCTTGAAAAATGTGAAAGTCTTTTATCAACACTTGCTTAATCAACTCTGGGTCCCTGACTAGAATAACTGGTTGAAAGCCGCGATACAATCCAACTAGTTTCTCACCTTTGTATTTCAAGTGAACTCTTTTCACATATTGTTGAGCCGAGTCTTTCACTAACATCACAGTTCCGAAATTTCCTACAACCGGAAACGGTGTGGGTCCCACAACACCTTTGTCAGTCCAATAGCTATATTTTTTCTTTGTCCAATAAAAGAATAGAGCGAGAAACGCCGCTGCGAACGCGACACTAGTAAACAACGCCATGTTGTAGTCCCAACTAGGATATTTCATCTCAATGACGAATGAATTTATATAACCTACTATGTGCGGTTTATCATCGTAAACAAGTGGGTTTCAACATAGTACGAGTATCTACTTTACTACTCGCTAGACAAAGACGATTGTTACTTCACAGTTGCATTATCTGCATATAAACTCAATTCACCCGTGATATAGGTAAAATAAATAAATATGAGGCAACATCACTGCATTTTCCCCCGGTGTCTTATAAATTTCCTAATAATTGTTTTGAAATTTAAAAAAAATATATATAAATATATAATTTTTTACTAGTAAACTACCACAATTTACTTTAGTACACGTTTGTTTCATATTATATTATTAAGATGGTCAAATCAGTTTATACAAATTGCGATTCTAAGGTCATTAACCTTCTAAGTGCTATTTGGTCGACTAATTACTTTTTAATGACAGTAATAAATAGTCATTTACTAAGCCCGATTGTGATTGAGGTTTCCAAAAAGTTCTGAAGACAATCGTATGACACAAATTGCTTATGCCACAATGCCTTCTGCCAACTCCTAACCTGATTAGTAGGTAAACGATTTAATTTTTTAACTCTACATCTCATATTTATTAATAAATAAATGCAAATTATCTATAAAACGATCGCAGATCACGTGAAAATGACTTACAGTTTTTATAAAACTTTGTACTAAGCAGTACTAAGGTATACTTTCTGAGAATCGTATTAATATTATAAATTGTGAAAGTTTTTAATGTGTGAATGTGCCGTGTTGCTCTTTCACGTAAAAACTACTTTGGATGAAACTTTACAATAATATAGTTTACACATCTGAATAGCACATAGGCAATTTACAAGAAAATATTCCTTTTTTTCTTAAGTCCACGCGGACGACGTCACAGGCGGCCGCTACTAGTTGATAATCTTTAATGTATGCGTAGTGTGTGCGTGTGTATGGGTGTGTGTGTGTGTGTGTGTGTGTGTGTGTGACTACATAGATTGCGGAAGTGAACGTTATGGGCACAAACAGATGTGTGTTTGTATATTAGGTATGTACTGTGTTCAACCACTGGGCCTCTCTCTCGAGAGACTCTAAGAGATATGTTATAGTATAAATAATGATGTTATAAGTTGCGCTATATCATACGAAACTACGAGCTACGAGTATTTTTAAGCAAACCCTTTCTTTGCGCTTACACGATAAACCCATTTGAACATTACGCAGAAATCATATGAAATTCGGTGTAGTTAAATAATAAGAATAATAGGATTCGCCAACAATATATCATTTTCCACTTGCCTGCCCAAGACCCTCTTTATCTTCCACCCTTGTTCAGGGTCAAAATATTTTTTCTATTTGACTGACCCACGCGACCTATTAGCTTTAGTATTATCTGAAAGGTTCTTTTCTTTTTGTATTATAATTATATGTTCTACCTACCTAAATGTATGTATTGTTAGTTTAATCTGTGACTTCAATAATTTTGTGAACAGACTATCTATGTTGAAAATAATAACTAACGAGTTTCTTGCTAGTTTATTTTCGATTGAAACAACAACCGGTTCGGAAGTTGTATGTTTCTTACCTAATTTTATTGTTACTAAAAATATTTTACTAACTTCTCATAAACTTTTAAATATTCACATTTAGTTAAATATTTGTTTCTATATCTTCTTTAAATAGTTTGTAATTATTCCAAATAAATAATTATTTTAGTTACATAATTCTTTAGAAACGAGGAGTTTCGTAGGAGAACTAAGGTCGCCCACGTAGGCCAGCGTATTAGCAGGTTAAAGTGGCAGTGGGCTGTGCCACGAAGGGCTGATTGCCATTGGGTCCGAAAAGTTCTCGAGTGGAGATGGATGACATCACAAAGGTCACAGGGTTTTCTGTGGATATAGGCTGCCTACAGCCAGCCTATGGAGGAGGCCTATGTTCAGCAGTGATGGACGTCATGTGGCTGATGATGATCACGTTGATGATGGTGATAGTTTTTATTTTGAAATTTCCATTTTCTTTGTGTTGATTATAGGTATAAATATTCCTTAATCTGTTACCAGGTTCACATGTGCGTATGTATATGTAGACCACTTATTGAAGTATTTCAGACATTCGGCCCCCCCTGAACAGCAAAACGTCATCAAAGTCAAACTAAACAGTGAAATGTCATTTGAACGTTTACTGGGCGCCGTCGTCGGCCATTGATTGTTGTGAACTCCATTGCATCCGTAATGCCCTGCCCCGGGTAAGCTAATTAAGGAGCGCTCCCGGAGGACTGGCGGGGTACTGGCTGAATTATTGATGAACAGACTATAAGACTGCTAGGTTTAGGTACAGAGAAATATTAGTTACGTTAATATTAACTCATGATCTACGAACTGCCATTCAACAAGTATTTCAAGATTGATTATTTCGTGGCGCTTATTATTATGTATATTCATGAAAAAGATTTTCCAAAATGTAGGTATTTACAGACATCATCGAATGATGTGTGCTAACAAATTGGATTAAGAGACAACAACAGAGTCATCTGTTGTTTAAAACGGCACTTAAATCGTCCTTAAATATTCCTTAATTCTGTTACCGTGTTCACATGTGTGTATGTAAATGTAGACCACTTATTGAAGTATTTCTGGCATTCGGACCCCCCTCGAACAGCTCATCAAAGTCAAACTAAACAGTGAAATGTCATTTGAACGTTTACTGAGCGCCGTCGTCGGCCATTGATTGTTGTGAACTCCATTGCATCCGTAATGCCCTGCCCCGGGTAAGCTAATTAAGGAGCGCTCCCGGAGGACTGGCGGGGTACTGGCTGAATTATTGATGAACAGACTATAAGACTGCTAGGTTTAGGTACAGAGAAATATTAGTAACGTTAATATTAACTCATGATCTACGAACTGCCATTCAACAAGTATTTCAAGATTGATTATTTCGTGGCGCTTATTATTATGTATATTCATGAAAAAGATTTTCCAAAATGTAGGTATTTACAGACATCATCGAATGATGTGTGCTAACAAATTGGATTAAGAGACAACAACAGAGTCATCTGTTGTTTAAAACGGCACTTAAATCGTCCTTAAATATTCCTTAATTCTGTTACCATGTTCACATGTGTGTATGTAAATGTAGACCACTTATTGAAGTATTTCTGGCATTCGGACCCCCCTCGAACAGCTCATCAAAGTCAAACTAAACAGTGAAATGTCATTTGAACGTTTACTGAGCGCCGTCGTCGGCCATTGATTGTTGTGAACTCCATTGCATCCGTAATGCCTTGCCCCGGGTAAGCTAATTAAGGAGCGCTCCCGGAGGACTGGCGGGGTACTGGCTGAATTATTGATGAACATAAGACTGCTAGGTTTAGGTACAGACAAATATTAGTTACGTTAATATCAACTCATGATCTATGAACTGCCATTCAACAAGTATTTCAAGATTGATAATTTCGTGGCGCTTATAACTATGTATATTCATGAAAAATATTATCAAAAATATTGGCATTTACAGACAGCATCGAATGATGTGTGCTAACAAATTGGATAAAGAGACAACAACAGAGTTATCTGTTGTTTAAAACGGCACTTAAATTGAATACAAATGATACTCTATTTTAGAATGGAATATAATTTATTTATTTGCAATTAAATGATGTATCACAAAAAATCTAGAACACATATTTCACCTACCCATAGAGACGTGCAAACATTAGAACAACACTTTTAAAATGGAATAAAATACAATTCAATGTTTAAAAAATATTTACAATATTAGGATAAATAAAACATAGTATTAAAACCCAAAATTCAATATGACAAATTTTTCGAATCATTTTTAGTTTTTGGTCTGAGTACTCAGACACAGAATAATAATATAATCCTTCAGTTATAAGGTTGCTTTTCTAAATATAATAAAATAAATGTTCTAAGGTCCAGTTCACCACCTTTTTAGGGTTCCGTACCTCAAAAGGAAAAAACGGAACCCTTATAGGATCACTTTGTTGTCCGTCTGTCCGTCCGTCCGTCCGTCTGTCAAGACCCTTTTTCTCAGGAACGCGTGGAGGTATGAAGCTGAAATTTATATCAATTACTCAGGTCTACTGTCCCTTGAAGCTGTGAAAAAATCAAACTTCTAAGCTAACGCAATCAAAAGATACAGCCGTTTATGCCGCAAATTTTCGACACTTGCAAGGGAATCAAAACCTACAGGGTGCTTCCCGTGAACTTAGAATCTTGAAATTTGGTACGAAGCAACGTCTTATAGCATAGATAAAGGAAAAATTACGAAAACCATAAATTTTTAGTTACATCACATGATATACAGTGTAAATTAAAAAAAAAAAAAAAAAAAAAAAAAAAAAAGTGCTTAATTATGGTGGATTTATTCATAAAATAGATCATATTACTTCACCTTAACGGGTCGGACACCGGTTCCCAAACACACTGTATATTTTTTTAATAATTTTAAACTTACTACCCATTTCCTCATAAACGCGTAGAGGTATTAAATTGAAATTCATACCAAATACTCAGGTCGCCGACTCGCACTTGGCCGGTTTTTTAAGTAGTATCACCTTTTACACCGAAGTCTCTACTGAGAATTATGATTTGGTAGTTCAGCTTAGTCATTAAATGGCTTGGGGGTGTCATTGGAGGAGCGCGACGTGGTTTTTGCCGAGCGCGTGGGCGCGCCGCCGGGGGACTCGGGCTCGTCGGGCGCGGTGGGCAGGTCGCGCGTGCGCCGCCTGGTGGTGCGTCTGACGCGCCGCCACCTGCGCGACGAGCTGCTGCAGGCGGCGCGCGCGCGCCGCAACGTCACCGCCGAGGACGGCGCCCGCGTCTACGTCAACGAGCGCCTGACTCGCCCAAACCGCCAGCTCTTCCACCGTGTCCGAGAGGAGTGTCGCAGGCTTCAGTGGCGGTACTCCTGGACGAAGCGGGGCCGCATTTACGCTCGCCAGGGGGACGGCAAACCGGCCTTCCTTATGCGATCGGAGAGCGACATCAGCCGAGTCTTCGGGCCATCGATTCCTGGAACCCAATAGACAGTTTAATACCTGTGTTCTTGTTGTTTTTGTATTGTGTAACTCCTTTTTATTTAGTGTGCATTCCTAAACTTTTAAATTTGACCAGTGTTTGTGTTTTTCACTTGTTGTTTCGGAGGCTTACTGTATGCATGTACTGGATTGTAACTTACTTTAGCTATTTATACGGTTTTGTCATGTTGGTGTCATTAGCATTTACCTGTATGCATTGTAAAGGGATATCTCCAGGCTTTCAAAATTCACATTCACAACAGAATATTATTACATTATTTATTTTCTGCAATATTTCTAATACACCACGTTTACATTCACTCTACTTACAGACACACTATGCACAACACAATGTCTATATACAGTTTGATTATTTACAACATCAGCTTATTTTTTATATAATTTTAAGCAATGATTAACTCTAGTAACCTGACAGTTGGTCTTTTCAATGCTGGTTCACTAGGCACGAGGCACGAGGAATTCATAGTGGCTGTGGAACAACTGGCACCAGACGTGCTGGCAGTGAATGAGACCTGGCTGAGAGCAGGCAGGAGTGCAGAGGCTCCAAAACTATCTGAATATCGGATGCATCTGGCCCCCAGGCCTGATCACATGAGAGGAGGGTGGGGTGGGGGGGTAGGCTTTTACATCAGGAAGGGAATCAATGCTCGCATAATACATCCCCCTGTTACAACAGCAGTCATTGAACAGATGTGGGTGATGGTGCGCATTCACAATATTAACATCATTATAGGTACTGCTTATAGGCCACAGTGGTTGGATGTGGATACTTTTTTGGATGCAGCCACAGACTCTATTACTTCGTTTATGAATAGAGATGTACTCATATTTGTTGGTGATTTCAACATTAATCTCAATGAGGTCACTGGTGGCAAGACCAGACAGCTCTTGCAGTTTTTGCACAGTTTTGGTCTTCATCAATTGGTAAATGAGCCTACACACTTTACCGACCACAGTAGCACCCTCATTGATCTGATTTGTGCAGACATCCAGGCGCTCAAGGTTGTGGTCAAGAACTCCCCGGAGCTGGGTGGACACGCTATGGTCACCAGTCAGTTTAAGATAAAAAAAGAGAAGCCTTGTCCTCGGTGGGTAACTTTTAGACCTTACAAGAGTATCTTGCAAGACCAACTGACCGCAGACCTTAAGAGTATTGACTGGAGTTTCTTTGATAAGTCTCAGGGGGTCGATGCCCTGGTTGCAGCTCTAACTACCAGCATTGTAGGTCTTTTTGACCTCCATGCCCCAATAAAGACAAGGAAGTTCAAACACCCCCCGCACCCTTGGATCACTGACACTGTTAAGGCGATGATGCACATCAGGGATAGATACCATAGTAAATTCAAGCTCTATGGTACGGATGCCGATAAACAGTGCTATAAAGTGATGAAGCGTATAGTGGTAGAAGCGATTGAGCAGGAGAAGAAATGTTTCTTTAATCGTCACATAAACTCAAATATAAAATACCCTAAAAAGCTGTGGCAAAACCTCAAGGGCACGGTACTGCCAAACCCGAAATCTGAGGCTGTTCTCCCACCATCTTTTAATAACCCTGACGCCATTAATGCCCATTTTCTTAATGTGCCTGGTGAGGATAGGGTCTTAATCTCCCAGCTTACCTACTTTGAATTCCACAGGTACAATGACAACGCTTCGTTCACACTACTGACCGTCAGCAGTGACATGGTCCTTAAAACTATTAAAAACCTTAAATCAAATGCCCAGGGGAATGATGGCATGTGCCTAGACATGCTGATGCTAACCCTGCCTCATTCACTAAATGCCATAACTGCCATAATTAATCAGTCAATTGCTGAAGGTATTTTTCCCACTGATTGGAAGTTGGCTGTTGTTAAACCTTTGCCAAAAACTAGCCAGCCCACTCTTATGCAAGACCTTCGCCCCATAAGCCTGCTCCCTTGCTTGTCAAAGGTTCTGGAGAGAATAGTTTGTGACCAACTTACAGGATACCTTGAAGCTTATAGCATGTTGCCTAAACACCAGTCTGGGTTCCGTAAGGGGTTTGGAACGGCAACTGCTCTCGGCGATGTTGTGGATTGTTTGTTGCATGCCCAGGACCAAGGTATGGTGAACTTCTTGCTGCTGTTAGACTTTTCTCGGGCTTTCGACTCCATCAACATAACTTTACTTCTTTCCAAGCTAGCTTTTTATGGTCTTGACCATCGGGCTGTGCAATGGTTCAATAGCTACTTGTCAGGCAGGCAGCAGCGCGTTGAACTGGAAAAAACAGATGGTTCAAAATTACAGTCAGAACCACAGCCTGTCATGCGTGGCGTTCCTCAGGGATCAATTTTAGGACCTATCCTCTATATTTTGTATAGCGCTGACATCATAAGCACCATACAACACTGCAAGTATCATATATACGCTGATGACTTGCAGCTCTATCTGCCATTTCGGCCTGATAATTTAGCGCAAGCAGTAGCTGTAGTTAATGAGGATTTGGAGCATTTATCTTCCTGGTGTGCAGCCAATTGCCTTGTCCTCAACCCCAAAAAATCTAAATTAATGATAGTGGGCTCTAAAGCAAATACTCTTAAAATCAATGTTAATATGCCATTAAATATTGCCATTAATGGGGAGACTGTGGAGGTTGTGGATAGGGTAAGGAACCTTGGACTAATTTTTGATGGTAGCCTCAATTTTGGGAGCCATATCGCCGAATGTGCTAGAAATTGTTTTTTCAGATTAAAGCTGCTTTACAGGATAAGGCCTTACCTTAGTGAGGAGCTGAGGATCATGTTGTGCGAGACATTGGTGCTGTCAAAGTTCAACTATTGCGACACAGTTTATGGTCCATGTCTGTTGGCATCTTCAGCTAAGCTTGTACAGCGTGTACAAAATGCTTGCGCACGATTCTGCTTCAGGATTCCCCCCCGAGAGCATGTCACTCCCTTCCTTAATGCAGCAAACATGATCAAGATGGAGGCACGTAGAAAGGTTCATCTTGCCACCTTGTTATTTGGCGTGATAGCCACTGGTAAGCCCATATACCTGTGGGAAAAGCTGATGCGGGCCCAGGGGCGAGACGGTGGTCCTAGGAGGGTATGCATGCACATCTTTGCGACCCCAAAACACCGCACTATGGCATTCCGTGGGTCTTTTTAAATTCGCCGCTTCCCGGTGCTGGAATGATCTCCCCCCGCCGGTGCGCGACCTAAAAACCGTAAATACATTTAGGAAAACTCTAAAACTACATTTTCTTTCATTACAAAAAGCAGATCCACAGTATAGCAAACTCACCTCCGGTTTGTCCGCGACGCGTAGGCAACTGCCGGGGGGCATAATACACTAATACACTGACGCTCGACATCAAGTAATTGTGACGATTTTTTATTTTTATTTTATCTCTATTTCCACAGACTTTTTTCTTATATTATCGATAAGCTCAAACGAAATTCCATGTGTTTTTCGTACCTATACGTGGCAGAACGTGGAAGGAACGTGACAGCAGCTGTCATCGCCTTTTGCAATTTTTTTTTTTTTTTTACGCTTCACTGAACCTTGGGCACATTGCACACTCACTCTTTTTCACTTTTTTTTTTTTTTTTTCCTTTACGCAAGGTTTCACACTCTCACACACATTATTTAATTATTATTTTTCTTTGTTTCTTTATTATATATCACTTAACCCTGGACGTACACCAAACCAACAGGCCCTGCCAGAATACCAGCGTCGCTGCAGTGCCAGTTGTACTGTTTACTGCAGCGGCATATGCTGAGGTAGGGTCCTGATTGGCCCTTAACCGTTCTGTTTTAGCTCGGCATTTTTTCCTTTTGTTTTTTATATTGTTTTGCATGTATTTTTTTTTCTTCTGTTGTTTTTTTTTTATTTTGGGCCAATAAATGTTTTTCTTTCTTCTTTCTTCTTTCTAAATGTTTTCATTTTATTCTGTTTTGTTCATGTGTGAGTACAAAGACAAATTCCCGATTGAAAATATTTGAAAACAAAACGAGAAACGAAGGGTTCTTAAAAATGTACGACACGGGTATGCTCTCAGTACGATAGGCATCGTGGTCCATGTAAGCCCCAGGCAAAGGTTGGGTATCACTGCTATTAATTTAAGAAAAATGCCATATATTTATTTTTACCTATCCCGGCGGGCTGTCTTTCTGTCAAATGCTATTCACTGGATTGTTGACAGTACTAAAAAAAAAATTTAAGACAGTCAACAAATCAGTATCGGTATCGATCGGTATAGGGTATCGGTATCGCAGGTTTTAGGTTTTGTAGCCTAGAGCATGTATACATTCTAGGCTCATGTTTTTTCGTCAATTTCTGTTTTTTATTCATAGGTACTTCTATCCAAGGCGAATAACCTAATAAATCAAGAGCTAAAACTTATCTGTAATCTATTCAAAAACCTTGTTTCATTTTCATCAAAATTAGTTTCATACATCTAAAATTGGTTTCTTCCTGACCGAAAATGGCGTAACAAAAATTGTTGAATTAAAGTCACACAGTCAAAAACAGAAATCGATTAAATGATGTTTAAAACAACACGAAATTGAGTTTATCAGTCAACTATTTCTATTGATTTGTTCTGTAGTTATTGATCTTGTTTATCTTGTTTATCTTCTTCATTATTTCTTTCGTGAAACGTTGTCTAGGAATTTTTAACTTAGCGCCTGTGCTTACTATTTTTTTTCGTTTATCCTAGTTTAATTAAAATAATGTTCATCAGAAAGGTATTGTATTCTGTCGATATCTTTCTCTACATGAATAAATATCCACATGTATCAAATACCATTCTAATGCTACAATCATTTTCGCAGTACAATCATTGTAATTGCTGTTGGTCAACCAAATACGGCTAGTCATGATGATTGGTCTAACGGCAATTACTCATGTATTCATGTCATTATAAACTCATACCATATCGACGTAACAATGTGAACATTATCTAATTTTGCGAAAAATCACGCAAGTTTCTAAGCATCGATTAAGCGGTTTTTTTAAAATAGTCGCACAATATAGGTACATAGTTGTCATCTAATCATGATCAAATATTAGAGTTTATATGCCCCAAAGCTGTGGACATGCGTCAGCTCAACTATGAGGTATCGAGAGCCATCATAATGTTTCCGAGTTCAAGCCGGAACACCTTCTCCGTGTTTACTGTACGTTTTTACGGCTAACTCTCCGGTGAAGGAAAACACCGATAAAACCCAAGCAACTTACTTAGATAGCGAAGGCCCTCAGCACATTGGGTTTAAAAATTCCCTCGTCAAAATGTGGGCTTCTGAATGTTTCGTTTACCATGACGGCAAAAGTCAATGTGGCTCTGACTATCCCGTCTATTTAGTCGTGTCGTGAGCTGTGTTATGACATTAAAACTCTTTCCCTATGATGTTTAACAGAAAAATATTTGAAGTATGAGCTAATAAGTAAATGCCTTCTATGATGGAAAATTCTTATCTTTATTCTATAGGAATTCTTATAGTGCACGCAGCGTTCCCGCAGTTTTTTTCATTTCAACCCCGTTCCCTTGGCATTTGTACAGGCAATAATAAAACTGCGCAACCATGAAACGGATCTACACTGCCATGCGAATATATTGTGTGAATGAATAAACTCATGCGAAATTGGAGTAAACCAATTTCACAGCATATTCATCCGGATATTGAATAACCAGTTTCATCTTTATAATTAAAAACTTAACTGTCCCATGAGTCACATAATTATGACTCATGACAATGGATTTTCTATAGTTATGTATCTGCACAGATAAGGTAATAAACTACGATCAGAGCCCATTATTAGTTTCTGTCTATTTTGTGGGGAGACGACCAGAACTGCTCCGATTTTTCACCATCATTATCACTTATTTGATGTCTGCTATTGCGCCTCCCGCAGATATTACAAGAGTTCACCATCACCACTACTCTTTCACTCACTACATAAGCCATCAAATGGTTTTCTCTAATTAGATTATTTTGGGCTATTAGCTCATAACCTCACACACCTTTTTCAAAGCTCGTTGAGTGACCTCAAGTTATTTCGTGAGGATATTTACTAAAAATATGATATTACCCAGAGATTTGACTCAAAATCTCTGGTAGCGTTTTGTCTGTGATTGTCCGTATACATTGCTGCGGGCTCGCCTTGCCAGCTTCGTATTCTGCACTCTAATCCATCCATTTGTTTCATGACTTCACCCCGCTCGAAATAACTTTTATCTGCATCACTATTCAACTTCTTTTAGTATGCCTTTTTGATCGCTGCGCTTTCCGAGAATTCACACTTGGGATGTTTGTTGTCCAATATTTTGAAATTCACAATTTTGTCAAAGTAAATAACTGATTATGAAGGTCTCACCACAACTATGATGTGGCGTGAGCCATTTTCGACGGGCTCAGTTAAGCTTGTTGTGGGAGGGGTTGGCGAGAAATCTTAGCATCAGATGTTATCAAGCCGCCCATAGGTCTCCGTCTAGGCTAACCGACTGACATCTAGCGACGTCAACTGGGACCAACTGCCTAACGTGCCTTTCGAAGCGCTGAGATGCCCGAAAAATGCATCAGTAAATATTGGTTGGGTGGTCATTTCCGAGGCATGTCTTGCTTCACAAAAGTGACCGCTGCCGATTTACTGTCACAACTGCGCCACGGGCACCTCTCTTTGAAGTAATAACGGTTCCTTCAATAGTTTACCATGAATATCTTCTTAAAAAAACTGTGCTATAAGAGAACGATGTGGTGTGAAAGAAGACGTTATTACAAAAATGGAGATGGGAATGCTGAGGTGGTTTGGTCATATGGAAAGAATGGATGAAAGGCAATTAACGAAACGGATTTATAAGGCGAGGGTGAATGGAGCTGTTGGAAGGGGAAGGCCTTGACGAACGTTTCTTGGACAAGTTCAAGATGTTCTCAGAAAGGGTCAGGTCAGGAGTACCTTTAACCGACGAGCATGTATGAAAGGGCTCATGAAAGTAGAGGAGGCGCATAGTGTGTGTCAGGATTGTAGCAAGTGGAAAGAAGTGGTATCTGCCTACCCCGTTAGGAAAGAGGCGTGTGATGGTATGTATGTATGTATCTTCTTAAAATTTTTAATCATGTGAAAATATATTTGGTCTCTCCGGATTTGCAATAGGGCGTTTTGTTTGTGATTGCTCTCGTCCACAAGGCTGCGGCGGCGCCTCGCCTGTTCCACTTTCTGCAGTCGCCTCTGAGCCGTCATTTGTCTCGTGGTTTCACCTCGCTCGGAATAACTTTTACCAGCATCTGTATCGTTAATATCATTTATTTGATATTTTATGCTATTTTGGTCTTACTGCTGCTGAAGCTTATGTCCCATGAGTACTGTTTTGAGATTTAACAAACATATTAGTAGCTTTTAGACATGTGTGGATTGTGATGTTTGATCAAATTGAAACAAAGTCGTTTATGACATACTAATTATTGTCTTCCGAAAATAAATTTTAGTCTTTTGTTTCATGTTGAATCACCAATTTTCAATTTTTTTGGTAGGAAAAAGTCATGTATTTTCTCGATTAAGTATCTCAATAAAAATCTGTGACAAAAAATACATTTTTCTATAACCCGTTACCAAAAAATGGTGTGTTATTATTTTAACAAGTATAAAATACATGATATTTCTGAAAGTTTGTTCAAGAAAATAAGTATACTTGTACCTATTAGTCGGATCAAATGTTATTTATAAAATCTAAAGTGGATCAATCACCTTACATTAGATTATGTAGGAATAGTAATCACCTGCCTCAAATAAGAACCACGTTCCCCGCTGAATAGCTATTCACCTCTGGAGTAGTGGATTTTGTACGCGACTGTCCTCGCCTACGTTCCGACGGTTGCGCCTCGTCGCTCCACTCCAGCAGGCTCTCTGAGCCGTCATTTGTTTTGTTGCCTCCACTCTGCTCGATGTAACTTTAGCGTACTCGTGTGGGTGTTGAGCCTTTTCGAAACGAAACAAAAAATGCATTTACTCATTAAAGCATTCCAGTTAAACGATCAAAAAATAAGTAACCAATGTTTTGAAACTAGAGTGGACCCGCTATTTTGTAAAACATTACTTGCCGCGTGGGGACCAATTTGCCGCTTACATTCTTATTTGGTTTTGTGGTTTTAAAAAGTTCATTTTAGGAGAATATACTATTACGTCGAACACTTTTTGGATTTCATTCTATAATATCAAACGATTAAATCAGTTCACATACCTAGATCAGATTAATGAAAACGAACACCACGTCGCCCCGTGAATAGATATACACCTCTGGAGTAGTGGGTTTTGTACGCGACTGTCCTCGCCTACGTTCCGACGGTTGCGCCTCGTCGCTCCACTCCAGCAGGCTCTCTGAGCCGTCATTTATTTTGTTGCCTCCACTCCGCTCGGTGTAACTTTAGCGTACTCGTGTGGGTGTTGGGCCTTTGCGAAACTTAACAAAAAATGAACTCTTATTAAAATATGATTCTTATCGAGCCGGAATCATGTTTTGAATAGAATTTATTCAAAAATTAAGTACCGTTTTAAACCTAGAGAGAACGCGCTATTTCGAATAATGTTAGTAGCCGCGTGGGGAGTAATTTGCCGCTCATATTCAGTGTTCATTTTACGTAAGAGTACTCACTGTATTTAGCCTAAGCTATTTTTAGAGCTCAGATAATAAACAAGAAATTCATTTTATGTAGTAACATTTATAACCTAAAAGATTAAGATACTTGAATGAATACAGAAACCTTTCATTGGACTCTTTTCTTCCTAAACTGCAGGAGGTGCTTTATATGTTTTCACAAAAATACAAACACAAATCGTAGCACAGTAATTTTGAGCAGTCACCTATATTATAATACGGCACCTTGTTTGGTCAATTTATATTATATAACCCATATACCTATAACTCATATTGTTAAGGCAGTTTTGGCCTAAATGCATACTCCTGTTTGCGGAAATATGAACTGACGGCACATTTAATTTTGTGTCTTCGCTCTCAAGTATTTTCGTATCCCTAACATGGTAGTTTTAATTTCATAACTTACCTCTCTGGAAACACTTGAGCATTTCAGTGGTTTGCACTGAAGCTTTATGAATAGATACGATTTTGTTATTATTTCTTACAAACACCAGTTTTGAAGTTTTTTTTTCTCGAGTTGAACTTTTTATTTGAAGTGGAGTGAAAAGTGGCACACAAGGACTTCTACTGAAAGCTGAATAGTCACTCTATTGGGTCACGCTAAGCTGAAACCGGTACGTTACCCACAAAATGCTTCCCTTTTCTTGTTGCAAAGAACCCATATTTACATTACTCAAGCAATGGCTTTCGTCTGGAATATTTTTACTATGTCATTTTTAATAAATGATTGCAAAATTATTGTTCAATCATAGCAGGCTTTACTCCGGCCATGCTCCATTATCAAGATATTACAGACTCCAGTTTAGTGACCCCTCTAATATATTTTCAATTTAATTTTTCTGTGTATGCATAAACATAGAATATTCACTTCCGTCATAGTGCTTAGAGGGTGTACGCTTAAAACAGGTTTACAACGAATGTCAAAGTCGGACTTCAATTGTGCCCTGTAGAACGAAACCTTACGTTTTCGTACGTTAGTTACGAATAATGGAATTATTGGTAGATGTGGGTCATTGAACTTTATTGCGAAGTTATTTGGCACGGAGTATAGTTACGGTATTCGTCTAATTTAAACGTGTTTTCTTAGTTCTTGACAGACTTAACCCATTTGGACCCAAATGAAACCCAGCAGTGCAAATTAGATTTTTTTATCATTAGTTGGTTGAAATAATCGTTATTATATGAAAACCACGAAAAAAAAGCTTTTTTTGAAATTTCTTCTTTGAAAAAAAAAGCCGTCCTTAAATGAGGACGCTGGGTCCATGGGGGGTAAAATTTTTCGAAGCATCTTCTTTTAATACAATATGTCTTTACGCGCCTTTTGCATTGTCAACGTGCTTTTTTAGTAAAGTGGAGCCAGTTTTTGTGGAAAGTGACCATTACCATCATGGTAAAAACTTGGTACTACAGAATGTCCGAAGGAAAAAAATAATAACGAGCATTGTAACGACGAAATTGAAGCTGGTCTAGGCTATTCATGGGTCAGATTGTGGTTGTGCTATGCATTTGCAACTGCCAGATCCAACATGTGGACGTAATCAGTACCCACCACCATTTTATTCCCATGAATAGCAGGGTGGTATAGTGAAATAGACTGGTCCGCTTGATCAATACCGCCCATCCGCTTGATTCGATTTTGGTGAAGATCTGGGATACCAAAGTCTACTTTTTTCTTTCGCAGCGCTCCAGCAGTTTCTTACCCTAGAGGCAAGACGTGGTTGAACCCATGCTGCCGACGCGATTGTCCAATCAACTTACGAATAGAATTTGATTGACTTTTTTCAAAACAGTGGTCAAAATCAGTACAGTTTTTCTTTATTTACTTCACCACAATTACTAATGGTCAATTTTTGCTTCTGCTTTCACGGACAGTACCCGTTCCACAAAAGCTACTTTCCATAAGTCTTAGCAAATCAAAACTGGTGAAAAAATTATCAACGAAGACAACATGGTCTCTATGGCTGGTGCCAAGTTTGTTGAGCCATTGCTTCACTATTCTTGTGCCCAGTGGCTCTGTACGATTGGCACCTGGAGATTTCCCGAAGTATTCTATCTTGTTCTTCCTTATCTCGATTCCTGGTACGTCACGTGGAAGTGCATTGCCTTGTTTATTATCCTCGTCGTCATTTTTTCGTCCGTCAATACACTGGAGCACTGGGCTCTGGAGGAAAAGCAACTCAATCTATCCATGCATCCATCATCTCCACGCATAACAGCATAATATAGGGCTTTTTCAACTCCGCAGTACTCCTTGACACTGCAAAAAGTTTGTTTTGCCATTTTTCAAGGAAAAATGACCTGCAAAAAAATACGAATAATTTACCTCTAATGTGCCCACCGACCTCGAATGGGGACACCGTTGTAAAAAAACTTATACTATCATCAATACTCAATTATTCATTGCCATTTATTTTTATATTGAAAGTTTACATTATATTCCGGTTATTTATGAAAATTAACCAGCAGTTTTAGCTATAAAAACGACAAATAAAAATTACTGAATCTTGGCTATCTCTGATTCTTGAAACACCTCCACAAAACGCACAGTAAAATCACTCTCAACTAATTTTATAAAGTGTTTGGTGTAATAATAGGCTAACAGGTTCACACTTATTACGTATTCGCAATAAAAAATCACAAACATCAAAATTCTAATAAACTAAGGGTATTTGATGAGGCGTCCTCGTTTGGGCACGGCTGGGCTATATGGGTTAATCTATCAACACTTGCCATATCCTGCGAACACATCTTGCGAATTATTCATCAAAACCCTTAATATTTATCGTAATTTCTTCTGTATTAAATACCATAAAACGTTAACCGACTTTAACTCTATATTTGAGTGAGTTACCTGCGGCGTTTACGAATAATTTTTGCACTAATTTGGTTTGGACTCCACTTTCAGACAACATCATCATCAGCTGAGCTTTTTGCAAAAACCTTCCAACCGCGCAAACAGTACATTTCCCTCACTTGCGCCAACTCGCCCCAGTTTTTGCGCTCGTCTCTGAACCGTCATATTTGTTTTGTTGGCTTCACCTCGCCTCCGTATATCATCCATCCACGTCTGGAGTGGAACAAAGGCGGAACCCATCTTTCTTACCATCTTCCGTGTATTTAAGAAGTACTTAAATTCGAGTGAATGATAAAGGTTGTAAAGGGAAATACGAGTAATATTTGCCAATCGTAAATTTTTTAACACAATTAAAATCAAAAAATAGTTTTAACAACTTCGCTAACACTCAAAATTCAGGGCAATATAAACACCTTTTAAAGTTTTACTCCATAAATTATTATAAGGCAATTATTATTACGGTTTGTTACAATTATTGCAAGAAATAGTAGATAGTACTTTTATAAACATTGTGGAGTGAGGGAAATTAACCCTTACCATTGTTGGGGAAACAACAACAACAACAACAACAACATAAGTTTATGTGGTTTTTACAATTTACTATCCATGAAACAAACGTAATGAAAACTCAGAATGAAATTCATTACGTATGAATACATTCGTATTCAAATACTTTAAATACGAATAATTGCGAATAATATACAGTACCAATAAAGAGGTCAAACTTAAATGTGTTATTGTAACGGCCAAAAAATGAAACAGCGAACCTATCTTTTTATTGTATTGTAAACTTATATTATGGCGGGCGCAAGAGAAAATTTATTGCCAAAACTTTTAGTACATTTCATTTTAAATGTGCAATTTCTGGCAAAACGAAGGGCCAGAAACTGCGAGTTGTTTTAATTACTGAAATTCAGCATCAAACTACTTTTCATTGTGAATGTAATAAAATCCTTTGTAGGTAATCTTGGAGTGGGAAGTTATTTATGTAAATGAGAGGCATGGTTAATTAGATTTCCTTTGGCTCAATAATGCCTTTTTAAATGTCCAAACAGACCTCAGGCCATTAAACAATTCCTTATTTACATCGCAAATTCCTACAAATTAAGCTCAAGTCTCGCTGTCTCGAGACACTTTAAAGGGAAATTCTTTCTCACCGCTCTAAGTGGAGCATTTTCTTTGCAGTTGAAAAAAGAATTCCTCTTTTCGTTTGTTGCTCGGAGCAGAATAAGCTGCAGTAACATTTCTCTAAACCACATTTGCAAATAGTTATTTATTTCTTAGACAATAGAGGAGTTTTTTTAACCATAACCATTTTCTTAGGTTGATTGTCTCTTCTTATAAACAACCGTGATCTTCAAGCTGTCCTTAATATTTGAACGTTTCTGGATACGAAACGATGGACGGATCAACTAGCTCCTCACTTGCATCTTTTATCTACACCGCAGCAGAATGTCACTATGATCTACTGTAAAAAATCTACGCCATTTTTTCTTACGTTGTAATAAAATTAGGTTAACTTTTTAGGAAAATGATGATCTGATTGATTGATTCATAATTTAGCAAGGACGTGGATAATTTGATTAAAAAAATTGCATAATAAACTCTATTGTGTAACCAATAAAATATGAGAATTATTATTAATAATTAGACAACTTTTTTAATTAGAAAGCTGCTTCTCAGTTATTCTGAATGGAGGAGGTTGTCTGCGTCCTTTGAATTTATCCCACCTTACCTTACTAAAACTAAACAGGCTTTTGTTATGATCTGATACGACACCTAACCAGTTATCATGAGCAGGGGGCCCCTAAAAAGGTCTCGTGTGAGAATCGCAAAAAAACACATAATTAATTGGGCACTTTAATTAGCAATAGCAGTGGGGTAGAATTAATGACCTGTTGCAATCTACACATTTTTGAAAAGCGGCATAAAAGTAGTCCGTTGTCTCATAGGTTAAGTTTTATTCTGAATAAATTTTTACTTACTTACTTACTTAGTATTTAGTTGATAGTATCCTCATAGTGTTAACTACCTAGCATTTTCATCGCATACATCAGTGGTCAGTGTCCTTTGGTTTAAGTAGGATAGAAATCAAAAATAGTCTTTTTTATCAAGTAAACCACGGGCACTGGTCTTGGAAAGATTGATGGAAGTTCTCACTTAATCCAAGCCGGGTGATTTGCATAATATTCCACTCAGACTAGCCCTTAGGGAAATTATGTGACAGGTGGCGGAGCAATACAATAGTCCAATTTCAGCACGCTTCGAGCACTTTACATCAAGTTTACAGCGAACAGGTTAAGGCATATTTAACGATGGTGTTAGTGGATATGTAGATGAGATGTTTAAGTTAAGGGCGTCGTGGCCCAGTGGTTAAGTAGTCCGACTGAAAGCCTCGTTCAAATCTGCTCTGGGATACTTTTTTAGTTCATTATACCGTTATTTAAATAATTTAAATAGGTATTTTAATCGTTTTCTTGCAAACTGTATTTTTTGTGGTCACGTGGTTTTAGTTTGACAAGTTTCCAGCGCATTAGCAACTGGCGAGGATTAAATGGCAGACTAGTCTACTCAAATATATGAAAGACAGTATAAATCACTTAAAAAATGTTTTGGTACAAGCGCTCGCCCGCGACTTCGTCCGCGTGGACTTAAATAAGAAAAAATTGAATTACATTTTTTTATGAATTGTATAGTCTATGTGCTATTCAGATGTATATTATTGTAAAGTTTCATTCAAATCCATTCAGTGGTTTTTACGTGAAAGAGAAACACGGCACATCCTGACTCACAAACTTTCAAATTTATAATATAAGTAGCATAAGTTAATTCAGGGATAACAAGATATTGGTTTCCGTTTTTTGAGGTAGGTGTGTGTTATCGTGTTAGGAGTGGACGGCTGTGTGTGTGTGTTTGTGTGTATATTTGTGTGTGTGGTGTTTCATGTGCGCGTCAGTGAAGCTATACTTTATATTTTTGTTGGTATAGAAATAAGACTGAAAGAGACAAAACATACAGAAGAAGTAAAGTGATGCTGTTTCAAATTTTAATGAATAACCCATTATTCATTAAAGTTGAGTAAGTTACTCCGTGTGACACATTCGTAGATAACTTCGTTGCAACATTCGAGCTGTGCAAATGTAAATGGCACGATCACAGTATAAACATACAGTAGAACATCTACATACAAACGTGCCACTCTCTGTTTGAAAGTGTGCGTGCGCGTCGCGATTTCACGCACACGCTAGCATAAAATAGGGAGGCTTATGGAGGCGGCCAGTACGGACGGGCTGTGCCGCGTGACTGTGTGCACGCTAGGCTAATCACTCGGCGGGCGGCCTTATATAACCTACTGTATGTTTATACTGTGGCACGATGCACCTCTGTCCAAATAAAATTTACAATGCAAAGTGGCTCCATGATAATGTGGGAAAAAATCTCATTTAAGTCTTTAAATTATGGACTCTTTGTTTTATCTGGGAATGGCTCGCATTTAAGCTTATTTTTCTAAGCTTAAGCTTTTATTAACTTTGCAGGTGAAAATGTTTACAATCTAACAGTATTTACCTAACGCTAGTGTTAGGGTAAAGGGATGAGAACTCATCACAGTTTAAAACAGAATGAGTGAAATTAGTTGCTGTTTCTGCTGGTGACACTTTAGAACGCATACCATTTATTGTCATAATTTCATTTGCCATACATCAATTGGCATAAACATCAGAAAGCATAATCTCTATTGGCAAATAGTTTGAATTGCATAATCATTATAATGCAGAATATTGATAAGGCATAATATCAAAAGACATAATCATCAAAATGCATACTTTCATTCACTATAACTTCAATAAGCATACTTTAAAACGCATAATGTCAGTACGCATAACTATCAAAAGACATAATTTCACTATGCATAACTATTGATATTCATAATTTTGTTTAACATGATATTAAAAAACATAATTCATATAAGAGCATTTTTTCCACTTCAGGGAAAATCCGACTCAACCAACCCCGACACCACGTGGTACTTGTTTTGCCCTACCCCAAGAGTGTAATTCAAACCCGCGTAGGCATGGAGGGGCGAGGCGGCCCGCGGGCTGAGGAGCAGGGAAGCCATCTGTGACGATTAGACGATTATTATAAAAAAAGACGGTTTTCGGTCAAGTGATCTTTGGATTTTTTTACATTAACATAACATGCTGTAATATTTGTAAGCTTGTGAAATGTATGCTTTTTGAAATTATAGTAAATGAGTATTATGCCTTATGAAAATATGGATTTTGACACTTATGCTAATTAAAAGTATGCCTTTTGAATATTATATCTTTCGAATGTTATGGCAAATAAAAATTATGCCTTTTGATACTTATGCTTTCTGAAATTATGCCTTTAGATGAGTATGCCTTACGAATTTTGGTCATGTTATGGTATGCGTTGTGAAGTTACGCTTTTAGGAATTATGGCAAGTGATGATTATGGCTATCAACATTATGCATTGTGATTTTATGACAAAAAATGTTATGCGTTTCATTAGGTAACCGTTTCTGCTATTACGGTTTAATTTTAGAACTTTATTTTGTCTTTTAATGCTGTCAATAAATAAAATCGTGACATTGGTCAATTTCTTGAAACCTAAATCACAGAAATTTACATCGGCTATTCTTTCTACTATATAAAAATAAGTCGGGTTTTCCTTCCTGACGCTATAACTCCAGAACGCACGAACCGATTTCCACGGTTTTGCATTCGTTGGAAAGGTCTCGGGCTCCGTGAGGTTTATAGCAAAGAAAATTCAGGAAAATTTCAACAGAAAAGCGGGAAAATCTTTTTTCACATACAGCTAAGTCCACGCGGACGAAGTCGCGGGCGGCTGCTAGTTTTTTATAAAAATTACTCATGCTGGCTACTTTCCGATTACTATCAAAGATGATACTTAGCCAATAAACAGTTGTGTGCCTAAGAGCGCCTCAAAGTGGAGACCTCGTCTTTAAAGTAACTGAGACAACTGGACTTGATTGTATGTGTAAGCCTTTATTGACACTAAACTTGTTTAACGAATTTGAAAATTTCTGTGTAGTTTAACGACAAGCTTAATTTACCAAATGTATGTAGCTGTTACGATAAAGATAGCACTTGCAGCTCCATGTAACTAAATATTTAACCGTATATTTTACACCTGGTCCTTTCGTTGCAGTTTTCACACCGCTAGTAAGTCCCTTCACAGCTTAGAGAATAATTAAAAGTTTAAAATCACACTGCACTGCACCGCGGTTGGTGTGCAACTGTGCAATGTCCTTTGCATCTAACATTCAAAATTCGGCCACTGTGGTTACCACCAACGTGCCACCTCATTCCATGCTCTGTATATGGAGCTTTTAAGCTTCATTTTACGACTAGTGGACAGTTCAAGTTTCTCTCTTTAAAGTGCCAGAGAGCTTAGAAGATTATGCTTCTAAAAAAGCCAAGTAACATGAACGTTTGCTCATATTCAGGACAGATTTTTCGATCCACCTGGTGTAGGTTATAACTAAATCTGAAAGATTAGAGAAGAAAGATAGACAAAAAAGAAAGATTTTGCGCACGGATATCTACTTTGTTGATCTTGATACGTAATTTTGATTGACATAAAAAAAATGCCTATGGAAGTAGTACGTACGATACGTTACTCTGGAAACACTACAACGTAAAAATGATTTCTCGCAACAAATCTATCATTATGTTAAAATCTATCAATAAATAAAATCATGCATTTGAGATAAAAACTGTTTCCTTTGATTACCAGAATTTGTGCATTAACACGTTGAAAAAGTCCGATAAAACCATGTACGACTGCGGACATTTCCTTTAACTGCACATGTGAAAAGTTTTATGACAAACAAGTTCACTGCTACGAAATTTTGCATCCGTTTCGAAGTTGCATTGACTGTAGTGATTACACGCATCAAAAAGGTTTATTCTGATGCTAGGAGCATTTTCAAGTATCTGAACAATAACAATCCTGTGTTGAATAAAAAACGACAAATTGAAAGAGATTGCTGCTGAAAATGTTTTGTTTGTTTTGCTTATGAATTTTTCATGTTTCGCCTGCACTTTAAATGCGTACATAAGTTGCGTTTTATTTATGTATGGCGTGTTGCTGCCAAGTGCAATAGGTACAGTTAGCGAAAAAATCTTGACTACCACTACTTCAATAAATATATTAAAAAATATTGTCAATATCAGTAAGAGTATGTTGCTAATGTAATTTCTAACAAGTTGTCTTTTAAAGAGGTTCAGGAACGAAACTGTAAAACTAAAGAATCGCAGAATACTTTGGGGTAATTCTGATAGTCTAAAGCTTGCTATGCTTGTTTAACATTATTTTATGAATTACTTATACTTGATAATAATAATGTAATTTACTAACGGATTATTGTATAGAACATATTGAAAAGAGTAACTGCTGAGTTTCTTGCCGGTTCTTCTCAGTACAGAAACAACTTTCCGACACCGGTGGTTGAGTCACATTATGTTTGTATACTGTGTATTTATTTATTATTTCTATTATAGTATTTAGTCTATTATTAAGTGTATTTTTGTTTGTTTGATTAAGTTTTTGACGATTTGAAAGCACTTGTAACAGGTCTATTTAAATAAAGATATTTCTGATTCTGATTCTGATTCTTGATTACAGCTAAAACTTTTTTTGGAAACATAAATGATATTTTTTGTAAACGCTACAAACTAAATAAATCATCAATGAGCAACCAACATAACCCCAATGATCATTCAGAAAGTCGTTTAATGATTAATTTCAAACTTATTAGTTCAAATTTGAACTTTATTGCCTGGAAACAAGTATTCAAATGTGAACTGCTCTATATTTTCCTGCAAACACTATCGGAATCTCACCCCAGGTAGGTTATAATTATGTTCCTCATCAATCATATCACGGCATAGCGACCTCGATTACTAATGGAGGAGCTATGTCAACTCAATAAAACGTTAACTACGATGATATAGCGTGTCACTTATTTTCCGGGAAATAACATTAATGTGCCGCTTACAGATATTTACGCATGCACAAAGATTTTTCGACAGAAAAAGCTAAAAATAGTACAAACGGGCATGATATTCGTACAGACGCCTTTGGAGTTATATGACCTACTTAGTAGAGACATTGTGACATGGTTTTTTCATAGTGACATCATGCTTTCCTTGTAGGTACGTTTTAGCCGTGTAGGTTCTTACCTACGTTCTCGCATTGTGTACTTACTTAAAGACCTCTAAGTTACGAAGTAATTTGAGACTTGCGCTTGCTATTTCGTCCTTCACCTACCGAGACGCTTATCTCCGCGGCGTGTTCGCCAGTTCTCAATCGTGTTGTTAATTTTAGGACGTGGGAACGAATCACAAACGGCCACAAACGTTTTTTTCTATCTTACTTATGGCTGAATGATGTAAATAGATACGTTGGTCAATAACTATATTGATTGCAAAAACAAAAGTCACAGTTTAGATCCCAAAAATATACAAAATATTAAAATTTGTTTATTCACAAAAAGGTAGTTACAAGATAATAATATGAGAACGTAGGCAAAAACCTACACGGTTGAGATATATCATTTATCTACAAAGCCTTCTGTACACACTTCTTAAAAAAATGCAACGATAATTTTGTTTGTTACTTTATATTCATTTTCTCATGTTTAATCACCATTTAAACCTTCCCTTTACCCTCAAAAATATTTCAGAACCAAAATTAGCCAAATCGGTCCAGCTTTTCCCGAGTTTTAGTGAGACTAAAGAACATCAATCAATTTTTACATATTGAGACTAGCTGTCCCGGCAGACGTTGTTCTGTTGTCAAACATTTTGGAATGGTTGCAAAGAGAGAACAAAATTGTTGTTTATAATATATTCCTAGCGTTTTTTCATGTTTACCCACTTCACTAACCCCCCCTTTTCAACCTTTCCTGAGCTTTCACAATTATTTCAAGACTAAAATAAGTCAGATCGGTTCAGTGGTTCTCGAGTTTTAGCGAGACTAACGAACAGCAATTGATTTTTATATACAAGAAGAAGAGGGAAAAACATATTTCAATGAATTGTATACTCGAATGTCATACAATTCGGGCAAAAAAAGGTGCAAGCCAACTAGAAAATATAGACGTCGATATTTGCACTTCCCAAAAAGCAGCCTTCACTAGTGAAACAGAGCTCTTCGGTGCATATGGCGCAGTTAACAAAACCACGCGCATGTCGCTAACGGCGGACATAATTCACTTGCACTTTAATAAAAACTCCAAATTTCGGACCAGATAAAACTGGAGCCCGACGGTTTGGATTTCTGATTCCAGCAGGAATTGTTCCGGGACTACGAAATTTGTTTTGTCAGTAATGTAGTTCACACGCTTGCTGGGAAAGCCGAAAATGGAATGGTTGATAAACCAACAAAATCTTTTAGCAATTATCCGAGTCGGGTCGACCAAGATAACCAACAGTATTTTTGGGGTATTTTGCATAAAAAAAAGGATAGGTACTACTCGTAAATGTATGTTAAACATAATAATTGATGTAATCTTCTTCGCAATTTCAAAGTTGGTAGTGGTTGAGCACTGACCAACAAACACTGATAGACAAACACTGATAGACAAACACTGATAGTGTTTGTGTTGAATCGTGTTTGGATAGAGTTGATATCCAAACTACCATTGTTACTTCTAATCTGTAGCTGTGGTGTGGGTTGCGGGTACACTCTGAAAAGGTTTTGATTCATTATCACATTTACGTTGACCATTTTGGACAAGGACAATATTTTTTCTTGAATTTTTATTTCTTTAGTAAGTATTATATAAGATCTTGTTAAGGTCGCGGGAAGCCGCTGGATGCGGACAGCGCAGGACCGATCGTTGTGGAGATCTTTGGGGGAGGCCTATGCCCAGCAGTGGGCGTCGTTCGGCTGATATGATGATGATATACCCGGAGGTGCCCGTGGCGCAGTTTTGACAGTGATCGGCGACGATCAGTGTTGTAAAGCAACACACGCCAGGTCGGAAATGGGATGGGTGACCACCCCAACCAAAATTTGGGGTGTATTTCAGACATCTTTGTTCTTCGGAAGGCACGTTAAGCAGTGGGACGTATAGGCCGTTTATGTTATGTTATGTTATGTGTTATAGGTACATTGGAATAAATCAATTGAGTGTTAAGTTCCCACACCAAAACCCGTTTACATCTTGGTAACCACAATACACATATTTGACACTTGTACAAATAAAAATGTATGAATCTCGTAAATTAATTAATAAATAGACCAAACACTTTTAAGTAGGTACAGCAAAGGACAAGGAGCAATAGTTTTGGTACAAAATCAATTTCTATAACTCGAAAATACAAACGAAAACTCATAAACGTAACAGATTTAATGACAGAATATCAAAAAAAAACCTTACCGGTAATTGAAAGCAGTACTGCTACCAGGCCGAATGTGTATACATAAACGGCCTTTATACGTCCTACTGCTGGGCACAGGCCTCACCTCAACTATGAGGTGGAACGAACCATACTCCAACACGCGGACTCGCGTGTAAGGTTAGTGAGCAACCTTAATGTCAGATGTTATCAAGCCGCCCTAAGGCCTCTGACTAGGCTTAACGACTGACATCTAGCGACGTCAACCGGGACCAGCTGCTTAACGTGCCTTCCGAATGTGTAATATACAGACTAATTAATACTTCAACACGTCGTGGTGATACAAACGCGCCTGGCAACCCTTTTTTTTTATTCTAGTAATAGTAGGTTTTTTGATCCCAAATCGCTGTTTTTTTTTTCATGGAAATGCGTGCAATCCCAAAGCAGATGTACCAGCCTGCCTAAATCACGATACTTTTGCCTCATAAAGTTACGTTCAACATCACTTTAATTTATGTTACTCATTAATTAAATCAAAATATACAAAAGCAGACGTAATATTATACTGGCATAAGCACATAACCCAAAATGTAAATTCAAAACAAGTTTGTTGCCGGTTTGTTCATTTTCTATGTTGCCAATTGCGATAATCGAGTACATTTGTATGTATGGACTAGTAGTTGCCGCTGTTCGGGATACACCGAATGCATTCCAATAATTGAATTACTTTGTTCGAAAACAGAAAAATGCAAAAAAAAACCTTTGAACATTGTAATTTCATTACGTAGTCTTTGTTTTTGATTTTCTGGTAATTAAATTGTAAAAAAAGCTCAAAGTCACCCAACGGGCTATGGAGAGGGCTATGCTCGGTGTTTCTCTACGCGATTGAATCAGAAATGAGGAAATTCGTAGGAGAACTAAGGTCGCCGACGTAGCCTAGCGTATTAATAGGTTGAAATGGCAGTGGGCGGGGCACATAGGACGAAGAACTGATGGCCGTTGGGTCCAAAAAGTTCTCGAGTGGAGACCATTTGAGGCCAAACGTAGCGTTGAATGCCCACCTGCCAGGTGGTCGAATGACATCACAAAGGTCGCAGGGTGTCGGTGGATGCAGGCCGCCTGCAGCCGGCAGCTCTGGAAATCAATGTGGGAGGCTATGTGCAGCAGTTGACGTCATGTGTTTCATGATGATGATGAAATTATTTTAAGTAAGTTTTACTTATATTTTGTAAGACTCTTAATACTTTCTGAGGTGAGACTAACTTCCTCATGAGACACATATTCCTTTTAGCACAATACTGAATTGAATTGAAGAATGCATTGGTTTAAATGTGTCGTTTGATGCGAATAATCGCAGATCGATTCGGCACAAATATTTGTTTTACCAATCAGTATTCGCATTGTTCTGGTAGTTCGTGGTATTATCATTTATCATCTTTTTGTATTGTTTATGCAATTATGTAATTATTTGTAATATGTTATTTAATGTTTTTATATTATTGAACGATGAGTCATTGTTATTTGCAATTAATAATTTCATCCATTCACATCACTGTTTCTGGATTTATAACAAAACTTTTGAAATATTAATTGAACCAAAGCTAAGCGTTATTAATATCGTCTAGGTAGTGCGCTATTTTTTATTAGGTCATTACTATCACACAGATTGAATCCCGTAACTTTTATCAGGTTATCTCTCCAACCATCGGGTGGTTTGTTATCTAATAATGCATATTTTGTATTTTCTGCTTTAACAGGGTTGAACAAACTATATAAAAGCACGCCAGATATTTAAAAGTTCTGTTGTAGCTCTAAAAGTATTTTATTATGTTTCAGATATTATTTTCATTATTATAGGTAGATATGGTATAAGAAAATGAATCAGGTATTCAGGATAATATTCTAGACGCTAATTGTGTACGTATAGTTCAAACAACATTGAATAACTAGCGTCTTAATATATCAGCCATACAAAGGTGGGTAACCTATCTTACATTCACACTGTTAGATTAAAATTTTATTTTCATTAATATTTAACTTAATGAGACGTTACTTAGGTGACTAGGCTGGGATCAATCAAGGAGATTATAACGATACTTCATTCAAATGGTCAAACTATAATGCTCAGTTTGGAGATGTTAAATAGTGCAGGCGAACTTATAATACGAGTACATGCCCACATAACATAAACACCTAAGCATAAACGGCCTTTATACGTCCCACTGCTGGGCACAGGCCTCACCTCAGCTATGAGGTGGAATGAGCCATACTCCAACACGCGGGCTCAGTGCGGATTGTTAGAGGGGTGGAAGGTTAGTGAGCAACCTTAATGTCAGATGTTATCAAGCCCTAGGGCCCCTGTCTAAGCTTAACGACTGACATCTGGCGACGTCAACCGGGACCAACTGCTTAACGTGCCTTCCGAACATACCCACATCTATTAAAAACATACGGTCTATTAAAAGGTCTAATTCATAACTCTCCATTCCACTTTGCAGTGGTTGGTTGAAAAAGTAGTCAGTATACCTTTGTTTTAAAGCGCTGTAACCCGGTTTGCTGCATAACCAATTAAACCATCTAATACTAGGCAACAATAGGAGCATTAGTTCATTTATATAAGCCAAGGCTCCCACACAATGGCGTTGAAGCCTTTTGTTTGGGAGCCAACAAGGCTTGGAAGCTGACACATAATGCATCTTGTTCTGTTGACACGGTAAATGGCCAATCAACGAAGGCAGCTAATTTTACTGGGTTAGCGCTTCCCCTTGTATTTATCGTAGTTGGATTTTCTTTGGTATATTGATAATAATCGATTTCTTAGAAAATATAATCAATAAGTAGGTAGTACGTTTCCTATTGTACCAGCACCAAAGGGCTAGTCGGAACGGACAAGATGGCGAATCCAGGCATTCCTTCTAATTCTTTCTTGAGCGTACCTTGACAACAGTGGCGTTTTGTAGGTAGGTGACATTATTTGTAACTACGGCTAGTATCTTTTCTTAAATCGTTCGTTTTGTACACAAAACATTGGAGCTGTTTTAATTATCGTGTTTCTCAAAATGTTCGTAGGGTTAATTAGGTAAAGATCGTCTTAGCTGACATAACGCGCCCCACCACCGCATTTACGCACACAAGCAATTTTCAAATATGGACTTGCACAACATAAAAATGCATTTCTAGGGTGCCCCTAACTGGTCGTTCAGTCGCCGCTATGCGTTTGACGTTTGAGTCTAAGCGTCAACTGAACAACCAATCATAATTGAACGTTTATGTGTATTTAAAACTATTACTATTTGAGCTTGTGTGCATAAATGATATGGAGGGGCGCGTCATTTCTGCTTAGACTATCTCTACCTGTCAAACATCTCGGGATCGACATATTTGTTGCTTGTCTAATATTGTTTTTAAAGAACTGTCATTTTATTTAAATTTATTGGAGCAGCTCACCCTACGATAAAACAACTACAAAGCTTTAAGCGAAGCAGCTTTCGATCGGACAGTCAGCGATATTTCACTCCGTATTTTGGCAGCGCGATCGCATTCGCAACACGTCCGTGAGATGTCCGGTGCTTTGCATAGCGTCCGCGCAGGTCGGCTTCACCTTTGAACATCTATATTTGACGACATAGGCGAGGAGCATGTGATAGCAGATAGTTTCAGGATTTGTATGCGTCAGGTCAGCTACATAAACGGCCTATATACGTCCCACTGCTGGGCACAGGCCTCACTTCAACTATGAGGTGGAACAAGCCATACTCCACACGCGGGCTCAGTGCGGATTGTTGAAAGGGTGTAAGAATAGTGAGCAACCTTAATATCAGATGTTATCAAGCCGCCCTAAGGCCTCTGACTAGGCTTAACGATTGACATCTATCGACGTCAACCGGGACTCTCTGCTTTCATCAACTGCTTTACGTGAACATCAACAAAGGACACTGACCACTGATGTATGGAGTTTCGTTTCACTTTCAACAATTTTGTTCACCTGGTGTTATACCTAACATTTTGTAGGGTTTTAAATGCTCAATCAATAGCAAAAAGTTTTGAGTCCCTACTTCGCCGGGTTTTGAGGAAAAAGGCAAATGAATTTCATTAAAATAGGTTATTTTTTGACAGTTACGAATTAAATACCTAATTCTACATTTTCATTGATTTACTGCGACCATCGCATGAAATACAATCTAAAATGCGATGAAAATGCTAGGTAGTTAACACTATGAGGATACTATTAAGTAAATACTACTTTCATGCCGCTTTTCAAAAATGTATAGACTGCAACAGATCATTCATTCTACCCTTGTGCTATTTCGAATGAAAGTGTCAGTAATTAATCATTACTATGATTTGTGATTCTCACATGATACCTTTATGCATACCCTGCTCATGATAACTGGTTAGGTATTATATCAGATCATAACGAATGCCTGTTTTAGATTCCTAGGATTTTAGTGAGTGAAGGTGAGTTAAAGAAAACACAAATGTATAAGCCCAAATGTTTATTTCATTTCGCTATTAACTGAATACATAATTGAATGTGGTATATTACTGCTCATTTTCATATGTAAATTCATCAAATATTTCATCTAAAAACGGTGCTGGGGCAGTTACATCATTATATCTACCCCAGCCCAGGTACCATGTTAATGTCATAACGTGGGCACAACAACCCACCGTCCTATTACCAACACGACAACTGCAGCAATAACCTGAGATGGCATCAATGGTGTTTGCAACATTTTCATTTCTATTAATTAATAAATATGTGTAATACGTTCTACTCCCAATATGTCTTGACTTTATTCTCCCCCTTATTAAAAAGTTATTTGTACCCAAAATCAGAGGAATATCATCTTCAATTTGATTATTCACTTCCAAAATGTATGTACCATTTGTTCGCACATGCTCACCATAATATGACCGAGCTTGCTTAAGTTGGTACGTTCCCAATGCTAGCATTTTTAAATCATCTATGGTAAGCCTTGGAAACGAATTCAAATGTGGGTGGCTAGAGTCAATAGATTCAAACGTGGCTCGACGTCTATTTAGATTTTCCGTTCTGACTGTATTGGCTAGAACATTGTCTAGATGTAACCTTTGTCTAGCCTTTGTCAAATATGCTGACGCTTGTGGATTATCTTCAATAAGAGGATGGTATTTATTTATCAATGCACAGCCATTACGGAAATCCACCATTAAGTGCTTGGCAGCTGCATTAAACAAGTCTTGGCGAAATAATTTAAAGTCACGTTTGAGACGACCATTGACTATTTCGACCACCCACCTACACATTGTTATACATCTCGATTTGTTTGCTTGCAGTGTCGTTAGTTGATGTTCGCCCTCTATCAAAAAGTCAGGCATATGAGCTTGATAGCCATATTCTAACAATTGCGGTACCACATCCCTGAACCCCCTGTCCAGAATAAAAACATCACCTTGACGGAAATATCATCTCAAGGGACCCTGAGAATCACCAAATTCATTACTCATGATAGTGGCATCATTAACTGTCGCTTTATATGGACCTAGACAATCTAGAATATGGCCATCACAGCAAACCATCATAAAAGGTTTAACCAAGTTTTGATGTTTATGCAAACTAAATGTGTCTTTTTGAAATAAATAATTACTACTACTTTGTACATAAACATATTTCGCATCACATATTACAATAGCAGGCTTCATTTCATTAAGGAGATTAGGATTCTCAAATAAACCATCAGGAATTAATTTATTTCTCGAGGCAACTTCTTCAACTGACATGTGGTCTATACCCAAATATTGAGGCGCCAACTGCTGACTCATGCAATTTCTTGCCTTCTTCATATAGCGTTCCAATGTGGTTCTAGACATTTCAAATAAAGTGGACAATCTTTCGTTACTATCACCAGTACGCAGTTTCACCAAGTAAATGCTTAAGGCAACACTTGCAGAAGGTACTTCTTCTGATAAGCTTGGTATTTCAGACAAAAGTTCATGAAACTGAGCTGCTGTCATTCCTAGCCAATAATGGCAAAGATGCGGTGGCATCATATTAATATTGCTGAAATCCACAGTTTTTAAGCTAACTCTCTTCATCATATTCAGCATTTGATCCATCTGAGTTGCAGTGAAGTCTCTGGTGTCAGAGCGCAACTGATCCCAGCAATCCTTTTCCAAGTGGTATCTGCATAATGCGAGCAGAGGGTGGAACATAAAAATTGTATTGGCCTAATAACATTTCCTTGCTGCTGGCTGGTACCAACAAACGTTCAACATTTTCACACCCAGAAAACATGCAATGCCTTGAAGAAGATATAGCCCGGCTGTAAGTATGTGATGTAACAGTGACCCTTTGGATCCTAGGCTGTGGGACTATGATGGGTGGTTGTGGTGGAGGTACAGGTACATGTGATGCTCCATCTTCAGTGTCAGCATTCAGGGCCTCAATCGGTCTACCAGCATCTTGCTGGACTTGTCTTTGAACATTCCTCCTAGCTGCCATCCAACATGCAAGGCAAACTCGGCTCAGGTGAGGAGCCTGAAATAAAATAATCTTTAGATAGAAAATAAAAATATATTATGTGTAACAAAAAACTATGAAAAGCTTTTTTTTAACCCTCTAGATCCCACTGCTGGGCAAAGTCTCCCCCAAGCTCTACCAGCGGTCAGAAAAGTACTTACTTAAATAATTTCAGTGGTATTAATCAATCTTATTAACAGTGTCATTACACATAATCATTTTAGTTATGTACAACACATGGGGCTTCATTAAGATTAATATAAAAATAACTAACTATGAAAACTAGGTAACTAAAAAATACCTATTTATAACATTGTGCCCTTTCATACAAGCATGGGGCAAGTTAATAATAATCAAAATGATACATACTAAATGGGGAAGTATCTATCTGTTAATAATATTCCTCTCTGGGCAATCCAGATGTACTAGACGAGTGTGAGTACGAAGAGTAGACCGTCCGCAGGCAAAACACACACTTCTGTGGCCAAACATGGGTTGCGGAACTGTCACAACTCCATCAGGCACTCCTTGTAGCATCTCAAAGCACTCAAAGCATAGTCTATTTTCAGCAGACACCTATAACCAAAAAAAAACCGGGGTTGCATTTGATATTCGCCCCCCGATTTTGATAGGGGAGGGGGGGGGAGGGTGCGGAAACAAGTAGTTTTTTTTTTATGATTTAAAAAAAAAAAAAAACATTTATTTTTGCGAATATTATGGGTGGGGGGGAGGGGGATCCCCCCCCGCGTCAAGGGGGACCCTCCCCCCCTCCCCATAGTGAGGAAACCAGTAGTTTTTTTTACGATTTTTTAAAAAAAAAAAATTTCATTTATTTTTGCGAATATTATGGGTGGGGGGGAGGGGGATCCCCCCCCGCGTCAAGGGGGACCCTCCCCCCCTCCCCAAAGTGAGGAAACCAGTAGTTTTTTTTATGATTTTTTTTAAAAAAAATATTTTTCATTGATTTTTGCATATGTTATGGGTGGGAGGGAGGGTGATCCCCTAACCTAATCTATCCGTGTCGGTTTCGCCCCCACTCTAGTGTAGGCCAGTCGTTTTTTGGGTTTAAAAAAAAAATAACCACGAAGTTTTAAGGCGGGAGCTTCGCTCCGCTTCGCTCCCGCCTTAAACCTTCTAACCTAACCTATCCGTGTCGGTTTCGCCCCCACTCTAGTGTAGGCCAGTCGTTTTTTGGGTTTAAAAAAAAAATAACCACGAAGGTTTAAGGCGGGAGCTTCGCTCCGCTTCGCTCCCGCCTTAAACCTTCTAACCTAACCTATCCGTGTCGGTTTCGCCCCCACTCTAGTGTAGGCCAGTCTTTTTTTGGGTTTAAAAAAAAAAATAACCACGAAGGTTTAAGGCGGGAGCTTCGCTCCGCTTCGCTCCCGCCTTAAACCTTCTAACCTAATCTATCCGTGTCGGTTTCGCCCCGACTCTAGTGTAGGCAAGTCGTTTTTCAAGGATAGTCAAATAAAATTTCATCATCATTAAAAAACAAAAAAATAAATTATTTATTATTTTTCATTATTTTTTTATTGAAAAATAATGATTAGTAATAACAATTATTAAATAAACAGAAAATACTAAAAACAAGGAGTATAACAACCTAAAAGTCATTAAAACAACGCAAATTAACGTTTCGTTACACGTAACTTTAAACACGTATGAAAAAAAAACCATGCGTCTCCGCGCGGTGGGGGGGATGTTAAATGGAAGGGGTAACAACCCCCTTTAAAATGACACCCCTTACAACCCCAAAATCGGGAGGCGAATATCAAATGCCCACCCAAAAAACCTCTCAAGTCATCACAATTCACCAAAACCTATATTGTAATTATTACAATATAGCATCACAGATTTAAAAACAAACCATACTTTCAGAATCCATAAACACAGACACAAGAATAGCCCAGATCCAATCTCAAATATTATCACAAGGCTTGTCCATTCCTTACAGTCGGGCAAAAACTAATCAACAGCAATTATTTTTTTAATAAAGTACACATCTATGTTGAACTCTGCATTCAGTAATATATTATGAATAGTGAATAGACTGTGTGTTAGCGGTGTAATACAAGACAAGTACTAACTATAATATTACAAAACTTGTGTCATTCATCATGAGTTGCTAAGTATTATTGGTTACGAAGGCCTTACCGGCGTAGGTGATATCCAGCCACGAAGAATATTGACCATGGGCTCTGTGGCATCTTGTAACGTGCGCCAACGCTGGTGCGCCAGCCGCATGGAACAATTTATACAACGGCGAGTATCGGCCATTCTGGTATGGGTTTGGTTCACAAAACACACTAAGTCTCTGTCTTGTATATTTGCGATTTCTATAGATATTTACGGAGGAACTCGAAGTTCAGCTCAACGTAGGACTAATAGAAACGTAAAAACACCGAAAAACCAACAAACGTACTCTAAACAGCACAAAAGCAGGAAAGTCAGTGAGCCAGCCAGTGAGCTTTGACATTTGTCATTCTGACATTTTCAGTGTTGCTGTTTAAGTCACGTCACGATTTACCGTATTCATAAACCGATCATTGATTTATCGATATTTTATAACGATTATATTGATATTATTGATTTTTAACCGTTCAATTCATTGAATAGATTACATTTAGTTATTATTGCGATGGTTTCATGAATTATTAAATATGCTACGTAACGTCATTGCTTAAAACGTGCCGCTGAAAAACATAATCGATTTGTTTAGTAAATCGATATTTTCATAAATGGGCAACCCTTAGAACGTTGTACACAGAAGGGCTTCAAAGGGCGTGCACCCAGAGCCGTAAAACTAAATATAAAAAAAAAATGTACACAGAATCGGGCAGTGCAGTACGAAAGGAAGTAAATTGATAACTTTTTAACGAGAAGTTTTTTCTCCGGCGAAGTTATGGCCTGATGTTTTGGGAAGTTGTATGAAAATTAAAATCTTTATTTTAGTCCGTTTTAAGTATGATGAACAATTTGAAACTGCAAATGGTCAGTCTCCTTTCAGTCTGAGTGGTCAATTTCGGTCGGTCAGATCAGCTAATGGTAAGTACATTATTTCGTTACAGTCATCAGTCATCAGGAAGTGATTTGGTGTTGATTTATCATCTGTCTGAAAGTATGGTTGACTACCTAAATCTTAAAAATATTTGAAATATAAATATTCTTTTCAATCCCAACATAAGTACCAACATTTTGATCCTATCGAAACGACAGTATTTGAGGTATGTGCCTAGCAGTATGACATCATTTTGAAGGGTGTTTGTTTTTTAATGCCTCAATGTGGATTGGAAAAGGATCCCGCATTTGGGTAGAAGCATCTATATTTCACTCTGTCTTGGCACGAGCCACAGGTAGTGACATCGCGCCACGTTTGCGAAATGGCCAGCGCTTTGCATACACACATCGACTACAAAATTGTAAATGCCTGCTGGATATATATTTGTAAGACCAGTCTGATTGCTTTCTGGATAATATTCGAAGTTACATCACAACGTCATGCTCCGAAGCGCCGAAGCATGTTCATACCCCAGAGGCGGTTCCATTTAAATATTTAATAAAAACAAAAAACCGACTTCAAAACTATGAAAGGTACCACAGGAAAAATAAATTATATATTAATAACCAATTTCAACAATTAATAATCAGTCGGTGTAGTTCCGCACCGTTCGGAAGTTTCTTGCGAAGGTACAGCCCACTGAGGACAGTGGGACAAGAAAAGAACAAGAGACAAGGATGTCTTGGCACCAACTTCAAAAATAACTGATTAATATAGGTACTTCCTTCCTCAAAGTTGTTGAAGGAAGTAATTTAAATGTTAATCTTTTTGTTTAGGTTGATACTCTAACATAATAGGCAGGTATAGTTTTGAAGTTGGTTTTTTCGTTTTTTTTTACCCCCCTCGTGATTACCCATTAAGTACATTATCTAGATACAAGTGTACAAACATCTTGAAGCATCTATATATTTAACTTACTGGAGTGTGGTAAAGTAAATAATATTATAAGTTTACTGACGACGAACTACGAAAACTAGGTACTGCCTTTGTTTTCATATTTAAAGCAAATATTTTAAAGATATTTCGATACCATTCCAAACACGTCCATGAAATGTCATGCAACGGCGGCTGACATGCGATAACAAAACGGGTCCGGTTCCGATTCAAAAGCGATTTAGATAACCGTGTTCCTATATTTATGGCGGTTCCGATTTTTAATTAAGTTTGAAAAAAACTATAAAAAATAGAATTTAGATGTCTAAAAACCACTAAGAAAACTTTATTTGGTTCTTCTATTTCAAAAAAATCTCAGTTGTAGGTAAGAATACTGTCAAATCCGCGTGCAATCACTTGGTGTTTTTCCTAAGCGTGGAAAGTTCTTGATTTTTCAAAATTTGCATAGCTCAAAACGCGGAAGAAAAACCCGTGTTTGCGTTTGGTGCACATTTTATTTCTCTATCTTCTTAGATTGTAAAAAAATGGTTCAGGGAAATGATATTTCAATGAGAAAGACGTAGATAGGTTGTCACTACTGACGGGAAGCCAAAAAAAAAGCCAGTGTTATAACGTGTGAACAAGACAACATGACTATTTACTAGAGCGTAAACGAGACAGATACATGTTGCGCCGTATTGTCTCAAATTGTTAATGCTTTTCCCCCTCACGGGTTCTCGCCTCGGCGTGGCGAGGGGGCCTAGTACCGGTGGTAGGGGCACCACCGGGAAGCGAAGAGAACCCAGGCGTGGCAGCGTGGTGGACTGGACACCCGCCCGCTGCGGCCCGCAAGGGCGACGGGCTGCGGGGCCAGTGGGGCCTGCAGGCGCCTTTGAGGCGCGTGGTTGGGGCCGCGGCGCACAACCGGTTGGTGGGGGCCAGTGATCCGAGGCTGATCCCCCCTGTGCGTCGCGGCCCGGCGGGGCCGTACCGTCGGTTACGGCAGCGGAGCTGTCCTTTGGGTGGCTCGTGGTTGCGGGCCCAGTAGGGTCGCTGCGGCCCGTAAGGGCACGTGGGGCTGCGGGGCCAGTGGGGCCTGCAGGCGCCTTGAGGCGCGTGGTTGGGGCCGCGGCGCACAACCGGTTGGTGGGGGCCAGTGATCCGAGGCTGATCCCCCCTGTGCGTCGCGGCCCGGCGGGGCCGTACCGAAGGTTACGGCAGCGGAGCCGCCCTTTGGGTGGCTCGTGGTTGCGGGCCCAGTAGGGCCTGCGTACGGTGGCCAGCTGGCGCGTGGTACGGGGGTGCCGCCGCCAGCATTGCACGGGTCACCGCTGCCTGGTAGGGACGGCTTGACATCCTCGGCTGTCCCTTCTGGCCTCCCCTCACGATGGGGGGGGGGTCGCTTCCGGCCCGCCGTCCAGGCGGGCTCCGTCCGGGGGAACGCGTAACAGGCTTCGCGCTACTCACCGTGTTCCCCCACTATACGGACGATAAGAGGGAGTAGTAGGGGTTTTAGTCGGTAGGGCCACTGGTATACCACCTTTCCAGTGGAGAGTCCGACATAACCCGTCCGTCCCCCGGTGGACGGGTATGCGTAAGGCATTTCCCCTACTTTAAAAAAAAAAAAAAAAAAAAAAAAAAATTGTTAATGCTTTGCTCAGGTGTACGAAGACTTCTGATTTCAGTGCCACTTTTTTAGCACAAGTAACCTATCTACGTCTTTTTTCTATAAAGTCATTGGTTGAGGGTATTTGCCGGTGGTTTCTGAGTGTAGTCTGACTTTAATTAATAGGTGATCTAGAGATAGTTATTCAACAATATGCTGCTATATTCTGAATGATGTCTGTAGTGCAAATTTGAAGGAAAATTAAACTATAAACTTAGAAAGACAGTTTTATGAAAATATCCACCTAAAGCAATAGCTAATAGCTAACACTACAATAAACCCGGTGTAACTTCCTCAAAGTTGCGTCCTTCGATCAGGAAGACTATTCGTAGGATACGGCAGGTGTATTGCGCTTAAGAGAAAATCCTTAAGGCGTATTTTCCGCACAAATAATCCCCGATTTCCTCCATGGATTTGGGCAATATAACAAATTATATATTTTTTGCTTTTCTTTCATAAATCTTTTTTCATAATACATAAACATTTCTTACATTCAAACTGAACATCTTTCTCGTAATATAATTTCGTTTGATGTTTATTTTTGCATTTTAGTCGAAAGTAATCCGTGATGAATTCAAGCAATCTTGGAATTAATTATTTTTCTGTCGGTTTGGAGATTTAACAGTGTAACAAGCCCGAGTTAATTATTTTAGTCCTTAACAAAAACGTACAGATTGACCCACCATCACTTGCGCGAAGTGCTGTCAGCACCCCACGCACTTTTTTTTATCTATTTATTTCACAGGGAAGAAAAGTACAATTGGCGGATTTAATTCAAATTCAAATTCAATGTATCTTTATTCAAGTAGACCAATAAACAGTACTTTCGAATCGTGAAGAATCTTAATTTTAACCACTTAATAAACATACACATAATAATGCCTAATGGCATTCGCTACCATAGAGCGAGGCAGAACACTTGAAATACAATTTTGAAAAAGGATACAGTTAGCTCTTAGCTAGGGCGTCTGCAAGAAAATATTGGGCTTTTTTAAAAACAAACTTCCTGGGAGACAGTCTAATTTTATTGGGCAGCAAAATCAGTAGCCGAAGGGCTGAGACTGCAAAAGAGTACTTTTGATCCGTAAAAATCAGTAACAATTTCTGCAACTACGAATCCGTGCCTCTCAGTAGATTCAAGTGACCTTTAAACGAATCCATGCAAGGCTGGAGAGCACAGTGGCGCAAGCTCTTGCGGCGTGAAGACTTGCCAAAGTTTGCATGGGGTGGTCACAGCACTCCGCGAGCGCTCATGCTATACTTTTTCGAAGGTCTCTTTGGCTCTTAAAGGTTTAGTTAGCGATTTCAAGTGCAAGTTATGATGAGAAGAAGCTAAAGACATACTTGTTGTGAAGACAAACTCCTGTAATTATAAGAGGAGAGTCGGTGCCTGAGAGCTCTTCCGATGAATCCGGAAGAATCATTGCCTTCCGTCAAACTCTTTTTTTGTTTTTTTACAGCTTAGTTGGACGCGCATTTGACCACAATCTCACCTGACCGTAAGTAATGATGTGGCCTAAGGTGGTACATGCTGGCCTTACAAATGGCTGTTCACTCTCTTTTTGAAGAGGCCCAAGTTGTATTGCTGTGGAGACACTTCAGCGGGAAGCTCATTCCACTTTCCACGAATTGCTGGGATTTCAAGAACATAGGGGTGGAAAGCAAGTCTGCGCCTAGTGGTCCGATGAAGAAAAGGAGCTGACCACAACCCTCGCCACTTACCACCGCCGTTAATCTGATAGTAGGACATAAGCACATAGGAGGAAGTCTACAACACAACCAATGATTGAGTCGCAGTCATGATTCCAATGAGCGCTGGTGTCAAAAAAGCCGCAAAGTGAGCGCGTTTGGGAGAGTTTGAAATCATAACACTTAGGTTATTTTTATTTTTAGCATTAGGGATAATGCATTATCATCTTACTAAAGATAGGCAAACATAATAATACCGAGACCATAATAATACCAGGTATAATATACCAGAAAAATTCGGCCGGTTTATTAATGGTCTCGGTAGCACAATGGTTAGTGCAGTCGCCCGGTTGGCGAAAGACACGGGTTCGATTCCCGCCTGATGCCAAGTAGACCAAATGTCTTTTTCTGGTTTCCTATACACTTGTTCCAAAATGGAGTCTGCCTAATCGAATGATATCTTTTTTAAGCAATTCACTCAAAACTCATTTGTATCATTAATAAGAAACACTAACGCGAAACAGTTTTAAATCGGAACAATTCCGTTTGAAATAGTGGATCGGAAAACACTAAGTTTCTCTCTTCTATCGCATTGTGTTGTCCTTTCTTTTGTCCCGTATTAAAAGCATCGCGGCGGCAACAGATTTTTTAATATCTATTTTCTCGCCGCTAGGTCATTTCCTCTTAAGCGCCTTTCAGTTTTCCAGTCACAAGCCGCTTTAAATAGGTTGCTACGTATTTTTAGCTGAGCTTAAAATTGACTGGAATAAGGAGGTTCTTCAAATTGTGTAATCAAACCGAAAGTATAGTTCGGATTGTTAAATTAAACGTGTCCCATTGTAATAGTTGATAAGAAGAAAGGCAAATAAAATGTTCAAAGTCACATTATTTTTGATTCTGTGATTATAAATGTATACTTTTAGAGAAGTATTAGACCGTTGATAATTCTTTGGCGATATCTACATTTAGTTTCACCCACAATATATTGTCTGGTCTTTATTGTTATTGCTCTCAGCCCTTATTGAAAAAGTGTTTTTTAAAACATTGATTATAATTAACAAGTCGAAAGGCTATTAAGACTATTAAGTCACATCGATTGTACGAACTAACAGATACAATTGTCACCTTCTGTTAAGCCTTGACGAAAAAATCATATGCTAGAATTTTAAAGCGCGGTGACACCAATACTGGGGCCTTATTACAATCTCGTATACAGTTTCAGTCACAAGCCCAGCTTTTGAGCTGCATATTTCAAGTTGCAAGTCATGTTTTGTGTGGTAAATAGTGTCAAAAAAAAACCTTAATTTTTCTTCATTGCTGTAGTACTTCATTTTGGATGTTTTAGTCAAATTACAATGTTTCATTAATTGAAGACGTAAACTGAGCTAAAACTGAGCTGTAAAAAGAACATAATAAGGCCCCTGGACAGTTAAACGTGTAGTCGTAGTGAAACCAAATATATCTAAAGCAGTCCGGTTACTTAAAATAGCCAATCCGAATCTTCTCTATTAAGTGTGTAGATGACCACATTTCTCCTCATCATATTGAACTAAGCTGTTATAAAAATAATTTGACACGAACAGCAGTCCTACATTGAAACCATGGATTCTTCAACTCCGCTTTTCATCTAATGTAGGCAAGTCCCGGCTGTACTCAACCCGTTCATTCTCACCCTTTGTTCTTTGTCGCTTATACAACAATATTTGCATAGCCCCCGGTTAGACAGTTTCCAGACCGGACCGTTAGCTGGCACAATTCTCAAATTGCTCCCAAAATTGATTCCACTGTCACGACATTACAGTAATCGTTTCAAATAACTTGAGGCAATTTACAGACAAAACAAACTATTTTACGAATTAGCAGGGTTAGAACGGGTCGGGTTGCTCTGTAAAAGTTGTTCGGTTGGCAGTTGCTAGTTGTTAGGAGTGGTATTCTGTCATTTATATTTTCGTCCAATCGGTACTGAAAGCTAGAATCTGGATTAAAACATTGTAGTGATAAAAATAATTTGCTGTAATTACCTATTTTTTAAAGATAAGATTATAAATAACAGCTGATTAGTTTAACCTTTTATCAAACTTTTTGATAACTCGTGCTCATAGTCATGCTTTTCGGAGATTTGATTCTTGTAAAGCATTATTAAAACAAGCTACTTCATTTAATAACATAACATAACATACCAGACCATATTATATATTATTCGGAGGCATACTGATTGTTGCCGTCATGGTGAACGAAACATTTAGAAGCCCACATTTTGCCGTCAATTCGAACCCAACGTGGTAAAGGCCGTGCCTACCACTGTTGCTTGGGTTTTATAACGGGGTTTTCTATCACCGGAGCGTAAGCCGCAAATTGTACAATGAACACAAAGAAAGTGTGTTCCGGCCAGATTTTATCTCGGGACTTAAAACTTTATTTTTCTGTTTTTTGGAACTTTATATGCCTGTCATTTCATTAAATGTGGTACAAAATGTTGGAATGAGCCTTTCTCATAGATTAGAATACGCGGTTTTGAACTTATCACCAGAATCAGAATCAGAATCAGAAATATCTTTATTTAAATAGACCTGTTACAAGTGCTTTCAAATCGTCAAAAACTTAATCAAACAAACAAAAATACACTTAATAATAGACTTGAATACTATAATAGAAATATAAATAAATACACAGTAAACAAACATAATGTGACTCAACCACCGGTGTCGGAAAGTTGTTTCTGTACTGAGAAGAACCGGCAAGAAACTCAGCAGTTACTCTTTTCAATATGTTCTGTACAATAATCCGTTAGTAAATTACAATTTTATTAAGTACACATACAGTTATACAATTTCAAGAAAATGGTTAGTGCACAAAATAATGTTAAATTATTAAAAGCAATTAACAATTAACACCAGGCTGATTTAGTTGTGTACTATGATGAAGAATGATAATAGGCGTACAAGAAAGGACGTAAGAAGATACTGACACCTGACTACAAACTAAGCGCCTAGGCTTTAGGTGGAAGTGGAAAGGTAAAGTTTTTTTTGATACTTACCTAAGAAATGAAATTTCAAGAAAAATGATTGTCCTTCCTGACGCCCAAAATGTTCAACGTAAATGCAAAAATGAATCAAAACCTTTTTAGAGTCTAAACAGCCACAAATTAGAAATAACAATGGTAGTTTGGATGTTAACTTGACTCAAACACGATTTCACACAAACATTATTATTAGTGTTAAATGTATTTAAATATAGTATTTGTGTATAATATTTTGCGTTAATAAAACTGGCAAACTGTTACTAGTATCTTGGTCAGTGCTCAACCAGTATCAACAGCTTTGAAATCGCGAAAAGGATTAAACATCAATAAAATTCTAACCCACCCAGAGATAAGCACTTATGCCGCTAATATTCAAAACTACCATTTTGTAACTCCCTTAAAACTATGTTCGAAAGAGTAAAGGATATACTCCACTGCGTCTTCAAAAGTTTTTTATTTTCACTTTGTACTTAGAACTAAAACCTGGCTCGGAACGCACAGATAATATCATTTCAACTGGTGTTAGCAAGTTTACCTTAGAGGATTAAAAAATTGAATTGCTGACAAGATCAGCAACTTCGAAATGTTCTACTAATTAAATTTTAGTATTTTATAATACGTATTTATCTATTTAAGTTAAAATATACATATGGTAAGAAAAAAAGAGAAGAAGAACAGAACAGTTTTGAGCTTGTGGAGTGTTATATTTTCTAGCTTAGTGTTCCATACAAAACACATGAGTACAATTTCACGATAATAATATTATGACATTGTAATCGACGTTAGTTCTTACCACAATTAATCAACTTAAAATACTCATTTGTTTTACTATTAGAAAGCTTGCGCTGTTGATAGTGCAATTACATCCTAATGTTAGCTTTATAAAGTAGATTTGATGGCTCGCTTCGCTTACCCCGCTTTCAGTGGAAAAAGCGCTTTGAGCGACATTGTCCAGCGCCGCACTTGAACGTTCAGCCGACGCCACACGAACGTGTTAGAGAGCGTTTTCCTCAAAACCCTAGCTTGAAAAACGCGTGAGGGTCCTCGAGGGACCATTGTTTTCGGCGGCGTTGCGTATTTGATGGCTCGTTCCCTGTAAGGGAAACGATCGAAAATTATTGCTAGTTCACACCCTTTTGTGGAACGTTACTTTAATTTCGATATCCTGGAAACGATGCCATGCCATAAAATTGAGACCAAGATACATTTTGGAAGTTTTTTTTCAATATTTAAGGTGATAGCTAATTTGATCTTATCTTGCATCTTATTTAATCGTGGTCTAAGGACCAAGAAATGAGGAAACAATAGTTGAAATAAAAATATAATAATAATATTAGGTCTATGTGAGGTAAGCCTCATTCCAAAAATATTGTATTGAATTGAACAACGACGGGGCGTTCAAAACGCCTGTTGATTCACCCCATTAATCCACTTTGATTTTCATTTCACTGCTCCGAGGTATTGCAAAGTGTCTTGAGTTTTGGACATTAATTTCAGATTGACACCTCCACGCGTCCGTGACGACAAAGGGTCTTTATTGTACAGACAAATCAATCTATCAAATCATTCACTTGCCAATATGACGGATAGACTGACAATGAAGGGATCCTTTGAGGTATTTTTTTTTACATCTCATACATCTCCAGTTTCTAAATAAGGTTTATTTTTGATGTCATGCTAACCATAAAATGAAGCTACCCCAAACACCCTGACCCAGCACAAATAAATATCAGTTTTATCGACAAATGTTGACGTCGTTAGATGTCAGTCGTTAAGCCTAGTCGGAGGCCTTTTGGCGGCTTGATAACATCTGACATAAAGGTTGCTCACTAACCTTACACTCCTCCAACGATCCGCACTGAGCCCGCGTGTTGCAGTATGGCTCGTTCCACCTCATAGTTGAGGTGAGGCCTGTGCCCAGCATTTGGACGTATATAGGCCGTTCATGTTATCAACAAACAGCTGTACTCTAAAAATTTCATTGACATCGTTCAAAATGTAAGACAGATCTCTCCCACTATATGGGTTTGTTTGCACCACCATTTGTTCAGCAAGAGTCTAAACATGCCAAACTTCAGATGGCGAATCGAATGTTGTCTATTAAGTTACAGTCAGTAAGATAACCGAAAGCGGCCACGCTTAATTTATTGAAGAAAAACGTCGATTCGAAACACTCGATCAGGCGAGCGAGAGAGCTTTTAGGCTGACATGTAAATATAGCTAGCTTTAGGCTGACCCCTAGCGTTTTGTGAAACCCGATATAGGAGAAAATCTATTATGATCACTCAATATCGCCTTAACCGGAACGTGTTTGGTTAATTTCTGCCAATACGTCCAAAATTAGTACCTTATGAATTTGTAAATGATGTTAAGCTGTTAAATTCATATTGTTCAGTTAAAACCCCATTAGAATAATAATAATCCTGCGAATACGTAAGCACAGAGAAATAATGAAGTGAATAAAATGTCTAGACTGTGTAGACAGTCGAGACGCATCAATGCGATTATAAAGTAGCGTTAAGCTCGTAGCACACTTTGCAAGCACAGTTGTTGAACCTTAAGTTGTAAGAACGTGAGCTGGAAGTTGTGTGGTATGGTAGCAATAGCTTTTTCATATTATTATTGCAAAATGTATTCTACCACTCACAACTTAAGGTTTAAATTTAAATAGCAAGATGATTGCTGGGTCCGAGCCGTGCAGTTCCTGTCCTGGCCTAATGCGCTATGATCTTTACAAACGCGGATCAGTAGCTGGCTGCGTATCGGCACTGATAGAATTGCCACACTGCATCAATATACGTGATACAGGACTGATACAAACGATAATTATTGATACCATGTGACCCCAATATTACAGTTTTAATACACGTTTTAGCCATTAAAGGACCTTCAAATTCAAGTTTTTTAAAACATAAATGTTTCTTAATAATTTTCCTGTAGAACACAATTCCTTTTGAAAACTTGGGCGCTCTTCATCAAAACGCAGATAAATCCATACATTGGTATTTGTTGATCGTTGGTGTCCAACGCAAGCGTGCGACTGTGAACCTCGCGCTTGTATCGCTACCCAAAGCCGCTTTCACGCAATATCCATTAAATGCAAACAGTCAAGCCAGTCCGTAGCATAAACCGCAAACATAGAAGCTATTATTGGTAAATTGACGGAGTCACTCTCACGCTGAGCCTTTCTGTATGATTTATTAAACAGGTTTGTTCATTTATCATTGACAAAGAATATGCGGATAATCGGTAAACACACTGGCTTCTTCACATCTCATCCCGTTTCTGGCACATCCAATTTGCGGCGTGATAAGCACACAATCTTACTACAATACACGCCCAGAGTGAAAGGAGCTGGATATATCAAAATTTCAAAGATATTTGCCGAGGGATTCCTTCGCATTTCCCCGCTTTCTTTCTTGCTGGAAAAAAGAAATGCTGCGAATCGTTGACGAATGAATGACTCGTTTTATTTGGTTTTATCATAAGAGATTATTGACAAACTATTGAAATCATTTTCAAGGGATTATTGAAAGTTAAAAAGGATTGTATAACGTTTCGATAGGTTACGTTCTAAGATTGATCACGATATTTGAAGTACCTACATCCATCAGAGTTCAAGTATGTCTTTAAGCAGTAAGGCCATATTTTTATTATAAAACACGTTCAAAAATGTAGGTAACTAGAATTTAACATAGTTATTTTTGAAAAAAAAAAACAGTAGGAACTTACATTTACCGAAACTACATTGGGTTTGTTATATTTTTCAATAAAACATCCTATCGTACTTATTATTCACGAGCAAAGCTCTAATTTCTGTTAGTGTTCCAGGGAATACCGCTACAATCGCCTTTTCCTGGAACGGCTAAATTAAAATGTTGCCACATCTGTAAAAGGGTCTCTGAAGTGCTTCAATAAATAGGTACAGGCCGAGAACATTTGCAAATATTCATAAAATCTCAATAACTCTCAGTTGGAATCACTTTCAAGTAAATTAAGCTTTTTATCTTTCTGAATATTTTGAGACCCAAACCTATGCTAGCTTATGTTTGTCCTATGTCGAGTCGGTCTTATCAATGTTTTGCTAAAGTTGACTCGTCTGACACCGAACCATGATGTATTTTTAATGGATTATTATTACTATCTTTAGATAAAAAAATACAGCATTGTGTTGCAAGTAACTTCGTCAACTTTTACTTGAAAGGACCTATTTACTACTTACTGTACTCTAACAGTTAATTAGAATTAATTTACTACTGAGAATGTACCAAGGGTCGCTAATAAACTACGTTTTCTTGACAACACCGTAATTACAGTCAAATTGGGTAACTTTGAATATCAGTGTAACATTGAATCCAATCTTTAAGATCAGTTACTTTTGCAAATACTCGCAACTAAAAGATGTTGTCGAGTCTTTGAGAGATTGGCTCAAAACCAAACCATAAACAACAGTATGTAGGTATTTTTACTGTTTATAAACAGTGGATTTAATGTTACACTGGAATTCAAAGCTACCAAACTTGACCTTATACAAATAACTAGTTTCCTAGTGTCCAGTCAGCGATTAACAAGACCGATCGTTGGAGCCTGTACAGTCAGCCAAGAAAGTGGTCTTCCACTTTTGACAAAAGTTTCTGCGAGATGCAACGATAGCTAAGGTTGACTTTTCTAACAGAGTTTAACACACACACAATTTATGTTATGACGTCTTGTCTGTCATCTGAGATGCCTGACATTTGACGTCAAATTTGGGTGACTTAGTTTTAACCTCGTTAAATGCGTTATTCTATTTTGCTCATCTAAAACCATGTCGATCTTTTTGAAGAGAAACTTATTAGGTACTACTGAAAAAGAAAGTCTTACTGACAATTCTACTGTCAAGTGTTTCAAGTGTCAAGTATGTCAATTAAAAATTAATATCAATTTGTTACGATAATTCAAACTTGACACTTGGCATGACGTTATATCATAAATGACAAAGAGAGCAATAGTCACTGACACAAACTTATTGCCAGGGAAAATTGATCTTGTTGTTTCATGACGTTCAAACGAATCTGAACCGTAGGGTGGTAGACCACATTTTAGGCTGACTGTACAACAGAAAGGTGCCTCTGGGTCTGTAATGTTGACACACTTCCATTGTCATAGAGTTCGAACGTTCCCTTTGGATTAAAGGGCGCGACAGACAGACTGAGGTTTGTTGTCTATGTTAATTGTGACCTTTGTGTAGTTCACACTTCCTTATTTGTTTTTAAGGCTCTGAGGCCCTATTACAATCTCATATAAACTGTCAGTTTTAGTCACAAGCTCAGCTTTTGAGCTGTATATTTACCGTCACAAGTCGTGTTTTGCGTGGTAAATAGTGTCAAAAACAACTTTAATTTTTCTTCATTGCTGTAGTAACTTTTTTGTTTTTAAACAGTGGATTCAATGTTACATTGAAATTAAAAGCTAGCAAACTTAACCTTGTACAAATAACCAGTGTCCTAATGTCCAGTCAGCAATTAACAAGACCGATCGTTCGAGCCTGCACAACAGAAAGGTGCCTCTGGGTCTGTAATGTTGACACACTTCCATTGTCATAGCGCTCGAACGTTCCCTTTGGATTAAAGGGCGCGACAGACAGACTGAGGTTTGTTGTCTATGTTAATTGTGACCTTTGTGTAGTTTACGCTTCCTTATTTGTATTTAAGGCTCTGAGGCCCTATTACAATCTCATATAAACTGTCAGTTTTAGTCACAAGCTCAGCTTTCGAGCTGCATATTTACCGTCATAAGTCGTGTTTTGTGTGGTAAATAGTGTCAAAAAGAACCTTAATAACTTTTTTGTTTATAAACAGTGGATTCAATGTTACATTGAAATTTAAAGCTACCAAACTTGACCTTATACAAATAACTAGTATCCTAGTGTCCAGTCAGCAATTAACAAGACCGATCGTTGGAGCCTGTACAACAGAAAGGTGCCTCTGGGTCTGTAATGTTGACACTTCCGTTGTCATAGAGCTCGAACGTTCCCTTTGGATTAAAGGGCGCGACAGACAGACTGCGGTTTGTTGTCTATGTTAATTGTGACCTTTGTGTAGTTTACACTTCCTTATTTGTATTTAAAGCTCTGAGGCCCTATTAATATCTCTTATAACCTGACAAATTTTGGTCACAAGCTCAGCTTTCGAGCAGCATATTTACCGTCACAAGTCGTGTTTTGTGTGGTAAATAGTGTCAAAAAGAACCTTAATAACTTTTTTGTTTATAAACAGTGGATTCTATGTTACACTGAAATTCAAAGCTACCAAACTTGACCTTATACAAATAACTAGTTTCCTAGTGTCCAGTCAGCAATTAACACGACCGATCGTTGGAGCCTGTACAACAGAAAGGTGCCTCTGGGTCTGTAATGTTGACACACTTCCATTGTCATAGAGCTCGAACGTTCCCTTTGGATTAAAGGGCGCGACAGACAGACTGAGGTTTGTTGTCTATGTTAATTGTGACCTTTGTGTAGTTTGCACTTCCTTATTTGTATTTAAAGTACTGAGGCCCTATTACAATCTCTTGAAACCTGACAGTTTTAGTCACAAGCTCAGCTCTGCATATTTACCGTCACAAGTCATGTTTTGCGTGTTCAATAGTGTATAAAACAACCTTAAATTTTCTTCATCGCAGTAGTAATTTATTATGCATGTTTTAGTCAAATTTCAATGAATGAAAAGACGTAAACTGAGCTGAAACTGAGCTGTAAAAAGATCGTAATAGGGCCCCAGTAGACACGAGATCAGGCAGTGAAACGAAAGAGTTTTAGAATCGATGCAAGTACTTGTTAATCGCTGGTATCGCGATGTTTGATCGCTGCAAAAAATTGTAATGTGCAAGGGCTCTAACACTTGCATACATTATACTTACACTCACAATAATGTGTAACAGGGAAGTTTTTTTGAGTGTGTTAAAGGTGAGTTTGATGCTAGTTTCCCTCTAAGAAAGGTGACTCGTAAAGCTCAGTCAAAGTTTTCTGAATGGGCCACACCCGGAATTTATAAAAGTAGAAATAAAATGTATGAGTTGTATGGCTTGAAAAAATACAGCGTTGATCCAGTTTTTATTGAGTACGTTAGAAAGTACTCTAAAGCTTTTAGGAAAGTATGTGCAATGGCCAAGGCATTACACATACGTGATAAAATATCTAAGTCCCAAAACAAAATAAAAACCACTTGGGACGTGATTAATCACGAAACGGGTAAAACGAAGCATCATGATACCACATTATCTTTGAATATTAACAGTAGAATTATTAAATCAGATGCAAACATAGCTGAAGCTTTTGAAGACTACTTTTCTAATATACCCGTGGTCACTACAGCTTCTCTGAATTCATGCCCAGCTAAAGCAGAACAGTTGTTGAAGGACAATGTATCCTGTAAGGCTGATGTATTTAAGTTTAAACACATAGATTCACTTGATGTTTTAAAATCATTTAAATTAATTAATAAAAAGAATACCACCGATCTTTGGGGTATTTCAGTAAATATTATTAGTCATATAGTAGATGTTCTTGCTCCGTACCTAGCCATAATTTTTAATGACTGTGTTGATGAAGGAGTGTTTCCAGATTTAATGAAACACAGTAAAGTGATACCTCTTTTTAAATCCGGCAGTAAGCAGGACCCTGGTAACTTTAGGCCCATATCCATTTTGCCAGCTTTAAGCAAGATTTTTGAAAAGATCATACTAGAACAACTTTTGAGTCATTTTCATGAGAATAAACTTCTACACAGGGAACAGTACGGATTCACTAGAGGTCGTTCTACTACAGATGCTGGTATTTGTAACGTTCCCCCCCTTTGTACTTTATAATATTTATAAACTCTATTTAAATAATGACGAAATAAACCCCTTCCCTAATGATAAAATAAATGCAGAATAAATAAACTGGCCAAGTGGATGTGATCGTCTAACTATGGTAGGACCGTTCTACGTCGTATTGTTTTGTAGTAAACCCAATATTCTTTTATGAGGTATGTAAGCAGTAATCTAAGGTTTGATAGGACTCAATTGACGAGAAATAATGTACCTAAACTGGATCTAAATAAAATGTGTCAAAGACTGACATTTTATTTATGGAAAGAAGCGAAGATCTCAAATCTATTGTTTTAAATAGAAATAGATAGTTAATTTTATAAATTGGATATGAATTGTAATAAAATGAGATAAAAAAGGGGATTAGATTCCCTTTGAAAATGGCCATATTATGCGAGCTCCACCACGCTCGGGCCTGTGAAGGCCAACCCTTGAAGAGGTCCCTAAAGCCTCCCCCACGCTGAAGATATACCTACCTAGGTATAATTTTGCAACTCCTACTTGCAAAGTACTTAATTCCATTATTCCAATTAAACATTAGCAGATTCGTCACCGTTCGATCATTTATAGCAACAACAGTAACCTTTATTGTTCATGACCTAACGAGTGCCAAATGAGCCAATGCACAATAGGTACAATGAATTAATTGGAATGACAATCCATAACCTGTCAAAATGTACATCATGGTGGGTTGTAGATGAAGTATATAGGTATGTGTGTCGTATATTTTATGTGATACGAACATTTGATGTACATGCCCACAGGCCATGTAAGGTCATCACCACTAACATTCAAATTGAACTATAATTATTGAATAGTAATTAAATGAAAGGCTTTTAAAAACTTGCAGCAGCTTTTATGTGGTAGAAACGTGAAGTTTGTTGTAAAGTAGCGTAAATAGCTAAAATCGATATTATGTCATGGTCAAATATTCTGTGACAGTATTTTGTCACCCAGTTCATCTCAGATGTTCCGTAAGTAAAATAACGCATCGCATTAAAATGTCAAATTCACTCATGGCAGGGTTTAAAACCCTATAAAATACCAGTAGTACCAGTTATTAATTATTGTATGAAGTATAACCGAAAATCAACCATCATTTACGTATCATAGCGAGAATCGAACTCGCGTCTTCTTCAGTCTTAATCAGCACTCGAATCACTGCTCCAAACAGCCAGTTAATTATTAGACATGTGTTAGTGCGAGAATCGAACCCACATCCTTTTACGTCTCAATTAGTCCTCTGACCAACACTCTTATAACCCATCCTCGCAAATAAATATTCAATAGTTTATTTGACAGAACATCTCTGGTGTGGGAATTGAACCCACTGCTTGGTAACCTTCTGGTCTCAGCCAGCGTAAACGACCACCGCGCAGCTTGGTTTGACAACTATTCCTATGGGTTAAGTCTAAAAACGCATAACGGAAAGATCTGACCTGATAATATTCTCCGTCTCGCAAAATCCCCTATCTCCGCCTAACGTCTCGTACCGCCTTGTCTTGTACTCCTCTAATATCCAGTCTCCAGTCACGATATTGATTCACTTTGAGCACTAGTTACCACAACGGTTAGGTAATACGTCTAGAGCTTTAGATTTTGACCATTCTTCCCGACGTCTAGATCATGACTGCCGACAAAGTTTGATAATGCAATTAGGGTCTGATTTATGACCATGAGAAACAAAAACACAAGGGTTTCGTTGTATCAGCATCTCAAGTGCCTTCGCCTCTCTAGCAGTTTTTGTTGTTTATAAGAAGTGTCAAATTTGAGATCTTTATTATACTAGATTTATGGCCGTTGAGCGTAATACGAATTTCAGTCATATGAGTACGTAGGTACTTAGGTATAACAGAACACTACTAACCCTTTTCAAAAGACGTGGGAACGAATTCTTAAATATATTACTGATAACTATCCTTACCGAAGAAATTTACAACCTGAACCAAAATACGCTTGTCTGTTCGTCCGTCGTCGGTTAGTTGTTCTACTTTGACTTAGACTTAGACGTCAGGCGTCAGGTGGCCCTGCCGAGTATAAATAACCTATTTACGTAATAACTATAAACTTTATTAGCGCGAGCTAAAGGAGTATAACGCCATCTTCCGGTATCAATCATAATTAATTTATCTGTTTGTTTGCATAAAAACGAATGAAAAGGGGTATCTGAGAGCGTTCCGTTACATATTGCGCTCGTGAAACACATCTTCAGGGCTTGGGAGAGTGCTCAGAATGCTCTTGGTATCTTCTGTGACTTATCCAAAGCATTCGATTGCGTCGACCACCTCACTCTCATACGTAAGCTCGATTTTTATGGTGTTAAAGACACAGCGTTGGATTTAATTACTTCATATCTTAGTTTCAGAACTCAAAAAGTCGACGTGAATGGCACTTCATCTTCAGGATCACTGCTCAAAATGGGGGTTCCACAGGGATCAATTTTGGGCCCCTTTTTATTTTTGATATATATAAATGATTTACCTTTTTACGTTAGAGACCTTTGTGACATAGTTTTATTTGCAGATGATACATCATTAGTTTTTAATGTCGATAGAAATAAAGATAATTTTGATGACGTAAACAATGCACTTTCTAAGGTTTTGCAATGGTTTACAACCAACAACCTTCAGTTAAATGCAAACAAAACTAAATGCATTAATTTCAAGTTGCCTAATGTTAGAAATAACCACATTGATTTGAAAATAAACAGTAATGATATGGAACTTGTAGATTCAACTGTTTTTCTTGGAATGACGATAGACTCTAAATTACAGTGGAGCCCTCACATAGATAAGCTTTCAGGCAGACTTAGCTCAGCTGCTTTTGCTATTAGAAAAATAAGATCTTTGACAGATGTAGACACAGCTCGATCGGTTTATTTCAGCTATTTCCACAGTATTATGTCATATGGTATTATACTTTGGGGCCAGGCAGCAGATATACAAACCATATTTATTCTTCAGAAGCGAGCCATCAGATCCATCTACAAGCTTCGTGCACGGACCTCGCTTAGGGATATTTTTAAGGAAGTTGGGATTCTTACTGTGGCTTCACAATACGTTTATAATTGTATTATATTGGTGCGAAAAAATATTAATCTCTTTACTAAACATAGCGACATACATGACAAAAATACGAGGAATAGGAATAAAATTGCGCTTCCTTTATTCAGGTTACAAAAGGTTTTAGGTTCCTTTATGGGGCAAGGTATACACTACTACAACAAAATTCCAGAAGCAATTTGTAAGTTACCATTACATAGGTTTAAACATCATATTAAAACTGTCTTATTAAAAAAAGGATATTATACCACAGCCGACTACCTTATGGATAGGAACGCCTGGGAGTAAGCTCTCAGCTCGACGCGGACTCCAATTAGCCATTTTGTAACAATTATACGGATTCAACTTAGTAATGTGAACCAACCAAACATTTTTTTCTTTGAATTGTATAACTGAATGTGAACCTAAAAACTCCTTTTTCATAATGTTAACCAGTAGTCTTTTCTAAACAATATTGTTAATTGCTTTTAATAATTTAACATTATTTTGTGCACTAACCATTTTCTTGAAATTGTATAACTGTATGTGTACTTAATAAAACTGTAATTTACTAACGGATTATTGTACAGAACATATTGAAAAGAGTAACTGCTGAGTTTCTTGCCGGTTCTTCTCAGTACAGAAACAACTTTCCGACACCGGTGGTTGAGTCACATTATGTTTGTTTACTGTGTATTTATTTATTATTTCTATTATAGTATTTAAGTCTATTATTAAGTGTATTTTTGTTTGTTTGATTAAGTTTTTGACGATTTGAAAGCACTTGTAACAGGTCTATTTAAATAAAGATATTTCTGATTCTGATTCTGTCAGAGGGACGCTGATTGTAAGTGGCTGCCACGGCGAGCGATTTTATCGGTGTTTTCCATCATTGTAATATTGGACAAGATAAGCTAAGCTAAGCTAGCTGTAAGCTTGGAAAATTAACATTTAGTAGGTACCTACGTTGTGTGGCACACACACCACACTGGTTCTGAGTTTAACCACGGCTATCGTTTCGGTTGAGTTAAAAATTACAAAAAAGACAATCAATTCAGTTTAGATGATTTCTACTTCACTACACACATTAACCACACTACACACTCGAATAGCCTGTTAAAAAATACCTTGCTAGAACTTTTATTGAATTTTAAATACCATGAACTCGCACGATATTGGTAACTGAACAGTCAAGCCAACTACTCGTCATCTATTTCAGTTACCTACAAGTTGAATTTTTACTCACAATTTTGATTTAAAAATTTGACTAGTGGAAATCAATCAAGTTTTATTGAACTAGCAAATGGTTTTTAACGAACGTTTGTACAACTGCACTTTGTTCACTTTCTGTGATTGTTTTAGTTATTTCCCTCTGAGGGCATTTTAACTCAACGTTGTAATGCTACAAACGTTAGAATTATACTTACACAATCATATTTGAAAGTGATTTTCTAAGTTTTCCTGCGGCACATAATTACTCTAGACAATTGAATTTGACAAACTATCCCCCATTGCTCTGGAAGGACAAATTTCCAGGCTGCGGATTAGAAAATTGTCTAGAAAAACTGTAACGATAATTCTTCGTTTTTTGAGTAGGTTGATTAATCATATTCGCAATCTTTGACTTTTCCTACTTTCTTAGATGAACAAACTCGTTTTCAATTCACTTGAAATGTTGCTTTATGAAGGTAAGCACGTTATAAACCTTCACCTCCACATAAGAAACAGACACTACCCATATCATTTCCTGTGAGGAGTGACGACGCGTCCTCACTTTTATCCTTTTTGCATTCAATATCGGTCCCACACTTTCTATTATACGGGAGTATATTACCTTTTATAGACGACGGTTTACATTTCGTGGTTTCACCATATAGATTTATAGGCCTCTTTCCGCTGTCAGTCTCCCAGATCCTATCGTCTCCAAGATTTGCCGAACGACCCGAGGCATTTGAAGCTTATCACTTTATGATCTTCGGTTACCCTTTATTTAATGACCACTTAATTTCGGCCTATCGGTTATTCACAAAAGATGTATTTGGCATTGGACCTTTTGAAGGGAACCCTTTCATGCAATGTCTAATATTTTATAGATGACTTCGTAAGTGGTACGTGAATTTGAATGAAAATTCTTTAATGAATGGGAAACAATGTTTCCAATGAAGAACACGGTTTGTTTGAGTAGTTTGTTGAGTGAAAGTCAATATTAATGATCAGTTGAGGTATGACGAAAACGAGATGTACTGATTGGTTTGATGGTGAAGTTGAAATTAAAAGATTTATTTTCAGAACAAGAAAGATAAAACGGGTAGATTCATATATTGTTATGGTTAAATGTGGTCAAGTGATATTAGACTTTTTCCGGAAAAGTAAGTAGGTATGCTACACTTCATAATAAAACAGTGAAAACTACAAACAGCTGGATGGAATGTGTGTCCTCCTCTTCCCCATTGCTGTGCCTGTCGAGGTGCACGTGAAATATAATATCTATTATAAGTATTTGCTAAATCGCATGTTACGCAAATAAATTGAAAATATAAGCTTTAGTTTGGCAGCAAATTTATGGCACAAAAATAAAACCCAAAATGTGTGTACTCTTCCAAAGCAAGCACCTACTCGTAGTACGTGTTAGTAATTTAGGCAGGAACTTCAAGGCGCCTGCAAAGTTGCACATGCACACGGATAGCGCATGTGACGCCGGGAAATATCGGGCAGCCTCACAGCTTTCACTAATAGCCCTTTTAAAACATGAATTGACTAATAGAACTTCTAAGACCATGTTCTATGCATAGTTTAACAACCGCTTTATAAGTAAAGAAGTAGGCTATTGCATCGGATGTTAAGGGTTCGATCTTTGTATAGTAAAAAGACACGTGTACAACGTCTATTTGTATTTTGATTTTTATTCATTAGGTAAAGTCACAGATAACAGATTTTGAAATTTCTTGTAAACAATTGGTATTACATCGTTTTAAATCTGACACCCATTTACGACAATACACAGCTTATGTTACTAAATAGAATTTAATAATTACTAAAGCAGGAAAATGCAGCTTTTAACTGGATTTCTTTAAAGATAATTTGAACGAGCCGATGTTGCTGCTCAATATGTCTTTGTGAGTCTTAATTTTACCACTGTTGTAAAGCTTACAGATCCTATAGACTGGGTGGTTTGCAGCTACGTTATTGAAAGTGTGTGGTACAGCGAACAGTTGAGATATACGCACAGAACGGCCAGGAATCTTGAAATGCACTCGCTCCAGCAAGGAGCTGCCCAGCATTCCGTTGACAATTTTGTGGATGGTAGATATATCCAATACCAGTGGGCGCCTCTCAAGGCGCTGGTATTGTTTTATATGAATTGAACTTACCATAGGCAAGATATTTACGTTGATGAAATAGAAGAATTTCAAAATGTACGTATAATTTAAGCGGCCTTATGACAAAAAGCGCCTCCTCTACTTAGGAAATCTATGGAAGAGACCTACCTATATTCAGAAACAAAAGTCTCACAGCAGCACTTTTGGTAACTTATCTTATTTTAAAACCAAAGACTCGCATTTAAACATGACATCTTAGCTCTTGCCTTAGGTCAAGTTGTAAACACCTCTGCACTTAGCAGTTTAGATAAAAAAGTGCTTCTTTTATATAACACTTTTGGAACATTTTGCTTCTATCTGTATTGGTTTCGCATATTATCATTCCGAGCAAAAGCTGGGCGAGCCACAAAAAGCTCAATATGAGCAAGTTTGCGCGAACAAACTGTGTGCGAGCAACTTGCGAGTTTAGATGCGCAGAGTGCTCCCTTATCGCCATCGTTACTCGCTTGAGAACATCTGCGGTTTCGATGCCAAGCTAATGTAGGCTGAAAGTAACACGTTTGTGGAGGCATAACGAGAAGAACAGAGCAATGCATGGCAAATTATACAAAAAAAAATACAAAATCATTTATTTCAAAAAACAGTTTCTAGGTACATTGCCAGTGGCACCCACACTAGACATAGTCTGTTCCGCAGGTGCCGGGAAGATTTAACATTTGATTTGATTTTTTAGATTATGTCATTAAAATTCCTGACTACATTACATGGCAGTTTGAATGCCTATCAGGCATTAACTACTTGTCAGCCATTTGGCTTTATAGATAGTATAGTATGTGGTACGACAGCATCCAAAAAAAAATGCATTCACCAAAAAAACAACATGTTTTTTCTTTTTGTTTTAAATAGAAGAGTCTGCTTTGTGGATCACCGGTTTAAAATTAAAAAAAATATTTATCATCTCATAAAGATTAAAATAATCACTAACATGAGAATCAGCTATCATATTTTTTTTTTTGTTGGGCATTACATATGCGACTACACTCATATATCAATGAAAACAATGGGTCGTTCTATATTTCTACTAATAACAAAACACAATGGAACAACAATTTTTTTCGACCATCATGATGTTTTTTTTTTATGAAATAGGGAGCAAACGAGCTAGAGGGTCACCTGATGGAAAGTAATCACCTCTGCCCATGGACAACTGCAACACCATAGGTGTCACGAGATGCGTTGCTTGCCTTTCAAAAAGGAATACGCTCTTTGTGTGTGATTGTGATTAGCTAAATGTAGAAAAACAAACAGATTATATAAAACAAATTAATAAATTGTCCAACCACAAGCACTTCAAGTGATTAAATAAATATCAACGTACAAAAGCTAAGCTGAGATTATCACAAACCAAACAAAAACATTTGTCTCCATTGAAACGCAATTTTTCAAAAGGATTCTTCTTGAGGTACACAAAGTACCTACAGTTGTAGTCGGAAGCAATTCGTTTTTAAATACCGCTTCAGGGTTTAACTCCTCGAGCAGTTTGGATTTACGTCTGCTTTGAAAAGGGTACGAGCTTAATCTACGGCGACAATGGTGTTTAGAAATTGGTATAAAGGATCTGTGGACTGTAGAGATGGAAATGATAGGTCTGGATTAAAGGGAATAGTAAATTATAATTAAAATAGATAAAAATGCACATAAAAACCACAGGCATTCACAATGAGAAAATTAACAACTGCCGTTGCTAGGCAACGGTCAAACTAAGGCATGGCCAACTGACCTGTCGCTCACATACTCCCCCCCGTAAGGCAAAGCCTTACAGAAGAAGAGCGTGAAGACAGGTCAATTAGGCCTCACAGACTACTGTGTTAAATTAAAAACAAAATAAAAACTTAAACTAAAGATTAGTGAGAACTGGTGGTAGTGTCACCACCATTACCGCAAATCCTCACTAACTTGCGAGCTGGACGCCGTAAGGTGCCAGTTGCAGTGGCGACATCCGCTACCCGCACCGTGCCGTCCCTTCCTGGGAATACGGCTGATATTTTTCCTTTAGGCCAAATTCCTCTAGGGGAGTTACAATCTGCTATTACCACGACGTCACCCACTTTCAGGTTTACTTCGTCGCGATTTGGGCGACGTCGTGGTGCTAGGGTTGGCAAGTACTCCCGGACCCATCTCGTCCAAAAATGGTCAGCCAATCTCATCGCCTTCTTCCAGGCTGACCTCCCTGACATGGCGTCGTCTGTCAAGGGCTCACTAGAGTTCGGCAGGCTTGATGACGTCCCAAGAAGAAAGTGATTTGGTGTCAAGGCTGGCTCATCATCCGGGGCAACTGAGACATGAGTCAGAGGTCTCGAATTGACAATATTTTCTACTTCCGCCAATAGGGTTGATAAAGTTTCCTCCTTGGGGCTCCGCTCTGTCAAAATTACAGCCAACGATCTTTTCACAGTTCCGACAAGGCGCTCCCACACGCCAGCCATTGATGGTGCAGCTGGTGGGAGAAAATGCCACTCTATCATCTTATTAGTAGCGTAGTCTGAAACAAGATCCCAGAGACGACGTATTTCGCGGTTGGCTCCTACAAAAGCGGTCCCGTTGTCGGAGTAGATCTTCTGTGGGCACCCCCTCCGGGCCATAAAACGACGTAGGGCCATAATTGCGGAGTCTGACGTTAGGCTATGTACCACTTCTAAGTGTATTGCCCTAGAGACCAGACACGTGAAAAGGGCCACATAACGTTTCTCGTGCCGGCGGCCTATCGTTACGTCAATCGGTCCAAAGTAGTCCACTCCGGTGAACGAGAAGGGACGCTGGTGGTGTTCCATTCGAAAGTCTGGTAGATCACCTGTCGGAGGTAGCACAGGAGCCGCTTTCTTCAGCTTGCACTTCAAACACGAAGCTGCGATAGCGCGGACAGTCGGGCGCAGGCGGACGATGTAGTATCGTTGTCTCAGCTCGTTCACTACGATTTCATTGTGACCGTGTCCTGCCCACTCATGGTAGTAGCTTATTAGCATTCTCACTATGGAGCATCGCCCATCCAATATTATTGGTGATCGCATTGCCTCAGGAACCCCTTGACACGCTTTAATACGACTATCCAGTACTAAGAGCCCTTGATCATTAATTTCGGCCTTCATATTTCTTAATCGTGAATTCGCAGGGAAAGGTCGTCTCGTTTTAGCTGCTTCAATCTCCGCGGCAAAGGACTTAGCTTGGCTTGCTTTAATGAGGTGCTCTTCAGCCTTCTTCATGTCGCGAGTGAGTAGCGGATGTGGCCGCTGCTGCGTCTGAAATTGACGACATTCTTTAAGAACCCTTATAAATTGGTAGATTCTAGCTGTTGTCCTCAGAAGACGAACCCATGAGCTAAACCGGCATACATCCGGAACCAAAATGTAATTGCAGGAGACTACTGTTTCATTACATTTTAACTCCGGTTCACACGCCTGTTCAGTCTCATAGGTTTCTTCGATCGGCCACTCAGCCTCCGTCAATAACAAGAAGGATGGCCCCTCCAACCACCTTTCTATGCCCTTCACCGACGAGCGAGTGGCGTCGTCTGCAACGTTTAGAGCTGTCGGAACCCAACGCCACTCACTCTGCGATGTGAGTTCGGAAATTTCACCGAGACGATTTCCCACGAAGGTTTTAAAGTCTCGCGGGTCGCGCCTAATCCAAGACAGTACAATACGTGAATCAGTCCAAAAAACCCTTTTGGTTGGTTTTTGCCTAACTTCGGTGCAGACAGTCGCGGCTAATCGAGCTCCTAACAAAGCCGCCTGCAGCTCCAACCTCGGTATTGTCGCGGGTTAAAGCGGAGCGACGCGAGTTTTGCTTATGATAAAGGATGTACACAGGGTATCTTTATCATCAACAAACCTCCAGTAAATACAACACGAATAGGCCTCGCTACTGGCATCGACAAAAACATGTAATTCGCGATGCGACGGACACGAAAGATCTATCAAATAACACCTCGGAATAGAAACAGTGTGAATCTGTGCAATCTGCTCATACCAAGCCCGCCACAAAGTGCACTCTTCCTCAGGCAAATGTTCATCCCAGCCAGAGACCAAGCGCCAAGTTCTTTGAAACAAAATCTTGCCCTTGGTGACAATAGGAGCCAGAAAACCTAAAGGGTCGTAGATCCTCATCAAATCTCGCAGGATTTGACGCTTGGAAAATGATTTAGATGGTGGAGGAGATAAATCCACACTGAATGAAAATGTGTCATTGTGAGGATTCCAGACGAGGCCTAGGACACGAACTGTCACGCCACCAAAATCTAAATCAACTTTTGAAAACCCCTGTTTGATTAGTTCAGGTGGAATTTGAGAAAGAGCCTCAGCTCTATTTGACACCCATTCTCTCATCTGGAAACCACACAACGAATGAACATGAAGTACATCAGCCGCAAGCTTTGCTGCATCTTCTACAGAGTCTACGGATCCTAAAAAATCGTCCATGTAATGATCTTCCACTATAGCCCGGGCAGCCTGAGGATAATCACCACTAAACTCTTCAGCGTTCTTATTTTTGACATAAATGGCCGTAAAGGGAGAAGATGTGGCTCCAAAGATAAGTGAGGACATCCTAAACTCCATGACTCGCGTTCCTGGACCGTCAGAAAACCAGAGATACCGTTGACAGTCGCGATCAGCTTCCCTGATTTTTATCTGAGGAAACATCTCACGAATGTCACCAGCAATCGCAATCCGCCCTTCGCGAAACCGAAGAAGTATCCCAATCAAGGATTGCAAAAGATCGGGACCAGGAAGGAGCAAGGAGTTCAAGCTGACCCCACAAGACTGAGCAGCGGCATCATGTACTATCCTGAGTTTGCCCGGCTTATGCGGATGTGTCACGCCAAAGTGTGGCAAGTACCAGCGTCTGGATTCACTGGTAGGTTTAAAATCTGAGCACTGCTCCGCGTAACCTTTCTCTACATATGCCTCAACGTTTGGCTTATAGAGTTCCATATAGGTCTTGTCCTTTATGAATCGTTTTTCTAGACTCTTTAGGCGAGTCATGGCGTGGTTGAAGCTATTTGGAACGAACGGTTCGTCCTCACGCCACGGCAAACCTACCTCGAACCTACCATTGGGGAGACGCTGAATGGTCTCGTCTAAAATGGTCAGTGCACGCTTTTCTGCGGCACTGTATGGTTCTGTGGGTTTTACACCTAAATTTTCTAAAGAATAATGTTCTTTTATCAACGAGTCAAGCTCTTCGTCTTTGGACGAAACTGTACAGTGATTTATTGATACAAGAGGATTTGAAAATTTATTTAATGAACCGTACAATGCCCACCCTAGAGCTGTTTGCACCGCAGCCGGTTCAGCGCGCCTACCAAGCCTATTTGCCTTAGCGATCAGCAAATGCCAATCACAAATTCCAATGAGAACCTTAGGAGACGCATTAACATATGTGAGGTGATCGGTGATGTCATTTAAGTGCTGAAAGCCTTGGATGTCTTCAACATGAACCGACTGTGGTGAAAGTGACAAGTTTGAAATGGCTCGCGCATTAGAAATCTCGAAAACCTCTGAGCAATTTTTTCCCCTAATATCAAAATTAACTATTTTTGATCTAATTCCACCGCGGTTACCAGTAATATTTTCAATATTTACGCGATCTTCATGGCCAGATAATCCTAGTTCGTCGGCAAGAGTAAAGTCAATCATAGAAACCGTAGCCCCATCATCGAGAAGGGCAAAAGTCTCGCAACTTGCTTTGGGCCCTGAAACCACGACAGGTACGATTTTCAAGTAAACTCGACCTTTTGCTTGCAAAGAAATCAAATTATTTTTAAGTGTTTCAACCTCTTTTGAGTTCTGATTTTCTTTCTTTGATTGACTTTGACTTGATGACACATCCGACACTGACACAGACTTTGACACGACAGGTTTGTTTACATTTTCATTTGACGTTTGAAAAATCGATTCTTCTAACAATGACGAATTGTGTAAAAGGGAGTTATGATGACCTCCGCAGTCTCCGCATCTAGTTCTACATGAACGCCAATTGTGTTTACTATGCTTCAAACACTTCGAGCAGATCTTTGAATCCCGAGCCCACGCTAGGCGTTCCTCAGCCTGCAAGGCCGCAAACTTAGAACAAGATCGCACACTGTGTTCGGGCTCACTACAAAAGGAACAGGGATTCCCAACTACGGCGGGGGCTGCGGCACATCTCGCTGTATTACAAATGGCCTTCTTAACTTGTGCCGGCCGTGTCGAAGTTGCGAATGTCGGTCGAGTCGCTGTTGGATTGAACGTAGTACGAAATGGTACAACCGGGCGGACTGAGGGTGAGGTTCGCTCGCCGGCTGGCGCGGCAGCACCGGAGGGCGCGACAGCACCGACGGGCTCGTCACACGGGGCGTAGCGCACCCTTTTGCTCGCTTCGCACTCCAAGAACTCCGCCATCAACTCAAGCTTCGGAGGCCCGACATCATGAACAAGAGCGTAATCTAACCATTTTTCCTGCAACAACGATGTTAATTTAGAATGAACAGAACTAAATAAATCTGGAGAAAATAAAAAGTCTTTTTTGTTCAAAACAGTCATGACAGTTATACAACTTCTGATTTTTGTTGACAACGTGATAATATCTTTAGCGCTCTTTCCTAGTCGTGGCATCCTGCGGATGGAGTGGATGTCATGTATAATTATCTGCTCGGGCTGAGCATAGTACTGCTCAAGCGTACGCAGAATATCGTCAGGGTCACTACTAACTAGGAGCAGCGATCCTACTAGTTCTTGAGCCTCACCTTGGAGGGCTGTTTGTAATCTCGAGACGTTCTCAGCGGGTGTGTAAGACGCTCTGGTGTCGTCGAACGACTTTTTAAATAGAAGCCACTGCTTAAAGTCCCCTTTAAAAATAGGTAGGGAAACGGGTGCGCCCTGCCTCCGAGTAGCTAGTGATAACAACTGTGACACATCCAATGTAACAGTTTGCAAATGGGGCGCGTCGTTTAAGGGACAGAGGGTGGTACAGTATTAGATGTGGGCTTCGTTGCACGCTCTGACACAAGACAAGGTGGACTACTTACCTTCTGTTGCGACTTTACCCATTCCGCAGTATAATGAGAAGAAGAGCGCCGTGCCGAGCGGCGTGACGCACAATCGTTTGAGCCAGAGCGAGCGAGCTCAGCTTCGTACTCAGCGCGGGCTGCTTCTTCCTCTGCTTTGGCCAGGTTGCAGGCTGCTTCCACTCGTTGTTCCTCACGCTGCTTGGCGATCTCGACAAGTTTTCGGCGGTACTCCGCCTCCGCAGCTTTGCGGCGGATCACAGTTGCAGAGCTAGAACTAGAAGCTCTCGTAGAGTTGTTGTCCCCCTCCCCCCGGTGAACAATATTGGAGAGAGTCTCCTCCGGAAGAAGGGGATCTGCCGGTAAGTTTCCTTCCAGGACTGGGTTGGAAATGTTGGAACCGCTATGGTGTTCCTCCGGCACTCTAACCTCTGGTATTTCGAGAGGTTTGCCTGTGGTTTTTGTCTGAGATCGGGTGTGCATAATGAAAAATAATTTGGAAAATTTTGGAAGAGAATTGAGTTGAAATTTTATTTACAAAGGAACGAAGGACCAATATGTGGACTGTAGAGATGGAAATGATAGGTCTGGATTAAAGGGAATAGTAAATTATAATTAAAATAGATAAAAATGCACATAAAAACCACAGGCATTCACAATGAGAAAATTAACAACTGCCGTTGCTAGGCAACGGTCAAACTAAGGCATGGCCAACTGACCTGTCGCTCACAGGATCGATGGATAAATTAAATTTCTTTTAGCTTTTTGTATGAAGCGTGTTTAAAAGTTTGCTTAATCTAAATCTTCACAGATTAGTGTTTGGGTTCACCCCTGCTGGGCAAAGTAGCCTTCTTTTTTATCTACGTAGTCTAGTATGCCTAGTGGCATCATGCTAGTATGCCTAGTGGCATTATGCTAGTATACCTAGTGGCATCATGCTACGAGTAGTATGCCTAGTGGCAGAAACATTACAATGTGTCAGTGACCAAGACGGCTATGAACATTGAACATTGAAAACTTGGAAATTGGGGTTGAATTTTTGCTTTCACATAAACAGTGCACATAAACTGTAGAAATAGGCAGCTCTGAACCTTTTTTAAGGTTTCTTTGTTTTGTGACTCTTAAACTAAATTAAAACCAATTTGGTTTTGTACCTTAACTTTTTACCGTACAGGGGGGCTAAAATGGCGACATTAGACGTTTCATATCTGAAACATAATATGAAACACTTTTTGAAATCCTAAAATGGCAACTTATTAGGTGAATCATATTATGAACATATTATTATGTTTCATATTTGTTTTTCATACAATTTGACAGTTTTGTATGGAAATTCGTAAAATGGTGCACTTTTAAACGTCAAATTGGAGGAATGTTAGATGTTTAGGGTCAGTTTGCCTGTTCGCGTCCACCACCCCGTTCGCGTCCATTTTACGGAAAATCCTCGAAATTAAGTAAACTAATACAACAATTAAAAATACGTCACTAATGCTAATACTTCAAAGTTAAGTTCAAAGACACACGCACATAAGGACAAATAGTGCGCAGCGGCGCATTCGGATGTTTTTTATTGATTTATGTGAATTTTAAGATACATTTTTAACGAATAAAACGAGGTAGACGAGAATTAAATACATCTTATTTAGAACTTAGCGTTTGCGTCCGCTATGGCCGCAAACTATACCTACAGGAGATAATCATAAACCAAATTGCGTCCACTACTTTCTTGAATGCAATAAAATTAACTTGCTTGTAAAAATAATTTCAAATGTATTGTTCATAATTATGATACATTTTTAACTAAGACTACGGCTAATAATTATATTTTTAAATGAAATAAGTGATTCCTTTCATTATTTTTATTAGTCAAGACATTAATTAGGTGTACGGTGACAAGAAATAATGATGAAGAGAGAACATAAACTGAAGACCATTTAAAGAAAGCGTAAAATGAAATGCGAAATGAAGAGACCTGATTACTGTTTATTCATTCATAGACAGACCACTGGAGAACAGACACAGGTGGACTTATATGCTACACAGACGGATTCAGGAAATAATCAATCAAACTCTTGGTTGCTGGCATGCACAGACGCACTATGTGATGATGCCTCGGCGATAAAGAGATCAGTACGCTTGGGCAGGCTGGCCAGCGTTCTTGAAACCAAAATGTATGCATTCTGGTTTGCGCTTACATAGCAGGCAAGCGTCACAACGATGTCACAAAAGTGACGGTCTACAGCGACAGCAAGGTAAAAGTAGCACTGCAAGCATTCAACAACCATCCACAACATCAGCGATTGTCAAGGAATGCAAATCAGCGCTAGGGAGACTAGCTGGCAAAGCGGAAGTTGGATGTGCAAGGGTCCGCTGCCAAGAGTTAATGCTGGCAGTAAAGCAGCTGATAAATTATTCCCGCGAAATGGTCTACAGTGGACGCTAATTGTCATTTTTGGAAAAATACGTAATTCTGTAGTTTATCTATTAAAAAAATGCAATGTTTCGAAAAAACTTTAATTTGATCCTAAAATAAACTAGAATATAATGGATACATAATATGTATATATTTTTTATATAAATCAGTGCTGGAGCATTTTTTGATTCACTATCAAATTTAGCAACTGCACTAAATGGTCGCGAACTGACGAAATTACCCTACTAGGTGACAGCGCTGAGCTGTCAAATTCACATAGCAGTAAACATTATTTAATCGTTTTTAGGATAAATTTAAGTATTCGTAGTAAAATGTGTTACTGTGAATTATTATAATGACACCAAGAATACATAATAGTGACAATAAATTGAACCTATTTCCAAGACCGTGGCGGAAACGACACTGAAGGTTAATCACATTTTGAATGAAATTCCTGAGAACTTAGTTCATCACATTTACATTAACTAGCTGTCTTCTAGTGAATATTTCAATATTATCGAGTAAATAAAAAACGTTTTTGTTATTATAATGTGTATTATTTAAAAAATGTGCGGCATTAAAACCTAAAAATCTGCTCCCAAATAAAGTCGTCTTGTACGCCATTGCCGAGGCAGAAGTTTGGCAAATCACTCGGGCTTTGTTATTACAGAGTCATGTCTCCTTGCAAATATCTTCAATCTCAAGAACATGCCTAGCTAGCACCAATTTCTTGTCTTCATTCATAGTTTCCGGTCGAAAAATGATTTTTATCACAAGTTTTCACGAACATTATTTACAATCTCGATTGACAGCTGTGACATTATTGTTCTTAGGCCACCTGTCACGGTCCTGATTGCCAGACATAAAAATTGTAAATTAAAAACATTTTACAATTATTAGTGATAAGAAATCACACAGATTCAATAATAAGCTACTTCTAAGCCTTAAATTATTAGTTGTAATGATGAAAATATTTGTTTAATGAAAACCGTTAAGTTTACAATTATTAGGCGCGACACTATTTTTTTTGGTGTAGCAATGTCGTCATCAAACTATGTCTAAGAGTCCAAGCCATGAAATAAATTTAAAAAAGAAAAATATGTCTAAGATATGAAACGTCAAGTAGGTGTTTCACTTTTCATGTCGCCGTTTTACCGTTTTTAGCAATTCACCAGATGAAACGTCACTTAGATGATTCATATATGAAACACCTAAAATGTTGCCATTTTAGACCCCCAGGTACCGTACCTTTTTCTCAGTAAAGTAATAATAATCCTTATTAATATACTTAAGTAAGCTTAATAAAAAGCACTTAAGACAAGCCATACAATTGAAAAAAAGGATGTGATTCTAGACCAGTTCGGACGTGTGGAGGTGTTGTTCATTGTTCTTAACAATAGTTGTTCAATCGCTAAATTCGAGCGATCGCTACAGTTGATGAGCATCATCACAGCATTATCGGGTTAGCTCATTTTGTTTATTTAGAATGTTTGATCGGATTTAGTGCGAATTTTATTCGCAATTTGAGGTACAGGCAGCATCAAAATGGTGGGTGCGTGTCTGAAATTTTAATGAAAAGCAATCTTAGCACTACAGGATTTAAATAGTGTTACAATTGTTATAGAGTTTATTAACGCTTCAAATGACATACGACTTTATCTTTAAAAATAAAATAAAATTGCTTTTGTTGAACCGCCAATTATACCTTTCTGACCACTCTGTTAGCTTGCGTTTCATCGAATAGACTCACACTAGGAACTTTAACTATTTGGCCACTGAGGCATGTACTCGTATCTGGTGATGGGGCTTGAGATGTAAGAAAGAAAGAAAGAAAAGAAAAAATATTTATTCAGACACCACAATAATAAGTAAAAATAAATTTCTGTTATTTAATATTTTCTATTTCTATTAGATTGGTACAAGGCTATGCGTTAGAATAAAAAAAAAATCTTTCCATAAATGGTGCCAATGTGCATGAGAAAATCAAAAAACTTTTTTTGGTTTTGAATGGCCGTTGACTCGGTAATACAATAGGAAAAGCTAGAATAGTATATTGACTGCCTATTACGATAATAACTTTATTTTTAACTGTCTGACTCACTCATTTATGACTCATGTAGAAAAAGCACAAGATGTGGGCTAGGTTCGTAGCAAGAGGAAACAAGTGGTCTCTGCTATTTTTCTTCTTGAAGAGAAGAGGCGTTATGGTATGTATGTAACTAAATTCAGTTTTACTGAAACTAGAAATTGATATCGCAACAAAAAATTATAAATTCAGTCTTCTTCAGCTTAAGGTATTGGGTTTCATTCAATTTCGAAATAACTTATATCCTTGGGTTTTTATCTAAAAACTCGTTTGCCCTGTAATTCAGGCCAGACCCCGCCTGAAAGAAAGACTCACAAAAACTACATCTCAAGTTATGAAAGTGGGTTAGGACTAAGTACACCCTTCAGTTTCTTATTTGACCTTCTTAAGGTTTCATGGCGGGAATGTGAACACAAAACAAGGCCTGTTAACCTGGTTTGGTTTATGGTACGGACCGTAAACGCGGCGACGTCATCCTACTATTTTTATAAATGCGAAAGTTTGTATGTGTGGATGTGCCGTGTTGTTCTCACACGTAAAAATTACTAAATAGATTTTATGAAACTTTACAATAATAGCTTATACATCTGATTCGGACAAAAGCTACAATTTATAAAGAAATATTACTTTTTGTTTTTCAACTTAAGTACACGCGGATGAAGTCGCGGGCGGCCGCTAGTTAGATATACTACACAGTACTTAGTACTAACACAAGTAGTGTGTCCAATGGAAAACACAAAACTAATGTACAGGAAAAATATGGGATGCTGTTCTATGATGTAGTCTGATCGAATGTACTTCTAAAACCTTGTGATGGTGATGTTATTGTATCAAACACAGTGGTACTCGGGGACACGCATAAGATGGCTTACGCGGAGTTGAGTGGGTATTTCCTCTCCTATTGGGGTGAGTGAGTCCCACACTCCCCCGCTTTACTACCCAGGGACCGGGATAGTGCGTAAAAGTATTCTCCGCGTCAAAAAAAAGGTATCTAACACAGTAGTAACAGGTAGTAGTAGCAAGCATTTGCTACGTTATTGTATAAGTACAGTGGCTCGTATAATTTGCCATAAGTTTTAAACGCGATACCTACTTATCTAGCCGTGTGTTCCTGTGTATCAAGAGCTGAAAGAACACTTAAATCTTGTCTTACATAACGACTGGAATATAAATATTTTTTCTGTAACGGTTATTAGAAAACAAACTGGTCGGAGTGGATTTCACATACAAAACGGCTAAGAGTATTGCCACCATGGTGAACACCACATTTAGCAGCTCACACCTTGTCTTACAAATTCGAACCAACTTTGCCGCCGTTCTTCAGATTATTATTATTATTTTTTAATTTATTTATTGTTCAAAACAGTTACAGAATTTACAAAAAATAATAACAAAGCTGTGGCTCACAAACCAATCATGGTTTATCTGTCCACAACGAATTACTCAATAGGTATTTGAGTTTGTTATCCGTGTTTTACATCACCTTAATCACCGGAGAGTTGGCTAAAATGTATGTGTGCTTTAGACACTCACTAATATTTAGAAAAATCACAAGATGGCATACTTACTGCAAAATACTACACTGTGTCCTCACGGCGCGGCAGTTTGGTCGGAATTCCTACCTTTGGTGTGGTTTTAATGCGACCGCGATGGATAAGGATAGGTGTAGGACGAGCATTATAGGACGATATAGGACGATATACCGCTCCGGGCCTATCCCCCGAATAGTTAATTTTAGAGCCCATACAGCTACAACGACTTGGTATTTTAATTTAATAAAATTGTATCAAAGAATAGAAAATAAACATTGATTACTGCCGCTGGATGCGGATAGCGCACCAATGATATTTGTGGAGATCCTTGGAGGAGGCGTATGCCCAGCAGTGGGCCTCATCCGGCTGACATGATGATGATGATGATAACAATATCTATCTTAAGCGATTTATTTGACAAGGTAATAAAATTTGGTCACTTATCACTTTGTGGACCCGTAGGACATGTTAAGAATTTCGGAAATTAACATTTTAAAAGGGTCTTGAACTTTCTACGGAACTTTCTTGCGAAACCAAATAAGATAATACTCAGCCTTATATGATGAGAGTGTTGGAAGTTTGCTAAGCTTTGATCCTTTTTTTTTTGGAAGATTCTTAATCCTTAAGGCTCGAATGCTTAGAGCATCAAGAACTTTACGAATTCTAGCTTAAAAATTATAAAGTGTTAGGCATTTCTTAACGCAACTCGTCAAGCGTAGCATTCCTCGCTATCATTTTGGCGTTTTCATAGCTATCTGTCTCACTCTTTCGTTGTACTTACTAGTTGCATTTGTTTCGGTTTAAAGCGTTTTTGTGAGCTTCCCTTCAATAGCTTCTACTCAAGTGAGTCCCGCTGTGACGCAAATCATTTTACTCCACTCTATTATTAACCCTAAAACACTATAGCATCACCTGAAAGTGTGAAAAAAGGCCCAAGCTAATAAAACCACAATTTACTAAGTCTTTTCTCTCATTCGCCAACGTCAAAACTATTTACTAACTTCCCAAAGATAAACCAGATTAACCTAACAACCAATCCATCTTCCTTTAACCGAACTTAATCACTTATACTCTTTTTGTGTCCTATCTTCGAGTCACGGGTCATCGTCAGTCATAAATCATCGTCTAGCAAACTGGCACCTTTATAAACAGATACAACCTTTTCGGGGAGAGAGGAGAAACAGCTAAAAAACCGGACAAGTGCGAGTCGGACTCGCGCACGAAAGGTTCCGTACCCTTTGATACTACCTTTGTTTTCATTAATTATTTATTTTGAAAGGTAATAAACATAATTTGTGCAAATTACAAGCGTCTACCTGTTACCGTTATCAATATTAAGCAAAAATTTGAAAAAACCTTTTTTTTCTTTTATTTTTAGTATTTTTTATTTTTTCAGTGGCAATGAAAATACATAATTGGCGAAAATTTCTAGCTATCACGGTTTATGAGATACAGCCTGGGGACAGTCATACACTCAGTCAGACAGCGGAAGCTTAGTAATAAGGTTACGTTTTTACCTTTATGTACGGAATCCTAAAAAGAAGAATCTAGGCCGTTTTCTCACCAGTCGGCGGCTGTGATGTCTTACAAAGTAAACAAAGTTTTCTGACTCGTCCAATATTTTTCCACTAGTTTGGAGGTTTTCTTTGTACCTAATGGTTTTCTTTATTGTACTGTTGTTGCTTTCAATAGTATTGATATTTGACATTTATTTTCTTTCTTTATTAACTTTGAAAATGTTTTACTTAGTTTTATAATTTTACAGCTGTCAGTTGCTTCACCCGTGTGGCATTTAGTCAGTCTGAAAAAATGTTAACCCATTATTTTTAAAAATGTTAAGTTAAGGTTGATAATGGCTGATATTTTTTTTGTTGTGGAGTTAGGTATTTTGAAACTGCGATAGCTCACCTCAGATATTAATTGACATCAAGTTTAATGTCAATTTTGTTCTATCTGCAATACTTTTAATAAATAACACACCTAACTATTCCATTGATATCATATTTAAAGAAACACCTTAAAACTTTTTTGATGTTTTTTGTTTTTATCCACGAAATTTTATTGCATAATACGCAAAATAAACGGTCATCGGTAAAGTTAAGATCGGTAAGTTTTGTTAACAAATAATATCACTTTCATTCATATTTTTTTTGTCAAAAACGGCATATTTTGAAAGAGCCGTTGCTATGAAAGTTCACTGTGTGAACTGGTAATAACTATAGCCAACTACTGAATTTGAGTCTCCCTCTACATTAATCACAGCCTGCTTAGTTAAGTGTCAGTACAACAGCAGGTAATCATTAAAATAAATCACTTCTGGGTTAAATGGCGCGCGAAGAATAACTTTATTGTTATTAATTATAGCACCCTTATCGTGACAGTATTCAATTTGAGAGTTTAAAAAAAACAGATTTTCTAAATAATGTTACATTAAGAATGAATTGACCACATTATTTATTTTACTGAGATATACATTATGAAACATAACGTATGGCAATCATTTGCGACGGCGGTCATTTTGCTCATAATATCATCTTCTCGAGTTGGCCACTAAAATATCTGAAGGATCAAATAAACATAATCAAAAAAACGGGATCGAATTTTTTCCCTTGAAAACAAATGTTAAAAATGATCTCAGTTGATTGTCATGCCGAATCACCACTTTGATGATTTTCTGAAAAACTTACAGTTTTTCTCTCGTAGTTATCTTGTAAGATTATCAAAAGCAATTCACTCGAAATTTCGTAGGTTCCTTCAGCAGTAATCAGACAATATCATAAGACACAATCGAAAGACATACCGCTGGGGCTTAGACAATTCCATAACGAGTACTGAAATTATTAGAGAATTTTTATCAGAAATTGAGGCATGATATTAAATTTTCATCTGTTATGTCTATATTAATAACAGGGCAAGATGAACGCGAAAAGTTGTTTAACTTTATTACGGAAACAAAACAAGAATATGCTACGAAATTTGCGACTGTACATAACAACTCCATTCAGTTTATTACCAACTGTCAGCACTGAACTTCTGCGAAAGTTTGAATCTTATCACAATATGCCTAAGGCGGATTTTCCAGATACCCAGAGAAGTGACTTTATATCGTGAGAAAGTTGTTTCTATATTCACTTTCTTATTCAGGTAGCACAGAGCTATATAGAGCTTTGAGGTATATGCCTAAACATTGGTGAAACAAACCTGGCTGTCAGGTATAATATACCAGAGAAATTCGTCCGGTCTGTTAATGGTCTCGGTAGCATAATTGGTAGTGCAGTCGCCCGGCTTGCGAAAGATGCGGGTTCGAGTCCCGCCTGATGCCAAGACCGAATGCCTTTTTCTGGTTTTCCTATCTTTAGTAAGATGATAATGCATTATCCCTAGTGCTAAAAATAAAAAATAACCTATCAAAAACGTAGTTTCATCTTAATCGAAAGTCAAATATTTGCAATAATGTTTCTTTCGAGTGTTTGAGGTATATGCCTAAACATTGGTGAAACAAACCTGGCTGTCAGGTATAATATACCAGAGAAATTCGTCCGGTCTGTTAATGGTCTCGGTAGCATAATTGGTAGTGCAGTCGCCCGGCTTGCGAAAGATGCGGGTTCGAGTCCCGCCTGATGCCAAGACCGAATGCCTTTTTCTGGTTTTCCTATCTTTAGTAAGATGATAATGCATTATCCCTAATGCTAAAAATAAAAAATAACCTATCAAAAACGTAGTTTCATCTTAATCGAAAGTCAAATATGTGCAATAATGTTTCTTTCGAGTGTTTGAGGTATATGCCTAAACATTGGTGAAACAAACCTGGCTGTCAGGTATAATATACCAGAGAAATTCGTCCGGTCTGTTAATGGTCTCGGTAGCATAATTGGTAGTGCAGTCGCCCGGCTTGCGAAAGATGCGGGTTCGAGTCCCGCCTGATGCCAAGACCGAATGCCTTTTTCTGGTTTTCCTATCTTTAGCACAGAGCTGCTGGCGACTTCATACATTTACTCACTTTTGAGTCCAAACAGCTTTCTACATTAAAATACTGATTTAAATAAGATGGTCTACAAAAGAAATAACTTGCATTTTGGCAAAACTACATTTATAGCTTAAACTAAACACATTATACCTAAAACAAGACAACGTTCGTTTTGATTAATTGCCTGATTAAGGAATTAAGTGCTTTGTCTTTTTATATGATTCCTTATAATCAGATTATTCAATCATAATAGCAGTAAGTAAACTATTTCAAACTTTAAAACAAAGGGCACCATTCCCGACATTTTTGAACCACGTCCCGTACTTAGCGCAAGGTCGTAGCACTCGTAGCACTCGTAACGCTCCGTAATTTATTACTGCAATCTTCCGGACACGCTGGCTGTCGTGACGCGGGCGATGACGTCGTAGCTAATACGCCGAGCCTATCTCATTTTGCCAAAGTTTACCTGACATTTAATGAATATTACGGGTGAAAGATTATACTGTCTTCCTTTTTTCTGCTCTTTTGCATTAAGAATGCTGTATCTGAAATAAAAACAGAACTACTATCAGAAAAAATAGTTTAATAGTTTTGAGGTGGCTCTGTTCGTTCGTTTTTCTTACTGAATTAATACAGACGTGAACCTGGCTGGCGCGCGTTAACAAATGAACCCGTCTCATGGTGTCGCTCCGAGCGCTCCACGAACATGTACCATTGTACCTACATCGCGCAGTGCGCTTACTCTGGGTGCTGGTTAAAACGGCGGTGGGTTGGGTTAGCATCTTAATGAATTAGTGCCTGTCGGAGCAGTAGAGTTCTGCTATAGGAGAAGTAAAAACAAAAACATTATTTTTTATGTGTTCTTAAATTGCCATGCATAAGCCATTGTATTCATGATTTAGTGTCAAAATAAACTATTGCATTTCGATTGTGGTGTAGATATTTAAAGATGCGTCAAATAACGAAAATCAGTAGCATAAACTACGTCCCTGGAAGTCGAAGCGCTCCGTAATTTGTGTCTGCAATTGTCGGGACGCGTTGTCTGCGACGATGACACAACGACTTTATGCCAAGCCTACGTTCAATTTGTAAAATTAACTAAAAGCATTCACAAGCACTTATTTACGCGATTGGGACCCAGACAGACTGGCGGCTTAGTTGGTAAAATCGTACCAAGATGGTAACCCAAACCCAGCCAATTAGTGAGTTAAACTCTCATTCGTACTCAGATACTTACTTACTTACTTACTTTAAAACATATCCGTACTATCATCGTAACCAAAGGCTGCATGACGTTCACTGTAGAACCATTCCAGGACTGCGATTCAGTGTAGCGATTTACAAACAGAATTATTGTACGATTCGGTAACTTTCATTGAATTTTAGTGAATTGCTTGTTCAGCCTAATGAATTTCGTACATGTTAAAGCCAATAGCACCTAGCATTTATTAAGAGAATATACAGACACCCCTCCTATATTGAGAATGGATTTAAAATGTAATGTAAATTACCGAATCGTACGATAACTCGGTTGTGAATCGCTACCCAGGTGGGCTAGTTGTAGGCGGTCTGCATCTGCCGTAATTCTACGTCCTTTTACACATCATCTGATTCTGTTGACCTACGTTTGCTTCTAAATGCTATTTCATTTAAAAACTTATTAGCCCCAATTGTCGGCCATCTGCTTTTCACGCTTTACATACATATTATTTAGGTATTTGACTCACCCCTCCACCCCACCCAGCTCCAACTGAATTAAGGCAAGATTTTTTTTGGGTTCTGTACTTCGCTTACTAACTTTTAGGTGAAAAACAATCAAGATGGTTTATCAAAATACGAATAATTCAAACTTTGGTTGAATTTGAACTTTCGTAATTTTATTCACAACGATATTGGCAGAGTGGAATAAATATTTTTGGCTCTAGAGACGGTATAATTGATATTTGCGTGACAATTATTAAGCCAATCATAAATTATTGTAAATGTAATGGAAATCGATTATTTTATTCCAAAAGTGACCATTCCAAGTTAGCTATTTAATGTCACTTCCTAGTTTTTTTATGAACGTTAAGTAATATGAGCTGGCGCAATATTACAGTAGAAAGTTATTTTGTAAACTGTGTATGCATTTTCCTATGTTCGTCAAAGGTTAGGACTTGACCTACAACGCCCACTTGAAAAAACCACCATGTACAGCTTGACGTTTTCAATTTTCAAAACCTTTATATGACGGCAACTTGCCAATATCACTTCTGCAAAAACTAACTGCAAAAACTAAAACGTGACGGCAACGGGTTTTATTGAACACGGAGAAATGAATTTTACATTCAGGGATTGAAAAATCCCCTGAAAAAAAACAGATATGCAGTATTGGCACTTGACTATTGATAGCATTTTTCAATCCATAACTTTAGAAGAAAACATTATTGCTAACCTTTTTAACACCAAGACAAGTACGAAATCACTGAATCACTGCATTCTTAACGCGAACGGACTATAAGCATTTTGTCTCTTTTCTACACTTTTCTCAATGCATGCAAGTGTTTTGTAAAAAAAATATGTCAGACTAACAATTAAATGTGTAATTTACGAGAAATGAGATGTGCTGGATATAAATCCTCTTCGGGTTAAATAAATAAGGGAACCACGAGTGTACGTTAGTGTGGCTAGAAATCAAAAGTGGTTCAAAGGGCGAAGTTCTAAATTGGTGTTGAGGATCAATGCAGATGTTGTCATAAAAATTAGTGTTTACCATGAGAAAATGTTTAGGAACAAAAAAAAGCAAAACAAGGCGGGAAAAATACGACAAACGCGCGCAAAGGAACGTTTTTCTTCGCGATGATTGCTCTCACCTGGCCGCGTCTCCACTATTATTTTATGGGTTCGGTTCTTTTAAATTTTATACAATTAGTATTTTAATAAGGTACAAACTAAAATGACTTAGATAAGTTGTGGCGCGATTCTGTCATTCCCCAGCCTTGTCACGTAGCCAGCACAAAGTCATGAGCTTCGTAATTTATGTGTTCAATTTTCCGGCTAAAGCGTGTCGGGCGATGACCCTGGGTAATGTGTCAAAATGCTGAGCTTTCATTAATTTTGGTAATAGCACTAACTAATAGGGTACATTATAATAAGGGTGGGAAAATATAAAAAACAAGTTACGCCTCGGCATGAACATTGGGATACAGCTTTAATTTTTGAAATTTCATGTTTTTAAAAAACATTACATGAAAGATTGACACGATTATCATTTAATTCCAATAGGTGTTAGTCAGAGGTATGCTGACTGTCGAGTGCATCTAAGGCCAACGTAGTTTGTTCGTGGCTTTTATTTTTGCTGCAGCAGGTGTTTAAATTGAGTGAGTATGAGAGTTAGTCGCTATGATGAGAACGAAGTTACTAAATTCTTATTTACTAGGTGTTCTGTCCCGGTTCGAACCCTTGCATTGCTATGTTATATTAAAAACTATCGACCCGCCCCCGCTTCGCACAGGTGCAATAGGATGTTATTATACATATAAACCTTCCTATTGAATCACTCTATCTATTAAAATAACCGCATCAAAATCCGTTGCGTAGTTTCAAAAATTTAAGCATACAAAGGGACATAGGGACAAGGAAAGCGACTTTGTGTTATACTAAGTAATGATATCACTCAAGTCACAATCACAATGCACTTTTACCATTAAAGCTTGTGTTTATTCAACGATTCAACGTCCCAAAAATAAAGTGTCGTCCATAATTTACGACTGCAATTTCGCCATGACGCGTCGGTACAATGACACGCCGGCTACATTAATTTCATAAAAGTGAACCCGCTCGCTCCCTGAAAGGAATCTCGAAAAATATCCGCTTTGAATAACCATTGACGTCATCTCAAAGGAGTCGTGTGCTTTATAAATAACTTGAAGCGTAAGCAAAACGCTACAAGCTCAAACGTATCCGAATAATTTAGCTACCTGCTTTGTGTATTATAGTCGTAAAGAAGCGTAAATGTGAATTGCGAAGGGAACTTAGAGACAGAAAGCGGAATACGTTTTTATGAAAGGATAGTCAGCTGATGAAAACATTGTATTGATGTCCCTAAAAGCTTGGCTGATGAGGGGAATTTGAGAAATGCCTAACATCAAACACCAAAAATCAGAAAGAAATAAAATGATTTTTTTAATAAATTGCTACAAAAATACTACATGGTGGTATTGACGATCGTGCAGTGGGTGTGATAACTGATGGAGAGTTAAAGGGTTGCCGGCCGGAATGTCTCCGTACTGCAGTTTCCGAGTATTTTCTTGAATATTGTCAGAATTACAAACAACCAGTTTAGTTACACTTTTTACGCTTGTATTTAAAGATCAGTCAGTTCTATTCTAAATCTAAGAAAAAAATGCCTTGCCTTTTTTATTGTTATATATATGTCGTTAAAAAACTTAAATTTTACAAAAATCAGTTGTATTAGGTTTGCTAGTTCAATAAAAATGTTACCTAACAAATGATTAAAAAGGCTTATATCTGGAATGTGGCATCTCCAATTTATCACCTTAATTCAGAAGGCGCTAAATTCTTTCCAGATAAGTATAATAGATACGAACCTGAAACCTGAGGACTAATTCCTACGCATAATAATTGCTTGGTTATTTGAATCTACTTATTCGAAAACAAGACGCGTCAAGACACTTACGTCGCGATTAGTTCAGCGCTGGCCTTATTTGTTTCTATTTCCTTATTATACCAAAATACCGTTGATGGAACACTGCGGCTTCAGGTCTTCAGCATAGGGTTTGTTTCAGAATGTACGAATAAACCATGAAAGGGGTTAACCACACTTGCTTACAGTCATAATGAGACGACGTCGCGCCGCGAAGTGTGCGAGTGGGAGCAATAGTGCTTCTTATTATAGCACTTTAGATACCCTGGCTGCTGGGTTGCGTGCTAGAATTATATTGTTACATGGAAACAAACTCTTACTTAATCTGAGGTGAAGACTTAATGCTTTCTGAGCAGAATCGCTTCTGATTCTGATGGAAACAGCAACGCCAAATCTGGCAAACGTCAGTCTGCTACGGTTTATACCAAGGGTGCGCTCTGATTAGGTGAACAGTGGCTGACTGTTTGCTTCCAGTTTACCTTCCTTCACATTTATTTATTGTACAACAATGAAATAGTACAAATGGCAGACTTATCGTTAAAATACAAAAGAATTTAGTAGAAAATATTTAATCATGCTGAAGAGGAATAAACTTGCAAATTTAATACAATGGCGACTTTGTTAAAACCTTCAGAAATCTTGGTTCTCAATTAAACCGAAATGAGCAAGAGGTTAGATGCTGAATTAGGCCGCTTCTACACGTCCTCTCCCCGTCATTTGTGGCCTATTTCAGTCCGCTAAACAGAATTACTGCGCCTCCTGTTGGTTAAATCTAACAATGCACTAAAATGCACGTGAAATCAAGAGAACTTCACTACCAGCGAATTATGATCAAACGAGAAGTGGCTTTCAGAGCAAAATGACGAATAATAAATGTTTGTATTCATTGCATTCAATTCATTGATTTAACATGGTCGTTAAAAAGCTACCTATCAGTTGACGAAAAAAGGACTTATAGTATACAATGCTTAGCAGCCCAGGCTTGTTTCGTTAATTGTTGCGCAATTAAAATGGTTAAAAATTCAATTTAAAATAAATGGAAACTTTTTAACGAACATGTTGATACTAGTGACAGACACCACGGCAGAAAACTAATACAGACAGTACGAAAAATTATATTATTAACGCTATTATAAAACCGTTCGTGAGATATCTCATATGAATAATGAATGAAAAAAAATTAATTGAGTAACAATTTTATCCATTTTATTCCAGTTTTCTTCCAATAAGGATCATGAAGCTTATCTCATCCCAGCTTTGCTTACATGTATTTTCTCTTTCAACGTGTTTTAATCATACCTATCCTTAGAAAAAAATATTTCACGAATACCCTTATCGGTTCTCTAGCATCTTAGTAATAATTTACATTTTGTCGGATTTGTCGTCAATCCGCAATACTAAAAATAAAAATAGGATATCATTCTATATTTTCCTGTTTCATCTTAAAGAACGATGGATTTAGTTTATGGCCAAGATTCGAGCCCATGATCACAGAGATACCACATTATTTGAGGCTGGCGCCTGCGCCACTGAGCTAAGCGGCTTGTTGCTACGAAGACGAAATAGATAGTTATCTAACGCGAGAACGTAGGTAGGAATCTTCACGGCTACACACTTACCTACAAGGTAAGCAAAAGCATAATGCGCGATTTCACTACTAAGATGGTTGATTTAAGACTAAAGGCGTCTGTCCATCACGGTCTATCATTTTAACGCTAATTAACAAGGCCAAATGGAAATTATAATTTTGAATTGAGAACTTACAGTTTTCTGGGGACTAGTAGAAGTGACGCACCAACTTTTACACTTTGTAGAATCTCCCAATCAGATTTGAAAACTAGGAAATTACTTGTCATATCCAGGAAAAACCGTCAGATGATAAAAACTGTAAGTTTCAGTGTTCCTACAAAACTAAATAGTGTTGAAATACAAAATATTTGAAAAAATACCAGATCTTTTATGTCTGTCTAAATGAGTGATTCGTTTTTTTGCGAACACTGTAGAATCTTTTGTAACTTGTAATATAAAAGTCGTATTTTTTTTAATTATATGAAAATTAATGAAGTCATATTTGCGTTTTAATAGATTCATATAAGTTATTTTAAATAAGGTTGAAGTATTTTTAAAAGATATCTAAATCCGGCAAACTATTCTGCGAACAGTCTACAGGGTGTGATTTGGTCTACAGGAAACGCGCAAAACCTTAGTAAATGGAAGAGATTGTGTATTTCTTGAAATTTGTGATAATAGAAAACATTAAATAAATCAAATTACACACTATTGTTAAAGTGTAGTTATATTTCAAAAAGAGATAAATTTAACGAACAGGATTTTGGCCACTTCGTAGAATGACCGCAGTACATGACCAAACACTGTTATATAATGTGCATATCATGCAACTAGTTCCAACAAATCAGTTTGTATGATGAGTAGATACCTATCCACTCTTTCACAGTAGTTACTTACAAGATTCCCAAGTGTAGGTAAGTGCAAAATTTTTCAATACGATGCGATGGAATTCGCCCGACAGAATGGGCTACCACAGCTCGTATAACCTTATAAAGGTGAAAAAGAACGTTTAGAAATGCCTAATGTGTACCATAGAGGCAGGAGAGCTGATGCGGAAAACCCACACTTACGAAACACCCAGAGGTGCCGTTGTACATATTTCGCCACAACGCGACCGTAATGGAACTCCATAAATTCCTGAGAGACTTCGAATTGCATTTATGCCTATATGCGTCCATAAATTGATGCATAACTCGCATTCGAATTGAAACATGTTCACTGGGCTCACTAAAATGGCCGCCTGGGTTGATTAGATCATTAAAAATTGGAAATTCATAACCGAGTTCAAACGAATGAAAATTCGTAGATGAAACATAGTTCACATTTGAATTATAAATTTATAACCAAATTCAAGTTAACTAGAATTTTTGGAAAACGCATGATCATCATTTTTACCTAAATTAACTTTCTTCTCAAGCAATTTGGCGGTAAGTGAATCTTTATTGTATGACAGTGGCTCTTTTGGCTTTTGGCATTTGAATGATGATCACATCATCAGCCTTGATGATCAATGATGATGACATGTCAATAATCATACGGTTTAGTAGATGAGTATTCAGTCGTAAACAACCACCTTCAATTTCCATTTTCTCAGATCCAAAGCTCTGTGCCGCAAAATTATTAAATTATTTTCTAGTCAATCATTCAGATTGTCGTTCGTCCTATAAAAGAACGGCACTCGAGCTAAACGGAGTTGTCAATAGTTGATTACCTCAGAACAGCCGCATCAAGTAGATTTATGCTGGATTGCCGTACAAGTGGAGTCGTGCCTTTTGTTCGTGTTCGATTGCCTGCTGACAAAGTACCAGGCACCGCACTAATACCTACTTACTGTTTACTGAAAATAGGTACTTTATACTACTAGCAAGATATATATTTTTATGTTATCTGTGTACAAACCAATGATATTATAACAAAAAGACGTAGATAGGTTACAACATGTAAGTATATAGTAAGTAATTATAGTATCTTGTATTCACTCTCAAATTATAAGTACGTACGCCAGCGGACAATTTTTGTCTTCACGTCAGTACTGACATAACCCACCTACGTCTTTTTTATTGTAATATCATTGGTACAAACTGTGTCTATGAGTAATTCAGAATATCTTAAGAAAATACGCAATTTTCGGGTTTCATTTCATAAACCTTGCCAAACTTGACGAAGTTTGATTTGACTTGCTATAAAACCACAAGAAAATGGAAATCATTTGTTAGATTAAAGTAAATACGAAGTAGTCACATTCTTGCAAAGATGGCAACATAGTTTTCTGTGGAATAACTTGTCTGTAAGGATCATGTAAACGCTTACCTTCGGTAGTCTCACTCTCACCATGCTTGCTTGTCACATCTGTTTTCACAGCGCAATGGTAGCTTCGAGCTGAGAAGATCAGTACCCGGCAGTAAGCTAACATTGTCTGTTGGTGATGATCATACAACAGTGCGATATACCTACGACGTAAATTCAAATATTCTCAAACTCGCTACAAAAATACGACAAAATTAAAATATAATTATTTTATTTTTCAACGTAATATCCTTCTAAGTTAATGACATTAATTAGAATACTGCTTTCCTAACTTTCTCCTTCCGAAAAAAATCTTCTTGGCTCTTAAAAACTCATCAACGGCAGCCATAACGGCTACGTCATCCTCAAATTTACTGCCTCGGATATGTTCCTTTAATTTGAGGAAAAGATCGAAAATCACTAGGAGCTAAGAGCAGAACATATGGAAGATGTTCAATAAATTTAAAGCCAGCATTTGCATTGCTTTCAGGGCGACTTCCAACCGATGAGCAGGAGCGTTATCGCGAAGAAACAAGACCCCCAATGATAGTGTCCCTCGACGTTTTACTCTGACTGAACCGCGCAATGTTTAGATAACACTAGCATAATACTGTCCGGAAACTGTCTGTCCTTTCGGCAGGTTTTCAATTATTTTTTTTTATTTTATTTTTTTAACCTATTTTGTCCCACTGCTGAGCAAAGGGTTTTTTATTGGTTTTCAATAAAAATGATTATTTCACAATCACAGAACACAGAGGCCATGACCTTGCCAGCGGAAGGAGCCACTCGAAATTTCTTCATGGGCGGTGCGAAAGGTTGTTTCAAAGACATGCCCTGTTTTTTTGTTTCAGGACCAACATTTTTCATTCATAGTAATAACACGGTAGCGAAATTGGTCAGGATCTGACAGTAACGTTTCAAGATCACGTCCTGAAATTGCCAACCGATGCTTTTTGTTTTTGTTGGTTAACATTCGTGGTACCTTGCAGGCATTTTTTTTAAACCTAGTGAATCAGTTAAAATGGATTGTATGCTGCCAAATTATATCTTTAGAACAAAATATTTATATTTTTTTTACATTTTCTTCCGTGATCTGAATAAGGATCATCTTTACAGCTCAATCTACCTCTATTTAATTCAGCAATCTAATAAGCGACTGTGGTTAACGGTACAACATTTTCCCCTTATATCTGCTAAATATCCAAAAATAATTCTTTGGTGGTAACTTTTTTCAAGCACAGGTACTTTAGCACTCCACGTTACTCGTTTCTCTCCATGTTTAGGGATTTTAGCAACACTTGGTACTGAATAATTTATAACGTGCAAATGGTACGCAAGTGTAACTGCGTATATTGAATCGTATGCGAATATTGAATTCATCACAAAAATCACTACATAGTATAAAACAGAGTCGCTTTCTCTGTCCCTTGGTCCCTTTGAATGCGTAAATCTTTGAAACTACACAACGGATTTTGATGCGGTTTTTTTAATAGATAGAGTGATACAAGAGAAAGGTTTATATGTATAATAACATCCTATTGCACCCGTGCGAAGCGGGGGCGGGTCGCTAGTATTTTAATAATGTGCAGTTCTAAGGGTTTCTTGATTCACCCTGGTATGGACTTTGTAAAAATATAAACAATGACGTTTTCCTCCCTACCGCATTTTAAGAAAATAAAGAACTCACTTACCTGTTTCTACACTACACTATTACCATACACTATTACAATAATTTTGATGATGTCAGCGAAATAATAATGTGCTTTAGTAAGTTAATAACTAGGCATACCATCTTAAACTTAGTCCCTACGGACTAACTCTGAAATGGATTGCAGTACATATTATCTAAATTGTCAATCATTATAAATCGATTCCGACTCAACCAATGCTAACAAGCTTACGTAAGGAAGACGTATTAGATATTTCCCTGCCAATCATCTTAAATGAACAGTTGACATGTGGAGACATGTATGTAGTTAAATCGAATTGGCTATAGTTAATTATTTGATACATTGTAATCTGATTCATCATGTCAGCCGAACGACGCCCATTGCTGGGCCTAGGCCTCCTTCCTAGGGATCGGTCCTGTGCTGTCCGCATCCAGCGGCTTCCCGCGACCTTGACAAGGTCGTCGGTCCACCTTGTGGGGGCCTGCCCACTAATAATATTAATCTAAATCTAATAGTAATCTGCCTATTTTTTCAATATCTAAATAACATACATAACATAAACGGCCTATATACGTCCCACTGCTGCACAGGCCTCACCTCAACTTATGAGTTGGAACAAACTATACTCCAACACGCAGGCTCAGTGCTGACTGTGTAAGGTTAGTGAGCAACCTCAATGTCAGATGTTATCGAGCCGCCCTAAGGCTTCTGACTAGTTTAACGGCTTGGCTAGGCTCCGAAGCACGCAGATGCCCGAAATACACATCACTTTTTCAATCGGCGTGGTCACCCATCCCATTTCCGACCGGGCAAAAAAACATTCGGATCTCTAACATATACATCTAAATAAACATTTAATTATTCTGTGTATCTACTTTACGGATAAGTACCTCTAACACTACCGCTTAGAATCACACAGGATCGCCTGCGGGAGTTTCAGCGGTCTGCCGCTTTTGTACTCTGTGCTTTGTTTGAGCTCGTGCTTTTAAAGAAAACCACATTTGGCATGCCAAACGGAAGTTTCACCGTTGGGATAACCGTTGGCTGTTTAACGTTTTCGCAAAATGAAGTATTCGTTTGACACGGAAAACCACAATACTGCTGGCGGGACGAAACTAGTCACCTTTTTGGTGGACTGACCTAAAAAGGCATGATGGGAACTGGCACGGAGAAGTTTAAGAAGAGTACCTAGTAGGAATATTGATACTTTGTAATGTGTGTGTTTTTAAAAAAAATAACTTAAGCGTTTCTAGAATTCAATCGTGAGATCCCTTAGCACTGCTACCTAAAAATGTATTTACCTACCACCTGACATCAATAATAATGATTCAATTATTTATTCAGACAAATTGTATCAATACCATATCTATTTTTTGAAATAAAAATTTGCCTTTTGCCATCGAGTCGGAATAAGATTAACAGTTTTCAGGGGTGATTGAGATTCACTCCATTCATCAAAAATGACTCTTATATCCACCTGGGTGAATTCATTCCGAGGAGAACAAAGGATACCTCTCGAGTCAAATTGTTTCACCTTGAGATATCGCCTGGGTGAAATGATTCCGAGGTGAGTTAAAGACATTTAAGACACTTCCTTCACCCAGGTGATATCAACCAAGTGAATAGAGTAGAATAAACCATTTCAACACATCTTTAACTTTATATAATGGCGGCGTGTTACCCATGACTACCATAACCGACAAAAAAACATAAGCTAACATAGTGTGACATTGTAATTTAAACCTTGTCAAAACAAGCTGAAGGAGTCTTTATAAATACGCGTTCTCTCAGCCGGATAGTTGTTCAGAGTTTCACTATAGTTCCTTGGCGAAGCATTCACACTGAATTTTGTAAATGGCTCACTTTGCATTAACTACTCGCTACTTCGCACCAACACACACCTGGGTCTAACATAAAATTTAATCTCGCCGTTTTCTGCCCCATTGAGTTTATACCCTGTTACAAAGAAACAGAGGATGCCTTTTTACTTAATACAATCCCAATTTTATCGAATTCCGATATTACATTGTTACCAAAATGTTATTGTTATTTCAATAGGTTGTAAATGTGAGGTCTATAAGGGTGAAGGAATAAAGGCTTCGCAGAAGTAAATCACAATATCTTTATTATTTACAAGACAATATTTACAGAATTTTTCTCATTTTTAATTTCGTTCCCTGTACAAAAACCACTAATAAACTAACAGAGTTACAATTGGTATAATTTTAAGCTGAGTCAAAATGTATGCCTTAAGATGACCTACCAGAATTTAATTAAAACAATTTTGACTTCGAACAGCACTGATAATGAAATATTATGTACAGTGATAAATAAATTAATTGCAATGGTCAAGTCATCTTATTGCCTAGTAACTGTTTTTGCCTAATCAATTTACCGTATTAATAACTGCGTTAGTCACTACAAAATCCTGAAAAAACATTAAGCCGTTGTGTCAATTAATTGCGAACAAATAACAAAAACGCTAAAATACATAACAGAACATAAATTCATGAATCCTGATATAAGGTAGCAGTTGGTGATAAGCGGAGCGGAAGAAGCTCGCGGCCGCTCGTCCGACATTACGCTGGACGCGACTACGATTCGTCTGCCGCCGCTAGCTTCATTGCGAGATTCTTCGGCAGCTGACACGCTGCTAACTTCAGGTGGCACGCAGCTTGGAGGTTTTACCTAAGTGAAGAAATTACACAAATCACATTACGTACTTTGGACTTCAATCTTAAGAATCTCCTGGTCAACTTTAACCACAAGGGCTCATTCTCCCCTTAACCAGGCAGTGGTAAAGTCGCGGAATGAACAGACTGACCAGTTTTCAAATAAATTCATTTGCGCGTTGCAAGCACAATATGTTACCTTTTTAAACTGCGCAACAGGCTAGAGTATATCGAAAAGTATGCTTTATTGTTTGACAATAAAATTGAAATTCGATTAGACGTATGTTCCTTCACGATTGACAGTTAAACCAATACTTTTATTGGTTTGATCTTGTCAATGTCATCATTGAGCAAGCAAAAACAGATCTTAGGGTGGTCAACTCTTTCATTCTCCGACTGTACATTAGAGTTCATATTATTATGAACCTTAACCATCGGTGATAAAGCTCAAAAGCAATGAAAAATTTACATCCTCTTTGCCTGATCAAGGGTTAATGAGAATAAACAAGTACGGAGGAGATTTTGTCGCAAACAAGTGTGTGTAACAATACACAAGTGCACTCTCTCTTCCATCACTTTTCTACGATTTGATGGGACTACCAGAGAAAGGAATAAAAAAATATAAAAATTACCATTTGTTATAAACTTTTTAATTTCATTTCAAAGGTAAGATGTAGGACAGCATGGGTCACCATACTTTTCGGATACAAGGTGATCAGAAACAACAGCACCAATCTAAACATATTGTTTCGCGACGGATTCGAACCCACGTCCTCTAGGTTGCGAGTCCCACTCTCGTTTCACCACGGTATAGCAGTTAGGCTTTATTCTAGACAGACAAGAGAGAAGAAACCTTACTGTAGCTGTTATGAACGGAACGTGAAACGTGAAATGTGCTTACGCTTAGTTAAGTCTATTCAAAGCCAACATGGCAGACGGGCCCACTGCTGTTATGCGGGTCGCTTGACTGTTTAACGAAGTTTTCCATCACCGGAGAATATAGTAGGATTATTCTCCGTAACAGTGTATCAGAATTCGGAAACTGATACATAAGTACCTATTTAAGTACGTTGGTAATAATTGGTTCTGTTGATTTAATTGCTTAACCGCGCTTTGTGGTGAATGAGGCTTAATAATGACAGTGAATCGCTTATAATTATTAGCGATGATCATCTAATCATTAACTATGTATGCCAGGAGGGCGAGTCAGAACCGCACAGAAAAAATGCAACATTTATTTTAATTGCAATTCGATTTTTTAATCTATGTAGTGTCTGTATTGGCTATAAATACTAGAGGCCATTGCCTTTTACTTTTGAAAAAAATTAACGCTTTAGCTTTATCGAGCAATTGAGTATTAGGTCCTGCTCAGGTTAGGTTCTTGGTTAGGTGATTTTTTCTGGTAAGTATTTGACATATACGATGCAGTGTCTTCATTGAAGTTGAAATAGCGGAAAAAACAGTGGGTCTGGGTATCTGGGGCTGCTCTAGTCGCTAAACTACCGAGACGTTAACAACCAGGCACATTTGAGCAATGTTAACTTGCCGTTTGCTACGTTAACGTACATAGGCGCTTACATCAACCTTTACAAAACAGTTGCAAAATGGGTCTTATATCTGCAGCTTAAGCTCCTATGTAAAGGCTGTACATGTGGCTGCGTTTACTTACCGGTGGCTGTGTGAAGTTGGTCTTGACTTGACATCGGCGCGAGTGGTGCGCGAGGCAGGCGGCGTACGCGATCGCGTGGGGAATGTAACTCTGCTCCACAACGCCGGCGAACAAGATAGTCGCCATCGGACCTGCATACATTTGCTGTTTTAGAACCCCGCTTTTGGATTGTACCGCCAACGACAACATTACGTAAGGCTAATTTGACAGCATCTTAATCATTTCTATGACAACTTCAACAAAGGGTGCGGTCTGTTTTGAATTAAAAATGATGCACTATCACATCGCTCACGTTTCGAACAATTCTTCAATTCGCGACGCCTGTGAGCGCGCTGATATCACTTTTGACTCAAATCGGACCACACCGAAAGTTGACGTGACATAGTTCGAAAATATTTACATATTAGATGCTTACTGTAGTACACGCCACACTTAGAGCGTGACAGTAGTTAGAAAAATATTTTTAGTGCATTGATTGAAGGTGCTGACCTGCTGACCATTACCTGTGGCTTCACTTACATCCACTTTAACTTTGTATAATATAAAATGAGAGACACTAAAAATATAAGTTACTTATAATTTGAAACTTAGATAGCTTCATGAGGCGAAGATAAGTATTTTCGTATCCAGCTATGCTATTCCGGTGGTCGCCAAAACTCACTTCGCTCGTGCGAGGTAACTTTAAAATTCCATTCCTTCGCGACGCTCGTCGTTTGAGAGAAAAGAACTAAGCCAAAAAACATTTTTTAATTATTGACATACAAAATGAGAGAAAATACTAATTCAAAGTAAAGCGTATTGATGATTGAGGTAGGTGTGAAGCACCGAGATGCTAAGTGATGTCCGATGTGCACCGCCGGAATAGCACGGCTGGTATTATTTTACTAAAAATTACATTATAATATGGTATTCATTAATATTAAGGGAAAGATTTTCTGAATTTGATATTTATTACTCATGGTAACTTAAGACAAAATGCTTTACCTATAAAAGCGGTGTCTACAAATAACACAAGGAGTTTCCAAACCCAGTAAGCGTAAGTTTAGCAAGAAACGAAATAAAGTGAAATAATATACATGTACAACGAACAAACGACATTGCGTTACTTAGATAATATTTTCTTACATAGATAACAAATAACCCCCTTATTCATAAAAAATTAAACAGCGCTTCAACATCACGTTACATTTGTTTGTGTTTTCTCTTTCATTCTTATTGCTGCCGCCATGTGCGAGCAAGTGCCATAACACGTCAATTGCTTAAACTATGCTTTAGCGTTGCGTTCGTTTCTATGAATATGGGGGTAAGTCAGTTTCCACCACACTCCTTACCTAGTGCATAAATAGGTACGTCTTCCCCCCCATGCGTGGCCCACTGCCGGGGCACGGCTGCCGCATGTACTGCGTCGGCAGGCGAGGCGTTTGATGACGTCACGTTCAGCGGAAGGGCCCTAGGCTCGGAGTGGCCCGGCCCAGTCCCGTAGAGGAGCGTTGTGTAGCGGAGGCCGTCGATGTCGGATACTACAGTATCCGCACCTTCGAAATTAGCAAGAAGTTAAGCAATTTATGAAATTACCTCCTTAAGAGGTGAGACAATTTGTGATCAATCAGAAGTCCAATAGGTCAACTAAAAATATAAAAAGTTAACCTTGAAAACATTCATACTGTCGATGGTATCGGCGCCTAGATGAAATGTGGCAACACTATTTTGAAATACAGGGTGAATTTGAAGTCAGTCAAAAAACTTCAATAGGATGCTTTGGATTAGCCATACATTCATGTTAAAATATTTTAAATCTAAACGCAAAAGAATATCATTTAAGTTTTAAAGCTGAGACATCGATTATGTCATAATTAGAGATGAAACGGATAGCATGTTGGCCGGATACCGGATACCGGATATTCGGCCGACCAAGTGGCCGGATAGCCGAATATCCGGCCGCCGAATATCCGGCGAAACTTAGCTGTTTGCGTAGGCGTCACGCGAACGATCGGGTGTACTCCGTTCGATTCGGGTCTTTTCGTTGATGAGTGAAGTTAACAATTATATCATTCATTTTATTATTGTGTCGATTGCATGCAGTGCAGGTGTAGCAGACGTGTGTCTGTGATCGTTTTTAGGTTATAATTTATAAATAAGTTCATGTTCAACACCGGCTAAAAAGAGTAGAGGAGAGGAGACAGAGCCCGCTGTATCTTGCAAAGCTTATGACAATACCATTAGGCCGGATATCTATCCGGCCGAATAGTACTTAGCTATCCGGTATTCGGCCGGATAGTATTATAGCGGCCGGATAGGCCGGATACCGGATAGTTACCGGGTATCCGTTTCATCTCTAGTCATAATATTATGTATTTAGAATTTCTTTGTAAACCGTATTTGTTTTCGGATTTGTTGACCAACTGATGCAGTGCAGAGTGAACGCCGAGAGGGAAGGACGTTTAGTTTCATTCAATGTGACGATGCTACTGCATGGAGCGAGCGTTATCGGATTTATTATATTCGTCGATAATTGCTGCTCTTTGGCTGTGCTTCGGCGCTCTTCGGCACTCCCACACAGACAAACTGCCGTTATTAATATTTGCACTCACACGTCTAAACAAAGTAAAAAAGAAGTGCGGCGCGTCATTCCAGCTAAGACAATTTGTACTACCTACGTCGAACGTTTATTAGCAACCCACACGCCGCATGCCAGACATATCTGAATACTTTAGTAATTCTATTTTGAACCACTTTTTCAATGGAAAAACAAAAAATATTATTAACCAGGAATATCGCGTATCTATTTTTGATTTGACCTCATAAAATGAATGTTTAACAGCAACAAAACCAACTCTAATAGTTTGTCAATTGTTTTCGGTTTCACCTGTAGTATTCATTCATAGTATTGATTCCTAAAAATGAATAAACTCTTTGATATAGCTAAACGGCAATTAGTGAGTAAAAAGCAGGAATTGAAAATAATTCCATAAAACTAATGGAAGCCCCATTCGTACCGAAATTGGCCGATTTAGTCGATATTTCGATGTGATTCATAAAAATAATGCTGTAACTTTCAACACAGCGATACGTTATTAAATTATGAAACTTTTTTAACATTAGGACAAAAATAATTTTTTTTTAAAATTGAAAGTTATATCGGGCTTTTTTATATCGGCACATAATAATATACAAAGCACAGATTGAGTAACGGTAAGCGAATATGTAAACGTATTTTTTGTACAGTCGGGGAAAGAAAGTGTTGACCACCCTAAGATCTGTTTTTGCTTGCAAAATGATGACATTGACAAAAGTGTTGGTTCAACTGTCAATCGTATAGGAACATACGTCTAATCAAATTTCAATTGTATTATCATACTTTTAAAGCATACTTTCCGACATACTCTAGCCTGTTACACAGTTTAAAAAGGTAACATGTGCTTGCAACGCGTAAATGAATTTATTGGAAAACTGGTCAACCTCTTCATTCCGCGACTTAACATGAGTTATTTTACCTTATTATCATCTAAAAGTTGGAAACAAGATAATAAAATACGCTTATCTATTACTTGTGCAAAAAAATATAGATGCCTGACCCCTAACGTACTAAGGCAAACCTTGTCAGCAGGTTCCCAAAATATCGGCCCAAGTATCGCCTAAGAGTCGTTCAATTATTCTATATTGGTATCAGAAAGTAATTCATTAAATAAAGACTTACACTTCAAGGCAAGAGGCCCTCAATGTGGATCGAAGCGACATTGACACAAGAGTACCTACTTGCTTTACCGTTCACCAATATCAATATTTTGTACTTCGGCAAGACGAAAACAAGTAAGGTGTTTGATAAAAAAGGAAAGTGAAAGGGGCAACTGTATAAAAATGACAATGTGTAAAAGTGAGAGGGAGAAGTCAAAAAGGAAGAGGATTCAGGAACAGATAAAAATTTTACTATTAAATAGAAGAGTTTAATTTTTCCCTCTTTGTACTAACACCAGAAAATAAATATCAACAATTTGTTATATTAACTTCATTTTTAAAGGAAGTACCTACCTACAATTTTAAATAGAGACACTAAACTAAAATTTGAAATCGCTTAAGGACATTTTTAAGAATGTTTAATTTGGCACATTTCAAAGGAGGAAAGTGTTAAGTAAAAGCGTTTACTTATAAAAACCCTATTCGTTCAAATCTTACCTGAAAAGAGAGTATCATCTAAAACAGTTTGTAAGTAAACATCTGTCTGAATAAGGTTGCCCACTAACCTTACACCCCTCCAACAATCCGCACTAAGCCCGCGTGAGTATGGCTCAATCAACCGCATAGTTGAGGTGAGGCCTGTGCCCAGCAGTGGGACGTATATATAGGCAGTTTGTGTTACTTGAAAAGCGAGTCTTACCTAAAACAGGATGTCCCCTCGGCGTGGCCTGTCCCCCAAACGTCATCACGTGTCCGTGGTCAGCCGTCACCACGATCAGGGTCTCTGCCGGGTTAACCCTCTCCAGCGCAGCCAAGAGCGCGGTCTCCAACTCCAATGTCTCGTCTAGAGCTCGATAAGGATTGTTGTAGTGGTGGGCATGGTCGATGCGGCCACCTAAATGATAAAACGAACATCTCATTCGTGAAGTTGACTGGTAGATAATTTTTGGCATTACATTTGGCAGTAAAGAAAAAATCAATATTGAAAACTACATTAGGAAATAAAACCATTTCCAATTTCTTCTCTTTCTAATGAAAAGTGGTTAAGAAAGAAAAACCATTATGAAGTAATTTTAGTTAGAAGATTCATGAATTTAAATGCTGTCAAAATAAGTATCCAAGTAGGTATACCAAAAGCTGCGAGTTATTACTTATAATGAGTACAGAAAGAATATTTAATTAATAAAATTGTGTTTGAAGTCGGAGAAGCCATTATTATATTAAGACGTCATTTAGGAATATGTAAGAGCAGAATTATCTTGTAAGTAAAGCAAATTCACTGTTGAATAATACATAAGGATATAATATCCCGAGAGAAGTAAGCAGTTAGGATGCCAAAAAAAAGAAATATTGTAAAGATATACGCATTACTGAATACTAAATATGTTAATAACATCATAATCTCCAAATACAACGTTAGATCACACGGCTCGCTTAGAGAATGAAGGTATGTATAATTCTAGATCTTAATTTATTTATGAAATTAATGAAAGTACCCATGTAGAAACTTTATCTCGTCAAAAACCACAGCACTCAAAATCGTGTGGTTTGCTACATATTCACTGTAAATACAATTATTGTGACCACAAAATTGAAAAAAGTACTTATAACACATTTTTGGCTGAAGTTTTCTCAATAGAACGAATCTAAATATTCATAGTTACTTACTTTCCATGTGAGTGCTTTGTTCGTAAAATGAAAATAATGTACAGCCGGGGAATGAAAGGGTTGACCACCCTAAGATCTGTTTTTGCTTGCTCAACGATGACATTGACAAGATCAAACCATTAAAAGTGTGGTTCAACTGTCAATCGTGAATAGGAACATATTATTTATTATGTCTAATCGTATTTTAATTTTACCGTCGAATATAAAGCATACTTTTCGAAATACTCTAGCCTGTTACACAGTTTAAAAAGGCACATGTGCTTGCAATGCGTTGACGAATTTATTTGAAAACTGGTCAACCATTTCATTCCGCGACTTTAAGTAGTATTTTTAAACCTAAAAATTTCCGGTAGGTACATCGCTACAAACGAGCGTAGACTTAGACAAGTAGAATTAAAAACTCACCTTCGATTAGTAGGAAGAACCCCTTGTCGTTTTTCAAGAGGATAGAAAGCGCCGCCCGCGTCATATCCGCCAGGGACGGATCGTCCGCTTTGACCGCCGTGCCCGCGGTGGCGCCCTCCTCCGCGTCCGCCACCGCTCCTCGCTCTGCGTTGAACTCCATGTGGGAGTATTCGAATAAACCTGCAATAGGAGTGGTTTTGATTTTCGAACCACTAGCCTAGCTTTTGATTTTCCAATCAAGCCGCAATCTTCGGCCCCAATCTACGCCCGAACCCGACACGCACGTAGAATTCACATAATTATATATTTTCAAACAGTACGAGAAAATATCATATTATTATGTTTCTTGGACTTTAAATACAGTTCACTCAACCCAGTCTTAGAGGTATGGCTAGTTTTATATGAATTCAATTCATCCCCGCACATGTATGGTGATTTGGGCCATTTTGGTTGGTCTCTAGTGCCAGACCAATGAAAATGTAAATTGACAACCAGCATAGTAACGGCAACAGTCTGTCAGTGCTAGTCAGTGTGCCCCTGACTATCCTGTTTGTGTCATAGTTGTGAGTATACCTATATTATTTTCTATGTATAGATACAAAATACTATTTCAACATTTCAGAATGAATATTTGAAAAATATACCTTAACAATAGTTACGATAAGAAAAATGATGAAGAAATATCACTCAATTTATTTCAGACTGTGCTATTTCACACAAGACTTAACTAATTTGAAACAGCAGAGCCTGAAATTATAACACAGTAAACAAAATACAGTATTTACATTCCACAACAGTTAAGTACAGCACTTAACAAAATACTACCCCGACCACATTAATAACATATGCCAATGACTAATCCAGTATAAATTAAAACAGCTACGCAACAAAACGTTTCGAAACATAATTTTATAAACTGCAAATCCTTATTATTTACAATGCAAATTCTACGTAGGCCGGAGTAGATTAAAAAGGATTCAAGGGGATTACAGATGGGGGAGATTTACAGTACAAACTCACTGAATGTAGACCAGGTGGAAATAAATATTTCACAATGGTATTTATCAAAGAAAAAGGGACGGCAAAGGAAGATCTACCATTGCAAGAAAACTGAAAGGCGATCTACAAAGAAAGTTTTGCCTTTTTTGCCGAATCAGTAATATAAAAAATATATATTTTGATATCGTCGATCTGAATAAATGGATTACTGAAAATGTTACTCAAAGTTTATTTTGCTTTTCTTTTCATATGTAGAAAACATTCTTGACATGTGTAAAAAATCAGAACCTTTTAAACTAATGATCAAATATTATGTCTTACGCTGGAACAAGTAAAAAATACTTATCCAGAATATTTTATTTTTTGTTCATTTAAACAAAAGAAGGGACTTTTGAATGTTACAATTTTAAGTTTACGAATTCAAAATAATAGGTCTTACAAATGGTTGTATTCAATGAAATTACAGAATCGCAATCACTCGGCATAACAAGAGATGGTAATATTTTTTGTAGTATCGTTTACACCTGGATCGTTCGAATTCGCACTCGGCTGGGTTTTGCTATCAATCTCCCTCTGTCTATAGAGAACGATACCATTATTCTTTGCTTATGCACAGATAACTGCAAACCAATGAAGTTTACTTTTAATATTCAGAAAATTCTGGAAAAGCGATGCGTAAATTTGCTAACTTTAAGTCTAAAAAACCCAATGAGAATGTTCGAAAAATCGGAGAGCGGTGGTCCGAAGAACAAATCTAGCCGGAACACTCAAACCTCCCAGTTGATTGAAAACACTCATAAAACACCCAAGCAACCTGAAAAACGGAGGCAGACTCGCCTCTCGACACGTTGGGTTCAAATCCGCTCTGCGAAATTTGGGGTTCTGGGTGTTCCGTTCTCCATGACGGCAACTGCCAGTGTGCCATTGACTACCCCCGCCTGGGATATAGTCCGTATGTATGTACTGAAACATACTTACCTAACAAGTAATCAACGGATCTTGGATCCAATTTAGCTAGCTGCTCCTTAGTGTGTATGTACTGGGCCCTCAAACGCCGCCTTTTTTTCTCCCGAGCCCAATCCTCAGCCAGATTCCTTCCATCCAACCTCCTCCCTTCACGGTTTGGATGCTCAGGATCCGGCGTCACCGTTGGCAGAAAATGCCGTCTCCCACCCCCCATTATAACCTGAAACAGATAACTCAATAAGGAAATTGAAGCACAACAAAACATCGCGAACAAATGAAAAAAACAACATCTTAACAAAATTGGTTATTTTCTCCAAAAAATAGTCGCTCAGTTACTTCCTTCGAGGCCTTTGAAATGCTTTCAAACCTTTAGGCTCCTTTGATCTTTGAAGTAGTATTTGTCTACAATTAACGCGATTCTTCTGTGAACCGCTAAAAATACCCACATTTACACTCGTTGTTGTGTTATCAAATCACTAAATAATTAAAAAGTTCCTTTTTTTTATTTAGGTATGTTAGATCGGAATAGGGAATGAATGAGGTGTCCTGAGCTCAGTGGCGACATTGGATTGGCAACGCTACGAAAACCAGTTTGCGTAGTGAGATGGGTGGCCAGGGAGTCTAAAAAAGCGACATTAGACGTTTTATATTAAGATTCAGATATGTAACTGATCTGAATCATATTATAATAATCACAATATGATTCAGATCTGTTTAATACCTGAATCATATTAAATATGAATCATAGTTTGTTCATTATGATGATTCACCTAATAAGTTGCCGTTTTAAGATAAAGAATGAATCATTTATGATTCAGATATGAAACATCTAACGTCGCCTTTTTAGACCCCTAGACCACCACTGCCATGTACTACATCATTTTTGAACTCGTTTTCCCTCAGGTGAGCACGCTCATCTCGATCGTTTAATTGCTTCACATTTAATTGGAATTCTCTCTTATTTGTATGGAAATATTTCAAAGCCTCATGCGGCTTACTTCGTTCCACTACCACGATCACAGTAGCAGCAATATTATAGTACTTAAATGAGTTTTACAGAATGCCAAAATGATTTTTTCCTTCAAATATACTCGAGAAGTGTGAATGACGTTAAAACGCGCTCTCCTGGCATGTGTGGCTTATTAATGATTGGTGCGGTTGCTACCAATGATATTAAATTAAACAAGAGGTAGATAGGTTACTTGTGTCAAAAAAGTGGCACCCGAAATCAGAACGATCGTGTATCAGAGCAAAGCATTGACAGTGTTGACAGTTTGAGACGACACTGCGCAACATGTATCTCCGTTTACGCTATAGTAAATAATCATACTATCTTGTTCACATGGTCATATTATATAGGTACGTACGCCAGGGGTCAATTTTCGACTTCACATCAGTACTGACGTGACCTATTGATCTACCTTTTCTTTACTATAATATCATTGGTTGCAACTTATTAAGTAGATAAATTTCCCAATTCAGGATACCGATATTGCTCGCGTAGCGCTCGTTTTACACAATTCTTTTGTTTCAATATTATGCTACTCAATTCCACATGCCGAAGGATATTTCCATCACTTTTCAATGCTTTTGTTTTTTCAGTAATTTGCTATCCGTATCTTATTTCAAAGGTTTTGTACCGATCTCGACTGGGTGTTCAAATTGTATAACTATTTTAGGCATATTATCAAGAGAATTTTTGCCATCTTCAACTTCCCAGCAACATTTTAATGTTATGTTATGAATCTGCGTGAAGAATGATGGCAAGAGACCTCACAGTATGACTCAAATCCCCCTCATGAGTTCTCGCCTTGGCGTGGCGAGGGGGCTTAGTACCGGTGGCAGGGTGAACCGCCGGGAAGCGAAGAAAACATAGGCGTGGCAGTGTGGTGGACTTCCCACCCATCCGCTGCAGCCCTTAAGGGCGACACGTGGGATTGCGGGGCCAGGGGGGCCTGCAAGCGAACTAAGGCGGGTGCCAGCGGGCCGGAGTGCGGGGGTGCTCTGGCTTGCATTGCACGGCATCCACCGAGACGGCGAAAGTGCCTGCGTACTCCAGGCGCTTTCGTGGCCCCCCTTTGTTGGGGGGTCGGTTGGAGGAGGCCCCATTAGGGGCTAGCACTGGCGGCGAAGCAAAGCGGTTTTTCTTACGGTAGGATTCAGCTTCGCCGCCAAAGTGCCACGGTTGAGTGCCGTGGGGTTTTAGTGTGTAAGAATCCGACATAAACTCGTCTTCCATGAGGAGCGAGGACCGAGGTATCCATGAGGATTTCCCAACGAAAAAAAAGTATGATCCAAATGATCCGGAATGGGCGATGCTTAGTCTGGCATGCTCCCTAAGTACCTACATTTTCGTTCACTCTCACATTATGTTCTAGATTGGCGTCTAGGACAGGGATGGCTACTGATGCGGCTGCAGCAAAACCCCAAATATTTTTAAAACTCACTCTTGGATAATTTTAATTTTGTGTTGTTTATTGTTGGGACTTTTATTTATTTATTTATTTTTATTGCACATTTAAAATAAAAAAAAGACAAATGGCGGACTTAATGCCAAGAGGCATTCTCTACCAGTCAACCACATGGTCAAACAGAGAAATTAAGGCGGTGCACAAGATTAAGGTAAAAATTTGAATATATATAGATACAAAGTACTACTTAGCTAGGTAGGTAATTTTAGCTCATGAGAGCAGCTTTAAAGTTGATCACAGAGACAAAGAAGCTTATTTATGAGCAAGGAAAGACTCTTTCCTTGCTCATAAATAACTAAGTGGACCTTCAACTTAATAGTTATATTCATAGTCAAATATTAGCTTTTTTCATTTACTTATATTTTTTTATAATTAAAGAATTACGTCAAAATTTATACCCGTATGTATGTACATATCATTGAACTGCGGTGATGTCAAAAACCCTGAATACTGGGACGTATCGACATGCAAGATAGGAATTATTAATTAGCTTCAACATCCTAAGATAACCATACCCTCGCTCATCCCTCAACGGGATGAGTTAGACTCGCATTTGGAAGGCTGGTTCAATGTGGCTCTAGACCGCAGTCAGTGGATGAGGGGTAGGGAGGCCTTTGCTCAGCAGTGGGATAGCGCAGGCTCATTATAATAATAATCCTAAATACTTACATTTATACTTCTCCCAGGCTCGTTCTCCACTAGCTGCATAGCGATATCCTTGCAGTCCTTCCGCACGGTGGGGGGTACTCTGCTGTCGTCCTCCCAGTACCGCGACGGCGCGTGCGCATATAACGCGGCGGGCGTTGCGTGCGTGATCCGCGCAGTGGTCACTATGCCACTCGACTTACCTGAGGGTAGAGTTGGGGATTATTCAATAAGATAAGATAAGATATACTACAGTAAACTGAGAACAGTAAAATATCTACATACAAACATTCCGCTCTCGGTTTGAATGTGGGCGTGCGCATCGCGCCGGCACGCGATTTCACGCACACGATAGCATAAAATATGGGGGAATATGGTGGCGACAGTACGTACGTGCTGTACCGCGTGTCAGTGAGCACGCTAGGATAATAACTCGGCGGGCGGCCTTAGATAATTTACTGTTATGTTTACTGTGGATATACTTTATTGCACAAAGGAAACAAATAACACAACGATGCTTAAAGATATTTGGAATGTGCAATACAGGCGGTCTTATTGTTTTTAAATGCTTCTAAATGATAATTAAATTGGCAAACACATCAACAGTGTATGGAAAACATAGAAAAAGAAACGATTCAGGGGTCTTTATCTCAAAACCATAGCTCATATCAGACAATCACAACATTTCAATTATTAAATTCTAACATTCTAGAAATACCAAATCCAAAATCAGCTCTTGAGTTGCCCTTTAAACGGAAAATTGAGTTAAATTAAGGATAATATTAAGTTAAATTAAGGTAATTTGGTAAACTTAAACTAAATTAAAATAGCAAGTGAGAAACCTTGATGAACAAAACTATGATTCACCACTTAAAGAAATAAATTAATAATCTCAAATCGGCATTTGTTTTTGCTGCGCGCAACACAAGAAATGTGTGAAGAAAGGTTGACGCGTACTTTTAGCAACAGTTTCAAAATTGGGTATTTTTGGATCGACACGCGTAATTAAAACAGTTATAAAAACAGAACTACATTTTCAAGCGGAATAAAAAAAGGTGGAGCGGCGTCGCTAACACGATGCATTGATTGGGCTTGGGTCTAGCTACCTTTGTTTTTAGTCATGTATCCAACACTATTCAGTGAATTTTGAAACACATCCTGATAACAATTTGGGTGACCAATTGAACAGCCGATTAAACATACCCACGACACCTTTTGTAACCATCAAAAGGGCTGAATTCGAATTAGTTCAAGTGATAATTTTTGGTAAAGGGACCCCAGGGTATAAGTAAATTGAAGGCAGTGGGCGAAGTCCAAAGCGTTGGAGTAGAAAATTCCTAAAATAGGGACTATTTGACATTAAGTGGTATGAAATCACGCGTAAGGTGAAGGCATGTAACCCAAGTGTTGGAGTTACCTAACAGCTAACAACGGACACCTCGGTGAGAGGAATGGAGTGGGGAATAGGATGTCGTAAAGTTTGCAGAACTTTGAGACTGTAAAGCCACGGGAACATTTGATAGGACGCTTCAACGCTGGGACAACTTGTGGGAGCCTCAAGCAGAGCCTGGGAAAATGGGTGAAGAGGTCCACAACATGCGGACCGATCACCCGGCGTACTGCCAGTGTCCCCAATCGGAAATAATAATACACACTTTTACCCTTGGAATACCTGAATTCAGCTGTGGACGTCTTATACTCGTATCTGTGAATGATGTAGATAGGTACCCTTTTTTGAAGAAGATAAAACTGTAATACTTATAGGCTACCTCAGCCAAAACTTGAATGGATAATTATTATACGACAGGACCAGTGTAGTAATGGTTCTAAAATAGAAGCAGCATTGTCTCTGAATCACAATGTTCATTAGCTTTGCATTTTAGGAATAACCAAACAAAGCTGAAACCCAAATGTAGAAACAATATTGACGAACCACATTTGAAACTTTCAGGAGTAACGTAGCTACTTCCACATTCGGTTGCTGCTGTGAGCAAACTACTTAACGTGCGTACATTAGAGCGCATCCCAAGTGAAGCCTGGGTTGGTTGCTATGCAATCCAAATTTTAAACCCATTAACGTTGTTCATTTAAATTAACGTTAGCTTTTAATACATTAGCTGTTCAAGCAAATATCAGTAATGTATTTCAGGGAAGGTGTAAAGTCAATTTGTGGCATAACCTGCAATATGTTCTTTCACTTGGAAAGGACGCCATGTTTGTTTACCAAAGGAAGAAGAAGGTAATTTGGTAATCTATCTAGATTTAGCATTTCACTTTATCTAAAAAACTATATCTGAAGTCTAAAACCAACTACCACAAATATACAAGGCGTCCCACGGCCATGCCACATGGAGGGAAAGTACCTTAAATAATAATAATCTTTACTTTTTCAAATATTGTAGATAGAACATTTTACTGAAAGAAGACATTATTTTAATTTCAAAAACAATTTTAACTGATTTTTGAATTATTACACGTTTGAACCGGGAAAAAAACCCGCTACACGAAAAACAAATCACCCTGTAGCTTTATCATACCGATCGAAAGGGTTCATCAGAAGGATTACTTTTTGCTAAATAACATAGCGTCAGAAATGAAAGGAAGACCATGAAAATCTAGGAACGACTTTTGGTTAGAAATACTAAAAGCTAATCGGACACAAATTGTGTCTCTGCCTGCTCAAAAGGTGATTGAGTTCATATTAATTCCGTCCATGTTTAGGATTGCGCTGCGCCTTATAATTGACACTTTTTGACCTAAGTACCCGTCGATATTTTAAAAAGCCTATAACTTAAAATCTAACATGTTTAGATGTCATATAAGCGTCAGCCTTCACAATGGCACTGCGCCCGTCACGACACGGGACTATCAGCCCACACCCTCATTCGAATGTCAGGATGTCAGGCGTTCCACAGAACATGGGCATTATTACGTTTCCCACATAAATCTTTCGAAGCCACGTTTAACTTTAGTTACATGTCGCAACGTGTGTAGATTGATTAATTTTTAAATGGTTTTGGACAGCTATGAAAAATAAATTGAATATGAATGTGGCGTTTTCAGAAATGTTTATCGTGAAAACAGTGATGTTATTTAAAAATAATGTTTACTTAATTTCGTTGTGTCTGACTTAACACAGCAAAATATGCTGTAATTCTCTAATATTATTGTATTCGTTTTTCTAACGATCATCCGTTGCATAAAATCAAGTTTGTGTTTGCGAATTTTATTGTTTGTGAATAATAATTTGGCAAATTTGGTGAAATGAAGAATCGTGTTGGTTTCAAGATTTTCCTTTTAAAGTTATATATTTAATAAGAAAAAAAACACTCCTGCAGAGAATATTCGCAAACGCTTGCGGTCAGTAATTACCGTCCTTCAAACCCTTTGTTCAAGGTAGATTGCCTGAGTATGTAAATATGAGTATCGCCTTATCGAGTGGTTATTTATGGATCTGAACTCGACTATCAAAATATGCAACTTTATGAATCTTTGCGAACCTTTAAAATTATTTTGGAGAATCATGAACGGTTCTTGTGTCTATTGAAGAAACTTTTTTGGACTTAGAGAGACTTACCAGCTTCATGCACCCAGTCTATGAGTGAAGTGACTTTCGAGGTGATGGTGGATGAGCAGATGTTGAACCTGCCCCCGGCGTCTAGCCCAAGAGTCTCGTAGCGTGCCTTCACGCCACACAGCAGAGCTGTGGCACAGGCAGATGACTCGCCAGTTTGGGCGTCTATGTTGTATGTCTGTTGAGAAAAATAGTGATGTCAACATTGATATAAACAAAAAAAGAAAGATACGTTATGTTCATACTACGCGAATCCGAAAACTGGCACATGACATTGACGTATGAATGACGTGCACGCAAACCAGTCGCTATCATATTGGCTTGCAAACAGGTCCATTGGACCTGTTTTAAGGTGGCCACTTTTGGTACGATGATGACCAATCGTCCTCTTTTTGTTTTTAACAATGATGTCAACGAAAAAGTAGTTTTTGATTTATTTGCGCGAAAGGCAAGTTAGCAATTAAACAATTTTTGAATATTTTTAGATTTACAGTTGCAATGCCAGATTACCGAATTCAAAAACCAAATTTAATCATTGATGATAGCCACCCGGTAAGATGTTTGATTTGGAACAAAATTATTGTACAAAAATATGTATGGCTAACACAGATGCAGAAAAGAACTGACTGTTTGAATTGTGCTTAACCAACGATCCAAATCAAATGATCGTGTTTAGTCTTAGCTTGTTTTTTGTTTGTTATGGGTTCGCTTAGTAATTCATCCCGTAAAACTCCTTTATCCAATAATACTGCTAAGCTTGTAAGCAAATAAGGCTACAAAGCTTAGTTAAACCAATAAAACACGTGAAATGTCTTCAACTAATATTACATATACAAAAACAAACGTATTGGGTTCATTAAAAATATGCAAAAACCATTTGCAATGTTAACCTTAGAAACTTATAATCATAAAATACAGTCCTTCGAATATAAGACTATGTTGTCATTGGCAATATACAGTCAGCATCAAATTTATATAGTTCAGTATTTTGACATATTGGCTAAATAGCATCTTTATCATTTTTAAGACAAATTCAACAAGGTTCGAGTAAAGAAGTTCTAAGGTAATCATATTTATTTTAAAAGCTGATTGTACATTTTAACGTCTATTTTTTAGGAAATCAATATCAAACAGCTTCCTAATCTCGTGTCAGTCATCGACCGATTTGGTTTAAAGGTTAAAATGACAGTATGATATTTATTCCCGTGTAATATTCGTTATTATTGACATCGATATTATTCAAGGTTAAATAATTATATCGATAGTTTGCCTTTTGATGTGCAACACTAAATAACAACTTGAGTTACGACCGCCATAGACAAATAATGTTCGATCAAACCTAGGAAGTACAACCTCTAAAATGCGGCCTACTTCGCTATTCCACGGTAGTTCCCCATTTTATTGCTCTATCTTGTGTGTTACAAACTGAATTTATATAAATTCTCGATTCTTTTATCAGTTTCAAATATATTATTTGCCAAGATAGTCTCAAGATCCTGCATCTGAAATTTGAATTCAATCTATCTTATCCGATCTGAAGTTTATCTACCTTAGCTGAATACGATTTTTAACTGTAAGGTTGTCCCACCGCCGGTGAGGAAGCGACTATTGGCTTTTTCCTTGCTCAAGAAACGTTCAATAGATGTGAGTATGTTTCCTGAAAACAAAAGTTATGCCTCAAATTAAAACTTACTTTATCGCTTTCTGTTTACATCAATCGGATGGCAAGGCGCTTTCTATTAGTTGGTCGATAAGCCACAAAACTAGAGTCCAAGATTATCACTCGCCATGATCGCTTGGAGGTCAGAACTTAAGCCAAAACCAGCTAGCCGTCATTTTGATACAGTGAGGTGAGTAATCTTACTCGCAAACTGCTTATGGGGCCCAGCGACAAAACTATCAGAACTAGACATTCAATTCGCGCTGCTTGCCAACTCGTTTCAAGTTTCTAGCGCGACTTTTCATTTATCGTCGGCGGTGGGCCTAATGTTTGTGAATACAAAGTTAAACATACTGTTATTTTTAGAATAAGACTTTTTTCTTGTTTTGTTGTTAAGGTTAAAAAAAAATGAAAAATATTTATCTACATATTTCTTCAAACTTTCATGGTCACTAACACTTAAATCGTTAAAAACGGGATTGCTACCATGTTGCTTGTAACAGTGCCGAAATATCGGAAACTCGAAACAAAAAAGGTACATGGTAGCAATTCCGTTTTTAACTATTTAAATCTATTAACATCATAGTGATCGTAGCTAAATCAAGGTCGCTCGTCTAGAGGTAGGAACCTCATGGTTTGATTTTGGCCGTCCAAATGATTACATAGAGTCCAAAAAAGTTCATAATGTTGATCTCAGCTATAATAATATTATGCAGCCTCAACTTGATTCTCAATTGCATAAATAGACTATCTTCTGTTTTGAAAAAAGCAAAAAATATAAATACAAACATTGAAAAAATAATTTAATTTGACACGGAAAATAATTACGGTCCAATGATTTCTGTGAAATCTAATATTCATGAAATTTCAAACACCATCCGAAGTTAAGAGTTAATTAAAACGATCTTAAGGTTAGGAATTCCAAGAAGCTTGAGTCTAATACAATTTACGGAACAATGATTTTGTTTGTCATGATCCTACATAACTTATTTGTCCCTTGGGTGGTTTGTCTTTGTTTATGAATAATTTATAAAGTTTTCTGGTAATAAAACGTGTAAACTGGTATTTAATTTAGTTTCACAGCTTGGCTTGGATATTTATTCGACTCTGAATTTAAAGGCGTATTCTTGTTTATTTATTCATATTATTTCTTACTCGAAAAGAGTGTTAAAGACTGCCAAATTACCAAGATGACAATAATATAACTAACTCTTGTGAGAACGAGTAGAGCTTCGCGGTATAAGTCTTCGTGAAATGCTTCTGAAATATAAATAACATTATAAAAACATATTTTAACAGAATGCAAAAAATATCACTATACGGTTGTGCCTTCTAAAACTAAGGCACAGTGAAAGTATTTATATTGTTAAACAAACCTTAGCCAAGGCCACAGCTGGGAAGGTGTCCCACGCCAGATCAGTATCCTCTCCGGTCTGCCCGCGACGCTGCCCTCGCAGTATCCTTGCGGCGGTGGCCGTGGTCAAGCTCATCCCGTCTCCAACCACCAGGATTATGTTCCTGTGGGAAACATTGTACTTTACTTAACCATTGTTGACGATCGATTTGGTGTAACTGTTGAGAAGTCGGCTACAACATCAAAAGTCGCGGGTTCGATACCCGCACAGTACAAACATTTGTGTGCATGGACATGTCTGTTTGTATTGGTCTGGGTGTTTCCTATGTAAAATAAGTATGTATTTACAAAAGAAAAAGTATTTAAGTATGTTCATCCGTTGTCTAGTATCCCATAGAAACGGGCTTAGATTAGCTCACTTGGGGCTAGATGGCGCTGTGTGGAATAATGTCCAAGGATATTTATTTATTATTGTTAGTAAATGATTATAATAAGTCATGCGCCATTTGCAAACGCAAACTGCAATCGACACATTGATGTTCCCACGCTTCGAATTACTTTCATAGAGATTCATATAAACCAGTAGTGTCGCTTGGAGTTTTGGTGTTGCAGTTTGCGGTGTGTGGTCCATTGGAATTGTACCTTTATGATTGAAAAGGTAACAATGTTTCGCCTGTTTTTATAGTGTTTTAGTATTTTATTTGTGAAAATGCAACAAGACAGTTTAATAGGCAGTTTAAATATAATACAAAGTTTGGTTTACTGCAAAACATTGATTATTTGTTTAAGAAATATTTCAGATACCTAGCATTGCTAGAGCCCAGTATCGTAGTCGACGATCGATTAAAATAACATGACATAACATAAACGGCCTATATACGTCACACTGCTGGGCACAGGCCTCACCTAAACTATGAGGTGGATTGAGCCATACTCCAACACGCGGGCTTAGTGATGTGTATTTCTGGCATCTCCGTGCTTCGGAAGGCACGTTAAGCAGTTGGTCCCGCCAGACGTCGATTAAAAATAATGATTAAAAAATATTATATTCCATTCCGACTTCATAATAAATTTGTAAAAGTGCTTCAGAAACGTGCACATTTATCACGCTCCGAGTATTCATAACCAACATAAGTGGCTTGAATAAGGGTCCTTACGGGCAGGTTGTTTTTCCGCTGTCTTCTTAGAACGCGGCAGAATATAATTCAAATCACGGTCGGGTGAGACTGAGTTATTAACAATTACAAATTAATTAAAATTCAATCAACATAATTAGGCCACGTTAGCAAAAATTTTCATTAAGTTTTACATTAACAGTTCAGTTACATGAAATCCGTTTTTCAACAGAAGGTAATTCTGGAGCATATCATACTCGTATTTAAAGTTTACTTTATTAACAAAGACAGTTTAGTATCTGTTTATTACCAAAATTAAGAAAGTTTTTTTTTATACTAACTGTGTATTTCAAAATGCAAGATTTATTGATTAGATTGTTTTCGTGTTTTGTCGTTGTAGTTGGCATATTTCCGTTTTTTGTCGTTGTAGTTGGCACAGTTTTTTTAGCACCAAAAAATTAGAGTCATTTCGTGCAAACTCACAAAACTTTTTAGTTAATTCGTACTGTACCATAAAATGAGCAAGTTAAATTGGAGTAAACTTGGACCGTCTGATAAATTCCTAAATTGGTGCCTTGTCGAACAATTGGGCAGGTAACTTGTGTGCGGCCCAGAGGGCAGAGGGTCGGAGGCAATGTTTGTTAATCATTACCCTCCTGACTTGTTAGGCCATACCCTGAATAATTGGATTACGTCTTGAACTTGCCTCCTTATGAAAAACGATAAAGTAACAATCTTACTTTAGCGAAGGAGATTTGTTAGTTTTTAAACTTTAAACAAGGGAAACTGAATGTTTAAGTACATACAGTTTTCTTATACGAGTACCATCCTCTACTTTCTATCACCGGACCACTAGATGCCGTGAGGGACTTTCCGGCTGTCTGGATTAAACGGTTTGCTGCTTCCTTTCTGGTCGGTAGCACTCAGGAATGGAACACTCTCCCTGCGTCTTTATTTCCGGAAACCTACAAGCTTGCTTGGAGTTTTAAAGCAAGAGTGAATAATCATTTTTTGGGTAAGGGTATTCCATTAAGCGTCAAAGCAAACCCATTTTTAATTTAGAAAACATTAGAGCGCGAAAAATGTATGGTAATTTGGAGAAATACCTCCAAGAATGAAGCAATCAAATAGCCCATACCCATTGTACCATATAAATGTCTATTATTAAGTATTTTTTGAATGTTAATTAGATTTGACGATTTAAAAGTACTTTGCCACAGGTCTATTTAAATAAAGCCATTTTCATTTTTTTATAATAAGACGCAAGGTAAATAGAAGCATAGTCTGGTAAAAGGGGCAAGGTTGAGGTGAGCATAGATTGACTACAACTAATCGGTCATTGTAAGAATATATAAGCAAAGCCTTATTAGTTCAGCACGTTTTGAGACCGCTGATGATGTTTTGAGAAAACTAGTTCCTATAAGCATAATTTGTTGTTTTTGTCCTGTAATCATTGACTTAAAATCCCTAGTGGATACCAAGCGTTTAGGTTTAATCTAGCAAACAAGACTAAGGCCGGATCTCATTACTATTCTTGCCTCGACCGGTTAGCACCTTAGCTCATGTAGGTTCAATTTATTTTAGGGTAAAACGTGTAACAGCCGACGTATTTTACTTCCACTTCTATTTTTATAGAAGAAATATTGTATTTTGCTACCACGAAAATTGCCTTGTTATTTGAAACGAGAAAAATATGTTCCTGTTACAATTTTTATTCCTTTCAAGAAATAGGTCTCAGTATTGTAGATCCCCATTTCTTGTTTTGATTTGGGGAGTATTTCAACCCTGGTAGTGGGCGCTGGTTTTTCAATTTCAGTTTTATTACAGATACACTATTTTACTAACAAACATAAGTTCAGGTTTCAATCAATTTTCATTGGATAGGAACTGGTCACCTTGCAAGTGAAAAATTTTTATTGCACCAATAAAATATTAAAACACTTTTTTTTAACATTGCCTAGTTTAGATAGTACTTACACTTCAACTAACAATTTTTCTGTCAAACAGCGACGGTGATGATACACAACACAATCTTATCATGAAACAACTGCTCAAGATAATGAAAAACCCTAAAATAGGTGAGACATTTTGCATAAAGTCTTTAAACTTAAAGAAGACCAGTCCTTTTGCAGGAGTATAGGTACTATACTACTATATTACTGCAATAACTGCCCAAGGTAGGTACCTTGGGCAGCTATTGCAGTTGTGTAGACACAACTTTGAGAGGGAAGCTTCGTCGAGTCCTCTCGTCGCCTGTACCACAATGGCGGAAAACTAAGGTTTTTAACCAGTGTGTTCTACCCGTCATGACAAACGAAGCCGAAACGTGGAACTCACAATGCGGTTGATGCAAAAGTTCAAGGTCGCCCAGCAAGCTATGGAGAGTTATGCTCGGGGTTTAATGAAAGACAAAATCCAAAATGAGGTTATCAGACAGAGAACCAGAGTCATCGACACAGCTCTCAGAATAGTCATCGACACAGCTCTCAGAATAAGTGAACTAGAGTGGCAGTAGGCTGGCCACATTGGCCGTAGAACGGATAACCGTTGAGGTGAGCGCGTTCTAGAGTAGAGACCATGATTCGCGGCAAGCGTAGTTTGGGATGCCCACTGGCTGCTGGCAGGAGATGAGATGGATGCGTCTAGCTGAAGATAGGGCGTGACAGCGTGCACTAGGAGAGAGTCCTACGTGCAACAGTGGAACGTCATAGGCTGTTAATGATAATGATGATTATAAACCTGTGCGAAATGTTGTACTACCCTATTTTTGTGTTCTACTCTATTCACGCAGTAGTTACGTAAAATATTAAGCTTACACAGTAAATACAGATGGCAAATAGCGTTGTCACAAACAGTCTTTCTCAGATTTTGATCTTCAACCAAGAAATTATGAGTGAATTCAAACCGTCTTAATCGGACATGGTTTGTGTTTTAAGCGTGGCATATTCTACTGTTACAGTTAAAAACTTCATTGCTTAATCTCCCTTCCTCATGACTGAATTTTTTTGTCGGTTGAGAATTTAATCCTAGAATTAAGGCGCGATACCAGGAAAACGGCTCTCGGGAAAACTAAAGTTTTATATGGAAAATATAAAGTATGAGGCACGAAAAAAATCGTCATAGTAGTCAAAGAGTTGCACAATCAGCTCAAACTTCCAGTATATGGATCAACTTACTAGATTAATGTGAAAAAAAATCAGAATATCCCTAAAAACGTGCAAAACGCACTCCCGTATTTCAAAAGTTTAGGCATCATATAAACTAACAACTTACGTGTTTTAAATAACGTGTAAAGATCAGATATCAAAGAAGCATTGCCAATCAGTTGTTTTTCATTGCTTTATTTCAGTTTTGTGCAAAAAATTCCCAAACATTCCGAATTTTTCGCTTGAAATCTCCATACAAATTACTATGGAGTGAGTGAAGTTTCTTTGATAGCTGTCCGCGCACCGTCGCAGCTCACTCCCCCCCATGTCCCCAAGGTGAGCGCACGTCGCTTTTGACGAAAATGACATTTATAATTACGCGGATAATTTACACGAAATAGGCGCACATAGGGTCTTTTGTTGAAAATAGTACAACTTTATTTTTTTCCTCCGTACTGTTTGTTCATATGCATTATGCATAATTTATCAAACGTATGATTTTATCATGATTCACCATGAGAGTTATATGGCAGGTTTATATTTATAAGTACACTTGATTAAAAGCTCTCTTGGGTTTGACAATTTCGTACTAGTTGCCATTTCATTTTCCTATTCTTTACGCAGTGACGTGCACTCACCCGGCGTCATGTGGAAGACTGACTTGCGGGACTGCGCAGACGGCTGTCAAAGAAACTTCACTCGTTCCATAGTAATTAGGATGGAGATCTCGAGCAAAAAAAATTAAAGTTTGCGTTTGCTTATACGAAACATAAATAGTTATTGCAATAGAACATAATGACAAGTTATTCGAAATGGAAACACACTTCACACCGGAACAGCTTTTACAATTGTACCAAGCACAAATTCGGTTGTGTATGGAGTACTTCTGCCACCTCTGGGATGGCTCTGCCAAGTATCAGCTGGATGCACTGGACTCAGTAGACCGAAGAGCCAGGAGACTGATAGGTGACGAGACGCTCGTTGGAACCAAACTCAAGTTTGGAGCATCGGTGTAGAGTTGCCTGTCTATCGGTTTTTTATAAGGTGTATTTCGGAGAGTGTGCGCAAGAACTTCATGACCTGATACCACCCTCTACTTTCTACTACCGGACCACAAGACGCCGCGAGGGCTTTCATCTCCATGTGGTCGACTTTCCAGCGGTCCGAACTAAGTGGTTTGGTGCTTCCTTTCTGGTCCGCACCGCTAAGGAGTGGAACGCCCTCCCTGTGTCTGTGTTTCCGGATACATACAACCTTGGTGTCTTCAAGGCAAAGGCAAGAGTGAATAGGCATTTTTTGGGTAAGCGTGGCTGGCAAGACTGAGGTCAAACGCAAACCCATTTTAAATTAAAAAAAAATGGATCAGATAGAACTTTGACATAAATATGAATTATCATATTTACGTCAGCCATGGAAAAATGGCAGTGCAAGCATTTTTATCTCTAACTGGCTATTTGCACACAGCTTTTCCCTGTAGTAATTTGAATGAACTATACGTCTGTATAGACGTTCTGTATAAACGTTCTAGAAAATATAATTAGCATCAACTATCATTTAGATAGTGAAAACTTATGTAAAAACAGACAGAAACTGTGTGAAAAGACTTCCTTTCATACTATGCTCTACTCGTAGATCAATTCCAGTAAGATGAGGATCACGGTGGATTCTGTATTAAATTCAGCGTAAAAAGCAAGAAATAGGATGGCCTCTACAGGAGACTAAAGGTATTACTCAAGTGTTATTATCTAAAATAAATTATCCACTAAAAGTGTCTCAACTGTTAACAACTGTTAAATTCCTCGTTTTAGTTAGTAACAAGATAGCTCCGTTTAATGCTTCTGGCAGCTTTTCATTACAAGTAAGACCAATTAATTAGTGGGTTCTTCTGCATGTTACTAGAAATGGCTCCGTGTATTGCTATATCATTTGCATTGGATGTAAGAAATATTTTGTGTTGATGATGATCGAACGGATAAACCAAGTTACAACTAAATCTCGATGGAATCGTCAAGTACCAGATATAACATTGAGCAAATAACGTGGTCTCGAGAATAGATTGCAAATAATAGTGTAAAAAAATAATTGGCAATAAATCGCTTGTTAGTATGTTTAATAAAATAAAATTTTTGGTTAGTTTCTTTTGTTTGCCCTATATCCTGAAATATATTGGGTGGCGAAATAAAAATATCTTTGGTGAACGCATCAAATGATTATCATGCCGCGATTTATAATAATAATAAATAAATAAATATCCCTGGACATTATTCCACACAGCGCCATCTAGCCCCAAGTGAGTTAATTATACTCCGTTTTTATGGGATACTAGACAACGGATAAACATACTCAAATACTTTTTCTTTTGTAAATACATACTTATTATACAAAGGAAACACCCAGACCAATACAAACAGACATGTTCATGCACACAAATGTTTGTACTGTGCGGGGGTCGAACCCGCGACCTTTGGTGTAGTAGCCGACTTCTAAACAATTACACCAAGACGGTCGTCCGGATTTATGCATTGCACGGCCCAACCACTGTGTGACCATAGCTGTCACGATCGCTTTCAAATTTGACAGATTTTCTCTCCGGCCGACCCCAGTAGCGAACCTTAATGTGGCTAGAGTTTTGTGTCCAACGCTTTGAGAGAATCGAACGACAAAGGAGACCGTGTAGAATGTATAGGATAGTGAGCCTTCCACTCGATCGGGCGCATTATATTGAACACTCTTCTTGGGAGGAGAAGGCAACTGCTGCTCAGCCACTGCAGCTGCTGGTAATGTGAATCAGGTACAAAATAATTGTATATAGGACCAAAATTATACATACTTTGCAACAGGATTTTTCTCGGCAGCGTATTGTAGGCGTTTCTGCAGAGTTTCTTGTGCTTGAGTGTACCAGTAGTGACGATCTGTACGAACAGAAAAAGAATTAAATTTACTTAATATTATCAACAACGTTATTTTCATTCGTTTAACTTTCATTAAATGAAGTTAATCTGAAAGCAACTACGTACTAATGATGGTCCTAAAAAAAACATTGTTTTTTTTTACTACTTGTGAGCATAGGCGTAACATAACGGTTGTGAATTGCCATTGAGTGCCTTCTTGACTTATGGTAATACGAACCATTAACCTGGACTAGTGGCCATTAAAATATGAGCAAATTATAAACTGTACTGCTAAAAACATTTCTCGATCATTTTGTTTGTATGTTTCTAGTTTACGTCGCGTGTGTCGGATCAAAATAATTAACATGACATCTATTTCGCGCCATTGTTTTAGTAAACTACCTAAATTTCCCAGAAATGAAACCAAAAGCCGAAGCTTAGCTGAAGGTACATTGTACGATGTATGTCGTTATTATTCATGATATTATAAACGCTAAGGAGCTTATGAGCAGAATTATTATAACGAATGGCTGTAATAACAGAATAATAACCTGTAATTATGTTATTTTTAGAACATTATTTAGCAAAGTTACCAGTTTAGTCTAAGATTTCAAACCCGTCTAGTCTCAGACAATCTCGGAGAATCTACAAAGAAGAAGAAGTTGAAAAGTTAAGAATATAATATTTACTAAGCCATTTTTCTATCCAAATACCACAGTCATGGGAGAGAGACTAAATGAATATTTATTAATCGTTATATTAAAACGTTTACATTCAGTTACTCCTTTTCAAAATTATGTTCTTTGTTACTGATATTTCTGTTTGTCTTGGCAACGATTCAAAATATACTACGTAGTTTTGACCCGCAGTCACACTCATACTTACTATGCTTACTATGTGATATTATATACTCTGTAACAATGTTCAAGTGTAAAGCACATCCCCTAACGCTTCCACCCATAAATAGAAGGTTCTATCGGCTCCATTCAATAGATTTACTAGCAGTTGTGTAGTTTTGTTGGAAGGCGGGTAAGTATATTCATCTAGTTTTAAGTAAGAGCAATATATCTGATATATCCAGACTGGCCTGTTGGGTGCTTTAAGTAGAGATCCTAAATCGCTGAAGGTCTTGGAATTGATTTCCACTCACGAAAAACACTTCTGTGGGACAATAGTGTTTGTTTTATGTTCGGCTAATAATATCTGTTTTTAATAAGAAAAAAGAAAGTATTCTTTGTGAATTGTCACAGATATTAATTTATGTTTGTCACCCTCGAATTGAAAAACGTCATGCAACGAAGTTTGCAAATCAAAGAATGGTCTCTGATACCCATGGGAGTTCTACGTAGCGATGAAATAGGCTTCTGAAACTTATCAAAAAGACTAGCCCCATTCATAAATTACTCTTATTTGAAACGCACTGACTAACAATCGAGTCTATTTTATAATAGACTCGAAAACTTAACTTAAAAAACTAAAGGGGCTCAAGTGAGTGTCAAAAAGACTAAAAAAGACTACTTTGGGGTCAGGCAGCAGACATACAAGCAATTTTCGTTCTTCAGAAACGAGCTATTAGATCCATTTATAAGCTGCGACCACGGGCCACTCTTAGGGAACTTTTTAAGGAAATTGGTATTCTAACTGTAGCTTCGCAATATATTTACAATTGTATTGTCTTGGTAAGAAAAAATATCAATCTTTTCACCAAACACAGCGATATTCATGCTAAAAATACTAGGAATAAAGATAAAATTGCGCTACCATTTTTCAGATTGCAGAAAGTTTTAGGGTCATTTATGGGGCAAGGTGTACATTATTATAACAAAGTTCCGGAAGCGATTTGTAAGCTGCCATTACATAGATTTAAAAATCACATTAAAGCTACGTTGCTGAAAAAGGGATAATTACATCATGGATAGAAATGCTTGGGAATAAGCTCTCTGCTCCCGACGGAGTCTAATTAACTATTGTTATATCAACAATCATACTTAGGTTAAGACACTAACAATGTTTGTTTTGTTTTATATAGCTTCTCGTCGATGTACCTAAGAGTGTTATTCTTTTCATAAATTATGAATTTTATTGTGCTATCTTGTTCTAAGTTCTGTTGTAATATACTAACAATTATTGTAAAAAAGAGAAACAGTTGAAAAGAGTAACTGCTGAGTTTCTTGCCGGTTCTTCTCAGTACAGAAACAACTTTCCGATCCGGTGGTAGCATCACATTTATTTAAGTACAGTATATTTATGGTTTACATTTAATATTATGGTATTCATGTCTATTATTAAGTATGTTTTTTTGGTTAATTAGATTTGACGATTTAAAAGTACTCTGTAACAGGTCTATTTAAATAAAGCTATTTTTGATTTTGATTTTTGATTTTAAAAGACGTAAATGACTCTAGGTTTTTGCAAAAGTACTTGCGTTAGAGGTTTTAAAGACTTATCTAGTCTCATGACTGATACAAGTCTGGTCTCTTTAAAAGCCTTGAAAGCATTGAGTTCTTACAAAACTGACTATTACAACCTGTGAAAAGCGTCAATAACAAACCCTGAACTGCTTATTTTGGGGTCAGGCAGGTGATCTTGAACAGCAGTATTAGACGTCGAATTCCCAGACAATATTCATTTATGAATTTACATACATACATACCCTCACGACCATATTCCTAAGGGGTTAGTCAGAGGCACACCGGTTGTTGCCGTCATGGTGAACGGAACATTTAGAAGCAAACATTTCGTCGAAGGAATTTGAACCCAACGTGATAAGGGGCGAGCCTACCGCCGTTATCTGGGTTGCTTTCTTAACAGTGTTTTCCATCACCGGAGTAATAGCCGCAAATTGTACAATGAACACAAAGTAGGTGTGATCCGGTCAGATTTGATCTCGGGACCATCGGGTTCTGAGCCAGAGTGGGCCAACCACTGGGCCACGACGCTCTCTTCATGATCGTCTCAATTTATGAATTTATCTCACCATAAGTTTCTTTGACCTCAGCCTTCTGCGGCGTCGGAGACAGTACACCTGTACTGATGGTGGCCATCATGATCACCACGCAGCACCAAGCACTCATGGTTCGCTAGCCTCATCGGTGCTGCTAATCACTGAGCTGTGACGTCAAAACTAACTTTATAGTCATACCACTACTGCCACTGTTTTCTAACATTGTCGTTCTCGTTGTACCTGTAACAAAGATTTTTGTTGTTAATATTATTAGTAACATTAACATACCCTCACGAGCACATCCCTAATGGGTTAGTCAGAGGCACACCGATTGTTACCGTCATGGTGAATGGAACATTCAGAAGCCCACATGTCGCCGAGGGAATTGGAACCCTACGTAGTAAGGGGCGAGCCTACCGCCGTTATCTGGGTTACTTGGGTTTCATATCAGTATTGTAAAATGAACACAAAGTAGGTCTGTTCCGGCGAGATTAAAATTTGATCTCGGTACCATCTGGTTCCGAGCCAAAGTGTTTTAACCTCTGGGCCACTACGCGCTCAAATTTATTATTATTTAAATAGGTTTTTAAACTTTCTTGTTGCATTTTTTTACTATATAAACACTAACTAACACTTGAGTCCGCTCGTGACCACAAACAGGTAAAATAGTAGTTTTTACCGTAGTTTATATGTTGCAGAAAACCCGGTTATTTAGTGTTTATTATTATTTAGTTAGTTAGAATTTATGCAGTTATTAGTTGTTTCATAATTTTTCTTGTTTTATGAAAATAGGTAATGTAAAAGTAGAATTTCTAACCACAGAGTATGTATAGTCTTTCAATATATTTCTACGTTTTTGCCATATCTAATTGCATTAAGTTTAATCGGTTTTGTTCATTTTCTTTCAGGTACAACTTTGAGACGGTTTCATCTCAAATATGACTTCACTTGGCAATACCACACCAATGGAATTTACCCAAGGACTGTCAAGGATAATTTTCTGGAAACAATATTTTTTTATAGAGAGCAATTTGGCCAAAAGTTGACAACACGATTTGCTTTGAAACGACAAACAACCATTCTGAAGGAAAACATATTCACATACTTAAGGAAATATTACGACAGAGATGAAAGAAAAAGTTTAATTTTGTGGACTTTATGCTTGAAGCAATTTATGGAGCAAATCGGTTGTTTTCTCCAAGTTACGTTTCCAGGAAACGCTGAATACGGAACGAAATATTGTTATAGGTAGAAACCCAAATATGTTCGAAGATTATCGTAAATTATTTTTCGGTCAAAGTTCATGCATAGGGATCATGAATTTATAGGTTCACCGTTAGTTCAAATGTTGTTTTAGTCCCTTTTAACCCTTTGTTTACTACGGGGGGTATTACACTACGTAATATTACCCAACCAATAAAATTAGACAAGCTTGTAGTAATAGTACATTGTTATCCTAGGGGTGAAAGTAACTTATTTAGTCCCGAGACGGGGTTTGGCGCCCGGAACGAAGTGAGGGCGCCAATAGTTCGAGGGACTAAATAAGTCTTTAACCCGAGGTAAACACTGTGCTTTTCATTACAAATACGAGGAAAGTAAAAATAAAAACATGAATTAATTCATGAAGATCGAATTGCCGCTTTCCCGCCTATTTTGTTTGTTTTTTTTTCTGTGGCCGGTCCGCTATTCAGCCATTATTTTTTATTATCATCATTGGAAATATGCTAAATATTTTGCTCAAAGCTAAGTTATGATAAATAAATTGTTGTAACTTAATTATAATAAAGTTATTTAATAAATATATATTCTCTAATCAATACTTAACTTTAAATTATTTCAATTTTACATCGTGGCTGTATAGAAAGTTGGAACATGGTTCAATAGTTAAGTGAAAAAGAACTAGTTTTTTTTTAAATAATATGACAGCTGTCAGTTGAAAGTGATTCTCCCTAGGGATGAAAAGTATTACTTTCAGCCCGCTTCTCAGATCAGTAATGACATACTTTCAGAGTATGAGTAATGAAAAACATTATTGTATATTTCCCGCCTGGGTGAAAATATTCACTGCACGTCATACTATTCCCGCTAAACCATTTTTTAAATGTGAAAAATAACATTAATCATTCAGTACCGAATTTCTCAGTATTAAAGCTTTTACTAAAATCATTTCAGTGGCTGAACTTTTTCATGAACAACTATTCACGAATATCAGACACGCAACTCGCGCCGTCCTGGCAACTTTTGTTGCGTGCATATTTTTATATTTCTTCAAAATATCTAAATTGTTATTTCAACTTATTAAGTTGGAAGTTAGATATGCCTAACATATTTTAGGTATACCTAAATTACTAAATATTCAAGGTAACTAACACATTTAACTCAATGAGAATAATATTTCACTATGCTGAACTTAGGTGCACCTTCTGTACTTCTGCTTAGCCTTATGGTTGACTGGCAGAGAATGCCTCATGGGCATTAAGTCCTCCTTTTGTACCATTCATTGCTGTGCAATAAAGAATAAATAGATAATAAATGAGAATAATATTGCCTTCAAGGACTAGACAAAAACAGGTAAAGTTGGTCGATTAGAAGAAACAAGAGACAAGTGTGTTCAAATGAAAAAATAAGAACTAACGTTAAATGGCCCGATGAAACAACAGTTACAGCCTTAGGGTTAACACCGGAGGCAGTTGCTAGTCCATTTTCAGCCGTAAATTTACGTGAAAATCAAACCGTGTAAGCGATACGGATATTGTGATGCTCTATGGTAACAAAAAGGGTAAAGGGTCTTGGAGTGGCGAAGCCTTTTGACACAGTTGTCTCTTTTCGCGGAGGTACTGAGTCTATTTTCAGAGATAACAATAGGTTTATATTTCCATTGTGTGTTAACGGAAGACAGAAGGAACTTTGCAAACTTACAGATTGAGTAATGATAAATATCTGAAAATGTTGATGGATGCAAACCACCTACGGAAGTACTCCTATTGATGTCTTATTCATTTTTATTGCTTTTTTTAAACAAAAACAGTTTATTTGTCAAATTTCTTCAAATTAGCTTTTTGAAATTACATAAGTATCTCGAAACGTCATGACTTTCAAAAAACTCTTTGAGATATCTTAAAAAGCAAGTCAGCAAAGGATAAGGCTTTTCACTAATGAAGTACGTGTTGGTATTTTCAAATTGTCGAAAAGAATCTTAAAAAAAATAAAAGCAAAATAAAAAAAGTAACTGAAATGCAATCAAACATCATTCATAGCTTGGATTTAGAAAAACCTTTACATAAATTTGATAGAAAAGAATGAGAAGAATCTTGTTGGTGATTCAAATAATTGCCTCGTTCTATCAAACAAATTACTGCTTACCATGGAACAAGAAGGTTTGACCGCAACGACTTCAAAGTCAAACTTGAGACTTATGGTTTTGTCTCCCTGTCTATAATGTTCAGACCTAAGCCCCTTTTAACAATATATTCCCAAGTTCTTATAATGAATTAAATTCACTAATTGTATTGCACGGTTATCTACTCCAATCATGAACCTACGTTAGAAATAACTCCAATTACGTGATTCAAACACCTGTATGTTTTTAATTGATTTATTTCAACACTTCGCTCGGAATGTTTAAATTATTTGCTGAAGATCTATTTTAGAAACGATTGAAGTAAGGTAAGAAATAATACTTTCCAATTTCATTGAAAGTATTTATGAAATACTCATAGATTTTTGAAGAATATAGCTCCTTACGGTTTAGGTGTTCACCCACACCGATACACACAGTAATTTACATTCATATAAAAATATTTCTAATGTACCGTGCTTGTATCTAACTAGCAACTTGCGGTGTGAGTAGTAGCCAACTTTGAACCATTACACCAAATTAGTTTTTGAAAAAAATGGATTGGGTTATTTTTACTTTAGCATTAGTGATTCTCATCCACAAAAGTAAAAGTAAAAAAGTAAACTTAGGTACTTTCCATTATTATTTTTAAGCTTATATTTGCCTCAGTTGAGATGAAAAAGTATCTGAAAGTCTGTGGATGGCGTTTTTGCACTCCTCAATTAAAAGTTAGTTACCTACTATCGATCCAGTTTACCGTGATTTCTCAGATGTGTGCCGCTAAAATCTGCGTTATCCCCTAATAAAATAGCTTAAGAGGGGGCTATGTATCCGTATGATAGGTATATTACAATGTGACAGCTACAATATGTTTTTACTTTGGCTTGTTTGCCGCGCAATGATTTGAACTTTTTAATCCTTTCATTATTATACGCTTACAAACAAAGGAAATAAGAACTAAGTTTGTTAACTGGTACCTATTGAAAACCTAGTTTGAAAACTGGTAGGGCTATCAAAACTGTAGCAATGAAAACCGATCATTTTTGTATTTTTTTCAAAAGTAGAGATATCCCCCTTTCCTAAAACAAGGCTTCCAAACTAAATTGTTTTATTTCTTCTGGCGTCCAATTAACAACGGTGATAGTACGGAGGTTTTATTTCGCATGGTTGTGGCACAGTATACAGAGAACAGTAAAATATCTACATACAAACGTGCCGCTCTCGGTTTGAATGTGTGAGGGCGCATCGCGCGCCGTGTCGGCACGCGATTTCACGCACACGCTAGAATATAATAGGGGGGAATAAGGTGGCGGCAGTCCGTAAGGGCTGTGCCGCGTTACTGTGGGCACGCTAGGCTAATAACTCGGCGGGCGGCCTTAGATAACCTACTGTTTATACTGTGGTTGTGGCTATTTTATTCCTACATGGTAACAATTCATAATTGCTATGCCGTGCCCCCAAATAGAAAAATAAAGTCGTTGCCGGTAATTGCAATCGCTCGAGTTTGCTACCAGTAATGAATAGTATAAGTATAGAACATTTTCTTTCGAATGCACCAATATAAAATGAAAATTCATTCGTGAAAATAATCCTTACTTGAAAATACCTAACCTAACTTCAAGATCCTTTGAGCTATTTATTTGCTTTGAACGTAACTTTCAAGAATTTTCAGATTCAGATGGATCAAACTTAGGGTAGGCCAAAGTATTCTGAGCTCGCGCTTCAGTTCTCTTGTCGTAAGTCTGAAAGTTATGCCAAAAAACTTTGAATGAAAACTTGTTAAAAAAAAAAGAATATTTTTCATCACATTAATTAGGATATTAGCTATAAAAATAATAATTGATGATTAAACGAACTTACCTTAAGTGAAGTTCTATCATAATTATATGAGTCGCTGCATCCGAAGGGATTTTATCACAAGGTAGTACATTTCTTCATGTACCAGGCATCAACACGTTTTAGAGCTGGTATCACTGAAACAGAAACAAAAAAACAAATTCCCTCCCTACGGTACGTCGCTCTGACAGGTGACAAGTTCATCATTCTTTTAGAGACAGATTTCCCTAAAGTTACTCGGGTCAGTTACCAAAGGGTATGATGGTAACTATGGGTAGGGTGGGAGCTAAAATCCCTTCGGATGCAGCGACTCATATAATTATGATAGAACTTCACTTAAGGTAAGTTCGTTTAATCATCAATTATACTTCGTCGCTGCATCCTCGGGATTTTATCACAAGGTAGATGTTTAGAGGTCTAGGGAAATCAATATCAAGGATTTACTAAATTGAATTTGATACCAAATTTTATTTTTGATGAGAGATAGGTAACGTTCATTATAATTTTACCTGTTTACTATAAAAACGCGATAAAATTAAGGACCAATGACCAAAAGTCAAAAGATCATCGCAGCTTCAGTATTATGTTCCGAGACGAATATATATTAAGATAACTTCATGTTATAAATATGCTTTGCATAATAATTAATATTCATTTAAGCAATGTTAATTAAAAAAACTTAATGGTAACTGTATGAACTCTGCTGTTACCACACACAAGAACAGGTATACATATACCACCCCATAATAAAACCTAATTTACTCGAATATTTAATCCATAGTAAATTCGGGATCAAAGAACGACGTCTATTGAAACAGATTAGCAGCTTGAGCTGCAACTTTTCCGTTAATATTTTCGTAATAAATGTAAAGTAAGGTGGTACATAGTTATATACAAGTACACTGGGCAGTGGTTTATTACAACAATTTAAATGCCCAGCATTATATGTGCTCGTTGTGTGGGTGACACATAATTAGTCACCTAACTTAATTCAACTAAAGCTGTTGTTTGGAAAACCTATTCCCAAATAGAACCCAACGGCAGTGGGTACTAAAGTAAGTTAGTTAGTAACTTACTCTCCTAGTTTTTGCTAATAATATTTCTTAATGTAAGTATGTTGTCTACTGCACAGAGTAAGCAGACTTTAGAATCCGAAAGAATAATAACCTAGGCATAATAAGCTTTAGTTTTTATTATTTTTCTTAAGAGTTTCTATGACTCTCATTGATTGAAATGTCCTTCCAAGATAGAAACTACACATGACCTAGTCAATGCATCTGGCCTATGTTTTTAATCTAATAACCTAACTGAGGTATTATTACTTAGGTAATTTATGCCACTCTGGTGAAAGCTGGGGCGTTTTGTAAGGATGAGACGTCTTAATATTCTTTATGACAATGTTTTCGTGAGTGGAAATCGTCTATTTTTAACTATCGCTATGCGAATACTATCCGTAACACTGTAAGTAGGTAGGTACCTACAGTTCCCTGTTGGTACAGTTAAGGTTAGAATTGCATTACGATATTCTACTGACTTCTCTCCTTAAATCTTCTTACTGTGAATTTCTTATTGAATGACAAATCTTGTTTGGCTTGGTACACTACTAAAGTGTAAACTAATAAAAGAGCTGTTGCTTATGCGAAGGTGTTATTTTTCATTCCATTATTATTGTGATTTCAGTCCTATTCTCACGAAAAACTTAACTTATAACCTATTTCGGTCATTTTAAAATGAAAGACCACGATGTCTTCTACTCGTGAGAGTGTGCAACAAATCCTTAATGGTAGGTCACCTACCTACATAATATCAAATACTAAAACTATTAAATTGTTATTTAGCATCTGATTGCAATTAATTTCTTAATCAACAAACCTTGCCAGATGCGAACAATAAAAGCTAAAACTACTTCCTATAAATTGGTAATCTGCAAATTATTCCCAAACATTTTTGTCTTTAGGTACATGCTGTCAGAGTATCTGCAAATGACTAAGTACTAGTCTTACTGAAATCGAGACAAGATAAACATCTTTTTCCAATACATTTTCTGTATTCAGAAATGCGATCAATGTGAGATGGTTTTAGTTCAATTTATAACTTTTAATCCCAAGTCAAAATCAGTCATGGCTTGGATATGGTTATCAACTATACCGAATCGAGGTACTAAATCAAGCCTACATTACAAGTTGTGCCTATTGAACTTGGCTAAAACAGCAGATATACCTTTAAAAATCATCTACTCAATCGTTAAATGACAAATTTAACGCTTGCTAAATTATGAGTAGTCACTAATGTTTGCTAAACGGCAAAAGTGTAGCATTTTGCATATAAAAGAAATCCGCGTGCGTAGCACACCACTCAACAACAAGTAAATCAAGTAGATACATGTATGCATATACATTTAAAAGACGGCTGTGTTTATGTACTTACACCATTTTTAAGTGTTGTTATTCAACATGTTATTGTTAAACGCGTGGCTGCATTAAATACTGTGTTAATTATTAGGTGGATTAGGTTTATCGCTTCATAAGAATAAACTATTAATAATAAAGAATTTAAGTGTCTCTTCAATTCATGTTGTTTCAAATGCCTTTGCTTATTTATTATATTAAAATAAACTACTATATAAAAATAAGTCGGGTTTTCCTTTCTGACGCCATAACGCATATTCGTTAGAAAGGTCCCGCGCTCCGTGAGGTTTATAGCAAAGAAAATTCAGCAAAATTTCAACAGAAAAGCGGAAAAATCTTTTTTCACATACAGCTAAGGCCACGCGGACGAAGTCGCGGGCGGCTGCTAGTCATAGATAATTATTTCTTGAATAAGAAAGGAAATTTCGGAAAACTTAAATGGGTTCTCTGCCACCAGGTAAGGTTATCAAACCATCAGCAAGGTAATTACCAGAAAAATACTGGTAAGGCTAGGTTGTTTAATACACACCTGACTTTTCATAATCACTATAAAAATACTTTTCATTTCATTTTATGTTTTATTTTATTTCATTTCATTTTATTTCATTTCATTTTATTTCATTTCATTTTATTTCATTTTATTTTATTTCATTTCATGGGCCATTCACGGATTGAATATAGGCCCTTAATTCAGATATTGCGATATCGTTACCGTCATGTTGACTCACGGCCAACTCCCAGGTTTGTTCCTTATGTACAGATCAAGCTATTAAGTCTCAAATTTGAGATCATTTTTCTGTATTTATATGCCTTCGTGATGACTCGCGGCCAACCCCCAGGTTTTTATTATACCTTCGTGATGACTCTCGGCCAACCCCCAGGTTTTTACAATACCTTCGTGATGACTCTCGGCCAACCCCCAGGTTTTTTAAGAAGTAAATAAATAAAAATCTTTTATTTCAGGTATTTTTCTAGCCCATAATAATTTATGACAACACATAATAAATAAAATAGCATTATATTACATTAATGCATTATATTTTAATGCCTTCGTGATGACTCTCGGCAAAGATTACACCTTATGATTTTAGCACTTCACTTTTCACCTATAAGTATTTTAATTAGGCACCGGTACTCACCGGGATGATTATGGGCGTCGGCCTCTAATTACATAGCTAATTGAATACTTCATTCTGCTAAATCCGCATTGGATTGTCATTTTCTTATATATAAAGCATATTTTCTGAACTTCGTGGGCAGCAAGCCTACGTGAGTGGTTATCCCGTGGTAACACGGGTGTTGCCTTCATCATATTATGAATATTGTAAACGGTAACCACGAAGTGGTATCAAATGTATTTAAATATAAATTTTATAGCAACTAGAGTAAGTTATGATGTTAGCCATAGCTATATAGCTACTCAGATGTGTCTGTGTAGTAGCAAAATGAAACATTATTTCAATGTCAGGTACTATCTACCATTACTAAAACTTATTCTTAGTCTGCAGTTTTCAATTGAAATTACAAATTCTTGAAGTTTTTAGGTACTAGTGTACATAAAAAGAAAGGTTTTTGTTATGCAAGGATAGCACAAAATAACTTACAGTTTGGTCTTCGATTTGATTTTCACCTTAAAATGCTTTCGAAACTTAGCATTCTAAGTTTCGAAACCACACTCGCGTTGTGGGCCTGGCCGTGCTCTCGTTACGGGACGTCCTCTTGGACAGGAATAAACAGGAACCTTTATTCTGCTTGGCTAATTTGTTGAAAATGCACCGACCAACTTGGTACGGGAAAAAACAGGATCTTCTTCTGTTTGTCTCCTTTGTTGGAAACACACACTCAGTGTGCGTTTTATCGTAATCTCGTTACGGTGGGTCCATTTTGGACAGGCCTCAACAGGATCATAAACTGCTAAAATTAATGCCAACATTGATTAAGACCACTTCACGGTCTCATCATTGACGTGTTTTGTTAAATTTAAACATTGCATCGTCATGCTATTGCTTAGCTTTGTTTACAGTCATACGAAGATTCACTTTCAATCACGAGTTCTCTTATTAAAACATTTTGTGCAAAAAAATGTGGGTAGATTTTTATTGTAGATCGTATTTAGTTATTGTTTAAAACGAAAGGTAAGTACGATCTTAACGTTGTATTTCATTTAGGATCTATCGATTTTCACTACTACAACTATTGCAAACACTTCAGCACTTAAAGAAACCGTTATATGAAAAATATAACGAGAGAGGGTGTGTCGATGCCCGAACACTAGAAACGAATGATGAACTTGTCACCTGTCAGAGCGACGTACCGTAGGGAGGGAATTTGTTTTTTTGTTTCTGTTTCAGTGATACCAGCTCTAAAACGTGTTGATGCCTGGTACATGAAGAAATGTACTACCTTGTGATAAAATCCCGAGGATGCAGCGACGAAGTATAATTAAAAAAACAACTTGACAGGGTTCACAACTTGCGAAGAAGGGTTCCAAGGAAGAATATGGATTCAGGAATTCTTATCCTTAGCTTAAATCAAACGTCGCAGGGGATGTTTCAAAGTTGACGACTCGATAAAATGTGAAAGGTCAGCATTTTACAGTTCACTGATAATCCTTTTGTCCCATTTTTATTTGATTAAGTTTTTAATGTTTATTAGATAAGGTAATAAGAACTGTATTGGGCAATGAATATATTTTTCTTTCTGTATTTCTTTCATTTCCACAGGTAATTATTGCAACTAGTTTAAGGTTCCTTTGCTCACATTGTTTTTCCGATCATTATACTCTCGCTGAGATTAGAAATTTCTGTAACTACCTCGTAATCCTGACCGTTTCTTGGTAAAGTTTGGAAGCAAGTCACATAACTTTTAAATAACGGGAGTTTTAAGCCCGCTAAATCTGACAAAGCTCGTGACCAGCTCACATTCTTGAATGAGAGCGAGAAAGTTTAAACCCCAGTGAATCAACAGCAAATAAGACCCAACTGGAAGTTATTCACTGTTACCCAGAATGCACCGTGCCAAACTAGATCTTTCCAAGCAATTGCAAATTTCCCTGAGGACGGTACCTCACCACACTTTTGGGGTAGCTCGACAAGACACTCCTATTGTGAGAACTCTCAATTTTACGCAAAGTTGAAGCAGGACTACAGCTGAGCATTGCCTCGACTGATAGCATACTCGTAAGTGTGCTAAATGGAAGGATTTATTTAAATGTCTACACTGTCGCGTAATTGATTTTTAGCAATATTTAATTTTGAAGCATTTAGATTAAAGTTTTTTTTGTGTTTATCATTTTCATGTTTGGTAAAAATGCAGCTATAAGACAATTAGAGAATTTTGACTGCCTGGTAATCTTTTGTTTACTTGAAATATTTGTAAAAAAAGGTTAGTAAATTCAATAAGTTATTCCTCGAATGTGTCGTTTCCCGATTTCTGGCTGCGATCTCAAATAAACTCCGCTTCGGGTTTTAAGCCAGTAATGGAATTACCAAATTCAGTGAAGCGGAATTGCTACGTTGACACTATCCATTGGTAATTTATAAAGCTCATAAAAGATTTATAACAGTTGAATAAAGTATTTAAATTGAAACAAAAACCTTAATAAATGCCTAGAAAAAACCTAAATTGTATAAACTAGACACCAGGCATTAAGTGCCACCTAAGAGCACCAGCAACTTGTAAGCCAAAACCCAACACGGGGGTTCGTGATAGCTGGAAATCCGTTTTTTTTACAAATCATCTGTTTTAGTTGCTGCCATAGTATTAAATAATAAAAATTATAATATTAAAGGTTCCCCCCCAAAATGGACGTTTCTTTTGTTCAATACTAACAACGGTAACAGGTAGATGCTTGATATTCTCACAAAATATATTAATTGTACATTACTATAAAATTTTGTAAAGTCAAGTGCTAGTCTAGCTCGCCCACTCGCGCTTGGCCGGCTTTTTCTTAAAAAGGAATAAGAGGAAAAGTATAATTCAAAAGAACGAATTGTACGAAAATGATTTCAAAGTAAAATTGTTGTCTAAGTAAATGGACGTGCAGGCTTGTGAGCGTAATTTTGTAAAAGAAAAACGTACCTACCCGTCTAATTAATTAGGCAGCATGTCTTTACGACACGGACGGCGGGACAGCCACTGCTTCTCAAAGTGTAAAGTGTCATCGTTATGCAAGTACGAAAAATCCGAAGAAAGCTACGAAAAAACTGTTTTTAGACGTCGGGCGTCAGGCTAGGGACGAGTTTGCTCAATCCTACTTACTTACTACTAATATTATAAATGTGAAACTTTGTATGTGTGGATGTGCCGTGTTGCTCTTTCACGTCAAAACTACTAAATCTAATCTAAATAATCTGGGTCTCTTTAGAAGAAGAGTGAATAAGCATATACTGGACAGTCATGTACCACCGTAGATAACCATCTTCACTTACCAGAAGGGGAGATAGTGAACAAATGACAGCCCAGTCCCTAATAAAAAATTAAAAATAATGGATTTTAATGTAAATTTACAAAAATATAACTTAGACATCTGAATATTATTATATATTATTTTTCAAATTGTAGCCTTTATCCTAGGCTACAATTTGAAAAATAATATCACTTTTTTCAGAAAAGTTCACGCGGACAGCTAGTTTTTGAATAAAGGTCTAGCTATTGATTCTACATTAATGTTCGGTCGATCATTTTCGGTTACCAATATTCCGCCGATCATTCAGTCAAAAAATCAGTCGGTTAAATGGTCACTGCACTCTGTATGTGCAGATAAATTGTTGATTTCATGGAAAATTGAGTTTTGGCTACCATTTCAACTAAAGTTTATTGAACGCAACGAAATAAGCTGACAATACCGTAGACGAATAACAATCCGTGCATCTCTAGTTACGTTAGCATTTTTTGTTTAAGTATAACAAATCTTTGGAAAATATGCTACCTAGTAAAAACTCGATAACTACTGCGAAATACTAGTATTTAGTTAGAGTTGTTGGGCTCGGTTAGTTCAAAAACAACGTGTTATATTTCTTGATATACCTACTCCATACTTTACATAGGATTCGGCCTACCACGCTTAGACAAAGATTAATTTTGTTGTATCTAATTGTATATATGTTTCTAACCTAAGATTGTAAAAATAGTCCCATAAATATGTTTAATTTTCATCACGCTCACCAACACACCGTTAAAATTAATATTTCAAAATAAATGTGTAATTAAGGGTAATTAGGCGTAATCACGACGCTCATTTTACGCTTTCGTGGGACCACAAATGAGTTTCTCTCAACGCTGGCACTTAATCTTGCCAGAAATGTCCTAACACTATACACATTTAATTTCAAAATAATTAATGTTTACGAGTATTATACTAACATTTATACACAAATACCAACTACACGTTCTAATTTTATATAAAAAACTTTGATTAATTATTTCCGGCTGTATCTAATTATAACTTCACTTATATTTAATTTAAGTAATAAAAAAGTCTGTCCACCTCCATACAATAATAATATCTTTTGTATTTGAATTTTTGGTTGATAATTTTGCCATGATTTTGTGACAATATTCAGCAGTAGACAGAAAAAAAAATTGTTCTTTTCAATAACAAGTTCCCAGCAACTTTATTAACTACGCAAGCAAAGCCTTAAGAAAGATCAAATTAGATTGAAGAAAGATTTTAAGTGAATAAATTTAATAAAGTTAATTTTAGTTTAGTTCGTAATCTTTCTTTGAAACCCTAATTACCTACGATGTAGCATAAATTGCGACGATTTACTACACAAATGCAATTATTACGTAGCCTCATCCCGTTATAATTCACAAATGCGAAAACCTACTACTATTCTTCATAATTACCTTTAACAACGTTTGCTACGAGTATTACTGGTCATTTAGGCCAATTTTCACTTATCAGTCGTAGCTTAAAGAACGACTACAAAAACTACGAAAAAATATTAACTATATTGCTATTTGTCACGCAATATAACGGAACCGAATGAATCATTGCCTGTAAAAGAAACTAGAAGTTAGTTAAAAAAGAGCGATAAATCTTCCCTTGCCATATTAGATTCAGTGTTTGTTTTTTACCTTTAGGGGTTGAAGTAATTACCTACCTTATACACAAGTCAGATTAGATTTTAAATGTGGTTTATTTGCGGAAACCGTGGGCTTATGTGATGTGTAGTAAATTAAACTTCAAGACGACCTTACTCCAACTGATGGTAAGCGGCCGTTAGGTCCATATATGGAGTTGTCAAGCACCTACTGGGCTTGATAAGTAACTAATGGGCTTGATAAGTAACTACTGGGCTTGATAAGTAACTACTGGGCTTGATAAGTAACTACTGGGCTTGATAAGTACCTACTGGGCTTGATAAGTAACTACTGGGCTTGCTAAGTAACTACTGGGCTTGATAAGTAACTACTTTGCTTGATAAGTAACTACTGGGCTTGATAAGTAACTACTGGGCTGGTAAATTTTATTTTGAAAGCCTGCATAATTAAATGCCTTTTCACACCCGCGATAACTTCTACGCTTACACAACATACACTTAATATTCTCACGGCATTATCACTAAAGCGATATTAAATGGTGGACCTAAGCCCACGCTGTTACCTAGATATCAAAGTTGCTGGATTTTATCGAAGTTCTTCATCACCGGAGAGCTAGCCGAAAGTTTTAACGAGCACAAAAAAGTTGCTGTGGCCAGATTGAACACAGGACCAAAGTACGTGTTCTGTCAGGACCACAGTGCTTAACTGCTAGGCCACGAGGTACTACCCACCTATAATTATAACACAAGCTTGTAGAATGTTGTCTAAAGGAAAGAGACGCTTGCTGACAAATAATTTGATTAAAAGCTTTAAACTTTTTTAATAAAATGTGCATCATAATTCAACGTCCATCAAATTAATGGTCCCTAGAAAATTGAATTATTTCGGTGACTGCCAGCGCCCTCTAGTTAACTGACGGAAGCAAAAATAAGATATTTCGCGAAGCCGTAACAAAAATGTTACAATCTTTTGCTTCTAATTTTGTACTATGACGGCAAGGCAATCATTTTTAATAGCTCTTTTACGGTTATATAGGTCACAGTTTAAGCTGGACTTAGTAGATAAAATGTAATGGTGAAGGTTTACTACTACATCAGAGGTCGTGGATTCGATCCTCACTCATGAACGTGTTTGTTTTTATCGGTCTGTGTGTACAATTAACTAGATATTTACTGACCGTATTGACTTTCACTTTAACGTGCTGCACTCGAGTGCAAACATTTTTCATCTTGTGCTCTTATCCCTCACTGACGCTCAGGATTCTAACTTTTAAAGAATACTATCAATTACATCGATTATTTTGCTGAAATCAATACATTGAAAATCATTTTTAGATTAAAGATGTAATAAAAAACCGGCCAAGTGCGAGTCGGACTCGCGCACCGAGGGTTCCGTACAAACCTGCAAGGTTTACAAAGTTCGTTCATTACGACAATCGAGTCATAAATAAGTATAACACTTTAAGCAGTTAGGACGCATTTAGATTATACAGCTACATTCACCAAAACATCGGGATTGAATGACGATGAGTGAGGTCGTCTTTGCCGTTTGAAAAATGTTGCCCTCCCCATACATAGTATAATAACTCGCGGTCATTGCTGTAACTACAATTATGTTTACAATCACAATTTTTTTGGTGGTATAACTACTTAAAATTTTAAGCTTTTCTGAATTTTTCTGTTACCTGTGCTGTAAGCTATTGCTTCTTACCAAATTTCGAGATTCTATGTCAACGGGAAGTGGTCTTTAGGTCTTAATTCCCTTGCGTGTAGTTGCGAGTTTCAAAATATGCGGTATCAATGGTTGTACTTTTGCGTTTTGCGTTTTTGCGTTGACTTAGTTTTTTTTTTTTCACGTGTTAAAAGCAATTAGATCTAAGTATTTGATATGAATTTCAACTTGATAGCTCTACGCGTTCATGAGGCAAAAAGTAATAAGTTTATATTTATTAAAAAATAAATATATATTTTGTAATGTAACTGAAAATTTTAGGTTTTCGGAATTTTTCCTTTATGTGTGCTATAAAACGTTGCTTCATGCCAAATTTCAGGATTCTAGGTCGACTGGAAGTACCCTTTAGGTTTTGATTCCCTTGCGAGTACTTGCGAGTTTCAAAATATGCAGCTTAAATTGCTGTTTCTCTTGATTGCGTTGACATAGAAGTTTGATTTTGTTACAGCTTAAAGGTATTATAGACCTGAGTATTTGGTATGAATTTCAATTTAATACCTTTACGCGTTTATGAGGAAATGGGTAGTAAGTTTAAAATTATTAAAATAAAATATATTATGTGATGTAACTAAAAATTTATGGTTTTCGTAATTTTTTCTTTATCTATGCTATAAGACGTTGCTTCGTACCAAATTTCAAGATTCTGAGTTCACGGGAAGCACCCTGTAGGTTTTGATTCCCTTGCAAGTGTCGAAAATTTGCGGCATAAACGGCTGTATCTTTTGATTGCGTTGGCTTAGAAGTTTGATTTTTTCACAGCTTCAAGGGACAGTAGACCTGAGTAATTGATATAAATTTCAGCCTCATACCTCCACGCGTTCCTGAGAAAAAGGGTCTTGACAGACGGACGGACGGACGGACAGACGGACAACAAAGTGATCCTATAAGGGTTCCGTTTTTTCCTTTTGAGGTACGGAACCCTAAAAATTACATCGTACCGCCTAATTTGCTCTAAAATGTTTTTCTTCTTTGTTAATTTCTCTGTTGTGTTTGTGTGCAATAAGTGTATCTTATCTTTATCTTATTAATTCTTCTTCTTCGTTATATTAATGACACTAAAAAATAATTTCTAACGCAAATCTAGACTTTCCACTTATAAGGGAAAGAGCGAGTAGAGTTGTCTACTAGAACCGTAAACTAATAACGATTGTATCGTAGCTGATTGATCAACTTTATTGACTGTATCGAGATTAACCGCTGCGGCCAAACTACGAAATCAGCCGTCTCGTTTGATCAGTAGCGTGAAGGTGAGCTATTGTCAACCGTTCCTGGAACCCAACATAATACTGTCCTTCTTTTTCTATCAAGAGAAAAAGCGCGACAGCTTTAAGTCTGCTGGATAAGCCAAAAGCAAAAAGACTTTAGGCTTACTAGGGAGCGGCACTCTAGGCCCCCTTCGACACTTTGTCTTATAATACTGTGCCTGTGTCTAAGAGTTACAAAGATGAACGGGTCTGGTGCTCCTATATTACTCTTGGCTAACTGATCTTCACCTAGGTTTATATACATAATATACAATTATAACAATATCAACATTATACCTATTTATGTATCTGAAGATAAAAGTATTCGTATGCAAATGTACCTAAATATTGTCACGATGACGAGCAAAAACAATCTAACTCTAAAACGATTGTTACTAAGCCAAAGTTACATCTTGACTTTGTTTGCGAGAACAAAAACCTTTAATGTACTTACCTACCTATACTTTAGCATATTGGTGATAATATGTCACAGGTAACGATGTGTAACGCGGATACTTCCCTTACGTAAACAAAACATTGCTGCTGGGTTATAAAAATATGAGACTAATGGTAACGTATTTGTTTGGAACAAATATGGGCTTACATAAAATGTTTTGGTATTACGCAAAAGGTGTTTTTATTGCATCTGTAGTTTATTCACGTTATTTGGGTTTATGATTATTAGATAAAGATGTAATTTTTGTTTCTGTTAGATAATTTTCGTCGACAACCTGCCGTTCGAGTAATTTAAATTTTGTGTCGGACTTCCACTTTACTCGACTTCGATACTTTGGTGGCAACACTAAATTCTTTACTGAGGTAACTCATAGACCCGTCGCCAGTGTTTGCACCATATGAAACCTCCACATCCAACTCTTTGATAAAAGGGGGGCCAGCACGAGCATACACTCACAGGCACTTCAACCGGCCCGGACGCCATACAATGTGGGCAAGCCAACTGGTTCTTTATGATACGGGCATGTCCCAGTTTGAAAACCACCGATTATATAGTGGATAGGCTAACCTAGCTACTCCACCCAGAGTGGAAGCTATGGCAAACGGTATACCTACTTTGTTTTTTCTACTGAGCCAAATGTTATGGATTTCCAGTTATGAGGGCCTTCATTACTTTGGTTTTGAATATATAAGATGGTGAAAAAAAACTACTTTTAGTTCTAAACTGATCAAAAGTACCTTCGTGGTCGACGCACACAGTTTCATGAAAATGGATTGACGCATCGTAAGCAACGCAACGCACAATCTACCTGACAGATAAACACTATAGTCACTTCGCGTTATGAATGCAGTAACTCATACTTGTCCTTCGATCTAACACGCCCCCTAACCAATCAAATCGTTCCCAATTAGAAAGTCAAGTCCACAGTAACCAGTTGAACGCATACTTCAAACGCAAAAGTGTGTGGTTCTGAGATTTTTTGTGTGCAACAGAATTAAATTTAAAAATCAATGCATTCTTAACGCGAACGGGCTATAGGTACATATTATTTTCGCGTTAAGTAATTCGTGTGATTTGTGAACATTAACTATCAATGGCAATTTTTAACAAGAAACAATTTTAGAAGTATTTATTTTTCGCTTTTAAACTACAAAGTACACAAGGGGATGTCCGCACTCTAGTTATGCACCACTGAGCCAATATCCCATGCGGTTACCCCATGAAGGGGTTTCAAAGCGAAGGAAAGCTTTTAAACTCAATATGCGAGGAGGTTTTAGGCGGATTTTTTTGGTAAAATTTCAATCAAAAACGTACATCTACTTTTAAATCTCGATATCAGATTCATTTGGAATTCAAAAGCAAGCTACAGATTTTTTTAAAGCAAAACAAAGTTGCTTCAGATTATTTTTCACGTAAAAGGGTTTTCTAATCTGAAATGTATGCAATTTACAGATTCTGTTACCTGGTGTTTTTTTGGAATGTAGAAATCAGTAGGACAAGTATCAAGAATTGTCGAACTTTACTTGAAGCTTTCTTTATAATATTCAGTTGACGTTATAAATAAGACGAGTTCGTTTTTTTGAGGCTATCTGTTGGCCTTTTTTTTTTTTCGGGGAAAAAATGCTTTATGCACTATCCCACCGTTCGGGGGAGCGGTGGGGGAGTGTGGGACTCCCTGCCAGTAGGCAGGTCTACCGCACTAAAACGACCCCGGTGTATCTCCGCTTCGCCTTTGCGAGGGGCGATGTGGGATTCCGTTTGAATGTCTCCACTTCGCCCCGAGCGGTCGGCCCAGCCTTCTCGCCAGGCCTCCTCACGCCACGGGGGGGTATCTTGAAACACTAAAAATACCCCCCAAACGGGAAACACCGTGCAATGTAAGCGAGTACCCCCGGCACTCACTCACTGGTGTCTCTTAGGGAGCAGGAGGAGAGCGAGCGTACCGCCGTCTTCTTGCTCCCAGCCGTCTGCGTCGGAGAGGTGCCGCCAGAGGATCCTCCTCCCTGGCCCTCTCCGCGGCTATCTATTGGCCTAGCACGAACCGCTAACGTTTTGGTAATCGAAAAGTCAACGATACTTTTTTTTCTTATAGACATAGGAAAAAGAAAAATGAGTATCGTTCACTTTTCGATTACCAAAACGTTATTGGTTCGTGCTAGGAGTACTGACAATCCTGTTGTTTAGTTATAAAATAAGAAGTTTGATCACGTGGTCAATATTAAAGATTCTGTGGCTGGGTTTATTATTCCCTATTTTATTTCAGGATTTCGATTTTTGTTGTAATTACGAGTAGTGTAGTTACGATGGAGTAACAAAACGTGGTATTCGATAAACGGCCTATATACGTCCCATTACTGGGCACAGGCTTAACCTCAACTATGAGGTGGAATGAGCGATACTCCAACACGCGGGCTCAGTGCGGTTGTTGGAGGGGTGTAAGGTTAGTGAGCAACACTAATGTCAGGAGTTATCAAGCCGCTCTAAGGCCTCTGATTATTAACGACTATCGACATCTAGCGTCGTCAACCGTGAACCAACTGCTTAACGTGCCTTCCGTAGCACGGAGATGCCCGAAAAATACATCACTAAATTTCGGTCGGAATGGTCACACATTGCATTTCTAGCCTTGCCTTGCCTAGCGTGTGTTGCTTTACAACAGCAATCGTCGCCGATCACTGTCACAACTGCGCCACGGGCACGGTCTATTTGGGATATTTTAACAAAAACTTTCCAATTAAGATCATAAAATAAGTTATCTGTTTTTTAAGTTTAAGATGACTTATTAGAATAAATTATCCCTGTGTAAATAAACCAATTCCTGATGTTTGCCAAAAGTGGCAAAAAGCTTATATCTCAAATTGGTTAATTTACAGAGAAATAGTTCTTTACTGTTTACACGTCTTTTTAAATAAAACTAAACTTGTTGGTTTAAATCTAATCTATTACTAATATAACTCAGTAGAGACAATAATTTCGCGCTGTATCAAGTGCCTTCAGACACATTAGTGCTATCTCAGCTCGGGGCTTAGCTCGAAAACCACTCATAGCCCTATCTACGTCATAACCACGATCCATATGGGAGTAACAATTTAGTTTAGTTACTGTCTACAGTAACTCTCACTTAGCTAGTCTATCATTAACTAGATTTTGTCTGAAACTCCATCTGCGAGGAATACGTTAAACGGCGGTTTTGGTTAGTACATACTACCAGACAAGTAGTAATGAATGTTCAGATATTTATGATAACTTAGGTGTATTAAACTTAAAGGCTGTGAAACTGCTCAGAAGTATCTGGTCACCATGCATTCTTCAATAGTTATTATCTGACTGCCTGTCCCGATAGATTTCGTTGTTTCAGTGTCACGTGACAAACGGTTGCTAAGAGAAAATTAAATTGTGGTTTTTACTATTTTCCTGGCATTTCTTCATGTTCACTCACCTTTCCAACCTTCTTTAAACTTTCACCAGCATTTCAAAAACAAAAAAATCCAAATCGGGCCAGTCGTTCCCGAGTTTTAGCGAGACTAACGAACAGCAATCCATTTTTATTTAGAGAGAAGAAGATAGCGACTGTACTACAATACAAACTTCTGACTATTCTAACAACCCTCATTATTTCCTATCTTCATCTTCAGAAGAACCTCTCTGGGTGAAGACAGCTTTCTTAGTCCAAGAGTTTAAGCTGGGCATTGATGAGTCAGGCATGACTTTATATACAGATTAGGCAAACGTGAACCTTAAGTTCACTGGCACTAAGCTCAATATAGTACAACAATTCCTGCAATGGAATCTAAAATCTTGTTTCTTCGAGCTATGAGGTTGTCAATTTTTACATTATTTATGAAAATGTAAAGTTTTAAAAGTAGTTATGAATTTCAACGTGCTGCCTTTAAGTTTAAAGCTCGGGAAGTTTAAAAGAAATCAGATACTCTTTTGTAGGGTTTTAGTACTATAAGCTTAGATTTTTTCTAGACCGATTTTCAATCTAAAAGCGTAGACTTAAACGTGTTGGCGACATGTTTGGACGTAAGGAGAGGTGCATATGTTACTGTAAAAGCACAAACTACGGTGAATTCGGTATTGTGTCTAACTAACTACTTATCTTGTTTATTTGTAATTAATTATTACTGTCATAATGGTTCGTTGGAAATGCTGGAATACATTTAATTGGTACTAAGCAAATTTCCTCTTATTCAGTCCCCAATGTTGACTCGTGTGAACGGTTCGAAAATAAATGAGATGAGTCTGCAAAAACAAAGACCAAACATGATTTAATATGGTTCAATTCTTGTTTTTGTTCAAAAACACAGTAATCCTTATAAACAAGGACTGCAACAATTGAATCATTTGCCAGAATGCCAATCGGGTACTCCCATCTGTAATCCTATTTCCTCTGAGATTCGCGCCAGATTGGCTCGACCGCCTCATAAAAAATATAGAGACTTTATATACCTACATAATAACGTTGAGGGTATTTTTCCAACAGAAATGATGTGAGGAAGGAGCTATTTACAGTCGTTCGACTGTAAATAGCTTCCTCACATCATGTACTAGTCAAAAACATTCGGTCTAACCATTAAGCTACTGAGCAGCTACTAAATTTGCGAAAGCCGCTGGTACGATCCCCGTCTGAGACCTAGACCGAATGTTTTTTTTTATATCGCATTTCTATCTATAAACACTACATTTTATTTCAAGAAAATGTAACTTATCAAAAATTTAAACTTAGTCACTATAAAGTGACAAAATTTTTTTTGCCTACTAGATCCCAGTTCTGGGCAGAAGTCTAGCAAGGGCAGTGTGGGGCGCCCACTTGCAAGGTGGACAGGCGATCGGATAAAAGTTGCGGGATTGCGGTGGATGCAGCCTACTCTGGAAATCCATAAGACCAGTCATAAACTACTGCTCCAGCAGTCATCTAGTGATCCACATACTTTGACCGATCTTGACCAGTTAGAAAAAAACTGCTCGACCAGCTATGCTATTCCGGTAAACGCGAAATCTAATCTCACTCGTGGTGAGTTGCCCTTAAAATTCAATTTGTTTGGGTCGTTTGAGAGAAAAGAACTAAGACAAATACCATTTTTTTTATTTTTTACACATAAAATGACGGAAAATACTAATTCCAAGTGAAGCGTATTGATGATTGCAGTAAGCGTGAAGCACCGAGCCGTGAAGTGATGTTAGTCGGAATGCCACCCTAGTTAGCGATTTCGCGGATGAATGAGATTTCACCGGGCTGCCAAAACCGTCCGAAGTTGTCACAACTGCTCAAGCGGTGCATGTCAGTGCGTTAATAGAACTCTAATGTTAACTATGCAGTCGCAGCTTAAAGCAGTTGATCCTGACAAGCAGTCCGTGTATGGCGGGTCTTAGAGAGGCCTATGTTCAGCACTGGACTTCTTGCGACTGTTAATGATGATGATGAAATTTCAATAAAAACAGACAGCTTTGATACGTTCCCTATGTTTATATCTAAATGAAATGATGTTAATAGTTGTATAGTAATCAAAAAGAAGATTAAATTCCTAATTTCCCTTATTTGTGAATACCATTACCATAATTTCCAACCCTAAACACGGTCAGACCTAAAAGGCCAGATTTGTAAAATAAGTTAGAGGGTGCTCATTCCTCAACTTGGAGGAATGTATGGAGGAGGCGAAATTGCCTCGTAAACCCGTAAAATATTATAGCCCGGTCTATAAATGAACTTTACACTTACGTTCTCACGTAGTGAAAGGGATAATCGAGCTATAACAAGAAAACAATTTTGCCCTCAAATATAAAGATCGAAGGGAAGATTATATGGCAAATTGAGTTTTCGTGTTCTTTTATTGGCGGTTTCGTGCTCGATTTCAAATTGCCACGAGTGTAATGTGAAGAAAGCATTCGCTTGGTATAGATGTTAACTATTGATAGATTTTCTGTTGAATTTACTTTTAAGCACGTATTTTTTCTACATTCTGTTAGTTGGTTAGGTAGATTTGTTTTCGTGGTTATTAAAAACCTTCAATGTCATCCATTGCTAGGTCCGACACTGTATTTACAGGGCTTACCTCCTCTATGTAATAGTTTGAGCTATACTCCAACGGCTCGTATGGTTTTACGAAAGGTGTATAAATGGGGCTAAATAATCATTTATTATTTATTTACTAGTTTTTCCAGAAAAAGACAATTACAATCGACAATATTTAGGACTGTAAAAGTACAGATGAGCTTGTCATTACTGTAAAACATCATTAAGGACGGACGTCAACTCAGACAAACTCCATAACGTAACCTTTCAAAGCATGAACATGACTATAAAACCAAACCGTCAGGGTGCTTACCGAATTTAATACCCAATCTGCGCGCAGGTTGAGTATCGTCGGCGTTTTTGATCCGGCTGTCGTCACAGAGCCACGAGACCAACGGCTCATATAGGTTTATTTGATGAAAATTTGAGATAAACGATAATTGGAAATTGTAGAGCAATGTAAAAAGCTCTAGCCTCTTAAAAGTGAATGTATTGAGCATTTTGCATCATAACATTTTATAACTTTTTTATTGATTTAAAGTTTATACATGGCTACAAATCACTGAAATGAACTGAATGCCACCGCAAATCACGTGTGTCAGTACGACGAGCTTAGAATGGTATATCGAGACAGCCTTCGGCGATAGATAGTTTCACCGAAATCACTCTTAATCGACCGTTGGTTTTACGAAAAAATCCTTTGCCGATAGAACGTTTCGCCGATATCACTCTTCAACGAAAATTGGTTGTACGAAAAAATACTTTGCCGAAGGATCTTTTCCCCGAAATCACTCTTCGGCTATAGTTGGTATTACGATCTAATTATTTTGCCGATGGGCGTTGTACCGAAAGCACTCTTTATCGACGACAGTTGTTTTTTTTTTATTAAGCAAGAATAAGTCAAAAATAAATACAGTATGAGTCTTCATAAAGTGCACATATTCAAATATGGCATTGTATGCTTAATTTTATCGACGGAAAACATATTATTTAAAAAATCTAAAAAAAAAACGCTATTTTTTTTAATTTTTTTAATGGTTTTGTTCCCTACTGTGACCTTCGTGTAAATAAAACCTTGTTTCTTTCAAATTAATTAATTGGTAACAATTAATTAAGCTTAAAAATGATCGGAGATGATCAGGCGTCCGCATAAAATTTAAATCCGTGAAACAAGTGCCCACAATACAGAAATAAAATGGGTTTTTGAGCAAAAATTTGCTTTTTTCAAATCATTCTTTTCAGTAATTGCTAAATTTCTTATTAAGTATAATTTGAAATTATAAAACATACAAGCCTTTTATGAAAGGTAAAGCATACCTGCATGTTTTATAATTTCAAATTATTCTACATTGTATAAACTGTCCAGTGGTAAAAATGTCGTGCTGGCAATGCATTAAACCCTTTTTTAACAATTCATTTAACGCGTGTTTATTAACTTAAAAATAAGTTATTTTTTTCTCGATAGCTAATACTGTTGAAACCTACATGTTCACTCTTAGGTAATAAGAACACAGTAGTTTTTATATTTAAATTTTATCTTTTTTGACACTCTGTGTTTATCTGTCAATCTTCTACTTCCTTGTAATAAACAACTATTATAGTCGTCTTAATTCCACATTTGTTATTTTATTGCTATTACCTAGTAATAGAAGGTTATGGGACCTTAGTCTGACGACATTAAAGTATTGTACGTGAAATTATAAAATTATGGAAGTCAATGGGATACTTCAAGAACAGCCGGCCACAACCAGCGGCTTGACAGCCCCCAGCGGCTCGTCAGCAATCGTCGTCGCCAGTTGTACGCCGAGCTTCGCCAAGCTACAAGGCAGTAGCAACTACGCTACCTGGAGCTTCGCCATGAAGATGTTCCTCATTGACAGTGACCTATGGGACTGCGTCACTCGCCCTGCTCAAGAGGTAACGGATTTTGTACGCAGAGATGCCAAAGCAAGATCAAAAATTTGCTTAAATATATGTGAGCATCTATACCCCATAGTGATGTCTACGGAAACAGCAGCAGCAACCTGGACGAGACTTCGAGAAGCCTATGCTGACAGCGGCCTATCTAGACGTCTGCAGCTAATGAAGAAGCTTCTTAGTGCCAAACAAGAACTGTACATGAACATAGAGAACTACGTGAATGATATTCGTCGCGTGCACCAAGAGCTGATTGCCATTCAAGCTGGCCTAGATGATGAACTGGTGGCTATTATTATGCTGACAGGACTCAGTGAAAGCTACGGTCCTATGGTGATGGCATTTGAGCATTCTGGCGCACCTATGACCACAGATACCGTCGCATCTATGCTTCTGAAGGAAGGTCATCGTGATTTTCCCTCATCCCAAGCATTGACATCGAATGTAAATAGTGTGCGTGTGCCCGTGCGTGTTTCTTGTACTTTTTGTAAAAAAACAGGTCATGTAGTGTCTCAGTGTAGGAAACGGCAAAACAAACACAAAAAGTGTACACCCTCATCATCTCATTCATCACATAACACAAATTACACATCTGAGGTTACACTTTCATCTTGTTTCAATGCTTATTCTACAGGTTCATCCTCCTCAACTACCGAATGGTTTATCGACTCTGGAGCAACAGCTCATATGTCAAACAAGAGGGATTGGTTTCTGAATCTCAAACCGGAGACCAAACCGATAACTGTGGCCAATGGTAATCAGATTACATCTGAAGGAAGAGGTACTGTCTCATTACAAGTCTCTAATAGGGTTAAGCAAATTTCCGACGTCTTATACGTTCCTGAGTTAGCTACTAATTTATTATCAGTGCGTAACTTAGTTCAAAAGGGATTCGTTGTAATTTTTTCACCAAAAGGCGCATCAATTCTTGAAAAAGAAGATTGCAAAGTGTCAGGTAATGTCGTAGCGACAGCGTCAAATTGTAAAGGCATGTATAGACTAGATTTGTCAGAGACACAAGCCTGTCTGACACAAAACAGCAATGAGTCTGCCATACTGTGGCATAGACGTTTAGGTCACCTACATGCCAAGGCCTTAAATATTTTAAAAAGTAAAGCACTAGGTTTAAGTTTTTCATCCAATAGTTTGGATATACCTTGTGTTCCGTGCTTGCAAGGTAAAATGGCTAAAAAACCTTTTAAAACTTCTACAAGTAGATCTAAAGCGAAACTAGAATTAATACATTCTGATCTCTGCGGGCCAATGAGCACGCATTCATGGGGTGGCGCTTTATATTTACTTACATTTACAGATGACTTCACGCGTAAGACTTTTGGCTATATGCTAAAGTCGAAAAGCGAGGTTTTCAAAAAGTTCGTAGAGTTCAAAAGTCTTGTAGAGAACCAAACTGGCTTGAAAATTAGAACTTTTCGCTCCGACAATGGCAAAGAGTTTGTAAATAAGTTTATGACTCAATTTCTTAAAGAAAATGGCATTATGCACCAAACTACAGTGCCGTACACACCACAGCAGAATGGTGTATCTGAGCGAGTCAATCGCACAGTAATCGAAAAGGCAAGGTGTATGTTGCAAGATTCTGGTCTACCCAGAGCATATTGGGGTGAAGCGGTCTCCACCGCTATTTATCTCAAAAACGTCTCTCCTACTCAGGCACTAAATAATAGAATTCCTGAAGAACTTTGGTTTGGTAAGGCAGTAAACTTATCTCACTTAAGAGTTTTTGGATGTGAAGCTCATGTCCTTATTCCGAAGGAAAAAAGGAAGAAGCTTGAATCCAAGACCAAAACCTGCATTTTCGTGGGTTATTCAACAGAAACTAAAGGTTACCGTCTTGTTGATCCTAGGAATCCCAGGAACATAATTGTTGCCAGAGATGTCGTCTTCGTCGAAGACAAGTCACCACACACGAGATCTGATGTAGAAGCTACAGGCCAGACTCCGTCACCAGTACATCTTGAAGTGGTGATACCTGTTACTCAAGATTCACCTCCAATACCAGAGCCTTCACTTGGCCAAGCCGATGACATATGTCAACCTCCAGAGCCAGCTTTTATAGAACCTGCAGCTCCACAACCAGAGCCTGAGGTATTTATAGAAGCAGAGTCTGAACATACAAGAGAGCCTTCACCCGTGTCTGAAAGACGTTATCCTCTCAGAGAACGGCGTGTACCACAAAGGTTTCCTGATGATGAGACTCTCTATCTGACATCAACTGAATTTGAACCAATTACTTTTAAACAAGCTATGGACGATGTCTATAAAAATGACTGGAAAACGGCAATGGACTCTGAATTTCATTCTCTCATGAAACATGGGACTTGGGAATTGGTTGACCGGCCTAAAAACAGGAAAATTATAAAGAGCAAGTGGGTTTATAAAATTAAGAAAGATACTGACGGGAATATTGTCAAATTTAAAGCTAGACTTGTTGCGAAAGGCTTTACACAAGTCGCAGGACTGGATTATGGAGAAACTTTCTCTCCAGTAGCCAGATTGTCCTCCATTCGCCTATTACTAGCCTACGCCGTCAAACTTAATTTAGATATCGATCATTTGGATGTTGAAACTGCATTTCTTAATGGGGATCTAGAAGAAGAAATCTATATGGAGCAACCAGAAGGTTTTTCAACTGACAAGTCAAAAGTGTGTTTATTGAAAAAATCACTTTACGGACTCAAACAAGCACCACGTCAGTGGAATAAAAAAGTTTGTGAGGCCATGAACAAACTTTCTTTCAAACGAGCAGAAAAAGAACATTGCATTTACTTTAAGCAAAGCAACAACAAAATACTCATAGTCGCAGTATTTGTTGATGACTTTTTTATCTTCTCGAACTGTAAGAAGATGAAAGATGTTTTTAAGGATCAACTCAAGAAGTTCTTCACTATTAAAGACTTAGGGTCAGTCAAAGATTGTCTTGGTATGAGGGTCACCAGAGACGAGAATACGTTGTCACTTGATCAGACCAAATATATCGAACAAGTTATCGCTAAATTTGGGATGACAGATGCCATCCCTGTATCAACGCCGATGGAAACCAGTGTCAAATTAACACTACCAAACAAAGACGATGAACTTGGATTGGAGATACCTTATCAGCAGCTTATTGGTTCCTTAATGTACATCTCCATTGGTACAAGACCGGACATAGCACATACAGTCTCTGTCTTGAGCCAATTCAATACACATTACGGGGAGGTACATTGGAAGGCCGCTAAGCGTGTCCTTCGCTACCTTAAAGCTACTAAGGATATAAAGTTGACCTTTAACAATCAGTCAGAAATGATCGGTTACTCTGATGCAGACTACGGAAGTAACATAATAGACAGACGTTCTTATACAGGATTTGTGTTCAAGATGTGTGGATCTTCAGTCTCGTGGGAATCGCGCAAGCAACGAACTGTAGCGCAATCCACTACTGAGGCAGAATATATGGCCGTTAGCGAAGCCAGCAAAGAAGCCATATATTTTCAATCACTCATCAAAGAAATATTCACCACATCTCCACCAATCACGATCATGTGCGACAATCAAAGTGCCATCAAACTCACGCAAAACAACAGTTTCCATGCTCGCACTAAACACATCGACATTCGCCATCACTTCATTCGCGATTCCATTGTACAGAAGCGGGTTCATGTCGATTTCATCTCCACAAAACATATGACAGCTGACATTCTCACAAAGCCATTACCTAAACTGAGACACTACCAGTGCCTGTCCTCTTTAGGTTTAACTTAGGTCTTAAGTTTTTATAAGCCAGTTATTGAGTTTGTCTGTATTGTATTTGTCTTTTGTTTTTGTTTAGTTTAGTGTGTAGTTAGTCAATTGTAAAGTTTAGTGTGTAGGTACTTTGTTATATGTTTATACAGGGTGTTCTTATTACGGGGAGGTGTTGAAACCTACATGTTCACTCTTAGGTAATAAGAACACAGTAGTTTTTATATTTAAATTTTATCTTTTTTGACACTCTGTGTTTATCTGTCAATCTTCTACTTCCTTGTAATAAACAACTATTATAGTCGTCTTAATTCCACATTTGTTATTTTATTGCTATTACCTAGTAATAGAAAATACGAAGTAGAAAATTTTAAAATTAGAAAACACGCAGGTAAAGCATAGGACTTAATAAGAAATTTAGCAATAACTGAAAAGAATGATTAAAAAAAAGCAAGTTTTTGCTCAAAAACCCATTTTATTTCTGTATTGTGGGCAGTTTTTTCACGGATTTAAATTTTATGAGGACGCCTGATCATCTCCGATAATTTTTAAGCTTAATTAATTGTTACAAATTAATTAATTTGAAAGAAACAAGGTTTTATTTACACGAAGGTCACAGTAGGGAACAAAAACATTAAAAAATTCATAAAAAATAGCGTTTTTTTAGATTTTTTAAATATGTTTTCCGTCGGTAAAATTAAGCATAAAATGCCATATTTTAATATGTGCCCTTTATGAAGACTCACACTGTATTTATTTTTGACTTATTCTAGCTTAGTAAAAAAAACAACCGTCGTCGATAAAGAGTGTTTTCGGTACAACGCCCATCGGCAAAATAATTAGATGGTAAAACCAACTATAGCCGAAGAGTGACTTAGGGGAAAAGATCCTTCGGCAAAGTATGTTTTCGTAGAACCAACTATCGTTGAAAAGTGATATCGGGGAAACGTTCTATCGGCATAGGATTTTTTCGTAAAACCAACGGTCGATTAAGAGTGATTTCGGTGAAACTATCTATCGACGAAGGCTGTCTCGATATACCATTCTAAGCTCCAGTACGACACTTGAAGATGAAAAATATGTCTTCTGCGTATCTAGACAGACCCACTTTCATCTGACATAATAAGATGCAGACAGAAATGTGGAACAATGTGCCGGGCCGAGAAAATTCAGGGAGTATTGTAACTTTTTCTCAACAGCCAGCTACCGCGCCAGCCCGTCGACTTTTTTTCTTTACGTTGAAACTTTTCTCTTTTCTCAATAAGCACTCATTACGCATTCATACTCATGAATGACTGATGTGTGTCTTAATGAGCTGGAAAACGACCAAGTTTCCTTGCTGTAAAGTGACTTGTCGGGTTCTTATCGACTTAATATTCGTTTCGCTTTTGTTTTTGTATTGCTTTTAAAATGTTTTAATTTCTTCAATGACAGAAAAAAATGCTTATGGCTTCATATCCTACGTTGAACATTTTATGAATGCGGTTGGAACCATTTTGATAGCCATATTTGCAGGTTTTTAAATCGCATTGCCTCAGGGACTGCTACTGAATTACTTCGGACAGTAAATCGATATTAACTGCAATTTTGAACCAATTGAGAACATACAAAATAGTGATTTATACATACTTTCGAGTATGCTCGAATCATTATCACTATTTTAAAGTAACAAAAACACGATTGTTATTAACAGCTGTTGTACATTTGTGCTAAAGATAAGCCTACAGTTTAGCTCTCTGTGATTTTTGGGTAACTGATTTCTATAGCTTACAAATAAAGCTTCCATTTGACATGTATCGCTGTATTGTTCCTCTTTGAAATATCTATAAAAAATCCGTATTAGTATTGTTACGGACTCTTTGACTCTGCTGGCTGACTGGCCAGCAGACTGACAGACGCGACGGAGAAAAAGAAGACGGACCGATATGACAGAGGAGTGACGGCGGTTTTGATTTTTGCTTTAAGTAATAAAATATTATTTTAATTAATTTCAGTTTCTAACTTCTCTCCTGACCTATTCTCTTCAAGTATTATTATCTACCTTTTTCAAGATATTTTAAATACATAACATAAACGGCCTATATACGTCCTACTGCTGCGCACAGGCCTCTCCTCAACTATGAAGTGGAATGAGCCATACTCCAACACGCGGGCTCAGTGTGGATTGTTGGAGGGGTGGAAGGTTAGTGAGCAACCCTAATGTCAGAAGTTATCAAGCCGCCCTAACTAGGCTTAACGACTGACATCTTGCGATGTCAACCAAGATATTTTATAATATTTTTTTTGCGAAAGTGTTTTTATGAACTTAACAATTCCTATAAATTTCACTATACAAGCTTAACTGTTGGTATATTTCCTTTGAGTTTAAGTATAAATGTACGCGGAAATGTCGAAGTCGCAGAAAAAGCTATAACTAGATTAAGAAAAAGCCTTATGTAAAACACAACAGGCCTGTGCAAATAACCGTTGCGGATCGCCCGACGCTCTTAGTCTATTTTGCGTTGTAAGTTTAACTCGAAGCTAGAAATACTAATCCTGGTTAATATTTCGCTAAGCCCGGCCACGCTTGCCGTATGTGAATAATACAAAGGATGGCAGCACTAAGAGCCTTCTCATTATTAAAGGACTCTTTACTTAGGCAAGCGGTAAACGAAACTGGCATACGTTAATCCTCTGCCAACCGAACGAAATTTGTGTGATTCCATTTACCTTAGTTAAACTTTTAAAACTTGAAACCCATTTACGGCAATATACGATAGCAGTGTTTAGTGGCGACCGTTATAACAGTTTGGAGGAACACGTTATTTTAAATTAATTTGCAAAGTTGTAACTAACTTTTAACTCTTTTTGAAACAACGAAGCGACGTGATACACAGCTTTGCGTGTTGTTTAGGGAGAAAGTCTTCAAACTGTCACTAAGCACGAAAGTTTGGACAAAGATGCATAGCGCTTTATTGTTCTTAAGCTCTAAAGGACTGTCAGAATGAACAAATTTTTTTTGGGGCGGTATGGTGGTGGTTATTCACGCGGCTGCAATTTCTTAACATGCCATGAGGTCATGGAGGTTTGTCTAACGACAAACCCTGTGGCTCAAATGGTCATGGTAAAACAATTTATTTAATTAACTTATTTGATTAATACCACTGCGGAACTTCACTGAATATACTGATACCTAATTTATTCTCTAAAAAACACTAATTGGTAATGAAAACTTAAAAAACTAGATCGAACATGCTTTCCGTTTAAGTACCCCCAAAAAACTCCTGGTGGCATGTTGTCAGTTGACAGAATATTTGCCACAACACATTGACAAAGTGTTGCGGTAAGGGGGCTTTTTTTGGTGGTGTTACCAACAACATTTGTTATAAAATATTACTGTAATGTGTTATGATCGGATCGGAATTGCATTACAATTATTTATAATAAAAGATTTTCTGAAATTGTATTGCTCTTATTGTTTTAGATCTATTTGGTAGAACAAAATCACAAAAAAAATGTTTATGGTTATTTATATGCAGACCTTACAATTTAGTTAATGCATAAGTTTTTTAATACTTAATATGACTTAAACTTATTTGAATAGTGAGCAGTTGGCAGAATATAAAAACGATTTAAAACCCAAATTTCATCTTGTGGAGAAAATTAAAAATTCAGAACCGTTGGAAACGTTGTATAGAAAAGACGAGAAAACAGGTTTGAATTGGCGTCTTTGCCGCAGTTAGATAACATACAAAGGGTGATCAAGATAGAACTCGGCTACCCATACTAATTAGGTAGAATAAAAGGAGATAGTTGCTAACTGTGAATTAATTATGCAGGATTATCTTTTTACCTTCTTGAGCCGTTTTTCGTAATTAGACCGCTACAGTTCCCACCCTAATTACGTACCCACGTGATGTTTAAAATAATAATGAACGCTGGTGTAATACGTTTTGATTAATGAATCATTTAAAGGGATTTAAATTCGAACTTAAGACAAGTTAAAAAGTTGGTAAATAATAATTTATAATACTATTTATTCCATTTATTTCTTTTTTTGACTATTTCGTTTATTTTTTTAGCCAAAAAACATTTACAACTTTTAACACAAGAAAGGACAGAACATACAATATTCACTATCGAAAACTTTCTCGACTTGAAGTATTTAAATAAATAAAATCAAATAAACGGCCTACATACGTCCCACTGCTGGGCACAGTTCTCACGTCAACTATGAGGTGGCGCGAGCCATACTCCAACAGGCTCAGTGCGGATTGTTTAAGAGGTGTAGAGTCAGTGAGAAACCGTAAAGATGTTATTAGGCCGCCCTAAGGCCTGCAACTAGGCTTAACGACTGACATCTAGCGACGTCAACCGGGGCCTGACGTGCCTTTCGAAGCATGGAGATGCCCCGAAAATACATCATTAAATGGTGGTTCGATTCCCGCACAGTACAAACATTTGTGTGCATGAACATGTCTGTTTGTATTGGTCTGGGTGTTTCCTTTGTATAATGAGTATGTATTTACCAAAGAAAAAGTATTTAAGTATTTTATCCGTTGTTCAGTATTTCTTAAAAATGGGCTATAATTAGCTCATCTTGGGGCTAGATGGCGCTGAGTAGAATAATGTCCAGGGGTATTCAATCTGGTAAAATAAAATACTTTCCTCCTACGTTTTCTACTTAATAAATTATTGTATGCCCCTCTAAGCAATCTTTTTTTCCATGCCATTGTTTCAAGATGGTGTTGTGTGGGTGGTAATCCACCCATATACACAGATCAAGCAAATGATAAAAATAATGGATTATTCAACTTTATTATAATATTTGTTCTTTGTGAAATTGAGACAATTTGGAAGTTAAGATAAGACAAAAATTCAAAAGAAAATCGATGTTAAATTATCTGTTTTCATACTTTTGTTCCTTCTACAGTCTAACGTGATGTATCACCATCAAGGGGATACAACTGGTGTGTTTTGTTAAAATTGGTGAATATACCTAGTTATAAAATTCGCACACTCAAACATAGAATTTCCTATTTTTGGAGTTTTTTTAAGTAATTTTTTCATTTGATTGGGTGGTAGGTCTTCATACCGTAAGTCACTTTAGAAGAAGCTTCAAGGTTGAAAAAAATGATACGATTAAATTCTAGAATTCTTGGAATAATACAAAGAAGTGATCAATTTGATAAAAGTTTTATATCGCAATTACTTGAGGTGAAGCTTGGTGGTTATCTAACTGTTGGTAAAATATGCGGGATAACGTTTTATCTTCTTTGGTTTTAGTAATTAATTCTACAGCTTGAGCGCTAAAGACCTATCTTCGAAATGTTTAAAACATTTTATTAAGAAATGTAGATTCAAAAGATATTTTTGTCACATTTAGGTATTTGTCGAAAATTTGGCTTCATGAAAAGTAATCTGAAATAGCCTTGCTTGATCAGCTTGACTATTGTTGTAGTGAAGTTAGTAAAATGGTAGTATGGTGGTAATAGTGATCAAAACAAAATAATAATTAGCGACGTTTTATACGTCACTCTATGGCGGACGCAAGCCTTACTTTTACACGTGGGCATACTAGGAATTGTTCGAGGGGGTTGAAGTTGTACACGTTTACACCTTGATGTAATGCCATCACCATGTCAGCTGAACGACGCCCACTGCTGAGCATAGGCCTCCCCAAGGATCTCGTCGTCGTCCGGTAATGTCGGTTGTCAGTTGATGTAATATGATGACTAGATTACCTGCCTATAACTAGGCAACATCAGCCGGGACCAACTGCTAAACTTTCTTTCCAGAGCACGATAATGCCTCGAAAATATATTACTAAATTTCAGTAGGACCATCCATACTATTCCCGACCCTGCGTGTATTGCTTGACAACTGCGATCGTTGCCGATCAATTACCGGGTGATATTGACCGCGATAGGTGAATACAGGTACGTGTTCATCCTTAAGGGCCAACCTCACTAATTCTCAAACTATTTTCCATCCAATTACGGTGTCGAATCACCCAGCCTAGGTTGAGCTACTCTATAAACTAAAACAGTTTGGGTAACAAGGCTTACTTCGCACGCTAATAAACACTCAAGAGCCTAAACTAAGCAAAACCTATGAAACAAGTGAAAGTAGTAATAATGCAAAATTATTAGACTAGTACAACGTTTAAACTTTTTGAATAACAGTTAGCAACAACATCGATGTTTGCATAATAGTGCAGAAAGGACACTTTGGTTGAGAACTTCTACAGACAGGCAAAAGCTCATGTTTACTGGTGTTTCTTATTTCAAAATGGCTGACTATAGTTGTGTTTGTTCACTTGTCATCCCACAATTGACTTACTAAAATTAGCAATTTTGGTTATCTAAAAGAAAGATTGCATTGCTGGATTTACATATAGTATTTTAAGATTTTCACTGAATTGTATTTGTTTAGGTGATTAATGATAATCCTCTAAAACTAAAGCTGGAAAAATATCACTTATTAATATTGATGTTCGAGGAAGATATTTATGAACGAAGAAGCACTAGCCATACGATGAAAATGAAAAAACAGAGTTAACTTCAAAACAGTTCGATTATTCAAAAATTTACAGGGTGTTTTTAATTTTAGCATTAGGGATAATTAATGATTAAACGAACTTACAAAGTGAAGTTCTATCATAATTATACGAAGCACCTCGTCCGAAGAGATAAGTAACCTGAAATAATTATTAATATTTATCACAACATGCAGGTAGTAACGCATATTAGTCACCGTTCTTGCACTATGGTTGAGAGAGAGAAAAAAAAAAAAGTTAATTTGTAGTTCGGTCATTCTCAGCAGGCCTGGTTTCGGTGCGTCCGAGCAAATATCTGACTAGTTTGTTATATTTTGAAGCTGTCAATTTTTTACTAACTAGATCTAGCATTCATCTTTTAGGAATTTGAATTTGAGACACATCCACTTGTAAAAAAGCACTTAATTATTTTTTCTTAGGTCGTTCTCCTAAGTTCCGTTCGCTGTCCAGAACCCCGATTCAAGTACAAAACCTTCAATAGTGTCTAAATAAATTACGATTGGTTTATTCCAGTAAATACAATTTTAAGATTAATAATTACGCATTATTATTAACTAAAAATATTCCGTTTAACTTGTGTATTTTCTTAGACAGACCGAAAAATATGTTTGTCCTGTCATCATGCCTAATTTCAGTCACTAGTATAAAAGTAGCGAATATCTTGCTCGCAGAGTAAGTAATTCCTTTCCCTAGCGCAACGTCGTGTTTGATATGTTGCGCCGCGGCAGGCAACCGAAGCGTTCCCGTGTCACTTGCTCCGTTGGCGAACTACGACCGTAAGTACCTAATTTCTATTCGCTTGGTTCACCTCTTTTCTAATTTCCGTTCGCTCATTTAATTAATATTAAAAAATGGATACAAACTGGTCTGTGATAATATTATATGCAGGCATTTGTTGGCTACCTCATACTTGTAGCAATATACTGTATTGTTTACCATTTAATTAATATCTCATAAAAACCGTCGTGTTCCTAATTTCCATCACCCTATTCCGTCACGCTAAACATAACGGAAATTATAAAATACCTGACAGCATTTGTTTTCTTAACGTTTTTAACTTAAAACAGGTGCCTATTTTAATGTTTTTGGTGGGTATACATAGCTTAAACCATAATGTGTATACATATTTTACAGAAAACATGGGTAAGCCAAAACGGAGTTGGGAGGAGATTTTGGAGCAACGAAGGCTAAGACAGCAACGAAGAAGAGAAAGAATCAAGAATCATCCCGATCTATACGCTGTGTATGAAGAAATAGACCGTTGTTCATCGGTTGTTTATCGTTCGAGTTTCTAATAAATAGACAGCCAAATAATTATATATAATGTTTGTTTTTTTAAATTATCCGTTATCGGTGGGCTACTGGGCGATTTTTTTTGTTTTATTAAAGAGGTTTTTTTGTTATTTGTAGACTGTACAATAACTTGTGAGGTTTACTTTTCATTAAAATCTGTTTATTTTCTATTTGCGTTTTATTTCGATACAATATAAATTTAAGTAAACTATTTCCTAATTTCCGTCACACCCAAAACTTTGTCACCTCATAACTCCATAACCAGTCGGCACATTGAAGTGCCAAATACATAATTCTGTTTATTTTGTTGTCTTTTCTTAATTGAATTGCCAATTGAACGAATTTCTTGCGAAATAAAAATCGTGACGGAAATTATACGAAGAACACCTTATCGTGAGAATGACCGAGTTGACATCCCCGTTCGGTAGGCAGCCATTTTGTATCGTCATTTTGTTTGGAGCTACCTACAGGAATGTGATATTACCAAAACCTATTTCGGGTTGGGATCAGGGAGGGTTTTACTTATCTCTTCGGACGAGGTGCTTCGTATAATTATGATAGAACTTCACTTTGTAAGTTCGTTTAATCATTAATTATACTCGCACCTCGTCCTTGAGATAAGTAACCTGAAATAATTATTAATATTTATCACAACATGTAGAGGTTGAGAGTTATTGGCTTTTGGTGATATCACAGATATTGTATATATGGGTATAATGATAATAAAATTATTATTATAATCAATATTGTCTTTTAATTCTTTTTTCATTAATCATGACTTGACTCTTAATTATATCTCATACAATCAGTAGGAAATCACATTGAAATAAAGGTATAATCTTAACGAAATAAGGCAAAGTAATTTAATCTCCATTAAATACTGCACTAGCTAGAGTACTTTGATTTACAGAATCACATATTATTCTGTTGTAGAATTTACCGAAAGTAGCGGAGGTTCCGCTCCATCCTGCCGTTTTCCGGATAACATCAATATTGACACCTTTCAGGTATGCCCTGGAAGTGGAAGCGTGTCGGGTGCTGTGTGCTGTGAACATTGTGACATCCACTCCACAATCCTTAAGAGTCATCTTAATCCATCGACTGATACTTTGAGTGGTCACTGCTTTAAATGGTTTTTTAAAAGCTATGAAAAGATTGTCATTATGTCGGAGTGGTGCAGTTTTACTAATGTAGCACAATAAGGTTGTAGCTGGGCATATATTAGGTTTGTCACTAAAGAATGGAATACGAAGTATAGGTTGATTATGGCCAGCTCTTGAAGTTTTAATTAGGTCTGGTATTTTAATAATAATTTGGGATGAATGAGACTCTATATTACTTAATAGGATTTTACTGAGTGTTTGTACTCTATGAGCTGTTGCTAGGGCCAGCAAGGTAGCACATTTTCTGGTTAGTCTTTCTAAAGACAGTGTGTCGTTTGGGTACCATTCATTTAGAGCATCTAATACTGTGGTCGTGTCCCACGTAACCTCGTATTTAGGTGTTGGTGGCCTCAGTCTAAAAACACCTTTAAAAAACCTTTTTATTCTATCATCGGTGGAGATGTGTGAACCTAGAATGAGCGAAAGAGCACCCCTATAACTGTTCAACGAGCCATATTGAGCTCCTGAGTGAAAAAGTTGCGTTAAAAAATAAATAATTGTTGGAATTGAGGCCGTAAATATATCACGGTTATTTTGAATACAGAAGCTATGCCAGCGTTTTAAGCAAACATTATATTGTTTGATGGAGTTGTCACTCAGTGATGCCAACATAATTTCTATGGACGATGGTGGTATGCTTCGGTTCAACAGCGCTGTCCGCACAAGATTCCGGCAGCCAGGGTAAGGTTCTTGTGGATTTGGCCTTTGCTGGAATGAGAGATAATAACATTATCGTTTGGCTTGAAAATTAATAATTCAGATATGAGAAGCCGTCTGAATAATGGGTACCAGGGTAGTGTGGGCCATACAGGCACTACCACAATACCTTTAGCTCCATCTGATATGATCTTACGGAGTGTTTTAAGTATAATAGCAAATGGAGGAAAAGCATAGAAAAAAAATTCTCCCCAGTTTATAGTAAAGGCGTCAATAGTGAATGCATCCGGATCTCTTTTCCACGAGACATACAGCTCGCATTTTTTATTTATGCGACTAGAAAAAAGATCAATTTGTGGTAGCCCTAAGTGCTCGGTAATAGCCGTGAAAACAGAATCCTTCAATTCCCATTCAATGTCTGGATGAGAACGTCTTGACTCCCCATCTGCCACGTCATTGTCAATGGATTTAATGTATGAAGCAACTATAAAGATTCTACGTTGTTCGCACCATTGCCAAATGGATTTTGTTAATGCTGTTAAATGGGGAAACTGTATGCCCCCCATGCGATTGATGTAGCTTATTGCTGTCGAGTTGTCTATCCGCATTAAAATTTTGCAATCGGTACATTCTTTAGCAAAGATTTTGAGAGCTATGAACGCAGCTAAGAGCTCTAAGTAATTAATATGGCATTCACGCTCTTTGTTGGACCACGGACCACTAGCAGTTTCTGTACCACATGCAGCCCCTCACCCCGTAGTTGAGGCGTCAGAAAAAATCTCTAACTTGTGGCTGTCATCTCTGATTTGTTTCACAGAGTGAGGAACTGCCTGCAGCCACCATTCAAGATCTTGCTGTAAGGAGGAAGGAATAGACATGTTTTTATCATAATCTCCATGTCCCTGAAGATTTAGGTATTTACAGCGTTCGAGTTGCTTGGTATAAAGCCAACCATATTCTATGGCGGGACAAGCGGATACCAATAGTCCAACAAATTGTGCGAAGTATCTAATTTTACAATTTTGAAGTTTCATGACTTTTTTGGTTTCATTAAATATTTTTGTTCTTTTATCAGGGGGCAGTTGAATGTTAAATTCACATGTGTCAATGACATAACCAAGATATTTACACTTTTTTGAGGGAGTCAAAACGCTCTTGTTTAAATTTATTACGAACCCAAGACTAGTTAGGAAACTTATAGTTATTTCGATATTTTCGCGAAAGCCTTCGTACGAATCAGCAATCAGACATAAATCGTCCAAATATATTGATGACAAGTAACCTGCTGATCTTAACAATTTTACCACAGGTTTCATCACTTTGGTAAAAATGTAGGGTGCCGTGTTGAGACCAAATGGGAGGGCGTTGAATTCGTATAGCACATTATTGAAAATAAATCTCAAGTACTTGCGGGACTCGTTATCTATTTTTATTAAAAAATAAGCATCTTTTAAATCTAGGGTTGCCATTAGTGAGTCTTTTGAAATTAGTTTAAGAACTGTACGTATGTCCTCTAATTTGAAATGGCTGGTTTCAATATGTTTATTTAGGCTTTTAAGATTTAGTATTAAGCGCGCCTTGCCATTTGGTTTTGGTCTTAAAAATATACTAGAAATAAACTGGTTTTTGCAGGGTTTGCATGTCGAAACAGCTCCGATACTGATAAGTTCTGATATGGCTTCATCAAACTGAGAAAACTCTTTAGGCGAAAGAATAGGCGGTGTGGGTATTGAGTTTTGATGGAAATTGCTAGTAAATGCAATTTTGTAGCCTTTGATCCAGGATAAGATAGTTTTATCGTCAGTAATGCGTAGCCATTGGTTGTAAAACTTTGACAAGCGACCAGCGTAATTTACCTCTACTGACGGCGATAATTGGTTGTCTTCTGCTGTGGAAATGACGTCTTCGATGATCCGCCGGGCCGATTCTGGTGAAACGCAGGTTGAGTCTTCCGGGCTGGCACAGGTGGTCTCCGAGCTGGGGCCACCTGTGCTTTCGAGTTTAAATGACCGGCCTTTGATGTCGACGGTTGCGGTTGAGGTCTTTTGTCCTTTCTAGGAGCAGTGTTTTTAATTTCAGCACTAGATTTAGATACTGCCTTAGCAGTTTTAAGTGTATCTGGCAAATTCTCCCCAAATAGGAAGCGGTCTATCTTAGAGTTCATTATCTGGGTTTTCACATCTTTCTTCAGTACAGATGTACTGAACATTCTCCTGGTGGCCGAATCGGAGTGTTGTATGTCACAAAGCAATTTATTTGCATCCATTAGCTTTTTTAACAGCTCCTTGTTCTGGTTATTGGGTTCCAAAAGAGATGAAGTAGCCGAAGCAATGCAGGAAATAGCGGAAGCTAGAAGTTTTTGTTTCGCTTCTATTGCTTTATCACGAATGATGAGAGTCTCTGGTAAGGCAGCTTTTATTTCTAGATTTATTGCGGGTGCACCCAATAGGGTCCCATTTGAAGGAAGTAAATACCTTTGACTCAACTCTTTCCTGACTTCTCTTGTTAATCCATTAACTGTTATAATTATGTTGCAGCCGGGTTGCGAGTTCTTTATGAATTTCCTCGCCGTACTGAACAGTGCTAGAAGGATCAACACCAAGCAGCTCTAGGATGTCTTTATCCAATTCTTTATTGTTAGTGTGGTCAGGCGTTTGCTCTGGACCAGTTAAGTCATAATCCTGGTTATTTTCTGTATTTGACAGAATTGGCACAGTATTGGAGGCTTCCAGCTCCAATGGCTGCACGTTATCAATATCAGGGTCAATTATAGGTTCTTCTAATAGCCCACCTGGAAAGAGTTATGACAAAATATGTACCTATTGTCGCTTACAATAGCTGTCTGCTATTTAATAAACGTATACATTCAAGATTGAAGTTTATATTTTAATGTAGTGGAACAGTCCAAAGATCAGTCCGATAACATTATTTTTATTTAATGCGTTGAGGCAGTCCAAAGATCGGCTCGAGTTGCATTTTTGGGTTATAGAATATAGTTATGCATATATGTACATATATATATGTGCCAGTTTGTGTAGTGAGACAGTCCATAGATCAGCTCGAATTACACTTAATATTTCCTTGAATTTAAAATGAATAACAAATTCATTAACCAAAGACGGCGCAACAGTGGCAGCGATATGCTACGACACATTCAAATGCAGTGAGACAGTCCGATGATCAGCTCGATTGCATTTTGCGTCAAATAATTGCAGTGAGACAGTCCATAGATCAGCCCGAATCGCAATTAATGTATTTTTCAAGGTAAAAATTAAATAAGCATTATCCTATTAAATGGCATATTAAGCCTACGACACATTAATGCGGTGAGACAGTCCGATGATCAGCTCGAATGCATTTTGTCGTAATTGAATGCATAATAAGTGATAAAATTCACTAAAACCATTTTGTTAAAAAAAAATAAGGTAGTTTCATATTTTAGGCCAGCGCGGCTGATAAGGTTTTTACGTTGAAAGAGAATCTCAACGTCTGGTTTGGCTGTTTATGTTTAGTAGGAATGTAATGTAGGTACTTACCTTCTGAGCTATTTTTAGATTCCGTATCACTATCCGAAGACACATTATGTTTTCGGGCGCGTTTTAATTTCTTTTTTAACTTCTTAAGTTGTTCACTGATTAGATCATATTCGTTATTATGTTTACGTTTGGGCATTATAACGATTTGAAGTAAAGAGGAAAGGTTTATATTTGAATTTGAGTGTGCAACGGTGGCGCACTAAAATGCGAATGACGATACAAAATGGCTGCCTACCGAACGGGGATGTCAACTACAAATTAACTTTTTTTTTTTTCTCTCTCTCAACCATAGTGCAAGAACGGTGACTAATATGCGTTACTACCTGCATGTTGTGATAAATATTAATAATTATTTCAGGTTACTTATCTCAAGGACGAGGTGCGAGTATAATGCATTATCATCTTACTAAAGAAAGGAAAACCAGAAAAAGGCATTCGGTCTTGGCATCAGGCGGGACTCGAACCCGCGTCTTTCGCAAACCAAGACAAGCAAGACGCGGGTTCGAGTCCCGCCTGATGCAAAGACCGAATGCCTTTTTCTGGTTTTCCTATCTTTATACAGGGTGAGTTTGTCAAGGCATGGTAGGTCAACTATCAGGAATTTTATAAAATGGTCAAAGGAGTCTCGAACCCGATTCTGACCAAAAACTAAAACTGCATAGGTACCTACTCAGATTTTTGAAAAACTTTTCACCTATACTCGGATTTTTAATTGTAGTCAGTGAAATGACATTTTCAGTGTGGCAGGTTTTCAATCCCAAATAAATAGTGATGTGGTAAATCGAGTTTTTACAATTAAAAGTTAGTCGACATTACAGCCTGGCAAAAAAGTCGTAGTGAATGACCACGTCCTACTTCCATATGTCATTACTGGCAACACACACTGGTCAGACTTTCGTTTTGACACATAGAGGTATTTCGGTAAACTGTATTTAGTAAATAGATTTTCAGTTTCAAAATGTTTGTTTTCTGTATTATATTATTTACAGGTAAGAATTTCGTTTATTAACAGGTCATACAACTGGAAAAGTTTGGGAGGATACAACAGTAGAATCTTCCATACAAGTGTTTTCTAAAGGTTTGACTACAGGCCTAAAGGGCCCAACCGGCAAAGGACGACGCCTTATAATTTCATATATAGGCAGTGATGAAGGTTTTGTAGATTCCGGTTTACTTATTTTTGAATCAAATAATAATAGTATGGACTATCATGAAGAGATGAATTCAGAATCGGAGTCGGAATCAATAGCAACCGTAACGAATAAAAACGTATATAATTACTTGTATTTTGCTGACTTTCAAGTGTTAATTCCCCTGAACCTCTTTGAACATTTTTTTTCCAGCTATGGTTATATTTTTTTAGTGAGAAGTTTTAATATGGAGGTAGGGCCCATATTTCTTAAATCGTAATTATTTAATTCGTTTTGTACACTATTAAATATTTACAATTATTTAAAAAAGGCTTTGATACCTCATAAAATAAATCATGACTAAATGTCTTAGTCTAGTGATTGCCGAACGTCACTATTGTAGCGGGTCACCCTTTTTTGTATCAGTCACTGTTGAAGTTGTCATTTCGCTGACTACAATTATTAATCGTACTATAGCCGGGAATCGAACAGTTGGTTTTGTAAAAAAAAAGTCAGCCTTTATTATTATTTCATCTTTTAGTGTCGCATAAAAGAATCAAACTTTAGGAAATGAGGCAAACTGAACGAATGGTCTAATTTTTGATAAAATATGTTTATTCTCCTTAAATTAACTGTATCCAATGCTAAAAGGGTTCAAGTGTTTTGTCAGACTCAAAAGTCAAGCCACATAATAGGTCATATTTCCATTGGATTAAGGTACAATTTCCAATGACACTAGCAGCTGTCAAAATGTATTTTTTATATTAGTGTAACTGTAACGATACACAATTTTTTCAATCACAAATGGCCATTATAAACATTTGCTTCGCAGAACAGAACGTGGGGAATTCCTGCTTGCATTGGCAATACCTTCGTTAGTTACCGGAACTAAAGTCTTTGTATCTTTATTGAACCGAACTGGCTATTAATTGGCGAACTTCTTTGTGTTTTAAAGTCTGTTGGTCAAGTTTACTTTATTTTTAGCGCCTTTGTTTAACAAAGACTGTGGGATACCACACAATTGACATACCACTGGGAAATTGCTGTGGTTGTACCATCATCTTACTAATTATTTGGTTTGAGTTCAAATAGCATCGCTTGCCCCCGCACTAGAAACCAACCGTGGGCCCCTGAATCACCACTCCCACGGGAGTAGCCCACTTTCGGGGCTAACTTTCGTCAGTACCTACTTATAAGTTCACACTTTTCAATTGTTCGTGTGGTATTCTTAAAAATAATTCAGATGATCCCTAAAGATAAAGATATACACACGATCCAGCGACTGTCGGTCCGCACCAAAAGGTTCGGTGATTCGTTCCTGTGTCGTACTATCCAGACGTGGAACGCTCTTCCAGCGCATGTGTTTCCTTCTTCCTACAATCCCGGGATTTTTAAGCGGGGCGTGAAAAGGCATTTATGCAGGCCTTCAAAATGAGATTGACCAGCAAAGTAGTTCTCAATTACTGTGCTTGTCAACCCCATATCTGGACCTCACGACTGCTTCCCATCAGGTGGAGTGAGGTCATCTTGAAGACCACTATAAAAAAAAAAAAAAAAAAAAAACCTACCTTGCCACCTGGGGGACTGAAGTTGACATTTACTCAACAAGACTACTGGAAATACTCAGGCCCCCTTTTTCGATGACTACTTTGTATTCTTAGTGACCAAAAAGACCTTTTGCTTTGGCCAGTCCTAAAAAAAGATTGGATTTGATTAGATAAGATTATTTATTTCTCAAAAAAAATATCACTACAAGCTATATAAATGTCATAAAATAGTAAATTTTAAATGAGATCTTCAAAGAGATGAAATTGCAATTAATAAAAAGTTAATTAAAAATTACATCAATTAACACTGAAACTAAATGAAATAAGTTTAAATTACAGGAAATTGGAAAGAATAAGACTTTTTTAATTAAATACAAAAAACACAATAAAATAAATATCACAACGTCAAGAGAAATTAAATAAATCCATGTCACGGTTCACAAATGATTTTTAATGTAGGTATTGTATTTGTTACGGACTCGTTAAACATTTTTTTGAAAACACACCAAATTGCGTATGCGTCCAAAAATGAAGGTTAAAAACCACAACGCAGTTTAGTAAATTTCGATATAAAAATCAGATGAAGAGCAAATCGGAAGCACGTCAAAGCGCACGCTGCCTGAAAATGCAATTTTTGGTCATAGTTTAAATAACGGATAGCTGTTAAAGGCAATGTTAAATCAATAAATAAACCAAACAAATGAATTACAATATGATACAATATGAATACAATGTGATTATTTTAAGGATATTTGCAATATGGTCTACCATCGTACCGTATATATACCATACCGTCACGTGAACCTAACCGGAAAATCAGTTACTAAGTGGCAACTCGTCCAACATACTTGTAGAGTACCTACTTAGATTTTACTTAATACATGTACATAATTATGTAATTATTAAGAAAACTCGCAATACAAACAAATTTACATTGGACTACACAGAATTTTGTTTTGTATTTAAGTAGTTTATGAAATAGGCCTAGGCTCAGCTAAGTATTTGCAACAGAGGATTTAATGAAGCACACTTTCTGCTGAATTCCTCCCCTAGTAACCGGAAATGTAACGCCAAATCACCTCTCATTCACTCATCCCTTGCTGACCCCGGAAATATCTTCATTGTTCGGCCAGCTCGGCTATTCACGCCCACTTTAATTCTAAGTAATGCCAAACATTACAGCGTTTTCGGCTAATATATGAATAGTTAGACAACAGTTTGGTTATACGAGGAAACAGGAAGATATCCGGGAAATGCCCCTCTCATTTGTTTTAAGTGCTATGCAAAATAACTAGACATTGGCTTTTGAGTCTGCAGAGAAATTTCGTATAACGCATAGGGGGAATAGAGCAATGCTTGGAATCGCCATATGGGACTGAAAACTGATTAGGTTCTAAGTAAGGCCAAGACTACACACGTGATGATTGTCATAGCGAAAGAAAGTTTAGGAGTTTAACACAATGTAGGCCCGGAGCGGACACCAGAAAGCGTAGACTACCGCAACTCCGGGTGGATTTTTTCACCCGATGAAATGTTTTTACGCACTTTTCGCTGCTCGGGGGCAGCGAAGAACTATGGGACTCACCCACCTCAGACGGAGGATGGGTATATCCACTAAAACACCGGGGCAGCCTTGTTCGTGCGTGACCAGGTTTCACCGAGATCTCTTCTGTAGAGAAGGAACTCTCTACTTACACCAGCCGGTGTTACGGCAGGGGGATTCAGGCATAAAATCACCAAGAATGCAAGAAGAGGCAAGAGGCTAAATCATGCAGTGGCTAGGCCTATGCTAAAGTGCCCATGATTTGCGGCGAGGTGTGGCACAGGCCTCAACTCATGATCTGCGGCTTTGTGAGCAAGTTCGCCACTAACCGTTCAACAAACAATATGGCTTTTGCCATTTAGTCGCATTTCTTGTCACAGTAAGACGTGACACGAAATGACATTGTCTCGGATACTAAAGTGAATCAATTTAGCTGCGAGAAAATTACGCAAAAACAATTTCTGTGTAGACATTGCCTAACGAACTCAATAATACAGCCGCCTACACTTACAATTTAGGCTATTAATGTAATCATCGGTTTCTATTGATTGTACAGTTAGCATCAGAGCTTTGTAATTATCAGTTGTGCCAAAAATAACTAAACTTACTATATTTGAGAAAAGCTATTTTAATAAAATAGTGATAAATACTTTATTTGGAATCGACATTAAAATCTGTAGCAAAATGACAGTCTATTTTAGAAGTATATTATTAAGGTTGATTTTTAGGTATGTTTTTATATTAATTGACCACTGAGAGGAAGATAGTAAAAACCGCATCAAAAAGAGTGGTTTCGTGAGTCCATTTTAACAATAAATATTATTATCATTCAACAAAAGGCTAATTAAAAATACTTCATTCAATTAAAAGTCAAAACATTTTAATTAAACAACTAAGAAAATTCCTATGTAAATAAACAGCTCTAAAACTGAATGCCTCTAAAGCCATATTTGTAATGTTATTAACACAATTTGGCAACATGGCAATATCCTAGATTTCCATTACGCCGGCTATCCCGTGTGCCTCATGGGCATTTTGTCTGAGTGCTGCGTTAAAACTCACCACTTCTGAATACATATAAAATGCTATTTCAGCGGCTGAATAATCTGCTGCATGTTATATTGTCTGTTAACAGAAGTGCGGTGGTAAAGAATAAGAATCTTCATATTTGTGTGTTCAACAGCTTTCATTCGCTACAGTAATGGGCACAAGCCAGACCTTAACTTTGAGGTGGTTCGAGCCATACTCCAACACGCAGGCTCAGTGCAGATTTTTGGTGGGGGGTGAGTGGAACTTGTGAGAAACCTTACCTACTGTCAGTTTTATAAAGCCACCCTAAGGCATCCGATTAGGCTTAACGACTGACATCTAGAGAGAAGTCAGCCGGAACCACGTTGCTCAACGTGGCAAGAATAATACAAAGAAACATGAACCCGCGAACTCTGGTGTATTTGGCTAACTTTTGAACCATTACATCAAATTGGTCAACAATAAAACCGCCCCCGAACCAAAAGCAACACAATTTCACAGTCGTAATAGTCTTTCTAGCTTGCTCAGCGATCAAATAATTGTACGACACATAATTACCATACTAACTGTAGCTGAAAAGCAAAAGCTTGAAGTTTATATTAGGTAAAGAAATAAAAAAACAGACTTATATTCAGCAGTATGTAAATACACACTGTAGAAGAGATGGCTAACAAAGATAGACATATTTATGTACTAACGATAAAAAGCTTCTCAGTAATATAGATTTTCTACATAAGCCAAAAGTTGGATAGCAAACAGCTGATCATCGCAAAAAGTTCGCACGTTCACAATTTTTCTGCCCACACACTGTGCCTCTATGCGTATATTTACATAATCTGAATGTTTTGACATGCTCATTTCCGATTCAGAAACTTTGAAATACCTATATGAAACTTGTAGAATTGAGCAACTCTATTGAGTACCTAAATAGCTAGCTTTGTCAAAGTTGCTGTGTGCCTAGTGCTTACGTTCGAATACTAATCATTTCAGTGTCCTCACTTGCTGTTTTTCAAGAGTTTAGAAATCTTCAGAAGCTACAAAACCAATTTTCTCCAATTGTTTTTTATTTTAGAGCTCGATTGAAAGTTGGTTAACCTTTTCAAACCCTGGAGATTTTCACAATTTCAGCCTTCTGGGATGAATTTGTCAAAAAAAGAGACAGTTCTGCAATTCGCACAAATAATAATAACAATAGTGTAATTGAATTAACTATAATTGATTACGCCTTGTCATTGGCAATTTCCATTTCACTTTATAATATTAAAACAATTCGGGATGGTGGCAAATCAAAAACCATGAATATTTACTTAGCATTTTCGGGTTGTAAGTGTTGTAATAAACACAACTTTATTTAAAATAAATTGATTAAAAACTTCTGTTAGCCTCTGTTCTTTAAATTGAATTATATTAATAATATTAGAATAATATTTAGCCAACGCGTAGGAAGTTAATTTTGCCTTTGTCTGAAGTTAATTTAGAGTTTGGCTACATTGAATCGTTTGCTTATGAGTTTATTATTGGAAAAGTGTTGGAGCGTGTCTTAACCAGAGTATGTAATTTAACTTTGCCTACCTTCAATGAGCGTATGTGACGGGTTGTACAGTTACCAGCAACTAGAGTACTATAGAAAATGTATGTGTAGACGGAAGCGCTTTTAAAACTTAGTAGATAGGTTCATCAATTAAGCTTGGCGAAGTGTGAGTCTTGCCTCTGGGTAGACAAGTGGGTATGCCGGAACATCAATATTATCATTTGTATTTGTTCTGCTTTAGTGTCCTTGTCGTGAAGCTAGCGCAGCATAATCTTAAGAATGAAGTAAAAGCTTCTAAAGTAAATAATTAATTCTAAAAAAAAAAGTTGAACTAACATCAGAATACATAATATTTAACAGACTCGGGGCGCTGTCAATATCTAGAGAATACTCAAATTATCAACTTGGCAGTAATTTTAAATTAACTGGCTCAGAGGTGAAATTCTGCTAAGATTTACTTTTGCTTTGTTGGGAAAATTGGGCCTGAAGGGTGACTACCGCTTATAATCCCATTGTTAACATTGTAGCCCCCACGTCGAGAGATTATCTTGAGCCTAGAACTATGGCAAAATTTTAGATTAGGAAACAGATTGTGGTTCTTGAATTACATAACGTATCTACAGTCTCCGTTATCAGTGTTTTGTCTTATTTTACTATACTTAGGTAAGATCTATCTCAAATTTTAAAAGTATGGAAAGTACAATGGTTATTCACGGATCTTTTTTAAAGACAATTCATGATACCACTGGATATTGTTTTTTTTTCTTTTAAGTCTTTTCGAATACGAGCTGAAAAACAAAACTGTAGTGCTTAGTTCATTTTTATAATTAATCATATAGAGAAGGCTTCCCATATGATATGGAAAAACTAAGACGCATGTAAAATAGCGTATTTTAGTGTCAAAAACCATGACCTGTTTTGAGTTTTCTGAGCGGAGAAAAATTAGTCATCGTTATGATTGCGACCATCGACTCCTTAAACAGCCTTCAAAAAACCGCGATCATTTTTCAAACTCAAAAACATGCCCAAACTTTGAGTTTGCACTATTCCCTTCGGTTCTTTTTCAACGTTCATGCTACCTTCATTTATCACGAGCAGCAATAAAGACGGGCAGGGCTATATTTCTGCGTCGGGTTCCCACACATTGTGGCTAATGATACTGTTCACAAATAAAGGACAAGCTTTTAGAATTATGGACACGTTTCCGTATTGTGCCGTAAAGGAAAACTCCACGCTCACTTTTTTGACAAATCGTAGCATTCGTAGCATTCGTAGCAGTGGTTGCGGTGCGCCGTGAATATTTGCAGACAATACGTGATCACTCTGCTAGCAGGGTTTTGAATTTTGGTCTAAAAATTGGTAAATAGTACTAAGACATGGAAATTGTAAAAAAATTACGTGGTGGCGAGAAAAAAATATTTAATAGTACTGGGGGCATATTATTTAAGTCTGTATGTTACTTATAAAATGAGAAGGTAAAAAGTACTGAAATATAATAGTTGGTTTCAAATGAGCGTCACACATGGCATGAATGACGCATTATTTTCAGGGACCCGTATCTAAAATAGCTCGGTAAGAGAAACCCTTATTCGATCACATTGTTGTCCGTCTGCCAAGACCCTTTTTTAAGAACTCGCAAATGAAAAAAAAATAATTTAGATACTTAAATACTTTCAGCACGGGATCCTCGATGTGCGACTCGACTCGCACTTAACCGGACCGGTAAAGAAAAGCATAGGGTAGATGACTATGAGTGATTTTGCATGTTTTTTTATGTTCCCCAAAATAATAATTCATTTCAAATGTTATTGTGAAATCACAATCGAAATTCGTTTCAAAATGAGGCCACAATAGGCCTGCAAACTTGGATGGGCAAGTCCATTAAATTTTTGTAAAACAATATGAATCTTTTGTAACCCATACTATTATGAAGCAATTATGTTAGGAGACCATTTTCATAAACGCAATATCTAATATAGCTGTCGAACAAAGTTAGCAAGAAACATCTGATCAAAGCATTGACAGTTTGAGACGACATTGCGCAACATGTCTCGTTTACGCTCTAGTAAATAATCGTAGTATCTTGTTCTCACGGTCAATTATAGGTACGTACGCCTAAGGACTATTTTTGACTCCACATCAGTACTGACAAAACCTATTAGTATAATATCCTTAGTTCTAATATTTTAAGCATCCGCACCCAGAAATAGACATAATAGCATCAATAAGTTTGACCGATTACAATTCGCCATTCAAAGCACCAAAATACAATTTTGATACAATTTTACATGAGCTAATAACTTTAAGGTTATGCCTAGATCCTATTAAATGTAGAAAGCTGCTGCTAATTAACGAAATGTGGTCAAGTTTCTGATTCCCAGGATGAGAATTTTGACCACACCAAACCAGTATTGCGAATCGGTACGCAGAATAGGAATCTATATGGCTCTAATTGCTTTTGCAACTATGCTTTGAACTTTGTGTGTTAGCTTACTGTTTGACTATCGACGTGTACGTGTATATTCAAAATTGTTCGCTGAAGGAATTCGCTGAAATTCGCTGGAGGAAAAGTGAATTGTCTCTTTGTTCGTGCCCGGAAACCCCTTACAGGTTGGCTAGTTATAAATATTCGTGTATATATATGTATATATATATTATATCTATGTAATTATATTGTATTATTTGTTAACCCCCCCCCCCCTACTTTTATTTATAATAAATATATATATATATATATATTTGTTATTATTGGTATTTACTCAAATTATTATTGTTGTATCTTTCTGTTAAATTACTTGAAAGTTATTTAATTTTTTGTCGCACCGCCTACTGTACTTCTCTGCTTAGCCTTATGGTTGACTGGTAGAGAATGCCTCATTGGCATTAAGTCCGCCTTTTGTACCATTCTTGTTGTGCAATAAAGAATAAATAAATAAATAAATAAATAAATTCACACAATGAACCTCAAACGTCACCGAATACCAGCTCTTACAAATATAGCTGTCACCTTCAGTTAGTATTGACATAACATTCAAAGGCGTGGACTGGCGGCACAATTATAGAAACCCCCTTGATTGAGTGACATTTCGGGAGGGATAATGCTTCTATTGTACCCACTTGACTGCCTGTGGAGAGTGTCGTTTTAATTTGACATAATTAATAATAATGTGTTATCAATAGCGTTACATTTAATTTCAAGGTTAAACATTATGATCGATCCATTCGGAAAGGAAGCTCAGCAGCATTAACTATTTTTGATGTCAGTGCAATCCTAACATCTCAATATTTTATTCCGAAAAGCAGTGCCTGTGTAATTTTTTCTGTTTCTTGTTCAGTTAGGTAAAATACTTTATAAATGGCAAAGGTGATTATCAAAATGCCACATAATTGCAACATTTAGTTAATATTAACAGAAAACTAATGAAATGTTTTTTAGACACATTTTAGAAGAACATTTTTACTTTGTAGCTATATTTTTCAAACAGAATATAAAAGAATAAACTTGCATTGTAATATAACGTCTGAGTTACGATCATGAACCTACTATCAAGATGTATTTAGTACATGTTCACTAAAAGTGAAGAGGAAAAGGCGAAATAGGGGAATAAGAGATTGTTCAAGGAATGTTATGGAGACTTATCTACTTTTATTATTAGGTCATGACCCGATCTTTGTCTTGTCATGGATAAACAACATTTTGGCTAGAATAAACATGAAACAATTAAGCAGTCTATTTTGGAACTCCACATCTGAAAGCTACTGAAACACTTAACATAGGAAAACCAGAAAACGACATTTGGTCTGTTGGCGTCAGACGGGAATCGAACCCGCATTTTTCGCAAACCTCTTCTTTCTTTAGTAGGATGATAATTCACTATCCCTAATGCTAAAAATAAAAAATAACCTACTTTAACACCTGACGGTCAACCCATGAGCTTTTTTTTTTGCTCAGACATTATCAGCCAGAAAATTAAATATGATGGCATGGTCTTGAGAAGTATTCAGGTTTACGAGATTAAAGAAGATTCAGGATACCAATTAAAGAAATGAAACAAAGGTCAAAAGGCTGCATTTAAACAACTAAACACCAGTCCTGCTACACCAGCTACGAACATACAAAATAGATGAATACAAACATACATACAATCACGCCTCTTTTCTTTCCACTTGCAATGATTCTGACACAAATTCGTCTACTCGCATTAACCCTTTCTTACTCGGTCGACGGTTAAAGGTACTCTTGACCTAACCTTTTCCTAGAACATCTTGAACTTGTCCAAGAAATATTCATATGGGTTACCTTTACAGCAAATCCATTTACCGTCGCTTTAATATTTTTATTTTGCTTATTAATATGAAAATATTAGTTACGAGGATTTGGTTGGTTTTCGACTAGCGTGCAGTTGTGATAGTTAAAAAGTTGGCCACTACACTAGAGGATTTAATCCTTGCACAGTACAAACATTCTGTGTTAAAGAACAGGGATCAATTTCTGTTAGGTAACATTATATGACAAAGTTAGAGAAAGGTCTCATTATTAATAAAATATGTTTTGCCCAGCAGTGCCCAGCAGTGAACTGCAGTAGGCTGATGATGATGATGTTTTTTTTACATTCGCAACTCGCAACTCGCTGGCTCGAAACCTGAGCACCTACTTTGTGTTCATAGCACAATTTGCGGATGACTATACGGTGATGGAAAGTACTGATGAAAAACCCAAACAACCCAGATCACGGTGGTAGGCTCAACCCTTATCACGTTGAGTTCAAATTCGCTTGGCAAATTGTGGGCTTCTGAATGTTCCGTTTTCTATGGACGACAACAATCAGTGTGCCTCTGACTACCTCGTCCGGTCGTGATGGCCTGTATGTAACAAATGCTTAATATTCATTGTATATTGGAGTTGGATCAGCTCGTGATAGCGTGATGATAGCGTAGTCTACAGGATTACCTCACCTGTTCAATCACTTTATCTGTTAAAAAAACCGCATTAAAAACATTGCGTGGTTTTAAAGAATTTAACATATGTATTAATCATGGCATATATGACAATGAGCGAACCTAGAGATCTATACCTAGAGGATACTCTACCAGTCAACTGCAAGGTACCTATTATAACAGATAAATATGGAAAAAAAATAACAAAGTGTTTTTCATCACCTCTTAGAAACCCTTAAATGACCACTGCCTCGTTAAATGTCATATCAGTCGAAACAAAACTGTCAAATTATTATGAATGGCCTGTCTACCCTCTTTTATCTTGTGATGATTTGTCAGTATCAAGTAACTCGTTCAGATTTTCCTGCTATTCCTTTTATACCTAAACTCTTTTTGATCCCTTATTTTTTATGCTTCATAGGGTATTCATGTCAAATGACACTAATCAACCAGTGCAGCCGTTAGACTTCACTGTTGAATGAAATAGAAATTCAATTTACTTCCCACGTAGTTTTGTCCCATATTCCGTGTCTCAATCCGAACCTCAATGCTACAGGCGATATTAAATAGGAAATCGGCGAAATATGAGCAAATCCACAAGTACGCTTCAAAGAAAAATCTTTGGTGAAAAATCTGTTAAAGGAAATCGACAGATCGATGGTAAACATGAAAACCGACATCGTATTGGGTACCCTTTGATGCATTACCCCTTTGAGGAGAGATTTTAAACATACCTACGCTGAAAATACACAAGTACTCACAGTATATTGTGTAAATAGGTCGCAAATCCCTTGAAGTTACGTAACCTATTTTTTATTATTTTTTCACTCAACAAGATTTGTTTTTTAAATTTTCTATTGTTTTTGTAATTTGTATTTTTTTATTTTATTACCATTTGAAGTTTTGTTAAGTTTAACCTGCCAGTGTGTTGGAATTATGTATTTGTAAAAAAAATATTTATTAATAAACAAACAATTTCCTTAATACTCGTAAGTCCCACAGCTGGGTACAAGCCTCAGCTTAACTATGAGGTGGTGAAAGCCATATTCCAGCACGTGGACTCAGTGCAAAACCTCATTGTCAGATGTTATCAAGTAAAATGTTCTAGTTCTTATCCTACGTCTTATGGCTCCTACAGCCTCATTTGACGAACGGTTTGGTGTGGTGTAGGGGTTAAGGAGTTGGCTACTATAACAGAACTAGGAGGCTAGAGCCCCACACAGTACGTAAGTTGACATACATAGGATGTACCCTGGGTATGTTTGTATTAATATGCTTTCCAGTATCCCATAGAACATCTTTGCTCAATTTCAGGCTAAAGGGAATGTGTTAAGTATTTTCCACTCATTATTCATTTATTTATATTAAAGTTAAAGCTTAATATAGGTTCATATATAAGCTTTTCATCTTTTTGTTCAAAAGTACTGCTTTCGTAGTTTATGTATATAACAAGGAATACTACAAATCGAATACGAAAAGAATCTACGAAAAACAAACGGTATTTAAAACACCCATATCACAACCTATCCACGGGGGGTATGTAGGATTTTCCGCCCAATTAATTAAGACAAACAGCCCACCAACAAGGGCGGGCGGGACACCTCTAGTGCTTTATTATTTTTATTTGCTATTCATTTGTATTTTTGACCTTTTATCTTTCTGACCTTAACAGACCAATAGATAATGTGGAATAGTTTGCCACGGATAGATTAGTTAGCCACGAATAGATCATGAACTAATGAAAATAATGCGTTTAGTTAAAAATTGATGTCACTGTTCTCAATAAACTCATGGCTAGTTTATGATAGTTAACATTAGATTCGTATATTTCTCAAAATTCGAATAACATAATACATACAGCACTGTCCTACTATTATTAGTGATTAATGATTAATATTGAGATCGACAAACAAATTATGGCAAAATTATTCCTTTAAAATAATGCTGTCAAAAAATGAGTATTTATTAAAAACGTCAATTGAAATTCATAAGCAAGTATTCAGTCACAGTACCTTAAAAAATAATGTTCCAACAAATATTTCTATATTATAAATTTACATAATAAAGATATTGTGAATAGATTGTAAATTAACGATGCGGTGCCATTACTATCAAAATATTAAGAGATAGTTACTTTAACCAATAGGCTTTAGTAAGGTAAGCTAGTAACGCGACGCATCCTTCTCTTTCAAAACAAAGGTCTAGCACAAATTAATACAGGTACCTATTCTACTTTCTCACCTTAATCAAAACTAATGGAAGCTCTATATGGGAGGCAGTTAGCAAGAATGGCACAGGCTATTAATTACCTCCTTTGATTCTCTCTGAATTGTACGTTAGTTAAGGCTCACAGAAATAGCTCTAGAAATAAGATGTATAGTCACCTTCAAAAATATGTGGACACTTTGGAACTACGTCACATTCACTTTGTTGAAGTAGATAGTGATGATGAAATGTAGGTTATGTGAAAATTAAGTTATTTTCTTTAATCGCCAGTTCAGTTTAAAACGTTTTTGTTAAACGTGTATTCCATAAAAACGCAGTTATTCCATCCCTTGTGGGACCTACTCATCCTTTATTTATTTTTATTTTTTTACTTTCCGCTTTTGGGGGGAAGGCAGCGGAGGGCGAGGACCTACTCATCCTGAATAATTTTTTAAAAAAATGTACTAGAATTTAATGTGAAAAATTTAAAATAAAGTTTATTTTTAGATCTGAAGGTTTGGACATTGTATTTCTTCATCAAGAAATGAAGATCGTAATTTTATGGCTTTATTATTAACTGACACTTTTATGAAAAAATAAACAAACAAAGTGAAACGCTGAATTACCGGTTATTCGATTAAGAAATTGCAGAATATCATATCAGCTCTTCGACTGGACTGAAGTTTTTGTTTTAAAAGTGAGTTCAAAAGAAACTGGTTTATTACGAACATGGTTCCACTTTAGAGTTAAGCTAATTCGAGACTGAAACGGAAATTGCGGCCGTAACTTTATTTACAACTCTTCAAAGGGAAATCCAAGATACGGCTTGCAACCGGAAAAGTTTCTGTATCCAACATAATTCGCGTTATTAAAAAGACAATTTGTATTTCTGGTTTGAAATCCTTGGAGTATTCATTGTTTCTGTCTCGTATAATTTAATTTTTAACAATCTTGTATCGGCGGTTGTGTAGCTTTAAAGGATTTTTTGAAATGTGCGCTTCTGAATATTCCATTCACCATGACGACAACAATCAATGTGCCTCTGACTAACACATATCCCTGGTCGTGAGGGTATGTTATGTAATGTGACTAAGCCACTGTGCCGTACCCTAAATATTTCACTCTTAAACATTGTTCCGTACACATTGAACCCTTGGCACACAGAGACACAAATTAAAAGAATACGGTCCCAACGTTGATAGCATTAAGTGTTTTGGCCGGCCGTGGACTAGAATATCTTACATTCCGCCTGTCACATTCATCACTTCCAAGAAAAGTAATTGAGTTTCTTTTTACCGAATCAAGGATCAGCCTTAACGACTCGTGAACCTAAATGAAATTTCGTGTTATAGCCCGAAGCTGTTTTATTCTGTTCCCTCTCTTTAGTATAAAATATTATTTTTCTTAAAGCACTTGCTACGAGAAATCTCGTTAACTAGATTTATCTTATTTCCGAAGATCGAGAGGTTTACTTAATTTAGAGGATGTCTTAGTTTACATGGAAGGATGTCGTTCCCTTTTTGACAAAACTGTGATTGGAAAATTTAAGAACAGTATTATTTTTTTATACTTGATTTCATCGGCTTACCTACGAATAAAATGGACCTAAATCAAATTAAATAAAAAATACTTTTTACAGCATCTTTTTACATACAAATTATAAACAATGGTAGTTTTTGTACTCTAGATCCACGAAAATAAGAAATTTTAAGTTACATTGGCATTTGAATGGCACACCCACGGCCAGCTTGAAGGAATAATAATAATGTGGAAAATATATTCATAAGTACTTGTGCAGTACCAATATCGTATCTAATCATTAAATTTTTAAAACAAAGATTCTTAAAAAAGTTAAGCAATCTTGCCCAATTTTTTATATCTTTGAGTTATTTGGAACAAAATCGGGTCAAAATAAGACAGCGACAGGTAAGCGACAATTTTGTATGACATTATATCGCCAGTTTTTTTGTACACGACTTTTTGGACCTGTACCAATGATATTTATTGCCAAGTTATTTGGCACGGGGAATATAACTAAATTACTCATGGGCCATAAAGCTAGTAGTTAATTATTAAAATAAAATCAAATTCAAAACATTTTACCACCTACTCTGAAAGACGCCAGATTAAATAAGACAAAGTAAGGTAACTTACATAACTTTCGGCACGTACCTAATGCCGCACATAGTTTGTCAGTTGGTACAACTTGTACCTATTTAGGCAATCCTAGACACAAGTCGTTCTGAATGTCAACCCTCATCCACATTCTAGGTCTCTGTACCTTCATGGATTATGAAGGTACCGAGACCTTAATTTATAAAGTGGGCACTTACACACAAACTACAATTAGGTAGGTACCTACATACTAATATTTTGCTAATTTAGGGTTTAATCATGATTTTGCAAATCCTCCTGATGAGCTTTAGGGAAACTATGTTAGTAATATTATTTTTGCTTCATTCACATTCCCATCATAAAACGACTGCTCAAATATTCACATTTGATGTAATAAAACATCCAACCAGTCCTCATGACAGCATCACTGCTGGGCACACGCCCATCGTCAACTTTAAAGTACCGCGAACCATACTTTCACGCAGGCTAAAGGCAGATTTTTGACAAGGTGTCAAATGTCATCAAGCCACCCTGAGTCCGACTAGGCTTCATAACTGACGTCAGCCGAGGACAAATTCTTACTTTCCTTTTGAAGCACGTGTTTAAAGTATCAATTTAGTGAATATTTCATAATATGAAAACTGACCATAACTCATGAGGTTGGTATGTATTATGTCTGAATTGACGTTCGCGTTCCTAGTACAACACAGCAGTGTCTTTAGCCATAAAGTTGGTGCAAAGCAACAAATCAGGCTACTGGCCACCGTGTGTTTCGACAGTTAGTCAGAAAACAAGAGAAACATTATTGACATGGTTCAGTTGTGACTACTGCCAATGACAGCTAGGTAACGATACAAGTTGGCGTAACGTTCCTTGAAGCTAACACTATAGCCCGTTCGTGTTAATAATGCAGTGATTTCATTTTTGTCCTTCGACCTAGCACGCCCCCTAACCAAGTAAGTCAAGTTCACAGTGCCCAAATGAACGCATTCTTTCAAACGCAACGTTTTTGTATCTGAGTTTTGATATGCGTAACAGAATCAAATAAAAAAATATTGCATTCTTAACGCGAGCATACTTATAGTATGCTCGCGTTAAGAATGCAACATTTTTTGCATACCCTACTTGTTTGGACCTGCTATAAAACAAACATACATTTAGCCCTGATTTCTTCTCTAAAAAACTATGTGGGTGAAACGAATAACACACAAAAATATGAAAAAACCCATCAGCTAATACAACCACGTTCCAACATAAACAGAAAGACGGTATTTGGCAGCAGCAACTACGAATTTGCTGACTGGTACGTGATTTGAAAAGTAAAATAAAGGTTTAACGTCTACCCACCCCTATCGGACCCATTTGAGCTATTAAACTATCAGTACAAATTACTACCATCATGCTGTACGAATATTAAAGACTAGGACGTTCCGTCTCAAGTGCTGTCTGGAAAGACACTTAAGATAACACCTTTAAGCGAGGACGCGAGCTCAAATGTTTAAAATGGAAAAAGTATAACTGAAACATTCTTTTTATCTGATAGTTTTATGTAAAGGTGACTCTTCAACCAGGTTCAAAAAAGGAAGGAAAAACCTTCAATGTGATATTTCTAGATATTTCTCGTGATTACTCAAAGGTAACTGATCCGATTTAGAAAATTCTTCTTTGTTTGAGTCAGTATATTTTTAGGTGTTTCATCTGTTGTTATTAATCAGGTCGGGATCTAATGTTGGGATTCTGGATCAGCTTTTCAGCTCCTAAGTGTTTCTTGTATGCGGTTCTTTTATTTCAAAATATTTATTGTTAAGAAACTTTATTATTAAGGGTTTTGGCAAATAGCTATGAACACATCTATTTTATACTTTAGTAGCTGTCCCGACAGACCTTTTCCTGTAAAAACTGTTTTGGATTGTGACTGTTTAATTAAAACAATATTTCACAACCAACAAATATATAGGAATAGGCTACTTCTTGCAATAAGCTTTCCGCTTGCTACCCACTCACTGCCGCTTAAGTTATCAACCACTCAAGAAACCATTTTTACCACTAACCCCCGAATTCGCAAACGTCAATTAACACTAAGCACGCTAAGTGTTAATTGACGTTTGCGCTCACGCTCATGCTGTCCCATAAATTGCAATGGAACTGAAAGAGACAGCATGAGCGTAAGCGCGTGCTTAGCGTTGATTGACGATTGTGAATTCGGGCGTAAGTATTTCTATTTTATATCTTCTTACCAAGGCGCAAAAGCACAATGAAATTAGATTTATACAACAAAGCCTTGAAACCTCGTACGCTTTAGCGGATTAACTAATAATTATTTCTATAAATAATCTATTTTGGAACTATTACAAAGCGCGTTGTTGTTTGTCTTCTTTGTAAGGTGGGTCTCAACCACTTTCAGAACATTATACCTAATAATTAATCGTCTACCTTAGGAAGCTCTATGTTTGCAAATTAACTGTGTTAATAATCTGTTTTGTGTAAGATAATAATTTGCAAAATTGATTTTAACAGGAGCTTAATTTATGTATGAGAGTTTGAAGGCAATTACTGAACAATATTTTGCAGAATATGCAAAAACGTAATATTCTATTATGGTGACTAGTTTTACTCAACAACGTACGGTTTTATATTTTCTATACAAAAGGTAGTGTCACTGAGAAATTGTGAAAGCAAAACAAATGCCTTACACATGCTTTTTTAAATAGATAAAATATTTATTGCTTACCAAATTCTACGCAAATGTACGTTCAAGATTAAGAGACAACGGTTAAGAAAAAGAAGTAAGTTAATGGGGGAGGTAAACAACACAATACATATCAAAGTAAACTGAGCCAATTCAGGTAAGCACGTAGCACGTCACAATATTTTATTTGTTATGTTAAACCTTTGTATATTCAGTCATCTATCTCACACGGAACACAAAAAGCTGAACAAATTTGAAGCAGTAAAACGGTTCTAGTAGTCACTACTTCAGCTGAAAGAGCCCAGCCGTCGAGGAACTAATAACTGTCGAAAAGATCCGATGTTAACGAGTGAGGATCGATCTCGAGATAGATTGAGCGATGATCTAAAAAAGTGGAGAAACCAGTGTTGGAAAATGTAGGGAACATTCATTAAGAGAGCGAAAGAAATACGTGGCTAGAAAATCGAACGCTATGCTGAAATTCATGTAACTTGTGAAAGGTTTCCCTTTTCCAGCTGAAACAATTTTTAACACTGTAAACTCCTAATCAATAGAGGTACATATATGTGGTGTAAAATAAAGCTGGATGACATTACTTGGTACCGTTAGCAAAAATATCCATCACGGCCTTGCGGCCTCTGGTTTATAGGTTGAAAAGTTGGCTACTAAGTATAGGCGATAGCATAAGTCGCGAAGATAGCCCTGCACTTGTACAAACATTTGTGAGCATTTCTGCTTGTACTGGTCTGGATCTTTTCTATGCATAATAATAATTATGTATGTATTTAAAAAAAAACTATTTAACCGCCGCACTCAGAGACGTCAATTAACCTTAATGGATGATTAGCGTCAAAATTCCATTTTTGAAAAGAGACGTTATAACAAATTGAGTAAAGAACTTTTCAGAATGTCATATGTTGACTCTAATGAATCATTAACGTTAATTGACGTCTCTGAGTACGCAGTAAGCATCTATATCCGTCGAAGCTTTCCTTAGTCCTACTAATTTACAAATGCGAAAGTTTGTATGGATGGATAAGCTGTGCTCTTTAACGTAGAAACTACTAAATGGATTTTAATGAAACTTTACAATAATATAGCATAAACATCTTAACAAGACAAGGCTACAATTGAAAAAAAAACTATTGTAGCTCATGTGCGTGCGATATCATTATTTCTTTCTTTTGCTGGAAAGCATCCTGCCCTGCTTTGAAGTCAATTAAAAATAAATGCGAATTATTGTTTTATTTCCATAATTACTTAGCAAAAAGTCCTCACCCTCTCATTAGGGTCCGTTAAAGTAAATGGCAGACGTCTACCGACATCAGATTCTGCCGAACTCCGTAATAATATCACGTATATGTAATACTCTGTAATTGCCCGGTAGGCCATTACTTTTTATTGCTCTTGTTAGTTTTCGTAATTACTTTCCTGCTTTGCGATTGCCATTGCCGTCTAAGCCCTATTAGACAAGATATAAGGCAATTAATAAAATAGCCAAAATCGTATCGTCATATGACGATATATCAGCAATGTATGAGCATTGAAGTGAGATCGAGTAATTAGGTAGAGAGCTAAAGTCGACAATGTCCAAAGTGCTCTTCAAAATGGAAATGTCAAAAAACTCAATGTTATGGAAATTAGTTCCAACCATAATCAAAAGATGGAGTTATACTACTTTGAATCGCGGAAGTAACGCGATTTGTAAATACTGTAAATCGTTTTAGTAATATCCAAATAAATGCAAATTCCTCTTGGTTCATTACTCCCGTTATTTATTATTATTTTATATTATTTTACAGACAGATCAGGTAAAAAGGGTAAGAAAATAAATAAATCGGCTAATACATTAAAAGTAGGTAGCAAGCAGGATCGATCCCGTCACGTCATGATTGTTTGGGTCCTGTGTAGAAATCTCACTATAATTGATTTGCTGATACAAACAGAATTCAACCCAAATTTGGTTTTAAAAATATAAGGGTCACCCTCAAACCTTCCGACGTAGGTATACCTGTCGTTTTTCCTGTACGGATATTGAAAAGGCCATTGAAATAGACACATTTTGCTTCATAAACATTCTTAAAAGACTCACCCTCTCTTGTACTTTTTACGAAATTTCAGCATTCGATTCAAATCCCGAGATAGGGTCTGCAATAGTTTAGTTAACACAACTTGCTGTTAGAATGTGTCGTTTAAAAAAAGCTTTTATAGAGTTTGATCTCAGAAAGCACTCATAATAGGTTTCTGGTGAGTAAACAGGGTAAATGAAAATTGATTGCGAAGATAAGAACAACATCATTTTACTGTGTGTTTATAACTGAGATTCTTGTTAAACTGTGACATACTTGTGACAGTTGGATGCTTAGGGGTGGTTCGAAAACCCCTGACAATGAAGTTTACCGTCAACCCTCAAAACTTTCTAAGGTTTAACGGTAACTTTGAAGGCTAGTAGTAGTTTTAGTACTACACCCCTCCAATCCCTCTAAAAATCTACCACACTGTATGAGGTGTTAGCTGTACCACCGTACCCCCTCTTAGTACGTTGGCAATCCAGGAATTCTGTGATGAAATCCTTGACCGACCAGAGGACTTTTTACTTCAAAGTTTTCCACTTTTCCTTTCATAATTGCTATGACTTTATTCCTATACTGGTGAATTTCACGTAGCAGTAGAAAACAGTCTTGACATAGAAAAACACTATAACTTTAAAATGAAATACTTTTAATCAAAGTATGTATATTAAAAAAACACATCTCTTAGTTATCTACATAATACATAACTTTTAAAGAGATAATCGTTTGTTCTAATGCTACCATAAAATTTGTCTTTTATGAAATATTATACAGCAATTCCATAATAAAAGCTGACCTATACCTATCTGCTATGGGACTCATTCAAAAGTTTTGAAAACTAAGTCCACGAGGACAAAGTCGCAGCAAAAGCTAGTTATGAGAATAGCAGAGAATCGCTGATACCAAAGTTTTCCTATCTGATATTCTAGTTACCACTCAAAGAACAGTTTCAAAGTGTTTATAATAATAGGGGCTAAACTATGAAATTGCTTGACTTGTGATGGGTAATGAGGTGCCGGTGGCGCAGTTGTGACAGTGATCGGCGACGATCGCTGTTGTAAAGCAACACATGCCGGGTCGGAAATGGGATGGGTGACCACCCCGACCGAAATTTAGTGATGTGTCTATCGGGGAAACCCTTGCTTTAATAGGCATGTTTAACAGTTAGGATGCCGCTGACGTAACTAGATTTCAGTCTGGTCGACTTGGTCATAGTGAGTTTGAAAACATCTGAAATCAAGGTTTATCACTAACCTTAAACCACTCCAACAATTTTCATAAATTGCGGCCTGTGCCATGTGCTGTATTATTTTATGGATCTCAAAAGTGACGTATTCTTTTTGTTCATTTTCTTATGTAACATTTGTAATCACAGTCATTTCATTAATTACTAGTTGAATATTAGATTTCTCAGTTGTGAAATGAAAAAGGAAAACGATTATTATTTATTCTATATTATTATAAAATATATTAGATTATTATAAACGATAAATTTAAAACGAAATATAATTGAATACTAATAAAATTCATATTGGCAATTTCCTTTTCAAATCCTTTATATTAAGTTTTGGTGTCCCACAAGGAAGCATACTTGGCCCTACCCTCTTCCTTATGTATATGAATGATGTCCACGACCTGTTGTTACCAAATTCTGAATTAATTTGCTACGCTGATGACACCGTAGTTCTCTTTAAAGGCAAGACCTGGAAGGACGCACTTCGTGCCGCAGAATCCGGAATGTCAGTTATCTGTAATTGGCTGAAAAATAACCTGCTTTCCTTGAATTACTCTAAAACAAGCTTCATCTGTTTCCATAAAACCGCAGCTTCCAGTCCTACTCATGCAGATAGGATTAACATACACACTTGCAACCCTGCCTTTACCCAGCATTGCTCTTGCGACTCCATTCGCCGCACTAATGTCATCAAATACCTCGGTGTCATGGTCGATGAACATCTAAACTTCAAACACCAAATTCAGTTCGTGGCTAAAAGAATCAGAAAAATTACCGGTATTTTTAGAAAACTAAGAGATTCGGCAAACAAACGCTTACTAAATATAATATATAAAGCTCTGGGTGAATGCATAACTGGTTACTGTATCTCAGTGTGGGGCGGTGCTGCAAAGACCTCACTCTTAGTGGCAGAACGTGCAACCAGATCATTACTTAAGGTTATGCTCAAAAAACCGTACAGATATCCCACAATCGACCTTTACAACGATGCCCAAGTTCTGTCGGTTCGCCAGCTGTTTGTCTTAAAAACTTGCCTTATTGCTCACAAACGTCTAATCTGCTCTTTACATTACAAAAGTCTTTTAGAAAAACGAGTTTTTAAAATTCCGATCCCCACAGTAAACTCTCATTTCGCTAGTAGATTCGGCGATTCAATTAGGGCTCGCGTTTACAATGCTGTACTAGGGTTCTGCAGTCTTAAAAACTGCTCAGTTTATGAAGCTAAATCAATCTTAGTCGAGTGGTTACTTACCACTGATTATGAAGGCACTGAAAGTCTGATGAATTGATGTTTTGCACCTTCCACTATTTATTGTTAAAGACCTTACATTTACCTTACCTAAAACGACTTCATCCCTTTACTTGAAACTAACTTAATTCTTAAAATTATATTATAAATCTTATCTGGTTGTCCAAGATTCAGGCATAGCCTAGTTTGGAGACCTCTGTTTACATTCTTGATATGACACACTGTTCAAATGCACTAACCGCTGTTTTAAATTTGTATGTTTTATTTTTTGTTATTTTTGTGCAGTAAATAAATATTATTATTATTTGAGTATTTCTTTTTTCTTTTTTTCACAGCTAAAGCTGGTAAATTGAGTGCCATTTACGGGCCAAAACCAAGTAAATGACACAATACTTAAATCCTATATTCGTCGATGTCGTTGTTGTCTTCGCCTAGTTGCAGGAACTTTCTAACTATCCGGCATGTATTTAGAATCGCGGCTTTTTGAAGTTGGATGTAGGTATTGGTTTGTTGGTATTGTTTATTATTATTATTATTATTATTATTTTTGGAGTTTTTTATTCTCAGCTTGCAGCTGGTAATCAAGATTAACTACGGGCACTATGACCAAGCAGTTTAATCTGTTAAACATAAATTACTTAAATATTTATATTGTCCGAGTTGTTGTGTGGTTCGTCTTGAAGAAACCGTCTGACGATGCGACAGGTGTTAAGTATAGCAGCTTTCTGCATGGTGATAAAACAATTTTCTGGAAGACCCAGTTGACGGATGCTTTGATGAAGATGTTTAGGGATAATTCCCGTACTGGAAAGAACTAACGGCACTATGTATACTTTTTCTAAATTCCAAATTCGTAAAACCTCCTCTTTCAGTTCTGAATATTTGTGGATTTTGTCCGAAATCGTTTTTTTAACATTATGTATATTGGGTATGGCTACGTCTATCAAATATCCGGTTTTATTTAACTTATCCACGAGTGTTATGTCAGGTCTATTGCAGTATATGGTTTTATCCGTTAATATTGCTCTATCAAAGTAGATTTTGTGGCTGGGGCTTTCTAAGACAGATTTCGGTGTGTATTGATAGTACGGTTTTACTTTTGGAGGTAACAGTTTATGTTGTATAGCTAGTTTCTGGTGAATGTAATGTGCAACTTGATTATGGCGGTGGGTGTAGTCATTTTGTGTCAAAACTGGGCATGCATTTATGATGTGCTGAATAGTTTCCGGATATCTATGGCATTTTCTACATCGATCGTCTTGTGCATTGGGATCCTTGATAATAAACTTCTTGTAATTTTTAGTGTTAACAATTTGATCTTGAATTGAAATTAGGAATCCTTCTGTTTCTGGAAACAGGTAGCCAAGTTTGAGCCATTTATTTGAGGCTTCCGCGTCTATGTAGCTCTGTTCCAGGTCTTGTATATGCCTGCCATGTAGTTGTTTTTTTCGCCAGTTATTGTATTTTTCCTTTTCACTATCTTGTTGTGTATTAATATGCATGTCAGTGCAACGGAGATTCAGTGGAGTAAAATTATCATCAGCTTCTATAATCGTTTTGTGTAAATCACTGCTACTTGATTTTTGGTAGAAAAATTCTCGTATGTTTTGTATTTGAGATTCCCATAGAATTTTTATGTCTGTCAGTCCTCTGCCCCCATGATCCCTCTTGATTGACATCCTCTCTATTGCAGATTTTGGGTGCAGGTAATGGTTTCTCGTCAGTATACTTCTAGTCTTTATTTGTAGATTATTAATATCCGTTCTAGTCCACTTAATAACTCCAAAAGAGTACGTCAACACTGGTATTGCATATGTATTAAGAGCTTTGAACAAATGTTTGGAATTTAAGTGTTTTTTGCAGACAAGATTAACTCTACGCATGTATTCAGCAGTTAGTTCTTTCTTTATTTGTGTGTGATTAATGTATTTGTTTTGTTTAATGCCTAAGTACTTATATGTATCGTTTATTTCCATAGAATGTATGCTGATATCTTCACTAATATTGTAATCTCCAGATATAACTTTACCTTTCTGTATATGAAGTGTTTTACATTTTTCCAGGCCAAATGTCATTTTGATGTCTTCACTGAAATTTGATGTTAATTTAATTAAGTTCTTCATTTCGTCATCTGAATCAGCATATAACTTCAAGTCATCCATAAACATAAGATGAGAGACATTGAGGCGTTCAGTAACTCTGTAACCACTGTTAGAATGTGCAAGTAAACTCGATAGAGGATTTAGTGCCAAGCAGAACCAAAGAGGGCTAAGCGAGTCTCCCTGGAATATGCCATTATTGATTTGAATTTCAGAAGTAGTGATTTGTGTACTTTTGTTAGACAGTGATAAAACGGTTTTCCATCTGGACATAGCCTCTTCCAGGAATGTTATTATTGTAGGGTTGATTTTATAAATCTGTAAAACTCTCACCAACCATGAATGTGGGACGCTATCAAAGGCTTTTTTATAGTCAATGTAAGTTAAGTGTATGTTTCTGTTGTGTTTGTGAGCATGTTTCAAAAGTGTGGAGTCAATTATTAATTGTTCTTTGCATCCTCTGTGATTCTGCCTGCAACCTTTCTGTTCTTCGTGTAATATATTGTTGGACTCTATGTGTTTATTGATTCTAAATGTTATACAAGATGTAATTAACTTATATAAAGTAGGTAAACAAGTTATTGGTCTGTACTGAGATGGATTAGATGTATCTGAAGCTTTTGACAGCATATAAGTTACACCTTGAGTGGCAAAATCTGGTAGTTCTTCTTCACCTTTTATTATTTCTGTAATTCTTTTGGATAGTAATTTGTGCAGTGAAACAAATTTCTTGTACCAGAAATTTTGGACCCCATCAATTCCTGGTGCTTTCCAATTTTTAAATCGTCTAGTTACTGTCTCTATATCGTCTCTTGTTAGATCTTCAAACGCCATTTCTTCCAAACTATTCCACTTTCTTTCCTCTTCCTTTATCCATGTTGCGTCATCATTATGGTTTTTTTCTTTTTGCCATAAATCCGCCCAGTAATCTTTGAGAGTTTCTTCCGTTGGTAATATGTTATCTTCTGTTGCGTCTTGTTTACTATTCAACTTTCTGTAAAAACTCTTTTCACTGGATGCAAAAAGTTTGTTATCCATTTTTCTGTTGAAAGCTTTCAGATATCGAGATAATCTATGTGATTTGAGAGCTAATTTCTGTTTGAGTGTGTCCAAAACATCTTGTGGTGTAGAATTATTGTTTTCATGTGTAGAATGTTTTTTGTTTTTCTTTAGGATGTACTGTACTTTACATATTAGTTTAGCCGATCTATTGTCATTATTAATAAACTGTGTAAGTCTTGCTATGTCTGCTCTTAGGGTCTGTATATCGTTTTCTAATCTGATCTGCCATGGTTGCTTTTCTGCTGAAGCTTTGGGACTGTTTCGTGTGAGATTTATCTTATAGCCTAATTTTTTACAAATAACTATTGCACTACAGTAGATTAATGTGTGTATGTAAGTGATTTTAGAGTCTTCTTTAATAAAATGCTGCAAAATCTTTCTGTTAAATAAACTAACTAGCTTGTACAGTTCCTTGTTTTCTTTAAGTCTGGGGATTCTGGGTCTAATTGTTGGGTCTATTTCCAGGTATTCTTCCATTTCTTCTTCGAGTTGCTGTACTAATTCTGTTTGTAAGCAGTCTAATTCTTGACTTTGTTGCGTAGAATTGCTTGATTGCGGTGTTATTATTTCTGTGTTGTATTGTAACTGTGTTGTGTTAGCTATATGTGTGTCATTGGTGTTAACTGTGTGCTCTTGATCGTTAACTGCGTTACTACTGGAACTTTCAATCAGAGTATCTATAGTGTTCAAAATACGTAGCTCTTCAGGAACTTCTTGTTTAATGATGTTAAGCCTATCTTCGTGAATGTATTTACTCTTGAAAATTAACCTGATTTGATCAGCTATTCTTTGCTCCGTTACATGTGATAAGTGTGGATACATACTAATAAAAGCCTGATGAACTAAAGGTCTGTATGCAGTTAAGTTATTTTCTAGTTGTGTTACTTTGTAGTAGGCTCTTGCAATGGTCTCGTTATGCTCTTTGGACCATCTCATTCTCGATTGAGGTTTACGAGTGTCTCTTGAGTCTGTGTGTGCAATATGAGTGCCAATATTTTTTAAGTCTGATTCTACTTCCTTACGAATGCGATCTATGGTGGTTTGTGGTACCATTTTTTTTCTGATAATAGCTCTTCGCTGGTCTCCTATTCTTTGCCTGCTCACTTCTCTCATCTCTGGGAATTTCTCAATAAATTTTAAATGTAGGGGTTCTAAGTAATTATTCAAGTCGTCTTCTAAATGGGTGACAAAGAAATACGTGCGTAAGATAAATTCGTTCATTTGTTCCGTCCATTTCCTACGCACTCTTACGCTGCTACTAATGGGTGCAGAGTCAGAGACAGAACACGTCTCCTGCACAACATCATCTAGCTGCATGCTACTAGTAGTTGAGGGTGTTGGTGATCGCCTATATGACGATCCCGATGAATTTAATGATAGGATTGGGCTGTTATTTAGAGGTGATTTAGCCGTACTTAGGCTTACAGTAGGGCTTACAGATTTACTATTAACCGGTCTATTGTCTGTTTCGGCTGTCACATTTTTATCGGTCGAGACCCGCCTGTTCAATCCCGTACCGCCGACGGACCGCATGCTGAAACACCCAGCATCGGCTCCAGGTGCGCCCCGGCGATCGCCCCCGGGCAGTGACTCTAAACGTAATACTTTCTTCGACCTTAGCTCCATTTTGAATGGGTTACCTTTGCCTCGTTAGCTACGTAAGTTTCGATAGTACGCATGTCCGCCCCCCACGTGAACCCGGTGTTCGGTTCGGACGTAAGGTAGGATTTCAGGGGGCTTATTATTATTATTATTATAAGTAATAAGTCTGTTCTAGTACCAATCCTTAAGTAAGCATTACCGAGTGAACCCTTTAGGAGATTACCTTAGAATAGATAATTTTATATAATCGGACATGACACAGTGTCCTCGGGCGTAATACCTTTTTATTTAAGAACTAAGATCATAAGCGGACTATAAACGTCTCACTGCTGGGCCCAGGCCTCATCTCAACTATGAAGTGGATTGAGCTATACTCCAACACGCGGCAACACGGGCTTAGTGCGGATTGTTGGAGAGGTATGAGGTTGGTGAGCAACCTTAATGTCAGATGTTATCAAGCAGCGATCGTCGCCGTTTACTGTCACAACTGCGCCACGGGCACCTCAACTTCTGAAGAACTGAGACTGAGGAGGCTGAGACCATTTCCCATCTTAGGAAATGGTCTCAGCCTCCCGGCATACGGGCCCCATGCCACAGGCACAAACACCGCCACAAGAAGCCAGAAACGGCTACAAAGGAAGCTGAAGCGTGGGACAGTCACTTGTGGTTTGTGGTTGACACTTGCGGACGGTGGCTGCTACTTTTTCCATCCTATGTCTGCATACTCTTAGCGTCCACGCAGAAAATGACTAGACATATTTGTTTAACCTTACTGAAAACGATACACAAGCACTAATTTAGCTAAAATATTATTTTCCAATTTAGCAGATAAAAAATAGTTCATCGACTTAAGGCGGCGCCCACTGCTCACTAGCGCCATAAATCGTTATATAATAATTGTGATTTATTTAAGATATGCAAACAAAAACTGTCCAATTAAGATTCTAAAACTTTGCCTAAAATAAGATATTTTCTGTATTTTAATATGTTAATAGAATAAATTATCGATGTGTATAAACCAATGTGAGATTCTTCCTTAAATTGACCACTTTTAGCAAAAATATCCCTTTGGTTTATTTTGTAAAGTGTTAAGTTTTAAGTATAAGCTTAATATTTGACACCTCCAGCTTGTTCGATTTTCCTAGAACTAGCGTAGACTATTTGCGCTTAGCTTCGAGTTACCCTACAAACTTACCAATATGTAAATTGTGAAAAATCACCGATTATTTTTCTCCGCACGGATCAGAGTTTGGTCGGCAACATGAAAGCGTGGGAAATATTTTCCTATTCCGAATTTGAACACCCATCCGAACCCTCCAATTTCCTACTAGGAAAAAATCATAACTATGACTTTTTTCCTTTCGGTAAACCTTCCAAGTAAAAATGGGTCTTTATTATTCTGGTTAAATTCTTCATGAATTATTAATTTGGAAGGACTGACCTTTTAGGAAGCTATTCGTATAATATCAGTAAGAACTTTTTCCATCGTAAAGTACTTACGTCTGAGATCTTCAAAAAACAAAAGTGAAAAAAGTGGTTACTCCACAATACTTTATTATGATTAGATAAGTAACTATAAATCATAATTAGGTATTGTGGGATAACCACTTTTTTTCACTTTTGTTTTTTTGAAGTTGACGTCATATTAGTTTACTAGCGGCCGCCCGCAACCTCGTCCGCGTGGACTTGAGATAAAAAAAATGTGATACATCTCTATAAATTTCAAATGCCTGCCTGATGCCAAAAATGCAATCAGTAAAATTTTTGTCTGTCTGTCTGTCCGCTGTATATTCGTTAAAGGAACAAAAACTAGGCTACAAAAAAAAATTATCTTAAGTCCACGCAGACGAATTCGCGGGCGGCCGCTAGTAACCTATTATACTGTTACAACCAATCAAAATTCCGATTAGAGTACTTATTTATTTAGTCCGTTCAATGAAAACCAATTCAATCCTTTATTGTGAGTTTTTGTAGTGATTTCATTGTTCTGTCGTCTAGTTGTGTTAGTGAAATATTTTTGTGAAATACCTATTGTGGCCAGAACCATCGTTTGAACCTTTTTTATTGCTGTTGTGAGCATATAAATCTATCCCTGAACAATCAACATCGACTCGCCCACTCAAACGCCACTGTTGATATTAATAATTCTTTGTACTTTTTACGGTGCCTATATATTCAGTAATATTTGACATAACGTGACGTCAGCACGGAGGTAAAAGAAAGACGGGCGGAAAATCACAACAAAAAATGTGAAGCATGCAAGTTGCTACAATTTCGATTATTGTACACGACTTGCTACACTCACACAAACACACTAGGTGCTGCAAACTACGCCATTTTACTCCGTGTGACAGCGCCAATGACACGTGCTAGTCACGCATACACCTAAACTGGCAGCTGATAATATGCTTCACTCATGATTAGACGAGGTGACATCCGTCTTTCTTTCACGTCGGTGGACGTCAGTATATAACGTAAATTAATGAGGTTAAAGTGCCTATATTTATAGTTACATTCAATCGATGACGCGCAAGAATAGTACACAAGACGACCTTCATGCTTCAAGCCATTTCTACCAGTTTTACCATTAGACGAGACGGAAGAAGCAGATGTGTAGTATTTCTACTAAACTATACACTATATACATAGACTTAACATAAATACATCTGTCGTACATGAATTTTAATATTTGATGTGGAAGCGACAATGGGTGAAATTATAAAAGAGTGCAACTTTGTATTCAACAGGAGGGGAGACATTTTGAGCATTTGATAAATTGATTAATTTTGTATTAAAAAAGTTATAATTCATGGTCTTCTGATGAACCCTTTCGATCGATGTGATAAAGCTACAGGCTGATTTTATCTAGTGTAGCGGGTTTAATGCCCGGTTCAGACGTGTAATTATTCAACAATCAAGAATGCAGTTAAATTTGTTTTTGAAATTAAAATAATGTCTTCTTTAAGTAAAATGTTCTATCTACATTATTCAAGGTACTTTCCCTACATGTGGTATGATATAGAATTATGCAATAGACTTTTCAAATGACCTGGGCAATCAATTCAAATCCGTTCATTTAATTCGACCGAAAAGTGGTTTGCACTATTTTTTGTCCATTTAAATTCCACTCGCTTTCCCTTCCGCTTCAATAACCTGGCATTGCTAAAACAAAATATTTGATCAAGCAGAACTAGAATTACTACCTACTACTCGTATGAACAGTTCGTAGATAAAGCAGTCAAGTGTGGATTCGGTAATAAATAATACATTTGAATCATGCAGTATCATAACTAGATGAAAAACAGAAACAATTAATGAAAACGTCAAATTTTTAGTCACTATCTATTTAGTTTTATGTTTGAGTATTTTGACATTATATTAAAAAAGAGTGTAAAGAGTTATTAAATACGGCTAATGTATTTATAGTCTGTTTTTTATCCAAAACATTAAGAAAATTGAACTAAAGCTCTTCGTTATATTTAATAAATCGCTGTTTTCATAAAAAAAACTCTTAATCTAGTTACTAAGCTAAGATATTAAGGCTTTGTCCACAAAAATAAACATCCTCTTCTCCCAATAAGGTGCTGTATTTTCAAAATTTAATTATCTGTTAACTTAAGTAAATAAACAGAATACGATAAGATTAACCCAATTTTATATTTTCATATTAAGACTTTATTTTAAAAGTAAACAAACAAACCACGAGAGACGCAAACGCATTCTCTTCTCTTCGAAAGACAATCTTAATCAACACGTGTAAATATTGTCCATATTATTACTGAACACTCGTTGCATACGTTGTGTGCTTTAGAACACAAACAAGAAATGCGTAAGTTTAAATTAACGTTCATGTTTATATTGCGTACAAATACGCACGCATTAAATCTACCACATATATACAATTATGGACCTTGTATCTTTGGTATAGCGCAGATATGTACACACGACACGTATGCATGAGTGTACTTGGACATCCAACCATCTCTCACACAATTATGAACCTTATATCTTTGGTATAGCGCTGATATGTGCACACTTATGTATGAGTGTAATTGGACAGTTAACCATCTCGTACAACGGCGGCGAAGACTTACGCATTCCTAAACAAACAATGAGCTTCCCAGACCTTAGAAACATTATCCTCTTTATTTGCAAGTAAGGCTTCGGCTTGACGGAAGAAAGTAGAGCGATTTGAAGGGGTGCATTTAGTTACCATAGTGTGTAAGCTGACGGATCACCATCAGTAACATCATCATATCTATATTCATATATTCACTACCTATACATTTGTAGCAGAAAGTACAGTGAAAACAGTAAATGTGTAGATGGTAGGCATATAGGCATATTATGCTCTCTGTTGTTGTTGACACTTTTTACAGAATCGAACACCTAAAATGTATCGTCTTCATTTTTGGGACGGTAAAGTTGATTGAACCCGAGAACGACTATACCGATTGTCGTGTTTCTTTAATTATTGAATTTTTCTGTCTCGAATAGGGCATAAATATGAAATAAAATTGACGATCCAAGTTAGATGTTGTAACGTGAAAAATCCTTGTTATTTTTTAAAATCCAGTACTTGCTAGTTGATTTGCCACACAGAATGGTTGAGTGATCATTTTGTGGTACTTTGGACATCACAAAAACGGAAACACATTTAAGTATCATGCGACCCTGCTATTCAAGCCGCAGCCCTAGATCTCGGATTCCCGCGCTACACAGACCCTTCGAGTAAGGTCCAATAAAAAGTTATTTTCTTAATTCATACAATCTCCAGTATTTAATTAAATGCGTTTTTCAGAGCGTATTGCCACACTTATCTGCTGTAATTACGTTTAGAGATCAGCGATTCGTTGTGTTATTCGACTGCTTCAGTTTATTCCTTGTGATAGCATGCTTTGTATTAGGATTACCGAAAACGATTCTGCAAAAAAAGGGTGGGGTTTTTTGTAAAGGACTTGATAAAAAAAAACCAGAATCGCCAGAAAGTCCATATATGCTATTTTAACGACAATAATGTGTAGATCAAGAATATATCAAAATCTACTGCAAAAGCTACGTAGTATACCAGATAACTAGATGTTAATGATTAATGAAATCAATATTTGTATTTTTTAGGTTCTGAAAAATCGATTGTAGCCGTTATCTATGAACTCTTTTGGGTCGATATTAAAAGAAAAGTTGTTATCACATTACATGAAAATATTATACAGGATGAGTTTTTCAAGTGAGCGCGGTAGACCAAATCCTAAACTATGAGGAATTCAGGAAAATTGTCGAGGGAGTCTTTTTCCCGATTTGGACAAAAACTAAACTGTATACTCCGTTTTTTTTCGAAGCCGAGGTTCGAACAAGCTGTTTTTGGAAAAAATTACAGCCTGTATTACAATGCCATCTTGTAGTTCCGCTTCTAAGGGTCAAATAATGAGAAGTAACATTGAAGGACAAGTGGACAAGTGGTCCAAGTAGGTAGGTCCAACTTCGAGAAAGAGGTAAATCGTCGAATCCAACTCGGCTGGGCAGCGTTCGGGAAACTGCGTAACGTCTTCTCTTCCGACATACCTCAGTGCCTCAAGACAAAGGTCTACAACCAGTGTGTGTTGCCAGTGATGACATATGGATCTGAGACTGGTCTGGTCACTCACTGTGGGCCTCATAAGAAGGCTCAAGGTCACCCAACGGGCTATGGAGAGGGCTATGCTTGGTGTTTCCCTACGAGATCGAATCAGAAATGAGGAGATCCGTAGGAGAACGAAGGTCGCCGACGTAGCCCAGCGTGTTAGCAGGTTGAAGTGGCAGTGGGCGGGGCACATAGCTCGAAGGACTGATGGCCGTTGGGGCCGGAAAGTCCTCGAGTGGAGACCATTCGAGGTCAAGCGCAGCGTGGGACGCCCGCCCGCAAGGTGGACGGATGACCTCATAAAGGTCGCAGGGTCTCGGTGGATGCAGGCCGCCTCCAACCGGCAGCTCTGGAAATCTATGGGGGAGGCCTATGTTCAGCAGTGGACATCATGTGGCTGCTGATGATGATGATGATGAACATTGAAGGAAAGGTCTCATTTTTAAGGAAATATTTATTTTCATTGCATTCACATTGACCATTTTTCTGAATTCCCCATAGTTTAGGATTTCGCCTACCATGCCCACTTGAAAAACTCACCTTGCATAAATGTATGTTAAAATCGTGATCAAACTCAAAACACGTGTGTATTTAAGAGTGCGTATAAACCCAGCAAATTATCAAAATTCACCCGCGCCCCCCTCTCTGCGAACACTATCGCCCGCCAAACCACAATACATCTCTCTCGCTCGCTCAACGCGTAGCTTCCGTAGTATACGTAAAACTATCAGATAACGCAGTAGGCATTCTTTTTGTGAATACATTACCTACATTATTTATATTATTTTAATTCTCTGACGATCTCAATTTGAATGACCTATATTTTGACATCTGATGTAATTTGTAGTGAACTTTAATTTGAGAATTAAATTATCTAATCTAATCTAATCATTTTAATGTATGTAATTTTACTTTGTATATAAGTTGAATGTTATGTTGTAGATAGTAGTCTCATCTTTTAAATTATTTTTAAGGATCGGTATGCAAAAGGTAAAAACAGGACCCTATTACATAGACTACACTGTCTATCTGTGTCCAGTTGATTTTTTCACAATAAATACTAAATACTAGCAGCCGCCCGCGACTTCGTCCGCGAGGACTTAGCTGTATATGAAAAAAGATTTTCCTACTTTTCTGTTGAAATTTTCCTGAATTTTCTTTGCTATAAACCTCACGGAGCCCGAGACCTTTCTAACGAATGCAAAACCGTGGAAATCGGTGCGTTCGTTCTGGAGTTATAGCGTCAGGAAGGAAAACCCGATTTATTTTTATATACTAAAAAAATATAAAATATATAATAAAATTTATATTCTAGAGTAAATACACAAGCGGGTTTTTTTGCGTTCTTTGTTCTATATTAGTGACGGTAATAGGTGGACGCATTTGTATATTTATAAATAAAAGTTCTCCGGTGTCATGATTTGACCCGCTTTTTTTTTTTCGTGGGGAAATCTTCATGGATACCTCGCCGCCCAGCAGCCGCCGGGCAGCAATTTGTAGCGCAATTCGATCAATTTGGCCATGGCAACGGCAGACGAGTGAACCGGTGCGTTGTCGTGGTGAAACAGCACGTTTTTCTTCGCCAGTTGGGGTCGTTTTTTCTTTAATTCGGCGTCGAATCAGCCCAATAAATCGGCATAGAAAAGCCCTGTTATTGTTTTACCCTTCTCGAGATAATCGATGTAGATCAAATCTTGTGGATCCCAGAAAACGGTGGCCATAACTTTTCAGGCCGATTTTACAGTTTTCGCCTTCTTTACAGCATGTTCCCCAGCATGTTTTCGCCTTCTTTACAACCTGTTCTGAATCCTTTGTTTTGATTGCTCCTTGGTCTCCGGTGTGTACCAGAGGATCCAGGTTCCATCGACGGTCACAAAACGACGCAAAAACTCAGCGGGATTCCGCTTAAAGAGCGCCAAACTCGTCTCCGATGTGGTCCCACGGTTGCGCTTGTTGTTGGTTGCTTGTTTTTTTCGGTACATTTGGTGCGTCATTGTGGGCAGATTCATGGCTACACTCAATTCTTGAAATTGTTCTAAGCCAATGCCTACACTAGTAATCCCAGTGACAGCGGCTGTGTTCATGTCTAGGTTCTGGGTTGGTTTTGGATCTAACGTGTTCAGTATGAATTCAACTCTGCACATATTACACGAAAGTTTCAGTTTAGAATAAAAACCCACTTTAGTTACTCCTTTGATGTTTAAGTTAGATAGAGTGCAACCGAATTGAAGTGCATGACTCGATATCATTTTTAATTTTTCAAAAAAGTACAACTTGTCTATTATCACTCTCTCTGCTGCATCGTACAAATTTTCAGCCTGATCTTCATTCTGAGCTTGTGGCGGACTACTTAGAGTGCGTCGTCGCTTCAATGAACTGTAATGAAAAAGTTCAGCTATTTCCATGCAAAAATGACACAGTAGAAAAAAAAAATGCGGAAGCCATATTTTACGGAATTTATGTTAAAAAAATAGGGAAAGGCACAAATTACCCACTATTAGGAAAGTCATTTGCAATTAAGCATTAAAGTACTCGTAGTAAGTGGCGTTCTGAGTCAAAATATCGCTCGGCTCATGCGTTTTGTGGTTGCAGTTCTATCCACCCCACTCAAATCAACCCTTTTCCGTTCAACTGATCGGATTTATTATATATTTACAGGAGAATGCAAAGCAGCGGCCAGGCAAAAAAGTATGCTGGAAATGGTTAATTTCGGCGTCTGTTGGCGCTTAGTTATTTTCAAATTACTGATTTAAGAAAGGATGGTTTGGAAAGTGATAACTTTATCAGAAATTATCTAACGTTATTTTTCAAATGACTATTTCCTATTCGTTATTTTTCTAATGACAGGTCTCCACTAGTTTAAATGTTATCGATTGTACTGTAAGAATTTAGGCAGATACCTGTCTGGACTATTCTCTTCATCCCTCGAGTAATCATTACGGTAAGTATTTTTTCTGGCTGACAATAGTCTGTAGATATAGGCTGTCTATTAGGGTCTACATTTTTTAAATTCAATGTTGTTCTGTAAAATAAACACAGTACTTAGTATATTTACTCATGTCGTAGTAACTAGTTATTGTTTCAGCCAGCTTCAACTTTACTAAAAAAAATATATCCCAAGATGGAAAAGCCAGTAATGGATACTATTTTAAAGAAACCTACATAGTCGACGACGCGTATGCCTCCACAAATTCATTTTGATCACACCTGTCAGTTTGTGAAATATTTTGAGATGCAGCAATTCTGAAAATTAAATATTATTTGAAAATAATTTACTTACAATAAATACCTGGTAGATTGAAACAAATTCCTTCGAAATCAACCTTTTATTTGAAGAGACCAACTCAAGTCATGTGATTACTTAGCATATACTTTACACCATCTGTTTACGTCATCTTACTAAAGCGACTCAAATGAATTTATTTCTCTTAAAATACAATACAACATACCTTCGACAATTAGCCATCCTTTCAGTTTGTAACTTTTTTAGTTCTCGTTTACTAAGTCCTTTTCTTTTTCCCCATTTCACTATTTATTTTGAAACTCGGAGCAGCTAAGAATTTGAGCGTAGTCTTCTCGTCTCAACGGAGCGATGGCAACTGATGTGTGAAATAGAAATATGTGTCAAGCTTCACAAACGTGCGACGGAAGATGGCTTTTTCCGCGGAATGAAAACGTATTAAGTGCCAAAAGTGTTTAATCGTTATAAATCTAAAACTAAAAGTAATTTTAAAAAATGACTAGACATAGCCCTTACTTATTCTTTAATATAATTATTTATAAAAAAATTGTCACCATAGTAATTGCCTTGTCAAGTATAAAACGAAAAAAAGGAAAAATAAGACGTAACTTCGTGATTTTTTTTATCGAGATAATTTAATTATTTTATGTTTTTGATCAAACACAACCCTTGAAAATATCATGAAGCGTAACATTTAATAAATTTATAAAATTTCATCTAGTATTTATCACGTACAATCAAGAAGAAGATTAGTAGTTTTGCTTTATGCGCACTCTTAAGGAGGAGTGTTAAAGAGTGGAATAATCTCTTTTGTAACACATTGTGTTTTTACTTTTTACTTATTTTATGTCAATGTTCATCATCCTATTTGTCATTGCCATTCCATTCTATGTTCTTTATTTATTCAGAAACTGGCACATGACATTGGCGTATGAATGACGTGCGATGCAAACAAGTCGCTGTCATATTGACTTGCAAAACATCCAGGTCCATTGGACCTGTTTTTTATGTGGTCATTTTTGGTACGTGGATGCCGTATCTTTCTCTTTTTGTTTATATTAATGAAGTTATACAGTACAATAACTTCAATAATGTATGGTTTAGGAGTCATATTTTCGAATGCGTACTTTAGTGAACCCATTTTTATACATTTCGTTGCTAGCGATTCCGGGTTTTTTGTCTATGAAATTTTGATCAAGTCCTTTGTCGTGAAAAACTCTTTTTGAGCTGTATTCCTCGTATGAAAAAATCGGTTTATAGAATGTATACATTAAAGTATTACTGTGACGTAAGCGTAGTAATATTAGAATATTAGGAACCGCGTTTATTGCGTTTTGATATTGTCTTGAATTTTCTCTATTAAAAAACAGGCTTCACATAGAGGTGAGGTTGGCTTGGCATTTTAATCTCATTTTGATGCCTTTACGTTCCTTCTCACCTTTGCCGAACTAAAGATGGCTCATTAACAGTCCCAGACATAATCCAGATAGATTTAACTGAAATCCGAATTCTGAATCTTATTATACTCAAATCTCGATTCAAATTGATTCGAGCATGGTTAAATTGCTATAGTTCTATTAATCAAAAGCGTGAATTTATTGTGCGTGTATGTATTTAATACTTGAGTGTTGTTGCTAAATGCAGGCCTGAATCTTGGAAGTAATCACTTTGGGTGAGTGCATTTGCTTTTGGCAAGAATTCTAGAGATTATAGTTTGACTTGATTTAGCGTTGTGCGCAAGACTCAGGCCAGTCTTAATATGTTTATCTCTTCTCAGTCGTTGCACTCTTTGCGAACAGTCACACCAGGGTTAGTGGCACGCTTTACTACTCGCATTCATTCATTATAGACGGCTATCTTTTAGGTGCATTCATAGAGAGAATCTCTATTGATTGCCAGTTGCGACTTAACAAGTTATTTGATCTGCCAAACGTATAGATTTCCTGCCTTTTACTTCTTGCCATTAACGCTTTTTTTGGACAAGACACTGCCTGATATTTAGTTTTTTGATAGAAAAATATTTAATGGTGAAGTAAGGGTCGTAAAATGTGTCATTTGTAAATTATGGGGTATAAAATTTACGTGGATGAAAATATCGCTAGTAGTCACAGCGAATACGAAATAAGTTAAACGAAATACCTGTATGGTGTCTCACTTATTAGGGCTGTAGGAAACACATAGGAAAAAATACTCTATTACCAAGGAAACATAATTTTGTCCTAAGTTTACCATGAAAACCAGGTAAGTATTCATCGTCAAACTAGTCAAGTATTACCGAACTTAATCTTATTACACACTTAGGTACGTGTTTGCAGGCAAGAAACAACGTAGAGTATCGTCATATTCAGTATACAAATCCAATTTAGAAGTAAGTGGGTAAAATAATTATCTTGACACACATAATACCTATCCTATTACGTAACACTTTGGAGGTTTCAGTAATCTAATAAAATGTATATACATTTATCTAGAACGTCTTGACGTAAAAGCTCATCTCTCAGTATAACTAGACAGGTCTAGTAGTTTCAACTGGGCGTGGTAGGCGAATCCTTATTTAATGAGAGTTTTAAAAACGATTTTGACAAAAAATTAAATCGTATTTTGAGATTTTGATAAAAAAAACCCTCGCTTTTCTCGGAACCCGGTAGTCTGGTAGTACTGGGTTCATTGTACAATTTGTGGCTAACTCTTCGATGATGAAAAATACCGATAAAAACCCCAAGCAAGCAGAAAGGATAGCAGCGGTAGGTCGCCCTTACCACGTTAGGTTCAAATTCCTTCGGCGAAATGTGGGCTTCTGAATGTTCCTTTTACTAGGGATATGGTCGTGACGGTAGGTTATGTTCAGTTATGTTTTAGAAAAAATCCTCGTGCTAGGAATACTAACAACTATTGTAAAAAAGAGAAACAGTTGAAAAGAGTAACTGCTGAGTTTCTTGCCGGTTCTTCTTAGTACAGAAACAACTTTCCGATCCATCACATTTATTTAAATACAGTATATTCATTGCTTACATTTTATATTATGTTATTCATGTCTATTATTAAGTATGTTTTGTTTGTTAATTAGATTTTACTATTTAAAAGTACTTTGTAACAGGTCTATTTAAGCTAAGCTATTTTTGATTTTCAATGTGTTTCAGACGACTACTGCCCTAGTTTATAAGCCATAGATATCCTTTGTTCCATGTTATATATTATAATTTCCTGAAAATACATCCATAGTTAACGTTCACCATAATTTTCGCTTTAATAATCATGCAAGCGAGACCTATTTTCGGTATTTAGGAGCCCCATAATTTGGAAAGTGTGTCCAGTTTTATCAGGGAGATCTAAGCGTACCAGGTTTTGGCAACGTTGGCGACGATGCTGTTATATCCATCACTGGCGATGACATGAGTTGGCAACTGGGTAGGTGTAACTGGAGGGTACAGAGTTCAAAACCCAGATATTTCCTTTAATATTAAATTTTTTATTATTATACATCACTACATAGTATAAAACTAAGTCGTTTTCTCTGGCCCTATGTCCCTTTGTATGCTTAAATCTTTGAAAATACTTAACGGATTTTGATGCGTTTTTTTTAATAGATAGAGTGATTTAAGAGGAAGATTTATATGTATAAAACATCCTATTGCAACCGTGCAAAGCGGGGGCGGGTCGCTATTATTATATAATTAATTATATTTTTTTTCAAATTTTGTATTTTGTTTTCATGTTTTGTATTTCCTTTATTTGTATTTGTTCTGTTGGGACAATAAATTATTTTTCTTTCTTTCTAATAAAATCCATACGGTTAAACGCGATAATCTACTTACTGGTTGGTAGGGGTTCGAATCAATCAATTTATTTTTGTATAGGTTATTCTATGGAAGGCTATGAAACAGCATGCTACGAGTACAACCAAAAGTGGCGAGACGAAAAACATTCTACAACATTAAGAGCTTTCGTTAGAGTGATGCAAAAGTCGTATAACGGCCAATGCATACGTGACGGGAACGGGACGGAGACGTGGTTTCAATACTGGCAATTCATACGCGCCATCACAGAAGTCACTACTTAATGTTATTTAAATTAAGTTTAGTAACAAAATAATCTATACATAGATACTAGCGCCTCTAACGGATTATATAAGAAACTTAGTGTTGGTTGTCTGTATTGTCTGAGCAATAAACAGTCTTCATTTGAACGGATTACAAACTGCGTTTTAATAGGTTATGGGCCCAGTTTTTCGCGAGAGATAGTTAAGTTTACAGTGTGTTAGGAATTTGAGGGTGTTGACGAATAAGGCACGTTCGTTGACTTAAAACAGAATATATTGTTTGTCCAATATGTAATTCAAATAAAACAAATTAAAAGCAACGCTCCGTGCAAAGTTCGTGTGTAAGTGGCAGCGCGCACGCGCGCTGCTCCGAACACTAGTGGTGTGCCGACCACTAGTGATGGGCGTAATCATCCTCCCCCGCTTGAAAGGGTTAACTTTCAAGAACTTGTTTTCTCAGTGGGCAGACGCACAAGGTTATGATTGCTCGTCTTATCGTTCCTCGTAATGTATAACGTCTACCACTCTACATTCTTCGTCTGTCCCCTTATGAATCACGGGTTATTCGTCCAAGACGCCATCCTTGAGGTAGTGTGTGCTCACTGCTCATACTTGATTCTGACCAAGTCGCCGCCTCTTGGATTCGCAGTGCGCTCCTTCCATTTATTTCGCTGTTGAAGCTCTACGATGTACCCGCTTCCATCTTCGACAGAATTCACCACGTAGTTTTTCTATCAGTAAGTAGCATGGTTTCACGCCGTCCACTAGAAAAGAAGGCACCGACATCAGAGGCCGTCCAATTAGAAAGTGACCATGAGCTAACAGGGTGAGATCAAGAGGATCGGGAAATAAGGGTAAGAGAGGACGTGAATATAGGATAGTTTCTATTTGAGCAAACAGTGTGCCCAACCCTTCGAAGGTTTAGGAAGCGTTTACTACTACTCCTGTAAAATGGTATTTACATCTGCTTCCCATAATCCTCCTAAATGAGGTGAATGTGCAGGAATGAATTTAAAGCTAATACCTTCGGAACTAATGTAACTGACCAACAGATTCACGAGAGGAGCGCAAAACCTTGCCGAGTTCATTGTTTGCACCTACAAAATTGGTGCCGTCAACAATTATTCTACCACATAGCCTATCCTTGCCCTTGCAATTATTTTGTTTCTGTTTAGGCCATTGGCTACGATCCCTTCTTATGAAGGGTCCTTCCCACCACAAGGGTTCATTTTGTATACGTCGCTGTGCACTGTCAGAATGTCCCGCTCCGTGCAAAGTTCGTGTGTAAGTGGCAGCGCGCACGCGCGCTGCTCCGAACACTAGTGGTGTGCCGACCACTAGTGATGGGCGTAATCACAGTGATTTTCGAGTAAAATATGTCCACGAACTATTTGGCTAACGTCCCCAAATTAAAAGGACGGGAAAATTATGATGACTGGTGTTTCGCGGCGGAAAATGTTCTCGTGCTAGAGGGAATGGCGGACAACATCAACCAACCGTTGCTGCCTACTGCTACACAGGCTCAGATTGCAGAGGATTTAAAGGCGAAAGCGAAGCTCATATTGACGATCGATGCTTCTCTTTATGTGCACATCAAACAAGCGACAACAACATACAACTTGTGGAAGATTTTGAAGAATATGTTTGACGATTCTGGTTGTGCCCGAAAAATCAACTTGTTGAGAAATCTTATAAACATACGCCTAGAAAACTGCGAGTCAATGACTAGCTATGTCAGCCAGATCATCGAAACTGCACAAAAATTAAACGGTACCGGCGTTGAGATCAATGACCAGTTGATTGGGTCGCTCATGTTAGCTGGATTACCGGAGAAATTTGGCCCCATGATTATGGCTATCGAGCATTCGGGGATAACCATCAGTGCAGACGCGATAAAAACCAAATTATTGGACATGAGTGCAGATTTTGAGGTTAAGTCGGAAGGTGCATTTGCCGCCAAATTTTTTCATAGACAAAATGATAGCAGAAATGTGAAAAAACCCCAAAGTCACCATCATGGCAATACCGGAATGAACGGAATGTATGGAACGAACCGAACGCCATCTGACAGCGACAGCGGGCAAAACATGGCGTCGAGAAAGACAATAATTAAGGGTTAGTTGCACCATAGTAGAAGTTAAAGTTAAAGTTAAAGTTTTTGTCAAATTTGACAATTTGACGACCAAAAATGACGTCGAATTGTCAAATTAACCCTTAGGGTCGTCAAATTGACAAATTTGACAAAAACTTTAACTTTAACTTTAACTTCTACTATGGTGCAACTAACCCTTAGTGTTACAAATGTAAACAAATCGGACACTTCAAAAATCAGTGTCAGGTTGCGGAAAAAACAAAAACAAATGCATTTAGTGCAGTTTTTCTTACGAAAGAATTCAGTCAAACAGACTGGCACTTGGATTCCGGCGCAAGCACACATATAGTTTCGAACGTGAACTTACTATCGAATGTTTGTAATCAACCCAAAACTAAGGAAATCATTGTTGCGAATCAAACTGTCGTGCCCGTCTCATGCTCCGGGGACTTGCAGATTACAACACGTGTTGGTGACAACGAATTTACTATCGATGTAAACAATGTGCTATGTGTACCTAACCTCACCACGAATTTATTATCAGTGAGCAGAATAATTGCTAGTGGCAACAGAGTGATGTTCAATAAGCATGGTTGTCTAATTTACAACTCACAGAATGATTGTATTGGCGAGGCAGTCCTTGAAAATGGGGTGTACAGATTGATAGTAAGAGAGATGCAACAAACCTTAGCAGCAGCTGTAAAGTCTTCCAGTAATATTTGGCACAGGCGATTAGGCCATCTCAATGCAAGTGATTTAAATAAACTGCAGAATGGAGCAGCAGAAGGAGTTAGTTTTGATGATAAGAGTGAAAATAGTAAAAATAGCTGTATAGTGTGCTGTGAAGGCAAACAGACTCGACTACCATTTCCTAAAAGCACTAGTAAGAGTCAAAATGTACTAGAGCTGGTCCACACAGATTTATGTGGGCCAATGGAGAATGTGTCACTTGGAAAAGCAAAATATTTCTTGCTATTTGTTGATGATTTCAGTCGATGGTGCACTGTCTATTTTCTAAAATCTAAAAATGAAGTTTTCACATACTTCAAGCAATACAAAGAGCTTGTTGAGAATCAGCTGTCCAAGAAAATTAAGATACTGAGATCGGACAATGGAGGAGAATTTTTTTCGACAGAAATGACTAATTTTCTGAAGCAAAGTGGCATAATTCATCAAAAAACTAACAGTTACACTCCTGAACAGAATGGAATTAGTGAGAGATACAACCGCTCTATAGTTGAGAAGGCAAGATGTCTCCTATATGACGCCAAATTTAGGAAAAATCTTTGGGCTGAGGCTGTGAACTTAGCCGTATACATAAAAAACCGATCACCAGCAGCAGGCTTAGATGACAATAAAACTCCCTTTGAAATATGGACCGGTAAGAAGCCAGAGTTGAAACATATGCGGATCTTTGGCAGTCCAGCTATGGTTCATATTCCCAAAGAGAAGCGAAGGAAATGGGATAAGAAAGCGAAGAATATTTACCTAGTGGGATACTCTGAGAATGTCAAGGGATATCGCTTGTATGACCCTGTATCGCAGGAGGTTGTTGTAGCCAGAGATGTAGTCATCATGGAGAGAACAGATGATAGTTTAACAACATCTATTGTGATTGATGAGAGCAGGCAGCCAGATAGCTCTGCAGAGGAAGTAAGCAGGCGGCCAGATAGTTCTGCAGATGAAGTGAGCAGGCGGCCAGATAGTTCTGCAGATGAAGTGAGCAGGCGACCAGATAGTTCTGCAGAGAGAGTTCCTGAGAGTGATTCAGAGGAAGAGAATCAACATGATCAGACGTTTGTTCCTGATGATTCAGCGAGTGACTATGAAGATACATTTTCGTCAAAACTGACTTTGTCGCCAGAGGCAGAAAATATAGTAGCAGAGGGAAGTGACACTAATCTACCAGAAAAACGTGTTAGGCGCAAACCGAACTTCTACCAAAGTGTGAACATGTGTGTAGAAATGTCAGATGAACAAATTTCTCTCAGTGATGCTGAGTGGATCTGAAAAAGATCAGTGGCAAAGTGCGATGCAACAGGAACTGAAATCGTTTCAAGATAACAAATCGTGGGAACTAGTAAATAGGCCAAGTGAGGGTACAATTGTCAAAAATAAGTGGGTGTTCAAAAAGAAGTTTAACATTAAAGGTGAAGTGCGTTATAGGGCCAGGCTAGTGGCTAAGGGTTTTACCCAGAAAATGGGCATAGATTTTAATGAGACTTTTTCACCAGTTCTGAAGTATTCCACATTCAGGTTATTATTAGCTTTAAGTGTTCAATTAAATCTAAAGATCAATTACCTTGATGTGCCGACTGCATTTCTTAATGGAATTCTTCAGGAAACAGTTTACATGGAAATACCAGAATATTCTAACATAACTAATTGTAACAGTAAAGTTTTAAAGTTAAAGAAAGCCATTTATGGCCTTAAACAGTCAGCAATTGCTTGGTATTCTCGTGTGGAAGATTGCCTGTTGAAATTAAAATTTAAAAGGTCAAGTTATGAACCATGTCTCTTTATAAAAAATGATAATAATGTGATGATTTACATTGCTTTGTTTGTAGACGATTTTTTTGTTTTTTATAACTGTCAAAACACTTATTTAGAGTTGCTAAATGAGTTGGTGGCAAAGTTTAGAATAAAAAATTTAGGAGAGATCAAACAGTGTTTGGGTATGCAAGTAAATGTTCACAAAGATTGTATTACTATAAACCAAGAACAGTTCATTGAGAGTGTTTTAAAGAAATTTAACATGACTGATTGTTCGAACTCAGATACACCAATGGAAGTAAATTTAAAATTGCAAATACTTCGTTGTCAACAAATACCAAGATTTTACTGTGAATCCCTCGGCATTGAGAATTTTTTATGCCAATGTCCGTAGTATAAGATCGCCAGGAAAATTTGATGAAGTTAAATGCATCCTTAAGGCTATGTCAACAACATTACACATAATTATTCTAGTGGAAACTTGGATAACATCCGATAGCGATGCTCAACTTTACAATCTCCCAGATTACAATCACGCGTACAACTTTAGACCGGACAGCAGAGGGGGTGGAGTCTCCATTTACATAAAAAAAACGATTAAATACGAAGTGACAGAAAGTTTGGTTGAAAATGGAAACCACTTTTTATGGCTAAAATAGATAAGCTAGCTCTCAATATTGCCGCCATTTATAAGGCGCCTGATACTAATATAGGCAATTTCCTGGAAACATATAACGAACAACTTGAAAAGAGGAAAAGGTCCATCATCTTTGGGGATTTCAATACAGACTTATTGAGCAAGCAATGTATCAATACCAAGAAATATATGGGAGTAATCAGGGAATCCGGATACAAAATTTTAAATAAAATCGCCAAAAAGTATAGTACCCGGGAAACTTCCACTACAAGCACAATCTTAGACCATGTATGTGCAAATATAAATAACCAAACGTTTAGCTTATCGGTCATAGATTCGTCTCTTTCTGATCATAAACAGATATTTACCGAAATTTCAAAATTGAAAGTAGAAGCAAACAAGCACCATAAAAACGAAGCCCTGAACTATGAAGGACTTTATGAAACAGCTAAAGCAACAGAATACAGGAATGATGGAAATGACTACAAAAACCTTGAACAACAAATTATGCAAATGATTAATCGAAACAAAATGACTAAAACGAAAGTTAATAATACACCACGCAACGATTGGATTAACAAAGATATACTAGATGCAATAAATAGACGCAACTCAATGTGGCGAAAGCTAAAAGAAGGTAGTGGCGACATAAATAGTTTCAAGAATCTGCAGAAGAATGTTAACGTTTTAATCAAATCTAGCAAAAAAAAATATTACTTTGACCTATTTGCAAAATGCTTCAACAATTCAAAAAAAATGTGGGAGTTATTGAACACCTTAGCCAGGAATAAAGTTCGGGAGAATCCAGATGTACCTAAACTAGTAATGGGAGCAGACACTATAACAAAAGGTAACGTAGTGTGTGAAACGTTTAACCAGTTCTTCTCGACTATTGGTAGCAATTTGGCAAACAAGATACCGACTAAACATCATACAAGTACGGACAACATTTTGATGTATGACAATTGTTACGAGCATGAAACAACGCTATCACAACTACGCCCATGCAATGAGGAAGAAGTGTCAAAGATTATTGATAACCTTGACAGTAGTTCAAGTACTGGAATTGATGGTATGAGTACAAAAGCGATAAAATGCATAAAACCTATTATTCTCGGAACTTTAACTCGCTGCATTAATGAGTGCTTATCAAAGGGATGCTTTCCTGACTCCCTGAAAGTAGCTAAAGTGACTCCTATTCACAAAGCTGGCATTAAAACGGACCCCAACAATTATAGACCTATTTCGGTGCTCCCTGTTATGTCGAAGGTTTTCGAGCGAGTCATTTATGTTCGCCTATTTGATTATCTTACCAAAAAAAACTTTTTTAGTGACCACCAATATGGATTTCGACCAAAATCAAACACCTTATCGGCAACTGTTGATATTGTTAGCAAAATTAAAACAAGCATAGATAAAAAGCTCCTAGCATTGGGAATTTTTATTGATTTAAAAAAGGCATTTGACACGATAAGTCACACAAAATTGATCCAAAAACTTGAGAACGTTGGTATTTCTGACACTGCATTAAAGATACTACAGTCATATCTTGAAAACAGGTTGCAGGTAGTTAAAATAGGCCAATTTAAGAGCAATCCTCATGAAATAACATTCGGCATACCACAAGGCTCGATTCTGGGACCATTGTTTTTTCGCATTTACGCCAACAACTTGGGTAACAAAGGACTGACTGGACACTTAACTCTGTACGCAGATGATACGTGCCTTTTTTATTTTGGTCATTGTATTCACGGCATTATTTCTGAAGCCCAGCGAGATCTTCATGTAGTTGATGCATGGTTTCTTGATAACTTGCTGTCCATAAACGTAGCAAAAACATCATACATATTATTCAAAGCAAACAATAAAAAAGTGCCAGTACATGTCCCGCTAACCATTCATGATACACAACTTAGCCATTCAGATAAAGAAAAGTATCTGGGCTTGTGGCTTGATGACAGACTAACGTGGAAGGCACATATTCAGCACGTAGAAAATAAACTTATCCCAGTCCTAGCATCACTTAGAAAGGTGGCTCATTGTATACCACCAAAAATTCGTATCGTCTTGTATAACGCATTAGTAAAGTCTAATTTGCAGTACTTGATTGAATTATGGGGAGCAGCTTCGAAGACTGCTTTAAGTGGCTTGCAAATCTTGCAGAACAAAATATTGAAGGTATTATTTCACCTTAACTATCTTACTAGAACAAAAGTGCTTTATAACAAAACAAAATTATTCAATATTGATAAACTTTATAAATATAATACATACATCCTTATTAAAAAAATTATATCTAAATCTATACACACGAATATCACCATCCCACAAAGACAATATAAACATAATTTGCGAAATAAAGACAAACTAGTGGGGCCTGTACCAAGAACAGTCAATTACGGTAAAAAGAATTTAACCTACGAAGGCGTCAACTTGTATAATAAACTACCAGCCGAGGTCAAAAATACCGACAGCTTAAGAATCTTTAAAAAAAAAATTAGGGATCTGTTACTAAAGGAGCAATAAAACTCTTGAAGTAGTTGTTGGAAGAAATAAATATTTCATAAAATATGTAATTTTATTATTGGTGGATAATACACATTAAAAAAAAAAAAAATTGAACACACTTACTAAACCTGAATGAATGATGAGAATGATGAGTAGTGTAAGAAAAGGAGGCATTATTATAGTGATCGTGTTAAGAATTTGTCCGGAACTTGGATGATCATAAGTTATAAATAGAATTATACAGGACTACAGCTGTTTTCATCGGGTAAAACTACAGTTCATAAGTTTACATAATACTATTTCTTATTGTCACTCAGGCCATGTCAGGTCTTGCTGATCAGGACAACCACACGGATTGAGACAGATGTGGGTTCAATTCCCATTTTTGTTATCTTTTTTTCTTAGTATTTATGTACTAATATCTTCTTCAATGTTTAAAAAATACAAAATCTCTCATAGCATCTCATATTAGTCAGCCATTTTTATTTGTATAACTTTACTTGTAAGTATGTTGTGCGCGGTTGTATGTAATAGAGGACAAGTTTTTTTTTTTTTTTGGATTTAGGTATGTGTACTATCTACATGATTTGTATCTTGTAACTGTGCCAATAAATAGATAAATGTACTGATTCTCATTATAATTGCATACAAAGAGGTTAATCTAGTTTCAGGATTTGAAAAATCGACTGTGAAGATAAATTTCATCTTTATGCAAAACCATGCCTCGTTTAATTGAAACTTCGGAAATCGTATGATACTTTAAAATTTAACTATCCGAACTGATCTTCTGCTTCGAACCAAGGAAACCACATTCCTATTCAGTGTCTTAATAAAATGAAATCCGTGCTGAAGTAAGTTTTTAACTGCTTGGTAGTTCTTAACTAGGGCTGTCACACAAACTAACAAAGGTGAAGAACTTCCTGTGGTTAAGCTTGAGCCTTTCCAAAGTTGTGATGTGTCCACGTTCCAGCTTACCGTACAGTCAGCATCAAAATTCCACTTTTCTTCGGCAGTCGCTAACTTCACTTTTAACATTACAATGTAAATATGTGGATTATCTAATTTAATAAACATACATAAACATAAACGGCCTATATACGTCCCACTGCTGAACACAGGCCTCACCTCAACTATGAGGTGGAACAAGCCATACTCCAACACGCGGGCTCAGTGCAGATTGTTGGAGGGGTGTAAGGTTAGTGTCAGCAACCTTAATGTCAGATGTTATCAAGCCGCCCTAAGGCCCCTGACTAGGCTTAACGACTGACATCTAGCGACGTCAACCAGGACCAACTGCTTAACGTGCCTTCCGAAGCATGGAGATGCCCGAAATACACATCACTAAATTTCGGTCAGGGGGGTCACCCATCCCATTTCCGCCCCGGCGTGTGTTGCTTCACAACAGAGTTCGTCGCCGATCACTGTCACAACTGCGCCACGGGCACCTCCTTAAATTAATAAAATAAAATTCGTCCTCAATTTAATAAAATAAAATTAAAATTAATAAACATAAATTAAGTCATTGTTTTCCGCGATACCTATACCATCATGAATGCTGTATCTTTAATAAAAATAGGAAAACCAGAAAAAATAACAACCAGTCTAGGTACGAGTTTAAGGCAGGATTCGCACCAGCACACTAACCGGGCGGCTGAAACCAATTAGTTACTGAGACCCTAGCAGACCAGCCAAATCTTTCAGGCATATGTTTTATCAAAACAAAATAAATACAAAATATTACGGAATAAAAATAAATTTGAAATAAATAACAAGTTAACTTCATTCAAACTTCATAACTATTTTCAAAACAGATTATGATGTGACTAGAATTAACTAATGTTTTTACGTTAATATCACTTTTATCATTTTTGTTTTAAATCTGTTTGCTAACCCTAACTAGTTGCACCCCTGACGGAATATTCATAGTGCAATGTGACTTGAAACAGAGTCGGAAAGTTTAATGAGATTAATTCTTGAGTCGTGAGTCGAGTCGGGTTTCGCTGCACTTTTGTGCACCTCGGTTATAAGTGCATTTAGTCGTCTGTATTGTGAGTTTAATGTAAGTTGCGTTTTATGAAAGCTCATACTTCAGTGGTTACATTTTGCAACTTGTTAAAGTTACAAACACCGACTGTCGGTTCAGTAATTGTTTGTGAGAGGTTACACGTTACCAAATGCATTGCCAAGAATGTAGCTAAATGTCAAGTGTAGACAATTTCAATAAAGCATATCTATGAGGTGAGGTTCCTATAATTTCACTTGATCAGTGCAGATGGTTAGACAGGGGCATTATTACAATCTCTTATAACCTGACAGTTTCAGTCACATGCCCATCTTTTGAGCTGCTTATTTACTGCCGCAAGTCATGTTTTGTGTGGTAAATAAGGGTAAATAGTGTCAAAAAAAAACCTTAGTTTTTTCATTGCTGTAGTAATTTATTTTGCATGTTTTAGTCAAATTTCAATAAATAAAAAGACGCAAACTGAGCTGTAATATGATCGAAAATAAGGCCCCAGTTGTGAGAGTATATGAAGCTAGTAATAAACCTTACCGTCAGGCATTATTAAAGGGCGTAAGGTATCTGACTAGGCCTAACGACGTACAGAGGCGCACACATCAACCTTTACAAAACAACCCTTACATCAACAGCATAAAGTGCCACCAGTGAAGGTTGATGTGAGCGCCTCTGTGCAATGAACAACGGATGACAGACGTCAGTCGGGAGCTGCTTGACGAGCCTTCCAAAGCACGGAGATTCCCGAAAAATATATGGAGGATTCCCCCCTCCTATTACTCACTATTACGAGCCATTACTCCCATTACGAGCTATGAGCTCTATTGACTGATCAGCGATTAATGTATTGTCTTAAATAAACTTTTTCTTTTCTTTCTATCCTTCAATTACGGACGGTCCAAGCTTTGTTACCGTTCCATTACAAGGCGAACACTTACATTACTGAGATACTTCGCTCACTCAAAAAAACTTTTTTCATTTAGTCATCCCACCTAGCAGAATAAACAGAATACAAACCGCATTTATAAAAATATGACCCAATTAAATTGCGCCTCTGATAAAAAGAGATTTTAAAGGACAACTTAATAAATCGGTAGAAATAACCCTCCGATTGGAACGATAATAAAGCTTTTTATTACTTTTTGGCTATCGTTAAAACAGACTAACGATTTTTAAAAAGTAATGAATTCTTAATAAACCTTCAAAGTGACTTGATTGGGAAAATTTTACGACTGTTAAAATGCTTTAATACATGCTAAGATTTGGGCATAAAATAATTATTCTACGCTTTAATCTTGAAAGTATTAAAATTTGATTCAAATGCCTAAATTTTCGTGCAATTTTCAATAAGAGTGTGAGAAGGATAGATATGATTAGTATGAGGGATACTTGTTTAATGAAATACCGGACGCATGCTACCAACACAAAAGTGCCATAATGACCACCAATTTGGTGTAATGATTGGGAATTAAATAGCCAGTGATAATATTTCATTCAACTAACCCATAACCCATGCCTTCAGATTCCATCATTTCGAAGATTTCAAATAATGTTCATTTAATTGAAACACAGCAACATTTTTCTTACAATATCTGCTTTCTATTTTTTCTTACAATGGCTACGGGTAGCTTTATCTACAGTTTTGCTTATCATACGTACAATTACGTATAGTTGGCATAAAAACAGAAATAAAATAAATACAAGGCTTACTAATTGATTTAATTAAATAGTTTCTGTTTATGTTCAGATTCCATTGTGTTATGATTCAAGATATGATAATATTATGATGATAAGCCCAAATACTATGCATGACTCAAGTTTGCAAAGCAAATATCTGCAAAATGCTATCGAAATTATTAACATGCATTGAGGTTGCAACCACAGCCTATACCAAAACTCATGTTATAAGTTAATTTATTGTATTTAAATAAAATTTCTTTCAGAAAAGATAACTGTCAATATTTCACACAAAAAATGCAATTCAAATCAATAATTTGATAAAATACTTAAATATCGAGGAACATAGTGCAGTGAGAGACACGTCAAGCGTAGCATGTAAGTTCAAAAATACCATGATGCAAGAAGAATGCATGCCGTAAGGATGATTAAAACGATGTCAAAGTAGGAACGTGAATATAGTTGACCCACGTTGACCTGCCGTCTTTCATACAAAACAACTCTTACTTTCCTTATTGTCCAAAATTGAAATGGTTCAATTTCAAATTGAAAACTTCATTAAATACATGACACATTGATTATTTCAAACTTTTGCATTTTTTTTATTTAGTCGGCTTGTATTATGTAGAAATAAATAACAATGTTAATTATTGTGATTTAATTTTAATCGGTATTTTTACAAAATATCAGCATCAGAACTAAAAAGTCAGTCGGTAGTTTCCCGCCAAAGTGTTCAACTCGGGTGAAAGCCCTCAACCCTTGGTTAATAATATATTATTGTTTTGATATTCAATATATTTGAAGAATTTGCGTTCGATGTTGCGAAGTTGTCACTTATATTTACATAAACGGCCAAATACGTCCCGCAGCTGGGCACATGCCTCACCTCAAGTATGAGGCGGATTGACCCATACTGCAACATGCGTGCTCAGTGCAGATTTTTGGAGTGGTTTAAAGTAAGTGAGCAACCTTAATGACAGATGTTATTAAGCCGCCCTAAAGCCTCCGACTAGGCTTAACGACTTACATCTAACGACGTCAGTTGTCTCTTTTTTAATTTAATTTTGTTTTTAAGCAACGATATAGCAGACTGAAACTGCGTTTATTTTGTGATATCGCATTGTAAAACGTCACTTTCTCATGGTTTGTAACAAGTAGGCATATTTTTTTAGGGTACCTAAAATCTCTGACACAACTAGGTACCTAACTAAAATGCAAAGCACGTACAGCGGAAATGTAGAAAAAACGTTTACACTGAAATTTCGTTGCCCAACAATTATTTTTATTTTGCCCGGAGACGGTTAACCCTGGGGTGTGCAAACAATTTTATGAAACATTCGTTTTGGAGCTTAAATTCTATTTTAACTCTGTAAAAAAACAAGGATAACCCGAGTTTTTAAAACAGGTACCAGTGAATTAAACTCATCGTTGTTTTGATGGACTTCTTGTTTTACTGAGTACCTTTTCATTATAGAGTTTAATGGGTGCCTGTAGCGCAGTTGTGCCAGAGATTGGCAACGATCGCTGTTATAAAGCCACACCGGGTCTGAAATGGGATGTGTGACCACCGAAACCGAAATTTAGTGATATGTATTACGTGTCTCGCCGTGTTTCGGAAGGCACACTAAGCAGAGGGTCCCGGCTGACGTCGCTACATGTCAGTCGTTAAGCCTAGTCAGAGGCCTTAGGGCGGCTTAATAACATCTGACATTACGGTTGTGCACTGACCTTACTTACACCTCTCCAACAATCCGCACTGAGCCTACGTGTTGGAGTAGGGCTCGTTCCACCTCATAGTTGAGGTGAGGCCTGTGCCAAGCAGTGGGACGTAGGTACAAAGGCCATTTAGGACTTATGACTAAATAATTTATTAAGACAAATAAAGGACTAGTGCAGTTGGACTTGGGGTTTAGTCATGAGCAACACGCCGTTTGGTGGCAAGTTTGGATTATGTATTGAAATGACAATAAATGACATCTGCCTGACATAAATGACATCTGCCACCGATCTGGCGACGTCTAATGTCCTCCTATACATTTTTGGCGTATCTGCATATATCTTCGATAACAGCGAGTGATGGTGTAGAAATCGAACCTGTGACCTTTTGTACGTTAACCAGCACTCATAAGCACTGCGCACTGCGCTAAACAGTTCACTTCAAAATTTGCGTGCTAGTGAAATAGTGATATTTACAGAATTGGATGAGTGCCACATTTAGAGGGTGGCCTGGCTGGCAGTTCTGAGCCGTGTCTTAGTTGAGACAGTGGATCAGAAACTATCTATGTTGTGAAGCAACGCACGCCAGGTTGGAAATGGGAGGGATGCTCATTCCTACCGAATGCCTTCGGAAGGCACGCTAATTAGTTGGTTCCGACTGACGTTGCTAGATGTCACTCGATCAGCCTACTCTTAGGATGGCTTGAAAGCAACCGCCAGCAAGGTTTATCCTTAACTTTACACACCTTCAACAATCCGAACTGAGCCCGCGTGTTGAAGTATGGCTCACACTACCCGCAGTGACCCTAAAGATACTGTTGTTTATAGCCTTAGCTGTATCAGAAGTTTTTTTTTGGGGCCTAAACCACAAAACATTAGTTTTACAAATTATTTCACCATCTTTTCGGCATCATGTTATACATTTCAATGGCTTAACTTCCCATACACATTTACCAGTTCATTGGAGTTCACGAACACCTTTGTGTTTGATTTATCAATCAACAAATGACCGACGAATTGAATAAATAAATATGATGAAGCTCACAAATATGATGAAGAATGATGAATGAGCTTACGCAAGCGACATGTGCTAACGATAACCCGATGTCATATTTTTTCGTTGACTTCGGATCTTATGTCAGGGCAATAAGGTGAAACATACTAGTACGGAGTTTGGTCTATAGACAGACCCTTCTGGAGGTATAAACATGTCAAATATGATGAATTGGATCGAGAAAAATGATACATTGAATTAAAATCTGAGTTGACATTTTTGTAAATGTCAAATCAGGATGAAATTGTTATTCATGCTCAAGGACGTAAAAGAAAGACGGACGTCACCTCGTCTAATCATGAGTGAAGCATATTATCAGCTGCCAGCCGTGCTATTCCGGCGGTGCACATCGAACATCACTTCACATCTCGGCGCTTCACGCTCACCTCAATCATCAATACGCTTTACTTTGAATTAGTATTTTCTCTCATTTTGTATGTAAATAATTAAAAAATGATTTTTGGCTTAGTTCTCTTCTATCAAACGACGACCGTCGCGAAGGAATGGAATTTTAAAGTTAACTCGCACAAGCGAAGTGAGTGTCGGCGACCACCGGAATAGCATAGCAGTTTAGGTGTGTGCGTGACTAGCACGTGACATGGCGCTGTCACACGGAGTAAAATGGCGTAGTTTGTAGCACCTAGTGTGTTTGCGCGAGTGTAGCAAGTCGTGTACAACAAACGAAATTGTAGCACCTTGCATGCTTCACATTTTTTCAGTGCGATGTTCCGTCCGTCTTTCTTTTACGTCCGTGTTCATGCTAAGTTATTGTTTTTGCTCTTGAAAACAACCAATAGCTAAAAAAAGCTTTTCCATTTTAGCTTTTAAGGTTTCCTTAAGAACATAAATAGAATCGCAAAAAGAAAAACCTAATAAAAACTGTAGTTCGAAAAGTTCATCGATTTCAAGTCAAACATAAAACTGTTGTCGACTGGCTGCGTAATTAATAGGCTTACAAAATGGCCAGTGGGTTTTCCAGCAAACTAAATTAATGAGGGAATTCACGGTATGGTAGCAAAAACTTCGCACTTCGAGCACTATATTTTTTACTTGGGGTTCACACAGATGATAACTGGGCCAAGACTCATTACACGTCATCACAGTGACGTGTGTGCGTCAAATAAATAGGAGCTCGTCAAACAAATACTTTACTGGAAGTTGCTGTTCAAAATAATGTACCATGATCAAATACCTATAATGATATGATATTGGAAACATACACGTAGTTCAAGTTACACTTTATAAACCTCCAAGTTTCTCCTCCTTTTGTGTCAGAATCTTAATGCGGTTCACAGAGTACATCAATTTACTAATTCCAACAGTATAGGTCTTTTATTTTGAAAAATAGTGTGTGTGTAAAATACAATGAAAAATTCGTAAATTGCATACGAATCATTGAATTGTGTAATAAGTATGAGAATTACGTCTATTGTGTATTGTTACACGCTTTTGGCCACTCTGAAGGGTCACGGGATTCTGATACTGACTGTACACTTTTGCCATTCGCTAGCTAACTGCCGCACCATTACCATACTATTTTTAAAAACCCAGATCAAAGAAGAATTAGGAAGAAATATTATTTAAATATGTAACATCCGATTAAGATGAAAAAGATAATGACTATGTTATTCATTCATCAGTCAGTAATTTTTTGTATTTACCGAGCAGTGTATCTTTACCAGAGATCTGAAAACTAGGAAAATCTTCTCTCATCTTTAGTAAAATACTGCATGGAAATGCTAAAAATAGCATTAACATATAATACAAACAGACACGTCAAGACTTAAAAGTGTGAATTTACTGTGCGGGGATCGCATTCGCGACCTCTGGTGTAGTAGCCAATATGACCACCATACCAAATCGGTCTTCAGGTGATAAACGTCATTGCCAGAACATAACCAATCAAAATCTATAATCTAATAAAAATCTGAGAGACGTTTTCAAATGAACTCGACGCATGAAAATAAAATCAGTGCAGAAATCCTGAAGAATTTTTTGGGCACTTGTGAAGTCCCTGAATCTGAAATTTTAATCAAAGGTTTTATCATGCCACCAATTAATGTGAGCTTGTTAATAAAATACAGCATGTGTTGTGAACGCTCTCATTTGCAAACTTTGTTATTAAGTATAGAAGCGAATTTCGCAGTTTTAACGTGATTTCAGTCGTGATTTTGTGCTGTTCAATCGTTTCAATTTCACAATTACAGAAATAGAATTGAACAAAATTTAACATACAGGCTCATCAGACATGCACTTGCCATTTTTAAAATAAGCATCATAAAGAAACGACTCATTTACGTGCCCAGTTTTCGAATTTGCAAAGTAAGAACTTATATCTACCTCCTTTCATTTTAATCCAAAGTAATAGTGTGTTTTTCAGTGCTGACTTACGAGTGCAATATGAAAAAACAAATAAGGAAATGTGTTAGTGACGACGCACAACCGTCAGACGACGACATGTAATTTTCTCCAAAACGTCGAGCAGAAACAGGTGGAAACATTTTAGCGTCAAAGTTAGTGTGTTGCAGAATACTCCGCATAATATTACAGTGTTCAATAAAATGTTGACACCGTTTTAAAGAAACATGTAAAATAAAATTTAAGAAAAAAAGAAAATATTTCATTGGGTACATATCAATTAAAAAAGAATTAAGGTAACATCAAAAACATTTAAAATAAAATACAATAGTTCTTTATGTAGCCAAAATGGTGGTTCCACTCAGCATTTTATTATGTCATGCGTAAAAATACGATGGCGCTGATTTTCAGTGATTTTCCAGGATTTATGGACAATATACCACATTCTAGGAAAACTAAAGCCAATGAACAACGGGCCGTGGCAAAAGTCTACGAACTAATTACTAATGAACTAATTTAAGTACGTTAATATTATTAATACATTTGTTTTCTAAACACCTTATACTATACATACTATACATTTCGATACCTCCTACGTAAGTTGTTGTATCCCACAAAAATGCGATTTAGCGTTTTTACCAAAAATGAGCTTTATTATTAGTAATCTATGCATAAAAAAATTAAAACTTACGAAAACACAATTATTTCATGCAATTTCAAGACGTAAAGAGTTGTAACTTCTGAACGAGAACGGACTATAACACTGTATAGTCCTTGACAACCGTTTACGCGGTGCGCGGGGCGGGGCAGATCGCGCGCTCGCGTGTTGTATGGGTTAGATAAAACAGACTACGCCGGAGAGAGCTGAAATGGTCCGTGTGTCAAGTGCTTCAAGTTTTCCGCACATGTTACGTTATTAGGACTTGATAATTGATTAGAATACGTTATAACTATGTAACAACCAAAAATGTTATATAGATTACATACAACAGTATACGTTGTCAAGTAAACATTCAGCAATGTTGTATGTTTTACATACAACATTTTACGCTGTTGAGCGAGTATAAGAAAATGTTGTTTGTGATACATACAACATTTTACGTCGTAAAGCGTCCATTAAAAAAAGTTGTATGTAATACATAGAATGTCTTACGTTGGAATAAAATAAAAATAAATGTGGTATGTAGTAAATTATAATGTTTGCATCGGAAGTTGATAGTCAAAATTTGTTATATTTTTTGCTTAATGTTACGACATATTCCTATATTTTTAGTTAAGTAATTTATAGAGCGCTTTTTCTTTACTGATTCACCGATAAAGAGCCTTAACCTTGATCGTTTAATTGATAGCTTGCTTACAAGCAATAAATTGTCATATTTCATTTTTGTTTTAGAGTTTCCATTACCAATACACATCCCCCAAAGTATTTATGTATTGTATTGCACACTTTTACACTGGGTAGGTACACGTCACATTATATTTTATGTATTTTAAATATTTATTTTTATAATTATCATTGCTTAGTCGTTGCGAATGTCCGTGCGTCCACTCGGTTGGCCCTACTGAAAATCAGCGTCTGAGCCTATCAGGTTCAGGCATTAGCTGAGTGGGGTTAATTTAATTTTGCCTGGTCGAAATTATTCTTTATTTTTCTATTGTTTGTTTTATTTTTCCTAACTACCTTGTTCTGTATCGGTCCTCAAATACTCCGAAAAATGACTTGGCTATCTACTTGTGCAAAATTCGATCAGAGGAGCCGAATAATAGAATGGCTTAATTTTTTAATATATCCGAGTGTACCATTGGTAGAAAAATACATAAAGTCAGGCAGTGTCTCGTTACTGACTTTGTTCCATTGCACCTAGACTTAGACCATATTACCAGGGACGAAGTGATAGCCCGCAACCGGGTTTTGCCAAATGTTTTGTTTGGTAACGAAGAGTCACCAAAACCAATAGTTATATTCGATGGAACCTACATAGACCTACATATTTCAACGCCGCAGTTATAGCCTTCATAAGTGTAGGAACCTAATAAAACCATTAATAATCGTGTGCGCGGATGGATATATTTTGGATATAATAGGTCCGTACTCTGTACGGACAACCGATGCTGATATAATGAAAATGAGATTGCAAAACCATGATGGACCCATTAAAGACGGACCGTTCCACTTTTTTCCCATGTAGGAGACTCATTTATTTTGGACTTTATTCCTTTAATAAAAACATATGGCTATATTGCTCACATGCCGCCTACCAAACGACCACAAGACACGCAATTAAGCACTGAAGAAGCTAATAAATCACGACTCATCACAATGGTGCGATGGGTCGTGGAAACTATAAACGTGAGATTCAAGCGCGACTTCAAGATATTTAGAAACAGGTATTTAACAAATATGTGCCGCTTATACCTAATAGAATATTTCGAAATTGCTGCAGCTTTAATTATTTATTTTGAAGATCCTTACGGAGACATTCCATACACAGAAGATTTCATTGAAATAAGTAATCAAAATATACAACGCCCCAATCAATTATCTGAGTATGTGGAGGAAAATAATTTAAACCGACAAAGAGTGTCGTTTCACAGGAGTGTTTAAAACAAACTGACTGGAAATGATCCGGATATTTAACATCTTCCACAATTAACAATTGAAGAGTTAATTAAATTCTCAATCGGCACCTATCACGTGAGGTTAGCACGGTCGTATTGCAGTGAGAATTTCAAAGCCGCGGGAGTATATAATATGGAAATATATAGACATCCAGCGGCAATAGGCTGCAGAAACAATTTTGTTTCAAGAGATATTATAGAAATTCAATATCACTTTATATCGACATACCTATTAGTTTTATTTTTATTTGTTTCAATTCTGAAACCCAAGTGATAGATCATAATCATCATCATTTCAATCCATAGCTTTCTACTACTAAACATAGGCCTCCTCCACCGCCAATTGACAGATGCTACTAAATAATCGAAAATCTACCACGATTTCAATGAACCCTAAGTTGATCGTTGTATTACGAGTTTATTTATATATCCAACTGCATCTCCATCACCTAGATACATACCATAGCTATTGTTTCGTCATTTAATTACATAGTTATACGAATTTTATAGATAATAGGCGTTTTGCATTTTTTTAGTGTATCGCCTGAATAAAAACATACGGCAATATTTTTTGGTGTTAGCCATTGATTTCGAATATAAAGTATATGTATTTTAACAATACACAATATACCAAAAAAAATAAGATATGTTACGTTTCTGTCGGGCCTGGGATTTTTTGTATGGGACGTGACCATTCTTCTTTGGTATTAATAATTGCACTTTTATTTCTTAACTGACAATATTTATTCAATATCAATAATATACACTTGAAATTGTATTGTTAATGTGACATACAGTGAGACTAGAATCATTTACAACAGCGAACTTTTTCTTAAACTTCATAAAATAATGTTGTAAGTATGAGATACAACTAAAGATGAAACCAAGACCCCACCGTATAATCTTGTAAGTATGAGATATCACAGCTGGCACAGTCTGTGTTCCACAGTATAATGTTGTATGTATGAGATACAACAGTTGCAACAGTCTGGATTCCGTAGTAAAATGTTGTAAGCCACAATTCTCAGAAAATACGCAATTATTTCATATATTTGTTTCAACATAGTCAATAAAACCATATATTTTATTCATATAACGAATTTCACAAAGCTACATTAATAAATGCAGTTTCTAGGCCAATCTGAATGTTTAAAACGCTCTCCTGTAAAATTGCAGTTTTGGGGATACAACAACTTACGTAGGAGGTATCGATTTATTTTTTTGTTTTTGGTTTTCTAAGTTTAAATATTTGTTTTTTATCTTGTAATTATCTTTCGATTAATAAAGTTCTGCTGAAAGTACATTTATAGGAATGTGACTCTGATTTTATTTATAACTGACTCCTTAATTAAAATTTGTTGGAGCCAATTTTCGTCGGATTCTTCTGAATACAGGAAATTGGATGATTATTTATGACAGTTTGCTAAAGTTATTGTGTGATCGACTAACGGATTAAAATCAAAATATCGATTAAAATTGTGTAAGTGATTGGATTTCTGTTGCAGTCAGAGGATGATTTTATGAATAAATAAAATATAATATTAATATAATATTTATTGGATTAAAGGCTCCTGGCACATTGTAGCTGTGGTGACTACTTTGCTTAGTGTGGGACAAAAAGGCCGATATTTCTTATATCATTATAGATTTTTCCGTATGTATATGTGAAAGATTTGGTATCTTATGTGAAGAATACCAGGAGTGGCTGGCTGAATAACTAACCTTTTTAAACAGAGCCAGATGTCATAAAATTTCTTCAGGTATGTATTTCGATCGAACCAAAGTTATGTTGTGGATAAGCTAGTTTCAACCTACAGAATATACAGTTTTATAAGACTAGAAATTTTGTAATGTACAAGACCCATTGGACATGGAAGTCGCTAAAACAAAATTTTCACAACGTGATTGTATTATTTTAGGCAAAAAAGGGGGTGAACAAAGTAAGGTTGGTTTCAAATCTCAACTCAGACCGTGTGACGTCATTACGAATTTGGTACCTTATTAAAGCGCTTCCGAGGAAACAATATAACTTTTTCAAGTTGTTGCCAAATGAAGTGCTTGACGATTCCCTGGCAATTCCAATGAAAAACTTTAACGGCTTGTACTCTTGTGTAAGTATAAATAAAAGACTTTCTGAAGCGCAATCTCAAATTGCTTCCAGTTTGAATCTAGAAACTTCAGCACTTTTCCCTTTCATCAGTCTATGATGAAAGCTTGTAACTACAAAAGAATTCTCATTTCTCACATAATCATTTTCGGGTGAATGTTTGTTGGCGTACCAAATGGTTAGCTTTTGTAATAATATCATTCTAGTAATAAGTAAGTAAGTTGTAGTAAGTTGCTACGACTAGCAGCAGTTTTACACAGTTGGTACAGGTTGTTGTGATATTTTGCATTAGTTTTATGTCTCCTGAAGAATGCGGTGTGTACTTAAGTATTTCAGAAAGAACCTGAATAAAGTAACTTAGAATGTCACTTCCCAGAATTTAATTCGAGTTATTGTCATTCGAATTAATTTGGCGTTCGAGTTTTGTTTCGCAAACTTTGATTCTTTAAGCAGTTTTATATGCTGGAGTAAGAGAAGTAGGGGAAAAACCATAAAAAATAGTACAAGAAGCTTTTTTTGTGTTTTTTTTTCAATTGGTATCTATAAGCCAATGTGAACGTTTGCTCAAAGCTTCATAACACTCTGTTTATATTAACCATGATAATAACAACAACAAAAGCCTGCCTCCAATTGACCAGCCTAGGATCCTTAAGTATTGTTCCTCCCGGATTCCGGGTCTCATGGTACAGGCTGAAAGGACACCGTAAGAGTTTCCGGAGCATTCTTGGAAGATTTATAGCGGTCGTACCAACCAAACTAGAGACTACTACAGAATAGCGTAAATAAAGAGAATTATTGAAAACCAGCGCCACTCCCAGGAGACGGCGCCAACATGTTGAGCTTGGCCCCTTTGTCATTCTAGTTTTCCAGTTAACAATTGCTAAATCGTACAAGCAACCGACGTAAAGAGGGGAGCTGTGCAACCATAATGACACACATATTCCTCACGGACCTCAGCTTAAGTAAAATTTCAGCGTGACTCTGGCTACAGTCCCATTACAGTGCCATTGGAAATTGCACTTTAATTCAATAAAAAATAATGATCTGTGGCTTGACTTTTAAGCTTGTCAAAACACTTGAACCCTTTCGGCATTGCTTATAGCTCAATTGCTAATGACACAGGCAACTGTCAAAATATTCATCTTATATTAGTTGGACTTTACGCACCTCGTTTACAACAACACTGTTCCTATACTGAATATCTACAGGATGAAACCTAGTTCAATAAAGAAAGGAAACTTTACATACAATCCACATTATTAACTTAACTTCGCATAAAAGTGATTACTTAATAATTAACCTGAAACGATATTTGATTGCCATATTTGAAGCACTTCACGGGTTTCATGTGTTCAAGGTTTAAGATTCTTTTTGATGTAGTCTATGAACTTTAGAAAACAAAGACTCCTTATTTTTCAATAACAAATAACTGAACACTAAAAGGTATTTTAATTATGTATTCTGTGTAAATGTGCGATTATAGCCTGACCAGTTTGAGTGACCCTCTCGTGAAGTACAACTCTAGAGCAAGAGGGTTTTACTTAAACTTGTCTTGCTGTAGAACCCCACTGTCGGCCCTGCGGCTGCTGCTACGAACTCGCCGCAAAAGTTTGACAGCTTTTTTGCGTAAGTGTCAACCCCAGCGAACGCGAACTATGTTAGCTTGTGACATTGACGGATAGACAAAAAGCGAGTAATATAACTGGTAGATTCACTTTTAAATAATTTAGATTTTATAGTCTTACTACCCTCCCAGGCTTCGCACGGGACAAAACATCTGTTTCAATCACTCTATCTGTTTAAAAACCCGCATCAAAATCGTAGTTCTAAAGGTTTAAGCGAATATAAGTACAGATAAAGTGACCTTGTTTTTATACTATTTAGTGTTGTAACTTGTTCGTGACAATCTGAGAATGGACTATATCGATGTAAACTTTTAACAAACAGAAGTGTAAGCTTCTGACACATTCAGTTTGCGTGCACTATGACACTAACAGTCAGCGTGCCTTATTTATCTATCTATACTTATAATAAATCTGTAGATAGGCCAATTCTGTACATGAAACATATTTAAAAAATAACTATCAAGGGGTGATTAGGGATCGCAACTGATGCCACTGATTAGAATCATGTAGATTCACACCATAATTTTTAAAAAATTTACATCTAAGATTATGGTAATCTTATCGTAAGAGTCAGATCACTCTGGTAAATCCAACGCTATATTTTTCTGCCTAGTAATCATTATTAAAAATAGATGCTTTAAAGTAAAAACTAACCAGCCGTAAATTATGTTGATAAAAGTTAAAAATATAGTGTTTGCTGTTGTTTCCGATAGCCCCCATTCAGTATTATATGGTGCTATAACCCACATAAAAGGGTCGCCCACGTTTGTGCGGTCACACGCAACAATAAACATTTTATGATATCATTTGTAACTATAACAACAAGGTTACGTGAAGGTACAGCAATAGTTAAAGTTGACGAACAAAAATAAAAAAAATGAAGAAGGTGAAGTCAAGACCGAATGTCTTTTTCTGGTTTTCGGATCTTTAGCAAAGATCCTGCATGGAAAATGCTAAAAATTATAATATCAAAATTATTATTATTTTAGTAAAACTTGCTAACAAAGTCATTTGAAGACAATAGTTCGTGATAAGCCAATGTCTCATCTCCGTATTTGAGAAAATTATGTCAACGAAGGTTTTTTATTCGTCGTTTGTGTAAGTAGACCAGTTAAACCTTTTTTGGATGTTTTGCCATTTACCTATTAAAAGAAACAATATTTTAGACTAATATTAAACACGACACCTTCTCTCCTAATAACAGGGTGAAATTCTATAAATAGCTTGTTAACGACCGCTTCTTAAAACGTAATTACTGAAAGTGGATTTACGATTAACAGTATAAATTAGAAACCATTTGCTGGGTTAATTAGTTGCTTTTATTTTATAAAGAATTAATGAAGCATTAATATTGCAATTAGATGGGAGTTGATGATAATAGGTAGATATTGCGTAACAATTAAAAATAATTATTAAAAAATAAAGGTTAAAATAAAAAATATATGGCTAGGCTAAAGCTAATGACGAAATTTTAACTAATTACTAATCATTTTTCAGTTTTCCGATTGTTTCCGTTTTTCATTATTCCTTACAAAAAAAAGAACGGGGCCGTAACGTTTTCTTTGCGTCACCATTACACAAAATTAAAATTACAATCAACTCACCAGTTCATACAAGTTTCCTAGAAGATGTACAAGTTTCTAAACAACACTGATAGCGGCACAAAGTTTTCCACACACTTTCCAACAAACTAAGAGTTTACAATCCTAATTCACTGGTTAAGTACTCCTTAGAACTTAAAATTAAAACTTACTCACTTCTACACCTTTTCGTAGTCTATACTGTATGTGCGAGTATGTCGAGTTTATCGTAAAGATGCTATCAATATCGCGACTAGACCGACCGTGTCTGCTCAGCGCGCAAGTCTCTGGACCAACTGAAGTTTAGCGGACGAAAGCTTTCCCCGCGCATGCGCGCGAGTGACAGTTCTGAAAAGGACATAGGGCAATAAAGTTAGATCACTCGTAAAATATTTGGAAGTCAAATTTCATTTACAATAGTAAACGCACAAACTTTACGGGGAAACTTTGTGTGATCATTAAATTAAGACTCGTTTTCTAGAACGTCGGTAAAACTAAAACGTTGATAGTATTTTTAAGTGGCTGAATTCTGTATTTGAGGTTGACGTGTGATATTAAGTTATTACAAGTATGATATAACTTAACATTACACGTCAACATTAAGCGTCCCCGCACACGGGCCACACACCACATGCCACAAAACGCTGACACCGGCAGATTTCTTGTAGTTTTCATGGATTGTATATAGAATCGCCGCACACGGTGAAGCCGGAAGCCGCCTCATGGCAAAGGCTAGAAACTATAGGAATATTATGACACCTGGCGGTGTTTCTTGTGCTAAGGGTCGCCGTACACGGGCTACACGCCACGCTCCACACGCAACGCAACCACCGGCAGATTTCCAGTAGTTTTCATGCATTGGATATGGACTTGCCGCTCACGGTGAAGCCGGAAGCCGCCTTCGCCACACGCCACCAGCCACAAACTCTAGAAATTCGACAGGTGGCGGCGTTTTGTGGTGGTGCCAGGAAACCTCGCCAGAATTCCCTATAGTATGTAGCGGGTGGCTTGTCCACCACACGCTACATACGAATACCATACCACGTTTTGTGGCGGTGTTGTATGGCCAGTGTATTTTGACGTTTGATTTTCTTGGGGTTCTTCACGCGGCTGCATTGCATATGGTCAGGAGAATTTATTCGACGACTAACCACAGCACACAGTGTGCTTATGTTACTTTCGTTCATCATAGACGATGGACGGTCTCAATTTATAAAAAGACACACAGTATGTACTTATTCAAAATGTTTACGTGACCGCAGATGAGAATTAAATATAAAAGTAAAATAGCGAAAAATCTGTCAAATTGCCTTTTCGTTCAGCTCTAAGAAATAGGGCCTTAGAAACATAAATCTTTTATTTGAGAAAATATTCAGATGCTTCTCTGAATAATGTGATCAATCTATGCACAATGTCTGAGTAAAAACCGTTTAATGCAGCATGCATCAGTGCATAATCTGAATAAGAAATAAAATTCGCTTGAATATGCTCAAAGTATAAATAAGCACTAAGACCGATTAGCTTCACGGAACGCGTCTGGTCTTCCCCATGCGGGAAACATTATCTTTCCGCCGAGTTTAGCCTTCACTTTGAGGCTAGTATTATCTATATATATAAAAGAAAGTCGTGTTAGTTACTCCACTTATAACTCAAGAACGGCTAAAGCGATTTAGCTGAAAACGCCAGCCAGAAGAAGGACATAGGATACTTTTTTTTATTTTTCTTTTTCTTTTTTTTTACTTTTATTTATTGCCCTTAAGGCGGAACAAAGTTCGCCGGGTGAGCTAGTGTATTATAAAACACACTCTCCATGCATAATATACACTATACACAACAAAATCAATCTTCTTCTTCCCACTGTGTCGATGGCTATAGCTATAATCTTTGTCACCAAAGCTTCGCCAACCTTACGGCAAAATAAATTTTGCATTTTAGTGGAAGCTTTTATTTATTCCTTTTTTTTCAATAACTTGGAGTTTAATCGGTTAATAAACACGATTCATCGAACTTTGATAATGATGTCTTCAAACTGCTGGTCATTCGGAGCAACTTGCTGTCGAAATTGCTGTTCTTGTTGTTAGCATTACCTTTGTAACTTTCAAACTCAAGGTGACTTCGGGTGAATTTTTCAAGTGGGTGTAGTATGCCATATCCTAAACTATGACGAATGAAGAGAAATGCACTTAGGAGTATCAACGCTGGTTTAGACCGAATCTAAAACTGGAAACTTTGATCCCTAAAAAACCTTTTTCCTTGCCAGGAATCGAAACTGTTACTTAAAAATAGTTCTCCTTTATTAGAAAGAAAGAAAGAAAATTTTTATTATGAGGGCATCTCATAGTAATGCTTATAAGCATGAAATCTTGGATAGTACCAGTACATAGTAAACTGAAGGCAAGGTTGAATTTTAATTAAAAATCATTAATTTGTTTGCATTCACAAAAGCAAGTCAAAAAATAGTTCGAAAAAGACTATGAAGTAAGTACCTATAAAAACACGGTGTCCTTCACTATAAGAAAATGAATTCAATCCTGTGGGTAAAATAGAAACATTCCCTCGTTTTGTAGATATTAGAATTTGAAACCTGAAAACAAGACATTTCAAAGTTTCAAAAAGTACATGTTACACTTTCCTCGTTCTCTTGTTACCAATTCGGTAGAGCTTCCCGCTTCGAATTGGCATTTATTTCCCTTAATTTCATTGATTTACATAATGTGATGTTTTCTTATCTCGTTTATGTAAACATAATGAAAGGTTTGCTTTGTATTTCAAATGCTTCCATATACTGAAACATCAAAGAATTCGTGTGTTTATATTATCAAGGGTTTAAAACGTGGCATCTTCGTTTCATCTGAGATTTTCAAAGACAGCCCAGATTTAAAGGTTTTCTAACTTTGACGTTTTAGAACCCAAGAGTGAGAGGAAAATATTCAGAAAATTATAACCATTGTTCAACCCTTCGGAACATTTACAGGATGTTAAATGTTGCACACCCCTACAAGATGACAGTGAAATGTAACCCGTTCTCTGAAATGGGTTTTAGCAAAGATAATTTGCAACCAGTTGACTTAAATTGTGTTATTGCAACTATAGCATCCTGAAGTTAACATTTTATCATCTTTGGAAAAGGTGTCTCAGTGTTCCTGGGTTGGGCAATATCGACGTTTGAAACATAATTAATGGTACCCATGCTTACAGCTTTGAGTAGTTTTGACATACTACGTTTGGGACTAGGTGATGGTGATAAAAATAATTATGGTTGAGTTAGCCTGACATGTGCTAAAGAGAAGGCACAGTTTCATTTTAAAAAAAAAACATTTAATGTAAAGTCTACTGCGACTGACTAAAAGTAATGAAGTAGTCTATGGTATATACTATGAATGAGACAGCCGTTCGGTTGAATTGGTTACGTTTCGAGATTGGCCATTTATTTAACTCTTATTTTTTTAATATACGGTGCGATTCTCCTATATTTTTGAATTACGAAAATTCTCGACGTCCAAAGATAACGAGATAGTACCGTACGTGACAGATTAGAGTGAATGCATCAACACAGGCTATTTATCATGGCTACGGGCTTTCGGCGACTACGAATCGTAGTCATTACTGATCGTAGCATTCGTAGCACAGCTACGAGCTTAGCAAATGGAATTACATTTCGTTGAACCAATCTCGTGACTGCGGCGGCTAGTCTTTTTGCAGTAATTTCCAATACCCAGCCTAATTTTTATGGCCGTAAACCCAAAGCACAATGAATGTATGCAATGATAAGAAGCCAAAGTATTCATTCATTGTCTCACTTGGTTTACAAGAAGGTATTATCATAAATAACAAGTTCCACCATGGACTTTACAATTGTAATATCATAAAAAGAAATGTAATTTTAGGACTTCTAATTGTATAATTAGAAGTCCTAAAATTACATTTCTTACATTTCTTATAAGATGTATATCTTATTTAGAAAGCATGCTTCATTGTTAATCGCATCATTGCTTTTCGTCGGATGAGATTCAGATCAAATGCTGGTCTATACTTTAAAACTAAAATCCTCATAACGAAATAAATAAATAAATAAAGTATTTATTTTGCGCACTAATTTTTACACTTTTTAGTAGAGACACGTTTTTTTGTGAGAAATATTGCTACACATTCCAAATAATGCCTTCTTTTTGCAGCTGATATTTGAATCGGAACGTGCAATCGCCTATAAAAATGCAAAAAAGACAATATTAAATTCATGATTATCGCTCCGCAAACAGAACCGCCATAAAATTTGATTCTACAACTTTAAATGAAACTGTCATTGCCGAATTTCTTTCTACATTATCAATGCAAATTCTTTTGTCCGAGCCCATCCGAATAATAATTATTTTTTTGAATAATATCTTGATTCTTAACTTTAATTTCCGGTGCGGGGATTGTGGAAGCAGCTGCTTAAGAGGAGCGAGATGTTTTATGGGAATGTGGTCTCTATCTGTAAAACTTTAGAGAATATATTGGCGAATGTATAGTGTGGTCATCAGAAAGAGCGTTGTGCTGAAATGGGATCCAAATTACTCTTTGTCGTGCCAACGCACGATTGGGCTTATCAAGATCTGTTAGCAGCGCCGTCCATATTGAAATATTGTAAGGTATGCACGGCTATATTCTTTATTGCCTGAGTTCTTTGCCCTATTTTGTAATTGGCTTCATCGAAACAATCTACATAATATAGTTGTTTCTTGTTAGGTACGAAAGTGGAATGAACTTTAGCTACTTAAAGAAAATAGTTCTTGTTACAAGCTTATTGTGAATGGCTGCAGTGTTTTTAATGATGCTTCGTATTTCAGTCATGTGCGGAGATAAAATTGCAAGGAACATCATTTGTGATGTCATCATCATCATCAGCAGCCACATGATGTCCACTGCTGAACATAGGCCTCCCCCATAAATTTCCAGAGCGGCCATTTTTCCATTTGCATTTAATTTGTGATGTAATTAATCATTATTATTTCTATGATTATTAACTAAAAGTCACTGCAATGTAAATTTGTTAAATTAACCGAGCAAAAAACGGCTCTAAATATTATCTGAGTCGGTCCTGCGCCTAACTTTTCTCCGGTCAAATCGATTTGTCGCCCCATTTGTGCCATACGATTGTATTCTGTGCACCTAGTAAACCTGGGGATTAGCCGCTGTGGTCGATATCGACCAGGAGGATTTTTATAATTACTACAGAAACTCTGAATGTTCACTGCTTTTGGTGTTTAAGATTTTCAAAAAGATCGGTGCTTGCAACAATAGGTTCTTAATTAGCGACTTTAGGCCGCTTCCGTTGCAAAAGCAACCGCTTGTATGTGACCGTCGGCATTTACTAAAATCCTGCGCCGTGTATCATTTACCTATCTTGCAGGTACGTTTCACTTACTATTTGCCATAAAAAATATTTCAACTAATCTTTTCTTATTTTTGCTTGTAACAGCAATCAATTCTTCACACTAGGACACATTTATTCTATTCCCACTTTAATAACGCTGACACAAACAAAAAATAAGGTAGGTTCTGATCCTTAAAAAAAGAATTCTGAGCCATCTTTTAGAGCTCAGTAAGTAAATTGTGCAATGTATGTCTATTTTTGGCGAAACACGAACACTTATCCTAAACATCTAATTGAATTAAATTACAGCCCGTCGGTTCTTTGAAATTTGATACATACGTTTTCAAAGCGTAGCCTAACAACAGATTATCGGAAACAGGTAAATAAAGCAGCTTTTGAAGGTTTTTCAGAAGTGAACAAAAAACAACGTTTGTTAGTATTAACAAAAAAAACTGTTGCTATCTTTTCGCGCAGACATGTAAATATTATTGGTGTCTGTTTGAGTACTTTAACAAAGCAAAGAGTGAAAAAAACCGAAAAAATAAAAAAAAGGGCCAAAGCTCTTATAATATCAGCATTTGGCATAAAGTGCTTCCTAAGTGAGCAAGCAATTAGTCACAAAATCGATCCATTTAAAAAATACATAAGACACAAAAAGAAAGTTGGATCTATGTAATTTCATGACCTAAGAATTAGAAAAACTTATTTTACTAGCAATAGGTGGTCTGAAAATTTTGAACCAAGTTATGCACTAGCTTGAAAACAAAAACTACTACACAAAAAGTAATATTTCTTACAACTTCCAAAACACGTACATAAAATAAAAAAAAACATGTTTACCTCCAATGAGTGGTTTGAAAATTTTATACAAGTTAAAGACTAGCTTAATAACGAAAATTACTTCACCAAAAGGAATATTTCTAACGAGTTATTCTACTATTTTACAGCAAAAATACACAGTTCCTTTTGAAAGCAGACGAAAGTTAGCTACATTCATTTTTATCGCCCTATTCATACTTTTGAAGTCGACGTGAAACAATTTATTTAAAGAAAAGAACTGCAACGCCATTTCATTATTCTCATTGTGGAGTAAAGTATAGTTCAGAATTTACAATGAGATTATTTTGATTAATAAGAATAAGACAAGCTTAACTAGCTTTAATAACTATTCAGTACTTTGTACATGTAAGCTAATGTCAATCCAAAATTTCTTGAGAATTACTTGAGCCCTTTTCAAACGCTGTCTTTTGACCTAACATTGGTCACACAAACTTTTAAAACATCTTCAACGAAGAACCCCCATTATTGTAATCTGTGTAATATCCTTCTTTGTAAGCTGTTACAGATGCAATATGGTCCGCTTTAGTGTTGTTCAGCTATTGAAATTTGAATTATCGATATGTTTTGACGTTGTAACCTTGTAACCATGCCGATAGTAAGTATAACAAATTGGCTAACTTTGTTGAATCGATATAATAATATTGGATCTACAGTACATTTTTTAATTTCTGTGCATAGACCACGTTAAATGATGATGATTCTAGTGATTTTCTATTTATTTATTTTTTAAATTTGGATATACCAGCATTTGAAAGCGATCTCACCTGATGGAAAACGACGATGCGGTCTACGCTGGAGCATGCTTGCCTAGAAGAAACCTATTCACTCACTTTCTTTTATGATTTTTATAACACTTGAAAATATTAACTGAACAAATGTTTGGAAACTGATTCTAAAGTATGAGATGTCAATAAGATCGATAGTACTACTTCAAATAGCCTTTGTTGTTAATGTTACTGTTCTGTATCACGGAATCTAACATTTAGATTATTTCGATGATAGTGTAAATAATTCCTATCGTCATATGATTAGTTACACGATGTCAAATAACTATCGACAATTCAGTAATAGGCAACTCTGGCTTCAGTGGAGAAATGCGACGTATTTTCCGAAGAAAACGTATTAGTTCTCTTCCTCTTGCATTTTAAACTTGAGGTATAAAAGCGCTTAAGTATGCAAAATACTTTATACATTTATATTTGCTGACTGTATGACAATGGTATGAATCTTGTACACAGAAAATGTCAGTACTTACAGTTAAATCTATTTAGATGCAATACTTCTTCTTTTACGAATAAGCGCGTCGTGTCTTTATTTACTATATTTGTACCACAATCCTGATGAATAGGTATATTGTATTGTGACTTTATATGAATGCTATCAAATATTAAAAAAAGACTTTGAAAGGGGTGTAAAGTGACAAGCCCATTTTTGAATTGAAAAACACATGTAGAAAAAAATTATAGACATTTTTTTTTCAGTTTGTTACTCTTGTGTTCAATCTTTCTATATTTATAAGAAAGTCGTGTTAGTTACTCCACTTATAACTCAAGAACGGCTGAACCGATTTAGCTGAAAATTGGCATGGAGGTAGTTTAGAGCCAGGAAAAGGACATAGGATACTTTTATTTATTTTTATTTTTTTTTTCTTTTTTTATTTATTGCCCTTAAGGCGGAACAAAGTTCGCCGGGTAGGCTAGTTAAAAATAATCATACGTCATTGTACTCGTATCTCCTTGAAAGTAAATCAAACAGCCCCGTTCGAATTGTGTATTTTAAATTTCAAAATGGACAGTTCGAAGAAGATTCGAATTATCGAAGGTCACACTTACAACCCTTTTGTTGAAATTAAAAGTAAATATCGCACTCTTGAGATTTAAAATGAATATAAATCTAAAGCAGAAATACAAACAAAACGAACAGAACCAAAAAATACGCTTTCACGTTACCAAAAAACAGAACATGGTTTTTAAAATAGCCAAGTTTAAAATCAACATAAACGCGTTTTAATGTAAATCCCGACTGCAGCTTTTCATTAATTATGCTATTGTAGTCTTAATTAGATCTAGCAACTGTACTCAAACCCCGGCCAACTTTTAAACGCGATTCAAATTGTAATCACTGGGATTGTTGCTTTTAAAATCATTAAATGGGCGCTTTTGTTTTTTTTTTAAAGCCTCTTTCGGCTTTGCACTTAATTTACTTAGGTGTGTCCAACAACATAATCAAATTAACAGATTTTGTGCTGGTGACATAAACATTAACGACTAACTGCCCCGGCACACGTTGTTCTGTTGTCAATCATTAACTGTTGTAGCTTAGGAAAACTAAATTGTTATTTTGCACTATATTCCTAGCATTCCCTCATGTTTACTCACCTTTTAAACCTTCTCTGGACCTTCACAAATATTTCAAAACCAAAATTAGCGAAATTGGTCCAGCTGTTCACGAGTTTTAGGTAGACTAAACTAACTAACATTTTTGTAAATAGAAGAATGTCGCGTTGAATGTGTTGTTGCGTTTGTCGTTCACCTAGGACAACGGGTAAGCGTAAAAATAAAACAATAAACAAAAAAGAATTTGAAAAAAACGTCAAAATGTATAAATGATTGTCTGTTCTGACGCCGAAAAAACTTTTCATACCCACTAACAAAACTCCATTTGATTTTAACCAATTTTGAGTACCCTATATGGTTTAGCTGTCCATTTTTTGTAACAAGACAAACGAAACATTTCAGTTACTATACAGGCTGTTGATATAGTTTTTTATGACGTAGATTATGTCCAGAATAACCGACATAAAAAATGGGCTTTGTGAGCCTATACCACGTTTATTGCTGTAATTTGTCAAAATGCCTTGCATCATTTTTCGTCTCTGCGTGGTTTTTTAGATCACATTTCAGGCAAAAGCCTTCATTTGTTATCACAGAAAACGAAAATATGGTTATGGATTTCAAAATATCATTATCAACGTTTCTAATTGTGGCATTACGTGATCCAAGGATGTAAACCTATAATAAAGCTAAGTTCGAAATCTAGATGAGTTGGCTAAACTCATCCATCTTCCCAACACCGATCGGCCAAACCCCAAGGATATGTTCCGAAAAATCCGTAACATACTTTACCCAGCCGTCCCGGGAATTGAACTTAATTGAATTTTAGGCGAAGTAATCTCGCTGCTCGGTTACTGAGACGTTCAAACCGCTCGGCTACACAGAGGTTTGTAGAACTATACTATGCAATAGTGGTCTACTTGAATTAGTAGTCCGTAGTTCCGTAAAACTTTGAAGTAAATGCAGAAATGGCAACAAGGGCAGTTAACACATGAAAACTTACCTCGCACCGGTAGCAGGTACCGTGATGATAATGACCTCGATAGAATGAGAAAATGATTAGAAGTCTCGCAATATGCTATCACTGTAATTTAGAGATGATGACGTGATGGGGCAACATTTAACTAAGATAAAATTGCAAGAGCATTTGCATTTAGAGAGGTTAATTTAACATTACTTGGGACTCGGGCTCCACTAGATGGCTTTCTTGGGGTAATTTTTCAAACCTGGTTTTGATTTTTAATTGTTTATCTGAAAAGTTTTTCAATATTAAACATACTTATAATAATTTTAAGTGCTTTTAGCGCTTGTAATCTAAAATCTGTTATTAATGAAACTTTTAAGAGCCAAGTAGGTTACCATAACAAGAGTTCTATTCTTCTTGTCGCTTGCCATAACTCACTCAACATAAACATCATACAAGAAACGACTTGCCTTGCATGCATGGTGCAATGCATGCTTTCTTACATGGTGCATGCTTGCATGTATCTTGAATGGCGGCTCGCATGCTGTATTCCGTTTGCGTATGCGATCAGTAAAATATTAATTTGGTTCTTTCACTATTATTTCCATTCATTTCGGTACATAGGTATTCAATATACAAGTTTTTCATACTTTACAAACAATCTCTTTTTTTTTTTTTTTTTTTTTTTATATTTTTTTTTTTTTAAGTCAGGAAATGCCTTTACACACCATAACCCGCGACTAGGGGAAGCCGCGAGCCGTGTGTGGGACTCACCCCTGAAGGTGACTTCAAGGGAATACCCACTAAAACCTGACTGTCCCACTCGCACCAGTTTCTGTCCAGGGCCACAAGAAGCGTGAGCATATCATTTGCGACACCTGGCTGGTCTTGCCCGTTGGGCTGGCGCCTTAAGAGAGGCCACCCGGAACTAGGCGGCCATCATCTTGGTTCTGCAGTGCAATGGCTGGGAGCCCCCCCGAGCTCCCGGCCTGCAAAACATATTATGGCGGACGCTGGTCGTCCACCCTTCTACGGCGGCGTGTGCGCCGAGCGCGGCATGGTAGTAGAGCCTCCCGCTCTCGCGCACGCTCAGCCTCCTCCTTCGCTACAAGTACCGCCTCACAAAACGTAGCAGTAGCGTCCCACCTCTCTTTACTGGTGACCATCGCTCGAATGATCGAGGGTAAAGAGAGGTCCTGGCCGACGCAAGCAATAAGGTCCTGCCGCTCTTCGGACCAGGCTGGACACACAGCAAGGGTGTGGGTCGCTGTGTCCAGGGGGTCAGCGCAATGATGGCACACGGCTGTAGGCTCCCGACCAATGCGGCACAAGTATTTGCCAAAGCAGCCGTGGCCCGTCAGCATTTGGGTGAGGCGGTACGTGAGGTGCCCGTGGTCCCGCTCCACCCACTCTTTGAGCATAGGCCTTACAGCCAACACTGTGTCTCTGCCAGCTATGGGTTCTTCTAGCCGGTCAGTCCATTTTGCAATAGCAACTTGGCGCAGTTCGTCACGCTTCCCTTCCATCTCCCGGGGCGCTATGCGGTTGTCATTGGCCACTTCAGTCCTCTTCCACTCGTAAAGTGCGGCAAGGGAGCGGGCTTCTAGGTCCCATGGCACTTCTCCAGCCAGAACAATTGCAGCGTCGTGGGACACCGTTCGGTATGCCCTGATAGACCTGACGGCCATTACTCTTTGCGCTTTTTTGAGCGACTTCGCGCAGCCCGCCGCCAGGTCATCTGCCCAGACGGGTGCACCGTACAGCGCAATTGAACGGACGACACCTGTGTACAGTCGTCGGACCGAGCACTTTGGCCCACCCAGATTAGGAAGGAGCCTAGACAGACCGCCAGCCGCAGCCTGCAGTTTCGGGCCCAAGCTCTCAAAATGGGGCACAAACGTCCACCTTGCGTCGAGTATCAGCCCAAGGTATTTTAGTGTGGGCTTCACGCTAATCGTGACCCCGCCAACAACAATGCCAGACCCTCTAGGGGGCGCTCGCCGCGGACCGTGGAAGCATATTGCTTCACACTTTTCAAGGGCGACCTTCAGGCCCAGGTTCCGCATTTTGGCGACAGTATGCGCCACCGCGGCCGTGGCCAAGACTGCCGCATCTCGGTAGGAATTCTCAACCGCTGTGACAAGGGTGTCGTCGGCATAGGCTGTTACGTTAACTCCTCTAAGCTGGGCGCCCCTCAGGACCCAATCGAATCCAACGTTCCAGAGGAGCGGTCCGAGGACCGAGCCCTGGGGGACACCGCAGAACATCTCTCGTTTGTGCCACTGGTTTCGGCTCGGATAAATCAGCCGACGGTCTGCCAGGTAGTCCTCCAAGATTTTAAGGAGGTATTCAGGTATCCGGTGGTACCGTAGTGCTTCCTTGATGGTTTCCCACGGCAGGGTGTTGAAGGCGTTGGAAATGTCCAAAGAGACCGCCAACATCACCCTGCCCTGGGAAATCGCATCTTGTGCCATACGTTTCACTCTCAGCACTGCTCCCACCGTAGATCGGCCCCTACGAAACCCGAACTGGTTTGCTGCCAAATCCGGCCCCACCTGGGTCAAGTGCTCAGTGAGTCTCTCGGCTATGATTCGCTCAAACAATTTGCCAACTTCCCCGAGCAGAACTATCGGACGGAACGACGATGGAGCGTTAGAGGAGCGGCCAAACTTTCTGATGAGGACCGCCAAACCCGTCTTCCACTCTTCGGGAAAGCGGCCTTCCCGGAGGCATCTAGTGTATAGCCTACGAAAGTGTGGTTCCATTTCCTTCTGCGCTAGGACTACGGCGCGGCCAAGTATACCGTCTGGGCCAGGGGCAGTGTTCTTTTTGCGCGCAAGGCGGCGAACGGCGTACTCCAGCTCGTCGACCTTGACCTCTGGTGCCTCTGAAGATGGGACTGACACAGAATTGGGCTGTACAAACGTCATTTGCGGTGGAATGTGAGCTGCTCTTTGTGGGAAGAGAGCCCCCATGACCTCCTCCACTAACGGGGGCTCCAAAGTCTGGGTTAGAGGCGGAGCCCACGGACGGAGTTTGGCCCTTACGGATATGTAGGGACGCCCCCAAGGGTCTCCATTTAGGGAAGCCAAGTATTCCTCGTATCTAGTGGCTTTCGACTCCCTGATCGCTTTCTTAAGGGCGTCTCGTGCCTGTCGAAATCGGTTGTAAAGCCCCTCCTCGATTCCATCTGCGTTGGGTGGGCGAAGGCGTCGGCTTCGGAACTTAGTGTACTGACGCCGCTCCCAGATGCATTGTGTACGGAGTTGGGCAATTTCAGACGTCCACCAGTACACTTGCCTCCTATTAGGAGGGCCTGGCTTAGATCTTTTCATAGCGCTGTCGCACGCCCTCACTAGAGCCTGGCGCAGAGCCACTGCTTTCTCGTCGACCGACATAGCCTCTGTGGACTCCAGGACCATTGTTTGTACGATGGCGGCCTCCGCGAACAACTCTTTATCCAGGGTTTTCAATGCCCATCTTGGTCCCACTTCAGCCGGGGCCATCTGGGTCACAGCCGTGACGCGTATAGGGGGGGCGGATATGCTGAACCGTATATATCGGTGATCGGAAAGCGTTTCCACCCCCTCCACGACCCTCCATCCCATGATTTGTCGGGCCAGAGCGGGAGAAGCGAAGGTCAGGTCGACAATAGAACCTCCCAACTGCCTCACACATGTGTGTGTGGTACCGCAGTTCAGGAGAACCAGACCGCACTCCGAAGCCCACTCCTCGACCGCCCTACCACGCGGGTTGGTCGCTGGTGAGCCCCACGCCGTTGACTTGGCGTTAAAGTCGCCGAGCACCAAGACCGGACGGGGGTGACATCTTCCGACTACCCTTTCTAGGTGGACCAAGTGATCCTCAAACTCCGCCAGTGTTCGGTTAGGCGAGAAGTAGTTGCCTACGATTGTAATTTCACCGTACTCTATTGCCACGAAACCGTGCCCCTTGGTGAGAACACGGGGAGGGGGGAAATTGACCAGCGTAGGAGCAATGATTGCGACCAGACCTGCTGTGTCGCCCATCCAGTCTGTCCGGGGAGCAACACGGTATGGCTCTGAAACTACAGCTACTCCAATGGACCACTGCGCAATAGTCTGGATCAGGAGGTCCTGGGCATTCGCGCAGTGGTTTAGGTTCGCCTGAATCACTTGCGTAGGGGCCATTAATCGGCCGTTGGTGTTTCTGTCACCTCATCCATAGCCTCCGGTAAATCGGTGGCTGTTGACTGTGCCGTAGGCGGGGTAGATGATTTTGCACCCGCTTTTGGCCTTCTGCGCTGTGACGTTGGTTTTCCGCACGTCCCCGAACCCAGCCGATGGTCAGACGGTTTTTTAACCGCTGCGCAGACGGAGCAGTGTGGTGCTGCGGAGCACTTACTGGCAATGTGCCCTTTTTGTCCGCAGCGGTAACACTCGTCACTACGGTCTACCTCGCAGGTGCATTTTGCCTTCATGTGCCCCCCTTCGTGGCACCGGAAACATGTGAGTTTCCTGGGAGGCAACAGTTTTACGAGGGCGTCTGTGAGCCCCACCCGTATTATATTCATGGCAGTAATTTTTCGGGCCGCGGCAACAGGACAACTGACCCAAGTCGTTCCCAGACCCAGTTCATTGCGCCTGATGGTGCCGACCTTTACATGTTCAGCGGAACACTCTCCGAACTTCGCTACAGCAGCCGCAGTCTCTTCTTCAGTCGCTGAGTCCTCTAAGGCCGACAGGCGTAGCTGTGCGCACTTTTCCGGCCTGGTTATCCGGACACTGGCTTGCATTTCTGCCCTTAGCTTCTCAGCAATCTCGTTTGCCTTATCTCCGCTCGAGGCTCCGGGCAGGTACAAAATTCGTGCGCCGGTTGCCGCAACCCTCATCGACATCTTAGGGATCTCCAGACCTGAACGAGCTAAGGTGGCCTTGGCCTCCCTTACGACGTCAACATAAGTAGTGCCCCGCTCTACAGCTTCGGGCTGAAGCGACAGCACTACCACCGACGACCGCGGCGAACGAAGTTTAGGTGTGCCGCCCTTCTTCATTGCCTTTTTCGACTTTCCCGGCTTTCCGGTCACCTCCGCAGTGAGGGTGGAACCACCCTTCTTTTTTCTGCCCTTCTTGTTCACAACGTTCCAACCCTCGTCATCTGGGGCAGGCGTTGATGTCGGCAGGGGCTCAGCAGCAGCGGGTTTAGGTGCCACGGAGGTGCTAGTCTTCTTCTTGGCCTTTTCCTTTTGTGGCTTAGGAGCCAGAGCCGGGCCTGGGCGAGCAGGGGGCATGAGCGTCGTGACTGCCGCCGATGAGCTCTCCGCTTGAGTCTTTCGCTTGTCCGAAGCCAGCGGGGGGCGGTAGGAAGGGGCAGGAAGCAGCCTCTCCTCCAGTTCAGCTCTAAATACTTGAAACCGGGCGTTATTGACTTCGCCTAGTTCTCTTACTGCCTGTTGTAGCATGGCCTGCAGGTCGGGCATCGTTACTGCGGTCGAGGGCTGTGCCTGTGGTGCCAGGCGCATTGACATAATCTCTTTTCTCATCGTGTCGAGCTCTTTACGCAGGACTTCCATCTCAATTTCAAGCCGCCTATTTGCGGCATTGAGGGAGGCGGTCTCTTCGGTTACCGTTCGGGTAATCAGTAGCTCGACGTTGCTTTTGACGGCTGCCACGGAGTCTTGAATACTTCTCACCACGGTACCCTTCAGGTTTTTGGACTTTTTTGCCGCTCCCGATATGACAGCAAGATCGGCCTCAATTTGTTTGCCAATCATGTCCGCTGGAAGGTCAGCAGGGGTGGCTACTGCACTAGATATCGGAGGGCGTTCTTCGCGAGATTTTCGGGCCTTCCTCGCATCTTCTTCGATCTCTCGTTCCAGCTCAAGGTCCATTTCAGCCCGTTGTGCCTTGAGGAACTCTTGTTTGGCTTTTGCCAGGCCAACGTATTCACCGGTCGTAGGAGGTCTCCCTCTACCGCGCTTAGACGCAGTGATTTTTCGCCGTGGCGTGGCCGATTGTAGTGTCGAGTCACTGCTAAAGCCTTCGCTGCTGCCATGAGGCCTCTTAAAGAAGCGGCAGCGTGACTCCATGTCGCTGTTGGTGGGTGTTTTCGAATTCACAGTCACCATAGAGGCTTCTGAGCCGTCGTCGCTCGACTCAGCCTTCTCGGACTGGCTTGTCACTGTCGTCTTAGCGCTTGAGCGCGTTTGAGGTTTGTCAAATCCGGTGTTGTCGTCTTTCTTGACCAATGAGTCAGAGCTCACAGGTGAGGCAACCGTGGGTTGCTGTGACAGATATTTGCCACTCTCCATCTTTACTCTTTGAAGTGATGCACGGGTAACGCGTGCCAATGTTTCGGTTTGTGATAAAGTATCACCGCACACCACTTCCTCCTCCTCTTCTCTCCCAACCGTCAACACATATCCGCAACAATTTTGTTCGCCCCCCCCAGAATACGTGGGGCTGCCCGCCGAAGCGGGGAGGGATTCCCCACTGCCTGTGGCAATAGGACCCTCCTGGGTAGTATTTTCAAAATTGTACAAATCCATGTTTATTTTTGGCCGAATAAGTCGGCCGGCCTGTCCGCTCGCGGCTGGTCTCACCCACCCAGCCATTCATCCCGTAGGCGCGCAACTCTCCGAGGGATTAGGGGTTTTTTAAAGAGGTTTTCTCCTCGCGGTACACTACCTCCATAGCGGTGACCACCGGCCGCCTCAGTGGCGATTACGGCCCCGCCCAACGAGGGCCAGTCACACTGGACTCCCCGCCGCGCGGGTTGTCTTTCTTCGCTTCCCCGGAGCAAACACGCTCCAGGTACTAAGCCCCCCTACCACGACAAGGTGAAGACATATTCAGGGGGGACAAACAATCTCTCTGTTATTTCAACGCAACCCTCTCGAACTGCTACGGCATCTCCGTACAATTGCTTTCTGAGTTAATGCGTTCTAAAACATTATGCCACAGAATATTTTAACCTGTGCCTTGTTTGGAAGATCAGAACTATGGAACATTATGGTAAGAATTGGTGAGCCCCGAAAGGTACATGACCCAATTTCGGTCAAGATGGCCACGGTCACCATTCTCGTAACCTGACCTAAAATGCGTTGCTTAACAACGGTAAACATTCAACGTCGCCACCAGGCCACATTCACCTCAATAAGTCTGGTCTAAACAAGCCTTGTTGCAAAAATATTTGTTTCCAGCAATTAATTGCAACTCACGGTCGGCATTTCTAGTGTGGTTAATTAAATTAACGGTTATGCGCCGGCTGCAATTAACATAGCAGGGTTTATGACGAGAGTTTTGTTTAGCTATTTGTTTTTGAGTAGCTGGAATTTTGGTTAAGCATTACGCTCTCAAAAGGGAAGTTTTGAGGCTGTTCGCGATATTCAGAGCACAGAGGGTAGCAGATTACCTGATCTGCTGACAGAGGAAATTTGACAGCTTGATTTAACCTTAAAGCAAGCTATCAAATTTCTTCTATCTGTCTTAAACTGTCACTTACTTAAGTTAACACGTTGAGCGCCACGCCGGTCACAAACAATAGGAATTCGATTGTTAAAGTGACCGGCGGCGGTGAAAGTATTAAGGACGACCGTCTTGGTGTAATTGTTGAGAAGTCGGCTACTACACCAAAGGTCGCGGATTCGATCCCCGCACAGTACAAACATTTGTGTGCATGAACATGTCTGTTTGTATTGATCTGGGTGTATCCTATGCATATTAAGTATTGATTTACAAAAGAAAAAGTATTAAAGTATGTTTATCCGTTGTCTAGTATCCCATAAAAACGAACTATAATTAGCTCACTTGGGGCTAGATGGCGCTGTGTGGAATAATGTCCAGGGATATTTATTATTTATCTAAGTATACCTACTAGGAAATGGGTAAAGTGACAAACTGTCAACAGAATATTCTGTCAAAGCACGGCTATAAACACATCGTTAATTAAATCTCAAGTAACTTTGTCAAATCACTAGACAAATAGTCAGTTACCTCAAATGTTTTTGCAAAACTACTTTACTGCTACTTACTCCTCCGTAGGTTAATTCCTATTTGGAATAACAGAAATACCAAGCAACAACTTTGAAAACTAACAATGAAAACTTTAGGATATTATTTCAAATAAACAAGCAATTTTAAAAAAAAGATCTTTTGTACCTGTATTTATGCAGTAAAGAATTATGATTATGAATTGTTAAAATGCATTAAAATGTGTGCACATTTTTATCGCAATCATTTAACTATTTTCAGATTTATCGTTATTCAAAATTATGTTATGGCTCCATGTGTTGCGATTAATCAAAAATATTTCCCTTTTTTTTGTCGTAACCCGTAAATTTATAATCCCGTTTTAATTTAACGACATTTCAAGGATTTTCGGCGGGCAACACATGACAAAATCATAAAACGGCCGAGCGTTTTACTGCTTAAAAAGGTTTAAACACGAAATTGGAAGAGGCGAAAGATTTTAAGTACATGTCCTAACACAAAGCTTTAAGCTATTTTGTTTTATCTCTATTTTCTGTTACGTTCCTGTTTCTTTTTATTTTTTCTCGTTGTACCATGAACTTGTTTTTTTTTGGACTCGCGCCAGAAGTGTATCCTTAAGCTTATTGTAGTCGTTTCATGTAATGTGGTAAGACTTGGCTGTGTGCAAGTAACTGGTGAGCCACTGCTGAATATCTTTGTACGCTTTTGTAGAGTAAATGTGTAATTTTCAGTGCCATTCACTTCATGAACATAGTTTCAGCTTTACTTTTAGCTTAGACCAGTAATTACACTGATGCCTCTTTTTAAGTTTTTGCATTTTTATGTACGCTTGATTTTTCGATAGTTTAATATCTATCCGTACATTTGACCAATTGAGTGATCAGCTGTTTTACGGATATGAAAAACAATATCACGAAGACTTGAAGCCTCGGTTTCACCACAGTTGTAGTACAGTAGCACGAGAAATCATCCACATTTTCAATGTTGATAATATCCGTCAGCGTACTATTTCTCGGTTTGTCACAGAAAACTGATATACTAATAAATATCCAAAAAAAGCTAGGTGACCATCTCACCTGGTCGAAGGTGACCACTTTCCATCAGGTGACCATCTTGAAGGAAAGTGATCACACCTGATGGAATGAAGAAATGATAATGGCCGTAGGTGAATGGATCACCCTCGACCATGAAGTCTATTGACAACCATAATAACACAAGTGCCAAGAAGTAGTTACGACGACGCTTTTTCTTGCGAGGTGCCTGTGGCGCAGTTGTGACAGTGATCGGTGACGATCGCTGTTGTAAAGCACCACACGCCGGGTCGGAAACGGGATGGGTGACCACCCCGACCGAAATTTAGTGATGTGTATTTCGGGCATCTTCGTGCTTCGGAAGCCACGATAAGCAGTTGGTCCCGGCTGACGTCGTTAGATGTCAGTCGTTAAGCCTAGTAGGAGGCCTTAGGGCGGTTTGATAACATCGGACATTAAGGTTGCTCACTAAACTTACACCCCTCCAACAAACCGCACTGAGCCCGCGTGTTGGAGTATGTTTTTTTTTACCTCATAGTCGAGGTGAGGCCTGTTCCTAGCAGTAGGTCGTATTTAGGCCGTTAATGTTATGTTATGTTTTTCTTGAAGGCTCGATGTGAAACGAGTTCTGTGAATATTAGAAATCAAAAATACATTAGCTATTTGCTATGGTAGAACACATTAATCTCGCACAGCCGAAGGTTTAAATATGTCGTTATTAGGCCTGGAGCTCGGCCAAAGCTATTACCGGGTACTGGGGACCGATCTATCCGTGTCTCACCCGGTTCCTATTGCTGAGTTTTGCTGCGGACTGGAAATTATCTTAAATACTTCAATTGCTGGCGATATTTCTTGGTAATCTGTTGACAAAACAAAACAGGCAGAAATGTTCGTTTTGGATATTAGGTATCTGTAGATATAGAAGTACATAAAGACAACGATATGGGTAATAGAATCCCAAGATATAAAAATACCGATTTCAAATGCCTTTATTTATTATTTTCTGCTATTGTATAATGCCTAAAAACAAACTGTACCTAGGATTGTTTATTTATTTATTCTTTATTGCACAACATTGGATGGTACAAAAGGCGGATTTAATGCCAAAAGGCATACTCTACCATTCAACCATAAGGCTAAGCAGAAAAGTACAGTAGGCAGTGCGACATAACAAAATAACATTTTGGTGGGTGATTAAGATTTACAATCACATATGAAATAATATCATTATAAATACAATACATATTATAAATATTTATAAAAACAAAAGGGGGATTGTATATATTTTTCTAGAATAAAGGCGCCACTTGGTGGCTATACAGGCCTTAATATTAGATTTTTGCTAATACAGCGCCAATGTAGGTTATTATTAAATACTTTGGGGTTTTTTTATCCCGTATATTTTTAGTGACGCGTATCGATATCGTCAGTAACGAGCACAAAACACAACTAACTTTTTTTATTTTATTTTAAAGCAGGGTTTCGGTAGCTTAATTGATAGAGCTTGGCCCGATTTTGAGGAAGACGCAGATTTTAAACACTTCATCTGGTCTAGGACCAGATTACTTATAAACCAAAAGCCTTTATTTCTTGCAATTACCAGAAAAAAAACATATTAAGTGAATCAATAACATTCAAGGAAAGCCAGTCCCATCTGGACTGGGCTGTCTGAAACCAGTTTTGGTCAGTTATTTTATGTCGTCGTAGATTACAAATGTATAGGTAATTAAGAACCAAGGCGGTCTAGGTAAGCACCTAGACCACTCGTTTTGTCTATTTCTATTTTTAATAAAGATACAGCATTGATGATGCTAAATAATAGAGAAAAATAAGACAAGTATTTAGGTAGGTAGATGCGCTGAGTACTACATAAATGTATGGCCACAAATCTTCCTTGCTTTGCAAGCAAGAAATATTAGGGGTAATCAGCGGTGTCACTAATTTACTTTAAACCATTCCCAGAATAGGGGTCTTTGTAAATCCTCGCGAGTTCAATGGTTGCTCAAAGGGAAACTGCTGTTCGTGGCTAAGTTTCACTTAAGGGTAGGCAATATAACAGTTCTGTAGCTGTGAGTTACTGCTAACTGTCGGATGAGGCGGGAACTCTCGAAGCCTCAGCGTAGAGCCTTATTTCACACATGACACAAAACAACTGGCAAACTTGTGTACGATGCTTATGTTTTGTTGTTTATGTTTTGACTAGCTGTTGCCAGCTTGCATTCCGTATCCTCTCATGAAAACTTCCATCACCCATTTAATGTGAGAATCGAAAATAATTTTATGATGCTAAATAAAAATGAAAACTTACCTTCTTTCTTCTCTTCGAGAAATGAGGACAGCACATTGATCTCAAACGAATTACTATCAATTTTTACCAAGAACTGTAATGCAAATGTACATTGAATGGGTAGTTTCTGAATAATAACAAAGCTTTTCATAACAAACTTTTTGTTTCAAGTTTTAGCTTTTCAGGCTTATTAGTTTTTCTTAAAAGCGTTGTTTGGCTTTATAATGGCTATTTAAAATCATTAAATCTGGCTGGACTACTACACCTAACTTTCTGTTCATTACACAATTTGCAGCTAACTCTCCGGTGATGGAAAACACCAATATAAAACCCAAGCAACCCGGAAACGGCGGTAGGCCCTTACCTTACCACGTTGGATACAAATTATTTGTGGGCTGCTGAATGTTCCGTTCACCATGACGTCATCAGTTAGTGTGCCTCTGACTATCCCATTAGGCATATGTTATGTTATTTTACGTTATAGCTAATTTTAAACTTGACATGTATAACTCAACTCTAATGTTATATATCCGCTTGAACCCTGTTTTTCCTCTTAAGAGAATATTTATAAAAATCCGGGTCAGCGGGTGTCTACATCAAAAAAGAGATATGCTATAAATATTTCAGTCCTTTATTAGCGAAGGTTTCGACCGGCCATTGACGAGTAAGTAAATCAAAGGTTCCCACATTTCTACAGATTTGCTTATGATTAGTATGCATAGAGGTTGAATAAGAAGGACCCATGAGCTTAATGATATTCAAAACCCACAAAGCTAATGAGGAATGTTTTGAATTGAACGCCATCGTTTTTTTATCCCACTACGCAATGCAAAAGAGGGTGCGGTTATCAGTCTTTGTGTGTTATGTATTTATACATGTTGTGAGAACAAACGCGTTAACCGATCTTCATAGTTCTGATAAAACGGCAAAAATGATCGACCCATAAAAATCTTCTCAAAGAACCCGGTTAAATGAAATGGGTTCCGGCTGTCCCGATATTCCTTTAAGTTGGTTTGCAAGCTCAGTGTTCTTTCTAACAGCCTTTTTAACTACTGGGTTTGCCTTATATATTTTTAGGTTATCACACAGTCGGATTCTTTGTCAAGATAAGTTTTTTTGATTGCACATAAAAACAGGTAAAACTTACATAGATAGATTTCGTAATTCTAGGTACAAAGTGCGAAACATTAAGCGTAACATCTGGGAAATGACCTGTTATGCATAAGCGTAAAGCGTAAGCGTAAAGTACCTATACGGAATTCCAAAGTGTAGTGTTTTGGCTTTAAGGTCTACATTTTCGTCCAGATAATAGATCTATACCGGCACGTGCCAGGTCGTTTCTCTCCCCAAAAATATGTCCAATTGCCCTCTCCAAGTAACGCCTTAAGCCGAGGTTCTTACCAAACTATGGGGTGCCCTTAGCTCGTTACTTTAAATATAGGGGTTGAGAGCCTTCTGCGCTCACCCTACAGTCCGGCAAAGCTGTCAAAGCCATCAGAGGCTAAACAGCAGTAGTCACACCTAAAAAAAAAGGTCTACATTCGAGAAGTTTTCGGCACCAAAGCGCGCTGCGCCCGCTTGACTATGTCGGCGACCTTTACCTATTTTTTCAGAAACTAATTATGATAGAACATTTTTATCATACGTTTTATTTAACCAAGTAAGGGAATTAGATTTCCGTTCGCTGTTGCCTGGTACCTTATTTTTTTTTTCATACAATGGAATGTAGAATTATTTAATTTTAATTATGGGCTCATTGTCTTCATTTAGATAACAACAATGTAAAATAGTACATTGTTACCCTGGGGGTGAAAGTAACTCGTTCTGGGCGCCAATAGTTCGAGAGCCTAAAAAAGTCTTCAACCCGAGGTGAACACTGTGCTTTTCATTACAAATACAAGTAAAGTAAAAATAAAAACATGAATTAGCTAAAGAAAAAAATGAGAAAAAGGTTTTCCACTACCGCTTTAGCCTCTTATAAAATCAGGCGTTAAATTCATATCAGAATCAGATGAACTCATTTTATAGGTCATCTCTGCTATATGTATGTACGTATATTGTTGAGGATGTAAATTAAACCCAGTAAAATAAAGCCAGAAGTATAATTAATAAACAGGGAAAAATACGAAAAACTAAACAATTATTTGAAAGAGCAATCCGTTGCTAACTAAGAGCCGAACAACAACCCTTAGCAACCGAGTTGCCATAATATCTGTCGCCAACATCCTCCCCCCTGGTAAGACCTTGGTCTTACCAAGAAAGATTATGGTGACAAGTCTAACTTAATTAATTTTCGCGCAGGGCGACGCAAAATTCCTGCGCGGGTCGCTACGTCAGCCACTCGCACTATGCCGTCCCTACCAGGGTATACCTTCTCAACCCTGCCACGAGGCCAGACCCCACGCGGCAAATTCCCATCGCATATAAGAACTAAATCTCCTTCGAGAAGATTGCGATGCCCCTCGATAGATGCTCCTCGTGGCAAAAGGTTGGGAAGATATTCCTTAATCCAGCGGGCCCAGAAGGTATCCGCGAGATACATGGCTTTCTTCCACGTCTGTCGTCCAATTAGGTCAGCTTGCGAAGTGGGTGGCGATGGCAAACATGACGTAGACCCAAGCAAAAAATGGTTGGGGGTCAAAGCTGGCTCATCAGCGTGAGCTACTGGCACATGGGTCAGCGGTCTGGAATTTATGACCCCTTCTATTTCCGCCAAAAGCGTAGTCAGAATTTCCTCTCTGGGGGCCCTCTCTTTTAGCGTGACTGCTAAAGCTCGCTTCACGCTTCTAACTAGGCGCTCCCAGGCTCCTCCCATGAAGGGAGATGCGGGCGGAATGAACTCCCACTCTATAAGATTGATGGCAGCAAAATTCATAATGCGAGCATGGTCGATTGCAGCCCAAGCTTCTTTTAGTAATCTGTTCGCGCCAGTAAAAGCTGTGCCGTTATCTGAAATAATTTTCACAGGGCAACCTCGTCGAGCTATCAACCTGCGGATAGCCATAATAGCGCTGTCTGCAGTAAGGCTTCCAACCACTTCAAGGTGTACTGCCCTTGTAACAAGACACGTGAATAGTGCTACATATCGCTTTTCACGCGATCTCTTAACTGCCACCTCTAATGGTCCCAGGTAATCCAATCCGGTAAATGAAAATGGGCGATGGTGATGCTGCAGCCTATCCACGGGAAGATCTCCTGTAGGTGGGATTGCGGGCTTTGCTCTCCTAAGGCGGCAAAAATGGCATCTGGCGGCGATGGAGCGAATTGTTGGTCTCAGGTGGAAAATAGCATATTTTTGCCGCAACTCATTCACAACGGTTTCGTTGTTCCCATGCATTGCCCAGATGTGATAATAATTAATTAGTAGTCTTACTATGGGGTGTCGGCCGTCCAAAATGATTGGTTCGCGCAATTCCAGGGGTACTTCTTGTGCCAAATGGATTCGACCATGTGCCCTTAGTAGACCATCTTCGCCAATTTTAGGGCTTAACTTCTGCAAGCGGCCTTTCAGGGGGTTTCTCATATCTTCAGTAAAAGATTCTTGCTGGGCCTGCTTTAACAAATACACTTCACTTTTTTTAATATCCTGTGCGAGTAGCGGACGCAGATTACCGCTTTCAACTGAAACAGCGTCGCTTGTTTCCTTCTCCTTTAAAAGCCGCACGAACTGATGGCATCGCGCGGTGACACGTAACAAGCGTCGCCAATCGGAAAATTTATCTGCGGGCAAAAGTGATGTGAAATTAATTATTGCTGTTGATACAGTAGGCCTCAACTCAGATGTACATTCTAGAGGGTTGGGTTGATCTACTTCCTTGGGCCAATCGTCCTCCTGAGATTTAAGAAAAGAGGGACCGTGCCACCACCTATCCAGAATGACAGAATTGGAACGCGTAGCATCGTCGGCCACGTTTGAAGCCGTCGGAACCCACCGCCACTCATCAACTAGCGTGTGTTCCGCGATTTCGCCTAAACGGAAGCTGACAAAAGGTTTATACGCACGAGCATCGCTTCTAATCCACGCTAATACGGTTTTTGAGTCGCACCAAAAAACCCTACGTGAAGCTCGAAGCCGATGCTCTTTTTTTATGGTTTGGGCTAGCCTCACGCCCAACAAAGCGGCCTGTAGCTCTAGGCGGGGCACACTAACAGGTTTTAGGGGAGCTACTCTTGATTTGCTAGCAATAAGGGCAAGGTGTGAGGTGCTATCCTGGAATGAAAACCGCCAATAGGCGACACAAGCATATGCTAGCTCGCTAGCGTCTGTGAAGGTGTGAAGCTCAAGGGAAACATAACGAGAGATAAAGTTGTAAGAGCGGGGAATTTGAACTTTAGTTATTTCCAGGTACCACTCCTCCCACCGCAGGCACTCAGAGGGTGGAAGTGCGGTGTCCCACGAGTTAACTAGGCGCCAAGTTCTCTGGAACAGAATTTTCCCTTTAGTGACCTTCGGTTGTAGTAGTCCCAGTGGATCATAAATACGCATAAGATCCCTGAGAACTTGGCGCTTAGTAAGTTTGAAGCGCGGAGGGACATCGATCTCAATTTTAAAATTGAAAGTGTCATCACCAGGATTCCAGCGCATACCTAGAACACGTACGTCGGGAAGCGCTGATGTTTCGCTTAAATTGAGGTCGACATCACCTGAGCCCTCTTTGCGGAGATGTGAAGGAATTAGCTTTAAAGCATCAGGAACGTTTGACACCCAGGATCGCATCTCGAAGCCACACTGCGCATGTACATTAAATATATCAGACGCGAGGCGCGCTGCGCTGTCTGGATTATCACAAGATCCAAGAAAATCGTCCATGTAATGATCTCGTATAATAGACTGAGCGGCCTCGGGATACTGATCCTTGAAGTCATTGGCGTTCCTGTTTTTGACGTAAATAGCCGTGAAAGGTGAAGCAGATGCGCCAAATATGAGCGATGACATCCTGAATTCCTTCACCTCTCCATCTGCAGAATACCAAAGGTAACGCTGACAATCCCTGTCTTCCTCCCTTATCTTAATCTGTGGGAACATTTCGCGAATGTCCCCGTTCAAAGCAACCTGACCTTCGCGAAATCTCATTAAAATACCGAGCAAAGATTGTAGCTCGTCCGGTCCTTGCAGAATAAGGGAGTTTAGACTTACACCTGAAGTCTTGGCCGATGCATCATGAACAATCCTAAGTTTGCCCGGTTTGTTCTGGTTCGTCACCCCAAAATGCGGAAGGTACCACCGACGTGTCGACGAACTCTTATGGTCATGACTATCTACGCATTCTTCAGCGTAACCCTTATTTACATACGCCTCAATATTGCTTTTATATAGTTTTGCGTATAAGCCATCTTTATTAAAGCGTTTACGCAAACTCTGAAATCTAGCCAGGGCTAGATTGTAACTATCTGGAATGATAGGCTTGTCCTTACGCCAAGGTAATCCTACCTCAAACCTACCATTCTCCAAACGACGAGAAGTTAAATCCAGTATCTTTACAGCTCGGTCGTCTTCTGAATTTACCTTCTCCTCGTACTTAATGCCAATGGAATCTAACCTGTAGTAATTTTTGATGAGGCTCTCCAATTCGTTGTCCGGCGAATTGTCTATAAAACAGTTGTTGACAGCATGTACTGAAGACCGAGGAACTTGCCCAAATAAAACCCAGCCCAAAGGAGTGTTTACAGCTGCAGGCTGCGGTAAAGTGCCGGTTCTATTCTCAGTACACACCAAGAGGTGCCAGTCTGAGATGCCTATTAACAGTTTTGGAGTTGCTTTGCTGAAAACTAGCTCCGAAGAGATGTCACAAAGATGCGAAAAGCTGGTATCCCTTACTGTCACCTCTTGAGGTCTCAGTTTCAGATCAGGGACAGCGCGAGCCCCTTGAACGGTATAACGTTTACCTCGATACTTACCGCGAATTTCAAAATCTATCAACTTGATAGATGAACTAACCCTAGTTCCAGAAATGGTTTCAATACAAATTTTTTCCTCCGCTCCCGAAACTCCTATCTTTTGAGCTAACTCTTCGTCTAGAAGAGTAACGGTGGAACCGTCATCCAAAAGTGCAAATGTCTCGACCTCTCCTTTTGGGCCAGAAAGAATAACCGGTATAACCTTTAGGAGAATGCCATTCTCATTTTCGGGAGCGCAGGAGTATGCAGTATTAGCGATATTATCGCACGATGAAATATCTTTGGGTTGTATGAAATTCTTTTTCGAAGAATCTATGGTGACTTTTTCCTTTTCAGAGTTAGAAATGTCGGTGGTGACAAGAGATGTCGATGGCATCTCAGTGACAGGTGACATGACGTTATTTACATTTGAATGAAATGGAAATGAAGATGTTTTTGGAAAATGAAGAATCTTATTGTGCATTTCATTGCAGCCATCAACGTCACAGGCCTTCGCCCTACACTGCTTGTAATAATGCTTCCCTTTGCGCAAACATACCAAACACACTTTGTTATTGCTGACCCAAGATATGCGGTCAGACACAGTTAATGCCAGAAATTTGGAGCAGGTCTTTATATTATGATCGCTAGCTGTGCAGTACAGGCATGCTGGCGCAGACAAGCTAACGTTTTCAGGCATTGTCGGAATTGTAGTGAAATTGGATGATGAAGGTGCAGTAACGTGATGTTGTGAGATACGAAAGGTGCCATGACTGTTACGCTGAGCCTGTGCAGATTGCTGTGTTGCCGTTGTTTTCGGCTTCTCGTAGTGCGGCAAGGCGTTGAACAATCCACACGGGCCGAACTGCGCTTGTTTGTTTGCTTCGATCTCGAGGAAACTTGCGAAGAAATCTATCTGCGGGCGCTCAGGAACACAGCGCTCTGCCGCGTAGTCGCACCATTTGTTTTGCAGCAGCGGGCTCATTTTGGACACTAGAATATGAATTAGTTCTGGTGAATGTACGTAGGATGAATGATTCAATAAATTGACAATACTGACACAGTTTTTTACTTTGCTAGCGAAAGTAGCCAATGAGTTAAGATCTGTACCGACTTTAGGCAGGTTTCTGATGGAGGCTAACTCATTCAAAACAAGTTGTCTTGGACGAGCAAAGCGTGCTTCCAGTGCGCACATGACAGGTTCAGGATCGGTGGAACATAGCAGCAGGGAAAAGACTGCTTCTTTAGCCTCTCCTCGTAAAGCATTTCTAAGTCTACCTAAGTTCTCACTGGCAGAAAAATGAGGTTTGGTATCATCAAAGGAACGTTTGAACAATAGCCAGTTAGATAAATTTCCGTCGAAATTTGGAAGCTCGACGTTACGGCTAGTCTTTTGACTAGGAGACGCTAAGGAAAAAATGGCGTTAGTGAGTTGCTGAATGTCACTTACCGGGTTAGTGATACTATTACCATTCGCTAAAGGTTGTAATGTCAACCTGTCCTTGGCTATATGACGCGGTAAATAAACTCCTGCTGCATTATCAGCCTCTGGCGGGCGGAGCTCGGTGTCGCGCACGTGATTCGCCTCGGGGACGTCGTGCACCGAAACAGCCGTCATACTCTGCCCGCACGGAAAAATCCCAGGAGCTGTCATGTCAACTGCCAAATCTGCGAAATTACTTTTAGCAATCCAGTTCGCAGTGCGATTGCTTTGCGCACTCATTTCACTCCTTGCACTAACTATGTCCTCCAATTCAAGTGAGGCTATAGTTGCCTCGTGAGCAGCTTCTGCTGCATTTCTTCGAGCCGTTGCTACCGATGCTTCGGCGTCTTGCTTAGCCGCTGCTACCGTTGCTTCGGCGTCTCGCTTAGCCGCTGCTACCGCGACTTCTAAAGCCGCTTCAGCTTCTTGATGTTCGATCTCAGCAAGCTTTTTCTTGAGATTTGCTTCTGCAGCTTTAAGACGCGCGGCTTTTGAGGTGCTTGAGGTGACTGAAGTTGATCGTTGCTCTTCTAGACCCTGGGCACTTCTGGCTTTTTGGGTTTGCGATCGTGTGAACATTGTGACACGAATTTACATACGAATAATGAAAGTGAATTTTGAAAAGCTGATTTCTTTAAATTGTTTACTCGAAGGACCAAATGTTGAGGATGTAAATTAAACCCAGTAAAATAAAGCCAGAAGTATAATTAATAAACAGGGAAAAATACGAAAAACTAAACAATTATTTGAAAGAGCAATCCGTTGCTAACTAAGAGCCGAACAACAACCCTTAGCAACCGAGTTGCCATAATATCTGTCGCCAACATATATGTATATACGAAAGTCTTCGAATCGAAAAAATAAATGAAGATCGAATTGCCGCTTTCCCGCCTATTTTGTTTGTTTTTTTTCCTGTGGCCGGCCCACTACTCAGCCATTATTTTTATTTTCATCATTGGAAAAATGGTAAATATTTTGCTCAAAGCTAAGTTATTTTAAAAAAAATGTTGAAACTAAATTAAAGTTAAGTTAATAAAATATATTCTCTAATCAATACTTAACTTTAAGTTGTTTCGATTTTACATCGTGGCTGTATAGAAAGTTGGAACATGGTTCAATAGGTATGTGAAAAAAAAACCGGCCAAGTGCGAGTCGGACTCGCGCACCGAGGGTTCCGTACAAACCTGCAAGGTTTACAAAGTTCGTTCATTACGACAATCGAGTTTAAATTAGTTAAAAATTAAAGGTTTTCGGATTTTTTCCTTTATGTGTGCTATAAAACGTTGCTTCATGCCAAATTTCAAGATTCTAGGTCGACTGGAAGTACCCTTTAGGTTTTGATTCCCTTGCGAGTACTTGCGAGTTTCAAAATATGCAGCTTAAATTGCTGTTTCTTTTGATTGCGTTGACATAGAAGTTTGATTTTGTTACAGCTTAAAGGTATTATAGACCTGAGTATTTGGTATGAATTTCAATTTAATACCTTTACGCGTTTATGAGGAAATGGGTAGTAAGTTTAAAATTATTAAAAAAATATATATTATGTGATGCAACTAAAAATTTATGGTTTTCGTAATTTTTCCTTTATCTATGCTATAAGACGTTGCTTCGTACCAAATTTCAAGATTCTGAGTTCACGGGAAGCACCCTGTAGGTTTTGATTCCCTTGCAAGTGTCGAAAATTTGCGGCATAAACGGCTGTATCTTTCGATTGCGTTGGCTTAGAAGTTTGATTTTTTCACAGCTTCAAGTGACAGTAGACCTGAGTAATTGATATAAATTTCAGCTTCATACCTCCACGCGTTCCTGAGAAAAAGGGTCTTGACAGACGGACGGACGGACGGACAGACGGACAACAAAGTGATCCTATAAGGGTTCCGTTTTTTCCTTTTGAGGTACGGAACCCTAAAAACTAGTTTTCTTTAATTATTTGACAGCTGTCAGTTGAAAGTGATTCTCCTTAGGGATGAAAAGTATTACCTACTTTCAGCCCGCTTCTCAGGTCAGTAATGACCTACTTTCAGATGAGTAATGAGTAATGAAAATATACATATATTATTATAATTAGCACGTGAATTTCAGCTCCACGTGAATCAATAAAGCTTCTAGCGATGTTCACACTAAAACTTATTAGCACTTTACGTTATTGTATTTCATATTACAATAGTTGCGGATGATGTAGAAATACAAATTATATCCACTACCCCACAGTCAGATTATGATAATGTATTCCGTTGGGAATTATCGCACATCGCTATAATAGCCGTTAGAAATTAACGTCCAATAATATTCTCTATCATTCATAGTGCTGGTGAATATTAAATAAGCCTATCCTATTTTCACTAGTGGGCGTCATGCGGCTGTTGATGATCGTTTACAGCCAAAACCATGTGTAGTCCGTTCGCGTTAAGAATGCAGTAATTTCATACTTTTCCTTCGACCTAGCACGCCCCTTAAGCAATCTAATCGTTCCTAATTAGGAAGCCAAGTCCACAGTGGCCAGTTGAACGCATACTTTCGAACGCAAAGGTTATGGACCTGAGTTTTTTCGTGTGCAACAGAATTAAATTTAAAAATCACTACATTCTTAAAGCGAACGGACTACAGGGGGTATGATTCTGCGTCAGTGGCAGTCGGAATATGACTTTTGAAAAGTTGGCACATTATGGTGATACAAACTGTCAAACACTGATCCCTTCTCGCTCTAAGTATTTACTTGATAGATTCCCATTACATTATTTTACTTCAAAAACATCTGAAATGTATCCAAATTGAATGTTGTTGTCTATAAAATACAATGTTAATTTCACGTTAATTCATAATTTAGATTCGAATACGGAAATACGTAATTATTAATGCCAACATGGTGAGGCGCAATAAAAAAACATATTACTAAAACTTCACAATTTTAAAGTCGTTTTATAAAAAAAGCAATAGTGTGTGTAAGTACTAAACTATTGTTTTTTAAACTTTGTTGGTGAAAGGTATTATGATTGGATATGTTTTATTAAAGCTGGTAGCTTAAAACAGTAACAGATATTCTGTGAAAGCTTTGCATAATATGCATATTATAAACCCTTCGAGGCTCGCTCAGCCACTGAGGGTGAATCGGCTTTCATTGAATCGACTGAGTACAGTAAACACTTTGGAAGCTTAACTTGGTGGCGATGGTCTGCAGGCGCTTATGTTTCCACTGAAATGGAGTGGACACACAATTTAAGTCGTTATTACTCTTTCAGTGGAGAATTCGCTATAAGTACGTCATTTTTTCAGTACATGAAATGTCAAATATATGACGACATTGCACGTGAAAAATGCAATAGGTAGGTAAGGCAATAGGTCGTTTAATCTTACAATATTTTTTTGAATTTACTGGTAGAAATAGTCTGAGCTGAAAAGACGCACCCCTCCTCTGCATGTACGTATACAAGCAAGCACTCTTGTTTGCGTAGACGCAGTGGAGGGACGCCATTTTAGATTAGACAATCTCTACCTTCATTGAAAACTAAAGGTCATTTGACTTTCATCGAATCGACTTAATCAGTATAAAGAATGAGCAAGTAGAGATAGCAACCTAACACAGGCTACTGTTGCCGTTCAAAAATATCACAATTAGTGATATCACTATCACCAAAAAATCTCTACTATTCACTGGACTAAGCCATTGTTAGACTAAATCGGATAAAATTACGAGTTTTTGTGACCAAACTCTAGCAAAAACCGACAGTCAGTCCTAGCATCGATGGACTTATTGCTATTTGAAAAAGTTTTAAGTCAAACCAATTGACTTTTTCTTACATTATACTTTGATAATGAAAATAAGCCAGTCCATTTATTAAGAAGATAGCGGTTGCACGTGAACGTAGACCACAGTAATAGTTCATTTGATTTTGCACTACATTGTACACATTTGAAACAGCTGAAACCAAGAAGTAAATCGGCTTTCATCGAACCGACTTAGTTAGTGTAAACAGTGTAAGTAGAGTTTGTAACTTAGCACAGACTGCCGTTCCCGATTAGAAATAGTACAGAGGCGTTTAAATCAGCCTTTACACAGGGGCACCTTATACTGATGACATAATACCCATTTTGCAATGGTTTCGTAAAGGTTAATGTGAACGCCTCTGTACCAGATAAAATCGCGATTCATTACGTGTAAAACTTATATAACGCGGGGTTTAACCCCCGAATTCACAAACGTCAATTAACGCTATGCACGCGCTCACGCTCGTGCTGTACCGTAAGATGCCAAAAGAACTGAAAGGGGATAGCATGAGCGTGAGCGCGTGCTTAGCGTTGATAGCCGTTTGTGAATTCGGGCGTAAGCCACATTGAGATAAAAGCTGCTGAACTAATGAGGTTTCGGAATCAAATAAAGCAGGTTTTTGATGGGTATTAATAAACATTTTATTCGCAAATGCCAGGCTGGTGCTATCCACAGAGTACCAACATTTTAAGTGATGGAATAATAAAGTTTTTTTTTATTATGATTGTGACAAAAACGCCTTTGTTTTACAGTTAATTTTTTTAACCCAATATCAATATTAATTACGGCTATCTTGTTGCTAAAAGTATTTGAGCCCCGGAGGTAGGACAGACGGACAAGGGGGCCTAAAAAGGCGACATTAGACGTTTCATATTATGATTCAGATCTGAATCACATTATGATCATAATATGATTCAGATCTGTTTCATGTCTGAAACAGAACTGATTCAGATCTGAATCATAAATTGATTCAAATCTGTTTCATATCTGAATCTTAAATTGATTCAAATCTGTTTCATATCTGAATCATAATATGATTCACCTAATAAGTTGCCTCGCTAGGATAAAAAATGATTCATTTATGATTCAGATATGAAACATCTAATGTCGCCTTTTTAGACCCCCTTATTAAACTAAAAAGACTCCTGATTGACTATGAAATTTCTGAAGTAGAGATAAATACATTTCATCCGTTACAGAAATTACCTTCGCACAGTTCGATACTACCCGCCCTGTCGTACCTATCAAATGTAACCAGATTTGCGTGTTATCGAGTTATCATGTTATGCTCGTATTTCCCAATTAGTTTCACCTAGATACGCTACTGAGCTGTTACTATTTTACTAATATTGCATTGACGGTATAACAGCACTAGAAAGTTGAGATATTACTTCTCATGATGATAAAATAATGCACACGAAAGAAGTCTTCCATAAGATAGGAAAACCAGAAAAATACATTTGGTCTACTTGGCATCACGCAGGACTCGAACCCGCGTCTTTCGCAAACCGGGTGACTGCACTAACCATCATGCTACCGAGACCATTAATAGGCCGGCCGAATTTTTCTGGTATATTATACCTGGCAGCCAGGTTTGTTTCACCAATGTTTAGGCATATACCTTAAACACTCGAAAGAAACATTATTGCAAATATTTGACTTTCGATTAAGATGAAACTAGGTTTTTAATAGGTTGTTTTTATTTTTAGCATTAGGGATAATGCATTATCATCTTACTAAAGATAGGAAAACCAGAAAAAGACATTTGGTCTACTTGGCATCAGGCGGGACTCGAACCCGCGACTTTCGCAAGCTTTCTTAGTCTTTCATGTTAAACATGTGATTAGATGAAAACTGTAGGTTATGTGTAAAGATTAAGTAAAAGCAAAGGCATCTTGAGTGTGCTATTGTCATGGAGCTCGGAGCTGCCTTCATTAGGAAATGCATGCTCTTAATTTAACCAAACGTAAAATTTTATAAGCGATTCATTTGAATTAGTTCTGCCCTATGAATTGGTCATAAATTACCTACAGTTCGATACGGCAAGTTTGCAAAATTTCTGCTCAGATTATGGTCATTAAAATAGGAAAATCAAAACCACGAGTGTCAATTAGCAAACATTTATTTGCCGAATATTACAAGTTAAGCTAAAACTGTAAGACAAAATATCGTGTTAGCTAAACCATGCGTGAAAACTGGCACGTTCTAACAGGAAATCGTTTGCCTACTTCCAAATGTAACCGCCAAAATTCATGTCAAGTTGGCTCCACGTTTACAATTCTGTAGTCGATTGAACTGAATCTATTTCGCCATCTGCGGCTCGGTGTTTACCCGCAAACAAAGTCTGTGTGCCGATGCCAAATGGTTTATTAGTAAAGCGGTAAGTAAGTGTTGTCTTATTATAGAACATTTTGGTTAACGCCTCCATTATTCAATTGCAGCCCAAGTTCCGATCGTAACCATTCCAAAGACCTCAGTTTTTTAACTGAAAAAGGAGGTGGTTATAAATTTGACTGTATTATTTTTTGATGATCTTTTCCGTCCGTGATTGCCTAGATGGTTTATATCTCGGTTTTTAGAAAGAAAGAAAAAACGTTCATTAATCCTGGACATCGCAACGTACAGATAAAAAAAAACAAAACAAAAATGGTTAGAAAAAATAACAAAAGAAAAACAAACAAAAAATTCCACCAGGCAACTACAACTACAACAGCCAGCCAGCCAGCCAGTTTTAGTAAACTACAGCCAATCATTTATAATCACGCAGTTTTGTGACCCACTCAGATACATATATCTCGGTCTTTACACACATCTCTACTAATATAATGGCACCTAATCTCATGTGAAACCTGTAGTGTCACCCAGGAGAATTCAAGTTCAGCATATTGTTCAGCTTGCTGATTATTGGAATCTCTCCTAAGTTTTGCAGGGTCATTACAGCCCAGCAGTTTAGTACTTCTCCTATAATTATTATCTACTAGCTGTCTTCACAGATTTTGTTTTGTTGTCAAACATTCAATGTCATCTGAAAGGTAGAAACTGTTGCTAAGAAAAAACTAAATTGTGGTTTTTACTATAATCCAAGCATTTTCTCATGTTCACTAAGCTTTTAAACCTTCCTTGGACTTTCACAAATATTTCAAAACCTAAATTAGTTAAATCAGTCCAGCCGTTCCCAAGTTTTAGCAAGACTAACGAACAGCAATCCATTTTTATTTATAGAGAAGAAGAAGAAGATATGCAGCAGTAACTAGTAACGAACTTCTAAGAATATTTGAAAGTTCCACGAATTTCAAATGTCACATTTAGTAACATGAAAGTGTGACTTGTTTCGGGGAATCGTGTGATTGACGTCAAAGAGACACAGACTTTGAGCTTACGGACATGAAGGTTCGAGATTCGCATGGCTTCTATCGAAGACTTCGAACCCGATTAGCCCCCGTTTGGAGATAGTTTGCAAACTTCCAAGCGGGATTCTAAACTAGTTGTATAAGATCGTCTATTCTAGAAATTGGAAAGCTCTCATGCAAAATTTTCGAATTTGATTAGTTCAATATATCAATTCATTAATTTACATAACGAATATAAATATTATAGAAGTATTCAAATTAATTAAATTAAAGACTTTACAGATTTGCTCTACCGACACTGAGAGTGAGAGTATGTTAAGTATGTTTAAATATCCAAGACCAGGAGTTAAGTAAAAGATCACGTAACTACGTTTTTTTGTGTCTGCAAACAATAATTAAATAATGCCCTAAAGATCAATAATGCTTTGGAAGCAAACTTTGGCGAACATAACTATAATGATGTTAGCACTAACAAACTGTCCACTTAGTGATTCTCTTTATGTCTGAGTCGAAACTTAGTAAGTATAGGAAACATTCATACGCCATTGCGACAAAATGTACAATTTGGATGTTTTCTATTGACTGTTTGTTTGCTTATATTGTGAACCATACTTTCCGACTTAATTCAAAGGTCCGAAAATTGCCTGATTTGACAAATAAAAAATAACTATTGATATTGAAAACAACTAGCCTTATCCAAATTTCGGATTATAAGTTTTGTATTAAACCCGACTTTGTAAAATATTTTAAAAATAGATTTTATGAAGCGGTTTTGAGTGAATGTTGCACTAGAGGAGATGCCCCGATTAAATATCACAATGTGATAGCTACTGGCTTAGTAATTTACAGCTAAAGTAGCTATACTGTATGGTGAGTACTGTATGTTCTAGTGCCTTGCAAAAACCGATTTCTGCTAAGGTTTAAGATCCGATAGTTCCAGAAGCGAACGTGTCAAGTTCTTGACATATTTTTGCGTCGTCAAAACGTCAAAATAATTTATGTCTTATGACATAGTGTGTTTATGCCCCATAAAGTCGTAAACAAGTTTTCATAGTTTTCAATATAATAAAGGGTACTTAACATTCGAGGTCAATGTAGTACTACAGTTTTATGACTTCCATTAGTGTTTTCGTTCTTGTGTGGTCCAGTGAAAGCTATAACTAATAAGATTAAGATTGATTGAGAGCGTCGTGGCCCAGTGGTTGAACACTCTGGCTCGGAGCTCGGATTAAGTTTTCATATTTGTACCTGCCTGTGTCCAGAAGTAGAGTATATGAAGTCTGTTCTTGGTTTATTTCTGAATAGTAAAATTCTCTGTTTTACACTTCCTCAAAAGTGGTTTATAAAATAACGCTTCACGTCAGTGTACCGCTTATTCCTACTCGCCAGTGTATCACTGTCCCTTAACAACACCGTGTTCGTGTCTGTCAAAGTTTCAGAAGTGTAATATTTTAAACACGAAGGGTGACCAAATTTACGGTCCGCCAAACACTTGCTCATGCGTGGCGAACCCGAGACATGAAACTTTCAGGTGTTTTGACTATGGAACGAATTTAAACTGTCTGCAATAAGTGATTTGCCTCAGTAACACAGCTTGGCAAAGGCCTTCATTATTGAAATCAAGTTGTTACTGCTATTGTTAAGTGCTGGCTTGTTTTCCATGCTTGTAAAATGATGGTTGGAGATTACAAAGCAGAGGAATCGCAAACAGAGTTTATAAAACTAGGATTACATTTTTATTTTTGTTATTAAAAGGAGAAGACTTTTACTTGGTATCATAAATATTTATTTGTATTATATTTATTTAATAATTACATTATTTCTAATATGATTGTAAATCTTAATCACCCACCTGAATATTTTGTTATGTCACACCGCCTACTGTACTTTTCTGCTTAACCTTATGGTTGACTGGTAGAGAATGCCTTTTTGGCATTAAGTCTGCCTTTTGTACCATTCAATCTTGTGCAATAAATAATAAATAAATAAATATTTTGCACTGAGCAGTCCTCCCACTCGGTCACGGAGACATCAGCAATTTGCAGTAAAATAACTTGGTACCTAATTTTTCAAGAAAAGGAAATAAAATAATTATTCGATTCCTGGTGAACTACATAAATCACAATAATAGCATTTTATTTGCGATTCCCGGAAGCAATTAATCATTATACAAGTTTTCAATCGAGTAAAACATTCAACTCTGACCATTATTTTGGAAGCAATCAATCAATGTCCTTGATAATTCTGTTACATAATATATTTGGAAAGCATTATGGCTAACTGTACACATCCAGATTGATTAAATACTGTCTAACTGGCTGACAAACCGTCAGGTTGTTTGACCGAAAGGCAGGCAGACCATTAACTGACCGCCTAACTAATTGACTGACTTACCCCAGAATTCACAAACGTCAATCAACGCTAAGCACGCGCTCACGCTCATGCTGTCCCGTAAAATGACACTAGAACTAAAAGGGACAGAATGAGCGTGAGCGCGTGCTTGACGTTTGTCAATTTCGGCGTTACTGATTGACTGACTGGTTTTTTTCACATCGAAAGCGATCGTTGCCGATCCACGGTCAGAACTATGCCACGGGTGCTTCCTATAAGAATTAAGATGCATAAACCAATGTATAGGCATCGTTTTTCTGCTGTTTCTAGGTTAAACTCTTTTCAATCGCTTTTTTTATGAGAGAGATAAAAAACAAGCTAGTGAGTCACCTGATGGAAAGTAATCACACGAGATGTGTGGCTCGCCTGGAGGACCAGACATTACACCCCAGGTAAACTGCCTCTATCTATGCAAATTAAATCGTAAATTATAAAACTACACCACGATACATTGTAATGAATAATAATCGGAGTCCACAAAGTAAGGATTTTATCATGACTGTGTTATAATGAGTAGAAACACTTAAAAGAACCCCCAGAACTTGTCAAAGTAGTTATTTTCATCAACAAACACTTGTGAATTCTACCCTTTTGCGTCTTGCGCTCGTAACCACTTTGGTTCGCAATACGGCTCGACCGAGCACCTTTATGCCCTAACCTATCGTTCTCAATTATTCTACTGAGGACATAGATTTCTAGCTGATAATCAAAACACTAGACCATTAAGGGTTTATACCCCTAAAACGGAGCGTATTTTCTGACGGTTCGGTACTTTGGCGGGGGATTTATCGGCGAATGACCACTAAATTCCCGGCTTTAAACTTATTTGGATGCTAAATCAGGAGGAGGGTAAAATCCCTTAGCGTTTATTTAAGAATTGTGACAGAACTGATTAATTCATCCTATTAAGTAATGGTCTTCACGTTTAGACAAGTGTTTGTCGATGAAATGAGTTTTTTACGGGATCTGTGTGTTACTGCCTTTTTCAGACATTGCAATCGAGACATAAGGCCGCTTGGGTCATGAAAACTTACAATGTACAGGCTAAGTTTTCAAAAAGAAGTTCGATCACAATTTTACCCGACGTTCAGTTACTATGTGGATTGAAGTGGCACATGTCGACGAAACTAAATGTCTATGCATCTCTTATTTAACGGAAAGAGGTTTGCGTTTTACAGGAAAATAGCTGGATTAAACAAACAAGCCATTTTTAAGTAACTATCAGAAAATGGTTATCATTGATAAATGTTAAGCAGCACACAAAGGAAATCATTATGCCTCAAAATACGACCTTCTATAATTACATAAACCGGCAACGGAAGTTTGCCTTTATAAGTCATAATACTGTCAAGAACCTCATTTTGGATCCCTAAAGACGCTATTCACGCAGATAACTGGGCGCCTACGTCTTGTTTAGCTCAATTGACTACGGAAATTAACGTCATAAGCACGAACTTTACGGAAATAACCCTACGCAACGTACCCACGTAACGTACGTGAAAACACACACAAACATCATACTTCTAAGAAACTAACACCTATTATGGATTTTATTTATTTATATATTTTTTATTGCACAACCATAAATTGGTACAAATAGCGGACCTAATGCCGATAAGGCATTCTCTACTATACTATATACTATATTTTGCAGGCGCGGATCCACCGTTGTGGGCACTGTGGGCATGCCCACAACCCTAATTTGCTTGTTGTATTACAATAAGTCTATGATTGTACATGTGTAAGTTCGTAGTCAAATCCAACTCTCACTTTGCCAATTTTTGGTGGCTGTGCCCACAACCATGGTGGCAGGTGCCAGCGCTCCTGAACGGCCCCTAGCTATACAGAAATGGAAATAACTACTCATAACTAATGCTATTTTTTAGTAAAAACCGCGCTCGCTCCGCTCGCGCTATACTACTAATGTACCCAGTGTTCTGAAAGAAGTCAGTATGCGCATTTTCTTCTCTAACTGAAAATCATTCACACACGTGGATAGCCATTACGGCCTTGTCCACCTCCCAGAAAGGCAATCTGTTATTTAGAATGAATTTTAGACTAAATAAGCAAAACGTAACAAATGCGAAAAAAAAATGCGAATCTCCTAGATTGTATTGCTCTTTCTTTCAAGTCTCTTACGCCACTTATTAATGAAGTCGTTTTACAATCGCAAAAAAAACGCGGTCGCTCCACTCGCGTTCATTTATTTTGAGAGCGCGCTGTTGCTGCAGTCTTCCTGGCTTACCTAATTTAATTTAAGGCACGGTAAAGTTACTATCACCGGGCCTAGGTGGACTCCCAAAAGTTTTACAATTTGCCTACCTATTTTTGTTTCGCCAAACAATCTGACTCAGGTAGCCGACTCCTAACTATTAAGGTAAGAAGGTAAGCACTTGATATGATAGTGACTCTGATATATCACGAGGAGCTTTCTCTACTTAGAAAAAAAAATGCGCTCGCTTCGCTCGCGCTTGTCTAGTACATTATGTTCATTTTCGTTAACGAAGACGTTCGCGCAATTTCTTGTCTCAACTGTAGATCATTAAGACAGACAAATGTGAATAGCCCTAATGACAATGGCTCCTTGCTCAAAAACTATTAAAACAGCTTAAAGCAGTTTAGTATAATTCAAGCTAGTACGAGTAGTAGGCAAAGTGAAAAAGACAAAAATATGCTTGTTTTCTAGGTTAGGCTATCTAGGTAGAACAAACCTTCACATTATTTGGACCAAAAACCCACTGAGGTCGGATGATGTACTATTATTGAATTAAAACAGAGCAAACATTTTCTGCTTATTTGGCACCGAATAGTCCGAGCTCTCTTTTTGAATCTACATCTAAGTGATATTAAGCTCGTTTATTTGCCAGCAAATGTTGCCAGTTTTAAATAGGAGTAGAATGGTTTTACTATTATAGATACACATTTATTTTAAAAGAAACTGGTTTTACTTTATTGGCATGATATAAAATTAAAAGGAACTGGATTCGGAATGAATGAAAGCGACTTAATAACGTTACGGACCCAAGACATAAGCGGGTTGCCCTTGAAGATCCCAAGTAGAATGATATTTGTAACAAAGTTTTTCGACGAAGAACTACTTAAGTTCCGTGGTAAAATCTTTGAATTAGGAACCTCGAGAGGTAGTTACACTCATAAACCAGCTGTAGTTCGTCTCCTTCCAACTTTAGTTGGAACGTTTGTATCTTGACAAACATACAAACGTACGTTAGTGAACGTAACCAGGGCTAAATTTAGAGTTTTCGGCAGGTAGGTAGCTGCCAATGATCGTTTTCTGCTGCATAAACCTTAGGCCAGGCCATAATACAGGGTGGCATTTTAATCACCATCCAAATTTTGCTAAGCGACTTGGTATCAGGAACGGAATAGATTTCTGTATTTTTTTCCTAATTTTTTTGGGTTTTTATCCACATGATATTTTAAAAAATAATATTGAAACCACATTTTTCGCTCAGCAATCACAATATCCCGCATAAACCCACGAAACCCTAAAAACAATGATTATGGTATAGTGCTTACAATACGTAATAACAGAAAGCTGTGTTTTGTCTCCATAACGAGGTTCTCGTTAGACAGCCCTGTCGAGAATTTACGGGCGGGCGGCACTAATGTCTCGGGTTTGAAATTAAAAGCGGGTGATAGGTATCAGGGATTCAGGGCTAATCGGCTAAGGTCTTGCTTCAAGATAATTTCAAAAATGTATTACTTCAAATAGTTTCCAATCATTATTCATATTTAAACGCCATCAAAGAGCCATAAACTTAAATGGACGACTCTGAGTGCGGTAGTTCAAATATTAAAGAACTTAATCTTTCTGTTTACGGGGCTATCAGTATGTGGAGCAAATAAAATATTTTCATTTTAACTACTAAAATGAAGATGTATCTATGTCAAGTTCGAAGGAAGTGGAAAAGGTGATCTATGACCATAGTGAAGAAATATAGGCGTGACGGGATAAATGCATGTGCAAAGTAAAATATAGGCTAAATTACCGTTGCAAACTTTATTTTTATTGTATAATATACATAAAGCCTCCCGGTCGATTGCAACAACCGCTAATCTCAACGACATTAACCAGGTATGCAGGACATATTCAAGGGCACAAGTGTGTGTGGAAAACACAGGTGCATTCTCTTTTCACCTTTCTATGACCCGATGAGACGGCATATCGATACAACCAGCAAAAGAAAAGGGCGCAGGGCCAGCATTTTACATGCCCATCCACATCACAGGATCATCTTTCTTTTCGGACACGAGGTGATCAGCCTCCACTGTCCTTTTTTTGTCATCCAGGATAAAAATCCTTTTTGAACTATTTTACCGCTTGGAGACACGGTGGGGGAGGGTGGGATTCCTCACCCCTAAAGACGGGTGAGCGTACCGCACTAAAACATAACCCTGGTATACTACCCCCACACATTTTGTTGGTTGGTTAGTGTCCAACACTCTGACTGCTACACCACGGAGGAGTTTTATATTAACAGTAATAATAAAAGTGGTTCGTGATCGCAAATTCAGGCACAAAAAAAACCAGCGAGACCCTGCGCGAGCACTAGTCAAAATATAACACATCATCGACCATAACACAATAATTTAGCTTAGCTAAAGATAACGTAAAGATCGTATATTGAATGGTCCTTCGAAATGGTTCCACCAGTGGCCAGCAAGCGCAAACCTATATCGGATTTATGAGCGGGAGCACTAATGTCCCGACATTCAGCTGCTATTAAAAACTGGCAGCTAAGCAAGTCTTAACCTTATTTAGATGCAAATTCGAAGGGAGGGTTTGTTCCACGGGATAAATGCTCGTTTTTTATAATCCTCATTTTTATGCCCGAGAATATTTTTTCATTGCGCTGGAGATTTTTCATTAAAATTAATTAACTGATGAATGAAATGAAAGGTAAAATTGGCGATGGATAATTGTTATGCCTTGGCGTTGGTACTGGAAGTCAATGTTCTAATTACTACTTAAATAAACTTCTTAAATAAAAAACATCACTAAAATCTAATCATGAGATCTTCAATTAGGTCTTAACTTAATTTTACTGTTATCAAAGTTACACAAACGTCCATTAAAACCAGAATTACCTACTTAAATCGACATTATCCATAAGATTTTGGATTTTAAAAATATTACCTATTCGTTATTCACCTAGATAGACTTTACGAGAAGTTGACATTAAAACGTTAACGTTTGTATAATTCGGCGTAAGAGTTATAAAATTGAAGTAGAAAACAAAACTATTTTAGGCTGTAAAAAGCAAGATTCATTAAACTCTGGCATATAGTTCTCAAGGCAATAACAAGATTTAGAATACTCTCCAGCCAGACTTTACTACTCATGGATCAGAAAAACGAAATGAGGCTACAGAAATCAGCAGATGCCCATCGTTATCGGTAACTCAATGTAACTCAATAGACAGATGTCTAAGTTTTTGACGAGCGACCTTCGCCAATTTAATACCCAGCGTAATAAAGAGGCAAATGAGTGGAACAAAGGCTCCAAAGTGTTCGCCAGAGATCTGTCTTATTGGGCAAATCCAACTGACGAGGCTGAAAACTGAGGCAGGAAGCATCATCACGTCAACTCCTGAAATCCTGGGGGAGATTGAGTGTTTCTATGGACAGCTGTATTCCAGGCAAACACCTGTTGAAAGCAAGCAAGCAAGCAAGAGCAGCTAAAGACCATAGCGCCAAGTTTACCCGACACTTTACCGAAGATATCCCGAACGTCAGCTTGTACAAGATTAGGATGGCTCTCAAGCAGCTAAAAACAACAAGGCGGCGGGTGATGACGGAATCACAACAGAGTTTCTGAGAGCGGGCGGTCGGCCGATACCCAAGGTCCTCCAGACACTCTTCAGCTCTGTCGTCCTCGAAGGCAGAACACCAAGGGCATGGGGCAGAAGCGATGTGATGCTGTTTTTCAAGAAGGGTGACACAACTCTCTTGAAGAACAACAGACCCATCTCACTTCTGAGCCATATCTATAAGTTGTTTTCGACAGTCATTACGAATCGTCTCGCCTGCAGGTTTGACGACTTCCAACCTCCCAAACAAGCCGGGTTCCGAAAAGGCCTATACCCAGCAATGAGTGTCGTTCGGCTGATATGATGATGATGATGATGACAAAAAATACATCAGAATTGTTTAAAATAGCTTTTCTAATTTACTTTTGTTTTGCCTATAATACCTAGCACGCTACAAACTACAGAATTTTTACAGAAGAACTTACAAAAAAACAACACCAAAACTAAATGTTGTGTTTAAATGTAAAGAATTTTTTATTTAAAATTACCATATTTCTAAATGTCTTCAATTAACTTAAATAAATATTTTTTATTAATCCTTACAAAACTAACTCAATTCAAAATATGGTACTTTAATCTTGAAAAATAAAAAAAAACAAATTTATTATATAATTCAAAACTAACTCAATTCATAATATGGTACTTTAATCTTGAGAAATATTTAAAAGAAAATTGATTAAATAATGCAAAACTAACTTAATTCAAAATATGGTAGTATTGCATACAAAAATAAGAGTAAATATTATAATAATAAATGCAAAACTAACTTATTTTGGAATATGGTACTGTTGATTTAAAAAAAAATTACATTCTTACGTGTAAGTTAAGTGCAATACGAATATATTATTGAATGTGCCACTTTTGAATATATAATTTTATCTTAATTGACCTTATAATTTCGGAAGTCTGGGGTAATTGGCATTGTGGTACTTTTGCACAAAACTCAATCGCAGAAACGGTATAAAACAAAACTAACGTATGAGCGTTTACGGGTATTTGTGATCATAAAACAACGGCTGTCTTCGTGAAACTATATACTTCTATCGTTTAAGATGCATTTTATGCAATAAAAACAGTTTTGTTTTTTTTTTAAATGTGTGACTTTTGTTTTAAAGGAGCGATGACAGCTGTCAGTTGAAAGTGATTCTCCCTAGGGATGAAAAGTATTACTTTCAGCCCGCTTCTCAGGTCAGTAATGACCTACTTTCAGAGTATGAGTAATGAAAAAATCATTTTCCCGGTGATTTTTCAAGCTAGTTTTTGATATAGTCTAGTGTTAAGCGTACCTAGTTCATTTTTAAAAAGGGAAATAAAACTCGAACATTAAAGGACATCATCGGTTTTAGTCAAAAGGTAAAGGTGCCGACCGAAAACCAAAGTTGTCCAAAATCCTACCTAGATGTTAATCACATAATTCCTTTAAAATTATAAGAACAAACCTTCACATTATTTGGACCAAAAACCCACTGAGGTCGGATGATGTACTATTATTGAATTAAAACAGAGCAAACATTTTCTGCTTATTTGGCACCGAATAGTCCGAGCTCTCTTTTTGAATCTACATCTAAGTGATATTAAGCTCGTTTATTTGCCAGCAAATGTTGCCAGTTTTAAATAGGAGTAGAATGGTTTTACTATTATAGATACACATTTATTTTAAAAGAAACTGGTTTTACTTTATTGGCATGATATAAAATTAAAAGGAACTGGATTCGGAATGAATGAAAGCGACTTAATAACGTTACGGACCCAAGACATAAGCGGGTTGCCCTTGAAGATCCCAAGTAGAATGATATTTGTAACAAAGTTTTTCGACGAAGAACTACTTAAGTTCCGTGGTAAAATCTTTGAATTAGGAACCTCGAGAGGTAGTTACACTCATAAACCAGCTGTAGTTCGTCTCCTTCCAACTTTAGTTGGAACGTTTGTATCTTGACAAACATACAAACGTACGTTAGTGAACGTAACCAGGGCTAAATTTAGAGTTTTCGGCAGGTAGGTAGCTGCCAATGATCGTTTTCTGCTGCATAAACCTTAGGCCAGGCCATAATACAGGGTGGCATTTTAATCACCATCCAAATTTTGCTAAGCGACTTGGTATCAGGAACGGAATAGATTTCTGTATTTTTTTCCTAATTTTTTTGGGTTTTTATCCACATGATATTTTAAAAAATAATATTGAAACCACATTTTTCGCTCAGCAATCACAATATCCCGCATAAACCCACGAAACGATAAAAAAAATGATTATTGTATAGTGCTTACAATACGTAATAACAGAAAGCTGTGTTTTGTCTCCATAACGAGGTTCTCGTTAGACAGCCCTGTCGAGAATTTACGGGCGGGCGGCACTAATGTCTCGGGTTTGAAATTAAAAACGGGTGATAGGTATCAGGGATTCAGGGCTAATCGGCTAAGGTAATTTCAAAAATGTATTACTGCAAATAGTTTCCAATCATTATACATACCTACACGCCATCAAAGAGTCACCATAAATTTAAATGGACGACTCTGATTGCGGTAGTTCAAATATTAAAAAACTATTTTTTTCTGAATACAGGGCTATGAGTATGTGGAGCAAATAAAATGTTTTCTCTTTAATTACTAAAATGAAAATATATCTATGTCAGGTTTGAAGGAAGTGGAAAAGGTGATTTATGCCTGTATAGTGAAGAAATATAGGCGTGATGGGATGAATGCTTGTGCAAAGTAAAATATTGGCTTACCTAAATTACCGTTGCAAACTTTATTTTTCTTGTATAATATACATAAAGCCTCCTGGTCGATTGCAACCACCGCGGCTAATCTCAACTACATGCAAGACATATTTTAGGGCACAAGTGTGTGTGGAATACACAGGTGCACTCTCTTTTCACCTTTCTATGACCCGATGAGACGGCATATCGATACAACCAGCAAAAGAAAAAGGCGCAGGGCCAGCATTTTACATGCCCATCCGACAGCATGGATCATTTTTATTTTCGGACACGAGGTGATCAGCCTCAACTGTCCTTTTTTTGTCATCGAGAATAAAAATCCCTAATGAACTATCCTACCGCTTGGGGATACGGCAGGCGCGGGTGTGACTCCTCGCCCCTAAAGAGGGGTGAGCCTACCGCACTAAAACATACCCCGGTATACCTTCCCCGCGATACATGACGAAATGGTGCAGAAGCCTCCACTGTCTTAGCCAATTCGAAACAACAACACACTTTGTAGGTTGGTGAGAGTCCAACGTTCTAACTGCTACACCACGTAAGAGTTTTATATTAACAGTAAAAATAACAGTGGTTCGTGATCGGAAAATCAAGCACAAAAAAACCGGCGAGACCCCTGCGCGAGCACTAGTCAAAATACCAGACCATAACACAATCATTTACCTTAGCTATAATAAAGATAAGTAAAGATCGTACAGTGAATGGTCTTTCAAAATGGTTCCACCAGTGGAACCCTGCAAGCGCAACCCTGTATCGGATTTATGAGCGGCACTAATATCCCGACATTCAGCTGCTATTAAAAACTGGCAGCTAAGCAAGTCTTAACCTTATTTAGATGCAAATTCGAAGGGAGGGTTTGTTCCACGGGATAAATGCTCGTTTTTTATAATCCTCATTTTATGCCCGAGAATATTTTTTCATTGCGCTGGAGATTTTTCATTAAAATTAATTAACTGATGAATAAAATGAAAGGTGAAATTGGCGGTGGATGATTGTTATGCCATGGCGTTGGTACTGGAAGCAATATAAATCGTTGACTTCATTTCAGAAATTATAGATTTCTCAATAACCCAATTCAAGTCAAAAATAATAATTATTTATTTATTTTCAACAGTTTTAGTTTTTTGATATAATAAACTCATCCCCACACTAGGATTTCTTGTGTTGTGGCAGACTAGCCCCATAATTCACAAACGTCAATCAACGCTAAGCCCGCACTCACGCTCATGCTGTCCCGTAAAATGACATTAGAACTGAAAGGGACAGCATAAGCGCGAGCGCGAGCGCACTTTTAAAATCGAGCGTAAGTCTTTCCAATTAATATCTTTACTCAAATACAATATGAGGAACAGTATAAATCACTTACGAAATATTTACTTTATGTTAATTTAGAGATTTAATACATGGGTTTCACTTTTAGGTAGGTGTGTATGTACATACATTAGTACATACCACGTGGAGAACGACTGAGTTAAATGTTGGTGGTCAGAAATCTGAGCTTTCAAAAAAAAAAACGCATCTAATCTGAAATCAGGACGAAAGTCTTACAAAAGTAGGCCGTGATAAGTCCGAAGCGTTCCAATTAGAACGAGGAAATGAAAAATTGGTCAGGATTATCTTTTATACAAACAGGAGGACGTTCAACCAACAAAATAACAAACATTATTATTTTATCACCATTGGAACGTATTTTCAATTTACGCCTTAAGCCACATCTTAAATTATTTTCAAGATACCTAAGTAAACACAAACCCTGGTCTAATCCTGTCACAGATGAAGTGAAATCCAACACAAAATACTCCAAAACTACACAACTACAGGAGATCCTCGACGACAGTCACAACAGTCAAACTGATCTACAGATTGGTCTGGCTCAGACCACTTTAAACAATAATCCTGCCTTAAATTCAAAGTTGGTGCCATACCATCAGTTGGCAGAGTTTGTTAATCCTCTACTCATGTATTGCATTAAGTGTCCACACGAATCTGTGTTGTAGTCAATGTGAACACTAGCTGGTTTGCTTCGAGTCTTACAATGAACCAGTATAATGCTCTCATTATCAGTAACAACTTCGTGGTTAGTTACTTAAACATTTTAAAACAGCACTGCTTCACCAACCGCGAAGGTTTTTATTTTTAATTAAACATTGTCAACATTTTCACCTATTTATTTGTAAAAAAGTCCCTCAGCACCCTCACCGGCTGAAAATAACCAAAGGCGATTACTATTCTCCGGAAAGGACCTCTGAACATGTCAGCAGCACCCGAAACCAACTAGGCATCTTAAAACACAGTCAACACACGTGACTGTGCTCCTTTGATTAATCCCCTGACATACACAGTACAAACAGATAGTAAGGAGACTGAGTGTCAAGCGCTCTGTTGAGAATGAAACGCTCCTAAATGGCCATTAGATAGCTAACAAAAAGCAAAGCAAACATCACTCGGTGTAAAACTCCCTATAACCGACCGCTCTGAAATCTATGCGAGATGCTAATTGTTCAGCAGTAGACGTTCTGCGGCTGTAGATGATGATAAATCAAAAACCTTGAGTATTTTACCTACTCGTATGCGTTAGCGATTGCGGTATTTTATCTTCACCACCGCTTCCCAACCGATTATTTTATTTAACTATTAGCTTGACGCTATAAAGAATATTTCAAGCCTTATTTTGTAGTAAGAAAAAAAGGCCTTTATTGACCCTTGTTCCTGGGCATTGGGTAAAATAGCCAGTTAGAAATGTTCCCTGTGACTGTTATACAGCTTGCTTATCTTCAAAGGATGAGGTTCGCTTGGGATTAATTATTACCGGGTCTGATATTGTTTGATAGACGAAGGATGGGCTTCACGGAACCACACAGTATTGAATATGTATGGGCGAGATACACTAAACCTGATAAAATATACATACAACGTTATTTAACCTTGTACATTAGGTTGTTAGTTAAGTGAAAAACATTGCTAAATTGAATAAGAGTTATAACTTTAAATGTACTGTTTAGAGTTTAACTATCACATAAGGGTACTTATGAATGTTTGATTAGGGCGCGTCCCGATAAGGCGAACAATGATTGCCTGACTGTTTGCTTCCAGTTTGCTTCCAGTCTGCCTGACTGTCTGCTGACTCTGAGTGGCAAATCGGTAACTATTTCGGCGTAGTGAACAAAGTACGACGCTGACCGCGCGTCATTCGCTGTGAATCAGTCGCTCACGGAATGAACCGGCAAGCAAAACGCAAACTGCGTGCCTACATTACGCCCTGTATGAACGCTCCATCATAAATGTATAGGGAGACAAGCTGGAAGCAAACAGTCAGCTTCTCACTGTTCACCCAATCGATTGGGACCCTGAAGAATCAAAAAACTTTTAAAAAATTTCCGCTTTTACAGAAAATCAGAGTTTAGAAACATTTTTTAAAAGCATATGATACATTCGAGTATTACTGCTGGTATACCTATAACAGCAGTAATACTCGAATGTATCACATGCTTTTAAAAAATGTTTATTTTTATTTGTTTTGTGTCCATAGAAGATGAAAGCACGCTATCCACACAGTTGGTGCGATACAAGCAACCACTTGAAAAATACTTCCCGCCCACTGTTTTCCTTCCCTCTATTTTACAATTTCCGTTAAAATTAATTTGCTGAAGATAAAGTGTGTGTTGACTGTAGTAAAACTATGATTGAAATCCCGACTTACAGTCAAGTTACAACCATAACTCAAAGTATACCCAGCAGTTATATCGAACACAAATACACTTCACGCAGCATTTATTTTTAAGTCTGGTCTTTACTTGAATTTCCGTTTATGAGTTCTAGAACAATACTTTAAAATTAAACAGCTTGAAAGACGAGGATTTACCCGTGAAGGGTTTTTGATCCTGAAAGCCTGCAAAACGTCGATACTTAGGTAGTATTTCAGAAATCTAACTTCTAATTTATTCTTTTGTTTATGGTATAAAATAAGATGCATGGGACAGGTGGGTTATAAAACGACCTATTTGCCCTACTAGCTCAAATTCGATTTCAAACGAAACATGGAGGTTAAAACTGTCAAAGGGCATAAGCCCAAACTAACTTTCCGAACATTACAAATGCACACACTGTGCTAAAACAAATTTATGAGACGAGAGATCCAATCCCAGATAATGATAGGCACGGGACGGTAATGTGAGGGTCAGCTTCTAATTTGTTAGTAAAACTGTCATGGTCAGGTTTCCTTTGGTTAATATTTAACTCAAATCCTCTACCTAACGAAAGTTACTTTCGTATTGTGGGGCGAAGTGGGTTGTCGCAGGTTTTTTAATTATTTACCATAAGGTGAATAATGAAGAAGACGAGGTGTGCCCGTTTCTCGGTTTGTTTTAATAAAAAATGGCTTACAGCCGCACTCAGCGACGTCAATAATTCAAGTTGACGATTAATTAATCGATTTATTTTAAATTAAATTACAGTGATCCATATATTTGTTAGTTACATTGAAGAATCATGATCAAGAACTCTTTAATATACATTTTTGCCTTTCATAAACCATTATTCATGGTCGGTAGATAGGTTAGGTCAGTACTGATGCTAAGTCAAAAATTGTTCCCTGGCGTACACATGTACCTTCTGAACAAGATGCTAAGATTATTTACTAAAGCGTAAACGAGACGATTTCATGTTGCGCAGTATCGTCTCAAAACACTGTCGTCTCTGTCCTGTAAACACTGTAAATGCTTCGCTCAGGTGCACGACCGTTCTGATTTCAGGTGCCACTTTTTTAGCACACGTAACCTCTTTTTATTACAGTTTCAATGGTACAGAAATAGAATCACTTTGGAAATCTTGGAATCAGACTGAGTGAGTTTTGTATAATTCTAAGTGCGTCATTTAAATGGTAAGAATTATAGTAAGTAGAAATAATGCTATTTCAGATGTAAGTAAATTAATGATGAGATTTAAGTAATCCCTGACGCTGAAAATGAAATTGTCTGATTTTCTTTTTAAATTCATGCAATAGGAAAAACAGTGAACTTGTAGCCAGGCAAGCGGAAAAATGAACTGGACGTAATTGGGATGACACCCGTCACCCAATTCTTTTGACCTTTCTCCGAATCGCAATTATACTTTACACATAAATTATGACGTCACTAAATGCTTAGGGTGTGGCGTAATTTTCCGTTTGACCCTCTTAGGCAGAGGTTTTTGTTCACAAAATTAATCTCTCTTTATTCGAAAAGATTTAGTCAAACCATTCTCTTCCTAAGCCGCATCTCCATTCAGATTGTGTGGCCTGCAGTAACAGCTCTGCTGCTATTTCGGCCATGTTGACTTTTCGGATGGTATTAAAAGTGAGCAAAAAAAGTGATGGGATAGATGTGAAAGAATCCAAAGAAAGAGCCGAAAAAAACGAATTGACTTACGTACTGTTTCCATAGGATAGTGGCTAACATGCTGTTACTTTTTTGTTATTTTATTTTATTTTCTATTGGTCATACCTGGATTCTGATTGGACTAAACGACTCGTCTTTAGATGCTGTAGCAAATGGCATATAATGTCAAAACCGCCAAAAAATGACATACGTGGTGTTAGAACTTAATGACGATTGGTTAAGGACGATTGGTGACTGTTATTTTTTTCTATATTTCCGGAAGGAAACGTTCCGATTTCTTATTTTTTAAACAGCTTTTTTCAGTTTACAAGTACTTGTTAAAATATAAATCACCCAGGATCCGTTGACGCATCCACTGTTGTTTAGGAAAACATTGATTTACGGCCCGGAATCTCGGATAGGCGTGTTTTTTGTTTGTATGTTTTTGTAGGGTTGAGTACTTTACAAGGATGGGGAATAATACATGAAGAAGATTAATGGGACACGGCTTCGCGGCTGACGGATTCAAAACTGTTTTAATAAATTGGTTGTTCTTATTTTACGATCCTCGAAAGGTTTCCTTTAAATTACCTCGAGGCTGTCAAACTTATTATTTGCGTATGTCTATTTCTTAATTATCAATAATTTAAACGATTTGCCTTTTTCATAAATCATTATTATATCCTGTTGAAAGGCGCTAAATATTTATGTTTTAATGCTCGCTTAGGTTACTTATTGCAGATCTTCAAAGACAACGAAGCATCTTTTATCTTTGTGTAAGTAGTTTCAAATCTATTCATATGAAACAAAGTGGGTTTGTAACACTTTAACTCGAGGCCTGTTGGACCGATTTGCATAGTTTCTGATTAGTTGATTTAGCCTCCGCCTAGCATAGAAAAATAAAGTGGAAAAAAATTAAAAAGCCGGAGAATGGCTTTTTTAAACAGTTTCTGGGTTTTATAACTGTCTAACGAGACGGGATCGACATTGTTGCTGGGTTTTAAACATTAGTATTTAATAAACTGTCACAGTTCAAAACGACGTCTGTTGGGACAGTTAGTAATATATAAAAGGTTATGAAGAGTTTGATGAGCAGTGTCACTATACTCGATGTAGGATACCAATATACGCCACAGTTATACATAAAGTTGACCGAGGAGCTTTGCTTCACGCTTCTTGTGGCCCTGGACAAAAAACTGGTCTGAGACGAACAGTCGGGATTTAGTGGGTATTCCCTTGTGTCGCCTACATAGGCGCATCCCACACACAGCCTGCACCGTCCGCAGCTGCTAGATAGTGCCCAAATGCATTTCCTGACAAAAAAAGAGCTTTGAGTCCAGGAGGTATTTCAGTTATTTCAATCTAGATCAGAATCAGAAATATTTTTATTTACATAGACCTGTTACAAGTGCTTTTTAAGCTGCGATGCTGGAAGAAAAACTACGACTGCCGTTCGGTAATAACGAGTCAAACTTGATATTCGGCGTTTAGATTACCCCGCAAGTGCTTGTTCTTCCTATGAAAGTAGCAAAAAATAGGCAGATATCTGTTTCATAAAATGAAATAAAAAAGTTGCACGTTGTAGAGCTGTCCAAAAAAACAAGTTGAAGTACTATTATTTTGTTCGATTTGATATTCATTAAAGAATATAAAGTGTGTTCCGTATTATCCACATACACTGTGAATACATTCCAGTAGTCGAAAAATTTTGAATGAGTTGTTAAAGTTGTTTATGAAAGTTGGCTCGTAGAAGTTTGTTTCTTGAAGATCTTTTCCTTGAAATTGACTATTTTCTGTTTGCTTAGCATTCATTATGAATACGCAGACTTGAATATTAAGCAGTTTATAGAATTTACCAGCAACATATTTTTGGGCATCTGAAAGTTATTTTACTGTAAGTTGACTTTTACTCCGGTGAGGAAAAACACTAATAAAAAGCCTATGTAAGCTACCTGGAATATATGATAGCTGGAAATCGCACCTTAAAGCGTTGAGTTCGAATGAATGACGATTGACTACATAACAAACTAACAAAAATAAATAGACTTGTTACAAAGTACTTTCAAATCGTCAAATGTAATCAACAAAATATATTTAATAATAGACATGAATACCATAATATAAACTGTATTCATTATAACATACTGTACCTAAATAAATGTGACGCTACCACTGGAACGGAAAGTTGTTCCGTGCTGAGAAGAACCAGCAAGAAACTCAGCAGTTGCGCGTCGTTGATCAACATGATGTGCAACATGTTGTGAAACATGTCGCACTTCAAATGTTGCCAAGTGGATACGAGGGTTTATGGTCACTCCAAGCAACTTTGCAATCTTGTCCTGCCTTAGGAAAACACACTAGAGTACATATTGGAAAAATGGCGCATTAAGACAATATTTCGACAGTACGTGTTAGGTTCCACGATAGCTCTGGATGTATGTATAGGGCTGGTTTGTCCGTCCTATTTCTCCAATGGATGTCTGAGCAAAATAAGGGAGACACTCACCTTTCCGCCGCCGCCGCCGCCGAATATGTCCCGTGCACGTCAGTTATCAGGTTATACCGATCGGGATCAAGATTCACAATTCACAGTTTATGATAACAAATATATGATAGCTGAAGCCATGCCGAGTAATTTGTCATCTCGTCAACCCAACTGACAGACTCCCCTGTAGACAAGTGCGATACGGCGTAAGACTGCCAGTATTGGTGTCTCCACAGATAATGCCCAGACAGTACGTCAATTACTCCTTGACGACTTATAATAAGTACAAACATATTTTACATAATTAAACTATACTCCGCACGCCGAATGATGATCCCTATGACAGTTCGTTGGCGCTTAACTTTATACTGACGTCCTGTCACAACAAATCCTTTAGAGGTCCATTAAAAAATCGAAAAAATCATAATTGTGTACATTTTCAACTTATAAAAATGAATATTAAGAAATTATTACGTAATGTTCGTAAATAATGGAAAAAAACTCAATGCGAATGTACATGGTACGTGCTGCAAAAGTTACGTCGTCAAGCTGTTATCGACTAAGAAGGGACACATCGATAAACTAAATATCGATAATTAGTTGTAAAAATTTAACAAATGCTTTAAGTTTGTATTTTATTTATATCAATTTGAATCTGATACAGGGTCAAGCGGATCTTCAAAATCTGAGTCTGAACTGCAGCTATCCGTGACGTTCAATATTAACGTTTGGTCAATGATATTGTCGTATTGTACATCTCGATCCCAGTCTTGTAAACAAATTTTCTTCGTTCTTTCGACCACTTTTCGTATTATTCAAATTGTGCAATTTAAATAAAAATTAAAGAATAGTAAAATAAAATAAGACTCTTACTTTTTATCTACTGTTTTATATTCAACAATGTGCGTAAGCTTTTTTTCAAAATTAATAGATATTGCTTATTATGTTGAATGACCGGGCTGAAAGACAAGGCATTTGCCTAAAAAAATAATATTTTATCGAAATTGTTTGAAATTGTTTCGCATCACTAATACAGCTGTCAGTTGAAACGTCATAGGGATCATCATTCGTCGTGCGAACTATAGATGCAAATGAAATCAAATGAAATACTTCTATGGCTCTATGCAGACTGCAGACATTTAGTCTTATCTCGAATTCTCGAGCAGTGTTCCGACGATCGACAATCTTGTCTGGAAGAGTTTGTACCCTTTTTCGTGCTCCTACGACTATACAATTTAAATTTTTCCTCATTTAACAAAATACACATAACATACACTCAAGACTATGTCTCAAACGTGATAGTCAAAAGCTTACGCCGGTCGATTTTGAACCAAACGTGGTAAGTGGCGAGTCTAACGCCGTTACCCAGATAACATGCGGTTTCATCGGTGTTTTCCATCACCGGAAAGCTATTCACAAATTGTACAATGAACAGAAAGTAGGGTTCCTTACCAGACTTGAACTCGGATTCACACGGCTTCCAAGCCAGAGCCAGAGTGTTTAACCACTTGGCCATGACGCTATCTCAATTAATGTTGTTAACATTTTGCTTTTATAACAAAATGAGATGGACAATTAAGGTATCAAACTGTCAGGATGCCTTTTACTTCCAGTCTCGTGGACGTCACAACCTCCACCACGACTGAAAACAAATTAATGAAACTGAAAAATAAAAAATATATTCTAGCTGTACTTGCAAGTTTAAATTTTAATTTCGTTCAGCATGTCTGCCCAACTTTCATATTTGATTCAGTCCTACCTATACCATCTAATTTACATATTTCTATAATTATCAAATCTCAGTATAGGTGTGTTTTTTTACATTATTTATCTCTCCGACCTTATTGTTTATAATGTGATAAGTAACTATCAATAAAACAATCTAGCAAGTCTCAAGAATGTGATTTTTATTACATAACTCTACTGTGGCGAGTACCGATCCTCCCTGGCCCCCTATAGGCAAAGGACAGTGAGGAACCACCGTCACAAAACTCTCAAAAACTGCGTTGAGATGTCATAAACCTATAAGTACGAGAAAGGGCGAGTGACGTAGAAGACCAGGAGGGCGATTCGCGATCTATCGGTGAAATACCGCATTCGAACGAATCCCGAACTCGAGCTGGAGTTTCGATATTATAAAACGCAATTCACAACGGCATTTTATTCGGATTCGGTTCGAGACCACAGATTTTAAAGAATATTTTAGTGTTACTAGCTCTGTTTTAAAAGATATTTCTGAAAAAAATAAAAATATGTAGGTACTCATGTCAGCGCCCTCAAAGCCAATAGACTCCTAATGACAGGCGAGAGGCTATGGTCATAAAGTCAGATTATTACGTCGGAATCCCCAATCTACCACCCAGTGAGTTTCTACCGTTTCCGTAAGCTGTCAAGCGACAACGTCACTGATTGGACAATAAGCGTATTGACCAATCAGTGAAATTGCCCTCTCCTCAGGTAGAATCCTCCACACGCTGAATTTCATACAAGAAATCAAACATCATGCGTGTAGTGGCTGAAAAATCGATGACTCATGTATTTACGCGAAGTTAAGTGTGTATCATATCTAAATTATTATTTTCTTATTGACCTCCAATTATCATTTAAACTTCATTATGATTATGAAATAGCTTACAACCACTAGTGCCAACTAGTGTAACGGATTTCTCCTCCCTTAGATTTATTTGATTAGAGTCTAAAAATTAAAAGATAGTATTTTCACATCTAACGAATTTTTAAGTAGAAATGATATTAAAAGACATTGTGCAAATTCCTGCCATTTTGGCAATGGCATAGATTGTAGGTCGACGAAATATAAAAGTAGCCGAATTTGGCAGATTTGAAAATATAGACTTCAACATTGTAATTTTCAGCGCATAGTATAGCATCTGCAGAATACCAGTCATCGTGACGGGCTCTGCCGACACTGCATCGTACTTGCTGAGCGGAGACCATTTTGCTACATCCCTATTTGTAAGGTGGTTAAGTTATTTTTGTTTTTCTTGTGTTTCTTTTTGTTTTGTGGTACCAAATACATTTTTTAAAATCTATTCTATTCTTTGAGTATAGTAAATTGAGCACAAACAAAAAACAATTTATCTGCATCCTTTGATTTAACTTAAAAGAAAAAGCTGCGGCCTCTGCCTATGCGTGCTATAAAATCGGGTCCAAAGGACCTGTTGCGTTCAAGCTCATAAGACAGTGACTACGGCTACTGTACGTGCGCGTCAATCATACGTCATTGTGAGTAAGCATGTCCCAGTTTTCAAATAAGCGAAATAAAAACGTAAAGTGCATCTTCCTCTTTTTGTTTTAATCAAAGTTTGCTATAAGTTTTGAGCAAAAGAACTTATTGACCTGTAAAATTCATTGCTAGGCAGGCTCTTTTCGAAAGCGTGTTCGAATTGAGTTTTATATGTTGGGACAAAATAGTGTGGTTAGATACTATGTGCTGCGGAGTTAGTGACTTAATAACGACTACCTTAGGTTTGATTTTCAATAAATCTGGTAACTTACAAGGTACAGTTTAGTGTATTTTTATTTCCTTAAACGGTAACACTGGATATTGAGATTCAGTAACTATAAAGAACGTCACTTGCACACCGAGAGTGACGTCATAACGTTAGGTTACACTTTCTGAACGCAATTGACAACACACTCGTCATTGACAAGAATTACGAGAATGGCCGAACATTTCTCCTTCTTTTGTAGATAATGAATCGACTGGTACAGACCACTCGATATGGACAAAACGTAATGAAAAAACTAATTAAATTAGGAAAATATGATTGTTTCAATAACTTATTAATCGATTGTAACTCTATAATTTTTATATGTATAACATAAACGGCCTATATACGTCCCACTGCTGGGCACAGGCCTCACCTCAACTATGAGCTGAAACAAGCCATTCTCCAACAAGCGGGCTCAGTGTGGATTGTTGGAGAGGTGTAATGTTAATGAGCAACTTTAATGTCAGATGTCATCAAACCGCCCCAAGGCCCTTGACTAGGCTTAACGACTGACATCTAGCGACGTCCGGGACCGGGACCAACTGCTTAACGTGCCTACCGAAGCAAGGAAATGCCTGAAATACACATCACTAAATTTCGGTCAGGGTGGTCAGCCATCCCATTTCCGACCCGGGGTGTATTGCTTTACAACAGCGATCGTCGCCGATCACTGTCACAATTGCGTCACGGGCACCTTCCTCCTTTATATGCATGAATGAGTATAAATGGGCCAAAGAAATGAAAAGAAAGGTTAATTTTACTGGCACAATACCTACCTTTTACCAGGTTTCAAGTTTGCGTATCTACACTAACTAGGGCCTCTTAGGTTGTCTAGAGGTAGGTTGTTTGAGAAATTCGAGCTTTTGGTGACTTAAACCAGCCTGAGCAAAGTCACAGTAGTTAAAGAATATGGCGAATATGTATCGTAGATCGCCTGTATTATAGAGAAGCCTTTTTTTGACGGGGTGAATGCTTTCCATCCCGCCCATGGCGGGGGTGAGGCCTTGGACTCGCCTGCTAATATTCAGAATACCTAGTAAGCCGACGCACAAAAAATGCCTTATAATACTACGTTTAACAACGATACTATGTATTTATGAGCTACGTGGCCCAGTGGCTAAACACTCTGACTCGGATCCCGATTGTCCAGAGAACTGACTGGCCGGAACATCTTCTTTGTGTTCTTTGTACAATTTGCGGCTGGCTCTCCGGTGATGGATAACAACTATAAAAAACCAAAGCAACCCGTTGGGTTCAAACTTTATTGGCAAAATGTGGGCTTCTGAATGTTCCGTTCATCATGACGGCAACAATCAGTGTGCCTCTGACTACCTCGCCTGGGAAAATGGTCGTGATGTATGTTATGACTATGAATGGTATCGCAAATAAAACAAATTAAAAATATCCCCTAATAAAACGTTATATTTATGTCTGTTTCCCACTGATGCCGATAAGTAAGTATTGTTCTGTGTTTCACTTCATAGCGTTTTTTCAGGGCACATGTGTACATAAGCAGTATTGTTTTTATTGAACAACACTATTTGTGTTTGATTTGCTAGAGGAAGCAAAGAACCATTAAGTTACGTTTCGGGTGCTTTTCTTTCACACATACAAGCAGTCTATCCCAAGTTTGAATGTCATCATAAGTTTCCATTCTGAAAAAAAGTCATCCAATTATATGTGGGAAAATAAATAAAACGAAGGCTCTTGAATTTAAGGTTTATTTAATTTGGTAATTTAAAGGCTATTTAATTTATAATTTAAGTTTAATTATCATGTAAATAAATTTACTATAGTAACATAATAATTATTTAAGTATTTAATCAGCCATAATAACTACTTATTTAAGTATTTAATCAGCCATAATAATACTACATTAGGTAGATTGTAGAAGTAACATTGATTTACCTGACGAGCTCTGTCGAGGTCCGCAGTCGATCAACAACTGACTGTCTCTGCGCAGTACAAGCGCTTTTATACCTGCTCGGCAGGTAGCACGACCGGTCGGGAGCGGCGTGGGGAGACCACGTGTTGTTTTTAATCGTTTACAATTGCAAGTGGTGTATAGTTTTCGCATATAGTTTTAACAAATAATATTATTCTATTAATTTACTACTTAATATAATTATTTATTTACTTAAAAAATGATTAATCTCCCACACGGCCATACTGACGAGCAGCCAATATAGACAGGCTCGCGAATTACACTTTTAACATATTTCTGTTACTTATTATTACTTTTACATTTATTTTATACTTACGAACTAGTTCGAACATTTCAATGAACAATTAGTTCGTGTATGGCCTCGGTAAATGCCGAATTTTACGGCTCAGCCTTTAAAAATATGCCTCGGTAAAAGCCATTAAATGGCACGGCATAAAGAAACTGCCTCGGTAAAAGCCATTAAATGGCACGGCAAAAGGGAAACTGCCTCGGTAAAAGCCATTAAATGGCACGGCAAAAGGAAACTGCCTCGGTAAAAGCCATTAAATGGCACGGCAAAAGGAAACGGCCTCGGTAAAAAACGCCTCATGGGCACGGCCAAAGATGAAGCTCATTACTCTGCATACACCCAATCATCTGGCCAGGAATTATGGAGTATACAGAGCGATAAGCGGTGTAAGTAAACATTTTGAAAACAGGAATAAATCCTTATTCGTTTTCTTTTTCCAATGATTCGTGAAGTTCACAACCCATCTCTGGTGAGACAAGTCTCAAATTATCATGAGAGACATACAATTCATTTCCAGTACCATGCATTCTGACAGTGTATCGTTCATTTTCCATTACTTTTGTGATAACACATGGACCTTTAAACTTGCTATCAAGTTTGGTAATGCATCGCGGATTTTGTTTCACCAAAACAGAATCACCGATTTTGAACGGAACAACTTTCGCCTTGTCTTTGTCAAACTGTGCCTTTTGTTGTAACGCACGGTCATCCATTTTTTGTTTTGCTACTGCTCTACAAGCATCCAAGTCTAAACGTTCAACATCAGTGACAAGAGCAGAGATAGCGGGAGGTGATCGATTGCAACCGAGGAGGAGCTGGAATGGAGTTTGTCCCGTACTTTTGTTGAATGTACTATTTATTGCTAATTGGACTTCACCAACCGCATCCTTCCAGCCTCTCCCTGAGGTATTTTCGACGACCGTGAAGCAATCTGTCAGAACCTTCATAAGTCTTTCGACCTGGCCATTTGCACGACTGACACCACTAGCTATAAAATGAAGTTCAATGGACCATTTGTCGCAAAAGATTCGCAATTCCTTGCCAGTGTATGATGCCGCCTGATCACATATTATCCTCTTAGGAGTACCAAAAATATATATTAGATCCTTCAAACTATTAACTGTGGCAGCTGCTGTAAGATTCATGACAGGTTTTATCAAACAATATTTTGAAAAAGCATCAATGAATACCACGGCGTACTGTTTCTTCAGTTTACTGCCACTCAATTTCCCTGTAGTATCCATGTGCACCGTATGAAAAGGCACTGGAGATTTGTCAATGGGGTGTAAAGATATTTGACGGGAGCCTGATTGACTTTTGTTAATTTTGCAAATGAGACAATTTTCAACATACTTGCGGATATTTTTAGTTATATTTGGGAACCAAAACTGCTCTCGGATTTTCTCTAAGGTTTTTTCCCAACCTAAGTGTTTTAGAGAATCGTGGTACGTTTGTATTATTTGCCACCTATAGCTTTTGGGTACGAATAAAGATTTCTTTATTTTATTGTCTTTGGTAGAAAAAATTCTATAGAGCAAACCATTTTGGATTTCGTAGCTGGAGGCTATACTTTTATCAATTGTTCCGTTTTGAATAGAATCTAATATTGCTTTGGTTTCGGAATCATTTTGTTGCTCAACCTCTAACCAATCGGTGTAATTTAAAACGTTATTTATATTGAGAGTTACCGGATTTCTACTCAAAAAGTCGACATGGGGTATACGGTCACCTCTACGATACTCAATTCCAAAGTTGAATGACTGCAAAAATGCCCACCATCGATGGACACGGGGAAGCAATTCCTTTTTATTACGGGATGCTTTTAAAGAATTGCAGTCTGTTATGAGTTCAAATCTTCTGCCAAATAGGTAATGCCTGAAATGCTTGATAGCTTTAACAACTGCCAAAGTTTCAAGCTCATATGAATGGTATCTTTTCTCAGTGTCGGTGGTGCGGGCGCTAAAGTATTCTACAACTTTGAATTGTTTGTCATGTTCCTGAAGGAGCACTGCGCCAAATCCAGTGGAACTAGCATCCGTGTGAAGCTCTATGGGTTTTGAGGGATCAAACAACGCTAATGTTGGTTCAGAGGAAAGATAATGGATTACCTTGTTCCTGGCGATATCATGATCAGGAGTCCAGTTCCATTTGGTGTCAGCTCTAGTCAGGTTGTATAATGGGCTCATAATTTGAGAGAAATTTGGGATGAACTTCCTAAAATAACCTGCTAACCCATTAAACTGTCGAACCTGTTTAACCGTCGTGGGGATAGGGGAATTAATTAGAGCTTGTACTTTTCCAGGGCTTGGTCTGACAGAACTATTTGAGATAATACGGCCTAAGTATTCGATTTCTGTTTTGAGGAACTTGCATTTTTTCAAATTCAAAGAGAACCCGGCTTCTTTTAGACGATTTAAAACTTTGTTTAAGTTCTCAAGACCCTCTTCAACGGTGTTGGAAAAAATGATTACGTCATCAACATAGATAAGTACGAACACGTCGACGTATGGTTTAAGAGCTGCATTTATGGCTCGTTGGAAGACCGACGGAGCATTACACAACCCAAAAGGCATCCGCAAAAATTCATACTGCCCGTCTGGTGTGACGAAGGCAGTCTTTTCGATTGAATCTGGAGCTATTGGAATTTGGTGAAAACCTGCTGCCATATCTAATACGCTGAAATATTTAGCATTGACAAGCTTACCAATTTGATCATCGATCAACGGGAGAGGGAAGTTGTCTCTGACAGTATTAGCATTTAATTCTCTAAAATCGACGCAGAGTCGATCACTGCCGTCCTTTTTGCGGACTAATAGTATGGGACTAGAAAAAGGGGACTTGCTGTCCTGGATGATACCATTGTTTTTTAAATCTTGTATGATTTTTCTGACATTTTCTTGTTCAATGGGAGCAAGGCGGTAGGGACGCCTCTGAACAGTCTTATCAGGATTTTTCAGTCGGATAGATAACTCTCCAGTGTTGACTTTAGTGACAGCATTACCGGATGTAAAAAGATCACTATTGGCGTTTAATAAAATTAGCAATTGATCTTTTGTTTTCGGGTCCACATCAGTATCAGTGTGTAAAGTCAGATCAATCTTCTCAACGAAATTGATATTATAGCTACTTCTAGTAATTTCCGTTTTAGTTTTTGAAAAAACTACTTGTATGCCGGAAATATCAAAAAGATTTTCACCTAGTAAAATGTCGTATTGGATGTAGTGGTCTGGTACTAGTACAAATTCAAGCTCCAAATTTAGGTCACCAATGCAGATCAAACAAGTCTTCTTTCGAGATGAACAAAATGAATTTTCCCCAACTCCACGCAAATGAGTAGTTTTAAAAGATATTTTACCACTGATAGCGTCTCCTACACTTTCACGCATTAAAGAGCACTCAGCGCCACTATCCACAAGGCATAAAAATTCACGATCGTCAATTTTTGCAATCATGGAACGGTTATTATTCACTACTAAGGAGTTAATTGATTTTGATGGTGTTGGTTTATTACCTTGTCGCTTAAAACAGTTTTCAAATTTATGACCTGGTCTATGACAAAAACTACAAACGGGGAGTGGTCGCGTGTTTGTGTCTTTTTTTTGAGATTGAGGATTTGGTTGAGTACTTTGCGGTGATCTCAGTTCGTTGGTGGAACTTCCAGAGATGGGGTTATTGTTTTTATTTGAAAGGGATCGACAGTCCCTTTGTAAATGACCCAGCTTAAAACATATTTGGCAACGCCTCAGCTTGAAATCAGAAGGATTGAATTTCATTTTCTTCGGAGAAACACCATAACCACGATCAGCATCAAGCACTGGATGTTTACGTTTATAGGAATTCAGGCTTTGTATTAATTGAGGTAAGTTTTTAGGTGTCAGCCGTAACAAATCCGATCGAATACGAAAGTCCGACATACCTGATATCACGGCCTCCACCAAATGCGATTCAGTCACCTCCACACCAACCGCTTTTTTCGCTAACTCCCATTTGCGAGTGGCATACTCTGCCAGGCTGCTCGCCTTATCGCTGGTGAACTCCATGAACGCAGTCAAATCGTCGTAGTATCTGGTTTCGTCTGCAAATGTTTGGGTTAAATTAGCTTTTAGCTCCGTCCAGTTCGTTATTACAGAGTAGTTTCTTCGAGCCCAATCAGCAGCGCGGCCTTTCAGGTTCCTTCTAGCTAAATTTAGCGTTTCACGTTCATTCAGTTGGTACTCTGATTGCAACTCTTCTACGTGGCGACACCACATTTTAACAGTGTCGGTACGATCGTCGGGATCAAATGAAGGTAGATAAATGTGTTCAAGATTCCTTGGTCTGGGCAAGGGTTGCATAACTTGCGGCGTGGGAAAAGGGTTTGCATTTTGAAGAATTGTGGTCATCATTTCCTTCATCATGGTCTTCATAAAATCAAACGGAACAAAGTTACCGCCACTGGTGGCTGATCCACAAGAGTTTGATGTGGAAGCGCCTGCCTGACTGTTACTACTGTCAAAAGTGACGTTCGCATCGGCACGCAGCTGATGCTGATGCACGGGTTGCCCAATAATTGGCGAAACAGGCTGATCGCGGAGAAGGCCAGGTTCAGGTGCCTCAACAACCACAGCTGGATTTTCAGGTAGTTGATTCTGACTTGACATTGTAGCTTCGTTAGCGTTTCTGAAACTCAAAGAAAAATATAAGTTTGAGTAAAACCCTTTTAATTAGATCATATCCCACTTCTGATGTGGGAAAATAAATAAAACGAAGGCTCTTGAATTTAAGGTTTATTTAATTTGGTAATTTAAAGGCTATTTAATTTATAATTTAAGTTTAATTATCATGTAAATAAATTTACTATAGTAACATAATAATTATTTAAGTATTTAATCAGCCATAATAACTACTTATTTAAGTATTTAATCAGCCATAATAATACTACATTAGGTAGATTGTAGAAGTAACATTGATTTACCTGACGAGCTCTGTCGAGGTCCGCAGTCGATCAACAACTGACTGTCTCTGCGCAGTACAAGCGCTTTTATACCTGCTCGGCAGGTAGCACGACCGGTCGGGAGCGGCGTGGGGAGACCACGTGTTGTTTTTAATCGTTTACAATTGCAAGTGGTGTATAGTTTTCGCATATAGTTTTAACAAATAATATTATTCTATTAATTTACTACTTAATATAATTATTTATTTACTTAAAAAATGATTAATCTCCCACATATAAGCTATTAATCTTTCTCAGGCAATAAGTAGACACAACAAAACACAGGATGTACGGCAAAATGATTAACACGGTTATGAATTTTATTATTTCAATTGTTGTTTAGGTTCAAGCCTTTACGCTCTTTAGTCATACGACAAAAAATAGCTGAAATCTTGTTTTGTAAATTATTTACCTGAAAAAACGTGTGTTCCTATTTCGTTTGCCGACTTATTTTACCCATAAAGCGGCCCTCGTATTAATTTCATTTAGTTTGTATGGGACTAGGCAAGTAAAATGTTACGATGAATTCAAATGTACTTATTAACTGGAACTGCCACTTTTTCCATCCAAAATGTTATTTATTTTTTCACAAAGTAAATAAATTGAACCTATAAATAAAGGCAAATTAAAGTACACGCAAGTGCGAATGTCAGTTTGACATACCTACTAATCGTCATAAAATCGTATGCAAAACTCGATAGCCAATACCATAAACAAGTCAATACCCAGAGGAACCACAGACTATTTTTGCCTCCTGTTAAAAAAAGGTTTTGTTTCATCATGAAAATCATCATCAGTTGCTGATTCAGGCGATATTTGCCCATGAAGACTCCTACGGAACAGCAAAATGGATTAGACGCATCTCGCAAATACATAGATATTTTAAAATGCGTCTGCGAGATAGCGCCAAATTCTCATTTCGCAGAACGTTGTCATAATGCGATTAAGCCTTACATTAAGAAGCTGGAATATTAAGTAACAAGCGGCAAACTTTGGAAAGAATATTATTTGTATACGATAGTTAATTTCAAACTTTTAGATAAGTTTGTCATAATCGATTCTGTGGTTTCACAGACCGAAGGTAGAAGATATGACTGTAAATACCAGTCAGGGAATTCAAGGAATTAAAGGATCAATTGGGTTTTATTGGAAAAAATGATTGTTATACAAATTGGTTACCTTACAGTCAACTAATTTAATATTTGATGATTTAATCATTTCATTGATAAATCTAAATAGGTAGCTGGATGGCAAGTTTTTTGCGGTGCAATTTTTGAAATTCAGTTTAATAGTTTTTTGATTTAATATGGTTGATAACAGATGTCACTTCAACTCCGTTGATAAAAGCACACATGGCTCAAACGTCAGAGTAAGCATGGGATATACCTAGACATTAGTCAATTTATCAACAGATGTCACTAACCATGTGAATCGCGGAAATTTCTTTCAACAAATAATTCTCAATAATTGTTATATCTAGTGCATCCAATTTGTTTACTACCATCTAACTCACTAGAAGATTCCAAGATCACATCACATCACACATCATCACACAGAATTTGGTATTTTTCTGAAAATGTCTCGGCAGTTTTCCCAATTCATACAATTTATATTCTTATTCTTCGATCCTATTATTGGAATGCAGCAAATTTTCTGTATTTGCAAAGGTTATACTACATGCACCCTACACATCCGCCGAAAAATCAAAAATAAAATAATAATAAGTAAATAAATAATACAAACGTTAGAAAAGGTGACAGAATAGCGTTTCCAAGTGCTAGTTCAGACAGAGCGATTAGTGGCAAATTGAAAAGGACGGAGCTAGAAGGAAAGAGGTATTCTTCTAGCTCCATCCTTTTCAACTCGCACGGTTGTCGCTAGGTTTGAACTAGCACGCACTGTAACTAGGGTAACCGCCGCAATGACGTCATGGTTCGACTGGATAATTTCTCCGGTGATCCTAAATTGAAAAATTAAGATACCGACCGAAGTCAACCGCTTCGGTCGGCAAATGAGATCTCGAAGGATCCTGAATCGCTGCCCAGGTGATAAAGTTTATATAAATCGGTAAAACTACACTGTGGAAAAGAAGCATACCTATTTTAAAATTAAGTAGGTTTCGTTGTAATCACGTATGTCACGATACTGTACTGTACTGGAACCATTTCCGATATAGCTCAATAACAGAAAGTGTATTTATGGCCAACTATTAATGGGCTCAATTTTTCATTACGGCGCTCTTCCGATGTCCGGTGTGCATGTGAATCACATTAACGACGCGCGAGCTTTTAACGCTTCCGCAAATTCCGACCCATTTGAACTCCGATGCAATTTTTGGCTAGCTTGTTGACTGTGACGAATGATAGGTAGTGAATGTAGTGATCACGCCTTTGTTTTACGCAGAGGCCTTTACACAGTGTCCCGCTCCGTAAATAGGAGAGCGGGGGAGTGTGGGGGTCACCACCCCACTAAACTCCGCGGATGTCATCTTCTGCGCGGTACCAAGAATCCCCGAGGACCCCCATGAAAGACCCTACCAGTAGACACCTAGTGCGCTGTGCTGGCAACCTAGCTCCTCACGAGTGGAGTTATGCCTCCCCTCATACACCCGCCGGCGTTCAAGGCAGTGCGAGGCCCCCCGCACTCCACAGGTTTACCTGTGCACACAGTCTGCACCGTGTGCACTCCTGGCGACCCCGGGGCCTTTAGTCGCACCTTATGACAAGCTTGACTGAATTCTAACACCCTGAACCTACATTTGTCTTCCATGTATTTTTGCCTATTAAAAATTAGTTCATATTAGTTTAGGCTCTTTGCTCAAGAAAGATTTTGCTCATAAATAATTATTATCCGTGTGTTCATTTTACGCTGTTCATTCTCATGCAATATCTTTTGCTGCTTAATTCCTCCGGGCTCAAGCAAATTCCAGTTCATAAAGAACAAATGAACAAATTCATTAAGCTCTGTCTGTAGGAGACTGATTTCAAAGAATTTCCCCGTAAACAAAAGATTGTTTTCCATGAACTCACCGGGAACCTGCCATCACGCAGACCTTAAACTTCTAAACCGTCTAATTTTGTGAAAATTCAATGAAACCTCTTTACGGGTTTGGCAAGAAAATATTTCAGTGGGTTTTTGCCTACATTTACAATAATAAATGTTTTTATATTGATTTGAAGTGAGGCTTGAAAATTATTTAAATATTTCAGTTTTGTTTTTCCCTTTACGTTTATTGGACTGGCTCGTAACGCCAAAAAGGCTGAATTTCCATTTCTCATTTTTTGCTGTGCTAGGGTTTTTTTATTGAACTTCATAGTTTTGTTTAAAGTAACATATTTTTCTAGGTCGGACTATGTTTGTGGTTAGATCACGGTATAAATTGTTCTAGGTATTTATTTTATCGTAAAAATAGCATCACATTCAGTTAAAGGGTGAATAAATACACTTTCTATTAAGCACAGCTCGGGGTTGAGAGGTTTTCAATTCTTCGTTGTGATTTCTCGTCTGACATGGGTATCGACTTGTCACGTGTGATGTGGAGTTGCGAGAATACCCAGCCAATCCTTCTCACGAAATTTAACGTTCAATAAAAAACATCAAAGGTAGATTTCAAATCGTGTTCAATGTAACATCAGGTCATTTTAGGGTTGCCAATTTTATTCATCAGAAATAAAATATATTCAGGGTTATGAAGGATATTTATTTCAACAGTATTTTAGTAAGATGAACAGCATTGTTTTTTTGCTTATTGTTTTAATTACATATTGTTTACAGCTTTTCGCACTTTCATACATAATAATGAATCATTTGCACATTTTGATGCTGAAAACAGTATTTTGTAAACAGTGAAAAGTATAATTTGGCGAAAAACAGTAGATTTACTTAAAACAGTATGATTGGTAACCCTAGTTCACCTTTGATTTTAGAGAGGCCAGTTGGGCAATGATATAATTATATTGTGGCTATGCGTTGAATGGGCAGGTACTGTCAGTTTGATGTTAAAAGAGAGCAGTGAAGTGCTTAATACATCTTTTAAATTGCTCATGAATCTTTACATCGAATCGAATTAGACATTTTCATGGGAGTTTTTGATCTAAACAACCTTAAAAGTTGAGTTTTTGATCTAAACAACCTTAAAAGCTTGAGTTTACCGGCAGGTCTCTTTTTAAATTCATTTGCCAAAATTTAATTCTCTAAAGGTTCAGTTCAGCACAACGGTTGTTTGTTGAAAATGCTCATTTCAGGAACTAATGATCTGAATCGTTTCTTTTTGTAAAGTTCATTTATTTATCTATGTCAGAAGCATCAATGAAAAATGTTTTTATATTAGGTACTAGTCATCATCATCATATCAGCCGAACGACGCCCACTGCTGGGCATAGGCCTCCCCCAAAGATCTCCACAACGATCGGTCCTGCGCTGTCCGCATCCAGCGGCTTCCCGCGACCTTGACCAGTAAACCAGTAGGTACTAGTAAAGTGCGATTATTAATAGATACTAAGTAAAGTATGTATAAAGTACGCGGACGAAGGCACAGGCTAAAGCTGGTCACAACATACGAATCTTTAAAGTGCTTGGTCAAACAACACTGTAGCGTACTCAGGTACCTACTAAGTTATACCTACCCTACCCCTGCATATGGTTGAAAGAGACTGAATAATTTAGATGAAACTTCCCCTCGCTTCAAAGCGGACGTATTCTAAACTTTTTCGTCCTTTTATATTTCTCTTTCAGCAATTGCAAAGCGTATTTTGAAATCATTTAAAATCCTAATGAAAAGTTGGAAGTTACTAAATGGATTAACTTTTTTTTACAGATAGCCAAATTGAACAAATCTGGTCAGAGTCGCGGGATGCTGCTGGATGCGGACTGCGCAGAAACGATCGCTGTAGAGATCTTTCTGGGAAGCCTATGCTCAGCAGTGAGCGTCGTTTGGCTGATATGATGATGATGACACTAACTGTCGCCGTCATGTTGAAAGCTCACAAACTAGGTTTGAATCTAACGCAGCAAAACCGAGTTTCCGTGAATATCTTCTTTCTTCACTTTCCATATTTTTTTGTTATTTTTATCAATTCGAACTCTCCTTTCATATTTCACTTATTTTTTTTCAATTTGTAATTGTTTTAATTTACAGATCTTTAGGACCGATTGCAGAGAACTTTCCACACAAACTCAATCAAGCTTAATGCTACTGCCATACGAAATACTTTTGGTTATGGTTGAAGGTGCAAAAATGTATGTACACAGAAACCAAAATTTTATCAAAATCATAAAAGTAAGAAAAATAACTTTAATAGTAATTTACCAACGTGACGGAGTACCTACTAATAATTGGCACACGCGCCGGCTCACCGCGCCTCAAAGTCACGTTACAATCAGCAACTCCAATAGGCATGATGACTGTATTTTTTTTTTGTTTATTATCGAAAGACCTTACATTTATGTAAACAATCCTCAAAGAATCACTTCATCTGGATCAATACCACCAGAGATATCACAATTTGAAATGCACAATTTTTGGACTTGCCCAAAAACGCTCCATACAAAAGCGACAGTGACGTCACTATCGCTGTCACTTTTGTATGGAGCGTTTTTGGGCAAGTCCAAAAATGTGCATTTCAAATTGTGATATCTCTGGTGGTATTGATCCAGATGAAGTGATTCTTTGAGGATTGTTTACATAAATGTAAGGTCTTTCGATAATAAACAAAAAAAAAATACAGTCATCATGCCTATTGAACCAATTAATTTGTTCAAATTAATGACATTGTGACGAGGTGCCCGTGGCGCAGTTGTGACAGTGATCGGCGACGATCGCTGTTGTAAAGCAACAAACGCCGGGTCGGAAATGGGATGGGTGACCACCCCAACCGAAATTTAGTGATATGTATTTCGGGCATCTCCGTGCTTCGGAAGGCACGTTAAGCAGTTGGTCCCGGCTGACGTCGTTAGATGTCAGTCGTTAGGCCCAGACGCCACCAGAGCTGAGCGGAGATGTGCGGCGTCGAGCTGTGTTTTCAACAACCAATGGAATTGCGTTATTCACACATGGAGATGTGGAGATGTGATTCTATTGGTTGTTGAAAACACAGCTCAACGCAGCACATCTCCGCTCAGCTCTGGTGGAGGCTGGGCCTTAAGCCTAGTCGGAGGCCATAGGGCGGTTTGATAACATCTGACATTAAGGTTGCTCACTAAACTTACACCCCTCCGCACTGAGCTCGCTTGTTGGAGTATGGCTAGTAGCAGCGTCCCAGCTGTGGGACGTATATAGGCCGTAAGTGTTATGTGTAAGCAAGGTTGATTACGGTTATAGACATTTATGGCTCAAAAAGAGTACAAAATTAGCCTAGTCGAAGGCCTAAGAGCGGTTTGATAACATCTGACATTAAGGTGGCTCTCTAACCTTACACCCTTCCAACAATCCGCACTGAACCCGCGTGTTGGAGTATGGCTTAATCTACCTCATAGTTGAGGTGAGGCCTGTGCTCAGCAGTGGGACGTATTTAGGCCGTTTATGTATGTAATGACATTGTCATGTCCAAGAACACGAAAACGTACATTGACTCCTTTGTAGCTAGCATTCGCTTTAAAACAGTACTACAATATTTTTCATTACTCATACTCTGAAAGTAGGTCATTACTGACCTGAGAAGCGGGCTGAAAGTAATACTTTTCATCCCTAGGGAGAATCACTTTCAACTGACAGCTGTCAAATTATTAAGAAAAAACTAGTTCTTTTTCACATATCTATTCAACCATGTTCCAACTTTCTATACAGCCACGATCTAAAATTGAAATAACTTAAAGTTAAGTGTTGATTAGAGAATATATATTTTTTAAATAAATTCATTATAATGATTTCTAATATTTACGCGAACACTATACATCGAAATAAAACAACTTTACGGATTCTACTCGCGGTGTTATATTTTCTTTCATTTTCTAACCCGACGTTTCGACTCCTTTACAGCAGCGTTAAACAAAATAGGCGGGAAAGCGGTAATTCGATCTTAATTTTTTTTCTCATTTGTTCTTTAGCTAATTCATGTTTGTATTTTTACTTTCCTCGTATTCGTAATGAAAAGCACAGTGTTTACCTCGGGTTGAAGACTTATTTAGTCCCTCGAACTATTGGCGCCCTCACTTCGTTCCGGGCGCCAAACCCCGTCTCGGGACTAAATAAGTTACTTTCAACCCTAAGGTAACAATGTACTATTGGATGCCAAGTCAGATAGGAGTTAACACATGAACTGGTCGGAATTTAAAATCCCTCTGTATTAATTTGCTGTAAATTACTTATCAAATTTCAACAAATTCGATTATGTATTCTCTATATAGTTTTAAACAAGTGAGCAAAGTTCTTTGTTCTTTATTCAATTTTATGAATTCAAAGAAATTGAATAAAAATATTTATGTAGATAGACGAAAAACACCTGACAATGTTATCTAATTAATTTTATTTATATCTGTGTCTATATAAAATCTAAATAAGAAAGTTTATTCCTCTAGCTTTTTACCGATTAAAGCAAAAATTTTATCATCATCATTAACTTGGGCTAGTCCACAAACAGTTAACTCTTTTAACACTTTTCCTCAACCGCCTCACGCCCTATCCTCAGTTTAACACATCTACCTAATTTGTAAGACATTTAGAGGGTTACCCCCGAATTCACAAACGACAAACATGCTAAGCACGCGCTCACGCTCATGCTGTCCATCATCATCATCATCATCATCAGCATAATGTTGGTCCACTGCGTTGCGTCGGACGTAGGCCTCCCCTTATGCGCGCCATCGCGCCTTTTCTCTAGCTAGACGCATCCATTTCATGCTAGCAGCCTTTCGTAAATCGTCGCTCTATCTAGTCGGATGGACATTGGACAGCATAAGCGTGAGCGCGTGCTTAGCGCTGATTGACGTTCGTGAATTCTGGGTTTAGTCTGTATTTTATTTTATCAGCAAAGATTTGCTTGACAGTGTCAAGAGTCGGCCCCCGCACCAGCAGATGTTTTTGTAAAAACGGATTCGCACATTTCCACCCAAGAACAGATCAGTTTTAGAATTGGTTCTAAATTATAAGCCTCCGACTGTACTTACTCGCCTGATCACTAATGACATAGCATCGAAAATGCCCCGTGTTACAGTACATAATATGCAACGGACGGTACATACACAGTATAAGCAGTAGGTTATCTATGGCCGCTCGCCGAGTTATTAGCCTAGCGTGCACACAGACACGCGGCACAGCCCGTACGTACTGCCGCCACCATATCTCCCCGTATTTTATGCTAGGGTGTGCGTGAAATCGCGTACCGGCACGGCGCGCGACACGCACGCACACATTCAAACTGACAGCGGCACGTTTGTATGTAGATATTTTACTGTTCTCTGTGTACTGTGGTACATATCTCAGGAACACAGCGGCACACGGAAGCATTGTTGCGCGTTCCGGGTAATTGAACCGGGCCATATTTCTGCTACGACGCTGCCGCCGGTTCCACCGTGGACTTAAAAGCAGGATTGAGGTTAGTTTTGACTGCTATTTTATATTTTGTATAAAGTACCTGTGTCTTTAATTATTAAAAAATCCAGGCAACAGCTTTGGTAGGTGGTGTTAACAAAAATATTGTTTATTATCGTGTGTTTGTAGTGCTGGCTTTTTGGCGAAGTCATAGTTTTTGCACAAAACTATTCGCTAACGTTACTTCACACACGTCCCACGGCTGGGCTCAGGTCTCCCAGCGGATTGTTGGAGGCGTGTAAGGTTAGGATAAACTTTACTGACAAATGTTATCAAGCAACTCTAAGGCCACAGGAAAGTCTGCCGTCAGCTGGGACCAACTGCTTACCGCGCGTTCCTAAGCACGTCATTGGCCGAAAATTATATCACTAAATTTCGGTCAAATTGGAGCTACTTACAACCGGCAGCTACAACTTACAATGGATTAATGTTACGACAAAGCTTAGAACATACAATGCCATCACATTAATTTTGTGATTACACCAAGAATTCAGATGCTCACGGCAGCCGTTTCGCGCACCAAGCAATTGAACCAGCTCATATATCTAGGAACTGCGACGCTGCCGTTGATGCGATGAAAGCATTGATGAGTTCTTTTTGTCTGGGAGTTTTGTCTCCTGTTAACATTAACGGTCTTTATACGTCCCACTGCTGGGCACAGGCCTCACCTCAACCATGAGGTGGAATGAGCCATACTCCAACACGCGGGATCAGTGCGGATTGTTGGAGGTGTGTAAGGTTTGTGAGCAACCTTAATGTCAAATGTTATCAAGCCGTCCTAAGGCATCTGACTAAGCTTAACGACCAACTGCTTAACGTGCCTTCCGAAGCACGGAGATGCCTGAAACAAACATCACAAAATTCCGGTCGTCTCCTGTTAAGAAGTTTTTTTTAGCAACTTTAAAACCTGGAACCTATACATAGACACTTCTCTCCCAAGTAAAAAATAACAAATTTAAAAACAGCAATCACTTCTCAATTGCTCTTCTTGATCGCTTTTTGTTGATAAAAAAATGCGATGTTTATAATATCCGAATAATTCACGAAAGCACACTCGCGTGTTCCGGACAATTGAACGAGGCCATATTTTTGCTGCAACGCTGCCTTATTACACAGCACTGTGAAAGTTACTTTAAGGCCCGCCATACACGAACTACTTGAGCTGTTACCCTGTGATCAACATACACGGACTGCTTTTGCAGTCACGAGTCAACAGCTTGAGCTGATAACAGCTCGAGAAGTTAATTTCACTGTTTGTTATTCATTGCGCTTAAATGCGTGTCACAAATGTTCCTGATAAAGAAACGAAGTACCGGCAGAAAGCGTGAGGTAACTGTCCTGGAGCAATCGACAGCTCGAACAGTCAGTGTATACTGTACACTGCTTGACGAAATCTCACCGTCCTGCCAACCGCCCCAACCAGTTGCAACCAATGATATTATAATAAAAAAAAGGTATATAGGTTATGTCAGTACTGATGCGAAGTCGAAAATTTACCACTGGCGTACGTACCTGTTTGCCCGTGTGAACAAGATAATATGGTTATGTGTCTGTGTCGTTCACGCTCTAGTAAGAGCGTAAACGACACAGACACATGTTGCGCAGTGTTGTCTCAAACTATCAACACTGGCAATCCTTTGCTCAAGTGCAGTTATCGTTCTTGATTTCGGGTGCCACTTTTTAAGCACAAGTAAGCATTGGTTGCAACTGTTTAAGCAGTTGGTGTATGTACGCACGTAGAAGTCTGTAGTTCACTTGTGATAGCTTGCAGTCCGTGTATGGCGGGCCTAACCTTCAGTAGGAAACGCAATTAGTGGCTTTGTCCTGATTGCGACTTTTCTATGTGAATTATATTCGACGATTAAAGTTAAACCTAGTTACTTGCCAAGGAACAAAAGTTAGAAACGATCACAAAGGAGCCTCGGTACTTGCAACAATTTTAAATCGGAAGCAGAAGCAATAATTGTGTAGTTCATACACATTGCACTTAACAATTCAAAATTACATTAAAGGTAATTTAGCCGGGTGGGGAGTTGCTATGCCTCCAGATTCCAAAATTTTCTCTTAATCTATTGAAGTAAAGTACAAAAACTTACACCAAACACGAATACTGAATACTGGTTCTTAAGCATTCGTGGTGTTCGTGGCGCAGATGTGACATTGATCAGCGACGATCGCTGTTGTGATACAACACACGCCGGGTCGGAAATGGGATGGGTGACCACCCCGAAATAAATTAGTGATGGATTTTTCGGACATCTCCGTGCTTCGGAAGGCACGTTAAGCAGTTGGTCCCGGTTGACATTGCTAGATGTCAGTCGTAAAACCTAGTCAGGGGCCTTAGGGCGGCTTCATAACATCTGACATTTAGGTTTCTCACTAACCTTACACCCCTCCGACAATCCGCGATGAGCCCGCGTGTTGGAGTATGACTCGTTCTTCCTCATAGTTGAGGTGAGGCCTGTGCCCAGCAGTGAGACGTATAAAGGCCGTTTATGTATGTAAGCATTTGTGCTTCGGCGTGAGTCAAACCAGCAACCTTTTCTCTCTACGGGAGTCAGTAACCGTTAATCTGATTTTATTTGATATACAATCGGCATTTACGCGCTCCAGAAAGAGGTAGGACAATTTGCAAATAGTTCCAGTTTCTTTACTAGGAAATAGAAGTACGGCTTTGGCTATGCTACAAAGGTTATAGTTTTTCTTTACTTTATTTTCTTTGTAAAGAAAGCATCTCTACAAAGGCAATAGTTGTTTTCTTAGTAAATGAATGAGTGCTTGTAACGCATAATATATTATTCATTCATAATACTCTGAAAGCAAGGTAAAACTATTTACTATTACTGTGCTATAAGTAGGTCATTTTTAAACTAAGGTTCAAAATTTCAAAACTGTTGTTTTAAATAACAATTGTACATAACGCCTCAAGTTGCTAAAATTAGGCTTTGCTTGCTAGTCACCGTAATTACCTCACATTATCTGAGAACTAGCCAGATCTTCAAAGCTGAACCTAATAAAAACGATAATCCACTGAGCATATATTTAATGGTTCAGAATGCTGATAGCAAGAGTGCTTCCGCCAGCTTAATTTTATCCACCATTCGATAAATCACGGCCGAAGCTTCGGGTCAGACCTAATCTGCGTATGCAGTCCACAATACCTTCGCATTCGGCGCCAGATAGCAATAAATTCTGTGTCAAAACGCTTCCTGGTCACGCCCTCACTGCACTTCGGCGTGCACTCTGATCAAATTACGTAGATAATTTCCATTTTCCACCAACGGGGGTTTTAGGGGTGAGTAATGGCTGGATTCTATCAGTTTAATAACACTGCGGTGTTTTGGTCAATTAGGCAATCTTGATACAAAAGAAGTTGAAAGTACTTTTTAGAAGTTTTCGTAAAGAGAAGCTAGTGACAACTGAATTGAACAGAAAACTAGCCAGATCTTCAAAACCGAACCTAATAAAAACGATCGTCCACTGAGCATATATTTAATGGTTCAGAAGGCTGATAAAAAGAGTGCTTCCGCCAGCTTAATTTTATCCACCATTCGATAAATCACGGCTGAAGCTACGGGTCAGACCTAATCTGCGTATGCAGTCCACAATACCTTCGCATTCGGCGCCAGATAGCAATAAATTCTGTGTCAAAACGCTTCCTGGTCACGCCCTCACTGCACTTCGGCGTGCACTCTGATCAAATTACGTAGATAATTTCCATTTTCCACCAACGGTGGTTTTAGGGGTGAGTAACGGTTGGATTCTATCAGTATTCAAGCTGTTTTTTCAAAGGATAGCCAGTATTTTTTAATTAACAGTTTTTTAACCACTTGCTAGGTTTCACGTTTCCCCTTCATGGGTTCTCGCCTCGGCGTGGCGAGGGGGCCTAGTACCGGTGATAGGGGAACCACCGGGAAGCGAAGAGAACCCAGGCGTGGCAGTGTGGTGGACTGGGAACCCACCCGCTGCGGCCCGCAAGGGCGACGTGGGGCTGCGGGGCCAGTGGGGCCTGCAGGCGCCTTGAGGCGCGTGGTTGGGGCCGCGGCGCACAACCGGTTGGTGGGGGCCAGTAATCCGAGGCTGATCCCCCTGTGCATCGCGGCCCGGCGGGCCGTACCGCCGGTTACGGCAGCGGAGCCGCCCTTTGGGTGGCTCGTGGTTGCGGGCCCAGTAGGGTCTGCGAACAGTGGGTGCCAGCGGGCCGGAGTGCGGGGGTGCTCTGGCTTGCATTGCACGGCGTCCACCGAGACGGCGAAAGTGCCTGTGTACTCCAGGCGCTTTCGTGGCCTCCCCCCTTCGTTGGGGGGTCGGTTGGAGGGGGCCCCATTAGAATCAGAATCAGAATCAGAAATATCTTTATTTAAATAGACCTGTTACAAGTGCTTTCAAATCGTCAAAAACTTAATCAAACAAACAAAAATACACTTAATAATAGACATAAATACTATAATAGAAATAATAAATAAATACACAGTATACAAACATAATGTGACTCAACCACCGGTGTCGGAAAGTTGTTTCTGTACTGAGAAGAACCGGCAAGAAACTCAGCAGTTACTCTTTTCAATATGTTCTGTACAATAATCCGTTAGTAAATTACAATTTATTATTAAGTACACATACAGTTATACAATTTCAAGAAAATGGTTAGTGCACAAAATAATGGTAAATTATTAAAAGCAATTAACAACATTGTTTAGAAAAGACTACTGGTTAACATTATAAAAAAGGAGTTTTGAGGTTCACATCCAGTTATACAATTCAAAGAAAAAAATGTTTGGTTGGTTCACATTATTATGTTGAATCCGTATAATTATTACAAAATGGCTAATTGGAGTCCGCGTCGAGCTGAGAGCTTACTCCCAGGCGTTCCTATCCATAAGGTAGTCGGCTGTGGTATAATATCCTTTTTTTAATAAGACAGTTTTAATATGATGTTTAAACCTATGTGATGGTAACTTACAAATTGCTTCTGGAATTTTGTTGTAGTAGTGTATACCTTGCCCCATAAAGGAACCTAAAACCTTTTGTAACCTGAATAATGGAAGCGCAATTTTATTCCTATTCCTCGTATTTTTGTCATGTATGTCACTATGTTTAGTGAAGAGATTAATATTTTCTCGCACCAATATAATACAATTATAAACGTATTGAGAAGCCACAGTAAGAATCCCAACTTCCTTAAAAATATCCCTAAGCGAGGTCCGTGCACGAAGCTTGTAGATGGATCTGATGGCTCGCTTCTGAAGAATAAATATGGTTTGTATATCTGCTGCCCGGCCCCAAAGTATTATACCATATGACATAATACTGTGGAAATAGCTGAAATAAACCGATCGAGCTGTGTCTACATCTGTCAAAGATCTTATTTTTCTTATAGCAAAAGCAGCTGAGCTAAGTCTGCCTGAAAGCTTGTCTATGTGAGGGCTCCACTGTAATTTTGAGTCTATCGTCATTCCAAGAAAAACTGTTGATGATGATTAGGGGCTAGCACTGGCGGCGGAGCAGTGCGGCATTACTTACGGTAGGATCCAGCTTCGCCGCCAAAGTGCCACGGTCGAGTGCCGTGGGGTTTTAGTCGGTAGGAGTCCGACATAACCTCGTCGTCCCCCCGGGCAGCGAGGTATCCATGAGGATTTTCCCACGAAAAAAAAAAAAAAAAAAAAAGGTTTCACGTTTAATAACACTGCGGTGTTTTGGTAAATTAGGCAATCTTGATACAAAAGATGTTGTAAGTGCCTTTTAGAAGTTGGAGTAAAGAGAAGCTAGTGACAAATGAATTTAACAGAAAAATCACAGTTTAATGTTATTACGTCATTGGTCCTTGGCTAATCAAACCATTCGATGGCTTCGACGATTGTTTGCCACATAACATGGTGATTAAACAATTATATCAGTTACTCATCGATGTTCGTATCGAACTTATTTCGACCCTTTTCATATCACTCGCCTATATTTCGCGATTAGAACCAGTAGTTTATGCGTGAAAACGTTTGCAGACAGAGTTACTTTAGAATTGTATGGGTTAATCGTGATAAAATAATAAAACAATCACACTGGATTTAATTTCTGTGACCCCTTTTTTTATCCGAGGAAATGGAGACCAACTTGAGTAAGTAGCACACTTGGGAAAACTCTTTTTAAAACACCATTGTGTATGTTTTAAAGATCTTCAATATTCACAACTGAAATCCCGCATGCATGTCGTGTCGAGTTCTGATTATCAGACATTGCTTTCGTGCCAGTTTAGTACCGGGAAATGTGGGCATTGCCCGACACGATTTGCAATCCCGTTACTAAAACACACTGCTAGTTCACATCCGAACGCTGATCGCAATTTGCTATTTGACCATTTCCGGTAATTTGGATGACTACGAGGTCCACTGACAATTGAAATAATAATAAAAGCTACTTGTAGCTTCCTACTTCGGAACAGAAATATTTGCACAGTGTGCTGCCACCTCTGAGCTTTAGTATCACTTAAAATGTCTGTAGAAAGAACGCAGACATCGGGAAACTGATGGATGTGGTTGCAGAATGTAGAGAATTCTCCCGTAGGTGTAGTCCGCTTTGAATGTCTTTGGAGATACTTCAGGAGGTTCTTTAGAATGACGAGAACTGATGATGAGAGAAGTACCATCATCTACCATCGCCATCTGTCACTATGATCGGCAGGCACAGATTTCATTTCAGAGATAAGCTCACCTACCTGTATTTTTGGTGTACAATTGTAATTGTCTTTTGTGCACCAAGTAATGAATAAATAAACAAAAGCACGAGAAACAACTTGGCCTTTGTTGCTGGCCACTAATGTGCGTCTGTGTTGCTAAGGACACAATAATTGAAGCGGAATATAACAGGCGGTTGTTTGTGCAGCGACGCAATCGGCAGAGAATATTGCTTTTTAGTTGGACCCAGTTGTCGCTGCGGCAAATATAATTTATTTTTAAATCAGAGTATTGTAGAATAATGTCAGCAATGTTATTTTTTCCATTCACAAACACAAGCTTGCATTTGCTGCGAATGTCCGTGCGTCCATTCAGCTGGCCCCACTGAAAATCAGCGTATCAGGGCCAGACATTAGCTGTGTGTGGTCCATTTAATTTTGAACACAGTGACACTGCGGTCTGGTAGAAATTTTTGTTTATTTCTCTTTTGTTATTTTTATTTTTTCTCTAACTATTTTGTTTTGTTTGTTTATGTGTGTATGTGCACGATGTCCAGAGTCAATAAACGTTTTATCTTTCTTCCTTTTTTTTCATTTGAAGTTATGGGTTTATCATCAGGCGGAGCCCAGCTCATCGAGTCGCGGTGTCAAGTGCCACATATGACACAAAAGGACAATCATAAAATCATATTATGCAATAAAAGCATGTCTATGCATGCTTTTATTGCATAATACGGAACATTAATTATGTAGGTAATCAAGACGATAAGGGTAACTTATATTTTATTGGCATTAAATAAATGGTGCGTTTGTTTAGCTTACGCAGATGTTTTTAGTAAGATAATATTGTACATTTACGTCAATCTCTGTTACTTTTGCTGTTGATTTCTGTTGTTTTGGTGTGTAATAAAGAATATATCTATCTATCTATTTTAATTTGAATATCTTATAGTAACCCTCGCCTCAGCCCGCTAGTCATATTGGGGGGCCAAGTTCCACAGTTGCACTTAGTTCATTGAATCGACACCAACTATTAAGACATAATAATGAGTACAAAAATATTTTCAGATTATGATTTAAATGCGATAGTGGAACATGCTTTCCTAAAAGATACAATAACGAATGATTACAATACTTTATTATTGTTGTTCCACCTCATAGTTGAGGTGAGGCCTGTGCCCAGCAGTGGGAGATATATAGGCCGTTTATTTTTTAATTTTTTTACAATACTTGATTTACAGGAAACATTGATATTGAGCAATGTAGACATAAAAAAACCTGGAAAAAGGGAAGCATTCCACTTGATAAAAGTAGAAGCACAACATTCTGTCTACATAAGTGAAACGTCTATAGTGAAGTAATAGCAATGTTATGACTCTGTAAGGAACAAGTACAATCTAGCAGTTTACCTGTAGTTTCCGAATGACTGGGCACTACGTCTCAGTAATGGATCTGTCAAATGTAACTGAGACCGAGCTAAGCCCCGTTGAGCCCCTTGCTCCTACAGCTTATTTGATGTGTGTTGTTGCTATAATTTCTTCTACCTTTTCATGGTACATGTAGAACATTTGACGTTGGAAATCCTCATGGATACCTCGCTGCCCGGTGGGCCGACGAGGTTATGTCGACCTACATAACTTCGTCCTACTCCTACCGACTAAAACCTCGCGGCACTCAACTGTGGCACTTTGGCGGCGAAGCTGGATACTACCGGAGTGGGGGGGCAAGAGGAAAAGGGACGACGAACAGTTGCCCATCGTTCCCAATCTCTCCGTGGAGTGGGCCCGCGGGCACGCGGTACGGGGGTATTGCACAAGCCCGCTCCACTGCCTAAGGGATGGCTTGATGCCCTTGGTTGTCCCTACTAACCCCTCCTCACGAGGGGGGGGGGGGGGTCGCTTTGGGGTGGGGATTGCGAAGGAGGCTTCATGCCATTTGCCGCAGGTCCCCCAACATGGACGATAAGAGGGATTTCCGGAGTATTTAGTGGGTATGCCACTGAAAGAAAGAAAGAAAAAACGTTTATTGATTTTGAACATCGCAACAGATGAAAAACATACAGAACAAGATGGTCACCTTCCCAGTGGTGAGTCCCACATAACCCGTCCGCCCCCCGGTGGACGAAAACCGGAGGCTTATGAAAACTTTATTTACGTGTACTTATCCCATGCCATTATTTAGTAGATACGAGCATCTACACAATGAGTGCCATCACCACCTACCCTTGTTGTCATAAGGAGGTTCATTACTCCAAAGCTCCACACATAAAAAATATAAAAGCTTCCTGCAATTAATTGCTCTTTTCTGACACTCTGTTGTTCAAGATTCCCACGTTATGGTCGATTTATCTTAAGATTCGTTATGGATTAAAACAAAAGGAGGGTTGCAACCGGTGACTTAATCTCATGAATACGGTTTGAGCGGCCAGCTTATCTTAAGTGAAAACGCGTGCCTAAATATTCAGTTACAACGTTTTTTGCGGATACCCTGAGTTGCGCATTTTCGTTGAAGATAAATTAAAGTAAAGGCAGTGATGTTTAACTTTTCACTTCTTATCCTTTTTGTACGGTGGAGTATATTAAGTTTACTTCGCTAGTCCGAAGTTTGCGTCATCATGAATTGAGAATCGATTGCTATGATTTTGTATATATTATTGATAAAATGTTTAATTAATCCCTAGGGGCCTGGAAGGTGATTCAAATCACATTTTACCGATATTTGCATGTTTATGTTGACCTCTACGTTCCATTGTTAGAGACAGTGCTGAAGCACGGAGATGCCCGAAAAATGACCCATTTTGTTGGTTGATGGGAACGTCTCTGTACTGAAGTTTTCAGTGATTTACGAGTATGATGCTTGAGTATAGTGTATGCTTATACCGAGCACTGTGAGTTTGTGCCCTATTTTCATACTTTGACGCAAGAAAGCTTTAGACTGCTTTTAAATTATTTGCCTCTAAATTCAAAATATCACACAGCAAATTGGACGTTTTAAGAAAAGCTCCGCTCCGTAGCAACACAAAACTCTTTTCCCGAAAGAAAATATTTTTAACAAAATTTTTAAAGTACGCTTGAGATCTCAAAGTTATCTCTTCCACCTGCTATTTAAATTTACTCTTCCGGGGCTCTTCTTTAGAGAATGTTATCTAAATTAATATTATAAATTTTAGAAAGTGCTTCAAATAAAAATGTTAAACTCCTTGTCCTTATGATAAGATGGAGTTTAAATTAATACCTGAACAAGTGTTTTTGGGCTCCTCTCCTTGGAGTTTTTAAGAGGGATATGAAAAGGTTCAGCAACACACGAATGATGCCCCGGCTCTGGTATGTATAGTAATCATGACAGTTAGAGCGTAAGGTGGTGTATATACCACTGAAAATTAAGATAACTTTCGTAAAGATCTGAAAACCAGAAAAAGTCATTTGGTCGTCTTGGCATCAAGCGGGAATCGAACCCGCATCTTTCGCAAACCGGGCGACTGCACTAACCACTGTGCTACCGTGTGTGTGTCAGTGGTTAGTGCAGTCGCCCGGTTTGCTTGATGCCAAGAAATTTAAAATTTATTTTTCTGGTTTTCAGATCTTTAGTAAAAATACTGCATGGCAAATGCTAAAAACAAAAATAACTATATTAAGATGTCTGCCAGTACTGGTAGCTTTTGGGTAACGAGTCCAGCCTATCGGTCACGCATGAAGCATCACAGCTAGACCAATTAAATTCCTTGTTCAAGTTGTTTGCCAAACAGTTGCTGCTCCAGTGCAGTGAGCATGAAGAAGACGATTCATCAGTTAATAATATTCGGATTAAGCTGCTGTTGGATTGGGCAACAAGGAATTGCCTACATGTTGAACCTGCAGCAAACAAACAATATCTTGTATTTTTTTTGAAGGATCTCATAGCTTGGAAGTTTTACTAGTCTGGCTCTGTAAGGTTCTCCTTAACCCGTCACTCATTAGCTAACAGCACTGCCTAACTTACTTGATGGTATACACACCACAACCAGTCAATTGTGCCTGGGATTCGAGGGTAGGCTATAGTATTCTGACATGCACGGGTCCATTACAATAACGACATACAATGGAAATCACCTGGAATACATCAGTTCATTGCCTAGAATTAGGTACTAGTACCAGATAGGGTTTAACAGCACATAAATCGTAGCACAAACGCTGTTCGTTGTACCTGCAAGCTAAATGTTCTGTCGAATCGACTACCTGGCTCAGTGCGTTACTGAAAACAGCAATTACTCGCACATGTCTTCTACTAGCTTACAACCTATTTGTATAGATTACCAAGTGATAAAACTGAATAGTGTTCCATCAACCACCCCATAATGAAAATTATCTCTATTGAAAATTCAAAACCGTTAACGTACAATTATTTGTTTATGGTTTCATATTTGAAAACTATTATTTCAAAACTGTAACTTTAGATTCCTCAAAGTTCACTGAACATCTGAAGTAAACCAAAACTAACAAGTTGAATTAACAACATCTCAACACTCACCTCCTGGGAAATCGCTGAAATAACGCGGAAAACTCGAAACTTTGTCCTCCGTTCACATCCTTAATACTATTTTGCGGGCAGTGAGGCAACATTCATATCACATAACGTCCTCACGTTTAGGCCAAAAGCATATTTACTATTTCATATAAAATTAAGTAAGTAGTTTTTAGTGTTAAAAGCAGGGTCATACAAGACGATCGCGTTCTCTTGAAGTGTGTTGGTCCTCTTAAACAGTCTTTAAGGATCGATACTAGGGTCAGCCGGAGAGAAAATCTGTCAAATTTGAAAGCGATCGTGACAGCTTTAGTCACACAGTGGTTGGGCCTTGCAATCTGTGCATAAATCGCGGCACGATAATCATTTGATGCGTTGACCAAAGATATTATCATTTTGCCACCCACAATATTTCAGGATATTAGACAAACAAAGTAAACTATCCCAAAAATTTTATTTTATAAAAAATACTAACAAGCTGTTTTGCCAATTATTTGATAATCCGCCTTATTCACCAGATAGGTAGACCAGACTTGTACCTGGGGACTAAAGTGCTTCTCTGGACGGTTCGCTTGGCCAACTATACTCGTGTCCCCGTTGTTTGTCCAATGGTATAAATGGTACTCACGACTCCATTGAGATGTAGTTGTGACTTGGTTTATCCGTTCGATAATATAATCATCAGTACAAATATTTCTCACTGTCAATTCATGCATTTCAGTAAACGGAGCTAAGTATTTCTAGAAACATGCAGAAGAACACCACCTATAATTAGTCCTACTTGTTATGAAAACCTGCAGGCGGGTATGCAACAGTTGAGGCACTTATATTGGATAATCTACTACTAGATAATAACTCCTGGAATACCTCGATACCTCCTACGTAAGTTGTTGTATCCCACAAAAACGCGATTTTGCGTTTTTACTAAAAATTAGCTTTATTATTAGTTATCTATGCATAAAAAAATTAAAACTTCTGAAAACACAACTATTTCATGCAATTTCAAAACGTAAAGAGTTGTAACTTTTGAACGGGAACGGACTATAACACTGTATAGTCCTTGACAACCGTTTACGCGGTGCGCGGGGCGGGGCAGATCACGCGCTCGCGTGTTGTATGGGTTAGATAAAACAGACTACGCCGGAGAGAGAGCTAAAACGGTCCGTGTGTCAAGCGCTTCAGGTTTTCCGCACATGTTACGTTATTAAGACTTGATAATTGATTAGAATACGTTATAACCATGACACGTACAAGTGTTATGACAAGGGGGTGCATATTGTGTGATTTAGTAAATCATACGAGTACACAATCTCAGACACCTGTCCGAAATATCGATGTGACAATTATTGAATCTGAACAAAACATTATTTACGAATCCAGTCTCAGAAATAACACAGGTATGTTTAAATTTTCTTATTTTTCACAGGCAATAATTAGGATCATGTATTTTTTTAAAGGTACCAACCAAAAATGTTGTATAGATTACAAACAACAGTATACGTTGTCAAGTAAACATTCAACAATGTTGTATGTTTTACATACAACATTTTACGCTATTGAGCGAGTATAAGAAAATGTTGTATGTGATACATACAACATTTTACGTCGTAAAGCGTCCATTAAAAAAAGTTGTATGTAATACATAGAATGTCTTACGTTGGAATAAAATAAAAATAAATGTGGTATGTAGTAAATTATAATGTTTGCATCGGAAGTTGATAGTCAAAATTTGTTTTATTTTTTGCTTAATGTTACGACATATGCCTATATTTTTAGTTAAGTAATTTATAGAGCGCTCTATCTTTACTGATTCACCGATAATGAGCCTTAACCTTGATCGTTTAATTGATAGCTTGCTTACAAGCAATAAAATTTCATATTTCATTTTTGTTTTAGAGTCTCCATTACCAATACACATCCCCCAAAGTATTTATGTATTGTATTGCACACTTTTCAGCCGTTAAGGGTACCAGAAAATTGGCTCCTAGGATTACTACAGGTTAATACAGAGAATACAAAATATGAGACACGAAAAAAATCGACTTGGTAGTCGATGAGTTTCATTAATACACACTTATGCTTCCTGAGATGAAAACGAACTTCCTGCCGAGGTTTTCCCGATGAGCTATAGCATGGAGTTCTTCAAGAGGGGTTTGAAGAGGTTCTTGCAGGGTCGGCAACGCACGAGTAATGCCTGCCTGATGTTGCACGTGTCCATAGGCTGCGGTAGCTGCTCACCATCAGGCAACCCGCATGCTTGTTCGGGACCGTCGTAGTATAAAAAAAAACTTATCCGATAACGGGTTCAAACCGTGCAAGAATGCCATTTTTTTGCCAGGTACCTACTACCTTTTTGATAGGAAAAAAGGGCTATGAAAACTGGTTTCACCCTCTCTCTGATGATAAAAACTTGCAATGTCGTCATTTATTTTATAGCTTAAAATTTTGGGGTGCAACAGAAACTATTGGAGTGAAAACATTTTATTCAAATAAAATTAAACCTCAATTCGTTCAGACACCTTGATTTAGGTTTCTTCATTGAAAAGCATAGTAGTCTTGACCGTATCGACCGTAATCAACATAGTTTCCATTACTTGTACTCGCTTTGGAATTAATCGAAGAGATTTGAGTTTTTGCTTCCCTTGTATTGCTTGAGTAATTTTAGATAGATCCCGTATTGGCATTTACCGACCATGCTGCAGATTGACACATTCTAAAAGTAAATAGATAGATTGTTTTTCAAATACCTATAGGTACAAACTTTCAGTGTTAGTTACAAATAATAAAATTGACCGAAAAAACGAGGAAAATGAAATGGAAACTAGCGCGGATGTAGAAGAAAGACGGACGTCACCTCGTCTAATCATGAGTGAAGCATATTATCAGCTGCAAGTTTAGGTGTGTGCGTGACTAGCACGTGTCATTGGCGCTGTCGCACGGAGTAAAATGGCGTAGTTAGTAGCCCCTAGTGTGTTTGTGTGAGTAGTCGTGTACAACAAACAGAATTGTAGCACCATGCATGCCTCACATTTTTTATTGTGATGTTCCGTCCGTCTTTCTTTTACGTCTGTGGGCAACTAGTACTAAATTGGCAAACCCAAGAGACAGTTTTTAATGAAGTGTACTTATAAACATAAATCTACCATATTACCTTCATGGTGAATCATGATGAAATCAAACGTTTGATAAATTATGCATAATGCATATGAACAAACAATAAGGAGGAAAAAATCAAAGTAGTACTCCTAGTAACAAAAGACCGTATGTGCGCCTATTTCGTGTAAATTATCCGCGTAATTATAAATGCCATTTTCGTCGAAAGCGACGTGCGTTCACCTTGGGGACATGGGGGGGAGTGAGCTGCGACGATGCGCGGACAGCTATCAAAGAAACTTCACCCACTCCATAGTAATTTGTATGGAGATTTCGAGCGAATAATTTAGAATGTTTAGGAATTTTTTGCACAAAACTGAAATCAAGCAATGAAAAACAACTGATTGTCAACGCTTCTTTGATATCTGATCTTTACAAGTTATTTAAAACACGTAAGTTATTAGTTTATATGATGCCTAAACTTTTGAAATACGGGAGTGCGTTTTGCACGTTTTTAGCGATATTCTGATTTTTTTTCACATTAATCTAGTAAGTTGATCCATATACTGAAAGTCGGAGCTGATTGTGCAACTTTTTGACTACCATGACGATTTTTTTCGTGCCTCTTACTTCATATTTTCTATATAAAACATCAGTATTCCCGTGAGCCGTTTTCCTGGTATCGGGCCTTAAGCAAGTACGATTAATGTTTCGAAGTGTGCCAGGAGATTTATTTCATATAGTTAGATAAATACCTACTGAGACGTAGTCCAATGGGGAGTTTCGAGACAAACACAACGTGACAAGCCTTCTTGTGGATGGAGGATCTGAGAAACACAAGCTTATATTAAAATTAAATTTTAGTCTATATTCACATACATTAAAAGTCTTAAAATAATATCAGTATTCATTGTTTTTGTGAATTTATTTCTGGCTATGTCATACTCCGTACGTGTTTGTTTCACTATTGTAATTTTAAACTAATGAGATAAGATAAGATATACTTTATTGCATAAAAAAAAACAACCTAACTAATCTTGGTATACTAGATTTAGAAGTTCTTAAACTTTTTGTCAATGATGTTGAGAATGACGATGGTTTAAGTGACCCAGTATTTAAGTAACAAGTTGATATTCCGAAAATGTCTAGAGCTTGAAATGTTAGGGTATTATTTCATGGGTAGGCCTACGTCTTATGAAGGCGAAGTAAACTTTTTCCTGTCATCTTTGAAACTTTTAGCATCTTTTCCTGTGTTGATAATGGACAAAAAGATATGAAACGAAAACTTTAGCTGTAAAAATTCAAAAATATCTTTTGGTGATTCTGAGAAGAGAAGCTTTGTGACAATTTTTGGATTCTGACAAGCCTTATTTAATTTCAATGTAATATTTTGTAAATATGGACGGCGACGACGGGTAGGTAATAGTGGACGGCATATCACTTTTGCTATTTCCAGTCAGTCCACCTTACTATATTGCAAAGAAACTTCATTTGGTAAGAGCGAAAGAAAAAACGGAAATGGGGTAAACTGATGTGCTGTTGACTATACCCGAAATTATTATTAAGTTTTAATTAATTTTTAATATATCCCTGGACATATTATCTATTGCAAACATGCAGCATGTGCAGTAAGTTAAATTTCTAAATAATGACGCACCATAATTTATGATTCGGATGCTATTGATATAGATAAGGTAACCCCCTGTTCATAAACCCTTGCCTTGCCTTGTCTTAGTGCTTGTGGGGGATTCACTTACTTGACAGAGCCCCACTTTGGTGGATGGCTGGAAATTGAAAGCAATGATATTACCTAGTAACGTAGAAAAAAAAATATAAATCATACATTCACGAGTATTCCAGCAGTACCAGATTCAGATATACAAGACATTCACATCGGTATAAGTCATTATCAACATCATCATAGTAAAAAGGGACGTTGACTGCTTCAACATGGACCGTGTGCCTTGTGCACAGATTACAAAAAAAATATAATAACTTTTAGAAGATCATTAAGCGTTAAGAAATACACAAGCAGGCTACACAGTTTAATTCTTAGTAAAACACTCGTTGCATTCTGAGCACATTAATTATTTCACAATGTATTTCACTTATCAGTAACAAAGAACTAATACAAAGAAAGTGCAGTAATTAGGTGTTGCCAGCACAATAATCAGTCTAGTTCGAGCTGCGGAGAAACTCAATCGAGCTTCCTCGAAGACAGAAGCTTGTGCTAAGTGCAGACGTTTCCTTTCAACAGTCAGACTTTGTTACAGAATTAGGAAAATAACAAGAGAATTATTCACTGCTCTCTGTATCGAACTACTTTGACAAAGAAAATTACACTTTTTTCCACGGCTGATGGTAACGCAAATCTTTGCTAAACAGGATGGCCATAAAAGAAGCATTACAAAGACTAGATAAGAATTGTCTTTGTGTATCAGTAAGAAGAAAATAAATTCCCAGTTCCGAAGCATTGTGTAAACATTCCTAGGTGTCTAATAATTAAGATCACTTTTAATCAAACACCTACTAAAAGATTACAAACACAATAATATTGTAAAGCTGAAGAGTATGTTTGTTTGTTTGGTTGCCCGTGCTAATCTCAGGAACGACTTTTTCAAATTTAAACATTAATTTCAAGAAAACATTATTTCAGATAGGCTTTATGATCTCTTCGACCCTGAATTTCGGTGTCTTCTACTTTTGACGTCGTTTTACTCTTGGCTATCCCCCAGTCAAATCCTGGGGGGCTAAAACGGTAACATTTAGATGATTCATATTATGAAACATCTAACTGACGTTTCATCTAGGCCGCGGTCCGTTTCGAGTCAAAAGTGAGTAATAGCGCGCTGACGTCGCTCACGTTCATACAATTTATCAATTCGGGATGCGTGTGAGCGCGCTGTTACTCGCTTTTGACTCGAAACGGACCGCGGTCTAGATGAAACGTCAGTTAGATGATTCATAATATGAAATGCTAAAATGTTGCTGTTTTAGCCCCCCTGGTCAACTTTCGCATTTAATGGCGAATTGCTATGAAATACTACTCGCTTCTCACAACTTGTTAGCAATAGTCTATTGTAGTTCGGGAGCCTCGAAGAGCCGGTTTCGGGATTCACTCAAGCGTCAGATCGTTGCAAAGATCATGTTAAAAGAGAAACTGCTGTGTTTCTTGCCGCTTCTTCTCAGTACAAAGCAACGTTCCGACACCGGTGGTTGAGTCACATTATGTTTGTATACTATGTATTTATTTATTTTAATGAAGTATTTGGGAAGTGGGATTGGCAGGTCATGTCTGTAGAATCTAAAGTTTGGGGGATATTTTTGCCCAGCAGTGGGATCATGCGGGTTAAATAAATAAAATAAAAAAGTATTTAAGTCTCTCATCATCAAGTGTATTCTTGTTTGGTTAAATGAGTTCACTTTATGTCCACAGTGTAGGTAGTACTGTCTAGACAACATGATTTGCAATTATCGCCTAATCATGTACTTAAACTAACTTAAAGTATTTACTTTTAAACCAATCGCTTTTAAAACAAATCGTATAAGGTCAAGTTGGGTTACTTTGAAATTCAGTGTAACAATTGAATCCACTGTTAAAAACAGTAAAAGTACCTACATACTGTTTTTTATGGTTCGTTTTTGAGCCTATCCGTCATAGACCCAACAACATCTTTTACTTGTCCAAAGTAACTTTTCTAAAAGAGTGGATTCAATGTTACACTGAAATTCGAAGTTACCAAACTTGACTTTATTTTATCTAGTCTTAGGTCACCATTTAGCTTCGTGGGCTCTCTAACTAATATTGTAGGGTTGACGTAGCAGTTGCAGTGGTGAGTAAAAAATACTCCTTACTTTACTTTTTAGTTTAACTCCCCGCTGTTCGGTCATCCCCAACTTTTCCTCTACTCATCCAATTTACGATCCGGGCCCAGCAGAATGATGTGGAACATGAAAGGATTTGAGGTAATTAAGCCCGTTAAAGTGATTTAGCGGAAAACGCTAAGCGTTAAATGGGGTAATTTTGTCTGGAGTTTTACCGAACAGAATGAAGCTTTGTGACGGAAAACAGATTTTCGATAGGCCTTCCGCGGTAATATCTTTACACATTTCGGTAACTCCCGAAATTGCTACTAATAAAGGATACAACATTAGCCCCGTTATTGCTTTTAAACGAAATTAAATCAGCACCTGCTTCAGTGGTGAAAACGTATTGTTAACGATCAGCGATGTTAAGCTTCACTCGCCAGTTCTAGCAGTGGGATGGGTGACCATGATCATCCCAGTGGTTTCGAAGGCAGGTTCTGCCATAGGCGCCTGTATATTATAAAACTAATCAGAAATGGGAAAGAAACATGAAAACGAAAAATGTAACATCGCAAGTAGATTCTATCTTTAAGTAGTAATACTATCTTTTAAACAAATTCTATCAGAAACAGCTTACTATTTCCTGGTTTGTAGAGTGGATGTTTTCCAATACTCGCGGGTATATGACAAATATCGTTCAGCGTCCCCCATACTCGTATCTAAGTGTTAAGACTGTTTCATCGATTTGCAAGTTATGTCATTTCATCCTTTCATGTAACGGAAACAAGATATTCAATAGGTAGTGTGTACTAACTATGTCCTTCAGGATATCAAGTTAAACAACTCAAACAGCTATCCTAGTAATAAGCAGCCTTAATTTAACTTTCACAACTTCAGATTGTTATGACGCTAAGCTATGCTTCAAATTCGAGGAATGTTTCATTAAACTATTATTAATTTGAGTTGGGTTGTGTACGACAACTACTTTGGTAGTAAATTACTAAGATAATAGTTTGTAATAGATTGCTGGGGTCAAGTTTTTGCTGAACGATTGTTCGAGTCACGTATGTTTCGAGGTGTAATCTCAATCCAATAACGCGAACAAAAGGACCTAAACGTTTCGTTTGTCTGGTGGGGGTTTTTTTTGATAGAATCATCAAATGAGCAGGGCACCGACCTAGTGATTCTCAGTAATATCATTTCACATCTCGATGCAGCACGCTTTCTTCAACAGTCTATGTTTTGTCCCTTTGTTTAAAAACAATTTAAAAACCTCATTCGGCTTAGTTCTTTTTACTCAAACGTTCCTGTGATCGTTCTCGACGTTATCAAGTTTCGCAGAAGGACAAAATGAGGGTGAAGTAGGTACATGAAGTAAAGTGTGCATTGAGAATGACACCCCTGACCTATAATTATCCTAATACCATCACCTCCACCCATACACAGACACAATACCATCAGTTTCGCTGCTGCATAACTTGCCTTTTAGGAAGGAATACGCTGTTTTCTTGAAGTCAATTCTCAACGTCAATTTCTCCGAAAATACCACCGCTGTGAACCGTTCCATATTCAATAAGCATGCGAAAGAAGTGCCGCGCAAAATTAACCTTGAGCCAACCATCCAGATGATGAGCATAGAATGTAATTAATTGTTATTAAAAACTTCATAAAACGAATAGTGAGACTGCTCTTGGCATTTTCTTCAGCAAAATTAATTTCGTATTACTTGTAAAATAATGAAAATAAAGGAAAAAAACTTAATTGTTAAAATCATATCAACGCTTCATTTAAGCCGCTTGTGGCTGCGCGTTGGTCGATAAGAATGGTGTAAAATAGACAGCAGAGTCTTGGAAGAAAATGCTTTTAATCTTGATTTACTGCCTCCGCGGTGAAGTGGCTAGAGCGTCAGGTCGTAGGTTCGAATCTACATCTACATTTTACATACATTTGTGTTGTTGTTTCCAAGTGGCTAAGACAGTATAGGCTATTCAACCTCGTGTCTGAGAAGTAAGATGACCCACGCTTTCCGATGAGTAAATAGAAGGCATTTTCAGAGGGAGGGTATAGGATTCTAAACGTAAAGTTTTACCGAAAATGAGGTGTATTATAGTGCCTAAGTCTTAGAAATTTGAGCCATATAACACTGTATGCGTCACTTCAATAATACTTTACTCCTGATAGACAACTTGGATATATATATTGTACGTTCGTACGTAGGTACACTCCATCGGGTGAAAACGATCCATCGGGCTGATGAGCTTCGGTCATTCGAAATTCGAGGAAACGATGCATCGGGCTAATGAATCTTACGGGAAACAATACTCCGCAAACCGATCTGTATATGAAATGTCAGTCAGAAGACGTGTTTCTGTGAATAGAGTTTCGATATGGCGTAGGAAACCCCTTACAGCACATATTTGAGGGTATTTCCACAACGGAGCTTTTTCTTTTCGATTCGGTGGTTTATTTATTAGTTTTCAAAGTAGATAAAGTAACAAAAATTAAAGATAGGATATTTATGTGATATGAAAAATATTTATCTCTGGTTCTATTATTCTTAACTATTCTTAACTTCATTTTTGTTACTTAATCTACATAAGAAGACAGTATTAAATCGACCACCGAATTGAGAGAAAAAGCTCTCTTGTGGATTTACCCTTGGACGTAAACTACCTCAAAATGCGCGTGGAAACATCACTTTATATCACAACAAATATAGTTGTGCAAATGATTTCAGAAATGTACACACGTCGACGGATTTTCTTCCCATTTTGTTGCTGTTTGTCGCTCACGGGCAACTTGGGTGCTATTACACTTGAATATTTCGTGCTCACGTGTTCCGTCGGATCTCACTTACGTGTACAAAATGAGTTTTTTAGCAAAAAAGCTAGGAATGAAATTGTCTGCCTCAATTTCACCGCTGCACTGTGTGAAATAAAACGTCCTAAAATAGGCAACGGAAAATATTTAACTTGTAGAATCTAGTGCTACAGCATCATGTTACAACGTAACATACATAAACGGCCTATATACGTCCCACTGCTGGGCACAAGCCCCACCTCAACTATGAGGAGGAACGAGCCATACTCCAGCACGCGGGCTCAGTGCGGATCATCTTACTACATCAACTGTAAAGTTTTGTCTCTTTCGTCCTCATTGCTATCGATATTTGCGAATGACAGGACACTTCAATCACTAAATCAATGCTGCAGCGTTGCTTTATTTGTATGAGTGAGTGGATTAGGAATAAAATGTGCACGCAGAACAAGTTTTAGCACAAAATTATTGTATTTTTAAAGGTTTAAAAAAACTAAAATAAAAACAAAACGATAATATCATGTAGGTACATACAAAGGAATTTCTCAATTTTCATTAATTAAAGCTGATAATATTTATTACTATACTTTATTATATTATTCGCTGAAAAACATTTAAAATCTTTAATATAAGATTTTGCATTATTTTAACATCGATTACGATATCATTGCATGTAACAAACGTATAAGTGAGCATGACCTGGCAGGTTTTTATTTTACACTCTCAAAGATGTTTTTTCCCTGATTCCTTTATAGTTTCATTTTATTTAGCAATATTTTTCAATTACCTTTGATAGGCATTTTACTAACCTCAAACTGTCTTCTCAGCAACGAACATGTTGTAAGCATCTACGACTAGTCGAATCTAGAATCTATAGGACGCATAACTAGTGAGGCTTGTCTGAGACGTCGGACCCAGTACATATTACGTGTAATCCATCCGACATCCGCCTCGGAGACGGGTAGACATTGAATGGCATTGTGTACTAAGCGCCACTAGTCACAGGCATTTATAATTCAACCTTGAAGCTTCAGGCGTCGACGTTATTGACTGATTGGTCTTATCCGATCAAGCAAATCATGTGGGTTCCTTGCCTAACACCGCTTGATAGGGGACCGCTATGACTTATGTGGAATCGCAAAAACTGTTTTTTTTTGCTCAACCCTCGGAATTGACAAACCCCTATTGATAGGTATTTGATTCGCGGTTTAATAAATGTGTGCTAACATTAATCAACTTGTAGGTACGTTAAGAGAAGTGGCGAAAACTTAAGCGAGAGTACGCTTTTTTATTAAAATGTTGCTTTAACCCTGATACATTTTACTCTTTAAAAACCAAGACAAGAAAGATTTTTTAAGACAGATGCTTAATTCAATCAGGAGGGCGTTTCAGATACGTGTTACCGATTTTATAAGATTTAGTAAACAGCTCGTTCAGCGTAATTGCTTACATTTTGGTATATTTGAAAATAAATAGCAATAAATTTAATTGAACATACTAAGAAATTTAACGAATCGTATGTTAACTTGGTTCTGAATCGCTACCCTGGTTCATCAGTAAACCTTGAACAAGTTGCCCTTTAGCACTTCTCACTTAACTTGTAAATAGGACTATTTATTTTCACTTTCACCTTCCTCAGCAATTTCTGCTTAGCATAACAAGATTCATTCTCAATTATAAAGTAGGTGTAGATTTCGATATTGGATGGCTTCACAAACAAAAGCTTCGTCAGAATACCAGGGCCGCTGCCAACCCCTGGAGGCTGTTTAGTGTCTTTTTCTAATTTCGCTGATGGTTTCTCAAACCCGCATTCAAAACTTTTTCACGAGTGATTTATCATTGCGAGTTGTTGCGTTTTCCTGTTTTTTAAACCATTTGCAACATGCCAACTTAGCCCAATAGAAATGGGTTTATTTTCAGGTTCTGTTGTTTGTGTTGTTGTTAATTTAGGAGTTTGTAAATTGTTGAATTTTGAGTCGCTTTGGACTGAAAAATGGATATAATCCTCGCCAATTACTGAAGCGCTTGTCAAACTAAAAACAACGTGACCTCAAAAAATACAATGCGCAAAATCGTTCACAAAAACGTTAGCTGAAAAAAGGTATCTAAATTATTTAAGTAATACAGAGATAATATTCAAGGAAAATTTAAAACTGTCGAATCATGTGTTTCTTCATGGTGTTAACAATCATTCATCCAAGTATTTTGTGTATTTCTGTGTAAATAACTTTTTTATAAATTGGACCTGATTAGTGAATGACGCACAATTATCGACATCAATTTACTCATAACTCCTCACGTTTCCCTCTATCTACCCTCAGAATGTTTCTGAGGTCAACATTGAAGTGGTAGGGACTCAAGTTTGCCTAATTTATCTTTCATCATGGATGTAAAATCAATAATAATAGGGGTGGGGAAGCAATTAAGGGTAACCCGTTTGGGCCCAATCCTGTAACCTATGATTTATGAACCCCAGTGGCATTGTATAGGATCATATTAATGATGCATACTAGACATTCAATATTATAGACGACGGTTATATCTTCTCGGAGTGAGAGTAATTATTTTGAAAAGGATTAAATTGAATGGTTGCGTTCCTGTTACTTAAATGATGATAAATCTCTGAATTCGGAATGAATAGACTCCTTGTACCTTCGCAACCACATCGTTACTTCACTAAGGTTAAGGTTTGGGCCAGGGACGTATATAAACAGTTTTGATGTATTGATAAGCCACCGTAAGAATACGAATTTCTTTAACAATCCTTTAGTAAAACCCACAACCCGAGAGTATAAATAACTCACGCTTGAAGGATTCAATGAACACCCTTAACCAATTAGCTAAGTGATGCGACATTTTTGTAGCCCAAGATAAGAGGTCGTGGCACTAGTTGTGGACTCGTGGCCAATGATATTATAATAAAAAAGGTAGATAGGTTACTTGTGCTAAAAGGTGGCACCCGAAATCAGAACTTTTTGTGTACCTCGAGCAAAGCAAAGCAACATGTTCCTGTCTCGTTTACGCTCTAGTAAATGATCGTACTGTCTTGTTCACACGTTATAACACGGTCAAATTAACTACGTCGTAGCCTGTGGACAATTGTTGACTTCGCGTCAGTACTGACATAAACTAACTACGTCTTTTTCATTGTAATGTCATTGCTCGTGACCCAATTAGCGCGGAGCCTTTTTTTTACAATTTCGGCTAGATAGATTAATAAATTGTCTTCGTTGCGTAGAAGAAATCCTATCTAAAAAATGTAAACATAATAAAATCTTAATGTGATATCGGGCAAAATTAACATGATATACTAATTTAATAACAATAGTAAACCAACTTTATTCAAACATAATACATTTAAGAACTAGACGACAAGACTAACTAGGGGTAGAGCACGGACTTCGTGTATGTACAGACGCGCTCACATCAAGCTTTACATAGGGGCACCTTATGTCGCTGACATAAGACCCATTTTGCTACGGTTTTGTAAGTTTGATGTGTGCGCCTCTGTACATCAGATAAGTTTAGCCTGTGATGCAGCTTTTCGGTGATGAACAATGCTGCTTAAGCTCATACATTGGCTTCGTGTACATTCAATAGTTTGCATGGAAGCTTTCCGGTAGTGATAAATATTGCATGCAATCTAAAAGGAGGGGTCTATAGTCATCCATTCAATAAAAATAAACAAAAATGAATTGCCTATATCCGTGCAACCTTAATGTCAGATGTTATCAAGCCGCTCTTAGGCCTTCGACTAGGCTTAATGACTGACACATAGCGACGGTAACGGGGACCAACTGCTTAACGTGCCTTCCAAATCATGTAGATGCCCGATGCAATAAGTTTCGGGTGGTCACCCATCCCATTTCCGTCCCGGCGTGTGTTGCTTAACAATAGCGATCGTTGCCGATCCACTGCTTCAACTGCGCCACGGGCACCTCGTATTATAAGTATTATAGTTATCTATAATACTCATGATTTCTTTAGTGCTAAGACACTACCATGTTGGAGGATATATCTCAAACAATTGACCTGACTTTGACTTTTTATGCCTTAATGGTTACCTACTAGGCTTAACGACTGACATCTAACGACGTCAGCCGAAACCAACTGCTTAACGCGCCTTCCGAAGCACGGAGATGCCCGAAATAATACTCATCACTAAATTTAGGTCGGGGTGCTCACCCATCCCATTTCCAACCCGGCGTGTGTTGCTTTACAACAGCGATCGTCGCCGATCACTGTCACAACTGCGCCACGGACACCTCACGGTCTCCGGTCGGTCGGAAGTCTTAAGACGGCTTGATATTATCTGACATTAAGGTTGCTCACTAACCTTACGCCCCTCCAACCGCACTGAGCCCGCGTGTTGGAGTATGGCTCGTTCCACCTCATAGTTGAGGTGAGGCCTGTGCCCAGCAGTGGGAAGTATATAGACCGCTTATGTATGTTATGTTTTATGTGCAAAGTAGCTTAAAACACTAAGCTTTATTGATCAAATTCAATTAATCTCACGGCATATCCATCGCAAAGCGCTAACATCTGATTGAACTATTAAAATTAATACCTATCAAAATTTCCAAATACATTTTTAAACATTGTTGTTGCCGAAAGTAATGAAATTGCTCCGTTATTTTATTGTAATTGAATCAATTAATTTTCGCAACAAAGGCTTTCGCGGTGTTGCAATAATTCGCATAAAGCTGCTCCCTGCGAATTCTTTTCATGGCTAACGAGGGAAAGTTATTGGAAGTGGGTATGCAAGTGAATTTAAAATTTTGTGTATTATCGTTCGGAAATTTTGTTCATTAATCAAACACTTGTAAATACTTTGTTTTCAACCATTCAGATCCCACTGCTGGGCAACGCCAAGCTCTTCCACCGGTCCCTATCCTCAGTCTGAGCCTGCCAACCTCCAGAGTAGTTTACCAGGTCGTCGCACCATCGCTTCCTTGGTCTTCCTCTTCGACAATGCCCGTCTGTAGGGACCCACAAGGTTGTGATTCGAGCCCATTTATCCGGGTGCAGACATGACCCGCTCACTCCCATTTGAGCTTAGCGACTTTTTGCCCAACGTCTTAAAAATAGTATATTTATAAATTTTTAAAAACTGCAAACTTCTTCAACCGTTTCAAACGCCGCCATTATGGCGCGCTCGGTTGTCATGGACTCTGACGTCACATAAGTCTATGACAACACAAATGTAACCTACACACTATTGAATTCTTCTTCTTGTCGCGCTTTTGACAGTGACATTCGCGTAGACTTGGACGTCACACTCACACGTGACTGTTTCTGTACTTTTCAATAATTATTTTTACATTGACAAAGAAATAAAATGACCAATGAGATCACGAATAGTAAGTAATTAAGTTACTATTGAGTTATTCAATGGCATCTTAAATGCCTTTTCACGCTAAATATTCAGAGATAAAAATATCGAAGTGCACGTATCAAAGAGGTAAATGCATGGACATCTCGACGTTTGCAAGGTGCGATACTCTTATCAGCGCTGGTTGCATCCGTAGAGGATTTACTTACATCTTTGCTAAGAGCAATTTTCTATTCACCACAAGCTTTACTTTTATAGCGAAATAAAAACTACTGAATGGATTTTAATGAAACTTTACAATCTGAATCGCACATAGGCAACAATTTAAGACGAAATATGACTTTTTGTTTTTCAAGTTAAGTCCACGCGGACGAAGTCGCGGGCGGCCGCTAGTCTATAATACAATGTTTCATTGTGCATGTTAGAAATACTTGTACATGTTCTATGACCATGTCTATACACATGTTATTCAGCCTATGACACGATAAACAGATAGCTCTATACGTAAATGTAAATCAGCATCGGACACGGTAAATACTGTAGTACAAGTCCTGAGATCATTAACCCCCGAATTCACAAATGTCAATTAAACACCAAGCATCGCGCTCACGCCCATGCTGTCCCGTAAAATGATAATAGAATTTAAGGGACAGCTATACTTCTGAGGGATGCTCTACGTTGATTTGTGTTTGTGAATTCGGGTTAAGTCTCCCGAATGCATGAAGTCCTAGAAATGTATTCATGTTATACGGTTAATTTAATTCATGGACTTAGTTGTGTAAAAGTTCTAGCGACTGAAGAACTCTAAAAGTTTTTACTTCACGCTAGAGCGTAAATAAATCTGAAAAAGGGCGACGACGGATTAAATTGATACCTTGGGTCTAGCAAAGAAACTTGTGATGATAATATCCAAAAGAAAAAAGGGCTGTCCAAAATACGTCAAATTTATTTTACGGGATCTTTATGAGCAACGTTAAGCTTTGTGTTCACCAGTTAGTAACATACTATAATAAAATGCTAAAAATGATGTTTGTATTATAGATTTGTTGAACTCTTGAATTACCTCAAAGATCAATAAAATTGTGTCGTACACATGAATGAAAATGCGAATCACATGCAGAATAATCGGTACCTATTTATTAACTTAATTTTAAAAAAGAAATCGTCTTCCATGGAAGTAATATCAGTCTTAATTAAAAAGCTCGGCGGTAACCATCCATTACACTGCACGGTAAAGAAATAATAAAAGTGACAGAGACATGAACATTATGAAGAAAAAAACGATTTTGCATGATAATTTGTGCAAAGCAAGTTAAATTGCGATCGCCTATCAAAGTGCGTGTCCATGATTGCTTATTGGCATCGATACAGGGAATAAAAATGGCAATAAAATTAATGACTGGTGAGTATCTAATTTACTGTAATTTATTGCAAAGGTAGTCTAATCAAATATGAACCCAGTAAAAAAACTCGTGTTTTTTGAAGTTGTGATAAAAATAAAACAACTTTACGGATTCTACTCGCAGTCTTGTATTTTCTTTCACTTTTTAACCCGTATCTGTATCATGAGAGCTCACAGTATTGTGCTGCCCTCTGGGATTGATAACGCGTATTACAGGATCCCAGGCGTTAGATTCCAACCATCCTCGTGGTAGAAATTTGGATGTTTTTTGATTTCAAAAGCCTCTTGCAGCATCGTTGGCACGTACCGATTATCCCTAGCAAGGACCTGTAGATATTCTAATCGAACGTAATGGTTGGGCTTATCAAGGCCATGTTAACAAACTGCTGATTTTGTAATCTCCTATTTCTTAATATCACCTATGTGTTCTTTATTACGCGATTTGATAAACCGCAGGTCCTTACTAGGGATAATCGCTACGTGAAAAGAATGCTGCGAGAGGCCAACGGAATTAAAAAACATCAAAATTTCAATCGTTATTTTGTGAAAATTGAACTTCATAGACTAGAAAAATGCTCAAATCTAAATCAGGTCAATTCATTTCAATGCACAATCCAATTTTTCAAATATTAGGCAGAGACACTAGTTTTGCGGCTAACTTCTGATTCTGTTGTGTTATGTGTTACGTGTTGTTAGATAACTTCTACAAATCTCACTCAATGGCAACTGTCGATATAAAACCATCTGTCAAATTATTTTCATTGCCATGTCAGAGGACTTTACAATGGCAGCTTTACATACATAACTGATGAAGATTCGGGATTTGATTGGGAACTAATGGTCCTAATGCTTGCAATAACTAGGTAAGAACCAATAAGCGAGCGGCAACTACCGCTGTTCAGTTTGATGGCCTATAAAAGGCTTGCACGCAACCTCCGATAATGGCTTCAAGCCGCTTAACCCTTAATAGCTTACTTTGCAACACCCGAGATCGTTAGTGGCGCACTTGCTGTGTGCCCGTGTAATTTCATTGCAGGACTCCGCCGTCCTGTTAAACAGTGTTCGTTTAAGAACGAAATAGTTGAGTTCGGCTTAAACATGCGAGGGTTAACGTGTAGCTCGTATTTAGGTCAACGTTATACGCAAGCCAGAAGATTTTTAAATGCTTTCATTAATGTTTAAAAAAATGCTCCGTGTTCTGACCAATTGCAAATCGGTTTTCGCAGAATCGTGTTTTGCCTTTGAAAACTAAAAACTGATGAATAGAGGCAGGCATAAGTGAAATAGAGAGGCTTTGCCCAGTATGGGATCAGAACAGGCAGTATAAACGAAGAACAAGGTTCGTTCACAATAGTTACTACTGTGTGCGTGATAAGACAGGCCTCATGTCACAGTGACTTATTTGTGCAGTGCGCCAAAAAACTTGCGATGTGTATGGTACTATATTAAAAGAACAATGAACGTTGCGCTAGGTTTCACATCATGCCTCTCTCAGTTAGACACGATATTGCGGATGTTAAATTGTTACTCGAAATAACTAGAAACCTAGTAGACTGTCCTGATCTTTTGAGCAAAATCGATCTAACCGCCGCACTCAGAGACGTCACATAAGTTTAATGGTTGATTAGCGTCAAAATTTCATTTTTGAAAAGAGACTTTATAACAAATTAAATAAAGAACTTTTCAGAATGTCAAATTTTGACGCTAATCAACCATTAAAGTTATGTGACGTCTCTGAGTGTAAAATTTCATTTTTGAAAAGAGACTTTATAACAAATTAAATAAAGAACTTTTCAGAATGTCAAATTTTGACGCTAATCAACCATTAAAGTTATGTGACGTCTCTGAGTGCGGCGGTAAGAGTACCTACAAAGGCATCCTGCCACAATAGCTCTAAATGGATTCAAATGTATTGATGTTGGAAGGGTCATCACCGAACTATTTATAATTTATGCTCTTGAAACTTCTATCATAAATTTAAACCGTCTAAAACTTCAGGCGTCTCATAAACACGTTGTGCGGCAATTTGTAATAAAATTCAATTTAGATGCAACTTTGCAACTAAAACCAAGCTATGCACAAAAGTTTGTGTTAGCGTCGCAGCTGTGATATGTTAGAAAAAAACTGTAGCAAATTGTTATTTCAATACCTAGAACATCAGTGGCAAGTAAGCATTCCGCAACTGATGACATCTTCTGCTTGATATTAAACAGTTTCTTCTTTCTATTCATCTTCTTAACAAAAAAATATTGTAAGTAATAACAAAATAGCTCTGCTTTCCATTTTTTCCAGTGCATAAACAGAAGCTTACAAAATTGACCAGCAATACTTACCCGAGAGTCCATTGTGTTCTAGATTGTCATTAATCTAGGTAAGCACATTTTCTTGTATGAGAATAGGTTCTCAATGCTCCACAACGGCCCGATATTCAAAGAGAATAATGAACTTGCTCGGGCTAAGTTTGAATGAGTCTAGGGATTACTTTCATTCAGCTGCTGAAGTGTCAAACAGAATGAAACTTCATGATTCAGCCCTCAAGTCGAGACGGGGTAGAACTAGTATGCAAGTTTTCAGAACAAACAAAGTAATGTTCAACTAATATTATGTAGAAAGGCCAGGGGCCTTATAATGATCTCAGATAAACTGACAGATTCTGGCAGCAGCCCATCTTTTTGGCATAATATTTACTGTTAAGTATGTTTTAATACTTAATTTTACTGCATTCGATTCTTGACTTATCATAGGTATCTATTTATCGTAAAGTCTACATAAAATAAATACTTCTGAGTTTGAGATTTAGAAATTGACTGTTTAGCTTATTTCTATGGAGATATTACTGTTCTAAACAAACTATGGGAAATATTATGTTTTGCTGATAGCAGTTTTCATTACAAAAACTCTGTAATACGATTTAGAATACTTTTTGTAAAGACAAAAAGTATTCTACTGTACAAGTGTACTCTTAAATAAGTTAAAATTAAAAAAAGATTCAAGTCGCAAGTAGTGACAATATATGTATAATTTTGGCCCCACGCAAGAAGTCTCATAACATAAACGGATATCACAATCCCTAAAAACAATATAAATGCGAGAGACAGTTGGGTAAATAAACAGAATATAGGCTTAATCAAATTTTCTCTCGGGGAAAGCTGCCAAATTGAATCAACTTATATATTATGGTCTCAGGGGACGTACTATTACTGCTCTATTAGTTTATTTTGTGGGTCAATGGATGAGATTCCTACGTTTATTTATTTACATGGGGGTGGCTTTCGAATTAGTTCTTGCTTTGATATGAAGCCGGAAGTATAGTTTGTTCAGTGACAGTTGGTGAAAGTTATGGAAGTCCAATTTTGTGACAGGTGTCGCTTAACTAGTACTAATAGAATTTTACGATACGAGAGTTACAGGACAGCTTTATTCATCAGAATATTCTGGCTTTATAAGTAAAACTTACAAACAATAGTAACAAGAATTTATAAAATAAATTAAATAGAATTTGATGTCTCGATAAGAAAATAAGAAAACAAAAGAAACATTATAACACAACTGCGTGGAATTAATTTGTCTCCATTTTCCTCGAATCACTAATGCAATATGAATTCATAACACTTCTGAAAGATAATTCAAAAAGTTACGAAACCGTGACTTTTCTTCAAAATAAATACTCTTTATGAAGCGATGAGAATTCACGAAGTGAATTTCGTGCGAAGTTTCTCTTATTTTTAGGAGTTGCTTCAACTTTGTTCACAGCTTGTACGAAACTATCTTCGCTTCACGAAGCTTTTGGAAAGGTGAGAAATAATATTGGAAAGCGTGTATTACGCTTGAGTAAATTTCAACCAAGAAAATACAGTTTGTTGACTAGACAGCTAGAGTGTACAGCTGCTCGCATACATTAATCATAGCAACCACTCTATTTGAGGAGAGACTTTTCTGTTTTTTATGCAATTTCGCTTGTTTTTATTCCTAAGAACGGTTTGATACGCTAGCTACGGCTACTTGCTAATCACACATCGCTGACCAATGGTTTTCATACTCCGTGGAACTGCCACGGCCTCATAGAGCACATTTCCATGGATTTTTTAGAACACGCAAAACAGCAGTGCGTGAGTAATAGTAACGCGGGGGGATCCGCATGCTTGCTTGCCACTACTTTTGTAAAAAAAACGAACACTCTACCGAGATTTTCCGTGCGTTATTCAATGCATAAAAGTACACACCGATCATCACTTCCCACTGTTGGGGAAGATTTCACCTCACCCCTACGTGAGATCTCGCCTTAGTACCGGCGGGTAGCTAAGAGAACTCAAATGTGGCAGTGTGGTGGACTAACCCATCAGCTGCGCCCATACGGGCGACACGTGGGTTTGGGCCCAATAGATTCTACGTACAGTGGGAACCATTGGGGCCGAGGTGCTTTTACTTGCTTTGCACGGCGTCCACCTAGACGGCAGATGTCACTGCATACTCCAAGCGCGAGGAGTGGCCTCCTCAAAACTTGGCGTTGCGTCAGCACGGATTGTGGAAGTTCAGATAAGGCTTGTGAAAACTTTATAGAAATTCCCAAAGACCTGTGACTAGGCTAAACGTCATCTGAGTTACTATCTAAGAGTTTGGTAATAGTCTAAGCCCCGAATTCACAAACGCAAATTCACGTTAAGCATCCCTCAAAAGTATAGCTGTCCGTTTCAGTTCTATTGACATTTTACGGGACAGCATGATGAGCGTGAGCGTGTGCTTTGCGTTGGTTGACGTTTGTGAAACTGGGTGTAATAAACGTACGTTTTTATAATATTTCTCGGCAGTTTTTTTCCGACACTTTTCGCGCTCTCAATTTCCCAAAGAGTTCACACAGGAACAAAAAAGGCCATAAAGTACCATACTTCTTAATTCAGATGGACATGGAAATTAGCTGTCTTCTGTAGTATAGTCGTAGAAGCACTGTAATGAAAGAGTCATACTTAGAAAAAATACTAAATCTTGTTGCTTTCAATTTTGTCTGAATTTAATATTTTCTGAGTAGGTATGGCTGCACTATCAATTTCTATAATGCTTGTAAATTGATGAATGATGATTTTGTTAAAAACTTCTGTAAAGAGCAGGTAAGCAATTTCTTGGAATTATGGTCTACGGCGTTTGTAGCAAATACAAGTTAGTAAAAGTTTTGTGTTAGTTTTTAGAAGAAACTTGATATTTTATAGTGTATTTAGTTTTCTAATGTTGGCGTGGGTTTTAGAAAACTTTTTCGTTTATCACTTAACAATTTCGAAACTTAATATTAAACTCAATTTTCCATTTTTAATATAAGAAACGAAATCTTTATAAAATAAATTTCTCTAGCTTTGCTTTACTTTATAACATGATAGTTATGATACATTCAAGGGATGGAATTTAAGATTGCAAGATGGTTCCGTTGAAAAATGTAACATACAGGATAAACAAGAACTTTGAATGCGATATTCCGTTAAGGTAAAGAAAGCTATCATTAGTAGTTAAAACACTTTCCTTACAAGGACAAATTCATCAATGTACATGTACAGTCAACGGCACATCAGACTACTCATTTTCATTTTTTATCTCGCTCTTGCCAAACGAAAATTCTTTTGCAACAGGACAAGGGAGACTGACTGGAAATGGGTGCCTGACATGCCGCTTACCGTACTTGACGTTGTCCAAATCTCTTAACTTTTTTTTGACAAATTTATTATCGAAATCATACAGTTGTTTCAATAAGAATCTCTTTTTACAGATTACGACACTATATAATTTACTCTTCCTTGTCTCAATGTTTTTATATTGTGTTGTATACAAAGTACGAAATAATAAACAAAATATAGACTTTATTTCTACCCATAACCCCCCTGACTCCGTTACATTGCATAGCAAAATACGGAAGTAGCACTATTTAATTTGTAGATACAAGTTAACTGTTAATAACCATGCTAAATGCAAAGGAAACCACTAGCACATGCCAAATATGCACACTCCGTCTGTTTTAATATTCCGAACACATTTAGAATTTTCATGGACCATTAAGGAAATCGCTTACTTGGATTATATTATTGCGATGTGAGTAATACCATGTATTTTCCAGAAAAATGACTTGGAAGCGAAGAATCGAGAGAACGATATCGTTATTCTTCAAGAAAGTGGCTTTAAAATGTCTGAACTTTTCGCTTACTTGCTCTCAGATATTCAAAGGGATTTTAGCGATGACAAAATATCGGACATCCCTGGTCAAAAGAATTGGATGTAAACCACTTTTGTAACCTGCTTTTTGACAATCACGGAACATGGTTTCCATTTAGATTATATGTTACAAGCAAAGTGCAAACTATAGTCTACTCAATAATTGGTAGCATTTTTCTAAGTTACTAGTAATTTTTTAGAATGTCTAGATGGGAGAATTCAGCATCTAGGTAACAAGCGGAAAAGACCTTCTGTAGATGATAAAAAGCCATCATCGAACTCTCAAAAATGGATTCAGACTTTTTAAATTGGTAAAATCTGCAAACTACCCTATTTCTTGAATTACCAAGAAGGGTTTTAATTGTTAAAATACACCGAAGTAACGAAATATCACAAAATAGTTTTGGTTGATTATTGATAGACGGTACTTTGCTGAAGGTTGAAAGTTTCAATCAGCTAAGCAGTAAATAAATACCTATCTACATGATGATGATATCATTTGACAACTCCTAATTTAGTTGGTTATGAATAATCAGTTCAAGACCAAACTTTCGAAACCATTTGATTACATTTAGAAGTAGTTTATGTAATACCTTAGGGATGTTCCGTAGCTTAGACCTCAATTCTGAAAGGTCACAGCTTCCAATGGATTTCACACCTCCGACTTCCGACTTCGACTGTGGAAATGGTAATCGGGGATTAAAGCAGCAAATAACTGAGGCCAGAGTAATATTAACATGATTTAACATCTCGTATCCAGTCACGCAAATTGTTTTTTTTGCTTTTTATGTTATGTGTACTATTTCGGTATCTTCTACTAAACAAGTAAAGTGTTTAGAATATTGTTAGAATAATTTTGATACCCAGTAAATTGGTCAATCAATAAAAAGGAAAGGTTCCCGTTAGTTGAAGGTTAATCATGTCCCGTTTTACCCGTTACGGAGAGGAACACTTTATACCAGGAAAACGGTAATCGGCGGTCAAATCTATTCTTATTTCAGCGAGCAATCTTCCTATAGTGACTATAGTCCGTTGGCGTTAAGAACGCAGTGATTTCATACTTGTCCTTAGGCCTAACACGCCCCCTTACCAATCAAATCGTTCCTAATTAAAAAGCCAAGTCCACAGTGACCAGCTAAACGCATACGTTCTAACGCGAAGGTTATGGATCTAAGTTTTTTTGTGTGCGACAGAATTAAATTTGAAAATCACGACATTTTTAACATGAACGGACTATAGTTCGAGTGATTCGAGTGAAATATCGTAATTTATTTATTTATTAGTTCGTACACCAAAAAGAAAGTTACGAAGGACAATATTATCCCAATAGAACCGCTATGAGCTCGTACAGCTTGGTTTTCCCCGATGAATGAAATGAATAGCACGTAGTTTTCCGAGAAGGGTTTGAAAAGGATTCTTTGAGTGGCGATTTTCCAACAGATTCACATGCTTGTCTGCGATCGGCATTGTTGACAAATTCATGTTAGTGACGATATATTTCCTTGTCCATGAGTATTGAATTTGCTACAAAACATTCCTCTTAAAATCCGACGGCTATCTCTGGTTGTTATTTTCACTACCTAATAGTGGAATGGAACTTTCATTATAAGCATTTACAATCAGCTTAGATTGCCGTAGTAGATTACACACTTTATAATTAAGTCAATTAGTGCTGCAGCTGCACCATAAGTTAAGCTTGTCCCCCCTTATTCATAAAAACGGACATTGTTTTAGCAATTGACATGTTATGACGACGTGTCATGACGATACGAAAGTTATCGTGTTGTTGACGAGCTGTTTAAGTTTTTATGAATAAGGGGGAAGGGTTTAGCGATTGAAGTCACTCAAGCCTTGATGTTAACAATAAAACTATTGAAATCATTACAGTTGTTAAAGTAGTGTTGTACGAGTATTTGTGAATTAGGGGTAAGTGTCTATAAATGGTTTTAGGTGGAAACAATTAAAAACACTCTGTTAGGTCAGTGAGTCGGATAATAACAAAAACGTTTGCATGCTATAACAAAAAAACGTAGCAAGAGACTAGCATGACCCCTTTCGTTCTCGTTTCGTGTATTTTGGTGAAAAATCTAAAACACAATATGAACCTACAGATTGAGTGTATCCGATAAGTGGTAAACCCAGGATATTGGAGTATCGATGTCGCATAGAAGGCAGGAGATGTGAAGCCATTTTTCAAAACCAGCCCCATACAAATATCGCTCAAACGTGTCACTGTAGTGTTGCCGTACTGTCGAGAGTATTGTTGTGCAGAAATTCGATAATCATTTAATTAGGAAGACCAACCAGATACAGGTCCGTTGACAGTGGTTGGAGAACAACCCATTCTGTGTTTATGTTCATGATGTTTGTGTGTGAAGAGGTTGTGTGAAGATTGTGCGAGTGATCGGCAACGATCGCTGTTGTAAAGCAGTTGCTCCCAGTTGAAGTCACTAGATGTCAGTCGTTAAACCTAATTGAAGGCATTATGGGGACTTGATAACAATAGACAATAGCCCCTTCACCAATCCGTACTGAGCTTGCGTGTTGGATTTATTTCAATCCATCGATGTTTTTGGGAATAGATCTTACCGATGGTACCTAATTATCAATCTTAATTTATACCATCGATAGTTCTTACATCGGTCGGCTATCGATAGACTGAATCAGCAACACTAATCATATTATATACCTACGTCAAATAATTGAAAATGAATCCCGTGTTATTTTTCAATCAAATTCCTCTTGTATTGTTTGCGTTTTACCCAAAGGTTTCCAATTAAATGGCTTTATATGTTTTGCCTTTTTATTCAGTCGATTTTGGTGAATAATGGCTGACTTTATAGATAATTTATCTTTTTGAGCGCGTTTGTGACATAAAGTATCGTGTTTTTGTGAAGCACATTAAGCTTTGTTTAATAATAAATAGCATTATTTAAAATAATACAAATGTGAAATTTTACTAATGTTATCAGTCATACATTATTTCGTCACAGGGTAGGCCGAAGCCACATCTTCGCACTTACTATGTTCCTGACATACACTTTACACATTCTCCACTCTCTTTGATCCATTCACACCCTTCGGAGGAATCCCTTAATGGACTTCCCGGGGGTGTTTGAGGCTCTACTCACTAAACCCCCCGATGACCTGCTTCCAGAGGTCCCTGTGATCTCCGGTCAAGAACTTTGTGCCGGTGGACCCCTAGCATGCTAGCTGGCATAACAACTTACACACTCTCCTCCACACCCTCCGATGTGTACGGCGGTGTGAGGTCACTCTTACTGGTCACTGCCATGCCCGAGTTCTCTTGGCTTTCCGGTGGTTAGACCCTACCGCCGGTACTAAGCCCCCTCGCCACGCCAAGGCGAGAAATCATGAGGGGGGAACCCTATGACCCTCAACAATATGGACTGATGAGCCCGCTTTCTAGAGTATGGCTCGCACGACTAGCAGTGCCAGTGGGATGTAAATATTATGTTTATATATGTTCTATTACCTATCTAAATAAATAATTCGATTGTTGTCTACTATTCGTTTCATAATGTAGCAAAAGCTTACTCAAACAAAACGAATAACAAAGTAAAAAGTGAACATAAATTACCTTTACACTACTTGAATACTAAAAAGACTAGTTCATTCTTTGAATTCGTACCGAAAATTCTCTTATACCCAATTTCGCCCGTTGTTTGCTATCCCATAACTTTAATTCCACGCTACGCCTCAGTACTTTTTCAGTTTCATTCTTCGTCCAATTTTAAAATTAGCTGCCATCTCTTTCTAGCACGATCTGACAATAAAGCCGTCGAAATACGGACGATTCTTGAATGCAAGCAATATCGGCTCTGAAGATGCTATTTCAAGATTATGTGAGTTTAAGAAAAACTTTCTGAGAAATGGAGCGAAATCTTTATCTAAAGGTTTGCACGTTTTCTGCGCAGCGTCTTTGTAAATTCGAGATTTCGTTTATAAAGACAGATTCTATTTTAGCATTTCAATTGCCGAATTATAAAGCCTTTGCGATTGATGATTCACACATGAGCACACCATGAAGATATTGAATTGATACCTTAATTTTGTTTCTATATAGAATGAAAGCAACGAAATGATACCTACATAAATGCATGTTTTACGGAATGACGTTATATACGAGTACATATCTTAACAAATTCTATGACTTACTTTGCACTAAACAGCAATAATGGATTCCAATTATTGCTGTTTGGTGCAAAGTAAGTTCATAAATTCATCCAACTGATCAGATTTGTGAGTAACAACTTTACTGAGTATTGGCATCTCCACAGCGGACACGAGCCAACGATAGATTACTTTGGCTTTATCCCATTACAAATGTCACAATTTAATTGAGCATAATCTAATTATTATGCTAATTTGTTCTGAAGATGTTTGAATCCTAGGTTACTGGGATCACATGGAATTTAAAACTGATCCGGAAATAATAATAAATTTGATGTTACTGACAATGATAACTCTAATAACAAAAGTAAAAACACAAAAATTATAGAAAGCGATCACAGTTATACATTTTGTTTATTGCATCTTTATTGGTTATTTAATTTAGCGACAATACAGAAATTTATAGGTGATCGGTTTCGAAAATAAGTACCTGGTTATCATAACACATCAGCGGTGCTTTACACGAACTAATAAAAAAATACAGAAAAAATAAATTCTAGAAGCCCCCCTTTTTGTTTTGTGCAAAGTGAATAGCATTCAAGTGATTCGATTTGTGAATAGTAAATTAACTGTGTATCGGAATTCTCCAGTCCGTTCGGAAGCGGTAAGCAGGCTGCCAACAAGATCTGCCGAGGAAGCCACCGCGGACACGGGCAAACGAGATTCCTTTATCCTGTTACGAACCTCACGCTTTTGTACTTTTATTTTAAATTTGTTGCGAAGGTTGAATGATTTATTTCAAGGCAGAAAAGAGATCGAAAAAGGCTATGTGGCGATTTACACAGCCAGTTGCACTTACATAACTTTTGTGTATATTTAGCGTATGTTTTTTGTTTCGTTTTTTAAACATTTGATAAACCCACCCAGAACCTAAATTTTAATTACAAATAATAAGTGGGGAAAAAATTATTGACCCACGAGTAAATACACTGAGTGAATCCAAAAATGTTGTTTTTAAACTACAATATTAAAGTAATAAAATCTTACTACTGTGGCAAAAATGATATAATAGTATTTTGAATTTTTACTCAGAAATTCCTGAGGATTGAAACAATTTCATAAAATGAACTGGAATTTTTATGATGACGTAGTACTACGAATAAAAAAATGGTGTTACAGTGGTGTTGGTTACAATACTATTCATGACCAAGTTGCAATAGCAAAAACCCATTTTATAAAGGTAAAAAATAGCAAAAAAATCGCACAGCTTTTGGCATTTTCACAGATGCATTGAGTGTTCAGCCGAATTTAAATTTCAGATGCGTTGGAATGCGCCATTGGTATTTAAATAAGTCCCTGCTTAAAACTGAGTCTTATTCCAGAATATTAGCATGAACTTTGTGACTAAAATTTTAGTTTAACAGTTCAGTTTTTTTTAAGTTTGCCCCGTGGCTATAAGGCAAAAGAACAAAATTTAAAACATGACACTAAAACAATAAACACTGTTTTTATTATTGAGAGAAAACAAGCATTGGCTGTATGAAAAAACCGAGCACAAAAGTTATTTTTTGTGTAACCAGCAACATTAAGGAATACTTTATACAAGAATTGCTAATTTAAAAAAAACTACTTTAATGAACATCTCATTGAATCAGAATAATTTGTCACGCAAACTGTGGGTCAAAATAATATTGAAATCAATATTACCTCCTTATATCAATAAGTCAAACTTTGTTTTAGTTCTAATAAAATATGATCGTTGCTAGAGATGACAGTTTAAGGATGAGGCACCATTAATAAACCGTCAGCTTTACAAATATTTTAATGAAATGCCTCACTAAGAAATGGGCTCGTTGCACGCAACAAGACGAGAATCGCACTGCACCGCACCGCACCGCACCGCACCGCACCGCACCGCACCGCAACGCAACGCAACGCTGAATGGCTGCATTCTAATCGGATAGGGCCAAAGGTTTAATTGGGCAGATACTAAACTACGTGTCCAGCTGCCAACAACGGCTATCTCTCGAAACAACAATCGTTGATGTAATCTAACCATTCTCCGTAATAAAACACAGGGCTGCATTCAGGGGATTGCTAAATTCTCGATCCATAAAATCACAAAAAACACAACGTAAAATGGGTAAATAATTTTTAAAACAAATGAAGTACTTAGGTAATAACTACTACTACTTCTTAAATGTCAATTTAATTTCTGGTCGTGCCTTTTCAAAACACTTTGCCAGGATGCAATGAGCAAATTAATTTTGTCCTTAAATTATATTAATTGCCATTTACCAAGATGCACCATATGAGTCCCGTCTCCCGTGGGTGGTTAGTTAAAGTGGACCCTGATATCATAGGCAGAGGCGACGGGTCCCTTACTGCCCTAGCTAAGGCAGCGAGAATGGAGCTGGCCATTTGATTATTCTGAGGGGATTTAGAATACCCATGGCAATACGACTACTCCCTTTAAAGAAGTCGGTCTGTCGTTAAACCGCGAAACGTTCGCAATACGCACCTAGTGTTATTTTGTTAACGTTTACTTAAGGTACTAAAGATAGCTCCAGTATATTTTATCCATCTAAATCCTCAAAAATAAGTCAATTTATTGACATAACATGACACTGCAATAGGCTAAATTATCCTTGCTAATACTATTAAATACATCACTAATATACCCTCAATCCATCCCTGAAGCTTTGAGATTACAGGCTAATTGTTAATTTGATTGTTAATGTACATATTGGTTAGTACTGCCATTTAGACTAAAGACCGATGAGCTTAGTGGATAGGAACGGGCAAAGCAAACATCAAGTTGGTTTAGGAACGTAATAGAACTTGAAAACCACTTTGCATTCAAAGCGAAATTCAGACTTTTCTTCTGACTAAGTTAATGTCGAATCCCCAAAGCAAATCCCTATTGTAGTCGCGGCTCATCTTAAAATGGACTTATTGGAATGGTATTTATCCTTGTTAAACGTCTCTAAATATAAAATACCGAAAACTAAGCAAAGCTTGTGCTATGGGAACAAGGTCACAATAAAATAAACTTTGTTTTTTGTAAATCGTACATGATGTACGAACATAGACATAAACACACGATTTTACCATGGCTGGGTCATAAGGTAAATGTACCAGAAAGATTCGACTGGTCTGTTAATGGTCTCGGTAGCACAGTGGTTAGTGCAGTCACCCGGTTTGCGAAAACATTGTGTCGTTTTCAAAACCTGGCAAAAGGAGAATCATAAACAGTTTGGCTAAAGAATGATCTGATTAAATCAAGTTAGAATGGAAAACAGTTTTTAAAATATCTTGATACCTACATTTTCTGCACGAAAATAATATTCTGGTTCTGCCATGAAAATTTAGCAGGTTCGAAAAAGAACACCATGAATGAACTGAATTTAGACAAGAAAAAATATTATTCGCTACGGTGCTTTCAAAGCCAGTCCTGGTTATCCGGGAACAATAACTCCACACAACCAAACCTTCGGAATATCTCCTCGGAAACTTTTAACTGGAGATGAAATAAATAATCGAAGAATAGAACATCTAAGTAAGCTTGTTTATAAGTATTTTGAATTATAACTATCCGTCTACCTTCGCTATACTGTAACGTTTAGAAAGCAGGTAAGTCTCAGGAACCTGCTGACTTTTTGGAAACTAAATGATTATCCGGCGCAAAAGTCTGATAATATAAACTATGTGGGAGACATTCTTAAGATGATTTAAGAGATTCATGTGTTCGGCTGGGTTTGCTTTATTAAATTCAGAAAAGTTAATTCAGTGCTGCACCAATAGTTAGGCGATTAAAGTCTCCTGTCACTTATTCGCAAATATTAAGAGTGAAAGAAACAAATGTTCAAGTGGTTTGTGCTGTAAAGCTGTATGATTTTTATGATTAAATACTTAAATAAGCAGCAAAAGTAAATGGATATCTAAAATCTGAAACAACTTCTGGTAGTGTTATTTTTAAATTTCATCTTATTCTTTCTTACAATAGGTATTCTAAGTGCATATGTAGTGTTACAGCAGTCAGTTATTTATAACAGTTGCTTGAGCCAATATTAATAGCTCAGGTAAAGGTTCAACCAACCCTTTCAAACCGCATGAAATATAAATCAAGTGTCTGTTTGAAAAATTTTAAACCCAAAAGCGAGGTCAAAATAAATAGAACAAACATTTATACGCCCAAAAAACAACACAGGCGTTCCCCAAGGATTTCTTGGTCGGCACAAAGCGAGAAAAATCTGGGGAACAACAATATTCGAAACTCCCAAACATTTCCTTTGTGCGGTATCACTGGAAAATAGCGACCGTTTGGATTTTATTGAGAAAGATCGTCCAGCCAATGAGGGCATTGTCCATTTCGAACGGTCAGTCTTCGAAAGTAGCCTTTCGTACAAATCTTTGAAATAAGTCGGTTCGCTTCTGTAGCCCAGGGTTAGTATTTGTCTGGCGTAAGTGTAGCTTTGTTGGAACTATCCGGACGTTAACGCTCAGATATCAATCTGAAGTCCGTTCACGTTAAGAGTGCAGTGTTTTTTAAATTTAATTCTGTTGCACACAAAAAACCTCAGATCCACAACCGAAAGTATGAGTTCAACCGGTCACTGTAGACTTGGTTTTTCTAATTAGGAATAATTTGATTGGTTAGGGGGCGTGTGAACGAAGGACAAGAATGACTATAGTTTAATAGTTAAACAAAATGATGAACGAAATCATTCAAAACTGAACCGGTGTTTGCAATTGTTTTTCCTTAAATTTTGGTATCAAATACGTTTTAAGTTCCTTGCTGTATTGTTCTATAAAATATTTTTTTGTCAAAATAAATTCAGTGTGTCTCAAAATTGTGTCAGTCTGTCTTTTACATGATATGAATAAGTAATTTAAAAAGTATCAATACCACAAAACAAAAACGTTTTTTTCATAAGAACGTTTTTTTCCATGTACATATTACATCGAGCCGAATAAAATGTAAGAAGGTATTGCAAATTATTGAATTTTGAATATAACGACGCACTACTCGTATGTTTTGTTTGCAGACCTTCTGTATTTAGCTGACCACGTTTTCGAAATTATTCAAAGTTTAGTTTTGGAAATTAATATATTTACTTTATTAACTAACGACATACAGTCTGCTCAAATGGGCAGCTAATCACAAATGCGCTTACCGCACCCATTTGAAAATTGAAACTGATATTATCAGAATTATGCAGATAAAACATACTCACATGAGTACACATCACATCGTTTCTCTCTTCGAATACATTATGCATTCAAAATCATGTAAATAACCCGGGACTATGCTAATTATTCAGTATAATTTTAAGGGGATTAAAATAAAGTACCTACCTAAGTTATTTTTTAGGCTTGCACGCGGTAGGCTTTATGCTTTAAATTTAGGACTCACGCAGACACCGTATTTAGGCGCACGTTTTACCTTCAGAGTTTATTTTAAACATGTTTACTTATTATGTTAAGAATATTCAAAATGAAATACGACATTATTAACTGTCAACCGACTCCCTTTAAAATAAACAGGTTTTCTCTAAATACAAACTTTTTGCTATTACAAATGGATAATAAGTCAAAATCATGTTAATTCTCCTGATGTTTCAGGTAAATACCTGACAAATGTCTGACATTTGCTAACTAGCAATACCATATCGTGGCTGGTACCAGGTTACCGTTTGTTTACACTGATTGGCTGACTGCAGCTCGAAGTGTAGCGAACTGCAAAAACCGACGCGGAAACTAATCAGCGAGTTAATAGATTCTGCGGTAGCTCTACTGGCGTTGTTGGGCGGTAGGACTTGGAAACGAAGGTAACAGGCTTAAAGATATTGTTGTTGTTGTCCAAAATTCAAAATCAACATTCAAAATCCCCGCACACGTGCCACACTCCACTCGCTACTAAACACACAGATCTCCTGTAGTTCTCATATATTTTATATGGAATGGCCACACACGTTGGAGCCGGAAGGTGCTACACGCTACAAACTATAGGAATATGACAGGGGGCGGCGTTTTATGGCTTAGGCGGAGACGCTCATATTAGATTGCCCTACAGTAGTCTAGCTTTGTCACATGCCTACAGACGAAAATAATGTCAAAATATAATGTGATATGTTAAGCAATGGAAAAATATTGGTCAACAATACATACATACACTCACGACTATTACATCAAATGGGGTAGTCAGAGGCACACTGATTGTTGCCGACACGGTGAATGAAATATTCAGAAGCCCACATATTTGTAGCGAACATGATAAGGGGTGAGCTTACCAACCAACCTAAGTGAGCGTGAAGTTCATATCTCAATGTAGAGTCGACTGTAATAATGATTAACGATGCTAGTTCGCTTACCGACAACCGTTCACATATAACCGTTGCGTCTGTCACCACATCGGGGGCCTTACAGCATTGGTACACTGACTGAATAGTGTTGACATACTCACATTGAGTTTAGAAATTGAAAATCAATATGATAAACATAAATGTAATAGTTCACGCCAACGAAGTCGCGAGTGTTAAATTTGAGCAAAGAGCACTCGATTTCCAGCACGAAACCCGACGTAAAGGCTAATAAACTAATCTTCTCACAGCTTTATCCCAAACGGGGTTGGCAGAGAGACACTGATTGTTGCCGTCACGGTGACCAGAACATTCTATGCCCACATTTTGCCGAGCAAATTTTGAACCTGACGTGAGAGGCGAGTCGCTCGCCGTTTCTCACTCTGCTTGGGCTGTTATCAGTATTTCCCTTATCTGAAAACTTAGCCGCCAATCCAAAGTACAATGAACGTAAAAAAGGTGTGATAGGTGGCTAATATTAAGTCTAGGCTCCAGGCTTGATTCAGCGACTGAGGACACTATACTCTTTACCCACATACATAAACGGCCTTTTAACGTCTACTCACTTTACTTCGGGGCACAGACCTCACCTCAACTATGGGAGCCATACACGCGGGCTCAGTGCGGATTGTTGGAAGAGTGTCAGGTCAGTGAGAAACCTTAATAACAGATGTTATCAAGCCGCCCTAATGCCTCCGACTAGTCTTAACGACTGGAATCTGGTGACATCACCTTGCTTTCCGAAGCAAGTAGTTGCCCGAAAATTAATTTCGGTCTATGTGGTCACCCAAATATACCATTTCCAACCCGGCGTGTGTTGCTTTACAACAGCGATCGTTGCCGATCAACTGTAACAAGAGTGCTTTACTCCTTAGGAACAATTATGTTATCTGTGCGTATGAGTAAGAACCCTTTGACCAAAGACGTTTAGACGTATAACCCTCCCTCTGACGGACGCTGGTGATAGATCGATGGACAGGGATACGGGCGAGATTAATGTCGTCCCTACAGACCTTTTTATTTGGGGACTCGGATGCAAGGTGTTTATATTTATAGCACCAATTTAGATTGACTGGAGAATCGATTTGGGCTCGATAAGAAAAATCAAGCCATTACAAGAAGATGCCTGAATATTATGTCGGTTTTCAACCACCACGCCACGGTGGAATTAACCTTGGCCGGCAAAGCAGGCTACTACTTAAGGTAGAGATATCAGAAAAAGCATTCGTTCTATGCTTGCTGTTTGAGTGCCCTTAAAAACCTCCAGAGAAGAATTGTTTCCATATCAAAATCACTGTGACATCTATCTCAACTGTGGTTCAGTACCTGACCTGATAGATCTTCTTCGAACCCGTTCCGGATGACACATGGCGCGATAAATTGACTTTCGATCCCTTTACAAATATCCCCATTTAAATAAAGGGCCGTGGTTCTAGCTGATACATCTATTTGAATGTTATGTAACGTTGTTAAGGGTAGTTTCCACCAGTCTTTATGACATCTGCACGAACAAAGCTGTTTATCTAGTTTGAATGAAAACTAATCTTTGGACGATAATCCACACAGCACCATCTACAAACCATGCTAAGCTTGTACTATGGGAACTGGACAGGAACCTTTCTTTGTATATAAATTCAGAGTATAAGATATTGACCAGCTATGCTATTCAGGTTGGCGCCAAATCTCATCTTGGTCGGGGTCAGTTATCTTTAAAATTCAGTTTCAGTTTGCAACTGCGATCGTTTAAGAGAAGATCCAGCGATCCAGCGACTGTCGGCCCGCACCAAAAGGTTCGGTGATTCGTTCCTGTGTCGTACTATCCAGACGTGGAACGCTCTTCCAGCGCATGTGTTTCCTTCTTCCTACAATACCGGGTTTTTTAAGCGGGGCGTGAAAAGGCATTTATGCAGGCCTTCAAAATGAGATTGACCAGCAAAGTAGTTCTCAATTACTGTGCTTGTCAACCCCATATCTGGACCTCACGACTGCTTCCCATCAGGTGGAGTGAGGTCATCTTGAAGACCACTATAAAAAAAAAAAAGAAGAGAATTAATATTTTAGGATCATTTACACACATGATGAGGGAAAATACTAATTCAAAGTGAAGCGTATTGATGATTGAAGTAAGAATGAAGCACCGAGATGTGAAGCACTTCTCAGTGCCTCACATCTCGGTGCTTCACTCTTGAGATGATATCAGTCGAAATGCCACCCCAGACCAATAAATTGCATTGGTGTTGCACCTTAACTAGATGACTAGGGATATCATTAACTTATAGGGACATTATTTTATCCTTATAATTGCGCCTTCCCCAAATTCACGCATAAATATTTGCAGATAGGCCTCTTCTGGACAAGACGCGTAGCACATCATTAAGTATGGTAAGTATCTCGCTAAATACATTGCTCAAAAGTGTCTAGGGATATCTCAAGCATTTTCATACAAAGTATTTGGGAGGCTGTAAAAATTGAAATATTGATACCAACGTAGAAATTTTTAGAACACAGAAACTGCTATATTTGCCCTTTCAGATTGTATAAAGAAATTCATTGTAGAAGCATTATTGTACAATCGTAAGGACCTTAAAAAAGGCAGATTTTCCTTTTAAAAGGTGTCAAAATTTTAGCAAAAACAAACGTTTTTTTTTGTAATATTCTTAACCTTTGTCTTATGTCTCTGTCCTCGCGTTATTCTAAGATAATGCTCAACTTGTAAACAAACTTAACTTTATGAAATATTTAAAAAATGATATCCCTATGATATCCCTAGACAGTTTTGATGTGTGTATTTTAAGATTTCTTTGCTTTTTATCTTTCATTTTTCATTTTAATATAATTTAATTAAGTTAATTATATTACTTTGTTTCTATCAGTTAAACTGTGCGGATTTTAATTATGCTGAAGCGATTAGGTGTTAATTTGGAAAATAAGTAATATTTTAGAAGGCATTTCATTAATTATGAATGCTTGAATAAATATTTTTCCAGGCATTTGGTTACTTCCTTAATAATCCTTTCGTGAAACGAATTCTAAAAAACAGTTACTGAAACATTCTACCGAAAGCTTAGAAATTAAAATACTTGGAATGGAAAAAGAAAGTCGAATCAACGGAGCGTTTAAGAAATATAAACCAGACCCTTTTATTCAAACATAAAACTAAAATCAAAGGAAGTCTGTTAGTACTTTTAATTTGGCTTTGAGTGTTTTTTTCTTTTGTGAAAATGAAAAAAACCCTCGAGTTTCAGATGGCTGGTAAAAAACACTGCAGGTTGTCTTTTCTCAATGTAGCGAAGATTGATTTGTTTCAACGATAATTAATCTCCTGCCTTTAAATCATTAAAAACGGGAGTGCTACCATGGACCTTTTTTGTTTTGAGTTTCCGTTAGGGACCATGAAAGTTTTAAGAAATATAATTTCCTGCCTTTCAGCCATTCTCCTTAACCTTGCGGGTATAGGCCTTCTTCAGTCTCTGCTATTTCTCCACCTTGTGCTGCTTCAATCCACTTCCACACTGACTATTCTCTTGATGTCGTCATACCAACGCCCTATGGTGTTTCGCACCACGAATTATGCTTCCTTGGGATGTGGCTAGCGCTTGGGTGTGGAATGTATGATATAACTTCAAATCGTATATCACTCAGAACATATACAGTCGAATGAAATAAAATCATTTGAAATAATGATTCATATCGTATAATAAACGAAAACGAAAATTTTAAAACGTATAACGGACAACTGATATAAAATTGTTTGATATAATCAACGTTTGATATAATAAACATTTGATATAAAGCTTACATGGAATACTATTCAAAACAACTACCATTTATATACTTATTATATGAAAATAAATGGTCCAACCATCAAATAACATAAACTTTATTGTCATAAATCTTAAGATTGTTTATGAATGTGTACCCACATAAATAAATACACATTGTTAAAGATCATAAAAAGTACGGGTTCAACGCAAGCAGCAAGCAAATCAAGCAAGACGTTTTTAGGGTTTAAAATAAAATAACCACGACCTAACCTAACCTAATCTATCCGTGTCGGTTTCGCCCCGACTCGAGTATAGGGCAGACAAGTATACCAATTAGCTTTTATAACGAATAACATTTATTTCATATGAAGGTTATATGCAATGCAATTTAGATTAAACAAAATTACATCAAATGTGCTTTATACTAAGTAAGGTTTATATTAATTGTTGTTAGGCGTACTGATTGTTATCTTAAATGACGTATATCATTTGATGCATTCTATGAAATGAACATTATGTTGAAGAAAATTATTCGAAGAGTTGTTATACCAAACGTTTATTATATCTCATGAACGTTATTGAAATGAAAATATATCAAATGAAGTTATATCAACCAATACGCACCCCTAGCGCTTTGCCACTTTCGTTTTGTCGTCTGTAACTTTAACCTGATTTCTGACCAACTCTTTCCTTTCACGATCATAATTTTACAAGAATACTTAAAGATACCTAAAGCCTCTAAAAGCAAATTAACCAATCCAAGAATAAACTAAAAAAAATGGATACAAAGTAAACACACATAATGATCAAGGAAACTAATTATAGTCCACACAGCTGAGAGAATCAAGTATTTGTAAGCTGAGTCGAATTGAATACATTAATAACAGAAGCGAACCAAACTCGAAAACTAGGAAGTCGCCAGAATCGGCGTGTGTTCCTCTTAAAGTTAAAGTCCTCTTGTAAATAATGAATGGACCTCGACATCCGAACTCCTTGATAAAATTTTCAAGAGTGAACCACGTACTTGACCCGTCGAAAGGTATGAAAATATACGCAAATATAGAACTGGATTCAATTGCCAGTTTACAAACATCTATGTGACCATTCCGACCGAAATTTAGTGATGTATTTTTCGGGCATCTCCGTTCTTCGGAAGGCACGTTAGGCACGTTTAGCAGCCTTAGGGCGGCTTGATAACATCTGACATTAAGGTTGCTCACTAAACTTACACCCCTCCAACAATCCGCACTGAGACCGCGTGTTGATTCCTTCTCACAGTGAGTTGAGGCCTGTGCCCAGTAGTGGAACGTAAAAAGGCCGTTTATGTTTATGTTACCAATATCGTTGAGTAGTAACTTTTGAGAAAAAACAAGTTTTTGAACTGAGAATTGGGGCAAAAAAGAATAAAGGAGATCCGCCAATTTCCATACAAAAATATCCCAGCCTCGTCGCAAAAGAAATGTATCTCAGTTTTGAGAGTACAAGTTGAGAAAATAGCATATAATTTCTATTTCGTCTTTTAATCCTGAGATTTGAACAATTAAATTCAGAATTGCAAAGTTAGGTAGTTAAAGGAATTTTCGACTTAGATTATGTACCATAATTTTAGAAGCTTGTGGTTGGTAGGTTCGTATGCAAACTTGCGGTTGGATCTCGATGTAATAGGGATAGACGCGGTCAGGTCGGCGGTAGGCCTACACGTGCTATTTTGCCTTTGACGATGAAATAATGAAGACAATAGATGTTCTCTACATATAGTGGTCGTTGTCTAAACACGGTTTAATGTATTACAACCTTTATTGAATAGAATAGAATAACCAGAAATGTATTTCGGAGAGTGTGCGCAGGAACTTCATGACCTGATACCACCCTCTACTTTCTACCACCGGACCACAAGACGCCGTAAGGGTTTTCATCCCCATGTGGTCGTCTTTCCAGCGGTCCGAACTAAGCGGTTTGGTGCTTCCTTTCTGGTCCGCACCGCTAAGGAGTGGAACACCCTCCCTGAGTCTGTGTTTCCGGATACATACAACCTTGGTGTCTTCAAGGCAAGAGTGAGTAGGCATTTTCTGGGTAAGCGTGTTACACCTTCGACCTCGTCATCGCATACCATCAGGCGAGACTGAGGTCAAACGCAAACCCATTATAAATAAAGGAAAAAAAAAAACCTGTGGCAGTGTGGTCAGGTAAAATAGGTCAATGATATTTAAAAGAGGTTATTACGTTATGTCAGTACTGTCATTAATCAAATCAACAAATTACTGTCAAATTAATTCTGTGTAAATAAACAAATCGGAGATTCATGCTCAAAGTTGACAATTTAAGTTTTTGTTCAAATATCTTCAAATAAACGAGAACTTATGAAACACCATTGGTGGCCGCTCAATAAACAATTTTCAAACCTTTTCTACTTCAACTAGCTAAAAGATTTTCAAATCAATTAAAACGGCCAATCAACGGCTTAGCAAAAACCAGCTGGTGTTCAAAAACTCGAGGTACGTCCCGTTAAATCCTCAAAAATATTTGCCTGAGCAATTGGCCCTGTGATTTAAGGCCAAGTACTACTAGTTTCTCGAACCGCTAAAAGCTCGGAGTATTCATTTGAAAAATAATAAACTGCAAATAAAATTTATCCACGCCATTCTTCAACTTTAGCCGTGCAGTTACTCATTTGCACGCAGTGTGTTTTTGAAAATCTGAGATATATGCACGTACAGTCAACAATGTATAATTTGCAATTCGCGGCACCTTATATCAATGGATTTAAGGGTTATTTTGCGCTTGAGCTTTGATCGCCTCCGGCAGCGCACTGAAAAAAAATAGCAACGGAAATATTTTAAGCGAATACTTTTGAAACACATCTTGGTTAATGGGAGACGAGGTTTTATAGGTAACAACACCAACAATCCGGTTTGCAAGTAGCTAACAATCACTTAAGTCACTTTTTGTTTGACCAGTAACATCAAGTTATTAGTATCTACTAAAAACGTTTTGAGTGTAGAATAATTTCGTTTAAGTGATGGTGTAAATTCTTATACGTAATCTTTTACTTAAGTCATTGACGGTTAAGGTACTTTGAGTTGTGTAAACCATTCCTTATTTTTAAAAGTTCTAAACGTTATATTATTTCTTCTCTACATACTGCTTTATATACTCAAAATCGGCCCTTACCTAACAGATTGCAGTGAATAATCACAGGGCATTTTATACACAACGTGACAAACAAGCTACGGACTGCCTGATGATAAGCGGTAACTGTAGCCTACGTAACACCGGGAGCATCACTCGCGTGTTGCCGCCCGTGTAAGAACCTATACAACATAACATACATACATACATAAACGGCCTATATACGTCCCTCTGCTGGGCACAGGCCTCACCTCAACTATCAGGTGGAACAAGCCATACTCCCACACGCGGGCTCAGTGCGGATTGTTGGAGGGGTGTAAGCTTAGTGAGCAACCTTGATGTCAAATGTTATCAGGCCGCCCTAAGGCCTCTGACAAAGCTTAAGGACTGACATCTAGCCACGTCAACCGGGACCAACTGCTTAACGTGCCTTCCGAAGCACGGAGATGCCCGAAATACACATCACTAAATTTCGGTCGGGTGGTCACCCATCCTATTTCCGACCCGGCGTGTGTTGCTTTACAACAGCGATCGTAGCCGATCACTGTCACAACTGCGCCACGGGCACCACCTATACAACACCACTTATAAAACTCTTTACTATAGCTCGAGAAAGCCTCGGCAAGGAGTTCGTTCTACATTTCAAGGTTCAAGCTGACTGTACAATGCACACGCTCGCTGCATTTATCCGCCGCAACAGCAAGCCTGTTAGGCTTCCGTTGTACTCGCATCATTTATTGCACTCGTTTGCACCGCAGTTTTCAACACAGCTGCTTTACTGAGACACGTTTCGTGGCAAGAGATGGATCAGATTTTTGTCTGAATATGTTGAAAGCAAGATTCAGAAGAGGCTAGACCAATTACCTACCTGAGACCTATATTCGATTTTAATATATTCGTTAAGCTCTTGAAAGCTTGAAACTTTTTTCAAGATAGAAAAATTGGCTGGAAAGCCCTTTTTTGCACAGCTTCATGTCAATAGCTTGCTGCTGAACGACACGCGTCTATTGGTACGGCTAATTAATAATGTATTTAACTTATTCACATAACAGACAAAACCTTTACTTCATTCATGTTCATAAAATAAAATAAGAAACACTTTGGTTTTATATTGCCTTTGTCTATACAAAGGCATAGATAAAAGTAAAGGTTCCGCCAAAAGTTAACACAATTACCCTATTTCCTTGTTTAGACAGGTCTTAACACAAAGTGGTTGACTCAGGAGTTACTTACTTCTAATATTTGGTCATAACACCCTTGAACACATAAACCTAATTGGAACAATAGTCTTCTCTGCATTTAGTGCCACGTAAGGAAAAAGAGCTTTAAATTACATAGTGAATTGGAGCTTTTACTTTAAACTTGCCCAATCCTCTGGCGGTTGAGATATGTAGGCCTAACCGGCAAGTCAGCTGGAGTAGTGATGGGAAATTGATGCACCTTACAAATTCGCTATCGTAGAGCTGTACGCCGAGTACTTTAGGATTCCTGGCGTTCCGCCAGCGCTTTGGTTACCTCCCTACTCGCGTCAACTACATGACGGCGACTTAGCTTTGCAGCGTGCGATGGCAACATTTGAATAAACCTAAACAAATGCTTTTTAAGTTTGGTCGGTGAAGCATCATCAGAACCGATTTTTGTAATGGCAAAAAAGATTGGCAACTACGCCAAGGTCACGGTGATTCACAGTACAAACATTTATTGTGTGCTTTGAGAGGAAGATACGCCACCCGCGTGATCCTACAAAATCGAGTGCAATCAAATGGACCTGTAACGTTCAGCCAATAGGTCAGCGGCTCATTTACGTGTACGTCATCATACGTCATACGTAATTATGAGTATGGTGAGTCGTTTGAGTCATTTCCCATTTTTCAAATTCACGAAGGTAGAACGTACGGATTCATCTTCTATTGGTTTCAATAAAAGGCAAAATTGACTGTCTGTCTGGGTGTTTCCTATGTATATTATGTATGCATTATGACAAAATGCAGAAAAAAGATTAAGTATGTTTATCTGTTTCCCTGTTCCCATATCAGGTGAACCTGCTAGTAATCTCAGGTTGGGGCTAGATGGCGCTGTGTAACAAAGTGTTAATCATCATTATCAGCCGCAAGAAGTCCACTGCTGAACATAGGCCTCCCCCATTGATTTCCAGAGCGCCTGGCTGCGTGCGGCCCGCATCCACCGGGATCCCGCGACCTTTATCAGGTCGTCGGTCCACCTTGCGGGTGGGCGCCCCACTCTGCGTTTGGCCTCGAATGGTCTCCAGTCCAGAACCTTTCGGCCCCAGCGGCCATCAGTTCTACGCGCTATGTGCCCCGCCCACTGCCACTTCAACCTGCTAACCCGCTGAGCCACGTCGGCGACTCCAGTCCTTCTACGAATCTCCTCATTCCTGATTCGATCTCGTAGCAACAAAGTGTTAATATTGCAGTATTATACCGGGTGGGGCGTTCCGACCGACAATCCTTGAAATTATGAAAAGCCCTACACATACACATACCTAAGGTATTTTTATTTTATTTTTAAGTTCGATACTTTTCGAGTTATTGAATGACAAAGTTTTGCTTCAAAGTATGCGTTGTCAACCTTAATCAACAGCTGTTTGGGACGTATTTAGGGAAAAAGATTTAAAAAGTCGTTGATCTTTTTTCTTTTAATTATCGTGGGGAGATCCTCATGAAAAAGGCGGACTTAAGTCGCGGAAATAAGTCAACCATTAGTCTAAGCAAAAAAATACAGTAGGTTTGCCTTTGAGAAGATAATAATGTGATTGTATGAACTGAGGAATACAATAACGATCTCAGCTCCTCAACTCAAGTTCCTAATTAAGGCACATTTTTTTAAATACCTACGCTAATTAGTTCAGCTTGTGAAACAAGAATTCAAGTTCCATAATTGTTCGTGCTATAACAACATAATAAAATTAAGTAACCAAAATTCAACTTTACATTAAACATAATAAAAACAATTTACACTATCCACCTCAAGTTTTAATCCGGCCCTGTCTCCCTCAACATTTGCAAACCGACGCGCACACGCTGAAAGGCGATAACAAAGAGACCGCGCCGCTTTGCTTACGTGCCGCCTTTCTTTGCCTGCGCCGCCGAGCTAGTGTTCTCCTCAGCCGCTTAGCTAGGTGTCGACAGTCGACTTGTCGATAAATTCTAAAATCATATGATGTTCCAACAAGATTTGATTGATTGCAAGAAATAGGGACAACTTTGCTTTACGGTGAACAGTGAATCACAAAAAGAACTTAAAACTACAACTGGAAGCAAAAGCACTAATTGAACTCGCAAGCTGAATGCAAAACATTTTTATCTTTTCTGACAAGCTTTTAGCCATTGTACTTAAAGTCGATAAAAGAAAAAGGTGTCTTGAAGGCCCGGTAACTTGTTTGGTTTGTTAGCGGTTATAAGTTTTTAGATCAAACACGATTTAACAAAATAATCGATAACTTTGTTAAAGCGTTTTTATCGTTTATTCTTTCGATTATTAATTGTTGATAATCGAAAACTTAACTTAACACTACGAACTTAAGGGCTTTGTGTTTATTAAAAGAACACAATTTATCGATGTCGATTATTGGAAACTTGGAAACGGTGAGGGCTCTACTCGACTACTTCTCCCTACCGGACCGCGCTCTGCCCTATTTTTTTAGTCGCTTCGCAGATTTCAGCGAGTGCGTGTGCATCGGGTGTCGTAAAAGCGCGAGTGGTTGAGTGGAGTTTTTTATACAAATAATAAGTAGTGCGAGTGTTTGTGTGAGTGAGTGGCAGTTTTCAAAATGTGTTTACAAGCGCAAGACTATTTGGAATTTGCTTGGTGGGAGCGTAAATGCTGTCACGTGTGCACAGGCATACTCGATCACGTCTTCGGCTGTGCCTACTTAGAGGAGGTGAGCACATCGAGCATCGTATTTAAGGTAAGTGACTGTTGTGTTATTCACAAGTGAGACGAGTGAAATGCGGCGACTTGATCGTTTCGCGGCTTTGCGGAAAGTACAGATAGGTACTTCCTCAATAGGGTTGTCACAACGTACAAAATTGTTTTTTTTACGACTTTTTGAATATGGTCTGAATTCACGTATTAAGTACTTAATACGCAAGTATGTGAGGTTCTTTACACGATATTTTTGTCCCTGTCGGTTATTCCGCCCCACCCTGTATAGTTCAATGTTACACCACTATGAAAATTTTGACTGCGTAGCAAAACTAGCAAAATTAGCATTGATATATAATTAAACAGAAGTTAGTAGCCATACCCTAAAAGACGTTAAATATTTACCTTCCAACAGAAAATAAATAAACGCCTCTTCACCCTCGTTAAATCAGCAAAGGAGAACCCAAACATGTCTAATGTGTTGTTCAAGGCGAAATAAAAGCTTGTACAGGAAACTTTAGTTAGTAGACTTTAGGAATAAAATAGGGCACACCTTTTTTTTGATGATTCAGTATAATGGTTAGAAAGTTGGCCGTAGCCGCAGGTTCGATCCCCGGACAGTACAAACATTTATCTTCATGAACTTGTCTGTGTATTCGTCTGTTTGATTCATACTAGGAATCAAACAGACGAATAGTAGTTCATTCGATTTTTTTAATTGCACAAAGTAATAATTATACAAATAATATATAACATCATCCCCTACAACTATTCGCACTGACTCCTCGTGTTGATGTATAGCTCGCGCCACCCTATAGTTGAGGTGAGGCCTGTGCCCAGCAGAGGCAAGTATAAAACGATAAGTTGAGTGGAACCGAATAATTGGCAGACATGAAATCAGGCCATTCCAATAACTCTGGATGATTACGACTTACTTCCATGTGCCCAAAACAAAAAGACAAACAAATGAAAACATAATTATAGAGTTTGGTTCACGGAATAAGTATTGTATTTATTTTGCAACCCTTAAATCTCTTATTCAAAAAACTAATCCCAACTCTTTCGGGATCAGAAAAGCGTCGGGAATTGCATGCTCTACATGAGTCACATGAGCTATGCAATCGCGGCACGTCTTCACAAATGAGACGAGTTTTTAATCCATTTATCAGCCAAATTAAATTTCAGCTTTGCATGGAGTGTCAGCAAGCGCTGGTCACGTACCCTGGCGCTATGCCAAGTGCTAGGGAAATAGGTTGCCACGTCACTCGGCTGCGATCAGACGGTCTTTGAGAATTCAATAAGCAATAAAGATTCGAGGGTAGCCTTATGCGAGAACGCAGACCAGGCGATTCGCAGAACGATTTGCCAGCTCCAAGAAAGATAGCTGGTAGATGTTCCGAGTGATGGAGATAACATTCAAAGAAGCTGCGCCTTGAACCACCAATATAGCTGCTCATCGACAAAAAAAAAATATTAAAGCGAAAAAAAACATAAAAAGAAGCTTAAAATGAAGAAGGAAATAAATTTAAAAAAGAGGCATGAACAAAATAAGTGACTATTTTATAATTTTGTTGCATTAGTTTGCTCTTATCTAACCGAATTCAACTTACTTCAAACAGTGAGCCTACCTTGAATCCTCTAACGTCGAATAAACAAACAAAATAAAATATGAGATGTACAAAACGGAAAAGTCCACACCTACTTACCCGACCCTAAGATTTGTTCTTCTAGTAAAAAGGTTAGTAAAGTATTATAATTCGCATATGTAAATTACAGTGTTTTTGTTCCGAAAAAGTTTACCGAGCCAGAATAATAGGGTAAAGGGACAAGAAACAAAGAAGATCCCTGTAATATTTTATGACGAATCGCCAAGATCCCGGAACAACTGACAGGTTACATATTCTTTGTGAATTTCATGCAACCTTAACAGAACGGATCTAACATAAAATTTACTCACTTTAGCAAATATTGAACTGTGTGTCAGACATTAAAATGAACGTAAGCACACATGCAATTAGGATCTAAATTAAATATCATTGGAGGTTTGACATTATTCCACACTACAGCGCCGTCTCGCCTCAAACTTAACAAAGTTATTGCTATAGAAATTAGACTACGGATAAGCATTTTATTTAAATAATACACAAAATGATAATGATGATACTAACATCATATACATAGGATACACCAGACCAATACAAACAAATGGTGTAATACTCTGATGCAATAGCCTAGATAGATGCCAGTTCATAACCACTAAACGGTTCAACAAAACGGTCGTTGTTCCGTATTTTAGTTATTTTTCATGAATGACAAACAATATTGCATCTATTCTTTTTATTTTGGTATACAACCTCACTCTCTATATAATTTTAATGGCCCTTGTAGAACTAAAGGTATTACCTGTACGGTGTCTACTTAAATGCTGCGCAACGTTGAATAGCCACCTTGTCGATTGACTGCCTGCAACCAACCGTCTTTCATAATAAATATTTATGCAAAATTCATCTGAAATTGAAATTTCAAAGGGACGGGCTTCCTCTACCGTTAGCAAGGCCTGAAATATTAACGAGTTGCAGAATCTGACCAATCGTTATATTGTTTCTTAGAAACACAAACGAAAAACTTGGTCGGTGCTTTGTTTACTTTGCGAACATCAGCGATTTCAAGCAAAATTACTTTCAATGCAAATAATATAGCAAAGGTACAAAAGATGTTGGTGAATAAAAATTTATAATAAAATATTATATCGAAATAAAACAACTTTACGGATTCTACTCGCGGTCTTACATTTTCTTTCATTTTCTAACCCGACGTTTCGACTACTTTACAGCAGCAAAATATTATAATTTAGCAAACGTACAAATCAAGAGACGAAAAAATATGTCAAAAATAAAAAATGTTACAAAAAGACACACACTTTAAATGTTCGTAACACATTAGACAGATATGTTCTAAACAAGTTTTTCCAACTAGAGTGATCTACATGAATTAATGTACTTCAGGACAAAGTGGTAGGTAATTTGGGTATAATGTTTTAAATAAAAAAGTGAATAATATTCAGATCATCGCAAATGCCAAGATGTTCGTAAAGTAAGTATCACTTGGCAAGGCTATCAGATTGATCAATTTACTTAGGTCGTTTTTCGTTACTTTACTAACTTAAGAATATTTTGCTAATAAAATATATTTTTCTTTTTGACGGTTGCACACTTTTGTTTATATACAATTAATTATTTTTCAAAACACAAAATTTGACTCAAATAACAAATAAATTAAAATTCACAGAAAGTGATGACTAACTGGCAATTAAGGACTATATTTCCCGATTAAGTGCTAGAATAACTTTAAGCACGAAAAACATCTCACGCGAAAGAGTCGAGCCGTAGCGAGCTCTCAAATTCATTCTCGCTGCATCGGATATTGCCACGATGTTTCTGCGAGATAAGCTCATATCTTATCACAGAGGTGTGGGAGGGTTGTCACGAACACGCACCTCCCGATTATCCGATATCCTGGTATCGAATGCTTAATCGTACTTACGTAGAGAAGATATTCTTTGCAAGGATACATATGATAAATAACTGCTATAGGCTCATCAGAGCAGACTGGTACACAATATCACGGTTATACCTGATAAGAAAAATACGATTTTATTGAATTCATTCACGCGGACAGTTTACAGTCTCAACCCAAAATTTTTTTTTGGAGAGTCCGTCATAACATAACCCGTCCAACCCCTGGTTGGCGGGTATGCGTAAGTGCATTTCCCCTACTTCAAAAAAAAAAAAGGCAATCGCCTCTGCCCATGGACAACTACAACACCACAGGTGTCACGAGATGCGTTGCTTGCCTTTCAAAAAGGAATACACTCTTTTCCGAAGGCCCCGATGTCATACCCTTCCGGAAACACCCAACATTGTGATATGAATAATTTAAAAATATCTTTACACAAAAATCAAAGGAGTTGAAAAAAGGTTTCAGAATATTGGTGAAAATAATTCCAAAAATGCAAGAATTGTCCTTTGAAAAAGAGGTTTTTCCTATTTTGATTATCTAGAATATCGTCTCGGGCGAGTTAGTTTGAGTTACGATAATGACTACCATCAGTTTCTCAATCGGTAAACCGTTGCTCACAACTAAGTACCAAACAGGGAAGTTAGGGCCACGCTACCTACTGCCGTCACGGTGAATGTATAATTCAGAAGTTGTAACTCTGCTTAAAACAACGGAACTTAATTCACGCTTAAAAACTGCATTGTAAGTGATTCATGATTTAGATATTTTCACCCAAATTCGGCACAACCTACAGAAAACTTGGACATCAAAGTTTTTTTCCAGTTCACAATTCATTTTGAAGGTCGTCTATTGATTAAGACATAACACAAGCCTGAGGGTTGCTTATTTCCTGACGCAGCGGAAGCGGCGTGTCTCGGGAGGCGCGGCTCCGGCGTGCGTATCCTCCCGTTCCGGATTCCAAATCGAGGACACGTGATTCAGATCTGTGCCACTGATAGCTGATAGACTGCGTTATCTTTGCGTGGAATTAACGGAGGTGTTTGTCTGTGTTTTTGAGAATCTTTTCAGACTTGCTAACTAGAGAAAACTCGAACTGGGGTCTTGAGTTTTGAGATTTTACTGGTACTGAAAGAAGGAATTTGAATTGATACTAGGTATTCAGAACACTGATGAACAAGTCCGGAACAACTATGATGGAAAGAGTAAACCTAAGCTTTTGACTCAGTTTCAAGTTGCAGTTGTAGACCAAGACCATCACTGGCTGATTTTATCTGATGTATTTAGCAGAAGCCAGCGTTATTACATCAATATTAAAGGCAAATACCTTCAATTGAAATAATCTTGTGATGAATACTGATGGATGAAGTGATGAGGAAGTTTTAGAAATCAACCCCTTCTCACTAGGTGTCAAATACAAAAAGTTTAAAATCGGAATTATAACTACAAGCATTATCTACCAATCAAAACGAAGGCATGAGTGCTCTAAAGGCAAAACAGAAATGCTGTTGACGAAATTTATGTGTCTGTTTTTTTAACCGAAGTCATTAATCAAGCGTATTACATTTCCCGCTCCATCCGTATCGGATACAGTGCATATCAGGGTACGGGTACGCTCCGTATCACACCTTCCGGGTTTCGCAAACAGGCCATGTGTTCGAGATGTTTGCTTAAGATAGCCTTTGCTGTTTCAGCTTTCATACGAGTAATTAACTGTTCTTAGGTTGTAACCTCTTTTTGTTGTTGCCTTTTTAAATCTTGTTTGACACTGCATAGTATGATAGGAAACCACATTTCACTGGCTTCACACACTGGTTGTAGACACGCTGTAAACTAAACATCGTTTTAAAGTGGCTCATGCGCCTAACATTAACTATGAGATGTCCACTTCAACTGCGAGGTGGTGCGAGCTAAACTCCTACTAGAGGGTGCGCTGTGCAATCCACAGATAAAGTTTAAAACCTGAATCAGAACTACAAGCATTATCTACCAATCAAAACGAAGGCATGAATGCTCTAAAGGCAAAACAAAAATGCTGTGCTGAAGTTTGAAGTAAGTTGAAGTTTATAAATGTCTGTTTTTTTTATCCGTAGTCATTAATCAAGCGTATTACATTTCCCGCTCCATCCGTATCGGCAGTGCATATCAGGGTACGGGTACGCTCCATATCACACCTTCTGGGTTTCGCAAACAGGCCATATGTTCGAGATGTTTGCTAAAGATAGCCTTTGCTGTTTCAGCTTTCATAATATTAACTGTTCTTAGGTTCATTGAAGCACTTGTAACCTTTTTTAGTTGTTTGCCTTTCAAATCTTATTTGAATCAGATTTTATGATGATTAGCTGATCCACAGCATGGTCCATAGTAAGAAGCCACATTACTCGTATCACTGGCACACACTGGTTGTATACTTGCGTCTGGAAGCCTGTTCCCACTAGCGATTTGTAACCGATTTCACGGCGAGGCGATCTCGCCGCGAGCGCGTTGCAATTTTTTACATGGCACATGAGTCTAACATTAACTATGAGATGTCCACTTCATATGCGAGGTGGTGCGAACCATACTCCTACTAGAGGGTGCGCTGCGCAATCCACAGATTGTTTATGAGTGGTTATAAGTTATACTATCTAATGTTATTTAAAACTTCCTTGTGGCCCCGAATCGGATTAACGACTGACATCAACGAGTAACAAAGTCAACCCCAATTACCCAACATTCATATACCACGCATTGGCCCTGAGTTTTTTTTTTGAGAAACGATGGGTTGCCCGCTCATACTTCAGAAATAAATATAAAAAACAAGTAGTATTTACAACATTCTGGTTCGCTGGCAACCCTTCATACCAGGAGTTAACAAATGACGTCATTATCCCAAAGCAGGTTGTTTATCATTCAGAAGTTATGACCCCATACGTGGCTTAGCTCTGATTTCATTTTGGTGAAGTCAATGACAATTTAGCAAACAGGAACGAGATTTTTTCATTCCAGTCGCTCAACTTCAAGATATTTATATATATGGGTAGTAGCTGTATGTTGGTTTGGTGTTGTAATGTGAAATTTATGGAGGCCTTCAAAATGATATTGAGCAAAGTCGTTCTCCATTACTGTGCTTGCCAACCTCATCTGGACCTCACGGCTGCTTCCCTTCAGGTGGAGTGAGGTCATCTTGAAGACCACAATAATAATAAAAATACGGGACAAATATGCATAAGACTTTGTGAAGTTTCCATATTTCAAGGGATGACCACCGTCCACCACAGCTGTATTTGATGAATTTCTCGCACATACATCTGCCTGCCTAGGAAACCTTCTGGAAACTGACGTCCCGGCTGACGCCGTTGATATTCGTCAACTTAATACGAGTATAAACTAGCTGAAATGTACGAATTTTCAGCCACAGTCGGCTTTCCGTGTACATACTCAATAAAACTGTCACATCAACACGAACATGTTTTATCATCATCATCAGTTTAGCCAAATTCCACCCCCTTTTTTTTACGCGGAGAATGCCTTTACGCGCTATCCCGCTCCCTGAGTACGGGAGCGGGGGAATGTGGGGCTCACCCACCCCAGTGGGCGTGGGCATACCCACTAAACTCCGCGGAGGCCATCTTCTGCGCGGTACCAGGAATCTCCGAGGACCCCCGTGAGGGACTCTATCAGTGGACCCCTGGCGCACTGTGCTGGGAACCCAGCTCCTCACGAGGGGGGAGAGTTATGCCTCCCCTCATACACCCGCGGGTGTTCACGGCAGTGCGAGGCCCCCCCACACCGCCGCCCTCAACGGGATCGCTTGTGCTCGGCATCGTGACTGGAAGACGAGTGAGGTTTGCAAACACCTTTTATACTTAGTAGCCTCTAACCTACATTTAACACCCTTACCATTTTCTCTGACATCACATCACGTATGAAATCCGATTGCATATAAGATAATTGATAGAATGATTATGATTCTATCGAATTTTCTTAAATGCATTATTGGAGGCCACGCCTAGCTAATTGACTCGTTACAACGGGATTAAGTCCGAGCGCACACTGCAGACTTTTGATCGGTGGGTTTTTAAAATTTATGTTAGTGTTTACTTCGCTGAAATAGATATCTGTAGGAATAGTACAGTTTAAAGAGCTTTATTCTCATAAAAGACATACATGTCACTTATTTGAGAACTACATAACATAGTGCAGTCACACGTAGTGTGTTAACATTAATGAAACTGTAAAGGAAACAAAAAAGGATAAACAATTTAAATGGAAAAAAATAAAATAAAAAATTAGCTACCTCAACACATACATTAAAATTTTAAGAATAGCATTCGCTGAAACTCTCCGCACTCTCAGCCACGTTGTAGACCATAGTCTGTGAGGATATGGTTACTTAACGCACTTACTTTGGTTTTGAACGCACGGAGAGTGTCCGCGCCCGTAATTATTGGTGGGAGTTTGTTAAAAAGCTGTGCTCCCTCAAAAGTTATCGTCTTTTTGCCGTAGTTGGTTCGCGTTTTGGGTAGTACTAGATGAGAGGGTCTCCGTGAACTGCGTTTGTGTATCTGGTTGATTTTCAGGAATGAAATGTTGGTGTGTATGATTTTATTAATGATTTTATAAACTAAAATGCAGGTGCTGTAATTAAATAATTGTTTTATGTTCATGAGTTTAGTGTCTCTGTAGATTTTTTCAGTTCTTGTTAAATAAGGGTAGTGAAATAACATCTTGATTATTTTATTTTGGGCTATTTGGAGTTGGCTTAGTTTGGTTTTGGACGCAGCACCCCATATTTCAACCAGATACAGAAGATGTGACTTGACCAGCGAATTGTAGATGGTCATGCGGACTTTACGTGGAAGGCTTCTAACTACACTTCTGAGTGAGCCCATCAGTGAAGACAGTTTATTTATAATGTGGTCTATGTGCGTATTCCACGTCAAGTGGCTATCAATATGTAAACCAAGATATTTTTCATTTTTCTTTTCTGCTAATAACATGTTACCAATGGACAGGGGAGTAAACGGTGGAACTTTTTTAGACCTGGATTTGAAAATCACATAACTAGTTTTAGCTACATTGATTGTTAATAGGTTACACTGAAACCAAACACAAAGCTTGTTGATATCAGCCTGGGCACGGGAAACAATATCAGTAATACATGTGCCAAAGTAAAATAAACAGGTGTCATCCGCATACAAAGTAATTTCTCCACTTAATTTCAGTTCTGACATGTTATTAATATAGATTAAAAAAAGTAATGGGCCTAGTATTGACCCTTGGGGAACGCCACAAGTGATAGGTAATGGTTTACTTTGGTACTCATTGATTTTAACGATTTGTGATCTATTTTCAAGATAAGATTTCAACATTTTAAGTGCATTTTTGTTAATACCAATACTTTCCAGTTTTTGTAGTAGTAGAGAATGACTTACCGTGTCGAAAGCTTTTTTAAGGTCTATGAAGACACCTAAGACTATATTTTTCTTATCTATGCTAGTTTTGATTTTAGTTACGAGATCAATGGTTGCAGCAAGAGTATTTGATTTTGATCTAAAGCCAAATTGTCGCTGATACAAGAAGTTTGCGGTTTCAAGGTATGCTTGCAAACGATTATATATGATTTTTTCTATAATTTTAGACATCACAGGTAACACCGATATAGGTCTGTAGTTGCCTGGATCAGCTTTCGACCCTGATTTGTAGATTGGGCTAACTTTGGCAATTTTCAAAGTGTCAGGGAAAACACCCGTGCGTAAAAGTTCATTTATGGATCTTGTCAACTCATTTAGAATAATGTCTTTAACGCATTTTATGTCTTTAGTAGAGATACCGTCTATACCAGTGCTACAATTTGGATCTAGTTCATTAATGATTAGGTTCAACTCCTCTACGTTGCATGGTTCGAAATCGGAAAGTTTTTTAAAATGATCAGAATGAGGCAGAATATGACTATTATTGTGACTAACTAAGTTAGGTATTTGACTAGCTAGGAGAGTACCAATAGTGGAAAAGAACTGATTAAAATTCTCACATATTTCGAGAGGATCTGTGATATGTTTTGATTCGATTACTAGCTTTGGGGGAACACAGCTCTTATGAAGTTTATTGATAGCCAAATCATTTAATAGACACCACATCTTCTTTGGCTTTCTACTATTTTTGTTGAACTCCTTGTAATAATATGCGTCTTTGGTTTTACTAGCTATACCTTGTATGAAAGCACTTCGGTAGCCTTGTTCTGAAGGAGCCTGCCTTGCTCAATCAACTTACGCATTGAAAGTGTATGCAAAAATACCGTTCAAGCATGATTAAAGGAATTAGTGAATTCATTTGCAGAAAACATTGTATACCTAGTAGATAAAATATCTTGAAAATGGTACAGCGAGCATGCGGTTTTTACCAACTACTATCGGGAGGCAAATGGTAAAATTATGGAAAATAAATTGCATCAAGTTTAAAAAAATTGATAACACTAAGTTACAGATTATATCTAAAATCATTACTGTAAAGAAAGTAATCAGTACTTATTCAGCCTCCAACAAAGTATCTTTATCGTGTGACACCTCCTACTCGTCTCGGCAAGTTAAGAATCCTTCAACAAGATGAAGAGGATGCGTCATGCGTAATGATGATGACCATGTTACAAATACATGAAAGTCACACTAGATTGGCCTCATACACCAGTTAAGTCTGAAATGTGCACAGCAGGCTCCAATAATTTCTAGAAAATTGGTATTTGTTGCTAATGGTCGACTTTTACGAAAATGAACGCTGGCGTTCTACTGAGAAAATGCTGACTTACCCCTTGTAACTTGGAAGTGGAGCGTAATCAAGTTAGTAGTTTGGAGATAAAATAAGTAAAAGTTGCTATTACTGCCATTTATAAAGAGTAAAAGATACTTAATGCAACTACTACACGTATCTTATTGTGATTTCACAAATTCTTAACATCTTGTATTACCCACTTAAGAGAACACACCCGAAAAAAAGCGTGAACGAACGAAATAATGTACCTAGACTACAAACAGATTTTTCAGATTTAATAACATATTCGTGTCGTTTTTTTTGCAACTTACTAACTTTAACTGTAAAAACGTTTGCACGTGTTTTTGTCTGACGTTTCGGCGACAATATTGCATGTACTGTGGTCGATGAAGCGACCGCGGACGGTTGACCGTTGATTGCCGAAAACAGTATTTAAGTAGATTGTGCTGTTAACAAAGTTGCGCAAGAAGATATCCATTGGCAATTTTTGTCATTCATGGTATACCATTACAAGAAATATCTAACTAGGTAATACTTCCTCTACAACACACGCTTATTTTAGTGTTTACCATAACATACTTACTTGCAAGAGAAAGCTCTCGAATACAGATTATAGGAAAGAAACATTTTCATTTATAGAAGATCTAAATTGAAAAGTCAAAGTGAAAATATGACTTACCTAATTAAAACGAACGATGCCGATCATACTTTTTGCTGATAGAGCAGTCTTGAATCGAACAGCCAGCAATTTCTAAAGAGGGAAACTAAATGATGAATGCGCAAGTTTTAGAGTAATTGGTGGCAGAAATGGATAGTTCTTAGTAATATTCATGATGGTTGGGTAGTCAAATTTTATCGGAAACGTTATGCAAGACAAGTATGATAGCTTACTGAAATAAAAATATCCATAAGTGGAAAATCTACAGCCAAATAATCGATTAACAGGTCTGTTTAAGAAATAACTGTAATTTAATTGAGGTCAATTATTAAGCCTTATAAATATGTGTACCTACTACTGACATAAAATCTATGGAACGGATATAAAACCAACATTACATTACACAACAAATAAAAGATGATTGGATAGGTACCTACAAAAACTTTGGACAAGGTTAAAAAAAACTTATTCACTAGGGCACGGTAATTTTACCGTGACTGAGGTGCCTGCGTGCCAACACGATTTTTTAAAACTTCTGGATGTTGTGGAACGTTAAATTCAATGAATTTCTCATTAGGGTGCATTGCCTCTAGAGAGGAGCGAAGTAGCTGAGCTGTGCTGGGATATAGTGAGTGGGGTGAGATGAGCGAAAACACCTCGCACACATTCTGAACAAGATGCAATCAGAGGGTCCGCGAGTGAGATGGCAAATGAAACGATACAGAAAAAGTACCTTTATTTAGCAAAAGCTCATCGACATTCATAGGGTACAGTTTGTCTTATGTAAAAATGACATTGTCAGAGCAAGTCAATGTACTGCAAACGCCATCTATTGATTATAAATAAAGATATTTTGAACTTGAACTACAATATATTTACTGTAAAATATGGTTAATAGTTACTATGTTGAACACTAAAACCGAACTAAAATTTCACGCATTGTTTCACGCATTATTTTCATTATTGTTCGTGAAGCTATTGAAATTAAATAAATACTCAAATTCCGCGTAAACTTTAGTTTTTTAAAAGAAGCGATATTGTTTTAATAAATTGTAGCCTATTCAGATGTATAAGCTATATTATTGTAAAGTTTCATTGAAATCCATTCAGGAGTTTTTACGTGAAAGCGCAACACGGAACATCCATCCATCCATACAAACTTCCGTATCTATAATATTAGTAGGATAATATATAGGCTTTCTTTATCGGTTGAAAAGTCCAAATTTGACAAGAGCTACATTCATGGTCACGTTGACGTTATTTTCTAGGTCAAACTATATTCATTGCTGTTGCTTTAAACTAGCCCCTCAGATATCTTCTTACTAACATGAGGTACAACACCATGAAAACCAGAATCTTCAATAATCCAAGCGAGCCATTTGACTCATTCCGTTTCACTCACACAGTAGGTACTAAGATCGTTTTGTTATTCAAATTGCGTCTCACGTTCGCAAAAAAGCCTGAATCATGTACATAGCTATAGAAAAAAATCTTAGGACAAATGACGGCGCAGTATCACAAATCTCCATTTTATTTTTTTTATACGGAGACGTATAGTCGCTTCGTGAAGATGCTTACACGAATAGGGACATGAAAGTTTTATAGATGTGTTTACGATTTAGATTTAAAAGAGATACAATACGTGTCTCGTCGCTTTGTGTTTCTTCAAAATGGATGTTATTTAAATTCGTAAAGGTTTTGGGTATTCCGGTCATCGATTGGATGTAAAACCCTTGTTTCTTGCTCGGTTTGTTTTGTGTTAGATGTCCTGTAGATATTCGGAATGGACTTCTAGAATACCTACTTTTGCACTTTACTTTTACTTACCTGGAAAATTTCAGCCTCTAAACCAAAAAAAAAGTTAATCGTTTAATTTGAATTACTTGTACATCAGAGAAAAAGAAACCATGGGCAAGGTAAAAGTGGTATGAATAAAAACCTTAGAAATGCAGCACACAAGAATAAACTTCCAGACGGAAAACATTTTGGCCTTAAAATTTGGACAGTCTGAAAATGTGGGCATGTGTTGAAAATGAGTACCTACCAGTTGAGTGGTTTTACAAAAAGGTGTATATAGTGTACATGATGGAACACTATTATAACCCAAAGTAAAAAAAAAAACTTGAATAGTCCGTTGAAAACTTGAGTAAGGCAACGTTGTCATTGCCAGTTTCAATCATTATTTGGATACAATTATTACTTAAAGAGGAAAATAAGACAGTGAAGTAAGCATTAATAAAAGCTGAACTAGCAATATTGTTGACAATTAATCAATAAAGGCTCGGTTACCATGGGGTTTATTTTGAAAAGGGTTCGATGATTTTCACTTTATCTAGTGTAAATTTTGGAACGCACCCTACTTAACAAGGGCTGAATGATATAGGGTGCATACAGACCAGTGGCAGTTTATACATACATAGTTTTCCAAAGAAAAAATAGACAGCCATATTGCATAATGAACAAAATAAATTAATTTGTTGTTTACTACGTTTTTTCTCAATTTTTGGGATAAATGTGACACGTGCTAGATTTAGACGGTAAAGCGTGTAAATGACTTTCAACTGGCGGTGAGCGTAATATAAATGATTATGTAGGTATTTTATCGACCTAATTCAATAAGCTAAGGATTAGGTTAAGTCCGAGCTAACCTGCAACCAAAAAAACCTGCCTAAAATAAGCGTAATAGTTTTTTAAGTGTGTATGAATTCCTTCAAAACCTTTTTCTTCTTTGTGTTGCCGTGAATGCTCTCAGCCTAGTCGCGAATCATTTTACAATATTTCCGGGCACAAATTCTACAAAAAAAAAACAATATACATTTTGATCCATTTTATTAACATCCAAAAATATTTATTGCATTTTAAAATGGGCAATTGGGCACGTAAGTCACCTCGCCTTCAATTAACATTTCCAATTAAATGACAAGTCGCAACAATAACTCTGTTGTAAGCGTAAACATTGTTCAATAACTTACTCGTACTCGCTACACCGAGGACAATGCAAACTACGCTGCGTCAACTTGGCAATAAGTTCCCCGAAGTTAACTAATTTAATTTTCTTCTTCTGTAGCGGATGGGAGTCATTTTTAATAAGCCTGTATTCTTCGCTTTTCACGGTCTGCGTGTTACAATTCAGTAAGTAGGTTATATTTTAATCTACATTTTTGTTCAATACCACACAATTATTTATGAAATTAAATTGAATTGTTTATTTCAGAATACACGATTCCATACATATTGTTAGTACCTACAAAGCCTAAATGCTTAGAGACTAATGTGTTAGTACAACCTAAAAATATAATTGGTTTGGACATGCAAAGACCTCCAGTGAGCAAGGATTTGGCTATCTATCCTTGCTCCAACTACCTTCAGGAGAGTGTTGGTACTGCCCCGCAGTCGCTCTCACACAGAAGCGACTTGCTTGCGCAGCATGCACGCATGCGGCATGAAAACAGTATCCATAAGGCGAATATTCCTGAGGCACTGCAGCGCCAAGGCAGACCGAACAACCCCCTAAAGGCGTTATTTTACGGAACGCGCAGAGCACTGAAGGTTTTTTGGTGTAATTGCTCCATAGATAGCACGTGTATAAAGTTTGGCAATGGGCTTCAAAGACAGTGATGTTTAGTTCACGGGAACTTCATATTACCTCTTACTGACAGTAATCTGCGCTCCCTTTCCATGTCAGTGTCATCTTTAAGGTTATCTGTTACATAGGTTACCCAAATATTTAAACTATTCATTTATGTATTGATGATATGAAAAAAGATAAAAAAAAAAACAACACCAAACATTAATCTAATGAATCGATAATCATCAGATATGCAAACATAATGTAAAATGGAACGTAACTGAATAAGATGTCTTAGAGGAATGTTCGCTCGATAAGCAAAACAGCCATCTTGCAAGTATTCACCTGCCGATCCCCTAAAATCTGAAAGGTGTTGAACCAACCATAAAAAAACCTTATGTGTACAAAATAAGAAATTACGTAGATGTATACACAGATGCCAACATGTTACATGCCTTTCTGTGTCTACGTATAGAAAAGGAAAAGCAAATGTTTTCATTTGGTGGTGAGAGAAATAAAAGTGCTATGTAAGGGATACTCCTTACTCCTCCACCTTTGTACAGTCAGGGATAAATAAACGGTAAAAACGTAAACGAATTTCTAGTTTCACTTTCTTTGAAATTCACATTAGTGACTTACCTCTTTTTACGATCGGTCTCTACCACTCAAATCAAAGTCTGAAATAGAATTTGAAGGTGGACAATGTGGCCATCTCATCAAGTCTTCAGTAATGATATTGTGGTCTTTGTTAGTACTTAGCCGTCCTTAAAATTGACCCTATTACTTGACGAAACACGAAGTACTAAAAATGGGTGGACGGATGGAATCGACCACACAATCCAAATGTTTCAAATTATTGTTAGTGAAAAAGTTGCTTTTGAAATTCAATTGTAATAATTATTGTTTCGGACTCTCACTGAAATGAAACATGTAGAGCATTATCGAACAAACAGCTTCAGTGTGTTTATAATCTTGTCTGCGACAAATACGATTGAAAAGTGTCATTCAGTTTTTTCTTGTCGCTCTCCTAGGTACGTCAGTTTAACTCTGACTGTCAGGTTTGCTGACGGAGGCATGCATAATAATACAGCAATTATTTTAATAATTATATGAAATATTCAATTGCGATAAAATACTGTTGGCTAGATGCTGCTGGTGCTGATAGTGATGGATGATATTGAACAAATGAATGGATTGAAAGTGGCTTTGTGAAAAGACACTTAATAATTCAGTGCAAAGACATTTTACGTGTTGTTAAACGCTAAACCATCTGTAATAGGTTTATGTGTGGGTTAAATTAAAGAACTTATCTGATCAAAAGTATGAGTTTGGCATACTACTTTAGATTTTTTTTGGGAGTCAGTTTCGATTTTAATATTGGAGAAACGACCTCAAGAAAACTCGACATTTTTGCTGATGATAATGATCGAATTTATTTCACATGTTGAAAGATAAGTCGCTGAAGGAAAATAAATCAACTCCTTGTAGCAAAAATATTTCTCGTTTTATTTCCTGACAACATTATAACGAAGTAGCTAAAGTTATATAACGTACTTCTTTCTGAGGTTGACCTTACCTTCGTATGTTCACATTAGTTACGCTCCAAAGAGTCTACCTTCTAAATGTAGTTTTTCTCGCATAGATTTTTTCTCTGAAAACTTATCTTTTTAGTTATTGTAACTTTATCTCAAAGGCACCCCTACATGGGGGAAGTAGCTTTCATGCAGGAAGTTTTTATCAAAGGGGTTAGTTTATTTATTTGAACTGGATTAAGTTTCTTTGAAATATTCAGGTACCTGGATACCTAACAAGTGTTTTTTTTCTAATAGTGGCGGCAAAGGTTGTTGTGAATGTAATGTAAGTCGTTGTAAGTTGTCAAACAAAAAATGTTTTTATTTAATAGGTTATTTTTATTTTTTAGCATTAGGGATAATGCATTATCATCTTACTAAAGATCTTACTAAACCTGGCTGCCAGATAAATATACCCGAAAAAATCGGCCTGTTAATGGTCTCGGTATCACAGTAGTTGGTGCATTCGCCCGGTTTGCGAAAGATGCGGGGTCGATTCCCGCCTGACGCCAACAGACCAAATGTCTTTTTCTGCTTTTCCTATCTTTAGTATGTATTTATTTGTTTATTCTTTATTGCACAGCAATAAATTGGTACAAATGGCGGTCTTAATGACGATGAGGCATTCTCTACCAGTCAACTAATGGTCAAAAATATAAATCTATAATTGACAAAAAAAGTGATTCCGAATACTTATCTGTGCACCAAACCATAAACTGAGTTGCGAAATGCCTATTTGTAAACATATTTATTTGTGAATGTCATGTTAACGAAACGCGGATCACCTTGTTCCTAAAATCTCAATCAGTTTCATCACTCTGATAAACTGTCTCGTCTTGTCATCTTCGGTGCTGTCAAGCTCTGTGAGAGTGATTGATTGCGCTCTTATAAATGAGGGGCTGAATTATCGACAGCGAATTATTGGAATGGACATTTGGGGCTCCAATTTTTTTCTTATCTACGAGTACTTACTTGCTTACATACGAGTACCTATATACATATTATTACATACCCTCACGAACATTTCCAAACGGGTTCGTCAGAGACACACGGATGGTTGCCGTTATAGTAAACGAAACATTCAGAAGCCCACATTTTACCGAGATAATTGGAATCCAACGTGGTAAAAGGGCTAAGGGCGTTATCCGGGTCCTTAGGTTTTTATTCGATGTTTTCCATCACCGGGGTATATTCCATACTTACCATCTCAGGAATGCCATACTTAATGTTCATTGTACTATTTGCGGATAACGCAGCCGGCCAACCTTGAACTTGGGGCTTCTTCTCCTTTGCGTGTGGATGGTAATATTGCACATTTATTGAGATTGCCAGTATTTTGCCACTTTAACAGCATTTTCATTGGCGCTCATCAACTCATCCCATGTGCAGCTGGTCGGACACATTGGGCATGATAGTAGGTGGCTCATAGTGGTGGGTTATGGTAGTTGATGGTGTACTGGTTTCCGAGCCAGAGTGCTTATTCACTTTTCCACGTTCTCCTAATAGCCCACAAAGAAGAAATTCATCCATAAAAAACCTATTCTTCCTTAGTGTGATCACGACCCAGACAAACCATAAGCATGAACCAAGAAAGCCTGTTCCCAAAACTCATTCCATCTCAGAACTGTAGAACGAGAAAATACGAATATTACAAGTGATTAAGATGGAGATAATCTTCAAGACGCTTTTAGCAGTCCCTTTAATATCGTTAGAGTTAAAATTCAGGTCATAGACAGTAATAGCTTTTGATATTATTGCAAGCTTATTCTGTTGGGGGGATTGTATTCCTGGGAGACAGTTATGGGGGCTGAAGTACTCGAGATATTGACACAGTAATTTTGGCGTGCAATATTCGCTCCTTGTATTGTCTTTATTTGGCCATTGCTGAAATAATTATTTTCAGCGCATAGTTCTTTGAATATTATAGGGACGTATTTAGGATTCTATCAAATTATTTAGGTAAGAAGATGATGAAAGGTACCTGCAATTCCTCAACTCCTGAAGATTAAGGAGGAGTATACAAGCTCACCATCAGGCCTGGTAGGTTAAGTCATTACCTATTTTTTTAGGTATTGTGTACAAGAAAGCAGGCTTAAAAAATAGAGAGGAGGAATCATTTCAAAAAAAATGGAAAACTTAACGAAATCGCAAAAATAAGTCGGTTCAAAGTTATAGAAACCGGCCAAGTGCGAGTCGGACTCGCGCACGTAGGGTTCCGTACCATCATCTATAAAAGTAAAACACGTTTGTTGTATGGACACCCTTTCAATATTTTACCTTAATTTTTATTTCACTATTTATTTATTGAGGTAATATTCTGTAAGAAATTTAAGCGTTTATATTACCGTTAGTAATAATGAGCAAGATGAGAAAAAAACTGGTTATTATTATGGATCAATTTTTTTAGTAGTTTGATATTCGAGTGATATCAATGACTTATTTTTACGCTTACTTAGCCAGATAACAGTTCAATAACAATACTGAACAAAACAATCACTTTTCTTATTGTTAAATAAATGTAACAAGTATATTTCAACTCTTGATATGAATGAGCCAATGCATTTATATTGTTTCGTTCCACGTTGTATTCACATATTACAGAATGTATGTTCTAGCAATCTTCAAATTATTTCCTGCAATAAATACTTATTATGTTCTTGTTTTCTGAGTGAAAACAGGCACTACTTACATTGTAAAATCGAACCCTGGTTTTGTATAAGTTTGTATTTGTTTTTTCAGACTATTTAATGTAAACCAGCCGATTACGTCGGACTGCAGGCATTTTAATAATATCGAATATTTCTTCTTAATTCACCAAATTCGATTTGTTTACCTACGCTTAATAACAACTACAAGTTATTGGGGTCATCTGTATGACAAAATTAATTATTTCCTTGGTTTTTCCTTCTATCTTCCATCTTAAAATAGTAGCTTCAATTTCACGGACAAATAGACAAATATACACTATAACCAATAATTTTAATCCCCCGTATTTGCGTGGATGGTCAAAAGAAAGAGCGAAGAACGGGGGTGGCATTCCGGCTAACATCACATCACATCTCGGTGCTTCACGCTCACTACAATCATCAATACCCTTCACTTTGAATTATTTCTTTCTCTCATTTTTTATGTAAATAATTAAAGAATGTTACCTGATTGGCTTAGTATTTTTCTCCTAAATGGACTGGCAAAGACACATTGGGTAATTATTAGGAGCTCCATCACGGAGCTCTGTTTTAGCATTTCACTACGAGTCCCTAACATGTTTTAACCAGTAGGCAAAAAACAGACAGGCTAGACGAGACATTATCATAATCTTAATTATTATAAATAGGTCCCATAGATTCACGAGATCGTTGAGCAATTTATGAAACTAGGTACGCAACTTAATTACTTCTAAAATAAATGTTTGTCGCACCGGCTACAGTACTGTACTTTTCTGCCTAATAGCCTTCCGGTTAACTGGTAAGTACATGATGCATTATCGGCTCTAAGTCTGACCTTTTTTTGTTGCACAGCTATTGTGGCAAAATTCGGCCAAAACATTTTAATAACTTTATATCATTAAAAATAATCTCATCAAAGTAAATAAATCACAGCGATTCTATTTAGACAAATTATAATGAATGCCCATTCATTGAAAAAATACTAAGCAGAGTTTCAGTATAGAAATTAAATAACACTATGCTTTTTATGTTGCTACTACATAAAACCCTAAGGGTAAGTTGCATCATAGTAGAAGTTAAAGTTAAAGTTAAATTTTTTGTTAAATTTGACAATTCGACGTCATTTTTGGTCGTCAAATTGTCAAATTTGACAAAAACTTTAACTTTAACTTTAACTTCTACTATGGTGCAACTAACCCTAAGAAAATTCGCTTGACATTGTCAAATTATCCCTCGTTAAGAAAAGCTAGACAGGCCATTATAAAAAGAAAATATTCACATGAAATTTTATGAACTTTCACGAAACATTTTAAAAGGACCATAACTATTGTCACTCAGAAAATTGGCGCTCAGCCTAACGACTCTTTTTATGAAAGACCTTCAAAATTTGAGTGCGTAATCCACAATTTTATAAGTAGACCATCTGTTACGGAGATATGAGGAACAGCATCTGTAGAAATAAATCAGTGGCCTAATCCTGAGATTGCGGAAAAATATCTGTCCTTTTCACACATGATGATATTGTACCTGCCAGATAAAACCGCAATCTGCAAAGGTTTCATTTAAAATATATGCAGGTCACGTCCCCTAGCCAGCCAGGTTAAGGCCTGATAACTAAATCAAATTTATTCGCAAGAACATCCCTGCCAGGGTAAAGTGCCAACAAGTTTTATAAGATGTTTAGAGTGGATTTACCGAAGTTTTAATCAGATAAGATTAATAAGAAAAGACGTGACGATTCGAACCCCTTTTTGAATTGGAACTTGAGCTCGGCTGAGACGCGACCGGTCTTTGACTCGACATAATTAATCCTCATCCATTTAAAATGGGGTTCGATCTGAATTATTATCGGTAAAATTTACGGTAAATACTTAATTGTTCAATGAGTTGTTATATTTTCATATGAAGGTTTCACCTATAAGGTCGGCAAACAAGCAAGAAAAATAGATTTTTCGAGTGCTTTAAGCTTACCTGTGATATATTTTCACATGGGAGATCAGTTATCTTATGCTTACTTCAAACAACTGTCATCTTCTATATTGCCTAGATAAATAAATGAAATGAAATGAATGAAATCGAAGTGTTACCTTTAAAATGAAAGAGACCTGGAGCTGCCGAAATTGAATACAAAGTTAGGCAAAAAGTACGTTTAAAACACTCGAACTCCTTACTGAACTACTTAACCTGAAACTGAACAGTTTAAAACTCAAAACTCCAATTACTTCTTAAATATTCATAACAAAAGTGCATTCCAAAGGCACAAACATAAAGCGCCTGACAAGATTAAACAGCAAAAGTTTAAGCGCTCGACATTTCGCTTGTTATTTGCTTTATTCAGGCGCCTTCAATGTTAAGCAATAAGTTCGATCTTTGATAACAAGTTGTACAAACAACGAACACAGATAAGAGTCCAACAAGCATAAACGATATTGCTCCTACGACCAACTTTCCATATGAAAAGCACAATCATTAAGTAGTTTCGCTCTGTTGTCCTTAATGTTAGTTGTTAAGCATTTGTTCAATTCTGGCTCACCCCTTACAATAATTATTTCTGAAAATTGTGTTCCGAATTGTTAACTTTGCGTGAACTGTTGTTGTTACTTTTAGGTAAACACCTGGATGACTATGTCGCCTAAGCATGTCCTAAGCCGTACTGTTGGTATTAAGTAGGTTTTACGTCAATTCAAATATTTTATAAAATAAAATAAAAATTTAAGGTTTTACATCTTTTTGCAAATAAAAATATATTTTTTCTTAAACTGCGAACTATAACGTTTCGTAGCAGTTGCACGTACACAACTTAGTGCGATAGTTATTTTAGTATACTTGAAAAAGAGACAGATTTAGAATATTTCAGATGTTGTATTATTAAGTCTCTCGAAAGCATGCCAATAAAGAAACAGATTTTGTGATAATATAAGTTGTTTTCTGAATATTATCGAGTATTCAAAGATCAACTGAAGTAACCTTTATTTTCAGTTAGTACTTACTTATATTTTAGAGTGGGACGTGATAATAATAATTCTAAATCATGAATCTTTATTGCTTCACTGTGATTTATCAAGTTCTTTTTCTTTTTACGTGGTCTCATGGCCAAGCGTTTACTGCCATGGTCCCATAGTTAACAAGCAGCTCAAGTGTTTGTGAACCTACCGAGATTTTAAACAAGGCTTTGAGAAAAGAGAGAGACTCTGCTGAATATATTGTTAGGTCTCTCCTTTAAAAACCCTCCCCATGATGACGATGGTGCAAACACAATTTATTTCCTACTAATATTACCTATAAATGTGAAAGTTTGAATTGTGGATGTGCCGTGTTGCTCTTTCACGTAAAAACAACTAAATGGATTTGAATGAAACTTCACAATAACATAGGTTATACATCTGAATAACACATAGGCTACAATATATAAAAAAACACTTTTTTTTCTTACTTGAGCCCACGCGGACGAAGTCGCGGACGGCCGCTAGTAGGTTGTATTAAAATTGAGTGCAAAAACCATAAATTCTACCTTTGTCGCACTAATGACAAAGGAAAGAACCATGGGAAATGACAAACCTCTAAGGGTTATTCAATACGGCACCATTATAAAACCTGTATCAATGTATTATGTATTGGGTTGGAATATTAACTCATTGCAAATACCTTTACAATCGGTTTACGATGGCCATTCAATAAATATGTAAATTTGTAGCAATATCTACAGGACCAAGCAGAGGCTTTGCGATGTCGCAGTCCGATTGTTAAATTAGGCACCTTGGCTGCCCATAAAAATAAAATAATTAGGACAGAGATTCAAATTGTTGATGTCTTGTCCCCCCAGATCACAAAAAGCCAGGAGTTAGTCAATTAGTGCGTAGAAGGCGTCGTGCCAGTCACCGCAGTTTCCCCCAACATGGACGATGAGAGGGAGTCGCGGAGTTTCTTTTTAGTGGGTATGCCACTGGGTGTCACCTTTCCAGTGGTGAGTCGCACATAACCCGTCCGCCCCCGGTGGACGGGTAGGAGTAAAGTCATTTACTCCGGGTGAAGAATAAAAAAGGAGTTAGTCAATTAAAACGTCAAAGTCTAGAAATCAAAGTAGGTATCAAGGTGAATCTAACAAACCGTCTATGGAATACTGATTTTCAGGGAACTCGCGAGGCGTAACACCAACCACCTGATTTAAACATCGGACTGCGACATTAGCCTGTGGGTGGCAGACAGAACTGTATGGGTTGCTAAATAAGATTTAAATACTTTATATAGGCAGGTACAAGGAATTGCTGGTTTATTGTTATGGCTAACATTTATCAAGAGAGTTTCCTTGAGATATTTTGACTTTACAAACTATCTATAAAATAAACAATACCATAAAATGATACCGTCTAATTACTGGCTGTTATCTAGTGTAGGAAAATGTTTAGTCGTTATTACATACCAATAGGTATTATCAAGTAAATTGTGCTGTTTTTGTAGAATTGAGATCATTTATTGCAATTAGGCCCCAAAACACGCAGAAACGCAAGTGTTAAAGGTGCAAGTAGGTACGACTGTAGAAAGTACCTAGAAGAATTTGTATACTTAAGTTGAATACCTACATAGATATAAATTAGAAACAATCAGTATTTATAAACACAAAAAATAATAATAAATATACCTATAAATTGACAACTTCGATACAAGCTGCACCGCCGCATTTTAATTTCTTAAGCACTAAATCATTCAGCTTGTATGCTGAACCCTTTTAACTGACCATTCATATAAGATAGCCTCTTTAAATCTCCACAGAGAAGCTCAAGGTTCAACGACTCTCCGGCTATGAAACCCTAAACTGTATCTTGGCCTCATAAAATGTTTCGTTGACTTAGGAGCACAAAATGGCTTTTTCAAGTCACATAACACTGATATTCTTCAAGATGTTTGAATAGCGCCCCAAGGAGGGTGTAAAATATGAAATTGCGAAAGGATTGATATACAAGCATTGTGCATTACTCAAGAAGTTCGAGTTCTGATCAAACACTGAAAAAATAGGCATTGAGCTATGCAAAATGTTCTTATGTTTGGAACCAATTTTGGTTATGACGAAAGAAAGACAAGGTTTTGTTGTAAGGAACTACTTTTAGGGATTAGTATGTTCCGGACGGCCATGGGTTAAAAAATTGTAAAATAGTTTAAAGTAGGTAACGTACCTACCTAGTTAAGAATAGTTTGATTCTGTGTGAGATTATTGTTTTATGGAAATAAATAATGGCACAGGGCAGTTAATGAATAACCTATGGGTTATTCATTAACTGCCCTGTGTGCCCTGTGTACCTATGGGTACACAACCTCTCAATGAGGTCTTAGAAACATGAGGTAGGGACCGCTCTCAGGTAGCTCCTTTGACCTTGAGAAAAGACCCAGATAAAGACTATGATGGACCAGAACTAGTTTCTGAATTCTGCCAACTAGTGACTAAGTACTCAATGGCAAAATAGGGCTATAACCTTTAGGTTTAAGCCCCATCCAAATGAGTCAAGTTCGCAGTCTAACATTACCAATAGGATCGGATTGCTGAATAGTGATCTCTAGTGCCATAGGACAGTATCGTCGTAGAGTCAAGTTGAAGTGATCTCTGGTGCTTGACAGCGCAATCCAGAGATAGGTAACGGGATCGCAGTGAATAGTAACAATAAGGAGTGGTCCGGCACAAGTAAATCGCAAGTATTTCTGTAACCAATAACAAAAACTAAGTATTTGTAACTGCCAAGAGTATTAGATACCTTTTACTGAAATGTAAATGGACCTAAGTAACTTAAATTAAGTTTTTATTCATTTTAGTGCTCAATAATAGTAAGGTCATTCTGTTATTTCGAAGCCTTTCATATTTTGAGTCACGCAGTTTTGTTGCAAAAAGCAATTAATATAATTATACCGATTAAATCATTAACAAAAACGATTATTTCTAAACTGGCAACAAACGAACAAATTATGTAAAAAGTCCTTGTAAAGTATGGTCCGTTTTTGTTGTGTTTTCTAATTAGACCTCACTTAACCTGGTTGAAGCAGCCGTGAGGTCAAGATTTGAGGTTGAGAAGTGCAGTAATATAGTACATTGTTATCCTAGGGGTGAAAGTAACTTATTTAGTCCCGAGACGGGGTTTGGCGCCCGGAACGAAGTGAGGGCGCCAATAGTTCGAGGGACTAAATAAGTCTTTAACCCGAGGTAAACACTGTGCTTTTCATTACGAATACAAGGAAAGTGAAAATAAAAACATGAATTAGCTGAAGAAAAAATGAGAAAAATAAATGAAGATCGAATTGCCGCCTTCCCGCCTATTTTGTTTTTTTTTTTCTGTGGCCAGCCCGCTATTCAGCCATAATTTTTTTTTTCATCATTGGAAAAATGTTAAATATTTTGCTCAAAGCTAAGTTATTTTAAAAAAATTGTTGAAACTTAATTATAATAAAGTTATTCAATAAAATATATATTCTCTTATCAATACTTAACTTTAAGTTATTTCAATTTTTTCATCGTGGCTGTATAGAAAGTTGGAACACGGTTCAATAGTTAAGTGAAAAAGAACTAGTTTTTTTTTAAAAAATATGACAGCTGTCAGTTGAAAGTGATTCTCCCTGGGGATGAAAAGTATTACTTTCAGCCCGCTCCTCAGGTCAGTAATGACCTACTTTCAGAGTATGAGTAATGAAAAAGCTATTTACTACTGTGCTGTCTATAACGTCCTAATTGCATTGCCAGTAGTCCATTGTATTTATAGCCTATTTTCTCAATACATTGTTTCTGTCTCCTTTCACTAACTTCACCGCACCCAAAATGAATGATCTCTACAAGACCGACAGGTTGACGGGTGTATAATGTTATATAGCAGCAAGTTTACCTATTTACTATATTTGTGTAGTAAAATTTAAATAAATTAACAGCGGGGAACAGGTCGTATCTGTATTCCTAACTGTCCTCATCGTAGCATGTCCCCCTTGTTGCGGGGACCTGTATCTTACCGGATACAACAATTAGGTATAATACCTACGTCAACAATCCAGAAACTTAGCCAAGATATGTTAATTATAATTATGTGCATGTTGAACTTGTGACTTCTTATCTACACAGATAGTTTTGTTTTCTCTTTTACTTGGCTCTTGTTACTTTGTTTAACCCATATTTGCTGATAAATTATTTTGGATAAAATCATTATCTGTAGAGTACCAACATTATTATAATTATGTAAGTATACTGCACTTGACTTCTGTTAAGATTTACATTTTGACTGATGTTTCTTTGATGAAATGCAAAACGACAATATTTTAAACTACCTGTTTAGGGGTGAAAAATATAACGAAAACAACTTCACCCAAAGTGGTACATCATAATAGAAAAGATGGACAGTATTTTTCACTAGTATCGATATTTCTCAATCTGAATACTTCTATCTTTCAATATTTCCGCATTTGTAAAGTTTTTTTATTTATTAATAACTTAATCATATAATGACTAAGCACCGCAATTTGAACGAATGTAAGTGGCTCACTTATCGCCGAACTCAGAGTAGGTAAGGAAAATCGCATTTGGTTTGTAATGATGACTTTACAAAACAATTAGAAGTTTTTGTATAAATATTTTTTCACTAGTTAGAGCCATTTAACACTTATCAGTTCATCTGCACGGTTTATTTTTTACAAAACTGCGACGATATCGTCCGAGCAAACCGCTTTGCGAAAAGGCTCTCAAGCCCGTTTTCTACCAGAGCACATGTGGACCTGTTACCGAATCGCACTACGAGTATATATAACGCGGTTCTGAATAAGCCTAAGCCTATGTAATCTAATCGGTTGTTTGTTGTTGTCTTTGAATATTGAAGGTACAGACGCCTTTATATTTAGGTGACCTATGTATATTTCCCTACCGAGATAGGTCAATTAGAACTGAAGGCCTCCCAACATAATATTTATTATATTTAGATTTATACATTTTTGTAATGTAATTATTATGTACATTTAACCCTTCTCTATTTATTTTTTCCGTAGGTTGCTTGAAAGAGACCGCAATGAGTGATAAGGCCGCCTAATTTTTTCAATTATGTATATAGAAAGATCAACATAATTAAATAAAAATTGGATCTCATTAGCCTAGAAAGAAAACCAAGGTTCATATTTTTTACATGTAATTATATTTTGTTATTAACTATATATGTTATTAACTATATATCGTTGAAGAAGGCTGTTTTGGGGAATACTTTGGCCACTGCCCGGATGTTGTGGATAACCGTCACGTATGCTTGGCTCAGTACCTTGGACAACATATCCTGGCGCAGTTCTGTAGCTCGTTTGTAGTAATCTTCTTTCTTCGATATCGTATCTGGATCTGAAAATAGAAAGTTCATACTAAATATGGGCATACTGCCTACAAACTGCTAAGTGTGCCTTTTGAAACACATCCAGAGGAATATTCAACTTAGTTGGAGATATGGTCACCCACCATCGGCTTAGGTTAACTTCTATTAGAGTTTCCGATACGTTGTCGCTACAGAGAGCAACGCACATTTTTTGGAAATAAATTTCAAAGTTCGTTTGTATCCAAAGTCTATTCATCACAAATTATTCCTCATTTACTTTCCCACCGAGCTTTATTTATTTAAAATAATTTTAACAGCGAACATCGTCTGGTCTTACTTCTTTTGAAATCCTTGGAAGTGTCTGCTTTAATTAATTTTAATTAATTCAGATATTTTTATAGCTACATAATACTAACTTGCCAGCTTCCGTAATTAGTTAGGCATTATAAACCTCTAAAATCGATTTCAAATATAAACTCATTTATACCGCTGATATTAAGGGGCCTTAGTAAGCGAAAACGTCAAAATGGACTGTTAACTATGAGCTATACTACAATATATTGAATGTTTTTCGCACTGAAATTTCTAATATGTATTACAGAACGTATGTGTGATGGGATGACTGTTTCCAAAACACGATTGGAAAAACTTTGCTCGATAGAAAAAAATCCTGAAGTTACCCCTAAAATATCATATAAATGCACACTACAACCGCATTGTACGATAATAATTCGTATAAAATCACAAAGACATAGGTATTTACCTTCTCGATTTCGTGACTGTTTTAGATTTAGAAAATACTAAATATTTTCATTCACATTTTGATAAAAACGTGAATGGCGCTTACGATTTTTAGTTTCGAGCATGTTGATTCCATACTAAACGCGGACGCTCACCTTCTCCCACACCCCCTTACCTCAGGCGAATTTCGCTGACTGCCTAACCCCCCTTAACAAACCTTCGCTGTAAAACCTTCTGCTGGCAAATTATCGTACGATACTACTAATAAACTATAGAAATAAAACTAACCTAACTTAACATAGTGATAGACGTTGCGTAATTCGATCATAGTGGTAAACCGGTTACCGTTGAGCAAAAAAATAAACGCAAACACAAAATAGAGACATGGCGTCAATGTGAATTTTAGGTAATTTTAAATCAAAGGGTCATTTTAAATTCAGACTATTTTAATTACTTTTTTAATGAAGCCTCTTACTTCAATTAGATAAATGGTTTACAACTTTCAGGGCTTGGTAATGAAGTCTCCTGGTTTTCAACCACAACCACAGCAGCCACTGCAGCTAATCTCGAGGAGATAAACCAGATACGCAGGAGATAATATTATTGTGAACGTGAGTGCCCATACACAGGTGCCCTCTCTTTTCCATCACCTTTCTATGACCCAATGGGACGACATATCTACACGGCTGGAGAAAGGTAAGGCGCAAGTTGAACATGCCCATCCAGCATGGATCATCTTACTTTTCGGACACGAAGTGATCAGCCTCCACCGTCCTAGCCTACTCGAAACAACACAAATATGAAAATGTTGGTTTGCGCGGGTTTCGAACCCACCACGGAGGCAGTCAACAGTGTTTAGGCTTTCAAAATGTATGGATATGCGACACATTATTCATATACCTACTTAAGAAGATACCAAATAAAACAACGTGTGTGTGTACAAAACACCACAAACCGATCTTCTGATTTATGTCCTTAGCGCTTCAGGTCGAGGTCTGTGAACCTCTTTATATCGCTATTCAGCACTTAACTTTATCTTTTTAGACAGAGCTTTTTGAATTATAAAGTGTTTAACCTATAGATAACCTGGTTACAGATTTCCGCGGCTAAATAGCACATACTGAGAGATATCAGTACCAAATCATTTGAAAAAAATATTATACGCGATCTGCAAATACATTATTCTTGTTGAGTTTTTGCTATCTTTGTCCTTTTTTATGATTAAAATATCTCACAAAGGGGAAAACCGCAACTTGTTTTTATTTTCAAAGTTTTAATTATAAGCGTTATCTCTTAACAGCGGTGATTTCTTTCGCCCTGTAAAATACCACAGATAAAAGGCTTTGTCACTTCCCCTACTCTCAAATCCTTAGGAAAATCGGGTAAATCAACAGAACCTGCCATTTGTCAGGATTTGCGTTGATTCGATTGAAAACAATGAATTTAGGAGTATTTTCTTTTGTTTCTAATAAATGAGCGTCTTTTTATTCGAAACTAGCAGTTTCTCCAGGTTCCGCGCTTAGGTTCGATACACATTAATCTTCTTCAATGACATTCATTTCATAATTTAGACTCACTAGTCTCGAATGAAATAAAACGAAATAATTCACTTTTTCCAATTTATGCACAGCATTCAAAATTTTTTCATCTAATTTTTATTCATCATACTGAAATTAAACAAATTCGGCACTTACCAAGATCAAGGCACTTTGCTAGCAAAAAAACTAAATCGATGTCGATTTATGCGTTTGGAATCTGTTAGGTACTTATGAGTATGTCACAGATTAACCCCCGAATTCATAAAAAAACAGAATCCGGAGAATCACGCAACCTTGAGGACATTTTCTTAATCTCTCTCTCTATGGTTCCTTTTTACGGATCATGAAACTTACCATTTGCTACGACTTTCGCAAATTCAGGGTCCAAAGAAACTTCCGGGGCGCCCACGGCTTCGCAAGTAATGGTCTCAGGACCAACTTCAAAATATTCGACGCCTTCTTTGTTCGGTATCAGCTCGTAGTTGTATTTTGAAGTCACGATCACGGCTACAAAAACAATATAATTGAACAAAACAGCGTTAAATAAAGTTTGATGAAAACAACAAGTGCACTTTCTGCAGAAAGGAAGAAATAAAAAACATTTTAAGGAATTGATTCAACAACGACATGACAGGCCAACAAAGACATATTTGAAAAGCAAAATGCTAAATTTTGTTTTGTATCACAATGACATCATAACCATTACTTTACTTAGTAAAAGGCTTTATATGGATGAAGCTGTGGCCTGGAGGCAGCTAGGACAAAATATCAGGACTTAAACTTTGTTCTATAAGCTTTAATATTTATAAAGGCAAACTTACTTGCTTTAGCGAAATAAGTTCCAGACAAGGACTTAGCCGGTTGTTTCATGGAGATAGTCAGGTCTGACACAATATTAGCGTTGTCGATTCGAGTTTGAAGCACTACTGACTTGGTTTCTTTGTCCATTCTGTGAAAGAGATGAATGTTACAATAGGCAAAAAAACAATATCTTCACTATGTACTTCCTTAGGTATTGTTCTTTTTTTTGAAAGTACAAAATTATCTTTGTGTTTTTAGTATGTCGAGATAACCTATATTTAATACCTTTGACATCGAATAGGTACTAATAGAAAATCATAATATTGAGTTAGCTATTTTTATGAAGTTATTCGACGATTTTATTTGTAAATGAGAAAACTCACAGTGTTAGAGCCCTAAGGCAAAAGTGATGGTATAATAATTCGACCATGGCAAAGGCATTCATTAGCACTTAAAATAAAACAAGTATTCGTGAGTACCTCACGAATTAAGCGATGATTAAGCTTTAAAATTTTGTGAGTGTTGCAAAAAACGTTATATTTTATGATCACATTAAAATAGTTTTTACTAGTTTAATTTCTAAAATTACGCCATGTGAACCACTTTGCTAAATTACAACCATTATTGCTATAGTTTTGAGTCTTTGACCTTTTAACAACCACTTCACAGCACACTTGCCATAAGACGGTTGCAACAGCTAAGTGGTTGCTAGAAATAATTAGGCTGTTTCCATCAAACTGCTAATTTGAAAAGGTTTAATAGCCCTGACGGTCAACGCTTTTAACAAAGGATCTTCCTTAACTTCGGTGAAATGGTGTCCGGAAGTATGCAGTTCGATTTTTGGTTTAAAAGGCTTCATATAGGTATACAGCTCAGGAACTTCCACGACAGAAAATTAAATGTGAACCTTTTTTTTATGTTATCACATTTTCAGTTTCCTTCAACTGCGAAAAAAATGTTAGTGATTACCACTGTCTTGGCCTTTTTGTCCTACCTATTGAAGTAAGTACTTATATTTTTATCTACCAAATTGAATAGGTACAGCCTACAGTACTTACTTGAAATCTGATATTTTCTGGTTCTTCAATCCAGTAATGTTCAGGTTCTTGAAGTGGAACTCGAGATCGAAGCCATCCACCTCATATACGAGCTCGGGCAGGACCAGAGGGTCAATAGGCTTGACAAGACAAAAGATAAGATAAGATAAATTGATATCTAGCCCAAGACTTCGTCCGCGTGGACTTAAATAAGAAAAAAAAGGGATGTTTTTTATAAATGTCCTATTCAGATGAATAAGCTATACCTATTATTGTAAAGTTTCATTCAAATCCGTACAGTAGTTTTCACGTGAAAGAGCAACACGGCATATCCACACATGCAAACCTTAACATTTATAATATTAGTAGGATAGTAGGAAGTGGGATATTCATCAAAAGTAATTTAGTCAAGAGGCAAGTATTTAATGAATACCTTGATGTTGTAGTTCGGAATCCCTGCGCTGGTTTTTTCCAAGAAATTCTGAGTCGTCCCACTCAGGCATTCTATGTCTAGGCTGTGGCATGGCTTTAGTAGACCTGCTGAAACAAATATACGGTTACGACTACAAAAAAAAACCAGTTAATACTAATTTTATTACTTCCTCTTTCCTGCCAAGCCTGCCTCTGAGACTGATTCACAGTTCGTTTCTATGAGTCAAAATATTGTGCATGCTAAAAGCACCTTCTTGAAAAGAGCAACTGTTGAGCTCCTTGTCGGAGTTTACCAGTAAAAACAACCATGGGCCGTCGGCATTAAAGTCACATTATGGACGTGTTTCGAATGTATAAGTATAATTCAAAAGTGCGCCACAACTCCCGCTTCAGAGCCTTCCGCATCCATTCTGACCCCTCCGCCTCTTTATAAGCCCGTGTTCAAACGGGCCGAACTACCTATTTTGTTTTCTTTGATACAACTTACGGCAAACTCTGCAGAGATAGAATACACCGCCGCCGGTATAAAACTCAAGCAATCAAACTGGCAGCGCTGGGCTCGCCCTTGGTTTTGAATAGGCTGCCCGTTGAGCTTCTAAATGCTCCGTCCATCATGACGGTAGCTGTCAGTATGCGATGTCATGGATAGTCTACGGACGGTACTACAGTACGCTGAACTATCTTGAACATGTGGACTAGTCTTCCTGTTATGTTTTCAGTTTTAAAAGATTTGAAAATACTGTCTTTAAAATGTTCAACTAGAAAAAAAACTTATGAGATTTATCACTTCAAAATTCCTTGATAGCTAAAGCTCTTCCTCATTCTAACCTTTTTGCAACGTTCCTCCAGGCATGTGCCAAACATTACCACTGATGCATTCATATTCATAATGCACTCTGTGGTATAATCCGGCAGTGTTCCGAACTCACGTTTTAGATTAAACGTCTCAAGGGGATCTACGTGTTGAGCACAGGCCCACATACGTCTAATGCTCCTAATAATAAGGTTTTATATAACACGGCAGAGTAAGCGCATCCAATATTATTTCTTTAAATTATCATGGTCACTAAGATTCAGAAAGCATCCAAGTTGTCACATCAGTCTGAAGGTCTAGTTCGAGCGTCCCCATCAAATCGAAAAAGATTTGAATACTCTGTCCTGGTGGCGGAGCGGGTAACTTTCTCGTTGCATTCGATATTATAAAGCCACCGCAAGGCCTTCGGTTGGGCTTAAATGCTGATAATGGCATGGAGATGCCTGAAAAATCCCCGAGTTGATCCCCGAGTTGTTGTCTCCCATCTAATTTCCTGACGAGCTTTTCATCAGTGATCGTTTCCGATCCGCAGTTACCAGTAGCCATGAGCATTTTGAATGCCAAATATAATGACCTAATGCACCTGCATCATTTGGAGTCTCAAGGTCGTCCACCGGCAAGGTGAACGGACTACTTGCGACCTTTACCAAGATTTCGGTGTGACTTATGATTATGAGAACCAGCTTTTTTTCGACCTAAAATCGCAATAAATCTCAACACATCTGTTATATTTTTTTCAAAATGAAAACACGAGAGAAATAGCGCACCTCAACAGCTTGACATTTTGAGAATCTTGATCTAAATACAGGTTGAAAACCGGTAAGTTTACGGAAGCGCAAAAACTGCAGAATTCGTGGTTTTATTGACATTCCCATAGATTGACACACGAGCAAGCCCAGATGTTTGCAATTATTTACATTTCGAACATTTTCTACACAAAATAAATAACTAATGACATGTTTCCAGGTTCTTCAATTTCCACATTTTAGAAGAAGCGGTAAAGAAAGTATTGGCTGCAACGCTAATAAATGTCTTGAAAAAGAAACGTATTTACGGTAAGTTATCAGCAGTCATGAACCATCCATTGCAGATCTTTCCACCACATGGATCTTAAGAGTGGATGGATCATGGACCATGGATCAAAGAAATCCACAAAAAACATAAGTGTTTTCTGTCCATCTGGAGCTAAATAGTTGCCTGAAATTTATTTATTTATTTATTTATTTATTTATTATACAGAAATACAAACTTACAGCTATTAGGCCAACACGTTTATATTCTTAAAAATAAAATATATATCTAATTCTTATATCTAAATATTAGGTACTATGCGATAAATAGTGCCGCACTTTCGCTACAATGAGCTGCAAAGAATCAGCGAATACATCGGCATCGTGGACTTTTCCCAAAAAGTCATTGAGCAAATGTATAGCGCGGGCTGTGGGGCAGTTGCTAGCATGCTTAGTACGCAGACCACCCTGCGCGGAAAAGAGCTGATGCCATCGGCGGCCAACACCACGCATGTAATTATGTGGGACGTAAAGCCCAATTCGTTCTGCCGCCGCAGGATTATCTATTTTGTGGCCAAGTAGCAAATAGTAATGAATGGCCAGCAAGAGCTTACGCCTCATCTTTAAGGTATCAAGGCCAACCATACCTGCCACAAACAATGATGGGAAGAGGAAAGGATAATACCCATAATGCCTTTTGTACAAGAATCGCGCAAACTTCTTCTGTACCTTTTCAATTAGCAGTTCGTATTGAGCGGTACTCGGGTCCCAGACCGACGCACAGTACTCCAACTTACTTCGCACAAACGCGTTATAGAGCAAGACCGCAACGCCCGGATCGCGAAACTGCAACCTACGTGTGTGGACAGCCGGTCTCAGCCTTCAGAAAAACGTAGGTCAAAGCCAGTGGAAAAGAGGACGACACACAGTGCGACGTCGTCCGGGCCGACGCAGGTGAGCCGGTCTGTGGTATCCGATCCACAACCTCCTGCCAAATCAAGTGACTGTCAGAAATCTTCCGAAGCTATAATTTTGAGCGATTCAGTGGACACTGAAAAATGGGTGGAGGTGAAGCGAAAGCAGTCCCGCGTTTCAATGAAGCACCTAATAACGAGAGGTACTGCAGTTCCTGGCGCCACAGCACTTGAGGCTTCAGCACGAACAACCTATCTTCATTTGTTTTACGTCAAGACAGGCACTACGGCTGAGCAAATAAAGGCACATCTAACTACTATCGGTGCAGGTGAAACGTGCACAGTCCAGCCTCTCAATTCGCGCGGAGACTACGCTTCCTTCAAACTCGGTGTGCCGGCTAAGCTCTCTGATGTCGTTACGTCACCGGTCAACTGGGCTGAGGATATCTGTGTTAAGCCTTGGCGTCAGAATTTTCGTGCCAAAAAGGAGAGGGAATCGTGATTTTACTGCCGTCATGCACTATCAAAATGTAAGGGGTCTCCGCAGTAAAACGGATACCTTTTATAAAAATTTATTAATTAATCCGTGTGACTTTATAGCTTTAACTGAAACATTCTTAAGCAGCTCAGTATTAAATAGTGAACTATTTCCTTGTAATTACACGGTCTTTCGCAAGGACAGAAAGGGTGACGTCGGATGGGGGGGCGTTTTGCTTGCTGTGAATAATAGTTACAATGCTCGTTTTATTACTGATGTTGACGGTCTTACAGATGACAAAGAAATTGTAATTGCTATTGTATCCTTTAAGAATGTTAAGTTGTTGATTTGTGTTGTTTACTTGCCTCCCAATTACAATGAGAATCAATACACAGGCGTGTTATCGTGTATTGAAAATGCCATCTGTCGCTTTTCTTCTCTCGATGTTCTGATAGTGGGTGATTTTAATTTGTATTCTTGCTCAAAAAAAACCAGAACGCACTTTGAGCATTTCACAGAGTTCTGTAGGCTACATCAGGTTAATACAATTTGTAACGAATACGGAGGCATCTTGGACTTGACGTTGACGTCTCTTGAGCAAAAGGCGATTGTTGTCACGGAAGTGGAGCCTTTGGTGCCCGCCGACAAATACCACCCGGCTCTCGGAGTGACATTGTCCTTCACATGGGACGAAGCTTTTGTCACCCCGAGTAGTGACAGTAGTAGTAGCGAACCGAACTGTACCGCTCCAGAGTGGAACTTTCGTAAGGCCGATCTTCTCCAGCTCTACTCAGATTTTTTAAATGAAGATTGGACTTCAGTTGTCGAGTCGCAGGACGTTAATAGTTCCGTTTTAGCATTTTTGGATTCGATAAACGCAGCTCTCCGGAAAAGTGTACCTTGCCGACGGCGTATCTCGCGGGATGGACCGTACTCCTACCCTGAATGGTTTAGCCCGGAATTAAAGAAACGTATACGTCAAAAACACTTTCACCTGAAAAAATTTAAAACTTTTGGACTAGACTTTAATTTCGAATTGTACAAATACTATAGAAATATTGTTAAAAAAATCATAAAAAGGGATCACAATAAATATTTAAAAACAATAGAAGATAGCATAGCGCGTGAAATCATTAAGTTTGAGTAGGGACTACTGTTCTTTTTGAGTTTTCTGCCTCTAGTATCGCACCGCTTGCTGTCTTCGGGGATTCTATCCATAGAGCTGTCGTAGTCACAGTCCGGATTTTAAATTGTTTCCTTTAAATTTTAGAAAAGACACCTGCCGAGTTTCACCTGATAACCATGTCATGGAGTTCTACAAGAGAGCTTTGTAGTTGAGTATTGGCCACGCTCAGGTGATGGCCCTGTCCACAACTGCAGTCCACATGCATGTTCGCTACATTTGTAACAAACATCTGTCATTTTACCAACAAATGGGCACAACTTAATATTTTATGTATATATTGGATGGAATTAAGCAAAATTCAGAAACATACCATCATCCGATAACGCACTTTTGAAAACAGCAAATATAAAAATAACCCTAAACACAGACATTATCACTAAGAAATAATTGACAAGAGGCAACCGTTCGCAACTGATAACTTCTGCTTAAGACTTCAATTTTATACGAAGCATTAATAACTGAGTAAACATCTTAATTATGTGTGGATAAAGGAAAGAATTCTGATATCATAGGTCAGAAATTATCTCTAACACATGTCTACAGTAGCCTGGAGCTCTTAAGTTAACGTAGATTGAACAATTTGATCAAAGTAAAGTGACAATTACACCTGGACCACAGTAACAGTATTTTTTATAGCAAATAGTTACATTTCGAAATTTATATATCTTTCAGCGACAACCCTAAATCCGAGATTCAGTTACGGTCGGATAAAACTACTACTTGGTGATTTTAAAGGGTCTGTGACAAAATTGACCCCTGGCGTACGTACTCGTACCTATGATTTGACCGTGTGTACAAGATAGCATGATTACTACTATACTACTATGATACTAGAGCGTGACCGAGACAGATTCATGTTGCGCAGTGTTGCCTCAAACTGGTAATGCTTTGCCCAGGTGGTCAAAAGTCCTGATTTCGGGGCCACTTTTTTATCACAAGTAACCCATCTAAGTATTCTTACTATAACATCATTGACTAATTTGCCTGTCCATTGCACTAACTGTTATTGCTACAACCGCCAATTTTTGAAAGTCTGCTCTGTCCAGTGTTGCCAGAGCTCTCGCACCCAAAAGCACGGTCGAATGGCTAAAAAAGCACGGTTTTAAATAAAAAGCACGCATTTTTTCCAAGCTTAAAAATAATTACAAAAATTAAGGAATAAACCTAATAGCATGAGAGGTTTTCATGTATGTATTGTACGTACTTCTATCATTGATTAAATTGATTTTGATCGATGTTGACGTTCTCTTACTCACTGAATAAAGAAGTTAGTTCTTAGTTAAGTTCTGAAAAGAAACCATTACTTATTTATGGTTATTTCACTTTAGTCAGTTCGAGTACGCTCTTAGCAGCAGATCACAAGCTTTCCGGCGCTAGTGAGCGAATATTACTGCACCAGTAGCAAAAATCGCTCCACTTTGTCCGTACTTAAACTTGATAGAATTGAACTTACCGTAATGAAATGAAATAAACCATCATCCACAGCGGCTTAACTACGAAATTCGAAAATCGAAGTTCGTATCGTACCGTCCCGCTCACTCTCGTAGTAAATATTATTAGCATGAGAGGGATGGCACCAAACGAAGTTCGAATTTAGCACTTCGTAGTATAAGGCCTCATCGACACTGGCACCACAGACAAGGTATACTTTTCCACAAATATACAATGTAAGATTATGATCAAGTTGTCAGTGTTGTCACTGTTCTATTGAGTGACTTTCAATTATACCAACAAAAGGAATCTATTATTTTTTTTTGCCTTAGATAGAATCATAAATTAAAAAGCACCGTTTTAGCACGCTTTTGGTCGCCGCACGTAAAAAGCACGCGTGCCTCTCAAAAAGCACGTAAAACCGTGCTAAAAAGCACGATTTGGCAACACTGGCTCTGTCAGTCTTTAAAAATATAAATTAATTCATTATATCTTTTATTATTATATATAGCACGCAAAAAAAACAAACTTTATTTTTGACATAAAAAATACACTTTGATTCTTAATGATGCATTTAATAAATCGATCGCGCGTTTAAGGTTAAGACAATTATTGCATTACTCATAAATTGCTCTGGTGGGTCAGCTAATTCAGTGTTTATGTAAGCAATTAGCCATACAGGTGGCGGTTTTGTTATGGTAACTGACTGTGATTTCATTAGTATTATAGCATCACTCTATGCGCATACGGCTATTCCTAGGCACTGATTGTTCTTTGACATCAGTTAAATTGGCTTTTTAATAAGGTCCTCATGTCAACCGAACGACGCCACTGCTGAGCATAGGCCTCCCCCAAGGATCTCCACAACGATCGGTCCTGCGCTGTCCGCATCCAGCGGCTTCCCGCGACCTTGACCAGATCATCGGTCAACCTTGTGGAGGGCCTGCCCACGGAACGTCGTCCGGTACAGAGATACTCCAGTTGAGTTATAATTCTTAGTACTGGTAGCAAGAGGAAATCTAAGAAAACTCAGTAGTGGCAGTATGGTGGACTTCCCACAGCGTCAGATGGTGGGTATACTTCCGTACTCCAGGCGAGCCACCTTTTTTTTGGGGGGGTAATTTTGTGTCGTACAGCGTCGTGGCGTTACAATGACGTACGACATTATGCTGAGTGGATTCCTTTTCAGTACTTACTATATTTGGTTATAATGTTTTTTGTTAAGTTTGTTTTATTGTTAATTTTATAAAATACTAGCAGCCGCCCGCGACGTCGTCCGCGTGGACTTAGTTGTATGTGAAAAAAGATTTTCCAATCTATTTTTTTTTCTGTTGAAATTTTCTTGAATTTTCTTTGCTATAAACCTCACGGAGCCCGAGACCTTTCCAACGAATGCAAAACCGTGGAAATCGGTTAGTGCGTTCTGGAGTTATAGCGTCAGGAAGGAAAACCCGACTTATTTTTATATAGTAGATGTACCAACACTGAATAAAATATCTTCACTTTAGTAATGCAGAGGTCGACTACTTACAGTGGAGTTTTAGTAAGTAGTAGGAGTTTGGCATATCCTTGTCCTCAGCAACACAAAAAATAAAATCTCTATTAAGTACAGGTTAGCTTATCTCTTTTTAGAGATAAGCTTACCTGTACTTGTTCTGTCCTAAGTGTCGTACCACTGTAAATATCTGCTTGTGTACGAATAAATACAAAAATAAAAATAATAAAAAAGTCTAGAATAAGAGCGTGCGGCAAGGTATTATGAGGATTACCAAAAAATATTTAAGAAAGGAGAACTATTTGAATTAAATTTATCATAAAAGTGTTGGGTAATTTATAATATTTTAATACTTTTTATTTTCCAGTTTTCCAGTTAATTTTATTCGTAAACTACAATTTCAACAAAATAGTTCACAGAACGCTTAATTTAATACCACTATTTGAATTACAAAGAGATCGTACTAAAGTTAGGCTGTTGGTATCAAATGATTGCAATAAATTTATTTACTTCTAAAATACGAGACTATGAGGAGCAATAAGACTCATTAAGCCCCTAAATTCCATTTAGAACAGGAGATTACAAATTCTAAAGACTTTTGAAGGGTCTAGACTATCATTAACATACTTAGTTCTGCTAAGCTTTGTGCCGCTCACATCATTATCGTGTCGCTAAAGAGACCTTTCGAGCATGAATCACTGAAATGAATACAAAATTGAATTAATAATTTTAAATACATGTTCAAGAAAATAAACGTAATTTATGGTTATAATCAAAACCTTTCTTCTGTACGCAGACTTGCTCGTTTGTTAGTGATTTTACTCGCAAAGTCGGAGGTCATAGGTTCGTTCGACTCACATAGATGAGGCATGTTGGTGCTAGTACCTATTAAGTTAGGAGTTTAGTATAAAGTATTGTGTAGGGATGTATAGTTAGGGATGTGTCAGATACTATTAAGCCGAACTCAGGCCCTCCGACACAAGGCTTAACGACTGACATCTAGCACATATTTAAATCAAATAAATAGGTGTGTCTTAATGTGAGGTTTACATTTTCCAACATCTGGATGGTATGATAGTTAAATGCAGAGTTATCTTTTCACTGGCTTATTACGAAGGTACCTACTATAAAGTAGATACCTAACCTTAAGTATGTAATTTAGTAAAATGTTGAGCCGACCAAATCTTTAACTTCTAGTGTGATTAATGTTATAATACTAGAACTAGCAATAATGAACAAAAAATAAGAAGAAGAAAATGGAGACCAGAAATGGCCTTCCACACTTTATAAAGCTATAATGGGGGCGAATGACCCGTTGAAGGTCGCTAAGGATCGTGGAGCATGCTCTGTTAACTTATAATTAAAACTTATTAAATTACTTAATAATCTGTTTCTTTCCGTAAAACCTTTGACCTCAGAATGGCTTTATTTTTTTGGATTATATTTTTGGTCGGAAAGCTTCTAGATGGGAACTAACAATGGGTATCACAGCTCTTTTGGCTTCTGGTGGTCTAAAATGCGCAGTGTCCATTTTTATCACGCGTTGTCTTGTGTACATAGATTTCGTTGTCCGGGTGCGCATGAGCTTCGCTGATCATTTAGATAATCTGTACAATATGTCTAAAATAAAAATTATTTTCATTTTATTCTTTTCATGTTCATTTCATTGTACCTTTTTCTTTTAATTAAACCTTTTTGCAATAGAGCAAGGAGTGACCTGATTAGGTAGTCTGTCATGCCGTTTACCTTACGCCAAAACCCAACCTCATTATCAAGTTCAATGACTGAAATTATCAAGGGATCTACAACGTACGTACAGACAGTAACGGGCATTTAAATATAACTAAAATAAAATAAAGATCATCATTTGTAATGAAACATACTAGAGATGCACCGAACGAGAACCCGACCAAATCCGATGCGATTCAATCGAATTAGAATGTTCGGCCGACCTTCCGGTCGCAAACGAACCGTCTGCCGAATCTTACTTAATTGAACAATGATTCAACATTCGTTAAGTATTTAGCACAGGTGAACCGAATATTCGACCAATTTTAAAGACTTGCCGATGGTAACGAATACGAATATTTGGCCGAACCTTCGACGCATCTTTAAAATATAGTGACCACAGTGTTTAGGCCTGCAACCATTGTCGACTCAAACAAAACACGAAGACAGGTAAACATGTCCTTTTTGAACATTGAACCGTGTCGAAGGAAAACATTTCAAACGTCACGTCAATGACCCCCAAATTGTGAAGTGATTGACAAACTTGAAAGGGCTTTAAACTTCAAAATTAACTTTACTCAAGTTACGTTGAAAATTCCAGGATGCTGTCAGAGATTGTCACAACAGTTCTGTAGCTTGTTCCTATTAAAAAGCCTCTTAATTTTCGGTTAAATTTTCTCCTCACACAAACGAAAATCTTTGAACCTTTTAAAAAAGTCTACTTTAATAGCAAATTTTAATATAAACTACCTTTTCAAGTTCCAATATTTTAAGCTCAATAAGTCCCTAAGTACGAGTATTTTTGTTGTAAAGATTGTATTAGTTTATTTGTTAAGTACATAGACGAATAATATAATTTCAGTGAGCAGGTACTACTAGTTGACGAGGCAAGAATTTATTTACAATACTTAAAAGCTGGCTTGTTCCGGTCAGGCCAGTTTTGCAAAACCTATTGTTAGCCACCAGAGAGGCGGTCAAGTTGAGTCAAAACAGACCATCACCACACAATTAAGAGCAGTCACCCGGGCGTTTCGCGTTGGATAGACCGGTTATAGGTAGTTTTGTTTTACGTTTGTTGAAAATTTTAAATCCGCGCAAATATAAAACGTGCATCAGTCCTGTCGCCTTTTCGACATCAGTGCAATATGTTGCTCAGCTGCATCGTTCGCTTTGTGCTCTGTGTTATCGTGTTTCGGACCAGTTTTTGTGATGGACAGCTGCTTATGTTCAGAGATTTCCGGGTCAAAACTTCAGGTGAGTTTTTATAGAATTGATGGGACAAAGCATGCAAGGTGTGTTTTGGGTTTCGCCTCGACTAGGGCAGCGAGTACCACAGCAAGTGTGGGTTTCCTCATATGATGGTTTTGGGCAACAAGCAAGATTAAATACTTTCTTTCTCAGAAGTGAATAATGACATAATTGGGCAAAACTTCTGTCACTTTCTAAGAGGCAATCTCTACTAGTTACTAGAACTGTCAGACAGAGTACCTTAAGTTATAGAAAAGAATGAAATATAAACAATACAGTTCGATGAAAAATAATATTTGACACAAAGTAACTTAACAAATATGTACTACTTGAAAGCCTACCCATACCTACATACCTACTTGTACCTACAAACAAGTATACAAGTAGGTACCTATAGTAAGAACTCCTGAAAGAATTTCTTTTCAAACGTCGTAAAATTGGGAACAGGTTTGAAACGGTCTTACCTAGTTCTTTGAAATCGGAGCAACTGCATTCAATTCATTACGATTCATAGCCGAACTAAAGGCACCACTAAAACCAAGGATATTGCCGGAACGCCTGTGGGAGATCGATGGATTATCCTGGAATTTCATTACTTACGTCACTTTATTATACTCGTAGGGATCTCAAACTTTAAGACTGGCAACATTTTCTTGAATGGCGAGGATACAAATTAACGTAGCTATGTTGTTGAACAGAGGCCCTATTACAATCTCTTATAACCTGTTAGTCACAAGCTCAGCTTTTGAGCTGCATATTTACCGTCACAAGTCCGAAAAATCTTAATTTTTCTTCGTTGCTGTAGTAACTTATTTTGCACGTTTTAGTCATATTTCAATTAATGAAAAGACGTAAACTGAGCTGTAAAAGATCGTAATAAGATTCCTGTACACCGTTTACCAAATAAGTATTTTTTTGGGATCAATCCCAGCCATAGACAGACATTCATATGACGAACATTTAAGTAGGTATGTTTGACTTTTGAGGGTTTTTTTAAATATTATTCATTAATGTACCAATATGTGTTTAGAAATATTTGATTAGGTATATGTAGCAGTCTCCGTCACCCCTAGCTTAGTTTGCAGTCAGATGATCTTGGCATGAAGATGTCTCTAATAATCTATTGGCTTAGGTACAATCGGGGAATGAAAGGGTTGACCAGTTTTCAAATACAATCATTTACGCGTTGCAAGCACATGTTAAATTTTTAAACTGTGTAACAGGCAAGAGTGTTGTGTCGAAAAGTAGGCTTTATTGTACAGCAGTAAGTAGTTGTCACTTGAGAACAGATGGACTGATTCTTATTGTTTTAATTTGTTGAATTTTGCACCGGTAAGTATTGTGATTTCTGAAAATGCTTCTGGGTCAGTCTTGGTCTTCAGTCTAGGATCTGGTAGTGGAACCTGTGTTTTAGAAAAAAATGCTGACTTCCGCTTTTGTACGAGAAAATCGACATTTAATTAATATTAATGATCTGCCCATTTTCCCATCAAGTGTCTTGTCTTCTTAAATTGCTTTTCTGTTATCGCGTTTCAACACATTTTTATTTCGAAATAAATACAGTGCAAATAAAATAAAATAAAAAGGAGGCTGCCTCGTATTCTTCGCGTGTCGTAAACAATACTAAAGTGAGGGACCCTTAGGGACGGTATATTGCACTCGGTTCAAATTTACAACGAACCAACTTATTGTACGAGTCCTTGTATTGTACAAGAGGTACCCCAGGGGTTGTTGTGTTTATACACCTAGTTGAATCTAAGAGAAAAATAAACATGTACTTTAGGTTCTATGGTTATATTTTAACAGTAGCTATTTGTACAGCGAAAGTACCTATTATGAATAGGTATTCAAATTAGGTAATATCTAGGAATGGAACGATACGGATATGAATAACAAATGTATCGGAATCCCTGGTCAATAATAAGATAGGTAAGGTGATTTCAAAAAGGTCGATGAAGCAACATTTCTATCACAAATTACCCTTCTAATTCATCATCATCATCATCAACAGTGTAAGTCTGCTACTGAACAAAGGCCAACCTATCCAAAGCAGATGGTAGTAAGCAGCCTGCATCCAACAAAATCTTGTACCTTTCTCAAGTCATCCGTCCACCTTGCGGGTGGGCGTCTCACGCTGCCATTGCTTATTTTACCTTCTTTCTTTTATAAAATTCAAATTTACAACCAGCTTCAGTAAACAAATAATCCTGGAATACTGACAAAAGTACTCTACTTTCTTTTTCTCATGCTCACATTTTGATATTCACAGCAATGTATCGTTGTTCGTACAGCCCACTTGACAAGAAACTTTTTCACTTTACTTTTCATTTCCGGGTGCTTATTTGTTGCGTATGAAAACTGTTCATATAGAGAAGCTAGAAAACCAAGGCCCTTGACTCCTTCCAGGGTTGGGGTAGTCTATTAGGGTTTGAAATATGTGAACACCCTTTCAGACTAAACTCTAAGGGGAAGTTAGCGTCCTACCGTTATGCCATCAAATGGTCGCCGTTCCATAAATATTCAGTCCCAAAAGCTACCATCAGTCTACATGCAATCTGCTACTTAAAACCAAGCTTACTTATTCTTAATACATAACATACATAAACGGCCCATATACGTCCCACAGCTGGGCACAGGCCTCACCTCAACTATGAGGTGGAACAAGCCATACTCCAACACGCGGGCTCAGTGTGGATTGTTGGAGGGGTGTGAGGTTAGTGAGCAACCTCAATATCAGATGTTATCAAGCCGCCCTAAGGCCTCTGACTAGGCTTAACGACTGACATCCAGCGACGTCAACCAAGACCAACTGCTTTGCGTGCCTTCCTAAGCATGGAGTTGTCCGAAATATACATCACTAAATTTCGGTTAGGTTGGTCATCCATCCCATTTCCGACCCGGCGTGCGTTGCTTTACAACAGCGATCGTCGCTGATCACTGTCACAACTGCGCCACGGGCACCTCCGAGCACCTCCTTATTCTTGCAATCAGATATTATAGTTTATTTTATTTCTATCTTGATTTAAGTCCTTTCAATCCGGCAACTTTCATCTCGACTGGAATGGTTATGGCTGCTTCAGTATGTGCATACGTAACACTTACGCGTCTAGGGCTAGACTGAAATCACAGGGAGTCTACGTTTATTCAGATTGAGTTCTAAAGTCAAGTCTGTGGAGTTCTTTCTTGGGTTACGTAGGTAATTTAGAGAGAATAAGTATTTTTGGCTCGCGATTTCTTTTGTGTGGTGCAAATTGATAAAAAAAAATCACAACCATGAAGATATCGCATTCATAACTTATTTTTGACTATTAGTAAATCTAGGTACTTAGTTGCTATACTTGTACCGGTCTCAGCGTTACTTCACTTAATTGTAATTAGAAATGTTATTGGAACTCTTTTCTCATGTTTCGTTCCAATTATTTTATTTCAAATTGGTTTGACCTATATTTTGAAAGGATTTCTGCTTTCAAGAAGAAATGGAATTCAATACATAGAGGACCGTTTGGCTAAATCGGTTCGGTCATTTGCTTTGTATCGCAGCCTCGCAGGTACCTACGATATATTTATTTAGTCTAAAATCGGGTTGAACGTTGGAAGAATATAATAGATGGCGCTATTGTACTCAATACTTTCTGGAGTTGGTTGTGTTTAAACTTTAGACAGTGGCTGAATATTCCTTAGTGAACTATATTAGGTACACGGTTTACACAGTGAACCATAATTAGCATGGTTTTTGCACTAAGTGTCCTTCGTTCATAGGTAGTTTTCACGTTAAGTTAGCTCTTTCATATATGGAAAATGGTTTATAATCTATTCTTAGATATAGGGATCAGTAATAACCAAAATTGTGTTGCTCTGAAAGAGATTACAATTTTATTGAATAAACAAAACATTAAATTTTTATAAAACAATCTTAATAAACACTAACTAACTCACCTGAAAGAGAAACAACATTTAAAGCTACTGCTTCACCATTTCTTATTATAATATTCAAATTACAAATTTAATGTTTTCACAAATTTATCATAACCATCATTTGTTGCTAAGTCATTCTATCAATGTGACAGATGGCTTCATAGATTAGAAACGAGTACACGAATGAGGTGGTTAAACGAAGTGTCAGCCACTTCGTTTAGATACATATGGAAAACTGAAAATGAAATCTTGGTCCGCGAAAGTACTGTCAACGACAAACATTGCACACTTCAAACATTAGGGTTGAGAGCCCTCTGCGCTCACCCTACCGCCCGGTAAAGCTGTCAAAGCCATAACAGCTAGCAGTATCTAGTCATATATAAAGAAAACATACAAGCTGAACTAAAACGAAATCTCTTTTGTCATTGATTCCAGAGGTCCCCCCCGTGCCATTCCCAGCCTGCCGAGCCGAGAACATAGACTGTTTGCGGCGTGGCCTCCGTTCCTTCTTCATCCTCATGGACATGGGTCATGTTGGGATGAAGCCAGTGGACCCTTCAGTCATCAACAGCGTCGCCATCAACTTGCCAGATGAGCAAATGTCGTTTTTGCTAAGAAGGGCCAATGTCACCGGCGCGAGGTGGACGAAATTAGCTGATAGAAGGTGTGTACTATCAAATTCGTTTTTATGACTATGGGAACAAGTTACTATTTTGCCAAAAGTTAACAGAGTTATTATACAGGTTGATTATGCAAGTACTATTCTATAATCTGTCATATAGCTACATACAGTAGTTGCAAGGTAATTTGTAAATAGCTTATTCCAACACAGCTTATTTCAATCCTACCTTCTACACTTAACATTTCGTAACATACTTCGGCATGTAATCTCATCGGGGGTATAACTCAGTGGTAGAGTGTCTGCTTCGCATGCTGAAAGTCCTGGGTTCAAATCCCAGTACCTCCAAAGTATTGTTTTTGAGGGAAGTTTCTACTTTTTCACATGTTATTTTGACAACAGCTGATGTTATTTGTATTAAATTTTAATTTAAGAAATAAATTATCTAATCTATCAAAACGCCAAAAAAATACTTACGTGGTGTTAAAACTAAGCGCAATGTAACTTGTGGTGCCAATCCCGTTCCCGCTTACCATAAAGCCTCGAACGCACCATTGGCTGCCACCCATACGTTTCCGTTGCCCGTACACAAAAATGAAGTAGTAAATTGTGTAGGGAATGGAGGAAATAGGGGAGGGAGGGAATCAGAAGCATGACTCGTGACCTCGAAAGCGATGTTTGCGGAGTATGTTTGGCAACTGAGATGCGAATGTGGAATAACATGCGAACGTTTTGGTTTATTTATTTGGACGAGATTTAATCTGAGAAAACTCTAATTTAACAAAAAAAATGTCAGTAGCGAGTGGGACTCCGTGGGTACAAAAAATAGATTTAAGAGCTAAATATCATATCAAAAATCAATTTTATTATCACAATATCATTAAACAAACCAAACTACCGAAAAAAGTCAAACTGTCGACGGCAACATCGATATATTGAAGAATCGCCTATCGATATTCGATCATCGCGCGGCAACACTGGTTCCTTTGCATATTATAATTTCGAAATAATGTGCTATTGTCTACCAACACCCTCAACAAGATTCTGGGTACGTGTATGTTAATTAGGATTATTGCCATACAACTCGCTTGCAATTTATTTAGTTCAGTCGTGTATGACCGTTGTTTGCAGAAATTAATTAGTCAGGGTAATGTTTAATTTTGACGCATAAATGCAGATTGATAAATAAACAAGAATTGTTATTCATTCAAAATGTGATACTTTTTCACTAGCAACTGCCCGCGACTTCGACTACGTGGGTTGTAGTACCTACATTGAGTATTTGACTTGGACTTGCAAATAAATGTTTTGACTTTGACTTCGACCTGGCAGACCAAGGCGTAGATGGCGTGGCGAGCTGGACGCCTTTGCAGGGGACTGCCCGAAAAATGTCTAAAATAGACTCGCGTGGAGGAGGGGAAGAGAGCTGCCTTTGCCCAGCAGTGGGATCCTCATGTCTGATTCAGATTTCGATAGGTTGTACTTATTACTGTAAGGTTCAATCCAAATCCGTCCAAGTTTTAAACGTGAAAGAGTAACAAACAATCATACTTACAAACTTTCGAATTTATTATATTAGTGGTATTTAAATCTCAATGTCATGTAAGATGAGTAACCTAACTTTACAATAATACCGGTAACCTTTTTATTAATCGGGTAAAATGCTTATTAATCGTGACATCGTTACGGTTAAGCCTGCCTAATACTTAGCGGGTAAAAATAGAAAGAGCGATACCGTGGCGCACACTCGTGCACAACAACTGAATATGAAATATCCTCAATTGCGGCTTCTGTATCGCTCATTACTCTGTGATAAATTATAAATAAATCCTTCTTTTACAGATTCAACCTAGAGGGTGGCAGAAGCGGTACAGTATTCCTCAGTGATCTGCACGTCTCCGGAGAACTCAATATGAACCTGGCCAACCGCGCCGAACCTTACGTCGCCCACATAACAATGGATATGCGTAAGTGCATTTACAATATAAATCGTGGGTCTGCTTTTTAATCACCTACAGTGACCTATTATATGACGACCGTCTTGGTGTAATTGTTGAGAAGTCGGCTACTACACCAAGGGTCGCGGGTTCGATCCCCGCACAGAACAAACATTTGTGTGCATGAACATGTCTGTTTGTATTGGTCTGGGTGTTTCCTATGTAGGTATATTAAGTATGTATTTACAAAAGAAAAAGTATTTAAGTATGTTTATCCGTTGTCTAGTATCCATAATAACGGACTATAATCAGCCCACTTGGGACTAGATGGCGCTGTGTGGAAAATGTCTTAAAGATTTTTATTTATTTATATGACAAATTCTTGCCTATGATCAGGGACCCAAGTGAGATAGTCTGCGGTTTACGTGAAATTATTTCTCCTATCAGGCAGAATGAAGCCTCCATGTGTAACATTAGGAACCAATCTAGTCATGCTATTGTCCTAAATAGCCGGCATAAAAACTCTCATCCAAGTAAAGAAAATAAAGTTAAAGGTCCTATGTAGGTACAGTTTGCTGGTACTAAGAGGATGAAATAATCGATGTACGAGTGTAACCAAAACAGTCAATAACGGTCGTGTTTAGTAGGTACTGCTGGATACTACAGTGAAAGTCCTATAAGTTTTCTTTGAACAATGCACGATTGCAGGCTCTGATTGTGGTCCAACAAAGCATAACTACAGGAAAAAAAAAAGAATTTTAAGATTCCGATCTTTCAGGAAAGTATCTACGAGTAACTACTCAACTGAAATCGTTCCTTTCAGAAACTAGCAATCAGTAAGACAGACGTGCAATTAGACGAGGCTGAAGCTTAACGGCCAGTTTAAACGAGTTTAACTAAGTACTTACATTTTAAGTTAGGCAGCTAGGTATTCGTACTTCCGTAACTGAGTCAAAGGAATGAAGCGACACGGCACAGTTCCCATACTTCAGCCAAAGTTTTCATTATGAACTTACAAGAGTATTCAAGTAAGGGGTTTAACTTATAAAGGTAGCTTGCAAAAGGTCACCGTAAATTCATAAATGGGCTGCTGAATATCACCGGTAATGCATTATGTAGGGAAGTGATCGGTCATTGTATTAAATTCCGGGGAAATTACTGATATGGTCCGGAAACGTGTTTAATAATTTCAGCCCTACATATTTCCTAGAAATTTCATTCAGGTATGCACGTACCTGAATGAAACTAGGTAATTTGTATGAAATAAATTGTTGTTTATTCCTGATACATTCCCGTACCTGCCCACTTCCTATCATCTCTATCATACCAATAAAGTCACGAGGACCTATTATGCTAATGAGTTAATGCTGGTACTTTAGTTGTGAAGTATAAAATAAACAATATTTCTATTCAAGACTACTAAAAATATTTGTAAATCCTGCTATTCAAGAAGATCTCAGAAAATTCAGCCCTTGCGGAATTTACTAAAGGATATCTACGTGGCTATTCCGGAATGTTCTAGATCGGGTTAGCAAGAAAGCATTAAAAGGAAAATAAAAGCTAGTATTAATATAGTGATTGTGTGAAAGGTCTGCTGATACCTATAATTCCCATAATATTGACACGAGTAAAACTTTGTCTTCACATTCAGACTGTGCTTTTCCCATGAAAGCAGTAAATAAACACATAATCGTCAACACGGATTTATTTCGTCTATAAATGTCATCCAGATTGATGTAACCGGTTTATCGCGAGACTTAAAAACCATCCTTCAAGTCAAGGGGGATAAGTGTTTTGCACTTGTACCGGGGAAGAATGGAGCATGTCTTGAGCCGCAAATACGAGTAACTGCCGCACTCAGAGATATTTTAAAGTTAATAATTATTTTATTCCCCAATTGTACCAAGAGACTTGATGACAAGAGAGCGACATAGCCGAGTGATTAAACACTCTGGCTGAAGCAGCTGGTCCGGTGATCAAATCTGGCCAGAACACACCTACTTTGTGTACATTTTACAGCTTGCAACACCGATAAAAACCCAAACAACCCAGATAACGGTGGTAGGCTCGCCTCTCACCACGTTGGTATCGCATTTCCTCGGCGAAATGTGGGCTTTTGAATGTTCCGTTCACCATGACGGCAGCACTGGTCGAAGCTTCTTCGGTCACATTTTCATGTGTGGTGCTCGCTATAATTCAAAGAGAAGTCGTTTTTAGGAACTCACAAAATTAACTTAACCTACAACATATTCCAAGCGCTTTTGGCATAAACTGAGCTCAGGGAGAGTAGCCTCATGAGTTGTTAACTGTACACTTTTGTTTCTGGCACTTGTAAAATAATTATTAATTATTTCTCACAATTTCAGAGGATATCGAGAGCAACGTCACCTACCCATGGATTGGTCAGAAAGGCATAGACAAAGAAGACTACATTTTGATTGGACCAGAGAGAATAGCAGTTAGAAACACAAGAACGCCTACCTTCTTTTTGCAACCAAGTAAATAATACATTTCATTATTTCATACCCAAATAAGTATTTAACTCCCACCCGAAGCGGATTTCAAAGGTACTTATTAGAATTATTTCAGCACTACCTATTTACAACACAAGACATTTGTAGATTTTTCTAAGTTTAAGCGACGGACCCGCAAAGGGTCACTAAGTTATAACTATTAAGTTTTGAAGTTTGAAGTCTTTGAAGTTAGGTAGGTACCTATATCCGTGTAAATGTGTGACTTACTTCCATCTGCATACGTCACATTATATGTAAGCAGCACGGAGTCCTTTCTTTTTACTTAGCCCTGTATCTAAGTTAGTATTAAGTACCTAGTATGAAGCTTGAATCCAGTCGGTTTTGCCCAGTTTGGCCGCTAAAACTAACTTTGACATTAACCGCGATGGCGATATTAGTTTGCAGATATTGTTATTATCCAAGCTAGTCGGTGCAACTAGAGCTTCGTTCGAGCTTAGACTGAACAGTTGTGTTTACCGTTACAGTTCGCTTAGATATCTGTGTTTAGCCGATATTAGCGCGTAATTTGACTTAAAATAGTGAAAGTTAAAATAGTGAACTGCAATTGGCCTTGTTAATTCCCTAATTAACGATTACCTATGCTGGGCTATAACTTGCAATAGTAACCTGGGAATCCTTAACAGACTGCAGGCCCATGTCGGCAAATGCAAGGACCGTCTGTGCAGATGGGGCTACATCGTCGTTGCGGCTCCCCAGACTGAGTCGCCTTATATCGTTGCCCACGTATCCGAAATCCCATCAGCTGTACGATTTAACACATAACCTCACAACCATATTACCAAACGGGGTAGTCAGAGGCACACTGATTGTTGCCGTCATGGTGAACGGAACGTTCAGAAGCCCATATTTTGCCAAGGAAATTCGATTGAACCTAACGTGGTAAGCGAGCCTACCGCCGTTTTCCGGGTTGCTTGGGTTTCTATCGGTTTTCCATCACCGGAAGGTTAGCTGCTAATTGTACAGTAAAGACAAAGTAGATATTCGGCCAGGCTTGAACTCGGGACCACTGGGTTCCGACCCAGTGTTTAACAACAGAGCCACGACGATCCATTACAATAATTTATGTACGATTTAATATGTGCCAATGATGCCAAAAAAGTGGCGGAAAACTCTTCAAATAAAAGGGAGGGCAGCCATCGACATATGAAGAATGAGAAGCCGTTTAAGTGCAAAAGGAAGGCTATTCAAGCGAGATACTTCTCTCTAGGGACCTACTCTGGTTTGCCTAAGCATGTGAAAAATATTTTCGCTCCCTTTATTTCATTTTCTGAACCGGCCAGAAGCCTTTATCAACGTGAGTAATATTGTCAATATGGAAATAACTGATTTACTTAATACATTTTTCAAATAATTTTATTTTGTTCCTCACGTATGATGGCCAGTCATAAGAGGTTGATCTACAAGAACAAGAATCACTCTTGATGACCGTAATTAGCGTTTATAACGCTTTTTACAACGTCATGTTGGCAACGGTGCCGCTCCGGAAGATGTCATCACCTCCGCCCAACAACTAGCGCAGAAATGTACTTCACCAAAACCGACCGATAGCGCACGGAGGTAATAAGGCTGTTAGAAAAGATGACATGATGATAAAGCACTGTTAAGCTTCTAGAAAATCCCCCAGGTGATCTGTCAGCTCGTTTGCCCCTTTCCTATAAAAAACGCAAAGTAGTTTACAGTACGGGCTTTAGGTACCTAGCTTAAAAAAACTTCGCATCTAATTAAAATAAAGAAATTCCTGGTTTCATCTTTGTAACCGCGGACGGCCCCGTACAAAGGTCTCAAAACTAATTTGAGCGAGTCCGCCGAAAACTTCAGTCAAAGATGAAAATTGATGCTTAATTTATTCAATAAGTTACTTAGTTTTTACTTGTTGTTTTGGACAAGTTAAACTTTGAGAGCGACCGTTTTGCCAACCGACACCACGCAATTATGTTTTTGCTTGTAATTTATCAAACTACCCTGCGGAAATGTACGGTATGCAGTTAAACATTAATTAAATAAGTTTAAGTCTCCATTATGCTTTACTGTAAATTGTTTCCTAATTCAGACACATCCCATTTGTTAGGTATACGAAAGAGAGTTTCGCTAGTAAAAGACGACCCGTCTATCCCAGTGGTAGGTAACCAGCGCAGGTTCATCTCGAGCTCAGATTGAACGGGTCTGGTTGTTAGTATTAGGTACCGTCGTGGTTGCTGCTTTCTATAAAATATGGGAAAACCTTACCAAATGTAATTTGCCCAAACATCAGAGCATGGACTGACCGAAATGTGACGTCGGCGAAATGTGGGTTTGAATGTTCCGTTCACCATGACAGCACACATCATTCAGTGTGCCTCTGACTAACCCGTTACGGATATGGTTGTGTGGGTAAGTTGTGTACTATCAGATTTCATTAAAATAAATCTTGTTGCAGACACTGAAGATGCACTGGCTATCGATCAAGTTCTACAAGCAAGACCAGCCATTTTGGATCACATGTCAAATGAAATAACAGCAGCAGTGATGCACACTGTCATTGACAACTTCAGACTTTTTGCGAGTAGGGTTCCTGTGAAATATTACTATGAATATTATTACAATGGTGTTTTATTTTGCCTTTCATGAAAAGAAACTATTTCCTAAATTAACAATCCCACTAATTCCCACATTCACAAAAACAAATAATGTAAGAAAACTTGAGATGATGGTCAAGCTGTAAAGTTAACAGTACCCAGTACAGTAGTGAAGTACCTAGTTAGCCAGAACAATGAAAAGTTCAATGTACATACTGAGTTCAATTTCTGCCTAAAAAAGATACTACCCAGGTACTTCTATTATTTATTAATTGCACAACAAGGAATGGCACAAAAAGCACCATGTCAACCATGAGGCTAAGCAGAAAAGTACAGTTGGTGGTGCAGCAGCGGCCTTTAAAATAGTATTATTATTTTAATTCTTAATTAGGTGTAGATAAGATACCTACTTATGAAGTATGAAAATAAGGAGTCAGATAAATGAAAATACCCAGCTAGAAATTAAAAAATTATCACAATTTATTGTAAGTGACCACAATTATTATAGCTAGGCAATATCCTTGTAACAAATATCAACACTTGGCATTCTCAAAATGCATCTCCAAGTGATTCTTCCATAAATTTCTTATAAATAGCCATAAATTTAGCGACAAATGCCTCTAAGTGAAAAATGGGTTTGTTGCCAAGACGCATCCTATGTTCATATTTTGCAGCATGACTAGCTACTTGGCATTTCATAGCCATATCACAATTACGCACCAATTCTCTCAGTAAACCAGCAAATACCATGTCTGGAGGCACCCCATGAATAATCAACTCATACAGTTTCTGTCTCACTTCACCAAGCTTTTTAGGCGATTGTTCAGATAAAATCATAGATGCAGTTTCTCTAATAAACTGCTGCCAATCAGGTTCTGGCACTTTTTGATCAGCTGTAAATGGATACTGTTGAACTTTACATGCCTCACACATGAGCAGAGCACGTCGTAGATTACGATCTGCACACTTGGCTATTCTCAGAGCTAACTCTGATGGCAGACTCAGACCCTCTTTCTTACAAACAAAATGCAGTACCGATGAAATCTCACTTTCTGTCAGGGCCGGAACTCGGATGGTCAAACAACGAGATCTTATAGCTGGTATTACTCGTGATATTGAGTTCGCAATAAGTATGAGGCGACATGTTGCTACATATTTCTCCATAGTTCGACGTAAGGCGTGTTGAGCATCTTTTGTAAGGTCGTCCACTTCATTCAAAATTACAACCTTGAATTCGCGCTGCCCAGAAGAATCGATCTGGTGAGTCTGAGCAACGTTTTTCACTAAATCCATAATAACTACGCGGTCGTGTATACCAACATCAGTTGGGTTAACCTCAATGTGGTAATTACTACTTACAGTCATGATTTCTATTTTCTTATTTGACGGTGTAGTAAAATTCATCGTCTCTTGCCTTAGACGTTCCACGCCGGATCCGTAAAGCTCCCTCAACAAACACATAACACGAGTTTTCTTGCCGGCACCAGAAGGACCGTAAATAAGTAAATGTGGAAAATCACTTTGTTGAACAAGATTTTTGAGACGTTGAGCCTGATCCTTATGAAAGTCTAGTTTTGTTAAATCTCTAGGCCGGTGTTTATCTACCCATAGGCTCATTTTGATGATGAGTTTTGAACTACACTAGACCGCAATAAATTACATTCATTCAAACAAACAACACAACAATCTTTGAAATTGTACCTTCCGTCCGTCAATCACTTTGACGTCAAACGTCAAAACATGGCGCGAAACGGAGGTTGCGGTCCGTATTGAGCCAAAAGTGATATTAGTGCGAATCGTTCACGTAGGCGTTTACCGATGGCGCGCGGCGTTTACCTAATATTGTGCGATTGTACGCATTCCATTTCTTTAAATTTCACATCATCACCCGCAAAATTATGTCTTCTTTTAGTAAAATGTTCTATCTACAATATTTTTTCCCTCCATGTGGCATGGCCGTGGGACGCCCTGTAGAGGGCAGCCCACTTGAGCCCATTTGAACTTCGCCGCGCCGCCGGTCCCTATTATCAAAATTATTTCTTAATTTTAGCATTTTTTGTTGCTGCTTGCTTTGAATACGATGTTTTTTGAAACAATTATAAAGAAATAAAAATCGGTCGGTTCTGCCACTTCCCACCGTGTTAGCGGATCGGACACACATCCAAACAATGTTTCAGGTCTTTTAGTTATTTATAACAGATTTTTACATACCTAACTTGAACGCCATTTGACAACCGTCTAAGTGTAATAATTGAGAAGTCAGCTACTACACTAAAGGTCGCGGGTTCGATCCCCGCACAGTACAAACATTTGTGTGCATGAACATGCCTGTTTGTATTGGTCTGGGTGTTTCCTATGTATATCAAGTATGTATTTACACAAGAAAAAGTATTTAAGTATGTTTATCCTATTGGGACTAGATGGCGCTGTGTGGAATAATGTCCGAGTATATTTATTATTATTATTATTTTGAAAAAACATGTTTCTGCGGAAAGTCATAAAACGCATGTCAATCGAGAAAGGGAGTGATTACAAACAAAAAATGTGAAGGCACCATTATATGTAAATGATACGTATTTGAGATATTTAAGTCCAAAAACTTAAAAATGCAGCAGTAAAAAAATATTTATAATTAGATCGTAACAACAAACACAACGTTACAGAAAACTGCGAGGAAACGCAATACATTCGTACACTCAGATCAAAAAGTAGACGCCTTATGAAGTATAGTGAACAGTTCATTTCTCCACTCATTTCAGATCAGCTATGCTATTCCGGTGGTCGTCGACACTCACTTCGCTCGTGCGAGGTAACTTTGAAATTCAATTCCTTCGCGACTGTGGTCGTTTGAGAGAAAAGAACTAAAACATTTTTTTATTTTTTACATACAAAATGAGAGAAAATACTAATTCAAAGTAAAGCGTATTGATGATTCAGGTAAGCGTGAAGCACCGAGATGCGAAGTGATGTTCGATGTGCACCGCCGGAATAGCACGGCTGTCCTCCTTTGTTCTTTTGCAAAGAAATGTCATTTGGCAAGAGCAAAGTAAAAAAACGGAAATGGGTAGCCTGATGTGCCGTTGACTGTAAGTACCCTGTGACAAACGTCAACGAACAAAAAAGTGACTTGGGGGGCAAGGTAAAGGGCGGGTAGTTCCACGGCGGTCTAAACCACGTGTAACTGGTGGCATTTATTAATTATGTCGTGGCGCGCATATTTGGCAACATTGTCAATTCGCACACACACCTGGGGACATTATGTTTTGACACTTCAGTCTCTGGATGACACGGCACTCTTTTCTGATTGGTCGATTTTGGTGGTAAAGTGTTGTGAAAGCAGTGTGGTGGCGCTAGTATTGATTTTGCAGTTTTTGGCGCGCTTACACGGAACAGAGTCGAACAAATTGATTTAGATACGCTCAACACTTTTGCTTTGTTTATTATCGAACCTGTCACGTTCACCGTACTCTCTTACCTACATGAGTAATTCCAGAATTTAACTAAAGTGGATTGCTATTTGAGTTTCTCTGAGTTACACGTTTTTTTCAAAATGGCGGACAAGTAGGTATGCCGACGAGCCACAATGCTCTTTAACTTAAACATAACATACCCTCACGATACGACCATATCCATAATGGGTTAGTCAGAGGCACACTGATTGTTGCCGTCATGGTGAACGGAACATTCAGAAGCAGATTTTGTGGGCTTCTTTACCCTAAAAATACCAAAAAATGAATTATAACATCCCACTACCAGTTTGAATTTTGGGAAGTGGTTTTTACAAAAACCACTTCCCAAAATTCACAAAAAGGCATTTTTGTAAAGCTCTTTACTTATTAAAGTTAGACGCGATATGTCAAAATTTTCAAGTTTCAGAAAGGTTTGTTCAAGAAACGTAGGTATTTTAAATCGGATTTCTTTTGGAGCGGGCTAAGGCAAGTAAGGCATCTCCAGTTTTTGATGCTCTAAGGGGCAAACATTAATTGTGAATCAAATGATTAGGATCAGAAAGATTCAGACAAGAAAAAACAAAGTGGTACAACTCTAAAATACCGTCAGATAAATGTCTGTGGTTTCTTCGTGGCTTGCATTGCCGAAGCCGTAAAAACAATATAAAAAAAAGTGGTTTGCATTGCAAATGTCAAAAATAAAAACATCTGTGATCGTGATTTGTGATGATGCAATGTGATCTGATCGATCACTGATTTGTTTTGATAGGAAGAATTTTTCTGTTCATTCGTGGTTATTAGTGATTTGCATAGTGTAACTCACTATGCAGTGAAATTTCACAAATTTCTGCAACTGTTGCTGTGACAAACAACATGAAGCTTTGCCTGTTCATGGTCATTTGCTTGCTATGCTCAGTTCTTGGAGAGGAATACAACTTATTCGGAGAGGCCGGTCAAGCTTATTCGCTAGAAATCAATTTGGGCCATCCTAAGCAAAAGGTAATTGTACTATTAACATCATTTGTAAGTGTTGCTAAGTATTCATATTATGAATATTGAAAGCAAAGCATTAGTGATAACACTGTCTGCAGTGATAAGAAACTGCAGTTCTCGACGTAGCCTATGCAAATTAAAGTGCTATGTAACAATAAACTATAACTGAATATTTGACCTGTGCTTTTAAATCCAATTCAGATGAATTATCTCAACACTCAAACTTGATGTGTGGCTATGGTTAAGATGGCCAAATCTTAACATCTTTTTTTTCTAGCTGCGTGTTATTGTTGATACTGGCAGCACAACATTAGCAGTGGCTGGATATCCACGACGTGAGAACGACGAGTACTTTCATGCTGTGAATTCTACCACCTTATTTGATAGCGGTAAAGAGGTAAATAGTTTGTGACTCATGATGATTTCATACTGTTTTTTCAAAGTCTTCATTATTATTCTAGACTAACACCTTGTTAATTATTCAAAACCCTCATTAATGAATGAGGCAGAGGAGGCTAAGACATATATTAGGATTTGATGCAGTTTTTGTAAATTTACTTGTAGTAAATGTATAACATTTACCCACATTACATGTCAATCTATTTTTTTTATTAACTATAATGGCTTTAAATCAATAATTAAGTGCGGGACACACTACATTGCTCTGGTCAAGCAACATGCTCTAGATCAGGGCCCCAAGTCTGCTAATTTTAGAATGCTTCAATTGAATTGTAATTGATAAATCTCTCGATCTCAATCGGCTAATTTGACACATTTTCTATGAAAAATATGTCAAATAAACAAATTAAACTATTGAGACTCAATTAAGATTCAATTGGAGCATCCTAAAATTAGCAGTCTTGGTGTCCAGAAGTACAGTCATGCTACATCTTTAATTCAACATTCTCTTATTTCAGGTTCAAGCTAAATATTCACAAGGCAATTGGGTAGGACATTATGTGTCCGACTTTGTGGATATCCCATCTGTGAATCAACATGAGTTAAGATCGGATTTTGCTGTTATCACTAAAAGCCATAAATTCTTTATGAATGGATCAGGATGGCAGGTTGGTATTATAATCACTGTCAAATGGCTGGACTGGGAATGAAACCTTAAAAAAAACAATCAATATTTAATTAGTTTATTTATTTTTGTAAATTAAATATACAAAAAAATAAATATTGCACTGTTATGTTATATTTATTATAATTAATTTATTAAGAAGCTTGTAATAGTTGTCTAACTGTTATTTCACTGCTCGGTTACTATAATCACTCTTTTCTTCAATTACAGGGTCTATTGGGGTTAGCTTACCCACCTGTGGGAGCATGGGGTGACCAAATCGTTGTAGGATCATGGTTGGACTCTGTTGAGTGTTATCTGGACAAACAAGTCTCTTTTGAACTCAAATTGTGTGGTGTGCAAAGTGCTACCAACTCAACGCACTATGGGAAATTCTCTATGATGGGTAATTATTACTGTTTGGTTAATTTAACTAATTCGTTTAATTTATTTATTACTTGCCATTTCAATAAGCCTTTGCCAACTAAGACAGTAACTATACTTTTCTGCTTAGCCTTATGTTGAATGGTGCAGAATATCTTATCATCCGCACAAGGTCCACACTTCACGCGCCACAAAACGCCGCGCCGCCACCGGCATGTTTCCTGTAGTTTTCATACCATACATACATAGTTTTTATATGGACTCGCCTCACACGGTGAAGCCGGAACTCGCCACATGCACCTAACTATAGGCATGTGACGGGTAGCGGCGTTTTGTGTCGCCTGTGCGGGGACGCTTAATCAAGTCTGCCTTTTGTAGGGTTCATAATTCTGCAACAAGGTATAAATAAGGAATTACTTCTATACATTGCTAGCTCGAATTATAAATAGAATGATTCCACCATTTTTTATGTTCACAGGTGACATGTCATCTAAGAATACGACACCCTACCAAACACCTATATTGCACAAGCGCTGGTATGAGGTGGGTGTATTGGGTATTCATATCAGACACCCATACCCATTGGAATATCGAACAAGATTTTCTGCCAAAACCTTCCCGAGTAAGGAAACCTGTCAAACGCTGAACAGCCAAAAGAGTATTGTTGATAGTGGCACTACAAATATCAGGTTGCCAGATGAGATATTCAAGAAGGTAGATGTTTTATTATTATGCTATTAGTTTTGGCATTCATCCGTGATTCCTAGATAAAGCAATCATATTTAGTGCATTGTGAAGAAGTAGTAGATATCCATTATAGATAATTATCACATACATTGTATAAATTATGTGTGTTGATTTTTTAGTAGTAGTGATTTTGAGTAATTAACGCTAATTGCAAATAATTGAAAGGCGCAGGTGCTATAGTCTGCATAAAAAAAAACTGGTAGGCTCTTTGCTATTCATGGGTGTTTTTTGATCAATGTAAAATTGTAGCAATTTAGTTTAAACACAGAGCTGAATATGAGTGATTGAATTATATGAATACATTACGGTAAATTAACTAACTATGTAATTGCGCTTTACAGTTGGTTGATCAGTTAAGGCAGGAGTCTCAATCGCCAAGCATGCTGATCTTAGACGAGTTCTGGGATAAGGGTGAAGTGAGTTGGATTTCTAATATTTGTTGTAAATGACTCGTTTTCGAGATTGTCATCACAATTCTTAACACAGGGAGCCCTACCTGATTTATTACGACTCAAAAATAGTGTTACAGCCCGCACACAATACCACGATACGACGCAGCATCGTTTCACAATACGACGTCGCGTCGTGAGAATCTACAACGAACAATCGACATGACATAGTCTTCTCGTGTCAGTGTCTTTTATGTGTCTGTGTACGCTGAATTAAGAAAAATAATTAATAAAAAATAATTCTTCTTTATTATTTTTCCTAGTATCAGCGTGAGGACGACATTTAACGTTTAGTGTGGTCTATTTTTCAACGACGTCGTATCGTGTTATTGTGTACGAGCCCTTAGGTTTACGACTCAACTGTTTTCCGACACCCTATTCTGTCCTTTCAAAATTGATTCTCATAAATAAATTTTAAAGTTCGAGCACGCTGCGATCATACAGTTTGGTGATATGGCCCACTTTAAAGATGATGATGATTATCAAACACAGTTGTTTTCTTAGCTCTAATGATCTAACAGTGTTGTTATCTTACTTTCAGGCTGCCTGCTGGCCCGAGCCTCAGGATTGGTTGTCATTACCCTGGTTAGAAATAGATCTTCTCAGCGATGCCGCTGAGAATCAATACTTCACTTTAGAAATTCCACCACAGGTAAGATTTTAATCAACTTATGAAAAAAATACTCTCCACCATGTGTTGCCTCTAACTCTAAGGCATCGTCCTAATACAACGCGACCATCGCGCCAAAAAGCGATGCGGCCATTCGCGGAACGAAATGGTTGATCAGCTTTCAAACAAATTCATTCACGCGTTGCAAGCACATGTTACCTATCGACTACCTAATATATTGATCTAATCACAACCTGGAGGATAGTGAGCGGGGAGATCGTGATCGCGTATTCGCATTATATTGGGACTCCCAGATTTTACTATTATACGATCGTCGCATCGTGTGATCGCGCAATGGTCGCGTTATTGCGTTATATTAAGACAACGCCTAAGCCCAGTGCGTTTTTCATTCGCTTAAACGCATTGAGCTCATGTAGTTTTTCTTTCTTTCTTGATTTTACTATTACACGATAGTCGCATCGTGTGAACGCGCAATGGTCGCCTTATCGCGTTGTATTAGGACAACGCCTAAGCGCGGGCCCACTGCGTTTTTTATTCGGTTTAATGCATTGAGCTCATGTAGTTCTTCTTTCTTTCTTGATTTCGTGGTAGCGCCTCTAGTGGTGGGCGATAGACATGGTGATTGGTGACAATGCAAAATTTTCAGTCACAACAATGTTGACAATCACCGCAGAGTTCCGTATTTAGTGCACTCTGATGCTGCTAGATGGCGTTAAATACTGCAATTTGTATCATTTTTTTTTGGAAAACTACTGGAGCGGAGTAATTCTGTAAGTAATTTTTGTGCAGAGTAATCCAAATCCTCCTCCATATTATCACGTACAAAATATTGTATGGCTATGACATGAGTAGAGTACGGCTCGTTAGACCTCATAGTTGAAGTGAGGCCTGTGCCCAGCTAGGGACGTATATATAGGCCGCTTATACAGGGTGGCCCAGCGACAGTGGTCCAAAAATTTTTTTTAGGTAGAGGGCATTATAACAAGTCATTTAAAAAAAAACATTAGTTCCGCGAAAATCAATACTTTAGAAGTTATGATTTTTTCAAGTTTCTTTTGAAATTTCTCAACTCCAATCACTTAATTCACTCTTTTTTGGAAACTACCGCACTGATTCAGTTCAAATTTGGTATAGATGTACAATAGTAATGTAGCAACCATATTATGTGCGAATTTTGAGTTTATTCTAAGACAATTTGTTTTTTTTTTAAGTTTCGTCAAAAATTTTTCGCCATTTCGAAAATTAATACAATTTTCAAAAAATCACCGCTGCAATGTTTGTGCACTTGATGATTTGTTTATGATCTTAAAAACTGTCCATAAGTATGATAATAGTCTATGCAAAAACTTGAAGTGATGCAAATAATGGAACACTTTCAAAATTAACATCATGTACGGTAAGTCGGTAAAACTCAGTATGGGTCAATTCTGCACTGACCCTAATTTAAAAAAAAATAGCCAAAATATTTTTTTTCAGATAAACGGCAACATAGCAAATCATTTAAAAAAAACATTAGATAATCGACAGTTTTTAAGATCATAAACAAATCATCAAGTGCACAAACATTGCAGCGGTGATTTTTTGAAAATTGTATTAATTTTCGAAATGGCGAAAAATTTTTGACGAAACTTAAAAAAAAAACAAATTGTCTTAGAATAAACTCAAAATTCGCACATAATATGGTTGCTACATTACTATTGTACATCTATACCAAATTTGAACTGAATCAGTGCGGTAGTTTCCAAAAAAGAGTGAATTAAGTGATTGGAGTTGAGAAATTTCAAAAGAAACTTGAAAAAATCATAACTTCTAAACTATTGATTTTCGAGTAGCTAATGTTTTTTTTAAATGAGTTGCTATGATGCCCTCTATCCGAAAAAAAATATTTCGGCTACTTTTTTTTAAATTAGAGTCAGTGCAGAAATGACCCATTCTGAGTTATAGCCACTTACCGTACATGATGTTAATTTTGAAAGTGTTCCATTATTTGCATCACTTTAAGTTTTTGCATAGACTATTATCATACTTATGGACAGTTTTTAAGATCATAAACAAATCATCAAGTGCACAAACATTGCAGCGGTGATTTTTTGAAAATTGTATTAGTTTTTGAAATGGCGAAAAATTATTGACGAAACTTAAAAAAAAAACAAATTGTCTTAGAATAAACTCAAAATTCGCACATAATATGGTTGTTACATTACTATTGTACATCTATACCAAATTTGAACTGAATCAGTGCGATAGTTTCCAAACAAGAGTGAATTAAGTGATTGGAGTTGAGAAATTTCAAAAGAAACTTGAAAAAATCATAACTTCTAAAGTATTGATTTTCGCGGAACTAATGTTTTTTTTAAATGACTTGTCATGATGCCCTCTACCTAAAAAAAATTTCTGGACCACTGTCGCTGGGCCACCCTGTATTATGTTATGATGACGTAAAAAATATTTTATGTTTGCCGTCGATTTATTTAGGAGATAAGACAAAATATGCATTATGTAAATGTTTTAGTCTATTGTATAATTGTGCTTTCAGAATTACATGCGAGTGGTAACAGCTCGCAACAATACTGGCGAAGGGGCTGTCCCACAGTTCTGCTACAAATTAGGATTAGAGGCTGGAGGTGTAGACACGGTGCTGGGCTACACTGCCATGGAAGGACTACAGGTATGATTCAACTTCTATAGTATGGTCGCGTTAAGAATGCAGTATTTATTTAATTTTAATTCCATTACATGGAGAAACCTCAGGTACAAAACCGTTGCGTTTGAAAGAATGCGTTGAACTGGGCACTGTGAACTTGGCTTTCTAATTAGGAACGATTTGATTGGTTAGGGGGCGTGCTAGGTCGAAGGCAAGAATGAAATCACTGCATTCTTAACGTGAACGGACTATAATTAGATTTTTTGTGCCCGTGGCTCAGCTCTTGAATTTGTAATATGCGCTGTACAGCAACAAAAGCTGAGTCGGAAATGGAAATGGGATGTGATGTATTTTTCAGACATATCCATGCTTTAGAAGGCACGTTTAGCCGGTTCCGGCAGATGTCCCTACATTCAGTCGTTAGTCGTTAGACCTAGAGAATACCATTCAGTGAATAAATCATAGTAAATATTCTTGACTTCATTATCAAACTTCACACTTATAATGCGTCTTCGATTTCTTAAAAGGGTATAAAATATCAGTCTTAACGGTTTATCCTTGCAGTAATAAACAAATTTAGAGACAAAAAAGATTTCAATATACTAATCAAAAAAAAAATGCATACTAGTTTTTCATTTCTTCTGGGTGTTTATTAAAAAGTAACGAACTGTTTCAAGTTTGGATGAATAAATCCGTACTTTGTACATTAGCCTCGGTTATTTACTGCCATTGTAATGCTTTTCGTAACAAAGAAGTATCAACGATAATCACGAATATTTTGCATTTCAGGTGCTATTCAACAGATCGGCCGGTTGGATTAGATGGGAACCTTCAGATTGCGGGCCTAACACCCGCGTTTCTGGGCCTTTTACAACCGATAATTCCCTCATAGACTTGTGCAAACTCCACAAATCAGACTCCGAAGTGGCCACCTCTATAAGAGCAGCCCAGTGGACATTATGTGCCATCTCCATCATAGCAGCGATAGTTTTAATATATCTGCTTGCACCGTGTGTTAAAATGTTAATAGTTAAGCGGAGGCAAAATAGGAGTCAGTCAATGTCGGGTGAAGCTTTGGTCGATCAGGAATTGAGTTAGGAAAGTAAAGGTATGACGCCAGTGAACGAAAATAGGCATAGAAGCATATTTGATGACCCGGTTAGCGCAGTGGTCACAAATATCGGTTGAGATAAAGAGTCGCTGGTTCTGGCATTAGCAGAAATTCATGTTGATGAAACATAATATCTGTTGGTCTTATAGCAACTTCGTGGTTTTTAGTTTCCGTAACACAAGAGAAGACCTTATATTAGGATTTGGAGAAAGTATATGATAATGTCCCGATTTATATTATTTATTGGTCCAGCAGTGGGATGTATAAAGGGTATTGTTTGTTCGTTTGTTTGAAACTGACCTAGAAGAGTTGCTGGTTCACGAGCTTTGGTGCATTTCGCCTAGTGTTGGCCCGCTTAGTCAAAACATTTTCGTGCCTTTGTCTTTCGAGAAGGACAATTTATTTCATGGTCAACAATCTGTACATCTTTGTCCAGATATTTGCATACAATAGCAATTGTGAGCGAATACTCATGAGGGGCGAGAACTCATTGTCCATACCATAACCATTGACCTTATAAAAAAATGTTCACCTGCAAATATTGTACGATTTGTAACTTAAAAGTTTGAAGCCCTGCATGCGTGTAAACGCAGATTTTGTGTAAAAAAAATATATGAACCAAGTATAGTATAGTAGGCAAGTATAAATCTTATTGAGTTACATCACATTTTATTTTATTTTATTGTAAAATTTTAATGCAATAAGCAGGTACTGCCTGGATGCAGTTCAGCAATCACGTATATCCTATTTAACTTTTTTGTATTAGATGTTGCGTCTATACCATTTTCGTTCACTGGGACTTACAGGTTCCTTTATGGGACATATTATTCTTTCATGGATTTACATACATAAATACTATGTACCACACATTTCAAGGATTGAACTGGCGTGAATTGATGTAATGTGTACTTGTCAATGAGAATAAAGTTTTTAGGCAGTAAGGGTAAATAAAATGGTTGTATAAATGTAAATTAATGTACAGCTTATAAAAGGACCGTAAAAATCTCTGAACATCTGTAATTATCATCACATAGCCAAAAGGGGTCAGAGCTTGTAATGAGGGTTTTAGAGAGTGATATCTATTGATTTTAATTACATACGTAAATATAAAGTAACAATGAACACAAATGTTTGTCACATAAATGTTGGTCCAGACTTCCAGAGTACTCTTAGGTATAATTTTTAATTAAAGACAATCTTGTTTAGTCGTTTGAAAATCACGGCATATCGAAAAAGATGTTATTTTCAGTATTATTTTCGTTTTCAAGCTTGACAAAAACCTGACGATGATTGGGAATCTTATGGTGTTTTTCATGTATTCTGATGATTTTTATCCTGATGATAGTATTCAGTTACTTATGATATTGCAAGATACATTGCAATTTGTAGTGTATTTTTTTCAATTTTAGTTTATTTTTATTATTTTTACTATGTACGGTGTGTCATTTTTAAATCGCTGTTGGATCGCGTTGTCATCTTATATTTAGGGTATCTCGTAAAAAAACAGTAAGTTTTTCTGATTTCAGCACAAATTAACACGTATTATATTATTGTAAGTGTCAAAGTTTTTCGGATACATCCTAGTCATGTAGTCATTATCAAATAGTCTGCCAAACATTTTGAGGGGCATTATTATTATTAACAATTCTTCTTTTGAGGTTCTTAATTACTTTTAAAACATAGTGTAGTAACGTTTACAAATTGTATTATTAGCATAGTCTAAATTATAGAAAAACGGTCTTACGGATTTTTTAACTAGTCATAATAAATTATTTAGAAAAAGTTTTATGCAGCTTTTAGGATAATTAGATAGGAGTTCAAAGTAGGTTGTCTTAATGAAAATACGATAACTAACGTTAGAAGCGTGGTACAGTTCGTATTACATTGAAGAACGCTGGCTGATTGATGTATTTGCCCGGTTGGCGAATTTTAGTGCCAAATTAGTGGTGACCCGCGGAACGCAAGGTAGAATAAATAACAATGGTTGCGTCCATAATTATACTTATAGTCCATTCACCTTAAGAATGCAGTGATTTTTAAATTTCATTCCGTCGCACACAAAAAAACTCAGATCCACAACCTTTGCTTTCGAAAGTATGCATTTAGCTGGTCAATGTGGATTTGACTTTCTAATTAGGAACGATTTGATTGGATAGGGGGTGTGCTACATCGAATGACAAGTTATTACTGCATTATTAACGCGAACGGACTATAGTACTGTCGCTCAGCGCTCTGTTTCTGTGAAGTCAGTTTATTATGTGACTTGGAGTCATGACAGATAACAACGCCCACGGCTATATTCCAAACAGTAGTAGTAGTAGTTCTGACTACCTACTGATGAGGCACACTGATTGCTGGCGTCATTGTCAACGAAACGTCCAGAAAGTCACAAGCACCGTGCAAATTTTGTACAAAACGTGCTAGGAGCGGACGGAAGCAAAAGAGATTGGTTGATACCAGCTGTGTTACGCTCTAGCTGTGTTTGACTGTTAGGAAGCGTTTCCACCAGATATGCGTTGTGTGGAACCAATAGAATCCCTTCATTGAGCGAAGCCGGATCACATTCCTCGCCTCTCTGGTGGAAACGCAGCCTTACATAAACAAAATACACTTGACTTGTAGCCATGCTGTAAAAATGTTGTAGTTTTTAGGTATTATTTTGTACCTATTTGACGAGTTTGTGAATTTAATAGAAATAATATTATCATCATGCTTATGTATTTTAATGCTATAATGGGTTCGGCTTTCGACCATTACTATCTCTGCTGGTATAAAGCGTCTACATTGAGTTATGCTAACGCAGACGCCAGCGACTGCGTAAGTTATTTGACATTTGTTGTATAGGATTTCGTCTAGTGCCTCTAGTGGATAGCATAGCAACTGCCGATTACATACAAATATTGACGACGTCGCGCTAGCGTCTGCGTAAGCGAAAACTAATGGTAGACCCTCAGATACACGTGAGTTTTGGTCTCAAAAAAAAGAGAAAAATAACTCGAGAGAATACAACAATGCTCGCTTGAGTCTCATTCATATCAAATTACTCATTTTATAAAAACGTCCTATTGAGATTTTGTAGTAATATTTTTGTTATTATGATAAGCCTAGTTTTAAATTTTGGCATAACCAGACCATATTCAATTGTTCTTGCATCTTTTTTATGAATAACTTTACTGTATTTTTTAAAACACAAGTATTTTCTATAGAATTTAAGTGGATCTATCAGGTACTACAGTCAACAGCAGTGATGACAGATCAGAAGTCACTGTTACCGATGTTTTGTGACATTCTTCTGAGAACAACTGATGAACCAAAAGTTGAAATCTAGGAACTGATTTCAATTTTCATTTCATGTATCATACTTGGACAAAGCAAAAACAACGACTACACACTTTTTTTAAAACGATCAATTCAAAATACAAAGAAGTTTAGTTGTAACAGTCATAATTATTTCGTGCGTGCTGAAGAGGTTTTGTTAATATTTTAAAATTGTGTGCTAAAATTGTGTGATATTACGAAGATTAATAAAAAAATCGCTCGAACGAGTATTACTTCAATCGTATGTCATCGTTTAGTTAATGTACGTTAAATTGTATTTGCTTGTTCCCCGGGAAAATATTCATTTGATTTTGGATATAGTATTTTTTAGATGTTAAGTTGTAATGTATTCTATTTCTGAAGTAATTCAAGAGTAAACTTATTATAAACGTACTGTGAAAACTATCGCCAAGGAGAAGATTGTTATGATCGAATCAAGTCATTGGTAAAATTTATAAAAAATTGGATGCTGTAAATTACCTATTTTATACATGTATTACTATGCTGCAGGAATTATTCAAATTTATTTAAATTAAGTCATCCTTTTTATCTCACCTTTTTAAGAAAACATTATTACACAAGGCACCTTACTTAATTACTTACAAAATTGTATTTCATACAATAACCTTTCTACCTTTTCAATATGTTGCATTTTTCGGGAAATTGATAAATATTGTAAATTATACTGACCAATTTAGGCAAAAGGGTTGAATGCTAATATTAGTACTAATATTGTTTGTACCAAAATTATATTTCCTTAATAAAATAAGATTTGACGAAAAGTTGTTTTGTTTTTTCTGCCTAGTTTTTTTTTGGTAGGTATTGAAAGTTTGTGGAAATTACTTAGGTCAACTCTTAAGCTGGCAACCGGCCCAGAACATTTCGTCGTAATTGTTACGTACCGTGGTTATGTTATGGTAAAGTCGCTATCTGATCCAATATCAGTCAAAGTGACCAAATACTTCTAATCAATTTCGTATTTTTTTTAAAAGTAAGTATAGAAACCCTGTTCGTTTTAAATAAGAGTCCCTATCATATCAACTGCTTAGAGTTAAACCTTAAGAGTTGGGGGTCGCCTACCTAAGCCAAGATGTTTTTCGAAACGAAGATAGGTAGGCAAATTTTAAAACTTTCTTGCGAGGCCCTCTTAGGCGCGAGGTCGCGTCGCTACAGTCACTGGGAAAAAAACTGAAAAATGGGGATGTTTTTTTTGTTGCGCTGCCTGGCCCCTATTCAATAAAAGCTGACAATCCGACAATTCGACATATGTCGAGAAGTGACAATTCTACAATTTTTCTGTTCAATAAAGCCGACAGGCGACATAATTGTAATGGTGGAAAATTGACAAATATGTCGGATTGTCGCGACAATTCGACATATTTGCGTTCAATAAAACTTTTTACGCGACAGGTGACAGGTGACAATTTGTCGTGAAAAACTTGTCAAATCTGCTTTATTAAACACAAAATTGTCGCGACAATCCGACATATTTGTAGAATTGTAAGACAATCCTGACAGGTGCTTGACTCTCTGTCGCGAAATCTAAACCCCTAAGGCTGTCCATTCCTCAGCTATTTCTTTCCATTCGTTTATTTTATTCTCATGGGTCAGTTGGGCGCTGAACTTACCGAAGAGTATTTCTTTATGTTGGTGAATGAGTTCCAAAATAGTAATTTTTTGTGCATTTCCATTTTACAGACTATTTTAAAAGCAAAACCAATCTTAGTTGTAAGTACTAGAGATTGATTAATTCTCATCGTGGCAAAAATTAAATTACCTACCCTCAATATTGCTTCAATAAACGAAATTATTTGCAAGCAGTTCAAAAGTCGACATATTTGTCACGACAATCTGACAATTGTCACTGACAATTGTCACCGACAATTGTCACTGACAATTGTCACCGACAATTGTAGAAAATAACTACTGTAGGTTTTTGACATATGTCGAGTTTTATTGCACGAAATTTTTCCTGACAAATCTGTCAGGATTTCACCTGTCGCTTTTCGACATATTTGTCACTTTTATTGAACAGCCTAAGCGCGACAATTCTACAAATATGTCGCTTTTTGACATAATTGTCGGATTGTCAGCTTTATTGAATAGGGCCCTGGCCCCTATTCAATAAAGCTGACAATCCGACAATTCGACATATGTCGAGAAGTGACAATTCTACAATTTTTCTGTTCAATAAAACCGACAGGCGACATAATTGTCATGGCGGAAAATTGTCAAATATGTCGGATTGTCGCGACAATTCGACATATTTGCGTTCAATAAAACTTTTTACGCGACAGGTGACAGGTGACAATTTGTCGTGAAAAACTTGTCAAATCTGCTTTATTAAACACAAAATTGTCACGACAATCCGACATATTTGTACAATTGTCAGATAATTCTGACAGGTGCCTTGACCCTCCGTCGCGAAATCTTTTTTGAAGTTGTTAGGTGTAAATGTTGTAAATAAATAAAATAAGAATTCCTGACTGATAGATAAACTAGTTAAAAAAACTAAACCTAATTAAACTTACCAAAGAGTATATTTTTATTTTGGTAAATTAGTCCTAAAATAGGTATTTTTTGTTCATTTCTATTTTACATACGAGTTGCACTAGAGATTGATTAATTCTCATTGTGGCAAAACTAAATTACTACTTATCCCTAATTAGCTTCAACAATCAAAATTACCTGTTTGCAAACAGTTCAAAAGTCGACATATTTGTCACGACAATCCGACAATTGTCACTGACAATTGTCACTGACAATTGTCACCGACAATTGTAGTAAATAATTACTGTGGGTTTTTAACATAATGTCGAGTTTTATTGAACGCTATTTTTCCTGACAAATTTGTCAGGATTTCACCTGTCCTTTTTCGACATATTTGTCAATTTTATTGAACAGCCTACAGTCCTACCAACTTATCTGTGAAATGGCGAAAATTGGAACTACGACCGCCATGTTGAAAATGTTGAAATGTCAGTCGATTGTCCGTGTCAACAATTTTTGAGTACTATGGTTGTTTTATTGTGATATTTCGGAATTTATGAAGTTGTATATGCCGAAAGCCATTAAAAGTGATGCTCAAAACATTATTCTCAAGGTTGAAACCTTTTTTAATGAAGAACCTCGGAGGAGATCTCCGATTATTCCATTTACCAAAACATACAAACGAATTTCGGCTGCAACTGGTTAGTGTGGTCAGCTTTATTTTTATAAATACCTATATACTATCTAATAGCCGTAAAAATATCTATCTACCTATCTAATAGGTCACCTGTTAAATGGGTGAGCCAACTAACCTGCCGGTTTTTGAATTTCGATGAAAAATTAAGTCCTTTGTTTCAGGTTTGAGTCAAGGACTCATTTCAAAAATAGATAAAGAAGGGGATGCAGCAGAAGACACTGTTACTAAAATTCAGACACAAGGCAAGGATAGAAAACGCAAAAGTATATATATAACATACACGTTGATGATTTTGACATGGGAGTTATGCGGAGGAGAGTACATGAATTTGATTCTGCCTAAAACGAGGTGCCTACTGTTAAAAACCTTCTAGAGGTCTTAAAGACAGAAATAAATTACACAGGACAGCGATGATGATGTCGGTAGTGCAGGTTCATCTAAAGATCATAATTACTGTAAATGTGGTTTTTAATAAATAATTGTAAAGCAATTTGTTTTTTTTATTACATCCATTAGGTACTTACCACTGCGAATTATTATTAGTAAATCGTTGTTAGGGGTTAGGTACGGTCTTAACTAAATGCTGCAAATAGTACCTGGTACCTGATGCAGGGAGGGTACATGAATCACATTGAATGAAAGTTTTAAGTGTGGAACATTTAGTATGATTGTTAAGTTTTCCAGATTCTAGTTTATCTCTCTAGTAACTGTTTTAGCTATCAAACCTTAATATCTGCAGGATTTCCATTTATCTGGATCACTTTCTAAATAAAGTCATTTTTTAATCGTGAAGCACAACTGTTCAGCGTACCTACTTAACTACAAATTAATACATATATTTCATTTTTAATTTATAAATAATTACAGTATTTAATTTTATTATTTTTATTTAATACTTATTTCATATGAAAAATTACCCACTTGTAAAACTCACTCAATTTTAGGCACCTTATATTAATTAGCAACACTGAATCGACGGTGTCGTCCTCTTTCAGTTCACAGATAAGTTGGTAGGTCTGTAAGCGCGACAATTCTACAATTATGTCACTTTTTGACATAATTGTCGGATTGTCAGCTTTATTGAATAGGGCCCTGGTGGTAGCATAAATCCGATTATGGTTATTATTGTCTTTAGCATTTTCCATGCAGTATCTTTACTAAAGATCTGAAAACCAGAAAAAGACATTTAGTCATCTTGGTATCAGACCGATTACCTACATATTATTCATGCCAACGCATTAATTGCGAGTTGCGACTCTTAAATTCATTTTACTCAGTAGCTAAATTAATTAAGATGCAGCGCAGGATATAGGTATCTACGAAGGGGTTGAGAATCTATAGCTTCTTAGGTATATTTTAATTTCCTACTTGGAAGGAGCGTCGATTTCCTGCGACCTAATAACTCGTCTTCTTGGAAATTACGACTCGAACGATTTCCGAATATGAATCTAATTGCGAAATGAATTTCTGTTCGTGTTGCGATATTCGCGGGGAAATGAACGTTAACTTTCAAAACACTTTATTAACCTCGTTTTTTCTAAATACAGTTTGATTTTGATTGGATTAAAAGTTTTTTCTTACTGCAAATCGCTCGGGGGGGAAGGCGCTTTGCAGACGACGCCGGGGCGGGGCGGTCTTTTTGCCCGCGAAGTAATGAATACCGCGTTTGCCCGCTGATGGCCGGGACTGCCCCTGACCGCGAACACAAAGCATTTAAGTGCCCGCGCTATCGTCTGCTGTCAAAAAGACTGGCCCTGGCCGCCTCATCATCTAATTTCCACTTACCACAGGCGCACAGGTATCGATCTCACCGCACCGGTGCAGTGTGGTGACTGGTGAGAGCCTGTGACCTGTGAGCGATGTCTCACTGAATTGGACCTACCTTCCAATTAGGTGCAGTCAAATGAAAAGTTAAATTTACTAATTACTACATAGTATTAAACAAAGTCGCTTTCTCTGTCCCTATGTCCCTTTGTATGCTTAAATCTTTGAAACTACGCAACGGATTTTGATGCGGTTTTTTAATAGATAGAGTGATTCAAGAGGAAGGTTTATATGTATAATAACATCCTATTGCACCCGTGCGAAGCGGGGGCGGGTCGTTAGTTTCAAATAAATCTAACTTAGTCTTTAAAAGGCCATCAAAATTCAAACTACAAGCTTCTTATTTCTAGTAGAAGTAGTCTAGCTCTCGCTGTTGTAAATGTAATGAATTAAAAGTGAAATTTTTAAAATTGCCCAAACAGAATCCACCATTTCGCGGGCTCACGCAATTGGAAATAAGTTCAGTCATTTTAACTTGTGTGGGTCAAATGGTGCGAGCTGTACCGTTGCCGTGTGTACATGCTCCCGGTAAGCCTAGTATTTTTTTTGTATTCATTCATCATACAAACATTCACGTCTGTATTCCAAAAGGAATCAGACGGTAGTCAGTGTTTGCTGCTGTCATTGTAAATGGAACATTCATGAGCCCACTTTTCACGGAGTGAATTTGAACCCAACGTGACAAGCGGCGAGCCTACCCTGACAATACTTAAAGCTACAACACGTTCTAAAATAAAGATCATCAAATCAGCACCACGCTCACTTCATGTTCATAACATCCAAAATAATCCAAACACAAATTCTCATACATTAATCATAAATATCCTTGGACATTATTCCACACAGCGCCATCTAGTCCCAAGTGGGCTGATTATAGTCCGTTATTATGGATACTAGACAACGGATAAACATACTTAAAAATTTTTTTTTTGTAAATACATACTTAATATACATAGGAAACACCCAGACCAATACAAACAGACATATTCATGCACACAAATGTTTGTACTGTGCGGGGATCGAACCCGCGACCCTTGGTGTAGTAGCCGACTTCTTAACAATTACACCAAGACGGTCGTCGATTAATGGTTGTTTGTTGAAAATTGAATCCACGACTTTCGGTGCTAGACAACTAAATCTATCGCTATAGGTACATTTGTTGGAGGTAGAATTTTACTATACCTACTTATCATACATCACATGGCGTTTTTGAAAAAATCAGATAAATTCGAGTAACAAGCCTAAAATCGGGAATTGTTGACAGTACCTAAGTATTCATGATTGTTGCCTGATCCGTCTTACTGAATTTAATATTGATGCAAGTCTAGACCGTGGTCCATACTTTCATAGCATTGTAGGTATTATTGCATTTTATTCTAATTTAATTTTTCAAATTTATCATTCAATGGTGACTGTAATTTTCATTTTTATTTCAATTTTGACATGTCTGCTTTTACTATTATTTTTTCAATAGACCTACCTATTATTTTTTCATGACAATGTGTTTAAAACGTCATTTCTGTGATATGATGGATCCCTGTAATCCGAAATAAGTGTTGCCGTAAGCCGTATCCGTAAGTGTTATTTTATTTTTTTATTGTCTTTTACCAGAGCTTTCTAGGGGCGTGGACACCTAACCGTTGGCTGGGATTCGAAGCGTGGTTTATAGTAGGAATGTTATTTTTTGTTTGCAGTGGCCTAGATATTGATAGGTTTTGTTTTTTTATTTTTCGGTTCTCACACACGTAGACTGCTGACTGATATAGTCACATAACAGGCACAGAAAGACACAGACAGGTCCAACCAATCCGTTGATTCAGTGCACCACATGATTGCTTGGTTTACCGGTATGTGTACCATATTGTTCACGGCAAGGCAATAAATTTGTGCACACACACACTCACACCTTACTCTACACCAAAATAAACCCGCGGTTGTAAGTATGGTCTGTAAACAGTTGGAAATGCCTCCATGTAGGTATATTTAAATGGTGCAGAAAAACCAATCCATTCAAGTGTCACGAAGTTACTGGCACTGGCGGGCAAAATGCAGTTTTAAAGTAACTATTATTATTGTTATTTTTATTTTTAGCATTTACCATGCAGAAACTAAAGATCCGAAAACCAGAAATTACATTTGGTCTACTTGGCATCAGGCGGGAATCGAATCCGCGTCTTTCGCAAATCGGGCGACTGCACTTACCACTGTGCTACCGAGACCATTAATAGCTCGAACGAACTATTAATGGTCTCGGTATTTACCCTATGGATACCCTATGGTATTTACCCTATGAGCTAGGGATTCCCCTAGCTCATAGGGTAAATATACCAGAAAGATTCGGCCAGTCTGTTAATGGTCTCGGTAACACAGTGGTTAGTGCAGTCACCCGGTTTGCGAAAGACGCGGGTTCGATTCTCGCCTGATACTATTATTATTACCCGTTTTTACGGTATTCCTGAGGATGAACACAAGAAGTTTCTTTCCTAGTATCACAATGTGTTGTCTTTTTTTACTAGGTAGGTAGTCCGTGATTATACGGCCAACGTGACATGCTACATGCCACCCATTTCCTTGCTCTATTGCAAAGAATGAATTGACAGTTGACTGTCGTGTCTTCCTATCACGGAAGATGTACGGAGCCTTGTATGTAAGTACTCAGTGATAAGACGTGACTTCCAAATAACGTTTCAATTGAGCTGCTTTGTAAGATAACAGCCTACTTACTCTACTAATACAGGGTCATTTTTTATTAGTACACATATTCTTTTACCTAGGTAGGTTACGAATATCTGAGTTATAATATACCTAATATATATTATTTACGTAAGAAAAAGTTAAAAAAGTACATTCGTCTCTGTAATTAAATACAATTGTAATGTTTTTGTACAGTAAAGAGTATCTATCTATCTTCACACTGCAACTTCCCTCGTTAACTAAAAATAAAAATTGTTCACCCGAACGATAAGGATCGGTCTTAAACCCATTAGAGAATGAAAAGAAAATTGGTTTTATATAAGATTAGGTTGATGCTGGTGGTGGTAGTGGAAATGTGATGGACTGATAGAGAATGCCTCTTGGCATTAAGTCCACCATTTTTACTTAAGTTTTGTGAATGAACAAAAAAATTTACTAAAAATATAATGAAATGAATTTGGGTACACGTGTCGTCTCGTATAGTGTCTAGGTATATGCCACACTATGGAACTGAAAATGATGGCATGACTTTCGAGGCGGGCTCAACTTTGCAAGTTCAGGTGTAACTCAATAAAAATAAGGCACTTATTCGTAATAATTTCAACCCAAATCTAATTTTATGTTCAAAAATCGAGATAATGGACATCGAAAATGATCATCTAATTTGTTCATAGCTGATGAAACTGTAATCAGTAAGATGGGAATTGAAACCGATTAATCTCATCTGCAGAAACTGGCCGGTAGTAAAATATCACCAATAACGAAATAGGCCCTTATTATATTCAGAACGTTTCTCGACATTCGATTAAACAATTCAGTCGTCAACCGTTTTGCGGCCATTTGCATACAAACGAGATCGCACAAAAGTCGAGACTCGAAACCGACATGAAATTCCGATTATACCGAGATTGGAAAGAATCGTGCCTAATGCTTCGTAGGAAAGAAATTTAATTTTCTACGCGATGAAACTTTTACATTACTGCAATTTCGGTGGCTCGCATTTAAATAATTCAATACTGCGGCAGTGTCAACTTGAGTCAGTGTGGTAGAGAATTGGTTAACTAAGTTAGAGGTACTCGCATTTAATTGTCTATCTGTTAGCGCGCTTTAAGTAAAAAATGTTTAAAAATATGTATTTTACACATACATAAACGGCCTATATACGTCCCACTGATGGGCACAGGCCTCACCTCAACTATGAGATGGAATGAGTCATACTCCAACACGCGCGCTCAGTGCGGATTGATGGAGGGGTGTAAGGTTAGTGCGCGACCTTAATGTCAGATGTTATCAAACCGTCCTAAGGCCTCCGACTAGGCTTAACGATGACATCTAACGACGTCAGCCGGGACCAACTGCATAGCGTGCTTTCGGAAGACCTATTCCTATCCAATACCAAAAACTAATACCAGTGGTATTTGTTTATGATCGTAATTAAATTCTATTCCCGACGAATACCAAAACTACATTGAAATATTTAAAATTTGGTATTCGTCGGGAATAGAATTTAATTACGATCATAAACAAATACCACTGGTATTAGTTTTTGGTATTGGATAGGAATAGGTCTTTCGGAAGCACGGAGATGCCCGAAACACACATCACTAAATTTCGGTCGGGGTGGTCACCCATCCCATTTCCGAGCAGGCGTGTGTTGCTTTACAACAGCGATCTTCGCCGATTACTGTCACAACTGTGCCACGGGCACCTCGATGATGATGACTTTACATTTCACCAATAATTTTAGTAAAGTAATTGTGATTGCTGTTTTAAGTGTAGGACCTATGTTGAGTAGCACTTCAGCATTATCATCTTCATCAGGCCTAGCCTGCATAGGCCTCCACCACGATAAGCCACAAGACCCTACCAGCCCACCTCCTAAAGTTAAGAATGGTTATCACGTGGGGTTATTGTTTTTGAGTAAGAAACAGAAGGGCACAGAAAGCAAAGAACTAATGACTGTTGGAACAGAATATTCCTAGGATGGCGAACAATTAAAGATAAAAGTAGTTGGTGTTGTAATGTATACGTAACTTGCAAAATATCGGTGAATAACCTAAGTGCTCTCATATTGTGAAGCCCTACGTCAGTCGACTAGGCGGAGCAAATAAGACAATGAGGTAACCCTCCCAAATAGAGTCAATTAACACTAATCTTGAACGTTGAATATTGGATAAACAGTGTCTTAACCCGGATATGTTGAATGTTGATTTTGTATGTTAATAATTCGAGATTAAGTAGGGCAGAAGATTGCTCTCGTCAGCAATGCGTGCTCGACTCAACTACGTATTTTGACGCGTTAATTATTATAATTCCACTCGGTAAGTAAACGCAGTTTCAAATAATTAATGTACCTACATTCCTATTCGTATGTCGAAGAATGAAATTGAGCAGAAAATAGCTCTCAACTTATAAAAGCAGGAATAACGAAAAAAACAGGTTTCAGGCGTGATTTCTTGAAGGATGCCTAAAACATTGAAAAAAAAAGAAAGAAAGAAAGACACTTTATTCGACTGTTAAAAAAAGGTATTAAACGAATAAAATCACAAAGTAAAAAACAATCTTCTGTACTTATAATAAATCTGTAGAGAGGCCAATTCTGTACATGAAATATAATTAAAAAATAACTATTAAGGGGTGATTAGGGATCGCTACTGATGCCAAAAATGCAATCAGTAAATTTTTTGTCTGTCTGTCTGTCTGTCCGCTGTATATTCGTTATAGAAGCAAAAACTACTCGACGGATTTTAACGAAATTTAGCACATTATTCTTCATACTCTTAGGCAGGTTATAGCGTACTTTTCATAACGCTACGATCAATAGGAGCAGAGCAGTGAAGGGTAATGTTGGAAAAACGGGAAAAGTTACTTAATTTTTTTACACATAAAAACTACTAGATGGATAAAAATGAAACTCTACAGTAATATAGTTTATAACAGATAACAGATAAAAATACACCATAATGATTCGGCGGGGCTGTTTAGCGTCTCGGTAGCTAGGTGGTAGAGCAGCCGCCCGGTTTGTTCAAGACGCAGGTTGAAACCTACACCAAATTATTTTGCCTGAGCGAGGTCTAGATGAGATTTGACGGTATTTAAAATAGCATAGCAGTACTTTTGTATCGCTTTTTACATGAACACTCATGTAATGTTGTGTTACGTGATTCCAACCCTGTCAAAGAATCAAATTGGTTGGCGACTCCATAAATTTTAATGAATAATAATAGCTATATTAAAACAGATGAATTTGAGTCCTACTTATAAACATAGCTCCAATCTCAAAGTTAAATGAGTTGTGTAATTTATTCATACTCCACTTCGGAAATGACATGACATTGAACATTGGGCATCTTAAACCATGAGCATCCGACTCAAAAGTAGTAGATAATATTATATTATATATAATATTATCGCCATCGCATCAGAACCCTTCAGAGAAGACCAAAGCTCTAAAATTATCTTTCTTAACTTAGTGATTTTGATTTGATATATTTCTTTTCTGTCCGATCTCCGATTTCGATCTCCGTGCTTCGGAAGGCACGTTAAGCAGTTGGTCCCGGTTGACGTCGCTAGATGTCAGTCGTTAAGCCTAGTCAGAGGCCTTAGGGCGGCTTGATAACATCTGACAATAAGGTTGCTCACTAACCTTACACCCCTCCAACAACCCGCACTGAGCCCGCGTGTTGGAGTATGGCTTGTTCCATTGCTTTATTCTCATAAAGCAAAAGAATGTCACTAAGCCTGCTGCTGACTCTTCGATTCAGGTGTCGGAGACTCATAGAAGAATACTTGGACGATTTAAGGATTTTCTTGCTAGAAGATGGTTGTATGATGAAGGTGTATGCACAAACACACCATTGACGTCTACCCATAAAATGGCTTATTTTCAAATAGATTTGCCATAACAATAGTTCCCTACAGACGGTCATCGCCGAAGAGAAAGACCTAGGAAACGATAGTGCGTTGATCATTTTCTGGAGATTGGCAGGCTCAGACTGAAAATAGGGACCTAGTGAAAGAGCTAGGCGACCTTTGCCCAGCAGTGGGATGATTAAAAATGTTCAAAAAAATGGTGGACCCCTCACCAACAGTACTAACTCAACATCTGGGAGTTGCGAGTTGTCATCTACCAGCTGCTTTATGGAAAAATAAACTCGACTTTGAGCCATGTTAAGTCACAGGTCATGTCTAAACAATCAAGTAATCATTTTCTGATAAAATTACAAGCAGTAAGCAATAAATCAAATCATGGTTGTTAACTGCAACAACATCATCGATTAATAATTATATTTACTACACATTTGCATAGCACAAGAAATCTGTATTAATTACTTAGGTAACTTCAAAACTATGGTTAGCAACCGAGAGATAATATGGGGTTGAAAGTAACTAACCTATGTACTGTTGAGCTGGGGAAACCACCTCCATCAATAAAGTCAAGTTAATTAATGACAATTGACATATGCCACTAGTAGATGATTATCATCATATCAGCCGAACGACGCCCACTGATGAGCATAGGCCTCCCCAAAGGATCTCCACAACGACACGACAACGATCAGTCCTGTGCTGTCCGCATCCAGCGGCTTCCCGCGAACTTGACCATAAATGAGAAAGTTTGTATGTATGGATGTGACGTGTTGCTCTGCTACCGTTGCTTTTCGGGCGGCCACTAGTTGGCTATATTTTCAAAAGGGACCCATACTGCACCTATAAGCTGTTAGTTCAAAATCATACTACTTCAAAGTTTTGCGTTTATTTTCCTAGAATTGTGTTTTGTTGCACTGTAGAAGTATACGTTACAAGTCAGTGACTAAGCGAGTCATGACACAATAAAAAGATTAACATCTTTAGAACAAAAAACTCTTTAATAGATATAACAGCGGTGTGTTAAGAGGATCGCATACATCTTATGATGCATACACAACTACATAACTTTGAAAGATAAGTACCTACATTTTCTTGCGGACAGGTAGATAGAGACGACAAAACCGATTTTATAAAAAATAGCAACGATTATTTTCTGTTTCACACCTTATTTATTTTTGTAAGCACTCTTGTAGCTATCTCTTTGTGTTTTTTGCTGGAACGGAGACGACAAAGTAAATTAAAAACAAACTTACACGAAAGCGTATATTTATTTACACGTAAATGGCTGGCCAAAAGAGGTGGGAAAAGCAAAAGTTTTTTTTACATACATACATCGTATCGTTGGATGTGCATTAAAGGCCAGTACCAACGTCATATTACCACCACAAACTGTCCTTCCTCAATATGTCTTTAACCTTATTACTTTTACGTACACTTAGGACTAAAAATTAATGAGGAAACTTGTTAATATGTGATGATAATCTGATGCACATACATATTATTATCTCAGGCCACTTTTATATTTTGCCGGTATACAAACGGCGTCGGCAGTTTATAAACGCTAAGAACAAAACATCAACAGTTTTGGTTCAAATTATGTATTTGTAGAGCAACTTGGTATCAGAAACTGCAGAGATTTAATTGTTTTTTTTTATTATTTTTGAATTGTGTTTTTTTATTTTATTAATGTACCTACTTCATTCATGGAAAAATACGCTAGCACGATCGTCCCACAAGTTCAATTACAAGCATAGAAAATAAGCCCAATCCTTTATTAACTTACTTTTTAGGTTTGTTTAAAACATTTAAAAAAACACTAGATACGTTTAAAAAACAATGATGAGTACTTAGTCGTTTAGAAGATACTAAAGCGCATAACATTCGGGTGATTCATTTTTATTTATATAGATGAAGCACGAAGGCAGTTTGCAGTTTCCTCTTAAAGATTTTGACTGCCGATAAGGTTGTAAAGAGGTGAATAACTTTGCTCAGTTTGACTTGATACGGCGAACGGCGAACTCCTATCCTTAGCAGATTTTTCCGCTAATACCTAAATAAATTATTTGATGGCTGCTGCATAATATATTTGTCTGAGTCTATTGGGTACAGGCATTAGCTGAGTGCAGTCCAATGTATTTTGTAAGGACATAGCATGTCCAAAATAAAAAACGTTTTTTTGTCTTTGTTTCGATTAGCCAGGCTTATGAGTTAGTCCAAATAAGAGTGTACTTATTTATTTCTTTCATACACGTGGTGGTCAGGCTATATTATCATAACTAAAGCTTATTATCTATTTGCATTTCCCCTATCATTAATCTATTGAAAGATCAAGTGGAATAAGCTGTAATTTTCTCACTATTAGTTGACTTCTACAGACCTTAGGTTACTTAACGATCCGAATTTTATTATAACCGTGAGCATAATTTATTATCGTCAATGATTCTATTAACCCGTTCGTGAGGCTGTAGTGGCAGTGGGCTGGCTACATTTGCCGTGTAATCGTTGTCCGTTGGGGTTTGCGTTATTTTGAGAGGAGAGCTCGTCTTGGCAAGCGTAGTTTGAGGCGCCCTTCGGCTGGGTGAGGCGACGATTTGCGAAACGCGTAGGTAGGAGGATAGGGCGCCAAGGCAGGAATTAGGTACGGCCTACTTCTAGCAGACCAGTATAGGCTGAAGATGATGTTCTTTAGGTGAGCGCAAAGAATCTTATATTTGACGACAGTCACATATCGCCTGATTTACTGCGATCGTGGCTTCACACGATTTGGAAAGTTAATGAATAATTATTTACAAATTGCAATGATGGCTAGCATGATAGCACTGTTTATGTATTTATTTACTCCGCTTATTGGTTTACCATAATCCAAAAAGTGTTAATGCTACAAGTGTTTTTATCTGTGTTTTGTTGTTATAAAAAAGGGATACCAAACTGTTCAAGTAGGAAAACATTGAAGCACAAGTACGTCGATTGAAGTTCAACCTCTGCGAATGTACATAGTAACAAATACTCATGACAACACCATACCTCGTCCAAGGTACTAAAATACTTCAGTCCCCAAATATTTTGATTTGTCTTCAAAGCGTTTAACCGGGTTAACCGCTACGGGTTAACCTTGGCCACAGTACACGGCCAATAGTTCTTTATATATACGAGTGTCCGCAGCGCAGATGACACAGTTAAGTGAGCTTGCACAGATTCAAGTGAGCCTGCACAGATTCAAGTGAGCCAAGATGTGTGGGTTGTATTGGGTCACGCTTTTCGCACAAGTTTTGTTTATTTCCGCAAACAGTAAGTTGTCTTATGTCATTCAAATCGAAATGGAAGTTATTTAAACGTTCTGCTTTAAGATTTATTTTATCTTCATAATTATTATTCTATCTCTCTCTCCGCCTTATTGAAGTACAAGAAGAAAGGGACCAAAAAGTACTTAAAGTAATTTCAGGTTCGATAAGATAAAAAACTTCGCTTTAAACTAACACTTTTTTACCCTAATCCACTACCCCTAATACCGAATCTTACCTATATTTTGGTGTTTATTTGATAAAGTGAATGATTTAGCAATAAGACTGCCTAAAAGGGTACAACTACACCCAAGTATAATACTCAGATACTTATAATTTGCAACACAATTCCTGATTTATGAAATATGTTATTTATGCATAGTATATTTTATTCAACTGTATTTACGAGCAAAATCGAAATCTCTTCAGGTCGTTTCATACATTATGACGTGTGTGTGACATAGTGACGTCCATAAAATATGAAAATATTAGTATTAAAATATTAAATTTATTTTTAATATTCGCGTTTGCGTCATTTACTCCAAACTCATTCATAGCTCATTAAAAAAGATAATTACCTATGGATAAATAATTTCATTAATATTGTAGTTGGCAGTTAATAAGTAAGTATGAGTGCAAAGAACCACAAGTTTAATCAGTAAACAGTTTTTTAGAAATATAATTAAAAAATAGATTGATCTAATGCCAGCAGCTAAACGGGTAGGTAACAGGAAAAACCAAACTACTTGCGTTTTGTCTGTGTTCTGAAAGGACATTGGTGTATGAGTTTTCATTCAAGATATTATATAAAAATGTGATTTGGCTCCATATTATAAAAGAACCAATTGCTGGCTTGAAATCGAATTGAGTTTTGAGTATAGTTTCCGGATAAGGGCCTCCACGCTGTTTGTGAGTGAGGTGAACCTTTCACCCTATACAAATTTTTGCTCCTGCTGCTATCACCAGTTGTGGTCGTTATAAGGTACTTTGTTTAGATAGAACGCAATAGTGTGACATACACAATAAATAAATGAAATATCAGGGACATTTCACATGACCCCAAACTAAACAAAGTTTCTATTATACTCATCAGGTAAATAGATAATTTAGTCAACTCTCTTCCCAAATATTATGTCCGATTGCTCCATCTAAGTAACGCCCTAAGCCGGTCCGTGCTCCCGGCCTACAGTCCTGTAGAGCTATCAAAGCCATCAGCGGCTAACAGCAGTAGACATTTAGAAAAAAAAAACAGAAACAGAAAAAAACCAGTTTCGTCATACGAATGCTTGGCCTGTCTGGGCGGGGATCGAAACCACGACCTTGTGCCAACGGGTCAGTCAAATTACCATGTAAATAAAGTAGATGCTAACCACTATATTGCAAACAATAGCTGCGTCAATTTTGCGCCTAGTTTTGAACGAAATTATATCGCATAAATGAGACATATACCCGATTGCTACAAACTTAAGTTACACCCAAGCTGACAGTGCTATTGGTGCTATGTTATCTCTGACATGTTTTACACAGTACTTTGAATGTCAAACTGTCGCATGAACCCACAGTTTGCATTGCCTAAGTTTAGTGCGAATGAGCAATAACAAACAAATAGTTGACCATTCAAAGATAATCACTACTTTTTTAAAGGCAAGGTGGACCATTTGACCAGTTGTCACCAAGGTTTTGGTGGTTACAACCGGCCGCCCTGGACATCGTCTGGTTCAAAATGATTTATTTATTTACCTTAGAGCTGATGAGCTCATCGCGGAACGAGATTTCACTGTATTGGCCGTAATGTGGACCCTATGGCGTATCGATAATGAAGTGTCTTAGAAAACTTTGTTAACAAAACACAAACACTTAGGTATTTTTTTTTAAATTCTAATATATTAATTTCTAATCCAATTTGGAATTAGTCTCCTATTATGACACGTGATTATGTTAAAATGACACTAACATCGCTAGGCTAGTGTGGCCATTGAATGATGAGCGGGGTACGACGGCGATGACGCTGTGTTTTAGACAGGGATTTTGACGAGCTCCATAACTGTAATCGAACTCGAAATCGATTTTCCATGCAGTATCTTTACTAAAGATCCGAAAAACATAACTACAACATAACATTGATGGAATCACCCTGGCTCATAGGGTAAATATACCAGAAAGATTCGGCCTGTCTGTTAATAGTCTCGGTAGCACAGTAGTAAGTGTTCGATTCCTGCCTGATGCCAAGTAGACCGAATGTTTTTTCTGGTTTTCGGATCTTTAGAGAACATCTATCCGTAACCGCAACCGAATCCGATATGAAAGTTTTGAATAGTTTCGAATAGAGGCAGAGTAAGACATGGTGACGAGTGGATTTTAATCGGCCGGGACACAAGACGGTATTAAATTATTTATATATCCGTATCCAAAATTTCATACCCGTAGCATCCGTAATGTTAGCTATTGGAGCCGTAAAAATAATTATAAGAGAAAACAGGGACAGCACTGTTACTTTCGACCTGCCGTTACCTTTGTAGCCAGACTTCCCCACTACTTACTGCGAAAACAGGTTTTTTAATTACACGCTGCTGAGCAGTTATAATTTTCTCGTAAATTATGCTATTAAAAGTAGTGTTTTTCCTTTTCTAGGATTACAGCTCTGCCTAATGTCTAAAATAACAAGATCTTGCATCTTGGTGTGTATGAAGTTTCAGCAAAGTGTTATCTCTTTGTTGACTGACTGTGTGGTCTCTTTGTTTTGTCTTTGTTGATTTGCTTGAAATTGTAGAAAAATCTGTTTTGAGCTTTCCAATTTTTAATAGCTTTTAGTTAAATGTCCTCTCACGTAAACCACCACGCCAGCGCCAAGAACGTGTTGTTTTACGAACATAGCTTTTTTTTATATTTATGTCAACATTTCAAAAATATATTTTTCTTTTTCCAGCGTTGCCAACATGCAAGCTCTCAGACTCCTCATGCCTGAAGGGTGTGGCTCAGGCATCCGTCCAACAACTGGTGAGTGGAATGCCAGACATCGGAGCGGAGATCCTGGACCCCCTACACCTCGATAAGGTCAAAGTGGACCTGGCTGGGCTGAAGCTGCACATCAGAAATGCAGATATTGCCGGACTGATGAAAAGCACTGTTGATAAAGTTAAGTAAGTAGTTTTAATTTTGTCTGCTTGTCGTGTTGTGCTGCTTGCACCATTACACAAACAAACTAACAAACTAAAAATAACTTTATTCGAACAGACCTGAACAGTACTTTGTAAGTACTTTCAATCGTCAAATCTAATAAACAAAATATATATATACATACTAATAATAGACTTGAATACCATAAAATGAATTGTATTAATTTTTATGTACTGTACTTAAAAAAATGTGATGTAGCATCCGGATCGTAAAGTTGTTTCTGCACTGAGAAGAACCGGCAGAAACTCAGCAGTTATTCTTTTCAACTGTTTCTCTCTACATACACGGTCAATGACGGCACATCACGCTATCCATTTCCGGTCAGTCCTCCTTGCTCTATTGCAAAGAAGTTTCATCTGGCATGAGCTAGATAAAAAACGGAAATGAGTAGCCCGAAGTGCCGTTCACTCTACATGTCATCGTATTAAAAGCATCATTAGTTTATAAATCTATCTCACGATATTTAATATACTTTTACAATGTCGATAAATTATGAACTGTGACATCAGTTACAATTAAACATATTATGTTCCATACAAATGACTAATTTAACTGTAAAACGATCAATCCTTAAATAATGATTTGCCGTTGTGCTCACCTGCCCTGTACACGCTAATAATAATATAATTGTTAATCTTTGATCTATAAAATATTTTGAAGCTGAAAACGCATTATCTACTTAAGGCAAACAATCATTATCTCCAGATCCATAAAAGGACTTAAAAACTTTAACATAACATAAACGGCATATATCCGTCTCACTGCTGGGCACAGGCCTCACCTTAACTATGCGGTGGAACGAGCCATACTCCACCACGTGGGCTCAATGCGGATTAAAACTTTGACCCTCCCTAATTATTAGAAAATATTTTCCAGAGTGGATCTCGACAAGAAAGTGTTGCTAGTTACCTATCACGCGGATGCTCTGATGACAGGAAAATACAAAGCTTCCGGTCAACTCCTCATTCTGCCCATCAGTGGTGATGGAGACATGACATTCAAACTTAGTAAGTTGAATAAATTAATATCTGAAACTGCTTATTACACCACAATTAGAAACCAAAATAAGTGCAGTAGTAATATTTCTAAGAGCCAAAGACTGATACACATGTAGGTACTAAACAAATACTGATATCGATATTAATACGACACAACACAATTACAGGAATGTCGCCCTTAAGGCACCTTCCAAATAGTGCCAATGCCTGAGTGAATATTGCTAACTATACAGGGTGTTTCTTGTAAGGTGTCAAGCCAGCGCGAGCTGATAGTAGGGTACCATACCTATCGATTTAACCCCTATGTATGTTCTACGATTTTTTGTAGTTTTCGAGATAATGATGTTTTTGTTATTTTTAAAAAAAATTGTGAGCTTGGCTTTAAATAATTATAACTTTTTTTTCGTTTGACTTTTATTGGATATTTTCTTTTTATTATAATGTCTATTAATTGCAGTTTTATTAAAAATAATCTCTGTCCTAACTTAACTACAAGATACAAAAATTTTGATTGATAGTGAAAAAAAAGTGAATCATGCAGAACATAACCAAAATTCAATCGTAAATTAAAAAAAACAAAAGGTATTCCATAGCTTCTTACTAATTTAAAAAACTGCGCAGCATCATAAGCTTTCATAATAATACAAGAGAACATGTCCTTTGTGGGGCATTATTCGCTGTAATCGATGCTCAAGTCTTGAGAATCGGAAATAAGTGTAATTTTCATACTTAATCATTTTCTAGTATTTTGGCATAATTTTGTGATTTCTGAGATTTATTGTCTTCTAACGTTTAAACAAAGCTCATTTGTTAATGAAACAGTCATTTTTTAACTTCCAATCATTCGAAAGTCACAACTCCTGGTGTAATAAAAAAAATAAAATTGAGGAAACCGGACCATCTTTATTATTTTTTATGTACGCGTATTTTGAACATAGTAACTCAAAACAGTTCGATAATCGATTCAAAACATGTTCCGGTTTCCTCAATTTCAACATTTTAATTACAACAGGAGTTGTGACTTTCGGATGATTGAAAGTTAAAAAATGACTGTTTTATTAACAAATGAGCTTTGTTTAAACGTTAGAAGACAATTAATCTCAGAAATGACAAAATTATGCCAAAATACTAGAAAATGATTAAGTATGAAAATTACACTTATTTCCGATTCTCAAGACTTGAGCATCGATTACAGCGAATAATGCCCCACAAAGGACATGTTTTCTTGTATTACTATGAAAGCTTATGATGCTGCGCAGTTTTTGAAATTAGTAAGAAGCTATGGAATACCTTTTGTTTTTTTTAATTTACGATTGAATTTTGGTTATGTTCTGCATGATTCACTTTTTTTTCACTATCAATCAAAATTTGTGTATCTTGTAGTTAAGTTAGGACAGAGATTATTTTAATCATAAAACTGCAATTAATAGACATTATAATAAAAAGAAAATATCCAATAAAAGTCAAACGAAAAAAAAGTTATAATTATTTAAAGCCAAGTACTCACATTTTTTTTAAAATAACAAAAACATCATTATCTCGAAAACTACAAAAAATCGTAGAACATACATGGGGGTTAAATCGATAGGTATGGTACCCTACTATCAGCTGGCGCCGGCTTGACACCTTACAAGAAACACCCTGTATAGTTAGCAATATTCACTCAGGCATTGGCACTATTTGGAAGGTGCCTTAAGGGCGACATTCCTGTAATTGTGTTGTGTCGTATTAAAAGAAACACCCTGTATAGAGTTACTCATGCAATGATAAACAGAAACCCATTTCATTAACTGTACCTAACATACAGAAGAGCAGAAAGTAACATTTAATATCCTTCAAAAACATCAAAGATTGCATGGTTCGCTAATTTGACCAGTGCAGGTTCAATGTAATATGAGGTACAATATGAATAAAGGCACGACAGAGTGTTTTTTGTACCATCTGATACAGTTCCCAGAGGGGACCAGGATGCAATCGAAATGTGCCAGCATTCGTGTTTCGATACATAACAATAACATAGCGTGACCCTGGTCTTCCGTAGAGCCACATCAGCAGCTGCATCATCATCCTAGCGATTATCTCGGTTGCTGCCGTTACGGCCCCCGTCGTCCGCTCTTCAGCATCTGCTTCTCCACTTCGCCCGGTCTTGTGCACCCCTCTTTGTGAGGCCAATTGCACGCATGTCACTCCACGTACACATCAGCAGGTAGTGAAATAACAATGCGTAGGCTTAAATTGTTTTTTTTTTTCAGAAAATATGGAGGTGCAATTAACTTTCCCGTTCGAGTTCACCAAGAACGCGGAAGGCAAAGACGTGATGGACTTAAAGAGGTTTGCTCTCAAATACGACATCAGAGGCGCTCATTTTGACCTGACCAACCTCTTCAACGGCAACAAACAATTGAGTAAGTTCCAGAGTTATTTTAACCGGTTGACTGTCCATAGACCATAATACACACATCAAAAGTGTCTAGGGATATCTCAAGCATTTTCATACAAAGTATAGCTATTAGGGAGGCTGTAAAAATTAAAATATTGATACCAACGTAGAAATTTTTAGGACACAGAAACTGCTATATCTGCCCTTTCAGATTGTATAAAGAAATTCATTTTTGTAGCATTATTGTACAATCGTAAGGACGTTAAAAAAAAGACAGATTTTTCTTTTAAAAGGTTTCAAAATTTTAGCAAAATCAAACGTTTTTTTGTAATATTCTAAACCTTTATCTTATGCCTGTTTCCTCGAGTTATTCTAAGATAATGCTGAGCATTATCTAATATCTTTGATTTTGCTAAAATTTTGAAACCTTTTAAAAGAAAAATCTGTCTTTTTTTTAACGTCCTTACGATTGTACAATAATGCTACCACAATGAATTTCTTTTTACAATCTGAAAGGGCAGATATAGCAGTTTCTGTGTCCTAAAAATTTCTACGTTGGTATCAATATTTTAATTTTTACAGCCTCCCCAATAGCTATACTTTGTATGAAAATGCTTGAGATATCCCTAGACACTTTTGATGTGTGTATGTGGTCTGTGAACAATTGGTTTTCAATTGTTATATTACACAGTGTGGACAGTGAACCTGTTATAGTATATGCACAACACACATGCACATCACGCTACATAGCCCCACCGTAAGCATACCCTTGTTAGTTCAAATTTAAATTCAATATTTCTTTATTCAAGTAGACCATTACACCGTACTTTCGAATCGTCAAGAATCTTAATTTTAACCACATAGTAATACGATAAAGACAATACTTATAAAACATGTACATAATGTGACTCTACCACAGGCGTCGCAAGGTTGTTTCCACTGAGAAGACCCGGCAAGAAACTCAGCAGTTATTCTTTTTTAAATCGTCCAATGTTATACAGTATAAAGTGAATGTTAGAATAAACCAACAGAGTCATACAGTTTTGATATGAAGATAAATGAAACAGAAGTTTATAAGTCAACTTGGGTGAAAAAACTTGAGCAGACCTGCAGTTCCCGAAGTTGGCACCTGTTCACAACTTGACGTGTGAGCTAGCCATAATTACACTCAACCATATTTTAGGGAATGGAATGACCCGTTACAATAATAATAGGGAACTTCTATAAGAAGCGCGTGGTACAAAGTCCACAATGTATGGCCTGACGTGTTAGGCGGGATATTCAAACTCCTCCAATCGACCTCTTGTTCTTCTGGCCACAACCGTACATTCTTATAGCTATTATATTTCTTTAAACTTTCATGGTCACTAAAATTTGAATCATTCAAAACGCGATTGCTATCATGTACCTATGTTGCTATGGTTTTAATTCTTATAGATCTCTCGGAGTCGTAGATAAAGTGACATGTGAATCTTGCAAGGACGCCAATCAGTCAGGCAAGATTTGATAGTACTACTAAATTTTCCTAGCGAAAAAAAAGCAAAAGGAACGCGAGGTTGGAATGTTTCTAACATAAGCAAACTTTAAGCTAGAGAATATTGACTTATCGGTAAGAAAATACACAGTACCTGCCTACACGAATGCAAATAATAATGTGTATAGTCAGCATCAAAATGATGACATCATTCACACATTGTGTGAGATTAGTACAGATTTTGTCAAATAGATCTGAAGTATTTAAGAAAAGCAAGCTTATCACTACAGACTTAGAATAGCGTTTCACTTGTTTTTCGTGACAAAGTCGCTTCAAATGACATACGAGTATGTCATTGTACTTAGTATTATTTAACACTAGGGGCCGCCCGCGTCTTCGTCCGATGTTCTATTCAGATGCATAAGCTATAACATTGTAAATTTTTATTTAAATCCATCCAGTCGTTTTTACGTGAAAGAGCAACACGGCATATCCACACATACAAACTTTCAACCACTGCTGATGCTGACTGTATTCGATCAAAAAACAAGAGGTAGGTAACACATACGTTATAAAAACCAATAGTTTCCACTTATTGGTTGTTGTGCAAATAATACATACTACACAGATGGATGACCATTAGTTTCCGCTTACGCAGTCAGAAGAGTTCGTAAATAATTTTGACATGATTGGTATATTAATATAAAATTCCGTAAAATATTTCTTTTGTAACTACATAATATATCTACAAAACATACTTAGGAAACAGAAAGACCAATACAAACAGCGTTGTTCGCATGACACAAAATAATAATATGTTTGTACTACGCGGGGATCGAACCCGCGACCTCTTCTTCTTAAAATTCTGTTTTTGTTATTTCAAATGAATCGAAGCAGATGGACCGGATCTATTAGTTGATTAAAATCCAGATGCACAAGAAATATTCGGTGGGATTTAAATGGATTACCGAAACGATTTCTTGGACCTCGCGACTCCCGAATTTCGAGAATCGAGTGCTTAAACGGAATGGGATAGGGGGTTTTGTTTTTAAAGCGACACATTTCCTTTAAGTGTATGCCTTGATGGTCTTGAAGCTCTTAAGACGAATGAAATCGATTCAGTTGCAAATTGGTAAAAACAAAGAATAGGTTATTAAAAATAATAGGTAACAGAAATACTGTAGACTCTTGGTCGTGTTTTGATGTACAAGACTGTGATCATAATGGACTACCAAGTCTTATAACGAATTGCACCGCAAAATTTGTGATAATTTGGAGATACCGTTTAGTAAATATTCGAAAAAAACAGTGAGAAACATTTTTGGAAGAAGTGGTTATTTTTTGTATGTCAAATCTTTTGACTTCCACTTCCAAAGGGGGCGTTTTGAGAAACATGCATTTTGGGAAGGGTATGAGCATTCAACGCATATATGTTGTCCCACTGCAGAGCAGGCTAAGGTGTCAGTTCAAGATAGGAGGCAGAACGCAACAGTGGCAAACCGCAGTTAAGACTGCAAGCAATTCTTGGTTTCTTTAAATTTATATAAAAACCACTGGCAGTGGACAGTGTTGCGACACTTGAAATCGAATCCATTAAAGTGCATACAAACGAGTAGTGAAGCTGCAGTCTGCAGTTGATGTTCCAAATCTGCCCATCTCGGCTTGCAGTCAAAATAATTAAAATCGAGTAATCACTTGAATGATGACGATGATGGTTCTCATTGTTACTTAATATCTAGTCTAACATTTTATTTTATTTTTAGGTGACGCTATGCTGACTTTTATGAACCAGAACTGGAAAATACTTACGGAAGAATTCGGAATGCCTATCTTAGAAGCTGCCCACAAGAAGATATTCGATTCCATTAAAAAATATGTGGCCACCCAACCTTTAGATGACATTGCTGCTTGAAAATCTTGCCAAATGTAAATTAAAAATTATATTAAAAGTACAAAGCTTTTTGAAGAGTTATTCATTACTTGCCAATGAGAATGTGAAGAAAGTTATTTATATTTGTAGTAGGTATCTTTTTTACACATTGAATGAGTACCGAGCGTGTAAAAACTGATATTGGTTTTTCTTAAAGAAACTGCAAGTTGTTACGCACTAGAAAAAACTTGTGCAGGAATGAATCGCCTCTTTTAGAGTTTGCTGATCAAAATGTTAGGGAAGTTTTCTTATTGGTTTTTTCTGGTCGTTTTTTTATACATGGAGTGAGCATCGTGCAATAGCTGGCATTGGTTCTTTTTAAAGGAGCTCAAGTTGCAATGCACTGAAAAAAGGCTTTTGCAGGAAACTTATTCCGCTTCTATTTCATTGATTATTAGTGAGCTATCTCATTTGCTCTGTTTCATGATGTTCATTAGTAACTTCGAGTTCATTTAGATTACGATAGCCTATACTTCACCATACCTTATTAATTACCTTGAGAGTGAAATCAGGACAAGTTTGAATTTTGAAAAAGTTTTAGTAATATAGAAAACCCAGACTCCAGTCTTTTGTTTTAGATTCAAGATTCTAAGGCATTCATTTCATGACGTGGACTTGATAAAAAGCACTATTGACAAATCAAGTTAGAGGAGTGAGTAAAGTGTGGTAGGTTGCTCTGTTCATCATAACAAAAAAGGATTCTTCTGACGTCCTTACTTCAGCCACAATAAAGCTGCAAAGAAACCTTAAGTCAGCGGCCTTTTCGTTTAAAGGACAATATTTAGGAAACTTTTACACAAAATGAATAAAAATTAATCTCCGTTTCCAACACGGAACAAATTCTGTCATCAGCATAATTCAATAGAACAAATCGAGATCAAGTTCTCTATACCACACATAAGTCTCCCGGGCGGGTGATCCCGCTGGGTGTAGACACATCTCTGACCCGTTCTCTTGTCAAGAACACGGTTACCACTAAGCGGCAATCAGTCCTACAACGTTTATGCCAGCCTGCCGCCAATTCAACCAAACGGCGAGTATTCTTCGGCGAGAACGGCGAGTGGTTCGCGGGGTGTAATAGGATTCGGCAAAGGTTCCCTCCCCGCCTGTCGTAAGAGGCGACTAAGGGGGAAGCCACGAGGTCGCCAGGAGTGCACATGGTGGAGACTGTGTGCTTACATTGCGCAGGCAATCCTGTGGAGGTCGGCGAGTGTGTGAGAAGAGGCATAACTCACCATGTTAGATGCTGGGTTGCCGGCACAGCGCGGCAGGGGCCCACTAATGGAGTCCCTCACGGGAATTCCTGGTACCGCGCAGAAGATGGCCTCCGCGGAGTTTAGTGGTTTAGTATGCCCGCACCTCACTGGGGTGGGTGAGCCCCACACCCCCCCGCTCTCCTCCTCAGGGAGAGGGATTAAGGCATTTTCCGCGTAGAAATAGGTACCTATCTCAATTTTGAAAATAGAACTTGGGGCTCAAAGCTTTATTTATGTTTGCTAAAAGCGAATATGGATCTGTTAGATATTCAACTGCAACAACTTTCAGAATTTTGGGATAGTTCTCATCTGATAGAAAAAGTTTTTGAAACCTCGTCAGCGCGGGTAAGTAAACCTGGCCATAAAATAACATTGAAGAAACGTTAAAGTTTTATAGTTTCTGTATTTTGAAGGGAAGGGTAGAAAAGTTGAAGGCCATTATCGTCCCAGTATTATTCTTTCAAAGTTGATAGATATTTCTAACTTCAATCCCAAGATTGTTTTCGTAACATATTATTTGAAAAAAACCTGTAATCTAAAAAGTTTTTAAACTTTTTAGATTACAGGTTTTTTTCAAGATGATATGAACGATCATTAGACATTGGAAGCCAGTACAAAAAACGCAATGCAAATTAGTCCTAACACGTCCTAAAAAGACCAGCCCGCTCTGCCCCGCCATCTGCACAGCGCCTAATTATATAGGACATCAGCTGGAAGATGCCCCAGCCTCAGTTGTAACAGTGGGCTGGCAACGATTGCCGTTGTAAAGCAATGCAAGCTGAGTCGAAAATGGAATGGTTGACCACCCTGACCAAAATTGACTGATGTAGGTATTTTTGTATTTTTGTGCGGACAAGTTCAAGATGTTCTCAAAAAGGGTCAGGTCTAGAGTCTCATAAAAGTAAAGGAAGCGCAAGTTATGTGTCAGGATCGTAGCAAATGGAAAGAAGTGGTATCTGCTTATCCCGTTGGGAAAGAGGCCTGAAAGTATGTATGTGTGTACGTATTTGTAGGGCGTATCTGGGCTTAGGAAACCCCTTAAAGCAGTTGGTACCGGCTGACTTCGCTAGATGTCATCAGTCGTTAAGCCTTAATTGGAGGCTTTAGGCGCCATGCGGCAGACGTAGGTACTATAGACATGGGTCCACGGCCTGAGACTCATAGGGTTGCGAGTTCTATTCCCACAAACAGTTATTCCTTCATAATGTTAATAATTGTCTTCTTAATAATTATCGAACTCCGACAAAACAGTTGTATGAAACAGTTGATTGCTTTAATCTCAAGCAGTTATATACATACCACACCTGCTTATTAATTAAGAATATTTTATGTAACGCTATTCAAACCAATTTAACGATAAATAAGAAGGTAAACAAACACAATTTAAGAAAAGCAAATAAACTCCAAATTTCGTGTCCTCGCACCAATTACGGCAAAACAGCGATACTTTTTGAGGGAGTCCAGCTGTACAACCGTCTACCCGACGACATAAAGGACTGCGATAGCAAAAAAATGTTTAAATCGAAACTTAAAAAATTCGTCAGCTCTCTTTAGCTTTGTGCCTACTTGACTTGATTAAAATTTTCCGATTTACCGACTGTTGTTAAAAATGTTGTTAAAATTGTATTGTTTATTTGTTGACTATTTAATATTGATGATACTGATAATTGTAATTGTAATAATTTATGGACTGTGTAATTAATAATTGATAGTATATTGTTTAGTAATTGTATAATATGAACTATTTATTTAATAATTGATATAGTTTGGACATAATTGTTAATATTTTTGTTGTCTATGTGACTTATGGTATAGATCTTTCTTTTAGATTATATTTGGTCTGTATCTTGCGGAACCACTCGCACTGAAATATTGTAACGAAATTGTATTTATCTGTTCACATTTTATGTAAGCCATGCTTTTATGTGAAATAAAAATTCTTTGAACCTAATGTGGTGTGTATAGAAGTTCTCAATGGTTACCTTAACATAATGCTAACACCCCCAGCTGTCATTCTATTTAAACACACGTCATACTTCTGCCTGCTGCTAAATAGATTTAGGAGTCATTAAAAAATTGGTCTATAAATTTTAGGATCAGTCAAATAGAACAAAGTATGTAAAGTGGTACGTATTTTAAGTATGTAAAGTGGTGGTGGTGGTGGTTTAAATGATTTATTGATTAAACGCCTAGTAGTAAATTAATAGCCAAATTGTATTTGTGTAAGAAGTCTAATGTTTTAGTTTGGAACTTTTATGTCGAAAGACATTTTGTCTGGGTTTTCCCATTATTAACTATGAATATTAAAAAAAAAAAGTATTTAAGTATGTTTATCCGTTGTCTAGTATTCCATGGTATACTTCAGGAAGTACGTATACTTGCTTTTTCAAAATTTTATGTAAATTTTGGACTGAAAAACTATTTCAAGTTTTTAAAATCTGGTCAGTGTCGTCTCAGTAGAAAAACCTGTTTTTAATAACAACAGTAGGTACCTATGTTAATTTATGAAATGTACCTTTGATCCGTAAAAAGGTCAAGTCACGCAAAACACATTTGTCATGAAGCCAGTAACCTATATTTGTGAAGACCAGTTTCTTTGTTGCAATGTTTTTTTACACCCTATTGTTTTAAAAATTGCATGTATTTTTAAAGGACTGCGTGATGCAAACGCTTTAAATAAAAACTTAAAGGTATTGGTGCTGATTATAGGTTTATTTATTTATGGAGTAAGGAACGTCAACGGAACAAAATGACCCCATTTTAGAATATCATTTTTGTCATCATGACTACACAGGGTGATCAATCCAAATAGATCAGTAGGAGGAAATCAGAAACTATGAGAGATAGCGAAATTACTACAGGCGATTACATATTGACAGGTTCGATTCCCGAAGCCGTGGTTCCTAAGACCAGATTTTGCTATCACTCATAGTTTCTGAGTTCTCCTACCGAGCTATTTGGATTAATCACCATGTATACTCTCTTATTAGAGCACCTGTTAAGATAGCCCTGCTTGCGGACGATATACTTCTAGGCACTAGGACGACAAACCGGATTCCATTATTGAAATCTCTCCAAAACGCTGCCAATACAGCGCGGCGGCGCGTGGTCCAGTAAATTGAGAATAGAAGACAATCCTGTTAATATAAGCGCTGCTATCATCTTCTTGAGGTGTGGCCGCAGAAACCCATCACCCTATTATCACTATGTTAGGGCGTTCTATTCTCCGGGGAGAGAAAGGTCGAACAAAACTGTTATTTCAATAATTATCGCAAACAATCAGCTGATGAAAACAAAAAGGTTCCGCTTTTGTTTTAATCAAAGAGTTTCACCTGTGCTTAGATAGCCAGTGAGTGGGGTGTCTACAGACGCATCCACATCATTTTTTACAAAACCATTGCAACATGGTCTAATATCAGCAGTATAAGGTGCCCTATAAAGGTTGATGTAAACGCTTCTGCATGATTTTATGTAGGGAATTGTAGCATTATGGATTCGACTTTAACCATTACATCACAATACCACCTCCCAAAGTGACGAACATCTCGACATTGAGTATTGCATTACAATACTTCTTACTTACATCCCTGACTTGGGAGCCTTCGAGCCTTGAATTTCGAACATTCAATATTAGTTTAGTTTGATTGAGTGATGTTACGAGCTGCATCAAGATATTCCAAATTGCATCATTACAAGGTGCGTTTAGTAATGCTTGGTTATCCTCCCTCACTGCTGGAATGCTCGAAAATGTAACGATACCTTGAAAATGAGTATTATTTATTTCATGTTAACTCTTACAAGTGTTTATGAAAAGATATTACACACGAGTGCTTCCGGTGAGGGAGCACCTTCAGAGGAAAAAGATGAACGAGTTGTCAGTGGAAAAGAGTGATTGTTTAGCCGTCAATTTTAACCATTTATAACTCCATAAGTACAGATTTTACGCTCGAGATCCATTAGTAATTATGAATAATAACATTAGATGCAATTTATTTAATGGACGATGCATATCCCACACTGGCTAAGTGAGTAATGGCTAGGTACATAATTAGTCTGAAGCACGGGTTAGAAATATAAAAAAACCTAGATTAAAAAATATTGTTCTAGGTTTTTCGCAGGATTTATCCCCAGCCGGGCTTAACTTAGCAGGTAAATATATCTAAATTATTTTGATATACATAAACTGCCTATGCCCGCCCCACTGCTGGGCACAGGTCTCACCTCTACATCATATTATTCACAAAGTCATTTTATTTAAACCAAGATTTGCAGGTATAAAAACTAAGTCCATCCATGACATGGCGTGTCGCTAACACAGCGTGCATCAGAATAATTAATTATTTACATGGATATTGATATGGTTATGGTTAGATACATACCTAACAATGGTCACAATTTAATCATTCAGGTGACATCTACGTACTTAGATGGTCATAGAAAACATTCAATAACACAACGAAACAAACTAGCGGACAATCGATTTGGTGTAATGGTTCAGTGGGCTATTACACCGTCGCGGGTTCGATCCTCGCACAGTACGAACATTTGTGTGCATGAGCATATCTGTTTGCACTGTTCTGGATGTTTCCTAAGTATACTAAGTATGTATTTACAAAAAAAAAACTGTATAAGTTTATCCGTTGTCTAGCATTCCGTAGCACAAGCATTTAGTTGCTTAGTTTGGGGCTAGATGGCGCTGTGTGACAGCACAATTTGATTATTAATTAATTGTGCTTAGCCTGGTAGAAAAGTATGCGTACCACCTGACGGTGAGCTATTATCACAGTTTAAGACACGTGCAACAACAGTAGAATTACTCGCGCTTTGCTAAGCCTGAAATACCTAGGTCTATAACTGTTGTGTAGCCAGTAAAAGAAACAATATGGTGTTATTTAACTCCCCCCGCTCTGATCGCTCAACAACTACCTATCTTGTTCGCATCGTATCAAAGTACATTATTGTAATTCGTTAGGCATCAAACTTCCAGTTTAGTTCTGCTTCTCCTTTAAATAAGTTAGCCGTTCACTTTACTGGCTCTGGGAATTAGTTTCTTAAAAAAAGCTACCAAGATAGGTACGAATGGTGATTATGAGTAATCTGTTAAACACCTAATATATAAGTGATTACTGATGTGTATTCTAACTTTTTTTGTAGTTATCTGATGTCTGATAAGATTATGCACACATTAACTCACCATTTGTATTTGTTTGGATACTCGATAAAATATATAAAAAAGTCTAATTAAATTTATAATTATATTAATTATGAATAAGATAATCAAGATTTTCATGTGCATGCCTGCGTGTAATTATTTTAATTACAATACTTTAACTAAGTAAATAAGCAAAAACTAGATCGACGGAGTTTACAATTGGCTTTGATCTGACTCTAGGCTTACAATAAATTTAATTTCAAAGAAGAACGGATTCTGGTTCTTGACACGGAATTCACAATTCCTTGTCTAAGAAGACTCAATACAACCAAAACGACTTAAAAATATCACCACCATCAGCCTGTCATAGTCCACTGCTGGACACAGGCCTTTCCCAAGGTACAATACAACACTTGCTTCTGAGTCTCCTGCATCCAATCCCAACACTGCCTTTCTGTCCATCTGGTTTGGTTGGCCAGAGGGCGCCTACTTTTTTGCTTAACCCGGGGAATCCATTTACGGATTTCCCACCCCACGTTCGTACGCAGACCCCACGTCTGACGCCTTCAGACCCCCCACTCCCCTGAGTTGAGGGGCTGAGGACGCCCACCTAAGAAGAGGGTGGGAACAACGCAGAAAACCCCGGGGTGACCATCCGCGGTGCGTAACCAAGGGGTCACCGAGAACTGACATAAGGAAATCAACCAGTGGACTCCTGGCGCTCTATGCCGGCAAACACAGCCATTCTCGAGAGGAGCAGCGCTTCCCTTTTGATGTGTGATTTGAGGTGTGTACGGCAAAATGCGATCACACCCAACCGCCGCCCTTCCTCGGGGCCACTTCCGCAATGGAGGAACACCGTACCCGCCGTGTGCACTCTCACAGCGCTGCAGCGACACCAAAGCCCTCGCTTAGCCCTTTAGTCGCCTCTTACGACTCTTACTACGTTTGGTGGTGTCCACTCAAGGAGACGTGGGCTCCAACGGCAGTGCACAGAACAGGGGGTTGCGGAGTGCGGGTGCACGATCGGTGTACAGGCGTGACGTAACGTGGTTGTAACCTGCAAGTCCTGCAACAAAACTGAGCTTCTTTTCAACCGAAATTAGTTTTCACAACAAAAATAGCGCGGGCGTCAGTTTAGGGCTGAAGTGGATTTCCTAAAACTTGTTATTTTAAGTGAAAAATAACATAGTTTCCAATTCACATTCTTTGAAATAAAAATCAATAAAATTGAATGAATGTACTGCTTTTTTATGACTTGCAGGCACTGTTTTCGGCCAAAAGAAGCAAAACCTGAATTTGTATAAGTAAGTACATGATGTATCTTCCTATTATTTTTGTTACTTAATTATATCAATGTTTTTGGTGGGTTTTTCTAAGAACTAATTATTGAAAAAAGGTGAATTGTACATAGGCTGTTTTTATTGTTGTGTTAAATCTGCCGCACTGATTTTGCTTGCTGCATCTGTGGTTCCGTACATTAATAAAAAACAAAACTTTCTTTCTGCCTTTTTTCTTTCTTTCTTTCATTATGATGCTATTATATTACGTTACAAAGTTAAAGAATAAACATGACTTAATTTTCTGATTTTCAAGTTTTTTTTTGTTTTTCACTTGTTGTGACCGGTGTGGTTCAATGGTTAAGAAGTTGGGTTCTACACTAAAGGCCGCGGGTTCGAGCCCCGCACAGTACAAATAGGTACGTATATTAGGTACGTATTTACAAAAAAAGCGGAATTAAGTAGGTATGTAACGTTGTTTAGGTATCGTTGTGCTATACAAGCAAGCTCACAAGCTTTCCTTAATTTGGGGCTAGGTGGCACTGTATTCATTTATTATGACCAAACACAATAATTTTGTTGAAACAATATAGATGTACAGAGGCGCTCACATCAACCTTTCTGCCAGGGGCATAGGGTGCCCATATGTAAAGGTTGAACTGAGCGCCTCTGTACGTAAGTATATTAACAAAAGGAGGAACAGAATGATTAGTTAGGATGACATTACATACACTGCAATTATTTTTGGACAGACCAGACAAGCGTCTTCTCGTGGACAATAATTGCCATAATTATAGATATTATAAAATATACGTTAAGATAATTCTATAATTGTCGTCAGATCGTCCCATTATAATGGTCATTTATCATCACGGCCACGGAACCATTGCTAAATGAGTATATTAACACAAGAACTAGGTTTCCTCTCTCAGTACATAATTGTGCATGTGTAAGATAACCTCAAAATGCTGTCCATTGTAGCAACAGTTTTTTGTTTGTTTAGTGTTGTTCGGTCGAATGGTTTGTTTTGAATTTATTTTTAATAATGAATTTTTTTGAGAGTCTCTGCCATATTTGTCATCGAATTTACTGTTTTTTATTCAACTTTAGCTGTCCCAGAGGCCGTTCTTCCTGTCAAATGCTAATGAACAGCGACAGTTAAATAAAAACAATATTTGAAAGCCAAAACCTTGGTATTTCGATCCCCTCCCTTTTGCCAGTTGCTAAACCTAGATACATTTTAGAATACATTTTAAAACAGTTTTTTTTACGTTTTTTCTGCCCAAACAAACCTTGTTCTGACTTGATCAAACATAACTACAAAAAAAAATTGCTAAATTGATTCAGCCGTTTTTGAGTTATGCGGCTAACATAACATAACACCAATCATTTTAATTTTTGTAATTTTTAAAACAAAAAAAAATGGATATGAAAAGACAAGGTTTTTGGTAACATAACAATCCAGGTCGCATTTACTTTTTATGTGTAACCGGCCAGTAACAAAGGATTGAACTATTAGGTAACAACTAAACTTACTAACTTTAGGCACCCTAAAGAAGGAGTATAGACAACTTGCATATTTTGATTTTTTCTTTGAAAATTATCATCATGGAGATAATTAAATTTATTAAAATCAAATTATATATGTATAAGTACATGATTTGAGTTTTTTCATTGACCGTAAAAGTCAAATAATGCAATTTTTCATGTTTTATCTCGAGATAAGAAAATATTGTTATAAACAGTTTTCCTTACCTTATTTATTAGGTACTAATAGTAACTTAGAGCTACATTAATACTATGCTATCCATGGTTATAAGATATTTACAGTGATTGGCCATCATTACCTGTTTTCCTTGAGAGCAAATCAGTGTTTTTCTATTTCTGCACTACAATGTAAGTGAGCTAATTACCGTAAAAGGTGTGTTGTGAGGAAATCCGCGATATCGGATATAGGTATTGCAGTCCTGCAGGGTATCCTCCAACGATACGCACTGAGCCCGTGTGTTGGAGTATGGCTCACGCCACCTCATAGTTGAGGTGAGCCCTGTGGCCAAGTGCGACGTATGTAGGCAGTTTATTTAAGTTGTGTTTTGTTTTCCTAGTATATACTAAAATGCTTTTTAACGTACGTTTATTGTAAAAAACACATCATCCGATTTGTCCAAATGCCGGCTTAAAGATAAAAATGCTCCATCCGGATAGTACTGAGGCATTTGCTACTATGGGACCAAAGCTGTAGTGTCTTGTGTAATTGCCTTGATTTTTATTCAATTCAATGTGGATGGGATTTTTGGGTTGATTTTCATAAAATGTATTGTATTGTAACATGCACTTCTGCATTACAGAAACAAAATAAAAAATATTATTTGTACAGGCCAAATCAGTGCACAGGAATCAGTGTCCGTAGCTTTTTGATATAGTGGAGGGTGACCACCCACTGACCTAACTGATATTTCGTCATTTGTAGCCCAGTCGTTAAACACTATACTGTCTTGTGATGGAAAACACTTATAAAAAGCTAGGCAAACCGGCTAATGGCGGTAGGCCTTACAACTTTGGGTTCCGATTCGCTTGGCGAACTGTGGGTTTCTGAATCAGTTCACCATCTCGGCGACAGTATGCCTCTGGGTTTCGCATTAAGGATATTTTCGTGAGCCTGTGTTCAATTATTTTTAAAAATACTAAAGAAATACAAGTCACTAACTTTAATTGATACCTACCTATGTCCAACAATAAACAATAGCAAAATAGGCGTTTCGGGCGGTCAGTGGTCACCTATCCCTCTGTGCCAATAGTTACGGAAACCGATTTGTACTGTGCTCATGATATAGGTACATTATATATTGTGCGGTCCGTTTTGAGTCAAAAGTGATAATAGCGCGCCCACGTCGCTCACGCTTGAGGTGAGGTGATAATGTAACTAAATAAATAAAAAACAAAGAAATTAACCTCGTCGTTAATTTGGGACGCCTGTGAGCGCGCTAATATCACTTTCGACTCAAAACGGACCGCACCCATACATACCAACACGCCTCTTCCCCAACGGGGTAGGCACCACTTTCTTTCCACTTGCTACGATCCTGATATCAGTCAGTCATTCGGTCAGTAAGTCGGTCAGTCATTTCTAATCTTTACCTTGCTAAAGCTATTTTCCTTCATTATTAATAGGTCTGTGATTGTGCTAATGGAAATAGTTAATTCACTTTAAATTTAATCATTCCATTAAAGAAACTTCAGATTTATTTATATTTTCCTCTTGCAATTTAATGCTGTTACCAAGTTCACTAATAGATAAAATCCATTTACTTATTGCACGTTGGAAGGACTTTTGCAGTAAGTACCTTTTTACGTAGGCTTTTAGTAAACGTTGAAAGCAATTTTTATTAATGGGATGTCAAAATGCATTGAAGGAGAACCTTCCACGAATACATTACGATAAATAATAATAATAAATTCATTTATTTCGACCAGCAAGGGATCATATACAAAATCATTAAACATCATAAAGTTGGCTTTCAATTTAACTTTTGAAGGAAAGTAATATTATAACTAAATAAACTCTAAACTGACTAACTTCTAAAATTCTGATAACAGCGGTAGGCTCGCCTCTTACCACGTTGGGTTCAAATTCCCTCGGCGTAATGTGGGCTTCAGAATGTTTCGTTCGCCATGACGGCAACAATCAGTGTGCCTCTGACTAACCCATAAGGGATATAGTTGTAAGGGTATGTATGTAAATTCTAAACACAGAAATAAGTAAACCAAATACCTACAAATATGTTTTTAATATTTCTTCGGGGTGGACCGGTGCTTACCTACGTTATTCAATCTCAGTGATTATTGATTATATAACATAATCGCTAACGACTATTATGTCAATCGAGGTTCAGAGACACAATGGTAGAGATCGTCTAAGCTGAAAATGGCGCGCCCTTCCACCGCATCTGCGCAAACAAGGGTGCTTGCTTGTATGGGAAATGCAGTGGGCAGGCGCGTCATTTCTGCTTAGACGATCTCTACAACCAGTGTGCCTATGAACCGTCATTGTGAAGAGAAACATTCTAACGCCCACACCTTGCCAAACGAATTTGAACCCAACATGGTAAGGGAGGGTGACCTTACCGCCGCTATCCGGGTTCCTAAGGTTTTTTATCAGTGTTTTCCATCACCGGAGATCTAGCCCCAAGTTGTACAATAAACACAAATTATAGGCAATCTGCTATGGTATTCCGGTTGGCACCAAAATCCACTTCGCTCGTGGTGAGGTGGTGATCTTTAAAACTCAATTTCTTTGAGACTGTAGTCGTTTGAGAGAAAAGGCTAAGCCATTTTTTTATATTATTTACATTGTTTGTGTCGCCATTTGCGAGTAAGTGACACAACACGTCAAGTGCTTAAACTAAGTTTTAGGCGTTGCGTTCGTTTTTTTGAATAAGGGGGATAATCTTTGCTTTCTTTTAAACAGTGGTGCCTGAAGCAAAATGTCAGTTTGAAGATTCAAAATGTATGATACCAGCATTCCAGCAGGCTGTTCCAGAGTTCATGACTGGTATACCAAGCATGGATGTCGAGGTTCTTGACGTGCTGGCTATGGACCCCGTGAAGTTTAACCTTGCAGGGTTAGACTTCAGTTTGACTGAAGGTCGATTGAAGGGACTGAAGACCGCTGTTATTGATAGTGTCAAGTAAGTTATCACGTCAAGTTTTAAGCTAGCACCAATGGACATTTTTATAAATAGAGATACACAAGCATTTGTTTGACGCAGAATTTTTGCATCTCTTACACATGTGGAACTTGCAAGGTCCAAAAACGGTTCCTAGTTAAAAAGTGAAGCTCTTCCTGGTTTCCCATGGGTGGATAATTGATATCTCCAGCTCGGTACAGTGTTAACAGATCTAAAGCAGAAAGTCCAGACTATCAGTTGGTTTGGAAGACAAATTATGGTGTAAAATATTTCTAGATGGAGTCAGAAGAAGAAGAGGTTTGAAATAGGCTTCCACGTCAACTGTACCATGAAAGGTCATTACACTGCTGGCGGTATGATTCTCATCCTGCCCATTACTGGAGATGGGCAAATAACTCTCAAATTGAGTAAGTACGTTTTGATTATTTTAGCAATGACAGTTGAAGTTCCATGTCTTATTTTTTACATTCCATGTCTTATTTTTTTACATTGCACACTTTTATCCAAGGCCGAAATACCATTACTTTAATAACATTCAATGGGTTAGACATATATGGTCGCTGCAAATATCCGTGCGTACACTCAGCGGGGCCACTGAAAACCAGCGTCAAAATATATCAGATCTAGGCATAAGGCATGAGTGTGGTCAATTTTATTGTGAGCATCTATCTAGGTGATTGGTTACTTATTTGTTTATTTGTTATTTAGGGCGCCATCCGTTTTGAGTCAAAACTGATATTTAACGCGCTCACGTCGCGTACGCTCATACAATTGGTCAATTCGGAACGCGTTGTGAGACATCACTTTTGACTCAAAACGGACCGCGCCCAAAATTTAATTCGTTTGTTAGAAATCCTGAAAGCAGCAAAACTCGCTCTTACTGTAGGTACATTTGCATGTTAAATATCATGTTATCAATGTTATCATTTTCCTAGAAGAAATACGTGGAATTTATTAAGCACCAAGCAAATAGGCAAAGAGAAACGTTTTTGAACATTGTTTTTAGTTCGAATTATATTATAAATGTGCATATTTGCGCTTGAACAAAATGAAATTGCTTGCTTCAGTAAATTGTGTATTTTCGATTTGTAGGTACCATTGAAAACTGTAAGGTAAACGCTATATGTTCAGTTCTAAAAGAATCCAATTTATATTTCTTATATTTAATATGTTTGTTTCAGAAAATGTGGTGGTTAAATTGAACGTAGACTACGAAGTTGGAAAAGATGAAGATGGCAAAGAAATTATCGTACCTCAAAAATACGATTTTGATTTTGAAGTTAAAGATGGCGCTCACTTTACGATGACTAACCTTTTCAATGGGAATAAGGAATTAAGTAAGTAACTAGACACTACGTAACTCTTATAAACATGGAGTGTGTTCACATAATACACTTTTCTGCTTAAATAGGCACAGTTACTATAACTGAGAAGAAAGTGATCAAAAGTGTGTAGAAGCCCATTTGTAGGTTCACACTGGCATTTGCACAGTTGCATTACACTAGCTTGTTAGATGCCTATCGTTTCGTAGGCTGATGTAAGGGTCTTCTTGACTTGTTATTGTGGCCTCTATTTTGACTTTGAAAAATAACCTATTACAATGACCTCATTGCATATCAATGTATTCATAAGAAAAACTAAGCTCACTCACTGACTAATTCTCAAATAAAATAATAATAAAGGTCACTAGTCAAAAACACAGATCATGATCATGATAAAATAAATGGCAATTCAATAAAATTACGCAACAAATGGAAACGAAAAACTATAATTTGAATATAATGAAGTTTAAAAATTTAACTCAACTTAAAATTAAGTACACCCTTACGCCACTTTCCTCCTGCAGTATTCTAAAAATCTTCCAAACCATGAAATCGATGTTTGTTTGTTGCTTTTCATCTTAATACAACTACCTACCAAAATATAAATATTTCCTATCAGACAAAAGCGGGCCATTGTCCGACCGGGCATGTAGGGCTTTGATCGCGCCCTAACGACCGCTAATGGCATTCCGCCTGCAAATGACGGGGGCAAATGATTACTCTATAGTGTCTCCAGTCTCTAGTGGGCTGACAACGAGCTTGATTGTCCACGTCAAGAAAAAGCCGAAATAGAAATCATATTCTCTTTCTATGACAACGTAATTGGAAATCTTTTGTAGTTTCGCGGCTCGGTCGTCGTATGTTATTGTAATGTTAAATGACAATGCCTAAGCTACGAAGGAATACAGTGTATCACTGTACTTTTTTTTTTGTTTTTTTTTTGTGTTGTGCTAGTTCTAAATCAAAATACAATATGACATGTCCTGTCACCTTGGTCTGCTGGAAGAAATCTCTTTTTAGAGATAAGCTCACCTGTATTTTTACTGTCCTAAATATTGTCTTTTTCTTTACAAACAAATAAATAAATAGATAAATGTGATGTAATTTACCTGTTAAGTTTTCATGTTTCAAAACTCTTCTATTGAAATATCTGTTGACTCTGTTTGTTAGTTGCTTTTCATCTGACTTAATCTTAATACAACTACCAAAATAATAAATATTTCCTATCAAACAAATGCGGGCCATTGTCCGACCGGGCATGTAGGGCTTTGATCGCGCCCTAACGACCGCTAATGGCATTCCGCCTGCAAATGACGGGGGCAAATGATTACTCTATAGTGTCTCCAGTCTCTAGTGGGCTGACAACGAGCTTGATTGTCCATGTCAAGAAAAAGCCGAAAAAGAAATCGTATTCTCTTTCTACAATAACGTTATTGGAAATCTTTTGTAGTTTCGCGATTTATTTGTCGAACGTTATTGTGATGTAATAATTATTCCTACGCTACGAACGAATACAGTGTATCACTGCCGCGAGGACCTGTGGTAAGGGCAGCATTGCCTTACGATCATTCGTGAGCGAGCATGGCTAAATGTACTTATTATGACTTTATTTTTATTTTCGTAATGGCTTTTTTTGTTTTGTGCCAGTTCTAAATTAAAATACAATGTGATGTTATTTACCTCTTTAGTCCTCATGTTTGAGTTTTAATAAAAAAATCGGTTCATTTTCAAATCACATTGCTGGGCGAAGAGCATTTATAGTATTTTTTATTAAAATGCATTTTTATAGTACACTCAATGATGTTTGATTTTTATGCTTTGCATATCGTCATTATACATTTAATTGCTTATACTATACATACTAAAACATACTTATATATAGAAAAAGAAGATTTTTCCTACATAGTTCAGAACAATGGCAATGAAATTGAAGATATTTCTATTTTTTCCCATTGTGAACGGCAGTAAAATGATTTTTCAGTCAAGCCACGTTCGCGCCTTCCTAACACATTTTCGTTGAAGGTTTTATTGAAATTCTTGTGAATGTTATAAGGACCTATTTGCATCGATCGCGTCGGTGCACTATTTGTATAGGAGGCCGCAGGTCAAGTGTGTACACTTTCACAGTTTGTATCATCTTATATTAACGTATTTTTTTACTTTTATTTTACGTTCGAAGTGTGGCGCGCTGCACAAATAAAATAAAGAAGTGTGGTAGTTTTACTTCATAAAAATAAAACTACGGCGAGTTTACATTTGGATTTTTCTAAAAAGAGTTGACTTAGTGACAAGCTTTCACTAGACACAGTACATAATAACAGTGAACAAACAGTAGTACAGGCACTAAACAGTGCCTCTTTCCCCAAACTAAGCAAATTGAATGCTTGTGTTGAATGGGATACTAGGCGACGGATAAACATACTTATATTTTTTTGTAAATACCTACACACTTAACAAAAAAATACTATATGTAGAAAACACCCACACCAGTTAGTACAGACCTACATGTTCAGGCACACGCATGTTTGTACTGTGCACTAATTGAACCCGCGACCTTTGGTGTAGTAGCCAACTTCTTAACCATTACCACAAACCGGTCGTCTAAATAAAATATTCCAGAAGATAATTTAAGTAGTAGGTATCTCAGTGCAAAAAATTCTAAGTAGTATATAGGTATATGACTCAAAGTACATAAATAATAGTTTGACTAATAACATAAGTGCATAATGGCAAATAATTTGTTACAGAGGTAATGACAGAGTAAAATCATGCTACTTTTCTCATGCCAATTATTCATAATTGTCACACCTAACCTATGAATTGCTTAGCAAAATCCGTATCGCGAAGCGCATTTAGAAAACTTGTCCTACCCTCTTATTTATAAAACTCAAACAGTTCTACAATCCCAAATTGAAAAAATAAATAAAACACCCTGTACAATATTCCACACAGCGCCACCTAGCCCCAAAGTAAGCTAATTAAAGCGTGTGATATGGGATACTAGGCAGCAGAGTAGAGTCACTTTGTTCATTTAGATGTTTTGATTTTTGTCTTGTCGTGTCATAAATGCTTGTTATGAGTTTACATGAATAAATGATTTTTCTATTCTTTTATATTTACTTCTGTAAATACATACATGAAATAGTACAGGAAACACCCAGACCAACACAAACATACACGTTCATACACACAAAATGTTTGTAACATACTATGCGGGGACCGAACCCACTACACCTGGTGTAGTAGCCAACTTCCCACAACACTAAATAGTTCGTCAAATAAACTGTTTTCTTCTATTTCCTAGGTGACACGATGCACACATTCTTGAACGAGAACTGGAGGCAAATCTCTGTGGAATTCGGGAGACCACTCATGGCTTCGGCAGCGGACAAAATATTCAAGAGTGTGAAGAACTTCTTCAAACACAACCCAATTGACGCGATAACTGCCTAAGTTACAGTCACAGTAATGATATTGTAAATTAAATACGTAAATTGTTGAATATGAAGAGTTTTATTACTACCATTAACACCTTTATTGAATTTCACTAAAAAATTGCCCACGGAAGTTCCGTGAAATTGCCTAGCTACAGAAAAAAAAAAGAAATGTGTTTTTATTATTATGATTATTATGATTATTATTAACCAAAACAAAACAAACACAACAAGATTCTATGATTCCCACACCTAGGCTAAGCCTGTCCCGTAGGGGTAAAGTTCTTTGCATTATGGCAAATATTTTTATTATCTCACCTCATCTCACACATTTCGGTGTCTGACTGTCTGTCTCGTTTACGCTCTTGTGAATAAACAAACTTTGTCAAACTGACATTTGAAACTGAAATAAAGGTATTTTCGTATACAAAACATGTGTACCTTCATCTCAAAATTAGAAGAATATTTCAAAATTAGTTAATTAATTAAATTTTAATTTAATTATTTCCTTTAGTTTTGCATACATTTGATGGACTCGACACACACAGTGGCCTTGGACACAAAATGCCGCCACACATCACGAGCGTGATTTTTCATACTTATGGTAGGTACTGCAAGCATTGCTTAAAAAAGCTAGAGCCAAGCGCAAGTGTCGACCACAAGCCACAAGGGGCTTTCGCGCACTTCAGCTACCTTTGCAGCCGCTTCTGACTTCTTGTGGCGGTTTATGGTTGTGGCTTGTGATTCGTGTGTGTGGGACGCTAACGTTTATAAACTGCAGATGCCTTTTATAGACGGTCTCATAAAATTTGCCTGGGACGACATGACAATACATGATAGTAGACATCGGACTTATGATTAGGTGCAGTAAAACAACAGGTTTTTTGGCAGGAAACCTGTTTTTAATTTATTTTCATTACTGGTGCAATTAAAAGTTCTACTATTAGTTATCAGTCGTTGTTTTAAAATTTGTTCAATTTAAATCAGTTTCATTTAACGGATGCGTGGAATAATGAATATCGGTTTAATTTAATCAATCAAGTTTACCTATATGGTTTCATTGGAAAACAATATTGAATGGTTTCGTTTTATCTGCTTCAATTTCCTATTAATGAATGCAATTATTGAATCGCATCTTCATAATTGCCTATTTTCCATGTATCGTGACCATTTTATATTTGTGGTTTGAGCACTCTGGCTCGATGCCATGCTTCCTGCGGTCCTGAGTTCAAATCGGACTAAAAGAACCTATTTCGTATTAACTTCATGAACTTTTCTTTGGTGATGAGTGATAACAAACACAAGCAAAAGCCCAAGTTAGTTTAGCTGTGCTGTGATAGTGTTTTTTCCAAATGAAACGTTTATGGTAAACATATGACATTTCATGTTTATGAATGATATTGATTATTATTTAAATGGTTTATCTTTGTCTCAAATTTTAATGTTTCAAGATAAATTCGCTATCGCCGCGAAAAGCTATAAGGTCAGACCGATGCCTGTTTCAAGCAGGGTTTTTTCAAATTGAAAAAGATACAAAATAGACTAAACCATAAACCGTAATTATTATTATTCGACATTTAGACGTACACAATTATTACCAAACTTTTCTTTAAATCGCAGTCTTCTCACCCCACTTCCGTGTACATACGCTGAGTTCGATAGCGAAGCGCTGGTTTTTTTGTTTACTACCTACTTACTTAGAAGACTTGTGACTTAGAAGAAAAAAAACGTATACAATTTACTTCAATTTGAATACCCTAACAACACAACCGTTCCAATGTATTATAAAGAGAATCAAGACAAATTTCACCAAAAAGATGATTTCGAATTCATGAAACAAACCAACGAAAATCCCGGTTTACCGAACTGATTAAAAGCTGCAGTTAATATTTGTGAACGAATGAGCGAAAAACTATCAGCCTCCAATCAAGGTGTGTGTAAATGAAATCGCCGCCGACCGCGCGTCAAACAAGAGAATTAAATAAAAATATTGTTACGAACGCGAGCGGTGTTATCTTTTTAGGGTTCCGTACCTAAAAGGTCGGTTGTGCCGTGTAGTGCCGGCACGTAAAAAGAATAGCACTTGTCGTTGGTGTGGTAAAAGGGAAAATTGCCACCAGGAGATGAGCAGCAGCGTCTCTACACAGCAGGCCATACTGCGATCGATCGCCAACCCGCCTGCCAAGCGTGGCGATTATGGTAGTCCCATCCCTCAAAATTAAAGGACAACCAAGAAAACGGCCAACAGTCTCCGGCGGCCTCCTTATTCCTGGCTACGGCAGCGGTTATGGTGTGAAAACAGAACCCTTACTAAGCCTCCGCCGTCTGTCTGTCTGTCCGCCCTGGCTGACTGTCTGTCACCAGGCTGTATCTACTAAATCGTGATAGCTGGAAACCGGAAATTTTCACTAGTTATGTATATCCGTTGCCGCTATAACAAAGTGAAAATATTAAAGACAATGTAGTGTAATATAATGTAGTTGTATATTACCTTTCTAAATAAAACAATAAATGAGAATAAAGTTAATAACAAATGGTGGTTTTCATACAAAAACCGTAAGTTTTTACTTGATAATGGTACGGAACCCTTCGGAGTCCGACTCGCACTTGGTAATTTTTTTTATATTTTCGCAATTTGCGGATTTATTGTTTTCGTGGAAAATGACGGGTGATAGTTTTTGAAAACGGATTACCTTTATTCATATTCAGATGCGTTCATTTGCTGCATTGCGGCGTGAAACTCTATTCGAACGAGGTTTCATTTGTTTTTATTTTAAAACAAAACATTCGGTGGTTTGGTAGCTATTACAGGGTGTTGATTACAGAACCTGCATTTGCTAGGTTTCAAACCCGGCAAACGCATTTTAATGTGCTGTTTCAGTGAATTGGTATGAAACGATTAAAAAAAATTACAACTTTGTCCGTGCCACGGCCAAGAAATACGAGTATGTAATCGGGTTTTTTGCAATTTAATGTTATTGTTCAATTTGTGAAAAATGCATCGAGAGAGATTCAAAAGCTATGTCAATCATACAAAGTTTCGAAAAAGACCGTATGAAAGTGAAAATATGTATTCAGTAAAGTGTGATTTGTAATATCTCCTTGAATGCTTTTAAAATCGTTTTGTATATATATCTTTCAGCTATTTCGAACTTATTGGTTTCATTGTGAAAAATGCTGATCGCACATTGACAGATGGAATTAGAGGCTAAAGGTCATAGCTCATTAGGCCAGCACGGTACAGCACTGCATGGTTCCGACCCAGCAATTATCTTGACATTCAAATTTGAACTTTAAATTGTGAGTTGTATAATATATTTTTCAGTGATAGTATGAGAAATCCAACGGCGAGCTGTCAGCACGCTCGCTACGCCCACTCAACTCGCAGCTCGCGTCCGTACAACATCATCATCGTCGTCAGCCACATGTAGTCCACTGCTGAACCTAGACATCCCCCATAAATTTCCAGAGCGGCCAGTTGTAGGCGGCCTGCATCCATCGAAACCCTGCAATCTTTATGAGGTCATCTGTCTACCTTGCGACTGGGCGTCTCACCTTGCGCTTGGCCTCAAATGGTCTCCACTCGAGGGTTTTCCGGTCCCAACGGCCATTAGTCCTTCGTATGTGTGTCCTGCACACTGCTACTTCAACCTGCTAACACGCTGGGCTACGTCGGCGACCTTAGTTCCCCTACGAATTTCATCATTTCTGATTCGATCTGAAACACCGAGCATAGCCCTCTCCATAGCCGGTTGGGTGACCCTGAACTTTCATAAGAGGCCCATAGTGAGTGACCACGTCTGAACTTAAGGTTCAAATTTGAATGACAAGATAATTGCCATGTCGGAGCCTTGCAGTTACGAGTTACTACAGTGCTATGAGCTTTACTTGTTCGATACAGCTGGCTCATTAGTTAAAGGCTTAGAGGCTTATCGTTCGACGGTTCATGAGTTAACTGACGTCGAGTATTGGCTCAAGTTTTCAAAGGATGATCTTTCTTTCATTAGGATTGATTCTTTGTTGCCTTTTGCGTATAGGAACTGTACTACAGTTAATGGCTCGTAGAAACCGCCATTTCTTTGAGCTTAAAGAAAATCAATCGGCGAATAGCACAAATTAATATTTTTGGCTTGTGCTGATCGTGGATTATGAATGCCAAAAATATTAATTTGTTCTATTCGCGGCTATGGATTTTTTGCTATTTGCGATTGGGCTGTTCAAAACTGTGCTCTAAGAGGATTACGTCTTTTGTAGGACGTCGTTGGACTTTAGACAAACGCGTGAGTTAAGGGCCTTCTTAAAATGAACGGCACCATCAATCCGCTACTAGTAATGCGTGAGCATACTTTTTTCAGCAGTTTTTATGATAATTGGATGATGTCTCCGATAATTTACGAGCAGCGCGCTTACTGAATCCGGTAACGAGTTCAATCCAATCTGAATCTTAATCGGATTTCTAACAGAAAGTCAAAAAACATTCCCTTAGGAATCGGAATAGGAAATGCGTTAATACTACAGTCCGTTCGTGTTGCGAATGCAGTAATTTCATACTTTTCCTCCGATCTAGCACGCCCCCTAACCAATTAAATCGTTCCTAATTAGAAAGTCAAGTCCACAGAGCCGCTTCAACTATAATCAACAACTCTGAAGTTTGATGGTAGTAAACATAGTAGCCTTTACTTTACATTTTAATCATTCATTCATTATAAGAATATGGTGTACGACCATTAAAAAAATCTTAGTTTGCGTCCATGAACATAACTTTAGTAGTTTTTTTTCAGTATAGAAATATCTATACTAAAAAAAACTTAATCATAAAATTAAAGATCATTGGACATCATTACCCACAGTGCCGTCTAGACCCAAACTCGTCTAGGTCTAGGTGTTAGCTAAGCTTATACTATTTGTTCCCGGAAAGTTTGGTGTATATGCCAACTTATAACCATCACACCACACCAAATCGATCGTCAAATATCCGACAGTTGACTGAATTTTCATTAGCGGAATTGCCCTATGTCTTACAATTCAGTCTAAATTGAATTAGCTCCTCAGATACCTGCAGCATTGGATTGCTAAACAACTTCATCCAGTTTCAGATATTTGTTCAGTAGTTCGACTTGTTCAATTGCCTGCGTCAGGGCTGCCACCGGAAACTGTGTCGATCGCGCTGAATGGAAGCAATTTAACTGGTTTGAAACATATGAGAAAACTAAGTAGAATTTACAGTTGAGGAGACCTTGTGAGGCTGTTTCGTTCTCGTAAGTTTTAACTCATGGGAAATAGTACAATATTTGGATGTCATTATTTTCAAAGATGATGTATTTATAACAGGCTACCCATTTCCAGTCATTCTTCCTTGCTTGGATACAAAGCAATGTAATTTGGTGTCAGGAAAAAAAAGAGAAATTGGGAAGACTAATGGGCTGTTGATTGTACATGCTTATCCTAATTTGTAACCTGAACTTTCCTATTAAGATATAGGTACTCGTTAATTTAATTAGGTGCACAGAAAATGACAGATTTAACAGAATAAGGACAGAAAATATAGATTTTTCTAAGAAGATAAATATTCTTACAAATGAATAATTTCTGCATTAAAAATGTGGCTGAATTAGAATAAGTTATTAGTTTGAGAAACGTTATGGGGAAGGATAAGGAAATTTGGCAGTTCTTGAACAAGTACAAAACGCGTTAGAAGACCTCTATGAGGGGCTTATCATACATGTGCGGATTCAAGTGATCGTGGGTAGTGGATTATTTATTTAAAGGTTCATGTCGTCAGTAACGAATTTAATGATGATAATGAAAAATTTAGTTACTCAGCTTTGGTTGAAAAAAAATTGTTCTTGTGGTTTTTAAAACAAATTTGGGTGAAATCGATATAAAGTTAACTATAGGTGCATTTAAACCCAGTTCAGAAGTCAATAAATATTTTAAGTGTACTAGACATAATTTGAAAAAAAAAAGAATAAACTGCAGATGACAGGATTAAAGGATTTGCAAATAAAGTATCTTCAAATTTGTCAACCCTGTTCAGCAAGGTGTATCACACCCAAAACAGAATCAGACGGACTATGCAAATTAGGGGTCCGTTGTCTGATCAATGTCATACATTAGCAATTCAAAGTGGAACATTTATTTGAGTTTGATGTAGGGCTTGAGTTGTCACTAAGTTACCAAGTCAGTAATTTTAAACCGTCTTTCTATTATCAGCAAGCCAGTTCATCTAAATTTCTAACTTTTTTGAAATTGTGCATTTATAAAATTTAACTAAGTAGTTGTAGCCAGTTGTAGCCTTTGCGTGAATTAGGAAATAATCTGTAAACATTTTATTATAATTACTTTGTTTAGTAAAGTGTAATATCTTATCTTAACTTATGGTTGAATTTACAGTCTTTGACAACCCTACCAAAATCTTGAGTGTTGCTGACAGTTCACATGTTTCTTTCCGTTTTGATAGAACAAACTTCTAATATTGAACGCTTCTATGGACATTCAAGTTACTTACAAATGCATAGGTATTCTATGTATTCGTATTTCGTACTGATTCAACCCGAAGTACAGTCGATAAATTTTGTTCCGTTTTTGGTTTTGTCGAAGAATGCATTGAGTCTTTCTGTTAGACAAAGATTATTGATAATAGAAATACTTGAAAAAGGACTCCTAGATTACCGGCATTCCTCAATACCTAGTTATTATACAAACCCGAGTTTTCTTTTGAAATCCAGCCCGACTCTCGGTAAAATACAAAATTTAAGATTTTTTAAATAATAAACTCTAAGAGAATACCTAAAGCGATAATAGCAAATTTAAAAACAAGAACTTAAATACGAGTACAAGCAACTAGACAGAACTCCAAATTGAACTCAGTTCTCTGGTGGCCGAATGTGCGGGAACAATGCAACAATCGGAAGCAAACTCGGCCCGTTTCAATTAGCGAACAACCGCACAGTTGCAAAGCACTCGTCTTTACTTCTTGCCGAATTAATTGAGTAGTACTTAGCTGAGTATTGTGAAGGGTAATAATTCACACTTTTGTGTACGGCGGTATAGATATCGAGCACCTAATAAAGCAATGCCAGAATGTCATATCTCTCCGAAATACCACCGCTGGGAGACCATCTCATTTTTTTTTATATTAGTTATGCATTAGACTGCATTATATTAGTTATGTTTTATTTGAATAACCTTAGTGCAACGAGTGCCGGTCTTCACTGGCCCTCAGTAAGCAGAGGACGGCGAGGTGAAGCGTCATCATCACACCTAAAGCTGTCTCTTTCAGTTCTAAAACAATTTACCAGTGATATTATCATTAAAAAGGGGTAGATACGATATGTCACTACTGATGCGAAGTCAAAAATTGACCACTGTACCTACATATGGTGCTGTAAACGTGTGAACAAGATATTATGATAATTTACTAGCGCGTAAACAAGACAGATATACAGTCATGTTGCGTAGTGTCGTCTCAAACTGTCAACACTGTCAATGCTTCGCTCAGGTGCACTAAAGTTCTGATTTCGGGTGGCACATTTTTAGCGCAAGCAAGCTACTTACCTCTTTTTTAGAATCAGAATCAGAAATATCTTTATTTAAATAGACCTGTTACAAGTGCTTTCAAATCGTCAAAAACTTAATCAAACAAACAAAAATACACTTAATAATAGACTTAAATACTATAATAGAAATAATAAATAAATACACAGTATACAAACATAATGTGACTCAACCACCGGTGTCGGAAAGTTGTTTCTGTACTGAGAAGAACCGGCAAGAAACTCAGCAGTTACTCTTTTCAATATGTTCTGTACAATAATCCGTTAGTAAATTACAATATTTATTATAATATCATTGCAATTTACAACCTTCAGTGACGCTTATGATGCGGAGGTTAAAGACATACATCCAACACATAAGTCTAATATCAATAACCATATTATTCTACTCTCAGCAATGTAGCGGCTAGATTACGAAAGCACATTCAGATTTAATTTAACCAATATTACCGCGAATTGTACAAACCTTGCCCCAAATGCTTCTAAAAGCAACAAGACGTTATAGAACAAGTCAATTTAAAGTTATTCCTTCGCTTACTCCACGCTATATTAGCATGTCTATGGGTGTAAGCTACTCACAAGTAGGGTTGTGTCTTTATGGAAATAGCACAACATTTTTTAATATTATTGCTATTTGCAAACATTAACCGCGCTCTGCCTCACCTCAACTATGGGGAGGAACGAGCTGTACCTACTTCAACAAGTGGGCTTAGTGCGGATTGTTGGAGGGGTGTAAGGTTAGTGAACAACCTTAATGTCAGATGTTATCGAGCCACCCGAAGGCCTCTAACTAGGCGTAACGACTGACATCTAGCAACGTCAACCGCGACCAACTGCTTAACGTGCCCTCCGAAGCACGGAGATGCCCGAAATACACATCACTAAATTTCGGTCGGGCTGGTCACCTATCCCTTTTCCGACCCGGCGTGTGTTGCTTTACGACAGCAATCTTCGCCAATCACTGTCACTCCTAACAGAAACGATATCTGTAAATGAAGTAGATACAGAGGCGCTCACATCAACAACATAGGGGCACCTTATACCGCGGACATAAAACGCATTTTGCAACGGTTTTGTAAAGGTTAATGTGAACGCCTCTGTACTTACTTCTGGGTTCTTGATACTCCTTAAAGTCACCCCTCACTAGTTATTAGTGGAAGTTTAAAGTCACAAATGGCGTTGAGAACTTTGCATCTGCAAGCAGTTGGCTTCAAAAACGTTTGCAGTATTAATTACAATGAGAGTGATACAGTTTACTTGCTTTTAGGTCTAATTGACCCTTAATAAAATTAATTAATATCAAATTTTTTTATTATAGATTTTGCAGCTTCTGCTCTGATTGTACTAACTCTATTGTTTCCTTTTTATAAACCTGCTTTTAATCTGTAGGCCTAGTACGAACCGCTAATGTTTTGGTAATCGAAAAGTGAACGTGAGTTTTTTCAAAGCCATAGGAAAAGAAAACAGAAGAATCGTTTACTTTTCGATTACGTGAGCGGTTCATGATAAGCTTACTACTCGTTTTTAATAGATTTGTATATTTGTAATGTTAAGCTTCTGTAAGGTCAATAAAACTCTTGACTCTAGATTGTGCAAAAACTATCTATATGGAACCCCAAACGCGGATACAGGAATTATTTCAAGGATTTGCAACCGAAGGGTAATCCGACTACGAGGGAGGTCATTATCCCAGCAAACAGAAAGTTTATGTGGCAAATAATATGAAATAGATAGGGCCATTCGTTATTGGTGACACAAATAAAATACATATGTGCGAAATGCGATGTCAGGGACAGTAAAACTGGGTGTTTAATGTTACAGAAAATGGTCGTGGCATGAACATTGGGGCTGAAACTATAAATAATATCTGCTTTACTATCATTCTTGGACGATACGGTTGTTATAACAAACACCCTGATTTGGAAGTTTTTATTTTATTTGAATTTGATTTCGTGAATTTGAAATGGATTCGATTCTCGCGATAATTATTTGAAATTTTGTATCTGCAACTAATAGTCTCAAAAGCGGGATAGGGAGGAAAGGACGCTATTGTTGTTGTTCAACAATTGATTTTATGAATAGATCATCGATAGGCTATCGATAATAGTGGCTTATCGAGCTTCAAACCTATTACAGACTGTAGGCACTCTAACAAAATCTGCTCGAATAACTGCCTAGTCACTGGCGGTTCTAGAGCTTTTGAATAAACTGTCCAGTAACGCAGAAGTGGAGAATGTTAACAGCACCACTTCGGCTACCCACTGTAAGTTTTGTCTCTGTTATTCTTATTTCTTATTCTTTAAGCTTTCCCAACGTCTCTGTCCTGAGCCAAAATCTGCTCACTCCCGGAATAACAGGATATATCATCGCTACATCGTTTCCGAGGTCTTCCTCTCCGGCGATGGCCATCTGTGGGTTGCCAAAAGGTGGTCATTTGAGCCCATTTATTGGAATGCATTCTGCAAACGTGACCTGCCCAGTGACATATTTTTAAGTGAAGTTAATATTTGTACGTTTAACGTGAAGACATTTTAATTAGGTAAAATGTATACTTTTACTGCTGCTTACAGCAGTAATAGAAGTTTTACAACAACACAAGAAATCCTAAATGTATTAACATTTGCAAGTAAGTTCGCAAAGCAAGGACGCCGTAATCGCTAAACTAATGCTGCAGCACCGAATTAACTTTTATAAATGAGGGGTATATGCATAGTCCGTGCATCGATTTGCACTTTATCAGTTAAACACAATACGATCGTGTTGCCAAGCGATGTTAGGGTCTGAATGTTATTGGCTTGGCAACCGGCCATGGCCGACGGTGACTTGCGTAATAACGTCTTGGCTACGAGTTTGATAGGTCAGATAAACTGTGGTTATTACTTATTGACAAGGCGTTAAGGATTGGGTGGGAAATTAGGTTACATGACTTTTGCGTCTAGACACAGGATCAACTATTTGGGCGGTTCAAGTTCATGGAATGAATTTCGAAGAATGTTTACCAAGCCATTGATTTAAACAAAATATCAATGCAAAAAAGTAAAAAGTAATTGATCTCACTGCTGATTAAAGACTTAGTTACAATTTGACGTCTGTTTTTATGTAATAGTTAAGAAGTTCACAACTACACAAGTGATTGCGGGTTCGATTTCCGCACAGTACCAATATTTGTGTGCATGATCTGTTTGTATTAGTCTGGGTGTTATATTCATTTTACATTAAGAAAACAATTAAGTTGGTTATCAGTTCAAAAGTAGCCCATTATTTAAGGTTTGCTTAGTTTGGTGCTGTCTTTCATATAAAACCACGATGTGTTGCACGCGAAAGAATTTGAAATACGGTTTTTCCGACCTAAAAATCAAGTGAACTGTGGCAGTAAAAACCCCCGCAAGTCGACCCATTAAAAGTGAAATAACAACAGATGGTGGTATCCTACCCTTGTTACGGGTATTCAAAATTAAAATTTCCAGCGTTAGCGAACGAAATGCGAGTTTTAAAACAATATTTTTCACGTTTTGCGAGCTTGCATCTATTCAAACGCGTGCAAGTCATTTTATGCTGCACTAAGGGTTTCTTTCCGGTAATATTATTTTGAAAAGATGTATGTAGATTTTATGAACACCACTTGTTTATTACAGAATTTAAAATGCATGCCTTTTTATAATTTTTCGCTACCTTACCTCATAAATCTTCTTGATCGTAGGTATGTTGCCAACATCTTTTCATCTTAAAAAACTGGTTATTTATCAAAATCTGTATTTATGAAGTTTATTTCTATACAAAAGCATTATGCTTAAAGCGGAAAAAACGTTAGTAAAAATCAGAGAATTACTGTGAACTATTCTCAGGAACACAGTGTGTTTATTTAGGTATCTAATCAACAGCCTGGTGATCATTTCAGTAGCCTTCAAACAAAAGCCACCCCTTTTTTACTCGTTTTTAACTAAAGTTTAGGTATATTTTTTGGAAGTACAAGCCATATGAATAAAAAAGCTGTTTATCATGCATGCACGCAAATAAGACGACTCGTTACTTTCACTCGTGTCATTTCAGAAGGGTCGTAAATTTGTGATACCTACGAGATTCAAGTGTCTTAAGCCGCGTACATATGGCAGTAAAAATATAAAACGTACTTACATTCGAAGAGCTTGCAGAGGTTTCCAACTCCTGTTACATATTTCAGCCAAATATTTTTGTTCTTATGAGAGTAACCTCCGAAATAACAAACGCATATCAACGTTGAGCGTCCCTCAGAAGTATACCTGTCCCTTTCAGTTCAATTGACATTTTACGGGACGGCATGAGCGTGAGCGCGTGCTTAGCATTAGACGAAACGAAACTATGCAAAATCAGTCAATACAGCGGTAAGAGCGGACTTGCAGGTATTAGAAAATTTGCGGCTCAGACAACATATTGGTGGAAAAGTGGTACTTAATACCTTTGATTGTTTTCGGAAAACTTTGATTGTTTTCGGAATATAGCTTAAGTGTAGCCAGCAATATCCTGGACATATGAGATAATTACTGAACTGTGATCTCTAATGAAAGAAAGAAAGAAAGAAAGAAAGAAAAACTGTTACTTGGCCCACACATGGCAAAAAACAAAAAAAGATGACAAATAACAATAAAAAAAAAAAGAAGAAATAAGCAAGGTATCAAACGGCCTACTTTCCATGGCCTAACCCCATAGTGTCGCTAAAAACTATTTTCTAAAATATAAAAGGATTTGCCTATGTTTGTTGAAGCCAACTAATTTTTGTCAGTGTGCCTTTTTTAGTTTTACGCCTAGAGAGTTGTTGTTTGTAGGCTCACAGACTTAAAAAGTTCAGTAATATTTTTTCTTTCTTTCTTTCTTTCTTCGCTTCGTTGCTGCAGTTAGCTTAATATTCCAACATAGCAAGAACTATTGTCTATCAAAGAAGTCAGATAGAAGCCATGTTAGCAACTATTGAGTGACAGTGAATGTAATAAAATTCCTCGCATTGTGAAGGGAGCCTTACTCGCGCGTTTGACGAGAAAAGCAGATTGCTGTCAATAGGTCGTCTCATTTGGCATTACAGTCAACTCCAGGCTTCTATTTGCTTTTTACTTGCCTTATCTTCGAAGTATTCATTTATAAATACTTATTGTCAGGTATGCAAGCAGTCCACGAGACATTGGGCAGGTATACACATGTGTGCAGGTATGTATGGCGCCAAGAACAGAGGTACGGCATTTTTGGAGAAAAGTTTTGGAATTTGCATTTTATGGTGAGATGTCAAGTCGCAGCCGTCTCCTGGGAGTGGTGATGATGATGATACATTTTTCATATTATTGTGTCCCACTGCGAAGTCCCGCCCTTAATTTCTTGCCACGTCCGCTATGATGCCTGAAATTGTAACTCAAGTTTTGACTTAGATTAAAGGATATGTACAACTTTTAAGTAAGTGACTCTGCTTGAAATTATTTCTATTCTGCAGTATGCACTTATCCTACTATGACAAAGATACATTTGTATTATCCTAGTTATTTATCAAACAATAATTATAAAGTTTTTCGTAGACAGCTATAACATCTTATGGTTTCATAGCACGTTATGAAAGGTTGTTAGTTACCGCTGCAATAAATTTCTCTCGTCTCGAAGACATCGAGGACATGCCACAGCATCTTGAGCGGTTTTTAAAACACGAGTTAAAGTCACATTATACCTACTTTTAGTTTTCATCAGTTTCAATATTCTAGCTTTATAAACAAACAAACAATTATCCTGAATACTGAGCGTTGTACTTGAATAATTTAATTATCAACTATTCGTTTAAGTCCATGGAAGGTTCTTAGAAAACGAAAAAACGGAAACTGAACTTTCTGGAAAACGGATGAATCCTATTTATCAATGGACTGCTACAATCCGACTCTGTCTGAAGGATATCTTGTTTAAAATAATGAATAAAATGGGAACAAAAACTGAGATTATGAGACGGGTTTTTACGGGAGGTTTTGATCGACTCGAAATGCATTGCATTATTATTATTATGCATTATTTTATGTCGTGCTGTTACAGTTTCATTTTGTTAGTGCAAAAGACTTTGTCATTTGCTACCCTTGACGTCGACTGAACCTAGTTTTTACAATTGCATCAAAACGAGATGTGTGCTAAAAGATTAGTCGAAAAGGTATCATCGACACAACATTCCAAATTTAAAAAAAAATGAAGATGATAGTTTCGACCAATTTTGACTATGTTGGCCACTTCAACTCCTAGTTTGCTTAACCCTGGTGCACAGAAAGTATTATAACAATAACGGGAATATTCTTCGTGGGCTGAGAGGGATTTCAAGGTATTTTGCTCCACCACATCACCAGGCAGAATTCTCGTTTTTTCCTTGCTTTCTCTTTAACCCTTCATAAACATCATACTATACATCATAACCTATTATATACAGGAGCAGGTAACATGGTTTTAATGCTGTGAATGATGAGGTATAATTTACTCACAGTTGGGTTGTACAGTTTCTCTTAAGATTTGAATAGGCAATTGGTAAAGAAATTGCTGTTCTGTAATCGGTAGTTTTTCCAGTATTGCTATCAGTAAAACACATCGCCCCATCTCTAAGCTACAGAAATATCTGCACCTAAGCAAAACGGTACGATAGAGTCTTTCCGCTTCATTCAAATTCAAATTCGGCTTAAGGTAGCCTTATTCAGAATTGTAAACTAGTGTGTGCTGCCTTTAGTTACTACGACCTCGTTATAGCAAATTGTGGAGCGTTAGTGATGCGACTATCGGGGTATAGAAGTGTCCATTATCGTACAGTTTTTTAATATGTTACATTATTTTTCTTCTTCTTGCGTGATGTATTCTGAATGCTGAGTGTCGTGTTTTAGAACTTTTAGGTTTATTTTTCGCCACCTCTTTACGCGTTCTTCTTTCTGAAGTTCAAATGGTAATCTTTAAGTAGATCCACTCGGATGCTGTCAGATATGTTATTCTTCTTTGCTGCTATTAATTGTAATATAATTTATAATTATTATATATACTATTTACCCTATTTCAGGACCGATCGTTGTGGAGATCTTTGTGGGAGGCCTATGCCCAGCTATGGGCGTCGTTCGGCTGACATGATGATAATGATTTAACCTCCATTTACGCTCGAAGGATAAGAAATCTTAACTTGTAGTTATTTATATCTGATCTAGCTTGCAGTCCCGCGGAAATGTCAACCGTTGCAATACCTCGCTGGGCGCATTTCACATGAGTAAATAGTTTGAAAAATTATGACCTAATTTTGACAAATTGTTTATTAAAGAGGATTGTATTAACTCTTTATTCCAAACCTTAGCTCCCTTGAAAATTAGAAAGGCCTGTATAATTTTAGAAGTCAAACGAACCTACAAGTGTGCAGGAAACACGGTTATCTGGAATTGTCTCACACTGTAGATAACGGCAACTAAAACATGTCGAGTGTTCAAGAACTAGGTAGGAGTACAGTCAACCACCACACGGACTTGCACCGTCTGTGTGTTGTGTGCAATTTCTTAGCAATGGGAGCTCAGCATTCACCAGATACCTAGTTGCTTTAGCCACAGTATAAACCATACAGTAGGCTATCTAAGGCCGCCCGCCGAGTTATTAGCCTAGCGTGCACACAGACACGCGGCACAGCCCGTCCGCACTGACGCCTCCCTATGCCTCCCTATTTTATGCTAGCGTGTGCGTGAAATCGCGTGTGCGTGATATCGCAACACGGCGCGCGACGCGCACGCACACATTCAAACTGACAGTGGCGCATTTGTTTGTAGATGTTCTACTGGTTGGTTTATACTGTGCTTTAGCCGTCGACTGTTCGATAACTAAGCTGCGGATGTGTCGTGTGCTTCCTGCCGCCGACATCCGTCAAAGTAGCAACGGTTATAAGCGGTTTTATGCGGCTGTGTTTGAAGTTGAGGAATACTTTTACAAGGGAGTGACGCTTCAGTCCCTTTTATTGAAAATTGTGCAAGCTGAAGGCTCAGCTGATAAATAACAATTTAGGACGGCCTCTCGTATATCAGGCGTTTTTGAAAACCTAAAAAACATCGACTATTCCGAACCTAACACACTACGCATCATGTATTTAAATTTATCAGGGGTAGATTTACGATACTTTACTATGTGTAAGTATAGTGTGTCGTATTTTTGTCAATTGATAACACAAAACCCTAATAACTCGTTAACAAACTTATTACTCATAACTTTGATGAGTCGTAAAGTAGTGTTATTTTATCACATTAGAACAGGGTAGTTAAACAGGGTTTTAGCTAATAGGGCCAAAAGTATAACACTCCATAAATGTTTATCACGTCCTAACACTAACAGATTAAAGTAATTCAACAGTGGACAGTTTTTCGTCTTTGCATCAGTACCGACATAACCTTTCTACCTCTTTTTGGTTATATTTTAATGCGTAGATACTGCTAAGTTTCATCTCTTTGATTCCTATAGCTGTTGGCATTTACTGGTAAGTGACAAGACACGTCAATCACTAAATCAATGCTGCAGCGTTATTTTAGTTTTTGTGAATCAGTAAGTTAGTTAATGTGTAGGTAAGTTCAGTCAACGTCGCATGAGGCCATATCCTTATTTTATTTCGCTCTTGCCAAATAACAAATCTTCGCAACAAACAAAGTAAGAATGAGTACTTATCATAAACAGCAGATAAATTATCATCACTTAACAAAGGTAAAATTCCAATTAAGTAGAATTAATAGCATTCTCGAATGAAGTACGGAACGCAATAAAACAGAAACGTTAAAATAATTCATAGCATTAATCTCAACTAATTTTTCGCTCAGATTATTGAAGATAATACAATTTACCTACAGAAGTAAAATTACCAAGTAGCTAAATTGATTTGAGTAATTAATAATCGGAGTATCAAAAGATGTTACGTAAATTAATATTAAAATCATTCATAACTGGAGATTCGTTCAGTTTCTGCTAGCAACACTTTGGGATTTATTCATTTTAAGCAACGTCTTTTCAATTATGTAATAGATGATGTGATTGCTGTTGTAATTTAACCATGCCAGGTCGCGAATAGGATAGGTGACCACCCCAGCCGAAAGGACGTTACAAAGGTGTTACGTAACGTTCCGTTACTGGCATTTATTCAATTTCTTTTGCTGTTTGACTTGCCATTGAACCATTTTGTTAAAATCTAGTCTCTTGAAACATCGTAATCTAGTTAGAGATGCTTTAATAACAGTAAAATAAGAACAGCAAAACTTGTTAAAACAATACAACCTAGATGAAGGTTCAGTTTATAAAGAAATTAAAATAACACTGATGCATGAACAGGAACGTTCTTCACTTATCCGGTTTTCTGTTTAGCTTCATCATTATTTACGACGTTTTGATAATATACTGCCGGAAATTATTTAAAAAACAAATCCCTGTTCTACGAAATCCTATAAATAATGGATAAAATAGCCTCAAAGAAGCTCGGCGTGCTCAACAGATCGAGACGGTATTTCACACCGGCACACCGCCTGCAACTTTATAAGGCGCAGGTTCGGCCTCACATGGAATACTGTTCTCATCTTTGGGCAGGGGCTCCCCAGTACCAGCTTCTCCCTCTAGACCGCATTCAACGGAGAGCAGCTCGAGTTGTTGATTGCTGCGAGGTTTCGGATAGGCTTGACTCCCTGGCACTGCGTAGAGATGTAGCTTCGCTTTGCATTCTCTATCGCATTTATCATGGTGAGTGCTCCGAGGAACTGTTCGGGCTGATTCCCGCCACCTCTTTCCGCCATCGATCTACGCGACAACTCTACCACCCCCACTACCTCGACAGTTGGCAGAGCACTACTGTTCGTTTCAACAGAAACTTTCTGCCCCGAACCACGAAATTGTGGAATGAGTTGCCGCATGCGGTATTTCCGGACAAATACGACCTGGCCCCTATTCAATAAAGCTGACAATCCGACAATTCGACATATGTCGAGAAGTGACAATTCTACAATTTTTCTGTTTAATAAATCCGACAGGCGACTTAATTGTCATGGTGGAAAATTGACAAATATGTCGGATTGTCGCGACAATTCGACATATTTGCGTTCAATAAAACTTTTTACGCGACAGGTGACAGGTGACAATTTGTCGTGAAAAACTTGTCAAATCTGCTTTATTAAACACAAAATTGTCGCGACAATCCGACATATTTGTAGAATTGTCAAATAATTCTGACAGGTGCCTTTACCCTCTGTCGCGAAATCTTTTTTGAAGTTGTATGGTGTAAATAAGTGTTTTTTTTTCTTAATATTATAATATTTAGTTGGTACTGATACCAAGTCAGTTTACCAACAATCTAAGTGATAATTCCTTTGTTTGAAGTTGGTTATGTATACATATAAATAAATAAAATAAGAATTCCTGACTGATAGATAAACTAGTTAAAAAAACTAAACCTTATTAAACTTACCAAAGAGTATATTTTTATTTTATAAATTAGTCCCAAAATAGGTATTTTTGTTCATGTTTATTTTACATAAGAGTTGCACTAGAGACTGATTAATACTCATTGTAGCAAAACTAAATTACTACTTATCCCTAATTGGCTTCAACAATCAAAATTACCTGTTTGCAAACAGTTCAAAAGTCGACATATTTGTCACGACAATCCGACAATTGTCACTGACAATTGTCACCGACAATTGTAGAAAATAATTACTGTGGGTTTTTGACATATGTCGAGTTTTATTGAACGCTATTTTTCCTTACAAATTTGTCAGGATTTCACCTGTCGGTTTTCGACATATTTGTCAATTTTATTAAACAGCCTAAGCGCGACAATTCTACAATTATGTCACTTTTTGACATAATTGTCGGATTGTCAGCTTTATTGAATAGGGCCCTGCAGTCCTTCAAGGAAAGAGCGTACTCCCATCTAAAAGGCCGGCAACGCATTTTGTAGCCCCTCTGGTGTTGCAAATGTCCATGGGCGGCAGTATTCACTTTCCATCAGGTGATCTGTCTGCTCGTTTGCCCCCTATCCTATAAAAAAAAAAAAAAAAAAATAGAAATGTACTAATACCATTTTATGAAGTTATTATTAGTCTCACCGTGAACGTGGTTGGGTCGATTTTCGCCGATCTTCTTTGCACAACATTTTTTTTCTCAGTCTCAGTTTCTTGCAATGTTCAGTTATTGCAGGGCTCAATGTCTTTTAGCGATCTATTTTTAGGGAATCCTTCCGGAAGGCACGTTAAGCAGTTGGTACCGGCTGCGTTGCTAGATGTCGGAAGCCTTCTCGGAGGCCCTGTCGGAGGCCTTAGGGCGGCTTATAACATCCGACAGCAAGGTTTATCACTAATCTTACACCCTTCCCACAATCCGCACTGAGTGTGTTGGTATTTAGGATACTAAGATAAACAGCTACGACAAATAGACACAAACAAAGTTGAACTGTACGATTTTTTAACATTTTTGGCGTCATCAGCCAATATTAGCATAATACTTGTGCGGATAGACCTACTTTATTCAAATAAACCATGTTTGGATAATTCTGAACATAGGCCTCTGATTCCTATTACTGTTGACCTTCGTGGTGTTCTTGGATCAGCTCCCCAGCGCGACGCTCAGCGCGGTCGAGCCCACCAGGTGAGACCCATGAGTGAGGCCCGGTGAGCGACCTGCGAGTAGGCGACGTCTTACCCGAGAATCGAGTGCAAGGGAGCTGATTTTATGAGTGTTGTAGGTGTCCTGTCAGGTTGTGTGGGGGCCTCAGGCGAGTTCAAACCTCGAGCCTGAGTGCAGTCGAGTCTCTTGGGGGTAACCAGAGCTCGGGGTCAAGCTCGAGCTGGAGCTTGGCCACCTGTGGCCTGTGGCTGGTCGGTGGTGGGGCGTCTCTGGCGAGACCACTAACCAAACCTTGCATGCTACAATGTTGAGAAAAACTCGTCTTCCTCAAGCCAAAAAGCCAAGTATTGAAAACAGCAACCACTGATAATTGTATAGCAAAACGGGTAGGGTTTCTAGGTAGCACGACGTTAAAGCACGTTTTCTCATTATAGATTTATGTTTCCAATAAATTATAGCTCGTCTAGAGAATTATTACCCGTCTTTTAGCGAGTCTGTGAGACTAGGTTTCGGTGAGAAAAGGGGAAAAAAGTGTAAAAAGATTCGCGGTACTCGGAAGCTCTCTTGAGGCTTGGTAGGGAGTAAATAAACAGATTTATCTACAACGTTCCGCAATGAAGTTGGAAATTTAATGCTTGTAATGAACAGAGCGGTTCCGATAAGGTTAAAACTATGTATTTGGATGTCTTTTGAAGTAATTGAAATGTGGTTATCTTCATTGCAAGTATTGTTTTTTAAAGAAAAGGGGAAAAAAAATGATATTTTTACAATCGCAATACAGCCAAAGTCACGAAATTTTCACGAGATATTTTTTGGATCACGCTTGCTTTTATTGAGGATTCGATAGATAGATAGTATTCTCTATCGTACATTAAAAATATAAATGATAGCTAATTTAAATACTTTTGAGAAATTTATAGGCTTTTGAGGAGCCATTTTCCTAATTTTTTAAGGAGTTTAAAATGAAAAATACTGCTTTTTTAAATATTTCTTACACATCATTGCTGGGTTACTAAAAGTCACGACCTCTTCTTAGCTTAACATTTTCTATTCGTTAAAGGTTGTTGCACTAATACTAACGTCTAACCACCCATATTCATGAAATTCAGTGTTGCAGCATTTAGAACAGCATTAGGTATTAGGCAAAGAAAGGCTGTTCAAGCTTTTTTATGATAATATGGGTAAGTAAGTAGATATGGACACCAGCCAGTCTCGTCTGGATCTATGCTTTCAAAGTACACATGATACCTTACTAAAGTACACCTTTGAATGAAATAGCTAAGTTTGTTATTTCTACCGTCTGCATAAACCACGAGCAGCCAACAATTATAGCATGTAAATGGGACAGGCTGGGGCGTATGAAAGATTAATACACACAAATACACAGGCAAGTCACGTACTATGCATTAACTCGTCGTGTTATCTTGTACAGGATCACCAGGCTTCTTGTTTAAGAGGGAATTTCGCAGGAACTACGTTTTTGGCGATCAGCAAGAGCATGAAAGCATTGTCCTAATGGTCATTTTCAATTATATTTTTTATGTAGAAGCAGCAAATCATTTTGTTCTGGTTTGACAATTCATGATTTCGAACTTAATTATTTTGTTCGAAAGGAAATAATTAGAATAATTAGCCAACAAAATTTAAAAAATTAGTCATGGACTACCAATAAACCTTGTTTGTGCTCTTGGTTTTGTACTTGTTCGTTCCTTGTCCTTGCTCCGATTACTGACCCTGAATAGTAAGAACCTATATAAAATAACTATCCTACATATTCTGAATGTCTGAAAATGATTTGCCATTTAAGAAACTATGACAAAAATAACTAAAATAAAAATCATCCCGTCCCACACTGATGCAGTGCCCTCCAAGGCCTCCAAGTGCAAGACCTCCCCTCCTAATCTCATTTTCACACGGTCTAAGGCCAATGTCTGCCAATCTCTATCAGTATCAAATAGTTTGTCGCTATCCCTTGCACATAGCTCAGCCGACAAAAATACAAAGACCTAAACTGTGGAACTCCCCCGTAAATAACATAATATATCTCGCAGTAAACCACCATATATCCGGCTTAAGAAAAAAACACCTGGTTCACGACAATTTATAATAATTCCCGTCTTAATACGACGTATAAAAATCACGCCAAATTGTGACAAATTATTATGTCTTCGGACACATAAAAACGGGCAATTACTCGTGCGAATTTTTCAAATATAATGGCAATCATTTATTATGAGGGAGGGTGTTATTCATCAATTTTTATAAGACGCATCCTTGGAGATTGCTGTGACTGATTGTCACTTATTATTTATTTTATTTAGGGCTGATTCTTCAATAGTCAAATATAATTTGTAAGACGAGTAAATTACCACTCGGAAGATTGAAATTCGTTTAGCCAAAATGTATAATAAAATAAAGCGTGCACGCTTTATTATAAAATGACTTTTAACATAAGTTGAGAAAAATGCCTAACAAAATAACAGGTTTTGTTAAAGAACAACTGCAGTAAAGGTTTACTCGAAACTCTTGTAAAAATATATTTTTATTATTTTAGGTAATGAGGTTAGGTAATACCTACTCATATAACAGATTTTTTCGAGTGCCTAACCACTGACTGGGCTCTCCAAGAAAAGAAAGTTTAAACTTGAATACTACTTGATAATTGTAACATTTTAGCAATGTCAAAGAATTTAATAACATCGAATAAATCATTGGTTACCTACTATAAAACTACCTGGTTAGTTTGCACTTTATAGAGCAAAACTGTCATTATAGTCACCAATTTCTGTGCCAAATGTGTTTGCTCTCAATAATGCAATAAGTATTTCAACTTAAAATCGTATTCCCTTTCTTTTGTGTTTGTATTGGGGCCCTTTTTACCCTTCAGATTTGAGGCAAAGGGAGCAGCGACCGGGTTAAGTGCAAAGGTTTAGGGAAAGGCTTACAATGCCTTTTTGACACTTTTCCTGATTTTTCGTGACGTAAGCATACAGTAGCGTTTGTAATCTTTTTGTCGAACGTAATGGCGCCTATCTTATAAATATTGTGTTTATATTGGTAACTACAGATGAATGGTAACGGGTCAAAGTATGTTATCACTATTCCTATCGAATCAGATCTACAATTCTATTAGGTGTTTGAGTAAGAGAGTTCAGGCACGGTTTTAGATTCCTGCCCAGGATATTAGTCAGTAACAATGTTTAGAAGAGATCACTTTGAAACGATAAGATCGCCTGGACCTTAAAATGTCTACTTGCCATTAATAACTTAGTCTGTCTGAATTTCTGTAGACTAGCTATAGATTATTTATCTCTTATTAAAAGTGTTTTTATTGTATTAGTTCTAACTATCTTTATAAATATGTGTTTCTAAATGAAATTAGGTATTACACCTATTTAAGAAGTACTGCTGGTTTGGGGTTCGCATTGAATTGATAATACAATATGTTATTGATTTTGTTAGGATATATTCATCAACGCACTAACATAATTGGACAGATAGGAGACAAAGATGACCTCTTGAGAAGGGTTAACTAAATACGGCTCTATTTAGTTAACCCTTGTGGGACTTTCTCAAGAATCCCAAAGATGAAACATAAAAATAACATTGTGCATTATTCAACTCAGCGCCGTCTAAAACCAAATCAATAACGTACTCGTATAAACTTCAATACTTTATTTAAATATACAGGCTGATCAATCCAGATGAGTCAGTAGAGGTAAGTCGGAAACTATGAGTGATAGCGAAATCTGTTTTTAGGAACTATGGCTAAGATTAAATTCGATGAAGAAAGGTCTCGTTTCGCATAAAATATTTTTATTTTCCTTACATTCACGACGCCAGTCAACAGTAATACGGTAATAAAGTAGACCTACGAAGATAATTCTTATTTGTTAAATTATTGACTGCAATACCGAAGTTGAACTCAGCGCTCTCAATCACAGGTAAAAAAATACTGGCACTAATAAATTGAAATTCAATTAACAAGTCCTCTCTCGACCATTTGTATTGATAACCCTGGATACCTACACTATAGGTATACATAGGAAACACCCAGATTAATATAGCAGACATGTTTATGCACACAAATGTTTGTATTGTGCGGGGATCGAACCCGCGTCCGATTGTGTAGTAGCCAACTTCTTAAGCCAAATCGGTCGGTCGTTGGTATCAAGAAAAGTAATGCTTTTGTTAACTTTTTAAATCTAACAATTAGTCTTTTGCAACGTTTTTTTTCTGCCCAGTGTCATTGCTTGTTTCTTGGCATTCTGTCATTTATTCATTTATAGTTACGAAATACTGCTGTTTCTTTTTGTTTCCTGACCAGGGTCCGCATCCGTTTGGCATGCTGAACCCCGTTTCGCCTTCCGCTCTGAATACTACCCTAATGTAGTCCTAGAATAAAGACGCAATTTTATTAACCCTTGTTACTTTTACGGGCCAGCATTATTGCAGGCTTCCTTTCTTATTGCATCATGACGTCCGTGACACTGAACTTAAATAGAGATATCAGAGCAGAATGTAGTAAGATGAAGCCAGCATCCCAAGATTCCACCTGAGCCCTAAACATCAACACGTTTATTACCGCCTACAGTATTACCAGCAGTAAAATCTTTGGACTGTCCATAAATCCAGCTATAAACTGTAATATCTCATAGATATTGCGTTCATGTAACACTGCACTTTTACGATGCAGTTTGTGTTGATATAAAGTTTTACTGTTATCAGCTTTGCGGATTCAATTTGAAAAGTAGATTACTACGCTGCCAATTTGGTTTTTTTAATTAAAAGGTCTCGCCTTCAATAGTTTTTATGATACTTCAATTAAGGAGGTGGTTATAGGATTAATTTTATTGGCTTTAGTCACGAAATAGTATCTAGTGCTTGAAGCTTAGGCTAATCCTAATAAACATTTGTAGTTTGAATTTTTTGGCAAGTTTTGACTGTGAGACTTAATTATGTACCTATCAGAGACAGGAATTATTAAGACGCGTGCATGATTATAATATTATTTTTTGCGCAGAAGAACGGAACAGAATACTTTGCAGTAACTAAAACAATGGGGGGTGTATCTGATGCCATTGTCATTATAAAAACCATTAATTCCAAAAGTTGTTAAAATATTTTAAATATTTTTCTCATATACAATTTTTTTGAAAAAATCATATTAAAGTTTTTTGTTTTGTAACATTGTGACATCGTGTATTTTTGGTAGCTGGTGCTCTATATTTGGACTACCACTTGAAAATTTTTTTTGGGACACCCTGCTTATAAGGAAACGTATGTAAGTAGGATTGACAATAAGAACACAAAATATAAAAACAATTTATTTCCCTCCTCTTGGCTGCATTAACATTTAGGTAGACATCAACAATTGTTATTATTTATATAGAAGAAAAAGTATTGTATTGTGCGATTCTGAATATCCTTGAGAAATCTTCTTGAAACAGTCTTATGTTATTATTATTATACATACACTTAAAAAGCAAATCATTCGAACAGAAAGTTTTAAATATTGAACAAACTTCTATAGCATTACGAAATATTAGAATAAAATAATTACAGCTATCACAAATTGTGATTCTATGTATAGTTTTACGCATTTGAAAACAAGAAAAATATAATATTCCAATAATACAAGCTTCAATCAGGAAGAAATATGGTTCAGAAGAACTACAACTATCTAGCTTCCCTTTGCCTTTAGTACACAACTATTACAAAAAATACAAAATTTTCTAATACAATTATCAATGTATTTTTTCATTCTGGCGACATGTACGAAGGTACACACATTATTTGGGCAACTACATATGATATTTAATACATAAGATGAAATAATATTGACTTACCATTCATACAATCTGCACTTAGACATCATAGGAGCTTAGATTAGTAATATTTTGGCACATTTTCGTGTTTTACCAAAGTTTCTATATTGCTTAAACGAAACTAAATACTGAGTAGTATACAAAAAATAGACCTGAAGCTACTGGTCCACATATATTTAAACCTATTGATCATCTATCTATCCATCAATGAACTAAGGATGTCTCTTAACTGTAGAAATACACGTTTTTCTACATTTATGTCTGTGTTCCGGGGATAATCCCAAATGAACAACGTTCACAGCTTTATCAAAAGTCACCCTCGGAAGTCATCGCGTCAATGTCACTTCTGTATCACTCGAACTCCGCGAACTTTCTTTAATCACGTCCAGTTCTCTGTTCGACAAAGATGAATTACGAGAAAACTTATGAGTAGCACTATATTCACTTTTTTCATCACAATTTTCACGAGCACTCACGACATAGTCTTTGGTTTCATCCGAATCGTCATCATCTACATCATTTACTTCCACTTCTAACAAATTATCATTATCTTTCATGCCGTAGGCGGCAAAGTTTCTTTCATGACTGAGGCTTCTTATCCTATCCAGGTTATGTTCCAAGGTCTGCATGTCGTCGTCCATGCCATGCGAATCCTCAAACTTCCACTTGATGTTAGTGTTAAAATGTTCTACTCCTGGATATATGCCTATGCTATTACTTCTGTGCCCGAAGACCGGACAGTTTCGGAATTCTCACAATTCTGGATGTCTACCGTTACAGGTTTTGTTGAAATTGCCCTCATCTAAACTCAGGTTTGATCTAGACCGTCCACATTCCATTTCTGGATTTGGTCGAAATAAACAAAAGTCTGAGTTTTTCAGTCTGCATTGTCTTGAGCATGATTCTATCTGAAAAGCTGATCTATCAAGATGTCTGTATTCTGTGGGCCCAAAGCCATCAAAGAATCTCGGATCTTGCTTACATGTGCTGCTCGGGCATCCTTTAAACGATCCAGTGCATCTGAGAGGATCCCTATGACATGCTTTTTGTATAGCGTGAAGTGATGTAGAGGAGACAGTGCGTTCTAATATTTCTCCCCAATACTTTTCTCCAAGACCTTCGAACTCTCCTTTCGAGTGCAAGCCGTCTGATGTGACTGGAGAACCACAGCATCCTGTGGGTTTTTCATAGCTGGGAAATGATTTCGTTCTTCGGCAGCACACCTGTGGGAAAAATACAGTGAAAGTGAATAAAACAAATGCGACTTCACTGTAAAAAATAAAACAAAATGTACAGTTGTTTATCGTGAGATTGTATCTACGTGGTAAAAATAAAAGGTAATGCGGTATACTTATAGCATGAGGTAGTAAAATTCAGCATGTTATTCGATAGTTGTGTTTTGAAAGGAAAAAGTTTAAGAGAAAACGTTGTTATTTTGGAGAAACGCAAAGATTGCGGTTTGGATTTTACGCGATTAGGAAACACCATTCCAATGCGATTTCCACGACAGCCCGGATACCGACTTAGAACTCGTGGTTCGGAAGATTGGAAATGATCATCGCTATACTCAACGATCCTTTACCAATAGCTTAGCTATATAATAGTTTAAGAATGGATTCATAGATATTTTTTTGGAAAAAGAATTAAAAAAGGCGGTGCTGCACATTTTATTACGCTAATATTATAATTGTCGGCAAATCAAATTTTCTGTAAAATTATTGCTAAATTAGTAGTTATTTTTTTGCATCTCTGAATGGTGGATGATTATTGTTAAAATAAATAAAAAAGAAACATACAAAGAACTGTATCAGTTCGTTGCTGATCCTCCGGAAGTGACTGTTGAGGAGCCAGTACAGGAACGGGTTCCAGAAGCTATTGCTGAGAGCCAGCCACGTCACGATAAAGTCTAGAGAAGGCGGCACCTGAAAAACAAGAGCATTAAAGAACTGATCAATAACAAGTTTTGCAACTTAAAACTTAGCACAGCAGTTTCGAAGTCTGAATTGAACTTTTTATCAGTTGAATTTCTTTTTCTTTTTCCATTTCTGTTTAAAAATAGAATACCTAGTGAAGGCTGATTTTGCAATGTGAAAATAATTGTCTGTTTAGAAATACTTATTTGGTAAACATTACCTGAACTTGTAAGTCTTTGATTTGATTCTGTTCTCGTAATAATCAAAAGTAGCAACTTCACTCGCAATTTTCACTTTACTAGAGAAAATAGTTTAAATAAATCATCATCATCATCATCATCAGCAGCCACATGTTGTCCACTGCTGAACATAGGCCTCCCCCATAGATTTCCAGAGCTGCCGGTTGGAGGCGGCCTGCATCCACCGAGACCCTGCGACCTTTATGAGGTCATCCGTCCACCTTGCGGGCGGGCGTCCCACGCTGCGCTTGGCCTCGAATGGTCTCCACTCGAGGACTTTCCGGCCCCAACGGCCATCAGTCCTTCGAGCTATGTGCCCCGCCCACTGCCACTTCAACCTGCTAACACGCTGGGCTACGTCGGCGACCTTCGTTCTCCTACGGATCTCCTCATTTCTGATTCGATCTCGTAGGGAAACACCAAGCATAGCCCTCTCCATAGCCCGTTGGGTGACCTTGAGCCTTCTTATGAGGCCCATAGTGAGTGACCATGTCTCAGATCCATATGTCATCACTGGCAACACACACTGGTTGTAGACCTTTGTCTTGAGGCACTGAGGTATGTCGGAAGAGAAGACGTTACGCAGTTTCCCGAACGCTGCCCAGCCGAGTTGGATTCGACGATTTACCTCTTTCTCGAAGTTGGACCTACCTACTTGGACCACTTGTCCTAAGTACACACACTCGTCGACAACTTCGAGAATCGAGCCTCCAACAGATACTGGAGTGGGCGTAACACGGGCGTTAGACATGACCTTCGTCTTGTCCATGTTCATTTTTAGGCCCACTTGTTGAGAGACTCGATTGAGGTCCTCGAGCATGCTGCCGAGCTCTTCCAGCGATTCTGCCATGACCACTATGTCGTCGGCAAACCGAAGGTGAGTCATATACTCGCCATTTATGTTGATGCCGAGTCCTTGCCACTCCAGGAGCTTGAAGGCGTCTTCCAATGCGGCCGTAAACAGTTTCGGAGAAATGACGTCTCCCTGTCTTACGCCCCTTTGCAAAGGAATCGCCCTCGTGCTCTGCTCCTGTACTCGGACTGACATGGTGGCGTTCGCATATAAGCACTTCAGCACTTCGATGTACCGATAGTCAATGTGGCATCGCTGGAGAGACTGCAGCACCGCCCAAGTCTCGATCGAATCGAAGGCTTTTTCATAGTCCACGAACGCTAAGCAGAGTGGCAGATTGTACTCCTCGCTCTTCTGTACAATCTGCCGCAGCGTATGAATGTGGCCTATGGTACTAAAGCCTTTTCGGAATCCGGCTTGTTCGGGAGGCTGGAAGTCATCGAACCTGCGCGCGAGACGGTTCGTGATGACCCTCGAAAACAGCTTGTAGACATGGCTCAGAAGCGAGATGGGTCTATAGTTCTTCAACAAGGTGTTGTCTCCTTTTTTGAAGAACAGCACCACCTCACCTCTGCTCCATGCCTCAGGCATTGTGCCCTCGAACAACACGGAATTAAATAGCCGCTGAAGGACTTTAAGAGCCGGCTTTCCACCTGCCTTCAGAAGCTCAGCAGTAATTCCATCGCCGCCCGGTGCCTTGTTGTTCTTGAGCTATTTGAGAGCCATCCTAATCTCGTACAGGCTGATGTCCGGGATGTCCTCAGTGTAGTGCCGGGTTAGCTTAGCTCTGGGATCTTTGGCCGTGCTATTAACGGATTTGGCGACAGAGGTATAAAGCTGCCCGTAGAAGCTTTCAACCTTCCTCAACACCGCTTCCTCCGTCGACGCCACACCGCCATCCTCCGTCTTCAGCTTTGTCAACCGACTCTGCCCAATAGACTTGTCTCTTGCGAACACTTTGGAACCTTTGTTCCGCTCGATTGTCTCTTTAACACGGTTTGTGTTAAAGACACGAATGTCGCGTCGCAAGGACTTCCAAATGCGTCTATTAAGCAGGCGATAGTGAACAGCGTCATCAGAGGACTGCAGTGTCAGAGACCGACGTTCTGCCATGAGGTCGAGGGTGTGGGTCGAAAGTTTCTGCGGTTTATTCCGTCGGCCAGGCTTGAAAAACCTAGATCCGACCGCATGGACAGCTTCTACAAATCCGTTATTTATCTCGTCCACTGAAACGCAATCATCCAGACATGAGAAGCGATTGGCCAACTCGAGTTGAAAGCTTTCGGGGTTTTCGATATGGGCGCGAGTAGGTCGGAGCGTAGACTTCATCAGACGCGTTCTTTCTAGTTTGACGTTCAGATTCAATGTGCCTCTTACCATTCGGTGATCGCTACCGGTTTTCACCCTGTTGATCACTGAGACATCATTGAATATGCGCCTCTTTGTCGTCATGATGAAGTCAATCTCATTTCTCGTGGAACCATCGGGACTCAACCAGGTCCATTTCCGGTGAGGCGGCTTCTGGAAAAAGGAGTTCATCGCAAAGAGTCCCTCTTTCTCCAGAAATTCGGCCAGCCTCTGGCCCCGGGGGTTCCGCCGCCCATATCCAAATTGCCCCACCTTCAGCTCACAATCGCCTCTCCTGCCCAGCTTTGCGTTGAAATCCCCCATAACAACACTGAAATGGGTCTTCGAGGCATGCATGGCTGCACTGATGTCTTCATACATAGCCTCTACCTCATCATCTGGGTGTGTCGAGGTCGGCGCGTAAACCTGTATGACCTTCAGCGAATATCTTTTGGATATTCTGAGTATAAAGAATACCACCCTGCTAGACACACTCCCGATGGTCTCAATGTTGTTGACGAGGCCAAATTTAATGACGAGATTAACTTGACACTAAACAATCTAGTGCAATGGTTAGATAATAACAACTTAAAGGTTAACATCCAGAAAACTAAATTAGTGCAATTTTCTACTCGTCAGTCGAAAGGAATTGATGTGGCTGTGTCCTATTTAGGCAGTGATGTTGAAGTGGTGAGCGAGACAAAGTTTCTTGGTTTCACTTTGGATAGGCATTGCACGTGGAAGGCGCATGTAGGAAACATTTGTAAAAGAATTGACCGTTTTGTTTATGCGCTACGTCGACTTAGCAACATTTCATCGACTGAAACAGCACTCAGTGCGTATTATGGTTACGTGTCGTGTATACTTGGTTATGGTACTATGCTATGGGGAAACTCTGTTGATGTGCAAAGGGCCTTCATAGCCCAGAAGAAATGCATTAGGGCTATCTGCAAAGCACATTTCATGGAATCATGCAGACCCCTTTTCAAAAAGTTGCAGGTACTAACTTTGCCCTGTATGTACATTAAGCAGCTATGTATATTTGTCAAACAGTACCCAAATTATTTTGTAACGCGTGGTGAGCTTAGAGGTAGGCCAAGTAGACATCATAACAGACTTATTTTGCCAAATGTCAGACTGCAACTATACAAAAACAGTCCTTATTGTATGGCAGTAGCGATTTTCAATCACCTGCCAGAATGTATAAAAATGTTGCCGTTGCAGATTTTTAGGAAGCGAATACACGCCTTTTTGATTGAAAACTGCTTTTATTCAGTCAAAGAATACTTTGATTTTAAAAAGCTTTGACTTAATGTATTATTCTCAATTTTCATAATGAATTTAACCCTTTACCTACGGGTGTCAACCATGGTTGATTTGAGAAAGGCCCACTGCAATACGGGTGTCAACTACTGTTGATTTCGCAAAGACATTTTTCATTTATTTTTTTCAATTTTTGTGTCTATGGTAATACTGTTTTACTTGCAGATTAAAAAACTAGAGGAGTTAAACTCTATGAGAGATTTTTTTTAAAAAACATTTCTAAGTGTCTTTGGATTGAAAAAACAGCGCGAAAATACCATTGATTCTAGTGTCAACAATAGTTGACACCCGTATTGCAGAGGCATCATTTTTAGTAACCAACATGGCGTACTGCTAGTGAGGTATGATGATAGAAGTAGGTCTATCGAAATATTGTATTATAGATTTCTTGAAAGTATTTTCACAAAATTAAAGTTTCTGTAGATTTATGTGCATCTACTTAAGCGCGATCCAAGAAAAATAAAAATGATCATACCTATTTATATGTTACGAATGTAGTGTTAGTCGCTGTGTACATCATTTTTTGATTAGTTTAACACTTTATTACATCATGAACTATTATTTTTATATTAATAAATAATACACACCGATACAAAGACATAAGATATAGCTTTTTAAAAATAAAAATACATAATTGATAGGCGATTTTCAATATTACCAAAACCAGGTTGTCGCAATATCGATAAAATATCGATTAAAGGGGCATCACTAAAATGTAGCAGAAAATACTGTGTTTTTTAATGTGTGTTTTATTCCGAATTCTATATCATTTTTTATCATTTATTACTTTAGAAATATGAATAGTTTGATAAAATAGTTGATTTATTAAGTCTTAGGTTGAAAAAGTGTTTTGGTTGAAAGTTACAGCACTACCTTGTTTGTGTGACAAATCTTTTTTTTCCTCTATTTTCTGCAAACAATTTGTAAAAAAATGCATGTGAATATGAATCTTCATTAGTTGTTCCATATACCCTCAAAATTTCAAAATGGTAAGTCATTTAGTTTCTAAGATATCATCAAGTAAAGTCCAGCAAAATTTTTGACCATGCGAAAAAGGCCCCGTATTGGGTGGTGACATCGGTTTCTAGCACCCCGTAGGGAAAAGGTTAATAATGTGATTAATTGTAATGGAATGGATTTTTTAAATGAATTGACATTAAAATAATAATGGTTCTTGTATTGTTGCTAATAAATTAATGATTTAAAAATTTGTAAACTGGTTGCATGCTTAGTAAAAAGGCAAAATATAGCTGGGCATGTATAATTTTAAGATCTTTTGTACCTGTATTTATGCAATAAAGAATTATGATTATGATTATGATTATTATGAGGGACTTGTGGACGAGAAACCCAACACCACCTTGGGACTTTTGGTCGCCTTCCCGGTAGTACAGCAGGTTACCAGACTTCAGGGTTATCGAGTCCTCGCCCTCTCTACGGACTTCAGATAGACCCATGATGTCCCAGCGTAACCCACTGATCTCTTCTTCCAGCTCTAAAATCCTCTCTTCGGTCCTCAATGTGCGGACATTGTGTGTCACCAGGGCCAGTTGTCGGTGGGGGTGGTAGCACGATCCACTCCGGGGATTCTTAGCACCCCCCGCCCCGCCGTGACCATGGCTGCTACCAGGGCCAGGAATAGCGGGGCTGCCGGAGACTAGGGGCCTGGGCTTTCTTGCGACTATCATAAGGGGGGATGTGCCGGTACTCGCCACGCTTGGCAGGCGGGTTGGCGAGCGCAGAAAACGCCCCCTTCGCACCGCGACGCTGCTGCCCGTCGCGGCCTGGCATTTGGGGACGCTATACCAAGATGGTTATCCCGCCATCGGTCGGTCGCCAGAGCCCCGTCCGTTATCCAACAGGACGAACCGCGGGTAGGTGAGGTTGGCTTGGGGCTCTCAAGATCTTGGTCGAGCCCCCTTACGCCCCAATAGTTAAGTTATTTAAATAAATAACTTAAATTAACATAAAATATTAAACATTTATTGGAATAACGAATGAAGCACTGCAAATAAATATAACAAAAAGAAAAACTGTTATTTTATTAACATTTTGTTATTACTATTGCTTTGGGCAGCTCTTTTCTAGTTATTTTCAATGTCAAGATCATCTGACCGCAAACTAGTCAAAGACTCTTTCAGAGTGTCAAAGACTGATGAAAAGAACTTTGAACATAAAAAAACAAGCCCCTTATCAAACCAATATGTTGAAAATCGTTTCCTGTCAACGTGGTCTGCTGGAAGACATCTCTTTTTAGAGATAAACTCGCCTGTATTTTTAATCTCCCAATTGTGTGTCTCTTGTAATTATCTTTTTGTGAACGAACTAATAAATAAATAAATATGTTGGTCACTTGAATTTTGTCCCTAATCCACGATATTCAGGGCTATACAATCTAGATTCATACTTTTAAGTGTAGTCGGCTGCATTTACCTTACATCCAGTACAAGCCGCCACAACCTCTTGGATGGTAGCCGGCGTCACCATGACGATGAAGCCAAGAGACATAGCTGCCATGGTCCTCGATGTACTGACGCTATGGGGTCTCACTGGTGGTTGAATTTGCTGTAGACAGTATAATTCAGTTTAAAAGTAACTTAAACAAGCTGCTAGCTGCTAGGCACAGGCCACTCCTCAAATATGTGGTACAGTAGCGATCAGATATGTATTGTAAGCATACAAGGTGATTAAATACTTCTGAGCAGTTCCACAGCCAATAAGTTTAATACACCCAAGTTGCCATAAATATCTGAATATTCATAACTAACATGACAGGTGATATAATATGTGTCACGTGTGTATAGAAGATAGAGACTAGCGTTTTCCCAAATATTTATGAAGTGATAAATGTTCAGCTACTAATGGTTAGTTAGGTGCATTGAACTTATTTACAGTGAAACCGATCAGAAGGATTACCTTGTCTGCTTCAATATAACTGATGGTGACTGTACCTGCCATTCTTTAACACGCAGGCTCAGTACGGATTGTTGAAGGGGTCGGATATTATCAAAACCCCATATACCTCCGCCTATAGGCTTAATGACTGACATTTTGGTGACGGCACGGACGGTACAACTGTTTAACTTCCGAAGCACGGAGATGCTCGAAAAATACATCGACCTCACCTCGACCGGATACCTCGATCTTGGTGACTACCTCCCATTACATTACCCGACCTATAATTACCCCTAGCTATACTATAATTATCATCAAGTATTGAAAATCAATTAGGAATAAAATGGAAAGTAAAAACCTTTCTTATGCCTTTCCTATGAGAATCTACTCATCTCAAGCATAACACCACAACGAGTGTTTGCGAAACAACGAGGCAGGGGGAAATTAATGCAAGTCAATTTGGCTTAAAGAGAAGGTTTTCTTTATGAGTCTTATTGCCAAAGTTCCGCTTCTTGGGTTTTGATTTGTGAGGAATACACCACTTATCTTCATACTTGTTTGAGTAAAAGAAACTTCGAAAAAGCCAAAATCCTTGCTTACTTAACGAGTTTTGTTTTTAATTTTGTACAGGGAGTTAGGAAATACCCAGGCCCTCGGTTGGCTTGGTTTTACGACAGCCACTGCGTTTCACCCAATTATGTATGTTACATGCAAATTATGAGAATCATCCCATTATTTTTACTTTAAAAACATATGCACACGATGGTTCTCGACAATATTCTAACGGACCTTTACAGTCCTATCAAATAGATTTTGAAGTTTGTCACTTCTTTATGCTTATTGGCGTTAGGGACTAAAGGGCTGTAAAATAAACATACAAACGCCCGTCCCTGGGCGTCTGTGTTGCTCATAAGCAACACAGACGCCCAGCGACGGGTGGAAAGCGCCAAAAAATTATTGGATGACAAGTCAAAATGACATCTATTTTCATTTCATACATTTTTGGCGTTTCCCAGCTGTGACTGGCCAGCCGTGTTGCTTAAGGCTAGGCCCCTGCTGTGAAAATAAAACTTACCACAATGTCATGTTCACCACGAAGGTTTTTGGCACATGCTACTGGCACACCGTTCGGCCTCGTAGGTTCTGGATCACATTTGCTCCTGTTTTTGCTGACGTGGAACCCTGACCCGTAGCAGTACATGAGAGCCATAGTTGTGGGGAAATAGTAGGCACAGCATGACAGAATCCTTGAAAAAAGATTATTAAGTAGTTGAAAATAGTAGATATAAATTAAATGTACAAGAAACATCTCATTATGTTTCATATACAGTTAACTGCTCATCCGGCTACCCATTTCCGTTTATATCTTGCTCAATTAATTTTTGTTATAGAACGTTGAGGAACAATCGGATATACACCACATCTCTTTACCCTTAGTTTAAATTAGGAAAGATATTAGTTGAATCTATCTCTGCGTTATGAGGTTGCGCATTTAAAATAAAAACTTGTTACTAACATAATTTTTAGTAAAGAGAAAATAAAAAGAAAGTCTTTTGTGATAATAATATGATCGCCGAAAACTTCAAGTCAAAAACGTAAACAAAATGAACCGCGAATGGGTTCGATAAGTTTGTGTCGATTCAAGCCGCCAAAGTTTTCGGATAGTTATCATAAACTTTGGGAGGGGCTTAGTGGGGCATAAACACCTCCTGTAGTAGTTGAACTCTTCAGGGAAATAAGACTATGGTATTTAAGGACCGCGATCCTTGATCAATATTTAAACATGATATTAGATTGTGAGTGTGACAGTTCAATTGAAGCAATACATGGTTTTCAACAACAAATATGTAGCATGATCTCATTTTGGTTGGACATGTACAAAACCCAGGAACATTGGGAGGAAATAATTATTTTTTCCTGCAGTTTACATTAGATTTTTCAAAAAATTTAAAAATCAGAATCTATCAAATGTGGTCCATCTAATAGATTTTGTTAGATATCGTCTAAGCTGAAATGACAAGAGTGCTTGATTGTATGCGTCGATGCAGTGGAGGGGCGCGTCATTTCACCTTAGAAGATCTCTTATAATGGGCACTTTTAGGACTCTCTCTGGCCTGTTTGACCAATCTGATTGGTTTTTTTTAACTCATCTCTTCTCCGCCCCGTTCTGGAGAAACATTTCTTCAGTAAGCGCCCCATTTGCCCGAATATTATACTGAATACTTATTCTCATCCTGTTTGCAACTTTAACGTTGCGTTAGATTCGGCAAAACACTCACCTGAAAGCAACTCTGCTGTGAAAAACATCACACGCCATTAACCCAGTGGAGTTGAAATAGTAGCCCGAGCGTGGTAGAACCATTATTGCAAATAATGACACGGATAGTATCCAAGTAATACTTATTACTAGCACGCAGCCCTGTAACAAAAATAAGTCTTTGAAATACTTATAAGGTTTAAAATCGTTTGTCCTGAGAGTAAGATGAATACACAATACTAAGTTATAAAGAATAAACTAAATATTTAATTGTACTGCATGTTCTGACCGCCTAAACTTTGACAAGTTTTAAACCCAACGTGGTAAGAGGTGAACCTACCGCGTTATCTGGGTTGCTTGGGTTTTTTAACGGTGGTTTCCATCACCGGAAAGTTAGCTACTAATTGTATTATAAACTCGAAGGGTTTTCCGGATAGATTTGAACTCGTTTTGGGCAAGAGTCCTTAAGCACCGGACCACGACCTACTTTAAGGTGTAAAAATTCGAGGGGTTACCCTTTTTGTACTCGAAAGTCGAAATAATAATATATATCATGAAGAGGTTCGAGGCTTTTGGATTTAATAAACAAAAGGGATAAATGGGTAGTAAAAGTATTTGACTGTTAGACTTCACTCGTCCGAAGCCGCGGGCAAAAGCTAGTTACTATCATAATCATATACACGTAATCGTAGACGCAACATTGACGCATGAAACGATGACACTCAAGGATTAAATAACAAGTGAAGGACGACAGTTGCGTAAATAGAGAAACAAAGTTACGGACCAATTGTTGAGCTGCGAGTACTGCAATTCACTTAAGTGAATTAGGGTCATTGAAGAAGACCGTTTGGCGTCACTCCTTAACAACTACTCGGTTACTCTTTAGCTGTTCGTATAATGAATTGCAATTTAAGCCTCTCAACCAACGATATTACAATAAAAGACGTAGATAGGTTATGTCAGTACCGACGCGAAGTCAAAAACGTACCTATAATTTGACCGTGTATACAAGATAGCATATTTTTGAACTAGAGCGTAAACGAGACAGATACCTACATGTTGCGCAGTGATGTCTCAAACTGTCAATGCTTTGCTCAGGTGGTCGATAATCCTGATTTCGGGTGCCACTTTTTTGGCACAAGTAACCTATCTACGTCTTTTCATTAAAATATCATTGCTCTCAACGCTTTCGTATTATATTGACCCTAAACTTCATAGGCGTTCTCTGCAAAGTACAAAAAATTGGTTTTATTTACCAACTTCTGGATTTTAAAGAAAAATGAATATTTTTCACAATACTGGTTGTTAACTGGCGACCACAATTATAACCGTTATAGTCTGTGTCAAAAAAGATTTACAACGTTAAATAACAGAAGTACACAGAGTTCTCTGAGTTTGACATCAGTCCCAAAATCACTAAGTCCTTAGTCATTTTTCGCTTCGGCCATATTTCCCCCATCAGCCTCTATACGTCATATAACTGCCATATTTGTATTCCTATCGAAAACAAACAAAGACACACCTAACAAAGTTTTAGATGCTAAACTTCATGCATGTCTGAAAACACAGCAGACTTAGAAATACTGCAGCTTTTATATTTAAGTCAAATTTGAACCCCGTACCCAAGTTCTTAAGCGGCTAAAAGAGATTTTCTTAGAGAAAGGTGTTTTCAAGAACGCAAATCCTACTTTGAACGCAACCTCGGATTAACTGAATTCTAAAGTCTCAGTGTGTGAATAAAACTTAAATATTCAATTAATGTGGTACACTCTGCCTTTATGAGGTCGTATTGCGGGAACAAATAATTAATAAGAGTTGTACGGGGTAATTGGATGCGAAAGTGATTTTCTTTTGATCAATGTTAAACTTAATTTGCGATTCGTTTGACAGAATGTGTTTGAGTTTTGAATTATTTCCAGAACTCTTAGTAGTGTATAAATAACTAGCTGCCCCGGCGAACTTTGTTCCGCCTTAAGAAACTTCACTTAAAAAAAACTTTAAAAGTATCCTATGTCCTTCTCCTGGCTCTAAACTACCTCCATGCCAATTTTCAGCTAAATCGGTTCAGCCGTTCTTGAGTTATAAGTGGAGTAACTAACACGACTTTCTTTTATATATATAGATCATATATCTGGGACAAATAACAATGATATAGCATTCAACCTCATACTAAGCTTGTTTTGGCGCTGCGTGTCCGGGACTGATTTAAACATAATAAAATCTTCATAAACTACTTCAAAGATTAAGATTTCCATACAGAATCGACATAAATGAAATGACGTGGGACGTGAATGTTTATCCTCAGAATCGAACCCACGACCTTGTATGCGAATAATATGTCATCATACAATTATACATTGTTAGTTTGCAATCTATCTCACGGAATTAGCTGTAAACTATCCATGAATAAAATTGTCAACTGCCGTGGCAAACCGACAAATTGTGAACTAACAGATAATAATATTAACAGTAAAATTTTCATGTTTGGCTGTGGCACTTTTTGCTCTATGCTAAAGTCGGTTTTTAACCCAAAACACATAGAACACCTATTTGTAAGTCAAAAGTAATGTGCCATTGGGACCTGAGAGGTCGCGTGAGTCAACATACATACCTTTTTGCTGGAATGTTTATGATAAGTATTTGGGTGTAGGAGATACAAGTATCTGTCTATCGCCATGCAGACCAGAATTACTGCGCTTTGCTGACTAACTGCCCCTCGTAGAAGTGCCTGAAAGTATATGCAAATGTTAATTTAAGACAAAAACAATCTAATTAATAGTAAACTCCTTGGTAGGTATATGAAACTGATTACGATCCGGACAATATTTAAACCAAGAGCATTTTATCGCAAACCAAGCAGAGTTTTTACTTTGCGTATCAGAAACTGACAAACATACTTAAATAGACCTAAAAACATGCTTAAATGGATAAATAATCCACCACATAACCACACATCATCATATGAATACTTGTAATGAGTGAGGATCAAACCAACAATCTTCATGGCTATAGTAAAAGTTTTGCTTATCTCGCGCAAAACGGAAAATGCTATCAGTATAAACATCACTTTGCACAGACAAACAAGAAAAAGGAACTGTAGTAACGACAACATCGCGACAAAGACAAGGAAATTGCGACGACGTTCAAGAGAATCTGAATGACCTTGGTTTACGAAATACAAAAGGGGAACACCTAAAAGGCAGAAGCGTTACAAAGATGAAACTTTAACAAACTGCGGACTTTCTGCGTGGTCACTATATTCCATTAGCTGATTCGCCTTAAGCCCCACCGCTAAAGTTTTTAGCCATTTTATTGTTCCCAGATCGCTTCGTCAGCGAATCACCAACAATTACTCTTTTAAATCCCATATTGTTCTCCTCGCTTCAAAAGATTGCCTACAATGCGGATCACTTTCATCACTTTACATTTTGTCAGAGGCTTGCCTTAAATTTATAACTAATTGCCTTTGCTTTCTATAACAAGCTTGCCTACATTAAAATCAAAATCTTTGAACTTTGATGGGAGTGACGTCGGTGACTTCTTATCCTTGATATCCGATTACCTTTTAACTTTGCTACTCCAATTGAGAACTTTTTTTCCGAGACGCAACTTTACTCATTTTCTCAGCGTCTCTTGTTTAAATAAAGTTTTAAAGCGACTCCGTAGCTTCACCTAGATCTAACTGGATTAAACAACTCTCTTGAAATTTTGATGAAAAATTAATTTACCCATTTTCAACGCTCCCGCTTTTGATTTAATCATCTTTAGGGTTACAGATCGTGTAGCTGTTTTCTGTTACACATATTTTTGCTTTTACGTACTCTGATATAGTTATTCAGTCTGTTTTTTTAACACTTGTCACACATTTCAATAAACCGTTTGCTTAAATCCAGTCACAAAAAACTAATTTGTATAAACCCAGCTCTTGAATGCCGAATCTACGATCTACATTCAATATTTTTGAAAATGGTTTAATATTTCCATTCAAATGTTTTGTAATCATCATAATTATCTCTCTTAAAATGTTCCCATTTTATATTATATAATAAAACGCGTCCTAATCTTGCATTAGATTGAATTATAAATAGCCTTCTGTATTCCATCTTTGTTGTAAAAGGCAATTCCCGATCCTTTTCCAGAGAAGTTAGTTACATCGATAAAGGCCATGAATTCTTTGGAAAGGTGAAAGGTGAGGGTAAAAGGCGTAATAAGCCGCAACTAAGACCGTAATAAATATCTTTTCAATAGTTTACCTGTATCTGACAGAATATCTCCCCGTAGGGCCAACACTTGTAGAGAGCCGGCAGGAGCGCCACTGGAGCTATCAAGATTCCAGTGAATAAGTCGTTGAGCGCCAGCGAAGTAAGAAGGTATCTAGGCTGTAAAGAATATGGTTTAGTTTTGAATGGAACTGTACGAAAGCAACATAAGAAAACATTGGCTGTCGGTGTAAATATTTTTAATGATGCTCTTAAAGACTCTGGACCGACAGCTTACCTATGGCCTAATAAAGCAGTCAATTAATAATTAACACTGTTATTAAGGTTTGTTATTTTATTTGTAAATATTGTAATGCCCGTTTTTCAGCAGAGCAACAGCACCGTCTATTGGTCTCTTGATTCGACTCAGACTCAGGACTCATGACTCTGGCGGTGCCAATCGCCAACTTCCTCAGCCGTCTGTATTTATTGAGAAAACGCAATGCTTGCGCGATTCATTGACGGATAACGCCATCTAGCTGTTGCCTTCGTACATTAAACATAATTTATTAAATTATTAATAATTACAAAATTTGGATAATTAGTTTAATTCGGCGCGAGTGTGTCGCACCATTATCTGTAGGCTGTGCGTTCCGAAGCCGCGTCGGTAAAGAAAAAATAAATAACTAAGGAGGTAGTGTCATGGCCGGCGGGTTTAAATCTTTTGCTGGTCATGCCTAGGAGTTTGTATTTTTGATGTGTAATTTCCCTTTGCCAATTTAGAACCTCGGCAGAGTGTTTTAACCGAATAATTAGTGTGGTTGGTGCGGATATTTGTGCATTTAGTTTGGGTGTACGGTTACCCATTTATTTTTACCTAGGGTGTAGGTAGGCTGTGCCACCCTCTAGGAAAGGAGATATTTAAGGGATATTTCCTGATTTCATGTTTCAAGTGTTGCTTACGGGCTAGGAACAAGCGCATCTTCGCCGTTCCTCCCTGTTTTGTGGTGAACTTGCCCCAAAAGGGTGCAAAGATGTCTAACTTAGATACCCCCGACGGGCCTAGAACAAACTGTCCTCCCTAACCCTTACTTTCTCTGGCTCAATTCCCCTCTAATTGAGTCCAGCTTAATATCTTATACTACAATATTTTGAATGAATTAAATATGATTTATAAAAGAAGTTTCAGGACTGTCTAGGCACTCATTGAGATCTCACAGACGAGCCATATTTTATACTATCCAATTAGGCTATCATCTCACATTAATGTTTCCGATGGGACATACATTCCCAAACGTAAATCAAAGTTAAGCAGCTCTTACAAGTAAAGCTGTCACTTCTAGTCAGTTCTATAGACAATTTACAGGACGCCATGAGTTGAAAGGCGAGCTCAACCTTGACGAACGTTGTGTATTCGGGGGAGAGTCTACCTAAGTGACAGTTACCTGATTGTCAATGTACTTGATGTATCTCCTGTTATTCAGCACACAAATGAGCACCAAATTGCCAAATACAATAGCCATTGACAGCGCAAATATGAAGAAGGCTTTGAGGATATCAGCTGCAGCAGGGAAAGTCGACGGCCAGCCTTTGCCGTTGATCCAACAGGAGCTGTTAGAGAGAGACGGCGCTACAAGCAGTGCGCCCTTGGTCGAGTCGAACATAGTCGGCGCCTATGGCAGCGCACGATTCTCTTGAATAAGGCATTTAGATCAATGCTCTCCTGCCGTGTTTAGTTCTTTTAGAAAATCGATGTCTCCGTTTGAATTTCAGTATCAACTTAAATTATCCATTGTTGGAGTGACAGCTGATGTATTATAACAATCGAGAGGATCTTCTTCTTGTCATTGTTGTGTACCTGCAACAAGAAATATTGACCATTAATTTCAAATCTTATGGCATGATGATCTAGCCAACGAGAGGAACAAGCTTTAAATGAATGTACATATTGATAGATGAATATTGAGTGGGCCATAGCCCAGTCGTGGGACATTTGAGGCACAGTAAAGAGAAATCGATAGAAACTCCACTATCATTTCACTTGTTATTTTCTTTTTCAGATTTTTATAAAGGGAAAACAAATGCAAACAGAAACAAACAAAAAACAGTTTTAGTTTCTAGTAAATGTTCATTTAAATTTTGAAAGAAAACAGTTCAGTCAGATAACTTAATGGATCAACATAAAGCGTGATGTATTATTAAACTGCGCTGTCTAGACCCTTATCATCACCTGAAAAATTATTTATACTCGAAAGCTAATTCGTCAACCGTTCAATTCAAATTATTTCCTTAAATTTTGCAGCTAAGATTAGTTTCGAATCTTCACAGGATTTGTCCCAAAATGCAGCCCAGAAAATTGAAATACAATTTATGTGTTTTTGTTTTGTTTCGCACCAATTAAAACGGAATCTATGTAAAAGATATAGCAAATAATGATACAAGGTTATAAATAAGCAATGTAAATTCAAATATTAGCTCAAATACTCCGTTTAGAAATCTCCGCAGCGAACCATCCGAGTTGACATAAAATATTCCCGTTGCGTCGCCCAAAGAAAGAAAAGGGAGGGCTGAAAATGATCCTAAGCCGTGGATACTGAATCAATTCTACTTTCCCGCTGTCGGGATTAGCTTGACAAATGATCTTGTCCGAGACCTCGTTTATATCTGCTTCTGTTTTTATTAGCTAGTGAAAAATCGGGTCTTTGTAACCCTTTGACTGTACTGTTGGCGCATTAGGGACTTCTTACGTCATCATCAATTCTGAGGTTTGTCTTTAAACGGCGAGAAGTCGGTTTAGATGTGTCTTCCTATTTAAAAGGTCTAAAACAATCAAGCAGCACCTATGAGTAGTAGTAGTGGTAGCTATTAATATTATTTTCCTCACAGTACCTTCCTGTAAAAAGGTTGACAAAATACACGAAAAATGAAAAAAATAAGGATTTACATTTTCGCGAAACTTTCCTTTCACACCTAAAAATTAAACAGCAATCCAAAATAATAATTAAAAGTTTGTAGGTAAAAAACACGTCATTTTTAACTAAGTTCATAATTAAACACGCTATTTAAGCACGCAGTGGAAACCAAAAAGAGCATCATTAAATACAACGATTACTTTTGGTTTCGGAATTTACAAAAGTACTCAAACGCAACAAACATAAACTCAAATCATTTACGAATAAAATGATAATGAGCCGTATTAAAAATACTGTACGTGTAAAAATTCATTAATGAAAGCCTTTTTATACAAACAATTAAGTAGATACACAGCCTTTGAGGCAAACAACCACCCGCGCCCGTGTAATTAATAATTCCGAGCCTATTCTCAATGTACTTCCTCATGTTGTTTTTGTTTTGATTTCATGTTGGTGTTGAATATTTAAACATATCTAATCTGAAGACAAAGCTTCGTATCAGTTTTCATAAAACCACAAATTCTATGAAATTTAGCGAATGAACTGCGAATTCACAGTCGGCTTTCATGAAAGGCAGAATTTCCTTTTATGAAATCCGGTTAGACTGCCCCTTACATACCTACGTGTATGCCAGGTTAAATGTTAATAATAAGCTTTATGTACTCTGCACTTCTTGTCTGCATGGAAATATCGCTTAGCCAGGATTCTGCTTATTGGAAGTTAGCTGATTTAAACACTTTCCCCCTTATTCATAAAGACGGACGCGACGCTAAAGTATTGTTTAAGCTATTGACGTGTTCTGTCACTTACTCGCAAATGGCGGCAGCAACAAGAATGAAAGTGAAGAAGCGATACAAAAGTTACCGTGTTGTTGTAGAGCTGTTTAAGTTTTTATGAATAAGGGGGTTAGGCGGTAAGATGCATTGCTTCATGATACATCGTGGAAATCTTATAGGAATCTCAAGCAACTGTAACAATTCCAGGATTTTCGTTTGTACACTCAGAGATCAAACAACTTGTATCGTCCTTGTAGTAGCGAGCAGTGAACATTAGAGGCATGTGACAAAGAAAACACATCTCGTATAATACATTTTTACCATTTCGGTACTATAAATAACGCTTATTTTACTTCAGCAGAGAAACATCCCAATTCTCAACTCGATAGAATCAAAAATAATACACTCGTGAGTTTAAATAAAAATATGCTTGCGATAAAACCCTGAAAGACCTATAATACAATCACGCACAAAACTCATCTCAGGAATAGGCCAATATTCTAAGCCTCGAACCGAACGCCATTTCCGGAAAGCAGGCCAGGCCATATCCGACAGGCCTTCAAACTGCAAGCTGTGATCGAGAAATAAGGAAATTTTCTTCTGTTACGTACTAGTGTTGTATCCTTAACACTGGTATTTATCTATCGATGTAGGCTCATCGCCAAAGATAATAGTTTAACGATGGTTGGCCAAAAGTACGACAACATGATTGTAACCTATTGCTGCCGTTCATGTAGCGCAAATTTTATTGTGATCATTGCCAAAAACACCTCTTAAAGATAGCACTCGATAGTGATCAATATGTCAATTTGCATTGAAGTCACTGCTTTGTAAAACAATATTTTATTCAGATTTTTAAAGTGATCGTCTAGTGGTAGAGTTATGAAAATAATAAAGTGTGACATTAGATTCCCCGACTTGACTTTACTCACAAATTGAGTCGGCTCTAGTAAAAGAAATCAAATGAGGAAATGTTTTTTAGATCTTGTGGGTAACAAGGTAAGTCCACCAGATCTCTTTATTTACAAGCATTACCCATGTATGTACATCCTACTACACTGTGATTAGTGTGTGATGAAGTGTAACTTGTCTTATCTGAGGTCTAAGTCCTAGGTTACTTTTACCTATTGCGCGTTAGGGTGAGCTATTAACAATCATATTTTTTCACATATATTTTGATAGTAGCAAGTCATGCCAATCTATCGATACTAGTAACGGAATAGTTAATCTTTCAGCAACACTAGTTCGAGTATGTCGCAACACGTACGTGTGCCTCAATCCATGCTCATTTTGTTTTAAAACGTGCATGAGAACAATGTTCTATTCCAGAATAACCATTTTATTATGCGCACTTTTTTATAATATCTTTGCGAACTACTCTAGAGAAGTGAAACTTTTTCAAGTTACCGGGCATTATATTTGCATTCGCAGAGAGCTAGTTAATTTGTAGATTTTATTGTTTTTTCAGTTGAAGTTTTTACTCTAGCGTGCTCTCAGGATTTTCTGAAAAAGTATTTCAGAAATAAGATTCCACTAAACATAACCCGAAGTAAACGTACATTATTTGTTAAAATAACACAGTTAAAGTATTATTGTGTGGTTTTGTATTTTGTTATCAAATGAAACTTTATTTCTGAGCAGATTGTAATATCTAAAGTACATTTAGACTAAGCCAACTTCCAAATTGCCTTAGTTCAAAGCTACTTCTATTTACGCTCATCTGATTCAATATTCTTAAATCATATCAAATCAAATACTTTCATTTGTGATAACAAATACAAGATGACAAAATACAATAAATTATCATCACATTGTTATGCTGTTGACGTTCTCATGAACTCTATTATGACCTATTCTATTTCATATCACTGTTAAATTGTCTTGTGTTTATTCGTCTCACATTACAAGATCGCATCTCTTGCGGCTTAGTGAACAAAAGTGTCATAATATCACCGCTCGTGCTTTAGTGACCCATATAATATGTGGGCTGAAATCTCACGTCTCCGGCGACACGGAAATATTCCCTTTTAACGCTAAACCTCTCAACATCATACATGTTAATAAAGGCTCCCGACCCCCACTTCCACTCTTAAGATTCACTTATAGGACGTTTGTGTGTAAAGGAAAGTGTTGGCAAACTATGCCCAGGTTTTAATAGGTTATGAGGGAGGATTATCGTAGATGAGATTTGTTTAGCGTAGGCAATTTTCAGTTATTAACGCATGTTCAAGTCTTAAGTTACTCTTACAAACCTTTTAAAAGTAAGAACAATTCGTCAAAATAACGTGAATAATCAAAACCACCTTTCTGTAATGCACGTAAAATTAATAAAAAAACTTTGTTTACGTCCTCAAAGTGACAGAAACTCCCTTGAACTTTTTAGTTACACCTTTTGTGAGCTCGAACACTGAACCTGCTAATCTAGATTCCAGGCTATGGAAAAAACCCTTACAGTCTAGATCCATTGAATTTCAGTTTAACGTCAAACTAAAAGTGTTAAAACTTCCCTCCAGTTGAATTTGGAGGGAGGGAATTTCCAGTTTTGCAGAATTAAGTCGACTCCGATTTTCGCCTACCCTCAAACCGTAAAACACGGCCGTTGCGACCCCACTTAAGTTCGTTAAGCACTCACTAAATTTCTAACTAACACACATTAAATGGGCACTGCCAAATCGAACAACCTATTCGTGTGGTAGTATGCTAATGACCTTCCGTTTATTCATGATTAATATCAAGTGGCCACTGGTCTATAGTCGTGGTAACTATGGTGTTTTCCTATAGAGTTGGCAGATTATTACAAAATAGTTCAGTAAGATACCTACTAATTTATGTTTTTAAAATTTATGGTTAAGAAGTTGGGTTCAATATCCGCACAGTACAAAGATTTGTGTGCTTGAACTTGTCTGTTTGCATTGGTGTGGGAGTTTCCTACGTAAAATCTACAGAATGGATTTGAATGAAACTTTACATAATGGATGGAATGGATGAATAGGACATAGGCTACAATTTGAAAATAAATATCACTTTTTTTTCTTTCCTAAGTCTACGCGGACGAAGTCGCGGGCGGCCGCTAGTAAACAAATAAATAAGTAAAACATAAGATAAACGCAACGCGATGTTTTTAGTATCACTTGGAATCAAGTCTTTACTATCTACTCAAATTCCAATTGTTAAGTAGTAAAAAGGCTGTAAAATAAGAGGGACAGTGACACCATACCTAAACTTTCTATTAGGCGAATAATGTCATCGGTGGCGTCGGTTCGTCTGACCGTACTAGCTCGTTTTATGCCTATCAATCAAATTTCGACGAGACGGAACGCTATAAGTATGGGCCACAGGTCACGCGTATCGGGTTATTGGAATATGAGCTTTAGTGCATTGGCATAAGACATTGCAATTAAGTCTCAAGTAAGTCCTGACTTTCAACACTAGTGCGAGTGTCACATAGTTATCGAGAATTACTATGTGAAGAGTATGATGATAATGGCTGCTGGAGCCGAAAGGTACTCGACTGGAGACCATTTGAGGCCAAACGCAAAGGGTCCACAATGTGTACGGACGACCTGATCAAGGCCGCGGGATCCCGGTGGATGCAGGCCAATGGTTCAGCAGTGGACTTCTTGCAGCTGATAATGATGATGATGATGACCGTTTAAATGTTTAAAACACGATTTGAAATCGCTAAAACTCAGCCGTACCGTTTTTAGGGTCGTAGACCTAATTGGTAACGTTTACTGGTATTTGTTTTAATTCCCTTTGACAGGCTTATTATCCAACTGATTCAGTTTGCGCCGAACGGAATTTTAAAGATTGATCAATAGATCAATCACCATTGGTAATAATAACCAATGACGATCCTATGACGGATTCACACAGACAGTAGATAAACTTAAGTAAATTTGAAATCTTTCTAGAGGTACACTGTTATTTTTTAATATTATGAAACTATGACTGTGAATAAGATTTGGTCAGTGTTATGATTCTGATCTTTATGTTGGCTTTACAGTAGAACCCTCTCAGTGGGCCGCAACTAAGATTTCTTGGCAGAAATCCGGCTTGCTCTTGAATACATTTTGCCTGTGGATTTAGATAACAAATGTTGGTGACGCAGACCCAAAATATGATCCTACTAAAGTGAAGCTTTGTTTTTTAGCCCTTTGCTACTAACAACTTGCTTGCTGTACTACTAAATAGGTGCATTTGTATGTTTCCGAAAATTTTTCCTTAAACTGAAAACATGTTTTGTTATTATTACAACTTTCTGTTCCTCGTTATACACAAACACTGACAAGCAAACTCAGTTCAGTTGTTATCTAGAACAAAGCCTAGATCTAATTAAAATTGGTTTTGTACAAAACTAGAAGTATTTTCTTCTTAGCCAAAGTTTGAAATGACAAAAATATTTCAACAGAACTGTAATTTTTTTGCAGTGATATGTTTTATAAGACAGAACACCGAAAAACGTACAAGTGGCGTGTTGAAGTCTTTTTCAAATAAATGCAATACAAAAATTACTTAAACTAAATAAATGCAATAAAGTATTCTTCACGGTTGTTTTCTTGTTAAAATACTGAATTTGAAATCAACAAATAAACATGGACAGTGGGCAACATTTCACAAAACTGAGTATTCGTAATCGTCTCTAACTAAAACTATGTTTGTATAAATCTAAGGATACTAAGAAGCCGTGCTTTGGCTTAGTAAGGATAGCCTATTAAGCTGTGCCGAGCACTTACTACCCACGATTTATTCACTGCCTCGGGAGACTCCTCTCTCCTCTATAACTTAACTTTTTTATGTCCTCTGCACGATTCGGTTCCCTAATCTTTAACAATGAAATTATGGGTCACGAGAAAACATTGGGGTTTTTCTTTTATTGTGGAAACCTTTGGCTTTTAACGTCTATTTTCGCATTTATTTTAATGCTGTGCGATTTTGGATTGCGCCAGTGATTTTAATGGCCCCGAGTAGTGATAAATTGTGGTTTTCTTCATTCTATTTTGCAGTAATTAGAATTTGTAACTACTCGAGATTTTTTATTAAAATATGATTGTACTCTCAAAAAATGGAGAAAGCTTTGGTAAAGGGGGAACAATTTTTCGTTGTTTTTCCAATTCATGTTATTTAAATATAGGTTTTTTTGGTAGAAAATAACCATTGCAAGTCACCAGTAACAGTGCCAAAAAGTAGTAACCATATTTTTTTTTCAGTGCGTCAAGAAACAAGCCCCTTTAAAAATCGTTATTTTGCTGCTAAATTTGGTTTTGTTTCCCAGCATTAATCTTATAAATAATTTATTAGCAAATACAGCGTTAATGAAAACTGAAATTGAAAGGAATATTGAAACGAAAAGGGTGTCTAAAACATTGTTGAAGACCAATGAAAATCTGACGAGGGTTTAAATTGCAATTCGATTCAAACATCGTCATTTTAGTGAGCAATCCTGAGAGTCAATAAAACAACTTCACCGTTATCTCTCCCATGATCCATTATCACGAGCCCGAATAATATTCACGGCAAATAGAGCATTGCTTATAGGGGTGCTGTAAATTTAAGGGCTGTTTGCGTGGTACGAATCGTGAAATCCGTACGCAGTTTAGCGATTTGCAACATAACCTCACATGTAATCTAGTATTAGCTTCATTTAGTTTTTTTTATTTGCGTTATTTAAATATTAGACGAAGAAACAGATGGACATTGACCACGATTTTCCTTGTAACATGGAGAGCGGAGAATATTTCGTACTTGTTAAAACTTTATTCGTCTGATTATGTAGAGCCCTTTAGAGTCCTTTTTAGCCCGCAGTTCAAAGCCTATGAGTCAAGAGGCTTCCAAAGACACCTCGTTTAGCCAATTATAATAACTCGAATGTTTTGAAATGATGGGAACAGATGAACATCCGTACCCACAAACATACATACTCGTACACCCATACGGATCAAAATCATAACCTTTCTTTTTTCAGTCTCCTAGGGTTTTTGGTAAAAGGTAGACCACACTCATATAAGTAGAAAAAGCTGCTGCTTCTACCTCAGATTTCGTTTTATCTCTAAATCTAGGTCAATCGTACTGGAATATTTTCTACGGCTGTTTTAACTTTGTCTTTCATTCGTTTGTCTCCCACTTCCGGGTCCCGAAAACGGATGAGAGCAACAATACCGCCCCTTAACCATTCCAAGGGTCTTTATGGCACTTCAAATGTCATAAATAATTAGTCAGTAAAGGCAACAACAATCTGGGAAGTGATGCCAAGAAAATGTTTCTGACATAAAACGAATTGTAATGTATACTCTTATTCTGAAATAAATTAATGTTCATAATTCTTATGAACATTACCGACTTGACAGCTAAGATGTGTTACGTTCCACTGCTGGTCACAGGACGTACAATAATTGTATTGTACTTTCTGTATTGTACTTGTAAAAACACTTTACAATAAGGAGACCATTGGGTCTGAAAATGAAGGTAAGAGTATGCCCCTGTGTTGTAAGAGACTGGTGCCTGAAATAGGTTTCTGAAAAGAACCTAGGTTGCACGTCATCAGGGTCTCCCCGCAAATCGCCCTCCGATTGGGCAGGTGGATATTAGTAAACAGTAAGCTTAACTACCTGACAATTGGTGAGCAATGGATCAATGCTAAAACTGAAGAAACAAAATAAATATATTATGTACTACTTATACTATGAGAACTCAGTGCAGGCTTTTGCAAATACACCTTTGCAAATAGGTAGAACCATATTGATTAAATTGCACAGTCGTTATTTGTCAGATGTTACCTAAATGCCCTAAAACTTGATGTGCTTTCTGAAACGTAGTTTCTGTAAAATCATTTGAATTTCACACGTACGAGAACCCACTGCCAGACACCCGTTCAGTAATGACTGCCGGCACATCTATACATCCAAAGCTGGCTATCTTTTCTTGCCTAGTAGCTGAATTGACACTAGGAAGTAAATTTTCTTAAGAGCGCCAGTAAATAAGCAACCAGATTCAGAGGCTAGTCTGAAAAGCTAAGGCTTCAAATTACCTCTTCACAGAAACTGCTGTAGCTTGCAGACGTAGGCAGGAATTTCCCTGTTGATTTTATTACGGCGCATACAACATAATACTTTATCTAAAGCAAAATGTGGGTCAGGATAATTATGAAGTTCTTTCAATGCGTCGATGGGGCGCCAGTCCCGGATACACAGTATACAAGCAAACTCAGTAGGTCGTTTCTATTTGAAATGTAGATTTTTGTATTCATTTTCTTTCAAATGCCCGACCTGGGAATTGCGCCTTGCAGGTACACATGTGGGCCAAGACTCTTAAATTCTGGCTTAGTAATTATTATTTCAAATAGGTATGTATCTTCTATTAAATTTGATTGTTGGCAGTATCAAAAAAACATTTTATCAAAAACATTATATCAAAAACATTCTATCAATAATATTTTCAGCAAACATTGGCCCGAAGATAATGCTTTTAAAAATACGCTTTTTTAATGTTTTGTGTGATAAATACATAGCAAATAAGAATTTTATGTACTGTACTCGCGAGTAATGTACTCATGACTTTTACTACTCTTACCATTCATTGATACCATTACTGACGTTAAATGATTATCACTTTTATTTCTCGAAAAAGCTGTCTGAATAAATACTGCCAGTGAAAATTAACCCAAATATTTGTTCGTCAACCCGGCATTGAGTTACTGCATCCGGTACTGTGTCCACAACGAAAGCCTACGTTGTAGTTCTAGTATTTTTGGCTACTGTACAGTCGAACCCCCGCGGTGAAAGTTATGACTACGAGTCACGATTCATTTAACTGTATCTACGTTGGACACTAGGTTTTTTGCGATTTCGGTTCGCTTCTTAGATTGTTTTTTGTGCTCAAGTGGGTAGTTAATTTTGTTCCTCTTTTTTTTTGGTCGACCTTTTATATGGTATTGGGAATAATTATGTACCAAGTAGTTATGTAGTATTTCAAGTACATGAGTAAATTTGTGTTTGCGAGATATTTAAATTGGCATTGATTTTGAATTTTCTTTACTCAAAGCTTAGGCGGGCCTTCGATCATTATCGCATATTGTGGTAATCACAATTTGTTAGGTATATGGCGTTGTAGGCTGTGTAAATGGAGGTTTGTTAGGATGACTAACAGAATATTTGTTAACTTTGCTATCACAAATTCACAAATGAATTACACAGTTACCTTATCAGAAAAACCTGATGTATACTGAAAACAGTATTTAGTGTTGGTAATGAGTACTTACCTGTAAGTGCTGCAGATTACGCAAAATTTTAGTGTTTTTTTTATTATGCCTACAAATATGTATACCCTAGTCTGTAGTTTATTAATATTTTTCTTGATGGACATAGAACAATGAAACCCTAAAAAAATCACTGGCAACTCTCAGAACATTTATAGGTCATGGGTATCCGCTGTTCCACTTGGCCTAGGAAAGTGGTGAAAAAGCCAAGATTCCGCTATTGGATGATAAAAAATACAATTTTAAACTTATTGCTGAACGCCCACCCGTGCCCATGAAGAAACAAGCTTGGCGAATGCTAAAGTACCGTAACGTAAAACAGTTCACTTGAATTATTAATGTAAGTATTGGGATGGAATGCAAGTGTGCCTGTCACTGAAACGAACTGAGAGCGACACGTCAAGCGTAGTAGATGACAGCAGTAGAAGATGTCGTGCATTGACGTAAGGTGATCCTGTCAAAGTGTGGCCATTCGCCACAGCCACAAAACACTGCCACCGGCATATTTTCTGTAGCTTTCATACAATCATGTTAAATTGACTTGACGCACACGGTTTGACGCTCGTCTCTTGTGTCCCGCAGCGACTACAAACGCCGACACAAAACGCCGCCACACACTCCTTGCACGTTTCTTCATACTTATGATACTGCAAAGATGGGTCAAAAAAGTAGGTCGCACAACCCACTACAGTCCGCAAACAAAAAAACTCAGATCCACAACCGTTGCGTTCGAAAGTATGCGTTCAACTGGTCACTGTGGACTTGACTCTCTAATTAGGAACGATTTGATTGGTTAGGGGACTTGCTAGATCGAAGGACTAGTATGAAATTACTGCATTCTTAACGCGAACGGACTATAGTGACTGTCACGTGATTCAGCTACCTTTGCAGCCAGTTTTGGCTTCTTGTGGCGGCGGTGTTTGTGGCTGTGGCGTGTGGCCTATGTGCGAGGTCGCCTATAGTAAAATGACAATTAATGAGCATCAACTTTAATTTTTAGGCCTGACTATTACCAATTAATATATTAATAAGTTTCTCCTACGCATGACTATGACCATTATGTAAAACTTGAATTTATTACAGGTGTACATATGAATGAAAATAGCAATATTAGTGTGTATAAAAAGTGTAGTGTGTATAGTGGGCAGAAGAAGCATCAAAAACATCACTGATTCATTCATGAAAAAACTCATTCTGACGTACGACTTGTTAGATAAAACATAATATTTTTTCTGTAAATCTGAACATTACAATAATTTCCAATCTTTATCTACAGACTACCGCAGTACCGTAAATTCGCAGGACGCAGAATGCGGTCGCGTCATTATGTCGAAATAATGGCGCCGCTAGTCTAACCGGCCAGTATCATGTTTTGTTTACTTCGTCGTCCCATAAATAGTATGCAACAACTAAACGTACCATTTTTCAATATTCAGGACATTCAGGCCAAGACAAACAGATATGTTCAAAGTTTCATGCACACAAATGTTTGTACAGTCAACAGCACATCAGCACCCATTTCCGTTTTTTCTCTCGCTTTTGCCAAATGTCATTTCTTTGCAATAGAGCAAGGAGGACTGACTGGACATGGGCATGGGTAGAATGATGTGCCAGCTACTGTACTAGGCGGGGATCGCGCGATTTACTTCCTAACTATTACATCGATTCGGTTGTAATGAAATCTTCAATTCATCTCACATTGTGTTAAGTGACAATCTAAACTTTTGATTGTAGGTATTCGTTTGTATTCACAATAAGACAATAGTATATTAACTGCTCCTATTTAACAAGAATGTTAACGTTGCCTTATTAAATTACATCCTAAATTTTCACTAAGCATAGACACAAACTACCTATTTACGTCTCTCTGCTGGGCAAAGGACTCAATATCATTTTTCGAACTCTCCTCTTCAAACTAACCTCACTCCACCCGACAAAAGCAGTGGTGCAGTCTAGATGTAGTTGAACAGTATAATACTGCTGTTTCTACTGATATTCATTATTTGAGCTTTTCCAGGTCCTAACTATATAGATGGTTATTGATCTTCAAATAAAAACAAATTCCTTCCGCTTCTAAAAATGTGAATTTTTACCTCGCGGTTTTTTGTGAACGCTATAAGCCCTTAAAAAAAGTCTTCAGCGGAAGTTCCCAACGAAAGCTTTGATAAGGGGCTAAAGTCGAGTTTTTGTTTTCATAGAGTAGATGATAAGTGTTAGCAGGGTGGCAAGTATTTTTATAGAGACGACGCAAAATGTTGACCCCCTGGTGTAATATTTGGTGTTTTTTAAAGACTTTTTTTATATAGCTTATAGGAAACACACAATATTGATTCCAGCACGTTAAATGTTTGTACTGAGCTAATTTCTCAACCATTACACCATCTGCGGTCGTAGGTAATTAATAAGGGCACAAAGTCACAAATGACTGTATTGTGTAAAGGATTTCCAAATTTATTTATTTACTTACATTGCATAAAGTCAAACCCAAACTCAAAAGCATTTATTTTATGTAAACTTTTACAAGTGTTTATGAAAAACAGTCAAATGTTTAACAGTTAAAAATAAAACAAGGCAAGAAATACTTAATGTGACTTTGCCTTTGTCACACCTACATACAAACCTTACAAATTATAACCATATTAAAATTACATCCGCATCATACCTAAGCATTTCATTAAGAAGTTCAGAAGATCAAACAAAATTACATTGTACATCAAAACTTAGTTCTCTATATTGTACATGTAAAATAGCACATCAACATGTATACTATCTTTGTTTACATCACAAACTACTTGAGAGTGATTGGACTTGTAACATTTAATCAAGCGAGGGAAGATAACTATAAGGAAAATTTCATAAAAAACATTCGACAAAAACCCGGGCTTTTAGCTGAAACTGTGTTGAGTGGTTTGATACCATGCCAACCAGAGAATTGGTGGGAACGGGAACATACAATCCTTACTTTATATGCTCTTTATGCTAACACTAGATGCATAAATTTGACGTTAAACATTTTAAAGACCCGATTATATTAACGCTTGGGGAGAACACATAGCCGCAAGCGTACTATAGCCCAACTGATATACTCGTAAGAAATATACTTCGACAGCTGCCAGTGTCATTAGAAATTGAACTTTATGCAATGCTTAAAGCGTTCATATAAGTTCGTTCGTTGCTAGCTGTAAGGTTCAAAAGTCAAGCCACAGCTCATGAATCGCATCTAAGTACAATTTCCAATGACACTGGCAGCTGTCAAATCTATTCTTAGATCAATGGGATGGTAAGGTAATTCAACCAAAATGTACGAGAGGACTAAGCAATATGTGATGAAAAATCTATCCTACTTTTGATAGATTTCACTTTATTTAATGATAGTCGTTAGGCCTAGTTGGAGGTCTTGAGGTGGCTTGATAACATCTAACAGAGAGGGTTCTTACAAACACCTAACCAATGATATTATAATAAAAAATATGAAGATAGGTTATGTCAGTACTGAAGCGAAGTTAAAAATTGCTTATAGTTTTTTGCCAACCAACCCATTGCTTTGTTTGGTAACGCTTTAGACGGCGCTGTGTGGAATAATGTCCAATACCCAATAAATTAATAGTGTTGCAGACACAAGAGATACAAAATCTAGTAGATAAGTTTCAACTTATCTTAAATAATATCATCAAAGCAACAAATGCTTTACGAGCCCGATTGTATTAACGCAAGAAAAGAACACAAAGACTGCAAGCGTACTTAATAGAGAAAATCCCGCGCAATAACCGATAGTGTTTCTTTTCTTACAACTTATCTGCATTACAAAGCAATAAAGGGGAAACTTAGGAACTAACGAGTTTGCTTGGTCAGCTTATTTTCCCCGTAACACGAACGTGTTCAGATGTACTCGTGCGTGCACAGGGCCGGATTCTGAAGATTCTATGGAGGGGCCCCTGGTTTTCATTCAGGCGCCCTTGTCTAATGAGATTCCCAAAAGTCTTTTTTTTATCATGTCTTTTCTTATTTTACTTCGGTAAATATTTTTTTGTCTTGGGAAACATTATTTGCACTACTATTCCCATAGCACAAACCTGTGCAGATTACACAGCATTTTAATCACGTGACATTTTAGAGTGGTTAAATTTGTTCTTCTTCAATATTTTTAGACGATAGTCTTTCACTTGGGCTAGATTTAAATGACGATACCCACAAACAATATACGCTCTATCAATGTGTTATTAGAACGGCTTTTCTCAAAATGGCTCTCGGTCAAACCTCAAAGTGATGCAAAATAAATGCAAAAAAAAGTCAGCTTCGAATGATTATTGCAAGTGTTAAAATATGTTTGCAGTATTTGATTAAAGACATCACTACAGAATTAAATAAGTGTTTCACGTCATTTAGAGTTCGGTAAATTTTTTAACGACATACGACTCTGTAATATTGCAAAGACATAGTTTTTGTAATCGTCAATACCTTTCTGATCACTCTGTAGTTATGAACGTACAAGTGGATTCAACCAGCGCTAGGCCCATATAAATTATATGTGAGGACCCATGATTTGCTATTTTCAGCGCCCTCGGTTGCTGGGATTTTCCACCTGCTTTTTCATTTGAACATAATATTTTTTTGTAATGTTTTAGTATTTTTACCTTATTTTTATCCAAAGGCTAATCCGCTGCTGTGTTTGACTAGAACACGAGTCAAAAACAACATTCGCCACGCTCTGCTTAGCACTAAGGCGGCCTATATTTTTACGAGCAGTAGTTCGGAATAGTTTTCACTTATTTGCTAACTATCGACCCACCACAGAAGTTGCGAACACAATTCACGCCTAAAGCTTCTGTACGGAACGAAATTTAGTGGAAATCGGATTAAAATCCGCACGGTAGTTAGAGTCACAAAGGTATACGGACTGGGAAATTTACTGGACAAAGCAATCGTAACAAAATATCCGAGCGAGGTTTAACTTTGTTTTTTTTTGCAATGTTCATGCAATATTCCCTAGTGGCTATCTAATTCGAAATTCAGAAAATCTTGTTCCGTGAATGTCATACCATTCAAACCAACATCCTTGGGACCAATTGAATTGAATTGTGATCTTCGTCATTAGTTTGCAGTCAATTTCAATCTTTGCGGTCGATAGTCTTACATTTGAACTTTAATCTCGCACATTATCGAAACCACGACTCTCTAGTACAGGGCAGATTAGGGCAAGTACCATCATGACAAACCATGAAATTGACCGTTTGCTTTTCCAAAAATAACTTTCGTTACCCTAAAAGCCAAAAAAAACATACCTTCCCTACATGGGTCTCATGCAGAACGTCTAGGTCACTTAAAAAGATACGGAGTTAGATAATTTGATAAACGCAGTCTGTAATGTAAGGAAGGTAGATTATGAAAACTACAAATGTTATTATAATTCATGTCAAGTGAGGCAATCCACAGAACCAGTGCCAACCCCCATAGAGTAGATGATTGATGGGTTTAAAGGAGAATCACGAGTGCCATCTAGAATTGAGGCCATCCATCTTTTTCACTAACACTCACGTTGCTACATAATATTTCATTTGAATGTGCACTCAGTTCAGAAAACGTGCATGGTCGGGATGCTTTGAAGATGACATTTTTTTAAATTCACGTTGAATTTTCGCTGTAACTTTGTTAGCTTCAAATTGAGGGAATTTGGGAAATGCTGTTAATGAATCCGTTTCTTTTAGGTTCGTTTTTCATCTACATTATAATTTTTGAAGTCATTGAAAAACTGCCTGTTAGACTCGGCGACGAATAAGTTATAATTTGGAATATAAACGGGAACAAGATTTCATTGTAATTTTGTAAACAAGCTGTGTTGAATTCTAAGGTTGTTTGTTTTTGATATTGCCTTATATATTATAATATAAACTATGGCAATGATCCGCCATCTATGTACATTCATGATTATATTTCCTAAATGGCGTCGGATCAAAAAAAGTAAAGTTAAAAATGTGCCCGAATTCGTCTTGTTGAAATTGTATGTGTCATAAAATCAGTTTTAAAAGGAATGAGATAAGGTAATGAACAGATCATTGCAAATCAAACAAAAGAAGTTACATCACATCGAAGTAAACTTTTATAACGTTAAGTTCAACCAATCCATGCTACTGTAATTTTTGTACTTAATCGCTTATTTTTGTTTGTCGGGGAATAATTTACTCAAGAAAATTATCCTTATTTTGTATCCAAACCGTAGAACATAAAAAAACCCACTAAGTAGGTCAATTGCGTATAGCAATGTTCATTTGTTTCTTCTTGAAACAATTTTTCTCTAACTCTGTGTGTTCTACGTCTGAACAAAACATCCGACAGGAAAACGTGTATTTTTGGCTTTAAATCAAGACTTTTATTTTTTATTATCCGCATTGGGGTTAGGAAATAATACATTAGTTATTTTGCGATGCCCAACTATTATTTGCCTGGTTTCGAAGCTATTTGTTTGTATTGTAAAACCATTTCGAATTCTCTTTTGTAGTAAATGCTTTGTTTGTGCGAAGTATTCGTACATACAAATGCTAGCGCGTTATTAATCTAGCTAGATCAAAGCAACGGTGAATATGTATTTTATCGTTATAGAACTACATTTTTACTTTGTAACTAATTTCCAATTTATTCTGAAACACTTGTGACTGTGTGAAATAAAATGATCCAATATTCTGACCCTCTTATTCATAAAAACTTCAACAGCGCTTCAACAACCCGTATAATTTCAATAACTTCTTCAACTTTTGTATGGCTTTGTCTTCTTCTCGCCATATTTGCGAGAGAGTGACATAACACGTCAAATGCGTAAACTATGCTTTAGCGTTGCGTTCGTTTTTATGAAAAAGGTAGTAAAGCTACCTAATAACTCCTTACTTCGAAAACTAAACAATTTGAGCTTTATCTTGTGTTAAAAATATAAATTATAAGTTGTTTTCATAAAATTAATTTTATTGCTTTCATTTCTCCCTTTCAAAAAAGTGAAGAACGTCGAAGGTATATCTGAATGAAATAATGATGACAATACTATATCTCCTCTTTGTGTCTGCTCGATATTTCTGACAACATTATTTTAACCCGGTCCTACTTCACCAAGACGCCGTTATAATCCGTCTGTTGCACAATAAATTGTCATGCAAGTTGTTTGTTTTTTTGTAAGAGATACAATAGGCTAGACGACTGTAATTTTTTTTTGTTTATTATTGAAAGACGTTACATTTATGAACGCAATCCTAAAAGAATCACTGCTATAGTATTAATACTACCCGAGATATCACAATTTGAATTGCACATTTTTGGACTTGCCTAAAAACGCTCCATTCAAACGTGTCCTAAATTATGACGTCACACCAACGTAGTTATAAGGAGCGCGTAAGAAGTTTGTACGACAGCTATATTAAATATTGCGTTTATGAAAATGGTCTTTTAACAAAATTGCTTCCTAATAGTCTCTGTTTGAAAATGGTATTATTTTTTTACAAAATATGTATACTTTTGAAATGGACTTGCCCACCCAACTTTGAAGGCCTATTGTGGCTTCATACTGAATCAAATTTTGATTGTGGTTTCACAAATCCATTTGATTTTAATGATTTTATTTGGTAAACATAAAATAACACGCAAAATGCATCATAGTCGTCTACCCTATTCCGATCTATTTACTTAATTTTTCCCTTTTGTGTTTTTTGTTAGCATCTATTTTTTAGGCTGATGGATAATAATAACATTATGTTAATCATTACGCACAATTTCTAGTTGAGTAGACTGCTTTCCTTAAATTGTATACCAGACTTTGGTTTATCATTAAGTATTACATACATGGTATGGTATTTGTTGACTCATTCCACGTCTTAATTGAGATATGGTCCGTCTAAAGTCTGTTATTTTCTTCACGTTTTAGGTTATAATAACACTGTCACAATAACACTTCTCAGGAATTCTGCATCTCCTTCTCACCACCCTGTACTTATTAATCCCCCATCCTTTTCACACTTGTGCTGTGATATTGCCGGAGGCACTTCGCTTAAATAGAAGATAGACTCGAGGAGGTGCACAAATAATGTGATTGCCTAGTAGTTATGGAAATGTCAAGCAGCGGGCTCTCGGTGTGGTAGGTAACTAGCGATAAAAGGAAAAATGTGACAACCCCACCACGGTTATTGGTTTCGGGAAGCACAAAAAACTTACAAAATAGGTGTACCATATTTATTGAGTTGCCGTATTTCGTATTCAGTGGCCGTCGGCAGAACTTTGTTGCTGGTGTAGAGGTATTTGCTACGCTTACGTTTTGCACGGGGTGATATTCAGAACGCGATTTGTAGAGGTTTTTTGGATATCTTAACATAGTTTACTTGAATAGATTTCGTACAGAAAAAAACTTTACGACATTTTCTTCAAAAAAAATACTACCTTGCAATAGTTACCCAAACCTTTGTTCATTACTTCACAAAATTTCGCTTATTTATTATGCACGGCCTAACTCGAACACCCGTTATATTTGTATCTATCTATCTATCCTCTCCATAATTGAAAACAGTAGATTAAATCTAGAATCTATGAAGCATATAACAGTAAAACAGTGGTAAACTGTAAGAAATACCGCATATTAAAACTTTTACTAAATGAAGCTTGTAAGTGAAATCGTTGGGTGAAATAATGAAATCACGAATCCTTGGGCGCCTAAGAGCCGAACCTATCGAAGTTACGGAGCAGATGTGGGCGAAACAAACTTATAATAAACTGACTTCTGCCCTTGTCTTCGTCTTCTGCCATATGGACCATTTTTACTCACCTACCGATCTTCTACTTACTATAGAATTATACTAAGACTAGAAAATCGGTAGGACAGAAACGTTTTGGGAAAAATGACATGGATGATTCTAAATCATAATATTCATACAGGATAGTCAGAGGCACCCTAATTGTTGCCATCATGGTGAACAGAACATTCAAGAGGTCACACTTCTCCAACCGAATTAAAACCCAACGTGTTAAGAGGCGAGCCGCAATTTACCCTCTGTGAGCCCACTGTCGCTAGCCGGTTAAGCCGCCAACTAGGCTCAATGACTGACATCTACCAACATCAGATGAGGCCAATCGTTGGCTTTCCAGTGTTACGTCTGATTGCCATCTCCTGGTGACGCCCTCGACTGAGGCTTGGTTCCCCCTGGCCTTAGGCCCGTTGCTAAATATTAGGCGTTGAGAGCCTTTCGTTCACCCCGTTGCCCGGTAAAGCTGTGATAGTCACACCTTGAACATCTCAGAAAAAACAACGGGCGTTCCAGACACCTCCATCTTAAAATGTTTTGAGTAAATTGGTCCTTCTGCAGTCAACACAGAAATCCTTTTAAAATGTAAGATGGCGCAGAATTGTATTAAACCCCATTCCTTTGAAAATGCGGAGGCATTCGACTCTGTAGGCGCGATATCGCCAATTTGGAATCTTCTGCACCTGATTGAAAATCAATAATAGAATTTGCATATCTACAAAACAGAAATGATATAGATAATTTGGGGAAAGTTAACCTTATTTCGGCAGTACTGTTTTGCGTTATTTGTCATTGAAAGGATTCTTAATACTTTTTTGAATGATACGAAAAAGACAGGTGGAAATGTTTAAACTGTCTGAATCATACTTGCACCAATTTAATTATTTTCTCTTATAGTTAGTTTTATTTGTTTAATGTTATTGGCATGTGTGATTGCTTTTTTTGCTGGTTTGCTTCTTCGATAATAAACAAAAGACGTAAAGCAATTAAATGAAAGTACAAAATTGCTTAGTGCAAGAAATGTCTTTGGTTTAAAATAGAAAATCATATGATGTCGAATAGAACCAGCTTATTTAAGGTAAACTAAAATACCCAGAAGTATTTCGCAAAGTAGGACTAAGTATTTCGCTGGGATAATAATATGCTGGAAAACTGGCTTCTTATGCACGAACGTAGCTTGTATTTGAAGAGAGCGAGCGAGTACGTAGTTTTTTAATTAAAAGTAAATTATACCATTGAAAATTAAAGAAGCGGTGAGTAAAGGTCTTGGTGCATACGTTTAACGAATAATTATTGTAAGAACAACTTTAACCTTAGTTTTTCAGTGAAATAAAAATTGTGAAATGCTGTCAAGGGCTATTTACATTTTATTTTAAAGTTTTCAACATAATCCACAGCTCCTACTAATATGATTGAATTCACGTACATATTTTTTGGCATGAACGTTACAAACGGTTTACGTGTTCCAGAAAAACATAAAAGAATACTTATTGTTCCAGACTAGGAAAATCAGAACAACCTTCAATAGATAAGTAAATAAGCAGACGAACCCCCAACTTCCAGTTAATAACTGCAGGAATAGCTCCCACCCTTAAACTATGCGAAATTTAACCCTGTTTCTAAAAGTATTAAATGAAAAGTTCTATCACTAGATGGAGCTAGTGGTGTTACAAATGGCGGCCCCCATTGTAGTATACAGCTGACGGTAATGGACCTAATGGCTGCCACTTCAACTAAATGGCATTTGCAGATGCGAGATCAGGAGTGCAGTCAGACGAGATTTGTACCGGATCCTACCTGAAAGGGGTTATGTGGAAGCCCAATTTGGCAAAACATGCTTTTAATTCGATTATTGGAGAAGCGTTCGGAATAAAATAACAAAAAACTACCATACAAAGGTTATTTTCATTTTAGGGATAGTGCATAAACTGCTTACCAATAGGAAACCCAGATAAAAACATTTAGTCTTGGTCTTCCGCTAGCTGGTTCGAGTCCCGCCTGAGCCCAAGAGATTTTTTTTCTGGCTTTCCAATCTTTATTTCTATTAGACTTGTCACAATGTAGTTTCAAAATTGTCAGACCTCAACGGACGACATTATTACTTAAACATACCTACCGTACATAGAAAAACTGATTGCTCCATGATGGTACTCTCTCAAAATTTATAATTTCGCCATACAATAGCTTATAATTATTTAATACGAGTGTCATAGTTTCGTGTAATTGACTCCCCTTGTATTAAATATCCTTTGATTTAATATTGAGACATTAATTCATTTTATCTAAACAGGTGCACATTAACTGTTCTGGAATAGACCCTTTGTTTGTAAATTTAATAATCTCGTGTGTTACACTGAAGCAGCTATTACGCTTTGGTCAAACACACTACAGTGGATTTCTGAACGGAATGAAAGTGATGGAAATCCAATATTTTCTGTACGCAACACTGTTTTGTTTTGTTGTTTGATAGTCTCTCCAGGCCGCTTTTGAAAATCGAATTGACGAGTAATAAATAACTCGATATTCGAGACATGTTTCAAACACTGACCAATAGGTCAGTGCCCCCAATATTTAGTGCCCAGTTTTGGTGGTCCCAATATTGATGAAAATTAAAATAAATGTTTTATTCTGTCATTTCAGCTGCCTGGTTAACTTATTTAATTACAAATTAAGAACATTATTTCGAAAAGTTCGTCATAATGATGAATGTTGTCTTGGGTGGCCACACCGCTTTTCTTTATTTAGTTAATTATTGTTTTCTTTATAAGGTTTTTAAGAAATCATAAACAAATATCTAGGCGCATAACCATTGAAGCAGTGATTCACAGGAAATTTCAACAGTATTCATTTTTAAAAGGGTAAAAAGTTATTAAAAAAATCGAATAATTAAAAAACAGTCTCTGAATTAATATGAAACTTGAACGATACATTTTATTTACATGACTATCCTCCCTACCAAATTTGAAGTGACTGTGGGATAATTTCAAACCAAGCGTGATTAAAGTGACTGGAGGTTAAAACATTGCCACCCTGTATTTGGGTAAGGTAAGTAAGTATGGCTATGATTAATCTCCAAAAAATGACAAATTATTTTACTTTGGAACAAGCTATTAAACACTGTGAACACAAAGGAAATACAGTAATTGATTTTGAGCAAAGTAAAATACATTTATCACAACAGAAATTAAACTTTCGAAGTGAGTCATTGATAATTTGCAATCAGATCAATCAAAAAACAAGTAGCGCTTATGCGCTGCGCACTTTGTGTAAATTAGAAAGAAAAAACTCTGATTCAAACAAAAATAGAATATGTCCGAAAGCGAAAGTGGTCCGAAAAACTCAGGTCCGATGGACCTGTTTTCAAGCCAATAAAACAGCGACATTCACGTCATCAATACGTCTTTATCATATCAAAGTATGAAGGTAACGTATGGTATGGTATCATCCTCGTTTTGTTTTAATCAGAGTGAAAACCGTATGAAAACGGTCTCTTTTAGCGTTTACTGGCGCTAACTGTGCCGCATATGAAAGTGGGAGAGGGCTGTGCAGCACAAATACACGGTGTCTTATTAATATCTAAAAAAAAATGAGTTAGTAGATATGTAAGTTTATATTCTAGAGTTCGACTCTTTTTGCATGAGATATGAACAATTCGAGTTCTAGATTTACAATCTAGTCACTTTTGAGTTCACAGGCACTTTTGGGCGAGTTTGGCAACGATCGGCTGCTGTCAGAATGTCTTTGTCGTTTCAAGTTCGACTGAGCTTGTACTGCGATCGACTCGATTTTGAATTTTGGAGTTCATACAAAATTCCAAATTTCAGTTTTTGAAAACTCTGCGAGCTTTTGGAAGTGCAAGCAGGCGCGGATCCAGCCCTCAAAAAAGGTTGTGGGCACAGCCACCAAAAAATATTTATTTATTTATAAGACTTACCAACTAAATACATACAAGCCAGTAACAGAATCGTTCAAAGTAAAAAATAAAATTATCAAAGTGAGAGTTGAATGGAGTACTAACTCACTCACAAGGGCGGATCCAGCTTTGGGGCCAGGAGCGGAGGGGGTCACAAGGTCGTTGTCAAGTCAAGAACTTGTTATTTAATTTTGATATTATAGATACAAGTAAAAAGTAGGTATTTTGTTTATGTACATACGTAGGTACTTTACTTGAAAAAAAAAGGGAAGAGATTTCGACAGTGGCGACGATAGACCACATGTGGACGTTGGCGACATCAAGTTCGCGAGGCCTCTTTTACTTCTCAGTAAAAAACGTTAAATTAGGTGGGCCAGGCAGAACCTAGCAACAACGCTCTCTCAAGATAACTGAACGCGAGCGAAGCGAGCGCTTTTTTTATTCGATTGTAAATCGACTAGATTATTTTATAGTGAGAGAGACTTGGAAGAAAGACCAATCAAATCTAAAAAAAACCCATTCGTTTTTTTTGCGTTTCTTAAGTTTTGCTTAATAAGTAGAAAACTAACTCTAAATACCAGATAGTCTTTCTGGGAGGTGGATAAGTCCGTTAGGGCTATCCACGTGTGTCTGTCTCTTAATGAATACTGCCTCCTTTCAAGAAAAATGGAAACAGGAGCAATATAGCGCGAGCGAAGCGAGCGCGGTTTTTTTTCCAAAAAATAGCGTTTGTTATCAGTAGTTTATTTGATGTGTAGCGCTGGAACCAGCTCACTCATGAACAATCATGGACTTATTATAATAACAACAAGCAAATAAGGGTTGTGGGCATGCCCACAGTGCCCACAACGGTGGATCCGCGCCTGAGTGCAAGACGCATGCAAACGGAAGGTGGCTCGTTAAACACATTCAGTCTAAAAATAAAAATGCCCATCAAAGCCAATGATATAAATACAGATCATCTGGATATTATGTCTAAAAGTAACAAATCGGAAACAAAGCCTCTATCGAGGCGGAAACACATCTGATAGAATAACACTGACAGCGAGTATTGGTAAACTTTCATGCGGCTACAGCGACTCAACTAGTGTTGCATAGCGATAAGTTATCGATAATATCGCTACATTTTATGCATTTGCATTTTAATTGTATTATTAGTGTGCCGTTGCGCTAGCAGAAATCAGAAAACTCCTAACTTCAAGTATGCAAAAATCAGTCATACTATTTTAGTCAAGCTTGCATAATCGACCTGAGTGTCCCAAAATATAAATTATGTCTAAAAAAGCAAGTATAATAATGATCGGGCCGTATGTTGTTTGTAGTTAAAAGCTAACACTTGAAAACAGCTGCAGGTTTTTTCAAAACTACACCAATAAAGTTGTTTTTAAATAATTAACTACTTAATCAGTTGCTTCTGATGCTAACAGTATCTGTTAAGTCTTCTAATTTCGAACTCAACTATTCGAAAATCTATGATTTAGCAAAAAACCTTTGGAACTACGAACTTCTATGAACTGAGAAAGTATACAAACTGGGAATAATTTAAATTATTACGGCTATCCTAGTTATAATAAGCTGTCGTCAGGAAGTAATTACTCAAGTCTATGTGGTATTAAGGTTTCTTTTTAGAATCCAAGGGACGTAGGATCCGTGTCCTCTGTGACGGAAGTGAGTCGCGTTTCCTCCAGATTAATGCCGGGGTGCCGGGGTGCAGGGTTCCGTCTTATCGCCGACTTTGTATCTTCTGCATATCAATGACATGTTATAACTCGGTAACATTCATTGCTATGCGGATGACAGCACAGTCCACTCGCGTTATTTCGAGCGCCCTGTGGCAAAGCGAACCGATATCGAGGAGAAGAGGCGCTGTCTGGTCGTTGAGCTTGACGGAGTGCTGGACCGCATTTCCGAATGGGGAGAACGCAATCTTGTCGAGTTCAACGCCAAGAAAACACAGGTGTGCGCATTCACTGCCAAAACGTCGCCATTCCTTTCCCATCCCACTCTTCAGAACACCGCACTGCCAGTGAAAGATAGCCTTAACATCCTTGGCATGGATGTTCGCAGCAACCTCAACCAACGGGACTACATCGAGAGCGTTATCAAAACAGCATCCCGTAAACTTGGAATCCTGAACAGAGTGAGACGATTCTTCACGCCTGAGCAGCTCTGTCTTTTGTATAAGACAAAAGTTCGCTCGTGTGTGGAATATTGTTCTCATCTCTGGGACGGTTCCGCCAAGTATTTGCTAGAAGCTCTCGACAGGTTGCAGCGACGCGCTATTCGCATCATTGGTAGCCCAGAGGCAACTATGGCTCTGGAGCCTCTCCAACTGCGTAGAGACATTGCCAGGTTGAGTGTCCTCTACCGCCTTTACAACTGCGAATGCTCTGAAGAGTTGTTCCAACTGATCCCGTCCTCACCCTTCCACTCCCGCACCACACGCGCTGGTCTGCGTCAACATCCACACACGATCCAGCGACTGTCGGCCCGCACCAAAAGGTTCGGTGATTCGTTCCTGTGTCGTACTATCCAGACGTGGAACGCTCTTCCAGCGCATGTGTTTCCTTCTTCCTACAATCCCGAGTTTTTTAAGCGGGGCGTGAAAAGGCATTTATGCAGGCCTTCAAAATGAGATTGGCCAGCAAAGTAGTTCTCAATTACAGTGCTTGTCAACCCCATATCTGGACCTCACGACTGCTTCCCATCAGGTGGAGTGAGGTCATCTTGAAGACCAATATAAAAAAAAAAAAACCAACTTTGTTAACTATCTTTTGTTCATTTAACAAATGTGGTTGCCTGAATCTGCAACTTAATTTAACAAGTATTTAATTTTGGGACTATTACTCTTGTAGTCAGATTTTGTAGCAGAAGCCATAAATCTGAACCTAAAGAATGAAGCTTAGACGTCCCCGGAGAAATCATGTTATGATTTTCTTACATTGTTATAACGAAACAAGGGTCTGACCAAATACACCTTGTTCAAGGCCCTGAATCTGGAAAAACGTCTGAACATCTAATGATGTATCTAAAACAATGTCTTATTATTTTTACTAGCGTTTGTTGACGGTGTTAAGCTCTAGTGTTGCTGCTAGACTATCCTTTATCGACAGACTACAAACAAAACTGTCCAAAAATAAAACCTTGGCTCATCGAATCAAATTTTAAAGTATTAACACCATTTTTTAATTGATTTAAAATTAAAATAACACTATAATAATGAAAACTACTAACCGATATTTTTTAAATTCGAGTTCAATCATAACTATCGCGGTTATCCCACAATAATGATTACGGAATTTAAATGTCAGTTATCGATAGTTTGGCTATCGATATTTGACCTTTTTTGACAACACTAATGCACCCTACGCTGTGGTTGACTGTACAAAAAGCTCTGAATTCAATACAGTATTAAATGAACTCGTTTTTTTCAGCAATTTCCTGAATCAAAATTCAAACGAAGGACGGTTTGATAGTTGCTTCCCCGCTTTCATTTTTCCCTAAAAAGGGAAACTTCTAACTGTAATTGACATTTGGTAAGCAGAACACATTCCACTGTGCAACAAAGTTGGACCCCAAAGACGGAACGACGCGAGGAAGCGAGCACGGCTCGATAATTATTTAAGTAATGAAAATAATTTTCATGTTTTACTTTTTTCTGTTTTGTGAAAAGTAACATGATGCAACAAAAAAGTAGGTATTAGTCCAATTAAGGAAAACTCGGCAATTTTATCTATTTTTTGCACACAAAAGAAAACACAGATTTCGCTTTTTAGCCAAAAACGTCAAAAATATATATAGAATAACCAAAAGCCATGTTTTACTTAAAAAAACTGGTTAATATTAGGGGTTGTTATACATAGTGTTAGGCATTTCCGAACGCAACTTGTCAAGAGCAGTATTCCCCGCCATTATTTGACGTTTGTATATCTATCTCGCTCACTCTTTTTCTTGTACAACTTGCATTTGTTTTAGTTTGTGAATAAATTGTAATTTAAATAGTTTAATGCGTTTTTCTGAGCTTCCCTATTAGCTCAGAAGCGGGATTAGTGTACCGAGCGCCTACAAAAACGTTTTCCTGACGAAACAATAAGTGGAAGTAACTTCTGTGTCGTTTTCCAAAATTCACTAAGCGCGGCCGCGCCGACCGGGACGCCTTGCAGAAAACAAAAAACCGGTTCGTACCTGTTTGCTGCACGGTACTGCGAGTTTTCATCGAGTGTATTGGGGATTGTTGTGAATTTGTGATAAAAGTAACTTTCAAACCAAAAACAATGAGTGGACGTGAATTTTCCCATGAAATTGGATTGTCATCTTTGAAATGTGTAATAGTGACGGACGGTGTACCCAATTACCCATATGATACGTTGCCTCGTGAACTTTTGAATAGTGTCTCAAATCGGCAGCGTTTTGGCGGTCCCGAGCGGAGTCAGCTGGAGCACCGCGGCACCGGACCGTGTGCGCGGTCACTGACCCCTGCCTTAATCGCTCTCTTATTGCGGAGTGTTCATCATGCTCCTGATGGGAGAGTGATTAAGCAGCAGGTTCTTCCGAACCCGAACAAGTTTCATTCGTCAAACTACTCCTAGTTAAAGTGCTAGGTATCTACTATGACTAGTACTTTGTATAATGGAAACCAGTAGCCACAGTAGTGGTCTGTCTTTCTGAGTAGTACCCCACCATTTCATCTGTGCCATTGGCAACCTACAGCTGATTTAGTTCAAGCCTTATGCTGGTCTTAATGATACATTTTCTGATTCTGATCCTGTCTGATCTGTTAATTATTTTTGAGTAATGAATCAGAAACGTTGAAGGTATTCCGTGGATGTATGGCTGGTGATGAGAAAACTATTTCTGAAACTTATTTGCAATTTTAAATTAAAAAAAAAAAAAAAGTATGCTGAACATTGATACTAACAATTATCTAAACCTAAACTAGTATCTAAACCTTACATAACTCTAATATTTAATAACTGCCTTTCTTTCCAATCAGTAAGTTAGTTAGATGTGTGACTTAGTTATGTGTTATATTATTTATAGATCTAATGTGACAAAATCTATTTGAGGTTATGCTTGTTGGTTACCCGGTGCAGGTTACAGAAGCAATAACAGGTAGGTACCTACGGTACAATAAAGCTGATGCTATTTCTGCTGGTTATCAGGACACGTCCAGCATGTTAAGATATTAATTTTCAACGTTGAAGTAAGTCAAGTGTTACTGATTTAATAATTAAATGATGCAGTTGTAAGCATTGTGGTCACATTGCACCAACATTACAAAATTCATAAAACTTGTGCATTCTGTGGCTGTGTCTGTCATGATGATGAAAACTATTAGGTAGAAAAGGTGTTCATCACACTGTTATCATCGTACAGGCCATGATAAGAATGAATGTCCTGAAGTAAACTGTTACTTCAGACAAACTTATGTCTAATTATTTACAGATATTACTGTAGCTGCAAATTATTAGTTGTCATTTTTATTGATTTCAGTTGTCATGTCTTGGGTAAAATAATAATAATTACAGAGTTATACAGAGCCCAGAGGTTACAGTTACAGTTGAATATTCAATCCATGCAAGTCTAGTTGTTCAATTAAAAATTTCAATATTTAATTATTTATTTCATCTTCATTGCACATAATAGTACGGTATGGCGGGCTTCATGCTGAGCGCAATATCCTCCAGTCAACCATTGGGCATTTGAGGTATGTCAAAAATTCGAAAATAAATCCTTCAAGGAGGTGGCTGATGAGGCCAAACTGTGCCCAAAACAGAGGTTGATATTAGTCAGCCTGTTACCAACTAAGCGTTTGAGTATTGTCACGGTGATTTGTGTTATTTAAAAAACGTAGTAGATGTTTCGTATTTACAAAATTAATTATTCGAACTGCCAAATGTAAGTGCAGTCGTACAAGGTGTTAAATAATTGCCTGTCGATTAGATTCGAACTTGTTATTTTGATGTTGATATTTCGTTTGTTTTGAGTCGTTGATGACCCGTTTAGCGCAGTGGTTCAACGGTTGAGCATCGAGGGGTCGCGTGTTCGATTTCCGCACAGTGCGGGGTTTGTTGATGAAACAAGTGTTTGTGCTGAATCTGGTTGTCTGTGGTACCTTCGTTGTTCCTGGTTTCACAGAGCGAGGCTCATATTTATTATTATGTGTTATTTAGATTCGTGACAACCAAACTGTTGTAGGAAGGACCCTAATACGGATAAAAGTACACGAATTATACACACCAACATAATATTGCTGTGTCGGGGTGTGTCGTGGCGCAACAGAATGCTATCGGTTTTGTTCAAATGTGACAGACGCACGTTGGTCACATTACCTTAGGATCAGAGGGCATCGTGCATTGCATGCATCGTTGTTTAAAGACATACTGTGGTAATAGGATCGGCGAAAGCTTACCTGCTGAAATGGTCTTGATGAGTATTAGATGAGTTTACAAATTGTTTTTTCGGTAATTGTAGGATTGGTAAATGTTCTACAAAAAGTGCGTAGCTTACGGATTCAAAGCGCTCATATTATATTGTAGTTTGTCGATGGCCGAGCGGATGAAAGATCGCGGCAGTACCTACATCGTTTGAATAGTTACCGATTGTACTAATTGGACTTAGTGGAAACGAGATTTGTCACCATATCTAGCCCGCTGGTAGCCCCAGGTACAAAGTTGAGACTTTGATTAAGGTCGAATACCGTACTGGTAAGTCAACGGGCCACCTGGATGGGTTTAGCCGAAACCATGTTATTTTCGTTAAGCGAATAAATGATACATGTTTTCTACCTAATTCTGTAGAAGCAATGGCAACAGGGAGACTATTCAATTGGTTCAACTGTAGACCAATAATTGTAAGGTAAAATTCAAAGTGGCTATTTGACAGAACTTGCTTACTTTTACCGTATTTAAAAACTGGTTTGGCAAATACGGCGCTGTATTTAGAAACAAAAAGTAAAATGTACATGGCTGCATCTCCTAACACTATGCGTGAAAAATATACAGGGTGTCAAACAGTGTTGTTGTATTCTTCATGCAAGATGCCGTTGCCGTTCCACATAGTACCTATACGTGGGCCACCTTGGTGTTTGATTTACGACATTTATTCACTCTAGCTCTTGTAGTTAGAAGCTGTTCGTGTTATTATTGTATTACAGATATTTGGAGTTGTATGCGACCGAAACAAAGCTTTCATTTGTAAGTATTTTAAGGATTATTGTCGTCTACAAGAAACAAAATACATTTTGACTGCTGTTGTCAATCCGCGCGCAAATGAGCAAGTCTACTACCTATTTTGATGACAAACCATTTTGGGTGCTTTGGTGATCTTGCGTTGGTAGTAATGTTAAATGTGAATGGTAAAGCTTGGTGATCTGACTTTGATGATTTATTTTGTTTTATGATGTTAGACAAAGTTTCTTACTCGTTCTGCGTATGCTCCACATGTGTTAAGCAAAGAACTTTTGAGGTCTGTGAATGGTTATTGGTGAACGTAATATTATGCGCAAGGGGTTACGAAGTGACAGGCTTGCACCAAGTTTAGATGGTCAAATTCAGGATTGTAAAAGTGTAAGCCGTAATGTGATTAGGACTATACACATGGTCGCCGTCAAGCATACTGTAAACTGTAATGTGTTGGCTCGTGACAAACTGAATCGTTTTAATCAGATTGTTCATTATCTGATTGTTCTTAATATGAATGAAACATTACTTCTTGTATTCTTAAGATTTATATTGTTTGTTTGTAATTGCTTGTAATATTACTCAGTGAGCTGCCATTAAGAAGGCGATATTTGTTCGCTCATTTGTTACATCATCTGATTAATATTGTTTTTTTTGTGATTGTTTGTAATATTACTCAGTGAGCTGCCATTAAGAAGGCGATATTTGTTCGCTCATTTTGTTGCATTATCTAATTTAAATTGTTTGTTTGTGATTGTTTGTAATATTACTCAGTGAGCTGCCATTAAGAAGGCGATATTTGTTCGCTCATTTTGTTACATTATATGATTTATATTGTTTGTTTGTGATTGTTTGTAATATTACTCAGTGAGCTGCCATTAAGAAGGCGATATTTGTTCGCTCATTTTGTTGCATTATCTGATTTATATTGTTTGTTTGTGATTGTTTGTAATATTACTCAATGAGCTGCCATTAAGAAGGCGATAATTGTTCGCTCATTTTGTTACATTATCTGATTTATATTGTTTGTTTGTGATTGTTTGTAATATTACTCAGTGAGCTGCCATTAAGAAGGCGATATTTGTTCGCTCATTTTGTTGCATTATCTGATTTATATTGTTTGTTTGTGATTGTTTGTAATATTACTCAGTGAGCTGCCATTAAGAAGGCGATAATTGTTCGCTCATTGTTGTTACTTGACTGTAGGCGATTAAGGACGCTTCAGACTGTAAGTTATTTGACTGGAGGCGATTAAGAACGCTTCATACTTGTTAAATAACTGGAAACGATTAAGAACGTTTCAGACTGTTTGTTACTTGACTGTAGGCGATTGAGAACGCTTCAGACTGTAAGTTATTTGACTGGAGGCGATTAAGAACGCTTCATACTTGTTAAATAACTGGAAACGATTAAGAACGTTTCAGACTGTTTGTTACTTGACTGTAGGCGATTAAGAACGCTTCAGACTGTAAGTTATTTGACTGGAGGCGATTAAGAACGCTTCAGACTTGTTAAATAACTGGAAACGATTAAGAACGTTTCAGACTGTTTGTTATTTGACTGACTGTTTAAATCTCGAGATTTGCCTTAAGAGGTGTTGTATAAGTCGCGACTTGGAAGGTGTACTTCCTGAACTGGCATTAAGAAGTCAGTTGTGGTGGCATTAAGAAGTCACCTGAACTAGCATTAAGAAGTTAGTTGTGCTGGCATTAAGAAGTCAGCTGAACTGGCATTAAGAAGTCAGTTGTGGTGGCATTAAGAAGTCACCTGAACTAGCATTAAGAAGTTAGTTGAACTGGCATTAAGAAGTCAGTTGTGGTGGCATTAAGAAGTCACCTGGGTATGTCAATATTACTTAGCTTAGTTTTACTTTTACGTTGCTTTACATGGAGAATACTGCTCGGGGCGAGCAGTGGTACAGGAAGGCCGACTGTTAGGCATTTCCGAACGCAACTTGTCAAGAGCAGTATTCCCCGCCATTATTTGACGTTTGTATATCTATCTCGCTCACTCTTTTTCTTGTACAACTTGCATTTGTTTTAGTTTGTGAATAAATTGTAATTTAAATAGTTTAATGCGTTTTTCTGAGCTTCCCTATTAATAGATATCATTCAATTGTAACAAAAAGAGGTGAACTAATTTAGAGTTTTTAAGTATACGGAAAGGACAGAGAAGTTGAAAGAAGACGTTAAAAGTTAACATTAGTTACATAGTTTCTCATTTTTGGGCAATATGTATGAAATTATATGGCTGAAGTATAAATGTATCACAAGTGAATATATCGTGGGAAGCCATTGCAGTATCGTAGTCCTTTTATAGACCAAATCATTTATTCGCCTTATTTAACACTATCAGAAAACACAGACCCATAGCCATCCTTCTGCCGTCATTTTGGTCAGCTCGTTTTGCCATCTTGTCGCGTATTGCCCTACTCTGTTACCATTGACAGCTGACGGGTGACGTCTACTTTCTCTGATCGTTTTACAACACAAAAACATCAGCTTTGAACGTTTCCTGTACCTTAGAAATAGAGTTCTCAATTTTAGTGTAGGTACGTTTTCAGAAGGGTGCATTTTGCGAAAGGTATTATTTCATTTTGTTAATAAATCAATACTTACAAAATGAAATTTATTTTTTTCGAATGGTTTGTGGCCTAGTAGAACTTAAAATTAGCGAATGTGCCTGAATACATTTCTTAGGGCACTGACTGCTGCAGAAGCTTGAACTTTTTTATCAGTTTTTTTTGTTAAGTTTCAATTAAGTGGAAATCCACATAAAATCGTTAAATATATTTGACATAAATATATTTCAAAATTTTAAATGGATAGTAAACGGTTGCACTTACCAAGATTAGGGCAGCATTATACATAACTTAGCTATTCAATATCCCAATAGACAAAGTCACAGTATCCGTGAATAGGTAGAACCATTGATTAACTCGAGCGTTCATTAGCTGATGTGATTGATAGATCCGCCAGGGATGACAGACACTGGGTAATGGGCAGGTAGGACTCACTGGGTACTGCGGTTAGATTTCAATCATTAACGCCACATATTACTGATGGCTCTCTTTTGTCTGTTATCTGTTAGAATTTTGATATAGTTACTGTAATACTGGGTGGCGGGAAAGATATCTCTCTAAGATTATAAACCCATCCGTTAAAAAAAATACCAAATTGTAACAAAATTAATGTGAGACGTTTAATAGATATGGCCGTTATAAACACCTTTGTGAAACCCAAATTGCTATCGCGTGCTAAATGGTTGACATAATATCAATACTTGCTTTAGAAACGTTGAAGCAATCTATTAAGCCATTAAACAGTGATTAATAGTAATTGCGTTTTTGTAGATTCAGTTTTAATGAATAAATTCGGTTATCCCCTAGGCCTCAACATTCAAACAAAATAAGTAAAACCGTAAAAACATAAAATGATTCGATTTGCAAGTGATGACTCTAAGTGTGAAGATACGAGACTCACCAATCCTTTTTCTCAACCTTCTCTTTGGTGTACAATTAGAGTGTTGATTTATAATTTGAGGCTAGCTCTCGAATTCACACGTCCATCAAAGTTACCAATATCATCTCTGTTGCTTACTGTATTGACACTGTATGGGACACCGTAAGAAGTTAAGAGTGCGTATAAACCCAGCAAATTTATAAAATTCACCCGCACCCCCCTCTCTGCGAACACTATCGCCCGCCAAACCACAATACATCTCTCTCGCTCGCTCAACGCGTAGCTTCCGTAGTATACGTAAAACAATCAGATAACACAGTAGGCATTCTTCTTGTGAATACATTGCCTACATTTTAATGTACGTAATTTTACTTTGTATATAAGTTGAATGTTATGTTGTAGATAGTAGTCTCATCTTTGAAATTATTTTTAAGGATCTTTATGCAAAAGGTAAAAACAGGGCCCTAATACGTAGACTACACTGTCTTTCTGTCACCAGTTGATTTTTTCACAATAAATACTAAATACTAGCAGCCACCCGCGACTTCGTCCGCGTGGACTTAGCTGTATATGAAAAAAGATTTTCCCGCTTTTCTGTTGAAATTTTCCTGAATTTTCTTTGCTATGAACCTCACGGAGCCCGAGACCTTTCCAACGAATGCAAAACCGTGGAAATCGGTTCTTGCGTTCTGGAGTTATAGCGTCAGGAAGGAAAACCCGACTTATTTTCATATACTAAAAAAAAAATATATAAAATATATAATCAAATGTATATTTTAGAGTAAATACACAAGCGGGTTTTTTTGCGTTCTTTGTTCTATATTAGTGACGGTAATAGGTGGACGCATTTGTATATTTATAAACAAAAGCTCCCCTGTCATGATTTGACCCGGCTTTTTTTTTCGTGGGGAAATCTTCATGGATACCTCGCCGCCCGGGGGGACGACGATGTTATGTTGGACTGCTACCGACCAAAACCCCGCGGCCGCTACTACGCGCCTCAAGGCGCTTGCAGGCCGCACTGGCCCCGCAACCCCACGTGTCGCCCTTAGGGGCCTCAACGAGTGGGTGGCTAGTCCACCACACTGCCACGCCTTCTATTCGCTTCCCGGCGGTTGGACCCTACCACCAGTACTAAGCCCCCTCGCAACGATAAGGTGAGAACTCATGACGGGGTGGTTTGACTCTCCTCCACCAACTGAACACGAATTAAAGGGTCATATCCCGCCTGGCGCGATTGTCAGCGATTATAATAATAGATTTTCAATGTGTGCGTGTGCATTGGGTGAGCACCCTCTAAAAATGAATAAAAATGTTCTCACCATTTAGTTAAAGGTCTAAAACAATTGTAAATGTAATCTTGCAATTTGTAAAACGATGGAACCGAAGTTATTTAATGAAATGTGTGCTCACCCAGTTCTTACAAAGGGGCAGCCGTATCTCCGTATGTAATGACTACAAATACCAATAGTGTACTGAATTTTAGTAAAAACCTATTCTAACTAGGGTTTTAAAATTCAGTTTCACAAGATCCGTAATAAAAAAAATACAAATGATTTCTTGTGCTCACTCAATCCTCACGTTATTAAAAGGGCTGATATTTTAGCGAACTAGCAATTAAATGGCATTCATAATTTGTACTGTTTTAGTTGTATTGTCACTTTATTTTGTAACGTGTGAACACCATACCCTTCCCTACTCCCTACCCTACTCTATAGAGTTCCGGACAAACAATAAATTGCGTATATCTCCTGAAGTAAATAAAAATATCAAAAACGTATAGACATGATCATTTTGTATTTTTTTTGACTAAATTTGACATGTTAACTTATTCTTCAAAGTTTAGTTACAAAGAGGTATACACGTTTTTCACTTTACGAAAATAAGAGGATTGGGTGAGCACTTTAAAAAAATATATACTCAAGAACGCGCAGTGATAGTGGTTTGTTTTATATTTTACAAAATTATGTTCATAGTCAACCAAAACAGTACAAATTATGAATGCCATTTAATTGCTAGTTCGCTAAAATATCAGCCCTTTTAATAACGTGAGGATTGGGTGAGCACAAGAAATCATTTGTATTTTTTTTTATTACGGATCTTGTGAAACTGAATTTTAAAACCCTAGTCAGAATAGATTTTTACTGAAATTCAGTACACTATTGGTATTTGTAAAGTCATTACATACGGAGATACGGCTGATCCTTTGAGAGAACTGGGTGAGCAGACATTTCATTAAATACCTTCGGTTACATCGTTTTACAAATTGCAAGATTACATTTACAATTGTTTTAGACCTTCAACTAAATGGTGAGAACATTTTTATTAATTTTTAGAGGGTGCTCACCCAATGCACACGCACATATTTTCAATTGTATCTGGTTTATAAGGCGTTGAAAGGTGAATGAAAAATTAAAATGAATGCCAAAAACATCATCTTTATTTCAAGTATGTGCATATTATACGAGGGTCATTCAATAAATACTTACTTAGCCTACAAAAAGTAAGGGAAAATTTTTGAAAAGTTGCAATTTATTTTTCAACATAGTCTCCTTTCAGTTTCAGATACACTTAGCACAGCGATGCTCAAACTTTTTTAACCCGTCCGAAAAATAGTTTTTGTCAAACTCTGCAAAAAAGGCCTCTGTGGCGGCAATGACCTCCTCATTTGATCCATATCTATTCCCGGCGAGTGTTTTTTTCAGATTAGGAAACAGGAAGAAGTCTCAAGGGGCCAACTCTGGAGAATACGGTGGATGGGGCAGCAATTCGATCAATTTGGCCATGGCAACGGCAGACGTGTGAACCGGTGCGTTGTCGTGGTGAAACAGCACGTTTTTCTTCGCCAGGTGGGGTCGTTTTTTCTTTAATTCGGCGTCGAATCAGCCCAATAAATCGGCATAGTAAAGCCCTGTTATTGTTCTACCCTTCTCGAGGTAATCGATGTAGATCAAATCTTGTGGATCCCAGAAAACGACTACTTAGAGTGCGTCGTCGCTTCAATGAATTGTAATTGAAAAGTTCAGCTATTTACAAAATTAAAATTAAAAAATGACACAGTAGAAAAAAAATAATGCGGAAGCCATATTTATACGGAAAGGCACAAATTACCCACTATTAGGAAAGTCATTTGCAATTAAGCATAAAAGTACTCGTAGCAAGTGGCGTTCTGAGTCAAAATATCGCTCGGCTCAAGCGTTTTGTGGTTGCAGTTCTAACCACCCCACCCAAATCAACCCTTTTCCGTTCAACTGATCGGATTTATTATATATTTACAGGAGAGTGCAAAGCAGCGGCCAGGCAAAAAAGTATGCGGGAAATGGTTAATTTCGGCGTCTGTTACTTTCAAATTACTGATTTAAGACAGGATGGTTTGGAAAGTGATAACTTTATCAGAAATTATCTAACGTTATTTTTCAAATGACTATTTCCTATTCGTTATTTTTCTCATGACAGGTCTCCGCTAGTTTAAATGTTATCGATTGTACTGTAAGAATTTAGGCGGATACCTTTCTGGAGTATTCTCTTCATTCCTCGAGTAATCATTACGGTAAGTATTTTTTCTGACTGACAATAGTCTGTAGATATAGGCTGTCTATTAGGGTCTACATTTTCCAAATTCAATGTTGTTCTGTAAAATAAACACAGTACTTAGTATATTTACTCATGTCGTAGTAACTAGTTATTGTTTCAGCCAGCTTCAACTTTACTAAAAAAAATATCCCAAGATGGAAAAGCAAGTATGGATACTATTTTTAAAGAAACCTACATAGTCGACGACGCGCATGCCTCCACAACTTCATTTTGATCACACCTGTCAGATTGTGAAATATTTTGAGATGCAGCAATTCTGAAAATTAAATATTATTTGAAAATAATTTACTTACAATAAATACCTGGTGGATTGAAACAAATACCTTCGAAATCAACCTATTATTTGAAGAGACCAACTAAAGTCATGTGATTACTTAGCATATACTTTACACCATCTGTTTACGTCATCTTACTAGAGCGACTCAAATGAATTTATTTCTCTTAAAATACAATACAACATACCTTCGACAATTAGACATCCTTGCAGTTTGTAACTTTTTTAGTTCTCGTTCACTAAGTCCTTTTCTTTTTCCCCATTTCACTATTTATTTTGAAACTCGGAGCAGCTAAGAATTTGAGCGTAGTCTTCTCGTCTCAACGGAGCGATGGGTACTGATGTGTGAAATAGAAATATGTGTCAAGCTTCACAAACGTGCGACGGAAGATGACTTTTTCCGCGGAATCAAAACGTATTAAGTGCCAAAAGTGTTTAATCGTTATAAATCCAAAACTAAAAGTAATTTTAAAAAATGGCTAGACATAGCCCTTACTTATTTTTCAATATAATTATTTATAAAAAAATTGTCATCATAGTAATTGCCATGTCCAGTATAAAACGAAAAAAAGGGAAAATCAGACGTAACTTCGTGATTTTTTTTTATCGAGATAATTTAATTATTTTATGTTTTTGATCAAACACAACCCTCGAAAATATAATGAAGCGTAACATTTAATAAATTCATAAAATTTCATCTAGTATTTATCACGTACAATCAAGAAGAAGATTGGTAGTTTTGCTTTATGCGCACTCTTAATCACTTGTGGTTCATAACTATTATGGTTTTACAACGGTTAGGAACTTATAACAAAAATTTGCACGCCTGCTAGCGGGCGTTTCGGGACATAGTATTCGATGTCCGAAAACTTTTTTATCATCTATGTCGCAATGGTATTCTTGCAGAATAAAGGTTTTGTTTGTTAACAAACATACAAAACAATGTCAGATGCAATAATACAACAAATACAACCGTTCCGTTTGACAAATACAAAACTCAGTAACATTTTGCAATTTTAAAAAAAACCCATTTGAGACCAATTATAAAAGCCAATGTCTGAAAATGGCGTCTTTTTTTTTTCTTGCGGCCAGCGACCAAACCTTGTTTTTTAAATAGGAAATATTGCAATAAGCCAAACTTACTATGGCATGTAGACTCCTAGATCAGTCCGAACTGAGTTATGGGCTTTAGAAGTTTGGTGATTTTACAAACTAGATATTTTTTCTTTTGCGCGCAATTTTCGCAAAAATCGCAACAAAATAGAGACATTATACGAGTAAACACTGTGTGTGATATTTTCCGCAAATGGAAAAATATCTTATATGTCATTCTTCTTTTTTTAGACCTCTAAACGCAGTCCGAACTGAGTTATGGGCTTTAGAAGTTTGGTGATTTTACAAACTAGGTCTGTTCCTTTTGCGATCAAGTTTCTCATGAATCGCAACTAAATAGAGCCATTATACGTGTAAACATTTTGTGTGTGATATTTTTAGCAAATGGAACAATAATCTTATAATGTCATTGGTTTTTTTTTTCGGGTGGTCAGCAACCAAACTTTGCTTTTATGATTTAAACTAGTGCAATAAACCAAACTTACTATGGCATGTAGACTCCTAGATCAGTCCGAACTGAGTTGGGCTTTAGAAGTTTGGTGATTTTACAAACTACATATTCTTTCTTTTGCGCGCATTTTTCGCAAAAACCGCAACAAAATAGAGACATTATACGAGTAAACATTGTGTGTGATATTTTCCGCAAATGGAAAAATATCTTATATGTCATTCTTCTTTTTTTAGACCTCTAAACGCAGTCCGAACTGAGTTATGGGCTTTAGAAGTTTGCTGATTTTACAAACTAGGTCTGTTCCTTTTGCGATCAAGTTTCGCATGAATCGCAACTAAATAGAGCCATTGTACGTGTAAACATTTTGTGTGTGATATTTTTAGCAAATGGAACAATAATCTTATATGTCATTCCCTAGCTCAGTCCGAACTGAGTTATGGGCTTTAGAAGTTTGTTGAATTTACAATCTAGATATTTTTCTTCTGCGCGCATTTTTCGCATAAATCGCAACAAAATAGAAACATTGTATGTGTAAAGATTGTGAGTGATATTTTTCGCAAAAGGAAAAATATATTTTGTCATTCGTCTTTTTTTCGGGTGGTTATTTTTTAAACCTTACTTTTTAAATTCAAAATAGTGTAATAAACCTGTTCAGGCACCTATGGTCCGGGACTCATGCATCATACGGGGAACACGGACATTGCCTGTTTGCTCGCGACGTTACGACCGACGTTGCGATGGACAATACAAATTGTAATAACATTCTAAAATATACCAAGTTGATAGAAGAAAAGAGAGTTTCATTGGCTCAAGTGTGTCAGGCGAAGACAAAAAACAATCTCATTAAAGCAATGAAGACCTCTAAACGCAGTCTGAACTGAGTTATGGGCTTAAAAAGTTTGCTGATTTTACATCTAAATCTCATGGGTATACGTTTGACCCCATTCAGCCATGATGAGATCGTTGCTGGAACAGGCTGACCCAGAAAATGTCTATTCCCTCTTACCGTGAGACTTCACGGTGAGGTTGTGGGCACAGGCTAAGACAAAACTTCCATTATTGGTTTATGTGCCTTCAGGAAAGTAGGAGTCAAATAAATGGACTCTATTTCGCGAAAAATAGGCTTGCCTGAGTATTGTTGGCGTTAAACTCAACGAGTCACGATTGCACCAGTCGGACACTGCTTTTAACGCATTCATCCGCGTTGAGTTCATCTGCTCAACCATAGCCTCTCTAAGGCTAAATATAAGATATTTTGCCCTTTGCGCGCAAGCTTTGTAACAAACTGCAACAACATAGTGAAATTGAGCGCCGGTGGAGACTCAAAGATTCCCGGCCCAGCACAAATGTTTGTGGATAGAACATAATATTTGTGCTGGGTCTTGGTGCTGATAAAAGTATATTACAAATATGTGGTTTTATATTTTATTCTGTGATATTCCGTGATAACGGATATTATTTTACTTTTAATCATAAGATAAGAGCAAACTTACACATTAAGTGGAACATCGGCGAATACGCCCTTAAACCACTGTCACTCCTTCTAACGCTCGTAACTCATTTAAGACTGTGCTAAGATACATGTCTTAGTGAACTCACTAAGACGACTCAAACTTGCTTCATTACACTATTATGCATTGAAAAGGAAAGGTTTAATTAATTGACGGCCGCACAAAAAAAGACGTAAGGCATATAAGATATTTTCTCTTTTGCGACAAAATAATATCACACTCAATGTTTACACGTACAATGTCTATTTTGTTGCGATTCATGCGAAACTTATTCGTGAAAGGATAAATATTATTATTATTTCTGGTTTTAATTGTTTTTTTTTGTACAATATATCTATCAATATAATATCTTATCTTATCTAGTTCGTAAAATCAACAAACTTGTAAAGCCTAAACTCAGTTCGGACTGAGCTAGGGGTTTATATGCCATAGTAAGTTTGGTTTATTGCACTAGTTTAAATCATAAAACCAAAGTTTGGTTGCTGACCACCCGAAAAAAAAACCCAATGACATTATAAGATTATCGTTCCATTTGCTAAAAATATCACCCACAAAATGTTCACACGTAAAATGGCTCTATTTAGTTGCGATTCCTGCGAAACTTGATCGCAAAAGGAACAGACCTAGTTTGTAAAATCAGCAAACTTCTAAAGCCCATAACTCAGTTCAGACTGCGTTTAGAGGTCTACATGCCATAGTAAGTTTGGTTTATTACACTTTTTTCAATCATAAAAGCAAGGTTTGGTTGATGACTACCCCAAAAAAAGAAGAATGACATATAAGATAATTTTCCATTTGCGAAAAATATCACACACAATGTTTACTCGTATAATGTCTCTATTTTGTTGCGATATTTGCGAAAATTGCGCGCAAAAGAAAAAATATCTAGTTTGTAAAATCACCAAACTTCTAAAGCCCATAACTCGGTTCGGACTGATCTAGGAGTCTACATGCCATAGTAAGTTTGGTTTATTGCACTAGTTTAAATCATAAAAGCAAAGTTTGGTTGCTAACCACCCGAAAAAAAAAACCAATGACATTATAAGATTATTGTTCCATTTGCTAAAAATATCACACACAAAATGTTTACACGTACAATGGCTCTGTTTAGTTGCGAGTCATGCGAAACTTGATCGCAAAAGGAACAGACTTAGTTTGTAAAATCAGCAAACTTCTAAAGCCCATAACTCAGTTCGGACTGCGTTTAGAGGTCTAAAAAAAGAAGAATGACATATAAGATATTTTTCCATTTGCGAAAAATATCACACACAATGTTTACTCGAATAATGTCTCTATTTTGTTGCGATTTTTGCGAAAATTGCGCGCAAAAGAAAAAATATCTAGGCTAGGCTTTAGAAGTTTGGTGATTTTACAAATCACCAAACTTCTAAAGCCCCATAACTCAGTTCGGACTGATCTAGGAGTCTACATGCCATAGTAAGTTTGGCTTATTGCAATATTTTCTATTTAAAAAACAAGGTTTGGTCGCTGGCCGCAAGAAAAAAAAAAGACGCCACTACCCCTAACAAATCCGTCATTGTCCTTTAATAAACCAAAATCCATGAATATCGGTGCAGCAGTTCCCGATTTCTAAGTGTTGTGACTTTGTTTTGTTCACAGTTCGTCCCAAAACAAAGAAGTGGTTTAGTCTAAGCGTCCGATGTCCATGTCCGTGTCATTGACGTGATTGGTTTTTGTTTGTTTGTGTTATGTCAAACCGTCGCCGTGTGATGTCAGATTGTCCCTCATATCCTCACGGTTAAAATAGAGGCAGAATTGTAGGAAGTTGGCTGCCATAGCCTGGCTAAAAAGGCTTGAATATCATAATTTACGAGTGAAAAACCTAATAGAGAAAAAGATTTGGCATGTATGTATTATTAAATGTATAACTAGAAAAATATAATAAATCGCGGAAGACACTTTTAGAAGGGATTAAATTGATAGGTTTGGTACTCAACTGACACCTTCGAAGAGAAACCCTGTATACATAAACTATGAAGGTTTTATGATGGCTTCTATAATAACATAAACATCTCCACAAAAGGTTAATATTGACAGGACTACGTAAAGTTTCTGTTACGTAATATCATGTCACCCCTATCGCATTGTATTTACATATGCTCGCGGTGCCGCGGAAGATCTTGTGTTGGCAGATAAGATGACATAACAATGTTGGGTATGTACCGTGAATATTATCTACACTGCCAAATAGGCGGTTATGTAAGCCTATTTACTACATAAGTTAGGCGAGTTCAAGTCTTGCCGGAATACCTGTGTGATCATTGTACAATTTGTGGCTAATCAAGCGATGGAAGGAAACGCAGTGGAAAAAACGAGAAACCCGGAGAACTACTGTAGGCTCTACCAGTAACCATGTTAGACTCATAGTTTTCCATTGAGCTAATTCAAGCCCGTTTTTATGGGATACTAGACTACGGATAAACATACACAAAAACTTTTTATTTTGTTAATACATACTTAGCATACATAGGAAACACACAGACCAATACAAGCAGCCATGATCATGCACACAAATTTTTGTACTGTGCGGGGATCCAACCCGCGACCTTTGTTGTAGTAGCTGACTTCTCAACAATTACACCACGACGGTCGTCAATTTGGTATGATGGTAACAATAAGCGTGCCTCTGGCTTACCCACCTGGGGATGTAGTTAGTCGTTGGCAAAATGGAGATAATGTTCAAAACTTGGTATACCGTTCAATTTATCTGGTTTTAAATAATACTTTGTGGATAACACTGAAGGGAAACTGTGGATTGAAACCGTAATATTATTTTCAATAATCTGAAGTAATAAAATGGGGTGGTGGAGGGCAAGTGCAACTATGTTAGGAAGGATAAAGTTCTAACTTTGATAACATTGTTTATGAAACCGCATTAAAACTACGTCTGTTTTCAGTAAACTAGATCAATACAATTGAATAGTTCACGAGACTCGAAACTTATTTAGGCAAACTGAGTTGAATAGTTTCGGTATTGTTTTGTTATGTCATAATACTTAGCTGTCCCGTTAGGCATACAGCGGGGCTAAAACGGTAACATTTTAGCATTTCATATTATGAAACATCTAACTGACGTTTCATCTAGGCCGCGGTCCGTTTCGAGTCAAAAGTGAGTAATAGCGCGCTGACGTCGCTCACGTTCATACAATTTATCAATTCGGGATGCGTGTCAGCGCGCTGTTACTCACTTTTGACTCGAAACGGACCGCGGTCTAGATGAAACGTCAAATAGATGATTCATAATATGAAATGCTAAAATGTTGCTGTTTTAGCCCCCCTGTATGTCGAAATCGAAACACTGGAACATTTTGGTAAAACTATTATATTGTGTTATTTTTTATAATAGTTTGATATTTATTTCTATTACAAATAAACCCATGAAATTAAAAGCCATCTGTCCGCCAATTTTTCCAGCTAAAACTGATGTAACAAACGCGGCTTTGTTTTAATAGAAAGATTTTATAGAGTTTACACGGGAGTTGGTGAAAGCTCGGGATTTTTCGATTTACCCACTTTAAATAGCAAGAGTCAATACAACTGTCATGCACAGAGCAATTCATAAAATTTTGCACAAAAAACTTGGTATCGTTTCAGCAACAGTGTATTCCGAAAGCGGTATTCCGCTCCGCGACTTCTTTTTCCATATACCAGGGAACCAATTCATCCAAGTAAGCCATGTATGGATTACTGTTGTCACCTCTAGGATGGATCTGCTGGTTACTAGCCAGCCGCCTTAGCCTCTGGGGAAATGTGTTGAAAAGACTTAAAGGTGAATTTACCTTTACAATAGCGCTACAAGATTTTGAATTCCCTGAAAATAGCTTGAATGTTTGTATTAAGAAGGGTCCATTTCAGGTAGTGTGGGAAGGTATTCAATTTTTTTAGTTCGTGTTAATTAGTTATGTCAGTTGAAGATAACCAAAGCGTTACGTTTAGAACTACATAAAAGTGTAATAGAAAGTGTCAATAATCCATGAGGGTGCATTTAAAGTCAAAATGTCAATAAATTACATCCAAATGAAAAAAATATTGAAAAGATCAAAAGTCGGTGCAAACATTAGGTGAAAAGCATCAAACTAGACCATTACAACCAATGATATTACAATAAAAAGACGTAGATAGGTTATCTCAGTACTGACGCAAGGGTAAAAATTGTCCACGGGGTACGACGTAGTTAATTTGACCGTGTTAAAACGTGTGCACAAGAAAGTACAATGGTTCACTAGAGCGTAAACGAAACAGATACATGTTGCGAAGTGCCTTCTCAGACTGTCAACACAGTCAATGCTTTGCTCAGGTCTACGAATCGTTCTGATTTTGGGTGCCACTTTTTTAGCACTTTTTTAGCACAAGCTCATTGATCTGCTATCGCAGATCGCATGTACCAGTGCGGCCCTCCAAGCAACAAACGACGCACCGAAACGCAACCACTAATGAAGCCTCACCCTTAGACGTATATAACTATTAATAAAATCAATCAGAATAGTACAAAAAAGATTACCATGTAGTATAATAGCATAAGCCGACCTTTCCATCGAAATTCGCACTAACAGGGTCACTAATTAATACACATATACATAGAGTGAGTTAAGTGGTTCATTTGTAGAGGCCCACATCTCAATAAATCAAACGTATTGTCCCAAGTAATTGGTACAAGGGACCTAATTACGAATGCATAGTGGGACAGCTGCCCAATGCCTAATAGTAGATATATTATTATAGTCATTCGGCAATGATTGTTATGTTTCGGAAATGAAATGATTGAAGGTTGTCTGGAAGAGATCGCTCCCTAGCGATAGGACCGCCTAAATCGTACGTTGAGTCTCTGTAATTTAATATAACTGTTTGTAATGTTTTTGTGCAATAAAGAATATCTATCTATCTGATGATCAAACTCAAGTTGTCGTTATGTGATTGCTGCAAAATGTGGATTAACAATTCGATTATCGTCAAAAAATATGTATTGTACAAATGTACGATAATTTTGAAGAAATGTAGAGTTTTAAAAGCTTTGAGAATATTTGATGATTTTTTGACTGATTGTTATCACAATTTGTTAATGTTTTCAACTTTTTGACTGACTCGGTCTCCTAGACATCATAAAATGGAGGGTAGTTCAACAATTTTAATAACAACAAACCGAAAAATACCTAAAGAAAAACAATTTTGTTTGCCGAAACTTTCCCGAACTTTCTCACAGAATGTTCGATGTTCTTCATCGCGAAACGGAAATGCTGGTAGCCTTGATATTTTTTGTACGTTAGCCATTACGAACAACGCCATAAGAAAACATACAAACTCAGCTAGAGAATAACGCTTAAAAAACGTTTGAGCCGGGAAACAACTCCATTAACTTGAAGGCGTGGGTGGATTCACACAGCTATAAGTAATCATCAGTGAGTAAGTACTTTTACCGGAGTGTGTTGCCAGGGATATACTACGATTATAAATTTTCGCATAAATAATTAGTCACAGCAGATGCAGATGCAGATGTATTTGATGCAGGTAAACTTTTAACTTTAGTATTATAAAACTTTAAACAGTAAAGAGAGCCGTTCAAAATTCATCCATAGTTTATAATTATCGCAAGATAAGTTGTATACTAACGATGTTTATAATCAAACGTTGAAAAATACAAGTCGTCTACGACCCTCACTCTTTGACATTGTTGTGGACTCCTGGGAAACTAATGGTAAGCAATGAGAGCCATTAATGAAAATATTCCTATAAAATATTTGTAAATACTTAACTAATACCAGCTTACTTTTCTATGTTTATTACCTATAGTCACAAGTATTTGATTTGATTTGATTTATTTGAATGAAGTTGTAATAGATTTATAAATGGTTGAGATTCATTAATGATGATTAAAACCTATCTATACGCTTAATGACATCAGTATCCTGAAAAAGGTATTCTATTTTTGTTGATTAACAATGAACTGTTTGTTCTCAACAATCAAACAACATTACCATTACTGATTTGAACTCCGTTAAATTTGAATAATTGAATCCCGTCTAATAATCTTACCTTTCCTAAAGAAGGTCCTTTTCAAATAAATTAGAACGAGTATTAATATTGCAAAGGATGGCATATGCGACCCGGTTTTCATTGAGATATTCGTATTCATGAAATGAGATAAACTCGCGATTGAGCATGTATTATGTATGGCTTATTATTAAATGTATCAGTAAAGTACACTGGCACGAAGATTTGGAAGATTGTATTTAAGCCAAAAGGGCTTATATTAATAAAATACGGTGAATTTAATTAATAGCCTTTCCTTTAAAAGTTTTTGATGGATTGCTTTTTTAGGTAAAAATATACTACAGTATCAGAATCATATATTTTGCTAGGATCAAATGTAATACAAATCTATAAAAACTTTCAGTGTAATTTTGTAAAGCAGATATTTCTGACACCTCTGGTCAGAATAGTTGAGTTTTTCGGAAGTAATAATTATACCCCTTACCGCCGCACTCAGAGACGTCAATTAACGTTAATGGTTCATTAGCTTCAAAATTTGTCATTCTTAAAAGTTCTTTATTCAATTTGTTATAAAGTCTCTTTTCAAAAATGGAATTTTGAGTCTAATGAACCATTAACGTTAATTGACGTCTCTGAGTGCGGCGGTTAGGAACTTAAAACGAAAACAATTCCTTACACTGAACAACACGGTCTTCTAAAATTAAAGACAGGGTATAAACTTATTTATAGTGGCAAATAAATAACTACTATTTACTGTTATAGAACTTCTATTTATACAGCAGAAACTCAGCAAATTATGCTCAGAGGAGGCTCTAAATCTATACAGAACACTTAAATTTTAAAATATTTTTTGGGCTGCGTGTTGATCAATAAGTTAGTTACACTTATAATGAATCATTATCATATCCCTTAGTGGAGATTTGTTTAAGTTTTGCAACACTCTGAGCCACATTAGTAGAACTTACACGTCTAGTGCGTTCCTATTTTGAACGACGTCGTACCGTGCAACGATGCCGCGTCGTGCCACGATGCGTCAATGTATAATTAGTCTTATTAGGTACGAGCTCTAACACTCTAAGTTGTTCTAATTCTTAAACCTTGAGTTTAATAAATTAGGTTCGTCTCCGAATTTATGTAGATAATTAATCGAGTCTCTTTTTGCAAAACTTCCCTGTTAACTTTATGAAGTAATTCGCGCGAGCAAAGGTATTTCTTTTGAAGAAATCACCAAAATGTTTCATCGAGGGATCCTCGTAATTATCTTTTTTCCCTAGGTAAAATATTATTTTAATAACTTAATGCTGTTAAGCTCATATTTAGCTTTGGGTTTAGGATCAAAGTGTCACTTAAAAACAAGTCAACTTTTGTCGTCTACCTAGGAAAGATTTCATTAGAGATTTCAAATAATGATACACACTCACTTACGTATCACGCCATAAAGTTATACTGTCTGTCGCTTGTCTAGGTAAGTAATTACGAATTCCGGAAACTTAAAAATGCATTGGTTTGTTACGACACTTAACGTTTAAGACATTAATTCATGGTTTTATTTTTGTTGGATACTCAGTCTCCACTTCAAAAAAGAGAGAGAAAATAAGAAAATGGAAAATATAAATGTATTTCCTAACGTTTTTCTAACGGCAAAAGGGATGGGATTGACATATTTTTTGGTATGGTACCTATATCATATGACAGAGAAGTTTTGTGTTTCTGTCTAGTCTATGCCATAGCGTTAATTTTTGCAAAGTAGATTTTCAGTATTTTTCTAGTGAATGAACATCCTACATACATATATACCATCACCGCTATTACTTCACGGTGTAGGCAGATAGGTACAGGTAATCATAATATTATTTATTCCTCATTAACATTAAAAACTTACAGTTAAGTAAAAGAGATAAAGCAATGTACAATTTAGGCATCGCTAATAGCGAGCTCTTCCAAGCGGAGGAGGTGGAGGAAAATAAAAAGAAGACACTTCCCACTTCCTACAATCCTGACATACATGCTGCATCACTGAAATTCTAGGACCTTTATCAGATCATAATATGTAAGAGGGGGTTGAAGACCTCGTGCACTTATATTACACCCTCACAGTTTATATAGATGTGGGCCCGCAGTTTCAACCCTTGTTGGTGGAATTGAGGATTTGATGGTTAACCCTGAATGTGGCACGTAGTCATCCCCAACGTGTACAATGGAATGTTTCACCTCTAGGGTTGACAATTTTTTCAAAGAACTTCTCAAGTATTAAACATATTTTTGAGATGCATTGCCGCCATTTTGATATGTCATTGAGATAAGACACGGTTGTCAAAGTTGACCGTTGTAATTTTGAGATAGTGAAAATATTAACAAAAGTTATTAAAAAGAAAACAACTATCAAGTATGTACTTTGCAAAACCCAAAAGCCAATGGTGCATCATACACTCAAAACAATTGTATTTTCCTCTTAATAGGTGCGAAAGACGCTAGTTCGGGTCCCGCCCTAACCCAGGGCCGAATATTTTTTTTTTGGGTTTCCTCTCTTTTTTAGCCTAATTTAAAAAAAAAAACATACTTCAACCAGAATATGCTATTCTATAAAAAATTATAAACACCATCACTCCCATATGGCTAAGTTTGCGTAGTAAAAGCGACCAGACTGCATTTGAAACGATTTTTAATGAAAGAGATGGCTCTACAACGTAGATACTTAAGTGTATTGATTCCTAGCCCCTTATATCCCTCGTTAACTTGTGAACAGAGGATTCCTGGGGCAACTGCTGTACTTTCGTTCTCCTTTTGATTTACTAAATTAGGCGATTTGCAACTATGCTGTTTAATAATAAACCACATTTTTCAAATTTACTGTGCTCGGCATTTTGTTGTATTACTTAAACAAAGCAAAGTCGAGGATATAGAGCAGATATTTTTGGCCATTCTAGAAGGTCTCATATTTTTGATGCTGACTGTACACTCTCATTATAATATTATTACATCATTTATAAGCTTTTGTGCATGACTATGTATATTGATTCAATTTACATTAATATATTGTTTTCTTTTTTCTAATTGGTGAACCATTTTGACTTTACAGGACGCCTTTGCCCTGCTTTAGTACAAATCGATTAACGAGTATAAGTGGGTAATACGTGATCTTTTTTTTTCAGTGCTGAGTGTTGCGAAAAATAGTAGATGTAAGATTTGCATCCCAATTCAAAGAAAAAATGTACTACACATTATTTCAGATTACATTTAAATAAAATCAGAGTTTGGCTTGATGCCACCCTACACTCAAAATCAATAGGTACAGCCAGCATCACAATAATATGTGCATATAGTGATTAAATGTGTGTGAAAGCATCACAGCTATCCTTATCACTTTTTTATTTTGAGAGATTGAGAACTTTAAATTAACATTTCCTTTTAGTACCGTCACATAAAAATTACTTTGATTAATTAATAATGAAGCTGATGAACGTTACAAAGTTACAAGAGCACCTAAATAAGTGTGTACCTACATGTATGTACCCTACATGTAGACTGCAATTCGAAATATTCAAAAGGACGCCTCTCGGCCTATTTTAAAGGGCGTCAATAATGGAGTTTAAGTTCGTGAGCTGAATAGAATATGTTATGATATTGCTTGATTTTGCTAAGACGATCTATTGTTATGCTAAATTAAAATATTGCGCAGTAATAAACGAATCGATAGAATTGATAATTTCATGCGATAATGGCCTGATTCGTAGGCGTGACTGCGTGAGTCTGAGTGTGCGGTGTTTTGATCTTTGGTTAAAACTGAATAATAGTAATGGTAATGATGATATCTGGATAAGGACTAAGACGACCAACATCGCTCGAAAGCTTCCATCATTGAAGTGGAAGTGGGTGGGTCACATAGCGCGGAGAACCTACGGCCGTTGGGGCGGAAAGGTTCTGGAATGGCGACCGCGAACCGGATGACGTTCCGTGGGCGGGCCCTCCACAAGGTGGACCGACGATCTTGTCATGGCCGCGTAAAGCCGCTGGAAGCGGACGTTGTAAAGATCCTTGGGGTAGGCCTATGCCCAACGGTGGGCGTAGTTCAGCTGAAAATGATGATGAATAATAGTATATTGTCGTATCAGAGCAGATGTATTGGGCGGGGTTAATGACTGAAAAAAAATTACAGAAACTAAATCAATAGTAATTCATGAACAAATGATGTTATCAATGTATGAATGATATAATACTAAGTGCAAGTAACTAAGTAAGTGCGTCATCATGACGACAAAGAGACGCATATTCAAGGATGTCTCAGTGATCAACAGGGTGAAAACCGGCAGTGATCACCGAATGGTACGAGGCACATTGAATTTGAACGTCAGACTGGAACGAACTCGACTGATGAAGTCTACGCTCCGACCTACTCGCGCCCATATCGAAAACCCCGAGAGCTTTCAACTTGAGTTGGCTAATCGTTTCGCCTGTCTGGATACTTGCGTTACAGCGGACGAGATGAGTACCGGATTTGTAGAAGCTGTCCATGCGGTTGGGTCCAAGTTTTATAAGCCTGGCCGTCAGAACAAACCGCAGAAACTTTCAACCCACACCCTCGACCTTATGGCTGAGCGTCGGTCTTTGCCCCTGCAGACCCCCGAAGATGCTTTGAACTATCGACTGCTCAATAGACGTATCGGGAAGTCCTTGCGACACGACATCCGTGTCTTTAATACGAATAGTATTAAAGAGACGATCGAACGGAACAAAGGTTCCAAAGTGTTCGCAAGAGACAAGTCTATTGGGCGCAGTCGATTGTCGAAGCTGAAGACGGAGGACGGCAGTGTGGCGTCGACGCAAGAAGCAGTATTGAGGGAGGTCGAGAGATTCTACGGGCAGCTTTACACGTCTGTCGCGGAATCCGCTACAAGTACGGCCAAAGATCCCAGAGCCAAACTAACCCGACATTACACCGAAGACATCCCGGACATCAGCCTCTATGAGATTAGGATGGCTCTCAAACAGCTCAAGAACAACAAGGCGCCGGGCGATGACGGAATTACCGCTGAGCTTCTGAAGGCAGGCGGAAGGCAGGTTCTCAGAGTACTTCAGAGGCTGTTTAATTTCGTGTTGTTCGAGGGCACTACGCCAAAGGCATGGAACAGAAGCGAGGTGGTACTGTTCTTCAAAAAAGGAGAAACACCCTGCTGAAGAACTACAGGCCCATTTCGCTTCTGAGCCATGTCTACAAGCTGTTTTCGAGGGTCATCACGAACCGTCTCTCTCGCAGGTTTGATGACTTCCAGCCACCCGAACAAGCCGGATTCCGAAAAGGGTTTAGTACCATAGACCACATCCATACGCTGCGGCAGATTATACAGAAGTCTGAGGAGTATAATCTGCCACTTTGCTTAGCGTTTGTGGACTATGAGAAAGCCTTCGATTCGGTCGAGACTTGGGCAGTGTTGCAGTCTCTCCAGGGTTGCCACATTGACTATCGGTACATCGAAGTGTTGAAAAGCTTATACGCAAACGCCACCATGTCTGTCCGAGTACAGGAGCAAAGCACGAGGGCAATTCCTTTGCAGAGGGGCGTAAGACAGGGAGACGTTATCTCTCCGAAACTGTTTACGGCCGCATTGGAAGACGCCTTCAAGCTCCTGGAATGGCAAGGACTCGGCATCAACATAAATGGCGAGCGTATAACTCACCTTCGGTTTGCCGACGATATAGTGGTCATGGCAGAGTCGCTTGAAGAGCTCGGCAGCATGCTCGAGAACCTCAATCGAGTCTCTCAACAAGTGGGCCTAAAGATGAACTTTGACAAGACGAAGGTCATGTCAAACGCCCTTGTTATGCCCACTCCAATATTTGTTGGAGGCTCGGTTCTCGAAGTTGTCGACGAGTACGTCTACCTAGGACAAGTTTTCCAAGTAGGCAGGTCCAACTTCGAGAGAGAGGTAAATCGCCGAATCCAACTCGGCTGGGCAGCATTCGGGAAATTACGTGATGTTTTCTCTTCAAACATTCCACAGTGCCTGAAGACGAAGGTATATAATCAGTGTGTGTTACCAGTGATGACTTATGGATCGGAAACGTGGTCTCTCACTATGGGCCTCATAAGAAGGCTCAAGGTCACTCAACGTGCTATGGAAAGGGCAATGCTCGGCGTCTCGCTACGAGATCGAATCAGGAATGAGGAGATTCGTAGAAGGACTGGAGTCGCCGACGTGGCCCAGCGGGTAAGCAGGTTGAAGTGGCAGTGGGCGGGGCACATAGCGCGTAGAACTGATGGCCGCTGGGGCCGAAAGGTTCTGGACTGGAGACCATTCGAGGCCAAGCGCAGAGTGGGGCGCCCACCCGCAAGGTGGACCGACGACCTGATAAAAGTCGCGGGATCCCGGTGGATGCAGGCCGCACGCAACCGGGCGCTCTGGAAATCAATGGGGGAGGCCTATGTTCAGCAGTGGACTTCTTGCGGCTGATAATGATGATGATGATGATGAATACTAAGTGCACTGTCATTTTATAGATAATACTAATGAGTGAACACAGATAGGATAATTATATGAGTACGTAAGCTTCAGGTCAGGTCGTCTCCAAGAATAAAGTTTCTGGGTAGTTTTTTTGAAAGCAAGTTATAATTTTTGATCATCTTAGTTGACAATGTTGCAATCTATCTACTCACGAGTAGCTATTCTTGGCTATCAGTTTGTCCCTAACGTGGAACATTATGTCGTGTAATAGAGCGAACATCCCCTCCATTAGGGAAGGGCCGGAGTCTAGGACCCCTAATGGTTCCCAATCTACCTTATACGGCTAAAATCACGCTCGCGACCGATTATGCGTCCATTTTGCTCCTAAATATTCAAGCTCGTAACTACTTAGTAGCCACTAAGTCTGTTTCTCGGTAAGGCTAGATCAATATTTGGTGTTGCTAAAAGTTTTATACCGGTTTTCTACCTACTCTGACCGATTTTTGTGAAAAGGTAATGCTTGATTTTGGTGACTTTTTTGCTGTTACATCTGTCAAAACTATTTTTTGGGTTCAAAATGATCAGTTCAGATAAGTGTTTTCACAAAAAGGCCGTGGGCTGAGCTAACACAGTTTGGGCCCTTAAAGCTTGATAAGAAATGATAGCAAAGCGTTTTATTGAGCTTACACATACCTCACTAACATCCGCACTGGCTCACACCCTTAACAAATCAGGTGTAGCCTAAGCCCAGCAGTGGAGTGTGAATGCTGTTGGTTGCCTGTTTTGTAAAAACGTCACAAGGACCAAACAAATGAATAATTGGTAATAAACGAATTATGTAGATTTCCCTAATAACGCTGATAAATCACTCACTGTCATTAGCAGGATGGTAAATTTAACGACGGAGTATTGCTAAGAAACGATGAAGGCAAACGACCTTTTGGAAGTTTTGCCCTAAACCCGTCCCTAACTACTATTGATATAGGAAAAGTTGAAATCGCAAACTTTTGAAACTAAGCTTTATCAATAAATAACTTCAAAACCATATTATCAACTCGTTTTTTTAATTACATTGAGTGGGCGTTAAAGCTACTACTTTAGCTTTCAGTTTGCTCTTCTATGATCACCTTTTGGTTATCCTTATTTGAATATAAAGTATTCAAATAAGGTGAATTAGATATGATAAGATTACCAATGACCTGAGGTTTTTTTTTACATTAGTATCAGTAGCCAAATCTCATTTCAAATATCTAACAAGAGAATTCACTGATGTTGATAATAAACGCCATAACAGATTGAAATGTATTAATTTTTAATTGCATCAGATGTGCGGAAGTGGATAGCAAATTATGTGGTATTAGCACAGGGAAAGTATGTGCTCATGTGTGAACGTATAGTTAACGACAATAGTGCTTATACTTTTCAAACATGTCACATTATCTTTGCTTTAGTAGTCATAGAGTCCTAATGAAGGAGCTGACAGATAAGCCAGTATGACAAAATACTAAAGTGATCAAGCACTTTTGGTGCTGAGTGTACGATGTATTGGGAGCGAAGCTGAGAGTAAGGGCCACGGGGTGCTACACATCTTGAGCCGAGTGGGGTGCGACCGCCGCCACAATTTCGCGATACTTTGCTATTTTTAAACTCCGACGCAAAAACGTATGTTATAAGGTTGAGGCCTCATTAGCGCGTTGCGTTGCATTCCTCGATCTTTGAAATGTGAAGCATCTCATAGAAGCTTTCATTGAAAATATGTATAAACGATGCTGCGGTAGACGTTGACAGAACGCACCGCAACGCAACGCTCTTGTGTCTCATCTCTATGTCTAACATCCAATGATTTGGATGAGGTTTCATTTGAGAGGAGGATCGTTAAGCATTCACTGAAAATGGGACTACTTATGTACTGATTATATTTTTTATAGTTACTGAAAACAAACATTGCCGTTTTCTTTTTCGGTAATAGAGAACAAAGTTTTGTTGCATGTAACAAGCCACTTTCTGTGTAACTGATATTTGTAACTTAACTTAAAACCTACCTAAATAAACATCAAAAGTCATTTCAATAAAGTCACTTTATCTATAGTCCACAACGTTATGAAATTATCGTACTTGAATTTTGTAAGCGCTAATACAAAATACCCCACAAAATGTGATAGCTTTGCAAGTTATTAGTTGAGTTGTCTTGGCACCCTCTCACTTTGAGGCTACAGCCTCAACCGCATGCATACGACCTATCTACGTCACTATACACGATATAACATCACTATACCCCTACACGTGGATTTACCTTGCTTTTAATTAAGAACCGAGTTTACTCGCTCTTGATATATTGAGCTAATAAACGAAATGAATCTCTAACGTTCATGTCTTGGCGGAAATCGTTGTATCTAATAAGTGTTTTGATAAGCTAAATTACCTAGGAATTTTCAGTGATACATTTGATGTAATTTAAGCTACACAGCTGTGTATTTGTCTCTTTCATTATTATGAACTTTCTCTAGCCACCCTGATTTGCTAGAAGATATCTCTGCTTAGAAATAAGCTTACCTCTATTATTTTAATTCCTGTTGCTAAGATATTCCTAGATACTCATATTCATAATCATAGATCCTTTGTGTAAAACCCAACAAATGAACAAACACCTTTCAACAAAAGAGGACAAACAGCAAAAACACACTTAAAAATCTATCCACACATGATTTTGGCGGATTTTTCGCTACAAAGCAATTTCTTCCAGACAACCTTTCTTAAAGTAATCTCTATGAATGAACGATTTACCGCATTCTTGATCATGTTAGTTAAATAGGTCATGATAATTTAAGGCAGGTTGTTAGAGCTGGAGGTAATTATAGCCTTATTACTTAGTTTCCTCATTAATTACCTCAATATCAGTTAACTAATATTTTTATTACATACCAATTTGACTCTTAGTGCTACAAATTGAAACCCAGTATCTAATAAAGATCAGAACACTTAAATTACCACAAAATCATGATGTCTAGAGTTTGCGGTCGTATACTAAGTTAGAAAATGTTTTCACGACGTCTTAAGCTATATTTATCACCCAGTTAGTGGATGGTGGCCAAAAAACTGAACGTTAGGCTAAAAATTAAGTACCTACACAGTATTTTAGACAAGAAAAGTCCTATTCTGGATGTAAGAGTATTTTTTTCAGGACTGACGTAACGATTTCCACAAAATACGGTGACATACAATGATTTATAAAAGAAATACGCTATGTCAGTACTGATGCGAAGTCGAAAATTGTCCCCTGGCGAACGTACCTATAATTTGTTCTGATTTCGGGTGCCACTTTTTTAGCACGAGAAACCCATCTACGTCTCTTTTATTATAATATCATTGATGACATAATATCGATATTGTTCTATCAGCTCTGAAGATACAGGGCTTAGGTATCTAGGAACAACAGAGTTTGTAGTGTCTTTTAAGAATGTCGAAAATCTGGGCCATTCAAGAGCCTACCCTATCATGCGGTGACCAATAGGGACCTCTCAACTCTTCAAAGATAGGATACGCGGTGCGACCCTACTATAACGGGTTGAAATGCTCTACTTATCTTAGAACGTTTTCTACGAGTATCTGATGACAATTTCAAGTAAAGATTGAAGGTGTTGAGTTTTGTTAGACACTTTTACAAATAAGAGTGAGAGTGTGGGATTTCGGTGGACGTTAAAAATCAAAAAAAATTTTTTTTTTTTTTTGCTAACCTACAAGATCCCACTGCTGGGCAAAGGTCTCCCCCAAACCTTTCCATCGTTCCCTGTCCTTTGCAATCAAAAAAATTAAAAGATTTTTATTTAAAAAGACCTGTTACAAAGTGCTTTGAAATCGCCAAATCTTATTAACAAGCAAATATAATAAATAATTGACATGAATACCATTATGTTAAATGTATAAGTTACCGGCAAGAAAGCAGTAGTTCAGCAGTAGACATCATACGGCTACGATGATGATGATGATAATACACAAACGGAATTCTTACGATTATGATGACACCAGACCGTCTTCCAATTCCTGAAGACTGCATGAGGAAAATCAAGTTTCGTTCACCTCAAACGCCTTAAAGCGACGGTAATAAATCCTCAACTTCATTACGAGCACTAAGCTTAAGTGTTGCAATCCTCTCATATAATTCGTTTAGCTGTTCTTTCCTCCGCACTCCCTGTGAGAGGTTTGACTTAAACTGATTTTTGTACTGAAATAAACCACGCGAAATAAAGTTATTGTTCCGAGTGGCTAATTCTATTTTAAGCTTATTTTGCGACAACCGCAAAAAGTTTCATCGAAGTTTGACTTTGGATTATTGAGTGAATTGTTCTGAAAGTTATTGTTTGTAAGAGATGGCAAATTTGGTTTAAAATATGACCTTTGCAAGTGGAATGACTTGTCATTGTGTCATTAATTTGAAAAAATATTTTATTTATTGTTTATGTGAACAACATCCTGTTTGTTTTGTGACAGAAATAGTTGGTATTGCCTTTTCCAAAAAATGGCATTTACAAAACATTACTAAAGATATTGTTAGATGATTTTTTAGGCTTAGAATTTACAAATGGAATTCGGTCCAGCATTCCATATCCCGAATTGTCGATGGATGTTCAATTTGGACACGGCTGCCAGGTGAAAGAAACTGCCTGTGTCACTAGACGTCTGCTGTTAAGCCTAGTTAGCGGACTAAGTGCGGCTTGATAACATCTGAAAATACGGTTTATTGCTAACTGCACAACCCTCCAACTATATACACAATAAGCCCGTGTGTTGGTAATGGCTCGCGCCACATCATTGCCTTCCGAAGTATGGAGGTGCCCGAAAAATATATCACTAAATTTTGGTCGGAATGGTCACCCATCTCCTTTCCGAACCGGCGTGTGTTGCTTTACAACAGCGATCGTTATCACAACTGCGCCACGGGCAGCTCTTCTATTTATTTCTACCTAAAAGCATAGTCAAAAACTCAGTTCATTCAGAAATGTGAAGAAATAAGTCCTCAACTAAAATCCTCAGTGCACAAACCGGCTGTTAGCCTTTAAAAACTGTGGGATAATGGTCCCGAGAACAAGCACAAATAAAAGGCTAGCGGCAAATCATTCCTGAGGCGCAAACATTGAGCCTGGAACAATGTTCTTGTTCACTGAGGGCGCGTTCACATAGAACGTCGTTTTTACACGTCTGTTTAAACGTATGATTTTAGTAGTGTATGTTTTTGTATGAGCGAGTTTACACAGAATAAAGTATTTCGGATTCAGTGAAAAAAAACGATACGACAAAAAAAGCAGTCATTAGTTTTACAGGTTCGTGTAAACGTGTATGTTTTTAGCGAAAGTCAGTAGTTGGTTGAGCCAGTTCAGATACATGAATGTACTCCGGATCAAAAAACAACCAAAAATAAAATTGACATATTTCCTGTAGTTTTCATACATTTTATATGGTCTCGCCGCACATTGTAACGCCGTTTTGTGACCCGTGTGCGGTGACACTTACTAAAATCGGTCTTAAAAATGCTGTCTGAATATTACCTCTAGTAGGGCGGATCCATTAAAATAGGTCACAGGACCTACAGTTACGGAACTGTTGAGTGAATAAACCACCAGCAGCGATAGATCAGTAAAAAAGATCTTGTAAAAATAGATGTCCTATGGATACGCGCCCTAACTGACTAACTATTACGAGAATTACTAACCGACGGAGAGTCGTTCGGCTCGTTTACTTCAAAGAGACACTTTTGTCTTCGCGATGTAAACATCGGGTTATTTTCTCAGCGCAACTTTTAAAGCGAGTTAAGAATAATATTCGTACCCCGCTTAATGAAATGAAGCTTGCGAATAGTTTTGCTGTAGTGTTGGCGGTTGTCGATAGTTTCAGTTGTTTCTGTTGATACTTTGTTGGCCTCGGAAACAGTTGGACCATTGACAGAGCAATAACGAACCCTCTAAAATACACAGAATTAAATAAATAGGTACTATTGTTAACCGACTAGGTTGAAATTGAGTGTTCTCGAAAACAACAAGGCCCAAAACATTGGTGAATTCATTCATCAAAATATCATGGCTATAATTATGGCTATCTATAATGGTTTATAAATGTGGGCTGTATTTTTCCGAAATTGGTGAAGTAGATCAAGCTCCACACTGCTCTCACAACGATGAAGATTTTAGTTCAAAAATTACAATATTCCAAAACCATACTACTGCACACTTCTAGTACAATACAATGTATTATGTTACGATAACTTATATTTTATCGATGTTAATTTCAAGCTATCGATTTGAACGAGATGCTATACAATCAGGTATTCGCTCTAAAGCTTTACTATAACAGCATCTTTAACCACCTAAGAAATGTATAGATAATGGTTCTGGAAAAAAAATAGGTAGTCAGAAGAATATGCTGGTCTTCGTTCCTTGATAGGTAAAAGACTTTCCTTAGCCGATAAACGCCTCGCCGCATAGGTACTTGCTTGCAATCTTTATAGCAAGGCAGTAAACCACTGAAAACAGTCGTTAACTGACCTACAGCTCTTCAAACTTAGGATACCTAGCAGCCTATAATGTTCGCGTTAAGAATGCAGTATTTTTTTAATTTCAGTAATTCCGTTACACACATAGGTAAAAACTCAAGTATTAAAACCGTTGCGTTTGAGAGAATGCGTTTATTTGGGCACTGTGAACCTGACTTTCTAATTAGGAAAGATTTGATAGGTTAGGGGGTGTGCTAGGATGAAGGGCAGGAATTAAATCAATGCATTCTTAACGCGCACGGACTATAGCTATGTTTAAACTGCCTATCATCTCGTTCTAAACAAACCACTTACACAAACATTACCAGACTAAACTGATAAAACACGACAATCTAATTAGTAGGTGAGTCTCCAACAATGTGTATTCAGTAAATTGTCAGTGGAAATCGGTTTAGTGCCAGACAGGTGCGGCAATTATCATTAATGACGACATCGCTTCTGTAATGGGGCACTTATTATTGTATGGGGATGTCGTATGGGTACGATGATGAGGAATGTATGCATATGAACAATGATATTACAATAAAAAAGACGTAGATAGGCTATGTCAGTACTGACGCGAAGTCAAAAACTGTCCCCTGGCGTACGTACCTATAACTTGACCGTGGTATCAAGATAGTATGATTATTTACTAGAGCGTAAACGAGACAAATACTATTAGTAGAGAATTTTGGAAGTAAGGTTAATGTTGAACCTTTTTAACTGATGGCTTATCTTTAACTAGGCACATTCAAACATATTTTCAGCAAATCTCTTTTTTAGCTGTGATACCTATACTACTCGTAGAGACCGTTTTCAGTATTTTTTCCATAGGGCTTTGAATTCGCCCTACCGCCGCTTTTTGGTTTGATTTGTGCTTTCGGACCAACTCATTGCCTCTTCCGGCCAACTGAACCCTCTACCGGCTTAAAATGACTTTAGGAAGAGCTTTTGAGAGCTCAGTTTTTTTAAACAAAAGTATTGCAAGCATTCAAACAAGCTCAAAGGGGGCCACATAACACAAGTTGGTGAAATCCAGTCATCACTGACAGACGTCGTCTATAAAGTAATGATTATTTTTTTAAAATTGTCCAAAATTTTACAAAGAAAATATACCAACTTCGTCCTGACAGAAACAAAAAAACATTATAAAGACGAGTAAATTTCGGCATTTTATTTGATTTAAATAATTTATGACCCGACAGATGTCGTTCTGTCAATCGCACAAAATTTCAAAAGTCATGAGGATAAAACTAACTTTGTATCACAAAGTTATCAATCAAAGCAACCTACTAAATTAAAACTTGGATAGAAATACAAAAGGCAACGAAAAACTAAACTTTGCTATGGATGCAGAAAAAACCTAAACCAATTCAATTCCAGTTTAATGCAATGAATTTAATACAGTTTATTTGTAAGAAAAGCAGTTACTTTTAAACAACTAATTTTATCTTGAAAGTTTAAGACAGAGGTTTAGTTTTGGTCAAGGGAACTTTGGAATAACAGTTCAGTAGAGCGAACTCTATCTACTCCAAAAACCAATAATGTAGATATACCCAATAAATTGACTACTAGTTTTACTAAGAATATACAGAAGTTACTTAGGAAAATTGTGAAAGTAGTTTATATAACTGACAAGTAAACAACGCTTTCTCTCTATCTCAGATGTTATATAGCCACTTTTAGGCCTTCGATTTGGCTCAACGACTGTCATCTGGCAAAGTCAGCCGGGACCAACTGCTCTGTGCTGTTACCGTGGCTGAAAAAACATCTTTCAGTTTTTGACGGGGTGGTCACCCATATTCTTTTCAACCCAGCTTGTGATCTGCAGCACAACACTACAAAAATATTTCCATACCCACCCTGAAATATTAGTGCTCTTTTTACAGTCAGCATTTTTTCCTCTACCGGGAATTCATACTAACAGGAAAAAATGCTTCCCATTCAAAATTATACGCGCGTCCAAAAGTTTTGTATCAAGGCCTGATTTATCGAATTCGGAGAGTAATAAAGCTAAATCACATAGAATTATTCTGGCGTATTGCGTTTATGATTTGGTTATATTTTGGGCATCGCAACGTCACGATCTGTCTTCTTTACGATACCGGATTTTAAAAAGAGGGTACTGTTTTCTTGGTTTTATTATTACCTTATTCCAAATTCAAAGTTCAACCTCTTGTTTATTGAAGTCAAACTTATCGAAAGCAGTTCTTTAACTACTGTGCAGTTTTGTCTCTTCCATTCTTACTGCTATTGAAATTGGCGAGTAAGGAACAGAACACTTCAATCGCCAAACTAATACTCAGAACTGAATTGCTTTCTATTAATGCGAGTGTTTCAGATAACTTACTACTCACTTGTATTTTATACTACTTATACCCTTTTTAAACGTGAATTTCATTTATCTCACTTCCTTCACTTACGAATGCATTACGTTATTCGAGACTTACGAAATCACTTTGTGTGTGTTTTGGTTCTGATAACGGTATCACGTGAAATTCAGGGAACATAGCAATTAATGTTAAGCATACTCAATGATTTTGTTATTTCCAGCAAGAAAATCAAGCATTTTCATTTATGATGTAAACTTAAAGATGAGTAACTGATGAAGGAAGTTTATTTTTGACAAATTTGGTGTGGTGCAAAGTTTGGCAATAGATTAACGGATTTGAAGAAATTTAATCAGAACTTCGGCGACTTTGCTTAGATTTTGTCTCTGAATTTCAATGAGGTCTGAACTAGATTCAGTGATTTGGCATCTGTGCAATTCAACTGTTTTTGTTTTATTTATATTTGAGCTTTTGTCATATTGCTGCAATATGATTGAGTTGAATTGGAATGTAGTGTAAAGAAAGGAGTGAAATATCCATGGTATTGAAGCATTGTATGAATCAATTGATAAAAATGTGGGACATCTCACTCCACAAAGATCTAACTCACTATAAACTGAGCAAAAATATGCAATGAAAGTAAGAAGCAAAGGTATATTCATCTGAATACTTACATAATATAATGAAACATTTGTAACTTAATGAACATAATAACTGAGTTACTAACAAAAAAGGGTAAAAAAAATGAAACTTAACTTACTTATGTTAATAAGTAGCTAAATCGGTCACCAAATTAGTGCTCAGCCTGGCTTTTCAGCTAAAGCCTTTTATAGGTTCGGTTTAGCGGTAGTTATACAAGAAAAAATGTATTTATGAAGAGATACTCAAACATTATAGATATTAATAGAACATTTTCAACATAAAATAAACGCAAGAATCAAGAATAACAGTTAAATATATTTTTCAAAATAAAAATGTTCAGTAAAATTATTAAGATGATTTCGTGATAAAATATTTTTCACTCAAAGCTCTAACGTAAACTGTCCTACCCGTACAAATTCCACATTTCTAATTGAAATAAAACAGGCCCCGTGTATTTTTTATGTAAATTAAACCCTTAAAACCTATTTAACTGAGACCTAATGCGATTATTCCTTTTACAAATAAACGTAACGCTTAGATAAAACAGACCCTCATTTTAAAAGCCAGAAGAGTTAATTAGGCAGAAACCGGCAGATGACTTCATCAGGATTACCGGGTAAAATTGGAGCAGAGCTTGGGTTCTGCTGATCTCCGATTATATATTCAGGAGTAGGTTACAACAATTTGACGAATTACTTTGACCATTCCCTTGAGAAAAATCCAAGAAAGTTCACGCAACTTTTACACCGTCACCTTCCTAAATGAAAGTAGAATTGCTCGCGCTTTATTTCTATTCTTACTTCAAAAGTGTTATTTCCCTTTTTTCATTGGTAAACGTCTACAAAAATGCTGCATTTTTAAATTAAAGTTGCAAAAGATAACAAGTTTATTCAACACGGATTTTTTTCAAGCAGGTTACTAATTGCCGCATTCACTTTGCGTATAAAACCACCGCGTAATCCAGTAACATGACACTTACCCCACTCATCTGTCAATAGCGTCAACATTCATTAACTTCCGCCTCCACTACTGAAGCCAACAAAAAATCCTGGCCTAAATAAAGCACAGATTATTCAAAATCAAAGTCCACTTTTAGGGAAATAAAATCACAAGAGCGTCTCCTTTAGAGAAATGGACCGATTGTTCAAGTTTTCGTACGAGAGCTGATGCGCGGAAAGCGGGCGCGCAGTCGTCCTTCTCCGACGGGGTCCGAATGAAGACTGAATCTAAAATATTCGAGCTCCCCAAGGATAGGGATTCACTGGCGTGAAAATAAAGTCCACTAGTTCCAACGCTAAGCTGATTACTGCCTCTGATATCTTGGTTGTTCTCAGCTTATTGACGCTTGACGCAACCCCTCAACGCCTTGGAAACACTTTCTTCAAGTAACTGGCCGCATTTTCCGCATATTTCACATGTTCCGAAGACGGAATTCATAAAGAGATGTAATATTCATGGCGCTAAATTTCTCTCCACATGAGTTCGCTTTTTCGTGCCACAAAAAACGATCTTGAGTTGCTCACCCAAGGTTACGCTTGTATAGGCTCTTGTGAAAAACAATAGGCTCTATTGAAAATACCCCTTTGTAAAATAAAGATGAAGGGAAAATATCTGATGAAGTTTTTTTGTGACAGTTTTCAAAGCAAACTTTACTTCTATTTATTTCTTAACTTTGAGACAGTGTGATGGCAAACGGACGGACGACCTAATAAAGGTAGCGGGATTGCAGTGGATCCAGGTCATATGCAAGCTGTTGCTCTGGAATTTTGTGAAAACACTATGTTCAGCAGTGCACATCATTTGTATAATGTCTTGGCTCAGTGCTCAGTGGGTCTAGGCACCCTAGCTCCGTGTGTGTAGTCTGGCATCCTAACCAACGGTGAAATCACCGGTGATGGAAAACACCGATATTAATCAGAAACACCCTGCATAAGTAAGCTGAGTTTTCTTCGCCATCAAAATGTTTCTTTCAATGATAATAATAACAATTTCTTGACTTTGCTAGAAATTATTTGGAATTACCAGGAAGTCTTTATAGGCATAATCTGAAACCTGTATTGGCTGTGCTTAATTCAATTATTTCGCCAAAGCGGAAATCGGTCGAACTAATTGGTTCACCCAATGTACCATACGTAGCAGTAAACAACCTATAATAATCCCGAAGGATTACCGCTCAAAGGTTTCTGAATGTTAAATGTGGTGCTTACTTGCCAAAGGTCAGGTAAGTTCTATTGAAGTATCGACGAGTATCTACCTTTGTATAAAATGTGTACTTACCGGGTCTGAGATGGCTGGCCCTCGTCTTCTGAGAAATAGTATCTTTTAGATATAAGAGGTTAGGTATTGTACTTCTTAACTGAATACTTACCTTCCTTTCTGAATTCATTCACTTTGTACTGTAAAACATTGGACGATTTAAAAAGAGTAACTGCTGAGTTTCTTGCCGGGTCTTCTCAGTAGAAACAACCTTCCGACCCCGGTGGTAGAGTCACATTATGTACATGTATTCTAAGTATTGTTTATACATTGTATTATTATGTGTATGTTTATTAAGTGGTCATAATTAAGATTCTTGACGATTCGAAAGGACTGTTTATTGTCTACTTGAATAAAGAAATATTGAATTTGAATTTGAATTGAATCTTTAAATACTTCATTAACTTTACAAAATATTACTATTAAATTTTCCCCTGATTTTTGATTATTGGGTTTAGATGGAGCTAGGCAGTCAGTTCATTATTCTTGTTAAGCTATGCATGCTTAGTCGGGTTAAAGGTTCGGCTGTCGACTGGATGTCATTCGTCAAACCTAGTCAGAGGCCTTAGCGCGGCTTGTTGACATCAGCAAATGTGTATCACTAGCCTTACATAAAGCGGAAAGCAGACTGAAGTTTTTTTAAAGTTTCTCAGTTTTATATTTTATTACTAACAGAAGCCCACGACTTCGCCCGCGTGGATTATTTTCTTCGTGATATTATTAGCCTTCCTCAAAAAATAGACCACAAGTATATACACCACCAAAAGATTTCTTCAATTCTAATTAGTTAAGTAGTCTCTGAGATATGCGCGTTCAAACATTCAAACAAACTCTTCAGCTTTATATTTTTAGTATAGATGTTCTCTACAGATGAACAGATAATTATTATTTCATATTATAGTTAGCAGTCCTTCCAGACTCAAATTGCATGTGTACATTATGGTCATAGTTTAGGGTCCACAGCATAAATTGACTTGCAAAGGGACAAGTTTGTACTGCATTGCCAAACATTTCCTTCGGGGAGTTCTGAGAAGATGTAAATCTACAGATACATTTCACCGGGTTGTTAACTGTCTCGCAGTTGCATCGGATGTTTGTAAGGAAATGTACAGAAACAGACAATTTCTAGTCAAATACGTTGGATTGCAATCCCGTGAAACGGGATCCCACTCTGCCGAAAACGGATCAAACAAATTTGAAATTGACGCCAAATCTATTGCGTCGGGGTAAAATTTGCAAATCATGGTTGTTTTACTAGCATTTTATAATTTATTTATTTTTCAATGACACTTTTATAACCGGTTACCTTTAAGTAATGACTTAGCTACTCGTCGACTACCTAGCTTTTCAAATTCGGGTAATTTACCAGGACTTAAAGTGAAAACGATTCCTAGACCCATTGATTTTCGCTCTGGTATAATTTTTTTCGCTCAGTCTGTTCGGAGGCCTTAGGGCGGCTTGATAACATTTGACATTAAGGTTGCTTACGAACTTCACACCACTACTCCAACAATCCGCACTGAGCCCGCGTATTAGAGTATGGCTCAACCCACCTCATAGTTGAGGTGAGGCCCGTGTCCAGCAGTGGGACTTATATGGGCATTTTTTTATTTTCTTTTATTTCTTTTTTTAAGAAATTTTAGTTACAGTTTAGCATTGCAACATTATATTAGAGGTGTGGGATCCCGCTTTGATCAGCCTCGCGGGATTGGATGAGCTGCAGAATTGCAAACCCTAGTTGTACCCAAGTTAGAGGATATCAACCATTTAACTGTAACTGATTAGCATCACAGAGATTTTGCTGATTTTTAATGAGTTTCTAAATTACAATGCAGCTTAGAAATGATGTGCAACGAGTATACTACCTCAGTGGCACAAGGAAAATAAATACCAGTTGTTTCTAAATCTCTTTTCGTGTAATAAAGTGATTTATTATTTATTGCACAATGAAAAAAAAAATACAATTGGCGGACTTAATGCCCGAAGGCATCCTCTACCAGTCAACCTTCGGGCGTTAGTAATTTTTAACTGACATCAAAAAAAATTTAAACCAATGATGGAAGATGAAAAGTGTTTTAGGTTTGACGTGTAGAACCCGTGTGTTTCCGATTTCAAGTCTGGTCAGTACACCTAATTTGTGTTTGTTGCACAACTTCGAGGCCATCTCTCCGGTGGTGGAAAACGCCGATAAACATTCAACTTGGAGATCGGCAGGTATTGTCGCCATTAGAAAGAAAGAATTATAGGAAGAAAGAAGCGTTTGCATGTAATATAAGTCCATAAATCTTTTTACCAACCTTACCTACTTATTACTTGCACAGGATACTGCCACGCTTTGTACTCTTACAGTTAGGGAATCATATTTTCAAATTTGTTTTTGCAAGTAACATTCTTAAGTTTTAAATAATTCAGAGACAACCTTCGCAGAGCTTAATTAAGATAACACTCATGATGAGGAAACTTTTGCTCACTTCGAAGAAAACGGCAGTAGTACAAAACGTGCTTCTTGGGACTTACTCGTACTTTGGTAGCAGTCAAAATTCGCGTTGCAGTATACTATTTAGTCGAACGTTCTGCTACATTTAAAACTATCTAGTGGTCAAATCGTTGATTGGCTCCAGTGGTTGAGGCCATTGGACCCTAAATAGCGCTCCTCATTAAGAAAACTTATCACATTTGGAAAATAAAGAACGAATCATTTTATGTACAGTCGGGGAATGAAAGGGTTGACCATCCTGAGATCTGTTTTTTGCTTGCTTAATGATGATATTGACAAAAGTATTGGTTCAACTGTCCGTGAAAGAACGAACATACGTCTAATCGAATCTTATTTTTATTGTCACACACATGTTACTCTAGCCTGTTACACAGTTTAAGAATATAACATGTGCTTGCAAAGCGTAAATGAATTTAAATGAAAACTGGTCAATGGTCATTTCGCGACTTTACATATTCTATTTTATCTATTTTAATGAGGTTGCCACTTGAGGTCTTTATGCATTCAACCAATTTGATTTATATTAAACCGCTGTATCAAAACTGCAGTTCCGCTGTAAGTAGTTGTTACAGCGTGCAATAAAATTAAACTCCATCGTATGATTCATATTTCCTGTAAAACTTTTTGTATGGCCACTGACAAGTAAAGTTTGAAACATTGCCTCCATGAATAATGGGGAAAGTTGAAAGAGTTTAAAATTGAACTGTCCGTGTTTGGGTTGAATATTAATTTCATGGATTCTAGTTGCCATTCATAAGGGAGACGGAATTCAACAAATAGGATTTACTGCAACTTAGGAGAAATTGACAAATTAGCCTCTGTAGTTTGTTTTAGACAAAGTGGCAAAAAAAATACAAAATTGAAGTTGAAGATCTTTTAGTTGAAACTTCCTAAATACTTTATTTGTTTTTCTGTTCTGTTAGTTAAATAAGAAGTTAGAAATTTGTTAAACAATTTCATTTAATCAAATTATATAGAGATTGAGTAATTAGGGATGGATGCCACTGTGACCATTACTGATCTATATTGTGGACCAAATTAAATGCTTGTTTGTAACATTGCATTTTTTAAGGTACAAGTAATTTTCGCTCTCACTCATAAATAGGGCTATCTTTTAATGCACAAAGTACCCCTACTTTGTGCATTAAAAGACAGCCCTATTTATACTTACCCCTCGTTTTGAAATATTATTTATTAACCAAATAAAATAGTATTTATTGGTAAAGTTTGTCGATTGCGAAAGTTGTAATGGCAGTGAGGCGGCCATAGTTGTGAAAAGGTTGGTTATTCACCATAATTGATTTTAATGCACTTAATGCCATTTTATACATTTAACTCTGAAGCATTTTCGTAAAAAAAAACTTGCAAGGATAATTTCATGACTTTTACACAAAACCGGGATTAACACAAACATTTTTGTACTTGAGCTTCAATAAAAAAAAATACTTTCTTTGTGGCTTTAAATTCTTTCAGGAAGGACAAAAATGTCAAAACTAGGATATTTCATAGCAATACCAGGAGCCGTGGTTACATTTTGTCAGTTGTGCTGTTTGGTAGTATACCGGGAAAAAATACAGCATGATCCCGTTTTCGCCTTTTCCGTAAATTTGTCTAGCACAGTCTTAGTTTCTTTTTTCAGTATCAGTGCTGAAAGGGCAGAAATAGAGGAAAACCCTCAGGCATTTAAGCATCACTTAGGGTAAACAATGGAAAAAATAAATAATAAAGTAAGCAGAAAAAAATAGTTATTTCTAACGTGAGCTATCATTTTTCTTTTTAACTAAAACTTATTTGTGAAGAAAAGGTTAGGGTCGCCATGTTTTAATTGAAAGAGAAGTCGCATTACGCTATACGCTTATTCAAATCCTGATTACCAGTCTATTTCTGCTCGTCAGAATAATAATTGATAAACGTAGCAAATACAATAAATACACATTCCACCTAACCCAAAATACAAACAAAACAATACAAACTCTTTCAAACCTCAACTCCTTATTTACCCGGCTTTTCTTATTGATCTTGCCAATGAATCGGCCAAGTCGCGTTTGGCTATGAATTAAACAGCTCATAAAATCGAAGAAAGCGAACAACATTAACATTGCAAATTCATTAATTAATGAAATTCGTTCACTCTTCATTAAAGTTAGCCGTGGGGAATGCAAATTCAAATAATTGTTATGGAAATAATGAAGACAAAGGCGATTGCTCTTTTAATTTTCAAAATAATTTTATTGGAAACATGACATTGACATTAAGGATTTTTTTTTGTAATGTTACCGGGTGAGGAAGTGAAGTCACCAGACTTACTTGGTTTTTTTCTTGAAATTTCATAGTTCAGATTGAATCTAACTCACCATGCCCAGTTGAAAACATTCATCCTGTATAATTATGTACATCTGAGGTTAATCAGTAGCCTTGAAGCCAACTTCACCCCTCACTAAAAATGTAAAGGTATAATTGTAGTATAGTGGCTTTTTCAGAATTGTAATTACTAAGAAGTACAATATTAATTGTAGTGTGGTTGTAACTATCCTTTGAGAAAATATCTGTGGCGATTATTGGCTATTCCGATCACTTAAATCACGTAAGCTAGCCTTATCGTATCTGATAACCGACAGACGTTTGATGTAGGGTAATCGTATTAATCAACGTCCATCACGCTGACGAAATAGGGGTTGGTGGACGGTGACAAGACGCTTAGTTTATTGATAATAACTTCAGTCTTACCGGTATTAATAGTTTGCTAGGGTCCAGTCTAAACTTAGAGTGGACCCTAGCCATGACCTTACCCTGACTTAATGACGACACTGCTTGGGGTCGTTAGCATTACTATAATTTTAGCACCGACTTTTCTTTAAAATTATATTTTTCGCTTTAATTTAAATGAAGGTGAACGTATGGTAAAATCAATATCCGAGATGTAAGTATGGTATTAAAATAATTTAAATATTGCTCAAACATTTGAATTTCTCTTTTTGCGGCCTTATATGTTTAGGTACAATCGAATCTGAAGGCAGACAGCGTATTTATAGCATTGACAATAAACGACTAAAACGGGACTGTCGCCCGCACATACAACACACGCGCGACAACATTATGTTATCATCGACCTACGGTGAATCGTAAACACATGCAGTGCAAACGATGAAAATAGAAACTTACTTTCGTTCAAAGAAAAATTTTAGTTGCTGAAGGCGCGTTTTATTAGTAATCTACCCATCTATACTAAGTTACAATTTCAGTAGATAATACTGAGACAAACTGTTGACCTCATATTGTTAGGAAAATAGTATTTTTAAGGTATACTCACACCATCAACTTTGCTGAGCTTTGCGTCAACGCAACATTTGTAGGTAGTCGAAAACATAAGAAAATATTTCAGATTAATGGTTTATAGATTTTTCCTGCCTACCTTACTCGGTGAGCATAATTTAAGTGCTACCCTGTATATCAGCATTCGTGTTAGAGCTTCTAGATTTTCTACGAGTACGTTAGTGGTGACCAGCCGTGCTGGCGTAAGTAGCTTATCATCGGTAAACGTTGCAAGTCCACTGGCGCAACTAAGCCAGCGTGCACACCTATTCACAATTTGGTGTCCATTCAAGATTTAATAATATGACCTACTCTCAAAACTAAGAGCGGTAAATCGAGCTAGGTATGAGGTAGCACAAGCTAACTCCAACACGCGGGCTCAAATGTTGGACAGGTAATTAGTAAGGCTAGTGTTATACACACTTAACTAGTAGACCCACAGTAAACAAATAAAAAAATGTTTTGTAATTCATCTTTTTCTCAAACAAATAAATGGTAACTTACGAATTACGTTATCAACAATACTTTTTTCCTCATAATCAAAACTTGTTTTCAAAACCGCAAAAATATGTTTTCTTTAAAATAACAAAAATTGTGCAGCTTTAAGTTTTATTTTTGTGAAGCTGCATTTAAACCTCCGACCAGGCTAAACATTGAGCGGTAAGAACCAACTGCTTGACATGCCATAAAGGTATAAGTGAAAAAAACATCACCAAACTCGGTTACTTACTGCTCACAGTAAATAAATCCAAAATCAACACTGGATTACTGTTTCCCTCCACCATACTGTTCAGCCAGGTAAGATCATCAATTTAATGGTCCCGTCCTGCGTAACAGGTGACGCGATATAATTCATTACGAAGCATTTGCTTTTGCCTAATATTTATATTTTTGTTTACGAGTCGTTAACATTTGTTTATGGGTGTCGAGTCGGAAAGTTGTTACATTCGCGAAACGTTCATAATTTGTGTCTTGTTGTCGAATTTGTCGGGGTGTAACAGACTGCTACTTTTATTGTTCTGGTTTTGAGTTATAACTTGTTAGATAGGGTTTTGTTTTTGAAAGCTGCAAAATATTTGAGGGAGATTCAGATTTTATTCGATTATAAATGTTATTACACAAAATGTTTCAAACCTTTGTGACTGCTTAAATTATGATTTATGAAAAGCAAAACATTTGAATCTTATAAACTGACTCAAAGAGCCTTTATAGCTGAAATCAACTCATATACCTACGTGTTTTATCTTGAAAAATATGTCTATTTCGCTCGAGCTCGAGTCAAAGACCCTGATAAGAAAAAAATACACATGTCATGTAATTTTCTTATGTTACTTTATAAAACACCATGATTTCAATAGCACCGAAACTAAACTTTTTAGTTTTTTAAAACTAGACTTTAATAGGCTTCGCTATCTTTAAAGACATCATTCACTGCCTGTACATCAGATGTTGGGTCGTTCCGTAAATTGCGGACGCTCCACCGGAGCAGAAATAAGTCGTCCTCGCACGGAATCAATCGTCCCTCAATTAAATGCCCAGTCCGGGAACGCTGGTCGGTGTTGGCCTTTGCAGAACCAAATAAGGTCCATTACTGTTTTTTACAGCGGTCAAACTTGGTCTTTGATGGAACATCACAAGTCCGACCTCGGGTTTGACATATCAAAGAGCTCTGCATTGGCAGAGCGTATGATCAAACTTATTTAACAAATATTCAATCGCACAATACACTCCGAAACTTAAGTCATAGACGTTTCGTGTAAAGCCGTTTAGGTGAATTCAAACTGGGTCGGACACGTCTGCCGTACAAGCAGCAAGGTATTGGTCGCAGCAAGACCAGCGACCAATAAATAGGCAGGTTCATTTTCTTATGTTCATTTATAAAACACCATTATTTCAAGAGCACCAAAACTAAACGACCATAAGGCTTTAATAGGCTTCGCTATCTTTAAAGACATCATTCACTGCCTGGACATCAGATGTTGGGTCGTTCCGTAAATTGCGGACGCTCCACCGGAGCAGAAATAAGTCGTCCTCGCACGGAATCAATCGTCCCTCAATTAAATGCCCAGTCCGGGAACGCTGGTCGGTGTTGACACTCGTTCACGCGTGGAAGCCTTTGCAGAACAACATAAGGTCCATTACTGTTTTTTACAGCGGTCAAACTTGGTCTTTGATAGAACATCAGAAGGCCGCCCCCGGGTTTGACATATCAAAGAACAATGCAGAGCGTATGATAACTTACATAACAAATTTTCAATCGCACAACCCACTCCGAAACTTAAGTCATAGACGATTCGTGGAAGGCCGTTTGGGCGAATTAAAACTGGGTCAAACACGTCTGCCGTGCGCTTGCTGCTTAGCAAGGTATTGGTCGCAGCAAGACCAGCGACCAATAAATAGGCAGGTTCATTTTCTTATGTTAATTTATAAAACACCATGATTTCAAGAGCACCAAAACTAAACGACCATAAGGCTTTAATAGGCTTCGCTATCTTTAAAGACATCATTCACTGCCTGGACATCAGATGTTGGGTCGTTCCGTAAATTGCGGACGCTCCACCGGAGCAGAAATAAGTCGTCCTCGAAATAAGTCGTCCTCGCACGGAATCAATCGTCCCTCAATTAAATGCCCAGTCTGGGAACGCTGGTCGGTGTTGACACTCGTTCACGCGTGGAAGCCTTTGCAGAACCAAATAAGGTCCTTTACTGTTTTTTACAGCGGTCAAACTTGGTCTTTGATGGAACATCACAAGTCCGCCCTCGGGTTTGACATATCAAAGAACAATGCAGAGCGTATGATAACTTACTTAACAAATTTTCAATCGCACAATACCTACACTCCGAAACTTAACTGGTTTACTGTCCACAAATATATGACAATTAAAATTGTTCGCAGCCCATACCTATGTGGGCTGTTGATTGTGAACTGGTTAAGTCATATTCATATTAACTTAAGTTATACGTTTCGTGGAAGGCCGTTTAGGCGAATTAAAGCTGGGTCGGACAAGCCTGCCGTGCAAGCAGCAAGGTTGTTTGTGTCTAATCTCTACCACTTCTTAAACGAAGGCTCTTGATTTTGAAGAGATAATGATTAATTAAATATTGAATTTGAAGAGATCGACACCTCCTACGTAAGTTGTTGTATCCCACAAAAATGCGATTTAGCGTTTTTACCAAAAATGAGCTTTATTATTAGTAATCTATGCATAAAAAAATTAAAACTTACGAAAACACAATTATTTCATGCAATTTCAAGACGTAAAGAGTTGTAACTTTTGAACGAGAACGGACTATAACACTGTATAGTCCTTGACAACCGTTTACGCGATGCGCGGGGCGGGGCAGATCGCGCGCTCGCGTGTTGTATGGGTTAGATAAAACAGACTACGCCGGAGAGAGAGCTGAAATGGTCCGTGTGTCAAGTGCTTCAAGTTTTCCGCACATGTTACGTTATTAGGACTTGATAATTGATTAGAATACGTTATAACTATGTAACAACCAAAAATGTTATATAGATTACATACAACAGTATACGTTGTCAAGTAAACATTCAGAAATGTTGTATGTTTTACATACAACATTTTACGCTGTTGAGCGAGTATAAGAAAATGTTGTTTGTGATACATACAACATTTTACGTCGTAAAGCGTCCATTAAAAAAAGTTGTATGTAATACATAGAATGTCTTACGTTGGAATAAAATCAAAATAAATGTGGTATGTAGTAAATTATAATGTTTGCATCGGAAGTTGATAGTCAAAATTTGTTATATTTTTTGCTTAATGTTACGACATATTCCTATATTTTTAGTTAAGTAATTTATATAGCGCTTTTTCTTTACTGATTCACCGATAAAGAGCCTTAACCTTGATCGTTTAATTGATAGCTTGCTTACAAGCAATAAAATGTCATATTTCATTTTTGTTTTAGAGTTTCCATTACCAATACACATCCCCCAAAGTATTTATGTATTGTATTGCACACTTTTACACTGGGTACACGTCACATTATATTTTATGTATTTTAAATATTTATTTTTATAATTATCATTGCTTAGTCGTTGCGAATGTCCGTGCGTCCACTCGGTTGCCCTACTGAAAATCAGCCTCTGAGCCTATCAGGTCCAGGCATTAGCTGAGTGGGGTTAATTTAATTATGGACATCGTGACACTGCTGCCTGGTCGAAATTATTCTTTATTTTTCTATTGTTTGTTTTATTTTTCCTAACTACCTTGTTCTGTATGTTTTTATCTGTTTCTTTCAATAAGTTTCAATGAATCAGAAATGAATGGGCTTGCAAATTTGATAGTTAGTGATTTTTTCGATAACACAACAGAAGAACAAACTGCTTATACGATACGTTCAAAGTAGATGACGTTTCTGACGACGAGTTAAGGTTCTGGACTGAAGAAACAGAGCCAAGTTCAACGATTTGCTGAGTCAAATACTAAGCCTTAATCGGTCCTCAAATACTCCGAGAAATGACTTGGCTATCTACTTGTGCAAAATTCGATCAGAGGAGCCGAATAATAGAATGGCTTAATTTTTTAATATATCCGAGCGTACCATTGGAAGAAAAATACATAAAGTCAGGCAGTGTCTCATTACTGACTTTGTTCCATTGCACCTAGACTTAGACCATATTACCAGGGACGAAGTGATAGCCCGCAACCGGGTTTTGCCAAATGTTTTGTTTGGTAACGAAGAGTCACCAAAACCAATAGTTATATTCGATGGAACCTACATAGACCTACATATTTCAACGCCGCAGTTATAGCCTTCATAAGTATAGGAACTTAATAAAACCATTAATGATCGTGTGCGCGGATGGATATATTTTGGATATAATAGGTCCGTACTCTGTACGGACAACCGATGCTGATATAATGAAAATGAGATTGCAAAACCATGATGGACCCATTAAAGACGGACCGTTCCACTTTTTTCCCATGTAGGAGACTCATTTATTTTGGACCGAGGCTTTATTCCTTTAATAGAAACATATGGCTATATTGCTCACATGCCGCCTACCAAACGACCACAAGACACGCAATTAAGCACCGAAGAAGCTAATAAATCACGACTCATCACAATGGTGCGATGGGTCGTGGAAACTATAAACGTGAGATTCAAGCGCGACTTCAAGATATTTAGAAACAGGTATTTAACAAATATGTGCCGCTTATACCTAATAGAATATTTCGAAATTGCTGCAGCTTTAATTATTTATTTTGAAGATCCTTACGGAGACATTCCATACACAGAAGATTTCATTGAAATAAGTAATCAAAATATACAACGCCCCAATCAATTATCTGAGTATGTGGAGGAAAATAATTTAAACCGACAAAGAGTGTCGTTTCACAGGAGTGTTTAAAACAAACTGACTGGAAATGATCCGGATATTTAACATTTTCCACAATTAACAATTAAAGAGTTAATTAAATTCTCAATCGGCACCTATCACGTGAGGTTAGCACGGTCGTATTGCAGTGAGAATTTAAAAGCCGCGGGAGTATATAATATAGAAATATATAGACATCCAGCGGCAATAGGCTGCAGAAACAATTTTGTTTCAAGAGATATTATAGAAATTCAATATAACTTTATATCGACATACCTATTAGTTTTATTTTTATTTGTTTCAATCCTGAAACCTAAGTGCTAAATCATAATCATCATCATTTCAACCCATAGATATCGACTACTGAACATAGGCCTCCTCCACCGCCAATTGATAGATGCTACTAAATAATCGAAAACCTACCTCGATTTCATTGAATCTTAAGTTGATCGTTGTATTACGAGTTTATTTATATATCCAACTGCATCTTCATCACCTAGATACATACCATAGCTATTGTTTCGTCATTTAATTACATAGTTATACGAATTTTATAGATAATAGGCGTTTTGCATTTTTTTAGTGTATCGCCTGAATAAAAACATACATCAATATTTTTTGGTGTTAGCCATTGATTTCGAATGTAAAGTATATGTATTTTAACAATACACAATATACCAAAAAAAATAAGATATGTTACGTTTCTGTCGGGCCTGGGATTTTTTGTATGGGACGTGACCATTCTTCTTTGGTATTAATAATTGCACTTTTATTTCTTAACTGACAATATTTATTCAATATCAATAATATACACTTGAAATTGTATTGTTAATGTGACATACAGTGAGACTAGAATCATTTACAACAGCGAACTTTTTCTTAAACTTCATAAAATAATGTTGTAAGTATGAGATACAACTAAAGATGAAACCAAGACCCCACCGTATAATCTTGTAAGTATGAGATATCACAGCTGGCACAGTCTGTGTTCCACAGTATAATATTGTATGTATGAGATACAACAGTTGCCACAGTCTGGATTCCGTAGTAAAATGTTGTAAGCCACAATTCTCAGAAAATACGCAATTATTTCATATATTTGTTTCAACATAGTCAATAAAACCATATATTTTATTCATATAACGAATTTCACAAAGCTACATTAATAAATGCAGTTTCTAGGCCAATCTGAATGTTTAAAACGCTCTCCTGTAAAATTGCAGTTTTGGGGATACAACAACTTACGTAGGAGGTATCGAGATAATAATGACTTGGGAAACGGGGTAGACCCAAAAAGTGTTGGTCTGACGTCGTGAGCGAAGACATGCGTGCCAGTGGCCTCACTGAAAGGGATGCACAAGACTGGTTGAAGTGGAGAAGCAGATGCAGAAGGGCGGACCCCGGGCGCCGTAACGGCAGCAACTGGGATAATCGCTAGGACGATGATGATGATGATGAATGATTAATCAAATAAAGTCAAAAATACAGAGACAATGTACAAAATAACTATTGTAGAGTTGTGTGTTCAACATCAGAAACAGTTTGTATTTTAAAAAATCAGAAGATTTAAAAATGGCTCTCCGTTATCCTCTCTGATCTCCTGTTTAAACACGAGTTAAGCTGCATGTTGAGCAGCTTGATTAGATTTGATGGACACTAAATCCAGGGTGACTTATTTGTTGGTGTTGGCAATTTTCTTTAAGTAAGCTCTATAAAACAAAATAATGTCTTCATCGTAAGTATCTTTTGAACGAAGGGGTTTTCTTGTTTTTTCTTTAAATATCCTAAAGAAATGGTCAAAAAAGAATAGGGCTGATTTTGGCTCTCCATGATGACTACTACTTTCACTTGTAGTTTAACTCATGCGAGAATAGCGTGGCGTGCACGATAATATTCATCTATGAATGAAGTAAATTATCCACGCATAGGTACTTTTGAACAACGGACAGAAATACAAAAAGGTTTCTAATCGTGAATCAATTAAGTAACAGATTCTGTATACTCGTATTTAATTTTCTTTTCGGTCTTTTATTGTTACACAAAAGTAGCTCTTATTATACTAAAGTATACCGAAGCAGCCGCGTACGTAACTAGTTGACCCTGATTTGTATAAGAATCCCGAAATTTACATGGATTTTGCACGAAAGCTGTCTCAAGAGATACTAGTGAAAGGGTGGGTTCGGAATTCGCTCAGTCGAGTTGTGTGGAATGTGAAAAGGTATTTTAAATTGTAATATATAGTTAGATGGCTGTGGTTAAATATTACATGTTGGTTATCTAGACGTATATAATGTAAGTATGTATTTATATTTGTAGCTAGTGTACCACCACCTTAGGTAACTTCTCTATCCTACGCAATCATTTACTAGTAAATATTTTTTTATTACTTTCTCTTTCTTTCTTTCTTCTGTTGAGATTTCAAAAGCCCAGAAGCAGGTTTAGGTAACGGAATAGTCAGAAGCACAATGATTGTTGCCGTGATGGTGAACGGAACATACAGAAGCCCACATTTCGTCCAGAGAATTTGAACCCAGCGTGGCAAGGGGCGAGCCTGCCACCGTTATCCGGGTTTCTTAGGATTTCATCAGTGTTTTCCATCACCGGAGAGGCCAGAGAACGGGTAATCATACTTACATACTTTTTCTTGAAAATACATACAGTCTTTTGGTCGGTCAATTACATTATTTTGGTCGGTCAAATTAGTGTTTATAGCTTCCAGAACATTGATTTTGTATTTGACGATATTCGAAGACATTGTAGCCGTAATTTAATTTTAACACAAAACAACTGTGTGCATAAACAAGTTGTATAAAAACTTGCATACGGCTACAAAAAATGCCTGCACAAAGCAAAAACTATACTTTTTTAAGTCTAGAAGACTTCCATATTTGCTAATCATCGCTTATGTAAGTGAGCACGAACTAACCTTGACCCTATTTTATAGGGTTTGGTGTACATTTTTATCAAATTTATTATTTAAGTATTTTTTTGAATTATTTTTTTTCGTCTGCTTTTGCTGATGTTACATTTAACATCTATGCGTCTGTTTTTTCAAAACGAACTATTCAAACTTTTATGTTGTATCATGACTAGAAACAAAAATAAAAGTTGCCATTCGCGCTAGTTTGCGTGGAATAAACTCGAACCGTCTTTGATCAGAAATCTACTTCGATACAATCAAGTTTGAAAATCAAAACAGAAAAAAAGAGAATTCAAGGAATACAATATAAGTCGGCAGCCTTGGAGAATAGTTTAGTAGATGTGATACTGAATTAGTTGCAAATAGTTATGTACGAAGTGATCTTGTTCTTGTATTACTTAGGTTTGAGCATTTGTAAATCTGCTTTTGGTAAGTCTTGTATTTGATACCAGATTCTAACCTTGAGGAATTTATATAATATAATGACAGTGGGAAAGTATGCCTGTAAACTGCCTGATGAGCCGTCAGGAAATTCAATTATGCATACTTAGTGCCCTAAGTTCGGAACAACTGGGGGGTATGTGAAACAGAAATCCCTAACCAATAAAACCTGACGGTGGTCATATTCGCGCGAAACTAGATGGCATTGGGACTAGAGTCTAGAGGCAAGCCCTCCAGCGCGCTTTACTGCCTAGCAGCCAAGCGCGCCACACCACCACACCACCACACCCACCACAGTACCCGCAGACATGGGTTATCGTTTTATTTATTTGTTTACAACAACTTCACAGCACTTTATTATAGAAGTTATACTAGTTTTTATTACTCGTGATCGTTTCACAAAAGTAATTCATGTTTAAGCTCGTTGGAAGATCTAGGTGTAACAATGGCTTGTAAGCATGAATGTGTTGGAGTGAATTGGTAATAAGATGGACTTCTTTTATCACTTTATGTTACAATGTTTTTCCTTGATTATTTTATCACACAATTTGACGTCATTTGGCAATCATCGCTTAAATCTGCAACGTGCAACTTTGTTTTTTGTGGTTTTTATCAGACAGCTTTTTAAAATGGTCAGTAGCGCTGTGTCCGTGAACGTTTGGCATAAAAAGCTTAGTTGCGTCATTCGTGGCTAAACTCACCATATTAAATAAAAATACACTAAACGAAATAAAGTCGCTATTTTAGGACATGTTTATTACCCTATACCTTTTAGGGTATGTGGCGCGCACCCACAAGGTGGACGGACGACCTGATAAAGATGGCGGGATTTCAGTGGATGCAGGCCACCTACAATCAAAACCGTCCGCTCTGTAAATGAACGGGGTAGGGCCTATGTACAGCAGTGGACTGCTTGCAGCTGCTAATGATAATGATAATTACCCTATTTTGTCTTTTTACCGTCTTGGTCTATGCTTGGGTTTATTGTTTATTTTATGTACTTACTTAGAGAACCTGTTCTGCGATGACGATGACTCGAACCATTGGCTCGACGGGCTACAATCACTCCTGCTGATTGTTTGACGCGTTTATTAAAGCAAACTATCAAAGAAATAACACATTTTCTCATAACCTTGTTAAAATGCTATTAGGTGAAGGCTCTTACTCAATAACTAAGTATGTTTTGTCTGTAATAAAAATACAATTAATTTGAAAGAATTCTAAACTCATTCCGAAAAACTTAACAAGCAAAGATATTTGTTTAGAGAGATATTATTTTACCAAAATCAACGATTTCCTTATTTTTGTTCGAAATAACCGTTCTGAAAATACAACTTTCTTAAATCTTAATAAACGCTGGTATTTTTGTTACAGATCCATCAGCAAAATGTGCTTTAGAGGATGCAGCATGCCAACGCTACATGTTCGCACTCGAATTGCAAGACCCGTCAATCGGTATACCTGAGTATGACATTTCGAAATTGGAACTGTTCAGAATCGATAAATACGTGATACTGTTACTTAATACTATTTGAAAGTGAACGAACGTGGAACTTAGACTGTTGGTTAATGGTCTCGAAGATTGATGAGGAGTAAGTAAGTAATAAACGGCTAAGATATAGTTTTGAGGCTATTGGAAATTCTTATAACACTCGGTTATTCTTCCATTAGAGACCCTTACTCATTGCGACTGCAATCAGCAAGTTTAGTATTTGCATCGATAAAAACGCGCGTGCGACTGTATCGATTCATTCGCACGTTTAGATTATTTCGTACACACGTTGATCCCGATGCAAGCGCGATCGATGCACGTAGGTACATGGTAGACGTCGTGTCGTAAATGTATCGCATGTGAGTTTTAAAGTAGACAGTCGCAGTCCCAGTATGTAATGAGCCTTAAATGTGAAAAAAGAGGACCAATGCCTAAGTTATTTATACATTTCCATCACTGTCTGTTTCCAAAAACTCCTATTGTATTACTCGAGTTAAAGTGGTGGGTGAAAATCTGGCTAAAGATATTTTCAAAATGTGATTAACACAATCATCTGAGTGTTATGAAAATTCCGTATGCCAATAACACAGTTGATGAGTGTTAGAAAGACAAATAGCTAAATAAGAATACATAACATAACATAAACAAGAATAAAAATTTAAAAAATCCTGTCTTAATTTACGACTCTCCGTTCTTCCATTCCGTGAATTTCATTTTGTACTTGGTAGTCTTGTCAGACGTAACTATTCTCTTTTTTCTCAACAACTACAAACCAGTACGAATAAGACAAAACATGTGGCTATATTTTAAAGATAAAATCTGCATTATTAATACCAGGAAAACATTGAATTGACCACGCTGATGATGCCCAACAACCAGCTACTGGTGACGTCATATTTTGGACGTAGGTACTTAATTGAGCAGGTGTTTTCCACCGGATCTTTATAAATAGATTTGTTTTTATTTGTATATTATCAAATCTCATGGCACTATTTTTATAACATGCAAATGATTAAATGTCGTGTATTAATTATAATGACACTCAATTAGCATCAAGCTAGCACACGTTTACTGTTAGAATCATTAATTCATTAAGTGATTAAATACAAGACCGACTTAGTGCACAAAGGGTATTATAGGCACACAGCAACAGTTAGTCCCAGCTGACGTCGCTAGATGTCTGTCATAAGCCTAGTCGGGGGCCTGAGTTCGGCTTGGTAATATCTGATAACAAGGTTCAACACTTTTGCACCTTTCCCACAATACGCACTAAGCTTGAGTTAGAGTATGGCTGTGGCGTTAGAATCCTGCCACGGCACAAAGGGGGCCTTCGGGGTCACTGTGAGTGCATACGTTAGGGGCTGTGTGCCGCCATTCCAAGTGGCCCCGAGGAAGAGCGGCGGTGTACATACATCGCCGTGCACACCGGCGGGTATAGAGGGGAGGTATATTTCTCCTCGAGGTGGTCTGGTTATGCCAGCATGGCGTGCCAGGGGTTCACCGGCACAGAGTTCTTGACCAGAGATCACGGGGACCTCTGGATACGTGCTGAAGCAGGTTACCGGGGGTTTTAGTGAGTAGTGCCATCATCGCTTTCCAGACTGAAAAGACCTTAAATGATTAATCCTGTGATTTTAAAAAACATGACGCAGGTGCTAAAAAGGTTTGCTGCCACCTATTTTTAAATTAGAAGAAAAGTGGATAAATTTAATTAACTTGTTCATTCAAGCCTACTGTTAGGTAAAATGAATAAGCACATTTTAATCTTCTATCAACCACTATCAGACCGGTTTATAATAGTTTTTTAGTCTGTTGTTTAAACTGTGGTCATAATAAATACGAGATGTCACGACGTGTCGACGTCATACTAAATTGAATATTCCTCGGGGCCACAATGATTCAAAGTTTAGTAGTTGTTTTGTGCACAGTGCTGGTTTTCAGTGATGCTGCGTTTGGTAAGTTTGGGAATTGTTGCAATATAATTGTGCATTTAGCATTAGAATGAAACAAAAGTGTATCGAGAAACTGATGGGCAGTTGGGGCACAAAAGTTTTGAAAAACGAATAAAGTCATTTCAGCTTAAGGCACTGATAAGTTCCGAGGGTTTTGGAGAAACCAATTAGTTAAGTTTAGAGGCTTCGGCAATATAGGCTGATGGTGATAGTAATGTGTAAAACTACAAAAATAATAAATTTTATTTCGGAATTTAAAAAAGGAAAGGGCATTCACGAAAAGCTTCTTAAGTTGTTTTCACAATCGGTTTATAATTACACATCGATAAAAATATACTTAAATATTTAAGCAGATTTGAACACGCTCTGTCTAAAAATAGGGACTAGAGGAATGCATGAAACTAAAAAAAATAATCTAAAATAGTCTAAGTACGACGTAAATGACCAGTTCGAAATAAATCTTTACCTTTTTTTTATTTATCACGTTTTCTTTAACTCTCCAGTGGACACCCTAAACAAATGCAGCATAAAAGATGGAGACTGTATCAAGAGGACTTTCCAGACGATCATGAAAGAGAACGGCAAAACTGGCATTCCTGAGCTGAACATCCCCCCTTTTGACCCGGCGGTCATCATGAATGCGTCCATACCGATCCTCAATGTGGCAGACTTGTCTTTGGCCAATGCAGTGGTTAAGGGCATGAGGAATTGTGTTGTTAATAGTTTTCAGTGAGTTTATATTTTTTAATTTTGATGGACTGAGTACTCCCAACTAGTCCTTAATTAAGTAAGTGAAGACGTGTAAGCTGACATTGACTGCCAATATTTTGGATAACGGATTTCCATACGAAAAACAAAAAGTATAGTACAATATATTTATCGTTCTTTTTTGGAAAATCAAATTATATTTTCCCAGTGATCAGAAAAGAAATGTTTAATAATCAATCACTACTTAACTTGCAGCACTAGTGTTGAGAAAGGCCACGCCTCAATGGACATCACCTGCGACCTGACAGTGAAGGGCCACTACACGGCGTTCTCCAACAGTCCCCTGATTCAGTCCATATTTGGCCAATCCGAGTCATTGCATGGCGATGGAAATACTAAGGTTAAAATTGGTAAGAAAACCGACTTGTACACACATACATACATACTAACACGCCTTCTTCCTCATGGGGTAGGCAGAGACCACTTCTTTCCACTGGCTACGATCCTGACAGCTTGCAATTCTTCTGCTCTCAACGAATAAGATCTTCTCTAAGATCTTTTAACGACCGATTTGGTGTAATGGATCAGAATTGGGCTATTGCACTAGTGCAATAGCCCAAACCTGCGACTATACTAGTATAGTCGCAGGTTCGATCCCCCTACAGTACAAACATTTGTGTTCTTAAACATGTCGTTTGTCACGATCTGGGTCTTTCCAATGTGAAAAAATGCTATTTAAGTATGTTTATCCGTTGTCTAGAGTATCAAGTATCACAAGCATTTAGTTACTTAGTTTAGGGCAAGGTGGCGCTGCGTGGAATAATGTCTAGTGATATTTATTTTCTGATTTTTTTTTTGGTCAAGCACTACGAAAGCACACGGGTTCGATGCTGACTGTACATACTTATTTACCTATTTTCAAGTGCCAACTCAATAAACAAAGTCATTAGGTACTATGCCATTGATATTATTTCGTACAAAACGTTACCCTTTTGAAATAAAATCACAATATTTTTGACCGGAAGTTAATATCTAGCAGGAACTCAATTTTATCCGAGGTGAACTGTTAGTTCGAATATTTCTTTTGAGTGTTGAAAGGTACAACAAAAACATAGATGAAATAACTCTAGCGTGCCCCTAAAAATACAAGAGTAAAAATACGATTGGTCTGTCAAGGTATTGGTGAATCGGTGAGAGTAGGATCGCTTCAAAGTAAAATGTTGGGAACCTGGGGGCTAGTTATTGTCGTTTGGTGAATTATACAGTAACTGTAAAAGTATTGGCACAGTATAATCTTACAGTATGCTATCTACATACAAACGTGCCACTCTCGGTTTGAATGTGTACGTGCGCGTCCCGCGCCGTGTCGCGATATCACGCACACGCAATTTCACGCACACGCTAGCATAAAATAGGGAGGCATAGGGAGGCGGCAGTACGGACCGGCTGTGCCGCGTGTCTATGTGCACGCTAGGCTAATAACTCGGCGGGCGGCCTTAGATAGCCTACTGTATGGTTTATACTGTGGTATTGGCTATATTGGGAAAAGTAAAGCGCCGTACACACGCGGTCTGCGGAAGTGATCAGTTGTAAAGGCCTTATTTGTTGCTTTGCATGGACTATCGATCAAAACAATTAATTTGTTATGATATTTTGTTAAATTAGTTTAACACTTTAGCAGCTTTTCTGAAACTTGATGAATGTGATTTTATCGAATGCACGTGAATGGGGTCCTAGCCTTGGCCAAGATGATAGTTCAAGTATTTCTATTTTTAGACACAGACCCGCCTAGCTAAAACTAGTTTTTTTAATAATTAAAATCATAGTAAAACTAATCTGTGATGTTTTGATATTTAAAACCTGCTAGAAAGGCATTTTTTTATTGTACTCTCAGTTGTCAAAAATTTGACCTGATTTAGAATCAACCAAACTGGGTGTTTTGGACTTCTTAAACAAATCGATAAGGATACATCTAAAAATAATACTAGACTGTCATAAAAATGAACGAATTTGTTCAATGCCGCAATGTTTTTCTCAACTTTTAAAAGATAACTTAGTGAATTTTGTAAAAGCCTTAATAAACTTCATATTTCCCTCCAGCTTGCCACAAATGCATTTTTTGCACCCAGTTTCATAATATCCAAAGCCGTTATTAAACTTCTGTAAATCCTAGGATTACTGAGATTGACGTACACCATCAGATAGCGTAATAATTGATTGCACAGTAAAAAGCTAGTGGGCTGTATGGAAAAATTAATTAAAATGGTTCAATGGAGGTAGAGTTTGGTCGGCTGGCTTGCTAGTTTTACTAACAAGGCTTCTGAGATGATAATGATGAAACACCACGATATCAATTGATCTTGTTACTCACTTGAATGTTTTTTTAGAAATAAATACTATTCTCATTAATTTATTCTGCTTTCGTAGCTTTGAAAAGCGTTTCTTCTTAAACACCATGTATAGAGAATTATTTTTGAGACTCTTGTCAGTTTTCACAGTAAGTACCAAACACAAACAAGTGTCTGAAATAGGTGGTAGTCACTTAACACCCAGACACGGAAACACTCATGTTTGTCACTTGAGTAGTACTTCCTGGTTGGCCATTACATCAATGCTACAGGCAAGTGAAATACTTTTTAATAACATTTTGAAACCCATACTATTATGGAGCAATAATGTTAGGATAACCATTTTCATAAACAAAGTTCTTACGCGCTCCTTACAAAAACAGTGAACGTGACGTAATTATCATAGTCACGTTTGTATGAAGCGTTTTTGTGCAAGTCCGAAAAGAAGCATTTCAAATTGGAATATAACGGGTAGTATTGATACTAATGGAGTGATTCTTTTAAGATTGTTTGCATGAATGACGTCTTTCGATGGTAACCAAAATAATATGACAGTCATCTAGCCTATTAAAGCCCGTTTTTATGGAATACTAGACAACGGATAAATATGCTGAAATACTTCTTCTTTTGTAAATACATACTTAATATAAATAGGAAAAACCCAGACCAATACAAACAGACATGTTCATGCCCACAAATGTTACTGTGCGGGGATCGAACCCGCGACCTTTGGTGTATTAAGCGACTTCTCAACAATTACACCAAATCGGTCGTCAAAACAGGTACTTTCTAGTTAGCCATTACATCAATGCTACATGAAATACTTTTCTTAAACATTTCATCCAAAACATAAAACAAGACTCATCAAATCCCTCACGAAAAATAATCTCTCGGAAGTGCGAATTACGATTTCAATGTTAACAAAATGTTATTACCTACTTACAATTTACCTAAATATTTACACAAAGCAATCTTGATCACAAACTCAAGAGTTATTACGAGGTTATTTTTAAAATAGGTTCTCTTAAATCTTAAGATTTTGCTGAACGCCTCTTGAGAAATTATCGACAAGTGCGAACATGAGTGGCCATTTTTTGCGGAAACTCAACAAAAAACTGGAAATAACGTAACAAGTCATTTGTATGCTGAGTGTTACCTGTTTTGCATAAATGATGAGTTTTTCTTGAAACATATTGTTGTATGCTATTAATTTCACATTTGAAGGGTTTTATTTACTTACCTCATATACTAATCTATGGTGTATACTGGGAAACTGTTTTTTAGGCAGGAACAGGGCTAGTGTTTAGCGCTAGCGCCCCACGCGGCTTTGTTTGCGTGGATTTATATTGTGAAGAAATACAGATTACGACCTATTATCAGGCCCAACAAATAATGTACTTAAGAAATATCATCAACATCGGTCGAGCCGTTTAGGAGGAGTTTGGCAAGAAACACTGTGACACGAGAATTTCATATATCCTACTAATACACAGCTCAAAAGTGTCTAGGGATATCTCAAGCATTTCCATACAAAGTATAGCTATTTGGAATTCTGTAAAAATCAAAATATTTATACAAACGTAGAAATTTTTAGAACACAGAAGCTGCTAGGTATTATCTGCCCTTTCAGATTGTATAAAGAAATTCATTGTAGTAGCATTATTGTACAATCGTAAGGACGTTAAAAAAAGACAGATTTTTCTTTTAAAAGGTGTCAAAATTTTAGCAAAATCAAACGTTTTTTTTTGTAATATTCTTAACCTTTATCTTATGCCTCTGTCCTCGCGTTATTCTAAGATAATGCTCAACTTGTAAACAAACTTAACTTTTTGAAATATTTGAAAAATGATATCCCTATGATATCCCTAGACAGTTTTGATGTGTGTATTATAAAGGCGAAAGTTTGTATGTCTGGATGTGCTGTGTTACTCTTTCACGTAAAAACTACTGAATGGATTTTAATGAAACTTTACAATAATGTTGCTTATACATCTGAATAACACATAGGCTACAATTTATAAAGATATTGTGTATAGATTTATACATACGTTTTTTATGAAGGGTTGAGAAAAAGTATCAATAGGTTTGCATTTATTTACAGAAAAACTGAACATTAAGTTCGACATCAACTACTACATCGAAGAACGCGATGGGAACACCTACATCAAGAGCAAAGAAGGCAATCTAAAGTACAAGTACACCATCGGCAAAATGATGTTTGCAGCAGACAACCTGTTCGTTGGCAAAGAAGATGCGAGTAAGTGTTCATGAAGTTTATACCTTGAGGCCACAGTATACAGAGATCAGTAAAATATCTACATACAAACGTGCCTCGGTTTGAATGTGTGCGTGCGCGTCGCGCGCCGTGTCGCGATTCACGCATACGCTAGCATAAAGTAGGTTGGTGGCAGTACGGACGGGCTGTGCCGCATGTCTGTGTGCACGCTAGGCTGATAACTCGGCGGGCTGCCTTAGATAACCTACTGTTTAATCTGTGTTGAGGCTCTGTGAAAACAGTTAACTTGTGACATTAAGTTACTCATGCCGGGTCTTGTAGGTTGGGCGACCCCGGCCGAAATTTGTCATGTATTTTTGTTTGAGCAGTTAGTCGCGGCTGACGTCTATAGGAGTCCATCGTTAGGTCTAGACAGATGCTGCCAGAAAATTAGGTCTAGACACTAGCCTTCCAAAGATCTCTACAAGAATCACCACTAAGCCCCCGTTGAAGTATGGTCCTTACCACTACTCTGAGAATACCCCATAGTTTTACTACTAAGAGATAGTGGCCTAAGCCCAGTTTTAGGGCGAGGAAGGCTTTTGTTTTAAACCTCTATATCAATCAACCCCTCTGAACGTTTTTAAAATAAGGTTACCCTCCAGTTATGTGTTTGATTAAGAAAGTAAGCAAGTCTCAATAAGTAGTAATATCTATTTATCTTTGACACGTTAAATGTGTTCTAGTAACATTGCGAATCCGGGGCTAACAATGTAGATATAATTCGCAAACGTAAGTCGAAACTGGTTTGCAACTGTTATTTTTATAATCTCTCTAAAATAAACATTCTAATGCGTATTCGCAAGTTTGACCTTGGCCATGCTTGTTCAACTTTTCAACCAGTTATGTCACAAAAAGTAGGTTTTCCTAGCACGTAGTCAGGTCCATGTTTGCAATATAAAGTGCTACTCAACGTGTTATCACAATAATTCCACTTTATTACTTGTTACACAAAAAAGTTACTTGTGATTTAAAGTGTCTACAATGAAGCGTGGTTTTTTATTCAGCCAATTTAGAAATAACAAAACTAGATTCCTTCTAACTAAAGTGCGATACTACTTATATTGTTTGTAAACTTATGTCGCGAGTACAGCATACGGACGGTCGGCAACACAAGCGTGCCTGTGTAGTCACTTAGATACCAAAACAGTCGAGTATCGAAGATTTTCGTAGGCTTGTGTACATAAGACCTACTAGATAATAAATCAAGCAACAATAGGATCTCACAGAAACTAGCAAAACTGATAGACCGCTGTTTTTGCCAACTGTACTGGCATTAATCAAAGAGCTTGAGCTCACTTGCAAGCTGTTTTGCTTGCTGTACCGACCTGTACACATCGTAACCTAATGACCGACCTAGCCATCAACTTAAAAACATAATTCTTGTTTACTGTTAAATAATAACAAACATGTTCAAATACGCTAACAAATAATGAATACCTACTCATATGCTACCTTCAATTGTAAGTTTAACTGTAGTAGTACTGGAATGAATTAATGTATAACAGATGTTATCTGTAGACATAATGATTTCTCATAAATTGTAAATCTCATAATGGTTGCATGGCACGTACAGTCAGCATCAAAATGATGGGTGCGTACAGAGTGGTCAAATATGCCTGAAATTTTAATGAAAAGCAACCTTGGGGTCTAAAACGGCAACATTTTAGGTGTTTCATATATGAATCATCTAAGTGACGTTTCATCTGGTGAATTGCTAAAAATGGTAAAACGGCGACATGAAAAGTGAAACACCGAATTGACGTTTCATATCTTAGACATATTTTTCTTTTTTAAATTTATTTCATGGCTTGGACTCTTAGACATAGTTTGATGACGACATTGCTACACCAAAAAAATAGTGACGCGCCTAATAATTGTAAACTTAACGGTTTTCATTAAACAAATATTTTCATCATTACAACTAATAATTTAAGGCTTAATAAGTAGCTTATTATTGAATATGTGTGATTTCTTATCACTAATAATTGTAAAATGTTTTAAATTTACATTTTTTATGTCTGGCAATGAGGACCGTGACAGGTGGCCTAAGGACAATACAATAATGTCACAGCTGTCAATCGAGATTGTAAATAATGTTCGTGAAAACGTGTGGTTAAAATCATTTTCCGACCGGAAACGATGAATGAAGACAAGAAATTGGTGCTAGCTAGGCATGTTCTTGAGATTGAAGATATTTGCAAGGAGACATGACTCTGTAACAACAAAGCCCGAGTGATTTGCCAAACTTCTGCCTCTGCAATGGCGTACAAGACGACTTTATTTTGGAGCAGATTTTTAGGTTTCAATGCCGCACATTTTTTAAATAATACACATTATAATAACAAAAACGTTTTTTATTTACTCGATAATATTGGAATATTCATTCACCAGAAGACAGCTAGTTAACAACGTAAATGTGATGAACTAAGTTCTCAGGAATTTCATTCAAAATGTGATAAACCTTCAGTGTCGTTTCCACCACGGTCATGGAAATTGGTTCAATTTATTGTCACTATTATGTATTCTTGGTGTCATTATAATAATTCACAGTAACACATTTTACTAGGAATAATTAAATTTATCCTAAAAACGATTAAATAATGTTTACTGCTATGTGAATTTGACAGCTCAGCGCTGTCACCTAGTAGGGTAATTTCGTCTGTTCGCGTCCATTTAGTGCAGTTGCTAAATTTGACAGTGAATCAAAAAATGCTCCAGCAATGATTTATATAAAAATATATATAATGTATCCATTATATTCTAGTTTATTTTAGGATCAACTTAAAGTTTTTGCATTTTTTTAATAGATAAATTACAGAATTAGGGATTTTTCCAAAAATGACAATTAGCGTCCACTGTAGACCATTTCTCGGGAATAATTTATCAGCTGCTTTACTGCCAGCATTAACTCTTGGCAGGGGACCCTTGCACATCCAACTTCCGCTTTGCCAGCTAGTCTCCCTGGCGCTGATTTGCATTCCTTGACAATCGCTGATGTTGTCGCTGGTTGTTGAATGCTTGCAGTGCTACTCTTACCTTGCTGTCGCTGTAGACCGTCACTTTTGTGACATCGTTGTGACGCTTGCCTGCTATGTAAGCGCAAACCAGAATGCATAAATTTTGGTTTCAAGAACGCTGGCCAGCCTGCCCAAGCGTACTGATCTCTTTATCGCCGAGCCATTATCACATAGTGCGTCTGTGCACGCCAGCAACCACGAGTTTGATTGATTATTTCCTGAATCCGCCTGTGTAGCATATAAGTCCACCTGTGTCAGTTCTCCAGTGGTCTGTCTATGAATGAATAAACAGTAATCAGGTCTCTTCATTTCGCATTTCATTTTACGCTCTCTTTAAATGGTCTTCAGTTTATGTTCTCTCATCATCATTATTTCTTGTCACCGAAGACCTAATTAATCTCTTGACTAATAAAAATAATGAAAGGAATTACTTATTTCATTTAAAAATATAATTATTAGCCGTAGTCTTAGTTAAAAATGTATCATAATTATGAACAATACATTTGAAATTATTTTTACAAGCAAGTTAATTTTATTGCATTCAAGAAAGTAGTGGACGCAATTTGGTTTATGATTATCTCCTGTAGGTATAGTTTGCGGCCATAGCGGACGCAAACGCTAAGTTCTAAATAAGATGTATTTAATTCGCGTCTACCTCATTTTATTCGTTAAAAATGTATCTTAAAATTCACATAAATCAATAAAAAACACACTGCACACTATTTGTCCTTATGTGCGTGTGTCTTTGAACTTAACTTTGAAGTATTAGCATTAGTGACGTATTTTTAATTGTTGTATTAGTTTACTTAATTTCGAGGATTTTCCGTAAAATGGACGCGAACGGGGTGGTGGACGCAAACGGGGTGGTGGACGCGAACAGGCGAACTGACCCTAAACATCTAACATTCCTCCAATTTGACGTTTAAAAGTGCACCATTTTACGAATTCCCATACAAAACTGTCAAATTGTATGAAAAACAAATATAAATCATATTATGTTCATAATATGATTCACCTAATAAGTTGCCATTTTAGGATTTCAAAAAGTGTTTCATATTATGTTTCAGATATGAAACGTCGAATGTCGCCATTTTAGCCCCCCTTGTCACTATCTGAATAAAAAAGTGTTTCACTTGTTTAAGAGTTTGGTGACGCTTCAAGATCTGTGGATTTTGTTCAGTAAATGAATATTATTTTTGCTTACAGGTAAGGTAATAACAAACATGCTGAATCAAAACTGGAAGTTAATCGTGAATTCAGTCGGGAAACAGTTCATGGAAAGAGCTATGAACAGGATTACAGCCTTTCTGAAAAACTTCTTTGACAACGTGCCCACGTCACATTATATTATTGAAAATCTTACGCCCTATGTGAAAAACTAATGTATTATTTAAGCCACGTTTCCACTAGGCAACAATTGACGCGCAAGACGTGACGCTCAACATGTACGGCAACGTTGCACAACAGCGCGCGTTGTTTCCAACATGACGCGCGGCTTGTAGTTTGATACTATGCGCTCCGATAGGTTGCTCAACATGGTGAGTTACATGTTGTGCAACATGTGCAACATGTCGCGTGGCAAATGTTGCCTAGTGGAAACGCCGTTTTATTCCAATGTAAGCAAACACTAAATGAGAAAGTAGAAGCTTGTGATAAACTTTGCAAACGAAGGTATTGTTAGAGTTATAAGAATAAAGTGATATTATGAATAATAAACATAAGTAACAATTTCATTTTTTTATTAAATCCTTGTAAGTTTCCTCTTAAATTATTAAGCCCATGAAATAAAACAAACGCCCGTTTCACGCAGAAAGAACAGTAAATAACTAGTCCGTCGAGGAATGGGTAGAGATCGTGCCTCTACTGCTAACGATTGCGGGTTCGATTCCCGTCCAGGAAAAACATCCATTGAACGAATATTTCAATTTATTCTGCATCTTAGATTTGCTAAGCATCTATTTAATTGTATGTTTGTAGTGATATTCTGAAAAAAAATCTACATATCTGAAATAAACCTATACTTCTAGTGTCTATGCAGCTAACTATATATTTAGCTCTTTCACAACCATATTGGTTGTTCTTTGTGCTTACTTAACTAAAATGCCCTTGAAGAATACCCTCCATCTTTAACCAAACGTATGCAGCAAATAAATTAAATATAATAAATATTACTGGAAAATAATTCCACCGCGCCACCTAGCCCCAAATTAAGTAATTAAATGCTTGTGCTATGTGATACTAGATAACGTATAACCATGCTTAAATACATTTTTTTGTAAATACATACATCATATACATATAAAACACTCAGATCAGTACAAACAGACATGTTCATGCACACAAATGTTTGTACTGTGGTGTGCGGATCGAACCCGTGACCACTGGTGTAATAGCCACGTCTGAACCACAGTTTACATTGATTGACATTAATTTTATACTAGGTCAAAGTCAATGAAGAGCTAAACAGCTAATTCTTGTAACCGCGAAGAACGTATAATTTATGTCTCACTGTCTCACATATCCAATGCCATTGGTCAATTAGATTACTTGGTTACAGACATAATGTACAATTAACTTATTCCTGTCATTAGTGTGTACCTCCTACTTTGTAAACTGTTACATCTTTAAATAGGGGCTTTTTGGGTTCTTGGGAGCGATTTTGAAAGCTTTCACAGTACTGGGGTGGCATTCCGGCTGACATCACTTCATATCTCAGTACTTCCCGCTTACTTCAATCATCAATACGTTTCACTTTGAATTAGTTTTCCTCTCTTCTTGTGTGTAAATAATTAAAAAAATATATTTGGCGTAGTTTTTTCCTCCCCAACGACCACAGTCGTGAAGAAACTGAGTTTTAAAGATAAATCACTACGAGCGAAGTGAGTTTTGGCGCCAACCGGAATACCATAGGCTGTATAGTATTTTATTTGAAGGATGTTGGGAGGTTTCGATCACAAATAAAATATAGACAAGATGGCATTCCATTGAAAAGGATGGATCTACTTTCTTAAGGTTCGCTACTAGGGTCGGCCGGAGAGAAAATCTGTCAAATTTGAAAGCGATCGTGACAGCTATGGTCACACAGTGGTTTGGCCGTGCAATCCGTGCATAAATGCAATGCATAAATCCGGACGACCATCTTGGTGTAATTGTTTAGAAGTCGGCTACTACACCAAAGGTCGCGGGTTCGATCCCCGCACAGTACAAACATTTGTGTGCATGAACATGTCTGTTTGTATTGGTCTGGGTGTTTCCTATGTATAATAAGTATGTACATATTTACAAAAGAAAAAGTATTTGAGTATGTTTATCCGTTGTCTAGTATCCCATAAAAACGGAGTATAATTAACTCACTTGGGGCTAGATGGCGCTGTGTGGAATAATGTCCAGGGATATTTATTTATTTATTATTATTATAAATCGCGGCATGATAATCATTTGATGCGTTCACCAAAGATATTTTTATTTCGCCACAAAATATATTTCAGGATATAGGGCAAACAAAAAAAACTAACCAAAAATTTTATTTTATTAAACATACTAACAAGCGGTTTTGCCAATTATTTTTTTACACTATTATTTGCAATCTATTCTCGTGACCACGTTATTTGCAAAATGTTATATCTGGTACTTGACGATTCCATCGAGATTTAGTTGTAACTTGGTTTATCCGTTCGATCATCATCAACACAAAATATTTCTTACATCCAATGCATATGATATAGCAATACACGGAGCCATTTCTAGTAACATGCAGAGGAACCCACTAATTAATTGGTCTTACTTGTAATGAAAAGCTGCAAGAAGCATTAAACGGAGCTATCTTGTTACTAACTAAAACGAGGAATTTAACAGTTGTCAACAGTTGAGACACTTTTAGTGGATAATTTATTTTAGATAATAACACTTGAGTAATACCTTTAGTCTCCTGTAGAGGCCATCGCGCTGAATTTAATACAGAATCCACCGTGATCTTCATCTTACTAGAATTGATCTACGAGTAGAGCATAGTATGAAAGGAAGTCACCCTCCGCGTTTTTCTGTCTGTTTTTACATAAGCTTTCACTATCTAAATGATAGTTGATGCTAATTATATTTTCTAGAACGTTTGTCTGTATAGTTCATTCAAATTACTACAAAAGCTGTGTGCAAATAGCCAGTTAGAGATAAAAATGCTTGCACTGCCATTTTTCCATGGCTAACGTAAATATGATAATTCATATTTATATCAAAGTTCTATCTGATCCATTTTTTTTAATTTAAAATGGGTTTGCGTTTGACCTCAGTCTTGCCAGCCACGCTTACCCAAAAAATGCCTATTCACTCTTGCCTTGAAGACACCAAGGTTGTATGTATCCGGAAACACAGACGCAGGGAGGGCGTTCCACTCCTTAGCGGTACGGACCAGAAAGGAAGCACCAAACCGCTTAGTTCGGACCGCTGGAAAGTCGACCACATGGAGATGAAAGCCCTCGCGGCGTCTTGTGGTCCGGTAGTAGAAATTAGAGGGTGGTATCAGGTCATGAAGTTCTTGCGCACACTCTCCGAAATACACCTTATAAAAAACCGATAGACAGGCAACTCTACGCCGATGCTCCAAACTCGAGTTTGGTTCCAACGAGCGTCTCGTCACCTATCAGTCTCCTGGCTCTTCGGTCTACTGAGTCCAGTGCATCCAGCTGATACTTGGCAGAGCCATCCCAGAGGTGGCAGAAGTACTCCATACACAACCGAATTTGTGCTTGGTACAATTGTAAAAGCTGTTCCGGTGTGAAGTGTGTTTCCATTTCGAATAACTTGTCATTATGTTCTATTGCAATAACTATTTCTGTTTCGTATAAGCAAACGCAAACTTTAATTTTTTTTGCTCGAGATCTCCATCCTAATTACTATGGAACGAGTGAAGTTTCTTTGACAGCCGTCTGCGCAGTCCCGCAAGTCAGTCTTCCACATGACGCCGGGTGAGTGCACGTCACTGCGTAAAGAATAGGAAAATGAAATGGCAACTAGTACGAAATTGTCAAACCCAAGAGAGCTTTTAATCAAGTGTACTTATAAATATAAACCTGCCATATAACTCTCATGGTGAATCATGATAAAATCATACGTTTGATAAATTATGCATAATGCATATGAACAAACAGTACGGAGGAAAAAAAATAAAGTTGTACTATTTTCAACAAAAGACCCTATGTGCGCCTATTTCGTGTAAATTATCCGCGTAATTATAAATGTCATTTTCGTCAAAAGCGACGTGCGCTCACCTTGGGGACATGGGGGGGAGTGAGCTGCGACGGTGCGCGGACAGCTATCAAAGAAACTTCACTCACTCCATAGTAATTTGTATGGAGATTTCAAGCGAAAAATTCGGAATGTTTGGGAATTTTTTGCACAAAACTGAAATAAAGCAATGAAAAACAACTGATTGGCAATGCTTCTTTGATATCTGATCTTTACACGTTATTTAAAACACGTAAGTTGTTAGTTTATATGATGCCTAAACTTTTGAAATACGGGAGTGCGTTTTGCACGTTTTTAGCGATATTCTGATTTTTTTTCATATTAATCTAGTAAGTTGATCCATATACTGGAAGTTTGAGCTGATTGTGCAACTCTTTGACTACTATGACGATTTTTTTCGTGCCTCATACTTCATATTTTCTATATAAAACTTTAGTTTTCCCGAGAGCCGTTTTCCTGGTATCGCGCCTTAACTTACAAGACTGATTTAAAATAATCAGTAATGTTCATTGTGATATTCGTTCGAACAGGAATTAAATAATTCCATGGACGTCCATAAATGGGAATGGATTTCAATTCTACACTACAAAAGCAATCTCTAAATCACTTTCATTTATAATTGTGTGGACTGCCGAGTGGTCTGATTGGACAAATTAATTCCAAGATAATAATACAGACCCAATCTCGGCCACTATTTGTGGCCACCACTGACAACTGAAACCAGTTTCGGTTTTCAGTTGATTTAATCACCCTGACCCTGAAGTCCAAAATTACTAGGAGGCACATTTTCAGCGAATAGAACGATAATATCACTTATTATAGAAGTAGGCGTACCTTAGTACTCGGCCGACGACGTATGACGCAGGTAACAAGGTATGTTAATACAAGCCCGTGTTATGTTAATAGTATTCCCGGTGAAAAGTTTACGAAGTTTCGTAAAAGTTCCACTTAGTCTTAAAAGCATAGCTACTAAAAACTGCTTAGCTATTAAAAAGACAAAAAGCCTTTCACCTTTCGGGTATTAGGTATAATTTGTTAGGTATCGATTTATTAGAAATTGCTTTATAGCGATAAGACCGCCTGAATTGTACAAAAGCACGTCCTTTTACCAAATCCTTGTTAAATGTATTTTTGTGCAATAAAGATTATTTATCTTTATCTTAGGTATGGCAAAAAACGTTCTGCGTTTCAATTGCCATTTTGTGCCTGTGCGGAAATTGAACTCGTAACCTTATGAGTCTAAAGACAAAACGTTTCGTTTAATCCCAAAATAATCCTTTTAATCGTTTTTTACCAGCATCCACAGCTTTCAAAGTGACACATTCCCGCGATCATAAATAATAATTGTTAAACACAACGTTCTCGAGTTGAGCATGAAAAATGATGACCCTTACAAGCAAATTCCTTTTTAATTAAAACCTCTTTGTTGTTTCAGCAAAAATGTGTTCTGCGAAGCGTGCGGAAGAATCGTTTGCTAAAATTAGCTAAAAATCTGAATGAAACTTCTTACAAAGAGCTTATTGTTAGTTTTCCCAAAAAATACTGTTTTTTTTATTGTTAAGCATTATTATTTCTGTATCTTTGTTAAAGATAGGAATACCAGGATACAACATGTATTTAAATCTGCAGGAGGAATTAACTTGACCATTAGAACTATTACTTTTACCAAAAATTTGAAATGGCTACGATAGATTTCAAAGACACCAACAACAGCACACACCACAACACCTAAATTATCTTATCTAAATTACATTTTATACTAATTTCATGCCATATTTTAGGTTAAACGATTACCAAAACTGAGCTAAGACTAGTCCTCTGTAAGAGCTCCGACGAGAATGCTTATAAAACAAAACAGTAGAAAAAACCACGTTCATAAATTTTGAAGTCAACAAAGAACGGCTAATGAAAAGTTGTGTAGAAAAAGAGCAATGTACGTTAAACATGACGATGTCAACGATGTAAAACCACAGAAAAGCGGGATGTTAAACTCTAATAGCTCTCGTACTCACATCACGTTCACAAACATAATCTCGCATGGGCGTTGTTCACGGCCTAATGAGGGAGTTGCAGCCTACAATTTGAAATGTTTATAAAACTGCTGAACAAACCTGAGGGTGGTTAGTGTTGCTGTGCGTCTGTCGCTGCCGTCGCGTGAAAATGTTGAGCTTCCTTTTTTCACTGTTCTCTCTAATTACCTATGTCACGTCTATGGGCTTGCGTAAGTAATCTTTATCACATTTTACGTAGGTTGCTTTTGTATTGTGTTTATTTTAAGTACAATGTCTATCAACATAAGGGGCTCAGCCCTATAGAGTTTCAGTTCTAATTTCCGTTAGCCTTCCATCATGGTTAGTAATATTGTTGTATTTTATTTTGAGAGAAATCAATTACTATGTGGTATAATTTTGTTTGTTCTTCCGTTTTCTGTATTATTTTCGCTCATTATTCTATGCACAAAACGAATAGTAATAACAAAATGGCTAGTATGCTGTCTTCTTACCCTTTAGTCCAATAACACAATAATCAATATTATGACTTATATGCAATCTATCTTTTCATAGCCGAATACATAAACTCTTGTTCAAGAAACGACCCAAATGTGAACGAATGTGCCCTAAGGTCTGCGAAAGAGTCTATACATCAGTTTTCACTTGGAGACCCTACAAGAAACTTGCCTTCTTTGGATCCGGTCTTCGTGGCCGAAATGACTGTGTATATTCCGAATGAGAATGGACTTAAGCTGGTCTTCAAAGATAACGACTTTCGAGGCCTTTCAATGATGGAGTTGAAGAATTTAAAGTAAGTAAGAAGAAAGTTATTCATCTCTTCAGAAAAACAGAAAATGACTGACATTATTTGAATCTAATATAAAATCTAAGGATCTGCGTTTACCTCCCACAGTTAGACACAGAAATACTGGTTGGTAGGCCTTAAGGTGGCTTGGCAACATCCGAACAAAGGTCAACCTTGCATACAGATCCCCTGTAATCCGCATTGAGCTCGCGTGTTGAATGAAGGGTATGCACCTCCTCACAGTAGAGGTGGGGCCTCTACAGTCAGCATCATAATGATGAGTGCGTACACAGTGGTCAAATATGTCTGAAATTGTATATAATAATCATCAGTATCCATACTAATATTATAAATGCTCTGTTTGTGTGTGTCTGTAACGTGACCGTGTCTGTGCAGGTCTGAACTACTGAACGAATGATGAAGAAAGGTACACGAATAGAGTAGACCCTAGGATGGACGTAAGGTAGTTATTGTTTAAATAGGGCTATGTTATAACCGAATACCACGCGGGCAAAGCCGCGGTCGGTGAGCTAGTCATTAGTTTGCATCCTCACTTCATGCATAACTGACTTAAAATCATATTTTGAGATAGTACATTGATCCATAATTTTATCTGAGTGGTGCTGGTTGGTTTGTTCCAAAGTACTACACTTACCATATTAAGTCAACAACGATAAACACAAATGTAGGTATATAATCATCACGCCTATTTCCTGTAGGCCATGACTTGTTATTTGCATCGATCTTGAATAAAATCTATTTTAAGATTCAATTTACTAAGGTGAAGTTTGAGTATTTTATTGATACTATAAATAACATGACAACTATCAAAAAGGACTTCTCGAAGTTTCTCTAAATTTTAAAACTTGTAACGAGGTTATCCGTTAAAGCACCAATATCAAAAGTTTCCAATAATTTTATTAAAATAGATGAGTACGCTTTAATTGACATTGCTTTAACAATTACTTTTCTGAAATAAAACATAACATAAACCTATACACGTCCCACTGCTGGGTACAGGCCTCACCTCGACTATGAGGTGGCGTGAGCCGTCCTCCAACACGTGGGCTCAGTGCGGATTGTTTAAGAGGTTTAAGGTAGGTGTAAGGGGGGAAGCTCTAAGATCACACAGGCAGAATCTTCAGTACATTCTAACAGAAAAACAAGTTAAGCTAAAGTAGCAGTTTGCTGGTCAGACACCTAAGCTTTAGAACCACAACCGCTGCTAGGTACCACCAATGCCTGTTCAAACAAACAGAATCTTATATTACACTATAGACCTGTTACAGAGTATGTTCAAATCGACATACACAAGTAACCAAGCTAACGTGATATCGAAAACCATAGGGAAACCATGTTTAAACTACAGAAACTGTCTCTTCCGGTCTGTTGAAATGATTTAAGCATGACACACGTTACATAATGGTATCCTGATCCTGACGGATCATTAACTGATCTGTAAATAAATGCTTCAAACTGAAAGAGGGCGTGAAAACTTGTGTACAAATTTATTTGGGCGGTGGTCAACACTAGGAAGCGTTTTCTTCCAGAAAGTCATACCTGGGGCAAGACCAGAGATGTGAATTATTTGAAATACATATATTTGAAATGCAAATACAAAATGCAAAATATCTATTTTTATTTTATATTTGAAATACTTTTTTTCAATATGTATTTTGTATTTTATTTGAAATACTTTTATATAAATATTTAGTATTTATAAAATACAAAATAGCTTTGTTACATGTTTTATTCATTTTTCCTATTTTTCATTCTTAAATCCAAGATTACCTTATTTATGAACGCACTGATCGTGATCGTAGTGTTATCATTGTAAACTATAAAACTGTTCCTTAAATATAATACCTGCTAGTTTTAAAATCAGTTATATAAAAATAAATGGTTATGCTAAACAAGGTATTTTATTTTCAAAACCTAATTTGAAAATACATATTTTGCATTTTGTATTTAAATACTTTTATTTAAAACTATTTTGTATTTCTATTTGAAATAGTGCTAACAACTATGCATTTGCATTTTGTATTTAAATACTTTTACTAAACTATTTTTCACATCTCTGGGCAAGACAAGTGTTCCACCGAAGAAGAAGTTTATAAAATTGCCAAGATGAAGTTAAGAAAGGTATTATCCTTGGAGTATGCGTGTTCTTGAGAAAAACCGGGTAGTGAAGATTTGATTACGAGGATCATTTTCATACTGCTGTATACCATCGCACGAGAGTTAGCCGTATGTTGTGTAGTGAGCACAAAGAGTACTAAAGTGTTTTGACCAGATTTTATTTGATTTGATGTGATAGCGTGAAGCGGAAGATAGAGCACTACGATGTGCAGTGTCGAGTTGGAAAATTGGGTTAAAAAATCTTTCAGCATTTTAAAATGTCATGATTACCTCTCCCCTCATAATTAGTGAAAATTTGTTCAGCCTCCGCCATAATGAACTATGTGCCCTAACGACGGAGTCATGACTCACGGACAATTAGCCCTGCCTTTTAATTACGATCAATATTACGACCGCCTTGTGTTACAGCGCTCGAATAATTAGGCGCAGCGATGATTCATTGCATACAAAAGGAGTAATGGACTGCAAAAACCCTGGGTGATCCTACAGAATTTTCGCACTTTGATTCTAATTCTAAAGAATTAGCCGAAACTTTAGGAAGGCCGGTTTTATAAACGTTTGGGCCCTTCTTTTGTTATAAATGCCGCTGATTAGCTTAGATTCCTGGTTTTTCGCCTGACGAATTTGTCTGAAAATGCCATTGAGATGATATAGAGTTGCACGAAAGCTCACAGAAAAAAAAAAATGTCACAACTTTCTGTTACAGGATAGGCAAAAAAACAGACTGGCGTAGATGGGTTATACTCACAGCAAAACCCACTTGTTTGCTCGTAACTCGTTTTAAAAACTACAAAATTTGTTAACCTCTTGAAATAACAGAAGTGTTCGGGATACCGCTGTTATTCGGAATACTTGGATTTTACGATGTTTTCCATCACATCATCAAAAAGTCCTTGTGTGTTCCGGGCAGTTTTTATTGGATTTGAAGTTTTAACATTGCGTTTTTTTTTCAGGTTTGATTTTGACAAGAAAATAATAACAACAGAAGCGTTAGTCACTCTAGCTGTTATTAATAAATACGATCTTTCTGGAAAACTTATGTTGGTTCCTATTAAGTCTAATGGGGATTCATCAATTAACTTAAGTAAGTGGATTAAACTGCGTTATGAAAACATATTAGTATCTATAAATTTAATGAATGAATGGATTATTTATTTCGTCATCATAAGCATATATTATGGTATTTGGTATAGCTTTGGTATATCCTTGAAGTAGGCATAAAAAACAAGGGAAACATGGACACAATGACACATTTTTATCCAATTATCTACATCTTCTTCAGTACTCAAACTACTCATAAAGTAGCTACTTTTGAGAAACAAAAGCCGTTTATTCAGCTAACGTAATAAAAGTTTAGGTTTTCATAAAGCTCACTTCGTTATAACTCTTCTCTCTAATAATACATAGTATTAAAAGTGTGATTGCACCTTTGCAATGTTTTCCTGATAGGCGTTCTTCAAAAGAGCTTCCGAAAAGTTTTTAAATGGTCAGCTACGCGTGTTTGTGTCCATGGGCTGGTGATCTGATAACATCAGGTAACAAGGCATATTTTTAGTTAATATTAATTTAAGTATTCATATTTGCAGAAAATACAGACCTCAAAGTAAAAATGTGGTATGAGCACATGACAGGAGCTGATGGCAAGGTGCACTGGAACATCACCAGACACGATGTGAAGTATGAAGTGGAAAAAGCTCAGTTCAGACTAGAGAACCTTTTTGGAGACAAACATATTGGTAAGAATTGTTATTTCGGCGACTCAAACAATTTCTGTAGCTAATAAAATGATGCATTTAACATAATTAAATACACATGCATGTGCCGGTGCACTTGCTTTGCCTGTGCCTTCAGATTTAAGTGACCTATGTCGCGAAGATATTGCTACTGACATAGGTCACCTAACTTGGGATTTGAATTAGAAAACTTGTTTTTGCTGAATGGTGCACTGATGAACCGTTAAACGTCTCTCAGGATTTCAGTGGATAGACTTAGGTTCTGCATTGGACTTCATGCGGTGTTGATGATGATCATTATAATAATACCATCTACCGACTAGGCAAATACATTACTATAATTTAAAGAAGCTTTAAATAAAGTAATAAAAGTACTTTAAAAAACTCTCTTTGAGATTACTTTAGATAAAATTGAAATGAATGAATGTCAAATTCCTTTTAGGTAACAGAAATTAGATATTTTTGCAAAGGTCACAAAGGTTGAATCTCTGTTAGACAAGGCGAGTATCAGACGACCTTGCGTGAGACCTAGCCACTATAATTAAGTTTTGTGCGGGCAAGGCTGACAATGCGAACAAGGGTGATAAATTAATTAAGCAATTAGTTTATGAATAGATTTTAAATAATGTATTTATAGAAGCCCTCACACCAAAGATTTTTAAAGCCGTGGTAGGTATGTCTGTCAGTCAGTCGTACTATGTTTTTGTATCAACAACAGCCTTACGTTTGAGCACTTGCATGAAATTCATAGTTTTTCACCTTTTTCGTTGCAAATACGAGGATAAAATTTTAAAAATGAGGGAAAGAATTGTTGTAAAAAAATCTTAGGATTTCTTCTTGTCAAACAGGACAGGTCACAGTACAATAACATTAGACAGAAAGACGTGAATAACGGAACAGCTCATCATCATCATTATAAATCGTAGCTAAATGCAAATTCTTTACTCAAAAAAACTTTTTCTATTCATAAAATACATAGAAGTGAGTGTAGACATTCACTCAATTTTATTATAACACAATCGGGTCAGAAAACCTGATCCGAAACAGTCCAAATAGATCTCGCAATGAAATGAAAACACTGCAAAACTCCCGACCTTTTGCCGACTTTGTTTTAGACGGCCTAAATACAATGGCTGCCACGAAAAAACGTGGCACAAAATGTATGATGGATCGTCGTGGAGGCTGCTACGGTATTTGAAAACCGATAACAATAAAACTGGACAATTTACGATCAAAAGTGGGGGTTGACGAAGTAATGTTTGTAAATGTCGCGAATTTGTTTAATTGCTCATAAATCTGTACAATAAATTGTCTGAGTTTTTTGTTCGGTAATGATTGGAATGATTGACGTGAACAAAGACGTATTGACTGTGACCTGTGACTGATTTATCGGTTTCAAAATGGAAGAATTTTTAATGGCCTAATGCTGGCCATCGGAGAGTGAATGACTTATATCAGTAAGGTATAGAACTGCACTGAATAGAACAGAGCCCACATTTTGAAGAAGGCTGGGATTTTGTATTTTTTTTTAAATTTTTTTTTATGATCTCAATTGAAAAAATCTACATTTTGAAAATCATGTAACTTGTAGTGTATGGATCAATTAATTGTCTTTTAGTAATGTGTTCAGCAGCAGGGCCCATGGATTTTTATTTAGTGAGTTAGATAAAGTGTTAGGCATTGTTTCAATATTATCGATATTAACCCATATTCAAAGTCAATTATCGATAATACAATTATCGAATCACTAGCGTTAAGGTATTCATTGCCAATAAACTTTTTCGCTGGAAATTCTGTAAAATTATGTCTATATTTTCAGGTGATCAGATCAACAACCTACTGAATGAAGTTTGGCGGGAAATAGTCAACGATGTGGGTCCGTACATTTGCAATGCTCTAACCACCGCTGTTGTGAATAATTTGAATGTGTTTCTGAACCAAGTGCCTTTTGATGAACTATTCCCGGAATAAAACTTATGCATCACTTCTAGTCTATATTCATTTAAAAAAGACATCCTCAAAAGAAAACAATTTTTCAACATATCCGATTCAACATTAAATAGACATCACGAAATTAGCGGATTTGGATTGTGCGCATAGTAATTATGATTGACATAAATAAATGAGATAGTGATTTGATGCGATACGTGAAAATTCACGAGTAACACAGAGCCCCATCTTGCCCAACAACTCAACCGATATGTGGCAAGCATGTCAGTCCATTTTCATTTGCAATTAGAGGGGATTTGCACCTGCAGACAGACAAAGAGCTGATTAAGATAATGATGTGATTAAAAAGGTATTCACAGTGCTCTATCTCCATCCTGAAAATATTCAAATTCAAGCTGAGACTGGATCTGTTTTTAGAAACACGATCTTTTCGATTGGTAACAGTTTTTGCCTTAGGGATGTTGTTTAATGTCTTTGCAAACACCGACCTGTTTTAATTTAACATTTTCCACCGGGATGCCTTTAATTAAAACCTTTGCGGGTCAGAAATTAAATGCCTTTAGAGGCCCAGCTCATTCACTAATTGCTGACTTACTAGTATTGGATTACCTTTGAGTTTACCCAAATCTCTTCGTAAATATTAAGATTAGACTTCTTAAAAATTTGAATATTTGTATTATTTATAGGTGGACCCATGGCTTTTGCAAATGACGTGTTACTATTTAACGTTCTTCAGTAAATATTTTTACTCTGTGTTTATTAACATTTCTCCAACGCACATTCAGTCCTTATTCTCTCATGGTGAGTCCCCATCAGTGCGTTGCCTTGCGTTGCGACAACGGAACGCCAACCACTGCGTCATTTCGTATGATATGCCCACTATATGATCCACTATCTCAATCGACTAGTGGATTGAAAAGCATAGCGAACCGAAATTCGCTGTGAAACACCAATTGTCACGGTGGATCCTGTGATACTTGCATCTTCAAATATGCTCCACCAGTGGATCGAACAACTAGAGCGTCGTGTCATCGCAATGCCATACAAATCGAACAACCCACCCTCAGTGTCTACTTTTACGTTGTATGGATTTTATGTACAGTCTATTACATAGCGGAAATCAAACCATTCTCGCATAGAATTATTTTCTGCCTTTTCTTTTGTTGTGTGTTGTGTAGGTACTTCATTGCCTCACTCCATTCACTCATGAAAAGTAGCTGTTTTTTCTAAATAGAAGATTGACAACGTGATGCACAATTCTACAAAAAAAGCGTAAGCGTTCTTGCCGGGTTTTCTTAGTAAAAACCACTTACCGACACCCGTGGTATAGTCACATTATGTACATGTATTTTATGAATTCGTTATTCAACGTATTGTTTATGTGTACGTTTAATAACTGGTTAAAATTGAGATTCTTGACGATTCGAAAGTACGAGTAGGTACAGGGCCGCCGCAAGCGGGCGTGCAAGGCGTGCACCGCACGCGGGCGGCACGCACAGGGGGCGGCAAATTGAGCTAATTTATAGTACTTATTTTAGGAAAAAATATATTAAGTTATAGCATGTAAAAACATTATTATTATTATTTATTAGTTCGTACACAAAAATATAGTTACATTGGAAATAATACGAATACAAAAAGTACAGGTGAGCTTATCTCTAATAAGAGATTTCTTCCAGCAGACCATCATCAAACATCTAAACGAATTACGTTAACACCGTCATCTATTACACCGGCATCCGTCAAAACGAAGATACAATACCAAACGTCGTCTCTCTCAGCCTATGGAAAACTGGACTGATGATGTTAGGGGCAGTGGCGGATTTACGTAAACGGGTGACGCCCTGCCAAGTTGGATGTGAATGCTGAAACGGGCGGGCGCTGCCGGCCCGTTGCAATGGCATGACTCTGAACCCAGCCTAAGGCGCCGGAGCCTACGGCGACCAGATTTTAGGGGCGGCAAATAAATGAAAAAAAAAACACTTTTGAGCTTAACCTGGTTCATTTATCTGGTTCTGCTAAATCAAAGTTTAATCTGGGACATTTTAACAAAAAAAAAACGCGCTCGCTTCGCTCGCGTAATACTCATTATTCTACTGTTTACGGTTTTCGCCCCCGGAACTAAGGATATAGGATTTTTTACTATATAATCAGAGCTTGGCTTCACTCGAGTTATCTTCTTTTAATTGAGGTTTTTACGCGTACACTGAGATATAACAGTTTCGCGAGCTCACACAGTTTCCATACCTGCCGTTGGCTCAGGAGAGCATCGCTCTCATAACGCACGCTCCGCACCTCGCCAGTGGCGACGTCGCTGGCCTCTTGCCTGAGGGGACCCCTCAAAAAAGTTTTACAAGTTCAAACCCCCATTACCCCCCTCACTTGCTAAAAAAAAACGCGCTCGCTTCGCTCGCGCTAATCTAGTACGTTTTGTTGGTTTTCTTTAAAAGGAGCCGTTCGGGCAATTTCTTATCTTAACGGTGGATCAGTGAGACAAACGTGAATTGAATTGCCAAAAGGACCATGGCCTCCTCCCTGAAAAGCTATTACAACAGCTTAAAAGCAGTTTAGTATAATTCAAGCTAGTGTAGGCAAAAAAAAGATTATCTTTTAAGAAAGCCTCATTTCAAATTATAAAAATTTAGTATCCTTTTTTGGTCAAAACTCATGAAGGGCGGCATTTTCGGTGTTGCACGCGGGCGGCGAAACAGCTAGCGGCGGGCCTGAGTAGGTATTGTGTAGTGAAGTGTGTATGTTTGATACCAAGTAAGAGTCAAAACTTGTTAACAATGAATTCAAATGTTATCAAGTGTTTAAAATGTATTTTTGCTATTTCCCTGAAAATTTTGGGGAAATCATTTTTTTCAACAAAACATTGCTGACAAATGTTGTTTCGTAATCATACAGTCACCTTATATTATGGCTCAACTCTTCACAATTGTGAGCTCTGATGCACTCGGTTAGAGATTGAATACAATCAAAGTTTTCAGTTTTCAGTGCAGAGAAACAAAGTAAAATGTTTCTCTTTTATATCTCTTAATCAGTACTAGATCTTTATTTCTTAATAAAGGTAAAGTACTTTTATTAATTACCAAAAACTCTGTTTCTGTCTTCATTCCCGTATTTGGTACTTTGAATTGTACACATTTTGAATTATTGTTTGCAACTGAGATTAAATTTTAGAAAGTTATCTCAAAGATCCAAAAACTTTCCTTCGTGAGCTTTCACTGAGAGAAGACGAATGTTGTTGTTATACTTAATTTTCCTGAAAATTTCAATTTATAACATGGTTTTGTACAAAATACAAATCAACGTAATTAGGTGCTTGTAGGTGCATGAAAATGCTGTTGGTGAATACTCGTATTTGGGTATACAATACTACACGACTCCATTTGTATCATGGTCTAAGCCGGTAGGCGAGGGTCAAGACTAGAGACGAGTGAAAATGTCGTTTTCACTCGCAGTTTTGTATCTCGCTCTAACCTTGACTAAGTCGATTTTTTGAATGGTAAATTTTATTTCTGTAAAATTGTCTGTTTAATTGAATCTTCTATAGCCTTCAACAAAGCATATTATAATACATTATGTTCTCCTATTCCTTAAACACCGATACAGTTTAATAATGGAAGCCGCTGAGGCAGCGGTTTCCTTTCCGCTGATCTTAAATTTTAATTAAATAGATATTCCCCTTATAACGCTACCATAACACGCCTTGGTATCCCTGCGGATACTGCAACTGTTTATTAAATTATACTTACAAAGTTACACTGAGATATAAAGTTTAGTGTTAGTGCCAAACATCGTCTTGTTATTTATTTCAGGACAGGCTAATATTACGGATAATTAAACATGTGCATGCTTCACCCTCTGGTGAAAAAAATACCGATAAAGATCCAAGCAGCCTGTAAGTACCACGTCTGGTTCAAAACTCGCGTTTTCGGGAAACCATCCAGGAAAACAATCAGCGTGGAAAGATGATAATGCATTATCTCTCATGCTAAAACAAAAATAACCCATCAGTGTGTTTCAGACTTCCCCGTTTGGGATACAGTCGAGGACATTGGTCCTGTTTTGTGGGACGTGAGAACTTGCAACATTATCTTGCCTGTCTCGGTCAAATTCTATTTTGCTAGATTTTAACAAAAGCACTTCGTGAACCTTCACGGAGAAGATAATATAGCGCCATTCTCAACTGAAACAAGGAAGTAAAATAATAACAAATCACAGTTACATTGCCTTGTTTACTCCTCTATTATCAACATTAAGTCATCGCTGATAGCCTAATCACTACTAATGTTTGAAAATTTGTAAATTAGTTAGCTACTTAGCCTGTTCTGGATATCCAATAATAAGACTGTATGTATGAATATATGTAGGTCCAGAGACGTTCATAACGAACTTTACGAAACCATTTCAATATGGAACTTATGGTTGATAGTCTCAAACGATGTCCATAATGTAGGTTATCTTCACTGACATCATCAAACACAGACACGTTACACGGTACATTCATTGTAAACCTCCAGATCAAACAAAAGTTGCCAAATAACACTTACCTAGACGACAAACGTTGTCATTAAGCGGGTGCGTTTAGCGTCGGCGATTACGCGGCACGGCGGCGAAACAAAAGCGAATCGCAAACGCAATCTACCTGCAGATAAACGCGACAATGCGCCGCCCGGCCCGCTCGAGATGCGATTACGGGAATGGGACCAGTAACGCTATTTCTCTCTTGTGAGACAAAATCTAGCGTTTCCAAGAATATTCAGGAGAGTAAGACATATAACATACCCTCACGACCATATCCCTAATGGGTTAGTCAGAGGCACACTGATTGTTGCCGTCATGGTGAAAGGAACATGCAGAAGCCCACATTTCCGAGAGTTAGCCGAAAATTGTACAATGAACACAAAGTAGGTGTGTTCCGGCAGGATTTGATCTCGGGACCATCGGGTTCCAAACCTAAGCGTTTAACCACTGGGCCACGACGCTCCAAAAATATGTCTATCTAAAGAACTGCTGTTACTTGTAACAGTTTCGAAACGCCAAATATACCAAAGAACTGAAGGAATACTAACCCGGCGTCATGGGGGTTAAAAACTGTAACACGGACGTGGGGGTTGGGTCTATTTGACCCTGGTAAGATATGTAAATATTTTAGTCTCCAGTTGAAAGAAAAGGTTTTTATTATTACCAGCATTCATTCAGAGTTATAAGGGTTATCCAACACTAAAAAAAAATTGAAATATATAATTTTTATCATGGAAACGAGACTTGGAAAAAATAAAAAATAAAATCTATAAAAACCGCTCAAATATGTCTTTTGCGCTAACAAACTAAATGCAAAAGGGTTAAACTACAATAAAGAAGAAGTAATACAAATAAAATATAAATATACAAAAAAACTCATTTTGTATGGAAAAAATGGAGTGAAATTGTTACACCGAGTACAGGCATGGGTCTAAATTACCCATTTTCAGGTTACGGCACTTATAGCTCCAAACTCAGGCGTTTTCTGACTTATTTCCGGGCACAAACGTGTGAAGTGATTCATTAACTCCAGCTATAGGAAAAAACAGCAATGTCGGGTGAATAGTATACAAATTATAGAAATTCTAAAAACGGCCGGGTATCTTAGACTCAACCCCCATGACGCCGGGCTAAACTAGCGGCCACACTTTACAGGCTTTGAACGATGAATCAGTCCACCGTTAGATGTCCCTTCTCAAGAGAGTCTCGCTTTTCCCAATTTCGGCTATCATTCAGTATCAGATAAGTACTAACCTGCTTAAGGTTTAATCTCTTCACAGAGCGAGCTCTTAATGATTGCATACTTTACGTTGACCGTTTGCGTTTCTCTGATTTTAGTATTTTGAACTGTAAAAACATACTATTTAAAAAAATATAATTTTGAATTTCTTGCCTTACGACTGCCGGTAGTAGAGTCACAAACATCATGAACATATTTTTCAATGCTAAATTTATGTATCATACCAATATAATGTGTCCTTATGTTAATATTGTTATTTTAAAACGTAATTTTTACAATTCCAAAGTACTGTGTGTTGGTTTATTAGAATCAATAAATATGAATAATTGTCGTGGGAAACTTTTTCTTGTAATTTTCGTAAGTGCTATACCGTTTGTCGTAGTAAGTGGAACATATAGATTACAAGAATTACTTTAGGTGGATCTTGTTGTAGCAGTAGTGTACATTCAATTAATATCTATTGTAAATTAAACCTTAATTTAAATTAACAGATTCAACCGGCACGCGTTCTAATAGGGCAGTTAAACTGAGGACCGTATTAACAAACCAATTTCAGTATGCCATATCCAGGTTGATTAATATCATGAATTTTAAAAATGCTAATGTTAAATGATATGTTTAATGTTTATTTTAAGATAGCTCTGACCTACGACGGCAAACACTTACAGTTGTTTGTCATAAAATTCAGAAAAAACACTCAACATGAGGGAAGTGCCTCCAGGTTAACGAAAAACGCCAAGTTAACCGGCTTTTTTTCATTGAAACACAAACAAGTTACTTTATTTTCGAGGTTATGCATAAGTAACCTTATGCACCATTAAATAATTTCAAACATAACTTTGTGCTATCATTACACATTGATCTATCCAATATCCACCATATTTTTTGCGAACAATGTAATTGTTTGATGAATTACTAACACATTTTGCCTCACATTTACATCAAAAATATCTTTGCTAGAGACATTATTTTCATATCCATAAACACTTTAACTTTCTTTCACTCTAACGAACAAAACAGCTGATTCAAAACTCCCGACTCGTACTAAACGGTTAGAAATGGACTCATTCTTGCTATAACTGCCGTATCCTCGCAACAATCCGCGGTACTTCCTCCACAGTTAAAAGCTTCTAGTTCCATGAGTTTGTTAAAAGGCTGTAAAGCCTCCATGAATTGAGTCTCCGCTGGCACACAATAGACGAAAGGCAACGTTAAGACCAGATTCCGGCTTAAAGGAGGAATGACTTGAGGTATTATAATGCACGCACGAGATTAGTTAGGGTAATGGAATGGTTGTATAAATTTAGAAGGCACTTTAACATTGCTTTAGAGGTCTGCATGGAATTAAAGGAGTCAGAATAACGTCAAATAAAAATGCCAAATAAAATATAAGATACTAGCGGCCGCCCGCGATTTCGTCCGCGTGGATTTAAGTAAGAAAAAAAAGTTTTGTTTTTTGCTTGTCCAATTCAGATGTATGAGCTGTATAACTGAAAAGTTTCATACAAATCCATTCAGTAGTTTTCACGTGAAAACTCAACACGGCACATCCACACATACACACTTTCACAATTATAATATTAGTAGGATTTTCATTAGTAGAGTTGAAAAAAAAACAGTATAGTCAGGTCGGCGTAAGTAGGCTGCTGACGGCTGCTACAACTGCAAGCTACCTCGTAAATGTGCAGCGAACACCAAGTAGGTGTTCCGGCCTGATTTGAACCCAGTGCCACAGTTCTGAGCCAGATTTCAGAGTATGTATTGAATCAGAATGACGCAGAAGTACCTAACTAATCCATTACAGCAAGCTATATATTAATTGTTCTACTCCACTGCGTAATTCTAAGCAGAGGCATTTCTCCCGAAAGTTATTGGATGACCCTTGAAAATGTTGGGTATCATATTTTTGTACTAAACCCGCAATTATGGCAGCTGTGCGAGGGCACGTCAGCTCCGAGGCGCCTAAAATACGTTTTTATATTTACAACGGAAAATACTCAAGGATGCGGAACGAAAACCCTCAAGTTTCTGGATTGCGTGATTCGGATCCAGTTTAAAATGTTTCTTTCTTTGCAGAAACATTTCGCAATTCTTTTATTCGAAATGTAGCTTGGTTTTGGACCTTTAATCGGATTTACGTGAAAAATAATATACAAATAGGATACTATTGGAAGGTTTATTAGATAAATTCAAACTAACCAATTATTCTTACAGCCAACCCGGCACTACACTGTACGAGATAAGGCTCTCAAACAGCTCAAGAACAACAAGGCACCGGGCGACGATGGAATTACCGCTGAGTTTCTGAAAGCAGGTGGTAAGTTGGTTTTTAGAGACATTCATAGGCTATTTACTTAATTCCGTGTTGTTCGAAGGCACAACGTCAGAGGCACGGAACAGTGGCGCGGTGAAGCTGTTCTTCAAAAAAGAAGGCAACACCTTGTTTAAGAACTTCTGTAGTTCAACCTTGTAAGCCATGTCTACAAGTTGTTTACGAGGGTCATCACAAAACGTCTCGCGCGCAGGCTGATGACTTCCAGCCTCCCAAACAAGCCGGATCCCATAAAGGCTATAGTACTATAGACCACATCCATAAGCTGCGGTAGATTGTACAGAAGACCGAGGAGTACAGTCTGTCACTTTGTTTAGCGTTCTCAGGCTATGAGCAAGCCTTCAATTCGATCGAGACTTGGGTCGTGCTGCAGTCTCTCCAGGGTTGCCAATCGAATATCGGTACATCGAGGTGCTCAATTGCTTTTACGCGAACGCCAACATGTCAGTCGGAGTACAGGAGCAGGACACGAGGGCGATTCCTTTACAATGGAGCGCGTAAGACAAGGGGACCACCACATAGTGGTTATGGCAAGATCATTGGAAGAGCTCGGCAGTACGCTTGAGAACCTCAATTGAGTCTTCCAACAAGTGAGCCTAAAAACGATCATGGACAAGACAAAAGTCATGTCATACGCCCATGTTTATAGCAATATAACAAAAGTAGTATATTAGGTAATTTAGTCGATGTTAGGTGAACGTTACGTAAACTTGACAAACACAATCATTTACAAAGAAACAGTTTGCTTTCGTAATACAAATTAAATGGAGGAAAAAACCTTTGACACGAGGTAAAGTTACAGCTTCCACCGACTCATTCATGAGAAAACCTACCGAACATGTCGACTTGTCGCACAAAGGGAAGCATACAAACGTTTAGTAAACGCACACTTGAAGACTAGCGAAGATAGGTTTGTTTCTATAAACGAGTTCCGTATGATATTTATGTACAGGCATTGTGTAGATGTGCTCGATATAAAAATGCTTGAAGACCGTAAATAGTCCCAGGTAAAATTGACCTAAGTACCAATTTAACTGCCTGTCATAAAAAATAAACAGAGGTTTTGCCACCTCCCACAGAGGGTTCGACGATTCTCTTGTAACTCACTATCAATCACTTTATCAATTCAGCACGATGTACTCCGGCCTTTACAAGACAATTATACAATGTCCCACCTGAGCCCAAGACCAAATGCTTTTTTCAGGGTTTCCTTTCATTATCCAATATCATATTTTGAATTAAAGCTAATATGAACTAAACGTTGCATGGATATATGTATATTGCAGTGATTTTCTGCTTATAAGATACAATTTGAAGTGTTATTTGATTCCACATTTCGTAGTGAAGCATTGGTATAAAACCTTTGACTCTAGGTACCAATTTATAAAATAAACACATGATTTCTGCCTGGCATAAACTTATTTTGTTTTCGTATAACGATCAGGCTCTTAAAGGTGTATTCCAAAAAAATACACAATTGTGCCAATTGCTTGGCTCTAAAATCAAAAATGGAATATCAAGCCAAAACTCACCAGCTTAAAACTTGCAACAGTTTAAAAATCCGTTCTTCCATTCGTTAGCGGACTGCCAGAAACAGCGTCAGCTTAATATCCCCCAACCTTTCCACTGCGCGACCACCGACTGCCTACAGGCACAAAAACAATTTAGCGCTCTAAGACCCGCCTATAACTAACCGGCAAAGGATGAGCTCATACTCTCAGAAGCCATTTCCATGACAAAGTCGTACCTGCGGCGAGCAAAGACCTCCTTTGTGGACTCTGATTGTTTTTTTATTTAGAAAGAGGATGTAATGACTAGTAAATTGCTTGTACATGCTTAAGTCTTGATGGATTCGGCGAGATGCTGCCATTGTGTTCAGTGCTGACGTATCCATCCGATACCTATTTTGGTTGCCACGTAAGTATAATATTTACCTGCTTCTCATTTAATTAGTTCTTAAATGCAATGACTGTTACTGCAGAAAACAATTAACGTAAGGTATAAAGTTAAGGTGATGCGATGAATTTTATTAATCTTTATAACAAAGTTCGGATGTATTTCCGGAAGCAAGATCTTACAAACGCGGTCGGCAGTGGTGGGCGGTTGCGTTTAGTTGTAAGGGCCTTACTGTCAGAGCTTTTAAGCAGCCCTAGGCCTCCAACTAGGTTTAACGACTGATACCCCGGAATCACATCATATTTCGATCTCATTATTACACCTGTAGCGCGATTCGCAACCGAGTAATCGTAAGTCATTTTTTCAGTGAAAGCGCTTGTATTTTGTATGTTGAAGCTGATGGCATCTAGTATTTATTATAGCGAAATATTCAAAGACAGATTACGGGTTGACTACTGTTATATTTTCCTACCCAATTTCAATCTGGGTGAGATTTCTCAGAAACTTTTATTCATCTCAGCATGTTTCTTGTAGTAAGCAGCCAGTAAGCCTTACTTTGATCTTACAAGATTTAAATAGACAAGTACAACACAACCTTTTAGCGGGTTAAGAAAATGGATTTAAAAATTGGATTATAGAAATATTATTGTTTGTTTTCAAAACAAAGAAGGTTTTACTATGTTACAAAATGGTCATGTTTATCAACAACCAGTGTTTAAATCATTGTGTTGTCGAATATGTCTGAAATATACAAGAAAAGCATCCTTGTAACATATGGTATAAGTTGAGGTAATTTTTCACTTTTCATAGGTTTTAGTAGTGCTTCAAACGACATGCGACTCTGACATTGTATTACAATTGCTTTTATTAACCGCCAATACTATTTTCACCACTCTGTTGGCAGACATTATTTTCATGTTGACTATACTTAGCAATACCTAGCATAATGTCAAACTGTCACAGAGTTTTTTCTAGTTTTTATAGTATCATCATCATTTTAAACATTAAACGTCCACTGGCTTACTGATACCGCATGAGCCTACCCAATAGACTCCCTGAACGACTACAGTCCGTTCGCGTTAAGAATGCAGTGATTTTTAAATTTCATTCTTTTGCACGCAAAAAAACCCGGAAACCTTTGCGTCTGACAGTTTGCGTTCAACTAGTCACTGTGGACTTGACTTTCTTACTAGGAACGATCAGATTGGTTAGGGAGCGTGCTAGATCGAAGGACAAGTATGAGATTACTGCATTCTTAACGCGAAGGGACTTATAGTACGCGGCCTGCATCCATCCAAACCCTGCCTTTATTAAGTTTCGGGTGGGTCGTGGTTCGTTTCCAGAACCTTTTGAACGTTGGGGTTCAAAATGTCATCGGTTTTCCGCTCTGTGTGCCCCGTCCACTGCCACTACAATCAAGTAAGTTGATGTTTAAAATTTTACGAATATCATAATTTATTCCTTATAAAGGAACTATTTATGAAAAAGGCGGTTGATAAACAAAATCATGTAGATAAGTAGTCTGCTTAGAAGTTAGTAAGTTTACTTTAGATGCAACGGAGAGACAGTAGACTTGGCAAGTTTACAACTTACTGTGTCTGTGAAGTTTTGTTAGGATTGCTTTTGTGTTTTAAAGGGGATTTATAAACAAGCAAAGTTTTGTCATTTACATGTAAAAAAATCAGAACTCTATTGCAAAAGTAAAATACTATTGCGCCCTGAAAAATATGCACAGTGCAGGTACACTTGAAGTTTTAACTCACATGAAGATGGTTTGTCTACTACATAACATACATAAACGGCCTTTATACGTTTCACTGCTAGGCCTCACCTCAACTATGAAGTGGAACGAGGCATACTCTAACACACGGGCTTAGTGGGGATTGTTGGAGGGGTGTAAGGTTAGGGAGCAACCTTCATGTCAGATGTTATCAAGCCGCCCTAAGGCCTCTGACTAGGCTTAACAACTGACATCTTGCGACGTCAACCGGGACTAATAAAAATACATCATTACGGTCGGGGTGGTCAGCCATCCCATTTTCGACCGGTGTGAGTTGCATTACTACAGCGATCGTCGCCAATTGCTGTCACAACTGCGCCACAGGCACCTCAAAACTTTTGCTTTGTTAACTATGGTTTCTGTATATAATAACCATCCTCAAAGTTTCTTGCAGGTAAGATACTAGCTGGTTCAGTCGTATACGACCGCCAACACGCCCGCCTTCATCCTCCATAGAGCAGTGCTCGCAAGGGTTCAGAACAGCCTTATTTTTACTCACACAACGTGTCTTACTGAAGGTTGTATTGAAGAGATCTCTTTCAGAGGCTTTCAAAATCACTTATACCGAAATTTCTAATCACTCTGGTTTTTATTCGTTTACTGCAAGAAAATTTATTGTATCTTATTGAATCTTAACAGTAGCATAAAAAAATATTCAACCTATAACAATGAAAACCTGAGCACAAGCTGGAATATCCGTCCATTAAAATCCTATGCACTATGCCCACGTGATTTTGAATCACAGGACATTTTTATTATTCCTAGATAATAACGATGTGCTGGATAGATCCCGTCTGCTGCATTTTTAAATCTGTTAGCAGAAATCTTCGGAGCGATGAATCTATAGATCTTGAGGCCAGGAGGGCGATTCATAACCAAGCTGTCGCACGATTTGGTAATTTTCATAAAATTTTAAATCCATTTTTTAATATGGGAGGTGTCTGTATTATTTTATTGATTAATACTAAATGCTATTGGCTTTAACTTACACAAATTCATGCGCTTTAGCAATTTACTAAAATTAAATGAAAGTTACCAAATCGTACGATAGCTCGGTTGTGAATCGCCACTCAGGACTATTGGGTATGTCTGGGTGTTATGTCAACTAATAGTAACTTTATCATCTTCTGATATCATACAAACTCTTCTTAGTTTGGTGTCAGATGAAATTGGTGTAAGATTTAAGAAATAATTATTTCTTTCATTTGTTTCATTAGAAAAGAAACAAAAATAAGAATTATTCTTTCACAAAAATACTCATTTTTGTGGTCAGATTACACTGAGTTTTTCAAAACCATCCTAATTTTGTTTATTTTATAAACATAAAAGAATAATAAAATAAACAAAAATGTATAATGTATCTTCAATAAATTATTTAAACGGAGAGTTATGAAAGAATTAGTAGAGACTTTTGCTTCGAAGACGAATGTGAAAGTATAAAACGATTTTTAAAAAAGGTACTTCACCAAGAATCGTTCAGGAACCCTAAAATGTTCAATGGAGTCGGACATCCGTCGGAAGCATTTTGACTAGGTGCGGATTATAGTTGCAGGTGCGACCAAATAAAATTGTGCCTGCAATGCAACTCGCCACCGGCCGGCTTTACTGCGATCGGCGTGGACTTGGCAGAATACAGCGACACAAATCAGGGGTTTTAAAATTCCCATTTTTGAACGAAAAATTTATCTTCCGTATGAAGATCTCAATTTATATTATGTAGGTTCAAAATAATAAGGCAAAGCTTGTTATCCAAATGCATATAATATTATCTTGTACTCTTACGTTCAAGATAGTGACAAGAGCGTATATAGGTACATTAAATGTTTGTTACAATACAGCTGTTAAACCTGGTATTAAATTTTTCTTGAGGCCTTCTATTCAGTGGCTCATTGATGTTTTTTTTTCAAATTGTATAGATAATAAATAGGTAATAGAAATACAAGACATATTATTACGCATGTTATCGTTTCCACACATTACACTGTAACTCAATGACCTTCCCAGTTTGATCCCTTTGGGGCTGCGGGTTCATATTTCACAGCGGGTTTAAGGCCGACGTTCGATCTTCATTAACAAGACGCTCGCACCTAATTGCCAATACGGCGGCTAAGTGCCGCTATTTAGTCGTGGTACCTTTCGACTAATACAAGTAAAGCAGAACATGGCACTAAGATGCTTAGTTTAGGGCATTGAAAAGGTAGGTTTTACTACATTTCTAGGCATTGCTGTACTTGAATATGAATGCTACTAGTAAACTATTCCACATCTGGATAAAAATTACTATCAATACCGTCATCTTAGAGCTTCGATGTAGCCCAGTGGTTGAGCACTGTGGCTCGGAATCCCGTGGTCCCGACTTCACGACTTGCAGGAACACCTGCTTTGTGTTTATTGTACAACTTGCGGTTGACTCTCCGGTGATGGAAAACACCGATGGAAATCCAATGCCACACGAATAACCACGTTCAAATAGGCTAGGCAAGATGTTGGCTCTTGAATCTATTGTACCGTTCATGATGATGGCAACGACCAGTGTGCCTCTGACTACCCCTCCGTTTGGGACATAGTCGTGAGCGTAATTATGTTATGTTTTAAGCCATGACAGCCTATCGAGCTGTCATTGTGACGGAGTCATTCCTAATTTTTGTTAACTATACCACACTCACCAGCCATATAATATTATGTTGGTTATAGGTAATGCGGATTGGTGATCACAAACCCAAATTGTTTCGCAAAATCCAAAAAAACGACGTCATGAAATGCCACCACATATAAGTATGGACTAATAGACTATTTGACAGGTTAATCAAAGTTAATATCTTACCATAGTAAAAAACTATTTTGAAGCTATTAATTTATACAGAAAACAAGAATTGACACTATATTTTTCGCATTGTCAAAAACCCTATTGTAGATTGTATTAAAATAACAGAAAATATGCCGGTGGCGGCGTTTCGTGGCATGTGGCGTGTCATGTGCGTGTGCGCTTAGACCTTCGGAGTTCAGGTTGAGGCAATTTGCACTGCTATTTTATTTATCTACTCCCATAAGCTCAGAGCAAGAAATCTCAACAATGCCCCCAAAAAGCGAAGAACCTCCGTTATCGTTAATACAAAATGACAGTTTGAACAATATAGCAGCCATTTGACGAGGCTTAATAACATCGGTGGTTCACAAACTGCTCTAACGAGGCTGTAGTCAAATCTCATCGCAACCACAGAATAAATGAAGCTGAACCAGTAAATCAACTGCAGTTCGTTCGCGTTAAGAATGCATTGATTTCTAAATTGAACTATCGCACACAAAAAAACTCAAATCCACAATCTTTGCGTTCGAAAGTATGCCTTCAGCTGGTCATTGTGGACTTGGCTTTCTAATTAGTACCTAACAATTTGATTGGTTAGGGAGCATGCTAGGTTGAAGGAAAAGAATGAAATCGCTGCATTCTTAACACGAACGGACCATACATACAGATGATGCTAAACTTCTAGTGCGCTCTGAAAATGAGCATGTTGGATGTACAGGCGCGTTCACATCAACCTTTACGTATGGGCACCTTATACTGCTGACATAAGACCACTTTTTGTGTTCGAAAGATAACAAGATATCAGCTGATTAAATTATGCCTTCTAAATATAAACGGCCTATTATATACGTCCCACTGCTGGGCACAGCCTTCACCTCAACTATGAGGTGGAACGAGCCATACTCTAACACGCGGGCTTAGTGCGGATTGTTGCAGGAGTGTAAGGTTAGTGAGCAACCTTAATGGCAGATGTTATCAAGCCGCCCTAAGGCCTCTGACTAAGCTTAACGACTGACATCTAGCGACGTCTACCGGGACCAACTGTTTAATGTGCCTTCCGAAGCACGGAGATGCCCGAAATACATATCACTAATTTTGGATCGGGGGTCACCCATCCCATTACAATCCCATACAACAGCGATCGTCACCAATGACTGTCACAACTGCGCCACGAGCACCTCCTTGGCCTCCATGCCTTCTAAAGCAGGGATAAAAATAAAAGTCCAATCTTAATTCACTTTAAAAATACAAGTTGCAATACTGCTTCAGTTATATTTACACTGTGCTCTGTCAACCCTTCCTGTCGACGGTATCGGGACGTCTGAGGCGACTAGATCATTAATTAAAAGACACCAGATGTTCAGAAGAAACTTGCAATTAGACGGGCAAAGTAAGTGAGAGGCGGAATAGCCTCGGAGGGGAACGGTCGTTTATTGCTATCCGTGCGTTATAGGTACCTACAGCTTCCTGATAAGGATCCTTTTATTCTGCACATAAATCTTGAAAACATCTTGTACCTTACTTTTTTTGCGGAATGGCACATGAATAGTTGTCTTACGGGTGGACCTGAAACTTTTTGGACATCTGTAGTTAAAGATTGTTTTAAATCAATAATTTTTATTTTTTGTTACATTATTGTATAATCCGCATTTCCTTATATTTTTTCCGATTCTTTATTTTTTATTCTTCTTTTATTTATACATTTGAATCAGAACATACTCTAAACCCCAATTCTTTTTTAGAAAATTGTGAAAACCAACCTTCAGGAAATGATAGCCTATATCAGAGGTTTTACACCATCAATCATGAAAAGCAATAAAGCAATAACCAATGAAAATCAAATATTTTCCTCAGACAAACTAATGGTAAGAACATTTACACGTGTTTGCAGTTACTAAACGTCGAAGAGCTCTCAAGATTAAAAGGCAAAAAGTACAAGGCTATATATTATTAGCGTTGAGCTATAAATCTGAGCATCTATGTCTTGGAGGTCCATTACTGCTGCCGGAAACGGAAGCATCACGCCACATTAACCGAGGATACCATAAAGCTGGAGATATTACAACAGTAATGATTTAAAATAACTTTAATGAAGTGTTTTTGATAAAAGTAGAGGCCTGAGACGCTTCTGCCCTGCTAAAACTACAGATAATGATAATTAGATTTAAAAAATCTTTCTTATGTATTGCAGCAGTAAATACAGGTGTATTAACGACAATGCAATCATAGTATTTTTCGTCAATAATGGAAAATCACCTTCACACACATTTCGGTCAAGTTATTAAGTGAGGCCTAACCTTGATTTTAAAGCCTGGACAACGAAGGTTCTACAAATATCTGTTTTACTAACAAGTATTTGTGTCTGTGGAGGAGCCCGCACACATACCTGAGCCTTTTTGAGTCTCACTCAACCGGCGCTCTTAACGAACTCGTCAGAAGAAATAAAATATTTCAATAACCACAGTTTTTTTTAAAAAATAATAGTTAAAAAACATATATTTAATAAAAAAAATTAATAGAAGAAGACCAAGTTGGTCTATTTTGTTCTATTTTGATTGCAAATGCTGTATACACCTGTAAAGGCATATCTTTTAGCCCCTAATTGTGTATTCTTTTTCTCTTCTTTTTTAATTTAAGTATTAAATGATATTTTCGCTTGTGTAACGTAATCAATAAAATAAAATAAACATGAGGACAGAGAAATATCGCACCAAACTCTGAATTATTTATCCATCGTTAACGTACGTACGGCCATACAAAAAACCGCCTTTACGTTTACGGTTGTCGTAAAAGAGCGGAAGTAACGCCCTCTTAAGATTTCTCATGTCTTGGTCAGCCTCCTGGGCATACCACGAGAATGGAACAGCTAAAACACCTACCCTTATCTGTTTACTTTTACGGTCCTATAAAAGTTACAATGTTAAATCAACCGTCCCATATTTTGTCATGCCTCAATAGATTCTTATTTAGGATCATAGCAATTTCACTGGTGAAAAACAGGTGAAACTATTTTAAAATTCGAACTACTGAATCGAACCCGGCAAAAATTTAAAAATATAATCTGTGACACATTATCTATGTTACTTCAAAAATATTCGGTCGTGAGAAGAAACGTTTCAATTTTAAAATATTGTATTTAAAACGCAATTCAGTGATTGCTCTTTATTTGGAGGGAAAATCGAACATCGACATTCGTCGAGCGCTTCCAAATCTTCATTTGAACGAAAAATTTGTGCGTCGTTCTATCCAAAGATTTAACGAGACTGGGAGTGTTAAGAAAGGCTACGGGGGCGGTCGACGCTGTACTGCAACGGCGTCACCAGTTGTCGAAAAGGTGCGACATCGTTTACGCAGAAATCCAGAGCGCTCAGCAAATCAGCTCGCCCAGGATCTTAAGGTGAGCGACCGCAGCGTTCGTCGTATATTAAAGGAAAAGCTTAAGGTTAAACCATTAAAAAAAAAACTTTTCGCAAGAACTCACTGCTTTGCAAAAGAGCAAACAGCTCACACGATCAAAGGAGCTGATGCGCTTGCTCGACACTGGCGAGCTTCCCAACTTGGTATTTTCAGATGAGAAAACTTTCTGTGTTGAGCAGTTTCTCAACAAACAAAATGACCGTGTGTGGTTGAAAGAACGTGTCAGCGATCATTCAGATGAACTGAGAGTCACTCCACGACAAGGAGCCGACCAAATCATGGTATGGGCGGCGGTGTCCGAAAAAGGACGTTCTCCGCTTGTTTTTCTACCAATGGGTCGCAACCAAGCCAAAATAATTCAACAAATCTATCAAAATGAAGTCTTAAAAACAGGATTGATACCGTGGGCACGCAAGACATTTTGGTTTGGAGCGTTGGACGTTCCAGCAAGACTCGGCGCCATCGCACAGAGCAAATGGGACGCAGAATTGGTTGAAAGCGAACGTTCCTGTGCTGATCGACCGAGATATGTGGCCGTCGTCTTCGCCCGACTTAAACCCTACAGACTTTTGTATTTGTGGTGTTTTACAGGCGAAGGCCTGTGCTAAAAAACACACATCAGTGGAGGCGCTCAAAACTACTCGTTACACGAGAATGGAACCGTTTAAATGACGACTTTATTCGAGCAGCCTGCGCTTCATTCAGAAAGAGACTCAAGCTTGTAGTGAAGGCTAAAGGCGGTTGTATTCCATTAGAATGAATAAGAATATAATTTTGGACCTTTTATTTTCATATGTAAAAAATATATTAATAAATATTCAAAGTAAATAAAAATATTTAATTTTTTAATATGGACAGTTCAATTGCCGCACCCGGTAGTTCTACACTTAGCAGCATTTTTGAACATTCATATTTTTTTATTCTGTAGAAAACTATATTAATGTTTAGTTAAATAATTATCTAAAATAGCTAGAATGCTGCTTTACCTTGCGCGTTTCGCTCGTTTTGCTTGCTTGGCTCGCTTGGCTCGTAGGTTGTTGGTCACCCTTCGAAACGATCCTAACCGAATAGAAAAAAAGTTGTTTAGTAAAAGTTGTCCCAGAGATATCACTATTATTGAAGTGTAAAGCATCCCTTCAAAATATTTTAAACTCCTAACGAGAGTGCACTACCATTCTCACTAACAAGATAAAATTCCATGTCAAAATAAAACCTCCGTGTCTGAGTATTAAGTCAACCGTCTCCAAGAACTGAACTTCGAAATTCGATTCTCGCAAATCCACACCGCTATAGAGCTCTCGTGGAAAACACACATCTTGCACGTCACTCTACACAGCAATCATGACCACATACAATTGAGATAAAAACGACTTTATGCTGTTGGAATAAGAAATATAAAGGAGGCATAGGAATTTTTGCTAGTTTGTATTCGTCATAGTTCCGCAGGTTGGAGCTTTGTTCTTGAAAAGTCGCTTTGTTTGTGCTTCCTACGAGCGACAGGCTAGCGGAGGCATTGTTTTGATATTTATGTAAACTTGTTTGCTAGAAACGTCGTTCGAAAAAATATTAATGTTTTGGGCAGCAAAATAGTTTGCTGCTAGCACAATAGATAGTCAGATAATGAACTTTATTGCACAATACATATATTTAAAATAATAAACTTAGTTCAAATGTTAAGACATTGTCAAACATTGTTGCTAGTCTTTCAGGCAAGTTAAGTTTGAAGTTTTAAATAGAGGAAAACCAAGAAAGGGGTGAAAATAGGTATGAATGTCACTTACTAAACTATACGTGAACATTACAACATAAATGAATTCATGAAAAAAAAACTTATGGACAAGAGCAAGAGGCAAGAGCAAGGATTGCTATTTATCTACTATTAAGTTTGTGACGTCAAAATGTGGCAAAAGTTGAATTACCGTGTTTTTGATTTAAGTATTTTTTACGTACCTATCTTTCTTTATAAACGTTAACTTATTTAGCCTAGCGTTAGCTATACTGTGTGTGTATACCGTGTTCTCTCTTACCTCATGCGTTGTTAGCTTAGGAAATATTTGCGAGTGAGTGACAGAAACTGCATTATCTAAAGTGCTGTGACAGTAGATAGAACTTTCATATCTAGAGGTGGTTGTGTTCATCTTATTCCCGTTGTAACCAAAGCTTAAGAATCACATACAGGTTGCTGAACAACTGGTCAAAGATGAATGATTGATTATGTTGAATACGATATCTAATTGTCGAGTCGAGTGTCAGCTTGTATCAGTTAATACAACGCCTAGAGCAGTTAATGTCAGTAGAGCGAGCAGCCACATTCTATGTTGTCATCCATCATAGGCCAGAGGCCATATTCAATATTATTTCTTCATTCAAGGAGAGTTTTGCTTGAGATTTAGTAACTTTATTAAGAATTTAGTAATAATAAGCTTTTGGTTACTGAGGTTACTTTGTTTTAATTGTTACTTTTGTAATAACTTTACTGTCATCTTTTTCGACGTAGCTCATTTACCGGACCTTTAACTTCTTCCCTGAAAGCCTTTGTTGTAAGTTAAGCGAAGTTAACAATAAGAACATTATTCCCCAAGTTAACACTACAGAAAACTACAAGCAAATTCAATGTGATTAATTTGCAATTATAATCTTTGACTCACTCAGTCTATATATTAAATAGGCCAAACGGATTAACTATTTGACCAAGGGATGTGTCCCGTAACACACGCTGCCACAACACGTTGCAACTCACCAATGTGAATCTGATCATAAATATGAACGAAACCAAATAGCATTCTGTCGGAGTATGACACGCCACAACACATAGCTAAAGCTAGGTTCATGTTGCAATATAGCTCTGACACTAGCTCTTGTACTATAAGTGAAAACGATAAATGACCAAACGCCACATTCGTTCACTAATGGCCTCAGTGAAGCCGCCATCTTGCCCGGCGATTCCTGCAAGAATGTCTTATGATTCTAAGATGAATATGTATTAGTTCCTTCCGACTTGAGATGAAGTATGATCGCGATTCGCTGAAACAAAGAAAGCGTATTGAGTCGAGAAACATTCATTTGATTTCGAAAAATAAGTATCTTGTGAAATTTAATTGTTTTCTTGGTCCTTATTTATTTTTCATATTCTCTTGTTAGAGTAAGAGAATTTTCATAAAACTACAACTTACATAAGAATTTAAAGGTTATTTTAAAGAGAGGCTGGTCAATTGGTCAGTCTTCAATAACTAAGGGGAAACATGTCTATCAGCTAGGTCCTAAGATGTAGTTAGAGTTGACGCAAACTCTGCAGAGCCAAGACGCCGCATTTGAACGCAGTGTTGGCGTAGAAATGAACAGTGCGTGAGTCAGCAAACATTCCTAAAGCACTACAATATCGCGGCAGCTCCTTTAACTTTAGGAAAGTGTTGTTTTATTACACTAGTAAAGAATTGAAAAATATGGTTTTCTGCATAAAGCTAAGCTAAGCCTCAGGCTGCAGGTGTAAAATTCTTTACACTTGTCGTCAAAAACGTTCGAATTCAAAGATTGACAACACCGTGCGTAAGTTCAATATGTGGAAACTCCCGATGCTGTAAGTAGTCGAAACGTCGGGTTGAAAATAAAAGACCGCAAGTACAATCCGTAAATTTGTTTTGTTTCAATAAACAATTTGTATTTCCCAATTAATATTAAAGCATAATATTAATTAATGTAAGAACGAACAATAATTAAGTGCCTTATTATACTCGTGTTAATTACAAGCAAGCATCTTTGTCGCACCCTCGTCAACGTATCCGACCTTGGGTGTAGCGACATCCAAAAGATAACGTGTCTGCGAATGGTTAATGAAATTGTTATTTTGAAGTATCCTAATTACAAAGCTAATTGGTATTTCCGGAAAGATACGACGTGGGGGCCTACAAGAAAATAGCGTATTCATTCTTAAAAGGCAAAAAACGCAGCGGCGACACCGGCAGTGTTGCGGTTGTCCATGGGCTGAGGTGATCACTGCCCACCTGGTGACCCTCAAGCTCGTTTGCTCCCTGTTACATAAAAATAAACTTTAAACAAGGATGGTTCAAAGATCAGTGAGTACAAAACTGTCATTTACAGTTGTGTTGACTGCTGTGCGGAAGGCTACTTATACCGCTCGCAGATCGGCCTTTCTTTCTAGTTACATTGACAAGTGCCACAACATCGACGTCCCTGCATAAAACGTCTGTAAAAGAAATCACTTTCGTTAATGACTTTATGAACAAGCTTGTCACCTACTAATTTAACGAGAGCGTCGGGGCCCAGTGGTTAAGCACTCTGGCTTGGAACCCAATGCTCACCAGATCGAGAAATTAAAAAAAAAACAAATTCGCTGGTATTTCTTTTTTCAAGTAGACACAGCACCTTCAAATAGTTAGCCTACAAAAGTTTCAAATCTTATTTTGATACAATACGTCATAAAATATATGTATGTACATAATGTGATTACCTATGATGTAATAATTTGACCGCTGTTGAAGATTGTTTCTGCTGAGCAAATGTGTAAACCAACAGAGTCCACCAAATGGAGTTTTGCCATGAAGTTAAATAGAACAGTTTTTTTAAAATGAACTTGTGTAAACTAAGTCAACTGGAGCTGACCAGTTTCCGCAGGTGTCACTTGTTCACAAGTAGACGTAAGCCAGGAATCATCCCACTCAACCATATATTAGGGAATGGAATGACTCTTCACACAACGCCACCACCTGGGAAAGTTAGAGATAGTGAGCATGACTAATTTAAGTTACTTAGAGTAAGTAAGGAGTTAGGTTAGTCAACACCTTGGAAGGACTTATCGTTATCTAAATTCTACACGAATAGTTAGATGGTTTTGGTGCAGTGGCAACAAAGGATCGGCAACGAACGGCCATCTCCGTGCTAACAACGCTATCAGTTATCAGTTGTTAACCCATAAATATCTGTTACACAAATCACAAGATCTTCACCAGAAATAATTGTTACGAGTACTGAGAAACCTTTCATCATCAAATTCCAGTTTGAAATGTCCCATAACTAGGAGTGAGTGAACTAATTGGGTCCACCTAACACTTTCCATTCAGATTGCAGGCTCCGTTTAAAATGCAGTCCTATCACCTTCACCTTTACGACTGTTTTTAAGCGAATAGCGTGCGGATCTTACCTTCCCAACTAATTTACTGAACCTCGCAAGTTGCAAGAGGACCAAAGAAGATGCCTACTTCAATGTTAATCCAATAAGGAGTAATGGGGAGGGCAATTCCATTTCCTTCAATATCAATTTCTGTTAATGAAGTTATGTAGACTATAATGGACCATCCCTTAGAATTAGATTACGTTAACAGTATTTACCGTTTAAAAAATGCTGTTAAAGATTAAGAGCCTTTCGTCAATTCTCTCAAATGGTATTCAAAGTTAAGCACGCCTTTAAACTCAGCTTCCCGTCAAGTGTCTATTGGACTGGAAGTGACAACATTCCTTTTTTTCTCTAAATGCACCCTCTTTAGTTGAGGACATTCTGCTAATGACAAGTTGTTATGTGTTTTTGCATGTGGACATTAAAATACTGGTTATGAGGATTTTTCCGACGACAAACCACGTGGTTCATTTCAAACCACTCATTATATTCATCATTCATTTATTTTTCATTTGATGACCATTTGGTTATGTTTAGGCCATATTTTAACACCGACAGCTATATTTGTAGGGTTTCTTAATTTGGATTGACGTTTCGTGAAATTAAGGGGTAAAATCATAGACTTAATCGATACTATCGATAGTCATTCTTCTCACAATTTATATCAGTCAACACCTCTTCACAGGTCTGGTTTCGTCACTGGAAGACCCTCCCAAAGAATATCAGAGAAGCATATAGCAACCATGCTTTCAAGCAACTAGTCCTAAATATTACGATCGTTGTCATGTGGCTCTAAATGTTATCCAAACCCTAAAAGTTATTATGAAAGTTATTTTATTTCGGTCGCACCGCCTACTGTACTTTTCTGCTTAGCCATAAGCTGATAGAGAATGTCTTATTGGCATTACCTTCGTCTTTTGGACTATCCACTGTTGTGCATCAAATAATAAAAAAATAAAAAGATAAGTTCTATAACTCTATATATAAAAATGGATTGCTGTTCGTTAGTCTCGCTAAAACTCGGGAATGGCTGGACCGATTTGGCTAATTTTGGTTTTGAAATATTTGTAATGGTCGAGGAAAGGTATAAAAGGTGAGTAATCATGAGAAGTCGAGGGAAAATAGTAAAAGTCTCAATTTTAGTTTCCTCTTAGTAAATGTTACTTCCTGTCACGTGACACTAAATGTTTGACAACAGAACGAAGTCTGTTGGGACAGCTAGTCATTCAATAAAATTGCAATGAGTTACAACAAACTAAACTCAATATGTTCCATTGTTAACCTTTCTTAAAGCGATTGTTTTGGTTAATAAAGATACAGTTTTCGTATATTAATTTTAAAAGTTTTCTGCCATAAACGGAAATTTTCACATTAAGTCCATCAAATCGGATCTTCAAAATAATAGAAAAAGCCGAAAAGCAATTTTAATTCGTAAAAAAGATAGTAGCCATACAACTGTAAATGAGAAATGGGAATTGAAAGCATAGTATTCAATTGATTCCGTTAAAAGTCCGACCTTTTAACAAAAAGCGAATAATCACGAATGAAAGGCGTACCCATTCGAATGCTGAGTCCTTAAAATTCTTCCTCGCCTGCATTTTCAACGGGCCGCTTGCGCCCCACTTATCTAGCCCCTCATAATCTCTAATAACGCTTTTCACATATAAAAACTGCTATCGCTAGGTTTTTTTTTTTTTTTATAGTGGTCTTCAAGATGACCTCACTCCACCTGATGGGAAGCAGTCGTGAGGTCCAGATATGGGGTTGACAAGCACAGTAATTGAAAACAACTTTGCTGGTCAATCTCATTTTGAAGGCCTGCATAAATGCCTTTTCACGCCCCGCTTAAAAAACCCGGGATTGTAGGAAGAAGGAAACACATGCGCTGGAAGAGCGTTCCACGTCTGGATAGTACGACACAGGAACGAATCACCGAACCTTTTGGTGCGGGCCGACAGTCGCTGGATCGTGTGTGGATGTTGACGCAGACCAGCGCGTGTGGTGCGGGAGTGGAAGGGTGAGGACGGGATCAGTTGGAACAACTCTTCAGAGCATTCGCCGTTGTAAAGGCGGTAGAGGACACTCAACCTGGCAATGTCTCTACGCAGTTGGAGAGGCTCCAGAGCCATAGTTGCCTCTGGGCTACCAATGATGCGGATAGCGCGTCGCTGCAACCTGTCGAGAGCTTCTAGCAAATACTTGGCGGAACCGTCCCAGAGATGAGAACAATATTCCACACAAGAGCGAACTTGTGTCTTATACAAAAGACAGAGCTGCTCAGGCGTGAAGAATCGTCTCACTCTGTTCAGGATTCCAAGTTTACGGGATGCTGTTTTGATAACGCTCTCGATGTAGTCCCGTTGGTTGAGGTTGCTGCGAATATCCATGCCAAGGATGTTAAGGCTATCTTTCACTGGCAGTGGGGTGTTCTGAAGAGTGGGATGGGAAAGGAATGGCGACGTTTTGGCAGTGAATGCGCACACCTGTGTTTTCTTGGCGTTGAACTCGACAAGATTGCGTTCTCCCCATTCGGAAATGCGGTCCAGCACTCCGTCAAGCTCAACGACAAGACAACGCCTCTTCTCCTCGATATCGGTTCGCTTTGCCACAGGGCGCTCGAAATAACGCGAGTGGACTGTGCTGTCATCCGCATAGCAATGAATGTTACCGAGTGATAACATGTCATTGATATGCAGAAGAAACAAAGTCGGCGATAAGACGGAACCCTGCGGCACCCCGGCATTAATCTGGAGGAAACGCGACTCACTTCCGTCACAGAGGACACGGATCCTACGTCCCTCCAGAAATCCAGCGATCCAGTCACAAAGGCGAGGAGACAGTCCATATGCCGGAAGCTTGGAAAGAAGCGAACGGTGCCAGACACGGTCAAAAGCCTTGGCAATGTCAAGACTGACAGCCAAAGATTCGCCGTGCTTGTCCATAGCCTCATCCCATAAATGCGTTACGTACGCTAGGAGATCACCCGTGGACCGTTTCGGCCTAAAGCCGTACTGGCGGTCGTGAATCAACGAGTGGTCTTCTAGGTAGCGGGTGAGCTGTGCATTAATAATCAGCTCGAACACCTTAGCAAGTACTGAGGTTACAGCTATTGGACGGTAATTAGCTGGGTCTGACCGGTCCCCCTTTTTGGGAACAGGTTGAACGTTCGCCTCTTTCCAAGCCTGCGGCACGAGGCCTGATGTGTAGGAGAGGCGGTACAGGCGAGTCAACACTGGAGACAACTCCGCTGCACACTTTTTTAATACTACGGCTGGAATACCGTCAGGTCCACTGGCTTTCCTTACATCGAGTGACTGCAGCTCCGCACGTACGTCACACTGCCTGATACGAATATCAGGCATTGTGGTGCCGCAATTCGGGGCTATAGGCGGCTGTGCATCACAGTCATCGATGCAGGAGTTGGCGTCAAAGAGGTTAACCAGTAAGTCGGCTTTCTCTTGCGGCTGATGAGCCAACGATCCGTCAGGGCATTTCAGCGGTGGCAGCGAAGGCGAACAGAAGTTAGATTGCACGTGTTTGGCCAGTCGCCAGTAGGAGCGGCTACCCGTTGGGTGTGAGATGAGTTCTTGGCCAACACGAGCAATACGCTGGGCGTCTGCTCTAACGTATGCCCTCTTGGTGGCCTTGGTGGCTTCATTGAAGGCTGTCTTGAGGGAAGCCACGTCAGAGTCATGGATAGCTTGGGCCCTGGCCCAAGCACGGTATGCCACCTGTTTACGTTGTACAGCTGCGGAACACTCGCGATTGTACCAGGGACCAGCTTTGCTGGCGCTGTCGACATCAGTAAATGGAATGTAGTATTCCATTCCGGTACTGATCTCGCCAGCGACAGCAGATGCACTATCCGACGCATCTCTTTCCCCAAAACAGCACTGCCGCCAAGGGACGGAAGCGAAGTACTCTCGCATACCGTCCCAATCCGCCGACGAGTAGTGCCATAACCGCCGCTTCACCCTCACAGGCTGTGGGGGAGCTGCACATGGCACTGTCGCGCCAACCAGGCAGTGATCGGAGGAGCCCAAAGGGGCGCCGACCGACACTAGGTACCCAGCTGGGTGGCTCGTCAGCAGAAGGTCCAATAGGGAGGGCGCATGACCGACAATATCTGGTATCCGGGTGGGCTGGCGTACCAGCTGCGTCAGGTCTTGCGTGAGAGCAAAAGCGTGGGCGGTTCGGCCTGCATGGTCTGTTTTTGGAGAGCCCAACCAGGACTCATGGTGGGCAATAAAGTCGCCCAAAAACACCATTTCAGCATTTGGGAACCGCGCCTGAGCGTTATCTGCCGCCTGACTCAAATGGTCAAAAAGTCGAGTTGTCTCGACGTCGCCTTTGTGGGAGCGGTAAAGGCACGCGTAAACTCGGCTCGTGGAGCCCAAGTCTACGTGCACCCAGAGAGTGGAGAAGGATGGGTCTTCTAGGCAGCGAAGACGGTCACAGCAGACATCCGCCCTGACGAAAAGACATACTCCGGCCTTGGAGAGGAAGGACTCTTCCAATACATAGCCGGGATAGTGCAGGTATGACGTATCGGCAGGGCGACCTATCTGTGTTTCCGTCAAAAAGAGCATTGCAGGCCTCACCGTCTCGAGGTGTTGGTGGACGGCGTTGAGGTTTGCATGGAGTCCGCGGATGTTAGCGAACTCCACCTCAAACAGCGTGTTGGTGGGGGATGGGGATGCCGCTGTAGGCCTTTTTCTTTTTCTGACTGCCATAGAAGGGGGGGGGGGGGGGAAGGGCGTGAAAGGACGACTGTCGTCGTGGCAAGGGTAGACAAAGCGTGGTGCCTTACATTGATATCTGGACGTGTGGAATAGCGTGGGCCGGTCCGCCGGACGGAAGGGCTCCCGTACCCCCTCGGGAATGGTCGCCGGGCCCCCACCGGAACCGGGCACCACCCGGCACGACGAGCCATCCCGAGATTATGCGCGACCTGGTGGGGCAGCCTCCAGAGGTGGTTAGCCCCCTTTGGGCCCCTGTACTATGCCGCGGGTGGCCAGCGGCACCACCGTTTCTACGGGTCTCACGCTTGGCGGGTTTTACGCAACTGCATGGTGGTACCAGCAACCGGTCGACATATGTCTCCCACCTGGAAAGCAGATGACCTGCCACAAGGATCCCTTAGTCGCCTCATACGACACCCACGGGCAAGAAATGGGGCGGTGGATTGTATTCTATTAACGTGCCGCCACCGCACGGCACAAGATACGGTACGGCACGGCAAGATGAAAATGTGATTGTAGCTTCTTTCAACATTGTTATCCAGATTTTGAGAGGTGCTGGTAAATTGGTACAATGGAAGTAATTATTGTATAGCTACACCATTTCCTTTTAATTTAGCAAAAGTAAAATTAAAAACTGGATATTTTGGATCAAATAATCCGTAAATTTGTTTTGTTTCAATAAACAATTTGTATTTCCCAATTAATATTAAAGCATAATATTAATTAATGTAAGAACGAACAATAATTAAGTGCCTTATTATACTCGTGTTAATTACAAGCAAGCATCTTTGTCGCACCCTCGTCAACGTATCCGACCTTGGGTGTAGCGACATCCAAAAGATAACGTGTCTGCGAATGGTTAATGAAAATTGTTATCTTGAAGTATCCTAATTACAAAGCTAATTGGTATTTCCGGAAAGATACGACGTTGGGGCCTACAAGAAAATAGCGTATTCATTCTTAAAAGGCAAAAAACGCAGCGGCGACACCGGCAGTGTTGCGGTTGTCCATGGGCTGAGGTGATCACTGCCCACCTGGTGACCCTCAAGCTCGTTTGCTCCCTGTTACATAAAAATAAACTTTAAACAAGGATGGTTCAAAGATCAGTGAGTACAAAACTGTCATTTACAGTTGTGTTGACTGCTGTGCGGAAGGCTACTTATACCGCTCGCAGATCGGCCTTTCTTTCTAGTTACATTGACAAGTGCCACAACATCGACGTCCCTGCATAAAACGTCTATAAAAGAAATCACTTTCGTTAATGACTTTATGAACAAGCTTGTCACCTACTAATTTAACGAGAGCGTCGGGGCCCAGTGGTTAAGCACTCTGGCTTGGAACCCAATGCTCCCCAGATCGAGTCTGACCGAATCACAACTACTTTCTGTTCATTGTACAAATTGCGGCTAACTCTTCCGACGGAGAGCACCGATATAAAACCCAAGCAACCCGGATAACGGCGGTAGGCTCGCCACCACGTTGGGTTTGAAAATTCCTTGGCGAAATGTGGGCTTCTGAATGTTCCGTTCACCATGGACGCCAACAATCAATGTGCCTCTGACTACCCCATTAGGAATATAGTCGTGAGGGTATATGCATGTTCAACTTCACCTAACCTGCTACACAGAAAAAGCGACTTGCCAGTTGAGTTACTTACAGCAAAAATTCTCTTAACGAAATTTAGTTAAAAAACTACAGAAAATTGTTTACACGTAGCAAAAGTTGAGCTAATAAAAACCGAAAGACTATAATATTGCCTAGAACATAACATGAGAAACAGTACTTATATTGCAAACCAAACATTATAAGAAAAAGTTGATAATTTTGCAAAGCAAACTAAGCTAAGAAACAGTAGGTACGTTGCAAACCAAACATTAAGGATAAGAACAAATTAACACCCAACGAGCTATTGTATGAATGTGCGCTCCATACAATGCACTTCTCACTGCAACGTTTCAAACGACGACGTTTGATAAATGACGATGCCACACAGATGGCGTTGCTGTGCCGCAGAAAAATGTGCCCACATTAGGGTCACAGTCTTCAGCCGTGTAAATTGTTTCATATTTGTATTCCACTTTGCTGTGCCACCATATTAAATTATTACATAAATGTGACTAATTGAGAGCGTCGTGGCCAAGTGGTTAAACACTCTGGCTCGGAACCCGGTGGTCCTGAGATCAAATCTGGCTGAAACACAGCTTTGTGTTAATTTTAAAGTTAGCAACTTACTCTCTGGTGATGGAAAACACTGTTAAGTAACCCAAGCAACCAGGAAATTTGAGTGTCACTTTTCAGAACATTCATAAAATGACGTCGGAGTTATAATGTATTTTAGTATCAAAATGACGCAATCAGTACACACTGACTGGTGAATCGAATGAGACATTGCAATATTTTTACATTGCACTATCTACAAATTCCTGAGCTTTTATTTAATCATAATTATCTCCATAAGTCAGCTCGTGCTATTCACGTAGGCAGTGCTTGCGGGATTGAAAGACTTCAACTCGCCTCTGGTCTGATTTAGAACAGTCCCTTCAAAGTTGTTTTCAAAAGCTGCAAAGACCAACTTACAGGACCGTTCCACTTTTCAGAGGCATAACAAGCAAATACCTTTTTCAAAACGAGGCCGCTTGCAATGGCACTTGAACAAAAGTTTTAATTAGATCAAAATGTCAACTGAAAGAGCTGTAATTAAAGAAAGAATAAAGTGAAACTAGCATCAGTTCGCTGCAAGTTGAACAAGCATTCTATTTCGTTCAAAATTTAAAAAAAAACAAATTCGCTGGTATTTCTTTTTTCAAGTAGACACAGCACCTTCAAATAGTTAGCCTTCAAAAGTTTCAAATCTTATTTTGATACAATACGTCATAAAATATATGTATGTACATAATGTGATTACCTATGATGTAATAATTTGACCGCTGTTGAAGATTGTTTCTGCTGAGCAAATGTGTAAACCAACAGAGTCCACCAAATGGAGTTTTGCCATGAAGTTAAATAGAACAGTTTTTTTTAAATGAACTTGTGTAAACTAAGTCAACTGGAGCTGACCAGTTTCCGCAGGTGTCACTTGTTCACAAGTAGACGTAAGCCAGGAATCATCCCACTCAACCATATATTAGGGAATGGAATGACTCTTCACACAACGCCACCACCTGGGAAAGTTAGAGATAGTGAGCATGACTAATTTAAGTTACTTAGAGTAAGTAAGGAGTTAGGTTAGTCAACACCTTGGAAGGACTTATCGTTATCTAAATTCTACACGAATAGTTAGATGGTTTTGGTGCAGTGGCAACAAAGGATCGGCAACGAACGGCCATCTCCGTGCTAACAACGCTATCAGTTATCAGTTGTTAACCCATAAATATCTGTTACACAAATCACAAGATCTTCACCAGAAATAATTGTTACGAGTACTGAGAAACCTTTCATCATCAAATTCCAGTTTGAAATGTCCCATAACTAGGAGTGAGTGAACTAATTGGGTCCACCTAACACTTTCCATTCAGATTGCAGGCTCCGTTTAAAATGCAGTCCTATCACCTTCACCTTTACGACTGTTTTTAAGCGAATAGCGTGCGGATCTTACCTTCCCAACTAATTTACTGAACCTCGCAAGTTGCAAGAGGACCAAAGAAGATGCCTACTTCAATGTTAATCCAATAAGGAGTAATGGGGAGGGCAATTCCATTTCCTTCAATATCAATTTCTGTTAATGAAGTTATGTAGACTATAATGGACCATCCCTTAGAATTAGATTACGTTAACAGTATTTACCGTTTAAAAAATGCTGTTAAAGATTAAGAGCCTTTCGTCAATTCTCTCAAATGGTATTCAAAGTTAAGCACGCCTTTAAACTCAGCTTCCCGTCAAGTGTCTATTGGACTGGAAGTGACAACATTCCTTTTTTTCTCTAAATGCACCCTCTTTAGTTGAGGACATTCTGCTAATGACAAGTTGTTATGTGTTTTTGCATGTGGACATTAAAATATATATGAGGATTTTTCCGACGACAAACCACGTGGTTCATTTCAAACCACTCATTATATTCATCATTCATTTATTTTTCATTTGATGACCATTTGGTTATGTTTAGGCCATTTTTTATTACCGACAGCTATATTTGTAGGGTTTCTTAATTTGGATTGACGTTTCGTGAAATTAAGGGGTAAAATCATAGACTTACCCCCTTATTCATAAAAACTTAAAGAGCTCTTATAGAACACGATAACTATTGTATCGCTTTGTCACTGTCATTCTTGTTGCTGCCGCCATTTGCGAGTAAGTGACAGAACACGTCAATAGCTTAAACAATGCGTTAGCGTTGCGTTCGTTTTTATGAATAAGAGGGTAAATCGATACTATCGATAGTCATTCTTCTCACAATTTATATCAGTCAACACCTCTTCACAGGTCTGGTTTCGTCACTGGAAGACCCTCCCAAAGAATATCAGAGAAGCATATAGCAACCATGCTTTCAAGCAACTAGTCCTAAATATTACAATCGTTGTCATGTGGCTCTAAATGTTATCCAAACCCTAAAAGTTATTATGAAAGTTATTTTATTTCGGTCGCACCGCCTACTGTACTTTTCTGCTTAGCCATAAGCTTGACTGATAGAGAATGTCTTATTGGCATTACCTTCGTCTTTTGGACTATCCACTGTTGTGCATCAAATAATAAAAAAATAAAAAGATAAGTTCTATAACTCTATATATAAAAATGGATTGCTGTTCGTTAGTCTCGCTAAAACTCGGGAATGGCTGGACCGATTTAGCTAATTTTGGTTTTGAAATATTTGTAATGGTCGAGGAAAGGTATAAAAGGTGAGTAATCATGAGAAGTCGAGGGAAAATAGTAAAAGTCTCAATTTTAGTTTCCTCTTAGTAAATGTTACTTCCTGTCACGTGACACTAAATGTTTGACAACAGAACGAAGTCTGTTGGGACAGCTAGTCATTCAATAAAATTGCAATGAGTTACAACCAACTAAACTCAATATGTTCCATTGTTAACCTTTCTTAAAGCGATTGTTTTGGTTAATAAAGATACAGTTTTCGTATATTAATTTTAAAAGTTTTCTGCCATAAACGGAAATTTTCACATTAAGTCCATCAAATCGGATCTTCAAAATAATAGAAAAAGCCAGAAAAGCAATTTTAATTCGTAAAAAAGATAGTAGCCATACAACTGTAAAATGAGAAATGGGAATTGAAAGCATAGTATTCAATTGATTCCGTTAAAAGTCCGACCTTTTAACAAAAAGTGAATAATCACGAATGAAAGGCGTACCCATTCGAATGCTGAGTCCTTAAAATTCTTCCTCGCCTGCATTTTCAACGGGCCGCTTGCGCCCCACTTTTCTAGCCTCATAATCTCTAATAACGCTTTTCACATAAAAAAACTGCTATCGCTAGGATAAAAATGTGATTGTAGCTTCTTTTAACATTGTTATCCAGATTTTGGGAGGTGCTGGTAAATTAGTACAATGGAAGTAATTATTGTATAGCTACACCATTTCCTTTTAATTTAGCAAAAGTAAAATTAAAAACTGGATATTTTGGATATAATAAAAAAATGATAAATAAATTATGTTGCGTAAAACTCAAGAATGGCTGGAGCAATTTGTCAATTTAATGAAAATATAGATTTTTGGCATTGTCAAAGTCAACAGTGTGTATGTGTGTGTTTTCTGGGAGAGGCCTCTGTTTCAGTAGGGTACTTGGTGCTTGTAGGTCATCATCATCATCATGTCAGCCGAACGACGCTCACTGCTGGGCATAGGCCTCCCCCAAAGATCTCCACAACGATCGGTCCTGCGCTGTCCGCATCCAGCGGCTTCCCGCGACCTTGACAAGATCGTCGGTCCACCTTGTGGAGGGCCTGCCCACGGAACGTCGTCCGGTACGCGGTCGCCATTCGAGAACCTTTCCGCCCCAACGGCCATCGGTTCTCCGCGCTATGTGTCCCGCCCACTGCCACTTCAACGATGCAATCCTTCGAGCGATGTCGGTTGCCTTAGTTCTCCTGCAGATCTCATCATTTCTGATTCGATCAAGCAGGGAAACACCAAGCATCGCTCTCTCCATTGCTCGCTGGGTGACTTTGAGCCTTCTTATGAGACCCATAGTGAACGACCACGTCTCACTCCCATATGTCATTACTGGCAACACACACTGGTCAAAGACTTTCGTCTTGAGACACTGAGGAATTTCGGACGCGAATATATGCCGGAGCTTCCCGAACGCTGCCCATCCGAGCTGGATTCGACGAGAGATCTCTTTCTCGAAGTTGGACTTACCTAACTGGACTGCCTGTCCCAGGTAAACATAGTGGTCAACAACTTCGAGTGTAATGTTCCCAACGTTAACTGGAGCGGGTGCAACATGGGCATTGAACATGATTTTTGTCTTGTCCATGTTCATCCTAAGACCCACTCTTTAAGAAGCATTACCGAGATCTTCGAGCATTATGTTCAGGTCCTCCAAGGTCTCAGCCATAAGAACTACATCATCGGCGAATCGTAGGTGTGTTAGGTACTCGCCATTGATGTTGATGCCGCGTCCTTTCCAGTCCAGAAGCTTGAAAATATCCTCCAACGCAGCTGTGAACAATTTCGGAGATAAATGACGTCTCCTTGTCTCACGCCTCGCTGTAGTTGGATCGGATTAGAGCTCTGGTTCTGTAATCGAACCGACATGGTGGCGTTTTCGTATAGGTACCTTAGCACCTCGATGTACCTGTAGTCTATTTGGCACCTTTGGAGAGACTGCAACACTGCCCAGGTCTCAATCGAGTCGTGCTATCATTTTGGGGGGGGGTTTGCCATAATCGCCACGCTTGGCAGGCGGGTTGGCGATCGCAGTAGGGCCTGCTGTTGTTTGGAGACGCTGCTGCCCATCTCCTGGTGGCTGTTTTCCCTCAGTCGGCTTTTACGACACCCACGGGAAGAGAGGGGGTAGTGCTATTCTATTAACGTGCCGGCACTACACGGCACCCTTGCTTCTGCACTTCTGCTTCGCTTGTAGGTCGTGATGAGAAAATTCTGACTTATGACTTCATTATTTCACTAGGCTCAAGAGTAGTTTCACGAACCTTAAATCAAAAATGAACAGATTCATATCCAAAACCAATTTCGACCGAGGAACAGTTGTTCAAGATTGTCTAGAACGTAGTTTAGGGCTTCAGCGGGATTTACCTTTAGAAATTGTACAAAGAGAGGAGATTGTCATAACTACTCTCTAAGGACATAAGGATATAAGGATGTCCTGCTCTAAGGATATTCAAAGAAACTTTGATACTTGTATAGTCCGATTAGTGACTGAGAAAGAGCAAACTGAAAACGATGCCCATGAATAAAGTAAGTTTAAATTCTATTCAGTAGGTTCAATAAAATATCTTTTATCTAATATTTTAACCTTGTTCGTGCCCCAGTAAAGTTATATTGCTTGCATTGTGAAGCTCTTTTTATCGAATGTAAATTCTTTAGAACACAGAGTGTGGTTGAGATTCTGGTTCTTTGAAAAAGATAACTTTTTCTTTAATAATGCATGAAATCTGATATTTTTTAACAACTTTATGATGATGAAGTGCCCGTGGGTGAATTGTGTGGATTGGCAAACGATCGCCGCCAAAAGTGGATGGGTGGGTCTGAAATTTAGTCATGTATTTTATGATTTGAAATTAAGTAGATTATTGGTGTACTTTACTTTACTTTAAGTCTATTTTTGTAAAGTGGTTATTCACCGTCTAAAAACCAACACAAATTGCTACGAGAAAGTTCCGTAAAGGTGTTAGTCGCACAAGACGCCTACTGAGAGTTCAAGTGTTAAGGTATACCAATTATAAGCCTTGTAAGCAAAGGCTCCACAAGAAAAGGCTTTGGAAACTGTACTTTATGAGTACATTCCACTGGCGTTTTTAGTCGTTTGATGTTTTTGTTTTTTTAATAATCTATGTTCCGATAGCAATTGTAGTTTCGTTATTATATTTTTGACTGATCTTATGTAAGTTGGAGGTATATAATAAGACGTATTCGTGCTTATATTCTTATCATTATAATCTTTCTTGTCATTATAATCAGTCAAAAGAAATTTATAAAAGGGAAAAACTGATGGAGGCAAATGTTTTGCCAAATACAATTGAGGCATTAAATAAATCCTTTAGATTTATTAAAAAGCTATGTCATGTCAATCCATAATTTATTCTCACTAGTTTTTCTTAGATTATTCAGTCTGTTTTCTGTTAATTCATGTCCAAATTATCGTAACGCTAAGATTGGTTTGTAAAATAAAATGGCTAAACTTAAGATGAAATGAACCTTCAATTAGGAAATTGGTAATTTCCTTATTAAATTTGAAGGTTCTTTGCCAAAAACCAAAGACTTTATTTAATTAATAGCAGGATGTTGTATTTCACTTTAAATAATACTCAAAAACACAACTAGATTTAATGGAAATTGACAATAATATTATTATCCAAAATACTAAGGGTAAGTTGCACCATAGTAGAAGTTAAAATTAAAGATTTGTCAAATTTGACTGTAACATTAACGTTGACTACGTTGACGTGTTTAACAAATTGACAGATTAATTAACACAAACTATAACAGTAACCAGTGAAAATCGAGCGGTTACGGTAAATGTTATGACGTCATTTAACTATATGTCAACTAGTACAACTCATTTTTGGCCTAACCGGTAAGTGTGGGTTGCACCATCTGACTTAAACATTAACAAATATCAAAATTTCAGTTAAAGTACCGGTTAGGCCCAAAAATGACGTCAAATTGTCAAATTTGACAAAAACTTTAACTTTGACTTTAACTTCTATTATGGTGCAATTTACCTTTAGAGTTGCAGGCTAAACAAATAGTAGAGTTTTGTATTATTTGTGGTATGATTTGAGTCTGGTTTCCAAAACAGGTTTTTTGGATCTTTTTTGTTTTAATTTTTAACGGAACTGTAACTGTTTTGATCAATTGAAACTTAACTCATACAACTTAATTCCATGATACTATAACTCAATTTAGAAGTTTAGTTAGAATCCGCCATTCACCACAGTTGTCTCTCTCGTTTTTACATAGAAGAAGTCAATCAGATAGGTACAAAAATGTTGCTTAAATATTATGCGGACGTAAAGGTTTCAGTAATACCAGTAGGTAAAGAAAAACGTTTTTTTTTTCAAGGTACCGTTTTTCCTAAGATTTTTTAACCATAATAATGTTTTGAATAGAATAACAGTTCTAGTATAGAAAACATTGTAATTGCAATGTTTAATCACATGTTGGAATAATTTTAAAAGTTCTATTCAAATAGCCTATATTGCTATAATATGGGTAACTACAAGTAAAGCAAACAAGCAGTTGAAAAATGACCATCAGTACAAGGAGACACAACACACAATTAATACAAGTACTTACGAGGAAATACAAATTGTGAAATTGTATACGGCTTTCTGTAAGCACATTAGTGAATGATTACAGTTCTGGCAGTACTGCATTTTACAAATTCGCCCTTCTGTACCAATATTTATTGGCTCAAGTATCCCGTCGCCTACTAATTAAAATTGGCTTAAACCGGGTGTCTGTGAAATTGAAAACATCTATTAAAAGTTCCATTAATTTTGGAGTTCGATTGGATATTGGGATATCGCATTTGGATTATTGAGGTTAAAGTGTTTTATTGACTTCCCAGTTATGTGGTTCTACCCCTTTTTATAAATAGTTTTTTTTATGGATATACCTAACATAATTTTTGTCAATTTGTTAAACGCAGTGAAAATCCAAATTCTGTTTCCGTAAGGTTATTTGACTGTGCCATAATAAAGCCGCCCTGAATCTAAATCAGAACAAATTAAATATAACACCAACAAAGTGAATATAAGGGTATTTGATAAGTGGTACAAAAAGCCGGGGAAGGGTGACATTGAGCGATGGTGTGGACACTGGCTAGCAAGGAGACGTGCCATTAGCGCCCTATCGCTTTGCTTCAAAACATTAATAACACAGTGGAATAGAGGCGTTCAGTAAGTCATTGTTTGGATTAGGAAAAACCAAGAAAACGAGACTGAAAAGACTTGCCTTAAGCTTTATTGGTCATCTGATAACCTGAGTGATAGAATTGACGTGTAAAGGGAATGGAGTGCGCTGGCTGTCCGAGCTAATATGCTGGCCTGTAGGTTTACCCGGTTGTAGCAAGGAAGTTAAAATTACCCTCTTTATGACGTACTGCCAGTCTTTCTACACGGCCAGCCTATGGATCGGTTATACGCAGAAGGCATACGGAGCTCTACGGGTCCTATACAACCACGAGTTCAGAATGTTATTGGGGGTGTGTCGATTATGTAGTGTCTCCGGCATGTTTGCTGAGGCGCAAGTCGACACCATCGTGAGAAAGCGTTGCGCCTCCTTGCTGAAACGTGTGCGAGGCAGCACTAACAGCATCCTGTAGGTGGTTGCAGGTAGGTAGGTGGGATTCTCCATTCCTAGGGCGCTGGCTTGGCTTGCATGCGTCTGGGAATAAGCATATGAGAGCTGTGGTTGGCTGCTGTGTTTGGGGGGTGAAACTAACCCTTTTAATTTTACTTCGATTTTGTGTGTCATTTTGTTTTTTATTATAATTGCCTGTATGTGTGAACTATGGATTGTTATCTGAAACAAACGTTTATTATTATTATTAAAGCCCCATACTGACACGCGCGATGTGCGATGACGATCAGTTGTAATGGCCTGATTTGTTATAATAATTAGCTTATGTTTCGCACAGGTTTTGAGCTGGATGTCAGTAGCTAATCGTTATTGGAACGGTAATGGAATATATTACCATGTTATTGGTCTTTAAGGCACTTCACGCGTAAATAATGCAACGGAGTAGATGATGTACTTGTTATATTTTGAAAAATTATAACTTTGTGTTTCATAATATCATCATGAAATCGTGTAAAGTTACTTATCCGCTATGATGGGGCTATCGATAGAATAGCATAGCATTAAGGAGCAACACTAGTCCGTTACTAAATTTATCTAATGAAGTGGACGAAAGACCACCAAATGTACCACCTAATGCACATTTTAAAAACCAGAAGGTTATCTTACTCCGGCTTACTGCTGACTGCGCTATGCTGTGTTGAAATTAATGGTTTCAGCAATCGGCTAGACTCATTAATTGTGCTTTGCACTTCTGGAAATATATTTCACTAGGAGAGTTTATTTCCGGGATAGTGTAAGCTTCAGTTGTGGTGTAAGCTAGGCCAGCCACTCTGTACGTACTACGAGTATGTTCAGGTATTGTTCAGAAGGGCGATTCTTTCGAACCGAGTTATCCGACGATTCGGTTATTCTCATTAAATTTTATTTTCATTTTTTAATGTAGGAGGCGTCTGCGTCATTCTGCTTATAAATACTACTAAAATGCCATTGGCTTTAACATACACAAAATTCAAGTGCTTTTGCTGAACAAGCGATGTACTAAAATTAAATGAAAGTTATTGAATCGTACGCTAACTCGGCTAAATCGCTCCTCTTTACCCACTATGAGATTGAGCTTTAAATGGGGAAAAAATAGAAAGAAATTAGTTTCATCATTATCAACAGCCCCACACAACCAGTGCTGAATATAAATAGTGCCGGTCTTCCTCATAGTTTTGCAGGTTGTAAGTTGGGGGTCCGCATCTACCAAAATCCTATGCCTTTTAATTGAATTCCCTTGCCAGTATAATGATTTATCTATCTTTTTCTGGGTTTTATTAATACAAGTGTTTTTTTTGCTCTGGGTCTAAGGTATTTTTCTTTAAGTCTGTCTTCAATTTAGGTGACCCTCAAGCTCGTTTGCTCCCTCTTACAAAAAAAATATGTATCTGTTTGCCTAACACACATAGTTAGGTTGCACATTATTCTTAAAGAACAAAGAAGCATACAAAAATGTGAAATTATGTTTCTTTATATTATTATTACAATAATTTAACAATTTTAATCAACTAAGTTTTTAAAAATATAAAAAGGTGTCATTTAACAATGTCTAATCCAGTTCATTGTATTAAAAGGTTAAAAATCAGAAGCTTTTTTCTTTCATCACAATTAACTTCCTCTCCCCTTAATTATAAATCTTCCCTGGGGCTATTATGGTCCCTAACTGAGGCTAGGAACTTTTACAAATTCAACTTTTTGGTGTCCCTGGAGAGACCGGGATTGACGTTATGGTAAAAACTTTGAACAGGTAAGTCTGTAAAGCCTAGAAGATAAATTACTCCCAAAAGATTTATATTGATGGTCTTAAAAGGTAGAGCTTGATTGCAAAGTGCTGAAAGTATTCGTATTGAAATACCACACACATTGTATTATAAGTAAGTAAATATTCTTTATTGCACTCTAAAATAACAATAATGGTTACAGGTAAGAACAAGTAAATGTACAATTTGGGCGGTTTTATCGCTAAAAGCGATCTCTTCCAAACAACCCACAGGTAGAGGAAAGTTGATAAGAACAGTAGGTAAGTGTACAAAATAGTAGTCAGATAGGAATAAACGCAAAATAATGATATAATACATACACATAATACACAATTGAATACTACATAACATACATACATATGTTGGAACATAAGTAACGATTTATGTTTTACTACAGCTATGTTTTACTAACTATGCTGAGCCGTAGCATAGTTTTTTCGGAGAGACGTTGCGCTTCTTTGTGCTCTGTATCTCATGTACTGTGAGTAGTGTTCCAAGGAATCGTTTAATACCGGAATCCATTATTGCACAAAACGCCCTAAATGGAGATTCCACGCTCATCACCTGGGCCCCAAGTCTTTTGGGAGTAATTGAATCGTAATAGTCAAATTTGACATATTTTTCATAGAGAATGTGTCAAATTAGCCGATTGAGACTCAATTACGATACAATTGAATCGTTCTAAAATTAGCAGATTTGGGGTCCTGACCGGACGTTCCTCCACTGTGTCACTTTTGAAAGCGTACATCTAAAGTAAGAAACGCTCTCCCAGGGACGATGTTTCTGGAAAAGTATGATATCGGGGCTAATTTATGAAAATAGCGTATTTTTGTTGAAGGCCAAGCAATGTATTTTGTGACACTGTGGCTTTGTGCTTGCCCATGCTGGTGGTTAGAGCCACATCATTTTCAAGTAACATCGCCAGTAACATAATGTTTGTTAATTATTTTTTGTTTATGATTCTAGGAGTTACACAATTCAAAAGTACATAAACATAACATGACATAACGTCCCACTGCTAGGCACAGGCCTCATCTCAATCATGAGGTGAAGCAAGCAATACATTACAAAATGACGGTCGGAATAGTCACCCATCCCGTTTCTTACCCGCTTTACAACAGCGATTGCTGGCGATCCACAGTCATGACTGCGCCATTATTCAATCCAAAAGTTCAGTTCGAATCTATTTGAATGAAGATAATTTCGTTTGTTTGTTCCACAAAACAAGCCACGCAATAAATTCCGGCTATCTAAACAGTGTTGATATAAGGCATACAAATCTCAACTTCTCAACCGTGAAAGATAGTCGAAAACTTGTGGATGGGCAAATCAAAGGCATCCATTAGTGGCCTAAATCTGAAAACTTTGCAAATAAATAACCTGTTGTTTACGCCTACTTCCTCGTCCATACAAACATCATCAGTCAACGTCCTCTGATTCACTTCGCCGTGTAAACATGCTCTTACTGCCTACTTACAGCCTTTGTTCCGAGGGGACATGACAGAATAAGCTTGACTGACTAGGGGGGATCTAGGGGTTTTGAAGTCTTGTAGTTTTCGGAAGTAGTCCTTGTCATTTTTAGGCCTACGGACTTGCTGCAGAATAGCATCAAAGGCGTTCTAGATTTGAAGTGGATTTCCAGAATGAAACTTCAACTTTGGTTGGTGGCATGAAATTTTAAATTCTATCTGATATTCACAATTCACAGGAAGGTATCCTAAATATTGAGTTTACAAACTAACTACTTATTATGTTTTGAATATAGTATCTGGTACGTTTGAAAATGTTTAGATTCCTTTTTTATATTTGAAGAGTATTTTTTCTTTGTAGAAAAAAAATCACCATTTGTTTTATTGTTCATCTTCTTTGAAACTGAACACCATCTACCCTATTTTGTGTTCATTTAACAAGTTCCAGCTAAGTCTCCCAACTTATGCCACCCAAGGAAAGAAAATAAAAATAACGGCAGTGGGTTCGCCCCTACCACGTTGTAATCACATTCGTTCGGTTAAGGGGCTGATTGGTGGCGCTAGTGGGCTGTAAGTGTCACCTCAAGTGTGTGGGCTTCTGAATTCTTCGGGCAGTAAGTATAGCGGAAACCGTCAGCATGTTCCTGATTCCCTATTTCCAATAAAGGGTTTTTGGAAATAAGTAGTGGTGAGCGTATGATTTCAAGTTATTTTTCTTCAAAGTTTTAACTAGAATTAACAAAACCGTGTTAAATTGTTTTCCAGATTAAATTTTCAAGTTTTCAATGAAAATGCAATCATTTCCGCAATAATAGTTTAGCACAGTTGTTCAAAAACTCCCTGAAGAATAGGAAGTTATTTTTAAAGTTCACTAAAGCGTTAAAGTGATAAAGACGGAGAACTAACGCCGTCCGAGTTTGGTCGATAATTTATATTTATCGAATGCCTTTCTCTGTTCCTTCCATATTTCTGGAATGTTCCACGGTAAATCTACAGCGATGTTTGACCTTATATAAATCATCAGTTTTGGGATGGATTAAATGGTTTGATACCAATGCTATTGTTTAAAAGAGTTCTTCTTTCAATCAATTGATTCGTTTAATTGTTTAAAAGTCATGTCTAATTGCCGCACTCAGAGACGTAAATTAACGTTAATGGTTCATTAGAGTCAAAATTGTACATTCTTAAAAGTTCTTTATACAATTTGTTATAAACTCTCTTTTGAAAAATGGAATTTTGACTCTAATGAACCATTAACGTTAATTGACGTCTCTGAGTGCGGCAGTAAGCAACTTACGAGTAAGTAGCAAGGAAGCTAGGCTATTGCAGGTTAAACGTAAAGATAATATAGGCGAAGCTGTTCGATGAATCCGTGCATTTTTAACTATTGGAATTCTTCATATTAGACTAAACGTGTTTAGGTATAGTACTCATACCTACATACCCGTATAGGACGGCTAATGGTTTATTTTTTACTAGTTAGGTGTATGTTCTAGTTAAAACCATCCCGTTGAATAACAAGGTCTGTTATTTATTTAATATTTCATGCATAAACTAGTTCTAAAGGCGTATTTAATGTTCAAAACATGTTCTACCAGTCGTCCATTGGGCGAGACTCCACTGTCTGGAAATTCTAAATGTTTTGATGTTGTTTCCACTTATTATTTTTGTTATGTTAATCTGTTCATTAATTAGATCATAACTTTAGCAGGCAACACCGTTACCGAAAAAAGGTGCCAATATTGCAACAATTAAACAAAGTTCCGACATTAAATTTTAAATTGACAAAGTTACTGGCTTGCCAGTAATTATTTTTTCCGTTGAGAAAACTTCTCAATAAATATGAAATAAGGAAAATTTGAACAGGAAATTGCAAACATTATAAGGTCAGCAAATTATGGAAAACGAGAGGAATCAACAAAAAACTGAATATTAGAGAAATAAAACAGAATCAGGGAGTCAACGTCTCTCAATATTTTCAAAGCAAGGGTTAAAGCTCACTATCTCGCGCTTTGATTTGAAAAAATTATCCTCTTCCACTAACCTAACTACTTACTCGAACTTTGATGCATCTGCTTGTGCTGCGTATTCTCTGTGTTTTCTGTAAATGTCTTTATCAAATTTTGTACATGTATTGTTATATAAAATTAATTGGTCATATTTATTTTTTTGGTCCGAAGTATTTAGATTCATTTATTTATGTAATGTAATTATGCACATTTACCCCTTCTTTATTTATTTTTTCCTCTACCCGTAGGTTGCCTGGAAGAGATCGCTATTAGCGATAAGGCCGCCTAAATTGTGCATTACTTTCAATGTATTTCTAAACTAAGTTTTTAATGTTAATGTGCAATAAAGAATACTATCTATCTATCTATCTAAAACCGACCCGCATGGCGCAGTGGCTATTTGCGCCGATGCCGCGATGAAAACACAAAATGTCCTAGGTTTGTATGGGACCTTCAAGAATTCTCGCCTTGGCGTGGCGGGGGGGCTTAGTTTAGTAGTGGTAGTGCAGTTCACCGGGAAGCGAAGAGAATTCAGACGTGGCAGTGTGGTGGACTTGCCACCCACCCGCTGCGGCTCATGAGGTCGACACGCCGGGTTGTTGGTCTAGGTCGGTAGGAGTCCGACATAACCTCGTCGTCCTCCCGGCGAGGTATCCATGAGGATTTCCACATGGAAAAAAAAAGGTTTGTATGGGACCAGCTCAAATTATGTTTGTTGATGGGACAGAAATATTTCACAGCTATTTTATATTTTCGTTGTTTCCCAAAACAGAAAGGAAGACCTCACTTAAGGACCTATGTAAATCATATGCTGTTGTTTGTTGTTTTTTCTTCTGTGTGATCGATCCTTAGAGTCAGACAACTTCGCGAAGTTTGGATTGAATTTATATGTTTCTTCTTTTGCTTTCTATTTGTTTGTGGTTTTGACTGAACAACATTTTTGTTGATTCAAAGTACACAATCTAGTGAATAAAAAAGCTGGTCAAATTAAAATAAAGTTCGCTTTTTGTTCTTTTTTAATTAGCAACAAAGAAAAAAATTAAGTAATAATTACCGGAAATAACTTTTTTAGTAATAAGCCAACGTAACTTAGATCGATAACTAACTAAGACTGAAATGTTGTAAGACTAAAACTATCACATAGGAACCGAACAGTTTCACGACTCGTTAAGGTTAGTATACTAATTAATTCGAGGTTCGTCCCAGTAGTTAGCGATAGGAAATGAGCAGCCGATCCCATAGCCGGGTACCAACATGCTCCTACTAAATTAGTTTTGAACATACACGCGGGATTTGATGAATTCCAGAATATTCTGACGGTTATTAGATAACTCTTGGGTGGGAACTCGTAATTTATGGATAAATTATGACCAGCATATTAATTAGTTTCGGTATTTGTATTCGCAGAGACCCTAGTCAATTATTAACGGTTCTTGTTACATGCAGCCATTTATATTGAAGGGTGATAAATTGGACTAATGCTTATCAGGTTCCTTCGTTGACTTCTCGACTGATACACATTTTCAAAATTTTCAATTTATAAATGCGCTCACATACATCATACATCTCAACTTACAAACTGTATTTCATTATAACAAATCTACAACCTGGGTGTGTGAATTGGATTAGTTAGTGACGTTTTAAGTAAACCTATCATTGTCATCTATATTGAAACCACCTGAAAATCATGAAAACACAGTTCAAAGATGCGCTCCATGACCTGTTATAAAATAAAAATGTATAATTTTGCGACTGTTAAAGAAAATCAAAATGAGTCGCTTTCTCTGTCTGCTTAAATCTTTAGAACTACGCAACGGATTTTGATGCGATTTTCCAATAGATAGAGTGATTAAAGTGGAAGGTTTTAAAATTTTATATGCATAATAACATCCCATTTCATCCATGCGAAGAGGCGGGTTTCTATTTGCAAATATTTTGTCAAAAAAACATTGTGCACTGAATAATGCGTAATTTCACCTCCAAGACTGTTCTGCCTGTTTCAGATTACAATGATAACAGTTTAGCATTTCCTCGAGATATGAAATCCTACCATGTCAAAAATAAGTCTGTGCAACTAACACACACGTGACAGAGGGCATGAGGACATTGCGGTCACGTCTGTCACTCGCGTGTCCTGCTGTCCGAATGCGGTGAATAAATACAATGGGGTTGCATTTAAACCGCCTGTTGTTTAGATTGGATTGGAAAGTTTCGCCTAGGACATCAAAATGTTAGGGTTGAAATTCTAATAAATATGTCCTGAGTCAGGCTCCTGACTCAGCACAGTCTGTAAATATATACACGTCATGCGTAACACAGCACTTCAAAATGACCCTTAAAAATTCGTATTTCATAAGTATTATTTGGAATCGGCAAGCTGAAGTGGTAGTGGTCTGGTCACGTCTGTAGATGGACCAATGGCCGTTGGAGCAGACGAGTCCTTGAGTAAAGACCGCGGATCGGCAAACGCAGTGTAGAGGCGCCCTCCAGCGAGATACAGTGGTGGGATTGGGCTAGATGCGACACCTAACTCGAGGAGAGAGTATTTCCAGAAGTGGACTACAAACAGGCTGATGATGAACTGTCGAAAGATATTATGTACTGTGGGAGCTAATCCTAATTATAAACAACGCAACGAACTCTGAACACACGCAAACATTAGCAAGTAAATGACGGGGTAAGGATCGTACACACTACCTTATTTATACAGGATCACAACTTAGTCACGGAGGCAGTAGTATGAGAACCCAAACCAAGGCAGAAGAAAAACCACAAACCGCAGAACGTGACATAAAACTGCCTGTGATATTCCTAAGTTTCTTTGAATTGATATGATCACGCTTGGAACCAGGTAGTGGCACTATTAATGGTTTGCAGTCTGTTGTATTTTTTTTAAGTGCCTTCTCAAACTTTTAAGATAAATCATATCTCATCATGTCAGCCGAACGAAGCCCACAGCTGGGCATAAGCGTCCCCCAAGGATCTCCACAATGATCGGTCTTGTGCTGTCCGCATCCAGCGGCTTCCCGCGACCTTGACAAGATCGTCGGTTCACCTTGTGGAGGGCCTGCCCACCGAACGTCGTCCGGTATATCTACCAGGACATTATATCGAGTTTAGTCGATGGAAAAACACACGAAAAACCGTTTCTCATTGGTATTTAGGTCACGTTTGTTCTTCCCATCGCTAATGTCGCGAACAAAAACCTTCAATGAGCTTCTGTTGTGGCCTGTTCCGCAGATTAGCGCCTGGAGCCTCCACAGTCCCTGAAGGTTGAAGCCAATTTAATCAGAACTTGTCTACAACATTGTGCGATGGGAATAAGCAATCGGTTTCATTATTATTTTGTTTTTTATTCGAAATATTTTATTGCTGTGGTTTATAATACTTTAGATTTTTAAAAACTGGTCCTTGAAGCTCAGTGCGTTCGAAATTTCAGCGTTTGTTGAGTCGGCTAGTATTTAGAATGTCTTATTAATTTAACATTAAACAATTATGTTATTCGAGAGCACCGAATGATGTTTGTTATGAAGTAATAACACAAAACCTGTTTTCCCATGTGTAGACACTTTAATATTTGGTAATGTAAAGCTTCATAACTTTTGTTGAAATGGAATACCTACCTATTACTGATTTCTTTCAAAATAATTTATTAGGTTACTTCGTACTGCAATTTTGTCATTATATGTTTTAAGCCAACTTAATCAAACTGTTTTGCTGCCGCTAAGGACCGACACTCGCCACATGTTGGTTTTTGATGTTAGTTTCACCTATTTTAGCTCAGTTTCACGGTATAACTCTACTTAATAGTGGTAGAGTCACTTTGTTCATTTAGTTTTTTTGATTTTCTGTCTTGACATGTCATAAATGATTGTTATAAGCTTACATGATTATTTCTATTTTACTTTACTTTACTTTAATCATATTATGTTCTCATTACGATGTTGTTAAATTTATAACTACGACGTTTAGTTGTATGGATGGAATATGTTTTTTTTTTAATCCTTAAAACAAATATCTTCCATTCGAACATCGCAAAGTAAATCTTTACCGAAAACCTGAGCGTTATCGTGACAGGTTATCACAATAAACCTTCACTTCATTTGAATTCTCTGAAAGCTTTCAATTATTTCCTTCGCAATAGTCTTTGTCGTCTATCCAAGATTGGATTGTCCTATCAATTTGCCTACGGGGAATTACTATTTCAATAGGTACTTACTTATAGGTGGAATGAAATCTCTATTGACTTTCATTACATTTTTTCATAAGCTTTGATGAAGTTAATAACAGTCGTTACTCGTACAGGAGAAGAAAAAACTAAAACATCATTTAACACAGATAGTTACGCTATTAGGTATTTGACTTTTATACTTGAAACACCTCGTTATGTTTTCGGGGGTTAATAGAAAATTACTAATTGAATAAATTATTTTATTGTCTTGTACCGGAGTTTTATGTTTTTTTAATAGTGTTCTTCAAGATGACCTCACTCCACCTGATTGGAAGCAGCCGTAAGGTCCAGATATGGGGTTGACAAGCACAGTAATGGAGAACTACTTTGCTGGTCAACCTCATTTTGAAGGCCTGCATAAATGCCTATTCACGCCCCGCTTAAAAACCCGGGATTGTAGGAAGAAGGAAACTCATGCGCTGGAAGAGCGTTCCAGGTCTGGATAGCACGACACAGGAACGAATCACCGAACCTTTTGGTGCGGGCCCACAGTCGCTGGATCGTGTGTGGATGTTGATGCTGATGTAAGATAATTTCGTAATACTAGTGTTTTTCACACTATTTAATTCAGTAGAAAAATTACTCAAAATTATGGAAAAAAATATATGGCTTATTTGAGGATCGCCTGCAGATACACAATCTAGCAAAGTTCACTCAACAGAGAATAAGCCCAAAGTTTCTCTATGTATTTCTATAATATCAGTGCCCTTAAATATATTATACAATGAATTGAACTGAGCCTTGAGTCCATGTTTTGAAACCCACACGGATGTTGTAGCGCCATTTTCATAAATCAGATATTGTAATATCTACAAAGATGCCGCTTGGTATGTTTAGTTTGGAGATTTCTTCCAAGAAAAACAATCATACTTCAATAATTCAAATATCACAAGAAATGACCTGCACAAACTGTGATATTTCACGCAGTGATAATAAACGACTTACTGAAGTATTCGACCGCTGTTCGACGACAACAGATGGCGGCACAGGCGCGACCGCGGTTCTCGCTAATTTGGCCGAAATGCGGTTACTATTAGTTGCCGGTTGACTATTAGTTGGATAATTAACAAATTGTATTATCCACAAACACGGATGGTAAATTAGGAAATTAGTGTTAATTGTCAGTCGGGATGTTTATCTGTTAGTTAATGATTGATTGGTTTGAGCGAATGTGCGATGGCTCATTTGGCTACCTTTATCTTTGGCCGTTTTTATGTCGGTCATGCCAAATGACAATGTTTTACAATAGAGCAAAGAGCAATCAAATCGGTGAATCATGTTTTTGACCTCACAGACAGCAACATAACCATTGGAAGCTTCCGATTCCAATAATACTCGTAATCGTAAAGTCATAGGTATTCACCGTCACTGTAATTTCAAAGGATTGAAATTACTATTTTGACAAGATTTTGAAGTCTGGAAGACGGAGCTTAGCAATTAACCTATCTGCTTAAACTATTCAATGTTATTTTTGATAAATCAAAAATTACTTTAACTAAAATAACTTGAAGTTAAATCCAATTACCCAGCAAAATATACTACTAACAGACATAAATTACTACTCGTATGATGAAAAATATTTTACATGTTTTATATTTCTAACAAAATGGTAGAGCACCAAGACAGAATATTATCTAGAGTAAGTATGCACGTAGTTTGCTGAAAGCTGCCTGTTTTCTTGTATAGATCAAAATACTGCAACATAAACAGCATAGCCGTATATCCCTTATAAGCCGTGTTAAGTATTCAGGAGCGAAATATTGAACGTTTGCGGCTTATATTGTTCAATGCGGAAAATCACCTGCTGAAATAACCAAACAACCTTGGTCTCCCAACTATCCTCTAGTCAACGAGAACACATCCACACACCTAGTTTGTCGAGGGTCTTACTTATCTGGTCGGTTATTTCACCACGTAATGTTCCCACTTATTGAATGGAGCTAAGGGCTGAAGAAAATTAAAATTGCAACGGGTTAACATTTTACAGTGTAGACTGCCGTATTAAACGTTTATCCGGTAAAAAGACAGTGTTAATTATTAAGTGATAAATAACAAGGATCAGAGAGGGCAGTAAAAGCTTGAAAATAATTGTTTCAGAGCGACTGCAGCTGCAATTTAAAACTAATAAACGTTTCTCTTTCAGTGAGAAGTTTAACAGCTTTTTAATTATGAAACAAAATAATGGCAGAATAATTTGATTGCGCTTTTGTGTTTAATAATGTTTTTTATGTAGATACTGCGAAAAACTTGTTGCATTATCTGTATTTTGACACACCTATGAAAACGAAAATAAGGTTAGGTACATTATACCAAAGAACAATAAGATTCATACTGATCTCAGCGTTATTATGCTTGATCCCCACAAATTTTACAAAAGTTACATAATGGACGATTTCGAGAAATGTTTATACGAGTATTTGTTTTAACCTCTGATGCAGTTAAGTTAAATTATGTTTAAATGTGTAATTGTCTATCTGCCAAACAGAAAGTAACTGAAACATGTTATAAATTGATGTTTCAAATTTGTTTCTCAGACAATAAATAGGTATTGTTGCTCCTAACAAGTTGGAAGAACTGTGTTGGTTTTTATTTTTACATGGTTTTGTTAAAAGTTGTTAGGCTAGCGCTAGAATCAATATCAATCAATGGTTAACCCCCATACACTGTTGTTTAAGCTCATGTTATTATTTTGTAGGACTAAGCTTGGTGCTAGCAAACAAACTTCAAACTGTGTACGAACATTTGTGTTTAACGAACGCGGACAAAGTTGTGAAGTGTGGTTAGCTGTAAGTATTAAGTTGTGGGTAGTGTACTTATGCCATCAACTTTTTAAGGGTCGGCGGGACTTACTATTGTGTTAAAATGAGTATTTATGAATATACTTTCTATTAATATATTGTTTTTACCATGGGGGTGCGAGTGGCTCCGTCCGTCACAACACCGGATTGGCAACGATCAACGCACGCAGACCACGTTGATATAAGGATGGGTGACCAAACAGACCCAAATTGAGTTAAATTTTTATTTTGGCATCTCCGTGCTTTGTAAGGCATGCAAAAAAACGTCATACACATAGCTCTGTTCCTAAGGTACGGTTTTAAATTGATCACCAAAATGTCAATCAGCCATATCAATTTATTTAGGTTTTCAGTAGCTTTTGTTTCAAATTCAATAGCTTTTGTAAAAGCTATTGAATTTGAGAATTAAATGAACCTGAATCTGAATCTACTTGTAAATCAATGAACCTCATTTTATAAAATGTTACAAAAGCAGGTAGGTGACTGTTTCAAGTAAGGAATACAGTTAAAAGTATTTACTCTCCTTGGAATAAGAATACTAAATTCTATCTTGCCTACCGACCGGCCCTTAATCTAGTAGCACTTAGTTCTGTCATCACTTCAGGAAGCTCTAGTTTAATGTTTTAATTAGGTACTTACCTAAGTGTACCTGATGTCTAAGCACTCATGAAGGAAAATAACCTAAAAAGCTTTTGTATTTTTTGACTTTCTTGTTTTTTATCTTCTTGGAATGGTTTGGATAAACATTCTATTATTTTATAAAAAGTCCAATCTATGCAGTGTGTGCAGTTCGAATAATTTAAAATAGTACTGGACCACTGAATTTTTAAACCGTGAATAAAAATAGTTGAAAACCTATTTTTACATTTCAAAGTGAGGCGACATTTTCAATTTAAATTGCCAGTGTTTGTATGTGTGCTTAATTTTGATTTACGTTATGATTCGGGAGTATGACAAAATAAAAAAAAATAAAAGATTTAGATCTGATACCTATCAACAACATCACATAAGTTTTATAGTAAATGGCGGAACAGTATCGAGGTATTGAGAGATACAAGTTCATCTGTGGTGCTATGTAGCTCCAGCGCCTGGGGCAGGTGGTAACATTTCCAGCTGTTTTGTACAAGTGCCACTAGGAACGGCAAATGTGGAGAATTTAGAACGAAAATCGTAGGCAACGAATGAACATTCTCAGGATGGTTCTGCCACTTTTTAAGTGAGCAAGTAATAGGAATTAGATGGTTTAGTTAACAAAAGTAACTGATATTGTGCCTTACATGATTTTTGCTCACAGCTATTCTTAAGGCGTTATACTTTTTGTTAATTTATGTGCTTTTATAAAAAAAGTCCTACCCCGTTCTAAAAATACATAATCAATATGAACATCATAAAAATCTTCGGTATTGAAAGTCATAAATCTTACTTTAAAACAAGGCAAGATTCGATTTGAAACGGCTTGGTGAAGTAGGTAAAGAAGTTGCCTAATACACCAAAAGTCGCATAATTATATTTATTTATTTATTCTTTATTGCACATAAAGTAGAAATGGCGGACTTAATGCCAGGAGGCATTCTCTACCAGTCAACCACATGGTAAGACAGAGAAATTAAGGCGGTGCACAAGATTAATGTATTAACATAAAACATTCTTCATTAGAATTATTACAAATATTTAAACTAAAATAACTATAAAAAATTTAAAATACCATTACACAAATAACATAGACATAATATAATAAGATAGACTAGAAAAGTAAGTGTTAAAAATATTTACACACAACAACAGAACCATGAAAATATTCTGACAAAAAAAGAATAATAAAAAAAATATATACTCCGACGACTCAGTTAGGCCCCTCCGAATCGGGATGATCGAGATTTTGTTGCGACACCAGCTGTTGTTTAAAGTGTTTTCTCACAGCCACCTTGAAGGCATATTTACTTACTGACTTGTATACTGAGATGGGTAGTTTGTTCCAAACTCGAATGGCGGAAACAGTGTAGGAATCTGCCATAAAGCCAGAAGAGTGAGAAGGTGTAAGAAGCGAAAGAGTGTTTATAGAGCGAAGCTGGCGATTATGCGAAGAGTGAAGAAATTGGAAATGAGATTTAAGGTAGGAGGGAGAATTAGGGTCGAACAGGATTGAAAAGAGAAGGTTCAAGGTGCGGATAGATCTGCGCTGGCGGATGGGCAGCCAGTTAAGCTTTAAGCGGTAGCTGGAGATATGGTCATATTTCCGCAGGCCAAAGATGAAGCGAATGCAGTTGTTCAACAGCCGTTCTATTTTGTTCAGAAGGTCTTGAGATATGTTGCTATAGCAGACATCACCGTAATCGATCAAAGGAAGAATAAGGGCTTGTACCAAGAGTGTCTTCGTAGAAAATGGCAGAAAGTTTTTAAAACGATACAGAGCACGAAGAGTCTCCGTGACTTTTCTGCTAACCTCGCTAATGTGCTTGAACCAGTTCAGAGTGTTGTCCATAAATACACCCAGATTCTTAACGCTGGGTGATTACGGAACGACAACATCGTCCATCAAGACAGGTGCAACAGAGCTTATGTTAAGCTTGGCAATCTGTCGCGAGCTCCCGATAACGATGGCCTGACATTTATTGGGATTGACCTTGACGCCAAATTTAGCAGACCAGTCACTGACACACTGGAGGTCGCGATTAAGTCGACAAATGGCGCTGTTGATGTCATTGACCGGTGCCGAGGTGTAGATCTGCAGATCGTCAGCGTACAGGTGGTATGGGCATCCCAGGCGACTCGTGAGAACGTTAATGAAAATTGAGAACAGCATTGGGGATAATATGCCACCCTGTGGTACACCTGATTCCAAATCGGACCAATCGGAGACATCATGTCCGATTCGGACAGCTTGCTGACGATCACGGAGGTAAGTTGAAAACCAGTCAAGCACCAAAGGGGAAGCTCGGAGGTATGAGAGAATAGCGAGAAGAATGTCGTGGTTAACGGTATTAAAAGCATTAGAGAAATCGATCAGAACTAGCACCGTTAAGCACGACATCTCCATTTTGGCCCTGATATCATCAGTGACCTTAACTAGGACAGTGTTGGTGCTGTGGCCTGGACGGAAACCAGATTGGTATGGGCTGAGGAGATTGTTGCTATAGATAAAGCGAGAAAATTGTTTATGGGCAGCACCTTCTAAGACTTTAGACAGGAAGGGTAAGATTGAAATGGGCCTAAATTGGCCAAGTGAATCGGGGTTAGGGACTTTAGGTAGCGGAATGACGAAGGCTTTGCGCCACGTAGACGGAAAGAACCCACTATCCAGGGAGTAATTAATAATATGAGTCAACACTGGAAGTATTTGGTCCAAAACTAGTACGATCATTGCCCGACTGACATCGTCATGGCCGACAGCTTTGGAATTTATAGACATGATGATTTTCCGTACATCAGGTTCGGGCACCGGTGAAAAAGAAAAAGTGTCTAAGGATAAGGGGCATAAATCGGCAATGCCAGATAAAGTGGAGTTTAAGACAGAGCCATCAAGCTGAGAAGATGAAGAGAAGTGAATGTTGAGATCATTAGGAGAAAAAGACGATGGCATGGGACCGGCAGCTGATTTTCCGAAACCGAGTGACTTTAAGAACTTCCAGGTTTCAGAAAACGAAGAAGACAGCACGTTCGTGTGGATATATTTACGCTTGGCTACCCTCACAATCGAGTTGCAGCGATTTCGAAGCTTCTTGAAAAGATCCCATTTATCAACACAACGATCGGCTTTGAAGTTGCGGAATGCTTTATCTCGCTTGGACATTGCCACGCGCACTGCTTTCGTTATCCACGGAGCAGGCGGCCGCCTCACTCGCACTGCGCACCGCGGTGCATGACTGTCAAAAAAACTCAGGATAGCCTGATTAAACAAGGAGACTTTTTAATCGACTGAGTCAGCCTCGGCCAATAAGGACCAGTCAATAGCCGCCGCCTCAGAGTGCAGCTTTTCCAGGTCTATCTTTGAAAACCTTCGCAGGTTGACAAACTCTGGCTTGCGTTTAGGAAGACGAATGTTGTAAGATAGATAAATTAAGTCATGGTGATAAAAACCTGGAGCTAAGAGCTGACCATGTTTGCATAACCGATCCCTTTAAAAAAATATGTGAGTGAGCATGTGTGTTTGTATTGATACATAAGAACAAAAAAATTATTCGTTGCCTAGTCCAACGAATAATATTTTAAATTAGGTACTCAGCTCCTTAGAAGGTCGAACATCTATCATTCATTTCCTACTTATTGCACAGAGTCATATAAAAAACACCTTATTACTTTATTGTGAAACACTGAGCCATCAAAGGTACGGGCAGTGCCCAACGAACTCATTGCATTTCAACCTTTATTTTCATCAGGATAAAATCAAAAACAATCCGTATGGTATTCGAGGTTGTGCTCAGCTTAGCACGACTGCTAGATCCATTAGAGTAACACCTCATGATCTTAGGAGATACACGAAGTAACTTTTTGTATGATTCGAATCTCATAGGATATCCGAAAGAATAATTATTTCTACACGATTAAGAGGTCCCGCTCACAATATTAAGTAAGTGATGCAACTGAATAGTTACTGAATATAGTAACTAGTAAATTAATATTTACTACATTTACTATACAATGAGGGTGAGCATGACTACAGTAGTAGTGAGTTAATATTCTTCATTTCACACTAAAACAACAATAATTAGTTTAACGCTAAGTATAAATTACATGTGCAGCTATAGACGGCTCTACCGCTGTAAGCCCGAACACTCAAAATCTACAATAAAATTAAATTAGTAACAAATCAGATGATTGTCATCTGGCCATTCCTTTGTCATCACGGAAAAAAATCAAAGCAAATACAGAAAGAGCAAAATTTTTAAAGAAAAGAAACTGGAAATTAAGGTTTTTTTGTTAGTAACCCATTTCGCAAATCACTTTTTTTCAAAAATTTTGATGAAGTAGGTGTTTAATATCAAACATTTTATCAACTATTGATTAGCATCAAAGTTTTAGAAGCCTATTTGGGTTACTAAGTACTATTAACAACAATTTAGTCTCGACAGATTTAGAACGAGAATGCACATTTTATGTAATTTCTATAAAAGGAGCCGGCCGACCTTCAGCCATGATTCAACAGTGTTCGTCGACATTAGAACGTTGCACCAGAACGTTTACTAAATAAATTTTATACAAAACTAGTTGTCCTGCCCGACAGACGTTTTACTGTTGTCGAACATTCAGTATTTGATGCTAATAGAAAAAAATGTGGTTTAAAACTATATTTCTCAGCATTTTTTCTTGTTTCTTTCCAGCCTTCCCTGAGCTTTCACATATATTTCAAAACCATAATTAGCTAAATCGGTCCAGCCGTTCTCGATTTTCATCTGGACCAACGAACATCAAATAATTCTTATTGAAAGAAGAATGTAAAATGCATTAACAAGAGGCGAGATATCTATCGCAGCAATAAATAAGCAGATCTAAGGCCCTATTACATTCTTACAACCTGACAATTTTTGTCACAAGCTCAGCTTTTGAGCTGCATTTATATTTACCACAGGTCCTGTTTTGTGTGGTAAATAGTGTCAAAGAAAAACCTTAATTTTTCTTCATTGCTGTAGTAACTTATTTTGCATGTTTTAGTCTTTCAGTTATTGAAAAGACGTAAACTGAGCTAAACCTGAGCTGTAAAAAGATCGTAATAAGGCCGCTGAGATGTTAAAGAGCGTGTTGAAAACGGTAAAACAACTAAATTGTTATAGCTTTCCTTGCGTGTGCTGGTTAATCAGTGACAGTGTCGTACTATCCAGACGTGGAACGCTCTTCCAGCGCATGTGTTTCCTTCTTCCTACAATCCCGGGTTTTTTAAGCGGGGCGTGAAAAGGCATTTATGCAGGCCTTCAAAATGAGATTGACCAGCAAAGTAGTTCTCAATTACTGTGCTTGTCAACCCCATATCTGGACCTCACGACTGCTTCCCATCAGGTGGAGTGAGGTCATCTTGAAGACCACTATAAAAAAAAAAAAAAAAAAAAAAAAGTAAGGCAGAAATGATGTTTGAAAAAAATGTTTTCCTCTAAAAGTTCTAAAAAAAGTCCGCATAATTATGTCTAGCTTTTAAGGTTGACTCATTATGACCATTTTCATGGTTTTCGTAATAGTTGTTAAATAATGCATTAGCGTTTTAGTAAACATCAGGAATCCTGATGAATATCCTGATTCAGGATATTCATCCTAATGAATTAGTTATATATATATATATATATATATTGCACTGATTTTTGAACAAAATTCCCTTTGACAGTATTCGATTTTAGCCAATTTGTAGGGAGTTATCATAGTTTTGAAAAAATACGGGTCCAATACTACGCCCTCATTAATCAGTGGGGCTGTGTGTGGGGGGGTTGGTCGTAAAGCCTTGGCAAAAGGGTGCATTCGTCTCAGTACACAGTAGTACTATTAAAATAGGGGTTGCAAGTTTGTATGAACTTTTGCGAACTCGGTGGCAAAAAACTGATTCCCACGCGGACGAAGTCGGGGGCGGCTCCTAGTTCTTAATAAACATAGGAAACGCCTAGACCAATATACAGACAGGCATGTTCATGCACACTAATGTTAAAGCTACTGTGCGGGGTTCAAACCCGCGACCTCTATTAGTTTTTTATGGTTTGTTAATAGACTATTTTTATTACTACAGGCTCTATTCCTACTAGATGCCTCAAATAATGAGTTGTTATCAGGCTATGTAAAAGCCTTTGCACCTTATTGTTTTCCATACTAACTGCATACAACATTTGCTTAAATGCAATTTTGTGCGAGGACCATTGTAATATTGCAATAACACTGTTCGCATATTCCGTAGCACAACTAAATACATTAAGATAACTAGTAGTAATGATCATTTTACAATACAATTTATTGCGTGAGTATGTATTAACATGTATTATAAGCACGAGATGGCATTGTTAATAATATTGCTATATGTTTACTTTTATTTTACTCGTTTTCGTTTTTTGAAAGCGTCGTGGCCCAATGATTAAAGAGCCTGGCTCGGAACCCGATGGTCCCGAGAACAAATTTGGCCAAAACACACCTACTTTGTGTTCATTGTACAATATGCGGCTAACTCTCGGGTGAAGGAAAACACCGATATAAAACCCAAGCAACCCGGATAACGGCGGTAGGCTCGCGCCTTACCACGTTGGGTTCAAATTCCCTCGGCGAAATGTGGGCTTCTGAATGTTCCGTTCACCATGACGGCAACAATCAGTGTGCCTCTGACTAACCCATTAGGGATATGGTAGTGAGGGTATGTATGTTATTATTATTTTACTAGTGGTTTTACAATTAACCTACCATGACCCCATCTATATGACGTCCCACGTTGCTGAACACGAAGATCTGATGCCCGTTGGGGCCGAAAAGTTCCAGAGCGGAGACCATTGTTGGAGCCAAACGCAGAGTAAGATGCCCTCTCCATCCGCATGGTGGACAAACGACCTGATAAAGATTGCAGAGTTCCGGTTAATGCAGGCAAAATCGTAGGCACAACAGCCTCTCTGGAAATTGATGATGATGATGAAGCTACCTTATAGCCGAGCTCCCTCTATCGTAACATTTCTACTCTTGGAATACATTGTGGTTGAGAACAAACCTAAACAATTTATATTTGGCATATAGAACAGCTGACAATCGACATTTATTTATTACAATAATGGTACTGGAGACAAACTAGATTGAAAATCTAAATAGCATACTCACGACGTGATATACATTGGCGTTTAAACAGAACAAAAATCGAAACAAAGAAAGAAAGACAAAGTGAACTCTGTTTCTATCCCTAAAATGAGAATAATTTATTCGTACTAAAACCATACATTACAAATACAAAACAAAACAGCCCGGAGGAAAATACCAAGCTTGTGCTATTACTAAGTATTGTAATTTAACAAAACGAAATATGGTACCCGTTTCTTGGGAAAGAAACACCTTCGACAGTGCACTAGGGACCAAAAGAGTGGCCAAGATAATTAAAAAATATTTAAGTAGATAATTTGTAGTGCAAATTTATGAAATTCCACCGTCAAGATGATTCACAAAATGTCTGAATCCTTTCTAAACGTCGCGGTTGGCTAGCTGGGATATTCCCGATCATCACCTTGTAATAGTTTTGAATGATTTATGCAACATTGATGAACGTATGCAGACGTATGTCTGCGCGTGCCTATTCTTGAAATTGTGGCCTATAATGATGAAGATGAAGTGACAAAAATGGTATGCTGGAAATGTCATCAGTTGCAGGAACTGCAATCCAATAAAGACTCTTCTGCGGACTGCGGACTGGTAAATTTTTCTTTCTTTCTTCCATTCTCTGTATATTTATTGTCTGTTTATTTTTCAATATGATCTTATTTTTTGCATGAATAATTCAATTCAAACGCCAATTTGGTTCTGGCTGCTTAGGTATGATCACAAAAACCTATTATTTACCATTGTTCTCTGGCAACTTTGCCTTTGCTTTAAATTCTACTTTAATTATTGTTTTGAGGGCAAATCAATTAATTGGCACAAATGGCGCACTTAATGCCGATAATACATTCTCTGCTAGTTAACCATAGGGCACCAAGCCGAAAAAAACTGACCTTATTTCAGCAGGATCCAAATATTTTCGAAGCATGGGTGCAGAACTATTCGATCGATAGCTAGTATTCCATGGGGTAAATCGAAATACGCTTCCAATAATGTTATTGTTCTAATAATGGCACATTGTATTCGGGACCTTACGTGACACGAATAGCGAGATAGCAATAGACAGGAGATTGACAGCAGACATTGCATTCAATACAGAGCAAGAAGGCACCTCAGCTGAAAATACAGTAGATATTTACTTCCTATTATTATGGAAGAGCCTGTCATTTCCCACTGCAGGGCAAAAGCCTTCTCATCCCGTTTCCAATGTTGCCGATTTCGTGCTTTCTCCGGCCAACTGCTAAATAATGAGTCCAGCCAAAGGTTTGGTTGTTATTGGAATTTCAAAAGCCAATGTCTGAAAATGGCGTCTTTTTTTTTCTTGCGGCCAGCAACCGAACTTTGTTTTTTTAGATTAGCGTTCTCCGTATGATGCATGCATCATACGGAGAACGCGGAAAAAACCTTTTAAGGCACCTACGGTCCTAGCCCCAGGGGTCCAGGACCGTAGGTGCCTTAAAAGGTTTTTTACACTATTTTGAATTAAAAAAGCAAGGTTTCATTAATAGCCACCCAAAACAAAGACGAATGACATAAGATATTTTTCCTTTTGCAAAAAATATCACTCACAATCTTTACACATACAATGTAGTAGTGTAAAATCAGCAAACTTCAAAAGCCCATAACTCACTTCGGACTGATCTAGGAGTCTACACGCTATAGTAAGTTTGGTTTATTGCAATATTTTCTATCTAAAAAAACAAAGTTCGGTTGCTGGCCGCAAGAAAAAAAAAGACGCCATTTTCAGACATTGGCTTTTGAAATTCCAATAACAACCAAACCTTTGGCTGGACTCATTATTTAGCAGTTGGCCGGAGAAAGCACGAAATCGGCAACATTGGAAACGGGATGAGAAGGCTTTTGCCCTGCAGTGGGAAATGACAGGCTCTTCCATAATAATAGGAAGTAAATATCTACTGTATTTTCAGCTGAGGTGCCTTCTTGCTCTGTATTGAATGCAATGTCTGCTGTCAATCTCCTGTCTATTGCTATCTCGCTATTCGTGTCACGTAAGGTCCCGAATACAATGTGCCATTATTAGAACAATAACATTATTGGAAGCGTATTTCGATTTACCCCATGGAATACTAGCTATCGATCGAATAGTTCTGCACCCATGCTTCGAAAATATTTGGATCCTGCTGAAATAAGGTCAGTTTTTTTCGGCTTGGTGCCCTATGGTTAACTAGCAGAGAATGTATTATCGGCATTAAGTGCGCCATTTGTGCCAATTAATTGATTTGCCCTCAAAACAATAATTAAAGTAGAATTTAAAGCAAAGGCAAAGTTGCCAGAGAACAATGGTAAATAATAGGTTTTTGTGATCATACCTAAGCAGCCAGAACCAAATTGGCGTTTGAATTGAATTATTCATGCAAAAAATAAGATCATATTGAAAAATAAACAGACAATAAATATACAGAGAATGGAAGAAAGAAAGAAAAATTTACCAGTCCGCAGTCCGCAGAAGAGTCTTTATTGGATTGCAGTTCCTGCAACTGATGACATTTCCAGCATACCATTTTTGTCACTTCATCTTCATCATTATAGGCCACAATTTCAAGAATAGGCACGCGCAGACATACGTCTGCATACGTTCATCAATGTTGCATAAATCATTCAAAACTATTACAAGGTGATGATCGGGAATATCCCAGCTAGCCAACCGCGACGTTTAGAAAGGATTCAGACATTTTGTGAATCATCTTGACGGTGGAATTTCATAAATTTGCACTACAAATTATCTACTTAAATATTTTTTAATTATCTTGGCCACTCTTTTGGTCCCTAGTGCACTGTCGAAGGTGTTTCTTTCCCAAGAAACGGGTACCATATTTCGTTTTGTTAAATTACAATACTTAGTAATAGCACAAGCTTGGTATTTTCCTCCGGGCTGTTTTGTTTTGTATTTGTAATGTATGGTTTTAGTACGAATAAATTATTCTCATTTTAGGGATAGAAACAGAGTTCACTTTGTCTTTCTTTCTTTGTTTCGATTTTTGTTCTGTTTAAACGCCAATGTATATCACGTCGTGAGTATGCTATTTAGATTTTCAATCTAGTTTGTCTCCAGTACCATTATTGTAATAAATAAATGTCGATTGTCAGCTGTTCTATATGCCAAATATAAATTGTTTAGGTTTGTTCTCAACCACAATGTATTCCAAGAGTAGAAATGTTACGATAGAGGGAGCTCGGCTATAAGGTAGCTTCATCATCATCATCAATTTCCAGAGAGGCTGTTGTGCCTACGATTTTGCCTGCATTAACCGGAACTCTGCAATCTTTATCAGGTCGTTTGTCCACCATGCGGATGGAGAGGGCATCTTACTCTGCGTTTGGCTCCAACAATGGTCTCCGCTCTGGAACTTTTCGGCCCCAACGGGCATCAGATCTTCGTGTTCAGCAACGTGGGACGTCATATAGATGGGGTCATGGTAGGTTAATTGTAAAACCACTAGTAAAATAATAATAACATACATACCCTCACTACCATATCCCTAATGGGTTAGTCAGAGGCACACTGATTGTTGCCGTCATGGTGAACGGAACATTCAGAAGCCCACATTTCGCCGAGGGAATTTGAACCCAACGTGGTAAGGCGCGAGCCTACCGCCGTTATCCGGGTTGCTTGGGTTTTATATCGGTGTTTTCCTTCACCCGAGAGTTAGCCGCATATTGTACAATGAACACAAAGTAGGTGTGTTTTGGCCAAATTTGTTCTCGGGACCATCGGGTTCCGAGCCAGGCTCTTTAATCATTGGGCCACGACGCTTTCAAAAAACGAAAACGAGTAAAATAAAAGTAAACATATAGCAATATTATTAACAATGCCATCTCGTGCTTATAATACATGTTAATACATACTCACGCAATAAATTGTATTGTAAAATGATCATTACTACTAGTTATCTTAATGTATTTAGTTGTGCTACGGAATATGCGAACAGTGTTATTGCAATATTACAATGGTCCTCGCACAAAATTGCATTTAAGCAAATGTTGTATGCAGTTAGTATGGAAAACAATAAGGTGCAAAGGCTTTTACATAGCCTGATAACAACTCATTATTTGAGGCATCTAGTAGGAATAGAGCCTGTAGTAATAAAAATAGTCTATTAACATGACATTGCCTGTTTGCTTGCGACAGTAGTTACGTTACGATAGACAGTACAAATTGTATTTAGATTCTAAAATATACCAAGTTCATAGAACAAAACAGAGGTTCATAGGCTCAAGTGTGTCAGGCAAAGACAAAACCAATCTTACTAAAGCAATGAAGACCTCTAAAGGCAGTCTGAACTGAGTTATGGGCATGAAAAGTTTGCTGATTTTACATCTAAACAATAAATATTTTTATTATTTCTCATGGGTATGCGTTTGACCCCATTCAGCCATGATGAGGTCGTTGCTGGAACAGGCTTACCCAGAAAATGTCTATTCACTCTTACCGTGAAGACACCAAGGTTGTGGGCACAGGCTAAGAAAAAACGTTCCATTATTGGTTTATGTGCCTTCAGGAAAGTAGGAGTCTAATAAATGGACTCAATTTGGCGAAAAAAAGTCTTGCATTAGTATTGTCGGCGTTAAACTCAACGAGGTCACGATTGCAGAAGTCGGACACTGCTTTTGACGCATTCATCTGCGTTGAGTTCATCTGCTCAACCATAGCCTCTATAAGGCTAAATATAAGATATTTGCCCTTTGCGCGCAAGCTTTGTAACAAACTGCAACAACATAGTGAAATTGAGCGCCGGTTGAGATTCAAAGATTCCCGGACCAGCACAATATATTTGTGGATAAAACATAATATTTGTGCTGGGTCTTGATGCTGATGAAAGTATATGATACTTATGTGGTTTTATATTTTATTCTGTGATCTTCCGTGATAACGGATATTATTTTACTTTTAATCATAAGATAAGAGCAAACTTACACATTAAATGGAACATCGGCGAATACGCTCCTAAACCGCTGTCACTCCTTCTGACGCTCGCAACTCAGTTTAGACTGTGCTCAGATACATGTCTTAGTGAATTTGCTTCATTACACTATTTTGCATTAAAAAGGCAAGGTTTCATTAATTAATGGCCACACGAAAATAAAAAGATGTAAGGCATATAAGATATTTTTTCTTTTGCGACAAAATATCACACTCAATGTTTACACGTTCAATGTCTCTATTTAGTTGCGATTCATGCGAAACTTATTCGCGAAAAGATACATATTTTTATTATTTCTGAGAAATTGTTTTTTTTTTGTGCAATAAAGTATATCTTATCTTATCTAGTTTGTAAAATCTACAAACTTCTAAAACCCATTACTCAGTTCGGACTGAGCTAGGGGTCTATATGCCATAGTAAGTTTGGTTTATTGCTCTATTTTAAATTATAAAAGCAAAGTTTGGTTGCTGACCACCCGAAAAACAACGAATGACACGTAAGATTATTATTCCATTTGCGAAAAATATCATTTACTATGTTTAGTCGTCTAATGTCTCTATTTTGTTGCGATTTATGCGAAAATTGCGCGCAAAAGAAAAAATATCTAATTTGTAAAATCAGCAAACTTCAAAAGCCCATAACTCAGTTCGGACTGATCTAGGAGTCTACATGCCATAGTAAGTTTGGTTTATTGCAATATTTTCTATTTAAAAAATAAGGTTCGGTCGCCGGCCGCAAGAAAAAAAAAAGACGCCACTGCCCCTAACAAATCCGTCATTGTCCCTTAGTTTATAAATCACTGAACATTATGATTTATTCAAAAAAATATTTAGGTTATCCCTCAATGTCTACACCATGCTATTGTTGTAGACCTATATTTTGGAAGGGCATGAATAACGTGAGTAAGGGACGGAAGTGCATAATGAGATATTCAAATTAAAGGAATTAAGTCACAAAAATATCCTGAAACATAAAAAAGTCATCAAAACTACATAGGTTTTGAGTCCAAGGTGGCCATTAAACTCAGTGCTTAGCAATATAGGATGAAACTCTTAGGTAAAGCTTATATAATATTATTTTTAAATTTTTTAAAATAATGAAATAAAAACTTTAAGTAATATTTTCGAACAATTTATTGGTTTCTTAATTTCAGAAATTTCAGAATATGACTGCGACGTCGCACGCACAAGCCACGTACAACGACCATTACTCTATCTAACCAACCATTCAATTTTAGCATTTACAATAACGTTCTTAAAGAACACGCGTCGCATTATTAATTTTGTTTCCAATTTATAGAACGGATTAGCAAGCAGCGTTGCGTGAAAATCAGGCTTCACATTGGCAAAGAGCTAGCCGATTTTATGCAACCGAAAATGAGAAAGAACTCGTTTTAATTTACATAAGGTGGCGGCGCACGCGCACGGGGGTCGACAGTCAGTTTGTTTTTGTCCATTGCGGAGTTCACAGGCCGTGTATCGCCGGCTAATACGGCACCATGCGCGGGAGTTATGTTTTGTTTTTCACCTTGTTGGTAGTGGCGACATCTTTCGTGGACGATTGCACAGCTAAGCTTGCGCGTGAGTCTGTTTTTATTTGATTTGTAAGTAACGGTTCGAGTTGTAGAGTTGGATTCGCGAAATATTTGGGTCAAGCAACTGGTTTGCTTATTGGCTTCAAGGGCATTCTTAAGTTACTGTTTTGCAAGGTATTGCATAATTTTCATAGAAGCAATATATCATCTATAGAAATATTATAATATATTGAACAGATCGCTCGCTTTACTTTACTATAGTGTGGTTTTCAAAATTCTCAGCAAATATGATAGATAGATCAGGCACTTTTTATCTATTTAGTATATTTTTCTAAATGTAGGAAAATTGTAATGTATATGTGAGAATAAATAATAATTATGATTTCTTTATTCTATGTGAAATATTATTAAGTCTTCTTAAATTGAAATTTATCATATGGAAAGCAAAAACAGCAAATAAATCATAACAAAATGCAAATTGAACAACGAAACGCTAAGTGGAAAAAACGCACGCAAATATGTCTAAGAGTTTTACAATGATTTGGAAATAGTACCGGTTGTAGTCAATCGGTCGACTATCTACATTGCTGGCAGTATTACTAAAGATATTCGCGACTAGGCTCCATAAAATATGTTCCCCGTAACATGCACGGTACCATGTAAGACCTTAAAGAGCCAGAGTGAGTTGAATCCAGTCTTTTTTAGTTCTTTGAAAAGGAAAGTTGATTTCTGTTTTAGTATGTGTAGAGCTTAGTTTACCTATGCCTTTATAGTTTTTGATCTGTATCATTGCTATAGCTTAGATTTTGATCTACGATTCTGAGAGTGTGCAAGCCTAAGGATTATCAGCTTGTTTGAGTTAGTCCAACTGATTCCACCCTCAACCTTACATTCCTATACCACGAGTTCTGGTTATCGTCGTCATCCAAATACATGGATGCAATTGTTGACCTTCATCAAAAGGTTCTGCTTTGTGTTGTTACCTTCTTTTGAAAGTCCTTGAATATTGTACGGGTCGTAAAGAATAATTTTGTACGCTGGTCTGCTAGATTGAGTGGATTAGGTCAGTAGTAAAACTGCATTTCTATACTTGTCGATCTCATATTATCAGGACAGCCTCTCATGACTTTAAAGTGCTCACGATTATTATGGTGTCCAGGGAGTGTGGTTTCACAAGGTAAAGCAAGGCAAGGTTTCTTAGTGGACGAAAGTCCACTGCTGAACATAGGTCGAGATTTCAAGAGTGGGCAGTTGTAGGTTCTCGTAGGTTGCCATTCACTAAGATCCTGCAATCTTTGTCAGTTTATCTGTCCGCCTTGTCTCGATAATCCGTAAAAAATAGGTACGTAATTTTTAGTACGTCGTGTAACTTTATATTCGTTCTGCCTGAATGCATAACAAATGGATGTCCGATGTTTTGATGTCATCTAAGGGGTTATACCGTTTGCAAAGTCATCAGCCGTCATGTACGGTGAACGGCACATCACTCTACCCATTTCCGGTCAGTCCTCCTTGCTCTATTGCAAAGGAATGACATTTGGCAAGAGCGAGAGATAAGACGGAAATGGGGTAACCTGATGTGCTGTTGACTGTACCATCACTTTACGTTTTATTAACTTTTTCGGGAAAGTATAACATAAGGCTAGCTTTAATTTTCATAATTTTTTTTTTCTTTCCATCACGATCCTTTATCTAACATCTGACCTCACTAACCAGAACGTCTGAGTACTATGGATTTTAATGGATGATATTTAAACTTGAAAATTTCTTAGTACAAGACAACAACACCCAAAAACAGAACAAAGGCCAGACAGTTCAGAATTCCTTTGTATCCTTGTAATAAGCGATTTAATAGGGTCTTCATGCTGGCAACCACATTGGTGGGTATATCCCAAATGGGGTAGCCAGATTATTGCCATCATGGTGAACGGAACACACTTCTAATTTGAACCCAACGATGTAAGTTGCCGCCGTAACCAGCGTTATTCGGATAGCTTGGATTTTCCTTTGACCTCGATTTACAAGATTAACACATAATATGTAGATGTTCCGGCAAGACTTGAACTTAGACCACCCGAGTTCCGGACTGAAGATTTTAACCACTGAGGCACGACGCTTCCCACAAGTAATACGGATCAGACGGATAAGCAGAGAATTTGAAATGAACATTATTTTGTCATTCCAATGAAATCTTGATCCGACCACCGATCACCTTTATCTAAATGTTATTGGTAAATGCTTTAAATATTCCGACTTCTGACTGATTTCAAACCAAAACAAAGGCCATCATTTAATATCCACATCTGTGTGTTCGTATTTGTGTCATTAAGGTAGATTTTAACTACATAGTATAAAACTAAGTCGCTTTCTCTGTCCTATGTATGCAAAAAAATCGTATGATAACATCCCATTGCACCCGTGTAAAGCCGGGGCGGGTCGCTAGTTTTAGGGATTAAATCAACTAAGTTAGTAAATAATACTACCCGTTAGTAGGTTTGGGATATGCGATGTCTCTATATATAAAAATGGATTGCTGTTCGTTAGTCTCACTGAAACTCGGGAATGGCTAGACCGATTTGGCTAATTTTGGTTTTGAAATATTTGTAATGGTCCAGGGAAGGTTTAAAAGGTGAGTAATCATGAGAAAATGCTGGGAATATAGTAAAAATCACAATTTTAGTTTCCTCTTAGTAAACGTTACTACCTGTCACGTGATGTTTGACAACAGAACGAAGTCTGTTGGGACAGCTAGTCGCTAATAAACTAAACTGTAAAAAGTAAATAAATTAATAAAACTTCAAATTTTTTAAACAGCGTGGTCTAGCCCCAGACTAGGCAGAGCTTGAACTAAGGCATACGCGACTAATGATAGACATACATACCCAAAAAAATGGGATTCTGTTAATTTCGTAACTATGAAGTAAAACGGTTACCCATTACTAATCCTTTGCTGTCCGTCTGTCTGTATTTCATACTGATTTATCTCTGTTGCTGCTTCAACAACAAATACTAAAAATAAAAGACATTTAATGTTGTAAACGTTTTTTTTATATGTATGTATGTATATTAGCTTTCAAAATAAATAATGAAGTAAAAATAGAGTAAATAAATATTACAGGGGTTGTCTCCCCGATTTTGTGATTTTCTACTAAGGATGATGGTACGGAACCCTTCGTGCGAAAGTGTGACTCGCTCTTAGCCAGTTTTTTTGTGAATCACAATATATTAAAATGTACAAAAGAAACACCTGAGCCGGAAATCCGAGCAGGAACTAGGAAGTGGTCTAGATACTAAGCCAAAAACATATGGCATTGATGTAACCGAATCATCCAGATATGACTGACAAGGTGGAACGAAATTGAGTTGGCCTAGAGCGAATAGAACAAGGAAAGAGGGAAAAGCCCAAACCTTCAGTATAGTGGACTAGGATATTGGGTTAGACTGAAAATGAATATGACAATGATAACATTAATAAGAAGATATACAGAAACCCAGACGAGACACAATGTCATTGTGATGCCACAGGATTAACTGAGCAACAATGATTTTTATGATGCTTTTTCTTCAGTGACAAAACGTTGCATTATAAATGTGTATTCAAAATACATGAAAAAGTTTGAATAAACTACTTTTTAAAACGATCAATTCAGACAATCTTCAGTTTAAAAAACTACGGACACACGACCGATTGTGCGAGTCCATTTGGTAGCAGTCGTGCGTGTCATTTAGCTTAAAGCTCATTAACTCAAGACTTCAAAAACTTCTTCAAATCAAATTGCTCAAAACTTGAAGACCCGATCTCATTTGAACCCACTCCTGCTGAAAAGAGCTGATACTCTTAACGCTGGAGACGCTCTCATTTTAACAACTGTTTAGATCTATCACTACGAAACCTAGCACTCTATCATCACCAAACTTGACAGATAAATAGATGCAAAACATCCTCTTGCTGTCACGTTGCCAGCAAAATTAGAATACGTTCATCAAACGCTGCAGCCCAGTTCCCTCGAAGTAGGTTTACCCTACTAAAACAACTACAATCCTTCCTGCGGTGAGCCTTGGGATAATAATTTACATCTTTACCAGCCAACCTGATGCACGAACTCAAAATTCACCTTGTAGCAATAGGATTAAGGTTAAAAGTACATAACGTACACATCCGGCAGGTTGACTAATCCAATTTCACAATTTTGTTAGTGTACTATGATGTACACTCACCTTTTTGGTCCGGCTAGAATTAAAATGGACAAAATGAGTTTACATTTAAAGTGTGAGCAGATTTAGCAAAATATTAGTAGACATCATCTACGATACGGTGCACAGATAGTTGATCAACACATCTATTCAACGTCTATGGTAGGTTTTGATTTCAACAATAATAACGCTTGAAATTAGGATAAGCACTATTCAGTTAATACATCGGGAAACGGATCATTGTTCATTTTTTATGAAAAAGATGTATTTACGACCATAATTTGCTGCCGGGGATTACAAGGAAAGAATCATCGTCATCAATATTTTTAATTGAAGTAATCGATAAGACTCGTAGGGCAGAGATGAACCATGAAAGAAAATGGAGTATACACTGCCCAATGTAGGTGCCTCCACACTCCGGCCTGCTGGCTCCCACCGTACACGGACCATGTTCCCTTCACTAACCCTCTCTGGAAATGTATGAAGGAGGCCTATGTTCATCATTGGGCTGATGATGATGATGAATTCTTCACTACCATTTTCCGGTTACGCTATCAACTAAATAGTATTTAAGTTCATATTTGAGAAGCTACAATTTTCTGGCGAATGAACACAATGATAAAAGATATCCATAAACATTATCACGAATACAAAATGTTATAAGTGAGAAATAATGGTAGAACCTTGTTCCAAATTGGGCTCGTTTTAAAACAACCGAAGTTATTTAGGAGACGTTCTAAGTTTGAGGGTCACTGCAATTATAATACGTATACTCATGTATACATATGTTTTATACAAAAGCTATTTACATGTTCAAATTGTTTTATTGGTTCTCATTACATATTATTGGGGAGAGACTTGTTGAATCCGCAGGGCCCTAAGTCTACCAATTTTGAGAATGCTTCCATATTATCGTAATGCAGAGTCTCAATTGTATGGTTTTGGCCAGGGATTTAAATCGTGGTTTGACACATTCGGTCTAATACTGTGCCTTATGAAAGACCAATAATTGTCCATTGGCATCCCTTAAAACTTTCAATTAATAATAATTTAATCTATGATCGTTGCCCGGTAGTCGGAGGATCAGGAGCGATAGTGCCCGGAAAAAGTGTTCTCATCGTTTTTGTTTATAATACAACTTCGAAAAAAACTCACGCAACTGCAGTGGGATTCAAATTTGCTCGATGAAGACACATGAAGGGACATTTTGAGAATTCCTTACAACACGACTGCAACAGAGTGACTGACTGAGTGTCCATTGTGTGATTAACCCGGCGTCATGGGGGTTGGGTCTAAGATACCCGGCCGTTTTTAGAATTTCTATAATTTTTATACTATTCACCCGACATTGCTGTTTTTTCCTATAGCTGGAGTTAATAAATCACTTCACACGTTTGTGCCCTGAAATAAGTCAGAAAACGCCTGAGTTTGGAGCTATAAGTGCCGTAACCTAAAAATGGGTAATTTAGACCCATGCCTGTACTCGGTGTAACAATTTCACTCCATTTTTTCCATACAAAATGAGTTTTTTTTATATTTATATTTTATTTGTATTGGTTCTTGGTTGTTGGTTGGTTGGGTTGGTTGGTTGGTTCTTTATTGTAGTTTAAACCTTTTTTATTTAGTTTGTTAGTGCAAAAGACATATTTGAGCGGTTTTTATAGACCATATTTTATATTTTTTCAAAGTCTCGTTTCCATGATAAAAATTATATATTTCAATTTTTTTTTAGTGTCGGATAACCCTTATAACTCTAAAGTTAATGTTGGTAATAATAAAAACCTTTTCTTTCAACTGGAGACTAAAATATTTTCATATCTTACCAGGGTCAAATAGACCCAACCCCCACGTCCATGTTACAGTTTTTAACCCCCATGACGCCGGCTTAAGGTATCACTTTTCGATCACGGTGCTTAACTTGAATTTGTGTGATATTCGTAGTAAGGCCTCTAGTGGCACATGGACATAACCGTTTTTTTTCTAATTTAACCCCGTGTTTACGAAGTCGTGATCAGATAGTGAGCAAATCTCGCTCTAGACACTTTGTTAGTATACCTCTGACTATATAGTATTGAGTGCCTTGTATGTTATTTAATTTAATAAGAATATTTCAATGGTATTATTATGATGCTGCTAAAATCTTTATGTTGTTTGTTTCTTTCTAAAACAACAACGTTTTTAGATTTCTCTCATTTATGTCGTATTTTGGTAAATACTCAAAAAGCTCACAGAAAAGGTCAGCTCATTTTATAGACTACGGCAAAGGTCAAGATCTCGGTGAAAATAAAATTTTATTTGATCTCACAATATCTATACTGACATGAAAATAGGAAGAATGTAAATGCAGATAGGTATCTCAGAAGAAAATCCACATTCAGTTTTGACAGTTTTTAATTATTATTATTTTTAATAAAGATCATGCTCTGTATGTTACTTGAGTTCCTCTTAACTTTTGAGCATATTCAGATAAGGTTTCTCCCACCTTTTAGATAATCTCTTCCGAAAGATTTTCGCGTGTCTCTTTTGATCCATGCAACCTAGAATAGGTCACTTATTTAAGGCCAAATCTACAACATCATCCACTGAGATGCGTGCGTAAGCGCGTACCACAAACCATCGGATTTAACGCCCTTGTATATACCTAATTGATCACGGTTTATGCGCACACGCTGCAATGGCTGCCCTTGACTGCAGCGGACGTTGCAAAATAATATGCGACCTACAAACTCAGATGAAGAGCCACTCGTGGTGGTATCTGTCAGTCTGTTTAGTAAAAAATATATGAATCCAGGCTATCGGGTTTGATGCGTCCTTTCCATTATGACTTGAAACCGAAATAATAACAGACCGCTTGTGGAAGTTGTTCATCTCAACTTTGCATATTCTTTATCCAATTAATACATTTGTTTGTTGCAAACCTTAAACGAATAATTGATAATAAATTTCACTCACTTTGTAAATGACAACTGAGTTTTTGCTTGAAGCTATGAAAATATTTTTATTCAAACCAATACATACCGTGTCACGCAAAGGCTACTAGACTGATTGCCTCTAGAGTAAAAGTCTACCATATTGCAGAACCACGTAGTCCTGAAAAATTGGGAACCCCTTTCCTACTTCAGTTGTTTGCGGAAAATCATAATGAACTTGAACTGTCTCTAGGATCTGCACCCGTGGTAGTGGCAACTGATGTACATGTATACATATTTTAAACTAGCATCCGTAATACTACTTCTACCGTGCTACACTGCCTACCTCTGGCTTAAGTTTACTCTACCGATCCCGCCGCATTGCCTAGTTTTTTGCAAAAACTTAAAAACTTTTCCTTCATTCGAGTTTCCCTTCAATACTTTGCAAAACGTCTTTCAAGCAGGTTTATATTTAAAAGCTCTCGGGGTCTTTAATGTGCATGCGAATGGGTATCAGCATGAACATCATCAAGTGAATTTGTTCTTTTTGACATTGGCATTCAATTTACCACTTACTATTCACTATCACTAGATATGAATGTATCTCCGCATTTTTCGTCATAATAAAGACAATTAAAATTTCATTTTTTGTCAACAAAAAATGAAAAAAAATGAAATGAAAAAGTGTCCCCACCTTCAAAGGTGGGGACTTTTTATCCATTTCATATTATGAAGTGGCTTTTTGGTAAAGGGTTCATCCGTAATGTCATTTTTCTACAGAAACTCGGAAAACTTTTATTCGAGGTTCCGTCGCCCATATAAAATTATTCCCACTTTAAACTCACGAATTGTTTCTCTTCTCTGATTGAATATTCAGTATTTTGTATTACCTCTTGTCAGTTAATGACAGCACATTAATGATAGGTATTACTTCGATAGTATTAATCATTTTATTCTATTAAAAACGATCATTAGAAATGATTAATGGTTACATGTTGCATCTTTATTAATGCAGTTTTGAATCAGTATGGAAAATTCTGTGATTAGGTATATTAAAACAAATTCCAATTTGACCATGACATTTGTGATGACCTTAAGATGTCATAAAATGTATTATTAACAACTAGGTTGTATTAAACTTTACGATTCCAACCTCAAGAAAGAAATAAACGTCTAATCAACATACGCCTAAAGACAAAGGTGTACGAACAATCAGTGTATGATGACATTCATCACTTTTGAATCAGAGGGTGTGATCCTTTACTATGGGTCTCAATAAAGTTCAAGGTCACCTAACGTCCTGTGAAGAGGGCTGTGCTTGGCATTCCGCTAAGGATTTTTGTAGAACTGCAGTCGCTGTGAGGGCAAACGCAGTGTAGGGATGCGGATGACCTCATAGAGATCGCGGGATTTCGGTGAATGCAGGCTGTGTCTAACAGGTCCTTTTAGAAATTCATTGGAGAGGCCTATGCTCAGCGGTGGATGGCGTATGGATAAAATAAAACTTTAGGGGAGATTCAGATCAAAGAATGAATTTCCGTAGAAAGCAGATTTTTAATGATCACGTGTTTCCAGCTGTTCTTAAATAGCCCGTATTTCATATACGCGCTATAGATGTGGAGCGATAAATATATACAAGATGGTATTTTATTACATGTGTGACCATAAACACTGTTAAAGTTGACATTTTTCAAGCAATACATTGTTTTTGCATTCATTATTGTATGATGGTATCATAATTTAAATCTGCGTCACAATTCCCTCGATACACAACTTATTAATGAACGAGCTTAATTCTGTTTAATTATTCTCCTAGTCCAATTCCTCTAGTGAACGTGATGGAACATTGAACAATGCACATGATTTATACACCCAGCAGTAATCTTAAAAACGGTTGTATATTAGTATTAGAAATTGTAAGTTGTGTAGGCATACCGCTATTGACTACGATTTAATTAAATGAAAGAAAAATACTGAGTATCGCGCCAACAAACTAGTCAAGTTTTAGTCTGGAACAAGTAGAACACGGATTCTTGTCCATTTTACTTCGAAGCTAACTTCAAGAGATGCGCATCTCAATAAATCATTTATCCAGCATACTTTCAAAATGAAAATATTTACCGGCAATATTACTCCTTCCAGACATTTTTTTTTTAATAACATTTTTCTTTGCTTTTTCCAGCTGATTACATCGTGCCATGCAACACCACCGAAGCCGCTTGCCTCGTCAAGGCCACTAGGGATGCCATTCCGGAGTTCTCCAAGGGGATCCCAAACTTAGGAGTACCTTCTTTGGACCCCTTCGTCATTGATGATCTGCCTATACAGCTTCCAGGGATCAAGGTCACCTTTTACGATGGAAAAGCAACTGGTTTAAGAAAATGTGAGGTGTTAAATGTGGAGTGAGTAATTTTGAAAGTAAATTTTTAGAATAAAATTTCTCAGCATCCGTTTTATTTTTACAACCTTTATTAGCAACAAGCTAGTTGAAGTATTTACTTTTGATTTGATACATTGTTATTGATATTGATCTTTTTGCGGTATTATTTTAAAATTAATATTTCGGGTTCGTTACCATTAATAAGTTATACGAAGTTACCCCTTAAGTCATTCACGTGAGATTAATGATGGTTGTTGACAAAATTCCTCTAAAATTAGACATAATTGTAACTTTATGAAAATTGGTACTCATTTAAAACAGCTTATGTACTCGTGCGTAGTAGGTGCTTAAACGACGAATGCGTTTATTAAGCTGGTACATGAACTTCCTGATCTCTGATTACGCACGTAAAAACATGTCCTTAGTGACACTTGAACGACGAGGCCTTGATTAAGGCGTTAATGTGCACAATTAATACAACCCCAAGAACATTCGGACACGCAACTCTAAACATGCCAACTAACAATTCGGTTTAACATTACACCATAAAATACAATCTCCTCCAAACTTAAGGACACTCAAGCACCAATTACTTCGAGGCTTGCCACATAATAACGACGTATTCTCACGGCTGCCGTACAATGGGAGCGGTTAGGAAACCTTTTGTCAATACACGTTAAGTTCTTGCTCGGACATTAAACGAATTGTCCACATTTCCTCAAGGGTATGCGTTATATATTTCCTAGATAGCTTCATCCTTTCTGATGTCCAAACTACTTGAAAATATACTTCGGAAAAATTCTACTGGATTGGATGATAATTATTAACGATATAAATTTAAATAATTATTAAGTTGAGTTTAAAATACGGTATATAAAATAGTCTTGGCCTTTAATATGTTGTATCCTGTACTGTACAGGTTTTATCCTTGGACCAGAAAAATATAATGGAGGATAAACCATTAATAGAAATAAACTTAGGTCTTAATTTAAATGAGGGTTCTAAAAGATTAAATTAAAGTAATTTTCAAATGAATTTGGAAAAAATTACAAAGCTCTGCGGGCTTTGTGGATAGAATATAAGTAATTGCTATTAATTACCAACTTATTATTTTCTTTGTGATGATCAAAATGCCTAAGACAAAGAGAAACAATGAAAATATGAAAGGACTAAAATAATATAACAACATTTGTTCATACGTTCATATGTGCATATCATAACGGGCTTAATCAGAAAGACTGGGCGGCGAATTCTCTCGGCGAAATGCGAGGTTTGAGGAGGATTAACCTTAACGATGAACGGAACATCCAGAACCTCGCATTTCGCCGAAAAAAATCGAATCTAACATGGTAAAAGGCGGACCGCAGTACCATTCTAAAACTTTTGGAAAATGTATACAATTTCTCTCTCACTAATTTCAGGGCAATTTTGGAGAAGAATATATTCCAGTTGGAGGTGAAATGCAACATAACCATCAAAGGAAAATACACGGCAGTGGGAAGACTCCTGCTGTTCCCTATCAATGGAGAAGGAGATGCTAAAATCAAAATAGGTAATCATAATAAATACATCGCACAAATAACACAGCATAAACTCCCTACAATCTGCATACCTGCCTAAACTAAGACTCTTGCTAACTGACGAGCTGATTTTTTCTGGTATCATGTCTAATAAGGATGTTTATTCATCGAAATTGTAACACACATTCATATTTAAACTTTTCATTTGTCAATAACATTCAACTTGTTAAAATCATAAACTACGGGATTACTACCATGTCATATACCTTATTTGTTGCGAGTTAATAACGAAATATCGGAATCTCGAAACGAATAAGACAATTGGTAACAATCCTGTTGTAACGATTTAAACAAACATAAATGATAGTCACATGGATATATTACAAGTGTTTATCCTGAGTGAATCAATAAAGATCTTGCAGGTATAATAAAAATAGGATGTACACTAGAAATTCCGATCGCTAGAACTAATTATTTTTATTTGTTCTTGATGAAATATCGCATGTTCATGTATAGGTATGAGTTAAAGTCGAATGCTGTGAAAGTATATAGAACATTAATTAGCAAGTTAACAATACAGAACACAAGTATAGGATCAACGTAGTGACGCTGTTGTGGGAACTTTACTTTGCCTCGCTGTTGAGGCAATTACTAAAAAAATTTTTTTCTATAATGTGCTAAAATATACGATTAAACTACTCTTATTTATTACCTGAGTCTAATTATTGTACTTTGTGTTCAAATTACCGCAATTATTTTATTACTTTAACACATTAATTGTGTAAAACTTTGTGGAGAACATTTTGTCAAAGTTCAAAACAATAATGAAATTCCTGCTAAATTGTTTTCAGTTAACTCCATCATCAAAATGAACATCAAAACGAAATACTTCAAAGACAACGAAGGGCGGGACCACTTCGGGATCAAAAGCTACAGATACACCTTCGACTACGGGGAAAGAATATTCTATACTATCACCAACCTTTTCAAGGGAAATCCAGAATTAAGTAAGTAAATAAAAATACTTATTCCACAAGGTTCCACCGCCAAAACAGTGTTTGGAATTAAATATTTCTGCCAAATAGTCAGTAATTAAAATAGCCAATTAATCCATAGAGTTCGTCTTAAATAATCTTCAAATAGATTGGACTATCGATCTAATAATTTGGTGGTGAAATTATTAACTGATTCAATATTATCATTTGTTTATTTACTTATAAGGAACTTATATTATGGTACATACATCTTCATAATCGAAAAAGGGTTGAGAGTACGATGTGCTTGGTATGAAATTCCGCTACAGGTGACATCATGTTACCCCATTACGTTATTTTTCAAGTTATATCGAATATCAATGATTGGTATTTTTAGCAAAAGGAATTATGACAATTTAATATACAGCAAACCTTGATCACCAAATATGTAATAGACAACTGGTGAATTAGAAACATAAAACATGAAACTCAAAAAGAAAAAAAATCCTCACCTAAACAAAAATCGTTTTTTTTCCCGGTTTTTTAGCATTAATTTTGAATTACCAAAAGAAACTAACATTTACGCGGGGTTAATTATGGTAATTATAATACCTACAATAAATTAATTTCGAAAATTAAAGATATTTTCTTATAAACTACGAACTATCTATCAACTACTATCAAACTACAAACCCAATAGTTTGAAATTGAATATATCATTATATTAAATAGAAATTATGAACAGAAATATAAGTTTAATGATTTTTTTTTGGGCCTGTGTTGGTATTTATTTGGATTAATACACCAACAATTTGGAATGTTAGCTCTTAGGCAAATTCATGCGGGTAAATCAGCAACATACATATGAAACCTAAATATTTGTGAAAAATTCTAATACATACATGTAACAAAGTCCTGGTCAAAGATCTAAAGTATTGTTACAATTCCGAAAAACCACGAAACATGAATTTTGAAAACATGCGGGTAAATCATTTTAAAATAGGTATTTAGGTACTATTTAATTTTAATACAGATGCTTGCTTCTTTAAAGTAATAACATGACTGTGTGCACTGGGAAAAAAAATATGTGTGCGTTTGTCATTAGCACAACTTTTCTGTTTAAAAACCTGATTTTTTGGAAAATATTATGTTTACTTTATAACGTTACAATCCGCTAAAAAAAAGGTTTTTTTTGTCATTTTGATCGTGACTTATAGAGCAAAAGCTTCTTTATACTTTGAAATATGTACTAGAACCACGATAACCATGCACCATCACGTGCAATAAATAACAACATATTAAGGCGCGATACCAGGAAAACGGCTCTCGGGAAAACTAAAGTTTTATATAGAAAATATGAAGTGTGAGGCACGAAAAAAATCGTCATAGTAGTCAAAGAGTTGCACAATCAGCTCAAACTTCCAGTATATGGATCAACTTACTAGATTATTGTGAAAAAAAATCAGAATATCGCTAAAAACGTGCAAAACGCACTCCCGTATTTCAAAAGTTTAGGCATCATATAAACTAACAACTTACGTGTTTTAAATAACGTGTAAAGATCAGATATCAAAGAAGCATTGCCAATCAGTTGTTTTTCATTGCTTTATTTCAGTTTTGTGCAAAAAATTCCCAAACATTCCGAATTTTTGCTTGAAATCTCCATACAAATTACTATGGAGTGAGTGAAGTTTCTTTGATAGCTGTCCGCGCACCGTCGCAGCTCACTCCCCCCCATGTCCCCAAGGTGAGCGCACGTCGCTTTTGACGAAAATGACATTTATAATTACGCGGATAATTTACACGAAATAGGCGCACATAGGGTCTTTTGTTGAAAATAGTACAACTTTATTTTTTTTCCTCCGTACTGTTTGTTCATATGCATTATGCATAATTTATCAAACGTATGATTTTATCATGATTCACCATGAGAGTTATGTGGCAGGTTTATATTTATAAGTACATTTGATTAAAAGCTCTCTTGGGTTTGACAATTTCGTACTAGTTGCCATTTCATTTTCCTATTCTTTACGCAGTGACGTGCACTCACCCGGCGTCATGTGAAAGACTGACTTGCGGGACTGCGCAGACGGCTGTCAAAGAAACTTCACTCGTTCCATAGTAATTAGGATGGAGATCTCGAGCAAAAAAAATTAAAGTTTGCGTTTGCTTATACGAAACAGAAATAGTTATTGCAATAGAACATAATGACAAGTTATTCGAAATGGAAACACACTTCACACCGGAACAGCTTTTACAAATGTACCAAGCCCAAATTTGGTTGTGTATGGAGTACTTCTGCCACCTCTGGGATGGCTCTGCCAAGTATCAGCTGGATGCACTGGACTCAGTAGACCGAAGAGCCAGGAGACTGATAGGTGACGAGACGCTCCTTGGAACCAAACTCGAGTTTGGAGCATCGGCGTAGAGTTGCCTGTCTATCGGTTTTTTATAAGGTGTATTTCGGAGAGTGTGCGCAAGAACTTCATGACCTGATACCACCCTCTACTTTCTACTACCGGACCACAAGACGCCGCGAGGGCTTTCATCTCCATGTGGTCGACTTTCCAGCGGTCTGAACTAAGCGGTTGGGTGCTTCCTTTCTGGTCCGCACCGCTAAGGAGTGGAACGCCCTCCCTGCGTCTGTGTTTCCGGATACATACAACCTTGGTGTCTTCAAGGCAAGAGTGAATAGGCATTTTTTGGGTAAGCGTGGCTGGCAAGACTGAGGTCAAACGCAAACCCATTTTAAATTTTAAAAAAATGGATCAGATAGAACTTTGATATAAATATGAATTATCATATTTACGTCAGCCATGGAATAATGGCAGTGCAAGCATTTTTATCTCTAACTGGCTATTTGCACACAGCTTTTTCCTGTAGTAATTTGAATGAACTATACAGACAAACGTTCTAGAAAATATAATTAGCATCAACTATCATTTAGATAGTGAAAGCTTATGTAAAAACAGACAGAAAAACGCGGAGGGTGACTTCCTTTCATACTATGCTCTACTCGTAGATCAATTCCAGTAAGATGAAGATCACGGTGGATTCTTTATTAAATTCAGCGTAAAAAGCCTGAAATACGATGGCCTCTACAGGAGACTAAAGGTATTACTCAAGTGTTATTATCTAAAATAAATTATCCACTAAAAGTGTCTCAACTGTTGACAACTGTTAAATTCCTCGTTTTAGTTAGTAACAAGATAGCTCCCTTTAATGCTTCTTGCAGCTTTTCATTACAAGTAAGACCAATTTATTAGTGGCTTCTTCTGCATGTTACTAGAAATGGCTCCGTGTGTTTGCTATATCATATGCATTGGATGTAAGACATATTTTGTGTTGATGATGATCGAACGGATAAACCAAGTTACAACTAAATCTCGATGGAATCGTCAAGTACCAGATATAACATTGTGCAAATAACGTGGTCACGAGAATAGATTGCAAATAATAGTGTAAAAAATAATTGGCAAAACCGCTTGTTAGTATGTTTATTAAAATAACATTTTTGGTTAGTTTCTTTTGTTTGCCCTATATCCTGAAATATATTGGGTGGCGAAATAAAAATATCTTTGGTGAACGCATCAAATGATTATCATGCCGCGATTTATAATAATAATAAATAAATAAATATCCCTGGACATTATTCCACACAGCGCCATCTAGCCCCAAGTGAGCTAATTAAACTCCGTTTTTATGGGATACTAGACAACGGATAAACATACTTAAATACTTTTTCTTTTGTAAATACATACTTATTATACATAGGAAACACCCAGACCAATACAAACAGACATGTTCATGCACACAAATGTTTGTACTGTGCGGGGATCGAACCCGCGACCTTTGGTGTAGTAGCCGACTTCTAAACAATTACACCAAGACGGTCGTTCGGATTTATGCATTGCATTTATGCACGGATTGCAATGCCCAACCACTGTGTGACCATAGCTGTCACGATCGCTTTCAAATTTGACAGATTTTCTCTCCGGCCGACCCTAGTAGCGAACCTTAATGAAAAACGAATATGATACCTATGAATGATGCCACTAAATGGACTTGATTACATTTCATGATGACTGTCGTGCATCTATTCTGCGATTGACCAATGCATTGTGAATACATTGTTTGCAATCACAGCAATATGATGACTGTCGTGCATCTATTCTGCGATTGACCAATGCATTGTGAATACATTGTTTGCAATCACAGCAATATGCTGCACGATTAATTTATTCGCTGGTTAATTTTCAGGTTCTTATTTCACATTGTATTTGCTGCTTTTAGTATATCAAATTTTGAATAACTTCCTTTCAAAAAAAATGCCCCCCTAACAAGCAGGATTTGTGAAGGGAAAGGGCACAAGGTAGCAAATTTTCATTGTTCGTCAGATTATCCAGAAATTCCGTGAGTTCCCCAGGACTACATACATCTGCTTGGTCGATTTCTAAAAGGCATTCTTATAATTCGTAAAGTGGCCAGTTGTAATATTTGTTTGTACAACATCAACTATTCGTTCCCTGATTTTTGTTGTGATTTTGACTATTCGTACTGCTATTTCTTTCAAATATAAACCAGAGAGCTCAATTTGCAGCCCAAAGCCGGCATTTTTATACATTTGAAAAAAATATGAGTCCTTTTTTACATATTGGAAAAAATTAGGATAGAGTATTTTATGTTCTACTTACGAACTATACTATTTAACTAAGGGGTGTAAGGGGGCGAACCTCCATCTATCGCCCCAAGTCAACCTCACCTGCACGCGGTGCATCCTGCTGAGTAACGAACGAGGCTCTGGCGACCGACCGACGGCGGTATATCCGTCCTGAATAGGCGAGCTAAATACCACAGACCGGTGACGGGCAGCAGCGTCACCGGTGCGAGAAGCTTCGCCCTGCGATCGCCAACCCGCCTGCCCAGCGTGGCGATTATGGGCATAACCTCCTATGGAAGCACGACAAAGGCCACGGCCCCCAGTTCCCGGCAGCCCCACTATTCCTGGTTATGGTGGCGACCATGGTAACGGTGGGGCGGGGGGTGCAAAGAATCTCCGGGCTACGGGAGGCCACCACAACCAACTGACCCTGGCGACGTACAACGGACGCACGCTGCGGCTTGACTCGCATCTGGCGCAACTCGAGGTGGAACTTGGGAACATCAGGTGGCACATACTTGGGTTATGTGAAGTCCGAAGAGAGGGAGAGGACACCATAACTCTCAATTCAGGCCACCTGATGTACTTCCGAGAGGGAGACCAAAAATCCCAAGGTGGCGTTGGGTTTCTGGTTAATAAGTCCCTAGCTAACAACGTTGTGGAAATGTCCAGTGTGTCGAACAGGGTGGCGTACCTCATCATCAAGCTCACCGAGAGGTATAGCCTCAAGGTGGTGCAAGTGTACGCACCGACCTCGTCACACTCGGACGATGAGGTCGAGGATATGTTCGATGACATATCGAGAGCCCTCCACTCCACTACCAAGACCCATTTCACCGTTGTTATGGGGGACTTTAACGCTAAAGTGGGAGTACAAAATTGCAGTGAATCGGTAGTAGGATCCCATGGATATGGAAGCAGAAATCATAGGGGGCAAATGCTCGTCAATTTCCTCGAACGGGAGGGGCTCTTCTTGATGAACTCATTCTTCAAGAAGCAACCCCAAAGGAAGTGGACGTGGCAAAGCCCCGACACTATGACAAAGAATGAGATCGACTTCATCATGGCGGACAAAAAGCACATATTCAGAGACGTCTCCGTGATCAATAGGTTTAATACCGGTAGCGATCACCGACTCGTTCGAGGCTCTCTGAATATCGATTTCAGAGCTGAACGAGTCCGCTTGATGAAGGCCAGGCTCCGACCAACTCTGCTTCAAACTATCATGGGATCTGAAGCGTTCCAGTCAAATCTGGAGAACCGATTTGCTGCCGTGGAAACCACAACTGACGTTAACCAGAACCTTGAAGATGTGGTTCGAGTCCTCAGGGAAGAAGGTACGAGATTTTGTAAAATGCAGCGTAAAGGCAAGAAGTCGAAGCTTTCCGAAGAGACTTTGGGGCTAATGAAGAGACGACGGGAAAACCCACCCGTCACTTCGTCAGGGAAACGGACTCTAAACCGAGAGATTAGTACGCACGTGCGACGCGATCTCCGTTGCTCCAGTACTCTCTCTATTGAGAGAGCGATTGAGCAGAACCGGGGTTCAAAAGTGTTCGTACAATCTCTTGGAAGAAGCCACCTGACGAAGTTGACCATAGAAAGTGGAGAAGTCGTTGTCTCGAAGCCGGCAGTCCTTTCGGAAGTGGAAAACTTCTATGGCCGGTTATACGCTTCGCATGCATCTCGACCTGACCCCGGAAATGAGGACTCTAGAGCCACTCTTACACGCCACTACACCGAAGACCTGCCAGAAGTCAGCATTGACGAAATCGAGATCGCTCTTGGGCGGCTTAAAAATGGAAAAGCCCCTGGAGAGGACGGCGTAACAACAGAGCTGTTAAAAGCAGGAGGCAGACCCGTACTCAGGGAGCTCCAAAAGCTTTTTAACGCTGTCCTCTTTGAAGGGAGAACTCCAGAGGCGTGGAGTAGGAGTGTGGTCGTCCTGTTCTTCAAAAAGGGAGACAAAACCCTACTGAAGAACTATCGACCCATTTCCCTTCTAAGCCACGTCTATAAGCTGTTCTCAAGAGTGATCACGAACCGTCTTGCGCGAAGACTCGACGAATTCCAACCACCGGAACAGGCTGGGTTTCGGAGCGGATACGGCACCATAGACCACATCCACACAGTGCGGCAGATTATACAGAAAACTGAAGAATATAATCAGCCCCTGTGCCTAGCATTTGTGGACTATGAGAAGGCCTTTGACTCGATTGAAATCTAGTCTGTTCTGGAGTCCCTGCAGCGATGCCAAGTAGATTGGCGATACATCCAAGTGATGAGATGCCTTTACGAAGCAGCCACTATGTCCGTCCAAATCCAGAATCAACAAACAAGTCCTATACCGTTGCATCGAGGTGTGAGACAAGGGGATGTTATCTCCCCGAAATTGTTCTCAAATGCAATGGAGGATATGTTCAAGACGCTGAACTGGAAAGGACGTGGCATCAACATCAATGGCGAGTACATCTCTCACTTGCGATTTGCTGACGACATCGTCATCGTGGCAGAAACGCTGCAGGACCTACAACAGATGCTGAATGACCTGGCTGACTCTTCTGTGCGCATCGGTCTACGGATGAACTTGGACAAAACCAAGGTCATGTTCAATGAACATGTACTACCGGAACCGATTGCGATACAAGGCGCCGTTCTCGAAGTTGTTCAAAAATATGTATACCTCGGGCAGACATTGCAGTTAGGTAGAAACAACTTCGAGGACGAGGTGAACAGAAGAATTCAGTTGGGTTGGGCAGCGTTTGGGAAGCTACGTCGAGTCTTCACATCGTCGATCCCACAGTGCCTAAAGACAAAAGTCTTCAATCAGTGCGTCCTACCCGTCATGACATACGGAGCCGAAACGTGGACACTAACGGCACGGCTGGTCCACAAATTTAAAGTCACTCAGCGGGCTATGGAGAGGGCTATGCTCGGCGTTTCTCTGCGAGATCAAATCAGAAATGAGGTGATACGGCAGAGAACCAAGGTTATCGACATAGCCCACCGGATTAGCAAGCTGAAGTGGCAGTGGGCTGGCCATGTTAGCCGTAGAACCGACAACCGTTGGAGTAAACGTGTTCTTGAGTGGAGACCGCGTCTCGGCAAGCGTAGTGTAGGACGTCCTCAGGCAAGGTGGAGTGATGATCTGCGCAGGATGGCTGGCAGGAGCTGGATGCGAGCAGCCGAAGATCGAGTACAGTGGCGTGCAAAAGGAGAGGCCTATGTTCAGCAGTGGACTACAACAGGCTGATGATGATGATGATTACGAACTATACTATTGGATATTTAACAAATTTAGTTAAATATTCAATAGTATTTTTTAAGAGTAACAATTGTTTACTTGCTTTAGTTTGAATATTTAACAAATAAAAATAATTTTGAAGAAAAAGGCCCTGATGTGTGTATGTTTGTTTTACAAACTATGAACTTTTAATCTCTATTAAAATAATGTATAACCACAAAATAATTTAAATAGCAACCTTCAACAAAAATCCATTTTATACCTTTCGGACTACTAACTTTTGGACTTTTGGTTATAAGAGTATCTAAGTATGAGATTGATTTAATTTTAAAGTAAACAGCAATTAATGCTAAACAATTTCCAGCTGTTGCATTTCACCACTGCCATATTGATTCACATGAACCGGTTTTAGTAACCGTATACCTTATACCGCTGGCCGCTGCATTTTACCTAACCCAAACTGGTTGCGGCTCTGAGCCAACCTGACCTGCGCACGCGTGGATTACGCAACAACCGTTGACCATGACATTTGTTTACCGGCTTAATATGTAAACATTGCCCAAGATGCATCCCCGCAATTATTATTTATGAGTTAAAACATTTGTTTTTGGTTTCTATGTGTGAATTGCCCTTTAATATTTTGCAACTTTTTCAATGTCTATTGCGAAATCTGATGGTTGAATGAATCTATCTATTCAAAAACTACTGCGACTGTGTCTTCCAGAAAGTTTTTTTATTACATGATACAATAATTATTGCGATTGGGCCGAACAAGCAAAATAATATCCGCTTTAGTTAAAAACCCAAAATGGAGGTCTCCGAAACTCTATCTTATTTTTATTCTATTTTTTTTGTCAGTGGAGACTTGTAGTTAATAAACTATAGCGTGTATGACACCTAGTTCTAAATGGTGTACCGTGGTATTTGTTTGCATCTCAATGATAATGAAAAAATGCATCATGATTCCTCGATTACTCCTTACAACAAATTTAAAAAATTTGGTGGATAATATAATTTTGCATAGGAAAAATTGCGAGTATTTATCAGCACCTTTAACTAAAACCGATTCCCCCTTACTTTCCAGGTAACACGGTCTTGCAATTCCTCAACGAGAACTGGCGGATCGTGACCGAAGAATTTGGACAGCCCGTGGTAGACTACGCCATCAACGTCACCATCTCCACAGCTAGGAAGTTCTTCGACGCTGTTCCATATGATGAGCTTTTGCATGTACCCATACCGAACTATACACCTTAAACAAGCTGTATCTATAAGTACAATAGGGTCATTGTATAGTGACGTAACCTCATTTGTTTCATTGTGGTTATATTTGTTGTTAACAGGCTTTGAAGCTATACTTTTATTTTTAGCTTTATGAATTTAGTTACCAGTTGCCTTTGTTGCTACCGTAAACTTTAGTTGGCTAGGTAACTGGAATCTCAACGGTACCTGTAGTATTTTAAGAATTATAGTTATCACTGTAAATGAATCATCGTTATAGCTGGCATATAACTTGATCCCCATCACATTTAAGGCTCAGTTGAATTGAAGGATAACCTTAAATTTAATTAGAGTAAGTGTATATAGTAATTGTGCGTCCCACCATATTTATTAAGATATATTATTTACGAAAAACTGTGATCACTGTATAAACAAATCTTCAAGTTGGATAAATTAGATACAACAAACCAGCACTAATTTTAACAGAAAATATTAAAGTTTTGTATGTGACGAAATATAGCTGTGCAATCGATATTTACATGGATGACAGAGATTTTAAAAACAATTTAAAATATACTTACTCTTAAGTTCAGTAACAACATATTATTATTATTATGTAGTTAAGCAATTCAAATTTATGTTTAGTTGGTTAGAGTTTTAAATATATTTATGTGTCACAGATCAACTTATGTAACAGGATAAAGAAGAACCACAACTAATACCATACATTTTTTTTTCCAAAGACAATGATTCCCTAAAAAATGCATCATGTCATTGTATTTCTACATGATCATTTTAAGTCGGTTTTTTATCAGTTGATATCCTTTTTCTAAAATCATATTTTGTAAAAACAAAGGTACACAATTCTACCAAAACAAATACATATTTATAATAAGGTAATTGAGTATTTTAATGGTATACGGTTCATCCGCTTTTCGACCGTAATGACAAAATATTTTAGGACTATTTTCCTCTGGTTGTAACTACTTCGTACATTTTCGGTCCGTTGTAAGCCGCTGCTTGATATGTAGAGACATTTCCTAGGATGTGTGACGTCACAATTCCTGGTTTTAGGTGACAACCAATTTGGAGTTCGTGATTAAGAAGTTACTACTACACCAGAGTTGGGTCTGATTCCCACCCAGTACAAACATTTATGCGCATGAATATGACATGTCTCTATGTACCAGTCTGGATGTTTCCTATGTAGAATCGCGGAATGAAAAGGTTGACTAGTTTTCAAACACATTCATTTACGCGTGTCAAGCACATGATACCTTTTTAAACTGTGTAACGGGCTAGAGTATGCCGAAAAGTATGCTTTATTGTCTGACAATAAAACTAAAATTGGATTAGACGTATGTTCCTTCACGATTGACAGGAACCAACTGATCTTGTCAATGTCATCATTGAACAAGCAAAAACAGATCTTAGGGTGGTCAACCCTTTCATTCCCCGACTGTACATGATTTACTTCTCACGGAGCAAGATTTTCTTAGTTTGGTGCGTGCTGATATTAGTTAGATCCTGTCACCTCGAGCGATTGGTCCATCTGGCTGGAGGGTGCCCTACACTGCGTTCGATACACTGACGATGCATATTGAAAATCCACTACCGACCACCACTGGACATTATTCCACACACTTGGTCGTACGATCCGTGGTTTTCACTCAAGGACACGTCTGCTCCAAGGCTCATGACCATGTCCAGACCACTGCCACTTCAACTTGTTGATTCTGCGAGATATGTCGTCGAGTCTATACTATAGCCTGTTTTTTGAGTTGTCTGTATTACCTCTTCTGTATTTAGCTAATTCAACTAATTGCTAGTCATTTTCCGTAACAGAAATGTTTTCACAGTAATAAGAAATGTGATAATTCAATAACCTCGTATTTGGAGTGAGTCGTTTGCCCAGCAGTGGGACGTTAAAGCTAATAATAAGTTTTTAGTTTCTTTCACCTTCGGTTGCAACTTTATGTTTAAATCTCTGAAACACGAAGTTGGCTACAACTATTTCAACAACTGCAACCGCACTCGAAAGTTAGTAAAAACCGATATTCGATGAAATAAATAAATCATGTTTGACATTCATTTTTTACGGCACTAAAAATATCACTGAGCTTGATATCTTTTTCCGAATTTCATAAAGAGAGTCCAATAGATAGCAAATTCATTTAGCAAGATCTTATCTAGTTTTCATCTAAGTAAAACATTTTATATAATATTTAGTTGAAGGCGATACATCCAAATGCCAAACGTCGTGCTTTAATCTGTCGTAAATCCATTTAACCCTTTAAGAGCTGTGCCTAAAAAGCTACTACCTATAGGGTTCGTGAGGACTGTAGCAACTTGAATAATTAAACTCAAATTCATGCTAAATTTTGAAGCACGGAGGTGCCCGTGGCACGGAGGTGCCATTGGGGCCCTAAAGAACCCCAAGAGATAGATTAGGGTTGCAATGAGATACCAAATCTACTTAGATAAAAATAGAACAGAAAATAACATGTTTCTGATTATGATCTAGCTTTCTCACAAGTTTAGTAGCAAACGTTTCACATTCGAAATGCTGAGCTTTATTGCAGTTATTCTAAGTAATGGACCTAAACAGTATTCTAAGCTACAGCCAAAACAAAGAAAATAGCATTAAATGTCACATTATGTATTTTATGGAGTCGTAGACAGGAGCCGGAAAATTTATTGAACAAAAAGGGCGAGGTTGGTACGAAGTCGTCTGGAACATTTCGACCAATTACTTAGCATGATTATTACAACTCACCCTTTTACGCTTGAAGTAATGTCTTTTAAAATTAGCTGATGTACGCATTTTATTCCAATTCCGTACAGAAATTAGAACATTCCGAGTTGCCAGCTTTAACAAGTTCACTGCCCACATTGTCATTATAATTAATATAACAATTGAAAAAAAAATGTTTACAGATCGTATACCTATGTGGTCTGTGGACAGTGAACTAGCTTATCCTATAGTGTTGATACTATGTTTTATCACTTTACCCTTAAATAATTCATTTTAAATACTTAAAGCCACATAAAAAAATTAAAACAACATCACTTATACAATGCTCTGGTCGCAAAGAAAGTTTGTTCTTGTGTTATACTCGTAGAAACCAGAAATATAGAATTTACTACGTCAAAGCACGTCAAAGATCAAAAAACTTGTCTATTAATTTTACACTAATAAAACACAAATCTAATAACGTCGCTTTGATTAATTTAACTTGTCACGAAACAAACTAGTTTACTAATTAATAATGCAAATTATTTCAAGTACTTGAAAATTTGGTTCCGGGTTTCCTTGACCTAACGGAAAGGGCCCAAAGCCCTGACCATCATGATTTTTGAATGTCAACCTTAGCCAGCATAAAATACCAAATACCAACGTTGAATATAAGTAAAAAATATATCACTCTACATTATTCCATACAGCGCTATCTAGCCCCAAATTAAGCAATTCCATGCGTGGCATGTGGCGTTAGAATCCTGCCACGGTTCCTCCCTGCCTGTCGTAAGAAGCGACTGAAGGGGGCCTTCGCGGTCACTGGGAGTGCACACGGCGGGGCTGTGTGCCTCCATTCCAAGTGGCCCCGAGGAAGGGCGGCGGTGTAGAGTGACCTCACACCGCCGTACACATCGGCGGGTGTAGAAGGGAGGTATAACTCCTTTCAAGCTGGACTAGAGCAATGTTCCCGCGTAAAGTCCCGTACTGATACACCTATTTTAATTGACCCTTTTCACCATTTTTAAGCAATTTATTCAATCACATTGATTAAAAGCCGGTGAAAAGCTACTAACACGCCATTAAAATTTAACGCCACCGCAGCATGCCTCTGTCAGGGCAGGGCTTCATACGATTGACAATGTCTTGCCTATTTTTAAACCTAATCTATCCCACTGCTGAGCAAAGATCTCTATTTAAGATAATTCGGTAATAAATTATTGAACATACGCATACATTGCCCTCCGGCGAGCAGCGGGAAGCGCGCAAAGGTATTGTAGGCAGCAGTAGACCGACATAAGCTGATGATGAATACAAGAAAAAAAAACATAAGTATGAACATAAAAAACATTTTTTTTTCCAGTGCAGCTATGAACCTTAGCGTTGCCATAATTATAAAAGTATCTCGCAGGTGATCCAAGCTGTTGACTCGCTGGCAATAATTATTTACAAATTACTTACATAGGGTTCAAGTTCAATCTCAATAAAGTATAATCTTATGTATAATTGTCGCTTGGGCGTTAATTAAATATACTTTTCAAAGTCATTGCTATGCAAAGATCGATACTGAATGATACACCGTAATTAGTATAATATCCAGCAAATTAGGAAGTGAACGATTTTACTTATTAAAATGAAGTGTATTTATTTTCACCTTTTTATGTAAAACAAGTATAATAATAACTCTTGGCCCCGATTACGAAACGGCAGAATATCCGACTCAAATCACATTTTTCCGGTCGCATTCGGATTCCAACTATATTATGTAGATTTTTTTGGATATCCTTGTGTTATATTTAACCTTCTTTTGCTAGGGATAGTTTGGCAATGTCATGAGTAAAAAATGAAGAATGTTAAATAGTTAGGTAGGCTTCTATTTTAGGATCTAAGTCATGCTTGTTTATTGTAAAAAGTCCGAAACACCATTTTGTTACACAAAATGGTGTTCCGGACCTAGGACCCATTAAAATAAACAAAAAGAATAACTCCACTCAAAAACAGGTCCAATGGACCTCTTTACAAGCCAATATGACGGCGACTTATCAGCGTGCACCTCATTCATAAATCTTGGCATGTGCTAGTTTCGAATTTTATATTTATGCTAGGACCACAGTTTTTGAACAGAGCAATCTTACAAATCGGCTACTAGGGCGTTAAAAATGCTTGTTATCATTGAGAATCAAGTAAGTTTGTATCGATAACGTGTTACACACAGAGGTTTAGCGACTAATTAAATAGATTTCATTTTATTAAAATTAGTATAGTGGTTAGGAAGCTGGCATATACACCAAAGGTCGCGGGTTCGATCCCCAACAGAACAAAATATTCATGTGCATGAACACGTCTGCTTGTACTGATCTGTGTGTTTATATGTATAATAACTATTTTTACAAAAAACTATATTTAAGTAATAATTTAAATACTGTATGTTTCCTGAAGAATAAATAAATTATTATCCGCGGTCTAGTTACCATAGTTCAAGTTTTGGTTAGTTTTTGACGAAATGACGCGATATTCAATGATAAGTCCCACAGCTAGGCACAGGCTCTGCCTTAACTATGAGGTTGCCGCGAGCTATACTCCAATTCTACTAATTATTTTAAAAGATCATTATTTTTGAATATTAAATACCTACATTGCGAACTGTTTTTTTTGTTGTTGTTGCTTTGATAAAAGATGATACCAAATACGTTACGCTCATGCATAATTTTTGACAGTTTGCTCAAGCAACAGTGTTGCGATGTTAAAATCTAAAATTAACTAACAGTTTGTACAACGTCCACAAATGATGTTTGGTGTAGCAATGCGGAAAGGAACCATTATTTGATATGTGTGCGTACGGCGCCAGAAATCACATTTTATTTTAAACTAGCGGCCGCCCGCGACTTCGTCCGCTTAGACTTAGGTTAGGCTAATATTTCTTCCCCCTCATGAGTTCTCGCCTTGGCGTGGCGAAGGGGCTTAGTACCGGTGGTAGGGTCCAACCGCTGGGAAGCGAAGAGGACTCATTCAGGCGTGGCAGTGTGGTGGACTAGCCATCCACCCGCTGCAGCCCGCAAGGGCGACTGGCTTGCATTGCACGGCGTCCACCGAGACGGCGAAAGTGTCTGCGTACTCTAACTAAGGAAGACCATAATGAGGATTTCCACACGAAAAAAAAAGGCTAATATTTCTTTTTCAATTGTAGCATATGTGTTAAATTACCACACCACCATAAAATAACCATGCCATTTGTAATTACCATGAAAGAAAGGTTTTTATATTGGCATTGTTATTAAGCCACTCAACGTCTACTGCTGAATATTATGGTCTTCCTTAGTTAGGTCTCATGATACGAGCTTTGTTTAATCTGGGGCTAGATGGCACTGTGTCGATTGTTGTCCCATAAAAAATATTTATTTATTAAGGCCTCCTTTTTAATTTCCAGAGTGGTCAGCAGATGCAGATGGCCTATATTCACCGAAATCCTACGACCTTTATCAAGTTATCCATCCACCTTGCGGGTGGGCGTCCCACGCTTTCACTTACAAATGATGATCAACCAATCGATTTATTTCAGGTGTTGTATTTGTTATTATTTTGTTTTTTAGAGGTAAATATGTTGTTGTGATTCTTCTGATCTACTTAATCACGATTAGTACCTCCAAGAAATATTTGAAATACTGATCTCGGACTGTTTACACTTGAAACGAACCACTCGCCAACACCAGTCGCGTGCGAAGGTCTATTAACGTTTTGTACAGGCGACTGCGCTCCGAAAGTATCGTAGTAAGCAAACTGACCTTTACCGCATCAGTAATAAGGTGTTATCGTCTGTCAGATTATCAAGCATGTGCCGTAGTTGAGCGTACTATTCAGAAGCGTGCGCTTGTCGATATAAAGCAGCCGAGACGCCCGCCGGCTACAGTGGCGCAACGTTAATTGTTTAAGAAACGTGTTTTTTTCAATTTTGAAAATGGAAATTCGGTCAATCTTGTGTTGTGCTGTTTTGACACTCATGCTCTCTTCGGGGAAAGGATATGCGAAAATGGCGCGTAAGTATTAACGATCGATTGATTTTCTTAGAAAATAGAGATGAGTCTATCGATACATTACAAACTATACATTTTATTTAACAAAATAAAAATGGCATTAGCGCACTTAATGCCTAGAAGCTTTCTCTACCAGTCAACTGCAAGGAATAGCAGAGAATTTGGGAAGTTCGGTCGATGAGAATCAGTTGCTTACGTTTACAATTCACATAGCATTGTAAGAAATACGTGGGACTTGTCCTACAAGAATTGAAAAATCAGATAGGAGCTATCTTGCGGAGTAATAAACGTATTATGAATTGAATATTTTAAGTATTTATTTATATTTTGTGGAAAGCTTTTATAACCGTCTCGTAGCAGATTATAACGGTTTCAAAAGAAGGGTGTACAAATTGACAAAGGAAACATGACATAAACAGCCTATGCATTACACAGTATTATGTTTCAAATTCTGAATTTTCATGTTTTCTATTTGATAAACTCTAAAATAATATTTCTTCTCTAAGTAGGTAGTCATTGCGGTACTTAGTTGTTAAGATATGCACTAAAACGGCATGGTAAACAATAACAATTTTGTATACGAATAAGCAATTCTTCAAAGAGCACACTTTTTCGGATTAATTAATCTCTACGACTATCGAATAAAATACTCAGGAAAAAGTTTTCTTAAAATTTTCCTAGGGTTTGTACTTACCTATTCAGCCTAGTAGCGTTTGACATAACAACAGGCGAAAATAAAACTACGTTAAAAGTTATGAACAGGATTAACTTACCGAAAAAGCCCTGCTGATCAAGTTATTAAGGTTATAATCAAGAGTATCGACAATTCAACAACTATAACATCAGTCACTGATTCTTACATTGTATGTAAAGCTTAATATGTTGAAATTGCTGAGTTTTCTCAGTGAATAATTATATTCTTTAGCCGGCATTTTATCCGGTTGCATTGTCTCGCCCCAAGAAAGACGTCCAATGTATTCTCATAGGTTTTTTCAAGTCTATTGTGTACGCCTACTACTTGATTCGTCGTAATCAATAGTTATCTGAAAGATGGATAGGATCTGAAAGATGGACAGGATCTGAAAACAGAAAAAAGACATTAAATTCATCTTGGCATCAGACGGGTATCGAACCCGTAATCTTTCGCATACCTGTGGACTGCACTAACCACTGTGCTACCGATTGTGTTCGATTCCCGCCTGATGCTAAGATTAACGAATGTCTCTTCCTGGTTTCCAGATCTTTAGGATACTGCATGAAAAATGCAAAAAATAATAATAACCATAGATGGAGAGGAGCCTGCATCCACCAAAATACAGCAGAACGTCAGAACATCCGTTTGGTCTCAGTGTCTTACGCTGATTTTGATATAAGCCATTTGTTTCGATTAGATGACTCAAATAGCCATCATTTGTGACTAACATTTTTAAGAGCTCAAATAGCCACTATTTCATATTTTTAGGGTTCCGTACCTCAAAAGGAAAAAACGGAACCCTTATAGGATCACTTTGTTGTCCGTCTGTCCGTCCGTCCGTCCGTACCTTACTACCCATTTCCTCATAAACGCGTTAAGGTATTGAATTAAAATTCATACCAAATACTCAGGTCTATAATACTTTTAAGCTGTAACAAAATCAAACTTCTATGTCAACGCAATCAAAAGAAACAGCAATTTAAGCTGCATATTTGGAACTCGCAAGTACTCGCAAGGGAATCAAAACCTAAAGGGTACTTCCAGTCGACCTAGAATCTTGAAATTTGGCATGAAGCAACGTTTTATAGCACACATAAAGGAAAAATTCCGAAAACCTGAAATTTTTAGTTACATTACAAAATATATATTTATTTTTTAATAAATATAAACTTTCCTGGCTGTCAGGTATAATATACCAGAGAAATTCGTCCGGTCTGTTAATGGTCTCGGTAGCATAATTGGTAGTGCAGTCGCCCGGCTTGCGAAGATGCGGGTTCGAGTCCCGCCTGATGCCAAGACCGAATGCCTTTTTCTGGTTTTCCTATCTTTAAATATAAACTTATTACTTTTTTCCTCATGAACGCGTAGAGCTATCAAGTTGAAATTCATATCAAATACTTAGATCTAATTGCCTTTAACCCGTGAAAAAAAAAAAGTTATGACTCGATTGTCGTAATGAACGAACTTTGTAAACCTTGCAGGTTTGTACGGAACCCTACGGTGCGCGAGTCCGACTCGCACTTGGCCGGTTTTTTTACTTCAAAAGCTATCAGGTCACTGTGCTATGTCCGTTGCCATTTCAATATTTGTACGTATACGTGACTTTCGGTCTTCTATGAATCTATTAAAAACCTGCGACTCGATCTGTTGGTGTTTTTGCACCTCATCAACTTCCGAAACCTTGTAACCCTATCAAGTTCTAGAAAATACAATAATTTATCCAACTAGCGTGATATTTTAATAATCAAACGTAACTACTGTGTTGTGGTTAGAGTAAATTACCGACGACATTGTGTCAAAGTGTTATGCATGTTACAGCAATAGCCAGTACTTACTACAATTATTAAGATACAGGAAAAGTAAGATGTAACTACAATGATGTAGGAAACACAATGTTACTAACTATATGTAGGATAGCCGATTTGATGATCCTACTTAAGATCATTCACTATAAAATAAAAGATCCGCATCTTTTAGAGCAATGGTTGTTCTTCGCAGATATCCCTGTTTTCAGGTGCGCAGGTTGTTTGGTGTACCACGATACACGAACAACTTGGATATACATTATCCCGTTGCAACGATTTGTAATGAATACAACAGCATTGTGCATGTGATACCCAACACCGACATATTTATTATTATTGTTTGTTCCGATTTAAGTTTTTTGATACACAAAAGGGCCTGTCCATCCGTCAGTATGTCTCTAAAACTGCCCTCAGAATCAACCTTCCTCAACACCCGCCCACTAAACCGCATCGTCATTGGGTCATTGACCAACCTCTGCCTTGACATGACCTTGAACGATAGCAATGTTACAAGTAACGATGAACCTGACTTTTTTCACTTGTATTGTATTGTGAAGAATAAAATATTGTTGATTTCGATACTTGAAGCTTTCAAAGTTCCGCCCCCGGGCATGCGAAACACGTTACTCCCAATGTGTGTTTTTTTTATTCAACCTGATGTATTGTCCACTGCTGAGCAAAGGTCTCCCCAAAGCTCTCCAACTATGCCTGTTATGAGCCAATATTTGCCATTCGCTGGAGTGATGGCTCAAGTCGTCACACCATCGTTTACGGGGCCTTCCTGGATTTATCTATCTGGTTGGATCTATTTTCCACTTCAAAATGGCAGTGTTTTCCCCCATGTCTCGTCTTCCGATTTTTGACCGGATGGTGGTGTTCCTGATCCTATCCATCAGCTTGACACTTAATACACTCCGTCCCATCGCTCTTTGGCAAACTTTGAGCTCGGACTTTTGATTCTCAGTGAGCGACCAAGTTTGTGCACCGTAGGTGAGGATGTTCAGAATGTAAATGTCAAAAATAGAATAAGGCAAAACTATTCATTCAAGTAACCACAAAATAGTACGAGTAGTAAGTACACCAAAAAGTAAGATAATAATGTTTGTAAACAGAAGCTTGCTTAACATTGTTATAATATGCTAACGTTGTTCTTGATTAAGTGGTTTAAATAGAATATATAAAATTAAATCTATTATGTAGTAGACACAAGGCGACCGTGTGAACAATCGGTCCTGATTGGGAATTTAATTAATTATCTACTTATTTCAATTTTACATAAGGTCCGTAATATTTTACTGAACTTAGTTTTAGTTTTACCAACACTTAATGCTACCTTAAACTACATTAAACACTATTAATGCTACCTTATTTATTTGGGCAATGTGTTCCCGTACTAGTATTCAGTTGTTATTTACAAAAAAAACAAATATTTCAAGTTAACTAATGAAATATAATTTGAATTATCAACTAACACGTTTCGATTGTGATTCCAAATTTTAAAAAAAACATTTGATGTAAATCTAGAGTAACCAACCAATCAAAAAATACTACACTTAGGTGCACCAAATTCTCAAACGCAAATCAAAGTTGAGCATCCCTCAAAAGTACAGCTGTCTCTTTCAGTTCTATTGTTATTTAAACAATAGCGTTTTTTTAGCGTTGATTGACGTTTGTGAATTCGGGTGTAAGTCTGTAACACACAGTCCAATATACCACATCCCTGACAGAGCAGTCATTTTATTGTGTACTTACTTATGTTTTCCTAAACATCAAAAAACAGTCGTCCTTGAATTGGTTTAAACTTCCTGAAGTTTACCTAACGCTTATTTACACATAATGAACCAAAGTAAATATTTTCTTTAGACATTCCAATCAATGCACATATCTACATACGTTTTACGAACATAAAAAGTCAATAAGATAGGTAATAAGGAACACGACAAAAAATATTCGTAACTAGCGGCCACCCGCGACTTCGTCCGCGTGGACTTAAGTTTAATAAGTCGTCAGCCAAACAAACTTTCGCCTTTTTGATATTAGTAGGATGAGGAACACTAACAATGATTCTGTCTTTGAGCAGACTCTTGACTAACGACCTTCTGTACCTATGGACCATCTGTTTTGTTCCCAGCGAAGTATGGATATGTCCTAAAAATATATCACCAAATTTCTGTCGGTAGTTAGTCATCCCATTATTTGTTTTTCGTGCGTTGTCCCTGTTAAGGCCTGTGCAACCAGACTCAATAGGAAATCTTTTTTTTGTGGCAGTTTCTGTCGCATCGAAACTTACCCTAATGCTTTTATTGAAATATCAGTCAAATAAACTATGTATTTATTTCAGCTGACTACATCCACCCCTGCAATGAAACGACCAGCGCGTGTCTCATCGAAGCCACCCAGTTTGCTATACCTCACTTCGTGCAAGGCATTCCCGAGCTTGACGTGCCTACATTGGACCCTTTTGTGATCGACCAGTTGGCTATTCCCCTGAGTGGCTTGAAAGTCACCTTCTACAAGGGAAGAGTGTCTGGATTCAGGAAATGTATCGTCGATAACGTTGTGTGAGTATTATATGCAGGGGGCTTAGCCAAAGTTACATTTAGAAAACGATAGCGAAGTTAGAAGAGAACAAAATGTATGGGACTGACATAGCCGCGCTAAATCACGTGATCAATCCCATACATTTTGTTCTTTTCTAACTTCGCTATCGTTGTCTAAATGTTACTTTGGCTAAGCCCCCTGATGCCTATACTATTGCAAATCGACATAATTTAGAGTTTTAAAATGTACAATTTAAGCGGCACGGCGTCAGCAACACAGAGACATTTTGTTGATGTAGAAATTTTGACTAAATAAGTAAGCCAAGCCAATAAAAAAATATTTTCATTTGAATTTATCAAATATAACAATATTTTGCAAAAGACATTTGGTGACATTGGGCGCGATGGCGCGCATTAGAGGAGGTCCACGTCCAACAGTGGACCAACATAGGCTGATGATGATGATGATGATGATTTTTTGACATTTTATGCATGAAATGAATGGAACAGGAAGCTTTATTGTCCATTCCACTAGTAATCAAAGGATTAGTTAGTTCCATAATGATTGGTTCTGATAGCTCAGCTAGGTTTGAACTTTTTAATTTTTGCTTTGAAAAGTAACATTAGGTAGGTACTTGTAACAATTTATCGAATAACTCAATCCGATTATTATCATTCAATACAGGTAATTAATTTTAATTAATAACAATGTAGCCTAAATATTAGCTGGTAATATTGTAATGGTTATGGCAGCAGAAATCTTTTTTATTTTGAAAAGTTAATTTCAAAGATTAAGATCGAGGTTATTTCTTAAGTTCGTCTCAGTTATTTAGGCAACGCCATAAACCGGTGGTGGAGGGCCAAGTGAGCGTACACATGCGGCTGTTATTGCCCGAACTTACGCAAAACCGGTGAACGGAACGGAAAATTTGTAATGTCTACCTAGACATTATTAAAATTGAGCCTCATGTCAAGAGTTACCTTCTCATTAAATAAGTTTAAATATACTTAAGCAACAGAACTTCAGCTGTACGTTCTCGTTCCGTAACCTTGAACTCCTCTTTGGAATAATTTAGCAATGAAAAGACCGTGATCTTGAGTTGAGATACCGTTCCTGAATTCTGCTCGTATCTCTAAATTTAAAATAGATTTAACAGATTGTTTTCTGTAATCAAGGGCGGAATGCATCTCTTTTCAACTGAAGGCTATGATAAGCCGGCCGATTATACTGGTATTTCGTAGATAACTACAAAATACGAGTATTACGTTGTTCCATAAGAATGATTCATAAAAATAATGCTTAAACCTCAGCGATTTTGTGTAGGCAAATTTGGTCCCAACATTCAATTAAAACACATGTCGAATGATTTTAATATTTTTTTATTTTAGGCATGGTATTCAAATGCATTATTTTACTGCAAAAATGCAGCACTGTTGTCTTAAAATAGATTTTTATAGGTTTCATACGGTAATAAAAAATGATAATAATAATTCATCCCACTAAGGGGTAGAGTTACTTACATTTGTCTATTGTAGGTACAATCAATAAAGGTATACAAAAACATTTGTTTTCTTAAAATTTATCTCATTAGTGAAATTGTTTAGACAATAATATTCATATCCAAAAATAGATTTTTAAGAGGGTCTTTTGGTACTCGTAGGTCAAGTGAAAAACAGTTAGAAGTCACTACTTCATTGTGATATTAGGTCGAGATCTAATGTCCTAATGTGAATTAGTACCGCGATACAAATTCACCTACGCCTCAATTCACAAATGCAAATATCTATGCTTATAGATAAAAATGAAAATGCAAATTATGAATATTGTGATGCAAACCTTCTTTTTTCATAACTGCAAATTATGATAGCAAAAAATGGTGGCGATGGTCATAGTCATGTCAGAAAGACCGCTAACTACCGGAGCAATACAGTACTTTTTGAATTACGTAAGTAACTTTCCTGTTTTGATGTCTATAAACACACATTACATGAATTGGAACAGGCTTTTGAGATTTTATCTGCAACTAGTTCTCCAATTTTTGTTGAAAGTCTATTTAGCTCCTCATTTTATTACAGCTCTAAAAACATTATAATTTTAATGTATAAATGAATTAATAGTTTAGAGGAAGCTTTTAAAAAATACGAAAACCAGACTATTCCGATAACAATTTTTAGATATCACTCCGAAACTACTTATATAATGGTTATACTTAGATAACAATGTTCTCTGATTTAAGTTTGTGCTTTAGAATAATACAGGGCAAGATAAATTCTATATTTTTGATAACTGAATAATAAAGGTAGTGCAACATGAAAATCTATTCTAAATCGCCAAATAGCAATTGAATATGTTTCGCAGAATGCCCTCATGTCCGTTTGGGTACAACGCGCTATATTGTCCCCCTTTTACTTATTAATTTACTAGATTTAAATAATTCACGAATAAACATGCTTGTGCAATTCGATTTTAGAGGAGGAAGGTTATTATAAGTTTCAATCTAGACTTTAGGTCAAGGCGGTCGACATTTCTGCTATTTAGCTAGATTCGGTGATCACTGAACCTAGCTAGAATATCCTTCTTAGGTTCTTAAGTGATTTCAAATTGCAAACATACTCGTAGATTTATGCTGTTTTTTATACAAACGTTAAATATTTTTTAAATTAACACATAGGTTAAATGAAAGAGCTATTTTTGTGGTGAAATACGTTTTTAAATGAAAATGTGTTGCGTATAATATTATGTATTACTTGCCGTATCATGTACAAATTATCAATGAAACTAAAAGGCTGAACATTAATTTACTACTTAAAATTAAAATACAACAAACCTTAACATTAAATTGATCGACTGATAAAAATTAAAAACATCGTCTAATAGGGCGAAGGCTTTTTAATGCTTTTAACTGGTTTGGTTCCGGTAATTAGGTTTTAATACTTAAAAATAAACAATTCCTTACTTAATAAAAGGTCATATTATGGAAATCACGATCGTCATTAATTGTGGAACGAAGCACATTATTTTTAAACTCGAATAAAATGTAGGTTTAATTATTTTAAAATGCTGATACGAGAATAGCTTTTTGTATATAATCGCTCTTTGTACTTATTACGATATTGTAAAAATAATCTACATATTGATTTTGAAGACATTAACATTTTTGGAAATGGAATACTTACATTATAACAATACTTACAGCCGCACTCAGAGACGTTCATTAATTTAGTCCTAATGCTCACTTAACTAATTATCATTAAATCCTTTAATGAACGGTGTCTCCTAGAGTCGAAATTTGATCGTCCGTTAGTTAATGACAGCTTGAAGGATACATATTATGGCGGTGCTAGTTTAATGTGTCGATTGTTTATCGATGTTGTGTTGTGTAGCCATATTTAAAATCAATTTATAGAAAACCATCAAGAAATTGAGTTTTCTGCATTGGAAACCATAAGATGAAGTTATATGAATAAGAAAAGGAAGTTTGTATTAAATTTTTACACATGGATTGGCGGAAATAAAATGTTTTTTTTTTTAAAAATCAATTGAGATTTGTTCTACGGCAACTTATACATTATAAAAGAAAAAAAACTTGCGTCACTTGCCACAGTTTGTTTTGTTTGGTGTCAAGTGCGGGAAAAGTCCTTTGTTGTGTTAACCGTTTTGTTGTATTAATCGTGATTGTTTTAATTGAAATGGTAAGTTGGTGACAAATTCAGAAAATATTTAAGTTTAGTGAAATACTTTAAAAACCTACTTACTTAGTAGTAGTTTATTTCACTTCAGGATCTTCAAGAAAAAATACCTCGCAAAAGAGTTGCAAATTTTACTGCTGATGAAAAGGCCCTACTAGCTCAGTTGGTTAAGAAGCGGCCTATTGTTGAATCAAAGTTAACGGAACGTTTATGAATGCATTGAATAAACTCTTAAACTATTAAACAATTCTTTTCTCTTCCTATATACTTCTGAAGTGTTTCCGCCAGGACTTCTTATTTTAATATGGGTGCAATCAAAACAGGAAAAATCACTCCTGGAAAATGTCCAATCTCATAAAATGACTGTCTGTAACCAAAATACATTTACATACCGAAGTTAATTATTAATCCCTGTTTATACTTAGTTGATAAAATTAAATGGATTGGAACTCATGGATTTGACACACATAATAATATAAGGAAGTATATAACAATTAAAAACATCCTTCACTGTGTTCAGTCCTTCTACTGTGGTTGGAAACTTTACAAAATCCTTCATTTTACTTGCAATCAAGGACGAGACTCTAGAAACTATTCTTGAGACTGACTGCCGACAGATATTCATGACATCTCCTTCAAGTTTCTAAGAAAAAATGCAACCAAGAAATATTAGCAAATAACCTTGCTATCCTCAAACACGTGTCGGAAACCGACCTGGAAACTACCTGTAGCGTAGTACCGCAATTTTATCAAAATCATTATTTCGGGTGCAAACGGTGATTCTCTTCTTGTACGTTTTTTTACATCTGGCTCTATCAGAGGTACTATAAAATTTCTAACAACATCCGGTGTAAACCTATACCGAGCGTAAAATTCTTGAACAGAGTGTTCTGTAAAAGGATCTGAATAATCACGGAGATATCTTCTTGGTGCCACTTCCCTAAATCTTCTAGCATTGTTTACGAAATCGGTAAAGTCCAGCAGGCTTGACACTTTGCTCTAGGAACCATTAACAAAATTTATTGATAAAGAAGGAAAGTTGAACATATAACCTCAAAAATATACGTCAAAATCAACCATTAAAAGTTAAGTGAAGATTTTTCATCCCTTAACTTTAATTGTCATTAAGCAACGCTAATGAGCCGTTAAGTGACTCTGAGAGTGAGCTTACTTAAATCTATACTAAGGAAGGGCTTAAGTAACCATTAAACGTCTCTGAGTGCGGCGGTAGTAGTCATAACCTTATGCCCGCTTCTCAAAAATGTAGGCATCTAACGTTCAAATTGACGGGCTCATGTCATGTCATTTCACATTTCGCTTGGTTCAAATGTCACTCAGCCACATGATTGTCTTTGTAAGTTGTAAGTATACTTCGATGCAGAGTCACTGACACTTACAAAAAAGAAGACGTTAACGTTAACAAAGCAACTGTCAGTCGGAAGTGACACAACAATAATCCATAAAGACAATACAATTAGTGTACTATCTAAATATCTTCATCCTTGACAGGAACAGAAGTAACCGTGAATAATATGTAACGCTCTTACGGCAAAAGAAACAATAGTGTGATGTCTACAAAAAGTTACACTTTGCTCTCATAGGTTCAAATACTTATTGATTAGTTCACGTAGAGTATTGATAAGCGTTACGAAGACGTAGTAATTTACGCATCATTTAATTCAACAATAATAATGTATAATATCTGTGTAGGTATGAGCGTCTTGAAATTATCTATATCTTTACTTATAATAAATCTGTAGAGAGGCCAATTCTGTACATGAAATATATTAAAAAATAACTATGAATGGCTGATTCGGGATCGCTACTGATGCCAAAAATGCAATAAGTAAAATTTTTGTCTGTCTGTCTGTCTGTCTGTCTGTCTGTCTTTCTGTCTGTCTGTCTGTCTGCTGTATATTCGAAACAAAAAACTACTCAACGGATTTTAACGTTATTATTCTTCATACTCTTGGGCAGGTTAAAGTATACTTTTAGGAGCAGAGCAGTGGAGGGTAATATTGGGAAAACGGGAAAAGTTACTCCATTTTTTACACGTAAAAACTACTTGATTGATTTGAATGAAACTCTACAGTAATATAGCTTATGCATCTGAATAAGACATAGGTTACAATTTATAAAGATATATCACTTTTTTAAAACTCCAGTCCACGCGGACGAAGTCGCAGGCGGCCGCTAGTAATAACTTAATTTCAAATTAATTCTGCTTTAGCCCGACTGACCATCCAAATCTTTCCTGTGTATTTTAGATGTAATCCAGTTTCATTACATCACTGCTTAGGGCAGCAATCGATAACTCTTTAAATAAATATATTTACAGAATATGATTACCTTCGGTAAAGATGAAATTAAAGTTTGGAATATTTTTCTCTGTTATTTAGCGTATCACATTTAAATGCGAAAGTTTGTATGTGTATCGCAATATTTTACGTTGGCCACTTTTCACTACATCAGTAGTGAAAGTTCTTCTCATTTCATTTGAAGCATGGGGACACTACGAAAATTAATTTTAACGGATCTCCTACGAAAGTTCATTAAAAAGGGTTTTTAACCCGTTTTACTATTACTTTTTACCACTATTGTTTTAATTCTAATAGCTTAGTCATAAATCATTATGGAAGCAAGTTAAGGTCATAAGAAGGAAAATGCATCCGTAATGTAATTTATCCATGTCAGGGTTTATTTAGTTTCTAAGGCTTATTAATAGGCTCATTAAAAAAAATTAAAATTTCATTACTTGTTGAACTATTTTGACTTAACTTCAAATAATATAAATGTGTCTCGAGTGTCACAATGTTGATTTCTAGGTCTTTTTGAAGAGCCTAGGCGAGGCCTCTGTCTAGAAACTGAATAGTAATGAGACCAAAGTAAACATTTAGGCAAAATTTTGCTCATATACCCAAGCATAGCCCTAAATTCAAAATTGCCTTCAAACATTGCCTTCGTGCAAAATGTTTATAAAACTGAAAGTGCCAGCATTTTTTTGGGAAGGTTTAGCTTAGATCAGTTATAATGAATTTGGGTGTAAAACAGTTATCTGGTTAGTTGTACTAGAAGTAACAGAAGGTTTTTCCTAAATTCCTCAGATCGTTACTGGAGAAACGCTACTTTGGGTTGGAGTTCCACTGCAACCTGACTATCAAAGGGCAGTACACCGCCAATGGCAGGATATTGCTGTTCCCAATCAACGGAGAAGGAGACGCCAAAGTCAAACTGAGTACGTATTTTATAACCACATTATTAATAATAATTTTTTATATTTAGATTTTGTAGTTGACTTAGCCTAGCGCAGCACTGGGTTTTTTCTGTAAAATGAAAAAAAAAACTATGGTATTAATAATGTAAGAAAGTAAACAAAATGCAGCTGACATGCTGGCAGTTTCAAATGTTCAGAGTAGTTTTTAGACGTTAAAGTTTACTCGTGCATGAGCTGTTAAGTCCTGGAATATTTCACAACTTAATTGTTTGATTTTAAATGGCTCTTTGTTACATAACAAAACAAAGAGGACATAATCAATAATAGATAGGTAACTTTAAATAAGGGAGGAAATATTGGTTTGGGTCACTCAAAGCACTTGTATTGAATGATAATTTATAATAAGAAAGACGTAGATAGGTTACTTGTGCTAAAAAAGTGGCACCCGAAATCAGAACTTCGAACACCTGAGCAAAGCATTGAAAGTTTGAGACGACACTGCGCAACATGTAACTGTCGCGTTACGTTTAAAAAAACATACTATCTTGTACACACGGTCAAATAAGTACGTACGCCAGGGGACAATTTTCGACTTCGCAGCAGTACTGACATAACGCATCTACCTCTTTTAAATATCATTGCTTGTATTATATTTAAATTGTTTACTTTTACAGCTAATTTGCGGATGAAAGTGGACATAAACACAAAATACGTGAAAGACAAAAACGGCCTCAACCATTTCGGTCTGAAGAATTACAAGTACTCCTTTGATTACGGCGATCGAGTGTCGTTCGACCTAAAGAACCTCTTCAAAGGCAGCAAGGAGCTCAGTGAGTATTTTTAGAATCATTTCATGTTTAATTTTTATTCTGACAGCTTTACGATTTTTTTGTGTGGGTAGAAGTGTTTCTTTTCTTACAACATTACATTATCAGACTTATAAGCTGCATCTTTTATTTCTACTGATATGCTGATTCGAGGATTAACATTAAACAAATCTAGCAAATACCTACCTAGTTTTGGCTATCGCCAATTTTATCCAAAAAATATGATTTAATTCTATTCCTAAGTGCTGGTTGTAGCTGCATAATCCAATTCACCCTTATTAATTCTTCAAATCGTTCTGCCACATTAAATTCTCTTATTTGCTTGGCTAACCCCCGAATTCACAAACGTCAATCAACGCTTAGCACGCGCTCACGCCCATGCTGTCCTGTAAAATGTCAATAGGACTGAAATGGACTTCTGAGAGATGCTCAACGTTCGATCGATCGATCTAAATAAATATTACGTTTTTAATAGTTTTTGTACTTCATTCCTATAGCGATATTTTTCAACCATGGCAGTGTATTAAAAAAATAAAATAATACTGTGAATATCTTAAGTTGTATGCAAATAAATAAGACCTAAATATATTAATAGAAGGAAGGATACTGGGAATCCTAACAAGTATTGCAAAAGTAAGTTAAAACGGCCCAAACGTGTCATGGTCAACGACAACAATGGTTTGACCAGCGGAAAATGGATAATGAGGCTTCATTCAGAAGATAATTTAATTAGTAGGATATCCTTACTTATTAACAATTATGCCAAAATTAGCAACAACGTAGGACAAACGGCTATAGCTACTCAATTACTAGTTTTGTCCAAATATGCAGGTAGGACAGCTAAATTAACACTATGTGTACACCACACTTAATAATTGTTCAAGCTTATTTAAGTATAGAGTTTCATTCAATGTGTGACAGTGATTAATTTGACTAAGTAGGTGGTGTAATTATTATCTAGTTGTGTATGTACATGCTGTGCCTCTTGTTGCTTTACTTGTTCTTTTGAGGCTTGAGGGAAAAAAACACACAGATTGGATTATCTACGAGTAGTAACTAATACTGAAGAATGAACATGTTCTTTTGCTAAAATTTCTAAAAATTAAATTCATTAACAGGCCAAAATCTTAACTTTTTGCTAATTAATCTCACAAAATAATTTAAATTTACTGTAACACTCCCACATCTTACGAGTATCCTTTCGCAAATAGCCCTGGCCGTTACTTCACTTGCCTTGCTAAATTGTATGAACTATGTCGATGCCCTTGGTTTCTTTTCATCTGAAAGGGTATTTAGTGTAATGTAAATGATCACATTGCAATTCAACGTTTGGTGATGAGATCAAGGATCTCACTACCAACTCCATCTAGCATTTATCAAAAATTAAAATGACGAAATCATCTGCACAATTATCTGAAATGGAAAGTGATGTTGAAACGCGAAAATATAAACTTCTTGACCCCTTTTTCTTCGAACTCATGATATCATCTAAATGAGCATTTGTGAAACTACTGAGAAAAACGGATAAGCTTAATTAACAATAGTACTTATCAGAACGCTAAGTTCCGTTATCCGCAGGAAGTAACTCATATCGAATGCGAACTCGTGTTATGTGTGGTTACGTAAAACGGAACTACTTAAAACGGAACGTGCACGTGATATGCTGGGAAAATAAAAAAAATGTTAATAACAATGTTTGAAAAATCTTTGGACGTTCCTTTAATGAATGATTTTGGTTTTATAAATATCATTTGATTGATACGTGTGGCGTAACCATACTCAAATACAACAAGCTGCAGCTGTAGATGTTGACATAATTTTATTATTCCAGTTGATACGAAAAATCCAGGATCGACATTGAACCAAAAAGTCATAGACATACCTAGTGATTTGCAAAATCCTAACTCAAAATAAAATCTAAATTTTCCAGGTGACACAGTACTAGCGTTCCTGAACGAAAACTGGAAGACAGTGGCTGAAGAGTTTGGCAAGCCAATCGTTGACTACGCAGTCGACTTGGCCGTCAGGACTATTGAAAAGTTCTTCTCCGCGGTACCGTACGAAGAGCTGGTGAATGTTCCAATACCTGAATAATAGTACTATTAAGCGTTAAGTCTATTTTAAGATTAATTGACTGTGTTAAGAATACGACTACCATAATGTACTTTATGCGCCAAAATATACTACAGCATAACGTAGATTTTGCTCAAACTCAAAAATTTTGTCTTAGGAGATTTTTCACCATTTGCTCAACTGCTCAGTTACTCAGAAATTATGTTTTTGGCAGACATGAAATAATGTTATATCAGGTTCTCCCTGCGTTTTATGCAAATCTGGCTGACCTGGTCCCAGCATGTCACTTGAACTTGACTGTGATTGATGTTTGTATAAAACGGACCGAGTTTTTTACCTTCTCTGCAAGACCTTGGATCCAAATTAAAGAAGTAAGTTATCAGTAAATATTTACCCCCTTATTCATAAAAACTTAAACAGCTCTTATAGGACACGATAACTTTTGTATCGCTTTGTCACTGTCATTCTTGTTGCTGCCGCCATTTGCGAGTAAGTGACAGAACACGTCAATAGCTTAACTGGTTCAATGCCACAGCACGCACCGGTGCGTTTTAACAATTAATTTTCTATTGTAATTTTTGATTGGCAGCGAATGGGTTAAACAATGCGTTAGCGTTACGTTTGTTTTTATGAATAAGGGGGATAGTCTACCTTGTGGGTTAGAAGATTTGTGGTTAATTGGTATACAGCAAAAAGAGATTGACGTTTCCTGTTTCATGACACATGACATAACAGTCAAGTTTCCTATTCCTATTAGTCTGCTGGAAAAAAAAAGTTCTGTACCTACTTTTTTGTCCTGAATTGAACCTAAAAGTGAATCAATTTGGCATCTTTAACACGTCTTCATGACAGAGTTACTCGTAGCATCTGTGTTACCTCTTCAGTGCCTGATTAACTGTGGGGTAGCTGTTATGTATTACATGCCTGAGTATTAAATGATATTTTTGAGAGGTGCAGGATACTTAAATAGGATACCAACGATTTGAACTTAAATTTTACTGTATTGGTGTTGATAGGTACTGAGGGTGTAATTAATCGTAAGTGTGTGTGTATATTTAGCAATAATTACGTTAACCAAATATTGTGAATTAAAGGAGGAAAGAAATAAAATTTTGTATTCGTAACTACGTATGGAAAAATAATCTAAGGGGTAAGTTGAATCATTTAACTTATACGATACTATTGTTATTGGAACCCAAACCTACAAATAGCAGTCAAGTGGATAACGTCAATATGATTGTCAAAAAGCGATGGTTCAACCCACCCTTTATGTTGTAGAAATACTTCTTCTAGCTAAAGCAATAGGAGCAATAATGTACATAAATACTTTAAAGGATATCCCACCTTTCTGATATAAGTTCAATACCTGGATCTTTTAATTCAACTTTCATGCGTAGTGCATTACTTCTCATAATGTATAAATACTATTTAAGGTGTGAAATTTGTTTAATTTTTTATTAAAGTTTTTAATGAAAAAATAAGGTTAAATTACTGTGTTTTATTTTAGCTTTCATAAAAACCTTATAAAGAAAATTTATTAGGAAGGTTAATAGCCAATGTAAAAATTATATTTAATTCGTCAAGTAGGTTTTTCACTAAATAGATCCTCAAATAATATTTAAAATACCGCGAAAAATTGTTCAAAACAACAATTGTTGTTGTTGTTTGTTGTTGTTTTTGTATTAATAAACTAATACAATAGTAAAATCGGAAAAATGATTTCGTGAGATGTCATTTTTTTAAATTCATAGAATTCATTCCATATTATTATCTCTCCCTTAAATTAAACTAGACATTTGATCGCTTTTGCCGTGTTTCTCTAAATTGTACGAGAAGGTTATTTACAATAGGTTAATTAATTTTTTGGACAAAAACGACATTTTAAGCAAGCAGCAATTCGGTTTTCGTAAAGGACGTAACACAACTTTGGCGACTTTTAATATTTTGGATCAGATTTGTACAAACATTTCCAATAGAGTACCCTGTGCCGGACTATTTATTGACCTGTCAAAGGCATTCGACTGTGTAAAACATGATGTACTCTTGAAGCAGTTAGACCATATTGGGATCAGGGGGATAGCTTTAAAATTAATTGAGTCATATATGTACAAAAGACAACAGTCCGTGGTTATTGATGCTTATGACAAGAATTCAAAGACTATAGAAAAAATTAGTTCTGTTTTTGAAACGATATCTTTGGGTGTACCCCAAGGAAGCATTCTTGGGCCCCTGTTTTTTCTTATATATATCAATGAACTGCCTTTGATTGTCAACCATTTGTGTATACTGTATGCTGATGACGCCACAATCTTTGTATCAGGAAAGGGTTTGAGTAACGTGGAGTATCAATCTGAAATTTCTAATACTTTGGACAGAGCAAAGGCTTGGTTGGCATCTATTAATCTGCAATTAAATATAAATAAAACAAAAATTATGACTTTTAAAAATTATAACAGTAATAGCAGCCCTTTAAGTATCCCAAACAGTGGAGAGATTATTGAAGAGGTGACTGATACAAACTTTCTAGGGATTACGGTGGACACACACCTTAATTGGAAAGCACATATAAATAAACTCAACAAAAGGTTATCCAGCTGTTGCTATGCATTATCCATTTTGTCAAACATAGCATCAGCGGAGGTGTCAAAGAGTGCTTATTATGGTAACGTGTATCCATTGTTGACTTATGGAGTCATTTTCTGGGGCAACTCTGTAAATGTCCAATCCACTTTTATCATGCAAAAGAAATGTGTTAGGTTTGTTTATAAAATGTGTAAAAGAGATTCACTGCGTACCATATTTAAGAAAAATAGGCTGCTTACACTAACCGGTATCTATATATTAGAAACTTGCTTATTTTTAAAAAACAACTGTGTATATTTTGACAAAAAATCATCTCATCGAAGCAATTTACGTAGTAATTATATCCACAATTTTTGTATTCCAAAATCTAATAAATGTTCTATTTTGTATAAAAGCATTTTTGTTTATGGGGTAAAAATATTTAATCATCTACCCCTTGAAATAAAAGCACTTGAAGGACATCAATTTAAGAAGAAACTTAAGACATGGCTAATTGATAAGGAATTTTATAATATCCAGGAATATTTTAATTCATAATTATTATTTTTGAAATTATGTTTAATCGAATTGTAAAGTATTTTAAAGTGTAATTGTTTTGTGTATTTTCTGATTTTATTGTTTTATTTGTTTGACACATTTGATTTTATTATTTCGTGAAGGGGGTATTGTGCATGTTATTTCTTCTCCTCGCAGCACAGCGGATATTGTACACCCAATTTTGGGTAAGCTGTCTGGACACTAAATGTATTACATCACCTTATGTACTCAGCTTTTTAACAATTGACCAAAAAATTACCACAGATTTTTCTACATGAGATCCACTAAACTAACGTTTTTATGTCTGCCAAAATCCTACAAAGCCGAAGGGATCTGCTTGTACATCTATTCATTTGTCTTTGTTGAACCAGAATCCAGTCACGCCCAAACCAAGTCTCGTCACTAAGATTACACTCTACCACAGTGACATGTTATTTTTTTACGGCGAGTAACAATAATAATGTCATTGATGTAATTTTTTGTGTTTATGATGCTTAAAATAGGTTGAGGATTCTCTTGTTTTAATAAAACATAAGAATTATCATTTAAATGATGACTAGAGAGCTGTGTGCCATTTTAACTTTGAAAATTGCTTTGACGGTTTTATATTTATCGTATATTTTAAGGGCAGCAGTGGGACATATATGGGCAGTTAATGTTCATTTTTATATTTCTTGAAAATTACCGATCTACATACAACTAACGTGGCGAGCCGAGCAGCACCATCGACACGTTTCTTAGTTATTGTATTTCGCCATATAAAAAACTTCAAAGACCACTTACATAGGCACAAAAATAGGATTTTTTGTTTTTTTTAAATTAAAATGTATATATTTTATGTGAGAGAAAAATTCGGTCGATCAATTGTGAAGGTCTCAATACCTTAAGCGAAAAAACGTTAGTTATTGTTATCTTTAAATGAAAAATCTAGTCTTGTTAATTATCATGAAACATCTCATTTACTTTCAATCGCCCAGAACATGAGCTATTAATCAAACATCATCTTCGAAGTTATTACTTCATGAAAGTACCAAAGTTGTTGGCTCGTAAAAGCGAATTTTATACCGGAAAGTTTGCTAATTTTACGCCGGTCTTATTTTAAAGCACGTTTTTATCATGGCAACGACCGGAGTGATCAGATTTACGCTTTTCACGTAGTTTTTCGCCAGTTTATTATGCAAGACAATATAAATAGAGATAGAAATACTTAAGATAAATAGGAATACAAAAAAACTGGGATCATGCAGGATTCGAAACCTGTGTCTTCCACAAATAGGGCGGCATTTTTTTTCGGAAGTTATCATCTTACGGAGTTTCCGCCCTTCGGACCTAGACACTACTGACTAAACCCCCGGTGACCTACTTCAGCGCATATCCAGAGGGTTCCTGTGATCTCTGGTCAGGAACTCTGCCGGTGGACCCTGGCGCGCTATGCCGGCATAACCAGCCCAGTATCGCTACCATGCAACCTCTTGCAGACAACCTTTGGTTGGTTTTTTTTTCGGAAGAACGAGTTAAGTATTAGCGTTAAATAAGATTTTTTAGGAGGTAAGTAAGGATGGTAATTTTCTGATAATCTTAGGATTGCGATACTTCAATGAAGAGTAATTAAGTTATAAATGAAACTGAAATTCAACAACTTCGTATTGCTTGTACTTGTTTGTTTGATATAACCTTATTTAAACTGAAACTCCAAGAACATAGTTCTGCAAGTTTCTGGATTGTAACATCTGCAAACGCATAGAGTAACACTAATGGCTCTTTCCCAAGCGAATGTAGGTAGGTACTTGCCTACTAATAGTGCAAATCCAACTGCATAATTTTCTGCGTCATTGAACACCACACGTTCCTAAAACACAGTCCCATCTTAACCACACTGACATTAAAATTGCTTATATTTTGTATTTGCTTTGATTTTTTTAAATTACTTTCGCTGGAGCAAACTGCACCTTAGATAAGATTTCAGAGGCTGATAAGTATGCCTCTAACATCACAAGTGTGAAAGATAATTATATAGAACTTTTTTACACTAAAATATTTATTTATTACTTAACGTCCTCCTCTATCCTATTTGATGTGCTCAAGAGGGTTTGTAATGAACATACCAAGTTTGTAACATCTATCACTGATAATATAGTATTAAACGCAAAGGTTTGCCACGGGTGTATTTGATTTGGGGGTATCGAATCAGCCAACCCACTAGGTACTTAAAGAAGAGATAAAAAGTAACATACAGTAACTCGTCTCTAACAGTTTGTTCTTGAAAGCCATACTTGCGGTGGGATCCTGTACTATACGGAATATACTTAGTTATTCCAAACACACTGATTAATGCTGACATTTGATTGGATTTGTGTGCCGCATTAGTTCGGTGTTGACTAAATAGTTGCTATTTTACATCAGCTTTGAACTAAATAATGAATCTCATCAAACAAGTTACAGTGGTTTCAGTGTTCAAGTGGTTTTAGAACCAAGTTGAGCAAGATTATTTAATTTAATGCTATTAACGTTTAATTCTCTAGCAATAACTATCGATAGATTTGGATGAGTCGTACCTATCCTACAAGCAACCCCTGCTAGCAGTGGGTTGGATGATTATGTCCTATGACTGGGATTGATGAATCCACATAGGTACCACTGACTAAAACCCCATGGTACTGCTGGCGAAGCTGGGTTCCCTTACAGCCCGTCGGTCCCTCTCCCCTAGCTGTTACCCCCCAATAAAAGGCGGAGGTCTCAAAAACACCTCCCCGAAGTGTACTTCCGCCGTCTTGGTGGACAACATAAACTTCGGGCCAGGGCACCTCCACACTCCAGCCAACTGTTTCCCACCGTAGGAACCTACTGGATCCACATCCGGCTGCGCACAAGGGGGACCAGCCATACTATAATGTTTCCCTGCTCCCTACTTCTTGCAAGCCCTACTGGGCCCGTAACCACGAGCCTGGCTCCCACAACGCCTGCCTGGGCTATAACACCCCCTGATGTGTAATCACCACAACAAGTGACTCAAGTCGGAAATTAGAAGACCTTGTAACAACATAGCAACCGGATTAAACAAACAAAGCGTCTTAAATCCAAAACGTTCCAATTGAAAGAGTCCCAACACTCGAAACGAACTACTAATGAAACGCCCGACCCGCGATAGCCAAGTGGCCAAGTCTATTTCCAGCCGACAACGCCGGAACAGCGCGGAACAAGTCAACACGCCCCAGTTAACACTCGTAACAAGAACTACTGAACTTGTTCGTTTAGTCGAACGTATTAATTATGTCTAGGATTGATGAACCCACATGTATACCTTGCTTACCACTGACTAAAATCCCATAGTACTGCTGGGGAAGCTGTTCTCTTACACTCATCCGAATAAAAGGCGGAGGTCTCAAAAACACCAGCCTCCCTGAAGTGTACAAGTACGTCTGCCGTCTTGGTGGACAACATAAACTTCGGGACAGGGCACTCCTTCACTCCAGCCTACTGCTACTCACCGTAGGAACCTACTGGATCCACATCCGGCTGCGCACGAGGGGACTAGCCACTAGCTCCTTCCACACGATTTTGTTTTGCAGCCCTCTACTACTTGCAAGCCCTACTTGGCCCGTAACCATGAGTCTGGCTCCCACAACGTCCACCTTAGCTATGACCCCCTGATGTGGAATCACCATAACAAGTGACTCAAGTCGGAAATTAGAAGACTTTGTAACAACACAACAACTGGATTAAACAAACAAAGCGTCTTAACTCCAAAACGTTCCAATTGAAAGAGTCCCAACACTTGAAACGAACTACTAATGAAACGCCCGACCCGCGATAGCCAAGTGGCCAAGTCTATTTCCAGCCGACAACGCCGGAACAGCGCGGAACAAGTCAACTCGGCCCAGTTAACACTCGTAACAAGAACTACTGAACTTGTTCGTTTAGTCGAACGCTTGAGTTTCTTGGCGGTGTTTTGCAGGATGCCTGAATAAGCGGCTTTGAGACCACAACCACGTAATAGAAAAAGGATACGCTCTGGTTCAAAGAATTGAGATTAGGCCCTATCGAAATGAAATAAATGTGAACTTTCGTTTAGTACCACATCCTTAAAGATCAGCTAAAATAGAAATATAGTCACCATCATCATAAAATTATCAACCGTTGAACTTACTCAACCCACTAATGACCACATATCGATTTCCAGAGATACCATTTGGTTCAGCAAAAAATCTGAAATCTCGATCAGGTAAGATAAATGTACAGAAGTGACTGCGCTGAAATACACCCCTGCCCAGATGTGTTTGATCATTGTTAAGAAAAAGACAAGCCAAATTCGGTCTTAATTGAACTTGTGCAAGTTCTAGACAAATAACAACACAACTCATTACTATGTCAACATCGATCATAACAAAGTACCACTGCTGGAAGAGCCATTAATGTTCGTAGGTAGAAGTGAGTAGACGTAGGTAGACGTGTTTGCTCATATAACGGATAATCGAATCGAAACTTTCGGATCCGCAAAAGGGGCGTTAATGTCGTAATTGAGTTTCCCACGGGCGATGATGATCAAATTGTCCTCTCGAAACCTAAGAGGGATTAAAGTTTAGGACTGTGGAGGTAATTGAAGTATGAGTTTTGAATTTCGAAAGTACTTACGTGGAAAACGTAACATATTTATGTTTTTAGAGTTCCGCACCTGTATCTCAAAAACCGTGATAGGTTGAAAGTTGAAACTTTTACAAAATATGTATTTACGTTGCCGCAATACAAGAAATAAAATCAACAGTTTTTTGGGTCAATAGTCACACCAAAATATTTTGAACCCCAAGCGAACACTTAACAGTGTTAAGTAGATTAACGACTATATTCTGTTTATGGTATTGTTGTCAGGTACAGATAATGATACACAGCTGCTCCAATTAGATAGGGTTTAGTCCGTTTTCTCGAATTACAAATATCCAACGGCCTGGCGTTTCTATCGGGAATGGCCGCCCTGCGCTCAATAAGAAAGTGTCAAAAGAAGTCCTAGATATTCTTTTACACAATATGAACAAGTAAAAACATAGAAATACTTAATAACTACCTCTAATCTCTATATAGAAAAATGGATTGCTGTTCGTTAGTCTCCCTAAAACTCGGGAATGGCTGGACCGATTTGGCTTATTTTGGTTTTGAAATATTTGTAATGGTCGAGGGAAGGTTTAAAAGGTGATTTAATCATGAGAAAATGCTGGGAATATAGTGAAAATCTCAATTTTAGTTTCCTCTTAGTAAATGTTCCCACCTGTCACGTGACACTAAATTTTGACAACAGAACGAAGTCTGTTGGGACAGCTAGTCTCTATATAAAAAATGGATTGCTGTTCGTTAGTCTCGCTAAAACTCGGGAATGGCTAGACCGATTTGGTTAATTTTGGTTTTGAATTTTTGTAATGGTCGAGGGAAGGTATAAAAGGTGAGTAATCATGAGAAAATGCTGGGAATATAGTAAAAATCTCAATTTTAGTTTCCTCTTAGTAAATGTTGCTACCTGTCACGTGACACTAAATTTTGACAACAGAACGAAGTCTGTTGGGACGGTTTACCCTTGTTTGATCGAACAACGTTTCGTCGAAAATCAGTTGGTCGAACAACGTTTGAGAAAATCATCACTTTGTATAATATCATTTGATCGAATTTTCAGTTCGTCGAATGTTTATTTGCTATAACAACGTTTGCACTAATGATCAAAAGGTAGAATGTTCATTTGATGTAATTTTCAGATGGTATAACATGCCAAGCAGCATGTAATGAGGCAAGTCGTTTTTTGGGTTTAAAAAAAAAAATAACCACGAAGGCTTAAGGCGGGAGCTACGCTCCGCTTCGCTCCGCTTCGCTCCCGCCTTAAACCTTCTAACCTAATCTAACCGAGTCGGTTCCGCCCAAACTATAGTATAGGGCAGTGACGAAAAAATAAATAATTAAATATTTGATACGATGTTTCGACTAAACCATTATTAGTGTAATGAAACATTCGTTCAAGTAAAATTAGTGCATCTGAAAATTCGATAATATGAAATTAGTTCAAATGAAATTCGTTCAAACAAATAATTACATCAAATAAAAATTTACCAATTAAATATTCGGTCAAATGAATAATTCTCCGAACTGAAATTCGACCAACTGAAATTCGACCAACTGATTTTCGACGAAACGTTGTTCGATCAGACAAGGGTGAACCTGTTGGGACAGCTAGTTTATTATGAAAATAAGTAGTGATTTATGAAGTCGCTAACAATATCAAAAAAACATAAACTAATTTTAACGTTATTATTCAATGAGAATTAATTTTTGTACTATATTATTTCATGTACCTCCTATGAATGACCTACTTAGAGAGTTCAACAGCTTTACACATCCTATATCTGTTTTAGGTTGGGTAAAGAAGTGGTTGTAAACCACGCCGTTTTCAGCCACTTTTATAAAAACTTGTGGTTATACAGTGGCCAACTCATATGAAAACGAGTGTTGTATTGGCGTCTCGTAAGTTATAATATTTCCGCTCCATCAATGTCCGCCCTGATGAGAGTCATACGTGGACCAGCCCCAAAGATTTCGTTACATGCCATGTATAGCAATGAACCAGTAAGTCATTTTAAAGCAAAAACATTTTTTTACCTGGAGTTCGAATTAGTTACAGGATATAACATCCACATACATATATCAATATATAAATAGTAATGTTGGTCCAACGTTAGATGTCTCTAGGACAATGTCTTCTACCAGAGTTGTAAAATTCAGTTTCGAAACCCTTGAAGATCTTATAATTTTAAACTTTTAATTAGGGACCGTGAAATTGACATATTAAACAGAGTCCATTTATGGAGTCATTCAGTAAATATTGCTGTGCAATACACATCTTAAATATTTCTCTTACCTCTGGATTAGTGCACTAAGTTCCAACTATATTCGTGAGCTTAAGGTCTTAAGAGAGATTGGCCGACATTGGCCTTAGACCGTGTGGGATGGAGATCGGGAGGGGCGGCCTTTGCCCTGCAGTGGGACGGAACGGGCTGATTTAAATTTAGATTTAAGGTCTATTGAGAAATAATAATAGACAGCAGTTGGTCATCATCATTATCATTAACAGCCGCATGATGTCCACTGCTGAAGACAGACCTCCCCCCAGAGCGGCCGGTTGCAGGCGAAATGCATCCAGGTGAGAAAGAAGTTGAACATTCGATGTGAAATAACCACTCAACTGTAAACGCGCGACACTCAAATAAAGTTATTTAAATTGAACAACTACAGTTTTCAATAATAAAGAGAATAAATAATAAAAACTATGAAAAGTGTTTTCGATTGGTTTTCTTAATGAATTTTGATTTTCGGTAAAGTTACTGTTTTACCTTTGTATTCACTGTGGCTTCCTGCAACTTCAAACCCAATTTCTCATTGTAAATCGAGATGCGGTCATCCTTTGTGGCGAACCCTCTGGAAACGTAACAATAACATTGAAATATTGGTGAGCATTTGAACCTATATTTCTTTCGTCAAATGAAATTTCTCCCTCAACCTGAGCAGAAATATGAGACCAAAAGCATGTTAAGTGTAACCTTATTTTATAGACGTAAAAACGACATTAAAGCTGTTATCTTTTTTTTATCGGATGGTCTGCCTTATTCTGTGTGCCAGGAAAAATTGTGCTTACATATTTGTATGTCAGATGCTTTAAAGCTAGAGCTATGAGGTTGATAAAAACATCAACCTGTATAATGTGATTACTGTTATTACTGAAATATCTATTTACATGTTTCGGAGACGTCCCAATAATGGCTACGAGCGTTTGCGACTCAAAAGGTCGCTGATTCGATTCCCACACCAGCGCAAATGTTTGTTGACGAACCCGACATAGTTTGTACTGGGTCGAAGTATTTGTGGTTCAGACGTGTTCACAAACAAACAAACAAACATACTTTTATTGATACACATCAACCTTTACGAAACCATTACAAAATGGGTCTTAATATGTCACCATAAGACGTCTTCTTTGATGTGAACGCGTCCTTCGTTGTTTCTGACTTCTATGAGAAAAATCTTATTCTGGAATCAAAGCAATGTAAGTATATTTTGAAATCTCACATCATATATGCATGCATCAATGTGTAGTTGATAGAAAACAATGAATATGTTATACTACTATATATGTTCTGCCTTATGTGGTGACAAAAGTGTGTGTGTGTGACGCATTTGTACCCGATGTCGGGATGAAACCAAGTTTATCCACTTAGTAAACCTTAAATAAATCAGCCATGATTCCCAATATAAAATCCGCAAAAAACAGGCTTCAAGTTAGTTTCTAAGGTTCATGCAAACTGTAAAGGTGAATAGGATAATGTTCTGAATGTTTATTCTTTATACCTGGGGACGCATCGGGGCTGTACCATTCTGAGTGATAAGTCAGCTTGACCATTCAAAGAGGTAGCTCAGCTTGGATTGTCCACACAATGCAGTAATCGATACTGCATCGCGACTCTACCTTTACACGAACGCGCCACTCAAAGCTCCTGTGCAAACGCGATGCAGTCGTGGCTGTGACACAGTCGGAAATTTTGCATCAGAGTAGACGCCCTAAGCGGATCTTTAGGCTGCCTGCACATGTCCGATGGTCGGTGACCGACCGAAAAGTTGTATGTTGCTGATTCAATACTTCAACAGTTTCTACAAGAAGTAGTTCAGAAATGAGGAAGGAAGAAAAATTGGCCCGATTATGGGTCCTACAAAAACTCAGATAGGGTGCAATTTGCAGTTCCCAGTGGTGCCTGACTTGTGCCAGCAAACGCTTCAAGTTATGTATTGGGAAGAAACACAAAACAAAAATGATCGTTTTCATTCATATAAAAATAGGCATGTTGTTAATTTAAAATCTTGTTTTCACAAAAAAAACATTTTGAATGTCGTTTATCAATTTCCGTGTTTCAAGATATTTCACAATTACTTAATTATCGTTGTAGCCCCGAGGCTGAACCGCCATTTCGTGTTTACGCCTTTCAAAACAATGTGGTTAATTGATTAATTTTGAGAACGAACGAACCATGCAGAAAGGGGAAGCAGCTTGATGGAAAAACCAACGAAAACCCCTCCAGCTAAACAGAGATCGAATTTTGCAATAAATGGTAAATATGGAAAGGAGTTCGTTAAGTCCGCAACATTTAATGCAGGCGTCTAACGAAATAATATATGATTATTTACATTTTAATAAAATTAAGTGTACTAATGTGTATAAGTAACATGCCAAAAACCTTTGAGAAAAATCCAATGAGACACGTTAAGGGTTTCATATTGAGCATGAAATCGTAAAAACCTAGCCAATGGGCCAGACGACCACACGTTTCACCCAACCTTGGTGACAAACAAGAATGTGGATCGCCTAATACCTAGTGATCGGTTCTCGCATTCTACATACATATAAGCACCAAAGGGCTTAGTTGCCGATTCTGTTAGACTCGCAGGAACTTTGGTCTCGTGTTTTGTAGACCTTTGAATGTGCTTAAGCTCTAGGCTGAACAGCCCAGGAATTAGGGCAGTAACCTTAATGACCTATTTAGTAAACGTGCCATAAAATTCAAAAGCCTAAATACTGCAGTAATCTGTAGCTATACTCTGAAAGCTTTGCCCTAGTTTTATCCAAAGGACCTACTTTATTGTTTGCATCAAGGCTTCCTTTGGGCTTTAGGGGATTTTCACATAGACACCTACTTGTGCATATCATTTTTTTCAATTAAAATGCCAACAAGCAAGGTTTTATTTATATTTCCGTTCTCTGTACTGATAGATCTAGAACAACGAAAAACATCGAGCTGCTTAAATTATTTTTGTTTTACAAAAATAAACATTCATTGCAACTACGTAGCGTGTAATTTTGGTTTCTTTTCGATAGATTTGTTTCAATAAATCGTCTGTGTCTGTACTGGATAAAAGTTCTCGAATGTTGTAGAGGTGAACACAACCTAGGCTTAGAGCTGCGTTTTCGTCCCAATACGAGTATAGTCGCCAAAAGACTATGTTAAATTGAGATTTACTTAGCAAAACCTGAACAGTACCATACAAACATGCGTGGTAAAAATGTTTTGTCCACTGATTATTATAAGAAAAATATGATCTGAATGAGTATTGAAAAAACAGCACAACACAGTTCTTAGCAGAATAATGTAAAGTCTTATACATATGAGCAGAGCAATGAGGCAGACCCTGACATATCTTTATGCTATACGGGACAGCCTTTTTTAGGAGTGAGAGAATGCCGCCGGCCCAAGATCGAATGGGCCAACCCTGGGTCCTTAAGAAAACCCGTCCCGCTCAGCGGGAGGCGAACGGGTTATGTGGTAGCTCTCTTCTGGATGGGTTTTCTTAGCAAAAAACCGCCAAGAGGTCTACCTACTTAACCCACTTAATATGAGACAGATTCCACTACCTCAACTAGCACCTCGAAACAACAACAAACATGCTACTGGTGATTTCAAACCAAGGCCTCGTTCAACGCTCTACCAACTAAGTATACACCTATACACCACGCTACACCGCTGCACCACGGCGGCAGTTATTTGCATTCCGTATCATTTAACGATGAAACAATAATCCCATGCGATAATAGCCCTTCGCCTATACGAGGAGGAGTGAAATAATGGAATTGGCAAGCGGTCGGACGCGCTCGCACAAAATTTCACAATCGAGTTACAAGTTCATTCCGCGGCACAAATTTACTATGCCTCGTAGAAGAATAAATGAAAATAATAACTTTTGACTCCGAGGGACTGGATTTAAATGAGTTTAAATGCTATGGTAACTAAATGAAATCTGCATTTGGCCAGCCGAAATTAAATGGCAGCGATGTGATTGCAAATATTATTGCAATTATTATAGGGTGGTTGGTAGTTTTGCACTAAACTGGGTGCTATGCATTGAGGTTGTAAGGGTTCCCCGCACTTGGTAATTTCCCACGATCTCCCCGCATCCCGCGCGCTCTTTCATCACGCATGACAATAATATTACTTGGAGTGACACCTGCCACGCATGCAGAGTAATGCAATGATATCCTTACTAAGCCAATAATGACACCGCTTTGGTGCAATGCTTAAGAATTTTTCTAATACACCTAAGGCCGCGAGTTCGAAACTCGCACATTACAAACATTTCTGTGTAACTATAAACATGTCCGTTGTACGAGCTGGGTGTTGTTCTATGTATATTAAGTACGTATTTACAAAAAAAAGTCGTCAATTTACCACCGAGATCTAGCTACACTCAAATCTAGCGACATCAGCCGGGACCAACTGCTTAATGGTCCTTCCAAAAGACGGAGATGCCTAATAAAACACCCTTATACTTACATAGATTACTACGAGAAAACTAAACATTTTATTTACGTAACATCCATGTTTTATTCTGCCCATGCACCGAGTGGTGCCAAACTGTCAGAGAATTGGGACAAATACCCCTAGCGTTCCTTAACTTTGTTCCTACTACGGAACCTTTATCCCCACCGGAGAACTAGTTCGTAGATCTTCTTACCGTATTGTTTGTTCGTGTAATCCAATTTATGTGCCAACCGAACATACAAGACAAACATACATAACATTTATTATGGTAGTAATCCAAAAATAAAGAAAAAGCAAACCTGCCTGACTTTAATTAATTTGAAGTACCACACGTAAAATATTAAGAAGTCCTATGTAAATCGGTCCAATAAAACCTCATTTTGTTCATGAATGAACTTACAAATTCTTAATCAGGTTCTTCAGGAATAATTGTATTTTTATTCATTAAAATTCCTATGCATATGCGAAAAGAAGAAAATATTAATAAATTCAGAAGAAATCTAAAGCAATAAAGCTAATCGAAAAAGTTACTATTCGATGTCAGAGTTTTTTAATGAAGAGACATAAATGTTTGTAATTGTAAATTAATATAGTATAATTAATTGTTGATACTAAGAAATAATTAGTATACACTAATTATTTTTTAATTGCAGTGCGCTTACAGGGTTCGTGTTCTGAACCAATTTTTTTATAAGTCCTGTAATGTATAACATGAATGCAATGAAAGTTTGAATTTAAGGTGAAAAATTTAGCTTTTCAATGTAATAAGTTTACCGATATAAAATCATCAATAGGTATAAAAAAGACGTTTTAATTGAAAAAATCCATGTTAATTATTCCTCTGAGCTATTATGCTTCTGAGAGCGGGCGGTCAGCCGATACTCAAAGTCCTCCAGACGCTCTTCAATTCTGTCATCCTCGAGTGCAGAACGCCAAAGGCATGGGGCAGAGGCGATGTGGTGCTGTTTTTCAAGAAGGGTGACAAAACTCTCTTGAAGAACTACAGACCCATATCGTTTCTGAGCCATATCTATAAGTTGTTTTCGAGAGTCATTACGAATCGTCTCGCCCGCAGGTTTGACGACTTCCAACCTCCCGAACAAGCCGGGTTCCGAAAAGGTTATAGTACCATAGACCACATTCATACGCTGCGGCAAGTTATACAGAAGACCGAAGAGTATAACTTGCCACTTTGCCTAGCGTTCGTGGACTATGAGAAGGCCTTCGATTCGATTGAGACCTGGGCAGTGTTGCAGTCTCTCCAAAGGTGCCAAATAGACTACAGGTACATCGAGGTTCTTAGGTACCTATACCAAAACGCCACCATGTCGGTCCGATTACAGAACCAGAGCTCTAATCCGATCCAACTACAGCGAGGCGTGAGACAAGGAGACGTTATCTCTCCAAAATTGTTCACAGCTGCGTTGGAGGATATTTTCAAGCTTCTGGACTGGAAAGGACGCGGCATCAACATCAATGGCGAGTACCTAACACACCTGCGATTTGCCGATGATGTAGTTCTTATGGCTGAGACCTTAGAAGACCTGAACATAATGCTCGAAGATCTCGGTAATGCTTCTCAAAGAGTGGGTCTTAGGATGAACATGGACAAGACGAAAATCATGTTCAATGCCCATGTTGCACCCGCTCCAGTTAACGTTGGGAACATTACACTCGAAGTTGTTGACCACTATGTTTACCTGGGACAGGCAGTCCAGTTAGGTAAGTCCAACTTCGAGAAAGAGATCTCTCGTCGAATCCAGCTCGGATGGGCAGCGTTCGGGAAGCTCCGGCATACTTTCGCGTCCGAAATACCTCAGTGTCTCAAGACGAAAGTCTTTGACCAGTGTGTGTTGCCAGTGATGACATACGGGAGTGAGACGTGGTCGTTCACTATGGGTCTCATAAGAAGGCTCAAAGTCACCCAGCGAGCAATGGAGAGAGCGATGCTTGGTGTTTCCCTGCTTGATCGAATCAGGAATGATGAGATCCGCAGGAGAACTAAGGCAACCGACATCGCTCGAAGGATTGCATCGTTGAAGTGGCAGTGGGCGGGACACATAGCGCGGAGAACCGATGGCCGTTGGGGCGGAAAGGTTCTCGAATGGCGACCGCGTACCGGACGACGTTCCGTGGGCAGGCCCTCCACAAGGTGGACCGACGATCTGGTTAAGGTCGCGGGAAGCCGCTGGATGCGGACAGCGCAGGACCGATCGTTGTGGAGATCCTTGGGGGAGGCCTATGCTCAGCAGTGGGCGTCGTTCGGCTGACATGATGATGTTAATTATGGTGTCTCAATAAATATCATCCAAGTAAAACATAAACTCCCAAATATCCGCTGCCATAAAATAACCATCTGTCATTAAAATTGGACGCCCAAGTTAATCTTCTGATATTAGAGAAATCCGGAAATTGCACATAAATCTTTACTGGTGGCTGACCAGTGAAGCACAGATCCAAGATGTTAGGTCCCAACTGTGCACCACTAATACTTAGGAAGTTTAGCTCTTAAAGTGCTACTATGCTCTTACAGTTGAGGGTTTGAGTTCTAAGCTTGATTTAGTTATTACATCTATGTCTAAGTAGTAAAACACATCGTGTCTGCCTTGAACACATTTCTATTTCAAAGGTTTATTTTATAGTCTTCTACCTGATGTATTTTAGGTTTACATACGGTCGGTCAATATGTCATCACCTATTCACCTAAGTATTCATTACTACTATAAATAGAAAATTCAAAGGAAAAAATAGATAAATTGAAGCTAAGAAAACCTCTGCTCTGCTTCGTTGAAGAAAAAACCCTTCCCCGGTTCTAAAAAAAATAAAATGAAATGCCACTAAAATATTTATAAATAAATAGAGACTATCTTTAATAATAGCTCATAAACATTACTTAACATTTTATATCAGGGGTCATTAATACATTTCATTAGGAGTCCGTTCCTAAAAGAACGTGACGACCCGAAAGGCATAAGTAAGTTTACTAGTACATCTAGCTTGTAGGTCATTATGCGGTCGACAAGTCCCTAAAAGCAACCTCTTCAATTTCTATGTTATACACTCTAAAGATTTGCCTACTAACTTTCTAATTAGGCAATTTAGGCGGCCTGTATTAAAACTAGACGCTAAAGAAAATTCAAGATACCCTGTAATAGACAAGTTGGCCACCCCTGAGATGTGCCGCGCTTCAGTTGGGCTAGTAATTAATAGAAATATCTGAGAACAGGGACGGACTCGACGTTCAAAGGGTTACATGGTAACCAATTAGTTAAGACCGGTGATGCGATTAGAAAAATGCAAATATTAAAATATAAAGTAAGCAAGGAAAGTTCATCTTAAATTCACCATTCGCTATATTATGTAGTTCTTGGGTAAATAATATTATTTTGTTTACTTTACGTACAATAGGTTAAACTTCTTTCCAATCATTTAAAACAGCTCATGAAAAAGCACGCTTTTGTTGAAAAAAACAACCTAATGAACGACGTTATCAAAATCACAGAATTATTATACATAACATAACATATCATAATTTAGGTCTATTACGGCACTTTGCTAATTGTGCTGCATTTTGAAGAGATTTAGACTTTTTGAAGCGGAAATAACACATTTCGTTAGCTTCGGGATTTATTTGAATTATTTGACCAAAATCATTTATTCGATTACATCCGCTTGAATATGGGTATTCAGATGAGTAGCCCAAATACAACTGAGGCTCCATTAAAATTTCAGTCGAAGTTCGTCCCTGGTGGCACATGAACATGACACGTTGGAGACCCGCTGACCCGCTTCCCTTCAGCCACCTGCGACTAGTCAATTTACCTTTAAAAAAACCTCGGAAAACCTCGGCCGAAAGAAAAGCACTATGTTGACTCAACACACATATAACCCCGCGCCCTCATTTTCGAGCTAAGGGAAAATCTGCGGCGAAGCTTTGCAGATGTTTGCGCACACTGGCTATATTCCTCTGGTCGTTTTTCTGGCAGTTCAGACGTTGTACAGCGAGGTGACAGGGAATGCTTAGGAATGGGTGGAGACCTGCCGCGATGTTTACTGTATTCAAATTGCTGTCACATGTCGTATACAAGGCTTATGCATGCTGCTGCTATTGTAGGATTTAATAAAAACGTATTTCATTCATGACTCGTTCGGGCACGTTTGACTTGCATCGGCAGTTTCATTACATCAAAATTGAAACTTGGTACATTTTGTGTTCATTTTTTAATACAACAAAACATTTTGTGAAGTTATTACATGGATAATTGCAAATATGCATCTAAGTTTTTTGTTATGGAGTTAGGATTTTGTGAGTAACTTAGTAGATTTTTGCAGTTCATTTATCAGTTTTTCTGCCTGCAGTTCTATTATTACAATTTTTAATTTTGGTGTTCGGTTTGTGGTGTGCATTTCATAAAAACAGATTTTGGTACATATTTAATCATAATAACGTTCGAGCCATTGAGAAAGTAATAAGTAATTTAATTCTTCTAACATACAATGCGATTGTAGTCCAGAAAATTGTTCTGGAATGTGTCGGGCATGTATTTTATTGCACGTAATCTTTTTTTTAAATTATTAAAAATATATTGAGCCGAACCAAATATTTCTGACTGAAGGCTCGATTCCAGTATCACCGCGGGGGCCTGTTTTGGTCAAATAAATAAATAATATGAAATAACCACACTTAAGAGCATTTCACTTGTAAGGTTTTCCCTTGTAATAAGGGAACCAGAAACATCAAAGAAGCACCTCTGGGTAGTGCCCAGACCCAGCATGAATATTGCTTTCATCAGCAAATATTTGTTCTCGAACTTGCGACTCTTTCTGTCTTAACCGTGTAACCACTGTGTTTACCGGCCGGGAATCTGGTGAGGGTAGTGAAAATATTTTTTCAACGATTTTCTTTTACTACTTAACCACTGTAGCTAAGGCAAAGCTAACACACTCATGTAGTAGGAGTGTTGAGCTCTCTAAAAATGTGTAAAATCAACAGAAAACTGATTTATCCAAAGCGACGGCGTGCAAAGTCGTACATAATGCAAGAATGCATCGCAAACGCGATCCGTCCCGGCCTGCGTACGAAGGAATGAATTATTCAGTTAAGTCTGAGTCCCTCCCTGGGTACTAGAATTGAGGAAATCCGATCGGTAACTGCTTAAAAATTTGGATCTACGTGTTGTATGGGACGGACACTACTCCCACGCGACATGCAAACTAAGACTCTAACGCATTGAATTATTAAGATTTACTCAATGATAAGGCAATTTTACCAAAGGGTTCGATTTCAGCACCAAGGCGGGGGCTTATTATGGTTGATTAAATAAAAAATATGAAAGAACAACACTTAAGAGCTTTTCACTTGTAAGGTTTTCCCATATAATATGGGAAGCAGAAACAACAAAGAAGCCTCTACACAAACACCCAGACCCAGCATTTATATTTCTTTCATCAGCAAATTTGTTCTTGAACTTGCGACTCTTTCTGTCTTAACCGCGCAATTACTGTGTATACCGGTCGGGAATCTGGTAAGGGTAGATAAAAATATTTTTTTTACGATTTTTACAAACTACTGTAGCTAAGGCAAAGCTAACACACTCATGCAGTAGGAGTGTTGAGCTCTCTAAAAATGTGCAGAATCAACAGAAAACTGATTTATCCAAAGCGACGGCGTGCAAAGTCGTACATAATGCAAGAATGCATCGCAAACGCGATCCGTCCCGACCTGCGTACGAAGGAATGAATTATTCAGATAAGTCTGAATCCCTGGGTACTAGAATTGAGGAAATCCGATCGGTAACTGCTTAAAAATTTGGATCTACGTGTGTATGGGACGGACGCTACTCACACGCGACATCTAAACTAAGAATCAAACGCATTGAATAATGAAGTTTTCTTTTATGAGAAAAAAAGTCAATAGTGGATATTTATTTTGCTGACTAATAATTATTTTTTTTGTAGCAGATTCTGTCAGTTTGCACTATATACCCTTAAAAATAGATTTTAAATTGTTTTAAATTCATGCAACTGCTGGAATTGCAAAAAAAAATATTTGTACCAGAATTAAAGTAATGTATCTGTAACTGTAAAAGCCCGAACTACGGTAAATGTTAGGATTTACCGTAGTTCGGGCTTTTACACGAACGAGGCGACGATTGATGTTACAAATCGCAAAACACTTTGATGTAAGTCCTAAGATTTACCAAGTGAATGGTGGTAAAAGTTCGAATCACGTTATTGTTCGCCATTTTACTAATAAGGGTAAATCTTAGGATTTACCGTAGTTCGGGCTTTTACAGTAACATATCGATGTCAAACATGCCGTTTTTACGGGTCTTATAGACCAAAAACTGTCAGAATACTAAGATAAACAAATATTCAAACAGGATTTTATTATATGATTACTGGTTATCCTGGAATCGAACCCAAGACTAGTAGCTTACTACCAACAGAGCAGTTCCTAACATTAAAATGCTACCCGAAAGGTTTGTAGATGCTTTGGTACTTAGTATGTAAGAAGGATAGTAACTTTTCAAGAGACAAGCTCTTTGATTTTTCGCGATACTCAATGTATATAGGTGGTTAATATAGTGTTTATAAAATTAGGAAAAAACTATTATTTAAAAATGGTCATTTTTAAGGCATAATGAATATCTAACTCATAGTCCGGTTCACCGTAGTACTAGAGGCAAAATTTCTATTCGCAACTTCTGTGTATACCTACGACTGGTATCAATGGATTGGTGGTGATGTCCTAAATACGAATCTGTCGGTCGTAGAGTGCCAAAGTGGTGGGGGGGAGAGGGGGGATGGATCAAAGTTGGCGAAATGGACCTTTTGTTTTTACGCTATATCTTCGCAAATACTTGTTGTATTTCTTATTTTTTAGACTTGTTAGAATGGTAATAATATTGTCTATGAATCTTTCATACACATCTTGAACATAAATCAAATGTTTTGAAAGTTATTTTTGAAATGAAAATTGAAATGGCTGGTCGTACGTATTGCTTATTGCTTCAAAATAGATGTGCAGCTTATTTTAAATTTTGGCAATTTTCAGTAGACATCCGGGATGTAATTTCTGTCACGTTGCTTGATTAGTAAGTAAATCTAGATCTACTTGTCGTTACTTACTTCTATCTTACTTGCAAAGCAAAACAAGCAATCGTTTCTGAGCAGTCTGATACTCGCACAAGGTATTAACTCATAGTAGCAGCCAATGGATAGTGGTTAACTATGCAAAATTAAATTATATCACAAATGAATGTACAGGTTGTTTCCAACCCAAATGTTTGCCAGACATTAAATAGTTATAGTATTAGCTATGGTTGTAGGCTGCAGTGCTATTAGACTTATCAATCTGCTTTTTCGATGCATTTGCTAGTGAAGCTATCATCTTCTTCTTGATCAAAATCAACTCAAACAGTTGTCTCACACATAGTGACCGTATTCTTAAAGTTTTATCAGTAGTTTACCACCTCCATGTTGCCGCTCACCAGTGTTAATGGTTTAGTGGTACATTCGTGAACTTAGTACGTTGTAGTATGCGTTTATTTATTATAGTATTCGCCTTTACGACGTTACGATGATGATGATGAAGACTATGCACCACACTCAACTAGAGTTACGCCCGCATTGGGCAAACCAGCAAACCAAAACATGTTTTTTTTAGGAATGGGAGAGGATGATCTTCAAAACGCCATCGGGCGGCTACAGCTGTAGGCCACGTAGGCATACATACTTAAAACCACTATTTACAGCCACATAATATATTTGAAATTATTTTTATCTACTGATGACCTGAAGAGTATAACTTGCCACTTTGCCTAGCGTTCGTGGACTATGAGAAGGCCTTTGATTCGATTGAGACCTAGGCAGTCTTGCAGTCTCTCCAAAGGTGCCAAATAGACTACCAGGTACATTGAGGTGCTAAGGTACCTATACCAGAACGCCACCATGTCGGTCCGATTACAGAACCAGAACTCTAATCCGATCCAACTGCAGCGAGGCGTGAGACAAGAAGACGTCATTTTTCCGAAATTGTTCACAGCTGCGTTGGAGGATATTTTTAAGCTTCTGGACTGGAAAGGACGCGGCATCAACATCAATGGCGAGTACCTAAGACACCTGCGATTTGCCGATGATGTAGTTCTTATGGCTGAGACCTTGGAAAACCTGAACATAATGCTCGAAGATCTCGGTAATGCTTCCCAAAGAGTGGGTCCTAGGATGAACATGGACAAGACGAAAATCATGTTCAATGCCCATGTTGCACCCGCTCCAGTTAACGTTGGGAACATTACACTCGAAGTTGTTGACCACTATGTTTACCTGGGACAGGCAGTCCAGTTAGGTAAGTCCAACTTCGAGAAAGAGATCTCTCGTGGAATCCAGCTCGGATGGGCAGCGTTTGGGAAGCTCCGGCATATATTCGCGTCCGTAATTCCTCAATGTCTCAAGACGAAAGTCTTTGACCAGTGTGTGTTGCCAGTAATGACATATGGGAGTGAGACCGGGTCGTTTACTATGGGTCTCATAAGAAGGCTCAAAGTCACCCAGCGAGCAATGGAGAGAGCGATGCTTGGTATTTCTCTGCTTGATCGAATCAGAAATGATGAGATCCGCAGGAGAACTTAGGCAACCGACATCGCTCGAAGGATTGCATCGCTGAAGTGGCAGTGGGCGGGACACATAGCGCGGAGAACCGATGGCCGTTGGGGCGGAAAGGTTCTCGAATGGCGACCGCGTACCGGACGACGTTCCGTGGGCAGGCCCTCCACAAGGTGGACCGACGATCTGGTCAAGGTCGCGGGAAGCCGCTGGATGCGGACAGCGCAGGACCGATCGTTGTGGAGGTTTTACAATATAACTTTTACGTATTTAAGTTCTTCCAAACAAAGAAAGCAAATATAAATACCAATCAAATGAAACCAAAATCAAAGAAATACAATAAGTATTTACAGAGATACAGCCCAAAATCAAGAGGTCGTTTTTACACCATTTACGGCGCCCCCCCCTTACCCCCACCACTTTTTCACTCTACGACCGACAGATTCATATACACGATACTATCAGGAATCCATTGGTACCAGTCGTGGCTATACACAAGAGTTGCAAATAGAATTCAAGTTCTAGAGCACTTTTGCTCAAACGTGAACCAGACTATTAATTTGTGGTTAAGAGTTGATGCTTTAAAACATTTTCTGAGCATTAAACAAGCGGCGGTCACTTAGCAGACCCTGGATTATCGACTTTGTATTCCTTAATCCTGTAAATCCCGGGCTATGGTTCGGTTACAAACTCCATCGGATCATCCTTTCCACCGTATGCTTAACTTTGACAAGCGATCGTACAAGGAAAATAATTCTGGAACATTTATTTAATAAGGTGTGTACATACCTCTACCTGGTGAACGAAAGTTGGATCAATACAGTGTTTTTTGTTCCTACTGCTATTTTAAAACGTAGTTTTTTCGCTTCTTCAAAAAAATGGACTCATACTCATTATTAAATTGTACTTAGAGACAGTTTTAAACATCCCTGTTTTAAATTTTACTGAAATAAGAAGAGTTGAATTCCCAGCCAATCTTTCCGATGGTAAACCCGAATGGCCTGGGTTCAATTTCCATAGCAGGCCATTAATTTGTAGCGTTGACTATAAAGTTAATAAAAGGTTTTTATTTTATCAATATTACATTCAGTCAGTTAAAATAATAACCTTATTAGTAATAATGAACTGTCTACAATTAAAAACGTTATATAAAATAGTTGCTACGCGTAAAAGTAGTCCTATTAACTACTTCTAACATAATCCAGTAAAGGCAGAACGGAGTCGTGATACGATTGTGCAACGTAGCAGGGCAGACTACAAAGTGCCACAAATCCTCTGAGCCGTGTCCTACACTACACGCCGACTCAGTCCGCCCTCGATAATATCCGTCAGCACACGTTCAAGAAACACTTTTACAAATACGTTTAAAATAATGTCAACAACATGGCCGCTGTAGTTTTCGCTTCAATCCTCTTTGCGAACATAGCACAAGGAAACATCCCTGCAAACTCAAGCACCATAACTTCGTTTACAGATGTCTCTACAGAAAATGTTTTTGCCTTGCAAATACGCCATAACGGAGCGACAGCAGAAACACCGCTTGCGGTCCTTCCCGGAAACAATCTAAACGACATTGCCGGCACTTTCAGCAAACCAGATAAACCGGAGGAAATTTCCATCTCAACGACCTACTCTAGAAATGATGAAGATAAAAAATATAACGACGGTGACGGAGGAAACGTTAATTTATTTCCAATTGAAGGGAACGCCTTGGAAAATAAAGTAGACGATTCAACGGAACGACAAACAGCAGACGACGTTATTGAAAAACCACTGCGCTTAGTTTGGGATACTTGTGTAGAAACCACGTTTAGAGATAACCAAAGAAATATAGTGAAAGCAGATGATATGGAAATTGCTAATAGTGACCTTCAATCTGAGGATTTAAAAGAGTTGCAGTCTCCAAAAGCAGTTTCAGAATTAAGTGGCTGGAAAAAACGTGATGCAGGCCAAACCAACTTCACTATGAATAAAGAATCTTGGTTAGGGAAATTTGGAAGTTTAAAAAGCATTAAACCTGAGTTGCGGCACCAACAGAGACCTGAATCGATTCTGATGAAAAAAATCACAGAATCGTCTACGATTTCATCTGAGTCAGTTCCTACAACAACAGTGCAAGTGATACCAATAACGAGAGAGATATTTAAAATGCCTGAAATAGTTAACGTAACGCAAAAAGCAACTGTGACTGAAATTAGTGTTAAAGCGAGCTACACTGAAGATTGGTTCGAGGCGAAGGACAGGGGAGAAATAAGATTTAGCGGGCTTCCTCAGAAAGAAACCTATTTGATTCCGGCGCTTAAGCTGGAAGAAGGCTTCCATCCGTTCGCTTTTATGTCGGACTTTTTCACAGTGATCTACCCCTTTGATTTTCCTGTAGGTAAGTGCACTTTTGTTTTTGTGGGTTTACTCTTTATTTGTGCTTTGAGAAATAGAATGCGCAAGCAGGAATAGTTTCTTAGGAATAGCCTAGTTAACTGTGTTCTAAAATGACGGTGTTTTTGATAGGAATCACAACTGGTAGACTAATATGAAATCAACACTTGATCGATAAGATTATTTCCAATTTGCCTAGGTAGTATATTTAGTACTTGTGCCAAAAATATATGAAAATTAAGGCATAAAAGGCAAAAGTTCCTACAAACATACTTTTGTGTCACGAGGAACAAAGTCGTTACACTTCTGCATATGTAAATACCGCGGCGACTCTTGTCACAGAGTAATGCATTCAGTGAATCGGCTTTCATATTTGCAATGCAATTGCAATCTAGTTTCCATGCAATGCATTTGATTTTTCCTGCGTAACGTCAAATATGGCATGCCATTTTTAATCACCTTTTAGCCGATTAATGTTTGCATGTATTCATATCAGGTTAAAATAATAGATATTACTTTGAACAAATTAATATTCTTCTCATGAAATGCTGTAACTCCTAGGTCTGATCAAGGATATAATCTGGGGACAGTTCACTTTTCCCTACTCCTTTTTGCAGGTAATATTCTTGTTTAATATTGAGTGAGCGCTATGTGATTTCGCTTAGTTTTTTTGCACTGTAATTACAACATTTTATGTAGAGCTTGTGTCGTGGTTAAGATGACTACTGCTGATGATTGTTACTTATTCGAATGTATGTTGTTTTGGCTAAGTGCAAACTTATAACGCTTACCAATAAATCTTATTTTGAATTATTTAGTTCAATCTGAATTAAGCAACCGGGTGCAAGTAGGGATTACTTATAAGATTTTGCTTACTTCGCAGAATTATGTCTGCAATGTTTCGTTTCCTGATAATTACTGTTTTTGCTTAGCCAACAATAGTCGCCAATAAGTTACGACCTAAATTGTTAAGTATAGGATATGGACAGTTCAAAAACCATTTAACGGCTTCACATAAAGTTTGATCGTCACGCTTATGACATAGAAACGACTTTCCAAAATCTAACTTCAGAGAGCAGACAAAAGTTACCTCTAAATATCCTCACTTTAAAGTTTAATTTCTGAAAATTCCCTCTCAACTCATTTTTAATAAAAAACCTATTTTCAAAATGAAAACCTTTTAAATTCATTAGTTTCGATGGTGCATTTAAAACAGGCTAAAACAAAAAAAAATATGTATAGATAAAAGTTAAGAGCGTTAAACATACGTAACTGTTTTGGAATAACAGTTTAAAGAAAGCAGGTCCATAGAACTACTTTTTAAGATGAAAGTAACAGTAAGTAGGTATATTTTACCTATTGATAAAAAAGGGTCGGGTCATACGGAGGGTTGACAGGTTAAGAGGGGACCAAATGTTTAGTTTTTATGCGACCCATACAGAGTTAGGTTTTATCACATGGCTTTAATTTAATACGTTTAATAAGGCACTCAAATAAAAGGGAAAAATACCGAGGTATTTTGTTACAATAAGCTATACCACTAATTTTACCGCTAGGAGTTTTTCGAAGGCTTTCAAACAGCAAGCAGGCATGTTCGATCAAAGTTGTTTACCTTTTAATTAAAACTTGGTAGTTTTTAATTATAAAATTAGGCATCAGTGTATTATTTTAAGTTCCGCAATTGACTTGACTTGCCATCGTTGAAATCCTTATGACCTTTATGAAATGAGAGGAAATTGCAAGTACTCGATACCTACCGGTATTTGGTTGTTCACATGCATGTGTATACCGCCACCTGTAGGCCTACTGACATTGAAAGAATACCTCCAAAAAAAGAGGATGCAGGTCATTTAAAAACAAAAACTTGCTGTTGCTTTATATTTTTTGCTTACAAAATATTTATATGTTTTGAGTATCGAATAAAAACAGACTATAAAAAAAACATTTTTTATTAAATAAAAAGTTCCTGCTTAGGAACGCCACGGAAGAATTTCTTGATATTAACCATAACGTCCTTAACAATATGGTCCACAATAGGTTTTCCAAATTCATCTGCTACTGTTTTCCAATTTTCATTCAGAAAAGTTAGTATGGTTTCACCTGAAATGAAAATGTATGCTGTAAGTTAACTTCAAACTATATTTTGACTGTTCAAATCATCCGATTTGACTGTTCAAATCATCCGATTTGACTGTTCAAATCATCCGATTTGAACAGTCACATTACTCATATTTGGGTGGATATCCTTGAAACATTAGCGAAATCTTCACACTCTCTTTGACCCCAAAAATATATTTGGTAAATCTTACATTTTTTTAAAAAATATCGTGGGAAAAACCTTATGAACTCCTCGCTACATGATACGAAGAAGTGATGTCGCAGTGAAACAGACTAAGACCCCCCGGTTCAACCCAGGTGGGGAAGTTGGGTTCATCTAAAAAGGCTCCAGCGCCAGTACTTGCCTCTGACAGTGGGGCACCATCCTATTTGGGAATCGAACTCACTACAATCCTAAATACACCAAGGCAACGACCCTGTCAATAGTCTATGAGTGAGCCAATTAAATTGCTCCGCTTCTACTTACTCAGAGTGGGGCTTCCTTTCAATAAATTGGTTATATTGAATTTCACTCGTCCAGCATACTCGTGAGTTACTTTGTAATCTTTCAAGTCGTGGTACAGTATACCATTTCTAACTTTATCCTCAAATCTTAATATGCAGTTCAGGACGGTATTGGCTGCAATAACCAACAAATTAAATTATTAGTTATAAGCCGGTTATTTTAATTAAATGTAAGAGAAAAACATTATTATTATTAGGATGTCATTTCCCACTGCAGGGAAAAGACCTCCCCATCTCGTTTCCACTGTTCCCGATTTTGTGCCTTCTCCGGCCAATTAAAAGCATTACCTAAATCATGGATTTGAAAGCTATCTGTTATACAAATTTCAACAGTACAGCTAAACGAAGTGGAATGTGGAAAACGAAGAGCTTGTACAACTAAAGTGCCGGTGACTGATTATGTACTCTGATTAGAATATAATATTATGCTTAGTTGTATCCTAACACATATTAAGTTATTCAAAAACAACATCCAGACACAAGTCAAATCAAGCCAAGCGATTTTCGTCGATAAGAAAGACGCGCGATGGATAGAGTCTGTCTTATGAATGGACCATATGATAGATGGCATAATGTTATGTACCTAGTTGCTTTTTTGTTTACACTTGCCACAGAAGCTGTATTTAAAAAAATATTTTAACAAAAATAAACCTACTTACATGGTTGAATGTCGACCTCGCCGTCGCCGTTCAAAGTGAACAACAGAATTCGTCCACTCGCCTTATACAATCCCTTTACGGTTAAATCACAGTGCAGTTTTAATTCCGCTTTGTTGTTTTCGTACCTTTAAATAGACATAAAACAAAAAAGTATTATAAAGACTAAAAGAACAATCAACAATCCTGATAATGCCAAAGGTATAAGCTCGAAATAAATAACTTAATAATCTAAATTTCTACTGGTGTGGTCACCCATGCCGACTTCCTAGACATAGCTGAACATTGGTAATCGTTTCCAGTCCACTATTACAACACCCTCAAATTTTGCAAGTTAAAAATCGAATGAGTTGAACACAAAAATACAAATATATCTGTTATGACAAGTTGTAAGTTTCGTGTATATTTTTTCTGATCCTCGATCAACATTATAAATAGGATGCGATCCCGTCCTTACTTGCAAAGTTTAAAAAGTTGTGTTACTTACTTCGTGAAGGTCGTGGCCCAGTGGTTAAACACTCTGGCTTGAAACCCGATGGTCCCGAGATCAAATCTGGCCGGAACACACCTACTTTGTGTTCATTGTACAATTTGCGGCTAACTTTCCGGTGATGGAAAGCACCGATATAAAACCCATGCAACCCGGATAGTGGCTGTAGACTTGCCGCTCACCACGTTGGGTTCAAATTTCCTCGGTGAAATGTGGGCTTCTGAATGTTCCGATCACCATAATAGGAACAATCAGTGTGCTTCTGACTATCAAATTAGGGATAAGGTCTTGAGGGTATGTTATGTAACTTACTTCAAAGAGTCGACAACACAATTCTTCAGCCCGTCTACCGTGCCGTTCCAAAATACCACTTTCAGACCTCCTGGGAGTTCCAGGTCCACTTTCTTTTGTTCCAAAGGGTCCATAACGGCAATGCCAAGACCAGGGATACCTTTGGCAAGTTCTGGTAAAGCTGCTTGCGCTGATGTCTTGAGGCATTCTGGTTTCAATCCAGGACATGGTTTGATGTAGTCGGCTGGAAATTAGTATGTAGGTTAAGAAAAGGAGGAAGAAGGATATAAGTATATTTATTGTTGAATTACCCACTTGGATACTTTAAACTCACACATAAATAAATATTGATTTGACACAGAAAAAAATACAATAAAATAAATTTTTATTCAGTTATTGTTTGTCATGCATGTGAATCGAACCCAGGATCCATGTCTTGGATATGTATAAGCAAACCAGTTGCTTACTAATTCACTTATGTTTACTTAATACATTTTCATCAGGTGAACAGAATGCAAATTTAAAAATTAATTATTTTTTTTGCACAAAACAGTTACTGACGCATTACGAGATTTAAAAAAAAAATTAAGGTTCGAATGAATCTTAAAGCGGCCTCCTTCAAACAACCTTCAGGTAAAGAAACAAGAAAAGACAAATGCGGTGGTGCAAGATAGGTAATATTAATGAAGAATTGAATATCCATCAGGTTCCCATCTGGTGGGGTGAGCTCATCTTAAAGACCACAATAAAGTAAATGAAAAAAAATTACATAAGCTACTCACGAGCAATTTTAGACAATCCAGATCTAATTAAAACTAGCACAACAAAACTTAAAATGTGTCGATTCATTTTAGGTGAAAATGTATGATGTACAAAAAATTCTCAACAGGTCGTAACCAAAATCATGCAAAGACTGATTAAAATCATAAAAAGGTTTAACAAAAGTGAACGGTGCCATTTACCTTTAAAACATGTTTACTCAAACAGGGCGAGAGCCAGGTAAGGAAATAAATATAACATCATGATCGTTTAAAAATCACTGTTCACAACAAAAGGACTTAATTGCTAATAGTCATTCCTTTTTTTAAAAATTGTTTAAAATTACAAAACTGGTTGTGGATTCGATACAACATACAGTCAACAACAAAATAATGTAGGTATGCGTACAGACTGGTCTGATATTATGTCTGAAATGTTTCAGACAAGCAACATTTTGACCAGAGTACAGTTCACATCTAAATGATGTGTGCGTGCCGACTAGTCCAATATGTCTGAAGTATTTCAGATAACCAACGTTAACACCATAAAATTAAAATAGTGGCATTCTTGTCTTCCATTTTAAAGACGCTTCAAACAACATACGATGCTGTCATAGTATTAACACTTCTTTCTTTGTTAACTTTTTGAGTAGCTACTCTGTTAGCACAAAACATTTTGATGCCCACTGTACCTTCTCGCGAGTCTGTTAGAAAAAAGATATTTCAGTGTTTCTGACTTTTATAAGATAAGTAACTTTACAATGAACTTTGGGTGATCGTATGACATGATGTAGTAACACATTTAGAATTCGAAAATAATATTTATTACTTTATTGAATTACTTACCTACCTACTTACCGGTTCATTAAAAACATTTAATAAGAGTGTGACATGACAGATTATTATTTATCTTACAAAATAATTTTAACTAACTATAAATTAAGTAGTTTTATTTTATTTGTTTATTAATTTGTATACAAATTGGCTGATCACAGCACGCACATTTTATTGTGACTAAGTAGTATGACATCATTTTTACCTGAGTATCATGAAACCAGTTGGTTTGATTTGGATGAAACAAAACCGACCTCTCTTCACAGCACTTATGTAATCTTTATGTTTGATATTTACAAATTGTAGAAAAAGCGTTATTAAGTTTTGTTCGTAAATATTCAAGTCCAATTTCGGCTCAATTAAAATAATATTAATAATTGTTATTGAGTTTATGGGAATAAAAGCATACTTGTGGTTTTGCGGCAACTTAAACTCCTGCACTAACTTAGCTGTTGTACGTTGTTCGGTCGACATTGACATTTTAAAAGAATCGCTTCCTCGTAACTCGATAATGTTCACACATTAGTGCCACCTCCACTGGTTTCCACCTTTACTGCTCAAGGAATAAAGTTCAAATTTACGTCAGAGATCTCTCCAAGAATACGACCCTACATAACAAAACGTCTTCTAAAGTTAGTGGACTTTCCATTTAACACCATGCCAGCCTTTATTCCGAGAGGAAGTTTCAACTTACTTATTCTATTAACATTTCACGGTTTGTTTTCCTTGAAATGTGCTTGAAAATTTAATTTCCGCGTCAAAATCTGTATGTTAATATTCTTGAAATGCAAATAACTTTTATTTCAACATTTAAATGTCTTAAAGTTGCATTGCGCTCATAACTCTTCTGTGCATTTTCCATGCAAATTTACAAGTAGTTAATGCACTGACGAGCAAAATAATGGGTTGATGTAGCAAAACATGACTGAAGTTTGTAAACTATAAGCTGGTTGAAGGAAGGAATAAGATCATGCGAAATGATAAAGTGATGGTATTTAATGAAATGGGCTAAAAACAACACGACAAACACATACAATTCCTACAAACTGTTTTATTCAACAACCTTTATGAAAAAAATATGTTCAGCATCGAATGCAACTTAACAGGAATTGTCTTATGAAATTCCGCCATAAACCTGAAACATGATCAGATGTAGTGTTCAGTAATAAAAAACTGACTCTAAAATTTTCAAAATGTTTAAACCAAGTTTAGTTAGAGTAAGTTAAAATGAAACTTTTTGTGACAATCACAATTACATCAATATACCATTTAGTGTTGTTATTGACTCGTTGGATTAAAAGTGCTTGTAAGTTTTAAGTGTCTTAATTTAAGTCATTTATTATTTGACAAATATGTTCAACTATATTTCGTGGCAACAGCAGCTATTTTGAATTTGCTCGGCAGTGTAGTCAGTTTTTTCAGCTGCTTGTAATTTTATTTGTGTTCTAAATACTTTCATTAAGCATTCACTACACACTACACAGCCCAACAACAGACATTAGAGATGTACATAGTTAGTAACAGCTAATTAGTAAAGGTTATCATAAACATAGTTACAGCTAACTAGTCATAAAAAGTTGTTGTGTGGATCTGAGATAAATATAGCGATTTATTTATTATTACGCAAGATCCTCAGTTGTTGGGGAGAACATTTATCTCCTCGTTAGTGCTTTTATCATCTGCAAACTTTTGCGAAGATTTGTCTATTAATAGCGCGCTTTGCAACACTTAACAAAGTTCAGTTGATGTAGCAAGAAATAAGGGTTTTGTACCCGTTAACGTTATAGCTTAAGAACTTATGTACCAAATTTATGTACAAATAAATAAATCATTCATTTTTAGTTAGCCTCAGTTTTTCTGCTGTCTTTACCTCATCCGTCGATTTTAACATGTAGCCTCTCTAGCCTAATTCTTTAGGAGCTTGTTTTTTAAGAGTTACATGAAAATTAGTTATACAAAATATACAAGAAAATATTAAGAGAGAAGACTAATAAATTACAACTCGGCTGATTTTGTAAAAGTTTTTGATTGTGACTGAAGGTCACACACTGAAATCTGTCGACAGTGGCTATTATTTTATGTTTAAATTATGCTATGTCTAAAATTGTGCTCCTTTCTTTTGAAAATGCGTTTTTTTTGGTGTGAATAACTTTTAAAATAACTAAAAGATTTATTCTATTGTTTTATTTATTATTTTTATTTCAGTCTATCAAATTGGAGTCAACATTCTTGGCATTCATCATAGCATTTGCGTGCATCGGCCTGGTGATACCATCGTACCTCCTCATCTTGGTGATACTAGCACTGTTTTCAAGATCCAGGTGTGATGATGAAACTGAAACTGGAGCTTTGTTCCCTGAAGCCGAAGAGTCGGATTGCAATGACAGAGTCCTTGTGGTCATGACTCTCTTTGTAGTACTAATCTGTTGGTAAGTTATTGGATTTATTATTTAGATTTATAGTTATTTATTTATTTATTCTTTATTGCACATTAAAAAAATAAAGTACAAATGGCGGACTTTGGATTCAATAAGTTAATTGGTTTTGTAAGTGTTGTGGATGGGTGACCAGCCTACAAAGGGTACACGCTCAGTACTTTGTTAGCTCAGTCCAACTTACGGATTTATGTTCTAAGTATTAAACATAAATAATTAATGACAAAAAAACATAAAAATGTTCGGCAATATAACCCACTTAAGTTAAATTCCGCGCAGTTTCCGAAATAATTATTGCGTTGGAATCACATCTTCTTGAATTAAGAAAAACTTTTAGAAGCTCCACAAACAACCAGCTAGTAATTAATTTTAAAACACTACATGACTCGGAAGTTCCGTACGTCGGCGGAGTTAGGAAAACTCCATTTAAGTGCCGAGACACAATTTCACATTAGTTTCTCGTTTAAGCACTTCCAAATGACGCCAAGTTCTAATTAATTTTATTTTACTTTGCAGTTTTATACAGTTCAGGGTTGTTGTTTGTATGAATATTGTATCAAAAAACGTACAAAAGTAATTTTATTACAAATATGACATTTCCATTCCCATAATTTTTAGGCACAATGAAACACTTTTGACACGTTAATTCATGAACTTGACCTGTCAAAACTAAATAGGCCAGTCATTATAGTAAGTTCACCTCGGAATTCGAGATACCCAGCTGTAAATCTGTAAATACTTGTATATTGACACCCTAAAAGTTGTCTCAAAACCTGCATATGGTAGGGTGTACGCAACTATTAAATTTCAAGGTCAAAGGACACAAAAAGCGTTTTTTTGCACTTTTTTTGTAAATATCTCATTTCCTATGGGTTTTTTGCTATCTGTATTTATTATCAATATTGTAGAATACAAAATTAAAATTTTTCATACGGTGAACCGTTTTCGAGATAGAGGGCGGAGAGCGCGCGGTCACAACATAACTTCAGGTGTATATTATCAAGTTCAAACTTGGTTAGGGCGTGATTTGGAACCCCAGGTATGGCATGGTATGGCTTCTTCCTCTTCACCGTCGTCTTCCAGCTGCTGGTAAATTTCAAACTGGTCTTCATTATCGTCTTCAAAGACATTTGTCTCAAGTTCTTCCATGATTTTGAGTCTGATATGGTAGAGCATTGAGACAAGCTTGCCCATTACATTGGCTACAAGCTAAAGAGCATTGCAAGCCAGCTTTTCTGCATCCGCATCGCGAACCACAACCACTCTTGCAGTTGCAGAAAATTGTATTTAGCAAATGTATTGGAGCAGGTGGTAAAATTGAGATAACAAAATTTGTAGAGAATTTTGTATTCTACAATATTGATAATAAATACAAATAGCAAGAAACCCATAGGAAATGAGATATTTACAAAAAAAGCGCAAAAAAACGATTTTTTTGACCTTTGACCTTGAAATTTAATAGTTGCGTACACCCTACCATATGTAGGTTTTGAGAAAACTTTTAGGGTGTCAATATACAAGTATTTACAGAATTACAGCTGGGTATCTCGAATTCCGAGATTCTTACCTAATTTAAGCTTAAATGGACTAAAATCACATTGCGCGAAATCAATGGGTTTAAAAAGTTTGAGTTCAATGACGTTTGATGATACAGACATAAATAATACTGGCCAGTTGAACTTTGAACCCACCAGCGGGAATGCCACGATGTCGCCTATTTGACAGGACCGCTTTGCAGCTGTCTTTATTTTGTGACCTACATAGTCTGTGGCAGTATGTCGAGCGCGGGAAAAGTGTTTTTTTTTGTTAGGTAGGTACGTTACGTTTGTTGTTGGCACTTTGTTTTATTTGTCATCTCTTTGCACACGTCAAATTGGATGTGTTTTTATCAAATAACGTAGTCAAGGTGTAGTTACATAATTACCGAAATTGAATTAGCAAAATTATGTATTCAGGTTAGGTGATAATTATTTTATTTAACAAAATAGCTCTAATTTGTAAATAATTAACTTACATTATTTTAGCCCCATTTTTGTATAATTCCAAATTACTTACCTCTTAATATCCAAAACACTAGCCTCATCTCTTAATAAGATTGTTTCATTTTACCAAAATCCAATCCAATTGCTCTTACCTACAATATAAATTATCTAGCCACCCTGAGGCCCAAAAATTAAATATGAATGAGATAATAATATTCAGACATAAAAAATATGTGATGGAAACGAGCACCTGGTTAATAGCAAACCCAAACGGAAGTAAATTAGTAAAAATATCTAGAGGGCAAAATAAATACTTTTGCCACGAAAACCCTGTTCAACGTTCCAAGGCTGTATAATTTCAGGTAAATTAAATCATTTTCTTTTCGTCGAAGCTCTTAAAACTTGATTGCGTCCTAAAAAGAAGCAGACATGGCTACCAGTGTAAATTAATTGATAATTAATTTAAGTTCAAAGGAATAAATTAATATTAATTGGAAATATTTCATAAGAATCTTTGATTTTTATTCATATTTTGTGGAAGTACGTTCCTTCGTTTATGGCACACAAAGAACTGCCGAAGTAGGTAGGCAGGATACTATTAAATCACTTTTCCCCGAATTCACAAACGTCAAACAATGTTAAGTATGCCGTCAAACTCATGGAACTAAAAGTCACAGCTAAGCAAATCTAAGAGCTGTTCAACTTAGATTTGCGTTTGCGAATTCGGCGGTTAATTGACCCACTTCTCATCATCATCATCATCATCAACCTCTCGAAGTCCACTGCTGGACATAGGCCTCCCCCATAGAGCGCCACAACGAGCGGCTTTGGGCCGTTAGCATCCAACGGCTTCCCGCAAACTGCACCAGGTCATCGGTCCACCGAGTGGGGGGCCTCCCCACGCTGCGTCTTCCAGTTCGTGGTCGCCACTCCAGAACCCTTCTTCCCCAACGGTCGTCGGTTCTGCGAGCGATGTGGCCTGCCCATTGCCACTTCAGCCTGGCTACCCGAGAAGCTATGTCGGTGACCTTAGTTCTTTCGCGGATAATTTCATTGCGAACTCTGTCACGCAAAGAAACTCCAAGCATAGCTCTCTCCATAGCGCGCTGAGCAACTCTGAGCTTGTTTAAAAGGCCAACAGTTAAAGACCACGTCTCAGTGCCGTAAGTCATCACTGGCAACACGCACTGCTCAAAGACTTTAGTCTTTAGGCTCTGAGGGATACGGGCCGTGAAGATGTCGCGAAATTTCCCGAACGCTGCCCAGCCGAGTTGGATTCGTCGAGCCACCTCTTTGTCGAAGTTGGACCTACCAAGACGTACATTTTGCCCTAGGTAGATATATTCGTCCACAGCTTCGACGGTGTCGTTCCCAACTACTACTGGTACAGGGTCAACATGGACATTCGACATTACTTTTGTCTTGTCCATGTTCATTCTAAGACCCACCTGTTGGGAGACTTCACAGAGGTGGCCAAGCATGGTACCAAGGTCCTCGAGCGATTCCGCCATTATAACAATGTCGTCGGCAAAACGAAGGTGGGTGATGTATTCGCCATTGATATTGATGCCTAGTCCGTTCCATTCCAATAGCTTGAAAACATCTTCCAGAGCGTTGGTGAAGAGTTTTGGGGAAATGACGTCTCCCTGTCTCACACCACGCTGCAATGGAATAGATTTCGTACTCTGGTCCTGTAAACGGACCGACATAGTGGCTTTGCTATACAGACACCTCAGAGCTTCGATGTACCTATAGTCGATCTGGCATCGCTGCAAGGACTCTAGCACCGCCCATGTCTCGATTGTATCAAAGGCCTTCTCATAATCCACGAACGCTAGACAGAGAGGCCGATTATACTCTTCTGTCTTTTGTATAATCTGGCGGAGCGTGTGGATATGATCGATGGTGCTGAAGCCTTTTCAGAATCCGGCTTGTTCGGGTGGCTGAAAGTCATCAAACCTGCGTGCGAGACGATTCGTGATGACCCTAGAAAACAGCTTGTACACGTGCCTCAAGAGCGAAATGGGTCTATAGTTCTTCAATAAGGCTTTATCCCCCTTCTTGAAGAAGAGCACCACCACGCTCCTGTGCCACGCTTCAGGCGTAGTACCATGGAATATGACGGAATTGAACAGCCTCTGGAGGACTACAAGTACCGGTTTTCCACCCGCTCTCAGAAGTTCTGTTGTTATCCCGTCGTCACCAGGTGCCTTGTTGTTTTTTAGCTGTTTCAGGGCCACTCTAATCTCATACAGACTGATGTCCGGGATGTCCTCGGTGAAGTGTCGGGTGAGTTTGGCTCTGGTGTCCTGAGCTACTCGACTGATGGGCTTACATGATGAGGTGTACAACTTTCCGTAGAAACTTTCTATCTCCTCTAAAACCTCGGGCTTGGAGGAAACTATGCTGCCACTACCGGTCTTCAGTTTGGTCAGCTGACTTTGGCCTAGCGACGAATCTCTTGCAAACACTTTAGAGCCTTGGTTTCGCTCGATCGCTTTCCTAACACGCGATGTGTTATAGGACCGCAGATCATGCCGCATCGACTTGGAGATTCGTCTGTTCAGCTTACCATACGCTGCCATATCAACCGAAGACTGGAGCTTCATTTCTCTCCGATCTGCCATGAGTTTCAGGGTCTCTTCAGAAAGTTTCTGCGTCTTCCTTTGGCGGTTGGTCTTGAAAAACTCGGACCCTACCGCATGGACAGTTGACACCAGCCCATCGTTCAAATCGTCCACTGCATCGCATTCGGCCAGGTACTGAAAGCGATTTTGGAGTTCGAGTTGGAAGCTTTCCGGGTTCTCGATTTGGATAGGGCTTGGACGGAGCGTGGATTTCATCAGACGTGACCTTTCAAGCTTGACATTGATATTCAGTGTGCCTCTCACAAAACGGTGATCACTACCGGTTTTTAACCTGCTGATCACAGAGACATCACTGAATATTTGCCGTCTGGTCGTCATGATGAAATCTATCTCATTATATGTGGCACCATCGGGGCTGCACCACGTCCATTTCCTTGTCGGCCGCTTTCTGTAGAAGGAGTTCATCATATAGAGCCCCTCCTTTGCCATAAAATCAGCCAACCTGGAACCCCTTCGGTTCCGTTGGCCGTATCCAAATGGTCCCACTCCTAACTCACCGCAATTCTTCGTACCTAGCTTGGCGTTGAAGTCCCCCATCACAACTGTGTATCGAGTTTTTGAGGAATGCATGGCTTTGGAGATATCCTCATACATAACCTCGACCTCGTCGTCTGGGTGTGTCGAGGTCGGCGCGTATACCTGTATGACCTTCAGCGAATACCTTTCGGTGATTCTGAGTATAAGGTACGCCACCCTGCTCGACACACTTTCGACTTGTACAACGCTGTTGACGAGGGGCTTTCGGACAAGAAACCCAACTCCACCCTGGGATAGCTGGTCTCCCTCCCGGTAGAAGAGCAAGTTTCCGGAATCGAGGATTAGCGTGTCCTGGCCCTGTCGTCTGACTTCACATAACCCTACGATATCCCACTTGACTTTGCTCAGCTCTTCTTCCAGCTCAACGATCTTCGTATCGGCCCGGAGCGTACGTGCGTTATACGTCGCCAGGTCCAGTCGTCGGTGTTGGTAGCTGGATCTCTGCCGGAGATTCTTCGCACCCCTTGCTCCACCGTTACCCGGTATGCTACCTATACCGGGAATAGTGGAGCTGCCGGGGACTAGGGGCCATTGTTTTGTATTGCCTTTCATATTTGGGGGGTTTTTGCCGTAATCCCCACGCTTGGCAGGCGTCTTGGGGATCGCAGGACGTAGTTGTCGCACCGATAACGCTGCTGCCCGTTAACGGCCTGAAGCACTTAGCTACGCCAATATGGGCGATGGTTATTCCGCCATCTATCGGTCCCAGGGCCCCGTTCGTTGTCCAGCAGGATGACCGCGTGCAGGTAGGGGTTGGTTTGGAGCTGGTGGTGATATTTCCTCCTTTCATCCCACTTCCCACCCACCACCCACCCACTTCCCCACTTCCACCCACCCACTTCTAAATAAGGGAAATTTATCTTTTAATAAATATTTCCAGCGTGTTCATATCCGGCATGGCAGTCAGCAACGAGCAAGCGCACGAAGCGGCCATGGAAAGCCGCAACGTCTTACACTGCGCGTGCGCTGACGTGGCGGCATGGCTGGTGGCTGCTGCGCGGGAGTTGCACCACAGTCTTATACCACCGGTGGACCTGGTTCTGCACGCTTACAGGGAGGATTTGAAAAGTAAATGCATTTTTGATTTTAAACTACTTGGTTTTTGAAATAGGTAGTGGTTGTATTATTAAAGTTCGTGGGTTTGATTTCTACTCAAGACAAACTTTTGTGTTAGTTTTTTGTCTGGTTGTTTTATTTATTTGAGAAACATGTAACAGTTTTACAAGTTAGTGCTACCCTTAACATCAACTTTTCGTAGTCAATCCGCTGTACTGTCTTTCAATAATAGAGTTTAATGCAGTATTGACATAGAAATACGGTAAAACTATATTTTCATCACATCCTTCTTTCGCTCTTCTTCCTTTCACTAACCGTAAAAAACAGGTTATGGCAACCGCGCCTATTTTTTGCCATGGTTGATTTCATTACGTTTGCTAGTAGTTCACCCGTTAAAAACGATATTGTGGATTTACAAATAAAACAATAAATGCAATCTCTTTCGCATTTGAATATTTATTGAATATTCAAATTGTAACACTTCGGTTGACATACACTCGAGCTGCGTTTATTAATTTTGTTGGCAAATGTGTTATCTTTTTTTTTCGATAACGAGAGCCTTTAATGGAATTGATGGCTTTGACGAATAGCGTTTGAGTTAGCTGAATAATTGGCTTTGTTTTACTTACTTACCAACAAGTTATTCTGGACTATATCTGGTGAATCACACCTGTTATTTTCTTTGTTTTATTCTACCGGAGTTAATGGATACGTGCCCAAGTTATAAAAAAAAACATATTGAAATACAATATACAGGATTGTTTTCAAAAAGACATACCGTGGCGCAGTGGTGACAGCGGATCGGAAACGATCAACGTTGTAAAGCAATTCACGCCGGGTCGGGTTATTTGGTGGGTGACCACTCCTCCTGAATTTTAGCGATATATTTTTTTGGCTTCCTAAGGTACGTCAAGCAATTAATCCCGGCTGATGTCGCTAAATGTCAGTCGTATAGCCTAGTCGGAGGCCTCAAAGCGGCTTGAAAACATCTGACTGAAAGGTTTATCACCGGATTTACACCCCTTTAATAATCCGTGAAGTACCGCGCCATTCGCGTGTTGGAGCATCGCTCGCGCCACCTTATGAGGTGAGGTTGAGGCCTATGACCCATCTGAACATTTATTACACAAACAGTACAAACATTTGTGTGCATGAACATGTCTGTTTGTATTGGTCTGGGTGTTTCCTATGTATATTAAGTAGGTATTTACAAAAGAAAAAGTATTTAAGTATGTTTATCCGTTGTCTAGTATCCATAATAACGGACTATAATTAGCCCACTTGGGACTAGATGGCGCTGTGTGGAATAATGTCCAAAGATATTTATTTATTTTTATTTTTATTAATTCACTGAGATATAGACAAAACACAAATCTTTATCGAAATGAATATTTGTGATGGTAATTTGCCCTAAATGTGCAGTTCTATGTGACCTTGCACAGTGGGAAATGAGCAGAAAAGTCAAAAGTTTGCCTTGCGATTGTACAGGTCACAGTGACAAGCAAATATCCCTTCTAAAGCTGCCGTACATCATCTACTCACACCCCTACTTCGCGTATCAAAGGTTTGATTTTGCATCTACGTTGTACAGTCAGCATCGGAACGATATGACCTTACAGGGTGTCGGAAAATGTCCATACTGAAGATTTCAGCAAAAAATCATTCTAATACTAAAAACTTGGACTTCTTCTTCTTTTCTTGGACCAAACTAAGGAAAGTTTTACATTGAAAGGATAGGTGTTGCGGTATATTTAATAGAAACGTCCTTTATGTTTGGAGTCCATTTATTAAGTGTTTTTCAATAAGATACTTATAAATTATAACACATTAGACAACTAAGCAATAACCTAAATTACATGTTTACAAGTAGGTACTTGTTGTTGCGACACGACTTAATATTATATTCGCTGACTTAGCTACCATACTACAACTCCCCTGAAAAGTCCTGTTCACCCTCCCCTTCTGAAGGAAGGAACAACACAAAAGGGTAAAGTTAAAAACATTAGAAATTATGCATTATTAAGTCATGTCACAGTACAAAGGTATCATTAATAAAACATAGGTATAAGTTTCTAATACAAAACTTTAAAAAAAATTAATGGTAAAACATTTTAGTGTTGTTCTTATGTATGAGATATTCCTTATTATTTCTTAATATTTTAACATTAGGTGAAATTTCCTCAAGTACTTCAAAGGGACCGTTATAAATATTCTGAAGTTTATCTCCTGTTTGATTTTTTATTAAAATTAGGTCTCCTTTCTTATAAGTTACTGGATGCATTTTTCTGTCATAAAATGTTTTCCTCTTTAATTTACTTTCTAATAAACTCGTTTTTGCTTCATATTGAGCTCGCTGTAAACGATATTTCATCTCTTTAGGATAGTCACTATAATTATACAATGGTTCAATTGACATTCCAAAACCTGAAGGTAATTTACAACATTTTCCAAAAACTAATTCAAATGGAGTGTACTTTGTTTCGGTATGCACAGTAGTATTATAAGAGAAAGTCCAAAATGGTAACCAATCGCTCCAATCAGGGGTATTTCTGTCACACTGAATGCGAAGATAGGCTCCTAGTGCTTTATGACTATTTTCTAATGACCCTATAGTTTCATGATGGTAAGCGGTTGAATTTAACTTATCTATTTTTAATATTTTGCATAAGTCGGTCATAATGTTAGACATAAATTCTGTTCCTTTATCAGTAATAATTTCTCTGGGGACCCCATATCTCAGAATAAAATTTGATACAAACACTCTAGCTACAGTTTCAGAATCTTTACTAGGCAAAGGATAAGCTTCTACAAATTTTGACAAATCACATTGTAATGTTAATATGTACTTGTTATTATTACTATCTGATGTCATTGGACCCATAATGTCTAGCGCTATCCGCTCAAATGCAGAGCTAGCTGTATTTGTAATAATCATTGGTTCTCTGACTTTCTGGGGGGCTAAAACAGCAACATTTTAGCATTTCATATTATGAATCATCTATTTGACGTTTCATCTAGACCGCGGTCCGTTTCGAGTTAAAAGTGAGTAACAGCGCGCTGACACGCATCCCGAATTGATAAATTGTATGAGCGTGAGCGACGTCAGCGCGCTATTACTCACTTTTGACTCGAAACGGACCGCGGCCTAGATGAAACGTCAGTTAGATGTTTCATAACATGAAATGCTAAAATGTTACCGTTTTAGCCCCACTGATTTGGGAATTTATTAAACTGACATTGTTTACAACGTTTAACATACTCAATGACGTCATTCGTCATCCCTGGCCAATAATAGTACTTTTTTAAGTTATTAATCATTCTGTTTACCCCTGCATGACCGCTAGTGGGTAACAAATGAAAATCATTTAATATTATTCTTTTATCTTCGTGGCCATTTATTCTCATTACGTCTTTCGTAATTAATATTTTAGGTACCTTTTGATGCAACTTTTTGATATGACTTGCAAGTATTTTAATATTTGTTGCATTTTGTTTATTCTTTATAATCAATACTTCGTTGATATTTTCTTTTTCACATAGTAATCCTAAATCTCTCGCTAACTCCGTCGGGGTAGATAACGATCGAGTATTTAGATATATCGCATTATTAGAATATCGACTTTCTAAATTCGTTACTTTCTTCTCACTACATAAAATTATTTCTATCACGTCATAAGGTTTTTTAAGAATCTCTACAACATCAGGTTGATCAGACCGGCTGCTGTTAGAAGACTCTTTTGTCAAATTATTTTTATCAACAGGTGTATGGGGCAATAACTTCTTAGATTGCGCTCGAGTTAAAACTGAAACTACCTGTGCTCCGATGGACTTTAAGTCATTACACGTCATGGACACCGGGAGTCGGCTCAATGCGTCTGCAGCTGCATTATTCCGACCTGGAATGTACATAACTTCAAAATCGTACTCCTCAAGATAAAGTCTAAACTTTGTTAACCTACTAGATGGATCTTTTAAGCCAAATAAATATACTAATGGTTTATGATCTGTGAAGATTTTAAACCTTCTGCCATAGAGATATGGTCTAAAATGCCTCACAGCCCATACTATTGCTAAAAGTTCTAAGTCTATGATCGGATATCTACTTTCTGCTGGTGAAAGATTACGACTAGCATAAGCGACAACGCGACCATTTTTATTTGACAATACTGCACCTAATCCTGTCTTACAAGCATCAGTTCGCAACTCAAACTGATTTTTTTCCGAAAAATCTGGATACTGTAATACGGGTGTGGTCATCAAAGAAGATTTTAATCGTTCGAAAGATTGTTGACATTCAGACGTCCATTGAAATTGTGCATTTTGTTTACATAATTTATTCATTGGGTGTGCTAATTGCGCAAAGTTAGGTATAAACCGTCTATAATAATTAGCAAACGCTAAGTATCGTTTTACATCGTCCGAGTTCAACGGCACCGGATACTTGCGTATTGTTTCGATTTTGCTATCGTCTGGAAGAATACCTTGCGATGTTATTTTGTGACCTAGATAAACAATTTCCGTTCGTAAAAAATCACATTTCATAGGATTCAATTTTAAGTTAACTTTTCGTAACCGTTCTAATACAATGATGAGATTTTTATTATGATTTTCCATTGATTTACCAATAACGACACAATCATCTAAATAAATGAAAGCCTGATTATAATTGATACCTGACATAGCTATGGTCATTAACCTTGAAAATACGCTGGGAGAGGTCTTCAATCCCATGGGAGAACGCTTCATCTGATACATTTTATCAGTAGTGAAAGCTGTATATTTGCGTGACTCAGGATCTAATTCAAGCTGATACATTTTGTTTACACTAAATGCAGTATATTTTCTCGATTTTTTATCTAATGCTAGCTGGTAATAACTTTGAGAAAGGTCTAATTTTGAAAAATAAATGCTACCTGAAAGGGAATCTAATATGTCGGTAATATTTGGTAAGGGAAATTTATCATCTTTGATTCTATCATTAAGTTGCCTATAATCGATGACCAACCGCCATTTCTTTTCATTGGACCTATCCGATTTTTTTGGAACTAATAGAACAGGGCTAGACCACTCCGAGGTCGTTTCCTCTATAATGTCGTTCGCTAACATGTCATCTATTTGTCGCTGAACCTCTTGTTTTAAAGCATGAGGTATTCTGTAAGGTTTCACATAACTAGGAGAAACGTTATCTCTTAAAGATATGGTATGAGTCATTATATTAGTAGTGGATAATTTATCACCGGGAAGATGAAAAACATCGGCATATTTTGCACAAATATGCTCTATACTACGTCTCTCTTCATTGTTCATATTAGACAAATTTAATAACTCAAATAAGGTTTTTACTCGACCCACACTATTAGCATTTTCTGAAAGAGTACAAATATCAAAGTTATTTATATTATAAATACCTAAATTCTGAAAATCGTAATCTACTTGATTTTCTGTAGTATTTAATATTCGTATGGGGATGCGACCATTTCTTGGTTTCGCTATCAACCCTGCTACATAAACTCCTTTTTCAATTTCTTTTGATAAAACAACACACTCACAGCTTGATGCGGTAGGTATAAACCTTATCACTTCACATCGAGGAGGAATTATATGCCTATACCTAGCGTTACAACTAATATCCATGGAAACACTTAAATTATTGTTTGATAAATGCAATTTGCTATCTTTATAACTAATAATTGCATGGTATCGTTTTAAAAAATTATCTCCTAATATACCATTAGCCGTGCACGACATGTTTTTAAATACATAAAACTTTTCACTAAATATTATGTTTTCATGAACTAAATTTAAGAAAATGTAACCCTCTGATTCTAATCTACCGCTAACACCCTTAATAGTTATTCTATCGTAGTTCAATTGTTCTAATAATTGAGGATAATTACTAAGCCATTCATACCTTAAAACACAAAGACTCGCTCCACTATCAACTAACAGATTAATATATTCATTTCCTATTAAAAACGTTACTGTACTACTGTTATTAAAGTTAAATATAAAATTTTCTGAATTAACGAAAAAACTCACTTGACGCGTTATAATTTGGATGACCAAGTATTATATTCTGGTGCGGCTCGTTATGTTCGGGCTGCACCTCCTGGGTGGTGTGGCGCACGGGGGCAGCTGGTCTGCGTGACCTTGCACTGTGTGCCCCACGGCTACGCCCTTGGTAATAATTTCCACCGCGAGATGAACTATGCTGATTGCGATGAGCATCATACGAGGATCTCTTACCCTGATTATAATTGCTCGAATAATTATTTCGTGGTCTCATGTTATTATTATTATTACCGCGAAAATAATTATTATTGTAATAGTTGCGTCCTCGACTAACATTATTATGACGCCTAATATTCATAACCTCGAAGGCTGAGGACAAGGACTGCTCGTCCATAGCTGTCCTTATAGCGCTGGGCAAAGACTCGAAATGTCTGGCTGATATGATAGTGCTTAACCTGCGATCGCTTAAACCATCTGCGAATCTCTTGATTGCAATTCTCTCATTGATCGGCTTCAAAATATCGTACGTACTAGAATTACCATTTGATTGGGCGATTGTCAAGGTAACAAATAAATTTTCTATTTCAGAACCAAAAGATTCGATTGAACGATTTCCTTGTTTACACTGGTTTAATTTCCATTGAATCGCGACTTCTGATTTTTGCTGAATGAGATGATTTCGCATATCAGACAAAAGATTATCAATTGTATTATAAGTTGATTTCAAACGTAACTGTGCACTTTGAGATAGTCTAGTTTTAAGTACGAATTCAATTAATTGTGGTTTCGTAGTTTCTGAAATCATCTTGCCATACAATTCAATGCTATTAATTAATGAATTAGTAACAGACTCTTGTCCGGTCATTACCGGCAATAGGGCAATAGCAGTTTTTAAATCAAAGGCAGCCATTTCTGATTGTTGAATTACTTGCGTTTCGCTAACTGACAATCCTAAGATTTTATTGTAAGCAGAGTGAATATCGCTTATTATTTTATGAACCTCAGTAATGTCACTTGTGCTTATCTCTTCGTTTTCAATTTGCAAATGCAACTGATTCAAAATACTCTCCAATTGAAAATACAAAACTTCAGATTCCTTAAGTTTTCTCAACCCAAGGTCTTGTTGTCTTCTTAGTGGACCTAATTTAACTAAATATTCTTTAATATAATATAATGCATTACGCAACTCCTCTAGCTGTAATATTACATTTGACATAATAATCGAAATATTAAGTTACAAAGAAATTTTGCCTTGAAGCTTTACCTGACATTTATAGTATTTCAATATTTAATCTACAATTCTACATAAAAATCTAAATAGGATTACTACATACTTTTGCGGAACCATTACACCTGGATTGCAGTGCATGAAGCCATTAGTCCTGGTTTGCTGATGTGGGGTGACGGCGCGGTTCGACAGGCAGTAGGTCGACTCGCGGCATGCTGCGCGAAGTAGGTCTGGATGTTGCTTCTTGCTGGAGGTGGGCCGGGCTATACCCTGGACTCCTGGGCCGGGCTATACCCTGGACTCCTCTTGATTATCCTTCTTGTCTTCTTAAACAGCAGTGGTGGTCAAGTTGGCGCGTGAAATTGTGGCAATATTGTTTCTGTTCAGCTCACGTTGAATGGTCCTAACAAATCGTTGATTGCATTTCTTGAATATGTAATAGACAACAGCAACAAGCAGTATGACGACTAAAACCACGCTTAAAATTTCAATCAAAGCCAGTTTTTCGTTATGGTACTGGGTGGTCGTGGCAGAGGCTTCTCCGTTTGCATTTTGAGCGATTACAACTTGTTCTTTCGACACAGATTTTCCCATGATGTTTTCTTTAAAATTAATCTTCTGTCTTCATAATGTTCAGCTCCAGAAGATCCCTCGAAGCTCCAGTGGCAGGGTCGCCATGAAAGGATAGGTGTTGCGGTATATTTAATAGAAACGTCCTTTATGTTTGGAGTCCATTTATTAAGTGTTTTTCAATAAGATACTTATAAATTATAACACATTAGACAACTAAGCAATAACCTAAATTACATGTTTACAAGTAGGTACTTGTTGTTGCGACACGACTTAATATTATATTCGCTGACTTAGCTACCATACTACAACATACTTATATAATTTTTTCTTGTAAATACATAGAAAATACCTACTTATCCATTTCGCTTGCACCTACATGCACAGCACAAATATTTATTATTTGTAAATATTCGTGTATGTGTGCTGTGCCGGGATCAAACCTCTGGTTTAGACTTATCCATTTTTTTTCCATAACTATAGTCTCATGTTTTTTGTGTACAGACAAGAGCATTTACTTGTCTCAGAATAACGAGCATTCACCATTTTTAAATTTACTCGAATCGCTGTTTGAACACGGCTCTCGATTTTTTGTTATAGCCTTTTGATGATTTTATATGGAAATGCTTAGGCTAACGGTGCATTGCCTGTATTATACCATTCATAAGACGAAGATGACACTTGCGTCTGCGTAAATTATGTGACCTTAGTTGCGTAGCGTAGGACATCGAAGCAAGCGCCTCTAGCAACTACTAATATTACAAACACACGAAAACACAAGCGTATATTTATGGTATTGCCTCTGATGGTGACTGTACAAAGTCTTTCCCGGATAAGTGGTGGACGCTCACGCACATAAAGGACTTGGACCGCAAACACCGCTGATAGAATAACGGCTAACGTATTGTGTTATCCCGGACACTGGTAATAGCAGTGGAGTGCTAGCTGACTCTTCTGGGAAGCCACCATTTCTGATAGATGTTATTCTATTTGAAGTTTGAGGTTATTAAAGTCATCCTCGATGTCAGGGGATGACGTTATCATTTTAAAAAATGTGTAGTGAAATAAGTTGACATATTTTTGTAGTTAATAGAAGTTAATATTAGATCAAAATAATTGTGGTAAATCTCATTTTCAAAATTTTGCCTCACTTCAATTTGTCAGCCAACGGTGCGGTTGACTGGAAGTAATTGCCCTTGAAATTAAGCTCCTTATTAGTGTTTTTTAAGCAGTATAGGATGAATAAATTACGAGCGCAAATACTCGTAAATTAACAACTTCTCAAAACGCACTCATATATGCTTAGTGAGTGAATAAATCGATACCTCCCACGTAAGTTGTTGTATCCCCGAAACTGCAATTTTACAGGAGAGCGTTTTAAACATTCAGATTGGCCTAGAAACTGCATTTATTTATGTAGCTTTGTGAAATTTGTTATATGAATAAAATATATGGTTTTATTGACTATGTTGAAACAAATATATGAAATAATTGCATATTTTCTGAGAATTGTGGCTTACAACATTTTACTACGGAATCCAGACTATGACAACTGTTGTATCTCATACATACAACATTATACTGTGGAACACAGACTGTGCCAGCTGTGATATCTCATACTTACAAGATTATACGGTGGGGTCTTGGTTTCATCTTTAGTTGTATCTCATACTTACAACATTATTTTATGAAGTTTAAGAAAAAGTTCGCTGTTGTAAATGATTCTAGTCTCACTGTATGTCCTATTAACAATACAATTTCAAGTGTATATTATTGATATTGAATAAATATTGTCAGTTAAGAAATAAAAGTGCAATTATTAATACCAAAGAAGAATGGTCACGTCCCATACAAAAAATCCCAGGCCCGACAGAAACGTAACATATCTCATTTTTTTTGGTATATTGTGTTTTGTTAAAATACATATACTTTATATTCGAAATCAATGGCTAACACCAAAAAATATTGCCGTATGTTTTTATTCAGGCGATACACTAAAAAAATGCAAAACGCCTATTATCTATAAAATTCGTATAACTATGTAATTTAATGACGAAACAATAGCTATGGTATGTATCTAGGTGATCAGGAGATGCAGTTGGATATATAAATAAACTCGTAATCCAACGATCAACTTAAGATTCATTGAAATCGTGGTAGGTTTTCGATTATTTAGTAGCATCTATCAATTGGCGGTGGAGGCCTATGTTCAGTAGTAGAAAGCTATGGGTTTAAATGATGATGATTATGATCTATCATTTGGGTTTCAGAAATGAAACGAATAAAAATAAAACTAATAGGTATGTCGATATAAAGTTATATTGAATTTCTATAATATCTCTTGAAACAAAATTGTTTCTGCAGCCTATTGCCGCTGGCTGTCTATATATTTCCATATTATAAACTCCCGCGGCTTTTAAATTCTCACTGCAATACGACCGTGCTAACCTCACGTGATAGGTGCCGATTGAGAATTTAATTAACTCTTTAATTGTTAATTGTGGAAAATGTTAAATATCCGGATCATTTCCAGTCAGTTTGTTTTAAACACTCCTGTGAAACGACACTCTTTGTCGGTTTAAATTATTTTCTTCCACATACTCAGATAATTGATTGGGGCGTTGTATATTTTGATTACTTATTTCAATGAAATCTTCTGTGTATGGAATGTCTCCGTAAGGATCTTCAAAATAAATAATTAAAGCTGCAGCAATTTCGAAATATTCTAGTAGGTATAAGCGGCACATGTTTGTTAAATAGTCTGGGGGGCTAAAACGGCAACATTTTAGATGATTCATATTATGAATCATCTAACTGACGTTTCATCTAGACCGCGGTCCGTTTCGAGTCAAAAGTGAGTAACAGCGCGCGCACACGCGTCCCGAATTGATAAATTGTATGAACGTGAGCGACGTCAGCGCGCTATTACTCACTTTTGACTCGAAACGGACCGCGGTCTAGATGAAACGTCAGTTAGATGTTTTCATAATATGAATCATCTAAATGCTGCCGTTTTAGCCCCCCTGTTTCTAAATATCTTGAAGTCGCGCTTGAATCTCCCGTTTATAGTTTCCACGACCCATCGCACCATTGTGATGAGTCGTGATTTATTAGCCTCTTCGGTGCTTAATTGCGTGTCATGTGGTGGTTTGGTAGGCGGCATGTGAGCAATATAGCCATATGTTTCTATTAAAGGAATAAAGCCTCGGTCCAAAATAAATGAGTCTCCTACATGGGAAAAAAGTGGAACGGTCCGTCTTTAATGGGTCCATCATGGTTTTGCAATCTCATTTTCATTATATCAGCATCGGTTGTCCGTACAGAGTACGGACCTATTATATCCAAAATATATTCATCCGCGCACACGATCATTAATGGTTTTATTAAGTTCCTACACTTATGAAGGCTATAACTGCGGCGTTGAAATAAAAAGTTAGAACTTTTTTCTATGTAGGATCCATCGAATATAACTATTGGTTTTGGTGACTCTTCGTTATGAAACAAAACATTCGGCAAAACCCGGTTGCGGGCTATCACTTCGTCCCTGGTAATATGGTCTAAGTCTAGGTGCAATGGAACAAAGTCAGTAATGAGACACTGCCTGACTTTATGTATTTTTCTTCCAATGGTACGCTCGGATATATTAAAAAATTAAGCCATTCTATTATTCGGCTCCCCTGATCGAATTTTGCACAAGTAGATAGCCAAGTCATTTCTGGGAGTATTTGAGGACCGATTAAGGCTTAGCATTTGACTCAGCAAATTGTTGAACGTGTCTCTGTTTCTTCAGTCCAAAACCATAACTCGTCGTCAGAAACGTCATCTACTTTGAACGTATCGTATAAGCAGTTTGTTCTTCTGTTGTGTAATCGAACAAATCACTAACTATCAAATTTGCAAGCTCATTCATTTCTGATTCATTGAAACTTATTGAAAGAAACAGATAAAAACATACAGAACAAGGTAGTTAGGAAAAATAAAACAAACAATAGAAAAATAAAGAATAATTTCGACCAGGCAGCAGTGTCACGATGTCCAAAATTAAATTAACCCCACTCAGCTAATGCCTGGACCTGATAGGCTCAGACGCTGATTTTCAGTAGGGCCAACCGAGTGGACGCACGGACATTCGCAGCGACTAAGCAATGATAATTATAAAAATAAATATTTAAAATACATAAAATATAATGTGACGTGTACCTACCCAGTGTAAAAGTGTGCAATACAATACATAAATACTTTGGGGGATGTGTATTGGTAATGGAGACTCTAAAACAAAAATGAAATATGACATTTCATTGCTTGTAAGCAAGCTATCAATTAAACGATCAAGGTTAAGGCTCTTTATCGGTGAATCAGTAAAGAAAAAGCGCTCTATAAATTACTTAACTAAAAATATAGGAATATGTCGTAACATTAAGCAAAAAATAAAACAAATTTGGACTATCAACTTCCGATGCAAACATTATAATTTACTACATACCACATTTATTTTTATTTTATTCCAACGTAAGACATTCTATGTATTACATACAACTTTTTTTAATGGACGCTTTACGACGTAAAATGTTGTATGTATCACAAACAACATTTTCTTATACTCGCTCAACAGCGTTAAATGTTGTATGTAAAACATACAACATTGTTGAATGTTAACTTGACAACGTATACTGTTGTATGTAATCTATATAACATTTTTGGTTGTTACATAGTTACAACGTATTCTAATCAATTATCAAGTCCTAATAACGTAACATTGCAGAAAACTTGAAGCACTTGACACACGGACCATTTCAGCTCTCTCTCCGGCGTAGTCTGTTTTATCTAACCCATACAACACGCGAGCGCGCGATCTGCCTCGCCCCGCGCACCGCGTAAACGGTTGTCAAGGACTATACAGTGTTATAGTCCGTTCTCGTTCAAAAGTTACAACTCTTTACGTCTTGAAATTGCATGAAATAATTGTGTTTTCGTAAGTTTTAATTTTTTTATGCATAGATTACTAATAATAAAGCTCATTTTTAGTAAAAACGCTAAATCGCATTTTGTGGGATACAACAACTTACGTAGGAGGTATCGAAATCTTTCTCCGACAGTTGAGTTATTAACACTTTATATTGACAACCTCGTCAATCATTTATGCGAAAGCACAACCATACAACTAATTTTATTTGTAATACTTAGAATGTTAATAGTATGAAAAAAACGTCTGAACTGCGTTCGCCTAAATAAGGCACATGTTGATTCGACAAAGGCAAGTTCAACAGAGATCATAATGCTTTCGTATCAAACAATATATTTCAGAATTTCTCGTAATTTGTAAACAAAGTAAATAAGTTACAAAAGTGACTATCTATCAAAGACGAAATAACAAATTTTAGGACCATTTTGATTCATGATTCGTTACTGTTGATTTATTATTCCTTTCATTCATTTGCAGATATCGAAGTTTTGCTGGGAGAGCCTATTCAGCAAGCTATAGCTTCAGAGAGCGGCATCGAGTTAGTTTTTGATTCTTTGGCAGATATCATATCAGGTAAGTTTTCGTTTAGCGACTACTTTTACTTGCGAGCATAAGTCTGGAATCATTAACTTGTGATTGGCAGTACCTAAATGATTCCAATCTTTTGCTCGCGACTGTAGATCGAATCAGAAATGAATATAGCTATAAGATTGTCATTTGACTTGAGGGTTTTTTTCGTATCTAATTCAGGTTTCTTACAACAGTAATAACTCGAGAACTCTCCGACCGATCTTCAGGGTTTCCGATTCGTTTGATTTGTCTCCACTTTTATAGGAGCAAAAATATTCCCAAAATGATCCTGGGCTTTGTACCAATCAAACGGGACAAGATTGAATGTTGCTGATCATCGAGCCTAAGTTTTTTGTTTTGTGTAGTGAGTAGCAATCCTAAGTAGCCATGATAGTCTGTAAATTGCAATCTAATGTAATGCAAGCTACGAAAGAAAAATAAATCGTATTGAACCCGCAAAGACGTCGAGACTCGCGAGAGTGAGGAAGATTTTCCGGAAAGTTGCTTCTGCGGTGGAATGCCAAGGCATTCGCTGTTAGATTCGTTGTATTGTGTGTTCGTGTTATTTGACTTTGACTTCAGCAGCAATTGAATTGTAAAAGTAAATAAATAAATAAGTTATTTACACAATTCACTAATGTTTGATAAGAAACTAATGACAAAATGATCAAAAACAACGTGATGAGCCCGAATTTAGCAAACATCCTAATGCCTAAAATATTTGATTTGAACACAAGTTATAAGTAGTTTCAAAATTAAATGTATTTAAATATTAAGGAACACTTTGTGGCGCTTTGCTGGCCGCTGCCGCGTTAGGCTTTCTTAGCTCACCTACGATTTTTGATGGTAAAATATTTTTTTTCCGGCAAACTCAAGATATACTGATTCAACGACACCACATACACCATTGAGCTTAAAGTTGATTGTAATAAGGCTGTACAAACTTTCATTAAAGGTACCCCAATAACATCTTCCTAAATTACGAACAGCAAACAAAATATCAAGAACAAAACTCGGTAATTTAATTGACATCGTCGTAGGCACTGATGAGAGCGTCAATTTATTAGGTACGTTCAAATGTTGCGTGATGTTGCCAACGAAATTCTTGTTTCAACTCAACAAACTCAAAACTTTCCATTTTCTCGACGCTGTATTACACGCACAATATTGTTCGTTTAACAAAACAACTTCCATCTTAATCGTTCCTTGTGTTCAAGTTATGTATTACAATAAATTGAAAAGTATAACATACAAGTGTTTGTTGTTCAGATAAAAGCAATTTTAACTACTATTTCAAAATGTTACGTATAAAACACACGTGCTTTTAAATGTATCTGCGAATGCTAACAATGACGTTAAGAGAGAGAGAGAGAGAAAAGATCATAATATCAGTTAATGTATAGAAAGATCTAAACTATCTCAAACCTAAAATTCCAACAACCTATCATCCCCACCTTCATCATCATCATCAGCCTGTTGTAGTCTACTGCTGAACATAGGCCTCTCCTTTTGCACGCCACTGTACTCGATCTTCGGCTGCTCGCATCCAGCTCCTGCCAGCCATCCTGCGCAGATCATCACTCCACCTTGCCTGAGGACGTCCTTCACTACGCTTGCCGAGACGCGGTCTCCACTCAAGAACACGTTTACTCCAACGGTTGTCGGTTCTACAACTAACATGGCCAGCCCACTGCCACTTCAGCTTGCTAATCCGGTGGGCTATGTCGATAACCTTGGTTCTCTGCCGTATCACCTCATTTCTGATTTGATCTCGCAGAGAAACGCCGAGCATAGCCCTCTCCATAGCCCGCTGAGTGACTTTAAATTTGTGGCCATGTCATGACGGGTAGGACGCACTGATTGAAGACTTTTGTCTTTAGGCACTGTGGGATCGACGATGTGAAGACCCGACGTAGCTTCCCAAACGCTGCCCAACCCAACTGAATTCTTCTGTTCACCTCGTCCTCGAAGTTGTCTCTACCTAACCGCAATGTCTGCCCGAGGTATACATATTTTTTAACAACTTCGAGAACGGCGCCGTGTATCGCAATCGGTTCCGGTAGTACATGTTCATTGAACATGACCTTGGTTTTGTCCAAGTTCATCCGTAGACCGATGCGCACAGAAGAGTCAGCCAGGTCATTCAGCATCCTGCAGCGTTTCTGCCACGATGACGATGTCGTCAGCAAATCGCAAGTGAGAGATGTACTCGCCATTGATGTTGATGCCACGTCCTTTCCAGTTCAGCGTCTTGAACATATCCTCCATTGCATTTGAGAACAATTTCGGGGAGATAACATCCCCTTGTCTCACACCTCGATGCAACGGTATAGGACTTGTTTGCTGATTCTGGATTTGGACGGACATAGTGGCTGCTTCGTAAAGGCATCTCATCACTTGGATGTATCGCCAATCTACTTGGCATCGCTGCAGGGACTCCAGAACAGACCAGATTTCAATCGAGTCAAAGGCCTTCTCATAGTCCACAAATGCTAGGCACAGGGGCTGATTATATTCTTCAGTTTTCTGTATAATCTGCCGCACTGTGTGGATGTGGTCTATGGTGCCGTATCCGCTTCGAAACCCAGCCTGTTCCGGTGGTTGGAATTCGTCGAGTCTTCGCGCAAGACGGTTCGTGATCACTCTTGAGAACAGCTTATAGACGTGGCTTAGAAGGGAAATGGGTCGATAGTTCTTCAGTAGGGTTTTGTCTCCCTTTTTGAAGAACAGGACGACCACACTCCTACTCCACGCCTCTGGAGTTCTCCCTTCAAAGAGGACAGCGTTAAAAAGCTTTTGGAGCTCCCTGAGTACGGGTCTGCCTCCTGCTTTTAACAGCTCTGTTGTTACGCCGTCCTCTCCAGGGGCTTTTCCATTTTTAAGCCGCCCAAGAGCGATCTCGATTTCGTCAATGCTGACTTCTGGCAGGTCTTCGGTGTAGTGGCGTGTAAGAGTGGCTCTAGAGTCCTCATTTCCGGGGTCAGGTCGAGATGCATGCGAAGCGTACAACCGGCCATAGAAGTTTTCTACTTCCGAAAGGACTGCCGGCTTCGAGACAACGACTTCTCCACTTTCTATGGTCAACTTCGTCAGGTGGCTTCTTCCAAGAGATTGTACGAACACTTTTGAACCCCGGTTCTGCTCAATCGCTCTCTCAATAGAAAGAGTACTGGAGCAACGGAGATCGCGTCGCACGTCGTACTAATCTCTCGGTTTAGAGTCCGTTTCCCTGACGAAGTGACGGGTGGGTTTTCCCGTCGTCTCTTCATTAGCCCCAAAGTCTCTTCGGAAAGCTTCGACTTCTTGCCTTTACGCTGCATTTTACAAAATCTCGTACCTTCTTCCTTGAGGACTCGAACCACATCTTCAAGGTTCTGGTTAACGTCAGTTGTGGTTTCCACGGCAGCAAATCGGTTCTCCAGATTTGACTGGAACGCTTCAGATCCCATGATAGTTTGAAGCAGAGTTGGTCGGAGCCTGGCCTTCATCAAGCGGACTCGTTCAGCTCTGAAATCGATATTCAGAGAGCCTCGGACGAGTCGGTGATCGCTACCGGTATTAAACCTGTTGATCACGGAGACGTCTCTGAATATGTGCTTTTTGTCCGCCATGATGAAGTCGATCTCATTCTTTGTCATAGTGTCGGGGCTTTGCCACGTCCACTTCCTTTGGGGTTGCTTCTTGAAGAATGAGTTCATCACGAAGAGCCCCTCCCGTTCGAGGAAATTGACGAGCATTTGCCCCCTATGATTTCTGCTTCCATATCCATGGGATCCTACTACCGATTCTGTAAAGTGAATATATTTGGTCATAAACTACAAGGTTAACCTAAGCCTGAAGGGCGGGGCTGAAGGCTATAAAAATGTAAACTAGCAGCACTGGAACAAGTTATTTATTTCATATTCTAATAACAGGGAGTCCTAGATACATTAATAGATCTATATTACAGATAGGTTACAGAAAATAATCTTATAAAATAGAAGCCTAACTCGCCATGGGCCCTGAGCCTCAGTGCCGGTTCTTAAACCGTCTGCGGTGAACTAAATTAGTAGGGTTAGTGGACTGTACAGGTGGAAGATTAGTGGGGTTAGTATGTCCCTACGGAGAGCTCAGCTCACATGGCCACATAGTAAAGACTATAATAATGTAAAGTTAATAAAAGATACATTTGTTGGAAATCCTACTTCGTAATTATAAAAATCAGGGTCTTAGGCTGGCTTGGTTGGTAACTCTAAGGATAAGTAAGGACCTAACATGTGCTTTGGGTGCTGTGCGGGTGGTGGGGTGCTACGGAGTGGCAAGATGGTGGTACTCGGCCACGTGGTGGGCCTAGGACGGGTGTCAGCGTCCGCCTGTCCTCCCTCAGGGTGCACAGCTGATGGGGAACAGGTTCGGCAGCTTATGGCCGTAACTGGACACCTCCTCAATAGGAGAAAAAATGCAGACATTAGTCTACTGACAATAAAATGAGATGGGGGACCACGTGGGGAATCTAACACAAGAGATTAACACTGCCTAACCTACTCTGGGAGCACTTAATAAAGGGTTTCAAGACTCACCTGTTGGAGGATACTTGGTCCGCTTGAGTCTCCGCTACCAATTTTCAACTCGGGCACGTGGCGGCATGAAATCACTGTAAAAGAACACCACTCTTGTGAATTCTGAAAGCACAGCGAGGGCTCCGTGAAGACGGGGGCCACATAGGTTATGGTGGCTTACCAAATGCAGGAAAACGGGCCCGCAGACAGATTCTGCCCGATGTCGACTGCTGGTGTTCCGGTACTTGGGGAGCTTAACTTGCTCTGGCGCAGGTGTTCAAAGGTATGGGCTCCGATTTTGTCTCCAGACTATTTAAACCCTCGGGACGGAAGCCATCCTTTTTTTTACAAATCTAACCAACTGACAGCCAGCAGTGACAGCTGTGTTCCAAAACACGAAAAAATCTAAATATTGTTGTGAGGTCGACCACAGATAAAAACAACGCTACAATTCACTGCAATTTTGTACTCCCACTTTAGCGTTAAAGTCCCCCATAACAACGGTGAAATGGGTCTTGGTAGTGGAGTGGAGAGCTCTCGATATGTCATCGAACATATCCTCCACCTCATCGTCCGAGTGTGACGAGGTCGGTGCGTACACTTGCACCACCTTGAGGCTATACCTCTCGGTGAGCTTGATGATGAGGTACGCCACCCTGTTCGACACACTGGACATTTCCACAAGGTTGTTAGCTAGGGACTTATTAACCAGAAACCCAACGCCACCTTGGGATTTTTGGTCTCCCTCTCGGAAGTACATCAGGTGGCCTGAATTGAGAGTTATGGTGTCCTCTCCCTCTCTTCGGACTTCACATAACCCAAGTATGTGCCACCTGATGTTCCCAAGTTCCACCTCGAGTTGCGCCAGATGCGAGTCAAGCCGCAGCGTGCGTCCGTTGTACGTCGCCAGGGTCAGTCGGTTGTGGTGGCCTCCCGCCTTATCTACTGTAAAGTTGTATTTCTTTCATCAACTCTTTGTCTCCTTTGTCAACATTTGCGAGTAAGTGACTGGGCTCTTCAATAACTAAACTAATGCTCCAGCACTGAATTATCTTTTATGAAAAAAGGGCAGGATATTGATCTTATTTGCTTACCCAATTTAAATCACATATATCTACAAATAGCCTATAAAACCTTTTAATTTAACAGAAAGTGAAGACCTAGCTACAAAAATATCTGCGCTACGAGACGTGAGCATCAAAGGTGGCGGTTTAGCAGCTGCGGCATCAGACCGCATCAAGGACCTGGGCAGACAGCTTGAGAATCTGAAGAAGTTCTGCAACGCTAAAGATGCGCCGCTGTGTGATACCGTCAACACCAACAACTTGGAGTTGCAAATTAAATTTGAATTGGTAAGTTAATTAAATGTTTTCTTCGCTTGATGTAAGCGTCAGAGAAAAATAATGAAGCAGTGTATGAGCTAGTGTAGAATAGTGCTAGTGGTCTCTATTGTTTTTAACAATTTCTTCTGGTAAATACAAAAAAAAAATGTGTAAAGTACAAAGTGGATGTTGATCAAAAACACACAGCTAAGTGAAGAACGGGTTACCACCCTATTACCTTATCTGCACTAGCGTAGCTTAGCACCGATAATCGATGTATTTCCACTATCATCACTTTATAACGAACACGTTGTTTTTAATAATAAAAAAACAACCCCGATCTCATCTCCATCAACAATCTCATGGCGCCAACTGTTGAACAAAGGCCTCCCATGGATTTGCACAGCAGCCAGTTGTAGGCAACCTGCTTTCACCAAAACCCTTAGATCTTTAAAGGTCAATCATACACCTTGCGGGTGAGTGTCCCATACTTTTGGCTTCAATTGATAACTTTTCGATTCCACCCAACCGCGAAATCTCACTTTGCGTATTTTCATTCCTGAATCAAACGAGACTGAAGGGTAATATATAATATACCCTCACGACCATATCCCTAATGGGTTAGTCAGAGGCACTCTGATTGTTGCCGTCATAGTGAACGAAACATTCAGAAGCCCACATTTCGAGGTAATTGGAACTCATCGTGGTAAGGGGCGAGCCTACCATTGATCTCCGGGTTGTTTGGGGACTATATCGGTCTTTCCATCACGGGAGAGTTAGCCGCAAATTGTACAATCAACACAGAGTACTTAGGTGTGTTGCGGCCATTACTGCCATTACGGCCGGAACTGAAAAGTAGCCCCTTGATAAAACCAGGAATCTAATTATCTACATGTTATGTATTCAAGTTAAAGTCACATCAATTAATTGGTCCCAGATCCTCCGCGAGAAGCAATTACTGGACCTGCGTGCCCTGGGCGTGCATAATCTGACCCGCGCCATTGCGACCGCGCGGCGCGAGTTCAGAACTTTGCCGGATACCATCGTAGCACAGACCATGGAGCCGAGGAAAGGTAATATTCTTATTTATTCTGTTGTCTATGGTTTTGCCTTGTTAATAATGGTATCTAACGACCGCCACGGTAAAAGAAACAGCAGATCGGCAACCATCGCTGTTGCTTGATCCATCTTTTTGACGCGCGGTCAAGTGTGTTGTTTTTGCGGAGGGTCAGACACACAACACAGACACATGAAATTTCAATGAGATAGGCTTATTTTCTAAGAAAATGTTTTTGTAGTTCAGGTGGAAAAACTTTAATTTTGGCCTGTGGAAATAAATATGTGGATACTCGGAAAACTAGGACTATTAACTTTATAAAATTGACAAGACAAATCTAATAAATACTTCAATTTATTTTTGTTATTAAGGCTTGGCTTGGATCCAATTAAAATCCTATAAGCAAATAAATATTTCCTGTTATTGAAATGTTTCATTTCGCAGACACAGTTACTCTTTCGACCTAGTTTCCAGGAATCAAATCAAAGCAATACCTACTTCGTTCTCAAATAATTCGTTCTTATTTTTTGGTGGTTTTCATATTTTGGGATCACAAACTGTACTTTACTTTATTGTCCTTCATGTATATCGTCGGTGTTAGGTTTCTCCAACGTTTGATCCGAATGAAACGAAACAAAAATGTATTCTGAATGAATACATTCAAGGGTTAACGCGCGAGCACAAAGTTACAGCGTGCATTTACAGCTTCGTTCTTAACTACGTTAGACACAGGTGCACCTGATATACGAAATACTTTTGCTGCACAAAATATATGCAGCGTATTCTGCACTTTATAAACAAGCTAATAAATATTGTAGACATTCTGAACGACATCGAGACCCGCCGGCAAGCTGTGCACACTTCGGCAGACGTCTTGAATGACATAGTACGTGCTCTGACGGCCGGCCTGCACACTATAGCGAGGCAGATAGAGGCGGGGCTAGACCGGGTGCAGAGATATGACTTCTGGAGATGGACACTTATGTTAGGTAAGTTATTTGGTGCTTAACTATAGACCTGGCTGAAACAAGGCTTACGGCAGCTGACAAGATATTGTAGCCTGCATATTATTGCGAGGAGGTAGAGGCGGGTCTAGACAGGGTTGCAGAGATACAACTTCTGGAGATAGACACTTATGTTAGCTAAGTTATTAGATGCTTATCCATAGAATGGAGTAAACAATGCCTACTTCAGCTGACATCTTTAATGACTCAAGATATTGTGGCCTGCATATTATTGCAAGGAGATAAGAGGCGGGTCTAGACAGGGTGTTTGATACGATTTCCGGGGATTTGCACTCAAGTAAGGTAATATATTAAATGCTTATTCACAGACCAGTCTCTGGATGAAACAATTCTGACTTCAGTTGAAGTATTAAAATTCAGTAGCAGAAATTATCACGATTAGGAACATAGAGACAAGGCCAGGTAAGAAGAGGTCAGAGACATTACTGATAGTGAAGGACTTGTGCATCCTCAGATTTGTATGTGTATGGAACCCAAAACCTTTTAAGACATATTTTTACAAAAATATATTTATTCAATTAAACGTAATGTATTGTGTTCTTACTGGTTACAGTTTGTGTGGCATCTTTCGGATTTATCATGGTGCTTATACTGTGTGCCATGATGTGTGGTTGCGGCCACGCTAAAGATCATGGTAAAAGGACGTTACAAGTGTAAGTTTTATTCATTACTATCTGCAACATCATAGTAATCAACTATGGACTGTAAGCTTGTTATGTTTAGGACTTTCCTACGGGTTTCAAAAGCAGCCAGTTGGAAGCGGCCTACAACTTTAATCTGGCTATTTTAACAGCTCATTTGTTCACCATCATCATCATCATCATCAGCCTGTTGCAGTCCACTGCTGGACATAGGCCTCTCCCATTACACGCCACTGAGCTCGATCTTCGGCTGCTCGCATCCAGCTCCTGCCAGCCATCCTGCGCAAATCATCACTCCACCTTGCCTGAGGGCGTCCTACACTACGCTTGCCGAGACGCGGTCTCCACTCAAGAACACGTTTACTCCAACGGTTGTCGGTTCTACGGCTTACATGGCCAGCCCACTGCCACTTCAACTTGCTAATCCGGTGGGCTATGTCGATAACCTTGGTTCTCTGCCTTATCACCTCATTTCTAATTTGGTCCCGCAGAGAAACGCCGAGCATAGCCCTCTCCATAGCCCGCTGGGTGACTTTAAATTTGTGGACCAGCCGTGCCGTTAGTGTCATTTGTTCACATCCAAACTTATTTGATGTTGTATTCTAAAAGTTTAAGTAGGGGTTTTTAGAGAAGTATATGTAAGCCACTTGAACAGTCAGATGTTATCAAATCGCCCAAAGCTTCCGAGTGGGATAAAGACCTCCAATGACTTAGGACCCACTTGCCTTCTAAAGCACCAATATGCCTTTATAATTCCTCTGAGGATGAAGGACACGTGATATGTCTATTTAAATATCGATAAGTCTGTAACTGGTTAACACAAACATTTGAACCATTGTAGATAAGGTGGTATATAATTTATAAAAACCTAAACTACAATAAAATTGCTACAAAAACTCTCTTTCTGCTAACTACTTAAAGCTGAATCATATTAAAAGCTAATAATAGCCTCAACCATTAGTACTAACCATTACTATCTCATTGAAGTCTTGATAATTGGTCGCCAATGAACAATGAATATTGAAACCTCTAAGTTCACAGTGGCAGACAAAGGGTGGCAGTGGCAGGGTTAAGTTACCAACCAATTACGTAAACTTCAAAGTTTGAGTTAGCAAATGCTTCTAAAAACACCAAGACCAAGAATTTGTGATCAGATTTCTTAAATATTAGGTAGGTACCCTTTTTATTTCTATGAAAAGATTTTGATTCGGAAAATGGAAGGAAAATAGAAATTCTCGTAGACGTTAGTGTTGCCGCTCGACTGTATAGCCAGACTATCGGTAGTGTCCAACTACTAACATTTTTATTTAGGGTAGGGTTATTTGAACTTATACCATCCATAGTATTAATCCCTGAGCATTCAAAACTTCTAATCTTATTTTTTTATTTATTAGATCTACCAACGTCTGTTTACACTCATACAAGCATACAAAAAAGAAGCTACAAAAAATTATAACAAATCGATCAAGATCGATTTGTGAATCGATCCCCGAACAATCATATTGCAAGTTTTGCTTAGTTTTGGGTTAGGCAATGATATTGATTTATATCGTTACTATTAGTACGATGTTGTCATAATCAAGCTTTGCTTTCGAAACTGCGTCATTATTCACATATTTTAATCATCGATACGATAATATTGATATTATCGATAGGTCGGCAGCTCTAGAAGTCAGGCTAAGTTCTGGAATCTAATCTCATTGTGCTTAGGTGCCTAGTAACAACTAACTGCGACCTACGCACAATAATTACGATCAGTTTCTCACTTCTAAATTAATTGTGTTTTCCTAAGCTCTTAAGAGTTTGTCTCCGAGGCGGCTTAGTTAGTTATAAAGGCGTCTTTGTGAGAAAATAAACTTATTTTCGTCGTGAAGGTGATTCTCGTAATCAAAATACAATTTCACTTATTCTAGACCAGTAGGACGCCTCTGTTCTTATCTTACCTTACATCTTAATTCTTGGAACTTTTTATAATTATTATTAAAGCTTCTTTTACGTAAGTTTTGGTCGTATTGGATTGGTGGTGTTTGTGATACAGAAATTCTGATAAAGATAACATTTGATGACAAATGCCGTGTAGGGCGATCCCTAGCATGGTGGACAAATGACCTGTTAAAGTCACTGGATTCCAGTCGATGCAGGCCGCCTAGAACTGGCCACTTTGGAGATATTATTCAGGGAAAGGCCTATGTTCGATGACAGACGACATTTTGGTAGATAGGTCAGTACCTATCTACCATCTATCTATCTTATTTAGGCAGTAGCAGTCTACTGCCTAAAATAAGTAATATGAGAGATAGTAAGAAGAAACTTGTCCATGATCAAAACTAGTTCAGATGTAAATTTCAGTTAAATGGTAATTTGAGTTAAATGTCTATTTATTGTTTTCAGATCAGCAGTATTTTTGTGTTTATCGTCGTTGATTCTCTGGGGCGTTATTTCTGCAATATTTCTCATAACAGGGCATGCGGAGGTAACCGACGATTTCTGTTGATTTTGCGGCTGACTTTTCTCGCTCAAGATTATTTGCTTGTAGTTAAAATTTAGGCGTTTCTGCTTCTGCCGTATCTATTCACTTGTTTCATTTTATTGAATCAATACATGTAGATGTGGGGTTTGTTTCTTTTCCAGCTGTATGTGTGCCACCCTCTATGGGACAAGCCTCAGTACACAACTCTGTCGGCTTTACTGGACAGACCTTCACCTTTACTGCCGAATGATGAAGGCATCTTCGATGCTCTCTTCAGGGACGTCGATAACGTCACCATTGACGTCTCCATTAAAGACGTGTTGAGGTAAAGCATAGGAATACTTTAACATAAACCTTTTTAAAATGCTTTTCCCATTTTATCAAATAATCAATTATACCATAAACCAAGGATTCCGACTGATACATCCCTATCTAGAGAGATTAAGGGGGGACTATCAAACGGTGAAGGGTTTTTTAGATATACTGTCCTAATCTTGGCTAGGAGAATATACCTACACATAATCATATCAGCCGAACGACGCCCACTGCTGGGCATAGGCCTCCCCCAAAGATCTCCACAACGATCGGTCCTACCTGCACATATTGGTCACTAAATTCTTAACTACTGTTAGTCTTTTTTTAATTTCAATAATTTTCATCCATTAAATATATTCATTCAGAAAATATTTAGTCGTAAGCAAGATATTGCATAAAAAACATATTTCCAGGGATTGTGAAAAAGACCGCCCAGCTTACATTGTATTTCAACTGGACAAAGTCCTCGACGTCAACAAAGAAACCTCTTATTTCGAATGGGGGGAACTGCAAGCCGACCTGGGGAGGTTGGCTTCGTCCATAGATGTTGGTCGGCTGAAGACAGTGTCGCAGAGCTTTCACAGGCTCCTAAACGGGATGCTGGTGGTGTCCGATGTTAACTTGGCTAAGTATAGGTATAGTATATTATTTTCAGGTCAAGTCGTTTATGTATACAGTATTTTTTTAAGTGGGCCTGGTAAACTCAGCCAGACCAAATCTTGAACTATAAGAAATATAGAAACATGTTCTAAGGAGTCTCGAGGCCGATTTCGACAAACAATATAACTAAAGACATTTTTTTTTGTATTCGTCATTAAACAAAACAGTGTAAGCCGCCCTAAGGTCCTAAACAGTAGAGATTGGCCATACATACACTTTGGAATATGGGTCAACATACCACCTTTTACTAATTTGAGAATTGACATATTAGCTTTACCGTGTGAGGCATGACGGCTGTTATTTGTGCTTGCTATTTGCTACAAACTCTTTCTTCATAAATGAATATTGAACTAAGATTACGGCACGTGTTTTTCATTCTTCCTTCTAGATTGGATTACAATGCACCAATAGTGGGCAAGGATCTACCATCATTAGTAGAGCAGCTACAGAACGTCGCAGCCCAAGTTTCCGATCTCACCACGGCTGGACGCCTCGAGACTATGGGTAAATACGAGTACTGTCGTTTCCAGGTACTTATATATCATCGACCTATGTTGGTTGAATTTTTGGACACGTTAAGTAATTATTTTTTTTAATTGTAAGCTTTAACTCTCAAGCCATGAAAAAAGAAATCGTTTAGGTGAGAGAAGTGGAAAATATATGAAAAGAAATGTACCGAATCCGTCGACAACATCGTTCTAAGCCAATGGCAGAACCCATTCCTACTAATATGAACCCCCCATTGATTTACGTAAGTATCTTAGAGGATTGCTATAATCATAGGGAAGGGACTGTAAAGTTGAAGGTCATTTAGCAATTGTGAATAAACTTTGCAGCTTCCTCTACAGTGATGATATTTATATTAATAAAAAAATATAAAGAATTTGTTTGTTTTTCACCCATCTTCACAAAATACACAATTTATGAATAATAATTTAATATAAAAAATGATGAATAACTCAGTAAGACAATGTTCTAACTTATAGGTAAATTCCGTTCCCCAAGACCGAAACAATCAGTGTTCCTCTGACTCCCCCTTTTGGGATAGCCCAGAGAGCATTTGTTAAACAGGTATTGCATAAAAAACTACCAAGAATTTTTCATGTAGCTTTTCATCGTCTTCAAAACGACTATCGATTTTTAACTAAAAGCTCTTGGCCATCGGGCGACATACGGCCGCTAACGATATCCGATTATACTAATGTAATATTCGAACGTCTTCCCCATGCTTACCTTCGAGTTGCTAAGAGGATTGGTTTTGAGAATCACTTCAAAGGTTATATTTTTTTGGATAAATATTAAACTGCTTTTTAGGAATGGTATCTTTTTGATGTAACAATATGTTAAAGATTGTTGATATTATGAAGTTTTTATCAAAATCGTTTAACTTGAAAAACATTTCTCATTAAACTTACTTTGAGTTGTTGTTGAGTGTTTGAGAGTGAGTAATTCTACGTACGATATAAAACCATTGCCCTCAAAACTTGTGTGATAGATAAAATAATTATGTCAAATTGAAAAACCGTTAAATATTTTGTATATAATTTAATTGTGTACATAGTTACAGGCAGACTTTTGTTTTTTTAACCTACTACTACTAAATTTCTAACTCACAGAAACAGAAAAAATCATTGATTTATTACAGTCTGATCCCCCTTATCCCAATTATTGAATTCAACAACCTGTTTTTTTTGTTTTAAATGCAACACAACTTGTTTACCAAATTAAAAAATTACTACAATCAAAAATTACAATAAAGGTAATTTTTTCGGTCTACCAGCAACTCGAACAAAAAGACTGTACACTTCAAGTATAAAGCCCTTGGAGCAAGTCAGGGCAGACGTGGTGTTCAAGCTGACCGAGTTGGAGCTACAGCTGATGCCTTTCAGAAGAAAACTTAACATCTCACTCAGTCATATCCACACAGCTCAGTACTATATCGATAATCAAGGGGATGTTATTGCTCAGAAGGTGAGTGTCTAGTCTTTAAATGTTTTAATTTTCTTGGTTACATTAAGAATTCATAATAGACTCGTAACTTACAGTCTTCAGACTGTAATAAACCAAATATTTTAAGCACATTTTTTCAATTGTCATTTGTAAAAAAATGTGTTTTAATGTAACTAAGAATATTTAAACGTCTAAAACCCGTTTAAGACGTGATCAATGGCTATGGCCCTCAGCAGCACTTACAAAAAGCAAATAGTTTTATTTTTAATTAAATTATATCTGATGTATCCCTACTTGTTCCTCCTAGCCGGAGCTAGACACCCAACTTCGGAATGTTTTGTGCGTGACATACTTACACTTGAATCAATGTATAAACACCTAATTATGTAAATTATGGTTTTGCAATAAATGATATAGATTGGTTGCCTTATTTTATCACATTAAAGCTTCTTTTACTTTCCCTTCATAACATCACCTCTTGTTATTTCCAGAAGGTGTCAATGTATATTTCCCGCCTGATCTCCCACGCGGCAGCATGGCGGACTCACGTGCTGACGTCAGTGGGGAAGCACGCCGGCCGCTGCAAGCCTCTCTTCGCGGTCTACTCTGCGCTGAGGACGTTGCTTTGTTCCAAATACATCTCCTCTTTGGTGAGTCACGGCTTGAAGGTACGTTGGATGCCATCGTATTTTTTTTTGGTTGGTGAGTGAAACACATCATTAGCGTCGAACTTTCTAACTGAAATTAAAAACTGCTGGGACAAGCTTCAATGACCTCTCTGAACCAAATTCTTGCCGTTAATAAATTGATTAACTTTTTATAACATTAAACATTAAACGCTCAATCAAAGAAACTTCTGATTAATGGTTAAAACTGTAGGTTCAGTAATTTTAAGAATAATGTCCATTGTCATTTATACCATGTTCCATTTACCTATTACCTATTATCAACGGCATATTTTCATAAATGTAATTATAGTAAAGGCTAAACATTTTTGGCATGAAATATCAACATAAGTTCGAAAAACATGTATAAAATTCTGTAGAATAATGCCCACAAAGTATATTAATAAAAACGAATAATAAGGCAACGCATTCGTAAGCAGCAGGCATGCAGCATACAAGTAAGCATTCAACATGCATTCAGGCATACAACATGCGACATGCAGGCAAGCTAAACCTATGTTATTTTTTTAAAATAAGCTTATTATTGGTATCCTTTCCCCACCATCCCTTTAATTTATTTTCGCCATAATCTAAAAAAAATATGTAAATTCAATTATTCATTGAACAAAGTCAGTTTTATCACAAAACTACAGTCTGCTCTTCCAATGAATGGCTACACAATTGGGTGTCAATGACCTTTGAAAAGGTTATGCGAATTTTATGCATTTTTCGTCTCAGTAAGCTCAAATTGAATTCACTCTTACTTAGCTCGCGAGGTTGTGTGAAAATTTTGTGTTTACTCTGCGATAAAATGTTATTTTAATGTGAAAGAACACGCAAAGCACCTTTTAGTTATGTTACTAGGTGAGTTTTTATTTAACACTTTGTATTTTAATTACTATGGTATTTGAATATTTTTTTACTTTAAGCATTTCAATTTCCACACAGCTGTTTTTTTGTACATAGTATTTTCAAATGGCAAAGGTTTAGGTGTTTTTCCAGGGCCGGATTCAAGGGTCCAAGTTGAGGGATTAGTCCAAAAAGGGGCACTCTCAAAAGACCTGTTGTCAAGATAGCTATTAAATTAGTAATTAAATTTTTAGCCACACAGTTCGTTAATCGAGTGTGGAGAATGTTACCGATTACTTGAACCGTTTTTAGTTTTGTTCTCTAGTTTATCGTTCAAACAGACTTGACAGAGATTAAAACAGAACAAGAATGAAAGAGACAAAGCGATACGAAAATCAACGTGTTGTTGAAGCGCTGTTTAAGTTTTTATGAATAAGGGGGTTATTCAGTAAAGCAGTTAGTTCGTTTTATATGTTTCATTCAATAAAGTGTATGTCTATCTGGTATTCCAAAAGATAGCATAAACGTTTAATAAAAGAAGTCCTCTAGAGCTTTTGTTAAGGCTGGTTAATTTTACAACCCTCGCTATTCACTTTTATGACTCTTTGATTACGTTTAAATACTTTGACGAGGTCCAGAAGGATATAAACTTCCATTCAGTACTGCAATGGTAAGATTTTAAGCAGTTAGTATCAACACTGATAAAATCCTTTTGGAAGATATTTAATTGGACATAAAATTGAAAATGCTTCTCTTAAAATGCGTTGTGGTTGAATAATTAAGCCAGAGTTAAGCACTGTAGTTCGGAAACTGGACGGTACAGTCAACGCCAAAAGTGCTAGATCACTTTATTACTATGTCATAGTAACTAATCTGACAGCTTCTTTCAAATGCAAGCAAAGTTAATGTTTAGTCATGATATGGTTCAATATTGTATAGGCACTATTGTCGTTGGCTGTACCGAGTTTAAGTGTGCCTTCACACTGGCGTTTGTATAGCGCAGGCATTTGATGAACGTATGAGCGGCGAAGACTAAACTTGGTTGCCCGGCCTTTGAACTCGGAACCACAAGGATTCCGAGATGAAGTGGTTAACCACTGTGCTACGAAGTTCTCTCTAATAATACAACACTTTTATTGTTTGCAGCATGGTTGGTGGTTCTGTGGCGTGTTTCTTGGTGTGCTCTGGTGCTCTGCTCTCACTCCTCTATGCGTGAGGTTGTGGCGCACTTATGGGTGGAAAATCAGAGCCCACGAGGCAATGCAGCTAACTAATTTAGGAGCGGGGTAAGATGTCTTTGTTATTTTTCTTTCTTGTGTGTCAATAGCCATCTGTAAGGCGGCTTAAACTAACTTTGTTTGATTACTTCATCTTATGCTGAAACAGAAAACTTGCTTCAAATACTGTCGTAATTATCTCGTCAATACTTATATGAGTACGCACACATTGACCCATGCCTAAACACCTCCTACCTCGTAAGTGGTGTGTATGAGAGGTGTGTGGCGAGGGAGGCCCTCTTATTCACTCCTATACATACACACTAGATGCACAATTTTCAGCGCAATTTTCTTCAGATTTGAAAAGTATCAAAAGTAATGAAATTCAGTGCGGAAGTGAGAAGTTATGCACGTTAATAAATTTCGGAAATTTATTTTAATGGCAATAGCTTTCTAACCCAAACTAAACTCACGAATATGGAAGCCGTAGGTCAGCCGTGTAGCATGAAATTCAAGACGTTCTTACAAAAGGTCGGGTCAAGAGTACCCCAAGCCTCCTATGGAAGGATTAATGAGAATAGAGGAAGGTCAGAATCAGGGCAAGTCGGGGGATGTGGTCTATAAGTTTTCCTTTACAAATAAACCGTAATTTTGTCACAGGATTTTAAAAATTTTGTTATTATTAACAAACTCATTTATTGCAAACAATTACAGCTCATTGTGTTAGTAGCACTTAAGTAGCTAAGGGGTTGGTATCTAAACAAAAATTGGTAAATTAATAAGAAAACCCATTTTGTGTGATTTATTTCTTTTAAGCAGTTGGTCCCGGTTGACGTCGCCAGATGTCAGTCGTCAAGCTTAGTCAGAGGCCCTAGAGCGACTTGATAACATCTGGAATTAAGGTTGCTCACTAACTTTACACCCCTCCAACAATCTGCACTGAGCCCGCGTGTTGGGGTATGGTTCATTCCACCTCATACTTGAGGTGAGGCCTGTGCCCAGCAGCAGTGGGACGTATATAGGCCGTTTATGTTATGTTATGTATTTCTTTAAAAAACATAGTTGTTTTTGTCGAATTCTAACTACAATTTCCACGTTTTTGCCCACAGCCAACAAGAAAGCACACCTACTACAGCGATGTGTGACAGCAGTAATTGGAACACCCCAGGGTAAGTGCGGGGATTAATTAGAGTGAGAGAGAAACCACGGCTGAATAATCCCTTCTGTTAGCAAAACATTTTCTAGTCCATCCTACCTACTAATATTATAAAGGTGAAAGTTGGTATGTATGGATGTGCTGTGTTACTCTTTCACGTAAAAACTACTGAATGAATTTTTTTTTTTTATTCAACCTATACTGTCCCACTGCTGGGCAAAGGTCTCCCCCAAAGATCTCCAAACATCTCTGTCCTGAGCCAAAATCTGCCACTCTTCAGAATAACGGGATATGTCATCGCTCCATCGTTTCCGAGGTCTTCCTCTTCGGCGATGACCATCTGTGGGGTGCCAAAAGGTGGTGATTTGGGCCCATTTACTGGAATGCATTCTGCAAACGTGACCAGCCCAGTTCCACTTTAGATCGGCAGTCGCTTTTCCCACGTCCCGTATCCCTGTTTTTGCACGAATGGTGGTGTTTCGGATCCTATCGATTCTCTTGACACCTAGAATGAATTTTAATCAACCTTTATAATAATGTAACTTATACATCTGAATCGCACATAGGATACAATTTATAAAGAATATTACTTTTTGTTTGTCAACTTAAGTCCACGCGGACGAAGTCGCGGGCGGCCGCTAGTAACATACTAAATTGACTGCAAATGAAACATTTTTCTAGGTAAATTACAGATTTACAGTCAAATAACCTATTTTTACTGTGACCAAGGAATTAGAAGTCGGATTATACGTCTACTTGTGCACAACATTCTGTTTGAGCGTTTTAATAAAAATCTGAATCTAATTTTTCGACGACCAGGTTGGTGTAATGGTTAAAAAGATGGCCACTATAGCAAAAGTAACGGGTTCGATCCCCGCACTGTACAAACATTGGTATGCATGAGCATGTAGGTTTGTACTGGGGGGCTAAAACAGCAACATTTTAGATGATTCATATTATGAATCATCTAACTGACGTTTCATCTAGACCGCGGTCCGTTTCGAGTCAAAAGTGAGTAACAGCGCGCTCACACGCATCCCGAATTGATAAATTGTATGAACGTGAGCGACGTCAGCGCGCTATTACTCACTTTTGACTCGAAACGGACCGCGGTCTAGATGAAACGTCAGTTAGATGTTTTCATAATATGAATCATCTAAATGTTGCCGTTTTAGCCCCCCTGGTCTGGGTATTTTCTATGTATTAACAAAAAAAGTAGTTAAGTATGTTTATCTGTTGTCTATCATCCCATAGCGCAAGGAAATTCACAAGCTTTGCTTTATTTGGGCATAGGTGGGGCTGAATGGCAAAATATTCAGTGATATTGATTTTATTTAATTTCCTGATTCAGGGGGGCTAAAACAGCAACATTTTAGCATTTCATATTATGAATCATCTAACTGACGTTTCATCTAGACCGCGGTCCGTTTCGAGTCAAAAGTGAGTAACAGCGCGCTCACACGCATCCCGAATTGATAAATTGTATGAACGTGAGCGACGTCAGCGCGCTATTACTCGCTTTTGACTCGAAACGGACCGCGGCCTGGATGAAACGTCAGTTAGATGTTTCATAATATGAATCATCTAAATGTTACCGTTTTAGCCCCCCAGGTGACATAATTAGTGATGTTCAGTATAATTAGATATTAATAGTGAGTTTTATCCTATTATTTATGTGCCAAAATAATTGTATTTACCTAAAATAGGTTGTCCTAATGGGTAAGGTATCTAATTACCCTTTGTCTCCCTAATCATAACATTTTGATTCCAGGCCACCTCCACCCCCTCGTAGTGATAGTTGGTAGAAGGAAGGAACCTCGAATTGGTGGGACGTCGATGACGTGAATTTGCACAAAAATATCTAAATTCAGGATATTTATACCCCTTCTGTGAGTTATGAAAGGTTCTTCCAACGAACACCAAATTCAGCACTGGGATGTGTGAAACTGAAGAAAACAAAGACTGATAACCTCTTGGTGGTCATCATTCAGCACAGAACTGAAAAGAACTAGAATTTCTGACGACGCGACTGTATACACTACTGAAGACCCTTCAACCTGCTCGCTGGTCGCTAATATAAAAACAATACTGGATTCATAGACCAGTGGTGCCTTTTTTGCTGTTAACTGTCCAAAACTTTATTTTATGTTCAAAATAATTTATTTATCAAGTCTAACCTACCTATAATCGCAGTCTTCAGAACGATTTTTGTAACAAGTTAAAATACTTAAAAGCAGACTTTAAAAAAATATTACTAATATCGATTGTAAATAGGGCTAATTAAATGCTATTAATCTAGATTTTAATTAACGCAAACATTGGATTAAATACTATTAAAACTACGTTTCTAATTTCTAAAGTCCGATCGCGTTAAGGATGCAGTGATTTCATACTTGTCCTTCGTTATTCAAATCAAATCATTCCTAATTAGAAAGCCAAGTACATAGTTTTCTTGTGTGCAACAGAAATAAATTTAAAAATCACTGCATTCTTAAAATGAAGTGTAGTTAAATAACAACATTGAGATATTGTAAGCATCATGTTCTTGTCAATGTCAAAAGACGTATAATTTACAACCAATGGACTTGCTGTCATAAAAATGTTGTATGACTAATAGCTGGTTGTTGACAGGCAGTTGAATGTTTTAATTCGCTTTACAAGATGGTTTTAGTAAACTGTTTAATCACTCGAGTGACCTACAAAATGTTGATTTGCATTCATGTTTATTTTGTCTTAAATAAATTAATATTAATTGACAATTACTGTCGTATGTGCTGTGTCCACTTCATATTTATTTATTTATTCGTTCCTTTAGCTTTGCTATTTAACATAACTTTCCAGAATTTCATCCCCTAAGCAACACCACGGGATAGCAACAAAATTGTTCTCGAAACTCTCTTTGGCATTTTTCGTTGTTTTTCGTTGCCGACTATTACCAGTTGAAAAATTTCAATGTGTATAGGTAGAACATTCTGATAGAAAATCGAAGCTTCCTAGTACTATAGGTGGAAAAAATCAGTAAAAAATGTACACCTTTTTGCTGGCCTAACGTGTTTATAACTATTTATAAATATATTGATGGATTTAACATTAAAAACTAAATATAACTTCTACTTACTAAAACTAACTAAAAATAATTTCTCTGCACGTACTGTTTTCTTTAGTGTGAATTTTTACAACTGACAGCTCAAAAAGCGGGAACTCGTCGCCGCGAAACACATAGAGAACTAGTTCTCTTAGAAAAGTTATTACTAGATACAATTAACTTACATAAACAATATTTTAAATATAATTTATTTATAAATTTATTTCAAAATTTGCCTACAGTATGAGGAAAAGCCTGCGTGATCTCCAAAAAAAACTAGGTTACATGCGGCTATTATTACCGCCCCCAGTTAGGTCAAGAGTAAACAAACGGCCCAATACCGTTGGCCCAATGCCAGCACGAATGTCAGCCTGCACGTTACGTATTTACACCTTCCGGTTCCTTTTACAACCCTGTTTGTTTCGCCTTAATTCATTCTGATGCTTTTTTAAAAACATGTCCCGGCTTGGAGCTTTCTGGAGTAACACAAGTTAAGCCACTAATGACTTCTCTTTGAGTTCTTTGTAGGTTAATGTGGTGTAGTAGCAATTAAATACTTTGCTGCAAATTAAAAGACCTTATCATAGTGTATGTTCTTTTACTAAGTAGTAACTACCGAGTTTCTTGCCGGTTACTTTACTTTACTAGTTAGTGATTAGAGAGTGGTTTTAATGTCCTGTTCTTCGATTATTATTATTTCAATTTACTGCAATTTCTTAGGTACTTCGACTTCAATGAGATTAACCAGGTACATGGGCGTGCACATCAAACCTTCACTTAGGGACACCTTATGCTTCCATAGACCCATTTGGTTATGGTTTTGTAAAGGGTGCTGTGTGCGGCTATTTACTTATGCAAGAGATATGATAGTGGACAAGAGTAAGTAAGTATGCCTGAAACAAAAGTGAACTCTTTGTTTCATCACTTTACTTATTACTATGACCCGATGGGACGACTGATCGACGCGACCGGATGAAGACTGCGCCGGACTGACTTTCTCCATGCCCATCAGACTGCATAGATCGTCTTACTTTTCGGACACGAGGTGATCAGCGTTCACTGATGGAAGCTCGAGGGAACACAAAACGACAACCCAAACATAAAATAGTTCTTGGTTCTCACAGGATTTGAGCCCACAACCTTCTATTTGATCGTCCTACGCTCTAATCGCTACACCACTGAAGAAGCTTCATTAAATGATTTAATTATTTAAAGCAGTACATAGTAAGTTCACGATCATTTTTAGCTCGGAAATAACGTCCCGGAAACTGACTTTTGACGATAACAAGTTCCGAAATCGTTTAGGATAGCAACAACAACAAATAGGTCCATTACTAGTACTACAACACTCGCTTAATATTGAAATTGTAATATTGCAAATTCGACAACCTTAGACACTGGTTATATGACTCCAAATATTTTGGGCAATACATACCTAGGTAAATAACAACAACTAGATCTATCAAATAAAATCGCGTAATAATAGACGTTACCACTTGTCATTATGTAAATTATTATTATACCGTCTATTATCTGGTTTCAACAGCTTTCATCACCACTGATAGTAAAAACAACACTCACCACATTAAAAATGAAATTGAAACGTGTTTGTCAAAGCGCTTGAGCACGACATAGCAATTTTTGATATCTTAATTGCCCGATTAGACACAATATCCTAAACCGCCCCAGTTTCAGTCACACCCTGGCCTATAAAGTGGCTTACATGCAAATAGGTACAATTACATGTTGCGCAAACGCAGTAATGATCCATCGGAGCCACGCTGACCGGTTAGCATTTGCGCGGCCTTAACACCGGGCATGTTGCGTTTAGTGCTGCCCAACTATCGATATTTACACTGTCGATAGTCGTAAAAGACCAACGTCTTTTTTGACGATCTCAATTATGAATTCATGTAACTTGACATTAATGTATTTATATTGTAATTTTATATTGAGAAATAAATAAGCTAATCTAATCTAATCTTTAAACTAGTTACACTTTCCATAGTATTGCTCGTCTATGGTGCTAAGCTATTAACACCATCGATATTATCGCTAGCCGAAAACGATTGGCAAGTATTGGTAGATGTATTGACTGTAAGTACTATCAATTTATTTCCCATTGAGGACTTTTTCTACTTTTCGAATTGAATGCAATACTTACATGTTTCAGTGGGTATACATACATGTCAAGAACAATCAATAGCTTGATCAAGCTAATTATACAATTTCAGCCCGCACAAAACTACACCCACCATTATTATCTCATGGCACCGACAAATACTATGGCAATACGGACGACCATCCATGATATTGATTGTTTGGCAAAATGAAATCGTCAATTACTTTCGATAGTATTGAACTCAACAAAAATAGCATCGATAATCCTATCGCCAAATTAAGTGTTTTCGATATTATCGACAGTCTATTGAGTAGCAACACTAGTAATGTTGCGACACGTTTAGAGTAGAGCGAAGCATTGTTAGACTTGCTTGTGAATTACCTTTATCTGATTGATTAGGATAGGCTTGTGTTGTGAGATCGTATACCCGTAAGGTATCGTATGACGGATATCTGCAATCCGAAAATAATCAAGGTCGAGTATTAACCGTGCAGTCGCTCAGTGAAGGATAAGAATAAGCGCTGGTACTTTTAAGCTTCAGCATTTTGATACTCATACATAATGTTGAGTATAGTATGGTTTAATCGGTAGGAAGGAAAAGTTCTCAAGACACTTCTTTATCAGAAACAAAAGATAATGAAGTGGCCCGCGGAAAATTGGAAATGTTTGATACTATTTTCGGCGAGGCTGGGCGACATTCATTTTTATACAGGGGGACCCAAAAAGTATTGACAAGCTGAAGCCTAGGCGTAGAGCATCACTAAGGCTACCTGAATCACCCCTATGTATGTTCCGCGATTTTTGATAGTTTTCAAGTTATGATTTCTTTCGTGTTTTTTTCTCAAGTTTTGACTAACGATACAGTATCGGTGAGAGCGACACGGATTGTTGAAGTACATCCCTTTTTTTTTTCATAGTAGCTTAATTAGTATACCTTGCATCCAAAAAGCAACTGAGGATATTTGAAAGAAAGATAAGAAAGAAAAAACATTTATTGGCCCAAATGAAACAATAATTAAAAAAATACATGCGAAACAAAATTAAAAACAAGAGTAAAGAAAAATATTTCTGATATCATTGCTCCATAAAAAATAATGGAATTTCAAAGTTTGTAACTGTTTAAGTATTTAGTATTAGTATTTAGTATCATAAATGGAGGTGATACGGGTAGTCCTAGTGATGGTTTAGCTCTAGGCTTTGGCTTGACACTTTTTTTCAGGATACCCTGTATATGAAAATGAATCACTGTTTGTTAGTCTCGCTTAAAACTCGGGAACGACTGACCGATTTGGCTACTTTTGGTGTAGAGATTCAGGGAAAGTTGAAAAGCTGAGTAAACATAAAAAAATGCTAGGAATATAGTCAAAACCACAATTCAGTTTTCTCTTAGATATATTCTTTACTGCACACCAAAACAACAGATATTCACAGTAAAGAAATATAGATTAACGTTAATTTACAATTTGGGCCGACCGATAACCGATTCTACCTGTAACGTGACATCAAACGTTTGACAACAGAACGAAGTCTGTCGGGCGGGACAGCCAGTCACAAGATAATGATGATGATGAATTTGACGATATCAACACTTAACAAAACTAACAAACACTTACCAAAAATTAAGTCGTCTCCTATGTTCAAACTTCAGCAAATTCTGGACTTAAACAAACATATTACAGATCCATATCTAGCCATTACACGCCTTCTTGCGCAGACATAATGGCTGTAGTTTGTACTACTCTCAGTTGCGACAGCATTGAATATTTAAAAATGCTAATAGTATTAAGCAGATTCTTGTTTGCACTACTCTACATAATCAGATTATAGGCCAGTGCGACTAGTGTATATCTCGAAAACATGTTTTTATTTTATTTTCGTGAGCACAGATATTATGTTTATTTATTCTTTATTGCACAAAAGTACAGTACAAATGGCGGACTTAATGACTCGACGCATTGTCTACCAATCAACCACACGGTCAGACAAAGAAATTAGGGTGCGGTGCACTTGGCTAAAAGTAAAAACAAGCAAAACAAACGCGTAAATAAAAAAATCATAACTACATAAATACACATGCTAAAACATAATTAACATACGATACAGTACATAAAATTAACCATAGATACTTTACATAGTAATAAAAAATATAGAATATATATTTAAAAATAGATGTATCATCATCATGAAGACATTATAATGGCTAAATAAGGTTTGTTGTTGTCTCAATCATTCATTGACACATTATGCGGTTTTTTACTTCTGGCAAACGTAGTTATTGAATCAAATAATTTAAATTAACCTTCAGCCTTCAACCTTCGACCTTGTCCTGCCTTTGTAATGTTATAAAAAAGAAAGACCAGAGTAGACCACAGGTCTTTCTTTTTTTAATAGGGACAAATTTTCAAACAAGTTAATTAAAATATGACCAATCAAAAATAACTCACTGAACAATGAATCTGGATAAATTACTTTAATTCATTTTAAACACTGATTTGCATAAAGTAGGTGCAGAGACAACCACAATAACATTGTATGTATGCTCTGGCTAATTATCCATTGTAAAAATTCCATGCCAAGGCAAGACAATGTTCGCCCAATGGGACTGAATATAATCTTACAGAACGGCCACTTAAGTTTTATCCATTTTAATACCTATGTTATGATAAATGTAATATGGTAACAAGATTGTGGCATGAATCAATGGCATCCACATGCAACTTCGTCTGCGTAAAATATGAATCACATTTTGTGTGTTTTCATTACTAAGAAAAATTTCAAAGATTTAGATGGACACATTCCTGGCATTACCGGGCTCCGTTTTTGTAAATGATTACTCAATTTACCTGCTCATATTCAATATTGTATCATGTTCAAACTACAAATGAGTTGGTCGATCTGTACGTTACCTAGTAAATACCAAAGATTACAATATTTTTGAACTTTAATGTTGTTTTGTTAATAATGTAACCTTTAAAAATATCGGGACCAAATTAATTCAAGAACACTCACACTTTGAAGATAATCGGGATTTTATATCCGCAAACAAAATACACTAGGCGGTAAAAAAGAGGGATACATTTACGAAATCGTGAATTTAATCCGACTAAATAAAACACCTTGAAATAAGAAAATTTATCAGAAAGCTTCATTTCATAAACATATTCATCACGTCACAGTAGCACACAGTCGAATCAAATACATTTAACTATCCCTTGTTTAACTTCTCGTTTTTACTAGTTTAGAAAATGCCAGGATTCGTTAGTGAACCCTTGCCCAATTCCTTCATTATATTGGTTATTTTTAGAAGCTCAAGTCGGGCATTAAGCTCTTTCATGAATAATTCGGCCGGCTCTTCACTTTAGTTGGTACTAGAACGTTTACAAGACCGTGAAAAAATATTACTTCGACGGCAACTTGAACCTCAAAACAACAAATCATCATTCAGCATTTGAACACGAGTACTGCGTAAATAAAACCAACGCAAAAAACCGTTAGGAATCTAAACAGCCAAAAGATCAATGACCGCAAAAAACTACTCGTTACATAATCCAACATAATAAAGATGAGTAAGAATCACCTTGAACCAGCCGCTTACTGACACGGATTGCTACTTCACATAATAACTCGGAACAACTAGACTCGTCTGCCTAATATCATAGAGGAAGGATTAAATGGATGCGGTATATTACTTACTTACTCTTGTACGCAACTTTGTTGTACCAAGCGTAGTTACTATTCTTCATTATGTATTAGGTGGGTACGAGTTTGCAAAAACGATGAAACCTATTTACATAGTTGATATTGCTTTTGTTTTTAACAACGTAAATTGGGTATTTAGTAACTAGAGTAATTTAAATTGTCTTGTTTCAATTTATTTGTTCTTTAAAGGGTTGAATTTCCATAAACCCTTTAGAGGAAAAGTTTTAGGAAATTCTTAAACTTTAATTCATATTCAAAAGAACAATATTATAAATAATATGGACCTCTTTTACCACAATACTCAACTGTTACTCCTATACATATTAATCACCATGGTTGGCGATACAAACGGACTTTTCTGAAACGAATGCGTTCATATATAAAGTACCGTTTGCTCAGTTGCTGATAATATTTATGTTTTACTACTACCTATGCACTGTATATTATTTTTTCTAACATCTGCGTATATTTGCATACAGTCATACATAACCCGAAGATGAGTAGGTCGCACCTTGAACTCGAAGTCTTGATTGCGCATCCATTGTTGCATCAGAGGTCGATGGTGAATCATCTTTATTCGGTGAATGAACTTTTTAGCTTTTCGTTTGTACGTTACAAGTGAGTGTAGTTGTCCGTAAAGTTGTTTACTGACGATTGTTGAACGTGACAATTCCATAAACGGAACGCCTCAGAGCGAGGTATCGCCGCAGGCGTCATGTTTTCTCTTACGTGCAGCCGAATCCATCGAATTATAAGACGTAGTCACGTCAAAATTGTATTGATTGGGATGCCAATAGTTTTATTGAAATTCAAAACCGTTGAAATCAGAAAGCCAACATTTTAACTAAGTCAGGAACTTAGCGAATAGACATTCAATTATGAATTTTAACGGTGGAATTCACAAAAGCAAATTAAATAGTTGAGCGTTTAACAAATACTTGAACAACGCTCAAACTGTTTTTTCGCATTCACAAAGGTTCATCAATTGCTCCTCCTCTCACGTGATTAACCTAAGTTGATTAAGCACTCAAACGAGAAAATCGTATTCATGAAAGACAATCAGCGTGCCACAGATAATAAAATGCCATAAAATGTGACAAATACCATGCTCAAATATTTAAAAAGTTGAGAGCGGTCGCGACCTATCTTAAATATTTGATTTGGAAGTATTTCAGCTTTAACGCCCGTTTTAAGGACTTTGCTAGAAGAAGTACCCCTTGTTAGAAGTCTCTGTAATGTGTAATACCTAAAAACACTACAGAAATATGTCAAAACGCAATTTCAAATGCTACTAAGAATTGCAGTTTCCGACAAAAGAAATTAGTCAGCACGTCCCCAAATTGGAAGAAAAGCAATCAAGCAACACAGCCAATATACGGAATACTCCTCGCTCTCCATTATTATGCCAAGGGCAGTTATCAAAGACCCACAATCAGAACAGGATACTACCATTTCCAAAAGACTCTTCCAGACTCCAATGTTTGCTAAACTGAAGCTTGGATGCCAATGCCAGTTATCAAAAATCCTGGGTCAAAAGAATAGTTAGTACCATTATCAAAAAAAGTCCAGTGTGCGCCTTTCTAGAGTGTAGTGAACTTGGTGATTCAAAGTGTGGCTACCCATGTTTCTATCTAAATTTCAAGAATAGCTGCTGGACAAACACATTATTGCTTCATTAAAGGCTCTGGACCACAATAAAGAGACTGTTTGGTATTCTCAAAAGAAGATTTTCTTGTCCTTATTTATATCAATTATTGGGAATGGTCTGTTGGTATAGTTATAATCCCACCAACAACAGTGGAATGTGCAGTGTACTGCGGGCTCTGTTAGGAATACATGAAGTTAAGTCGTTGGTGTTGTGTAGAAGGCACCTAACATGATGTAATAGTGTAGTGAACACGAACTGCATAAATAAACACCGTCAAATCAATAATTGTTTTATTTAACAACTAATTTTTACATCATATTGATTAGTTCTAAAACACAAGTTCTTTTCCTAATCTATCCACCCATCATGTCTCACTGCAGGGGAAAAGCCATCACTCCCAGTTTTTAAGTTATTCAACTAAAAAAGGTGTGCACCTACTTAAGGTTGTATGATTGTTTCCCACTATACACCTAAAATTGTGTAATGAATATTTGTGTCTATCCTGTGTTTGGGTGTTATATCTATATATTTACTAAAGTACCTATGTATTAAGAAACAATATTGTTTGTTCAGTCTTCATGATCTATGCTAAATTTTGGGAGCAGTGACCCCGGTGTGGATCTCGAATATAAATTATGAGTTTCATGATAATTAATGAAAACACAAAATAAAATGAATAATTTATTTTATATAATTCAAAAATAACAAATAAACTATAGGTTCACACAGTTGAAATAGAACATTACAATGTGAAATCACAACAAGATAACAATTTGTTAAGATGAGGAACACTTTATTGCATGCACACTAAATTATTAGCAAAATTATTGTTATGAAAGTAATACATTCTCACCATAAAATACAAGTTAGGCAGTCTTATTGCTAAAAACAATCTCTTTCAGACAACCTACAAGTCAAGCTAGTTTGTTGCTGAAATACCCAGCAGAACGGTACTATCTTTTTAAAAAAAGGCTATCATTTTACCCCCTTATTCATAAAAACGAACGCAACGCTAACGCATTGTTTAAGCTATTGACGTGTTCTGTCACTTACTCGCAAATGGCGGCAGCAACAAGAGTGACAGTGATAAAGCGATACAAAAGTTATCGTGTTCTATAACAACTGTTTAAGTTTTTATGAATAAGGGGGTTAAACATTATATTTATATCGTATTATATATTCAGTGTCCACTATTGATTTAATGCAAGTGGTTAAAGATTCAAACAGCTATGAAATACATATTTTGCTGTAATGCCTGCCAAATTAAAGTTTATAGTAAGTTATGTGTTTAACAAACAATACCAATACATACAATACATTAAATGCTCCTCAGTGTCAATATTCTATTGAACAAATAGAGTCTACTACCAATAAAATTGATTGTTTTGGCATAAATATAATTCTTCTTCTCTTGCACCTTCTAGGTCTCTTTCTCCATATAAAGTTAGTCACTATAGCGGTCACAGTTGGCAAATAATATGCAATATCATCATATTTTATGTTCAACTTTTGCGGTAGTACTGCCTTATTAATTATTTCCTTCATTTTGGTTATCTGCTACTCCATGAAGAGCTGGAAAGTAAAATACTTGTTAATTACATTTGTTTTTCAGCAAATAAAGAAAGGTAGGTAATGGCTAAATTTACACAGTGGAACTTTTAACATCAAACAAAAAACTGTTTTGATTTTAACTGACTGTATTGAAGATTGTAAACTCAGCTAAATAGAGTTATTTACTTACCTAATAATCCATTTCCAAACTATCCATTTTCAGCTTGGCTTATTTTATTTGAGTTATTGTCTTTGCAGGTACTTTATCTGCAGTCAAGATCTGATAAGATCAAGTGCAAGATCTTACACTGAATGTAACGATGATCCTCCAGAAACCCAGATAGTTACTTGAAAATGTAGTTACATTTATAAACAAATTTAAAATTTAATTTAAAATACGTAATTCTAACCTAAATTCTTAAAATGACTGATTGACACATACATATTTGACATTTGGTTGCGTTCCGTTTTTACATAAAAATGAAAAAGTATTGTTTTGTTTATTCCATTTATTTTTTTGTTCAAACATGCGTAAATTTCGAATTAATAACCAAGCTACGTTACAGTCATCTTAAATTGAGATAGATCTGTGAAAAAACCCAAGAATTGTTCATTTCCAGCAATAATTTCGACAAACAACGAAACGAATTGAGGCACAAAACCATAGTTCCATCAATTGGTTAGCGAGAACGAATGTTTCTTTTTGCAATGTTGGCATTTCGGTTTGTTTGAAAGATGCTCAGCTGATCACGGTAGAAAACTGCTTAATGAACGTTTGTGAATAGCATTTAAGTTAAGCGTGCGATTAAACTAATGGCTTAATTAGCTGAGTGAGTGATCTGATTTGCCTTTGTGAATTCCACCGTAAGTAAACCTTTAGTTCGATTCCAGTGAACAGCTACGTTAACTGTCATTTCCATGCGAACAATAGCTTTAATATCATTACTATCATTATGGCTATTATGTTGGCAGCTACGTCCTATTGAAACAGCTTCCAATTGTATCATGACTGGACTTGACGTTTGAAAGGCATCTTATTGTAATCGAACTAGTAGTTCTATAATTTATCATACAGTCTTTATTACCTCTAATTCAAGCTAAATGGCATAATTTCACACATAAAGCTTTTGCAATATGAGACACTAGTTTTTATGCACAATTTTAATTTATTTTCGTAAGTAGAAGTAGTACCTACTTCTTCAAATTATTTTCATATACGAATTCCACATAGTGGATTATCTTAATTCAACTTCTTGTGGTTAGCCTGAAGATAATGCCCCCAAGATCATATTATTCGTACTTTTAACTTTTCCTTAAATCCTACTAATATCATAAATGCGAAAGTTTGTATCTGTGGATGTGCCGTGTTGCTCTTCCACGTAAAAACTACTAGATGGATTATAATGAGACTTTACATTAATATAGCTTATGCATCTGATTAGGACATAGATTACAATTTATAAAGATAAATAACACTTTTGTTAACCTAAGTCCGCGCGGACGAAGTCGCGGGCGGCTGCTAGTTACAAATAATCCCTTTACAGCTTAATTTCTCAACTGTGGGTCCAACTGACCTTTCACCACAAAAGTCTAGCCGATCTAGATTCGGAGCAGATAACGCATGCGCACGCCTGCCTTGCGACATCTATTTCCAACGGCTAAGATATTTTGAAATTATTATGTATACATAAGGCTTTATAGGTCTATGTGTAACAATAATATGTAGAACAGATTCAAATAACTTGAGATTTTTAGGGCTTGCTAAACCAATTGGTATTAAAATTAACCAAAAACCTTCATATATGGTGACATTAGCAATAAATTAACGAGATAAACAGACGAGTTCAGACCGTAGGTAAAAAAAGACAAAATAAGAAACAGCATTCAAGCTTGGATTGTTTTTTCAAAATTTAAGCAACATGAAGTGTACAGTCGGGGAATGAAAGGGTTGACCACCCTAGGTCTGATTTTGCTTGCTCAATGATGACATTGACAGGATCAATTCAATAAAACGTATTGGTTCAACTGTCAATCATGAAGGAACATTACGTCTAATCGAATTTGAGTTTTATTGTCAAATAAAAGCATACTTTACGACATACTCTAGCCTGTTACACAGTTTAAAAAGGTACCATAGGCTTGCAACACGTAAATGAATTTATTTGAAAACTGGTCAACCTTTACATTCCGCGACTTAACATCGGTGCCCGTGACATGCAAAGGGTTTGTAATGGCCTGGGTGTCTACTAAGGGGTCTTGGCTTGAGGCGGGAATCGAAAACGCGTCTTTAGCAAACCGGGCGACCATTGATAATCCAGCCGAATCTTTCCGGTTTATTTATCCTATGAGGCAGGGTTTGAGACAATGTTAAAGGCAGATACACCTTCAACACTTGGAAGAAATATTATTGATAACATACCCTCTCGACCATATCCCTAATGGGTAAGTCAGAGGCACACTGATTGTTGCCGTCATGGTGAACGGAACATTCAGAAGCCTACATTTCGGCGAGGGAATTTGAAGAGTAAGGGGCGGGCCTACCGCTGTTATCCGGGTTACTTGGGTGTCTTAACGGTTTTTTCCATCACCGGAGAGTTAGCGTGTGTTCCGGCCAGATTTGATCTCGGGACCATCGGGTTCCGAGACAGAGTGTTTAACCTCTACGCCACGACGCTCTCGATGATGATGATACTACATTAAATCAAATACCATAATACTTGGTTAACTACAGAGGCTCATCTAATATTGCTAATTTCTTGGTAATCAAGAGTCATGGTCTGATCAATGACTCTTCATTACCATATAACACACATGAGTTAGTTATCAAGACGACTCTGGATAATTAATTGCTTAATTCACTTCATTAACTGCCTCATTTTCCTGACGATTGGAGCAGAAGAAATTATAACAATTTTGTTAAGAATGTAACCACTAACTGAGGATACAAAGAAAAGTTTTCTGTTATGTAAATAAAAAATAATCCTACAATTACTATTAAGAATTGAAAGTTGCTTAACTTTGAATCGCATTTGTGTATAAGGCGATCAGTCTCTTGAAGTCAGGTAGTAACTACCCACTGAATAATATTAATATTATTATGTTTCAAGTCCCATGAATAATTGTGAAAAAAAACGTTTTTACACGCTTTACCAATATGCATATCCCTTTTGATGCAACTTTACAGTAGAACTAAAAGACGCCTCTATAAAAATCGCCATAGACGTAAGTTTTATTGCTTGGTTGTTTGTTTTATTCTTTTTAGTGTAAAAAGCGAAAGTGAAACTACTTACGGAGTAAAACAAACGTTTTTAGCTCTACTGTAAAGTTTCATAAAAAGAGGTGATAAATACTAACCCCCTTATTCATAAAAACGAACGCAACGCTAACGCATTGTTTAAGCTATTGACGTGTTCTGTCACTTACTCGCAAATGGCGGCAGCAACAAGAATGACAGTGACGAAGCGATACAAAAGTTATCGTGTTCTATAAGAGCTGTTTAAGTTTTTATGAATAAGGGGGTAAATATTTTATTGCATTCCACAGTAAGATACACATACGCCTAAATTAGTGATGTTAGCGACGAATCGACAAAGAAAATCCTACTAATATTATAAATGCGTAAGTTTGTATGTGTAGATGGATGTGCCGTGTTGCTCTTTCACGTAAAAACTACAGGCTGGATTTTAATAAAACTTTACAAGAATATAGCTTATACATCTGCATAGGGCATAGGCTACAATTTTAAAGATGTATTTAAAAAATATTAACCTAAGTCTACGCGAACGAAGTCACGGGCGGCCGCTAGTATGTAATATATCACACAGGACACATAACCTGCACCAGTATAATTAATGCGTCGTTTCAAACGACACATTCGCGTGGAAGTTGCAAAACGCCTCACATGAGTTACCGTCGAGCAAAAATACTTTGAACGCGTACCTAATGATCATTTCTTTGATAATTTGGCAGACATTTAGGTACTACATGAGGCATTTTAACGATGTAATGTTTCTGTCTGTACAAGTACGAGTAGCTTTGAGGTTTGTTCTCGTTACGTTAAACAAGTACAGCGGTTGATGTATGTTCCAAAAATATAAACATTTGACTGTCGTTCTAACCTACATTACCACAGGGATTGGATTTTTGGTTAGAATGAACAGTCTTATAAGTATAATTCAGTCTTTAACACAGCATCTTTAGTTATGGCACTAACTAAAGATGCTGAACAAAGAACAAAAATAAAATATGTGTTTTTTAACATATTTTAAAAAGAAAACCCTATTATTTTGTATATATTTTGACTGTCTTTTTGTTCATTCTATTTTTTCAATGAGATTTAACGCTTAAGTATCTCTACAAAATAACAAAATAACGTAATCCAATCCAATCCAATGATGTCCAATCTTCAGCCAATTAACGCTGCTGAAATTTCGATTGATTGGCTGAATGTTAGACAGAATCTTAATCATGCCTTTTCCTGCACATGTGAGGGGAGAATACAATAACAATGAAGTCTGTGGAAATCTTCAAAAACAAAATTAGAAAAATATAACAATGTTAACCTTGCTATTGACCTAATTCTCAGAAATCCAACAACTTATTTTAAAAGACATCTACCAATTTGTGCGAATTCGCGATGCGAGCGAAGGAAATGAGTTGTCAAATCACATACTTGCCCCAGGCAGCGAAACATGAAAAATTAAAGCTTAGTGCTTGAGAAATAAAATCTTATTTGGAATGCAGACTTTCGAAGGCTGAATAACTAAAAGGATACGTAATAAGTTTAAGTTTTACTTAATGGTGAGAGAGAATTTATAATTTTCTTGAGTCGATCAGTGGTGCGACCACAATCTCGTGAAACAATATTAAAACTACCACAGCTACATGTCGAGGGCTTATCACTTTAAGGTTAAGGTTTACATTTACTACGTCAGTTCAGGCAATATTACTTTAAGAGATAGTGATCAGGCCCCAGTGGTGATCAATGCTCACGCGTTGCAATGTGTGTCAGTACATCATAAAAACTATTTCCACAGGTATAAAGTAATAGCTTTATAAAATGCTTGAATTATTTATGTATATGCACTTGCATTGAGCCGTAGCGTTCCGTAAAACGGCTTTATTTGTCTTAGGGGCTGTTTTTTAATAGTCAGGTCAAAATCAGACGTTTCAATTACAACTTGGCGGATTTACAATGCAAAGAGCTTGTTAATAATTTGACATATTTTTTGTACTTTCTAAAAATCAGTCCTAAGTTAAATTAAAAACATCCAGTCACTGGACACACACAAACCACCCTAGAAAAGGGTTAGAAATAATTAATTTGTTTCTTTCATTTGCAAATTCCTGCATGCTGCCAATAATTCCAAATGATGCCTAAATGCCTCTCATTATGTATGTATATCATTAAAAAATGATATTTGGCTTAGCTTTTTTCTCTCAAACGACCACAGTCGCAAAGAAATTGAATTTTAAAGATAACTCACCACTGTAAGTGAGTTTCGGCGCCAACCAGAATACCATAGCTGATGGAGAGTAGGTAATCACTTCTGCTCATAGACAACTGCAACGCCAGAGGTGTCACGAGATGCGTTGCTTGCCTTACAAAAAAGAATACGCTCTGTTGTTGTTGTCTGTTGTTGTGTTGGGGTAAGCACGTTCTTGAGTGGAGACCTCGACTCAGTAAACGTATCGTGGGATCCCCTTCTGCTGTCCGACTGCTGGCAAGAGTGGATGCATCTAGCTGAGGTAAGGTGACAATGGCGCACATCACGGGAGGCCTACGTCCACCAGTCCACTGATATAGGCTGATAATGATCAGCATCTCCTTCTTCACTAACTCACTAATCACTCAGTTACTACTACTCAGTTGGTCCCACTAAAAATCAGAGCCTGAACCTATCAGGTCCAGGCATTAGCTAAGTGGGGTCCATTTAATTTTGAACTTCGTGACACTGCTGTATGGTGGAAATGATTCTTTTCTTTTTTTTTATAACCATTTTGTTTTGTATGTTTTTATCTGTTGCGGTGTTCAAAATCAATAAACGTTTTTTCTTTCTTTCTTTCTTCTCCATTTCCAGGCCAGTCCTCTCACTTACATCATGTAAGAAGTACTCACACATAAGTTAGCGTGTAATAACTGCTCAATTAAACGTACTCACTGAATTGTAACACTTCCCCTCTCACGATAAACAGTCTCAAATATTTTTATCTTCAAGATAAAATCTAGCTCCCACATTACGAAGAATGCGACAAATATGAAACATTTAGTTAGTTATGAAACTGTTCAAACCTGGACTATTATTTTCAGTATACCGCAATGAAATGGAAAAACATTAGGTACTCAATGAATCCAGAATAATTTTCATTGTGAACCCATTGAATAATAGAGAGGGAGGAAGGGATCTCATTCTTAGCACGGGGAGGGTCTAAAGTAGTTAACAATCCTAGTTTTTTTTTTGTTGCTTGTTGTTTTTTGTAATAGAGTTAGGATGAATGAAAATGTGCAACCTGCCATGCTGTTGACCGTACATAACCGGACCTTACCGCCTTCTAAAAGTAGTTTTTACTTAGCACTACTTATGCTTGATGAGCTTCCACAACATAACGTAAGCGTTTTTATAAAATTCTAGTACGAAAACTAAACAACAGAACCACGTCAATAATTTTCAAAACACAGCTGGCCTCTCTGTCGTATGACTAAGATAAAGGTACGTTTATTTGCACAACTCGTTTAGCGCTAGAAGAGGCTGCGCGCGCGCAACAAACTTGCCCGAAAATGGAGCGCGTTTTGTAATCATCGTCCTTCTTTCCTTTTGAAACTTCACACTTTAGAAATATGCTGTGGGCATCATTTAGTACCTTCACTGGTTTATCAATGAAACATAGACAGACTCTACTTACTAAAATGAACAACAAAACATAGCAAACCTTCCACCATATATTCATCGGTGTTTTAAATCACGACGGACGGACGGATTGAACAAAGGTGTACTTAGATCGGGAGCAAAGAACCACTGGAATATGTCGCATACGGAAACCAGTTTATCCTTCCGTAAAAGCTCATGGCTTTTGTTATTCTATGGGATCCATCTTTATTAGCCACAGCCTAATAAGCCGCTTCTCGCAACGACGCGTGATGTGGCAATGAACGTGTTAGTGGTAAACTGGAAATAGATTTTTGTCAAACCGGAACGATTTGACAAACGAGAACAACTCTTTACGAACCCTCACGGCGTTCTGCTAAGCCTCGGTCTATTTCTACCAATATTTAACACCACTTGTGTTCTGTCTAGCCATGTTTCTTAGTGGTAGAGAATGCTTTTCGACATTACATCCACCATACATTACTTCTATTAAGTACTTAGATAAATCAGAATCAATAGGTGATCAGAATAAATCAAATAAGATGTCATTTCTTGACCCACCGCACCGCTGAGACGATCGTTCAATCAAAAAGCCCTTTAACTTCCCGTATAATACTTTGTAGCCTCATAAAAATTGAGTGTCGAGCCGTCTCTATAATTAAGCTTTATTTGCTTCCAAATTAAATACAGCAATAATAATCAAAAAGCCTGTTTAATTGCCTTCGTATTCTATATTTGCAGTAATTATTTCGGTAAGGTCGTACTTTGTACGGAAGACAAGTTTACTTGTACACTTCGACAGTTCATTTCACCTTACGCCAATGCGATAAGGGTTATTTTCCTACTGCTTTGTTAGACTTGATGTGTCGCTGATTGTACGAACTCGCTTCACTTACATCTTCATTGCGAAATTTCTCTCTAATTAGCGAGAAAGATTACCGCCATTTGTTTTAATACATTACTTGGGCAAGGATTCACTTGTGAAACAGATGCTCAGTGTACTGAGTCACTGTCGGCTTGATTTCAGCGCAAAATTGCGCACACTTGTTCTGTTGTTCGAACGCACACAAACACAGTAGGTACACTACACATCCCCCAAAGTATTTATGTATTGTATTGCACACTTTTACACTGGGTAGGTACACGTCACATTATATTGTATGTATTTTAAATATTTATTTTTATAATTATCATTGCTTAGTCGCTGCGAATGTCCGTGCGTCCACTCAGTTGGTCCCACTGAAAATCAGCGTCTGAGCCTATCAGGTCCAGGCATTAGCTGAGTGGGGTCCATTTAATTTTGGACATCGTGACACTGCTGCCTGGTGGAAATAATTAATTCTTTGTTTTTATATTGTTTGTTTGATTTTATTTTTTTGTTTTTTCCTAACCACCTTGTTCTGTAAGTTTTTATCTGTTGCGATGTGCAGAATCAATAAATGTTTTTTCTTTCTTTCTTTCTTTCATTCAAAATATTGGGGCGGTCTTGTTGATTTTCTGTATGTAAACAGGAAAAGTATCCGTAACAAGCGGGCGACTTGTTGTAGTGATTAAGAAGTTGGCTACTACACAAAAGGTCGCGGGTTCGATCCCTTCACACGGTAAAAACATGGCGTGTTGGTTTGGAATTGGTGTTTCCTATGTTTATTAAGAATGTATGAAAAGATAATTCTCGATTTTTTACAATTTAAGTGTATTAATACGGAAACATCCTAAGAACAAAACTGTGTGGTATTGTAGTTCCACGTTATGAGGATGTGATCTCGATGTAGAGCAGATGCTGATGACGTCATAATACTTTTCTACGTTATCGCAGCTTTCAATGAAAATCTCAAATCAAACTGAGCGTTTGGAAATCTAGCCAAAAATTGATTAGGTTATCTTGAGGAAGTTTGTATTTTGATTTTACCTGAATGTAGTAAAATTGCCCATATTGTTTATCAAGAAAGAGGTGCAAGGAAAAAAAAAATACGCTATAGTAGCAATTAAATTTTAAGAATGTGTTGTTTGTGCTCATTAATATTTACAGTAGGTATAGATTTACGTACGAGCTTTGAAGATTGAAGCTTAACCCCAAACATCATTCCCATAAATATTCGAATTGAAAGTAAATATTCTAAGAACTCTAGCCAAACATTAATTCTGTCGAAAAACTTTAAGTCCCGTCTTCCTTTTCGGCAAAGTTTTAACGAAAGGGTCCGTACTCAGACAACTCCACCTCTGAATAGGCCGGAATCAAGCGGGGGTCTCTAGTTTGCCATTGTCACTAATTAATTTGACAATCGTAAATTAGTCCAAGTTTGGTATTTGTTCTTTACTTTGCGTTCGGGTAAAATTCAACAGGTTGTTCTTCTTTTGAGGAAGTTTTTAGCGCCTTCAAAAAAGGAGGGTGTTATCCGTTTGACTGTTTTTTAACTTAAAACACATGAACTCATTTGATTGTTGTTTGAACGTTAAGCAAATCTTGTACACGTGTATTATGGGTTATTAGACAGCGAACAATTTTTTCCTCAAATACATAACATGTTATGTATGTTGTTATGTTTTGTATGTTTAAGTATTCTATTGTGTATGTATTATATCATAGTTTGCGTTTATTCTTATCTGACTACTATTTTGTACACTTACCTACTCTTCTTATCAACTTTCCTCTACCTGTGGGTTGTTTGGAAGAGATCGCTTTTTAGCGATAAAACCGCCCAAATTGTACATTTGCTTGTCCTTACCTGTTACCATTATTGTTGTTTAGTGTGCAATAAAGAATATTTACTTACTTACTTATAACAGTTAAATACGTAGGTACATCGAAAACACCCCGACCAACACACTACTTACCCTTAACCACTGTAAACTTAACAGTAGGTTATGTAAGGCCACCCGTTGAATTATTAGCTTAGCGTGCTCACAGACACGCAGCACCCCGTACGTACTGCCGTCACCTTATTCCCCCATATTTTATGCTACTTAGCGTATGCATGAAATCGCGACGCGCACGCACACATTCAAACTGAGAGCGGCACGTGTGTATGTAGATATTTTACGGTTCCCTGTTTACTGTGCCGTAACCTCTGGTATAGGAGCCCATTTCTCAATTAAAACCCAAATCAGTCAGTTGGTATCACATTATATTCAAATCTAATAAAAAACTTGAGCTCAAAAGATCTTAAGTTACATGTTTTAACATTCTAGTTCTCTCTTGATCAACTATTCAACAAAGTCATAAACAAACGAATCAGCACAAGTTTCTTTAGAGGTGCCTAAAATGGACGCCAACACTGTTTATAAGTTGTATGCCCAATTGCAGAAATACGTGGCTAAATTAGTTAACCGAAGAGATCACAGATCGGCAATAAATAACAAAAGTTGTCTTTACTAAAGTTAGTCGTAAGAAAATGCCATGACCAAAGTAATGGTCTCATAAAAATATAGTGTCTTAATTTATGGGATCTTGGAATTATGTTTATCTTCTTTAGCAGACAAAGTTGTCCTAGTTTTTTAAAAAAACTGAACATTATGGTTAATAAATTATAATTTTCCTGTTGTAAACGAGCATATTCATGTTTTTAGTTTTCTCACACGAATGGACAAATTTATAAGTATTGTTTTGTGTATTCCTATTTTCAAAGCATATTTATCTATGTACCCGATGGCAACTGACAGACGTTGATCTATCAAACGCCATTGGACTGATAAAGCTGAAGAAAACAATGTTTATCAACCAACAGTTATGGCAATATTGTGACCAAAAAACGTTTATTTTCCGTTTAATCCAACAAAATATTAAAAACCTTGAAAATCGGTCCACAACGAACACCAAGATTTGAACTCAACTACATACTACGTTCTTTTACAATAAGTGATGCGTTACTACGCTCTAACCGCGTGAAATTAGTGCTCGGCGCGTGTTGATAAAAAAAAGTGCTACATATTTTTCAAGCCACACTAATCGACTCATCACGCTTTACTTATACCTACTTATTATTAAGTCGATTAACTATCTTGATGCACGCATTAAAATATTTAAGTAAAGTAACAATCTAGCAGAGTGAAACCCTAAAATGAAAGCAAAAAGCATCGTTACTAAAAATAGCAATGAATGACACTGTCCAACTTACTCTTCATTCCGGTAATGGAGTACTTAGCCCGAGTTAAAAACAAGCAAAAAACACCTTGCCTCATTGACCTAGATTTGGGTGAAGGCCGCACAAATGTCAACAGGACCTTTCCGAAGAGACCGAGCACCTGTCGTTGGACATAATTCGATTCCAAGAAGTTATCGTACCAGTGGAGATGGAACTTAATACGTAAGGCAGAGAATTTAATTTGATAACGTGTTGGAATATCTTTCTATTATATAAGGGCTTCCTTGTTAGATAATATTGACGACTAGTAAACCAAATCATTGCGTTATAACCGTATTTTGACTCTCATTGGCTCCGTTGGTAGTAATTCTACTGAATTGTTACGAATTCGCATAAAATAGTGAACGAGTGTGTTTCTTTGTCTAGTATCCCATAATGCAAACTTCAATCGGTTAAGTTTTAAATGTTTAGTTTTTTTATGTTTAAAAAACATTACAAACATTCAAGTCGACAAAGCTCGCAACTATCTCTCAGCAATTTTCACAACCATTAGAACTTCTTACCTATAAGTACAAAAATAAAGTTGAAACAAGGTACAAGTTTAATGTTCTGTAAATCCTTTTATTCCTTCGGGAAATAGGTTCGAACAAGTTCTTAGGAGCAATAAGGGAAAGGTCGGGCAACCCGGAACTACCTCGGTCACGTACTAGGGATCATCGTGACGTAGGTGTTTATGTACTAAAATAAATGATTGTTTTAAAGATAGAAACACCCCGAGTTCACCACTAAGCTACCGATACCCATCTTAAGCTCAGAGCTTAGTCGTTTAGTCGGCCGTATCTTACTTCGTAAAGAAGATACCTATATTTTACCTGTAAGTCAGCGTTATTTCATAAATATTAAAGACTAGCTGTCTCGACAGACTTCGTACTGTTGTCAAACATTCAGTGTCACGTGACAGGTAGGAACAGTTACTAAGAGAAAATTTGATTGTGATTTGTCACTATATTCCTAGCATTTTCTCATGTTTACTCACCTTTTAAACCTTCCCTGGACCATCACAAATATTTCAAAACCAAAATCAGTTAAATCGGTCCAGCCGTTTCTGAGTTTTAGCGAGACTAACGAACAGCAATCCATTTTTTTTATATATTAGATTAACATCGGCAGATACTTTACAGAAGACACAGGTAACCTAGACTGTTTGTTTTTTTCTGTCATTAGTATCTACAGTATTGACAATTCTAATAACAGAAAAACAAAAGTGACAGTTTTGCTAAAAATACGGCTCTAATAATCAGTGAAATTTTAATACTTTCTGATTTTCATAACCAGATGTCATTAACTGTGGCACGTCAACAACAACTTGATTTCCATCAAGGGTGTTTTTTCTACTAAAGCATTTAATTGAGGCTTTATCAAGGTGCTGTGTCGCTCAAGGCACTGTTAATTTTAGTGATTGTTCTTTGGCTATTGAAAATCAAAACCATATCATTTTGATTAAACTTCCTGGCGATCGCAGACCAACGCGCCTGACAGCCCGTATGTAGTTGACGGATAAGCTGATTCGTGCAAAATGACCCGACATGGCAAAGGATATTTTACATTTCGAGAATCGACACAGTCATTATATTTTATGGTTTATTTTTATTTCATTAATGCAATGATTGTTTTCGTTTGCTTAGTTGAAACTTATTTTTAAAATTAAACATTAGAAAAATAATTTAGATACGTTTCCATCATTCCATATATTACACCATAGGTTTATTCATCCTCTACAGATGAAATTTCAACCACTGAGCTACTGGCACCACTTTATTATTATCTCTATTATACAATAAATCTCTTATTTAATCAAATTCAGAAATATACAAATTAGATTTTACACATTAATTTTATGCATTTCTACTATCCAAGGTTATGACTAATATGTTCGCTTTAAATGCATGTGGTTCAAAACTGGTCGTATTTATGTTATTTTTTATCACACACACAGTATCATAACAAACTGGTTTAACACAGCCATGTGTCTATATAATTTCTGTTTTGCATTTCTATTTCCGTTTTTTGAACTAACTAAGTACCTATTCCACCTTGTCTGTGTCTTTACTAGGTAATTTATACAGATTTTCGGTAAAATCAAACCATTCTACATTTCTCAATATTGAATCCTCAAGCTATGGATAATTCAATCACTCCATTCGACTCTGTAAGAATACGAATATACTAGCGTCCTACTAGTTCTAATACTGCTGTGTGTATGTATTTGGCATCAGCGTCAATACTGCTAGGCTTGGTTCTGTTGCGTTGACAATCTTCAAGTTATTTCCAAAAAAACGGTTGTTTTATATTCTCTCTTATAAATACCAATTACTAGGAGGTAAAAATATAGTGTTAAAACATTATTGAGTGATTTGGTTCCTTCATCTATAATTGGTTCTTAGTAGCGCAATGTTTTTTTTTTGTTTTTTGTCTATAGTTCCCGTAATGATTACTATTATTTCGTTTTCTTATCAGTAAGGAGTAATCATACGATTCCTTGATTAAGCTCTCGTGGCAACTTTAAGGGCGTTTGATGCTGGACCTAATGTTATACAACAATTAAACAGTCTGGTTGTACAGCTTAGTGCTTGTTAGAGCTAAAATTTACTATTTTCCTGTCGTGTTATTTTTGGAAAAAAACACGTAAATCACGTATTATACACGTAACCTTAGTGGAGGACAAACTCAAAAACAAAACCATTTCTAATTTATGTATGCATATGCATATTATTACCATAACTACTACTTTGCGTAAAAACTAGATCTGAAAGATTGCCTTGACATTTACATCTCGTCGTATCATCTAGATCAGGTTTTATTATTAGACAATGAACATTACCGTCCAAAACTTTTGTATTTTTGGCTTGATCAATATCTTGTTTCTTTGTTTAATATGTTTTAAAGAACTGAGTGTGTCACCTTGAAAACGCCCTCATTTAGCAGTAAATTAAAATTTAAGATTTAAAGTCACCTATCCGGCGTAATCAAGGAAATAAAGTCAAAACACATCGTAAAACCTTGCTACAATTAATTCGAGGAGACTCAGTTTCTGACGGTTCAAGTTATTATTTAACTTTTGTTTAGTTGGGGGTCAGGTGATCTTGGAGTAAGCTACCACATATTGCAGTCAAATTCATTTTCTTCACGCTTAAAATATAATTAAAGTCACTTCACATCTTGACACAAAGTTGTATTTACCACTCTGAGACTTATCTGATGGATGTACGTGAGTTGTTCTTATGCAAGCGAGGAGTTGAAGCAAACGCGGCAAAGTTATGAGATCTTCTGAAGAAGCGAGCATGAAAGCGATCAAATAACTTGTGGCACTTATTACTATTATTGCATTTCGTTAGTAACAGCTTTTATTGTTTTTATACTTCCCAAAGGCATTTGCATTGATTTTTTTTATTTTATCTCGAGATGCCTTCTTTTTTGACCGGCTGGTTTGGCACTATTATTGAATAATCATGGCTACTCTACTAATTCGGCTTTCAACCGGAACACGTAATATTAAAATGAATATTATGGAGTTTGCTTTGTGCATGTTTTGCATTTTTTTTGTCTTGTATTTGACAATGGTGTTTCGTGGCCCAGTTGTGACAGTGGATAGGCATCAATTGCTATTGTAAATTAGCCCACGCTGGGATGGAAACGGGATACGTTCTGATGTATCTTTCGGACATCTCCGTACTTTGGAAGCCAAGTTCAGCTGTTGTTCCCGACTGACATCATCGTACGTGATCTCTTTTGGATGGCTGCTGGCGTTTTACAGTATACGGTATGTTGATGAGATATTTAACAAAAATGAAGAACTGAAACTCATTTAAAACAGAATCTGCACAAATGCCAAGATTTTTTTACGATAAAGTAGTTTACGTAAGACACTCCCAAAGACAATAAAACTTTTGCAAAAAATACTTAAGTGTTAAGTGAGAGAAATATTTCACTTAGCAACAGTCTACCCAGCAGTTTAAGTCCTAAACAGTGTCGCCATAAGTAATGTGTACAAAGGGTTGGCTTCTTGCCTAACCTGTGTCGCCTTTGCCAATATTTAGCCGTACAGGGGCAGATTAACCTCACTAATTGCCTTAGCCTCAAATCACTTTGGATAACCGCCAGGTCACTTCTGTGGCTGATTACATCTTTTATTGACCACGTTTTGACGCTTTTTGCTTTTTTATTTGAAGAAAACGGTCTCTACTTCGAGAATATGACTTATATTCTCGAAGTCGATAAAACAAGCTTTTGATTTTATTAAAAACAGAATAGTCGGAGCGCCTAGCGCACGTCCGCCATGGCCCAAAGTTAGCAAACGACTGACTAAAAGCCACGCCGTTAAAATACCAACTTTCGACTTCCTCGCATACACATGTCGGTAATTTACAAGAACTTAGTATTTTATTCAAAAAATCTTAAAAAATAGTCGCTAAGCCAATGAGAAAAATAACTTTATCCATTATAACTGTGAATGATTAATATGTTCCTGTCTGTAATTCTATATTCCTTACAATTTTAGCGAATTAATTGAAAACTAGAGCAACTTCTAAGCGTTCATAACTACTTACCTAACTTGTATGTATAAGCTCATACTGGCTGAAGTATCTGTCGGTACAATGGCCGAATGTTTGAATGCGACAAACAACAGATTAGGGGTTTCTGTGTGTCTACAGAAACAATCTAGGGGTAGTTGAGGCTATTGTTACTCGTATGTGAGACTGCTATAGACATTTATAATCCGAAGCATCAAAAGTAGGTGAGGAAATTTTACATATTAATGTACAATTTGGGTGGCTTTATCGCTAAAAAGCGATCTCTCCCAGACAACCTACAGGTAGAGGAACTTTGATGAGAAGATATAAGTGTGTGGAGAACTAGTGGACTGTATTTATCTTGTAGGGTTGGCTGGTGATGAAAGAAACCAAATCTTCTAATTGCCGCACACCGATTTATTCACTTTATGCATTTACGAATTACATACACTCTGAGACACATAAAATAATTAAAAAATACAATTATTAGCGGCCGCTCATGGGCGAGACCGAGATAAGACAAACTCTAGAAAACAACGAAAAGCCCTCAGGTGGCGATTGTCTTCTAAATACAAAAAAATATTCTTTTTAATCTTTCATGTTGGCGTTGGCTGCCAACATAACTGCGGCCTGGGAAAATGTATCATCTCATCTCATACTTTAATTATAACTGAGGATAATAAATTCTCCGTACACTAAACATCACTAATAATTACAAAACAGACTCTTCAATAACTATTAGCATATGAAGTAAACAATTAACAAAACAATAATGCGCTTCTTACATTTTATAAAATAGAAACAAATATTTTATAGGCATTATGAGTAGAACCTGCATACCTCCCTAAACCTTACTAAAATAAACTGTAAATGAAATATCTATACTTTATCTTCAATGGGCAATAAACAAACTTTACTAATGGCTCTAGTGTGTCGGTGACCATTGGCAGTCACTACTTCGACCACTCTAACACGCCCGTCTTTACCTGGAAAAACTTTAGTTATTCTAGCCATAGGCCAGTACAATGGAGCGCCATTTATTTCTCGCAATATAACAAGATCTCCTTCTTTTAAATCAGGAGTAATAGTGCGCCACTTTGGGCGAGTTTGCAATAAATTTAAATAATGTCTATGCCAATATTTCCAAAATATTTGTTTCATATGAATAGAAATATTCCAGATTCTCAACAAATTAATTGACGTTTCACTTAAGTCGCGTTCCGGCACAGTACCCAGCGGTGAACCCGTTAAGAAATGACCTGGTGATAAGTATGAAAAATCATTTATATCATTAGAAATAGCTGTTATAGGTCTAGAATTTAAAACTCCTTCTATTTCACATAAAACAGTATTTAGCTCCTCGTATGTAAGCAGAGCCCTGCCCGCAACGCGCTTCAAGTGGTATTTAACTGAGCGAACACCACGCTCCCAAAGACCACCCCATGTAGGCGAGTATTTAGGGATAAAATTAAAACGGACACCCTTATTAGCTGCAAAGTTCTGTACCAAATTCTGGTGATCTTGGGAAGCGAGTAAAAGCTGGAGCGCATCTAACTCATTCCTTGCCCCCTTGAACGTTGACGCGTTGTCGCAATACACTTGGCTGGGCAGATTCCGACGGGAGATAAATCTCTTAAATGAAGCTAAAAATGCTTTAGTGGTAAGCGAGGACGTTAATTCCAAATGAATGGCCTTTGTGACGAAGCAGACATACACTACAATATAGCCTTTTGTAATCAATGGCCTTCTTATGCGACTCTGTTTAAGTGAAATTGGACCAGCGAAGTCTATGCCACATTTTTCAAAAGGCCTACAAGGCGTGACACGTTCAGCAGGCAAGGAACCCATCAGTTGCTGCGCTGCTTCCGCTTTCAGTCTGAAACATATCACACATTTGTGTATAATAGATTTAATAGCTCTCAAGCAATCCACAATCCAAAATTTTTGAGTTAAGCTGGCCTTTACAAGCTTAGGTCCAGCATGCAAGAGTTTATAATGTTCATTATGAATAATCAGCCCAGTAACCCTAGAACATTTAGGCAGAATAATAGGGTGCTTTTGACTATATGGAATTGAAGCATTTTCCAATCGACCCCCTACCCTTAGTATACCTTCATTATCTAAAAATGGATTTAAAGGTTGTAAATTACTTTTAAAATTGTGGTTACCAGTTGTTAATTTCAGTATTATTTCATTAAAATATGTTTGTTGCTCATGTTTGATTACAAACAATAAAGACTTTTGCAACTCATCAGTTGTTAAGTAAGATTGTTGGATTCTTTGATTATTATTTCTTAAATTATTACAAAATCTTAGCACATAAGTTACTATTCGGACAATCTTGTTTATATTTGAACAATTTTTAATAATATCAGTGAGCAAAGACGTATTTTCACTAATTTGCAAGCTAACTGGTTGAGAAGTGTTAGTATTACAGTACACTTCCTCCGAAATCATAGACTGCTTGTCTTGAAATTCGTACCCTGGGTCCATTAAAAAGGAAGAACCATGCCACCAGAGCTGATGATCATGTAACTCATTAGGTTGCACACCCCTAGTCAAGCAATCAGCAGGGTTTTGTGTAGTGTTAACATAAAGCCAGGCAAAGTTATTCGTGATCTGCTGTATGACTTTAACCCTGTTGGCTACGTATGCCTCTAACCGTGTTACATTCGATTTTATCCATGAGAGCACTATCTGTGAATCTGAGAACAAAAATATGTTATCAATTTTGATTTTAAGCTGCAATGCCTTGTACACCTTGCTTACGAGGTTCGCCAACAAAAGAGCTGCGTTTAGTTCAAGCCTAGGAATGGTCAGCCGCTTGCTGAGAGGATTTACCCTTGACTTAGAGCACAACAAGTTAACTTTTATGTTACCATCCAAATCTATGAATCTTAAATAGACACAACACCCATACGAGCTGTTAGAAGCATCAGCAAAGCCTACAACTTGGACATTGACAGATTGACTACATATACAACGTGGAATTAGAAAAGATTCCATTTTCTGCAATTTTGAAATAAAATCCAACCACATTTTCAAAATATCTTTTGGTGGAGGTGAATCCCATCCTACCTTGGAAGAATGTACCTTTTGCATTATAATTTTAGCAACAATTATGATAGGTCCTAAAAAACCCATGGGATCAAAAAACTGACTAATATAGCTCAGAATATCCCTTTTAGTATGATTTTTGCCCTTATAAGAAGTGGAGCATATCTGAAAACTGTCCGATTTCAACTGAAAACGAACCCCCAGTGTTTTCACAGTAGGGTTTTCTTGCAAATCAATATCACCAAAGTAGTGATTTTCCTTAGGAATAGTCTGAAGGACTGCCTCTGAATTTGATGACCATTTATGTAAATTGAAACTGGCCAAGCGCAATAAAGAAATGAGTTGATTTTGCATTTCTAATAGCTGTGATTCATCATCACTTGTGTTCAAAATATCATCAACATACGTACAGTTTTGCAAAATAAACGCAGCCATAGGAAATTTCTCCTTATATTTGTTTGCTAGCTCTATGAGACACCTAGTGGCTAGATAAGAAGAACTCTTCAGACCGTAAGTGACTGTATTTAAGCGTATGCATTTTACATCATCTTGAGGTGATTCGCGCCACAAAATATTTTGCAGCGACCTCTGTTTGTCATTGACCAAAATATTTCGAAACATTTTGGTGATATCAGCAATGAAAAAAAATTTATTTAATCGAAATAATATTAATATCTCAAAAAGATCCTTTTGAACAACAGGGCCATTTAACATAATATCATTTAAAGATATTCCTTTATTTGTCTTCATAGACCCATCAAAAACCACCCGGAGAGGTGTCGTCTTTGATTCTAAATTGATAACAGGATGATGAGCTAAGAAATAGACAGGGTCCTTAGTCAGGTCATATAAATTAATATCAAAATATGCCCCATGACCCAACTTAACATATTCATCAATAAACTTTTTATATTGCAACAAAATCTGCGGATTCCTTTGAAATCTTTTCTCTAAATTAATAAATCTTAATAAGGCAAAATTAAAAGAATCTCCTAAAATGCTATTTACTTTTTCAAGAGGAACTTTAAGAGGTATGTCAACTATAAAGGCACCTTCATCTAATTTGGTGCTTTCAAGAAAATTTTCCTCAACTAACTCTTGCTCATGTAACTCAAGAAATGTTTCCGGTACTTTTTCAGTGGCCCAAAATCTAGATAATTGCTCATTTAATGAATTATCACAAGAATGACAGAATGGACTGGTATCCTCCTCCCTATTTGTGACAGATAAATGATGACTGACCTTAGGTGTGCCCTTACTCACTGAAACAGTTAAGCACTGGCCTGCTACGATATGACCGAGTGTTGTAGGTAGAACTCGAGGCCCCGCAGACTGCTGACCGCTGAAAGTATGCTTACAGCTGCTGTGGCAATCCTCATGCTGCGGCAGGAGCACCTGAAAAAGCACATCAGCACCTAAAAGCATTTGAATCGGCCCAGGCGAGGAAAAACCATCATCGGCAAGTTTGCATTCCGGTTGTAAGTTTATTTGTGAAACATCACACACAAACTGAGGCAAATTAGTTGTAATTGTATTGACAACCTGACATAAGACATTCATTTTAAAAGGAAAATGCAAAGAATGAATTTGAATATTTACATTTTTATCTAAGTGCACATTGGTGCCAGATATACCGGACACATGCATTTTACTATGTGATGGCACCACACCAAGCTCATCAACAACACTTTGCAAAACAAAAGAAACTTGTGAAGCACTATCAAGCAGAGCCCTCACAATAATATTTTTGCCATCAGAGGAAACCAACCTTATTTTAGCAGTGGGCAACAAAACTTGTTCATTTGAAGCTTGAGCCGCAAGTGATATACCTTTATTCAAAGGTACTGTTGCAGTTGTTGACACTGGGCTAGCTCTCTCCTCATGCAACAGGCTGTTATGCTGCTTTTTACACACATTGCAACGAAAATGATATTTACACTTATTAGTAACATGACTGTTTAGGCAGATTTTACAAAGATTATTTTGCTCTGTAAAATTTATGCGCTTGTCAATTGGCGCAAGCTTGAAACCTGGGCAAGAAAATAATTTGTGTTGCTTACCACAGTATAGGCAGTTTTCATGATTCTTGGCTGCAAATAGCACTACATCCTTGGCACCTCGTGCTGGGAACTGCCTTTTGGGCTGCTCAGAAAACTTTTGCTCTGAATTTTCTAAAGCGAGCGCCCTGTTCTGGATGAAGTCCATAAACTCTTGCATTGTTGGCTTCTTTGTGTTGTCACGTTCTAGCTGGAAACCTCTCAAGGAATACGCGTCTAACTTACGCTGTAGAATAGCCACTAAGAGGGAATCCCACTCATTCACTGGCTCGTTGAGGCTTTTCAAAGCTGCTAGATGCTGATTACACTCTGAAAGCAAGGTGCGCAAGGCATGTGTTGAAGATCTAGACATGACAGGCAGATCAAGAAGTGCATGAATGTGATCAAAGATTATCTTGCAAACGTTATCGTATCGTTGCTCAATGATATTCAGAGCCTCCTTGTAGGAAGCATCTGTTATAGGTAAATTAACAATCAGAGATAAAGGCTCTCCAACTAAAAAAGACCTTAAATAATACAATTTTTGGACGCCTTGCAATGTGGCGTCTGAATGTATCATTGCTTTAAACAAAGATATAAAAGATTTATATTCAGAGTACCTACCATTGAATACTGGGATCTGAACATTTGGCAATATGGTTCTTGAATGATTGCGACCATAATTAGCGCCATCGACATTGGCGGCGGCGGCGTCACAGACACCGAGAGCTGTGTCAATTTTATCTAAAAGCTCAAAATAAATGTTTTCGACAATAGCGACATCCTCGGCGTCGTTTGGCTCGAGGGTCAGAATGTCAATTTGTAGCTTAGAGTACTCTTTATAAGTTGAAATTAATGCATCTTTCTTTAGACGCAGCTGATTTTGCGTTAACTGCGTAAAACTCTCACTATAACACAAATTCTTCAATCGGGTTATTGAACTCTTCTTGTACCCACGAGCAGCCTTTAGCGTGGGTAAAGTGATAGCAACGTTTTCCTCCATTTTACCAAATGCGCAAACACCACTTAATATAGCTTAATTAAACTAAACACTACACAGCTATTATCACTTGGCAGTCCCTAAATACTGAAATTAGATAGCAAATTCTTGAGATTATAGAAGAACTTGGTTGAGCTACAACAACGAAAACGCCATTTGCAATTGCATTGCGTCTTTCGTCTTGCGGAATGCGGAATTTTCAAATCGCTGCTGCGCGCAGTAACGCTACGCAGGCAGACCCGATGACCGACGTACGTGATTGGCTGCTGATATCACGGCCTCTTGTTGCACGACGTTGGTTGGCTTGATTGTTTTATAACAGCGTCCAGTAGCAGAGGCTTCCCAAATTCCACGAAGTACTACGTAGTCAAATTGCGTACTTTTAAGCGCGGAATGGGATTAAGCGTAATTCTTATAAATCTGTGATTCTTCTTATCGGCAGCAATGACTGACTGACTTCAAGAAGACGGCTTCCATGGACCAAAAAATATGTGGAGAACTAGTGGACTGTATTTATCTTGTAGGGTTGGCTGGTGATGAAAGAAACCAAATCTTCTAATTGCCGCACACCGATTTATTCACTTTATGCATTTACGAATTACATACACTCTGAGACACATAAAATAATTAAAAAATACAATTATTAGCGGCCGCTCATGGGCGAGACCGAGATAAGACAAACTCTAGAAAACAACGAAAAGCCCTCAGGTGGCGATTGTCTTCTAAATACAAAAAAATATTCTTTTTAATCTTTCATGTTGGCGTTGGCTGCCAACAAAGTGTTAAATCACTGCTATAGTTTCTAACGTCTGCAGTTGCCTTCCAAAATAAGCATAACTTGTACAGATCCTAGTGGGAATCAAAATTTTCTCTACCCACAGCACCAAGAGACCAGTAAAAAAATTACTGACTCATGCAAAAATACACTTACATACAAGCTCAGCAGAAATACGTAATCAGGCGAATCTGACCTTTATAAAACAACACCAATAGCCAATAATTAATATGTAACCATTTGTAGAGTTATTAGGCCTTGGAGAGGCAATAGATTGACTTACGAGATAACAATAAGCAAAAAGTCATACACAGTGAATATATTTTGTTCCTAATACAATACAATACATTGTGGACTATTTATTATTCAGAATCCTTAATTCTGTAAATCGCATTTGGCTTAAAAATTGCTTACTTTTAAAAAACTTTTTGAGCTGACAATGAACATGCTACTTCTCAAGCTCAAAAATATTTTTAGTACCAACGTACCTTATCAAATATTACACATAGTAGTGCCGAAAAAGCTGCGACGTCAGTCTATGTTTCTCAAGTTTACTAGATTTCAATTAATTAAAACCTGAACGTTTAAACTGCTAAAATAACAAGCAGTAACGTCAAAAGCTAAATTATAATTTAGTAGTTACTTACTACAGGCGTTAAGAAAATTGCAGCCCAACCCACTTGAAATCATTACTAGTACACTGTGGACAAACTGCACAGCTGGGAAAACGGAACTTGCATTTGTGTCATGCGTGTACAGTGTGCAAGAAAAGCAGATTAATATTAGTTGCGTTGATTGCGTTGCACAAAGAATCACATTTTGAATAATCTGTAGAAAAACTAAAACTACTGAAATATTCTAGGTCGTAGTGAAAAAATCCTCCTATTCAGATGAAAAAGTTTTTAACGAGACATTCGACAAAGGAGACCATGATATTTTTATAGCAAACTCCAAGTGTCGGACGATGATAGACAGACAAACGATGATATCACAAATGTCAAGGTGTTTCAGCAGATACACACACACTATCCACAAATGAACACTCTTGATTTTGATGTTAATCAGCTATGGCTGTTGATAGATGGTCTTGGCTAAATAAGCGTGCCTGTTTCCGAAGTGCCAAAACAAATGAAAGAAACCTAAGTAAACTGAAACAGATATGTTATTTTGTTCTCTCATCACCATGTTTGCCTTTTTTAAGTGTACAAAATAGAGGTTTACTATATTTCAGCAATTTGATAACTGACAATAGGAAGATCGGTACCGTTGTTTACAAATAAAGCATTTTTTTTCTTTCCTTCTATTAATTTAAATTACGCTGAATAAAATAAATTATGCTTGTCCGTTCTTGCTGACGCTACTTGGAATAGGAATATTTAATATGCATATACGTACTTACAAGGCCGGTGTTAGACCCCAGCAATAGCAATTTAGAACTATACATACAAACGCTATGCATGTATAATTGTATAGTGTATAAGTAAATGTGCACGATTTGATACAAGTGATTACACATTTTGTTACGATACTTAAGTTTGAATGATAACATTTCCTTGCTACTTTGCCTTACAGGTTTTTTCTTTACGATTGTCTGTTTTTTTCTAGTTTTATGTTCATTGTAAACTTTCTTGGAATACCAACTCCAAAAATGTTTAATTGGTAAAATAGAAGTTTGTTCTCTTGGAAAGTTGTAAAAATGAGCTAGAATACTTAGGTATTCTAGCTCATTTTTACAATAAAGGCTGAAAACGCCTGAAAATGCTGCCTGAAAATCTTGAAAATGACACTAACTAAAGGTAATAAATATTAATTTATGTGACAACGACGATGTGTGGTTACGAACCCCAGTTGAGAGCTGGCAGGCCTCAAAGGCAGCTGGTTCAATTCGCCTCTCATTCGATCTTTGTTCGAAAGCAAGATTTATCAAAGTTCAAATGTAATTACAATATCTCAGATCAATCGGTCTCGCTTTCAAACTCAGTTAATCTCCAAGGACCTTGTACTATCTGATTGTTGTGAGTGCATTGTTTGAAATGCATTCTCTAATCGAACTAAAAGCTTCGTTTTAACTTTGAACTGAAGCTGTTTTATCTAAACCATTGAACATTATGAGGAAGCTGGAAACAATGAAGGTACCATTAACGCTCATCACAAATATATGATTAACAACCAACCTTTTTTCTCCATTTAATAATTAATGATTAAACGAACTTACCCTACGTGAAGTTCTATCATAATTATACGAAGCGCTTCGTCCGAAGAGATTAGTATGTTAGTAACAATTTTAACTTGTAGTAACGCATATTCAGACCCACATCATCACTATTTTGAGAGATTCCAAAGATTTTTTCACAGTGGTATCCCCTTCCGGCTCAATCTGTCAACGCCGGAACCAGTCGGTACTTGTCATTAAGTTTAGAGCTTTAAGCAGAGTACCTCCACAACATTATAATTGTTTTGTGATCATTGACATATTTCCCCGTAGAGTTAGGGGTGCAGACAGTTAGCTGGGTGGGGAGGGAGTGTATACTAATCTCTTCGGACGAAGCGCTTCGTATAATTATGATAGAACTTCACGTAGGGTAAGTTCGTTTAATCATTATTTATACTTCGCGCTTCGTCCTCGAGATTAGTATGTTAGTAACAATTTTAACTTGTAGATATTTAGAGACATACGGTGGAAATTTGCCAATGAAATTGTACAATCATTAATGTTGTTTATGTATTATTATTTTAAGTACCTTATACTATTTTGTCAAGAGACTGAAATAATAATTAGGTACAAACTGTGTTCTCCTTTTTTTTTTTTTTTTTTTACAACCGTTTATAATTAAGTCATTTAAATTATAGTTGTTTTACAGCTAAGCCCCTTATATTTAACAGAATCACGTCAAGTCCTGGTTAAATTACGATTTTAAACACAAAAAAAAGTAATAGCAATGTAATGCTACGTTTTCTTTGCTTTATCTAATCCTAATGATTCAATAGAGTTAAAACCTTATAGAACCAATATGGTTAATACCTTCAGGCAACAGTACTTTCTCAATTAGGTTATAATAATCATATATTGATGCCCATGTTAAAACGTCACACATGACGTGTTCATTTGTGTACATGATGTACATGTGACAGGCAAATGCAGCACTGGCCCGTAAGAATTACGTTTTTTCATTCAAATGAAAAATAAAGTTTGGACTTACAGTCTTACACGTTTTTAAGAAGTGTGCTTTTAATTGAATAACTTCCGAATGCTTTGCTGAAATTCAAGACAAGAGTGTGATTTCTACAACAGGTAATTACAGCAGGCAGATACTCCAGTGTGTTAACTGGGTGGTGTCATAATAATAATGAGCAATTGAAACTGTAGAACTGTTTTCTATCTTAAAAATTCACAGTCAAAAAGGCGACCTCTAGGCCATACAACTAAGTAATGAAATCTATATTTCTATCTATATATCTCATGAGTCTATACTCATACTCTTGGAGTTGCAATTTTAAACAAAAAAAGTATCAAAATGTAAATCAACATCAGAGGCAGACTGGCGAACGGGACATTCAGAAGCCCACAATTTCCAAGGGAATCTGAACCGAAAATAGATTTAGACCTCAGTATACGGTCTAAACTATGTGCTAGTTTTAATGGCCCAGTTCGTTTTTCAATAGAAATTAGCATGTTTGAAAATTTAATTAAATTTTAAGTTTTTATTTTAAGTGCCTTTCTGATGTTCACCAACAAAATCCTATATTATCACAGGACCAAAAAAAAAACACGATCGATATTATATAGACAATCCTCGTAACTTGTCAGGACAAAGGCAATAAGAAGTTTAAGAACAGTTTTGGGAGTCAACTAACTGGTCTGAATACCTACGTATTAAAATGCACGTAGGAAGGCAGTTAATGTGCAGGTATATAATATGTTGAATCTTTATGTTGAATGTTTAACTCGAACGATTAAGCCTTTGCGAAAATCTCTGTTGCACCAATAAGGTGAGGTCACCAGTACCGGTAAGGTCCTGTAACTAAATAGAGCTCCAAAAAGTTAATATTACAGTAATTATTACATGATTAGTAGACATCTACCGAGGCAATATGATCACACATGGTGATTCAAGACCATGTGGAATTGCAGACGCTGCACTAAGGGTATATAATAATCATTATGATTAATATGTTTCAGTTAATATCTGTTGTTAACTGGAGCAATTATGTGTGTAAAGAGCAATTATACATTTTGTCACATGGAATGTCCGTCCCGAGAGGGGCAAACCCACGCACGACCCTTAGAAAAGCTTGGTGATATCAAAAGATTCTCTTCAACACCGATCAGAGTACCAATGTCTGCAGATACCTGTAAGGGTAAAAATAAGTGAAACTTAAATTAGTTACCAATGTAATGTACCTAATTAGCTATTAGGCCAGCAACTGACTGTACTTTAACACAGATAGGTATAAACCTTCTGAAGATAGATTTACAAGAGTATATTATCACACACAGGAGGGGTGTACGTAATCGGAGATACACTTCAACAACGGTTAAAAACAGCAGAAATTATGCAAGGTGTGTTTATAAAATTAGGTTGTTGGGGTTACCTTGCAAGGATCCCTTTGTTACATTAGGCAATCTACCCATCGCGTTGAGGCATCAGAGTTAATTTCGGCAACATGTTAAAGTTGTTTTAAAACGACAGTGTGATGTAAAACAGAAAGTTGCTAACGACCTAATAAACTATTTTAATTCTGCTCTAAATATTGTCACTAACAGGAAGTCAGAATAAAAATTCCACTATTTCAAACAACTCTTTAAACATTCTTATTTTTTACATTGCTCCCTTGTATTAACAAGTTAGTTAACAAGTTAGTTAACATTTTGATGGGAGCGAGGTAAGCCAAGTATACTGGAAGTTTTATTGCTATGACGTTTATTAAACGTTCACAGGACGGGCCTATGTGACCTAAATAGGAAGCAAATGATGCAAATGGTCGTCCTTCAAATTATATAATTTAATAATTATATATTTGATTGAAGTAATACACTTCAATGACGTCAGACTTTATATATGTATCTTGTTATGTAAATATAAAACATAATATGATACTAAGAACCATATGGACAGGGTCAAGTTACGTCAGGTGACCTAGATTTAAGGAAATTGAAAATGTCTTCGCTCTTTTGAGCGTACTTTTGCTCTAAGTTAGTAAGCTCAGCTTTTGAGCAGCGTTTCCCTCGCAGAAACCATAATCTTCCATTTTTTATTGAAAATTACCATCTGTTATCGAACCACGGTAATTATTGCACGAGCTGAAGCACTGAGGCAGACAATTGATGACTCGTTAGGCAAGTTCAATAGCAAACATTGCTACTTGAATTAATCAATTTGTTTTACTTTCCCTTTCTTAAATAATTACTATTATTGGTGCTTGAAGGTAATCTTCTAATAAATTAGAGCAAAAACACATAGTTTACTTAGGTAAGTAAGAATTATCTACTTAAACCTCCTCAAGCACAGCATTGCAAATAAAAGAATGAGGGTATTTTCATAAACCGTTGGTAATATACACTACAAAGTATTCCAAATCCATTTTTAACGAAATTCAACTATTTTGAATTCTTGTGCTATCATACGACCTATTACCTATGTTAGTTAATAACACATACTTATAGCATTTATCCATAAAAGTCCTCGAGTCTAACTTGTTTGAAAGACTTTATGTCTAATGTGTTAAGAGACCATTAATAGCTCTTCTTGGTAGCTCAGCGGCCAGAGCAACCGCCTGGCCAGCGGAACACGCGGGTTTGATTCCCGCCTGATAAAATAAAACCGCTTCAGCTCCGAATAATACTTTGATATAATTTCTGAATACAGTCTCTTCACTTCTTATTAATTAAACGTAGGTATAATTTACATAACCTAACGGACATAGGTTCCACTAGTAGTCTTCATAGCGCCGAGGTTGGGAAAAGAATGACCACCGAGTCAAGTCTAGGCCCAAGCAGAGTCTTCTTTGCCCCACCACTTTACTATTTTCCCGCCAAAGCAGACATCGTCAGTTGGCGGCCGTTACCAGTGTTGCCAATTTATAATTTAAAAACTATACTAAATAACGATAATATTTGTAAAATTAATTAAAATCATGACATTCGGCCATCTGATAACGTGCCGTCTCCTGACGCACAGTTTATCTATTCAATTTGAACTATTATTAAACAAAATGGAAACTAACGACGACAGTTTTTAAACATATTGCCATAAATAAATTAAATCAGTACATCATACATATAACCACATACACTATTCTAGATTGAGATCTAGAGCTGCTTGCTAGAGCAATCATGACATTCGGTAACTATTTACCTACCATATAAACGAGAATGTCTTCTATAAAACATTACAAATTGACTTAAAAACTAGCACTTGTTTACAATGTTTTACATACATTTAGGAACCCTCTTTTTGTTGTTTTGTACACTTACTCTTAGATATTTACATACTATGTAGATTAATCAAATCAAATTCGAATATTTTAAACTTACAGACGTAATCTATTTGTATCACTTTGATGACTTATTTACTATTAACATAACAAACTACTTACATATTCAAAAATAATTTAACTTAACTAAGATTAATACCTATGCATGATATAAACCAAAACATCAATAAATACTCTAACTACCTTTGTATTTATATAATTTTTATAAGCCTAATATTGACTATTTATACCTATTTATTATATTTATTCACGATCACTATTGTGCTCACTCGAGCTACTGCTATCTGAATTATGTATTTCCAGTGCCTTAATATGTATCCAGGGCCTTATTCTATCAAAAGCTATTACAGTGTTATAAGGTTTACCTCTTTTATTAAATCCTGGGACGTCAGATATTCTGTAACGATCATTTCCTAACACCTCTGTTATTTTGTATGGACCGACAAACTTTGACAGCAGCTTTGTACTTTGATTCTTATTGTCGAAATTATTTCGCGAAATTTTCACTAAGTCACCTACTTCGTAAGTAGGAGCAGGGCCATGATTTAAGTCATGCCTCTGTTTCTGTTTCGCCTGATCTTTATTGATGTTATGAGAAATCTCTTCTCTGGTTCTTTGCAAATCAGAGATGTCAGCAACTTTATTAACATTAATGTCGAGTTTATTCAATAAATCATCGCGTAACTTAAAACCGAACAAAGCTTCTGTCGCAGTTTTACGGGTTGAGGCGTTGACTGTATTATTTATACCAAACTGAAGTTTGCCCAGACACTTGTCCCATTCACGCTCATTACTGAAAGCATTTTGTGAAGCTAACGAATTTAAAATTGTTTGGTTGAACCTTTCAGCTTGTCCATTGGCTCTGGGGCAAGCGACTGCATTGAGAATATGCTTAATGCCATGAGCATCACAAAAGGTTTTAAATGCTGCTGAAGTAAAGCTTGTTCCTCGATCTGACACTATTCTAGCGGGAACACCAAAGTCATAGAATATTTTCTCTAAAGTTTTAACAGTGGTCTTGGTCTTTAAATCTTTCACAGCTCTAACAAAGACATATTTTGTAAAAGCGTCTACTACCGTGAGTATGAAGCTGTTTCCATCTTTACTCCTAACAAAAGGACCAACGTGATCCATGTGGATCGTATGAAAAGGTATATTTACTTTTTCTATTGGGTGTAAATGACCTGACTTTTGTCTTGAAGAGGTATCCTTATTGTAAGCACACTCTAAACATGCTGCTACATACTTTTTCACAAATTTCCTAAGCTTAGGAAACCAGTAATCACGTTGGATATTTTCGAGGGTTTTGGCGTAGCCAAGGTGACCAATATCATCGTGGTAAGCACGACATATTTGCCATCTTGCACTTCGTGGCACAACTAGACATAAACGATCGTCAACCTTCCTATATACTGCATGGTTTTTCACAGTGTAGTTTTTCCTAATGTCCTTACATTCAATATCGTCTTCTGGTTTGAGAACATTATGGATTCGAGATATGTCCGGGTCTGCCATTTGGAGAGCTAGCAGCCAATTCTGTTTTTCAATCCTATATACAGAGACAATCGCGTTGTTAACGTCTGCATCCTCTGATAGCTTGGTGTTTCTACTCAAAGCGTCCACATGTGACATTTTTATACCTGGCCGATACTCTATGTCAAATGTATACTCGCTAATTTGGAGCCACCATCTCGCTATCCGCGGAATTAGGTCCCTTTTAGTCATGGTGGTTCTGAGAGCCGCGCAATCTGTAAATACCGTGAAGTGCAACCCCAAAAGGTAAACTCGAAACTTTTTTAGAGAGCACACGATCGCCAGAGTCTCCAGCTCGTAGGAATGCAGGTGTCTTTCCTCGGGGGTTGTCTGCCGCCTGAAATATGCGACTGGCTTCAAAACCCTCGAATTAATTTGCCACTGCAATAGGATGCCTCCTATACCTAGAGAGCTGGCGTCTGTATGTAATTCTGTTTCCAGTTTGGGGTCGTACAGTGCCAAAACAGGTCGTTCAATTAGCTTTTCCTTGAGGAAATTAAAAGCACACTCTTCGATGTCAGACCATTTCCACTCAGAAGCCTTTTTCAATAAGGCTGTTAGAGGACGAGCTACTTCTCCATATCCTTTAATAAATTTTCGGAAGAATCCAGTCAAACCAAGAAACTGTCGAACCTCGTGGACATTACGAGGCGTGGGGAACTCTTTTACAGCCAACACCTTTGCCTCACCAGGTCGAATACCTTCAGACGAGATGTCATATCCTAAGTAGCTGACTGTGGTATCAAAAAATCTACATTTGGAGAGCTTCAGAGTAAGACAATTTTGGCGAAAAAGTTTTAGAATTTCTTCTAGTCGCTGAAACATTTCTTCAATATTTCTTGAAGGAATAAGAACATCATCTAGATAAGCTAGTGCATATTCAAAACGTCTGTTCCCTAAAATTTTATTAACCATACGCTGGAAAACAGCCGGTGCATTGGCTAATCCAAAGGGCATTCGTTTGAACTCATAGTGGCCGTCTGGAGTGACAAAACCGGTAAGATGCTGACAATCCTGAGCCACAGGGATTTGGTAATACCCAGAAGCGAGGTCAAGAGTAGTGAAGAAGCAGTTACCACTTAAATTTGAAACCTGATCCTCGATTAAAGGTAGAGGGAAGCGATCCTTGACAGTCTTGTTATTCAGGGCCCTGAAATCTACACAAAGCCTTTGCTCTCCGGTCTTTTTCTTAACCATTAGAATTGGACTTGCATAGTCAGATTTAGATTCTTGAATTATGTCAAGCCGTAAGAGGTCATCTATTGTTTCACGAACAGTTTCGCGCTCAGTATGAGACAGGCGGTACGGTCGATAAACAATAGGTTTATTGTCCATAAGATCGATTTTCATTTCGATATCAACTGCACAACCTATCTCCTCTAACTTAGTAGCGAAGCAATCTCGATAATTTTGCAAAAGAGAGTAAAGTCTATCCACCTGTTCAGTACTGAGCCCTGGTCCGGTCTTGACGTCGTTCTTGGCCAAAGGTTCTAAAGTAGAGGTATCAACTTGAATTCTATTAACTTGACAGACTTTTTGCTCTTCAAATGGTATTGCTCTAGCTAATAATGTACCTTTTTCTACATTTACAGGATGATGAGATAAGTTAGAGATCACTATTTCGCCTATACCATCGGTTATATGGTAGGCCCCTTGAAGTAGACAATATTCTTTACCCGGACTAACAGCATTATAACCTTCTATGAAAATATCTCCAGTAAAATTAGAATCTACACGCACGGGAATGACATCGATTTTCTGAATCTGGGTAGAGTTAGAAACATGAAGCTTCAGTCTAGAGTCACCGTAAGACAGTGAATTACTGCTAGGGGTCTTGTAAAATGTTAGTCTTTGGCTGTCCTTGAGAACAGCGACACACGGTAACTCCGTGAAGTTTTGCCCAATAATCATTGCAGTCGGCATGTTCTCATCATTAACGACCAATACTTCAACTTCTGTTTCGACATCATCGACTTTCAGTGTAACGTGCGACTTGTACACCGGAATGACTGTGGACTGACCAAACCCTCGTACCAATGGAATGCCATCAAAGTGTTTAATCAAATTTAAAGAATCGGCATTGGTCTTACTTAAGAGTGTACACTCACTGCCGAAGTCAACATAAGCTCCTAGAAGGCGATTATTGACATTGACAGTTTTAAAGAACTTATCGTTACTCCCTTTTCCTGTATCTATTCTCAAAGTTTTCTTCTCAGAATGAATTTCAAGATTTGCAGAGTTAGGATTCGTATTATTAGAGGGTGGCCATTTACAATTGCCAGCATTATGTCCAACTCTATTACATAGTTTGCACCGCAACAATGGTTTTGTGCATTTAAAGTAAGGATGACCCCTAGATCGACAATTGTAACAAGTTATAGAGTCAATGGTAGGACTTTGAAAGTTAGAACTGGAACTAGAACCAAGACTACCTCTCACCTGACCAGAACGAGTTTTTGATTTACTACTCGTAGTATTCGTATTATCGAAATTCGAATGTGATTTTAATGAACAAAGAAAATTGAGCAGGTCTTCAGGTTCGGAAATATTCAAAGCCTGTGCTCCAGTACGAATTGACCTATCCATTATGCCATAAATAATACAGTCAATAGCCTTCTTGCCCTCGATTTCGCATCTATTTAATAAACACAGCTTATCAAAAAAATATTCACGCAAACTTTCATCTGGTCTGGAAGTCCGGCTTAGCATCTCCCCCAAAAGGCGCCCATAATTATCTTCGCTAGGGAACGCCTTTCGGAGTTTTGCTTGCCAATCGTTCCAACTATAAGTTACTGTAGGCAAGGACTCAAACCATCTTTTTGCTAATCCGACCAATTTTTGCAAGGAAAAGTGAACAATTTGTTTTTCACTCCACCCATAAATGGTGCCGCACTCATTAACTTTTCTTAGCCAGATTTCGATGGTTTGAGTCCTGTTTGCGGGGTCAAATTCTGGTATCACATTGTTCAAGCTATTGTTGTTTAAGGAGGACTTATTTGGGTCTTCTCTAAAGCTAACGAACAGTTTCAGAACATCTTCAGCAGAGAGGGGTTTTGAACTCTTACGTGATTTTCTACGTTCAGGCTCACTGCTCGATGAGGATGAAGAAGACGGACTCCTTCTTCGCTTGGACTTCACTTTCACCCGCTTACGCCGCTTTGGTGGCGTCCCAGGTGGCGTACCGCCGCACTCATCATCAGATGTCATTTTGTTTCTGAAAAATCATATACATCGACATAGTCCATTCCAGCATAATATAAACATATGAGTTCAAACTCTTCAGAACTGTGAAAAGGCTTCTAATAAATATTGTAAAGTATCCACTTATTTTTATTATTATTCGTTTTTGTTATCGTAAACTTTAGTATAATTACTATGACGAATATACGAGTAATACTTTCTTAAAAAACCGGTAAGCAAGCATAGCTCACATCCAAACCAAACCAGTGATCAATCATAGTTCACTCCCTAAATAACCCAGTGAACAAACCTAGTTCACTTCCTAACTAACCCAGTGAACAAGCATAGCTCACTCCCTAACTCATCCAGTGAACAAGCATAGCTCACTCCCTAACTCATCCAGTGAACAAGCATAGCTCACTCCCTAACTCATCCAGTGAACAAGCATAGCTCACTCCCTAACTCATCCAGTGAACAAGCATAGCTCACTCCCTAACTCATCCAGTGAACAAGCATAGCTCACTCCCTAACTCATCCAGTGAACAAGCATAGCCCACTCTCTAACTTATACAGTGAACAAACATAGTTCAGTCCCCAACCCATCCAGTGAACAAGCATAGTTCGCTTTTTAATCAACAACATCATTTTTTAAAAAAAACAATAGAATCTTCCAATACGCATAGTCAAATTAAACACTCATTTCTAAGCCATTAGTAGTGGTGGGTAGATTCTGCTGAAACTATTATTATTAAAAACTATCAGACCATCTAAGAAATAAAATTGTTATTTCTTTAATTGTATCTCATTTCATGTCATTTAACCAATATTTATTAAATTCATTTCATTCACTACTAAAGATTATGTATGCATGTAAAATGCTAAAACAATAATTCATTTCATTCAGTTTAATATTTTGTTAAAATATTAGTGATGTCAATCCAGATACTAAAGTAAGATACTGTGTAAGTTCGAAGTCGTTTATTGAAGTGATAGTTGCGAATTTCTTGTTGGGTTGTTTCCACTTCTGAGAAGATAAAATAAAACCGCTTCAGCTCCGAATAATACTTTGATATAATTTCTGAATACAGTCTCTTCACTTCTTATTAATTAAACGTAGGTATAATTTACATAACCTAACGGACATAGGTTCCACTAGTAGTCTTCATAGCGCCGAGGTTGGGAAAAGAATGACCACCGAGTCAAGTCTAGGCCCAAGCAGAGTCTTCTTTGCCCCACCACTTTACTATTTTCCCGCCAAAGCAGACATCGTCAGTTGGCGGCCGTTACCAGTGTTGCCAATTTATAATTTAAAAACTATACTAAATAACGATAATATTTGTAAAATTAATTAAAATCATGACACGCCCGAAGCCACAACCAAATGTCTTTTTCTGGCTTTCGGATCCTTAGCAAAGATACTGCATTGAAATGCTAACAATAATATGAACATGTATGACTGTAGGTATTGTTCCATACTTCATTTTTGAACTCGTAACTCGAGGGTATGTGAAACCAGGAACTAAGTACATCCAGGCTGTGTTATTGAGCGACATGTCGTCAGAAACTGCTGTTGCCATTTAAATAATTGCAAGTAGGTGTGGTGATGAATGCCACCACCACCAGAATAGTTTGCAGTGAGATTGATTTGATTGATTGGATGACTGTCCAAAACATCTTAATATTCCATGAGCTTGACATACGCACGCAATATTAGTCATAAGATTGGGTTACAAGTTATCTGATTTGTCTTGTTTTTATAAAAAACGGACAAATAACTGAAAAATTGATATTTTCAAGAAAAAATAAGGTTAAAACTTTGCTTTAAACCTCTTTCAGCAACAAGTCAGTTTGTTTATTATTTTTCAGCGTCGCGGTGTCGCAATGACGTGCGATTCATGCTGAGTTTATGCCAAATCAGTGGCATTTTTTGGTATAATATTTTCACTTTAAGTAACACAGATCCGTGGTTGAACGTGCGTGAATAATGCTCATGGTTGTACCAAGAACATTGATTTAATATGACATTATGGTTATGCAATGAAACATTGTTAGTTGAATGGCAAAATGTATCCTCTTTGAGGCTCCTCCTCCTTCAGCAGGCGGTAAGCGTCGGCAGCTGCCTACAGGCGGTGGCAACAAGCGCAGCTAAAAGCTTATATGCGCATATGCTTGAAGGATTATGTCAGCAAGAAAATATCCCAAAGAATATTTCGCAAGCACCTTCATTTTAGACGACAAATACAGCAAGGTGTATCGCAAGATATTTAAAACACTTACCCCAATGTGGATTTAGCAAGCATTGTGACGTCTTACTCACGATTGTTTCTTCCACAGTCCCCACGCATGGCATTTGTCTGAGTAAGCAAGAAAATTCCCAAAGGACATTTCGCAAGCTTCTCTTACTGGCCAGAAGTACACCAAAGTGTATTTCGCAAGCCTTGACAGCACGGCAGCGGCAGCTGCAGCGGCGGCGGCGGCAGCTTGCAGACGGTCTTCCTTCCAGTGGTTCACATGCGTTGTATTTGTCTGAGTGAGCAAGAAAATTCCCAAAGGATATTTCGCAAGCTTCTCTTACTGGCCAGAAGTACACCAAAGTGTATTTCGCAAGCCTAGACAGCGCGGCGGCGGCGGTGGGGGCGGCAGCAGCGGGGCTGATGGAAGCAGCGGGAGCTTGCAGACGGTTAGAAGTTCACCAAAGTGTTTTTCTCTAACCTTGACAGCGCCACAGCGACAGTCGTTTATTCAGTGGTTAATGCATAGCATTTAACTAAGAAAGCAGGAAAATTCCCATTGGATATTTTGCAAGCCTTTATTGTTTTTCAACATTTTGTATTCAACGGCGCCGGCGGCGCGCGGTTCAGTGTGCATACATATTTCTTTAAGTGTTGTTCATATCTATGCACTGCGTATGCACGAATAGGAAGGTAAGAATATAACGACAAACGTTATTTCACGATGACCTTCATTGCAAGCAAAAAAAAAATATACAGCTCACCAACATGTATTTTTCAGAACACTTTTTGTTGTTCTCTGGAACAAATTTCACTTTTTATCAACTTATTTCACAGGATCACAGTTTGTTGTTTCTTCTCTTTTAGTATTTTAGATGCAAAAGCGAGAACACAGAAATAAAACAGTGCGAGCGGCGGGCACTAAAATGCGAATGGCAAGTACCGACTGGTTCCGGCGTTGACAGATTGAGCCGGAAGGGGATACCACTGTGAAAAAATCTTTGGAATCTCTCAAAATAGTGATGATGTGGGTCTGAATATGCGTTACTACAAGTTAAAATTGTTACTAACATACTAATCTCGAGGACGAAGCGCGAAGTATAATGTTAAGCTATTGTATAAGTACATTCGCGATCAGGATCTTAAACAGAAAAACAAATTCATAGGTAGAACAAATTCAATACTAACAAATAATTCAAAAACAGTATTATTGCCAAGGGCATAAACCTAACTTCCTTAATGTTTATCATTCACAAATGTTAAATGTCATTCAGCATTGCAAATCAATCATCTAATTCTATCAACAAAATAAAACATTAATAAATTATATGCTTGAAACAATACCAATAGAAGAATTACCCATTGGTTAAATAATATCTAGGCGGAAGAACTAATTTGGAATCTACAGCACTGTACCCATATTAGTACAAGGTTTCGATAGGTAGTTAAAATTAAGTATCTTTTTAACAAATGAAATTTTAAACCAAAACTTTCAAAAAATACAACTCAATCTCAATACACTGTACCTACAAGTTCGTATAATGCTTACTTTTTCTCACAGGTTTTGTTCCTCAAATAAAAAATCATTGCCAATAAACACAGCTATAAACGTTTATAGGTAAACATCTCAACCTCAGTTATTGCCATCAATTTTTCCACTCGATTTTGTCTTGAATTTCGATTCCCTCGTAAGTGAATTGCGTACGAACATCGCTCTTCAAGTTAACAAGGCATTTACATACTAAAAGCACAGTCTAAAGGGCCCACCGCGAAAGGGCAAGCCTGCAGGTTCGGGAAACAAATATTAAAACCTTGCTTGTGTATGTTTAACATATTTACTGCGCGACTATATTTACGTTTCATAAAATGCTGTGTTTGCTGACTCTTTGGGCTAGTTAGTTTAAAAATTATAAGAACGATAAATTGTCATGTTACAATAGTCTAGAAGGAATCATCATCCAAAATGACAGGGAGATGCTAATCTTCTAGCCACCAAGGAGATCTATCCTATAAATTTGTATTGAAGAATATTTGCCGAGGGCTGCAAATACAGACATGTTCATGCACACAAAGCTGGTACTGTGCGGGTATCGAACCCAGATCTTGGTGTAGTAGCCGACTGCTCAACCATTACACCAAATCGGTCGTCGCCAGATCTGGGACCAGTTATCTTTTAACTATAAATTATCAACCAGCAGCAAAGTTTCCAACGGCATAGAGCAGAATATTTTTGACATACTTACAGCCTGTTATGCTATGTCCTTGGAAATATTCTACACAGCTGATCATAGTGCTTAATGCAGTTGGCAAAGAGAGTCAGCACTTTCATAGCACATAGAACTTCGTGCATCTCTAATTAGGCTGAACGTTTCATAATTGGTGTAGAAGGCTCTTGGTCTGGACTTCCACTCAGCTAATTAAGTTTAGCGTGGTAGACAAAAAAACATCGGCATTTTGTAAAGCAACTAGTAAGATTAGATACAGTTGTTTCAAAGCTCATCCTGTTTCATTTATTCAGGCACAGTGATTTTTTTTAGATGTTATAACAATAAATATTACATTGCACCTGGTTTTCCCCACATGAGTGAATGTGTACGTGTCGTTTATATAGTGATTTCGTTTTCAGGGTACGCTATTACGCTATTACTAAGCCTCCACGTCTGCCTGTCTGTCAACAGGCTGTATCTCATAAACTGTGATAGCTAGAAAGCTGTCATTTTCACAAGTTATGCATTTACGTTACTGCTTAACAACAAATGGTTGTTTTTATGGATGGTACCTTAGTGCGCGAGTCCGACTCGCACTTGGCCACTTTTATCATTAACTTTGAGTCGTCAAATAGGTAATAAAATTGTATTATCAAACCTGTCCAAACCAGATCTACTTTATCTTAATTCAAAACTAGCGGCCGCCCGCGACTTCGTCCGCGTCGACTTAAGTTGGAAAACCGAAAGTAATATCACTACATAGTATAAAACAAAGTCGCTTTCTCTGTCCCTATGTCCCTTTGTATGCTTAATTCTTTGAAACTACGCAACGGATTTTGATGCGTGGTTTTTTTTAATAGATAGAGTGATTCAAGAGGAAGGATTATATGTATAATAACATCCTATTGCACCCGTGCGAAGCGGGGGCGGGTCGCTAGTTTCTTTATAAATTGTAGCCTATGTGCGATTCAGATGTAAAAGCTACATTATTGTAAAGTTTCATTAAAATCCATTCAGTAGTTTTTACGTGAAAGAGCAACACGGCACATCCACACATACAAACTTTATTTTAATATTAGTAGGAGATTCTTGTAGATAGTTCTCGCAATCGAATCAGAAAACCGACTGTTCCCAGTTATGAAACCGTTATGTGATTTATGCGATGGCAATTACTTGCATTGAAATGATTTATTCATAAATCGGATTATGAACACATGTGGAGATAAGGTTATACCATATAACATATCTTTGAAGTTACATCTGTGAGTCATTATGATAATTTTTGTGTGAAGGTTTTCGAAAATATTATTGGGTAGATAGGAAAGGGTAGTGGAAAAATCCTTAATACTAACTTAAAAATATATTGATTTATTCTTTTTTGCACGTAAAAAACACACACACACACATTTTTGTGATCAACAAGCTTACAGAAGAGAGAGCATTGTATTAGTTGAAACAATATTTCCGAACCTTCATCAAAACTTCGAAGATGTTGTGATCTGAAAATTTACGCAAAATAGTTTGCGTTGTATATTACGGAATAGTTTCCAACCATACCTTAGAATCGGTGATCAATAAAGTTTAAAAAGTTGAATTGAGCAATTAAAATGCTTGTACTATGGAATACTAGACAACGTATAAGACAATGAGATAGACAGATGAGATACCACAGGTGGTGATAGCCCACTTCTGAACCAATACACCACATCTATAGTAAAAAAATATATTCACCATTGCGACCGTATTGCGTTAGCATCGCTGCTTAAAGTCGTAGTGTCTAATGGCGTTATCCTAAAAAATCCTGAAGACGCGAATCAAACGACCCGAGTTAACGGTTCTAACTGCCGTACTCAGAGACGTCAATTAACGTTAATTAGAGTTAAAAAATTGACATTCTGAAAAGTTCTTTATTTGATTTGTTATAAAGTCTCTTTTGCAAAATGGAATTTTGACTCTAATGAACCATTAACGTAAATTGACGTCTCTGAGTGCGGCGGTAAGTCCCTAGCGTTTAAACCCTCATAGAACTACTAGTTCGGGCAAAGTGTTGTATTTTTTGGAATTTTGATTGCCAACTGCAAGAGGTAAATCAACTTATAGGTCTGGTTACCTAGATGTGGGAATCTGAGACTTAATTATCATATCCCAAAATCTTGTAGGTTAGGAAACGATTGCGTAATCATTCCACAAAGCTACGAAGCCCATTCCTAGCAATGTCTGCCTATGAACTGTTTCAAGACATTAGCATCTGTTAGCATTACATGTAGATTTTGGCGTAGGTGTGACCTACTTAGGAAAGTACTTGCGTGATTCACTTATCAGATGTTCGATTTTGGGTATTCAACGCAAGGTATAAAACATGAATATGGTAACGGAATTACTGTTTATTTATAAATGCGAAGGTTATTTATTTATTTATTCTTTATTGCACAATGAAAACAAGTACAATTGGCGGACTTAATGCATAAAGGCATTCTCTACCAGTCAACCATCGGGTGAGGCAGAAAAATTGTTGGCGGTGTCTTCGACATATTAAATTTAAATAACCATAAACATACACAAAATACGTAATAATAATAAAGTTCGTAAATAAATATTATATTATAATATACCTACTTACATACTTAAAGCAAATATTTTATATACATACATAAACTAAATATTACCTACAATGAAATTTTAAAAAGGGATACCCTTAGGTTATCCCTTGATAAATTACAAAATATTTTCAGGGATATTAATTAATGGGATTGCTACCATGTACTAACCTTATTTGTTTTGGACCGTTTTTTAAGATGTAAATGTTAGTGACCATGAAAGCTTAAAGAAATATAATAAATTTTCAACTTCGCTACTTGTACATGCCCGGTTACCAACACAAGCAGAAGTTTTATTCCCTCCAGTATTTTTTTGTCAAGCTCTCGCGATATAGTGAATGAGGAGTTCAAACTTCGATATGCTACAACGTAGTTCATTACAATACACCGAGTACATAATTATTATCATATTTTTTTAATCAATTTGCATATTTGAAATAAGCTAATAAAGCTGTTTTGTTTGATACCCCACACGACACCGTCCAAAAACTTAACATCCTGTAGAGGGCGCTGTAGCCATCATAACCAGCGGCCAATCAAGTGGTTTCCAACGACACCTCAATTGTCCAATTATGATAACTAGTGTAGAAGTTGTGAGCGAACAGATGAACGTTGAGCTTCGCCGTTGTCGGGTAAAAATGTATGGGTGCGTGGAAACTTTCGGCCGAACTTTCAGCGCATCTCTGAAAAATACCCAAACCTTACCATACCCTGTATGATAAGAAGCGTCTCAGTAATTACAGGGTCATAGCACGTTGATAAGGCAATGAATCTTTAATGCAGGTTGGGCCCATCAATAAAACATTCGATGAGAAGTGGGAACCCCTGTCGGCTACATGCGCGCGGGTTATTTTTTTAGGGTTGAAATTACCCTTTCAAATATTGATTTCATTTTTACTTTGCGATGACGGTGAATATTTTTTTCACCCTTCAACGAAGTTGTTTATTCAGTTTCTTCATACATTATGTAAATGTTTTTTCAGAAATTTGTAACAAGCTTCAAATTCAGTCATTTTTTATACTTTGTATGGAAACGGATGGCACGTGCCTATTATGGTACTTGCCTCTAGAACTGTCAAAAATTTCTTTAAACAAAAAAGTGCTCAAGAAATGTGAAATCATTGAATAAACTTTAAAATGGAAATTGATTTATTAAATGTATCTATTTGGCGACGACGGATATAGATAGTCTAATGGTTATGCAGTTAGCGAGGTCGCGGGTTCGATCCCCGCACAGTACCTTCATCTGTTTATTTGTATTGGTCTAGGTATGGCTTGGTTGTTTTTTTTTTAAATCAAATCAGTAGTGCTGGTCTATGCATGGAAGGAATGCTTCGTCGACAATGTATGTTTTAGGCAGCTAATTTTTACTACTCTACAATAAATAAAAGGGTCATGGCCCAGTGGTTAAGAGACTTGGAGGGTGTAGTCCCGAGTTTAAGTCGGCCGGAACACCTACCTTGTGTTTGTTGTATGACTTACGGCTTACTCTCCAGTGAAGGATAACGGCGGTAGACTTGCCCCTAGACACGTTAGGTTCAAATTTTTCTCGGCGTTATTTGGGCTTCTGAAAGTTCCGTTTACAGAGGCCAATGTTTGGCGTAAGTTATGCTATGTTATATATATTAAATACAATATGTTTCTACAGTAATGTAGTTGGACAGTTGAAACCTACTTACAGACTTACAAGTTAAGGTTACCTAACAGGTTCTGATGTCTCTTAATGCACTCATTAACTCGACAACAAGGTAAGTGTAATTGAAAGGGGCGAAGGATTAATCAGATAATGGAAAAGTATATAAAGTTCGACCCAACAATCAAGTTGACATTCAATATCCTTGTTTTACGGAAATAATACAAAATGGCTTTAAAGGTAAAACGCTTTTGTTAAAATTTGCATGCAGAAAGGAAACTACAGCACTTTTATTTTTAAAATCAGTTTTAAACCTAAGTACCCAAAAATGTTCAAATCTAGCCTGACACCTAGATCATCCACATAGTTTTGTATCTTTTCGTCTCAGTGTTTCAGCTAAATATTGATATATTTTATTTTTATTACAGGTGCTAATTTATCTATGTCTAGTGGCTATCATAACGGCTTCTGAAGAAATCGACCAATCAAAACACGATGCACCTGTCGCGTATTCTTCTGTTTACACGTCATTCGGCAGTTTTCAAGAAGAATCGACACCATCCCAAGAATCCAAGACAAGCTCTCAAAATGTACAAGACAAAAGTGTCATAACATCGGTACCAGTTCATGAACTAATTTTGAATAATGGCGAAGCTCAAGAAAGCTCGAATGACGATGTAGAAGCTACTGAGAAGAAACCAGCTGCTCAACAGATACACGAACAGTTTTCATATTCCGTTCCAATTGTACAAGCTATGTCTTCAATTCAATCTGAATCAGCAAAAACAACTTTTCCAGCGCAAACAATATTAGCTCCAATTGCTGCTCCAGCAGAGATCAGAGTCGGATCCTCTCCCCCACTATCATCAGCTGTTATAGGCGAGGGTAGACTTATCACTCCAGGTCTTTCAGCGTATGCTTCATCGGTTGAAGAAACAGCAGAGCCTGCCAAAGCTGTATCAAGCGATGCTAAGAGCCCTTCAGAATCAGGTGCTCAATCTGATTCCAACTCAGAATCCCACACATCATTCGACGGATTCGGAGCTAATTATTCATGGTAATTTAATTTTAATGGCGCGACTGACAACAACCTCTTTATTAGGTGTAGGCAATTTTAAGCTATTTATGTAATTTATTTAGCACTTAAGGACTATATAAGTGTTTGATAGAAGCTAAGAACTTATTTATGTGATTATAAAAATAAATTTTCCTGTTAAAGTGATTTGTTTATTGCTTTAAGGCTAAGACTATAAATAACTGTCTTTGCGACATTTTTCACAAAAGGACATCTGACCCTAAACTAAACGGAGCTTATTACCTATATTTCTATTATTTGCATTTAGAATGCTGCGAAATTCTACGTCTGCCCACTTATATGTCCCACTGTTAGAACCCTGTGGTGCGACATCTTCCGGGACAAATCTTATATTATTATTATTAAATATACTTCCCGAAGCACAGATATGCCCGAAATTACAACACTAGTATAGATATTACAAAACAAAGCCATGCGCAAGACAACAGAAAAAGAGTACTCGTACCTACTGTAAATATAATAAGGCCGCGAAAAGACGTGCTGTAGGCGGCTTAAAACCCAATTGGTCGTGGATTCGATTCCCAGCATGAATAACATATGATGACATGATAAACATTAACGTTAGATGAAAACAGTTTGTATATCTGGGTCTGGTACAAAGACTGAGCGTCTGTGGCTTTGTTACTTCTGTTTCCATAACACAAGCAAAAAACTTTATGAGTGACTTCAATGACGTTATTACGAACTCGTATTCACATTTGTTTGCTTAAAATTAATCTGCATCGCTTTGTGAAGTTTATGTGGCACCACTCGATATTATTAATTGAATTACGCATTCGCAACGATACGTACAAAAAGTGTCACATTCAGTAGGAAGTCGATACAAGCCTTAACAGAATCACATTCGTTATTCACGTTCTCTTTGATACATATTTATAAACCGACCAAATACCCGCTTCCTCTATTGAACATACGGTCTCGGCAATTCTGTTATGTTAGTATTAATTAAATAAGCCAGTTAACATCTTTCTGCTTTTCTCCTAGATGGATGGAAAGAGACAGTCAGACATAAGACCATCAATTTGAGTTGATTTGGTAATAACAAACGCAGTTTAGGGCGCCTTAGCCATATGGAGAGATGACTTGGTCAGTGGCGGGATTGCACTGTACAGCGCAATTAGAACAATTCCCACTTATTAAATAAACCTGTAGGCGACGACAGGCTGATGATGTTCTCAATTAACACCCGAATCCACAAACGTCAATCAACGCTAATCACGCGCTCAAGCTCATGATGTCAAAACAAAAGAACTGAAAGGGACAGCTCTAAGAAATATTTAACCTTGATTTTTGCGTTTGTGAATTCGGGGGTTAGTTAATAGCTTCCTCTTTAGTCTGAAAGGGTCCAATTTTTCAAAAGGGCCTTGTCTCACGATTATTTGATTTGATTATTTTGTCAATACATAAGAAAATCAACCCTTTTTGCAGCATTTATCTCAACTTTACAAAACTTATTTAGCATAGGTAGATATAGCATTAAACACACGTTCTAAAAGTAGACCTAAGAATAGATTAATCGTTAGGTACCTACTACATCAGTTCGATCTCCGCACTGTTTCATCATTTGTGTGTTTAAGCACACACAACCACGTTTTCGAACATGTCTGTTTATATTGGTCTAAGTATTTATGTATGTTTATATTCCTTGGCTATGCCAAGTTTGGGTGTGGTTTGGGGATAGACGAGGTTGCGTGGAATAACGTCCAATGATATTTATTTATGTAATTTTCGGTAAATAATAGATGGTTATGATGATTCTGATTTGAGATCATCATTGTCAGATGAAAATGTGGTTTCAAGAAAATTGGAAAAAAATATGGACTAACCAATAAAACGCAATACCATTATGCAAGATGGGATATTATGAAATCTACTCTACGTAGTGTCTAGATAACTATTGACGTAATTTAAGTACACAAACCTTTCATTTACCTCCTAATGGGAGGATTATTAGACTATTACTGGTATACTTACACACTTATAAGATTAAAGCGTTACACAGACTCCCTTATAACGCACTGGTAAGTACGTACGTCTTATTAAACACAATTATGTAGCAATATGTTAACTTTATAGCACAAGATCCAAATGCAACTTTGCGCGCGTTATCGAGTCCTTGGTAGCGATTCACAACGGAGTTATCGAACGATTCGGTAATTTTCAAAAAAATATCTATCCATTTTTTGTTGTGGGAGGTATCTGTATTATTCGCCCAATAAATTCTAGATGCCATTGGCTTTAACATATACAAAATTCAAGCTATTACGCGGAACAAGCGATTTACTAGAATTTAATGAAAGTTATCGAATCGTTCGACAACTCGGTTGTGAATCGCTACCCTTGTGCGAAATCATTTTGAAAGGCAGATCTGTTTAGGCAAATTGCTGGGAAGTCAAGTTACACACATCAGAAGTGTCTAGGGATATCTCAAGCATTTTCATACAGAATATAGCTATTTGGGAGGCTGTAAAAATTAAAATATTGATATCAACGTAGAAATTTTTAGAACACAGAAACTGCTATATCTGCCCTTTCAGATTGTATAAAGAAATTCATTGTGGTAGCATTATTTTACAATCGTAAGAACGTTAAAAAAATACAGATTTTTCTTTTAAAAGGTGTCATAATTTTTGCAAAATCAAACGTTTTTTTCTGTAATATTCTTAACCTTTATCTTATGCCTGTGTCCTCGCGTTATTCTAAGATAATGCTCAACTTGTAAACAAACTTAACTTTATGAAATATTTGAAAAATGATATCCCTATGATATCCCTAGACAGTTTTGATGTGTGTATTTAAATCCTTTAATAGACACTAGACCAATGCTATGAAATATTTCTCGCTTCTGCTCTCCATCACAATACATGGTACGAACATGAATGTAAAGTAATAGTGTTACAGAAACCAAAAAAACTGATTTAATTCGGTGCATTGTTTGTTCAAGTCTTTCATGACGTCAGTCAGATAGACATCCGTCTACTAGCCAACTGGGTTTTATAGACAGCTATTTAACTTCGTTGTATAGGTACTCAACCACCTAATACAATATTCAGTGGCACTGAGTGTTGTAGGCAAGCTCGCAGCCGGATCTCGTACTATTCGTACCAGGTGCAAAAGCTACCTACATGCTGAATCTAGCCATTCAGACTACTGCCACAGTATAAACCATACAGTAGGCTATCTAAGGCCGCCCGCCGAGTTATTAGCCTAGCGTGCACACAGACACGCGGCACAGCCCGTCCGTACTGCCGCCTCCCTATGCCTCCCTATTTTATGCTAGCGTGTGCGTGAAATTGCGTGTGCGTGATATCGCGACACGGCGCGCGACGCGCACGCACACATTCAAACCTAGAGTGGCACGTTTGTATGTAGATAGCTTACTGTAAGATTATACTGTGCTACTGCCAGCTAATTGGGGCAACGAAAATTGCCACATCCTTTTATGTAAGAAGTGCGTATTTATTAATCTACGTCAAGGGCATTTTCATGTGTGTTTCGAATTATCATCTCCTTTGACCTACTTTTATAATATTATACCCAGCTAACCGCAGGTCGAGCTAAATGCCGTTCTAGCCTAGTATGCGAGTTTATATTTATGACAGCTCAATTTTAATTCTAGAAAAACTGAGCTTTTAGAGATATTTTTTTATTTTTTATTTGTTATACTTCATTAATAATACATAAAATGGTATTTTCATTTATAAAGATATCTAATGATGACAGTTTAATTTAAGTGGTATAAATAAGGAACAATATTGTAAGATACTCCGAATTTCAAATAAATAAATAAGTTCAATTTCCCGATATTCCGACCTTTGGGGTCCTGAATATTTGTTTATTTTATTATGAAGTCAAGCGACAAGTATTGATAAGATTTTATTGATGTTTTATGGGTAGTTTGTGTAGTGACCACTGAAATAGAAACGCGGAAACGACGTAGATAGTGTTTTACTACAGCAGTCAGCAACATTTTGGAAAGGGGTGGCCCCACTATGTTTAAAGTTGAGTCGGACCGGAATAGTCAAAAGTCTCATTATTTTCCCCGTTTTCATATGGAAAAAAACCTTCGTATGCATAGCTTTTGAATTTCTTCCATTGATTTAAACAAAAAGAGGATACATTACGTTCATACTTCGCGAATTCTCTAACTGGCACATCACATTGACGTATGAATGACGTGCACGCAAACAAGTCGCTGCCATATTGGCTTGCAAACAGGTCCATTGGACCTGTTTAAGAGTTGCTACTTTTGGTACGAGGATGCGCTATCTTTCTCCTTTTGTTTATATCAATGATTTCTTCCTTTTCAAGAAAAGCAAGAAATCATTGGATCAATCAAGATGGAGCAATGCACAAGTGCATTGCTCCATCCGAAATTGTGTGTCTAATTTGAGAGCAAAAACTGTCGTCCTTTATTTAAAACTGTCATAGGCTTGTCATAAAGGTACAGACTCACAAGTTGATATAATTTGGTAAGACGTTAGTGGTGGCAGCTTGACATTGTGTTTAAATCCCAGTCCAGCCTTACAACTGTTTCATATTTTATGATTTATTTCGTTCTTAAGACAACGGATATTAATAGTTCTCTGCAAGCAACTATCTCTACATTAAATTGTGTTGGCAATGGTTTTAGTTTTGAATTCTTGTTATCTTGTTATTTATGGCTGTTAACCGGATGAGTATATTTATACAAGTTGCCGATCGCATCAATCGGAAGATCGGAATCTTAACATTAAAATTCGCTAGGAATCGCAAATCTAGTCGTTAAGTGATGGTCTTTAGTATAGCAACCTTGGGAACAAGCGTTTTCAATGACAGGGCACTATTACAAAATTAATCGTATATTTTAGAGATTATCTTACATCCCCAGTCAATTGACAACTAAAATGATATGATTTCACAAGTCGTAAAATGTCGAAATGTTATTACATCGAACCTTAAAATGTATAAATTTCAAATCAGCCGTTTTCAGTTACGACTCTTATTAAGTTTATAGAAAATTGATATTTAAAACAAAGTATTCTAGTAAATATAAATGTTTCTGTCATTTAAATTTAAAATTTAGATGTTAACATTTTTCCCAAAAAAAAAGTTTTGAGTAATTTATCGGTTCTTATGCTTTCCAGTCTTAACCGTATCCTCCCGCACCGCCTTAATTTCTCTGCCTGACCGCGTGGTTGACTGGCAGAGACCGCCTTTCAGCATTAAGATCGTCATTCGTTTTTTTTCTTTAATCTGAATAATACAATGAATAGGTAAATAAATAAGTCTATAGATTTTTTAGCTCGGTTATAACTGAAACCAATTTAAAATATCGATATGGGTAATGAGTAACTACTTATTTATTTTATAAGATATGTAAAATATGTTATTCCGAATGTGGATATGTGTTCGGGGGCGAGCCAAGCCCTAGTAGTTAGTAATGCACGCGGAGCCTTTGTCTAAAGGTAGCTTTGCATGTATTGAGAAACTAATATAAATACTTTTACAAACTTCGCGATAATTTGTGATTCGACTTTTAGATAGATACTTTGTAGCTCAAATCCAAAAGTATGTTCAGAGAATGGCGAAAAAATGGAAACTTTGGGTCTGATGTGAACGTTTACTTAGAACGATTTCTTAACCAGCATTTTAGGAATGATTTTACCGAAATTTAAAGTAATTACAGGCTGAAACCTTTTCTGAGCTTGAAATTAATTCCTAGCGTCGATTCTGAATACAGTCCTAATATGTTAAAAAACCTATAACAAACTCATCGATTTCGGAAGAACAACATTCCCAGTATTAAAATTTCCTTTCAACTAGACCTGAATGTTCTGTCTAGACTATACCATGTGGACAGGTCCTAAGTTCCCGTTTGCGCCACACGTGGCCGCTTGACAGGTCAGTCGTGTCTGCGCCGGCGCACACCATAACTAACACTAGAGGTACAGTCGACCATAGCTAATATGTGTCAAAATACGCTACTATTGACACTAGATTTTAGTTGTTTTTAAAGATCAACTCAAAACATACAACAGCGACATAATTTCCACTACATCAGCGTAAATGTTTTTGTTTTCTCGTTTCTCTAAAAGGTGTTCTGAAAGGGATGCAAGGGACTTTATCAAATATTTTGCCATGAACATTTTAGCGACATTACACAATGTAATAGAAAATTGACCAATATTACTGTAGTGTTTATTATCAGTCTGAATACATAGTAGCATATGTCTGGGGATAATAATAAGACAATTGAGTGTTCTCCAATTGTAACACATAGTGTCAGTGTACCTTAAAAATAGAATTAAATAAAAGCATAACTGTTCCTCACATAAATGCGCCATGCCGAATCTACAAAAAATCAGATAAAATAAAAAAAACTGCAAAAAAACCTTTCAAAGAACGAAATCCCTTCTCCGAGGCCCTAGACTGGTTTGGTTAAGTCAACGTCTCTACGACTGTACATCTTCCACACATTGCGGTCTAAACAAAGATTCGAAACGGTTTGGTAACAGTATTGTCAAGATTTTGGTAACACTGACCGTCACCACGATTACCATAGTCTACGAGGTGTGAGACAAATTCGCTCAAAGGTTGAAAGCCTTTGTTTCTTATTGAAAGTGAATGAGTACAACGGGACACACCTGACTATTGCGTTTTCAAGGATCAAGACTTAGATAGCTGGGAAAGTTCAATCGGATAATGTCGGTGCTAAATGTTGTTGTAGTCGTTACTAAGTATTATTATATTATTTAACATAGTGACATTAGTACTGCCTCTGTGTTGCTACACCACAGGGGTAGAGCGTTGGGCTCTCAACCCGGAGGTTGTGGTTTTGCACCCCGCGCGAACCAATAACATGTTCATATTTGTGTTGTTGTTTCAAGTTGGCTAGGACAATCGAGGCTGATCACCTAGTGTACAAAAAGTATTGGCATGTTAAAAGTCGGTCTGTGTGCAGCTGCGTACACACTTGTGCACTATCATATCTCCCGCGTACCTGGATACTCTAGTTGAGATTAGCCGCTGTGGTCGGAATCGACCAAGAAGCTTCATTAATAGTGACAAAGCCCCGTCTAGCTCCACATTACGCAAAGCTTGTACTATGGGATACCAAACTATGGATACATACTTAATTACTATACGAAACACCCAGGATAATGCAAACAGGCATGTGCGTCAAAACCCCACCCTTCTGTGGTAGTAGACAACTTCTTTGTCTTCAACGACGATGATAAGCAACAAAAGCTCAGCTGTCAATGGCGACGTTAAGGTGAAGGGCTTTAGTTTCTTATCCTGCAAATATAATGTCGCCGATTGGGCAGGCAAATCCTTAAGGTAGAGATACCGTTGTACCCCTTCCTGACCAGGTATAACCTCTTTGGAAGTCGGTCTTATACGCACCAGTCCATTGCTGAGCTTTTTCATTTACATATTTGCTTAGTTTAGGGCATATTCCAGCAATGACCCTAGGTTAGGGTAGGGTTATGAATTTGTTTTATTTATTGGAGAAAACCCAATGCATTTACAAAAACCTGTGCTGAATTCCATTCATGTCAGTAATTATATTTTGAAAATATTTAACAGAGCTCAATCAAGCCCTACGCGGTCAAACGAACTTGGTGTTAAGATGCCGATGATGATGTTATTATGTTTATCATAATTTATCTCACCTAATGTGTAAAAAGCTAAGGTGTTCAATTTTCCTTTCAAGAGATTAGTATGACATTAAAACTTCATGCCCATAATCGGTTGTCAATAACTCTGACAAATGACATGCACATAAATCACAGGATTTGACTGAAGGTGTACTGACAGATACCTAGAATGACTGGTGGTTATCATAAGGATCCTGTGATAGTGAATAGGGTTGGCGGATAGCTTGATTTAGAAATCAGGATATTAAGTACTTCTCTGACATCTGTCATGGGTCAGTGCCGGTACCCGTTCATGTTATTTTTCCTGATTTGAATAAATTTTGAGGAATAACTGTAAAGGTGATGATCGATCTGAGCCTTCCCCTGTCGAATACATACAATACATTCGCTACTATCATTTGAACTTCAATTTTTTTGTCCACTTCGACTTAAATGTTAGTTGGGTTGCTATGCCTGTCCTTGAGCAAATTGACACAATTTGAGATCTCATGAGGAAGATTGGCAGAGCCTGGCACAGAATGTATGGAAAAGATTGAGAGAGACTTTTGCTCAACAGTAGGACGACATAGCTTAGATTGAAAAGGGAGGTGAAGATATTTGCCAGGGCCCAGAACAGTGATTCTATCTAATGCTGTCCCATACACAACCCATACACGTATTTGTCTCATTCAATGTCCCTAAATCTATAGCACCTTACTTGTTCTCCAGAACGTTCACATCAGGAGGTATCTTAAATTAGTTAACTTATTGAAGAATCGAATGAACTTGCTAAAACATGTCCCAGATATTAATTTTTACATTTCTAAATACCAACTAGTCCATAGTGCTTATCAAAGGACATAAACTAGTCAACCCTACATCTAATGCGAGGTCGCCCTACATGCGCAAACGCCGGGGGTATCGAGATCAGTATAAAACTGCGCAGGATCACACACGCTGTATCACTTGTGCAGTGGACTTAATATTGCAAAATGGCCGCCAAGGTATTAGCTCTGTGAATTTGTGCGAAATGTGCTTTTTAGTAAAAGTGTGCAATAGAACTTCTAACTCGATAGTTACGACAGAATTATTTAATTTTATCAATTGAGAGTAAAGGGAGTGATAGAGACCGTTTATGTTTTAGTCGTTCATGAAACTGACAAAATTTCAGGACTTTTAAGAAAACTTTTACCATCTCAGTTTTAAGTGAGTAGCGGAAAGCGATAAATACGTAACAATGTGATGCGATAACAATGACGCGTTGTCATGGACGCGTCGCGAAACAATACAGTTTAAGCTAGATGAAAAAAAAAAAAATGCTTTATTCATCTCTGAATTCTCTTAGACTAAACATATAGATGGCTTTTGTAGACCTTTGTCTAATTTAGATGTTAGGCTTAGAGATAATATCTTATCTCATCTTGTCTTATACTTTCATTAATTAATTTTGAAACTAAAAAAGCTTGTAACCGCAGGTTTTGTGTTCGGTCTTAGTGACCCATTCTGGACAAACATTCTCGTGATGAAAACACATGGTGTTGTACCTATTTAGGAATGCATTTAGCTTTTCGAGTTAAATTTTTATGGCAGTTAAAAAATTGTACAACTTTAACATTAAACCTTAAGTAAGGGTGATTATTTTCAAAAACAACGAAACATTATTTATCTAATTTGATAAATGTAAGCATATCTGTGTTTGACAGCCATATTACATGGTATATCAAATACACACATCAAAAGTGTCTAGGGATATCTCAAGCATTTTCATACAAAGTATAGCTATTTGGGAGGCTGTAAAAGTTAAAATAATGCTACCAACGTAGAAATTTTTAGAACGCAGAAACTGCTATATCTGCCCTTTCAGATTGTATAAAAAAATTATTGTAGTAGCATTATTGTACAATCGTAAGGACGTTAAAAAAAGACAGATTTTTCTTTTAAAAGGTGTCAAAATTTTAGCAATATCAAACGTTTTTTTTTTGTAATATTCTTAACCTTTATCTTATGCCACTGCCCTCGCGTTATTCTGAGATAATGCTCAACTTGTAAACCAACTTAACTTTATGAAATATTTGAAAAATGATATCCCTATGATATCCCTAGACACTTTTGATGTGTGTACTTTAGAGATCAAATACTTAAGACATCAAATATGTGTAAATAGGTGCGAAGAGATATAGAATCTATTTATTATTTTTACAACTAATTTGAACCATTTTGCCATAGTAATTTTTAGCAGGTTCATCTTAAACTGACAATGGTAAAAGTTAAAGTTAAAGAATTCATGCGTATACTAAGTGTTAAAGCTGGAATGTACGTGCTATTGAGAAATTTATAACTTAGTCGCACTTTTCGGGCACAGCAAATTGTTATCTTTTATTTTACTATTTAACTTGGCATAACCCTCACGACCATATCCTTAATGGATTAGTTAGAGGCATACAGATTGTACTTTATGGGTTACGGGATGTAGTTTAGTTGGTTGTTTAGTTCGGTTTTTAGATTTTTCTTACCCAGAATACTTAAATACATAGTAGAACGAATCATCGGAATGGTTGCAGCCGAGATTTTCCCGATGAGCCTGATAGTATGGCTTTGCACCATGAGGTATTGGCAACACGCAAGTGACATTTTGCATGCGGTTTTGATAATATTGACATGTTTTTTTTTTAATTGAGGAGATTGGTTTTGTTTCAAATCGTCCTCCATAAAAACCCTGTTAGTATGACTGTATTCAAAGCTTCTTATAACCATTTGTTAAAATAAAAAAAAAAAATTCAAGCAGTCTTTATCAACACAGTTAACTCATTAGGGGGGTAAGAAACGTTTTACGTATATTATGAATGGAAACGAGTTTAATTTTGTATAAAATAATCGTTAACATAAAAATTACTACATTATGCCATTGTATATTGATTACAAAATACTAGAAAATATTAGCAATAAAGAAATTTCATTCTAAATGAAAGACAATAATGAATTAGATAATGAATTTGTTCTAGTTTAGGACATCGCAATCTACAAAGTTCACGTATACATGTGTTATAATATGTAGAAAAAATCTTCTTAAAAGTTATAGATATTAACAAGATTACTATTCTTTTCCAGATTGTACTTTTCCTGTGCGCAGTAGCGAGCGCTCGCGCTGGTCTGCTCGGTGCCTCATACGCCGCCCCTTACGCTTCATACGCCGCCCCGTACGCCTCATACGCGGCCCCCTACTCCGCGCCGTACGCCTCATACGCGGCCCCCTACGCGTCGTACGCCGCCCCCGTAGTCAAGAGCTACGCGGCACCAGTTGCGTACTCCGCTCCAGTAGTCAAGGCCGTTGCTCCAGCTGTGTCTTCGGTGTCTTCTTACTCAACACACACAGCGCACGCGGCGCCTCTTATTGCTAAGGCAGTCGCTCCCGTAGCCGCGTACGCGCACGCTCCCGTCGCTTACTCCGCTCCCGTAGCAGCCTACGCTGCCCACGCTCCCGTAGCCGCCTATGCCCACGCTCCAGTGGCCTACTCCGCTCCCGTAGCCAGCTACGCCCACGCCGCTCCTCTCGCTTACTCCGCTCCAGTCTACAAGTCAGCCCTTACATACTCCGCTGCGCCCGCCGTCTCCCACGTCGCCTACAACGGTCTCGCCAACTACGGCTGGTAGATCCACTGTACAAATCTAGTTGTTTACTTTTGTATATTTATTTTTATACAATGCGAATGAATTTGATAAAACTTTAAACCTATTTACTCTTTTATTTTTGACATATTATTTTCTGTTATTTTCGTATCCACAACATAACTTTTCTTTATTAAATGCAGTATCTTTGCTATGTAGATAGAAGCACTGAGATTCGAATATAAGGTACTCATCCTTCCATTTTTAAAAACAAGGTTCATTGGATTTAAATGCAATTAACATTAATTGAATAACATTTTCATCAGATAAACAGTACATTATTCCATAACATTTGCATTAATTAGGTACAGCATAATATGCTGCATTGCAAACACGTTTTGGTAATATAAAATGTGTGAACATAATGATCGCAATATTTATAACTTCATTAGGACTGAGTTGATTGAGAGCGGCTTTAATTTGCAATGCTCAATATTTCACCGGTTATGTAAATATACAAAATCGATAAAAAGTAGACTACGGTGTAAACCCTTATTTGCCAGGAAACAGCTTTATGGGTCAGTGGGAAAAATCTGTATAATGTGTAAGTTGAACCTGCACAAAACTTGTCTTTATCCGCTAAAAACATGCAATAGCCATCTTCACGGCAGGTCCACCTAAGGGTCATTCCTTTGTGGAGTTTGAAATGTGTCTGGTTGTTTTACAACCAACAAAATGAAGTCTACTCGCGGCACCTAAGTAGCTCTGCGCGATTTGCTTGCCTCCTACGACAAGACAAGTTCGGTACAACCATTGGCGTAACTAAGCCAATGGTTGAAGAATAAAGAGTTTGAAGTCGGGACCGTCTAGTTCAAAACATAGAAAAGAATATGAAATAAAAGTATTCCCTTTTTAGGTGTCTAGCCTAAAAAGAAATACTTATGTTTCATTATCATCATCAACAGCCACACGGCGTGCACTGCTAAACATCGGCTCCTCCACAGATTTCCTATATAGGTTGTAGACGGCCTGCATCCACCGAAACCCAGCAATATTTTACAGGTCTCCACGTCTGCCTTGCGTGTAGGCGTCCCATTAGGTTTGTACTGGTCTAGGTGTTTCCTATGTACATTATGTACGTATTTACAAAAAAGTATTTAAGTAGATGTTTATCCGTTGTCTAGCATGCTAGACTTTCTGCCATAAAACAGGCAACGAATTGTTGAATTTGGGGCTTTTATATGTTTTTCATATATAACATTAATGAAGAAGTTAACGATGTAGGTACAAGTATGTATCAAAAGTCTTACCTAGAAGCAGATATTAACAAATAAATGATACATTTTCTGTTCAGAAAATAAATACAAAAGTAAAGAAAGAGATTTCTGAGAAAAATGGAAGCCAATACGCAATTATCGGTAAAAGAATCTAGTTAGCAATGCTGACGTACTGAATCAGAACTTAGAACAATATTTTTCCTAGTTAACAAAAATAAATTATTATTAAGCTGCAAAAATGTTGCTTATTTGAGCTTTCTCCATCTCCCGGAACTGAAAAAATTAATAAAACAAACAAAAGTGAGTTAGTCAGAGGCACACTGATTATGGCATGGTGAACGAAACATTCAGAAACCCACACTTTTCACTCAAATTCTAGAATAATAAAACATTTATTTACTACATTGACCTCATGCATAACACACAGAGTGTTCAGAATGTTAGGAATAAGTAAAATATACAACATAAAATGGTAACAATGAGTGCACTGTAAAAAAAATGAATATGAAGATGAACAATGTAAAGAATAAGATGCACCGCTAAGTACCATGATGACCTGCTTCATCATCATCATCATTGCTAATGAAGAACTCTACTGCTGAACATAGGCCTCTCCCATTGATTTCCAGAGTGGCCGGTTGCGTGCGGCTTGCATCCACCGGGATCCTGCGACTTTTATCAGGTCGTCCGTCCACCTTGCAGGCGGGCGCCCTACTCTTTGTTTGGCCTTAAATGCTCTTCAGTGCAGAACCTTTCGGCCCCAGCGGCCATCAGATTGATTACATTAGTTAAAATGGGCATTAGTTAAAATGACGGTGCAGCATGCTAAGCATAATAGGATAATAGTAACTAAGGTTTTCAGGGGATGGAATTACTTATGCTTAGTTTACTTAGGTACTCTTTTGTTCCTCTTTAATTCATTTGTTTTTTATTGGTCTTTAACCTATTTCTCAGACAAGTTCAATGCTTCATTGACCCATTTTCTTAAACCTAAAACAGGTCTCAGTCGGGAAGTTACATGGACCTGCTCGTGTCGTCAAGAAAAGCTGCAATTTGTCGTTCCTTGCCGCCACGAGTGACTGAAATACGATTTTCTCAGGGTAGGGCCCGCATTTTAAAGATTTTTCGCACTAAATAACTTTGAAAAAGAAATTTTATTTAAGGAGTTCATTCAAATTACTAGACTCTTATGTTATCGACTGACCCGGTACTTAGTTGGACGCTTACTATGTTGTGAGTTCGATTCGACGGGCCGCTATTCTTCAGATCGTAAAAGAATTTCGTTGTTGTGTTGACAATTTGATATGGCCAACCAAAATAACTTTTGGTGTTTAACAGATTACATACATACATCAGGGGCTAGTTAGAGGCACACTGATTGATGACATCATGGTGAACTGACATACAGAAGCCCACATTAAGCCAAGGGAATTTCAACCTAACGTGGTAAGGAGCGAGCCTACCGGCGTTTTCTGGATTGCTTGAGCTTTTCTTATCGGCGTTTTCCATCACAGGAATGAACACAAAATGTTGTTCCGGCCAGTCTCGAATTTGGTAAGGTTTCGAGGTTTCGACCTAGAGTGTTTAACCACTAGGCTATGACGCTCTTTGTTGCATTGCAGTATTCTGTCGTGGAACTGGTCCCAAATTACGCGTACTATGAGTACCACGTGGCTTGCCTCGGTTCGTATCGTAATCCTATTAATAAATATATTTTTGCAACAACCTTTTATTAGTTTTAAAGGTCGCCGGAACTTACCTGGGTCAGTATTCTGTCTTTTAAGGACGCGACGGTTTCATTTCGTAACATACCTAGATAATTAAATATTAAGTTTTCCTCCTTGCTGCTAAATGATGTAAAATCAAGTTAAAACGAAACGAGCAAATATGGCAAAAAGACGCCATTGAAGCTTCATTTATGAATTTAGATATTCATGTTTTTTCATATGTAAATATAATGTTATTCGTTGATGTTGTATGTACAGGATCATTCCAGGTACTCATCAAGCAAAAAACTATTGTTCCTCCAATCTTTTGTGATAAATATAAATGTAGGTCAATAATCTTCTTGAGCATTTTTTTTATGATTAATTAGGCGCGCATTTGACCACAATCTAACCTGATCTTAAGTGATGATGCGGTCTAAGTTGGTACATGCCGGTCTAACAAATGGCTGTTCACTCTCTTCTTGAAGAGGCTCAAGTTATACTGCAGTGGAAACACCTCAGCAGGAAGCTTATTCCACTCCCCTGCTGTTCGCATTATGAAGGAATTACCGAAACGGTTGATGCGAATTGCCGGAATATCAACAATATAGGGGTGGAAGGCCAGTCTGCGCCTAGTGGTCCGATGTAGAAAGGGAGCTGGTGGGATCAGGTCATGCAACTCCTTCGCACACTCTCCGAAATGCATTCTGTAGAACACCGATAGACAAGCGACCTTCCGGCGGTGCTCAAGGCCTTGCAGATTTTCTGTGATGGCAGGGTAGAGCCCCAAATGTCTCAAAGCACGTCTTTCCACAGACTCCAAAGCGGCATTGAACACAATGACTTATGTTATCCTCCTAATTCCTAAAATATAATAAACCGAAATGTTTCCACCGGACCATAAACAAAAGATTTCTTACCTTTCATGTCAGATCCTAGAAGTTGCCAACTTGTTCTAGCGCTATCAAAGTTCTTTGAGACTTGTCCCCTGTCAAACCAAACGTGTGGTTGGCCCCAGTGACCTGTGGGAATCTTTGTGGGCCAAAGGCTCCCCCTTCCCCCTTCGGTCCATGATTGTCACGGACTTAACACACTGTCCCTTAGACTGATTGTTTGTAATACGGTAAACGGTGAAATAACGTTACGTTTGAATGCGTCTACATTCGATTTAACCGAATTTCTACGCTGATTCCAAAGGTTTGTAGGGATTTATTCTTAAATGTTTGGGCAGGTGTGTATATTATGCAACCCAACAATGATCTCAAAAGAGGTAGAGGTTTTCATTCACATGATCTTTATTTTATAGACGTAAATGGTAAAAAACATTTTATTTATTTTTTCGTTTAAATTGTGGTATCTGAGTTTGAGAGAGACTACAATACAGTTCCTTTTACCTTAAATTTTACCAAAATAAACAACTTTTGGTAAAAAATAGGATTCACTGTCATTTGCCGTTATTCTAACTAATAAAACACACACTTACTAAAGGGCTTTCCAGTCCTTTAACAATTTTCCGTATTCAGAGAAAATACCTACAAAAGACGCTTTGAAGTAATAATTTTTAATGAATTAGGTTCATTTTATTAATTTAGGAGCAATGAATAATTAACCATTAGAGTAATTGTTAATTTAAAACTTAATTAACGTCAACAGATCATAACACCAATTAAGTGGTAATACAAAAGATTTTAATCAGTTTTATGGTTCCCTAACGAGATGTAAAAACGATATAATTAAGCGGTTGTATTACAATTTTACCCATCGGTTGATAATGTTTGAAAGTTTTAGGTATAGCATAATATGTATGTGATGTGATTTTCTGTTAGTCTCAAGACTCTTTTTTCGTAGAATCTTACAATCGCATGAAGCTCGAAACCTTAATTTAATAGTAAATACTGAGGTCTACAGACCCTCAGACTTGCAGAAATAGCGTGTTTGAGTCCACGCAGTAAAAAAGTATATAGTAGAGTAGTAGTTCATGACGCATATTTCAACTTCCTTAGTTGATAAAAATAATTAGGATACTTCACGTTGATCTAGAACCATACCATTTCTCAAGATTCCGGATCCACGGCACAGCTAAAGAAAATTGATAATTTGCGGTCGTATAACTAAATAAAAGTTATAATTATACTTAACTAACTCAAAATTAAACACAATATACCGGACGTATTAACGGTAAATATTTATGAGAGTCATTTCTTTACAGGTAAGTATTTCTTTGAGTCTAGAGTGTCACAAGATCGATCCTAAAACAGCCGTCCGTAAATACGATTACTAAAAAACCAAATTGTAAAAATGATACGAAACCCGTTTTGATAAAGTTAATTACACTTGTCTTGACCATTTAAGTTACAACGATGATTGGGCATCACGAGCAAGGTCAAGATTGTTTCGAAAGCGCGGAACCCTGCGCCTTGAAGCGCACACGCAACGTGTGTACTCGTCTTGATACTTGACTCTTAATCTGAAGCAACAAGGTCTAAAATTGTCAAAATGGCTTAAAATACAGCTGTACAATATAATATGTAACTGTCATTATGTTTATCGCATCATATTTCAAGGTTTTTGGGGATTGTTCTTGACATTGTTGTAAGGTTTAGTTTGCAAAATTTTATTGTTATTTAATTCGCGGTCTGATTTAGATCTACTTGCGTTGTTTGTGACTAGGAATTTCATATCTACTTATCCATTCAATTTCTGTTGCAAAAAATAAATGATATACTTGGCGAACCGCGAGACATTTTCTACCAGTCCACAGCAAGACTTATCAGATAATTATATATTTTTTTAATGTTTTCAACAGGATGCCAAAATAACTTCTATTTTTACTGCCCTTTCTGGACAACCTAGGTACCAATTACAGACTCTATTTGTCTCGTGTCTTCAGTCTAGCTAGACAAATAATATGTTTCGATTTCCCTGAACCGATACTCCGCTGCCAACCCCCGAGGGACCCACATTCGTTCACGTACCTATCTCAGGCAATCTACAGACTTATCTAGAAGGCACTACTCCCATGAGTAATACCATTTTTAAGCGGGATTAAGAAAAAAAAGTTGATATTCTTTTTTCAAACTGGCAGGTTGGCTGGACTGATAATGGTCTCGGTAGCACAGTGGTTAGTGCAGTCGCCCGGTTTGCGAAAGATGCGGGTCGATCCCTGCCTAATGCCAAGATGACTAAATGTCTTTTTCTGCTTTTCAGATCTTTAGTAAAGATACGGCACGGAAAATGCTAAAAACAACAATATCCATAAGTTTTTTCAAAGATAAAAATAGAATCTATCCCACTGCTGAGCTAAAGTCTAAAGATTGAGTATTATAGTGGTAGATGTTACAAACTTGCGAAACTCCCAATTTTTGCATGCGTCTCAATCTTGTACCAGGGTCTGCCAATGCTACTTTTTATAGTCCAACAACTTGTTTTGTTAAAATTTTCCTGCATTGTCCAAAAACCAGAAAATTAGGCAATCCCATAAGCATGTCACACGACCTGGGTTGCGAAAACAACTGCTCCAATGGTGTGAACTGCCAAAAGTGGATGTGGTGCATGACTTCAACAAACAAAGGGGTGTCAACTCGTCTAATGGGAGGCTTAATGATACCCGGTGCTTGGTATTATTTGATGAATAATGTTTTTAGAGAAGGTGTTTTCAAAACTAGCCAAGAAAATTTAAAATGTATGAAGAAAAAAATCATGAACAATTATTATTCACAAATCAATGACACGGAAGCATTTGCGTAATGTGCAAACATTTTACATTACTTAAGTGGATGCTATTGTGGTTTACACATTTTAATTTCCCAAAAAAATATCTCTAAGGGATTCTTTCAAAATAAATACAACACACCTCAAACATATTATATACTTGCTTAATGGAAAACACTGACTTTGTCATCAACCTTGCAACGCTAAAAAAAGCAGTCAATTAAAACTCACGCTTTATTTAACAATACTATCTTTACAATCACATCAACTTTAAGTACTATGATTTGAGGGAGAGGAGTTCAAAAAACGTAAATCACGATAAAAGGAACTTGCTCTTTCATAAAGCCAGCGAGGAGTTACTCATTATCATATTATGAATAAGTTCATATTATGTATTTGTGTAATTTATTTAGTAAAACACATTTCAATCCTGTCATATTTGTGCACTTGCTTACCCTTTCTGTGTTCTTTCCTTTACCTGTGGGTTGTCTGGAAGAGATTGCTTTTAGCAATAAGACCGCCTAAATTGTACATCAGCTATTAAATGTTTTTCTTCTTTGTTAATTTCTCTGTTGTGTTTGTGTGCAATAAAGTGTTTCTTATCTTATCTTATCTTATTATCATCTGATACATGGATGGGCAACCCTAAGCTACTCCTAACCCATTTACAGATCTCGATATGTCACAACACGTCACGACTTTATTCATTAACTTTACCGTGCGTGGTCTCACAATGTTGTGAGCTTGTTGAAGTGAGATGAATGAGACAATGCAAAGAAAATTTCAATTTTCATTCAGTGCGCTGGCTCAATTCTTAATTAGCACTAACGTAGGTTTAGTGGAGAAGGAAAATGTAAATGAAAAATTATTGTACAGTCGGGGAACGAAGGGGTTGACCAGTTTTCAAATGAATTCATTTACGCGTTGCAAGCACATGTTACCTTTTTAAACTGTGTAACAGGCTAGAGTGTTGTGTCGAAAAGTAGGCTTTATTGTTTGACAATAAAATTAAAATTCGATTAGACATAATATGTTCCTTCACGATTGACAGTTGAACCAATCCTTTTTTTGTTTGATCTTGCCATTACGCTGCAGTGTCAAGTTAAATCGAATTAATACATCCTCTTTGCAGATAATGATTAAAACTGATTATCAGCAAATGTGACTAACAGTTCCTGTCAATGTCATCATGGAGCAAGCAAAAATAGATCTTAGGGTGGTAAACCGTTTTATTCTTCGACTGTACATTCATCACCAAAATTAGGTGTGCTTACAGAGTGATTACTTGAATCAAATGTTTACTTAAATGTTGAATAACATGTTGAAAAGAGTAACTGCTGTGTACAATTATTTCATTTTATTATTCCGTTGCCTAGCCGAAATAGCAAAAAAAACAACAATTTGCACATCTGCAAATAAATTAGACGTTATGTCGATCATTAAACTAATGAATAATGACATTCTTGCACTCAAATCCTAGCCCCAAATAACAAAGTTTAATGCAATTCTCGACCTTGTTGCCTGATGAGCGGTTTTATAACGCGAACGTGTGTCGCGTGCAACAATTTGCGCAAATTAAGAAACTTTTGCCACCCTCGCAGAAGTACCTACTTACAAAACCCACAAATGTTAAGCAAAACTGGACAGAACAAGAGCGACATTTTTGTGTACTTTGTCTATTTGTATAACACCATCTTAAAAATAAACCCCCAATCATTGAAACTATAGCAACTTATGATCCTCATAATGCTCGGTATTTTGATGCGTTAAAAACTGGCAAAGCGTTTCTGAGTTGATGTGGAACAACGGTGTGAAAGAAGTAATCAAGAATGACAAAATCTTCATTCAGTATCCTAATAATCAACCTCATATCAAATGGCTGGGGTCTCCTTCTAAATAGGTAGCTTTGTAAGGAGACCCCACTCTTTCTCCAGTATTTATTTATTTATTTTTTATCGCACAAAAGTAAAGACAAATGGACTTAATGCCTAGAGGCATTCTCTACCAGGCAACCACACAGTCAGACAGAGAAATCATGGCGGTGCACTGGACTGTTGAGATTAAGTCTACTTACTAAACAGTATCCTTTGGGGGATTCATAAAAAAATATGAATTCATGTCTATTATAAGTTTACAAAGAAGCTTCACCTGGACTAGAGACTATTCGATGTTAAGCCTTATGTTACAGGCTGTATATTTAGGTTTTAGTGTTTTTTTTTGTCTTAACATACGCATAAAAATCTGTAAGATAACCGGAGGCAGTTCGATAGTAGGAATTCTCATTACAATAAAATTATTTACGCAACAAAAAACTAGCTTCTTCCCCACGCTAACAACTTTTTAACAGCTCTATTTACGAAATGCATGAAAGCTAAACCTAAGTAGTGCGTTTAAAATGCCACTAGTCTTATGCGCTGATCTAATTAGCAAAGATCAAGCCTGAGGCGAAATAATAAACACTATACGACTTAATATGTCGTTATTGCGCAACCAATGGTTGATATTTTGTCGTGACTTGTCAACTCGCTATTCGACTTCTTGAGAGAGTTCAATGAACCTTTTTCCTGCTGTAACTTTTGACCTCTGCGTTTTGTTAATGTTTGTTTGATCTTTGTACAGCCTAAGGCCACATTTGTGGAAAGGCGACTCGATAGACGACCCGTCGTTCGGAGCGTAAAATATACTTTGTTAATGGCTTATACTCTCAAATAGGGAATTCTGTTAATGTCGAGTTATTAATTATTGGCATATGATCATTTGAGTGTTGATATCGTGTAATTTGACGCTTTAGCGGAATTTCTTACAGTTCTTCACATGGTAACAATTCTTTAATCACCTGCATACCTAACTGCAGTTAAAGAAGTCGTATCTCTTTAGTCCAGAGAAAGTTGCCTAAATTGTACCTACGTCCTAAATCTCAGTAAGCATTGTTGTGTGATTGATTTTCTTATCTACTGGACTTTGTATGTTCATGTGTCAAAAACTTAGTATGTTTGAATCTCACATAACTACTACTTCGATATGAGTTTCCAAATCACCATTTTCTTTTTAGTAGAAGCTGAGACCGAATTTCTGGGGGCGCAATTCCGGCAAGCGGATACAGCATCGTTCTCACCGGAGTCGTTAACTCGCACAAAAAGGTTTGGAGATTCATTAATGCGTCTTACCATTTAGCTAAACGGCTAGCACATGTTTTTAGTCTTAGTGTTTGTCAGTCTCTGATGCCCATGGATGATCTTGTTGCAAGAAAATCTAGGTTAGTTTTTTTAATAATTTTATTATTGTTTAACACAAATTAATGTTTCCTCTGATAAGGTATTAAGACCTAAATTCTACTGGCTCAGAATATTGACTTCTACTTGCATTGGTAACTAAGTAACTATCACAAATTACAAATGAGTTTTTCTACGAACAGATACAAAGGAATACTTAATGAGCTAACCGAACTCTATTCAATGTAGGATAGCTCTGATTCCCGAATTAATGAAACCAATATTAAAACCACGATTATTATGGTAAGGCGATTATACAGACGACAGCTCAAAGCTCTTTGCTAAAACAAATGCGACGGAAAATATTAAGACTTTTTATTTAAGCTTGTTCACAGTGCCATTTACAAAAGTATAATATCCTTTATTGTCGCTCGAATAATATAAGTACTTCTTCCTTATTTCTGTAAAAAACTAATTAGTCCTTTGAGCAAGATCGTAATCGTTATATCACCTTCAAAATTCTTAGCACGCAACTAAAATTAAATGTGTATATTAAAACGAGGGCTCTTACACAATAGTATAATAATAATTTGAGGTAATTTACTTAAATATATAGAGCCTTGACAATGGCGAGTTCCGAGTTAATTTTTTGTATATAAACTGGCATTTTTGCTATTGGAATCATTCTACTCATCAAATTTGTAGGAACAATACCAAAATGATCGCAAAGGTGAGATTTTTTGGTTCATATTATAACAAATACGGATAAAACGAAAATCTACTTATCTAATAATATCGAATACGAATTCACGAATTACACCATGATATAACTTATTATGGAACTTAAATAGGAAGAAATGCTTTCCGGAACGCCGGCCTTACTAATTCCACCAAGTTTCCTTGGAACCAGAAAAATTGATCCCCCAAAAAAAAACACAAACTTACATAATAACTATAGAGCCGATGTAGTCGTCAGTTCAATAATGCTTAACTGAAATCCATCTGTCAACTGCTCATTACGCCTACGGAAAAAAAAATGTTACGGCAAACTATGTACACTAGAATTTGAATAACCTTCTGATGATTTGAACATTTATATTACTTTCCAGGTGTTCGCTATCTTCTGCCTGCTCGGCCTTGCTAGTGCCGGCTACCTGTCCGGAGGCTATGGTGGCTACGGCGGCTATGGCAGCTACGGTGGGTACGCCGCAGTCGCCCCCGCCTACTCCTACGCCCCTGTCGTAGCGAAGGCCGTTATCCCGTACGCCCCCGCCGTGTCCCACGTCTCCCAGTACAGCGTCCACTCAGCCCCTCTCGTCAAGGCCTACGCTCCCCTTGTCAAATCCTACGCCCCCGTGAGCTACGCGTACTCTGCCCCCTACGGCGCATACTCCGCTCCCGCTTACGGCTACGGCGGCTATGCTAACAAATACGGATGGTAAACTTTTATAAATTGAAATTATTTATTTTTTGTAAATATTTTCTCATATCATTCAGTTTCAATACGTATTCTTCCTAAATTGTCATTCTATTGTTTTCACAATACATTGTTTGTAAATATTTTGTATTTGTTTCATTTCTTAAGAATCGAGGGGATCCATTTAGGATTGTTTATGTTGGGCAATGATCATTCTCCCCTCTTTCTAAGCCAGTAGAAATATGTAGTTACCCCTACCCGTATCATCTGATCATTATGGCCCTTTGCCAACACTGAACGAAAACTTTTGCTAAGGGATTAATTCATACAAGATTTTGCATGTTACTTTGTACCTTAACTGATTATTCAAATTGTAGACAAATTAACATTCTAATTTAGTAAACAAACTTACTTATGTTAAGATAAAGTTATCCGATACCACATAGACACACTTAAATCATGTATTAAGGATTGGTATTAGCTATTGGCTCGACTGGTTAAGGCTAAAATTATCATAGTACAGACATAGAATATCTTGATATCTCCTAACAAGTATTCTATTAAGCAATTTAACGAATATTACCATTAAAACGTAAAGGTCAATGTACACATGTTCTAGTTTGGCGAAGTATGTTGATATTAATGCGAAAAAATTGCCCGAAGCATCCGCAGAATGTTGTGACACATACCTAATTAATTGCTTTGATTAATTACGCAACATTTAACACTTTGATAACTTTAATTCAAGCGTGATTTTACCTTGATTATTTTAATGTTTTATCTGATTTGAGTAAGTTGATGCACTTTTAAGTAGTTTATTTATCTTTCAGAGAAATACCAGAATTATGTACCTTTCTATTTACGAGTAGTCTAAGTGTGACACGGAATTCTAGCATGAATCTTTTGCCAGTCACTTAATTTTCCTATTTTATTGATCTTTAGGCCAGCGATAGTGCTTCAATATTTTAGCTAGTTGTGTAGTTACTTTTTGGAGTTCTATGGCCACTGTCTTAGACAGGCCTCCAATGCCATCATAAGATAGATTGTTAAGTTCTTAAGACCATTGTTGACGGCTCTGATGTCCGGTAAAACTCGAAAGAGTTTATGTGGCATCTGAATATGCAAATGTAATGTTTTTACTTTTATAAATAAATAGTTGTGCTGCTATTCCTTTGAACTCGCAGAATATGCGCGAACTGAACAAACCAGTGATTGTATGTTCAGTCTAAGTTCTGAGGCTCTTCCTCTACATGCTTAAGTTTTGGGAGGAGCTTCCAGCGAGGTGTTTCCAGAGAGGTAGATTCATTAAGAAGGGTCTTAAAAAGCTAATGGCATGGGGTAACCTAAAGCAAGCAGTCTCTACACTTTAAGTCGTATTAAAATAAAGTCAAAGACACAATAACAAAATATATTTGCATCTAGGTGAAGTGATATTCATTTTTGATTATAAGCTAGATATTTAAGTGCCACTAAAAGCCTAAGATAGCTTTTACATTGGGAAGTTATCCTTATTAATTTGAACTCAACCATACTTTTAAAAGATCGTTCAGCTATAGTTCAGCTGGTAGACTCTTTATCTTATATCTGTTTCAACAATACTTACGCAATGAAATCACTTACTATTCTCATAATTAGATCTCGCTACGCTCCGTTTTCCAAAATTCTAATTGAACCTTGAAAGAGTATGTTTGTTTCCGACGATTTTAGTATAAAAGCGTGTAACAATGGCCCAAGTGATATTCTGTTCATTACCCTCAACAACAATCAACGAGATGTATTCTAAGGTAATTAAGAGAACAATATTAACTACTTATTTTTTTTTGTTTTCATTTTTTTCTCGACCTAGACGTGACGTGACCAGACGTGACCAGGCCACTGCCATGCCAGCTAAAATACTATGCTTACCTACTCTTCCCACTAGTTCTTTAGTTTGGTTGGTGGTTATAAAATTTGCATTGAACTGTAGTAATTTTCTTTTCAGGTTGCTTTAGTTGCATGCTTATTTGGCCTAGCCCGAGCGGGTGGGCTGACTTCCTCAGCTATAAGCAACGGCTGGAATAACGGCTTCGACGGAGGATCTAGCGGGAATGGATGGAATGCTGGCTACAGTGTGTCCAGTGGGAACGGCTGGAACAAGGGCTACAGTGGTTCCAGCGGAAATGGCTGGAACACTGGCTACGGAGGCTCTGGCAACATCTGGAACGCCGGTTACACTGGTGCTAACAATGAATGGAACACTGGCAGCAGTTATGCCAACAATGGTTGGAATGCTGGTTATGGTGCTAATAATGGATACACTGCCTACAGTGGCCATGGAAATCATGGATCTGCGGTGTCACAGGTGTCGATAACCAAAGAAATCTCTCATTCTACTCCGTACAGCGCTCATGGCGCTCACGGCTACGGAGCAACCGGGGGATACGCTGGTGCCCACGGCTACTCTGGTTCTCACGGCTACTCTGGTGCCCACGGCTACTCTGGTGCCCACGGCTACTCCGGTGCCCACGGCCCAGCCACCTCATACGTTTCCCAGTACAGTATCCACAAAAACCAAGTCCCCAGGCATTACTCTCAAGGTCCTGCAGCGCATGCTGGCTATGGACACGCTAACTCATATGGCAGCCATGGTCACAATGCATGGAACCAAGGGTGGTAGACTCTTGCTGTATCTGACACACTGTACCTGATTAATACTCATTGAAAATGTGATATTTAAATAATTTAATAACTTTAATAAATTGTTATTATTAATTTGGTTTTTCTTTCATATGCCTATAGCTCTATAAGGTATCTCCAATAGTCATTAATTGTATTGTTCCTTAGTGCAGATTTAATGCTGAAAGCCCCTCACTGGAGACAAAGAATTGTTGAATGTTAAAGAAGTGCAAGAATTAACCACTGATTCAAGCTTGAAGTCGATAGTGCACCGTTACTAAAAAACCATAAGTGCGTGTTTGAGATCATAAATTGAAATCCTGATGCTATAGCACGTTGGCTTTGATTGCGAATATTGTTTTTTTTTAGTTCACTTAGGTCCCACATCTTTAATGAAAACCAAAGATGAATCAACCAGTCCTAGATGTTTAAAATTAAAAAAATGCCATACCATTCATACATTTATAAGCCACCTGCCGGCCTAAGATTCGCACGACAATCAAATTTTGTTTATGTCATTTTGTTGATTTGTATGGTTTAGGTTCAGTGAAATACGCACCACGACAAAGTTCTCGTGAACTTTGTCTTGGTGCGTATTTCACTGAACCTGCACTCTTGTGGTCCTTAATATTGCAAAAATTACATTGCAATTGTATTTTCAGACGAACTAATAAATAAGCTAAAGTCGGCCAACCTTAAAACACTAAAGAATATAGGACAAGATAACATCTGACTATAGCATACGCGTACGCAAAGTTCAAGCCGCCTGCGCACAACTGAAGGTCTCGATTACAATGCGTGAGAGACGAATTTTAACTAGACTGATTAACATAATCTCTGCTTTATTTACGATGGGAGAGTGTGAACATCCATTGATGATGGTTAAGGTTGAAGTTTTTACTAATAAGTATAGTTAATAATACAATAAATAATAGATTTTAATTTTTTTTAGTCCAAAGTAAGTAAGTTTTGTGAAAAACCGTCGAGATAAACAGGTTAATAAAGAAATATTAATAAATAAATGGCATCTGAAAAAAGTTGACTTACGTAAAAGGATAATAATAATTTATCATTCCACATACCTACACTTATTTTACTGAGTTGACTCATTTCAGCATTTTGCCGATATGTAGTGTCAGTCTGCTTAATTCTGGGCCTTTACCCTTTCACCGAGACTATAATTTAAAAACTCACCTTAAATAAAAGACGTCGTTAACTTTTTTATGAAATAAGCATAATTAAACAATAATTATATCAAATCACCATAAACACCCAGTCTGACTGAAAAAAGGGCTAAACAACTAATTCAAGGGTAGCTAGCATATTAATCTTAACTGATGCTTATGAGTAATCATGACTTTTAGGACTCTCTCCTTCGCCTAAAAAATTTGTTGTTTATTTACTACTAGCAGCCGCCCGCGACTTCGTCCGCGTGGTCTAACGTTATCGTAATTTTAGTAAGGATGCCTATTTTTTTTGAATATGAAATATAGCCTATGTCACTCAGGAATAATGTAGCTTTCCAACAGTGAAAGAATTTTTCAAATCGGCCAAGTAGTTTCGGAGCCTATTCAATTCATACAAACAAACAAAAAATCAAACTTTTCCTCTTTATAATATTTGTATAGATTAGGGCGTTCTAAATCATAAAATGCAGGCAACAAAATTGAGTTAAGAAATAGCTATTATAAGTAGTTTGTGCCTTAGTACAAACGCTGGTAATTTTTGCATTTAAGTATTTTAATAATGTAAATTAAAACTCCCGTACAGACTTTGAAATAGCAAAGCAAAATGAACAGTAAGTAAACGGGGTGAGACACAAATTTACTTGATGTAATCAGTTTCCCAGGCTGCTTGCGTAACTCTGCCAGCGTTGCCATCTCTATGCAATTTGAACAACCTCCACTATAATGAACCGAGCCCAAGTACAAATTTTAATTATTACACCTATTAAAAATTTTCGCCAATAATATTTTTACAAAATAAAACTTTGACTCATATTTTACGAAACCTATCCTGCAAAAATGTAGAGCAAATTATAATTAACGACTCAAGTTTTTATTTAATTTGAAATGAATCATTGTGAACTTCCGAAACGGATTTCCTTATGGTTTAATAATAAACTATGGTAAGGACGACGAGTGCATCGGTTACACAACGTTTATCGGTCGGTTCGGGTGCTGCCTCACCTTGACATTGTGACAGATCGCCCGCGGGTGCCAACAGCAGATTCAGTACCAATACCAGTTTGCGACGATCATATAAAAGCGAAAGCAAGTGCCCCAAAAGTTAATTCAAACAACAGCAACAACACAAACATGTTCTCCAAGGTACTAAAGGACTTCTTATCCCGTTTCATCCACTTGTGCGGTTTAATTTATTTAAATACGAATAACTAATTTTTAAATGTGCTTTCAGGTCGTCTTCTTCCTATGCGCCGCGGGTCTTGCCTCCGCTGGCAACCTCCTCCACGCCGCTGCCCCAGTGGCCTACAGCTCGGCGCCTGCCGTGTCCTACTCTTCAGTCTCTCACTCTGCTCCCGTGGCCTACGCCGCTGGCCCAGTAGTCGCCAAGACTATTGCTGCCCCAGCTGTGTCTTACTCCTCCGTGTCTCACTCCGCCCCAGTGGCATACGCCGCAGCCGCTCCCGTCGTAGCCAAGACCTACGCTTCCTACGCCGCTCCAGTGGTCAAGACCTACTCTGCCGCCCCAGCTGTGTCCTACTCATCTGTGTCTCACGCCGCTCCCGTGGCTTACGCCGCCGCTCCCGTAGCTCACTACGCCGCAGCTCCCGTTGTTGCTAAGGCCGTGGCTCCCGCCGTGTCCTACTCATCAGTGTCTCACGCCGCACCTGTGGCTCACTACGCCGCGGCTCCCGTAGCCCACTACGCCGCCGCTCCCGCTGTGGCTCACTACTCTGCCGCTCCCGTGGCTCACTACGCCGCTGCCCCTGCCGTGTCCCACTACTCCGCCGCTCCCGCCGTAGCTCACTACGCCGCCGCCCCTGCCGTATCCCACTACGCCGCCGCTGCCCCCGTGGTCAAGGCCGCCGTCCACTACTCCGCCGCCCCCGCTGTGTCCCACGTCACCTACACCGGTCTGGGAGCTTCCTACGGCTGGTAGACTATTGTTAACTATTGTTAATATTTAACTAGAACTTACAAACGACCGTTATTTATTCAAACTTGAAATAAAAATGTAAATAATCTGAATACACTTCTATCATTTCCACCAATTTATTCACCAAATAAGCAAAGAATCTCGTAAATACAATTCGTTTAGACGACATAGTATTGGAATTTGCAGTTATTGATGTACTGGTCTCAACAATAACCTGTATTATCATGTGAACATGATAACATGTGAAAATAAATATTATAGGTGGTGTAGGCTAGATTGGATCTTTGGGACCACAGTAAACCAGAGTGTTAACCACTGATCCACGACGCTCTAACTCAGTATTTCATAGTTACTTTATATACAAAGAAAAAAAAACACAGACAAACGTCCCACTGCTGGACTAAGCCCACACCTCAACTATGAGGTAATGCGACCCATACGCGGTTCAGTGCGGATCGTCCATCAATACCACAATACGTGAACCGTTTCCGAATCGAAGACATCACCAACTCTCGAGAACTGTGGTTTACTGTACAAAAACGGCAACTAACAAATTGTATTCTAAATCAACATATCGAATGATAATCAATCGATAAATGTTTAAATTACCCGCTAAGTAGTCGCCTCCGGTGAGAGGCCCACAGATTAAGTAGTTAGGCAGCTTCCGCTGTTGCAATGAGAGGACATAATTATGTGATGAGCTAATAATTTACTTCAAGATTTGACTAAATAAGTAAAAGAGGCATTTGGGACATCTAAAACCTAGATCTTCTGGCCTAAAACTAAGCACGGCTTGAACTATGAGTGTCTGAGACTCATAAGCATACCTATTTAAATAATAACACCCAGACAAAAACAAAACACAAATATTTTTCAGTCATTTTTTTGTGGAAAGGAATCGCAACATCCACCTTCTTAGGTGGACGCTATAGGCAGGATCTCTGAGTGAGTCCCAACGGATGATTCTTGGTCTTCTTCAGTGAAATAACCTCTATTTCCAGTATTGATAGATGATAATATAAACGGATTAGAATAACAGGGATAAAATGTTACTCTACCAAAGGATTCTACTGTGGCAAGATTGTTTGTATAGGATACCCGGCAAGAAACTCAGCAGTAAGCAGTTTTTTTCGAAAAGGCGCCCAACATATTTCAAAAACGGTTTTTAAGAATCCGCGCGAGGGGCTAGAATGCCAGTTAGTCTGACTCACGCCTAGTTAGGCCAATCAATGTTCACATCTAAAGAAAAAAGAAAGAAAGAAAAAACATTTATTGGCCCAAAGTTACAAAAAATAAAATAAAAAACGCAGCAAAACAAAATGACAAACAGTAGTAATAAATATTAGTGACAACATAGAAACAAAGAACGTCAAGATGGGCCAATCAGGACCCTACCTCAGCATATGTCACTGCAGTACAGTACAACTGACACTGCAGTAACGCTGGTATTCTGGCAGGGCCTGTTAGGTGGGTGTGCTTCCAGAGAGAAGAATATGTTACACTAAATTTAGAAGAAAAAATAACATGAGTAAGTACATAAATTAAAAAAAAAAGGTAAAAGTAACAAATCTTAACAACAAAACAATCTTATCAATGCATACATAGTAAAAAAAAAGGAAAACTTGTTGATATGTGAAGTGTGCCTAAACAGTGAAATAAAAGAGAGAAAAAAAAAACTTTTTTTTGGCTTTGACAGCATTGACAGCTGCTGTCACATTCCACGTTCTGCCACGTATTCGTAAAACACTAAACGCAACGTAAAAAGCAAAAAGGTAAACTGTTAGGCAAAAAGGAAGAGAAAAAAAAAAGGAAAGGTCAAAGTGGTAATAGAAATCAGGAAGATTGTCACGATTACGTGATGCCATTTGAGCCAACCGTCAGTGTCTTGAGCCCCCCAGTGGTTGCCTACGCGTCGCGGACAAACCGGAGGTGAGTCGGCTGTACTGTGGGTCTGACTTTTGTTTTTGTAGGATATGTAATTTCAAAGCGTTCCTAAATGTGTGAATGGTTTTCAGGTCGCGCACCGGTGGGGGGAGGTCATTCCATCTATCACCGGTACAAATGTCGTCAGGTCTTACTTCTCCGTCCGTCAAGCCAAGCCTCATTAAAATCTCTAGAGATATTATAGCATTGCTTTTAGAATCTTTTCAAAATGATACTTCAAAGATATTTCACCTTGCATACAAAATCAGGCCCACATGAAGAGATGTCGCTCAACGCAGAACGCAAAAAAATATCTTGGTGCTTCAAGCTTACTTCAATCATCAATACGCTTCACTTTGAATTAGTATTTTCTCTCAAATAATCACAGTCGCAAAGAAATCGAACTTTTAAGATAACTCACCACGACCGAGATGAGATTTGCCGCTAACCGGAATAGCTATCTGGGCTGATTTCTGCCATACTTCATTCAATTTTAGTAGGTGTTTCTTACGTCGGTATTTGTTGCGACATTTCTTCCAATATTAATCAGGCACAGTTTAAGATAATCACACATTGTTTCCTATTAAACCCTAGTCAAAACACTTTGGAAGCGCAAAGGCAAACTCACCTCCTGTTCGGCTCAAAGGGTGTTAACGTCGTTAAACTGTCGGCCACGCTGGTCGCTTAACCACTTCAATTAATTGCTTGCTGCTGACACTAGTGGCAAACCGATAGTACGCCACCCCTCAAGGGTCATTGGATGGCGAATAAGGTCCAGATTTGCGACTTTTAGGGATATTTTATGAATTTTACCGATTTGGTGTATTGGTCGAGAAGTTGGCAACAGCACCAGCGGTCGCGGGTTTGTCACCGCACAGTACAAAGATTGGTGTGTTCAAGTTTGAAGTAGTACTAGTAGTAGTAATCTGTATTTGTCACATTTGTGACTCTAAAATCAGATTCAACCATTTTTTGGGTTCCGTATCTCAAAAGGAGAATAACAAAACCCATGCAATTAATATAAAATAACACTTGCGTTATTTTTAATAGGTTATATAATTTATTTGGCGGCTTCTAGTCCTTATTATTTTTATTACTTGCAGCTACTTTCAAACTCTCCAGAAAAGCAAAAACAAAGCAGTTTTTCACCTACACTGCAGGTTTGATATTGTGGGACAATGTACTTAGGTAAACGACGTGACGACCGATTGATGATTGATGGCTAAGAAATTGGCTACTACACCAGCGGTCGTGAGCTCGACCCACAGTACAATCATTTGTACATTGTGAAATAATGTTTTTTTTGTAATTTCAAACTCAAATGGCAATATTATTATGTATTGAATTTGAATTTTTAACTTGTTCATTTTTATTGTTTTTTTCCTTTTGTTTTTATTTGTAACACTGCACCGCCCTCCATATTTTTCTGCTTAACCCCAGGGTTGACTAGTAGATAATGCCTTATCGGCATTAAGTCCGCCATTCGTGCCAATTCATTGTTGTGCAATAAAGAATAAATAAATAAAAACCTACCTAACATGATTATTTTAGCATAAATAATTAATGGAACAAATAACGATTCACTTTTCCACAAGCGCTAATCGATTCTCATTTATTGTGCTGAATTACTAATATTTAAAACGCTTTTTTTCTTAATGTTACAAAAACACAATAAATGAGAGTTGATTAGTGGGGCTAGTGGACTATAAACGGACTCTTAATTCCTCTAAGAAGTTAACCTTCCATCATCAACTCAGCCACATCAGATGTTAATAATGTTATGTAAATAAAACATTTCCCTTCAAGTAACATGTGCTTTCTTTTCTTTCACAGTGGTCATAAAAAATATGTCAGCTAGGTCAAAATTATGATTCTTAAGCTCCCGGCTCCGATATTTCATAAATTTAAACGTAATCTGTCTATATACGTCCCACAGCTGGGCACAGGCCTCACCTCAACTATGAGGTGTCTCGAGCCATACTCCAACCCGCGGGCTCAGTGCGTACCTATAGAGGGGTGTAAGGTTAGTGATAAACCTTCTGTCAGATGTTTAAACTATGTAATTACAATCATAATCGGACTTAAGTTAATAAACCCGGTTAAAATAAAAGGTAAACTGTAGGGAAATTGATGATTTATATGGCAACCCCCAAATCACGCACACACCATAGACTGGCATCTCCTAGTATCCTTCACTCATGATTCGACGAAGTGGCGTCCGTCTTTCTTTTACGTCCGTGCTTGTAGGTACAATATGTTGCCGTACCAAGTCGACAAAAGTTTTCGCAACATAGCTATGTCATCATTGGTGCAACACCCCAGTGGAATATTTCATACCTGTCAAGTGATAAACGCTAATTCCTATACTAATTTAAATGAACGAGACGTTTGAAACAGATTTAGTGATAATAAAACCAGTTACTAATTTGCTCACACGCTGTCCGATTACCGTTTATGGTTCGTAGACGAATCATATTTGCATAAAAATATGTAAAGCAATTAAACTATTAGATATTATATAAGGAGCTATCGAGTATCAAGACAATACTCTGCTTGAACTATTTCTCAGAAATGATTGTTACACGATGATACTTAAAAAACGAAAGCATTTAATATTTTTTCATTTTTTTCTCTCGTTTTTGAGAGACATAAAAAAACAGCATTGTATTTGTAATCCTGTTCTCTGGTTCTCTGGTTCTCCTGGTATCGATTAATTAATAATTTAGGATATTGTTTTTGTTAACCTTCTGTCTTTTATTTCATTTATTTGCTTCATTCAAAAGCAATCATAAATAATAGAGTACAGCGTATCTCACTCATGAAATGCGATAGAAAACCCGATAAAAATCTCTCAAACCTAAAATACTGGTATAAACGAAGCGTAAAATCGTTCATTGTTATTTTCTCTATTATGTGGGCTCTCTAAGGAATGTGATGTCCCTACAATAATGGAATACAATCCTTTTTTACTCTCCTTTTGTTGGAAAAAGTTGTTTTATTTAGTTACGAAATGAAGCTCCATGATTTTCTTTTATAAGTTGCAACTGGTATTACAAGTATTTTATACCTTTATAAATTATGTCACACATTGTTTATTATTTGCATAGTATCAAATTGGTAGAAAATCATCTCATTTTAAAGACATTATCAATTTTCACAATCTCCACGAAAAAAACAGTAAATTCTTTAGAAATTTTATTTGATAAAATTAGATTAGTTCAACTTGGCATTGGGTGATAAAAATAACAAAAAACCTTTTATAACTGAAAAATTATATTCTTTTTACATTTGACACACATATTTCGTAGCTAATAAATATTAGTCTATTTCTTCCACGCGTAGTTGGTTCCAAGGCCGGAGTAGCTCACATGAGATACGGAGGGGGCAGACGAGTAAGCTACACCTTGTTGGACAATGGGGGCGTATTGAGCGTAGGCGGGGGCAGAGTAAGCTACAGGTGCAGCGTAGTTAGAAGAAACGTACGACGCTGCTGGTGCGGCGTAGCTGACTGGGGCAGCAGAGTATGATACTGGGGATGCGTACGATACAGAGGGTGCGGCGTAAGACTGGTACGACACAGCGGGTGCAGCGTAAGTTTGGTACGACACAGCGGGTGCGGCGTAAGACTTCGCTACAACTGGAGCTGCAGCGTAGGAGACAGCGGGAGCCACGTAAGATTTAGCTACAGCTGGAGCCGAAACGTACGAGTAAGAAGGAGCCGCGTAGGTTTTCTGTACTACTGGAGGAGCAGCAGTGTAGGATACGACTGGCGCGACGTAAGATTTGTATGTGGACACAGCAGGTACTACAGCTTTGGCGTATGACACAGCGGGGGCGACGTAAGTCTTAGCTACGGCAGGGGCAGCGGTAGCGTAAAAAACGGGAGCTGGAGTGTACGATTGGTACGAAACGGCTGGAGCTGGGGATGGAGTTGCGAATGACTGGTAAGAAACGGCCGGTGCGGCGTAAGACTTGTAGGAAACGAGCGGAGCGGGAGTGACCGATGCGAAGGACTGGTAAGAGACGGCCGGAGCAGCGGTTGGTGCGGCGTAAGACTTGTAAGAAACGAGTGGAGCTGGAGTAGCTGTTACGTAGGACTGGTAGGACACCGCCGGTGCTGGTGTGGAGTAGGCTTGGTAAGCAACTGCTGGCGCTGGTGTCGAGTATGACTGGTAAGAAACTACTGGGGCAGGTGTGGAGTATGCTTGGTACGAGACTGCTGGAGCAGGTGTGGTGTATGACTGGTAAGCCACTGGAGCTGGGGTTGTAACGGAGTATGAACTGATCGCAGGCGGTTCCGAGTGGGTGGTAATGGTTGGTGAGAGTGTCTTGGAAACTACCGAAACGGAGTTAACTGGTGGTAAGTATCCCTTGCCGACTTCTGGAGCACTGTAGCTGTAGCCATTGGAAGATGCCTGCAGATTGCCAGCGGCGGCGATGCCCGCAGCACAAAGGAATATCACCAGCTGTGAAAGATAAAAATTATAATGGTATAAAAATTATAAAAGCTCGAAACATTGTTAATTATGCAATGAGCCATAACAGCCTGGCACAATAATAAATCTTTTGATTTATTATGTTAAAAAAATATATATAACTTTCGATAAAAGGTAACGTTTGATGTTAAAACCAAAACAAAAGCATCAATAAATAAAATCAAATTATATAATTTAATTAATTCATCATTATTCCAAATTATGTTTCGATGTTTAATTGATCAAACCGATGGTTATGAAAAAAAGCTTCCATGTTGATTTTTGCATAAATCTGTAACACCTTCATTGACAAATAACACTTAGCACTATTAATGCTCAGTTTAAAAACAGATTGTAGAACTAAATTGCCCTGATGAACAATTCAACAAAATTTAACTAAGGGCATTTGTAACATACACAAATAATACACAATCGAATGCACTATTCAATCGATCTATTAGAATAAAAACAATCGAAAAACAATAACTTATTGTGAACCACTTGACAACTTCCGTACCTTTCCGTACATGTTTGACCTACGAGTTTTGATGACAGAATATTTTCAAGAACATCGGCATTCACTTTTATACCATCCTTATGAACTGGTATTGGATCATCTCCGAATTCTTATGCATTGCAAATTGCATATCTGAAACATATAAATGTCGGAGAAGATCGAACGTGATTTATCTTAACCGATTCTGTAGGCTGACAAAAATAACCTACTTGAAACAAGATAGGCACAAAATAGCTTGAAAATGTTGTCAAGTAGTTAAGTAACCCCCTAACTTTTACATAAACACATATTTATAAGCACAATATAAAGTACTTATACGGACCAATGTTAGTAAAAACGGTTTATACTAACTTCGATATCTAGAGTAGACTCGAGACTTACCTCCTCATTCATAAAAACGAACGCAACGCTAACGCATTGTTTAAGCTATTGACGTGTTCTGTCACTTACTCGCAAATGGCGGCAGCAACAAGAATGACAGTGACAAAGCGATACAAAAGTTATCGTGTTCTATAAGAGCTGTTTAAGTTTTTATAAATAAGGGGGTTGGGCTCAGTTCACACATAACCATAGTGGAGTGGTGTTTTGTAAATGTGAGTAAACCAGGGCCCTAATTATGATCTTTTTACAGCTCAGTTTTAGCTCAGTTTACGTCTTTTCATTCTTGAAATTTAACTAAAACGTGCAAAATAAGTTACTACAGCGATGAAGTAAAATTAAGGTATATTTTGACACTATTTGCAACAAGAAAAAACACGACTCACGGTAAATACTTACGTAATGGTAACGGTAATGACGGTGAATATGCAGCTCAAAGCTGGGCTTGTGACTGAAACTGTCAGGTTATAAAAGATTGTAATACTGCCCCAGGTAACAGACAATAGAAATTCTGAACTGTGTTTTAAAAGAGTACATCGAGCTGGGACGTTGGCGTTGTGTTGGAACAACCATTCAGATCAGATCAAATTTCCCTTAGTCAGGTGCCAAAATCAGGATATCAGATGAGTTGTTTAAATCTATGGTACAGTCACCATCAAAATGATATGTGCTAGAGTGACAGACAGATTAGTAGACTGGTCAAAAGGGTCTTGTTGGTGTGCCAAAAACAATTTAACACTACAGTGACAGCAGTCGTTTGTATTTTAGTTGTGTAGTCGTTGCTTTTATTGAATGCATCAGTCGTATTTGACCACTATTTTGATACTGACTGTACCACTTCACGCTATAATCTGACACATCCAAAACCTTTGATACATTTTGTATGAAACGATACTTCTAAAACCACCCGTCCCGTCCGGATAAAAACCCTTCACGTTTGCAGCGGCCTTTATGTGTATAGGATGACTCGTAACCTTCCGTAGCATATTTGCAATTGCTGAAACTCAGGTCCTTCCGCAAAGGCTTAGTGTTAGAAACTATTGTCGTGGCTAGTACATAACTAAATGACAGTTACATTTTACATGAAAAAGATACTTTTTGTTAAAGATAGGAAATTAATACAAATATTCTCCCCTTGCGTTTTTGTGTTTCCTTATATATAACCTTTGTTTCATAGTTGAATTATAAATTTTGATGCATTGTAAGTCGTTACTTATTGTAATCCATCAAGGGTTTTCTGGCCAAACGCATACATCACAGAACCCCAAAATTAACCTTTATAGCGATGCATCAATATGGAATAATATCAAACTAGTCCGCCATTTTTCTGCCACGGCTCTCAAAACTGTAACAATGTCAGGGTGATGCCGCCCAGGTGGACCACTAAATTATGCACAGTTTGAGATCATCTGATATTTATAGATTGGATGTATTAACATAAAATGTGGATTAATCGCTACCGATCATAGTTTAGATGAAAATCATTTGATCGAAAGAATGAGCATGCGAGTGGATAACGCGTTTTTTTTCATTTCCTGGAATTGGTTAAATTATAACATATCATACGCTCACGACTATCTCAAACGGTTAAAATCAAAGACACATCAATTATTGCTGACATGGAATGTCAATGGAACACTCAGAAGCCCACACCTCGCCCAGCGAATTTAACGTAATCAACTAATAGTCCCAATGATCTAAGAAATGCATTTTATCAGCTGCTTCAATTCAATAGAAATACGATTCATTCGTTGTGGCTTGACTATTGAGCTTGAAAGAATTTTTGAACCCTTTTGTGATAAATTTCAATTTAAAATGACCCTGGCAGCTTACAATACGTTTTTCTTGTAATAGTTTGGCTATGCATGTTTCACACTGTGTGAAATATTCCGAGAGTGGGGAAATCCGCTGGTTGAAAAACACTCTCGAACAAAACTTAAAACGTCATAGATAATAACATCTGTTTGGTTAAAAAGAGTTGAAAAAATAATTACCTAGTTTAATTTACCAGCCCCCGAATACACAAACATCAATCGTCGCTAAGCACGCGCTCAAGCTTATACTGTTTCGTAAAATACCAATAGAACTGAAAGGGACAGCTTTACTTCTGAGGCATGCTCAACCTTGATTTGCGTTTGTGAATTCGAGGGTTGGAGTCTTGTCTCTCGTCCCAGACTAAGATTATCCCTTATTGTATGAAAACCAGCAACAACGCAGATACCATAAACACCCAGATCCAGCACAAACATCTGTTTCATCTTAAACATTCGTAGGAATCAAATGCGGTAATCTCACCCGCAACCCTTCAAGTCTCAACAGGCGGTCAAACCACTCCGCTGAACGGATCTTCAAACTGATCATATGACTTAACAATTCTGCGTCCCAAATAGCCAATAATACGAATATGACATCATTTAATTTCGTCACCCATCAGAAGATTAAGATTGATTTTTTAATTGCAGACAGTAGTGTTAATATGCAGGTGAATGATACACACGGACCAAAAACGAAACGCGACCAAACCAGCCTCTTTATAGACTAAGAGAGCATTGGCAGTGACCCCAACTGATCGAGTACAAGCATGAAACGGCCAAGTCACATTAACTTTGCTTAGGTTGTCATAGAACTTATGAAGGCGGTGATTAGTGACAGTCGATTTATTACTATCTCTTTGACCTGATACTATGACACTGGTAGGCTGATTCTTTCTCCGATTTTTTTTTGCCAAAATACTATCTCTCATGAGTATACAAAACCTGCCTGATTTCACCATAGCTCACTTATTTTTTTAACATTGTTTTCGTTCTTTTCTCTTAATCAAATGGCTGTGTCACGTTGGTACTCGATAAGGAAGGCTAACCTACAGTAGCCTCTTAGTCTAAAATCAGCGCGCTTCAATTAACGCGGCCTTGAGTTGCCGAAAGTTTAAAGTTTTATTTATAAAGTGGCCAATACAGGATATGAAATGCTTCCGAGAGACTCTACATGAAGATTTTCTGATTAATTACTTCATTGATCCATTTCAGCTTTTGCTTTTAAGCAAGTTACTTAAAACGGAATCTTTTGCCCTTTTATTCCACATGCATACTTTTGCAATTAATTAAGCTGGTGCAACATACATTTACCGTTTACTCTCATTGTATCATAAAAAATATCGTTGATGTGCTGAACGATTTCACAAAGGGTAATCGTTTGAGTTAACTCTACCCTAATTATGATGATAAAATTCATATAAATGTTAAAATATTTACAAATTGAAAATATTGTCGGTGCTTTAATCGAGATTTTAATCGTTTTGGTAAAGTAATTGAATATACACATGATTGAATATACACTGAATACACATCGGTAATGCATTCACATGCTCAAATGGACAACGTTTATTGAGTTGATTATAGTTTGCTCCAATATTTAAATTTTTAGTATAATAGTGATGTATGTAAATAGGTATGTATATGCAGTTACCCGGCTGACGACAGATGCAAGGACAAAACCGGCCTGATACCAGATGCATATAGCATAATAATTTACTATTTTGTCTCTCTCAAATGTCTCAACACATGCAAACACACGACTGGATATTGTCACCACTTATCATTTCACTCTCGAGCGGCAAGCGACCATAATCTGATCGATTTTGATAAGCAATATTCATTCTTCCTTCCACTGAATACAGGCTCGAGGTTTTACAGGACCTTAGGTGAGAGTATCTAATTGCGATTCAGGATATCGCGGAGTTATCGCCACAAACAATGAACACCGAAATTCACATAACACGAGCAGTCTTTTAACACAACCTATTAAAAATGATAATAACTTTTGAACACTACATAATCATTATTGAGGTAGATTTTGGTAGGTAGTTGATACATTGTCCCACTAAATGTACTTCCTAAAAATACATCTATTTTCATTTGCAGTTGCACATAGGTGAAGTACTCAAAGAGGTTGTTTCAGCTGGTACTTGCTCATAAAACTACCCAAATGAGTTGTTCCGAAGTGGCACGACTTCAATACACGCAATTACAACGACTTATGCAGATAAATCCACCCCTTCTATTGGAAACTTGACCTAAGCTGAGCAGCGGAGTGGTCCGTCCGGTGATACTTACGTTACGTATAAAAACCAGGGCAGCACTTGCTGAAATTATTCAGTTACCGAACTTAGAACCATCAACATGTACGCCAAGGTACATTATTAATTTAATAAAATTTTATGATAGCAAATGTGTATAACAATTGGACTGTGTATGAATGCAAATCTGTTAAGAAAGTGTGCCGTTATGGATTATGTTGATCCGTCGTGTTTGAAATTATTTTTTCACAATAACAATTGTATTATTTTCTGAGAAAGTTTCGTCACTTCAAGTTTTAAATTCTAAATAAAATTTATCAAAATTCTAATTTTCTTTGTTTTGCAGCTGATCATCGCTCTCTGCGCCGTGGGCTTTGCCCGTGCTGGTTACCTCGGAGCCGCCCCAGTGGCATACAGCAGCCACGCCGTCGCTGTACCCGTAGCCGCCTACGCCGCCGCCCCTGTGGCTGCCTACGCCGCACCCGCGGTCGCCGCGTACTCCGCTCCCGTCGTGACCAAGACTATCTCCCCTGCTGTGTCTTCTGTATCTTCCTACTCGACTCATCAAACTCACGGCTCTCCTGTCGCCACCTACGCCGCTGCCCCCGTGGTCGCTAAGGCATACGCTGCCCCTGCGTACTCTGCCTACGCCGCTGCTCCTGCCTATGCCGCGTACTCAGCTCCCGCATACTCCGCGTACTCCGCCCCTGCATACTCTGCGTACTCTGCCCCTGCGTACTCTGCTCCCGCGTACGCTTCGTACTCCGCCCCCGTGGTCGCCAAGGCCTACGCTGCCCCCATCGCCACCTCCTACGCCGCCGCTGCCCCTGTCTACAACTCAGCTGTGTACTCCGCCGCCCCCGCTGTCGCGTACGGTCACGGTTCCTGGTAACTGAATCTAGTCTGCTAGTAACTTATCAAAATGAAACCACGAGAAAATAAATACTGTACCAAATATTTCTTCATTTTTAACTCTTCCTTTTGAACACTTCTCTGATTAACTGCGTCGTACACGATGCAATTTTTCACCAGAACAGGAGCTGGTTTATCAAAATTCAAGAAAACTGTCGTTTTTTTCTAGTCTGTTATTGTCTAGAAAATAGGTATTTGCAACAACAAATGAAATTGAAATTTCAAATAATTCTGTCTTCAAATTAAAAATACAACGTAAACACGTTGTGTTTATAATTAAATGTATATATTATGAAGACATCAGCTTTCGAACAAACAAAAAATTTATAAACTAAAACTATTACGAACTAGGTTATTTTTATTTTTTTAGCATTAGGGATAATGCATCATCATCTTACATTTGGTCTTGACTTCAGGCGGGAATCGAACCCGTGTCTTTCGCAAACCGTAGCAGAAGTGTAGTGCAATCGATTCAGATTCAGAATGTCTTTTTCTGGTTTACCTATCTTTATTATGAACTAATCAAAATATTATGTATTCTCAACGGAGACTATGTTCTTGTTTTGTATTTTGAAGAAGTGGTTTAATAGTCAGGTTTTACTTTTTAAACTTTTTTTGTTCGAAAATAGTCTCCGTCGAAATTAATATGTATTGGCGGAGACTGTTTTTTATTGTTTAGCACTTTTTAGAGAGTGATTTTAACCCTGACTATTTAAGTATTTATACTTTCCTTTCATTTAACTTGTTTTCGATATATGCTAATTCGTGTTAGGAGAGCGTCGCTGCCCAGTGGTTGAACACTCTTGCTAGAAACCCGGTGGTCCTGAGATCAAATATGGTCGAACACCTACTTAGTGTTCATTGCAAAACTTGGGCTAACTTTCCCGTGATGGAAAACAATGATAAAAAACCAAGCAAGCCGTATAACGGCGGTGGGCTCACCCGTTGCCACGTTGGGTTCAAATTCGCTCCTCTGACTACCCCGCCTGGGATATGGTCGAGAGATGTAAAGGTGAATATCGACTAACTGTAGCATTTACTCGAGCGTTTCAGTGCTATGTAGCAATATAGGCAAAAGGAATATTTCGTTTCTTCGTTTTGTTTCGTTGTTTCGTTCCGGAAACCTATAGATTTCCGTAGAAACGAAATAATAACGGAACAGAAGGTTTGTTTTGAAATAAAAACCAAGTTTCACATAATTATTTTTTATTTGTCAAAAATCTTTTCTCACCGCTTATTATTTATAATTATGTTAAGCGACTTTAATTTGCAAGTAGTGCGAATTTGATTAACGCATCAACTACATATGATTAAGATAATAAACGAATTTGAATATGTAATAGCGATGAATCAAAACGATAATTTCGTCAATAAGCTGCATTCATGTGATCTACATGCACATAATTAAAATAGGCAGTAAGTAAGACCTTAACACCTTGGGAACAAAATTCATTCACTGAGATGGGCTTCTGTATGTTCCGTTCACCATGACGGGTTTGTACTTACCCGTTACACTGATTGTTCAGTACGCCTCTGACTACCCCATTAGTGTTATAGTCGTGAGCAAATGTCATGTTATTCCACAATTTATGGCAAATAAGTGATTAATTAGCCTATTAGATTTCTTACTGCTAGGCAAAGGGTCCAATACTACAATGAATGGTCCAATACTACAAGTGCTCACACAAACAATGTCTTGAAAACTCAGAAACAAACTTTGCCCGACGAGGATTTTGAACCCGGTACCCACGATGCTGATACCTACCAACACCGGGCCAGCGGGCCGTTTACTTAAATTTGAGTATTTTGCTTAAGTAGCAACACCGATTAAATAAGAGCCGAAAAACTGTACAACGCTGACAAGTTAGTTAAAATAATTCAATTCAGTAGGAAAATAAGTATAATAATATGTTCAATTGAACTATTTGCTTACACAATCTGACGAATTTCGTTCGATAGAACATAAACTCGATGTTTCCTTTTTATTATGAAACTTATTTTGTGATAATGTTGAAATACATCACTTTTTCATACTCTATGAGGGGCACACATGCACGTACACACGCCACACACTTATACACATATAGTCTTATACATCGAGCCTCATTATTTTTAAACTGCATCTATTTACTGTAATTTATGGATATTTATTTTGAATTCGAGTATTTTTTTAATAAATGTTTAGTCTGAGTCCCTCAGTCGCTCCACAGAAAACCTGTGCTATGGCAACTGCCGTGGCTTAACCGAATGGAAACCGTTTTAGTTGTTCTACCATATTAATTGTTTGCTGCCTATTTTTAAAACTGAATATATATTCTTTCTACATTGGTACTACTTTAACATTTGCAGTACCTACGACAACTAATGCAGATAATCCACCCCTTCTATTACTACTCATACTCGTAACTTGACCTGAGCATTGAAGTGGTCCGTCCGGTGATAATTACGTTTCGTATAAAAACCAGGGCGGGACTTGCTGAAATCATTCAGTTACCAAACGCAGAACCATCAACATGTACGCCAAGGTATACTAACGATCAATTAAAACATTCAAGTTTCATAACACATACTCGTACTTACAATTAAATACACACATCAAAAGTGTCTAGGGATATCTCAAGCATTTTCATACAAAGTATAGCTATTGGGGAGGCTGTAAAAATTAAAATATTGATACCAACGTAGAAATTTTTAGGACACAGAAACTGCTATATCTGCCCTTTCAGATTGTATAAAGAAATTCATTGTGGTAGCATTATTGTACAATCGTAAGGACGTTAAAAAAAAGACAGATTTTTCTTTTAAAAGGTTTCAAAATTTTAGCAAAATCAAAGATATTAGATAATGCTCAGCATTATCTTAGAATAACTCGAGGAAACAGGCATAAGATAAAGGTTAAGAATATTACAAAAAAATAGTTTGATTTTGCTAAAATTTTGAAACCTTTTAAAAGAAAAATCTGTCTTTTTTTTAACGTCCTTACGATTGTACAATAATGCTACCACAATGAATTTCTTTATACAATCTGAAAGGGCAGATATAGCAGTTTCTGTATCCTAAAAATTTCTACGTTGGTATCAATATTTTAATTTTTACAGCCTCCCCAATAGCTATACTTTGTATGAAAATGCTTGAGATATCCCTAGACACTTTTGATGTGTGTATTTTATTGGTTTTAAGTCACTTTTAACAGGACATGTAACTGTATCGCAAGTTACAAGTATATCCAGTAGGAGGAAGCAAACCAATTTTTCCTCAAACGACTCTATTTGAAATCCGTATTAACCTTCTTCATGATGAAACTCCCGTTTTTCACATTTTGTGGGAAATATGATAATATCTGTAATATCTTTCACAGCTGATCATCGCTCTCTGTGCCGTGGGCTTCTCCCATGCTGGTTACCTCGGAGCCTCCCCCGTGGCATACAGCAGCCACGCTGTCGCTGCACCAGTAGCCGCCTACGCCGCCGCCCCTGTGGCTGCCTACGCCGCACCCGCGGTCGCCGCGTACTCCGCTCCCGTCGTGACCAAGACTATCTCCCCTGCTGTGTCTTCTGTATCTTCCTACTCGACTCATCAAACTCACGGCTCCCCTGTCGCTACCTACGCCGCTGCCCCCGTGATCGCTAAGGCATACGCCGCCCCTGCGTACTCTGCCTACGCCGCCGCTCCAGCTTACGCCGCGTACTCCGCCCCTGCATACTCTGCGTACTCCGCCCCTGCATACTCCGCGTACTCTGCCCCCGCATACGCAGCGTATTCCGCCCCCGTAGTCGCCAACTACGCTGCCGCTGCCCCCGTCTACAACTCGGCTGTTTACTCCGCCGCCCCCGCTGTCTCGTACGGTCATGGTCCTTGGTAAACTGAATTTAGTTCAATAGTAACGTATTGAAATGGAACGACTAAAATAAAAAATGTGCCAAATATTTATTCCTTTTTTTTAACTTCCTCATTACACTTTGTCATTGAAAGTAATTTTTGGGAAATAGCATTCATGTTTGATGGAGAAGGCATTTTTATGTTTGACCAGTTTCTAAAATAAACATGGCTCTTATGCTAATTCTGCACTGCACTGTAGTGAGTTTCTGACGTCTGCAAATCCATACTAATTAGTTAATTGTGTTATTAGTTCCCCGTCTGTTAGTTAATTAATTGTTCATGCTTAAACAGCAAATCTAATTCTGATGAAATTCTAACCCATACCAAATTATATCTTAAAATGAATGCTAACCAAGGTATTTTAAAAAAAACTACGTATTAAGTTCTTTGGGAGGCCTAAGCCCAGCAGTGGGCGTCGTTAGGCTGGCATGATGATGATGTTTTTCAGTGATGCGCTGATTCAAAGACTTCACGTGACCAACCTTATGCCAGCCACAGCACACGTCAAAGTGATTTTTGTCAGTAACGTTGATCTCTTTAGCAAATCACTGCGCAACCCGCTGGCACACAGCGCCGAAGGTCATGGGTTTCATCCCCACACGGGACAAACATTCATGAATGTTCTGTAGCTGTTTTATACGTTGTTACGTATTTACAAATATTAAAGACACTTATAGGTAGGACCAGGGTTATCGTACAATTCGGTAACTTTCATTTAATTATAGTAAATCCCTTGTTTGGCGTAAGCGCTTGAAATTTGTACGTGTTAAAGCCAATGGCATTAGTCACCTCCGTCAACATTGAAAAATGGATTAAAAATTTCATGAAAATTATCGAATCGTACGATCACTCGGTTCTGAATCGCTCTCCAGTTTTGCTTAGTTTGGGTCAGCTGATCTTGGTGGAAAGATGCCCAGACATTTATTAAGGTACTCGTAGGTATATTTAATTTACAGGACAGTCAGTGGATTAAATTGTGTTTCCTTGGTTAGACACAAAACATTGTGCCGCCCAGTGTAGTGTTAATTATGTAAGTTAGTTACCATTATGTGGTAGTTACCTATAAAGAGTTAGTAACAAACCAAAAAAGTTTTGAAGCTAAAAAACTGACATCTAGTGACGTCAGCCAGGACCGACTCGAGATGAGATGAGAGGAGACTACAGGATGTTTACGCCCACCATCCGACTGCAGTGGTCTGATAAAGGCTGATGATGGTGATAAAATAACTACCTTTAATTTTTTGCTGTCTATATTACTTTTGGTACCTATATGTGGACCAACATGCTCAAACCTTTTTCTCATTAGGAGAGGGAAATAAACCAATAATACTACTGAGAAAAAGAAACAGATTCTGACTGATAGAGAAAATTATTTGTTCGATCCATTGTTTAACATTTTGAGTATAAGTAAATAACTAATCTCGTTTTCAAGTAATGTTGTAAATATTTGAATAATAAATTTTGTTTTTCCCCATAATACTATACATTTAACAGGTAGAAAATGTTCATGAAAACCCCTGAAAACCTAAAATTCTGAACACGAATTACGAATTTTACTTTTAGCAAACAATTATTTTAAACGCTGGCTATCCACAATTTGTTTTTTTTTATTCCAGACTACGAGTGTAATCTTTAATCTCGATTCTGAAGCTCCCTTGAAACATTTTCGAATCTGTTTGCGTTTATAATATCTTTTTTACAACTTACCTTGAATGTTACTGTCTTACCCCCTTTTACCCCTTTATTCATAAAAACCCTACACGGTTCGAACATTTCCAAAGCATAGTACCTACTTAAGCGAATGGACTTATTTTTGAGCCTTGCTCCGGTTGTCGGCGACTTTACTTTTTTAAAGGTTAGTTGGGCACGTATTTGACCACAATCTCACCTGATCGTAAGTGATGATGCGGTCTAAGATGGTACATGTCGGCCTAGCAAATAGCAGCTCACTCTCTTCTTGAAGAGGCCCAAGTTGTATTGCTGTGGAAACACTTCAGCAGGAAGCTCATTCCTCTCCCTTCCTGTTCGCATTATGAAAGTGTTACCAAAACGGTATGTGTGAATCGCTGGGATGTCAACAACATATGAGTGGAAAGCTAGCCTGCGCCTAGTGGTCCGATGAAGACTTGCCCCTTTAATGTTTCAGTATAGTTTTGCGACTTAAGAAAAAAGAAAACATTTATAATAAACAGGTTAGGATGTATAAAACAAAAATGTATTTTTATCTTCGGTAAATAAAGCTATCTTGCATATTCGCGTATAGCATTGGCCGAAATGCAATCTAGTTTAATGAATGTCAACCAGCTACTTTACGATCCTTAGCTGGTCTGATCCAGATGACAAAGTATATGCAACTTTAACTAACATTAATGCATTTAGCAACTAGTCTACCCCTACTAACATTTCAATGTAATTTAATACGAGCAGTAGACAGACCGGAAATATTTTTGGTATAAAAACCGGGGCGGTTCTTGCAATAAATATTCAGGTACCAAACTTAGAAGCATCAACATGTTCGCAAAGGTATGTTTACAACCCGGAGGCAATTAACAAATTAAATCAGCAAATATTTCTAGATTGAGTTTTTACAAAACGTCAGATGTAAAATCTTCGTCATTGTTTTACTGTGACTTATTACCAGCCTTTTCAGTAGTCATGCTAAATTTTGCCTTTCTCGACTTTACCGGAAAAAGGGTTGAGCACAAAGCTCTCAACCTCAGGCTGAACCTCGGCTTAGGACGTTTCTGGTTTCAGTTGTCAATCGTACGAAGTCTCTCGGGGAGAATACCATATAAATGAGGTGGGCCGACGGTTACGACAACAAGACAATAATTAATTTACCTTACATTTTGCAGCTGATCGTCGCTCTCTGCGCCCTGGGCGTTGCCCGTGCTGGTTACCTCGGAGCCGCTCCCGTGGCATACAGCAGCCATGCCGTCGCTGCCCCCGTCTCTTACGCTGCTGCCCCAGTAGCTGCTTACGCTGCCCCTGTTGTTGCTAAGGCCTACGCTGCCCCTGTGGCCGCATACGCTGCCGCCTCCGTCGCCGCATACGCTGCTGCCCCCGCGTACGCAGCGTACTCCGCCCCAGCCTACTCCGCGTACTCTGCCCCCATTGCCGCCACATACGCCGCAGCTAGCCCTGTAGCCTCCCACATCGCTTACAGCGCTCATGGTGCTAACTATGGTTGGTAAACTGAATAGTAGTCCATTTCGGATTACCGAAGAAAAAAATATTTATTGGAAACAAAATGACGAATAAATTATCGAAATTTTAAAGAAAATGAACGTTTTTGCTTTACTTTTTAACTTAAAGGTATCTATGATGAAGTAATAATTCATCCACACCTCTACTACCATACTCACTTTCATAACGGTGGTCACTACGCCCGGTACGCCCAAAGCCTCTTAAACTGAAGAAATTCATTGCAAAAGGAAAACAATTACACAGATAATGGCTTAGAGAGATTTAGGAAGAACGATATAGATGACCTTTCTACTAAAAGCGCTGTTTCTTACAGGCAACCTTTAGGTAGAGAAACCCGTAAAAGAGCATTAAATTCCACAATAACTTGCGGAAAGGAGAGGGTTGAAGCGATAAAAAATTAGCTTTACAAACCCCTGCTTATGAGTCTGTAATTTGTGCAATAAATAAAGTGTTGTAATGTGAGTGGTATTGATTGCGTATCAAATAAGAAGAATCTTATTACCTCAATCAGGTATACATTTAGTTTGCATAAAAAAGTAATATCCTATAAATAACTTTATTTAATAAGCAATAAATAATTTGAATTTTTTTTTGACGTCAAAAGAAACTCTGTTTTAGTTTCAAATGTATGGCTGTTTTGGTGAGTTCTCTCTATCTAATACTATTTTACTACTTTTGCATTTTTAAAATAAGTGGTAGGATAAGGACGTTGCCATAACACATAAGCGGGTCGGCACTGTTGGTTTAGCGAACCCGAAGCATTCCCTAGGCAAGTTTTACCACCCGGCTGTGCCGATTAATGCAGACCCGTGTATGTGTGTAACCACCCTAAATACTACAAAAGAGGTAAATAAACAAAACGAATAACAACTTAAGGTTCAAAGAATAGCAAGATATTTTCTGGGGTCGGAGCCGTGCAGTTGCCGTGCTGTGATAATGTGCTATTAGCTTAACAATGATACATCTACATATTAAAATACCTGCTGTTAGCTGTCAGAGACTTCAAAATAATAATAGGAAGGTGTCATACACTAGTAGTCATCTGACATCAGTGTTTTGTGATAGTGTACAAGCTTTGCCAAGTAGTATAACCCGTCTTTTGTCGCTGCGAAATGTCATGATAATTATCAGTGTTGACATTATGTCCATACAATAATATGTCAAATTGACACAAAGAGCTAGGCTAGGCCATGAAATGCATAAATTAACAGTCTTATAGCCATGGTCAAAAAAGTGGCACGCTAAGCTTTGTAGGTACTGTAGGCCTAGCACAAACCGCTAAAGTATTGGTAACCGAGAAGTAAACGTTACTTTTTTCTTAAAGACAGGACAGGACAGGAGACAAGAGGACAGAAAGATTTCATTACACACATGTTATAAGGTCACAATCCATCGACAATTTATACAATCGCGAGATCGATTGTGAAGTAAAGATGTTTAAAATAATACGGTGACCACCTCCGCTCAAATAGTGTCACATGTCAAAAAAAAAATATTTTTTTTTTTTATTCCATCATTACGTTTGCCAAACATCAAAATGTTATCTCAAATAGTGGCACATTATTTTAATTTTTTTTGACATGTGACACTATTTGAGCGGAGGTGCGAATATGTCCAACCCTAAACAAACATATGTGACCACATTCAACACACAAATGTGTACTGTGTGGGTATAGAACCTGACGAACTTGACGTCTGGTGTAGTAGCCAATAGAACCGATAAGAAACAACTACAACAAAACTTCTAGTTTAGGCTCCAAGGTTTTGGCCTGAAGCCAAGACCAAATGTCTTTTTCTGGTTTTCCTATATATATTCAAAAGATGCTAAAAAATAACAGAAAAAAAAACATTGCTATTTGCTGTCGTAAAGGATCCAAAGAGAACCCACTTGTAAAAGAAAATCAGATTCTTAACAACTACTTTGATGCAAGAGGAGAAATGAAATGTTTTAATTATTTTGAAATTTCGATATATTGTCGTGTTTTGGTTTTCAATAAATAATTTTTCGGCAAGGTAATCAAGATGGACTACCGAAATTCAGTTTACCAACCATAGTTGGCACCATGACCACTGTAAGCGACGTGGGAGACTACAGGGCTGGCAGCGGCATACGTAGAGTACGCGGGGGCGGAGTACGCAGAGTATGCTGGAGCGGAGTATGCAGAGTAGGCAGGGGCGGAGTACGCTGCGTACGCAGGGGCAGCGGCGTATGCGGCAACGGGGGCGGCGTAGGCCTTAGCAACAACAGGGGCAGCAGCGTAAGTAGCCACTGGGGAGCCGTGAGTTTGGTGGGTCGAGTACGAAGATACAGAAGACACAGCAGGGGAGATGGTTTTAGTCACGACGGCTGGAGCGGCGTAGGCAGCTACTGGGGCGGCGTAAGCAGCTACTGGGGCAGCAGCGTAAGAGGCTACGGGGGCAGCGATGGCGTGGCTGCTGTATGCCACGGGGGATGCTCCGAGGTAACCAGCACGGGCAAAGCCCACGGCGCAGAGAGCGATGATCAGCTGTGAATTAATACGACCCGTTAAAGTTTGTACATTATAGACTATACAATCATGATATTTATTTCTCTTAACCACAAAAGTTAGATGACTCTATTGCCATAGCTAGGTTTCCTATCAAAGTGGGGTGGAGCATAACGAGTAGAGACGTAAGAAAAAAAAATTAATTGTTTAGAAAACGTTACAGAAGTATTGAATTACAATTTGACCTACATTGTAGAATTTGTGTTCTAATTAACCAATCAACAACCGAATTTAACAAGTCCTTAACATACAGACATCTGTATCTTAAGGACTTGTTAAATTCACTAAATGTTTGTTTTCTCTTTATAATAATGCCTTATAATTTGCAAACACACCTTAGCGTACATGTTGATGCTTCTAAGTTTGATAACTGAATATTTTTTGCAAGACCCGCCCCGGTTTATATATCAAACATGTTTCCGGCCAGTCCGTTCTATAGGTCGGATTTAATTACATTTAAATGTTAGTAGGGGTGGACTGGTTGGTTAATGCATTACTTTTATAATTAGAAAATACAATCCGCTGTCGGTCTGTATAAATAAATAATATCCTTTATTGCACATTAACATTAAAAACTTAGTTGAGAAATACATTGACAGTAAGGCACAATTTAGGCGGCCTTATCGCTATAGTAGCGATCTCTTCCAGGCAACCTACGGGTAGAGAAAAAATAAATAAAGAAGGGGTAAATGTGCATAATTACATTACAGAAATAAATAAATAAATCTAAATACTTCGGACAAACAAAACACATGTATACACTTACAGAAAACACAGAGAATACACAGCACAAGCAGATGCACCAAAGTTCGAGTAGTTAGGTTAGTGGAAGAGGATATTTTTTTTTCAAATCAAAGCGCGAGTTAGTGTGCCTTAACCCTTGCTTTGAAAATATTGAGAGATGGAGACTCCCTAATGGAGAGGGATTAGGAATTCCACAGTCGGACAGATTGTACAGTTAGGGGTTTGTGTGTAGGAGTGTGATGAGTGGACAGGGAATTTAAGACGAAGTGTTTTTGATGATCGCAGTTGTTTTCCCGGTGCCGGTTTCAAGAAATGGAACCGCTATTTGATGTATATAATTTTTTTGTGTTTTAAAAAGAATTAACTTAACTAATCTAACAAAGTCAATTTGGCCCTGACTCTACTCTACAGAGTTATATGGTATTTGTATATAGTATAAGGTTTGCAAGTACCACGGTTATTTACCAACATTTTTCGTGTAGTAAAATTCTTCAGTTAACAATATGGTGGTTGGCCACGAATGAATAAATATTGCATGCTTTAAATTGTGAACAAATAGGACCATCCACACCACACATTCAAACTTTCGCATTTATAATTTTAGTATGATTAACAAAGTTCCGATACAACAAGCTTTGTTGATTTTGGAGCTAAGTAAGCTAAGTGCGAAGAACAAAACTGTATAGCGTTTGCATCGCTGCTTAACATTGCAGTACGTCTCAAAGTTGCAAATACTTCTGTAGAGTTCTTCTATCCCATAAATATTTGCGAGGTGGCAGTTTTAAGGTACAACTCTACAAGAAGGACCGCAGACGATTGCAAGCGACACACTTTTGTTCCCAAGCGCGGAGATGCAGTTGCCACGCTTGGAATCACTTTCAAAGAGATTATAGAAACCAGTGTCGCTTTCAGATTGCGGTTGCAGTCTGCGGTCCGCCTTGGAATTGTACATACCTTAACTGGGAATTCCAAAAAACGTCCAAGAGTAAGTATTTCGTCACTCCATCGCTTCTTAAGGCCAAAACACACAGCGGGCGCGACCCGGCGTGACGCGACGGTAGCGCGATGTTGACCAGTTGTAATGTACCAAGCAGTATGGCAGCAGCCACACAGAGCCGTCGCGACCACAGAGCGACGTGACGTTGCGTAGGCGCGGTGCAGCGTGACGCGACCGCTTTTGTTAGTGTTGCCAAGATAGTGTATTTTACACTAAATCTCAGGGTTTTGACTTACTTAGCTTCCTGTCCGCCGTCGCGTCGCGCTGCGTTCGCGTCGCGCCGCGTCGGCTGTGTGGCTTGACCTGCACCAGTCAGAATCTGGACCACTAACAATAAAAAGTAATGAAGACACTTTAAAACAGGTATTTAGTAACTTCAAAAATGGAATGCAATCAATTTTATTATTGTATTGTATAACTTTAATTAGCTGAAAACACACTTTGGCGAACGTTTCGATGCTTATTAGTTTATTAAAGATAGACTCACCTTTTTTTCAGTAGGCCAACGGTAATGGTATAATATTACCGTGGTAGGTCATTCATCCTATTGAGGTGAGTCATTTATTTTGCTAAGGTGAGTTCTTGGACACATAAACGCAATTTGCATCCACATAAAACTTTTAATTGTTTGATATATTCATGAATTATTTGGAGAATCTACTCAGTTCAACGCTGGATTGATATTCCTCCTCGCGGACTATATAGGTATTTTTTTTAAATATATTTTTCTTTTAAAAGGTTTCAAAATTTTAGCAAAATCAAACGTTTTTTTGTAATATTCTTAACCTTTATCTTATGCCTGTTTCCTCGAGTTATTCTAAGATAATGCTGAGCATTATCTAATATCTTTGATTTTGCTAAAATTTTGAAACCTTTTAAAAGAAAAATCTGTCTTTTTTTTAACGTCCTTACGATTGTACAATAATGCTACCACAATGAATTTCTTTATACAATCTGAAAGGGCAGATATAGCAGTTTCTGTGTCCTAAAAATTTCTACGTTGGTATCAATATTTTAATTTTTACAGCCTCCCCAATAGCTATACTTTGTATGAAAATGCTTGAGATATCCCTAGACACTTTTGATGTGTGTATGTGTGAGTGTGAGGCCTCCCCCAAACAATGACCCCCTTATTCATAAAAACGATTGCAACGCTAAAGCATCGTTAAAGCAATTGACGTGTTTTGTCACAACAGCAACAAGAATGACAGTGACAAAGCGATACAAAAGTTAAAGTGCCCGATGTGTCCAAACAGCTGCACACGGGATGATTTGATGAGCGCAAGTAAAGATGCCATGAAGATGTGGAGTATGACACAATGCACCTCGTCGTTGAGGTCATAGAGGTGAGGCCCGTGCCCAGCAGACCGCTATTGTCTTCTACTGTTCGGTTTCGAAGACGTTTTCTGCCCAGCAAATTTAAATTGTAGGTAAAACCCCTACCTGTCGAGGTTTTCTTGATGACAAGGAGGTTCTCAAAAGAGTCCCGACTGCTCGACACAAAGGAGGGTAATGTGTTTATCAGTCTATGTAGGTGCTTTTTAAGGTAAGGTTATTTTTTAAGGTAAAGTTTAGATGCGTTTTCATCAATCTCTTTGCAAGGATGATCACGAGTATCCCCCACAACTTCTTACAGGGAAAATAAGAATTTTCCCTGTAAGAAGAAAAGACACGCTGGAAGTAGCTCGGAATGATAGGTGATGTGAGTTATTTTTTACCTGTTACCAACCATACAACTTTGTTAACCTTTGTAACGTGATAAGAAGTGATCACATTAGACAATCGCCCAATTTGGACCGTCCATGGACAATCACAACAACGCAATTGTAACGAGATGCATTGCTTACCCTAAAAAAAGGGAAAACGCTGCCTTGTTAGTGTAGTTTGTAGTGTAATGTTATTTAAAGTGAAATAACTTGGTATATGATGATAAAACAGAAAAAAACTTAAGCTTTACTTGTTTATTCAATCTGTCCCAACTACGCTCGCTCAAAGTTCGTAAGAGAATTTAATTTAATAAGTAACTGTAACAGTTTCAGGACCACCTCCGCTCTGAATTCATTCATTTTAAAATTATGATGAAACGGAATCGAGAGCCTACTTAGAGTTTGTATCACTTTTAAGCAGATCAATAAAGGCAAGTAATTTTCTAGTTCTTGATTTGTAGCTTATTGAAGATTGACGCTTAGTTATATGTATGTTTTTTTTTAATAAAATATATCCGTCCGTTTTAGATTGCATAAGTGCATACGAGTTCACCTAGTCAATCAGGTCACTATCATTATTTTGTGAATAATGCTTATTTTAGGTTTATTTAGGTGTCTATGATAAATGACTTAAAAACATTATATTTAAATTTAGCGTTTTATTTACATTGCCTTATTCTTTCTATTTGGTTATTTATTTACAGGTGGACTAGATTCAGTTTACCAACCATAGTTGGCACCGTGACCGCTGTAAGCGACGTGGGAGACCACGGGGGCGGCAGCGGCGTATGTAGCGGCAATGGGAGCGGCGTAGGCCTTAGCGACCACGGGGGCGGAGTACGCGGCTACAGCGGGCGCGGAGTAGGTAGAGTATGCGGGGGCAGAGTACGCGGTGGAGTAGGCAGGGGCGGAGTACGCGGCGTACGCGGGGGCAGCGGCGTAAGTGGCGTAGGCGGGGGCGGCGTAAGCCTTAGCAACCACAGGGGCGGCGGCGTATGTAGCCACGGGAGAGCCATGAGTCTGGTGGGTAGAGTAAGATGACACGGAAGAGACGGCGGGGGTGATGGTCTTGGTCACGACAGGAGCGGAGTACGCAGCGACGACTGGGGCAGCGTAGGACTTAGCGACCACGGGGGCAGCGGCGTAGTGAGCCACGGGGGCGGCAGCGTAGTGAGCCACGGGAGCAGCGGCGTAGTGAGCCACGGGAGAGGCGTGGGTCTGGTGGGTCGAGTAGGAAGATACGGAAGACACTGCTGGGCTGATGGTCTTGGTGACCACAGCTGGGGCGGCGTACGCGGCCACAGCGGGGGCAGCGTAGGCGTGGCTGCTGTAGGCTACTGGAGCCTCGTAGAGACCACCAGCACGGGCGAGGCCCACGGCGCAGAGAGCGATGATCAGCTGTGGAATCAAAGATTTATATCAGTCTCCAAGCACGTAAAAAGATTAGCTTTTTATACCTATTCAGGTCCTCATTTTTACAACTTTTAACACTTTTTAAATCACATTTAAAACCCTAAAAATATTCTGAAATAGCGCTCTATTTCAGTTGTTAAATATCACATCAAAGAACTGCAATCCGTAACGTCATTCCAAGATACACACCTTGGCGTACATGTTGGTGCTGCTAAGGTTGGTAACAGAATAATTTCGTCAAGTGCCGCGCGGTTTTTATATCGCATAGATGCCGCACCGTCTGGCCATTTCACCTTCAGTGGCTAGCACTCGTACTTTCAATGGTCAAGATCTTTCAGTACAATTGTAACGGTAACGATGTGTAGATTCCGAGCCGCGCCTATTTCTTTGCAAATCATGACAAATCGTTTGGCGGCACAAGACAAGTTTGGCGTTTTCATTTATAACTAGTGGCCGCCCGTGACTTCGTCCGCGTGGATTTAGGTTAATAAATTGTAGCCTTAGTGCTATCCAGATGCATAAGCTATATTATTAAACAATAACATTTAAATCCATCCAGTACTTTAAACGTGAAAGAGCAACACGGCACATCCACACATACAGACAGACGTCTTTAAACCTATACAGACATTCACATTTATAATATTAAAAACTTAAATATTTCTGAGAGGTTCATGTGAGGTTCATAATGATTTCGTGGCGTTGTAAAAATTTATTGATTTGCATTTCGCACAAACTTGCTGCATTTCATAAAGTTGTTGTTTACGTTTAGTGCCAAGTAAAACTTTTATTTGTATTCGATTTACGTTGTAAATTCAACTGTTTTTACTTATTGTTTACAATTAGTAGAAGTAGAAAGCACAGGAAAGCTCAAGGTCACCACACGTGCAATGGAGAGGGCTATGCTCGGCATTTCGCTACGAGCTTTAATCCGTACGAGGAAATCCGTAGAAAAACTAAGTTCACCGACATAGCCCAGCGGATCAGCTGGCTGTAGTGGCAGTAAATGGGGCACATAACGCGAAAATCTGATAGCCATTCTTCTAGTTCTTGAATGGAGACCATTTGACGCCTAGCGCAGCGTGTAATGCTCACCCGCATGGTGGGCGAACGTCACACCAGAGGGAAAGAATTTCAGTGGATGCAGGCCGTTTACAACTGGAAGCAGCTCTTTAAATATCTGCGCCCTATTTGCAGCAGTAGATGTCAAACGGATGTTGATGATAATTATAAAGACCAACATTTACTTTGAACCGCTAAATTTAATATTGAAAAGATCTTCGAATGCGTATTTCTGCCTAACGAGAAATTATAGAAAACGTCAATAAAGCTGATTACTTGAAATAAAGCAACGCTTTCGCCACTATTTTTTTTTCAAATATCTTACAAATATAGAACATTAACATCGGTGGTCATTGTGAATGTTTGCGAGCATCCTTGATGGGGATTGAACCAAGGAATTTTGTCATTGACCTCTAGGCCATCAAATTGAGCACCGTTGAATGTCCGGTCAGCATTGTTTAGGCAGTGTGATACATGATTGTTTTCATAAGATGCGCTATAAACACTTTAAACACTTCAAACGACAGACTAAATTCCAAGAAGCTAATAACGTAGGTACCTAATTTATATTATTGGCGACCACGTTTGCGGGATCAAAGTAGGTTGGGTCAGCGCTCAAATCTAACTTTTTCGTATTTTTCACATTTTCTCGGGTGGGGTGGAGGCAGGTTAGGATACCGCTCAGACCTAACGTTCTTGTATTTCTCACATCAACTCGGATGGACGTAGGCTAGGTTACGGTTCAAACCAAACTTTTTTGTATTTTTCACATCAGCCGTGCTATTCCGGCGTTGCACATCGGACATCACTTCACTTCTCGGTGCTTCACGCTTACCTCAATTATCAATACGCTTTACTTTGAATTAGTATTTTCCCTCATTTTGTATGTAAATAATTTTAAAATGTTATTTGTCTTGTCCTTTTTTTCAAACGACCACAGTTGCAAAGAAATTGAATTTTAAAATTCACTCACACGAGCGAAGGGAGTTTTGGCGTCCGCCGGAATAGCATAGCAGCTCGCATGGAAGAAGGTTAGGTTCCCGCTTAAACCTAACTGTTTTGTTTTTTTCACTTCAACTCAGGTTACCGCTTGAACCCATTTTTTTTCATATCAGAAACGTAAGGGCCTTAGATTATTAGGTAACAGCTTAAACCCGACTTTTACCTTTTTTTAAATACTCTTTTTTAACGTTAGCTTTCATGGAAGTTACCGCTCAAACCCAAACTTTTTGTTTTTTCAACATTAACTCGCATGGAAGTAGGCTGGGTTACCACACAAACCTGTTTTCCCATTTCCGTCCTACGTAATACAATGATATACACTGAGCTGAGCTTTCCAAGAAGGAACAGATAAAATGTATCTGATATTGTCCTATAATATTTTATGCGTTTGATTAACCTTAAGTTCGTTTAAACTTAGGGTATCTCCTCTCGTCGAAAATGACTGACGGTCTTATCATTCAGGTGTCAAGCGAGCACGAGTATCACCAAAAAGGTTTTTCCTATTTTATTCTTGTGATCATCAAAGACTTTCTAGGCAAACGTGTTTCATCATCAACCACATAGCCGCTTAGCAACAAGTAATATCCGATCAAGTTCTAAATAAAAAAAATCCTCAAGTAAACTTCTTCCTAAGTATTCTAGTGATTCTCAAGGTGCTCTCTCACCGGGATCATTCGCTTGTAATGTACCCTTACAGATTCGAGCATTACATCAGTGAGGGAGGAGAACCTAGCATTGCAATGCGCAGCTTCTATGTTACAATGTGTAAATCTTGATACAACTTGTAACATCAATCAACTAAATCAATAGTGAATGCTCGAAATTTAAATCTAAATGTACTAAATGTTACTATAAACACGATTGCTCGTTAGTCAAGAAGGTAGTATTTTGTAATGTAAGGCTCAAAGTCGAATCTATAATGATACATTACACGCGAACGCGACAAGGGGGAAAAAAGGCGCTTATCATCAGGCGGCCTATGTGTTTGTTTTCATAGATATATCGGCTCATAGATATTATTTAAAAAAATTATATAAGTAATCGGGTTTACCACACACAACAGTGTTGATTTTATATCTGTATTTAGTTAATAATACGATTCTAAAAGCTACTTACTGTCACTAAAGCAGTTTGGTGATAAGGCTCTTTGTCGACCCTAATACACTAGATGACGAAACAAAATAAGTAAAAGAAATTCATTATAATTTTCAAACAGTTTATTTACATTTCTTTAATTTTTCTAATTGTTTATAAGGGTGGACTAGATTCAGTTTACCAACCATAGTTGGCACCGTGACCGCTGTAAGCGACGTGGGAGACCACGGGGGCGGCAGCGGCGTATGTAGCGGCGATGGGAGCGGCGTAGGCCTTAGCGACCACGGGGGCGGAGTACGCGGCTACAGCCGGAGCGGAGTAGGTAGAGTATGCGGGGGCAGAGTACGCGGTGGAGTAGGCAGGGGCGGAGTACGCGGCGTACGCGGGGGCAGCGGCGTAAGTGGCGTAGGCGGGGGCGGCGTAAGCCTTAGCAACCACGGGGGCGGCGGCGTATGTAGCCACGGGAGAGCCATGAGTCTGGTGGGTAGAGTAAGATGACACGGAAGAGACGGCGGGGGTGATGGTCTTGGTCACGACAGGAGCGGAGTACGCAGCGACGACTGGGGCAGCGTAGGACTTAGCGACCACGGGGGCAGCGGCGTAGTGAGCCACGGGGGCGGCAGCGTAGTGAGCCACGGGAGCAGCGGCGTAGTGAGCCACGGGAGAGGCGTGGGTCTGGTGGGTCGAGTAGGAAGAGACGGAGGACACTGCTGGGCTGATGGTCTTGGTGACCACAGCTGGGGCGGCGTACGCGGCCACAGCCGGGGCAGCGTAGGCGTGGCTGCTGTAGGCTACTGGAGCCTCGTAGAGACCACCAGCACGGGCGAGGCCCACGGCGCAGAAAGCGATGATCAGCTGTGAAACAAAAGATAGATTTTTAGTCTAGAGCAATGTGGAATAATACATTTTTAATCCTTGGAAAGGTTTTATATTATGAATTAGCTTTTAAAAACATATCACAAACGATTTGAAAATCGTAATCACACTGAGAACTTCAAAGTTCTTTATTAGTTTATTATCACGTAAAATAACTGCAATCCGAATCCAAGACACACACCTTGGCGTACATGTTGGTGCTGCTAAGGTTGGTAACTGAATAATTTCGCTAAGTACCGCGCGGTTTTTATACCGTATAGATCCCGCGCCGAATGTCCATTTCACTTTCATTGACTAAGACTGTTCAATGATCTTTCAATGCAATTGTAGCATTAACGACGAGTAGATCAACAAGGCTTTATGTGTGAGCGATGTTTTTTCATAGGAGATGACAATAACAATAATGTTGTACTTACTTAACATAGGCACGATCATAGTTTTACGTCAACACGTTGTTAATTAATTTAAGGTTACGTTTAGTATCTTCTCAACTATAGTAGTACAAATACAAATACAAAATAATTTATTTCTTTCCAAAAAACTTACATAATATATGAGTAAAAAACGGAGCCTCCTTTTAAGCATGAAAATTGCCTGTACCAGGAAACAACGCTCTGAATAACTAAGTAGTAGATATTATAAACTTAAATTTACTACATTTAAAATACTTAAGAAAGGAAAATAATAGTTTTAAGTTGACGCGAGCGCGCGTGCTTGTGTGGTTGTGTGTGTGTGTGTGTGTGTGTGTGTGTGTGTGTGTGTGTGTTTGTGTGCGTGTGTGTTTGGATGTGTATGTGTTTTTGTGGGAGTGTATATGTATGATTGTTAGTGTGTATGCGTAGGTGCCTTAGAGGGCGCAAGATGAGTGTTAGTGCAAATGGATGAATGTTCGTATATATATATTGTTGTAATGTATCCTATATCCACCCTATGCTTTGATTACCTCCTCTATTTTATTGTAGTCTAATTCTTGTAACCAATTTCTCGTTAGGGATTTACACTCAGAAAAGGTTTTCTTAAAAATATCTAGTTCTTTGTTAATTTTATTATATATTTTTGACGAACGGATAGTAGTAGTCTGGCTAACTAAACATCCTGGTGAGCAGGTAACCAGAGTTATTTTAGAACCCCAAGTACCTACCCGTCCCTTACAACCCAAGTGAATTCATGCATTTTATAAAAATAATGTTTCTTAGAATAATTATTATTTACTGTACATCTTATTGTGATTAGATAATTAGAAAGAGGGCTTCCGAGCCTAAAGCCTTGAAGGTTATTTTTAAATATTACCTCTACATCCAAACTGTAACTTATTTTTGAAATTAATAAAGTTATAAACAGGTATACTTTATGACCCTCGAATTAAAATCATAAACAAATTATTCCAATATGGATATTGGTGGCGAACACTCACTTGGTAAGGTTCACCTATCCTACCTACGTAAGCTGAGTTAATAACTTCTGTACTTTATTGTTTGACATTATTGTTCACTTGAACTTTTATTTATCTGAACGCAATAATGTGTCGACGTAAATAGCACATTAATCACAGTAGAACACAGTAGTCTCTGCTTCTAGGAAATCATTACTCATTTTTAGTTTTTTGCAACAGATAAGACAGCTTTGAGCAACGCAGGAAAAGCATGAACAAAAGGAAATTGTGGAAAAATTAAACAATTACCTAGGTACTTGTACTAAAGTTTGAAGCATTGGTCTTATTTTTTGTCAATTGTGTATACCCCGAATTCACAAGCGCAAATCAACGTCGAGCATCCCTCAGAAGTGTAGCTGTCCCTTTTAGATTGAAATTTAACGAGACAGCATGAACCTGAGCGCGTGCTTAGCGTTGAATGAGGTTTTGGAATTTAGGGGTATAGCTTCTAGAACAATTAAAGGAATAGAAATAGGATCTTTCATGTTTTATGCTCGCGCGGATTCGAACCCAAAGCAATCGAGCCGACCAAGGCATTTTTAGAAAGGGTGCGTCGTCCTTTGTCGGCCTTTAAAACTTCATTAAATTTTCATTCATTAAATTCAATCTGTCACTAGGATTCAAAACAACAAATGCGGATATCCGCGTAAATTCAATATATCAACCGGCGATAATGAACTATGACGCACCAGTTTCAAGAATTGGCCTTCCTGATTTTGAAATTGAAACTTCCTGGCCTTATTAAATTATTTTTTTTTATACTACGACGGTGGCAAACAAGCATGCGGGCCGCCTGATGGTGAGCAGCTACCGCAGCCTATGGACACGTGCAACACCAGGGGCGTTACTCGTGCGTTGCCGACCCTGCAAGAACCTTTTCAAACCCCTCTTGAAGAACTCCATGCTATAGCTCATCGGGAAAACCTCGGCAGGGAGTTCGTTCCACAATTTAAGTGTCCTGGGAAGGAAGCATCTCAGGAACCGAGCTGTACGAGACCATGGCGGCTCCAGAGTATGTGGATGAACACCCTGACGATGGCGGGCGGTGCGATGGTAGAAAGTAGCCGTGGGCATCATATCAAACAGCTCTTCAGAACAAAACCCGTTATACAAGCGGTAGAAAACGCAAAGCGAGGAGAAGTCTCTCCTCAAACTTAGCGGTTCCAGGTCGCGGGTGAGCTTGGGATCGTCGACAATCCTAATAGCACGCCTCTGCACCGAGTCAAAAGGACTCAGTTGGTATCCAGGCGCTCCTGCCCATAGATGAAATAAATTAATAAAAATATAAATTCATTAGTACTCTATGTTTCTGAAATAGCTATGGAATTATGTACCAAAAATGAGACAAACAACCCGGTAATTAAGTAAGTAAGTAAATATTCTATATTGCACACTAAAACAACTACAATGTTTACAGGCCAGTAGATCAAATCAAAAGGTGAATGTAAAACTTGAGCTTTTTTGTCGCTAAAAAGCGCTCTCATCCAAACAACCCATTTCAATTTCAGCATTGAAGTACCTCGTGTATTCTTTAGTTTTGAGTCAAGATTATAGGTAACAGTGGTTTAGTGTTTTTATAATTATTGATACTTACATTAAAATTCATGCGAAACCACCTATCCTTGTTCAATGCAGGCCTTCAATCAAACGCACTAGCTAGTCGTCTATTTGTGGCGCAAATCATTTCAATAGGAATCCTTATAAACACGTTGAAAAGGGCTCATTTGACTTTGTGCACGCCCTTAGCTCCAATAATCCAAAGGATTCCATCTAGGTACTCATGACTCGATGACGGCACATTAATGATGATGGCAAGGGACTCTTACAAATTGGTCTCCGCCTTCAAAGCATGCAGTCACTTCAGGTCTATAGAGACTTATCGAGACGGAATGAGTTTGAGGGCATGCTCAACTCTGATTGACGTTTGTAAATTCAAGGGTTAGCCTAAGGACAGTTTTTTTTCTAAATTTATACTGCTTATAAAATAAGTAAACTTGTCAATTGTTTAAAATGCAACATTTCTGCCGCCTTCACTATTTAACGATTTTGACTGAATAATTCATTTAAGTTACGACTATTTTGACGGAGGTAATAAACTTTTTATTATGACTTATTTTTAGAAGGTCAAGGGAGTCATTAACGAAATTTTTAGGATATCTGTATTAGAACAAGGTTCGACAATGCAATCGCATTTCTAGACCTTGCGCACATACCTACCACTTATGACAGCGTAATGACATCAAAGCCAAGGTTGTGAGCAATTCGAGAAGGAATCGGTCATCAAAATAAATTATACGATATTATAACTTAAAATAATTATATAGGGTGAGTTTGCAAGGTGTGCACAATTTTCAAAATAAGCTATTTGGAATCATAATGAAATTAGGTCATTACCGTGATTAAATTAACAAATGAAAATTGTCTTCATGTCTGGTTTAGTACACTGATTGTTGCCGTCATGGTGAACGGAACATTCAGAAGCCCATATTTCGCCGAGGGAATTCGAACGTGGTAAGGAGCGAGCCTACCGCCGTTATCCGGCTTGTTTGGGTTTCTAAACGGTGTTTTCCATCAACGGAGAGTTAGCCGCAAATTGTAGAATGAACACAATGTAGTTATGTTCCGGCCAGACTTGATCTCGGGACCACCGGGTTTCGAGCCAGAGTCTTTAACAACTAGGCCAGGACGCTCTCGGTACATCTTTTTCAAAAAGTAGCCAAATCCTTAGCAACTTTGCCTGTTCATTCAACTTTCAACTTTTCTTGGCCTTCTTACTAGAAGGATTAGAACTTCTGCCCAGCGAATTACGTTGGATGATCAAATGGCAAACACATCTCACACGTATATAGTGTGTGTACAATTCACGCAATGTCATGATATAGGTATGATATTGGGATAGATGCTACTTGCATATTCACTGCAAAACTACTTACACAGCAAGAGGGCAATCCGGCTGACATCACTTTACATCTCGGTGCTTAACGCTTACTTCAATCATCAATACGCTTCACTTTGAATTAGTACTTTCCCTTAGGTTGTACTTAAATATTTTAAAAAAAAATTGGCTTAGTTATTTTCTCTCAAACGACCTACGGTGGCTAAGAAATTGAATTTTTAAGATAATTCACCACGAGCGAAGTGAGTTTTGGTGCCAACCGGAATACCATAGCAAAGCCTACTCTTCCCGACTCTTAGTAACTCATTAATTAAAAAGGTGTCTCTTTGAAATCTTAATTACTGACTGCAGTGATCAAAAACCGATTGCGATAATCAGCAACCCTTTGGGGTTGTTCAGGTACATACCTCACTTTTCAGACAATGTTTGTATAGTAGTCAGTCTTATCGCTATTAAGCGATATCATCCAGACAACCTTCGGTAAAGGACTAAATACGTCAGTATGTTTCCCTAGCACTTGTGGAACACCCTTTTGTGTTACTTAACCTTCTATGGATACAACACAATATCTACTGACTACTGAATTACCTATGTTATTCATTTTTGAATGTCCACTGATTTTCGCGAACAAAATGAATAGTCACATTTATAAGTGAATAGGTACATTGACCCTAAACTCAACATTTCTTTTGTAAAGTCAGTCTGTTTCAACCACTGCGACTATTCTCAAATAGGTAGTAGGTATACTATTCTATAATGGTGATAGTTGAAAATACTACATTTGTTTTTATACACAAAAGTAGGTAACCATTTACCTGGTTGTTTAATGAGTAGAAGTGATACTTGAGTTTAACTTCGATTAGATCTATAACAAATTTTATAAATAATTTGGGAAATAGGTAGTATTGCTCGTTTGATACTAAAAAGCAACACATAATTATTAGGATGAAGAAAGACTACTTACTCTTCGGAATACTTACTTTAGTTAGCGTGAATCCATTTCTTATTAGAATAAGTATTTTGATTGGTTTTGTAGTTTATAGGTAGAGAAATTATGAAACTATGTAATAGGGTATGGCAAGTCGTTTTATTTTTATTCTATTTACAGTTATCAGGTACTAGGTAGATTCAGTTTACCAACCATAGTTGGCGCCGTGTCCGCTGTATGTGACATGGGATACAACGGGAGCGGCGGAGTACGACACAGCTGACTTGATGACGGGCGCGGCGGCGGCGTAAGTGGCGACGGGAGCAGCGGCGTAAGTTGCGGCGATGGGGGCGGCGTAGCTCTTGGCGATCACGGGAGCGGAGTAAGAGGTGTAGGCGGGGGCGGAGTACGCGGCGTAGGCGGGCGCGGCGTAGGCCTTAGCGACCACGGGGACAGCGGCGTAGGCGACCTGGGAGCCGTGGCTCTGGTGGGTCGAGTAAGAAGACACGGAGGACACAGCAGGGCTGATGGTCTTGGTCACCACAGCTGGGGCGGAGTAGGCAGCCACAGCGGGGGCAGCGTACGCGGTGTATGCGGGGGCGGCGTAGGCCTTAGCTACGACGGGGGCAGCGGCGTAGGTCGCCACGGGAGAGCCGTGAGAGGTGGAGCTGGAGTAAGAGGAGTAGGAAGAGACGGCGGGAGAGATGGTCTTAGTGACGACAGCAGGGGCGGCGTAGGCAGCCACGGCGGGGGCGGCGTAGCTCTTGGCGATCACGGGAGCGGAGTATGAGGTGTAGGCGGGGGCGGAGTACGCAGCGTACGCGGGTGCGGCGTATGCCTTAGCGACAACTGGGGCAGCGGCGTAGTGAGCCACGGGGGCAGCGGCGTAGTGAGCCACGGGAGAGGCGTGGGTCTGGTGGGTCGAGTAGGAAGAGACGGAGGACACTGCTGGGCTGATGCTCTTGGTGACCACAGCTGGGGCGGCGTACGCGGCCACAGCCGGGGCAGCGTAGGCGTGGCTGCTGTAGGCTACTGGAGCCTCGTAGAGACCACCAGCACGGGCGAGGCCCACGGCGCAGAGAGCGATGATCAGCTAAAATACAAAAAGAAACAAGTTAAGTATGTACTTCTTGAACTATGGATATATAGACTGATATTATTTAATTATAATAAATGCAAGTAAATATGAATACTTGAACAAACAACAGACACTGATGTTGTTACATAATTGTTTGTGTCGAGTGGGAATCGAACCCGCAACCTATGACTGTATGCAGAACCTCTCCCTATTGCGCAAATGGGTCAGCTAAAACCGTCATTTTCTTTCCTTTACATTTAGAGCTGAATAAACTAAGTGACACTTGAATTCTTATGCTACTCATGATCTCCGGATAGTTGACGAATCGATGCTTTAGTTATAAACATAATTGAGAACACACCTTGGCGTACATGTTGATGCTGCTAAGGTTGGTAACTGAATAATTTTGGCAAGTACTGCTCCGTTTTTATATGGTACACTCGTATGTTGTCCAGCAATTTCGCTTTCATTGCCAAGGCGAGCGACTCAGCCTACGCCTCTGACTCAGAGACAGCCTTTCGATTTCGTTCGTTCCGTTTGCTCTTGCGCACAAGCAGAGCAAGCTATAGGGCACATAGGCCTTGAGCATAATCAACCGGAGACCAGTTGTCGTCCATCAAATAGTCATCTAAAGGTTCCAATGGATCTTAATCTCCGCGTACTTGACGCAATTAATGTAAATCGGTTTGCGATTTGTTTTTTGGCATTGGGTGGGTAACTGTTTTTAATTGTTAGGTTTATGCATTTATTTCCGGTGTTAGATAAAAATAACATGTTATTCGCTGTGGAACAAGGATCATTCACGAACTTTAGCTAGGTGTTATTATTTAATCAATCCATAAATACTGAAATATATACTCACCAATATTTAGGAATGACATCTATGGTTGAATTGCTATAACTTCAATTAGTTTGAGATCATGATCTTGACCTTAAATAGGATGTGAAGCAATTTTTATAAATCGTTGAGGATAGCATAGCAGGATGCTACGGTTACTCATGGAACAAAAGTTATTTTACTATCCCATCCCCTCATTTCGAATCGAAAACCTGCTAAGTTGTAGAAGCTTTTTCCTGGCTTACAGTACCTAAAACAGGTACCTACTTAGACTTATCAATTTACCTAATTTTATGAGTACCTACTTAATACACACTATGGTAAAGGGATCAGATAAGCAACTATGACTAACTGGTAGATGGTATCCGCCTAGTACATAGTTAATAATTCGTTCTGAAGGCTGCGAGCCTCCTCCTACTTACGTTACCTACATAGGTTGTACTACACAAATTGACGTGAAATTATTAATAAGATAAATTATGACTACGGAATAGTCAATTGTTAGATTTGGTTGTGTTGTTCGAATTGGAAACCAAAACTATCTATTAAAATTCGGGAAATGATGTGTTCTCACATTACTTATTGAATTACTAAAAGGCTGTTGCTATTGTCTTCAAGTACATGTGTAGGTAGAGTTCTTTGTAGGGCTCTGACTAGCATTTCGCTAAGAACGGCAGTTCAGCGAGTTCTTGAACAATTTGAGAGCGCCGGTCATTCCGGAAGGTGGTTTGTGTCTGGCAAGGTAAGATAACCAATATGTACTTCAGGTCAGGCACGTAACGGTGGTTGCTATTTTACAAGCATCTCCGTGCTTGGACTGCCATCTAGAAGTGTCAGACGCCTGACCGAGAGCCTCAGGGTTGCTTGATACCATCTGGCCGTAAGGTTTATTTATTTATTCTTTATTGCACAACGTGATTGTTACAAAGGGCGGACTTAATGCCGAAAAAGGCATTCTCTACCAGTCAACCATAGGGATAAGCAGAAAAATATAGTAGGCGGTGCAGCAGTGTTTTTAAAAAAATAGTAATAATAATACGACAATATACAAAATATTCAAATAAAAACAATAAAAAAATACATTTATTAACTAGAACTTAATTTAAACTAATGATTATCATTTAGGTTCACACTTCTCTACTACTACGTACTATATAAGGGGTGGCCGATATCGAGCTTAGAGACGTGTGTAAAGGCCCTTGTTTATCAAATTGTTTGACAACGCTCCTTATAACTAGTTATGTATAAGTCTCAAATATATGGAAATAATTTCCATAGTATTTCATAAGTGGGTAGGTTGACTAGGTACTGTCTGTGATATCTCTGTACTGTGATATCTCTAAGTATACCTACGTATTTTAGAATTAAATAACTGTATCTCAAATGGCATATACATTTTTGTACGTGAGACGAAACCTTTTATCATTATTGGTGCGGCCTCCCAGCCCTACTAAGGTCGTTGACCATAAAATCTTAATATTATAAAAACAGCTGTTTCATTCATGCCGCTAAAATGCACTGGTTCCGTGGCGGATAAAATGGGCATTAAAATAAACAACTTTTTGGATTCTACTCGCAGATTTATAGGTAATTTGTTTATGGGCATTTTGTTGATATTGATTTCTCATAAAAACAAACTAGGCATCTTGTTAGGTACTTACAATTAGCTATAGCTGACCTTGGTGTGAGATCCCAGGTATGTTGCTCGCTGTGACTATACAGACTGATTTTTTCCAGTGGGTGTGGTAATCCAAAACTGTGTAAAATATTGGTAAATGCTCAAAGGAGTCTTGCACGAAAACATGTACTTGTTTTGCAGTTGATTTCGAGAAAACACAGCGCGTGTATCGCTTCTTTCGAATGCCCTGGGTTTGCAAAAGTACATAATTGGTAATATTATTTTCTAAATATAAACGAGGTCCCTAAAGGATAAAGGGGCTTAATTTATATTTGACGTCATTGACTGGTACAGAATGTTAAAAGCATTAAATATTCAAACGGTTTTTGTTTAATTAAAAATTGAATACCTACCTATTTTTTTGCTTCGTATTTCATGTTCATTTATTTAAGAGTAATATGCGGAACCCTAACATAATCAGCTGACATTTTATCAAAGCATTGCCAGCGCTCGCCAAAGCCAATCGAACCGGTCTATCTTAAATACCACAGGTACCTTCACGAGACAATTATGTATGCAAAGAGTCCCCAGATGTAATATTACGAGTACCTACTATGATGCATGATTATGAGACAACTAAAATAATAAGATCATACAGTAGTCAACTGTTATAATGACGACCGACTTGGTGTTATGGTTGAGAAGTCGGCTCTTACTACACCAAAGGCCGCGGGTTCTATTCCCACACAGTACAAACATTGGTGTGCATGAAAATGACATGTTTAAAGTACTTATAGGTTGCCCTATACCTAAAAATTTGTGGAACAAACATGGCTGCCAGGTAAAGGTCGTAGCATAGTGGTTAGTGCAGGCGCCTGGAATACGGAAGACCCTGGTTCGAGGCCCGCCTGAGCCAAGACCGAATGTTTTTTCTGGGTGTCCTATCTTTAGCAAGATGATAAATTGCTTAGCCAAACTAGACGGCTAGATGGCGCTGTGAGGAACTATGTCCAGCATCTAGTGATACATACATTATTCAGCTATTACCTGTATTTCTCTTATTCAGATTGAAATTTTGCAACACCGCATCTATTTTGGTTTTTCTTTATGTGATATTTACCTGAAGGTTATCTGGAAGTGAATGCATGCATACAGCCATCTAAATTGTAGCAAATCTTTGAAATTATTGTTTTCTAATTGGAAACAATGAAGTGTAACTTACCTTACCTATTATATTTTTCGCAGAACCAAGAAAAAAAACATTTTAGAACCTATCTACTTACCTAACTAGGTCATAAAAATTGCTAAATAGTATTTAAATGGACTGGACCTAGACTGCCGTTCTTGTAATTCTAGATCTTGATAAGTGAACAGAAGGATATGATTGCATTCGGAGCGACAAATTAAAATTGCGAAACATTATATTCATCACAAGGTCAGCTCTAATTCGATGATTTTATTACAGGCAATCATTTTTTGTGTCTTTCTTTGCACATTGTAAAGTGAACTTGAGTTCTAGTGGTTAAGACGCAAACGGTCGCACGTTCGATTCCTCGCTCGCTTCTAGCTTCAGACACAAAAAGAGGAGTTTTACTTTAGGGCATTTTTGGTAGCAGAATGTGTAAGCCTAAACCAGAATTCTTTAATAGGCCAAAGAAGCAGTATGTTTCCTTGGCCTATACCTATTTATTTTTTTGAGTATAAATTATAGTAATCCCTTGCTTCTCATAGAATGGGTTGTCTGTAAACCATTCTTCATCATACCTACGTCAGCTGAAAGGTAGAAAAGAGGTAACTATCGAGTTTCTTGTCGGAGCTGCGGAGTCTTCTCAGTAGAATTTACGTCCGAAACGAATCACATTATTATTTATTTTAATCTTTATGTTACGACTTGTATCTAGTTACTTTCGAGATACTTACATGAATTATTGTAACTCTTACCACCGAATTCGCAAACGTCAATCAACGCTATAAAGCACGCGCTCACACTCATGCTGTCCCGTATTAAGTCAATAAAACGAAAAGTGACAGCTATACATCTGAGAGATTCTCAACGTTGATTTGCGTATGTGCGTGTGCATTGGGTGAGCACCCTCTAAAAATGAATAAAAATGTTCTCACCATTTAGTTGAAGGTCTAAAACAATTGTAAATGTAATCTTGCAATTTGTAAAACGATGGAACCGAAGGTATTTAATGAAATGTCTGCTCACCCAGTTCTCACAAAGGGTCAGCTGTATCTCCGTATGTAATGACTTTACAAATACCAATAGTGTACTGAATTTCAGTAAAAATCTATTCTGACTAGGGTTTTAAAATTCAGTTTCACAAGACCCGTAATAAAAAAAATACAAATGATTTCTTGTGCTCACCCAATCCTCACGTTATTAAAAGGGCTGATATTTTAGCGAACTAGCAATTAAATGGCATTCATAATTTGTACTGTTTTAGTTGACTATGAACATGATTTTGTAAAACATAAAACAAACCACTATCACTGCTCGTTCTTGAGTACATATTTTTTTAAAGTGCTCACCCAATCCTCTTATTTTCGTAAAGTGAAAAACGTTTATACCTCTTTGTAACTAAACTTTAAAGAATAAGTTAACATGTCAAGATTTAGTCAAAAAAAATACAAAATGATCATGTCTATATGTTTTTTATATTTTTATCTAATTCAGGAGATATAAGCAATTCATTGATTGTCCGGAATTCTATAGAGTAGGGTGGGGAGTAGGGTAGGGTAGGGTGTTAACACGTTACGAAATAAAGTGACAATACAACTAAAACAGTAAAAATTATGAGTGCCATTTAATTGTTAGTTCGCTAAAATATCAGCCCTTATAATAACGTGAGGGTTGGGTGAGCACAAGAAATCATTTGTATTTTTTTTATTACGGACCTTGTGAACCTGAATTTTAAAACCCTAGTTAGAATAGGTTTTTACTAAAATTCAGTACACTATTGGTATTTGTAGTCATTACATACGGAGATACGGCTGCCCCTTTGTAAGAACTGGGTGAGCACACATTTCAATAAATACCTTTGGTTCCATCGTATTACAAATTGCAAGATTACATTTACAATTGTTTTAGACCTTCAACTAAATGGTGAGAACATTTTTATTCATTTTTAGAGGGTGCTCACCCAATGCACACGCACACGATTTGCGTTTATGACTTTGGAAGTTAGCATACTTCAATATAACATCGGTTATTTGTTACTAATTATCATTTTCGAATCTCCGGAATTCAGCATTTATAAATAATTTTGACTTATTGGCATTAAGTCCACCTTTCGTACTTTTTATTTTTGTGCAATAAAGAATACCAAAATTAAAAAATCACTACCAATTAAGTTAGTTGCGTCTTTTGATTTCACATTTCATAAACTTGATAAATAGGTAGATATTACAAAGTCATATCTCTATTACTTATATGATTGTAGGTAGGTAGATACTTGTTGTCTACTTGCGGACGCGTCGCCGGATTGACATAAATAAATTAATTTTACTGTAGCTGCCGTTCAAAACAAACTAGTGAGTGGCTGGTAATACACTCAGTGTTAAAAATAAGTCGTTTACTTCCTGAAAGTATTTTTAAGACTTGATTGGCCTGTCAGCGCAGTAAGTAGCTTACTGGATTTGGTTTTGGTTTGATCCCAGGCGCCGTTAATCAGGGTTGCCAACCATACTGTTTTCAGCAGTATTATACTGTGCGAACACATTGTTATGTAGTAAGAGTGCGAAAAGCTGTTAAAAATATGTATTTAAGACAATGAATAAATAGAATACTGTTCATTTTACTAAAATACTGTTGCCTGCATAGACCCCAGTATTTATTTCTGGTAAAAAAAAGTTGGCGACCCTATTGTTAATACGCATTTTGTTAGATTTCCATCCATTAGGAGCATTTACATGTAATGTAACTGCTTGAAAAATATGAGGCTAAGTACCTTCCTGTATACAAAAAATCTAAGTATCAGGTGTAATATGAGAATAATGTAATAAAACAATTCAAATGTTCTACTACACTGTCTTTTAATGATACGATACATCAATACTTAATTAACATCTTCTTATTACTAAAAAACTTCAAGCTTTGTAATAAATTATTACATTGTCAATTATTCAAAATAAATCTACAAAAAATAGGAAAGTATAAATGTTTACAGCGGCAAGCAGTTACCTAACATTTTAAACTTTGAGAATTTTCGTTTTTCGTTCGTAATTTTCAAATAATTTTTCACAGAAGCATTTAAAACATCAGATACAGTGAGTCCACACATGCCTTTAAATTATCGAATCAGAAAAAAAGGTTTTTTGTTCAAAAACACAGTTTTTTCTTTCCTGCCTCTTCTACAATTTCATTGTATTTAAATGTACAAAATAAACTTAAGCCAAATTCAGGTTATATAACCCCTTTTTTATCCACTAACTTATCAGGTAGGTAATTATGTTATCCAAAATTATAAGGAAAAGGTACTTAATCACAATAATTTCATACAGTTGTGCACTCACTGTGTTACATTCTTTGCAAACAAATGATAAGAATGTACTTATTTGCTATTTACCATAAGATAACTAGTTGACTCCATATAATATTTGGTAGGTTACTCAATAGGCTTTCTATAGCTTCATTCATTCAAATATAAAAAACATTGTTGTTAAAATTGTTTGTGTGAACTTGAGGAACTAGAATTATCATTGATTTTAATTTTCATAGCAACCTATATGTGGTCAACTAGCTAATTGTCGTAACTCCTAACGTTTACTACACACACCAAGAAAGTGGATCAAAATACTACATCTACCTTACAAGTATAAAACATTCAAAAATATACCTAAAACCGTGACGTCCAGTTGGCAAGGGCTACGGAGAGTCAAACTCTACGGATACAACCACGAAAATTGGTAAAATTACCGAGCAAACTCATCAAAACATTGAAAGTAGTTACTGAAACTCTGAAGGAGTTTTCTACAATTATAAAGTGATATTTTTGACACTACTGAAATTCGACTCTAGGTAACTTTGTTGACTAGAAGCATAAGCCGAAATAGGACTTTTATAGCACACTTTAAGACTAGGCTATTTTCAATAAAAAATGGATAATCAAAATAAAAATTGAGTGTTGAAAAGTACTCAAATAGGCACAACCGACAGCGAACCTTCTTATCCCTTACCTACATAAGCTCTTGCTTCCACCTATAACGATCATTATTAGCCAATCAGAAAGCGCACAATTTGTGCTAATTTATTTATATTTAACTATCACCAATCGTTTAATGGATTAAAACGTTGTGCGTTTGTTTGATTATCTAACATTGCCGCAGATAATGTAGACGGCCACGGGTCTAGTAGCTATTTACATAAGCACTTGATATCACTTTATCACCTAGCAATAAAGCTCATTTTATAACTGCTTTGTCATAAAGCTCATTTTTGACCTGGCTCGATAGGCCGTCTGTATAATAACATCATTTGCGACTTTAAAGCGCTTTTCGAGCGCACCTGAACGTATCTCAAGCTTATAGCTTTTGATAGCTAAGCCGAATTATTTGTTTAAATTTAGATTTTATCAAAATAGTGGAAGCACCCTAACTTTTTCATCACCTACTTCAAAATATCACATTTCCAGCTTCATCATGAGCATCCTGCAGGCTGTCCAGAGCTGGATATAGGCATCCCCCAATATTTTTTTTAAATGACCGATTGCCAGCGGCCTTCATTCACTGTAATCTAGCAGACTGTTTAAAGTAACAATACTTTTTGCAACTTTTATTATAATTGGTAATTTTTTAGTTTATGTTTTCATGATTTTACTGTTGTATTTTTTATTTTTTGAAAGCCTCTTCATTCAGGCCAATGAACTACTTTTATATAGACAGACCACTTTCATGGAAAGAAAGACATCTTTCTCCACCAAGGAAGTCACTCTTTTAGTGCCACACACTATATTATTTCAAAACACCGCGCATCGTCATATTTAGCTTTTGCGTGCGATAATGTTTTATTTTCTTTTTTCATGGAACAAGAAACGCCAAAACCACACACCTGACCACAATTTAGAACATTATTTAAAATAACAATACCCATGGCGACCCTACAGGCGAAAACAACATTTAAAATACTAAAGTTACAACTGAAAACAAAAATAAAACTACGTAAATTCTTCTTTCTTTCTTTAAGTGGTCCGTCTCAGTCTTTCACAACTTTCATCAATCGGTTAACACGCTCGTAGAAATCAAAAGCGACAGCCATTGATATAAACAACACCTTCCTCCCTTTTGTTTATATGAATGGCGGCAGCACTACATGAGCTCTGTTACAGCTTAAACTTTACTTTCTTATCCCCTGGACTTTTCGGTCACTTACGTTATACGGCCTCGTGGGTGAGCTCAGTAAACTGAGCTGCATTGCAGTATCGAATTATGAACTTGACCTAGCAGTCACCTACAATTAGCCTAACGTCTGGGCCAGATTTTCTACGTTTCAACCTATATAGGTATTCTTGTTAAATTGAGTCTGATTAAACCATTCTTACGGTGCTATTGTTCATTCTTTTTCAAACATATTCATTGTAATTAAATCAGACTTAATTATTATGAGAGAAATTATACAATTTAAGCTGATGCATTTTGCTAATTTTTATGGCATGGGTTGTAGTGTAGAAAACAATTGAATATGCAGTAGACTCGGCTATTCCTAACATTAATATAATCTGTATACTAACACGACATTATGTAATAATATCTAATGACGAGGTCACAATTATTGTATATCATATCACACACATAATAACAACATTCATAATAGGTAAACTAAGAATTTCTTTTGTGGCCTTTTGTCTTCTAGGTCGTGTTTTGAGCTAAATGCAGGATAGTTATTTAATCATAAAATTATCCTGAAGACGAACAAACCAAACTGCCTATTCGGATGTACAAAGTTGACCGTTCGTTCGGTCGAAGGAGGGCTTTCTCAAGCCTCAAAATTAAAATGAGCACTAACAATATTATGTAAAAATAGATATGGCTTTTGTCTTCCAAAACAGTTTAGCCATAGTAGTAAATATTTCTTACGCCGATCTTTATCACAAATGTTTTCTGAAATTGACTTGTAGTCTATATAAGGTAAAAGAATAACATTTTAGTGAGGTATTAGACCTATCACATTGTTAAGAAGCATATTCTTCGGTTTGCTATTAAACGGCAGAAGCTCCTAATATCACGCACGCTGAAGTAACCTAAAGGGTCTTATAAACATTCAAACAGAATAAAGCTCTACTGACAACATCGATACAGCTACTAACATTTAAAACATGTAATTAACTGTTAATGGTATTTTTTTCATTAAGACGATTCCCGGAACAGACCACAAATGGCTTCATGGTTGGTTTATATGCATAGGCAAAAACGTCGTAAGCGCCAAATGAAATATTATTCGAGATAACGAAAAAAATGCTGTCTAACCACACAGAAAATCAGCAGTAGATTAGGGGCAATTTTTTTATTATTTCTGACGTTTGTGTCAGTTGGCACTTTCGCATTTTTAACATATTTAGGAAGTGTTAACAAACTGTTGAAACTTTACCTATGCCTACATGACAACAATATGAATTATTGATTTGTCAATGCGATAAGTTTAACGTCCTAAGAAACGCCTTAATGATTTTTTGCTTTTTATCAACACCGAGTAACTATGTGAAAGCCAAATAAAATTATTCGCTTATGTGTGTTGTTTGAGTGTTACTTAATCTTCGTCAGATCAGCTTACTACTCAAAACTATATCACTCAGTGTTGATTAAAGTTAGACGCGTGGAAGCGAGATAGCATGCAAGCATCGTAAGATGCGTTATTATCACGCGTCTAAATTATTGCATCTAAGACGACGTTTCCATTACCAAACTACTCTAAGATTAAGTCGCACCATCAGCCCTATATCAAGTTAGAGGTGCAACTAAGCTTTATAGGTGAGTAATAACGTCTCAAGTTTGGAAACCTTAACATAATGGAAACCCGACTTATATGACGCAAGTTCTATGAAAGTATGTCTGTATGTCAGTTTTTGTTGACAAACTCCGTGAAAGCCTATTTCCCGATCTATCAACAGCTAAAAGCTGATCATGGACAACGAAAACACAGAGAGTCGTGTAACACACCTCTGACTACGGAACTTTGCAAGTTCCCTCCATATTTTCGTCACACCAGATAAATAACCATTACTTAGTGGTAAACCACTTCCTACCTTACATTCAAGTTTACATTTTATAGCCTGACGAATTATCGCGTGAATCTGTTGCGAGACAGTAGCCACTGCTACTTGCGAAGGGCAGTAAAGTAAAAATCTTACCTAACTACAGTTAATACTGTATTTAACTGACGTAATGGTCGCCAATAATTTTGTTTGTTTGCCCGCAACATGATCGCGTAATAACTTGTCGGAATAAAACGGCCAGTATAAATTAGCGTAAAAACGCAAGTGTTTACAATTGCAGGCTATGCATGTTGTAATGCTCGCACTAAAGTACATTATTTACAATATTAAACCTTAATTAGTTCTTACAATAAAACAATCTTCGCACTTTAAAACCGAGCGTTAGAATTACACAAAATGCATTATTGAATTATGCAATTTGTTGCACATTATAATATATACCATTTCAATATGCATATTGTGCTGAGTCACAATGAGCGAAAGATCGATCTTACAAAATAGATTTATTCTTTCTCTAAAACATTGTAATATCTAAAACAACAACGTCAATATTTCCTGTCATGAGACAGTCAAAATATGTTAAAAGTGAAACTACAAGATATGTATTATAAAGAACATCAATTTCTTAAATTTTAAGGGACACAACACAGTATTATTTTTTTCCGTTTCTTCATTCTGTCGGATCATCGATGCCTTATTTTGCACACAAAAGGTGATGTTTGACATACAACCATGCCAGCCATGGAAATTACTGACATTCACCTTTTACATAACATACCATTTTTTTTATTTAAATACTACTTTTATGTGTCATTTCGTACCAATCGGTAGATTTTCAAGAAATATTCTGTTTACCCAGAGCATTAGTGTTTTCCATAACTTAAAATGTAGTTTTAACAGACGGAGAACAAAAATATTGCAACAGATCATAAATATATAAGAAGAGTAAATACTCAACGATTTGTCAAAGTCCTAAGCTCGTAATTTCCCTGTTCTTTTCCGAAGGTCTATTTAAAGTTCAACTGGAATTTTAATGATATACTACGAAACCCTGAACTTCAAGAATTTGGTACTTTGGCACCTTAGACAACTATTATTCTAGCACTGTAATTTATACAATGACTTACGTCGCAAACGTTCATAAACGCACAGCAGAAACAAAGTCAAAACTTATACACGCAAATTCTCATTCTCCAGCCATATAACTGCTTATTTCGAATAATTTTGCAGGGGGTAAATTATAACTTTTGCCGGTACTACCTACCTAATTTAAAATATTTTAATAAAATTTTACAAACAAAAAAACGACTTTTGAAATCAACAAACCCTAAAGATGTAAAAATAACCCTCTCACCAAAATAAATTACTCTCCTGTACAAAAAAATCTCCATTCCTAATGCTTTTATTGTATCACGAAGCACTAGTAAAATTTAAGATCAAAAGGTGTTTTACAAATACCTCGAACTTAATTCAACTTGGTGTTAACACCGAAACAATACTAACACGTTGGCCCCGAAATGGTAAGGTATAGAATTTTGTACTCAATATAAGTTTTGAAATAAAAAAGTGTTATTTAGGAATATTTTCTAGAAATCTCAGCGCATTAAAGTTGTCCAAAATTGGCAAATACGCCAATATGCCTTTAACATTATTATTTTGTTCTTTGGCATATTTTTAAATGGCTAATTGTAAGTATTTTGTACAGCATTGTTACCAAATATCTCTAACTGAATTTTACTAAAAAATACCTTAGTATTTTATTCTTATATGAAGTACCATTAGCTAGGTACTGAGTATTTCGATGCGAATGTCCCCACTTGTGCACTTAGTATATTAAGTAAAAAATATATTTAACGACTTAGCCACGAATTCACAAATGCAAATCAACGTTGAGCAGCCCCAAGAAGTATAGCTGTCCCTTTCAGTTCTATTGACATTTTACGAGACAGCATGTGCGTGAGCGCCTGCTTAGGGTTGATTGACGCGTAACGAATTTAGGGGTAAGCCACTTAATCAATGGATTATTTTATTACTTAATACGAACTAAGTATATTTTTATGCGAACAATATAACAATATGTCGCAGCTTTATGCAACATTTAGTTTTTGAATATTTTAATCAGATTTTAGGGTATTTTTATTACGTTCAATAGCCATTCACAAAAAGACGTTTGTTTCAACTAGATTTGGCCAACTATTTATCGAAATAAGATTTAGGTGATTTTTTGACAGATTTTTGTTCATAAAAATGAATCGCCTTTTACTGTACCTCGTTAATCAATATAAAAACTAATTTCCACGTTTAAAAAAAATTGCATTTATTTTTTGTTTAATTGTTGTTTATCATGTTTAACTTGTTACTAACCCGAAAAGTTATGAAGGTACCTAAATAAAAATGTGTTTCAATCCATAAAAACACATACAAATAGTTTTTTTGTAAGGCTATTGAACTGGTTACTATCATATTCATATTCGTCATTGCACACCATTAGTTGGTGAAAACTTAATTACTTAATTACAAATTATTTACCCTGTCGTGCACAGCAAGGTAGTAAAGTAATAGTTACCTATGAACTTATTTAGCCAATCTGTGGTAATAAAAACTTATCGTGCTGTTGCCACAGACGCAAAGCGAAAATCCACCAATGGTGTCACTTCATTTGCTTGTGTAATTAAGTAATGTTATTTGTAAATTTTCCGGAAGTGCGACTTTAAAGAAATTAGATTCTCATAAAAACTGAACTAGAAGTCCTTTGACAAAACCATCAAATGTTTTTGAAACTTTCCGGAAGGTCAAACTCGTTTTTAATTATCAATCATTGTTAGAACACCTGTTCAACACTCTGTTGGTAGAGCAAATAATGTCGTTACAACATGATTGTTAGAAAATGGTTCTACGCGGACTAATCTGTACTTTCATTACATGAATTTACGGTCAAACGGCTCATATAGGTTTCCTTTTCGTTTTATATCGCGCTCTTCACTGCGAGCAAGGAGGAATGACTCGAAGTGGGTTCGTACAAATGGATATCGTCAGAATTTAACAAATTGAGGTCTTTTTCTAGTGTGTAAAATGCTGTAACCGCCTACTTTGGGTCACTTGCATAACGTTTGGGATTTAGATTTGATTTTGGGATTAATATCTATTTTCAAGACAGTTAATTGAATAAAGCAGCGACATGATATTTGTACATATTGTTTTCATCATAATAAACATTTTGGCGATTTTACATTATAAATGAAACTGATAATGTTAACAACTAATTACAGAATCAAAAAGTCTATTGATTGCAGTCGTTTTGCTTTTCGTGAAAATCAGTAATATTATTTGATTTTGACATTTGTAACCTGTTGTTTAAGATAACTTTAGGTGTTTTTTTCAACAAATGGCCTTTTTACTCCAAACTAAGCTATTGGGTGTCTTCGGCATGTCAGATTTGAGACACAGATTCGAACAGATAGGAACTTAATAACACTGATATTACTTTACGACTCATTAGTTAATTCATTTTTATTATGTTAAATATGTTTGTTCCAAGATTACCTGAAGCCGAAGGAAGCAAAGCATATCTTGTCAAATAACGGGGCCACCAAGCCACTAAACAAAGAAAGATGCCAATGTTCACAAATATTACTGATTTCATGTACTTATATGATTTATTCATTAGAAGAGAATGTTGAAACCAAAGAGAAGAGACTAGTTTTCATTTATTTTAACATCGTAATGAAAATATGAAAGCAACCACACAGGTCGCATAGGTGCCAAACTGTTTTCTAGTATTTTATATTGTTATTTAAAAAAGCGCTGATCTGTTTGCCGACCTTCCCTGAGTATGTGCCCGCCCCAAGTGCGAGTGAGTACGCTATACTCATGCACTCTCGCTCGCATTTACGATACGTTCGAATACAATCGCGCGCAAAAGCCATCTGGACACAGGTTTAGGCCTACTAACCATAACCAAACTCAAGTATGACTTTATACAGTTTGGCCTGCTAATGGCATGAATTTTTAAATTTACCCATTTTTAGTTTTGGCTTTAAGAGGTATGAATTCATTATTGTCTCTCAGAGTTAACTTTACAGTCAAAATTATACCCTTATTCATAAAGTTATAAAACATTACTTGGTACTTTTGTGAAAAAGTGTGTTTTGGACACTTTTAATTTATAAGGGGCATAGAAATATAGTTTCATTTTTTTTGACTTTGTCAAATAAATATGTTAACTTCTTGTACAGTTTTTAATTTACAAACTATTAACAATGTAAAAAACTTTGATTACTCTTTGGATGTATTTTTAAATAAAATTTAAACACTTCCTTTAAAAAAATAGGTATGACATGTGAATAAATGGCAGGAGATAGTGATAGGAATGGGACGGTTTATAGGACCTTAATACTTCGATTTCCAGTGTATTTATATAAAATGATTTATACAAATATACGTACAATTCTAAACTTAGTAAAAAACTAAAGCAAGTGTAAAGTGGGTGGCAGTAAGATATCGTACTAAAGCGGATTGAGCAAATAACAAACATTTGGTTTATATCTTTTACCGGCGTAACTAGTGGTGAAACATTATTATTAGTTTCTGAAATATAATAGAAATGGGCCGTTACGCCAGTAAATAATATATTTTTTACAAATTATAATAATCCTTACTTTTTCGATATAATACATGACCCATCGGAAAAGCCATATTACTATTGCAATACATTATTACTATTGTTATATTTCTTCCAGAAAACATCAATATTTACATTTGCATTATCAAAGAGTGTCTCTAACTTATAAAAATAACTACATAATGTCTTTTCGATAAAATTAATGTTATTTAATAAATAATACTCCACAACATATTACCACAATCACAACAAGAATAAAACTCGATGTTATTTTTTTACGTACTTAGGTTTATTAACAAATAAAACAGACCAAAGTTTTGTTCATTTTAAAAATAAATAATCATTAAAGAACGAAATCTAAATTGTGGTAACATAGCCGTATCGCCTACTTACAAAACTTACTTTAAATCTACAAACACTGTCTTTTTATAAATCTACTTTGCAAAATACATTGTTCAGAAACACGTGTGGGTTCAACTTATTGTGTAACTTTGAAATATCTACGTCAACTCTTACAAAATTACAAGAGATGCTTGAAAAATTTAAATATTTGCTTCTAAAAGCTGCTCATTAGAGTCCAAAGTTGAAGGCTGGCTGATATTGCAGTCTCCAGTTCTTCATCATCAAACAGCCTATCGCAGGCACCAGTTAGTAGCACGTAAATAAATCTTCCTTGTTGATATTAAAATGAATCGGTGAGAATGTATCACTAAATGACTATGTCTTCGAATCCAGAAGTACTATTTCTAAAAATCGTTTTTGCATTCTCTATTATGGAAGAGTCAATGCACTTGAAGTAAGCTACTACATCCTTGAATCCAAGAAGAATTATTCCTAAATATCGTTTTTGCATTCTCTATTATTGAAAGAGTCAATGCACTTTTGAAGTAAGCTACTGTTAACATTCACTTAATTTTAATTGAATCCATTCTTGTGATGATCTTCGTTCATCACAAAACGACAACACTTTTCACCCAACACTTTCAGAGACTAATACATATGGTGTGCATACAGTACCCTCATGGGTACGACCGCGTAGATGAAGAGATACGGTGTGCCCACGGGAGGCTAAGTCTGAGCTAAGCGAGCTCATGCGTGAGCCAGTTATCAGCGGTGACCTGAGACGACAGCAGGCCTGGGTTGACCTCGCCGTGACTGAAAACGAAATTGAAAACCGTGACTTCCAAATACATAGATTTTAGAAAAGAAAGTGGCAAAAAAGCGGGACGTGGAAACTGGATGCACTTATTTAAATACCTTTTTGAAAACTGCAGTAGCTTGAGAGGATAACCCCACTTTTACAATTCGGCTTTTACGTCTATATAAGCATTTTTTGTTAACATGTATAGTTAATAATAATTATTCTCTTTATTAATTGTAAATCTTAGGTATAAAATTTGTACAGCACATTCATAAAACAAAGATTTATAACAATATAAAATCTTAAGAATTATAATTATAAAAATAAAATAATTACAATTATAAAACTTAAGTGCTAAAGCTACAAAACAATGATTTATAAAAATGCTATAAAAACCTAAACCTAGAGTGCCACCAGCAACGGGACGGGCAGGGCTCAAATTGCCGGTGGTTAGGGCTGCAGAGAAAGAAACCTAATAATAATAATTATTATTATTTTATTATTATTTAATGCATTCAAGAATGTTACACTTCCAAGATATTACATTTGGGTGTCCAGGAGTTACATGAACCCTGCAAGGGTGTAGCAATAATTTTAGAAAAACATGAATCATAGGATCAATAGGACAAAAACAAGGATTACCTCATTATAGAATTTAAAAAAAAAATAGTATTTTCTAAATCTAAAACAGTCACGAAATCGACAAGGTATGTTTTTGTGATTTTATATTTGTGATGTTCTGTAATACACATTGGAAATTTCAGTGCGAAAAACATTCAATATTTTCAATTATAGCTCATAGATAACAGTCCATTTTGACGTTTTTACCTACTAAGGCCCCTTAAGGAAAAAAACTCAATTACTTACAAAATTACAATTAAGATCAAATGCCTACCTGATACAGGATACCTGACATTATATAATGTGTAAGTAAAGCTACTGTAATGTGTTTCGTACATTTAATAATGCCTATTAACGCTAAGACGTTTCTTGACTGCTGGGGGTAATGGACCCTTTCTACTTGTTAACTAAATCGTAATTACTTGAGGCCCCGTTTGGCAAGGCGTATCTAGGCAGCGGGTTTGATCCGTTATAAAAGCCGCACCCCATGATGCAGAACAGCTTAATTTGTATATTTTTATGGATGTACTGTTTATTGTGACGAACAAAAAACTAGGGTATTTCGAATCTCCCAACTTGGCAACTCCCAACTTGAGGTGCCCACCTGGCGCGAGGTGCCCGTGGCGCAGTTGTGACAGTGATCGGCGACGATCGTTGTTGTAAAGCAACACACGCGGGGTCGGAAAAGGGATGGGTGACCATCCGACCGAAATTTAGTGTTGCGTATTTCGGGCATCTCCGTGCTTCGGAAGGCACGTTAAGCAGTTGGTCCCGGTTGACGTCGCTAGATGTCAGTCGTTAAGCCTAGTCAGAGGCCTTAGGGCGGCTTGAAAACATCTGACAATAAGGTTGCTCACTAACCTTACACCCCTCCAACAACCCGCACTGAGCCCGCGTGTTGGAGTATGGCTTGTTCTACCTCATAGTTGAGGTGAAGCCTGTGCCCAGCAGTGGGACGTATATAGGCCGATTATGTTATGTTAACTTGGCAACCCTTTTACTTTATGTTTAACAGGAAATCCCTCAATTGTACTGTACGCCATTTTTATTTTGATCTGCCAAGTTCGCAACTCTTTATTGTTCTTGACTGTATTGTTCGTCAATTTTATTTTGTTTGCCCGAGTTACGAAATGATTGCTTTCATGGTTTAAAGGGAGAGGCAAGAGGGGAAGGGGCGGTAAAGAAAAAAAATAGCTTTATATTGGGAGGAAGGAGGAAATCTTAGAAAAACGCGTAACGTTAACCTTGAACCCTAGCCGCTGAAGAACAGTTTAACATGCTTATTTTAAGGGTTCCGTACCCTCAAAGTAAAAACGGGACCCCATTACTAAGCCTCCGCTGTCTGTCTCCTGCCACTAAGCTGTATCTCATAAGCCGTGATAGCTATAAAGCTGAAACTTTGTCTATTTCTGTATTTCCGTTGCCGATAAAACAACGAATAAGAAAACTAAATAATGAACGTGTTTTTATCGCATCTTTGCTCAATATGGATAACGGTAACAGGTATACGCTTAAATTTTTTAAAGAATAATCAGTTGTATACCACCCTTTAAAATAAATATTATTATGTAGTTAAAGAAAACTAAATATTTTTCACAAACAACAAACGTGATTTTCTGTTTATTGGTTGTGGTACGGAAACCTTCGTGCGCGAGTCCGATTCGCACTTGGCCGGGTTTTTTATGGTTGTACTGTTTGTTTTTTGACAACAGGCTTAATCTGCGGCCGGCCGCAGTGGAGGCATAGCCCGAGGCTGAAGAACCGCTCTAAATTAATATTTCTTAGTTCATCCTCATCATCATGTGAGCCGAACGTGCTCACTGCTGGGCATAGGCTTCCCTCAAGGATTTCTAAAACGATTGGTCCTGCGCCGTCCGCATCCAGCGGCTTACCGCGACCTTGACCAGATCGTCGGTCCACCTTGTGGAGGGCCTGCCCACGGAACGTTTCTTAGTTAGCAGCTGTTAAAATAAATATACACTTACGTCAGGCCCCGTTGTCCAAGGCGTTTCTTGACAGCTGGCTTGATCCGGGGCCGCCCATTGCTGTGCAAGCCGCGCCCGGTGATGAAGTATAGCGTGTGCCGCCTCGGTCCATGGACCCCCCGCAGAGACTTCAGCTTCTGGATGTGGGTGTCGATGAACAAGTCCAAGGACTCCAGCGCTTCACCCACGCGCAAGTAGTGCAAGTCTATGGTGGTCGAATCCGGGTTCTTCGCGGCGTGGAGCTGGAAGGTTGGAAGGGAACATTTACAGAACAGAACATATTTCTTGCCAGGATGAATTGGAATGAAGCAAGACGTGATAGACCTCGCATAAAGAAAAAGAGCGTCGTGGCCCAGTGATCAAACACTCTGGCTCGGAACACCTACTCGTACTTTATGTTCATTGTAAAATATACTGAAAACCGATTAATAACCCAAGCTACCCGGATAACGGCGGGTGGCTCGCCTCCTACCACGTTGGGTTCCAATTCACTGAGCGAAATGTGGGCGTCTGAATGTTTCGTTATCCATGATGGAACAATAGGTGTGCCTCTGACTACCCCAGTAATCAAAACTGTCTTGAGGATGTATTTAAGTAACCAAACTGAATCCGCCGAGTAGACTGCAGAATGCGCGTAGACTGCGATGAGAGGCTGCATTCGGCTGCAGTGTTGCCTGCGGTCCCATTCCAAGTGTGGCTACACTGAGTACACTATACTGAAGGTTGCACGCCTAAGCTGCAGGGCGCAGTGCTGCTACACTTGGAATCACTTTCATAGGGATTCATAGAAACAATCCTTGTCACTGGACACCACTGGTCATTACTCGTCATTATTAGACACAGCGCCACCTAGCCCTAAAATAAGCAAAACTAAGCTTGCTTGTGCCATGGGATACTAGACAAAGGATAAACACACTTATCACCCAGACCATTTTTCATGCACACAAATGTTTGTACTGTGCGGGGATCGAACCTTTGGTCTAGTAGACAACTTCTTAACCACTACACCTCATCGGTCGTCACCAGTAGTGCCGCTTGCAATTTGCAACTGAAGACTGCAGTCTGCGGCCGTCTCGGACTTACTGTTACGTACAATAAGCAAAGCCCCTATTCGTACCAAACTCTCACCATACTACTTGCTTACTTCCCTTAGAAACAAAATATCGACTTTCTCTACTATTTTGAATAATAAGTAAGAGAAGAAGATAATATTGATTGTGAAAGTTTAAGAGCTGGGTGTAATGAGTCTTTGAACGTAATGCTGTTACTTTTGAGTGACATTTTGAGACCTGATTTTTATTTGTCAAAGTTAACTTGTCCCTTGCAGGACAAAGACCTCTACCAAGGTGCGCTACAACCCCCGGTTCTGAACTCCGAGGACTGGTCCCGCTCTAGTGTCATACAGACGATGTGATACATTGGGTGAGACTTTGGTCTTAAACAACCATAGACAAAATAGTCTTCTTCTATAGGCAGCATCTAAGCAGCAAAATCATATGGGTACATAATTGAATCAAATACCGTCTCCTTAACAACAACAGGAAATGAAAGAGAAAAAAAATATCATATCGGGTCGCAGAAGGGAGAACTTTTACAGTCTTTGTTCTTGGAAAGCTTTCCTGTGTTCACAATACACCTACAGATTCTTTTGTAGCCTGAATCCCGACAAAAGCGCTTAAAAATAACTCAACCAATCCGGTTGAGTCACTTTTAAAACCACCGTCATGGAAAGTTTCATGGGAGTTACGTAACCCTTATACCCACCCCCTTATTTTATAACACTCTGTGCGTTAGTACTCGTGACATACATTTGATCTCAATCTAGAACTATAGATGTGCCAAAAGCGTGTGCTAGTTCGTGTCTGACTCCCAAGCTCTGCTTAAGTTGGGCTCACAATATGATCCTGATGTACTTTACGATATTGCCTACCACGCAATATCGTAAATACTTGAGTTTTTTTATTACATTCTGTTTTTGTTAGTAAGTCACTTTATCTGTTACATTTTAGTAACGTTTTCGGCTAATTTATGAATTGCGTTTCATGAGATCAGAATCAGAATCAGAAATAGCTTTATTTAAATAGACATGTTACAAGTACTTTCAAATCGTCAAAAACTTAATCAAACAAACAAAAATACACTTAATAATAGACTTAAATACTATAATAGAAATAATAAATAAATATACAGTATACAAACATAATGGGACTCAACCACCGGTGTCGGAAAGTTGTTTCTGTACTGAGAAGGATCGAATATCTATTCCGATGGCCCCTGTACCAGATTCATATCTGTCCATAGCTGTGTTTGCATGAGCGTTATCGAAGGTACCGGGCAATATCAGGTCACCTATTTGATTCAGGAAAAGTATGACGTAGAGGAATGAGCCTTGGGGAACTCCACTTTTGGTCGAATACAATAAAAGTTGTAGTTACAAAAATAGTCGGCTCAGTAGGGTCATATTGTTAAAGGCATCTGTAAAGGCTATTTATTACGATAATGATGATGTTATTAATTACATAGTTTTCACACCAATACTCACTTGCATTAGTGAAGCCGCAGCCAGGCTGTTAGACTGCTCATATTTGAGCTTGTGGAATTCAGCTACTAGACGGTAGTAGTTTGCGACTTGGATCGAACCGCGACGAACGTGCTCATTAGCCTTAAGGATATTTCTGAAAGATACATATACAATTTTAAAATGGGCAGGTGTTGCCATATAACTGGATGCAACAACCGATGACGCAGAATAGTAGAAATTATTCATAATTTGTCCTTCACACTCGGTTTGGGAAAAAACACTTCACATATTCACTTGACATATCACTCTCTGTGGGATTTTATTATTCTGCTTATTTAAAACAATTAAAATTGTCCAATGAACAGGTTTTTACGTTGTACCTGAGGTCATGTGCCCTAGGATACCCCTGGCCTACCTAGGAATCGAACCAAGGGCAGCTATTATCACTCGTTCAAAGTTGTTTAATTATTAGGCTTTGAGGTCTACTTATACATGCTGAGCCTTATAGCCTTGTCTGACGGATCTGTTTCATTTATTTATTATTGTTACAAAAACCATCAACTTTGTATGTTTCATGGGTAAATGGGAGTGCTATTGCGAAACTCCAAATAAAAAAAATCCCCGAGTAATTCTGCACCACCATGCTGCTTAAACCTTGGGTTTTAATTAACTCCAAACCACTTTTTGAATGACTCATGTCGCCGGCAAAAGGGTAGTTAAAAACAAAACTTACGTATTGCGATATTGCAAATGGCGGTCTGCTTCAGTGCGGTAATTGTTTACCACCGACATGTCCGCGACTTCACCTTTGGGCAGAAGAGGCCATTCCACCTCGGACAATGCCTATGTACAAAAATAAAATATTGATATTTATTCCTATTTTAATAGAAGTTATTTAAACACAAATCCAAAAATATCCAACACCACCATCACCATTTTCCAAGCACATAAGAGAAGGAGCATTACATGAAATACGTTACTGCTGGCAATGCACTTAGGGATGGCAATACCGCATAACGGGATCCCGCGTTCCACAGGCGTACTGGCTTGCAGGGCCTCACTACAAACGCGGTTCCACGGATCCCACAAATTATGTGGCGACTTGCACTTATGTAAAAATTGACGCCAAATCATTTGCATAGGTTAGTGTGAAATAAGCTAATTTAGCTTTTCAAGCTTCAACAAGCAATAATAAATAAGTATTTGTCAGTAATTAGGCATTTCAGGTTGACAGGTAATTTGGTTGAACAGGAGTGATTAGTGATTACCTAAACCAAAAATATTTTGCAATAAATTCTTATTTTTCTTAGTTATGCACCTTTGTCAGAGTGGGTCGTGATCACATAATATTCAATATCGTGATAGATCACAAGCCCAAACACCAACACCGGCCTGCTTTTTGAAATAGTTAGTCAACGTCATCAACTCGGACCGTTGTGGTGCCATCTTCGTACAGCTGCCTGATGTGGTCTAAAAGATTTGATGGTAACACCTATTCCCGTTAAGACCAGCCACAGTTTACACCAATTAACGGTGTCGAAGGCCTTACTAAAGTCAACAAAAGAGACTGATATTGAATTTTCTGGCCTCTTACCACAAATTGGCGAATCACGAGTAGCTGTTCTCTAGAACGTCGGCACTTTAAAATCCCCTGCTCAGTGGATATCTTAGTTGAACCTACTTCAGATTTAAAGTTGCCCTTAATCATCAAAAGCTCTCTTTTTGTTGAAATAAATGCCTACTTTTAAATAACCTGCAACCTCTAGCAGATCGGATGGTTATTGTAAGACAAAACAATTTCATCGTTTAGGCCAGTTATACGATAATGTGATTGCTTATTTAAAACAGCTCTCAACCCTATTCAGCTCTGGTGAACGGGCACGGGCTAAGAATACTAAACCCGATTCAATTGTACTGTGAATCAGCAATAAATCATTCACGAGCAACAACAACCCACCTATCAAATATAATTCAATTTATACAAATTACTTTTGAATACTAGACCCCAGAATCGCGTATTCCTCGACTGAATCGAAGAATCCCATAAAAAACTAACTAAGTGGACTATGAAGTCCAAAAATGCTAAATGGCAGATTTTGTTCTTTAACATAAAAATAAAGCATTTGAACAGTCGCTTCATTCGCTATTGCATAACGTGATTCCATTGTAAAGCTAGAGTCACGTTAACCGACAAGGGTCGGAGTGGCAACTGCGCAATATGTCTCTACCTGAAATCAATAAAGGTAGTCGGAGCGTCCATTTCCGCGCAATCCGCGCCGGTCAGCTTTGAATAAGGGACAGATCGCAATTTACATGCGCAGAATGCATTTTAGCTCTTATGACAACAAGCATATGGTATTGAGAGGCTCTTATCATGTCCTAAAACTTTTGCTTTAACGAGGCGGAGGCAGGGGTGCAGGTGACCTGGATCTTGCATAAGTACCTACATGTACACAACATTTTGTATGGTAACTTTTGATTTGGAACACAAATGAAACTTGTTTGACAGAAACAATAGCTACTACTGAACTAAATATGTTTTGTAGGACCAGTGTACGTGGAAAACTTGAGAATGTATGCATTTCACTGTCGTAGAATTTCACGATGTTTGGGAACAGATCGTTGGCGACTTCCTAGGGCGGGTCCACCCTAATGGACTTGTGAGGTCACACTTTACGATCCATTGGATTCCATAAACTGATAATATTCTATTAAATGCTTAAATAAAAAAAACCGTGATGGCTTTTACATTGCTTAGTGTGCGTATATACTTGTGAATGTTTGTACGTATATCGCGGCTGTAAATTGCTTTGCGTGATTCGCGAGCAGAAGCGTGGGCAACAAGAGCCAAAATCGCGGTCTTGGCGGGCCTCGCACCACGAAGGATTACACAGCAGCGGACTATTGTTGCCTATCGTTTGATCCTCCCTATTCTTAGTAAAAATTCGCGCTCGCTTCGCTTGACCAATATCTCGATATTTCTGAGTGGCCCCCTCTTATGCAAAAGCTAAGTTTGTGCGGCCATCGTTATATCAATCATGCGAAAGAGCATACTCTGACTCGAATGTAGGTGATGGCTGTGCCCGCAATCTTTTTTGAGGTAATCAGCGCCTGGTCTCCTGGGCCTCCGACTACGGACGTCGCGGCCGGAACGACCTTGCGCCATGTAGTATTTACGATTCAAATTCATATCGGAATAAAATAAGCTGAAAAAATTCGACTGCAAGTGTATTTACGCACAAGAATATTATTGACAATTGTTCCTATAGACTAGACTAGAATTGGAATTCAGGAGCTACAGAACTTAAAACCATTATCACAATTAAGAAGATGTGTGACCAAAATGAATGGTGAGTCAATGAGATATTTCCAAATGCGTCGTTTTAATACCTCATGTACTTAGCCCCTTATTCATAAAAACCTAAACAGCGCTTCAACACATTAGCTTTTCTATCGCTTTGTCTCTTTCATTCTTGTTGCTGCCACAATTTGCGAGTAAGTGACAAGACATTTCAATTGCTTAAACTATGCTTAATAGTTGCGTGCCTTTTATGAATAAGAGGGTTAGCATTTAGGAAAAGCAACCACATCACTACAAAATAAAAATAGGGTTTTAGTGACGCTCTAAACGACATACAACTCTGTCATTGGAGTATATACAAATTGCTTTTGTCAAACCGTCAATATCTTTTTGACCACTGTTTTAGCACACATAATTTTGATGCTGACAGTAGCTTGATATCAGGAATAAGTATGGTTAATTTGATAGAGAAGTATTTCAACGAAAAAACGAATTGCAAAATTTTGCTACAGTGCACTCATTTATATTCTTGACAATTAATTCATGCATAAGATATGTTCAAGTACAATAATTATTTTGTTTCATTCAGAAACGTCTTGAACATCGGCCTCAGGGCCTCAGGACCTCCGGGCTTCGGCTTGACACTACTTTTCGGGACACCCTGTATATTACTCGTATTAGTCAGTATAGGTATTTACAAATATTTACCAGAGTAAAAGTGAAGTGTGTTTATTTTTTTTTATTAATGTTGATTGCTTTCAGACTGCTTACGAATCGATATTTTGTTGCGATACTGTCCGATCATGTAAGTTACAATGAGAACGCACACTCCGCTCACCCAAAAACCTATGGAAGTACTCCCAATGCACCGGAAGGAACGCATGAGCATTAAAATAAAATTGTGTTAGTCCATTTGTATGTCGCATAAGGACGGCACTGCATCGAGGGTAGCTTCATATGTATAGAATATTCTTACGCGCAGCGCTTTGCAATAACATACTTACTAACTCTCTAATAAATAATATTAATTTTAAATTAAACACATATTGTTATGTTACAAATAGTTGAGAATTGCTTTGCGAATTTACAAAAACGTTGAATTGAATGAAATTATGAGTATGATATGTGTTTAAATAGCTACGATGGTGCAAGAATCACGGTCACTAACTACCCTTTATAACTATCAGTGCAGTAAAAAGGGGGTTCTCGGACGCAATCGCATTCAGGAGTGGCCGGGTAGGATAGAAGACCACGCGGGACGCAAGCTCCGCCTCCTTCGTCTTTTGTTTAATTTTTGGATGTCATTACCTCTCGCTTCATTGCACGCACGGAGACAAACAAATGCACGCGCAGTAATTTTTGAAAAGTTAGAACGGCTGACATCACGCACATCGACTGGATTTCGGATATCTACCAGCTAAGCGAACTAATTTTCGCAAAAACGTGTGCACTGTTTCAGAACTGCAATAGCCTAATAGCCTATTTCGGTGTCAGCAATCAAAACAATACATATATTTTTTTCCATCTAACGCGTGTTTTAATAAAAGGGTTTCGTTAAAAAAAGAGGTAGGAAGGTATATTTTTAGATGTAGGTAATATTTTTCACAATATACCTAAGATACTTACTTTTTTTTAGGATGGATTGTGTCAATCCTAAAAAAATTACTGATTTCCCCCAAATTCACAAACGTCTATCAAGGTTGAGCATTCCTTCAAGCTCATGTCGTCCCGTAAATATTACATAGAACTGAAAATATCAGCTCTTCGAGCTGCTCAACTTTGATTTGCGTTTGTGAATTCGGCGGTTAAGCACCATAATTCTTGGTCACCCTTTTTTAACTCGCGTGAAGTCTAAACTTGAGATTTTTAATACTGTCTACATTTTCTTCGAAATCCTACGAGTTCTTAGGAAACAAGGCCATCTTCTTTCATCCAGATAAGAGCTTCCGTTTATGAGATGTGCGTTCTCCATATTTTCCATGTTTCTACTTCGCAGTTAAACTTTGCTAACGTACGTTTTTAGTGTTGACGTACTCTTATTTATAACAAAGTTAAACAGCACTTCAACATCACAATAACTTTTGTAGCGCTAAGTAAGTGTCAAATCACGTCAATCGCATAGTATGTGCTTTTTTTAGAGTTGCATTATTTTTTTAAGAATAAGGGGGTTAATCAGTAAGTGACGAGTGAAGATCTACGAGGAATGACCGAACATCGTACGTATATTTAGGTATGAAAAAAATATGAGTGAGTCGGTGAAGAATGCTAAGTACTGAGCGCAAGTTGCCAGGAAATGTTTGTCTTTCGTCCACTAGCCTGCCGTTAGCTTAGCACCCCACAGGCGATGGCTAGCACTTGCAGTAAAATACACTCGATTTGCAGAGCGATTCAATTGTCCAGTACAATGTAAAATACCATTTGCAGCATTTACTAGTCTACGTTCTTCACTGCAGTCCCTATTATTAGTGCAAGAAATCGATATTGCCATAAAAACACGCCCAGCCGCCGAGAAAGTCGATAACGATACACCGTCACTAAGGAAAGTCAGCAAACGTAGAGGTCGAGAATAGGTGAGGTTTGGTAGAGAAGTGGAGCAACTTGAATTAGTTAGTAAGCATGGTGACCTTTTGACCCTTTAACTGGTATGTATTTTGTTTCTGAATTATTTTAGAACCATTTAAAATTCAAAATTAGACTATAACGATTCCGTCAGTACCAGTCAAAGTGCCAAATTCGGTTTGAAATTTGACGGGGACTTTGCTAGGGGATACAAATATGTGGTTAAGGCCCGTTTTCCCAAACAACACTAGCTCGAATCAACACTCAAGAATAGATACTAGCTCGTTAGTAAGGGTCGGGCTGTTATGGTCCTAGTCCGGTTTGCCCTCGGCCGGTATGCCCCCACTTTGAAAAATCCGGCCGGGGGCAAACCGGACCAGGACCATAACGGCCGGACCTGTTTGTGATTGGTTGAACTCCTGAAACAATCACAACCAGGTCTGGCCGTCTTTTTACAATAGCATACCGGCCGGAGGCAAACGGTACTGGGACCAAACGGCCGGACCCTCACTAACGAGTGACATTTTAGAATACCGTATGAAAAGAGGTATTATTTATAATATTAGCCGCCACCAAGAAGGCTAAATGGCATAATTGTATGGACATTTTGACAATGAAGCCAATGCACTAAACAAATTTTAGAAATTCTGTTACGCTTAGCTCTCACCTTTCGCTCTGCTTCGACGATCTGTGACTGGCGTTCGAGTTCCTTCTGCATCACGAATTTGTTCACTCCGTTCTTCTCTTCAAGGATGTTCGTCTTCCCCGTTGATACCAGCAACACCTGTGCAAAATTAGTACCTAATCAGTACCATGTAGGGTGACTTTTCGATCATGAGTCAATTTTTCTAGCGCAAGCGTTTTGATCATTAGATTTATTAATTGTTATATCTTAGTGAGTGAGTTTGTTCAAAACTTTCAGTGAAATGTTTTGTAAGCATGATTTTGAAGCATCTTTTATAAAATTTGGCTCACGATCAAAAATATCTCTTATAAAAACTTAAACTCTGTTCTTCAGTATTGATAATGATCTATACAGGGTAAGTGTTGTAAATGGGTGTGGTAAACCAAATCCTAAGCTATGAAGAATATCGAAAAGTGCTGAAAGGAGTCACACTATGAGTTGGCATAATAATAATACAGGTTGCCTTTTTTTTCAAAACTATCATGTTCGATTCCCGGCCAAGGTTAGTTTTTTTCCAAAATTTGAGTATGCAGTTTAATTTTCGTTATAATCGGTATTGAGACTCCACGGCCCACCACGCTCAATTGAAAAGCTCACCCTGTTTATTATTTTTAATCTATGTTTAAGAGTAAGAATAGGACATAAAATGTAAGTATACGACTAACACCTAAATCTGCCCTCCTCAACCGACGAATTCGGGAATGTCACTCAAAGTTGAGTTGCCCGTTGAAGACTATAGCTATATCTTGCTGTGGCACTAAACATAGTAGGACACTCAAGTGTTGAGTGGCGTTTCAGAATTCGACGGGTAAGAGACAAATCCAGTTCCCTTAACAGCTATCAAACATATTGTATGTTCTTAAATTTCCTACCTACGTGTGTGAAGCTTTCAGTAAAAACGCATTTAGCAAAAGACGCATTTTTGCTAATTTTTGAGGGTGTATTCGCAAAAGCATGTGGCATTACTAGAGTATTTAATTAAAAAAAGAACATGCCGTGAACTTGAAAACTAGTAGAAGACACACAAGAGTTAATGTCCTTTAATGTTAATAAAATGGTATAAAATAAAAGTCTAATAAAAAAAATTACTTCAACAGTGGTTTGGAAGTTGTTGTCATGTGCCATTAGCAATTCCGCCAGCACGTCTTGCGCTACTTCTGGGAACAGGTTGTAAAGCTTGTCCCGTGTAAGTTTCGCTGCTAGATCATTCGGCTCTTTGTTCTTCCATTCCGCGACGTCCTTGCGATACAACGACAGCGCCAATTCTAAATCCATTATCTCTTTCAAATCCAGCACTTCAGCTGGCTTATTCTCAGATGCTGCGATTTCTTGCTCCTTCGACGCCAGTGCCCTGTAATTTTACGAATGTTTATCAAATCATCATTATTAAAAAAAATGGTTTGATTTATTGTTTGCTTAGTTTATTCGGCTTATTTGGCTGAGTAGTCTTCTTCAACTAAGTTTCAGGTCGTGGCAAGAGATTTAAGATTAGGGACAAAGATTCATGCTATGTGCTTATTGATAAACTACATCACTAAATTCACTCTGTCTAACACTGTCTCCGACACTATTTATGCAACCTCTGCTTAGCCAAGGCGTAACTGCCGCACCCAGAGTCGGCCACAAGATACTGGTTCATTACATCCTTTAGTGACAAAGTTAAATTTCCAGAAAACTTCTTTATTTACTTCATTACAGATACAATTTTGGGGCTAATTAATCATCAACTTAAACTGACCTTCCTGATTGCGAATGTAAGTTATCCAGTAAACGGGTGTTTACTTTCCCAATAAGTAAGTATCAGATTCAACAGAAAAAACCTTTGTTGGTTCAATATAAGAATGATACAATAAAACTAACAAGAGCATCTAATAAGAGTGTGACCCCAACCCTCTTAAAGTCAGTTAAATGGTATGTATATTTATTGTTACTTTGCATGAAAAAATATATTTCGAAATGAAAATAGATGTCTTTCTTGATTTCCCAGTATATTGAGAATTGCATTTTAAACTTTTGACTATTCTTTCTGATACAAATGAATGACCATTGATATCTTACTAACATTTCAAATGTGATGTAATGTGTGTAGCTCTTTCACGTAAAAACTACTGAATGGATTTCAATGAAACTTTAAAATAATATAGCACAAACAGACTACAACAGTCCATGCGGAGGAAGTCGCGGACGGCTCAAAGTTAATTATAAAAAGATCCTAGCATGTCTTTTAGAAAGAAAAACCTGTGTACTTATTGAAATTACAAATTAGTAAAAAAAAGATTTCTAATTTTCATGTTTAATTTAGTAGAAAAGATGTGTCAAGATTGTTTACTGAACAGACGAAAAGACTGCTAGAAATAATGAAATCCGAGATATACTCACCTAGAGAACTCTTCATCCTCTTGCATCATTTTAGCTGTTTGCTTTTCATGCTCGTCAAGTTGATGCATTAGGGATTCGATCCACAAAGCATTAATCTCGTTCAGCATGGACATGGGGATACTTATTTTGGGCATGAGGCTGTCAGGATACGACATATCAGACCTCCCAAATAATGCATCTAAATAAACAATAAACTCTTTCCCAACGTAAATATTGACCGTTTTTTCGGGTGGCTCTTCAAAGCCTGTGGCAACTTCATCATCACTGTTCTGCTCTTCAAAGATACTATTCCCAGATACCTCCTCTAGAAGTTCTTCAGCAAAACCCACTTGGGAATCTTCAGCAGACTTTTGTGGCTGTTCAGAAGTCGATGGCTGGTCGTTTTGAACCTCGTCGGTAGAACATTCTCCGCGACGCCATTTTCTGATCTTCAAGCAGTGATCTGAGTAATGCCCATCACCAATGGTGACGTTTTGCTCGATTTGGCGTTTCAGTTGCATTGAAGCTTCTGATACTTTGATTTCCCGTTTATTGATTTTCTTTGGCGCCACGGAAGCAGTTTCATTTGTCAGAGCAATTATATTTTCTTGTTCAGGAGAAGGTTTGTTCTCTGGCGTCATATTTGGCACAATATTATAAAAAGAGAGGCAATCACACGAGTCACTGCTATCATCCTCTTCTTCTATGACTTCACCTTTTTCAGCAGGAGGTAACTTGTTGTTTGCCATATCTGCCATCACTATTTCAACAGCCCAATTCACATCCCCCACACACTGATCGAATATATGCCTCAAAGCACTCCTGCTAGCCGTACTAAATAGTCTCCTAAAAGCAATGAAGTGCTTTTCTTCATTTTTACATCTTTGAGATGCCACAGTTAGTACTGGATCATTAGTCATAGTACTTTTGTCTAAGCACCTAACATTGGGTATTTTTTCCCTTTCATTGGAAATGTGGAATTTATTTATATCACGACTAGTTGTTGCAATAATTTTGTAGTTTTTGCTATTATTATAATTGAAATCTCCTAACTCCATACAAGTACTGCTGGTAATCACTTCAACTTTTGGTTGCTCAGGCTCTTCTGATTGTACAGTTTCACCAGCCCAAACTGGCATGAACAAGGCAGCTTGCCTCCAATCGTGATCATTAACCATATTATTAATACATTTTTCTTCTGTGCCATTATCTTCTGGATAGGGTTTAAAACTAGCTCTTGGAGGTTTTGGACTAGCCTCGCCGATTCCTTTTAGACTTTGTTCGTTACCATTTCCAGTTTCCTGTCCTTCATCCCAATGCTCACCGTTTTCCCATTCTTGTTCGACTTTTTCAAATTCCTCCAATTGTTTTTGAACGTCTAAGTCTTTTTTTTCATTTTCTTGATTTTTAACATTTTCCTTAATAGGGAGAACCACGGGCTCTCTTTCACTTTGAGGGTTTTCCTTGACTATATTTATTGCACTACTTGATGCTATAGCAGTTGAAGACACGTCAGTAATTAGCTCAGTATCCTCTACACTTTTGGTAATTAAGCTCATATCAACATTTCCAACGTTTACTAATACGGCTTTTTTGATAGCCTCATCACTTATAGCAAGTTGAGTAGTACTTGCATCTGGATCATTTTGAACATCTGAAATTTGATATACAGGCATTGATCTCAAAACTGGTGGTGTTTTATCAGGAGGATAGGTCAAGTTGAAATATTTCAATAAATAATCTCCAGTAACATTGTCTACGTAATTTTCGAGCATCATTTTAATTGACGTTAGAGGCACATTATGTATGTTCTTTTTAGCTAGCTGATTAGCTTTTTTAGCCCATGGCGTGTTGGGTTCTACTATTTCTAAAATATACCCATTCAAAACACCCTGACGGGCATAAAACTCCATCTCCCAGAGTTTAATGTTAGTATTGTCAATAATTAGAGGACTTCGCCCTTGGGACATAGCGACTCTAGCCCGATTCTGGTTCCAAGTATGGGCTTCACTAAGATTATTTCTGGAATAATTATATTTTCCTCTGAAAATATAAAAATCATCCGTGCTGTAGATGTGAGTTGCAAAATCTGCTTCAGTTCCCCCAATTACAATTTCTACAATTCTTTCAGCCAAATGAGTTTTTCCTGAACCAGGGGCGCCCCTCATGAAAATTAACGTTCTACTGCCTCTTGTGTGATGTTCTACGATTCTCCTTAATTGGTCATTCCATGTAACATGATAAGTTTTTTTTTGCGTTTTTCTTGGCCCAGAGTTATGTGCTGATGCAGCATAATTAGAACATGAGTTTTGACTAGGCATAGCAGGTACAATATTACTGGATTGCATTGCTATGGAATAAGAAACAGGTACCATATTTTGAGTAGCAGAAGAATTATTACTGACTCGTTCCTCAGGCGGCATATTTTCTGTATGAGCTTGAGGTGTAGAACTATCATTATTCGTTATTTTCATGGCAGCATCTACGGATAGGTTTACTGAAAACAAATATTTTTTAAATCAATACATGATACATTTTCGCATGATGTATGGTTACAAAGTGATACATTCCGAAATAGCCAGAAATGTTCCTGATATCTTACCACGAATTATAATAATTCTGCCTAAGACGATTACTGTTTTTATTTTATATGAACTTAAAAATTAATGTATGCATTCTAATTCTAATGATAGGACTGGATTTTCATAAGGTTCTATTGTGCATTTTCAGGGTCAATATTGGGTTGCATGCAATTCAAAGTCATAAAAACTATATCTATAAATGGCATAATATTAATCATTTCGCATAATTCGCATAACCGGACAAAGGTTTTGGCATTTTTTTTCGCATAAGTTCTGTTGTTGTAATCTATCAGCCTAAAATATTCATGCATACAAATTGATCCATACCTATTAAGTACTTAACATTAAGATTGTAAATACAGGATGCATTTTTCAACTCCTTAATCTTTAAAGATAAATAATGGGAATATACGACAGCGAGGAATAGGGAAAATGTTCTAATGCTCAAAGGAGACTCGAGGCAGATTTCAACAAAAACTGAACTGCAAAGGTACTTACTTTTCGAATAAGACATGGAATCGAACCCTGTATTTATACCTAAATTTGATTCGTCTAATTTTTGTAAATGATTATTATGTTTGCGTTTTTATGCTATAATGATCCGTACCCATATCACTAATTCATTTTTAATTAAAAATTTCCAATACAAAAGAACAACAAAAAAACTTCGTGTAATATTAATTAATATAGATAATATTATCTACGATTTATCAATTACCGTCGATTATTTAATCTTTGGCACAATCTTCGTAGTTGTTAAGTGTAGCACATTACTAAGAGGGCGGTGACCCCGTGAAGACGATGATGAACCCCCCTATAAGGTGGAATAATATTTGTATCGAATTTTAACATAAGCAATACAAAACTTCATGATCGTGAGCTGTCAAAAATAAAATAACACAATGGACAGAGTATAGTCACCGGCAGATAATTAACCGCCACCCAATCTGGCCAGGTCTGAACGTTCCGGAACATTCAAATAAGACCTCACAATTTTGATATGTAAGACAAACAAATATCTTGAAATATCCTTTAACCAACAGTCCATGAGTAAGACAAACCAGTGCAACATTTCAGTATATGAGTAGAAGATTGTTTTATTTCCATTGACAAATTCAACATATAAGTTCAGTATCAATTTACAAAATTGATCACCTTCCCTTAACCATATTAAAAAAATATCAACCACTGACATGCAGTCGGGTAAATTGTATGTTCTAGTAAACTTGAGTGCTTTTTTTTTAAATTGGATTTCTTGCATACGTGACGGGAAATACACGGACGTTAATGAAAAACAGACGAAGTATCAGACTAAATAAATGTGAAGCATGCAAGCTAGCACACTCACACAAGCACACTAGGTGCGACGAACTACGCCATTTTACTCCGTGTGACAGCGCCAATGTCACGTGCTAGTCGCGCACACTCCTAACATGGCAGCTGATAATATGCTTCACTCATGGTAAGACGAGGTGACGCCTGTCTTTCTTTTACTTCCGTGAGGAAATACCACAAACGTCTGAAACTAAATCAGCCCGTTCCGTCCCACTGCAGGGCAAAGGCCTCTTCTACCAATTTCCATCCCACACGGTCTAAGGCCAATGTCGGCCAATCTCTCTCACAGGAATCTAGCCGGAACGTAGACGGGGAAAATCCCGTTGCCGTCACGTGACTCGCTACGGATATGCAGTCGTTTTAGTAACTTACTACTTTGTTTTCTCTTTTTTTGGTAATGTTATGTATACCCACGGAACAGAAAAAACAGTGGAAGTGCGAAGTGGGCGTGGCACGCGTGCCACAATTAAGAGTAGCTACCCTTACTTGGTCCCAGTCGCGTTCTTACATCGCATCGAGTTGCTCGTCTCGCGACAACTTCATATTTCCGTAGTTATGCCGTAATGCTCCATTTTGGAGTGCAAAAATGATAGTAGGATAAAAAAACTTGAAAATGTAGGTCTTTCCAACCATCGTACTTTCCAACCAATAAAATAGTACCTAGCTATTTTATTTGTTTTCTAATAAAATCTTGTTAATTTCAATAGACAGATAGATATGGACCTATAACGCAAATTTCAATCTTAATGCTTGTACAATTAAATGTATAATTGCTCCCAATAAAGAATCCCGCCATCTATGGTCGATCAACGGAATTAACTCGTCAATCATAACTAAATTGACATTAGATTAGAAAAAGTAGTGAATTAAGCTAATTTGGGCTAGAATTGAAACGACCAATCAAACGGCTTTTTTCTTTGTAGTGCATTATATGACTTTCAATATATTTGTGTGAGTTTGGCGACAGCGGTTCCTTCACTAATATGGTTGCATTGCACTTCCACTTGTTTTTTCTATTCCGTGTGTATACCTATAATTATCAGCTGATGTCCCTTTAAGAACTAACCTCAATCAATGTTTACGTATTCTTGCTGTAAGTGTATCTATATAAATAAATAGATGTCCTGTTAGATATTTATGCTTTATTCTAGTAAAACACAAGGTTGAATATTTATTACTTTACAATTTAAAACATTTACAACATCTCTATCAATCACTTGTTAGTGATATTAGGTCTTTATGGTCTGATGCCTTACAATTGAGAGAAATAATAACAAGACATTGACAGGTATTTTATACAGGGTGCGCCGAAACTTAACGACAAGCGGGCACAGGGTGATAGGCTAGGTTATATCGATTTTGGGAAAAACAAGGAAAAAAATCTATTTCACTTGGTTTAGTAATAATAATAATATTTTTGAAAATCAACACCCTTGACCACGGTTTCTTGTACTGTGCTCAGAAGTTCCCTAATTTCGCAGGGTTACATTTTTTCATGTAATCTGAAAAACTATGCTATTGATTGTAGCCACTTAAGTGAAAATAAAAATCCATCTGAGCCATGGTTAACAATTTTTATGTCAGCTTACTTCATCCCTTATTTTCTTAAAAAAACATCATGGTAACATCCTTAGCAAGTTGTCTAGAAAAATTGCCAGTTTAATAAAGAGTTTAAAATGGTAAAACACTTATTATTTACATGTCTCATGGTTCTACTAAAAGTATTATGAACCATAATGGGTCATTTAAGACCCAAACTAGGTGAAGTCTAAAGTAGGTATGCTATTGTTGGATAATAAGAGAAGAAGTGACCTTAGTTGCTGTGAGTGTGTACGCTGACATCCAGTGCTATTTGAAAAATCACAGTCACAGTACAAAAATACATAATACAAGAACTATCTTTGGCGTAAAATCTTTGGAATCATAATGATGCAATGATGCATCAATAGTCTCTTCCAGCCAAAAAATAATAAGATTTCTTACACTGCAGGCCGTAAGTCTAACATAGCTCACCATAATAGCACATGACAATAGAATGTGGCAGTATTTGAAGTTTAAATTATACTTGAGAAAACCATCTTAAGTATTGCTTATTCTAAGCTATTAAAAATAACAAATTTATCTATGTATAAATTTAAAAACTTGCTTTGTAATCATGACTCATGACCTACACTTTAGTGTCAGGCAAAGCGCTTTTTTTATCTTAAAAAGACCAATATTTAATACCGATAAGAGTTATTAACTCTTGGTGGGGTTGCTACCTGCATCCGCGAAAACCATAACATTGAAAACCTCTGGTAAACATCAACTGAAAATGCCGCCAAAATGTAGGACACTTTCATGGGCACAAACTACGCAATATATTCGCAAAAGATTGTTTACTTACAATCACCGCTGCAGCTGTCGACAATTGTTTCTATCGCGTCGCGTTGTAATACATCTTCGAACATTGCAACTAAACACTCCACAACAGAGGCGTACTCTGGAGTGCCTCTTTCTGCCATTTTAAAAGAAAAAGGAATCTTCAGAATAAACTTCGGAGACGATTTCCTACATCTGATTATTTTCGGAGTTTTCTTCGTTTCTATTCAATAACAATAAATCCATTTTTTAGATTAAAGTTACAACACAACAGCACCAGACACTTTAGCAAAAACAACACGAATGACAGAAAGATGTACGTTCAGAAACCGCGACGCACACATTTATTGAAACACGGGCACTGAGTGAGGATTTAAACGGTACATCCCCGCCGGCGCAGTGCTAACAGCCGAATGCATGCTGCTACCTATGTTTGATGAGAAAATGATAAATGTTGATGGCTGCTAGTATCGATATTGTCAGCGTAACAATAATAATACAAAAACATCGATAACACAATAATTTATAATTGTTTGCATGAACATGTGCTTTTGGGTTCTGCAATCAATTAAACACATGAAGGACCCCAACAATCACTTATTTCATTCCAATAAATTTCAAAAAAGAAACTGAAATACCTAGATCGTCTTTTTTAGATACTTCTAAGGAAATTAATTAAGTAAACCGCTTTCAATTAATTACTCTCTTTCGAACGACCCTTAGATACAAAAAACAATAATCAGGAGGGTAGGTACACTTATCGACAGGCATTGACTTGTGATAAACTCCTAATTTTAATTATGTCATTGTGTAGTTTACTACACATGGCAGGTAATTTTAAGTAGTATGTGATTTTACTGCAACTAAAAGTTTTACTACAGATGGGCGATGCAGATGGCAAAAAAAATGTTTAAGTGACATTAAGAATTCAAACATATACTCGCAACACAATACAATAGAATACTCTTGTTGGTTTAGGTTCTAATCTTTTTTATCGATAACTTAAAGTTACAAAGTGCACCCAACCCTATAAAGGGTAAATTATTGTCCTGTGCAGCAGTGCGCAGGCCAGTAGAGCTCTCGTAGTTGTACCTATACGGAGCATTTCCGAGAGGTGAGGGGGTTTATTTACAGGCCCGAGCCCGGCCGGAACCTAGAAAATCAATATCCATCAAGGCTATGCAGTTTGCTAGACGATTTATGAACTCTGAAACGATCGTAGTAATAATTGTCACAGAGTTATTATAATTTAATGGTTAATGCCATAAATTATGTATTTGTTTTGATATTATTAACCTATACAGGGTGACTTCGTAAGAACCTACTTGCTGAATTATCAAAATTATCTTTATGCAACCATAAAATTTAAAACTACGTCTACATCGTTTTTTTTTAAACGTAGCGGTGTTTTAAGAAAAAACTTTTTACATATCTTATGAGCATTCAACAAAGGATTGAAAGAAACAAATAAATAGTTTTTTTTTTGGTCCACACGAGATAAAATAACATAAGATTGGGCTTATTTTAAATGATTTCTACACTTGTCTCGTAGTTCACCTCGTGCAATAGTTTGTATCGTGTGCTGGCGTATTTTTCCATGAGTAAAGTAAATTACAATTTTTCACAGAGAATTGAAACTAGGAGGATTAATTTGGCTTAGTACGTACACCCATAGGAATTTAAAATAGGGGTTTTAAGTTTGCATCAACTCACACTAAAGACACGCTAAAGACCACGCGGAACACGTGACTTGAAAAATGTAATTTGAAGCCACGTTTCCCTTAGGCAACAAGCCGCTTAGTTTGGCACTGATACGATGATTGCGCGTTGCAACATGATGAGCTACATATTGTGCAACATGTCGCGCGGCAAATGTAGCTTAATGGAAACGCGGCTTGGCTTGTCGCCGATCTGGCGACTCCTATTGTAATCCCACACCCTATCCTTGCCACAGTTGTTAATATGTATCGATATAGTGTGATAGTACATTTCCCAAACTTAGTTATACCTATGTAGTAGTATCTCTTCCCGCCATGTAAAGACGCTGCAAACGGCGCATGTGCATTTGCATATAGAATGATGCACTTGTTTGTTTCTCATAACTGTGATTGGCTGATGGAGGTTATTGATTCACTATTTTTAGTCATCCGTAGCCCAGACAACGTAGCTCGGAAGGTAGTGTCCCAGTCCCTTTAGCAAGAATTAGAATGACATGAAACTAGCTTATAGTCTGGAATTGTTGTATTGAAATAAGTAACAAAATAACCTTGGGTGTAACTTGTTTATATCAATGGGTCTACTCTATTTTTATTCGTTGTTTGTTTTTGGCCGGTTATTATCCGATTGGTAATTACCGATAAGAGGCACTGATAATAAACAAAGGAAGGCATGTATCATGTTATGACGGATCGCTAAGCGCAGGGGTTACGTGTGTCGTGTGTTGTACCTACCATAAAACTGTGTTTTGAAGTAAATGATTTTGTATTTTGTATTTTGTATTTTTTGTTCAGACTAAAAGAGTAGCGGGTTTGATTCCTACACCAGCACGAGTTTTTCTATTCCGTGAGCACGAGTGTCTGCCAGATATTTCGTGTGGGTCTGTGTTTTGCGGTATAAAAGGTTTATCAAAAGGAACCTAGTTTCCATAACACAAGGGACAAACGGAGCATTGTACGGTGTAATGCTTACTCTTTTTGATATCAATATCTTTTTTAATTCATATCTACACACATCAAAAGTGTCTAGGGATATCTCAAGCATTTTCATACAAAGTATAGCTATTGGGGAGGCTGTAAAAATTAAAATATTGATACCAACGTAGAAATTTTTAGGACACAGAAACTGCTATATCTGCCCTTTCAGATTGTATAAAGAAATTCATTGTGGTAGCATTATTGTACAATCGTAAGGACGTTAAAAAAAAGACAGATTTTTCTTTTAAAAGGTTTCAAAATTTTAGCAAAATCAAAGATATCAGATAATGCTCAGCATTATCTTAGAATAACTCGAGGAAACAGGCATAAGATAAAGGTTAAGAATATTACAAAAAAACGTTTGATTTTGCTAAAATTTTGAAACCTTATAAAAGAAAAATCTGTCTTTTTTTTAACGTCCTTACGATTGTACAATAATGCTACCACAATGAATTTCTTTATACAATCTGAAAGGGCAGATATAGCAGTTTCTGTGTCCTAAAAATTTCTACGTTGGTATCAATAAATAGTTTACGTTGGCTTTAAATAGTTTACACCGAAGCCGTGAAACCCAGTCTAAAAAAAATGCGTCTGGCAGCCCGCTGCTAAAGTAGGGATGTTCGACCCAAGTATCGTAATACACCGTATCGATCCACCAAGTTCAATCCGATTTTTTGGATCGATCCAGCATCGTATCAATGTTAAGAGAAATAAAAAAATGATTGTTTTTAGGATATTAAAGTTTAACAACCTACCAAATTGCTTGATTGCAAATAAATGCTACGTCTTTTTTGAAATTGACAAGTGAGTCGATTTTCAAGACACTTCAGGTTAATAATCAATTTACTTTTGTACATTCTATTTTTGTGTTTTTTGTAGTGGTGTCTCTTTAAATGATTAGCCAGATTTGTTGTGTTTCCTGCTGTTTTGCATAAAAGAAACAAAACTTGCCCAACCTTGACTGGCGATTTTAGTTTCAATCCGATCCTCATTGTTCGTGTTAACCCATTGTATCGATACAATATCGGTAGGATCGTATAGCTTTGCATCGATCCTCAGAAACAGAAATATCGGACGGATGGCATCGAACATCTCTATGCCGAAAAGGCAAAGGCAGGACAGTGTCTCCACATTGAGGGGAAATTCCCCTTTTAAGGGGAAATTACCGTCAAGAGGGGAAAGAAAAGGGGAAAGACTATAAAAGGGGAATGCGGGAAATCGTAGATAAATCCTTTCGGAAGTTATTATTTATGGACTCTACCGTGGACTAGTGTGTTACCGTAAAAAAGAAACTGCGACAAGCGACTAACGTAATGTGCAAAGTCAACAAATTTTGATTTTGTTGACGAATTTTGTGTAAATAATAATATTAATACAGCAGACTATAGAAGAAGAACGATAAATAAAAGATAAATTTTAGGTGGGGTGTGTGGTGTCAAAACTACAGCAAAATAATTTTTGAGGGGAAAAAAATCCGTAGAAGGGGAAATCTGAATTGCCGCGTGGGGAAAGGAAATCGTTCTAGTGGAAACACTGGCAGGCATCATCCTGTGCGGTCCGTAATGCGATTACAGTAATGTGAGCGCTCACGGTGATATCGGGCGTCCCGAATTGAAATATCGCGTCAACAGCGCTCACAGCGCTATCAGCGTCAAAACCAATTCGGACCGCTAGATAGTGATACATAACCTAACAATTTTTAAGTTTTAGTTTCTATCATTCCCAGGTTAAACTAGCGGTTCTTGTAGTAAAACTTTCTGTTAAGTTATCACATAAAAAAGATTTGTCCCAGCAAAAATTTATTCTGAGAAATATTGACAAAAATATTTTTACGCTAAAATGTCTGTTTGACGTTTCATCTATGAATCTGACATAAGGCCCACGGTGATATCGCTCTGGAGCATTATCGTTGTGAGCGCAATATGGCGCCGTTAGTGACGTCACCCATGACGTCAAGCTGTCTGACGTTTGATGAATGTCAGCGCGATATTTCAATTCGGGACGCTCTGTGAGCGCGCTGTAATCGATTTCGACTCAATTCGGAACGCACCCATCGTCGCAGTCGCACGCATCGCGTTCCTTTTTGGCATGGCATGTGTAATGGCGTTTCGGATTTTTAGTTCTGTGATGGCGTTTTGCTGTAAATTTATGTTAAGCCCGTAACTCTCTCTCTAGGCTCCGTAGATTAAAAGTGTTAATTATGAGTTCAAATCTAACTGTGGTTGTATAAATATGAGTGATAATTTCCAAAACAAAACAATGGCGCCTGTAATGATGGACTATGACTTCAAAGTGAAAACACAGAACGAGCGCTCAAAAGTGGAAGACTTGTTTGATTTCGAGGGCTGTAAAGTTGGGCGGGGTACATACGGGCATGTATATAAAGCGAGAAGAAAAGACAACTCTGATACTAAAGATTACGCGCTAAAACAAATAGAAGGAACCGGGTTATCGATGTCGGCGTGTAGAGAAATCGCAGTAAGCGAATTCCATTTATTATTGATTTTTTCGATGAGCTTTTTAACAGTAGTGCCTGTAGGGCGTTTCTAATTCTATTGCGTTATTTTCATACACGTAACGTATTACACGATACGTCTATCACTAATAGAAGCTTATTCCAGATTAATAGAATGTCTTTGCTGGTCTTTCGCATCCAGGAAATTGGAACTGTTGTAGGAAATTTGTGATAGAGTAGCTACAGTAAACTTACAGAATTGTTTTGATACCTTTTTGTTTTTGTTTTACCTGTAATGGTCCTTCTGCGGCTCAGTCATGTCAGTCATGCTCAGTTCATGTCTTCCAGTGAACTGAGAATGAAACTAAACAGTTGCTTACTGCTAAATAAGTCGCTTAGTACAGGAATAATGTAGAAAGAAGGCTTTTTTCGCCACCATTTACGGCATAAGCATTACTGTAACGGCAAATAAGCAGCCTAATTGATGGGTTATGTGCAGGAACTGTTTATTAGTATGTAATTATATGTTATATGACTCTTAGAAGCATTTGTTCTTTAAAAGTAGTATCAAATGGTGAATTGATTCATTTGTACTGAGACCAAAACTACATCATAACCTTAAATGTGTAGTTTAAATACTTCTAATTAGGTGCAGTAGAATAACAGTAAATTTTTCAAGTAACTATCACATAAATTACCTGTCGTTTTGTCAATTTTACAAGTAGATTAACACTTCTTGTCAAATAACAGTAATTTTACTGCTCCTAAATTAAAAGTCCAGGTATAGCATTTTTTTCTGTGCTGTAATTATCTATGTTTATCAACCCTAACAAACTTGTGCAAAGCCGTTTGAACAACTTACCATTCTTTACTTACAGCTTCTTCGTGAGTTAAAGCACCCCAATGTGATAAATTTGATCCGAGTATTCCTCTCACACAATGACCGCAAGGTGTGGCTCCTCTTCGACTATGCAGAACATGATTTATGGCATATCATCAAATTCCACCGGGCAGCCAAAGCCACCAAAAAGTCAGTTATGGTACCTAAAGGAATGGTGAAGAGCTTATTGTACCAGATTTTAGATGGCATACATTATCTTCATTCTAATTGGGTTTTACACAGAGACTTGGTAAGAATTTAGTTTTTATCATCAATGTTATCGTTTCTGATATGAACTGAAATTGCTGAAAAGGCATAACTATTTGCTACTTCCATTGCATAAAGTAGAGTTAAGATGTTTTTTTCATCTTAGTTATCATTTTATTGATAGGAAACCAAAAAAACACTGTGTTTTTTGGGATTCCCATCTTTAGTGAGAAGTAATGCATTATCCCTAATGCTTAAATAAAAATACCTTATCTTTTTATTTATTAAATCATCAATAAATATCCATTTAATTTTGTATTTGCAGAAACCAGCAAATATATTGGTGATGGGAGAAGGTCCTGAGAGGGGCAGAGTGAAGATAGCTGATATGGGATTTGCCCGACTCTTCAATGCACCCTTGAAACCACTAGCTGATTTAGACCCTGTTGTGGTTACATTCTGGTATAGAGCACCAGAATTGCTGCTTGGAGCAAGACATTATACAAAAGCAATTGGTGAGGATATTTTTTTTGTTTTATTCATACCATGAACCATACTGATCAACCATAGCTCTGGACCGTACATTGTGGAGAAGTGGTGGGGAGGCCTTTGCCCAGCAGTGGGACACTACTTTGGGCTAATAATAATAACAATACCATGAACCCATATGGGTGCATAGCATGGCTCAGTCAAATGGGTTCACATTTATTTTGTTCATATTCATCTGAAGGTGTAGCTCAAGCCCAATCTCACAGTAGTGAACTTTAAATATATTTTTTGTTTTGTTTTACTCAATAATATTTAGGGTCCTTTATACCTGGTTTATTTCCTCAGATATCTGGGCTATTGGCTGTATATTTGCTGAACTATTAACCTCGGAGCCCATATTCCACTGTCGACAAGAAGACATTAAAACCAGCAATCCATACCATCATGATCAGCTGGATAGGATATTTAATGTGATGGGTTTCCCACAAGAAAAAGATTGGGAAGATATTAGGAAAATGCCTGAACATGCAACATTAGTTAAGGATTTTAAGAGATCAAAGTAAGTTCATTATAGATCATCATCATCATCACTGTGTATTTGAACAATAGGAATTATTGTTCATCATTTTTCTGTCCTTCGAAAAATTGGAAAAGTTGAGAAGAAATTGGACCTACCTTTTGTTATGACTGGTTGTGATCAAAGTATCATGAAGTGAAGCTTTGCCGTCTCCAGTTCTTTCTTTCTCTTTGCAATCTGCACAGTGTAGTGTGAATTGAGCTACACAGTACATGGCAATTTCATGCCATGCATAATTTTTAAGCCAAACTCAAATACATCCAACTTTAAGCACATAGATAATTTAAATTTAAACTTGTTTCAGTTACCAAAACTGCTCACTTAGCAAATACATGGATAGACACAAAATAAAGCCGGACAGTAAAGCTTTCAGTTTACTAGCACGGTTACTGCTGATGGACCCCAATAGACGGATAACATCCGAACAGGCTATGCAGGACCCATACTTTACTGAAGACCCTCCAACAACACCTGTAAGTAGCATTACAAAATTGATACTTAGTAAATATCATTTTTTTTCATCCCTTTTTTTAAATACATTAAACAAAAACTTGTTTTTTTTTTAAATTGTTATTCTCCGTAAGCGTCCCTGCAAACTGGCATATTTCATATAGTTTCCAAAAGTTTTATATGCTGCCAGTGGCCGCCACGCGCTACAAATTGTGTCCGCCTTCGTCTTGTGGCCCGCAGCGACAAGCTGGCTTCTTGTAGTTGCCGTTTGTGGCTGTGGCGTGTGCCTGTGCGCAGGGACGCTAAGCGAATGAATATTCTTATGAGAACTCATAAAGATCTTAAACCATTTATGACGAAAATCGTTTAAATTCAGTTGCTGATTTTATTGCAATGTTCCTCAGGATGTCTTCGCGGGTTGCCCCATACCATATCCAAAGCGAGAGTTCTTAACGGATGATGACCAGGAAGACAAGAGTGAGTCCAAAGCCAGGCAGAACCAACAGCAGCAACAGCAACAACCTAATGTAAGTGCCTAAAGCAACAAATGGCTCTAACTGATCATTTTACGAAACAAAGGAGATCCGCCAAATACATTACTTTTAACCGAGATACATAAAGAAAATATAACGTAGTTTCAGAATTGCTAAATTCACATGCTAACTTATATTTTTCCCATTTCAATTTTCACACACTCTGTTTTTACTCTCAAAAGTGGGATACAATACTTTTGCGCCGGGCCTAGGGTAATTTTGTATAGGATTTGGCGGTTTGATACAAGGGGTGGCATTTGGGAAACTCAATAACTACGCGAATGTGATCACTTGAGTGAAAAGGACTAAGCCAAATAACATTTTAAAATGATTTCAACTGGAATACCAATTCAAGGTGAACCCAATAGACAGTTAAAGTTAGTGTTTTTCCTGATCACGATCAAGATGACATTTGGCGTTAACCAGAATAGCATAGCAGGTGAAGCGAGGTTAAAATGCACAGTCAAAAAGAAAAACTGTGCTGGGCTGTTATTCATTCTGAGGATCTACCTATCTATGGGTTGTGCTTGCAGACCCTAGGAACTACTTAAATTTTCTCATATCAAGTTACTCCAAGAGATCCTCAAATGTTAACGAATAATAATAATGAATGACGCAGACGCTAGCGACTATTTTAACATAGAATCTTGTTGGGTTTTTTGTCGAGACACAGAACGTTAAACGCTAAACACTAACAAAGTCGACTACGTAAGGCTTAAGACCTATATCTTTATTTTCAGACTCAACAAAACCAAGTGCAAGCGAACAGCCACGACCACGCCGCCAACAATGCTAAAAGAATGAGGATGGCAGGTAATTATTGCTTCTCTGTTGCTCTCAAGAGCTAAAAAAATTATAATATAAAATTATATCAACCAATAAGACTAAAATCTTCTTTTTTTTTTGTTAAATTAACTCTTATAAAATATTGTATCCCGAAATTCGACTTAGTCAACGCGTTTTTCTAGTAACCCTGCTTCAATACGCCATATTATTCGGAGATGGGTATTTCGACGACCGATTTTGTGTAATTTTTGAGAAGTCGGCTAATACACCAAAGGTCGCGGGTTCGATCCTCGCACAGTACAAAAATTGTGTGCATGAACATGTCTGTTTGTATGAATATATGTATGAATTTACAGAAGAACTATTTAAGTATGTTTGTCCGTTGTCTAGTATCCCGTAGAAACGGGCTTAAATTAGCTCTTCTAGGGGCTAGATGGCGCTGTGTGGAATAATGTTCAGGGATATTTATTTATTTACACACATCAAAAGTGTCTAGGGATCAACATATATTTTTGCAAAAACTTTTCTCCTGATTAATATTAAATAAAATTTTCTTCAAGGATTCATCAAATAAAGGGTTTTCGTTTGTCTACAGTAACGATAAAATAAGTCACCTTTGCATTAATAAAGAAATTTGCCATTTTCCTAATAAAGGGATTTTTGACATTTGAACCACTAACATTAAAGTTCGAAAAAAAGACTGAAATAACAGTTTTCTTAAAAATTTTATTGGGTAACTTAAACAATTAATAATCCGTGTTTCTACCGCGAACACTAACAACCCAAGAACATCGGTTCGGCATACTCAAAATGAGTTCATCCAAATCACGCTGTGGAATGGCCGCCCATGTTCGTTGCAACAACAAAAAAAGGTCTTCTTGCGACTGGATGCCCTCCATATTCGGCAGAGCTCTTCTCTGTAGCATATCCCATGCATGCTCAATCGGGTTCAAGTCTGGCGACTGAGCAGGCCAGGGCAGGACACCGATGTTAGCTGCGGCGAGAGTCTGTCTTACAACTCTTGCGGTGTGCGGTCGTGCATTATCATGCATTAACTGAAATAAGGGACCGATTTGCACTTGTAGAGGAACGATGACGTCTGATACAATCGCCGCAGCATAAATTTGAGCGTTGAGGTTGCCTCTGATCCAAATCAACTCAGTTCTTCCGCCGATCCAAATACCCGCCCATACCATGATGGTTCCAGCACTATAAGGATGGACTTCCTGGCAGGATCTTAATCGCTGTTGGCGTCCAAGGGTTCTCCAGTGTCGTATACGTCTTGTATCCGGTCTCATACCAAAACGAGACTCATCAGAAAAGCACACGAAACGCCATTTTTCTTCTGCCCAATTTCTGTGTTCAAGAGCCCATTGATATCGAATCCTACGATTGTGCATTGCTATAGGTGGTACCCTTAGCGGTCTTCGGGAATGAAGGTTCACTTCATGCAAGCGGTTTCTGACTGTTTGGTCGCTAATTAAGTTCCCTGAAGAGTGATGAAACCTCACGGCTAACATCATGGCGGTTATTGTTGGAGCTCTTCGAGCTGTGATTTGAATGTATCGGTCTTGTCTCCGTGTGGTGCAGCGATACCATCCTCCATGGCGCTCAGCCACGGTACCAGTGCTTCGGTAACGTGTCCAAAGTCGACTGATAACACTCTGACTTGTATTCAGAGCTAAAGCCACAGTACGTTGCCGGGAACCAGCTTCTATCATTCCCACGGCTCTGAGCATTTCTTCCCTGCTTAAATGACGTCGCCGCTCCATAATAACGTTTTAATCAGTAGTAGGGAAACAGTTTAGTAGCACTAATAATGTCTTCAATGCGTTGTATGTTTTTATAGGGAAAATATTGACAGCTGATTTTCATCTTTTACTCGAATTTGATCGACAGTTCCTGTTTCAAATTATGAAATGCACCAAAAAGGATCCATATAAATGTATAAAATCATAAATTTATTACAAAACCACATCTCAATCTCAAGAAATCCGCATGAAAATGCTTGATCCCTAGACACTTTTGATGTGTGTAGTTGTTAAATTTTTCAATTACATTTTGGGGACAAAACTAGAATGTTCTGGTTATTAAGTAAGATATTGTCTAAAGATTTACCTGTCTCTTTATTTATAAAAGTTAATTCAGTGCTGCAGCATTGTAGCAAATGTTGACAGCAATAGGAATGAAGCTTTATCATAGTTAAATCATTCGAACATATTTCTTATCATAGGACCAAACCAAGGCAACAACAACACTGGCGGTGGTCAACAAGAGTTCCACCAACAACAACAGATGATGTTTGGCGGACAACAGCAGGGTGGCAGCTCACAACAACAGAACAACTTCCAACAACGGTTTTAGATGCGAGGTATCTTGTAGATAAATTGTGAACTTTTTGTACATGTTGTTTTGATACAGTTTTTGATGTACTTATTGTAAGATATGAAAAAGATCTTCCAAAGATGGTTATTTTCTATTTTGATGTAGTTGAGTTTAAAGTTTTTGTGAATAAATTAACATCTTGTAAGTTACAAAAAACGACTTGTACATTTAGTGGTAGTTAGCGCAGTTTTTAGGTATTTGATTATGGATGGATTTTCTTAGCTGCATTTTAAAATTTCGGCGTAGTGATACAAGCCTGTGTGAGTGAGATCAGAAATCTCTAAGGTACCACAAATGCTCAGACTCAGCATGAATATCTGTTATATTAACAGACATTTGTGACTAGTTCTAAACATTCGTTGAGATATCACACACTAATGTTCTTGTATTTTTCTTTCATAAAATGGTCGATAGTGAAGTTTCGCCTCCAGTTAATACTGATCAATAGTAAAACATATCATCAAATTAGGGCTCAATACAATTTAAATACCTTGTTTGTTTAAAAGTCGCTGTGAAACAATTAAAAGTCTACAACAATTTATCACATAAAAAAAAACAGATCTGAACGAATGTGTAATACAGTTACGTTTTTTGAAGACTCGACCTTATTGTGAACTTTTGTAAATAACTATGTAAATATAATTAAGACTGTCGCGTTATTTATAATAAGAGTTAAGCAATAATATTAAAATAAATAAGTTCAAGTTTTAATGAAGTGTTTGCTTTCTTTGCCATTTATACTAACTTAGTAAAAGCTGATGAGCTTGTTTGTTTGTTTGTTTGAATGCGCTAATCTCAGGAACTACTGGTTTTCCATTGATTGAGGAAGGGATAGACTGTTTATCATAAAACGTTATGAGTAATAGTGATCCACGCGGACGAAGTCGTGGCCGCCAGTAGTCAGAAATATGTCTCAAAAATTCAAAAACAAACAAAGTACTTATGTTTATAGACCAAAAATAACCAAGTTCGCTGATTCCTCAACTCGTTTCTGAATGAGAATAACCAAAGGCTAGATTTGAGGGCTTGTTTTTTAGGCTTTTGCCACACTATGCAGAATGTCAGTTGCGTATCTTACGGAGCGGGTAGCAGCTACAAGATTATCCGTTGCGTATTGTCAGTTCACAACTTGAAGATCGGACCGAGTAAACAACCTTTCACGTAGTGTGTCCATAAGAATGGTTTTAGTGCAAAAAAATAGCATTCCGCTACGATGTGGCGTCAGTGATACAAAAACTGCTGAGATAAGGCTAGATCTCAGGTAGTTGTTTTTTTTAGTTAACTAGCTGTTAGTTCAAGGTGTGACTTTCACAGCTTTACCTTGCAATGGGGTGAGCGAAAGGCTCACAACCCTTAACATCTAAGTAACGTGCCTTAGGGTGCCCCCAGGGGGGCCTCGGCTTAGGGCGTTACTGGGAGATGGCAATCGAACGTAAGGTTCCTCATGGTTACGAAGGACTCCTACAGCTTGAAACCCCGCGGTACTTTGCCTCGTCGAAAAGAAGAAGGGAATCTGCTGCCCTCCAGCTAGGGGGGGATAGCATAGAAGTACTTGGAGGGAGTCAGGCAGAAGATGTCAGATATAGATTATACATTACCTTAAACCTACAATAGTATCGATTAGATGTAAGTTTTTTTTTTAAAGTAGGAAACAGGTTTGTATTTAAAATATTATATTAAGTACATACAAATAAATGTTGCCTTTTTAATCTTATACAATTATCAATTTATCAAAAATAAAGATATTTAGACAAAACTATCTATGTATCATTAATATGGACGGAATCGACCAAAACCAAAATTCTTTTTCTCTAATTAAATGACTATGTTTATATAAAAATAATAAAAAACTTTAGTAAAAAATTAATAATTATAATTAGGCGGGAAAAATACTGTATTTGTGATTTACTTACAAGAAAAAAAAAACAGTCTGAGGATTCCAATTTAAAAGTAATTAATAAAGTTTTTTTTAAAGATTAGCAATGCTAGAATAGCAACAGTAAATCATGTTTTTATTTTACACACTCATAACTAGTTTTGACTGTAGAAATAAATGAAATTTTAAAAAAAATAGATTCATAAATTGACTGAGCTTAAAACTAAGATTTCATTCATGATAATATTTACATTTTGTCACTAGAGATACTTACATTGCTACTTTTATTATTGTTCTTTTAGGGGCATTTCTCAACGTCGTTTTCAAAATCATTATTTTTTTCAGCTGGCAGTTTCCTTACAGTTAGGACAGGGGCCATTACTACACTCTTTTATCTTATTACTAGCCTGCTTCTCTCCATTGACTGAGATGCATTGCATTTTCGTGTTATATCGCCAGCTAGAGGTCACCAATCATGATGTTTGGTCATTTCATGTTCTGTTTCATTCTCAATGCGTCTCTTCCTATTTTGGCAGAAGAAATTACCGATGAACTCCTGTATAAAGCAATAAAATGACTGCCTTGTTGAGTTATGATGGCAATCAAGCCGGAGGCCTTGTCAGGCGGTGACCATGGCGTATACGCTACATTAATGGCAATAGACTGGCCGCTCGTTCTACTAGTAATTACAACTTTTAAGCTAACTAGCTTAACTTTATTATGTGGGACGTCATCATGTTTTTGCCATTGTGGAGAAATGATAGAAACGTGACAAGCCTATGTTTGAAACTTGGTTTGTAGAGCCCCAATAGTGCGTCGCGTTGCTCGGTTTGTTAAAATGAATGTGGCCAATGTGGGCTTTTCATTAAAAATATTTAAAATGACGCTGTGGTTGATATTGCTCTGCTTCACTGCAACGCAACGCACTCACTTACAGAATAATTGATAATGCGAAATTTCCAGACTATTCTTTTTCGTCCAACAAAATCTGAAGGTCTAGTCAATGTCTCGTCTTCTTATTTAATGGGAGCGCCAGCAAATTCGACTACGGCCTTGGGACCGGTGTTGATGACGCTGTATTCTGATTTCTTCAGTTCTTCCCTGTGGATCTTGGTTTTGGTGTCAACTCTGATGATCCGAGTTCGTATCCTGCCGCATCGACCATCAACGATTTTCTCGAACGCTGAAAAACATTAACGCGTGACATTTTGAGACGGTGCGCAGCTTAGGCGTGCTTAACTTCTAAATTAGAGAGATTATCTATCTTTACCTTGGACTGGATACAGTGTTTCAGGTTTCCTAATTTCAATAGTATGTGTAGGATTTAAATTCTCTTGAAATGTAGAGTCCGTGATCTAATTATTTATATCACATAATGAAATAAATTAACTGATTTGATCAAGTGTAAATTAATGTATTTGTTAGTTAATGTTTCCCTTTTCGTAATAGCGTTACGTTTCGGAGTAATTTCTTTTTATTGTATAACGAATTATTGGTGAAAAATTAGTGATTTAATCACGTAGGTATAAGTAAAAATTGAATAAATAACTTTTTCGGTATAACAATTACGTGGGATTCCAACTACATAAATGTATGAGCATGCACCGGTTCATTAGACTGCTTGTTTTACGCACTACTTGCTTTTAAATAACCGAGTATAAATCATTTTGAACAAATAAGTCTTATTTTCGCAAGAATTCTGTCCATCAAACTGCAGCTTACCTGGGCCAACCAAGTAATAATGTCGAATGCTATTTTGTACTGAGACGAGTTACAAAAAATCTTTGATGCCGAAATAATTGCTATTAATGAGTATTGGTAGTTAATACACCACGGAAACGTAATTGGTTAAGTCTGTGAGTGGAAATATTGTAAAATATGCAGGCATTGACTTTCAGACTTGATTGAGTGTTGGCAAACCCTTATGTGAAGGTTAGGTAAGTACCTTATTATTATGCATAACATTGCTTTATTTCATTGTGCACTCAAAGTAGACGTCAATCCACCTGATGGGAAGCAACCGTAAGGTCCAGATATGTGGTTGAAAAGTACTAACAAGCAGATATTTAAAAGTCTATATTCATACACGGTTCCAAAAAATAAATGGAATACTTACGATCCTTTTTGAAAGAATTGTGGCAAGCCATGTGGCAAATCGACGGGAAGCCTTTCAAGACTTTCGGATCAACTATTATTGTGCCCAATGGGACGGCACACAAATGATCCTTCCTCCCCTTGCATCCGTCCAAACACGCATCATACGTATTCTTCTTCGGCTTCTTAGTTCTCTTCGTCGGAGGTTTTTTTGTCGTCGTGGTGGGATTTATCTTGATATTAGTTATCGAACCTTGGGGAGCAACAACACGGATTTTCAGATTAGGTAAGAATGGACTTTTGGGTGGACCAGGGTGGATTTGCGGTGGCAGGGCGGTGCTCACAGCTGTTGGCTGAGAAGTTATCTTTGTGGACGGCGTGAATAGGGGAACACCTAACGTCGTTCGTGAAGGAGTAACCGGTACTGTAGGAGGAGTCGAACGGAACGTAATTGTTGGCCGGCTAGTCCCATCAGACAACGATCCCGTAAAGAAAGGAATTATAGTGTCAGAGACTGTTGAAATGGGAGTAAGAGGAGTAGTTGAAGGTAATTGACTGGGCGCTTTAGAAGTTAGCTCAGATGAAGCTTGGAACTGCGGTTGCTGTGGGTAAGATTGAACAGCTTGTGGCGCATTCTGGTATATTACGAAGTAGTTAGGTGGAGCGGTTGTTTGAGTCTGTGGGAAGAGCAACTGTGGCGGTAACGTCCCAGGTAAATCGAAAATTGAAGTTTTACCTTCTCTTTGTCTTGGTTCTGGTTCTGTGAACGGCTTAGGAGATGATGGCGTTTGAGAACTTGGGAAAGTAAATATAGGGAAGTTTTCGAATGGAGTCGTCGGTGATTCGGTGGTTGACGACCTGGGACCATGACTGATCGAGACGCTAGATGTTGCGTAAGGGGTACTTGAACTTAAAGTTGAGATTGGCGTGCTAGATGGTGTGAATGGGGTACTTGATTGTGGGAAGGGGGAATTTGATGGTGAGAAAGAGGAGCTCGATTGTGGGTAGGGCGAACTCGAAGACGGGAAAGGAGAACTCGAAGGTGGGAAAGGGCTTGATGGTGGAAATGAAGTGCTTGATGGATAGGGGGTACTGGACGGAAAGAAGGTAGGGGAGCTTTGTGATAAGTGAGTCACGTCGAACTCGTGCCTAGGCGAGAACGAAGGAAGTACTATGATGGGTTTTGTCGGTGAGAAACCGGGTGTTGGCTCGGTGGAGAATAGTTCTGATATCGGTTTCGGCGAGTAGCCATCGTTAATACCGTTCGCTGCGAACCAGGTCCCTGGTACAATTTCCGATATTTCTGCTCGGCATAGTTGTAACACTGAAATTAAAAATGGCCAAACCTTGATAAAGATACAGTATAGGTACACGCAATGATATTAAAAAGGGTAGATACGTTATGTCAGTACTGATGCGAAGTCGAAAATTGACCCCTGGCGTACGTACCTAAAATTCGACCGTGTGTACAAGTTAGTATGATTCTTTACTAGAGCGTAAACGAGACAGATACATGTTACATTCATATCTGATTCTGTCGTATTTTTCGTAGGAAGGAATCGAGCCAGAAACATTCTACATCAAACTGTAGGTAGATATATGAACTTCCATCGAAATATTTGGCTTGTTATTTATAAAGACATTGTATTATGCTTAGGTCGTTTGCGAGACTTCGAGTAATTGCCTGCAACAATGCAGCTGCAGTGGCAATACGTTTCGCAAGGGTGCATTTTACAGAACCAGTTTTGATCTCATCATGGCGGTTCAACCACCTCTCAAAATACAACCAGATCCAAAGAATAATTATCAACGATGTGAATATCGTTCATTCACTTCATCTTTATCGCTATCCACTTCACCTCCAAAAACCAAGATCAACAGAAAATACAAATTTGATTAACAATGATCTAGTTTTTATTATTTTTTTGCATTTTCAATGCAGTGTCTTTACTAAAGGCGCGAAAAGCGAATTCGAACCCGCGTCTTCCGCTTATAGTCCAGTCATTTAAGCTTAAATTAGGTAAGAATCTCGGAATTCGAGATACCCAGCTGTAAGTCTGTAAATACTTGTATATTGACACCCTAAAAGTTGTCTCAAAACCTACATATGGTAGGGTGTACGCAACTATTAAATTTCAAGGTCAATTGTCACAAAAATCGGTGTTTTGTACATTTTTTGTAAATATCTCATTACCTATGGGTTTCTTGCTATTTGTATTTATGATCAATATTGTAGAATACAAAATTCTCTACAAATTTTGTTTGAATTTTTTTTTCATAGGGTGATCCGTTTTCGAGATAGAGGGCGGAGAGCGCGCGGTCACAGCATCACTTCAGGTGGCCCTGAAATATTTTTTCCTTTTGCAACTTTGGGTTAAAGTGATTGGTTAGGATATTATATTATGATTGAACTGTCTCCTTGGTGTAGCGGTTTGAGCGTTGGTCTCTCTATCCGCAGGTCGTGTGTTCGAATCCTGAGTGGATCATCAAGATTTTAAATGTATTATATTTTTAGATTGAACGGCCTTTACCATTGTCTTCTTCAGCAGATTCCTTTGTTTGACAGAGTGACATTATTATCTAGTTTTTGTACCCTTTTCTTGTTTGAATGTAATTAAATGTGAATTAATTTATTTCTATTGTATTCTAATATATTGATATTAAAGTGATATTATTATATCTCCTCATTAAAAGTAGACGTGTCCATTATTACATCTGCGGCATCTCCGGTGCCACCACGGTATGTAAGTACTAGTTCTTATTTTTATATATTTCTTTATTCGATAAATAAATACGCGTAGATACCTACTCATTTTATTAATATCCATTTATTCTTCTTCCTTGGGTCTTCAGTCTTGGGTCGGACTGCGCTATGAACGGCCGAAAAGCCCTTTTTGAATAGGTCCTAAGACCGCAGTAGTACAGCGGTGTGAGTGGCCTAAGTTATCTTTTAAATGTGTCAATTTGAACCACGGTTGAACTATGCATTATTTATTTTATTAACCACTGCGGTTCGTACGAGCCATTTTTTTATAAAAATAGGGTGTTCACACTGCAGTCCCATTCTATAAGGGTTAGTTGCACCATAGTAGAAGTTAAAGTTAAAGTTTTTGTCAAATTTGACAATTTGACGACCAAAAATGACGTCGAATTGTCAAATTTAACAAAAAAATTAACCTTAACTTTAACTTCTACTATGGTGCAACTTACCCTAAGAGTTTTTGAGCTATTCCCACCGCGGTCATTACCGATCGAGGTGCGAAACGCCCCAAAACCCGGGTGTAATAACTAGTCAATCGTTTTACTCAAAATGACCAATGGAGATAGTGAGGCTTGATTAACACAGTAACAGGGATGGTGGGATTTACCGTAAAAGGGGTACGGCACGTCTGGGAGCGCGGTTAATCCACCACTAGGTACTGATTAAGATTTATTCTTTCCAATAATTTTTTATCTTTATTTATTAGTACAAAAGAGCATAAACAGGAAGAAATCCTTCATCCGTTTCATTGGTTAACTCGCACGCTCTACAAACATTATACAATGTGAGTATTGTACGACCTAAACGCAGCAAATCTAGGCCATGTTGCAATGGTGTAAGAACTAAAATCGATAGATGGGTATATCTTTTAAAGTTGGGAAATAGTAATGCTCACGGTTATCGCGCTTCGTGAGTCTCAAATACTTTCACTGATTCAGTTCATTCATGTTCGATAGTTCTAAATGATAAATCAATCAATATCATATCAGTAACAGGTAGGTACAGTGGTTCGCGTAACTTTGCGTTTCCCTGCAATTGGAGTATTTAATATAAGTAATAATAATTAGGGGCCCTTCCATTTCACCAAAAAAAATTTTCGTCAAAGGAGAACATTCAGATCTCGAACAAATTGTACTCAAAAATGAAAGTGCGGCCAGACAAAAATAATACTGGATTTTTATTGGAATAACAACTGACCCTAATACTGCTATTTGAGTTTGAAATTACAAAAAAATATTATTTCTCTTTATAAATGGATGCATGGATATTAGCTCAAGAGGTATCGTTAGATTCGTCTTCACTGTGAGAATGACACTGGATATATATTTTTAAAAAAAAGCCGGGTTTTTGGCGCTGAATTCTGTGTTTTCACGCTTTGCAGCCTGAAGCCGTTCAGGCTGCAACGGATTTTAGCTGGAGAGGTATTTTTAGATTCGTATTTACTGTGAGAGTAACCCCAGGTAGAAAAAAAAATATTCACAACTAGTATTTGCATATTTTCTTTTTACTTTTTTGTACCTTTTTTGTTACCTCTCACAGAAAATCAAACGACACCTCTCAAGCTAAAAGTGTTTACTAACTTTTTTTTATGGATGATATATGAATGACAGATAATGGTTGTACGGTGGCCGGCACATCACGCTACCCATTTCCGGTCAGTCCTCCTTGCTCTATCGCGAACAAATGTCATTTGGAAAGAGCGAGAGAAAAAACGGAAATGGGGTAACCTGATGTGCTGTTGACTGTACATAAGTTGGTAAAAAAAAAACTATCACTTAGATGATAAAAAGCGTTAAATAAAAAGAATATACTTTGATAAAGTAATAATTTGATAAATAAAAAAAGTGAAATGAACTAAATAGCGTCTCTACCGGTTCATAACTTTGTACTTTGACGCCGGTTCTTCTGAAAAGACTCTGGAAAATTGATACGTTCTTCGTGTTCTTTGATTAATGTGTTTTGATTCGTGATTCATTAAAACTTGTTAACGTAAACGTAAAAAACGGTTACCGTATTCGGTAAGCAATTTACACAACGGCAACGCCTTAACATAAATTCTAAATCAAATATAATTGTTACCTTTGGTACATGTTTTAACACATCATTTAACTCAGCAGCTGGTATGTAATTCTGCGTTTAACTACCTCATGAAATATTAATAGCCTGATTCGCGGATGGTCAGTTTTATTCGATTTTAACTATTTCCGAATTTCGAGACGGTATGGTTTTTATACTTTGCTGTTTAGCGTTACTCAAGTGCCGGATACATACTGTGTTGAAACTATAAAATGAACGAAAAAATCTAACGAGGAATACAAAAAGCGATTATTCACGAATCGGACTCTACACTGAGGGTTCCGAAGGTTGAAAAGATTCTAGCTAATTGAAGACAAATCCCAGCAAAGGGTTGAAGGCCTTGGAACTACAGCTGCCAGTGTACAGTGTCATTGGGAATTAAACTTATTGCAATGCTAAAAGAGTTCAAGTGTTCTGTCAGGCTCAAAAGTCATCCCACTGCTTATGCACCGTATTTCTAGCGGATTGAAGCACAATTTCCAATGACACTGACATCTGTCAAAATGTATTTCTTAGATTAGTTAAACTATGTGTTGTATGTTCAATAAACAATTTGAGAGACCGACAAAACCCAAGTGACCCGGATCACCCGGATAACGTAGTAGGCCTGGCTCCGATACACATGTACCTTCAAAAAAGGCACTGTTTTTCTGTTTAGTGTCTGTAGAAACGTTAAAATTAACTCTAATAACTCTTACTATTTCTAATTTAACGCTCGAAAACGGATAGAGAAGCGAATCGCAGAATCTATTTTAGAAACTGTTTCACGGCACAACTAAAGCGAGTGACAACTTTTGATCCGTAAAGAAACTTTTGAAACTAAGTTCCCATTTGAACCGGTATTTTCTCTATTGTGAGCTACGTGTTGTATATAAATGCCATGAACGTGTGATTTCAAACTGCACATAAACATACAATACCATCGATTTCTTTTTGATTAACTCAGTATTTGTCACGACTTTCTTTGTTCATAATTTTATTATGAGAACTGAGATTCTTAGAATTTTCCCAGTTCAATCCATGATGCACATATTGTTTAAAGAAATGCTGCCTGCACAGCCCACACTGTTTTAAACCCTTTCGCTACGGGTTCATTGTTCACCAAAACTTAACTCCGGACGGTCTTAGAAAAAAAAATGTACCCCCTCCCGTGCTGAAGCGTTCATGTCAAATGTAAAACTTTGACAGTTCTTATACCCATGTCATTGCGCGAAGGTTTAGTTCATGTTCCAACTGTTTTATTACAGTTTACGTATCATAGCTAACTGTACCTACCTATCTGCTAATTAGATGTTGTGTTGCTACAACGTTTGCTTGATCCGAGTTACCGCATAAAGTTTCAATTGTCTATTAATTAACTATAAAAACTAAACATTGATTTATCTGCTCGTAAATTTGATTTAAGTATTAAATAAAACTAGGAAATGTTTAAGCGTAATGATATGGAGTTTCGAGTTGGTATATGAAATGAAACGTAAGAAACCGTGTAATAATGGATGAGGATGCAATCAGTTGCACAAAACTAAAAATACCTACCTACAAAAAGAGTAAAGCCTGAGATAATTATAGAGCGCTTCATTTGTTACAATCGGTAACAAAAAAAAATGAAAATTGTAACAATCATTTGGTATAAGTTTTTGTGTGAATTAGTTTAAAGCACTTTCTCATTCGTATTTTATTTGTTTATCATAATAACTTTAAAAATTGTGGAGTACTTTCAATAAATGATGCATGAACAGCTTGCAACCAATAAGTATGTGCTTATTTTAAGATTAATTAGGTACCTTTTATACACATAATATAGTAATAATGTATTGACAGGCAAGTGAAAGGAATAGGTACAAATATTAAATAGGTATATAAATTCAAAGTTCTTATTAACTGAACTGAGGTTTTAGCAATTTTCGAGTTCACTGTACACCAGCAGTATTCACATACATGTGCTATTAAAAAAAAACGCAATGAAAATACTTAAATACCTAGTAAATATTAAGTATCGAATTGGAATAACAACTTGATTAATGACCTTTACAGAAAGAAACACGTTCTAAGTTCTAACATACCAATTGGTTGGTTTTGCTAGTAAATAGTGCGTGACATTGTTTTCATAATTTCCTAGGAGTACATGTAATTGTTAGGTTACAAACGGATTAAGGGACAGATAGAACTATGTCGAATCTCGTACAGTCAACGCAAAAAGGGCCTGATCACTTTGGAATTTTGTCAAAGTGGCTAATTTGACAGCTCCTTCATAGTTCTATGACAACTAAATTATGGTTCAAAAGTGTACAGGCACTATTGTCGTTGAATGTACCTACTTGGAAATTCTTAAAATAGTGTGTTTACGCCTTATACTTCGGATCAATATTAAGTTAATTTTAAATCAAAACCACTGTGTCTAGAATGTAGCCTTAATGTACCCAAATAATAGGTTAGGTTAACCTAAGACTAACTAAGTGAGCATTTTTTGAGTGTGTATAAATCTAATATTATTATGATTCTATGCTTATTATATTTATTTTTAGTTTTCAAACTCTCATAAATAGAACCAGTACATATAAAAGAAGTTTTCTGTAATATACTAACTTTTACCGGTAAAAATATTCCTGCCCTACGATTTGGCAAAAAATGCATTTGCCGAGGACACGAGGCGGATATTTATTTTTGTAAGAGCTGTGAAAAGTATTGTACAATACTTTTAAGGCATTGTTTACATTGGGCTGCATGTCAACTTACAATACGATGTTTAATAAAGAGTTTTTTATTTATTTATTTATTTATTCTTTATTGCACAACGTGATTGTTACAAAGGGCGAACTTAATGCCGAAAAAGGCATTCTCTACCAGTCAACCATAGGGCTAAGCAGAAAAATATAGTAGGCAGCGTATTTTATCACTCAACATACCGCACAGTTAAATGTTATTATCTTACAATGGCTCTACATTATAGAGTTTTGAAAATAACGGTTCAAGTATCAAATAAACTTAATTTTACTTAAGTGTATTTATCAAAAAGCCCCATTTGTAACAAGAGCACATAAACCGTTTACACAAAATCGTTTTTGTCGACTTTAAAACCTTCTGCGCTCCGGAAGCTTAGACGAAACACTTCACTCTATTTATTATGAGTTATGAGTCACTTAATCACTGTGGATAGCAAATAATGTACTCACATGTTAAAACGACGAGCCCTTGCATTGCGTGCTCCATGCTGGTCGAGCGAAGCCGGTGTGCGGGCTATAGCGAGCGCTACAGTCGCCCCCCGGATGATCAGTCTGGCTTTTACCGACCGTTAGTGTTGTTCAGGCGTCTCATTGATCAATCAGGCTATAAAATATTGTTTTTGAAGATGGATGGAAGAAGGAATGAAGAAATATGAGGCAATCAGACATTGCAAGGCCTAATTTCGAGTTTTCACTTGTGTCATGGAAACCAGAAACAATAATTTCTCAATCAATTAATTAATAATGATTTATTCAATCAGATAAATTACATCCATTACAATGAGAACTAATTGTGTGTTATACAGAAATAAAAGAACAGAAAACGTGAAATTAGATTATAGAAATCAACACATAAAAATAAATCAAAATCAAAAATAATATAAATAAATCAATAATAAGATGAATCATGTCAGAATATACACAAATTAAACGACATCTATTGAAATTTAATAAGATAAAAATAAATTAAGTGAAGTTACCACAAACACCTGGGTGTCTGGGGTCTGGACCAAGCACAAATGCATATAATAGCGAACCACAGGGTTCGCATTGATAAAATATTTCGAGGCTGTATAACATTAGGTTACGACCATTACGAGTGGAGAATGAATGAAAAATGTTGCAAAAAGTGGGAAAGTAATTGTTTCTTTGGGGAGCATTCCTTTCTTGCGCAGCTTAGCATGGAGTTCTACAATAGCGGTTTGAACAGGTTCTTTCTTGCAGGGTCGGCAGTAACGGTAACACCATGTCACACGTGTTCCTGGGCAGCGGTAACTACTAGACGGTGTGCCACAGTCGTTGTATGTGCGTAAATTGACGCAGCTTAGGTTACGATTCACCATCGTGAAACGTTATAAGTTGATAAACAATGTGATAGAACAACAGCCATCTGAGTGGATAATAAAGATGTGATTTATAGTCAAGCAGATAAAAGATTTAATGACCACTTGACTACTTTATAAAAACCTACTAGCGCAAAATAAATATTTTTAATACACATTGAAAAGCTGCAATGTGTGAGCCGCCTTTTTTTGCGGCTAAGGTTAGAAATATACCAAATAGGTTAGTGGAAAACTGAGAAGGCTAAGATTCACACAGTCAGAAGGTCGTTTGGCTAGCAGTGTAAGTAAGTAATCCGATTGTATACAGAACAATACAAACAGTGCAAATGCAAACTAAGGATAAGCATGTCAACAAAGTCAACCTATACCAAAATTTGCATTATGTTGAAGGTTGAACATTGAACACTTGTTTGTAGAAATGTGATTCATCATCGATTCTAAAACATACTAGAATTTTTGAGAGATTTTGTCAAGAACATCCTATTTAAAATAATAAATAGTTTTCAGAAAACAATGACTCCTGATACAGCGAAAGGTGACCGAAAGCATCTGAATAATTTACATATAGAACATGGGAAACCTTCGAGAGCAGCACCTCGTAAATATATAATTGTTTATCGTGTAATCGTCACCTTTGCGTACTTTCACCTGGCTGCGTTTTATGGTCTTTACGTATCTGTAACTTCGGCGAAATGGGCTAGCGTTTGTTTTGGTAAGAGTATTTTGTAATTACCTAAATCGTGTTTCCACATGCACATAACTTTAAGCACGAGACTCAGAACAATGGAAAAACCATTAGCGGTATAAAGGGTAGATTTAATGACAGAAATCTTCCTATCAGGTTTTCTTCTGTACGTGGCAGCGGAACTCGGTATAACGGCAGGTGCACATAGACTGTGGTCTCACAGGAGTTACAAAGCAAAAATGCCTTTGCAGATCATTCTGATGGTCTTCAACACTTTATCCTTCCAAAATACGGCAATAGACTGGGTCAGAAACCATCGCCAACACCACAAATACTGCGATACTGATGGAGACCCCCACAATGCAAGTCGAGGATTTTTCTACTCCCATATTGGGTGGTTATTTACTAAGAAATCTGATGAGGTGATTACCAGGGGGAAGACTATTGATATGTCTGACATACATAGTAATCCGGTTCTTCGATTTCAAAAAAAGTAAGTGGTCTCTTTTCGAAAACAAAGATACTTAAATAAATCCACTTGTTCTTCTTCAAATTCGCTGACGTCATCAGAAATGAACACACCTTCAAAGTCATGGTTGCCGTCATTTTCCGAGTGTAGGAGTTGATGGCGTGCTCAACTCTGGTCTCTGTTAGCCTTTGCGAATTCGAGGGGCAGCCACTCCTACTTTGTACCTGGTTAAGACACACATTAATACTATTTACATATAATTGTGTACCAGCCTGTACCAATAACTAATTTTCAACTTTACAGATACGCAGTACCTTTCATTGGAGCCGTATGCTTCGTGTTACCAACTATCATACCAGCTTATTTCTGGGGCGAATCTTTGATCAACGCGTGGCACATAAACATGCTGCGGTATGTTGTGAACTTGCACATCAGCTTCCTAATCAACAGCATTGCCCACATGTGGGGCTACAGGTCCTATGACAAAGACATATTGCCTACTCAAAACATTTTCCTTACGCTACTGGCCCTTGGCGACGGCTTTCACAACTACCATCACGTATTTCCGTGGGACTACCAGTCAGCTGAGCTTGGGAACAACTGTTTGAATTTTACGACATGGTTCATTGACTTTTTCTCTATGATCGGATGGGCTTACGATCTCAAGAAGGTACCTGATGTTGTAGTGCAAGCACGGCAAAAGCGAACTGGAGATGGAACAAATTTGTGGGGAGATAAAAACTTTGAGAAGTAGATACAATAAAACTACTGAAGTTATCAGCAGTTCTAAAGTTATGCTCTTTATGTTCTTGTATTTTAAATTAAATGCAAAGATTTAATGTATAGTTTGGGTAGATTCTATTTTAATTCATTTTGTGTCATATTATTTTAGTCAGTTCGAAAATAGGTAAGTAAACGGGTGATAATAGGTAAGTAGTGTAATAAAATAAAATAAAAACTTTAACATCTTTCATTGCAAAAGTAAGCTACTCAATCCTTCAATCGGAATTTGATTGACTTTAAATCGCATGCGCCCATCCCTCGGAGTTCGGGCTACCGGCTACCGGCTTCGTTGTTTTTCTCTTTTTAGCCACGCGAAAAGGTTATATGATTCCGATTAGACTGCTTTTTGTTGTTCGCCCGAGGTGTGGAAGCGTAGCGTAATCAAAAGGTAATCTGAGCAAGTTAAGCAATCGGTGACCGATTTTTTTTTTGGAGTAATTGGAACTCTGAAAGCTATATATAAGTTTTCTAACAAGAGGACATGGCTGACCTATAGAACTTTTGAACAGCCTCAGATGAGAGATGAAGAGTGACGAATAATACATCACATCACACACATTGTTAATTTCACCTAAAACACGTTTTACCTAATTTTCACTTGCTTAATATTGTTTTACCTGGGTATTCAGAACCACGTTATCGAACGATATGTTTTATTGTGGGTGGTGTTCATAAATACTACATAGATGCTATTTACATATCACAAAATTTAAGCGATTTTGCTGAACAAGCTGCTTACTAAGATAATATATTCTAAGTCCTTCTGTTTCTGAAACAGAAGGAAAGAAAGAAAAAAAAGTTGAAAATAGGGAAGTGGTGAATAATAGTATTATTGGAAAAATGAACTACGCAGCAAAGAACGACGTACATCGCGTGCTCTGTAACTACATGCGACGCCATTTTTGACCAACATAGCATTCAGTCGCACACAATGATGATAACCAGGGGACGTCCGCTTAACACATCTTAATAAGGTTGACGTTCAGAGAATGCCTTTTTGGCACTAAAACTTTTAAATACATCTAAAAGTTTTTTTAACTTGTTTACGATCAGAACAGTATTAGTATAAATAGGTGTTATTTACAAAGTATTATGTTCTAGATGGTTGAACATCTGAATATGTACAGCAATTTATTTCGAATCAAAACACTTTAAAATCTTAGATTGTATCTGTTAATAAAGTTGTTTATAAGAATGGCATCGACGTTTTTCGTTTCATTTTCCGTTCACAGTTCCTCACAAATATTTGTCAGATTTTTGGTTTCTTTAATGATAAATTATAAGACTTGTGCAGTAAATCGGGAATACATTGTAAAAGGAACATTGTCCATTTGATGTAACTTTCGTGGTACGTAAGTTTTAGTATTATTGGCAGATTTTTAAAATTAATGATTCGTAGACTGGCCTTTTAAAGACATGAACATTCAGTTTAGACTTCAGAGATCCTGCTTCCAATAGGGGTTACATCCGGTGGGAAGTTTCGTAAGGCAGAATCCCAGCAAGCATTAGGATAAGCCATTGGTGATGTTCCGCGTGGTTTAGGATTATGGCTTATTGTTTTCAAAGACAAATAATTTGGTGAAAAGGGTTCATCTTTTTTGTCACGATTTTGGATTTAAAAGTTATTCGCTTTTTTTGGTAGGTAATGACAATATTTAAACCGGAGCACGTTTGTTGGATAGAGAGAGAACAGTGCCCAAATTCGCATGGTCCTATGCATATCGCAAATTAAATCAATATTCAAAGTAATAGACCTATTGCTTTATAAATGTATACAGAGATTTCCTAATAATGTGTATTAGAACTGAGTGTTAGAATAAGAAACTGTGTAGTAAGAGAGGAGACGTTGTGACTAAAATTATAAAGGAAATGGTTTGGTCATATGGAAAGAATAGAAGAAAGGCGATTAAAGAAACTTATTTATAAGGTAAAAGGGTAAATGGAACTTGTAAGAGAAGGCCTAGACGAACTTTATGGACAAGATCAAGATGTCCTCAGAAAAGATAAGGTCAGGAGGACCTTTAACCGACGAGCATGTATGGAAGGACTCATGAGAGTAGAAGTGCAAAGTGGGTGAGGTGATGATCGTAGCAAGTGGGAAGAAGTGGTATCTGCCTAGCCCGTTGGTAAAGAGGCGTAATGTATGTATGTTAATTAGGAAAAACTTCGCAGGTAATTAGTTGTTATATAGGTAAAGTCAGTCATCAGTGCAAAGCGCGGACACTGCACCCTGAGGGTCCATTGGACGGTGGATTGCTATTAGGTCGTACACACATACTTTTGTATCAACAAATCCAATAACAGAAATATCTCAATATTATATCTAATATTAATAATGTGAATTCAAGTCAACGAATATAGTTTGTAAGTTCCTTGTTGTTAACCCTTTATGGGCAATGCCTTAGCCAAATATTTTATTAATAACAGCGTTAAATACATAATTTAGCAGTAGATAGTAATAAATGTTACTTAAGTGGTTTCTGACCTGAGAAAAATCGGCAAGAAACTAACATAACTGTTAGTTCGGCAGTTAGGCATTTTTCGCAACATGTTTTTCTTTTTAACAATAAGATTTGGGACATTAAAAAACGTCCACTTCCGAAAATTTGCATAGCATACTTAATAAAGCGGTGACACTAAAAAAAGAACAAAAGGTAAGCTTCATAACTTAATAATGATACATTAGGCTGTAGGATAAAACACCATATGTCATCTTTTATATATTTATAAGAAACCTGCTGTATGTTCCGACCGTTTTTCTACGGTGCTTAGTTACTCACGTCTGTTAAGCCATACTCGTAACAAATTTTCTTAGTAACAATTTTAAACAAACAAAACACAACAAACACAAAACAAACAAAATTGTCTTCAAATCTTGGATGGTATTCAGTTGTTATTTTCCAGAAAAAGACTTGAAGCCAAAATACCGTGCCAAAATGCTGTTAGCTTTATCCTGGTTGGGTCCAGTTCGGTCGTTAAAAAGTGATCTTACTACCACCCATACAGACTCAAAGTCTAATGATTACTGATTTTAAAACATGATTATTTTTCTAGATTGGTTACAAATAACTAGTCTTCATTATTCAATGCTAATGTCGACTAAATTAATCGATAAAATAAAGCTCTTTATACAATTAAATTAAACTGTAAGACATGAATAGTTCTTACATAAAAACTCTAAATATAATCTAAGAAAGACATTAATGGAACGAGACATCCCTGTCATAACATGAAAGTTTTGTACCTACTAAGAACTACCAAGATATTAGACGATTTTTGTCTAAAAAGTCTGGTTCATCAAAAATATATTCAGAAGAACGCTAACCCAAAACGGAATCGTTACTAGTATTTGAACGAAGGAGAAGATACCTAATGGAAAAAAACGTTTTTTTTTTCAGTTACTTGGTTTTAACTTCGTTACTGAAAAATTTACATTGTCCTGTTTAGCTTAAACAGAACCGAGGACTTTTTTATTATTGTTGCTTGAAGATTCTACCTGAGTGCACAACTGAAAGCAGTGAGGTGTTTGTTTTCACTCGTGTGTGTTTAACTTTTGTTGAAAAAAACCATTAGTGAGACCAAGGTATTTAGGTACTTAAAAAAAACTATTCGCGAACAGCATAGTCTTTCGCGAAAATTGCATATAGATGCAATTTTCGCGAAAGACTATGCTGTTCGCGAATAGTTTTTTTTAAGTGGAGGTTGAGTATTTGCCCCCTCATGAGTTCTCGTCTTGTCCTGGATGGCGTGGGGGCTTAGTACCGGTGGTAGCGGCAAAGTGTGGTGGACTTACCACCCACCCCGTGGCCCATAAGGCCCAAAGGCGCGTGGTGGGTCCGCGGCGCAGGCCGTGGCTGATCCCCCTTGTGCATCTCATGACGTGCACCGAGACGACGGAAGTACCTGCGTACTCCAGGCGCTTTTGTGGGCTACCCCATTTTTGGCGGGTCCCCCTTTTTTTGCCTCTTTATGGGCTAGCACTTGCGGTGCCACGGTTGAATGCCGTGGGGTTCTAGTCGGTAGGAGTCCGACATAACCTCGTCGTTCCTCCGGGTGGCGAGGTATCCATGAGGATTTCCCCACGAAAAAAAAAGGTTGTGTTAATTTGGTGCCTTTTGCGCGCTTTCACCCATGATAAAAACCACTGGTCACTACCACCTTTCTGAACCGTTGTCCGCCACGCATCCTGGGCTAGTTTCGTTCAACCCTAAAACCAAGGATTGTATTATTAAAGCAGCACTGCCTCCTAGTGATCCTCACAAGTCAATCCCGTCATCTTCATGGATGAGACTATCGGAAGTATCATGAAACTATAGCCATGCATCATATAACCCATCAGGTGTTGCAATTTAGTAAGTACTTAGGTAGGTACACGTTACTTGCGCCGTCCATTGCTCATACTCTGGTCATTACAATAGTAATTAGTTTCAAAACATAAACGATTTGTGTTTATGTTTTGAAACTAGTTAATTCCTTTGCGGTCGCGACCGCACTTTAAAAAGGAATCTTAAAACGTCAAGAGTCCGTTTTCTTTTATTTGCAGTTGTTCGTCGTCAGATATTATACTCTTAACACGTCGTAAGTATCATACCAACTTCGCATTTTTCCAATACGGAGTTGAAGCTCGGTTACAACAGCAGCGTTCAATGATTTATCACATTTCCAGCAATGACCAGTGCCCCAAGTCGGCTAACTTTATAACGCTTCAATGGAATCGTAATTGAGTCTCAATCGGCTAATTCGATACATTTTCTATGAAAAATATGTCAATTTTGACATATTATTTTTTAAATTAGCAGACTTGAGGCCGTGTTAAAGTAAGTCGAGAATTGAAATCACCGCGTTTTTTGGTTGATTCCTTGACTAAATTTTCTGCTGTCATTCATCCACTAGTTTAATTTAGCGAAGGTACATCAGGAATAAAGTTGTGTTTCTCCAACAGTAAGCATCGCCATCGTCCTATCGTAGTCCACTGCTGGACAAAGGCCTCTCACAAGGTGCGCCACGACTCCTGGTTCTGAGCCTTCAGCATCCAGTGTCATCCCTCCATCGTCTTCAGGTACTAAGTATCGCGGTGTTCCTAAATTGACCAGTTGCTGCTACCTTTTTAGAACAAAATCTGAAATCTCTCAAATCTTTACTTCACAGCTGTTTTAAGTAACAATAAAAGTTGTGGTGCTGGAAAACAAAGTGTTGATCACTAATGCCGAAAAATGTTTTCATATTTTTTGGGATAGGAAATTACGCCATTCTTTTGTTATTCTTCTCCCAACATCTGTATGAAATGATGCTACCTATAATATGAGTATGACATGTGTGAGTGAATCTGAAAGCTTGATGACCTTCAAATGACGTTAAAGTTTGTGGATTCGAGGGTCCCACAACCTGAAAAACCCTCTGCTTTGTTTGGGTTAGATGGGTCTGTGAATGATTTACTAAATTTGATAAATTTATTTCAGATCGAAATTCAAAAATGGCCCCCAAATCTGAAGAAGGCGTCGCCAATTACAAACTCAATGTGCAAGACTTATCCAAGGATCAAAAAAAGCCAACTTTGGCCCCGAGGAAGTATGAACTTGCCTACTTTCCAATTACAACATTTTCTTACATACACTTGGCAGCTTTGTATGGGATCTATTTGTGTTTCACTTCTGCAAAATGGACCAGTATCGCTTTTGGTGAGTTTATAGTCGCTTTGTGAATATTGTGTTACGACGTAAGCTCTTACGAATACCGTACGAACCGCTAACGTATTCGAGTAGTGAAGTTAAATTTATTAAATCGTATTTAAATCAACTCAAATCTTTAATCTTAAATCATAATCAATCAATTTGGAAGAATTCAATTAACTTGGAGATAAATTATCGAAAACTTTTAAATGTAAGTAAGCGAAAAGTGTTAACATTATCAAAAATCAAGAGTGTTCTCACATTCAACATAGATTATAAATAAGTACCTAACTACAACTACACAAACAGAACAACTTTAATCCTAGAGCCTGTGCCAGATGTGGCCAGACAGACGGAGACAAACTACCTACATAGTTTCAAAATTTCTAAATCTCTTGGCTCGTTCAGGCTGAGGCCAGGGCCCACAGCGGCCTGTAGTATTCTCCCACTCTTTAACCTTACGAAACTTTCAAATGTATTTTTCAACAGGTTTGCTTCTTTACATTGCTGCTGAAATCGGGATCACAGCAGGCGCACACAGGCTATGGTCACACAAGAGCTACAAAGCGAAAATGCCCTTGCAAATAATCCTTATGGTCTTCAACACATTAGCCTTCCAAAACACTGCCATATACTGGATCCGGGACCATCGTCAGCACCATAAGTACTGCGATACTGACGCGGACCCTCATAATGCAAACAGAGGATTCTTTTATTCACACATTGGATGGTTACTAACGAGGAAATCTGAGAAGGTGATCAAGATGGGAAAGACAATAGACATGTCAGACATATACAGCAATCCTGTTTTGCGATTCCAGAAGAAGTGAGTTGAAACTGTTCTGTTCTGTTGTTTTATTAAGCCTTACAATCATACAATGTCTTGTCGCATTCTTTTCATTCCTTTATAGTATACTAGCAGCCGCCCGCGACTTCGTCCGCGTGGACTTAGCGGTATGTGAAATATTCCTGAATTTTCTTTGCTATAAACCTCACGGAGCCCGAGACCTTTCCAACGAATGCAAAACCATGGGAATCGGTTCGTGCGTTCTGGAGTTATAGCGTCAGGAAGGAAAACCCGACTTATTTTTATATGGTAGATTATTAACTTCCACATTTATTTCAATATGTAGGTATGTCCTACAATTCTTAAGTTGAGATAACATTCCAAAAACTTGTCCACTTGTTCCAGATATGCTGTGCCTTTTATCAGCACTGTTTGCTTCGGATTACCGACAATCGTTCCAGTTTACTTCTGGGGCGAGTCTATCAGCGTCGCGTGGCACATCAACCTTCTTCGATATGCTGTGAACTTAAACGCTACCTTCTTAGTAAACAGTGCTGCCCACATGTGGGGCTTCAAGCCGTATGACAAGTCTATATTGCCAGTTGAAAATATCTTCGTCTCTTGGATCTCCCTCGGGGAAGGCTTTCATAACTTCCACCATGTTTTCCCATGGGATTACCAAACCGCAGAGCTTGGCAATAAGAAGTTCAATATCACAGCTTGGTTTATAGACTTTTTTGCTTGGGTCGGCTGGGCATATGATCTGAAGAAAGTACCTCAAGAAACTGTAAAGGTTCGAGGGGCGCGGACTGGTGATGGAACCAATTTATGGGGCTGGGGTGACACAGATTTAACAGACGAATATAAAAAGAGTACACAAATTATTTATCCTAATGTAAAATGACAAGAATATCACTATTTTCTTATCTAATTAGATTAAGTACTGAGTATGACATGAATAAAGGCGTATGCTTAAGGTATCTTTATTGTTTTATTTGTAAAATAATGTATGCTGTCTAAACGCTAGGGAGCGATCTCTTCTCACCCTCAGGTAGAGCCCATATCTACTACACACCCACCACGTTGCTTTTGTTGTATCAGTCTTTCATCACTAGAAACTTGCTTAAATAGTAGTGGAAACTTTGGAAATAGCTCGACCGCCAACCCCTTCCTACGAGTTAAACCCCACATGAAACAATGCATGTTTAACTAAGCATGATACAATAGGTCTTAAATAGGATGCAGTACTTAGCGCTTTGCCGTAAGTGGCGTGGCCCTCGTAATCTGCCCCTAGACCGACATGGTGACCTTCTCGTTTACGCCAACACTTCGATGTAGGTTCGACAGTAATTGTGGCCTAGCTAGGCAGACAGCCTAAATCTCGACAGTCAAAGGCTCTCATTAGTCCAAGAGCTGGTGAACCCTGGGAGTAACGGTCTCCCTGTAAGGTTAGAAATTTGTATACTTACGATTTATAGCATTCTAAGAGCAATAACCATGACCTGGCAGGCGTCAGCCCTGCACGTCATCAGCCCCTTTATTTTTTGGACCGTTAGGTAAATTGAGTTTCAAAACTTGTTTCTGTAAATTTGCCGTGTAAATTTGAGAATTTAATATAATAAAGTTTATTTATTGTCTTTAAAAAAAATTACAGGCGATTACGATAAGCAGAAATATATAACAGATCAATTAGAATCGCACAGTTGATGAGGTAAAATAAACTCCTATATACTTAATTTTTTTATTTGTTTTCAAATAAACGTCTCAGACTAAGTACGTACAATGCCAGGCGGTTTTGAACAGCATAAGACCTTGACAGGCGAGGGGACAACTGCTAATAAATAACGCACGATTTGAAAAGTTCCTTGCTACGGTTTGCTTGCGAGACTACGAAAGATCAAGGGATATTTCTACGAAATATTCATAACAATAGAAGATATGAATATGGATTTATTTCCCCATAAATAATGCGTTGCCAAAATTTCTAGAATGTCGCCTAAAATAGCTGCTTTTGCTGGAAAACAAAATAACCCGGTCACGACAGCACCTGACATGCTGTAGAAAGGTGACGAGTTGACGAACGACGACGTATTATGAAGGCCAGGTTCTATCTATTTTACTAGAAATAGAAAATATAAATATCTTTATTTGCATAAAACATGGTATTTAGGACCTTACAAATCAACAAGTTATATAAAAATAGTACATTCATGTTTTGTCAACTTCACAAAGCATGCAAAATATTAAATGACATAGGTGCCGTAATGCCGCCGCCCTATGCCTCCCTATTTTATGCTAGCGTGTGCGTGAAATCGCGACACGGCGCGCGACGCGCACGCACACATTCGAACCGAGAGCAGCACGTTCGTATGTAGATGTTCTACTGTATGTTTATACTGTGGTATAGCTGTGATCGTTATTTTAATATTGAGCAAAAATACGAAAAAAAAACGTTTGCTTTAGGGGGACTCCCATAATATTTGTAGATATTTATTTTATTTTAAGTATTTGTTGTTTTTATCGGAAATACATAATTTGTGAAAATAACAGCTTTCAAGCTAAAAGTAATCACGGCTTATAAGATACAGCCTGGTGTCAGACATAAATATTGAAAATATGTCCAACGGTCCAAGTATTACACAGAAAATGCAAGGACTATTGTGGATAGTAATGAAATGTTCAGTGAACTTGTTTATTAATGGGCTATGGCTATTGCTTGAGACAGCATAATGTCCAGACATTACCACGACGACGCCACCCTAGGCCATTCCCAGGAATGGCCTAGGGTGTCATTCTCAATAATCGACCTCATTTCTCAATGCTCATTTTACTTTACGTCTCACTGCAATTCGATTTTGGTCTTCTCAACAACTAAGAGTAAGAAGAACTAAGCTGCATAAGGTTTTAAAAATATTTCGACACTTTCCGACCATTGGTTTTTCGTGCAATGTGCCCCACCTACTGCCAAGTACCTGCTAACCAGCTGGGCTACGGCCTTGACCTAGAGTTCTACGGATTTTTTCATTTCTGATTCGATCTCTTAGCAAAACACCCAGTATAGCCATCTCCATAGCCTTTTGGGTGACCTTGAGCCTGGTTGTAGACCTTGGTGTTGATTCCCCGAGGAACGTTGCCCAGTCAAGTTGCAGCTAAATCGTCGAGTTATCTTTCTCGAAATTGAACCTTCTTTTTTGAATCACTTGGCCAAGGTCCACGTTATCCTGGAGGACCTCGAAAATTGAGCCCTAAAGAATGTTGAATGTTTGCGCCGGCTGATTCGCTCTTAGCAAAACACCCAGCATAGCCATCTCATTTTTCTTTCTTTCTTTCTTTTAGCTGTCCCACCAGGGTCTTCAATAACAGCTTCATTGCTTTTACAGCATTGATAATGAAACAATTCAGAAGTTATGCGTTATGAGTTGGGAACACTGAGGACTAGGTTGATACAATTTGGTGGTTAAACAACTTTAAAACGTCAATATTGGTTTTATTTGGAACCAGATTAACTCAAAATTGAGCTTGCTTATCATTCTTTTTTTTGTTGACATTTATATCAAATATTTACATTCATATTCTGTGTTTAAGACTGAACAATGCATGATTGGTTTCAGTTATTGATTTGAAGACAAGAAGTCAGAAATATTTAATTCTCCTTTGCAATGAACGGTACAGTCCTGATGAGTGATGAGATGTATTTACAAAGCTGCCACTATGTCCGTCCAAGTACAGAATCAGCAAACAAGTCCCATACCGTTGCATCGGGGTGTGAGACAAGGGGATGTTATCTCCCCGAAATTGTTCTCAAATGCAATGGAGGATATGTTCAAGACGCTGAACTGGAAAGGACGTGGCATCAACATCAATGGCGAGTACATCTCTCACTTGCGATTTGCTGACGACATTGTCATCGTGGCGGAAACGCTGCAGGACCTACAACAGATGCTGAATGACCTGGCTGACTCTTCTGTGCGCATCGGTCTACGGATGAACTTGGACAAAACCAAGGTCATGTTCAATGAACATGTACTACCGGAACCGATTGCGGTACACGGCGCCGTTCTCGAAGTTGTTCAAAAATATGTATACCTCGGGCAGACATTGCAGTTAGGTAGGAACAACTTCGAGAACGAGGTGAATAGAAGAATTCAGCTGGGTTGGGCAGCGTTTGGGAAGTTACGTCGGGTCTTCACATCGTCGATCCCACAGTGCCTAAAGACAAAAGTCTTCAATCAGTGCCTCCTACCCGTCATGACATACGGAGCCGAAACGTGGACACTAACGGCACGGCTGGTCCACAAATTTAAAGTCACCCAGCGGGCTATGGAGAGGGCTATGCTCGGCGTTTCTCTGCGGGACCAAATTAGAAATGAGGTGATAAGGCAGAGAACCAAGGTTATCGACATAGCCCACCGGATTAGCAAGTTGAAGTGGCAGTGGGCTGGCCATGTAAGCCGTAGAACCGACAACCGTTGGAGTAAACGTGTTCTTGAGTGGAGACCGCGTCTCGGCAAGCGTAGTGTAGGACGTCCTCAGGCAAGGTGGAGTGATGATTTGCGCAGGATGGCTGGTAGGAGCTGGATGCGAGCAGCCGAAGATCGAGCTCAGTGGCGTGTAATGGGAGAGGCCTATGTCCAGCAGTGGACTGCAACAGGCTGATGATGATGATGATGGTACAGTCCTACCAACTTATCTGTGAAATGGCGAAAATTGGAACTACGACCGCCATGCTGAAATGTCATTCGATTGTCCGTGTCAACAATTTTTGAGTACTATGGTTGTTTTATTGTGATATTTCGGAATTTATGAAGTTGAATATGCCGAAAGCCATTATAGTGATGCTCATAACATTATTCTCAAGGTTGAAACCATTTTTAAAGAAGAAGCTCGGGCGAGATCTCCGATTATTCCATTTACCAAAATATACAAACGAATTTCGGCTGCAACAGGTTAGTGTTGTCAGCTTTATTTTTATAAATACCTTAAAACTTAACCAAATATTTAAGTCCACGGAATATTTGTATATATTCTTACTGAAGGTTAACGTAACGGTAACTCACATCTAGAAGGTCACCTGTTAAATGGATGAGCCAACTAACCTGCCGGTTTTTAAATTTCGATGAAAAATAAAATCCTATGTTTCAGGTGTGAGTCAAGGACTCATTTCAAAAAAAGATAAAGAAGGGCTTGCAGCAGAAGACACTGTTACTAAAATTCGGACACAAGGCAAGGATAGAAAACGCAAAAGTGGAATTGAATTTGATTCTGCCAAAAACGAGGTGCCTACTGTTAAAAACCTTCTAGAGGTCTTAAAGACAGAAATAAATTACACAGGACACGGACACGATGACTGTAAATGCGGTTGTAAATTGTAAAGCAAATTGTTTTTTTTATTACATCCATTAGGTACTTACCACTGCGAATTACTACGGTCTTAACTAAATGCTGCAAATAGTACCTGGTACCTGATGCAGGGAGGGTACATGAATCACATTGAATGAAAGTTTTAAGTGTGAAACATTTAGTATGATTGTTAAGTTTTCCAGATTCTAGTTTATCTCTCTAGTAACTGTTTTAGATATCAAACCTTAATATCTGCAGGATTTCCATTTCACTGGATCACTTTCTAAATAAAGCCATTTAATAATCCTGAAGGACAACTGTTTAGCGTACCTACTTAACTACAAATTAATATATATATTTTATTTTTAATTTATAAATAATTACAATACTTAATTTTATTATTTTTATTTAATACTTATTTCATATTAAAAATTACCTACTTGTAAAACTCACTCAATTTTAGGCACCTTATATTAATTAGCAACACTGAATCGACGGTGTCGTCCTCTTTCAGTTCACAGATAAGTTGGTAGGATAGGTACCATAAAGCTTATGAATCTGTCAATTTAGACATATCGTTTAATCAATGGTGTCGTTGTCAAATTATCCATCACTGTTTGTCTGATCATTGCTTGCATTATTGTATTGAATTTATAAGCACCTACACAATAATAAAGAACCAGCTCTAAAATGGACGACGACATATTACATAATTTAAGAAAGAGCAATGTTACTTCTGGCAAATGGCAAATGGATGCCCCGAGTGCAATGTCGTTTGAGTTCCAAGATTCGGATCAGGTGGTTTCTCCTTTGGATCAACACGTTCAGCTGGTAACAAAGAAAGAAGTACGTTCTCTTCGACGGAAGATACCGGCAACTTGGCGTGAAACATTAGCTTATTACCGTTGCTATCAAACTGCAACAACGAAAAGTCCAATGTTTTTGGTTCAGTATCTAAGCCTTAATAGGTTTATTTGGGATTACGTGCTAAACTTCTTTTTCAAAAACATACCGCAAGCGTACATATACTTGTTTCTAGCATCTTACGCACCTGATGAACATTTTTTTTTATCAAAAATGGTGCCTTTGAGTTACGGATTCATCTTTGTATATATTGTTACTGCAGTCGTTGATATCATTATGTACGTTACTAAGATTTCTTTATTGCTGGATTACACAATAATGGGAATTAAATATAAGAACCCCTGGTTCAGGTGCGACTTTACTGATGGAGGTATTTATGTCGATGGAGACTTCGAAAACGTAACTTGTTACAAAATAAATGATTTTATGGAGATATTTCTTGCAAATGAAACTATCTTAGTCAGTCAGACGGCGTTTTTTGGGGAATATGGGTTTTTTAATATTGCTCCTATGGCCTACCTTGAACACCGGGAACTGAAGTTTACACAAGCTCTCGTTCCAAACTCTAGAATTACATTGAATTTTCTTTATTTTTTATTGCTGTGGTTGATCATGAATACACTTCAGCATAATAAACTATACAGAAGATGCATTTGGAAGGTCTTATATATAGTTCACTGGATGGTGAATAGTATTTATATTGCTGTATTTTTCCACGTGCTTTTGCAATACTTCTTACAACAATTTGACAATACAATAAGTGTCATCCATCTCTCTCAATACCTTAACGAAACTATTGACACCACTGTCGATGATCTTATAAAGGCTAATGTAGATTTATATGCAGAATCAATGACTGTCCCGCCCTCGATGCATATATTACCTGCAAGAATGCATCGCGAAATAAATGTAAGCGAGGGCAGCTTAATAATAAGTGTCTCAAACGGAATTTACTTCATATTCAAAGGACTGCTATCTTATAGATTGAAAAAATATTGCGATTCAATACTCAGAGTGGAATTGCCTTGTTTGATTGATGGTTCTGCGTCCTTTTACTACTTTTGGCCGATCTATTTTTCTACTTACTATTTAGGAGAACTGTATCTAATCATATTTTTTTTGTTACACTTTTTAATGGAATTCGCATGTGTTTCCATCACGTATCAGTGCCTTCTGGAAGCTATTGTTTGTGAATGGCGGTTGACCAAGCGGGCTATAGTAACAGCAGTTTTATTTTGTTCTGCAACAATAATCATTTACTTTACGGACCTTCATTACTTTGTGTTACGTTACCTCTTCACAAAATGGATAGCAAATATGTTGGAAGTTATTGGCATTTACATTATTTACCCCCTTGGTCGGCTTATAGACGACATAACATTCTTTACTGGAGTGACACCGACCAAACTGAGAATAATAAATCTCAAACTGGTACCAGTTTACTATGGTATTAAAATGTACTACGTGTTTGCTAACTTCAGCGTAGAGCTCTTTGACGAGTATTTTATAGAAACGGGTGCTATGATACTTATAGGCATAATCATAGTTTGCTACTTTTACATTTACAAACAGAGAAAACCTTGGGCGTTATTCCGACCAGATTCAAATTGGGGACCAGAATACACTGTCCGGCAAATGCGGAAACAATATGATTCACGTGAATACATTGGATCTCAAGCACCCAGAGTTCTTAGCCGATATATGATACACAAGGCAGAAGCAAAGGCTTACAAACTCGATATTCGATACGATAATTTCAATCGCCGTTCGTCAACACCAAATTCAGATTTTTATGTAGTAAACGAAAAGAAAAATATATAAGCATAAATATTTATGTGTTTCATTTATTATCATCCTTCCTACTTCTGTTATATGCTATCAATCATCTAAGGCTTCTTTCCGCACAGGCTAGGTAGCAAGGGCTAAAATGTCTGTATACCCAGCAGGACCCTGCGTTCAATTCGATAAGTATAATTTCAACTAATTAATATAAATTAATTAACTAAATTTAGCACTCTTCAGTTGAATCGTAATTGAGTCTCACTCAGCTAATTTGACACTTTTTCCATGAAATCGTGACTCAATTACAATGCATTGAAGCGTTCTAAAATTAGCAGACTTAGGGCCCTGGTTAGTACCTTCGAAATCGTGTAGGTAAACCATCTAACCTAAAGGGTGCAGAGAAATCATAACCTATACTCCAGCAGGCTCCTTTGCAGTTCGAAAATCTTTCCACAACTACAGTCCGTTCGCGTTAAGAATGCAGTGAATTCAAAATTTAATTCTTACAAAATAACTCAGGTCCACAACTTTTCTGTTCGAAAGTTTGTGTTCAACTGGTCACCGGGTACTTCCTCATTAAGAACGATTTGATTGGTTAAGGGGCGTGCAAGATCGAAGAACAAAGTATGAAATTACTGCATTCTTTACGCGAACGGACTATAGTCTCGTATAGCCCTGTAACCATAGCGCGGCAGGAGTTTTAATCATGAGCGAAATGGAATTCTAAGACTTATGAAAATGTGGCAATTACAGTGTGAACACAATCTGCAGTGCGGCCTGGCAGACGGTGCCGGCGTAAGGTGCTACCATCGTTCCAAAATAACCAATTTATCTTGATATGGACCACGAAAAACATTACTTTGGTTTACCACAACGCCTTCTGACATCGCAGTCATGTATAGATAGGCAACCAGAAAAAGACATTTGGTCTTATGGCGTCAGGCGGGAATCGAACCCGCATCTTTCGCAAACGGGGCGACTGCACTAACCATTATGCTACCGACACCATTAGCAGTGTACGAGCTAGGTCGCACATGACGCAGCTGTCAGCAGCCTACTTACGCCGACCTGACCGATGGACCAACAGCGTGCAGCGACACTCGACACTACACCGACCGACGGCTCACAGACAAACACGCATACTTGTGTACATTAACTTACTTGCATATAAATACTTCATCACCTTTGACAATAAACTAGATTTCAACCGACCGTGTTGACTTTTCATTTCCCCACCGCTGCGGCCAAGACACCTTAAGCCGTTAGTATTATGATCAGTAGAGTGAGCCTGCTCTACTGGCAGCGGTTCCAACAACCCTACCTACTGTCCTAACTCTTCCCGCTTGCACACTGGGCACCCCGGGAGCAAGCTCCCTTCTCTCACTATCTATCTATGTATTTATTGTTAGGTAGGGCTAGGGCTCTAGCGACCTAGTGTCTTGACACAAGGGGCTCTAGGCTTTCCAGGGAGTTAGTTCCCTTCCTAAACTTATATTCCCTTCTCTGTGCGGCCGGGATGCGGTGCCTTACAACCACTTAGCTTCCTGACCGTACAAACAGACCGGCCGATTTTTTCTGGTATATTTACCTGGTGGCCAGGTTTGTTTCACCGTTTTGGCATATACCTTGAATTCTCGAAAGGAACATTATTGCAACTATTTACTTTCGATTATCTGGTTTTCCTATCTTTAGTAAGATGATAATGCGTTCCTAATGCTAAAAATAAAAAATAACCTGTCGTAGACATGTGTCCTCAGCCTCAGTTATCTGACAGGTGATTTCGAATTGAAGATCAAATTGCGTTCTAGGAGTCGCTGGGCTACTGTGTGTATACCTAGTATGTTTTTTTTTTTTTTAGAAAATCAGCTGCTTCCCTGATCTTTATTATTCAGGGAAACTTGTTCAGAATGTTTTACTAATTGATAGTGAAGATTCGAATTATTACTTAATAAAATTGTATATATTGATTATTTCTAGAAAGTTTTGTTTTGAGCTCCAACTCTTTACATTGTGTAACTATTATCCAATTATTTATTAATTCTTGTTGCCACTGTTTTAATGTTTGATTCAGTTATTATATTGTTCCTTTATGTGTTGATTGCATTCTTTGTTTTAGATATTATAATTGTATTATATGATTATGTTTAATTTTATTTTATAAAATTGATTTATGTATTGTTTATTTGAAATTTATATTTGTGAATTTGAGTTATTTATTATTTTTAGTGGTTACTTTTAATAACTTTGCCACAGATGGCCTCGGCATAGGCCATGAAATGTCCGGGTTGTTTCTCGAGGAAGAGACTATAGGCGGAACTCTCAACAGCCACCCCCATCCTCGCTTCCAGCTGTTGTCGCTGGGCGGCGAATATCGGGCAGCTGTCGAGTATATGTTCGACAGTCTCCTCCTCGGCTGGGTCGCATCTGGACTGCGCTGAGTCCTTGAGCTTAAATCTCTCCAGATACGAGGAGAAGCCTCCATGGCCGGTCCAAATCTGGGTGCGAATGGTGTTTGGGACCCATTGGTCCAGGATCCGGTAGGCTCTCCTCACATCTGGGAAAAACCTCTTGGTCAGCGCAGCAGATGGTCCGTCAAAGTAACGTTTTTGCCAGGTGTCTATTGTGTTTTGCCTTAGAGCGTATTTTACGTGCGAGGCAGGCACGGCGTCGTAGTCCGGTTTTGTCTTTTTTGTTGTGGCGGATTTTGCCAGTTCGTCGGCTCTTTCATTACCCGCCACTCCAAAATGGGCTTTAATCCAATAGAAACGCACCTCCTGTCCCCGGGATTCCATCTCACTGACGGTAGTGTGGATGGTGTGTGCGATTGGGTGTGTTGTGGCGGGATTGGAAATGAGGTCGAGAGATGATCGGGAGTCGCTCAAGATGCTGACACTGTCCAGCCTTCCGTTTGCGTACTTCAGAGCTCTATCGATGGCGATGAGCTCTGCTTGGAAGACTGTGCAGTAGTCAGCAAGTTTGATCTTCCCCCCCTTGATCTCCCGGCCCTCATTCCAATATGTAAAAGCCGCGCCAACTTTTCCCTCGAATTTACTACCGTCAGTGTAGATTTGGGGCAGCTCCTGAGGTACGTTGGAGAGGTCCGTTTCTGCGGTGGAGTAGACGATATGTGGTCTTTCGGTGGGGTGCGGCAGTTCGGTCCAATGGACTCTGCGCTCCATCTCGCGGTCAGGGAGCTCCGCAAACTCTCCTTGCGCCTTGGCCAGGTAGAGCAAATGTGCCTCTTTGACGCGCAGGTCAAGAGGCAGCCTTTTTGCCAGCAGAATGCTCGCATTGTAGGAGGTCGTGCGGTGCGCCCTGGCCGCGCGGATCGCGAACATGCGCTGTAGAGAGCAGAGTCGTTTTCGCACGTAGACCTTGTCTGCCGCGGATCCCCAGACCCCCGCTCCGTAGAGCGCTATGGGCTCCACAACGGCTATGTACAGGTGCCGGAGCACCTGGGGGCTAAGGCCCCATGTGGTGCGGACAGCCCTGCTCATCCTCACGAAGAGGTCAGCAATTTTATTGCAGGTGGCGCTCACATGGGCCTTCCAGGTGAGTCGGTGGTCTATGTGGAGCCCCAGCAGCTTCACGCTCTCTTGCCCGCGTATTGTCACGCCCTGCATTGTGAACACAGGCTCCCGATACTTGAGTTTTTTTGTGATGATGAGAGCCTGTGTTTTGTGGGGGGCAAAGTTAAGTTTGTTTCTTACCCCCCACTGTTGGACGAACTCGAGGATGCTGTTGGTTGCGGTTTCGAGGGTATCCGCGTCGTTCGCGTCCGATATAATAAAACAAACGCCTGCAGGAAATATCCCCTCGACTCCGCCTCCAACAGCAGCGAGTTTAGCAGGACGTTCCACATCACTGGCCCCCCTGTGGAGCCCTGCACACACCCTTTTTGGGTCTCCCTGGTGGTGGTTTCGCCTGCGTAGTTGATGGTGACCTGCCGACTGCCAAAATAGCTGTCCACCAAATTGTAAAGATTTCGCGGACAGCCATGGCTTGCGAGTTGTTTTAAGATGGCAGGCCACCAGGCATTGTCGAACGCACCTTCTATGTCCAGGGAGACCAGAGCCACGATCTTTTTGGCTTGTAGTCTCTGTTTTATTTTGCCAAGGGCCCGTGCAGGGCGTCTTCGGTACTGACCTGCGGAAGGAAGCCGAATTGCCTGGGGCTGAGGCAGTTGGTCTTGCCCAGGAAGGTGAGTAGCCGGGTGATCATGGCTTTCTCAACTATCTTTCCCAAGACCGGCAAGAGTCCTATAGGTCGATAGCTTTTAGGTTTATCGTAGGATTCCTTGCCGGGCTTGGGGATGATTTTTATAGTGGCTTTCTTCCACAAGGTCGGAAAATATCCTGTGGTTAGGCACGCATTGGCTATCGTCGCAAACAAGGGAATGTTTGCGCCGATAGCCTGCGTACATATGTCCGCGGTCAAACCGTCCTCGCCGGGGGCCTTTTTGGGGTTCATAAGCCTCGCTATGTCCCTAAGCTCGTTCCCGGCGAAGGGCGGTTCATCCGAGGACAAGTGGTCTCCGCCGGTGGCTCCTCTGACGGCCAGATGTTCTGCTGTTTCGCCAGAGGGGTCGTCGGGCGGGTAAAATGTCTCTGCCAGTAGTTCTGCGGACTCAGCCGCAGTAAGAGTGGTTCCAGCGGTGTCCGTGAGGAGGACGTCCCCTTTGTTGTTGTTGGTGGACCGAATCAGCCTGTAAACCGTATCCCAGATGCTTTCTCTATCCTGTTTTTGGCAAAAATCTTTCCAGCTGTTGAATTTTGTTGTTTGAATTTCCTGTTTATATGTTTCTAATTTCTCTTTGTATACTTTAATGACTATTTCTTTCCTGTGCATGCTTGCTGACTTTATTCTGCGTCTAAATTTTACTACTTCTCTTTTCATCTGGGATAGTGACTCGGTCCACCAGCTTATTTTTGGCTTTTTGGTGCCTTTCTTATTTTGGAGGGTGTTGGCGCAGGTGGTTTCAATACACCTAGTGTATTTGCGCACTATGTCTTCGATTTCCTCGGGGGTGGTTGGGGCGGTGTTGGGGCTGGCTAGGTGCTGTAGGCCCTCCGACTCGAACTCCTGGCAGAGTCGGGACCTAAATGCCTGCCAGTCGGCACTCTCAGTCTTGTACTTTCTGGTTGAGGTAGTGACCGGGTCCTCTTTCCCGCCTACTGATCCCAGCACAAACTCAATTGCGTTGTGATCAGAGGCTGGTATCAGGTCCCGGTTGACCCTCCATCCATCCACCATTCTGAGAGTGCCGTCGCCGCAGGCAGTGATGTCCGTGTAGCTGGATATCTCCCTCAGGCCTCGGACAGTGTCAAATGTCGGGGTGGTGCCCACGTTGAGGAGCGTGAGTTGTTGTTGGGCGAGGAAGTCACTGACCAGCTCGCCCCGCTCGTTTGATTTGGGGCTACCCCACCAAATGGACCAGCCGTTGGCGTCCGAGCCCAGGAGAGACATCCCGCCACCCAGCCTTTCAATAGTTCCGGCCACCAGCTCGAGCCGGGCATTGGCCTCCGACGCCTCCAGCTGCGGCTCTAGGTACGCGGAGAGTAAAAGGGTGTTACCTATACCCAGCTTGGGCTGGGCCGCAGAGATGGAGCTGCTGGACTGGAGCTGGAGCACTCGTCTGTCAATTCGTTGACTGTGAGCGTTGGGTCGAAGACCACTATGGCACTTTACCTAGTATGTTACATACATAGCCCAGACACGACCCCAAAGAGGTTGAAGGATATGTCAGTGTGCCGTGTGCGTACGTACTTTCTGCAAAGGGGGGAAAAAAGTGTCGCAACATTTCACCAAATATTACACATTTTTGGGGGCTGGGCTGCCGCGCCCGCGCGATACGAGTAGAAGCGTGACAGGGCTGAAGCGTGGCCGGGCTGGACCGCACGGCCCAGCCCGGCCACGCTTCTACTCCATAATAAATGGACCGCACTCAACTAAAAGCTAAATGCAAAAGTTTGTATGTGTGGATGTGCCGTGTTGGTCTTTCACGAAAACTACTGAATAGATTTTGATGAAAAAACAATAATATAGCTTATGCATCTGAATAGGACATAGGCTACAATTTTTATAGACATATCACTTTTTTTTAACCAGAGTCCACGCGGACGTAGTAACGGGCGGCCGTTAATCTTCTATAAGTAAATCACATTTGTTGTATTGGGATCCGGTTAGCGGACGACTCGGGTTCAACCCCCGCCTGCAGCCAAGACCTAATGTTGCTTCTAGTTTTCCTATCTTAATAAAAAAAAGGAAATAAAGCACGCAAAAAAATAATCAATAGCTATGTCTTTAATGTATTTATTATAGTTATAACTATAAAACAATAACGAGCGGACGTAAGATCGTGACGCCAGGCGTGATTGTTTCTGACGAATTTCCTGAATGACGAAACTCGGGTGAAGAAACTGCCTTTGCCCCGTCTACTGTGGCCACTCACTATACCAACCAGTATCCTATTAGCGGCTTCACGCGTTTGACATACAAGAGGCCCGCCAGAGTCACCCTGAAAAACAAAAAACTCACTTATCCTTATCACGTCATGAAGCCTTGCAATGCTTAAAATCTACATATTAGTTTGTCGGTAAGTTTGTTTGTTTAAACGCGGTGATCGCGAAAACACGTTTCGAATAGAAAATCTCTTTGTGTTGCATAGAACTTTTATTTAGGAAGGTTAAGGTTAAAAAACGTCGTGTAAAAAGTAATATGAGTGGAGCAGAAAAAAAAGGAAGTTTTAGAAATAATACACAAAAGCATAATTATGTCTTAAGGTTGACTCCAATGTAAGTAGGTATTAATTTTAAGCCTAACTTTAACTTGCTTAGCATGTTATAAAGCCAAAGTCCATAGGCGGTGCAAATTAATCTGCTACTCTTCCGTATTCTTGACCGACACATGCGATTTGATAATACTTCTAAATTAGCTTTCAACAGTATGTCTGATTTAATTTGTGGACCCAAAGGAAGCTTTTTAACAAAACTCCACGCGGACGAACGCGCGGGCGGTCGCTAGTAATAAGCTGTCCTACAGCTTACACCAAGATGCAAACTAAGTACAGCTTGTCTATAACCTCATTCTGCTACATACGTAAATACTATTTGACGACCAATTTGGTGTAATTGTTGAGAAGTCGGCTACTACACTAAAGGTCGCTGGTCCGATCCCCGCGCAGTACAAACATTTGTGTGCATGAACATGTCTGTTTGTATTGGTCTGGGTGTTTCCTATGTATATTAAGTATGTATTTACAAAAGAAAAAGTATTTAAGTATGTTTATCCGTTGCTCATAATAACGGACTATAATTAGACCACTTGGCACTAGATGGCGCTGTAAGGGATAATGTCCAGGGATATTTATTTATTTTATTTACTATTTACAATCTAATCCCTTTGTACAGGGTGATTTTGTATGGGGTTGGCAAATTTTTAGGACCGACCCTGAAAGTGGGTACGTAACCTTCAATCGATTTACGGAAAGTTTTTTTTTCATATTTCGGAAATCCCTCCGCTGTTTATAGATAGTATCCCGATCCCGGCCTCGGAAGACGTTGCGTGTGCCCTGTGTTGGATGTGTCTACACCCAGCGGGATCCCCTATCTGGGATACTTATGAGTGATACAGAGAATTAGAGACTTTTGGGAGACCTTGAGCTATCTTATGAGGCCCATGGTAAGTGACCATGTCTCTACAAGTCATCCCTAGTAACCGACACCGGCAAAGTCAAATTGGAGCTGAATCGTTGAGACTTCTTTCTCGAAATTGAACCTTCCCATTTTAAGTACTTGGCCAAGGTACACGTAATCCTAGAGTTCAATGTTTGCGTCGGGCAATTTGCTCTTAGCTGTCTCACCAGGGTCTTCAATAACAGCTTTATTGCTTTTACCGCATTGATTATGAAACAACTCAGAACAAGGTAGATACATTTTGGTGGTTGAACAACTTAACGTCAATGTTGCTTGGTGATTATCTTCTGTTAAATATTGTCATTTATATCAAATACTTACATCTAATGAACATTATTCGCTACCTATACTTTCGGACTGGTCCTACTGCTAAAGTTCACGATTTGATATTGTAGTCTAGTCAAGACAGGTGCGACAGCCAGGAACGCCTTGGCTGAAGAATATGATTTTGGCGCCTCATCACCGAGACGTAATACTTATTTAGTATTTGCATGATTGGCTTCAGTTGTTGATTTGAAGAGAAGAAGAAGTATTCGATTCTCCTTTGCAATGTATGGTACCTACATAGGTACAATCAATCTTGTCAATTTAGACTTATTGTTTAATTAATGGTGTCGTTGTCAAATTATCTATCACTTTTTGTCTGATCATTGGTTGCATTATTGTATAAAATTTATAAGCACACAATAATAAAGAACCAGCTCCAAAATGGACGACGACATATTACATAATTTAAGAAAGAGCAATGCTACTTCAGGCAAATGGCAAATGGATGCCCCGAGTGCAATGTCGTTTGAGTTCCAAGATTCAGATCAGGTGGTTTCTCCTTTGGATCAACACGTTCAGCTGGTAACAAAGAAAGAAGTACGTTCTCTTCGACGGAAGATACCGGCAACTTGGCGTGAAACATTAGCTTATTACCGTTGCTATCAAACTGCAACAACGAAAAGTCCAATGTTTTTGGTTCAGTTTCTAAGCCTGAATAGGTTTATTTGGGATTCCGTGCTAAACTTCTTTTTCAAAAACATACCGCAAGCGTACATATACTTGTTTCTAGCATCTTACGCACCTGATGAACATTTTTTTTTATCAAAAATGGTGCCTTTGAGTTACGGATTCATCTTTGTATATATTGTTACTGCAGTCGTTGATATCATTATGTACGTTACTAAGATTTCTTTATTGCTGGATTACACAATAATGGGAATTAAATATAAGAACCCCTGGTTCAGGTGCGACTTTACTGATGGAGGTATTTATGGCGGTGTTGGATCTGAAAACGTAACTTGTTACAAAATTAATGATTTTAAGAAGATATTTCTTGAAAATGAAACTATCTTAGTCAGTTTCACTGCGTTTATTAGGTACAATGAGATTTTTAATATTGCTCCTATGGCCTACCTTGAACACCGGTCCATGAAGTTTACACAAGCTCTCGTTCCAAACTCTAGAATTACATTGAGTTTTCTTTATTTTTTATTGCTGTGGTTGATCATGAATACATTTCAGCATAATAAACTATACAGGAGATGCATTTGGAAGGTCTTATATGTAGTTCACTGGATGGTGAATAGTATTTATATTGCTGTATTTTTCCACGTGCTTTTGCAATACTTCTTACAACAATTTGACAATACAATTAGTGTTATCCATGTCTCTCAATACCTTAACGAAACTATTGACACCACTATCGATGATCTTATAAAGGCTAATGTAGATTTATATGCAGAATCAATGACTGTCCCGCCTTCGATGCACATATTACCTGCAAGAATGCATCGCGAGATAAATGTTAGCGAGGACAGCTTAATAATAAGTGTCTCAAACGGAATTTACTTCATATTCAAAGGACTGCTATTTTATAGATTGAAAAAATATTGCGATTCGATACTCAGAGTGGAATTGCCTTGTTTGATTCATGGCTCTGCGTCCTTTTACTACTTTTGGCCGATCTATTTTTCTACTTACTATTTAGGAGAACTATATCTAATCATATTTTTTTTGTTACACTTTTTAATGGAATTTGCATGTGTTTCCATCACGTATCAGTGCCTTTTGGAAGCTATTGTTTGTGAATGGCGATTGGCCAAGCGGGCTATAGTAACAGCAGTTTTATTTTGTTCTGCAACAATAATCATTTACTTTACGGACCTTAATTACTTTGTGTTACGTTACCTCTTCACAAAATGGATAGCAAATATGTTGGAAGTTATTGGCATTTACATTATTTACCCCCTTGGTCGGCTTATAGACGACATAACATTCTTTACTGGAGTGACACCGACCAAACTGAGAATAATAAATCTCAAACTGGTACCAGTTTACTATGGTATTAAAATATACACCGCATTTGCTAACTGCGGCGTAGAGCTCTTTGACGAGTATTTTATAGAAACGGGTGCTATGATACTTCTAGGCATAATCATAGTTTGCTACTTTTACATTTACAAACAGAGAAAACCTTGGGCGTTATTCCGACCAGATTCAAATTGGGGACCAGAATACACTGTCCGGCAAATGCGGAAACAATATGATTCACGTGAATACATTGGGTCTCAAGCACCCAGAGTTCTTAGCCGATATATGATACACAAGGCAGAAGCAAAGGCTTACAAACTCGATATTCGATACGATAATTTCAATCGCCGTTCGTCAACACCAAATTCAGATTTTTATGTAGTAAACGAAAAGAAAAATATATAAGCATAAATATCTATGTGTTTCATTTGTTATCATCCTTACTACTTATGTTATATGCTATCAATCATCTAAGGCCTCTTTCCTCACAGGCTAGGTAGCAAGGGCTAACGGGAACCCGTCACTTGTCCGAATTTCATTAGACTGAAAACTATTGACCAACATTTCATTTGCCAGATGTATTGTTTGACATATTTCCAACCCGTCGAAGTATCTTTTGACAAAAGTGTCGTTTTACTGTAAGCGTCAGGACCCCTGGACCAAGTGCGCTATATTATGTTTCGAAACTATCAAAGTTCTCTACCTTTCTGATACTATTTGATACCTGAATTAAATTATCTAGTACCTCGGCGGGCAGTGAAAAATCTTGAAAAGAAAGTGGCCAGACATTCTGACGTCAGGTTGTCTGGACCACATTTTTTTTACATAGTTGGAGACGACATATCTCAATTATTTACTTGTAAATATTCAATACCTTCTCAATACCTTAACATGTATATTTTTTTCAAATTTTATGGCTTCCCAGAAAAAAGTTACGGCAGAATGAAATTTTTCAGGAAACAAAACTTATTTTATGGCTATTCAATTTGCATTATACATAATTTTATGTATAATTATGTATGACTGGATGGCCTAAGTCCAGCAGTGAATTGATATAGCCGGTGACAACGATATTTTATTTACTTTTGATTATACATATTGGCATTGTGAATAAGTAATAAATACAATCTATTTTGATAAAGAATTTTAATAGTCAGAACCGTTTTAAACATTGTATACTGATATATTTCTTTAAACTTCATGGTCACTAACACTTAAATCGTAAAAAAAAACGGGATTGCTACCATGTACAGTCAGTGCCCTAAGAGATGTATCCAGGCACATTGGCTCTTGTAAAATAACATATTTTGATGACGCTTTCACTGCTAGCTCAGTTGTCAGCTCAGTGTCTCAAGACGAAAGTCTTTGACCAGTGTGTGTTGCCAGTAATGACATATGGGAGTGAGACGTGGTCGTTCACTATGGGTCTCATAAGAAGGCTCAAAGTTACCCAGCGAGCAATGGAAAGAGCGATGCTTGGTGTTTCCTTGCGGTTCACTAATGTTTGACCAAAAAATGTATAACAAATGATCATTTGACAAACAACGTTCACCAAATATTCATTTGACAAACGAGACATTTGACAAAAGTATCATCTGACAAAAACTCATTTAACAAATGATCATATAGCAAACATTTCATTTGTTAAAAGTTTCAACTAACAAAAAATCAATTGACCTATTTTTATTTCACCAAATAATACTTTTCACAAATGAAGCATTTGTCCAAATGTGATGATTCTAGATGGCACTTTTAAAGTTGTGCCTAGTATTTTTACTCAGTTACATACAATACACGGAGATATATTCTCGGACGACAATAAGACATTTCCACTGGTATTTTGCCTTTGCTTGAATACCGATGTTAAAGTAACCAAATGGACGATATCCCGAATGTCAAAATGACGAAATGCAATGCAGGCGAATCGTTTTTGGGTTTGAAAAAAAAATAACTATAATATAATAGGTAAGAATAATATTGGGTTAGAAGGTTTGAAGCGGGTGCGGAGCGGAGCGTAGCAACCGCTTCAAACCTTCTAACCTAATCTATCAGAGTCGGTTCTGCCCTGACTCTAGTATAGGGCAGACAAGTATCACGACAAGTCAGCGTTTACCCATTTCTTCTTGACATACCTTTTTGCTTCAAACCAATAAAACGACATGCCTGCTCACACTCTTCAGCAATTTGGGCTACGGGATTTAAAAACTAATCATTTGTCAAATAAAACATTTTGTCAAACGTTTTTTGGCCAATCGTAGTTTTATCAGATGATTCAGTTGTTAAGTGTACATTTTGTGAAACATTTTTTTGTAATATGAAAATTTAAGAGTTGATCATTTGGTCAAGTGAGTCATTTGTGAAATGATTAGTTGTAAAATGAACAATTGGCCAAACGTTGTTTGTTAAATGTAATTTTGCCAGATGTCTTTTGGTCAAATGGCAGGACCCCGTTTCCTTGCTTGATCGAATCAGAAATGATGAGATCCACAGGAGTACTAAGGCTGTCGACGTCGCTCGAAGGATTGCATCGTTGAAGTTGCAGTGGGCGGGACACATAGCGCGGAGAACCGATGGCCGTTGGGGCGGAAAGGTTCTCGAATGGCGACCGCGTACCGGGCGACGTTCCGTGGGCAGGCCCTCCACAAGGTGGACCGACGATCTTGTCAAGGTCGCGGGAAGACGCTGGATGCGGACAGCGCAGGACCGATCGTTGTGGAGATCTTGGGGGAGGCCTATGCCCGGTGGGCGTCGTTCGGCTGACATGATGATGATGACGCATAGATGGCACCACCTAGCTTACAACCTCATTTGAATAAATCGTTAGACCAAGTCAAGTTCTATTTGGTTTGAAACTTTATTCTATGGCACGATTTCCATCTTCAGGAATAAACGCACAAATAAACTCTTTAGCTAAAAACATCAGCCAAGGTGGGATTTAAACCACGACTCCCAGATTGATAGGCGAACCTATAGACTGCTGCGCCAAATGACTGATTAGCCATTATGGCGAAATTACCGGTTGTCACAGCGCACATAGTCAATAACAAAAGAAACATAGTATTCAGTGAGCAATGACGTTTGGCTATCTAAATTGATAAGAAATGTGGGTAGAACAAAAATTAAGATCGTTTTTCAACTATCACGTGCGCAACTGGATAACTTCATATTGATGGTTGCTTTGCTGATTGAGCATACTGCCGTAGTTAACTACTTTATTACTAGCGGAAATAATTGTTTTGTTCGAACAGAACGAAAGTATAGACGAAATTGCACGACATCTTCATTTAACTGTAAGTAAAATTAATATTTTTAAGAATAAAAATACTTTTTCACTATTTTTTACAAATCAAATGTCGTTTTCCGTTAGGTTAGGTTACGTTAGGTTCCGTTAGTGGTTATAGCGATTATGGTGAAATCGAAGATATCTGGTATCGTATGAGGCCAGGTCCAGCAGCTTCTGTCATGTTTACCGCTCAGTTAACAGGAGATCGTTGATCGTTGGTAACCACACCATGTATCCTTTCTTAAACCACCACTAGCGTGGTGCGGGATTTAAAACCTGAACTCCAGCACGGAAAATACAACTTCTGCATAGTATTTTGTAGTGTATGTAAGTGTGTATTGTGTATCGATGTTTAAGAATGAGTATTATTTTCATATATATATATATATATATATCTTTTCTATATTTAACCCTTTTATTAAATTATTTCAATAGTGATTCAACAAAATCATAATCAAGACCCAGAAGCCACCCACTTAAGAGGATTCTACATTTTACATTTTATATGTAGGTAGCGGATAAAAGTGAACCGCAAGGAAAAACCAAGCATCGCTCTCTCCATTGCTCGCTGGGTGACTTTGAGCCTTCTTATGAGACCCATAGTGAACGACCACGTCTCACTCCCATATGTCATTACTGGCAACACGCACTGGTCACAGACTTTCGTCTTGAGACACTGAGCTAGCAGTGAAAGCGTCATCAAAATATGTTATTTTACAAGAGCCAATGTGCCTGGATACATCTCTTAGGGCACTGACTGTACATGGTAGCAATCCCGTTTTTTTTACGATTCGATTTAAGTGTTAGTGACCATGAAGTTTATTCTGATTATTAAAATTCTTCATCAAAATAGAGTGTATTTATTACTTATTCACAATGCCAATATATATATTCAAAAGTAAATAAAATATCGTTGTCACCGGCTATATCAATTCACTGCTGGACATAGGCCATACAGTCATACATAATTATACATAAAATTATGTATAATGCAAATTAAATAGCCATAAAATAAGTTTTGTTTCCTGAAAAATTTCATTCTGCCGTAACTTTTTTCTGGGAAGCTATAAAATTTGAAAAAAATATACATGTTAAGGTATTGAGAAGGTATTGAATATTTACAAGTAAATAATTGAGATATGTCGTCTCCAACTATGTAAAAAAAATGTGGTCCAGACAACCTGACGTCAGAATGTCTGGCCACTTTCTTTTCAAGATTTTTCACTGCCCGCCGAGGTACTAGATAAATTAATTCAGGTATCAAATAGTATCAGAAAAGTAGAGAACTTTGATAGTTTCGAAACATAATATAGCGCACTTGGTCCAGGGGTCCTGACGCTTACGTTTTACTGTGTCGTCGATGCTATCAAGCATCTAAGGCCTCTTTGCTCACAGGCTAGGTAGCAAGGGCTAACATGTCTGTATACCCAGCAGGACCCTGCGTCCAATTCGATAGGTATAATTTCAACTAATTAATATATAAATAAATTAACTAATTTTAGCACTCTTCAATTGAATCGTAATTGAGTCTCAATCGGCTAATTTGACACTTTTTCCATGAAATCGTGACTCAAGTACAATGCAATTGAAGCGTTCTAAAATTAGCAGACTTGTTTAGTACCTTCCAAATCGTGTATGTAAAAACCATCTAACCTTAAGGGTGCAGAGAAATCATAACCTATACTCCAGCAGGCTCCTTTGCAGTTCGAAAATCTTTCCACCCCTACAGTCCGTTCGCGTTAAGAATGCAGTGAATTTAAAATGTAATTCTTTTGCACACAAAATGACTCAGGTCCACAACCTTTGTGTTCGAAAGTATGTGTTCAACTGGTCACCGTGGACTTTCTTATTAGGAACGATTTGATTGGTTGGGGGGCGTGCTAGATCGAAGGACAAGTATGAAATTACTGCATTCTTTACGCGAACGGACTATAGTCTCGTATAGCCCTGTAACCATAGCGCGGCAGGAGTTTTTATCATAAGCGGATTGGAATTCTAAGACTTATGAAAATATGCAATTACATGCAATATGTATATATGTTTGTATTTGCAATTACAGTGTGAACACAATCTGCAGTGCGGCCTGGCAGACGGTGCCGGCGTAAGGTGCTGCCATCGTTCCAAAATAACCAATTTACCTTGATATGGACCAGGAAAAACATTACTTTGGTTTACCACGGCGCCTTCTGACATCGAAGGCATGTAAAGATAGGAAAACCAGAAAAAGACATTTGGTCTTATGGCGTCAGGCTGGAATCGAACCCGCATCTTTCGCAAACGGGGCGACTGCACTTACCACTATGCTACCGAGACCATTAACAGACCGGCCAAATTTTTCTGGTATATTTACCTGGCAGCCAGGTTTGTTTCACCGTTTAGGCATATACCTTGAACACTCGAAAGAGACATTATTGCAAATATTTACTTTCGATTATCTGGTTATCTGGTTTTCCTATCTTTAGTAATATGATAATGCATTATCCCTAATGCAAAAAAATAAAAAATAACCTTAGACATGTGTCCACAGCCTCAGTTATCTGGTCAAAGCACTGGCATTTAATTGACTATGCCATCGTAAGGCAGAGATATGTCTCTCAGGTCCTAGTCACCCGCGTTATGCGCGGAGCACACTGCTGGACGGATCATAGACTTGTCGTCGCTAAGTTGCACCTTCGCCTTCGTCGTCCTTGCAGAAATATCCAGAAAAAGCCTCTGCGTCTAAACGTGGAGAAGCTGGTTTTGGAAGGAAGAATATGGAGACAAGGAAGAGCTACACAGAAGCTTTAACCCGGAAAATATTGCCTTCAAGAAGTGAGGCTGGTGATCGGGAAGTGGATTGGACAACTTTGTCGTCTTCCTTGCTAGATGTGGCTGTTACTACTCTTGGTCTAGCAGCCAGGAAGACTAAAGATTGGTTTGATGAGAGCGACAAGGTTCTCTCTGAAGCCATCGCCAAACACCGTGATCTCCTGAGGCGGCATTCTGGGACGCGCCACAGTGGCAGTACCGCGGAGATAAGTAATAGTGACCGTGAACTTCGTCAGCTAACGAGAGAAGTTAAGGACAAGTGGTGGCGTGGCAAGGCTCATTATATGCAGTGGCTTGTTGATAGTAATCAGCTTGGAGAATTTTACAATGAGCTCCGCGGCCTCATCGGGACTACTAGATGTATTAAGGCACCTCTGAAGGCATTAGATGACAATAGTCTTCTGTAGAGCAAAGATGAGGTGCTTCAGCGTTGGGCAGAGCATTTTAGCACCTTGCTTAATGTTGATCGAACGGCTGACTTATTATTTATTAACGATCTGCCTCAACTTCCAACTGCGGAGGAGCTGGATGAGGCCTTGTCACTAGACGAGGTTGTCTGTGCCATTAAGCAACAACAGATTAAGCGTGCGGTTGGTCTTGACTTCATACCGGGTGAGCTGTTAAAGTATGGCGGTGATGAGTTGCATTTGCAGGTGTGGAAAGTATTCGTTCGCGTATGGGAGGAGGAACAAGTCCCGGAATCTTTGCGGAATCTAAGCGCATCTTTTATTCAGAGTTACAGGAGGGTAGGCGAAAGCATGGCGGCCAACTCCTACGATATAAAGATGTGCTAAAGCGCCATATGAAGGGTTGTGACGTAGACCCTACTCATTAGGAGATCTTGGCATCTGGACTGGACAGTGGAGGTCGCTGGTGAAAGCCAAAGTCAATGACTTTGAAGTGCGCCGCCTTTCCGAGCTGGATGCCAGACGTGACGTAGAGAAGGCCCGACCACACGCGGCAATAGGTTATAATATTGTTGATGGCGCCCTAACATGCCCGCAGTGCTCGCGGACGTTTATTAATAAGGTTGGCTACGCGAGCCACATGAGGGCGCATGAGCGGCGCCAGTAGGTAGATAGAGTCGAAGCGGTCGCCGTAACCGAAATCGGTATGGAAGGATTATTATCTGACAGGTGAAGTCGAATTCAAGATCAAATTGCGTTCTAAGAGTCGCTGGGCTACTGTGTGTATACCTAGTGTGTTACATACATAGCCCAGCCACGACCCCAAAGAGATTGAAGGATATGTCAGTGTGCCTTGTGCGTACGTTCTTTCTGAAAAGGGGAATAAAATGTGCTGCAACATTACACATTTTTGGGGGCTGGGCTGCCGCGCCCGCGCGATACGAGTAGAAGCGTGACAGGGCTGAAGCGTGGCCGGGCTGGACCGCACGGCCCAGCCCGGCCACGCTTCTACTCCATAATAAATGGACCGCACTCAACTAAAAGCTAAATGCAAAAGTTTGTATGTCTGGATGTGCCGTGTTGGTCTTTCACGAAAACTACTGGATAGATTTTGATGAAAAAACAATAATATAGCTTATGCATCTGAATAGGACATAGGCTACAATTTTTATAGACATATCACTTTTTTTTAACCAGAGTCCACGCGGACGTACTTAGTAACGGGCGGCCGTTAGTCTTCTATAAGTAAATCACATTTGTTGTATTGGGATCCGGTTAGCGGACGACTCGGGTTCAACCCCCGCCTGCAGCCAAGACCTAATGTTGCTTCTAGTTTTCCTATCTTAACCACGACTCCCAGATTGATTGGCGAACCTATAGACCGCTGCGCCAAATGACTGATTAGCCATTATGGCGAAATTACCGGTTGTCACAGCGCACATAGTCAATAACAAAAGAAACATAGTATTCAGTGAGCGATGACGTTTGGCTATCTAAATTGATAAGAAATGTGGGTAGAACAAAAATTAAGATCATTTTTCAACTATCACGTGCGCAACTGGATAACTTCATATTGATGGTTGCTTTGCTGATTGAGCATACTGCCGTAGTTAACTACTTTATTACTAGTGGAAATAATTGTTTTGTTCGAACAGAACGAAAGTATAGACGAAATTGCACGACATCTTCATTTAACTGTAAGTAAAATTAATATTTTTAAGAATAAAAATACATTTTCACTATTTTTTACAAATACTTATGTCGTTTTCCGTTAGGTTGTGGTTCTAGCGATTATAGTGAAATTGAAGATATCTGGTATCGTATGAGGCCAGGTCCAGCAGCTCCTGTCATGTTTACCGCTCAGTTAACAGGAGATCGTTGATCGTTGGTAACCACACCATGGATCCTTTCTTAAACCACCACTAGCGTGGTGCGGGATTTAAAACCTGAACTCCAGCACGTAAAATACAAGTTCTACATAGTATTTTGTAGTGTATGTAAGTGTGTATTGTGTATCGATGTTTAAGAATGAGTATTATTTTCATATATATATATATATATATTTCTTTTCTATATTTAACCCTTTTATTAAATTATTACAATAGTGATTCATCAAAATCATAATCAAGACCCAGAAGCCACCCACTTAAGAGGATCCTACATTTTATATGTAGGTAGCGGATAAAAGTGAACCGCAAGGAAACACCAAGCATCGCTCTCTCCATTGCTTGCTGGGTGACTTTGAGCCTTCTTATGAGACCCATAGTGAACGACCACGTCTCACTCCCATATGTCATTACTGGCAACACACACTGATCAAAGACTTTCGTCTTGAGACACTGAGCTGACAACTGAGCTAGCAGTGAAAGCGTCATCAAAATATGTTATTTTACAAGAGCCAATGTGCCTGGATACATCTCTTAGGGCACTGACTGTACATGGTAGCAATCCCGTTTTTTTTACGATTTAAGTGTTAGTGACCATGAAGTTTAAAGAAATATATCAGTATACAATGTTTAAAACGGTTCTGTTTATTAAAATTCTTCATCAAAATAGAGTGTACTTATTCACAATGCCAATATATATATTCAAAAGTAAATAAAATATCGTTTGTCACCGGCTATATCAATTCACTGCTGGACATAGGCCATCCAGTCATACATAATTATACATAAAATTATGTATAATGCAAATTAAATAGCCATAAAATAAGTTTTGTTTCCTGAAAAATTTCATTCTGCCGTAACTTTTTTCTGGGAAGCTATAAAATTTGAAAAAAATATACATGTCAAGGTATTGAGAAGGTACTGAATATACAGGGTGGGGCGGAATAACCGACATTGACAAAAATCTCGTGTAAAGAACCTCACATACTTGCGTTTTAAGTACTCAATACGTGAATTCAGACCATATTAAAACAGTCGTAAAAAAAACTATTTTGTACGTTGTGACAACCCTATTGACGAAGTACCTATCTGTACTTTCCGCAAAGCCGCGAAACGATCAAGTCGCCACATTTCACTCGTCTCACTTGTGAATAACACAACAGTCACTTACCTTAAATACGATGCTCGATGTGCCCACCTCCTCTAAGTAGGCACAGCCGAAGACGTAATCGAGTATGCCTGTGCACACGTGACAACATTTACGCTCCCACCAAGCGAATTCCAAATAGTCTTGCGCTTGTAAAGACATTTTGAAAACTGCCACTCACTCACACAAACACTCACACTACGTATTATTTGTAAAAACTCCACTCAACCACTCGCGCTTTTACGACACCCGATACACACGCACTAGCTGAAATCTGCGAAGCGACTAAAAAAATTGGGCAGAGCGCGGTCCGGTAGGGAGAAGCGAAGTAGGCGAGTAGAGACGTCACCGTTTCCAACGTCGATAAATTGTGTTCTTTTAATAAACACAAAGCCCTTAAGTTCGTAGTGTTAAGTTAAGTTTTCGATTATTAACACGATAAAACGCTTTAACAAAGTTATCGATTATTTTGTTAAATCGTGTTTGATCTAAAAACTTATAACCGCGAACAAACCAAACAAGTTACCGGCAGGCCTTGAAGACACGTTTTTTTTTATCGACTTTAAGTACAATGGCTAAAAGCTTGTCAGAAAAGATAGAAATGTGTATTAAACAATGTTTTGCATTCAGCTTACGAGTTCAATTAGTGCTTTTGTTTCTAGTGGTAGTTTTAAGTTCTTTTTGTGATTCACTGTACACCGTAAAGCAAAGTTGTCCCTATTCCTTTCAATCAATCAAATCTTGTTGGAACATCATAGGATTTTAGAATTGCAATGAAATGATGTTATGATAAATCAGTTGGTATCGACAAGTCGACTGTCGACACTTAGCTAAGCGGCTACGCGGCTGAGGAGAACAACACTAGCTCGGTGCCGGCAAAGGAAGGCGGCACGTAGGCAAAGCGGCGCGGTCTCTTTGTTATCGCCTTTCGGCGTGTGCGCGTCGGTTTCCGGGAGACAGGGCCGGCTTTAAACTTAAGACGGATAGTGTAAATTGCTTTTATTATGTTTAATGTAAAGTTGAATTTAAGTTAGTTAATTTTATTATTTTGTTATAGCACGAACAATTATGGAACTTGAATTCTTGTTTCAAAAGCTGAACTAATTAGCGTAGGTATTTTAAAAAAAAGTGCCTAAATTAGGAACTTGAGTTGAGGAGCTGAGATCGTTATTGTATTCCTCAGTTCATACAATCACATTATTATCTTCTCAAGGGCAAATGAGTGCTTAAGTATCATTCTAGAATGCAGTAGGTACTATGCAAACCTACTGTATTTTTTGCTTAGTCTAATGGTTGACTTATTGCCGCGACTTAAGTCCGGCTTTTTCATGAGGATTTCCCTACAATAATTGAAAGAAAAAAGGTCAACGACTTCTTAAATCTTTTTCCCTAAATACGTCCCAAACAGCTGTTGATTAAGGTTGACAACGCATACTTTTGAAGCAAAACTTTGTCATTCAATAACTCGAAAACTATCGAACTTAAAAATAAAATAAAAATACCTTAGGTATGTGTATGTGTAGGGCTTTTCAAAATTTCAAGGATTGTCGGTCGGAACGCCCCACCCGGTATACAAGTAAATAATTGAGATATGTCGTCTCCAACTATGTAAAAAAAATTTGGTCCAGACAACCTGACGTCAGAATGTCTGGCCACTTTCTTTTCAAGTTTTTTCACTGCCCGCCGAGGTACTAGATAATTTAATTCAGGTATCAAATAGTATTAGAAAGGTAGAGAACTTTGATAGTTTCGAAACATAATATAGCGCACTTGGTCCAGGGGTCCTGACGCTTACCCCAGCCCGGCCACGCTTCTACTCGATAATAAATGGACCGCACTCAACTGAAAGCTAAATGCAAAAGTTTGTATGTGTGGATGTGCCGTGTTGGTCTTTCACGAAAACTACTGGATAGATTTTGATGAAAAAACAATAATATAGCTTATGCATCTGAATAGGACACAGGCTACAATTTTTATAGACATATCACTTTGTTTTAACCGGAGTCCACGCGGACGAAGTCGCGGGCGGCCGTTAGTCTTCTATAAGTAAATCACATTTGTTGTATTGGGATCCGGTTAGCGGACGACTCGGGTTCAACCCCCGCCTGCAGCCAAGACCTAATGTTGCTTCTAGTTTGCCTATCTCAATAAAAAAAAGGAAATAAAGCACGCAAAAAAATCAATAGCTATGTCTTTAATGTATTTATGATGGTTATAACTATAAAACAATAACGAGTGGACGTAAGATCGTGACGCCAGGCGTGATTGTTTCTGACGAATTTCCTGAATGACGAAACTCGGGTGAAGAAACTGCCTTTGCCCCGTCTACTGTGGCCACTCACTATACCAACCAGTATCCTATTAGCGGCTTCACGCGTTTGACATACAAGAGGCCCGCCAGAGTCACCCTGAAAAACAAAAAAACTCACTTATCCTTATCACGTCATGAAGCCTTGCAACGCTTAAAATCTACATATTAGTTTGTCGGTAAGTTTGTTTGTTTAAACGCGGTGATCGCGAAAACACGTTTCGAATAGAAAATCTCTTTGTGTTGTATAGAACTTTTATTTAGGAAGGTTAAGGTTAAAAAACGTCGTGTAAAAAGTTATATGAGTGGAGCAGAAAAAAAGGAAGTTTTAGAAAAAATCTACAAAAGCATAATTATGTCTTAAGGTTGACTCCAATATAACTAGGTATTAATTTTAAGCCTAACTTTAACTTGCTTAGCATGTTATAAAGCCAAATTTCTAGTAATACCTTTCCAATATCCCTCCCAAGTCCATAGGCGGTGCAAATGAATCTGCTACTCCTCCGTATTCTTGACCGACACATGCGATTTGATAATACTTCTAAATTAGCTTTCAACAGTATGTCTGATTTAATCTGTGAACCCAAAAGAAGCTTTTTAACTAAAGTCCACGCGGACGAAGTCGCGGGCGGCCGCTAGTAATAAGCTGTCCTACAGCTTACTTATACCAAGATTCAAACTAAGTAGAGATTGTCTACAAGCTCATTTTACTACTCACTTAAAAACTATCTTACTAATATTATGAAGGCGAAAGTTTGTATGTCTGGATGTGCTGTGTTGCTCTTTCACGTAAAAACTACTGAATGGATTTTAATGAAACTTTACAATAATGTTGCTTATACATCTGAATAACACATAGGCTACAATTTATAAAGATATTGTGTAAATTGTTGAAAATATCAAGTAAATATAAAAATGTACGCAGAATCACGTGGTATGGCATGACAGACGGCTGCTGTCACTAGCGTAACTATGGGTGCGTTCCGAATTGAGATATCGCGCTAACGTCCATCTAACGTCAGACAATTTGACGAATCCGTTCATTTTAAGTCCACGCGGACGAAGTCGCGGGCAGCCGCTAGTTTACAATATAATGTCTTTGAACAGGGTGATTTTGTATGGGGTTGCCACATTTTTAGGACCGACTCTGAAAGTGGGTACGTTCTTTTCAATCGATTTACGTAAAGTTTTTTTTCATATTTCGGAGATCCCTCTGCTATTTAAAAATAGTATGTGTGGATAATTTACTAAATACATGGAAAAGTTAGCCCGCGCACGTCATATTTTCGCACGAGTTAACTTACAGCTTTAGTTGTCATTGTGGTGCGGAAATACATTCATTAGAACAATATTTAAAAACTTAGGTTTACGATGAGATAACTACCCATCTGAAATTTGGTTAACTTCCGACGCATTTTTGAAAGTGGTGTTTTCAGTTGACAGTTTACATTTTATGCTAAGTACTTATAAGGTGAAACTATATTAGAAGCAAAACATTCCAAAATTTTTCAAGTAACAGGCCTTTAAATGCCTAAATACATTCTCTCCAAAATTCCGAACTGTGTAACCTAATAATCATAATAAAGGATATCTTGCATACATACTTTTTGCGTTTGCGAAGTACGACCATATCCAGAAACGATGCAAGTTGACCCCCTGTAGTCCGCGAACCGTCTTGCGTACCCGATAGGACCGACATGCTCATTATATGTAAATGGGTTGATCGACATCTGGAAACGACATGTTATTCACTATCATATACACTGCTCAAAAGTGTCTAGGGATATCCCAAGCATTTTCATACAAAGTATAGCTATTTGGGAGGCTGTAATAATTAAAATATTGATACCAACGTAGAAATTTTTAGAACACAGAAACTGCTATATCTGGCCTTTCAGATTGTATAAAGAAATTCATTGTAGTAGCATTATTGTACAATCGTAAGGACGTTAAAAAAAAGACAGATTTTTCTTTTAAAAGGCGTCAAATTTTTAGCGAAATCAAACGTTTTTCTTGTGATATTCTTAACCTTTATCTTATGCCTCTGTCCTCGCGTTATTCTAAGATAATGCTCAACTTGTAAACAAACTTAACTTAATGAAATATTTGAAAAATGATATCCCTATGATATCCCTAGGCAGTTTTGATGTGTGTATCTAGAATACAAAAACGTGTCGTTATCTATACTCTAGACCAGTGGTTCCCAAACTTATTTTGTCTACTGCCCACTTTGATAATACATATTTTTTTTGCGCCCCCATTTTTTCACCTATTTAAAAACCACTATAACTTCAAATTGAATTAATTAATTATTGTGACCTACAAGTTGTTGTTGAGAGTCGAGAGCTCTTGCAGTCGTTGTTTAAGAGGCCTCCTAGCTAAATAAAGTTACAAATGGTGATTTGTAACTTTATTTAGCTCCTCTACACAACGCCCCCATTTTCTTTCTGGGTCTCTTACCGCCCCCCTAGAGACCTGCAGCGCCCACAAGGGGGCGTTATCGCCAACTTTGGGAAAGACTGCTCTAGACAAATCCGAATGTTTGTAAACAAACCGCGCATACTTAACCTCAAAAGCATTTTTAATTAAACGTTTTAGAAATCTGTCAAACTTTGTCCAAGTTTGATATAATGATCATGGTATTCGTTATCTATACTGTATTTGTGGAATTACATATTACGATAAATGCACAAATGTTTGTTTACAAACATTTTTCATCGGGTTGGGCTGCAGTATAGTCTTCCCTCTTATCCATAAAAACGAACGCAACGCTAAAGCATAGTTTATGAAATTCACGTGTTATGTCACGTACCCACTCGCATATGACGTCAGCAACAAGAATGAAAAAGACAAAGCGATACTAAAGTTTAAGTGTTGTTGAAGCGCTGTTTAAGTTTTTATGGATAAGGGGGTTAATCTTTGAAAAGTTATCGAACTCCAACTTCAGCGAATAATATTGTGTAGTGTCTTTTAAGCCAATTGCCTTGGTATAAAACACCAACTGCGGCCGAGCAACCGACGAGTTCAAACCCTTCCGTGCACTTTCATAACTAAGTTTTGTTAACTGGTTAAGAAAAACCCTTTTTTATTATTGTTTTCACAACTGGTTTTTAAACAAGAATACGAAGTGTTCATTCATAACTGACAATCAAAAATAGTTAAGAAACGAATAATTATGATTATGTTTTTATAACTAGCTACAGTCAGCATTAACATTTTTCCTATAACCTTAAATCAAACACAAAATGTAATTTAGGTAAATTAACTTTCACTTAATATTTAAATGGGGCAATTATTTCTAAACAATGTCCAACAGTGATAGACTTATTTGTTAAAAGATGTATAGTGTCCGCAATTTCTTGGTCAATCTCTTGGTAATTTTTGTTCGATGTGTTTTTGTTTGTTTTGAACGACATTGAAATTTTTGTTTCTTTAATAAGAACATTCAGAATTGTTGCTAGCGACGCTTTTTGGCGTCCAACCATTCTATTAAGTCTTGCGTGCCAGCCTTCTAGATTGTTGGTGGTCCGAATTTCCTCGCCGTAGCAGCACCAAGTCTTGATAAAATTTACCTCGCTGAACCAGTAACGGTTTAGGTAATTGTTGAACTTTATCACTGCTTCAGTTTTCGGGGATTTGGTCATTGTATACTTGTAACCTGCCATGACATATCTCAATGGCAATCGGGCTAAGCCAGCACATCTCGCAATATGTCGTCTTTGTACTGTAGATTTAATCCCTAATCGTTTCGCCTTTTTAAAAAGGCTGGCACAAAAATGATAATAACATCCTTTCATTACTGCATTCGGAAAAATTTTACGTATTGCTTTCATTGCTGAGATTTCGTAATCCAGTGTCAATTTTACGGGGTTCCATTCACGAATTTGTGACTTTATCATTTTAAATATAAGTTTGTAGGTATTTTCAGTTTTATTATGAATGAAACCAAAGAATAAAGGTACCATTTTTTTTGTTATTTTATGTAGTCCATGAATGGTATATATTTGTGTGAAAGGTTCAGGGCAAGACTTAAAAGTTCCATCCAGAAAGAAATGTTCGAAATTGTCCAAATACGTTTTTATATCAGAAGAAGAAAATATTAAAATCCTGTTGTTTGTGTCATTGTCGTTATAGTCAGCCAGGAGGAAGTTTTTATATTTTTTTGGTATTTCTACTTTAGTTGGTGATTTAAAATGGAGCTTAGAAACTCCTAATGCCTTATTTCTTGCTTTGTATAGACCACTTTTAATATTGTCAAATTTTGGTAAGTCAGCAACTAAGTGCATGCCATCGTCTTCCAGTTCGCATACTACTTCTTCAAACTGTTTTTGTATTGGATCGACATTAGCTACTATTTTAGTTTTCAAATCTTTCATTTTCTTCAAAACTAGATATTTTGCACTATTAGGTAAACAATCAATATCGTGCACGCCCTCTTTAACTATATGGTTTTCATTGCTTAATGTCACATTACCTTTACAACCGGTTTTATTGTAGCATTTCCAAAAAACATTTTCGTTCACATAAGTTTTAATTTTATGGTACTGACGGCCGTCGTATAGTAGTTTCTCGCGATCCCTTTTTGTCGTTATGAACTCCATGGTGGGCTTAGAAAGCGACATAGTTTATTACTTAAGTTTTCGGTTGCTATATATTTTATTTAAATTGTACTCAATTGCAATAGAAAACTAAATAATACTAAAATGACAATGTCAATGTCATGCCATTGCAGTTTACATATCAATAATAGATAATAATTTATTGAGATAAGAACCTCATCCGTTTTCCGCATGCAATACTCTCGATAAAAACTCTAACTTAGTTGTTTTTATTTTGATTTATGGTTAAAGGAAAAATGTTAATGCTGACTGTAGCTAGTTATAAAAACATAATCATAATTATTCGTTTCTTAACTATTTGTGATTGTCAGTTATGAATGAACACTTCGTATTCTTGTTTAAAAACCAGTTGTGAAAACAATAATAAAAAAGGGTTTTTCTTAACCAGTTAACAAAACTTAGTTATGAAAGTGCACGGAAGGGTTCAAACTACATAATATATTTTCTAAATTAGCATTACGGATAGTGTGCATTATCTTCTCATTAAGGATAGAAAAAACATTCGGTCTTGGGTCAGGCAGGTCTCGAACTACGCGTCCGGGATCCGGGCGGCAGCACTACTCACTATGCTACAGAGACCATTGACAGCAATTGGACCGGACCGGATTGCAGAAGACGCTGGTTCGAGTCTCGTCTACGCCCAAGACCGAATTTCCGGCTTCCTATCTCCAAACTATACACAGTTGGGATTTTTCAGTCTGCTGGCGACTGCAGCGCAAATAAAGTGAATTTCAAGGTTAAGCTCATAATTCTGTAATGTTTATCTGTTGTTACCTATCGAGCTAATCGAGCCTACCCTGTCGATGTTATTGCGCTATCTGGTACTGACAAGAGGATAATGTTTAAAGTTGAATTTTCTTTAAAGTGCCTATTTCTCTAAAAGATTCACAATCGAACTACTTAGAAATATTTTTTCATTAAGCAGCTTGTCTGGAAGAAGTTAAAACACACCACAATTTCCGTTAAACGTTTGTTTTTTAAAAAAAAACATCATTGCATTGTGTCAATTGACGCAACCAGAATTTAAGCAGAAAATTGTTACCACAATACAAATGTCGTAGTTCGGGAATTTGTATTTGCCAGGGTAAAATACGCCGGACAGTCTCCTCCACTGGCCGTTGACAGGCCCATTCTCTCGATACTCGTCTTTGTTCAGCAAAGTTCCTGCAACGGCGAACACTCTGCTCAATTCTCTGCGGCTGATTTCGCTGTAAAAAAAACAAGAAACTTAAATAAAAACCTGAGTTCTTCCGCACAAAACAGTTACTTACTTATATATTTATTTAAATTTAAGAAAACAAAATAGTTAATAAAAGCTCCGCTCACCATGTCATCGACGTATCATTCTACCTTCGAGATCCTGTACCAGAATGTAAGAGGACTTGGTACAAAATTTGGGAACTTCTATGAACGTGTCTCTACCGGAGGCAGATTTATTTCCTACTAGAGGCCGCCCGCGACTCCGTCCGTGTGGACTTAGGTTAGGTATATAGAAATTGAGATATATCTTTATGAATTGTAGTGTGTTATTCAGATGCATAAGCCATGTTATTGTCAAGTTTTATTCAAACTATTCAACATATTATTTTAAGTGAAACAGCAACATGGCACATCCACACATACAAACTTTCGCATTTAGTATAATATTAGTAGGATGGTACTACCCTTTGTGCCGTGTGAAAATCTTGAATTGAAGTGAATTTTTAGTTAGAAAAATATATGTACTTATATTGTAGTAGTTTACCCCGAAGAGATGAATAATGGTGGTTTTGAGACGTAAGTTTAATTTCAGTAATTATATGTAGTGGAACTTTGTGTATCTGTGGTCGGCGCATAGAGCAACATTAGGTTTTAATTTCGTGTTTTCGAACGCATCTGTCATTGCTAGCTGTGAGTTGGTTCGATTTGAGAGAAGGAAAAAAAATGAAATGGCTTCCCACGCGAGGGCATAAATAGTGGGCAGACAAAATCGGAGACCATACTTTTGCACACCGGCGCCAAAGCAAGTCCTTAAACCTCTCCCCTACTGTAGAAGACCAGCAGTTGACATCTGGCAGAATCGGTCTGCGTGCCCGATTTCCTGCAAAATTGGTAAGCCATTTTATTATTTTCCTTCTTTCAAATCGAAACAACTGACAGCTAGCAGTGACAGCTGCGTTCCAAAAAACAAAATTAAAACCTAATGTTGCTCAATGCGCCGACCACAGATAAACAACGATAAAGTAGGTAATACTTATTTCGCCTTGTGGTACGGGGCGTTTGAATCCTGCCACGGTTCCAGGCGGGGCCTGTCGTAAAAGGCGACTAAAGGAGGGCCTTCGGGGTCACTGGGAGTGCATACGGCGGGGGCTGTGCGCCTCCATTCCAAGTGGCCCCGAGGAAGGGCGGCGGTGTAAGAGTGACCTCACACCGCCGTACACACCGGCGGGCGTAGAGGGGAGGTATAACTCCCCTCGAGCTGGGCTGGCTAAGCCAGCAAAGCGCGCCAGGTGTCCACCGGCACCGAGTTCTTGACCCGAGATCACAGGGACCTCTGGATACGCGCTGAAGCGGTCACCGGGGGGTTTAGTGAGTAGTGCCTGCCGCCTTCCGCAGGCGAGCCTCACATATCCCCGCCCTTCCCCCGGACGGCAGGAAGTCCATAAAAGGATTCTCCCGTAAAAAAAAAAAGGTAATACTTATTGGGTCATATACATTATAGATGTGCATCCAGAGCCTTTGTAGAAAGAGGAGAAGCAATGTGCTGCTGACAGCATTTTATTCCGACGAATCAGCGATCCACCACAAAAGGTGCCATAGGTATGGCGGTGGCGCCCAACTGGTCTTCGGTAACCAATCTAAAAAGAAGTTAAAGCACACTTTAAATACCCTGATAACTTTTCTACACTACAAAGAACTGGGGTATGAAATAGGTGTATTTTATAAAAGGTTATTGATATAAAATTAATAAATAAAATTAAAATTACCAAATAAACTTTTTCATTTTCATTTTCATTTTCATTTTCAAATAGTATGTATCAGAAAGAAAAAGAAAAACACAACGGCGGAAAAACACAACCAACATAAAAACGAACGCAACGCTAAAGCATAGTTTAAGCAATTGACGTGTTTTGTCACTTAAGCTACAGATACACATGCTCATTATTAGCAATGGTTCGACACACATGCTTCTATGGAGCATTTGTTCAATAATGGACCTAATATGTATCAACGAAAATTACATAATACATACATTTAAAAATATCTGAGTGTAGGTACCTACCTACATGTGATAAGAATAGTGTGCATTGAGCCACCGATATTTGTACCACTACCCTTTTATATTTTTTTTCTCTGTCTGTAAGTATTCTGAAAGAGAATGCTTTAACCAATACCGTCGAAATTACTTTCTTAAAGCGTGTATATTTATTTCGCGCAAGACCAGGGGGGCTAAAAAGGCAACATTTTGATGTTTCATATTATGAATCATCTAAGTGACGTTTCGTCTAGAGCGCGGTCCGTTTTGAGTAAAAAGTGATCATAGCGCGCTCACGTCGCTCACGCTCATACAATTTATCAATTCGGGACGCGTGTGAGCGTGCTATTATCACTTTTGACTCGAAACGGACCGCGCTCTAGATGAAACGTCAGTTAGATGATTCATAATATGAAACATCAAAATGTTGCCTTTTTAGCCCCCCTGTTTCTTTTTTACTGAAAAAGCAGTACCTGATAAGGAAATTCCCCAAGAACTGCTGGCGTCCCCCCCACCACTCGAAGAACTGGGAATGACTCGCTGAAGTTCATTATTTCCAGTAAGAACTGTGTTGAGCCCAGTCGAAGCGCACTTAATAATAAAACTACAAAATACATGTATGTACACATGACGAACCACAGAAATACAATCAAGAATAAAATGAACCATGTGAAGGAAGTGAGGGGAACTGAAAGTTTGTATCATCACAAAATATCAGCATTGAATAGTAAAACTTCAAATAAAATACGTAAATAAACCTAAACTAATTAATATTAAGATTACGAATCACAAGTCGGCAATCATCATCAACTATAAGTAGACTGTCTACTTGACAGTAGCATTATGCCAGATGACACAGAGTTGTGTGATAGATAAAATCAGGAAGCTTGGGCGGCACTTCACTTTCTAGGTAATGACTACATAGTATAAAACCAAGTCGCTTTCTCTGTCAGGGGTTGATTTTGTAAAAACCACTTGCTAAATTACTTGTGTAAAAAATTATACCTCCTCGAGTTCAGCGTAACTATATGGAGGAAGAAGAGTCATAATGCCGCGAACCCCATACACAACTCTATGGCGCCTTGAAGCCTTCAAGCTTTAAGCTTAAGAAACCGTCGGCAAAATTTAGAAAAGTGTAATTTTGTGAGGCCCAAGGAGTCCAAAAAAGCCCTACTAGATAAGTTAAACATGGGCCTCAGTGCTATAGTTTTTTTGTATGAGAGGAAGAGCAAACAAGGAAGAGGGTCACCTGATCGATAGCGACCACGTTGTACACTTTTCTTACTATTATAACACTAAGCCTATTGGATATTCACGCTTCGCGTCGCATCGAAGTTATTTGTCGTTCACCTAGGACAACGGGTTACCCTCAATAATTATCATCACCGTGTCCTCCGCACCGTATTCGGCGACTGCGACTCCTGCCTGCATGACTTAAAGGTTGGCGCTTTCTCTTGATGGAATCTGGGCTCCAAGTCTGCTAATTTTAAGACGCCACAATTGAGTCGTAATTGAGTCTTAATCGGCTAATTTGACACATTACGTGTGTTACGTCCTAGCCCGGCCACGGCCTCTAAATTGCCCAAGGATCTGTCTGTTTGCTGTGCGGGTGCGTGCCTTCTGGTACTCAAACGGAAAAAAAGAGTGCTGCAATATTTCACCAGTTACAGCACATTTTTGGTGGCCGGGCTAGAACGTATACGTCCCAGCCCGGCCACGCTTCTATCTAAATGAATTGATAACTTAGTGACATCATTTAGGTACCAAATAATTGTGCATTTTATGATCGAATGAAAGCACGTTTTATTTCCTTAAAAAAAGTCGTTTAAACTATTTAATTTTGTAATGAAACTTTGTACCTATGATGAAACGCCTAAATTAATCTTAGAGCAAAAAAAGAGAACCTGACCCTTGAACTAAGTTGAAGTTTTTGATTATTTTGCTATAACATTAATTCAGGCGTTTAATAATACGAAGTTTGATTCTCAAAAAAATATAATGTTTTCACGACCTTTTTTCAAAAGAAATAAAACGTTTGCGGTGGAATAAAACCGCACAATTATTTAGTACCTAAATGATGTCACTAAGTTATCAATTCATTTAGATAGAAGCGTGGCCGGGCTGGGACGTATACGTCCTAGCCCGGCCACCAAAAATGTGCTGTAACTGGTGAAATATTGCAGCACTCTTTTTTTCCGTTTGAGTACCAGAAGGTACGCACCCGCACAGCAAACAGACAGATCCTTGGGCAATTTAGAGGCCGTGGCCGGGCTAAGACGTAACACACACACATTACCATTATAATTGACACATTTTCTATGAAAAATCTGTCAGATTTGATTATAGAGACTCAATTAGGCCCGGCGCCCACTATCGGCATCGGCACGCTTCAGGATTTTAAGGTGGCAAATAGTAATATACTCTAACATTATGGCAATAAAGTAGAAAAGCCGACTTCGGGCCCTGATGTGCCGAACCACGTCTTGCAAGACGCAGAGCATAACCACAGTATAAACCATACAGTAGGCTATCTAAGGCCGCCCGCCGAGTTATTAGCCTAGCGTGCACACAGACACGCGGCAGAGCCCGTCCGTACTGCCGCCTCCCTATGCCTCCTTATTTTATGCTAGCGTGTGCGTGAAATTGCGTGTGCGTGATGTCGCGACACGGCGCGCGACGCGCACGCACACATTCAAACCGAGAGTGGCACGTTTGTATGTAGATAGCTTACTGTAAGATTATACTGTGGCATAACTGGCCAGTGGACAGCTGAATCGTACGTGTTGGTATACGAGTGGTAGGGTTTTAGTTTCATCTTACGTATTTTGCGTTCGGCATCAAGACGAGAAAAAAGAAGGTAACCTACGCGAGAAAAAACAACAGATAGGCTCATAATGTATTTATAAGTGCTATAACTATAACACAATAATGAACCGACATCAGATCAAGTCGCCAGGCGTGATTGCTTCTTATGAACTTCCTGTATGCCGAAACTCGGGTGAAGAAACTGCCTCGGTGCCTTTTGTGGCCGCTGACTATACCAACCAATGTCTTATTAGCAGTTCCATTCGTTTGGCAAACAAGTGGCCCTCCAGAATCACCCTGAAAAACAATGAATATTCTCGCATATCTGTATCACCTTATCAAGCGATTTAGTCTTTAAAACCTTACTAAATTAAAGCTCAAGAGTTCGTTCGTTTGTAGCAAATAGGAGTGGAGCAGCAATGTTATGTGGTAAAACCACGGAACAGATAGTAAAACCGCAAATTTTATCTTTTATCGACCTTCCCATACAGGGTGAAACTAGCCAAAAATAATGTAGGTAATTCAAAGCTGCTCTAAAACTTGTAATAAAAAGTCCGCAGCAGCATAACCAGCTTCTTACTTTGAGTCACCATAACCATTTTTATAGTTCTAAGTGCACGGGGTCCGTTACCCAAGCAGGAGTGTGACTCTTAGCTAGAGTGACATGAGTGGAACGTATAGATATAACCCTCGCCAGATGCTAATGCGCTGGAGCCTTTTCAAAAAAACTATTGAAGACGAAACCTATTTAAATTATTCAGGTAATTTTGTAAAAATTATATTGGTGGATTTGAAGATGTTAAATCATGGGTTTCTTAATGGTTCTTAACAGTTATTTATTACTGTAAGTAATCAAGTCGGAACGTTACGATAAATTGAAAATTATGATGTTTAAAAACATTTAATAAAAATAAAAGCATGATTACTACAATAACAACAAAACTTAACAAAATAGCAAGAAATAAAAGAAGATAACGAAAAATAAAATAACAATAAAATAGTGCGTGGTCACAATTTGATTTCGCGTACAGGTCAGCTCAAGTTGCAAACAGTAATGAGCGTTGAAATGACAAAAAATTCGTCACAAAAACGGCGGCCAGCCGTAAGTGATACTAACCAAGTGGATCTATGTTATCTTCTTAATAAATAAATTATTATTTATCATTATTAGTCAAATTAGCAATTGGCGGGGATTATGTGAGAACATGATCTGCTGAATATGTGGGCCGCATAAAGAAAATGTGCCTGTCGTTTAGGGCGCTTCCAATTTATGCGTTTCGTATCGGACCAAGGGCACGGTGCGGCAACAGTCCTGCCATAAAATAATTAGATTGTCGAGCGTTCGAGGTCCGATACGAAACGCATAAACTGACAGCGCCCTTAAGGACAAAACGAAGAAGACTATATTGTCAGATCACCCCAATAGATAAGTACCGCTTACAAGGTGACCGACGCGCCGAATTCATACGACCTTGAAGGATCATATTACCATGCACGGGTTCAGTACCGACCAAACATTCGATCTGTGAGGCCGTAATCATACACAATTTGGAAGAATAGTTAGGTGTTTAGATTCATCATAATTCACGTATGAAATTCTCAAAAAGGTAATGTGTTCCTTAAAATGATGTATAAAGAACAACCTGACTTCCCGTGCCAGGAAAGATGCAGTTAGTTTTCATTGGTTAGTATTTTAATTAAAATTTTGAACAAGAAGATATCAACGCGTGCACGGGTTTTCGGCAACCGTTCTTGGTCGTTGAGTTCGAGTTGTGGTGCTGATGTCGCGTCCTCTCGCTTTCACTTACTACTCAGTTAGTTCATAATTATGAATATGGAAGAATGAAGCTTAAACCATGTATCTTTATTCTGTTTACATAATAAATATTGGTGTATCAAACATTTATGCCTTGATCTGAAATCAAGAGCAAGGGTCATTTTGTATGAAGTGACATTTAGTTTCTGCAATTGTGCATATTTTTGTCCGTTCTGTAAATAAATGGTATATTAGCCATATAATTTACAAATGATTCTGTTTTTTTTTTATATTTTCGCATGTTTCTGAGATATGATTTCTTCAATATCCAAAAAGATAAAAACTTTAAATGGCCTGTGCAATTTCAAATTGGTCGCTTCATTCGTTTTGCCTTTTAACCCTTGATAAAATCTATCTATTCATCTTCCTCAGCACATTTTGTCCTGCGACTTCTTGCTACCGCCTAAGATGGCGTGTTCCGTCCGGAACAAAGGTCATGGCGGTATCTATTGGGGTTGATCTGTCGCTACCCCACGTTTAATGAGAGCGTACATACAAAAAAGCGTTGAACAACGCTTTGTTGTATGTACGGTCTAATTATACGTAGGTACCAACATAAGTAACTCTAGGAGTCACTTCACTTGAATGCTAGAGTCAAGCACTCGACGTTGCTAGTGTTTTGCTAAGTATTATTTCTGGTAATACCTTTCCAACATCAGTGGCAATGGCAACTCCATATGCAGTGCAGATGAATTTTTTATTCAAACGGACTCTTGATGAACACGCGCGGTATGATAATAGTTGTAAATCAGCTTTTAACAGCCTGTCTGATTGGATCTGTGAACACGATATTAGTTTTTTGAGATAATAAGGTAAGGTTAGGTTCAATAAATGTTTGTGACAGCTTACACAAAAGATTATCAGACCCAAAGTATGTAGAGATGGTTTACTTAAGAACTCAGAGAAGCACACATAAAGGTTTCTGCAAACACACTTAAAGAGATAGTAACACACAGACTGCCAAAGGCACAGAACCAACAACTGCTAAATTGTGGTTCAATTTAGTAAGCTGCTATTTTTAAAATTCAACAAATTTTAAACTTTTCATACGTCAAAGTATGGCGTTGAAGTTCTGATTTTAATAAATTGCTTACATTTTATTTTTATTCTAAAACAGTTTTATTTGCATAGGTATTCATACACTTATTTACTATTTATTCATGGTGGACTATCTTAAAACTTCCCTCTGATCTGTAATTTGAAAAAGTACAATTGGGAAATTTTATAGCCTAGATGCTTTCTCTGCTAGTCTATCGTGATGTTTAACCCTTTGAACGCCGTCGACGAATATATCCAAAAACACAAAACGTGCCTGTGACGCCATTGACGTTTATTTCCGTCTGCAAGTTCGGAGGGAAATATGATTGTGTTGTATTCGTTTTTATACAAAAATCCAAATTTATAATTATAGACCATATCTTAAATTCAAACAATAAATAAATTCCTATTCTATAATGTGGAATAAAACTTAATTTAAAATTATAATTTGGAGGCACCCAATTCATAGCGTATTTTGTATCAATCTAACGCCATTGACGTGTAAATCCGTCGATTAGTGATGAGCAAGTTACTATGAAAATGAAGGTACTTCCTAAATTTAATTGTTAAACAATTAAACTACAATATAAAGGTTATAATTTATTAGGAACTCAACAATAATTGTGTTTATTCAGAACTTTTATTTGGTATCTGGTTCGGTTAAAATTTGCAAGATCTTTTTATATTTTGATATTCTTTGCTTATTAGGACACATGCCGGCACTTATCCCGGGCAAAGCATCATTACGTTGCAAAATGCCTACACATAATGGAGCCAAAGTCAGAAAAGACACTAGATATAAATGTCCCGAGTGCAATGTTGCGTTATGTATTGTGCCATGTTTTCGGGATTATCACATGAAAAAAAATCTATAGTCACAAAAGAAAAATCGCTATAGTGTATAGATTTTTTGGACAGAAGGTTGATACTTAGAATGCTTACAAATTGGCGGCTTTATCTCTAAGTGCTCATTAAGGCGCATTTGCCGTGACCGCGCCTTCATTGTGACAAGTAATACTAATAGTTCTAGATCCAGTATCTTCTGTAAAATCTTTATATAAATATATATACTAGCTGTGTCTGCGACTTCGTCCGCGTGGAATAGTATATCTGTCAAGTCCTATTTCAATATATTGTGTAGTTTTAATTTTTTGATTTATCGATGTATACCTATCTCTACTATACCTCAACACTAATTGTCAATAAAAAATATGCCTTACCAACGCCAATGACGGATTTATCCACCGTTAGTGATGGGGTTGGTAATTTCGTTCCATTAATGTTAGCTGTTGTTCTTCCCATATTTTTTTACTTGTTTGTCATAAATAAAAGTTTGTGATTTAAGAAGGAAGTATTAATAAAAGGTCTTAGTTTGTTAAAGCCACTAAAAATATTGTTTTGTAACAATTTTGTTTTATTTTAATACTTTGTCGATAAAATTAGACACAACACTATATTGTTACTCGCGTATTCAGTCGAAAATGTGTCATGGCGTAGGGCAGCGACATGCATTTTCAAATGTCGGCGTCCAAAAGGTTAACAGCAAATACAGGAAGTTTGAGCTGTTTAAAATAACTAACTATCTAAAAATAAAGCCAACCTGCTACATACCTTACCCGTAATCGAGATACGGCCATATCCAGAAACAACACAAGTCATCCCGCCATAGTCCACGAACCTTCTGGCATACCCGATAGGGCTGACATGATTATTATATGTGAATGGCTGAATCGACGTCTGGAAACGACAATTATTATCATTCACACTCACAATTAGTTTTACTATTTAAGAAGACTGAGATTCAAGCTGGAAATATTTTTGAATAAGCAGCTCACATGAGGGTTGTTGACACCAAATTTCAATTTCAATTTTGATTTCAGAAAAATCTTTTGAAAACAAAATCCTGTTTAATCTATTACCACGTAGGTAAAGATTGACACAATTTTAGGTGTCAGAGGGATGCGAGGTGAGCTCAATCTTGCGCACTCGGCCCTCGCAGTCAACTTCCGAGCCACCATAAAATTTGCATCGGGCTATGGGGAAAATCAAACCAAGTATTTTCCTCCATAAAAATCAAACTTGTATAATCAAATATTTACAAGAAACTAAAAACATTAAGTAAAATGAATTATTTACATTATTTAAAAGTTTTCAACAATAATACCCACGGACGTAAAAGAAAGACGGACGGAACATCACACTAAAAAAATGTGAAGCTAGCAAGGTCATACAACTTCGTGAGTTGCACACGACCTAACGCTCACACAAACTTACTAGGTGCTACAATCTAACGCCATTTTACCCCGTGTGACAGCGCGAATGACACGCGTGTTGCTTATGACAATATTTATTTAAAAATGCCGTCTTGTGTGGTGAATTCATGTAAAAACTACATGAGTAAACTTAAAAAGTCACAAGGAATCACCTATCACAGGTAAATTATGATTATTCGTTATATTTTCTCCTAATTAAATTTATAAATTGTGATGACAATTTAAAAGACAAAACACAACAGTGTTGCCACTTTTTTGACGGTAAAATTTCCCTAAATGAGGGGAAATCTGTATTTGTCGTATTGGCTCGACTTTAGTATCATAACGGGTAGCTAGGAGCTTAATTTTTTTTTTGGTAATAGATGTTAATAAAGCATGTAATCCTGTGAAGTTTCATTTTGCGAAAGTGAATACTGTTTGAGAAAAAAAATCCTAAAGTTTTCGATAACATCGGGAAATGTTAGGTTTTTTTCCGCCATTTTAACGATTTGTTGCATCAGACCAAGGTTTATTTCTGAAATTAATTTAGAAAACCATATTATTATTGCTATTCTCTTTAAATTATGTTTTTAATGAAAAAAAATTAAGGTTAGTAGCATTTTAGGGCTTCAATGACAAAAAAATAAAAGTTTAAAGGTTTTGTTTTTTGGAATTGTCATGAACAAAACGCAATCCGCCATTTTGTGCTGTCAGTGGCTGGCTGTTGACCTGTCACTCGTTGTTGTGTAGGTACCTACCTACTCGTGTCTTTTAATTTTTTCACTGCCTTAAGCTAGAATCGGGGCACAATCGACTGGTTAGGGTTAGGTCAGGTTGGAAGGCTAAAGGCCGGAGCGTGATCGAAAATAAGAAATAATGATATTGTATATAAATAATCTTCAGACTAAAGGTATCGTTAGGTTAGGTTAGAACTGTGACCAAAACCGCGCGAGCCGAGCGAGCAAAGCGAGCACGCGGTACAATTAATATATAATAATACTCGCGTTATTTTTAATAGGTTTCCTAGTAGTAAAAATCGACGAGATGACTGGGTTTCAATTATTCGAAACTGCAGAGGAGAAATTTTTGGAACCCCTCATTTGTCAGTACCGTGTGCAGTGCACATTTTGATGATGTTGATTTTGTGACTACAGCTAAGGGGCTACGTTGTTTGATTCCGCATGCCATTCCTAAAAGTGTAACAACAACAACAACAAAAAACAACAACAACATTATGATTCTTAAGCTCCCGGCTCCGATATTTCAGAAATTTAAACATTTTCTTTCTATATACGTCCCACTGCTGGGCACAGGCCTCACCTCAACTATGAGGTGGCTCAAGCCATACTCCAACACGCGGGCTCAGTGCGAATAGTTAGAGGGGTGTAAGGTTAATGATAAACCTTCTGTCAGATGTTTAAAATAATTAAAATCATAATCGGACTTAAGTTAATAAACCCGGTTAAAATAAAAGGTAAACTTTAGGGAAATTTATGATTTATATGGCATCCCTCAAATTACGCACACACCATAGACTGGCAGCTGCCAGTATCCTTCACTCATGATTCGACGAAGTGGCGTCCGTCTTTCTTTTACGTCCGTGAATAATACCAATCAATAATTTTCTGGTCTCTGACAGTCACTTGTTTTTCTTTCTTTTTCGCGCGCTCCAGATTTTGTTAGTGGCCAGGCGCACACAAGGAGTTTGTATGCGCCTTGCCGCCACACTACCCCCCTACGGAGTCAACAAAGGTGGTAGAACATACAAGTGATAACTCAAACAAAAAAGAAAATGAAAATAATAATAATAATAATATGTTAATTAAATTGTACCATAGGACGAACCTTCCGACCAAACCTAGTGGTATAAGTGGGTAAAATGGGCGGAGGTGTGGGAGGAACAGCGACGGCTGGCTGGGTGCGAGGAACTGACGGGAAAGATGTAGAATGAGTGCCCACAGAAGGCGTCGCCTCAAGTACAGCAGGCTTGACTCTATCTAAACTGACTTCAGTCTGCCTTCCACCAACGTCAAGTATCACTGTTTTCTCCTTCATCTGAACAACTCCATGTGGTCCAGTGTATGGAGGGGTCAATGGCCTTCGAACGGCGTCATCGCGAAGGAATACGTGAGAAGCCTTCGACAATTCTTTATAAGTAAAAGTAGCCGGATTTGCATGCCATGTCGCAGGAACAGGTTGGATGTTAGCCATGCAGCGCCGAAACCTCACTATGAAATCGGTAGGGTCTTCTTCACGCTTACAAGTGAGAGAAGTTGCCACTAGTTCTCCTGGTAGGCGCAATGTCTCTCCGTACAAAAGTTCAGCTGAAGATGACTTTAGGTCTTCCTTCAATGCCGTGCGGATACCGAGGAGAACAATGGGCAAAGCTTCAAGCCAGGACTCTGTATGGCAAGCTAAAGCGGCTTTGAGCTGCCGATGAAAGCGTTCGACCATGCCATTAGCGCAAGGATGGTAACTTGTTGTGCGCTTCCTTTCTGTGGCGCAGCAGTGAAGGATTCGGCGGAAAAGATCCGATTCAAACTGCCGGCCCTGGTCAGTTGTTATGACGGAAGGAACCCCAAATCGTGAAATCCAACCAGATATAAAAGTACTGGCGACTTCTTCAGCGCTAATGCTAGTCATAGGCCATACCTCAGGCCAGCGGGTGTACCGGTCAACAGCAGTCAGGCAATAACGGTAAGGACCACAAAGCGGCAACGGCCCAATAATGTCCAGGTGGACGTGTTTGAGTCTCGCTGACGGGTTAGAAAAGTGTCCAAGCGGTGTTTTGTTGTGCCTGGTGACCTTACTCCTTTGACAAGAGAGGCAAGTGCGAGCCCAAGAACGGCAGTCTTTGTTTATGCCTGGCCAAACAAATCGATCAGTGATCAAACGACAAGAAGCCTTTACTCCGGGGTGGCTAAGGTTGTGCAACCTTTCAAACACCTTTTTTCGGAGAGGTAATGGAACGAATGGACGTGGTTTACCAGATGTAAAATCACAAACAAGCGTGCAGTCAGTACCAGGAACGACATCTTTTTTTAAGTCAAGAGATGAAGACGAAGTGTTCTGTAACAGAGCCTTCAATTCATCGTCAAGTTCCTGTGCCTGTGCAAGAGACGAGAAATCAGTTTCAATCGACACAGCCTCAATCCGGGACATAGCGTCCGCAACAATGTTTTCCTCGCCGTGAATATAAACAATGTCAGTTGTGAACTGCGAAATAAAGGAAAGTTGATTGAGCTGTGGAGGAGGGAGACGTTCTCTGCGTTGCTTGAAAGCATATACTAAAGGCTTGTGATCGGTGTATATGGTAACATGCTGTGCTTCTAAAATATGCCTGTAATGTTGCACGCTTTCATACACCGCAAAGAGCTCTCTATAGTAAGCAGGCCACTCTGACTGCCGGGGGTTAAGCTTCCTGCTAAAAAATCCCAGCGGTTGCCAACAATCTCCTACTTTTTGCTGTAAGCACGCTCCAACATGTACACTAGATGCATCCGTAAATAATGCTAACTGAGCACCAGCGACTGGATGTGTCAGTAGAGTGGCTGTTGTTAGGCTGTCTTTGCAAGCCTCAAAACATTTTTCGAGTTTCGGAGTCCAATTGACTGGAGTAGCGCCTTTGCCTTTGGTAGCAACTACTGCATCAAGTAAAGGTGCCTGGAATTTAGCAGCTTGAGGCACAAACCGACGATAGTAATTGAGCATACCAAGAAACCGGCGGAGGCCTTGCACAGTCTTGGGAAGAGGAAACTCTTTGAGAGCCTGAATACGCTCAGCTGGAGGATAAATACCCGTAGCTGAAATGCGATGTCCTAGAAATGTTACTTCAGAAACACCGAAGACACATTTAACCGGGTTAATAACTACACCATATTCTTCAAAACGTTTGAAAAGCATGCGAAGATGTTTTTTATGCTCAGAAGGATCTCTTGAATATATTAAAATGTCATCGACATAAGCAAAACAAAACTCTAACCCTTGAACGACTTCATCAATGAACCTTTGGAAAGTTTGACCTGCATTTCGCAAGCCAAACGTCATATAAGGGAATTCGTAGAGTCCAAAGGGAGTTGTTATTGCAGTTTTGCAAATATCGCCTTCAAAAACAGGTATTTGTTGGTAGGCTTTAACTAAATCAATAACGCTAAAAACTGTACAGCCTGCGATTGAGTTGTTAAAGTCACCAATGTAACGTACAGGATAGCGATCAGGTATTGTCCTGGAGTTCAGAGCGCGAAAGTCTCCACACGGTCGCCAAGTAGCATCTGGCTTAGGTACCATATGCAACGGCGATGACCAGGCGCTTTCCGATGGTCTAGCTGTACCGCACTGAACCATTTGTTCGAAGACCTTCTTAGCCTCGATAAGCTTCTGAGGTGCAAGCCTTCGAGGTCGGCTAGATACCGGAGGACCCTCAGTGGTTCGTATGTAATGAACGGTTTTGTGCTTCATTACACGTAAAATTCCAGGTGGCTTAGTAATGTTTGGGAACTCTGAAAGAATGGCGCCAAAAGGAGAAGCGAGACATGAACCGGATACTGATTTTACACTTTCTTGCTCCAGTGCAACCAATGCGACACTGCAAGACCGGCCAGTAGATCCATCAACTAGCCGACGTCTTGTGCAGTCAGGCAACAAGTGGTAGTGTGCTAAAAAATCAGAACCGATTATGGCGCTACTAACATCAGCGATAATAAAATTCCAGCGAAACTCTTTGCGAAGTCCAATATTGAGACAAAGAGTTACGGTGCCGTATGTTCGAATCTGACTACCATTAGCCGCAGCCATTGTATAGTCCGACTCTCTAGGACGACGCGTGAGCCACTTACTAGGAAAACAGGAAACGTCAGAGCCGGTGTCAATCAAAAATCGACGCTTTGAAGTATGCTCTGTGACAAATAACCGGCGACTCTCCTTAGGGCAGTCAGCTGTCGCCACTATTGGCTGCCCGACTGGTTTTCCGACTGCGCCCAAGCGCAGGGAGCAATACACTTAGTAGCTTTTGAGCCAAAACGTTTATGATACCAACATAATATCTTATGTGTTTGTGAAGGAGATTGGTTATTATTACCTTGAGGATAGCACTTTGAAGTTGGTTTAGCTATAGGAGCTATTGCAGCAACTTGCCGTGACAGGTCGTCCAAACGAGCAGTGATGTCTGGTAAGGAAGTATCATAAACCACTGCCGCTGGTGGACATTTGATATCAATACCTGGTGAGACCTCTAAAATTTTATCAGCCAAAACCGCTACTTTGTCGAGAGGGAGGTCTGCTTGGGGAACTAGAATGGCCTGTAGGTGGTGTGGTAGACAACGCATCCATATTATGCGGAGGATGCTGTCGGCAGTCAGTGTAGTTCCAGCGAGAGATCGCAAGTGGCGCAATAACTGTGAAGGACGCCGGTCACCGAGATCTACCTCACTCAGCAACTGCTGCACCCGCTGTTCCTCCGAAATAGAAAATCGACGGATGAGCGCTGTCTTTATAAAAACGTATTTATCATTAAGAGGCGGCTGCGCAATGATATCCTCAACCTCGCCTATAATGCGACAGTCTAATTGCGCTAATACGTAGTCATACTTAGTCTGGTCGGAAGATATGCCTGATAAATTAAACTGACTCTCTACTTGAGCGAACCAAATTGCTGGACGTTCACTCCAAAAAGGAGGCAACTTGGCTGCAGCTCTACAGACAGATGAAATATTAGTAGGCGTGCATTCAGTAGAAGGGTCATTTGGGCTAGAGGTTACAATTTTAAGGCGCTTTACTTCCTCAAACAATTTAGCATTCTGCTCTTGCAACAGTTTATTTTGCTCTTGCAAAAGCTGCATATGCTCTCTTATCTCTTCCATATTCTAATATTAAAATAAAGATAGTTAGCAAAACGAAACACACAATAACATCAAACCTTACAAAATATAAAATAATTAAATGAGCTGTCCAACTTGGTAAACGCACACACACAGATCAGTAGATTAACCACAGTAACGCACACTGCGCGCGAAGCAAACACGGGCACTGGTGGTTCATTAACTCCTCGGGTCTCCACGCGACGACTAGCACGCAGATTGCGCTATACTACAGCGACGACACACGAAGAACATATCAGTCTCATCAAAGCAGTGTTCACGATGCGACGAGTAGATTATTTTTACGTGCCAGTCGGAAGCGTTCATAAAAAATATGACGAACACGTTCGGGTCTGGGTCTTCTCGGAGTAGGTAATTTAAAACACTCCAAAGTCACAGCGGCTTGCATCAAGTTACAACAACCACCAAAGAATCGAGGAATTTAGCCTTCTTGTCGAATTAAGTAGTTTCAGTAATGCTTAGGAATTCATTGAATATTGGCGCTCACCAGATAATTTGATTCGTCATCTTCATTTAGAAACTCTTTGTAAGCAGCTCTTCAAATGCACAAAGAATAGGCATGAAAACGGGGTCCAACAACAAAGACCCGGCGCAACTTTTCTTAGGGGTCACCACTATGGGGAAAATCAAACCAAGTATTTTCCTCCATAAAAATCAAACTTGTATAATCAAATATTTACAAGAAACTAAAAACATTAAGTAAAATGAATTATTTACATTATTTAAAAGTTTTCAACAATAATACCAATCAATAATTTTCTGGTCTCTGACAGTCACTTGTTTTTCTTTCTTTTTCGCGCGCTCCAGATTTTGTTAGTGGCCAGGCGCACACAAGGAGTTTGTATGCGCCTTGCCGCCACAGGGCTATACTACAAATTGGGTAGGTGACTATGAGTCATATTGCATGTGTTTTTATGTGCACCAAAAAAAAATAGTTGAATTCAAATCTTATTGTGAAACCACAATCGTTTTTTTTTCAAAATGGGGCTTCAATTTGCCACAATAGTCAAACTTGGGTGGGCAAGTACATTTCAGAGGGTAAAATTTTTGTTTAACAATATTAAATTTTATAACCCATACTATTATGAAGCAATGTTAGGAGACCACTTTCATAAACGCAATATTTGATATAGCTGTCGAGCAAAGTTCTTACTCGCTCCTTACAAAAACAGTGACCGTGACGTCATAATCACAGTCACGTTTGTATGAAGCGTTTTTGGGCAAGTCCAAAAAGGTGCATTTCATATTGTGATTTGTGATATCTCATTGATACTAATGGAGTGATTCTTTTACGATTGTTTACATAAATAAAAGGTCTTTCGATAATAAACAAGAAATAAATTACAGTCATCTAGAAAATTGTTACCACAACACAAATGTCGTAGTTCGGGAATCTGTATTTGCCGGGGTAGTAAACGCTGGAGAGCCTCCTCCACTGGCCCTCCAAATCCGCACTCTGTCGGTACCTGTCCCTAGTTAGCACGGTTCCCGCAACGGCGAATACTTTCGACAATTCTCTGCGGGTCACCGTGCTGTACAAACACAAAAACAATTAAAATACCAAGGAACACTGATATTACAATGAAAAAGACGTAGATAGGTTATGCCAGTACTGACGCGAAGCCAAAAATTGTCCATGGGGTACGACGTAGTTAATTTGACCGTGTTATTTATTTATTTATTTGTAACGTGCGAACAAGACAGTACGATCATTTACTAGAGCGTAAACGAGACACGTTGCGAAGTATCGTCTCAGACTAACACAGTATTGACTGTGTTGACAGTCTGAGTCTGTGTGCTTACACCTGAGCAAAGCATTGGCTTTTCTGAGCAAAGCATTGGCTTTGCTCAGGTGTCAGCATGGTTTTGATTTCGGGTGCCACTCTTTCAGCACAAGTAACCTATCTACATGTTTTTATTATAGGATCATTGCTAAGGAACATAAAATACGGACTAAATAGTTTTTTCTACAAGCGCGAAAAGTACTCATGTGGTTTTGCAAGAGTCCCGAGGTAGGTACCTATCTCGGCCCGAGGTTATGCAGGTGAAATGTTTGATTCGTCATGTCTGTATTTCCGTGTATAATGCCAACAGAACAAAAAGGACTGTTATTAAAAGGGCGTGCCGTTAATGTGTGCCGTGGCGGTCACCCATCCCATTTGCGACCCGGTGTATGTTGCTTTACAACAGTGATCGTTGCCGATCCACTGTCACTGCGCCACGGGTACCTCCCGTACCGTCTGTCGTCTGTCGGGTTACGGGTTTGTAAATATTTTATTTAAATATTATACACTTATTTGGGTCGCATACACTACAGCGCTGCATGATGAGCCTTTGTGGAAAGAGGAGAAGCAATGTGCTGCTGACAGCATTTTATTCCGACGAATCAGAGATCCACCACAAAAGGTCGTGTAGTCTCCGCGGCGACTAACTGCAGCTCGGTAACCGATCTACAAAGAAGATAAAGTTCTCGTCAAACAACCTGGCTACTTTGCCAATCAAACTCTAATCAACGTTGAGCACCCTTCAGACGTATAGCTGTCCCTTTCAGTTCTATTGACATCTTACGGGACAGCATGAGCGTGAGCGCGTGCTTAGCGTTGATTGACGTTTGTGAATTCGGGGTGTGTTTTTGTTAACGATCAAGGATTAAAATAAATCGGTGTATTTGATGGAAATTGTGTAGAGGAGAGAAATGCATACCTATAGATAGAGGGATCAGCAACGGACCACTGGCCCCCACCAACCGATTGTGTACCGCGGCCCCCCTCGGCGGTCACAGGGCACTCGCAGGCCGAGCCCCCAACCTCATCTGGGCCGCTACTGGTGGCCTCAAGGTCACAACACTGCGACGCCTGACTTGTTTTGGCTTCCCGACGGTTCGTCTAACCACACTGGTACTAAGCCCCCTTGCCACAAACATGCGTGTGCATAAACATACAGGTCGTTGTACTGGTCTGGGTGTTATCTAAATTCCTTAAATTGATAAGTTCTAACAAAAAAATTGTGTTAAGGTATGTTTATTTGTTGGAAGGTATCCTAATAGCTCAAGCAATTTAATTGCTCAGTGATACTTATTTATTTCCCGTCTGTATATTTATAAATAGATTGATTTAGCTTTACCGCCAAAGTTCTACATGAATAAAATGTATGTTTGTTTATTTTGTACAAGGTTTTTTCGCTGACCTGATAAGGAAAATCTCCAAGAGCTGCTGCCGTCCCCCCCACCACTCGAGGAACTGGGAATGACTCACTGACGTTCATTCTGTCCAGTAAGTACTGTGTTGAGCCCAGTCGAAGTGCACAGAATACACAAAGGACAAAATACATGTTTGATCGACACATGAAGAACCACAGAAGTACATTCGGGAATAAAAACCATGTAAACCGTGTGGTGGGTTTTCACAACAAATCAGCATCGAATTGTGAAAACAACGTAGGTATACCTTAATCGAATGATTTTACATTTGAGTTATGTTCACGCAATTATTCACAATCACAAGTGGGCAACCATCAACAACTATCAAGTAGATTGTCTTTACATTGTCTTCTTGACAGTAAAACTATGCCAGCCAGGTGATGACAAACCACAGAGCATTTTTGTGTGATAGACAATGGATAGACAAAAGTAGGAAACTTTGGCATTCTTCTTAAGCCGGCACTTCACTTCACGTTCCCAGCGTGTTCGCGTATTTGCCATACTTGTCCAAATAAACAGGTTGTCACCATCAGCCCCAACATGACGTCCACTGCTGAACATAGGCCTCCCCCATAGATCACCAGAGCGGCCTGTTGTAGGCGGCTTGCATCCACCGAAACCTCGCGATTTTTATGAGGTCATCCGTCCTTGCGGATGGGCGTCACGACGCTCCACAAGAGATCTTTTCGGCCCCAACGGCCATCAGTTCTTCGTGCTATGTGCCTTGCCCACTGAAGCTTCAACACTGTGCTACGCGGCGACATTAGCTCTCCTACGGATTTCCTCATTTCTTATTCAATATCGTAGCTAAACTCCGAGTATAGCCCTCCCCTTAGCCCGTTGGGCTTATAGGTATGAAGCCCATAGTGAGTGACCATGTCTCAGATCCGTACGTTATCACCGGTTACAAACACTGCATTTAGATTTAGACCTTTATCCTCAAGATATTATGTCAAGACAAGAAACAAATAGAAAGTACGAAATTTTTGTCCTTTTAGGTAAATATAAAATGAATTACTATTTGCTTAAATGCACAGTATAGCAAATAACGGAATTAGAAAGATGAAGTGGTTCAATCGGTGTGTGGCTGCGTGTTTGTAAATTATTCAATCAATAGTTGGTTATGTGACACGAATAGTTGCACTGCGCTGATGTTGAACCCGCGTCCTTTGGTGTAGTATCTTACTTCAGAACCATTCCAGAACCATTACACTAAGTTGGTCGTCAACCGCAACAAAAGTGAATCATCTGAAGCCGCCGACAACATTACCAACTTGTTGACAACTACCCTGCCGACATAGGCCGCCGACAGAAACCTTAGAATTACCATTTTGTAGAAATAATAACCAACACATCACATATATCTTACAATTATTATATTAAAACAGGCAAGCACAGCAGAATGAAAACAAGACCACGACTGATGATCTTGAAGGCTGAATCTGTGACCCATTTGTGGAAGATGGCGACCTTGTGATGCATAGTGGGCAGTTTATAGTGGATCAGAGTCGTGACGCCCACTAGAAGCCCTTGGTCTTCGTCCTGTTCCATTGGATCGCCTGTTCCATGGCAGACGAGGCCACCACCTTCTGATTCCTACCAAGAAGATAAAATAAGATATCAACGGGAGGCCAGCGCGGAGTCATATGACGCCAGCATTACGCTGAGATGGTACCACTTCAGTGCCGTTGTACTTGCTTTTAATGTATCAAGTGCGGCAAAAACGAAATAAGGGATGAAACTCACAAAATAGGTAATGCAATAATTGTTTTCGTTTATTTTTATAACGATTAGGTTTGCGTTTGACCCCAGTCTCGGCTTGTTCGCGTGATGATAAGCGATGACGAAGCCGAAAGTGGAACACGCTTAACCAGGAAAATGGCCTTGACTCTTGCCTTAAAACTACAGGTTGTATGTGTCCAAAACACAGATGCATTAAGAGCGTTTCACTCCCTAGCGGTGCAGACCAGAAAGGAAGCAGCAAACCGTTCAGTCCGGACTGCTGGAAAGTCAACCAAAGGGGGGTGGAAGCCCTCACGGCGTCTAGTGGTTTCATGGTATAAAGTAGACGGCTATCAAGTGACATCAGGTAATGAAGTTCCCGCGCTTATTATCTCGCAATTGGTATAACTGGCACTTAGGGTGTATTTCCACTAGAAATGAGCGAGGATGCGTTTCGAGGGATGTGTTTTTCAAGATCTAATAGAATCGCTTCATTGAACGAACTTCCGCTGAACTACCGGTTCTGAATCGATACCCTGGTTAGTCATACTCACAACTGAGTTCAAAATGAGTTTCCGCGTGTCGTACTCTGTGCAGTGGTACAGGCGACAGCTCTTCAGGATAATCCTCTCGCAGTTCCTGCGCGTCAACATTCTGAACTCTTCCGTGTATAGGTACTTGATCTTCGACCAGCTCTAATATGGGAAAAAAGCATTAATTCCATCTTTATTGTGGTTGTGCTTATTACTTAAAAATCCTTGTAAAGGGGGTAGGCTGGTACCACGTTGGGTTCATATTTGCACGGCGAAATGTGGGCGTCTGATTGTTCTGATCGCAATTCAGTGCCCTTACTACTCCGCTTGGGATATAGTAGTGAAGTGAGCGTATGTTTTTTATTTATTTTTCAAAGTCACAGATCCCAAAGTTTGTGTGATGGTAACCAAAATTGATGAAGGTACGAAGCGCAAGCCGTATTTCAACACGCAGGCTTGATTGACAGATGTTATCAAGCCGTCTTAAGACTTCCGACTAGACTAAACGACTGAAATCTAACGACGTCAGTCAGGGCAAACTCATTGACGATCTACTGTAACAACTGAGCCAGGAGCATCTCCTTATTAAATAATGATCTACTTTTATGAGTCGTAAGATCTTGCTAACCCTGATAGAGCGCACCGCTGTTGCTTTACAAACGCCATCGTAGTCATGGTCCCTGGACGCGTAGGGTATTTTATTCACAAATTGACTGAAGATCCATGGCTTATCTAATTGCTGTAAAAATAAATCACGAGGGAATTGCAGCAGAGTTTGGCAGCTTAACATAGTTTTTCTTAGGAATCAACGGCATGACAGGCTACCCACTCCGGTTAATCCTCCTTGCTCAATTACAGAGAATTCTCAATTATATAAGAGCGTGCTCAAACGGAAATGAAAAGCCTCGTGAGCCGTTGCCTTTACTCCAACATGTGTTACAGAGGTGTCTGTATGGCTTTGATCATAATACTGGTAGATGCACAGATTTAATTTTTGACCAAGAATTCACGAAAGAAAAGAAAGCAAAAAGTCTTGCAATGCCTGATTTGGAAGCCTTTTCACGAGGATGAAATTGGAGCGCTTATGTGCATCTACCAGTTTATATGATTGAAGATGTAAAGCTTTTAACAAACCTTACCATCTGATGTTATCAAACCACAATAGGACCTAAGACTGTGGACTGTCATTTCAACTATAAGAAACATCAAATTATGGTTAAAAGACCAGACATTGACAGATTATGCATGTCATTATGATTCAATAGTTGGAATTGGCAGATGATAGACTTACAACAACGGCGAGATTGTAAGCTGGAAACCTGAAGAACTTCTGCGTGAAAATGCGGTTCACCTGCCGCCATTGCTGCACGCTATGGTTGGAGGTCTGCTGAACACTTGTCTGCAGTGTTCCACCAACCACCATCACCTGCTTCACATTTACTCTGTACCTGTGAAAAATAAAGAAACATCAAAGTTATAGGGGATTTAGGCAATCAGTCGTGCTGTGCAGGTTATTCCGGAATTCCTGCCATTTGGACAAATTGGTTCTGAGGTTATCCAGCAAAGAATAGTCACATAGCTCGCAGAGTCAGCAAAATTAGGTGGCAGTGGGCTGGTCACATTTGTTGAGGAACCAATGGCCGTTGGAGACCGTGGATCGGCTAAAGCAGTGTAGGGCATCTTCCTGCGAGATGGACCGAATGAACTGAGAACGACTGAAGGATCGGATTGTATGCGGAAGGCTCCGGAAGTTGTAGCGCACTTGGGAAGAGGCCCACTGGACATATCCAGTAGTGGGCTACGACGGGGCTGATGCGATTGACTCGCATCAATCAAAATATAATCAAATTAATAAATTAAATTAAAACATGTAGTTTTCCACCTTCTACAAACACTAACACATGATTGGAATGTTTCGGCAGGTTTTCAATGCGGCAGATTTTTGATTTTTCAATGGTCATACAGGCGTTGGTTCGGCGTCGGCAATCTACGCCAGACCATGCAGGTATTTCATAGAAACGTACTCGTATTTGATTTAACTATTAATTAAGAATTACCTGCAAATTTCCCCGACGCCCGCAGTACCTAAGAAGCAGACTTTGACAGGTGGACCTCCATTTTGGACTACAAATACGGTAGCCACGACTTTGAAATAAAAACCATTTACACATACATGTCTACATCTAATGTGTTTTCTACCTTTTCCTGTTGGTGTAGAAGCAATGTGCCGAAGTGAGCACTCTTTCATCCGTGATGATATTCCCGGCACAGAACGCTCGATACTTTAACTGCCGTTTATCAGATAATTTGAACATGAACACCTAGAAAAAGGATACAAACTGTAGAACATATCGTATCTTTGCATGAGGTCTTGGTCTTACTTTAAGTGAAGTAGTTTTTAATTCAGGAGCATTTGGAGCAAAAACTCGGTCCTCGTGTGATTTGAAACTAAAAATACTTCAGCTAGGAATTGAACCTAAAGCCTCGAGAATCTGGCCGAGGCCTTTCCATCCCTCTTGAACTGTATTAAAAAACTTAGTTTCATGGGAAGGATAATTCGTCAGCTTAAGTATTTTTTTATGCTGTTTTATTTCATGTGAAAACTGTATGACTGTCGATTTAATATCAATTTATGTGAAATAATTTGTAATGAAAAAACAACCTAGGTTTTTCAAAAAAGGTTGTCTTCTCAGAAGGAAAAATTTTCTGACGCTGGTGATAATCGGACCCTGAAATTCATGAATGATTTCCAACTTACGTGGTGCTTCAGATCACCAAGTTTGACTTCTTTGCCACCATACATTCGTAGTCCAATCTGTTGTAAAAGAGGCTGAAATAATAAAACCCTGAATTAGTCTTTTGTATTTTAAATTTTAATATCGTTTTGTCATTTTTTATTTCTGTGATAAATAAACTAATTTTATTCTTGTTTTTTTTTATTTCCCTATAGATAGACCTCGGTAGATTAGTGAATAGGTAACTACTTGTGACACTCCCTTTGTTTATAGTATTTTTACCGATGTTCGACTGCTACTGTATCACTCACTCATTAAGGAGCTTAGCCCGTTACTACGATCAGAGGACTCGTTCGTCGTCGTCCTTAGAAATAGGATAAGTGAATGGCTGAAATAATATATAATCTCAAAACGCTTTATTTGTTAATGTTATTGATTCCCACGATGGTTAATAATGGCAAACTGGTCACACGCCACACGCCACAAAATGCTGCCACTAACTTATGCCATACCAGTGTATGAAAACTACAGTAAGTGTTTCCAGTTCTGCCGCACAATTTATAAACGCAGTAAAGAACATGCGAACAGAACAAAGAACAACAAAACATAAATGCCGTATTTACCACCTACTGCGTTCACAACAGGTTGCACCTATGAGTAGTTACTGTATTTATGTTAAGTACGAATTACTTATTTTTACTAAGGAAACATATCATTAAGTGCTTAAAGTGCAATATTGCGCATATACTACGTGCAAGGTTTGATTCACAATTGAAGACACATGACAAAAATGACGTAATTGGCACATACTGCACTAATATCATGAAGCAACTTATTATTTTCCCTCCTGAGCGAGATAGAAAAAAACGGGTCTTTGATTCTTATAGAGCGTAATTTCAGCATCTCAAATATATAAAACCATAAACGCAGTAAGTGTCACTTACTGTGTTTATAAATTGTGCGGCAGAGTTGTAGTTTCCATTCTTTTTTTTGGACTCGCCGCACACGTTTGACTCCAGTGGCCGCCAGGGGTTTTGTGGCCCGTTTGCGCTATAATAAATTAGATAGAAATGATATACCTTCTCAATCGTGTTGTTAGAAGCATTGTCCGTATTTGTCCCACATACGAGCAGAAGGACAAAAATATAAAAAAAAACGAATTCAAACACCTTTGAAGATTTCTTTGTATCGAGTTTTAATTTTATTTTAATTATTTGTTTGGAAAAATCGTGAAAATCGAAGGAAACTCATGATTTTTGTCTAATCAAAGTGATTATTTATTACTTTTGTTTTTTTTTACAGGTGATTCACAGACAAATTCCGTTTTTTTTAAATTTCTGAAAGTAATATGAATGAAGAAAGTAAACCATGAAGGATTATTGAATAATATCCCAGACTCCCAGGCCGACCCAAGAAAGAAAAGGCATCAAATACAGAGCTATTGCTACTTGGTAGGTACTACGCTGACAGCAAAATAAAACCGGCCAAGTGCGAGTCGGACTCGGGTACCGAGGGTTCCGTACAAACCTGCAAGGTTTACAAAGTTCGTTCATTATATGAATTTAAATTTAATACCTCTACGCGTTTATGAGGAAATGGGTAGTAGTAAGTTTAAAATTATTAAAAAAATATATATTATGTGATGTAACTAAAAATTTATGGTTTTCGTAATTTTTCCTTTATCTATGCTATAAGACGTTGCTTCGTACCAAATTTCAAGATTCTGAGTTCTCGGGAAGCACCCTGTAGGTTTTGATTCCCTTGCAAGTGTCGAAAATTTGCGGCATAAACGGCTGTATCTTTTGATTGCGTTGGCTTAGAAGTTTGATTTTTTCACAGCTTCAAGGGACAGTAGACCTGAGTAATTGATATAAATTTCAGCTTCATACCTCCACGCGTTCCTGAGAAAAAGGGTCTTGACAGGCGGACGGACGGACGAACAGACGGACAACAAAGTGATCCTATAAGGGTTACGTTTTTTCCTTTTGAGGTACGGAACCCTAATAAAAATGACCGGATACACTATACACCGAGGTCATGATCATCATCATCGACTGCCACAATGGGCATCTTCCACAGATTTCCTAGAGCGGCCTGTTGTAGGCAGCCTGCACCCACCTCAAATCTTTATTGAAAAAATTGTGCTTTGCTACAATCAATAAAAAAAAATATTTTATTGATAAAGTTTTTTCTGTATTCTATGGTTAAAATTTTAGGTAGGTACCTACTTACAGACAAGTATAATTAGATCAATTTCATAGAAATTTATTCAGCCAGTGCGTAGTGGTTTGGGGTCTGTCCGACTTGCGCGACGAGGTGGTCGGCCATGAACTTTCAAAACTCGCTGACGCATCAGCAGGGGTGGCATTCCGGCTAACATCACTTCACATCTCGGTGCTTCACGATTACTTCAATCATCAATACGTTTCACGTTGAATTAGTATTTTGTCTCATTTTGTATGTAAATAATTAAAAAAAGTGAATTGACCTAGTGCTTTTCTCTCAAACGACCACTGATGCAAAGAACACCACAAGCAAAGTGAGTTTTGACGCCAACCGGAATACTATAGCAGTAGTTAGAGCCTGGATACTGAAGTCGTGTTGTGAAAAACTAAGAAAAATACGATCAGAGTTAAGACCATTCATGAGTATTGAATTTAAAAAGTCAATAAAAATGCAGTTTTAATGTAAATCCCAACTAAACCCAAATTTTCAAAAAGTCAACGACACGCGGTGTTCCCAGGCGGTCACCCATCCAAGTACTGACCGCGCCCGATGTTGCTTAACTTCGGTGATCGGACGAGAACCGGTGTTTTCAACATGGTATGGACGTTGACATACGTGAGTCAAAATGTATGTATCATAATATGACAAAAAGGAAACAAATCTTATTTAGATTTCAATTCTAATTTCATTTATTTTATAACGTTTAGTTTAAAAAAGAAACCTTGTTTATCCACTTTTTTCAATAAATTGTCTATCACATTTAAAGCTGAGTAACTTCTATTTGCGCGCCATCTGTGAGCGAAGTTATTAGCGCCACCTAGGTCTAATCTACTGTACCAAAACAGTATAGACAGTAAAACCTGAGAGCACGTGCCCTCGAAGCATGCTATTTAGAATATCTAACTTCAACACTTCGCTCACAGATGGCGCGCAAATAGAAGTTACTCAGCTTTAAATGTGATAGACAATTTATTGAAAAAAGTGGATAAACAAGGTTTCTTTTTTAAACTAAACGTTATAAAATAAATGAAATTAGAATTGAAATCTAAATAAGATTTGTTTCCTTTTTGTCATATTATGATACATACATTTTGACTCACGTATGTCAACGTCCATACCATGTTGAAAACACCGGTTCTCGTCCGATCACCGAAGTTAAGCAACATCGGGCGCGGTCAGTACTTGGATGGGTGACCGCCTGGGAACACCGCGTGTCGTTGACTTTTTGAAAATTTTGGTTTAGTTGGGATTTACATTAAAACTGCATTTTTATTGACTTTTTAAATTCAATACTCATGAATGGTCTTAACTCTGATCGTATTTTTCTTAGTTTTTCACAACACGACTTCAGTATCCAGGCTCTAACTACTGCTATAGTATTCCGGTTGGCGTCAAAACTCACTTTGCTTGTGGTGTTCTTTGCATCAGTGGTCGTTTGAGAGAAAAGCACTAGGTCAATTCACTTTTTTTAATTATTTACATACAAAATGAGACAAAATACTAATTCAACGTGAAACGTATTGATGATTGAAGTAATCGTGAAGCACCGAGATGTGAAGTGATGTTAGCCGGAATGCCACCCCTGCTGATGCGTCAGCGAGTTTTGAAAGTTCATGGCCGACCACCTCGTCGCGCAAGTCGGACAGACCCCAAACCACTACGCACTGGCTGAATAAATTTCTATGAAATTGATCTAATTATACTTGTCTGTAAGTAGGTACCTACCTAACATTTTTAAATTAGAATACAGAAAAAACTTCATCAATAAAATAATATTTTTTATTGATTGTAGCAAAGCACAACTTTTTCAATAGAGATTTGAGTTGGGTGCAGGCTGCCTACAACAGGCCGCTCTAGGAAAGCTGTGGAAGATGCCTATTGCGGCAGTCGATGATGATGATCATGACCTCGGTGAATAGTTTTGTATCCGGTCGTTTTCATTTTGTTGTCAGCGTAGTACTTACTTAGTAGCAAAAACTCTGTATTTGATGCCTATTCAAGTTGAAGCCAATAGACAATTGAAATTGGCGTTCCTTCCTGATCATGATCGAAGTATGATTTGGCGTTGGCCAGAATAGCATAGCAGGTCTCCTCGTTGTGATAGCTATAGCCCGACTTCCCTACGAGTCGGGGTGACTTCCTTAATAATTCTACTAATAATCGTAACGGCGAAAGTTTGTATGTGTGGATGTGCCGTGTTGCTCTTTCACGTAAAAACTACTGAATGGATTTTAATTCAACTTTACAATAATATAGCTTATTCATCCGAATCGCACATAGGCTACAATTTATAAACAAATATTACTTTTTGTTTTTCAACTTAAGTCCACTCGGACGAAGTCGCGGGCGGCCGCTAGTAATATATGAATTTGAAACATGTCATGGCTGGGTCAGTATATCCGACACAAGGCAGTCACGAGTAACTTTAGTCACATTAACAGAAGCATAAATACAGCAAAATGCTTGATGTTCACCACTCAAGATCATCCAAGGAAGCTACCCCGACCAATTTCCTTGTCTTATACTTAAGTAATAGTTTGAAGCGTATCTCAGACACGGTGCATAATACATCAGCTGCTTCATTAGGCCGGCGGAAGTCGCTCCATAAATTATAAACTTCCGTTAGTTTCCACTTGGATGGATGCCCTGGGATACACACGGGGTGAGTTTCCATCGCGTATTACCTAAGTACTTGCATCACGTTAAATCCGTTGAAAGGGGATAACCAGTGAAACATGAAAGAAAGAAATCATTGAAGAGAGGAAGAAATAGTAGATTATTAACCAAGGGGATAAAGCAGTGTCTTCTGTCGCGGGTGACGATTGAAATCGCGAGCGTAACGAAGGACTCGAGGTTACCTCCCGAGCGCAGCGAGGGTGTTAAAAACTGGATTTAATACGAGTCCTGAGTGTAGCGAGGGATTTAAGTTTACCCAAGACTAAGACAGCTTTATCACCGAGGAAAATACTCTACTTTTCGTACCATTTGCGAAAAAATATTTATATTTTATCACAAACTAGCGACCCGCCCCCGCGGATTTTTATTATACATACAAAACCTTCCTTTTGAATCACTCTATCTATTAAAAAAAACGCATCAAAATCCGTTGCCTAGTTTCAAAGATTTAAGCATTCAAAGGGACATAGGGACAGAGAAAGCGACTTTGTTTTATATTATGTCACATATAATACTGGCAGGTCATAAAGAAAGAATTAAAATTTCTTATTCAAATTGGCGCTCGAAAACCTCGGTCAGTATTCCAAATTTAAATCACATTCTCTCCCTAGGGGATGAATGCAATTCAGTACAATTTTCTTTTCCTGTTTTCAACAGATTAAAAATGACTATTGTTATGTCCTCTTTTTGCGGGCTAGAATGTCACTTTTTTGAGCAAGTGGTACGAAAAAGCTTTATTCAGCACTAAAAAAATAGTTGGAAATAGGCTGTAATTTTGAAATGCACAATTTTGGACTTGCCCGGAAGGCTTCATACAAACGTGACTGTTATTATGGCGTCATGTTCACTGTTTTTGTAAGGAGCGCTTAAGAACTTTGTTCGACAGTTTGGACAAAAAATGTTTTACAAAAAATTTACACTTGAAATGAACCCAAGTTTGAGGGCCTATTGTGGCCTTATTTTAGAACAAATTTTGATTGTGGTTGCACAATAATTGAATTCAATTAGTATTTTTGATGATTTTTCTTTAATTTTATTTTGTTGTTTCTCCGCAAGTGACTATGTTGTTGTATATTCTTTGAGAAAATAAAGATCTTTAAATCTTGTTAACTCTACTGGCAGATAGACTCACCCCGTGTGTCACGGGCCTGAAATCCTGCAGTGTACACGTATTGTCTTGAGATTTGCGTTTTATTAGCGCAACCTCAACTTGATCTCGTCTGCCCGGATATTAACCCACGCAAAAGATGACTGACTTCAATTAATTTATTTGTTTACGTATTAGGTGACCTGTCTAACGAAGCGATGAAGAGCCCTGGTTGAGAAGCAAAGGGTCACGGGTACATATAATGAAAGGGAAAGCTAATTAATACTAAATATTTCTTGACATTATTGCACACAGCGCCGTGTAACCCCAAAGTAAGCTAATTAAAGTTATTTTGAGGTAGGTACCAGACATAACGGATAACATACTTAAATACTTTTTTTTAGTGAGTATGTTCATCCATACAAAGAGATAATTATGTTGACGCACTCAAATGTTTGAACTGTGCGGGGATCGAACCCGCGACCTCTGGTGTAGTAGCCAAATTCTTAACCATAACACCAAATCGGTCGTGGTCTTCTCAGTCTCGTATCGGGCTATTCATGCTAATTTAACCCATATATCTTTTGACAGTCATTTCTCAACATACACCGGCTTTGCTACGACCGGTAACATTAAGTATGAAGGATTTTCTACACTGTCCCACTGCTGGGTAAAGATAGATATCGCTCGAGAGATATAGGGTTGAAATTTGCCGCAGGGACAATATTGGTTAAGTGAAACAAAAGTTAATTTGAAGAAAAACATTCAACCGCTCTAGCATAGCAGCCCTTAAAAGACGTTTCGGCCCAATGTACTTACATGCCGATCTAATTGTCCTAAGTACCTAATTAGTACTTAGGCAGACTAGTTAGTTAGCGTCAGAGCCGAAATACTAATTAAGTGGCGTCTGCTCGCCAAGTTAAGCCAAGTCTAAGTTCAATTGGCTAAGTTCGCGCGGTTAAGTTATGCCGGTTGTGTTTGCTTAGTCTTGATACTTTAACAAGACATCCTACCAATATTATAAAGGTGAAAGTTTGTATGTTTGGATGTGCCGTGTTGCTTTTTCACGTAAAAACTACTGAATGGATCATAATGAAACTTTACAATAATGTAGCTTATACATCTGAATCGCACATGGGCTATAATTTATACAGAAATGTTACTTTTTGTTTTTCAACGCGGACGAAGTCGCGGGCGGCCGCTAGTTGTTAATTAAATAGCACTAGAAAAAGGTAACGATTTGTCGCCTAATTTTCAGTGTTTCGATTCATAGGTGCATTTTTCAGCAAAATTAACTTATTTAACATGTGTAGGTTTCTTTGTAATTTATTTGTGATCCATTAGGAATTTCTATTTCAAGATTTTTATTGCTTGCATTTAAGTACTAGTTTCACTACGTTTTCACTATGTGTTTTCGATGTCTTCAAAATATATATTTTTAACCATCGTTAAGACGATTACATAATTCGACTGCAAAGGTCTGAATCTAGGAATACTAGAAGCCAAAGTACATACTCGTAAGTATACAATTTCAACTAAGTGGTACAATACCTCGTAGCTGAATGAATCTTAAGAATTGCCCGCACATATTACACTAGCTACACATTATAATAATAAAGTTACTACAAAAAGATAACATTTTATGCAAATTGGTAAACAAAAATCACCCGTTAGCACAGAGTACTCTCAAACAGATAATTCACCCGTCACTGTCAAGGAACAAAAAAGTGGACAGATGTGCTACAATAGTTCGTTAAAAGCGCGCCTCACCCACTCAATAAAAATATCATAACCGAGCCATAAAATGCATATGGCAGAATGTTTGATATTCAGAGTAATAGATAGCTATCACTCTGAATACATCGGTATCCTGAAATATAAATTAATCTAAGACATTAGGTATAGCCCTTCAGGATACCGATGTATTCAGAGTGCTATCACTCTGATATGCCCTAATGTCTCAGATTAAGGTATATTTCAGGATCAGAATACTTTATTTGTAGGTTATAAGTGGTAAGTTTTCTGACAGGTGGCTCAGAATTAAATTCCCTAAGAAGTGCAATACAGCTATACAGGCCAAGCTATACTCACTTCAGGGACTCACTTATAATCAAGATCGCCTAAATATCAGTTACGGCCTTTTGACCCCATATTGAAACCGACCGACAAGACTGTTAATTCTGAGAACAGACTTCATATTCTACCACTTATAAAACAATTATTTGATGTCCTTGGCAATGTGATATTACCCCGTCCCTCGGCATTAGCAAGGGGTTCATCTTGACACCTTAGAGCTGACGTCATTTTCTGGTACACGTTCATATTCAAAATTTTCCAGGTCTCCAAACCCAAAAAATATAACAAATGATTAAAAATATTGTCATCATTACTGATAAGTAATCAATAATCAGGGCAATATTTATGCAAACGTAATGTTTAAGTAAGGTGATTTCAGGTAGATTCCAGTAATTCAGCCATCTAAGACAAGTGACAATAAATCTAAAAAAACTAGCACTGCCCCTCACTGACCAGCCACTCAGCTCGCTAATGGCACAACAAAAAGCCATTTAAACAGTGGGCCCGGCATTACGGGTGCTTATTAAAAATGTGGCCGGAATATCAAATTGCTATCTTCCATTGTGTGCGCCCTCTGTGCGTGCGCAGAGTCCACCCTTGGATTTTTGACGAAATAAAGAGTAATAAATAGGACAGATGAAGCACGTAAGGATTGTAGTATTAGATTAAAAGCAGGGCTAAACATACTTTGACTAGCTATACAAAAATAAATATATATACTTCAAGCTTTGCATAATGTTCAATAATTATAGAGGTTTTGGATGAATATTGATAGGTATCTACATGTAAGTAGTTTTTGAAAGATATACATGTCTGTCCTCAGACATGTATATCTTTCAAAAAGAGCTTATTTTAAGTATTGAAAATAACTTGAGAGTTTGTACTTCATCGGATACTGCTAATCACAGAAAATCATTCTACAAAATTACTATATTTATTATTTATCTTAACAAAATATTAACTTCTAGGCACTGAATGATTCTGGTCTTACTCAAAATAATTTATAATTATATTGAATCTAAAACTCGTTCACCGACTAACCCAAAAGTAGCTTGTTAAGAAGATTATCTCTATGCGCACATTACTCTACATAAAGCGCACAGCACTAGCAAAACGTCATCCAGGGGCACTCGAGCCCCAGCACTATTGTTTGTTTTTTTAGGGATAAATTCAGTTGTCACAGGCGTATGATAAATGGGAGCACCGACACCGTGGTCATATGGCGAATTTGGATCCACTTGTTACTCTGCCATTTTAGGGGGCCGTGAAATATGGGCTCGACGAACGTTGCGATTTTGATGTTGTCTAATAGGCAGGATTGTAAGATGAGTGCTGTCTTTAAATGTTTTTAATACCTAAGCGGTAACTAAGTACTTATGTACGTTTCACCGTACCTGGTCACTGGGGTTAAATTTATCTTTGATTTGATTTACCTACTTTAGATCTTTTTGTAACACTTAGTAAGCAAATAAATAACTAGATTTAATAGAAGATACCATAAAGACCATTGCTGCTACGTAAGGCCGTCAGGACAGCACTGGGGTCAACTTTATCGTCTTTTCTACCACTCAATAGAAATATAGAATTGCGAGGGTCGTGGTCCAGTGGTGGAACACGCTGGCTCAGAACCCGGTGGTCCCCGAGATCAAATCTGGACGGAACACACCTGTGTTCCGTCCAGATTTGATCTCGGGGACCACCGGGGGACCACTAATTCCAATGAATACAAAGTATAGGTATACTTTGTATTCATTGGCGGCTAACTCGCCGGTGTTGGGAAACACCGATATAAAACCCAAGCAACTGAAATGTGGGCTCCTGAATGTTCCTTTCACCATGACGGCAACAATCAGTGTGTCTCTGACTAACCCATTGGGGATATGGTATGTTCTACCACTTAACCACTCAGTCAAGGTGGTGCACAAAATTAAAGCTAAGTTTAGAACGCGTAAGTATAAATAGTCTACCTCAAGGAAAATACTGCAGCAGAAAACAATATTAACTCAACGTCAAAAGCACATTAGCCAAATCTTCATAACGAGAAAGAGCCACAAAACGCACTTCTAAAGGTAAACTCTGCGTTAAATAAATAATCCGCTTCCAAATCCATCTGCTTCGTTTCCGAGTTTTTTCAGCCCCATTACTTCGGTTCTGGTGCGGCCAATTTCAAAATATTGAATAAGTAAAACCTTCCGAAATATGAATGTGAAGAGCAGACGGAGTAGAACGGACTTTTTGTTTATCGTCGCTGTTTGATGCCTTCGAGATTTGATGTTAAAGTTTCGCATTCCTTTGTTCTTAAAAGTTTGGTCATTGAATATACTTACCCGTAAACAAATTTCCGTAGGGTCATAAGTACATGTTTGCATGCCGTAATGGGCCAAACATTGAGTTATGTAGAAATAATAAACAATGAAAATGCACAACAACGCAAATTATAAAATGAGTAAATAAGTGCGAGCCTACACTAGTGTATTTACATTATTTAACTTTTCCTTGGATTAAAATATAACTTACTTTTTCATAAAAAGTATTACTTACAATTACAATAAGGTACTGAACGTAACATTTATAGGCAAACACTTCATTACTATCAATAATAAGTGGAGTGAGAGCCTAAACAACATCGAATCTGGGAAGTAATCCCATTAGTCGAAAAAACTTCCTGTTTCAAACACAAATACTAAAAGATTTCCGGTAAATACTCTTTGCCAGTAAAAGAGCAGCTAAGCGCATTATGGAGAGTTACCGATGTTCTATCTCACACACACCATCACCGCCAGGTTAAGCGAATATCTACCTTGAAAAAATCACTCTGGCAACATTAGAGTTATTCAACGAGTTTCTTTTTTTTAACCCAAATGGCGGCAAAATAAGAGTTATGTTTTGTTTTATGTTGTAACCAGCCAGTACGTTTTGCTTGCATAGTGGGCAGTCAGTCTTATTAATAGTGTGAGAGACACACTTTGGTTACTACATATCGTTGTTCAGGATGGCTGAATCAACCCCTTCCTAACCTTAGAAAGATTCATAGCTGAAGAAGACTACATAGTAGTTGATTTTAAGCATAACAATGTTCAGATGGTTAAATAGGTGATTTCACTATTTAAGTATCCCCTAAAAACTGAAATCACTCATTTAACCAGCCATCCCAGCAACATTTGGCAAATGTGCATCCAACTCCTAGATCAGGTTAGTTTTCTGACTGTCCTAACTGACGTGCGAAAGGCCAGCTCTTTTTTAGCGGCTGCCTTGTCTGTTGGCCTGACTATTAAAATATGAGCTCTTTTTTCGGTTACGTCAGTTTTAATTTTACGCGGCTTATGGTTTTCTTCCCTTTTTCATAGAGTATGAAACTCCATACACAAACTGTTCATATTTTTAAAAATGTGAGGGACTTTTACTACAACATTTTAAATCGTAGATAGGTATGAGGATCTCTCTGTAGGTTTTTGCCAATAGCGTGGGCTGTGGGTTGGATTCCCGCCGGAGACAACGTTGATGAATACTCAGTACCTAATCAGTTATTTTTGCTAATGTTGGTATGTGTTTAAATTATGTTTTACAGTTCCTGTTTAATTTGACCTAGTACATGCCCTATTTTAAGTACGAGGACAAGCATGCGTAAATATTTACCAGGGAAAATATGAATTTATCAAAGCTCAGTTCCTCCGTACAATTAGTGAAACATGTCAGAGAAAGGTTCAGTATTACGTTGACAATATGCAAAAAATCTTAAAAACTGTTAAGTCATGATTTTCTCGAAAACCCAAGCTGCACATCTTTGCCTATTAAACACAGAAGGAAGATTGACAACCGGCTAACCCTTTACTACCGCGTCATTATGTTTGCGGTATTTTTGTCCCAATGGTTTATTTGTTTTGTAAAGCATGCCACTGACGACGTATTCTTTTGGCTCGTTAACTGTATTATGTCAAAATGTTTGCGAATTTGCGGACGCAGCGTGAAACGTTTTTTGTTATTCGGAAGTTTTGTAAGTAATTTGTTTTTGCAGCGGACAGAATGAGGAATGTGGCAAAGAGATTATGCTATTTTGAAAGCGGGGAGGAATATGAAGTTAGCGAGAATAGAATAGAATAGAATAGAATAGAAAAATGATTATTTGGTACAAATAAAAATCAAAAAAAAGAAAAAAAAAAGAAAAAATAGAAAAATAAAATAAAAAAAATCCTAAATAAATAAATAATCATCTTTGAGAAATCATACTTAAAGTTTTTGTAATAAATTCATATTACTTTATCTACTATACTATGTATTTTTGTCCTTTCATCTATTACGTCTATTTTTCGACTATTTTGAATTTGTAGGAATCGCATCACAACATCGTGGTTTAGATATAGATTGAACATTTTCTTAACATTAATGAATGCCGTTTTGATTGATTCAATAAACCTACCTTGAACTCGATTCCTATAACTACTTAATTACCTACTCATTTGAGCAACAAAGTCTCACTGATATATAGGTATCCTGAATTTACATCTTGTAATTTGAATTCAGCCAAACGTTCGCTCGAATATTTTGTAGTGTTCGGCTTCAGTTTCCGGTTTCCGACCACAAGATTAATAAATCTAAGTGGTTTTCGTGTTGGCACCTTTTTGCCCATATCAGCTTGTGTTTATGATTTCTTCGAAACCTAAATATGTCAGGTGTCATCTCGAAACCATAAGCGCCACTGGCCACTTGAAACGTGTGAAACGCCAGAAAAACCTAATCAGCCCTTATCAACTTCCGTAGCATCTGTCTCTTTTTACACTTGCATCCCGTCCCTTCATAGAAAAGCAATCGCGGAGTCGTAAACGTTAAGGGTCCAGAAGTACCCCCGGGGGGCAGCTAAAGGACAACGATATTCCTTGACACCGTCAGAAAAAGTATCCGACGGTAGCCCTAATCCAGCATGGCCGTCCGGGGTCCAATAGTCCCGGCAAAAACTGTAATTTAAAGCTGACTTAAGGTTTCGAATTAAAATGAAAGGTCGTGCTAAGGAGGGCGCAGGGTTACATGTGCGAATCTTCTGAGCACATTTTACGGTTAAGTAACTTGCTTTCTTTGTTTTCGATTCGTTCGAGTTTTGAAATAAAAAAACAACTGGTTAACTGTATTTTTCCAAAGGAAAAAGAAAACTTACTAGGTAGTTTAAATGGTTTAGTTTGTGAAATATGCAACAAGGAAGTTTATAGGCTATTTTACTTTTTTCTGTTTCTGTTTTTACTCAACCATTCGACTCAGTACCCAGGTCATTAAAGCGGCTTGCCTACAGTTCAGGGTTTTGAAGAAAGAAAGAAAATAAATTTATTGTCCGAAACAGGTTCTTATGAAATCTATAAAACATTAAAAAATAAAATACAAAATTGGACAAAAGGTGAGAGGGCTCAGCATATGCTGCCGCGGAAGTATAGATTCCGGGTAGCGCTGGTTTTCAGCCCTGACCTGCTCTACGAGTGAGAGCTAGAAAGTACACGCACAGTTTTGGAGTTTAACACCTGGTCAGGCTGGTTGAGTTAATGTTTTGCGTTTTTTAAGACCACATATGCGATCCATCTTGTATCAAATAACGCATGTCAACTACCTGAGGCGGGAGGCAACGACACTGATTGGTCAATACGTTTATTGTCCAATCAGTGACGCCGTCACTGGACAGCTCACAAAAATAGTAGAAACTGATTGGGTGATAGATTTCGAATTCCGACGTACCTATTTATCTGACTTCGTGGCCATGCCTTTCGTCTGTCATTAGGAGTCTGTTAGCTATGAGGTCGATGGTGCGATCACACAGTTTGACTATCATCTCATTGGGCACGAATGATAATAGAGACAATAGCCACTGAGGCGACATCAATGTACCTATGTTATGAAGTTTCTCAGAAGATATTCTGTAAATAGTCCTAAATCAAATATTAGGTAAGTTAATCCGTACAAAATTAGACGTTATTTCTTGCGTTGACGCTTTGATTTCCATCAGCAATTCTGATGTGCTAATCAGAAGGCTTCCTTTGGCGAGAGATAAACTTACGGTTTATTGCCACGAGTTCCATTTATTCATTCCATGATGGAACTAGTGCCAAAACACCCTTATTTTTATTTTATTAAAAATCACCACTAACGTCTGGATGGGTGATCACCTCGATCGATCGACGTGCTTCGGAAGGTAAAGTTCACAGTTGGCCCATTTTGACCTCGCTAGTTGACAGTCGTTAAGCCCAAACAGTGGCCTTGAGGTGGCATGAAAACATCTGACAGTAATATTTGTCACTAGTCTTAGCCAAACTTCTGCAACAATCCGCAACGCGCTGTATTGAGGTATGATTTGCACCACCTTACTTACATAGTTGAAGTACCCACACTTCAACTGTTTCTAGCAGGCTGTCAATTTTTTTTCAAGGTTTGTGTTTCAGCAAACCAAAAATACTAATTGACAGAGGACCTTTTAATTTATTACTTGTTGTAGACATAGGTTCAAACACAATAAAATTATGCCAATCTTAAACAAAATATTTGAAGGAAAAAGAACAATTAACAAAAATAAAAAGTAATAACATCTTTGTAATTTATATCACGCAATGTGTTGTGAAGGTGCGTGGGTATATGTGGGGAGTGTGTATGTTTGGAATGGAATTTGCTTTTTCTACACTTCTGAACTTTTCGGCCGAAAAATTGGAATCAAAAATGACTTTTTTTAAATAGAACTAATACATTTAACTAAACTAATAAAACACCAAATTCATACATGAATACTAAAACGACAAAGAAACTGAAACTCATATACCCCAATGAGTTATCAGTAAGTGGATAATTAACTTCATAAAGTGTGGTGATTGGTAGAGAATTCCTCTAGGCATTAAGTCCTTCATTTGTACTTTACCTTTGTTCAAAAAATAACTAAATAAATAATGTTCGTAGATTATCCAGGAACTTAATATAACCTACCAATATATCCGTGATTTCCAACCTGTCAATGATTTGCATACTAATACCATTTCCTAAAGGCATTCCATAAACAGAACAATAGCATCTAGATCTAGGCATCACAATTAGGTTACTATTGTGGAGCTAAGTCACAGTACACAGAGAACAGTAAAATATCTACATTAAAACGTGCCGCTCTCGGTTTGAATGAGCGCGTGCGCGTCGCGCTCCGTGTCGGCACGCGATTTCACGCACACGCTAGCATAAAATACGCGGAGATAAGGTGGTTGCAGTACGGACGGGCTGTGCCGCGTGTCTGTGTGCACGCTAGGCTAATAACTCGGCGGGCGGTCAAAGATAACCTACTGTTTATACTGTGGCTAAGTGGGGCGGTCTGTGGGGGGCGGCATTTGCATCAGCGTGGTGAGATGCATAACAAAATTATATCGACGTGATCGAGTGGATCGCGTTGGATCAGTGGGTATAGGTCGAGCTATATTCCCTGTTTAGGCAGCTCCGTATGCAGAGACAATCTTATGATATTATTTCAATGGTGCTAAATTTTCGTTTGAGAGCGTCGTAGCCCTGTAATTACCCGATTACGGCGAAGAAAAAAAGAGGCTTATGATTTTAACCTGTACTACAATATGATATGGCTCGCCACACGGGTAACTGACAAGTACCACGGGTAACTAAACTGACAGTGTTTATTATTTTACTTACCACGTTGAGTTCAAACACGCTCGGCAAAATAAGCTCGGCTTCTAAAAGTTCCGTTTACCAAGTGTATGTTTAATTTTCAGACAAAAGCTCTTACTTAAGAAAGACGAAGAAACACATTCTCTCACAGCTTAATATCTTCCGCTGAAATTATCTCAAAATTACTTGAATAATTTAAATATTAATCGTTTTTTATGCGAACGGTATTTTTTGAGGTCACATAGTTTTTAGTTTGACAAGGTTCCATCGCATTAGCAATCGGCGAGGGTTATATCATTTTATTTTATGTCATCAAGTATTTAATTATTACAGAAATGTTTAAACCAGTCAAGCACTCGTCAGAGAAGGCGACATGAAACCTCCGTGAACGTCAGCGGGACCTGGCTGGTTGAGGCGCAGCCACAGCGCGAAAAAGAAAAAAAAAACAATTGAAGAGCGAGAAAATTTTGTTCCCGCGCTGCGCTTACAAATGGATGTTAATTTGATTACAATTCTGTTTAAAAGTTATGAATTACTTATGAAATTACTTACTGAAGTTTATGGTGAGTACAGCTGCTTTATGTTTGATATTTTGAAGTATTCTGTTTATGGTGTTTCGGGTTTTTAGGAAACGAGCAGAACCAGAAAATAACTATTGTAAAAAGCGTTTTCACTGACTTGTGATAGCAAGATATAACAAAATCTAAAGCCTTAGGATACTCAGAAACCAAGCAAGATGTGTATTAGGTCATTTTTACACAAGTCACCAGCGTGAGCTTCTTATGAGAATTTTTTTTTTGCCCAAAAGTTCTAGTCCTGCTTGAGAATCAAACCCATCAAGCATAGCCAGTAAGCAGGATCACAGATCTATATGTATCTAGGTGTATCTGGCATGTAAGTACTATTTACATGCTAGATACACCAAGCTATAGGCCACGTACTATACGTGTTAGTATTTAAGACAACGTTTGCTTACAGCTTTCTTACTCTCATAACTGACATATTCTTATGACCCAAGATAGACCTACAAGGTGAAGACTTCAATACCTACTTACCCAATTCACCAACATTCAAAATACCTACACAACAATAGAAAATGAACAATAACTAATGCAAAGTTTTACTAACAAACAAGTTGGTGAGGAGGCGCCTCTCGGGAGAGCTGGGAGGTCCCGAGGGCGCGGAGACCACGCCCACCGCGCGCCCCGCCCACTCGGCGTCAAGAGACTACTGTGAGGTACGGCTTTTTGACTTCAGACGGGATGGACCTCAATCGAGCTGTACTTGAAATGAGACCAGTTAACATTTCGGTACTGGTTAGACTTTTCTTCCATTTATTTTAAGAAGTGGCAGTGAGCCGTAGATTCGATCACCCTAAGAAAGTGGGTTCTTGAGTCTTGTAAAAGAAAAGTCTCGTTACAGAACGCCTGAAAGGGTCTACCATTAGTTTTATCTTAGGCGGGTCGCTGGGGTCTGCTTCAATGGTTTCATTCAGATTTTAGGTAGTTCCATGATTCCTAATGTTATACAATTTATGTAGACGAGTACGAGCGAAAACTCATTCAAAAACGATCAACTACTTACTAGTAAATGAATGCTAGTAGAAATTACATTATTGCTGAAGGTAGGGTATTGCGTATTGGAGGAGGCTTATGTCAAGCAATGGACTAATGTGGCTGATGGATAAGACATCTTATAATGACGTCTTAAATTTCTGTCTCGCCAAATGGTTGACTGGTAGAGTTTTAGCATTAAGTCCGCCTTTTGTACTTGTTCGTGATTTAAAGTATAAATAAATGTCTTCTAAAGTTGAAGACATATTTGGGATAGTCACTTCACTTTGTCAGTAGTAAGGATTTAAATTTGCGGAACATGTTTGGTCAATGGCAAATCATATCGATATAATTTCCTTATTCAGGTCTCGCGACTTCGATTATATATTTATAAATTGTAGTATATGTCCTATTCAAATGTATAAGCTATATTATTGGAAAGTTTCATTCAAATCCATTCGGTAGTTTTTGTGTTGTAATTCATTGGAATCGTGAAACCTTGGTTTTAGCATCTACCTAGTTCAAAGCTCATCGTTACAAAAATATTAACTACACAGATGATTAATAATCTTTGTTACACTAAAGTATGAATCAATATGAGCCAGCATCACATACATAGAGCGTCGTGGCTCAGTGGTTAAACACTCTGGTTCGGGACCCGGTGGTGTCGATATGAAATCTGGCCGCAACACACCTACTTGTGTTCATAGTACAATTTGCGGCTAACTCTCCGGTGATGGAATACACCGATACAAACCCCAAGCAAGCCGGATAACGGCGGTAGGCTGGCCCTTACTACGTTGGGTTCAAATTCTCTCGGCGAAATGTAGGTTTCTAAATGTTCCGTTCACTATGATGGCAACAATCAGTGTACCTCTGACTAACCCGTTAGGAATATGGTCGTGAGGGTATGTTATGTTATGTTTTAACATAAATTGCTTTGGTAAGGTTCTCTTGTGTAATGGAAACTAAAAACTAAGCCTCACAACCCACAACCAGCACAAATGGTATCTGTTTCATCAACAAATACGAGTATTTCAATCATTCACACCACTCGTAATCACTGCGCTAAATCATTATATCAGTCAGACCGTATATCGTTAACAGCATGCAATTTGCTCAATCACTGAACATAAATAAAGTCTGATAGTTGGATGTACTAGTTCAGTAAATGACAGTTCCTTGAAATAGACCAAGGTGTAATTACCGGAAATGGGTAGCCTGTTATGCCGTTGACCAAGACTCATGTTTTTTATTCTGACTGACGTTCGTTGGGACAGAAAAGTTTTAAAATAAAGATAGGCTTCGTTGAAGTTCATGGCAATGAAGGCTTTTGCCGGATGATCGGTAAAGGTGGATGCAGGACACCTACTTACTCGTACAACGAGAACAATCTATTGGAAGACTTCGTTCCACTTCTTAAGACTGCAAACGGTGATGATAATGATGCGGTTTTCCAAATCTAAGGCGATCTTTCAAAACAATTTTACGATTTAGTGCAATGTCGTTATTAACACAATCGTGGATGGAGAGAAGCATTATTAGAATCTCAATTTTTATCTTAAAGTTATTCTTAATTATGGTTTATTTTTTAAAAATTGCTAGTACAGCCAATAAATTGCTCGTTTATTCGATTTATACATCTCATTACGATTGAAAGTCTGGTTTATCTGGCAATAAAACTCATCAACAATGCCTTAAAATACTATCAATATGACATGACAGCTTAAATGGGCTTTAGAATAACTTATTTCCCACATAATTGTATTTATCTGTTAGATCTGTTTGCCGGAGTGCTTCAAAAGCATCGTCCGAACCGGTGGTAGAGTCACTTTTTTTATTTAGATGTATTTTTCTAGTCTTGACATTGTCATAATTGTCAAAAACAAATGCTTGTAATAAGCTGACATGAATAAATGCTTCTTCACTTACCTAACTTTTGATGGATAACTGATTGGTTTTATACTTTAAACTCTTAATAAAACTCTGCTCTGTTTGTAATCTTCCGGCCGCCATGTAACAATTTTCGGAGTAATCAAATTGAAATATTTGCTTGGAAGAGATCGTAATAAAGCCTTGGAAGTTAGGACTAACAATTTACATTAAAATTGTTTATTTTCGAGCTCCTGATGTTCTATTATATTTCGATAATCTGGACGCTACTCGTCTAGTGTTTAACTTTTTAAGCATAAACATATTTTACAATCAATCAGAGCAACCGTCAACCTAAAGGCCTTAGAGCAAAAAAGTAGCTGAAGTGGTGCCACAGAGCTCAAAGTCAGTGGCATCCTTATTTCACATTCCATGTGTGATTAAAACATATTTAGATTAGTAACTATATTTATAAGTTTCAGGCACTTTGAGTAGACTTTCTGCTTCATATAGGCAGAAGCCGGCGTAGATATTTATTTAAACAGGGTGATGGGGAGTTACTCGTAACGTACAAAGTCAAAACTCATATAAATAAAGAAGTCTCGGAACTTTAACTTGTACACTCTGATAACGGGCGGACGGTGATCAGTACATAATTGAATCTGTGATCGACTGTACAATAAGCTATAGAACTTTCTCACTGACTTCCTTGTACAGTTAGGATCAAAATGATAGTGTGCTAACAGAGTGGTCAAAGAAGTATTGGCAGTTTCACAAAAGCAATTATAATACTGCAATATAGAGTCGTATGTCATTTGAAGAGTCACCAAACTCTATAACAAGTGAACACTATTTTAATTCTGTAGTGATATGGTTGCTTATCATTAAATTTTCAGCCATATTTGACCGCTCTGTACGATCCCATCATTTTGATATTGACTTTACTCACAAGTATTAATATTCTTACGAGAAGATTTTTTATATTTTAAAAATCGACTCTTCGTGATTCAAAACTTACTGTAAAGGACTTTACCTAAAAATCGGTTATTTGTACTTTATGACCAGCAAAAAAATCTGAAAAAAGTAGATGTTAATCAACGCGTCGTTTGATAGAGTTACTAATGTCTCTAACACAAAATGTATTGATCAGCCCCCCAGGACCAAAACTGCTACTGATGTGTTTTGATATTACTTTTCTGGGGACTATTTGTGTTAGTACCAATTTTTTAATTTCCCTCACTACATCTACAGCAGCTTTGTTTAGTGCGGGGTTGAAAAAAGTATCAAAAAACTCTAACGACTCAGTGACATAGTGACAAAGACTTTGAAAAAAGGTGGCTACTTAACTAAGCATAGCATGCATAGTCGATGTAGGGTTTTGGCAAGCTAACCCCCGTATTCACAAACGTAAATCAACGTTGAACATCCCTCAGAAGTGTAGCTGTCCCTTTCATTTACATTGTCATTTTACGGGACAGCATGAGCGTGAGCGCGTGTTTAGCGTTGATTGACGTTTGTGAATTCAGAAGTAGGGATATCTAAATACTAGCAAAATTACTTTCAAAAACCTTAAATTATGAATACTTATGTTGGCAATTGAATTTCCTGCTTCTTTTGTTCATATTATTACCCTATACTTTATCTATAATGTATTATAAGATAAATACAGACGTGCTTATTCACAATATACAATCACTTAACGTTTTTACGTCAGAAAGCAGGTCCCTCATGGCGCTTAACGACTTCTACGAACAGCGGATTACGTTCATGTGTTTGAAATTCATACCCAAAGGCCCAAATTAATGACGGGAGAGTACCTCATTCCACCAGTTGGAGTCAATTCCCAGTGAAATTTCATCATCGTCAGTCTAACTTGGTTTAATAAGTAATACTTGTGGGCTGTCCCAAAGCTCAGGGCTCGGTCCAGCGAGATGCTTTGCGTCTCATCTTTCGCGCTATCTCTGTCCGCAGCGGTCTCTACGGAAAACCCCCCACAGACTCGCATTACCAAACACGTCGTCCGCTAACACACTCGCGTACGGAGATATTCTGTCTTCTAAAATATTCCAATATTATTTGGCCGACAATAGCATAAAAATATCATTGAATAATGATTTTTAAATTAGAATTTGCAATACGCGGAAGTGGCGCCACCTGTGGCGGTGTTGTCGTCCCGCTCTTGTGGCGAGGGCGTGTCCCAGGGGCGCCTCCCACAGTCCGCGGGGACGGGCCCCCGGCGCCCCCGCGCCGATGCCCAGGCACTCCGCGGCTCGCTCCCGCGACGCTTGTTAGTGCTCCGCAAATCCACAGCGGGATCGCCCGCACAACCGGGACTAGATCCCAGAACGCACATACGATAATACAGAGCCGCCTATCGGATAGTTGTTGGTACTGTTTCCCAAGTTGAAGTAGAAAAATTTGCGAAAATAAACTAAGCTGTGTTTTGGGTTTGGTTTAAAACTTTAAAATAGTGTCCTTTTTTATGCGATAAATATTGATATTAAAAAAAATATATCAATTTTAAAGACTTATTAGAAACACAATCGTGATAACAAACTTTTCACACTTTCGAAATTCGATAAATTTTATTCCAACGTAAAAGTTTTTGATAAAGTATTTTTTAGTTTTCGCGATTTTCCGTGAGTGTTCGTGCGCTGTCGAGCGCCTGACCGGGCGCCGGTCGTGATTCGCGATTCGGTCGGACGAGCTAAACGCGGCGGCGGGCGGGTACACCGGCTCGCCGTGGCCGCCGCTAGAACTAGACCCCGTGGGATGGGGACGAAAACTATACCCGTCGGGGGCGCCGAGGTCTTCAGGTAAGTGCAGCTTGAAAAAGTTGTATTTTTATAAAACCCCGTAAAAGTTCGAAATAAAAACAAGTCTTTAGTGTCCTATCAAAATTAAAATAAAACTGAGGAGAAGATTTAATTATTTATGTTTTCCTTTTTGTATGTTATGTTACATTTTCTTACTTTTTTGATTTCTGCTGTCATAAAATAAGTGGTAAAAGTACTTTTTGATATTTTATGAATAAATCCCGAATTGATTTTAAGATGGCAACTAGAAAACCAGTATTATTTTGTAATAATTAACGTGCTGTGTATTTACTTTTTTCATGGCTAAAAAGACAAAAAACCCTTGCGAGGTTAAAGCATTAGTTTGCTAATAATATTCATTATTAAATAGCTAATGAATTAATGGTTTTATTCTTTTTCTAAGATTTTTTTAAAAGTTTTGTATCTTATCTAAAAGTAACTTTATTTTATTAGAAGAAAGTTTTTGAAGTATTTTACATAGGTAAATGTTAAAAAAGTCGTTGAAAAATAAAATAATGGTTTTGATTTAAATATCAACCCGTTATGATATTTCATTACATTTTTATTTTCGTCCATATTTTTTTATATTGCATTTTACTGATCTCTGACCCAAACGAATGGTACCTATACAGGCGGGCTGATGTTTGGCCTCCACCACCAAGAAGCGGCAGGGGGCCTCCACGCGCAGCCCCGGGGCCCCGTCACTTCGCTCAAGGAAGAGCCCCTCACCCGTGCCTGGATGACACCCAGCTCCTTAGTTGATAATACCAAGTAAGAGAACCTTTTGTAATATTATTATTGTGTTTTGATAAGAGTACCTAGGTACGTGTACTTACTAATACCAAGATCGAACCTTTGGAAATAAGATTTAAATAATTTCTAGGAACAAAATCCAATATTTTGAATTGTTTTTTTTTATATTAAAAATTAAATAATAAAAAACAAATTATTCCACTAGATTATGAAATGTGTTTTTTGTGATCTAAATAAAAATAAAATATTACGACAGTAATTTTCATTTACCATTAAATGTTACCAAGAAAATCACAGGCACAATCGATCTAACTTTTAATATTTAATAGCGGTTCACATTAATTAATGATAGAACAAAGAAAATGACTGTCAAAGCTTAAGTACATCAAAGACTACTTCCACGACAAAATAATCTTAGGGGAGTGTATTTACACTTCGAAGGGAATTCATATTGAGTAAATACGGCTTTAATAAGCCATTTAGAGGCCAAAAAGAGCAGCATACTAAACTGATTATGTTCACAAATAGTGTTACAGCCCCGCAAACCAAAACAAATACTTGGTTAAGCTCAAATAGCTGAATAGGATTAAGTCGAACTGTGAAAGGGCCAACTTAAAGTTGCGATGGTTACTATTACTAAAGTTTTGATTATTTATTTTTAAATTATTTTTGCGTCCGCAATACCGACATACTTAAAGTTTAATAAAAAATATTACCTAGATAAAAAAACAAATGTAATCAAGACTCACAATAATACAGATTGAACAATGCGTCAAGATGTCCAGAAATATGTATTATAAATAAATATAAATCGTAGTTAAATCGTTAGGATTTATTCTGTTTAGGAAACCAGTCCATTCGACATGCCACAATTACATGATATGAAAAAAAACAATTACTACAATAATATTTACAATTACTTCGATAAAATGAAATAAAAAGCTATAAATCAAAAAAACTTATCCTGCCGCCTGATATTCTTACTGTTTTTTTTTCTCGTATCTTTTCAATCTATTACAGTTCAGCAGTTTTTTTTTTGATGAGGGCTCAAAGAGATTGCCTAGCAATGGTCTAGCTTCGTCTCATTCTTCAAGAAGAAAATAATATTTAAATCTTTTAAAAGCCATCCGGTCATCCCGAAACAAATGAATAAGTTTGCCGCTGCAAATAGGCATTATCTTTTTCCACATTATTATAAAATCTTAAAATTATCATAAACTTTAATACGGTGCTCCAGCAGGTCGTACGGTTACAATGCGGTGTTTATTACCGCACAGAGTAGCGTCCAATCAGGGGCGGCGGCTCCCGGGCGATAATGAACCCGTCCGTAACAAGTGCGTATTCATAAGCGCAAAGGGCGTGATAAATCATACTGCGGTGTGGGGAGCGCCGCATACAGTTTTGCTTATGACTGTACTCGGTTTTGAATAGGGAAACTTTGCGTTCGAAAATTAAAATTTTGAAATTTTAATTCGGTGTGTTATCAGGTTGACTTTTTTTTTGTGATGCCTTGATTTTTAACTAAAAGTAAAAAGTCTAATATAAAAAGAATGTTAGTATAGTAAACAAGACTACCAGCCAACCACACGATCACACAGGGAGATTAAAAGCGGAGCACAAGATTGCCAACATAACATTTTTCGAAAACGAAATTATCACACTAACTCCAAATAACTAAAGTCTTGTTCGTTTAGTACGCACTTATGTTATTATTACGGATTGCGTAACAAATTGTGCAAATTGTAAGCATTTGTCGAGTCCTCGCGTCCCGAATTAGTGTGCATTGTTTGAGGGCCTCACTCCGGACCATCTGTCGCGTTTTACCTATGTTATTATACTGTCGTGTTTATACTGTGGTTTGATGTTTATTCATTTCATTTGCACAAGTGTCATTATCTTTGCACAATGGTTCAATAACGTCTGGCGGACAGATCGGTACTTTTTTAATAAAAGAGAAGTCAAATTATGAGTTAAGAAAAGAAGGAGGAAGAAGCGCTAAATGCAAACAGCTTTACTTTGAAAAGCTTATTTTACAGTTTTTTTCAACTAGACCTAAGTAGAAAATCGGAACGTATAATGGAAAATGTTCTGTGAAGAAACCTTCGTTTGGCAGAACATAGACCTTCTGACATGGACAAGACCAAAATCATGTTCAATGCCCATGTTGCACCCGCTCCAGTTAACGCTGGGAACAGTACACTCGAAGTTGTTGACCACTATGTTTACCTGGGACAGGCAGTCCAGTTAGGTAAGTCCAACTTCGAGAAAGAGATCTCTCGTCGAATCCAGCTCGGATGGGCAGCGTTCGGGAAGCTCCGGCATATATTCGCGTCCGAAATACCTCAGTGTCTCAAGACGAAAGTCTTTGACCAGTGTGTGTTGCCAGTAATGACATATGGGAGTGAGACGTGGTCGTTCACTATGGGTCTCTTAAGAAGGCTCAAAGTCACCCAGCGAGCAATGGAGAGAGCGATGCTTGGTGTTTCCCTGCTTGATCGAATCAGAAATGATGAGATCCGCAGGAGAACTAAGGCAACCGACATCGCTCGAAGGATTGCATCGTTGAAGTGGCAGTGGGCGGGACACATAGCGCGGAGAACCGATGGCCGTTGGGGCGGAAAGGTTCTCGAATGGCGACCGCGTACCGGACGACGTTCCGTGGGCAGGCCCTCCACAAGGTGGACCGACGATCTTGTCAAGGTCGCGGGAAGCCGCTGGATGCGGACAGCGCAGGACCGATCGTTGTGGAGATCTTTGGGGGAGGCCTATGCCCAGCAGTGGGCGTCGTTCGGCCGACATGATGAGACCTTCTAAACGTCGTTAACTAAGTAAATGGTATACCATACGGTATGAGAACGATTCTTAGATATTTTTAAGGTTTATACTTAAACATTTCATAACAATAATGTGATGATAAATGGTAATGTATAAATTAGGCCTTGCTGCTTTAATAAGTATTATTTTTTAAATTACCTTCTTACGTATTAATTTTCTTCCATCTCAATTAGCAATTTCATAATTGAAAACCACCCCTAACTTTTTTATGAATTAAACTAATTACCTAAAATCATCACACGGCGGATGACAAATGTTGACAGATAGCCGTCGGGCGGCGATGACAGCGTCATTTGTAAACGGCCAAAATCATTAACCCACCGCACCCCACCTATTACCGTTAATGTTTTAACTAAATAGTGTTTTTTAAACTGCAAGTGTTGCTTTATACTTAGGAAGATGAAGTAATGAGATGACAAACTCATTCATTCACTTGCTATGTGAATGAATAAATTGTATAATCTGTAATCGACGTAGAATTAAAAATCATCTTAACATGTTTCACAACCTAAAAAATTAATAAAAAATAAAAATACTTCACTTAATGTCACAATACTACAAAATAAAGTAAAAAAAATCATAAAATGCCCACTGTGCAGCAGTGATGTGTGCTTACATGAATGCAATTACGACTGATACTTTAATGAATTTGTTTCCAATCGATAAATTGAAACAAAAATAACTTCTAAAATCAACGACTGCCTTCACCGCTCACAAATCACTCTTCAGCTAGTCAAACAAATACTCCACAAATCCAGCCAAAGATTGATGACTTTGAAATCCGTAAGCGAAAAAAGCGCTGCAGCCTAAACGCAAGCGCCGCCGAAACTGGTTGCGATAAATAAAACAATGGAGTGTCGCGTGCGAGAGTATAAAATGGCAATCGCGAAACCAATTTGTTTACGCAAATTCTGCACCGAGAGAGATGAATGGGCGACCATAGCGTAATACGGTCCTGGCTGGTAATGCTACCTAGTGACGTCACATTCATACTTCATCTTGTTATCGATGTATGGAATTCATCTCAGTTATTCAATGTAAAAGTAGTTGTGTCAAAGTAGTGGATTTCATATAATTTTTTACGAATACTCTATGAGTGTTAGTTAAAATCACAATAAGAGCATATTTTTATGCAAAATGTAAGGAGTAACTGGGGTTACATTATACTGAAATACTTACATAATTATTTTACAATAAATGGAAAATTATCGGCCTTATGGCCGTAAATAACTTTTCTACATTATGAATGTGGCAAGTGGTCATAATGATCTGATTATTAAACTCTCAGTACTTACTAATTCTTTACTATTAGACCATTCAAATAAAATCTGTTTCCTCTGATAATATCACGACTTTTAACAAAAAGTAAGAAAATCATAATAATAATGTTTTTTTTTCGACTTCTCACGATCCTCTACCTGAAGGTTGTCTGGAAGAGATCGCTTCCTAGCGATAAGACCGCCTAAATTGTACATTGGTCTTAGTAATTTAATACAACTGTTATGTTTTTGTGCAATAAAGAATATCTATCTATCGATCTATCTATTATAGACTTGCTATGAAACTGAAGCAAACTCATATTTCACGGAAACAAATAATAGTGATTAAAGTTATTATAAAACAAAAAGTTTGTAATGTAGGGCAGCAGTAACATCTAATGAGATGCGCAAATTTTGTATGTTTTACGGAAACAACAATTGCTGATAAAACAACATCGATGGTTCTAAAATTCATCGCAACCCCAGTTTTTATTAGCACAACACTACACAATACAACACAGTTGCTCCAACAATGAGAAATGAGACCGAAGATTTGATGAACTGCGCGCATTTGAAATTCTCTATCGATGTATTTATTGCACACATTGGTAGCCTGTGTTTTGCCGAGTCGCCCAATTCTCTACCTTATCCCTTTGTTATAGAGCAGAAGAATTAGCGAAGCATAATTTGCAGTTGCTATCTAAATCGCCAGATGTGTCGATATCGAAGTGTGTGGCGGAGTTTGTGTGTCGTCACTTCATTTTCAATATCGATTTTAGAATTTGGGTTTAGATTTACAGTCTCATTTTAATGAATATTATTAGACTTGCTCATTTATTTGTCTGTACAACATCAATTATAGCCTTGCTTACACAAATAAACGTGTTGCAAAACACAAAGTAAAACTACGTACTGAGCAGAACAAGGTTTTCAACAGTTTTAAGTGAAAAACTAACTGAATTTTAATATGCAATTATGACAAAGCTTACATTATTTATCACATAAGTATTTTGATAATATATACACTTTATTTGAAGTATTTAAAATCCCAGAGTTAACCATTATTTAACAAATATACAATCAGCTCAATAATAAAGGACCATTACGGTTTCTATTATTAAACTAAATAGAACTTCTAACAAAAAGTTACGGTATCCAAACTCTTTACACTAAAACGGTGAACGGCAATCGGCAATAAATCAATTTTAAAAGGATTATAATCTGTGCTCTTTGTTTTCTCAAAAGCATTTTTTATCTGTGACGAGTAAAAGCGCGCGAATACTGGCCGCGCGTGAGAGCCTATTGACAAATAGAGGTATAAAAATAAAGCAACTGCCGAAAGAATTTAAGATTTACGGCGCTATTTTTGTTCATGTTTTTGTCAGGATAGCTTTGAAATCTATTTGTGGTTAATGCAGTTAGTGAAACTTGGTTTGACTTTGAAATTCGGGAAAAAATTGGCGACAGTTTTGGAATAGTTAGGAGTGTTAGTGCCTGATATTTGCGAGTCACAAACATTTCTATATTGATAGTGAGTTAAATGACATTTTGACTTGTCGCCGGTCCTCCGACTTGACTGAAATCGTTTATTGTTGTTTTTTACTGGCAGAAACTTATTGGCGAATTGCTCTTGGCCCTAGAGGGCCAAGAGCAAGAGCCCTAGAGGGCACTTTGAAATAACCTAGAGGTTATTTCAAAGTCTCAAAGCTTTCTATACTAAACGTGGTGGAACTAAACATGTCGGGTTTAATGAAATGGCTGCTGAGTGGGTTGTAACTAACTGGTCGATTTGCATTTTTTTAAATTCCGTCTAAGTAAAGTAATCTTTTGATCCTACAGCAGCGTGGGCGTGGGTCGTGCGCACTTCGAGAAGCAGCCGCCTAGCAATCTGCGCAAGAGTAACTTCTTCCACTTCGTGGTCGCGCTGTATGACCGCGCCGGACAGCCGGTCGAGATCGAGAGGACGGCGTTTATAGGATTCATTGAGAAAGATCAGGTAAGAATTATTATGATTGATAGTTTTCTTTTTTAAGTGGTAAATGATGGAAAGCCGGCACATGATATTGAATGATTAGCTCTTTATTACAAAGGGAGGAGTGTGAGTCTGGAGCGCGAGTCGCGGTATAACCATTATGTGTATTGGTGTTTAATGTGAACAAATTAGTATTGTCGTTAAAAAACCTACGTTTCAGATCTTAGCTGTCCCAATTAAATACAAGTTGCATTAGGTCTAGATAAATCATTTTTGAGCTAGGTAACATTGACGGCGTAACACTTTAAGCTTTTCTAGTATTTTCCATCTCGTCACTTTCACTTCTCGTTTCCAATCATACGCCTGTACGCCGAAGCCAGAAACGTTTTAAAATCGTTCCTTAATCGCCCCGCTCCTTTCAATGCAGCACTATTACCGTTATCAATAAATCCCTTCGTGATGCTATCAGGAATCAGGGGATCATTAATCAGGATCTTCGGGACATGATGTCTATTGTGTGTACAATGCCTTGTTTGCATAATGCGAGTGCTCGTTGGTGGCATGTGTTAAAATTCAAGATTTTTATTCGATTTCGTTGAGGATGTGTACGGGTTTTGTTTTAATAACGGCCGCTTGAGTGCTGAAGGTTTTCTCTATAGGTGTACTCGCCTAGCTACTTTTGATAGCTGAAGGCATTCCATTTCGCAATTTCAAACACCATTAATTAATTCTTTAACAATATGACACTGCCGGTGTTCCACTTGATTATAAAAAAAATGGGTTAGGCGCCACTTACTATTTTCCATCTTATCTACATATGATATTGAACAAACATATCTTCGCTAAGTTTAGACGCACTAAGAGAAGTTAGCTCTTCAAATTCACAAACGCTGCTCAAAGTTAAGCGCCCTTACAAGTACAAAGTTGTCGCTGAGTCTAAAAGGATGCTGAAATTTAGTCATTTATTTAGTAAATTAGCGAATCAGTACTCTTCGCTACTGATTCGCTAATTTGAAAACGATTTGCGTCAAAGTCAATAATCACTTTGCGTTTTAAAAAAATAAGGGCATGAGAAAAAAACAACTTTCAATGTTACATTTTTCGTTCACAAATTTTGGGGCGCGTTCACACTTCCCGCTCGTGGCAGCTTTAATTATTCAATAGGTAAACACACGTGTTTTACGACGTGTGCACCGAGCCGGGTGGAAAGGGTAACGTTACAGGTTTTGTCGTTTACGAAAAAATACTTGAATGTTTACCTAGGTATTCACTTTAAAAAAGTGACAAAGGAAGCCCAAAATAAACTGTTATTTTATACCATGTTACTAATAAAAATAGGTTGACAGATAGGTTATTTGTGCTTAAAAAATGGCAACCGAAACCAGAACGATTCGTACACCTGAGCAAAGCATTGACTGGGTTGACAGTCTGAGACCTCACTTCGTTTACGCTCTAGTAAACTCTAGTAGTACTGTCTTGTTTACACGTTACAACACGGTCAAATTAACTAGTTGTACACTGTGGACAATTTTTGACTTCGCGTCAGTACTGACATAACCTATCTATGTCTTTTTTAATGTCATATCATTGACTAACACGGCGTGTTTGCAACCAGAACTGTGTGGATCATATTTGCTATCTGCCTCTTCCAGTTCTGGTTTAGAACGGGTCTGGGCAATTATAATTACGTTTTTATTTGTTGCAGGAAGCTGAAGGACAGAAAACCAACAACGGCATTCAGTACAGACTACAGCTTCTTTACGCTAATGGTTTGTCATTTATTTTTAGCTATTTTAAGTCTTAAGTAACATTCTCGTATAACACATGAAGAACAAAAAAGAACCTAAATTTTGATTTTTTATCCAAGCTCATAACAGCAAACGTTCAGTGAGGCGTTATTTGATAACATCATCCTAACCGTTATTAATGCCGAAAAGTAACCTTAAATTAAAAGTCATAATGACTTGCAAAACCAATTTGTAAGAACTCATTTAAATATTGACATTAATTAATAATAAGTCAAGAAACTACACAGCTTTCCTTTATTCGAGCTTCTGTTGTCACAAGCCAATACATACCTTACAACATTGACATAAAGCTTGTATTGTGTGCTGTGTTGAATTGAGTATTCTGTACAGAGACCACAGACAATGCACCCGTCGAATTGTAAATATTTGCCTTCTTGGCCCTCGGAGCAGATAATAGAAAATTGGCGAGAATAGCCTGGCTCCTGGACTAAGCTGGTCGCATTAATTAGTTTAGGCTTTTAATGGACTGTTTGCTTACCAATTATGATATTGTTTATTTATCCATTAGGTTACATAAATCGTCGTCATATAAATCGTCGTTTTAAATCATTTTTAACATATTATCACACTTTACCTAAAACACGCAGTATAACTATCAATGGATCAGGAGATCTACTTTCATTATTAATTTTATTTTCTATCTTATCTTAGTTTAGTCATGACTGTTGTCGATAGATGGCTGTTAAGAACAAAAAAATTAAACACATTTACACAATAATTTATCACACTGCTGGGCGCAAGTCACAATGCGATCATGGAGGTGTAAAAGAGATCAATGCAGAATCTTAACCATTCAACCTATTTCTCTATCTATCTGTATATCTGAATCTAGGTTAACACAAATATCAGACAATAAGTTGTTATCAAACTATGTACTTCTCAACGGCAAGTTTACATTTAACAGAATGGCCTTGCTAACATTGCAACATTTTTTAATGTACTGAAAACAAAAAGCACGCCAGGAGGTTGTAAAAGCAATTCCAAGAGGTTAACAAATAGTGTAATGTGTGCTACGCCGTAGTCGTAGCGGCTACGGCTTTATTGCCACTATGTGTAAATGTACTCGTAGCTGCACTGTGGTGCGAACTTACCTTTATGTAGATGTAAATATACTTGTAGCTATTGCGTTGTAGACTAAAAGTTGTGGGTAACGGTGACGATGAAAAAACTTTGTCAAAAATTCAATTTGTAGATAATCGCTGAAGATTTAAAAAAATCTTACTAGAAGTAAAAATAAATAACAAAACATTCACCTAGTGTTAATTAATTTAATGACAACGGCTAATTAAACTGCATACTTTATTGCCAGCTATGTGATGACAATGGTGTTAACATAATGAAACATTTAAAACCATACTTTTTAGCTTGCCTTAGTAAAATAAATCGTTATTGTGCCCAACATGCAGAGTAAATCACGTGAACCGCTTTGATAACTTTAATATTTGTTTCAGGTATTAGACAAGAACAAGATATTTTCGTCCGACTCATCGATTCAGTGACGAAGCAGGTAAGGCTGATAATAATTATCTATAATTATAAAAAAGTTTTATTATTTAAAAATGAGTGAACAAATTTAAAATCTCTCTGGGAGCTGATTCAAGCGTTTGGAATTTCGGGTTCCAGATAAAGTCATATAATTCAGGTTTTTGGCAACATTTTCAGATTGTTATTACTAGCCAGTTTAATACCAAAATAGTCGCAAGGCGTCGTCCAATGTCTCAAGTAACACAATTGTCATTTAAAACGTACATGTGTCAAAATCCAAAAATACCAGCTGTCTACAAAGACCACGATTCGATTCCATTTGCGCCCGCGCTACCCCCACCACGTGGCAGCCACGTGGCCGATTGTCATCGCCCGCGCCGATTAAGCCCTAATTCCCCACGCCCAAAATTGCATCGCGTTTGCCAATCATTATCGTTATCTCGTGTTACATTTTATTTCACTCCTGCACCTCGATTCAGTCAGCTGATGAAGCGGCCTTTGTGATCGTGTCATGAAATTTTAGATGAGATTCGAAAGGGTTGCGGGGTTAAATCGACGGCTTAGCTCGAATTTGAGAGGTGACTGACGTGGGAATTAGTTTGTAGCGATAACTGTTGCCAAAATGACCAGAACAAGGTACAATTCAAGTTATTTTTATTTCACAATTTCATTTTGACTATATGATTAAATGCAGAAGCTCCATCGTGAAGTAATCGTGCGTCGAAGCATCGTGAAATACTTATCTTGAATTTTTTTAACTTTTGTCCTTCATGTGAATGAAACTCGTGGAAACTTTTTGAATTTTCTGTCTTAAAATATCCAAGATGAATGAATGAATATAACTCCTAATATCCTTTATAATTTAATTTTGGGATCTATGTGATATTTACCTTAAAAATCAAGCGTCAATTCAAGTTTTCAGAACTCCCAAGTTGTCTCTTGATATATTTTACTTACGCTAATTAACTATAAAATTCAAATTTCGTTGCTAAATTGGGGGATTATTTCATATTTTCACTAGTTTAAATAAGATATTTTTGCGCGGTACATCAAGATATTAATTGCAAAATAGTCGCTCGACACTCACGGCCTCACCTAATAATTTACCAAAACATCATGAAAGTTCGCCGTGTATACCTCACATATATAATTTCAACACGTCGCGCGCTGTTAGTGTTGTGAAACAAGAGGCCAATTACGAAAGATTTATACTGTGAACATAATTAACTTAGGCCGAACGTTGTTAACTAAGAATTACGGAATGTGGTGCAGTGTGTTTTGTTCGCGATGACGGACCGCCTTATTGTCTATTAACGCAGGCTTTGTATTGATTAAGGTGGGTTTTATAACTTAATTTAGGTTTTAAGGAAACTTATGAAGTCAGAAAAAGATGATAATACCTAGTAAGTAATATATGTTTTTTGTGCTCTACACGGAAGACCAAGACGTAGTCATAACGACCGTACTATCAAATTGTATAGAAATCGGCCAGACCGATTTCGTGACTCCAGAAGCACTGCTCTGCGTTTCAATCAAAATATTTTAAACATGATAAATAAGTACTAATCTTTATTAGAAGAGTGGTGTTAAATATCTTAAATAACACTTTGGCAATCATCTATTAGTACAGTTCTCGCGACATTCCAATAATTTTTAAACACAAATGGCCAATTTGAACAAGCATATAGGGAGACCAAATTCCAGAGTTAAACAGTATTCGTGGATGTAAAAAACAGCAAAGAAATCTAAAAGTACCTACCAAGCAGTGAACTAGAAAAAAGCTGACAAATAACGACAATCATGAGACCCATTAAGACCCATTAAGCTCTCGTAATTTTGATTGGCTTACTGTTCAGTAGCAAGCAACTAACTATAGAAGTATGACATAAGTAGATGAACACTTTGGTTTACTAGGGCAGAAACATTAGACAGTGATTAGACTGCTCCCTAATTAGTATACTTACGTCCCATTATAACGAATCATCCCCTTTTACAAGAAAATGGGTCATTGACTTAACGTGACCTAAAGATAAGTTCGAAACCATGTGGTGTAACGGATGTTATTTTAAATTGTCATGATACAAGAAAATGTTTTGTAACGTTTGTGCTATTATCAGTTCGTTTATTAGGTAAGGTAGTTACTCCGTTAAAAACTTCAAAAGGTTACGAGGCCAACACAAACATCTAAAAATGTTCTATGAACGTAAACATAATAGGGAAGTAAAATATTAAATCCTCAACTCAAACAAGAGTGACACGCAAAACAGTCGTTGTACTCGTAAAAATTGCGATGCAAAGATGGCGGGATAATAGCAGCGGTCAAATTAATTGTATTAAAACGTTACGTTAGGCTGAGGGCACACGGGCAATCAGCTAATGTCGCTCGGTGCATGCGAGCGGGACACGCAACTATCTGACGCTGACGGCGAGATGGTATTTCCAGAAAGTGTACAACTGGTTTTGTATTTGAACGGTTTTGCCGAATAGAATGCGTTGGTAATGCTGTTTCTTTTCTCTCAAGCTAAAATTGACAAACTAGTGAACTAGTTCCAAGCATATCGAAAGTAAAAAAAATCTTTAGGGGTGGGAATTTGTCTAAAACATTAAAGTAACAACGTTGTTCAACAGCTAAAATACACCAGAAAGATTTGGCTGGTCAGTTAGGTTCTCGGTAGGTAAATTGTGTTTCAGATGTGCTTTGTATAACTTTGTGTTCTCTCTTAATGACAAACCCCATTTTAAATGACCGGATTATTTGTGTTCCCATACTAAATCACTATCATATCAATATCTAAAACATCAATCTCCCACCCTCTGTTTGAGCATAGTCTTAAGATACAGACTCATGGTCCTCGGAATGGTATTTGTGCAAATCCCATAGACTGCACCGTGCGGTGAATGGTGGGCCGCGCGCAGCGCACGTGACCAGATGATTATGTTTGCTTAAGTATGTTCAAACAACATATTAATTTGGAGCTTTTTGTTGTGGAGATTGGTAGTTTAATAATGTTGGAAAAGTTACTGGCCATAGATTTGGATTAATTTTAATTAGATCTTTTTGAGAACCCGTTCGCACACTATTTGATCAAAGTAGCTGTTTGCACAAAAACATGAAAAAGTCCTCAGCAATGGATTTCGTTATGAATATTAAAAGATATGCTCGAGTGAACATTTGGCCAAGAAAATAGAACATGATAATGTCGGATAAGTATATCGATCAAAGATTAGGATTAAATGTCATAAAAAATATCCTTAATAAGTTTTAGAATGTCTTAATACTAATTCAGTCCGATTCATTTTTAAAAAGATGAATAAGTCACGCTATTGATTCCAACTAGGAGTATGCACAAAGTGTGTTGAATAAAATACGCAAGTATGTAGTAAAACTATCGTGCGTATTTGAATTTCACCGCCAATGCACATTTTTCTTTGAAAATGAAGAACACATCCCCAAATAAAGGATCTCTTTTGCCGTGGTCGTGAATCACGGTGTTGTTTGCTGCGTCTCGTCTCGCTTGCCATCTGCAAAACTTTTTATTTTCCGCATACATTTAGAATAATGCAATGTGCAGCATGCTACTTTGACGGAGTACGTTTTGTTTGATCATTTGATAAGTAGTTGGGTCGCTCGTGAGAACACGACCTTAGTTAATTTCATCAGCTTTTCGCTGTTGTAGCTACTTATAGGTGGACTACGCGTAGTGGCTGAGGCGATATACCTAAACACATACATTTTTCATTAGTGTTAGAAGTTTAACGATTTTCTTTATTATTACAAAAAGCGTGAGTGTCGTAGCCCATTGCAGTGCTTTCGCACTCTGGCTCAGAAACCATGTGTTCCCTAGTTCAAAGCTGGCCGGAACCCCTAATTTGTGTTTATATAATTAACCTACTGTGATAGGAAACACCGATAAAAAACTCATGCAACTTGAATAACGGCTTTTTGATAAAATGAAATTAGTTTAACAAACTGTGGATTTATGAACTTACCCAGCTTGGGATATAGTCGCGAGCGTATATTTTGTTATAACAAGAACAAATAACGTCATGTCTGGGTGTTGTTTTAACATGATATTGGGTACATGGTAGCTCAATATTTTCTTAAGTAGCAAAAATTAAGTTTTGATCAAACCTTTTAACTTCTTTTGGATTCTACAGTAATTCACCTACCGTTCCGATATAGTCACAAGATAGGGAAAAAAACAAACGAACGCACACATAAGTTGCGTTCGTTCATAAATATTCTACATGCTACCCGAATTCTAGCAACGTTCTTTTTTTGAGTCCCCACTAATTCCCCAGAGATTGAATCCCAAGCGAGCAAGTATGCCCACAGCGACGGTCTGGATCGTCCCTCCTATCCTAGGGGACCGGTCTCAGCTCAGGGAGCGAACTCGAGACTGGACTAGATCACTAGTCTCTAGTGGTTATTAGTGTTAGGGATTCTTCCAAAGAATGTATTCTTCAAATAGTACAGCTTTAATGCGGTGCAGTGGTTTTTGGTCGTCTGATTTCTTGCTACGAGGCGTTCTTTTTTATTAATGACCTGTTTTTAGTCGACTATATCAGATGGACTCTTAGGTCACGGTACAAGCGTTTAATACATATCGTGTATAATTTGTAAAATGAAAGATGCCGTGCGTTTTCATAGATTTGTCATACGTGCTTTCTTGACCATAGATGCTAGGCTCTCGGGTAACATTTTCAGAAATAGAGTTTAATTTTTCTGTCAGTTGGTGCACACATAAAACTTACGTTGGTATGTGTACGTCATATAATCAGTTTAGAATCTAATTACGGAAGCTACAGCCGGAGGATGTAAAAAAAACTAATTTATTCAATTATCTTTAATAAAAGTATTACAATCTGTTACTATAAACTAGCCTAAACTAAGGTGTGACGATGTCCGATGTAGGATCAAAAGTGTCTTTAAAATATCATAATTGTGGATACGAAGTGCGAGGCTCCGACGTCACGGCGTGCACGTTGTGCTGACGCTGCGGCTCGTGCAAGCGCGGCGAATGGGGTCACTGTTGCTATGGTGCATTCTTGTCCAGTAGGTATAGGTACGGAGTATGTAATTCCTCCACCCTCAGATCAGCAATTATTTTCCAATTTTGTGAGAAAAAATTGCTGGGTGAGATGACTCTGCGTAGATGTGGTTTCTAGGCTCTTGAATTTCCTCTTCCTGGATGCTGGTTTTCTGTTTAGTGACATCTTGTATCTTGTAACTGCATTTCCAAAGTCTGTAGCGGCGGCTCATTATGATTATAATAAGTGCGGTTGCACCGGACAATACTATGTAGAATGGTATTGTCGTATGATAAAGTGTTTCAGATGTAATTTCAGGCGTCAACGGAGGTTGAATCATTATCTTATCTTGAATTCTGTGAAGTGTTTTCAGATCCACGATGTTCAAGTTGAGCTGCGGCGATGCTTGAATTTTGGTTTCAGCTGGGAAGTTGATCTTCATAATCTTCAGTGGTTGGCCTTGTATTATATCATCCGTGTTTGTTAAGGTGAACTCCGGGGCTCGTAGCGAACAGTGAATAGGTATTGTCGCTAGGAAGCTGCCATTTAAGAGATTGTAGTCTTCGGTCCCACAGTCGAGTTTAACTTTTGTAGGACGGGGGAATGATACGACATAGCTGCGGTCGTCGAGCTGCTCCATTGCTTCTCGGGATAGCTGGATAGTGGTCATGTTGCACGTCGAGTCGACAGTCTGGTGTAGCAGGATATTTTGTATGCAGTCCGGTCCCGATCTAAGTTTTTGGTGAGGGGACTCCACACAGAGATGCTGGCTTTCAAACTTCGGGCATTCTGCCTCTATGTACACGAATTCATTTCTATTAGTTGCTATTAAAGGATAGGGAGGTATAAGGACTTGGTGGAATTTATTTGGAGCTAAGGATAATCTATAAAGATCATAAGTGCTATCTGATACTATTGGAAATCTAAAAACTATAACTATCTGTTTCCTAACGAAATAAGAACCAGATTTAATTATATTAAAATAATTCCTTAACTCTAAATCTATAACTTTGTTTTTACCATAAACCAATCTTAATCTATCTAACATATTTCTAAGTACGTTCAAGCTCAACATCGAATGATGAGTTGTCATAGTACGAGTAAAAGCTAAGATATTTTCTATTCTAACCAGCTCATCTAATAAATCATCTGTATTCTCTGAGATGATAGCTAATAATTGTGCAAATTTACCATATTTAATTAAATTACTTTCTCTGTAAGCATCTTCGTTTAGCAATAACTGTAAAGTAGAATTGATTTTCTTCTGATTTCCTATCAATTGATTTATTACGTTACTTTGCTCTGACATCCATTCATTGTTTAAACTAGCGCGGTTATTAAATTCAGTACTAATCTTATTCTGATTGACCTCTAAGATTTTTAATGCATCATTGTATCTTATGGCATCCTGATAATCTAAGTTTCCTGTAATGCTCTTTACAATTGACCCTAAACCATCTAACAGACCTCTTTTTGCTCTACTAGGCTCAAGGCTTTTTAAATGATCTAAGATCTTATCTGTTTTATTACGAAGGTAATTTATCTGAAGTTCATATAAGATCTACGTCTCGTTAGTAAGTTTGTCTTCATAGTCTCGTAACTGAGTTTTTAGTCTAGTTATTTCGTCTTCAATTTGGTCAAGTTGAATGTATTGTAAAAAGGTATGATAATGAGTAGTAAGTCGGGTTGGTCCGATTTTAAAAGGTAAAAGTCCTGGTCCGTCGTCCAAGCTGTCAAGTCTTATCTCCTGAGCTCGTACCAGGTAAGCAGTCAGCAACAGAAGTGTCCTGTAACAATTTTACGTTCTTAGGGGCCCGTTTTAAACGTGATTTGGCTACTGGTCCACGTTTTTTGGAGGTATAGATGTGGATAGGAAGGTCAGCGAGTACCTTGTCTTGTGTGTACCGTGGAGCTACCTTTTGTCTACTAGCGAACGGATTTTTGATAAAGACTTGTTGCTGTGGTTCGTACTCCATTTCAGGTTCTCTATTCTTGTTGCGGTTTTCTATAAGAGCAGTGCGGTTAGCTAAAGATGATTCGTTGATAATTTCATAAACGGTTTTCATCTGATTTCGGTGATTTTGTATGTATTGTTGTAAAAGATGTTCGGTCATGTCAATGTCAGTAGGGTCTCTGGGGTCAAAATGTCCTTTAAGAATATCGTAAGGTCTGCACTTGGTGAAGCTATGGATTGAACTGTTATAAGCAATTATAGCGTATGGCATGAGATTAACTATAGGTTCATCTTTTTGTCGTAATTTTAGAATTCGTAAGTGTTCTAATAAGGTCGAATGAAAACGTTCTATATTACCGTTATCATTAGGAGAATGAGGTAATGTTTTATGATGTGAAATTTTATGAACTTTAAGAAATTCAGCAAATAGCTGGTTTGTAAATTCGGTACCATTGTCGGTGACTATTGTTAACGGAAGGCCATGATGAGTACAGTATACTAAAAGAGCTTGGAGGATGCTGATAGCAGTACCATCTCTCAGATGATAAGCTTGTCCATATTTTGAGAAGACATCTATGAAAGTTATGTACTTCTCGCTATGTACTGTGAATAGATCAGCGTGAATTATCTCTAAAGGTTTAGTAGCCGGAGGGACTATGTTAAATTGCTGTTTTATTGGATTTCTATCGTATTTACTTTGACCACAAATGCTACATTCGTTTATAAATTTTGTGATATGGTCTTTCATTTTAGGCCAATAGTACCTGTGAGATAAAGCTAAATAACATTCGTTGATTCCACGATGGTTTGTCTTACCGTCATGATAATGTCTGATTATTTCTTGTTGTCTCAAATACTCTTTAACATTCTCTAATTCTGTTTTACATAATGTGAGATTCATTGCTGAACTTTTGAATGCACTCTGTATGATCGGGATAATTTGATACATTGCTAAAGGTGGGGTAATTAATAATGCGGTCTTAACTTTTGGGTTAACGTATTCTTTGATCGCGTTAACTACGTCACTAGCTAGGTTAAGTTCTGTGACTTGTACTACTACTCGGGTGTGTGACTCAAAAGGTTTAGAAACAGCTGGCCGTCTCTTGATATCGTTAACTACGGTTATGCATAGTTGCTTGTGAAATTTGTTAATGGGTTCATCGGTGATGGGGATCTCTAAAATAGGGTTCTCATGACTGGTGTGAGCTGTGACAGTAGCTGAGTTGTCTAAAGTAGGTGCCTTTTCCGAAGGATTGGCAATGATAGAACTGACTTCTTCGTTAAGGATCTCAATTCGGGATAAAGCATCTGCGTTGGTATTACTCTTGCCTTTTTTATATTTAATTTTAAAAGTATATTCACTAAGCTTAAGTCGCCATCTAGTTAATCTAGAGTTTGCGTCTTTAAGGTCTAAAGCCCACTGAAGCGGCTTATGGTCTGTAAGTATGAGGAATTTACGTCCAAAAAGGTAAGGTCTAAAATACTTTGTAGCCCATACTATTGCTAACATTTCCTTCTCGATAGTACTGTAATTTATTTCACTTTCATTTAGAGTACGCGAAGCATAAGCTATTGGTTTATCAGATCCTTCTTCTCCTTGGGATAACACGGCTCCTAACGCGAAGTGGGACGCGTCAGTCGTAAGTATAAATGGTCTAGTAAAGTCGGGATACTGCAATACTGGGTCGTTAGTTAAGAGTTTTTTACATTTCTCAAAGCAGTGTAAGTATTCGTCGTCTAATGTTATCTTTCTATTCTTTTTCAGACATTGGGTCATCGGTTTGGAGATTTTAGCAAAATCAGGAATGAATTTTCTATAGTATCCTATTAGGCCTAGAAATTGTTTTATCTGCTTAGGAGTTTTTGGCAGTGGATACCTTTCAATAGAAGAGATTTTATCTGGATTAGGTCTGACACCTTCATTACTAATTACATGTCCGAGATAAGCAGTTTCGAGTTTTAAAAATTCTGACTTATCCATTTGAATTTTGAAGTTGGATTCTCGGAGTCTTTGAAAGACCTTCTCGAGATTAATCATGTGTTCTTGGAGACTAGTGCTGAATATAATGATGTCATCGAGGTACACTAAACAAATTTCGTTTTGTAGACCTCTAAGTACATTATCCATCACACGTTGGAACGTAGACGGAGAGTTCTTTAAACCCATCGGCATTCTGAGAAATTCAAAATGACCGTGTTCGACATTAAATGCAGTTTTCTGAATATCGCTAGGGTCTAGTTCTACTTGGTAAAAACCACTTGCAAGATCTAAGGTCGTGAAGTACTGACATCTACCTAGCTTGTCTAATACGTCGTTGATGTTTGGAATGGGGTACTTGTCGTCGATAGTCTTTTCGTTTAACTTCCGAAAGTCAATTACAATACGCCATTTCTTTTTACCTGAAGCGTCTGCCTTTTTAGGTACTACCCAAATCGGTGAGCTCCATGCAGATTCTGAAGGTCTTATTATACCTTGAGATAGCATCTTTTCTATTTGGTCTCTAACTTCTTGACGATGGATGAATGGATATCTATAACTTTTAGTGTAAACTGGGAGTTCATCAGTGGTATTTATTTTATGTTTAATTTTATTAGTAAAAGACAAAGGCTCGTTCTCTAAATAAAATACATCGGCATAGCGAGAGCAAAGTGATATTAAATTTGCTTTTTCTTCCTCGTTTAAATGATCAGTACGCAAGCGCGATATTACGTCTTGAGTGCGCGATGACTGTTGTTCAGTACTCATGCACTCAGTATTAAACAATTCAGCGTTAACAAAGTAGTCTAATGAGAGAATGATGTCATTATCGGTTAAGTTCTGAACTTCTAAAATAGCGCGATTGTTAACTACGGTTGTAATACATTCGGAGATAACGCAATTGCATGTTATTTGCTCTGGGATGTAGACATCTCCATTTGGGGCGTTAGTAGGGAGGTTAACAAATTTAGAACTCTGAGCAGGTATGATATCTTCATACAAGTTGACATTTCGGGAGTTATACATTTTTATCATATTAACAGTGTGTTTAGTAGTCAATGTCCTGTCTTTCAAGTCGATCTTGGCTTCCCATTTAGTAAGTAAGTCTAGTCCAATAAGTCCGTCGAAATAATCGTGAAACTTATAGACAAATAGCTTCATATTGTCTCTATCATTGAACTCTGGAAAGCATGGCAGTGTAATGGAATATTTATTTCTAGTAGTTGCATGAACATTAGTTACTTCAAAGGGGTCATAATTTAGTGGAATATTAGAGAAATAATTTTGAACTGCCTGCGGGCTAATGAAAGATTGATTAGCGCCGGTGTCAATTAAAAGTTTAAGAGGTGGATTACTAATCTGAATGTAAGGTAACTGTCTTTGGGTCTGTAAGTTAATTTCTATTTTGGCTTTTTTAAGAGTGGACCTTTCTGAAAATTTTGTTCATTGTCTGCTATGTGATAATCATCAACATCGCCACCATTGCTATGGCTTTGGGCATTGTCGTTTTGTAAAGATTCAACACGATCGTCATAGTAGTAGTCTGTACCGTTGTAAGTCTCTGTCGCGTCGCTATACTGTGGCGAGTAATAAGAATAGTCAGTGTCGTAGCGATAGTACTGTTCGTAGTCATTATCGTAGTCCGCGTAGTAGGTCGTGTCGTAGCACTCATTCACATTAATGTAGTTGGTCGGCGGCGGGTTGCCACGCGCTCGCCAATCATGACCTCGAATTCCACCTGATGGCGGTAACGCTCTAGGTATGAAATGTTGGACACCGCTCATAGGCTTAGGAGCAAATGACTGGCCTGGCTGATTCCTAGGTGGAAGGCGGAACATATTACTCTGAGGGTTATAGTTAGGGGGTCTAGCACTAAACATCTGCTGGGTTCGTGATGGCATAGCACGTACCTGGGGCTGGTGGTGACCTTGCATAGGATAAGGTCTGAATCCTTGCTGCGGAGCGAACCTGAATGGTTGCGTCGCTGGTGGCAGTGGCCTCTGCATAGCTGATGCATGCCATAATGGTGCTAATGGTTGTGAATGCAAAGGTTTTGGGAGGTGTACAGGCGCTGTGGGGCCCTTATAGGCTGGCTGATTTTTAGTTACGGCGTCATTACGCCTTTGTAAGTATTCTGTATTAAGCTCCTCCTGTACAAATTCCAATGCCTTTTCTAAACTGCTGGGCCTCATACATCGAATACGAGAGCCAAGAGGATCCTGTAGGCCTCTAATGAATGCTTGTAAGGTTGATTTGCGATATAATGCACGTTTTGCCTCTACTGTAGTCGCTAAAGGTTCGTGTAGAGATACATAGGTCATTATTGTACTGAATAAATGCTGGCAATGATCGTAAAATTCTTGGGGAGATCTTTGGCCTTGGGTAGCCAAAGAGAGGTCATTGTAGAGAGCGGTCTCGTCTCTCTGATCGGCAAAATTATTTATTAATGTATTTCTAATAGCTAGCCAATTATCAGGGATACCATTTGAATTTATTATACTAGCGGCTGGTCCCGTGATTTTATTTAAAATTCCATTTAATAAGCACAAATTAGGTAATTCGCTTCCTGCTTCTGAACTTAAGTAACTGGCAACTATCTGATCGCATATTGTAATAAATCTGGTTAGCACATTCGGGTTACCATCAAAATCTGGTACTGGGCGTAAGGCCTTGAAAATAGTATCAGGGTCGTACGGCATTATTCTAAATAAACTATCTAACTCTAAACTATTATTCAAATCTATATTTCTACTACTATCTAACTGTATCTGTCGTCGAGACTGCCTGAGCGCAGAATCGCTAGGACCTAAATTACTTAAACGAAAAATGATTGAAGGTTATAAGGAATCTAATCTAAAAAGGAGATAGGGAAAGCAACACAAGAATGAAGTCTGTGCACTTACAATTTCATATCTCTGGTGGTCGTGGGGTATCAATGGCTGGATACTGGACCGTCCTCCTGTGGCTGCAGATCTCGTAGATTCTGGATACTCGTGCTGGTGCTTGATAGCCACCCGGGTGACTCGCGATTCCCGAATTCGATATTTGAAGACTTTCGCGAACCGGCCCGCGAGTATCCTACCGACTGCGCCAATTACGGAAGCTACAGCCGGAGGATGTAAAAAAAACTAATTTATTCAATTATCTTTAATAAAAGTATTACAATCTGTTACTATAAACTAGCCTAAACTAAGGTGTGACGATGTCCGATGTAGGATCAAAAGTGTCTTTAAAATATCATAATTGTGGATACGAAGTGCGAGGCTCCGACGTCACGGCGTGCACGTTGTGCTGACGCTGCGGCTCGTGCAAGCGCGGCGAATGGGGTCACTGTTGCTATGGTGCATTCTTGTCCAGTAGGTATAGGTACGGAGTATGTAATTATCTACCGGTTGGTAGTAAATATTATTGATTACTTTTTGGTGCGCCCTAATCTACGTACATAAAATTGATTCAGAGGCACCTGATGCTCATAAGTCGACCCTTACATCAGCAGAGCGTCTACCCCAAGGTTATTTAGCTGGTATTCTGTTTAAATACTCTCCTATGACCCTTGAATACAAATAACAAAACACCCTTCGTGAGATCCTCTTAAATCCTACTCACAAAAGATGTTAAGACCCCACGATTTCGTATTCAATTAAATATTTTGTCAGGGATGAAAAAATCCATCTTTTAGCTCGGGGGATCAGTGGCTAATGTTGGTTAGATGTAACTATTAGGAGATTTGGGATGGCTAAGGGGTAGTTTTGGTTGGAGATTTTAGCTGTTGGAATGCTATTGAAGAAGAAAATGGGTTTGTGTAATAACCACACACATGCATGTGGTTTGTTGTTTAGTTGTATTTTTCGTTCTCCGATAAATATCATATTATGGAAATCAAGCCATCGCTGCCATTTTGATGGGCATTGGTTTTTTAAATAATCTGAAATTATTTAAAAAAAAACCCAAAAACATACTTACCAAACACAAACATACGACAACGAAACAACAACAACGAAACATACTTTTCCTGTCCTGGAAATTACACCTCGGTCTTTTATTGATCGTGGACGTTTTCAGCACTCGCCACTTGACCACCAATTAGTGTTAATTTAATTTTATTAATATTTTTTTATTATATAATCTTGTTAGATACAATATTACTTAATCTAGTTTGACATGATTTTGGTTCTCAAGGTAATTGCACGACAGATTTACAGATAAACACAGCTTGCTCTATAGGTGACACATATATAAAAAAATGGTTAAAAAAGCCTTAATTAAATTAAAATGCAAAATCCGAGTGGAAGAAGTTGCTGGCTAAATATTTGACTTAAATGAAACCACAGTTAAATGTATGAAGCTTACGGTGTTGCCAAAAGCAATTCTGATGCTGTAATGATAGAGTCGTTTGCTGTTTCTAGCGTCACTCAATTCTAAAACAAGAGAAGAAATATAAAAAATCTGTAGGAATTAGATTGCTTCTCTCAAATGTTATACAATTGACTACTTTGCAACCTGATGATGACTGTTTCTAGTATAGAAATCATTTTGAATAGCTGAATTTATAATATTAATTCGACCCAAAAGCAGCACTTTATCAGCTACTCTTGATCTAGTCAATAAAATACGATCAGAAATAGATAAAAAACATTTAGTTTTAGGGGTATTTATAGATTTAAAAAAGGCGTTCGACACGGTCAGCCATCGGCTTCTTTTGTTGAAATTAGAAAAGATAGGTATTAAAGGTCGTGTACTCGATATGTTACAATCTTACTTAACGAATAGATACCAAGTTGTAAAAATAGATGAATATCAAAGTGAACCGGCACCAATAAAGTGTGGGATACCACAAGGATCAATATTGGGACCACTGCTTTTTACAATTTATATTAATAACATAAAGGAACTTGGTTTACACGGGCAAATAACCTTATATGCCGACGACACATGTCTATTTTACTTTGGACCGAATATACACGACATTATAAAAAAGGCCCAAGAGGATTTAAACACTTTGTACGATTGGTTTCAGTATAATCTTTTAACTATTAACACAGAAAAAACTTGTTATGTGATATTCAAGGCCACAAATAAAAAATATCCACTTTTCGAACCCTTAAAAATAAATGATTCTGTAATACAAGAAAAACTTTGCGAAAAATACCTTGGCTTACGAATTGATAGCTGTCTTAAATGGAATGCTCAAGTCGAGTACATTAAAACAAAATTAGTAGCACTTGTAGCATCACTGCGACAGATTGCTGGATGTATTCCGCGCCGTTTGCGTTATACGTTGTATAATTCATTAGTAAAACCACATCTTCTCTATTTAATAGAAATATGGGGCAGTGCCAGCAAAACAAAACTAGAAGCTATTCAAATTGCACAAAATAAAATTATAAAAACACTGTTCCAATATCATTACCTAACACCTACTTTAAAAATATATGAAGATAGTAAATTAATGACTGTAAGACAACTTTATATTTATCACACATGCATACTTATTAAAAAAATCAAAGAACGCTCTTTCCATACTAGCCTAACACTTTATACTGTGAAACAAGTCACTAAGCGCAGCACACGCCGCGCGAGTTTTCTCGTTCTACCTAAGGCAAGAACAAATTATGGCAAAAAAAATGATTGGTTTTGAAGGTGCACAACTTTTTAACAAAATACCTTCGTCTATAAGAAACGTAAGCTCCTTAAATGCATTTAAAACAAAACTTGGTAAATATGTGATGAAGAACATGTAAACAAAATGTTATTATTAGGTATGTGCTAGTGTTGTGTTTTTTCTGTGGTAGGTACAATATTAAGTTCGAACGACTGTGAAGATAATTAAGTACCTATGTTTGTTTGTGTTTCTCATGTAAGTGACTGTTTTTTTTGTCTTTAATGAGAATAAATATATCTTTAACCTTAATTAAAAATTGCCAAAATGTTTAGCTTATTAACGCATCGGGTAGAAGTCCTGGACATAACACCGCACGTTGTGGATTCAATATTTAATAGCATTTTACTAGTAATATCATTTGACATTCTTTAAAATAACTACCAAATTTTATCTATTGGATTGGTCACGGTGCTACAACAAAATGTTATCAGTTGATGGCAAAAGGTCAGCGTGAGTTATGCAAATGCGTTTTGATAATAAAATGCAATTATGCACAAAGGGTGCATAAATTAGGGAAAAGTAATACACGATGAAGACGAAACCTTTTATCTGCTCAATTTTAATTAGTATTTTCAGATTTTCTGTGATTCATAACAATGAAAAGGTTTTACGCGAAGAAACAGAAAAAATTGTAAGGACTCGATGGATGCCTTTTGGATATAACCGCCAGTATTAAAACGATTTTAGACAACTTTCATTTAGGTCACCAGACCCTATATTAAGCAGAGCGTGTCAGAAACTGATAAAAATACTTAAAAAATCTCAAAAAAACTTAAAAGGACCCAGGTACTGAATGAACACTAAATATTCATGACATATTTTTTTATCCTAGGTCGCAAAGACAGGACTTCTACCCATTGCAGCAACGGACCAGTAAAAACCTGGTCGTTGTCAACTGCAAAGTTCTAAACATTTTCATTATGATATTTTTAACAATGCCATTTAAAAATATTTTTTTTGTTTCAGCCCATTGTATACGAAGGTCAAGATAAAAATCCTGAGATGTGCAGAGTGTTGCTTACACACGAAGTTATGTGCAGGTAATTCATATTTATTGAGTTTTTTATCACGTTGAATGTACAGAGGCCATTAGATCGGGTTATGATAGACTTTATTTTTCTCAATCTGTCTTAAACCTTATCACTTTCATGCAAAGATCCAAAATGATTAAGTAAAGTTTGACAGTGTGTTGTAAAGATTTGCTGGCCTCTGTACCAATGATTATTCCTACTTGACAACTGTTTAATAACTGAACACATGCTTTTATTATTTGGCAAAAAAGGGGCTTCTTTCAGAGAAATGTCAAAGATGAGACTGGCCATTTGTCATAAACGTCATGTAAGCGTTCATAATTTTTGCTGATCATGCTTCCCCAAAGTTGGGTTCGGTTTTGTTAAATGTAAACAAGCCCATTTTTATGAGAACTCCATGTACCTACCTACTTACCCTGCAAAAAAAAAACTACAGCAAGAAACTATACTTATCTATTCTCATTCTGAGGCATCCTTATGATGTTTTTTTTAAATAAGAAACGATGTTTTGATATTGTGACTTAGCCATGCAAACACGATTTTGCAAATTAAAATGTAGTAGAAAGAAAACATTATTTGGTAGACATTTTTCATTCAAAAGTAGTTTAGTTTCTACCTTAATTCATTATTGTTTTTTTTGTTTATTTTGTAATTATGATAATGAGACAATAGTATTTTTAAAAAGTAAAATTTCAAAACAATAAGCAGTAAAGTAAAGCTTTGTGTGACCACTATCGGTAAGGCAGGAATATGGGTACATTTTAGAATTTGACATCAAAAAGCTAGCACAATAGGTGACTAAAACGATTCAAATAATTATACATTAAGTGTTATTTTACTTTTCTTTGCACAGTAAAGATACAACAAATGAACATTAAAAATACTAAAATAAATGCAAAAGAAGAATCTAGAATATATTTTCTAAACAAAACATCGCCCCACATCCAAAGCCACGTTTCTAATTACCGAACTCGAAAGCAACAAAGAAGTGAATGTCCTTATTAATTTAAACATTTGTTTGGGGAGGGTTCCGTAGCGCGACCGTCTCACCTTGTCTGTGTGCCGTATCAACGGCCCACAGTGTGGTCCCAACTAAACTTGCTTTTAAATACGGCTTTAATCGGTAGTTACATACTACTAGACAAGATAAAATCCTGGGGCAAAAGTCAATCAAATCACTCGGCTGTCAAAACTTACTTAAGTTAACTAACGAGATTGACGAAAATTTAAGGAACTAATCATGTCACTTGACATGCGTTAAATAGTTGATTATCTAATTATTGCGTTGGGTTAACAAACGCAATTATTTCAGAAACTAAGGATTTAGGTAATAAACGAACTGGTTTGTTGAGTTACCATTTTTTTTCTTGCTTTTTTGTCTTATGATTAGCTATGAGTAGGTACCTAAGAGTCTTTTATAATTTAAATTCCAAGGTTATTTTAAAAAAGACGTGAAATTTAAAATGTTTAGAATAATACTTTTTCAAAAAAACAGACCGAATCAAGAACTAGCAGAACTATCATATCGGTAGAAATAACGAATCGGTAGTTTCGTCAGCACTGCGTGCGTTTGTGTGGGCAATTAAAATTTTATTCTACCTTAGACGCAGTGTTGTCGTCCCACTCGGCTGGATACACTTGTCCCGCTCGCGCGTCTTCAGGGGAGGAGTCTCTTGGGAGTCTGTCCTTTCAATGTCTTTGCCCTTTGCGTCGCGAGGCCCGGTAGGGCGCAATAGCGTACTGTGGACATGCTGCTATACAACTGGGGTTTTTATTGGTTGGGTATGACTGCATTATCTTCTTATTTACGAAGGCTGATGTTGCATTAATAATATAATGTCTTTCTGGGAGCAGCAAAAATTAAGAAGTTTTAAGATTTATCACTTTGAAAAAAACGGGTTTTAAAACCAAAAACTAAAATATGTAAATAAAATAAAATAGCGATGCTTATTTATTTTCAAAAATGTTGTTTTATAACGAGTTCCATGCACTCTATGCGAACTTCTTGATCTGATATCTTGCATGTGTTGCACCTGAATCCAAGAAATGACTTTACAGTAAAATGAACTTATCCATTAAAACCATTCAGACACCATCTAAGTAGTGACATTTTCTGAAAAGAACTCGTTAACTTTTTGCCTATCGGTTACAATGCAAGGCTAGGATTGTCTGCGTTTTATAGACAGGGTGGTTATACAATCGTATACAAGTCAGAATATTGTATTATGGAGAAAATAACTTGCAAGTTTTCTTCTATCTTTATGTCAATATTTTTCAAATAATGAATTTGATATTTAAATTGGCTATGATAGAGCTGAATATTTGCTAAATTTGAACGTGCTAAATATTTTTGTTAATAGGTACCTACATTAACATGAAGCTATAATCTAAGGCCAGTTTTCCACGAGAGATGTGCTTAGCGGAGCTACCTATATGGAGCGAGATATATTGTAAAAACAAAGCACTTATCGTTTTTTTCACTCGAAACAGGTCAGATGTTAAAATATGGACCACTGATTGGTTGTTCAAATCTTAGCCCAACAAAGCCCAGCTGGGCTCTGGTAGGAAACGGAAAGATAGAGACTGCTTGGTGTCAACCTTGAGTTCATGCCAATAAGGCGTTAATGTATGACTAAGATGGTTTCATAAATACTTTATGATATTCTTCAGCGTTTTGTTTTTTTTTGGCGTTTCTATATTTCCAGCCTTACAGAAAGCCCGCTACTCAATGCTCTCTTTAGCCGTAGGTGTTCAGCGGCTCCCGTCGGTTATGGCACTATAAATCGCGCTTGTATGAGTGACACGCGCCTCTGCAACCCTCCTGTGTTTTTACTAGGAATTTATTGATTTCTTCCTCTCGATATCCCTCATGGTGTGTTTTAGTTCTAAAAATTGTATGTGTCAAATTGAAATATTTTGAGATTTTGTTTTTATTGATGGTGCTGTCATTGGTGTCGATTAGAAAGCTCTACAGGCATAATTAAATAAAATGATTAAAAAAGTTGTAGTAAGCCATAGCACGCTTAGTATATGTATGCATACCTTTTGACAGTCCGTATCGACTTATATCGATGCTCTATAGGCAATAATGATTCACAGTCAGAAATCAGAATAGTTAAGTATAACTACTGTTACTTTAATTGTTTATCTTCTTTCCAGTCGGTGTTGTGATAAGAAAAGTTGTGGCAACAGAAACGAAACTCCTTCAGATCCTGTCATCATTGATCGGTAAGTTTAAATCTTATTTTTGAAAAATTAAAAAAAACATGACTTCCCTAAAATTGTGTTCTTGCTGATGTGTTCTTGTAAAAAGGAGTGGCATTGAATAGCAAGTAAACGGTTTCGAACAGACACCCATAAAGGACACAGTTTCATCATAAACTATTCTGACCTGTCAAAAACCGTTAAACAAAATGGACAAACTGACAAAATGTATTAATATTCATGCATGTAAACAAAATTTCTGGTACGATAAAACAACTAAGTCTAGCTCAATGCATATTTGTCTCGATCGCAACAAAAATACTAAAAACGCACTCTCGAAGTTTCTGTATCGCAAATGCATTTGTGGGCAAAGTTGGAGATTGCCTTCATTGTGCCTGATGAATTGGCGCAAGCAGTGTGGTGCATTGCATTTGTATTTTATTTCTCTTCGGAAGGTATTAGACGTTTTGTCGATATTATTGGCTGGGTTGAACTACGAGTACAGCATCCTGTAAGATATTAGTTGATGTGCACGTAATTTGAGACTGGTGGCCGTTGGGGCAGAAAATCTCTGGAAGTTTTGGAAGTGAAGACCAAATGATGGCAAGAGCAGGGCACAGACAGGGTTGAATTAAATCATTTACTTCTGAAGCACAGTCATGTAAATTGTGTGGCGAATTGGTATATTTGTCGAAGACATACACGGAAAAAAATGATTGCTATAACCAAGACTGATTAAATTCTCAAAAAAAATGTTTTAAACTAATTGTTTATTTTCTTAATATAAGTATATGTTCTCAATCCAAAAAAACGTGTATTGTTACGTGAACACTAATATAGTCTTGTAATAAATTCTTGCAATAAGTAAAAAGTTTTAGTTCAAGAATATTACTGTTTCATTCGAAGAAGATATCCGTTTTGCCTTAAGACTTTGAAAATAATTGATATCAAGATAATATTGTCTTATAGTAAGATGATATTATCATTCATTTAAGACAATTTTATTTTTGTTAACCGAAGAGAATATTATTTCTTAATCTAATAAATGTTTACTCTATACAAGAATAATTTTACTCCTTTTAACCCTGTTTAATTATTATCGGCTGAACAAAATATATTGTCTTGACCTAAAAGACGTTTTCTCTATTCGAGAACATAGCACTCAAAAAAGGCTCTGTTTAACCAAGACAAACCTTTTCTCAAAAATACTGTTTTAATCCAACAGTTTATTTTCTTAACATACGTATAATGTTCTTAATCCAAAAAATCGTGTATTCTTACGTGAACACTAATATAGTCTTGTCATAAATTCTCGCTTTAAGGCGCGATACCAGGAAAACGGCTCTCGGGAAAACTAAAGTTTTATATAGAAAATATGAAGTATGAGGCACGAAAAAAATCGTCATAGTAGTCAAAGAGTTGCACAATCAGCTCAAACTTTCAGTATATGGATCAACTTACTAGATTAATGTGAAAAAAAATCAGAATATCGCTAAAAACGTGCAAAACGCACTCCCGTATTTCAAAAGTTTAGGCATCATATAAACTAACAACTTACGTGTTTTAAATAACGTGTAAAGATCAGATATCAAAGAAGCATTGCCAATGAGTTGTTTTTCATTGCTTTATTTCAGTTTTGTGCAAAAAAATCCCAAACATTCCGAATTTTTCGCTTGAAATCTCCATACAAATTACTATGGAGTGAGTGAAGTTTCTTTGATAGCTGTCCGCGCACCGTCGCAGCTCACTCTGGCTCACTCCCCCCCATGTCCCCAAGGTGAACGCACGTCGCTTTTGACGAAAATGACATTTATAATTACGCGGATAATTTACACGAAATAGGCGCACATAGGGTCTTTTGTTGAAAATAATACAACTTTGTTTTTTTTCCTCCGTACTGTTTGTTCATATGCATTATGCATAATTTATCAAACGTATGATTTTATCATGATTCACCATGAGAGTAATATGGCAGGTTTATATTTATAAGTACACTTGATTAAAAGCTCTCTTGGGTTTGACAATTTGGTACTAGTTGCCATTTCATTTTCCTATTTTTTCTTGTTAATTTTTTACTATTTGTAACTTATACTGAAAGTTTTTACCTATTGGTATTTGAAAAACAATCTATGTATTTACTTTTAGCATGGTGTCAATCTGCAGCATCATCGGTTAATGCCAATACGGGATCTGCCTAAAATATTCAAGCAAAACAAGGGAACGAAGTAAGAACGCAAATAGCTTTGATTGCTTTCAAATCGAATTGATTAAAACTATGTTATTTGTGTGGTCTAAGCTACTATGTTATCTGATCATGAAAGCTTGATTAAGGTGTCTGAATAGATTAAAGGTTCTTTTTTGAACAATATTTTTTACTAAATTAATTTTGGAGGCCTCTATCATAACTGAAATTGTTCGACAAAGAAATTTGACGGAACATAAAGATACAAAGTTATAGAGCAGAAATCAAAGTTAATACTTACGTTAAGTTAAGTCTTTGAAAAAATGCGAACAGAAAACTATGCATCGAGTTCGTGTACTTACACACGCCGTATTTTTATGCTTGTTTGTATTCTTCACGCAGTGACGTGCACTCACCCGGCGTCATTTATAAGTACACTTGATTAAAAGCTCTCTTGGGTTTGACAATTTGGTACTAGTTGCCATAATTGGATACATATTAAATACAATTCAACGTCAACTGTCAGCAATTAATTTCTTTTAACAATTATTTTATTTATTTTCATATTTTACCTAAATATCTACATTTATACGGCTGTACAAACCTACAAAATTGATTTTTATTGTGCGAGCGAATATGGAATGTGTTAAGTGCAAAAAGCTATTATCAAACAGAGGTTCGCACTTCTTGTGTCAGGGTCAGTGTGGTGGAATGTTTCATCGTGGTTGTGTTCGAGGCTTAGCTGCGGATATGAAAGCAGGAAAAGTCAGAAAATACTGCAACAATTGTGAGGATGATGACTTGGATGAGCAAGGGTTTGATGACAAGAAACTCAATGCGGAATCTGATAAGTTACTGAAACAGATACTCAAAAAAGTTAATGATATCCCTGGTATTAAACAACAACTGAGCAGATTGAGTGATTCTATGAGTTTGCTTTCAGATAAATACGATAAGCTTTTGTCTGAACATGAGTCCATGAAGGTGAAGCTACATAAGGTTGAAAAAATTTGAACGATCTCTCAAACCGTTGTATCAATTTAGAAAAATGCAATATTGCGTTAGAGCAGAAATTACAGGAATGTGACCAGTCATCTAAAAAAAAAATATCGAAATTGCAGGTGTAGAACAACTACCATTAGAAAACACAATGGATATTGTAAAGAAAATCGGTCAGGAATTGAATCTGCCAACCCGAGACATTGCATGGGTCAAAAGATTACCGCAACGTAAGCATACGAATAAACCTTCTTCAATAATCGTAGGCTTCCGACCATGCGCTGGCGAAGCTGGCGAGAAAGAGGGGAGCGTTGTTGGCTCACGCGAGGCATGGCTTGCGCAGAGACGCAATCGAATCACCCTATCTAGCGACATGTTAACAGGTGGGACATCAACTAATAGGGTATTTATTAATGAGGATCTTAACAAATTTACACGAGAATTGCTTTAGAAAACCAAGAACAAGCTGAGGAATGAATATAAATATGTTTGGGTGACTAAAGGAAGAATATTCGCCAAGAAGGAAGGGGAAAATGAAAGGGCTGTATGGATCCGTTCCGATGGTGATATTATTGCGCTGAGTCCGGACAATTAATTTACTATTCATTCGTTAAAAGGTTTGGTGTAAGTTAGCCTTAAAATTCAATTCTTTTGATTTTAGTTTTGTTTCCAATAATCTAGTCAAAGAGAATATTTTGAATAGTCTAGACGAGTGGGCTAGTACGTTTACAAGATCAGAGAATTTAGGTATTCTGCACGTCAACATTCGGTCATTGAATAAAAATTTCGCTGAATTCCTTGTAAGTATAAATGGTACTTTATGTAAACTGGACGTGATTGTTATAACGGAGCCAAATATTAATTTTGGTGATTTGAGCTTTTATCAGATTGATGGGTTTGATGTTAACACATACACCCGTGAGGGACGGGCCGGTGGAGGAGTATTAGTGTACACGCGTACGCATCTTGCAGCCAGCTCCAGCACCCCCACTCAACTCGTACGCATGACAACAGCCGAATGTGTGGTCGTCAAAGTGCTTAATGGCAGAGAATCCATTTTTCTTGTGTCCATTTATAGACCGCCGCGAACACGGATAGCCTGTACGATAATGGACTACTTACATGAACTAAAAGCTTTGTTAGAGACTATACCATCTAATAATAAAATTATATATTGTGGGGACATAAATATAAATTTATTAAGAAATACGGATAGTGCTGTCATAGCTTACGAAAATTTATTAAGCGAAATTGGTTTTGTTAAATGCATAAGTACGGTTACAAGAAGAGAGATACTTGCTGATAAATTGGTTGAGTCTTGCTTAGATCACATATATGTACGCTCACCTTGTGCCATAATTATTTCATCAGTAATTCAACACAAAGTTTCGGACCATTATTATGTGGTTGCAGCTATAGATTGGAATCAATCATCCTCCTGTGCCTCAAACCCAGCTGATAATATTCGTCGTGTTTTGAATAATAAACTATTATGCCAAAAGTTAGAACGTGTTAAATTTGATAACTTACTGGAGATTAATTGTCCTACGGAATTGTATGAGAGATTAAATGTAATTTTCAATGACGTCTACAGTGAATGTTACGTTACTAAAGTAATAGCAGGAAATAGTAATAGAAATAAAAAATCTTGGATTACACAACAGTTAAAAACATTAATTTTAGAAAAAGATCGTTTATTTAAAGTCTGGAGCAGTGACCCAAAAAATATGTTAAAACGGTTAGAATTCACTAGATTACGTAATAGGTGCAATAAAGCAGTTTCTAAAAGTAGATTAGAGTTTGAAAAACAAGAAATAAAAAGCTGCCAAAATAACTTAAGAAAATTATGGGATAAACTGAATTTATTATTAGGTAATAAGAAACAATCCTTAGATAGCACAATATTGAAAAACATGAAAAGTGGTAACGATATTTCTGTTTTATGTAATAGATTTGCCGAATCATTTGACCTTGAGGTGAAACAAGCTAAACACACTTGTAGTGATAAGTGGCTTGACAGGAAGTCTTATGTTAAAGCACCTGACTTGTGTATGAGATGGAGAAATGTAACACCCAAGGAAGTTTTCAAAGTTATCAATTGTATGTCATCTCAGAAATCACCAGGTAGTGGTCTATTCGTATGGGGGACATTAAGTTTTTGTCTGAATCATTATGTCATGTAATCGCTCACCTTATTAATTTGTGTGTTAAGAAAAAAGAATTTCCATCAAAGTTGAAACAAGCTATCGTTCGTCCGGTTTATAAGAGAGGTAAAAAAGATGATTGCAGTAACTATAGACCATTTCAATTTTATCAAGTGTAGAAAAAATTATAGAAAAATGTATTATTAATCAACTAAACTCTTTTCTATCAAATAATGATATTATAAATAATAGTCAGTATGGATTTCAATCTGGCAAGAGTACGGCTTCTCTTATATCTTCTTTTACGAACGATGTTAACAGATCACTAAATGATAAAAAAGTTGTGGTAGCGGTGTTCTTTGATTATAAAAAGGCTTTCGACACCCTGGAGCATGATACCTTACTTCAGGCTATGCGGGAGTGCGGAGTGGAGCAGCCACTGTGCCAATGGTTCCGCTCGTACTTGACGTCGCGCTCATTCAGCGTGCGCGTTGGCAGCGAGACGAGCGCGCCGCGCGCCGAGTCCTGCGGCGTGCCCCAGGGCTCGGGGTGCGGCCCGCTTTGCTACCTCATGCACGTCAATAGCCTCACCAACGTGATCCACTACTGCACTCCCTACATGTTTGCTGATGACCTGTGTGTGCTGAGGGCCGGCACTGATCTGCCCAGCATACTGGATCTTGTGCAACAGGATGTCGACAGCATTGTTAAATGGTCACATGATAATGGAATTGTACTTTGTGCCCAGAAAACTAAAATGTTAATCATTAGGTCACCTTATTCACAAATTTCCGTTGTAAACCATCATCCCTTAATTGCACACTCATATGATTGTTTCCACAATAAGCCAATTTCAACTTGTAATTGTCTACCAATCGAAAGAGCATCTAATGTGAAATACTTAGGATTATTAGTGGACGAACATTTCTCATGGTCTGATCATGTTGACTTCATATGTAATAAACTAAGATTATTGTTAAGTAAGTTCTATCACTTAAAGTATAGGGTACCATTAGAAATAATGAAAATGCTATATTTGACTATGGTAGAGTCAGTGGTGTCCTACGCTCTTGACAGTTATGGGTTAACATTCAAAACATACCTTGATAAAATTGAAGCATTACAGATTAGATTCCTTAAACTACTTGTGAACAATAAAACTAAAAGTAAATTCAAAAACAACTACTACCAATTATTTAACTATTGTGGATTTTTACCGGCCAGTTTAAAACATAAATACCTTTTGCTAAAAAATAACCATGAGGGTCGTGAGCGTTTGACACCGTTACAACATAGTCAATGCACCAGGGCTGCTTCCAGCGGCAAGTACGTTGTACCCAGGGTTCATAATTATTACGGCGACCGTACACTGGACAAACGCTTACCATACTTGGTCAACGCCCTGCCGCCTGAAGTTGCAAAAATAGCAAATAATAAAGAATTTGGCACTGCGCTTAAACGGCATTACATAAGTTTGCAAAAATCATGTTATTAGTTATGTTATGTTAGTTATATTTAATATTTAATTTAGTTAATTATTTAACTTGCACTCGCAGTCAACCGCGGAAGTGGTTTGTGAGGCTTTTAATTTAATATTTTATCTTTGTTGATTTGAATAATAAATAAATAATAAATAAATAATAAATAAATTTGGAAGACTGAGTTGCGGGACTGCGCAGACGGCTGTCAAAGAAACTTCACTGGTTCCATAGTAATTAGCATGGAGATCTCGAGCAAAGAAAAATGAAAGTTTGCGTTTGCTTATACGAAACAGAAATAGTTATTGCAATAGAACATAATGACAAGTTATTCGAAATGGAAACACACTTCACACCGGAACAGCTTTTACAATTGTACCAAGCACAAATTCGGTTGTGTATGGAGTACTTCTGCCACCACTGTGATGGCTCTGCCAAGTATCAGCTGGATGCACTGGACTCAGTAGACCGAAGAGCCAGGAGACTGATAGGTGACGAGACGCTCGTTGGAACCAAACTCGAGTTTGGAGCATCGGCGTAGAGTTGCCTGTCTATCGGTTTTTTATAAGGTGTATTTCGGAGAGAGTGCGCAAGAACTTCATGACCTGATACCACCCTCTACTTTCTACTACCGGACCACAAGTCGCCGTGAGGGCTCTCACCTCCATGTGGTCGACTTTCCAGCGGTCCGAACTAAGCGGTTTGGTGCTTCCTTTCTGGTCCGCACCGCTAAGGAGTGGAACGCCCTCCCTGCGTCTGTGTTTCCGGATACATACAACCTTGGTGTCTTCAAGGCAAGAGTGAATAAGCATTTTTTGGGTAAGCGTGCCTGGCGAGACTGAGGTCAAACGCAAACCCATTTTAAATTAAAAAAAATGGATCAGATAGAACTTTGATATAAATATGAATTATCATTTTTACGTCAGCCATGGAAAAATGGCAGTGCAAGCATTTTTATCTCTAACTGGCTATTTGCACACAGCTTTTCCCTGTAGTAATTTGAATGAACTATACAGACAAACGTTCTAGAAAATATAATTAGCATCAACTATCATTTAGATAGTGAAAGCTTATGTAAAAACAGACAGAAAAACGCGGAGGGTGACTTCCTTTCATACTATGCTCTACTCGTAGATCAATTCCAGTAAGATGAAGATCACGGTGTATTCTGTATTAAATTCAGCGTAAAAAGCCTGAAATACGATGGCCTCTACAGGAGACTAAAGGTATTATACTCAAGTGTTATTATCTAAAATAAATTATCCACTAAAAGTGTCTCAACTGTTGACAACTGTTAAATTCCTCGTTTTAGTTAGTAACGAGATAGCTCCCTTTAATGCTTCTTGCAGCTTTTCATTACAAGTCAGACCAATTTATTAGTGGGTTCTTCTGCATGTTACTAGAAATGGCTCCGTGTATTGCTATATCATATGCATTGGATGTAAGACATATTTTGTGTTGATGATGACCGAACGGATAAACCAAGTTACAACTAAATCTCGATGGAATCGTCAAGTACCAGATATAACATTGTGCAAATAACGTGGTCACGAGAACAGATTGCAAATAATAGTGTAAAAGAATAATTGGCAAAACCGCTTGTTAGTATGTTTAATAAAATAACATTTTTGGTTAGTTTCTTTTGTTTGCCCTATATCCTGAAATATTTTGGGTGGCGAAATAAAAATATCTTTTGTGAACGCATCAAATGATTATCATGCCGCGATTTATAATAATAATAAATAAATAAATATCCCTGGACATTATTCCACACAGCGCCATCTAGCCCCAAGTGAGCTAATCATACTCCGTTTTTATGGGATACTAGACAACGGATAAACATACTTAAATACTTTTTCCTTTGTAAATACATACTTATAATACATAGGAAACACCCAGACCAATACAAACAGACATGTTCATGGACACAAATGTTTGTACTGTGCGGGGATCGAACCCGCGACCTTTGGTGTAGTAGCCGACTTCTAAACAATTACACCAAGACGGTCGTCCGGATTTATGCATTGCATTTATGCACGGATTGCACGGCCCAACCACTGTGTGACCATAGCTGTCACGATCGCTTTCAAATTTGACAAATTTTCTCTCCGGCCGACCTTAGTATCGACCCTTAAGTGAAAAGTTTTGGCTCAAGAATATTACTCTTTTAATCGAAGAAGATATCCGTTTTGCCTCAAGACTTTGAAAATGTTCAATGTCAAGATAATATTATCTTATAGTAGGAAGATATTATCATTCAATTAAGACAATTTTATTATTGTTGACTGAAGAGAATATTATTTCTTGATCTAATACCAAAATGTTTACTCTGTACAAGAATAATTTTACTTCTTTTAACCTAATTTAATTATTATTGGCTGAACAAAATATATAGTCTTGACGTAAACGACGTTTTCTCTCTTTGAGAACATAGCACTCTCGTTTCTAATAATTATTATCAACTTATCTTAACGAGTTAGACTCGCATTTGGAAGGCTGGTTCAACATAGCTCTAGACCGCAGTCAGTGGAAGAGGGGTAGAGAGGCCTTTGCCCAGCAGTGGGATAGCGCAGGCTCATAATAATAATAATAACTTATCTCAAGAATTATAAGTTTACCTGTATTCTTAATTCAACAATCAGTCAATTTTCGTCCAAGAATATTAATAACTTTATTCAAACTGACAACTAAAAATATACTTGCGGTCAAAATACATTTTCCTATGCAAAGAAGCTATTTTACTTAATTAAGTAATGTCGCTTAAATTTCACTATCGTATAGGTATCGTGGATGCTCCATTGGTTGATAACGTACCAGTCCTTGAAAGGTTCGTTCTAAATCAGGAAAATAAAGAACACCGTGTGTTTGATAAGCTAGGTGGAATTAAAATTACAAAGATTGAACATCTACCGGTCCTCTCACTAAATATTACAACGTTTCGACCCTTTATCATGAAATGGTGCGATGAACGAAATGATGCGTGAAATATTTTCCTTTTTGAAAGTAGGTGAGTTTGACATTTTGTTCTTGAAATTATTGTTTTGTTGTAGATTAAACAATTTCAAACTACAAAATCTAACGATATTTGGCAAGGAGCTCTAGTCAAGATTATTGCCGAACAAAGTGACAATTCACGCTAGTGATTAGCTTAGCGTGTAAACCTAACCTATGTTTACAAAGAATGGTACAATTGTAATGAAAATAAAGTTCTCTTTTGATTTCATAGTGTTTCTATTGATTGATGAGGGATGACTCACAACTCAATTTTAGCTAAAAAATTATTTATTCTTAGCTAAAATGATCCTTGTTGTCTAGTCTACGTATTACCTTCGAAATTCAACACTAATCGACAAAAATACTAGTAAACTCCAAATAGTGTTTCGAGTCATCCCATTTAACCAGTAGTTTTGGTTGTGGTTAAATCATTTCTCAGGACAATGACTCTCCTAGACTGGTGTTGCCAAGACTGCAACAGCACCTGCAGCACTATAGGATTTCGGGCTGATTTCCGTGAAAAATTTTGGACAATATTCCATAGCCCTTACACTCATTTCAACAAAACGTTATCAAATCTTAAAACTAAACATAAAACGTTTTTGATCCTTGCCACGTTGGGTGCAAATTTCCTCGGGGATGTGTGAAAAAATGTGGGCTGCTGAATGTTCTGTTCCACATGATGGCAACAATCAGTAGGTATGCCAGTGACTACCCCACCTGGGATATAGTCGTGAGGGTATGTGTGATCCGATAACACTTTAAAAAAAATTAAAAGGACACCTTACTTTGTATACCTACATCTAATTATGCGGACAACATGATGAAAAACATATTTTCTTGGTTCAAGAATTTCTGTCTTGAGGTAGGTAGTTATAACGATGTGCCTACGAAATCTTTATGGCAAGTCACAACGAAAATGAAGACATCTTTTTCTTGCCTTAAGTATTTCACCTTCTCTTTTTTATATGAGTTGCCAGAAAGATAAAATTAACCTTTTATTAGTAAATTATTAATATTATTATCACTATGCTTAGTGAACGAAAATGTATCTCGAATACGCTGCGGAAACTTATTTATATATTGTTTATTTTTATATTTATATATAAATATAAAGTAAACTTAAATATAAACTTAAAGTAAAACTTAGCAGATTGTCATTCTGGGATGTTTTATTATTTACCTACATATTTATTTAAGTAACTTATTCACAATAAAAATGGAAGGAATTTAATATGTAATACACATCAAAAAAATGAACACCCCGAATCAGAATAAAAATATTTATGTATGTACATATAGCTTCCATCGATCCTACTAATATTATAAAGGGGAAAGTTTGTATGTGTGGATGTGTCGTGTTGCTCTTTCACGTCAAAACTACTTCATGAATTTTAATGAAACGATGGAATAATATTGCTTTTACATCTGAAAGGCACATAGGATATAATTTATTTAAAAAATACGACATAGCTATATTTTTTCACATTAGTTCTCGCAGACGAAGTCGCGGGTGGCCGCTAGTTCGTTCATAAATATTAGCGTAATGAGAACGAAGTATAACAACATAAGTATATTTAAAAAACCTGTATTTTGTTACTATTGTTCTTTTTTAATATACGGCCATTGCATATTTTTACCTTATAACTCAATATACCTATGGCAGTTTTGAGTTTGAGAAACGGCAACCCTAAAAGACCAGCGCGCGCGGCTTCCGCATATAGATCGATCGCGTCCGTCAATGGCGTCAATTCAATAACTTGCGCGGTCAGTGATAGTGTAGAACCTCATTTAGATTATTTCAGTGTATTTCAAAACTAAAGTAACTCTCCCTATTCACTGTATTTTTATCAAGTGATTGTATGGTGGAAATGGAGAAGCTGAGAGATCTGCGTTTAGCTTGGAATATCGAAGAACAGACTATCGAAAATTTCACAAGTAAGTTGCCTCGCATTTATTCTTTGATTCGTTTTAAAAGTTTCTATCTAACATAATTACAAGTAATAAGTCCTCCTACTTTTTATATTATGCAAGTTTTTTCAGTTTATGTACTTAATAGGTATAAAGTAAAATATTTTTGTATCAAGAAAAATATTCTTCATTGCACCTACTGGTTATTGTAATTTTGATTATATTTAAATTGAATTTAAAAATTATTTAAATGATTTGCACAACTACTGAAATATCTTTGACAAAAAATCAAAAACTGAATGCAACTCTTTTTCTGCAAGTAACATCTTAGGAAAATTATCAAATATTCCGTCAGCTTGTTAGATGTGACCACTAAATAAGTTGCTGTTATACAAATTAACTGCCTTCTTGCTTAACCAGTTAAATACCCTATTTCTTTTTAATTGCAGGATACAACACGAGTATCAAGACAATGGAATTGAAGAAAGTAATTTCAAAGACCTGACTAATGATTTGTAAAAGAGCTCTGTCCTATAATCAATGAATATCTAACAGCTGCGCTGAGGTTAGTAATTTTTGTTTTATTTGATCGAAAATGTAACAAAACTGATGATCGGTTAGTCGAGTGTTTCTTGAATGAATTTCTGAAATATTGCATGCTTAGTAATGACAACAAAACTGTTTTGAGGATTACTACATATAGCCTGTTATTCTTTTTATAGCACTGCACAACGATGATGTCATTTGGCTTAAGTACAATTCAGAGCCTTGGGAAGATGTTTTACGAAAATGTAAAGAGACATATGAACTGATGTTTCAGTACAAAATTTTATAGAAAAGTGGCCTGTATTGAACGATACGAGAAGCGATGTTTTGGTAAGTTATCAAAAAATAAAAGTTATATTATTACTACTATAATATTTTTTTATAATTGTTTTTTGTACATACTTCTTCTAATTTCATTTTTTTTGTAATATCAGATTCATCTGGACTTCAGTGTTAAATATCCTGATCGAGAAAACAAATGAAACATATCGTAGAATACTTTCATTTAAAGGGTCAAAAACATCAAATAAACAAACAGTAATGATGAAGCAGCGTTGATCGAATACATAGACTGGATTAGCTGATAATGGTTGGTACTATATTTCTTTATCCATTTTATTAACCCTATGATTACTATTTGCTACACAAAGTAATCTGTCCTTCTTTCCGATTACAAAATAATTTACTATGGTTTATTTGCGTATTTCTTGCAAATGATGGATTATTTTATTAATTTTTTGCATTTTCTATTCAGATTATTAAGGTATACTTACTATAGGTTGACAAATAACATATTTTTTTTCAGAACACAAACTTCCTTCTCAGATAAAATTGATTTGCAAATTAGTTCCTAATAAAGGCCGCTTTAAGCAGCAATAATTTTCCACCACTGAGTGCACCCAAAGTTTCATACAAAAGAAATTCGATGAAATTTCGCCGGATACGTCAGGAAACAGAAAAACTGAGCAACCATACATCATTCATTGCACAACTGAAGAATATACTGGTGGAATATTATATTTAATTAAAGACAAAGTCAGGTATGTTTTTCAATCGGCCTATAAAGCTTTCGACACGCTGTTTGAATGTTATCACGCGCTTCGTGTTGTATCCAAAAGCAGGTTATGATTGTATTGATTGTTCCAAACATAATGTCAGTACTAAATACGGTGTAATGTCACCATACATTTAAGATCATTTCTTTTGAATGTGGTAATGAATGTTATTAGTTGATTATTGAAGTCCTGTATTTGCCACATACACTGCTCAAAAGTGTCTAGGGATATCTCAAGTATAGCTATTTGGGAGGCTGTAAAAATTAAAATATTGATACCAACGTGGAAATTTTTATAACACAGAAACTGCTATATCTGCCCTTTCAGATTGTATAAAGAAATTCATTGTAGTAGCATTATTGTACAATCGAAAGGACGTTAAAAAAAGACAGATTTTTCTTTTAAAAGGTGTCAATATTTTAGCAAAATCAAACGTTTTCTTTTGTAATATTCTTAACCTTTATCTTATGCCTCTGTCCTCGCGTTATTCTAAGATAATGCTCAACTTGTAAACAAACTTAACTTCATGAAATATTTGAAAAATGATATCCCCATGATATCCCTAGACAGTTTTGATGTGTGTATTTCTTTATTATTGTTGTCACTTAGATAGCAGTAAGAATGTCAGATATCATATTTTTTTTTATCAATGTTATTAGTTGATTATTAAGTACTATATTTGCTACTTATTTATTTTATTATTTTAAGTCTCTTAGATACTGACAAGAACGTCAGAATTCATATCTTTTGAATTTGGTCATGGTTGTATTATGTGCATGGTTGCATTGTTATATTTTTTTTTTATCAATGTTATTATTTGATTATTAAGTGCTATATTTGCCACATATTTCTGCATTCATGTTGTCTCTTAGAAACCGCCAAGAACGACAGATATCATATTTTTTTAAAATTTGAATATTAATGGTATAAGTTGATTAATAAGTGCAAGATTTGCCACATATTAGGAAATGTAAATGAGCATATACAGGATCTTCCATAATGAGTGGTTCAACCGAAAACCCTAGATAATTTATTGGATTACCTACAACTGATTTAAACAGTTTTTGGAAATTCCTCAGGGTTGCCAAATATATATATATATATATATCGGTTGACCCACCACTCAACAGCCTGTATATTTTTTTCATAGTCTAAATGTCAAATCAATACCTACACGTCAAAATGTTAAATGTTTAATTAAATATGTTTAAGTTTTAAGTTGATTTAAGTAACGTTGAAGAAACTACCTCGTTAAGTAATCATGTGGTACTTTATTAATTACTAGTTTGTATAAAAAAATATAATTTATTTGATTGAATAAATACATTTTAAAAATATATATTTTTCATTTATATGCCGCTACCAGAAGTCTTGTTCCATTTTTATCTTTATGTCTTCTCGTAATATAATATATTGAGATACCTACTACTTCTTCTGTGTCAAGACTTAGATGTTTACTGCTAAAATAATATAATAATCTTTGATGAAATTATTACTATTCTTAGCTGAAATATATCTTTTATATGTTTAAAACCTCTTAAACATACAACTGATTCAACATACATATAGTTAAGAATAGCAATAATTTCATCTAAGAATATTTTATTTTAGCAGAAAACAAATAAGTCTTGTCGCAAAACAAGTATCTTTTCGACTATCGAGAATAGCAGGGCCTTCATAGAAGACCATAATATTTTAGCAGGAGACATTATACGTCTTGACAGAAAGCGACAATCTCTTCGATTGAGAATAGCAGAGGCTTCATCTAAGATTACATTATTTTAGTAGGAAACATTATATGTCTTGATAGAAAACGAGAATCTCTTCGATTGAGAATAGCAGAGGCTTCATCTAAGATTAAATTATTTTAGCAGGAAACATTATATGTCTTGATAGAAAACGAGAATCTCTTCGATTGAGAAAAGCACAGGCTGCATCTAAGATTAAATTATTTCAGCAGGAAACATTATATGTCTTGACAAGAAACAAGAATCTCTTCGATTGAGGATAGCAGAGACTTCATCTAAGATTTAATTTATCTTAACAGGAAACCTACAAGTCATGACGTAAAACAAGTACCTCTTCGATTGAGAATATTAAGAGCTTTATCTGAGATTATATTATTTTAGCTGGAAACATATGTCTTGACGCAAAACAAGTATCTCTTCGATTAAGAATATGAGGGGCTTCATCTAAGATAATATAATTTTAGCAGGAAACATAAGTCTTGACCTAAAAGGAGTATCTCTTCGAATGAGAATAGCAGGAGCTTCATCTAAGATTAAATTATCTTAAAAGGAAACATAAAAGTCTTATCTCAACACAAATATTTCTTCAACAAAAAATAATGAAGTTTTGACTTGACACAAATATATCTGCAGCTAAGAATAATACGGCCAAGAATATAATTCCTAAGAATATTTTTGTCTATTTATAATACTAATTTGATTATTGATTTAAGACTTTGGAAGTCTTATTTCAAAGATTAATATCTTAGACGAAGACAAAAAATCTGAGACAATATTTTACTTTGTTAAAGAATATATTGTTTCCGCCATATGGGAAACTACGATTGTCTTGACCAAGTCGATATTGTCTTCTTTTAAGATACTTTTTTTTTCTGTGTACATAATGTGATCTGCCTGTTCGGTGAATCCAAAGCTAATTCGCCATTTGGGTCATCTTTGGGGGATATGATTTTTGATTATTATTTCTGGGACGTATCATGGCTGTGAACTATGGCAACCTCACGACCAGGAAAAAAACGGCCAACAATATCAAACGTGAAAAACAGTATTAATAATTCGTTTTAACCGCTGTCGTAGTACTAAAAAAATACTCCTGTAGTTTTTTCGAAATTCTTTGACGTTCCTAATAATTAAACATCTCAATTAAAAAAGAATAAACAAAAGGTCCAAATTGCCCAGACCTCCCGCGGCTCATTGAGCTGGGAGGAGCGCGGGCTAATCAGGCTGACAAACTCCGCAGCTCAATGGAACACGGCACTATTGATAGGTGCGCGGGGACGCTGCCATCATGCTTTTATTTCCCGTCCTTTTTCGGGAATTCAATAGAGATAGGCGTCTCTCGTTTCGAACGTCGTTCGATATTTGAAATTTAGGGCTGGCTGCTGAGATTGGGTTGTATAATCTTGAAGTAAGCAAGGTTTTGGACCAAGAGAAAGCCTGTGACTAATGTTGACAGGGTTCGACATTGATGGGATGGGACAAAAGCGCACAAGTCAAAATTGTATTTATTGGATTGGTCGTATTAAAATGACGTCTGAAAGTTGATAACTGCGTGGTACCACGCATTATAATATCGGATTTTTTATACTTGTGTCGGGTTTATGAGACTTTTTTTTCAATTCATTAGAATATTTGTAAACCCCTAATCGCCAACCCTAAAACTTCGTACGTCGGTTTTGTAATTCGCTCGATTCAATTTTTTTCGTACCTTGGAAACAAAAAATCAACGGGACGGCCTTTGTGGAACTTTCCTTTGCATTTCACGGCCGGAGTTGATCATGGAAATTCCTAACCGCGAATAAACTTGTGATTTTTCACCGTTTGATGTAAATTAAGCTTTGTGTAGCCCCGGCATTATTAGGGAGTGATGTGTGAAATTGCGGTAGAGGTTTTTGCAATGAATATGCATAAAGTTCGGGATTCGGAGATAATGTTAGGCGTGATTCGACCTGTTATATTGGTGGACTTTGAAATGTAGCAGAGTGAAAATGATAGACTATCGTCGATTTAGGCTAGTCTGTATTTCAGTTAAATAGTGTCTTTGTACTGTATTGTCCTTCTATTACTAAAATGTTATCAAATAAAGTTTATCAGGATTTTCAAAATGTATCCGGATAAGTGTCAGTACAACGAACCAGACAGACTAATGGGAGTTTGACCTGTTGCCGCCAACGGGTCAATAAAACTTCGATATTTTTTTCGGAGAAACTTGTGTAAATAATTAGGTACTGTAAGAGCAAACCATAGAATTCAGAAAGAATAGATCTCCTGCGAATCTGAAATAATCGAGAATTAAACTTTAAATACCTACAACAAAATAACCCGTAGGTACCTGCAACATTTTTTAAATATTTCTGCAAAATGAAAACAAAATTGCCATTAGTTTAAAACGTTTTTTGCCAGTACCTTCAAATGTACAGTCGCTAGCAAAAGTCACAAATGAACGCGACAATAATCCATCAGCCATCCGAGCGCGCCTCGCCCAGTACACTCGCGAACTAATGCGATAATTGAAATTGTGCAATTGCGTGCGAAACGCCCAACACCGAATTCATTACCATCGTGTTTTTCCCAATTTACTTTTTTTCTTTACATTGCCGTCGCGTTTAATAAAATGCTTTTTGTTTTCGCCGTTACACTAGTCATAATGGTGTTACCAATGGGATGACAGCTAAGTAAGTGACTATTTAGCTTTAAGTATTAAAATATATGTAGGTTTCTAATAAATTATAAAGTCATTTTTGCGTTTATCACCCACAGAAAATTACTTGTCCACGAAATCAGGACTCAGAGTTCTCACAAATGGATTTCGGTTGTTTTCAAAATGAACTTATCTTGATTAAATAATAGGTATGCTTCTAAGAAAAAAAAGTGTTTCTGTCCATTTTGCCATCAATTTCCTCCTTCCGCGAACACAAACAAAAACATTCAGCAGGTTTAAAGTTCGAAATTCTAATCACCACCAGTACACGGTAACAGTTGCCGAAAACCGCCCGTGTATCGATAACACGACGAATAATTGACGTACCGGTAAAAGCAGGCAACAATCCAGAACCCTTCGAATCAGCAGCAATTTGTTAAGTGGATTTTTGCCCGAGACACGCTCGCGGCTCGTTGCGCTCCTGTACACAATTTCATTATCTCGGCCCGCCTGCCCGCGGCCGGCTCTACTATTAACTTATGCGATGCTGTGTTCAGCTATGGAAATTTTTTCGAATTTATTTGCCAGGAGTTCTATTTTTAAAAAGCCGTGAAAACTTTTTTGGATTAAAAAAAGTTGACTTTTTCACTTGTCACGTTATCTGAGATTTTATTTGCAACAATTCCCTAATTAATACTGGTTGTGACTGTACCTATCTACTTGCATAATATTATTATCATCACAACTTTGATTGAGCACTAAGAAAGGTTTTTTCTATTGCAAACTATGTTATGAGTAACTTGCCTGAATGTTCTGTAAGTTTAATAATACAAGGTAATTTTTGACCAACAATTAAATTTTCATAGAATATTCACAATCGAGCTGAAAAGCATTGCAATAGACAATTATTTATTTTGTTAAAACTAATCTGACTCTTCTTGAAGCTAAATTGCCTCATACCTGTATTATGCATCTAAACATTCTTCATGACAAACTTGAAGGTGTCAGAATAAGTCCTGTACGTGTACCTAAACCATTCATATTCGTGATCGATTCAAAGTTTAACTATATTAAGCTACAAGGCGACCCCAACGAAATCGTTTTTGATACTGTACTCGTACATTTATGAAGCAGGTACTTTACTAGATGGACTTCCAAATCAATTCCAACCCACGCAACTCGCCCCTACGCAATCACTTAAGAATTTTATGAACCGTAATGATTAAGATGTTTTGTAGTGTTTAAAACGATTGACCGGGGGTACATTCCGATTGTCGTGCTAAACATATTGTGATCGGAATTACTATTAAAGGATTAAGTCGGGGATTTTGCATGTGCAGTTGATTAACAGGGGTGCCGTCGATGTTAGTTTAAGTGCTCTGCGTGAGAACGTCACTTTGTAAATTTAAATTAATCTACCCATCTAGCTAATTTTGATTATAGTTTTGCTGCAAAGAAACAAAATGTTGGTTTTACAAACAGTAATGCTGAGTCAGCTCACCGTGAAATGAAAGTTAAAATAAATTGAGACATTTCTACAAATGAATGGTTACTGGACCTTAAAGTGCATCTAAAGTTATCTTAAACAGAGGTTGATATTCATTTATTACTACTTTTAACATCTTCAAAAAAATATATGGACCATATCTTATTTCTGCAAAATAATACGGTTTGTCACTACAGGAACGAATGAAGCCGACTTTGCAATCCTTTCGTTACTTTTGCCACGTACATATCTACTGCGATTATTTTAACTGTTTGACTAAGGGGCAAAAAGTCTAAGTTCATTCGACATATGGCCGACATATATATTACAATGGGATCTTTACACCCTATTCCGGGTGCGACAAAATCGATTCCCAATTCGATATGACCCTCTTGTTCGCTACTTAATAAGGCGTGTATGGATAACGGAGAAGCTATCACATTTTTAAGGGAATAGTTGTTTGTCAAGAGCTATTAACACTTAGACACAGATTGTTCTTCACGTTAATGTTTGTCCTAGGTGTGTGATCTTTAATTTGTGAACAGGAAAGATGAAATACCTTAAAATTTGAAAGAAACACAAAGAGAAACATAGTTAGTGCCTTCACCGGCAACATTGACTGTTAAAACAATGCAGTCAGCTATTCATGGTTGTAGTGAGAATTTGTCATTTTATCAAACAATATATATTTTTGCTGGGTTCTTTCGTATTATTGAAGTTAGGTAGTAAGTTTCACACATCGCTTGTTTTGTTTTTTCTAGTCAACAGTTTCAAATGATCCTTCACCTTATCTAAATCATAATTTAAATAGTGTCACATTTCTTGTGTTTTTTCTCTTGCGTATACTCGTACCAATTTTATTAATTTGAAATACTAACATACACTGTCTCCTGAAGATGAATACAAGAATCCAAAGAAAACGTTAATTTAATTTTCCCAATTCAATTCGCAAAATTCAAAACGCGAAAACGCGTTCGAACGGTGCTGTAACGAAATTGTCACACCAAACCGTTGCGCTAATCAAAAATCTACACTCAACGTAGATAATCCGAAGTTAAAGAAATCCCCAGCGTTCGTTCCGAAGATTCCGGGCTTCCCCGGTGCAGTTTTCCGGTAATTTTCGGTGCGCGAACGGCGGTACGGGGAATCACGGCTATTATATTATCTCATTAGACACGCCGCGATGCCGAGCCTTCCACCCGCTAAATAAATTCCATCCCACCCCTGATATCTCTATTACTTGTTCGCGCTTTTGCATTCGCTTTTTTATACCCACATTTATCGGTAACCATAACAAATTATTTTTGGATTTCCATATCTTTCGGAGTCTTTGAGATAACATGTTTTTTTTGGCTTCAAGTTTAAATCAGTTTATTTGGAATACTTTTCGTTTTCAAGCAAGAATGTGAGCTACTGGTTGGTAAGCTATTACCGTCTATGTACTCCTGCAATACCAAGTATCAATATGACGATATGCTTTGTTGTAGATGACCTAATGTTTTCTGTCAATTGATGTTAACATGGTTTTAATCCCCCAGAGAAACTCCAAGTAGATCTATCTGTAGCTTGCTGAGCTACTTTGCTACTACTAGCTGGTGCACTAACTGTACTGTGAGTGTCTTTTTCTTGGCTTCTTTATGTTGAATAAGACGATCTGGTTAAATTTTCGGGCAGGTAGGCCTTTGTTTTCAGGCATTGTGGTATGGGCGAGGAGAAGATGCGACGGAGTTTCCTAAATGCTGCCCAGCTAAGCAAAATTTTTCTCGTGGCCTTCTTTCCTTTATACTTGTAATACATTTTATTCCTAATTTATTCATACACGATACGGACATTTACAATGATGAGCATTTTGGATATTATATCATTTTAATACAATACAATTCATGTCTGTGTCCTCGTAGCATATAAAAACTTTTTATATTGCAACTAAACATTCAAAATACTGAGCATATGTAATACATTACAATTTAAAATTTAAGCAATAATCCAAACTGAACTAGTATTCAAGTAGACCAGTAAATTTATATTAGTAATAGTTTGCTACAAGTTTGTTGGTGCGCGACCTCGGAACGGCGGCAACCGTGGAAGTTTCGATAACTTCATAAGTCTCTTTATTAATCGCTTTGCACTTTCTTCTGCTCGGCAAAAGGTTAACTTTACTTGCTGTTTTAATTCTGCAACGAGTTTTAACAGGTATTCGTACTGATTTTTATTAAATTACATTTAGCATGATGATCGGTGTTTGCGTGGGGAAAAATGCAGGTGAATTAAACAAATTGTTTCAAAAAATACAATAATGCTAAATTTAATCTTTGTAACATGTAAAATAAGCACGATACAAATCACGCAAAACTGTCCCAAAAAGCGGGGCGCGACAAAAGAATTCGGCACACTTACAGCGTAATGTAAACCAAAAAAGAAAACTGGTCCCAAAAGCATACTCTGGGGGATACTCGCGCGCTCCGCCGGCCCGATACAGACGACGACTGGTGATTAGGCTTCTTATCCACGAGATAGCGACAGAAACTGAGCAAGACTTAACAACTAGGACCATTTTCTTATTCCCGCCGACCAGCATTTTCTTACTCGCCGACTTATCTAATGCCTTCAGCTTAAAATTCCTATGAATATTAGCCGCTTATGAATTTTATTCCGTATATTAGAATGATAATTTTATTTTTTATTTACTAAAGCGGCAGTTCCTATTTGATGCAAAAATTAATCACCTCTGTAATACGACGTCTCATTTTTGATTTATATCGTAGGTACCGAGTACCCCTGATTTTTCTACTCGATAAGTCCGGGTGACGATCGTAAATTGAAATATGATAAAGTCCCAGTAATAAGCTCCGGTAATCGAACCGACCCTCCGACTAAACATGGTCGGGTGACGCGAAATGTCATGCTAATTTGGCGAAATGTGCAGTCATGAATCATGGGTGTTCACAACCAATGATATCTTGTTGTTTTGGGCATATTTCCTACTGTCAACTAGTTATTATAAATAATTTAAATAAATACGCGACAACATCACATTCATCTCGTCTAGTGGTGAGATTTACCTTGTGCTATTAAAAGCAGAAACAACGAATTCACCACAAACACCCCAGCTCAAATATCAGTTTCATCAACTTGCTTGCTACTGGGTATTGCGCTTGCAGGAATCGAGTTCGAGTCTCAACCGACGCTTGTAACCATAGCTATAAAACGGTTGCCAAATATGCCTATGCCTGATCAGAGATGAAACACGATGGAAGTGTATTTCCTGGTCCGACTTTGAAACATTTTACGAAATTCCGTGTCTGAAAATAGCGGAGCCCATCTCCCGTCGACCATCATTAATTATTATTATTTCCATTATCTTCCCCGAAATCTTTTCCTTTCCACTTTTATCGTATACCATGTACGACTCTTCTATCTCAATTCCGACCTCATTCCTGATTCCAATACGTGATTCGTCGGTTCGCAAATTATTCGGTGAAAATTCACCATCTCGTTAGAATGTGCGATCCTCCGACGAGGCGAGCCAACCGCTTGATAAATTGTCTGGAATAATAATGATGAATTGCAACTAGCCCGATCCTGATGTTGGATCTAATCTATGGAGCCATTTTAACCTAAGTTTATCTCTTTCTAGTTTTCTTAGCACATATTATTAATGTATTTGGTTCAATTTGCAACTTTAAAATATATTTGCAAGTTATTTTTTGTTATGTTTTATTATTGTTTTAGCATTTTCCATGCAGTATCTTTACTAAAGATCTGGTTCGCGTCCTGCCTGATGCCAACATGACCAAATGTCTTTTTCTGGTTTTCAGATCTTTAGTAAAGTTTTTTTTTTCCTAACATGCATCATCCCACTGCTGGGCAAAGGTCTCTCCCAATCCCTTCCAGACAGTCAAGTAAAGATACTGCATGGAAAATGCTAAAACAATAATAAAACATAGTAATAGCTTTTTCATCTTAATCGGAAGTTAAATATTTGAAATAATATTTCTTCCGAGTGTTAGAGGTGGATGCCTATAAAATTGATGAAATCACCCTGGCTCATAGGGTAAATATACCAGAAAGATTCCGCCGGTCTGTTAATGGTCTCGGTAGCATAGTTGGTTAGTGCAGTCGCCGGGTTTGCGAAAGATGCGGGTTCGAGTCCTGCCTGATGCCAACATGACCAAATGTCTTTTTCTGGTTTTCAGATCTTTATTTTTTGTTGTTGTGGCAACAAAATTGAATTAATATTTGTCCTTTGATACTACATGGAGCTTGATTAAATTACTTCAAATTAGCGACAAATCTATTAAGAACAGACTGTCTTGGGCCCATTTAATTAGTGACGGGATTTTATCATCCCCTCTTTGTTTCCGTTCTTTAGGATTTCCAACTGTTACGTTGCTATATTGGCGAAGCTTAAATAATATTGGGTTCTTCTAATAATAAAATTCTTTCCTCTTTTTGATTTGGTTTATTTCGATTTTAAGAGTGATTTGTAGCGACGTTAGTAAAATTCGGTTATAAAATTAGGTAAAGTGGAAGCACTATTAAATTTAAATGTGTTCATGCGTGACATCTCCTTTGAAGACAAACACGCTTAGCAGTTGGCTGTAAAACAAACTCCTGTTAATTGTTGCTTTTATGACGGCATCGCGTGCGCTGCTGACCCTACAGTATAAAACAAATTGACACTATTACATTTACTTTCATTTTTAGGCGTTATAATAGAACATAACATATTTTAAACTTTGCTTTTAACATGAAAAATACTTTGTTCGTCGAGATACTCATACAGATACTAAACTTTGATGTCATACTTAGATACTTTCTGAATGAAATACGGTTCAGTGAGCAAAAAATCCTCCTCTTTTTTTGGAAGTCAGTGAATAACTGTACATTTGACTGATACAAAATAATAACTAAGCAGCACTATTGATAGCCGTAGTCAACCCTACGCTGCAAAAAACTACCAATATAGAGTGAAAATTGAATTTACAACTGACAATCGAAGAAGGCGCTCCATCAAAGGCAACCCCTGCGCAATATTTACCGAAATACATTTTAAAAGCTTTCTATTTTCATACGAGTGATTTCATATACTGGGTTTGGATTTTTAATACTAAAAGTAATGTCTTGCATTTTCTTTTTCTCTCTTGGCCCATAGCGCATAGTCATTTTTGATTTAGCTTGAGGCTAGCTTCAAATATAAAATACGCAAATTTATTCTGGGTCTTTAATCATTATGTCTCCTGATGTGTTTATTTTAGATTTTTTTTACCCTAGGAATAAACATTCTACGTTATTTACGTTAAATGTTGTCTTCATCACATTGACATAGAAAATTTGATTACTTTTATCAGTCTTGGTTGTTTCTTAAAAAATATCAATAACTCAATTCTCGCAAACTCAACCTGTTTTTTTCACGTTGGCTTGCATTGCCTAGTGATGAAATCAAAACAGAATTTTATTGTATGCATAAACTTAACTGAAACTATTTTATTTTCCGTGCGTACGAGTTAACTATAGACAAACAGAGTACTCACCACTAAGTAGATAATCTAACCCTAACAATACCGGCAGATGCAAACACCGAACTCAATGTCAAACATCGCACACAAGTCATATTATCAGGCAAACAACAGACGAGCGGACCACGATAATGCAATTTACAAAGCAGGCAATCACGAGAGGCAGCCACATTGTTGTGCTTGCAACGTCAAAGAGCCAAAGGAAGGAGCTCAGTGTTCCTTAATAATTAATTGGCGCTTAAACGCGCTGACGTCTTGGGGCCCCAGAGGGGAACACTAACTGCTCCTATGCATATGCTCAGTCTATAAGCGCGGATAGGTACTCGCATGCATGAGTTCCGAATTTGTAAACGGTGGGTGTTTTAGCTGAGCGTCTTAGATGTCGGTCTCTTCTTCATCTCACCGGCCAAGTACCCGTTTGGTAAATCTCCGTTTTTTAAACCTCAAATTCCTGAAACATGTTTCATAATTTCATTACTTTCTGTCTTCTTATGATTGTCAGGCAGGCACATACTGTCTGTTTGGCATATAATCTACGAATTATACTTTACATGTGGAATAAAAAAAATGGTAAATTTTTGTGACTGTCTTCTCTCATCTTGAAAAGCTCTTCTTCAGTTATAAGTTGGGATGAGACAAAGATAACAATCATTTTACTCATACAACAGACGAAATATGAAAACACTAACTGGCTACCTTACTAACTATTAGTAGTCCCAAAATTGATCAAACTCCCAAGTAGATCGCAGATTGAGCAGCAATAATTCCTATTTATCGAACATATAAATCGAAATCGGATCTGACAAGGCGTTAATGTGTAGCCCAATGCAATTTTAGCTACCCCACTTGGAACTTAAGTGAATTTCTTTGGTGTATGCTTATAGATAGTAACGTATTTCTGCTGTAGCAATCCAATCAATGGAGGGATTTAAAATGAGCTTTCAAATGAAATATGTTTGTTAGAAATGTGTTTTTATTTGTAAAATAACAATAACAAAAAGTAAATTTTAACGCGAGTATTTCCACCGAATAAGATCAGTAAAACACAACACAATAAAAAATGTGTGAGGTTACATACATTTTCTTCAGCACACTCGTTCATAAAAAAATATTAACAAAGGTTACAAAAACACACTAATCCTGTGTCGAGATGTCATAGTGTAGGTACTTAAGTCTCGATTAAATCACACTCTAATTATAAAACCCTTAAGAATATTAAAACAAAAAGCAAAACATCAACTAAATTCAATTAATACGAGTGCGATTCATTCAATTAGTTATCTAGATTTGAATGTAATCATGCCCTTCATTTGATTGATGGTCCAATCTTCTTCAATTTTCTACTAATTACGGCGTACGAATCAAATTGTATTTTACCTAATGTTTTAACATCCATTTGCTTGATGACAGTTGGTCATCATGATAGAGATTTTATAAATCTTTGCCTATTACTGCGTAGGGTTTTGCACTTGTATACTTACTTTCAATACTATTTTTTAAAATTACAAATTAAAATGAACCAATTAATTAAGGTCCTAGTTTTTGTTAGAGAAAAGTACCTACTTAGGTAGTGGGATTAAGTATTTTGATGCCGGTTTTGGACTCCACCACGCTCTCAACCTCAGATATGAATTATGAAATACATTGCCTAGCTACACAAATAAAATGATAGTCTAAAAAGTAATTATCATGTCCACACAATTCACTACGCGTAAGACCGTTCGGGTCTGCATTCATTATCGTTTCGCTTCCAATTTTTCCCGTTGTCACAGGGAGTTAATGAAAGAATTAGCTATCATTACAACTGATACGAGCCCTTAAAGGGATTCCGAATTAAGACGAAGTGCCTTCGCAACCTTTCCGATGGCAGGATCAATGTGGGGAGAGGTCGGCTTATCTGTGATTAGTTTTTTTAGAACGTGTAAAATGGTCTCGAGATACGTATTTGTCGATTTAGGTGGCATAATTTAAGAGAGTGAGGATGTGATTGAACATTTAACAGATTCTGGACCACTCATTATTTCTTTAAACTTTCATGGTCACTATCAGCACTTATTATTTCATTCATAAAAGCTCAGTCAAGCAACTATTCAAAAGATAATACAAGTTGTGATCTATTTTTAAATAGAGATTTCACAACGTCAAAGTTCAAACATAAACGTTGCATGAATGAGTAAAGCCCTTAACCCCGTTTTTGGACCGCTACAGTACTATCCACTATTTTGTGGCGTCACTCAAAGATAAGCAGACTTTCTTATATGAACATCGGCCAATGTTGTGTTTTACGATAAATTTTACTGGAAGTAGATACTTTACTCTTACATCGCTCAAACACTATAAATTGAGTTGAATAATAAAGTATTTTTTACAGTGTTGGGCGTTTTATTTTGAAGTAACTCAGGCATTTTTATTTCAGAATTTCCAAAAATCAATAAGCCCCTCTCAAAATTTCATACTTATTATTGAATTAACAAGCTCTACCTATGAAGCTGTAAGATCAAGCAATATGGGTATTCTCCATTACAAAGAAATATTTATACCTATACCTATCTACCCACGTAACATTTCCAATGCCGACGTATTAAGCGTGGCTTCGAACGACTCTAATGCATTAATTAAGCCGCCTGATCCCCGAAAATCTTCTCGAAACCTCTTTGTTTTAAATTAGTGCAGAATTCATTTTCTTTTTTAATTCGTCTTCCAAATTCAAATAAGATTTCTTTTTTTTATTACGCCGCATAAAAGGGTAGACTGGTCTTGCCATTCACGTTCACTTCGGAACGCTAATTCCTACTCGTACCCCGAGATACTGATTGGACGATATATTTAACAATGCTACCGACACGCTCTGCGAAAAAATACATCTTACGTACCTTTTTTCTCGCGCTGGGATTCCTTTATTTTCTTATTTTCTATTTGCCCCTGCTGCGAAAGGTAGGATGAAAGGGGGTGTAGTGCACGCGTTAATGACACTAATAACAATTAGTTGAAGGTTGTGTTTGGCTTGCAGTGTTTTTGGTGTTTAGGTATTGCGTTGTGAGGGTTTACAAGCATATTACGGGGCGGCCAGCCCATGGAGGGTCTTAACGGGAGGTCGTTTGCTGCGCTGCCAGCGCCTAAGATTAATGACATTACGCTAAGACAGTTTGTAGAGACAAACGTGACAAAAAACTGAGTTGTAATTAAGTACATGGAAAGATTCGATTTAATGACTTTTTATCTTCGTTTTCTTGTAATGGATTATTCATTTACCATGTTGGTTTTTGAAAAAATTGACGTAAATTTATTTGTGATTAACTCACTGGTTTGGTCAAACCAAGCTCTACATTGCCTTTTCAACTACTATACCTAACTGAATATAAAAAAAACGAGTTAATGTTTTTGTATGTTCCTTTTTCAGCAGCTTCGTAGGCATGCTATGTTCGACCTAAAAATATTCAATTTCTTAAAGGCGCCTTAAAATTCCTGGGGAAGGCGCGGTCCGGAGTCCAAACTCTGCGTCGACACTGGACATCATAAAATATTTAACACTCATATCTTTCGGCGGTCCAAATATTATCAGCTCGCCTATAAAACTGCGAACTCACGATAGAGTAGGACCGCAGCACACACTGGTAGGTAATCGAGTGAGATGCAAGATCAGTTATTGTACGATCTTTGGAAATTCGTTGGAAACGTTTGCTTTCTTTTCCATCGTTTTTATCGTGGTCGTTATATTTTGATAGAGCCGTTTGGTAGGATCGCCGGATATAACGTTTATGTTTTGGTTTCGTATATGTAAGTGGAGCGAGTTGTTTGTACATTCCCTTTCTGCTTATTGTTTAACTGGGCCATTGTGAGGAATATGTGTAGCATTTTCGTATTATTTATTTTTGGATCAATCCTTGCTTGAAAACCTAATGCTTAAAGTTTAATCAACTTTGTGATTTAACTACACTCTACTGATCATATAAATTTACTATACTACATCACATGGTTACATTGCTCTCATCCCAAAGTAACATCCTTGTGTTTTGGAAACTACAAAATCCAGGAAGCGGCTTAAAAAAAATTGTCATCGAATCCGCGAACCCTCGAATAGACTTCATTTATGTTTACCCATCTTTATACGAAGTCTTAAGTTTAGATATGAAAAACCGTAATGTTTGTAACATTACAAACGTTTATTATGACAAATAGTTTCTAAAATAAACTTGTTCAACATGCAGAACTTCACAAATATTGTTGTGAAGACCGCATTTTATCACGGAACTTAGGAAAAAGACGTAAATATGCTTACCTTAAAAGTTTGCAGTGATAAATACTCGGCAAGGCTCTCGAATATAAAACATTTCGTACAGTCGCGCTCAAAACCAAGTTAAGTTAAATGTAATGTTACATTTTTGTAGTTTGTATGACTTTCTAACTTCTAAAAGATAATTATTATCATCCCTGGTTGAATCATTTTAGGTCCATTCTTGGATGGGATAAAGTACCGATAGTAATTTTTTAAACGTCACTTACCAATTTTAGAAAATATCAGTATTACACAAAAAACATGGCCGTAGCACTTTTAAAACTATCATAACCCAATTCAATTGTTCTCAACAACATTTTTTTATTTACTGAAGGAACAATATGAGAGTGGCTATTTTCGATTTTTGCGTGTTTAAGTTTTCCATCTGACTTAGAAAGCGGTTTGAAAATGACTAGAGAATCTTTTAAAATAAAATTCCGCCTTAGAACTGAGAGCGAAGAAAAGCTGTTCAGTGTGAATGTACTAAAGGCATAATAAGTCAGAGACACCCTCTCATATGATACAGTGCTCGTAGCGCCCATATCTCGCCCTCGCTGCCCACCGAAACTTGACAAAACGCCAGATTGGTTATCTACATTATCCACTTATTTTGAAATCTAGTGAAGAAATTAAGATGAACAGAACAGAGACGATACTTCAGCTAGATTTTGTTTCATCTCGCGAACTACCTTGTTGAGCAATGATAACATCTTTGGTTTATTTCTAAGCTTTGCTTATCGCAGTTGAGTCTTACCAGCCAGTTCCATGTACCCATCACACCCAGCGTCTTTAGAACTTATTTTACTTGAACAATATAACCGCTCGATTTAAAACGTGCACATTCATTTTAATAACAAAAGCAACTTTTCATTCGTACACAATAGCTGTCCGCCACCAATAATCTCTTATAGACAAAATTATCGCCACCAGCAATATGAAAATGCGTGCCCGCGAATTCGCAATCATAAATTATACTTGTCCGCTTACCTCGGGTTAACCGGCTTTTATAAACTACCCGCGTAATTTATAACTATTACCGGGCGAAAACGATCACGTGATATCACTTTATAGCGTGTTCAGTCGGTAAATATGAAGGCGGTATGTAATATGTTACTTGTTTACATAAACGTTAAGTGTAGGGAAATTATTATTATGGGTGGAGAAGCGATTTTGCCGGCATGGTCGGGTTTGGTCACTTTGGTAATGGTGGTCTCTGAGTCACTAGGAATTTAAGGTAATGGTGTTGTAAATATTGTTGCGCAAAGTAACTACGCACTTATTATAGAAAATGGTGCCTTATCTCATGGACACAAAGGTGGTTGATCGTTTCATAAAATATTGAAAAAAACCTAATTGAAGTAGTGATTTCTTGAAACCAGGTTAAAAAAACAATTTTAATGTAAATTCCTTAATACTGTCCCATAAAAACAAAGCATTTGAGTGAAGTAGCTAAAAAGAAAAGCGTTCCAGTGAACATAACCCATTCTCACGACCATATTTCTTACATTATTGTTTCAAGAACGCCAGCAAAGTTTCCGTTCTTATTTTTTCTTTTAAAAAACCAGCGTTTCCTCGAACAAACTACATCTAAATTCGTTCCGCTCGACGACTCGTCTAACTAACCAAAACATAGTAAAAGAGTCGAAAACAGACTATCTTCACTACAACCGGGTACTTAATGTAATCGTGCTCAATATCCTTTGTTCACTTTCAGACTCATTAAAAAGGCGATGCAATTTAATGACTTGATAGTGTGCGTTAACCCTCGCTACGTTTGCAAATACGACTATTGTTGCCGAGGGAGTGTAAGCTCTAAGTTGTTTCCGATAAGTTTGAGTTTCGGTTGGGGATGTGGGGTGCCGTATTGGTATGTAGGGGTCGAAGATTAGTGGCACACGCCTACCCGCCGGAGCGCTGAGCGGGTGATGGTGCCCAAGAGTGTAGTTACAATTAGAGTGGTGCCCACAATGAAGTGATGCCCGCGTAATGTTGCCCCTTGTCTTTGTATGTTGATTGTGCACGAAAGAGGATGCGAGTATTTGCTTTCGAGCGCGAATGTACTTTTGAAGGTTCTTGATAAAATTGGTTAGGTCGTTGTTGTTGATAATTTGGACATTCTGTATTCAATAAAGGGTATAAAGGACGTGACTAACTGGGGAATTAAGTCTAGGGACAAGTTGGTTGACATGTGTTTGTCATGTCATTAAGAGTTGTAGGTTTGATAAAGATAATTTTGAGATCGTTTGAAGAAAATATGTAAGCATCCTACTATCGAAAATAATTAATGGGTGGACTAATGACTTGGTGTTAGTTCTATTCTTGGTTATTTAGTTAAGATTTGTTGCATAACGTTTGGAAAAGGGCAATTTTATATCGGGAAAATATACCAACATCTTATCTAAAAAGACGTCAAAGACTCGTCTTAGCTCTCATGATGTCCTAGAAACAAACCCACTATCTTTACCGCAATGGGCAGGACCTCTATCTATTGCGCCCACGGATCAGCCAGCCAGCCAGCTGAAATTCTGTCGCAAATGTACAACTTCTATCCTCCAAACTTTTCAAAATGATATCCTCCAACCTCAAGTATAATGTTCGTATTTTTATCTGGGTGCGGGGAGGCAAAGGCGCTTAGAACCGCGAGCGATCCGCCGACAGCGAGTAGGTATATTGTCAATTGGAAACTACTCGCACACGCCAAGCGCTTTTAGATTTGAAAGAGTACCGAATGCAGTACAAGTGAAGTTCTGACATGCTACAATTTACTAACCAGCTTAGCTACCTGAATTGTAGTTGCTTAAGAGTGCTTTACACCAACAATGTGCAAGACATTAGTACTACAGGAACAAAACCAGTAAATGTACAACCTAATTGTCTAAGAATCGTTAATGATAATATTGATGGATATTTTAGTTAAACCTTCTTCCATCGATAATCCGAGTACCCAGCCCACAGCAAATTAAGGGTAGTAGATAAGTTTATTTATTGTAGTTTGTGAACAGACAACTCTTGCCATTGTTCGTTACATATTTATGGTGGCTCGCCGAATAAGTCATCTAGTTCTTATCATATTGCATTAAAAAAGTTCCATTCTAAAAGATACATTAAATTAAAAAATTCAGAAGTATTCAGAATTCTTCTGTAAATTCAATGTTTACTGTTGCGAGGGCTATGAAAAGGCGAAGCTTTATCGCGTTGCCATAGCAACGGGACGCTGCGTCCGCAATACCCCCTCGGCACATCGAAAAAACTACCGCTCGCGTTTAGGACGAGTGATACCGGTATTTTATTCAGTTACCGGTTTGTTTTCAGCTTGAAAAAAAAATTGAATAAAATTTTTATTTGGTAAAATGTGCCTTAAACGACGTTGTCCTGATAGTAAACTATAGGCGGTATAAAAGGGCAGCTGAAACTTATTCTATAAATATTGACTAGATGAACCCAAATAACGAGGACATAATACGTATCCGAAACTTTAATTAAATAACCTTATAATTTATCAAATCTCTTTATTTATTTAATCGGTCGATTTAACAACAAATACAGATATTTAAGCGGTTAAATAATCTGATTGAGTTTCGTTGTGTATAGCATATGATAAGTTCGAGGAAACTCAGTATAATAAGAACGTATACGAAGTATATAGTATTGCCTTCACCGGTTTCTTTCTAAATGTGTTTTTTTTAAAGTTGCGGTACCTGATTAACGTATGCCCACCCCTAGACCAGAGCTACCACTCTATATTGAATATGTACTCGATACCCGAGCAAGTACTTCGGAATCAAGTGAAAGTTGTCAAGCATTGAGTTGAACATGTATTGAACTCGTGACCTTCGTGATAAACAACACATATCTTTTAAAACACAAACTAACTTTATGTAAACCTTTCAGTCGGTATGCTTTTAGAAATAGGCAGAATTTGTCTGTAAGTTCGGGAAAAAGCGATAATATTTGTTGTTGGTTTTTATATTTAAAACCATTCGTTACTTTCAGTCGCGATTGAATCTACAATGTCCTTGTTAGATACTTTATTCTGAGATCAAAATTGTATTGTATCAATAAGAAATATCAAAATAGAGAAAGATGAGTAGGGTACTCAAACTTCTAAACCAACAGAAATTGTGATCTGCCCAATATTTAGAAATAAACAAAACATCATTATTAACATTTCTATGTATTAGTTTTATAATAATAGAGATCGGTCAATTGTTAGGGGCTGTTTACACCGTCCAGCCTAGTGCGCAGTTAACTCTTGGAACGAACACGCTGAAATATTAACGCGCGCTATGGACCCGCGGAAAAACAAAGTCGAAAAACTGGCCCCGTTATGGGCCCGTCGCATGTAGCCAAAGATTAGCCGGATGTGGGTAGTGTGGACAAGTTAGTTTATGCCTTCGAGTAACAAAGATTAAAATATGTATGGTCGTGAATTCGGAAGAAACTTTTTTGTGGGTATACAAACTTGTTTTTGGTGAATGTGTTGAGATAGTGAAGCCTAGTCGGCTAGTAACAGACCGCTTTGAGGTCCGACCCTGAAACTTGCTGCATAAAGCGCAAGGAAAAAAAAGAAGGGAGAAGAAAAAGGAGAAAAAGAACCCAAAAACAGAAGATTTCGGTTAGCAGGACTCTTTTCAAGAAAACTTAAGTTGAGCAGTCGACGCTCACAGAAGGTTGCGATCACTGGCTGAACTGATTAGTCACGCGTTTTAAAAATTAAAAACTTTATTTTTGTATGGTCATTGTTATGGTTCTAACGTGTACATTATATAGTTCAAATGATACTATTTTTTGTATAATTCGATTTCCAACTAGTATGCTTAATTTCTGTTAGCCATGAAATTACTTATTAAATAAAAGGCTTGATTAAAAAAGAAGGCTTGAAAAAAAAAGCTATTGAAATATGATCACATTTTACACTATCTTAGTATCAAAGGTGCATCATTAAAAAACAAAGAAGGAAAAAACAAAGTTTCCAATCACTACATAGCAAAAAAATTAAAATCACCAAACCAAATCATGCGTCTTAAAACAACACATAGTCATTCTTCGCGCTTAATCTTTGTCGTCAGCATGTCGGTATTGAGTGGTGGCGGTGGGCGGCGTACGCGGGGGAGTCGATGCCGGCCCTGGGGACCGCCTCCCGAGGGAGACCGGCCCCGGGGAAAGGTTAAAAGGGAAAAGTTATAAGAGACCGCTTGTTGTCAGAGCCCGCGTTCTTCATTGCGCGTTCGATTTACGAATGTAGGTGCGCTCTTTTTCCGGGTTACGCAGTGTGAATACGGCTTTATGTTAATGAAATAAAATACTATTTTATTTAACGGGTAATTTCATCGCTAACCTTACGTATCACCTTATTAGGTATGGAAAAAAAGCTAAATAAAAAACTCAAAATAATGTTTGATAGAAATACTCGAAAATTCACATTTTACTTTGAAGCAACCTTAATCACATGATAAATATGATTTCTAGTCACAATAAAATCCAAAAACAGGAAAAATAACTGTTTTAGAATTATTTAAGCGATAGTTAATATACACTACTTCAATTTATTATAGAAAACATTCATACTATCTTACACTCTAATATGGTCACCTTTCATCTTTTTCTTGTTTGTTAAATGGAAGTAGGTGGAAAATGGAGTACTTCAAAAAACTAAAAACTAAAAGTTACTTTCGTTTTCTTTATAAATTAGTTCGCCATTTAAATAAATAAAAACCTCCTACTAAGACAAGAATATAAGATAAAACATTTTTACGTCATCGGATATCGGATGTAAATGAACATAGTACGCCGACAGGGGCGGGAGGGGGGAGAAAGGGGTTTAGTCTTGAAAGAGGGCAGCCCGACGCTACAGACTTAATGCCGAAGTGGTTTTTTCATGCTTGTAGTGCGGCACTGCGAGTTTAGTATGGTTTTATATCTTTGTGAAAAAAAAACATTTTACTAGCGTCAATCCTCGTATCAACAAACAATGCTTCAAGTTACTTTTGCATTACTCAGTCCAAAATGATTTAGCCTTTATATGCATTTAATTAAAGGCTTCAAGTGTTTCTTAATTTTTAAATGTATTTATCGGCTACCCATCGTTTGGTTGAGTCACTGTTTCATAAATTCAAAGTAAACAGACTAGTCACTTTTTATCATTAGTCTACTCGTATCTTTGCTTCTTAGGCCCTATACGCGTTGGAGCAATGGGTAAAATTAATTTTAGTACCAAAAGTTCAGTAACAAACATTTACGTAAAATCATTTTTGTGCTCCTTCCATACTAGCTGGCATAATGAGTATCAATATAATTAGGATGGCCACTCATCCTATTGCCCAACCTGCACACATGGATGCACATGGTATCGCTGATACTTACTGATCTGCTCCCTCTGAGCCACGGGCACCGAATATCGGATCATTCAATATTATTTACTCTGGTCAGTAGCGTGTTTTTGTCCCCATTGCCGTAAGGGCCGAAGCGAGGGTAGTTTTACGACACACGCTCCCATCCGCTACGCGATAGGTAAATGTGCTGCTCGTCTTATGGGGCCGGACTGATTCCACCGCTAAGGTCTTAGTTTTTACGGCTTTATTATGTAAGTGGAGTGAGCTGAGTGAGGGACAAGCTTTGTGATTCTTTGTTTACATTGAGAGTGTTGCGGTATTCTGAAAGATATAGTTTGGTATTTTGTAAGATCGCATGCTATCTTGACTGCTGTGAATAACATTGATGAAAAGTGTTCGTTAATTCAAAACGGACAAAGCTGCGAAGAAATCACTTAACATTAAAACACAATAAAGTTTATCCTCGCACTGATTTTGCTTTGTTTTATTATTCACAATTCGGATTATGTCAGAATATCACTTCCTCAGACCGCACACATGTTTTTAAACTACCTGGACCCGATCTAGAGCTTAAAAGAAACTTCTCGCTTACTCTTGTACCCTCCGGAACTTTCTGGAGATTGGTAGAAGTTTTGAGTACTGTACGAACACTTGTTTTTTTAAGCTTTTGCTGGAAATGCCAAAATGTCTGATTATTTGGTATCTACAAAAAGTCCGATATCGACATACCTACGGTGCCTACGTATCGGTAAAACAGTAACGGCCGAAATACGTATTATCACTTGATATTTAAGCTCAATTGTTTTTTTTATTACTCTTTCAAAGTGATTAATACAACCATGCCAAGTTATAGTTTTTTACTAAGTAACTTCAAAACCGTAAAAACCATGGCGGTGACCATAGATTTCACTTACCGCCCCAGGGTCGTAACTCCAGTGGCTTAGCGGAAAGAGGTATGCCGCTGGATAACGCACCTGTCGGTGACCCTTACGACGATATTAATGGTGAAGCTTAACCAGGGTCCCTTTATAACGTGCGGGGTTTACCTGACCACGTGGGGTATTGTTTTTCAATTATTATCAGAGAGAGTCTCGTATTTATTTACTTCAAATCCAGCAAGATGGTGGTCAAATCTGTCGCAGGCAAAAAAATATCCTTTCTGTTAGGGAAATAAATTTACACTTTTGTAGTTAATAAACTTTACCTTACGGTTATTTTTATCAAATGGCTGCCTAGTGAGGAAAAAATGCTTTAGCTACACAAGGTGCTCTACAAATACTCATGATTCTAAGACTGCACTGAACTGAACTGAACTGATAATTGTCAATTAGAGCCGTAAGAGAGCTTGTTTACGAGGTCTACTGTTGCAAAGCCGCCACCAAAAGCAGATGTTGTGGTTCATCCCTTGGAGCATACTTTCTTCAGTTCTAAAAATAAAACGCCCACTGAAGCTCAGATAGGTGTCGCTCTAACTCGCAATATTGTGACATAAGGTGTTTAACATAAATAATGCGGGAACAGATGTGCGGCGCCTGCGGCTCTACAAATACGTTCGCGCCGCGGGTCTAGCTTGCGCTCTTGATGCGTGTAGAGCGGTTATAACCGCTTCATTTTAGAAGGACGTTGCTTGTTTTTTTTAAAAACTAAACAATTTTGTTGACTAATTGTCTATTTTTAAAGATTTTTTTAACGTTGTTGCACTGCCTACTGTAAATGGACCTATGTGCCATTTCAATAACAAATGATTGAATATTTGATTGGGAATATTACCCCCCAATTCACAAACGTCAATCAACGCTAAGCACGCGTTCACGCTAATGCTGTCCCTTTAAGTTCTATTGACATTTCATGGGACAGCAAGAGCGTGAGCGCGTGCTTAGCGTTAATTGACGTTTGTGAATTCGGGGGTTACACAGAGAAAACCCTTAAGCTTGTCTCTAAAGCCAAGCTACCAAAAGTCCATACTGCCTAAAATTTGGTTTGGGCAAGAAATACTCATCATATATTCAATCGGTAATTCAATTTCCTGTAATAGTTTGAGGTTAGATTGAAAAAAAAAGACGTTCGGGAAGCGTTCCTGAATAATCAGATTGCAACCAATAAACGAACTTCACAACCAGAAAATTCTAGGTGTAATTTACGATTCGCACTCAAACAGCGCATCAATAAAATCATCAATCTATGAGTTCCTATTTTAGTATTTAACATTTTCATATGAGTTCCAATCAAAAGCACCCGAGTCGCAATAACGCGTAACGACCACTCTATCGACATCCCGGCTGTTGGCAGAGCAATATTCGGCGGCGGCATCGCCGCTGCCTCAGGCCATGTAAAATATTTCTGCTAAAGCATTCATCGTGATCGCCTGCCTGATCGTACTACACGTTACGCACAAACCAACTTACATACCCCTTCCAATAAACCTTACACTCAACGGTATAAAGACGAAAATCCACCAGCAAAAGAAAGGTAAAGTTGCAAAGCTCTGCTATTGTTGTAATCCGATATGCCGATAGTTGGCCCGATATCCTTCGTACTGGAAATTGTTTGATTTCGTTTTGACGTTCGATGAAAAATAAAATACGTATTCGTTTACAAATCTTGTGACATTTTATTACATTTTTCAATGTAGTTTTTGTGCAGTAGTTTATCGTAGGTACTATAAAATATCTAATAAATGTATGAACTTGTAAATCCATAATAAAATAGACAAAATACACATACCTAACAGTCACGTAATATTAAAACTATGATCTCGATCTATTTCGACAATAGGTAGATTCAACTCTAGACCTTAACTTAGCTATTACTGCTGTTTACTTCTGCACCAAGTTATTCAGCCGAAATCACACAAAACTTTATTTCTTAAAGTTGAAAACGATCCTAGTTGGTGTTGGTGGTTAACACAAAGACAAAAACTTAACGACTAACTGGAAGAGCGGAAAGTACAAATTAGAGAACACGAGAAACAAATTAGTTCTAACCGTTTGAAGTGGAACCAGATGCTGGGGCAAGGTTTGGGAGATCACGGGATCGCGTTGAGGTTCAAGTCAATGTTGACGGTCACCTAAGAGGTTAGCCGGTAAGAGTCAGTATAGGTACCTGTTACCTATTCTAGGAAGCGTTCGTTTCTTGAGTGTTTTATAATGTGAGCAGATTCTTGTCACAAACTGATCGTCATCGAATATGCAAAATGGGTGGAAACCCGGATAAAATACCAGACTTTGTGAATAAAAAAGGGTTCACACACATTGTTAAGTATTAAAAATAGACACAAATCATACACTTGTGAAAGTATAAGTTCGTTGTTTTGATTATTTTAATGTAATGAGAACAACCTCCAGCTTCCACATTTGACAAATGCTTCCAAAAAGTACAAATATGAGAAACAAAAAAAAGTGTAAAAAGGCTGCTGACTGTCGCAACAATCACAATGTTCGCACAGCTACAGGTGATTTTTATCTATTTACTCTGCAGTTTTTGTAGTTTTCAAATAATTGTTCTGTTCAAACAAATTAAATATTAAAGCCAAAAACTATAAATCGTATTGTAATAACCAAATATACCGCCAAGAAAAACGTTAACTATCTACATTAAAACAGTCCCTGCTAAAGGAAACAGTTCACCCCAGTGATTTATGTGTCCGCGTCATTTGTGCCGTATTAGGACTGTTCACACGACCGCAGAGACTTGCTGTTAATGCCCACTTGATATTCAACTATGAACCATTACGTATGAGCGCCTATGTTAGAATTTTTTACAGGCTCTGCAATTAAGTTTTAGGACCAAAATATCTTAAAACAGTGTTTCCCACTGCTGCGCGAAACAACCAGATCATCGCTACAATTGATGAGTACTGACTAAATTATCACCCTCAGCAGACGTGGGTTAGCAATCACGAGATTCGGCCATCTTTGGAAAAAGCTAGAACTTACACTTTGCCCTAGCAGGGCTTCGATTTTGTAGAAAAAATATTGGTTTTTCCCTTTACAATGCGGTTCAATTTGAGTTTTTGTTACAGATTTTTCCTCAAATTCTTCCTCAAATGCAACCAGAACTGTTTGAAAAATGCCGGCAATCCACGAGACATGAGAAGATTTCAAGTAAGTACCTATTTACAATACTACTATTTGTAACAGTTTAGCTTTAACTTTGTTTAGTGAAATAGATCAATTTATAACATTAAGTTGCCCTCAGAGCTTTACTGCTCGATTATTTTCTTTACAAGTTCAACAGACATTCATAAAGCAAAAAAAAATTTTTGTGCGTGTTTGATTTGATGACTACTTTCAAAGACACTGTCTGTTTGTCTCTTATAAGAAAATGGCCTAAACCGGAAAGCTGTCTGGAGAGATTGCTCTCTAGCTATACTACCGCCCAAATTGTACATTGTTATCTGTGATTCAAATTTTCTATTTGTTAGCCTTCCTAGTATTTCCTATGGTTCTAAACTAATTGCCATAAATAAAAGTTAAAAAAGCCCCGTTGCACTAGCCCCAGAGGTTGTAATGTGTCTCGCTGTCGACAGGTAAACGGTGGTTGTTTACCAGACGCGAGGAAAAATTGGCCCGCTCCTACACCGGTCTGTCTGTGTTGTCCTTGCCCTTTGGCCCAAGTCTTAAGCGAAGCGTATTTAAGGTCTTTCGACTTAGGAACTGCCAGTATAAGCAGCTATGTACCTTTGTTTTGGAGTTCTATGCAATGTGAGAACGCTGCTAAGTTAACAGTGTTCATTCGCTGTGGTTGACTGTACATTCATTTTTAAGGAACACTTAAACTTTAATTCTCGTTTTTTCTTCGTAACACGTAACATAAATGTCAGGAACTAGCCTGTAGCCTTTTTACTCAATAAACAAGTTAATAATCCTTACAAAACTAAACACAAGTACAATGAACGGTTACAGTTAAGCTTAAAAAAACTAGCAGATGTAGCAGAGATCAAGACTAAATTATCTTACTTACCATTAGGGAAAAAAAATGCATCGGTGCAAATATGTTTAATTATCTAATTTCTTCGTAAAGTTGTTTATATCTTTAGACCCCAAAGAGTGGTGTATCACCCTTAGCTGAAGGAAGGGTTGCGTTCACGACTGTTGAATATTTGAAGCGCCTCCAATTTGGGGAGGGATGAAATTAAATTTATTTATACGAGTTTATTTATTTACTTACGAACGATCTCTGCTTGTTCTTTTACTTTTCAACTCAATTATTTGGTTTGTTTCAAAGTTATTTTATACATCAGGTCCAGCAGAAAAGTCGAATGGTTAAATTTAGTATAATCGTCTGTTTTTTCCTATATGCAGAGCGATACGATAATATACTACCTAATCTGAAAGTTTCAAAATTATGTGGAGTAAAATTTTGAATCGGCTTCATACAGTCGTAAGTGATTCGCGAATTATTATTGTCAAAATAAATAAAGTATTCTATAAAATTCACAGAATCAACTCTGAAAATGAACATACTACTCTTGAGTGTTGTTGTTAACTGAAACACAGACTCTACAGATTTGTATCAATTAAAACGTGGTCAAAACTACACTTCCCACTTAAAACTCAACACCAAAGTGCCGTAACTCCTAATCCGAACTAATTAGTCTCAGCCCTGCCACAACTAACCATAAGGTGCAGTCACAGTCTACTTATGAGCACAAATTTGCCTCTGCCGCTGGCTAAGACATATTTGTCTTACGTGTCCTTTAACCAACTTTAACCAAACATGAAACTTATAACGCATATGTATAAGACCCATTTCTGTGTACATTAGAAATACTAGCAATATCTAAGTTTGTGTGCGTAGTTATGTCTATATTTGGGCTTTCTGTGTGTCATTGAATAATTCAGTGGTCGTTCCCCACCGTTTCAAGGGTAAGAATATATGGGCATAATATACACCTATGTATATTTATGGCCGTTGGAATCGAAATAATGCAGTCTCTTTATCGGTCTGAATAATATATTTTGTGTTATTTTGTGAATGCATTTTAGAGTGCACATTTACTACTTTGCCTTTAAAATGAGTTATTTGATACTAACTTCAGATTGTTGCTTTATGGATGTTTATGGTATCCAAGTCTTGGAATTTTCTTAAGAACAAACAAAACATCCACATTTTATGAAAGATTCTACTTTTTCATTTAAAGGTGACTTGCACACAGGATGTCTGTTGATTTCTCACAACTTATTTTTTTTGGACACAGTTGAGTTAATTTTTAACTGTCATCATCACATGGTCTGCTGGACTATGTTATATCTCTATTGTTTTCTTTTCTGTAATTTCTCTATTGTTTTTCGAAAACTGAAACTATTTAATATTTTGCCGTTGAATTAGTTATAGCGGTTCTAAACTCTAAATTAGATTAAATAAATATACTCCTATTTAAAGCGTAAAAAAATCATCACCATCTATTTGATTGATATTATTATTTATTCGAAGATATTTATTTGTTAGGCCCTACTACTGAATGGCCAATATTTTACCTGATCAAATTCTTCAAAACGCAAACCTTTGTCACAACCGGCTTATTGCCAAAGCCACTCCCAACTACAGTCTGCCGAAAAAACCTATCAATCCGATACCTTTCGGCCACCCACGCCTCACACACACAATGCACGTCTCACACACGCACTGCACTTCCTTGCATACCTATTGGGTCGAGACAGAAGCTCCTCCTCCCTGGGGACTCTCCCTTTCGCGTACCGCGCTTGTTTTCCAAGTAACGATTGTAGCGCGGGCTTTATTTTTGCCGACTGTACTAGCCTGATCTTGAACTTTGGGAATTTAGTAGACGTGCTTTTGTTTATTTTCAGACGTGTGAGGGGAGGTGTTTGTATTTGTCTAAATGAGAGGTGAAAAATTAGAATCTTGTAGAGAACTTTGTATTCCAAAGATAATTCAGAGAGACCTACCCAATTATATGTTAATACCTACTCGTTGTTGCGTTGATGAGGCTTTACCCTCTTCTTCTTTCTACATGACATCTTGTTACGTCAAAACAATAAATAATCGTGTAACAGTTTTTAGCTGTGTTTATTATTCGTATTTTCAGAAAGCAGTTACAGACAATTCAGGCTGGAATTAATCTGCCTTTCTATTGCAGGTGGTAATATCAACGCAAGTGATGGTGGACGGCCCTCTCCTCGCGATATCTGACAACATGTTTGTGCACAACAACAGCAAGCACGGCCGGCGCGCCAAACGGCTCGACCCCACTGAAGGTATTGACGCCGCGCCCGAGACTACTTGTACGTTTTTGTTTTTTTTCCTTTTGGTTTTTAAGTTTTATTTTAAAAGATGTTTTAATCATTATTTGACTCAATATAACGTTTGACTGAAGTTTTACGTTGAAAAGATTTTGTTATTTTTTAATGTGTTTTTTTACATCTGGAACATTAGTAAGTACGACAGATGGAAACGCGCGAGGAGCTAGGTTTATTATACAATATTGTTTCGCTCTTCGAATTCTATTACAAGCATAAAACACGCGATTGTATAAACTCTGCGAGATAGCTGTTTTAAGCACATTTTCAAGGTTTAGAAAACCCTAACAAGCACACTGCAACGCTTCCACGGCGTATCACCACCCAAACTGCGTGGCAAGTCGGGCGTTATAAATAAGTAGGCAGTCAATCGGCGACAAATGCGCAAAAGTCATAATATAACGGCTGAAAACGTCGTTTGTATGCACGGAATCACTGTAGACATTTCGCAGGAACTTCTGTAGATGGGCGGAGGGGGGCATAGGGTGTTGAAGCGGGCATGAACCGGTACCGGATAATTTACTGAAGAATTATGCCTTGTACAAAAAGTTGAAACAACTGTTTTGAGGTCGTGACTCATTTTTTTAAGTCACTATTGTAAAATAGAGGGGGTTAGGCCCGAAAAGCCTGACGACTTCTATTTTACAATAGTGACTCTATTTTCCTAACAAAGAAAGTCAGATAGATTGTGAATTACGTAACGTATATAATGATAATATCAAATCCATATCAATCTAGTTCAACACGTCAAAATATGGTCACATAAAACGCTGGTCCATAAAACGCTACTCTATTGTTTTTTTCAACTAATTCATAATGGAGTATTTAGTTCACAGCAAGAACAGTTGAACAAGTTTACAAAATACAATTGCCTGTAGAACGTTGTCACTCGACGCGTTCGGCTAGACGCGTGAAATCAGAAATTACACAGTGCGAACCGCGGAAGGCATTCGTACGACGCCCTCCGACAAGATGCTATACTTTGTGGCTGTATTTAATTGTTTCCTATATTAAACATGCTACATGGAGAAAAAGAACTGAATCACTTAGACGATTCCCATCGTAATAATTGGTGTTTTTGCTAACCCTGCTCCTTCAGAAACCTTTATACCGCCAGTAGTGAATCGCAGTATCTATACTTTACAAACAAGAACAAAAGAAAAAGGTGTTTGTAAAATAAACTTAAAAGTTTGATTTCATAAATCAAGGAATTGACATGAACATTTTGTCAGTGAATTAGATACCAACTTATGTGGCGAGAGATTTTTTACCGTATTCAAATATTGTGAAAATTTCTTTTAAAAAAACGTACCAACACTAGTTACCAAAGAACGTTAAATCAAAACTTGTAGTCAAGGGGGAACAGAAAAATTAATATTATATCCAGTCAAATTAAAAAAGAACCTCGAACGTAATCTCCTTTCGTCCCCTTAAATTCACTTTCTCTTCTCGTCTTTATTACCGAGCCGTTTTGTTCGCGAGATTTCAGTCCCCCTTTGTGCGACGCGTGTCCCCCTACAACCTTCTTGCATCAGTGGCACCGACAACGTCATAACAACCGTAAAACTCCAATCCGACTTCAACTTTATGTAACTACATTAAAATTCATTTTCAATTATCACCACGCGTCACTTCGCACCTTGTTCGTTGTGTGCTATTGCAATTGTCCTTTTTCCCGAGCAGTCAAAGATAAATGTTCAAGTGGGACAGAACGAGTTTTAGTAGTTTGGCGTTTATTCAACTTTTAAGTTGCCGGGCATACACTGAGGCTTTACTTGCGAGGGACTTTTCTAGAGCATCGCCATTTTTAGCTGTAGGGTCTATTTATACGTTTGCGGATCTAGTTGGACTTGTCACGTCCATGTTTTAAGATTCAGTCTATTACGTAAAAACCTGTTAAGTCTATAACTAATGGTTTTACATCAATCTGCGGAAAACGGATCTCCTTCTTTCTTTTTCAATTTTTTATCTATCATTTAGTAACATTTTGTTTTTTATATCTTATGAGCATTCTTGTCCTTGTTTACAACTACGGTTTTTTATTATTTTTAGGTTTTTAAGGCCAAGCTTTTTAAAATAAAATGTATTGTTAACTGAATCAGCATACAAAATAATACTTACAAATTCTATTTAGGTAAGCTGCCATGGACTTTCGCAGGTGATTTATTGTACTTTGCTATAGCACGTTATTTAGGATATTAGGATTGAGGGCAGAAGCTTCAGCATCGATCAAAAACGAAAATAAACTAATGAAAACAAACGATCTTACAGCTGCAGAGAAATTAACAATACATTTGGTTACCAGCGACTTTTTTCTTTCCTACAGCGGGTCTGTACCCTCCGCTGCCAGTGGCGACGCCGTGCATCAAGGCTATTTCTCCCAGTGAAGGGTGGACGTCTGGTGGGTCCACGGTGATCATAGTAGGGGACAACTTCTTTGATGGCTTGCAAGTCGTCTTTGGAACCATGCTAGTTTGGAGTGAGGTGAGTTACTTAAAAATACAGTGAAGCTATAGAATATGTAAAATGTTCTCGTAACAGAATCTCTTCAAAATTAAGCATTGTCACAAATAGTGATTAAGATTTTTGACACATTATTGAGTTACAGAGTTACAAACAAAAGGTCAATGGTACAGACTTTTAAAATCGTATCACCCTTTTTGCCAACGCACTTAAGGTCTTAAGGTTAATGAATAAATAAATATAATTTACACATTAAAACCAGTATGCTAGAAGCAAGTAATTAACAGTTGATGGTCAATTTTACATTCAGTAGCACTTTCTTTGCCCCCAGCTAATAACATCCCACGCGATAAGGGTGCAAACCCCGCCCCGGCACATACCTGGAGTGGTGGAGGTGACGCTCTCCTACAAGAGCAAGCAGTTCTGCAAGGGAGCTCCGGGGAGATTCGTTTATGTTTGTGAGTATGCTATTACTTTTAGATCGTTCTCACCTCAATCTATTATCCAGTTGTTTCAAATCAGTACTTCATCTTATACGTGCCGCCAACACTGTCTTCAAACTACTCAAAACCATCTTATCCTTGCTTAATTATTTTCCAGTGAGATTCCACTCCATCTTTTTGAATTTCACATTAAACAAGGCATCTTGTCCTTTTACCACTCTGACAGCCATAATAAATTCTCATTAGATAATATTGTAATTTGTATGTGGCTTGATATCACTACATAGTATAAAACAAAGTCCTTTTTTTCTGTCCCTATATCCTTAAATCTTCAAATTATATGTATGCTTAAATCTTCAAAACTACGCATCGGATTTTAATGCGGTCTCTTTTTATAGATAGAGTGATTGAAGAGTAAGGTTTATATGTATAATAACATCTCATTGCACCCGTGCGAAGAAGGGGTGGGTCGCTAGTCATTTGATAAAACAGTAACTTACTTTGACCGTAATCCAACTATATTCAGACTTACAAAATAATTGTACCAGTTCATTAATTCCGAATGAAAATCGAACAAAGCAAAAGAAATATTTAAAATACCAAAAAAGAATAAAGTATAACAAGAATCTCATTACGTCGACGGGGACTTTTTCCGTCTCAATCTGTAATTTGGAACTCGGATAGGCAATCTTGTACGATCCATCAATTAGGCGTTTCGTTAGTGGGCAACTAATGATTGATTTTGTTTTTGTGTGTTCGCATAGCAGCTCTGAACGAGCCCACGATAGATTACGGCTTTCAGAGGCTACAGAAACTGATTCCGAGGCATCCTGGCGACCCAGAAAAGTTACCTAAGGTAAATATTACAAAGTTTGTAATTAGCTGTGTTATTCAGTCTGTTTTGATATTGTGAGTACACTCATATTCTGTTTGTACAACATGTTCGTGTGGATTAGTTTCGACTGCCCAAAGTGATTTTTTAGTGAAGATAGGATATCTTTTTTTATTTCGAAAAACAGGACATGACAGCTAGTAGATATTTAAACGATAGAACATCCACAAATTAGACGGTCTTATTGCTACAAGAAATGTTCAGGATTTTCTTCCGAACAAACTTCTAGGTGAACTTTATAGGTAGCATAACTTAGTGGATAGCCAAATTTCAACTTAGCCAGTTTGAGAGTATGTCAAACTGTTAAAAAAGCTTTCTGCGGTAACTAGGTATACCTGACTACCTACCTACCAGCAAAACTGACTTTTAGACCGGTCATTAAAACAGATTCCAATATGACCGGTTATTTTTCAAATAGAAAATATAATGATTAAAGTACTTTTTTGAAGCTGGTTAAAAAGTACCAATTTGTGTGGCACCAGGAAATCATACTGAAAAGAGCGGCAGACCTAGCCGAGGCGCTGTACTCGATGCCGCGGAACAACCAGCTCGGGCTGAGCGCGCCCCGCTCGCCGCCCGCCAGCATGCCCTTCAACTCCTACACGGGGCAGCTCGCCGTTAGCGTGCAGGATACGGCCGCCTCGCAGTGGACCGAAGGTGGGTACACCTAAAACCCTTGCAACACACAGAACACACACACAAACTTAGTAATTTACAGATATGCAATACATTTTAGTGCTTATATGTACAATTTCGGCGGTTTTATTGCTCAAAGCAATATCTTTCGGACAGACGCTTCCAATCAAGTTCATTTGGGTTTAGTTTCAACACATAATTTGTTGCTAGGATTTGTAATTTAAAGTATGTAATGTTTCAGAAACTAACGTGTATTAGATTCGTAATGTTTATAGAAAAGTAGAATGGCTTACTCATAATGTTTTACAAGAAGCGAGCTAACTAGGTATGTTTAAAATATTAAAGAAAGAAAAGGGTATTCATATTTTGAACTAGGTACCAACGCGTTATAAATAACAGCGATAACTGAAGCATGTAGAAACCACACCCATTTCCCCAAAACCATAACCAAATCCTAACGTTGATTTCGTGTTGACCCCAGGCTTTTTCTTTTAGAGGAGTACGCGCGCAGCGGCGGCTCGGTCTCGCCGCGCTACTGCTCCGCCGCGTCCACGCCGCACGCGCCCGCCGCCGCCGCCTACCCCCCGCACCCGCAGCACTACCCCGCGCCGCCGACCTCGCTCTTCAACTCTAGCTCGCGTGAGTGATAGCACTAGTAGAGGAGCAGCTACTGCTCCGCGCCGCCTACCCCCCGTACCCGCAGCACTACCCCGCGCCGCCGACCTCGCTCTTCAACTCTAGCTCGCGTGAGTGATAGCACTAGTAGAGGAGCAGCTACTGCTCCGCGCCGCCTACCCCCCGCACCCGCAGCACTACCCCGCGCCGCCGACCTCGCTCTTCAACTCTAGCTCGCGTGAGTGATAGCACTAGTAGAGGAGCAGCTACTGCTCCGCGCCGCCTACCCCCCGTACCCGCAGCACTACCCCGCGCCGCCGACCTCGCTCTTCAACTCTAGCTCGCGTGAGTGATAGCACTAGTAGAGGAGCAGCTACTGCTCCGCGCCGCCTACCCCCCGCACCCGCAGCACTACCCCGCGCCGCCGACCTCGCTCTTCAACTCTAGCTCGCGTGAGTGATAGCACTAGTAGAGGAGCAGCTACTGCTCCGCGCCGCCTACCCCCCGCACCCGCAGCACTACCCCGCGCCGCCGACCTCGCTCTTCAACTCTAGCTCGCGTGAGTGTTAGCACTAGTAGAGGAGCAGCTACTGCTCCGCGCCGCCTACCCCCCGCACCCGCAGCACTACCCCGCGCCGCCGACCTCGCTCTTCAACTCTAGCTCGCGTGAGTGATAGCACTAGTAGAGGAGCAGCTACTGCTCCGCGCCGCCTACCCCCCGCACCCGCAGCACTACCCCGCGCCGCCGACCTCGCTCTTCAACTCTAGCTCGCGTGAGTGATAGCACTAGTAGAGGAGCAGCTACTGCTCCGCGCCGCCTACCCCCCGCACCCGCAGCACTACCCCGCGCCGCCGACCTCGCTCTTCAACTCTAGCTCGCGTGAGTGATAGCACTAGTAGAGGAGCAGCTACTGCTCCGCGCCGCCTACCCCCCGCACCCGCAGCACTACCCCGCGCCGCCGACCTCGCTCTTCAACTCTAGCTCGCGTGAGTGATAGCACTAGTAGAGGAGCAGCTACTGCTCCGCGCCGCCTACCCCCCGCACCCGCAGCACTACCCCGCGCCGCCGACCTCGCTCTTCAACTCCACCTCGCGTGAGTGATAGCACTAGTAGAGGAGCAGCTACTGCTCCGCGCCGCCTACCCCCCGCACCCGCAGCACTACCCCGCGCCGCCGACCTCGCTCTTCAACTCTAGCTCGCGTGAGTGATAGCACTAGTAGAGGAGCAGCTACTGCTCCGCGCCGCCTACCCCCCGCACCCGCAGCACTACCCCGCGCCGCCGACCTCGCTCTTCAACTCTAGCTCGCGTGAGTGTTAGCCACTAGTAGAGCCTCAAGTGTCGGAGACATACGAGCTGGCAGGCGCGTTATCGCCGAATCTTACTAAAATGACGGTAGATCGTTGCGCGTCATTATTTGGCACCAAAATGGCCCAAATGCTACGTAATGCCAAAATGCTTCGATAATTATACTAGGCCTAATTTTTCCGCTTGGAACTGTTCCAATTTCCTGATGAGCTGAATCAGCTCCTCCGACACTCCAAGGGGTAGAGGAGTAGGTTCGGTGTCGCTGCTACCCCTCACCCACAGCAACTGCCTCGTGCCCCCTGACCTCATTCTGCAACTCCAGCTAGCATGAGTGTTAGCCATAGCTACTATGAGTAGTAGAGGAGTAGGCGCGGTGTCGCTGCGCTACTACTCCGAAGAGTTCTTCATTTTATTGATATTTGAGAAATATAGTAGTTACATTACAGATCTTATCAAATAACTAAAAGATTGAAATTTCCCTGGTGAAAAAGAATTAGGGGCTCATTTTAACATTACTCACAATGATCATAGTTTAATTGGACCATGACACCTCTTAATAATTTTTGTTTCGAAAAAGCACATTTAAAGCATAGTCTAGATATTAAACAACTTAAATTGGCACCAGTCAATTACCATTTTATTAAAAACACAACATAAACGAATCCTTCATCGACATCGTTATTGAACTCAAGCTCGCACACACTAGGTACTTTATATGCTATGGAACTAAAGTCAGTTTTATGGTAGTTTTTCCCCAATTGACAGGTTCTAGCAACGTATCTTTTTTACACTCCTCAGGTTCGCATTACTATTCCTGCAATATCCTGTCAAAAACTAGTGGGGTCTTATTTCAAAATGTAGTAGCTATGTGATTTTCTTATCGTAATATTTTGAAATATTTCAGTTTACACAGTTTATTAAATCAGATTCTTAAAACCAAGGTTTGAGTTACTGTAAGAATGGAGACTGTTTTCTTTGTGTAATATTACTGAAATAATGAACAGAGTAAAACTGCATCAACATAACGTTTCGCAATGGCGCACATTCAGCTCCAATCTTACAACTACTACAACTAAAACAAACAAGATTTCACATTTCCAACGCTTTCTCCTCGCACTATGTTTGTTTACGTCGCTTTGTGTTAACCCCTGTTTCTCTTCCATCCAGTGTCCCTTGGCCCGTATCATCCAGCGAACATGAATGGACATTTGCCATCTGACCATCACTATAACGCGTATAACACGAAAGATAGCGGACATTACAGTGAAAGAAATGGGAATTCTAAGGCGGCTGACTATCCGGCAAACACTCATGCAAAATGCACGGACGATGTGAAAGGGCCTCACAGTAGAGAGAGTAAACTGAGGAGCGCTTTTGCCGTCGTTCGGCACAGCCCGCCGCGGCAGAATGCTCACCACCATCAAAACTGGCAGCATCTCGCCGTACAGTGTTAGTAGTTTTGGTTTATTTTTGTGCAACGCTAAACACTCCTTACTTCCACTCAACCTCAACCTTATCTCTAAAAGTTAAGGCTACTTTTTGACAGTCACTGAATTAAGTGTTTTCATAAAATCACTTTAAACTGGAATCGCTTTTGTAGCTCATGTTACCTTTTGTGGATTTGGTCACGTCTTGTTTTTGTTGTAGTTAGCACCTTCACAATCCCATTTTTTTCTATTTATATTTTGGAACCATCCTTGATCCTTGCTTGTGTGTATCCCTTGCATGTAAATGCACTAATTAGGTACACAATACGAAATTAACCACGAGATGTTTTTTTTAATAAATACTACATACTTATGTGACACTTTTTTAAAACAGTTCGTTTGTTCACAGGAATGGGCGGACTCGTATCATCTCCATTCTCCGTTAACCCGTTCTCACTACCGACGTGCAGCGCTCAGCAATACGCGCAGACAGCGCCTCTAGCGTCCAAGTAGCCACAACTGTGTGGTCTAGGTTAGTTACCACACTTACCAAAGTTCTTTTAAAACAGTGCTAAGAGAAATAAGGACAACATGAAAAGATTTTAAGGTATCGCTTTTGTAGGGAAATTTTGACTGAAGATTCTGAATGCGGCGTTATTTAATCATTTTAAAGTGTTTTTTTGTATTACTGTTTTTAATTTTCTGTTATTACTTTTATTAAACTTAAACAAGGTATTCTAAGCCAAAACAGCATAGTTTTATAGTTTTTGTTACAACTGGGTTTTTTTGCAAAATAGTTACCAGCTTTTATTACTGACTGTACTATGTTTAAGGCGGTAAGTTAGTGAAGCTGCGGGGTTATATTTAAATGTAAATAGACTTGTAATTTTGTTGTAAATAATAGTTAATTATTACTTCTCATAGATATGTTGCTAGATTTGAGTAGATGTAGATTTTTATAAAGTACACGCTCAATCACCTTATTATAATTTTTGAAAACCATGCGCCGGGAGCTTAAAGTGTATAAATGTATAAAGTTTTCCGAAATAATGTTTGATGTTAATTTTATCATCCGTAATTGTAATTTTTGTTTCTGTAAAATCTGTGATATATTTATTGTAAGTAACGTTGTAAATTATACTGTAACGTGTACATTTTTGAATTCCTAATTTGGGTTTAGGAGCTGCCTAGCTTCTGTAAAATCCCCTCATTTGGGTAATATTTGTAGCAATTGGGTAAGGTTTGGTCTAAATTCAAGCGTCATTTCAATTCACCGGGAATCAAAGGCACTGGCGAATGAGTGACACATTTTTATTAAGGCCTGTTGTACTTTTTCATCGTGCAATACAGAAAACAATAAATAAATATGAAAAACTTGATGATGCTGATTCTGTGAAGTTTCCATGCAAAAATGGACTCTTTAAAAAAAATGGCCTTGGTTTCCCTAAACTAACTGTATTTTGACTCATGTTTGACTAGCACATTGAGGGTCTGCATCCTGCAACATTTGTCTCACAAATAACGTCAACAGTTGAATAAATTGTAGCCCAACGGTACAAATGTTGCCTAAATAGATCGGCATATTCTAAGGCTTATCCGCCATCGAATGTACGACGACCATATCTCGTAACAAAACATATCTGTATTTATTAATAAAAGTTTGCGAATAAGAATACAACGAAAAAATATCTAACTTCAATACGAAGGCAGGTGTATACGAAAATAAATATATCCCGTTCACATTGCTCGGATTTTGAAGGAAACCGTATTTTGTGGTATATCCTGTTTGAATATGGAACATGTAGTTATGTATTATTTAACGCAATTGTGTATCAAATAAGAAATGTAAATTGTAATCTTTCATGAGACGAACTATCACGAAATACGAGATTAAAATTACGTAAATAATTATTTGTTCGTTTTATTTCTGGTAGAGATAGCATGATATCTACTTTAACTTCTATGGGGATGTTCTCAAATTATAGTTATTATAGAACAAATTAAGTAAGTATTGAAGAAAGCACAGGATGGTGTGTGGACGGATGTGGTTTCTCCGTGCCCCGTCAGTGAAGAGGCGAGTATTCATGTATGATTATTTACTTAATTTACTTACTAAGACAATACATAGTTTTTACCATGGCGTTTTCTGACTAGTGCCACTTGTGTCTACAGCAATTAATTAGATACCTAAAACTCAAACCATGTCATTGTAGACGTCTCCTCGTATTACGTATTTTGATTCCTCAAATCTGAGAATACAAAATATTCTAGCTAGAAGCAAACAATGTCTTCCAGTTGACTACTGCTTAAGCATAACGAGAGACATGCACTACTACACTTCCAGCCCACTGCTCATTGCAACTACCAAACGTAAACTAGCCATTAATTTAACACCCTAAAAAGAGAATCGAATCACCCTAATTAATTTGAGTAGTACACAAAAGTGCTCCGAAATGCATTTTGGCTATTCTGATGCTAATTCCAGTAACACGATCCCCATTCTTTAGCCATACAATTAGAGGCACAGATAAACCCATGCATTATCTAGTCAGGGGCAACAATGGAAAATATTACCCTTGGACTTGAACAAAAATTGTTAGTATAATATTTCAAGTGGGGTGCTAAAGGGACCATGTGTGATGTCAAAATGGTTCAAACCGTTTTCTTTGTGATTCTACTGTGATCGATGGAGTGGTCTTGTGCTTGTGTTATTTTGTCAGTTAGATATTTTGTTTTGAGTTACTTCTTCTATTCGCCTAGACTGATAAGAATTTCAAAATGCAGTTGCAAATTGGTTTTCAAAAGTTGATTTTTACCAAGTTGGTATCCTCCTCACTACTCATTAACGTTACTTAATGTTTTGCTTTTCTTCCTGGGATGAGTTTCCATGAACAAATAATTGACATAAATAGATACTACTTACTGGTGCTCGTTTGTAAAAGTGATTTAGACAAGCTGCTATAACGAAGCAAGCCTATATGAAAAAAATACAATGACCATAGTTGATTACAAATAGCATTTTACGTAAATTGAAATTCAATCTCGTAAGACTGAGTACACACTGTACTTATTTGTCTAACTAGATTACGCCACAATGGATTATATGAACATTTTGTCGCTGCCGCTCCCGTGTCGCGCACGTGCCATACATGTCATGACATTTCTCCGCCTTACTTGTCACTAAGGAGTTACGGCTCAGCATTTTGACATTTTATTTCTTCTTTTAAGTATTACCAACCCAGAGTTTATGATTAAAATTTGGGTAATTTTTGCACATAAGTAGTTGTCTGAAAATCTGACTCCATACTGAGTAAAGCTGCTTCTTGCAATTTCACCCATTAATATACTTATCTTGAAATATGTTTGTGATTAAAAAAATATCTAGCATAGAATCATTAAGTATACACAATTATTTTATCCGGCATACCTAGTACCAATGGGTACTAGGTATGCCTAAGCAATGGCTTAGCACGCTGGATTACTTTTTACTAACTGACCCAGTCAAATAATCGTGAAATCCTAATACTTATTATACTTTGCCGATCCTCAACGTCAGAGAGTCTCTGCAGAAAAATTCCGCCAGAAACAGCTATCAAACCCAACCAAAAAAGCATTTCATACGTATTTCAACGTTCTTAATGCACTTAAAATTAAAACAAAAACAATATCCGATTTCATATCAAATATCAAAGGGGCAGTGACGTTTTTATTTATCTACATACATTTGTCCTTTGTGATAAACAAGTTTAGCGGACAAATCGGGTGGCTTGTCAATCTGTCGCGTGGCAGCGGTGGCGCGTGGCTCTCGCGTGGCGCATTAAGGAATTAGCCTCCGATGTGCACGCAGCCTTACATCGTGGGGGCTTGTTGCTAATTATGATTGGTTTAAGATCTGCCCTTTGGTAATGATGTTGGTCACGTAATTTGTATCAAATAACCACTAGCGATGTTTGGTTGATTTCAATTTTATCACAAATTAATGTGATTAAGATGTGTACTAGATCTTAATCACATTAATTCGTGATGAAATTGGGAAATAAAAATGTGTATACAGTGTTTTTCCGGAGAGATACTAAATCTTTGATGATGAGAAAGCTGTCACAGTACTTACAGTCTAAAAAAACACTAAGAATTATTTTGCACAAAATTGGTTACAAAACAATAACCAGATTCAGTAAATTTTATTCATTAACATAATAATATCATTATCACAGTATTTGGTATCATTATTTGACAGGCTTGTTGACTCGACAGACATGAGTCGTGGGTTCGTCCTCCGCCCAGAGTAAATATTCTCGTGACGAACATCTGAGTATGCTTTTTGGCCGGTGTGTAAGTTATCTATCTGTTTAGAATAATTTCAGTAAGTAAAATAATAAAGAGTCCAGGTGGCCCTGTTATTATTAAGCAACATTAATATGGAAAAATATTTTTGCTAATATTTTTACAAATGCCCATTTTTTTTTAAGTTCATATCACCCCTCGACGTAACATTGCATTCTTCGTAGCATCTTCGTAGCACGTAGCAACACTAACTCAACAAGTGCCCAAAAACTTGAATTAAAACGCTGAAGATTCGCGAAAATAAAAAAGGTGAAACGCATAAGACCTTCGGGCGGTGGGTGGAGGGGGGAGGGGGAACCGACAATAGGTGTACAGATAACTTTCCTTCCATAGAGTCAATACCGACCCTAGGGAGTTTTACCCTCGAGGCCCGGTCGCTTGGGAAAACTAGACCCAACAATATAGAAAGGGACGGAGTTATGGGGTCGTCGCGAGCGGAAAGAGTGCATCAGATTGTACTTATGTATTAATAATATATAGAGGAAAAATGCTGAGGACGTGAGCAGAGTGATATGTTGCGACTGTTAGCCAGAGAGGGATGGATGACATCAATTTGTCGTGTCGTGATGGGGTTTTATTTTGTTTCTAGTTTTGGAGATTTTTTGCATTTGAATTGTGAATTGGTCACTTAAATAAGAATGTGGCTTTCAATGGCATTTATTTCAGGGTGCCTCTTTTATTTTCAGCCTAAGTTCGATTTTGCGACAAAACATCGGAAGAGATTGGTGGTTAAGAAGTTTAACCGGTGAGTTTGAGCTTCCAATATTTAAGCTATTTTGACCACCATGCAGATAATACTTAAAAATTTGAGTATGATTATAAGATATTTTAGGTATATTATGCATTTTGAAACGTCTTTAATTAGTTTCTGTTACCTCTGGTAAAGTGAATGCTGCCAACAAAGCTGAAAAAAAACTAAGCAAAATCTCGCTCAGGTTTGCTGGAACACTCAAGCTGTAACAAAGCAACAAAGCTGGAATGCTGATTTTAAACGGAAGTCTTGTTATAGCTAAGTAGTGGGAGAGAGTTAATTTGAGCCTTCTTTAACTCCATGGTATATTAGACACTTTGAATGAAACTAGCAAAATCCAGTGATTGTCTTATTTTTTTCCCAATCTAAAGATATTGTAAGCTACCACGATATAAACCAAACTTCAAAATAACTTATTACGGGATTGAAATAACTTCGCTAAACCTGTTAGAGCGTTATCGCTTGTGATCTGTGCGTGTCAACGGCGGAGGCGTTGAGCGAAATTGAGTGAAAGTCGAGTTAAAGTATTAAAAGTTTTCAGCTAGCGATCTTTGCTCGAGCAGCGAGACGACGCCGGCTAGGGAGGCGCGCGGGTGACGAAGCGCTATCGACATCGATATTTTTTCACAGAAATTGTCGATGGACGACAGGTTTTTGAAATTTTTAGTATCTGTGGGCCTGTTAATCTGATCAATTCTCAGCTTAGCATTTGCTTGGGAAGCAAAACTAAAACCTAGAATCACTAAAATATTTTAGAGGTGTTGCACCTTTTTCAAGTTTAATCGTTGAAATTCGTATTCAAATTTGTCTGATGACAACATAAAACACAAACAACCTGAATGATCGCAGCAGACTCGACCCTAAGCGCGTTGAGTTTAAATTCTCTTGAAGAAATGTGGGCTTCTGAATCTGGTTAAAGAAACCATGACGGTAACAATCAGTTTATCTCTGACTAGCCCACCTAGAACATGCGAATGTAAGTATGTAATGTAAGTATGTACCCTACGTTGTTTGATGACTTAAAATGTGTCTTTACACTTCGAAGAAAACGAAAATAAATTGTTTGGCCTTGTAAAACTGTCTAATGGGTGAGAAACATATTGTACCGTTATACTTAAAGACACGTTAATGTTACTCTTACATTCGATTTGCATACACATTCGGTTAACTTTGATTCGGGACGGTCAGGCAGGCATTCTTCATTCAGCGTTCGATTTTCTGCCTCTTCCCAAAAGATACTATAGTAAAAGAAAAGTATTATTTCATATTCAAGTGTACTAGTTAAGTTATTAATCTTTATCGATACTCTCGTTTCAACTTCTCCAAGAAAGTTCCATCCCTATTTCCTTAACACGGTGTAAGTTAATAATGTAATAGAATTACGACGGAAAAACTGTTGAACTCTCCCGGAACGGGTCGCGCCTTAATTGTAACACTTTGTTTCCGCGTCTGCCTGTCTGACGAGACGGTGTGTACCCGCCTTAATACATATGTCTGTGTCGTAGGTGGATAGTTCATCAGGTTTTTTTACAACGTGGCTGAAGGTTGATCGTAGTAGCAAAGGCAATCTTCAAATATTTGTGCTGGTTTGAAAGAAGTTTAAAACACTCCTAAAGGTGTGAATTAATATTAGATGATTGTAAGTTGATTGGTTAATTTAGTTTAGTGTGCTAATAAAGCAGCTGTTACTTCTTACTATGCCATTGTTACATAACTTTTTTAGTTTAGGGATTCCTCTAAGGAAATATGTGTACGAATATTTTACGAAAATAGTAAAAATAGCGGTCAAGTGCGAGTTGGACTCGGCCATGAAGGGTTCCGTACCTTTTTTTTTACAAAACTTCTCACTAGATCTGTGTCAACTAATTTTAGGTGGAAGTGTTCATCGTTAAACACATATATTTGCCTTGGGCAAAAATTGAACCCGTGATTTCCGGCGAAATAGGCCATTGCACCAAATTGGGCAGCCAGTCCATTATTATGACATGCTACAAAAACACTCACCTGCCCTAGTTTCCATTTATAGAAAAACAGCTTTCAATATTTGGCAATTATTAATAAACCCAGAGTGGTGAAGCATGTTAGTTGATATAACTCATTCGAAACAAAGACAAACCGTTTGAATATGCATAGGCTTGATAAAACTGCATTCAAATGTTGGCAAATTTCGCGTCTGCCGGTAAAGTTGGCAAAAATCATGCGAGTTTAGTGCAGTTACGAACGCTTTCCAACTTGTAATGGCACGTCTAAACTCTGCGAAATTTCAAAAATAGTCTTTTTACCCGACTGACGCTGACGGGGCCCAGAGGAAGAGAATTGTTTCGTCTGTGAAGTTGGGTTCGTCACTCATTTAGTCTTAACTAGCGATCCGGGCTCGGGACTGTAACAAACCATAGGATTTTTAAACCATGTTTGTCAATAATATGTTACTTAGGATACATCTGTTACACATTTTTGTTAGTCTAGAAGTAAGCTGTTTAATAGTATTGCTACTCTTTATTTGAATTGTACAAAAATACACTTTGACTAGGTTTTTTTAAACCATGTATGTTTCTCTGACCATCGATTCACAAGTCTCGACCGACCTATTTACATCCGTCGGTATAGATCCTCTTAGATTTTGGATACGAGGTGATCAGCTGTTTCTGTTCTAGGCAACTCGAAACAACAACCCAAATAATAATATGTAGCTAAGTATAAACAGATTGTTGATCCTCATCGGATTCGTACTCACGTCTTCCGGGTTGAGGATCTAAAATTGAACCGACACACTACGGAGGCAGTTAGTATAATGGCAAGGCAGTAAGAGAGATCACACTAGGGGATGAATCACAAGCGCAATCTAATATTTTTCTATTCTGCTGTTCACAGACTACCGAAAACGCAGAATTTTCCTCTCAATAAACTCAGGCATGTCATTAGCGGTGTGTATCCAAGACCAAAATGAGGTTGTACGTTACATTATATCGGTAATAGGTAATTAGCTGAATCCTGTAATCGGTCAGCTTAGAGAATTAGCCACCAGGGCCCTATCGCCGGCACCGCGATTAGACCCATAAAACTCGAGCGATCTTGATAAGGGGCGCGCGAAAATCGACAACATACATACTGTTGCAAATGTGTGGCCACTGGAATTTATGGCTGAACTCGTACCTGCAGGCTGCGCTGGCGAGAACCACTAACATTTGTGAAATGTAAATGGAGTGACCAACTTCGAGTTTAAAGTTACATTCTTCAGGCCGGTGGCGTTATAGACACTTTTGTGACGAACATGACTGGATTTGTTCTGCAGCTATGAGTTTTATCTGTTTATGTATTTCAATTTCTGAGTTAGGGGTCGGATGCTCTTGGTGTAAAAATTAATAAGTATTTAAATGAGGTCCACTTTACGGCTGCATTTTCAAAATATAAAAGCTCTTATTATAAAAAAACTATCAACTAAAATGTTTCCTTTATTAGATAGATAAGTTTAAAAGAAGCCTGTGCCTATCGATTGGAAGCTATCATTGGATTATTAAGTTATGACCATGAACTTGATTTCCACGTCGGTGGTCACCCATCCTACTGTCTGACCTGACATGTGCAGCTAAACAGTAGTTCTTCCGATCAACTGGTTTTCCACCCCTAAGCAATGGGCACCTGTGAAAAGACGTAGCCTTGTCCAACTAAGAGAACAAATAGTTTATGCACACATAGTGGTAAGCTAGTATTCAAAAGTGAACTGATGCATGCATATTATAACGTTTACTTATATTTTTTTCTGCACTAATTTTATTTCGTAATCTTTTGTTATGATCGAACAACCTTGTTTTTTTCTCCAAGAATAGTCCTATGTGGCACAGATCTAATGACGACTGGACGATCTTTCTCAATGAGTGCAATGAATTAGTGAAAAGCTAAATAACATAAAAAATAGTTACAAATGACGTAAATAATGAATTTTGTAAAGTAGCGACATTAAAAGTCGCTAGTTTAATGCTCGCACCAGCACAAATGTTATGATGCAGAATGGCAAATATAGGTATATTTATTTTTATAATTATTTAATCGTTATTTCCATAACATAAAGCATAACTTTTCTTTAAGACTAGAGCAAAGTGTGTGAGGTTGTATCAATATTCAATTTAAATTATATTTCTAGAGTAAGGAATTAAAAGATCAAAGCTCTCTTTTACAGAACGAAAATTGTAAGGACAAAAATAAAATATCTTTTCCAAGGTTAATTTGCAATTGTAAGGCTATAGGCATAAATAGAGACCGCTAAGCCCCGCAAATTGATAAGCTACTTATAGAGATCGATATGATGCCGCCCTTAGTGTTGTGGAGAACTCAAGTGCAGGACTCTACATTTTAGTATACACCATAATTCAAATACTTACAGAGGCAGTCTATGTTAAATTTTTACCAAAATTGAGTTTCAGTTTCCAAGGAAAATAGGGTTCAATGTAAGTGGGTACGCGCTGTTGGAAGGTGAGCGCTTTCGGAAGGGAGGGAGAGTGCAAATAAGATAAAAATAGATAGGTAACTTCAACTGTTTCAACAAGACATTACAGCGGTCACTAAAAGAGGAGCTTGTTATAGTCTCGAGTTACTGGTAGGTTAGATACCATTACTTTTCATTCAATTTGTCCAGGCTTCAAGAGCGTTTTGAAGCGTTTTTAGGTATTGGTTAATTTGTACTCTCGAGTTCGTATTTTTAGGCAATAGTTAGGCATAGATACACAACGTTGATTTGCATTTATGAACTAGGGGGTGAGTCTATAACGTTATCTCATGAGGTTGGCTCCCGAACTCGAGATTGTCACAGCACTAGTCGTCGTATTATTTTACGAGCGTCTCCGTTCGAGACGCGGGACGTAAGACATTTAATATTTACTTTTTAGCTGTGATAACTTTCATTTCTACTTATTAAGTGATGTGTATTGATAATCCATTTTGATTTTAAATTTCGCGTATGAACACCTCGAATTTTAAGTACCGGTTCTACTTAGATTAAAATCGTTACCAATTCCACCGATTGTAATTGCTTTTACGGAATAATGTGACTCGTACATGCCAAAATGCATCTATCAAAGGACTTTCACTCAATGAAATTATAAGGAGATTGCCGTTACCTTATTGAGTATGACCATAAAGCAAATTCTAATTATACAAAAATGGCAAAAAGATATTTATGTTTTAGGACGTTCGTCAGCCTAGGCAAAACTTTTGTACAGACATGACAAAAAGTCTCGTTGAAAAAAACAGACACAAAATGAATGTGTCGAACAGAATTTTCAGGGGTTTCAAGGTCAAAAGTATGATAATACAACGAATGTGTACCTTCTGGTACCTAATCCCTAATGTGAACACGAAACTCTAACTAATGTACCTAAACCTAGAATCACTAACTTGGCACTCACGACTAATTATGAGTACCAAATAACAATAACAATTTTTAGTATTACATTCGCTATAAATACAGGAGCTACCTAGTCATATCCACCCAAAAAGTTAGAGGTATCCGTAATTTACATGAAAAGATGTTAGCGTCTTATATACTAGAATACTTACGATTTTGTTACATAAATCCCGGATTCATAGTTTCTCATAAAGTTTATGCGAGTGCCTAAAAACCTTCCTATTTTACGTAAACGCCAGAATTTGTTCCTGAGCCGTAAACATAACGTCCACTATAATATTACATTGCCCATTACTATCTTCGTAACATCAAACCTTAACTTCACCTCACAAAATAAACTTTTCCAAGTCCCTCCACCTGGAACCATGGGCGCCATCTTTGAGTAATTCCCTACTAAGCAGTTCCGCTGTTTGCCGTTAGATGGCGCTTTACGATCTCCCGGGACCTCGACGCGAACCCCGATTCAGTGCGCTCCGTCTCCAAATTTCCCAGAAAGGGAGGGAAGAATTCTCAAGACTCAGTTTCTAGCGCGCACTGGGAACGAGTTGGCAACGTTCAGATATTCCTTTTTGTTTCACAGTGGGTGTGTTCTAAACGGCCAATGGGAGTGTCGTGGCCACTCCCACCGAGTTTTCAATGCCTACAGGGATTTGGATGGAAAAATGTTGGCGATAGGTAATTTTGAAAGCTATTCGTTGGTGACGTAATAGCGCGTTTATGAGAGGTGACGCAGAATTGGGTACGCATAAAGCTGATTGAAACGAAATGACTTCGGCTTTGTTGCGGTCTTTCAATAATATATTTCTACGGCCACGTAAACATGTGATGTGAATTGAGGGAGGTTAATCCGAAAAAGTGACGGCCAAAATTGTTTTCGAAACGCTCCACGCTTGCGATTAGCAATAGAATAGGTTCTGTGTCATTTCAATAAAATTGAAATTAAATAATACCTTCACAAAAAGCCATGTTATCCAGTTAAAGGTCACACGAAGTTGTTACCTTTGTGACATAAAATATGGTATCTAGTTACTCTTAGATTTTTTAAAGCAATGCAACTGACGTCTCTTTATTCAAATTGTATTTTTTTATGAAACTGCTCTATGCGAACGACATGACATGTCGTTCGCATAGTGCACACATTGTGTTATATTGTAACTTTTATTCTAACTAAATGAAATGAAAACATAAGTAGGTTTCTCACTACTTTTATTAAATACTTAGGAGTATACCGTTTGTCCTTACTGACTATCAACGGAATAAGAAATCTCAACTTCAGGGCCTGGTTTTCGCCTGAGTGAAGTGGAACATATGATGAAAAATTAGTGTGAATTGGACTCGCACACGAAGGATTTCCTACCATCATCTATAGAAGAAAATCACGTTCATTATTTTTACTAAACTATTTAAATTAAAGGTAATAAACAACTGGACATTGTGTGAAATGTTTAAGCGTCAACTTATTACTGTTATTAATATTGATACACCTAAAAACATGTTTATTGTCTGGGGTATTTTAGTATTTTTAGAGTTTAGTTTTTGTTGTTAAAGCGGCAACAGAAATACACAAGTTGTGAAAATTTCAACTTTCTAGCTATCACGGTTTATGAGATACAGCCTAGTGACAGACCATGACAGGTGGTAAATTCTTCCTAGAAGTTAGAGACAGGTTTTTCTTTATTAATGTTTCATTTATTCAGAAAAGAGTTTCACAACAGCCGTGCTATTCCGGCGGTGCACATCGGACATCACTTCACATCTCGGTGCTTCACGCTTACCTCAATCGTCAATACGCTTTACTTTGAATTAGTATTTTCTCTCATTTTGTATGTAAATAATTTAAAAATGATATTTGGCTTAGTTCTTTTCTCTCAAAAGACCTCAGTCGCAAAGAAATTAAATTTTAAAATTCACTCACACGAGCTAAGGGCAGTTTTGGCGTCCGCCGGAATAGCATAGCAGTTAGCGCGTTAGTGTAAGGAAAGGTAATTTAGCATGGCATGCAACCACTGTGTCCGATTGTAAAAATGAAGTATGAGAGTTTTAACTGGAGCTGGTCCATTATTTTTAGTTTTCATTTCCAACCTTAGGTATATTTCATCTCAATCGTCTATTGTTGCAAACCCTTTAATTCCCTCAAACAATAACTCTTCGACACATTTCAACCCTAACTCGTTAAATGTCAGTCATTTCGTCGTCCATTGAACACCAATAACAACACCGGTTAACTGCAAATTGAATTTATTGCCTGTCAAAATGTACACTTGCTCAGTCTATTGTGATGTGGCCATTCTTGGTAATCGTCAGAGCACATGGTATGGCGACTGGTAAAGGGGTGAAAGGAAATATTACGTTATATCCTCGTTAGATCGCATTCAGCATTTTTAAATCAATTCTGGTTTGTCAAAAGGAAGTCTTTTACAATTTTATAGTTGTGGTGGTGTGCAAATTGTTGGTTAGTGTTCGCATTAATGTCATACACAGCAAGAATTTCGTTAAATGTTTTTTTACTGTTTACGTTTGAAAATGAAGACCGAATGACATAATTCACAACGACTTTCATTTGTTTTTTTTTCGCTTTTCATTTGACTAAACAAAACCACAAAAAAACATCTAATGAAATTCGTGACTGTTTATGTCATAAGTTCAACAAATTGCGAGAGTTTTCTCCTTGAAGGCCTTTTTCAACAGATTTGAAAAAATCATAACCAAATTGCCTGAAACAGATCACACGTGAAAATCGTTTTTGAGATAGTTGGTGAAGATCCAAAATAAGTAAAACGTGTTAACTTATTAAATTGACGTTTATCGGCACAAGAGGGGTAAAGTTTTAAACTAAAGTTCGCCTTTTTATGTACGTAAGTATACAAACTTAGCGGCTGCGTGTTCACTGCTTATTCTTGAAGAGAATGGACGTGTCTCTACTTTGAAAGTTAACAGCATTTTTAAGGTAGAAAGCATTCCCTTACCAATTACATCGCGATAGTATGTGTGTCGGTTTGACATAAGAGGGTCGGTTCGACACTTTTTACACTTTATGTTTAGTAGTTGTAAACGTCCCTTAACAAGTAGAGATTTACAGTTTTGTAAATCTATATTTACAAAACTGTACTTGTCTTGTCTGTACTTGTTCCCAATAAGTAAGACCCATCTATATGGGTCTTACTTCTATATGGGTCTTACTTATTTTAGAAAATATTTTACATAGGACAACATCCATCTCCCCAACCCAATGCTTTTGCTATAAAATGCAAAGTAACTACTTGTTATAGAACAGTTTTCCTAAAATAACGCAGCCACTAAAAAGCTCTCGACTGGTCGCGTCTAAGTTTAAACCTATATCGGGTTCCCTTAAAAGTGCTAACCCGTGTCGGGACCGCATCGTACCTACTACCTTCCCCCTACCGACTCCCTGGGCGCCTTATCCATCAATACCTTTGCATACTGAGAAGAGACGTGTTGTGGAAACTACGGAACTTTCCTTGTGAAATATGTGTTTCGTGGTTTAATGCTTGGGACAGATGTGGGAAAGTTTGCCGTGATGCAATATATAACTTTATCTATCTCTCTATTCATTTGTTTTTATTTGCGTGGCACTAGTTTTATATGTGTTGTTCTACACAATCAGTACATTTTACACATGATCTATAACCAGTATAACCAGCAGGGCACCACATATCACATCTACAAGATAGAAAACCTTTCTAAATTTATTATATTTTTAATAAATAACTTGCGGAAATGCATACATTGAATTAATGGACCAATAAAAATCAGATCTGAAAATCCGAAAACCAGTAAAATACCGGTCTTGGCTGCAGATGGCATCGATTCCCGTCTTTTTCTGGTTTTCTGATCTTAAGTAAAGATAAGTACTGCATTGAAATGCAAAAATAATTGAAAAAGATATGATGAATATCATATTTTTTTAAATTGCAGTTCTTTTTCATTTCTTTGACAGAAATGAGACATTGGGGCACCTTTCAAGTCAGCAGGGTGCATCCAACTATCATCACAGGTCACTTCCATTCTTTACATTGAAGCTCTTTAACTAACATTAGATGGATTAAAAAGTTTTATCGCTCAAAGATGTTTCCCCAAAAGAAATCCAGTTACCCTTGCTTACGTCTGGCAATATTACAATCAGGCTTGCAGTAACACGCAAAAACGCGCGATAAGGACATTAACCGAGGAAGAGAAGGCGTTCTGTAGGGGGAATGTGGTGGAATCATTAATATAGCTCCGGAGCGTAACGCGCGGAGACAGGTGAGCGCCGACGCAATTGAAATTCTTTCGTAAACATACACGATTATCAGATTTATTTTCCGTGAGATGTTTACACCGGTTGCTGTCTACGTTAACGTAAAAAGGAAGAAGTTTTCCTTTACAGGCCAAAACCAGGGGGGTTAGTCTTCATCAGTGTTTACCGCTTTTTGGACTAAAACCATTTTGAAGTGGTTATAGGTACCAAACATTTTAGAAAGAAAGAAAGAAAGAAAAAACGTTTATTGATTTTGAACATCGCAACAGATAAAAACATACAGAACAAGGTGGTTAGGAAAAGACAAAAAAAATAAAACATACAATAGAAAAACAAAGAATAATTTCCACCAGGCAGCAGTGTCACGATGTCCAAAATTAAATGGACCCCACTCAGCTAATGCCTGGACCTGATAGGCTCAGACGCTGATTTTCAGTGGGACCAACTGAGTGGACGCACGGACATTCGCAGCGACTAAGCAATAATAATTATAAAAATAAATATTTAAAATACATACAATATAATGTGACGTGTACCTTACCCAGTGTAAAAGTGTGCAATTTAAATTTTACAAAGTATTAAAATGAAAAATGCCTATTTTTCAACAAAACATTATCAAAATGGTGTTGTATTTACAATTTCAACCACTAAATAGCGGTAAATACTGTTTTCATATTAAAAAACATCCTTTACACAAATTTTATATTTTTAGAAATCGTTATGTTTTGAAGTTTGGAAGCAACTGTTGTCTGAAACCACAATTATTTGAAGGAGTAACTGCTGAGTTCCTTGTTGGTTCCACTCAGTACAGAATCAATATCCCGACACCGGTGATAGAGTAACATTATGTTACTGCATTTTTTTTGTCTATTATATATGTAGGAGGTTTTTATTTTATTTGAAGATTTTAAAGTACTTGTAACAGGTCTATTCGAATAGGGATATTTTGGATAAGGTATTTTTTAATAACATCCTAGTGAATCTCACTAACACATCATTTCACATCACGATGCAGCACGCAACTTCAGTCATCTATTCGCTGCACCTAGAATGGTATTGTCTCTCTTTCGTTTGGTAAAATATTTAATTATTATTTAATTTAATTATTAAAAAATATTTTAAAATATTATTTTGCTTAGTTATTTTAATTTTAACTCACAGTCGAGAAGTTAATGAGTTTTACAGAATGCCAAAATCAAAGTGAAGCTTGAAGTAAAGTGTGTATTGAGAATGACACCCATCGGAGACAGTATCCGAGTAACTGCAGCCTGTAGGCATGTTGTCTCTTGTTTATTCGCGCGAGGTTTACTCGTCTGCGTCTACATCTCTTTGAGAATTTAATTTATCACGCCCGGCGGATGCGAACCGACGGGAGAACGGAATGAGCAGATTCCGAGATGCGATTATCTTGTTTCCTCACCTCTGGAGAGTGAGGGTTTTAAGTAAAACAACTCTGCTTGACTTTCAGGTTGAATACCTAAACAACTGCTTAAAGAACAAACTACAAACAATAAACTTCTTAACGTCTCACTACCACCTACCACATAGTAGTCACTTCATGAGTTGGTAGGAATGGCGGACTCGGTGGATTGCCAGAGTATCAATTAAAATTTATACTGATAATATTTGGTGAAGATTTATTAATTGTAAAATTTTCCACTCAAGGATTTACCCTACAATATTTGTTAAGTGAAAAATTGATACTTCAATTTTGTTTTGGGATAAACATAAAACTGAATATTTATGCGTAAGCACTACACTTTAAAGCAATTTTCATGTTACTGACAGGGGTCGTTATGGGTCTAAAAATTAATATGTTACAAACCTAAATATTACGTAACAATAGCCCTAAAATATGATTTCCAAATGAATTCGTAGTCTGCAGACTAAGATCTAACTAAAAAAATATGTAAAATTACTTATGAAAGATAAAAAATTGAAAACTAACAAAAAACAACAACAACTGACGAAGTTCCTTATTTATTACACCCAACCTAAACGTAAGTAGGTGTTACATTTGTTTATAAACGGTTCACCGATCACAAATAGTTTCAAATGGCAGTACAATAAACATTAATATTGTTGTTCAATTATAAATTGAGACATTCTGCACAATGCATCATGGTGTCACGCGGCCGAGCAGCAGATGTATCACATTACAACTTCATTTTATAGGAGACGTAATCGGACGGGGTCGCGGGGACCCAACGCTTAGTGTGGATATGCTTGGTACCTAAATATTTTGTAGCAAAAGGTGCAAGGAAACTTTAACGAAAAGTTCGCTAAAAGTTGTTTATTGAGTTTGATCAATTGATTATTGTGTGCAAAAAAATATGAATACAGTATGTGATGAACAGCTAGTACTTAGACATTCAATTTACAAGTCATATAACGTTAAATTTCGGTTGAAATTAAATTTAAGCACGTTAAACTAAGCACGTAATGCAGTAACAAACGATAATCATCCGAGGACAATATGGAAAGGTATCTATAAACTTCATTTAAAAATATTCATTGTGATCTAAAAAACTTGAAACATTTACAATGTTAAATTAGGTTTGTTTTAATAACCTGGATCAATGAAATTGAGATAAAATAGTTAGTTTCCTAAAATCATGCTTTTGTAGCATTCCAAAACGGCTTAAAGCATAATATTGACATACATTGCAATGTCACAAAAAAAAATCCTTCCCGTCCAAAGAAATTATTTAAACCCTTAAACGGTCTTATCCGCTCTAATCCCGCGGCTCCCCCCATGCACGCGCGCCCGCGCACCATGCCCGAATTGTGTAAAGTACGAAATAATTTCACGCATCACGTGTCCCGCTGTAATGACCCCAGCCGAGCAAACACGTTCTAATAAACGAACCGCTAAGTTTCCCCAAAGAAATACAGTATTAAAAGACCCGAAAAAGGAAATCGAGGAGGAATTTAACCCATTGGGGATTTTTTGCTTTTTTAGGATAAAGTACTTTTTATATTCTGACCCAAGATAAATTGGCCGCAGTAATAAAATTGTCAAGCGCACTAGCTGTAAACTGAAATCAGAAAAGATGCTTATGTGTTTGAAGCATTGCAAATGAAAAAAATATTATGTTACTATACAGAAGATCTGAACCTAGGTTCAGAACATGCATGGTTCCCTAGGGCATGCGTGTCAAAACCATTTCTCCAAGGAAAAAAATGGATCTGATTACGCAAACCGGGTGCCTGTTTCTTTCAAAGGAACTAAGACTTCAACTGACCTGCAAATGTTACTGTTGTACTTAGGTACTTGAATGCAATTCAGCGTCATTCCATCAATAAATCCCGCGTGTCGTTAGACCCAGTTGATTCCAAACATCAACCTTTGTGATTCTACTTATTTGCGCAATAAATAATTGAAGTGATGCTTGCCCTCAATATTTTTACTGAACTTTAATCAACTTCCATAAAAAGGGGTATACAAACGAACTTCAAAAACCAATAGTCTCAGCCAATACGAGAAGGAGCAAACAGCGCTCCCTCAGTCGCGTCAGACCACAGATTGTGTTTACGGAACCAATGAACATTCTTAATTATTTGCCGTTCGGGTAAACAATGACCCTACACAGAACCAACTTAATATGACCTACAAAACCACATTCTACTCCCCCTAACTTACTCTCAAATGCTGCCCGAAAACCGGGAGCGTAGAGCTCTTTTTGAACTGGAATTTAAAACTATTGTTTGACAACACACGCAGGGTCTGCCCCAATTAAAAATATTGCTAACAAGACAAACAGTTGTGGCGACGAATTTACTGTTTTTAATTGGCTATTTGGACTGTGATAAATATCTTTATTGAATTAACTTGCTGTGATAGTAAATACACCTGTCAGTCGGTATGTAACACAGTCTGTTACATGAATAGGGAGTAGAAACAGCTTGACTGGATTAAAGAAGAATATAATTGTGGCTTTAAGAGGCAATACACTGCATACTAACGCCACTAATCGTTTTTTTTCATTAATTGTCGTTTATTTAAGATATTTAAACAGAAACTCTACACTGAAGATCATAAAATAAGATATTTTCTGCATTTTAAGATGTCAACAGAATAAATTATCTCTGTGTAAAATTAAACCAACTAGGTAGGTACTTACTGTTTTTACCAAAAGTGGCCAATTTCAGCTTAAATCGCAAATTATTGTTTTAATGAAAAGATACTTTATTTTATTAAGTAAGACCTCATTTCTTCATTTGTCAGTAAGTGTCACAGACATTCATGAAAATACCTAATCTAATCTCATAGATTCTGCGAAGAGACGGTTCTATGAAGCCTATAGGCTTCCCTCTTGCAATTAAACTATATCTTTTCAAGTTTTTGCGTAAAAAACGGTCACAACAAACACCCTTGCATTATCAGTGCGAAGTAGCTCTCAACTTAGACGGTTGGCTCCGTGGCCAAGCCCCCATGCCATGCCTCAATGAGCTATAGTGTGGTGACGCTAAATAACCCAGACATCGGCATAAAATGTTAATAGGTGAAACAGATTTTGTACATTTCGATTTTTATTTCTTGACATTATTTATTATACAGAAGCAGTATAGATGCCAAACCTTTGCAGCTTTTCCAGACGCAATGGTAAAATCTGTAATTATTATTTTTGTTTGGAAGTTGAAGCTTATTCAAATTGGATCAATAGCACGTCTCTGATTCGTAGTAATAACTACAAAAATACTAAGTACTACTACTTTGCTTCACCCCTGAACTTTAGAAGTATGTAATATCATATCTTTTGTCTTTATCTTCATATTAAAAATCAATGTCCGGTGGTAGAGCTATAATACATATATATTAATTCGTAAAATGAAGTAATTTATGATTCAATAACACTCATTCCTTTTAAATACTTTCGATAACTTTTTTTACCTTCAACCCGGTACCTGCTGGCTATGCATGATGCTAAAGTTTATCCTGTATTTACTTTTATCGATATAGCACGTCACATCACTACGAATCTCCCCTCGCTTTTTGACCTGATGGGTCATTTAAATATTTAGAAAGCTCTCACTCATGTGATAATTAAAATGATTTATTGATCTAGTTCAAACACAAAACAAACACAATTATAAACTGGGAATCGAAGAAAGACAACCGTAGGGAGCTCATCCCAAAGTTTTTACCGTCATTTTTAAAAACTTTTATTATGTTATTTGAAAAGTAAACTACCATAATAAACTTCAAATTACTAAACTTTAGGTGTATTTTTAATAAAATACCTATAAAGATTGTAATTGAATTAATTTATTTCAAATCCCAAGTCAAAATCAAGGTCACCTCTAATTCAAAGTGGGGTCATAAATGACAATGGCCTCACCATTTGCCTTGAGTTTTATCAGCTCTCCGCAGGACAGCTGTTATCTCCGCGGCCATCTTTGGGGTCGGCCGGCCAGGCCTGGCCGCTGGCCGCTGGCCGCGTGTCACTGAGGGAGATGAGAAGGGTCCGGTTGGGATTATTTCGTTGCATAGTTGAAGATTTGCTCATTAAGTTGGGATACTTGGCCGTTTAAAATATGACCTATTATTAAAATCTGTTTCTGTTGCTGCTGGAAGAAACGAACTAAACATACAAATGAAATACCTACTCTTAGTCTTAATCTTCTTATTTTCTACTCTATAAATGATAAGGATGAGGAGACTACACCTCCTCTTACTACTTTCTACTTTATTTAATACTTTACTAAACGTATAAGAAACGCAGTAAAATGAAAGACTTGCGAAAACACAGTAGTTACAAAAGTTTTTACACCATTAAAGATAAATTCTAAATCGTGTTTCAATACGGTCGTCACTGCATATGTGGTTTTAAGTAAACGCTTCACGTGATGAAAATAAATACATTTTCACTTATACAAGCATAAGTACAGTAACTGTACTTGTGTAATACACAGTACAGTCACAGAGTGACCAGTAGTGGAATAAGTGGTCAGTAGCGGGAGGTCAGAAACTATGACCCAATAATGTTAATTAACAGAATTCGATCCTCATTATCGACGCTACGAGCATAATAATGCAGGAGGAATAGGAGGAATTTTTACTTTATGGTTCTAGATGTAGACAAGGGGATGTGGTTCATCAATCTTGCGGGTAGAATCTTTAGGATATTGCGCTGTCAGTTTTAGTTTGTATTTATTATTGGTAAGTTGTACAAATTATATCTAAGGATATAAGGATAAATCGGGAATAAATCATTACTGGTATTATACAGTGCGATGTAAACGATAATTTATCAAAATAGCCATGAACAATAATTTCGAATTATTAATAAAAGAAAGTCGTTGTGGTAGGGTGGTACCTTAAAACCGAGATTAGGAATTTTACTTTTTATCCCGCTCGACAACGTTGTTCTTGGGTTTCATGCCTGTCAAACCATGATATAGATGATATATTTCTTGGTGGTCAAATATTGTTTTTATAGAATGTCTCTGTGCTTTAGCCTTTAATAAAATGAAATTAGAGAATACACACAAATTGGGACCTAATGTCCTTCGACACACATTCAAAATCATTCAAGGTGGGCTTTTGACTACCAAGCGCGTCACTTAGATACTGTTGCATTACAGCGCAGACAATGTGCTACACATTTGATGTTAATAGTCATGTTTTACGTAAATGGTGCCAACTTCTACCATTTGTTTTTAGTATCTACGGTTTTAGAAACTCATTCTTGATTATTTAGCAATTTTTCAACAACAGTCTTGCTTTGCAGGTGGCTAATCCAAAGAACTGAAAGCTTATGGGTAGATAAGTACATGAAGGTATTTTTCGTTAAAATGTTGTTTGATGCTAAGTGATTTTGCTCAGCTATCCCCGTGCCTATTATTTGGCGGGTGTTTTTTAAAACTGCGAGCTTGCGGGGAGGCGACAAAGAACCAACAATGAATGGGCTGTAATTTTGAAAGCTTTCGCGGAGCTTTCGGCTTTCGTCTTCGGTCCATTGGGATTCGGCTTCGATTATTGATGTTATGACAACTTGTGCTTTTGATTAATTATCCTAATTGATTGTGGTTATTCAAATAAACAAAAAATATTCTAAAACCATTTGACAACACATTGGATTTTTACCGGAATGGACAAAAAGTGTATAAAAATAAAGAGATAAATAGTCAAACAAAAGAGTCATTTTCTTTAAGCCATGGAAATTTCCGAAATTCGTTGTATAACTTTCCATGGGTGGATTCAGAAATATATTAAAATTCAGTAATTTCATGCTTTTTTCTGAAGTTTTCTGCCTTGACGTGGTCATTAGGTTTTTAATTTTATAAGTAAACCAAAACTTGTGAACCAAAAAAATGTCTAGGTTTGAATCAAAAGTTTATTTGCAAAAAAATACCTAAATAATGTTATCATGTGCTATAAAAACACAATCATCGTGTAGTCCAGTGAAAATTATTTAACCGCCTTTCGCGCTTTACTAGATGTGCAATAAAATATGGATAAAACTGAGCTCTATGCACATTATACTGTTTCGCATGCTAGTACGAGGGAAAGCCATAAAGTAGGGGTAAAATTGGAGTAAGCAGGTGAAATAAATCGTTGTGTAAGTTGTATACTTGGTGATAGTGAGACAGACTCCTGGTGAAATATTTCGTTTCGTAATGATCATTATACTCTGTTAAGTCACCATCGCTACCGCTAGATGGCGCCACCCATTTAGGAGATCAAGATCCTGAATCGCGGTGTTGAGATTTTCTCAGCGATCTACTAATGAACTGGTAGTAGTTCATGCTGGACACCAATAGATGGCGTTAGTAATTCTAGCTATAGGTTTGTTGCTGAAACGCGCAATCAATGTGTTTTTGTAATTAGGTAAGAGGCCAGCAAAACTTATGTTAATATACTGACTTTCTCAGACCACTATATCGGTGTTTTATTTATTACCCGATTAGATCAAATTTAGTTCACCACTAAGGTGTGGTTTGTACATGGTCCTTCGAGCCGGATCGCTTCTGGCTAAGTTCAACGTTTTTGAGTACTTGTGGTACTGGGTACCACACACCGCCCTCGAGGAGCAGTGGATCGCTGTTCAGGAGGTACGGTCAGCAGCAACAGCTGCGTCACCAAGGAGCGGAAGTCCGCGGATGTGACCAACTGGAGCTACAGGAAGCCAAGGAGCGCCGGAACCGGAACCGGAACTGGAGCATTCCAGAAGAGGTATTGCCAGTGCAAGTGTGTGCATAAGTGAAGTTCAACTGTGAGTACTTTTATCAGTTTAATTTGAGCCTTATAGACATTGCGTAGAAAACTTAGAAGATTTCGCTTGGATTGGATTCATCGGCATTGAGAGCTTTGGGACTTTGAATATTTTCGCATCAGTTTTAAATTTAGAGTAATTTAGTATAAGTGGTATTTTAGACTTAGTTTATTTGCATGCTTAGAAGTAGACACTTAGAATAGTTTGCGAAAACACGACGAGACGGGGAATCCATGCCCGATTTTCCTCTAAGTTAAAAACACTTGTGAATTTTATCGTTGTTTTTTCGACTTGTAATTATTTTGGAATTCTTTATACTTCAAGATCATGGCTTACTTTTGCTTACTAGTTTCACGGGCTTAAGCTTTAGTGTTTAATAAGTAAATATTTAGATCATAAATATTTATTTGTAGTGAGTTGATTTGTTTGGTAATTTTGTAACATCTGTACACTTTTAAAATACAAAATTGTCTTTAATTAGGTCAAAGGTTACATTTGCATTCATTATTTTTATTGTTAATATTGTTGTTCACCAAAATGGATAGTATTATTAACGTACAACAGGATCTCCAAAATTCAATTTGTAAGGGATTTATTAATTATAAAAAATCTCCTAAGGATAGGATCACAAAGGAGTATATTGAAACTAGGTTGGAAATTGTAGATAAAGATTGGATGCTGTTTCGGAAAAATAATTCGAAGTTGTATGAGGCTTATAAAATCGAAGATATAGATGATTCTGTTTATGTAACAAAATCTATGTACGATACCACGGAGGAGGCATACATTGAGTACAAGACCTTTATGAAAATAGATTTAAATAGAATTGCGTCATCCATTTCCGGAATGACTAGTGCAGGTACTGGGGACAAATCAAGCTCATTAGTAAAATTACCAAAAATTTCCATTCCTTTGTTCTCGGGGAAATATTCCGAATGGGTAACTTTTCGAGATTTATTTACATCGTTGGTAAATAATAACAACGGATTGGATAAAGTGCAAAAGATGCATTACTTAAAGAGTCATCTTGTAGGAGAGGCAGAGCAATTAATTAGATACGTGCCTATTTCCGATTCGAGTTATGATCAATGTTGGAAACAATTAAACGACCGGTATAACAACAAAAAATACCTAGCCAATTGCATATTAAAACGTTTATTTTCGCAGCGACGCATGCAGGTTGAGTCAGCGTCTGCTTTGAAGGATCTGTTAGATACCACCACAGATTGTTTGAATGCTCTTACTAATTTGGCTATTGACGTGAGTACTTGGGATATAATTATCATTCACATTATCACCTATAAACTAGACAACGAAAGTAGAAAACAATGGGAGTTGAATGTTTCTAGTAATTCATCAACCGAATTGCCTACATTTGCACAATTTCAAAAATTTGTAGAGAGCCGTTTTCGAGCGTTAGAGTGTTTGGATTTGAAAAGGTCACCAGGTCAAAATAATAATAGTTCACAAATCCAATATACTAAAGTTTTGCATGCGACCAACTCAACGAATAGTATTCGCTGCGAATGTTGTTCGGAGAATCATAAATTGTGTTTTTGTAAGCAGTTTTCTAAGTTAGATTACGGAGCTAGACGTGAATTCGTTTTAAAGAATAAAATTTGTTTTAACTGCTTAGGAAGCAACCACACAGTTTATGATTGCAAAAAGAACACTTACTGTAGAGTATGCAAAAAAAGGCATCACTCGCTGTTACACCCGAAAACATCGAACGACGAATCTATCGCTAGTAGGGCATCTGGAGGTGGCAACACCTCCACAGACAGTCCTCCTGTTGTGTCACTTATGTCAAGACGCAATATCACCAGGGGCAGACAAGTTATATTAGCCACAGCGCTAATAAAAGCTCAGTCTACACTTGGTGGGCTTCAAGTGCTGCGAGCCTTGCTGGATCAAGGCTCCCAAGCGTCCTTTGTTACCGAAGCTACAGTCCAACACTTAAGGTTAAAAAAGATACCTGTCAAAAGTACAATCTCGGGGTTAGGCGGTGATGGTTCATTGGTTTCCAAATATATGGTTAGGCTTGTAATTCAATCGCTAACAGATACAAATTTCAAAATGGAACTTAATGCATATGTTCTCAAACATATCACGTGCTGTCTACCAGAGAATCAGTTTGAAGAGCATAACTGGATCGAGTTAGCAGATTTAGGTCTAGCCGATCCTCAGTTCAATACACCTAATAAAATAGATGTATTACTTGGCGCTGAAGTTTATAGTTATATATTGAATGACGGTGTAAAGAAGAGTTCAGCTGGCAATCTCGTTGCTCAGTCAACCAAATTAGGTTGGATCATATCAGGCGTGATCAATGCCACACGCGTTGATAACAAGGATAGTTCAATCGAGAATAGATCAAATATAACAGTAATGCACACAAAGGTCAATGAAGATGATATATTAAAAAGATTTTGGGAAATAGAAGATCAAATAATTAGTACAAACAAAATACTTACCCTAGAAGAACAAAAATGTGAAGAACTATTTACAATATCTACAAAAAGAACAGGAGATGGTCGTTATATGGTAAGGCTGCCATTTCGTGATGACATGCCATCATGTGTTGATAGTAATTCCCGCGATGTTGCCCTGAAAAGATTTTACACATTAGAAAGAAAGTTTGAGAAAGATCACAATTTAAAAGAAAGGTACAAAGAAGTTATCGATGAATATTTACTGCTAGATCATATGCGCCCTGTAAAACAAAATGACAAGAAAGAAGCCATATACTTACCTCATCATGCCGTCATTAGAAATGATAAAGAGACGACAAAAGTCAGAGTCGTAGTCGATGCCTCTTGTCGATATAATAATGGTTTATCACTCAATGATACTCTAATGGTTGGTCCTACTCTTCAGCCAGAATTACGTCACACTATACTGCGATGGAGAATCCATCCTATAGGTATAATAGCGGACATAGTGAAAATGTACCGACAAGTCAGAGTTGCAGAAGAAGATGTATCCTTCCAACGTATTGTGTGGAGAGATGATCCAAAGGCTGAAATAAGAGACTATGAATTTGTAACGGTAGTTTTTGGCACTGCATCTGCTCCTTACTTAGCTGTACGATCATTAAATCAAGTAGCAAACGACGAAGGCGAAAATTACCCGATGGCTGCTGATAAGGTATCAAATTCGTTTTACATGGACGATTTAATGACTGGAGCTCAAACTGTGGAACTAGGAATAGAATTAGTTAAACAAATGAAAGAGTTATTACATCGTGGAGGATTTGAACTACAGAAGTGGAATAGTAATAGTCAAGAACTGTTAGAAGGAATATCTAAATGTAAGAGCACACAAGGAACGGACAAGAACAAAAGTGATGATAATATGAAGAATAGGAATAGAATAGGGAATAGGGAGATAAAAATTGATTCAACAGCAGTAACTACAAAAATACTAGGTCTTACCTGGGATCGCAGCGAAGACAGCTTTCAGTTCACGGTAAGCCTTCCAGAGATATCAAGAGTGGTAACAAAAAGATCAATGATTTCGGACATAGCGCGGCTGTTTGACCCATTAGGATGGTTGGCACCTAGTGTTATAGTAGCAAAAATGTTTATCCAAAAATTATGGCTAGCAGGTATTCAATGGGATCAAGATGTTCCCATAGAATTAGTAAAAGAATGGAAGTGTTATCGGGAAGAATTGCCACACATAGCTCAAATCAAAATTCCAAGATGGATTGGCAGCAATGAGAATGACACCTCCATGGAATTACATGGTTTCAGCGACGCTTCTAAGGTGGCATACGCGGCGGTAGTATACGTCCGTTTGGTGGACAGTAATGGGAAAATAAATGTTTCCCTATTGGTTGCCAAAACGAAGGTTGCGCCAATTAAGCAAGTTAGCATTCCACGCTTGGAGTTGTGCGCTGCGGTATTGCTTACCCGTCTTTTGGTGGAAGCAATGCAGGTCATGAATATTTCCAAGACGTCAGTGAAAGCATGGACTGATTCGACTGTTGTACTTGCTTGGTTGAACAGCCACCCAAGTCGATGGAAGACATTTGTCGGGAACCGAGTTTCAGAGATTTTAACCTCGCTTGACTCTTCCCAATGGTTTCATGTGGCTACCAAAAATAATCCCGCTGATTGCGCTTCAAGAGGTATTTCACCTGCCGCTTTGAAGGATCACGAAATTTGGTTAAATGGACCACATTTCCTACGCCAAAGTGAAATTATATACACAAGACCTAAGGATTTGCAAGTACAAATAGAAGAAGCTGTAAAGACACATTTAGTTACCCGTGAGGAGCCACTGCTTCAACGGTTTTCAAAACTCCAAAGGTTGGTGCGAGTTGTAGCATACTGTAGACGTTTCCTGAAATATAAAAAACAATCAAAAAATTATAAAGAATATTTAATAAAACAAGAAATAGATGAAGCAATGAAATGTTGTATTAAAATAGCACAAAGAGAAGAATTTAATAAAGAATATACACAATTAAAAACAAAAACCCTAGTTGAAACAAAAGATAGCAAATTAAAATCATTAAGTCCTTACCTTGATCCAGAAGATATCATCAGAGTGGGTGGTAGATTGCAAAAGTCTACATTAAATCAAAATATGAAGCATCCTATAGTACTATCCCCGGCATCCACTTTGACTAAGTTGATAGTTGCGGATGCTCACCTAAAAACGTTACATGGGGGCCCACAACAAATGGTCAACTATTTGAGGACATCGGGCTACTGGATCCTTCGAATAAAAAACCTCGCTAAACTACAAGTTAGACAATGCGTAACGTGTATCAGACAGAACGCCAACATAAAAAGCCAGTTCATGGGCTCTCTTCCCTCTGTTAGGTGTACTCCAGCTCGGCCATTCTTGCACAGTGGCTTGGACTACGCCGGACCTATAAATATAAGAACAACAAAGGGGAGAGGACACCATTCGTATAAAGGTTATATATGTCTTTTTGTCTGTATGGCAACCCGAGCCATACATCTGGAGGTGGTGAGCGACATGACAAGCGAGAGTTTCATAGCAGCATTTCGTAGATTTGTCGCTAGGAGAGGTCACTGCGCCCAATTGTGGAGCGACAACGGCACCACATTTGTTGGTGCGCAGAGAGAGCTTGAGCAGTTGCAGACTGTACAGAACTCAATTGCTACGCACTTAGAGTCTCAGGGAACAGAGTGGCATTTTATCCCTCCCCACGCACCTAATTTTGGCGGACTCTGGGAGGCGGGCGTAAAAGCTACCAAATTTCATTTGAAACGTATCATAGGGGAATCTACGTTGACTTATGAGGAGATGAGTACGCTTCTAAGTCAAATAGAGGCATGCTTAAATTCTAGGCCTATGACAACGATGAGCACGGAGGACCCGGACGAACAAATTGCCCTTACACCTGGTCATTTCCTGATCGGTGAACCCTTATTATCGGTACCTGATGTGGACTATTTAGATTCAAATATTAGCTCACTCAAACGTTGGCAATTCGTTCAAAAGATGTTGCAGCAATTTTGGACTCGATGGTCCAATGAATACTTAACATCTCTACTTCAGAGACATAAATGGACATCTCAAGTGAATGAGCCCAAAGTGGGAGACGTAGTCCTTATTAAAGAGGACAATATGCCACCATGTCGTTGGTTAATGGGTCGGGTGGTAGTAAAGCATCCAGGAAATGATGGTATAACCCGAGTAGTCACGTTAAAAACCAAAACGTCAACATTAAAAAGGCCAACCTCAAAAGTATGCATCCTCCCGGTCTCTAAATAAGTATGTGTTATAGTTTATCAATGTGTTTATTTAGCTTAATTGCTTAGTAGTATATAGAACGCTAATTTAGTAGCCTTTAGAAACGTGTACTGCTTAATTTCAATTTGGAAGCTGTAGTATTTATTTGCTAGTAGTTGTTTGCTAGTGTTGTTAATGCATTATCATTTTAGTTTAGTTTACGAGTTATTATTGCATTTTACTGCTATGTTTATGTTAATCACTCCCCAGAAAGGACACATTTTGTCAATGTTGTCCTTGGCGGGCAGAATGTTAAGTCACCATCGCTACCGCTAGATGGCGCCACCCCATTTAGGAGATCAAGATCCTGAATCGCGGTGTTGAGATTTTCTCAGCGATCTACTAATGAACTGGTAGTAGTTCATGCTGGACACCAATAGATGGCGTTAGTAATTCTAGCTATAGGTTTGTTGCTGAAACGCGCAATCAATGTGTTTTTGTAATTAGGTAAGAGGCCAGCAAAACTTATGTTAATATACTGACTTTCTCAGACCACTATATCGGTGTTTTATTTATTACCCGATTAGATCAAATTTAGTTCACCACTAAGGTGTGGTTTGTACATACTCTCATAAAACTATTTGATTAAGTTCTTATTGTAAAGATAATGTTGTCAGGCTTATGTATGGCCTTCTCAATTTGTTTAAAATGTATTTATTTCATATAATAAAAAATATTGGTTTTTTGATGAAAATATTTATATCTTTTGTTCTTATGGTTCACTAACTTTATTTTCCTGTGAGAGATAATTAGCTGATAATAGTCTTGGACCGTGTGATGGAGACTTCAGCGGAATAGAATAAACTGATTTAGCTAAATTATTATTTTGGTTACTTAAGACTATTTGAAAAACGAAAAAAATGCCAGTTCTTTTGCGCAATGAAAATAAGGCTGAATTGTTACTGGCACAAAAACTGCAAGTAACAACTTAAAAAGAAAAAGCTGTAGTTCTATTGGCAGCCGTGTATGGCGCGCGATGATGAGCAATCCCGCCGCCGTGATTGGTCGACTCCCTCGAGGGCTACGCGAGACAACTCTTAATTTCTTGTCGGCTCTTCCTTGTTGTCGCCTCCCCGTAAATCAAAAGGGTAGTTTCTAAGTTTGAATTAGAAGGAAGTCACTGGTATTATTCTGAGAACTGTATCTGAGTTTCTATTTATTAAATAAAATGGGAAATGTATTTGACTGTAGAGATGCTGCCAAGTTAGACGGGTAGCTCATTCTTGCATTAGTGTAATTATTTAAGTATACAATTTAAGAAAGTAGTCATTGTTTCTTTGGTCTTATTTTCAGTATGTTTTTTCTTAATTGTTTACAAAAGAAAAGCACAAATGGCAGATTTCATGCTAAGAGACATAAGGACGATGATCAATTTTATAACTTCGTCTGTTTCTAGTGTCCTTTCACTGATTATTCTGTAAGGACTTTTGTTTATTGCATTCCTACTTAGGTAGATAAGTTTATTCTTATATCCAAATGTGTTGTTTGATTAGCCCGTTGGTTCGATTTCCAACCAGATAAAACATTTTTGTGACGAAAATGTGTATTTTGGTGTTTAATGTGTACTTTATGTAGTGATTGGAAGCAAATGATCGCATTTATATTAGTATATAAGTATGTTGATTCATATAAATAGTAAGGCGTTTTGACATGCTAGAAGCTGTTTAGTTTTGATTTAAAAGTCTGTGTTTGACCCGAAGTTCCGCGATGGCGACACGCAAGTGCCATTGTGATCAGGAAGCTCTTTTCAAAGAATTCATTGACTAAAACAGACAAATCTTCATCTACCTAAGTGACCTGGCGCCTGCCACCCATCCAACACAATACCACTCAGTACTCACCGCAGTCACCGCACAATTCCGTCCCACGCACTCATGCGCATCGCCAGCGAGGCGGAAGAGCGCGATGCACTAACGAATATTAATCGCACACGCACCGCGAACCACTGAGACAATCCTTTTAACTTCAGGGACTTGGGGCGACAAATAGACGCATGAATTAAAGTCACATTTGAAGGAGGAAATGCATCACGTGTAAGTAGTATTTTAATGGAAACTGGGGTCTATTTTCCGAAATATAATCGCCTAAAGCACACTTGGTAATTTTAATAAATTTACTGATTTTTGTGTTAAGGTTGGAATACAGACTCAATGTGTTTTATGCTCATGAAGAGTCTAATTACAATGAGACAACATCACACCCATTGTTCTGGCTGCAAAATAAGGTGATCCGTTGTGTTATGGAGGGACCACGAAACTGGCTTTACAAATTGTCTCAAACTTGTACAAATTGTGTCAAACAAACTTTGTAAATTGTCAAACTATAAATAGTATTTGACGACCCCATTAGCACAGTGGTAGCGAGACCAAAGAAGAACCATACATCGACAGGTTTGATTTCCGCACCAGTATAAATGTTTGTTGATGAAACAGTGCTGGGTCTGGTTGATTGTAATGGGTTCGTTATTTCTGGTTTCCATATCACAAGATTCCTCTGAAAACTTCAGGCTCATTTTGGGATCAGAGCAATGTATTCCATTTCTTCATTGCCCGTAACCTCTGCAGGACTGCTACCATAAAAGAGCGCAATCATATCTGAAGCATTCAAAACAAATATTTGCAGGTGAGACACTACTAAGAAATAACCAATTCAATAAAAAACTAACCCTCTTTCTTTCAATATTAAACGACATCGTACCCTTTAGCATGTGTACATAATTACATACCCTATAATATCTCCTTAAACATTTAAGAAGCAGACGAAAGGATACCGAGATGGGATCGCAAATTGGATCGTCCTATGAATTTTATAAAAACGCATTCGCTTTGCCTTTGAGTATTATTGGTTATTGGGATGTTTGTAAATACGCAGACTATCATCTTCGTGGATGAATACGAAATATGTATTTTTGTGTTCTGGTTGAGAATGAATGTTCAAAGTTTATGTTTTTATGCCCAAAAAGCAAATAAATTATGCTGAAAGCTAAACACAGTAGACACTCACAAGAGTTAAAATAACTTTATAAAATGAAAATGAAAATTCAAAAAGTTTTAAACTAATGAAATACAACCACTAATGTCCGAAAATCCAGGATGTAATAATGGTTCTAGCAAAAATGACACTATTTTATGATAGTACAGAAATCATTCTACTGAAGCTCTAAAATTAAGTACCAAGGAAGGTTAGCAAGAACAAATTTTTCAGGTTATTTAAAATATTTTTGTAAATCGCAAAATTGTACATTCATAGCGAATTTTGAGCACGGTTAATTCCATACTTGTTCCCACCGCTGGTCCCGCGAGACGGCCGGTACGTATCGTGCTTGTTAACTCGTCTCATATATTATGAAGCTGTGTCAAATGTATCTCGCGAACCATATACAGCGTGTTCTGTAAAAGCGGTTTCATGGTTGTCATTATTTTGAATCAACTTTTTACTTGGCCTTTTAAGACATCAAGTGGAACTCTCACTAACTAAAACAATCATTATCATAGAAAAGAAGATTTAGATTAAAGTGAGAAGCATAATCCAGATAGTATTTTGGTAGTGTTACAATGTAACTTTCACAGTAGTATCCAAAAATTGCCAAAATCGGCCGTTTTTGACACATTGCGTTACAGATTTGCAATAACCTCAAGTTTTTGGGTACAGCGGAACACTTTATCGTTGTAACTTTATGGAATAAACCAGAAATCGCTATTATTAATGAAAAAAGTAAAGCAACAGAACACAGTATTTGTGAGAAAATAACAGTAAAGGAAAAAACATACAAAATATTATCTACCTCTGATGTTGACACAGTTTCAATAAATTGCCTGCCTATGACTTCCACAAAGTTTTTTTCAGTTGTCTTTTTTGGTAAGGAACACGAAATGTTTACATGTGACGAAGAAAGGTTAAAATAATCATAAAAATAAAAATAATGTATTGAATTATATCATCCTCTATACTTCGGAGGGATATAGAAGGTAAAATAAAGGCTCACCAAATGTCGTATGTCCCGACCTCAGGGATTCCTCGCGGGTTACTTATTTAACTTCAGTTCAACTATCTCCGTCCAATATTTGCATATGACCAAGCTGAGTTAACGGCCGGCTTACATTATTTAGTGAGCTCGTAAGTGCTTCAGTTAGGTTATATGTAATTGTGTTTATCTTTCCGGAAATGTATTGATGGTAATGTCATAAATAAATGACATCGTTCACGTGAATGTATTTAGATGAAAATAGGGTGCGGTGGCGTGGGAGCAGGCCACAGACACAGGTGTCTAGCAGTAGACTGACATAGACTGATGATGACCTCGACTGGCATGCAATGGCCTTTGACCTCCTCTATATTTTTTTGGTAGTTTATACCCAGTCTTGGCAGTGATTGACATTCTGTGGTAGGAAAACGCACTCATGATATCCGTGAATAACCGCTTTCAAGCTTTAATAAGCATGCAGAAACTGTGTCCTTAAGATTGATCGGTGTAATATTTTGTAATTTACGGAAAAAAAAAACAAAAGCGGTTCTTCAAATATACCTTTATCCGCGTGTGTTTAGGGAGGGGGATGATTTGTCAAAATAAATTAAGCATAAGACAGTCGGCGGCGAGTCGTCATAGCTGCGTCAAATATTTACCCCGGGGTCGTGGGCCGAGCTACTGGCGCTTTCACGCATCTTCTGCGCGGTCCCAGAATGGTGGAATCAAATGTCTTTAACTTTTAATAGGATAAAAATACGTTTATTTAGAACGTTTGGAATAGGCCATGAACATAAAATTATGACAACACTTTACAGCTAAAATTTAAGTTGAAAGTATAAGTTGAAGCAAAATACAATAAAAAATACAAGGAGCACTATAAGATCTTTTCAAAATATTTTGTTATTTTCGAGGTAGCCTTTTTTTACAAATGAACATTCTATTTGCCTAAACAAAACATGGTCCAACACAAACCACAAAAAAGATAGAAATGACATTGTATGTCGGTTAAATGTTAATACAAATTGAGTTTTTGGGTGCAAAGTTTTTCTACGGTCTCATTTAATTGGACTTTGTGATTTGCCATGAAGCTGAATTATGAACTGAATTAAAACAGAAAGTTTAATTTGAAGTTGAATCAAAGTTACCTATCAAAATCGTATGAAAAAGTAAAGAAATATCGTCACAGAAGTAAAGAAAGTATCAAAAGTGGAAAATTATGACTCACTTACTGAAAATTACAGTTTTTTATTAAAATAAGTGTACAGTACCCACATGAAACATTATTCTAATTCCACAGTTCTTGTGCCCCGTCACAAAGGTAGTCAAATCTCCAGCGAGTCGGCCGCGATCCATCACGCCCGTCCGAGCCGGTAATAGCGGCTGAATACCAAACAAAGGATCCGCACAAAAACAAACAACGCTGATACATCGTATTTCCTTTTATTCAATGTTCATAGATAATATTTTTTCGGAAAATTGGGTTTGTGTATTTATAACATAATAACACTTGCAAAGAATATTTGACTAAACACTAAGGTTTCAACCGTGTTCACCCTCTAGGCAGTTAGTTGGTGATCTGAAATGGTGCCAAGAGTACAAAATGCATAGGCTTATCCTGCGAATAAGATATTAGATCTCATGTAGCTCTTAAATTCACCGAACTCTACAGGTTTCAAATATTGCATTGTTTGGCGATTTAATACTTCAATCATATGTTTGAGTGTTCGAAGAAATAATTTCTAACATCATCTCATTTCTGACTTTTGTACATAGGTCGACTTGTGAGTCTATATTTCAGCACACTTGACTAGCTCTTAATAAAAAATGGACTCCTAACTACACAGACTCTTCTTCTCTTCTAGACAACCTTTTTGTAACGAAACCAGACGCGGATTGCTCCCTTTTCCAAAACTGGAGTTACTTTACAACTCATTCAACCTTCTTTTACACTGAAGCTCGCGCTCCAATGACCCGTGCTAGCTACAAAAATGACAAACAAATATTGAGTAACATTCTTGTAGGTATCGTTAAAATGAAATCACTCCTCTCTGTCTTAGAACTAGCGTTTCTATGTAGCTATAGCATATTCCTGATGCTTCATCTGAAGTGCATTCTCCGTCGCATTCGATATTCCGAGACCTCCACTCAGAGACAGAGCCGGAAGCTTTTACCGCGCCTTTCCTCTGTCCTACGAGCCTACCTACCTATCTAGTAGGTACCTACGTGGGTACCACAGATAGTCGTAAATCAAGGGACAGTTTGGTATTTGACCGCCGTCTTCGGGGACCGGCCAGACGGGCTGAGCCGGTGGAATTGAAGGCTATGTTAATCCGTTTTGCGAGGGTTTTGTATATGCGTCCACTTATTTAGGGTTAATATGGGCTTCTACCTACTTGTAAAATAGTCAACCGACTTTATTTGCTTATTAGTTCTTAGTCGTCAAACATGAAACGTCAAAACATTCATTCTACATTAGGAAATATCAAGATAAATTCAAGAGAATAAAGGTTTTTCACTAACGGCCCATACAATGCATCCAATGTACAGTTTGTTACATAGTGGATGGTAATTGTTAGGTACGTTGTTTAAACAGGACTCCAAATGTTTCATATCAAATGTAGCAACTAAAAGAGCCAATATAATACAAATGGCGTTTATTTTCTATTATATAAATGTATTTTTGTTCTTTAAGAAACTTGGGGCTTAACAGAATACAACTGTATTAAAATTTGTTTATTTCTTCCTTATAACATAACACTAAAATATGTACCCGATTCCCAGGGTCGTTATTTCACGCGACAAAATTTCCAACCGGAAAAATTATGCATGAACCAATGTTATTCAATGAGGTGTACGGAATGCGACGCAACCCCGGCTTAAATATTTCAGGCCGCCTCCGTCTAGGCGGAAATTCATTAGGCGGGCGGAAAAACGCGGAAAACTCCCTGCACTTTGTTTTTAAACGTTGAACTGCCATAACTCGCTTTTTTAATGGACTGCATTGCATTTTTATGTGAGTCGGAAATGTGTCTTCAAAATTTTCGGGCGGTGAATTTTGAAGTATAAAAAGTTGCTCCAAGAACATCGTGTTGATGAAGGTGTGTAGTACAATTAATCAAACAATAACTAACTGCAAATTAAGTGAAATTATATATATTACATAAGCCAAGCAATTTGAGCCAACATCACATAGCAACGTAGGTCTCAAAGTAGCGGAAACCCGAAACATCGAAGGCACACAAAAATCAAGATCCAGGTCAAATATCTGTTTCATCAACAAACATTGTGCAGCCTTTTGAGTCTCAATTGGTACCTACACATAATAGATGTCATAATTCACATAAAATTGTAATATTTCCGCCATAATTATTGGGTCAAACCTCGTTATATATCCTCCGGCGTCCCGCAAACTTTTTGCCCTTTATTAGGGAAGCCAACAACTATAACTAATCTAATATCGCGCAGATCATATCCTGCGGGAGCAGCGGGAATGAGGATCAAAGTTGTCAGTAACACGATTAAGGGGGACAGATTAGTTTCGGACGGAGTGCTCAGGATTTACCTGTGGAGACTAACAAATTGGCGAGCTCCTCGGATTGGTTGGGTGGCGGTTTTAGTTTTGACAACAAGTTTAAATTGACAATCTTTTCCGGTTGACCAGAAGAAAACCGAACATTGTTTTTAAAATTAACATTATTTAATTATGAACCTAGTGTACGACAGGTCAATAAAACTACAAGAAGACACAGGAAAAGTTCATGTAAGATTATTATAAAACATAACACACACACACATAACACAACAAAACATAAACATACATAAAAACATAAATTCAAAACGGGGTAGCAGAGGCACACCGATTGTTGGAGTCATGGTGGACGAAACATTCAGAAGCCCATATATTTTTCAAACCTGACATTGTTAGGGGAAAGCTTACCGCCGTTATCCGGGTCACTAGGGTGTTAAAACAAAAATTGCGAATTAGTACCATAAACACGCTCTATTAACTTCCATATACATATTTTTAAAACCGCAATACATCATAACTTAACCTAACAATCCTTGGACACTTCACCGAACCGTGAAACATTTCAATTTGTCGCAATTACGTTCAAATGGAGCGAGTCTCTGCAATTTGGGCATTATTGGCCAAATTGAGCGATTATTGGGCAAATTTCAGCATTATACTACCTGCTGAATGCCTCGGATAGTTTTAATGCACCACCCGAGGGAATATTATGCGTAATATTCTATTTAATGACACAAAGCGCGGCTGGACGCTTCGTTAAATATTTTTGGGGCAAGGGTAAATGGTAATTCGATAGGCAAGATGGTTGAATAAGTTTAAATGGGTTCGTTTGTTTTGGTTCGGATGAAACTACTTTAACCTATTTATGCAAGTAGTCCAGAACTAGATTAGCTGTCGTTTTTAGTGAAACGATCTTTTTGTGTGAAATCATTACTCATAATCATGATTATTGTAGTAAGCTAAATAACGACCAAAATTTTACATAGGCTTACCCTCGAATTCACAACCGTCAATCAACGTGCTGTCCCGTAAAATGTCAATGGGACTAAAAGGGACAGCTAAACTTCTGAGAGTTGGTGAACCTTGATTTGCGTTTGTGTATTCGGGGGTTTCTGTCCTTCAAAAGTGTGTATTTAAATAAAACAAAAATCTGAAATTCGTTTTTCCTCTAAAGTTAAACCATTTATCACAATATGAATACACTTGAAAGTATGAACAAAATTAATATTTCCTTTTAGTTTGTTTTTCATATAAACTTATGTCAGTGCTTTTTAAAACTATACTATGAATGTGTATCGCTGTGTAACGGTAAGGCCGAAATTAACATGATACGTTTAATTACCCACGCATAAATTGTATGCAATATTGAGTGTTTATGAACGCCGATAGCCTCGCCTCACGAATGGTGGACGTTCTATAAATGATCGTATTTTTTCTCAGGAAGTTTGCCTTTTTTGTTTCCGTAGATAATTTGCCGAATACACGATTATTCGAGAATTTAACATTTACCTAAAGAATGTGACCACATAATTATTAGAAATGGGGTGTTTTTTCATTTGACAAAATATTGAAATGTTGTTGAATTCAATGTCTCATCAATTTTACTAGATATTAAGTGTGGTTAGAATATTCATGAAGATCTGCATTATTAATAGATGGTGTTGTAAAAACGAACTTTTATGTCTAGGATTTGTTTTTAAGTATCTGGGTTTTTTCAACCACATTCAATAATACTTAATAAAACACTGTTATTTTAAAACAAACGCGATGTATTTAAATCTACATAAACAAATTCTGAGTAAAAAAACATATTTTTAGCATTTCGTCAAAAACCTATTCATTTAAGCTGAGTTTCTTGCTGTTCCTTTTCAATACAAAAACAACCGTTCGGCAGTTCGTGGAGAAATTAATAATGTTTGTGTACTAATTGTAAATGCATTATATCATGTTTATTTCCTGATTTCTATTTATTTGTTTGGCTGATCAGATTTACGATTTGAAAGGACGTGATACTATTTACTGACGAATCTAAGGGCTCGTACACGATAAGACGATGCGAGTCGTTAGAATTTCGTCTGCTCGAAGTAGATTCCCACAGGCCGTTATTAGGTCAATATTTCAAAACGAATAATTTTTAAAAGATTATTTTTATTTTTTAGCATTAGGGATAATGCATTATCATCTTACTAAAGATAGGAGAACCAGAAAAAGAACTTTGGTCTGTTGGCGTCAGGAGGGAATCGAACCCGCATCTTTCGCAAACCGGGCGACTGCACTAACCACTGTGCTACCGAGACCATTGATTAACAGACCGGCCGAATTTTTCTGGTATATTTACCTGGCAGCCAGGTTTGTTTCACCAATGTTTATACCTTAAACACACGAAAGAAACATTATTGCAAATATTTGACTTTCGATTAAGATGAAACTAGGTTTTCTAATAGGTTATTTTTATTTTTTAGCATTAGGGATACTGCATTATCATCTTACTAAAGATAGGAAAACCAGAAAAAATATTTTTTTGAATAAATTTTACTCTGAAATATTTAAGTTTCTTACCTCCATGTCGACTCGGCCATAAATAACCCGGCCAAATTCCCGCCAATCGCGACAACGCGGCCATTTGTCGCGGTAAATAATAACGCACACAGGCGCACACGCAACTTTATCAACCTTATTTATGGCTCATTACCACCATTATGGACTTTAATTCGGATAATTAAGTCTAGGTTCATATTGATGGAAAAACCACATGTTCTCTGCTCTGCCGTTCTTTAAACATTCGAAAAAAATTACATGCCCAGTCATTGTTCATTAATCATTACTGTAAAATTGAGGTGCCCGTGGCTGCAGTTGTGACAGTGATCGGCGACGATCGCTGTTGTAAAGCAACGCACGCCGGGTCGGAAATGGGATGGGTGACCACCCCGACCGAAATTTAGTGATGTGTATTTCGGGCATCTCCGTGCTTCGGAAGGCACGTTAAGCAGTTGGTCCCGGTTGACGTCGCCAGATGTCAGTCGTTAAGCCTAGTCAGAGGCCTTAGGGCGGCTTGATAACATCTGACATTAAGGTTGCTCACTAACCTTACACCCCTCCAACAATCCGCACTGAGCCCGCGTGTTGGAGTATGGCTTGTTCCACCTCACAGTTGAGGTGAGGCCTGTGCCCAGCAGTGGGACGTATATAGGCCGTTTATGTTATGTTTTTATGTAGTCTGCTCTGGGTGGTCTGCTACTCTGCACATTGTATAAGTTGACTATGTTCTATCATAGCAATTATTCTTAACGAACATGGTCAAAAAGAGTTCTATCGTGTTTCTAGCCAGAGTTAATTCAATTAAATTCTATATTTGTTGCCAATACTACAGACTTAGGTACAAGTACTTTACATTTGAGGACAGTAATTTCAGACCTCTTCTTGGTAAAATGGTAAGTACAGTTACTTACTAATAGTTTATCGTCACAGAGTTTTAGTGTATCACTGCTGTAGTCTTTTATTAATTCATACATTTCTTACTGTATCAAGAAGCATCATTCTTAATAAAAGCCTTGTTTACGAATATCAAAAGTGTTAGCAACTTTTAAAAGCTTTAGTCATGTGTCACGGACGAAACGCCGAAAAAGTTGGGATAGACGCCGTAAATCTGCGAATCCAAAGGTTTTCGGTCAAATAAATTACTTGAAGACTGACGAGGGTTACACAGGTGGGCATCAGCTAAACAGAATGTATCTATCTAAGCGTATGCATTTTTATAAACACACGCATTCGCATTTTAATTTAAAGAAAAATTTATTCTCGTAAACAAACATACTTCTTTATTGTCTTTCTTTATTTAATAGTTTCGACTAATATTACAAAAAGGGAAAGTTAGAAAAAATGAAAAATGTGTTGCACCAATATTCATGATGGATTTTCAGGGAGGGTGTGCGTAGGGTGAATACTATACCGTTTAACCCAGGGTCACTGTGTCAAAGTATTCAGAGATCTTAATTTGTTTTATTATCTGAGCACTAATTCATCGCAGGCCAGTCAACTGGATTAAAGGTTTACTTGGAGTCAATTCCGTAGCAGTATACGTTCACTACATGCTTCCTGTACTACGAGATATTCGTAGTATCTGAGGGTTTTTTTGTCGTAGGTAGTAAGTTTACCAGTTTAAAAAAATACACTTCGTTCAAAGACGATGTTTGTTTTACATAAGCTAAGTAATTTATTACCTACCTATTTTTAATGTTGGAATAAAATTGACAATATAAAATATATGAATGATGCGTACATCAGTGTATTTGATGAAGCGAACAGCAAGCAACAGCATGGTTTACATACAAAAACAAACTTCATTAAAAAAATATACAAACAATCAATTTTTTGCACGTACGACTCATACAGTTTTTATAGAACCACTTTCGAATATTATTTTTTTATCAGTAAAGCTAACGAAAATGCATTAATCGCAAAGGACATAGTCGGCTAATAGTAAACAGTGCGACATGCAGTTCAAAGCATCGGCTAATCTAATTAGGCGGACATGTGCGACACGTGTGTCGCTGTATGACATGACGTGACATCCGCACTAGCCACGTTACAAGCGCTCTCACACCCGGACAATTCACTGTTGAACTGTGTAAAATCGGGGGCTGATACCTAAGTGCATTAAATCATAACTGGACCATCAAGGCTTTATCTTATTTTGGTATTACCTGACTAACTAATCGCTTATAATAAAGATTGCGCCAACTCAGCTGAGTTGCCGATGCTTTGAGCTCAAAGCATCGGCTAATCTAATTGAGCGGACATGTGCGACACGTGTGTCACTGTATGACATGACGTGACATCCCAACTCACACTGGGACAACTCACACCGAGACAACTCACACCGGGACAACTCACACTGGTAAGTGTGCACGTACACTAAGTGTAAAGGCGGGGACTGATATCTATATGCATTATGTCATATCGTTACAATCGAGCCTTTACCTGACTTCGGTACTTATCACCTGACTGACTAATCGGCACTTATTAGGAAACATTGTGAAAACCGAGTTCAAATCATTGGCTAATAATCCAACTGGTTGGACAACTCATCCATAGTGTAAAGTCGGGGGTTGATACCTATGTGCATTATGTCATAACGTGACAATCGAGGGTTTATCTGATTTTGGTATTACCTGACTGACCAATCGCTAATAATGAAGATTGCGACTACTCAGTTCAAAGCATCGGCTAATCTAATTAGGCGGACATGTGCGACATGTGTGTCGCTGTATGACATGACGTGACATCCGCACTAGCCACGTGACAAGCGCTCTCACACCCGGCAACTCACTGTTCAACTGTGTAAAATCGGGGGCTGATACCTATGTGCATTATATCATAACATGGAAATCGAGGGTTTACCTGACTGACCAATTGCTAATAATGAAGATTGCGACAACTCAGTTCAAAGCGTCGGCTAATCTAATTAGGCGGACATGTGCGACACGTGTGTCGCTGTATGACATGACGTGACATCCGCACTAGCCACGTTACAAGCGCTCTCACACCCGGACAACTCACTGTTGAACTGTGTAAAATCGGGGGCTGATACCTAAGTGCATTAAATCATAACTGGACCATCAAGGCTTTATCTGATTTTGGTATTACCTGACTAACTAATCTACTATATAAAAATAAGTCGGGTTTTCCTTCCTGACGCTATAACTCCAGAACGCACCAACCGATTTCCACGGTTTTGCATTCGTTGGAAAGGTCTCGGGCTCCGCGAGGTTTATAGCACAGAAAATTCAGGAAAATTTCTACAGAAAAGCGGGAAAATCTTTTTTCACATACAGCTAAGTCCACGCGGACGAAGTCGCGGGCGGCTGCTAGTCGCTTATAATAAAGATTGCGACAACTCAGCTCAAAGCATTGGCTTATCTAATTAGGCGGACATGTGCGCATTGTGTGTCGCTGTATGACATGACGTGACATCCGCACTAGCCACGTTACAAGCGCTCTCACACCCGGACAACTCACTGTTGAACTGTGTAAAATCGGGGGCTGATACCTAAGTGCATTAAATCATAACTGGACCATCAAGGCTTTATCTGATTTTGGTATTACCTGACTAACTAATCGCTTATAATAAAGATTGCGACACACACACAGTTCAATGTTCAATGCAACACAGTTCAATGCATCGGCTAATCTAATTAGAATTAACATTTGCGTCGCTGTTTGACATGATGTGATATCCGCACTAGCCACATAACTAAGCTCTCCCAACACGACAACTCGCCTGAAACATAGAATCGGGAACGAATAAATGACGTGTACTTTCCCGTAATGTAACAATCGAGGATTTACGTTTCGGTATTATGTACATACCAAACTGTCTCGTTGATGCAAGTTGGATCACTCACAGTATAAACATACAGTAGAACATCTACATACAAACGTGCCGCTCTCGGTTTGAATGTCTGCGGGCGCGTCGTGCGCCGTGTCGCGATTTCACGCACACGCTAGCATAAAATAGCGGCGGGCGGCCTTAGATAACTTACTGTATGTTTATACTGTGGATCAGTTAGCAAAATGTTTCATGGGTCGGTACTCACTCGTATTATTGCACCTTTACACCACGGCTTTACACATTGTAGAAATGTTGGGTTCTATTTCCTGAATGTGCTCGAATGTAAACTTTTTACGACATTACATTTGAATCCTCCCGGTGTGATAGAGCTTTTACATACGATTAGCAAACATACACAATTTACTTATGTATCAAAATTAAGCAGGATGGCGTTTTAGAACTAAAAGCTTTGTAACTTTTAACTGTTTATTGGAATATACTTTAGTCTTTCGCAAGAGATGATAAAAATAAAATCTACATTAATTAATTACCTATTGCTGTCAATCATTTATTTTAGAGCCATATTATTTATACTTATGTTATGAGTTTGTAACCGATGAGAAGTATGTAACGGTTTTTTAATATAATATTATTTTATGTCAATGTTGGCGTCTTATGTCAAAACACTATCAGAACCATTTTTTTTTCAACTAAATTACATAAACTTTGAAGTTATACTTATCAACAACATAAATAGATCATCCTCATTATGTATTTAACAAAGATATTTCAAAATGCAACACTAAACTCAATGCACTCAGAGTATAGTCGCGCTCGCATTAGGCTCTATAAATACATAACCGAGAGTACAATCGGCGACATTGACGTTCTGCCACTGGACAAACGCTTCCCCAAACATTTATTAACGAACTAAGAGATGCTTGGAGAAGGCAGGAACTACTTTATTTGAAATTTAAAATTATTGTGCGCTTAAATTCCAGCTTTTTTGAAATAAAAGTAACATTTTGTGTCCGGAATTCCCATTTGCAAATCAAAGTTGAGCAGCCCGTTCAAGTATAGATGTCCCTATCACTTCTAAAGACACTATTTGTTCTAACTACTTGTTGCATTGCTTTGTCTTACCAACTCAGTCATATTTTGGCATCCTAGAATTACATTTTTCGCCCTATAAGTCGGAATGCAGCTCCAGCGAGGTGCTCATTGCGCTCGCTTAACTCACTCAGCACGCTCCTGTTTTATCACAATTGTAACTCAACATTTGTCATTGCTGGATGCGAGCAGCCGAAGATCGAGTACAGTGGCGTGCAAAAGGAGAGGCCTATGTTCAGCAGTGGACTACGACAGGCTGATGATGATGATGATGTAACTCAACATAATCATTCTTATTCATATTGTTCTGTTTTGTTTGCTTTTTTTGTAATTTCTAGATAATGTCAAATATGCTTTCGAAGATGTGTATCGTTAATCCTTGTCTTTACGCTTCACCACCTGCTTTTGCGAGCGCTATCTGAGCCTGGTGTATTTGTCACAGTTTTGGCCCAAAAAGGTCGATTTTGCTTCATTTTAAAACAAATTTTAAAGTCTGCTCCACAGCCTCTCGTTTCCCGGATACGTCGTGCATACATCACGGCTTGCGGACCATTATTCTAATTGGTCACAAATTATGCCTGATCGGGTTAGCGTTTAGCTCGGTTAGCGTGCGGGGAGGCTGTAATTTAGTTTCGCTTCTATTGTTTTTGATTACGTATCCAAAACGCACTTGTTTGTCGGCGCGAATCTGATTGGCTATTGAGTTTTTTGATTGGGTAAATAGAAATTGATTTATGTAATTTTAATAGTAGGTAGGGACTGTAATCATTCGTAGTCCCGAACAAAAATCATTTGCGAAAAGCTCAGAAAAGAGGTTGGAAATGGTTTCCATATGAAAAAAAAATATTTACCGAAGTATTTCTTAGAGCGTGTTAGTATCTACACCGTCGTAAACAATAGGAATTTCAGCAGAATCTGATACTAGTGACCTAGACGCGTGTGTGATGAGTGTTTTATTATAATTAGTTATACTATGGACACGTAACTTACTCCTAACATAACCCCAATAGTTCGCAATCCTTAAAGCCTACGCCCATCAGTAAACCATAAATAATGTTGATTGAAAAGGCAGCATATTCAAAACGAGGTAACCCCCATTATTATCTATTATTTAATTGAGATTTCTCAAATTGTGCACTTACACTAAAAAAGGATTTATTTCCTGGAAAATAAAATGAATCTCCAGTAAAAGCCCACACCGTGCACCCTTTAAAATCCATGTAAAAAGCAACAAATCACAAATCACAAACTACAAAGACTTCAAATGGCTCGTCTCATTTCATTCCGTTCCAAGACAGAATCCCTCGAGATTTTTAAAATTTAAGACTCACACGAACGCATTTAACCGCAACATTCTGTTCGTCGCATTAACATAACATGGAAATCCCATAAACACATGACATTTGTTTTAACACCCTCTACTGCGAAGGATTGCCCAACTTCCCCTTTAGACCAAATTCGCTGTATAATAAACATTTATCCACTTTTTGTGCGAACAATTTGATATAAGAGAGTTTGTTGGGATAACTGCCTGGTTTGAATAAAAACATCATCCCTAAACTTTTTATGGAGATATGTTGTGGACCAACAGACTAAAGATTTTCATAATAGAAATGAATGCTAAAATAATATACAGCACAGTACCTACGTTATCGTAACTTACCTACATAATTAAATGTAACTTAACAGTTAAGTATTGTTTTCAATCTGTTTTTTTACAGTATTCTAAAAATGATCGAGTAAGCAACACAAAAACCGCACTTTGTACAACTGATAACTATAATGACACGAGTTGTATGAAGACTTAAAACGTCATTAAAATCTAAAATAAGTAAACCCTATTTCAATTCTGTAGTGGTTTTATGGTGGTTTCTTGAATACTTTAGAAATATTTGACCATTCTGTGTCCTTTGAGTAAACTTACTTGAGAACCAAAATACATTTAACTTTAAATTAGGTAGATACTTTTAGTTATGAAATAAAATTGTCAATTTAATCTCTTGTGATTTAAATCAACGAAGGTACTACAACGACTAGTGCTAAGAAAAATTTATGGCAACAATATATAATGTTCATCCGAAAAATAGTGCTCCACACCACTTCCTAAGTAAGATACTAATACCTAAGCTATTTTTTTAACATTATTATGTTATGTTGAAAAACTGCACCTGGAAATACATGTTAAGAATACCACACATACACCCCATACAAGGTACGTAGAAATAAATAAGTGACGTGGCGTGAAGAAGATATACGATGCGGCGGGGACCGCGGCCGAGGTCGTTCCCGTTACTACAAATGTAAGTAAATTTGAATAAAACATGACCGCGATACCACTTCACTTGTTTGAATAAAAGTAACTCTTTTTTAAACTTGCATTATCTGGGCGGATTAGAGTTCATAGCTGTGACTTTGCCAGCATTTTTTTATTCTTAATTATTTAGCTGAACTAATTCATAATTCAGTTGAGTATTTAGAAGACACGTTTTACTTAGAAAAAGCATTTAAAATACAAATTGGCACGAACTTTATTTACGGACCTCGGGGGCCAACTCTGGTTTCCAGAAAGCATTATTGAAAAAAATGCATTATGAAAACAAACGTATGTTTAAAATACCGAACATTGCTGTAAATTCTGCCTTTGCTCAAAAATTCCCCCCATTTATTTACACCTTAATTTATAACAAAGTAACCAAGTACTGCAATATAAGTAACTCGTCACCTCATGAAGCAAAATGGAGAATATTCAAATGGCTCTACGACATCACTGAAGAATAAATTGAAACTAAGTGTTAACCCCTAAACTGTAATATATATTTATATTTATACATATTTTATTATTTCCATACATATAGGTATATATAATAGTAAAACATATCTATTTATTAAATATACATATATTTATATTTGTCAATCTGCATCTTATAAACTCACAACATCTGATCCCGAGGCCAAGTATTGTTAAATCTTCCCGGCACCTGCGAAACAGTGTCACGAATCAGTGTCTAGTGTGGGTGCCACTGGCAATGTACCGTGAATCTGTTCTTTGAAATAAATGATTTTGTATTTTTTTGTATTTTTGTATTTTGTAATAAAACTGGCGGATTTGGTAGGGGCAAAATCAGCAAACTTCTAAAGGTCATAACTCAGTTCAGACTGCGCTAAGGATCTACATGCTATACCTAGTAAGTTTGGTTTATTACACTATTTTGGATTTAAAACTAAACGAGGTTTGGTTGCTGGCCACAAGAAAAGAAAAGGTGCCTTTTTCTGACATTTGTTTTTGTCACAATGGCTTTTTTTTAACAAAACTAAGGAGCTTAGTGCATAGACTGTATGACACAGGCCCGGCCCTTGAGTTTGAAAGAACCCTGTTTATTTTTAGTTTCAGCTTTTCGCAAATTGAGTTAATTTAGACCAGCTGTTCTCAATCAAGCCAGCTAATAAATATCGCCTCAACTGATTTGCCACCAAGTACAATCTCGTCAATCTTAGAAAGCGTAGATACTATCAAAGCATAGCAAACTCAATCTACTCGCCCTAGGTGCGTAAAGCTACACTTTTCCCATAACAAGTTCACATCTCGCCGTGATTGGCGCAGCCCCGGGGGGTTCCAACTTCGTCAGCAAATGAGCTGCGAGCCAACACGATCATAATTTATAAGGCTGCTCGAGTTATTTATTATTAGCGTTATTACGTCAGAATATGGAACGCAATTTTTGCGCAAGATTACATGTCGAGTAATTCAGTTGAGCATTTCATCTAAATCAATATTGATGAAAATTGACGCAGATAAGTAGTTTCAAAAATGGCTGACCGAAAACTGAAAGAGACTTGAAATCACACATATTCAAGCACAATAGATACTAGCAAGTGATCGATGACTTAATTAATGAAGAAATAACTTTTCAGTTAGTTTCAAATGTTCACAAAGAACATTTTAACTCAACACAGTCATAACCAAACCAACTAAGACAAAACCAACTACTTAATACTGCAATAGCAGAGTCGTCATTCCTTTGACGATTAACTGAAATCTAAAACAACTGACATACTAAATAAATTATGTATTGGTAAGCTTGATATTACAGAAGTATACCTGAATCATCCTCATAGCAAAAGTTTTCGTAATAAGCAACTTTTGATACTTTATTTCTACTAACAATATTGAATATTACTCCCAGGTATTGGCGTCGGTAATTAGTTAATGTTCCAGCTCATCTTTGGTAATTTATTGAGACGGAGCACCTCCCCTCTTCTACTACACCCCCCACTTTGTCCCGGAACTCCCGGGAATTGGTGGTGGCGAAAAACTCAACCAAAATATTAATGCATAGCGCTTAGGTAAGTATTGGTGCGAATATTTAGAGCGAAAGTTCCGTTTGATACTTGAAATATATTGGAATAAAATCCAAATTTTGATTGATTCTGTATCCAAATATATTTGTGTCTTGTAGTTTCATTTTGGAATCTTAACCCGTTAGTTAACTTTATTTTTTTTCATAAAAATAAATGTAGATTTGGCTTAAAGTGCTTTCTAGCGGCATAGTACAAATAAGGCTACATGAAATTCATGTTATTATTAAACGATCATGCTAAAAAGTAATATAAACAGCTATTCACGGTTTTAGAATATTTGAATGTGTTGAACTAAGTACTATATAGCGAGTATTCTGCAATGCACTAACTTTCACAGTAAAAACGGTTTCACCTGCTTTTGCCAGACGTTTCGGCAACAGTTGCATGTGCCATGGTCAAGAGCGGACAAGTCTGTAAAAATTCAGCATGGAATGTTCGATCTGTGTAAAATGAAACAAAAAAATTAAGGACCTTTTCGAATGAGCTCCTTATTTTTTTTAGTTCAAGTATCAATTTCGTTTGGTCACGCAAATGAAACAGCGCACTCAATAGTCTCACGGCGGATTAATCAAGGATTGTCCGCTCCCCGCGTGAAGAATTGTCACCATCAACGGAGTCGGCGTTCTAAAGAGATGATGCATTGCAGGAAACTTCGCGCTTGGCTTTAGGATGAAATTGCAGGTAGAAACATTCTGAGCTGATATTACTTAATATTTAAGTAATATCAGCTTCTGAAGTTTCATCGGGAATACAACCACATTTACTTTGATTTTTAGAATTCATGGTAGCTATTTATAGTACTTAAATGGCATTGTATGATAGTGAGTAAGGGCAATGGCAGCCATTTTCATCACCCGTAGGACGTCTGCTGTTGAACTTAGACTTATTCAACAAATTTCTTACAAAGGGTCTTGGTTGCCTTAGAAACTATTGGTTTCATTTGACTTTTTGGCAGTAAAGGGGCTGAAAACAGGCTTAAACGGCTATAACGCAGTTCTGTTGGCTGAAAGATAGGATAACCAAACCATCCAAGCAACCTGCTCAAGCCAACTCAAGCCCAAAGCTATATGCTTCTCGTTGCTGCTTTTGTTAAAAATTAGGTAAGTAAGTAGCTGGAACCATAATATTTCATTCCAAACCTGTGCCGCTAAGTTTAGGAAGATACTGAGAATACTGACCGATCTGTACCTATACGCACCGGTCGTTACTGGCTGCCTGTTTTCTACCACAACGCGCTCACATGAATTAGTTTTTTTAAACCTATAGTCAGAATGTACCGAACATACAAACTCTTGTTAAATAAACAAATAATAACTTAAACAACCTAACTACATCGCACAGCTTTCGCATAATTTGCAACTTTTTCCATTCAGTGCAACAAAGACCAATCCGCGCTCATTGTTGCTAACAAAATGCAAATCCAGACATTCTACCCTTTGCCCGGCATATTTAATTCAGCAGCTCAGGTAACAATCGAGCGAGCACCGCTTACCGTTGTAAGTGTAAACGAAGAGAACTACGAAATTTTTCCCGGTCTCGGGAAAAAAAACAAAGTGAAAGTCAGCCTCTTATTTCCCCTGACGACGCGCCGGCGTTCCCGCTTTTACCCGGAAATGGAAAATATTGCGATAAGACGCATTATAGATTAAACATGTCTCGTATTAAACAAGGATACGTTGATCAAGTGTGGAGATAGGTGAGTTCACCCTAAAAGTTGCACCTAATGGGTTATGTTGCCGAATAATGGCCTGATAGCACATGATTATGCAAAGTACTGTTTTTATTGCGATTTTTCTTCAAGCTTAGGTAATGTTCGTTTTAAGAGTAAGTTTAAAATATATGGCAGTTTGTTTCAAGTTCTAGAGGTTCTATCACCCCTTGGTAATCTACATGTAATTTTTGTTTACCTTCTAACCTTTTAACAGCAAGCAGATTTATTGATATATCGTGACACATGACCCTAAAAATAGCCATCTACAATCGGAATTGGTTTTTGATTCTTAAAATATGTACGGTATGTATTCATGTTTTAATTAAAAAAAAAGTTCGTTCCAATCTGAAAAATTGTAAGACTTGATAAAGATCAGTATACAGTTTGTCAAATTTCAATAAAATGTGATAATTTACATAACAACATCGAAGTTTTCTTTCCTAAAATCGAGAGATTTGTCTGATTTGTTAGATAAACATTAAAAATACAGCAGCTAATGCGGTTACCGCTGAGGCTAACTAAACGGGACATCGCTGGTGCGTGCCAGTAATCGGCATCAGATCAGAACTTAAAGCCGCACGCACATGTTCCGATGTTCCGAGCTCGGATTACTGTACCCTAAATATGTGCGTCATGGTGGCGGGGCTAGGTCATAATATGATTTTATTCTCCCATCTCCTAGGCTTAAATAATATATTTTTTTTAAGTTAGCTTTATTTACTATACAAATAACAACAATAATATAAATGACTAATTAAGTGTAATAATAACTGAGAAAATCTGAGTTTAAGTGATGATGGCCATGGTGGCTAGCTTAGGAGCTAAAATAATGGTGTCAAGAAAACAAAGAAGCACGTAAAAGATTATTTTTGTCGGAGTTTAATGCTTGAAAAAGCTCCTACCACTATGGTTTATGGTTTAAGACATTTATTCTCATAAGATTATAAATCACTTGGAGAGAAATACATTTTTTTTACATTAAAATAGGGTAAGCGCAATTGAGCGGGCGCGCAAGAACAAACGAGTACCCACACGATAAGGACTAGCGTGTGCCGGCGTGCGATTCAACAGAAGCGCTAAGGCCGCGGACACAGTGATAAACAAAAATAACAGAGTTACAAAAGTTTGAGTCAATTAATCAATGAGTGATCCTTCAATATATGGTCTTTAAGTAGGTTTCTAAACTTAAGCTGTGTTGTAGCATCTTTGATGTTTTTTGGCAACTGATTGTAAAACTGTACACCTTGAAACATAATATTATTCTTGCCATAATTCGTCCTGGGGGGCTTTAGGCAGATATTGTTCGCCCGGCGAGTTTTGCATTTGTGATGTTGTGATTTTATTGTAAACGCTATTCGTGTGTGGATATCTTTATTTAAAATTTTTCTTATTAAAAGGCAGGTATTAAACTTAAACATTTGGGCAATATTCATAATTTTGGTTTCCCTATATATTTTTTTCGTCTCTGTGAGGTAGTCGTACTGGAACAATGTTTTAATAATTCTGTTTTGTATAGTTTGTAGTTTTTTTAAGTTAGTTTTAGCTGCAGCTCCCCACACTTCGATAAGGTAGTCCAGACCTACCCAGTCCACTAGGTATTATAAACCGTTTTCGTCACCGACGCTAAATGAGGCAAAATCTGGGAAGGTGTATCATAGCCAAATATGTTGTTAAATACAGATCGCAATTCTCATAACAGAGGTATATGAGGTATAACTGTTAAATTAAACGTAGGGTTATGTTTTGATAAAAGGAAAATGAATACCCTAACACTGTGTTATTTAAATTACTAGTTCCTTTTTTTCTGAATGTCCAGTTCATTGTTATTTTTTTGTCCGGTTTTGGTAGCATCGCCATCAAAACGTTCACAATCAAAATGAACAGTCGATGCCCAAGTGTAACACAAGTACGCGCGCATATGGTAAGACTAATTCCACTACCCCAAGGTGGGGTTCAAATAAAATAAAAACCAAATTAGGGGAAGATGATGCAACACACCCCTTCGATTTTTGATAAATTCCATTATACTCTCATATCAGGCATTAGCTCTGATGTATGCTGGTGATCAGTTATTTATGAACAGAATATGCAATATTTTTGTGTTGTTGTGTTTTTGGGTTTCGATGGGCATGGTTTGAAAATATCATGTTCATTTTTTTACGGCAGATTTGAGTTACTTACAGTTAATGGTTGTTTATTAAACAATTTTAATGCTAATAAAGTGCTAAAAATATAATGGGCAAGTAGATCTAGTAATGCGAAAATCGATAGAGAACTACTTTCGGTCTTCATATTGGTCTCGCCGGATCAATTTGAACGTTCACACAGATCGTTAACTCACACATAAGAACTCAAGTTTTTATAATATGAGACCTGTTGCAGAGCTGCTGTACTAAATTCAAAACATTTCGTCAAACTATGATAGTAATATCGATTGCAAAGGCCACATGTTAACCAATTTGTATCGCGTCACCCGCTGCGCAGATAAATTATTCCTTGCAAACGCCCCTCTTGAAAACAATAATTTGCAATACTCATAATCAGGGATACTTGTTATGAGGACGTTTTTATTTATCGTGCTTTGCTTGCTATAATTGGGATGGCAACAGGCCATTCTGAGGATATAAAGATGATTCAGAGAGCAAAAAAGAAAGATACAACGACGAATTTTCATTCAGCATTCAAATCACGGGCGACTGTGGTACCATTTCAGTATGTTTTTTTATATGTGTTGGTCCTAGTGTAATGTTTGAACACGGAACTAACGGTAACTGAATTTAAATGTTATTGCACATTAAACTCAAGGATCTTATAGACGGTGGTATAGTGGTGGTGGACTTTGTATGAAAAAGGTAACAAAAATAACATAAATACAGAAACAAACGTATAAACAACAGCTTGTATAAGTCCCACTGCTGAGCCTGAAACTAAAAGAGCTTGGTGGAAGACCTTTGCCCAGCAGTAGGATGTAGAGAACAAAAAAAAACTGAGCAGTCATTAGATCACAATCTCACCTGATGATAAGTGATGATTTGGTCGATGGTCCACCCAGCAAGTGCCCATTTACTGTATTACGTCATATTTGTGTACTTCACACAAATATGACGTGGCGCGAGCCATACTACACGGGTTCAGTACGGATTGTTGGAGAAGTCTAAGTTTAGTGATACCCTACTCTCGAAGTTACCAAGGTGTTCAAATGCCTTCCGAAGCAAGGAGATACCCGAAAAATACAAATTCAGTCGTACATACAAACTCACTAAAAGTATGGATGTAAGAACTTTTCGGAAGTAAACACAAAGAAACATCAAGCGTGTAAATCAATGATACAATACGCATGTAGCATGTTCTGCTTGTAATTCAACTGTCGAAGCTATAATTCCTATAACTCCTCCATCAGGCCATAGATACAGCTGTCCAGCTTCCGACAATCAGTCCCGGGATCCCGGTAATGAATCCCGGAGGAATCCCGTGCAACAATCGTGACTTAACTCCTGATCAATTCCCAGATCAGCCTGATTTATAGCGGAACCTTTGGACATGTGTAAAGAAATAGGTAGAGTTTATTTGTGGAAAACGGTTTAAATTTACGTTTTAACCAACAATCACTAACTTAGGTAATGAAAAAATAAAAAACGGAGGAATGATATTGGAGTGAGTGAGTATTTAAATAACGTACGTGCTATACGCGTACTTGTAATATTGATTTTTTAAAGATGGAAAATTCGCCTTTACAATTTCGCGCCACTTTGAGTACAATTAATTGAAATGTTGAAAAACATTATAAAGAACTAGCGGCCGCCCGCGACTTCGTCCGCGTGGACTTGAGATAAAAAAAAAGCTTAAATATCTTTATAAATTGTAATTGTAATAATTGTAATTGTAAAACGATATAAGCTATCATAAAAAAATATAAAAAATATTTGTAATCTCTTATTCAGATGCATAAACTATATTACTGTTGAGTTTCATTTAAATCCATCTGATAGTTTTTATGTGTAAAAAATGGAGTAACTTTTCCCGTTTTCCCAACATTCTCCTTCACTGCTCTGCTCCTATTGATCGTAGCATAATGAAAAGTATACTATAACCTGCCTAAGAGTATGAAGAATAATTGGTGATTTTAATTTCGTTAAAATCCGTCGAGTAGTTTTTATTTCTACAACGAATATACAGCAGACAGCCAGACAGAAAGACAGACAAAAAATTTACTGATTTCATTTTTGGCATCAGTAGCGATCCCTAATCACCCCTTTTATTTTTTAAATATATTTCATGTACAGAATTGGCCTCTCTACAGATTTATTATAAGTATAGATTATGTTGTGCTTTTTTATAACATGACATAGGAAGTTTTGGTAAAAGTCTTATTACAAACCACTCAGCACGCTGACTCTCCACAACCTTTTTTTGACGTTTACTCAGCGAAACACTATATTGAAATGTGCTCACAGTTTGACTCTGTTCTTTTTATTAATTTTCCAATTTTTCAATTAACATACAGCATGTTATTAATTTTGTAAACACAATTTGCCAAGGTCTTTTGTTTATTAAACCTAACCCCAATATTTTTAAACCAGCAAACCTTTTATCTCTACTTTTCTTGTAATTAATAAAAAAGCTCCATTAACGATATCCACCAGCTCCTTGCGTAACAAGTTGATCCAACAACCCCCTTGTGGATTGAGCCAATAACGCAAAAAAGAGGGGCAGAGTCCTAAATGAGGCATCTCGTGTAACTTGTGAATATTTATGAGAGGCGATCTGTCGGTGCGCTGTTTTTGTTAATGCACTTAGAGCACTATGAGATCAGAGATCGGATACGACCGTAGTCGAATAATTTTCAGTACAACACAGACGGATACGGGCTTTAAACAAAAGACACTCAGATACGGCTCTTTAGTACCGATTTCATCTCAGCTGAACGGGGTGAAAATGTGCTGAAAAAAAAGCTCGACTTTGAAAAAAGTACCATTTCAATAGTGTACAATTCGGAGCTCAGTATCATCTACTGCTGCAGTAGACCTGTGGCTAAGTCGACCTGCAGCAGGTCGACTTAGCAAAAAAGAACGTGACATGACAATTTAGAGTGAAACTAAACTTAGAGTGAAGCTGCAGAAATGATCAATTCATTGGTAGATTTGTGTCAAAATTTGTCACTGTAAAGTTATATAAGTAATTGATTCGTAATTTGTACTGATGGGTCCTTAACTTAAATTATCATCTATGACTGCGGTCGTAAAACACTTCACCACACAGCTATGGGAGACCAAAAGGCTTGGTTGTATAGAAGGTATTTGCTAATTTTAAACTCATATTACTGGCTTGACTAGACCAAAGTAAAGACAAATGAGCTTTAGCTTCTACGTGTGCTCTGTTTCATGTTTGAACTGAACATACTCGTTGGTCTTGATTGATTTCATTTTATGTATTGGTTTCTAAAAATGATTCATAGATATAACAATCTCTATACTTATTTGTATAAGCAGCAACTGAAACGTATTTTTCAAATATTTTAGTAAAGCTTCTGCCATTACTATATTATCACCTCTTTAAGCGTCTGTTCTTCAGCTATCTCTCTCAATCACACACGGAACTACGAGCAGCACCCTGACAGCCGTCCCGGGCCCAATAAAGCAATTATAACTGTCATATTTCACCGGCTACTCGTATTTACATATATATTGCGCTGACGCCGCTCGACATTCCGATTGACTTTGTAATTTTGACCGAGGTTTGACGACTTTTGTTCTTTTGGCAGGTGCTGAAGTTATTCGGACTCTACTTTTTAGCTCTTTTTGGGCCTAAAATTTATTTTGGATACATATCACAGGTAAAATGTGCCTTAAACTATCTAAAATTTCAACATAACTAATTATGCGAAAATACCCCTCCTTGTGTACAAGAATATCCGGAATGCTGGCAACAATACCCCATACAGAACACAACAGTAGCTAAATGTTTAAACAGTGTGTTTTATGTGTGAACCTGATTTGTCAATAAAGTCTATTCTTTTCTTTTCACAGATGTAAGTTCATACTAAACGCTTTGTTTGAAATATTAGGAAAGCGACGCAGTGGTTGACGCTGCGACGTCGCAGCGCAACGTTATCAGTTAATTAGGGCTCACCCTTATTGAGAATACGTCGACTGTAGGCGTCGCGACGTTTATGATTAGTACAGCTGGTCTACATAGTCATGTGATGTGGTAAATATGATAAGTTATATTAAACTCAAGACAGCAAACGACATTTGCTATATTCATTTTAATTCGCATTCCCACTAGCTGAAACAACTATTGTACGATTAATAGATATGTATTTAGCCAATCTTTGATCCACGTAATGTACTCGTACATATTGACTGACTACTCAGTTTGTACAACAAGAATATAATTGTCAACTAAGTAATGGGGTAGATGACTATGAGTCATTTTGCATGTTTTTTTATGTTCACCAAAAATAATAGTTGAATTCAAATCTTATTGTGAATCCAAAACCGAAATTTGGCCACAATAGGCCTGCAAACTTAGGTGGGCAAGTCCATTTCAAAAGTGTTACATTTTTGTAAAACAATATTACTATTTTGTAACCCATACTATTATGAATCAATTATGTTAGGAGACCATTTTTATAAACGCAATATTTAATATAGCGTCTAACAAAGTTCTGACGCGCTCCTTACAATAATAGTGAACGTGACGTGATAATTACAGTCGAGTTTGTATGAAGCGTTTTTGGGCACGTCCAAAAACGTGCATTTCTAATTGTGATACCTCGGGTAGTATTGATATGAATTAAGTTATTCTTTTACGATTGTTTACATAAATGTCTTTCGATAATAAAAAATTAGAGTCATCTAGCCTATTGTGTTTTAAGCCGCCTAGTTTAATTAGAATCATCTCAGCTGAGTGTTCTATCACTTCCATCGATAAGAAGATAGTTCCAGTAGTTTCGACACACAGTGCAAGAAGCTGCGCTGTGATAATAAACCGTGCGACGTATGTGTTCGGTTCGCGCTTGCGATGCGCTCCGCGTTCGCGCGGCCGCACTCTTACTGATTCCATTTGGGAATTGATGTCGCTGGCCTCACAAATCAGTACTTTCATTTACAGGTTACATGAATATGTTCACGTATGCTGTTTTGATCATGTTTTGTGCTGGAATTAATTGTGACAAACCAAAGATGTTTTTGAAATTTACTCTTTCATACTCGCATAATCGATCAGTGTTAATCATAAATTTACAGCTTATTTAATTAGGTAAACTATAAGACCAATTTTGGCGGATACAAAAACTCTAGCTAAAATTGAAAAATGAATATTTCTAGAGAAGTATTTCACATAGTAAATAACATAAAAAACAGAAATGCATACTTAGAATACTTAAATAGGAAACATTTTCATCACCATTATGTCATGATGGTTTGTAAGAGAGAGGATAAAGCAACTTTCGCGGTTTAGAAGCCAAATAAATTATCGATCGAGCCAACTAAACGGGCAAAAATAAACTTGTTCTTCTAAAATGCGCCCAAAAAGGAAACAGTAATTCCAAACTCAGCCCCAGGTGGCTGCAACTTCACTTGGCAACGCCAATAAAAGTTGAAATCCCATGATAGAATAAAAATTCACAACATGCCGCTGCCAAATAAATAACATTGACAGTGCCCATAATGGGTTCCTGCTTGACCGGCACGTTCCCCGCCATTATTGTTTCTGAGAAATTGTTACAGTTTTGACGAGTGACCAGGCCGTTTTTCTTGTGTTGGCGGAATGGAATGAAAAATTTTCAAGTTGGTCCCCCTGTCCCGGGGGTGCCGTAAAACTCCAGCCGTCTGACCGCGACCGCACAATTTGTCATATTCATATGTTAACGGGGACGTCTTGTAGCAAAAAGTGGATAACTTAATTCCGGACCTGGCGGGTTATTCGATTTGTGGACATTCAAATTTCTCGTCTTGTTATGGTAATACAGGTGTTGTTTCGCCTCCGGCGGATTTCGGATTGCGTTGGCTTGACGGTTTGTTGGGTTTAGATGTCGGTTTATTTTTTGTTGATTTGGCGAAAGAGGTTTTCCGTTGAGTTTTTTTTGTGAGACAAATTGTTTCATGAAGCGTTACACTTTTGGTGAGACACATCGATCGAGAAAAACTAACAATGCACTATATGGTTCAGGTGTTTTCAAATTTATTTAATCGGCATAGGTAAATAAAATCTACATATCTTTTTGGTGCCACAATTTTCTACCCCTGTTTTGTTTTTAAACGGTTTTTTAGTAACTAAAAACTATTTACTGTCAATTAAATATTGCTGTTGTATTTTTATAGATCAATAAAAAAATGGTGGAAACTTGGCGACGACGAAGTTTGTGTCTAGTGTTAATTCCTTGTCTTAATTTTATTAGGTACGTTGAATTGACAAATATTTCCATCATCTACCATAGGCTCAATGTCCTCATTTCTCATAAAGTCCACAACTTGGAGAGGTCGAATAGTTAGACTCTGACGATTTGCTACTACTTATTAACTACTGGGAGGAACAAAGACATATTTGTCAGTTTCCAGTGAAATCATCTTTAAACTGATATTGCCATTATCTGCTTTGCAATTAGAACTACCACATTTTCATAGTGCTACGAGCTCATCATTCTACTTAGTACCTAGTCTGTTTTACTTCAATTCCACAAGTTACGTACATTACCAAAAGGACCAATTCACCTGCCAGTGCCAAAACATTCAAAAAAGATAAAGCCAATTGCACACGGTACCCTTGCGCCAATATCAATAACGGCCGAAATTGATGACTCGTCCGATTTGTGGCGGCCACTCGTTGCTCACTCGCTTTACGAGTCACGTGACCGCCTCTGACGGACACGACCCCACAGGGGTGGATTTTATTAACACTACGCTTTATCATTGATCGAGCATCGGTAAAACAATTGGACTTGTAATACTAACATTGATATACAGGGTGATTTTGCAGGTAGTTGGCAAATTTTTAGAAGCGACTTGGTATCAGTATAACCGTATGGATTTCCGTGAAGATTTTTGTTTTAATTCTAATTCTGGATTTTTATTCGCTTTCCATTATTTCCATTATTATTTTGATTTAATTAATTTACTTCATTCATAGAAAAATAAGCCCGCTCATGTCACAATTTTATTGCTAGAGTTGAACTACAAGAGTTCATTTCATTTTTGTGCGCGAAAATAATCCTAATCCTCTATTGACTTACTCTTTAGGATATTTCGAACCATTTTCAAGAAACTACAAAAAGTTTAAAGATAATTACAACATCGACGTAGTTTCATCATTTAATAGAGCTCATTTTTAAAATTAGTTGTAAGCCCTGTGCTTATTTCTAACTTGAAATGTACTTGAAGTCGTTTCAAAAATGAAAAACAATGTGGTGCGCGAAAAAATCATAATATTATAGTAATCGTTATTTTGTATTGCAATCGTATCGAGCTTCCTTCATTCAAAATTCAATAAAAAATTGCTAGTTCATGTATACGTGATGTCGGATGCACTGTTTAAAATCAACTTAACTGCAACTTATTCCTACTTGTCTTATTTAATAACGCACTCAATGCGTTAAGTTTATATTAATAAAAAAATAGCTCCTGACATGTTACAACACAAACACAGCAGGAACCGCTTTACATCGCATAACTACCAAATTACTTAATTAAACCTACATCATTACCATACTTATCACTGCTTATTACTTAGACGAGATCAGCAGCGTCATTTTGACGCCCCAACGGAAAAGTAAACAGAATTTTTGTCACCATGTCCAATGAAATTAACCACCAGAACGTAGGTGAAGTTACTTATGACAGCGACTCACGCGATCGCGTCACTGTAATGACAGAATAATAAATTACCTTGTAATAACTTATTATAATGTACACCGAGCCTTATGATAGCCACTAATGGAATGGGGTAAGTGCGTTTAATCAGCGATGTTAATTAAGAAGGCGTGTTTTGCGTAAAGGGTTAGGATAAGTGAATTAAAAGAAAGCGATATCTACTTGTTTATTAATTAATTCTGAAGAATTTGTTGATGGTAGTTGAGTCATGAATGAAACGGCGTTGTTGCAGTCATTTTTAAATTCAACTCATGCGTAACTTGTCAATTACAAGTAAGAATATGAAAAATATCTAACAGGAAATATGTTATCTCAATGTTTGCTTAAATTAACGCAAATACTACGTTTAAATAAACGGTGGTTTAGACTGCTGTAAAGTAGTCGTTTTGCCAGGTTGGAAAATTAAAAAAAATATAAAACATGCGCGTGGAATCCATGTAGGTAATTGTTTTATTTTAATTAACTGAATTTCTTTCCATATTCACATAATTTTACAATGGTATATTGTTAAACTCATGTTTTGTACGTGTGCTGTCCTCGAGCTGGACGAAAAACGTTAATTGGGTAAAGTAATTATGACGTCTAGGGTGGTCAAGGTGCCGCGCGGCCTAATTGTAACGGTTTGCGGCCATTTTCTTCCAGATTTCCGGACCTACGTAAATTGTCACCAAGAAGTCCGAAAATGTATTTATAATTTTCAGTAGAAGTGTTTACTTTTCACGAATATCAAGATGTTGAGATTTAACCACAATGACCTAATTTAGAATCTCTTGAATGGGAATTCTCAACATATTGATTCAAACTGAGTTGAGACTTCACTGTCTATGGATGCCCATGGACCCCATGTATGTTTGAGAGTACCTGTATAGCTGTATGCTATGCACATAAATATTTTTATGATTTGATCAGAGCATCAAAGACCACAAAATCACACGAATGACCAAAAAATAAGAAGAAGAAACGAAAGTATTGAAATACTTGTGCTTGAATCCCTTCAATTGAAAGTGTCTAGAGTGTTTACTTTTTGTATGTGAGAGATCAACAACAAGAAACTATAAGTGCCTCTGACTTTGTCCTAACGCTTCGCAGACCATGTCGCCATTAGAATCAATTTGTTCCCGACTAATATTTCTTTCGGTAATTGGATGGGACGCAAGCCAGTAATAAAATTGTAATTAAAAATTAACTATTTGATACTAGAAGCCCCCAAGGGTGCATACTAAGTAGGAGATAGGCCTCGCATTTGTTTACTAAACAAAATAAACTATTCGAATTTATAATGGTGCTACAGGCATGTACTTGTAGCTTTATAGGCTTAGTAATGGTATTAATTTTGGGGAATGTAGGTAAAGTGTTGACTGGGCTAGTTGGTAACAGCTTTTAAAAGGTAATATTAATCACTGATTAGTTAACTGTTTATTGAAATATAAGACATTACTTATGTTTTGAAATTTCTCAAAATTTGTAAGCACAGTGGCGTTAGGCAGACCACATTGGTTGTAAAACCGATAGCCATGAGTGGTAAGCGCATTCTTGAGTGATGAGGTAGAGATCTCGTCTCAGCAAGGACGAGTGACGACATGCGAAGGTTCCTACCATGAACTAGGTACGTCAAGCTAAGGGTATGGTGCATGACGGGCATTGAAGCCCACGTTCAGCAGTGGTTCGATAAAGAGTAATGTTGATATTTTGTTTTTTTGTTTTGTTTAGACCATTGTTTTTTAATACCTATATTTTGTCACTATTCCATAAATATGATGTGGTTGTGGTTATATAAAAATTAATCGTCGTACATTCATAACTTTTGTCGAAATTGAGCTTACAGCTCAACCATTCAAAAAGTACTTTTACCTCCAAGTTTTGTGCTGAATTCCATAGCCGGATGTTCTCGAAGTACCATCGTCGGTCGTCGATAGGCATTTATAGAAATATTAAAATAAGAGCTTAGTATTATTTTAATATTTCAACTTAATTAATAAAAAGATTTAGTGAAAAAAATAATGTTTTCTTCTCTGCATAAAACTCTACGAAGAATGAATAGGTGAAAGTTGGAAATAGTATCAAGCCTTCCCGTCAGCCATCGATCTCACTCGTCAGTCTTGCCAAAATAGGCCGTGTCACAAAAAAACCCTTTGAAATTCGAGTCTCGCCTCCGCCATCGGATGGAAATCAGAATTCCCCGCGCTTTTACCCGATACGCATACGATATGTTATCTGCTAATGCCACAAGGGATATACTTGAGTAGTGCTTTGTACTCAAAGGCACCTGTTTTTTGCAAACAGAATCTATTCCGGTTTACGGTTTCAAAAATATATAATGTGTATCAAAAATGTTACAGTGCGTGATGGAGAAACTTCAGAAGTTTCAACACGAATGGTAGCGGATGAAATAATTATCAAATCTACATTTTTTTTATAACATACGATCGCGTCTATAAGTTGCACACCCGAAAACTAAGCTAATTAGCACAGCTGAGCTGAGTCTCGCGATAGCACTGTCAGTATTGACAGTTTCAGACGACACTGCGCAACATGTATATCTCTCGTTAACACTCTAGTGAGTATAATACTATCCTGTTCACACATCACAACACGGTCATATTATGGGGACGTACTTACGCCGTGGAAAATTTTTGACTTCTCATCAGTCTGATATAACCTACCTCTTTTTTAATATAATATCATGGGCAGAGGGAGATCATCCTGATCTTTTGGAGACTCATTCGTAATGTGAACAGCAAGGTAGTGGCTTTAATTTTCTGCTGAAGTGATTTCAGAGCGATACAACTTGGGCCTCTTCAGGACAGAGTGGACATCCCATTGTTAGCCTGGCATACATGCCAGAAATAGGTAGTACACCACCTAAGACCACATCGAAAGTTATGAACAGGCCCACTGTTTTTTTTTCTTAAAGACATAGGAAGACATAGAAGATACTTTTCGATTACCAAAATGTTAGCGTTTTGTGCTAGGCCTACAGGTTGAGATCGATCACCTACTCGAATAACTTAAAAAAAGTTTTCAAAGAAATCCTCGCATTTGTTTACAATTTTAAATCAACTACGTTTAAGCATGTTTTAAGTGATAAATCAGATTATCCAAAAAGCATTCCACCTTTTTGCAACGACTCGTCGCACCTATTAAAATAATCCTACAAATAACATTTACGTATTTGGAATAACATACAAATGCACTCGACCTGTGTTTCCATTTTCAGTCAATAAATATGATAAAAAGTATTATCGGGGCGAAAACGCGCCCTCTGGGAGAGGATCGTGGATTATTGTTTTGTTTCCACCCTTTATGTTTGTGTTTTATTTAAATGATGTACTCATACAGTGTATCACGATTTATTGCTATGTTTAGTGGCTATGGCTGATATTCAATATAGGCGTATTTTGTTATGTTTTTCCTGAGAGCAATGAAAATATTCGCACATTTGACGCACAAAGAAAACACTTAAACAACAATGTTCGTAGAAATTTGGGAAGTTCGATTTAGGCCTTATTGTTAAAAGCGAGATTTTTGTTCATATACATTACACCTGTCTAGTTTTTTCCAACTTTAAGCTCACATAACTTTGTTATAGGAGAGCCTAAAGTCCGATCGACTTGACTATAAATCGGTCTCTCATCTATTTTATGTTCAAAACCTCTTCTAAAACTTAGAAATCTTGTTCCAGGAAATCAAAATCGGTGCAGGTTTATACATTTTATTATATTAACAATATAAACGTAATCTCTAAGTATGTAGTAAATCCCTTGAAAGAGGAAAGCCATATTCGCTAATTACGGTGACATGGGTCAGTGCAGTCCACGACAGAGATATTGTTAATTATAAAATAGGGATTATAGCTAGTGAAAATATGTAGTGCGGTAGTGCTATTCATACATTCATTTAAATTAATAATAGTGTGTACTAACGTATTATTTTCATTTGAAATAAAGCATGTATTGAAAATCTGAGGCCACGTAAAGGCCCATACCAAATCGATTATTGGAACAAAATTTTCATACAAACAAACATACTCTGCTGCTGCTGGTCTGCTAGAGATACTTAAATCGTGAGTAATATTTATTAGAAAAATATACAGTGTCTTTGTTTGATGGCCATACGAAGGTGATGCTATTCCCCTAGCAATGTTTTTATACCTTTATTTAGTTTTCAAATAATATAACATTTTTATCTACATACCAAGTCACTATATTTTTACTTGACTCTTACTTAACATCAGTATTCTTCTAATGCAGTCATTTAGAACTGACCGGTCCTTACAATCATGACAATGCCCAACAATGTCCGAAACAATAAACCAACAAACAAATTGTCCAAACACCAAATCTCCCATGCCCCTGATTGTTTACCCACCTCCCCATTCAATTTCCCAATAACTACCCGCCTAATAACGATGGCTAATTTTTCGTGTAAACAAAACAGTGCGCGTTGTCGCCAGTAGTGAACCAATAACGGGTAAACGTCCCGGACCTCGTCCATATTTACTTATTGTAAACTCACATGACAGGTGCCTTAATGGGCGAAATAACATGGCGGGTGCGGCATTGCTGCCTGATCACAGATTAAGGAAAGATAGGTAAATTATGATGAATGCTTACTCTATCATTAGCGAGTTGCTTGTCGGGTCTTCTCAGTAGGAACAACCTGACGATGTCGCGGCGCCGGTGGTAGTCACATAATGTACATGCAGTTCATGTCGAGGCTGAAAAAAAGTTTTTTTGCGATCACTTTGCGACACTACATTCGTTCGTATAGAATGAAAAATATGAAAGTATTTTGAATAATATAAAATTATAGAAAAGGTAGATGCAAGGTTTTTACTATACCTTGGAACCTGCGTCTTTCGCTAGCCAGCCAACTTAATGTTTTTAGGAATATGTTATATTAATTTAAACCATCAGTAATTAAGTCGGATACAACTTTCTGTAACAGTCTGAAAAGCAAATAGAAATAGAAAAACAATAACAAAAAACACAAGTGTATTTTTTTGGCTGAAATCGGGATCTGGAATAGAAATGTTAATAATTGAATCTTTAATGCACAATAAGTACAAAAGGCGGAAGATCCAAATCGCTATTCCTATAACTTGATACGATTTCAATATGAGTAAGTTATGTCTTAGTTAAACTTAACACAGTGATTTTAAATGCAGTTACCTATACGCGTCCAACTTAGTCTTTGGCGAACGTTGAACGCGGACCTCTTGGGAAATCGAGTGTTGCTCGGTAGTTACGGGTGCCACGGCGCAGCCCGGGCGCGGCGGTACCTAACTATAATTAATTAATTATCGATCTTACTATTGCTCCGTTAAATATGATTTTCATCGGTACTCAGAATTACCATGTAGTTTTAACTTAAGTCTCTACTACTGAAATGTCCGTTCCGAGCTGTAACTCTTTTACACATACTGCACATAATCTTTAGTGTGCTCAATTTCTCATTGGTTTGAAAAATTGCAAAGCTGTTGGTAAAACCCATCATTCCCAACATTAAATTTATTTGAGTCGTCAAGTCGTTGGCGTATTAGTTAGAACTCTTTATAGCACAATCTCAGTTTACACCAAATAACAAAATTATCTCATTTAACTACGTTTTTTTCAGGTTTCAAATCGGCTTGTCATCATCATCATCATGGTGGCCTTAGTTTATCCAATATTGGATGTAGGCCTCTTCCCCCTTTTTCCACTCTTGGCGATCCTGTGCCCGAAGCATCCAGTCTCGACCTCCGTGTCGTCGGATGTCGTCTACCCAGCGTTGCGGGGGTCTACCACGCCCTCTTGTGTCCTCCTAGGCCTCCACTCCAACACTCGCCTCGTCCAGCGGCAACCGGCCATTCTGGCTATGTGCCCCGCCCATGTCCACCTCTTCTTTGCTATTACAGCCATGACATCTTTAGTTTTGGTCTTCCTTCGAACCCAATCGTTCCGTTTTCGGTCTCGCAGAGTGACTCCAAGCATTGCTCTCTCCATACCCCTTTGCGCGACTCGGAACCTCTCTGCCGACTTCTGGGTAAGAGTCATAGTCTCTGCACCATAAGTGAGCACGGGCATGACGCACTGCTCGAAGACCTTGACTTTAAGGCGTATGGGTATTTTGCCTCTCAGCGTTTCCTTGTTGGCACCGAATGCAGCCCATGCCTGTGCAATCCGTCTATCCACCTCCGCAGTTTGGTTTTCAAAGCCCAAAGTAATCCTATGCCCCAGATAGATGTACTCCGTCACTCTTTCCACTGGAAGCTGATAGTTAGTGACCTCTAGTATGTTGGTCAAGATCTTCGTTTTCCCGATATTCATTTTAAGGCCGACTTTCTCGGATTCTATTCTTAAGTCTTCTAAATCGGCTTGTATGAGTACCAAAATAATTAACTATTTATTCCTACGCTCTTTTCTCATGTTTTCATACTCCGATACAAAACCTAAACGTTAGTTTATAAATTAGTAACGCCTCTAAACTGAAACAACTGTAAATATTCACAATTTAATCCAAGAAACAATTCTAAAAACAATACAATATCTAATTCCAGTAGCATTTATCCGCGTGACACTGCACCTACGACTGCACCGTCTAAGTGTCGGCGACGGCGACAGCTACCCTATCTCGGCCGATAATGCGCGAACTCTCCAGGCACCGTCTGTCTGTAACTGGAAATGTGACCGGTGACTGTTTGTTTACCTTAATGCTGCAGTTCGTATCTGCTCACTGTTACATTTTTAACAAGCGAGTTTGAATGTTAGAATAGAAAGACAACCACATTGTTAAATTAGATGTGCAATGGCGAGCCAATATGCAGCAAACTAAGTTTCGTAGTGCAAGTTTAATTGACAAGTTTCAAGAGGATTTTATATGCTTGTATGTGTACCAAATAATCAACTATTTATTCCTACGCTCTTTTCTCATGTTTTCATACTTCCTAACGCCTCTAAACTGAAACTACTGTAAAATATTCACGATTTAATCCAAGAAACAATTCTAAAAACAATACAATATCTTATTCCAGTAGCATTTATCCGCGTGACACTGCACCTACGACTGCACCGTCTAAGTGTCGGCGACGGCGACAGCTACCCTATCTCGGCCGATAATGCGCGAACTCTCCAGGCACCGTCTGTCTGTAACTGGAAATGTGACCGGTGACTGTTTGTTTACCTTAATGCTGCAGTTCGTATCTACTCAATGGTACATTTTTAACAAGCAAGTTTGAATGTTAGAATAGAAAGATCTAACCACATTGCTTAATTAGATGTTCAATGGTGAGCCAATTTTAATTGACAAGTTTCAACAGGATGTTTGAGAATACTCGTACAACAACTTAGAAGTTTAAATATTTTTATTTTCTACTCACAATTCGAATCACTTGTCAGCTCTTTGGGTATTTATTTTTTCACAGCTAGGAAAACAAGCACCACAGTGGGAATCTTAAATAAAACCCGGACTTTTATGTGCAGTAAAATGACATGTAATTTGACCGAAAATTACAAATATTTAAAGTTAATGACAGATTTTTTCATTCTAAGGGATAGATATTTAGTTAACGGCATTAGCTTATTTAATATCATTCGATGGATAGCGAATCATAGGAAAATAAGTGGGTCTGAAATTAAGAATTTCGAAGCCAAAGATAATCATTATGTATTCCCAGTTGAGGATCCACTTGTTTTAAATAACATCAACTAAAACACCTTCCAAGGAATAGATCGAATATCTGCGTGGCTACAGTTTCCAAAGCTGGTCTCACACATTCTACTTCCAGAATGCGGTAATGAATTCAGATTCGAGATCTACATAACGCGTCAGTTCGAAGGTTCAAACGTGGAAATTAGCAGGACGTGACGCCACGGGAACAACGTGGTTTCAACATTTAATGGACACCGGGCTATCCTTTTTACTTAAAAATATATAGTTTTTACTTTAACGACTCACACGAATGTTGAGTAATTATTACAATATTTGATTTTAGTAGTTCTTAATTTTTCGACACTAAAACACGAATGAATAAAAGACAACATTTACATTAGTAAACACATAGGTGTCTGCGGTAACTTCGTAGTATAGGTAATTTTATATTTCAGCATTAGGGACAATGCATTATAATTTACTTCGTAGTATCTCTGAAAATGACGGTATTTCAGATTCCATTCTTTGAATTTCATAAAATACAATGTAGGTGTTTGTTTAAAAGTATTTTATATTAAAATTCAAAACTTGAACCCAAATAGTTGTGTGTGTGTGTAATATTATGGTCCGTTTTAAAAGCTTGATGATTTTATGTATTGAAACAATACAATACTATCATTGTTCCATATAAAATACAGAGAATTACAAGACTCAGAAGGCTACAGTTACCTGCACGGATGCCCAATTCCCACCAGTCGTAACGTCTAATTCTCGCCGACTTACACACATCAGCGTTTCCGATATCGTGTTGTGCTACCTCAAGGCACAGAGTAGAAATGAATAGAGATATTTTAAAGACAGCGCTTGGTAGGTGATGGCGAACCACCTAAGGCGGATATTTGTAGTAAACCCAGGGTTTGTTGTTTTTTGTGAGACTGTCCAGTAACGAAACCTTAATGCAGAACAGACAATGTTCAAAAGGCTCACAATCGAGGACCTCATAGATACTCACAGTTCCACTATTCTGACTCTTTATAAACAATCTCTATTGGCGATTATAGGAGTGAAACATCAAATAAAACAGAGTGGTAAGTAATATTAGTTTTGAGAAATACCTTTGCGTGCAATGTTTGACGGAGATGTACCCTTTTTTTCTAACCTTTAACATGTACTTTACCACTGCTGAGCAAAGCTCTCCTAATCTTTTCTTTAAATTTTCTTAGGCCCTTATGATTTTGAGTCCTTTTAAAAAAACCTGAAAGCATTAGCTGCTTTTACTGCTTTTTACTGTATTTAATAATTATGGTTGACTCACTAAAATCTGTCACATAGGTGAAACCACAGGGCATAGTTATTAGGCTTAAATTCATTAGAAAACAATGATCATAGAGATTGTTGATATACAAATTGAGCGGCCTTATCCTCATCCAGTGATTGTGTCTTCCAGTTAACCTTCTGTTCTTCTATTGTAACAAGCCTAAAATAACATCAACTCTGTACCGCGTCATTACTCTGCTCTTTCTTTTTCCATTTGCAGCTTGCGCACAAATATCGCACGCTAAACGCGGCCGCTGTTTACAATTCGCCAACGGTTGTGTTTGTGTGCTCGGACCGCATTCGGGCTCGTTACGTCACACCTTTATATTACTCTGCTCGGTTATTGCCTTGCCTCACGGATAGTTGGATCCTGGCTACTGTGGTTTCCTTTACATTTTTGTTTTCAGATTTAGAAGGAATGGATGGGATGCGAAGATTTTAAGATTACGTTCACAATCAGCGCCAAAATTATGTTAACACACTACATGTATTATGTGTTAGTACTAAAGTACTTTGTCGTACCTACTTGCTAATTTAATTGATATCATCTTTATTATTTCTCTGACAACGTCAAAAAAGTTAATGTGACCCAGTTTGAAAATGTTATTTTATTTTAGACGCTGACTATGTATTGATGCCTGCTTAATTTATAAACGCCAATGAAAGTTACTTATAGGAAGATGTTCCGATTCCTAGAGAATCACGAAAAAATAATGACGTTCAGCCTTTCCTGACTTTCAAACTAAAAGCTGCCTTAAGTACAAGAATATCCTTCTAAACTGTTTTACACACAAATAATAAATCAATTTAACCCTAAATCTAAACAGGCACTAGAACTGTAACTAGCACAAAACTGTGGCACGTACAGCGATAGAGTTAAGCGAATTACACACGACGTGTGTCCAATTAGCGCGTCAAGCCCGCTCATTGGCGTGACGCGATTAGACGCGCGTGACGTCGTGTGCGCGAGGCTTTACACCTAGTTAGGATGACGTGGTGATTGTAGGGTTAGATTTACGGTGAGAGGACACTCATAGCATTACACTAATATTTCAGTAATGTAAGAATGCACGTGTGACGTACATAATGGAATAGTACGGCAGTAGCAATGCTAAGAAATTAATACATAAATCAAATACAACACAACACTATTTGACTATGAAGTAGTCACATTCACATTAATATGGACAAGGGATGTACTTACCGATCAAGAAAATTCAATACTTCGTCTAAAATCCTTAAGAAACAACAGAATAAGAAAGAGATAAAAATTATAAAACAAAGAACGATGGATAAAAAATGTTAGTGTAACTCAGTCTCTTTTTCCTTAATATTTCAAATACTCGTCACAGATTTGAGCAAAATAATAAAAATGAATTTAAGAATACAATTTTGTTACATACCAAAGAAGTAATTAAAACCTCATACATCTTACGAGAACTTTGATGTTTCTTTTGCTCTAGATCAGAATGTACCGTAGTTTAGTTGAATCCTTTATTATCATGTGGCATCAAATACGCTGATTTTAAGACATTTTAAGACAGCCACAAGAATAGAATAGTCAGAATTAGTCTCAGGAATGCACAGAGAATAGATAACCAGCATGGAAGAACAAGGATAGTTTTTAAAATCTGTGAAAGTGTTTTCGGTTGAAGTTCTAGAGCTTTTATTGAAGGGTTTTTTTTTGTTATGGGCCCATTCGGCTTATTATGAAGAGATAATTCTGAAGAATTGCCTATCTACATAAAATATGATCTAACCCTGCTCAGTCAGTAGCTGTAAGTAAGTAATTACTCAAATGTTTCGAATCATAGTTTGAATCTTAAAAATCAGCATTTTACAAAAGAGGTCAACCTAACTAATTTGTAAGCTATGGAAGCTGTAACGGCACCCGTAGACGATTCTGATGGCGGCTACGAGTCGTAGTAACAACCCCTAGCGCAGCGCTTTGCTAATTTACGTTACGAAATAGTCAATTTTCTGTTCTCTTTTGCTTAGCAAAACTTGTACTCTCTCTCATTACATGCATACAAAGTCACAGAACCTTTGATTTCAACATCGTTTTCATAATTATAGAGATACTTTTCTGCCTTTCGTTTCAAAGAGCAAGCACTGTTGAGTTCAAATTAAGAATGCAAATCCTTGCGTTTTTCATTCAATCTGGACTAGATATTTTTATAATAGGTTCATACAGTATACATTAATAATATTTGACCAATCGCCAAACTATGACAAACCCCTTAATTTTGCCTACATGACGGCACGATACAGATAAAACCATCTTATGTTTCCTACTCTTTGCCCCTAAACCGCTGGGGTACAGTAAACCGGGCGCGAGTAATTAACACGACGACGAATAATTCACGGACCGACAAAACGAGAATTTTAATACGCAAATGAAATAATTCCTCAGATTGATGACGCGGATTTCTCGCGCCATTTTTTTTTTCGCTCGCCTTTTTTGGGATTTAATTTTTAATTATGTTTTATGGACTCGCGATTCGCAATTTGTTTGATTAACTGCGTTTAGAACGCGGAGTTATCTACTCTGTTGCTAATTTTGAATTTGGTTTATCGTTATAAGGAAAATTCTCATAGCATTTAAATGATTCATTGAAATGCTGGCTTCTACGTGTTCCTAATTATATTCACTAAAAAAGCAAAAAGATTTTTCTTAATATCATGTTTATTTCATGTTCTTTTTTTCATATTCTTGTGACACGAACTACTTAAATAAATTTTCTAACGAAAATATCGCAAATCGTGAGACGGACAATGATTATCGGTCAACATTTGGCAAGCGCATGGTGATAAGCCAGTATCAGCCTGGACTCTGTTTTCGATATCTATATAATAAAAGAAAGTCGTGTTAGTTACTCCACTTATAACTCAAGAACGGCTTAACCGATTTAGCTGAAAATTGGCATGGAGGTAGTTTAGAGCCAGGGAAAGGACATAGGATACTTTTATTTATTTTACTTTTTTCCTCTTTTTTATTTTTTTTTATTCATTGCCCTTAAGGCGGAACAAAGTTCGCCGGGTGAGCTAGTTATTTAGAAGCCCCACCTTCTTAGGATAACTAGATGGACTCGTAGGCAGTGGTTAACCTATACAAAAATCAGATAGTAAGTTCAAAAATAACTTAAAGCGCCTTGCTATTCCTAGAACAAACTGTCAAGAGGAAGGACTTTAGCAGAGACCTTCTCTACCACAACCAGATCATGTCACAGCGTTGAAAATAGCTCCTAGTCTGAGGTGTTAGTTCAGGGTGTAATCAGTGGTTGTGACAATAGCAAAACAAATCAAAAAAAAAGAAAAAAAAAACCTTATCGTAAAAAAGTACCTAAACTTACGAACTGAGCCTCATTACGTAATTTTATGATTTATTTAATAACCAAACTTAAGCACTTTGTTAACCATCGTTCACGCAATAAATTATATTAAAAAAATGGCGGCACTTGAATTAGTCCCCGTGAAACCCTTTACTTTGAAATATGGCTCAGAAACTAAAAGTATTAAGGTTTTCTTACAAGCTAACCGCATTAAACTTCGCAAACAGAGCGATGACTGGCTAATGTGTCCATGTTAATTAAGGCACATGGGTGAAGTAGTCCGAAACTCGCCTGATGTTTTGCCGAATCATTATAATAACCTCAACTTCGCTCGCCCGAATGGCATTACGTGAGGCGCAACCCTGTATGTTATGAGCGAACAAGGCATTCTGTGGGACCACAGACTAAAATATTACGGTAACCATTGGGGATTGTCCATTTTTTACCCTACGAGTATAGTGTTTACTTGACTTGTAGGTTGTCTGGTTGCTTTAAACAAAAATAGAAGTTGTGCATCATAAAAACTGTATTAATTACTTACCTGTGAATTGCTTTGATTTGACAGAAATAAAGTGTTACTTATTTCATTTTGTCATAATGTGTCAAAGACTAACGTGATAAAATTAAATAAAAAAATCAGAAGTACGGTTATTATCAGGTTTACATGTCTTTTCAAACTTACTAGTAAATAGTCATTGATTTAAACAAATAGAGGAAGATACGTTACGTTCATACTTAGTGACATTTTACTGTAATTTAAACATATTACTAAAATTGCCCTAAAACAAAAAAAAATATCACTTTTCCTACTGGTCAACACAGACTGTGACACCCCTCTTCACACAGGGTCGCGTATACTGCAGTATGTTTTAAAATGATATGCGTTTCGTTTATAAACAAGAGAGCCGACCCGCCAAACAACCCTCCCCCAGGATCCAAACTTTCCGTCCACCTAGCGACAATATTTGAAAGTTATTTCAGTGCTCACAACCCTCATAGGCGCCGTTAAAATTTTCCCTGCCACCTTATTCATAATACACATTATTCTCCATCCTTCTCCCACGCTGCTATTTATAACGAGGGAGAAAGAGCAGGCAATATTTATAAACTGACATCTCCGAATTAACGTTGGTCGGCTCATGATAATTTACATATTTAGGTGAATTAGCCTCTGTGCGTTAAATTGTATTATGAATATTAATAGGAGTGCGTGGATCTCGCGTTTACGGCGCGGTGGAGGTCTTTATGACACAGATTTTGGTATTCAATGATTATTGCCTGTGGTGATGTGTGATGAAGAACCATAAATGTCCTGGAAATAACAGGAATTATACCTCAAGAATCTAAATAGGATAGCACTGTGATCTGAAACGAAAAGATACTATACGCTGCCAAGATACGATAGATAGGATTAAGCTAGCAGACATTAATAACGTTGAAATATCGTTTTGATTGTGTGATATTTTTACTGATTGTGAACAGAAACACTTTTTATGAACGTCACATATCCAAAGTTATCAAGAAATATTCGCAAATGATCTGTGAAATATACAGGGTGGCCCAGCGACAGTGGTCCAAAAATTTTTTTTAGGTAGAGGGCTTCATAACAAGTCATTTAAAAAAAACATTAGTTCCGCGAAAATTAATACTTCAGAAGTTATGATTTTTTCAAGTTTCTTTTGAAATTTCTCAACTCCAATCACTTAATTCACTCTTGTTTGGAAACTATTGCACTGAATCAGTTCAAATTTGGTATAGATGTACAATAGTAATGTAGAAACCATATTATGTGCGAGTTTTGAGTTTATTCTAAGACAATTTGTTTTTTTTTTAATTTTCGTCACTAATTTTTCGCCATTTCAAAAACTAATACAATTTTCAAAAAATCACCGCTGCAATGTTTGTGCACTTGATGATTGGTTTATGATCTTAAAAACTGTCCGTAAGTATGATAATAGTCTATGCAAAAACTTGAAGTGATGCAACCAATGGAACACTTTCAAAATTAACATCATGTACGGTAAGTCGCTAAATCTCAGAATGGGTCATTTCTGCACTGACCCTAATTTTTTAAAAAAAGTAGCCAAAATATTTTTTTTCGGATAGAGGGCATCATAGCAACTCATTTAAAAACAACATTGGATACTCGAAAACCAATAGTTTAGAAGTTATTATGTTTTAAATTTTCGGAATAAGTGGTTGAACTTCAGAGACATAGATCACTTTTGTTCGTAAACTATCCTACTAAGGAACTTCAAATATGGGATAACTTAGTAATTAATCCCATATTTTAATTGGCTTCGCTTTATTTTATGTTGACTGGTAGATAATGCCTTAACAGCATTAAGTCCGCCTTTTGTATCACTCATTGTATTGTAATAAATAAATGAGATAAATCCTTTTTCACTCACTTCTATTCTTACTCATTTTGAAGTTCGTTAGTCGGATAGTTTACAAACACAAGTGATTTATGTCTCTGAAGCTCAACCACTTAGGCCCAAAATTTTAAAAATAATAACTTCTAAACTATTGGTTTTCGAGTATCCAATGTTGTTTTTAAATGAGTTGCTATGATGCCCTCTATCTGAAAAAAAATATTTTGGCTACTTTTTTTTTTAAATTAGAGTCAGTGCAGAAATGACCCATTCTGAGTTTTAGCGACTTACCGTACATGATGTTAATTTTGAAAGTGTTCCATTGGTTGCATCACTTCAAGTTTTTGCATAGACTATTATCATACTTACGGACAGTTTTTAAGATCATAAACCAATCATCAAGTGCACAAACATTGCAGCGGTGATTTTTTGAAAATTGTATTAGTTTTTGAAATGGCGAAAAATTAGTGACGAAAATTAAAAAAAAAACAAATTGTCTTAGAATAAACTCAAAACTCGCACATGATATGGTTTCTACATTACTATTGTACATCTATACTAAATTTGAACTGATTCAGTGCAATAGTTTCCAAACAAGAGTGAATTAAGTGATTGGAGTTGAGAAATTTCAAAAGAAACTTGAATAAATCATAACTTCTAAAGTATTAATTTTCGCTGAACTAATGTTTTTTTTAAATGACTTGTTATGAAGCTCTCTACCTAAAAAAAATTTTTGGACCACTGTCGCTGGGCCACCCTGTATATACTACTGTATAACTAATACGCTAACTCGTGAACTCTTACAAAGTAAACACGCATAATTGAATCATGAATATGAGATAAATACTTCTTCCTTTCTTTATATCTCCAGAAGCAAGACACCTTTTCGGCCACGTTTAGGTTGTTTAAAACAAAAAACCTCCCTCAAAGCAGCTCAAAATTGTCACGGGGACATTTTCATGCAAAATTGCAAACGTTCACGGGTTTTATTCGGTCGTCTAATAAAATATTACGAGCTCTGAAATGTGCCGCGGGCTCCCTGACTCGCTCTGTTGTCTCACTTCCGATTTAATATAAAGACGAACTGGACACAGGATATAAGGTGCTACTGTTCAGTGAACATCTTATGGTGAGAAGTTATTATGATGTCAAATATTTTTTTTTTTTTGCGATTAGCTCAAGCTAGAACTTTTTTGCAGGTTTTTGAAACTATCTACCCTCCAAAATAAATCAAGTTAATATTTACTCAACAGAAGGTGCATAAAACACTTCACAAAATATTCAAGGACTAATATAAGTACTCAAACAGGTAATTCTTAAAACACGAATTAATAATTCTAAACTCATCCTTGAATAATTCCTAATCGAATCCAATACTTATTGCTTAATGTCAAGTAAACAAAATACACATAATAAAATGTTCTTCCTCTTGGGTGGTGATTGAACTAACGACCTTCAGCACTATGGCAGCATTGCGCCGATGAGCATGTCACGTCTTAACCCTTTTCAAATTGTGCTCAGACATAAGCTATATACGTCCCACTGCTGGGCATGGGCCTCACCCCAACTATGAGGTAGAATCAGCCATACTCCAACACGCGGGTTCAGTGCGTATTGTTGGAGGGGTGTAAGCTATTATGCTTATAACCGAATAATACTGAAAAACTGAAACTCCAAGCACCGTATTACGAATACAGGTACCAAACCCAATAAGCCCAGGACGCAGTGACCCCGTCGAAATGAAGCAACACGCACAAAGTCCTTACGCTGGGCAATAATTCGGAGGGCGGCAAAAACGTTAGGGGATTTAAATTTAATTTTCGTACTGAAACGACGTCAAACATCCCTAGCGGCTGCAAGTTTGAACATCTTGGCGGTAAAATGTTAAAAAAGAAAAATAAAAAATCCGAAATTGGAACGCCGAGGCGCAATCGTGATTATTTCCGGCCAGTTTGTTATTGAACTTAGCGGAATTCTTTTATTGGTTGAAACTTTTTACTACCTAATTTTAACTCACCTTCGTGATAATATCTAATTCGTTGAAATACTTAGGTGGGATTTAAACTAAAATAACACCTAGAAGAAATAAAAATAATAGTCGTTTTTGATACAAGGGCAGAAGTATGTCATTTTGCACGAGTCCTGAGGCTGTGGTCGACTTTTTGTTTGGACGTATTATTACTACGACTGGTAATAGAATATTTATTACTCTGACTATACAGGACGTGATTGCCAATCTACAGTGGTCTAACGTTCGTTAGGTTGACGGAAAAAGTCAATAGTTAACAATTTTGCAGCATTCTGAATGGTTTCACTCAGTTTAAAAACGTTTATGCCAAACCTACGGAGTGTTTTTCATGAGAAAAATATTTTTAATTTAAAATATACCAAAACAAAGGCAATAATATCCAGGGTCCGCGATACACATCATCCTTCAGGCCCCGAGCGAGTGTCATCTCGAATATAATATATTACTGGCCGGACCGGCGATCCCTAAGGAACCCAGTTAATTACCAAGTACAAGTCGCCGTCCCGTCCGCTAGGGCATACCTTTTAATATTGTTTATCTTAATCAAATATTTTAATATGGAGACATATCAGGGTGTTCTTCATTTTGTGTCGTTACTCAGGGTTCTGTTTTGTATCTGGTACATAACGCCCCATATAAATAAATACGTCCGATAATACGATGAAAAGCCCGCTACTCAATGACAGTTACATAAACGGCCTATATACGTGCCACTGTTGGGTACAGGCTTCACCTCAACTATGGGGTGGAACAAGCCATACTCCAACAGTGCAGTTTGTTCGAGGGGTGTAAGGTTAGTAGCAACCTCAACGTCAAATGTTATCAAGCCGCCCTAAGGCCTCCGACTAGGCTTAACGGCTAACAAGCGACTCCAACCGGGACCAACTGCTTAACGTGCCTTCCGAAGCACAGAGATGCCCGAAATACACATCACTTAATTTCGGTCGGGGTGGTCACCCATCCCATATCTGACCCGATGTGTGTTGCTTTACAAGAGCGATCGTGTCGCCGATCACTGTCACAATAGCGCCACGGGCACTTGACAAGACAGGCATGACAGTTATTGTCATTTAATACTAAAGCAATAAAGATCATTTTCCATGTTGACTTTGGAAACACAAATCTAAACCTTTCCTTAGAAAGTCTGAAAACAATCTGTGTCTAATATAATTTTCATAGTTTACTGCTTACAAAGTTTTTACGATGAACGATATGGCTGGGACTCCTCGATTAATTCCTAAATGTTGGATGAGGTGTAAACTCTTTGTTACAGACGAAGTCGGGGCCTTTATAGTGCGCATAAAACTGACGTTACCTTGTATCATTACACCAAGGGGTGGGTAAGTGCGGGTGAAGAAATTACGTTTGTGCTAAGAAATCGACATGTTTGTTAGGCGCGCGTTTGTCTGCACGGACGTAAAAAAAAGACGGACAGAACATCACACTAAAAAAATGTGAAGTATGCAAGATGCTACAATTTTGTTTGTTGTACACGACATGCTACACTCACACAAACACACTAGGTGCTACAAACTACGCTATTTTACTCCGTGTGACAGCGTCAATGACACGTGCTAGTCACGCACACACCTAAACTGGCAGCTGATACTATGCTTCATTCATGATTAGACGATCCGTCTTTCTTTTACGTTCGTGGCTGTAGGTTACTCAGCTCAAACGCTCAAACGCAATTATCCTACTAATATTTTAAATGCGAAAGTTTGTATGTGTGTTGCTCTTTCACGTAAAAACTACTGATTGGATTTGAATGAAACTTTACAATAGTACAGCTTATACATCTGTATAGCAAATAGAGTACAATTTATAAAAAAAACACTTTTTTTTTCTTACTACAGACCACGCGAACGAAGTCGCGGCTGGCCGCTAGTTTGAGTTATAATGTCGTCATGCTTCCTAGTTAGTATAGCGTGCCTGTCAGAAAGATCGATAGTTTTTGTCTAAAATGCCTTACCTGTCAATGCTATTGGAAAGTATTATCGATAGTATTGTAACTAATGTCCTATGGATCGATTATCAATAGGATTAACAATTGATAGTCGACTATCGATCGGCAACACTAGCCGAAAGCGGCAATTAATACCAGTGGCTTGCTTCATAAGCGACTTTTATTCTTTCTGATACCTAATTCTAGGCCCATGTATGTTCTATTTGATACGACATCGAATGAAAATTTACAAAGATCTCCAAAATCTGTTTCTCCCGCTCCTGAGAAATAATCCTACTAATATTATAATTGTGAAAGTTTATATGTGTGGCTCTTTCACGTAACAACAACTGAATGGGTTCTAATGAAACTTTAAAATAATGTAGCTTATACATCTGAATCGCACATATGCTACAATTAATATATTTTTCATTACTCATACTCTGAAAGTAGGTCATTACTGACCTGAGAAGCGGGCTGAAAGTAATACTTTTCATCAATAGGGAGAATCACTTTCAACTGACAGCTGTCAAATTTAAAAAAAAACTAGTCCTTTTCACATATCTATTGAACCATGTTCCAACTTTCTATACAGCCACGATGTAAAATTGAAATAATTTTAGGTTAAGTAGGAATAACTTTATTATAATTTAGTTTCAACAATTACTTTAAAATAACTTAGCTTTGACCCAAAATGTTGACCATTTTTCCAATGATGAAAATAAAAAATAATGGCTGAATAGCGGGCCGGCCACAGAAAAAAAAACAAACAAAATAAGCGGAAAGCGGCAATTCGATCTTCATTTTTTTTCTTATTTTTTCTTTTGCCAATTAATGTTTTTATTTTTACTTTCCTTGTATTCGTAATGAAAAGCACAGTGTTTACCTCGGGTTAAAGACTTATTTAGTCCCTCAAACTATTGGCGCCCTCACTTCGTTCCGGGCGCCAAACCCCGTCTCGGGACTAAATAAGTTACTTTCACCCCTAGGGTAACAATGTACTATTTTTTCTTTTTTTCATCTTAAGTCCACGCGGACGAAGTCACGGGCGGCCGCTAATACTTAATATAGTTTCATAAGCAGCACCAGTATGCTTTTAATTTTTAAAGTGCTTTAGTATTCATGTGAAGAAGAATACGACAATGCTGATAACTAAGATAAACTCAATGTATTTTCGTACAAATCCAGGAGCCACACATAAAGTTCAAAGAAGACCATTACGAAGTAAAGGACTACAGAAACGGTAAAATGTTGTATTATTTCCCGCATCCCAATACACTCGGGTACCTAAATCTTACCCTGACATTTTTATAAGAGCTACTTCACCCCTATTGCTTAGCCCGAATTAGGAATTACTGTACGGATAGCAGAAAACATCACTAATACTTTTGTGTTTTTTAAAAACCATAATATGTCACAAGATGTCATCAAATTGGTTTTGTTCATCATCACATCGCTCATCAAATACATGATATTATCGTCGACACGCAATGAAGAAGGACAGTAATTTAAATACCTCTACTACATGGGTAAAGTTATTTAATCTCGGAGACGAAGCTAGGATAATTGAGATCGAGGGCTACCATTTTTAGCGTTTGCATGTCAACATTAGAATACAGGGATGTATATTAATGATTCGTTGATTTTTGTAAGTGATTTTTCATGTGACGTTACCGTTATGCAATTACTTGCATAGCATGTCATAAAGGATTTGTTTTCATGATGACTCGTATAAATATAGGAAAACCAGAAAAAGACAATCGGTCTACCTGGCATCAGGCGGGAATCGAACCCGTATCTTTCGCAAACCGGGTGACTGCACTAACCATTATGCTACCGAGACCATTAACAGACCGGCCGAATTTCTCTGGTAATACACCAGACCTGGCAGCCAGGTTTGTTTCACCAATGTTTAGGCATATAGGTACCTCAAACACTCGAAAGAAACATTATTGCAAAATTTGACTTTCGATTAAGATGCAACTAGGTTTTTTAACAGGTTATTTTTATTTTTAGTATTAGGGATAACACATAATCATCTTAAATCCTAATTCTAAAAATAAAAATAACCTATGACTGGTATAGTTTATACGTTCGTACCAGTAACTTTTCGCATCAAAGTTAAAAAATAAATAAATAATTCGTTGAAAACTGAATCACGAAAACCATTTTTAAATCCAATGTTTGTTCTGTTGAGTATTATTTTAGCATGTTTCTTAATAACAACAGATCTACATAGTACATGCTACATAATTACCATCTAGTCTGCTATTGAAAAACTTTTTTTTGCTGTCTGTCCTTTTGCGGCTCATCCTGCCCCGGCCGTAAGTCCGTAACTAGTGTTTTTCACACAAGTTTTATGTGCTATTATTTGTTAGGAGGCATAAAAGTAATCCTGTCCGGTTTACTGCGCCGGCCGAGCCGCGCGTAAACCGTGTACACACCCCTTTATGTTGTGCTCGACACTCAAATCTTTGCTTATGTATTGTTTATTTACAAGTTAGGGCCGGCGCCCACTATCGGCATCGGCACGCTTCAGGCTTTTAAGGTGGCAAATTGTAATATACTCTAACATAATGGCAATATAGTATAAAATGCCGAAACAGAAACAGAACAAATGCATTTTGTTTTTACGAGAACACTTCACGGAAATTTCTACTTTATTGCCATGATGTTAAAGTATATTGCTATTTGCCACCTTAAAATCCTGAAGCGTGCCGATGCCGATAGTGGGCGCCGGCCCTTACCTAGATGTTTTATTTGCTAACGTTTTCAGCATATGAGGTGGAATAAAACAATTTGATTGTACTTTTCGTAAATATAACTGGTTATGGGTTTCAGTAACATATTTTATGTAAAAGTTGACAAACACTAAGTATTTTTTTAACTTCATCAGGATCATGACATCATTTCTTGTACTGGTAGGATGTTTGGTATTTTTTAAACAAAAATCAAGTTAGTGATTGAGCAGCTTTTAATAATATTGGTTACCTATTAATTTTATTTTAAACTCAAATATACAAGAAAACCCAGACACCAAAATTAGGGTTCGTTACATTAATGTTTGTTCTATGTGAGAATCGAACCTACAACCATAAATACTAGCTTATTGATAAATCCCTTGTTCAATATTATACAGCTGCAATGGCTACTTACTTAAGATATTTTTACGCTAAGTATATCCAGTTTAGCAAGGTGAACCTGAAGGTTTTTCCTAACCGGCCAAACTGAAATGTACCTTCAATGTACCTAACTAAAAATATTGCCGTATTTCTCTTCTTTTTGAACTACTTAGCGAAGATGTGACATTTGCCTCTTTTATCTTTATCATTTTGTGTATTGCCCGTGACTTCTCCATCAAAACAAAAGCGAAAAAGCATAAAATATAACCAGACTTGCCTTCCATTTACTCATACTCGTAGCAATCCAAAAGCCATTTAGTGCCATAAATAAAACGGGTCTCACACGCCCCATACCTTTCAATTTCTGACTAACCTAACCCGCGTTTCTTCTTCACTTTTGTTTTCTTTATTTCTTTCAAAATAAGGTTGAATATTGCATAAAGAAAAATGTTTATGGAGACGCTTGAGTAATATTCCCGGGTCTATAGTAAACAACTGTCATTTTATTTTATCACCTGGCTTCCGTAAAGTCGCTCGTTTGTGATAAATTTTAATGTGCAAGCGAAATATTGTCGCGGCAATGTTTAGGCAGGGAGGAAGGTGGAGCGTTGGATACTTGTGAGGATGTTTAAGAGCATACAGCCCTGGAGCTACAGCTGCCAATCTTCCTGCAAGTGGTTCTCCTTCTTACGAATACAACACGAACGAAAACAGAAAAAACAGGTGACGCCATGAGAAATAAATAAATAAAACCATTTATTTTCTCTTCAATCAATCTATAACTGAGTACAAGAACCCAGACCTAATTAAATCCAATTGAGGGAGAAAGTAGGGATACTACGTACATGTGTAACAGGACCCTGGTGTCCTGTTACATATGTACGTGAAACCTTACCAATGAAATGACAAAAAGGACAATCTTAAGACAAAAGTAATCTTCTTCTAACATGATCACCAGATTGTAACGACCAGTATTTTAAAATGGCGCTAAGTATAGCTTACCGATAGATGGCAACATTATAAGACAAAGATAATATTTTGAGTTCAAAAAGTAGGTAAGACTCACTAAATCACCTAAGGTAACAGAACGGAGGCAACAGAAACTTTGTAGCTGTGGTGACCTGACGACTTGTAAGCATATTTCATTTCAGTTAATCTGTAAAACATAAAATTTAATAAACCGCTTTAATATACCAAGATAAAAGTCACACAAATCAGAAAAAAGTCATAAAAGTTAAGACATTCTTAAAATTCCAATGGAATGAAAATCCTTGAAATTAAAGTCAAATCTTATTGAATTTTAAAAACTGATAATAACTTGAGAGTACCTGCGTACACAAATAGGTACATAAAAGAAGTCATTGAGGATGAAAATGTTGAAATTGAAATTCAAGAAGATATTACAAAATAGGGACATAATTTTCATAAAAAAGCTAATTTAAATAACAAATAGATTATAATGGGTAATAGCATGTACAGCATATCCCTCACTTGGTTCTCGTAAAGTTCTACGGATAAAAACATAGCTTTTTTTTAATTCCATTAGTTACCCTCACAAGATTTCCAGTTTGTTGATAATGTATCCTGATTTCAAAAAAACCTTGTAAACAAACTGCACAAAATTATTCAAATTAATTCAATAAACACATAAAAGCTGTTTTGCAGTGTTGCCTCATCTCGAGGGGCCGTAAAATTATGCAAGACGTTTCAGCTCTACGTAACCCATTGTAAAAGTGTCCCTTTAACGAACTCCGAAAAGTCGGAACTCTCTTTCAAATATCGGTCTCAGGAGATGTTCCGTGAAAAATTAAGGCACAGGAGAAGCTAAAAAATAAAGTTGAAATGTCCCCTCGTTGGTTAAAGTAAACATTTTACGTTCGCTTAAGAAGCGGAGGTTGTGAATTAAAAAAGCCTTTGTTGGAACGGGTCGTGTTCAAACTGAGGTGCTGTTAAAAATACAGCTGAATCATCGAAATATATTTGAGTAGTAGACTAACCCTCTTATTCATAAAAACTAAAGAATCGCTGCAGCATTTAGCTTGTGATTTAATCATTGCAAATGTCGAAAGTAACAAAAATAACGAGACAGAACATTACAGAAGTTAAAGTGATGCTTTGTAGTTTTAATGAATATGGGGGTAAACTAAATCCAATAACGGAAAGTTAAGTTAGGTCTGGCGGATTTTAAGATATCCTAGATCTAATCGCCTGACCAGCGTTTTGTACCTGCAGTCTTTGCCTCAGGCTAGAGTAATACTTTGTCCTATTGAAACTGTTGTAATTCAACTATACTTTATCTTACCTAAACCATTACAATAATATGTTTTTCCACACGAAGAGTTGTTGAATGCTAACTCTTAATCCCATTTCTAGCATAATTACCATTTTAGCCCCTGCAAGTAGCTCGTGAGACATTTTCAAAGATGATTTCACGCTTTATACGGTTTAGGATGAGTAAAAACCAGTGCATTTATAGCTGCACCTCTGCTAAATCTTAAACAGGCTCTACTGTATCTATAAAAGCTTGTATACTGTTCACTCTTCTCTCAGTTTCTACTCCGCGGAAGTTCCCCGTAGTGCCCCAGTTCGCACGAAACAAATCCGCGATTACCCTCGCGGTTAATTCATGTTGAATTCATTAGTACAGACTCGTAACTAGGTGTCTTGATAATTTAATCCTTGCCGGATTGCCCAATTAAAATGTTCCAACGACTTTTTAAATATTCACGAAGAAGGGTTAAAACATGCCAAAAACGGCCCAAATTTATCACGCCCAGGAGAATTTATTCGAATATAATGACATTTTAGGTGTCGATTAGGAAAAGTTGCAAAGTTGTTTCAGAAGGATTAGAGTTCTGCAGGGGGTGTGGAACCTTTTGAAAGGTAATCGATTAGTTTCGACCGTTTGTTTGGTAGAGTTTCCACGGCATTTTGAAATGTTACCCGTATGTGGTCGACATCCATGAATTGGACAAAACTGAAAGTTTGAATGCACGTTGTTTGGTCACCGGGTCCAAAGCTACTCCTGGGCAAACTCGCTCCATCTTAGACCTCATGTTTCTTTCGGGATAGACTAGTCGAAAGAAAACCCAGTGGAATGTGAAATCCAGGCATCTTGCCCGATACAAAGTACAAGCAGTTATCACCATCTGCAGATGTAAAGCATCTTATAATTGACTATATTGATGGCTTTCAGACTGCAATACTCGGACTTTCCATGAGGTCCAGTAAAATGATAGGTGATCTGACAGAAAGATGACAGATTTTCTTACAGCTTGTAGAGGCCGGCAGGCCACAAGCTATAGTATTTTATAGTAGTGAACTTTAAAATTCAATCTCTTTGCAACTGTGGCCGTTACGGAGAAAAAGCTAAGCCAAATAACATTTTTTAATTATTTACATACTAAATGAGAGAAAATACTAATTCAGAGTGAAGCGTATTGATGATATAAGTAAGCGTGAAGTGATGCCGCCGCAGTAGCACTCCTCAGGTCCAAAGTCCAGACACAAGCTGAGTGTGGTCCATTTCATTTAGGCCATCATTTCAATGTTCTTTGTTTAAATTGTTCTATAGTTGTTGTTTTTATGTGTGTTATTTTTGTTATTAAGTTATATTTTGTTAGTTGTGGTGAACAAATAAATAAATGTTTTTTCTTTCTTCTTTCAAACAGCCTGTCTTTTTAGTGAACATGATTAAAAGAACGAGTGTACAATTTAACAGTTGTATACAAATACATAGCCTTGACCTATTTTTTTTGTGTTTTAGAGCTGTTTGTAAAATTAACAATGCCAAAAGCTTTCCTCACCTTAGATAATACTCGCATGATTTATGTTACGAATCAAGCAAAGTTAATCCCGTCTACAATATCAAAGGTAGGTACTCCCATACACATAGACATGGTATTTCGGTCATTCCACCGCAGTATCGTTTAACTCTATCAAAACTCCGCGGACAACTCGAAATATAATCTAAATCCGATGGAAGTACAGCGATATGATGGAGTAGGGTTTCAGTTAATTTTCTACAAACAGGAAATAATAATTGGTCTGAAAGAATGCTAGTTGCGTAGGTTTATCGATAGTTCATACAATCGTAGTGTTTTTAAATAACATGCAATGTTTTTGGTCTGAAATCATAGATAATACGGTGAAAACATAATGTTCCTTTACTTTAAGCAAATTTTGGTGGATTTTGGCGATTAATTATGATTCAGGACACATTATCCTGAGGTTTTCTAGTTAATAACTTAATAACTATTGTCATCCTCATATTACTGTACCTAACGTTTTTCCTGCGTTGTGTTTTCGGACATATAACAACCTCGGTGTCTTCAAGGCAAGAGTTAAAAGCATTTTCTGGGTAAGCGTGTTCCACCATTGGTTATGTCATCGCTCACACCAGGCGTGACAGGTGTCAAACGCAAACCCATTTAAAAAAAGTAACGTTCGTCATATTATCCAAATTCTACGAATGATAAAGTTCCGTTCGCCAGTGAAACTAATTTTGACCCATGGGCCCAGCCAAAATAATATTTAGACTTAAAACGTCTCCATGGATTCCAGTCCAGATATGTTCTGTAACAGCCAAGGGACGTGGACAGACAGACGGACGAACTTGTAATATTATTTTCATTAGATTCGCCGTCCCCGCTATGCTTCGTCCGTAGTTTCTGACCAAAAGCAAAAGGGGAATTCACTGAAGAGCATAAATAAATGGTCACTCCGTGGCGATATTGCATAATATACAAGGTAGTTTCTTCACGTGAATAGCAGGTACCTAATACTGACTGTTAAAAGAGTTCTCAGGAGAAATGATTTCAAATCCTGCCATAATCCATGCCATCAAGGGCAATAGAATCACATTTGTGAAACTTGTCATTTAGTGCTGATTTTTCAATACCAACAAATCAAACAACAGTCTTTGAACGTCCCACAGGTGGGCAAGGCACTGCGTCGTTGCACGCAACGCAATTTCATACAAAAATCCACGAACTCACGGCGACCACGCACTAAATGGTTAGAATCTTTGAAGTCTCAATCAATAGGGTAGACAGGACATGTTATTCTTGAAATACCCTTTAATTGAGTACGTAGGTATTTGCCCATTTGCTTGGTTTTCCATAGATGAAAACAGAATAAATTAGAAAAGATTATACAATCAGCTAATTTCCTCGGTTGCGCAAGGCCTCGGTAGCGCAGTAGGCAGCGCGTAAGTCTCATAATCTTAAGGTCGTGAGTTCGATCCTCACCCGGGGCAAGCTTTTTTGGTACAGTAATTCTACAAAGTGTTCTCGCATTTTTTGCAGCACTACCAACTTCTTACTTAATTCTAATATGAGTGTGTGTTTTTTTAAGTGACCATTTTAATTAAGTAAAATGAATTAATATTTATAACACAACATGAAGTAATTGGTTTTATTTAAAGTAAACATTTTGAATGAAGTAAACATTAAAGTAAACCTTCATTAATAGAGTGAAGTCTGTTGTAGTTGTGACCCCTAGTGACATCTATAATGCAGTTTTTGATATGTCAAAGTGCTGTTTGCAAGAGTTAAGTTTGCAAGTAGTTTTATTATAACCTGCTAGATGGCGTTGCAACGGAAAAAAGTTTTCTTTTAGGGCCGGCGCCCACTATCGGCATCGGCACGCTTCAGGCTTTTAAGGTGGCAAATAGTAATATACTCTAACATAATGGCAATAAAGTAGAAAATGCCGAAACAGAAACAGAACAAATGCATTTTGTTTTTACGAGAACACATCACGGAAATTTCTACTTCATTGCCATAATGTTAAAGTATATTACTATTTGCCACCATAGGGCCGGCGCCTACCATCGGCATCGGCACGCTTCAGGCTTTTAAGGTGGCAAATAGTAATATACTCTAACACAATGGCAATAAAGTAGAAAATGCCGAAACAGAAACAGAACAAATGCATTTTGTTTTTACGAGAACACATCACGGAAATTTCTACTTTATTGCCATAATGTTAAAGTATATTGCTATTTGCCACCTTAAAATCCTGAAGCGTGCCGATGCCGATAGTGGGCGCCGGCCCTTAAAAGCCTGAAGCGTGCCGATGCCGATAGTGGGCGCCGGCCCTAAATGTTTCACAAAAGCGCCATCTATTGAAGAATAGTCTAACTAGGTTCTTTTTGGACTTGTAATGAAAAAGTTCCAAAAAATTTCAACAGGCAAAGCTAACGTTTATGATAGTGTACAGATTGTCGCCTAGGTGGCGCTTAGCAGGAAACTCGGTACAACGAGATCTGCTTCAAGTCCGCCAGGTGGCGCCTCACCGACGCTGATGGACAGCTGGGCATTGCTGATCTGCTGCTCACTTTCCTTCTTGTAAGCCATATCCCCATACATGTTTTTATGTTGTGTATGTTACCGGCAAGTCATTCTGCTCCAATATCTGCGCCAGTTCGATCCAAGCCTCCACATCATCAGGGATTAGTGATATAAATGAAGTTGATGGATAATTTGGAGAATTCGTTGTACCTTTAAAATATGAAACCTTTTGTAACAACTCGTAGGTAGAATATTTACAGTTTTCTGAATGCGCAGTCATAAATCAGATTGTTCTATGGTTAAAATGGAATCATTTTCAAATCTACATTGATCGGTGTTAAGTTACCAACTATAAAAGACAATTTATTAATGTTCCACGTTAATAATTATTTACGCCAACGATTAACAATAAAATAAATTATACTTTGATTTTTAACAAGGTCGAGCGTTGGCGCCATCGAATAGATTCTTTTGTGATGATGTTAGAAAATGGGTAAAAACATTTATCGCATTAAAACGCTTGATCCGTAAAGATCTTTTAAAACTTTACAACTTTTTTGATTGCTAATAAAATTGAATGACATCACAATGAATGCCACATAATATCTCCAGATAAAATGGACGATAGACGGTACTGCTATGCTATTCCGGTGGTCACCAAAACTCACTTCGCTTGTGCGAGGTAACTTTAAAATTCCATTCCTTCGCGACGGTCGTCGTTTGAGAGAAAAGAACTAAGCCAAAAAACATTTTTTTATTATTTACATACAAAATGAGAGAAAATACTAATTCAAAGTAAATCAAAGTAAAGCGTATTGATGATTGAGGTAAGCGTGAAGCACCGAGATGCGAAGTGATGTTCGATGTGCACCGCCGGAATAGCACGGCTGTACTCAAAGGTACCGTCAGCATCATAATGGTGTGCGTATAAAGTGGTCAATTGGGTGTGACTAAAGTACAGTCCTACCAACTTATCTGTGAAATGGCGAAAATTGGAACTACGACCGCCATGTTGAAATGTCATTCGATTGTCCGTGTCAACAATTATTGAGTACTATGGTTGTTTTATTGTGATATTTCGGAATTTATGAAGTTGAATATGCCGAAAGCCATTAAAAGTGATGCTCAAAACATTATTCTCAAGGTTGAAACCATTTTTAAAGAAGAAGCTCGGGCGAGATCTCCGATTATTCCATTTACCAAAATATACAAACGAATTTCGGCTGAAACAGGTTAGTGTTGTCAGCTTTATTTTTATAAATACCTTTAAACTTAACCAAATATTTAAGTCCACGGAATATTTGTATATATTCTTACTGTAGGTTAACGTAACGGTAACGCACATCTAAAAGGTCACCTGTTAAATGGGTGAGCCAACTAACCTGGCGGTTTTTAAATTTCGATGAAAAATAAAATCCTATGTTTCAGGTGTGAGTCAAGGACTCATTTCAAAAATAGATAAAGAAGGGCTTGCAGCAGAAGACACTGTTACTAAAATTCGGACACAAGGCAAGGATAGAAAACGCAAAAGTGGAATCATACACGTTGATGATTTTGACATGGCAGTTATACGGAGGAGAGTACATGAATTTGATTCTGCCTAAAACGAGGTGCCTACTGGAAAAAACCTTCTAGAGGTCTTAAAGACAGAAATAAATTACACAGGACAGCGATGATGATGTCGGTAGTGCAGGCTCATCTAAAGATCATAATGACTGTAAATGTGGTTTTTAATAAATAATTGTAAAGCAAATTGTTTTTTTTATTACATCCATTAGGTACTTACCACTGCGAATTATTATTAGTATATCGTTGTTAGGGGTAAGGTACGGTCTTAACTAAATGCTGCAAATAGTACCTGGTACCTGATGCAGGGAGGGTACATGAATCACATTGAATGAAAGTTTTAAGTGTGAAACATTTAGCATGATTGTTAAGTTTTCCAGATTCTAGTTTATCTCTCTAGTAACTGTTTTAGAGATCAAACCTTAATATCTGCAGGATTTCCAATTCACTGGATCACTTTCTAAATAAAGCCATTTAATAATCCTGAAGGACAACTGTTTAGCGTACCTACTTAACTACAAATTAATATGTATGTTTTATTTTTAATTTATAAATAATTGCAATACCTAATTTTATTATTTTTGTTTAATACTTGTAAATATACTTGTATAATACTTGTAAAACTCACTCAATTTTAGGCACCTTTTATTAATTAGCAACACTGAATCGACGGTGTCGTCCTCTTTCAGTTCACAGATAAGTTGGTAGGTCTGTAAAATAATGTTTCACTTGTTTTAGATTTTAGTGACATTTGAAACGACTTACTACTTTGTAATGTAGTATTGCAATCGGAACATCAGCAACCCGCCGTTATTTCAGAGGCCATATCTTATAACCTGCTATGCTATTCCGGTGGTCGCCGAGACTCACTTTTTTTTTTTTTTTTTTTTATCCGGAGGAAATGTCTTTACGCATACCCGTCCACTGGGGGGTGGACGGGTTATGTGGGACTAACCACTGGGGAGGTGACACCCAGTGGCATACCCACTAAAAACTCCGGAACTCCCTCTCATCGTCCATGTTGGGGGAACACTGGCACGAAGCTTCCTACGCATTCCCCCGGACGGAGCCCGCCTTACACGGCGGGCAGGAAGCGACCCCCCCTTCGTGGGGAGGGGCCAGTAGGGACAGCCGAGGGCGTCGAGCCGTCCCTATCAGGCAGTGGAGCAGGCCCGTGCAATGCCGGCGCAGGTACCCCCGTACCGCGTGCCGGCTGGCCTACTCCACGGAGAGATTGGGGACGATGGGCAACTGTTCGTCGTCTCCCCCCTCTCCTTGCCCTGCGGAGTGCATCAGCGCCGGGATCTTGCTCCCGCGCGCGCTCCGCGGCCTCCTTCTCTGTCATCACCTCCTCACAGAAGGTGGTGACAGCTCTCCAGGCCTCTTCACTGGCCAGCATCTCCAGCACTATGCTCGGTAGGCTCAAATCTTGCCCGACTTGAGCGACCAATACGCTGCGCTGCGGGGCCCACTTCTGACACACCGCCAGGGTGTGGTGGGCCGTATCCTCCGCAGCACCGCACTCATGGCATGAGGGGGCTGCTTCTCGGCGGATGCGGTGCAAGTAAGACCCAAAGCATCCGTGCCCGGTCATGACTTGCACCATCCTAAATGAGAGGGAGCCATGTGGTCGCTCAAGCCAGCGGTCTAAGACGGGAGCAAGCGCCTCAAACGTTCGGCGGCCGAACTCGGCGCCTCTCAAGTCCGCCATCCACAGGCGGACCAAGCTCTCATTACCCTCCCTGCGGACGGCCTCTCGCTCATCTGGGTAGAAAGGCTCATCCGCAGCCTTCTTGGCGGCCGTCCAGCGGTATACGGCCGCCAACTCCCATGGAGCAGTGCCAGCAAGGGCGCAGGCCGCAGAAAAACCTACAGTACGATAGGCTCTGACGGCCCGCTGCGCAATCGCCCGTTGGGGCGCTCGGAGGAGGCGGACGTTCTCTCTGTTTTTAGAGAGCGCCTCTGCCCAGATGGGCGCGCCATATAAAGCCATGCTTCGCAAGATGCCGGCGTACAATTTACGGCACTTGGAAGCAGGCCCGCCAAGATTTGGCAGCAGCCAACGGAGGCTGTCTGCCGCCTTAAGAAGTCTAGGTGACAGCCCGCGAAAATGTGCAAGGAACTGCCACCTAGAATCCAGAATAAGACCGAGATACTTGATCTCGGTCTTAACAGGCGTCCGGACGCCCCCAAGCATGATGTGTGCATCAGGCGGCGCCCGACGCTGCCGAGGCCCGCAGAACCAAATGACCTCTGTTTTTTGAAGGGCCACTGACAATCCGAGGCGGCCAATTTTCTCGGCCACTGAGTCCCCGCCGGCTTCAGCCCGCAAGGCCGCCTCCCTAAATGACTTCCCCCGGGCAGTGAGGAGCGTGTCGTCGGCGTAACAAATCACGCTCGTGCCCGGGAGAAGAGGTCCGCGTAGTAGCCAATCATAGGCTAGGTTCCACAGGAGCGGCCCCAGTACCGACCCCTGTGGAACACCAGACTCAACCGCGTATCGCCGGATCATCCCATTTTTGTCCGAGAAAATTATTTGTCGGTCGCTAAGGTAATCCTTTATGAGTCCTTGCAGATACGGAGGTACTTTGAAGTACTTCAGCGCCGCCAGAATTGTAGCGTGTGGGAGGGAGTTGAAAGCATTCTTAATATCGAAAGATATCGCTATCACTCCCTCCCCACGCTCTTGGGCCGATAGTATGAGGTCTCGAAGCCGGGTCAGGGCGTCAATTGTCGATCGTCCTGCCCGAAAACCGTATTGGGCCCCCGACAAGTCCGGACCTACCTCCCGGAGGTGCTCAATGAGGCGGAAGGATACCACCTTCTCAAACATTTTCCCGACCTCATTGAGCAGGATAATAGGCCGGTAGGCCGAAGGTGAGTCAGGCGGGCGCCCTGCTTTTTGAAGCAGGCAGAGCTGACCCACCTTCCACTCTTTGGGGATCCTCTTCTCCCGGAAGCACCGGTCGAAGAGGTCCCGGAAGTTAGCCCCCATGTGGCCGGCCGCTAAGGCCACGACTTTGGCTGGGAGGCCGTCCGGGCCTGGAGCCGTCTTTTTCCCCCGTAACCGGAGTTCAACCGCTCCAAACTCCTCCGCGGAAACGGGGGGAATCTCGTCGGGTACAAAAGCAGCACCGCGACGACGCGAAAACATCACTGGAGGACAGAACTCCTCGCAGCGAGCTGGAAACAAGACCCGGACCACTTGGTCTAGTAGGACCGGCTCGAGAGTCTCTGTCAACGGGGGGCCAATGGGACGCAGTTGAGCGCGTGCCGCCTTATATGGTCTCCCCCATGGATCTTGATTGAGACTCTCGAGCATTTCCGCCCGGGCACGGTCTTTGGCCTCGCCAATCGCGTGTTTGAGCGTGCCCCTTGCCGCCCGATATCGCTCATACAAGCGTGCCTCTTCTTCAGGGTCGCTCCTCCTCCGCCGGCGTCTACAATAAGTAAACGCCCTCCGGGCCGCATTGCAGGCAGCCCGAAGTCCCGCGATCTCCTCTGACCACCAGTGTACGGCGTGTCGGGGACCGGGGCGGCAGGACCGAGGCATGGAGAAGTCACATACCTCGGTCAATGAGTCCTGTAGTTGGGAAGCAGCGGCATCGATGTCGATGTCGAATCGGGGTGGGCTGAACCACCCCTGGACCAACGCGGCCTCTCTCGCCATCGACCGGTCGAGCTTTGTGAGGGCCCAACGTGGGAATGGGGACTGGGGCCTCGGAACTGTACCCTGAGTAACCTGGCTGGAGATCTCATATCTGATGAATTTGTGATCAGACAGAGTCTCCACCGGGTCCACACGCCAATTCTTAATCAGAGCGGCCAAAACAGGAGTGGCAAAAGTTAAGTCAACCACTGACCCTCCGTTGTGTCGAACGCACGTGTGTTCCGTGCCCCTGTTGATCAGGGACAGGCCACAAGCAACCGCCCACGATTGAAGGGCCCGACCGCGTATGTCAGTGATCGGGTTACCCCATGCCGCTGACTTTGAATTGAAGTCCCCCGCGAAGATCACTTGCCGCGGCGCTAATCGGCCCATGACGGCAGACAGAGAGCTCAAAAAATCTTCAAACTTAGGGTCGGGTTGGGGAGAAATAAACTCCTACTACCGCGAAGCCACCTCCCAAAACAGCGACATATCCGGGCCCCCTCTCTAACAAGGACAGTGGGGGAGCACCGGGAGAAGGACTGGCCAGAATCGCCACCATACCATCCGGATCGCCAAACCAGCGGTCCGGGATAAAATATGGTTCCGCCATGATTGCAATTCCAACTTGCCACTCAGCCAGAGCCTGAAACATGAGGTCCTGCGCTGAGCGGCAGTGATTAAGATTGCCCTGGAGGAAGGTGCAATGTCCGACTTGATTCATCATTCGGACATTGCACCATCTTTCGCGGCCGCCGGAGCAGCTGCAGCAGCCGTGGTCTTAGTCGGCACCGGCTGCTTCCCCTTTTTAGGAGGGGGGTTGCACTTGGCCCCCCTCATAACATGCCCGGCTGGTCGGCTGGCTGCGGCACACACGGCGCAGTTTGGTTTTGCCGTGCAGCCGCTAGCTTTGTGTCCCTGGACCCCACAGCGGAAGCACAGCTCTGAGCGGTCCATCGTGGAGGGGCAGCGCGTGCGTGTGTGGCCAGTGCCGAGACACTTGTAGCATCTGAGCGGCTCATCCTCAAGGGCACGCACGGACGCCGAACTCCAGCCAGCCGAGACTCACTTCGCTTGTGCGAGGTAACTTTAAAATTCCATTCCTTCGCGACGGTCGTCGTTTGAGAGAAAAGAACTTAGCCAAAAAACATTTTTTAATTATTTACATATGAAATGAGGGAAAATACTAATTTAAAGTAAAGCGTATTGATGATTGAGGCAAGCGTGAAGCACCGAGATGTGAAGTGATGTCCGATGTGCACCGCCGGAATAGCACGGCTGACAGTTTTAGTCACAAACTCAGCTTTTGAGCTCCATATTTTCCGTCACAAGTCGTGTTTTGTGTCGTAAATAGTGTCAAAAACAACCGTAATTTTTCTTCATTGCTGTAGTAACTTATTTTGCATGTTTTAGTCAAATTTCGATGAAAGAAAAGACCTAAACTGAGCTAAAACTGAGCTGTAAAAAGAACGTAATAAATAAGGCCTCAGTTCCGTAGGCCATTTAAATATAGTTGCCATGGAAAGCGAGTGTTTTTTTTTCCGATAAGAAAAACATTACAAAAGATTGTTTTTTTCTAAAGGCTTAACAGACTTTACAGCCCGTTTTTTGACCCTTTGGCCGTGCTTTGGCCAAAGTTGTGAATTGTAGTAGGAGTAGGACTAGCCCACGACTTTGCAAACGCAAATCAAGATTGAGCGTCTCTCAGAAGTATCTAGGTACCTACCTAAAGCTCTCCCTTTCAGTTCTATTGACATTTTACGGGACAGCATGCGAGCTTAAGCGCGTGCTTAGCGTTGATTGTAAGCACACTTATTTTACTAAGTAGGTATAAGGTATTTATATCGATAACTATTACGAAACAATTCAGCAATAAAACATCGGGAAATCATGTTATCTATAACATCTTTGGCCTTCATAATTTTGCAAAAAAAATAACCCAGGTCAGTTCTGAAATGCTTCCCGCGCAGTGCGCGCGCGCAGCCACAATGCGAGCGCAACCGCAGCTTCTATGGCGCATTGTTTCGGATTCCTGCACGCGTGCCCGGGGAAGGGTTAAGGCCACGGGTACCTACGCACATACCTAGGTAGGTACCTGCTATTACTCTCGAACGGGATGACAACTGAGTCGGACTCAAAGAAACAAGCGAAAATGACTTCGTAGAAATAGACCGTTAAATCATGAAATTTGAACAACATTTTACAAAAACTTACATTCGAAAATCACACAAATAATCAGAAAACGTAGTAACAGTCGTAGATAACTCATTCAACAAGAAAATATATAAAAACTATAATTAAAAATATGAGGCTATACCACCGCGGCTGGTTCGAGTCGAGCCTTTATGCTGGTGGGAAGACTACTTACAGCTCAACAACAGGCACTCGGGCAGGTCAGGCCACTCAATATTAATAAACTTTGAGGCCAAAGTTTATTAATATTATAGTAAAGTTTTCACTACAGTTTGTCAAGTTATACCTACCTGTGAGACACTCTTTCACCAGCTATGGTTTCCGGTTGGTGCCAAAACTCACTTCACTCGTAGTGAGCAATCTTTGAAATTCAATTTCTTTGCGACTGTGGTCGTTTGAGAGAAAAGAGCTAAGCCAAATCCCATTTTTGACTTATTTACATTCAAAATGAGAGAGAATTCAGAAGACTATTAATGATTGAAGTTAGCGTGAAGCACCGAGATGGGAAGTGATGTTAGCCGAAATGCAACCCCAGTTACTGTTAGACAGCATCTTTAATACAAAATATGCAGTAGTCAATGTTAAATTAAACACTTTATTGATTGATTTTGGAATATACACGTGTATTTAAATAATGGATTTCCTGCTAATGGCCTCCCGCTGTTTCATGGGCATGGCCGATAATAACAACGTCTAACAATTATTGTGATTAGACTTCAAGGCAACTAGATGCATTATTTGCAAAATACCTATATTTTAAACAAAATAAATTTAATACGTTTACTTCTTTAGATGTATTTTATGTAAACACTTGTACATACATACATAATACCATTACGACCATATCTCAAACGATGTAGTCGGAGACACACTGATTGTTGCCGTCGTGGTGAACGGAACATTCAGAATCCCACATTTCGCCGAGCGAATTTAAGGCCGACAAGGGAAGTAACATGAACGGCCTATATACGCCCCACTGCTGGGCATAGGCCGCTCCTCTACTATGAGGGCACGAGTCAACGACGACGAGGGGAGTGTTTGCCACAAATTGTACAATGAACACAAATTAGACGTTTTGGCCAGTATTGAACTCGGGACCACCTGGTTCTGAGCCAGAGTGCTTAACCACTCAGCCATGACGCTCTCTCCTTATTTTCATTTTTTTGTTTTACATATAAACTTGTATTTAATATTATAATCACTAACAAAGAGTTTTAATATTTGGTGATTCTTTATTTTCTTGCCCTGTTTAAAGCCACTAAGATTCACGACGACAAATTGCTATTTAAGTTTTTATGAAGGGCCCTTCGATAGAGCCCTTTGTAGCTGTTCCGCCCCTTGGAACAAAGGGCTGGCCATATAAATAAATCATATGATTAAAAGGTGCCAGTTGACCCCACAGCGTGGTTAAAAAACTTTATTATTAAATGGAAGCCCATTTCAGGCTTTTAAGCCCTATAAGACATAATTTCGATGCACGATTTGCATTTTTTTCAAAAACTTGTATTTATTTACTTGTTGAATAGAACAGAATTAATTAAAATTATTAAAATTACAAAATAATTAAAAGAAGTTATACAAAAATAACCCAAAATTGAATTTCTATGCCAGGATGAATTTTAACACACGCAGAATGATCAAAAAGTAGTGTCCGACCGAACTTTCGGTTTCGGTTTCGGTTTCGGCCAGTTTCGGCCAAAAAATCGAGTTTCGGCCGCAGTTTCGGTTTCGGCCAAAATCGGCCGAAACTTTTGCCGAAACCGAAACTCACTTCGGAAGATGTCGTGCGCGCTCGTATAACTTCGTTTCTCGCGGCAACGATATGGCATAGCCTGGCGACCTCTACAATCTTCTGGAATCGTCGTGGGACATTCGGATGGCTCCGTAGCAACACAAACATTGGTCAGTGCGTGATCGCAATCGTAATGTTTTGACGGAACTGAAAAGTTTTTGTTGAGACTGTTCCGTTGGTAGCTCGATCGTCGAAGTTGTCGGCGAGTATGTCTTGGCCAAATGATTCAAGTAGGCAGGTCCACCTTCGAGAAAGAGGTTAATTGTTGCATCCAACACGGCTAGGCACTAAGGAAAGTAGGTTGAAGTGTCAGTAGGCAGGGCACATTGCACGAGAAACTGGGCAATCAGTTCGGGGTCGAAAAGTTCTCGAGGGGATATCGTTTGAAGCCAAAAGCGGCGTGGGACTCCCACCAGCAAAGAAGCAGAATGACCAGATAGAGATCGCAGGGTTTGGGATGGATGTGGGCCGTCCATTACCAGCCACTCTGGAAATCTAAGGGGGAGTCCTGATGTTCAGAATTGGAAGTCGTGTGTGTGGTTGTTGATGAAGTTTCGTTTCGACTGTACTTGAATGATGTAAATAGTTCAATATTGGATCACTCAGATTATTTACTATCGCATTGGCGGAAGTTTCTAGGCAGTTGGCAAGACCCTAGTCTAATAAAGGAGTCGATGTTGAATAATAGAAATCGACCGATCGTTATGCCGACGACATCGTGCTTTTCGCAAACATATGTGTTGGCGAAAAGCACGATGTCGTGTATGTACCGTGTGTCGTGGTGTATGCACCGAGTGGCAGGGCAGACAATGTTCAAAGAACTAAGTGTAGCGTGCTATTGCATTGGACTGGTGAAGAACCAGACAAAAACGAAACTAACGACAAAAGGCACACGAAGTAAGGAAGTGGTAGACGGCAGACAATGCAACTTTGATGAGTATATTGACTTGGGCCAGATTGTCTCCTTTCGACTTATGGTATGGGGCGTTAGAATTCTGGCGCGGTTCCCCCACGCCTGTCGTAAGAAGCGACTGAAAGGGGGCCTTCGGGATCACTGGGAGTGCATACGGCGGGGGCTATGTGCCTCCATTCAAAGTGGCCCCGAGAAAGGGCGGCGGTGTAAGAGTGACCTAACACCGCCGTACACACTGGCGGGTGTACTCCCCTCAAGGTGGGCTGGTAGTATAGCGCGCCAGGGGTCCACCGACACAGAGTTCTTGAGCAGAGATCACGGGGACCTATGAATACGCGCTGAATCAGGTCACCGGGGGTTTAGTGAGTAATATCTGCCACCTCACGGCAGGTGAGCCTCACACACTCCCGGCCTTCCCCCAGAGTTCCACCCTCTGGATCGTTCATAACCAGTCCAGTCCATAAACGGATTCCCACCGAAAAAAAAAGATAGTCTTCTTCGAGAACAGGCAGGATGAGGAAATCAAATGCCGAATCACCTAGAGGAGCTAACTTTTCAAGGCATAAGCCTTGAAAGGTTAGCTCAAATAAATGAAGTACCACCTTCATATATCTTTAAAGCGAGAATTTCTCGACGTTTGCATTCTGCCCACGGTGCCCAAGCCTGGTTGCTCATGGAATACCCTAAGTCAAAGCTCGGAATGGGTCCAAGGGCAATAGAGTGGAGTTTGTTGGGCATTAAACACACAGACAGAAAATGGTCACCACGATCCGTGCCAAAACTGACGTTCAAGACGTAGGCCAGGAAGTCGCCAAACTGACAAAATAGGAGTGAGCACTGAGCAGTCTGTAAGATGCATCCGGCCCGTATGACAACCCAATGGCTAATCTAAGACTGATATCATTGAAATACGAGGCCTAAAAAACGACGGTGCGACCACCTGGTACATTACTCTGGCAAAAGACAGGGGTAAATCGAAAAATTTGGGGGAAACATTTGCCCAGCGGTGGGATCTTGTGTTGAAAAAAATTAGTCTGTAACTTAGTTTTGTTGTTATTAGCGGAATAATGAGTTAAATTTTTCAGAATTTAGTAATTGTAGGTATTTAATACTTGACCACGTGAGTTTCGGTTTCGGTTTCGGTTTCGGCCGAAACTGAAGCCGCGGCCGAACATTCGGTTTCGGTTTCGGCCGGAAAACCAGTTTCGGTCGGACTCTCAAAAAGCAGCTTTGGACTAAAAATTCATTTTTGTCTTTATTTGTCATCAAAATGTGTCTTTATTTGTTTTACTCGGTGATGAAGTCATTCAGATAGTTTTTCTCTACTATTATGAATGCTTATTGCCAACGATAATAATAACATACACTGATAGCGTTAATTTTTTTTTTAAAAGCGAGCATAATTATTGATTAAAAATATGTTTTAAACTGTATGAATCGCCCAATTCAATGTAAAATATTGAGAACAGTCTTTAGCTATCCGTTATCTCGAAAAAGCTAAGATACAAATTCCTTCTTCCAAAAGCTTTTTGAGATTCTAATGAGAAAAAGTATAAGCAATTTCAGAAACTTTCCAAACATCAACGATCAAAATGATAATTACTGATTAAAATTAATTTCTAGATTTGAAATAATAAAAAAAAACAAAAACTTCCCTAGACGCTTTTAGTAGACTTCTCCTTAACCTTGTAGTGACGATACACCCTTAAAATCACATAATTAAGCCCCATTCGAGGGGCCGGCTAACCTATTAACTGTTAAACAACTGATTTATAGCGAGTCATTAGGGAGACTTGTTGATTAGCAACTGGTGTTCATTTAACTATGTAAAAGAACCGACCCTTAAAAGCACCACTTTTAACCAAACATTTTGTAAGTAGTTCTTTAGAATTTAATTTTGACAAATCCACGAAAGTTTAATAATTGTATTCATTCCGTTTAAATTGGTAACTTACTCAATTGCTATATAAATAAATCAGATAGTAATTCAACGGATTCATGTTTCATTTCGACGGTTTTTTTTCATTCCATAAAATGAAAAAAAAATGGTAAATGCTTCGAAGTAACTTCGATTCGATTTTGATGCAAAATCGTTTAATTTCCTCCAAATAACTTGTATGGAAATGAGATCACAGTACAAAGACGGAGCTTGTAAGTAATTTGTGTAGTTACCCCAAAAACCACCATCGAAGCGTATCACGTACTAATTTGATTACATAAAATTTTATGTCATGTTTCACATCAAAAGCAGAGCCCCGAGCGAAATCTGATTAATTATCAATTTGTTACTTATTCACCTGCGGAATGTTCTTTGATATTAATATATTCTTGTCATTATTAATATTCATCTGACGTCCTTTTCAAAGACACCGACAATGAAGAACAGGAAATCTATGGACACGTCTGTTTGTTCTAAAATATTGAGCTTTTTAAATTGAACTAATGATATTTAATATTGCTAAGTACTTATGCATAATGCAGAATTAAACTGATATTTCTACCTCACGCTTATTAATTAAAGTGGTAATTAATTATTTTATTACTGTTGCTGGTTTTTCATTTACGTAAATTATTTGCTTATCAATATTTATAATCGGTAAATTTTGAGCACTTTGAATAAAGATTCTGAGTTCTGACATCATCTCTGATATTTTGCTGAGCTAAATAAATTACTTTCTACACTTGTAGCTGATTGTCTATCCACTTTATACTGCCTACTTGGTTGTTAAGTTAAGTTTTCTACCGCACTTCAAAAAACTTACTAATATTAATCAACACAATTACAGAGTCGCACATACAACCCAAACAACAAGTTGTTCTTCTGACATATCATAAAGAAAATTTGATTACTCAGACACGTAACATTGTTTTAATCTTCACTATACTAAAGCACTCTTCAGTTTTTAGATGCAGCATAATCCATCAGAACATCGATCAGTTGGTAAGGTTTAAAAAAAACAGCCGCTACTTTCTTTCCCTCTCCATGTCAACCGCTGTTCTTTTTAACAGCCGCCTAAAATTGAGTTATCAACTTTGGTGAAATTCATTGTTTTTAAGCTTTTAGCCTTTTTGTGCCGATACGTGTTTAATAGTCAATTAATGGGGCTACCTGGGGCCCTTTATCCAAATTGATCGCTAAGGGTAGTGACCAGTCATGGGCTTACGGGGAATCTGGCGGTCCGGTAGGGCTGACTCTATCTGCCGCACTCAGAGAACGTTTATGATTCATTAGAGTCAAAATTCCATTTTTCAAAAGAGACTTCATAACAAATTGAATAAAGAACTTTTAAGAATGTAAAATTTTGACTCTAATGAACTATTAACGTTAATTGACGTCTCTGAGTGCGGCAATATATTGTGTTTTCTTCGGCACTTTACTAATTACATTTTTCCACACTGCCGCAGATCGACACCAGTGGCGTTCAATAATAAGGCACAAGGTGCTACAGAAGAGAGGTCACGACTCCCAGTAACTGGGGTATCGACGCAAGAAGAAGAAGACTAATTAAATGTAGCTGAAATGGTTTTTTGACACGAATGACACGGCATAGAACCAAGGTTATCGACATACCTATCCCACCGGATTAGCAAGCTGAAATGGCAGTGGGCTGGCCATTTTGGCCGTGGAACCGATAACCGTTGAAGTAAACTTGTTTTTGAGTAGAGACCGTCTCGGCAAGCGTAGTGTAGGACGTCCTCAGGCAAGGTGGAGTGATGATTTGCGCAGGATGGCTGGCAGGAGCTCGATGCGAGCAGCCGAAGATCGTGTTCAGTGGCGTGTAATAGGAGAGGCCTATGTCCAGCTGTGGACTGCAACAGGCTGATGATGAATACAATTTCATGAAAGTTCTTTAACGTTTCTTAATTAATTTGTGTAAGGGTTGGTGATAATAGAACGTTATAGTATAATTTTCAACCACAACATTCGATTTTCTCAAAATAGATTTTTTTCATCGTTGTTATGTTAGAGACAGTGTTGCATTATAAAGACATAAAATCATCTAATCTTATGAAATTTGAAAAATAAGACCAGTTTCATTTCATGGCAGGAGTCATAATTTCTTTCGTTGACAGCCCTACCAGTCTGTCTGAAGAGCCGCAGGGTTATGAGTCGCATTTAAAATCGAATCGTCTTAATCGAAGGGTTTAATTGAATTTACACCGACACTGTCGCTTGGGTGGCTTCGGAATATTTAGGCACTATGCTTCTTATAAAGTTAAAAAATAAGCAATCTACAAGTGGAGACATCCATGCCGGAAACAACATAGACGTTTTACTTGTAATAAATTATGTAAATACTTACCCTTTACATTATCATTTGGGACATCTTACCCCGAAAGCTTCTAGCCTCACCCTCTACTAATTTTCTGATGGATATGCCTCGTTTACTTTCCAATCCATCAATAGAACGTAAGGCTAAAACGGAGCTCGAGAATGACGCGTACGCACCACAACCACAGTATAAACATACAGTAGAACATCTACATACAAACGTGCCGCTCTTGGTTTGAATGTGTGCGTGTTCGTCGCGCACCGTGTCGCGATTTCACGCACACGCTATCATAAAATATGCACGCTAGGCTAATAACTCGGCGGGCGGCCTTAGAAAACCTACTGTTTATACTGTGACTGGAGCTGGATTGGAGCCGTAATGACTAACGCGGTCTGCAGTAGCGGGCGTGATGGATAGATAAACAATATCAAGTCTGTCCAAGGCCACAAATCAAGCTATTTCAACCGTGCCCGTACCCGCTTCCGTAGACCGCGTATGGAGCTTTAAACATCTGAAACACGTGTATGGCTGAAGGAATTGCAGCCTAAGCTAAACTACTCGTAGCTCAGTCAAACTGTTAGTGACATACATAATCTATCACTGGATATCGATATTCATGAAATTTTTGATGATCCATCGTCTGTAAGGCTGGGAAACGAAATCGAAACTGAGATATACCAAATTACAGCTAACGTCATAGGCGCCTGAGTTAATAACAGGCCGTGTAACACAGGTAATAGGCCTATTAGCGATCATCCCTATGATCGGCGACGAAATCACTGGTTAGCTTGATAAGGAGCCACGGAAAACCACCATTTTTGATATTGTTTATGACCTCCTGTTGCTGTCGTTGCATTCAAACCTTTCAGTCCTTTTTTCAAAAAACTAAACTAACACTGGCTGGGGACGACGAAGTAATGTCGGACTTCTATAGTGGCACTTTGGCGGCAAAGCTGGATACACAAAAGGTTTGCCGCATTGCTTCGCCGCCAGGGCTAGCCCCTAACGAGGCCCCCCTCCAACCGACCTCCCGACAAAGGGAGGAGACCACGAAAGTGCCTGGAGTACGCAGGCGCAAGCACCCCCGCACTTCGGGTTGGTTTGGTTTCCACCGTACGCTGATCCTAATGGGCCCGCAACCACAAGCCACGTTACGGCCCCACTAGGCCGCGGCACACAGGGTGGATTAGCCACGGATAACTGGCCCCCACCAACCGATGGTGCTCCGCGGCCCCCACCACGTGCCTCAGGGCGCTCGCAGGCCCAATTGGGCCCGGAACACCCCGTGTCGCCCTTATGGGCTGTAGCGGGGTGCGTGGTGAGTCCACCACACTGCCACCACCTGAGTGCTATGCCAACAAGATTATCCTCAAATTGTTAGTGTCCAACATAAACATCAAACGCGTAGACCTTAACGAGAGTACGAATAAAATCCAAGTTGTTAGGTCAGAGGCAGCGGCGGCAGTGGGTGTTTATGCTCTCCCTGTGGGTTCCCACATTATACTTATTAGGCTGTTTATTTTTACTTTGTTTCATCTTTGAATAGGTCACTATCGATTCGAGGATATTTCAAGCAATAACTGCTGAGTGCACTCAAATTGTTATTATAAGTACAGAACAAAAAAGGCGATTATGAACTGCACCAGCTGACGTTTACGTAGTTTCTTACTATTTTCTTTTGAATGAAATAGGAAATATTTAAAATTATATAAATAAACATCAAATTCTTATATAGCTCTTAAAAACTTGACATTTGTTTTTGAATTTGAATCTGCATAAGATTACTTCGGATTGGAAATCAAAACAATAATTTGAAAAAGTCAGTCTACAACATAGTTAACTATCAGTATTCAACATAGTTTGTTGTTATCAGTAAAAAAGTAATTAAGCATGTTATGAATACCTAGTAATTTGTGAAATGATAATTTCGCTCAGATTTAAATGAGCCGAAATAGCTCAGTTGGGAGAGCGTTAGACTGAAGATCTAAAGGTCCCCGGTTCAATCCCGGGTTTCGGCAAATTAATATTTTTTTAACTGATATTACTCTAATTATTAACATATGCTACGCTTAAACCAAGTAAATAATGTAAATAATACAGACTAGTCAATTTGTTTAGTTTTGGTATCAGCGGCCCATAAAATGGGTTTTCGGGTTATTAGAAAAACCTCTTATTTTGTAATACCTCGGATTGGTTAAATCCAGTCGCCGATAGGAAAGTTCTCATACAGCATCCACTGCTATACTGAATAATTGCTATAATTCGCATTTTACTCAAGGATTCAATAAATTGAAAGTAAGGTTGCAAATAACGGGTATGACTCCTAATAACAAGTGTTTGTCCTAGATTTATTGGCCAACGGAACGCTAATTTCTACCTAGGAAACAATAATATAGGGTTTTAACGTGTGAAGTAGTAGGGATACGTGTTATTGTATTGATTATCCAGTAAAGGCTTTGAAGGTGCGAAGCAACAGTGTTTTGTTGTTTTTTTTAACGAATTGAATGTACATTCAGTACAGGGTGAATCTTCAGTTCGGCTAGGTAGGCCAAATTTGGATATATGTATATGTAATAGCAAACTTTGTATAGACGTATACCAATCACTGAAAACATCCATGCTTGGCATTGGGTTACCATCAAACTAGAACTACAGCGAATACCGCTGCTAAAATTCTGGAATCTTATCCAGTGTGCGGAGGTAGGAGGTAAAGGACAAACAGGCGTGTATGAAATAGAATTATCGTTATTTGCATAAAACATGGTATTTAGGATAGGATCTTATAAGTCAACAAGTTATATAAAAATATTACATTCATGTTTTGCTTTCAATATTAAATTACAACATAAAAACAGCTGAGCTAACATTTCATTTCAAAAAATTCTTTCATGGTTTAAAAATTATTGAGAACTATTGCTATCTCAGGGATGCCTTTTTTTTGTTACGGGGATAAAAATCCTTTATGGACTATCCCACCGCTTGGGGAAGCGGTGGGGGAGTGTGGGACTCCTCACCCCACAAGGATTGAGTCTACCTCACTAAAACAGACCCCGGTATGCCCTTACCGCGATACGGGACGACATAGCGCAAAAGATTACCATTTCGCCCTCGCGGTCGGCCCAGCTTTAGCGCCGGGCCTCCTCACGCTGCGGGGGCATTCCGGTATAGATGGGACACCGTGCAGTAGGGTGTAGGCCCTCCAGCCCAATTTTGAAGTCAAACGTGGTATAGAGACAATCAAATGACCAAGTTCTCACCGCCAGGATGCAAGATCCTAAGCACTGGCGTGGAGTTGTCTGTGGGTTTTTCATAGAATCATAGAAGCTAGACGCAGCAAACTCCTGCCAGCAGCTGACACCAGCTGTATTCTGTGAAAACGAATGTTCTGAACTTTTTTTAAATGCTACTGAAGTGCTGGCTTAGTAGGCTTGTAGGCAGAAAAAAAATTGCTTACCAATCGCATTTTTTTTCAATTTTGCTTATGAAACAGAATTTCACTTTGTGAAGCTTTTAGCTCATATACATCATGTGCATCATAATCGTCGGCCATTACAGGTCATAAATAACCCGTAACTTAACCGACTAATTATAACCCGCGGATTCGAGCGTAAGTATAATAAATTCACCTACTTGTGGCCAATTACGCGCCGAGGTGGAGTCGACGCATTTTTATCGGTTTTCTTGTTAGCGTTAAGCTCTTAGCACACTTTGCAAGCACGGCAACTGAACGGCTCCGACTCAGCAATTAACTTGGCATTCAAATTTGAACCTTAAGTTTTAAGGATGCGAGCTGCGAGTAGAGTGGTATAGTAGCGACGAGCGCGCTGACAGCTCGCCGTTGGCTTTCTCATATCATTATTGCAAAATATATTGTATTTCTCACAACTTAAGGTTCAAATTTGAATGGCAAGATAATTGTTGGGTCGGAGCCGTGCAGTTGCCGTGCTTGCCTAGTGAGCTGCGACCTTCAAAGCCCCTATAGGTGTCAAGAAGCACCCTCATTGAATAAAAAATCACATCCTAGAATAGCAATTAAGAATAGATGGGGTACCAATGACCACCCTGATCGCAATTTATGTTAAGGACGAACGAACCTGTAAAGGTAACATGGTGAGGGAGCGTCCTGATTGACCTACAATTAAAATAGTTGTATCCTACGAATTTTGTCAACTTGTTGGGTCAGCAAAATATTATTTCTTTCTTCTGTCTTTCTTTCGAAAGAAAGCTTTTTCTTTAGTGACAGTATTTTCGGGCATCTCCCTGTTTAGAATAAGCTGCTAGTTTCGGGTGGCGCCAAATGTCACTCATTAGTTAGTCCAATAGTAATATTTCTGCCAAATAAAACTATGTGTGTACTCGTATGTCAAGTAAATAATTTGATTGCATAAAAACCTTCTATACTCGTACCTTGGTTAAGGTGTTATTTTAGATTTAAATAAACAATGCAATAAGCATGTGATAAAAAGATATATTTCACAAAACCAAAACAATAAAATTTTATTGTAATGCCAATTTTCGTGTAATAAAATTAGTAAACTAAAATGATGCTTTTGTTATTGGAATGTTAAATAGTTTGCATAAGCATTTTTTATCTATTTGTATATCTCAATAATTGTTAATGAAATCACATCGCAAAATTTACACTGGCGAGCAAAAACAATGGTCATTTAATTTATTGACAATATTTATTGAACTAGTGGTTGTACAGTCGGAATTTAAGTTTTGTGTGCATAAAGATAGATATATTCTTTATTGCACACCAAAAGAGCAGAAATAAACAGCAAACAGATTGACATAAATGTACAATTTGGGCGGCTTTATCGCTAAAAAGCGATCTCCTCCAAACAACCCACATATAGTGCAGAGTGTATAATGGCTGTTCGACTATAGCGATTCTAATATTACAGTGACAGACTATCGGCAGCAACAAGAATGACAGTGACAAAGCGATACAATAGTTATCGTGTTCTATGAGAGCTGTTTAATTTTTTATGAATAAGGGGGTAAGTCGTTTTCAGCGTAACCAAAATCTAAATAAAGGTTACCACTATAGGGATTCTGAAGTGATAAGTTTGCTCTTATTGAAATACTTCGGAGTTCAAACCAATCTGTTTGCACTATTTTTAAAGTTTGAAGTTTGTTGCAAGGTGTGTTATCAGATTGTTTAAATTGTATTGCTGTGTGTACATGTTTTAGTGTTACAGTCTAGAACAAAACTTTTAGGTAATAACTTTGTGCTTATTTGATTGTAATATGTTATGTATACCAAATAAAATAAATAAAATAAAATATGCATACATAATTTTTATTTATTTGTTTGTCTAGTCCTAGTCTTTTATTTATTTGTTGAAAGTGATAAACTTCCTTTAGTAAAAAAATACGTTTGAGTAATTAACTATTCTTATTCTTGCTCGTCAGTGTATAAGTCAAGACAAAGCCACAATATAAAATTAATAGGCAGTCAGAACCCGGATTTGACTGGATTGGCGCTAGTAATAAAGTTTTAGCGAGCAAATAAATCACAATAGAAATAAATACAAGATTTTTTTATTGATTTGTGTACAAATAACAATGAATGTGTAAATTAAGTAGGGTCGCGTTCACATAACGTATTGCCACCCGCATTTTTTTTCTACAGTTAGAATTACATGGTTTTAAATTCACATCATCAGCGTCATGAAACAGTCATCACAAACAAGTCGGTTAAAGAAACTGCCAGTGTAAAAATAGGTCAGGGTATCAATGTATGTTTACATACATTGATCGCTTCGCCTGCAAGTACAGGAAATGAAGAGGATGGATGAAATCTAAAAATCAAAGGCCAAGTCATCTAAGTGCAAGATTGCAAAACTCCATTTGATGTACTTAAGTATTTCGGTAGTTTTAACAATATCACAGAACAGTATGTTATATTTGATGTCAACATATCCCGCTTAGGGCAGCTTCTTCGACACTTCAGTACCGAATTCACAAGCGTCAATCGACGCTAAGCTTGCGCTCAAGCTCATTCTGTTCCGTAAAATGGCAATAGAACTGAAAGCGACAGTACAGTATATAAGGCTAAGTAAGGATTTAAATAGTGCAAATGATGACACTAAGGATGACAAATGAAATGACTGCAATTTCTCTTTCTTTTTCTATTTGCCGAAATAACATTTACATGCATGATGAACAAGCCCTTAGGTTTTTCTGTACAATTAATTACGGACAAATTTATCACCTAAATTGATTTTGTAATAGAACCTTATCAAACTAATAACAAGTCTTTTTATATCCTTGATTTGTAACGCAACTTTAATCAAAAACTAATATGACAAAGTTCTATCTAAGTTCAGAAGTTGCGTGGGCGTCACTGGCGCCACCAAAACTAGTTATATTGTATGCAAATTATAGACGATTTTGAATAACAATTATTAGAAAAAAAAGACATGGTAGCCGCTATCAGCACCATAAGATTAACTGGTTTTAGATTAGGGATTAAGAATCGTTTACGTTTTAAGATAAGCGAATAGGTATAACCTTAAAATTTGAACTCAATTTGCACCCATGATCGTGAGCACAGTGCTCACCCAAAACAAACATTAATTTATGCATTTGTGTTTGTTTTGTGTTTCACGTTGCTTCAATATTATAATGGGGTTTTTGTGTCCAAAAAACCCAAGATACTGGAAAACAGTTGTATGCTCAGCACCTACCGATACACAGCAATGTGTGGGCTTCCGAGTGTTATTTGACGACGACTGACAAAATACGGAGTGAATATTTCAATTTAGAGAGTTAGACCAAATCCTAAATTATTCGGAATAGTCAAAAGTTTGCAAAGTAGTCTCGGCTTAAATTTTGACAGAAACTAATTACCTATAAGTAGCATCAGTTTCCTAAATGGAAGTTTGCAGTATTGCTTTTTGTCAAGAATGACTGTGAGACTCGTCTGAGCATTTTTCACTATGAGACTTGAAAATAAGACGAAAAAAGAGATTTGAACTTAGACTTAAGACTTCTACATAACCTCTAATCAGTTTGGACAGTTTCGACGTAAGACAAACAAATTGGCTTCTCCTTTCGGTCTCAAGGTGGTCTGTATTCATGGACATTTTCATCCGGTGGTTCATCCATTCTGTTCCTAATGCTATTGTCATCTTCAAATTCAATGTTTCTTTATTCAAGTAGACCATTACATAGTACTTCGAATCATCAATAATCTTAATTTTAACCACTTAATAAACATACACATAACAATACAATATTAAAACAATACATAAAATACATCTACATAATGTGATTCAACCGCTACATGTAGTCCACTACTAAACAAAGACATTCCCATATGTTTTGGAACCGGCCAGTTGTAGGCGGCATGTATACACCGAAATCTTGTTACCTTTACCAGGTCATTCCAATTTACAAAAACTTTTCAGCCCCAACGGCCAACAGTTTTTCACGTTTGGTGCTCCGCCTACTGTTACTTCTACCTGCTGACCCACCGAGCTACGTCCTTAGTTCTTCTACCGTAGTTCCTCATTTTTGATTCAGTTCCGTATCAAAATGCACATTCTATGAGACCCATAGTAAGTGACCACGTCTCAGGTCCTTAACTCATCACTTGGCTTCTGCGATGATAATAATAACTTTTCATTACTCATACTCTAAAAGTAGGTCATTACTGACCTGAGAAGCGGGCTGAAAGTAACACTTTTCATCCCTAGGGAGAATCACTTTCAACTGACAGGTGTCAAATTATTTTTTAAAAACTAGTTCTTTTTCACATATCTATTGAACCATGCTCCAACTTTCTATACAGCCACGATGTAAAATTTGAAATAACTTAAAGTTAAGTATTGATCAGAGAATATATATGTTTTAAATAACTTTATTATAATTTAGTTTCAACAATTTCTTTAAAATAACTTAGCTTTGAGTAAAATATTTACCATTTTTCTAATGATGAAAATAAAAAATAATGGCTGAATAGCGGGCCGGCCACAGAAAAAAAACAAACAAAATAGGCGGGAAAGCGGCAATTCGATCTTCATTTATTTTCCTCATTTTTTCTTAAGCTAATTCATGTTTTTATTTTTACTTTCCTCGTATTTGTAATGAAAAGCACAGTGTTTCCCTCGGGTGAAAGACTTATTTAGTCCCTCGAACTATTGGCGCCCTCACTTCGTTCGGGGCGCCAAACCCCGTCTCGGGACTAAATAAGTAACTTTCGCCCCTAGGATAACAATGTACTATTTCAATATGTTTTGTTTTTCCAGCATTATCCATGCAGTATCTTTACTCCACTGAGATGGTCCACTGTGCACCCACCAACCCGCATTAGACAAGCGTGATGGGTTATTTGTCTAAACCCCTTCCCACAATATAGAAGGTGGGAGGGGAGGCCTTTGCCCTGCAGTGGGACAGCATAGGCTGAAAATAAATAAAAATAAATAAATAAATCTTTACTAAAGATCTGAAAACCAGAAAAAGACATTCCGTCTTGGCTTCAGGCGGGAATCGAACCCGCGTCTTTCCCAAACCGGGCGACTGCTTTTACCATCGAGCTACCGAGACCATTGGTAGACCGTCCGAATCTTTTTCTTATATTTGCTTCATGAGCCAGGGTGATCCCATCAATGTTAAATGCAAATACACCTTCAACACAACTTTTTAGTAGTTTTTCGTATATGAATTAAGTCCGTCTGCGGTGCTTCCCTACCAGATTATTGAAATGGTAGGTTGTTACTAACCTGCTGTTACCTGTAACCTGATTGTTACTGTACTGCGTAACTTTTGTCTTTCGATGTTGGGTACTAGGTCAACGACAAGTACCTACTCGGGCGGTTTCCCGCGATCGGCGCCTGCGCACAATCGCCGTGTCCAATTGAACGATTACATCTTTTCTTGGGCGAGTTAATCAATTACCGTATTTTACTGCGCATTTCGTAAGGGGAAGCCCAGACAACAACGAATATACGTTTTTAGTTTTAATCAAGTTAAAACAGTTAATAGTTTTGATTTTGAAATAAAAAAACAGTTTTGCACTTCAATTTGATCCGTCATCATCATTATTTACCTTTTGCAGTCCATGGCTGGACTGAGGCTTCCACCAGGGCACACTACAAGACCGCGCTTTTGCCATTCAGTCACTACCAGCCACCCTCTTCAAGTCATTATCAGTCCATCGGCCCGGAGGGCTTCCAACACTACGTTTGCTCTAGCAACTCTACAACAACTTTTACTCTAGCGACCATCGGTTCTTCCACAGATGTAGAGAGCCCACTGCCATTTCAGTTTGATACTCTTCTAAAAAAAAATACAGTCACTCTAGTTTTCTTCCGGCTAGTCTCATTCTTCATCTTTCATCGAAAGCCGGAATCGACAGAGCAGTACGGTTTCAGTGTAACTATACATTCTCGTACCTGTCCTTAGCAAAATCATTCAGCTTGTTTTACATTTAATTCGTAGTCTGCAGTTCGTCGGTAATACTTCGGTGAAGCCGCCTCTGAAGCTCATTTTGTCCACATATCGTCTGACATTCTGCAAACATGTCCGGCCAGCCTAATTCATCTTTAGCCTGGCTGCAGCTTTTTCTACAGCAGCTACTTTGAGCTTATGTCTGAGTTAGTGATGTGACCTACAACAACTGAGAGCTACTGTCATGGCCTGGAACCTATGTGAACCCAAGCTTAAGTCTGGCTGTAACATCAAGTTTGTGTTCATTGTTCAATATGCTGCTACCTCTCCCCTGAAGGTAAACACCAACGATAGAAAACCCAAGGAACCCGGAATACGGACGCAGGCTCGCCATTGCCACGTTGTGTTCAAAAATTCGCTCGGTGGAATGTGGGGTTCAGAATATTTTGTTCACCTGATGGAAAAAATCGGTATACCTCTGACTGCCCGTTTAGGAAATAGTCGTGAGCGAACATATGTATAAACTTGCGGACATTGTAAGCGTCTTAAGTCGCAATAATCATAAGATTTACAAATAGTGAATAGGTACACATCGTTTACGTAGAACCTTTTCCCAATTAACAAAACAACCGCACGCTAGTTAACGTCAATTATAACCTCACGATTTGACGTAACAAAGAGGATTTGAATTTAGAACTCGAATAACAAGTACAGTCAGTTCAAAAAGATCCACTTATATCTAAATAGGTCTACTCTCTATTTTCGTCCCCAAACTTAAACACAAAATTTTTTCCAGTTTGAACAATAATTAGTAATCCATGTATATTTAATGTATTTTCATGAATTACATTTTCACCAAACTGGACTGTTAAGAATATCTGAACTATGTTTTCTGATTGCTTCAAGGTGAAAATATGCAAAAGCGAAGGTCTGCAATCAGAGTCTATCATCAGTGATGACTTATGGATCTATCTATGACATCGTGACTTACTACGGGCCTGATAAGAAAGGTGAAAATGATATCCACTTAAATGTGGGCTTCTGGATGTTCCGTTCATCATAACGGAGACAGTCACTGTTCAATTGTAGACGTGAGCGTTTATTATGTAAAAGTTTTAATTTAGATGTAAGTAATTAAAACACGTGTAATAAAACAGTAAAATTTCATCTATTTAGCAGATGTAATAAATTACAAATGTCCCACCCCTTTCTGTAATAGAGCTTAATGATAGATAATTACAAGTGAACGGGATGGATTCGCCTTAAGAGATCCAATAAATTATTTTTAAATAATGCACGTTAAATATGCTCATTACATGTCGGAACGCCTACCGAAACTGTCGATGCATATTTTAGTAGCGCCTGCGAGTACAGTTAGCGGCATAGAATAAAGGAAATACAGAAGGATTTTTGAGAAAATACTAGCACAAACAACCAACAGCCTACTTACGTTTCAATGTGTTCACAACACAGGCTTCAGCTAAACTCCAACAGGCGGGCTCAGTGCGGATTGTTGGTGAATTATTGGTGAGTAACCTTAATGTCAGATGTTATAAAGCCGTCCAAGGCCTTCGACAAGGCTGAACGACTGAAATCCAGCGATACCAACCGGGACCAACTGCATAACATGCCAGTGGTCACTCGTCCCATTTTAGACCCGGCTTGTGTTGCTCAACAACGGCGATCTTTGCCAATCCACTGTCACAACTGAGCCATAGGTATGCTCAATTCCAATAAATTTAGAATTTAAAGGGAGAGAAGAGGGGAGGGAATTGTTTTAGTTGTAAGCGCTGGAAGATCTGGAATAGAGTCCCATCCAAGACAAACATTTTATGTGCCTCTACAAACTATGTAGGTGCTAAGTTCGCAACTTCAAAAACATTCTTGTTACGCTCCTGCTGTGTCACAAAACGAATGCTAAAAGAGTTACCCCCTTATTCATAAAAACGAACGCAACGCTAACGCATTGTTTAAGCTATTGACGTGTTCTGTCACTTACTCGCAAATGGCGGCAGCAACAAGAATGACAGTGACAAAGCGATACAATAGTTATCGTGTTCTATAAGAGCTCTTTAAATTTTTATGAATAAGGGGGTTAGTATCTTCCTAAGCACGGAGATGTCCGAAAAAATAGTGGTCCTAGTTATACATCTGACTATCGGACTAGACATGAATGCTTAACATATACTCGCAGCGCCTAATATTTGAGTGGAACTTAAAGGCCGATGTTCGTATAGTTTTTAGCAAGATACTTTTTTTTAAATCCACAACTACTTGCCTGATCATCTAAAATGTTAAGCCATTCCACATCCGCATAGCGATAGACAAGACTAACAGTAAATAGAGAAGCTCCTGTCCATTCCCACAAAAAAGCACTAATAAAATAAAACATAATTCCACAAACGTTCAGTTGATTACTCATAAATGTCACAGATTGGCTTTGTCCTCACTATCGTATAAAGTTTCACCATTTAGTTATGAAATCAATAAAAACTATGAATAATATGCTACGCTATTTTATTAGAGAATCAATACGATTTGTTTGTCTACAGCGCTGCTGCGGAGAAATCGAATTGTCGCCGTTATGCTTGTAATTTTAATAAAATTACAAATCAGAGCTATAAAAGTAACTAAGTAGAACGTATGTTTATTTTACATGATGACGACGTTTGGCGCAGTGGTGAGAGTCATTGGGGCAGTTAACAAAAGTATTGGTCCACTCTAGAGAGCTTGATGGTATCCTACAATTCTAGGCGTCAGGGTGGCTTGATAGTCCGCAGGTGACGTCACGGGCTCGATTCATATATGTTTGTTGTGTGACTCGGTGTTTAGTCTTTTGAACAATAATCAAGTATTTAACCAATACCCCACGAACTCCATCTAGTTGGAATCTGAAACGTTTTCTGGGGTCATATGGTCATATATCGAGTTAAAATAATCAGAGATTTTGATTTCTAAATAGCTTTGGGGTGCTAAATCTGATTTATATAAATGTGAATTTAATCAGCCTTACAGTTAGAATAATTATAGGCTTTTTGTGAACTACTAGAATAAAGACTTACATGGTATCTACTAGTGTGCTTCTATTCTTTGACAAAGCGAAACTCACCTAGTGTTTTCGTTGATGACATAATGATAGGTAGAAAACGAGTTTAAAATGTAGTATGGTTTTCATCTTTGTGCGTTATCTATGCTAATAAAGACTGTACATGCGTATACACAAAATATTCAGAAAAAAATCGTATTTTACATCCATTAGCGCCTCATATCGTATGCAAATTGGGCAGACTTGCCCACAATTACCTTGCTGGTTTCTCTTAATTTTTCGTCTCTCATTTCCCGTAATTTTCATTCTTATCTCCGAAGTTTATGATCACAAAGTAATGTACATACAAAGGTGATGATTTTGGGTGGTCCGCGCTTAAGTAATGATGATATTATTTATATGGGATTATTAATGGAGTGTCGTGGTTGATCTGAACCATCAAGATTAGTTTGTTTTGGACTCATTAATACGTTATCGGATGAACGATTGACTTTTAGTTTATCAGTTTTCGGGTTTAGTGTGATTGTTTTGAGGAGCATGTGGTAGTCATTACTGTATTGGAAAATGTGTATTCTTGAGATTTTGTTCATTACTTTTAAGTAGGACGTTTTTCGTTGGTTTGCTTAAAATTGTTAACTTGTTGGCTAAGGGAAATACAGGATTCAGTAGTTATATCGAAATCTGTAGATGCCTAAATAAAAATAGAAAAAGTTAAACTGTTTATTTACCCAAACCCTTAAATTCACAAACGTGAACGTGTTTTGTTGGAAGTTATAAATTAATAAAAAAATGTATCTGAAAGTGACAGCTATATACTTGTAAGAGCTGCTCAACTATGATTTGCGTTTGTTATTTCAGTAATGAAAGATAATTGTTAATATTGTAAGTAGTGTCGTGACAAGATGACAGGGTGAGAGGTTTGAGTCGATTGCAAAAAATGCTGTTTTTCCAAAATATATCCTAATGTATTTTTTTGTTTTTCTATATCTTACCCAAAACCCAGGGTCACAACAGGTCACCTGCCCGTGGGAACCCGCAGTATTTGCCCGCCACGTTTGTTCGGCCCGAGAGCCGGCCAAACACTCCACTCTTTGTCAAAAATGTAATGGGCATAGACAAATAAAAATAGAGGAGCATGGCGCTTGGACAAGATGGTGGGATGACACTTGTGCCGGTTGGAATGTGCCGTGATTGGGGGATTAACAGGAGAGATTGCCTTTAGGGCTCAAACTTACACATATATGGTGACAAAGTTGCATTTAGGTATTATAAAATAGCTTGTAATAGGAAGAGCAGGACCCTGGAAAGTGCATGAAAATGTGCTTAAAAGGCATAATAAAACGATTATTGCAAATGATGATGATGACGAATCTACTAACGCACATATTCTGAAGGATGATGACGCAAAATTACAGGTCCACCTTCATGACGATTGAAATGTAATGGGAAAGCATCAATTTGAAAGATACTAATCTTAAAATTACATTATCATAGTTTTCAGTTATTTAAATAGAATTTATGGCGACAGAACTTTTAGCCTCTAAGCTACACTTAATGGTATTAGAAAGTAATACTTAAAAACATACCACATCGTCCATTATAATAAAAAAAAAACTTTTTAGGTTTTACTTTTGCTCTAGGTCATGAAACATGAAAATCTTCATAACAGAAGTTGTTAGGAAATATAAAGATTACGATAAATCCCATTATCCTACACATTTAGCATTCAAAATGAACACAAGTTAATTTGTTCAATCAGCTATTGAAATATATTTTATCATACATAGTGATTATTTGATTTCAAAATCAATAGTAATAATTCCGGTAGTTAACCTTCACTATAATGTTATTAATTCTACTTAACTATTAATTCATATTATCATTGAATTCCCACGGCTTGTCTGTCTGGCTACCTGTCTTCCTGTCTGCACATTATTTCCTTAATAATATATTTCTTACTTCGTATGCCTATACCTAAGTATAATAAAGACGATATTTGTGATACTTAATTAACTCTTTATAGTACTAGTAGTACGAGCATTCAAAGTATACCTTGTGTTAAGTATATTTCTTTACCTATGGTGACTACCAATAATTAACCCGTACATAACATACGCTCAGGACTTTGTCCCAAACGGAGTGGTCAGAGGTACGGTAAACGGCACATCACTCTACCCATTTCTGGTCAGTCCTCCTTGCTCTATTGCAAATAAATGACATTTGGCAAGAGCGAGAACAAAAACACTAATACACTACACTAATTGTTGCTGTCATGGGGAACAAAACCATAAAGTAGGTGCTCCGGCCAGATTTGAAGTCGGAACCAGTGTTAACTACAAGGCCAAGACGCACTATCTATTATCTACTATATAAAAATAAGTCGGGTTTTCCTTCCTGACGCTATAACTCCAGAACGCACGAACCGATTTCCACGGTTTTGCATTCATTGGAAAGGTCTCGGGCTCCGTTAGGTTTATAGCAAAGAAAATTCAGGAAAATTTCAACAAAAAAGCGTGAAAATCTTTTTTCACATACAGCTAAGTCCACGCGGACGATGTCGCGGGCGGCTGCTAGTTAACTAATAAAATTGATAATATTGTACGTACTGGGGTCACTCTGAAAACTGGGATTGCAGAAGATTTCGCCCTGCAGTATAGGCCATTATTTATTTATTTATTTATTCTTTATTGCACAACATTGAATGGTACAAAAGGCGGACTTAATGCCAAAGAGGCATTCTCTACCAGTCAACCATAAGGCTAAACAGAAAAGTACAGTAGGCGGTGCGACATAATAAAATAACATTTAGGTTTAAGATTAAGATTTACAATCATAAAAATAATATAATTACAAAAATAATACATATTATAAATATTAATAAAAACAAGAGGGGGGGTATTATTAAAATAAATACAATATGATAATAGATATAATATATATACGATTATGGTTTGCATGATGACGAGTTGGAGCTAGATGAAGATGATGCTAACTGAGACTGAAAGTGTTTTACGACTTGCTGCTTGAAAGTACGCTTGCTTGAGGCTTTACGGATATTACCTGGCAGGGAATTCCAGAGCCGTATAGCCTGAACCTGAAAAGATTTGGAAACGAAACCAGAGCGGTGGAGAGGCGTTGACAGAAGTAAGTTGTGAGAAGAGCGAAGGTTACGAGAGTGAGTAGAGCTGAGAAAGTTAAACATTGATTTAAGGTAGATAGGTGAGTTTGGATTACTAATAAAAGAGAAAAGAGCACAAAGTATTCGGACATTTCGGCGAGAAGAGATGGGAAGCCACATTTCTCGCACGCAGCTTCAGTAGCTGCGTGCGATAAGAAGAAATGTGATCGAATTTACGCACGCCGAAAATGAATCGGATGCAGTTGTTGAGGAGTCGATCCAGCTTCATAAGGAGATCTTGATTTAAATCCGGATAACACACATCAGCATAATCAATGATAGGCAGGATAAGGGTTTGGACAAGGGTAATTTTAGTTTTCACGGGAAGGAAATGCTTGAACCTATATAGGGAGCGTAGCGCGTTAGTGACCTTGCGACCAACTTCTGCAACGTGGGTCGTCCAGCTGAGCGTTCTGTCAATATGAAGCCCTAGATCTTTAACGCTGTCGCAATATGGTATAGGAACGCTATCAAAGACTACGGGATCAAGCACACCCAAGTGATTCAGGTTGCGTACCTGCCATGAGCTGCCTACGATGATTGCCTGGCATTTGTTGGGATTGACCGAAACACCAAAACGACCAGACCAAGCGGCGATGGAACGTAGGTCATTATTTATCGATGCAATGGTGGCATTGATGTTCTCGAACCCACACTGCTGATACAGTTGGAGGTCGTCAGCATACAGGTGGTGCGAGGAGACAAGATGTGCGGTGATAGAATTAATGAAAAAGGAAAAAAGAAGAGGAGAAAGAATATTATCCTTTTTGATCAGGGAAAAAATGCTTTAATCACTATTCTCTATATATTAAACTTTTCTTTTTATATAAGTACTGCATTCTCAGGCCTTTTTTCTATAGATTACAGGTGCACAGTAAGAATTCGTGGAGCCTAGAACTGATTAAGCATAATTCGTTTAGTATACTCGTATTTTATTATTACAGGCATTTGCAGTAAAATATAGCGTCAAAAGCACCATAATACAACTTCATAGTCCCTAACAAGACAATTAATGTATGCACAAATGAGAAATTCATAAAGTTCTATAATTCAGTATGTTTACTTAATGCCCACTTGTTAGTTAGATAAATCTCCTCGTTAAAAGCGAAAACGTCTACAGCTTAATAACTTGGAAGTTGGTATGGATAATGTTTAATACATATATGCGTGTAAACTTAATTTAAGAGTACGGAGCATGTTATTAGAATGGGGGAAATAAATTAAACACCATTAATCGTATTTGCTTCAGCACTAGTTAATTAGATTGGATGAATGTGAAGATGTTCAGAAAGATGTGTGGTGATTACACTTGGTCAGTTCTTATCATCAAATAATTTTAATGTCTTTCATAGCATTTCATAAAATAAATAATTTATCAAGAATTCACTATTGTAAATAACCGTCTTTAACCGCAGTTTGGGAAGCCCATCAGTGAGGTGGAATGACGACCTGATAAAAGTTGCAACTTGCCTTCAAATATATGGGGAGGCCCATGTTTAGAAGCGGGTATCTTATAGTTGCAAATGATGACGAGATTCCATACACTTGTTTGTATATCTTGAATAAAAAACTGATTTATAAAATATCACCTTCTTTTAGCAGAAATCGGTAACCTAGGTATTTAGTAAGAATTCCCGCTTGGCACTTATAAATTAGCCCTTGTTTAGTATAATTTCAAATATCCTAAATATTAAATATTTACTCTACTCTTTATATTTAAGTACTTCCACTCAAAAAATGCGAATTCGGTTTACCACTCAGTTACGCAGTTGTCTATAGTTATTCACCGGTTTTCCTTATTCGATCTCGTAGAAAAATATTGAGCACAGAAATCGTAAAAGTAAGTAAAGTAAGTCGTAGTGAGTTAAGCAATTTATAGCAAATAAGTTAGTTTTAGCAAGTACCGATTTCTGAGTCTTAAATCACTAGAATGGTATAGACATTGACAAATGTAAAGTTTAGTTTTATCTATCTTACCATAACTACGTACTCAATAGTACAAGTCTGCAGTTGATAACTGACTGAAAAAAGCCAAAGATGCGCTTACCAAAGCTAAAGAAGGAATGTTTAATGGGTCATCCTACGCCTCTGTGAGGGCGAGGACATATCCGCAAGCGAACCTAATGGACCTGTAATACCCAACGACTTCAAACATGAGAGTGGCGTTAAAAGGGCCAAGGGCCTACACAATGCGATCGTCGTGTGGTCTAAGTCATAAGCAAGTTGCAAAAGTTGGGTTCGGATCGGTTTATTAGCCTTCTGGGGAATGCTACAACTTAGATAGCATACACCTCACGACCATATCATGAACGGCATAACGGGGACGCTAAGGGAAATAAACAATAAAAAAAATAGTATGGAATATTTTTATTAAAAAGTAATCACAACTTTTTGTTTACTATTTGATTTTTTTTTTGATTTATTATTTGGCAGTGAATTTGGTGTGGTAAAAAAGCAATTAATATTTTTTATTAAAATTTTACGGAGCCTCTACGAAAACCCCATTGTGCCCCAGGGTAGGGGCAGCATGGGGTACCCAGTTCGGGGCAGTACGGGGTACACTATTTTAACTGGTACTGGTGTGGATTTCTTCTAAATCTGCGTCATCAACTCCGGCACAGGCTGTATTAGCCTGTCCACATCGCTCGCAGGCCACCCAACGCTCCGAAGACTGTCTTCCCTCTACGATAGTTCTTTTTCGCTTGGTTCGTTTGGTCGACTGAGAGGATAGGGAGAATATGTCTTTAGGAGAAGCGTTTTCAAAGAAAATTGTCAAATCACGACAAACTCTTCGAATTGGAGATTGGGAAACGCAGATTTCATCTGGCTTAGATGGTCCAGGCTGAGGTTCTGGGATAGTTGACTGTTGATGATTTCTGCCGGCCAACGGCGCTTATATTTTTGTAATTTCGTACAAACCTAATACAAAACAAATAATATTATTGTAATATTTTCAAATGAACAGACCATACAGGGGCAAAAAGTGTACCCCACTATGCCCCTTAGCCACGTCCCCGTTATGCCCCCATGTCTAACATAATTTAAAATAATTAACGAAAAAAACAATTCAAGGTTGGAGTGATTTTGCTCAAAACACATCAAAACTTAATGCTAGTAGTTTAACACACCAAACGAAATGATTGTAGTAAACTAAACACTTACCTTATAAGACACGTTTTGGTATCGACTCAAAATAATATGAAATGTCGCCGGAAAAAAGAATTGAACGTCAACACGAAACGCGTGCACTGTGGTCTCCGGTCACTGCCGTGCTTAATGTCGATGAGAAATACCATCTTACTGGCTAAAACAAAACACGCCTAGAATGCGCAGTTACTTGTATATGGGGGTGACCCCGTCGTGTCTCGCGTCCCCGTTGTGCCCCCCTTTCCTGTATGTATGTAGATTAAGATTTTACTGATAAAAACAGATTATTTCAGTTTGAATGCAATGAAAAATTTAAATACCAATATATTTCCTACTTAAAAGAATAACAATCAAATTTACTTTATTCTTAACACAAATTACAATTTAAATGAAACTGCCACCTTACGGTACTTAATAAGGGGCATTGCCATTTGGGGAAATCAGCATTTGAAAACCGGTATCTCACAGCCCAAAAAGCTTATTCGTATAACTTGAACCACCCGTCTAGACACTGGACGTCCAATATTTACCGAGTGGAGTATTTTTTGTCAAGCCCAAGTGGTAGGGTTGAATGGCAGGGTGTTTGGAGAGGTCCTGCCTTCGTGGTGGAATCTGAAAATTATACTAGGGCACAATATAATAATGGAGCCCTTTTGTTATTCTGACATGGGCTAGAGTTTGGACAGAATCCATCAAATAACGACCGCTTTGGAACCAATTATGTGCTTAAACAACTTAAAACATTCGAAGATGAGTTAAAAAAAAAGAAAAAGTTTTGTGTGGTATTGACAGACGAAAAGTTTATAGTTGTTAGTAACAAACAAACACCAATCATTATGAAAATATATACTTAAGTAATAATACATAATACATTGCTTCGGCAATTTGATGTTGCACCTACTCAATGGAGTATAAAACTGTATCCAGCAACCAGTAGCACGGATCTACGAGTACTAGTAAAGTAGGTAAGTAGTAGTTGGAATTCCGCCTGGTACCTTGACCGATTGGTTTTTCTGGCTATTACTAGCTAGTTATAGTTTTGTAATGGCGTACCTGAAAAATAGGATAGTGCCAAAAATCCCACCCTCCCTCAAACTATTTGTTGCAGTAAAATTTCTTTGACGTCAAACATACTTGTGGTCTTGTCGTACATTGCCAGAAATGTAATAAGGGTGGACATAATATTGTCCCGAAATCTGCTGCATTTTCCAAAAAGGGTGCAGAGCGTTGCCAATTTTATTCCCAAACCTTCACCCGCTGTTTGCCGAACTCTTCAGCGCACTCTGGTTACTGCTTGAAGTGCATTTGAAGAGGATTATTTTTTTTTGGACTGTCGGCTTCTGTTTCTTTCTGAACAACAAAATCTCTACTCTTTCTTGTCAAATAAGTAGTTGAGTTTCTGACTACCGTCAAATCAGGGCGCAACAATTTAGCAAATGACAAAACTTCTTTATTTTTACTTTATTCTAATTCGTGATTCCGAAATCCTACGAAATTAGTGATGTGTGTTTCGGGCATCTCCGTCCTTCGGAAGGCACGTTAAGCAGTTTGTCCCGGCTGACGTCGTTAGATGTCAGTCGTTTAGCCTACTCGGAGGCCTCAGGGCGGTTTGATAACATCTGACATTAAGGTTGCTAACTAACCTTACACCCCTCCTCAATGTTTCCTCAAACAATAATCTATTTCCGCATGTTTTAAGGAAACTTAGTTTCGGACACTAACCAGTAGGCTAGGTGCCTAGTAAACTGGGGGACTAAATAGTAAGTAAATAGTCTCTTACAATTGTATATTTCCTTAACTTGTCGAAAATAGCTTATTGAATCTTAAAACTTTTGTCTGAAACGAGCTAATTAAACTAATTTAGGTAGTGAGTAACACCATAGTTTGAAAGTGGCTTTAATATTTTGCATTTACGATAGTAACACTAGCTTTCATAATTCCTACTGCCTAGGCAAAGGCCACCCTTCAAAAGGTGTTAGAGGAGGTCAGACCACATTAGAAAAACATTGCATAGAAGTTAAAAAACAAGCCTCACCTGATAACAACTCATAAGCTCCCCAAACACGATCTTAATGGAACAAATGAAGAACATTAGTAGACCGTTCATTCGAGGAAGCTGAATGAAGCAACAAAACCGGGTCCAGCCGACCCTGGCGCTGCTCTTCCGACTAGTCGGGCCGGGCGCTAACCGTTTGCTCAAACATTTGGCTTGTCCACTACCTGGGCTTGTTATGAATCGACCGGTTCGTTCAAACTTCACAATTTGAGATTTTTGACTGCGCTTGAGTTACATTGAGAAATTCAACTTGGATTTAAGTCAGTGGACGTAACGCATGTAGCATGTCAATAACATAAAACGCATTTGACAGTGGGAAGAACAGCACAACCCAAACGCGCTGATTATAGGAAACAATCTAAGATGATAAGCCAAAAATATTAATACAAGTAAGCTTAGTTTGCTTAAATGTCTGAATAATGGAGATTTTCAAATAGTACTTAAGTGAAAGATTACATTCACACTAGAGACACAGCTTGAGAAGCTATAAACGATTTGTTGGTTGATTGGATGCTGAACCTAGCCTGATGCCTAATATTATATACGCTCTGGGATGTCTTGTGCATGCATATACTATTTAATGCAGCAGGGCCGTCAGCAAATAAAGTAAGTATTTAGAAAACTAAACTTTATTCCTACTAATTATTACTTCCTACTATTAATACTATTCTGAAATAGTACAGAGGCGTTAACATGAAATTGAAACCTTTACGAAACCATTGCAAGATGGCTCTTAAGTCAGCAATATAAGGTCACCCTGTGTAAAGGTTGATGTGAGCGCCCCTGGTGATAGCATGTTTGAGTGATGCTACATAAAATTATAACTATTTTTGTGGTTTTATGCAGGCTTGTCTAAAAGAGTATAAATTTTTGATGCTGACTGTACAAACTGTACAGAGATATAGATATATCTGGTACATCGTAGATTTGAATACTAAATAATGTATTCAAAATTAATTTATTTATGACGTAAAACTGGTGGTATTACGACAATAATTTTGAATGAGTTAAACTCATACACACATGATATAATTTGAAGCTACTTGACACGAAATTGCCTACCTAATTACAAAAACATAAATATCATTGTTAGAGCCGGTTTGTCCTTAACATTCAAATGTCAAAAATCACTCAACTCCGCTGTAGGTCCGACTTTACAATAAATAACAGCAACATAAACTACATAATAAATATATATTGATACTTCATGTCATAACATTAGTTTACGCTGAGTCCCAAAATATTATTTTACAACAATTTGCTAATGCCACATACCAAAGTATCAGGTTTCAGTCGTAGGTAATAAACAATATGAATTATTGATCGGAAAAGCCAAGTGGAAATTTGAATGACTGGGCTCTGTCTGCGGCTTCGCTTGCGTGGGATGGTGTTTCTAAATTCTATGAGAAAATATATCGAACATTCTGAAAATATATGAAGGACGCCTATGTTTTGTCAGTGAACGTCTTGCAAATGATGAGAGACTTCGTCCGACCGTTGGGAACAGTGCACACCTGAACAGTGTGGAATGTTTAGAGATGTTTAAGATTAACGCTAGGTATACTTATGTTGACTGGCTATAGGGTTTTAAAGGCGGCCTGCCTCGCCGATACCCTGCGATGCTTATTAGATCATCTTCTCACCTTCGAATGGGTGTTCCACGCAGCGTTTGGCCTCAAGTGGTCTTCATTCGAGAACTTTTTAGCTTCAAAGGCCATCAGTTTTTCGCGCTGACTGATGGTGTTGATATTTAGTTCTTGAATAATGAGTAAGGAGGATGCTAAGTTGGGTCCACGATTTTCTAACGCCACGCATTCTCAACACCAAATTTCTGAAGATAGGAAAACCAGAAAAAGAAAAAAAAGAAAATTTTATTAGAAATTTTATTATTTTTATTATTATTAAAAGACATTCGGCCTTGGCTTCAGGAAGGAATCGAACTGGCGGTTTTTCTAATTTTCCTCTCTTTAGTAAGATGATAATGCATTATCCCTAATGCTAAAAATAAAAATAACCTACCTTTCTGGTTCGTCCATCCTCTTTTCATCACTCTTTCTTAGCGCCGACGTCTCAGAAGCAAATATAAGGAAGAGTATGGGAAATAACATTGTTCTAACCAGACGTATTTTGTTAGTTCTGTTACGCCCATATATTTTAGATAACTGTGTAAAACGTTCAAACACACACACAATTTCTGTGCTATATTCTATTGATGTCGGCGTTCGTATGGTTGAGTGATTATTAATTTACTTTGATCACGTTTCACCGCGTTCACGTGTTATCTTATAATCATGTTTTTTTTATTTAGCGTGTAATCTCTTCTCGATAAAGCACATATTTCGGCGAAGTTAGGAGTAGGATAGACGATACGAGTGTCAGACAACACAAGAACTGTGTTCTTAACCGGTGCATAGCGTCACCGCACACAGGACACAAAACGCCGTCACCTATCATATGCCTATAGTTTGAAGTGTGTGGCATGTGGCGGCCACGGGCTTCACCGTGTGCACCGTGTGTGTGTGTGGGAATATGTCAGTGGCGTGTGGCCTGTGTGCGGAGACGCTAAGTACCTATTGGCAACGTCGCACAAAAACGTCACTTTTATCAAAATATACAGATGTTCAGAAATTATTTCTATGATTTGTATCTCCGTAAAAATCTCCATCTATAATTAACAGAAACGTAAACATGCCGCCATAATAAAATTAGTGTTTACCTAATATTCGTGTAGCATTCCATTATTGTCAAACACACCTGCATGCCGGCATGCACCGCGCACTATGAGCCACTCGTTAGCACTTACATCAGTACGTATGTTAGTGTGTTCAAATACTGTCGGGCGGTGTGTGCCCAGCCTTATGTCGGCATCGGGCGCGGGGTGGTGCAGAGTAGGTCAGTTTTCAGAGATTATATCGCATCATCTTTCATGAAATCATTTGACCTGCACGAGTTCTTAGCAATGTCAATTCAAAACAATAGAATTTAGTAAGAAACGATGGTAATAAACCAGTAATGAAATGTTTCTGTATTTTGGATTTTGATACATACACACCTTTTACACGGGGTGCCAACCCCGTCAACTCTGCCAACTCTGCCAAGAGACCACTTTCTTTCTACTTGCTACAATCCCATCACAGATCTTGCGTTCCTTCTACTCTCATGCGTGAGTCCTTCCGTTCATGCTCGTTGTTTGAAAGTACTCTTGACCTGACCCTTTCTGAGAACATCTTGAACTTGTCCAAGAATGTTCGTCTTGGGCGTAGGGGGAACAGCGTGATTGAAAATGACTGTTTTTAAAAAAAAGTATATTTATTTGGAATGCAATTTATGTTGTAGAATATAATTTTTCAGATAAAGCAGACACTTGAATAATACCCGATGGACACAGTTTCCCGTACACACCTTACCTTTAGTAGATTAGGTTTCCAACTACACTTAAATTAGGTGTACAAACGACACGGTGTTGATGTTGTGACGTTCGTCATAGATAGGCCTTCTGGAATTCAAAACAAAACGAATAGGTGTATAAAATTGTCATTTCCTAATAACAGAACACGTGCGTAACACGTAGGCGATGTGACGCAATCTTCGTCTGTTGAGTGCCTATTGAAAACCGTGAAGCAAATAATTCTAAATACTTTGTATTAGGTTGTAAAACAGGATGTGTAGAATTTTACCTCCTTTGAGAAAAGCAAACAAATATCATGTGATTATAGGTAATTTGGCGACGAGACACCACCTTTTGCTCAGTCAGACAGTTTTTCATACTGATAGCGTTTACTAAAATAACTTTTTGTGAGTAAGTAATTTACCCAAATACATAGTACATAATTTGCCTGATCCAAAAATGCTGATACCATATTACATTTTTTTTATGACTGGGGTTAGAAAAATTTGAACCTGGCCGAACGTCCCTCCATGTCAACCGTTAAGCCTATTCAGACGTCTTAAGCGGTTTTATAGCATCTTACTTGTGTCTTTATTTCTGTCAACCATTTGTTCAAATGACTATGTTTGTATAACATGAAACATGAAAATAAAATGTGATGGCGGTCAATGGGTTAAAAAACAAAAATGAACAAAAATATGAATAAGTCATCATGAATATTATTTTTTTAAGTAGAAAGTAGAAGTAGGTAACGAATTCCCTAACACCTTCCTCTTCTACTAGATGATTTATATTTCATGTAATATATATGATTTCATTTCATGATGTATGATTCATATTTATATACCACTTACTGTCTTACCCCCTTATTCATAAAAACTAACGCAACGCTAACGCATTGTTTAAGCTATTGAAGTGTTCTGTCACTTACTCGCAAATGGCGGCAGCAACAAGAATGACAGTGACAAAGCGATACAAAAGTTATCGTGTTCTATAAGAGCTGTTTAAGTTTTTATGAATAAGGGAGTTAGAGAATAAAAATGTTGATGATCAAAAACGGTCCTGAAATATTAATTTATCTACATAAACCTTGTATTCACTTTTATCAATTCCAGTTTACTGACTCAAGTCTGTATATAAAAGGCATTATTGATACTAATCAAATCTTATCATTACATTGTTTTGACATGCATTCCTCAATTTAACGAACAAATAGATATATTGCATTAAATACAGGATGTTTTTTATCTGGGCGTATGTAGTGATGAAAAGCAAAATATTTTTACGGGGTGTCAAAACCAATTAAAACCGCGTTCTGTGGTGATGATAATGTTTTGGTTTTAGGCATACGTTTAAAGGAAATTTGGAAAAAATAGAAGTACCTACTAGAACAGCTAAGCTAAATATCCAATTCATACAATAATCAGATAATCTAAATCTTCTAATACTTTAGCTTCCTTTTATCTATGTGTTCCATGTAAATAATATTAATATGTGTTTTACCAACTACTAATAATTTCCTAGAACATACCTACTGAGGCAGTTGTCTATGTGTGTTCATAAGGGTTGCCAACAGGAACAAAAGTTCAGTGGTCAACAACCGTCAAAAATTACAGTTGTTTTTTATAATTTAACTTTGAATACCATCAATTTTAGTAGTCGGTAAATATGGTACAAATAAATGAAACAAACCCTTTGATTGTGTACCGTTTAGGACCTGCTTTAAAGTCGTGAGAAGGTGCATCTTACGTTTGGGAAATATTTCCGCGAATGATTTTGTAAATCTATGGTAAATCCATGTTCAGCAAATATCTTATAGTCTTTTTAAATTGATTGATGACGAACTAATGCTCTGCATGAGAATAACAAATATTAGACTGGCACAGATTTTTCAATGACTTGCCCCTTCACCACATCTTTGCATACAAAAGTGCTTGCTTGTATGCGTAGATGCTGTGGAGGGGAGCGTCATTTAAGCTTAGACGATTGATACATATTTTGGAAAAAAGCAACCGCGTGCCACGCTGTATAGGTACGCGCTGTTTGCCAAAAATCCATCAATTTTAGAGCAATTCATCAAATGTCAAATTGGTAAAACGGTTGAAACTATACTGTAAGTAGTGTTTTTTAAAAGTTAAATATATGTATTATATCTTACGATTTTTTTCATTTCCTTAAGTAAGTTCAGGGTGGGTTTAGTTCTAGCAACCCTACGGCTAGGTGCTAATCGGTGTGCGCACGCGTCGCCGCAGTTAGGCCACTTACCCTGTTTGTTCTAAACGTTACTTTCCACTGCGCCCTCTTCCGGCCGATCATTGGAAATATTACCCTTTTTTGTGCCACAGATGCTTGGGTAAACAATTCTAATTCAACCTCTTAGTATTTTATTAGGAACTCAAAGTTGACTTTTACCAGTGTTCCGTGCTTTTCTTAGGAAGCGGCTTTTAATTGCTCTAAAAAGACAAGCTAGATATTTTAATTAGCTCTGCTCAGTTAGGTAAGGAATAAATAAACAAGTGTTTTTGTGTAGTATCATTTTAAAACATACATTTTTAAACTTGATATAGGCGACCTTTTTATAGAAAATTACCATACCGAAATTACGATAGTCAATAACTGCCAGTATGTTTTTATGTATCTTTATCAGTCTACCTACTGCAAAATACTACAGAAAATAAAACCACAAACTGCGAGTTAAATATTTAATTTCGTAATTTTTCTTAGCAATTATACGATTTCGTTCAGCATCTGATAACTTATAAATTAGACACAGTAATACAAAGACAGTGTCACACTATTTAACAAATGTATTATGTATTTAAGCGCATATTTTGTATTGTTTTTACATCGTTTGGAATGTCTGGTGTCATCGACTGGTGCCCATGATTTAGAATTGAAAGTAGGTATTTGAAATAATGCAGGAATGTTTTAGTATTTGAAAACGACGTGACATCTATTTAAATATTTATTACAATGAAAACCTAATACTTCGAAACCTAAGATATTCGTCCAAATATATTGGCATATCAAATCCATTTTATTGGGTCCAACAGTCAATAAAGTTCATCTTTTGAATAAGCTTTCATAAAAATAGTTTTTAAATTTATTATTACGATTCTCAAACTGTGATTTGTGAAAGGGAAATTGGTGCCAAAGATAGGTATCAAATTTATTTCAGATTTTCATAAAATAAGTTTTATTTAAATTTCAACATTAATGACTGTTTCATAGCAAATGGAAAAATTGTTGAAGTTTAATTTTAAGGATACAAGCATTCTTTTTTTCTCAATTTCCCTCCATTGTCAATAATATAAAAACAAAGATAAATTCAGTTACTTTCTTAGTTAGACATCATTTACTACCCATAGTTTACAAACAACTTAATAACTACTAGTTACAATGCGAACTCAAAGTCGTACGATGCCAGCACGTTATGGCACAGATCTCTATACAATTAAAAAATAACATTTTCTCTTACATAGGAATGTAGGATTACATACAGAATTATTCAACGGCTGCATTTAGAATTAACTGCATCAATCGTACGGGTTAAACAAGAATCTCAAGGCAAAGACATTATTGATGAAGCGAAAAATCAGACTAATGACTTAAAGAGATTCAATGGCCTATCACTCTCATACTAATCCTTAAAATAATATTTACAAAACGCTCAAACCATACAATCAAATATAAAAACAGAATAATATTAATGAACATTAATTGGAATCGTTTCAGTACGTGAAGATAAAGAAATCTAGGTTACAAATTGTGGGTAATCACAAGAGAGCGGTTGGTCGGATAGATTAAATACCCATAATTAAATACAAAACATTTTAATACAACTTTACAACTAACGTCTACGTTTACAAATTTTCTGATTAACTTTTTTGATAAATAAGTAAACACAAGTATTTTATAATATTTACAAGCATAACACGATCCGTACTTAATTTAAGAGTAAAGCGTTTTAAATAATAACACACTGAGAATTGACGTAAAGGCATTTTTGCTACACTTATGGCAAGCCAGCCGGATCATTCGAAACACATCGCGCCGCCAAAGATGTTGCTGGTCGGTCCGGCCGGGCGGAGACGCCTCGCGCTCAAACACCTGAGTTCAGCGGTGGTCTGTCGGGCGACTCGTGACCAACGAGACTACTATTTGCTCATTCTACAGAAAACCTTTTTTCCTTTTAGAGCACGAGTCCGACCGCAAGCACAAGAGCAAACGAGCGCCACGATGTTACACGACCTTAAGGAATTTCACAGCTTCGGACATCGTCCCGGCTTTTTCTCCCCATTCAAATGTTTGCTCGCTCGCTTCAGCTACCATTCATGCGGCGTTTGAGACGCCGCGGCCACCGCGGCCGAGCTAACCTAACGCTATCCAGTCCTCGTCACTGTAATAATACTGCGATAGTTGACTAATACTCTGTCCACTCACAATGTCCATCTACAGCTGGCAACGGAACGCGTGAAGCGTTGAAGCGTGAAGCTGCTAATGTATCGAGGGGTCGTCTACGTCCCGTCGCAGTTCCTCCGCCTCTGATACCTGCCGTGGTGGTGCCGGATGCCGTGGCAGGGGGGCTTGATGGCGTTCTGCGAGGGAGCGCGGTGTCTACGCTGCGGACGCCGCGTATCCCCTGAGAGCACGTTGTTGTGCCTGGTGATGTCGAAGTCGTGGGCCACCTTCATGAAGGAGAAGCACTGGTGCAGCCGCTCGGACAGGCGGCTCTTGCCACGGCGCAACTGGTACCCTCGTCTGTTGAACCCTATGTAGCGGTCTTGGTTCTTCGTCAAGTGGTATCTGTTGTAGCCGTCCACAAACTCTTCTTTGAATAGGCAGTTGGGTTGTTTCTCCGCTTGAAATCGTGACTGTGGACAAATAATTACAATAAGTAAATAGATTTAGAAGTCTTGCCTAGCCCTATGTTTTCGTAATGAGCTATACTTATTTCAAGTTGACAATAAATAGTTACGCGAGAGCATGGACGATGCGGCGCGTAAAGTATTCTTGTTTGAACATTAGTAACCATTTATTTGGTTCAAGAAACGTTTGCATTATCGACTACCGGTTCGTAACACTGGAGCGATCATTTTTCAGAATATTTTGTATTGCACTGCCTCTTCTGTAGATATTTTTTTTTTAATAACCTATATTCTTGATATACTAATATGTTATTATTGATAATCATCCATTAATATCATATGCCTAAGGGACTTTTACACGTACGTGTCTATTACTATTGATCATTAGTGAGAGTAATTCAGCACATTACTAGGTTGAGTAGATTACCAAATGACAGGCATCAGAGAACAGAAGCAGAGCAAATAGAGCCAAATTTTGAGGGTGGGTGAGACTATTCAACGAAACATGAGACGAAGACTGAATTAAGAGTATCCTAAACGGTGCAAGTAGCTTCTCACTTGATTCTACAGAGCGGCTGAAGCTCATCAATAGACATCATATGACTGCGAATGTTAATAGTGATAAAAGAAGTCAAGTTGTAGTAGGTACTCACCAGTCGCCTGCCGACCAATCTGGAGCGGTTGAAGCACAGGTACATGTCGTGCACGGGCGAGTGGATGAGGAGCTCCAAGCTGAAGCCACGTGTGCTGATGGTGAGATTCGCTGCAACAAGGGAAAAGGTTTCTTTGTTTATCTTTATGATCTACTGATGATTGATAGACAATAGACAGTATCCTTGACTCGATACTTGATTAAAGTATGAAGTATCTTTCACTGAGCACCATTTTAATTGCCATAAGTGAAAAATTGATTTGAGTTTCATTTCAATGGATAAAATAATCTACAGTATGATTTAAAGATTCATCGATTCCTAGAGCTACCTCATTATAATTATAGAAGGAAGATCCATTTGACAAAAAATAATTTAAAAGGAAATGAACATGAAACTTTCTTCGACCTCCCGTGTCTAACGAATTAATTAACTCATAAGGGCAAGTATTAATAAATATAATGTAAATATTCAAGGAATTTTCAATGAACACGAAAAGTACGACGACGCATATTGAATCAACCGCTTACTGTGAACACGTAATAAATAAATTAATAATAAACGCATTTTAAGTAACACTATTTTGGATTTAATCCCATTGAGTTAAGGACTTAAGATCACTGATATTTTAGCTGCCAACTGTACGTTAGAGTGAGAGACATTAATTAATTCTCGTAATAATTTGTAGGTAAGAACGAGAAAGATGGTGTTGGACACGACAAACTAATCGTTAATGATATTTGAAGACTAATAAAGTAAAAGAATAAAATGACTATAAACATTAACCTTTAACTAGAGGCTAGACATTCAATGCTTAAGGTGTATGCTAGGGAAGGCCTATATGCTTGTGAATTTTAAAAGTATTTCTGTACAAAGTGACTTTTAGAAAAGTTGCAATGGTATCTATCAATTCTTTTAAGTTGTTATTTTAATTCAACAGTTTAACGAACTGTAAATACAGGGTTTTTAAATTATTTGTCTCTTTGTATTTCAATAAAAGCCAAGATTACAACGCAATATTCAAGACATAAGCTACCTACTCCATATTACTTTTCGATTTTTTGATAAATATATTTTGATTAGCATTTGCGTCATACAGATAGAATCCCTTATGACATGATCAATTGAACGATTTTATTCACAGTCTTATCACTTATAGGAAAACGTTGCACATTCCAAGCATCGACCACATGTGAGGTGACATGTGAGGTGATAGTGGAACTTAAAGCAAAAGCTGTTGCCAGGGAAAATCGCCTTCGACTAGATATTCAACGAACTCTTTATTTTTACAACAATTGAAATAATAAGTACGATAATCATTCATTACTTTAAAATAAACATCAATAACTTTGATTACACGTCCATCATTTGGTTAAAGGAAACATGTAAACCAACCTTTTTTATCTATAGAAAACATAAAAGTGGAAAGTTCGAATATGGAATCCGATGACCGAAAGCGATGGAAATCGAATAAAAAGAATTAATATAAAGAACATGCTATTATCATGCATCTTGCACCTTATTCTGAAGATACAAAGTCTAATATAGATGGAGAACTACACACATTATCGCCTACGACACTGCTCATGTCATTTCAATTAACATTAGGTGAAATAAAAATGCTTCGGTCAGGGCATCTCGGTTGCATCAGGAACATACATTCGTTGTAATTCGGGTTTCGGGTGAGAGTTATGTGAAAGTGATTGAATTAAAGACAATTTTTTTCAAGTTTTTTTTTATAATCTGTAGTCCACATTGGATGCCGTGACAGATATAATCGTTAATTATTATTATATTATCATTTAGTTTGTTGTCCATAATAAATAAAGAAATAAATAATTAAGACGACACTTAGCTTTAAATTAAGTCCTATATTGTTCCAAGATGATTTGAATTGTGTGTGTTTGTCTTGTTAGTTGTCTTATAGATAAAATAATGAATAAAATAAATGAATCCACACAAAAGCAGGTAGGTAATACAAACGAAATGTGGTGCTAAAAGATTGTCACATTATGCCACGAACAGGTTTCATCAAAACTTCTTAAGCAGTAGTAGCTTAATTGTACTAATTTTGCAGATATTTTGATTGGAAATGCGTTCAGGCGAGCTAACCCCCGAATTCACAAACGCAAATCACATTCCTCAGAAATATAGCTGTCCCTTTCAGTTCTATTGACATTTTACGGGACAGCATGAGCGTGAGCGCGTTCTTAGCGTTGATTGACGTTTGTGAATTCGGGGGACAAAATCTTGTCATTGTGTCGGTAAGACGCTCACAATGACAAGATTTTGTCACGTGTTATCTCGTACATTTTTTTTAATTTGGTTTTGGCGCGAGAAGGGATGCGCATGTTAGCCTGCGTGTTCGTGAGTAAGTCTCATTTAACAACTTCTGCTTCCTACCTCTTAACAATTTCAAGTCATCACTTAATTTTAAAATATTGGTCGTTTTCTTAGAACCAACGCTAATTAAAAAGGTAAATAGCGAAGGTTATCTAAACAGAGTCCCCATTATTAAATTCGTATAATTCAGCGATATAATGATACTAACAGCAATTTACCTACGTATGCGTAGTGATAACATATTATTATCACAACATTATGTAAGTACTATTTGTTTTCTTAAATTTATCAGCATAGTTTTATTACGCGATTAATTAATATACAACTTCACCAAAAACAGTGAGGGTTGTGTAATGACAATATAGGTTTTGTTGTTTAAAATAATTCTTGGTCTTTTTATATCTGAAATACCTTCACAATTGTTTGATGTTTGCTTTAAATTTTCTTGGAAGAGCGTTCTATAAGCATACCAACCTTACGCTTCACATGGCAAGTAATTTTATTTATAACTAGCAGCCGCCCGCGACTTCGTCCGCGTGGACTTAGCTGTATGTGAAAAAATATTTTCCCTCTTTGTCGTAATTTTAGTAAGGATGCCTATTTTTTTTGAAAATGAAATATAGCCTATGTCACTCAGGAATGATGTAGCTTTCCAACAGTGAAAGAATTTTTCAAATCTGCCCAGTAGTTTCGGAGCCTATTCAATTCATACAAACAAACAAAAAATCAAACCTTTCCTCTTTATAATATTTGTATAGATTAAATACAATTTATTGTTACTTCCTTTTCAATGCCATTCCACCAATCATGACTAGTTTAGTAAATTTTGATTGCACGCCAGTGTATCAAACGACGTGTGATGTAGGTACAGGCGACCACACATTACTTATACAATTTTTGTTTGAACTTTCTTCATTCCCCGCTCCAGGACACACGCGTGTGCGTCAACCCACAAATTCGTGTCGAAACTGTCCACGTGCCAACATTGCCCAACGCCGTAATAGGCAAAGGCTAATTTTGTAAAGACAACATAATCTCGAGCTCCGGCGCAAACATTTCCCTTTGAGATGCCGACATTTCACTTTTGTTTGACATTGTACAGCAAAATGCAATTCGTTAACGGTTACTTTGTGTTTGATTTGTGCTTGTGATTTTAACTTCTTGACTGTACTTAGGAATAAGATGGTTTATAAGGCCTGGCTCATTTCACTACACGCATAATTAGTAGTTGAACCTCATCACTTTACCATGTCACATATTTTTTTTGATTTCACACAACAACGAACGTTCAGCGAGTTTTGGTTTAGTTTTTCTTTGTCGCATTCTCAGCGAACGAAGGTATGGCATACCTACTTTACAAATTATCTGATTATTATTTTCATGAAGGTTCAATGTGCAATGCGATGATATACTCGTAAGAAGGTACCATAGCTCAGTTCAGTGACTAGGTATCTGATGTTTCTCTTCGCAAAAAATAAATATTCTACTATATCATTTTCTCAAACCTAATTTTAACAGTCCAAATTTTCTGAATTGCGCTAAAATGCATGTTTTCTTCAAGACGCACGCCCAACCTCTTCAAAAAGGCCTTGTAATGAAGAGTACAACCGAGCTAAGCATCTCAGTAACTCCTCAAGCCGCTACTTAATACGCAGTTAACTATAACCACGAACATAATGACGTATAGTAGTAGTGACCAGCCGATGTGAGGTCGTCGGCCGATTATCGCCACTGATAGGACTGTATCGGAGTAATCTACGTTTGCTCCCTTAATTTTCATTTCACGTTGTAATTATGAAGCCTGCGTCTACGCACCTACCTTCTTTGTTTCACACTTGTTTAACTTTTTATAGTGACGTCGTGCATAGATAAAACGAGTAAGTACACGTGAGTACGTACAAGTAAGAAAAACTGCCTCAGTAGGTACTACAATTTCTTTTTGGTCAGTGTTTCAGATATTTACGACAGTATGAACAAAGCATAATATTGAATTTTCAAAATTATGTCCATCAAATGAGCATCAATCAGATATGCAGAATTTCATCTTACGTTTCTGAGATTTCAGAGGTATTGTGTTGAAATGGGTTTTAAACGTTACCTGTAGGTAAATGTGAAACGTCAATTACTGTTTTCATGTAACGAATTTAGCATAATCATAAGATTGCCATCTAAATTGTCTTTATCAGAATTTTCCGGCTTAAAATTGTTATTGGATCACACAACTATTTATTAGCAATTATATTTAAGCCGGATGGTGTTAAAAATACTACAAAATTGTTATTTATAGGCCAAAAGGAATTCCAATCAGAAAATACCGGAAATGTTTTACGTTAAAAAAACAATAAACAGATAAGTTAACAAAACATAATTATTAATTACCGATTTCTGGTGGCAATTACATAATTATATAAAATGATTATGAGAAGGGGGCGTGGTAGGCCTAATCCTGTGTGGGAGAGAAAACTGCTGAAAGGAGTTTCAGGACCTTTTTTCGATTCCTGATTATGGATTTTATAAAAAACTGTTTTATTTTTGTCAAAATCGGTTTCGAGATTCCATTGAGAATTTTTAATTTTTGTCACAATTTGTGTGCCACTCCCTCTTGAAAATGTTCCTGTATAGGTCACAAACTTAGCAGATAAAAGTCAGTAAGAACTCACAAACCTCATAACTAGCCTTATCTCATAAAATATAGGTATTTGTAATTCGACTAGTCAGATCAGAGTCTGCTCTCTTTTTATTTCGCAATTTTTGTTACGGATATCACAACTGATTTTTAGCAGAACAATATCATCCGACTGTTGTTCTCATATCAATATCCTCATCACCATATCGTCGCAGGAAAGGCAGAATTACTGAAGCGCCAAAATAGGCATATTGAGTTATATATATATTCGGAATCAGCGTTTTTTTCTGCGTCGATCAGTCTGGGTCTCATAGCGATACGAGCACTTTTTTGGCGTTTAAGTAAATGGAAAAAAGAGGGATTTTTCATCAGCCCGAGTTCTTAAGAGACACTTTTTTGGCATTTTATTTGTGCCTGTCTTATGAGCATTTTTGGACTACTCTGAAAAAACTTAAAAGTTGGTATAAGTAATTTTGAATTGCTGTATTTTTACTAAGTGAGGCTTGTAGGAATATTAGTTTTTCCATTTTTATGCAGGAAGTGGCGTATAAGTAATTTTGCCTTACTGTTATTGAGCAAGTTTTTGACTTTAAGTATCTTTATTGTGAAGTAATATTTTAGCAAAAGTTATAGAAGTAAAAATAGAAAGCTGGCCAAAACCCCATTTACGTCGCTAAAGTAAAAAATATGGAGCTACAATACTTAAAAATCTGATTATTATCGGCGCGTACGCCGGGTATCAGTCAGTCTGCTCTACAGAGCCACTGAGAATACATGTTTGTCGCTCAAATAGATCGAGAAGATAAGAGAATATTGGTGATAATAATGCAATAACGAACGCCTTAATCGGTTAGTCAGCTATTTATTAGTAATAATTTTAGTAATTCACATTAGTAGATATAATTATTAGTAAAGTCACCTTGGGTAAGTACCTTAATGTCTAATAATTTATGAAATTTGCCTAATTGTCATTTGACGCTGGGATGTTAGGGGGCGAACCTCCATCTATCGCCCCAAGCCAACCTCACCACAACTGACTGACCCTGGCAACGCACGCTGCGGCTGACTCGCATCTGACGCAACTTGAAGAGGAACTTGGGAATATCAGGTGGCACATACTAGCGTTATGAGAAGTCCGAAGAGAGGGAGAGGACACCATAGCGCTCAATTCAGGCCACCTGATGTACTTCCGAGAGGGATACCAAAAAACCCAAGGTGGCGTTGGATATCTGGTTAATAAGTCCCTAGCTAACAACGTTGTGGTAATGTCCAGTGTGTCGAACAGGGTGGCGTACATCATCATCAAGCCCACCGAGAGGTATAGCCTCAAGGTGGTGCAAGTGTACGCACCGTCCTCGTCACACTTGGACGATGAGGTGGAGGATATGTTCGATGACATATCGAGGGCCCTCCACTCTACTACCAAGACCCATTTCACCGTTGCTATGGGGGATTTCAACGCTGCAGTGGGAGTACAAAATTGCAATGAATCGGTAGTACAATCCCATGAATATGGAAACCACGTCTAAAAGCTGTTCTAAAGGGTGATCACGAACCGCCTTGCGCGAAGACTCGACCAATTTCAACCACCGGAACAGGCTGCGTTTCGGAGTTCCGGATACGGCACCTTAGACCTCATCCACACAGTGCGGCAGATTGAACAGAAAACTGCAGAGAGTAATCAGCCCCTGTGTCTGTGTCATTTGTGGACTTCGAGAAGGCCTTTAACTCGATTGGAATTGGGTCTGTTCCGAAGTCTCTGCAGCGATGCCAAGTAGATTAGCGATACATCCAAGAGATGAGATGTCTTTACAAAGCCGCCACTATGTCCGTCCAAGTACAGAATCAGCAAACAAGTCCTATACCGTTTGCATCGAGATGTGAGACTAGGGGATGTTATCTCCCCGAAATTGTTCTCAAATGCAATGGAGGATATGTTCAAGATGCTGAACTGGAAAGGACGTGGCATCAACATCAATGGCGAGTACATCGGTCTACGGATGAACTTGGACAAAACCAAGGTTCAATGAACATGTCCTACCGGAACTGGATTACGGTAGACGGTGCCGTACTCGAAGTTGTTCATAAATATGTATACCTCGGGCAGACACTGCAGTTAGGTAGAAACAACTTCGAGGACGAGGTAAATAGAAGAATTCAACTGAGTTGGGCAGCTTTTGGAAAGCAGCGTCGAGTCCTCACATCGTCGATCCCGCAGTCCCAAAACGCTAACACTAACACTAACGGCACGGCTGGTCCACAAATTTTAAGTCCTCAGCGGGCTATTATGGAGAGGACTTTGTTCGGCGTTTCTCTGCGGGATTGCGGGAAATTAGAAATAAGGTGATACGGCAGAGAAGCAAGATTATCGACATAGCCCACCGGATTAGTAAGCTGAAGTGGCAGTGGGCTGGCCATATTAGCCGTAGAACCAACCACCATTGTAGTAATCGTGTTCTTGAGTGGAGACAGCGTCTCGGCAAGCGTAGTGTAGGACGTTCTCAGGCAAGGTGGAGTGATGATTTACTCAGGATGGTTGGCAGGAGCTGGATGCAAGCAGCCAAAGATCGAGTTCCGTTGCGTGTAATAGGAGAGGCCTATGTCCAGCAGTGGACTGCAACAGGCTGATGATGATGATGTTATTTGACGCTGGTTCTATCCGTTGTAAAATTATGTTACATAGAGGTGTAAAGGTTAATTTGAGATTACTCAGCTAATGTTAAGATTATTTCTGAAGAGTGTGTAATGTTGGTTTCATTGTTGAAAATGGCTTGTTACCATGTGGTGTCGGTCGAGATATAGTACCACACTATTTACGAAACTGGCAGAGTCGTTATTGCCAACCTGAGTTGATTTCTTTGGGCAAAATTGCGGGCCAGACTTATTTTTTAACCTATTATGTGCCACTGCCGGGCAAAAATCTCACCTAAATGCATCCACTCTTTACGATCAAGTGATTTATTCGGCTATGAATACTAGCAAATAAGACTTTACTCTTACATGTTGGCAATGGAGTATACGTTATTATTTATGGTTCAAGTAACTTTAATTTTGGCACTTCAGTATCTAAGTAGCTTTTATTGTGTATAAACTGGAGTTACAAGTAGTTTCAAAGGTATGATTAGACAAAAAAGGTTATCTCTTACGTCGTTTTACTCGAAATAACTAAAACAATAACCTACTGTTGAGGATTTTTAGTGATTCAACATAATGAGCCGATCACTTTATAAGTCGTTTTGACACGATGACACCAGACTTTCAAAAGTCCTTTGAGTAATTTAGGATAGCAAACATTAGATTATGGTTATAGTTCCAGAAAATTTGCCGTCTTCCATTTTATATACGTAAGAGTTTTAAGTCATTTTGGTCGCTATAAATATTTGACTCAAATGGCGGTTGAGAAATTTTGCTCTACTGTAAATTGGAGTCATTTTTACTTAAGCGCCACTATATCGCAAACCAGCTGTCTCAGTAATATGGTTTGTACTTCTGGACATAGAAAATGACATATTAATAAAAGTTTACCTTGACGTCATCGAAATTCGAATGCTGGGAAAAAAGTTAGGAATTAAAAACGAAAAAAAAAAACTTTAAACGGCTTTTTCTCGAAATGGCCATTTGGCGCTTCAGTAAAGTTGCCTTTCCTGCGACGATATCATAGTTATACATTTTCATCGATTTTCTTACTTACAACGAGTAAAGTTGAGAGTTTGAAATAAGTGTATTCGTACAGAAACAATATTTTATAATTATTTCAACTGACTAAAAGCCAAAACTAGCTTATATTGCTTAGACTGAGACACTAGTACCAAACCACCTCTACAATTAAACATAATCAAGTAGGCAGTTAACATTTTTCTTAAATCATCCAAAGACAGAGTGTCTACTGAATAACCGTTATCACCGACCTTGTACGTAATACTAATAGACAAACATACTAAACGGCAAGCTTTACGCGATTTGCGTCACCGATAACGAGCAGTTTCGGTAGAAAAACCACACATTTTCTGCTAATTAACCAACATTATCTTAAGTAAATTGTCAACTATATAGTCAACATGTATGGCTACGGATACTTGTTAGTTCAACTACCTTCCAAGCATAATCATATCCGATAATATGTTTCAGAATAATATTTGTGTTTTCAATTTCGTTGTGCAAATTCTAAGTTATTATTATCAAATACCCATCAATGTGGCGATGACTTCATTGTGAAGATGAAAACCATACATTAGGATACAGCGCCAGCAAAGTAAAGTGGTAACTTCACTATTGAAATATCAGAGATATTATAAAAAGTGAGACAGATTTTAGAAAATAACCTCCCGGTTAGCACTAAAGCGGAGCGTATAGGAAATGTAAAGAGAGAGGAAAAATTTAGGATGAGGAATTATTTATTACCTTTCTCTCAGTTTTTCATACTTCGTTTCTGCATTGCCTGTAGGTTTCATTTCTGTTTTGCCCAATGATGGACTGGTTGAAAATGGAATAAGAGTAATCGGTCTTTCATTGGGTTTTAGATTTTATGCATGACATAATTACAAATTCTCTAACTTCCCCGTTTGGGATATAGTTGTGAACATACACAACATACATAAGGCGTATATTTGTGTGTGAGACACATTTAAGCCACTCGGGTTCTGGATGAATAAAGCCATTTCTTGGCTTAAAAAACTCTTGTTCCTGTTATTTAAGTGTTTATTTAGCTTCTTCCATATAAACCCCATTCGTAGTAAGTAGAGATAAAACGCAATCATGTAAGTGAGGCGTCACCGACCATAGAGTCGGATTAGCCGGAGACAAACAGAGCGAAGCCGCGGATGAGCGTAATCCGAGGGATCCGCGAGGCGCTGCGGTAGGTAGGAATCGCTTCCTTAGCAGCTGGGCGCGTGTCCGTTGTACTTCCTTCGTACGAGTTTTTAAAGATTGACCTAGATTTATATTGATAAAAAACCGGCCAAGTGCGAGTCGGACTCGCGCACCGAGGGTTCCGTACAAACCTGCAAGGTTTACAAAGTTCGTTCATTACGACAATCGAGTCATGTAGTAAGTTTAAAATTATTAAAAAAATATATAGGTATTATGTGATGTAACTAAAAATTTTTATGGTTTTCGTAATATTTCCTTTATCTATGCTATAAGACGTTGCTTCGTACCAAATTTCAAGATTCTGAGTTCACGGGAAGCACCCTGTAGGTTTTGATTTCCTTGCAAGTGTCGAAAATTTGCGGCATAAACGGCTGTATCTTTTGATTGCGTTGGCTTAGAAGTTTGATTTTTCCACAGCTTCAAGAGACAGTAGACCTGAGTAATTGATATAAATTTCATACCTCCACGCGTTCCTGAGAAAAAGGGTCTTGACAGACGGACGGACGGACGGACAGACGGACAACAAAGTGATCCTATAAGGGTTCCGTTTTTTCCTTTTGAGGTACGGAACCCTAAAAATGATCTATCGAAGTCATATTTCATAGCACAATTTTCTAAAGAAATACAGAATTTCACTTTTATAAGATTTTACTGAAAATTTTGCTAAACTGAACCATTTTTGTTTCCTAAACTTGTATGGGGGTATGACGTTCACTACCACACTTTACAGATTTTTGAATAAAGTTGTTTGATAGCTAATAGCTTGTTTGATTGCCCACTTTGCAAATGAGGATTTACAAAATTACCATTTACTAAACGTTCTGATGAGGAGGACTGGGAATCGTTAGGAAAAGCTGAGTTTTTCTGACAGGTTTTCAATGAATAAAGTAGTCAAAGGTCAAGGTAACATAGCGATGTCATTTGGGAACCACAAGTATCCAAGAACCTACATGAAATAAAGAAATAATTTAAACAATAGAATGTTTGAAATGGGACAATTTTATGCGTCTACGAGTTGCGAGGAATAGAATAACTCTGGCAATAGCTCTGCATTTTGCATTTTTTTACAGTCCTATTACATGAGCCATGAGCGAGTTATGGAAACGCGTCCGCCTCGGGATAAACTAGCGCCTTCCCGGCGACGACGGAGGATTAGCCGTGTAAACGCCTCTTTACACGTACGATTAGCCTTCGAAGAGAAAAAGTGTGAGGTTCTTTAATTAGGAATAACCATATGTTTTAAGAACAAGTATTAGTGATCTATGAGAAATATCTTTTTAAGACATTGCTATGAGAGGAAAAATAAACACGGAATTAACAAAGTACTAAAGTGTGAACAAAATAACCTCAATATTAGCCAGGGGAAGAATTGACCAATTAAATTATAGGTTTTTGCAAAAGTTCTCCTAAAAAAAAAACACAGTGTTAACATTTTTGGGCGTTATTTTTAATAGTTTACAAATAAATAAACAGAAATTAATGTTGCTGCATGATCACATTTGAAAATAAATGAAATATAAATAACGTAGCCCTCGAGCGATTCCTACTCATCTATTGTAAGTGTGTATTCACGTGACCTACAATTTTATCGTGGCCTCCTGTATTATCGAATAAAGATATAATTTTATGACACTTTGAGTAACACAAGTAAGTCTAGTGATAGTAACGTCGCGGTCATCTAGAATGAATTATCAAATCACACACAGCAAAAACGAATACAATAGGGTAGATGACTATGAGTCATTTTGCACGTTTTTTTTATATTCACTAAAAATAATAATTGATATCATAATAAATGTTATTGTAAAACCACAATCGGAATTTGGTTCAAAATGAGGCTACAATATAGGCCTGCAAACTTGGGTGGCCAAGTCCATTTCAAAAGTGTTTAATTTTTGTAAAACAATATATATTTTTTTAACCCACACTATTATGAAGCAATTATGTTAGGAGACCATTTTCATAAACGCAATATTTAACATAGCTGTCGAACAAATTTCTTACGCGCTCCTTACAAAAACAGGAACGTGACGTCACGTTCTCTGTCACGTTTGTATGAAGCGTTTTTGGGCAAGTTCAAAAATGTGCATTTCAAATTGTGATATCTCGGGTAGTATTGACCCTAATGAAGTGATTCTTTGGGATTGTTTACATAAATGCAAGGTATTTCGATAATAAACACAAAAAAATAGTCATTTAGCCTATTAGTATAAAAAGCAAACGATATTCGATTCCGCTGAAAGCAAATCGAAAATCATTTAAGGTTAGCAAGTCAAAATACCGCATGTTTACTAAAATATCATTTCCTGCGATCCCACCACAATACGATACGCGAATTATCGGTATGTTGCGTGTCTCGATCCATCTAATTATTATCGAGTTACCGTCTAGCCGGGTCGGAACCGCAGTGCGTGGCAATGACACCAATACTGGATACGATTTGTGTGTTGAACTTAGCATCTGCGAAACTTGGGAGTTTAAAACTATTCAAAGTCAAATTATTTTGACTTTTCAGTATCACCTAAGTAATTTAATAAACAAGAATCACTATAGTGACACATTCACGCGTCGTCATCTATACTTAGAATTTAAAATAGCATATAGTTGAAATTATTAAATTATTGTTTGCCGGAAAAACTGTCATTTCCCTGAAAAAACCGTCATTTTGTAGCAAATTACCTACGCAGGGTTTCATCCTCAAAAAGGGTGAAATAAAGTTAACACAACACACAGTTGTGAAGAAAAGCTGGTCCTAAATAGAAAACAGCTATACTTTACAACAAGCAATAAGCTTGGTATTGTCTTAGCAAGATTTAGCCTAACACCGACATCAGTTACAAAATATAAGTACACAAGGAAACTCGTCTTGACATACTTAAACAGTGCCATACTTACACTTTAACACAGAAAAATCACCCTTATGACGTCCGCAAAAGGTCTAGCCAATTTATTGTTTACTAATTTTATCTCTTTCAATTCGATAAAGAATTTATCAAAATCGGGTCAAACCAATTCGATAAATGATAGCGGACAGTCAAAAAGCAATAGAAAAACGATAAAAATATTTGAAACAAATACAGTAGATGGCAACAACGAAGTGAACTGGAAGTTCAATTAGATTTTTAATTACAGCTGACCCAAACGTTTGAAATACTTATCACTCAAATCACACTCATACCTATTTTTTTTTAAACTTACTATACTTATAACTTCGTCGTGCATGCATTAGGCAAGAAAATGCTACTTCAACCGTCTATTATAAGAACAGATTTAAGAGTATTAAAAAAGAAAACACTAATTTTGCCATCACCGCGTCAAACCATGTTCCATCGTGTCACTAGTTTTTTTGAATTGTAAAAGGAACAAAAATAATAAATTAGAATATTTTCCGCATTCGTTCAAAACTACAACTATTTAAAATTCGCTTACGTTGGTCATGGAAGCAGAAGCTAATAATAAATAAAATTACTAAACATAAAATTGACTGGTTCGGTTTAATAGGTCATAAAACGGCTGTATAAAATACTTAATTGGTACATAACTTACTCAGTTCCTTTTTGGTATACATCATCTGTGTGTGATCGGATAAAACAATATTATTGTTCAGAACAAAAACAGTGTCAAGTGGAGACGAAACAAGCATTAAAAATGTTCTTTGTAACAATATTTGCAGGAGTTAATTTGAGTTATTTTTCTTACATTTGCGACATTAACTCTGAGGCTCGCGGACCACCCAGCTTGCGACGAGACTAGTATGGTATATTGCTTCGCTAATTATTTTATCTGAAGTAAATGTATAGTTTTGCGGGTGTAATAAGCTCTATGAGTCTTTTTAGGCAACATTTGGCAAAATAAATTCACTTAGTTACAACAATGTGGCATTACAAAAATGTAAATAAGCAAATATATTTAAAAAAAACCACATTAGTACTCGTAGTATCAAAAAACCTAACCTGCTTATTAAAAAAGTTGTATTACTTAAAAATAATAATAATTAGTACTTACGTAGATGAGAAGAGTAAAATTACCTTTGTGAATATTCACAACAAGCTCTTCACACATAAAACATACTGATACAACTATGTTGACACACTGGCACCAGTGAACAGATGTTATAATGACAGCAATAAAATTGACGATAAGCGTATCTGTTTGTTCAGAGGTCTTTGCTGATAAATTCACTGAATTTTCGTACTAATACATTGAATTGAACAAAATACAGGTAAATTTGAAGTTAATTTACCTGACAAATTTTTAGACGCGATGCATAACTAGTTATTCAATTTCATTAATTTCACAAATAAGAGTAAATAACATGAGAAGTACGTCAATATTTTCAAAAATGGCACATGTGTTTTTTTAGGAAAAAAACTGATCCACAACAAATTAACATTTCCGTAACAAAAAAAATATTATTACTAAGAATCCCTTCGTCATTTATTTTTATGAATAGTTTATTTGTAGGAGGTATAAACTAGTTTTCTTATCTACTTAAAGGTCGGATTTAATTGAATTTGTGCGACTATCAGCAGGGTCAACCACATGTAAGTGTGCGATATTAGAAAAAACAACAGCGGATTTGAGAAAAAGAAACCACTAGTGCGGTCTTCATATTTTAAAGTAAATACAATTAAGATTATGTGAAATAACATAAGGATTTGCGTTTACTTTAAAAAATATATATTATTGAGGTACCTATCCTTGAAAATTTAATGAGTTTGGTGGTTACTTGATAGTTATCCATTTCACACAAAAAAAAACTCATAATTGAAATGAACTCAACATAAATACTTATATCAAACATCCGTAACTAACAAACATAATAAATATTAATATTTAGGTATCACCCAAACGACGGTGAGTTCAAAAATCCGTATTTCGAGAACCCTCAAAAATGATTATAACAAAAACGTATATTTAAACTCTTAACAAAACTCCAAGAGCCTACACTAGTAAAAAAAAAACGATCGCGTCGATTCTAAAATCGAAACTATTATAAATTTGTAAATATCGAATTGGAACGATTATTCGAACGCACACCGATTACGGAATTTCGTTATTATTAAATTGTAGGACACTAATGAGGGTGAATGCGTGTGGTATACCGTTTTTTGCGAAACGGGAAGCTTTTGAGGTCTTTATTATTATATTTTTATAACAACTCAATTTGGGAAGGCGCCGTACCGCCCATGTCGATTGATTTCCTATAATTTTCGATGAACTAAACGCTTCTCCGATGAAATACTGCAAAAAACAAACCACTTATAAAGATACGATGGCTACGGATCACTCAATGAGCTGCTGTCAAGAATTTTGTAGCTGTCTTCATAACATTTACGGTTTTTCTGTAACTCATGTTTGAATTTTTATTTTATTATGAGATATTTAGTTAAACCGATTCAAGTTCCGTCTATGCAGTTAGTGAAATATACAACTAAGGAGAAACGTTTGTTTGTGTTCAGAGGAACAATTCTAAAAGCAGAGTTCATAAGATATGCGTAAATAAGTAATTTCAAGAATAGGTGAAATAACATTTCATTCTAAAAAGATTTTTACTGGCATGAAGACCTACACATACATATCTGGTTTGTACTACCTAGGTTTCGAAATAATACCATTTTCCAATTTTCTTTTTTAAGTCTTGAGGCATTCTTCACGCTACCGTTATTCGGCCAGTCATATTTCTAACTTGTAAATAATTAAATTTCGTTATCAGCGCGTTTAAATCTAATTTTAATTAAAAAGCGTCACATATTTCACGCAGTATTCGGCGGTAGGCGGTGCACTGCGTTCAAAGACGATGCTAACTGACAAGTTTAGGAAGAGCTCCCTTACGTTTGAATATGTATGGCAAATTTTAAGAGCCGGAGTCCAGTAGATAGTGGCGATGCAATATTAAATCGTTAAATTTAATATTGGCCGTGTCGTTTCTTTTATTGCTTCACAACTAACACGTATGCTAACACGGGTCAAGTGATTAATTTTTTTTCTGTAGCAACAAATAAATGTTTATTCTCACGCGATTATTGTTCTTATTCGATTAATGACTTCCCAGTCCCGTTGATTTATTTATAGAAAGTTGCCTGTACTTGGTCTTTGCGTCCTAAATCATTTGTAATGTTATTTAGACTTTGGGCTCATAACGAAGTTGTAGTTGCTATGAATTTTAAATTACGTCTTACAGATTCTGACCCAGAAAGTCTATTAGGCTATTCCGACTAATTTTTGGGAAGGTTGGGAATGCCAATTTAATAATGAAGAAGACCGAACTGTGAAGGTGAGAAAATAAAATACCTTGCTAAATTCCTTAACCTCCATTACACCAGTCACAATCAGCCAATTCTCTCAAAACGTTTGAGTTCTTAGGCCAATTCTCTCAAAATGATTTTTCTATGGAACTTCAAAGTTCCATAGAAAAATCATTTAAAATCTTATCGCATGCAAGCCAACCATCGGTTGACGCAATAGAGCGTCAACTGAACTCATAGTATCTTCACAGTTAATTACGTGTCCTAATGCTGATATGCACTGTCACATCAGCATTTATTGGGTCACCAGACGTACTATTGCTTGTACTCGTCATGTGAACTCCAAGTGCAACGCCTAATGATGCACGTACGCACTTACTGCTTTATATACTACCATCTGTTAAGACATTGTGAATTATATTACTGTAGATGGAAGGTTTAAATTGTTTTACTGTAGTTTGATATACAGAAAGAAATTTAAACAATGAAGGGTAATCAATGAACCTGCATACTCAGTAGTCATCATCAAATTTCTTTGTACGAACTTGGATGTAGGTTGGCTAATTCAAAAGGCTTGGAATGGCTCGACTCATTCTTCGTTATTAATTACCCTTTTTTTTCCTACTAAGTAACTATAATAAAGAGCCGTCTATAGTTGACGATGAGGGGAAAGTCTTAGTTTGTATATGATGCTAATCTAAAACTTTAAGTATAAAAAAGTATCAAAAAGTTAGAACTCTCAAATAGGGCGAAAACAATTGACAAGGCAATATTACTATTAGGTAAAACCAAAACAAATACATAAGTATCGTAATGTCCAACACAGCACAATAGTAATTCAATACAGGTGTTCTAATTTAAAAAAAAACGAGTTATTCCACACGATTATGATGAAATTCTCATCGATATTTCGTATTGTTTTGTCCAATATAATAATAACATTAACCTGACTACCTAAAATCTAAGCAGAATATATTTTGTCGCCTCGCAATTTTATATTCGAGGTACTCGTATATTGACTAAATTGAGTTCGGCACGTGAATCATAATAGGAAGTCTCAGCAATGCATTCGTAAGGGTTTTGTCAATATCGGTTCCGTACTTTCTACGATTTCATCGAAACCACAAGGTTTCCTTATTATATCGCAGAATACACTGTAGTATTTGAAATAATTATAATCTACGTAAAGTTTTATGATAGACGATAATTTATCAACTTCAATAGATAAGTTTGCAAATTTAATTAATTCTTGACAAATATCAGCTGCGTACGGGCGCTATCTTGAAATTATTGGTGGTCTCTTTTAGTAAAATTCCGCTTCCTAGTGATAAACTTGGTAATTTCAACACATCTCAATCAGATGTCTGTATAATAACTTCTCAAACTTGTCCCGTAATTGCCTTCGAGATATATTATTGTCTTTGTCGCAAAACGAGTCTGATTTGTTTCCGAGCAAAAACTCAGATTTACTCAGTCTGTGCGAAAACGGCAAAAAGTGCAAAAAACGTCAGCGCCCGTCTACGATAAATCTTTATCCTTTTTGTTTCTGCTCCGACAAGACTTACCAATTAACTCGTCACTTGACAAAGAGTTTTCTTTTATTGGCGAAAGCATTCGCGAATATGTAATATATTATTCTCACTGACAAATTACTTAATATTTGCTGTAAAAGCGCGCAACTTTTAGCGCGTTGGTTGTTTAAATAACACTTGCTTTCACCTTCCTTTATTTTGCCTGCGCTTTGTGGTTTGTTCAAGAATTATCGCAGATTCTTCAAGGTTCAAAGACCATTTCATAAACGTCTATACGTAATAGATGACAGTAAGGATTTTTTATTTGCATGACTACAATCTCAGAAATACGCTTTCGAACGCGTTCTTTGAATGAGGCGTGGACGTTATTTGTTTTTATGTTTTATCCAAAACTGATAAATTAGGCTGTTATGGCTGGTAGTAGTACGTCCAAGACGCCTAACTTTCTTGCTTAATGGTAAGCAGAAGTAGTTCCAAAGGTGAGCCAAACACAGAGGAATATGCATTGAAGTGTTCTCAAAAACAAAAGGGACCGTTTCCAATAGCCGTTGTAATGGTTATTGCAACAATTGTTCCTGATTGAACTATACCTGTAACAGTTCTTCATTCGCACGTCGCATTCCGTCATTTCACTGCTACTATATCGCTTGGACCGTACCTGTTGCGACTGGCCGTTGACCTCACAAGTATTGATATATTCCTATAGTTTCTCACGTCTAGCCCCACAACCGATTACAATACACACAATTTTACTACGACTAAGTGGAAGTCAATATAAATGATGAACTTATAAATTTCCTTTCATCAGTAAGGGAATACTATAGAATGTCTAACTGTTTCATTTAATTTAACGTTTACGTAAATTGTTTCAGAATGATAGGTTTATTATACCTGCGAGTCTAAATCTGGTCTTTAACCAGATTTCATAGTACTAGGTTCAGGAAAAGGATTTTTCCGGCATGTGATTTACTGAAAACTTAACTATAGGTACTTCTGTTTTCTAAATTGTGTCTATTGAGATTATCTTTTCGTGTATAAATTAGTAAATATGGTCAAAATTTGCACTAAATGATCTTTACACAATTGACAGTTCTGAAGAACATGATTTGATGATATGATTTCATTCTGATTTCATGATATTTGTAGTACTTACGGGTACGCTGGTCGTTTCCTGGGCGAGCCATGACGGTGCCGTTGTCGAACACGTTGACGTAGTGATGGGAGCACTGGCTGTACAGACGCACCGAACGAACCATCGATGGCACCGCACCGCAGATCACCACCTGGCGAACAATACTCTGATCAATATTTTGTAACATGCTAACTGTTGCCCGTGACTGCTTCTGAAGACTAGTACAAAGTTTCATCTATTCTTAGGTAGGTGAAGCATAGAGCTCAAAATCTTGTTTTAACATCTTTGAATATTAGGTACAGTCAACAGCACATCAGGTTACCCCATTTCCGTTTTTTCTCTCGCTCTTGCCAAATGTCATTTCTTTGCAATAGAGCAAGGAGGACTGACCAGAAATGGGTAGAGTGATGTGCCGTCCACCGTACCTATGCTTAGGAATAAATAAAATTCACATTTTCAAAAACCCTTAGTCAAAGGTTGTTTACGTTATAAAATGAAGCTATGTTGAATTTCAACTTTCTAGACTCAGTGGTTTTGATCTGTCTGTTAGGCTGTCTGTTGAAGTTGAAATTCAGGATGAACGGTTCAAAAGTACATTCAGACCATAGCGCTGCTACTATTCCCTGCCTGAAATATCTCTTCATCCTATGAATGCTTCTTCAGAGGCAATTAGGATTAGTGTTTAGATAGCGATTGAGGCATTCTTAACTAATTTGCAACTTAGCTGTCAATCTGGGTTATGTTTGAAGATAAATGATTGTCTTTGGACAATCTCAGCTATTTAGCTCAGTTTTTTGAAGGAAGCATTAGACTTGGTATAATAATTATGAACTAGTTTAGAAGCCAGGCTTACAAACTAAACGTTATTTATTATGAATATGCAGTAGTTGAACGCAGTATATATTGGCTTAATGAATAATTTGCAGTAAAATGATACATTCTGTTTACACTTCTTGTTGCTCCAATGACATTTTTCATAATACTAAACTTCCTTGTCTGAAAACAATGCCATGGAGATAAAAATCTCTTTGTTTTGATGGTATGACCAACTTAACCTAAATTACTGGACTAAATAAATTTCTCAGTAATGATAAATATTCTAATGACTAATCTCACTGAATTTTCTTCCGCAAAGTTTTATCTAACATACTTTTTAAAGGCAACGATGGGCATATGTACAAACTCGGTGCGACTAATTCCATTGCCACGTATAGGCCTATCTGAACGTAAGTACACGCGTACAACTAATGGTCATGCTAAATCAAGTGCGATAACGTGGTCGGCTGTTAAACACTGATTTATGCCAGGGTTAGTCACAAGTTCTCGTGCCATGAGCACTGACGGCATGGCGATGACACAATCTGATGTTACGTCGGAGAAGACTTCCAAGTTCAAAACAAAGGGCAGGAGGTTGTAAAACTGAGTGCGTCAATTCTAATGCTTAATTTTTACGATGCAGTGCGCATGCCAGAACATTTGCTATGACATAACATAAAATGAAATACGCTCACGACTATAATTCAAATAGGGTAATCAGAGGAGCTCTAATTGTTGCCGTCAGGGTGAACAGAAACTCCAGAAGCCCACATTTCACCGAGCAAATTTAACCCAACTTGTTAAGTGGCGAGCCTATCGCCGTTATCCGGATTACTTGGGTTTTTTATCCGTGTTTACCGTCACCGGAGAGTTAGCCACAAATTGTTCAATGGTCACAAAGTTGGTGTTCCGGTCAGTCTTGAATTTAGGACAATCCGGGCCATTTGCTATTGCATAGGAAATAACCGCTATCTGCTTCTCAACATCTTCAACATCTTGTCGTATGTTGGTTAACCAAATATCTTGATCCAGGGAAGCAGGTTCACCAATCTTGGTAAGCAAAAATTAATTAACAATCATGTGAAGAAGTAAAATAGCGGTAACTGATCAAATCACTGCTCTTGTGTGGTCTGTATCAGGGAAATCCTACCACAGTCTTGCAACTATGTGTTGATTGGTTTAAATTAGTTTCCTTATACTGTTACTGTGCTTTCACCGGGTTTTAATGGCGCCTGTTGTATACCGACACCTCATTACGCAGATATTGATCAACGGCCTATCTCGTCCGACCTTCTGAACTTCACGAACTGCACTGCTGAATATTTACTAGTTAACCCTCAAACAGTTACCACCCTTTGAACTTCAATTAAGAAAGTTTTTAAAATATCCTCCCAGACTGATCTTTAATTGAAATTCACAAGTGCAACAGTTACAGTCGATAGTCATTTGCATAAGATGGAATATATCAATGGTCATCTAAACGTTGCAAGGAACACTTTCACAATCGCATTGGGTTTTGTAATTATTACTAGAACCGACCGTTTCAAGCAGCACAATAAGGAAACAATCGATCGTTTTAATGGGTCAACCGTGCTCAGCTAATCCGTCGGGCTGGGGTTCGTTCTTTGGGGTGCACTCAATTTTATATCCTATATTATTGTCAGCAAAAGTTTGTTTTTGTTATTCGTCATTGGCCAGTTTAAGACCTTCTGTAGCTGTTGGCGCGGTGTCATATTCAAGTAGGAAAGCATAGGCTACCGCGTCGTGGTCACTATTCAGCCATATTGCGTTTCACGTGGACTTTTTGTAAACAATACCTGGACTTCACTTTTAACGTAAAATGCCTCCCTCCAATTGTTTTAAAAGAATGCTTACGAGCACGATTACTTTCAACTCAAAATCAAAATGTTTGCAAGTAATGTGTCTTTTATTTGATTAGTTTACGTTATATGAAAATTGGTTTGATTGAATGAAAGTTTAATAAATCATTTTAATCTCTCAAAAACGTTTTAAATGAAAGAACACAGAAAATATCTGAAAAACACACTCAGACAGATTAACTCACAGATAAGATTAAGTAGTTTGTTTTAATTAGTTTATTTCCATACGTTCTGTTTTACTCACATCTAATAACAAATTGTGTAGTAATCTCAACAAATTAACAACGTTCCCAAGACTATTTCAAAATCCATATCAGGAAATAAGTAGGTTCGACTAATAAACATTCTATAAAATCATAACACGTCAAAATAAACTATAAACCTAACGATCACACTTCTAAAACAGTGTCCATAATTATGTAAATAGAGTTACACAAATGTTTATAATAATATATTACTACGTAAAGTCCCGTAGCACACATACACGTAGGAAGACTGTAAATTTTTATGCAGATTTTGAACGACCAGTCAGGCCAGGTTCATTACAAGTAATTTTAATGTTATTTACAACTGTTTGTAAATAAATAACAGCATGTTTATCTCAATTAGTTCCAGTAATTAAACTTTGTACAGCATTTCGTTAAGATAAACCGTCTCTAACTTGTGCTTTAAGACAAAATAACAACTGAACTTATTGCATTTTGTGCATGAACTATCTGCAGTGATTTGTTTACAATGCTGACTGTTGTTTTTTTAAAATTTACCTAACCGGAACACCTTATTTGTATTTTTTTAACATCTCGCAACGAACTTCCCGAAGACGGTAAAGACCGATTATAACCCAAGCAACCCGGATAAAAGTGATTGGCTCGCCTCTTACGACCTGCTAGGTCTAAAAGACTTCAGCGAAATGTGGGCTTCTCAATGTTACAATGTTCTGTTCACCATGACGACGACAGTCACAGTCAAAGAGGTTAAATAAAGTGTTATGACTTTGTTAATTCAAGAAAAAATAAACAACGCCACCACAAAACGTCACCACAAAATGCCGCAGCAGAACACCGCCACATTTTTCTATAGTTTGTAGCGTCTGGCGGCTGGCAGTCACAGCCTTAGTTAGTACTTTTCTTTTAAAGTTTTACTGCCTGCCCTTTTGTACTTAATATTGACGGGTGGAACCAAACTCTACTTCGCTGGAAGTGAAAGTAAAGTGACTAAATTTTTCAAAGCATCGCCAAGCCCCAAACGCCTCTTTCTGTCATTGTACCTGCTAAGAGCACTTTCTGCTCCACAAGAGTTCTCCTTATATTGTCTGTTTTGTGTTCCTTGCTGTTTCATTTTCAGGAACCTTATTTTACTAAGTGCAAGTTTTTAACAAATAGCCAACGTAAAGTTTCCCTTTATTTCTAAAACCCAGCTTTTCAATCACGCAATCACTATAAATTTTCTCAGATCCTTGAGATTATCCACCTTAATCACAGGTTCAAAGCAATGATATAACGAATCCAATACGTATTGTGGGCAGGTTTGTGACCTAGTACCAGCTATTATTATTTCCTAAGACTAAAGGCACTGTCTGTGCGCTACAATTGTTGAAACTGGGGTAATCCCCGTATTATATTAGTGTCGGTCAGTGATTGGGTTAAGGGACTAATGCTCTCGTTTGCGTTCATTTGTTGGTTTTAGAGAGTGTGTACTTGCTTGATTTCTTTACAAAAACAAACCTTTCAGGAGATATCTAAGCGGTTATAAAAAGGACCCTGACGACCAATAACAAGTAAGGATTGTTTAGGGGGCACACGTCAAACATAACATAAAAGTTGGACAAACCGACCGACAGGACAAGTGTTTACACTTGACCTGTGGCTATGAATGACCAAATTACGATGGTGAATTTTCAAGGTGTGCCTATAGAATGTAGATCTAGGTATTACAAGTTTCAAATGATCTGTATGCTCAGCCAATTAGACATTCTGATTGACCGAGCAAGGTTTCAGCATTCAACAGCATATCGCTGATACTAGCTAGACCAATATCCGATAGTCATATTCAGAGGTCACTGATCAGTCTTGATATTATCACTGATATTATCACTAGCGCTATCGCGTGACTGTTCGCGTGTCTCGCATCTGTCACGACTCGAACAGGTCTAGGAATACATTCGAGATTCACAAAACCTCAAACAATACAGAAAGAAAGCCTTAAATGGGTTTTTTGACGAAAAATCGTCAAATTTTATTAAATTAAATATGTCAAGGTTCAAAAAACAGTATTAGTAACTAGGAGAATACACGTTGAAAAATATCGCCTAAATGAAGAGACCACATCTTACAAAATCATTCGACAAAGCATTTCTTATCCAGGGTCGGGGAAATAAGACACATGCATGAATTATAGAAGTCACGAGTAGATACAACAAGGGGATCAAACATAGATTGAATCCCAACAAAAACGTATTACTTATTTAGACATGAAACTGTTGTACTTTCACAAGTACATTTTAAGTGCATTATCCATATTATAATGAATATCTTACTAAAATAAGTGCAGAAGGTTTTAAAGATAATATTAAATACAAAATAAAGCAATTTGATTATTTTTATCAACAGAGACATATATTTTTATGAATTGACCATTTTACAAAAAAGAAAATTATAAATAGCCCAGCGTTTACGTACGAATTTATGGCATAATTGTCTGTTGCTTCACATAATTCGATTGTGTTAAAGCACGCGATAGCTTAATCTTATGACTAGCTATATCTGCGTACTTAGGCGAGTTTACAAACTTAGGTATATTGTTACGTAGGCACATGTTATCTATGGTTGCCTTGTTGGGCAGATTAGTTCGGCCACACGCGAGATAGATAAAGACCATGTGATAATATTTTTGAAGATAGCAGAGGTACCTATATCTGCACCAATTGCATGTTTACTGAAGAAACACAACACAACTCTGCACAACTATGCATGGAAATGAAGAGCACATTGATGAAGAGCAAAGGAAGTTTTATTTATTTACTAGCGGCCGCACGCGAATTCATCGGGCTTAGGTTAGTAAAATAGTTGTGCCATATCTTTATAAATTGTAGCCTATGTGCTATTTAGATGCATAAGCTATATTATTGTAAAGTATAATTAAAATTCATGCAGTAGTTTTAACGAGAAAGAGCAACACAGCAATCTTTTTAGGTTTTTTTTAGGAGCAAACGAACTTGAGGACTCTCAAGTCCTGAAGTTCGTCAACTACTAGTTACTGCTACTGCGTTACTTGCTTTTTAAAAAGGTATCTTTTCGCTCTTTTCTTCCCATTATTATGTGGAATAGAACTTTTTTAAAAGCTCCAACAAGTACCTAACCGGTATGATATTCGGCAAGTATTTAGAATTGAAAGTTAATTGAATTACATTGCAAATATGCGGAAGTAAATTACATTTCGTCCTGGTTTTTCGAAACCTTTTTTACAAATTAATAAAATAAGCAATAAGCAATACTCCAAATTTTGACCGTGCGAGCGAAATTCTTTTGCCTGTTGCATATTTTAAGATTAAACACTAATAAATTGAAAACTAACATCTTTTGCTTCAAAATAATGCGTACAAATGCAATAAAACAAACAAGAATCAACAATGTCGTCCGCTGATGTTTTTTTTGTCAACGTGTGATTGGTCAATCGATGTATACGACCAAAAAGTTTGCATCCTAAACAGGAAAAACTTTTTTTTTCTTTTAAGTTGAACAGCCAATGAAAGAAGGATGCAAAGGCAAATTAACTATAATAAATTTTCTATTAGCACTAATTAACTGTAAACTTTTTAAAGCTTATAAATAATATAATAAATTTCTTCATCGGAAGCGTGTAGTGTTGTCTCGTGTAATGACGCAAATGATAGGTATTTATCGTTTATGATGAGCATGATGAGCTTGATATTAGCTAGAAACTAATTTATGGCCGGCCAGGTTGTACGGAAAATATTTATCCTTGTTGAATAACTTGGGAATTTAACTTTTTTGTGAAAAATTAAAAACAGTCTGTAACTTAAGACTTTAAATATATTGTTGATGGAACAATAAGTTATTCTATTTTATACAATTAGATATAAAAAGAAAATTTGATCATTTAATGTATAAAACTCGTATGACATTAGATGTATATGATATTTCCATTAATTTATTGTTAATTATTTGGCCGATACTGTGTGAAGTTTTAGTAGTATTGATTGGTGACATGTTTGAAATCGGTGTTTATCCTGATGCACTAAAAAGCACACGGGTGTGCCCCGTATTTAAGGGAAAAGGTGACAAGGGAGATGTAAATAACTACCGTCCAATAACCATCGTACCGACCATCTCCAAATTGGTGGAGTCTTTATTGTCATCTCACGTTATGCGTCACTTTGAAGAAAATGACCTACTGACAGACCGACAATATGCATATAGGCAGAAAAAGTCTACAACTACAGCTGCTCATAAGATATTCGATTGCATCGTGACAGGCCTTGATGACAAAATGAAAATGGCAGGCATATTGTGCGACTTGTCGAGAGCTTTTGACGTGGTCAATCATGAGCTTCTACTTCGTAAATTGCGATTATACGGCATTCGGGACAACGCTCACCGATTATTTCAATCATTCCTATCCGACCGTAAACAAGTTGTGCAAATGTCTATTAATGGTAAGAAATTGTTGTCAAACCCTGGTTGTATTGATTTAGGGATCCCCCAGGGATCTTCACTTGGGAATACCTTTTTTATTTTATTTGTGAATGATCTTCCTTCCTCAATCACTACTGGTCTCTCTGTGTTGTTCGCCGATGACACAAGCGTGGTGGTCGGTGCGCGCACATATGAACAACTTTGTGGTAAAATCCATGAGGCGTGCGACCAGTTACAGGGGTGGTTCTCCGCTAATGGTTTGATGTTAAACGTGACTAAGTCGAACGTAATGCTGTTCTCTGGCCGTCCTATCGCTTTGCCCGCGTGTTTGACAGACTGCCCTATCCCATTTTGTTCTGAAAGCAGATTTCTTGGCTTCACAATTGACTGCAATCTAAACTGGAAGTGTCATGTTGACAAGCTTTGTGACAGACTGAGTGGTGCTGTCTTTGCGTTGCGCAAATTGAAACCTATAATCTCTGCCGATGCCCTCAGGCAAGTGTATTTTGCCCATTTTCACTCGTTGATGTCGTACGGAACACTCATCTGGGGTAACTCAACGGATGCCAGCAGAGTGTTCATTTTGCAGAAACGCGCATTACGTACACTCGTCGGGGTGAAACCTAGGCACTCGTGCAGAGATTTGTTCGTAACGCAGCGTATACAGGGTGGCCCAAACGGTGAGGATAAAAATTTTTTTTTGGGTTCCTGACATATAGGGGTACCCGAAAATACCCCATGTATGTTTGCCGATTTTTTGTAGTTTTCGAGTTATGATTTTTTTAAAGTAAATTAGAGAATTATCGAGCTGACCTCCTAAAAAATGTTTTTTTTCTGAATGTATGCTTTTTTTATTAATTTATTTTTATCTAACATAGACCTCATTAGTTGTACTTTTACCCATAAAATTACCAGCTTCATGCCATTAATTTAAGGTACAAAAATATTAACCAAAATAAAAAAAACTGGGGTGAAAGCGATTCACAGTAAAATTTTCAAAGTTAAATTAAAAATTTAAAAAAAAGTTCCATGACTTTTAAGTAATTTCAAAAACTGCTCAAAACCCTTAGCTTCAATTATAATGAAAAAAACTTGGTGCTTAATAGGCTTTTTTCAGCCGAAACTTGCCTTCAAGTAAACAAAGGTGGAGTTTTCTAAGTAAACAGTTTGTTGTAAAAACGCCTTTTGTTAATTTCTAGGGTTTAAGTGGGTTGGACATAACATAGTCAATAAACATAAAGTGTATTAATTTAGGATTTCTTATTATTCTAGTATCAGCCCGGTGTCATTTCAACAGCACAAGTCAGTCTTCGTCTCATGAATAGTAGGTAGTTATGGATACAAGTGCGGATTGTATGTCGTTTTGCACGCACGAGTCCCGAAGTCGGCCCGAGCTGTAAGGCGAGGATCAAAAGTTGGGACGAGTGAAAATGACACACCCATTCGTGTATCGGACAACGTTTTTTAATACATTTGTGTTAAAAATCATGATAAAACATGGAAACCTACGTATGATTTATTAAATTAAATCTTGAAGAAAGCGGGCATGAAAGAGCTATTATTGTCAGTTTCCCGGTACAAACGGTAATTTGATAGGTAATTATTACATTTAAACATGGATTTCATTCAAATCCCAGAAAATTAATAAATGCCTATTACGTTATTTTTGGTGAAGTTCAACTAATCTCAGAAAATCATTTTGACAGCTGCTAGTGTCATTAGAAATTAATCTTTATACAATGCTAAAAGGGTTCAGAGGAAGGCCCACAAAAGGTGGAATGACGATTTGAGATTCCATGAGAAATATTGGCAGACCCTGGCACAAGATCGAGATCTATGAAGAACATGGGGAGAGACCTTTGCCCAGTAGTAGGATGAAATTTGATGGAAAAAGGGTTCAAGTGTTCTGTCATTGTCGAAAGTTAAGCCGTCAGCAATTTAACGTTTTTAAATGGACTTTTTTTTTCTTCCTTTCAAATATCCTTAATAATATTCCATTTTTATTATTTGATACTTCGGAACGACATATTACATTCCGCACTTGTATCGCTAACTACTATTCATGGGACAAAGAATGACTTGTGCAGTTGAAATGCCACCGAGCTGATACTAGAATAATAAGAAATCCTAAATTAATTCACTTTATGTTTATTGACTATGTTATGTCCAACCCACTTGAACCCCAGAAATCAACAAAAGGCGTTTTTACAACAAACTATTTACTTAGAAAACTCCACCTTTGTTCACTTGAAGGCAAGTTTCGGCTAAAAAAGGCCTATTAAGCACCAAGTTTTTTTTATTATAATTGAAGCTAAGGGTTTTGAGCAGTTTTTGAAATTATTTAAAAGTCATGGAACTTTTTTTAAAATTTTTAATTTAACTTTGAAAATTTTACTGTGAATCGCTTTCACCCCAGTTTTTTTTATTTTGGTCAATATATTTGTACCTTAAATTAATGGCATGAAGCTGGTAATTTTAGGGGTAAAAGTACAACTAATGAGGTCTATGTGAGATAAAAATAAATTAATAAAAAAAGCATACATTCAGAAAAAAAACATTTTTTAGGAGGTCAGCTCGATAATTCTCTAATTTACTTTAAAAAAATCATAACTCGAAAACTACAAAAAATCGGCAAACATACATGGGGTATTTTCGGGTACCCCTATATGTCAGGAACCCAAAAAAAAATTTTTATCCTCACCGTTTGGGCCACCCTGTCTTGACACACTACTCGGTCTACTTGTATGATGTCATAACTTTTATTAGGTCCAACATCGCGGATTTCCGGTCCATGAATCGTGGCAAACGGACGCAGTTGGCAGGCCGCATATATGCTGTTCCTCGTCGCATGACACTTTCAGAAAAGAACCCGCGTGTCATTGGCCCTACTTTCTACAACCATCTGCCCGCTGCATTAAGGGATGAGCCTTCTGACGAAGCATTTAAACGCCAACTGAGGAACCTTTTGTTGGAAAACTCTTTTTATAGTGTTAAGGAATATTTGAATGCGAATTTTACTTGACATCTTCTATTCTTCTTTTATTTTGTTTTAATTTAATTTAATTTTGTATTTGACAATGAATTATTTTATTTCGTTATTATTATTTTCTTGTATTATTGTAATTTAGTTTTGACATTGTTTCCATGGTATTTTTATTTTTGATTTTAAGTTTTATTTATTGTGACATTTTTATTTTTCTTATCTTATTAATTATTGTTTTGAATTTTTTTGACGATCTCAATATTAATGACTTATATAGGACATCAATGTAATTTATAATGTTATAATAATACTGAGAAATAAATGAATCTAATCTAATCTAATCTAACGTCTAAGAGCTGCGGTTACCCAATGTTGTTTGTTTGTATAAAAGAATATTCTGTCTATCATGTGCTTATAGGTATTCTGCTAAATTTTAATATTCCATAGCAAACTTCCTCCGATTCATTTCTTCAGATTGCTTACGTTAAAAAGGATTTCTCAGTGTTTTACCATTTTAGAACTTGAAAACTTAGTTTATATGATTTCATACATAATTTCACGCTTAATCTGATTTTCGTTTTCATTTTGTTTTTCCTGTGTTTTTCAAACTAAGCAAAGGAAGTTACCCACAAAATATACCCAATATTTATATATAAATGCACCATATTTATTCGCATGACCCATAAAATTAGCCAGCCAGCGAAGGTAATGAGAATAAAATGATAGCGAGTGCAATTGAAAACACTAATCCATTTATCCCGGTTAAATGAACTTTTATACACATTACGTAAATAATTTTATTAGGCTCTCGAGAAGCCGCGTGTTGACTCGGGCCTGCACATTAGCCGAACATCTGTATTTGAGTTGAGTTGCATGCGTAAGTAAATATTGTAAACGATATGTTGCTATGTACGTCTCTGTAGTGTGATCGGTTCTTAATAGCTTGGAAAAGTGCTACGAAGAATTTGTTACATAATTTAGACGGCTCGGTGGTTAATGCTATTGAGATTCCGCTTTGACCAAACATGCAATCATGTGATGGGAATTCGTGTTTGTTCGGTATTTTATTAACATGATTCAAATATTTATGTTTGTTTTTTACTATTGAAAATAATTTTGGACAGTCAATATTTTCATTCTTTCATTCTATTTGATGTTTTCTGAGGCAGTCGTTAAGCATTGTTTATTTCGTTTTACAAACAGCTAAGTAATTCTGGCTAAGGTCAAATCACCTCTCGATTTTGCTCAGGAAAAAACGCCACCTTATCGTCCATTGGCTTCGCCATGTCTGGGACATCGAAGTAGTTTGTAATGTTATTTAATATTGAAAAATAAAATATTTTGTCTAAACGAATCTAAAAAGACAAGTAAAAAGATTTCCAAGGAATTTTTCCATTCTAAAAGAAATAACTATTTAAAAATGTACAGCGTTGCTATAAAAATCACAAAAAAAAATTTTATGAGTGAACGGAACATGACGCATAGCTTGATCATAAAATGACAGTCTCATAAAATTATTATATTATAATGATTTACTGTTTTTTGATGAAAAAATTATATTCACCACATTAATATAATTATGCATGTTCGATGTCTATTTGATAAAGGTAATACGTGTCATCATGTTATGGCCTCACATTAATAAATATAAAAATTAAAGAGTTATTAACATAGTGGTTGGCCAGGCCAATAAATTGATGATAAACATGAATTTTATAAACTGCATATTGGTTAATATTTAAAGCTACGGTTTATAGATTTATAACTACATTAGTGTATGTGTTCAACAGAGTGGCTGTTTTTTTTCAAAAGACATAATTTTTGAGCAGACTTACCATCAGGAGGCACAATATCTTTGCAGAGACGGCAAGCTGTGGTAACCTGCAACAAAGACATTAAAAATTACTTACTACAATAATTACATTAGGTTAAAAAACATAGCATACCTACTTCTTGAGTTATAATATTTTGTTTTCATACTTATAGAATACTCTGCATTATTTTTACAGTACAGAAAATAAGAAAATCTGGGAGCGCATTTTTACAAAGACAAGAATTTAATCGTTAAACTTCAAGTTAGTAGTTATCATTTCCTTAATTTGATAGTCTTGTTTTATTTCGATGAGAGTCAATAAACAGGCTGGAGCCTGGTAACTTTTTTTTTAAATACCCTGTTTAAAGACAGCAGTGGCCTTTTTTATTTTTTCACAGACTTCCCAATTACTTAACATCGGCAGTTCATCCCAGATGAAACTATGAATAAAATAAAACAATGATCCAGAATAAGCCTGAGGAATATTTAGAAATTATATGAGCTCAACTTAATAAAGTTTAAAATAGACACACATACATCGATAACAAATTCAGTCATGCATACTACTAGTTGAAGGGTCAAAGTTTGCGGGCTCCAAGTTGGTATTTGAATGAAGTAAAAAGTTTGTAACCGATGTATAGGATATCATTAGCCTAAGACAAGCTTAGCACTTGGCCGGCAGTTTAATTAATGTCCTAAAACATCGAAGGTCGAAAGTCCAATTTCCATTTGAGACAAACATTCACGCGACGAATATTCGTGTTTGTTCTATAGGTGTATGTTAATATTTGTATGGGTATACATCTATGTATTTAGGAATATAAATGATATTTGTATCATTCGCTGACATCTATGGCAGAAGATTTGCTCAGTAAAAGATTGGTGCTTAATTAGACGCCGCATATTAAAAGCCGCACCACACATTTTAAAAATTGCCAATTTTATCAGTGAGACCGCTAATGCTTTACTGTGGGACTGTGACAAAAGCAATAGAAAGAGATACAAATATATATGTCCAGATGTCCTGCTGTGGAATCTGCTGACTACAATAATACATACCAGAACTAATAAAGAATCACGATGTAAAAAATCGATGCTGCTCATTACTAGCTGAATACATAATAGTAGGTGTATTCATCATGTACCAGTATCACTCAAGTCTCGCCTTACGTTCGGCAAACATGCAAAAACACTTTAACACATAATTATGTAGATTTATTTATTGCAACCAAATAGTTTCTGGCCGGGACCACTTCAAAATGGAAAGCGTAAACATGTTTAAGTGTATTTGAGTTGTACTAAAACAGAAGTTGAGATGATGACTTGGAAAAATATAGGTTATTTCAAGCAATAGAGTAGTTAGTTGTTGCATCTCAAGAGTGGGTTTCCAGGAAATATTTTGCTGATAAGCTGAAGCTAAGTCGTATAACTGAAAAAATGCTTGCATCTGAAATACGTAATAAGATCTAAGGAATGTGGTTAATCTTTTAATAGCTGCATTATTTGGCAAATTCCACGACGACTAAACATTGTTAAGATCAACATTTCAAAGTTTTATTTAGCGAGAATATTCAGTGAATTCAAAAGAATGTTGAAATGCAGAATATGTCATTTAAGCATTTGATAAAACAACTCAAAGTTTGCTGCTGCCTTAATAGCAACAAATTGTTAGATTTTTTCATCATGACATAGCAGAAAATATGCAAATGTTAAAAATACCATACTACGCATCAACTACATTTCACCTGTAAATTAGGTGGGTGGTCGTAATATGAACATGACTGTGTTGGATTGCAATCTTAGTTACCACGTGCCGATGTTCTAAATAGGAAAACTTACAACAAAACAAGTGTCATATGAAATGGCGCCATAACAACATTAATCACAAGTAATCATTTTGTCATTGTCGCCTGCGACATGATACCTGGGTATCGATGTAGACGCTGTATTAGAACAAAAACCTAGGTTCATAGGTCATCTTATTATTATGCTCGTACCGGGTATTTTACTGTTGCATGGAACCAATGCTTGCTGTGGGTAAATTATTTTATTGAAATAGTTTTAAGAAAAGGGTTAGAGTTTTGCCTATTTGTGAGATCTTAAATGACTAATGGCTAATTCTGATTGGGTCCTCAGGAAGAGTAACAATTTAAAAGTGCTCAACATAGAAGATGCATAAGTTCTGCTTGCAGCCAATTTTGACCACAAAAGTGGCAAGGGAAAAAAGATTTGTTTGTTATACTGAGTGAGCAAGGCATGTATAATGATGAGATCTAAGGAGTTAAGGTTCCGTAGTAAGAAAGTCTAACTACCCAAATTGTAATGGTCTGGAAACATTTGTATATTGTTCCGCTCCTTACCGTTCACATTATTATTGAATTAGAATAACGGTTCCAGACATCTGACTAGCAAGGTAAGATTAAAAACTCAGTTTACATCTAAGTGTTACGTTGGTAAAACGTTGATAGGTGTACAAGTGTAAATATAAAAAACCTAAATAAGAATTTTTCGTTGCGTATTTAACAGTCGTAACTATATTGTAACATTAATGTTTATCTTCAGGTTGCCACACTGATTAGCCTTTGAAAATATTGTGAAACTAATCGGTCGACGAGTAAGCACGCAAGTAGTCGGATTTATTCGATCATAATTCAGAGTTAAGACAACGTGATATTGCTTTTTTATGGTAATCAGATCCTAATGTTGGAAACCGTAAATTATTGATTAAAATTACAGACAGCAAAAAGACAAGTAAGATCCACCCATTTCAATAAATTAAATAACACAAATTGAGACATCTTGATAAAATTAAGTTTGTATAATATCATCTAGACATATTTGAAGAACAGATGAACTAACGCAGTGTGGGTCAGCCGGTTTTGCGCAGTGGTTACGAGAGTTGGTTGAGAGGCAAAGGGTCGTGGATTTGATTCCCGCACAGGCGCCATGTTTTAATTCTAATGCTGTCATGTTGATTGCACTTGATACGTAGGTACGTCTGTTGGGATCATTCGGCTTGCAGTCGATAGCAAATTTCGTCTGTATGTAATGTATGGCGTAAAGGTGAGATTGGTTGAGGGTTCTATACTGTCCCCAAGATATAAGCCCCCGTATGTCCACTGAGCCTGAATCCCGTTACGTTCCTAGTTATATCTCGACTTAGCATGAAATAAAAGGTCTTTCTCAGATGTTCTTAGTTCATAGTTTTAGGCAGACTCTGAATCTTTCACAACCTGAAAGGCCAGCTTTGAAACCACATCCCGTATATTACAGCGTACTTAAAAATAACATTTTCTAACAATATAACGACAACTATTATGACTTACTGTTAAAGTAATGAATGGTAATCGTAAATGATCAAGAATGGTGCATACGTAATTTACACCAACCGTGAAAAATATACGTAGGCATAAATAACAACCGTTTTATTTGGTAACAATAAAAGTAGCTCTTTTCTCTATTTATATAAATTTTAGTCACCGACTAACATTATGTCATATTATATTTCAAAGAAATGCAACTCAAGGAATTTTATGTACCTTTAAAGGTGAGTATGAACATTCCTCGAGGGTTTTGGTGTTATGTAACTTTCTTACGAATGTGACAATACAGGCAATAACTCCAGTTATCCTTGTAAAATCATCAAAAGGCTGTTACAAAACATCGAGCTTTGTGTTCGAAGAATGGCGAATGCTCGATATTCTGGTACAAGTGAATGGTCTAGTCTATACCCACCTTAAGATATATTATTATGGGAAACAGGACACGTTGGTTATTGAAGCTGGCTACTAGGTTGTGAGAAATATTTCGATAATTGTATCAGGCCCTGGCACTCATAGTGAAGGCTCTGCCCCAGTTTGGGGCCAAACAATTTTTTTTATCGCGGTTAATTATCATTTATGGAACATCACACCGTTCGAGGAAGCGGTGGGGGGGCTTACCGAACTAAAACAGACCCCGGTAGGTATAAGATGCAAGATGTAAGAGACCTTTATCACAAGAAAGATTACCGCTATTAGTTAGGTATTGGTACCCCAATTGGAACAACAGGTAAAGATACAGACAGGTTCGATTCCTGTCTTTTACTTAGATCTGATGTTTTCTGTATTTCCCCTTTCAGTCATAGCTAATTATGTATGTATGTAAGTAATACTATATTAATACAACAAAACACGTGTTATATTCGTTACTACCTACAAGCAATTGTAATTTTAAATGTGTAGGTATTGTTTGCGGCTGATTACCTACTGATAACTCATGGGAAGGTTGTTGGGCAACTTTCTTTAACCACTTTTCATTCTTTTACCCCTAACTTAGCCCTAAGCGCAACCTGCCCCTGAACTACAATGAAGTTTTCGACCAATTTGACCAAATAATGTAAAAGTTATTTATCAAACTTGCTTGTACGCTGCCAATATATAAAAACAATTTCAATTAAATGAAATTAACTTATCGAAGTTTTTTTTATTTTATTTAAAGCACAAGAGTATGGTAAAATAGGCGAAATTAATGCCATATGGCATTCTATTGAAGTCAACCATTGGTCAAAGTTCTGAATGGATTGATTTAATTAAATGAAAATATATTTTGAGCATGGTATCAGAATACTTCCAAATTGTCCGTAATAATATTAAATTTACATTATGTAAGTTCTTTGAAAGCTTGTATACGATGCTTTGCGTAATTTTGTCAATTTTCTTAAAGCGTAGGTCCACTGAACAACGGTCTAAAAAGCCAGCTTGAAAAACTATGCAAACCAGCAGCTGACCAACTAACTGAGTTAACTCGTTATGTTTAAAATTTTATTTTTATCACCTTTATCGTGAACATTTTATCTAGTGTGTTATCACCACAACAAATTCACAGCATAAACTTTTGGATTATTTCAAAAAGTTTCCGCAACAAATGACGCCAGTCGCCAAGGATACAATTTATTTAAAAAAATCCTATCTCTCTCAACCTATTTATAAGCACCACTCTATATAATGTCTAGATTAAAATTCACGTTATCTGTGTAATCGATTTAAATCTGCCTTATATCAATAAAGTACTTTAATAAATTTCCATTCATAACAAAACTCAATAAATTATATCTAAAATAAATACCACGTGAAATATGCCAGGACTTTATGTTATCACAATTGTAACTCGTAATCGAATAATAACCGAGACCGATCTTATCGATATACTATCAGTTTTGAAGGCGTCTAAATAGATCAAGCAAGACACACGATGTTCGCATAATTATTAAAACAACTAACTTGCCCATTTATATCATCAAATATATTTTATTTCAACGCAACAATCTAATTATTCTCACACATAGAAAAGATCATCTGTAAGTCTTCAGCGTCTTTACGGCCCACTGTCGAGCACGGATCCCACATCAACTTTGAGGTGATGAGAGTCATACTCAACCTCATAGCTTAGGTGAGGCGAGTGCCCAGCAGTAGGAACTTTGAAAGATGGTGTTATTCAGAGTGAAACTCCTACACGAGCTAAGTGCATTTAGTTTGTAAGCTAGTGATAAACCATACTGTCAGATAAGTCAGTTTTTTTGAAAGAAGGCAATAATGTAAACTAACACTTTTGCTACGAAATAAAGCCTTTCTTACCAACGCCAAATAAATAATACATCGCTGAATTTCAGACAATCTTGTCACTCAAGTCACTACACTAGCAATGTTAACCTGGCATGCTAGTATATGTGTTTGTTACCGCTGTTTTCACTGAGGCACAGAAACCTACCTATACTTACGTGGTAGTTAAACTACGTAAGCGAGAACTCAAAGCAGACACTCTGGAGGAGAAAAGGCCGTGAAGCCAAACCCTAAAAGATCAGACTAAATCACACACTGGAGGTCGCCATAAACACACGTTTCAGCTGACAGAAAACCTCCGTTTAAAGGACAAATATTGGTCAGGCATTTATAACCTAGGCATCAAGCCTAGTCTACGGCACGCTTAGCGTATGGATGTGATCTGCATCAATGTAAATTATTTACAAGTAGAAAAAAACTTTAGTCACGTATATGTCAAAGCCACTGTACCTTAAACTGTGTTTAATCCAAAATCCAAATCATATGAAACACAACACATCTACTTACTACGAAAAATATCAAAACAATACCACCTATAATGACAACAAAGTAGATTAAAAAGGCCAACTTACATAGCCGAACTTTGCCGTCATGTTGTGACCCGTTGTATATTATGTTGAACATACATCTAACTGAATTGACCAGCGGCTTTTCCTTTAGCGAAACTGAGCAACTCACTTTTATGTAATAATTTTTCAAAACACTTTGCATTCAATAGAACAAAACACTTGAAACAGTATACTTTTTTCTGCCGTTAAAACAATCGCTTGTGGTCACTGAAGAAAAAAAAACGTGAAAACTGAACGTTTTCCGCGAATAAACACGAATGTGTCACATCACTTTCATAATTTTCCGTTCGAGGTCCGCGCGCGTTTTTAGAAATGGAACACTATTTGTCAAAGGCGTTGACAGCCTGGGGCTTCTTTGATTTTTTTTCCCGCGCCGGTGCCGCGTTTTGTTTTTTAACGCGCGTACTGGCCGGCGACATGCACGCAGCGCGGCGTGCGGGCATCGACTACGAGATAAAAACCTCGCTTGATTATAAACTTATAAGCTAAACTTTTTTGTTAGTGTGCGTGAGTTTAAGCCGGTGTGCACGCGAGGCTTTGTCGGTGACCTTACAAAGTTTTCACTTGCGTAGACATTTTTATGAGGAGTAGATGTGTTTTGAGAAAAATCTTTTCTGGCCGCTTGTGACGTCAACGTTTATTGTTATGACTAAGATTTTAGCAGGAATGTTTAAAATTCAAACAAACATAAAACACTATTGCAATATAAGATATTGCCTACCTTCCAAAAAATACAGGGTACGTTAGTCACTTTTTCATTCAAATTTCGGGCGAAGTTGAATTAAAAAAAAACATTTTAGTTTTTCAACAATGGAGCTGTTACATTTGGTATTTAGGTACGATAGTAACAATTTAGACTACACTCTTCATTATAGCGGTAACTGCGTTTTTAGTCCGTTTCTTAAAAACAGTTTAATTGTCAGATCAGTGATTTAAAATATGTTCTTGATCAGGTTAAGTAGGTAATGAACCCCGATTAATTTAAAAACTCAATTTAACAGCTCAATTGAAGCAAGTAATATACAATTTGTGGATTCCCTATAAACATATATTTTTTAGCCTTATATGATTTCATGTTGGTAGGTAAGACAGTTAGAAACTTGGAAAATTTCAGTCTTTATAAAAAACTTCCGCCGCGAAACTGCATGCATGTACTCGCACCACCTGAGTAATTTAAAGTGGACGCGGCGTAATCTATGTGCGTTTATCAAAATGGGTCAATGCGGTACCTCCTAGCTCCTTGCACGGCCACGAACGACGTAAAACAGTTGCTGCATATAAACTGCACTGCAACGTACACTTCTCAACACTGCAACATAACCGACCACGCAATGGACCCGGTACAACTAGTGACGTAACGATTAAAAACATTCAAAATAAACCGATTATCGATTTTGAATATTTTAGACTCGGATGAAATCGAAATTTCGTATGATTTTTATCACAACATTATACATATCGGAACCGGATTCGATACGAGCACAAATATTTTGGTTTTTAATAAGCGCTTTCGAAACATTGAAAGGAAATACAATGCAAAGTATACGATGTGAGCTTATGACGTGGAAATAAAACAATTATTTCCGCTGACGTCATTGAAGAAGCAGCATTAATTAAATTGAGCAAAATTAAATAAAACTGCAATTTAGCAATGTTCGCGTTTGTTTCATCGACTACTTGTACGTATATCAAGGTATAGTTTATTTTCTTACTCGAAACAATTCATACACAATTTACAATAGGTAGATGTGTTAAGGATTGCAATAAATATTATTGCTTGCATAATATAATAACTTGGCGACAGATCTTTCGACTGTTTACTTAAAATTTTTACTTTTTGTGAATATTACAAGCTCGTAATACAACATGAAGTTGTGTCTAACCCTTTTCTAGGTACTTAAAAGATTAAAATTCACATTCAACTTCGGTATTTACCGCCTTGGAATGAAGATTAATTCAATTATAGGGTAGGAATTTTAGCCTTTGACCTACTGAATGAACAGTCTAGGAAATAATTTTCCAAATATATTAACGGCATTAGTTCATAGAATGTTAATATACGGTCATTTTGCCACTAGTCTCTCATTAAGTTACCTTGTCAATGTGTTTTTATTTGCATTTTGCATACCAGCTTAACGATGTTTGGATGGCGAACTCGAATTATGTCATTGTTGAATTGACATGATCATATTTCTGATGCCACTTCACATTGCGCAGGCACAAGCATAAGTGTTTATAACACTTCAATTTTGCAAGATTCAAATCAATACCAATTCAATTATAATTTTTAATCGTTTGACTGTCAACAACGTCACTATTGACAAACCTTGTCCACATGGTAACATTCTTATTACTAAGGCCCTGCCCTAATGCACTTTTTGCAGCTAACTTTACGTTTTTTAATTTACAGAACATACGCTCACGATTTTATCCCAAACGGTGATACTGGCACACTGTTGCCGTTGTGGTGAACGAAGCATTTAGAAGCCCACACTTTCCCAAGTGAATTTGAACCCAACATGGTAAGGGTCCACTGTTATCCCGATTGCTTGGGATATTATCGGTGTTTTGTAATATCATCAGAGAATTAGCCGCAAGTCAATTAAATATTTAAAAAATAATTTATATTTTAGATCATTATTTTACTCGTACAAAGTACCACCTAGCCCCAGACTAAGCAAGGCTTGTACTATAGGAACCAGATAAGAGATAAACATACTTGAATGTTGTTTTTAAGGAATACATACATAACATACATAGGAAACACCCGGACTAAGTCAACTTCTTAACCATTTCACCAAATCGGTCGTCAAATGTACACAAAGTGGGTGTCTCGGCCAGATTTGAACTTGGGGCTCCTTAATCACTGAACCAAGACTCACTCTCACCAGGGAGATATCTTAAGAGATAGCAATACGCTCTTGATCCTACTTTGGAAAGACCAAACTGGGCGCGTAAGTTCCTACTGGAAGGGTGATCGCTGCGTTCAGCTGGCGACTGACCGGCGTTTTGTTTTCGATAGGTTTTGAGACGTCACGTTGACGTGACGTGATCTTCATGTTTTCAGCGTTCACATTCATCAAACGTGCATGCCTAATGGGATCGTAGCCTAAGAAAATTGAGAATAGGTTGGCAGCTACTACATAATTATGATATAAATAAAAATAATGTTCAGGGCTATGTTTAGTTATTATTAAATGTATCAACTATGTGAAATAAAAAAAACAAACTGAAAGTATTTCCTGTTTTTTATAGAATCAGTGCCTACGTTTCTGTGCTATTTTCATAAAGTTTCGCTACGAGAACTTGCTACGAAAAAAATATGGTAGGTTGAGGGCTAATAATGAGATCATTTTTAGCGTTCAACAAAGCGTTTCTTTTCAAGTTCAAAAGAAGCTACTTTAGTACATAATTTCCTTAAAACTGGCGGTGGGCACTATGATGGCCCCATGGTCAAACACTCTGGTTCGAAACCCAGGTGGCCCAGAAATCAAATCTGCCAGAGCAGATCTTATGTTAATAGTGCAATTTGCACCTAACTCTCCGATGATGGGAAATCCAAGCAATCCGGATAACGGTTGTAAGCTCGCCCTTACCACATTGGGTTCAAGTTTTGCTGGGTGACCTAAGGGCTTCTGAGGGCTTAATTTACCACAACGACAAAAATATGTGTGCCTCTGACCACTCCTTCTGTGATTTAATCGCGAGCGCAAAAAACTGTTTTGTTTATATCCTAAGATTATGTCATGTTTGAAACAATGAAAAGTAGGAAATGCCTATCAGAAAAAGATGTCATTAATAAAACATTTAAACCAAATAAGCATTCAAAATAAAACTTCTTATTCATCCTAAAACAAATTTTTCAACAACTCATAGTTTTCTAAGAAATATGTACAGTTCTAAATAGGCTACCAAATGCATAGTCCAATCAAACTATAGCGCTAGAAGGTCAGGCTGAAAGAATTCATGAATTAGCTTCGCCCGCCAACTGTTCACTGATAAGTAATTACCTCACGCTCAACAAAAAAACTATGACAGAGATAAAAGTAGATTTGACTCTTTCACTCATTTGGTTGAACTGCATGCACATTACAGGCAGCTATTTAAATTTTGAATCATAATACCAATCAATTTAATAGGGCATTTCATTGAACCTAGACTGAAATGTTCTTCACTTTCTAAAAAATATATAATTTGAAGTGAATAAAACCTGAACATTTTTTTTTTATTTTACTAAAATTCAAACAGCAAAATAAAATTTGAAAATAGATAAAGTACTTCAGAAAAAAAATGTTAGAAAGGTACATTTTAAATCATTTAACACACTGCAAGATTTGCTATCTAGAGTTTTCCGAGAACACACTTTTTCCTGCAGTTGTAACATAATAAGGTACATTTATATTTCCACATAACACATAAAGATATTGATCGTCTGGAAACTGCCTTGCTAAGGTGTAACTCTCAAAAATGCCACTAACGTTGCCATTATGACTTTATCTCCATAACCCTTTAGCCAAATGCAAGAATGTGGAGCCCAACGGTGGAAGTAGTGCTTCCTCATATATTTCGCTGTGAGCACAATTGCTGGGATCCGATTGCAAGAGTGAGGATGCAGCAGGATAACTGACAGGAACTCAGGATGGAAGTCGTTTTCCTAGCATGCTTTCCGCAAATATCTGTTTTTCAAAGGCACTATGTAACGCCTTGCTAGGCAAATATAATTTACGCAGTCAGATATTTAGGGTATTACTTCCATTAATATAAAAACTAAATCAGCAACAAAGCGTTACTACTGGACTCGTAAATATTGGTAACGATATGCAAAGAGGCAAGACAGTCCCCGGGTTAAAGTAGTACTACAAAGAAGTTTGTTTTTTCATGAATCTTTAAATTCCCGGAAAACTGACTTCATCGCGGTCGCGATGCATTTTGAGTAATGAATTTAATCGCAAGGTAGTAGTTGTTAAAAAAACAAACTTTATGCTAGATAATAGGCCTGAAAATCTTTTATATTGCCGCTAATGTGTTGTTTCGACAAACAAAAAAACCGGTGACAGACGGTATAACTCAACTTGTTTCAACAAAGATGTATAATTCAATGCTTTACCAAATCTAGAAGAAAATATTTTGAATCAAACCCATTGTTTCAATAGGGTTCTTCCTTATTCTACAACTACAGAAAGAACAATCTAATAATGACAAATATCCTTGAACCCAAGAATGTTGCACTTGAATTTTATTGTCTAATTAACTAAATCGAATTATCTATGAATGTGTTGCCCAACTTCCCGTTTCCTGTACCATCGGCACGAATTTTCCCGTTTCGTGTTTGAATAGAGGACACGACACCTAACAAAGAAATTGGGCACAGTATAAGGATATCAACCGTAAGTTGAAATCAATGCGAGGTTGGACTGGCCAGTTAGCGCAACGTACCCTAATGCTAGCTTGCGTAGAAGGCCGTGGGTTCTATTTATCAATTACAAACATTATTGCAACAAAACTGATATCCATATGAAAATACACTTCATTGAAAATATCTACACCAGCACAATTTAGAAGTGTATGCAACACCTATTAAACTATATTTTTGGTCATGAAAGTGAATATTCAAAACATCGTTCACGACAAAACCAACAAACAAAATAAACAGATTTACTTCACCATAGTCAAATTTTAATTCCTTCATCTGTTTGCGTTTGCTTTGGAAAAATAATATAAAAACATCAACTTCGCACTTTGATTGACCTTCGCACTACAATCCCAAAGGTCATCAAACCGAAAATATTTTCCTAACTGACCTCTTGACCTTACGTTTCTACGTTTTACGTTCGGGGCATATCTGTTGTTGTTTCAAAGTTGAGTTACTGTTTGACTTCCTGATGTCGCGAGGATTGTTTTGACAGACTTGCCTTGACCTGAGGAGTGGTGACCGCTTGATTGCGGTGTCCAATAACCGGCGACCTTTCGCATCTCGGTCCATTTCCTTTATTTACTGTAACGATAAGTACTGCGGTGGTGGGGGTGCTTTGACTGGATTTTTATGAAAGGAAATTCACAATTTATTACATTATGAAAATAATGTAATAAATTGTGAATGCAAGTTTTTGGTTATCGTTATTCATTGGTAGAAAGTAGAATCATATATACAGACAAGAGCTATGCTAGGATTGCAAAATGTTCTTAAAATTATGTTTAGATTTTTTTAGGACTTAAATCGGATTGACTTAACTTAAAAAGTGTTCATCTAAATATCACTGCCAGTTTTTGACATAGAACCGATTGGTTGTCGTTGTTGCACAGTTTTATCATACTCCATCTACGTTAATCGGACCAGTTCATTTTTATTAATAAGGATCGTCATCCTTCTGAACACAGGCCTCACCTTAACTATGAGGCGGTGTAAGGCAGATTCCAAAACGGGGGCTCAGTGCGGATAGTTGACAATATTATAAACAATAAAAAAAGAATATCTACTTGACTACGTGCGTTCAGCTGTTTTGTTATGCTAGTATATACAAAAGTTCCAAGCGTACCCAAGATTAACTCGGCGTTTCCCCAAGAATTTGCCTAAAGCATAAATTTTCCGAATAGCCGGTTGTCGTTCCAGACAAGCCGCAGACTTTGTTGCGGGCTGTAAAGGGAATGAGACGTCACAGGACTATGCTGTTTATTAGTGGCTAAGTAAAGCTTGGGTTAAGTGTCTTTCTCTTTGAGTGCGACACTCTACGACGGGTTTACTGGCTGGGTTGACGCTGATTATAGCTTCGGATAAGGCACGAGCTATTATTGTGGATCAGCAGGTGACATTTAGTTAGGGAGGCAGGTTAATAATTTGTTAGCTTCTTTTGTTTTTGGCCTCACTACTTACTTACTTTTATTTATTATTATTTATTTATTTATGAAGCTTTTATTTATACGACTAATCAAGCTTGGTTTTTGTTTGAACGCGACATTTTCTGAAGCTGCCAAATAAATTCAAACAACTATTTTGGCACTGATTCTTAGTCCTTAAAAACTCAGAGAGAACGCTAAGCGATAATATAAATAAAAGGCAGGTGATGGGGAGGGGTTGGCGAGGGCTGAAGGTCTTTAAGCAAGCTTCAATACTCAGAATATGTATTTAGGAATTAAAGTTTTATCGATGCAGCTACCAGCCAATAAAAAACAGGCATTACATTAAATAAAGATCAAAATTGTAGGTGGACGGACTGTTATCCGTCTCAGGAGCAAAATGTCACTTACGAAAGACAGACTTTGTTGTTTTAAGTGTTTTTTGTCGTTTATTACCATAACATTAAAATATCTTTTACATCTAAATATTTTTTTTTAAGAGATTTTTTTTTTTTGTAGAAAAACAAATTTTGTGTGTACGTAATCTGTTTACCGCAAAAAAACTAATCATTAGCGAAGTAGTTTACAATAGACCGTGAAGCTAAGAAACAAAATAGAGTTGGCATCTATGTAACTGTCGAACCTTCCCCTTTACACAATAGCCATTGTTATGTCCAACATAATGATAAATTACAAATATTTCATTACTTTAAATGATTTAATAATACCTACATCTCATTAATTATTTGACAATCACACTACTTTTACGACTACTTTAAGAGTTATGAGCCCAGTATCCGGGTATATTTGACAAATGGATGTATTTATGATCAGTTTATCAAAATTATACATGCCGTACATACAATACCAAAAAGAAAAACCCACGTTACTTTATTGCTTACCTAATAAATAACAAATAATTTTGTATAACTTGTTGCGTCGTCAATTTGAATTTTGGACATTTTGCGTATGTACAATTTTACAAACGTTTACTCCTCGAATTTTATACATTGACGATTCATTTAAACAAAGTGCAATTAATTTTACTAGAAATCACCACACATGATCGTCACCTAGAATCCGTAAGACTAGAGTTTTTGCAAGGCCTAATAATATTCTTAATAGGTACTTTTAAAGGCGCGTTTGTTTTTCGTTTTCCTATGAATGGGCAGCGTAAAACGTCAAATATGTCACTTCATGATTGATTGAAACACGCCTTTCTCAGCTCGTGGGTCAAGAATGTGTCTGTGCAGGAATGTTGAAAAATTCAAACACGTGAATCCTTTGATGACCTTGTTGAAGTGTTCGGTTAAATTTCTTGGCAGATCTATTTTACAATTAAAATAAGATACAGATAACAAATATATAGCTATTCAATGAGGATATAGTTTCTGTTAGGGTTTGGTTCATTTATCAGGCAACACTAAAAACGTTTATTAGGTGCATGAGCAACTAAAATAAATTTAACACAATACTTACGGTAAAGTACCGGGACGGTAAAAGAACGATTTTTTAACATACCGGATTAGAATGACACAAAATCAAAGGAGAAGGTAGGTACACACTCAAAGGATTTTTTCCTTGACTTGTAATTTCTTTGAAACTGTTTCGATAAACATTGGCGCCACATAATTATCTCATAAAAATCAATGACGTGATAAATGACGGCAGGTTTTCTTAGAAATAAAAGTGTGATATGTGATAATAATTAATCCTTTTATAACATTTTAGCAGATAAAATGTTGTCAGCATCGAATATTTTGTTACTATTAATAAATCATTACTAACAGTTAATAATAACTCTACGCACGGAGTTAATACAATTAAAAATCTTTGTCAGCATGAAAATACTTAAGAAAGCAGAATCACTAAGCTACTAAGCTTGTATTACAGGTATCAGAGTTTGATAACATGCTTAGATAACTTACCATAATTTTTAATTTGATAGTAGCGCCTAGGATACACAGTATCATTAGTTCCATAACAAAAAATCTGATACAAACCACGACTACTTACGTACGTACAGAGGCGCACACATCAAGCTTATAGGGGCACCTTATGCGGCTGACATTAGACCCATTTTGTAATGGTTTTGCAAAGGTTGATGAGTGCGCCTCTGTACGTACCAGGCAGGTAAGGTAAAGTAGGTATACTTACCTTAAAAAAATTGAGTTACACAACGAATTGTTTAGTTATGCAATTTTCAATCAGAGACCATTGAAACTGAGCTCTGGACTACACAGGTAGTGTCACTACCTGACCGGATTAATCCGGTCGATGCCAGATTTTAGAAGTTTGGACTGGACCGGAAGACTGGCTTTTCACTTGTTAGGCCCAGACTCCACCAGAGCTGAGCGGAGATGTGCGGCGTCGAGCTGTGTTTTCAACAACCAATAGAATCACATTTCCACATCTCCATGTGTGAATAACGCAATTCCATTGGTTGTTGAAAACACAGCTCGACGCCGCACATCTCCGCTCTGGTGGAGTCTGGGCCTAATGCTGCATAATAAACACGGCGCAAGAGTCATCATCATCATCATCACCAGCCATAGGACGTCCACTGCTAAACATAGGCCTCCTCCATAGATTTCCAGAGCGGCCTGCTGTAGGCGGCCTGCATCCACCGAGACCCTGCAATCTGAATGAGGTCATCTGTCCACCTTGCGGGTGGGCCTCGAATGGTCTCCACTCGAGGACTTTTCGGTCCCAACGACCATCAGTCCTTCCAGCTATGTGCCCCGCCTACAGCCATTTCAACCTACTAACAAGTTGGGTTATGTCGGCTATGTCGGCGCATAGAGTGAGCGCCCGTTATGCCATGAAGATAAACGAAAAAGTTCAGTAATTTTCTTTTCATTACTATTTCAAGAAGGCATAAATGTGACGTGCAGAAAATATACGTAATATATAGTAATATACGTAAATATATGCACAGAGTTTAAGCAAAAGACCGGACTTTGCCTTTTAGTGCTTGCAACCTTGGGTTTTTGACATGAAGACCTGTCAACCCTAAATAGTCTCAAACCAGAGTGTTTAGCCTCTAAGTCAATATCAGAGACTATGTTTTAGTCATGCCTATAGTATGTCAGTGCTTCATTTTAGTAGGTGTCTATAATTCCATAACTATCTCAAACTCCCGTTCGAGTTTAAAGCCACTCGACGACATGGTTTCCATAGAGGTGATACGTGTTATCACTCTATCACAAGTGGCTCGCGGGTGTGGCTCGTCTGCAGCCAGATTGTGTAAGTGCTAAAACTAGATACATTAGTAAATCAGACGTCTCGACACTTATGTTTGTTCGAACAATTACAAACGCGCGGCGCCAACCGTCGGCCGCGACAAACACCCAACGCAAACTAAGGTGATCTACCCAAACACGAACCGGTATGATCATTATTGGAACAAAATTATTATTCGCTTTTTACCGCGTTTTTGTACTTTGATAAAAAAAATGCAAAGGCAGGTACTGTTTTAAACATCTGTGTTTTTTTTACAACAAGGTCAGGACCATTGTATTCTTCATAGCTTTTAACGAGCTCATACACTATTTTGCAGCGGACCGTTTCTGAAGGCCAATAGGAAGAAAAAGAGAGCATTTTTTTGTATATCAATACTTATATGTATATTTTTAAAAATAAAAAAAAAATTAGACGCCTGAACAAACTCAAAGGCATTTGTGCCTTATCTTACTCATATTATGCTGTGATTTCAAAGGCATAAAGAATCACTACCAATCATACCATTAGGTATTACAATGGGTTTCTCTATATTGGAATACATGTTACGTTTACAAGATCTACAACGCTAATTTCCATAAAAAAAAACATTTTGAAATTGTTGGCCAAGATTGGGTCAGATTCCACCATACGTCCAACGCCCTCAGTCCTCATGTACTCGTTAGTATGAGTTTAATGGAACATGGATGTAAGGCTGGAACATATTTCTCGTTTACACGCCATCGCCAGTCAAACAAACTATATTATCAGATGTTAATGCACATAGTCGAACGTGTGAATCGTCTTGTACTGGTCTTCGATATTTTGCTTTGTACTATCGCAATAATCATCGTATGACAAAATATGTACAGTGACAGGTCAATTTGCTAGAACGCAAAGCAGTTGATCACAATCTCACTTCTCCCTTAGACTTTGGCGGCATAGTGCTTCACAAATGTCCATACAAAATCTTTGTCAAGTAGTTAAAGTTCATTCAGGAGTCAAAGCAGCTATGCAGTTATGAGCAGTGAAGACAGATATCGATACCATGAACGGCGTTGCCTTAACGTGCACATTCCCGAAAATGAGATTTAATGCAATGATATAATACATAACAATATCTCACACTCCCTCATGGGGTTAAGGTTGCGTCAGTTTGATAAAATAAGTAAAACCAAATGATACTAAAGTTTCTTTAAATACAGGCATGCATAATTCGTCTAACTAAACGACGATCGATAAAATGATGGGTACTTTGGGCATTATAGTTCGCCAAGGTTCTCGGATGACCTGGAGCATGGAGTTCTTCAAAAGGGGTTTGAAAAGGTTCTTGCAGGGTCGGCAACGCGCGAGTAACGCCCCTGGTGTTGCATGCGTCTTTAGGCTGGGGTACCTTCGCACTATGAGGCAGTCCACATACTTATTTGCCACCGTCTTAGTATAAAAAATATACATATTAGTTACACTTAGGTTGAGGTAAGGTTACAAATATATTTCCCATTTGTTATCGTCACGAGTAACGAGTTTCTTGTTGATTTTTGTTACACAACCTTTTCACCTTCTCGTGACCGTGGTTTCCAGCAAAATAGGGATATTTACACACGCTCTGACCCTGGCCTTAGGAATCAATCTAACTATGAATTGTAGACGCACGCATGAGACGTTTTTACAGAGTTTGTAATAAAATATACTTCTTGCTGCAACTATCATGGTGCAAGATAGGAAACACAGCAATGTTCTCTTAGACTAAATGTCGTAAAAATACGACTTCTTATGTAAAAAATACATTAAATCAACGAAAGTTTCACCAATCCAATTATGTAATCTAAGTTCAATTCCTCAAGTATTTATATTTTTAACCTTATTTTCGTTTTCTAAGCCACACTTTAAATGTATTAGTGAATGTCTCAATGTTTTTGTAACGCCCACATGTCATAATGTTTGAAAGTGTAGTGAGCTGGTAAAGAACGTTTCTGAGCATATAGTCTTCGATTTGTACCTTAAATTATACTTAAAGTTTAAATTTTGCAAAATTTGATTCACTAAAATCCAATTTATTGTAATTACAAAATAGTCTAGTTACAGCTAGTGTGGTTTTTAGCTTACACATATATAACTCGGGAATTGCTGGGCCGATTTTGGGTTTTGATTTCTTCCATTAGTTTCCGTTTTGAAAAGGGATAAATATTTTAAAATTGGCAAATTCATGAAATGTTCCTGGGGTTCGTACAACTTGCAAAACGGGACGAGAACTACATATTTCTCACTTGTCGAAAATACATATGTTTAAGATGAACTGCCATTTGACATAACGGCCGCCGGACGGATTAGCTAGTACCCTAGACCTATAATTTACAACGGAAACCATATGAAAGTGACTACAGATATTCAAAATGACTAATTAAAATAAAAACTGGTAAAATAGAACTTCATAATTCCGAAATGAAACGCTTTAAACGTTTTCTTGACTTTCTTCGACGTCCTTTAACAAAGTACCATAATGTTGCTGACTGTACCTATGCGCAGACGCTTGTGACGAGAGTGACGACATTCACAGTCATATGCTCAGCTATCGAAGTGTCAGTGAACTTATTATATGTCCCAATTCCATGAAAGACTTTGAGTACCTATATTGCGTGAGTTGAGGGACTGAGTATATGCGTGAAAGAATCGACGAAATAACAACATAATTATCGCTGATACGATTTGCTTATTTTAACGGAAATATCGTCAGATAAAATAGACATAATCTTTATTGCACAAACAAATAATGATATTTAATATCACTTAAAATTATGATTCATACGGTCATATAAAGCGGCATGGCCCAATGGTTAAATACTCTAGCTCTAAACAAACCTGAGTTCATATCCGGTATAAGGAACACCTTGTTCGAGTTCAACTTTATTTAAGTAACATGCCATCTACACCAAGGTATATTAACTACCTATGGAATTACCGAATAAAAACCCGAGCAACCCAGATAACGGCGGGCGGCGGTATAGGGTGCCCCCCAACGCTTTAGGTTTAAACTCACTCGGCGGAATGTGGGCTTCTGAAAGTTTCGTTTACCATGACGGTAACAGACTTTATTAACTTTCCTCTTCGGGAAATAGTTGAGTATTATAGATAATGTTTTGTTATGTTTATATAAAGTGACATCGACACATTACCTACTACCACACACAACTAAATATTGCAATGGAAGACATTGACAAACGTATGATATCATTATTTCCTGTGAATTCTTGAAAGGATTTAAATTGATTAGCTTAATCTAGAAGGAAACGAAGCAGCAAGCTTAGATTATGTAAAATATTGTAATATAGTTTTGAATAAGAAGGCAAGCACAATGTAAGAAGGAATACAAAAGGCCAAGGATCACGGGATCAGCATTGGGGATGATGATGATGATGGAGCAACAAAAGATACGATAATATGATACAAGTAAGGCATTTAGAAACAGGTGTCTCAAAAAGTAGCTGACTTCTCATCTACTCTACAAACCCCCAAATTCACAAACTCATGCTGTCCCGTAAAATGTCAATTGAACTGAAAGGTACAGCTATACTTCAGAGGGATGCTCAACGTTGATTTGCGTTTTTGAATTCAGAGATGTTCCACAAGATGTTACATTTGGGTGTCCAGATGTTACATATGGCTTCCCCTATTTATAGAACTGAAAGTAACAGCCATACATGTGAGGGCTGCTTAACCTTAGTTTGCGTTTGTAAATTCGACGGTAAGTCAGCTTTTTAATTATTACCTTAATATGGTTTAGCTAAACTTTGCCGTGATTAACTAAAAAGCTAACCTTTTAGCAAGTCACAGTACGCCACATTACTCAGACTTGTTCGTAAGCCTGTTAATTATATTAACATCAGAGATGGTGATTATAGTCAAAGGGCTAGCGATAATTACGGTACTAGGCAAGAACCACTTGTTATATTTAGCTAGAAATATGCAATGAAACCAAATTTTAGGCACTTTCCTGGGAAAAAGCAGATGTTTATAATTAATCTGCCTTTTTTGAATACTAGTTTCCGAACTTCACTGTCTCGGGTCACGGGTAAAACATTCATTCATACATTCCTTTTCGTAGAGAGATTTGGCCAAAAATCAACATTATTCTAATTTTATTTTGAGAGGTCTCATGATCCTGAAACGACTCGAGACTAGCAGGATGTCTCGTGTTGGGATTTAGAGACCAGCGAGACTTTTCAGACTCTAGTTTACATAGAAATATTAGCTTAATTTCTATTTCATTGGTATCATACTGTTTTTGTTTTTATTTTATCAGGCAGCCGTTTCCCCCGATAAGCTCTGGCTACTTCATTTACAAAAGGGTAGGTGACCCTTCTTCAACACACTGTATAGGCCATGTTTTCATAAGGTTGTACGATAGTGGTAAGTGTTACTTCAAAGTGCCTTTCTTAAGGTCGATAAAGAAATAAAGCAATTGCGGGTTTGGCTAGAATTAATGTTGTAGAAAAATTTCTAGCCCCAGTACTATCAAAACCGCAGAAACTTTAACACGTTATTAGGTCAAGAGCAGTTCGCCGCTAGTAAAACAATTGTTAAAACGTTTTGGCAAGTTCGTTAAAGGAGTATGTGTACGGCTTGTATAATTAATTAAAAGAATAATTAAACTAATGTGTCTAGAAGCTTCTACTGAAATGAATTTTGCTGGTTAGATTCTGTGTTTTTACTTAAATCATCACTACTATATCTTTGTTTATCGTGTGATTAATTGCTTGAGTTATCTTGGAATCAGGATTTCATAAGCCTTTCGGTAGGTATTCAACTACTAACTTAAAGTACCTTATGAGACGCGGTGCCGTAACTACTAGAATCAGGTTACTGTCATCATTAATACAATTAGTATTTACTGGTTGCATTTTCCAAAGAATCTGAATTGATTAAGTCTATTGAATAAAACGTGCTGTAGATAAGAGACACTACGCAACGACTTCAAAACCCAAGATTGCATGGAATGTACGAGTACTTACCTACATTAGTAGTTAAGTGTCCAAGCTCTACAAAAATAACAGAAGTGTGCCTTCCGGTCTAGGTCATACATTTGGGATACTGGTAACGGAAATTTGCGACACAAAAGCATTCAAGATAATATACCCATAAAAAAGTAGCAATGGACCGATTTGCTAATCAGAGTAAACTGTATGAGCACCGCCTAAGCTGACGCATGCATTTGACAACAACATCTCAAACTTTTGTCCTCAAGCATGACGTCTTAATTCCATTGAAATAAAATGTTAACGTTTGCGGTTTGCGAAAGACGCGGGTTCGATTTCCGCCTGAAACCAAGACCGAATGTCTATTTCTGGATTTCGGATCTTTACTAAAGATACAGCATGGAAAATTCTTAAATTAATAATATAACGTTAGCGTTTGTTAATGATAGTTTATTGCAACTTTAAAACAGTATGACTGGGCCTCTGAGATCCGCGCAGCGAGTGCAGTCGACCTTACTGGCACGGTCAAGAGGGTTGTGACGCATTATAATAACGCTAACATTCAAAGCAACGATTTTCCATGATTTAATTTGTGGTTCTGTGGAAATGTTCAGAAATTTGTTAACGTTCAAGCCCCACTGCTGGGCACAAACCTCACCTCAAGGATAACGTGATGCGTGCTAATACTTAGGCTTAACACGCGGGCTCAGTCCGGATTGTTGGAGAGATGTATGAGCTATCACAAACATTGACACGAACGATTTGCCACCAAAATCTCTATGAGGGAAGAGGAACCGTATGTGTTGTTGTGACTGCGAATGATTGGGATGATGGAATCAATTTATATATCAAGTTTAGCTAGCTATAAGCTATAAGCACAAAATGCTTCCACTCTGTACTGAAAATGAGTGACTTAAGACAAGATAGTATTTCTGAAGAAATGAGAATTTAAAAATAAGAAATGAGTTTGGGTGGCCAGACTGTTTGTGGTGAAGGACCGTTGAAAGTATGAATTTCCCGAAATAAGGTAAGTATTTAGCATGATCGACATGCTAATCGACATGAGCCGTCTTAGCTGACGCATGTTTGTGAAGCGCATGCCACTGGGGGTATACTCCAGTAATACGTTTACTAAGTCTCGTGAACATTTACGAAGATTAAAAAGTGAATAAAGCCAGATAGGTAAGTCAGATGAACACTAATTTTTGTGAGAGGTACGGGGTCCAGTGGGTGAACACTGGGTAAAAACCCGTGTTAATTTGTCCAAATCTGGCCGGAACTCCTATCTAGCTTCCATTGTACAATATTATGCAATATGTACAATCGTCGTGAGGGCTTTCCCCCCATGTGGTCGACTTTCCGGCGGTCCGGACTAAACGGTTTGGTGCTTCCTTTCTGGTCCGCACGGCTAAGGAGTGGAACGCTTTTCCCATGCGTCTGTGTTTCCGGATACATATAACCTTGGTGTTTTCAGGGCAAGAGGGAACAAGTAAGCATTTTCTGGGTAAGCGTGTTCCACCTCGTCATCGCTTACCATCAGGCGAGACTGAGGTCAAACGAAAACTTTTTTTTTAAATGGAACTTTCCGGCCCTGGAACCAACCGTTGAAATGGAAAATGCGAATTATTTCGCTGAGCGCCCAAAAATAATATATTTACTTACCTACCTAAATAATTTTTTAGGTTTCATTTCATGTATAAACAAACATGTTTCTTATTAAGAAGTGCAGATACTGAGATTAGAATATAAATTGTAGCCGGGGAAATTTGAGTCATCATAAATAGTTGTCGTTAAATTAACATTTTTATGTGTTTAATAATCATTCCTAAATTGAGGAAAATGTAAATACTGCAACTTAGGGTTTCATCAAGGCATTCGCTAGAAGATGACAATGTGACCACAAAAATGCTTTCCGAGTAATGATTGCACATTCATGTGGATTATGATCAACTTACAAGTGGGTGATTTGGATCACATGTCCTTTCAAAGAATTCGTTTCTGACGAAATCACTGTTTTATGGACAACATTCGATGCAATTTATAGCTTACAATTTTCAGAAGAATCATTTTTTTAACTATCATTACCATAAAATATTTCCCGATTATGATTAAAATTCACGCAAATATTAGTTACTTAATGAACGTCACTAGACGATAACACCCGGCCATCATTATTCAAAATAGGTTTAAGTTTGACCTCAGTCTATTTATTCAATTCAATTTAATCTGTCTCTAATACACAAAAAATTTTGGTACTTACACTCTTAGGACTGTAGCACACTAGGCAAGTACGGCAACTGCACGACACGCACCCAGCAATTATTTTGCCATTCAAATTTGAACCTTAAGTTGTAAAGACGGACGGAGTGGTAAAGTAGCGAGCGCGCTTACAGCTCACCTCCGGCTTTCTCATATTGTTTTTGTAAAATAAATTATACCACGCACAAATTTAGGTACAAATTTAAATGGCAAGAAAATTGCTGGGTCGCCGCCGTGCAGTTGCTTTGCTTGCCTAGTGAGCTACGGTCTTGTGTGAGAATGCAAATATCAACATTTTTATAAAACTAAGCATTCCACGTTGAAATTGCCGCGGAAAATTACAAAGAAACCATTCTCGCAAAATATTTTCCCAGTATCAGTAACTGCACATTCCGGAGACGGACCGACTCACCAAATGCGCAACATAGTTGCATACCGAATGAAATCAAGTAGGTACCTTATCATCATACATATTTCTAAACTAGCGGCCACCCGCGACTTCGTCCGCGTGGATTCAGTAACAAAAAATTTAAAAGTAATGTTTTTTTTATAAATTGTAGCCTATGTCCTATTCAGAAGGATTAAGCTATATCATATAAGTATTAGTAGTTTTTACGTGAAGGAGCAACACGGCAAATCCACACATACAACTTTCACATTTATAATATTAGTAGGATAAGTGCCCATGGCGCAGTTGCGAGGCGGGTCCAGGCCACGTCAGGTCCCAAATGGGATGGGTGACCACTCTGAGCAAAATTGTATAGTGTATTTTTGGGCATTTCGGTGTTTCGGAAGGCACGTTAGCAGTTTTTGGGTCCCGGTTGACGTCGCCCGATTTAGTGTAATGGTTCAGAAGTGGGCTAATACACCAGTGGTCGGGGGTTCGATCCCCGCACAGAACAAACATTTGTGTACCCATGTCTATTTGTACTGGTCTGGGTGTTTCATATGTATATTAAGTACGTATTTCCAAAAAAATACCTTTTTAAGTTATTAATCCGACAACGGACAACGGTCTAGTACCCTAAAGCACAAGCATTTAGATGCTTAGTTTAGGGCTAGATTCCGCTGTGTAAAATCATGTCCAGTAATATTTATTTACTGTCGAAAACCTTTGGGCGGCTTGATTACATCTGACATCGAAGTTTCCCCGCATTGAGCGTAGATCTCCCATTGGTAGAGTATGGCGTGTAACTCATGGTTGTGGTGAAGCCTGTGCCCAGAAGTGGTACGTATAAGTACTTTGTGTTATAAATATTTCAAATTAAAAACAAGTACATGCATCACGCAACGAGGTCGACAGATGTGATCATAAAATTTGTACCGAAGCCGGAATTTTCTCGGTAAATATTTAGTAAAATCTTAAGTAACTCATTATGCGAACGCACGCGCCCGAGCACAAGTTAGGACTTAGCATTTTCGTAAACGGCCATGTCGAATCTTTAAATTGTTGTGCAAATATTATAATCAAACATAGATGCTTTCCGTTAATCTCGTTCTTAAAACTAAGGGCTTATGTAGTAGATTTGTAAAGCAGGTTGTTATTGTAGTTTCAAACGCGCTAAATGTAAGACAATCTTCGGCAATCACTTTATACTACAAGTTTATTTTCATGATGTTTATTTTATCTAATAAAACTAGTTCGGTATATAAGATTGTTATAATTAGTGGAAATTAATCAAATACGGTTGTGTTATAAAATCTAATCTAAATAGAGGAACTAAGATGATTACAGTAGCAGATTGATAGGTACATGATTTACACAATAATTAATTATTTTGCATGTTATCAACATTAGAAGGAAATGTAATAAAAGGTGTTCAGTTGTTAGGTGGTGTGGTGTTAAGTTGTAACAAGGTGTTTAGTTTTCATTAAATTGGTCTTCAATGTATATTATTTCTTAAATGCACAAGTAGGTACTTTATGAAGGTTCCTTCTTACTACAGATCCACTCACGCCTTTGAATATCTTAATAGGTTCTTTACTACTAATCTATTTTATGTGTCGGATTTTAAATGTTTAAAAAAAATCATCAAACTCTAATATGAGATAGGAAAACCGAAAAAAGACATTCGGTTTAGAAAATACAGCATTGATTATGCTAAAATATCAGAAAATAAGCAAATACAAGATTTTTGAAATTTCGTTATTTGCTTAGTTTAACTTCTGATTCACTATGTATCATAGCTTATATGACGTAAATAAAGCCATACAAGTGATTTTAAGTGAGTTCTACCTGAGATAACATCGCGATCAACCTGCATTGACACCCTCAAGGCTCAACATATCAGAGCAAGAAAATATGGTTATTAGGATGGCACTGCGCAACCACACGCCAGAACAATCACATGGGAGCATCTAACGAAACCGCAGCTATGGTAGGGCTACCACCTGACCGGATACATCCGGTCGATACCGGATTTTAGAAGTTTGGACTGGACCGGAAAACTGGCTGTTCACTTGTTATGCTGCAAAGTAAACACGGTGATTAAGTGAGCGTTTGTTGCGCCATGAAGATAAACGAACATTTTTTTTATTGCCACATCAAGAGGGGAAAAATGTGATGTGCACAAAATATAGTAAAAGACCTTATTATAATGCACAAAGTTTTATTTTCAGAGACTGGATTTTTCTGTCGTAATCAGGGCTTTTGCTGCTTGCAACCGGACTTTTGAAATGAAGACCTAGCAACCCTAAGTTATAGTGATGCACCCATGTTGACTTAGCTTTAAATAAAGATAAATATAATGTTAAGAATTTTCATTACGAGTAATTTATACTCGTGTTGATAAGTAATGCATTAACCGCAAAAGAACATAGTTTGATTGGATGTTGGTTCTTTTATAATTGATCCTGTAGAACCTCACTCAGACGAATAATGGAGTTTGTTTTGTAGTTCTACTCGTCATTTATGTAGAATTATCAAGGTTTTAGTATAAATAATTGGTAAAAAGGATAAGGTTTTCTTAGACCATAACCGACGTTTATTCCATAACAGTCGTAACTTCTTGACTTCAAGAAAATAGGTTGCCGACCATTAAAAAAAGATTAAACATTACTTATTATGCTTTCTGTTATTATAGCATTAATCTATGCAATTTATCTTCACTAAAGAAAGGTAAACCAGAAAAATTTCAAGTCCCGTCTGAAATCAAGACCGATTGTATTTTTCTGGTTTTCCTATCAATAAAAAATATTGTACAAGAGTAGAAGGATCAAAAAAATACGCATTCATAAAATAGAAAACTTATCATAAGATAACGCTCATTTACATCAACGGTGTGTGATAATCACAATCACACATAAATCTAACTCATTAGATCATTAAATACATTTTGCGTCTGATTTTTAACCGTGATTTATTTGCAATTATTGGTATTAATTGTATTTATCAGTATAATTGGTATAATCTATTCGTTGATTGAATTTTAAATTGTAATGGGTAATATATTTCCGTACATAGGTAAGAAATAGGTTCTCTATTTTGCTACAGTCAGCACTAAGAATGGTCAAAAATATCCATAATATTTAAGAAAAGCAACCATATTGCTTAGTACAGAATTGAAGTCAGTATTGGAGTGACGCTTCACATTATCGTGGAGGTACGGTTTTAGAATAAATTTTCTCTAACAGCATTGTAATACGTATTTCAGCTAATCAGAAAGATTTGACTCCTGAATTCAAAATGAATTCTAATGATCAATAACTCTCTTTCTCAGTTTCTTTCCAAAAACCTACAATTGGTATAACATTTGCACGAGTAAGTGGATTTGTTTTAATGTTAGTGTTACCTATATAAATATTGAAAAATAATATTTATACAATCACAACGTAAGGATACAGTGAAAGATAAAAATTAGCTACACATAACCAAAGTAGGTACGTATTTATATCAAAAAGAAATCAGTGCGTAAACCGAGTCTTTGGATACCTAGATTAGACGTCATAATCTCTTTATGAAAATATTTCAAATTCAAATTGATTAAATAAGTTGTTAATATAACATACGCTAACAAGTAATCCTCTAATGTACGAGTATGTATATTTATCAGTGAAATAAATGATTTAATGTCATTACACAATATTTCACACAACTCCCAGGTAGAGGTGGTAGAGCCTGCTAAAGTTATCCAGGTTTCCTAGGTTTTGTCACTGATGAATTTGAACCCAACGTGGAAAGGGGCGAGCCTACTGCCGTTTTCCGGGTTGCTTGTTTCTTAACGGTGGTAGAAACCTAAGCAACCCGGTGAAGAGAGTTAGCCGCAAATTGTACAATGAAAACAAAGTAGGTTTGTTCCGGCCAAATTTGATCCCTAGGGTTCCGAGCCAGAGTATTTAAAAACTGGGCTAAGACTCTGTAATGTTAAAATATTGTTAGAAATACTGCTCTCTGTAAAAATATTGTTAGAAATACCTAGGTATTCCGTTAATAGACAAACCATGCCGGTACTACAATATTATAACCACCTCGGCCTTCATAGTAGCATTGTACGAATAACACGCCCATCTAGTTAAATAAACAAAATGGTTTACTTGCGGAAAATCTGCTTATTTACTGTCAAACACTGAATAATGTGAACAACAAACGTTTTCATAGCCAATGACATTGTATTGTTAGACACGTTACATTAATGCGCGTAATTTGCCAAAAAACGGCGGAAAATCACAGCAAAATACGGAAGCTACGGTAAAATCAGCACCAAAACGATACGAGCAAAATTCTATGACCTTAGACCAGGGAATGAGGGTTTTCAATACTTTATTTGCCACCAGGTGGCGCTTCAAGAACCCTTATTGGGTTGACAGCGGCTTGGATACGAGGCCTACGAAGTACCGTCTGGCAGAAAGTCTCAATCCAAGTATTAAGTTTATCGCCATGCGAGTTTTCGTTACTTTTCTACCACCAGGTAGAAAATAGCACAGAGTCTATACACCTTCATTATTGAAACGTTTCTAGCTTTAAATCGTGAAATATCACACGTATGTTTCAAACACAGAGAGTAGCCTGTTTTATCATGGAAAGGTATCCTGGCAGCAGTGTTTCTGATAAATTAAGAGATCAAGATCTTCAAGAAGAGAGCGTTTTCCTTTTTTAAAAGCAAGCATTGAATCTCGTAGCATCTATGGTATTGCGATTGTCCATTTGCAGAGATTACTTTCCATCAGGTGACCCGTCAGCTAGATTGCTCATCTTACATAAATAAGACACAGAAAGTTTTTACAGTATTCTTGATGGTGTTATTCTGTTCACATTCTTCTTTTATTATAGCTTCAAGTACCTACAAAAATCGCAAAACTGACTGGTATTCACATAGAATGACCTACCCGACGACATATTATATGACGTACCTACAGTTTTGCTGGTTCACTTGACTGATGTGATACGATACAGGTTCCTGGAACGAGGCTCAAATGAAGTTTTTGTGTTAACGATTACAACAAAGTCTGATGTGATGTGTGCCTACTTCGTAATCAATTCTTTGAATTCTATTAATATATGAACTGCAGTTTTGTTTTAAATATGATATTACGTAACATCCTCACCAGACCAACCAACACCAATCCTAGAAGCTAAATACTTTGAATTTTTGTATTCCCAATGTCGAGCTCATGGTTGATTCCCAAAAACTGTACCTATGTATGGCTTTTCTCTCAAATCCTATGTCTGAATTTTATTCTTTTACACTCTTCTATTTCAAATAGACTTATCTATTAAGCACTGCCTAGACACTGTGTGAAATAATATCCAAAGATATTTATATTTTCTCCTCCTTCACTAAAGTCGCTGTTATTCACACGTTTGTTGAAAAACTCAACGTTATCGATTCTCGAAGCTTAGTTTAAATAGGTCTGTAGTGCTAATTGTGGACTAGAATTTTTGATAACCTAGTGAAAGGCTGTTAAAACTTCTATACACTACCACTGAAACGCTACCTTGCGTGACCGAATGGGGTGACGCCGTGCAACGGGGTTGGGGTCGGTCAATTAATCCTATTTGTACGAAGCCCCTGTAAGTTTATTCATGTGTAGATTTCAAATCATATTGGCTGAGTAGATATAGAGGTAGAAGAGACACAGTTGCACAATGAAACCTTGAACTAATTTTTGATTGTGACAGTGTGATCATAGATTTCGATTCTATAGGTATTTATCGGATGAACATCTAAGGCATTTTTATGCCACGATTTACATCTGCATACGTTGGTCAAGATTCTAATTCTTTTGAACATTGACAGTTTAAAAAAAAAAGGATTTTCTCAGGTCGATTACATGATTTTAAAGAAGGTGGCAATGATATTCGATGATGGTGGTGAAGAATATTAAACCTAATTTAAAGTCATGTTGTTAACGTGTTATTTGCGCTATGTATCAAAAACTTGATTAATTCCACCAAACAGAGACATTCCATAAAAAATATAAAATAACAATGAAAAGAGCCACAAAGCTTTTGTTCAATATGTACACACAATTATGGCTAAAGTGCAGTCTAATAACTTTTAGTACTCTGGTGCTGCATGCTGTGCATGCATTCTGTGTCACAAAAGACAAAAATAGATCATTCTCTTAATTGAAGTATTATTCTAAAGGTATCTGAATTTTCCCCTGTTTATTTTTATTTTCAATCCCATTGCCTTTCTATAAGTTTGTTCAAAACTTGAACTACTATTTGTTCTATCGTATGAAATCACCAGGCTTTTACACCTACATCTAGATATAGGGTTAGAAAACCGAAAGAACAACCTTCTTTTGGTTGAGGTCCCAAAAATTATCTAGTTTCAAGATCATAATTGAATTAATTATGACGAAACCAACTTCTGAATCATAACACAATCTTGATTGATCATTTTCTTCGCAGAAATACATGAGTATGAATATTAAACAGCCTAGATTTCTATCTAGACTGTTTGCTAGACGGCAATCTTCAGCATATGACGTAACTTTCAAAATGGTTAAGCTTAGGGTTGTGTATTAGCATTTTCTGCCTTCAGATAAAAATAATATATGCCTTGAAACACAAATAATATCTTTGTATCATTATACTGATAACACCCACCAACAACACTCTATGTGTACTCTATTTTAATATAATCTTTTAGTAAAATTTTCGTTTTAATTCTAACGGCACAGGGCTCACCTAAGGTGATACGAGCCATGCATCAACACGAGGGCTCAGTGCGGATCGTTGGAGAGTTGTTTGGAACCTTAATGTCAGATGTTATCAGGCCTCTGATGAGGCTTAGCGACTGACATGTGGCGTCATCAACCAAGAACAGCTGATTAAATTGGCTTCCGTAGCACGGTGATGCCCGGAAAAAATATGACATGATTTCGATCACCCATCCCATTATTTAACCTGGCACGGTTAGCTGAACACCGGTGGGGGCTGATCCTTTGCTATCTAATTGAAACTAATTTGTTTTCTAAGCTGGTATACTAACTTGAAGTCTTTATTTCGATCATTTTTGTTGACTACACTTGGAATGTTAAAAAATATTTGACAAATTAGTCACTCAAATTTATGTTAATTCGGTACGACTTAAAGTCTCTTCCGACCAAGTAAACGTGACCGTGCATAAGATTTTAATGTATATCTCATTTGTATGGTACTATTAAGATAACGTAATATATTTAATAGACCCAGTGAGCATTATAATTTCGAATTGATAAACACAAATATTTGATTTCGCTCATATTAACATACTCAACTTGCTAGAGAATCATTCCAGTCATGTGCTAAATAGACGGTAAAGGTTGGTCAACAACTGTGTCTTTTAATTGTATGGTAAGTAAAATAATATCTATCTTCTTTTATATCTCAAAATCACTTTGTTAGTCTGGAACAATTTGGCTAATTTTGTGTCTGAAATGTTTGTGGAAGTTCAGGGAAGGTTGGGAAGGTGAGTAAACATGAAAAAAATGCCGAACTTAGCCTCAAAATGCTGCACTTATTAATTCATATTTGAAACACATACAGATAAACTAACTGTAATGCAAAACAAGATATGTCTTTTCTCCGTACTTTTCAGACACAAACTTTATGAAATCTTTGCTATAAGAAAAAGGATTTGAGTTAATTTCTTGAACATTTCCCTTGAACGATGACACGAGTTTAGTGACACTTTTAAACAAAGGTCAACTGTCAGGTGGTTACGTGATTGATAATCTGATCACACAACGTTTCAATAATATTAAGTATGCCTGCATGTAACTAGATGGATTTTATCAAATCGACAAATGCCGAAAAATAACGAACTGTGGGTTAAAAACCAGTATGTGCATGTATGCTGGAATAGAAACAAATACATAAACTAATACAAAGTTGTATATATTATGCTCTTAGCATTAAAGAATCTACTTAAGTCGTAATTTAAAATATTACCATCTGTATTACTGTTTCCAGTCTTCCATCAAGCTTTTCTAGATTTGTGCACTATTAGATAAAATTATCTTGTTGAAGTAGCTTATTTGAATATTCATAGGGAACCTTGACCAATAGATTCGTCTGATGCGGACCCCGGCCACGGGGATGACGTGGTCAACATACGTCATATGTCTATGGTATTTCTCTTTTCACTCGTAGAATACATCGCTTGCAAGATAGTTTGTTACCAGTTTCATTAACAGGAATACAGAGATAATAGTAAGCTTATCATGTCAATTAATATTGTGCAAAAATAAAATGAGTGAGTAGGTGCATGATGCTTGCAACCATTTCAAAGAAATGAAAGAAAGAAATACAAATATTTATGGGCCAAAGATACAAAAAAAATACTTGTTTATTTGTCAGAGACATTAAAATGCTAAAGTTTTTTATTACCGCTGCAATTCAGGTGTATTTCAGCTTTGATATATTGATATCACGATTAACAATCCCTATCAGATAACCATCTGCGCAAGATATAAACTTAAATAGAAAAGAGATAGTCATCATAATATGTGCTAAAGTAAAAATACCAAAAAGATTAATAGATAGCCGCAAACGGCGGATGCTATCGTAAATTAATGTAAATGTCAATTTAGAAATCACAGATGTGACAACAATGAAGGCGAAAATAATTTTCCCATCAAAATGAACTTTCGTGTCACTTTCTACCGCCTTACAATGGTTTCGGTAGGAATATATGTCAACGGACTAGTTTTAGGTCTGAAGATAAATATGAAATGTCAAATTGACGCCCAAGGGACGCATCCAACTTTCTGTTAGCACCATTCAGTCTTTAAAAGTTATTGTCTATTGTGAAAGCTTTTTTCTCTGTGGTAGAATGGAACATGCTATGTTCTCGCTAGTGTTATCATCACTGATTTTCACTTTCATCTACGTCTCTTCTTCTAAGTCACAAATGCATTTTTGTATATGTAAGGCATCCTTATTGTCAGCGACCCTGGTTTGTACGTATATCGTGTGAACGCTGTTATAGATAACTTTCCATCTGTTCAAGTTTCTTCTTCTAATTATGCACTGACGACATTTAGTAATGCGATGCAGAAACTTAGTGATTTATTGCCGAGGTAGATTTCAAAATCGTTTAATTTAGAAGTCACTTTTATCGTTCTTTCGACAACTTCACTGCTGTTATCGGAAATCACATCTCCAAAACAAGACTTGTGCCTTCATTAAAATTGCTAATGTCAAAGAGAAACAAAGGTGCGGACTATTAATTATATTTTATTTGACATATTACTGCAAATTCCACAGATATGTATCTTCCTCCATGTAGATACCCAATAACTATTTGTCGAAACAATAATTTATTGTCCGTTTATGTTAATGACAAGACTAGTAGGCGACATAAGCTGGTTTTATGGAATTTTCATAGGTTTCTTTATTGTTTTATTTTGGAATGTCAAGATAATAGTATCTAAGGTATGATGATAAAAGAAAACTTATTGTTTCGGAAATTTAATAATGTATTCCGATTAATCTCAGAATCAATTCTGTTGAAACACTTTAGAGTTATATTTTTAATGCTGTGTTTAGAATATTTTGAATCGGTATAGCACACATCACACGAATCGCGTGAGAAGACGGCACATATTTTAAAAACATCTCGAATACTAAATTTAATAGCACTACTTATCAAATGCCAATACAGCTTACCCAATCGTTTGTCTAATGTCTAACCATATAGTATAACTTTACGTTATTATAGCCTTGGAAGTGTTCATTAGTATTTATGGGGCCTTAAATCAAACACTTACGTATTCTTATACAAGCGGGGCTATACAATTTCACCGTCGACCAACTGGATTGTTCGTCGGAATCAAACACAATTTATGACGTCTTTGATGACGCGAACACCGGTAGCCATAAATTGTGAATAAGTAGCACACAAAAAATCTACAATTAACTGGTATAGACGTAAACATATGCAAATTGGCAATTTACAATCAATATTGTGAGCCGTTTCGCTCAATTATACTAATTTTATTGGGAGCTTTATCTGAAGTTACGTTATTTGAAGTTTGATCTTCGACGGGTTCCCTGGCAACATGTCCTTCTGGCCACCTATAACTAGCTGAGGTCGAAACGTATGGTAGAGGCCTTTACTCAGCGATAGAAGACATAAGGCTCATTCGCCTTAAGCAGGCTTTCGATATCCATTGTAGGACCTAGATCTCCTCATGTTTCTCCTGTGACACGAGCATTTTATACTGATGGGATGTTTGAAATCATCCACATAAGAAAATTAAGTTAATAGATATTTTTATTGTTCAGACAATGTAGGTAGTAAAAAGACAGAACCCCCTTATTCATAAAAACGAACGCAACGCTAACGCATTGTTTAAGCTATTGACGTGTTCTGTCACTTACTCGCAAATGGCGGCGGCAACAAGAATGACAGAGACAAAGCGATACAATAGTTATCGTGTTCTATAAGAGCTCTTTAAATATTTATGAATAAGGGGGAGAGGCTTTAATTCCAAAATATGTAATTCCAATTCTCAAAAGTCCGACTACACACACACACATAAAAAGCCAATCGATTGAACACTGTTGGGATATTTCGTCGTAAACATTGGCAAATTAAGTTTAAAGAGCTTCTGTTAGCATGGCAACAGATATAAGAATACGTTTTGATAAATATGCGGCATTATCATTTTTATCTGTGATTTTTATGTTGTCATGATACGGTATTTCTGTTTTAGGATACTGGGGCATGCCATATAGTAGAAGTTATAATATTGTTATTTGCAATAGAATGTGACTTTAGTTTCAATAAAAAATAGTTTATTCGCACAGATATTATGTAGATTTGTGCTATTGTATTTCGATTTATTGAATAAGTTAAGTTATATTTACTTTAGATGGAAGAAAATCATGTGCACAATTCGAATCTGTTGTGAAATTATCTAGACTTCTCTCTTCAATTTGTTTCCTACTGCTTGTCAAAGGGATTTGTTCTGAAGAATATTCACCATCATACTTCCCCATATGGGTTATTTTCAACTTCAACTCTTGGCCCACTATACTCGTACAAATTTTAAGCACTAATGCCAAATTCAATAAGCAACATTTTTTTGAGCATTACTCATATATCATACTCAAGTTATGGCGGGATGAGCTCGACCCTCACCTCAGAGACTGGCCAAAAGTAGCTTTGGACCGCAAGGAGTGGAAGGTGGGAGGGGAGGCCTTTGCCCTGCAGTGGGACAGCATAGGCTGAAAATAAATAAAATAAATAATAATACTCAAGTTACCTAATTGAAGAATAATCAAGTTCCCAACGAATAGAAAACAATTAAGGTTGCCTCCAATACGTTTCAATACACATTATTTTGTATTCACAGCGCCGGCGCGCGCGCCGTGTGTCCGCATCGGTATGCTAGTGACGCGCACCACCGATTTACTACCGATATCAATTTGTAGTTACCGCACTCTATCGGAATATTAAACAGCCGAATACGTGTGTTCAAAACCTAGAATGCATTTGCGTTCCCTCCTTTCATTCAAGCGTTTTAAAGTTTGGTTGAAAACTGTTTTTAAAGATAGGAAAATCAGAAAAAGACGTTCGGTCTTGGCTTCAGGGAATCGAACCCGCGTTAGTGCAGTCGCCAGGTTTGCGATAGACCATTATCATCTTATCTTTAGTAAGATAATAATGCATTATCCCTAATGCTAAAATAAATTGATTGTTTTTAGTTGTTGATTTTTTAATATTTGGAAATTTTCTTGAAGGCTACATTGTCATGCCTCATCGGAAACACCGCCGCTGGGAGACTGTTCGAACTGAATTGAAGTCATATTGATTCCAACATAACATCTAACAACTCTTGATTCATAAACTTAACCATAAACTTGTTTAGTGAAGACGAAGATGTTTAAATTGAGGAATTTAATAAGTTATTGGCTTTATTACTATAGCGTTAATTAACTTGCAAAGCGCCTTGAAGACGTATGAATGACACGGAAGATATTTCAGATATCGCACTGAAGAGGTGATTAAATATTAAGTATTTGCTGATAAAGAACATAAATCTAGTACATTAATCACCAATTACTAAGGACTTGAGGTTATTATGAGCGGCGCCGGCGCAGTGGAGGAGGTAAGATGATGACTACTTATATTTAAATGTTTTCTTATATGAGTCCCTATGATTCATCTAAGATGCATCTCCGAATCAAAAACAAGGAGAAGTCTATAAAAACATTCCCCCTGTGAAAAAAACAAAAAAAAAGGACTGCGGGGTAAGCAGCTTAAACCTCTCTGGTAAAACCCTATGTAGCAAAAGACATCTAATCGATTGTAGGACCCGCAGACAAGAAACTGTTAGGATTTCGAGTTTGCTTTATTCAATTAGGACTGCGCTGAGTTTTCATTAAGAATTGCTTATCAAAGCATGCACAAGCGAGCCAACGATGTGGTTTAATAATTATTCAAATTAAATACATGTGATTATCAAAGTGCATTTTGTATATTACCTACTTATATGTGAGTAGGCGTTTTATTTTGGCATTGTAAAAGGTCAAGAATACAAAAAGAAATCATAGATGCAAGGACCATTTAGATAGTTATGTTAAAGACTTAGAGAACATTGGCACAGTTACTCAAACCTTGAACATCATTCACCGATTACAAAGTACTGGATGTCATGTAATAAACTAAATGCAGAACGACGAGGCGCCACCGCCTGCGAATTATCGCCGAACGATGGACGCTTTGAGACGGACCGCGGCTAGGAACGGCTAGGATGCACTAGGCGCATGAAGGTTAGACATACATAAACGGCCTATTTACGTCCCACTGCTGGGTACAGGCCTCACCTCAACCATGAGGTGGAACGAGCCAGACTCCAACAACTCCATTTCCGACCTGGCGTGTGTTGCTTTACAAGCGATCGTCGCCGATCCGCTGTCACAACTGCGCCACCGGCGCCAAGCTTACACGACAAACCTTCAAAGGCGAAGAACATAGCAAATTGGCATTTGCTAAGCCTGCTCCCGTAAGGATAGGATTTGAAATAAATGTATCTGCAAAAGAAAGCGAGTAAGAAATAGAGCTAGCAAGTTTTAGCCATTAGCAAGTTGGGTGGACGGAGGGAAAGACCTATTCTGGAGTGGAAGCCGTGAAGCAAGAGAAGAGCTACCTGTAGAGGGTGAAGGAAAGGTAGGTTTATCATATCTTATCGAAAGTCCCCTTACTCGTAAACACGACAACGGGTTGAGTTTTACGTCTTGTAAGGGCTCGATTCAAAAGGCAAAAATACAACTGAGTACAACAACGCTACAATAATACTTTTGTGAAATTCTGATTTGCATCCTGGGACAAACTGTATTGGGTTAGGCATCTTCGTTTTACCAATTGGCCAATAGTTGTGTATTTCTATTCACATTAAATAATTGCAAAGAATAGTTATTAGTACACTACAAGTGCATTGTCTAATTACGTTCCAAGTATGTCAATATTTCCAGCCATTCCTTAGGAATACACTAATTAATTTACTAAGAGTACACCTACGCGGTCGAGTTCTAAGGACCCTTTTGTGCTTGACAGTAAATATTATACACAAACAACTAATAGGAAAATTTCAAGTTTACGCAGTTAATCTGCGGTACACGGATTCGCAATATTGTATTAAATTACAAACATTCCGCTCTAACCTTTGAGAATTTCCGAGTAACAATTACTTACATGAAAGACAAAGATGTCACAGAATCTAATTGGAAGGTCTAGGAATTGTTTATTAGGTATCGTAAAGTCTAAGCCGGATTTGTCTGACTGCATGACATAGTCACAACAGATAACATCAGTTCAAGTAGTCTTCAAACGTCTCTTTTGACAAAAATCGCAAACTTCTTTAAGTTAAAATCGTTTTTACCAATATCTGCCAAAAAATAGTTAAAACTAAAAATACTGCAGCATTATTGAAAAAATGGGATAATGTTTTTCTAGGACTTCGCTATCCTGGTTCTGAATTCAATGCCCAACCAGTTCTATTTATTTTATTTAAGTATCTATATAATATTTATTGAGCTATCCCATCTAGTTTTGGACAAATGGTCTCGCTGTTGCATATATTTTAGTGACCACAGTAACTGACCTGAAACAAAGTTTGTAATTTCTTACCTACCTACTTTTAAGCCTGGTCAGTTTATGAAATATACAATTAGTCGGATTATTCATCGGAAGGTTTAGTGCTAATTAAATTAAAGCTGTTCTTTGTGTGCCCCTCGCCGACGAGCAATGATCCCAGTGCCAGTATCTCGATTGTTTTGCATATCGCGTACCGACTGCCTCTGATGCGGGCAAATTAATGATCAAATGGAATCTTCGGCTTCCGACGTCAACAAGTGGAACCAACCAGCCACAGGACCGCACCGATTAGTGCGCGAAGAGAAGAAGTCGCCATTTTTGGAAAGGGTTCGGTACATTCTACTAGGTAGAATTTTTGAGAACAGCACGGCAGAACTTGCAGATTCTGAAAAAGTACAGACCACTGTTAGGCTTCTGAGCAGAACCAAATCTACGACAAATCAGTCAGACGACATTTTTGCTGCATTTATATCTTAACACTTGTATGCATTATTGTTCTTGTTATAGCTCAATGCCTTTATTTACCAAAACGAATTTTGCCAACGGAGTTTAACTTCCATAGAATGTCTTATGAAATTGAAATGTCATGTCGACACGTATAAAACATTTATGGGACCGCTGAAAACGTCAGACAAGTAGGGAAGAGAGGGGCTTGTTGTAAAAACTTTTAAACAAATGAAATATGTGGAGATGTATTGTTTGAAACATCACTGAAATAATTTTCATAGATACTCTAATTATTCTTCTATAATATCTAATCATAAAAATATCAAAATTGTCGGTGAATTTCTCAGAATAATTTATTTACTAGAAAAAGGGACGTGTTTCAACTTACCCCGAGGTTGGGGTTTGTTGTAACATCTATTGGGGTATGTAGTAACAACTATAAACAACGAGAATTTACACCATTATTAATTTGTTTATTTAATATTTTTCTTTGTTTTTAACAAACAAGTAGGTATTGACAAAATCAATAAGACACTTACATAAAATGTTTCGAAAATTAAATAATTAACTGAGATGTACTCTTTCTATAAATAATCATCAAATTCAAAATTTAATTTGGAACAATTAATAATGTTTTGTACTGTAATATTTACTTAGGTACTTATCTAAAAATTAGGCACTTCAAAATCACAGTAAATTAAATTTTTAAACCTCCAAATTAAGTCTCGTAATTATTAACAAATTCTGCATATTATAATTAATCAGCGTTTCAATAAGCGTTTTCATTAGAGTTTAGTCTTCATCTGAGTTACAGTTAATACAAACAAAAGAAATAACGTCTCCTCTGACTCATACGCCATGAGCCCACATCTTACACACTTTGCATTCTACCCACTCACCTTCTGAATCCAAACCTTTGTACCCTTTGCTGCACACTAAGCAATACCTCTCTTAACATTCTGAATCCGAAGCTGGGGAATCCGAACTTAAGACCCTCTTCTTTACTATTTCTATTTCATCTTAAGTTTCGCTGATTTTTTACCTTTGCTTTTGCCCTTTCCTTTTTGTTTTCTTTGTCATCTTTTTTCTTATTTTTCTTCATATTTCATTCTCAAACCTTCTCTTTCTGGTGTGTCTGTCAAGACAGCGGATTTTTGCTTTCGTCTGTGACTACGTTTTCGGCTTGACATAACCAACTTTTGGACTTATTCTTCTTTCTTTTAATGAATCTGTAAAGAGATACGTGACGAAGACCGAAATTATTACTCGCCTTCCGAATACTGCACTTATTTTCTAAAACTTCAGCTGCAGCTAACTCGTATACCTCCTGACTTTGTGTTGCCCGCTCTGTCTTCCTCTTATACACTCGCATTGTAAAAAAACTGTATAAATAAAATGGTACATCAATATGGGGCAAGTTGTAACATGTTACAACTAAACCCAATGTTTTGTTACAATTTACCCCAGAGCATAGTTCTTAATATTTCGTAAGTTACTATTTTAATCAACAAAGTTATCTAAAAACTGTTACACTGCATCATGCCTAGATACATTTTGACTCCAAATAAAATAAGTAAAGCTCCAATTAGTCGATAACAATAAAGTAAACCAAAAGTTTACGATAGTGAAATAACACGTTACCTGCCGAAAAAGGACCACTGGCACAGACAAGCTTACTGCGGCACTTGACGGGATACTGACTGTGATGACGTGTCGCGGGGCGTTATGACGATAATATTTGGTCAAAGAAATGCGTCAATAAAATTTAAATTCCCAGTGAAAAGGCACTGTTACTACTTACCTCTGTTACAAGAAGCCCCTCGCTCCCCTACGCCTAATAGAACAACGGCCACAAAATAATTCAGAAATTACGTAACACTCGTTAACAGTAAAATCATTAAGTGAACCCTAAAAGTAATCTCTTCCGATTTTGAACCCTGAGACGTCGGTGAAGCGCTACGTTGACAGCACTAAGTAAAAAAATTAATTTGGCATCATAATTCAATTACTCGTCCTTGCAAACAGCCGATGTCCATCAATCACACTTTAACTGTATCAGGTTTTTTTAGTCTAGTGACTCCACGAGACCGCCTTGCGGTTAGTGTTGTGAACATTACGAGCTCGGAAGTATCAACCTACATTTTAGGACTCGATAGAATCGAGTAATCTCGATATAAATACTCGGAAAAACACTACTTTTCAATTTACAATTATACCAGACTGTCTAGTTTCCAAATAGACTCGAGGTTGCCATTCTCGTATATTTTTTTGTTCGTAAATGTATAATGTAACGGCTCGCGTTCGAGTTTGTCAGTAAGAGTAGTAGTAAGCTCAGTATTTCCAATCAACAACTTCTGTTAACAGAATAGGCCAGATAACGATAAAACTATCTAAATGTTTTTTTTTATTGTGGTCTTCAAGATGACCTGATGGGAAGCAGCCGTGAGGTCCAGATATGGGGCTGACAAGCACAGTAATGGAGAACTACTTTGCTGGTCAATCTCATTTTGAAGGCCTGCATAAATGCCTTTTCACGCCCCGCTTAAAAAACCCGGGATTATAGGAAGATGTTTCTTTCCTTTGATTTCATTTTAGCATAGGTTGACCTATCTAATAAACAATAGGGTAACTATTCAAGGTTTGTGACTTCGCTACAATCCGCACTAGGCATAGGTTTCTGCTACCTAAAACACTCTTGTAGTTAGGTTCAATTTTAAATTTTAAATAAAAAACTCGAGTCTTAAACAACACTATTTACCATCCGCAGTGTATGTCAGTGTTTTTACCTCGTTAATTGATCGCCGTAACTTAGCTGGCGTGCATTAACATACCGGCCCGATTGTACACTCGCGCGCATTGTTTGTCTAAACTGAATGTCATTAAGCATTCCCCGACTTACAGTTTCGAGTGTCCACGGTGTGCCATTGGATAAATATTGTCCAATATGTTGCCAAGTGACATTTCACCGCCCACGTCATGTTCAACGTCGACAATTTACTTTCAATGCGTTTTATGCATTAAAATTGTTTTATGAATTCATAGTTCGATTAAGATTTAATCTTGATAAGGATGAGTCCTTTGTAGACTATGTTATTAGTGTTAAAAGCATGGGACGAGTCTGGATTATGATCGTGCTTGAAGATTGGCATGTAAGAGAGTCATAAAAGTTAAATGATGGTGTAATTCTAACCAGCCGACGATTTATGTTCGCTGAAAATTTTGCTCACTCGATTAATAGGGGTTTTTTACGAGAATTACCTGATGACTTTGTCAATGTTACTTATAGCTTTATTTAAAAACCTAGGATGCATGCGATGAGGTTTTGTGAAGTTAAGTGTGGAGTCATGTTATAAACGGTACTGTTGAACCGATTTTTACCAACTTGTTTTAATTTTTAAGGTGATTTGAACACAAAAGTGATTAGATTTGTGACTGAAGGAATTGGTGGCTTACTTTTAAAAAATATATAAATATGAAGCAATTTTTTATCATTTATAACCTTTTTATTACAATTATTTCGTATAATTTTGGAATTCTATATATAAAAATGCGCGCGGTTTGCTAACGCAAGAAACATTAAATTCACATTCTTTGCCATCTCTATGAAGTACTCGTACAAATATTAAGTTAGTAAGTAGGTAGGTATATAACTTTCGCAAGTTGTGTGTCCAAAAAACTTGGTAGCAATAAAGTTTTCACAAACGATAAAAACTGAGTTGCAGGAAGATTTAATGGTTCGAACATGAGAGGCGCCGAGCCACCGCTTCAGGAATATTTACGACTATGGTACGGCTACTACTTCTAAATACTTCCCAGAATGTGCCATAAAGGTAGTCCTTCATAAAAGGGCGGAGATATTCCCATTCATAGGAATTCAAATGTGGGAACTTGGAGGATCGGTGTCAGGACTCAGGGCATGAAAAAGTAAGGCAGACGAAATGTCGGCAATTCATCTCAATGGTCAACATACCAAACTTGAACAAAACACGCATCATAAAATTGGCTTATGACTATTTCTCAGGTCTGCAAATATTTCAATAACAAGCTATTCAATCAAGAGACTACATCGAATATTAAACATTCACTACTTAGATTTTTTCATGTTTATACTCGCAGGTACATTACGTTTCGTATGTAGATACATTTTTTCTGAAAACCGTTCTTCTTTTAGCAAAGACATAATATTTTTGTCTGGAACCCGGTTGCGTTTTTATCGTTCTTGTGCGAAGCTCGTAGCACAAAAGGTGAACATAAAATAATTGAGGGAACCCAACACTAAAAGCTCGTAAAAGAGGCTAATTCATAAAAAGGTAAGTATTTAATGGTGGCCTAAATGAAGACATTAAGAATTATCTAGAACTAGTGCTACTTAAACTAAATAGCGAGGAGTTTTATGAGATGTATGGATAAGTAACACGAAACAATACAAAACGCTACATAAATAAATACGAGTGTGGTTAAGTATAAAATCTTTACAAGTTTTGACGACCGATTTGGCGTCATGGTCAAGAAGTTGGCTACTACACTAGAAGTCCCGGGTTCTATCACCGCACAGTTTAAACATTGTTGTGCAAGAAAATGTGTTTTTGTATTGGTCTGGGTGTTTCCTATCTATAATAAGTATGTATTTATAAAGGATAAAGGTATTCATGTATGTTCATCTGTTGTCTAGTATACCAAATACAAGCTTTAATTTATTTTTCTTTGAGGCTAGGCGGCGGCGCTGTGTGGAATGATGTCCAGTGATATTTTACAAACACTCAAAAAACATGCTAAAATTATGACTACCACCGGTACGGTCTTTACTCAATAAGTATATCGTTTGAAACTATAGTGGTAAGTCGCAACAAATAATTGAATTAAACCAAGTTAAAGTACTTAACGCAACACTTTACATTTATTTTCGTCTGCTTACACTTAGCTCTAGTCATGAATATCGGTGCCAGTGTCACCTAAATTCTGGTATTTAGTATTGTAATTTGTACAATTGTGAGTCTAATTAAGTATTGTAATGGTATTGCAAATAGCTTCCTAGTTCTAAGGTGTTTTGTTGACTAACACCGGTCAAATTATGTTCAACTTTAGTGTCACAATATTTGAATACAGTTGGAGCCATTTAAAGAGACGCTATTTTTGCCTTCAGAAAAAAAAGCTGTTTCTAGTCTAATTAAAAGAGATAAAGATGATGTTTCTTTAGTAATCTAGAAGTGTTATTTCTGATAATCCGAGAATACAAGTAATGACTACACTATACTCAATATAACTTATTCAGTATTTTATAAATAATGAGGGTTACGTATTAAAATACCTAAAATTGTTTTGACTATTGTCGATTCAACTACGCTCGACTCACCTAAATTCATAACGTCTAATGCTCGACTCGCCTAATGCTTAACTTAAATAATTTTATTTAAACTAAAATCGATTGCACTAACGATCTATTAATCTAATGCTTCTTTGACATAATGGATGTTTCAAACATGTATGAAATACCTAATCTACGACTCGCCTACTAATTTTCATCCTCCTCCAGCCTCGCCCCTCCGCGCCTACGCGGGCTTGAATTGCACTACAGGGGTAGGGCAGACAAGACTACGTGGAGTCGGATTTGCAGCAATCCGCTTCTGTCAATACCTTCTACCTGGGTGTGTACCTAATGTTTGTTATAACTATAAATCGTATATCACTCAGAACATATACAGTCGAATGAGATAACATCATTTGATATAATATTTCATTTCGTGTAATAAACGAATCATATAATTTCAAATTACATAATTTGAAAACGTATAACGGACAACTGATATAAAATGGTTTGATATAATAGACGTTTGCTATAAAGATTACATAGTATACTATTTAAAACAACTACCACTTATGCATTTTTTAAAATCTTATGTTTGTTTATGAATACACACATAAATAAATAGGTACACATTGTTAGAGATCATAAAAAGTGCTTGGTTCAACGCAAGCAGCAATAAATCGGGCAAGTCGTTTTTCGGGTTTAAAAAAAAAATAACCACGAAGGTTCAAGGCGGGAGCTTCGCTTCGCTTCGCTCCCGCCTTAAACCTTCTAACCTAACCTATCCGTGTCGGTTTCGCCCCGACTCTAGTATAGGACAGACAAGCATACCCATTAGTTGTTATAACAAAAACATTTATTACCCGTTAGATGAATAAAGCTTAGATGAATAAGGCTTAGATGAATAGACGTTAGGTGAGTCGAGCGTAGGCGAGTTGTCCATTAGGGATTTCGTTTATTAGTTATTATGAAATTATAAGAAATGATTAGTAGTTGTATCAAACAGTAGGCCAGTCGAGCGTAGTAGAATCGACAATAGTTGAAACAATTTTAGGTATTTTAATATGTAACCATAATGAGGTATGTTTTCTCCCACTTAACTGAAGTTAATTACATTTGGACAGCATATTTATCTCTTGAAGAAAAATATTACTACAAATCCTCTTGTATGCACCATTATGTCCTCGAAATATTTTATAGCCACTTCAAAAATGTCTTCATTATAACAAATAATTCCTTTAAGCTGGTTCGGAAGCTATAAACGCTGTCATTTCGCAAGGAGAATAAAAGAGATTTATTGGGAAAGTAAAGCTGCAATAACACCTTATTAAGTTGTATAGTGAGGTATTGTTGAACTTCGTGTTTTTATGTTAACATATTCTTGAATGATGGGTATCAAAATTATAGCATTGCATTAAGAAATAGTGTACCAAAGATCAAAATTATGATTATATTCAGTATATTAAATAAAAACAAACTGTTTTTAAACAACATAGCTGTCCAGAAGGCATGTGGATAGTGTAGTGTTCTCGTGTAACACTAACTGATGAACACTAACACTAGAACTAGGAATAATGTGGAAGTACTTTAATATCGGCTCGCTTGCTATGCACCACGTCTTCACTCCACGCCTGCCAGTGATAGACTGACTCGTGTCGTATGTCACGTGGCCCGCGCAGTGCTTAGCCGAGACGACAGATGTCAATGTCAATGTCATGTCAATAGTAGTTTAGTAGAATACTACATCTCTCCCTTGTTTTATTTTTATTTAACTTCTGCTATAGTTGTTTCAAATTGTTTCTAGTTTTATGAATATTATTATTCAGTTCGATGAAAACAATTTCTCCAACCTGTGTTTTATTTAAGTGTCTCATTCTTACATTGTAATCTAACTAACGAGTTTTTTACTTTTGTATGAATTTACATTATCATTTACTTTTGTTTCAAATCATCCAATTAAATTTGCTCCTTGGTTTATTTATACCTCTTCCTCCTCAACCTCACTTACATTTTATATTCTGTTAAACTAGCCTTAGCGTTATCAACCACTTGTCACTTATACTACGCTACTTTCTCTTTTTTTTTTTGTAATCTCCATTAAATCCATTGTTTCGAGATCCTTGGGTTACAGTATAAGTAGGGCTGTTCTGTGCGATTTTGTCGCTCCACTTCACCATTCTGTTGCGGTAAGTGAGGTACAGCACTGAAAATACAGCATTATTTCCTGTTCTGCACAAACTGTTCTGTTCTGACTCTGTTCTTAGAAAAATTTAAATAAGTCGCACTTAGTATAGCATTTGTTGTTCACTTCGAGCGTCCTTGTTAACCAACCACTACACACACTTGCACTCAATAACAAATTTTTCACTAGCAACCATTTTTTATAATTAATTTAACTAAATTACCTACTCAATTTTTGCATGTTATTATTATAAGTAGCATTATATGTTTCAGTAATTGGCTCATGTTCAAATACCTTGTTCTCTATGCACAAATATACTGTTGATACACTGTTTAAATAAATAAAATAACCTTAGTTCTTCTCTGTGTTGTCCCATTTATCGCTGTACAGTCCCGCTTTAACTTCTTGTGTTTCCGAGTCCTGCGTAATTGCACTAGTTTTTCCTTCAAAGGTAGTGCAATGGGTCTAGTTTGTTCAACAATATGATGGCCGTATCTAATTATTATTATAACGCCGGTCGGGACTCTGATCGTCTGCATAGTCTTAACGTATTTGACTTCGAACTTATACGACAGCATTCTCAGCACTCTTCGTTCAATAGAGGCGCAAGGCTTGCACTTGGGACCAAAAGTGATTTTCTAAGGGCCTATGGTCCCTTACTAGGTATCAGTTTTCCAGATAAGAACATATTATTGAAATGTTCTGCTCCCCAGACCAAAGCTCATGTTTAATTACCAAAACCGACTATGCGAAGTCCTTTGTCATCGATCTGAACAAGTGCAGCTCCTAAGGCACCCGGACTAGTAACAATTGATCCATTATGGCCAATAGATGATTTTCCCACTTGATGGCTAAATTAGCCCGTCTCATATCTATCGCACACAAGCGAACGCGCCGGTTTTTTTTTTGTATCCTTAACCTCCTAAAAACATCTTTTAAAAGTAGTTCCTCAATTACTGTTATTTCTTATACTTTCACATCTAGTGTATTCGTATTCTTCTGTGTGGCTGACTCACTGCTGGAACTAGATTCACCATTGGTTTTTTTTTTTTTTTTTACAAAGTCACCTCTGAACCCTGGAAAAGCCTGATACTCCAAAGGCCTTACATTAACATCGATCTTATGTAGCCTAATAATAATGCTGTTGCACACCCTAGTAAGTCGCGAGGACCGCCTTTGGTGACGTAAAATTCAGAATTTTCGATCCGTTTTCACTTTCAAGTTGCTCTGAGAAAATCTGAGTAGTTTTAAGGTAAGGTATTCACTTCCATATGGCAGGAACCTTTTCTGAAGATTGGAATGTAGATGTGTAACAGTTGCATTATTCCATATCATTCCAACACAGTTTGTTCTTTGCTGGACAGTTCACGATTATTATTTCATCCGCGATATCCCGCATCCACTTTCCATCCAACATTTTCCTTTCTCCAATCGAACAGCTACCGTGCTCGTTTCACCCTCACATTCGACACACTATTTGGGCAATAATCTGTTGTAGACACTAAAACTTAATATTGTTTTTTTTTTTGACGTGATAACGTCCTTAAAATCGTTTTAGTCGGGTGACATGTTCAGAAACTTGTGTCACACCAAAACCTCACGAGCGCGATCGCAGGTATAACGAGAGAGAGACGGACCGATCTCCCGTCTCATCTCGAGCGCTGCCAGTCATTCCGTGAAATGCCGTTATCACGTAAACATCTCGATCGTAAACCTACTTTACAAACAACAGTTTTTTTTTTTTTTTCGCAATCTAATGCCAACCGTAGAGACTCCTTCTCGGTACGGTCCCCATTATACTTTAATGCAATTGAATGCAGAACATAACATTACGCAATTTAATGCATTTTAATCTTCTGCGCATCTTCTGCGCATGGGTTACCTTCCAACAATTTAATGTATGGATGGGTTACCTCATTGCAATTCAATGCCTCTAACCACTTCTTATACACAAGCCAACGCAATTGAATGCCTATCGCAATTTAATGCCTCTCGCAATTTAATGCCACTCGCAATTTAATGCCACCATCATCGCAATTTAATGCCACAGGTATCGCAATTTAATGCCACCATCATCGCAATTTAATGCCACAGTTATCGCAATTTAATGCCACTGTCATCGCAATTTAATGCCACGGTTATCGCAATTTAATGCCACCATCATCGCAATTTAATGCCACAGTTATCGCAATTTAATGCCACTGTCATCGCAATTTAATGCCACAGTTATCGCAATTTAATGCCACTGTCATCGCAATTTAATGCCACTGTCATCGCAATTTAATGCCAGTATCATCGCAATTTAATGCCACTATCATCGCAATTTAATGCCGCTGTAACCGCAATTCAATGCCGCTGTAACCGCCATTCAATGCCACTGTAACAAAAATGTAATGCCACTATTATTGCAATTTAATGCTACCTGGTTTTGCAATTAAATGCCGCCATATTTATCACAATTAGCTTGTGCAATCTGTATTTGGATTTAACGTCACAAGGTTCGTACCGTCATATATATTGCATATAGCAAAACACCCGGACGGAATGATTTAAATTATGACACTACTCAACAAAATACTGTGGTGTCAAACATAGTCACCTTTTATGTTTAGTTTTTTCCCAAAACTCAGGTTATTACAATCAAAACAAGGTAATGATCATACCTATCATTCCCTCTTTTGCGTCGGACAACCTTATTAAGGTCGACGCCATAAAATTAAGTTTTATACGAATAGTCCAATAAGTTTTTTATTAAATGCAAGTAAATCATTATTAATTTCAAAAAGAATAGAATTTGTACGCTTCAGAAAATAGCCTATGAAGTTGAAATTGAAATGAATTCAATAGAATAAGAACACCAGAACCAGTCCAGTTAGGATATAATAACAGCCGCTTAGATAAAATTATAGAATATATGTAGGTTGTTTACGAGTCAGACGCACGCGCAGCCTTTGAACGAGTAAAACTTTAGTTGAATATAGTTCCGAATCATTCGATGCATCACATTGTAATAGTTAGGTATACAAGTAACTATCTTAGAGATTCGTTTATAATACCGCCGACCTGGAAAATGCTATAAGTGTATGGTGAAGGTATATTAAATTCTTAAGTGAATTCACTAAATATTACAATGTAGTCTCCTACTCCAATCACGGTCTTTAGTTGAGCTTACATCATCAACATCTAGACTCAATACAATTATTTGTTTTCCCCAGCGAAAACCAGTGCTGCAATGGGAATTGAACCCATGACCACCCTTTTTCAATTTGCGCTCAAAAGACCATTGCAACTCAAATATAATATTATAACCTGAATTAACATTTCACATCTGCTTTACCTAGTTATGGTACAAAGTAGGTACCTGACGTTTGCTATAATCGTTGTTCAAATGCAAATACATTATTTCTTGGGTTACAGCCTAAATCGTAGGAGATGTAATCGACCGGACCCTTAGGGAAGATTATTCGTCCCTTGGCTTCACCTTGAAGGTTCAGGGTTTTCTCCCTAATTTCTACAAAAATAATCTTGGACATTTTGCCTAGCTCTCATCACTCAAACGATCACATTCGCATTAATATTGAGCTCCACTAAACGTAAGAATACAATCTCACTTCGAAGTGAAGTGAGATGCCACTGCAGAATGTCTGCCCCATATAGCGTAGGTAACATTGCTAAAAGATACGCTAAGTTACGATACAATTAGTACCTACTATTCAAAAGCCTATCATTTATTAAGTGTAAAAATTAAACAACAATACTTACTCTCATCAGTTCTCTTAGAGCGTTCTCTCACCACCCACCCTGAAGTGGTGGTCAGTAAAGCTCTGCTATTTTAGAAGACAACACAACCTTTCTTCTGTAGAGAAATACCCACCATGTAACAACATACTCGGAATAAACAATTCAACATATGTATTTCGGCTAAACTATAACGATTCTTAATAATTTAGTTATTATTTTATTTTCAATAGTTCATGTTTTTTTTTTTTTTATATAATTTAATTCATTGTAAAATAACCAGCTGTCCCAACAGGCGTGGTTCTGTTGTCAAACATATAGTGTTTGACCGGTAGAAACGGTTACTAAGAGAAAACCAAAATGTGTTCTACCATCCATTTCTAAGCATTTCTTTACTACCACAGTGCAGTCACGAATCTGACGTTCTTCAGCCATTTAACTCGTCGTAGTAACGATTACATAGAACATCTCGTGATTCTCGTGGTACAAGGGAAAATGCAAGGCACCAATCCACGTAGTAGACCGCTGATGAGGTGGACAGATCAGTATGTACTTGTATATTATTGTTCATTTGTGTATTTCAAACTTAAATTAGTGCTTACCTTTATGTCTTTTATTTCTTATTTATGTAGACAATTTCCAATCCAATTAGAATATTAATTGTGCACTTGCACAATCCATTCTATCATATTTCCTTCGCCTGTAGGTTGTCTAGAAGAGACTGCCTCCAGCGACAAGACCTAAATTGTACATTCACGTGGACATATTGTATCACTTACCAATGTGTCAATTTAGTATGCAACGAAGCGTCTATCCATCTATCTATGATACATACATACCTGATACATAATGATGACCTCGACCACTCTGGCAAGAGCTGTGTAGCCACTAAGAAGCATTTATTCCTGTTCACTCACTTCTTATCCTAACCTCCGCAAACATTTCAAAACCAAAATGAGCTAAGCCCTACACAGACCAATGAATTATTATTTTATGTTAAGAGATAACGAATAACGATTATTGTTAAATCAATGCAACAATACCGTGTTGTTGCATAATCTCTACAAGGCATACTAATAAACTAATAGGTTCTGCCTACATATTAATAAAACATTTATAAAACCACTGTGGTTTCTTATTCAATCTCGTATTTTTAAATAACCTAATAGGAGTATGAGAATAGGACGTTTGTTAATATTTTTGCAATTTTAATCTCTTTTTTTAAAGTACAAGCTAAGGTAGTCAATAAATATAATGGGGAGAAGTTGTTATTTACGCCTCAACCGAGCATTTGCACGAATTGTTGTTTTTGTTCCCCTACCTTCAGGAATTGAAAGGATAGCTAATACAACGTGCATTTGACCTGTACCGTACACTGTGTGTGTACGCGTGGACTTCTGCATATGAATGTTACGTTTAAAATTTACTCCACCTGACACTGGAATTTATCTAGCAGGTATCACGCCCGCAATTGGTTTAAAATACAGTACAAGTTGTATGTTTTATCATAGTTTTGTGTTTCTCATTACAAGTCTTCTCCTCCTTGTTTTAAACTACAAAAATATATCATGCTTTTTACTTACAGATATCCTTTTTACCTCGTCGCCAAAATGTAGTGTTCTCGTGTAACACTAACTGATGAACACTAACACTAGAACTAGGAATAATGTGGAAGTACTTTAATATCGGCTCGCTTGCTATGCACCACGTCTTCACTCCACGCCTGCCAGTGATAGACTGACTCGTGTCGTATGTCACGTGGCCCGCGCAGTGCTTAGCCGAGACGACAGATGTCAATGTCAATGTCATGTCAATAGTAGTTTAGTAGAATACTACAGATAGCTTTCTAGTTAGTAGTTATTGCAGCCTAAGGACACCTTTAACAGCAGAGGTAGAGATCGTCTTAGCTGAAATGACGCGCCACACCACGCGTAGATGCCTACGCATGCAAGCAAGCACTCCTGTATGTGTAAATGCGGTGGAGGGGCGCGTCATTTCAGCTTAGGCGATCTCTACCATTCGCGCTTTCGACCCTGTAAAATTTTCCTATGGGTAACTTTAGTAGGGTCAGCTAGTTGAGAATGGTGAACCAAACCCATTGAGCTCAAGATACTAACGCACAATGTGATCTTGATACTCGTACCTTTCTTAGGCGGAACACAAACTTTTTTGCAACTAACTGCTTGATTGATAATGTTAGGAATTTGTTACTTTAACGTTTAATAGGTACATCACCTTAAAAATAACTCTCGTATGAAGTTATACGAACTTTATACTATTTTTTATGCCTAATCAATCATACACTTAATTCCGCCGATCCTTGCAGTGTCATAAGCCGTCAATTTCCATATAATTTTCTAACGGAAAACATTAGAGAATTGGAAACTCGACGCTTGCTCATTATACCAAACTGCTGTTGGGCCCACTTAATTAATTATGCACTTTATTGTAACTCGTGTTCTAGTGATGTAACGATGAATGTCCGGAATATTCATTTACAAAGTGATTATCGATAGATTACTTACCGATTATTCCTTCATGGTCATAGGTTAATACAAAAGGTGTTGGTAGATACAAATTGGAGCTCTATGTTTCACCTATTATGGTAATTACATGAAGTTTGTAGATCCTGAACTAAGTTTACCTACTGCTCTATACCTTGTTTACATTAATATACCTATGTCTATAACTATTATTTATTATTATTGTTTATTACCTATTTTTTATTTTACCTATATCCTGATGAATATGATTATTTATAGTATCATCTGAAATCATTTGATGGGTGCAGTGTATTCCAATGCTTTGCACTTTACTTCAGCGGTCTTTCACGGCACTCAATTCCTCAACAAGCCTTCTGTGGAATGAGTTTGTGTGACGATGACAAAACTAAGTGGTTCCATATTATGGTCATTTGAATTTATTTAATGACCACTAAGGTGTATTTTGATTTTATTATTACAAAAATAAGTATTTTAATAAAAATCGGTCATGCTTTTAGTTGAACAGGTCGCAATACCCGCAAGGAAACTTCTATTCTTATTAGTAACATCACTAGCATTCTCGTGATATGTGACAACCCGTCAATATACTCGCTAGTGGTTTCACTGGTGGAAATTCAGTGATTTGTGATGTGAATCCACCAATCGGCGGGGAGTCTTGACTACAACTTCATAAAAACGAATAAAAGTGTCAAAATTATAAGAAAGACTAGCAGCCGACCGCGACTTCGTCCGCGTGGACTTTTCTGTTGAAATTTTCCTGAATTTTCTTTGCCATAAACCTCACGGAGCCCAAGACCTTTCCAACGAATGTAAAACCGTGGAAATCGGTTCGTGCGTTCTGGAGTTATAGCGTCAGGAAGGAAAACCCGACTTATTTTTATATAGTAGATTTATTTTACATACCAAACAATAATACTTGTACTTGAAAAACTTTGAATGAATCAGTTAAGTACTCGTAAGTAAGACATCTGCATGCTTTAGTCAAAATCGTTCAGTTTATAAAAACGCAATATGCCAAGCGCACATTCACCTCATTTAAGTGCATACCAAAAGAGCGGGAAGTAACAAAATTCAATAACAAAAGTAATTATGCTTGATATTGGCGCATCTGCTAACAAAAACAGTTACTATAAACAATACGTAAGTGGCGTTGTCTGTCTGTCAAATCGTGACCATCGGCGATGGGTCGATCAGTCGCGGCATAGGGTTAGGGTCAGCTTACACTAAGATGCGACTTAACGTGAAAAAGAAAAAAGGCATACTAGTTACCGATCTTTTGATAAGATAAGATATTTATTCATAATATTCTTTACATGTCAAGGAGGCGAGTATTTAATAAATTATCATTACAAATTCACTACAATGATCAATTCATTCATTCATACAATACAAATTGATTACAAATGTCATTAAATCGAATGTAAATATGTCATGATATCGAAGTATCGTAAATCGTTTGGTGTTAAAACAATTATAATTGACTTAGATTTTAGAGCATTCGAAGCGCCATGTTATATTGTAGCCTTGTATACCCTTCTCCATAGCACGTTGGGTGACCTTGAGTTTTCTGTTGACGCCAATGGTTGACCGTGTACTCTCTATAAAAAAACTCACAATAAGGTATCTAAAAGTGAGTTATTTTCTCTTTATTTATTAGTAAGTAAAGCTTTTCATTACTGATAATATAATGAGTATCGCCCATTTCCCCCGCCCAACACATAAACCTATAGATTCTATTATATTTTACCCTTATTTTTGACATTATTGTTGTCAAGTGGTAGCAAGAAAATTATGTATATGCCTATAATATCTTGAATCATATTGAATATTATAATCCATTATTTCCATCCATTATCCATTTTTCTTTTCCATATTTTATTTTTGCGTTGCTACCTCACGAGAAGCGCGCATCTTCGCATCTCCGCGTCTTGTCTCACTGTGCGCCGACCCGTTTCATAATCATTTGCTTGACGCACGATCATTACAACAGATTGATTTCGATATTGATTGTTCACTTCCGCATTTTTCAAGATCACTCAAGTTGTTGTATTAGCGCTTTGTTTAGACAATTTGTATCGTTTTGTTGTTGTTGCTGCGGATGAGCGATGGATTGACAGCTTAACTGGTTTATTGAAGTTTATATTGCTTGAGATAGTTTCTACCACGCCATAAGTAGGTATTTTATACGACTGTAAGTAAGTATACTGGTTAGTCCTGCATTGAAGGAGCTGTTAGGATTAATTTCAACCACCAACCAACCAATACATTCAATGAGAGAATGTCAAACTTAAAAATATTATCCATCTCACGTTTATTTATTCTTAGATTTTGCAATGCCTAAATGGGTAACATGTTGTACTGGAACTGTATTGTTGTCATCTTATTTACTTTCATGAATGCAATGAACAATTTGGATTCGAATTTATTTAAATTCAGATTTGTTTCATCTATTTATTTGTTGAGTTTCCCTTACTTAACGATGAATCCATTAAAATTAAAGGTAGAACAAACAAACAAATCATTTATGCGCCAAGAAAATATATTATAGAAATATTACGTGTTCAACAATGATAGATTTATTCAACGAAATTGTTAAATAACCCCAGCAAACAATTCTTGTGTATTAAAAACAAAAGCGAAATACACAGAGTCGCCAACACCGTTCCGCGAGATTGTTTGCAGGTTACTTGATAGAATATTCAACCGTTGCAATTACGGGTTACGGGGCTCTACAATATTAGAAGCAATAAGGCGAGAACCTGCATTGTATATTAATTCGATTGCACATCCCTTTAGTGTTATAGAATGTGGCGCATTGAAAGAAAGCTATTTTCAAGTGCTTTTATTTAGTCAAAGCTTCTGGTATTATTAAAACAAAACTTTGACCTTTGTTGTTATCGCTGTACTGTTAGCAGTTCAAGATACGGTTAATGACTTCCTAATCTTGCTTGTTGGCTTGTTTAATTTGCCAAATTTTAAAAAAAAACTGTTCAAATAATAGTAAAAAAATTTTTTTTTTCATTCTTTCTTATCTCTTTTGGTGCTATGGTCTGCTAAGTCGCTTTTTAAAAAGGTTGTTGTTTGAAAAATAAAAAGCTTTTCATAACCACGTTGTGATCTACAACTACCCAAAATAAAGTTTTATTAAACAAATTCACAACGTAACTATAATTGCCTGTGAAATCCCCAATAATTTACGTACCAAACACAACTGTGAACTTGTGATAGTAAATCGACTTTATTGCACCTAACACCTTAGACAATTGGTCCGTTAGAAATAATTTATTAAGAATTTGCAAATAATTACGGCCATACTTCTCCATTACGACCAACATTTGTTAACCCGCCAACCGCGCGGAGAGGTAATCTGATTTTAATGTTAGCATTTTAAATATAAACTATCTAGAGAAATTATAAAATAATTGCAGTTTGTGAGTTTGCTTAGTTTAGTCGTTGAATAAAGATTAACTAAACAATAAAAGAGGTTTGCAATGAGGTTGATTGTTTTAATTCCTAATGCAAACAGAATCGATAAGAATTTTGTCGTTTATCGGCCCTTACTATTGGGGTTCCGAAACGGATGAACCTGTTCTGTTTGTTTCTATTCGATCGGGTTTCTGGGTGAAAAAGTTACAGGAAAATCACTGATCAAAAAAAATGATGACCCTTTTTGGATACGTTCTTTATGTTCATAATTTGAAAATAACGAATTTATAGAATAATATCGTAGAAATCTTTACATTCATGTAACCAAATTTCTAATTTGTTGCCTAACTTCATTCGTCATAATTCTTTATTGAAGTTCACATGCCTACAGATCTTAAACATCAAAGAACACATTTTTAAAAACTGTTGCAGTAAATTAAAAAGCTTAATAGTTTCACTATTTACCCAGATAATTAAAGTTCAGTTACAAAACACTGCACGACTAAATCACACAGGGCCGGCAGGGGGCGTGTTATCAATTTGCCACCGACTCCTTGGTATTAATCCTCCATGTTACTTCAACCTTAATTGAACCTAGTACCATCGGCAATACCATGGTCTATAAAAATAATTCACATTGCTTTTTTAGTTTACTGTTCGTCTTTTAAAAACCTTTTTACTAGTTGACTTCGTAAAAGTTGTTCAAATGTGCACGTCCTTGACTTTTCTACGTTAAAAAGTGTTAGACATTTCTTCTTAAGCACTATCAATCGCATAATATTCACTGCTGGAAACAGGTCTCGTCCATGATATTACAATAAAGACGAAGATAGGTTATGTCAGTACCAACGCGAAGTCAAAAATTGACCCGTACTTAGCGTACGTAAAATTGGCGTACGTGCCTATAGTTTGACCGTGTGTACAAGATAGCATGATTATTTACTAGAGCATAAATGAGACAGATACATGTTGCACAGTGTTGTCTCAATCAGTCAATGATTTGCTCAGGTGGTCTAAAGTCCTGATTTCGGGTGCCGCTTTTTTAGCACAAGTAACCTATCTACGTCTTTTTATTACAATATCATTGGGTCTCGTCTATAAACCACCACATCCACCAAAATCCTGCAACCTTTTTCAATCGTTCTGTTATACATTTTAATAGACTATGAAAGCATGAATGAGCAAAGAAGAAGTGCAGAATGTTAGGATCGTAGCAAGTGGACAATTTGTGATGTAGTGAGATTAATATGGCACTATTTGATTACGTGAAATTCACGAAAACTGAATGCTAACTATTAAATTGAAAGACTAAAGAAGAGCGAAATGAAGATTATTCTTCCGCTGACCATACAAAGCTGCCTGTGTTAAAGACATTCTTGAGCTCAAAAAACTACTTTCAATATTTAAACAATTCCCTCATAGTCATCTTTTATGTCACCGTTGTGTACATGTTTAATAATAAGGAAAACATTTAATTATTAAGGTCGAAAGTATTAATTGCTCAATGCAAACACACACGCCATCGATGCTAATTAATTTACAAAAGAAAAATCACTTTGCTTTGGTAATTTACACTCATGACTACATTTAAGAGTTTTGTATGTCGCAAAATCAGATAAAGGATTATGACCGAGTGATAAAATCATTTCGTTTCAAAGTCAGCGGCTGACTATGAAGTCAGAAATAAGTCAAGTTACCAGTAAAGTTGAGGTAGCTAGTTAACATCACTCCCGCTCCGCCTGAAAATGTAAGTAAAATTCAACAGCGAAGCGGTGCAAGTGAATCGTGTTTTTAGAATATTCATAGGTATTTTTCTATTCAAATAGTTCACACTATAAAATGACCCTTTTTTCGTTTCTTCTAGGATACAGTCATTTTAATTACAGTCAACTTGAAACATAACAAACAACAAGGATAATAGATACTCGTAACCCAAATCGATATAATACATTCGCCCAGCCACTTTGCAAAAGCTCTGATTTCGTAATTCCATTGCAACATCCATAAAAATACCTTCCCGTTGTAAAGTTTTTACAAGCTCACCATTACTGTTTTAATTGAGGGCTTCGAAAACATAAACCCAGTATTTTATTATCATTGAAAGCGACACTTTTGATCACCGAAGACAAGTCGATTACAAATTGACCGATACTAATTATGCTCTCGGAGTAAAAATGAGTATTCAAACAGACTCGGTATTAAAAAGTTCAAATCATTTTATGACAGTATTTATGCAAACTTGGTCTAACTACACTGTCGTAAAGAAAGTGGGCCAATTTTATTATGTTTTTTTGGAGGGCTCTCACCTCATTTTAACAAAACCGGCCAAGTGTGTATCGCGCCACACGCGATGCGGACTTAATTAATATTATATTTTACCTTTTCGTCAGTATTTTTGCTAAAAAAAACAACAGAGATTAAGCAGGACCTTTCAATTTCGAGTGGGGACTTTTAAACAGATGTAGTAGTTTGCCTATCATATTTAGCGGAAGCTGATAAGTATTCAAGGAATTATCCGTAATTTTATTACATCTAATTATGTTCTTACTATAAGTTTTAACTTCGATTTTCAAAATTATGGTGATGAAACTCGTTAAAGATTATTAGCCACAAGATCACTTTACAATAAGCATTATTGTCTAGTACCTACGTTAAGTGACGTTTTTCTTGGTGTGCGATAAATAATATTTCTCTTATCATTTTATCTCAGTACAAAGTTAATTTGCAAACCTATACGCCATATCCCACGCTTATCACATCACAGGCTCAAGTTTCTTCGCTAATTAGCAACTAGTCTTACTAGTTAAGATAAGATTTTTCATATCTGAGCTCATTTACATTTATTGAAGCTGTACAATCGTTTTACAAGAGAACAAGCAAGTACATGTCTGGTCTGATGGCAGATAGCTTAATGCAGGTAGATAAGGGGAGTATCTTGTTTTAGTTTTTTATGTTCTGCTGTAAGGAAACAGCTTTTTAATAAAGATGTCTGCATTTTACGTAGGAAATAATGTAGAGCTGTGATTCATTACTTAGTATGTAGGTAAATGGATTACGTTTCAGTTATTCGATAACCTTTTGCAATTTTTATCCTTGTAATATAATATTTGTGTTCGTGAACAAGTACATGTTCCTACAAATAGGACTACGCGACTGCCAATGTAACTTTTAGGCCTGCTCAAATTAGGGGAAACTATTTACAAAACATATAGGCCGTCGGAATAAACGCCAAATTGACTGAACTAAACTCACATAGAAGCCAAAAGATCTTTTAATGCGATAAGCATAGTTTAGATCGAGAGTCTAGATATGAGGAGCATGCTAGATCCTCAGCAACCAGGTCAGGGTTCCTCAGAAACAGTTCAAGCGCCATCGGAAAACGTTTACCATTCGTATGGTAATCGGTTATATGGGGAAATTAATTATGCAACATTGGAATTTAATGAACAATCTAGCTAGTCAAATAAACGCAGGTCAGGTGTGAGAACGGAATGTTAATAACCAACGGGACCCAAGTTTGTGGAGACTAAGAAATAAGTTGCAAGCTTGACAAGACAGTTAATAGACCAAATTAACTATTTAATGGGGCAAACTTTAACCAAGGGTATATCTTAGCTACCGAAATTGTAACACCCTCTAAATCAGTGGATAAATTGATGACTATTATAAACTCAGTGATTCAATCATTTTTTATGATGCAATGGTATCAGATAGACCCACAACTGTTTTTGTGGCTGCAAGGTATACTGTTCAGCTTGAATAAGAGAAAAATAAGACATGTATATTAGCGATTGTAAACTACTAAAATTCGAGGAACATACATTCAGTTGCATCTGGGTTTGAGGAATCTAAAGCAAGATTCTTGGACTTTTTGGACCACGCTGTATAACAGCGCAACAAATATCTACGTGATGGAATTTTACTCCAAATAAATAATCACTTACTAGTTTAAGAGCAGTAAAAATAATATGATGCTATTTTCATAAAACTGTTGTTATGGCATTATTATCTTTCGATGTTTGTACATACTAATCTAACTCGCGACCACTGGTTTAATAGCTCACTTCTGAACCATTACACCAAATCGGTCGTCAAAAGAGTATCAAATTAGAACAGTCATATTATAAAAGGTTTCTCCGTTAGGTACTTCTCTGAACGCAAAACAGAACCAAGAAAGAAAGCGAAAAGCGCTCTCCAATATATCACTCGAAGATTCAACATCAAATTGGTAGTTTCAACGGTCAATGGTAGTTCCAACGGTCAAAGACAGATGGCTCCTGCTTGCATTATAACAAGGTGACTAGAGCGATTCATCAAGTGGTTGTCAATTATTATTCTAGTGGCAAACGTGGTCATCTCGAGTGTTAGTTTAATTAGAATTTATTTGACACACTCGAGCCGGAGCACAGTTACAATTATAAAGGTTTTGAATGTGGAACAGTGGCTTCGAAATGTCACTGTCAGGGACTGTGAACGCGGTCTAATTTGCTGGGTTCGGAAATGTTGGAACATCCTATATGTACAACTACTCAACTTCGATACAGGGTGTCTTTTTCTCTGAGTCGAGCTAGAATTTTATAACGAAAACCAAATTTAAACAAAATGCCTATGTTTGCCGAACATTTTTTTGGGGTGTTTTGGAAAAGACGTGGATTAACTTTAGCTAACTCAATCTGGCAAATAGTTTGGCCCACAATTCAAGCTTAGCCGGAGCACTTACTTCTTTTTTATAAAACAACTGGCGGCTCAATACTCCCGGATAACGGCAGTAAGCTCGCCCCTTACCACGTTGGGTTCAATTCACTCGGCGAACTGTGGGTTTAGAATACTCCGTACTACTAATTTGAAGCCATATCGTGTATAATGTTAAAAAATAAAATATTAAAAGTTGTCCGTGGATTTTTACAAAGTTACCAAGGTTGTGCAATGAGAGTCAGTAAAGACGAACATAATGGAATTTTAAGTATAGATTAAAATATAGATTTAATAATCTTTCGTAATCTAGCGTCACACAATGATTGTCTCGATTATCGTTAATCTACAATTGCCGATTTTGATATCGATATCGAGATGTTTTTTAGTTTGTTTTTCCTTGTTCGTCAAAGCAATGTGACAATGAGAGCGTAGTGGTCCAGTGGTAAAACAATCTATAGGATTGTCCCGTGTTCAAGGATGGCCGGAACTCCTTCTTTTTGGTAATTATACAAGTTGGTAGTTAGCCCTACCAACTTCCGGTGATGGAAAACACCGATAGCGAACCCAAGCAACCCTAGATAAGAAGCTTACGACATTTACCCCGGTTGAAGAAACTTGGCGAAATGTGGGCTTCTGGATGTTCCATTCATAATGAAGGCATCATTGTGCTTTTAACTAACTTATTTAGGATAAAGTCGTAATCCCACGTATGTGTGTATGTTATTCAAAGCAAATGTTTCTCCTAATCACAAGAGGGTTAGGAGCGGGTGCGCTTGCGCAACTGGTCGTTAGATTACTTTCGATTCTTATCGATAGTGTCACCTTTATCATTGATTGATTAGCTTTAGAAAATTCCAAATGAAAGTTGAATGTTGATTTTAATTGAAGGAATAGTTTTACTAAATTAGACTATACCAGTGTCAGATAATTAGCGTTTCTTCACTTTAAGATGATGCAGAAATAAACTTTTACAATGTTGAGAAATTGTAGGAAAAGTAGACGTATTTGTAAGGTATCTAAAAGAACAGTTTTTTCAGTACCAATTGCTCAATAAAAAGTTATTGAAAGAATCGGCTGCGAGCGCCTTCATCCGTGTCGACTTTAGTTCTCCACTCCTTTTAGTCTTAACTTAGGCTATCGTTAAAAATACTTTAATATTTCTTAATTTGAACAAGTAGTTCCTATTTCTCAAATTAAATGCGTATTCAAACAAACAAATAATTAAGCTTTATATTTTAGGAAAAGTAGATAGGTATCTTTACAACAAAATTCACATTAAGTTTGTACAACTAATTTTATAATTATGTTTACTTATTCAGCCACAACACGAAGTACTCTATATTTTCTATCCGAGCTTCTGACATTTTCATAATTGAGCCAAAGTAATATCACAGCGTTTCATCACGCGCAGACGCATATAACCATATCTTCAAGCTGGTTAATAAGCAAAATAAGCATTTTATGGTTACCGATATTTATAGGCGTAAAATGGTCTTTCGGATTGTTCATTTAAATTAAACACAGTGTAATTATAATGTTCCCACTTGGAAGCTATTTTCTTGTCGTTCACTGTAGTATTTAAATGTCGACTTGGAATTTTGAGAGTTTAAGTTGATTGGGACAGAAATATAGAGAAATAGTGGTTGTCTTTTGTTTTTAAGAGCATCATGAGTCATGAAAGTGTGGTCCTGATCTTGACAATTACTTTCCGGTGATGGTGATCTCTTTTTACGTTGTGTTTCCATTTGCCCAGCGAAATAGTAGATTCGGAATGTTTCATTTACAATGAGACACTGGAAATTTATGCGGTAGGCCCAAGCTCACATAAGGTACCGTTAGGATATTAATATTTGAATATGTTATGACACCTTTCTTAGTATTATTTGTATGGACCAATATCCACTACTACACCAACAGGTAAGATTTATAAATAATAGAATTAGTAAACGTAGCCGAACGACCACCTAAAAAGAAGCCTAATTATTTAGTAAGATAACACGTTAGAAAGTTTAATGAGACATTCATGAGCTGTAAAAAATGACGACCAAATTAATAAGCTTCGTCTCAATTAATAACTTCAAGTTTCTAACGGTACCTAATACACATCTAATGGTTACAAAAAAGGACCGTTCTTTAACGCAATGGTTTCGTTAAAAAGATGTTACATAAGGGACGACTTTAGTCGTCAAGCAAAGTTAAAAAATGTTTTTTTGGACAATGATGTTACACTATGTGATCATGTCGCTATTTTAACCAAAATATTGTCTGCAAATTATTCACAAAAAAATTTAAATTTTTTTTCTAAACTATTTTTCTCTTTTTGACATGACACCTCCAACCTTACACCAAATTATTTTTTACTGACACAACATTCAGTAACTTGCTTGGCAGATAACGGTTAAAAAACTAAGCTAGTATTATATTTCAAAAATATTTATGTTCCGATCTACGCGCTTATTGGTATTAATACTTTACCAATAAGCGCGTAAAAAAAATATAGAATCTTTACGTGTAAACTGTCTTTTCGGAACAAAGTATCCTGTATCAATGAGGCTTTGCTGGCCGATATTAATTCTCAAGCTGTCATGGTTCACCAAGGCAACGCGCTCTATGTTGATAAAACTTAAGGATACGGTATTTTGGTGAGTAGTTTTGTGTACGCTCATAGCTCTACATTTTGGTTTAAAAACATCAAATTTTGAGGGACTTGGAAAATAAACAACTTGTTCAGTAGACAATTGATAACTACATAATTCTGGACATCACGGCTGCTTCCCAAGAGGTGCACTCCACCTGATGAACAACTTAAGGTAAACCAAATAAAAATGTAATTAAAAATCGTTGCCTTTTCAGTAGTAGAGCATTCTTGCTAATCCTTAATAATCACCTGTGCTTATGAAAGCAACGATTTTTAATTACATTTTTATTTGGTTTACCTCAAGTTGTTCTCATCAGGTGGAGTGCACCTCTTGGGAAGCAGCCGTGATGTCCAGAATTATGTAGTTAAGTTATATGAGTATAACAATCATCACAAAAAAGAGAAAAAAAATAAAAAGAAATCAATTAAAAAATCGAATATTTCCTATCTCCGTGACATCGGTCCAGTCCATTTGTCGCGTCATCAAAATCCTTTTTGTAATCGTTTCATAATTGTCCGTATTTTGGTATTAGTCCATCGTGTCACTCGAACGTGCGCCCACGCACAGATTAAATTATAATACACGTATTTTGAGGCATTCAATGATTTTAGATATGAGATATCCGTTATCTCATCTGATGAAAGACTGATGAGGATGTCAATTAGACTAATTTAATTTTATGCTGATACCTGAAGTCCAGCTTAAAGAATATAAGTCCCATTTCCTAATTTGGCTCCTAGGCCAACTACATTTGGTTGAAAAACCGAATGCCGCATCAAAATACTAGTTTAATTAAAATATGGTACACAACTGCTAGGTGGATGAAGGCCGCATGCAACGGACCACTCTGGAAATCAATGGGCGAGGAAATGTTCAGCAGTGGACTTCTTGCGGCTGCTACTACTGATATGACACTAAAGTAACGGGGTAGGCATGCAAGATCAAATCGTAACTGTTCTGGTGACTGCTGATGTCATCCTATATAGTTTTGGTACTTCTACATGTTAGTTTTTTTTTCATTGTATTTCAGTTCTGTTATTTTATTTGTAAGATAAAAAATGTCTTTGAATCCAAATCTCCTGTCAGAGAATTTACCACGCCCTTGTGAATAAAAACTGAAAGTGATTTATTAAATATTAGACATCGGAACGTTAAAGGATGTTAACATCACGCGTATAAAACCGACGAAAGAGTAAATTTTCTGACATGAGAATTCGAGTAACATATCAGAATGGGATAACAGAATTTGCTCTACTGATGTTTAAAAGGTGAGCAGAACATGTAAAGCCATAGACCATTTTATAAAAAACGGCTAAGATCCAATGATCTGAACCAATGTTCCGTCACCAAAATTAAAAGCACTTAAAGCGAGTGTACGTCGTCTAAGGCAAGCTTACAAGAGCCGACGACACGTCGAGTAGATCAAAACCATTTTACGATTATTAAACCCCCGATTGACAAGCGGGAAGGCATTCCTGTCGTTCCCATATTTTTATTGCGTGTAAACCCGTCGGCGCTTTTTTATTCATCTCTTAAGCGACATAAATTCTAATACAAAGTCCATTTGTGTATCTCGGACGTCTTAAAAGGTATGGGGATAATCGTTTTTCTGCTTTTTACAAGGAACTCATTTCAATTATCGGTCGATTCGGTGGGTAGAACGCGACGCGGCACGCGGCGTGCGCGGGCGCCCTGCGGAGTGCAGAGCGTCATTTTTAATTTTTCGAATTCGTCAGATGTTAATTTAATTATAGTTTCTTTTTTAACTTTTATTGTGTCTCACGCAGCTGCCGTGTCCTGCGATCGTAACGTACGTGAATAACGGTCGGAGTGTCTACCGTTTAGCACGTAATGCGCTGTATTTGGTTTTTAATTAATCGCGTCCTTATTCATTGCTTTTATGACTGTCTTACGGTGAAAGTACTTATGATATTATTTTCGTCATAAAAAATCATTAAGTTTTTAATGAGCATTGTGAATCAAAAATGTTGTTCACATACTTACATTAAAATTTTAAAAAAATAGTCTACACTTGTATAAGAATTTCGTCATGAAAAATTTCATGTCGTTCAAAAGTTAAAGATAGCAAAGAAGAAGACTTAAAATGGCGTAGGAATGAAAAATCTAGAGTTCTACTAACTCAAATGTTCAATTGAACTGAGGGACGGGAAGAATATGTAATCTTATTCCGAAAAACCAAATAACAATTTATGGCATATTTGTCAAGTATTTACCTATTACCTACGAAAGTAATTTTATTATTTCTATCCCTCCTTCATTTCTGTAATGGTTGCATTAGAAATCCATAATTATATTCCATCCAAATGGAACCTATAGTTTTAGTGTATTAAAAGGTACACATGCTGAGTTTCCCATATGTCCGACACATAACTATGCTGATATGCTTCTAAAAGCTAATTAGATATCTTGTTTATATAAAAATTTAGGTGCTTGTAGTCTCTTTTTATGACCGTAAAACTAACGTAGTTAAACTCGAAAACGGTAATAATATTCTAATACTAATGTTTTGAATTAATTTGTGGCGCATACGTTTATTATGTTAAGGGGTAATATACTTAGTTTTAAAGGTAAACATTGAGTTTCTAAGTGTCCCATTGAGCAAGACTGGTTACTCAATGGAAAAGTTAGTGAGTACGTAGTATAACTTTTTTGTTCTGAAAATCTGATGAATATAGCAGGAACATAAGAAAAATTTGCATGGTTTTAGTTTACAAAATTATTCCGAACGTCAAATTATTTATGTTAGTTTGATAACTTGTTAAAAATTTTCATGACGGAACTATTCAATCAAACATAGAAAATAATATGTGGTGTGAATGATTCTACATGTCACTTTTTTTCATGACTAGCTTCCTTCCTGTGTCGGTTGCCAGTCAGTTGCCGATCCAATATTACCCCTAATATTTATTATCCCTATAATTCTAATTACCTCTTGTAAAAATTAATATTTTCCACCTTCAGATCTTTAAAAGGTACGTCGACGTATTTTCTCAATGTACCGTATATAGTACATCCTCGAACCTTCCCAAAACTGCCTGTAAACTTATTATGGCTAATTGATTTACAACATTATAATTACACCTTTCAATTCTAATAAATATCGCCCTAAGCACGGCTTTCCTCAGATCTAACCATGCACTGACGTGGCTAATAACGCGTTGCCCTACCGATTAGTAATTTATTCATTCTATTCACCGCATTCTTTACGCCCCAAATAAAATTCAGCTAAGTGTGAGAAGAAACCCTTTAAACGGTTCTGTATGTGGAACACAGGAACCCGGAAATCTATACAAGGATATAAATATTCAACTATTGTCAGTGACAGAATTGCACGTGGACATGGTGACATTGATGTTTTTGTGGGATGTGATTAAAAGGTGATGATTAAGTATTATCAAAAGTATTTCATTTTCATGACATGATGAAGAATACAAATTACTTCAAGGAATTGTTAAAAACAACAACAAGTTCTAAATTTAAACCTTCCTGATAAAATAGGCAGTTAGTAATTCAACATTTAGTTGCGCTTACATGAAAAAGTGACTTGCAAACTGTGTTTTTCACGGAATGAAAAAAACCCAAAGTTGGTCAATTTTAGGATTAAAAAAAAAGAAGTTCAGTTGTCTATTTCTTCAATGTTTTAGATAGTATCGACAGTGGCACCAAAATAACAAATTGAAACTATTTGCTTGGTTGATTCGTTGTTTCGTTTCGATACGGAACCCTAAAGTTACCAGCCTTATTAAAAAAGATTAAAAAGGATGTACGCCCTCAATCGATCACACTTTTTATTGATTCAACAAGACCTCTATTGTGAGTTTTATCAATAAAATAGTAAACAACGGTATAAAAACTATGATGATGCAACGATTAAATAAATTTAAACCTTGAATACTTCATAAATAAAATTCACGCTTGTGAAACTACACTTTGTCAATAATTTTCTTAAGTCAGCTTGAAAAAAATCCTTTATATCAGACGAAATTATCCTTGATATTTGAGGTAGCAAAAACAATCTTACATGTTACCTACATTGTTTACCGTAAAAAAGGTAAAAAGAAAGGTAATTAAAATATTTAACGCTGAATATATTTCATGGGTAATCGACTACATTGATGGGGACTGTAATAAGACATCAACAGGCCGCGGTAAAAACTCCAGCCCCCGACTTAATGTAATACCTATTTATTAAAAACACTTGCCGCATAAAAAACAAGTGCAGTCAGCGCATGGTGCAATGGATAAGGGAAAACGTTTTATTTTAATTTGATCTTCTTTCCATGAATGGTCATCGCACCAATGGGTAACAATTGAGACTATAAAATGGAAAATCAATATACTTGGCATCAGCTATTTTGAAATGTTATTGTGTTTATAATTCTCTCTCGTTCTCTCTCTCACGCACTGATAAACGCCAGGCTGCTTCTTAAACTTTAAAGAACGCTATGAAAAGGAATATTAGAATTCGAACCAGAAGACGTTTGAAAATTAAACTTACCCAAAAAACTACTCAAGTATTTGCTATGTTAATGACATTAAGCTATGACTCATGTTAAAAATGGTTCCAAACTACAAAAAGTCAGCAAAATGTGTATGTGTAAATCTAAAGGGCGCAAGAACCGCGTTACCAAATAATTGAATTTTGTTTTTAAAGTAGATGGTGTTTGTATTATACCCGTATTTTATTCATTCCACTGGCTTGTTACACGTTAAAAACTGTGGCGCATCCGCTGAACGAGTTTTTTCCTAAAATTGAAAGAATATTACCCAATCTTTCCAAAACGCGGTTCTAAATCGCTTCCATAGACTTCCGCTTGACACGACTTTTTGGGACCGCAAGTATAGTAGATTAATTATCTGCAAATGCTTTTTTTCCAAAAGAGACTAGTTTTTATTTAACCTTGTCAAATGAAATAAAACCTAAGTTTTAAAATGTATACTTTACAATAACAATACTCCTGCTCACATTTTCCGCTTCATCTTGTATCTAGCAGCAAACGTTAAATACTAACCCACAATTACGCATATTGGACGACCAGATCAAAAGCGCCGCCGCTATTATGACGCGTACACCAAATTAAAACGAACAGTTTAATTTCGCTATTAACGTTGCATTAAGGAAAGTGTTATCGTGAGATATGAAAGAGATAAGGGCACTGAGACCTCAAAAGACTTCAGAAATTAAGTCGTCTTGACTGCTCAGACGTACCATCAATCTCCATATTGGAGTAATTGCCAAATAAAGAAAGCAAATTCAATTATAACTCACAATAGGATAAAACAGGGTGCGTCTTTTGTAAAGATAGTATAATATGAAAGATAACATTTTATTATGTCACGCAATCAAATTTAGAAATAAAAAACTATATATTATTTATGACAGACTTCACTGTTTAAAGGACTTCACTGGATCAAGTATTTCATTAAATAAAATACTGTTTTGAATAGATGACTCCATTGAATAAAATGGTCAATTGAATGACACTACTTAAATAGAACAATAGAACAAAATTGAATAAAAGACTTGGAAGAAACTGAGATAAAATGTTGAATTACTTAGTTATATCACACTGCAATTATAATTCGCTCAAACTAAAATAACTCCTACAGAACTTACTTAACTCTCTCTCACAATCTCCAAAGAACATTCAAGAAACTCATCTTGTAAGACGTTGATACGAATAAGGAATTATCCACACACTTCCAAATCCCTGTAACTTCTAACTTCTATTTAATTCAAAACATAGAAGCCATTTCATTACCAGAATCTGTTTGGCAAGTAGAAACTTCTGAAAGGCAATGCACTCTAGTGTGGGGTCGAATTTAGAGCCAATGACCTATGGAGGGTTGCTCTTACACTGTTTGTATGGATGTGACCCAGTTTACTAGTTCGCAATTATAAACAACATAGGTATGGACAAGTGTTTCGAATTCTATGATGTAAGTATTACGACGGTACGATCAACGGCACATCAGGCTACCTATTTCCGGTCAGTCCTCCATTCAATCATTTATTGCAAAGAAATGTCATCCAGCTAGAGATCGCGACTATACCTATACTAATCTTTTAAATCTTTAATAATTGCGTTGCTTTTCTAATTTGTCTCAAATATTTTAGACTAATCTGTAAAGTCACATGATTTTGTATCTCACTATGCATAAGATTGTGGCCAGCATACACCAAAAGCCTGCAACCTAAACTTCCCTGATTTTGCAAAAAAGGTCGCCGTTCCGGGACATAGAGCTCTAGGAGTCTCAATATTTAAAATACAAAGAAATTAAACAGAGTTCGTTTTACAAATGATTAATAAGCTTTTACCATGAATTAACATTGGATCCTTTTATACCTAAACAAAGTACGTACAAAGATAGATGCACAGATAACAGCTTCCTCCCATACAAAGGCGAGTATAATAAACGGTAACCCTCGAAATTCCGCTTCCCTCTCAATCATGTGGATGGGACCACCTGACCTGAGGAAGTTTTTGATGTAGCACAAGTACACGTTCTGTAAGGACATAAGGGTTTTTATTTAAATCCTTTTTGCTGTAGTTAAAAAGCTCATATTGACCATGATAAAATAACAAAAACTTAAAAACATAGGTTACTAATTATTTTTGACCGGCAGGCAAATTGGTCTATATGGTGAAACAATCACGCCTTTTTATACTGATTCTAGCCGAAAGTGTGGAGACTGACTTACATACAGTTTTAATTTGTAATTAAATCTCATTTTAGAATCAGTATAAAAACGGGTGATTGTTTTTATTTACATTCATTATCAACGGCCTCTGCGTCTTTTTCAGACGATTTTGAAGTGTAGATGAAGGACATTTCCATTGAATAATTAAAAAAATATTGACTCAACTTTAATCTTTTTGTATGAATGATTTAAGCCAATTAATTGTATATTTTCACTGTTTCATATAGTTAAGCTTAGCCGGAAAAATATTTGAAAAGCTTTTATAAACTCATATAATTGTGAATAAATACATCCGCTAGCGACTATATTCCAAGAGACAAGCGGACTATTGCCGTCATTGTAAACAGAACCGTCAGAAGCCCGCACTTCATGAAGCAAATTCGAGCGAGCCTACCACCGTTATCCGGGTCGCTTGGGTATTATTTCGGTATTTTTCAGGACCAAAGCAGGTGTTAACGCGCTCTTTCTTTCGAATAATTGTAAAAAATAACCCTGACTAAAAAATGCCCAATAATAAATGTCCAGTGGAGAGAAATCATCAGCCAAGTCACCCAAATAAGTTTAGGCGCAAGAATATCCCACATGAGCATCACCTCGTACACCATCTCTTGAGATGCTAATTAATTTATTGCCACGCACACCCAGAGGCTGCCCAGGATGTTTATTGTTTGTCGTCAGCTTCCGGAGAAACGTCACGCTCCGTGGGGTCACCGTGGACGCGATTGCGAGCTAGGAAGGCGTTTTGAAACATTTTACTTTGTAATTGTTTGGAACGTGGACTGTTGAGAAAATATTGGCGGTGGCGAATAATGTGACAGTCTTGTTTTCGCAATGTGTCCTGCCTACAGCGCCAAGGGTTAAGGGTAGAAAGCCCACCTAGGAAACAAATATTTGAGTATGTTTGGCAGTCTTACTGCCGCACTTAGATTCACCTGTTACAGAAAATGTTTCTGAACTTCCTGTTAAAATTCGACATTCTGAAAAGTTCTTTGTATAATTCATTAGAAAATAATTTTCCCCATTAGCTATTTTCAGACTAATAGTAAACTTGAACCGTTTACAAATATTACTAAATATATTATAATAATGTAAAGTCTAAAACTATGCTGTTAAAATTAACAAATACCATTCAATTTATTTGATATCAATCAAAACAATATACGAATAAAGTATACACAATTTTTATGAGACCACCAAGAACGGAAACCATTCAGAAAGTCGTTAACATCTCATAATTTTAGATAACACAATTGCCGATAACAATTACAACCTAAACTTCGCCTATTTATCAATGTTATAAAAGTCTCTCCAGCAATGTATCAGAAAAACGGCTCCAGTTAGAAAAACACAAATGCGCCCACGCAGGGCCGAGCAGCTTTCCAACGCAATTGTGTGCACTCACGGTACTCGAACAGTGATGTAATGGTCTAGAGTTTTGTAAAACCGGGTTAAATCGGTTGGACAATTTTGTAAACCGGATTCCAACCCGAACCGTAAAAACATAGCAAACGCGGTTTGAACGAGTTCGCTGACGATCCCACGGGATGGAATGAAAAATCCAATCCAAGGTCTGCGCTCCGTTTACGAGCGGTTTTTTTTTAAATAAAGAGCTAATTTATAGATAATAAGTTCATCACTTACTTACGTGGTCGATGTTGGTACATGACTGCCCAGCAAGTGCCTTTTGACTATGTCCTTGAAAAGAACCAATTTATAGTATTTTTGGGAAGGTGATACGAGTTTCACTCAGTAGCACCATGAACGAAATTATTATAATTCAAATGTACCACTAATATGGGATAAGAATACACACCTTGTCCAGAAACTCAAATATGCAGATAAAGAAAGATCCTGTGCCTTGTTTTCTTATTCTTGATTTCTAATGTGGTCATTTAAGACAGACCGGTATTTAAGAAGATGGCAACCGATGAAATTCGGTTCAGACACAGCTCAGTGTGAGATTTGAAAAGTCAAGTCGTTACATCACTAGTCTTACCTGTCGCGATGTCGGGACGAGCAACAAAGAACTGGCGCGGAGCTTCAGTTATTTATGCGTGTGCGCACTGTGCAGTCGCATTTGTTAGTGCAGAGAGCCACAGGTCAAGTAGATACACTGTGGTGTTACCTCCTCACTGTCCTTTGCCTATAGAAGGCCAGGGAGGATAGGCACTCGCCGCAGTACAGTTATATAGTAAAAAACAAATTCTTGAAACTTGCTAGATTGTTTCATTGATAGTTATTACATTACAAACAATAAGGACTGAATCAAAAATGAAAGTTTTGCAGACATGCAGACCGAAATTCAAATTTGAACTCGAAAGTACAGTCAGAAATGTTCGTGTACAGTAAGCTTCTACGGAGTTTTCAGCCATCGTGGAGGTTGTAACGTCCACGAGACTGGAAGTAAACGGCATCGTTACAACACTTTGACCATTCCTATGACGACCGTCTTGGTGTAATTGTTCAGAAGTCGGCTACTACACCAAGGGTCGCGGGTTCGATCCCCGCACAGTACAAACATTTGTGTGCATGAACATGTCTGTTTGTATTGGTCTGGGTGTTTCCTATGTATATTAAGTATGTATTTACAAAAGAAAAAGTATTTAAGTATGTTTATCCGTTGTCTAGTATCCATAATAACGGACTATAATTAGCCTACTTGGGACTAGATGGCGCTGTGTGGAATAATGTCCAAGGATATTTATTTATTTATTTATTTATGCCTTAAAATATGAATGTACTAAGGGAAAAATTTAACGCTACGCTACGTTACGCTTGCTGTGCGGCTTACTCTTGAAGATCCACTCCCAAGTTTATCAATGTCGCAAGTATTAAACGTGCTAGTAACGTTAAGCATCTCTGAATGACGTATTACGACAAATTAAGGCTTAACAATCTCACTTAGTAATACAAATGTATTTTAATAATTGTTTTGACACCAAAGACATGACAAATATACATACGATTTACAACGTGTTTATGAGAGACGTAGGCTCCAGCAGACTGTTAACAAATATAAGCAAAAAACCTCTAATTCATGCTTGCTCTGTTTGAACATGACCCAAGATTGTACTAGTATAAAAACGTGTCTAACTCAATAATGAAGACATTATTTTGAGCCCGCCCACGCCACCTATTAGAGAAACAAATCATAATTAAATACATTACCGGTGTATAATTAGATTTCCATTATGAATTTCAATGGGGCCCAAACGGCTACGACTGGTAGCACAGTTACTTCGCACATCTATGATGTTAATGCTATATTCGTTTCCATTGTTCAGTTGGGTACGATATTATTTTATTTAAACTTTCTATTGCACTAAAATGGAAAATAACATACCCTCACGACCATATCCCTAATGGGTTAGTCAAAGACACACTGATTGTTGCCGTCATGGTGAACGGAACATTCAGAAGCCCACATTTCGCCGAGGGAATTTGAACCCAACGTGGCAAGGGGCGAGCTTGCTGCCGTTATCCTGGTTGCTTGAGTTTTATATCGGTGTTTTCCATCACCGGAGAGTTAGCCGCTAATTGTACAATAAACACAAAGTAGGTGTATTCCGGCCAGATTTGATCTCAGGACCATCGGGTTCCGAGTCAGAGTGTATAACCACTGGGACACGACGCTCTCTCAAAATGGAAAATACAGGTTTAATAATCGTACTTGCCAAATGTGGCTTGGGGATCACAGTCCAGAGTATACTACCAAAATCGAGGGATAAGTGTATATTTTAGTAGCGTCAATATTGGATGGCTTTGTACTTTGAAAGGCATACTATGCTGTTGGTCAAGTTGATATTTTAAAATGGGAATGTTAAAACATCGTTAGAAAGCTTTTAAATGTAGGCAGCAGTGCCTAACTTGTTAATACTCACATTTACACTACATACAATAAGAAAACTCGACTCACGATGTACAGATTAGAAAATATAAAAATTCACAATTAACTGAATCTTTAAACGTTAGTATCATTACGATATACAGGAATGAATACAGAGATAGATATATATATTCTATGCGATCAGAGAAGTACCACAATTTCATTGTATTTCCTGAAGTAATTTCTCAGCTTTAATTTGCTACGTTAACCGATCAATTTCCATGGAAACAAACCGTCAAAACGCTATACAGAACTCGTACCGTATTCGTCTTTGATCACAATCAGTTAAGAAAACTAATCCGCCATTAGTATTGGAGGGTCATCGTGACACTTACTCAAAGGTAAGGTGGAGTGCTTGACATTGGGGCGTCTCTTTGAATCCCAAGTGGGTATTAACCTTTAATTAGTAGCAAGGAGCCACTTGGGTGTGACTCGATTTGGGTGTCAAAGACCCGAAATACTAAACTGTTGATGTTGATTTTCGAAAATTACATTTGTATGTCGCTTCATACGTTATACTGCACCAATTTCCTCACTTTATTTAAATAGGAAAATAAGTTCACAGTTTATTAACTTGCAGACGAACGATGTCTTATTCTGCCATAAGAATAAGTCACTAAACAAGTCGTCTGCAAAAGACGCAAAAACCGTTGGTGATAAGTAGAATTGATTTTACTATTTTCATATAATTTCATATCATTGTCATCTTAAGAAAAACTGACCTTGTTTAAAGAAAGAAAGAAAGAAAGAAAAAACATTTATTGATTCTGAACATCGCAACAGATAAAAACTTACAGAACAAGGGGGTTAGGAAAAAACAAAAAAAATAAAATAAAACAAACAATACAAAAACAAAGAATTAATTATTTCCACCAGGCAGCAGTGTCACGATGTCCAAAATTAAATGGACCCCACTCAGCTAATGCCTGGACCTGAGGTTTACAGAGTACCAGAGGTGGTATGGGTATTTTTGTGGTCACTGGCTCAATGGTTTTACATTGCTTAAGACTAATAAGTTCCCTTGTTATGCATTAAATGTCAAGAATGGAAATAGCATCGTCAAGTTAGACACATCTAGTATCCTCATAACATTCGCATTCGGTATACTGCGTGGATTTCATGCCTTTCCCATGATAATTAGGAAAGCAGAAACGTTGTAATAGGCTCTACAAATTACGAAACTAGTGAGTGTGAAACTGTCTAAATGCTAATCTGACGAAAGGTGAGTTTGGCCAAGAGTGAGTCAGAGGTGCGAAACTTAACAATGAGTTACAAAAACACCTCAAACGAAGGCCTGGATTTATTTTTCAATGTTCGCCAATCCACTGCTGGCCACTCCCAAGGTGTGCCACAAGTCTCGGTCGTGAGCCTTCTGCGTCCAGTCCTATCCCGCCAGGTTTAAGGTCGTCGGGCCATGAGGCCAATCGGCAGTCTTCAGTCATCAATGAGTCGTCTGCTCCAACGGCCATCGGCAAATTGACAACCATGAAGCGCCCACTGACACTTCAGCTCGCCGCTTCGGTGAACTGTGTCGGCACCTCCAGTTCATCTGCCATATATTTTATGAAGAGAGCGGAGTGTTGCTATGGAACACGCTAAGCTAACATGAACTCGTGGACTAAACCCTCAGTTTGTGACTGCTGTCCACGTTTCGACACCTACGTCAAGACTGATATGTCACATTGGTCGTAGACTTTGGTCTACAAACATTGCGGCGTATGTGACGTGGAGATCTGACAAAGGTTATCACTTTGTTCAATTTATTAGCCACTGCTACTGTAAAGTAGGCGTATCCTAAATTTTTTTGACGATAATTGTAAGTTATTGTTTTTTAATCATACGGGTATGACGCAAATCACATTTTCCTTAAGCAATAAGTTCTTTCAAAACTCGTTATAGTGATATGCTTTTAACCTACATTCATTTTACCGATATTCGTTTTTGTCATTTTGACGGAAAGTTTTATCGTATTTTGATCGAAACATTAGTACTTCAGGGTCAAAAATTTTGTTATGAATGCCAATGTATGCACACTTGCGACAAAAGACAAAAAACGATCGTCAGTGGCTCGTCTAGACGCGTCGTAATGTTGGTAACTCGAGCCGGCCGCAGTTTGAACAATGCTGCCCACGTCAGCAGTCGATGGTTTCTCAACGCAATCAAATGAAAGAAACCTTTGAAACTAAACTAGAGGTAAGTATATTACTAGTTTAACCTTTTGTTATGCGTTTAAAATTGGACTCTGTACCCAATGTTGCACGCATTATGAATGAAACCAAGATGGCATAATTTTAATGCGTATTTCACATGATCTGATAAGTAAATTCCGTTCTCATGTGCTGTGATTTTAGCCAAAATCTAAAACAGGGTCTCATAGGTGTTTAGTTATGTGCGAATAAGATTTTTTGTCTAAAACCAGCAACATAAATCATCATTAATCATTAAAAATGATTAGCTGTTCATCGACACGAGCTACTTAGCCCAGGCAGCCTAATCACTCCCAAACACTCCTAATGGGAATGCTGTCTTAAATTGTTAATTAACAACTAATACATTAGTATAGCCCTTGTTAACTAGGTAACATGTTTCATAATGTAACGGTCGAGAGCGATAGGGGGTGCCAGTGTAGTGGGTTCAATAGCCCTCAACGTTTTTAATCTTGCAACTTAGTTGAAGCCTCAAGTGCTGACTAGTTGCCAAGTATGGTTGCCTATATTGTTACCAATATCACATTCATCAATAACTTCAATAAACTGAGACTTTCAAGGCTTACCCCGGGACCCCCGTATTAGTGCGTTGCGTTACGACGACGCTGCGAAATAACAACTGTGTCGTTATTCATATATTTTTATGCCAAAGTTGAAAACTAAAACGTCTTTCCTTCTTCTAGACCTTCACTACATAGTATAAAACAAAGTCGCTTTCTCTGTTCCTATATCCCTATGAATACTTAAATCTTTAAATCTATGCAACGGATTTTAATGCAGTTTTTTTAATAGCTAGAGTGATTAAAGAGAAAGGTTTATGTGTATAATAACATCCTAATGCACCCGTGCGAAGCCGGGGCGGGTCGCTAGGAAATTATATTCTCAAAATTTTGATTACTCCTACCCAACTTCGGAAATGTTCGTAAGAAGGTAGAAAAAAAATGCAAGGTACCTACCTAAACATTTATCTAACTTCAGATCTGAATGATGTGATAACATGGCTACTGTTCGCAGTTTTCATTACCTATGCATCGCCCCAGACAGTATTGTTATTAATATTGCTAACCCATTGTCTCCCAATTTGGATTAAGTTGAATAATTTTAGTGGGCGGAAAGAATCGGTCAAGGGTATATTTCGTCTATATTGTTTCTTCTAACCTTTCCATATACCAGAGGTCAATTAGGTAAAAGCTCTAACCATGTTTTGACTTTTTGGTAAAGTTCATATTTGGCTAGTGATAATCGACATGTCAATTGATACATCCCATTTAGGTTTTTTATAGACCAGTAATTATTATGAAAAAACTTAACCTTTAATTTGCTTTAACGCAATATTAACTTGATATTGATTTCATTCAGAAAACCAAAAAACATGGTGCACCCATTTAATAATTATGTTTCTTTCATGACATCCGACCAACCAAGTAATTCCCCTCAAAGATATTTCATTTATTTTAACCAAATCACCTATTTAACATTAAATAATGTGACATTCCAACCAAGTTAGCACATTGTCGTGATTTTTCTGACAAACATTATGACACAAATATTTCGTATTGTTGCCAAATCTTTAGCATTATAATATTCACCAAAATATTGAGTTGAATCACATGAGAAACGGTAAGTTTAGTTATTGCAATAGTTTAGACAATTTTAAACGGTACTCTACCTTTCAAAATGTCGCAGTGAAATTGAAATTGCTAATCCTATTCATTCTTTGAAACAACAGAGTAATACCTACTTGTTGAACGAAATGCTATATTTCCATTAGTAAAACGTTTAACTTGACTTAAGTTGATGCAAAAATCCACGAAAAATTATGAAGTTACTTTTTAAAATCAGGAAAAAAAAACTCATTTACTGGCAAATATATTTTTTCTACCACTTTTCTGATCTTCAATAAAACTCTATTTTGAAAAGGTATTTGCTGATTTAATAGAGTTTTATTATAAAACAGATTAGATTCAGCTAGACTTATTAGGTCAATAGGAAGACCGCCGCGACTGAGTCAACGAACTATTATCTCAAGTTATCTTCAAGCACTTACTCTAATCTGCTAAAGAAGATTTGTACATTCGTACCCAAGGCCCACACAGATATTTATCGCGTCGCTTATTTATACTAATATTTACGATCATTAAACCACTTTTCGAGTGGTTGCTAAAAATATTATTTTGAAATGCGCGCTTTTATAGCTGCTAAATGAAATATCTGAAGTCAATTCTTTATCAAGTTTAGCAATGACATGTTAGCACTTAGAAAACTTACGGGGTTTGATGGATTCGTAAAATAAAATGAGATGGTATTATGGTTTTAATAACACATAGCGACCATTTAGGGCTTTTTGTCTAGAATAAACCTAGAAAAATGGGCCAAAATCGTCATTTGATGGCAACCTGACGACGGATATCGTTAAAGAAATAGGCCGCAAAAATGATGGCGAGAAGATTTAGATAGGAGTGAAAAAACTTACGTTCCAGATAGAGATCGCTGGAGGGATGTAATATAGAAGGCCTTTGCCGAGATACTAAAGTAACTATGGCAATATTTGGTATTTAGTTTCGTGTAAGAAAAATGTAAGAGGAACAATACGATATTAAAAAACCGCTTACCTTAGAAAATATTCAAAACATTTCATGAAGTCCTAAAAATAGTAGGCAACTTCCACGCAGAGCCAGGGCGGGACGTTTGTTATTAACAAAATGACGCATGTATAATGATTATAATAGGCAAGTGGCATGCGCCGTCAAAATTCTCATTCGTACAAAGGTAGAAACAGGTAATGAAAACCATGAAAAGTCGTAAATCGGACATAACTAGCCACTCCCGAGGCCCGTCGGAAGAATTTAACGGAACGTATAGACACGTTTTATGTCCTTTACATTGATGAGCATGAAGAGGTCGTAGGGCCTGTTCAAGTGAACACATAAGGTTCTGGCCACATGGGAATTTCATTTCAAAAAGTAAGTGTAACAAAATTAAATTTTATTTAAATTAAATGGTTTTGAATTTTCATCTTTGCCTATAGAATTCCAATGAAAGTATGGACCACAGTCCTGATATACTTCAATAGTGAACTTATTATGACCGCTCAAACTACAATCACTCTTACTATGAACAATTCTTGTTTTAAGGCTTAGTAACAGTTTCTTCCTTTTTAGAAAACATTATACGATAATAACCGCTAACTATCATGAAAAGAGTATTTTACGGCGGTACAATATAAAAATTTAAAAAAATTAAAATTGGAAAATGCATGCCTTATCCATGATTTTATTTTCAAATCTTAGGAATAGTGAAAACAGATGACTCTAAGACCGTTACAGCAGTTTTATACTTTTTGTTTTATTACTTACTTATTACAAAAGTACGTTGACGTCCTCTCACGGTAATTCCAAATCAGACTACACCTTAACATGTGGCATAAATAGGTAATACGTCGAGAACCTCAGCACTAACCAGCTTGATATAGTAACTGGGAGTTTCATTAGTGTATCCAGTACCTATGTACAATCCTCTTGAGTAAGTTATGTCAGCATAAACTGTAGAAGCCAGTATCAAATTAGAATTCCTAATTAATAAGGCAGCAAAACATATGCAAGGTTGTTCTGTTCATTAAAACCCTATAATTTTATGTTTTTCTTACTTTATTTTTTAGTGCCTTGATGACAACCAACTGATACCTATAATTGTCAATTATGTAACACTAGTTTTCAAATTATAAAAACTTCAAAAATATCCTTATTGCCCTGGTGAATTTAGAATTGCCTTGCTGTATTGAACGATGTATCCTATCCACAAACTCACACATCTTTGATTTTCGGTGTTAAGTTTTTTTTGGTATAAATTAGTGACGGAAATAAGGCTTAGAATCTAACTAATTGATTCAATTGCTTAGTGTCTGCTACTGAACTAGGATTTATATGCCGCATTTTAGCATACAGCAACTCTCACCTCGGTGCATAACATCAATATTTTTTTTGAACTAAATTATTACGTCCAATTTCATACACTAAAGAGAAAGGGGAAGAGTTATGTATATGATAATTCAGTTCGTAGTTTGTGAATATAACATGATAAACCGTATAAGAAACTACTTAGTTGTAAATAGAATTACAACTTCCAGGGTTAGAAGACATTGTAGTAACAGCTTATCTAATCAATGATACCAACAAGCAACACTCTACTGATTAAGTACTATGTATTTACAGTTTAGGTCCTTATGACTTTATTACCCAAAATTCCAGAATGCTCTAGATTGCAAACCTACACCTTTATCTTTAGAATATGCAAATTTAAATTTCTGAAGAATCAAAATAGACCCTTTCGGTTAGATACTTGATTTGTCATTTTACAAACATTCAGTTTGTATGTTACTACAGACATATAGACTAGAGACCAAAAAAATAAAATTACTGTTACACATATAACTATTTACTTTTCATAAAAGATATTCACTGTTGGAAAAAAACAAATATTATGCTACAGAGCCAGAGTCGTATTATCTTTGTAGCATCACTCAAATCATAAACAAGTGAATGACTTTTGGAAACCTGTATAATTTTAAGTTTTGCTTTTTTCGATTTTTTAGTTAAATTTTAGATAATATTTGCAGACTCTCAAAAGCCACTTGGTTCCAAAGTTGACTAAAACGCCGAATGATTGAAAGAAATGATACTTGTACTCACGTGTATACAGTTAGTAGCATCCAGCACCTCAGTCGCGCGCCGGGAAGCCACGTGACGTAGCGACCAGTCAGCGCACAGTCGATCCAAGAGGCAATATACACCATACCACCGCAGTGGCGCGTGCGCAACGGCACTTGATCCCTGCTCTACTGCTGTATTGGTAACTTACTATTGCTATTAACTTGACTAGTTTCGTTTCAGAGTTTTAATTTTGTATTTTTTGTAGGCCAAATTCTTAAGCCGATTCTAAATTATGACATCTACTTATCTAAGCACCGGCTGTCGTCAGCCGAGCTGAAGCTAATGTCCTTTGGTGCGAAAGAGATGACTGAAGTAACTCTACTAAGAGCACACCCCAGCATCTTTGTTTTATAGCCGTTTTAAAAAACAAGAGCTTATCTTTAAAAGTTACGAATTAACAGTTTTCTAAGGGAGAGGTCGACGAACACTTTATTTCCATATTGTTCCTGCAACAAAAGAAATACAAATTTAATCAATATCGCTTTTACTTTAATCGATATACAAACAACGCAACTAAAAGTCGGCAAGAAATCTTAGAAGCCACCCAAAATCGGTGAAGCGAAGGTTTTTAAGGTAAAGTCATAAATAAATCACACCTCTACGCAGACCCGAGGCCCTTTTGTTTAAACGCTACCAAGACATACAAAAACTTTTATTTTTCTCAAAGTTGAAATCGAAAAAATCACGCCGCCCGAGGATTGTGCAAGATCACAACAGAAAAATCATTAAACAATACCCGTGCCAAGAATTGAGGTGTTTATTATATCGTCCACGTACGTCCGAGCCGTTCTGCAAAAAACAGGAATCCAGGTAAACTGTTTTTTTTGCAGTTGCAAGAACTTATTATGCGGGATTTATGTCACTTTTTGTTGCGTCCAAGCTAATTATTGTTATCTCCTTTCTGCTTGACCATCGCCTTTTCTATGGAGCAATAATAGGCCACTAATTCTCGTGACACCTTCGGAGTTAAAGCGTCAATCCTCAACGTCAGGCCATTGTGTGTCGGGACAAAGCCACCCGCAAGCTCTACTGTGCCTCTAACGTTTTTATTATTTGCATTGTCGATATCTCATTCACCAACACCTTCAGCTTCCCTAACAACCTTAGTTTTATTTTTAAGATTAATTTTAGCGTTAATGACTTCTGCTATTTTTGCTTCAGCTCTTAATTACCTTAATGCTGACTCATTCAATTTGCCTCTAATGCCTCAACAAAAGATTTGCAAATTAAAATTTTGAAAGAGCGTATCGGCGTGGTGAAGCGAAAAAAGTAACAATAAAATATCGAATTTAGAACAGCAGTCCGGGCGCTGCGTTATTATTTTAGCCAACAAAGTAGAAAACCATTTACAATAAATCATTTTGAATGCTTTCTTGGTCCGCTTGCGTGAAGCGGGCGACGCAAAGGGTGATTTCTGTCCGAGTGTACATAAATAAAGGTGAGGTCCTGAGTGCGGATCCCAGGTACTTTTGAAGTTGCAAACATCAACATTCCTTCACTAGATGTGGTTTTGTAGATATAAATTAGTATTAAATAAAAATCGTTCATATTTTTCACTCATACACAGTTAACCACATTTCAAAAACTGAACGAACGAATTCAAACGGCTATGCGACGTCCTTGCAGTAAGTATCAAACTACATATTTTGAAGTAAACAGCTACTGCCCAAATTTGGAGCTTTCCTTAGCTCCAAATTTCAGTATTTTTACTTTACATTGAATATTATTCTATTTGACGAGGTCTGACAAACTCACTCCGGCAACATTGTCTCTGTTACAAAATGTTTTCCGTGCCATACGAGTATTTCCATTCCCTTCTAAATACTGGCTAGTATAATTTCATAGAATTCATTTCAGGCAAAAACGAACTGTATTTTCTTTGTAAATCCGTTCGAATGGCATGAAATATTAACATAAAATTACCTCTACATAATGTCTATAAAATTTGTGGAATCACGAATCCCACCGCATCATCAGAACTGGATTTTGATGTCTTTGGAACCATTTAGTATGTTATTTGAAAAAATATATATTACATTCGAATTAACCCTCTTTATTGAATAATATACGAGTAAAAGTAAAAGCTTGATTCGGTCAGTTCCAGAATTTCCCTAGCTCTGCGCAATACTCCTCACACTTGCGGCTCCAGACCACACCGCGCAGCGTGTTTGCGCAGCGATTAGGCGCGTAGCGGTCTGCTCGCATACTACTCTCATTGTAATGGACAACTGTTGGCTCATTTGAATTCTACCAGCACACAGTGACGCCGAAACTTGAAATTTCAATTCCACTATGAAAATTTGAACTAAAGCAGTTCTAGTGAGAGTGAGCAGGGAACGAAGCTGCAAAGTACTGATGACAGTTGAGTTAGAAAGTTGGGATAACATAAAATTAGAAGGCATTTGCACTCACAAGGTAGACGAACAACATGGTAAGTATCATAGAATTTCGATGGTTGCAAGCGGCTGTAGCAAGTGACAAATGATAATAATAATGACAAAAAGTCATATTTAGATATACATGCAAAGGTTTGGCAAAATATTACCAGAAGAAAAAATCTAGCTGATTGACAAGACATACATGAAAATACTTAGTAAACATACTATCAATGGCGAACAGTCCTTAAAAGGACGTGGTTGATCATAATAATTGTTAGTCAACAATTGTCCAAAACGCTAAAGACTAGAAGAAGCACATTATTACGATATTAATCTCCACCACTAACATTAAATCAATGAATATGGCTAACATTTTCATATAACTCCCTCAGCTTACACTGCCTATACGTCCCACACCTGGGAACAGGCCTACCTCAACTATGAGGTGGCACGAGGTGGCGCGAGCAGTGCGGATTATTGGAGCGGTGTGAAGTTAATGGGAAACCTTAATAACACATGTTATCAAGCCGCCCTAAGGCTTCCGACTTGGCTTGACGACTGACATAAAGCGACGTCAACCGACACAGTTAGGATGCCGAAAGATCGATAGTTTCGGCAGCACAGCACTATTATGTCTAACGCCGTGTCGCCGCCATAGTGCACTCAGGCGCAGCGCAGCCGTGAAATCGTAGATCCTTGTCTCATTAGTAGCTAATGGCAATTCGTTCCGTAATAAAGTTACCGTTGGGATTCATTATTCATATAGTTCTTGACGTGGTTTTTGGAAGAACTTCTATGATTGCTATGTTTTTTCTGTTAAAAGAAGATTCAAGGGAACATCAAGTATTCGATGTAAAACAACTACCGCGAGTCTGAATCAAAGTCACCTTTCGAAGCATCCGAAGTTTCGGAGGCATTTTCTGGGTAAGCGAGTTCCACCTTCAGCCTCGTCATCGCTTACCATCAGGCGAGACTGTGGTCAAACTCAAATCCATTTAAAAAAAAATATCAAAGGCTGGTTGTCCAGAACATCATAAAAAGCTTTAACGTTTAACCCCCTTATTCATAAAAACTTAAACAGCGCTTCAACAACACGTTAACTTTTGTATCGCTTCGTCTTTTTCACTCTTGTTGCTGCCGCCATTTGCGAGTAAGTGACAGAACACGTCAATTGCTTAAACTATGCATTAGCGTTGCGTTCATTTTTATGAATAAGGGGGTAAACCTACAAATACAACACAATTAGCCTTTTCCGACATGTTTCATCATAATCATTATAACTCGCTACTCACTACGTGTCAACTGTTGAACACAGGTAGACATTAAATATCATTTGGATTGCTAGATTAAATCTTTTAAGCTCGTCAATATTTTCATATCCAAAAAAATTTGTGCCAGTATACGATTTTCAGTTACATTTTAATGTTTTGCAATAGAAAATAAAATGGCTTGCGTGAAACAGACTTGCCCAAACCCGGGTGACTTGTTAAATTCAGTACACCAGCTCATTATTGATACTGAACAAGGCCTAAGTAGGTCCTTACCTCTTGAACTAACAACCTGCTCAGGTATTTGGAACATGCTTATATTTACAAGTGGAAGTAATTAGGTGCTTAGATATTATCAAATGTTAGTAGTAAATACTCCAAAGAATGTAGGCTACCAAAAAGAGTACTCATAAAACATACTTCATTATAACTAGGTAATTGACCACTTAAGGTGACATTCATACCTACTGGAAATAACATAGATTTGGTTCGAAAAAGCCCCCTAATTCATTCGAAAAGTTAAATATCACTGGACACTATTACACAGAGCGCCTCTAGTCCCAAACTAAGCAAATAAATGCTTGTGCTATAGGAAAATAAACAACTGATAAACATACTTAAATACATTTTTTGTACATACATACATACGAGTAATATACGTAGAAAACACCCAGACCAGTACAAACAGACATGTTCTTGCACACAAATGTCTGTACTGTGCGGGGATCAAACTCGCGACCTCTAGTGTAATAGCCCATGTCTGAACCATTGCACCAAATCGATGGTCAGTTTGGTTACACATTTTACGTAAACCGATTTGGTCTGATTTAAGTTAGGGCTGACGTTTTAAAAAAATAATTTAAAAAAAAAACTGATAATATTACGCTCTTCTTTCGTTGTGTTCCGGTCATGACAACAACAATCTGTGTGCATCTGACTGCCCCGCCTGGGATATAGTCGTGAGTGTACGTTATTTATGATAATATTACGAGTAAGCGACTGAGTGGTGACAAGCAAATGTGAAGGAAAGCATTTACCGTTCGGTACTCTTGTAACTCTTTGCTAATTCTACAATACATTTCCGTGTGGCATTGGTGTTTAGATATTGTATGCACTTTTGAGTATATTTTTAAAAACATGAGTAAACATGGGTAATTTTCGACTTCGCATCAGTACTGACATAACATATCTATCTCTTTTAAATATCATTGACTTTTACATGAAAACTAATTGACTTAAGTATCGTATCGAAGTCTATTTTAGCACGGTGCCTCGTTTAGTACATAAAATGTAGTTTGCTTTTACCACATAGTCAATTTAACTCACATGGTAAATATAAACCATTCACTTTTATGTTAATAACTATTCAAAATATAACGAAATCTTTGAGATACTTATAGCAATAAGAGGTTATCTTTAAGGAAAGATTGAAGCAGAAAGTCCAATCACCACCTACGTAATGTAGCTGCGGAATGTTAAAATTTTGACTTTTTCTGCCAAAAGGAATGTACACTTTGAAACTGGTTTTGTGTTTAGTGCTTTTTCGCAAACACCTCGCCGGGCAAACACGAGAGCGCATGTCGGGGCCCCATAATGCACATAATGCGCCAACCGATGCGTCCTTTTGCACGCACTAAAATATTTGACTTCGCTTTACCAGAATCCGGCATCTGAAGAGATTGAGGTTTTTGCATTACCGACTTTATGGTTGAATGGTTAGGCTTGTGTTCTAGAACGTTTCTTGGGCAACATTTGTACTAGACTGGTGATCTGAGTGTAATTTTTAGTTTGGTAGCAAAACAGTCTGCCACAAGATCCAAACTATAAATAATTTTAGGAGGGAAAGATAATTAAGTCGTCCAATTAGAAAACACTCTATTTTGACAAAAATGTAGTGGTGAATTTACCGCGTAGTTTAAGCATGGCCTATTCAGAATAAAGCTTTCATTTCTAAAATATACTAAATCAAAGTTCGTCAGCTACGAAACCAAACCACATTAGTCCAAGGAAGTAAATACCGGCGGCGCGCCACCCGTCCAGCCACATAAAGTTTATATTATTTAAATTAATTTAACTGTTTGAAACTTGACCTTCATCGCTACTTAAACAAAACCTCACGCGGCATTTCATTAAGTAAATGTACAAATATTATGATAATTAAATTTGCAAGATCATAAACAGTACAGCGGGTGGTCCCCGCGTCTACAGCGAATCAAAACATGTCAATATAACCGTATTTATTTATTACTCTTATTGATAAATCAACGCAATTTAAATAAATGATTGCTATCATCATAGTCATTAGTACTAGTTTCCTTCTACTGTTGGAATAAACTTAAATCATCTTGATTTGATTTTCAAAACCCGGCTTACGAGTATACTTAACTCTCTGAAATAATTGTTTTTGTAATCTTCTTTAAGCAATCTACCCTGTATCAGCCTGTGGCAGCCAGTAGGCATATACCTATCAAAACACGTGTTTAAGGTATATACCTACTGGCTGCCAGGTAAATATACCAGAAAAATCCGGCCGGTCTGTTAATGGTCTCGGTAGCACAGTGGTTAGTGCAATCGCCCGGTTTGCGAAAGATGCGGGTTCGATTCCCGCCTGACGCCAACAGACTAATAGTACATTGTTACCCCAGGGGTGAAAGTAACTTATTTAGTCCCGAGACGGGGTTTGGCGCCCGGAACGAAGTGAGGGCGCCAATAGTTCGAGGGACTAAATAAGTCTTTCACCCGAGGTAAACACTGTGCTTTTCATTACAAATACGAGGAAAGTAAAAATAAAAACATGAATTAGCTAAAGAAAAAATGAGGAAAATAAATGAAGATCGAATTGCCGCTTTCCCGCCTATTTTGTTTGTTTATTATTTTTTATTTTCATCATTGGAAAAATGGTAAATATTTTTCTCAAAGCTAAGTTATTTTAAAGAAATTGTTGAAGTAAACTGTAATAAAGTTATTTTAAACATATATATTCTCTGATCAATACTTAACTTTGAGTTATTTCAAATTTTACATCGTGGCTGTATAGAAAGTTGGAACATGGTTCGATAGATATGTGAAAAAAACGAGTTTTAAAAAAAATATATTTGACAGCTGTCAGTTGAAAGTGATTCTCCCTAGGGATGAAAAGTGTTACTTTCAGCCCGCTTCTCAGGTCAGTAATGACCCACTTTCAGAGTATGAGTAATGAAAATGTCTTTTTCTGGTTTTCCTATCTTTACTGACTCTTATGTTTACTAATCAAATGTCACCGAATGCCAAAAGCTGAAAGTTGACTAGTAACTTAAAATATTTTGCTTTTCAGTAGTATATTACCAGTGTCAATCGAGTGCAACGCACAAAATATTGTTTATTCGCCACCGGTTCAGAACCCGATGAAAAATTTCAAGCGCCTCGTATATCACGAGTTAGTGCAGTGACATTTGAAAAAGTTTGTTGTTTACAGCGAGCTTGCAGCTCACGCAGCGAGCGAGTGTGAGTGAGTGTGTGTGAGTGTGCAGTCGACAAGATTAATCGATTAATACTTCCGAACGCAACTAATGCACCGTGTGACGATTGGCGACGACTAGACTCGATCGAGTTTTGACTGGAGTAGCCTGAATGTGTTAGAGTAAAATTAGCTTGAGAGCTGAGCTCTTTCACCTTCAATCATAGGTAAAAAACAGCGAACTTGTACAACCAAGCCTACATTTTATATTGAGAATCAAGAAATAAATTAAGGACTTTTATATAAAATACGAATTGACAAAATATACACTCGTAAGTTTAATTTCCATTCGAAGCAACAAAGAAAGACAGTCGAATTAATAACTAACCTCTTCTTTTTTGTTTAGAAGTCTGTTGAAAAGGCAACTAAACCGCCAGAAAGGTCTAAGTGGAATTTGGCAGCTTTAACACAGACAGAGTTTAGTTGCTAGGTGGTGGGGAATATAAAACTGATTTAATTCAAAAATGTAGATATAATACCAATTTACTGTAATCATCAGCAAGCCTATTGCAGTCAAAAGGTAATGGTAGAGAAGCCGGCTACCTACTACACCAAGGGATCGGGTTCGATCCCCGCACAGTACAAACATTTGTGTGCATGAAGATGTTCGTTCGTATTGTGCCGGGGGTTTCCCATGTATGTTCACTATGTATTTTCAGAAGAAAAAAATATTTTATGTTTATCCGTTGTCCACTTGTCTAGTATCCCATACCTAATCCCATAGCTTTAATTAGCTTACTTTGGGACTAGATGGTTTTGTGTGGAGTGATGTCCAAGGATATTTATTTATTGTTCATTTATTTATCAAATGCAAAAATATCTTCAAAATAACATAACATACATAAACGGCCTATATACGTCCCACTGCTGGGCACAGGCCTCACCTCAACTATGAGGTGGATTGAGCCATACTCCAACACGCGGGCTCAGTGCGGATTGTTGGAGGGGTGTAAAGTTAGTAAGCAACCTTAATGTCAGATGTTATGCAGCCGCCCTAAGGCCTCCGATTAGGCTTAACGACTGACATCTAACGACGTCAGCCGGGACCAACTGCTTAACGTGCCTTCCGAAGCACGGAGATGCCCGAAATACACATCACTAAATTTCGGTCGGGTGGTCACCCATCCCATTTCCGACCCGGCGTGTGTTGCTTTACAACAGCGATCGTTGCCGATCACTGTCACAACTGCGCCTCGGGCACCTCAAAATACCTGCCCTCAATTGCGTAACGCAGAATTTATCTTTTATCTACAATCTTGAAATATATCAAAAAGATACTCCTTAGAGCATCGCTACTAAATCTCGTATGTGTATGACAGGAATACAAAGCTAACAACCAGAGATTTGTACAGTCAACAGACTGAAATGATGGCTCACCCCAAACGCATGTCAGTCGCAGGGCAGTGCATTGCCGTCAAGTCAAGATTACCCATGCAATGATCAGTATTTTTCGTCTCTTTCAAAACTTTAGATGAATACACTATACTGGTACATTTTGGTATTTGCTTTATTACATTTTTTAAAAATACTAGCACTAGCCAGGTTCTGGCTTACATTCAAATAGCATTTTGTGTATATTGTACACAGTTTTTAAATGTATTTTACATTGACAGCCAATTTTAGTAATTTGGGATATATTTTTGATGAGTAAATTGCAAAACAATTTCAGACACCTTCGGACCTCCGAGGGCCTACGATAAATGATGATAATGTCGATAACTACTCTTATAATTTATGATCCGCCCGTAGAGAAACCCTACGGGTATCTTACGATGAAATAAGAGCAAGTTCCTAATCGTAGAATATTATAATTACTACGAACGAACTACGAAGGGGCTACGATTTCACGTATTTGCGAGCAAATAAACTCGAGCGCACAAATGAATACATTCCATGGCGAAAGCTGTTTTGAAGTTTTTTCCTCTAGGTACGTAACTGTTCTCAAAGGCACTCCTCTGACTATACCGTTTAGGAAGTAGTCGTAAAAGTATGGGTGTGTGTGTTTTGGTTATTTATACAACATTTTTGACTCTCCGGTGATGGAAAGACCCGATATGAAACCCAAGCAACCCGAATAACGGCGGTAGGCTCACCCCTTACCACGTTGGGCTCATATTACCTCAGCAAAATGTGGGCTTCTGAATGTTCCGTTCACCATGACGGCAACAATCAGTGTGCCTCTGACTAACGCATTAGGGATATGGTCGTGAGGATATGTATGTACAGAATGTAAACATACCTATACCACTCTGTACAACTCATTCAACTCCCACATACATTAGAAGCTGCATCCAGACTCCGTCTCGCCGAGTATGAACGCGAAAGGGTACGGATGCAATTTCAATAAAACATCCACATTCGGTTTTTCGTCCATAAATTCAGCTAGACTATTGAAATGGCGCTTAGATTACACATACTATAATTTATTGTATTAGTCTACGTGTGTACTTACTAGGTTTAAGTTTAGGGTATGTAAGAAAGCAATCGACTAAATTTCGAATTGGGTAGTCGAAGTTGTTGACTGTTACTGCTACAGGGAAAGAAACACTCAGCAGCCCACACTTCGCCTATCGCCGTTACTTGTATCTGTATCTTGTTCACGCAGTCTTTCCCTATTAAGGACTAGCCCGTTTGTCTGGTAAGGAAGGTAGAATAACTATCTGGTAGAATAACTTGGAAGGTATAGCTCAGTCTTATAGCGCTAAAGGTCGCAGGTTCAATAACCACTCAGAGAAAAGACAATTATGTGATCAAATCAGGAACAAATTAATGAAATGATTAATGTTCACGGATAAATTAAAGCAACTCGTTGAAAGCGGCTAAATCCCTCGAATCTCTAAGACCTTTCGCAGGTCATCCGTCCACCTTGAGTCGTACTTCCATCCCAAACTGAGTTTGCCATCCAATAATTCTCATGTCTGAACATGTCACAGTTTTAACCAGCTTTATACCATTCCAACTTACTGAACACTGTCCAAAACAAAATTCGTACAAAGTTCGAACAAGACGCAACTGTCATTTCACCTAAAGAGGTAACGTTGAAGACATATCTATTTTAAACTGGAATGCTTATATATTACTTGGAAAGTTTGGAACTTGCACTCGCAGTTACAAAGGAGATACGTTCTAACTGCAGTTCAGACGGGGTTGTTATTCCCGAAGTTATTTTCTAAGAGTCAATAACACTATTCTTTAGGATATATGGGAAAACAACTTTAATATTGTTCCGGGGGTATGCGACCGTTTCGAACGTAAGTTGATAATGTTTTGTAACTGATTTTGCGATGTTTTAGAGCGCTTTTACACTAAGCGACTTGGCTGCAGGCAGCAGTTAAGTAGGTACTGCAAATTTTATATCGTATCGAAGTATTCAAAATCGTTAGGCGTTTAAAAAAAAAATTTTTTTTTTTTATATGATAGGGGCAAACGAGCAGACAGATCACCTGATGGAAAGTGAATACTGCCGCTCATGGACATTTGCAACACCAGAGGGGCTACAAAATGCGTTGCCGGCCTTTTAAATAGGAGTACGCTCTTTTCTTGAAGGACTGCAGGTCGTATATTTCATTGTATATATTACATTATTGTATGTTGTATAGCACGTAAAGTGTTTCTATTGGATTTCAGCTTTGGAGAATAACAATTTTCCGGAAAAGAAGTAGCCTTTAGCGTAGGCACTTCGTGACAGAGCATTAGCAACACGCAACTGACTTGATTCTATCAATCTTTATAAAAAAGTGGAAAACAATAACTCCCAATAGGAATTGCAAAAAAACTTTCGTTGTCACATACAAAATAGGGAAAGTAGCTAACGAACTTCGATTTTTCTCAGCAATATGAGTATAACTGTTGATCACTACAGTGTCTCGTTGGTGGACTGTCATTTACATTGGTCTCTAACAGCCGTGCTACTAAGTCGGGCGAGGTGATATCTTTATTATGACTTTACATTTTAAATATTGAAATACGCAAAAAATATCTACAGACGCGCGTGTAAGCACGTTTAATGAAGTATGTAGTGTGGATCGGCCCTTATACATTTATCTGTTTGCGTTAGTCAAAAATTCCCAACTCGAAATTCGTGTGACAGTCTTACCGAATGTGGTTGAAAATTCTAACGTGTGTCTTAGTAGACATGAAGTTAATAGCTTCCTATGCAAGCCTTATACACCTGCATTTTCAAAATATTTTGCTGCTTCTTAAAGAATTCACGTTACTAAAAAACTAAGAACTTTCAACACTGAATGATAGAAAAACATATGTTCATTTGCTTAATTAATTCATGATTAATTCGTATTAAACTCGTTCATATTAAATCATAATCATTTGGAGTTGATCAATAACACCGTTATTAAACAATAAATTTCAATAACGGTGCCCCTTTATTAAGATTTTTTTATCTTAAAATTGTTCATTAGCAAAACAGATTTATTTGCGAAAATGCGACCACGGCTAAAGTATTTCAAAGTCAATCGGCAAATTGTATCGAGATAAAAAGCTTACACTTCTGTTTAAAATTATCAATTTTATTACATGAATAGGCACTTCTAGCGCGTTGCTATTAGAAATTAATCATTAACGCCGCCTCTAGGCGCCTGCGCATATTTAACTATAGTAAAATGTTGGAACTAGGGTGTCTGTATGTATTTTTATATACCTAAGGATTTTTACAACCAGTCACTACCCCTATCTTAAAAAAATTTTGAATGAGTTGGGATTAGGTAATCGATAAAAATTAGTGTCCGACCGAACTTTCGGTTTCGGTTTCGGTTTCGGCCAGTTTCGGCCAAAAAATCGAGTTTCGGCTAGAGTTTCGGTTTCGGCCAAAATCGGCCGAAACTTTGGCCGAAACCGAAACTCATTTCGGATGATGTCGTGCGCCCTCGTATAACTTCGTTTTTTGCGGCAACGTTATGGCAGAGCCTGGCGACCTCAACAATCTTCGGTAATTGTCGTGGGTACATTCGGATGGCTCCGTAGCAACACAAAAGTTGGTCAGTGCGTATCCGCCAGACGCAAAACTTTAGAGGTAATGTTTTGACGGAAGTGATTACAATATGTAAGTTTTCGTTGAGACTGTTCTCTTGGGAGCTCGATTCTCGAAGTTGTCGACAAGTATGTCTTGGCCAAATGATTCAAGTAGGCAGGTCCACCTTCGCGAAAAAGGCTAATCGTTGCATCCAACACGGCTGGGCACTAAGGAAAGTAGGTTGAAGTGTCAGTTGGCAGGGCACATTGCACGAGAAACTGGGCCACCAATTTGGGGTCGAAAAGCTCTCGAGAGGATTTCGTTTGAAGCCAAACGCAGCGTGGGACTCCCACCAGCAAAGAAGTACCTAGAATGACCTGATATATATCGCACGGTTTGGGTGGATGTGGGCCCCCATTACCAGCCACTCTGGAAATCCAAGGGGGAGTCCTGACGTTCAGAGTTGGACGTCGTGCGTGTGGTTGTTGATGAAGCTTTCGTTTCGTTTCTGTACTTGAATGATGTAAATAGTTCAATATTGGATCACTCAGATTATTTACCATCGCATTGGAGGAAGTTTTTATGCAGTTGGCAAGACCCTGGTCTAATGAAGAAGTCGATGTCGAATTAAAGAAATCGACCGATCGTTATGCCGACATCGTGCTTTTCGCCAAGACATCCGCCGAGTAGCAGGGCAGACAATGTTCATAGAGCTAAGTGTAGCATGCTATAGCATTGGACTGGTGTTTAGCCAGACGACAAACGGCACACAAAGTAAGGAAGTGGTAGATGAGTAGACAATGCAACTTTGATGAGTATATTGATTAGGGCCAGAATTAGAATTCTGGCACGATTCCCCCCCGCCTGTCGTAAGAGTCGACTACAAGGGGGTCTTCGGGGTCACTGGGGGTGCACACGGCGGAGGATGTGTGCCTCGATTCCAAATGGCGCCGAGGAAGGGTGGCGGTGGTGTAACAGTGACCTAACACCGCCGAACACACTGGCGGGTGTAGAGGGGACGTGTAACTCCCCTCAAGGTGGGCTGGTTAGCATAGCGCGCCAGGGGTCCACCGGCTCAGCGATCTTGGGATCACGGGGACCTCTGGATACGCGCTGAAGCAGGCTGTCCAGAGGGGTTTAGTGAGTAATGTCTGCCGACTCACGGCAGGCGAGCCCCACACACACCCGGCCTTCCCCCAGAGTCCCGCCCTCTGGATCGTCCATAACCAGTCCAGTCCATAAACGGATTCCCCGAAAAAAAAGATAGTCTTCTTCGAGAACAGGCAAGATGAGGAAATCGAATGCCGAATCACCTAGCTTAAATAAATGAAGTGCCACCTTCCTTTATTTCCTTCTTTAAAGCGAGAACTTCTCGACGTTTGCATTTTACCCATCCTAACAAACGGTGCACAAGCCTGGTTGCTCATGGAACACCCTAAGTCAAAGCTCGGAATTGGTCAAAGGTAATGGAGTGGAGTGTGTTAGGCATTAAACACCCAGACAGAAAATGGTCACCACGATCCGTGCCAAAACTGACGTTCAAAACGTAGGCCAGAAAGTCGCCAAACTGACAAAATGAGAGTGAGCATTGAGCAGTCTGTAAGATGCATCCGGCCCGAATCACAACCCAATGGCTCCTCAAAGACTGATATCACTGAGAGACGAGGCCTAAAAAACGATAGTGTTACCACCTGGTACATTACTCTGGCGAATGGCTGATTTGAGCAAAAGACAACAGTAAGTCGAAAAATTTGGGGAAGACCTTTACCCAGCGGTGGGATCTTGTGTTGAAAAAAAAGAGTCTGTGACTTAGTTTTGTTGTTATTAGCAGAATAATGCGTAAAATTCTTCTGAATTTAGTATTTGTAGGTATTTTATACTTGACCACGTGAGTTTCGGTTTCGGTTTCGGTTTCGGCCGAAACTGAAGCCTAGGCCGAACATTCGGTTTCGGTTTCGGTTTCGGCCGGAAAACCAGTTTCGGTCGGACTCTAATAAAAATGTACTTACCAAAATACTATTCATTTTATCAGAGTCGTAAATATACGCAACACAAAGCATTAAAATATCGATCTACTTATCGATTGTGATAAAGTCTTGATTAGTCTTGCAGTTCTTAAGGAATTTATTAAGACTGGATTGTCCAAAAAAAATATACCTTTAGATTGTGCCTTCATAATAAAATCAGCTATTTATACCCCTTGGTAAAAACCTAAAATGCAGCAGAATTTAATTATTCACGCTTCAAAACCATTTATTGCGTCAATCATTTGAAAATATTCTGTTTCTACTTCCCCTTAAGCATAAAATGTTTCCTCCGTTGGTCTTCACCCCTAGTCAGCTCGCAAAGTAGCTTAATTTGGAAACAACGCACATATATTTTATTATTGTTTTTAGCATTTTCCATGCAGTATCTTTCTAAAGAAAACCAGAAAAAGACTTTTGGTCTTTTGGTAGCATAATTGGTAGTGCAGTCGCCCGGCTTGCGAAAGATGCGGGTTCAAGTCCTGCCTGATGCCAACATGACCAAAAGTCTTTTTCTGGTTTTCTTTAGAAAGATACTGCATGGAAAATGCTAAAAACAATAATAAAATATAGTAATAGCTTTTTCATCTTAATCGGGAGTTAAATATTTGAAAAAATATTTCTTCCGAGTGTTAGAGGTGGATGCCTATAACATTGATGAAATCACCCTGGCTCACAGGGCAAAATATACCAGAAAGATTCGGCCGGTCTGTTAATGGTCTCGGTAGCATAATTGGTAGTGCAGTCGCCCGGCTTGCGAAAGATGCGGGTTCAAGTCCTGCCTGATGCCAACATGACCAAAAGTCTTTTTCTGGTTTTCTTTAGAAACGCTCATATAATTGCTAAAAGTTTCCGCAATTTTTAAATTATAATTTTGTATTCAATAAACAGTGAAAATTTTAATGAATAAATACGAAATGACTGCTTATTGGTGAAGACAGAACCACACGATATTTTTACAAAATCGAATTAAGTTTGTATGTTCTCTACAATAAACTAATTTTATGCAATAAATTGATTGACCAAGTAACTCAGTTCAATTGAAATATCAGTCACACTAATAAAAGAAATGAGACGATAAAATATAAATAAACATGAAAACATAATAAAAATACAAAAACCTCGTAAAATAATATTGTTAAAAAATTTGTTCTGCGATTATTAAGAAGCAATAATAGAAAACAGTAGAACTGATTTTTATCTAATTTAGCTAAGGTTAAGTTTAACTAAAAATCTAGTCTGAGTGATTAGTGCTTTTGGCGCTTTGCATGTAGGTGACAATACCTAAACAACCTAAAATATTTAGACACTTGAATGACGGTAACCTAAAATGGACAAGAAAGACCGTTCAGGTAAAAAGTGCTAGTAAAATGTGCTGTAAATGAATATTTGAGAAATCTAATATAAACATCACATGTTTTTTTTACAAAATTTACCATTTATTTTTGCTTGTGCTGTCGACGATAAAGTTAGTTACTAATTGAGAATAATATGGCTAACTATCTCACGACCTCTTTCAATGAACTATTCCAAGCCCAGCGCAGATACAAAAAGATAATCACAAAATATAGATATAGATACAGAATCAGCTAAATTCTTCACTTTTTTTCAAGCGATTTTAGAACAGAATTTGAAGAAATAGCAAGTTTAATGCATGAGCGCAGTCACGGGCGAGAACTAGTCCGGCATAAGTGGACGCGCCGTTAATATAACGCGGGCGCATTTGTCGATGCAATGAAATTGATGGACCTCCATCGCATTAAAGCAAACTGAAACTATGATCAACATTCATTATGTCACTAAAATCAACAAATTAATAACATTATTATTGCAATACCACACATTGCTTCGCATTTTTCATGATAATGATTTTTGTACACTTACTTATGGCTACTAACCGACGCCATTTAGGGTTAAGACTATGTTTAGTGCAATTCATAAGTATAACTAACGGAGTAGTTAGCAAGCCACACAATCTCAATTAAAAATCCTTTAGTTTGACATGTAAAGTGACTTTAGTGTATTTTTATTGACAAATAAATTATCTAATTTATCATATAAAAATTCTCACTATTTTTCAAATTTTACATTTTAGAAATTCGTCTCACTGACAGCTCAATAAATCAAATTTTCTTGACACATAACGTGTATAAACAAAAACATTAATATTCACAAGCAACTAAACGTTAAGTAGCAAACCCCTTTGGCGGCGATAGTCTGGAACTTTCAATACAAGTTCAGGCAATATTTACAAAGTACATCTTCCCCAAAAATACATTTAAGTACGAGTAACTTCCGACAACGAAAACAAGATTATTACACGTCAGATAATCCGTCAATTCAATAAAATACCTACTTGTTGATAAAAGTTGCTAAGTGAGAAAGTAGCGCAGCTTTATCTAAGCGATCACAATCAACGAAATAGACAGCGCCAATAGCTGCCTTTTGTTTACGTTAAACATCATTCACCTACTTACACGGACAAAAATAATTAAAAAGTAGTAAAAAATAAATTAAATAAAAAAGAAACCAACCAAAATTCCGGAACAAAATAATCCAAATGAAAAGTCGTGCACAAAATAAAAAATACACTTCACACCAACATAATGTTTCGGCACATTGATATAGCACACAAAAAAATCTTAGCAAGCTGAACGTCTAACGCACTTTACACAACACACAAATTTACCGTTTGGCGCCAACTGCAACTTTTCTGTCAGTTTAATGTAAAAAGAAAAAAAATATAATGTTCGTTTTTTGAATTTCGAAATAGTTCGCGTTCGAGTTTCGCGGTCGCGTGGTTCTCCCGAGCGCGGATTTTTGGCTATTGTGGGGAGGATGTGCGCATAGCTGTGGCTTAGATGAGACTGTGCCGAGGTACCGTGCCGGTCCAACTGTATGGCCGGAGTCGACTTTCGCCCCGACCGGTCGCCCTACAACTCCGTCGACGGGTGACACATCCAGGAACATTTAATTCACTGTATTTAACTGAATGACTAATTTTTCTTGACATGATTTTGTAACAAAATTCATAATAATCTCGTAATGAAAACTGACGTTTTTTGTTGGTTATTTTTTGATTCAGCCGATGAAAGACTAACGGTTTTAGGGGTGGCAAATAGAGCGAAAGCGGGTTTTGTTGACACATTTCTTCCCGATCGTATTCTCCTATTGTGGCCGCGTGTTACATTGTTATTGCAAATATTCAAATTTGCAGTATCGGAAGTGCGTTGTCATTTTGAAAAATTGGTCCTATTCAAATGTAAATGAATAGCAGGTAAATTTAAGGGTAGCTCGAGACTCATTCAAGCTAATAAAAATAATGTTTGACTGGTGTTATTGCAATAAATGTTTATTTTGCTAGAGCAACATTTTCCATAGTAATGAAAAATTTACTTTAAAAAAAATGTACATACTAAGATAAGATGAGTTACACTTTAGCATGTAAAAAAAACAACGACACAACAATATTTACAGGGATATAGGACTCACAATTTTGGCAGCGTTATCGTTAAAAGCGATCTCTTCCAGACAACTTTAGATAAAGAAAAGAAAAGTGGATGCGGTGCTGCAAGTTAGTTAGTGAATGATATTGAGTTATTATTTCATGACTAGTTCGGATTAATTGAGGAAAACTAAAGAACTTCCATTTAAAATCATGAATTAATTAAGTCCTAATTATTAAAATAAACATCCTAATAATGTACCCAAAATAGATATCGCACTAATTACAACTCATTCTTAACATTTAAATGAACCGTCATCTATTATTGTATTCATGACTTAGTTAGAGGATCGAAAACCGCAAACTATTATTACGATATGACCCATTTGAGTACGTTACGCCGGTGGAGATGAAAGAGCCTGTTGTTTACACCTAGCGTTAGTTGGGCGTTTTCACGGCGAGGCGATCTCGCTGCGAGCACGCCGCGAGCTCGCCGCGATATCGCTTCGCCGTGGAATCGCCCAACAAACGCTAGTGTGAACAGGCTCTAATCTGCGGCATGGGTTCCATTTCCCAGGCAACTTTTTTTTTTATTCATGAACCAAAAATCTGTTGTTGCTGTGTGTGTGTGTGTGTGTGTGTGTGCGTGGGAAACACAACAACAACAAAAAATGTTCATGAACACAAATATTTGGATTGTGCGAGGATCGAAGCCGCTCACGAAAGCTGTAAAGAGTTCTCGGAGTTTCTCTGAAGGATGAAATCCGAAATTAAGTTTTGCTACCAGGTGAGGCCTGTGCGCAGCAATAGGACGTTTATACAGGTTCAATTTTCCAAGTGTTCGTAGTGGGCCACGAATCCTAAAATATGAACTTAGAAAAATAGTGAAAGAAATCTCGGAACCGATCTTTAGAAAAACTAAAACTACATACTCAATTTTTTAATATTTTTTTTATCAGGGTAATGCCTGCTGGTTTTGGGAAAAATATACACCCTATATTATTATGCCATCTTGTAGTGCCGCTTATAGGTTATTATTTGGTTTTTTTAAGGTAAATGGACCAAAGCAGTACGGCAATATGCAGTTCAAGCCAATGTTGATCACTAGGAGACCATCACCGTTGTACAGCCATGCCTATGGAGACACATCACCGTAACATGGCACTATAGCAGTTTGAAAATCAGGAGGCACGGCAGTGCTACCGCCAAGTCAAGCAAAAAAGTGCTATCTTTAATACAGTGGCGAAAAGTGATATTTGTGTGAAACTGTTTTTTCTCTCATAAGGATCACTAGTCTCTTAAATTATTTGTCCGAGAATTCATAACAACTACTTAAGAGAAAAGTCTTTTACTGAGGCTGTCCCGTAATAATTGTATGTCAGTGGTATCAAAGTTAGGAACCCTATTTTACTCATTTGATCTTGTAATTATACTTTTAGAGTTGTCATATGTGTCTACAGTAAGTAATGTATTGTAATATCTGAGCGTCAACACAGCTAACAATAAAAATGTTCCAGAAACGTGTTATAAATTATTACATATTCCACATTCGCTACCAGGATACCAGAAACTCAGTAGAGTTTGCAATAACCCAGTTACGGTACAACTAAAACCGATATCGGGCAAGTTGGAACAAGGACGCAGGAAGCGTCAGGACATTCCGGCAGTACACTGTTTACAACAGTTGTTGGCCGCGCAGTTAGCAGTTCTGTCGTTGTTGTTGGGATAACGATACGGTGCAGTCACGATTAGATTGTGAATCCAGTCGTAGGCCTGTGTTAAAGCTGTATTTGAAGAGATTTGCATTATGTTATTTGCACGAACTGACGTTGACAACTCATTTTGTTTACTTACACATGTATATGTTGAGGCTTTTACGATCAGATCTCTCTCACTTACTAAGTACAAGTTGTTTGAACTAGAAGCTTGCGTGACTCAAATTATTAATTCTGAGCCAAAATGATCCCACTTCTGTATGTTTATTTAAATATATGCTAACATAAAATATAAGTCCATCAATATCAGAACACTCTCTCAACATGGTAGATATAAAGATTTGGCTGTGAAATTGTGGCCTTATTTTGCCAAAGTACAAAAATACTTCTCGAAAACCAGACGATATCTTTTTTTGAATTGGTTAGCATGTTTCTGCAAATAGACCCTAACGCTTAGGCAGAGTTTAGACAATTTTAATGATGTCTATTTTTAAATTTTGACTGATACATAAATTCAGTGCAGTACCTTTTTAGCGGTTGTTAATGAAGTTATTACAACTCAATGCAGCATTCGTACCGATAAGCAAATAAATGTATTTATTAATGTTAAATATGCTTATTACATTTAATACTAAAAGAGAGAGACAGGGTTACTTATGTAAACATTATTAGTACATTAGCCTGAACACCTCTTAAGGCAATATTACAAGTGCAACATTGTAAAATATTTATTTATTTTCTCACTCAAAATTCTGTGCGTTGCGTTACGGCGGCGATGCAATCGACTCAATAATATGATGAATTGGGCCTTTAATATTCCTAAAACCATGACGGCAACAGTAAGCATGCCTCTGACTATCCCGTTTTAAAAACAGTTGTAAGCGTATGTTATGTAATGATGATTCATAGTAAGCAAAGACACAATCTACTTTAGATTGTGTCTTTGCTTACTATGAATTAAATCAGTTTTCATATGTACAGACAATACTTAAAATATCACTCCTCCTTGCTCTATTGAAAAGAAACGGTATTTGGCAAGAAAAGATAAAAAAACGGTAATGGGTAGCCTGATGTGCCGCTGACTGTACATATACTCTATTGTGGCGTACCAAATGAACACGTAAACTTGTCACTGATTTAAAGTACCTTAGTCTTGAACGTTTGTATATGCATCACACTCATGCGGAGATTGCACAACTTTGTGCAGAACTCGTGAATGAGTTCAACTGTTCCCTTGTTAGAGGGATGAGTAACTTCGATGTAAAGCAATTGGGTCTTGTTTGTTGTAGCCCACATTAGTCTGGTTACAATGCAAAATGGGAGTCACGAACATTGTTTGCGCAGTTTCTTCTGTATAAGTAGGGTTGGCAGGTTGGACTGAGATCGAGAGGTGTTGGGACTCGTAATTGAAGTAGTGAAGAAAGCCAAGGTATATTGTATTGTAAATATATTAATGGTGGAATATTGTAAATAAATAATCAAATAGGTTTTATACCTGTAGAAAAATTGTTTATCTAAACATTGGCATAAACATGAGTTCAATCGTTTTGTCATTTCAGGCATGATATTGAAGAAATACTTCGGTCTTACTTTCTATCTAGTTAACTAATTTCACTCGTTAGCCAAATTGTTTCATTGTAAACAAAGACTTATGTATTTGTTAGATCCACAACAAAAAAAAAATGTTTGTTCCGAATTCAATGACAGTTTTCCACTGATTGAAAGTTTTTAAACCCTGTCAGCCTGAGAATCAAATGAAAAACCCAGTGAAAAAATATGTGTCGGCCTGCCGCAAAGAAGGCCGCATCTTATTATAGGTCGTGGATTTGATCCTAAGCCAATGTTTGTTCTATGTCCTCTCACGCAAAAGCCAGGTCTAGTCACAAAAATCAGAACTGTAACCAAGTAGGTACTCAAAATGAGACAAATAAGAAACACCAACACATGTTATGTTTTGTTTGTTAATTAGATTTGACGATTTAAAAGTACTCTGTAACAGGTCTATTTAAATAAAGCTATTTTTGATTTTGATTTTTGATTTCATAATTCCGAAAGTACTCAGCACAAAATTATAAGCAAACTTCATCAAATAAACAGAACAACAGCAAAAGAAAAACGCTCAGAAAACTCCCAGCTATCCCAACTGGCTATCAAACAACTAGTTCGATAATGAAGCTCAGTTGCCCAACCTGGCAAACTTGATGGGCATGTCTGTAGCACCAAAGGCCTCACCGTAATGTAGATTGTGAATTCGATCCCTATCTTTCTACGAGTATGTTTGTTCTTGGCCTGTGTCCTGTCACGTAGAAGCCAGGACTAGTAGCTGAAATCAGTGCTACAACTAAGTTCCGAAAATCAGACACATCAACACATAATTCCGAAAGTACTCAGCACAAAACTATAACCAACTTCATCAAATACTCAGAACAACAGCAAAAGAAAACCGCTCAGAAAACTCCCAGCTATCCCAACTGGCTATCAAACTAGTTTGATAATGAAGCTCAGTTGTCTTATCACTGATCTGATCTGCGGACATCTCACTCGGCTTCTGCAGTGGTACGGGCAATAAACAGAAATCCGACACTGCTGCCTACGACAGCCACTTAAACCTACAGATCGCTGATAAGGACCGTTCGCTGTATTATTTACAGCCAGTACGTACGCCAAAATCAACCGCTTTAAGGTTCCGCAACTAGGGAAAGTTTGAACCGTAACATATGCTGTTGTGAAGGTATATTTTGGTCTGCCTAGTTAGTTTTACACTATTTTGGGCAGGCTTACTATGAAACATCTTTCAAGCTGAACCCTAATTACCCTCATCGTGTTCAGATTGTTTGGGACCGTTAGGTTTTCTTTTTCAGAAAAGCAACATCTTTCACTAGTCTTTTGCTTAAGGCAGCTATACTGCTTCTAGAGCACTAGACCTGAGAATTCAGTTTTGTATATGGACTGTCATGGGTTTTCCAAACTTTTATCTATATGTATATGCTATAGTTTCTAACTTTAATCGTCTCCTGAGCAAGATTTTCCTTAAATAGGTAGTAACTCAATACATTTCTTACCCTCCAATCTACAAACGTTATTTGACTGCTCAACGTATACTGATGGTGTCTCGTGAAATGTCTATTAAAAGGGAAGCTCAGAAAAACGCATTAAACCATTTAAATTACAATTTATTCACAAACTAAAACAAATGCAAGTTGTACAAGAAAAAGAGAGAGCGAGATAGCTATACAAACGTCAAATAATGGCGGGGAATACTGCTCTTGACAAGTTGCGTTCGGGAATGCCTAACAGTCGGCCTTCCTGTACCACTGCTCGCCCCGAGCAGTATTCTCCATGTAAAGCAACGTAAAAGTAAAACTAAGCTAAGTAATATTGACATACCCAGGTGACTTCTTAATGCCACCACAACTGACTTCTTAATGCCAGTTCAGCTGACTTCTTAATGCCAGCACAACTAACTTCTTAATGCTAGTTCAGGTGACTTCTTAATGCCACCACAACTGACTTCTTAATGCCAGTTCAGCTGACTTCTTAATGCCAGCACAACTAACTTCTTAATGCTAGTTCAGGTGACTTCTTAATGCCACCACAACTGACTTCTTAATGCCAGTTCAGGAAGTACACCTTCCAAGTCGCGACTTATACAACACCTCTTAAGGCAAATCTCGAGATTTAAACAGTCAGTCAAATAACAAACAGTCTGAAACGTTCTTAATCGTTTCCAGTTATTTAACAAGTCTGAAGCGTTCTTAATCGCCTCCAGTCAAATAACTTACAGTCTGAAGCGTTCTTAATCGCCTACAGTCAAGTAACAAACAGTCTGAAACGTTCTTAATCGTTTTCAGTTATTTAACAAGTATGAAGCGTTCTTAATCGCCTCCAGTCAAATAACTTACAGTCTGAAGCGTTCTCAATCGCCTACAGTTAAGTAACAAACAGTCTGAAACGTTCTTAATCGTTTCCAGTTATTTAACAAGTATGAAGCGTTCTTAATCGCCTCCAGTCAAATAACTTACAGTCTGAAGCGTCCTTAATCGCCTACAGTCAAGTAACAACAATGAGCGAACAAATATCGCCTTCTTAATGGCAGCTCACTGAGTAATATTACAAACAATCACAAACACACAATGTAAATCAGATAATGTAACAAAATGAGCGAACAATTATCGCCTTCTTAATGGCAGCTCACTGAGTAATATTACAAACAATATAAATCAGATAATGTAACAAATGAGCGAACAAATATCGCCTTCTTAATGGCAGCTCACTGAGTAATATTACAAATAATCACAAACAAACAATATAAATCAGATGATGTAACAAATGAGGGAACAAATATCGCCTTCTTAATGGCAGCTCACTGATTAATATTACAAACAATCACAAACAAACAATAAAAATCAGATAATGTAACAAATGAGCGAACAAATATCGCCTTCTTAATGGCAGCTCACTGAGTAATATTACAAACAATCACAAACAAACAATATAAATCAGATGATGTAACAAATGAGCGAACAAATATCGCCTTCTTAATGGCAACTCATTGAGTAATATTGCAAACAATCACAAACAAACAATATAAATCATATAATGCAACAAAATGAGCGAACAATTATCGCCTTCTTAATGGCAGCTCACTGAGTAATATTACAAACAATCACAAACAAACAATATAAATCAGATAATGTAACAAATGAGCGAAGAAATATCGCCTTCTTAATGGCAGCTCACTGAATAATATTACAAACAATCACAAACAAACAATATAAATCAGATAATGTAACAAATGAGCGAACAAATATCGCCTTCTTAATGGCAGCTCACTGAGTAATATTACAAACAATCACAAACAAACAATATAAATCAGATAATGTAACAAATGAGCGAACAAATATCGCCTTCTTAATGGCAGCTCACTGAGTAATATTACAAACAATCACAAACAAACAACATAAATCAGATGATGTAACAAATGAGCGAACAAATATCGCCTTCTTAATGGCAGCTCATTGAGTAATATTACAAACAATCACAAACAAACAATATAAATCTTAAGAATACAAGAAGTAATGTTTCATTCTTATTAAGAACAATCAGATAATGTACTATCTGATAAAAACGATTCAGTTTTTTTTTTCATTAAAATAGGTAGTAGACTTGCTCATTTGCGCGCGGATTGACAACAGCAGTCAAAATGTATTTTATTTGTTTCTTGTAGACCACAATAATCCTTAAAATACTTACAAATGAAAGCTTTGTTTCGGTCGCATACAACTCCAAATATCTGTAATACTATAATAACACGAACAGCTTCTAACTACAAGAGCTAGAGTGAATAAATGTCGTAAATCGAACACCAAGGTGGCCCATGTATAGGTACTATGTGTAACGGCAACGGCATCTTTCATAAAGAATACAACAACACTGCTTGACACCCTGTATATTTTTCACGCATAGTGTTAAGAGATGCAACCATGTACATTTTACTTTTTGTTCCTAAATGCAGCGCCGTAATTGCCAAACCAGTTTTTAAACACGGTAAAAGTAAGCAAGTTCTGTCAAATAGCGACTTTGAATTTTACCTTACAATTATTGGTCTACAGTTGAACCAATTGAATAGTCTCCCTGTTGCATTGCTTCTACAGAAGTAGGTGCTAAACATGTATCATTTATTCGCTCAGCGGAAATGGTTTCGGCATGGTTTCGGCTGAACCCACCCAGGTGGCCCGTTGACTTACCAGCACGGTATTCGACCTTAATCAAAGTCTCAACTTTGTACCTGGAGCTACCAGCGGGCTATGGTGACAAATCTCGTCTCCACTAAGTCCAATTAGTAAAATCGGTAACTATTTAACTTAATACCTGTAATTTAAGGTGTATGACCTTAAATTTAAACAAACTTACAACAACAGCAAGGGTCTCTTAATCGATGCTTTGACTTCTGCTAGGCTGTAACTGATTCACCAGTCCCAAACATTCGTAAAAACGTGTCAACTCAAAACGATGTAGGTACTGCCGCTATCTTTCATCCGCTCGGCTATCGACAAACTACAATATAATATGAGCGCTTTGAATTTGTAAGCTACGCATTTTTTGTAGAACCAATCTTACAATTACCAAAAAACAATTCGAAAACTCATCTAATAGTCATGAAGACTATTTCAGCAGGTAAGCTTTTGCCGATCTCATAACCACAGATCTTCAGACAACGATGCATACAATGAACGACGCTCTCTGACCCTTAGATAGTATGACCAACGTGCGGCTGTCAATTAGTTAAGGTATTACACACTGCTCTAGGCACTCCGTACATATTGTAAACCCTAAAATGTATGATTGTGTGCATAATATAATTGCACTTGCTGTGGCGCAACACCACAACACACCAATGTGAATATGACTATCACATTTGAACAAAACCGATAGCATTCTGTCGCGTCACGACACACCCTGACACAGCAATATTATGTTGGTGTGTATAATTCGTGTACTAATATCCGTATTAGGGTCCGCCCTACAATGGTTTGATTGTCAAGAATCTAAATAACACATAATAATAAATAAATATAAACCTCGCTCTGTGAAACCAGGAACAACGAAGATACCACAAACAACCAGACCCAGCACAAATACTTGTTTCATCAACAAACCCCACACTGTGCGGAAATCGAACACGCGACCCCTCGAGGCTCAACCGTTGAACCACTGCGCTAAACGGGTCATCAAGGACTATTAACATCAAATTAACAAGTTCAAATCTTATCGACACGCAATTTTTTTTTTAACACCTTGTACGACTGCACGGGGCAGTTCGATTAATTAATTTTGTAAATACGAAACATCTACTACGTTTTCAAATAACACAAATCACCGTGACAATAATCAAACGCTTAGTTGGTAACAGGCTGACTAATATTAACCTCTGTTTTGGGCACAGTTAGGCCTCATCAGGAACCTCCTTGAAGGATTTATTTTCGAATTATTGACATACCTCAAATGCCCAATGGTTGATTGGCAGACAATGCGCTCAGCATGAAGCCCGCCATACTGTACTATTATGTGCAATAAAAATGAAATGAATAACTAAATACTGTAATTTTTAATTGAACAACTAGACTTGCATGGATTGAATATTCAACTGTAACTGTTACCTCTGGGCTCTGTATAACTCTGTAATTATTATTATTATTATTTTACCCAAGGCATGACAACTGAAATCAATAAAAATGACAACTAATAATTTGCAGCTACAACAGTAACATCTGTAAATAATTAGACATAAGTTTGTCTGAAGTAACATGTAGTAGTTTAATTCAGGTCATTCATCCTTATCATGGCCTGTATGATGATAACAGTGTGATGAACACCTTTCTACCTAATTGTTTTCATCATCATGACAGACACAGCCACAGAATGCACAAGTTTAATAATTAGACATAAGTTTGTCTGAAGTTTACTTCAGGTCATTCATCCTTATCATGGCCTGTACGATGATAACAGTGTGATGAACACCTTTCTACCTAATTGTTTTCATCATCATGACAGACACAACCACAGAATGCACAAGTTTTATGATTTTTCTAACGTTGGTGCAATGTGACCACAATGCTTACAACTGCATCATTAAATTATTAAATCAGTAAGACTTGACTTACTTGAATGATGAAAATAAATATCTTAACATGCTGGACGTGTCCTGATAACCAGCAGAAATAGCATCAGCTTTATGGTACGGTAGGTACCTACCTGTTATTGCTTCTGTAACCCGCACCGGGTAACCAACAAGCATAACCTTAAATAGATTTTGTCACATTAGATCTATTAATAATATAACACATAACTAAGTCACACATCTAACTAACTGATTGGAAAGAAAAGCAGTTAATAAACATTAGAGTTATGTAAGGTTTAGATTTTAGTTTGGGTTTAGATAGTTGTTAGTATCAATGTTCAGCATACTTTTTGAATTTTAAAGTGCAAATAAGTTTCAGAAATAGTTTTCTCATCACCAGCATCCACGCAATACCTTCAACTTTTCTGATTCATTACTCAAAAATAATTAACAGATCAGACAGGATCAGAATCAGAAAATGTATCATTAAGACCAGCATAAGGCTTGAACTAAATCAGCTGTAGGTTGCCAATGGCACAGATGAAATGGTGGGGTACTACTCAGAAAGACAGACCACTACTGTGGCTACTGGTTTCCATTATACAAAGTACTAGTCAAAGTAGATACCTAGCACTTTAACTAGGAGTAGTTTGACGAATGAAACTTGTTCGGAAGAACCTGCTGCTTAATCACTCTCCCATCAGGAGCATGATGAACACTCCGCAATAAGAGAGCGATTAAGGCAGGGGTCAGTGACCGCGCACACGGTCCGGTGCCGCGGTGCTCCAGCTGACTCCGCTCGGGACCGCCAAAACGCTGCCGATTTGAGACACTATTCAAAATTTCACGAGGCAACGTATCATATGGGTAATTGGGTACACCGTCCGTCACTACTACACATTTCAAAGATGACAATCCAATTTCATGGGAAAATTCACGTCCACTCATTGTTTTTGGTTTGAAAGTTACTTTTATCACAAATTCACAACAATCCCCAAACCGTGCCAATACACTCGATGAAAACTCGCAGTACCTGTGCAGCAAACAGGTACGAACCGGTTTTTGTTTTCTGCAAGGCGTCCCGGCCGGTGCGGCCGCGCTTCGTAAATTTTGGAAAACGATACAGAAGTTACTTTCACTTATTGTTTCGTCAGGAAAACGTTTTTGTAGGCGCTCGGTACACTAATCCCGCTTCTGAGCTAAAAGGGAAGCTCAGAAAAACGCATTAAACCATTTAAATTACAATTTATTCACAAACTAAAACAAATGCAAGTTGTACAAGAAAAAGAGAGAGCGAGATAGCTATACAAACGTCAAATAATGGCGGGGAATACTGCTCTTGACAAGTTGCGTTCGGGAATGCCTAACACTATAGAACTGACGGCATGACTTTAAAGGTGTGTTCAACTTTGATTCACGTTTGTGAATTCAGAAGTTAATAAGTTAATCTGTCTTTTTGAATTTTGATTACTTGCTCTCCAGATATTTCTTTTATAAGTAAGGAACCCTTGAGCACTGAAGTAACAAATATTAATTATAATCATTATTTTTTATGGATTTGCCTTCGGTTTCGCTTCACAAGTCAGTACCTGTCTCCTTACGTTTTTATGACCTCCTAGTTTTAATGTAGCTTCCCTTTCAAGTCCTGGTATTTGCCTCTTTTACATTTTTTATTTTTATTTCTATTTATTTTAACTGCTTCGAGTTAATAAAATTGTGAAAATCTTGTATGGTCATTGTAATTGCATTTCCTTCTTATTTTTGCTTTCTGAAAAATTACATGTTCAACCAGTCAAAGCCTAAGAATAGAACATATTATGGTATTGTCAGAATACATTTCACAGACACATGATTTGGATTAATTAAATCTTAACACTGTAAAATTATATGCGAAAGACATTCACAACAGCAAAACTGAGTGAAGAGACTCGGAATAAAATTGTAATTTACTAACGGATTATTGTACAGAACATATTGAAAAGAGTAACTGCTGAGTTTCTTGCCGGTTCTTCTCAGTACAGAAACAACTTTCCGACACCGGTGGTTGAGTCACATTATGTTTGTATACTGTGTATTTATTTATTATTTCTATTATAGTATTTAAGTCTATTATTAAGTGTATTTTTGTTTGTTTGATTAAGTTTTTGACGATTTGAAAGCACTTGTAACAGGTCTATTTAAATAAAGATATTTCTGATTCTGATTCTGATTCTGATTCGGACTGCACAAAGAAGTAAAAAATACAGTATGTGACATTGGATTAAACATCCAAACGTTTGTTCCGTACATTCGCAGTTTGGAGCAAATGCTAAACAAATGACAGCTGCGAAGTGAACTAAGGGCCGATTAATATATTCATTCGCCCTTCACGCCCCAAATCCGCGCAGGGTAGGGTAGGGGGAAGGGGTGACGAGCGGCGCGCGCGCACTATCGATCACGATGCGGACGAAACTAATCGATTATTTGTTGATCATTTGTACATGCGACTGCACGGTGTTCATTTATTGATACTGTTTTGCTTTTCTTTTACTTGTTTTTTTAAGTCAGCATTTTCTAAATGTATAAGGAGCGCATTTGACTACAATTTCACCCTATCGTAAGTGATGGTGTGGTCTAAGACATCAATGGTCCGAAAAAAGTGGTGGTGGTGAAATCCTCTACCGAAGGTTGTCTGGAAGAGATCGCTTTTTGGGATAAGACCGCCTGAATGGCACTAAAGCATGTCCTTTTACCGAAACCCTGTGAAATGTATTTTTGTGCAATAAAGATTATTTATCTTATCTTAATGGTACAATTTGTATCTTAGATAGAGGAATAGCGGAAGATGAAACCGAATAGTAAAGTAACTTAGTTCAAACGGCGGATTTACTGCTGAGAAGCCTTTTCTACCAGTCAACCATATCCGACAAGAGGAACAACTCCAGCACAGGATCATGAAGAGTTCGAGAACCACCACTCCGCAATACACTCGTAACCACATTTATGGGTCTGTTTATATTTTAATCATGTTTTCCTATATAAATGTCGGATATAAGTAAATAAGGTATTTACACAGTGAATTAATATCAGTCAGTGAAATAAAAGCCAGATGCAAGATAAAATGAATTTAGACATTACAAAAAGTCATAAATAAAAAAACACACGGTAAAGGCACGGTAAAGTAATATAACAGTAATATGACTCGGCCCCGTCCTTGAGTTAAGTGCCTACTGCCGCGCGGTCCGTCGCCACGCGATAGGGCTGCCGCCTGTAGTATTTGAAAACATCCGGATACTTGTTTCTTTCTTGTTTTGAAATTGTTTTTTGTGATGGTAAATATTGTATTTGTATTTAAAGAAATGAAATTCGTATGTGAATGGAAACAGGAAATATTCCATAAAGCACGCTAAGTTGGTTTAAAATTTTGTATTTAAAAAGCGAAGTTATAACTTTGACACATTAAATATTGACTATTTTATCTTGATACCTACCTGCAATCAACCAAATTTTGCGGCGGACTAGCTATATAAGAAAACTATTGCGTGAGCTAAAACTATCCTTTAAGTACTCGAAGAGTAGATATTATGTAGGTAGGTACATAATCTCACTACCAATTGATACGTATCGTGCGCACAATGAAACTCCGACTTAAGGACATTCATTCACCCGGTGTTGAATTAAACTATAAACCCGCAAATTTTAATGCAAGCGTGAAGTATCACGAATTACCTACCGGTAAGATGGGGTTAATTGGTATCAAGGTCTTAATTGGGACAGGACTTCGAAGATGTTTCAAACCTCAAGTGAAGTGCTGTATTTCTTTTATTTTTGGGTGTCTTTGTTTTCAGCTGTAGTGAATATAAAAACATACAAGAAATTAAGAAAAATAAAGCTTTAAAACATCTTCAAAGTCCTGTCCCAATTAAGACCCAGATACCAATTAACCCCATCTTACGGTACTTACTTATCTAACCTGCCTATTTAATCTTCCGCGGAACCATCTATTTCACTTGTCTGTCACTATCCTTCAGCCTGTCTACTCATTTATTCAATAATCCAGGTGTAGGTATTACTTGGAGGAAAAAACGAAATACCTGTCTTTAAACAAGTTAAACAAATTACGTGCTATTATGTAGGTACGTAACGAAACATTTTAAACTTACCTTTCAGAGTTTCCAGGTAATTTAAAGAATGATATCTCTGGGTGCGTTCTTGATGAATTTAAACAACCAAACACAGCACAATAAACTCTTTTACCCTGCTCTGACATAGTACATTTACAATATTATGTTTCCAAATTGCACAAAACACACAAAACTGTCCGTCCGATACTGCACGGCGCGCGGCGCATTCGCGACTGAATCAGCCTAAGATCAGCCTAGCGCCGGGGCGCGTAGGTATAACTCCCGTTCCGCCCGCTTGTATGTAGTCATGTTACTGTTATATTACTTTACCGTGGTAAAGGTATGATTCTGATAGGCAGTCAAAGTTGGTAACAGGGTTATCTTAAGCGTCGGAAATGAGTCGTAAAAAGTGCTAAAAATATCACTATGCAGTCTTAACTTGATAGCGTAGTCTATGCTGTTGGTCCTACAGTTCTTATACTGCGCCAGGGGTCACGGATTCGATTCCAACCCAGGAGATCAGACTGCTCTCTTTAATTAAGCCGCTTTTGGACCTTTGAGTAGTTTGACCGTTTGGCTTAGCGATTGACATCTAGCAACGTCAGGTATGAGCAAATGCTTAACGTGCCTCCCGATAGCCGAAAAGTACATCACAAAATATCGGTCGAGGTGGTCACCCATCCTATTCCCATTAACGCGTGTGTTGCTTTACAACGGCGATACAAACCTGAGCCACGGTCATCTCTTACTACTGTAAAAGCTCATTCACATTAGGACGCAAGCAGCGTGGCAGCGCGACAGTCGCGCGTTTTACAGGCGGTTAACTGCCATACTAAAAAAACACCGCGACAGCAGCGCGGCAGTCGCGCGATTTGTGATGCACCCTAATCTAATCAACTCGCGCAGTTGTTTTTGTAATGTGAAGGCATCCGCTTGCGACCTAATGTGAAGAGCTCTTATTGAAACAAATTGTCGCCACATATAAAAATTCAACAGCCAATGTAAGTACCACAAGCGACAAACTAGCAGGTGTGTGTAGTTCCAACAAAAAACCCCATTTAAGGGTGTAGTAGGAAGTGATACTGGTTTTTATTTCCTCCCCACACTATCGATTCCCGCTGTCACCGCAATGGGGTCGGTTCGACTCCTGATTGATGCACCCTGCGTCCCGCGCCCGGTGTGTATGAAAACAATTTATCTTTATTGCAAACGCGTGAATGAAGGTTACCACCCTTTTGATTTATGAAGATTTGGATGTGTCAAAAGATAAAGTTCACGAATATTAGGGTGCCCTACGGAGCCATAGGTGATGTCAAAGGTGAAGCGATTTTCAGATCAGGGTATTGGTTTGAAGAAAATCGATGTATATTTATTTACCTTAAATGCTAATACCTAAATCTATTAATCAGTAAGAAGCCGGTGCATTAATACACTAAGTAATTTTTAGTTGATCGCTTTGATAAGACCGCCTGAATTGTGCAAATAATTGTCACTGTTACCTACTATGTGTGTATTTTTAAGCAACAAAGATTAGCTATCTCATCTTTTACTTCAAGCTCACTTCGATACTCGATTAAGAATTAACAAAAATAATTACTGATATTTCGCAAAAAAAAACTCAATTACTAAAGACCTTTGCCGTAAGCTTTCAGGATATTTCAAAATCCGTGAAAACAAAACAAATCTAACTAGACTTTATGCATAAATCGATGTGCTATTGGACTTACTAACCAAATTCAACCCTAAAATACACATGCTAACAGAACCAATTGTAATGCAAATCAAAATTAAACAAAACATTTTAATTACTGATTAAGACATCACAGAAGCGTTATTGGACGTGAGGATTAAAATTTTAATTAAAAACTATTACTATACAAACTGCCACCCCACACGGGATGAAGAAATAAAAAGCATGGGTTTGTGCCAAACCGGTCTATTGGGGGCTCTGTACAATAATGGAAACCCTATTTCGAATTTTGTTAGATAGGTACAATTACAAAAATGTGAAGGGATTTATTAAACATTTTCCAAACTCGAACTTGAATTCACCTGAGAGAACGTACCATCACCGCCATTGTCATACCCGTGATGTTTATTTGTTTATTTATTCTTTATTGCACATTAAAAAAAAGTACTGTTTTAATTTCACTGAACTTATGCATCATACATATTTAACACTCTTAGTGCAAGCAAGCTTTCTTTGGTTTTTTGGCTAATGGCGCTTTGTGGTTAATGTGCAACGATTTAGTATTATTGTTTATTTGTCATTCATTTACATAATCACTCTTCGGGTTTAAAAGAAGTGATCATACCATTTGTAAAATGCAAAATGGGCAAGTTTTTAAATAGTTATTCGAGCAACATTTAAGTATATTACGACAGTACAGCTAGAGTGTAAGTGTTTCTAACTCTTCTTTATTATTGTACTACTTAGTTCAATATTGATCATGTTTACTGATGATCATCTAGATATCTGAACTAATAATTTATCAACGGAACTCCTGTAGTTTTAGTTCAACTCGCATCTAACAGTGATTCTAACAAACCGTAACATGTTCCTAACATTGCTATTGTTAACATTTTAATTGGCATTGTCACGGCGGATTACCATATGGCGGGGGATTCATATGACTGCAACGAGTTGCTTCATTTGTAAATTTAATAATAAATACGGCAGTGTCAGAAAATAAATCATTATCAGAACAACCTACACGACGCTATACAGTGTGTTTGGGAACCGGTGTCCGACCCGTTAAGGTGAAGTAATATGATCTATTTTATGAATAAATCCACCATAATTAAGCACTTTGCCCCAGTTGTTTTAAAATGGCCGCCATTTTATTTATTTTTTCTCGGGAGTACGGGTGGGTTATTTAGTTTGCAATATCTGCCGATTTAGAGGTCCTACAGTCACAAAAGTGGTATCGTTGGACAGCTACAAAAGTAGGCAATAAGCTGACAAAAAAGCATTTTTTCATAACTCCCTTAAAATACCTCAAAAAAATGTTTGAACTTGAAAATTGTGATAGAATTTGTTAGTTTTTTTTACATTTATTTTTTTTTCAGAAAAACTAAACTGTCAACATACATTTATTTTTAACTTTTTGGATACCCAAAGACATCACCTAAACACTGAAGCAAAAATCAAAGTTCCAAGTAAAATAGTTTAGAAGTTGTGACAAATTGAATATCACCCTGTCATCAGAGACCCTTTGAAACGCAGGTAAAATTTACCTGGAATAAATTTTAAAAAAATTAAAAAAAAAATTATTAAAAGTGCTTAATTATGGTGGATTTATTCATAAAATAGATCATATTACTTCACCTTAACGGGTCGGACACCGGTTCCCAAACACACTGTATAAATAAACAAAATGTATAATTCTATGAAGAAATACTTACATCAGGAAATGCATCCACATTTATTGACCGATTCTTAAACAAAATTACACAAATTGTGAAAAGCTTTTCCTTCCTCATATATCTCTTACACGGTCCATTTCTTTTCATACTGGACCAAAGACAAAAGCCGCGGTCAAGGTCTGTTTTGCATATTTCATACAGTGGTCGCCCAATTTTTTAGTCGGATTTGCCAAATAGGTCAATAGGCGCCCGGTCACTATTTTAGGGTTATGGGCTTGTTTTTACATTGTCTTGTTTTTAATAAAAAGCAAGCAAGGATAACGTGTAACTGTAACTGGCCACAATCCATGTCTTTTTATTGTTTTCCTTCCGGAGACAGAAGAATAAGTGTCTGGAGTTGGCCCACTGATGCTTTCCGATTTAAGGCGAAACGAATAGGAGAGACAAAAATGTACCAAACTAATAACAAACTTAATACGGCCTAGTTGAGAAACAAACAGACTGTAGTTTCGATAAAGAGTTCACCTAAATTATTTGAAATTAGACCGCACTGAGTGATTCAATTTGAAATAATAAAATATTAGTGTCAAGAGACAATCTTTTCCAGATTGTCTCTTGATGTTGGAAATGAAAAATGGAAATGAAAATTTAGAATAGAATTTCATAGAAGGAAATGAAAATTTAGAATTAGATTTAATTTATTTGCAAAAATATGCTGGATCACAGGATGTTACGAAATTACCCTGTGGTATGGGGCATTAGAATACTGCAAAGGTTTCCCCCCGCATGTCGTAAGAAGCGACTAAAGGGGGGCCCCGGGGTCGCTAGGAGTGCACACGGTGGGGACCGTTTGCCTCCATTGCACAGGTGAGTCTTGGAGGGCGGCGGTGCGGGGGAGCCTCGTACTGCCGTTACACTTTGAGTAACATCTTTGAGTGCGGCTGGGAGTGTATTGTTCAATATTCGTTTTCAGTATATATTCAAAATTTTATTTTGCAACATACATTTTCACTTCTGTCACCCATAGTACTCGTTCAACCTCCGCTTAGTTTGCGGACCAAAGTTTATATGCAAAGCTGTCTGCTTAAGTTCAATTAAAAATTAACTAGATAGACTGAAAGCAGCAATAAATTTGAATACGCAGTTAATACCAACTCTTTATCTTCTTATTCACCTAAATCAAATTACTAACTGAACGCTCTCCGGATATAAATTTCTGTTCCGATACAATAAAATGAATGAAATGGTGTATTAGTATTTGGGCAATAAATTACACGTTTATAGCGTATCAAATACATGTAAAACGTCAATGAATGAGAAAGCCTGCAGCGGACAAAGTGTTGTGAAATGCTTCAAGATAACAATAGTCGGACAACACGCAGGTAATAAATAGTAAAATAGTATACAATATAATAATATGTGATCCTGATAAAACGTATGTCGTATAGCCATGATTAGGCATGTACTTTTTCACTTAGCCTGTTTACTACTGGGCCTTTGCCTCCCTCATATCGACGACCGATTTGGTGTTATGGTCATGAAGATGACACAGGATCTTCTAAGCTCCCCCTCCTGAGTTCTCGCCTTGACGGGGGCTTAGTACCGGTGGTAGCGAAGAGAACTCAGGCGTGGCAGTGTGGTGGACTAGCCACCCACCCGCTGCGGCCCGTAAGGGCGACACTTAGACGATCTCTACAAACATTTGTTTATGAACATGTCAGTTTGTATTGGTCTGGGTGTTTACTATAATAATATTTATTATGAATGTAATTACAAAAAAAAGTATTAAGGCATGTTTATCCGTTGTCTCGTTTCCACAGTAGATACAAGCTTTCTTAGTTTGGGGTTAGACGGATTAACTGCAAATGGTGAAAACGATAAAATCCCTCCAGCGTTCCAATGGACCTGGAACCTGATGCTTCATGTTCTGCAGTAGGTACTTACAAGATAGAGATTGCGGAGATGATCTTAAGGGGGTTTAGACCAAGATACACCACCCTAGGCCTCTGATAAGAATGTTCCGTTCACAAAGACGGCAACAATCAGTGTGTCTCTGTATACAATGTATGTTTTTTATCTCACACAAGGCACACATAATCTTTTACTCACCCAAAGTGCGCAAACGCATCGATTTGGAATTATCATCAAACATAACATTTACGACACAAACGCCAGATACAAACCCATTGCGTCACAACTCACTATATCCGAGTCGCGAGCTTTCGTCCCATAAAACAATATAAAAACGTATTGATAATAATTTATTCCGAGCGGCGTCAAGCTATAATATTTTATTTCGAACCAAGTCTATAGTTATTAGTATGTAATTCATACAGCGAGATAGGGAGTTGTTCGGAATTTTAATTTTGATTACTTATCGGCATAATTTGGAACTGTAAATAAGAAAGATGTAGCTTACCTGTTTTCCCGATAGTGATGTATTAATAAGTCTCAAGTATGGGTTTTGTTATAAAACCGCTTCGAATTTCGTTATCCCTTTTTTAATTTATAAGCAAACGGGACTAGGATAGGTTAAGGCAGTAGAATTACGGAAATCTAAAAAGAACGCAATCATTCATGAGAATCACGAGAATCATTTCAGTTGTTTTTAAACCTTTTTAGGGAAACGGAGCTCTACCGCCAAAGTATGATACCGTGGGGTTTCAATTGGTAAGAGTCCGACATAACCTCGCCTATTGGTGGTGAAGTGGCATTCGCGCTTTATCATGAAGTTACCAGTTAAGACGAAATACCCGTGGTTTAGTAGTGATAGTATAGACCGTACAATTTGCTTTCCTCTGTGTCTTATGGCAAACTTTCCTGTCTTGTACCAGTCTTTCCAAGGTTTCATCCTCCCATTTCTTAAATGGTTTTTCTTTTTCCTTCTTGTGGGAACCCCAAGGTTACTGATAAAAGGCTACCAACTCTCAGTTAAGGTGTAGCCTATGGTTTATGAAGCCTTTTGTTTACCAGATATAATATAACCTAGTTTACGTCACATCAGCTCGTCAAGACAAAACTGATATGACCATGTCTACAGCGGAGCTCAACTCAAAATAGCAATTTATATGCAATGTCAACGGTAATCGTAATAGATTATTGTGGTGACGTCGATAACATATCTGCTGTGACTGAGTCGAGTAGGAACCATGAGAACCGATGTGGGCGGCCTAATCTACAGATTACAAGGAATTATCGGCGAGCCAAAGAACTTCCAAATATAAGTAATTTGCTTAAAAAACGTATATTTAATTTAACACTTAAATATTTATTTTATACATTTTGTGTCGATGTCAACCGTTTTGGATTCCGCGCTTCTTCTGTCGAGTTAATCTTGAAAGTTATTTGTTATTGTCGACGAATAAACGACCAATTTAGTTGTAAAACTGTAATATTGTATTATTGTTACTGGTTACTGGTACAATTGGCATAACAAATTTATTTTTCGGGTTGATAATTGAATTTCAATGAATTAAATTAATTGAATTCAAATTATAGCGATCATCTTACACGTACTCGTCAGAACACGCTACATAATAATATGTTGATAACAAATGTTATAATATGCCCGTTCTTTACTGCACGTAGGTAAGAACTTAAGTACTTTAAATACTTAGGCATTACTCTCTCGATTTAAGAGTGCGCATAAAGCAAAACTACCAATCTTTTTCTTGATTGTACGTGATAAATACTAGATGAAATTTTATGAATTTATTAAATGTTACGCTACATGATATTTTCAAGGGTTGTGTTTGATCAAAAACATAAAATAATTAAATTATCTCGATAAAAAAAAATCACGAAGTTACGTCTGATTTTCCCTTTTTTTCGTTTTATACTGGACATGGCAATTACTATGATGACATTTTTTTTATAAATAATTAAATAGAAAAATAAGTAAGGGCTATGTCTAGTCATTTTTTAAAATTCCTTTTAGTTTTGGATTTATAACGATTAAACACTTTTGGCACTTAATACGTTTTGATTCCGCGGAAAAAGCCATCTCCCGTCGCACGTTTGTGAAGCTTGACACATATTTCTATTTCACACATCAGTACCGATCGCTCCGTTGAGACGAGAAGACTACGCTCAAATTCTTAGCTGCTCCGAGTTTCAAAATAAATAGTGAAATGGGGAAAAAGAAAAGGACTTTAAAAAGACTTAGTAAACGAGAGCTAAAAAAGTTACAAACTGAAAGGATGGCTAATTGTCGAAGGTATGTTGTATTGTATTTTAAGAGAAATAAATTCATTTGAGTCGATCTAGTAAGATGACGTAAACAGATGGTGTAAAGTATATGCTAAGTAATCACATGAATTTAGTTGGTCTCTTCAAATAATAGGTTGATTTCGAAGGAATTTGTTTCAATCCACCAGGTATTTATTGTAAGTAAATTGTTTTCAAATAATATTTAATTTTCAGAATTGCTGTATCTCAAAATATTTCACAATCTGACAGGTGTGATCAAAATGAAGTTGTGGAGGCATGCGCGTCGTCGACTATGTAGGTTTCTTTAAAAACAGTATCCATACTCGCTTTTCCATCTTGAGTTTTTTTTTTAGTAAAGTTGAAGCTGGGTAAATATACTAAGTACTGTGTTTATTTTACAGAACAACATTGAATTTGGAAAATGTAGACCCTAATAGACAGCCTATATCTACAGACTATTGTCAGCCAGAAAAAATACTTACCGTAATGATTACTCGAGGAATGAAGAGAATACTCCAGAAAGGTATCCGCCTAAATTCTTACAGTACAATCGATAACATTTAAACTAGTGGAGGCCTGTCATTAGAAAAATAACGAATGGGAAATAGTCATTTGAGAAATAACGTTAGATAATTTCTGATAAAGTTATCACTTTCCAAACCATCCTTTCTTAAATGAAAGTAACTAAGCGCAAACAGACGGCGAAATTAACCATTTCCCGCCTACTTTTTTGCCTGGCCGCTGCTTTGCACTCTCCTGTAAATATATAATAAATCCGATCAGTTGAACGGAAAAGGGTGGATTTGGGTGGGGTGGTTAGAATTGCAACCACAAAACGCATGGGCCGAGCGATATTTTGACTCAGAACGCCACTTGCTACGGGCACTTTAATGCTTAATTGCAAATGACTTTCCTAATAGTGGGTAATTTGTGCCTTTTGTTAACATAAGTTCTGTAAAATATGGCTTCCGCATTTTTTTTTCTACTGTGTCATTTCTGCATGTTTTTTTTTTGGAAATAGCTGAACTTTTTCATTACAGTTCATTGAAGCGACGACGCACTCTAAGTAGTCGGCCACAAGCTCAGAATGAAGATCAGGCTGCAAATTTGTACGATGCAGCAGAGAGAGTGATAATAGACAAGTTGTACTTTTTTGAAAAAATAAAAATGCTATCGAATCATGCTCCTCAATTCGGTTGCTCTCTATCTAACTTAAACATCACAGGAGAAACGTGGGTAAAGTGGGTGGCCACCGTTTTCTGGGATTCACAAGGTTTGATCTACATCGATTACCTCGAGAAGGGTAAAACTATAACAGGGCTTTACTGTGCCGATTTATTGGGCTGATTCAACGCCGAATTAAAGAAAAAACGACCCCATCTGGCGAAGAAAAACGTGCTGTTTCACCACGACAGAGCACCGGTTCACACGTCTGCCGTTGCCATGGTCAAATTGCGCTACAAATTGCTTACCCATCCACCGTATTCTCCAGAGTTGGCCCCTTGAGACTTCTTTCTGTTTCCTAATCTGAAAAAAACACTCCCCGGGAATAGATATGGATCAAATGAGGAGGTCATTGCCGCCACGGAGGCCTATTTTGCAGAGTTTGACAAAAACTATTTTTCGGACGGGTTAAGAAAGTTTGAGCATCGCTGTGCTAAGTGTATCGAACTGAATGGAGACTATGTTGAAAAATAAATTGCCATTTTCTAAAATTTTCCTTTACATTTTGTAGGCTAAGTAAGTATTTATTGAATGACCCTCGTATAATATGTACATGTCACTGGAAAATAACAAAAACCGTAAATTTATAAATTTCCTAGGAAATTTATCAACTTTCGTAGGATTCTAAACGAGAGATAAATTGTATTATTTTACGCCCACATTTCCGGAAGTTTATTAATTTGCGACGACTCGTGGTAAATTTATCAACTTACGGATATCTATTCGTAAGATTCTAAACGATTCGACTAATCACAGAAGAGCTTTTAATTTTACGCTTTTATAAATTACGGAAAATAACACACTGCTCTCTGATTGGTCGATGTTGACAGTAGCAATGCTTGTGTTCATAGATTATGAGAGGCGGAGGAGAGGAAGGATAAGGAACACGTGACTTATTCGACCAATCAGAGCGCACATGGCGTTTGGTTACTGCTCACTTATTATTTTACGGATGCGTTTCGGAAGTTTATCAATTTCCGGGAATGAGCGCGTAAAATAATACAATTTGTCTCTCGTTTAGAATCTTACGAAAGTTTATAAATTTCCTAGGAAAGTTATAAATTAACGGTTTGTGTTATTTTCCGGTGACATACATACTTGAAATAAAGATGATGTTTTTGGCATTCATTTTCATTTTTTATTCACCTTTCACGCCCTATAAACCAGATACAATTGAAAATCTATTATTATAATCGCTGACAATCGCGCCAGGCGGGATGCGACCCTTTAATTCGTCTTCAGTTGGTGGAGGAGAGTCAAACCACCCCCTCATGAGTTCTCGCCTTGGCGTTGCGAGGGGGCTTAGTACCGGTGGTAGGGTCCAACCGCCGGGAAGCGAATAGAACTCAGGAGTGGCAGTGTGGTGGACTAGCCACCCACTCGCTGAGGCCCGTAAGGGCGACACGTGGGGTTGCGGGGCCAGTGCGGCCTGCAAGCGCCTTGAGGCGCGTGGTAGCGGCCGCGGGGTTTTAGTCGGTAGGAGTCCAACATAACTTCGTCGTCTCCCCGGGCGGCGAGGTATCCATGAAGATTTCCCCACGAAAAAAAAAGGCGGGTCAAATCATGACACCGGGGAGCTTTTATTTATAAATATACAAATGCGTCCACCTATTACTGTCACGAATATAGAACAAAGAACGCAAAAAAAACCCGCTTGTGTATTGCTTTAAAATATTTTATTTATATTTTAGTTAGTATATAAAAACAAGTCCAAGTGTTTTCCTTCCTGACGCTATAACTCCAGAACGCACTAACCGATTTCCACGGTTTTGCATTCGTTGGAATGGTCTCGGGCTCCGTGAGGTTTACAGCAAAGAAAAATCAGGAAAATTTCTACAGAAAAGCGGGAAAATCTTTTTTCACATACAGCTAAGTCCACGCGGACGAAGTCGCGGGCGGCTGCTAGTATTTAGTATTTATTGTGAAAAAATCAACTGGTGACAGATAGACAGTGTAGTCTATGTAATAGGGTCCTGTTTTTACCTTTTGCATACCGATCCTTAAAAATAATTTAAAAGATGAGACTACTATCTACAACATAACATTCAACTTATATACAAAGTAAAATTACACACATTAAAATGTAGGTAATGTATTCACAAAAATAATGCCCACTGTGTTATCTGATTGTTTTACGTATACTACGGAAGCTACGCGTTGAGCGAGCGAGAGAGATGTATTGTGGTTCGGCGGGCGATAGTGTTCGCAGAGAGGGGGGCGCGGGTGAATTTTAATAATTTGCTGGGTTTATACGCACTCTTAAGTCAGATAAGTGAATATAATTTGATATAAGTCCACACAAGGCGCCGCCTAGCTCCAAACTAAGCAACATTTGTTCTATGTCATATATAGTAAGTATCCTACGGTTACTATGGGACACTAAACAACGGATAAACATTCATAAATAGATACATAGGACACACCAAGATCAATACTAGCATGTTCGTGCACACAGTGGTATTTACTGTGCGGGGCTCGAACCCGAGACCTCTGGTATAGTAGCCAACTTCTTAAACATTTCAAAAAATTGGTCGTAAAAAGTTGCAAATAATTACACGAAAGCATTTTACTACACTGTGTCGTCTCGCCAGTCGCTATGAATGGAAAATTACATAATCCCTGATGCACCAGTACCAATAACCGACCACCTACACCATCTGGGTATGGAAGTGTCGTCCAAGCTAAACTTCGGCCAGTAAATCGAGTCTGTGGCTAAAACTGCTGCTAGCAGCTCGGCATCCTGTCCAGGATGAGGCGGTACTTCTCACCGAGAATGCTGCTTCAGCTATACAAGGCATAAATTCGCCCGTGTATGGAGTACTGCTGTCACCGCTGGGACGGATCCGCCAAGTACCAGCTGGCCGCTCTAAACTCGGTGGAGAGGCGTGCGGTGAGGCTTGTGGGGGACGCTGACATCACAGATAAGCTACAAAACCTTGAACACCGCCGGAGGGTACCTTGTCTGTCGGTTTTCTGAGGTTGCATTTCGGAGAGTGTGCGAAGGAGTTGCATGACCTGATTCCATCAGCTCCTTTTCTTCATCGGACCACTAAGCGCAGACTAGCTTTCCAACCCTATGTTGTTGACATCCCAGCGATTCGCACAAACCGTTTTGGAAACATTTTCATAATGCGAACAGCAAGGGAGTGGAATGAGCTTCCTGCTGAAGTGTTTCCTCAGCAATACAACTTGGGCCTCTTCAAGAAGAGAGTGAACAGCCATTTGTTAGGCCGACATGTACCATCTTAGACCACACCATCACTTACGATTAGGTGAGATTGTGGTCAAATGCGTGCCTAATTAACCTATAAAAAGAATCCACCTCCTAATTAGGAACATGTAGGTAAATCGTATGCAATACTTTTACTATTCGTAGGAACATAAAAAAACAAAAAAGATATGTAATAATATATTTTTCTTATAATTTACAAGAAATCATATATCGTAGTATATTTTATTTTTTGGGAAATATTATGAAATCTTATGCACATCTTAGCCATATCTGAAACTACAATTTCTTAAACCATCCAACAAAATTAACGCCATCGCGCATACAATAACTGGTTTGCCGTCGAGTCAAGCGAGATGCGCGTACGCAGTCATCGCTCCTTCAAGTGTTGACATTCGATTGTTTATCCGCCTCGACAAAGTCTCAGAACAGTTGCGCAGACTAAATACACGAATACAAAGTAAAGACGGTGAGAGATTTTGAATGTCGTTTGATTTTGGTTTTGTTACCGAATTGTAGCGATGGGTTGATATTGGTGATGAATGATTTTGAACAGTATTTATTTATTTATTAGATCGTACACGAAATGACAACTGTCAAACAAACAATGAGGTGATTAAAAGTACAGGTGAGCTATATCTAAAAAGAGATTTCTTCCAGCAGACCACGTTGACAGGAAACGTTCAACCAGTTGGTGGCTCTTTTAAGCTACCTATCTTACTTTTTTGATTTTGATATCATGAAACACAATAGGAGTTAAGTACTTAAGTATGCCAAAATAATGGTGTTCAGCAGGCTCTGTGACAACATTATGTCACGCTTTGACGCCAATACCTACTTAATGAATACCTACCGCGCGACAAAATTACTCGTATGTCGCGATAAGCTTACTCTACCCAGCCTGGAGTCGCGTCTCTGCTCACCTAGTTATTATTGACAGGATGTAAGTAGATGCGTTAAGTTGAGGATGGATGGTGCGTATTGGAAAAGACCAGCCTAGATTAATATAGACTGTATGTAACGTTGGACAAACTTCATAATGAAACCGCCCATCATAAAAAAAATACGTTTACCTACACATTAGACAATTTCATTTGTCCAATTGACATGATAGGCTACAAAAGTTAACATAAGTAAATCTCTAAGGGCGAGTCGCAATTTGCATTCGTGACATCTGAATTTGAGCCTTGTCTGAACACAAGCAGCGTACCTGTTACCTGACCCATCTTTACAAAGTAATCATAAATAAATAAATCAGTACTAAATTACCCTCGAAATAAAAATCAGCAAGGCACGTCTACAAGTCATAGCAGTTAATACGCATTTCCTTACAAATGGTTATCGGAAATAGACGTCGAGAGTCGCTTCGCTGGAAAACCCTTATCGTGGAATGTCGAGAGCTTCGCCACCTTTGAGCAGCTGCGAATACTGAGACATGGGACTTAGGCCTCTATTTCTTCAAATTCATTAGCTGTTTGTGGCATTTTTAAACTAACGTAAACGTACTTTTAAGCTCACGTAGGTTTTTTAAGATAAATATGGAATTAGAGCTTTTTAAGGAAAAACAAAGATAGACGTATGTCTATTAGAGGGTAAGAGTATTCTTACGACTATACCAAATGGGATAGGCAGAGGCACACTGATTGTTCCATGGTAAATGGCACATTCAGTAGCCCAAATTTAGCCGTGCGCATTTTGCATTTGGCAGGAGCTGGATGCGAGCAGCCGAAGATCGAGTTCAGTGGCGTGTAATAGGAGAGGCTAGGACCAGCAGTGGACTGCAACAGGCTGATGATGATGATGATGATTTTGGACCAAATGTGATAAGGGACGAGCCTTCCACCGTTACCAACCTTCGGGTTGCTTGATTTTTTATCGGTGTTTTCCTCCAAGAGATCTCTTTGCATCCGAGTGTATAAAGCGCCATACACGTGATCGGTGACGGACACGGTTGCGATGAGTTAAAATAGTATGGTCTAATTTTTACTTTGTTGCACAGACCATTCCATAATTCAAACTATTTTTCAGTACCCTATTTATTTCTAGAAATAGATTAAATTGATAAAATGTCAATCACTTAGATCATTAAAATCCAAACATTCTGCCAACTCAATTTCTAAATAATTCGACTAACGCACCGTTTAAGTGGTATAACATCAAGTGCTAGACGGACAGTCGCAAACAGTATTGTTTAAAAACAAGTTACATCCGCAAGAGGGCGCTCACGAGGTGCCAGTCATGCACTCCTGCGCAGGTCCTCAGTAGGACAGGTCGTCAATGGAGGACATCACAATTAACAACCTCTATATTCAAGTACGACTTAGTGGAATAATTTGAAGGAGTTTTTTTGCAAGATACTTTGGAAGGTTGTCAAACGTAGGCTTAACTTCTCGTCCATTCCTTCAGCGTTTATTAGTCAATAAATTAATTTTCGAAGAAATGATCCCGAAAAGGAATTCGCTCATGGCGTTATATTTTCTAAGTTAATACTAGGAGGTTTGAAATGCAGGTTGCTGAATCCTGAATGCATGAAAATCAATTGAACAAATAGTGACTCTTCCTAAGTTTTCTGGTCATTCATAACGAAAACGATATCACTAGCAAACAAATGTGAGAGAAACAAAAAAGTATTGAGGCTGACAATGTTAACAAGTAACAACGGCTGACAAGTAAGCGGTAAGCGAAACCGTAAAACCTACCTTGTGAAGATGACTACATTAATGATTTGGCTGCTATCAACAACCAACATTTTTCCGCAATTACATAACGATAGAAAACAAATGAGAAGGCCAATCAGGTGATTTATTACGTATTGTTATTTGAATGGAGTGGGGCTTTTGACCTAAATAAAACCGTGAGTATATCATTATTATTATCATTATTACCGGTAATCCCCATGCACAATTGCATTGAAATTAGCCAACGTTTATCATGCGTTATTAGATCGTTATCTAATATAATGCTACGCAAATTGTCCGTTGCTGATAACGCTATCAAGGCACTCGAACTATTGCTGTTCCGATTGTCACTGAAGTGTACACCTCTTCTTACAATCAGGACGTAGGCCGGCAGGTTAGTTGAAGATGCAGTGAGCAGGAAACACAGAGTAAAATACTGCTGAATTGAACTGCCGTTGGGGTCAGAAGGCAATGAAATGGAGATCATTACCTGCCTATGCAGGTTACGCACAATGAAACGCCCATCTGCTAGGTGGAAGGTACACCTGTCAGGTGGTCACCTGACAGGTTTTATAGATTGAGACCGCCAATCAGTGGCCTCATTAAAAATCTTTAATCTTTTAATATCATCCCATATTTATTTGGCACTTTCTACAAGTCGCTGGGAGCCGTACTGCTCATGGCTAGATTGTGTAAATATGAACGTTTCATATAGGTAGACATACAAGCCGGTTATTAGGTACTTTTCATGCGGCAGAAGGAAATGGCCAATTTCAGGTAAATGATTTGTCTATTTTGGCAAGGACGTGCCGCTTTTATAGAGATGGCATACAGGTAAATGAAATACTTCAATCTTAAATAAACTGCGTATGCTTTTGGCAAAGTGGAATGACAAAAACGAATGTGATATAACATCATATCATCACTAGTTTTAGGACGGATTTTGGCATGAAAGGTATATTTGTATTAGTGGCTCTTGAAATTTGTTTCATCAATGCATCAATAACAAGTGTTCATCCATGAAACAACAAAGGGTAATATACCTTTAAAAAACAAATAATTACCTGGAGGGGTTGGCCCCGCCCGCGTGCACCTAGAAACGCCTACAGAGGCGACTGGGGATGAAAATTAAGAAATTACTGTTTTTGCAAATACATTTCTAATTCTGATTCTGATTCCATCTTCGTCATTTTTAAGTATGACCACGAACAAGATGGATAATATGGCCATTGCAAGCTTAAAGAGTTATGCAGCCCAGACAAGGCCGGCCTGCTCGGCAAACTCGATTGTATTTAAGTGTGCTTAAGAAATAGAAAAAAAAAAGGCGAAAAAAAATATCCACAATTCAACCTACTTTAAATTTGTGCTACAGTAGAAATTGGTCAGCGGCCTTTTCAGTCGAGAAAATTGTATGAAAATGTAATTTTCAATAATTTTACTATTTATTGTAATCCATTTACTAGACACTAGTATAATAAAATAACTTGGCATTCACATGTATCTTGCCAAAGCTATTTAATTCCCCGATTGATTCCACACGTACCGCTTTATGATCCCTTTGAGTTTGCCGCCCAGATTAACCTACGATAGCATTTTGAGGTCGCGAGCCTTCACGTCCAATAGGATCACTGCGGCATGAACCTACCAGTTCAGTTAAGGAACTTAAATTTAAACCAAGACATGACATGGTACGAAAGCCATAATCAATTAGGGTAAAAAAAGAAGAATCCCATAGAACATGACGTCATCAATGCCATAACATACATATTAAATGCATCGGTTGCACTTTTCGAACCTATCGAATTCTCAACGTCACTTAAAAAAATAAGCAGTCGTTACAAGCCTACTAGTTATTTCTAGTTTCAATGAAATTGTATGGTACAGTATCAGTTTTTCGCGAAAAGTCTCACTTTATTTGCCATAACGTAAGTTATAAATTCTTTGCAATACTATATCTTTAAATCCCTAAATATAAGTAACATAAAAAACTAATGCGTGATAAAAAATGTCTTTGAACCAAGATGAACCAGTATATCATGAACATCATGGGTGGCAAACTCAGTACCGAGTGAATATTAAAATGCACATTTCGAAAATTTTATGAGGACTACTTGAGGAACAATTTGTGACGTAAATAAACCACACAAACGGCCTTTTGTAGTCATTTTATAAGGTACCTAAATAAGAAAGAATATCAGACGACTTGTCTTAGGAAATCGTTTGTCCGACATTGGGGAAATGAGGATTTCTTGAAGTAGATTTTAATATTAATATCAACTATAGAAGACCGTAATTATGAAGAACCTTATTATTCTGTAACAGCTTGTTGATTATCGTATTGTCATTAATTTGTTAATTTACATTACATTCATTTCAGTTCATCATCTATTATTATTAAAATATCTATACATATTATTTAAATACTTGTGAGCATAATTCAATTTTTCATTTGTAAACAAATTTAACCACAATTCGATTCTGCACCATCAAATGAACGAATTGATCTTGTTGAAGTTATATAGAACACTCGTATTTACCTCAACTAAACTGAAATTTGTCAGTCATTTAATTACGACAAAATTCATTGATAAATCCAGTCAATGGGGACCTCGAAGCGCGAATCAATAACTAATCGATTTACCTACAGCAGGGCCCATTCATCACTCCCCACGATCTGTCATCCCCAAAATGACCAACTTACACACTAAATAAATAGGAAACGAATAAATTCGCACCCAAATTGCTCTATTTCCTACCAAATCGACGACTTAATTCGTCACGGGATGGACAATAATTGATCAGAATCACCCTGTCCATAACGCTCGAAACTGAACTTTAATACCATAACACTGTAGACTAAATCACACGAGCGAAATATTGAAAAGATCATTCAAATAATCCGACTATTATGATCGGGAGTAAATGCCAAAATACTGGATAAAGGACGATAGGTCCATTATGAGGAGTTATAACAAATTCCAATAATGGTAACCGATTTAGTCGAACGGCAGCTTTCACCAGCTGGCTCAAGGTGTTAGGGATTTTTGTCACGTGTCCCGGACAAAAGCGATAAATCGAGTTAGTCACGATTATTGTCACAATACACGTCAAATGGACAATAATTCACTATCTCATTGTGGTCAGTCGCATGCGATTCTGCTGCGTTCGATAATTGACATTTTCTGATCGGCTCCATTTTATTATTTTCTCCCCTAGCTGGTACTTTGAATGTAGTTAACCATGAAATGTTTTTAACTTTCTTTATTTCTTGCTTATTATACACGATGTGGCTGATTATCGGGTCACTAATTTAAAATTATGCGTAACTGTAAATTATCTCTTATCAAGAAACTGCGATCAATCAATGAACATATTAATTAATTAAATTAATAATGTCGAAACAACAGTAATTTAGGCACGCTCTGAGACATATATTTTTTAAAGATAAACCAACGCCTCCACTGGTTTTAGTTACAATTAGGTTAATCAGAGAATTAATATTCATTCTTATTCAGTAATAACTATCGATGTCATATCGATAAACCTTATGTTGATTATTCGAAGTACAATTGAAATACAATTTTTTTAGACAGTTAACCACAAATGTATCCTTTTGCAAACTGAAATTAAACGCATGGTGAAAAATGCAATTAATCAATAATAATGATGAATAGCTAAGTAGTTGGAAATCAAAACTACTAGCAAAAAGATTTTCAACAAGGTTCTTAAACTGAATCTCTAACCGTTCGCAGTAATTTGTGTCAACAGACTAACTGTTATGCCGTAGAACACGACTGACATAATAAACGGCAAAAGCAGTTAAGTGTATAATTAATTAGCATCATTGTAGATGTAGCTTAGTCACTCCGTGCCTGAGCAGGACCATCAATATCTGCTTTGTGCCGACGTGAGACAAAAAATATGGCACATTGTACGCTGAGCAAAAACACTGCGCGTTAGACGGCGTGCCGCTATCGTTACAGCGACGTGCAACTACGAAACTATGGACAGTAAATAACATTAAAGTCTATACTGTAAGTTGTGTAAAAGCTCTTCCACAACTTACATTGAGAGCTGTGGTGAGATGAGTGGAACTCGCATTTGGGCAAATAGGTCCGACGAAGCTGGAGACCGTTGCCCAATCGTTCTCACTAACTATCATCATCATCAGCCTGTTGCAGTCCACTGCTGGACAATGGGCCTCTCTTATTACACGCCACTGAGATCGACATTCGGCTGCTCGCATCCAGCTTCTGCCAGCCATCCTGTGCAAATCATCAGTCTGACTTGCCTTAGACAATTCAAATATAGTCTTCTCAAAGTTAAGAGGCAAGGGATATGATGAGGCTTTTTTAAAACACATCTTCCAGAGTAGAGTGTGTGTGTGAATGAGAGAACTAAGAACAGGGTGATAGGACCCTAACTCACTTAGGACACATGTAACGTTAACCCCATACAGGCATCAAAAATAGAAACCAGAAAGAAACAACAACGGGAATGACCTAACATACCAACAGGTGAAAATCGTCTAAGAATGTGACTACAGAACTATTATTTAATTCGTTGGTTTGTTGAGTTGGATTACCAAAACGCCTAATCAAACTGTCAGTAAGTCCTTCATATAAGTCAAAAAGCAACCTCGGATGTAGCGATTTCCTTGTTAGCACTCGCAAATTTCATTTGTAATTCAAATCCACTTCAATGTAATTATTCTGTCGTAGCTCTATGTTACCAAACATCTGGACGAATCAAGGTCCGAGAATTGAGGAAACCGAACTAAATAGCTCATAGAAAAAAACTAATAAGCCATTATTTCGACATAAAAGATCATCAGTAATCATCACAGGCAAAAAATCTAATACAAATATTAGCAGTCAAAAAATCAACAAAAAGTAATGGCTGCTCAAACTAGATCAACTTCCTTGGGAATACAGTTATAAGTAGGTATTTATAGCATGTGTTTAACCTCTTGTAAAACTATATTAGTAAGACAAAAAATGTGTTCTTATTTTGCGGTTTTCGGTACAGTCATACGGTAATATCTTGTCAATTTTATTATTTTAAAACTTGATGGTGCTGTTAAAATGGTTTATTGTTAAACTGGATTAAGATCTACAATTGAATGCAAATCAAAAGAGATGAGAGGAAAAAGTCATATCCGCTTTTTTTTGTTATTTTCGACCAAGAATGAAGATTCATAAACTAGTAATTTGTCCTTCTGTTCATTAGTGATTTTGATTCCGTTAATCACCCCTGCCTTGGTTGTCCAACCTGGTTAAGGTTGCTCACTAACCTTACACCCCTCCTCCAACAATCCGCACTGAGCCTGCGTGTTGGAGTATGGCTCGTTCCACCTCATAGTTGAGAGGTGAGGAGGCCTGTGCCCAGCAGTGGGACGTATATAGGCCGTTTATGTATGATGTGTAATCACCCCTGCAGATTTTTGTGTGTGTTGTATACTAACATACTCGTAAAACACAAATGAAGCCTCTTATGAAACAAATTAAAGGTAAGCATAAGTTCGTAGTCAAAGCATTCGTAACAAAGGTACCTTTCTTATGCAAGTTGTCAGCTAGATATTTATCGTTTGTTGGTTTATTTTATTTATAACAATAATTTATTTCTACATGATGTAAGTGATTCATAAATTCCAATAACAATGTATCTGCATTGTTTTAAATTGTAAATTTTACTGGCAACACGCGGATTTGAAAACTGAATGTAATGATTCCGCAGACAATATGGCAACACACCAAGGCCGAGGAAATCACGAAGGACCATAACTTTCATTGTTTACTTTTACTATACATTACTATTGTTACGTCCGTTATAGTATTCTTATATCAGTCTTCAGACATTATAACTACGTGACTATTAACTGCTTAAAATATAGGTAACTGATCCATAAATAATCATGAAAAATTCAAAAAATTATGTATAGTCGAGATCTTAATATTACAGGTGTGCAAAAACCATTCATTAATATAAATATCTTTTAGTCAAATTATTTTTTTAAAGTTTTCTAAGTCAACACGTAGGTACTAAGCTACCAACAGATTTTCAACGTACAATGAACTTATACTACGCTTCGCCGCCGAGCACCAAATTAAAATTGATTGATTGGCGACGTAAAAATACAACGAGGCCACCTGTACATGAATCACCGGTACAGTCGGGCTGGTATGTGACTGGGAAGCGGCTTCGAGCTTTTATATGGGATAAACACCTTAGCTTATTGAAGGTAAACGAAAGACGTTTATCTAAAAGTCTATTTAATTAGGTAATAAACGGAACGTCAAGCTTTTCACTGCAATACTCGGTAGATTGACGGTTTTATCATACGATAAGATGTTGATATTCATTGATTGACATTGGGGGACATTATTTTCAGTCATGCCGCGGTAATTTTACGTGTAGAGCAAGAACGAATGATCCACGAAGAATGAATTATGAAGACAGGTAGCAGTGCTCTCTTGAAGAATGAAGGAACAGTAGTCACGTACTACTTTTTTTATTGAACAGGTCCGTGGCCCAGTTGTTGAACACTCTGGCTCTCGGTGGCCTTTCTTTATGTCCAAAAGTATATTTTTAGGTTCAAAATGATCTGTTAAATTAGTTTGATACCTAGTTAAACTAGTTTAAAAACAAGGTGAGACAACTATACATCAGAATTTCAGTAAACGAAAACAGAAAGATCGATGTACAGCGAAAATTCGCGCCTTCCGTTAAGTACAATAGTTTTACAGCTCTATAAAGTTCACACGGAAGTAAAAAAAAAGTCAATTTTGAATATTCAAATTTCTCATAGCGATCAAATTCAATATATTGATGAAAATGCGATGATTGCCGAGAGACAATAATTAAACATAGAAACATAGATATATTCTAATTTATTGATTTTCGTAACGACTGGTTTATCAAATCATATTGAGTTCTTTGTAACTTTGTGTTGACTTTTCCCGTGTTTAGTTTCACCGTAACTCCTTACCACCTGTGGTTTATTTCATTATATTTGGACTATTGACTTGTAAAACAGATGATTGAATATAAATATTTTACAGAACTGTGTAAACATATTATTCAATATTAAATTAAGTATTCTATAGCTATTTCTAGAGTCGTTTTTTTTATTAATTCTAATTAATTTCTTTTACGTTTATTTTGATACAGTTTTATAGTTTTTCATTTGCCGCATTTACAAAGTGGGAGTGTTTATTGAATTTTGTTTTATAAAATGTGCTTCATTTTATAAAACAAACCTCATTGCTATAAGGAATTATTATGATGGGAATGCACGTAGCTTCTATTTTGCAATTGAAATACGTTCTTATACAATACCAGGATTTTATTTTAATGCATCGTACGACGGAGCAGTGGACTCAATTGTACATTTTGTGGCGTTCGCCGAATGTTATGTTATGTTAAAATGTTGCTGAACAGCTCTTTGCAATGACAAGTTAAATATGTCTACGTTAGTACTTCTGGTCCTTGCTCCATTTTAGGGTTCCGTACCTAAAGGGCAAAAGCTGAAATTTTCACAAATGATGATGATGATGCTATTATCTTCGTTGCCGCTATAATAACACAAACTAAAATAAAAAATATATTATATTCAATGCGCGCCGAAGTTATAAGAAAAAGGAACCCTTGTCTTATAACTTCAGCACCTATTTAAAATGTTTACAGAGTATTTGTTTGTATATTACCTTTCAAAATGAATAAATAAAAATAAAATAAACATGAAAAGGGGGAAAAATAAAGTAAGTACCACGAAGCATTGAAAAAAGGGAAGAAACTTTTATTTTTCAATGCTTCGGGGTATTCCCCGCTACCAGGCTCGTGTTAAACATGATTGAAATAGTGGTTGACCAATTCTCTCGGCGGAGTCAGAAGTGACTGCAGTTGTGAACTGCAGTAATCCAATACAAAACAGCAAAGTCTGGCTCGCAGACTGGTACGATTTAACTATCGAACTCAGGAGCGTAATCGGAAAACAAAGAGATATCGATCCTTAATTAAAACACTCTCGAATCCTGGTCCTTTAAAATAGCCCTTATTTCCATGCAGTTAAGGCTGTAATGAAGGATTAGCGTGACATGCCAGGTACGTGGTTCCAGACAAATCGTGTTATGAGGCGTGTGATTCGATTTTTGTGAATTTTATCGGCATGTTTGCTGCGCGACGCTTCCGTGCGTGTCGTGACGTCAACATACTTTAACACTTTCTGTAGATATGTTTATGTAACTCTGTCAGATTATTTCTCTCTCTTTTTTTCTCTCTGACTTTATTTGGCTTTTTATTTGATGGAACTTGTGTGTAACATTGTACAAAAATTCCTTTTTTTTTTTGTTGCGAAGTGTCGTCTCAGACTGTCAACACAGTCAATGTACTCAGGTGTACGAATCGTTCGAATTTCGGGTACCACTTTTCAGCACATGTAACCTATCTACCTATTTTTATTATAAAATCATTGTAAGGTATTTCAATCTTCTACTAAACTTAGTTTTCACTCCGATTCTACAAAATTTCTGTTGCTTTTTAATTTTTTTAACCTTTTTTCAAATCAACATCATCATCAACATCAGCCTTTAGAAATCCACTTCTGGATTCGAAATTACTTTTACTTGTCCACATGTTTTAAATAGTAAGTAACATTTGGGTGTGACAGTTGCAGTCACAGTTCGGATGTAACAGGTGTTAACCATACCATCTGACTTAATTCCAAATAAAAGATTCTAATAGATATACATGATTTGTATTTATTACTGATCGTAATTTTATTGCCTAGAAACTTTTTCAAACATATTATAGAAATTAAAAGGCAATACTTTATCTGAATGAGATATAGAAGATGGCTGAGGGGTGTGGGGAGGGAGTTATTGCAATATCGTTCGATATTAAGAACGCGTTCAACTCCCTTCCCCACGCCACAATATTGGAGGCCCTGAGGTACTTCCGAGTACCCCTGTATTTACAGGGACTCGTCGAGAGTTACCTCAGGGAAAGGGCCGTGGTCTATACAGACCGCACTGGCGCCATTCGGCGCTACAGTGTGGAGTCCGGGGTTCCACAGGGGTCGGTACTGGGGCCGCTCCTGTGGAACATAGGCTACGATTGGCTCCTCCGCGGCGCCCTTCTCCCGGGTATGAGCGTAATCTGCTACGCAGACGACACGCTCGTCACTGCCCGGGGGAAGAACTTCAGGGATGCCGCTCCGCTAGCGGAAGTCGGAGGAGACCTCGTGGCCGACCGAATCGGTCGCCTCGGTCTCACGGTGGCCCTCGAGAAAACCGAGGCCATTTGGTTTCGGGGGCCCCGTCAGCCTCCAGCGCCACCTGACGCACACATAGTGCTCGGGGGCGTCAGGACGCCGGTGAAGACCGAGATCAGGTATCTCGGTCTTATCCTGGACAGCAGGTGGCAATTCCTGCCCCATTTCCAGGCTTTGTCACCGAGGCTGATGAAGGCGGCAAACAGCCTCAACTGGCTGTTGCCGAACATCGGCGGCCCGGGCTCCAAATGCCGGAGGCTCTACTCCGGCATTCTAAAGAGCATGGCCCTCTACGGGACCCCGATCTGGGCGGCGGCCCTATCGAAGGCGACGAACGTCCGCCTCCTCCGAGCGCCCCAGCGGGCGAGAGCGCAGCGCAGCGTAAGGGCATACCGCACCGTCGGTTTCCCTGCGGCCTGCGCGCTGGCGGGAAACGCTCCCTGGGAGCTAGAGGCGGACGTGTTGGCGGCCATGTACCGCTGGACGGCCGCCAAGAGGGCCGCGGGTGACCCCTTCTGCCCTGAAGAGCGGGCGGCCGTCCGCAAGGAGGCACAGGAGAGCCTGGTCCGGCTGTGGATGGCGGACCTGAGAAAGGCGGACTCCGGTCAGCGAACACTGGAGGCACTCACTCCAGTGCTTGACCGGTGGCTCTCCAGGCAGCATGGGTCCCTCTCATATCGGATGACGCAAGTTATGACCGGGCACGGGTGCTTTGGGTCATACTTGCACCGCATCCAACGAGAGGGAGCCCCACTCTGCCACGAGTGCGGCGCTGTGGAGGACACGGCACACCACACACTGGCGGTGTGCCAAACGTGGGCCCCGCAGCGCATGGCGCTAGTCGCCAAAGTGGGCCAGGACCTCTCTCTGCCCAGCATTGTGCTTGCAATGCTGGCAGACAAAGAGGCCTGGCAAGCGTTCGCCACCTTCTGTGAGGAGGTGGTGACCGCCAAGGAAGCCGCGGAGCGGTTGCGGGACATGGATCCCGCGTCCAACAGGCTCCGCAGGGCGAGGAGGTGGGGAAGACCGCGCGCATCTGCGCGCCACGTCGCACCCCTCCGTGGAGGAGGCCAGCCGGCGCGCGGTACGGGGGTACCGTTGCCGGCATTGCACAGGCCTCCACCACTGCCTGGTAGGGACGGCTCGAGTCCGACATAACCCGTCCAACCCCCCGGTTGGCGGGTATGCGTAAGTGCATTTCCCCTACTATAAAAAAAAAAAACAAAAAACAAGATATAGAAGATTATGAACAAATAGTCAAAAAAGTCATGATAAAGTTTCTTCATGATATGATAAGAATTTATTAAAAACTGTAGGTACTTAGTTTGAAATTCTAAAACAATGAGTCATCTAATTGCACTTCCAAACAATATGTCTAAAGCGTTGCATAACAAATCATCTTTCTGAATTTGCGTGTTACTATATGCTGGCCTGCTCTGTGACAGGTAGGTTTTTCGCATGGGAGATACTCAAATTAAATTAATATCTTTGAAAGCTTACACCAAAATCATCAGCTGATACCAAAACTAAGCAGAATTTGTACTAAGTATAACGTCTGGAGCGAACCGATTAATAGATAAATTGCTCCTTTTTAACAACTTGTAAAACCTAAACGACCGCTATTTGCACAGCAAAATAATCTCCCACATTCCCTCACATTGTAGAGTATTTTTTATCAAAACTTTTCTCATCAATATTTCAGACGACGACTGAATGAGCGGAATGGAGTGCAGAGTCAGCGTGTTCGAAAAATAATACACAGCGAAATGTTACAACACAATTTCCAATAGGCGGGCGGTAAAATTGAATTCGCTCGTGGGGTTGCCAGGTCGCGTATTATGTAACATTTTGGTAGAAATAAAATAATAAACCGACTTTGGTTACGAAGAGGTTCAATATAATTAGATGTATAATTGACAAGTATAATTGATAGATTGATTGATATCCACATTACACTATACATAATAGTCTTAAAGGCTACTTAATAAAATGAATTGTAAAAAACTAACAAAGTGGATATGTTTTCTCACACCATTTTAGAAACTATTGTAACTTATTCTCTAATTTACAAAAATGGGTTGTGCTGTACCCAGCAGTAAGACGTATATAGTTAGTTTATGTTATGTATTTGTAACTTATCAATTAAGTAATTTAAAATAATATTGCTACTTCTGTTTTTATGCTTTATACCTAATCTGATTAACTTAAGCTGGCCTTGTTTTTTTTTCTGAAAACAGATATTTTTTCGGGTTCAGAAACAACAAACCATTTTATCTAAATCGACAAATATCGTTCGATTCAGGCAAACCTGGCAACACTAGCGCCGCGTCGACTTCATTGCCGGTTCATTTGCTAACTAGGCCTCTTTTGCATTGCCATTCTTTAGATGCATTTCCATTTGCATTCAAAGCGTTCGGGTGTGAAAAGCATTTTGTGGAAATAGCAGAGAAACGGCATACAATAATCATTTAATGCGAAAGGAAATTAACAAGAACTAATGAAATAGTGTTAATCTTATTACTACTCGACGAGGAAAATGTTTGGACTTATCACGAGTAATTCAAAGAAAACTGACATAATTACATAGTATAAGCTCCAAAATCAAAACCAGTCGAAACCTTTACATTTGAGGACTCACTGAAACCTCCCACTGTACATAATAAGTAGTATGTAAAGCCAAGCTTAGACCAAGACTTGATTATGATATGAATAACATTCTCTGACCACGTCAATCCACTTGGAAGCGCGCCAGAACGCAGACGTTACATGAAAAAAGAATTCCCTAAATGCTAAAGGTCAGACATTAAATTTAATCTCCTATTTTTCTCTAATAGCAAGTGAAACTGGATCTCATTTGCAATAAAAATAACGTGGGAGACAACTTTCAAGAAGTGGCCGATGTATTTCACGGTTTATCAGATACTAAGCAACGTAAACGTATATTCTCTTTTGATACTGAAGCTGGATTATTTTGTTGTTATGAAGAGAATAACAATGGCTGGAGATATTTTAAGTAAGTAAACAAACATTCTTTAGTGTACCAATTAACAATAACAGGAGCATTTTTTTGCTGGGTTGTGCGTTTCTTGAAATAGATGATAAGACGAAAATTCTACGCGAGATTATGTCAGAAAAGTATTGGAACATTTTTTAAATTAATTCTTACGAATATAGTTAGTGACACGTATAAATTATACGTACAAGGCATAGAAAATGAAAATGGAATGGAAGGCTTTATAGAAGTGGAAGAAATAGGTGACGGATATAAAGGAATTATAAGGAAGCGTTATATGAGCGATGTAATTTTACGACCATTTGATTTTGATTGCGATTAGCAGAATATTATTTTTTTCACACTAATTTTGTTTTAGGCCTTAGGGCGGCTTGATAACATCTGACATTGAGATTGCTCACTAACCTTTAACCCCTCCAACAATCCCCACTAAGCCCGCGTGTTGCAGCATGGCTTGTTCCACTTCATAGTTGAGGTGAGGCCTGTGCCCAGCAGTAGCAGACCCAGCAGACGTATATAGGCCGTTTATGTTATGTTAATTCTATTGCGAAAGTAGGCACGGCAGTAGAAGGTAGGAAAAAAGTAAATTCGAAGTAGGTTAAAACTATTAACTAAATCCGAAACGAGCCATACAAATTCGCTTTCAATGGCGCACGACACTGTCTCCACGACAACCACAATTACTAAATCAGGTGGGTAGTTCGCCAAATGGAGCTCAATCGATAACGTTTCACAATACTAAAGGAACGTTATAAAAGTGGAAAACATGAATGAAGAAATGTACCCTGGAAGGCAGCCAAATGTCGGGACGGAAGACGTGGGTTCGTCTGGAACAATCTTGCAAAGGTTAAGGGTGACGAAAATAATGTTACCAGTCACTTTATGGCGTAATACAGAGGATTAGCGAGGGCTTATGTCACAGTTATACTGTCGAATTCGCAGTTTCCTTGTAACTTCATGTTTCAATCAGTTTTTTCATTGTCGTTGGCATGCATTGATATTAACAAAAAGAGGAAGATTGGGCATCCTCGTAACAAAAGTGGCCACCCTGAAACAGGACCAATGGACCTGTTTTCAAACCAATGTGGCAGTGACTGGTTTGCGTACACGTCATTCATACGTCAATGTCATGTGCCAGTTTTCGGATTCGCGAAGTATGAACGTAACGTATCTTCCTCTTTTTGTTTAAACCATGTTGGCATGGTAGAAAATAGTTGCCTTATTTTGAACCATATTCGTAGCTGTCGACATTATAATTAGAAGTTTGGCTGTAAATCATTCGCATACAAAACTTCCGAACTTATTTGTAAACGTGATACTAATAATTATCTTAAAAAATACGTTATTTGTCACTAGTATTTAGTTTCGAACAACATCGCATTTTGTTTGTTAAATATTTCGTTAGATACTTTCAAAATATCATCAACATCTATGCGGATGAAGCTGCTGAAAGAACTATTTTTATGTATTTACACATATACCAGGTAATTATCAACATTTAGCAGTATCCGACATTCATATGAGTAATTCTGCTTAATTTTCTGTTTTTTTTTCAATTATGAAAATATAACAGAACACAATATAATATTGATTCAACCATATGTTTGCGACATATCGTTATATTCGGTCTTGATTATGTAATTTATATTTTTGTGGATAAACATGATGGACATGACTGTCCTAGAGCGTCCAAAACTGCCAATTCATGGGAGAGTCTTTTATCTTGGTATATTTATTTAATCTTCTATGTTTATTACTCAGTATTTTTGTTATGTGAGATGAATAAAAGAAATCTGTTTTATTAAGTTGTTTTACATAATATACACAAGTCTCTCATGACATTGGAGATGGGGATGATAAAATAAATTGAAGGTTTTCAGATTTCGTTTCAAACTTTGCGTAAACCATTGATTTAAAACAATAGGAAGACAAGTTACAGGCACATGTCCTTTGGACCTACTTCTCTGTGGCCATTTTTGATATGCGGGTGCTGTATCTCCCTCTTATTGTTTATTTAAATCGTTAACTGGCTTATTTTTTATGGTTGACAAAATAATTAACTCAACTTATCATCTTGAAGGCTAATTTGGCGAAGGTTAATTTCCATTTCTCACGAAAGAACCAACCAAGATGTCTTAATAAGCCTATGCCGGCAAGTACCATTTCTAAATATGCCATCACTTAAGATCACGTAAGATTGTGGTCAAAGCTACATTTGGACATAAAATTGACTACTGTTTAGGTTTTGTGAGATACTTACTAACAGAAACAAACGAAACAAAATATTTGATGGTGTGACCGGATTAGGCTCGTCCTGGCTAGGTGTAGTGCACAATCATTATCATCATAATCATCATCAGTTAATGCATTATTAATATTATTATCAATAACCGAAATAGAATGACCGAGGATTCCTTCTTTGGGCTGGTAACAGTAACTAAGATCGCAAACCGAAGTCAGCAATTCTACAAACAATAAAAATAAGCAAGATAACTAACTCCGTTTCCTTTACAACGACATTGTCTTTTTAACGATATTTCCTTTCGAGCGGAAAATGAGACCACAAATGGGAGTTACGACGTGGAAAGTCTGCGAGTTACCTCACAAAGTGCCAACACGAAGATCCGAGTGATGTGGCGTAAACGTCACTGTGTGTTTGTTAACAATAAAATACGGCCAGATTTCATCAACAACGTAACAGTTTGTGAATCGGCCTACGAGTAATCACTATAAATCTTCCGGATAATAATGTTTGTATTGAATATGGTTCAGTCGTAACGCTCCGTCAAAGAGTAGCAATATCCGAAAATATTTGGGATTATCTCCAACGAAAAAGGACTAGGTACAACTATTATCTTATACTCATAATAATCATATTGTAAAATTCTACAAAACAGTTTCCAACAGCCTGTGTCAATATTTTTAGCGTTATATACTACGAAAATGATATGATGATAGCCCACCCGTGGGTTTCAGTATAACATCTACACAAATTAAACACTAAAAACCTAGTATTTTACATCATATTTTTACTACGGTAAAAATTACTTAATTTATTACTTTCTTACCGTAGTTGAAAAATGTTGTAGAAAACCCGGTTTTTAAGTGTTTAATCAGTGAAAAATGCAACAGAACAGTTCAAAAACCTATTTAACATCTACACGGACGAAGTCACGGGCTAAAGTTAGTATAGTATAATTAAATGAATAGTCTCCGTTTTTGAGCGGATTTTGTTAAAATTACATGTAATGTAAATGTACAATATTTTTATGAATATCTTGAGTTGATCTGACCTGATACAATTTGCAATTAAAAACCGCTAGGCAGATCCTGCGCTGCTACGACGCGCGTGATCTATGCGCGTACGTCACAAGGCCGCGCGATGGTGCGCCGCCATACTTTTCGTGACTAAGCTGAATTAATACGCTACGATCGTAGCTCGCGACGCCTACGCTCAATCCGTAGCGTGGGTGTGCTGAAAATGTCTACAGGGTGTTATAAACATAATAATTCGTTGTGCAACTTTGTGCAAGACAACTTTGACTTTGTCCCTATCAGTTCTATTGACATTTTACGGGACAGCATGAGCGTGAGCACGTGCTCAGCGTTGATTGACGTTTGTGAATTCGGGGGTAAGTGCGTTAGTGCGTCAGTCAACATGATGTAAGTAGATGGAATATAACACTTGCGAGCGGTTTGCCAGTTTGAAGTACGACTAACTAACTAACTAACCTTCATAATTTCTATTTTGTTCAAAATAAAACAAAGCTTTTTTATATTAGGTACTTAACGTCTAAAAAAGTTGTAAGCGTAAACTCTATCACCCTTATTTATGAAAAAAACCAAACAGCTCTAAAGCACCACTTTAGCTAATATAAAGTTTTGTCTCCATTACTTTGAATGCCGTCGCAAGTCTTTCAAGTTTAAGGTGCTCATATTAAAGAATATTACTGAAAGATATATGCAAAAAATCTACAAGCATTTTTAGAATGGTAAGGCTAACTTTCCTGTAAGCGCGATTACTAAAACTGAAAACCTAAAGTTGGCAGATAAAACACGAAAAACAACGAACAAGCGACAAACATTTTCCGATCGATTTAGCTAAAAATAAGTTTCTACCTCCCACAAGTTGAAAACACCCTATACATAGCCGTACTATACCGCGGCGTCGGTCTGTCTCAGACTCGACACACTTTCCATTGACGGGGATGCTACCCCCTCCCGCTTGACCCCTACTCATTCCCAAACCCCATGGTTGTGGGAAAAAATGGCGAAAACACGAAACAATGAACTAAAATAAGAGACATAAAGAATGGGATGACGGTGCAAGTCGAATGGTTGAGCTTTGGTAAGTCATTCTTCATTCAATTAGGTATCTTATATTAAGCAGAATTAGCTTCTGGGGGATGATAACGTGGGTGTTTTGGCATGTTTCAGGGCAATCCCACGCAGTGGCATAGTTGTCAATGCAAATTAGAAGGCAATACATCAATTCTGTAAGTTCGTACGCCAAGTTTTGTTGCTGGTCTCTATTTATTACTTAGCACAGACCAACAACATTTTTATTTTATGTTGTTCTTTCAACTTGGTGTTAAACGTAAAAAAAGCATAAAGTTGTTATAACACCTATAATAAATTCCATAAACCACCAAAGCTAAAAAAAATACTATTGGCATTAGACATTTTTCACTGATTTATTTTTTACTGATGACCGTAGTGGCAGGATAGTTCCTTGGTGCAGATTATTTGCTGGTGAACGCTGCGTCCTCTAACCCGCAAGGGGGCAGGATGACCTGATTGAGGTCGCACAATTGCAGTGATAAGGTCTGGATCGCATCTGTCTCTGACTCCCATAGTGTAAGCTCTGCTTTGAAAAAAGTCAGGTTCCGTTATGTCCAAGTTACTTATTTTTATATCATCAAAAAAGGCTTTTTTTTTGTGATTCTCTCAACTTGTACCGCATAGAGTCCAGCCAGCTTCGGTACAATCCCAACTGAGATCGGCTGTTAGTGAGCACTTTAAAATATGGTCACTTAACCATCTTAACAGCCGTTGCCGCCAATCCTTTGGGACGCGCGTGCAAACATGTCCAGAGGATTAACTATCACTAGGAAAGCCACATTTTTGGTGAGTAGCGGACACCTTGGATAGCACTTGCTTTTTTTTCAAATTAACATCTAATAATCTTTATTGATATAGACCATTCTACAGACAGTCAATGTAGAATGGATCATTTGAATACAATGTGCGTACATTTTGGGACTTAATGAGAGGAAATCTTTATAGTGATCCCTTCACTAGGCAGAGGCCAGAGTTAAAGATAAACATGTACAACAATATGACCTCCACCACTCTTTAATAAGGCGGTGTTGAATACTCTTCTAGGAGAGTTCAGGGTACAATATGTAACATAAGTTTGTAAATTAAATTAAATAAGAAAGAAGACATCTTCAGACATTAGAAGATTGTGCGACTATATTATTTCTACTCTTTAAAAAAACAGTCAGTACTACCTAATGCGAATGCGTGGTCACACTTGCTCTGACATCACGGGACTTTAAAACAGGCTTCTTGAAAGACATGAATGGACCGGATGAGAAAAAAGATACTTTAAAGTGTTCAAAGTCTTTGTCCAACAATAACAACTCGAAGGGTGGTCACAATTTCGTAACTGTTTGTTAGAGCATTGATCTTATTCGTAGTGAATTTGAAGGTCATGTGTTAATATGAGCATAATCCGAAGTGTAATTGAAAAATAAGGTTGAAAGGTTACAGCGGCCTTCAAATGGCACAACCTGAAAATAGAAAACCTAAGTGGATAAAATCTAGATTGCGTGGGATTTGAGGTGAATTTATTAAGCTTTAACCCTAAATCACAACTTAGTGAGTAAGCATAAAGATGAATATAATAATACTGTATGCTGCGTCAGCAGGGCGCAGAGGCTTCACCGCACGAGGTGGTATGCGCTGTATTTACTCCAACGTCTGGTAATAGTTGTAAGGTATTATTACAATGTAAGGCTAAGGATAACGTCACTGTCATTTAGCTACCCTAGGGACCCCGCCTAAGCTTCACGATCTCAGCCGTAACCATTCCCTGAAAAACGGATACAAGAAATTCATGTACGTGTGATGACCATTTTTACTAACTACCCGACCTTGCGTTCGTTATAAACATCAGTGATAGTTACCAATCTTCTGTACAGATCCTGCTGCCATTTTATATTTTCATTTAGATTATCATCCCAATTATTCCCAATAATGAGGAAAATCACAAAATACTCTGTTGCATGTAAAACCCTCGCTGCTAAGTCACATAATGTGTAAGCGCCTCAATCTTATACCTATTTTAAGTGTATTTGAAAGTCACACTTCCTCCCAATGGGATCCTACTGTAGACTCACTGCGGCCAACGCTTACTGCCGTTTAAAAAACAAAGTTCTCGGTATTGTCCAGGTAGATGTTTTTGTGCAACGGACAATGGCACTTAGCTAGTCATAAATTGTGTGTCAATGGCGAGTGATAAAGATTGGTCAGTTCGGAATTATTCTGGAATGAATATTAAATTGGATTTGCGATTTGAAACACATGAACATATTACTATCTACGTATCCCTGTTTTCGACAAACGCGAGCGCGAGAGCAGTGGCGGTAGCGGATCAGACGGCGCCCTCGGCTTCTGATACCTACATTATTTTGAAATCTTCAAAAGGGAAATCGTCATATTCCAAACTTCGAAATAGGCCTAAAAGACTATTGTAGCGCTATTACTCGTCTCATTTTCATAAAATTAAGAACATGCTTTATAAATGTCAAAACTTACCTTCTTTTTCTTTCCACCCACAGCTCTTTTTGTTTGCCAATCAGTTGACCATTTTCCATACAAATCAGTAAAGTCAGTTTCAATTCTGTATATCTCTTATTCAATCTACAGGAGTTCTCCGTTTTCGAGTAACAAGCTCGATATTAAATTTCCACGTTCACACAATGGCGAAAAACACATAAAATGGCCGATGACACACTTTATCGCAGGCACAGATTATAAATCAAGCTTTCATCACTTGAGTGGATCCTCTTTTGTACAGGGGAATCCGTGTTGACAGTTTTCACACACGGTACTTTGGTAAACTGTTAATCATTTCATAAACATTTTTTCTGTAAAAAGCATTTTGGCTATGCACTTTTAGTGGATTGATTCCAGTCTGATCCCCCGTGTAGTATCCCCTTGATACTTTCACTAATTATCACTAGAATTGGATCACAATACGGGGGATCAAACTGGAATAAATTTTCAGTGTTGTTTCAACCTTTCAAAGCATAATTATGCGAAGCAAAGATCGTCAACACAATCCCATAACTCACTGGTTCCTGACATTTGAAATGCCGTATTTATTTGACGTATGTATCATCGTATTATTTTAGAAGTTCCTCTTTTTGTTTTAATCAAAAATCCTGAGACGATTACTTGCAATCTTTTCAAAATCATAGTGTGCACAATAAGTGAATGTATAGAAGTAAAAAGACAATTCCAGTTAAACAAGTACAGAAAATAACATTTGCAGTGAACCATATGCTATAATCAGTTTTTGTAGGTAGTTTCTGTCAAATAAACTTGTAATGATATCGATCGATAAGATATCGTACAACCTTTTGCTGTTGACACTTTTGAATTTCGGACCCGACACGCATGGTTTCCTTTAAAAACGCAACTATCCTTAGTAAGTAAGGAGAGCTTGCTACGCTTCCAATAAGTGTCAGAATGTTTGTTCAAAGTGATATCGTAGCAAAAAGACTGCCGAGTCCGCCACGAAAACATCGACACTAACAAACTCATCCTTACGCAAGAAAGCAAAAAACCAACGTCGTAAAAGTCAGCACACACATTCCTAGCGAAGCCTCAATTTGCCTTGTACAAGTTAATTGAGGTCCAATACCTACAACGTTGCGTTTATTGCGAGAAAACGCTAAAAGATGGGGAACAATGCGAGCCCGCATGCCTGGTGCGCGCGCGCCGCTTGTTGCTAATCGTGTTCTGTATGCGCCATCACGGACGACTCACTGGCCGCTAAAATGACGCTTAGTGACGCAAATAAGCTCAACGCAGAACACACATACACAACACAGAATACAAAATTCATTGCCAGTATAACCGTTTAGTCCTAGAATCTTAGATGTTTATTATTTATGCGAAAATTTAACTTAATTAGAGCAATTTTAATAAGTCAACGGCAAGATTTGAGAGGTTGCCAGGACACTATTAGGGCATACCTACTAAACTCTGCTGAGGCCATCTTCTGCGCGGCACCAGGGATCCTCGAGGACCCCCGTGAGGGAGTATGTACCAGTGGACCGCTGGTGCTGTACCGGCAACCCAGCTCCTCACGAGGGGAGATATGCCTCCCCTCGTACACTCGTCGGCGTTTACAGCAGTGCAATGCTCCCCGCAGCCGCGCCCTACACCGAGAACTGCCTGTGCAATTGAGGCACACAGTCTCCACCGTGTGCACTCCTGGCGTCGACCCCGGGGTCCCTCTTTAGTCCTTGGCCAAATTCTAACCGAACCACAGGGCGATTCACTAATTTTGCCAGTCTATTACGTTTATTTTAGTAATTATGTGTGATTATAGCTTCGTAATATGTATATTCTGAGCACCTGGCGGGTGTTGTTGAAGCTTGCCTTGGACAAGGCATAGCCAGCCAGTGGATTAAGTGTCACATATTAGCTATAGCTTAGTTACCTCCTGCTGAATGATGTACTCCACATTTGCGATAGCGTAATATTTCGTGGTTCAAAGTTCTGTCAAGCCTTCATCTCCACTATGATCTCGTTCTCCACAAGCAGCGCCATTTTATTCCCCCGTTCCTTTTGTAGTGATTCCCGGAGAGAACTTACAAGATGAATCTGTGGTGAATCGCAGCATCATTTGAATACATTCAGTTTTATTGCGGAGCCGTAAACAATCGCGTTGTGTTCGCGAGGACGCTCATGTTACAGCTTAGAACGAGCGATTTTGTTACGCGAACGAGCCTAATGTGGCCTAGTTAGCTCTGATTGGACGGCAGCAATCTCAAATGAGAAGGAGTAATCAGTTGTGATAAGTTATGAGAATTTGAGGAGTAGACTTGACGCATAAGGAGAAGATGAGATCGAAAAATCCTTGTGTCAAACCTTGAATTGAATTCAATTTGTTTACTCGCGAAACAAGTTTTGTTTTTTTTCACTTTATGCCCAAGTTAACGGATATTCTGAAAACTATTCATAGCATTCTGCAATAGCATGATATAAATGATCAGTTAATACTGATTATAAACTGATTTCAAAATAAAATAATCTTCAAATAGGTTTAAGATAATCAAATTAATTCGTAAAACCTTATACGATTCGTAAAACGAGTATCTCAATCATTTAAAAAATGTTTCAGTAATAAATTTTAGTCAAATACATGCTTTGTCTTTTTCTACACTTTCAACTGAAACTTAGTGACCGTAAAATTTCATAATAGGTGCCTACATATGGGCACGATGACAATGCAGACTTGATATGGGCAATAAACCAGCGAATAACTTACACTACGACAATTACAACTGAAATGCACTGCGAATGTAACAGAAGTTGCTATTATTCGAATCAGCCTTTTGGTGAAACGCCTAAGTGCCAAATTGTGTGAAGATGTCCCAGAATCGTATTCCATTTTTGTTTTAAACTGGATAATTTTTATAAAATGTTTTTTAGGTTACATTTAGGTGCTGGTTTGCATAAAAATAATTTCAATATGTTGGAACAATGAAGCAATATTATTCTTACTTTCAAAAAGAAAGGACAAAGCCTTCAGCCAAATAGTGCAATCATTTGAACGGGTCAAACAACAATCAATGACTATTAAAAAATCCTATTTTGGTTTGACACCTACAGGAGTTTTAACCTTTTTTAGGGTTCCGTACCTCAAAAGGAAAAAACGGAACCCTTATAGGATCACTTTGTTGTCCGTCTGTCCGTCCGTCTGTCAAGACCCTTTTTCTCAGGAACGCGTGGAGGTATGAAGCTGAAATTCATATCAATTACTCAGGTCTACTGTTCCTTGAAGCTGTGAAAAAATCAAACTTCTAAGCCAACGCAATCAAAAGATACAGCCGTTTATGCCGCAAATTTTCGACACTTGCAAGGGAATCAAAACCTACAGGGTGCTTCCCGTGAACTCAGAATCTTGAAATTTGGTACGAAGCAATGTCTTATAGCATAGATAAAGGAAAAATTACGAAAACCATAAATTTTTAGTTACATCACATAATATATATTTTTTAATTATTTTAAACTTACTACCCATTTCCTCATAAACGCGTAGAGGTATTAAATTGAAATTCATACCAAATACTCAGGTCTATAATACCTTTAAGCTGTAACAAAATCAAACTTCTATGTCAACGCAATCAAAAGAAACAGCAATTTAAGCTGCATATTTTGAAACTCGCAAGTACTCGCAAGGGAATCAAAACCTAAAGGGTACTTCCAGTCGACCTAGAATCTCGAAATTTGGCATGAAGCAACGTTTTATAGCACACATAAAGGAAAAATTCCGAAAACCTTAAATTTTTAGTTACATTACAAAATATATATTTACATAACATAACATAATCGGCCTATAAACGTCCCACTGCTGGGCACAAGCCTCACCTCAACTATGAGGTGGAACAAGCCATACTCCAACACGCGGGCTCAGTGCGGGTTGTTAGAGGGGTGTAAGGTTAGTGAGCAACCTTATTGTCAGATGTTATCAAGCCGCCCTAAGGCCTCTGACTAGGCTTAACGACTGACATCTAGCGACGTCAACCGGGACCAACTGCTTAACGTGCCTTCCGAAGCACGGAGATGCCCGAAAATACACATCACTAAATTTTCGGTCGGATGGTCACCCATCCCTTTTCCGACCCGGCGTGTGTTGCTTTACAACAACGATCACTGTCACAACTGCGCCACGGGCACCACCAAAATATATATTTATTTTTTAATAAATATAAACTTATTACTTTTTTCCTCATGAACGCGTAGAGCTATCAAGTTTTCAGTCACCATTTACAGGTCTGGTTCAAATTTAATACTTAATTAATATTTTTGAACCAGATTTCTTAATAGTGACTAAAAAACTTAGTAAATAAATAACTTTAATAAAAGAACTTTCGCAAGTCTGCTGCAAGGCTAGTATACGTGTTTCAGTTATATTATACATAAATGATATGTGTTAATATAAAATAAAGGATTACTTAAACGATAAAGAGAGCTTTGTCTTAAATTTATGCTCCTCCATCTTTCCCCATTGGAATGTTATGAATTTCATTTTGCAATAAAAATACCATAGTTATGACTCGATTGTCGTAATGAACGAACTTTGTAAACCTTGCAGGTTTGTACGGAACCCTCGGTGCGTGAGTCCGACTCGCACTTGGCCGGTTTTTTTAAAAAAAAATCGTTTCAAAAGTATTTTCCACCTTTCCCGAAGTTTTTTCTATCCAATGAAAGTGGCAAACAAACGTGCAAATTGTTTGCGTCTCATCTAATAATGCCAACTTCGCGGAATGCCAACCGCTCGTAAAATTACCACGTCGCAGAATGCCAACTTCTCGCAATGCCAACTTCGCATAATTTCAACTTCTCAAAAGACTAACTTTTGAATAGGCAGACCGGCACGCATGAAAAATAACTCAAATCTCAAAAATAAGATTAAAGTATCCATAGAATGTACAAACCAATTCTTTCTAAGTTCATACTAAACTTACACATCCTAAACCTAACTGACTTTACAATTTGATTGACTGTGACTTTTGTTTTCATTGCCAGCTACCTATTAAAATGTGTTAATTTTTGTTTATACGGTCTAGGGTTGCATAAAGTGTGTGATTTTTGAAATATTAGTTGTTTTAAATGCGTGCCGGTCTGCCCCTTCAAAAGTTGGCATCTTGAGAAGTTGGCATTCTGCGAAGTTGTCATTTTGCGAGCGATTGGCATTCTGCGAAGTTGGCATTATGAGATGAGACGATTGCTTGGTGGTAAACGGTCACCGGGATTACAGTCCACTTCTTCTTGCACATAACAGTGGGTGAGTCCTGTATAAAGGCCAATTTGCAAAACTAGCTGCAACCCGCGATCCTCCATCGCAGGCATATGAGTAACGGCGGGCGGCGCGTCTCGGTAAGCAATTTGGGGTTCCGTCGGCTGCGCATCGCCATGCGCGGCTCACTCGCTGCCAAACTGACATCTTTCCGCTCCGTGCCGCTGACGAGTAGGGGACACCGACCACTGGTTAGTTAATCCACGATTAAGAAACAGAAGTGAAAAACATTAATGACATCATTTTACAGCTCAGTTTACGTCTTTTCAGTTATTGAAATTTGACTAAAACATGCAAAATAAGTTACTACAGCTATGAAGAAAAATTAAGGTTTTTTTTGACACTAATTACCACACAAAACACGACGTGTGACGGTAAATATGCAGTTCAAAAGCTGAGCTCGTGACTAAAACTGTCAGGTTATAGGAGACTGCAATAGGGCCTCTGTTTAGGGTAATGGTTCGATTCCCACATCAGCACAAATTGTTTGTGGTTAAAACTGGTATCTGTGCTGGGTCGGGGTCACTATAGTAATTAGATGTTTCTGCTTTCCGTATGTTGTCCGTGTAGACTCATGAGAGAATCTCCATAGTCTTCTTTTTAAGCCCAACTATTTTGTAAAATGGCAAATCCAAGAAATATCATGAATATTTATTGTAATGATATTTTACCATTTGTAGTATTTGCTAAAAAAAATATCTGTCAATCTGAAATCATTATAAATAAAGTAATATGTAATAAAGTAATATGTTCACGGAATTAAAAGATTGTCAAATGATTAGGTTTCAATTGATATTTTTTAATGACCATGTGCTTATTTCTTTTTCTGTCAAGCATTAATTGAGATATACAGAACCGCATCAGTAGTTTAGGAGTAAAACTTTTAATTTTGAAAACTTGCTAATTTATTTAACGAATAGTTATTTTCAGCAGACAATGTTGTCACCGACCCTCATTTAACAGCCTTCGACAAAGTTCATAGAACTCATAGGCTCAATATATGAACGTGTCTTCAAAAGGCCGCACTTGGCCGAACATAGTGGTTCGAAGTAAGCCTTGTCACTAAGCACATAGGGTTGCGTTTGTATTAAGGGTTAGTTTCAGTAGGTGCAAATTCAAGTATAGTATCACAGTATGGCTTCCATCCAAATGTGATGTAATAACGCGAGCAAATCTGAGGACCAGGCAAGGATTTGGGGAAGCCAGGATTGCATTTTGTGCAATTCAACTTCTCACAGAAGTTTGGTATTTTAATTGCGCAAAATAACTCCTAATTATGGCATGTGTCGAGGCTGATGGTTGGCCTAAAAGAGACCTAAACTACATGTCAAACATAGATCAGACATAGGTAACATGGATCAAGTTGAAGAAATTAATGTATGAATGGGAAATTATACGCTTTCACAAGAAAGCTCCCGGACCTGCTACTTGTGGTACCTTTTTTCAGAGATGGACATGGCCAAGCTTTTCCAGGACAAAACGTTAATGAGATAAAGTCCCTGCAAAGGATTTGAACTGCGACCCTCGTAGCAAAGAGGTACGCTAGACCGTGAAAATCAAAAATGCCACAATATTAAACTGCTGAAGAACTTGTAAAGGTAAGTAATTTCGATATGTATGCATGTTACGCACCTTGAAGTTAACGAAACCACCATATTGGAAGATACTAAAGCTTCAAATTTCTCTCTAGTAGTGTGTCACCAGTTCTGCTAGGCAGGTTTGCCCAACCTTATACATATTATACCTACACACAATAGACAATATTTAGGACGATAAAGAACAGGACCTTCTGTTATTGTCACAGGAAAAAAGTTAATTTACCTTACCCCTTTACTGGATTAAAAAGACCACACAAAAGTCATTCCATTCGTATATCTCTATGTCTTTTTAGGGTTTCGTACCTAAAAGGTAAAAACGGAACCCTATTAATGAGCCTCCGCTGTCTGTCTGTCTGTGTGTCATCGGGCTGTATCTCATAAACCGTGATGGCTAGAAAAATGATTTTTTTTCATAAGTTTTGTTTTTCCCCTGCCGCTATAACAACAAATACATAAAATAAAGTATTAGGGGCGTCTCGATATAAACAACTTTTTTTTTATTATTTGTTTTCTAATAACGGTAACAGGTAAACCCTTGTTATTTTCACAGAATATGTAGTTGTTTATTACTGTTCAAAATATCCAAGGGCTATTAATACGCTACAACCAATATTATGCAGTCTCGCTGAGCCTGAGCACTTTTGAAAATAGCCCGAATTTGCATGAACTTACATAAGTCAGGAAATACTAAGCGTGGCACTTAGGTAGATGGGTAGGATACATTTTAGGTCATGTCTATCTCAACTGCTGAATGTGTCTTAGGAATAATACACCATCATTCAAAACTGGGACATTATCGACAGTAGATAAGTACTTATGTGAAGTTGAAATGAAATAATCCGCAAGAAAAGTCATTTTAATAATAATTCTTATTCTAATATTCATTCATTGCACAATACAAACAACAATAAAACATAAACATTTGAAAATAAAGATATGTGCATTTGAATAGTGCGTCATGTTAGGCATTTAGACAGAGGTCACCAAACTAGGCTATGCCTGTATCATGGACAACCAGTTGTGAATTCAGAAGAATTTCTTGCAAAAGGATACCGCAACCTTAGGTTCACCTCCTCTGACTCAGTGTTACTTCTCAGTACTCATTCAAGCTCATCCCGAGATGGGTTTTATGCCGAACTATCTGTTTGAGGTTCCGCCATCCAATCGCACTGTGAATCGTAAACTTGTGGTCTCTACGTAACATATCGACTTTGATTCGAAAACACCGCAAGCCGTTTAATACATCACCAAGTTAAATTCACAGCTACTAAAACCTAAATAAACTCTACCATTCAAATAATAAGGGCTAGAGAACGCGCGCAAATTGGAGAGAGGGTTTGTCTGTTTGACACGGAGAAAGGTATCGTGGGAGTTTGGCTCTTCAATAGTACAAATCGCATATTGTTAGTCATATTCTAGTGATGAGCTGCAATACCTACTGTAGTCATAAAAATCACCGGTATTTCTTTAGTATCCATAATCATTGTTCCTTCAATTGGAGATATATTTCCAATATTCGGCGTTACAGGAATAAAATACTGAATAATTTTCTAAATAGCTAAACACTTACATGTTTCGAAACAAACACTGGGTGCAGCAGAAGTCAAAGTGGAGGATTTGTACTGGATACAGGCATGCCAAAACCAGACCAAAACCACTAAAGCAAAACTGTGGGCTTAACACATCTGCAGAATTTTGAAAAATATCAACAACAGCATTGACAAAGTCAATGCCGATCATCGCAGGCTACCTTGCAGAGCACAACGAGGAAGGGTACAAACTAACCATTCGGCAACAAGGAGTTGTATTAGGAGGCAACTTATTCATCTTACTGCAAAGCTTTACCATATACTTATGGGTCTGACACAGCAGCCGCCACAAAACTGCTCAGGTTGAGTGGCTCAACTTGGGCTTCATATTTGAAAAATGGCAAAACAGATCCTTTCGTAATGTGAATGGTAATCACGTGAGTGTCCTGTGAGTAAGCGTGCTCATAACACTGTTTACACCTGAACATTGTTTTACAAGTACAACTGAAAACCATTACACGAATTGAAATACATTTTCATCGGGAACTATCACTGAGAAAGTTCCCGCGAGTTACACACTTATGGCGCTTAGCTAAATTAGGATAACTTGACTCAGAATGGCTTCAGATAAACTACTTACGTGATAGGTCATTCAGAGGTATGATAAGATACTTCTTGGCACAAATCTCACCAGGCACGAACATGCAAATTAATCTACTTAAATTTGTTAAATGTAAAACGCTGCGAGGATCATTTCCTCAATTTTTGCAAACTTTGAATCAAGTTTTTCAGTGTTTAAAAAATACATTTCAATGCGTTTATTCATGACCATTTTTGCTGTTCCAGGATAATCGCCATAACGGCCAATTTAACACTGGAAAATCTTTGATTCCGAAGTTCATTTTCCGCCCTTCACAAGGCGGGAAATCCCAAAGACATGTACGCAGGGCCGATCAATACTTCCCGTCGAGTTTCATCCCTCTCCCGGTTTTCAGTTAGAAGCTCAACCGGCTCGTTGGTCTAGTGGTATGATTCTCGCTTTGGGTGTGAGAGGTCCCGGGTTCAAATCCCGGACGAGCCCTTCTTTATTTATTTCCATTTGAGAAAATTTTGGAATTAAATAATGGTTAATTTATAACTATTTCGTCGTTACAGTCAATGACAAAGAAATTATCACAAAAAAGGTTGTAAAGCTTATAGGGGTGTTTTTACAGTTAGTAAAAAGTAATGTTATCCATGAAGGGTTTTTTTGTTACGTTATCAATGGCATAATATTGATTTTCCTTAGTCAATAGTTAGTAGCGAGGGATGCTTGCAGGCAGTGGACGTGTTAAGCTAAGGATAGGGGAATTCCCATTGAATCGATCCAATGTAGGATGATGATGATGAAATAACAGCGTTTTTTTTTCTGTGATCCGATTCTGTTTCCATTCATCAAATTCAAACCATGAAATGTTTTCTCACATTATGTATTCACCTCTAGAGTTAGGCAAGGGACAACAAACGACATACGTTTAATTTAGTTTTATATTATTACTCGTACGCTTACCAAAAGTAGGGTCCGGTCTATAAATTAGCTTTGATTTAATTAACCTTATTTTTAAATTGCCTTGCGCAAGTAACCCTTAATTGCTGTTATTAAAGTATGTTGAAGAGCGGAGCTAGATTGTTACGTCATGTACTGATTTCAGTTTAAAATGATACACTTATTGGATTGTCTATGGTAGGGAACTATTAAACACAGCGGGCTGCTTTTGCTCCTTACTAGGTCCTGAAACACTATCACTAGATACTATGTATTAAAGAAACTTATTTACCAACGAAAAGCTCAGTAAGTACTTTTAGAATATGATGCGTAACTTCCTAATAGCTTCATCAACCGACTTTAATAGATTATTTCTCGTAAATATTATTTTCATGTTAGCGCGGCGCGGAAACACAAGTTAATCCTAGCAGCAATTGTTATTTTTTAGTTTTATTTCCTGACGAGTAATAGAAGAGGCCTATGTCCAGCAGTGGACTGCAACAGGCTGATGATGATGAAATCGCGTGTTTAGCGAAAGCGCCTGAATTTGTATATGTTAAAGCCAATGGTATCTAGATTTTTTTATAGAGAACAATACGGACACCTTCCACATTAAAAAAATTATTTAAAATTCAATGAAAATTACCGAATCGCACGATAACTCTGAATAAAAATTCTGAATCGCCCTCCAGTGGTCGGAGGCTGGATATCGCTTTCGAGAAAGCTTATACAGGCTGGGTGTCTACTTTATTCGTACATTTTAACAAGTATATAATCAAAAGTGAGGTTTGTGATACGGATGCCAGAATCAACGAAAGCATGATAAGCACCCAGACCTGCACAAATAATGGCTGCATTAACAAGCACGTGTATTTTAAGTCATATGTATGAGCCGTAACTCAAGGCTTTTTTTTATGAACCTATTTTGTCCCACTGCTGAGCAAAAGTGTCTCCCAATTTTCACCACAGGTCTCTATCCCATGCTAGGCTAAGCAAGTCCTCGCTATGGTGCCGCAAATCGGCACTCCACCTTTTTCTAGGCCTTCTCCTACTCCGAAATCACAGACGGATTTCGGAGTAGGGGAAGGGGAAGGCTGCCAGAGGTATATTATAAGAAATAAGAGTTACATTATGCACCTCCTGGTTCCATCATGCTCTAAAGAAGCCGATAGTGTTTGTGTGGTTAAAAGTACATTTTAGAGAACGATTTAAAGTGACCGGTAAAAATATTGTAATCAGGGCCCCAAGTCTGCTAATTTAAACGAAACGTCCATTCAACCGAGGCTCAATAAGGATAACAATACGATTGACACAAATTCGGTAGTCTGCTAAAATCAACAATCGTCTCAATATGAATGCATTTCTAATCGGAATGGACGCTCAGTCTTAATAACAAAAGGTATTGCCAACTAAAATCTACCATGCCGCTGAATGAATGAACGAATGATTTCTTTAATTTGAATGATCATTTTCTTCAGTTTCTCAGATTAGATTACATTTCTTTTGCGTGGACTTATTTGGTTTGATTATTTAACATGACTACACGTTTTTTAAAACACTTCATTTTATAATACGGTGGCTAAAGTATTAGTTCTCCATGCCAAAGTCTGCCAAATTAAAAGTGTCTCCTGTCTATAGCCTGTCATGTCTCATTGTCAAATGTCAAGTTGTCAATTTGTTCGAAAACACCATTGCAAATGCAATAAAATCAATTTATTTTTGGCTTTGTTTATTTGTTAAACGAGACTTGAACTTCGAGATAAGAACTAACTGTATTGGACAGTAAATAATATACTTTCTTCCCTTCGTATCGGTAAGTATTCGCACACCATATTTCATTTTTGTGTTAGTTTTTGGTTGTGTACGTCGCTTTTATTTCCTGATCTTTTATATCTTAATTTCAGGTGAAGATTAACTACCTCAATGCGCAGTGCCACGAAAAGGTTGGAGGCCAGGGACCACCTAAGCGCACATGGTCCGCGGGAGCATGCGCAATCCACAAATAGGCTAGTCACGGCCACAAGGGCCTTATGTGATCTGCAGCCTTTCTATATAAACATTGTAAGCACACACGGTACCTTCTTTATTTATTTATTTTGAAGGCAAAGTCATCAACTGAAATTAATTATTTTCACTTAGTCGTTTTTACAAATACCTTCTTCTTTTTCAGGCTCCAGAAAGAGATTTCATACCTAGAAGACAAAGTTGCTTCCCGCTGTCTGTTTGTTCAAATGTACCTATGCTTGAATCCAAGTACACAATGGATGTTGATGCAGTATTTTAACTCAAAGTGATTCAAGGATTAAGTATATTGCCTATTTTATCAGAGAAACACTGATAATTTTAAACATGTATGAAAAATAAAAGATTCAAAAATTGTTTAAAGAATTGTTTTATTTATTATATTATTACACTGATAATCACTCCATAGCCTCAATGCAGCATTCTAACAAATTCCATCAGTGCCGTCTGTTCCGCCTGTGCCCAGCAGTGGGACATTAAGCCGTTAATGTTTTGATATGTCCTTTTTCCCCTGTGTTAGGTAAGGGGGTCATCATGATCTCTGCAAAGTATATTCACTGTCACCTGGAAATATTATAAAACAATTACCTATAGAAAAAATGCTCATTATACTTCAGCCTTGAATTCAAAGTTAATGTAGTTACGTATTTTTTGGTACAACCAAATTTGTGTTCTGGTTCAAAAGTGGGCTCCTACACTAGAGGTCGCGGGTTCGATCCCCGCACAGTTCATTCTGCATCAAAATGCTGTGTTCATATAGAGTCCTCAAATCATTTTGATGCTGACTGTACAAACATTTGTGTGCATGAATATCACTTTCGGTTATAATAACGGTCCCGTTCCTCATGTACAATGGGTCTCAGGATGGCTATGTGAGTTCATCGATGCAACTCAGAACACCCGAATCGATAGAATCTGTAACATCAAGTTTCACCTAACTATTTTTGAAAATAAATACAACAAAAACTCCAAAATACCTACTTGTATAAGAGATGGCTCCTTATTATTTTTATTTTTTTTGGCATGGAATCGTAATCGTCTAATTTGACACATTTGGTATTCCGCTCCTTAAAAAAGACCAATGATTCTCCATCGAAACTGGTTATTGCACTTTTTGGTAGTCTGCTCACTAATAGCGGTACATTGGTAAGCCGATTGTAAGAATTACGGTAGTCCGCTCCTTATTTGACGTTTGTTTGACGTTTAGCTCAATCGTATCTCTTTGACAATTGTGTTATTGAACAACAACACCTCTTGCAGTCATTGTGCTTAGATATTTTAACTTAAAAGCTGCTTTTAAATTGAAGTGAGTGCTTTTCGAGGTGAATTAAAAGATTGGCCACTACTTCCTACGAATCGTTGGCATGTGTTGACCATTGATAACGCGAGTGACCGCCGACACCGACTTCTTTAGGCTTTTAGCTCAGCACCATGAATCTTGGGCTCTAAATTCCAACACGGCAATGCTTACATGCATTTAGGGGGATGCCCAAGTCCGATTTATGAAACCATGCATACTCGGAAAAGAGGAAGTAATCTACAAAACAACAGCGGCGAAAGGATGCAATTTTAAGGTTAGTCCATTTTTTTGGCACTGTACTACCAGTATACAACACGGCCCAAAAGGATCCAAAGCCGGAATGCAATCAAGCAAAAAAAATAAGGAGCCATCTCTTATACAAGTAGGTATTTTGGAGTTTTTGTTGTATTTATTTTCAAAAATAGTTAGGTGAAACTTGATGTTACAGATTCTATCGATTCGGGTGTTCTGAGTTGCATCGATGAACTCACATAGCCATCCTGAGACCCATTGTACATGAGGAACGGGACCGTTATTATAACCGAAAGTGATATTCATGCACACAAATGTTTGTACAGTCAGCATCAAAATGATTTGAGGACTCTATATGAACACAGCATTTTGATGCAGAATGAACTGTGCGGGGATCGAACCCGCGACCTCTAGTGTAGGAGCCCACTTTTGAACCAGAACACAAATTTGGTTGTACCAAAAAATACGTAACTACATTAACTTTGAATTCAAGGCTGAAGTATAATGAGCATTTTTTCTATAGGTAATTGTTTTATAATATTTCCAGGTGACAGTGAATATACTTTGCAGAGATCATGATGACCCCCTTACCTAACACAGGGGAAAAAGGACATATCAAAACATTAACGGCTTAATGTCCCACTGCTGGGCACAGGCGGAACAGACGGCACTGATGGAATTTGTTAGAATGCTGCATTGAGGCTATGGAGTGATTATCAGTGTAATAATATAATAAATAAAACAATTCTTTAAACAATTTTTGAATCTTTTATTTTTCATACATGTTTAAAATTATCAGTGTTTCTCTGATAAAATAGGCAATATACTTAATCCTTGAATCACTTTGAGTTAAAATACTGCATCAACATCCATTGTGTACTTGCATTCAAGCATAGGTACATTTGAACAAACAGACAGCGGGAAGCAACTTTGTCTTCTAGGTATGAAATCTCTTTCTGGAGCCTGAAAAAGAAGAAGGTATTTGTAAAAACGACTAAGTGAAAATAATTAATTTCAGTTGATGACTTTGCCTTCAAAATAAATAAATAAAGAAGGTACCGTGTGTGCTTACAATGTTTATATAGAAAGGCTGCAGATCACATAAGGCCCTTGTGGCCGTGACTAGCCTATTTGTGGATTGCGCATGCTCCCGCGGACCATGTGCGCTTAGGTGGTCCCTGGCCTCCAACCTTTTCGTGGCACTGCGCATTGAGGTAGTTAATCTTCACCTGAAATTAAGATATAAAAGATCAGGAAATAAAAGCGACGTACACAACCAAAAACTAACACAAAAATGAAATATGGTGTGCGAATACTTACCGATACGAAGGGAAGAAAGTATATTATTTACTGTCCAATACAGTTAGTTCTTATCTCGAAGTTCAAGTCTCGTTTAACAAATAAACAAAGCCAAAAATAAATTGATTTTATTGCATTTGCAATGGTGTTTTCGAACAAATTGACAACTTGACATTTGACAATGAGACATGACAGGCTATAGACAGGAGACACTTTTAATTTGGCAGACTTTGGCATGGAGAACTAATACTTTAGCCACCGTATTATAAAATGAAGTGTTTTAAAAAACGTGTAGTCATGTTAAATAATCAAACCAAATAAGTCCACGCAAAAGAAATGTAATCTAATCTGAGAAACTGAAGAAAATGATCATTCAAATTAAAGAAATCATTCGTTCATTCATTCAGCGGCATGGTAGATTTTAGTTGGCAATACCTTTTGTTATTAAGACTGAGCGTCCATTCCGATTAGAAATGCATTCATATTGAGACGATTGTTGATTTTAGCAGACTACCGAATTTGTGTCAATCGTATTGTTATCCTTATTGAGCCTCGGTTGAATGGACGTTTCGTTTAAATTAGCAGACTTGGGGCCCAGGCTACCAAAAAGTGCAATAACCAGTTTCGATGGAGAATCATTGGTCTTTTTTAAGGAGCGGAATACCAAATGTGTCAAATTAGACGATTACGATTCCATGCCGACTCGATTGCGGCGTCTTAAAATTAGCAGACTTGGGACCCAGGAGGCTGTAAATTGTGTACCTAATACTCCAACGACCAAACTCTTTCAAATCTCTACATTGTAACTTCGTAACATAACACAGTAAAATAAAATATTGACGATACCAACTTTACAACGAAATCGGTATTAAATAAAACAAGTTCCTATCTTGCACACAATAACACGCGGATAAATAAAACGGTCCGTACAAAATCCGTAAAGCAAGAAAAACGTTCCATTAATGAGTTAAAATGATCCAAAGAAAGCATCAAAGCTCAATATATTACAAGCTAATTACCTATAGATTATACTTATCGCGTGTACGGACCCCGGAATGCTTTATTTGACCCGGTGATACGGACGCTGTATTTACAAGTATATTAATAAAATTAACATTCGACTTAAATCTCTGTTCGGTGACAATATATTATAAATCTACATGACCGTATGAGAGAAGCAATGTATAGAAAGCTTGTGATTGTAAACGAAGCCTTAGATAACAACATTTTACGATTGATATCTCTAAGCACTGGTTCTATTAATAATCATAAATATTTCATGGCTAAAAGTTTACTAACTATTAATAGAGATTGTGATTTTTCGTAACCATTATGGTCAACATTTTGACTAGGAGTTAAAAAAGAAGGACTATATTTTTGACACATCTACCACGTCAAAGGTATTTTAAACTCAAAAATAGCGCCGGAAATATGAACCAAAAATTGATTAACCCTAAACAACTACGTCCAAATACACCCCGTGATATTCGCACCTACCCGGTGTATAGTTCGCGTGGTAACAATTTCTGCACACTTAGACAAAATGACAGGTTGAGAACTAATTCAAGAAACAACGTTATGTAGGTAGGTTTTTAAAACATGTGCGGCCATTGACGTAAATCGTCTGTGTAAACATAATTTTTGTTGGCATTCACGGTTTTTAAACTTGAATAATATTACTATCGTTATATACAATAGTAACTATGTGCAATGGACATAAATATTTGCGCAATTGTAAATTCACAGATTGTTAAGAAATGTAAATAAACTTTAATATTTTATGCAGACACGTGATACGCCATTCTAGAATAAATAATAAAGCGAACGTTTGTGTAATCTTTAGTTTTACGATATGAAGTGGTTCTCTTTAAAAAGTAGGTACTTAACCAAACCCGATTTTAACAAGTAGTGACTTGAAGACTTCATCATCATCATAGTTAGTCGAACGACGTCCAGTGCAGAACACAGGTAGGCGGCGTACGACTTTGTCCGCGTGGACTTAAGTAAAAAAAAAGTGATATTTTTTAATTGATGATTAAACGAACTTACCTTAAGTGAAGTTCTATCATAATTATGTGATGTGTTTCGTTCGAAGAGATTAGATTAATTACACTTGTAGTCCCACATACAATGTCGCCATCAATGCACTCAGTTAAAAGAAAAAAAAAATATTAAAAATTATGTAGGTAGACTTCTCTCAAAGTTGTACTGTGACGTTAGATTCGTCATTTAGTTCAGAGTAAAGACAATGAGAATATTTCACAATTTTGGGTGTTCATCAGATCAAAGGGAGGGAGGGATTCTAATCTCTTCGAACGAAACACATCACATAATTATGATAGAACTTCACTTAAGGTAAGTTCGTTTAATCATCAATTATGCTTCAGTGTTTCGTTCTCGAGATTAGATTAATTACACTTGTAGATATTGAGAGTAATTGTGAAATATTCCAATTGAAATAATAAAAAAGTGTTGTTGATAAAATTTGTAATCAAAATCAGCAACATAAATAACTGAAAAAATACCAAAGGTACATAGGTTTGAATGCAATTAACAGAAAAAAATATTCATCCATATGATTAAAAAACATACAGCTTAACAATTATTATTCATTATTAACTAGAACACTTCTAGCAAAACTATGTCTATCAGAATCAGCTATTATTCTTTTATAAAACTTTCCGAAAGTCAAAGATGTGCCGGTCCATCCGGCAGTGTTCCTTATCAGATCTAAGTTTACCCCCAATTTATGAGCACGAGAAGTACTGGCGTGCCTGGTGCTGTGAGCAGAAAATTGCTTTATGTCAACACCGCTAGCCTCTAGCGTACTTTTTATCCACCTGCTCAAGGTTTGAACAGATACTTTATGATGGGGCTTTTTGGTGCTAATGAAAAGATGTGTATGTTTCTGACGTAATGATTCAGTTACGTTTAAGTAATCAGATAGCAATTTTGCTGGACATATTTCGGGTCTTTCTCGGAAATATGGTAGAACGAGTATTGGCTGCTTGGAGTTTGAACGTGATGTTTTTATTAAATCAGGGATTTTAACAGTAATTTCATTGGGTGTAGCACTAATATTCTGAATATCAATTTTTGATAGGGTTTGGGCCCTGTGGGCCGTAACCAATGCAAGTAATGTCACTAATTTTTTAGTTAACTTGTCTAAAGGAAGGTTTTCATTTGGTATCCAACTTGCTAAAGTTTCAATCACTAAAGATGTATCCCAAGTAGACTCATATTTGGGTAATGAAGGGCGAAGTCTAAATACACCTCTAAAAAATCGTTTTACCCGATCATCCTCGCTAATTTGTCTTCCTAATATCAAGGAAAGTGCTGATCTGCAACTGTTCAAACTGCCATACTGAGCCCCAGCTTGAAAAAGATCAGTTAGAAAATATATAATCATCGGTATTGAAGCGTTGTACATATCTACGTTGTTATGCTTACAAAAAAGGAACCATTTCCTTAAACAAGTATCGTATTGCTTGATTGAATTTTCAGAAAGTGATGCCATCATAATGTGAATGGATGCTGGAGCAATACTTCTTCTTAGTAAAGATTCCCGCATAATAATCCGGCAACCAGGGAAATCCGTTGATGAAACTGGTGATTGCTGGAATGAGATATAATCAATTCATCAGAGGAATCAAAAAACAAAGGTTCAGACTCTAGAAGCTTATTAAAAAGGGGATACCACGGCTGTGATGGCCATAATGGAACAACTATTATAGCCCTAGCCTTATCACTGATAATCTTTCTCAATGTCTTGAGAATCATAGAGAAAGGGGGAAATCCATAAAAAAATAATTTGGACCAATTTAGAGAAAAGGCGTTAATAGTGTAAGCGTCTGGATCTTTGTGCCAGGAGACATACTTTTCACACTTATGATTTATGCGACTGGCAAACATATCGATATTAGGTGTCCCGAAAGTTTTAATGATTTGCTGAAAAGCAAAATCCGATATTTCCCATTCAACGTCAGGGTGAACGCGTCTCGATTCAGCATCAGCAACCCTATTCTCCACTGATGGAATATAAAGAGCGAAAACAAACAGCTTACGTTTTTCGCACCATTGCCATATGTCTTTAGTGAGTCTAGTTAGATGTGGAAACTGTATTCCACCCATACGATTGATGTATGATATCGCTGTCGTATTATCAATTCTCAAAATTATTTGACAGTTCATTAGGTCCTTAGCAAATATTTTAAGACCAATAAAGGCTGCCATCAACTCTAAATAATTGATATGACAAGATCTTTCGTCCTGACTCCAACTTCCGTTTGCAGTTTTACCCGCACATACCACGCCCCACCCCGTAGTTGAAGCATCGGATTCAATTTCTAAATTATAGTCATCAAATTTAATTTTACATATGGATTCATCTATGGTATTTATCCACCAATTGAAGTCCGTATCTAATGTTGACGGTATGAACATGAATTTCTCATAGTTCTCATTGCCTTTTAAATTTAGAAATTTGCACCTTTCAAACTCCTTTGTGTATAACCAGCCATATTCAATAGCGGGACAAGCGGATGTTAAAAGTCCAACTAAACTAGCAAAATCTCTAATTTTACAGCGGTTCAGTTTTTTAAATTTTAATAATTCCTTTTTAATTTTCAAACGTTTCTCTAAAGGCAAACTAATTTCCATTTTTTCCGAATCAATGATAAATCCTAAATATCTACAGGAAGTAGACGGAATCAAACAGCTTTTTGATTCGTTAATGATGAAACCTAAAGCACAAAGAAGTTTCTTCGTAGCCTCAACATTTGCTACACAGCCTCTATAACTAAGCGATATAAGACATAAATCATCAAGATATATTGTTGAAAGGTTTCCTGTACATCTCAGTAATTTAACGACGGGTTTCATTACTTTTGTAAAAACAAAAGGGGTAGTGTTTAGACCGAACGGCAATACATTAAATTCGTACAAATTGTCTCTCCATTTGAATCTTAAATACTTTTTTGAACTATCATGTATTTTAATTAAAAAATATGCGTCCTTGAGGTCAATTGTTGACATATAGCATCCTTTTGAAATAAGTTTTACCATTGTACGGAGGTCTTCTAATTTAAAATGATTGGTATCAATGAATTTATTCAAGCTTTTTAAATTCAGAATAAGACGTGTCTTGCCGTTCGGTTTTGGCAATAAAAATATGCTAGATATAAACTGATGATCACAAGGCTCACATTCTGAGACAGCGCCTATAGCTACTAAATTAGCTATAGCCTCATCAAAGTCACTCATTTCTGTAACTGAAAATTGTGAAGTCTTAGGAATGTAATCCTGATATGGGGTTCGTGAAAATGGGATTTTGTAACCCCTTATCCAAGACAATATGGTTTGATCCGAGGTTATTTGACGCCATTGGTCATAAAAATAAGATAGCCTTCCGGCGTAGTTTACCATATCGCTTAGCGACGTCCGCGACTGGTGTTCGGCCGCGACGCTCTCGACGATGGTGCGTGCTGTTGTCTCGTCGAGGGCGCAGACTCCTTCGCTCTCGGGGGCCCCGGCGGCCTGCGGTTCGGGGCTGGAGCCTTCCAGTTTAAATTCTTGTTAGAAGGAGGCGGTTTTTGCTTGTTTATAAAACCTTTTGGCGGTGGCGCGGATTTTAATTCAGCTCCTGATTTGTTTATGGCCTTTGCTGTTTTTAATGTTTCTGACAGCTCTTGGCCAAAAAGAAGGCTATCCACTTTCGTCAATAGGCATGACGACAGTATCAAATAATCAACGATTTGAATACATTAGGGGAAAATACATATTAAAAGGATTTAAAAGACACATTTAGTTTGATTTTAAAATCTGAGATTAATCAGATTTTCAATAAAGTAAAAGGATAAAATACTGCAATTCGCCATTTTGACTCAAACGTCAACAAACGTCAATCACGCACTATGACGTCACTGTACTGGAAATCAACAAATGTCACTGTCGTATTTCATACAAGTGAGTTTGACAGACACTTGATATTTATATTAGAATTACGTCACACGGACGCCATGACACCTGCGAGCTTTTTCGCGCGCTGTTGATAAAATACTAGAATAATGTCCTCAAACTTTGTTAAACTGACCTTTGAAACCGAAATAAAGTTTTTTTAGTATACTATATATGTGTACCTTTATCACGAAAGAAGATTTCAAAATTGGTCGTCATGCCTATTGCATCTGATCTTTTAGTTCTTTTTTCAGAACTGCTAAGATAAAGTTACGTCTTGTGAGAGAGTCATTATACTGGGAGTCGCATAAAATACGTCCCGTGTCCATTAATAGTTTTAATATTGTTGGATCCTTTGTCTCTTTTGACAAGAGAATGGTGATAGCTTCACCTAAGCAGGCCAGGGCACTGCAAATCTGTTTTTGTTTGGCTTGCATAGCCTTATCTCGCTTAACAACAACATCAGTGACAGCGGCCTTGATCTCCGGGTTCAGGGATGGGCCGTCTATCATTTTGCAGTTACCAGGAGGTAAATGAGACTCTAAGAGCTCTTTACGGAGGTCCTTAGCCAAGCCAGAAGTTGCTATGAATTCAAAGCGAACCGCCAAGTCTTTTTGTAAATCCTTACCAAAAACTGTAGTTGTTGAAGGATCGGCTCCCAAAATATCTAAAACCATTTCATCAAGTTCTTGGGTCTGATGATCCTCAGTACCGGAAGCGAGGCCTTGTTCTATCGCTGCTGGTTGAGCAGACGATTCTTGAATTGTTTCGGGGGGATTTGAATCCCGCAATAAACTCAAGCATGCTGCGCTAGTCGAGGGCCTTGGTTCGAAATCAATTAGATTTTCCACATTCTCGGACTCCAGAATTGTTTCATCTGTAGGATAATTAAACAACCATCAATTTTACGCAGGGACAAAAATAATAATGTATTATTGTCACACCCGCGTCGCTCGGTACCTAAACAGGTACCGGGCAATTACGTGTTCTTACACATATAAATACAGCGGGTAAGAAGAACTCAAAGCGTTACTTCGTGAACCCGAGTTTATAAGGACAAGTTACAATTCATGCATTGTAACGTAAATCCACCTTGATATCGGTAAGTAATAACTCGTATCGTTAAAACGTGAACCGATTTAAAAAATAATAAAATTACCTTGTGGTTCGTATGACAATTGCACAGAATCCGAAGATGTAGAAGATTGGCGCCGTCGTCCTTTTAGCAGTTTTCTTTCCAATTTTTTGATTTTCCTCTTAATATAACTCGTAGAATCCAAAGTTTCATTCAAATACATTCTGTAGTTTTCACGTGAAACAGCAACACGGCACATCCAATATACAAACATTCACATTAAAAATCTTAGTGGGATATCTAAGTACGTCTCCCGCATGGATTTCCAAAGCGGGCAGTTGTAGACGGTCTGCGTACACAAAAATCCTGTAAAACACCTCTTGTATGTAAGTCTGTTTGTGGTTTCAGGTTATGTGCTGATCACTGCCTTTTTAACCGATGGGCCACCTCGGCTCCGGTGCTTTCGCTATTATGCATTCCTAATTCGGCATCGTCCTACAAACCTCCCGTAAATAAAACTGTGATCAGACCTCTTTTCAGATTCAGATCTGAATTAAACCCCGGCCCAATTCAATTGATTGAAACTTAAAACTTCAATCAATGACGTTAAAAGTACTTAGGTACTTGCTACAATTTTTCAAATAAGGGCGACATCAATATTCATATTACCATTTTCATGTGCATTCGTCATATTTACCATAGTTGTACCTATAAGAATAATTTGTGAATGCATCATGAGTAATAAGTTGTTAGATGTTAATTTAATTCAATTTATGAACTAGCTTTAGATGTGGTAGACTGTACCTCGGCCCTTGGATAACGAATGAAAGTGACAAATATTTCTAATCTGATCAATTCTACTCTTACTTTTTAACCCTGCTATGGCTAACAAAGCATCTGTCATTTTTTATTGGCCTCGATCAATTTTAATAAATCGCTTCCTGTGTAGATATCGATTTTAATACGAAAATATTTCGTTTATACTCAAACTACACAAATTACTTCTTTCGTATAGAAAAGTTGTTAGGATGAGCGCATTATAGCATCGCATGTGACTCGCAAAATAACATTATTTTGACAATGCTTTGAAAAATAGGAGCTCCTAATCTGTCGATCTAATTAAGGTTACGAAATAATTGTACAGCATTATACTTCATTACATTTTCAGTACACAGTAAACGGCAACTGCAGTATAGTGATGACGAATTTCATCACTATACTGCACTCACACTAAACCTTTTGCTACAGCTCAACAGTTCCTGGATCGTATTTGGATGTCGACGTAGTCCATCACCCGTGGTAGGTATCTTCGAGAATGCAGGGATGAGGATAGAACCAAACGGAACAACTCCTCAGCATTCCCAGTTGTACAGGCGATAGAAAACACTTAACTGTGTATGTGGACTGTAGGATTAACCTTTCAATTCCAATTATAGAAAACTAGTTTGCAGAATCGTTAGGACAAAAACCGATAAGAATCCACAAGAACGCGGAATCGTGTCAGACGAAGACGCTAGTCTATAAAATGTCTAAGAATTTGTCCTTAGACACTAGACAAGCAAAGGTTGCCCAGAGCAGTCATTAAGACCCTCGCAACAAACAAACGATTATTAATTAGTATGATAATTAACACATAGTTGCGGAATTTATGGCGAATGTGTGTGTACTCTAGTCTGGCTGCCTCTTGTGATATATGCTAATACTCAGAAATACTCTTGTCTTTGTTTTCAACAGATTAATGGCGACTAGCATTGAGGATGGATGTCATTAAAGATTACTGAGAACCAAATCAGGGTTTTGCGAAAACTGAGGTATAAAAACCAGAGTACTAATGATTTAATGAATGACTAATGAAACCGAATAACAAAGAAAAATTAAATAAATCATTTTCGTTTACAGACAGGTAAACATAGCCCCGTCTATTTTTCTTTTATTATGGTCTTTACCCTCTCCCACGTGAGCTTATTAAACTATTATAGTCCCATAGAAGTTATTCTTATACTCTATGAGCTTTATAGCATTGCGTGTTCAACCTGTGGGACCCAATCAATCAAATTATATTTCTAATTATTTGATAACGTTAATCCCGACTGCGGGAAAGCGGTACAAACCATCAAACGAAAACACCAGATAAATATTTCCTTATCTAAAAATCGAGATCGGTATCGTAAAACGGTCGTAAAATTGGCTTAATTAATTGATACTGCAGTGATCACTACAGCCATGGAATATAAATTAAATAACGACGTAAATAGATAAAAAGTTCCTACTGAATGCATTAATGTGTAAGTTTTCCTAATTATCATTTCAAAATTAACGTGATTGCGGCTGCTTTTCTTTATCACTACATAGTATAAAACAAAGTCGCTTTCTCTGTCCTCATGTCCCTTTGTATGCTTAAATCTTTGAAACTACGCAACGGATTTTGAACTTTTTTTAATAGATAGAGTTATTCAAGAGGAAGGTTTATATGTATAACTAGCAGCCGCCCGCGACTTCGTCCGCGTGGACTAACGTTATCGTAATTTTAGTAAGGATGCCTATTTTTTTTGAAAATGAAATATAGCCTATGTCACTCAGGAATGATGTAGCTTTCCAAGAGTGAAAGAATTTTTCAAATCTGCCAAGTAGTTTCGGAGCCTATTCAATTCATACAAACAAACAAAAAATCAAACCTTTCCTCTTTATAATATTTGTATAGATAACATCCTATTGCACCCGTGCGAAGCGGGAGCGGGTCGCTAGTAAGTAATATTATTCACGTTTGGTATATTTTGTAGCGATTCTATTCTTTTTAATCTACTATATAAAAATAAATCAGGTTTTCCTTCCTGACGCTATAAGTCCAGAACGCACCAACCGATTTCCACGGTTTTGCATTCGTTGGAAAGGTCTCGGGCTCCGTGAGGTTTATAGCAAAGAAAATTCAGGAAAATTTCAACAGAAAAGTGGGAAAATCTTTTTTCACATACAGCTAAGTCCACGCGGACAAAGTCGCGGGCGGCTGCTAGTAATAAATAAATTTGGTGCCACGGAACTGATGAAGTGTTTGTAGTTAGATTTCTTTAAAGTTATTTCATCTTCATAATAATGCGAGGTAACATAGTACTTCGACCATTTTGTGAACACAGTTAATTTCAAAGCAAAATTATTATTTTTATCTGCGACCTTGACCAACCAAACTCCACCATACCATCCAAAAGTTACAAACACATAGAGAAAGTTCTCAAAAGTATCATATCCGTTACAGCCTTTTTTTTTTTTTTTTTTTTTTTTTTTTTTTTTTTTTTTTTTTGACGCGGAGAATGCATTTACGCACTGTCCCGCTTCCAGGGTAGAAGAGCGGGGGAGTGTGGGACTCACCCACCCCAATAGGAAGGAATACCCACTAAACTCCGCGGAGGCCATCTTCTGCGCGTTACTGGAGGTCCCCGAGTACCACCGTGAGTGACTCCACCGGCGGACCCCCGGCGCGCTATGCCGGTTTCCCAGCTCAACTCGAGGGGAGCTATACCTCCCCTCGTACACCTGCCGGTGTTAACGGCAGTGCGAGGCCCCCCCGCACCGCCGCCCTCCACGGAGTCACATGTGCAATGGAGGCGCACGGTCCCCACCGTGTGCACTCCTAGCGACCCCGGGGCCCCCCTTTAGTCGCCTCTTACGACAGGCGGGGGGAAACCATGGCAGTATTCTAATGCCCCATACCATAGGGCAATATCCGTTACAGCCTACCCCGCAATTACTATTAATATATCAATCCTCCGAAAAGCCATAATTAATCGAAGGGTGGTAATTTAAACATGACCTAGTGTCACAATTCAGGCACCGACTATGTTACCATATCCGCCGGTCGGACTCTTTAATTTCGTCTATGGATACCGTGTTTATTGCTCGTCCGATCGTTTAATCGATCCAGCTTATTAATCCTTTCATGCGTCAGAGATCAAAAGTACAGAACGTGCACTTATTTTACAGGGTACATTATTACAATCTCTTCTTACCTGACAGTTTCAGTCACAATGCCATCTTTTGAGCATCATATTTACCGTCGCAAGTCGTGTTTTGTGTGGTAAATAGTGTCAAAAAAAACCTTTATTTTGCTTCATTTCTGTAGTAACTTATTTTCCATGTTTTAGTCAAATTTGAATTAATGAAAAGACGTCAACTGAGCTGAAACTGAGCTGCAAAAAGATCATAATAAGGCCCCAACATTCGTTTAAAATTTTCAAACGGTGCAAACATAACAATTTACTTGCATTAGCGGCCCGTTTAATAAAGTGATTAAGTACATACAGCGCTTTGGTCGAGGTGGGAACGCAATGGGTTTGCTTCCTGCACCAGCAGGACGACTTCACAATGAGTGGACAGACCAGACAACACCATACAGGTGGAATTTTGAAAGTGGCTGTGGTAGATCAAATAATAGAGTACCTAAGTAAGTGATTTCTTTTAGAAAATCTATTTTTTCAGGCCCGAAACTGTTTACATTGAAAATAAACCCAATGCTACTTCTGGTTTCAAAATCTAGGAGGTAATAGTAGACTACAGGGGTGTTTTCGGTGTTAACGCAATTGGAGAAGGCATTTTTTTTTTCAAAAACCGTTAAAGGTTTTTTTGCTTTTCATAATCACATATACCACACTGTATTATCTACGTAAGGACCAGCGGAAATAGCAAGTACCTATTACCATTTAATAATGTAACAAGCAATGACAGCAAACTACGCTACTACACCATCATGGTACCCATGTCTCTCAGAGGCTCAATCGAATTGTCTACAAACTGCCCACCACTTCCCCCCTGATCGCCCATTGCCCACAGAAGCGGCGCGGCCCGGGGCGCAGACAATATCGGCCCAGATTGAATTATCGATCCGATAATAGGATCGCGAGAGTAATGCCCCTGTATATTGTTCCAGCTACTTTAATTATCGAAGGTATCGACCCAACTTGTTTATTAAGCCCGGCAATATTGAATTGTAGCTTGTCTGGTGAGGATTTTGTAATAAGGCATTTTACTCGGGTGAAACAGTTTGGTCATGTAATTTTTTTTAGGCAAAAAATAATACAATGGTAACGTTACGCTAACTATTGCTAGCATGAATACAATCAGAAACCTACGTATCGCAGTTTGTGGCTATTTAACCCCCAATGGTAGGTGCTGTGTTTCTAGCACTATTTCAGTCACAGAAGAGTTAGCCACGAATATAAAACAAAACTTTAAGATAATGGCTTCGATTAATTGTAGTAAGTAAAGTTTAACGTAAAGTGGTGTTTGTCACCGCGTTACCCAGTTTCCACACATCATTTATTATTAAGGATTGCTTTTTAACTACAGGCAGACAAGTTTCTAAAATCCTTGGTTACCTGACCGTAAGCTTAGTCCTATAATAGTTACTAACTTACGATGGCAATAAAATATACGTTTTCATTGTACTCCAGGACAACAACAAACAAAGCTAGTTCAAAGAGGGACCCGACATTACTAAATCATCAAAAAAGGCGTGTTGCACATGATATCAATTTCACAGATCACGAACGGAACGTAACTGACCTAAACCCCAGGATCAGTGCGCCGGCGCAGATAACGATCAAGATGGCGCCCAAGGCGTCAGCCACTGTCACCAGCCACGAAGGCATTAAACCAGACGTAATGGACATAAATTAAATAGCCATCCACGTCACTCAAAGGACCAGAAATACGCTCGGAAGCCAGGTAGTTAAGATTCGAAACAAAAATTAAAGATAACGCAAGTTGAGTTGTTAAATTTTATTAGGAGCTAACAAAGTGAAACTAATTTACGTCCCTTTCGGTCGTAAGACAGAAATTAATCGACGCCACTTGAAACTGATTTTACAATTAAGAGCTTCCAAGCACAGAAGACATCAGATAAGATTCTAAGAAATATTTAAAAAACCTTCTTTCCACTGAAAAATGAAGACAATAAGCATATAAAACGCACAGAAGTATCGGTAGGTAATAGAAACTGAACGTAAAATAACGGGTTGCATTTGCCTCAGAGATATGAAATTGTTCCAAAGAATCCGAATACGTGTGCAGTAAAGTAGCATATAAAATTAAGTGCTACCCTGACACTTTCTGAGGCAGTCGTAATAATAACAGAAAACCATATAGTCGAGTAAAACGCAGTTTCTTCACAGCAATCGCTCATCGGGAATGGTCGGCGGCGAAGCACCACACGCGAACATATTGCAATTCATTACGGCCGTAACCCGGAGAGGGATAGTAACAGCGGTGCAGCGCGCGGTGGTCGCAAGCAAATTGCTTCAAGCACTCGTAATCTACGCCAGCAGGCAAACAATAGAGCAATAAATGCGACGGTATCCGAAGACACGAGAAAGCTACCACCGTATCGACAGCGAATAAATCACACGCAACCCGGAGCGTTACCGCTACCAGACACCCCGGAAATATAACGTGGAATGTTGCAAACCAAACACCGGGACATAAGTCAATTTTCTGTTACATAAAATACGGTACGATTCATAGAAACCTGGCGCAGTCTGTGTGAACTTTACTTATCGGCCTCATCTGCAAGCTGATTTATTTGTAGAAACTGACGGCCAGCGGCAAGCCTGCTCGCATATCACCTCGGTTATCTCCAATTTTCTGACAAGATACTTTAGCGGAAAAAACTTAGCGTTCCAAATTAGGTTTAAATGTTTTATAGTCAGCGGTTTAAAATAATAAAACACAGGTTAAAGGACTTGTCCTTAATTCCAATAAAATGTGTTTTAATTTTATTGATACCATCATCGGTTTTTTTTTTTTTTTTTTTATAGTGGTCTTCAAGGTGACCTCACTCCACCTGATGGGAAGCAGTCGTGAGGTCCAGATATGGGGTTGACAAGCACAGTAATTGAAAACTACTTTGCTGGTCAATCTCATTTTGAAGGCCTGCATAAATGCCTTTTCACGCCCCGCTTAAAAAACCCGGGATTGTAGGAAGAAGGAAACACATGCGCTGGAAGAGCGTTCCACGTCTGGATAGTACGACACAGGAACGAATCACCGAACCTTTTGGTGCGGGCCGACAGTCGCTGGATCGTGTGTGGATGTTGACGCAGACCAGCGCGTGTGGTGCGGGAGTGGAAGGGTGAGGACGGGATCAGTTGGAACAACTCTTCAGAGCATTCGCCGTTGTAAAGGCGGTAGAGGACACTCAACCTGGCAATGTCTCTACATAGTTGCCTCTGGGCTACCAATGATGCGGATAGCGCGTCGCTGCAACCTGTCGAGAGCTTCTAGCAAATACTTGGCGGAACCGTCCCAGAGATGAGAACAATATTCCACACAAGAGCGAACTTGTGTCTTATACAAAAGACAGAGCTGCTCAGGCGTGAAGAATCGTCTCACTCTGTTCAGGATTCCAAGTTTACGGGATGCTGTTTTGATAACGCTCTCGATGTAGTCCCGTTGGTTGAGGTTGCTGCGAATATCCATGCCAAGGATGAGGAGGAGGTTTATCTATTTTCTGTTATTCTGATGTCCAACTTTCTCGAGGCAGTTCTGTTGGGGCCGTTTATAACGACACGTAATCCAAATGTTACCCGTCTTGCGGTAGCGACACTGTTTATCAGAACCATTCTGTTGGTGTCATACGAAAAGTAGAATTCAATACATTTAGATCTACTTTCAGTCACAACACAAAGCCGTTATCATCCAACATGCTTCCAATTGTATTGTGCAACTCAAATAGTCTACAAACGTCTCTTTTAATGTATTGATCTACCAACATCGGTTTGTTCCATGTCTGCTTACATTATCCAAATGATAAAACGCGTTGTTTTATTACACTTGGTGCACATTGTTACAACAAAGACACTGTGACAAAGGTGCGCGTTTGCCCCCCATCACGTACTGACTTTTAGATATAACCAACGACAATTCCAGTACAATTATCTAAATTAATCCTAAATTCTTCCACGAGCTATTTCGTAAGGGCAATCTCGAGGTCATCAGATCAGGTGGCCGGAAAATTTGTTTTATTGTTAACCATAAAGTTAAAAATACAAAAATAACTTATTAGATTTTATCAGTTCTATTTATGGATCTGCGAGAATATTTTTAGTCTGACGAGTAGACATGACGCAAAGTGACTGAATCATTGTTTGATAATCATTTTTGTCGTACCAATTAGTAGCTGACATTTTTTGTGGGTTGTCGGTAACATTTTTTCATTCGCACACAATAGTGGCAAAAAAAGATTAGCATATTGTTCCGTAGGGTCTACTCACATGTATGTACCACAACCGATCCACATTGCAGCAACAAAACGTGGTCACGTATGATGACTTGTGAATGTCGCTGCAGCTTCTACAGTTGCGTTGAGGTAATTCCATAATGGTAGCGTTGTTGCTAGTTGTTGCGCTGTCGTTACGTTACGGCAAGTGTTTGCAGATAGACAGATCGAATCCCGCGACTGCGATGTTGGTATCACCAACACCGTTGAAGCTGGCGGCAAAATGTAGTCAGTGAGCATTGACAACACTTTTTACTTAAATCAGAGCCCGATGACATTTAGTGCGGTTGTAGCAAGTGTGAATATGCCCTTAAAGTCATAAGTCTTCTCGGCAGAAACAACGCGAACGTCTGAATCGGTGGAAGTTACATTATGTTTATTTATATATTTAACAATCCTGTATTGTTAATGTTTCATAATTTGTTGTAAATTGACTTGTCATGAATGCTTGTGTTAGCTTTCATGAAACTAATGTCGTGGAGTTGATTATGGGTACCATAAAATCTACTGACATATTTGTTTTATTCTGTTTTATTGGTTTTATTTTCATAAAATATACAAATTATCACTATGACGCCAACAGTCACTATTATTCACCTTTGCAGCCATAAGGCTAACTCCACTATTGTAGTTTTAGGTGACCAACATCCACCGATTTATCAGGTCATCCATCCACTTAGTTTTCCACATTGTTCTATACCTCAAATGATTGCCATTCCAAACTTATCCACCTTGAAAGACATCAGATCGCGCATTTAATCGCATGCTGTAAAGCATGCTGTAAATATTGAGTCCGCGGCAAGTTCTAGGCGGTAATTTTTTTTACGATTCTGGTATTTTTGTAGACAGAAGTGCCTCAGCTGCGCAGTCCTTTACACAGACCACCACTAACTTTTTAGACCTTCTGCATTAGGGGCTAAACTCTCCTACAGCTCAATCCCCGAGCTGTATCAACCAACAACCCTGTAAGACAAAGTATTTACGAGCTGCGACGCGCGACGCCGCGCTGCGCAAGCGCCGCGGTTCGCTCTCGATACCATCGGGCACGCATGCGCCGTACTACGTGATCTACTGATGCTACGTAATTAGACTTGTTCTCATGACTGCTACTGTCTATTTACTACTTTTACTTTGTCAATTTTATACTTATTTACCGCTCAAGCGCCAAACTCCGTCAATGCAATTTCAATCCTATCTTCAAGTTTAATTCATCAATTAGAAATATTAGGCAAAATTTCAGTTGTGTTCATAGTCATATTTTATAAACAATTGACAACAAGCATCACCTCATAGATGTTAGACAAGAGAGTTAAAAATAAAACTAGCATAAAAAAGATCTTCTTTTAATAAAATACCGTAAATTGCTAACCTAAGCAACACCTTTATGTGTTTTAAAAAAAACACAAAATTTAAAACAGTAAGAATGTATGTTTCTATAAATTAATTTATTAGCTAAATTCATTAATTATTATGTAGGTATACAAAGAAAATTGTACAGAAGGCCCCAGGTCAATATATAATTTGTCAGTTCGTTTCAGCTCAAGACAATACTTCAGGTACTTTTCGAACTTAAATTTTACGGTTGACGTTTGGCCTATAACTGTACAAAGGTTTATTGAGCGAAATTTACAGAATCCATTTCATAGATACAGAAGATGCTAGAAGCATCGACTGAAAGCAAGACGTCACTAAGCTTCTACATGTAGCGAATATATGCCTTTATCATGTATGGAAATGATATTGGCACGCATATATCGAATATTCGGCGACAACATAAAGCAACAGATACATATGCTCATTAGCATGCTACTAATGAGCATGGGTATTTGCAATGAGCATACTCATTAACTGATACATACACGCTCGAAATGAGCATGCTCATTATTAGCAATGGTTCGATACACATGCTACTAAGTGCCATTTGCTCAATAGTAGCATGCCCTCGTGCTACTAATGAGCATGTGCATCCGTAGCTTTAGACCCGCCGTAAATTAACTGCTGGAGCAGTTACCCAGTGATCAACATACACGGACCGCTTTTGCAGTCAGTGTCAACCGCTCGAGCAGTTAGCGATTTCGCGAATAAATGATATTCCACCGGGCTGCCAGCCGCCCGAAGCAGTCGCAACTGCTCAAGCGGTTCATGACTGTACGTTAGTAGAAGTCTATAGTTCACTATGCGGTCGCAGCTTGAAGCAGTCGATCCTGACTGCTTCAAGCAGCCCGTGTATGGCGGGCTTTAGTGTCAAGTAAAACGTTAAAATATAAAGAATGTAATTAAAGTAATTTAGAACCATTCTACAAGTAGAAACATAATGGCGTGTTGCTTGTGGGCTACAAGGTCATTGTAGACCATTCTTTCTCTACAAAAGAGACAAATCATCTTAGCCATCCTACCTTTTGCATTGGTCCAGGCTGAGTAACATGCGCACCGCGACAAAATTACCTAAATCATACAAATTGCACGAAATCACGCGTGACTAATTTTTGTCTCGGTACGCATCTTAGGCCAGGACTCTGTACAACAAGTCTAAAAACTTTTTATCCCTCTGTCTGTTGTTTCATTCGCAAGCCTTTTTTTCTTTGAGATGTGATTGTTAGGAAATATCTTTGCTAATTTATGATGGTGCTATGTCCGTAGAAGCGCCGAAATCAGGCGGTGGTGGTTTGTTACCGAGTATGTCCGCTACAAAGTTATCCCTTTCGATCTGGTAACCACGAGCAATTTGAAACCCTGTAACAAGTTTTGAATAATGTTATTCATAGGACTTTATGGGTACCTAATCTAATGTGACTTCTGCAGCATCAAGACGTCCACTACTGTACTTATTTTTCATCCCTCTAAAAGATTTTTTTACATCCATATAGACGTCATACTATTATTTACCAATCAACAATCTTGTTGCTGCGGGAACCACTCCGTCCTTTTTCAGATATTATGGATGACAGTTGTAACCTCCAGGAACTTGACACAGACAGATAAGCCACAGCACCATAATTTGCCACTGCTTACTATCAGATTTCAAATTCACTGCTTGTGAGCGGCGTTACAATAGGAAAGCAGCATGAAAAAAAATGACACGGGGGGCGGCCTATGGGTGGCCCAATTCTAGATTCATTAAATAATTTTAACAGCGCCATTTGGGGGAACAGGTGGGTAGCAGCGGGAAGTGCGTAAAGCATTTCACCGGGTTAAAAAAAAAAAAAAAAAAAGGTTCATATAACCTCGCTCGGAAGGCCACACCTAGTTAATTGCCAAGGACCTCAGCATTACAGTCAAGTCACTGCTTGCGCAAGGACTGCCAAATCGTCAGGAGGATCCAACTCGTGGATTTGGCTTAGACTAAGAAATAACATAGGAATTGGTCTTGTCCAGAAATTCAGGCATTAGTACAGCTCATGAAGTACTAACTTTTAATAGTTTCCTTAGGTTCGATGCCCAGCCGGTCGCGCATATACCGGCACACCATGTACCCTGTTCGGTTCAGCCCGTGCGTGCAGTGGATACCCAGCAATAATTCTGCAACAAAATATATTCATTTATTGAGAGTTAAAATATTTAGAATAAATTGAGATATGTCTTTTTTTTGAAAATGAAGGCTTATATTTTCGGTTTCCCATTGGGTTCAGGGTATGTTAGAATTATAATCTGCATTGTTGAGGACGAAGAATAAGTCATTCACTTTTTTTGACGACCCGTTTAGCGCTGTTTTAACCACTTGGTGAGGTGGGTGGGGATGCAAAGGATCACAGGGTCGATTCCCACACACGCACAATCTAGACTATGCTGATTGAACAGATATTTGTGCCGAGTCTGCCTGTTCCTGGACCTTCGTTGTTACATTGTTACCACAAAGCAATACTACATTTACACATTTAAAACACATCTTAAAAACTGATCACTTTTATTCAACCTAATGCAGATTAATCACACCGCTGCGGGCACCATAGCAAAAAACACACCAAATAAAATTAAAAAAAAACAACGCGATCAATTTAACGCAAACCGTAGAAATAAACGAAAACCATGTTTGTGTCTTCAAATCGCACCGCAAACAGCGGGCAGGGCGGGGGCGGGGGTCATTGACTCGCGCCCCATAGCCCCCTCTAAACGGGGGAGGGGTAGCAAGGGGCGGTTAGGAAGTCGCGGCCGCGGTTTGACACTTCCTCAGGAAGACCTTTGAAGTAGCACGAAAGATGTAAGCAGGTACACCTAGGGTTGTTTCTGCAACGATTGTTATATGGACGATTGTGCGTCAGGATCTTACAGTTTTCGTGTTATGCTTATGTACCTACTTTGTGACAAATTGATAAAAAATAGGTAGATCTACCCTGGGGGCCTACTCTCGTATCGTACAACTAGAGGCGTTATTTATTCATTTACTCTTTTTTGCTGAACAATGAATGAAAAAACGGAGAAAAAGGCATTCTCTACCAGTCAACCAACCATAAGGCTAAGCAGAAAAGTACAGTTAACTAAATTTATCCTGATTTTTTGGGTATTGTAAGTGATATTATGCTCTATTTATTTATTTGTACAAATACCAGTTTGTTTGTTGGTAATATTGTCTTTTCACTGTGTCAAAGTTTTACGAAACTTCTTAAATGCTACACCGAAAACATCTTTTTCTCCTATAACTTTGTTTATCAAGTAACTGTACGTTTTAATTACAGGACAAAACAGTGACATAAGATTAATATATTTGTTCTTACTATCCCTGGTTTAGTTTACCTGAAAGCACGCTGGCGATGGGGGTGGTAAAAATTGAATATTATATTATAACCTTGTTAGGGACACAAATATTTTTTAAAGACCGCGATCATTCATTCTTCATTTTAACATTCCCGCCGTGAAAATGTCGTTTAGATTAAGACAAATGCTTAAGCCGAATTCCAGTCAAGGATGAACGCGTGAAAAGAAAGAGGTTTCTCTTTCGTAAGTTTCGACCTCTTTGTCTTCTAAAGTGTGGAAGATTAACATACGAGAAACATCGATGAAGATAAAGATCAGAGTTTTGTTTGGTACAATCGAGTAATAAACGTGAAAAATCGCGCGCGCGTCGTACGTTTCTTTAGCACGAGACAAAAAACAAGCAAAGACAACTCATGCAGAATTCCCACGACGCGGCCAAGAGGTAATGCGTTTGAGGCATTAAGCGGGCTACACACGTGCAGTTTCAACTGATAGTTAAGACCATGTCAAAGGTAAAAGATGATCAGAGAGCGCTGAAAGTTTTGAGGAGTTGGATACAGCTTAAACGAAACTCATTGTATATTCGTTTTTCTGGATTCAAATTCAATATGATTATATTTTGTGCACTCCGTTGTTTTTGCCTCATCTGGCATCCTGTGACACCCAAGGCAGCAAAGGCGACCAGGCAGACTACGTCACAGATGGCGCGACCAACTGGATGTCTTTAGAGGACTGGCCAGAGAAGACTCAAGACCGAGGCGGCACCGGCGACCGTCCGGGTCCGGTCCGGTCCGGTCCACATTTAAACATAGTTTCATATTTTATAGAATGAAGAAGATTTAAATGAGAAGATCAACACATTTTGGTCTCAATGTCCAACGCTCCTTGTTGGAAATTGAGACCAAAATGTTTTTCATTTTCATTTTTATTTCCAAGGCAACCGTATTATTTTGGTGGTCGAAGAGACTCTTGGGAGCACAATCAAACACAATTTCGTAACATTGTGCTTAAATACTAACCCCCTTATTCATAAAAACTTAAACAGCTCTTATAGAACACGATAACTTTTGTATCGCTTTGTCACTGTCATTCTTGTTGCTGCCGCCATTTGCGAGTAAGTGACAGAACACGTCAATAGCTTAAACAGTGCGTTAGCGTTGCGTTCGTTTTTATGAATAAGGGGGTTACACTTTTATTTTCTCTCGCTTCTGTCTCGTTTCGGGTCTCTTGACCTCTTGAAAGAAGAGCGTTACTATCGATGTATTAGTATTGATATTTTGTACGTAGCTCAATCTTTAAGCTATGGTTAAAACTGTACTGCGAAAACTGTCAGTAAAAACAGCTTGTCTGTAGCCTGCTTACACATGCAGATTCATGCCAACCCGGCTCGGGACAGACAAAAAAACATTTCCATTTACAACAATCCATCAAGAGGCTTTCGCCGCAACTTAATTAACGAGTGAACATGTTTTCAATTACACAAACAAACGGCCTGCAATGATAATTGCAAGAGAGAACTCACTCGGAGATAATGCAAGTAGGCACTTGTTTTTAAATGAGGCTTATTTAAAGGCAATTGGGTTTCATTTGCTCCCCAAGGCTTTTGGATGAAGAAATATTGTTTTGTGGCGACTGTCGCTGTAATTACATGTTTAAAAGTGAATAATCGGTAGGTGCGAATACTAATCTGTTGAGCGATTCTGAAAACTTGAATAGCTGTCAGGGAACTAAGGTAATATTTCTCTTATACGCATAGAGCGATATTTTCACTTGCGAATCTCGCAACTGTGAGCTAATTTTGTTGTTGGAGTTTGGCAGAATCGGCCTGCAGATTTGCTGTTAGGGTGAAGCCTTATCAGCGCGTTGCGTTGCGCTGCTTTGGCGACGAACGAATCGAACGACGCAACGCGATGTTGTTTAATCTTAGATTTAACTTTTCTCGGGCCAATTGATAAGAAGCTGTAAAAATGTCGAGCTCTGACCAATCGTCAAGGTTCCTCAGATAATCACCTAGTAGAGGGTCTAGCTAGTAAGTATAGTTAGTCATTCTAAAAGCTTAGCAGCGATGTCTGTGGCATTTCTTTAATCATTCGTCGTTAGAGCATAAAGTACTGTATTACATATTAAAAGAGGGTTCAGTGTCTCAAATAATTTTGTTTTTTTATTGCACAGCTTTACGTTCGAGTAAGTTCTAATGTTATGTTAAGCATGAATAATTTTCCGCTACATCCTACAACGTGTAACTATCGTACAGCAGTTTTAATGTTTACTGGAGAAATAAACGCAAAGTCCCACTTGCGAGTTACTTAGCATTTGAACCATCTCCGGGCGCACCAGGAACTGGTCAACTTTATATATTTCGGCAGTTCGTTTCACCTTACACCAATGCGTTAAAGGTGCTATGTTACACTGACGTGTGGCCCATTGTACTAGTCGAAGTGGTTGCCATGAAATGCGTCGGAACAATCATCACTTAGCATCGAATGAGTATACGGTTGTAATAGACTCGATCGGCGATACACAACACTTGCACCCGGGCAGACGGGTCGAACAAACACCAAAGGCATCAAAAGAAGGCGTTACGTAATTATAATAACGAAACGTGATGAATAACATTATTGCGTAACGGAAGGTAACGTCATAGAGCGAACAATCGGCCCGAATAGGCGCCGGGTAACGGGCAAATAATACAACATTTCAGAGTCCGATGCAAATTAATGCTAAAACGTTTCTGTATACAAAAGCAGTTTGATCTCTAAAAGGCGTTTTACGATCGATCACGAGAAGTGACATAAAAGTGACTGTGTTAATGTCTCATCTCCAAACTTGACAATAGGGCCGTTTCACGTTAAAAATATCTTTAACATTGGCTTCGACCGAGGGAAAACTTGATTCCTTCCTAATTTCGAAATTGAGCTCAAATCAAATAACTGGAAGTGATACAACAGTAACGTAATTGGAAACACTGATCCTTCCAAACGTCAAATATAATTTTATTTCGATGTCACAAAACAAAATATTATTTTGTTAATCCGATCATGAAAATTACAATCATAATTGACATTGAATGAAAGACAAATTTAAAAATCAGACGAAATGAACAGTAGTTTTATTCACAGTATATGTATTATTCATTATGAGGGGACTAGGGTTGAGGACTCATGTAAAAAAAGACGTTGTCAAAATGTGGCTTATTTTCTATTACTCATTCTTATCCCAAGTACGATACTCAAACTAGCCTAATCTGGAGAGGCAATTTTTTATTGTTTCATTTTGATAAAATTACAATACGCTCTGGTAAAGACGACTTATATCTCTACACGGAAAGACGCTCTCGGTCGCATATACACGATAAAGCGGTATCGAGTTGCGGAACTTGCGGATCGATCGTCAACAATCGACGCATTGTGTCGACTGGTCTACATCGATACCTCCTACGCGCGACCCTCGTGCGCCGTAATCGGCTTATTAGGATTGTACCACACGCACTCCTGCGACAATGATGTCTCAACTGAGATGCGACTCTTGCGTCGATACGGAGATGGCGCCGACTATTTGCCGCCAAGTTCGAGTGTTATGGCTGTCAAATTCATATACTAGTGTCAACATGTGTGTATGTGTACCAAATAAACGTTTTTCTATTCTATTCTATTCTATTCAACAGCAAAATCGCTTTTTAGTATAATCTTTTGAAATTTGAAAAAAAATATTCGAGAAATGATTTAATAAAATGCAACGATTGTGAACTTATTACTAATAGCGGCCTGGCCGCGAGCTTGACAACCTGTGAATAGCAACCCCTGTTGCAAATAATGCGATACAAGCGAGCCCAACAAACTTTAAAGATTTCCAAACGTCGGCGCCAAAACAAAAGGGAGAATCATTGCAAACTGGACACAGTCTTGGCCTCATAAAACATAAACATAAACGGCCTATATAGGCCTGTGCCCACTGCTGGACACAGGCCTCACCTACACTCAACTATGAGGTGGAATGAGCCATACTCCAACACGCGACCCTAGGGCGGCTTGATAACATCTGACATTAAGGTTGCTCACTAACCTTACACCCCTCCAACAATCCGCACTGAGCCTTATATCTTACTATATTAAGTCCTCTACTTACACCGTCGATTTAAGCATCACTATCAATTATCAATAGATCTAAGGTGGAATGTGGCAGCAGCAACTATTATTATTCCAAGTACATACTTGTTAAGTACTTAGTACACATTGCCACATACTTGGCAGGCGCCGCGGTGCGTAGGCGATGATCATCAGATGACTGATTATCTATTTGAGAATATTAATTGTTATATGTGTACATTTTTGTGTGGCATCTTTATGATTTCCGGATAAAACACCTTTGCATTGCTTTCAGTGTTGCTATGATTACGAGAGATTTGTGGTAATAACGTTTAATTTATTTAATAAAACAAGCCACCTTTATTTACACAGCTGGCCCTGTGCCTCACCTTAGAGTACCTCCAAGAAGTTCTGTGACGTCACACTAGGGAGGGTGGGTGAGCACCTGTAACAGGACTTTATCATAAATAAACTATATAGTGCCCCTGAACTATGTAGTGGAGTGAGCCATACTCCAACACGCGAGCTCAGCGCAGATGTTTTGAACCTTACAGGTCGTGACGATTATCAGCTAGTGACGTCAGCGCCGACTAACTTAATCTAAACCAAATCTCATCGAACATAAACCATGGGTGTCAGCTGTCAGACACAGTTGTTTTAAAACATACATTCTACATACTATGAATTAAAAAACAATAATTGAATGCAACACTGACAGCTATAGTAGAAATGAAATAGGATAGTAATTGAGTAAATAAATAGCCAAAAAACGACTATCTTTGTAATAAATTCTAAATTAATAGAGATAATACTAGCAACGTAAGTTTTAAAGATAATAATTTCAGCAACTTAGGTCGTATTTCACCAACAGCTCTTAAACAACGTTATCATGCCATGAACAGACATAAGTACAGACATGTAAAACCAGATTTACTCAATTGAGACCCTTATTACGTTGGCGCAAGTGTGGGAATAGTTATTCCTGATGGCGAGCGTACAGTTCGCAGCGACACATTTGTCACATGGTGCGTATTTGGTACAGTTCGGTTGGAAAGTGCAACTTTGTCCGAGTATCTCTCGGTGGAAAACTGCTTCAAACGCACCGATATATCTAAAACAAAGTTGAGAAGTAAATTTAGACGCTGCAATTTCTTTGTAACGTCAGCTCTATAATTTCACAAGAAGCTCTCGAACTCGACAAGGTTTATCTTTTAAATTCACGAGAGTATTCACGAACATATTGAACATAAAGCCCCTTATTAGTGTTGTTAAAAACTTGAGGTCTTTTTACTACTCGGCTCTATTTAATAGACTAGACCTTCAAAGAGACTCTACTGCCAGATGTATTTATTAACAGCGAATAAGTTTTCCTAAACTAGAGTTGACATTTTTTTATCGAGCTAATTTTATTCTGCAATCGGATCGGTTTTGGTTTGCAGGCACCTATTGGGAGAAGTCCTCTCGATCGAGGGAAAATTGTTCAACACGATTTCTTTTGACAAACGAGGTGTGCTTCAATGGCTATCACTTGATTCGACTTTGTAGTCTTAAGCGTTTTCAGCTAGCTAGCCCTGCAAAATTGAATAGTGTTACTCGACTCCAACTACTCCAATTTCTTCGGATTGCAGTCAATTTAGTCTTCGATCGACATCTGTGTGCTGGACATCATCATCATCAGCCTTTTGCAGTCCACTGCTGAACATAGGCCTCTCCTTTTGCACGCCACTGTAACAAGCCCAGACCAGCCCAGTGCTGTTTCAGCTTGTTGGTGCTGCCACAACAATTAACTACAGTCCTCAGCTAACTAACTCATTTATGGTAAAATGCTAACTATTTCGAAATCACACAAAGAATTGACTTCAACTGATTATTATTTGAAATAATTAATTCTGAATCACAACCTAAACACGATATTTCTGATATTGCAGATATTCAACCAAACAGGAAAATTATTTACTAACCTTTTAAGTGCTTTTATAAGTATTTAGCTAACAGATGAGTAATGGGATAGGATGGATGACTAATGGTTGATTGGTAGATAATGATTTTAGCATTAAGTCCGCCTTTTGTAACATCTCTTGTATCCGAGATTAAATAAATTATTGGTAAATTAACTATGGCATTTTGTAAAATAAATCGGTAGATATTTTTAAATGCGTTTATGTTACGCACTTAAAAATATACTAGTGTTGCAGATAAAGTAAGTATAAAAAGTCAGAACCCTAGACCACCCTCGCTCAGTACGGTAGCGGCAATCACATCATACGCGGTATCGTGTAAATCAGACACGCGCGCGATACGCCGCGATACCGCTTGAAATATGAACATCGGCGCATTAACGTGCGCGCGCGCCGCTGCGACGGATTGCATTGCCAGATTTGTATCGCGACGGGTACTGCACGCCTTTTTGCCAAGGGTCGCGCAAAATTGTAAATCGTATCATAAGGCTAGTACAGTCAACCACAATAGTGCCTATATACACTTTTGAACTGTGCCACGTTCACTTTGCTTTAGTTGTCATAAAACTAATGAAGGAGCTGTCAGATTAGCCACTATGACAAAGTACTAAAGTGATCGGGCACTTTTGGCGTTGACTGTACAAGCAATAGTAATATTTGGAAGCTTTCCGTTATCGTAAAAGCTGCATTTGAAAAGCGCGCGCTGCGAATGTCGGAGGAAAGCGCTCGCAAACAGGAAAACGGCACCATGGTCGAGGCCTTAATAGCAAAGGTGTTATCACTATGAAGGACTTTCAAGGACAAGAACTTCAGAAATAAGTTAAGTTAAGAAGAAAAGGAAATATTTAATAAAAAAAGGTTCCATTAAATTACCCATTTTAATAAGATTACGAGTATATGTGTAAGATCGATATTTAAAGGAATAATGTGAAGAAAATTGTTTAGTAATTGTCGCTAAGACGCAATATCATTAGGACGAACAACAAAGTCATAGAGTCACAGTTAGTTAACACTACATTATCAGAATCAGTCATGGCCAAAATCGTTTAAAAGTCATAAAAGCAGTTAACTAGCTTAAACAATATTAACAGTTGAGAATTATTTGCGTCAGCAGATTGGCCTATATCCTCCAAGGGTCTGGACTAAAACCATTCCAAACCAGTCGAGTATAATATACATCTCACTAAATCTACTTAGCGACACCGATAACCGGCCATTACTAACGAAAATGCCGCCTGATACTAGCATGCTCACAATTAATTTAAACTACCCACGTAATCTAATAAAAGCTAGTTCTGATGATCAAGACAAACAAGGGCGCCCATTCGTAATTAGAACTTAATGAACATTTGGAATATTGAGACCGGCACCGTGAGAAGTCAGTCGATAACTACGATTTGTGTCAATGTAATTAAATGTGTAGCTGCCGATTATCTTGGTCTCGGTGACCGAGCTTACTAGTTTTGACTGCTATGAGTTATTGATGAACCACTCGCCGCTGAGCCCCCCGCTGCTTTCCCCCGATACAAACGGCCGCGTAAGTGGTTGACGCGCAAGAGATGCACAGATCTATAATGAGTGGTCGCGCAACGCATTCCTAGTTAAAATCGAAGCGGTCTTTAATTGAAATCGTATGTTGAGTCTGACGTCAACGATAAGGGCGCATTCGTATCTCGTGACGTTTTGACGTAAAAGACGCTTGCTGCAAATTGAGATGCATTTTAAATTAAAATCCAAACTAGAAAAACTTGAAATAAGTAAAGTTTATTCGATTTTTGTTAGTCTGTGAAAACGATTAGACGTATTTTGGTGAAATACTGTACAAGCTGGCCTGCACTTTTTCATATGTTCTTCTATACAGGCTGTAATGTAATTGTAAATTGTTCTCATCTCCGGGACAGTCCCGCTTAGTACTTGCTGGGAGCTCTCAACAGGGTGGAACATGTGAGCCGGAATATCGAGAAGAGAGAAGCAACCATCACCCCGAGCCTTTTCAACTGCGAAGACACATAGGCAGGTTGAGAGTTCTCTATAGCTTGTATAATGAGAGGAAAACTCTGACAATTTGTTCGAATTGTTTTCATCCTCACCCATCCACTCCCGTAACACGCGCGTCGGAGTAAGTCGTCATCCATACCCGATCCAGCAACTGTTTGCCAGCACTAGAAGGTTCGGAAAAAAATCTGTGTCGTAGTATCCAGACGTGGAACGTTCTGCCCAGCACACGTGTTTCCTTCTTTTTATAATACGGGTTTCATGCGGGGCATTTAAGGGTATCTAAAGCTTTCCAGATGAAATTGACCAGCTCAGTAGTACCTGCACTACTGTACTTGTCAACCGCATATTCGGACCTCATGACTGCTTCCATCAGGCGGAGTGACGTCAACTTGTAGTATACAATGAAAAACTTAAAGTATGGCCAAAGTTGCGGACAAAAGCTAGTTAAAATAAATCAAAATTGAAAAGACATTTTAATAGTTGACTTGTTGCAAGAACCTATGTCAAACACGTAATAATTTAATTTAATTTACCAATGAATTGCATATTACAACTCCGTACAATAGGTGGAAACTTTTATTGCCGCATTCACGATACAGGCTTGACACACATGGCCATATTTATCTGAGAGGACGCGCACAATAGAATAACGATTAGTGACTATAAAGACTCGGTTGAACGATACTCTTTATGGTGGTCTCGTAAAGTAATACAATTAGGCAATGGGCGTGCATTAACACCTCGCCGCTGCCTCCTCACCCACGTGGAACAGCTCTAAAAGTTCCAACGGGTCGTGAACTTAACCTACATCTACGTTTACAGTACTCGCACTAACCACACAAGAGAACGAACGGATCCAATTTGTAGAAACTTCGTGTTTAGACATATCAAGCGGATCTCACCTGCACTCGACGAGGCGAGGCGGGCTGTCTTTACTTGAACGGCCACTAAAGAAGAGAAAACCGCAAGATGTGAGTCCGCACACAGCGCCGTCATTAGCCACGGCCCAAAAGTAATCAAGCGCGTTAACACGACGTGCAAACAAAAATTTGACTCACCGCAATCTCTTCCCAAGAACTCGTCAACGGTGTCCATAAATCTGGAAACAAACAAAGCAAATTAATGTTTCCGAATACGTTCCCTCCGACGCACCTACAAAAATGTATCTAGAGGTACACTTGAAATAAAGAAATTATATGACCACGATGAAAAGTAATAAAGCTTTGTTGAACATGAGGTCGCTGAGCATTAAAATGAGATCAACAAATAAAATTAGTCGTGGTTTAAGCTTACTAATCTCCACAACATTTGCGCTACGATCAATAAAAACTTGTGTAAACTGATAGCAAACAGTTATTATGCCGTAAACATTTAATTGAATTTCACAAAATACGAAATCTTCCCGTCGAGAGTGAGATGAAATATGATCATGTATCGATCGCAGCGTGTCGCCATGTTTTAATCGATTTTTTTACACCTAAAACCGCATGATCGGTGGTTTTTGTGGGCGTTTCGGAATTACAAGGCGTTTCTGCCGACCGGTGCAATCCGCATTTTTCTATCTTCCGTGAAATATGTTTGTTTTCATCATAAATGATGCCGTCGGGCTGCTGAGGATCCCCATGCCGCATTATTGGAATGTTTTCTAAAATAACTTGCTAGGGTGGTCTAATGAATTCGGATTGTTTATATTCTTGTGCGGAAATTCTCCTACAAAAATATTAGAACCCTTAGAAAAAGTTTCGGCTTGGTGACGACAATTTGTAAAGTTGGGTGTTGTCATTATTTTGATTTATCATGCTAAATATGAGCCATTAAATCACCGTTACTCAGTCACAAAGTTTTCTACAGCCGGCAACAAATCAAATGGCATAAAGCACAATATTCAAACAAAATTTACTATTCAGTTCATCATCGTCAAAATTATCATTTAAAAAGGTGCAAATGAGGTCTTTAACTAAGAGAAGGTCTGGTAAATTATGCAAATTTTATCTAATAAGTCTTCGGTTGGATGTTTGATTTATAGCAAGCTGTAGCTATGAATTAAGAATCGGTTTCAATGCTATCAATATCGTAAAAAGCAAGAGGATGTGAATGGAATGTCGTTAAGTAGTTAATAAAATAAAAGCGTTTAATGAGCCGTGAAACAATAGTGAATGTTGGATCTAGCAATGTAAACTCCAAGATGGCGGTTCATGGAATTCGGTCTTTGGTCCAATAACGTTTGCGAAACGAAACATCCCGCGACGTGTGGCGCCAGAGAACAAACACTTTAATTATACGTTAAGTCACGATTCGCCAGAATTATGAAGGCTTCTTCCTGTCTTGAGCACATATCTTTGTCGTCATTAGACAACAAAAAACTAAATTAGTGCTAATTACATTACCATAGAAAACTACATATAAGCAGGATGCAGAGGTTTCAAAACAACGATGACAAATCTTTGATCATTATTTGGTAAATAAACTTTACAAAAGCAAATCTTAAAGTTTCATGAAACATAAGTTTAACTGTAGCTGAACTAATAACTGCGGTAGGTAGTTGCTGCTTTTAAAATTTCATTTTTCTATGCATGCTTATTCAACTATCAAATTCCAAATAGCTAAGATCAGATTTGGAACACTGCAGAACACTATTCCGCGTTTTAGGTCCCCGAAACTACCCACCCCCACACTAATTTAACCTTTGGTGTTTTAAAGTGAAACTGGCAATTAATAATTTGTTAATTTTCACTTTAACTTGAAATAGTTACTAACTAAACAGACTAAGACGGATGGAGTTACTAGCAATGTTTAGTGTAAAACTAAGAACATATCCTTTTCTGAAGCGTGCTAAGGTTCATTCAAATTCTATATGAAGATGATAAACGAATCCCTACAGATATAGTTAAACCGTAAGGATTGGACATTAACATAACTTTCCCAACTAAATTGCTTTTACAAGGAATTACACGTTGTCACGAAAGTTTATGAATAAATAACATATTGAGCAGGTAATAATCAAATTCACAGTTATAATATTTTATTAGATGTAATCAAAGGAACACTTATTATATCAATGATTACTTTCTTTACTCTATTAAAATAACGGTATTAGAAGACGATAATGTCATTAACGCAAAACGCATCTATAGTCCGGTAAAGAATGCATTGATTTCATTCTTGTCCTTCGATCTATCACGCCCCCTTACCAATCAAATCGTTCATAATTAGAGAGCCAAGTTCACAGTGCCCAGTTGAATGCATTCTTACATGTCTGTTGCGTACCTGACTTTGTATCTGAGTTTATCGGAATTAAATTAAAAAAATATTGCATTCTTAAAGCGAACGTACTATAAATTAGTTTTTATTTGTGTACTATAGTTAATATATCATTTGCAAGGTCAGCGGTAATGTGAACGACATATGAGTACAAGTGGTACGGCAAGTGAAACTTTCTAAGCATTTCCTGCCTTGCACGGACGTCATTATTTAAAATCTGTCAAAACTTTGTATTTTATTACTCGGGCGGTAGATCGAAGCGACGGGAATTACATGCTTTCTTATTTGATATTGTAGCGTCTTGCGTTTGTGAGATAATTTATATCTAGCCGTGTTATCGGAGGTTGCATCGCTCCTGGTCATAATCCCGGTATTTTTCATACGGCACTGGGCCTTGACCACAACCCTTTAAAGTAACATTAGAATTAACTTCCTTTGGAATTACGCATGAATGTCAACCTTAGTTTCATATGAATAAGACGTTGGCATATGGCTATGATAGTGATAATACTACTTTAAGATATCAATGTTGCACCCCTGCCCGCAGTACCTACTTTGCGACGGCGTTGCGGTATTTGATAATTTATGATATCGAAGGAATAGGTGCAATAGGTAGGAGGAAGGTGCCTCCTATTCCCAACTCTACCATTACTAATGCTCGAACATTCCGGAATAAACTAAACTACGCAATGTCAACTACTACAGCACCTATGACAACAATAATAGCGTCTTTACTAAAGATCTGAAAACCACTGATACGACATGGAAAATGCTAAAAACAATAATAACCATAATGTCATAAGTGTCATTTGTTGAAGGTGAACATACGTGCTTAGCGTTTCGTAACAAAGAAGACTTTTCATGTAGGTGCCTACCTAATTTGAAGCAGTCCTTATGATGATTTACATTTTTGATCCACAACAATACTTGTAGATCAAACTCAAATGAATAAATGTTAACTAATATAAACTTTCATTCAGTCAGACTCAGGGCAACAATAAATCCCTTTTAATTGATAAGATAGCCTCAGAAATAAAACTATACTAAAAAAGCAAATCTACAAGTCCTTTTGATGGGCATTTCAAAACAATGTGATCTCATTCCTCGAACAACATTAGTTCGAAACACTGACCAATGTTCAATCACATGCCAGGGATGAAATTGAGACATGCTTCGCTTTCACAACGCGGCCTCACACACGCGGCGCGCGCGCATCCATCATGGTAGTACATGTCGCTGGTCCCTACAAGCGCCGAAAGTTTCAACTAAGATAATAGGCGACACTTTGATACAACGCGAGATAAGGCCGCAGGAGGTTCCCATGCATCCAGGGCGTCCTTCCACCTTGACGGCTTGGGACCAAGGCCAAAGGTCAAACGTGTACAAAATACAACAACGATAAAAAAAACATCCGGTCTACAACAAAAGGACTTAAAATGAAAATTAAATAAGATGAGAAAAGACGTATCAGCTAACTAGTGTAAAAAGAAAGTAACCGTAGATATGGTTGAAAGTCGAAATTATGATGTTGTTTAATGTATTGATGAAAATTGTTAACGATGTAACATAAATACGTTTATAACATGATTTATGTTTAGGTCGGTTCACACATCATGAATCCTTGTTTACGGCGTGCGAACTCCTCGACAGCCGGTGGCAGACTGCCGTCGGGAAGCAATTAGCGGGTGATGCATCGCCGTCATTGGCCCGCGGAGCTGCGCCGGCGCACGCGACCTAGTGCTGATCGCGGCGCTTCAATCTTTCTGCTTTGTTTGAAACAGAAGTGTTTGATGTCAACAGCACGAATGGACGGCGCAAATACGATAATTGAACTTGTGTAAATAAATATTTGTGTATTTGACTATTATTATGTAAAGATTTATTATGCAATTGCAAATTCCAAGGAAAAATGTTTTTTACTAGCTACAGCTCGAAACACGTGTAAGCACAGTCAGTAATTTGTGCATTATCAAAAGCAAATATATCTCCTAAACCTTAGAATTAAGCGGTGTAGTTGAAGTACATCTACCGGATCAAACGGCAATATATTTAACTAAGCATCGCCGACGTTGGAAGGCCGCAAATGAAGCGTTAGAGCTAGTTTATAGTCCAGTAGTGAACCTCAGGCCTGGAGGCTACAACTGTCCTCGCCTTAAGTTACAGGATTACTAGTTGGGGGGACTGGGGAGACCTTGTTTATGTCTGAAAGTGGAACAGCTCGATAATTTAATGGCAACCATTTAAATGCACACACTTGTACATATCAAATTGTCGTCAGTATAAAAGGAATTCAACCAAATAGTAACGAAAAAACTATAGATTTGGAATATTCTGCCGACGGAAGTGAAGACATTATGGAAATAATTTGCCTTTATGGAATCGTTCATAATTTCGATAAAATAAGGAAACAGAAATGTTAATTCGCATTACAACCTTAACTTTAGCAGTAAAATAAAAAATAAATAAGTTTCCAGCATCAACAACAACAAACCGAATAAAAACTGATAATTATTAAGAACCTTGAGAACTACACTTTCATTCCTCCAAGGAAATAGAACTAGCTTAACCCGAAGAAGAGTTCTTTTCTATTCTTAATAACACGCTAATAATAATAAATTACCTAATAAAAACAGGTTAAGAACCTCATTTCGCAAGAAAGTTATTGTTTCTGACAGACGAAAGTTTTTGGAATAGTCGTTTTAAGACCGGAGAAAATCAGTCAAGTGTGAGTTGGGCCGCGCACTAAGGATGACGTGTTCTTTTCGTTCATGCCCTTTCCTAATTCAAATCAGTCATTAAGATCCCACGGAGTTGCTCGTGGCGCAGTTGTGTAAGAGGATTGCCAACGATCGCTATTCTAAAGCAACACTCGCCGGGTCGGTATAGGGATGGGTTACCACCGCGACCGAATTCAGTGTTATTTTTTTCGGGCATCTTCGTGATGTGGAAAGCACTTGAAGCAGTAGGTCCTGGGTGACGTCGCTGGATGTCTGTCGGTTAGCCAGGTAGGAGGCCTTAGGGCGACTTGATAACATCTGACATTAAGGTTGCTCACTAGCCTTACACCCTTCCAACAATCCGCCCTGAGCCAGCGTGTTGGAGTGTGGCTCGCAGCACTTCATAATTGAGACGCATATACTTAGGCAGTTTATGTATCGGGATCCCACAATTGGGCTACAGCCTTAACCTACGGTCTTGCTAGCCTTCAGCACAAAAGCAGCATTTCAAGTAAATTAATAGTCTAAAACAAAATTTTTACAGCAAGATATTGTTATTTAGATGATATTATTTTAACTCTGTACGTTTTCCAAAAATGATCTCCGTAGAAACGAGTGAAAGTTGAACTATTTTATGTTTTAGTTCAGAGATTGATTGAACTTTAGTAAAAGACAAAGGAAACAGAAAGACTTTCTACAATATTGCAAAGGGTAATTACCCTTTACACGACTTTAGGTATGGCTGTGCGCTTTTAATATCATTGTCTCAAGAAAACAAAGATATCCCCGACACCATCAAGAGCAAAGAAGTTTATCAATAAATCTATTTTCAGCAAATATTTGTCTGACTGGAACGTCCAATAATTATGATCTCAAAGTCGACAGAGCACCCGTAACAAAAGAAAAGAAACATTCATCTGAGTGGCTACTCGTATTATAAATCACTTCTGGACAAAGAACATCGTAGTATTTCCAGAGTATTTTGAACAAACAGTTATCAGCTGTCAACGTTACAAACAATATTTCAAGAAAGTTGAAAACTAGAAAATTCTTGGTTCAGTACTGAGACATGATAAAAATCCTTTTTTTAATATACTGGAGGGAACAAATAGGGTTACCCAGGTTGTTGAAACCCTGTCTTTTGCATTGACATTGAGATAAGAATATTTCAGTCAATAAGTACTGATTGTGATTGAATATGTTCGAGTACACGTATTAAAGCATACAATTATTTTAGTACAATTAATAACACACAAATATATACCTTTGAATAGTTCACATATCGACACTCATCAAAACTATTGAGGAACTTTTTTGCAAAAGTCTACCCTATATGTTAAGACAGCAACAAAAAAGTACACAGTACTACAGTCAAAGTATTTAAAGTGCACTTTCAACAGTCATTAGAAGAGGTTTTTAGTACAAAAACGAAAGAATAATAGGTGTGAGGAGAGTGTAAGAAAAGTTGTTCTGTGTGACAGCCCTGTAACCAAAACGGTTCGATCTCACCCTCTAGCTTATGACGGTATAAAGTACAGTCGCGCAAAAGAGTGATTTTGAGAAGTAGCGATTCAATCAGCACAAAAGCCGTAGCATCCAGCGGGATGTTTTCGTCGGGGAAGTTTCGGCCTCCGGGGACAACCTTCGAGCCGGGCTGTCTGCGGCCAAATTTGCGATTTTAAGGACGCGTTCATGTTGGAGAAGGATAAAATATTTTTTCATCATTTCCGAAAGTCACTAAATAGGGAGTTATTTAACAATAACTAAAAATTTAGTAACTTTTTTGAGCAGTTTTCATTTATAAATGAAATCACCTCATGAGTAAGTAAAAGAATGAGAAAGGGGTGTGTTATGTATGATATAACTATAAATCGTATATCACTCAGAACATAAACGGTTAATGATGATTAGATTAATCCAGTTTCAGATGTCTAGTTTCATAGCTCGTGGTTTTCGTTAGTTAACCGAAATTTAAGGTTTGTTAAGCATTTAACACTGATGAATGAGTTCTGTTACCTACTCTAATATTCATTGAATGCCGCATTTTTCGTACGCGTTTAAAGTTACTTCATTTACTCTTAAGATTTTCTCAACTTCACCCTTCTGACTTGCGCCTTATGGATGAAAAAGGCTACGAATCGAACGAAAGAGAAACTCCCACAATGTGTCGGTGGAAATGTACAATAAAAAGTTATAGCTTTGAAGGATGTTTAAGATACCTCATTCATGTCTGTGAAGTTCGCAAGGACACGCTCACAGATCACGGTGACAAAGATACATTCAATAAATATGTTAACACTCCTGTTTATGGATGTACTTTTTTTAAAACTATAAATATTGTTCAACTTCTCTACTGTTGTTTCGTTGATGTACCTTTTGATTTGATTTGTTACAGCTTTTGAAGTCTGTCTAATTAAGTGATTCTTTATCAACATAAATCATAACAAATACAGTCAGGACTATATCCCAACGGGGTAGTCAGAAGCACACTGATGAACATTTAGATGCTCACATTTGGAACAGCGAATTTAAACCCAACATGGCTGAGTGGAGAGTCTACCGCCGTTATCCGGGTTTCTTATGTTTTCCATCACCGGAGAGTTAGCCATAGGTTGTGCCAAAGAACACCAAAAGATATTTGGTGATCTATTAATGTATTTAGATCACCAACAGGTTACATGTTCAAGTTATGAAACAAACGTACAAAAGACACTGTTCGCTTATTATAAATTCAATAAGATGAGTCAGACGCACAAACAGACATTTCAAGTGCTCATATTAAACCAGCAGTCGTAAAAACTATTACAATAACAATTATACAGTGAATCAGTTTGCTATTGCTCCTAGCTCCACAAAGGTTGATATTACATTCTGAGAACCCAGCCTCCTTTGTGGTTTAGACGTCGCCGTAATTGTAATAGGACGATTAAAGTAGCAAAAACATTTTAATATTTAGTAGTCAAGTGTGCAACTTATTCATAACTTTGTTACAGGTTCTCTACATTGGTAAAATGTAGGCAAATTAGACATGAGTAGTAGACCCAGACAAAGCAGACAAACAGAACAGTGTCGTAGCTGGGGTGGTATCACGACCTGTCCCCTGGCACATGACTTAGAAATTATTAGAAAGGCTATTCGTTAGGGCGCAGGGCTGTCATTAAACCACTTCGTACACGAGGCTACGATGGTCTACAATAATAATGTTATTAATTGGTCTTTGGCCTGAATGACGAATAAAGTCTAATGTGTAGTTTAAAAAAACATAATACTGTCAGATTTCTTTGTCTCAGACTATGTACACTGCTCAAAAGTGTCCAGGGATATCTCAAGCATTTTCATACAAAGTATAGCTATTTGAGAGGCTGGAAAAATTAAAATATTGATACCAACGTAGAAATTTTTAGAACACAGAAACTGTTATATCTGCCCTTTCAGATTGTATAAAGAAATTCATTGTAGAAGCATTATTGTACGATCGTAAGGACGTTAAAAAAAGACAGATTTTTCTTTTAAAATGTGTCAAAATTTTAGCAAAATCAAAGGTTTTTTTCTGTAATATTCTTAACCTTTATCTTATGCCTCTGTCCTCGCGTTATTCTAAGATAATGCTCAACTTGTAAACAAACTCAGCTTTATGAAATATTTGAAAAATGATATCCCTATGATATCCCTAGACAGTTTTGATGTGTGTATTTAGACTTTTAGAGTTTAGGAACCCAGACAGATCCCTAAACCCAAACTTGTTGATAATTGTTTTAACAAGTAATTGGCAAAATTCTAATGTTGAATACAATTACCAGCTCAAATCAACAAGTACAAATTAGATCATACGTTTCTATATTAAATCTTTTTGAACGGAAATGGTTTAATGTTTTTGTTTCCGCAATGTAACTATTTGAGAATAAACTACTATTTACGTATATCTAGAAAAAGAGCTTCGCGGTCGAAATCTAGCCTGAATCACCGGCCAAGATGCTTGTACACCAACTTTGTGATCCCAATTAAACTTGCAGTTAACTTTATTGTATAGTAAATAACGATAAAAACCCAAGCAACCCATACAGCAGCGGTAAGTCCGCCCCTCACTACTTTAGGTTTAACTTAACTGAGCAAAATGTAAAACATTAGAAATTGGGAGTCAGATCGATACGTTTCATAAAGACATCGCTTATCATATAAGTAACCGGTGGCCCTATTACCCAAAATACCGTTTAAGTTAGTTAAGTCTCGCTAGCAAGGGTTGCGCAGTAACTTACACCTGAAACCGTAACTCTTAAACCGTAACCTGTAGGAACTTTAGGGCATGCTCGTAAGCTTGTCTGTTAAAAGCGAGGAGTGGTGGTCCACATGGTGCGTAAGTTTCTCTTCGGAACTTTTTCTTTACGACTCACGGCTAAATGGGAAAGCGCTTGTAATGAGTACGCAGGTAAGGAAGATTTTCCACAGAGCCGCGAACAGTTTTCTTTGGACGATAAATATAATTTCTTGTAATAGTTAACAATTTAGACATGGAGTCGTCAAAATAAGCTGATGGTTACTATCATGGTCAACGCAACACTGAAATGCCTACAAGTACAGTCGCGGAATGAAAAGGTTGGCCAGTTTTCAAATAAATTCATTCAAGCAAGCACATGTTACCTTTTTAACAGGCTAGAGTATGTCGAAAAGTATGCTTTAAAAGTCTGAAAATAAAATTAAAATTCGATCAGACGTATGTTCCTTCACAATTGACAGTTGAACCAATACTTTTGTTAATGTCATCATTAAGCAAGCAAAATAAGATCTAAGGGCGGTCAACCCTTCCATTCCCCGACTTAAATTTAATTTATTGAAATGATTGTACAATTGTATCGCATGTCATTTGAAATACTCGTACAAACAAATTAAATGCGACATTTATTTAAACCCCCAAAGTTTAGACTACTGGATAAAGGAAAATGGGAGATGGGCGTGCACGACTAACTCTAAGCATGAGTACAAGATTTTTTGAACAAATAAATTTATAATAACTGGTCACTTAGCAAAACGGATGAAAGTGCTGAGTACAGCGTTATTCATCAATACTTAAACAGTTCTTCAACAACACGTCAAGTTTTGTATCACTTTGTCTCTTTCATTCTTGTTGCTTCCGCTATTTGCGAGTAAGAGACTTATCTCGTCAATAGCATAAACTATGTTTTAGCGTTGCGTTCGTTTTTATGAATAAGGGGGTTAACTTTTTTAGTAGTCGGAAGCTATTTGGTAGAAAAATTTCTACAGACCCATAAGAAATTAAAGCTAATTATTTGCCTAATGAATAGTGAAAATATAAACAAGTATGAATCGTGCCTAAGTCTAGAAAGCTTTCAGCCGCATCTCTGGCGGCAACCGCGACTATTCGTCCGTCAATTGATTACTGCCACCGTCTGCGCCGGCGCCGGTGAGATGTCGAATTGAGTTGGCACTACAAGATATTATGATCAATATCTGTCTGGTGTCTGACTTATTAGTAGATATTTTTTAAATATTAACTACAGAAAGAAACTGTGTGTAAAGTGTAGTCTTAGTAGTAGGTACATAAACATATGGAGTTGCATTGGCCTTTAATCTATGAGCAACGTATATACAATTTCTAAAATACAACACTCTGTTGACACAATAGTACCTACTGGTATATCGGTGCATTATAACACGTGCACCAATAAAGGTTTATGCCTATTAATTAAAATCATCAAACGCGACGCAATGACGAATACAGTATTATGTTACCACTATGTTATTCATTCCATAATTAGGCGCTTAAAACATACAGTCATAGTTTAGAAAGCTACCAGTCATCTCAGTAATTAATAATTGTTTCTACGAATAACGCAAATATGAATTGTTCACAGTTCTAATTCAGGATTATCATATTTCCGCGGTTTTAATTTTTAGAGTTGCTTTTAGATGTGTCACGTTCTAAATGCCTTTTAAGGTCGAGAGGAATACTGGGAATATTCTGACTGTGCTTCTTTAAATATTTTGCTCGAATATTTGAAATAGTCGTGGTACCCAATGTTAGTAATGATGAGTCGTTTAGAGATGACATTTTGTTTATTTATAGTCTTCAAATGCGCTAATTATGGCAACGAAGCAACAGAGCATAAGATTTGAGTAAGTACATTAATAATATGTTTAAAATAATAGGCAAAATTCTAAATAATGACAATGGGGTGTCATTGCATTATGTATTTAGAATTTTACCTATAAAAATACAAGCGCAATTGTGCTAGTAAAAGCAATGATTTCATGAACAGTATATAGTTTCACCAATGTCTCAATTATGTAAACCCGTGTGGTCCGAATAAATTATACACCATTTTAATGAACGAAAAATATAACATTGTCGACATTTAGATCACCAATTACTTGGAGTAGAACGCCGCAACAACTAGTAATAAGCGTGTTATTAGGGGCATTACAGTATACCGACAATTTAATTCATAGTACGATAGATTTAATATTGTTTAACGTTGGATTTCTTACGAAACGGAACTTGAAAAGCATTATTAACCAACAACTTCATTACCTCTTATCAAAATAAGAACATGTTGCGTTTTGACGTGAGAAAGTACAGAATCATTATGTATGCACAGGGTGTCCCAACGTTACGTCAAGTTTTTAACTGGGGATTTTTGACTTAGATAAAGGAATACCATATTTTGACTGACATATTTTAAAGCCCAGACTGTTTTCGTTTTGAAATGTTTATTTTAGTCGTTTCATTGTTTTCAAATTTGGGTGATTAATGGAATGATGAAAATAAACCAATCAAAATGTATTGTGCCATTTATACAGTGAGGCTCTGAATCAAACCAGGAAAAAAGTATCAAAATACAAGTTTTCGTGAATAAAGTTTTCATAGGACAGTTTATCACAATATTTTGACTGTCAAACCGCCATACAGTATTTTCAGTGAAATTTATCAAATTTGGAATCCAACAGTATGTACAAGTTAAATTTTCTTCAGATGAACTGTTTACTCGAATTTTTCTACAAGTATAGTGTAAAATGTCTATCTTTCCACTAGATCAACACAAAAGCGTTTGAGCGTTACATCACCCGTTAAAAGTTGGTCAAAAATATCCGTTCCCAATATAGGACGGCTTAGTGACAGTAAATTTGGACAATGGCCGCCGGTGGCCATATTTATGTGTTTGTTATCACGCTACGAAGTCTCCTATCTTACCCTGATTTACACAGTCCTCGCCGGACAAACAATGTAAGAGTTTAACACCTTGCTGAGATAGGTAATAACAGGAGTGTAAGTGATACGGTACTCTCTTAAGATAAATCGTCAATGGGAGCCTATAATACGTCTGTGAAAAGAACCGAAAATTATCTTTCCGGCTCTTGTTATTTAGGGCAACGGTCGTCTATTGGCAACTTCTTTGTTAATAGGGAATTAGGAAATATTCATCACCAGAGCAGAAACGTTTGTTGCTGTGTTTCAAACAACTTAATCAAATTAAGTATTGTTTGTTGTTAGATGTAAAAATGAAGATGTCTGATCGATTTTCAAAACAAAACATGCCCAAGAGTGTGACTGGCCCGGCCCAATGGCGCGATTGTTAGCAATCCAGTCTATTGCTTTAGGGTCATGGGTCTGTTTTCCCTCACAGGAGATTTTTTAGGTTTTGTTTTGCATCTAAGCGTGAATAAATAGACAAAAATCTTCTTTCATCTTCTGCATCTTCCTGTGCAAAACTAACCGAATCATGGTATAAAAAATATTTTAAAAAAGGATTCGAAGATAGGGTCTAGGAAAAACCCTAAAAAACAAAAATCAAACATGATAATTGGTAATTTCACAGACACCAAATTAAATTACTGTAGACACTTACAGCAAACATTAACACGTTATTTTGAAGAATCTGTATATTTGCGTTTGAACAATACTTGAAAACAATCATGTTTACAATACGTATGTCAAATCACTTAAAATCAATTAGTTTGCCGTTTTTAATCTTAAACAACACCCGGTTTTCCCGGCGTCTAAACGCTTAGCTAAAGTCTAAAATATGGTATGACTTAATGCTGTGTCAAATTGTCTCGTGATAACTCTCAATCATGCGCTAATTTAACCACAAATATCATATCTACTAAAAAACGGTTATACGCGGATTTGACACGAGTGCATGATATAGAATCCCAAAAGTCAATATTGAATCGACAAAGACTTGAACTCTCTTGAATCTGTAATAGAATATTTTTTGTTCTTATTATAGGTAAATCTATTTTAGTGAGCTCATTTTATGGATAAAAATAGTAATGTACGACTTTGTTTATTTAAGTTTGACGCAACTTATTTTTGGACTATCGATGCTAACAATACACTTAAACATAAGTTAGCATTTAAGATTTCTTGCAAGTAAATATTGGGTTTACTTAAAAATATTCCCAAACTTGAAACCATTCTACGTTTACTTACTTTTTTTTTTATCGAACGCTTTCTTTGAATACTCGACTTACCGTCGAAACAACGACAACGATTCCATAAAATTAGATCAAATAGTCCACTAATGTTAACGCCAGGTTAACGTCTATTCAATATAAACAAAGGCACCCCACACCAATCGGTGAACATCGATACGTCGTAAGGACAATAAAACCTCCATAGGACGTGAACAGTAAAAATCTATTAAAAACCTCCGACGGTGGTCACAATTTATTGACTCGATGATGCGGACAAGAGTTGGTATGTAATGACGACATGATTGTGGACAGTGGACACGGACCGAGACGGTTAAATATGGTCGTGATAAATGATTGTGTCGACGCGTGCGCCGCTGATCATGAGGGGTCGAGGTGAAGGTTGACTGGCATAAAGGTAATTATCACTATTACAATAATTCACTTTAATTTGTATTAATAGCTTTGTATTTCTTTTGTTTTAACGGTTTTCACACCGAATTGCCAAGAGAATAAGTGTGGTCTAACATCGATCGATACGATTTGCGTCCGATCTTGAAGAAGAGAGTTTATTTTTAACACTAACTTTTTGAAGAGATTCTTATATCAAAGAAAATGAGGTAAGGGTATTATTTTAATTAGGTACCCATTAAATCTAAAGGAAAGCCAGTTAATAAATTGGGACAAGAAATAAACATAAACAATTCTGAGAACGTGAAAAAGGATAAAAGAATATCCTCTGGAATTTCCACATTATAGATGGTTCTTTAGATGGCCGAAGCATGTTCCAAATTAGTTCTCCTGATACTCTGATCTGTCATTAGGAGCCAAGGACTACCCGGGTGGTGTATTTGTCTTCATGCAACCATAGATGAACAGAAGGAACACTCCTCAATATGAAGAAAAACGACAAATACGAAAAAAACCACAATGTGTTACTTGAAATTTAAATTATGTGCTTATAAAGACTCGATCGTTTCTTAAAAACTTCCTTAAACTTCCTTAGCAATGCTCATTGTTTTATGTAAAAACAGCTTAAAAATCAGTGGACATTCATTCTCACGACTCTTGCTAAAAATCCCTACTTTTACATACATGAGATCACTTTGATGAATAAATTAGGCCTTTAATTCATAATTATGGATCAGTACGTCTTGTCTTTTTTGGATTGAGTACCTCTGGTGAGCTTGCTGATTGTAGGCATTATATCCGACATTACCTATCAATCCTTCTGAAAATTAATCTCAGCAGACAAACAGATGCGAGCCTCCAGCGATAACAGGAGCGAACCATCAGAGAAATGCCGATGGTTATTTACGAGCCCCGGCGACGCGCGCGCAACAAAACACTAGACAAATGACCGAGATAATCTCAGTTACCGACGACGTAGGCCTCACAAATCATACTGACTCTAGCAAACAATGTGTGATGACAAGCTCTGACATCATCTAAATACTTTATAATAAAATTATAATCATTTGTAAAATAATTTTAAGTGATGCAAAGTGTTACAAAAACATAAAACAGTAGATAGCTTCAGCATTAAAAACCCTTATTTATCAATGACTAGCAGCCGCCCGCGACTTCGTCCGCGTGGACTTAGCTGTATGTGAAAAAATATTTTCCCGCTTTTTCGTAATTTTAGTAAGGATGCCTATTTTTTTTGAAAATGAAATATAGCCTATGTCACTCAGGAATGATGTAGCTTTCCAACAGTGAAAGAATTTTTCAAATCTGCCAAGTAGTTTCGGAGCCTATTCAATTCATACAAACAAACAAACAAACAAAAAATCAAACCTTTCCTCTTTATAATATTTGTATAGATAACGTTAAAATGTATACTTAACACTTCTTAAAAATAAACAGTAAATTAAACTATTAAACGGATATAGATTTCAAGAGCTGTTTATGTTACAATTTTATAGTGTCAAAATTTATGACTTAATAAAGTATGCGCCTGTTTTAGTTGCAGGGACAACTGTTACACGCGAAGCGACACGCATCGGGGCAGCGACAAATGCCTTTCAAATTCCGAAAGTGCGCGTGGGCGACAGACGCCGCCGAACAAACGGCCGATGCGACGGGTTCAATTGAATCCGAAAGTACCACGGAACCACCGCACCGGCGCACCACCGCGGGCCGGCCGCGCCGCCCACGCACAACCAAGATTTATAACATTACCCATATTCGGCCTACGAATGGCGCCAATTCGACGCTTCAAATTAAAAACCGCCGCGAATGCAAAACGAATACATGTTGCTGTTGATAGATAGCTTCGCGTTTTGATTTACGCCGCAACAGCTCGCGCAATTTGCAAGATTACTAACCAAATCGCTTACAAGCAACGAAATATCGGACGGAAATTGCTTAGTCGCCCGAATTCTGGGCAGTGGAATAAAATGAGAAATGTCGACGCGTCATCAACTTTAAGACGTACATTTGGCCTGGTAGTAAACTCGGAATCGGCTTGTGGTATACATCAGCATTCATAACGTCATTCGAATTTTTCGGTGCAATTGAATCACATTCTGATTCAATGTGTGTAGGGAAGATTTTCAAGTTGAGTAGGTATCGGCGATAGATCTTCAGCTTGAGTAGATTTGAAAAGCGCGCGAGAAAACCGAAGACGTTGCGGATGGGAGGGCAACTAATCGTATGTGAAAGTTCGGAGGTGCAAACTTACTCTTGTACTTTGTGTTCTGGAGGTATTATGCGCCCTGGCATAAATATTTTCCTATATAGAACGCCAGCAGATTGAATTTCCTGCAACAAAACACTTTTGTTAAAGTAAATAAGTAATCAAGTTATTTATTCTTAGCAAATAAATAACTTGAACTTGAACTTAAATTTAGGCATATTTTTTGCTTCTGAATCAATATGTAAGGTACCTTCGGTTTATCCTTAAGATCAATAACGAAAGATTCACAGACAATCCGTCTGATGACATAACAAGCCAGCGTACTGATTAAATAAACCCAACGGCTGTATCAGAATCAGAACTAGTTTGAAATGATTATGCTATAATCGTATGTAGTTGAGATTATATTTATAAGTAAGTAGAGCATGAAAGAGACGACACCAGAATTAATAATTGAGTGGTAGGCGCGAGTAATCCCGACAGTTGGTGACAGTTATCAGAATGGTGACGAAACGTGAAATCACAACACCGTTTTATGTGGCTGAGCTACGTCTGCTCATGATGTAATTTGTCGACTGGTGTCATAAAATAAATCCAAATATTCATACGACGGTAAATTTGATATTACTCCATAAAGAAAATACTACTGTGCAGTAAAACCTATGTACAAAAACAATTCCTATTTCAAAGGCAGTAAAATAGTTTGCGTTATTGCAATAATTGAAATGGCAACAGCTTAAAACATAAAACACTTCAAGCTTCTACATAAAACGCAAACAAACATTATTAATTTGCTGCAAACATCAATAAAATAAAAGTTTTACTTGTCATAAAGCAAGCCAAACGAATTTAGGCTTTGGAATGCGCTGTTTGAATATCTTACAGATGTTAAGAAGGTAGCGAATGGCTTGTATGAGGAGATGTTACTACTGACAAAAGACGGTTATAAAAATGAAAATGGCGTAGAAACTGGCGTCGAGAGAAGTCTGGCATGATGTTAATACGCCTGAGTAACTGTTGAGGGTCACTAATCAGGGGATTAGCGTGGGTCGATTCATCCGAATACCGTAAAAACGGGGAATGTGCGAACTACCAGCTCAGCGGCAAAGTGCTTCGTGGTTAGCGCTTCGGGAAGGTCATGCACGCCCAAGTCACCACCGGAACGCGGAGATCACGTTTGAAATGCCTAAACATCTGATTATTTAAAGATCAGTCTAAATCAAATTGAAAGAAAACCCTGTGATATAAATTTTATTGTCCAAAATGGGTACTGTTGCTTTAACATTTTGGGTCCTAATGCAACATTGGTTCATTTACAATGATAAGAGATGAAAATTTACAGCCATAATTAAACTCAGTAATTGACTTGAACAATGAGCATAAGTTAAAACTCTATAAACAACATTCTTGTTCAGCGAATACTTCTCTTATAGTTTGTCCCCGCCGAGCCGGGGTCGGTCCATGAAAACGCTGGTTTACGATCAGATTATGCTGCAAGATGAATGCAAGGCAATCAGACGCAGCTACGAACAAAGCATCGTAGTGGAAAATGTGACTTTCAGTCGTAAAAGTGAACATAATTTTAGTACTTCCAGGTATTCCGACGAGGCACCGGCCGGCCTTCCTATGGACAGTCCTAGTTAAGGCAAAATGTTCAACTGACCATTAATTGACCGAAAATTCTCATGTACAAATATTCTGTGATTTATGAAACATGATATACAGAAAAACTAAAATTTTCGTACGATAATAATTAAAACAAGCAACGAACATTATAAAAATATACAATGCGAACAATTTTCCACTAATAGTTACTGTGAAAATCGTTCAAAGATGGTTGAACTACTTTTTCATATGTAAAAACGAAGACATTAATTGCTAAAAGGATATCTGTATAGAGACATCAGTAAATCAAGAATCTGTACGGAAACGAGGAACTAAGGGTGAAATATTATAAGTTGAGCTCAATGCTAAAGCCGCCTTTAGTCGTAACTCCAGACAGTGAAATAACATTTAGCAAATACCACACGGTATCGTTATCGGTAACAAACCGAAGGAATACGCAGGTTTCGGTATGCGCCATTATTTGGAGGACTATGAACCATTGTGCGAACCCATAGGAACGAAATTTTGCATACTAAAGTGGAAACAAAGAGAAATATCTCGGCAAGATGACTAGCGAAGACTAAAGATGACTAAAAATGCGAGTAAAACTAAAGATTTTTAATAGCCAGTGTCGTCAAAACAGATAATGAGACAGGTAGATGTATGGAAGAAATAGCTATTAGAGATTAGGCCACCCAAAGTGTACCTAAATTTATATTATGAATCCAAACCAAACCAAAGCTAACTGATGCAAGTATTTACTCGTATGTCAGAAATACGATCTAAGAGACAGAATAACTTGAACAGTGTTGTTCGGAGTCAGTAATATAAAAACTCTAATTACACCTGCTGATTATAAATAAATTCTTATTAATACACTTATTTTTTGTTTGTACTTATATTCACGTTTCATTGAAGGGAAGTTCAATAACGTAACATTTATTTTAAAAGTAAAATCAACTCACCCTCGAATCGTAGTACCGCGACGTATTCGTCAAGTCAATAACTGCTCCTAAATTAGGTATTGTCCTCAAAAGCGTTTTAACGTCCCATCTGAAAGCAAAGTAAACATTGCGGTAATAATCACTGGCAATACTAACACTACTGCTACTTCTCTACATTTTTAAGAGAGAATCTAAATCGATTCATTTAAATAAGAAATTCGATATGGCATCGTTATCTTCCCACAGCATCCCCATTCCCAGCATCATATCGCATTAACCGTTTTATGCTTTCAATTATCATATCATCATTACGAAGGTCGCAGGGTCAAACGTATTCTGTCAGTTTTTCAATTTGCAAAATGTCCATCGGGAACTCTTGCGGCGGGCATTTAAAAACATATTTATATCATTCAATTTGAGCTTTATGCCGTTTACGCAAGAATGAGGTTTGTGCAAAATTATGTAAGTGAAGGCGATATGCGTGAAATTGATCCTGGCTTTAGAATTGCCGCTGCGTTTTGATGTTTATACCCCACACACTTTCACTTGCACATTAATGATAATGTTAATCATACTATTGGACATTAAAATAACATACGCTCATAACTATATCCCAAACGTGGTAGTCAGAGGCCACTTGTTGTTGCCGTCTTGGTGGACCGAAACCTCAGATGCCCACATTTTGATGAATTTGAACCTAAACTACTTTAGGTAACCTAACTACTAAGGGGCGATCCTTCCGCCGTTATACGGGTTGCTTGGGTTTTTTATTGGTGTTATGACACAAAGTGGCCAGACATGAACTCGGGACCGCACGTATTTCAAGCCAGAGTGTTGAATAATAACAGGCTCCAAGATTTCGTACTTCCATAGACTAAACCAATATCGATTATCAGCGTTATTAAAATACAAACAATACTTACTTTTCTTTTATTTCTCTTCTGTTTTGTACACTCTGAAACAAGAAATACATAACATGAGAGTAAAATAAGCACACATAATATTTCGAACGAATACAACAATGAGATTCAGCTATCCTACTAAATTATCAACTACTTGTAGCAAAAAACTCTCCACAATTTCATTGATTGTACTGAGGACCACACGTCAAGGTTCAACATTTCGGATGTAAGACAATCTAAAGATCATCAAAGTTATGTGTAGGGACTATCAAATACACATAACCTGTGGCTTCATGCACATATTTTTTATTTTAAGTAGGTACTCAATATTAAAAAAAAACCTATATTAGCAAAAAATAACGAAATAGTTGAATATCAACGTTGATAATCCTCAATATCAATATCCTCATGTCAAAAGTATGGTGTTTATCCGTTTAGTATCCCATAACTAACTAATAGTTTAGGGCTAGACGGCGCTGTGTGGGACAATGTCTAATAGTCCAATCATATTTATTTATATATTTCGGCTTCGTGGTCGAGACAATACTCCTTCGAGAGTGCCGAGAGCGTTGAGGGCCGAGGGCACACGCAGTGATAAGGGAGCAGATCAATCATCACCAGCCCGGCTTGACCGGTGTCAATGACCCGCCGGGCCACCTGACGGGATCAAGCTTTCGACATGTCAACGCGTTGCACAGATTTAATTAGAAAATTTGGAATTTTGACGACAATTTTGGTGTAATAGTTAAGAAGCTACATCAGAGGTCGTAGGGGCAATCCCCACACAGATTGTCTAGTGCTAGTTTCGTCAATAAAACGCATTGAGAACGTTAACGCGAATTAAACATAGAACAAAAAAGCAGTTACGTTTACCCGCCATCAGAGGCGCCACCACAATGCCATACAAATCGGCGTTTTTGTCAACTACTAACTCTACTAAGCACTCAGTACTAAAATTCGTGGGCATATTCGAGTATATGTCTGTTTCTAATGGACTGGCTATTACGTATATATTTACAATATCAAAAAAATATATGTTTAATTGTTGTCCAGTTCCCAGTATTTACAGAAGCCTCAGTATTTTCAGTGCATTTATCATACCTCAGGACAATAAATTGAACTAACTATAAATCTCAGGTATTAAGAATTTTAAAGCAAAAAAGTTTTCTCAAACGTACAAGACATAAATCGAAAGAACCCATCTCTTCTGCACCGCAGGCCAAAATTTTTGGTTAAAATTTTCAATTTCGCCTAAAATTAAGTTAAATAAAATGTCAGACCCCATAATAATAGGTTGTTAGATTGCTCATAATTTATCGACGGTGTTGACATGACGCAAAGCGTACATCATGAAAAAGCACCAAAGCGCCAGGAGGTGTGCCCTAAGTGGGGTTAATTTTCAATTTGGATTCGCTGGTGGCCTTTATAAATAAAGGGAGACCGATTTAAATAAATTCACGTTATACGGTACTAAGAAATGTGCATAAATATTGGACATTGCCACTTGATCACGACTTTGATTAACATTCTATATGATCGATTAAAATTAATCGGCGACATGAGAAAGTCGGTAATTTCATCTCGTTGGCGGTACCAAGAAGCAACCCTACGATTAATTCATTACAAGTTGACAATCGTAATGAACCTCTGTAAGGCTTAAATGAAACAATTCATTATATTCATTACGAAATGTATGTTAAACGAAACAATTAATACGATTTACAAGTCGTATGACTGCGCGTTGGCGCAATCAATGGGTAGAGCTCTTACTTATAGTGACGAAGTTCGATAAACAAATTCATATGCCGAATATGTATGTTTATTCTGTGTCTGGTTTCTTAACTATTTAAGAAAGTAAGTACATTTTAAGAAATATTCAAGTATATATCAATCTATCGGGACAACTTAGATTGGGGTCACATGATGTTGGATGTGTAAGAAAGATGTCTCCGATACCTAAATATACAATTTCACGGATTACTATGTATGATCCTTGCTAAAACAGATTTCACGGTGTTTGAAATTCGACGTCAAAGATAAGTATTTTTAACACTCATACCTTTTTTTTTTATTTCAACGGAGGCATTTACAGCGATTTTCAATCAACTTTAAGGTACCGGAACAAATAAACCGCCAGAACAAAGGAGTAAGTATTGGAACCGCGAATATTGGTCTGAGAAGTGTGATGGCAAACAGAGCTGACCTGAACCAAGGAATACCTTTAAAAAACAATTAATGCTCACCTTGATAGTACGGCAAAATTTCAAGAATTGTTAAAACAAATTGCTAAATATTCAATACTTTAGCGTTTCTTACAAAATTAGCGTTTTTTTTTATGTAATAGGGAGCAAACGAGCTAGAGGGTCACCTGATGGAAAGTAATCACCTCTGCCCATGGACAACTGCAAAGCGTTTCCTACACTCATTTCGACATCCATGGTGAATGCAACACTCAATATAATCTGCTACATCAAACATATGTGGATTGACCCCAACGTTGCTCTGGCTCCGTTGGGTTCACTGTCAACTAACTGTACAAAAAACTGAAAGCGTTTCTTTTAGCTCTCATACAATGCTTTTAATAACAGTCAAAGGCTAATCTTAAGCTCTAAATTGATAATACTCGAGGGTAGAAAAAAGCTGCAGCTGACAGTTGAAACTACGAACAAGCAAAAAAATAGCCGGACCGCACACCGCAAAGTTACAAATTGGCATTCCGTAATAGCATAGCCCCAGAAACATCTCGAATTAAACACTGCGAGTGCACGAGTATCGCAATAAAACCTATGAGATGATCCGCGATCATAAATCGAAACCATTACGATATTAATGACAATCGTAACTCTCAATCACAAGTTGGATGCGCACGCACCGATACGCATCTACAATATTGCCATTTCAACTTTTTTACTAAAAGGGTCAACGAAGGAGTTTTTTACTTGCATCAATGGCTGTTACATGAATCTCAGCCAATTTTGCTGTGTTCAAAATGATTACAACAAAATAGATTTAATTGCTGGCGCCAGTAGAAAACAAATTAAAAACAATTATAAGTTAACAGATAATTCGCAAAAATATTTTTATAACAACGGGTGAAGGTTACGTTTCTGTACGCAATAAATAATTGATTCGTTAACCTATCGGCATCACCGACAAGGAGATTTAAATAACGAAAACGAACGATAAACCTTCACACGAAATGGAAAGAATCGTTAATAAAATAATCAACAATGCACCTTAATAAATCGCCGATTGCCCGCTGACAAAAACCATACAACACGACATGAACGCAGTATTACTTACACGTGTCGTACATAGCAATAAAAAAAAGTTTATCATTTTTACGACACGCCAGACATACATTTGCAAACAGTGAGGGATGGAGGGAACGCCACCTGCCGGGATACGCCTGTATTGAGACACATTAATTGAAATATTACCAAATTTTAAAGACACGAAACGTTAACATTTTTATCGCACATTAAATCTTATCCACATACATTTTAATCAACGTTAATCATTCCGAATTTGTCAATAATTTACCATTTTATTAGTCGCCCTACCATGACCATTCTTCACCCTTCTTCAATTTAATCCAGATCAACCTTGACAGTGACTTATGTTAAAAATCATGACAGTATGAATATCAAACAAAAAGGAACAAGAATCGAGGACCTCCCATCAAATTACAAGTGGCAAGCTTCTGACTTATCGCACGATCGCGTGTCGACAAAACGAATAACACCTTCGCATGATCGAGTCGTGTATTTGACAAATGCGAGGATCAAATAATCGCAAACATCTTCCAAACAACGCTCCACGATAACGAGCTTACTACACTAAGAAATAAGGACGCGATTAATTTGTCAATTGTAACAGCAAATCATGAGATAATGATCGGCATATGTAAAACAAGATGTAGACGCATAGCAAATAGCATTGTATTTATAGGTACAAAGTAGATCTACAATTTAATAACAGACAATGTCATCGACAGTAGAGAGACGTTACGCAAAACTGAATTACTATCGTGAGTCACTGTAACGTTCTAGTATTAAATTTCAATTTCCCAGTGTTCTGGATACAAATCCAGGCAAAAGCAAATCGAATTTATAATGTAACACGGAACGGCTTGTAGCGGATCATTGCTATTCCTACTCCAAATATTTTCGCTTACTTTCTCCGAATGATCTATTACGTCTTAACTCATAAAGAGAGTGCTTTCTTCTCCAGTGGTACAAAGATTCATTAGGCAACTAATGTTTAATTTATTTAATTCTTAACCAGTTCCCCAAAGTTAACCGGTGCAACAGCTTAAACTAGATTCCATGATAGAATTTCATAATGCATAATAATTATAATAAAATATTCATATAAAGCATTAACGGGCGTGCAACATTTTAATTATTCAGATTCATTGTACATTGTTAAGTGACAAAAATTGAAACGGCGCCGCAGTCTATAAATCATTTATAGGGTAACTGTTTCGACATTTCAAAAATGCAAGATCACTAATATAGAGCGAAAGGGAATTTAACTGTTATTTATTAGAATGTAAGATCTAGTTTACCGTGTATTTTACAGGGATATGCAGCAAAGACTGCGTTGCGATGTCATCATGTTGTTTTTGGACGATCATCTGATCCGTTACGTCGTTTATTCCAATGGTAATGATGGCATAATTGACAGGAGGCAACTATTGTTCCTATTGTGTTGTATTGGTATTAGAGTTTTGTCGCCTTGTAATGCTGGAGTAGTCCGTATTGTTATTCGGACTGTAATGGGCCCTTACGGTTCTGATGTCAGTGCAACTGCTGCAGAAGACTTAAAAAAGGTGGAGTTGCCGCATTCAAATTGGTTTATTGGTACACAATTTATCCCATTCCAACAACGCTTGCAGTGTTTTAAGATGTTGAGAAACAGTTTAGGCGTCGTTAGCGGTGCTACATCACCTGGTAAAGTCATTGACAATCACGTGATAATTGCAGTAGGTTACTGCGTAGTAAAACACAAAAGTTCCTATCAAACACTCGTAAATAAATTCAAAAGTTCGAAAGTCGCACTTAACTTGCAAACACAGTTTAACAATTTTATTACATACCACTGTACGTTTCTGTCAGAAATTGTAAAGCAAATACCCTATGAATGGAACTTCGATTGACTATTGATAGTGAGACATAAAACTTAACAAACTATAATTGATTAACGGCCGAAGGAACACTTGGTGTCAAAATAATTGATATGTGGCTAGTTTCTTATGTATGCGGGCAGTATGGACGACACTAACCCTAGCATCGTGTTTTACTAATAAAGCGATCAAGCATCAATGTTATGACTTCATACGGGTATTCTAATGAGTTAACTGGGACATCTGAAAAAAACTCGATTAATATAACTTTCATTCGAAAAACGGTGATTGTAAAAGAATATTCATACGCAGTCATTTATTCACACTTTACACCGACGGCTACTCAAATGGTACATCATTAACAATATTAAGCAGGTTCATTGCATGAGAACACGCCGAGATAAGTATCGAAATATCGCACGAGGTGCTACATAAACAAGCAAAAGGAACGACCTGTTAAAATCGGATTCCGTGTTCGTTTCGACCGATTAATCGAATGAATCGAATGAAAAGCCGGTGTATCGGATGTCGAGGGCATTTATCGGGCCTAATTGCGACCACCGCGCCGAAAATCGGCTTGGACGTGCTGGGTGGTGTGATGGGCGACGCGATACCTCGAGTGGCCTGGCCGCGACCACTCGTGCAGGATATCCAAACACAAACATTTCAATCAACGAACATTTTAACAAATTATAGTGACATACCATGACCATCGAAACTCTTGGTACAGTCAACAGCACATCAGGTTACCCCATTTCCGTTTTTTCTCTCGCTCTCACCAAATGACATTTGTTCGCGATAGAAAAAGGAGGACTGACCGGAAATGGGTAGCGTGATGTGCCGGCCACCGTACATGCTCAAAACTTCGTTTGTCTAAAAGCTCACAGCATCTGTTTGCTCTAGTAGTGAATTTTATCCAATTTTCTTAGGTAAACCAAACCGAACCATTGAATCAAATCTCGGAATATTCATCAGATTCACATTGTCAAGAGGGGATATGAGCCTACTCACATTACTCACAGCGAAGTGTATCAATCATGTGGTGCGATTTTCTAATACATTTGGAGCATTAATTTAGTAGTTAGGAACTCCGAAAACTAAATGACTTTTCCAGGCAAGCTTGTTAACAAGGAGCGAAAGGTCGAGCTCGTAGAATAGCTATAGCTTCCATATTCCTCAGAGGGAGAACAGCATATGTGAACGTTCAGATTAAAAGTTCGCCAGATAATATCAAGTGGAGTCATCACCCAAAAAACGCATCCAAAAACATTATTGTTATTGTTGCCGATCATGATTATTATTACATAAATAAAGATAAAGCACTCATCATTATCCAAAGCAACACTGTATAAAAAAATACACAAGTAACAATTCCAAGCTGGTTTGTGTCAGTAAAAATTACCTCGATCATTTATTACGAGGACTTATGCACGGACGCTAAAAGAATTCAACGAGTCGTAACCGTATCTCAAGATAACTCAATGCGTAATGGTCACCCTACATGATATCGCTTTTCGGGTGTTGCGAAATTAAGAGTTAATTGTTTTCTTTTTGTGCGCACGCGCTTAAATCGAAGGCAAGATTGTATTTTATGACAATAAAGAGAAGGGGCGTCCGGAATCCGTTCAGATAACAGCCTATTAAGAGCAGAATGCATTTGGCGGTTGGGCCTTTCTGTTTTGGCGGAACTGGGTAAATACAATTTTCCTGTATGTGTACAGAATATTTACTTATAAAAGTTGTGAAATAACAAAGCATTTATGTTGTATAATGTGCTTTAGCGTAGGGTGTGACGCTAACTTGCAATGTGGATAGATAATCTGATAAAGGTCAAACAAAGGCTTTCTTTGGATGCAGGTCGCCTACAAGCCAGCGGGTCGGTCGAACCTACCGTACGGTAGCATTTGACTCGGCCTGCGTGATCGCTGGGACACCTCCGTGGGAGCTAGAAGCCGTGGTATGGGCTGACGCATACTGGGATGTGTCGGCCAGGAGGGCGGCAGGCGAACGCTACTGCCCCGTCGAGCGGGATGCCGTGCGGAGGAGGGCCCAGCAGGGCCTTCATGAGCGATGGGCCTCAGCCCTCGCTCTAGCTCCGCACGGACGACGAACCCTCGACGCGCTCGCCCCGATACTAAAACGGTGGCTTGAGCGTCCTCACGGCTCCGTCTCTTTCCGAATGGCGCAGGTGATGACCGGACATGGTTGCTTCGGGTCATACCTTCACCGGATCCGAAGGGAAGAGACGCCTTCCTGTCACGCTTGCGGCGCTGCGGAGGACACGGCACATCACACCCTTGCGGTGTGTCTGTCGTGGGCTCCGCAGCGAGACGCGTTGGTGGCGAAGGTCGGCCAGGACCTCACACTCCCTAGTATAGCTAAAGCTATGCTAGCGAGTGAGGAGGCCTGGAAGGCATTCACCACCTTCTGCGAGCAGGTGATGATAGAGAAGGAGGCGGCGGAGCGCGAGCGGGAGAACGATCCCCTCGCTAGTGCGCTCCGAAGGGCGAGGAGGGGGAGGAGACGGCGAACAATCGCCCGCGGTCTCCGCCCTCTCCGCGGTAGAGGCCTGCTGGCACGTGGAACGGGGGTTCCCGCGCCGGCATTGCACGGGCCTCTCCCGCAGTCCGGTATGGACGGCTCGGCGTCTTCGGCCGTACCTGCCACCTCCCTTGGAAATCCAGGGAGAGGAACCGCCTGGCTCGCTGTGTAGGCGGGCCCCGCTCGGGGGTTGTTATGGCGGAAGGCCACTGGCTAGAGCCCCACAACACTCCCCCACCTAAGAGCGATGAGAGGAAGCCGTAGGGTGTTTAGTGGGTATGCCTCTGGGCGGCTTCTTGTCAAGAAGTCCTCCCCCAGAAGGTGAGCCCCACATAACCCGTCTGCCCCCCGGTGGACGGGTATGCAAAAGGACACAGGGTCGGCCCATAACATCTCGGGTCGGCGGCATTCACCCTACGAAAAAAAAAAAAAAAAAAAAAAAAAAGGTCGCCTACAAGCCCACAACAGCTGAAATCTATAAGGGAGGCCTGTGGTCAGTAGTGTACGTTACCTGGCTGACTGTAATTATGATGATGATCTTGGCCACGGCTTCGCGTGGATGTCAATATGTCAACAAAAGCATTTACATTGGTTTCACATAAAACCTTAAATCTCCAGTTTCACCTTTTAGAGTCGTATTTTCGTGACGAAAGATAGCCTAGGTCCTTCGTCAAGGTCGAATCTATCTCAATTATCAATTCCATTATTGTTGATTCAGCGGTTTAGAAGTGAGCACGTAACACACAAACAATTCTATAATTTAAGTAAGGCGTCAAAAAGGCTACAAGATGAAACCAGTAGTATTTGAATTGTGTACCTACTTGTCAGCCTCATATTTAGACCTCACGGTCATCAGGTGGAGTGAGGTAAGCTCAACAAAGATCTTTATTCTGTAAACAGACCTAGAACTATATTATTCTCAGTCACTGAGAGATTCAGTTACGCCCGTTTGCCTTAGAGATGACAGTGCAATCACAAGAATGTAAGTGGAGTATCCAGCCGGACCGGTGCTGGAGGAGCCAACAAGCTAAGGATCAATTTCCTACTACCAGAATACCCCAGCACGTGTTATTACAGTAATTACAGGCGATGATAGCTTGTAAGTGTTGATGTGGGGTATTCATAACACCGACGACACTTTTCTAAAGTATACAACTATGTAGTTTGCCGTCTTCAATGCTGGTAATTGTAACAAGTATTACAGGCTTAATAATATCATAAAATAATAATGTTGAAAATTGTGAATGTTGATGCTACCCTTTTAAAAACATAAATGCTAGCAAAATAAGCACTATGGCCGGTGCCTTTAACATTAACACAATATCAAGAAGGTTTAAGATCTAGAATAGCCTTGTAAAGCGCAAGCCCAGCGGCGAAGCGAAACTAACTCATCTTTGAAGCAGATTGTTTCATTCACAATATCATTTGCAAAAATGATCTCTCACAATGATCTCAAAAATGATCGAAAAAAAATATGATACGAAAACCAAAACAAATTGACAGACACCTGTGAAATAAATAATAAGCAAAAAAAAATGTACTTAAGTCAAATACGCAACTAAGTCGGAAAAACAAGAGACAAACAACTATGTATTTGCAGCTCCACGACCATTTACAAATGGGACGATCTGCGTCATACACAATGTAAATACACACAAAACAATAACCTATCCATTAGATACTACTTAATAACTGTTGTTATTAGCAATTAACGATGACTTACGAAAACGATTATAAAATCGCGCCACTGTCCAAATCTAGCCCTTCTCAAAGTGTTAATTCCGTGAAACCGAATCAAAACAAGACGGTCAAGAAAGCTGATTACACGGTGCTCCCACGATCTCGTGCCCTGGCGGCTTGTAAGGTACGAAACTTGGCGCGTACATGTCAAAAGATGTAATTATGAAGAAATCCAATCAGCGGTCTCGCAGACCGGCGCAAGCGTCGACGTTGATTGAGTGATAAATTTATTGAAGATAAATCACCGCGCGACAAATCGGTAGCAACAATGAAACGTTTACTTAATTGGAGATCATTAGCAATGTCAGTTTATAGCATTATAAATGAGGTTGAGGAGAAAATGAAGAGAGAGTTGCAACTAAAGGAAGATATGACTAATTAAACAGTACAACATCTGCCACTTCTACCAAGAGAAACAATAAACATAGACAAGACAATAATAAGCAATGTAACAGCTCAAAGTTTTGTATGTAAGAATCATACGAACGCACAAGCAAAATAACGTACCATAACTCTTCAGACACATAAGTATATTTCTTATTTTATAGTTACGAATTTAGTGACGCAATCCAATAGAGGTGTGGTTTTGCAGTGAACAACCTAACTACCGTAATTCTGTTCAAAACAGTTTACAGTAAAGAACGTCTCTCTATAATATAAATTGAACAGTATTGAAAACGCCTTTCTTCTCTACAATGGACAATGTTAGAACACGCCTCTCCATTCCCATTCCGAGTGAGATACTGTGAAATGCACTAAACGACGTCCCGATGCATAAAGTGAAATTGCACTGGGATTAAACATCATTCGTACAATTTGCATCAAAATGAACTCAATCGAAGTAACGGATACAATGATTCAGATTATTTTCACTGGTGGCGCCACTGCGGCGCCATATTTCAGGTCATATTTCTGATTCAGGATCTTTCTCGTGACCCAACTGACTTTTGGATTGTCATCTCGTTTATTTAATGATGTGCAAAGCCAATTATTTGACCTCTGACAACAGTCCAGCTCTGGTAAGGATTTAAAAATAATAAATCTTGCGGAAGTTTAACTGAGATCACAGCATTTCCTTTTAAGAGTTCTTTAAACTTTTCCCTGTAGACCTGTTAACGGGGAGTTGTGAGTGGCATTTGTCAGTAATTCATACTTATTTGCACGTCTTGGTGATGTTGCAATGAGGAAAGTAACAGAAACATCTTGGCCAAAACCACACCAACTTGATTGGCAGGGATTGCAAGTAGATGCCTACTGCAGGAGGTAACATTGATCTTCCTTACAGACAAGACTTTTTGCAACAATTAAACAAATACATACCACTACATGTAAAGCGTAATATAGCAGTTGGATTTGGAAAGTCATCCCCATTGCACTGGTTATGAAGCATTCAATACTGTCAAAACAAGCAAATAGATTTGACGTATGTCCACATTCAAATAAACTATGAGTTTCGACAGCCAATACTTGAGACGTCGACGTTTTCACAAGAAATGAGCTTAGTACTAAAATCGATAGCACATAAATACTTACTAATGTCTTATCGAGTAGAGTTAGTATTCTAGAGATTTACTAGTCTATCACTAATGGTGCTAGAGATTGATTCAAAAAGCCGTATTTTCGTTACAAAAGCGACTCAGAACATTACATTTGCCAGTTATAGCGAACAACATATCCCAAACCGCTATTCTGCAGACGACATTATAGGCGAACAAAATAAATTCCGAAAAATATACCCTTTGATATCTGTTGACAATGTGACCGCGAACAAAAACATCGTACGTCGACTTTTAATGTCGCTCGTGAATATGCGAATATTCTTATGAATAATAGCGAGATGAATCTGTACACGACTCTTGAAATACGATGTCCCTCCGAACAGACGTTAAATGTGACGCGAAGATGTTATTATGCCCTTGTAGGCGTACTGATGGCGCCTTCACACACTACTATAAATTCTTTTATCGAGAACATTTAAGCTGCGTACTAAATAATACAATTAGTGAAGATTTACGTACATTTTAAAGCGTATGCTGCACTGCTTTAAGCATCGCAGTTTATTTATTATTTATTTAAGGAATTAGGATCGCAGTTTAATAAATGATTTCAGAATTGATAATAACTTAAAAGATATTTCTTATGTTCTAATACTGTTTGAATTAACTGGACTTTTTAATTATTACTCATTTGTTTGATCTTATTTTCAATCAACATCGTACCTGAAATCAGGTAATGATCGCCTAGTTGGGCGTTTTTTTAGCAACTACACAATCGAACAATCGCTGAGGATAGGAGGATGCTTTTTGGGACTATAAACAACTAGACTTGATTAATACCGCTTCATAGTTAACAAACACTGGCATTAAGATGAATTTTAAGTACCTATAGCTTAGTGTAAATTACAGACAGGACCCTAATTGAAGTAGACACAAATGGAATTCCATTTACATCTATCTACCCTTTCATAACACGGTTAACGTACGTATCGCAACGCAACAAATCACATCATTTCACACTGAATGGTCCGTGGTAAATGCTAGCCCGCGGCGAGTGTACCACTAAACAGTCTGACTAATTAGACGCACTAAGCAACAAAGGGCCGTAGTATTGTCCTGGTTATATGCCTATTTACACTAGATATAATAAATTGAACCTTGTTGTCTAGGAGATAAGGTTGGTTAAGTGGGATGGGTGTGCGCAGTGAGACGTGCGATGGCGGCGAGCGATAGGCCGCCCACGCGCAGGCGCCGCGCCGCGAAATTCGTGAGAAAAGGTGCTCTAGCGCAGGCTTCAAACAAAGTCAAAGAATAATGCGAGACTCGTACATAGACCTTGTGCCTATAGCGCTTTGTTGTTAGTAAACATATGGCATGACTGCTTGGGAATGTTAGCGTTATTAAGAACGACAAGTTTAGAACGTTTCGAGATACAACATCACGGCTTCGATTCACGCACCAGTACAAATTTGAGGACGTAAAAAATATTTGTTCAAATATTGTCGGACCGCCTGATCATTTATCGACCTCACTACCTATACTATACATAAGTACTTAATTCATGAAAGGTTAATCCATATAAAAAATTTAGTAAAATTATAAAAAAACATAACATAACAAAATAATCTGATATCTAAATAAACATATTGTGACTCTACCCGTTCTTGACTCTACTGAGAAAACTCCGGCAAGGAAAGTTCTGGTTTCTAACTAAGACAATTTAGATAAGTGATTTTGTCTCGTGACTTCATTATATTCATTATAAAACTACTATTACCCTTTCGATTGTTTTTATCAAGCTATCCTGACAGACGACATCAATAAGATCAATAAGTCTAGTAGGCGTGTGCATTTTGCGGTATCATAAAATTAAGTCCCAAAATATAGGGTCAGTTACGTCACGCTGCTTTTCTACACTGTATTACATCTATGATACAGCATCAGGCTACACGATTAAACTTACGTTCTTGGAAATGGTAATCCTGTTAATACAATATATTGCGTTGTCGTAGCGCCCGCCCGGCGAACATAATTGTACAATATCATTTAATTTTAAACATTTCAAGTCTCACTGCGTACTCGCGTACAAAACGAGTAAGGAATACCCCACCTTACATTGCACAACGAATTTATTCATCATATTTGAAAAACAAGCCACCCAACTCTTCTCTTGGGAAAATACAACTCGAAAAATTTACAATTACCGGTCAAATTACACATAAAAGAAAGTGGCCTCATAAAATTTGGCAATCCTTTTCTAGACGAAGTAAACAAGTATGAAGTACCAATAAAACAAGGAGTAAATGTGCTTCGACGAATGGCGCAAGGTCTAAAATATAGTCATAAAAGTGTAATGAAAGACCATAATGATTTCAATTCCAAACACCGTAACCACAAAACTAACACTCGAGAGTTATTGGAGTTACGAAAACATCCCGGAGCTATGGGACATAAAAAGTGAATAGATTAATTAACGTAGAGACACTTCAAGTTCGCACAATCGCAATAAACTTTACAAGCAGCTCAAAAAATATACACAGCAAATATTTTGCACTACATCGCGCTACTACTAGCAGATTTCTACAAAATATTCAGTAACAAATACATCATTGATAGCAAAACGTATTAAATCGGTCGTATTAGCACTTATATACCTAAGTTGGTTTATAGACGAAAACTGTTCCAAAATTTGAAACAATTAGCAGATATTTAGTGTTACTTTGTTTTCAAATGGTAATTATACCCCCAGTCTCTGTACAACACTCGCTTAGACGTTGTTAAGCATTAAGTTATTTCAAAAAAGGTAAAACGTGGTGGTGGTAGAACAAAATGAACACAGCGCAAGTTGCGAGGCTGTCGTCAAAACATCAGCGAATGGGCGGGCCGACACTCCTCTCTATTAATGCGCAGTGCTGCCCCCTGCAGGTAAAGGCGAGAGCGGCACACTTCATTAAAATTGTTTTTCTACTAGCTGTACTCGCCTCAAAAGCCTTTAATTACAAATGCCATAGTTATCTCAAGGTCTTAAGTAAAACTGGATCTCATTTTGACATTACACCACATCACCTTGGATATTCTTCGGACGGAATTATATGATAACATATGGTGGAAGGGTTGATCAGACATGTCGTTATGTCCTTTAGTTAAATATAACAATGTTGAAACACACTCATTGCCTATTACATTTGTTGCGTAATATATGTCGCTTTTAAAGGAAATCCTAATTAGAAAACTGTAAAACTAAAAATAAAGAAGACGAATAAATCGACAATGAAGAAATTAAGATTGTTAGCAGATAGACCCTGAATTATGGGCGATAAATTGCCGATCGACAAGCCTCGCACACGTGTAAATTGAATTAAAAGATAAGTGCCGAAGCAGAACCTTTCGCGGTAACCAATGCGGTAACGATTAATATGGCTGTTTGACCCGCGGTATCCAGAGCGACCCCAGCACCAGCTCGTAAAGATAAAATTACAACTCAAACTGCACCGCTGATTAAAGATATAATGACATGTTTATAAAGATTCAAAGATAACCTTGACGATACGGAGGAATTTTAAATTGATAATTTCCAGTCACACGTGTCCGAAACGAAATTTCTAACATACCGCGCTTGTCGGCCGAACATGTAATGTCATTAGCCTTATTTAAATTATTAGGCAATACACTCGACATAACTTAACTATGATTTATATGCTTACTATATTCCCCCTTTTTAAGTGTGCAAGCATGAATAGAGTCATAAAGAGAAAAAGCATCCAATAATAAATTACTGCCATAATTTATTCGTTAATTAATTAATTAAGTGACGACGATGTTCAATCAACATGAACATTAAAAATTAGCTATCAAAATAATTATGAATATGTATAAGTGTCCCTGTTTAGCCATGACTGATGAAAATACGTGGAGAATATACATATTTTACGATGTGGTGGCGATAAAAACTGTGTAGTCTATAAATCAAAAAGATAATAAAATATTGAAAGAGCAATGGGATTAGAGCAATCCGCAAAACATTCCGACCTTGTTTAGATCGTAAAAGAAGATGGACACAACAAATATCCGTGTTAAAGTACGCTTATACTTACATAAATGACGTTAGTTAAATCTAGATAATTATGTAAAAACCAAAACATGCAATAAATAAAAAAGAGTAATCAGCCTATCTATAAGATTGGTATAGGCCCTATACCAACAGGCTGCTGATTTCAGAACCAGCCAACATTTCAAAAAAAAATTGTTTTTTTTTTTTCAAACTTTATATGTTGATCTGACGTTCGAGACGCCATCAGCTTCAAACACGAATTAGTTAGATTTTCGACCTAATTTAGGAAAACTGTAAGTTTTTTTCTAACATTTGGCACGTTTAGAAAGCAACATCATGTGTACTGTCCAACTGCTTGGCGAAGGCCTTCGTTACATAAATCCATTTATCGATACAATTGATCAGTCGAAATCCAAACCAGAATAGGGATTATTGTTTGAACCCGGAATGATTTGTTTTGAAAATATCAGAAACAAACTTCCCTTTGTAGTTTTAACAAAATCATAGAGAACACCTACATATAACATTTCATGTAGTAAATAGTTTTCACGCAACCGCTTTATGAAGTCGTAAATCACAACTGAATCCCGAATGAACATCTCAATTTGCATCGCCGCAAGCGCACGACACTAACGACGCACTAACGAAAACAACGAAACGAAACTATCAATTTCCGTGTCCCCAAAAGCATCATTAAAAAACCTAATAACGACGCTAACATTATTTAATACGTGTGCTTAAAGCTCTGTTCATTAATTTTCAATTAGAAAATAATTTACCGACAAAACTAGATTTCCAACAGAGTTGAATTTAAAACGACCTTAATATATTTTCTCTTACTTAATAAAATACCGCCTGTGATGTTATTTCGCACCAGTCTGTTAATGATATTTTAACAGGTTAACGGTTAATCGTATATTAGATATAAAAGGTACATTACCGTTCGACAATAAAGTACCGTCGAGCGTTAAATGATCGGTTGTTTATTAATGTTGGAATGCAATAAAATAATCAAGCCTTTTTGGCAGTTAATCACCAGATATCTTATTTAGTGGGAGCTAATGAGAAACGTAGATCACATTCGGTAATGATGACACGGGGAGATTAATCAAACACTTTCGATCGGAAACTTATGTGCGTCGATTAAGACATTCGTGTTGACATAATGGCCGGGCAAACAGAGTTAAACGATACTATTTTTCACTGGCTATTTAGTATTGACACTAAATAAGTGGAATATGATGATCACGCAAGGGTTTCCGGAGACGATGAGTATACTGATTTAATTAAGCAATTTGGATATCGGTAATATATTTTTCAAATTATAACTCGCTGGTAAGTATATTTTTTATTTTAGTTTACTTTGTGTCATTCTACAAAAAATATCTTCTCTTAAAAAAAAATAACCATAATACGCAGAAAAATACCTTTTTCTAATAATTTATCTAACCATTCTAATATCTTCTTAAATCATCTAATCCTCCTCAAAATTTATACAAATTAAAATAATGTCCTCTATTTGAAGGTGGTCTGGAAGAGATAGCTTTCTAACGATGAGATACGTGCTTAATTGTCTGTTTCATTTAATATTGATGTGAATACTTTGTTTGTTTCATCTTTACCATACCTAAAGAAAATCAGTAGAGTAGTCCCTATAGTAAAGAAATCATCTGTCGTTCCTACGAGTAAGTAGATAGCAAAAGACCTACTACCACCTGTTCTCATGACACAAAGAATTTTAATCAATGAAAACTAGTGTTAAGTGTTTGCGTTCCAAATACGCTTTTCGTCGTATTATCTCATGTGACAGACAACAAACAAGGCGGCTGGTTTTGTGTTTATTAATTAAAGACGAATATTTATTTACAGAGACAATATGTACCGAAGTGGCGCTTGACGCAATAATGGATTATCATTACAATCTTTTATTGGGCAGGAAAACCACAGATAGTTTTAGCATTACATACAAGTAAAGGAAGTTTTGTAAATGTTAAATAATAATATTTTAATACAGTTGCTCAAAAAGTGGTACTTTTCGTAGCTGTTTAGCGTGCGGAAAGTTGGTTTTTCCGCACTAGTGCTTTTTACTTTTCCAATTTTTTTTTTGATAATGTTAATAAAATCCATACATCCTACCAAAGAGGTTGTCTGTTCAATCACTTTATTTTGTATTTTGATACGTTATTTGGCATTAAAACTGAGAATATAATGTTATTAAAAATATTTCAATTGCATAATTGACAAAATAAAGGGTATATTTAGGAACTATTAACAATTAAATTTCTGAAACAGTTTACTTAAAGTTGGCTGTTTGTGTATTAACAATGGCCGGATATTTGTAAGTATGAATGAGTTTCACTTGAAAATACTTGAAATGAAATAATAGGTATTTATTTCATTTCCATGTTTAAATGCAATTAAATTACTTCTTATATTTTTACTAGGCTGAATACAACCGATGCCGTGTTAAAAAAATACTGTCAATCCTAAGTTTTTCATTCCCGCTTTCTTTATATACGATTAGTCACGACTGTCACGATATACTTTGGTTATTGATCGTTTTTAATGTTGTTTATTTTTCATTTTTCGTACACAAGTATTTAACATATTTTTTCAAAATAGTTTATTTTTACTAGGCTGAATGCAAACAACCGGTGCCTTGAAAAAAAAAAGTTTTTTCATTCCCGCCCTTTTTACTCATGATTTAATTGTGTTAATGATTCGTATTGGTTTGATATTATTTTTTTCGCAAATGTATTAAAAAACGTTGTTCGATACACGAGCGGAAGTGTCATTTTCACTCGTCCCGAGTCTTGACCCTCGCCTGCCGGCTCGGGCCAAGATGCCTCGAGACTCGTGCAAAATGACATACTTTCCGCACTTGTATCGAAAACTACTATTCTTATTAGAGTACTATCAATAAAAGCAAAGCACAATGCAAGTTATTTAATAACTGACAAAAGAGACTAACGGGAAAGCCTACTTGCTTTGGAATACCAAGAATACACATGAATTATTAGGGCAGGTGTCATACCACTAATAAATTAGACACACATGATATTTATTCGAACACAAAATACTAAATCGAGAAGAGAGTAAATAATGAGACATTCCTGAATGTGTCGCAATAACCACGCGAGTGAAAACGTGAACTGAATGCATTATAGAGCCCGAGGCAGAAAGAGTTGTGAATACTTACAAAGCGTGCACGTGAATGAGTGCCAAACTCATGAATAAACTCGCTTCTCAAACAACCGTCACAGTAATTAATACAGCTTGATTCGTTGTAGTAGCGTACAATCGGCGCCGAAGAAAGTCAGCGCGAACTGTTGATGGGAATGTCATGGACGACATCATAGTATGGAGGTGCCTTTAGTAACAAAAAGATCTAGCGGGTTAACTACCGGTTAAGAAATCGAAACTCTGCTAAGAAGCTAGCTGGACTGTTTGAATTATTTAGATGACATCTTCATTTTAATAGACTTCATTATTTTCGTCAGCAAACAATCTCTTTACAGAGTCCATACTAATAACTATTCTACTGAAACAAGTACCTTAAGGCGGTGTTTGTGCTTAGACCACTTAAACGGAAAGTGTAAACAGTATTAAAACTTGATTTCACAGGCATGCAAATAATAAAATTGATGTTTTAAATAATCAAATGTATCCACACCAAAACCATCGTGTTGGCACATAACATACAGAATGAATAAACAAATAAGACGAATCAAAAAAATCAGACATGTAAAGATGTCAGGATTTTTATTTTTGCCATGCATTCCACAAATTCTCAGACTCTATTATTCCTAATATCAACACTACAGATTTTGCATAAGTATCACGCGCAAGTTCCACCCGTCTAGAAACATAACAATACCATCAAATTAAATGATCGTTAAAGAACGTGTAACGCCGTCTGTGGCGATCGCACTCGGGCGCATTCTGCGCGAACGATCCTCAATGGCGTGCGCAAGAGGAATAAATAGCATTACGGGGCCCTGATCACATCCTCGGCAGCCAGCACGCGAAACCAACCACCACACATTGTATGTTAAATGACGCGCCATAACAGGCCACGGCGCTTAATAAACACATTACACTGCGATATTAGGCGCGCGCGCAGCGACGTGATTAAGTGACAAGAACGTGGGAACACCAATGAAAGAATAGAGGGCGTTGTAATTGCATCGTTACACTGATCAAATAAAAATAATTAGTGCGACATTTGTAATAATACCACGCATTACGATAAGGAAGCAATACATTTCTTTTTAAGTGAGATTTATGTCAATGGCAGAGATATAGATAAGTTTGAATTATAATAAATGTAAAAGAATGTTGATGCACCTGTCGCTTTTAATCATAAGTAACTTTGACTTTCAACTGTTGAAGTTGAAAGTAAGTATCACTGATAACAATCAACCGAAAATTCCTGGAACTGTTTCGAAACGCACGACAGTAACGAAACGTGTTACTAGAAAAATACCGGAAGCCGAAAGATTAAATGATCAAATCAAACCGTACGATGGCAATAAAACTACAGAACCAACTGCCATAACGCGCAGCGCCGGCATAAAATATCAAATACCATAACGAAAACGCACTAAAACGAGACACGTATTCAGCGTCGTCACCGCACAATGGATATGTGGCTTTATGAAAATATCAATAATAGTATTGAATGCAGTTTAGTGCGCTATTAATGCAGCGCGCGCTTGCAGACAAATTCAATTGACAGGAGCCTCCGCCGGAGCCCCGGGGTGTCCCTCGTTTGCATCCACCCGCCTATCTATTTACGCTGCTATTGGAAATAAAATTGAGCGGCGAGATTGCACAGCAACTCTCAAAGGGTGCGATCGAAACTTTATGATCCGATTTTATTGTTGGCATCGACACCGTCGTCTTTATAAATGCCGCTACGTTGCGGTTACACCCTAGACCTTGTAGATTGACTGAAAGATTGCACATCCCGGTGAATCCTTTGACAAAAAATAAGTTGCTACTTAAACTTCATATTTTTCTTAAACGATTACTTACTGTTAGGATATACTTAAGTAGATTTAGAAATGGAGTCTATTGAATAGGGAATAGCATGATATCATTGCGCCGGACTATTGTCGCATAGTTGAGCTTCAAACCCGATCGTCTCAATACGTTAACACGACGCGTCCTAGTGGCGTTATCACAAAATATGATAGATCGTCGGACACAACGCGACGCTCTCCCACGCGGCGCAACTGTGATTAATTATAATTCGAATTTTATTCAAAGTGAACAGCGGACAAACTACGATACCAATCAATAAACGGTTCCATACCGACGACCGTACCGACATGATACCACAATTTACTGTTGATTATGAAGACGTCAAGGTGAAGTGAATCGGTTTGATAGAAAGCCCATAACAGAAGGAGTGTCTTTACAATGAGATAGTCTCTTGACTTACTTTGAACCTCTTACTCGAACGTTTTACTTAACCATCATAGCAGAATAAAACGAATTAGTACTTTTCACTGTTTGCCGAATGCGTACATTAACCGTCATTCAAGCCTGGTAACAATTTGGATTGCGCGACAGTTTTAGAAATAGGATTCAATAAACTGTGAATCGAGTCCTTGTGTTTTGATCATAAATGCCTTAGATATTAGAAACCGACAAGCATCGGCTCATATTGTTTGAAAAATAGACGAGCACTTAACAATATCATCGACATACATGCAGAACTTGATTACATCACAGTGGTACATCTCACTAGGAAAATTCCAGTGAACAGGCTAGTTCCTGTTAGGTGCTCATAGCGCACTAACAAACTCGCTTCATAAAGATGTAATGTTGAGATGAAAAGTAGCATAAACGCTCATAATGAGCATAAGACCCGTGCACGCCACTTAGCGCATCCTGCGGATGTTTTGAAGCATTTACATATCAAGGAACTATAAGAGGCCATAACAGAACAATCACACACGATTTCGTGCGACAGTAATCACGTCCTTATAACCATATAAATCATAGACGAACACACAAGCGCCACAAAGATAGAAGCGACACGCATCCCCGTCTCTCTGGATAATAAATAACATCCAGTTCTCGCTTTCAAAGAGAGGCCGAGGAGCAATAAGTCGCGGACGGGTCAAAGGTGAAGTGAATAAAAAACGGCCGACAATTAAATAGCGTTCTTGAAGGTTAATGAGCACAATAAATATGTTGTCGGCACCGCAGCTGCGGACAAACAAATGCATAACGTCACACGTGAAGGTCTATGGGAAGGCACAGCCGGCAACTCTATTGTACAGCCAGGACACTTCCAAGATGAATTAAGAACGTGATACACTTACAATAAAGGAACGGGGTTATGTAAACAGAATTCTGAACTTTAATATTCAAAACTCAAAGCAACATGCCTCAAGGCAATATGAAACACTGCTATTGAATCAGTCTATTCGTCATTAGCAAGAAATTTTAAGTTGCCACCTTTAATGGAATTCGTTAAGCCCATCATTTATAAGATTTGTGTGCCGACTTAATTCTAACCCAGTTTTTTATTGCTTATAGACGTGTTTATGAAAACAAACTTTAGAAAATCGGTCACGCCGCATTAGGCGCACAAACGAATGAAATCTTTATTACATTTAATCTTCTTATTTATTAAACAAACAGCGTAACTAAACTAAAGATCATGTCGGTAAATTATCAGAAAATAACGTAGATCATTAAAATCAACAATACAGGTAATCATATCTAGACTAAGGTAATAATCAAACTAAGACTTAAGATTGAAGAAATAATTGACATCCAAATGAAATAGTCTTGAATATTTTTAATGCAAATGAGCATATGATTTTAAATTCATAAGTACTGGGTGCGTTGAATCAGTTTTCTGAAACAGAAGCAACATAATTCCAAGCACAAATCTCCCTCGCCGAGGTTTACACGCGACTGCGCCCGACGGAGTCATACCTGCATTTGATTTATAATGAGGAGGGGACACAGAAACCGCGGGTGTGAATTCAATCGGCGAGCTTAAACGTCATGGGGTATCGCGAATCTGTTGAAAAGACCTCTAGAATCCTTCCTTTGATGTCATTGAACGAGCATGTGGGGAATTCAAGACCGTCACCTTAAATTGGGAGGGAAACACTTCCCAGCGGGAAGGGCCTGCAGGCGCCTCGGACAATGCGCCACCTTCGTGACCAATGACTATTATAGGAGGTTATAGATTTTTTCCCGCAACCTTTCATTGGGACGTGACTGTTTTGTTTAATGATGCCGACAGCTCAATATGAATTTGTGTATGCATAGCATAATCGATTTAAGTCGATGTCAGTTTAAATAATTCCATTTATAGATCTTTCATGGGATTCTGCAGCAAAAAAACTTAAGTGACTTGAATGATTTCGTATTGTGTTTTGGTCTCCCGAACATGGTCCACAGATGAAATGAAACAGGGGGGCTAAAACGGTAACATTTTAGCATTTCATATTATGAAACATCTAACTGACGTTTCATCTAGGCCGCGGTCCGTTTCGAGTCAAAAGTGAGTAATAGCGCGCTGACGTCGCTCACGTTCATACAATTTATCAATTCGGGATGCGTGTCAGCGCGCTGTTACTCACTTTTGACTCGAAACGGACCGCGGTCTAGATGAAACGTCAGTTAGATGATTCATAATATGAAATGCTAAAATGTTGCTGTTTTAGCCTCCCAGGTCTTATAGTACACTCCCTACAATTTCATGATTTCTACCACCTCTAACAGACAAATACATATGTTAACTGTGACAAAAGTGTCAATCAGACCGCACTAGGCAGCAACTCTGCCACTTTTCTAATTAGGTTTTGTGTATGAATAAATACTGACAAAGTTATATTCCAGAAGATGGTTCGCCCGCATTATTCGACTTCATTCACGGTTCTTTATTGAAACTAATTTACACTTTGAAAAATTACCTAGTATGTAAGTTAATATGTTTAGGAACTAGTACTCAAGAAGCGCACACATAAACCAGTTTTAAATAATGACGCGGAAGTCCGCCGCACTGATAATTTGATTAGCATCTGCAACGCGGCGACCGTCTTTAAGCACACGAAAAAATGCATTACCACACTCATCATTACATCTTTGTTGTGTTTCACGAACTTCGGCTAAATACATAGTGTGAATTAAGCTTGGCTTGCGGCAAACCGAACATTCCATGCATTTTCGTCCGTCTCTTTAAAAAGTACTATAAAATCCAAAATCGCCTGTTCCAGGTTAGAAATAACATTGTCGACGGCACAAAATCAACAGGGACGTATTAACACCAGCCGGAAGGTAGAAAACCGTGGGTGTTCCTAACCAGTGATATTATTGTACACACTGACTACTGCATGCATATTTGGTAATTGACTACTACGAAAAAGAAACACGAATCTATTTGACATATTAACGACTTAATAAAACAGACAACAATCCCACGAATTCCGATCATTGATGTCTAAAATGTTGGTAACATGATTAGAATTAAAGAACATAATAATAATAATTGTGTTATGTAACAATCAACAAACCAATTGCACTAAAAGTACTTAATGATAGAAGCAATTGTTAAACCAGTAACTAAACTTAAAGAATATGAACATACACTACACTAAGTAGAAGAAGAAAGGTATGAGTTGGTTTAGTTAAAAACATTATTATTTCAACAACAAGTCACAAAACGCTAATCCTACCAATATATTTCAATTTTCTACTTCGATTTTACATTATCATTCCATTGGACTGTATAATTCATTTAGTGTAAACATTCTAAAATTTTGTACCGGCTTGTACTTAAAGGGTAATAAATACCGTAATCCTAGTTAAAAGAAAAAATGTCGTGATACACGGCTTCCCGAGGCGATATCAATACACCTGTTCGGTTAACGGTTTCACTCGATCCCTCCTTTTATTTGTACACACTTACATTTATTTATAAGACTTGTAAAAAAAACTACAAGAATTTCAAACAATTAGTTTTGCTTGCAGTTACCATTAACACAACCATATATACATAATCGCATCTTAAAAAGAGACATCGGCATAATGTGAGTACAACCATTTTAGAAATGTTTGCGGTAGTCTCTAAAAAAGGAAAACTTCAAACCTACGTGATTTATGCAGTGCGTAAGCATCAGTTTTGAAAATACGCGACCATGAGTATGAAAGAAATTGCGTAAGTAAACGAATCAGAAAGGTTGGAACTAAACTTACTGGGTATTACTGGAGCAATGTTCTACGACCTTGTGTGATTTGAAAACCAAAGAGCAGGGAGTCAGTATGGTCAAACGAAACCCAAAACCGAATTGCACATAAAAAAAGCTCAAGCACCGGTGGCTGAAACGCCGCCCTCTGTTTTAGAAGAGAGCAAACACGCCGAAGATAGTAGACAAACAAATGTAAATGACCGAAATGTGAACGTCATGTTTGGCATTCCCATAAAGCAACGTTAACACGTCATTAGAGGTAATGATGCCGTGATTACAGAGTGGAAGCGGGGTGAGCGATGGTCAGATGATTGCCTGCTTACTGTGTGGTCTCGCCTTTACAAACAAACACGGGATGGACTCTCGAATCGGACCACGTGTCTTTAAGGATTGACTGTAATAGACGTCTGGGCTTCTTCCATGATCATTGCATCAACATTCGTTACCGACCCAATTACTAAATTGCTTATAGCTTTCGTGGTTACTTTCTAATTAGACGTTACTATTACTACATACTTAACCGCGAGATTATTAGTTACTGCTCCAGATTTGAAGTCGTCAAAATTTTTGAGGTTTATTAGCAATCTTGTGTTAACATTGAAAACCCGCTAAGTACTATTCAGAGAACATATGCGTGCGAATAATAATTACTGTTCTGCGTTAAGGCTCCAGTAGCCGAATATTTAGATGCTTTAAAAGTATCATATACATCAACACCACATATTTGTCAACAGCAAGCATACAAATCAAGGATAACAGTTAACAAATTGTTTTTCTTAATTTTTGATAGGGATTCAAAACCGAACCCTTATAATTTTTATGAATGACAAAAGCGTCCATAGCCGTCGAGTAAATCATCGGCAATAACCGGCATTCCGAGCGGGCGCGGTGCCCAATCGAGCGGAGATAGTATCGCGCGCACGATTATTTATCGAACGCTTATCGTCCGATCTGCGTAATTGATACGGGTGAAATTATGCAGGAGCTAGGAGAGGGCGCCATGCCCCTTCATCGTCACTGATAGATTCCTTGCCTTACTATTGAATGTTGTCTCAAGAAGGCAGATGAACTTATGCGTGAAGGTAAACGCAAACAAGACTACTTACTACTTTTAGATAAGAAGGTGCCTAATGCCTACACAGGAGACTTCTTCGTCATGCATTCCTCTGCAGAACATTATAGGCAAAAGCAAAGAAGTGACTACTAAGTACCAATGGAAAAAAAAAACAAATTTCCTTGAATTGATAGACAGGAAAGATCTCTAAATGACAGGCTAAAGATAATTGAAATGCAATCGATGATGACTTATTATTGAAAAAGAAAATGAGACAGTCTTCAAGGATTGAAAGAATTGTCTCCACGTATGCATAAATTCCCAAAGCAAGACTCCTCAAGTATAATCAAATCCAAGTAAAATTGCATTCTACAACTACAATACGAGAAACCAATAAAATCAATGGATGGCACGCGATACTCGGTGGTCTAGAATCGCGAGGGTATATTACTATGCCGTGACGAGCGACAAATAGCTTCAATACTCTCAATACTGCCAATAGTAATTCGTGGTATAATTCGAAGGCGCGCGTGCGCCCAACGGCCGTCACTGATTGAGCATCGCATAAAGCCTCGTAAAGAGAACCACCCACCAGCTGTCGTTTGCATTGTACTGCACTTGATATTAAGAGGATATCTGCGTAAGCGGGATGCCACTGCATTCTGACACAGTGGCGCCACGTTTTAAATTTCACGAGAATTTTCGTTTAAGGATAAGGACACATTCTGGTACAAAGTAAGTTATTAAATGGAATGGGCACAATGTATATGCCTCCTCAAGTCAAGCTAACTGCATATTGCGCGAAGTGAACATATAAATTGAATTAATTGGTCGCTTGTTAAATTTAAATTAAGTTAAAAACAGAGACAGCTGAAAATTAATTATGATTTATTGTCATGTGAGTCGAAACTAATAAATTGTATGTTTATGAATTACTAGCTGTTGCTCACGGCTTTGCTTTCGCGGAATTAGGATGGGAAGAGAAGTATTGAATAACATAGAAAAATATATACACTTCTCATTCACAAAAAAAAACATTATCAAATAAATCTTTTTTCCACGAAAATCTCCCAAAAGGCTTACGTCACACATTTCATGTTTCCAGGATTTAAAAATTAAGCAGGAAATGTTTTCTCAAAAATAAACCTACAAATACAGATTCTGTACATTACGTACGAACTGTGAAACGCGCAACATAGTAATGCGTGTAAAGTCGAAAGTAAGAGAATCTATAACTCACACGCAAGTGTGTCATGTAGGGTGTATTACGAAACGCCCCTAATCCGAGCAGTAGACAATTAAAGCCAGCAATCGACAATATATCACCGAGCAAATTGGCAATCAACTGGCATTGATTAGTGAGCCTGGCTGCCTGGCTCATACCTATCCAGAGCGACGGGTCGCGAACCCGTGTGGTCGAATGCGGTCAATTAATTAGCCTCATAATCGTATATCAATTTCCCACAGACGGCTTAATGCAAACCCTTCTTTAACAATGACTAATAATGATTTCAAAAAATTAAGTGATCTCATAACTTAACACGGCAATAGACAGGGCGTTACCATCACGATTATCGTGTCCAGAAACCGTCGGTGACATCAGCTTCATGATTCCATTGGAGAAAAAAATACCATAACACGACGAATTGAAATGATACGATGACAACACTACTTCAACAATGCGAGACGTTTGACGCAATTGAAGCGTCAGAGCCAGAGCCATGTTTGCCTGACTGATTATCGCCCCAAAAATGCATAGATCAAAACAAAGTGTTCCTAAATGTCTATTATAAGATCAAACAGCTCACTAAACGGCCATTAACACTGCCCACGGGCACTGCGGGCACCACGGGTAACGAAGCCGCAATCAATGCGATGCTAATCGATTCCGCGGCGAAATAGATTTTAGCACATCGATACTAATTACCAATTACCCTGAGCCGAGATAAAGACATCGCAAGCACCGCAACCAGTTCGAACCGCCTTTTCTTACTAATAAATGTACAAGATAATTTAAAGAAATTGCGTGGTAATGTGTGAAAAGATACTTTCGATATTCCTTGCAAGAAGTGTGTCGTAAACAATTTCTGTATGAGGAATGTCAGGCTCCTAGTCTGAATCAGTATCACAGTATAATATGTTGATACTGTGTCAGTATATACTTTTTGTGAATGTCACATTATACTGGCACACTTTAAAAACACTGAAGTTAGACCTTTCGTTCAAAACAAAGCCGAAAAATCTAGCTAGAGTTAATGTTAAGTAATTACCTGAACGATAATGAGGGTTACGTTGTAGACGTGGGACACATAGATTTAGTTCTATACCGTGAAATTCCTATTAAAACTTATAAGAGAACATGTATTACAGGAGTGATGAACTTGATTCACGAAAAAGTCTTCAATGTTCTGTCATGTAGCCACAGTTTAATATCATTTTAAGGGATTTTATTTGGATTCCTAAAATTTCAAAATGTATCGCCCATTACTGCACTCATAATAATAATAAAACTGTGTCTAATATTTACAACTTTGCGCGGCATCGATTCTGAAGAGGAAAGCAGAGAGAAAATGTCTGAATTAAAACAAAAAGTTTAGAAATGCTGCCGCTCAAATTAAATTTGGAAACGCTAAAAGTTTAATCGCTACAATGCAAAAACTAATATCCTGCAAGGAACAGCAGTCACCACCACAAACAGATGGTTTCCACTTCCTACCCCACAAGCCCACAGTTAGACGCCACGCGGAAGTCAGACAGCGAATAAATTATTGCTCTCCCTTCGACGGAACACAATGGCGAAGTCTGGCTTTTTTTTCTATGTTTCTGCGTATAATTGAGGTGTTATTTCCCGTACAATGCCCGTAGCCCGTACCGGTGCAACGAAACCAGCGCACAAAGGAGTAGAAATGAATTAGAAAGTCCTTTTGTCCAGCGCGTTGTGATGAGCGTGATTTACGTCAATCCAACCACCGGTTTAAGAATCTTTGCCGAGACAAATATTGACAGTGACGTCAACTCTTGTATGCTGTAAGCTATTTTTACAAAGGACGAGCGCACAATACAGAGGTTCCTTTCAAAGGATGGCGATCAAACATGCGCCGATTGATTCGTCGGCTCCGTCGTTACTGACGCTCGATCGGGTTCTTTATTAATTACTGGATCCTTTACACCCTAATGAATATTCAACACGGTGCGAGAACTAATTCGACCCGTCTTTAATGCGTCGGAGGACGGACTAGTTTCTAGTTTGTACTTTTACGAGCATGTAACATTACACGATAGCTATAAGTGCAACGTTGGGGCTTTCGCTGTTGTCGGCCCAATAAAATGTTCGTCCGATATCGACCTACATTACACCCCTGTGTTCCCAAGCCTGTCATCGGTTTATGACTTTTTTATTCGGCCTGATGGCCGGAGAAATGCAACACCACTCCCGATTCAGATTTCCACTCCGATACTGGAGTGTGTTGCGCTATAAAATGTGTAAATGAACCGTTTTGGCCCAATCACGACGCAATAAACTCGGCCAGAAACTACGATGAAAATTACCCGAATGATACACCCATTTTTATATTACTAACATTTGGGTTAAATCTATAATTACAGTTGAATAAACGCACGCGTGATAAAAACAATCTGATAAAACTTCTTACTTTAAACGACGAAAGGCTCGATCCTAACGTAAATGTTTTTAAAAACTGTAAGTACTTATAAAGATCAAAATATTTTATGGTAGTGCCATTGATAAATCAATGAGTAAAACCATTTCATATTTCTGTAGTTCATAAAAGGATAAAAATTACAATTCATGTAACCGATACGGCGTAATAATGTTGTCTTGTTATGGCATCTTGTCATAATAGGGAATATGAAAGACAATACCCTAGTTTCGAATTTCCGTATCGAATTCTTTTCTCGTGGATTTAAGAAACTTCAATACAAAGTATGTTTCTGAATTTTTTAAGGACCACACCACAACACACATTCGAGATTAATCGATAAGGGGATGATATCGATACCGTGTTATATCGATTAACACCGTTAGGTGTCAGCTAATGTTGTTAAGTCTTAACGTCGTATAAAACGCATATTATACGGGGACAACGAAATAACAACTCAGTATCTACATTCATTCCCCGAGATACTAGATACAACACATCAACGTGCAACAAAAGATAAAGAAATGCAGTGTCATTTGTCACCAGCTAAGCTTTTAAACAGGTCAAAACAAATAAAAATATCGCAAGTACAATAAGGAATGGCTGTCGTTTGTAACTCGACAAGAGATCTCCGTGTGTGTGCATAATGAACACATGAATGCAAAAAGCGCACGTTGCACCAATTGCGCTCGCTAATAGAGGTGACATCGTAAAAATGTATTGAGAAAACAAAATATTGTTATTGTCCCGGACGAAGAAGCAGTTGACCGATTGACATAATGTGTTACGTCTGACATCTGTGCGATACATCGCTTTCGCTGACGAAAGTCAAAACACAGCCGTAAAAAATGTTTATTCATTGTACGTTGAATCAACACTCCAAAACACCAGATGTTATGGAATCAAGTACTTACGTTCTTCTAAGCACTACCTTTCCCTTTTACGAAAAGAAACAGTATTCCCAAAAGAAACAAAGCCGCAAAACAATTAGTATACCTCCCAGCAGGATAACAGAATACGTTAAAACTGCCAAACTACCATCTGCCACCTGGTATAATACTAACGCCCTCGTAACTGTCACCATTCATCATAATTACAACAAAGAACCAAAAACCTGACCATTCAGTATTAAACTACAAAAGCTTCGTCCGCAGCATTCTTTGAGGCTCAGTTTCACTAGGTCCTTATGATGTATTTAAGGAATTTATTACAATACTTCGTATCAGTAAGTAGGTTTAAATTGCATGACGTATAAAAACCTGATGGTCGTATACAAATTCCGAATCAAAACAAAATGTGAGCCGTGAGTTATATCAAATTACACCTACCGATTGCCATTAAGGTAACATCCCTTTATAATTCAAACAGAACAAAACTATCAAAATTTATGGTCAGATCCCGTTGAATAAAGAAACGGAATCAAAGCGCCACGGTACCGAATAGAGAAGCAGTTTCGAGAAAAAAAAATACGCTGTAGAGATTATAAAAAGAATTGAGTACCGAAAGAACGGTATGGAGGCACCCGCCGTTTTTATCAAATATGGGATTAGGGCTTTCGAAGTCGGGACTGTTTCTTTTGTAAGGGACAAATATTTTGACACGCGCAGAGCAAATAGAGGGGGATGTGTGAAGGATTAAGGTCAGCACTTTAAGCACAATTACGCGTTAATCTTCCCTCTTATCTCAGACAGTAAAACTTGGCGCTGAACAAGAAACACCCGCCGTTTCACATCTACATTTGTGTACTTTTTGACATCATTTAGATATCACTTGGCGACACTTTTATGAATCTGAGAACGCCGCTTACAAAGTCTTATTTAATTAAAACGTTCAACTTAAGACTTCTCAAGTATTTACATGATTATAATATAATGCCTAATCCTGTGGCTTTGAAAATGTACTTGACAAAGATAATGCTTACGAGGCATCACATACTCGTATCTCGGGCACTGAATATTACTTGAAACGGGATTTTAATTTTTAAATTGTTTTCACCTCGTGATTTTGGAATTATCTTTTCAAATTATTAGTAAGATAAAAGAAAATTGATTGAATTGGTGAAAACAGCAAAGGGTGTGCAAGTGGTGCTAAGCTATGTGGAAATAACTGAAATAACATATTATATTGTATGCACCACGGATATCATATCCTTCTAGATTTTACTTGTAAATGACAACATGAAAAAACTCATTAAGTATATTGGTATCTATTTCCAGTAGTAAGGGTAAGGAAGGAGGGATGCAATGGCACGCAGGATATCCCCACAATGGACTCTGATCGGAATGGCCTAGGGGCTTAAGCTCGCATTCCTTGAATAGTAGAGCAGACGAGTATTGTTGGGGACTAGGCAGACTTCAATAAAACGGAGGATTGACCCAGTAAGAACGATTTTATTAAAGGATTCAAATACGAAACCATAGTACATAATCACGCAAATTGAATTTCCTGGAAAGGTAGCCTTTTAAGGAATCATCAATTACAATCCGAAATCAGGGCGAATTTGCAAGAAAATGTAAAGCACATATCATATAAAATTACAGGAACTTTATTCCTTTGATAATGTACTGATTTACAAAAAGCATTTCACGCTAAGTTCTAAATAATATTTTTGAACTTGAAGAAAGTCACTTCCATATAAACAAATTGAAACATAGTAAACAATCTATGCACTTTAGTACGAAGTCGAGCGTGCCGACTGAAGTGGTGGGCAAACCAAACAAACTTCTGATATCTGAAGCGATGTAAGCGCTATGCAGAACAAATTAACACAGAAATGGCCGTAGGTTGTTTGCCGTATAACTGTTGATGGTGAAGTGAATGCCCAGGCTGGACAGTTATACAAACAGGCATTGTGCGTCGCTTGTGGACTAATGTGGACCAATAATGCATCTCATTGTCGGCTAGGCTTCGCTAATGCGCTCGCGAATGACTCAAAAAAGGATCGGCTTTTCCTCAGTGCGTAAGCGCTGATATACACTGCTCAAAAGTGCCTAGGGATATCTCAAGCATTTTCATACAAAGTATAGCTATTTAGGAGGCTGTAAAAAGTAAAATATTGATACCAACGTAGAAATTTTTAGAGCACAGAAACTGCTATATCTGCCCTTTCAGATTGTATAAAGAAATTCATTGTAGTAGCATTATTGTACAATCGTAAGGACATAATGATTTCTAATATTTACGCGAACACTATACATCGAAATAAAACAACTTTACGGATTCTACTCGCGGTGTTATATTTTCTTTCATTTTCTAACCCGACGTTTCGACTCCTTTACAGCAGTCGTGATCACGGGATGACAAAGATGTTCTATGTCACAAAACAGTACAAAATTTTTTAGCAACCCTCACTTAACTACCGTCATTTCCACTAACATTATTGGAAATATTCCTATCCACGCAGTACGAACTAACCGTATCCTGAGACCTCACAGTATTGTGCTGCCCTCTGGGATTGATCAAGCGTATAACAGGCTCCCAAGCTGGTGGTAAATTCCAACCATCCTCACGATTGAAATTCGGATGTTTTTTAATTTCAATAGCCTCTCGCAGCATCCTTGGTAAGTAACGATTCTCCCTAGCAAGGACCTGCGGTTTATCAAATCGTATGAAATGGTTGGGCTTATTAAGGGCATGTTCACAAACTGCTGATTTTGTAGATCTCCTATTCTTAATATCACCTATGTGTTCTTTGATACGCGTCCCTATGCTTCTTTTGGTTTGACCTATATACGAGAGCCCACAGTCACAATCAAGCTTGTATACACCCGCTGTTTGAAGAGGAATATTACACTTAACAGGTCTTAAAAATTGATTAATCTTCTTCGGCGGCTTAAAATAAGTTTTAATAGAAGCACGCTTCAAGATGTTCCCAATCTTGTCAGTGACACCCTTCAAATATGGCAATACAGCAGGCTGACGCTCAACTGTGGCCGGTTTCACTCGGTTTCTGCGACGTCGCGGTGCTTTGAGCTTGTTTTCACCCAGCACACGCTTGACATGCTGGACTTCAGCATGCAGGTGGTCATCATCACAGATCCGTTCCGCTCTCTGTAACAAAGTTTTACCAACAGTAGCTAACTGCGAAGGATGGTGGTGAGAATCACCGTTTAAGTACCTATCAGTATGGGTAGACTTCCGATACACAGTATGGCCCAAACTATGATCAGGATTCCTAATAACTAACACATCTAAGAAAGGTAGTTTACTGTCAGCTTCCAATTCCATAGTAAATGTTATCCTAGGGTGTATAGAGTTAAGATGGTCTAAAAATGCTGATACTTTGTTGGATGGTAAAATTGTGAAAGTATCATCCACATACCGCTTGTAAAACCGTGGAACGACAGGTGCTGAAGCTAAAGCTTTTTCCTCGAAATCCTCCATGAAGATATCAGCTACCACAGGGGACACGGGAGATCCCATCGCTACACCATCAAGCTGTACGTAGAATTTATCATTCCAGTACAAATAACCTGCCCTAAGACACAGGTTAAGTAACTCTGCATATTCAACGGGCATATCACAGTCCACTAACCTTTTCCTAGTAATTTCTATGCAATCCTCTACTGGTAAACATGTAAACAAGGACTGAACATCAAAGCTAACCATTGTCTCATCATCAGAAAGTTGTAGTTGTTGTAACTCACCAATGAACTGGTAGGAATCCTTCACATGAGATATAGTCTGTCCTCGCAAAGATGAGAGTACCTTCGCCAAGTGCTTAGCCAAACGATAAGTAGGTGAGTCGATTTGGCTTACTATTGGCCGAAGGGGAGCAAGTGGTTTGTGTATCTTCGGTAACCCATACAGCTTTGGAGGCTTGGCACACGATGGTATAAGATACGACACGTCTAAATTTCACTTTTATTGTCGGATGAAAACACCTACAAACTTGTTAAAACCGACCCAACTAGTAAGATTTTGAAGCAGACCACCGAGCTTCTTAAGAAACACAGTGAAAAGTTAAATCTAGACGTGTCGTATCTTTTACCATCGTGTGCCAAGCCTCCAAAGCTGTATGGGTTACCGAAGATACACAAACCACTTGCTCCCCTTCGGCCAATAGTAAGCCAAATCGACTCACCTACTTATCGTTTGGCTAAGCACTTGGCGAAGGTACTCTCACCTTTGCGAGGACAGACTATATCTCATGTGAAGGATTCCTACCAGTTCATTGGTGAGTTACAACAACTACAACTTTCTGATGATGAGACAATGGTTAGCTTTGATGTTCAGTCCTTGTTTACATGTTTACCAGTAGAGGATTGCATAGAAATTACTAGGAAAAGGTTAGTGGACTGTGATATGCCCGTTGAATATGCAGAGTTACTTAACCTGTGTCTTAGGGCAGGTTATTTGTACTGGAATGATAAATTCTACGTACAGCTTGATGGTGTAGCGATGGGATCTCCCGTGTCCCCTGTGGTAGCTGATATCTTCATGGAGGATTTCGAGGAAAAAGCTTTAGCTTCAGCACCTGTCGTTCCACGGTTTTACAAGCGGTATGTGGATGATACTTTCACAATTTTACCATCCAACAAAGTATCAGCATTTTTAGACCATCTTAACTCTATACACCCTAGGATAACATTTACTATGGAATTGGAAGCTGACAGTAAACTACCTTTCTTAGATGTGTTAGTTATTAGGAATCCTGATCATAGTTTGGGCCATACTGTGTATCGGAAGTCTACCCATACTGATAGGTACTTAAACGGTGATTCTCACCACCATCCTTCGCAGTTAGCTACTGTTGGTAAAACTTTGTTACAGAGAGCGGAACGGATCTGTGATGATGACCACCTGCATGCTGAAGTCCAGCATGTCAAGCGTGTGCTGGGTGAAAACAAGCTCAAAGCACCGCGACGTCGCAGAAACCGAGTGAAACCGGCCACAGTTGAGCGTCAGCCTGCTGTATTGCCATATTTGAAGGGTGTCACTGACAAGATTGGGAACATCTTGAAGCGTGCTTCTATTAAAACTTATTTTAAGCCGCCGAAGAAGATTAATCAATTTTTAAGACCTGTTAAGTGTAATATTCCTCTTCAAACAGCGGGTGTATACAAGCTTGATTGTGACTGTGGGCTCTCGTATATAGGTCAAACCAAAAGAAGCATAGGGACGCGTATCAAAGAACACATAGGTGATATTAAGAATAGGAGATCTACAAAATCAGCAGTTTGTGAACATGCCCTTAATAAGCCCAACCATTTCATACGATTTGATAAACCGCAGGTCCTTGCTAGGGAGAATCGTTACTTACCAAGGATGCTGCGAGAGGCTATTGAAATTAAAAAACATCCGAATTTCAATCGTGAGGATGGTTGGAATTTACCACCAGCTTGGGAGCCTGTTATACGCTTGATCAATCCCAGAGGGCAGCACAATACTGTGAGGTCTCAGGATACGGTTAGTTCGTACTGCGTGGATAGGAATATTTCCAATAATGTTAGTGGAAATGACGGTAGTTAAGTGAGGGTTGCTAAAAAATTTTGTACTGTTTTGTGACATAGAACATCTTTGTCATCCCGTGATCACGACTGCTGTAAAGGAGTCGAAACGTCGGGTTAGAAAATGAAAGAAAATATAACACCGCGAGTAGAATCCGTAAAGTTGTTTTATTTCGATGAATCGTAAGGACGTTAAAAATGTAAGTAAGTAAGTAAGTAAATATTCTTTATTGCACACTAAAACAACAACAATATTACAGGACAGTAGCTGAAGTAAACACGTAAATGTACAACTTGGGCGGTTTTATCGCTAAAGAGCGATCTCTTCCAAACAACAAAAAGTCAGATTTTTCTTTTAAAAGGTGTCAAAATTTTAGCAAAATCAAACGTTTTTTTTATGTAATATTCTTGACCTTTATCTTATGCTTCTGTCCTCGCGTTATTTTAAGATAATGCTAAACTTGCAAACAAACTTAACTTTATGAAATATTTGAAAAATGATATCCCTATGATATCCCTAGACAGTTTTGATGTGTGTACTTTTATTTCACGCTAGTGTGACTTGTGAGGAGAAATCTTTTTTCGCTTCGAAGTTGCCATCGATGTTAATATAATGTATACTATGCCAATTTGGAATCTCACAAACCTATCTATCTTCTTCTTTGCGTGTCGATGGTAGGTAATTTTTAAATTTGATGTGATCAGTATTCTGCAACCCTTACGGCATTAGTACTAGCAGTCGTCAATATCCCGTGTACAGCTGGTTGGACACATCGGACACGATATCAAAAGGTTCATAGTTTGGGGGGAGGCCCCACATTCACACACATTGCCCGCTGGAGCTATGTGCTGGTTATTTTGTGCAACTCTTACAAGCCCTATAACTTATTAAAGAAAAAACTATTTAGAAATGTCTGAACTTCTTCCTTGACACGTGGGCACCTACTTCAAAACTAAGTAAAGCAAACTTTTTTCTAAGTAGCTACACATGGCTGCTGACTGATTAAAACCAGAGGTTTTGCAGCCAAAATACATACACAAAGTAGAAATTAATTGTACAGTGTAGTTAGGCGAATAGTTGTCAATCAGTGGGACAGCTTATAGTAGTAGTATTTACTTTACTTTTTACAAAAGTAATGCTTTTGGTGTGTCTACATGGAAATAAATACATATTAATGTATTGGGTAGCTTGAAAAACCGGAGGCGTAAAAAGTGTCTGTTAGTTCAGTGTCTCCGTAACTTCAGCTTTAAAGCATTTAGTTGCTCTGGGATCACTGATTAACATTCATTAAAAAACAGAATGTGTACTTACGTATAAACGTATGCACTTATGTGTACTTTGTGAATTATTTACTTCTCACCATTAAAAACAATAATATAGTAAAAACCGCACAAGTAACGACATCTAGCGCAAAACATTAAAAACGTTTGGTTCCTCCATCTAAAGTTACCACGCGTTAAAGCGTTGCTCCTTAAAAAAGAAAGATGGCGCTGGTACCCAGTTTTTGAACACAAGGTTATTAGTTTTGTGGACTCAAAATATTGTACCTAGTTGAATTATATTTATTTCTTTCAAAAGTTGCATGTTGCACACCCTTGGACACATTACGAACAAATAATCACCTGCTTTACCCATATTTTATCATCATAGCTTAACTAAATTTTTTAAGGCTTATGTCCAGCGTGCAAATGTGGATCCTCAATGTTATGACAATTATTTATAAGTTAAGATTATTATTTCGGTGAAGGGGCAATTTATCCTATGGGTTTAGCCCACACATACTCACAAACTGTTGAATATGAAATTACACCTGTGGCACCAAGTATGTTGGTAAGGTCAGTAATGGGAGTTCCCGAACAATTCAACATCACATAACATACAAATCAAACATACACTGAAATGGGATAAATGTTCTTGTTGCTTAGATAATACATTTTATTATATCTAAGTTACAACATTTATCCATATCTTACAGTACAGATCATTCAAGTGATTCTAGTCTCTAAATTTGAATAGAAATTTAAATAGACAAAACTTTGTTGCTAAAAAATAAAAACACCTAAAATTACAAAAATTGTTAAATACCTAGATTTTTAATCAACGTTTGCCACGCCAAATTGATTAATTTCTCATAATAAATAATGGGCACCGTAATGCAAAGACATTAATCTATATCTAAGTAACCAGACTATTCAATAAATTATCAACCAAATTGTTATATGTGATAGTGATAGTGCCAGGACTGTCAAAACGGATATGATCTGTATAATTATGGTATGGTATTAGGGCATTGTTCTTTGTAATATTTTTGGTAGTTATAATCCTGTGCAAAATGTTATATCTGTATCTTGTACCTATGCATTTGTTACTAACAAACTTACCCTTTTCAACGGCACTTTGAAGCATATAAATCTGGTTCCTTCTATTACTTTCCCACATGCTTTATAAGGTATCCACCTAAAAACAAGATTTATTTTTGGTAAACATTGATCAATCACTAACATAAGTGTGCCAAAAAACTCAAATACATCTTATAAATAGATCATTCAACGTCAACGTACCTATCAGGAATAGGAGGTGGCATTTCTGTTTTTTAGATATTGATTATTTTAGGTAAAAGACAGAAGGTTTTTATTAATTTTGAATTGAGTTTGCCAACCAAGTTTGTTTTAGGTTACTTTTTTTTAACAAAACAGAAAAGGTTTGACAGCATGACAGCTGACAGTTTTTTTCTTCAGATGTCTTACTGCTTTGCGATAGTGGATCACCATACATAACGTTTAAGTAATCAACGTTTTATGGCATTTGGCCACATTTGACTTAAATGTCGATGGCATTCTCCTATGGCAGAGTGTGGCAGTGTCGAGTAAACTCAAACCAACTCAACCCAAAAGCAAGGGGAGTCAGCACATTTTACCTTAGGCAATAATGCTATAATCCCCGAATTCACAAATGCAAATCAACGTTGAGCATCTATCAAAAGTATAGCTGTCTTTTTCCATTCTATTGAAATTTTACGCGCTCACGCTCATGCTATCCCAACGTGAGCGCGTGATTAGCGTCAATATTGACATTTGTGAATTCGGGTTTAGGGATTGTATTGTACCCACCCTGATTTTAGAACACATCGCTTGTCTGTCAAAAAAGTAACCTCATTTCGTTGTTGTTGTAGTAATATTTATCTATTTTATTGTTGTTTCGTTTATCTTGTGGGTTTAATGTAATATACCTTTCCTTTAAAAATAATTGTACATCCACCTATGCTTGACTAAATTAAAATGCGACCGGGAATTTACAAGATAAGATTGACTATAAACAGGATCTGAAACATAACTCCTATTTGCTTTCCAAACTTTTTCACGTTACTATAGAAACGAAATGAAAAGAAGATCAAATTTGATCGAAGCCGTCGACGCTGACAGTCAAGATAGTTTTGAGAAAAGATTGAAAGCAAATTTTGCAAAGAGTTATCAGAGTGCAATGTATAAAAACACTGTGTGGTATAGATCTCTGCTTGAGGCAGAGAAATCCTGCATTGATGGTAATCAGGTGAAAAAATTTCACTATAAGTTCGAGGATGACAGAGAGATGGTAGAGGAGTATAATGTGGATACTAAAGTTCTTTTACGGAGGGCATGGAAGTTAAAAGGGAAACTGGGTGGTGAGGGCAAATGGTTGGTAGAAATAGGAGATCCTATTCCGGACGCTACTCCTGACCCTGAAGTGGCAGTGATAGTAGAAAGCAAAGACCAGGTAAAATCCTAGTTTCATACCTAAATCCTTAACACCTAATTCTTGATCCTATTCCATTACTTGATAAGTATTTGTAATTTACAGCCTATTGTAACCAGAAGGAATACCAGGGTCAATTTAGAATGGAGAATCAGGAATATGCCCTATCCTATTGAGACATATTCAATAAGTGCAAATAGTGATGAGAAGTGTATCATAGTCCGTACAACAAACAAGAAGTATTTTAAAAAACTTGAAGTACCAGAACTTGAGAGGCTTGGTTTGAAGTTAGAACAGGCCAATATTTCCTCAAGTCATCAATTTCAAACTCTTATAATTATGGTAAGTGCTTATTAATTGACACACAATAGTAATTTTGATTTGCAGTGTCATCAAATTACTATACATTTAATTTTTCAAACACCTATTGAATGTGTTCCATGATCCATGACTTCCATTTTTAATGGCTTTTTGTTAGAACGCAGGGTGGGTTAAAATGTCTCATTCAAAATGAGATCTTTCTAATGTTACTTGACAGAATTTGATCCTTATAAGTGACACTATGAGTTGACATAATAATACAGGATGTTTATGGTTATGGATCTAGCCTACCACTCACACCTGCTTGTAAAACTCACCCTGTATAGCTAGTTAGCATTGAATGGCTTATCTTATGGCCTTACATCTTTAGGCTTAAGGCAGTACTAATTGTAAAAGAGGTAGATTTGCTGAAATTTCATGTCTCCTGTATTTTTTCGTTTTTAGTATAAGAAGCCACAGCAACTACTGGACATGGAAAAAGACTGGTTTGAAGAATTGAAAAAAGTTAAACCTGTAAAAGATATACCTAGTGACTGTAAAACACAATAGCATATTCCTACTGTCCTTGACATTATTTTGTAAGTTTGAATAAACTGTATTCTTAATAATTTCTTTCATCATCCAACTGCAATCTATGTTATTGATTTTTTAAAGGTTATTTTATGCATCTCTTTCGCCCGAACCACGGTCGTGAACACACGTGTAACCTTAACAAATTTCTGTTTTAAAAATTTTAGTTTAAAATCTATTCATAATATTTCACAATTTTTAAAGAAAGTGTCGGTCTAACCTACCAAAATCCTGAGAACCCAGTATAGCTGAAACTGGCAAGTGTTTTAAGCTCAAGACAAATTGGCTAGCACAATAAACCGCATAAACTACGAACTTCACCAACCTTATCATCATAAGATGCCTAGAACCATGAGAAGTCCACCAAAAGAAACTGATTCGGACAGTGATGTAAGAAATTTAAAGTCGGGAAGCAGCCAAGATGATCATGTAAGCCTACGAAACAAGCGCCGCAGGGATAGTTGGGAAGAACCGATAGCAAACTTGAAAGGTGATATGAAAAACATGTTTAATGAGCTGAACAATCACTTACACAAGATTGTAGCGGACGTGTCAGTAATAAAAACACAGAATACAGAAATAAAGCAGTCGAACCAAGAAATAGAAAAGTCGCTTGACTTTCTTTCACGACAATATGACGACATGAAAGGAAGAATTGACGTATTGGAGCGCGAAAAAAAAGAACATCTATTGTATATATCGTCATTGGAGGCTAAAGTTGAAGAGGCTCATAGAAGCTTGAAGTCGAGTACGCTAGAAATCCGGAATCTTTTTTTTTTTTTTTTTTTTTTTTTTTTTGAGTAGGGGAAATGCACTTACGCATACCCGCCAACCGGGGGGTTGGACTGGTTATGTCGGACTCTCCACGGGGAGCATGCTCTACCCAGTGGCTCTACCGACTAAAAACCCTACTACTCCCTCTCTTCGTCCATAGTGGGGGAATACGCCGTATAGCTATAAGCCCTGTGCGCGTTCTCCCGGACGGTGCCCGCCTACACGGCGGGCCGGAAGCGGCCCCCCCTTCGAGAGGGGAGGCCACGACCCCCCCTTCGAGAGGGGGGGCCAGTAGGGACAGCCGAGGGTGTCGAGCCGTCCCTACCAGGCAGTGGTGGAGGCCTGTGCAATGCCGGCAACGGTACCCCCGTACCGCGCGCCGGCTGGCCTCTACCACGGAGGGGTGCGACACGGCGAGCAGGTGCGCGCCGTCTTCCCCCCCTCCTCGGCCTGCGGAGCTCATCGGCTGCAGGATCAAGCTCCCGCAGCCGCTCCGCCGCTTCCTTAGCGGTCATCACCTCCTCGCAGAAGGTGGCGAACGCTCGCCAAGCCTCTTTGTCTGCCAGCATTGCGATCACAATGCTCGGCAGAGAGAGGTCCTGGCCCACCTTGGCGACTAGCGCCATGCGCTGTGGAGCCCACGTTTGGCACACCGCTAGTGTGTGGTGCGCCGTGTCCTCCACAGCGCCGCACTCATGGCAGAGTGGGGCTGCCTCTCGGCGGATGCGGTGCAAGAATGAGCCAAAGCACCCATGCCCGGTCATTATTTGCACCATCCTGTATGAGAGGGACCCATGCTGCCTCTCCAGCCACTTATCAAGCACTGGAGCGAGTGCCTCCACCGTCCGCCGGCCAGACTCCGGAGCTCTTAGGTCCGCCATCCACAGCCGGACCAGGCTTGCCTGAGCCTCCTTGCGGACGGCCTCCCGCTCTTCGGGGCAGAAGCGGTCACCCGCGGCCCTCTTGGCGGCCGTCCAGCGGTACATGGCCGCCAACACGTCCGCCTCTAACTCCCAGGGAGCGTTTCCCGCCAGCGCGCAGGCCGCAGGAAAACCAACGGTGCGATATGCTCGCACGCTCCGCTGTGCTATCGCCCGCTGGGGCGCTCGGAGGAGGCGGACGTTCATCTTCTTAGACAAGGCCGCCGCCCAGATCGGGGCGCCATAGAGAGCCATGCTCCTCAAAATGCCGGAGTAGAGCCTCCGGCATTTGGACCCCGGGCCGCGGATATTCGGCAACAGCCAGTTAAGGCTGTTTGCCGCTCTCAGCAGCCTGGGTGACAACCCCCGGAAGTGGGGCAGAAATTGCCACCTCGAATCGAGGATCAGACCGAGATACTTGATCTCGGTCTTCACCACCGTTCGGACGCCACCGAGCACTATTTGTGCGTCAGGTGGCGCCGGAGGTTGTCGCGAGCCATGGAACCAGATGGCCTCGGTCTTTTCGAGCGCCACCGTGAGTCCGAGGCGACCGATTCGGTCGGCCACGAGGTCTCCTCCGACTTCCGCAAGCGGAGCCGCGTCCCTGAAGGACTTCCCCCGGGCAGTGACGAGCGTGTCGTCAGCGTAACAGATTACGCTCATGCCCGGAAGGAGTGCGCCGCGGAGGAGCCAGTCGTAGCCTATGTTCCACAGGAGCGGCCCCAACACCGACCCCTGTGGAACCCCGGACTCGACGCTATAGCGTCGGATGGCGCCCGAGCTGTCTGAGAAGACAATTGCCCGATCTCTGAGGTAGCTCTCAACGAGTCCCTGTAAATACAGGGGTACTCGGAAGTACCTCAGGGCCTCCAATATTGTAGCGTGAGGGAGAGAATTGAAGGCGTTCTTGATATCGAACGATATCGCAATCACTCCCTCCTCACACTCTTCAGCCTCCAGGATGAGTTCCCGGAGATGGGCCAGGGCGTCGATGGTGGAACGCCGTGCCCGGAACCCAAACTGGGCGCCCGCCAGGTCCGGGCCTACCTCCCGTAGGTGCTCGAGAAGGCGGTAAGAAACCACCTTCTCGAATATCTTCCCTACTTCATCCAAAAGGATAATCGGACGGTAGGCCGAAGGCGAGTCAACTGGACGCCCTGCCTTTTGGATAAGGCAGAGCTGACCCACCTTCCAGATCGCGGGGAACCTCATCTCCCGGAAACACCGGTCGAAGAGGTCCCTAAAATTGCCCTCCATTTGGCCAGCCGCTATGGCCACGACCTTGGCTGGCAATCCGTCTGGACCTGGCGCCGTCTTCTTGGCCCGCCACTGGAGCACCACCGCTCCGAGCTCCTCCGCAGAGATAGCGGGGACCTCCTCGGACTCGTCAAGAGCGCCGCGACACGGAGGCATCGCCGGCGGGACGAAGTCCTCGCAGCGGGCCGGGAACAGAACCCGGACCACCTGCTCCAGGAGAGCCGAGTTGAGAGTCTCGGTCAGGGGAGGGCCAATGGGACGCAGCTGGGCGCGTGCCGTTTTATATGGCCTCCCCCACGGGTCTTGATCGAGACTCTCGAGCATTTCTGCCCGGGCCCGATCCTTGGCCTGACGAATGGCGTACTTCAGGGTGCTCCGTGCCGCCCTGTACGCCTCGTAGAGGTTGACCTCCTCGTTGGGGTCGGCCCTCCTCCGCCGGCGTTTACAGTTTGTATACGCTCTCCGGGCCGCAACGCAGGCAGCCCGGAGACCCGCGATCTCCTCTGACCACCAATAGACGGCGTGTCGGGGATCGGGGCGGCGGGACCGAGGCATGGAGAAATCACACACCTCGGTCAAGGAGTCCCTGAGTTGGGACGCGGCCTCCTCTACGTCGACGTCGGGTCGGGGTGGGCAGAACCACCCCTGGACGAACGCAGCCTCTCTCGCCATTCCGCGGTCGAGCCGCGATAGGGCCCAACGTGGGAAGGGAGAGTCCGGCTTCGGAGCCCTGCCTTGTGGGCCCCGGTTGGAGATCTCGAACCTGATGTATTTATGGTCCGAAAGAGTCTCCACCGGGTCCACACGCCAGTCTGCGATGAGGGCAGCCAATGCGGGGGTGGCGAAGGTGACGTCCACCACCGACCCACCATTGTAGCGGACACACGTGTGCGCCGTGCCCCTATTCACTAGGGACAGGCCACACGTCACCGCCCACGTCTGGAGGACCCGACCACGGTAGGTTGTGGTTGGGTTACCCCACGCTGCCGACTTCGCGTTGAGGTCTCCGGCGAGGACCACCTGTCTTGGAGCCAGCCGGCTCAAGACCGCAGACAGGGAGACGAGGAAGTCCTCGAACTCCCTGAGAGGCCGGGTGGGGGAGAAATACACTCCCACCACAGCGAAATCCCCTCCGGAGACGGCGACATACCCGGACCCCTTTTCCAATAAGGAAAGAGGGGGAAAGCCCGGGGCAGGCCGGGTAAGGACGGCCACTACTCCATCTAGATCGCCAAACCAGCGATCCAAGATGTAGTACGGCTCAGCCACCACCGCGATGTTCACCTGCCATTCGGCCAGGGTCTGGGCCATCAGATCCTGGGCCGCACGGCAGTTATTCAGGTTACCCTGAAGAAATTTGCAATGTCCGACTTGATACATCATTCGGACATTGCACCATCTTGCGCCGACGACGGGCCGGCACCAACAGCAGCGGCGGCCTTAGGCGGCGCCGGCTGTTTTCCCTTCTTGGGAGGGGGGGAGCACTTGCTCCCCCTCATGACATGCCCGGCTGGCCGGCCACTAGCGGCGCAGACCGCGCACTTGGGCTCGGCCGCCTTGCAGGTGCTTGCCTTGTGCCCCTCGGCTCCGCACCGGAAGCAAAGCTCCGAGCGGTCTACCGAGGAAGGGCAGTGCGGCCTGGTGTGGCCGGTGCCCAGGCACTTGAAGCACCTGAGCGGCTCGTCGTCGATGGCGCAGACGGATGCCGTGCTCAGGCCGATCGCCAGACGACCAGCCTTCAGCACGGCTTTGGCGGCTGCGATGGGGCATTGAACGCGCAATGTCCCAGCGCCTCTGCGGCCGGTGCGAATTGCACCGACCTTCAGCTGCTCCACCGAGCAGCCGCCGACCTTGGCCACCTTAGCGGTGACCTCCTCTACAGTTGCGGACGCATCCAGGTCCCCAATTTGCAAGGAGGCGCACTTCTCTGGGCGGACCACATTGGCCGCACCCGCCACCACCTGTCGCAGCTTATCTGCGAAGGTGTCCGCCTGGGAGCCGCTCTGTGCTCCCGGGAACTCAAACAGGCGAGCCCCCGTTTGAGTGGTGCGGCACCTTCTCGGCGTGGCGCCTAAGGCAGCGACATCGCCGATGGCCTCTCGAGCCCGTTTCAAAACGGTCTCGTAGGTCTCACCCTTTTTGACCGCCTCGTCCGTCAAGGTCACAATGACAGCGGACGATCGGGGTGAGACCAACTTCTTTTTGGCGGCTTGGTTGGCCGCCGGTGCAGGAGAAGGCTTGCCCGCCGCCTTCTTCCCCTGCCTCTTCTTGGCCGCCGCGGAAGTGGACGCGGGAGCCACTTTGGGGGCCTCGGCCTTCTTGGCCTTGGCCTTGGTCTTTCGGCCGACGACCTTATTCCAGCCTTCGTTGGCTGGGGTCGTCGACGGGAGGAGCACGTCCTCCTCCATCGGCACCTGCGGTGCCGGAACGGCCTTCGGAGCCTCAGCGACGGCGAGGGACAGAACCTCTGCGCTGGGTGCCACCGAAGTGGGGGCCTTGGTCTTCTTGCCCTTGCCCTTGCCCTTAGGCGGTGGGGGAGGCTTGAAGACCTCTGGCACCGTCACAGGCTCAGCAGTCTTCTGCTCAGCAGCCTTCTGCTGAGCAGCCTCCTGCCTGAGCTCGTGAGCGAGCGGCGGACGGAGCCTCTTCTCCGGGAGGAGGCGGTCCTCGATACCCGCAAAGCGGGTACGAGTGTAGTTCCGCTCCTCCGCGAACTTCCTTTCCAGGAAGGCTTCTAATCTGGCCTCCATGCCCATTGAAGCCGGAACCGGGATGATCGGCTCCGGAATGGGTGGAGGCGCCTTACGCGTCGCCGCTCGTAGGGCGGCCAGCTCTTTCGCCATATTAGCGAGCTCCTCCGAGAGCCGCTTGACGGTCTCCTTCAAGGCAGCAGTCTCGTCAGAGACGCTCCTCTTCGCCATCTCAGTGGAGATGCCAAGGAACGACAGAGCGCGCTCCTTCAAGGCCTTCTTGAGCGAGGCCTTGCCAGCTTGGTTGGCAATGGCAATGATATCTTCCGCGTCCAATTTCGCGAAAGACTCAAGGTCTGCCACCGCCATTGAGGAGTAGTCCACCTTACTACTCCTCTTCTTTGCTACAATCCGCTCTACTGCGGCGGCCTGCTCCTTGAGCTCAGCCGCCAGCAAAGAGCGCTTTGCCGCTAGCTTGGCCTTGCTAGCGGCTAAAACCTTTTCGTCGTCGTCCGACTTGGACGGGCGACCACCGACCGCGCGACCACGACCGCGCTTGGCCGTCGGCAGTTTTGCCGATTTCGCCGATCCTGAGTCGGAGAGAGACGCAGGCGCCACGCGTTTGCGCGGCCTGAGGAACTTGGCAATGCCATCGGCATCGCTCATTGCCGAGTCCACATCGGACGTTCCGACATCCGAGTCGGACATCTCAATGTCTTCGGGGCAAAAGAATTTGCTGCCCGAGACAATGGCGGCAGGCTTGCTGGATGAACCAGCAGCCGGTTTGGGTACCGAGGTACAAGCCGGGCCGGGTGACCTGTCCTTAGAAGGACTAGCCACACCGGCAGCGGATGACCTATCCTCAGAAGGACCAGTCACGCCAGGGGTGGGTGACCTGTCCTGAAAAGGACCAGCCACACCGGGTGTGGGTGACCTGTCCTGAGAAGGACCAGCCACACACGGGGAGGTAGACCTATCCTGAGAAGGACCGGTCTCACCAGAAAGAGCTGCTGCTGCAGCCAAGTCCTGAGAAGGACTCGGCCCGCGCGCTAGGGACTTTTCAGTCATCTCCGACATTGCGAAAACAGCCAGGGTTTCGGTCGCAATGAAGGCCACAAGTTGTTGCCGTTGTCCAGTGCCACTCCGTTACGGTGGTCACTGGAACAACGTTGCCCGGGGTATACTGCGAGGAAGTCACTTGTGGGGCATACCCCAGAAATCCGGAATCTGCCCTTAACTTTTTTTTTTTTTTTTTTTTTTTTTTTTTTTTTTTTTTTTTTTTTTTTTTTTTTTTTTGAATCGGATTTGGAAGTTAAGGGCAGTTAAGAAATCCGGAATCTGCCCTTAACTTCCAAATCCGATTCAAAAACAGAGCTTTCCACAATTGTTCAAAAGGTTTGCAAAACCCTCGACGTGGAAGTCCAGCACACTGACATCAGAGATGTGTTCCGTGTAAATTCAAAATCTGGCAAAACCACCATCGTCACCGAGCTGACACGGACAACGCTAAAGCATGAGATACTAAACAAAGCCAAAGATTTCAACAAAAGAAATCCAAACCAAAGAATGAATTCTGCTCAATTAGACCTTCCTGGGCCAGCTATTCCGATTTTTATTTCGGAAGCCCTCACAAATAAAGGCCGCAAGCTGTATTACCAAGCAAGAGAGTTCGCCACAGCAGAGCAGTATAAATACTGTTGGACAAGCAGCGGGCGGATTTTCCTAAGAAAGTCTGATGGCTCCCCACATCTCGAAATCAAGGAAGAAGGACAGCTGACTCACCTGCGAAATAATAAGTGACTAGGATTGGTAACATATTCAAACTCTCATTTGTCTAGTTTCTCTTTAGTTTTAATTTTAATTTGCATGCCTAAATATAGTTATAGTTTATTTTACAAAATTGAAATATTTTTCTTTCATGTATATTCAGAAACACATGTAGCTCGATTAAAGCTTGTTTTAACTCTAGGCTTGCCTAAGCATCACCAGAATCAGAACAATACATTTTTATACGGTTTTAGTCTGCGGTTGCCTGCCTTCCTCAATTATAGCGCTTTTATAAACTGGCTTGATTTTGCAGTAAAAAGTTTTCTTAACCATCTAATGCTAGCATCCCGGCTTCATAAAAATAAAATTCGGTTGTCGAATCAGTGATGATATTTTGAATGACATCGACCAAATGAATTCTGGAAAGTCTTATGTCTGTAACCCTGAATCCTGTGCTTCCTTGCTTGGGTGCCACAACTTGCTCGGGACCTTTAAGATTCTGACGCAAAACATTAGAAGTATTAGCAGCAACTTTGACAGTTTCGAAGTTCTTTTGCGTCGGATAAAGATAGACTGTGACGTATATATTTTGACAGAGTGCTGGAACAAAACTATTTCCTCTTTCCCTAGATTGCACAACTATGCAACCCATTACACTAATAACAACATTAACCAAAATGACGGTGTCGTAGTTTATACCAAAAATGGAGTAGACTGTGTCGTAGAAGAACCTTGTTTTACGGACGCTAGCTGTCTGATAGTAAAATTAAAACTTGATACTGTCATAATAGGGCTATACCGACCCCCTTGTAAAACAGACATTTCGTTATTTATTGAGTCCCTGAATAGTTTATTGGTCTTATATAAATCTTACAAAAATATTATAATAATGGGGGATATAAATATCGATATAAAAACGGACAATTCGGATCGCAACTCATTTGAGTATTTGAACCTACTTGCAAGTCACGGCATCCTGGAGAGTCATACGTTCCCCACCCGAAAACTTAACTGTCTGGATCACTCCATGATAAAATCAAATAAAGCTGTTGCTACTTTTGTGTTCGATACTCCACTTACCGACCACTCGGCAGTGATGACTTGCATTGAATCAAAAATCCGCAAATCTGCTCAAAATGACAGATATACAGTACAAAAAATTAATTACGGCGGCATCCTTAAAGATTTAGAAAACACTAGCTTTGATGCAATACTATTGTCACAGGATCCTGACTGGTCATCTCAAGAATTTGTTAGCATATTGTCAAAGTTTATTGTAAACAATTCGGAAAAAGTCCAGGTTTCTAAGAAGAATCACTGCCTTAAGCCTTGGATTACACCTGGGTTGATTAGATGCATGAAGAACCGTGACAGGATGCATCTCAAGTGCAAGGCTGAACCAGACAATATGGTCATAAATATCTCCTACAAGAGGTATAGAAATTATTGCAATGCCCTGCTTAAACGTCTTAAAAGGGCATATGAACAAAGTGAATTGGAAAAACACGCCAATAACCCAAGAATGACATGGAAAACCATTAACACCATAATTCATAGAAATAAACAACACGTTAGTCCGGCGGAACTACTTCAGATTGAAAATAATCCACTGGATTCTACAAACAAGGTGAATGATTTCTTTGTAAATGTGGGGAAAACGTTAGCTGAAAAAGTGCCACAAACACAACTGGCACAAGATTATATAACAAAAAATCGTTTAAAGTCTATGGTGATGTTAGAAACAACCTATGAGGAAGTGGATGATATCATATCAAACCTCAAAGTGCATAGTGCTGCGGGATGTGATGGCATACCTACAAAACTACTTAAAATTGGAAGACGAGTTATTGTGCCGATATTAGTTCATATCATCAATTTGTGCATAGCAACGGGAACCTTTCCTCGGGTTTTCAAAATCTCGATCATAAAACCTATTCATAAGGCAGGGGCACGAGACTGTGTCAACAATTACCGCCCTATTTCCATTTTACCCTGCATATCGAAAGTTTTGGAAAAAGTAATGAATAAGCGCCTCCTTAAATTTCTAGATGACGAGAAAATTCTTTCAGATAACCAGTATGGCTTTAGAGCTGGGAAGTCGACGGCTGACGCTGTCTCAGATCTTACGGAGTATGTTGCCTCTCGCTTAGAAACAAAAGATAGATGTATAGGTGTTTTTCTGGATTTAGCCAAGGCTTTTGACACGGTTTCGGTGCAAATACTGCTGAGTAAGATGCAGAACATAGGTATTCGTGGGGTTGTTTTGGACCTTTTCACAAGCTACCTTTCTCAAAGAGCTCAGAAAGTCAAAATTGGTGATCACTACAGTGGCGAATTATGCACTAATTATGGGGTCCCACAAGGAAGTGTCTTAGGCCCTAGCCTCTTTTTAATATACATTAATGAGCTTTGTGACATTGAACTGTCAAATGCAAGAGTTTTCACTTTTGCAGATGACACAGCTATCATTTTTCATGCAAGGACTTGGGAGGAGGCTAGGGTTGAAACGGAAATTGGTCTGAAAAAAACTATAAATTGGCTAAACGCTAATTTCTTGACATTAAATGTGGAAAAAACTAAATATGTACCCTTCAGTATATCACTTGGTGACTCACCTAACCATGAAAGCTTAAGCATTAAAGCCCACAGTTGCCCTCTATTAACTGGCAGAAATAATGTTTGTAGCTGTTTAGAAATTGAAAGAACCAACACTATTAGGTACTTGGGTGTGCAAATGGACAGGACGCTTACCTGGAAACCGCATATACAAGCACTAACGGGTAAAATCCGCAAACTGATATACGTGTTCAAAGTCCTGCGTCATGTGGCTAACTCAAACCTGCTTAAAACAGTTTACTATGCCTTGGCGCAATCTATATTGACCTATTGTATAAGGGCTTGGGGAGGTGCAGGGAAAACCACTATCAAAAAACTAGAAATAGCTCAACGAGCAGTTCTGAAGGTTATGACGTTCAAACCTTTTCGACATCCAACAGGCTTATTATATTCCGAATGCAACGTTTTGACAGTGAGAGGTTTATTTGTCGTAGAAACTATCATGGCACAGCATAAAAAGCTATCGTTTGACCCTAAATTACTGCAGCGTCGCAGGAAACATAAAGTCTGTCAATCTATTAAGTTAAGAACAAGCTTTGCTGAAAAATTCCAGTTCTTTCTCGGACCTTTATTATATAATAGACTTAATTCAATTTTAAATATTTATTTCTTGAATGTTCACAATTGTAAAAAACAGGTTGTTAGCTGGCTGAAGGCACAGTCATATGATGGCATAGAGAATATATTTGCTATTGTTATTTAAATAATGTAAAAGAATGAAAGTGAAAAAAAAAAAAAAAAAAAAAAATTGATTAGGTTGGTAATATTTTTACAGTGTTAAGTTTATTTTTGTTTAGTATATATGTATTTTCTTTTTTTCTTTTTATAACGTCATAGATCACAATATGTACTTTGATGATTTTCATGAAGAAAGAGTCTAGCATTCGAGTTACAGGCTATGCCTAGTTTGAATGCTAGTACCTATCGTAATAATTGTACAAGAAATTAAATTAAACATACCTAATTGAACAATTCACAAAAGTTTATCCTTTGCTAACATGAAACGTTGTTCATAGTTTAAGTGGTCAAACCCTTCGCCATTAGCACAAAATATAATATTAATTTCGACAAAAGAAAAAACACAAGTTTGCGTCTGCAGTTAGCGTAAGGGTAATTAGCCCGTAAAGCAATGGACCTAAGGAGCGCTAATCTGGAGGCCATTAGGATGTATTTTTGTTACGCGCTCAGCTGCGATAACATTGTAACTGCGGCACTGGTACCTATTAAGTACCTTCACAGAACAATGATCCTTAGTTGCCTATAAATAAGAAAGTTGTTTGTAAGGATCAGTGTGGCAAAGATTGAGTGAGTGTTTGTTTTGTAGCCTACCTATCGTTAGCGTTTTTTTTTTTTTTTGGTGCTGCGGGTAAGGGTTTGTCTCGTCTTTTGTAGCACAGTTTTTATATTCATTTACCCTTCTTTAAGCATTGGTGACATAGTTTATAAGTGAATTTGTAATACCTATAGTTTATAAGTGATCTTGTTATGCCTTGTACTCCTATCGTTTTTGTTCAATAAATTCTATTCTATTCTATTCTATTCTATGCATTCATAACCCTCTTAAAATTGGAATCTTCAATTCAAGGTAGGTAAAGTGCCTGTTCACACTAGCAATTTTGTGGGCTTAAAAGTGCACCTTAACATCCACTCCCTTATTCATAAAATTACATTGAGCTAGCAATTGATGACCCTTTGGTGTAATAGTTAGGAAGTTAGCTACCACCCCAAAGGTCAGGGGTTTGATCTCCGAACAGTACAAACATGCGTGTGCATGAACATGTAAGTTTGTACTGGTATGGGTGTTTCTTAAGTATACTAAAGAAAAGGGAACTGGTGGCATAGTACAGTAGTAGTCTTTTTTTCGCTAGGTGGCGCTTGCCAAGTAAACACAGCCCTAATAGACGCTGCCTAATTTAATTCGGTTTAAACTTAATTTGATCTCACTTCTCATTTGTTTTTCATAAAAGTGACTTATAGTAAGACTGTGTCTCCCCTCCCGTGTTATCCTGAAAGAATTCGATCGGACTTGCAAGAAAACAAGTGATAATGTGCCAGTCTCTGACGAGCCGGTTCTCATCCATTTGAGTGTTTTTCGGTCAAGATAATGTGTAATCTCAGCGAATCTACCTGCTTAAGTGTGTTTTTGTTCAAAATCCTGCTAGTGTCTGCTAATCAGTGTTGAAAACTTAAAAAAATAACCTCGCATTGTGACTCATCACTATTACAATCGAAAATCGCTAGAGTACGGTCCCGCCATCTTGTGGTGTTTGCTAAAACCTTTTACTTATTGCAACCCCAGCACAGCTAGAGCCTTGCTTGTTCTGTCACATGTTACTAAGTGCTTCTTCTAACTACTGTTAGAGGGCGCTAATAATTTTTTATAACACTTCTGCCTACGTAAAACACGTGAAAATGGTGTGTGGCGCTTGTAACAAATCCACGAAAGGCAAAGCTAATGACGACGGTGTATCTACGATTTCGTGCACGAAATGTTCCTCTGTATATCACATTGCATGTCTGAAGTTGTCCCGCGACGACCACAAGGCGTTGAGGACAAAACATAATCAGTTCATTTGCCCAGCATGTAAACTAAAAGCTAAAAGCATAACCACCGACAACACTCCTATTAGGCCGAAACAACAGAAGCCCGAGCAAGTGCTGGCAGATGACTTCATGCTATCTACGCAACAACTAGCGAATATGGAGATTCCAGCCCAGGCTATGTCATCCTTTACCAAGGCTGTAGGTGAGCTAAAAACTTTATTTTTATCTATGAAAAGCGAAATGGTAGACTTCACTAAATCACTTAACTCCACCGGCGAGGAGATAGCTGACTTTCGTCAAGAATTATCAGAGATGAAAACACAATTGAGAGAGCTGGACAGATACAAAGCGGAAGTGGTTACCCTGCGTACCGAGGTGACAGAACTGCGACAAGAATTGGCCTCCAAGGAGCAGCGGCATTTTTTGAAGGACGTTGAAATCACCGGAATCACTGAAAACAAAACAGAAAACCTGCAACAAGTTGTTAAGGTAATATCCGCTACCCTAGGCGTAGAGCTAGATCCACGAGACGTCGACGAAGTTAGACGTGTAGGAGCCCGCAGCACAGAAGGTGCGCTCGAACGCCCCCGTCCAGTTATAGTTACCATGACACGCCGAGCCCCGCGCGACCAACTGCTGAGAGCCGCTCGCTCGCGCCGTGACCTCACGACCGACAAGCTAAACCTCCCTGGAAACTCGCGTCGCGTTTATCTAAATGAACACTTGACGAGAGAGAACAGAGTTCTTTTTAGCAAAGCTAGAAAGTTGGGAAGTGAACTCCGTTTTAAATACGTCTGGACGTCTAATGGCAACATTTTCATGCGGCGCTCTGAAACAAGTTCAGTACTTCACGTAACATCTGAAGGTGTCCTTGATAAGCTTGAGCTTCAGAATAGGCCTTCGGCTGGCCCTCAGGACGCCCAGAAGTGTTCCTAACGATTGCAACACAGTCACTCTTCTGCATCTCATCTTCCTTTTAGTGCCTCATTGTATTTTTTTGTTATTGCTAACTGGTTTTTTCATGTGCTTCTGTTTGACTACTCTACACATGTTCTATCGCACAATTTTAATACTATTATTACTAACGTTAATTTCCGAGGTTTTGTCTTTGGTGTTTAAGCCTTACTGTTGTTTATTTTTGAGTTATTGTTTTTTGTTTGTATGTTCAAGCTTTTTTAACTGCATGTTATTGAACAATTATTTTTACGTGCTACTAACTGATTTAGAGCGTCTTTCTGTTTGTATAGTACCTACATTTTTCAACTTAAGCTTAAGTTTTTGTTATAACAAGTACGCTGCAGAGCATCAATTAATACATACCGTTTCCTTACCACAAGCTAATTCATACTGCTTTCTAACTCATTTTAGGTTTTTTAACTCTTATCCTCGTTGGGCAAATCCTTTTAATAATTACGCGATCATAAATCTTCTTTTAGATGACTTTATTAATATAACATGGGTATCTTAGACCCAACTACTGCTATCGATTCAATTCCTGATATAAAATGTTTTGAAATAACTAATCCTGACTTATGTAATTCCATAATCTCGCCCTCTTATAACTTTAAGATATTAACTACTAACATAAGAAGTATCAATAAAAACCTAGATGCCTTTCTGGTTTGTCTACACAATTTAAACATTTCTTTTGACGTTCTCATACTCACAGAGTGCAGGTTAAGTGACTCCACTATCATTGAAGAAATACCGGGATACAATTCCTTCTCAACCGAACGCAACATAAACCAAAATGGTGGGGTCGTGGCTTACGTTAGCACTTCGTGGTCAGTCACGGTTAAAGAGCCTATTATTAATGAAGCATGTTGTCTGTTACTAACAATCGCTAACAAAATAACAATTCTAGGAATTTACAGATCCCCATCGTTTAGAAATTTAAATAACTTCCTCATGTCTCTGGATGATAATCTCAAAACTTTAAGAAACAGGCAGTGCATCATCGTAGCTGGCGACATCAACATCGATATTCTGGAACCGGAGTCTTCTGGGTACCTTTGCTTGAACGCAGAGCACGGGCTTGAGCCTGCCATCACAAAACCTACCCGGTCCAATGCATGCTTAGACCACATATTCCTAAAATCTAAAAATGCAGCTGTTGGAGTCGTTTGTGATACGGATATAACAGATCATAGGATTGCAGCAGTTGGCCTCACATTCAAAACAAAACTCCACAGGGATAGCACATTCAAGATCAAAACTACAATAGACTACATGGAAGTGTGCAGTGAGCTAGAAACAGTGGATTGGAACGCTATCACTTCGTGTTCTCACATTGATGATAGTGTAGAAGCGTTCATGAACATAGTTGGTAATGCCATAGACCATCACTCCAAAACGGTGAAGATTTCTAGGTCAAAGTACGCTATAAAGCCCTGGATGACACCGGGATTGCTAAGATGTTCTCGACATAAAGACAGACTACATGCTAAATTAAAACAAAACCCAAACGATGAAATTACCAAGATTTCTTACCGACGGTACCGAAATTTCTATGTGGACATAATCAGAAAAGCTAAGGTTGCTTACGAAAAGGAAGAATTAGAAAACAACAGTGGAGATTCCAAGCAACTCTGGAAAACAATTAAGAAAATTTGCTACACAAACACCAAAACCAGCCAGCCTACCGAATTGCTGTCTGCTGCAGATTCCCCTTCAACATCGTTAAATAAATGTAACTCTTTCTTTTCGACAGTTGGACGGAACTTAGCCGACCAGATATTGTCACAATTGAATGACTCAGAAAACGACTTGGCGTCCAAAGTTCGTTGCATGAATTCCCCCATTCATTCCTTTTTTATGGAACCAACAGATCAAGAGGAAGTTCTGAATATAATAGACCAACTTAAACCAGACAGTGCGCCCGGATTAGACGGTGTCCCCACAGCTCTAGTTAAGTTTGCTAGAAAGATTTTATGTCAACCGCTGGTATACCTGTTCAACCTCAGTTTAACTTCTGGTTGCTTTCCCAAATCTTGGAAGACTGCACTGGTGACCCCAATACATAAAAATGGGCCCAAGAATATACCGGGAAACTACAGACCGATCTCGCTGCTCAGCACATTTTCTAAAATGTTAGAGAAATTAGTCAATAATCGTCTGACCAAATTTGTTGAACAAAACGACTTACTATCACCTAGACAATTCGGCTTTAGGCGCCACAAGTCTACGGAGGATGCCGTAACTCTGCTGACTGAACTTGTGTCAGAGAACCTTGATAAGGGCCATAAGTGTGTCGGTGTATTCCTGGACTTGGCTAAGGCCTTCGACACTGTATCTTCTAAAATATTATACCGTAAGCTAGAGTGTATGGGTATAAGAGGTCTTGCACTCGACTGGTTTAGAAGCTATCTCTCCGACAGACAGCAGCTCACGAGAGTTGGTCAGCACAAAAGTGATCTCCTTCCGATTCGTTTTGGTGTCCCACAGGGAAGCATACTTGGTCCCACCCTCTTCCTCATTTATATGAACAATCTCCACGACCTGCTGTTACCAAATACTGAAATAATCTGTTACGCTGATGACACTGTTGTCCTCTTTAAAGGCAAAAACTGGGAAGACGCCCTTCGCGCAGCAGAATACGGCATGTCATCTATCTGTAATTGGCTGAAAAATAACCTACTTTCTCTAAATTTCTCAAAATCTAGCTTCATTTGTTTTCATAAAACCGCAGCTTCCGGTCCTACCCATGCAGATAAAGTTAAAATACACTCATGCAACCCAGCTTCAACCCAGAATTGCTCATGTGACTTCATTCGTCGGACTAATGTTATTAAATACCTGGGTGTCATGGTCGATGAACATCTTAACTTCAAACACCAAATTCAATGCCTGGCAAAAAGGATCAGAAAATTATCTGCTGTCTTCAGAAAATTAAGAGACTCTGCAAACAAACACTTACTGAGAATAATATACAAGGCTCTGTGTGAATCCGTTACTGGATACTGTATTTCAGTGTGGGGTGGTGCTGCCAAGACTACGCTCTTGATGGCAGAGCGTGCAAACAGATCGCTACTTAAGGTTATGCTCAGAAGGCCGTACCGACACCCTACTACTGACCTTTACAAAGAGGCCCAAGTTCTGTCAGTTCGCCAGCTCTTTGTCCTAAGAACTTGCCTAATTGCACACAAACGTCTGATCTGCTCCGTTAATTATAAAAATCTTTTAAAAAAACGAGTTTTTAGAATTCCTCTCCCCTCAGTAAACTCCCATTTTGCTAAAAGGTTTGGTGACTCAATTAGGGCTCGCGTTTATAACGCCGTTCTTAAGTTTTGCAACATAAAAAGCTGTTCAGTTTATAAAGCCAAATCAACCATAGGTAAGTGGTTACTGACCACGGATTATGAAAGTACGGAAAGTCTGGTTAATTGATGTTTTGCACCTTTAATTCGTTTAAGAAAGTCTTGTTCCTAAATTATTTAATATATCCTTTTACTTGTTTGTCTAGTTAGTTCTAGTTTTAAATTGTTATGTTTAACTAACTCACAACTGGTTGTCCAAGATACAGGCATAGCCTAGTTTGGTGACCTCTGTTTGAATGCCTTACATGACGCTCTGTTCAAATGCACTTATTCTTTACTTTCAAATGTTTATGTTTTATTGTGGTTTGTATTGTGCAATAAATGAATATTATTATTATTAGTACAATAAAACAAGTAGATCAACTTGGCCGCCGAGCGAGCGATAATTGCCTAAACATTCATGGCTGTCGCTTTTAATTTCTAGGCAGTGGCATGTGAGCACTGAAACACACAGGTGCGCGAGGACTTACGTACAGCACGGCCGCGAGTAGAGTATCGTTAGAATCATTAAAACCGTCAATGAGAGCGTGGCGCGACGCGTACGGACGGGATGGCTTGGCCGCGCTCTCAATCAAGCTGTGCTTGTATGAAGACGGCATTGTACTGTATACATGTATAGGCAATTATCGCTTATTCGGCGGCCAAGCTACCCTACTTGATTATTGTAGGTACTATGTTACAGCTATTAGTAAGCAACCCATGTTGTATCTGTTTTTTTAATCTAATACATTGGTAATAATGAAAACGAAAAAAAAAATACATTATTTGATTAAGTTTTGTGTAACCTGTGTTAGTACTAGTGAAAGTAAAAGTATAAATTGGGTGTTAATAAAAAGTCAAATGTCTTAAAAATAATTTTCTATTTACAACTATTCTTAATCACTATCATCCATGGCTAAAGCTTTTGCTTGTCGTTTCATTTCTTCTTCATCTTCTTCTTTATCCAATAGACCCTTTGATTTTAGGTATTCTCCATATTGCTTAGGAATACCCATGAAAGTCCGTATCTTAGCACGTAACTGTTTCCATGTTTCCTGATAATAATTCTTTTTGTCTTTTACCATAGCTTTGTAGTCATGCCCATATTTATCTAATAGGTATGTGATAAACTCTACTTGTCCTTTAGGTAACCTAAAATAGAATAAAATGACAATCAATTGAATGATAAGTAACCTAGTCAGAGTATCTTTGCATTTCCAATTTTCAGTTGATGCAGGATGCAGGTTGCTTCAAACAAGCCACTTAGGTTTTCTTTGCTAATGCATAGACCTGAACTTAGGTTTAGCAGTGAACATGTTACAGCTGCAAATGATTATTAAATTCAGCAATGCTAATCTTGTATCAATTGGTCACGAATAAAGTGTTCTTCAGCCTACAGTATTATACAATTTCATAATGTGAATGCAGTCCTATCACCACCAAGCAGCTATGTTGCAGCTTTAGGGCTTGACATTATCTAAGGTTTAGAAGTACCTACATCAATAAATTATTACAAATAAGAGAAGAAGATATTTAAACAATTATGATGTCAACAGTCTTTGAGTACTAAGCAGCCACTTCAATGAATTTGGTGAATAATTTTGCTGAGTGGACTGTACTAGAAACAGAATCAGCAATACTTACATAAACTTCCTTTCTCGTGGTGCAGTTGCTTCCTTCTGCAATTTCTGAACCACCTCGAACTTCGGGACAATTTTGATTTGTTCATCTTCACTTTCAGATTCACCTTCATTTGCTATCTTCTTCGCCCGTTTTAACTGTTCTTGTTTGAAACTAGGTATCTTTATAGCTTTGTTAGGATCATTGGCTAAACCCATTTCTTTGAGATTTCGTAAAGTAGACTTCTTATCATCCCATTCATCTTTGATTGCTTTGCTGAAATTAAACAGTTTACACTTTAACACCTTGGCTGCTGGCATGTTTTTTTTTTTTTAATCTCTGTGCGGCACGAACGCGCTCTGCGTGTGCGTCCGCACGGGCGGCTCGGCTTCTCTGGGACCGAGCCCAGAGTGCGGAGGCTCACGCCAAGCGTGGCGTACGTGTCTTGTACGGCTTCTCGAAGGCGTACAGTCAGCCAAAAATGTGGTCTACCACCCTACGGTTGAGATACGTTTGAACGCCAGGAAACAACAAGGTCAATTTTCCGTGGCAATAAGTTTGTGTCAGTGACTATTGCTCTCTTTGTCATATATGACATAACGTCATGCCAAGTGTCAAGTTTGAATTATAAGTAACAGATTGAAATTAATATTTTCATTGACGGAAATACTTGACAGTAGAATTGTCAGTGAGACTTTCTTTTTCAGTAGTAATAAGTTTCTCTTCAAAAAGATCGACATGGTTTTAGTTGAGCAAAATAGATTAAAGCATTTAATGAGGTTAATCCAAGTCACCCAATGACGTCAATTGTCAGGCATCTCAGATAACTGACAAACAGTCATAACATAGGTAAATTGTGTATTGTGTTTTAGAAAAGTCAACCTTAGCGATTGTTACATCTCGCAGAAACTTTGGTCAAAAGTGATAGACCACTTTCTTGGCTGACTGTACGTCTTGTACGCAACATAGTTATGATTGAAATGTGTGAATTAAGGGGTCAGGCTTCTCCCTTATCAAAATTTTGATAGATATTGTAGAACTTAAATGAAAACAACACAAGTACTGACTGTCTATTATTATAATAGGTCTATGATATTTGATTGTAAAAGCCAAGATTTCTATGTCAATGTTAATGAATGTAAGAACGATAAAATGCAGACATGCAGTCACAACTTCAAAATATCAAGTTCCGGATGTTTTACTAGTCTCCTTTTGTTTTCACTAATGCAGCAGCAGCCAAGGTGTTAAAATACGTGTTTCTGAAAGTTTAAGCCTCAGATGTAAACACACAATGTAGTTCACATAACCAAACAAAATGCTTACTTACCAAAGTATAGCCCCCGTGCTGCTTTGGTTTTTATTCATTCGTCTACGATTCAAATGATGAAGATATTTCTTCCTACGGTGCTGTTTCTTTACTTTCATCTTTATTAAAAACAAACACACGTGCACTAACTTTATTTCTGAAAGGAGACAACGAATGAACGAAATGAAATTGTTGAGCAAGCCTGTCAAATGTCAGTGGCAATGGACTTTTTTTTTTTCAAAATATTATGGCTTTGGCGACTGGGCCAATGGACTTGTGTTATGTCACTCCACTCAGCTGTCTTGTCAGGCGGCATTGGTGCGGTCCGAAATACGCCAAAACTTGGCCTCCACGCTTGAGACCATTCAGGGCCAGTTCCATTTAAAATTAGGGTCCTGAAAAGTGTTTTCTTTAGTGATGAACAAACTTTATTTTCGAATAAAGACTAAAATCTGTACATAGCCTACCAGGGTAAAAATGACCCAAACCCAACCGTGTCACAGTTTTCCACCCCCATCACGCCGCGGGTTAAAAAAACTTCAACTTATATGGTGCTTTGTTTGTTTCATGCGAAAAGTTATGTGTGTAAGCTGGCTTGAATCGCTGTTACTCGTACCTAAGGTTTCTCGCTTTTATAATGACATCCTGATGTCGCAAAGTATTCAGCCCATGTATTGAGAAAACATGGCGGAAGTCTAGTGGATCAAAATGACTTAAAAATTTAAGAAAAGAGGGTTGAATCGCCTCAAAGGAAGGTGGCCGGAATCTATAAAGTTAATCTGAAGCGGTCACCTCACAATAAATGGTTGAAACGCCCAACTCCGACGCCTCGCGCACTGTGCGGCAACGGAGCAGCGGTCAACGGATATAATAATATCCGAGCCCACACCGCCCAACCGGGCGAAGAGAATCATCACGATGAAGGACCTTTCCTCGTCCTTACGGCCAATTCCATAAAACCTCCAGCAGTTAGTGTGGGCCATTTCTGATAAACTCACTATTTATGAACCTAACATTACGTTGGCGTCGATTAAGCCTTGGAACGCAAGCGTAATCGTTGTTCTCATCCGCCTCAGCAGCAGCCTCAGAGCTTTTCATATTATCTAAGGCAGCAGCTCATCACGTCTCAGTCAGCCGCTACAAGCGCTGCTCAATTGTGAAGTTCACAAATATGTACCAAATTTAGTTATTTGTGGGAATTGTGGGCGCACTATGTGGGTTAACTAATTTATCTTACGCCTTCCGTGATGAATCACAACTATATCAGCAGGCTTCCTACCTCGACAGTAGTAGTCAACCGGTGCGCTGAAATACGGTAGCCTCTTTTAGTCGAGACGAGCGCAGGTTAATGTTCAAGCGCGCTACATCAGTTCAATCGTATTACGGACCGCAGCAACCAGCAACACTGCTGAATTTAAATGTCAATTCGGCTAAAGAACTAGTCTCCAAGCCATGAAACAAATAAAAAAAAGAAATGTCAAATATTCGTTTTTTAGGTTAGAATTGTCGTCTTCTCGTCGAGGGTGAAAATATTGAAACATTGGTGAATATTACTTCAATTAAAGTGACCTAGTTCGTACATCAAATAAAAATGCCTCAGACAGGTGCTACTCGTCACCAAAAGTTTCTAAAATCAGAAAAATCTAAAACAAAACTAAAGTCTAAAAAGAAGGACTTACCGAAAGGTACTAATGTGACAAAAACGAAATTCAAGGTGAAGAAAATTGTTATCAAAGAACAATTAAAAAAACATGGAGCAAGTTGCCCGCTGTCGGGAAAAAACTTAACACTAAAGGAACTCTTGTCGCGTTTAAACCATTTCAACAAGAAATCTAGAACAGATGCCTTGGAAGGATTGAAAGAGTTAGTTTCTACATACCCTGATGTACTCAACCAAAGCCTTGGACAGATAATATTGAATGTGACTCCACTTGTTTTGAATGTGGAGAAAGAGGTGAGTTCCTGCCACTTTTTTCATCAAACATGTCTAAGACTGCTGGCATTTGCATCTCCTTTCCTTCCACACGTTCTCAATGAGACATGGTATGTGGTGGATGTATATGAAAACTTCAGTTATTCCATTCTAACTTGATATTTGCACCAGCACAGCACAATGTTTTGATGTAATATAGGTCTTTGTTAGTGATACTTTGTTATTTCTGGTTTCCATAAAACTTTTAGAATTAGGGCCATGTATGAAATGTTGCCCTATTTTTCATACTTCATTGTTTGTTTAAAATTAACTAAATATTTTTTTTTTCAGGTGAGGCATGAATCATTCAAAGTACTGAATTTCATGTTATCTAATGTATCCTTCGAAAAGGTAGAACCTTTCTTTGATATTATGTCAACATATTTGAGAAGTGGGATGACTCATATAGATGGGAGGATACAGGAAGATTCACTGTTGTTTCTTGATCTTTTGCTTGTATGCACCCCAGAGAAAGTCGCACAAGACTTCCATAAGATATTGCCTAATTTCCTAGACATGATATCAAAACTGAGAGTGGACTCTAAACCTGGAAGAACCCTTACAGTTAATTTGGGCAGCCAAATTACTAGTGCAAAATGGAGAGTAAAAGTACTGCATCGGTTGAAAGATTACCTGAACAAATATGTTGAATTAAACCAAGTACATGAGAAAGATAAACCAGTTGTGAAGATTACCCAACAATTTGATGATACTAAACTGAATCATTATTCATTATTCAACCCAGTCTACACATCAGTCTCCCATGTGTCTTGTTTTTCAGCCAAAAACATGCAAGATGTCACACCATTGGATGAGGTGGAAAAATTTAAACAATATGTCACCACGCTTATGCCCTTACTGTTTGAAACTTGGCTTGAAGTGTGCCCGAAAACTAGTTCAGGAATGAATATCGAAACTGTAATCAATGAAGATGCTGCTTCACTCTTAAAACACACACTGGAAGTCATTTCTCTCTTATTTGACTTAGTACAATATCAACAGAAAAAAAATACAAGTTCAGACATTGAGCATACATTCTGCCAAAAATACAGACACACTTTTGGACAGCATTTTCTCAAATCGTTTCCTTATGTAACAAATGCAAGGATGAAACAAAAGAAATCAGATGAAGACGTCATCACAGATCCAAAGTTAGTTGATGAAAACTTAAAAATTTGTCATTTATTTGTGAAACTTAATCCAAATGTAAATCTGAAAGACCAGTCCAAGCAAATAACTTCTGTTTTGACCTACATAGAGAAGACATTTAGCCCTGCTGCCCAAGATCACACCAGCAAGGTCATTGTCAATGTAATGGATACAATATTTTCAACACAAAATAATTGGAATAAAGGTTCACCCCTCATGGATTCTGTATTTGAGAAAATAATCAAAGTATACTTTAGTGACAATCTCAGCAAAGTGTTCAAACAGCAGATCTTCTCTTTACTGTGTAAACTTGCATTAAACAACTGGCTATCACATTTTCACTCAAGTGATTCTTTTCAAATGTGGTTGAAAGATTTGCCAAATATCTTATTGGAAGAGTCTGTGACAATGCAGACAGTGAATATGCTTTATTTGTTTGCTATAAGAGACAATAAAACATTCAATAGCATAATAAGTCCGAATTTAGTGAAAATAATTCAGAACTTGCCAAAAATTCAAATATCTGATGCTAGCAATTCAAATGCGTATTATAAGTTATTTTCGCTATTGTACTGGATAAAGCCGTGGGACTATGAGTCCCTAAATCTATTGGAAGAGCAACTTACAGATGGCAATATTTATAAGAATGATCATGGGAAATACATTTTTGACACCCTAAGGTCGAGGGTTGGAGGTATTTTGTAATTTGTTTCAGTAGAAATAATAAATACGTTTATTATTAATAGTAATTTATTTTATAATCAGAACACATAATTAAAATAGTCGCCGAACATTGTATTACATAGGTACCTATAATTACAAACTGATAAAATATATACTATTATATTATTCAATAGGTAACTAACTTCTATTCAAATCAATCAGTACAAAATGCAGTCACATTCATTTCTTCGAAAAAGTACAACAGAAATGTTTTTATATGCATAATACTGTTGTCAGTAAGCTGTATAGCTTTTCTTATTAAATATGCATCCATCATATAACACCCTAAACAGAAAACAACATTATAGAAAAGGAACAAGGGTCATTTCGAGATTCTATCTATTCACATGTATCTCTTTTAATTACTGAATTGCGTACATTCAGATAGACTATTACAAATAATGATAACTCTCCATGTTGTTTGGTAACTCTATCACTAGGAATATTATACATGACTAACAATATTATATCACATTACAACATAGTTGATTAACAATAATTCATAATCGTGAAATAATATGTTATCCAATATTTAAACAATCAACATCTTACTAGGTTGCTATATTTATTGGAATAAAATAAAACCTAGTACCTATTATTTTGAATCAAATTTGTCTGCACTGTTTCAAGTATTTTATCTGTAGGATTTAAAGAAAAAGGAAGCTTTTGCAGTATCCAACAACATGCTTAGCACTTAAAATCTTTTAACACCAGAAGAGTATTCCAGTTTGACAAATCGATATGAAGCCTCAATGAAGCTGATTAATTAAATTACTATGGACTAGGTAGTTTTGCTAAAAACTATAGCTAATAAATAATTAAAATATAAATTTTACTAATTGTTGAGACATTCAATTTGGCAAATTTTGGCTAAAATGATAATTACTAATAGTAAAAGGGTAGCCGTTCGGGTTAGGATTTATAAAGTTTTTAGGGTTCCGTATACATAGGTATTTCCTTTTATTCGCAAATTATCAGTAACTGAAAGCTTAGCAAAATATTGGATCTAGAAGTAGGTAATTATCAAATACCGATGCCGACAAGATTGAGAAGAGGCAAGTACTCGTAATATGACTGTACCTCGATTGAGGCGGGAATGAGGTATTAAAGGTTTTTGTCTAGCACTGAAATTCACTACACATCACACCGCTGCTTATGGCCAAGACTACGGAACCCATAACGAACATCTCGAGATTCAGCATTATAACATAATTCTGTGCTACATTAGTATTTTTGAGAATTATGTTCTCATAAAAAAAACTTTGTGCATTTCATGCTCACAAAATATTTCAGGATTTGGTTTGAATTAGGTAACCATAGAGATCATTCCATACTTGTATATTAAAGTAAGCTGCGCGTTATTTACTTTTTATGATTATAAAACGATGTACAATAGGCCACAGGTCCAGTGTATACAATTTCGATAGTGCGTATCACCTTAAAATAATGCACTAAACGCCATTTTTCAACTTCTATGTTACATCTAAGGTGTGACCCACTGTGCATCTATAATTTGTCATAGTAAAACATCTGTCGTATCATATCCTAAAAAGTTCAAACTTGCTTTTAAGCAATAATTGTTTATCCTATATCGCTAAAAAACGTTCCCCGATAGCTGGCTAACAGTATGGGCATCTAGTAGGTACATGAAAACTAATTATTTGGACTACCTACGGTATTAGTGTAATGAGCATTGCAATAAACTGTAATTAGCTTATAGGTCTTAGGCAGGTAAGTCTTTTTAAAACACTTAAAAATATTTGATTGGATTGGAAGAACTTATAAACTTAATATCTTGCTTGCTCTCGCTTGTACTCAACATGCAACATTCTATGTTAAAAAAACCTATGAAATGTCTTTAATGTCAATATAGTTTTGTAAAGATCCCATAATCTAAGAAAGCGTGTATAATTATTAAAACTGGAAATCGGAGAGTAAGTAACTCAGAGGAAATTAAACTCCGGATTTTAAAAGCAGTTGCTAATAATTGATTGGACAAGAAATTGCTATTGTGTTTTCCTTTTATTTGACTTTTTTGCGCGGGGTAATGTAGCAGTGGCCGTCAGCATTGCCTGAAAATAAAAAATAATAATTGAAAACTAATATAAAAAAGCAGAAGCAAACCTACAGTTACTCAACACGAGATTGTACAGATCGACCCAAAAAATGAGGCGATAACTGCATTATAATCAGCCCACGCCCAGCATACAATTTCTTTAATCGAGCATTTATTATTGAACTTAAAACAATCGACAAGGTACAGAGGCGCCCACATCGACCTTTACAAAACCATTGCAAAATGGGTTAAGACCCATAAGCGTCAGCCGCATAAGGTGCCCCTATGTAAAGGTTGATGTGAGCGCCTCTGTACATGCCCTATTGCGCTGTCATAATATGCCATTTGTTGCTAAGCTTCACTTTACTGTGATGACTGTGAGATGTCGGTCTGTACATATCTATGTTATAATAATATGGTTTAAACAGACAGTAATAATAATAACATACATTTCATCAGTTCCAATACACACTACGATAAACATAAAACAACTACGGTCATTAGTATTTATAAATTAAAAATTAATACACACTATAATAATATTATGTATAATGTCATTATTAATAATGAATAACACATAAATAAACTACAGAAAAACAAAAAAAAAACGGCGGGTTGCAAAGAGTTAGTTTGGAAAAACGAAGCCTCCATATTATCGAGTTAAGTTGAATATGCGAAGTTCTGAACTCAGTAAAATGATGACATGCAAACATTGAAAATCACAACTCTATTGAAAGTACTCTACATACTGTTCTGCTCTACTCCTGTTGTTTGGCCTAAATGGACTGGGGACATTAGGAAGGCTTCTTAAACATCGGTACTTTTTGATGTAGTCGGTATTTCATCATGCAAAGATACAAATTTATATTCAGGGTGACTTTCAATCTTTGCATCGATGAGTTTCTGCAAAGCGTCGCTTTTTTCTATTATATTATGAGATATTTCGTCGTCGATATCACATGCATCTTTGAAACTATTTAGGTCGTCAGAGATATCTACTGGAAGAACGTTGCCAGTGGCATTATTTACATCAAGTTCAAAGCAACTTTCAAAATCGTCTGGCTCTTTTTCCATTGTCGATGACCTACTGTGTTCGTCAACGGACATAGGAATACCATCAGCCTTCGATTTGTCATCTTTATGCCAAAATGCAAGTTTATTGGGCAACTGCAGCAATTTACTTATTCCAGAAGGATTGTTTTTCGGAATACGATTTGGTGATTTAGACTTGTGGCGTCTCTTCTTCTCAGCTATAGGGTTTACAACGTGGAGTCCTGTTTTTACAACACCAGTTTCTTTTAGTGTAATGTTAGGCATCGTGTTCACGATATCATTCAGACTTTCCAGTGAGGTAGTACAAACTGCGCTATCTAATGACTTACTCTCATGCTCTAGCATTTCTTTTGTAATTTCTGATTTAGGTGGTGGTGGCGCCTTTCCTTTTCCATACTTCCCTTTAGGCGACTTTCTTTTAGCTTTAGGAGAATCCTCAGGTGTTCCATATGATGCTTCGTCATCGCTCTCAGCAGAGTCGTGATCGTTAATAGAAGTGTCTAAACTAGCAGTTTCTAACTGGTCGTTTGTTTCACTAGCAGTCTTTAGGGCAGTTTTAATATCATCTGTTACAAAATTATCAGTTTCTTTTATAATATCTGTCTCATGAATGTTAACGTCTGGTATACATGGTGGTTCTTGGTTAGAAACATTTGTTTCGTTATTATTATTATCATTACTTTCATCCTGAGTATCTAAGGCAGTTTCGAAATTATCTTTTTCTAAAATGTTTGTTTGTGATATGTTAGCATAAGGTTCCTTAATTTGATCTTCTTTTTCTACACACATATTTTGGAACTCTTCTTGTGCTGCAGTCTCTGTTTGGTCCCCGTGATCTGTGTTATCATTAGTTTCTTTATTAGGTTTAAAATTAGGAGGATCATTACCTAACACTTGAAGGATTTTAATTTGATCTCCGACATATTGATATAAGAAAGGGGGATCGGTGCGGGACATGAATATCGGAGCCGGAGATGGAAGATTAACAAGAGGGGGCATATTCGCATATTCAAAAGTATCGTCGTCGTGGAGCTCCTCGATGATTACTTCACTTTCCTTTAAATAAAAAGTTCTTAAGTCTACATCAAAAATAAAAAACGAATCGATTCGTATACTACTAATAAATGCAATAACAGACTAAAATACATCTAAGTAATTATAGTTATAACTCTACACGCAGTACCTTAAATAAGTTGCAAAAACTCAAAATAAAACTACCAAAAAGCATCTATGAAAGAAATACATGCTAAGTAAATATTATCTTATCTCCAACACCAATATTTATGAAATAACATTACATGTAGCAATCATATTTTCTTGATAAATGTCTTAATGATATAAATTAGAAGCCAAAGCTAATTTTTTTATAATTCTAACAATCGATATAATTTTAGATGGAGCAGCCTTCGACACACATCAGTGTCTCAGGCGCAACTACTATCAATTGTACATACTTTTGGTATCTATTCTTATGTACCTATATCTCTGAACAGTTAATGTCTTACTTATAATGCTTTTAGCCAATTTTTAAACCTGTTTACAACCATTCCAGCACCATTCCTACCCTGATATAATCGTTTAATTCCACAGACCATTCCCTATTTTACGAATAACCCTAACATACCGTTAACTGAAGTGGCTGCGCAGTTTATAGACTGGGTTGACCAACAAATCAACCCTTTCCTTATAATCTTATCAATTATATTTTTAATTTTCCTCCAAGGAATCAAGCGTGACAGTGTCTTATGCCTCTGCTGGTGCAAGCCACTGGTTAAACGCCTAACAAATACAATTTGATATACTATGACTTATGGCGCTAACCATTAATTATTTAAAACAGTTATACGTTATATGTATCTGTCTATTTAATAACACATAAATAAGCTTAGTACACTTTTTTTCATAGACATTACGTTATCCTTTATAGATCATTTGATAACATAAAATTTGATATTCATAAGTAAAATTGTTTCAAATGAGTTGTTCTCTTTTGAAGGCGCTATATACAGTCCACCAAACTGATTTATGACCAACTTAGCCGATAGTTCCTTTGAAACCTTAGGTTCACGAATTTCTCTATCTATAATATGCATAATGCACCTATTACGTTTTAAATATGAACTAAAAATCGTCTTCACGAGTCAGAGATCTATCCAATGTTACTCTTAGTTACAGTTATTACTGCTCTAGAATTTTTTTTCATAATTTGAATTTTCATTGTAATATTATAAAAGTTCCAACTCTTCAGCTTAATAACAGCAGAAAAAGAATTAAAATTTCAAAAAATATTATGAGTTTGTTTTGTAGTATTTGAATGACTGTTAAGATGATTTTAAAGTTGGTTATCATGAATCAATTTGATCGATTGTACTCCAAAAGGAATAGAGTTTATAACGTTCATTTTCTAATGTTAGATCTCTAATCATGAGCACAAATTGAGTAAAATGTATAGTACATTGTGATCTACAAATCCAGTTCAAATAAATGTATACGAGTACTTTAATTATAGTTAGAGGTACACGATACAAAGAATTTAAAATCATTATCATTATTGTACGAGGTAGTTTGAACATTGTTGTTCTTATATCCTTTAAAATTGATTAACATGGATAACGAATCGATATAGAATTCTAACATTAGAAAATATGTTTTCGCACTCTGGGCAATAGTAAACGGATAAGACATTAGCAACTTGGTGTTAGTTTATTCCAATTCTGCAAAGAGTGCTTAGAAGGATACTAACCTAATTCGATAACCGAATCGTCAAAATATGGCAATAACCTATTGCACATTTTACTTTCAGTCAGATCAGATAAAACATGACATAATCGAAATTACTAATTAAAGTAAAAAGCAATTTTTATGTAAATTTCTCTGAAAGCATGAATACGGTGCCTACCTACACACACGTCAATGAACGAGCATTCATGCCGTTCCGTAAAATGTTCTCAACGGACTGAAAGTGACAGGTATACAGGTTGTTTATTGTTTGTCTCCCTCAAATACAAGAGCCTTACGTGTTAATCATGCCATATAGGCAGATAATAATTGATTCACAAGCAATAGGTGCTTGTTGTTTTTATGAATCTACAAAATACAGCACTTACTGTAATGTTAACCGTCCCAGATGAATAGAAAATAATAAATAATTTATTTGCCATTTGCGATTGCTCAGATTGCGCGTTATTCAGACTGCTATTTGTTGTATTTTTGGTACCCCCAAAATACAGGTCTCAAGCACGCGCTCACGCTTATGCTGTCTCGTAAAATGTCAGTAGAACTAAAAGGGATAGCTATACTCCTGAGGGATGCTCAACGTTGATTTACGTTTTTGTAATGTAAACCGTCCCAGATAAACAGTTATTATTTTATTTACGCTTCTTTTTTTGTACCCTCAAATAGTACATTGTTATCCTAGGGGTGAAAGTTTCTTATTTAGTCCCGAGACGGGGTTTGGCGCCCCGAACGAAGTGAGGGCGCCAATAGTTCGAGGGACTAAATAAGTCTTTCACCCGAGGTAAACACTGTGCTTTTCATTACAAATACGAGGAAAGTAAAGATAAAAACATGAATTAGCTTAAGAAAAAATGAGGAAAATAAATGAAGATCGAATTGCCACTTTCCCGCCTATTTTGTTTGTTTTTTTTTCTGTGGCCGGCCCGCTATTCAGCCATTATTTTTTATTTTCATCATTAGAAAAATGGTAAATATTTTATTCAAAGCTAAGTTATTTTAAAGAAATTGTTGAAACTAAATTATAATAAAGTTATTTAAAACATATATATTCTCTGATCAATACTTAACTTTAAGTTATTTCAAATTTTACATCGTGGCTGTATAGAAAGTTGGAACATGGTTCAATAGATATGTGAAAAAGAACTAGTTTTTTAAAAAATAATTTGACACCTGTCAGTTGAAAGTGATTCTCCCTAGGGATGAAAAGTGTTACTTTCAGCCCGCTTCTCAGGTCAGTAATGACCTACTTTCAGAGTATGAGTAATGAAAAAGTATAAATTGTCCCAGATAAACAGATACGAATGAATTAGCCAGTTACGATAGCTCAGAGTGCGCGTATATCAGACAAGTTACCAGACCTCGGCAGCCTGCGGCCTCTTGATGGTGGTGACGGTTGTGCGCGTGGTCCGTGCGCGTGCGCGTGCGGCGGCGCCGAGCGACGCCGTGCGCGTTAGAGACGCGGAATTGTCCGCGCTCGAGTAGCCGGAGCTGATGTCCTCGCTGGACTTTATGTGGCTGTGGGACAACGAATGTTCATTAATCTATTTACCCTCTTCAACCCCAACAACTGAAGCATCGTTGCAAAATTGGTCAACGATTGTCACTTGCTTGACTTCCAAATGTCGGCAGCAATAAAAAATATGGAGACAAAACTGTGCTGTTGGGCTCTGTGAGTTAGTGGTTATTCTTATATGCATGTTTGGGCATAGTACAAAAGGCGGTCTTAATGCTGAAAGCATTCCCTACCAGAAATCCAATGAAACTAGACTAGATTTAAAAGAGTGCTCGACGTGGCTGGTCGAGGGAATTCGAAGGGAGATTCCATTTTGTCATTCTGTAAATTTGTTAACTACGGTACTTAGCGCAGCGACTGTGATCGTGGGAAGGACACGAACTAAAAGCCACATGAGATTGTATAAACTGATTATTTCCGAATGAGGGAGAATACCGCATCAAGGTGAGGCGAATAGTCGATTGAACTTAGCGTGCTCGCAAGGTGTCATGGTGTCTGGAAGAGAGACGCTTTTAGCGACAAGGCCGCCTACATTGTGCTGTTATATCTCTGTAAGCATTTTTATGTAATTGTTTTCTTTGTGCAATAAAGTATATCTTATCTTATCAAGTTCAAGAATGATGTTTACAAGAATCGTAATACTGACCTGAAGTCTGGCTCGTCAGTCCTGGACCGCGCAGTCCGGACGTCCACGTCAACCTCTGGGAAGTACATCGGGGAGCGGCTGTTCGATTCCGAAGCGCTCCGGCGGGTATTGTATCCGGGGCTGGAAATAACAAATGAAAAATTAACATAACCGATTCGGTGTGATGTTACGAAATTAGTAAACCAGAGGTCGCGGGTTCGATCCGCGCATAGAACAATATGTTTGTGCTTTTTTTCGGCAATCATGTTGGGTGCTGCTACCATATCCGCTATCTCCCGGTTCAAACCCTTCATTCACTGGCCATTACAAAGAAATACAAATATTACAGATAAAAAAGCAAATCTTTAACTACCTACCTCAGGTGCCCATGGCGCAGTGGCAACAGTGGGAGCTGAGAAAACTTGTACTTGGTAGAAGTTTTCTCGAGCGAACGCAGCGAGGAAGTAAACACGGACTTGTATGGCATAGTGGTTGCGGCCTCTGGTGGCGGGAAGACGTAACGGTCTTTATATATCCGCGTTTGGTCCAGAAAACCCGTACTTGGTACTGTGGTGCCGAGCAGTGGGACTTTTCTTGTCTCTAGGACTACTGCTGCAGAGCTGCTAACAGCTTTACCGGAATGCAGCGAGAGCGCAGAGGGCTGTCAACCCAAATATTTAAAGTAACGTGCCTAAGGGCGCCTCAGAGGGTCCCCCTCTTACTTACGTACTTGACTCGACTTAGGGCGTTACTTGGAGAGGGCAATCTGACATTATACTCGTAATCATGTTTGAGAAGAAAAGCAAACCAGCACATGCTGGTAGCTTGTGCTGGAGTATAGGCTATTGTTTGTTCTATTGTCGTTCTCAGTTACCTCTTCCCTCCCCGTCGAATGAGTCTGGGCTCAGCCAACACGTCGTCAGCTTCATCGCCGCCCCGCTCTTCGCGCGGCTCGCACTCGGTCAGATCGGACAGGCTGTAACTCTTGCGTATTTGCTGGACTAGACCTCCGCCTCCCTAACAGATATACACATTTTACTGACTAATTACATCATCTTTAACTATTTGGGTAATAATGTGTAAAGCGAAAGATGGTGATATTATGTTTTTGGCTATTAAGAACATTATTTGAGAGCTTGATAGATAACTTGTGATTAGAATAGTGGGCAAAACATGCCATTTGTTTTTTTTTTGTATTACTTTATTTACAGATTTTATGCAAGGAATTAACTATTATGTACCATTCGAAGATTTTTATCTTTATTATAATAGTGCAAGATTTTAAATAGTGAATATTAAAGAGGTTAAATAAATTATTGTCAGTTAACTGTAAATTAGAATATAAAAATACTTACGTAATCCTGCTGAACATTTCTGGGCCTATTTCAAGCTTTTGATTGTGAAGCAAGCGCATGCGGTAATAATATTGATATAATATTCAGTTTATATTTATAAAAAAAACATTTAAGCATTGACTTGCTAAACGGAGCTTTTTAACAAAAATAAAATGTACACGTTATATTCACTGTTTATTTTAAAGTTATCAAATTTTAAAACTAAATCAGTCACACATTTCTAAATCTATCGTACAGTCAGAAACACAAGTCGCTGAACATTTAAGTACTGTATACAGTAGCAGCTGGTTTGACAGGCCCTTGATAATTTCTAAGACAACTTGTCTTTTCCTTAGTCAATGAGACGTAGTACCTACTTAAGTGTTCAGCTGCTTATGCTCAAAGGTCAGTAGACCGTACGCTCATACATTAACGGTGTCTCAGGTTACATGCAACACAGACGGTGTACTATAATAACAGTTTATGACGTCATGCAATGTAGAAAAATATACAAGAAAGTTTGGCGGTGAGATTGTGCGAATTCAGGAACAAAATAACATTAAATAATATGGTTAAAATTATCTAACAGTCAACGCTTTTGACCATACCAGGCTATGTTGGAAGTGCTTGAGTTAACAGTTAGTTGTGTGTATTTCTTCTTACCACCAATAACATCATAAGCGGAAGTACCGTTGAAAATATTAACCATAATATAAAAACGGATATCTGCGAAATTTAGCCTCAAAATAGCTAGTCTCCAGGACTTGATATCTGGTTTACGGTGACATAAAACTTGTTTAATAAAATAACAAAACTATGAAATCTTCTATAAAAATACATTTCTAAAATGATCTATATGAGATCATCGTATTAAAGTGCTAAATATTGTTTAATACGTTACAATTACAACCAACAAATTTTATATTAGTGGCCGTTTCATTTAACCAGGTAAAAGTTATATTTAAATAATGTAAAATTAAATATTTACCTATTTAGGATGGGACAAAGGGTACGAACAAAAAATGTTTCCCACATAAATGTTTTGGCTATAGTATAGGTAGTCTGGGGCATTCTTGATAACAAACTCCTCTTTGAGATATCCTAGCTTTATACTTTATTTGGGGCTAGACGGTGTGTGCAATAATGTCCAATGACATTATTTTATCCTCTTCACATTTCTTCCAAATAACTTTTACCCATCATTTGAAAAATCAGCCACGAGTTAAATTATTATGCTATAGAGAGATTAACCTAAACATTGTCTAAAAGTTATTTAGGAATCACAGTTGCGTTTCGTTCGGCCTGCCGACCTGTCGACGATCAATCGACCTTCAGTTCGTTTGTTTTCTCGGCCGCAGCCTGGCTCCTCGTTCTGCGACCCCTCGACTTGCTGCGAGGTCTCTTCTCCTTCTCTTTGACAACTTTACGTTTCCGAGCGACATTGCCTCGACTGCGAGCGGCGCCGATTAGCGGTTCGTAATCGGGATCATTCGCGTCCCCCTCACCGAGATAATCCTGATTAACATCATCATTGTCCAGTTCGACAATCTCAACGATCCCTGGCAAGTTATCATCGGAGCGCTGGAACTCTAAATCTTCATACGCATCTTGGTATCCATCAGTGACGTCACGACTTCTTATTGCATTACTGGGCCTGGCGTTATCTTGATCGGGACTCGGCAGATTGAAGTTCTGCATGAAGCAGCGACGGAAAGGACATTTAGGAACGATAGGTAGGAATTGGGAGAAATTAAAAAAGCGTGTTAATAAAATTAAAAAGAAATTAAATTAAGCGGCAATGGTGTATAAAACTGTGTTGTGAGGGTAAAACAAGGATGATGTGGTCATGCTTGATGACGAACTGTGGTATACTGTGGATATCCGTGGAAGCCAATTGAACGTAGTTGAAGCTGTGCGCCTTTTAGCACCACACGCGTAAGCGAATGTTTGCAATTTTTGACGCATGTGTTATTTACAAAACGACGTGTTCTATGATCAAGCATGCCACACCATTGTCTAACTTTTAAAACCACTAAAACGGTAAAAAACAACATTGACTCTATTGAACGTTACTGTACTCTTGAATTGTTCTGTTACGGGTTAAAGTTCACCGGGACCTTTGAATTCGTTTATTTATTAGTGCATCCATACAGCAGGTACTTTTTGTGGATAAACGTTATGTTTATGATAAAATTGTATGCATTAGAATAATACAAAAAAGGATCACTTGACCATTTTAGTATGTGTCTACACCCAGCGGGATCCCCTATCTGGGTGACTTATGAGTGATACAGAGAATTAGATCTGAATATGTTCTACTGAATTATGCTGAAAACAGAATTTGTTCCGTAAAATAAACGAAAATATTCGCTTCTTTAACCGACCTCCAGCCAGCGGGATATTATCTTAAACTACGTCTGATGAACTGTAAATTGATATCAACTTTTGGATCTATATTCATTCTGTTTATTTGAAGAAAAATCAGTCTCCTAAAGTCCGTAATTCGGTCACAATCAAGCTGCAAAGAAACCTCCATTCAGCGGACTATTTCTTCTAAGGATGTTATTATTGCAGCTTTTACGATAAGATAGATAGATAGATATTGTTTATTGTACAAAAACATTTCATTTCAAGCAAATAACACAACACTAATGAGAAAAATGTACAATTTAGGCGGTCTTATCGCTAGAGAGCGATCTCTTCCAGACAACCTAATACAATTTAAACTATTTTCGGCTCATTTTACTTAAATTCCCTATTTGTTCATCTTGCATCATCATTTCTGAGCTGTAATAAGTTTAAATTGTATTAATTTATCGTAAAAGCTGCAATAATAACATCCTTAGAAGAAATAGTCCGCTGAATGGAGGTTTCTTTGCCGCTTGATTGTGACCGAATTACGGACTTTAGGAGACTGATTTTTCTTTAAATAAACAGAATGAATACAGATCTAAAACTAGATATCAATTTACAGTTCATCAGACGTAGTTTAAGAAAATATCCCGCTGGCTGGAGGTCGGTTAAAGAAGCGAATATTTCCGTTTAGTTTACAGAACAAATTCTGTTTTCAGCATAATTCAGTAGAACATATTCAGATCTAATTCTCTGTATCACTCATAAGTCTCCCAGATAGGGGATCCCGCTGGGTGTAGACACGTCATTTTAGTACCCAACTACGTACGCAATTACGCATATAGGTCTTTTGACTTTATAGGGACCTAAAGACCAGAACTTTGATAGGAATGCAGCGATTATTACGACTACTACACCGTTTGCTGTTTTTAAGCCGCGCTCAAAACCTTAAAACAGAATCAACGATCATTTCGATCTGGCTAAAGCAACTTTTCTGTTGTAACACTTGTAACTGTGAAATGGATGCACCATAACCCAAACACGATCTTTATTCCAATTAATTGCTAATAGGGAAACCTCGAACGTCTTCCATTAATTAGTCCATTAAGAATGCAATTCAAAATTTGGCAGTGAATATTTATTTTCATTGCACAGTCTAAAAAATTTTCTTTGGAACAGGCTGTCATGGGCAATGAACATGATACTAACGCCGCTTCAAAATAATAGGGACTCACGTAACCGTTTCCCAAGAGGTTTTGTAAACTACTTTCCTTAGTATTCAAAGCACCCAACACTAGGAGCGCATTATACATAGTTAAAGGAAATCCAAGCGTCATCACTACAGGATGTAAAGGCGGCTTCCTAAGTTTAATAAAAATCTCTGTGCATAAAAATGCTCTATTTCTCTTCAGCACTACTAATAATACGCCTACGCACTGTTCAGTATGTATAACTTTCAATCAATTGTATATAGATCCTATTTAGGTCTGAATATGAACGGTTACTACGTTAAACAAGCATGCAGCTGTGAGAAGGAGGCACGTACCTTGATGGCAGTCTGCATGATCACAGTGGTGGCGTAGTTAACGCCTTTGGTGCCCAGGTTGAGCACTGTGTGGTAACCCTGGTCTTTGGCTTTTGCTATGTACTCATCTATTTCCTGGAAACGAGAGGAAATGGTGATACATTACAATCCAGTAAGCTGAAAACGTGCTGGTCAATTAAATGATAATATGTACTATCATATGAGCAGTGAGGAAAAACACTGAGGATTCCTTATTCTTGGGCAAAATCTCATCATAGGAAATAAGGATTTGGTACATTCAAAAACCTTTAAAATAAGGTAGCAGCAGGTATCATCAACATCTTCATCCATAGGAGGTTCACAGATGAACATAGCCTACCCTAATGCCCCCATACATTTCCAGAGCAATCAGTACGTCAAAGATAGTATTTGCGTTTTATTTCGGCTTTTTACTTAGGGTTGAAATACGTTTGACTCACACGTTCAGATTGGGGTCAGCCGTGATGCCCAACGCTATGACTGTACCACCTCATTTGGATTTGGTACATTTAGAATTTTGCATGTAAATTGTTGGTCATCTTACCTGTTCCCTCCTGCACAGCGCCGGGTGGACGAACTTCCTGTACAATATGGAAGATCCCTTCGTGGCCGGCGACAGCAGCCACAGCACCAGCACGATCTTCACCTCGTAGTAGAACGGGAACCATGACAGGAACACGTCTGTGAAGGTCTCCGTGCAGGTGAACAGCGCGAACACTATCCAGTACATCATCCATTTTACCTGTAAATGTGAACGGGAAGAGTTTAGAACAGTTCAGTGGTTTTATGAGAACACAGTACAATTATGTTTCTGTTATTTTTAGCATTCCAATAAAGTACCTATCTTTAAGACGTAGGTGCGATTCCCACCTAAGGCCAAGACCAAAATGTATTTTTCCGGTTTTCGGGACAGTAAAATTAGTGTAGTGGCAAGGTAGTGGTCGTTATGTCTTTGAATGAATTAAGGATTTTTATTTTGTCATCCATCATAGGCACATAATTAATTATAGTGTTAGAAACAGCACCGTTTAACTCGTACACTTTTGTTTATTTACATCTACGAGTATTTCATATTTAATAAACGGATGCTAGAAACAGCTAGAAACCTAAATGGTCAAGCGGGCACATGGCGATTTAAGTGGTGAAAAACAGGAAAACAGTCTGTATCATAAGTGATAGTGATACTGCCTAAGGGCAGTAATGATAATAATATTGTATTTTCGAAAAAGTCAGCTATCGATCCCCTAGGCCGCTTTCTCATGTGCTGTGTAGAGTTTTGAATTTATTGCTTAAGCTAAAGTATCAACAAAATGATATATGTAGATAGGTAAGTGACCACATAACTGAGCTAAATATAAGTAAATAATGTTGCAACGATGATTATTATTTAAAGTATAATTAGCAACGTAACACAATAACGCATAACAGGTAAAACGTATATTTAGTTTTAAAACAATAACACGAGAACAAAGCAAAAGCTTTGGCGATTTTACAAAGGAACAACATATCGGATTAGATTTAACGAGAGATTAATTACGCTAAAGTAACAAATCATAGGCAGTCTGGAAACAAGGTAAAGGACACAAGAACTGAAGCGTTTCGAACATTTTAAGTGGTGTATAAGCACGCAGCCGTGACAAGGCAACTGGACTATGTCGGTCCACTCAACGTCTAAGTCGTGTTTCATAAAAGACCATGTATCATGTTTCGTAAGAGAATTATCCATTCAAGGCACTTATTAAGTATGAAAATAGAAAAAAAAATATGGAGTCGGAAGCTACAAGTCTAATCTAAACTTTTCAGCCAAGAGCTGAAAAGCTTATGCATGTGTTTTCAGAATTAGGTAAAAAAATGTTATGCTTTGTTAATATTACATACGTGCTAGTGCTAATTCAGAAGTTTTTACTTACGTATTCTTTCAAGTTCTTCGTCCGAACGGCTTTATATGACGCATAAGCCGGGTAGAGGGTCCCGAATACCAATCTGCAAAGTGGATACACGACCAGGTAAGAGATCATTGTCGGGGCAAACAGTCCGATCACAACGGCCAGCACACCAAAGTTTGCAAAAGAGACACTAGGTATGCATCTGCTCAGGCCAACTCCGAGGTTCACGGCGATACGAGCCCAGACTCGACCTCTCGATGAGTCGAGAGGGAAGTCGTCGAAATCGTGGCCTTCATCGATGTTTGGATCGTACTTGACGGGTTCACGGCTGCTTTCGAAAGCGTCTGTGTCAACGCGGGCGCTTTCAGCCTCGATCTGGTTGACAATGAGTCGGACGCTGGTCAAGCCGAGACTCAGCGTCGGCAGTTGGTGCCTGTCGTCACGGTAACGCGCGCGACCTGCCTCCATGGATACCAAACAACGACATTGCCTGCCTACCACATAAGTGCACTAGATGTTATGCTAATAATGCCTGTCCGAGTGCACTGATTGATATTGCCTGAAATAGATGCGCACACGCTTGACGTACTCTCAAGACTGAGTTAACAACCTATACACATAACGTGATAAAAGCTGCAGTAGAATCAATAACCAAGCATCGTTTGTGTAGCGGTACAAAGGCAAGTAGATATTTGTTTTACACAAACGCTTCTTATTTTCAACCTTTCTAATTCGTCATAATAACGCCGTTTAAGTTGATTGTTGTCCACTGCAATGTCTACTTTGCGCTTTGTATTTACTCAAGTTATTTTCGTTAGTGAGTCAATCCTAATTACGATAGATTAGGGACGTATTTTTTGGTTGTGTGTAACATCTGGTAATGACAGTAATAAAAGGTAAGCAGCCAGCTTATTGTACAACCATATTTGGAAATACGACTGAGCACGGCGGGTCATTTCGGTACACTTATTTACTGAAATATACATTGTTTACTTTGTCTACTTTATCCTACAATATGTTCACGCTCCGGTAATGTGCAGAGTGCATGACAATTTAACGAGTTATCACTAAATACCTGGGGAGCGTTTTTAAAATGAACATAATATTGCAGCGCGGTTCAAAATTTTCTAGGCTTTTATGAATTTTAAGTCAAAGCAACTAAGGATCTTACGGTACCTTTCGAGTAATTTATAAAAGACGGCCTTTTAGCTAGCAAAGCGAGCAGGGGTGCAACGCGAATGATGAATAATAAATGGCAGACGGTGGCATCGTACAATTACCAATTTAAAATAGTCTACAGCTCCCTGTCGCCAATTGAGCTGACTGCGAACATGTTGTCTGCCTGGACTCTCGTTACACTGGACGTCTTTATAAATAAACGAGACAATTACGAGCCAAGTGCACAATGACACTCGTGTCAGTATCTGCGTTTAGTTAAACACAATCAACATTGTATTGGCAATTGCAAACATTGATAGATTTACATTTATAGCGCATTCGTAAATTGTTCTCAGTTGGAACTATTGGAAGACTTCCAGCAATTTCTTTCAGTTGTTTGAGTTAATCATGTTTTGGTAACGTTTGCCGGATATGTACTTAACAATGTTGAACAAGTACGTTACAAGTAATTAGATCTGTAATTAACTTTTAGTTACTATTACCGTAAATATCAATAGATCAAATACGTAAGAATGCGGATAAAATATAATTTATATTAAGTGCAAAAGGTCACAGCAAAAAATGAGTGCATAAAGTCGCAAAACCATTGTACTACGAAACAATAAGTCGACACTTATCAAGCTTCGAAGATAATGTTAATTTACTTTATCAATTTCGTCACACATAATATCTCCTTCAGAATTATGAAACGAGCATCTTAATCAACTCTATCCAATTTCCATTCTATAAATAAGTCGGGACACAGGAGTCAGAAGGCCACACAAATTGGTACATCGGAACTTCCTTTTCGGCTCCTTCCTGCGTCCAGCCAGCGAACTGAGTCAAAAATCAATAGAAATAAAAACATAAAAGAGTCGCATTTAATTTCTTGAAATCAAATCTTTGGGCTCACATTCGCCCGGAAGGTTTTGGAAGATAAACCTTCCACTGTGAATAATCTGAATAGTCAAAAGGTAATTAATTGTAAAGACCAAACCAACACCATAAAAAAAAAGATTTTTGTTTCATTAAAATAAATAGGTATCTACCTTGCATGAGCCAAAGAAAGAACGTAAACTTGGGCAGTATTACTCATTGAATTTATTATTAGTTTAATAATTTCATTTATGATATCATGTGGAACGCAGTAAAATCGGAGAATTGGGCACACACGCAGAATAGCCACGCAAGAACATACATGTTTAAAGAGTTGGTTTCACAACTCCCTTTACACCGACCTAAATAGGCCGGTGTCCATGCATTTGCTCTGAATATGCCCATCGCTACCAAACTGACATTCTGGTATACTTTCACACCTGGTGTTCTTGTTTTTATTGGAATCAATATGCGATTCCGTAGATACGTAGGCGTTGCAGATGATATCATTTGACCTTAAATTTACAAATAATAAAAAAAATGGCTTTCCTCGCATTTTTACAGGCCAACATGCTAATGTAGGTTGGTTGTATTTTATGTATACTGGATTAATAATATGAGGTCAATATTATAGAGTGATAGTTAAACGTGACTCTATCTATAGTAAAATTCTTCTTCAGTTCTTTGCATTCGCAATCAATTTTACTGACTGGAATTCACTCAAATAATGATATTGGTTTGTGTATTTAGTTAGAAGTTAAGTTTCAGTTAATTATGTCAGTGTCAGTAGTTCGCAGTATGCTTTTTAAGACAAACTTCAAGTATAAAGCATTATATAAATCCTGTTCGTGTAACTTGTACATGAATATATCTGGTTTAGGTAGTTACGTTGGGTAAGTATAACAGTTAACCGAGGCATGAAAGTTACCTACTTAATGGACTACAGTGTATTGATTTCCTAACGAATTAGGCGTTAAGTAGGTGTAAACAGACAGTAATTAAACTAGCCAACTGTAGATCTTGCCTGATATATGATACATAGTAAGTAGATTAGTAGATCGTATTATTCAAGCTGTATTTAGCCTTAGCGAGATATAAAAGCCGAGGAATAATAAATTAATGCCAATAAGCTATAATAATAGTATTGGTTTACATTGATCACTGCAGTTCTGCTTCATTTATTTAAATATAATCTATTGGAGAATGAACCAAATGATTAGTTTTCAATCCCCTCGTCCCTTTCAACTTTTGATAACGGGAATAATTGGGTATGTATCAAATCCATCAAACCTCAATTTTATTATTTTGAGTAGTTTTCACGAAAAATATTCATCCATCTCCATACCATAACGAAATATAAATTTCAACATCGTAGTGGAGTTAGGATTTCTGGTTATAATCGTCGCAGTCCAGTTACGAAAATATAATATCCCCCGCTACGGACGCATAGCATATAGGTCAAGAACCCTTGCTTCGTGGCTCGTGTTGTGCATCCTTTGTTAGACGCGTGCAAGTCGTGCTCTTGTGCAATGTGTCGGTCTTTACCCGTAACCCAGAAGGTACAGAAAAACCTAAGTACATTTACTTGACAATTCATAAAAATTATATGTTTTGTTTTTAAATTATACCGTTACAATAATCTGTGGAGGCTTACTCATACGTTGTTTTGGGAATATAAAAATATCGGTTATCAAAACACGGAAGTTAGGATCTATTTTTGAGAGAGGTTGTTTCACGCTCTACAATATGGTGGAGTGAAAATTGACTTAAGTACTCACTCGTCGACTCATGAACAGGTGCCACCCTACTTTCTTAATTGGTCTGCTCAGGTTCTAGATGTAGTGCAAAGCTGACTTGGTTGACCAGAATAACTATTGAGTTATTCGCCCTGTCTTGGTGGAAACAGAAACTAGGCTTCGCTTGCACATAAAATAAACTCTGGAGAAACATTACCGTATTCATTATTTAAATTGCCTTTGAATAATTATTTATACGAATATTTAATAAAAATGCGTGTTAAAATAAAAGAGGATAAAGTGGTACAGAGGATGGTAGTTAATAAAAAACACAGTGATTGTGTCAATGGGCAAACGTAACATTTATGGGTATTCTAAATCGACTTAAGTACCTACCCACTAAACAAACTGCATGTAAGTGAAACTTAAATTTTAGTCATCCTCGTAAAAAAGTATTCCAGGAAGAACAGCAGTAATGTCATTAAAATTATAATGACCCAAAAAAAAATATCAAATATTTTAGGAAATAAATTCCTGCAATACAATTCCAGGTTGAAAACATTCAATCGATACGTGCAATGCAACACGCATAGTAACTGGAATGCATCCGGTTACACCGAGTGTACCGCTGGATCCTTTCTATCGGGCACGACAATCGACGAACCATTTAAGGCGCGTGCGCACACAACAGCGCTCATCCTTCAGGGTCGATGTAGCACGGCCACTGAGCCGTGACAGACAGAATTATGGGTGACTTGTCTACTAAGTTATTAACTATTCTACTTCAATAGCTAAAGGTCAAGTCAATAAATAGCTCAACTAATATTTCAATTTATGAATGATTACATTCGCGCTTCAAGTACGAGAAAATTGGAGAATTGAGTTGCTTCAAATACACGCATCTCAATGACAGATGAATAATATCTTGACCTTAAACTCACATCTAACGGGGCAACTGCTTTCTTGTTATGTATATCTATTCAGACAATAGACACAACAGACAATAAACATCCTAACATCAATATTGTTAGTGAACAAAACATCTTGACGACATGCTTTAGAAATCCAAGAGAAAAAGATTTGCGTGGACACTGGACATTAGATAAATTATTTAACTCTTATTGAAATACAGAACAAAGCTCAAATAGATAATTAAATAAAAGGTGGTAGGAATATTCATAACGATGCTATCAGATAATGTAAACGATACGTGTGTGTAATTTACGTTCTGCCACTGCGCCACTCATGATGCACACGTTCCTATCTCACCATTATCATTCAATGTTACTTCAATATTCTAATACCAGATGGCAGGTGTGTGCAATCTGGATGAGGTTATTCGCCAAGAATCGTCAAGAAATATTTTTCATTCGTATTATTCTCTTGTGTAACATGACAAATTCATAGCAGCAACATCAAGCGAGATCGTTCATAGTCTTAAAGTTGAATCTGTAATCTGTTTGTATACCTAATTAAAATAAATAAATAAATAAATCAACCCAAAATAGACAAGCCAGTAATCACAGATACGTTAGTTTATCAGACAATCTACTGTTTTCGGTTTGCTTCGTTGCAGATTTTACAACTGGTGCTTGCGTTTTTATTTTAGAAATCATTATTTCATGCAATGCTCAGTGTTCGATTAATTGTTTCACTACAACTTCCTGCGCGTTTTAAGATGCGGTCAAGCGTGCCGCTGCTTCATTACAATTTCAAATTGATTACAGTTACTAATCGCTAAACAACAATACAGTACTCTTTCAATAACCAATAGTGACCATATGGAACACTAGCTTGTTTAAAGGTACACTTATGCAAACATTGGCCTATTTTTATTGTCAAGTGCAATTTTGTCCAGCATATCCAACATGGATATTAGATATTTCAAGAATTTCAAAGTAACATTACAATCCAAATAAAAGAGCGCTCTGATATTTATGGAATCATACTCATAGGCATAGCGATGAGTATGCCAGAGATTTGGATCCCTGGCATCTTTTATGAAAACCTAACAAGCAACGAGTATAATTCAAACTCACAGTAGGGAAAAATAACCGTGCTCTCATATTTTCAGAAACATGACCTTAAATTTGTGAATATCTCAGGCGAAAAACCTTCTTTTTTTGGGCACTACTTCACATTTGAAATATTCGGATGATGAGTTTGCTGGGCTAAGGATCCCCGTTTCAAGCACCACATAAGCGAACTTACTCAAAAGACAACAACAGAACGTTCTGCGCCGGCGACTCGCAACTGCGTCAGATGGTAAAGAATAGATGGTCAAATAAGGCCTTGCCTTGAAGCAGTTAAGTTTCAACACAAGAGGTAGAACTTTACATTACCATTATTTTGTCATTACCAATAACAATAACGAAGCTGATATTCTCAGGAAAAAATACACGAATACAGCCACACAAATTGCACCAAAAAGCAATTTACCAGATTTGGAAGCAATAAAATAAAAGAAATGATTCGCGATAGATAATAGGTTTCAGATTTCATATTTGCACAATAACTACTAGAAACTCGTTTAATCTTAGAAATATTCCCAATAAAGACTAGCAAATGTAATTCAGAAATCTGTTCTGAAGGACTATCAAACTGATTTCGATGTCTAAAATGTTACGTTTTACACAAGCTCCCGCAGGAGTAATTATGCCATGGTTATTTTAGGGAACTAACCTACATTTGGTGCAAACGTATTCCAACCATTACCGTAAAATCAACAATGTTCTATTAACTTCTATGACTCAGCACCTATTATTCAAATAGGGAGCTAGGGAGTTCCACTGTACAAGATTGAAACTTTTTATTGACTTGTTTGAATATGGTTATTGAAAGGATTTAAAAATAACAAAGGAAAAACATAGATTACATGGTGATATATTTAAATGATACAATCATATAAATATTTAAATAAATAAGTACATACAATAACGTAACAATAATAACATACCCTAAATATAAATTACAACAATATGATCGTCGTAATAAATCGTTATTCGGATTTCAAGTTTCGTACGTGAAGACATTTAAACGAAACAAAGCTACGTCACCAATGAAACTAGGTAAAGGTACACGTAATTCAGCCGAGGTTACACTTAAAAAGGCAAGACAAGTGGTCTCAATAAGACCATAAAGTGTTGGAGTCAAGGTGTACGACCTACAAGGCAGTAAGGATTGAGCACACTCGGAACAGACAATAATTCAAATATCGAAGACCGATGGATATGAATCACTCTTCACAGTTAGGTAGGAGTCAACGCACTTCACTTTTGTTGCATAGAGTATCGACGCGGGCGCAAGCCGGGTGCGCCAGAGACTAAAGCTTCCGATGCAGCCCAGAGGCGAACGGCCGACTCTTACCCGAAATAGCACCCGGCAGTACAGGGATACCCTGATGACGAATTTCAATATGGATTCCACGTTAAGCTTTGTTAAACAAGTCACGGAAACTGAGCGCGGATTGTGTTTCAAATAACTTGCAGATCTTAATGTTTTCTTGATCTGAATGTTACTTAAGGTTGTGACGTTTCTTTGGCGTCACAAATTGAATAATGTTCATTCGGTTTTTTTTGAAGATAAAAACAATACTATCCAGCAACTAGTCTGGTCAACGTCTGAAGGTGAAAACAAGAGTATAAAAGCTCAAGATGCGGCAGTGCTGCCAATTTTCAAACCGGCACATCCCAGAGTCGCGTAACAAATTGGAGATGGGCCAATTTACTATTCCACCCAAGATTTACAGCTGTTCTAGAGAACAAGAGATGTTGAAATAACGACGACATTTAATCAAAGTGTGCACTCGTAATTATTTGAGTACCTAATAACTTAGTGGAGCTTTGGCCTAGAGTGGATATCTTAAACATATCTTGGTATTTTACAGAAAAAATAAAAATATTTATAAAATAGTAGCTGTCCTAACAGACATTGTTCTGTTGTCAAACATAAATTGTGGTTTTTCACTATATTCCTAGCATTTTCTCACGTTTCACCTCCCTGAACTTCCACAATTATTTAAGACCAAAATTAGCCTAATCGGTCCAGTGGTTTTTGAGTTTTAGCGAGACTTACGAATAGCATTAGATTTTTATATATTAGAAGAAGAAGAATTGAAGGTCAGGCAAGCAGGCACTACTAAAGGTATATAAGATGGCAATACCTGAACATAGGATGTAGTTATATTTGTAAAAGTAAGTAAACTGAAAGTTTACATATAATAATATGACAACTTAAGGTATTCTTTACTTTAACGCAGGATAAATTGACCTTCACTTTAGTTTAAAATATGTTCGGCCATTGGCACTCATTCGCTGGAAAAAATGGGATAGTCCATTTATTAATTAAATACTAGAACTCACAAGACGTTGTTAAACTAAGTATTAAGCATTTAAGGGCCTTTTCCATCCAACTGAACTCCCATAATATCCATAATACGAATATTATTTGTTTCTGAGGGCTTGGGGCCGTAGTAAGAGAACTAACAGAGCTGCAACCTTGACTGTTCCATCAAATTTTGGTCTATTTATTTAGCTACCCTGCTATAACTGTCTTATTTTCCAATATCTTCCTCCTCACCTCTTGCATTGTGATCTTTGCTCAGACTGATCTGGTGATGATCTGAGACTGATCAGACAAATCTATGGGGGAGGCCTATGTTCAGCAGTGGACTTCATGCGGCTGCTGATTATGATGATAAACTGTTACATGCCTCTTATTTTGGAGAAGGATAACATGTTGGATTACCCACATTTCATACTTCTAAGGATCAATAAGCCAGTATTATCAAAATGGGTCTTGCAATAAAACATACTCTGATAAGATAGATAGGTGGAATTTGTTGTTGAGATTTGTGCAACTAGGTTTAGAATATATCAGAAAGGTCTACGTAGTAAGCAGAGCGAGTACAGCAGGCTGATTTCATCAGGGTTCACAATAGATTACAGTTCACACAAACAATTTGACATTTATTGGCATGACAGTCCTTCGACCAAAACCTCGCGCTGGATCAACCAAAACTGGTGATAAACCTTTCCTTTTAACCGCATTGACTATGACATGTTTAGCAATTAGTATTTACTACGAGTCCCGCAGATGTGTATTGTAACGCAATAATTAATTTTACAGAACAAAGGGCCGACAAACGTTAAAAATACTGATACGTCACAAAACACAACCTCACACAGTAAAGGAAAAATGTAAAATACTCACATAACCAGCCGGGAAATTATCGCCGATATCATATTAATGTTCACATACGAAAAACTCACTTTTAAATAATTACAAAAGTAAACATGACAAAACACAACCGTCCAGCATAAGGTCTAGTCCGCCATGTTGCATTTGTACTGATGTTTTGATCACGTGACCTCATCCGAAACTTCACCCAATCAATATGGCACACAGCAGCGCCATCTGTAGTTTGTTCTCGTAATTAACTATAAGCAACCTAGTCACAGTAAAGCAATGCTCTGTCAGTGTGAATATGAGAAAACCAATTTTTCGAATCAAACTATCTAAGTACCTATCTAGAAGTTCTAGAACTCGAATTCACCTTTCACTACAGAATCACTCTGTGAAAGTCTGTTAATATTATAAAGGTAATACACGTATGAAAATGACGCAAGTTAGTTTTACAATCCGCACAGCCGTTTATTACCTAGGTAGGTACAACTAGGTTGTACTGTAGGCTGTAGGTTTGTGTAGATAGGCAGATGGATAGATATTCTTCATTACACACTAAACCAAGGTAATCTATTCAAAGTCAATATTATATTATTGCAGAGTAATTTTCAACGTTTTAATACTATCAGCTAAACAAAACTAAGTATATTTTATCATTGAGTATAGTAAGAAGGTACAATGTGGAAATTTTCCTGTTCATGGGTGAATAACGCCCTCTCGGGTCGTTCGTCAGAACTAAGACGTAAAAACTACGTCCTTGCAATCACTTTTATAAGTTAGCTAAATTAAGAATGCTTGCATTTCGTTGTTCCATCGTATTTCTTGTATGTGCTATAAAATTTGCCCGTATAATAGTGAGGCTTATTATCATACGGCAAACTTGAGAAGCAGGTGTGGTCATCTACGTTCTGAGTGTTTCGCTTGGTATTTGTATCAGTCGGGTTTTATGTTAGGCAGCGATGTTTTTTGTGTTTTTCACGTAGTTTCCCTTCGCTCAACGAAGAGTGTGACGTGTGGTGCGTTCGAGCGCAGAGTTTCTTGACGATTGTGTAGTTCTAAAGTGAATAATGTGATTGTGTAGTTCGTTATGGCCTATAAATACCGTGAAGATTTAGTTGGCAAACGATTTCTCTCTGTGAGTGGTGTTACGAAAATTAACGTGAATAAAGTTTCCGAATGGGGATGGAAAGCTGGTGTTATCAGGGCAGCATCGCTCAAAGATAACAAGAATAAGGAGCTTCAGGTAAAACTTGGTATTTCTAAATGAAAATAGGATTAATTTCAAATATAGTTTCACTCATAAGTTGGCGTACTTTGCTGTTTTCGTGTCATGATTTAAAGATCTACCTACTTCTTACGTTCGCGTTGTTTTTATTAGGTAACACAATCTGTACCACACCTACCAACTTAATACATACCTAAATGCCTGTTTATAGAAGAAAAATGTATGTTTATTTGACCTGAATCTTCAATTTAAACCTTTTTTGATCACTACCTTTTATTGCCACTACTACGTACATTTAGGAATCACACTCCGTGAACTTTAAAAGTTTGCTGGGGTTGTTTACAGCTAAGTGATGCAGGGTAGTTCAATAGGTAGGTAGATTCCCACTTTACACCCTTTGTTTGTAGCCTGGCCTTGTAGACAATTTGTTTGATTTGACAGCTCATTGCATTGGCAACTTCTATGAAAAGTAGTAGTGAAGTTGATGTTACATGACACGATGGTGTGGACGGTTATAGGAAGCTTTTGTTTCTGACCACCTAACTTCTCAGTCTATAAACCAACTAAGATTTCTGGATAATGACCGATCTTAACTTGTATCAACAGCTTTCTTTCTTAGTTGAAACGACATTAGCCACTTACATTATGTCGTTGATTCCTTAGGTTGGTCAATGTTCTATATGAGTTCTCTAGTAGTGGTGGTAGGGGCTCAGTACCGTCAGTGGTAGCGTCAACCGCCGGGAAGCCAATAGAACTCAGGCGTGGCCCTACCTTACTAGGTACTTATTACTTCCATTATTGGGATTGTTACAATTGCAGTGGTCTTAACTAGAATAGTCTTTATTGGAAGCTAAATTATGCTTATGGAAGCTAATAGGTATGGCTCCTGCGCGCTTGTACCTTTGTGACCCTTCAGATAGCTCCACATAAAATACTTTTTACCTAAATAAATCACCGGCCTACCCTAGGTAGGTACCTTAACTGGGCCACCCATCACATCATCATTCTTCCCACCTACAATTAAGAGCATGAAGATAAGTAGGTAGGTACATACCTACCTACACCGGCATGTTGTTTGACTTGACCTATCGAGACTTAATTACCTAGTCTGCCTAGGTACCTACCTACCTAACCACCTATCTGAAATGAAACGTCATGCTTGTTGCACTGAGCGGTTGGGAGCCTAGGTATAGCTCGGTATAGGTCATAGGTATAGTAAATCCGAATAAATACCTACCCACTTATGGGTACCTATAAGCGACTTTATTGACCGTCAGATTGGATCAATTGGATGGTAGGTAGGTACTACAAACTCAAACCGAGATTAAGGTTTTCCAGAAGAGGTTATCTTACTTCGAAATGCCATTCGCTGATAGTAAAATGCTAGTCTATAATTGGATGCAGGAAATAGGTACCTGCCTACATAAGTTGACTCTACTTTGTCAAACCTACAAATATGTATATACCTAGCTATTTATATGCCTAGTATTATTGCCACTGTCTTGTCTATTAATACGTTGTAAGGTAAGCTCAAAATTGAAACCAGATCATTAAAAAAGTTGAAACTCAAAGGCATCTAGAAACAGTTATCGAGTAGGCCTAATCGCATAAGTTGCGATTAGGTACAAAATCGAATGTATCCTAATGCACATGGCGTTAGGTTCATCGACCCCGCTCTCACCGCGTTCGATGCACCGAGGCACCGCCGCCGACCGTACGCATCGTTCAACCACTCCGGATCCGGACTGGCCGAATCTCGAGTCGCGACGGAGACAAAAAAGAAAGAATTTGTAAAAAATATCTATGGTCGAGTCCCGAATTAGAGCACGAGCTGGAATCATCTGTATTTTGTTTAATCTTACGACGTTTTTTAGATTTCGGTAAGCGAAAGGGTCCATTGGCAGCATCGTCGAAAAGTAGAAAGTTTAAAGTAGGTATGTAAGATAGCATAGAAGAATCTCCTCAGCTGCTGACGGACACTGACAGTCACTGACAGTGCAAGACGCAATACAAAACTGATTTAAAACTTCGAACAAAAGAAGAATAAATTAAAATACCTAGGCATATGATTACTCAATGGAAGTACCTAGTTATTGTTGCGTTGTATTCAATCATTATTGATCAAGACGTCACAATACAATCAGCTGTAATTTACTTGTAAAGTTCACCTTCTAGCCCCAGCGAATTCTGGCACTTGAAGATTTGTAAAGAACAGAACAGGTTGAAAATGAACCAATTGGTAGGTAATAGAAATAGAAAGTTGACGGTTTACTGGTAGGTGAACACAAATTACTACACACGTAACAATATCACATTGAAGCTAAGCATTGAAAGTGTTCGATAAAGAAACAATGCGACCTCATTATCGGGAGAACTTTGATCTTCTCGCTGGGTATTGTTGATTGTTAGAGGCTAATGAATAAAATTAACCTCTTTTATCGTAACCGTGCTAACTGCTAACATCGCTAACGTGTTCTTGGTAATACGGGCAGCAAACTTTAACTATTTTTAGGATTTTTGTTTTCGTCTGTTAGTACGAGAATGTTTAGTAGTCCTTTTTTTAACTACTTGGTTTAAAATTCTACAAATTATGAGTACCTACCTACATAAGACAGCTACGGTAATGACCTGAATAATCGTTAACCTTCTTGATTAACTAACTTTTAGTGTATAATGAAGTTATTCCGAATAAACTGTTACTGAAAACTTATGAAACCACGTTTTATCTCGACAGTTCCTTATCAGTCTTCAACCTAAGTCTAACAAAGCAATAACGCTCATAAGCTGATAATTCCGTAGGTATTGTTCGTCTGTTTTGCTATTTACCTAGTATTCAAGCGATTGTGGCTGCATATCTGACTGCACAGTTAGCTGACGCTATCACGGAACTGGTATACATCAAGAGACAAAACATTTAAAATGAAGAGACCCGACAAGACACGACAAAGCGAACTCACACCGCGTTGCGTCCATTCCTGCATCGCTCGACGAGTATAAATAGACAACATATCTTTGTATTGCAGCTCTCCTGGCGAGTGAGGAACGCCAGACCAACTTTAACGCAACTATAAGCCAGCTATTATAACTACGCATACGTTATTTGTTTATGTTGCCTACACGAAGACTGGTTTCTCTTGAAACACCAGTTTCGATCGGACTGGATGTTTGCGCGAATTTTGTATCAGGTTTATAGCTTTGGGCTTGTCGTCTGGATTGTAAACAATTGAACATTCATTTTATATCGCAACACTTGAGAGATTGAATTCGCAGGTGTGTAAGATATCACAAGTCCTTATTCATATACAAATATTCTGTTTGGCAATATTATGCATGCCGTCTGCCAAAATTCTGTCCTAACAACGAGTATACTATGACGTCAATTTCACTCGGTAGTAGTTTCCGAAATAAAACAAGACAGGCTTGTGGCATTCGTTGAATAGAAAATTGCATAGCCCCCACGTTCAAAATGTCCTTCTAACTGATGCCGAAAAGCGAGAATTTTGCCTTGAATTTACAAGATATAATATGTATATTACATATACGTCCTTTTAATTACATATTAGCGAAGGTTCCGAGGGTGGGATCTGTCCCTTCTAATTAATACTATCTGTTGTACAACCACCTCGAACGAGGACCGGGACCCATCCCAGGGTCCGGCCGGGTGCTTCTGAAGGTCGCAAAAAATATTCGATAAAACCCGGCCGACAAGGGTCGGGGCTTGTGAGTTTTGGGACGTATACTAAAATGTATCTAGAGTTGCTAAAAAAGTAAAAATACGATGAAAATTTCATATCTTCATCATGTACAATCAAATGACGTTCACTACTAAACATAGGCCATCCTTTGTCCATATATTTCCAATAAGGTCCGTTGTCTGCGGACTGCATGCACCGAAATCTTGCGACTCTTGGCAGGTCATCCATCCACCTTGCTTGCGGACGTCTCACGTTGCTTTTGCTTTCAAACAGTCTCTTTCAAGAACTTTTCGACCGTCACGGCCATCAGTTCATGGCGCTGTGTGCACCTCCCAGAGCCAGTTCAAACTGCTGACCCGCTGGGCTATGATGGCGACCTTAGGTCTTTAAGCCAAGCTACCAGTTCCAATCATGAATACGTGAGGGAATCTGTAGAAGAACCAGGGTCGCTGTCGTAGAACAGTCTGATGCTAATTTTACTATTACTGTGCAAGTTGTCAGTGTAGGTACCTACATTACCTGATCAAAAGAAAGCCCATTTATTTTTGCGTATGCATAACTGTTCTTACTATGTGGTCAATAACCATAATCTTGTATTTTACGTATAAAAGATAAAATAATGCAATTTTCGTTTAAGTAGGTACATAAAATAACTAGCGGCTGCCCGCGACTTCATCCGTGAGAACTCATGCGTGATGTTATATACCCTAACTAAAGCCTTCTTCAATAAATGGACTATTCAACACAAAAAGTTTTTTTGAAATCGAAGTAGGTACCTTATTATTAGTACTTATAGATAGATTATTTCACAAACGTTATTCAACATCTAAGTTCTATCCAGTCAGGTCGGCCAGTCTATGTAGGAAAATAACAATTGAAGACGACCTTCATGAGATCTTTGTTGGATTGAAAGGGATCGTAAATAACTATCGTTAGAGAACAATTCAACTCGACCGACCGAGTAATTATGAGATAATCGACATTTAACGCTAAAAATCAGATTCAGGACTAATTCAATAAAAAGGTGTTGTTAAAAGAGGGTGTTGGTAAACTGACAAATACTGACTGACTGACTGTATGTATGGACCAATGTCTGATAGTAAAATTCGGATGGCAACACTAGAAGTTCAGTCGTAGTCATATTCACAGTCAGAAATTCGCGGAGATACAATCAAAATTTCCAATCATTGGTGGAGTGTTTTTAATTATATTGAAATATTCTGCCATCTCAATTTCAACTTAAGTACTTATTATCGAGTTAGATGTATTTTTGCTCCTCATGAGATGACAGTGCTAGTGTGATCGCCTTGAAAACATTAATTTTGAGCAAAATTTCACGAGGCCGAAGCGTGGGCTGAAACTTATTTCTGACCTCTGAATCTTCAAAACGTTTGCCTAATAATTCGAAATAAGACAAAATTAAAATATCATCCACTCCAGCTGTAAAAGATGTAAAATAGACATCAATAAAAGTAGATCAAATAGGAATGCTGCTCGTATCGTACAGCTGATAGCTGAGTTGTGCAAGTGGCGAGTAGCACAAAGATGGTAGGGCGCGGGGGAACTAGGTCGGAGGGGTGAGGGGGGAGCCCTTAGGCCACTTATCAAGCCGAGGCTAGCGGGGAAAGCTTGTCTCTTGAAATTTTTGTCCGTTTGTACTCTGCTCTGCAGAGCGTAGTCTGATGATTTGGCTCAGAATCAAAAATATGATTAACAAAAAAGTATAGGTTGGTACATACCAAATGTATTCATTCGAACTAATGCGACCTATGTAGGTACTAGCATATTACGTAAACGTAATAAATATTTCCAAATCGTTTGTACCTACATATTTCTTAATTTACTAAAACTATTAATCGTGAACAAGTTAGGCATGTAACTATCCGATGAATAATAATCAAACAAATTGGATAAAAACTTACGTAATGCTTATTTTCGCATTCTTGTTCGGTACTTTTTAATAGCAATACCTACTTACCATATTAAAAAATTAACTGTCAATCACGTTAAAATTATCTCTGAGAACAAATTATCATCGCAAACAAAACATGCACTTCAAACATCGAGATAAGAAATTATCTATGGTTTGAATTGAAATGGTAATCAAGTTGTGGAAGTGAAAACAGCCATCTTGCGTTTGCGTGAGACCGTTTCCAGCTGTCCTCGGCCCGCAGAACCGGCTGATGAACAAGTTTATCTAAGTAAATTACCTACACACTCGTTGGTACTCATATCTCGTCCAAAAATTCGCTTGTGAAGATCACTTTGGTTAAATTCATTTTGAAAATGGGATGTTGTTTAATTGGCTCAATTAGCTTGATTTGCAAATAACTAGAAAAGCTCATACCAAAATGATCTGGCTCACAAAGTACGGTCAGCTCAGTTTGTACTTTGGCATTTGGGTATCAAAGACATCAAAATCTTTAGAATTACTACCCTCGTAATATTTCTTAATACGTGCCAAATGCAGCTAGAGCCAACACAAATGCTTTTACCACATGAATATTTGTCCTAGGCTAGGATTTAAATTGCGACCTTTGGTGTTATAAGCAGGACCTCTACCCATTGTAATATCATTATAGTGCCAGTCAATATCTCATATTCATAATCATTATCTCATGATGGAAATGAGATGACAATCCCTACTTGCTTTATGTTCTTAACGCACGCTGCTTTCGAGTTTTACAAGCCCTTTTCTGGGTCAACATCAACGTTGTCAGCTAAATGACCACTATCCACCCGAGGTGTCACGTCGTGAACAAACGGCGATGCTCGTGTAGGTGTCATTCCGACAATATTGACTTCGCTTTAAGGCGCTGTGACCTCGTCAGCCCTTTGCAACCTGTGCGGCCCCCTACCTCAGTGCCGTCGACGAAAATAACAAACTCGTTCTCATGAGAGCACTGTTTATACTGAAACCTCGGTCAGTTTGAATGATATATTAGCCAACGTTTCAAATCTATCTAATATTTTCTATAATTATTTAGTAATGAAGGCTGAAAAGAAAATGTTGTACCGTAATAAGATTCAGAGAAAAAGTATAGGTAATGAATGATTCTTTATTATTAAAATAAGCCTGTGACTTGCCTTGTTTTTTTTATCATTGAATGTAAAAACTATTTACATAAGAGTCAGCTGACACAAGTACTTACACTAAAAAAATACTCGAGGTTTTTTGTGGATACTCAAACCGCAAGCATGGATGATGTATTTTTTTTACTTCTGAGTAAACTAAGTGGTTTTAGTGAATAATTTATTTATTAGTGTTTGTATTAACAATAAATCCTCATGAAGTTATAGCATGCAAAGAAATTGTAGCCGCGCGAATAACCACAAAACTTTACACAAATCATTAAAATCTAAATAATGATGCTTCAATGTTTATATGCAAACGTACTACACTGGCACAATATCTAAAATATCGTAGATCAATATTGCTCCCAATTCTTATAACAATCTAACGAGACAAAAGTGTATTTTTTCAAAGTGATTTGTCTCTGACAAAGAGCCTAAAATCCTTCCGTTAATAAAGTGATTAGTACTGGATTATTTCATTCCTTAGTTTCCGCTTCGTCAGTCTCTTCAATTTGCTAATTGCTTCCTTTGTCATCGAATTACCCGATTATAGCAGCTGATTACATATCTACTAAAGAAACATGCTACTTAATTAGATTTCCATTTTAACCAGTGCTTCTTGTTTGTTTAAGTAAGCTTTGTTTGAAGTCTGTGAACAAAGCCATTCGATACATCGAACGTTAGTATGCGGGTGTCACTTTGTATTTCTTTGTGATCATCTTGCAAGTAGTCATTAATGAGCTGTGTGGTACCTAGTTGTTTTACTGTCAGATTTATGATTCATTCATTAGCACTTGCGATGTGACCTTAACAGACGCTGTGGTTTCTACTTTTTGTTTGTTGCTAGGTTTAACTACGCTTCCGCCATCAATTTGTCATTATCATCAGCCTACGCAATGGCTACAGATGATAAGTGTGAGCGTGATGGGTATATTACTACATTCCCGCATCTCAGTCGCACACGGCATCTGATGCACGAGGAAGATTGGAAATAGCTTACCTCCTAAATTGCAGACGACCTAAATACCTAACTGAATGCGTTACATTTGCTGACGCAGGAACAGGTTATTTCATTTCATTTATAATCTTTATTGTAACAAGTCACACTACGAATATAACTGTATTTCAACGTCCACCGAAAGTTATGCCTGGGAAATATTTAAATAAATCTGTTGATGTCTTGTCAAACTTGGTGATCAGAAATCTTAACCTTGTTCAAAATCGGTGATTAGTTTTAATTATTTACATTCTAAATTATATTTTCACCTCAATTAGAAATAAAAGCCTTTATAGGTAAAGGCCTTCCCTCTCAACACCCATCTCATAGGATCTAAGGTCAAACCTAGCTAACAAGGTTCCTAACCTAGCTACGAGAAACTCCTTCTTCGCCTTCGCATTAATATCGAAATCAAAAAAAACATGTTTATCTGATGAGTTTCTGTATTAGGTTGATTCAGTTTTCTTTTAAGCAGCATATACTTCTGTTGATGATGTACTTATTTCCTTGTCGGACGAAGGCTATGGGAATTCCAGTTTTTACGACGCATTCAATTTGCGTCCGCATAATTTGTTGAATTAGTATCAAGGACTCTGGTAGTGGAATCGATTCGGACGCTTTGTATTCAGCAGGTCATCGTGGGATTCCCCGGTCACACACCACTTCCTTTATCCCAGCTGGCTAACCCTGCATTCTTCGAACACGTTCCTTCATAATTGATTAAGGTTTTATCATTGCTATTAAGTATGCATATCAGGAACAAGAAGATTTTAATTGTAAATATTAACTACATTATTAAAGTTCGACTGTACTAATACATGTATCCAAGTCAACAGCACATCAGGTTACCCCATTTCCGTTTTTTCTCTCGCTCTTGCCAAATTTCATTCCTTGGCAATAGAGCAAGGAGGACTGACCGGAAATGGGTAGCGTGATGTGCTGGCCACCGTACATGATATTTAAAATGATTCAACTAGAAAGTATAATGCGTTGGTTGAAGAAAGTGAAGAAAAACGCAATGATATTGTAGTAGAGTCGGAAAAAAATTGAAGTTAAGTCATATTTTCATGAATTACCTACTTCATTCATACAGGGACGTTATCTCCATTAGCATAACAAATCGCCCTAATGTCAAAAGTCACTTGTACATTTCCAGACATTGTAGAATGATTAACAAACAATTTAAATACAACTAATGATGTGGTTAAGCATGTTTCACTATTGAGAAAGATTCAATCATTTCTAAGAAATGATTGACTATAAACTATTGTAAACTGTACTCGTATTCGAACGGCTGGAATCCGAGTTGTCGACGCGAAACAGGAAGACTGTTGGGCACGCGATGCTAACGGAGCGTGACACGAGAAATTAACTGTTATTTATACCAACAGCGACTAGTCCGTTTAAATAACCTGTTACAACATTGACGAAAGTATTTCGCCATCGATTTCAGATTAAACCGACGCTAATGCTCCTAATTTCACTTTGACAAGCTATTTTAGGCAAGGGTGTTCCGTTAATAACCTTTCCAAACTTCACTGGATGTATTCATGCCCAACCGATTTGTAGCATCGAGGTCAAAATCTGACTTGTTTTCTAGTATAAAACAAACTGGTTTACGCTACACAGCCTCAGTTAGTTCTTTTTTAAAATATGTGACCGCAACCTGATATCTCCATATCATACATTCTTGGAACCACGTGACGAGAAGTACAACACGAGTACCTATCTGTTACGTAACATAAGATTGTCATTCTCGAGTACTCGTGTAGCGATTGAATATTTTCTAGGCTGGTTTGTTGATCATAAACGGATTTTCGGTAGTTAATGTTCCACGGTGCTATGTGGCACCATGGCCGGCCATGACCGTCGGCCTTCGACGGTGAGCGGTCCAGGCTGAAGGTTCATTTCAAAGGTTTCTCGCGAGTGTTTCACAACGGCGTCTGCGCACTTGAGCGCGGTTTTTTCAAATTGCCGCTTCCAATTTGCTTGGAGATGTAATTTGCAGCAGTTTGTATTTATTATTGGTGCTATTATCAGTCATCTATGTAATGGCACGACGTTGGAGTTGCATTATTTGCAGATTATTCACAGATATTCTTCTTAGGTCTCTTTTAGTTGTTGCAATACGAGAATTAGATTTAAATGAGATGTTCTGTGTTTTTGACAATAGCTGTATACATTTTTTTTTCTTTAATAAACCTCTAGATCCCACGGCTGGGCAAAGGTCTCCCCCAAGCTCTTCCAGCTGTATACAATATGCTGTAAATAAATTTTACGTCATACAGTTCAGAAACAAGCGCCAGAATATTTTCTTACTATTGCAGCCGTTTCATAACCGGTTATGAATTGAAGGTGAACATGAATAAAACTCCAATTTACGACGTGAAGTTTTGAACTTTGACAGATATGTTTTAAAAATACACGAAACTTCAAAGGCTACAATTATTCCTAATAAATACCATTTGTTAATATTTGCCTTCGTCTTCAGTACAGCCAATTTATGCTTGGTAACATATATTTATAGCTACGTCTATCTGTATCATAACAGCGAAGGTGTCAAATAGATGTTTTGTCTGGTTATGCCTTATTATGAAATTCCACATAATAAAAATGACGCAAGTACGCAGTGAGATTACTGACAGCTGAATTCGAAGTGAGTTTACTAAAGAACACTCGAGAAAAGACACGTGCACTTGATAACAAGAACTAGAACATTCGAATAGGTTATGTCATCTTATTTGTGTCCTGTACAATGTTTTATTAATTCATTTCATTCATTTATCTAGGCATGAAAAAAGGTAACAGTCAGCCGATCACGAACGTTTCCTCTCAATGACGATTGACACTAGCGTCTGTGCCACTTGTCTGCGGGCTCTGGACCCTCATTTGGTCCCAGCACCGCGTGCACTTGACGATCGCAATTACATAACTCCCACAAGCTGTGCTAATGAAACCCCACACTAATTAAATTTGCTGAACAAGCTACCTCCACACTCGGCTGTCGTCCTAGTACCAAGAGTACCAGCTTATCTATCGGTTCTCGGAATGAGAGAGGCAATTAGGCATCCTGGGTAATTGATCTTTTGTTACTGTTGAGCTAAGTTATTTCATAATGACATCAGATAAGAAGATTACTTTCAGAAGTATGCGTGTCGTCTTTTGGGTATGTCAAGTATTAGCTGTAGGTGAAAATGCGGGTAGCTTCATAATAATCGTCTGAAGTCCGTCTTCAGACTATGAGGGATTCTCTCCTACGTCGTTTGACCGGTTGCATTTTTAAGTTAAACGAACGAACGTAACCTTTGGAAATAATGACTTTGATGGTCCATTACTACATGTAAAAGTAAAAGTGAAAGCAGAAAGCGTTATCTATTAAGTTACTTGACCGTCAAAAGCTTATAAAACACCTATTAAGCCCGCATTTTGTACTTAACTTTGTGCAATAAATAAAGTTATGACAAAATAAGACGGTTGCATGGTTGCATCTTGCGCTTTAAAACAAAGAAAAATAGTCGTAGCCATCAAAACTGTCTTAAGTAAAGTGTGACTGCGGGAAAAAGGCAAAGTTACAATTGATGGGTATCGGCTTAGTGTTGTGCTCATCAAACCTAGGTTACGTCAAAATCCGGCACACTTTGCCTGTCTTGGGTACGGTAAGATATAGTATATATGTATACCATTACCGTGTCCTGGGAGTCAAACCCCGGAATTCCGGAAGGTCATACCGCAACCACAATTAATTTAATTTCAGTCTTTTTTTTTTGCAATAACAATGCAATAACTGTGATGCAGAAATATTAAAAAGATAAATGGTTAAATGATCAGAAAGTCGGTTTGTTTGCAAACGCCTGTTGCAGGCGTTGCCACAAATAACGTTCACCTGGTTGGAGAGAAGCTATTTTTGAATTACCAATCGCAGCAAGTGGTGGATAAACTGTTTACGATCGGAATTCGGAATATCGTATTCATAATCGCTGCTTTGAAAAAAAACAACTGATTCGTATGCTCGCGGTGGTGAGGTTCTCGTGACAGTGGATCGGAAACCATCCACATTGTAAAGCATCAGGACTGAGATGAGTTGCTCAGTTGCTCAATAAGTGGTTGGTACGGATGTACCTTATACCTCTGAACTCGTTTAAAATGACATACTGTTCGCACTTGTATCGAAAACTACTTTTACGGGCATGTCCGGGCCTCGGATGTTCAATTTTTATTCTAATTTAAGCAGTTGTGACCTACGGCCCTGCTGAGATCTCCCCCTACATTTCTTCAATGACTTAGTTATTCTTCAATGACTTAGTGGTGGTGTTTTTACTTCCTATCTTCTTGGGTTCGATATCACCATGAATGATAGAATTTTTAAATTCTTAAATTGAAATGAGATATCTGTCGTTCAAAATCATTGCTTCCTAGATCCAAGTAAGGTAGTACTTCTAAACGATTCAACAATGAACAATTACTTTTGGCTCAATGTTTTCCATTACGCGAGTAGAAGTTAGAACAGTGCGCACATACTTCTGTCTCGCGGTGTTTATGTCTTATTGTTTGTCTGTGATATCAGCCTCACAACGCGCCGGTGTTTTATCACGCGACGAGTTATAAATAGAGAAACGCGCGTCGTCATATGTAACATTTTATTAATGTTATTATGCAGCTTGTAGCATAAATTATGCCCGTCCAATGCACAGTCGCACCATCAACAACTGCTAGAGCAACTAATCAGGGGGCCTTCTCCGGTTTGTCTGCGTTCGGACAGCATGGTAAACCTGCCGAATAGGTCTAACCCTATTGGAGTTTGGAGCTTACAAACAGTGATTCATATCATGTAAATATGTACTTGTTTTTACTTGATTTTTGGCTCTCAGAAGTTTCACGAAACTTCGTAAATTAGATACCTACGAACTTTCCAATACCAACATAGACATAAAACAGCAACCAACGACCTGACGACACTGCAGCTACCGTGCTGCAGCCGCGCGGTATCGCTGTTTTAACCGAACCACCAAACAAACCTAACTAATTGCATTTTGTGAAAGATACAAGAATTATTGTAAAAATGAAACTTTTCAAGATTTCATTCGAGTTTTATATGCTTTTGTTTCTCCATCTGCTAGTAAATATATCATTATTACGGCGAGTTTGTGGTTGTTGTTAACAATCGACGATTACGTAAGTACTGAGTATACGTTCCTATTCAAGCGAAGCGTAAATAAATAGCGCTTGGAAAAACGTTAATATTACATTGGCTATAAGAAACCGTATCTATCTAACAATAAGTCCATACCTTGACTAATGGCAGCCTGTACAATTTCATTTCAAGTTCATGAGCTATAGCTATACCTTTTACCGGCGCACAGAGATGAAAAAATAAGTTAATGTTTCATTTTATATGTCCTGAAACTGAATATTAAAACACAACATTTTTTTATGTAAAACATAAATTATGTTGCTGTAGTGCTGCAGTAAATATTTTTTTCATCATCATCGTCACCTTACGCGATATGACGCCCACTGTTGAACATAAGCCTCCTGATACATTTCTAGAGCGCCCGGTTGCAGGTGACCAGCCCCCAACGAAACCCTGCCATCTTGTGCCAACCGTCCACCTTGCGGGTAGACGTGCCGCTCTACGTTTGGCTTCAAATGGTGTCCACTCGAGAACTATTCGGCCCTGGCCTGTTATTTTGTTATCTGTCAAATGAAAATACCTATAAATATGTAATGCAAGCACTCAGATAGGTACGTAGATAAAACGTGTAGGACGTTGACCGCATTTTATTTAATGTGCATCACGATCAAGAATAACAAGTTCAAATGCGCTTGTGTTCTACAAGACCGATAAACCACCTTCATGTAAATAAATGTAGTAGGTATGAATCGTAATGATAGTATGTTAATGCGTAGATAATTATTACTATTCTGCCTTCAGGAAGAACCATTAGTAGTTACATAATTTTGCTTGACTTATCAAGAATCTGAATGAGAACATGAAGAAGACGAGCTAAAGACAACCAAGACTAAATGATAACTGTGCTGCCCATTCCAGCATACGCTGAGCTATCATTGGTATGAAAACACAAACTAGATGCGGAATGCTATGTACATACTCAGCAAAGTACCACAGCTCAAATGCACACCTTGGCAGTTATTTCCTTGCACTAAGGTCATTTTCCAAACCAACACGTCATGATAAGTCTGTCTGTGAGTCCCACAGAGTTGTCCATCATGCCCTATTTAGTATACAGTAGCACTAATCACAGAAATCTCGAACCCTGAAGGACAAAAGCATCATGAGAAGCGTGATAAATACTTTCTGTGACTTAACGAATTCCAATCAGGCACAGCTAGTTCTTAAATAAACAGTAACATCCTGACATAGAACCAACCTAAATGTGAGTTAAATGATTATTTATTGGCTCAATCCAACGAGCCATTCAAATATGGCATACGTACACGCGTGGCATGGATACAAGTAGGTATGTTCTAGGTTGTGCAACTCGTCGCCATCGGGTTCAATCCACGGAACCGGTCGCGCCCGTCCGGTCCTTCCACCGCGTAGCTCTGCCTCGAATCGGTTCACTTTCACAATTTTATTGGCCGCCGCCGTTTCCGTACTCTGAATGAGATGTTTACGCGTAGAATTTGTTTGTCGTCCGGGCTAGCGTGAAATTCAACGAGTCATTGTCACTTTTTACGATACGCATTGTAATTGGAACGTTAGACAGCGTGAGATAATCTGAATCTTACTGTCACATGGCTAATGCATCAGGGATTCGTGTTTTCGTGTGCAAGGGCATTTTCCTACTATTTTAGATGTAATGCTATGATCACCATTACCATTTTCTTAAAAAGGTGATTGTGGTGAGGGTGAATTACCACGGGGAAACACTCCTACAGTATCCAGAAGTACCAAATCGGCTGTTAAACTTCCTTGAACTACATCGAATACGAAAGATTTTAGGTCCTGTTTAAAACGACTTAGAGATAATGTGGATACATTAACCTATCTGGGAAATAGTAGCTTTTTGGGGGTTACAGCAGAACGCTGCCGAATCGAACAAGTTGAACATGCAAACGTAGCTTACGAAACATTGCGACTGGTATCTTCTCTTTTCAAAGAACAAAATTCTAATTACGTTGACGTAAAACAATTTAACTTCAGCAATGAAAGTCCAGTGAGTAACGGCGAGTCGGCCACACCTGCTGCGTTGTCAAACGTTTTTTTTTTTCGCTTAAAATGTAATTAACTTGTCCGCAACAACACCGATGTCGTGCTGGAGCGAGTTCTTTCCACTTTACTAACGTTTAATTGGACTTTTCCAACTAGTCTTCAGTATTATTATTAAGATATTGCAGACATATTTAAAAACCTGCAAAGGACATCTTTGCAGGTTTTCTTCTGACACTCCCATAAGCACTTGGGGAATTTTCAGAAAACAGCTTCGAGGAAGGTTAATCAGGAGGCAGCTTAGAAGCAATTTTTAATTAGCTTAGCTTGTGTTGGTTACACTTTCCGCTATTTTGGTTATAAAAACAACATGCACACCGAATTCCATTAATATTAAAGTTTCGCTCGCGTTAGCATAATAATTGTGTTGTGGTCGGTTCACAGAAAATTCCCTAAACATTCCAGATTTTTTCTGCTCTCAAAAACCTCAAGTTCTTCGCGCTATATGCACTGTCCACTGCCACGGCTCCGGTGACTTGAAGTCTTCTGGAATACCAAACATAACCACCTCGTGGTTGCCAGTAGTTTATGTTGTGTGATTTTACAAGACGTACTAAGTTCGTCCCAATGACTCTTGGAGTTGAAGCCGGTAAGAAGGAGGTCAAGGGATTCAAACAAACGAGGAAATTCTCGAATGCTGCTTGAAACATGTTTTAAGAATACATGTAACTAGTTTTTATCTACAAGATTAACTTCTTTGTTGTGATTTAAAGTTTAAATTAAATGTTTATTATACCGATGCTAAATTAAACTGTCTACCTTTGTTCTTAAGGGTCACATTCTCATGTCAAAAGCATAATGTTAAATCGTGTGACATTGAGAAACGATGATGGCCAGTGGCCAGCCAAATTTCAGGATCGTATTTAACTTTAGACTCATCTTTCCCCGTCTGCGCCGCGTTAGCTTCAGATGACCTCCATTTCCTTTACCCCCCAGAGAGTAAACAATATTTACTTGTGATTTGAATTCAGTTAAGGCCGTGAAATAAGGTAGAAATTGACTTTCAAGTAGGTTTGGGAAGCTGGATGGAATAACACCGAAAAATAAGTTTCTGATTACATAGAAGCTTAGAAAATTGTAGCCAGGGTAACCAAATGGGAAACCCCACGAAAGAATATAGTAGGTTACTACCTATATCACCTACTGGTGAACTTAAAAGTTATTCCTCTATTTGTATTAGATAATGTATAGGTAATATAAATTCAAATTCATATTCTAATCAAAACGCAATAAACAATTTCACACAGGTGATTTTTATCTAATTGAACTTTATATTCAATGGCCTTGATTTAGCTACTCGCAAAAGTTGACAGCGGCATGAATTACTATCCATCAGGGGTGTGGTATTACCACGAGGGACTTATTCTATTGTTACTCTGCCAGTCTCGTTTTTAAGCACCTAGTTAATGAAATAGTAAAAAATAGTTTGCGCTCCATAGTACGCCGCGGCATAAGTTATGTTTGTGCGCACAATTATCGCATTTTGCCCGACGCTGGCGTGAGATCAAACGTTGTTTGCGCAACCAGCCATTTGCTGTGCTGTGCCATTTCGGTCGGCTGCATTCGTCTGATTATGCAATTATTACCTAGTTGCTTATGCACCTAGGCTGATTATCTGAAAACGTCATTCTGGAATCGATTCCTATCGATGCAGTTAAATATTATCGTTATTAGTTTTGTTTTAAGATACGTCGAATAAGGACACCTTAATAGGCACTATTCAGTAGTGAAACACAAACCGAATCAAATAAATAAAAATGTTTGACTCCATCATGAAACGCACGACCTGCGACTTAGTGGTAGGATCTAAATAATATTTGGGTGCGCTGTAGTGAAGAACAAGAAAGTGATATATATTTATTTATTTCTTGAATTTCAAACAACTTCTACCAGTCTCAACTAAATACGGACTTTTAAAACAACAAAAGAACGTGGGCCAATAAATCAATCAAGCAGATGCATGAATAAATACCTACTTTCCATCTTACGAGTATGATAAGTGATAAGATAGCGAGTAGCGTAAGCTAAGTATACGAGTACACATTGTAGTAGTAGTAGGTAGGTTTTTGTTTATTCTCTTGTTTATCTTTTACTATCAGCGTACGTTTAGCTAAATGACGGCATTTCACTGTTATTTTTCGCCTGTGGCCCTCGTCCCGGGACAAAGTCAACCTCGAATTGAATATTCGATAGATAGGTAGGTACCTAGTCGCGTTATCGTCGAAATAGCATCGGCCTTGCAAAGTCGGTTAAGCCATTAGGCGTTTCGCGAATGCGGTCAACGACCCCTCGCGTGAGAGAGCCTTGCTTGCTCTGTCTGACACTTTCTTATAATTTGAATAGGACTGCTAAAGAAGCGAATTGTATTGAGTTGCTCAAGTCGAGTCTACGAGAGTCGCGTCTGGCGAATTCAATGAGATTTTAGTCTTTTGTTTCCAACTCAACTAATTTAAGTTGGGAGTGTTTTTCAGTTAGTTACAAATTGTAAACTATTTCATTTGACGCTAACTGAAGCACCTAAATCGGAATTCTGGATTATCCTTTCGAATTGTAAAGGTATCGTTATTTTTAACTGTCAAGTACCTATACCGAGATATTATTTGCTGCTCGCCACGGCTTGTGTCTGACATTTGGAAATTAGCAGAAATGTATAAATGCATCCATCTATTTCCTGGCAGATGCACATACAAATCCAACCTCCTTAATCCTTGTATCGGAAAACTTGAGATGTATTGTGATATGAGTGAAATAAACATGCCAACTTTACTTTGCAGCTTTAGTATCAGAGATGTAGGTATTTGAGGTTGTCTCATTATTTATTTATTATATTTACCTGCAAAATAGATACTCAACTAGAGGTACTCCCCGACGAACTCTGTCTCGATGTCCTTGTCGTTTTTGTATAACAGTTTCCTTGTACATTTATGATACTTCTTGCAATCACAGCAACTTATTTATTTGTTAGTTTTCATATTGTCTACATATGCTACAGCTCCTTTTTCACTCTCCATTGTCAGGCAACGCTTTTATCCCGAGAACATTCTAGATTTTAGACTGCGAGACAGAATGCGGAGTTATATTTTTTGCCCTCGTCATCTTTTTTAAACGTCCCTGCCAGTACCATGAATAGTTGTAATAAAATATGCCATTAGTCTGGCTGTCACGTTCAGTGAAACCAACCTCGGCTAAATATTTGCCTGTCTGGTACAAATGGCTCTCAGAACAAATTTGGATACACGAAAAATGGATGAATTAGAAATATTGGACTTAATACGTACTACTTAACGTACGACTTATTTTGATACTGATACTGCTATTCTGATCTATGAGCTATACTATAACATTTGTAAGTTCTGTAGACTGTATTCATCAAGCCCAACAAACTAACGCGTTAATAATTATCAGTAGGACGTTGTAATAAAAACACAAAGAGATACAACTTTGGAGCATACCAATCACTATAAGACGAAAAAGATGGATTTTTATGTCGACGAAAGAATTGGCGCTATTTTCTTTATTTGTACGAAACAGCAGACGTTACAAAACAACCTGCCTTCACTTCAATATCTGTTAAAGAAGAATTGCTCGTCCCCTTAATGCGCAAAATACAATAATGTCTACTCTGTGAACCCGAAATCAAATACGCAATTGATGAAAATCCAGCCCTGTGGCATACCTATCACCGCATTCCCTTTTCATATTTCAGCAGCTCGCACGAGCGAGACAGAAGACTCTATAGACATTTGGAACCCTCTGAATATGGGGGCAAAGAACGATTACATGCAACCCCATTTTAAAGCTTGCCGGCAAATGAGCGGGTGTCGGGAACTGGGTCACAACTCTGGAGGGTCGGAATTGGGCCAGCCTGTGAGGGCCGAGGGAAGGGCCTCCTTTGTACTGGCTGACTTTGGTCGTGTTTACGCCGTTTTGAACATAGATAACGACGCTAAGATTACTTGAGGTAAAACGATAATTAATAAAGGGGTGTTATTCTGGGCCTCTTTTAAAGGTTGTCGCACAACCTAGGTATGTTCCTTCGGTTATTTTGAGAGCGCACCTTTTTTGGCCTATCCCAAATTAACAGTACCTATTTAGAATATGCGCTATTTTGATCAGATGCAGAATCATAATCATACTCACGTTTGGCAAATAAGATTTCATTAATCATTCTCACAGACTTGCAAACTGCATTAACTTTAATTGCTTACTTGTTTTTAACGAGATTTTTAACAGCAATTAGTTAATTGTAGGTATTCTGATGACCGATGACCTCATTCGATAACTGGGATTTGTATGCAAAAGAATTGCAACAGAATTACAAGTCAACAAAATCACGACCTACACGATTTTTGAATTGAATTAATCAGTTGTTTTCTTTTACTACCATGTCAATGACTGGGTACTTTGGGTAGGTGAACCACACTGTTGATTTGTATACACCTGACTTGTGGCCTTCTGTACACATCTCTATTAGTAAGGGGCATCCCTAATAGATATTCCACTTTAGCACTAATATGTTTTGCAGGGATAGGAAAACATCATCATCATGTCAGCCAACATGATGAAGCCGACAGCCTTCCTGTACATATTTTTGAAACTAGTTTTGTTAAATTTCCAGTAAGTTTTTTCAGCCTGATGTATCTGATGAACTGTATCTAAGGCACCAAAAGGACTAGGTACTTACATCGACTCGATATTTAATGATAATTCTTGAATCTCGGTGCTTGATATTGACACCGTTACATGGAGGTTGAGTCAATCGTTTCTAGTGAAACCAACGCGATTTGCAAAACAAAGTTACGCCTTGTCACGACTCTCAGTTTCCGTTGCCCTTATTTGTGCAGCGAAATGCACATTGTATATTGAAATGCGCGAAATTATGTGCATAATGTGGATAAGTTATATTAACTTAACTTTTAACGTAACCTTTGTTTCTAAGAGTACAGAACGACCTTAGATGCGGTCACTTAATTCTCAGTTGATAGAAAATGCTACAGACTTCAATGTCTCCAATTAACAAAGACCTTCAATGACGTAGCAGTTATTATTTATCACAATTATCACATTAATTCTAGCATAATGGCCGGCTCTACGCGATATCGTAGGCCGTAGCCGCGAGACCACAAATTGTCCTAGCCGTAGCTACTCATACTGTTAATTATGATAGGAGTAGCAATTTAAACAGCCTGATATCACTACAGACTCGTCGGCAAGAAATCGTTAATAGGTTGGCACCAATGTTACCTGCTACCTACCTACATACATACTTACACGTCAAATAAAACGAGTAACTTTGAGGTCACCAATAATAATGTCGCAACGATAACGGTTTCGTAAGAAATAAATGTGTTTCTTTTTGTTCACGGCTTTCTTTTTACTAGCCCGTTGGCGCAATAGTTAGTAGTTGTGCCAGCTCGCACAATGCCCCTGGGCTTGTAGGTTGGATTCCCACCTAGAAAAAAAAATATTTACACTACATATCTGTTTGTTCATCGTATAAGAGTGGGAATAATTTTGTTGCTACTAATTGGCAAATACCAAATTTGATATTTGTCCTGTATATTTTAATAGTATGTCTGAATACTTCTAAGGATCCAGCAAGATTCAAGATTCTAATATTTATTGCACAATACATGCTATCTAAAAAATCTTGTTCACATTTTAGCGTCCCAAGACATGTAACAATAAAAGTTGGGAGCCCAATAAACATTACCGTCTAAAGTTTAAACATTTCAAATGTCAGATTTTTGGACTGATATTAGTAACGTCTCGGCACTCATGTTCCCGAAACGGTACGAAACAGTCGAGACCTCGATCGATCGGTCTTATAAGGGCGAGTCTTTCATAGATTATCCGCCGGTCGCCTTCGCCCGCTCCGCTCGCTCGCTCGCCAATTCACCACGGCTGCTAAATTAACGCCTTTGCGAAGAATTGTGAAGCGTTCTCGAAGCACAATCTTCTGTAATTGCTATGCTGCGTTTCTGTCCCAGCATTATACCGAGAATTGTTTTTTAAAACACGCTAGACAGCGTTATTTGCCACAAAATAAATACAGTAGCGATAGATTTGAAATTAAATTTGAAGTGCCCTTCTTCAGGCAGACGTCTCAAGCGTTTCATCAACCGAATGTTAAACACTAACATTGCGTTGTCGATCGTTTTAATTTTCTTTCATCTGTTTTATTAGCCTTTTGATTAGTTAAAACAAAGTTGTGAATATTTAAAACTGTTATTATTGCTTATCTAGATTCTGTTTGATGTCCCAAAAAGAATTTTAAGTATTCCTAACTAAAACGAATTGTTTGTAAAAGTATAGGGACTTTGAGAGTGCCTTACATTGAAGAAGAGGAAGAGTTTTCTGGTGGATTGGCTAAATTCTGGCTACAAACGCTACCGTTGTGTTAGTTTTTTTTGTGCATGAACATTTGTACCCTAGTTATTAGCAAATAAAATATTTGTATTTGTATTTGGCAACCCAAATTAGAAATACCTATTATAAACCCAAATTAAATGTATTCTTAGAATGCCTAAAAGGTTTGAAAACTATCGTCATCACCAACGTCAGTCTGAATTTCAGAAGTATCGATGCAATTCGTGAGAATACGATTAGGAAAACGCCTTTCCTAAAACACTAAAATCGTACGCGATTTTAGTGTTTTAGGAAAGGCGTTACATAAAATATACGTATTTTATGTCTCGACTCAGCACAATAAATGACATAACAAGCCAACGTTGCAACAACTAACGAGAATGATAAACACAAAATGTAACATAAACACTAACAAAGAACGGAAGCATGCGCGGGAGTGCGCCGCGTGCGTTGACCGCTAGGAATGCACCGCACGCGCTCAGCTGTTGCCTTGCCTGTTCCGCTAACGTCGCCAGCCGAGCGAAAGCATAGGTTAATAATAACTGTTAACATATTCTACATTGTAGGGGGAAAAGTCGTTAATTGAAAAATAAATATGTATTGTAATCCTACTAATATTATAAATGTGCAAGTTTGTATGTGTGGATGTGCTGTGTTACTCTTTCACGTAAAAACTACTGAATGGATTTGAACCAGTAGTTTTTCGTGTACACCATTGAGAGAACACGACTACTATACCTAATTATACATATATTTGTATATCTTACGTATTTTGACAGTAGCAAGTACTTAGCTATTACTTATGGGTTTAAGTATCTCTTGACCAAAAAAACGCTAATATTGAGATGTAGGAGTTAAAGTGGTGGCCAAAAATGAAGTTTGTAACAAACCAAAGAGAAATCAAAGGTTGGTTGATACATTGAAATCATAACGTCTAGTCAAAAAAATATATAAAGAGGGTGCTTCAATCACAAGAAAACGAACTTCGTACTAAAATTCTTAGACGTGAGTTAATCGAAAAAAGAAGTCTAAATCACAATGGAATTTTCTGATGTTATTAGGTAATCTTAATAAGAGTTATGACTCTTTTGATGACTTTATCAACATCGCATTGAGTTGATAGATAAGTAGGTACTGTAGTGTACAATCTTGAGAAGTTTTGCTGTAGTCTTATTTATTCATGCCTTGGTTTATCTTACGGCTAAAGCTGAAAATCGTGCCCCACCCACTGCCACTTCAACCTGCTCACCCGCTGGGCTACGTCGGCGATTTCAGTTCTTCTACGAATTTATTTACATTTCACATTGGTCACGTAGCAAAATGCCTAGCACAGCACGCTGGCACAGACGCTGGGTGACTTTGAGCTTACTTATTAGGCCCATAAGTAACTTCTAAAATCGGGTTACAAGTGCCATCAGCCCACCATTCAGGAATTATTTCTTCTTCTTGTCATGTCTTGTGGTGTGAATGCAGTCTGCAGAAATACACCGTCCGCGTCATTCGGTTTTGTTTATTGTCTTTCAGTGTTCATAAGAGCCTGATGTGTCTTTTGATGATTCTACTGAACATCCTTTAGGTTAAATGATCTACCTTTAACCCAATAAAATAGGCCAGTCCAAAAATAAGGCCAGTCTTGAAGTAAAAGCCATTCAAAATTCTTCACAACTACGAGTTCCTTTACCATGAGTCTTCCAACATTTGGGCAAAAGTCAGAAATGCACACACCTAAATACACAAAACAGAGTCTGTTCTCAAATATTTCTTTGTTGCTAATTTCACGTTCAGACTCAGTTTATGTATACTGACTCGAGTATTACAAATTCGCGTCTTCTCATCCCTCCGTGCCTCGACTTAATTTCTGGTGTAGCTGTAGATAGTGGTAGGCGGATGGGTCTATTAAACGTTATATCACCAGCTATAAGGAAGTTACCTCGGAAGGGCTTAGTACGGGCGGCGGCTGCGTGCCGCGCAACGATCTAAGGACGGAAACCTTTCCGAGTGAGTGCTCGTGCTGCAATGTTTTTATTATACAGCCTTCAATGAAATATAAACAAACTCAAACGGTGTTTTGTTGCACGAATGGATCAATTCGGCACAGCGAGCTTATGTAATGTTTCCGTCATTCCAAATCCAGAGGCATATTTCAAGCAGTGTTTTCTTTTCGGAACATAGCTCAATGCAACAAACCGATACACAGCAATAATAATAAAGTTGAGGTAGTAAACAAACAGAAATACTCTGCGACTTCATACAAACAAAGAAAATAAACACAAAACGTATCGACATTTACATACAAAGAAAAGCTATTATTGTGAAGGAAAACATGGCCACTGTCGTTGTTCGCAGTTGTAACTAAATGATGGCTTTGCACTCTTACCCTGGGACCGGGTCACTATAACTGTATGCCTCAATTCGCCACAAAGTCATTTCGCTACGACTGACATTTCCAGTAATGATTTTGGACAAGTCTCTAATTTGTGTGTTCAGTGCCAAAGTTGAGAAGATACTCGTTTCCTCCCAGCCCCCCCTTGTCCCATAGGACAGGAGGCTTTATCAGAGCGGCTTTATGAGCAACATCAGAAGCCGGCACACTTATAAATGGAATCAGGCTTTACTACCGAACGGCCGAGGGGAAACTCGCTCGAAACCCGTAAATATTCTGTGATGCTACGACCGCTTTTATTTGGAAGCAAAAATGGGATTATGCTCGTACTTTTACGTCAATGTTTTTCATCATTCGTTTCACTGGAGTAACCTTTGTGAAGGAACTCGTAGATTGGGTATCTTAAGATCGTTAGCTTATCTGGCCTTGCGGAAAAAACCTTTGGTTAAATTTTAAAAACGCTAACTTTTACAGGACAGTTTGTGAGCTTATGTCAATTAAGAATAAGTAAACTGTATTTGACACGGCACTAGATAAAATGGAACTACAGTACAGAACGCTAGCAACATCGCAATTTGAAACCATGCAAGTACGCATACCGCTAGAAAAGGCAGGATTCACTACAAAAAATCTCAGCAAAAACTTGCCAGTCACGAACGTTAATATTTAGATCTGGTTTGTTTTTGTTAGGCAACAGCTTAGCATAGTTGGTTAGTGGCGTGTGTGTGCTCATTGAATATGGATCGACCGAAGGTCGGTCAGTGCCAGCAAGGTTACACCAACTACGCAAGTGCTATCAGTGGCAATGCAACGATTACTTGTTACATTTTAATCTAAGGGTATTTCGAGAATATCTGCAAGTAGTATTCTTGAAGATTATGTTTGTTGAATGTTTCGATATCACAGTTTGTGACCATTGAGGTTTTTACACTAAGTAACAGTATCTTTAAACTTTTAAACGCTTATTATCCAGCTAAAGTAAGGTTGCCATAAAGTTTCAATAATCCTGAAGGGACAGGTGGTGCTGCTGTCATTTCTTTATCTTAAATACTTAGACCATTCAACTGCTATAAAGCACTACTACAGCAGGCCACACAGCTCTGCATATTATATCAATTAATTTCAAAATTATGAGTCTATTACCTTAGACGTGCTCAGTAGAAATATTTGGCCAAATCGAAATTTCTTCGAAGCACTAACGTGGTTCCTTCATGAAATTCTTTCGGTGGAATTTCCTAACATAAACATGCACACCGAACTAGCGGTCTTTACGACTACATGTGCTGGCTGACGTTCCGGGGCGTTATGTTTGACTTAGCCGTGAATGATATTTCATGGCCACCTCACTCGTAAAGTCTGGAAGTCTGCAACTCTTTATTTGACGTCCTCACGCTATGTAGCAACGTTAGCTGTTTTCTTCAAAGAAACTGCAAGATTTGCATAGCTGATAAACAAAAGAATAATAAGTGCAAGACAGGAAGGATGTCCTTGTATACTGCATGATATAGCAATGCGTTAAATTCAACGCTATACATTATCTTAGTACATGCACCTTGGCTTTAATGAAGAAATATTATCGTCCAAGGAGGGGACCGAGACCAAACACATTACGGCATGGTAAAGTGCCACACGGGATGTATTCGGGGCATGCACTGCACCGACCGTGCCAAACTTCATAGCACTTCACAGCCATGAAGTTTATTGTAGAGAAAAGAAGGATTGTTATCTTGAAGATTGTTATGTAGCATAAATATCCAATCAACATTCTAATTAAAAAAAGTGATTGAATATCAGGGTCTACTTTGTGTTCATTGTACAATGTGCGGCTAACTCTCCGGTGATGGAAAACACCGTTAAGAAACCCAAGCAACCCGGATAGCGGCGGTAGGCTCGCCCCTTACCACGTTGGGTTCAAATTCCCTCGGCGAAATGTGGGCTTCTGAATGTTCCGTTCACCATGACGGCAACAATCAGTGTGCCTCTGACTAACCCCTTAGGGATATGGTCGTGAGGGTATGTTATGTTATGAATATCAGGGTCGGCAAGATTATTTGATTCCTGCCATTGCCAGCATCACTCTCTTGTAATTTGCTACCTATCTATTATCTCTGATGTTTAAATTGGTTTTATTTACAATAATTCAAACTCTTTTCATGTCTTAAATACTACCCGTTTTTTGTTTCTGTACCCACCACCTATTATTAAAAACTGACCAACCAAATATTTCTTGTGATTCTTTATTTGATACGTCGCGGTCCGAGCAGCCAATGTACTATTGGGTAATATATCGAGAAACAAAATTGTCGCCATTCGTGTCATGTATAATAAACCTGATAATTAATTAGCTATTTTTTCTTGTTTGAAATTCCTGATAGAGCCTATCTAACTGACAACGGTCATGATTTATGGATATATGTCTAGTTCAAATACTTCTGAGTACAGAAACAAACACGTAGTGAAATTGCTAGTTGTTGATCGTTGATCTCTTCAAAGATTACTGTTTGGTAAAGATTGATAACATTGTCCTATTTTTGTTGTATAATACAACGTTTGTGGCAGAGGAACCGCCTAAGGCACGCTGTTTTACCGCTTGTTTCTTTAATGCTATCTTCTTTATTTCTGGCGATCTCAGGGTAAAATTAACTCAAGGACATGTGCTTCATTCTGATGAAAGATTGTAATCATTCATGATCATTGCCAGTGTTGAAAATATTGGACACTAACGGGCGGCCGCGATCTCGTCCGCGTATACTGTTATGAACCAAATTAAAAAACTTTTTTTAAAAAAGTAGCCTATGTCCTATTCAGATGTACGGTGGCCGGCACATCACGCTACCCATTTCCGGTCAGTCCTCCTTGATCTATCACGAACAAATGTCATTTGGCAAGAGCGAGAGAACAAACGGAAATGGGGTAACCTGATGTGCTGTTGACTGTACTAGCTATATTATTGTAAAGTTTCATTGGAATCCATTTAGTATTTTTCACGTAAACTAGCAACACAGCACATCCATACAAACTTTCGCATTTAAAATATTAGTAGTATTATTGGTATGGGATTTCGAACAGCGCCTCCGGTCGATAGAATTAACGAAAGAGGTAATGAATGCCCTTTGATCAGGCTGTATCGCTGAGCACCTTTGCATATGCGACTGACATTTACTCCTTCATTCACAAATACTGCAAATTCGTTTCTACCATCAATGAAAGCGTGAACCAAGAAATACTCTGTTATAAGCGATAGAGAAGTTCCAACTTGGCATTGCCACTGTTGTTTCATTTTAAATTGGAAAAATATTTTTTGAGTTTGTAAACAAAAAACAAAAATAGGTGTTGGATTCTCTGTAACTTTTAACAACATGAAATGTCAAAGGAATATGATCATGAGCTTCATAAACAAAGCGGAATACAAGACATAGAGAATACATAAGTGTTGCAGGAATATTGTAATTAGAAACTGACATAAGCTAAGATACTTTTGTTTTATTTAATTTCGCTTTAATATTGCTTTATCGAGTTCTTAAAAGCATTTTGCACTCGCAGTAAGTTATGAAGTTCAAACTCGCTTGCATGTGCGTCGTAATGGCGTCTCCTAAATTGTTAACGAGGTCGCTTTTCAGGCTTCCCCTCCTAGAAACGGATCTCCAGGGCTCTTTTAAACATTAATGTGCTTGCTGTGTTACTTTCACAGCACCCCTGTTCAGTTTCAGTAAGGGATAACTGAGATGGCTCTGTACGAAAAAGATACCTATTCCACTTAGAGGTAGATAGAGATGTAGACTTCATACTCAGGACAAGCGTTCTTGTGACGAACATTTGTGTTAGACTGATCCATTGATACATTAGATTGGCTTTTTGCGCCGAATGGCCGTGGGTTCGATTGCCAGCTAGAACAAACATTAGTTTAAAGATAGAAAACCCAGAACCAGTTAAAAGTAAAAAAACATTCGGTCTTGGGCTCAGGCGGGACTCGAACCAGTGTCTTCCACATCCCGGGCGGCTGCACTGACCACTGTGCTACCAAATTTTACGGCAATCTGCTATATAAAAATAAGTCGGATTTTCCTTCCTGAGGCTATAACTCCAGAACGCACGAACCAATTTCCACGGTTTTGCATTCGTTGGAAATTCAGGAAAATTTCAACAGAAAAGCGGGAAAATCTTTTTTCACATACAGCTAAGTCCACGCGGACGGAGTCGCGGGCGGCTGCTAGCATATTATAAACATACTACTAAGGGTACGTTGCACCATAGTAGAAGTTAAAGTTAAAGTTAATTTTTTTGTAAAATTTGACAATTCGACGTCATTTTTGGTCGTCAAATTGTCAACTTTGACAAAAACTTTAACTTTAACTTTAACTTCTACTATGGTGCAACTAACCCTAAGGTGCCAGGAAATAGCAATTTCAGTGTCATCATATTTGTTTACTTAGTTACTCTCTTAAAATGGTCAATGTAATGCGTTACTTTATTATTTATCAGTTGGAAACTGAATGCCCGACAAATGTCATTGGGATAGCAAGTCGTAGGACTCGACGGATCGATAAACAAAACACTACTGTTGTCTATACAAAAAACCATTTGATAATCAGAAATGGGGATTGGCTACACGTGGCCGGTAGAGGAGAAGTAACTTAAGAGTCCGTAGTCGAAATATTAATTGAAGATTTGTAGAAGGTAAGTCAGCTAGATCATTGCTGTAGGAGTTTCGTTGACGTAAGCGCGATAGTTCGATACTTACCTACTACTAACTCGATAGACTTAAGAAACGTCGAATAAGATATTCGTGCTCGCCCTGTAAAAAGGCAGACGTGACCTGTCTAAACAATATACCGTTATGGGCTTCTGCCTTTCTTCACACAAATTCTACTGTTCTTTTTATTTGTATTGTCCAGCTGTCTTATTTTATCTCACTAATAAAGTAAGGCAGGCAGATAATTACAACGTAGTAGGTACGTAGATTACATAAATAGGTACCTGCTCTAAAGTAGTGATACATTGCATGAAGACTGGGGACTGGGGTGCGCCGGCCGGCTGGTTTTTAGGAATGTTGAATTATAACAAACTGTTATTTTGATCTTGAAATGTCGCAATAACCTCTATCTGCCCTAGTCGTATAAGCAGTCTTGTCTCAATGTCTTAATACACATTAATTTAGCAAGTCCATTGACAGAAAAGTCTTATTGGACTCATTAAAAAAAAGCAAAATCTAGCTCAAAATTATTTTGTTTTCATTTTGAAAAATCTGTTAGCGCGCAGCATCTTAATAAACTTTTGAAAAATTGTGTGTGTTAGTACGAAATACAACTCGATGAAAGTACACTACTCTCTTTCCGCTCGTGGCATGTGCCAAGGTCGATCGAAGCGACAGTGTTTTACAAGTTGCAGCGCGCGGCAGGTCTGCCTCGCTCAGGCAGGCAACATGTCTGTGCAGGCAACGCAAGCCGTCTTGTCTCCGCGTTCATTGACCTACTGAACCCGAGCGGGACACTCGCCGTCGCGTGCTCTCGCTGGAAAATGCGCGCCAAAAGTAACTTTTAGCGGGAAAACGAACAATGCAAAGCGCTGATTGCGAATCGGCAGATAAGATTTCAGTTGAATAACTTACATTTTTTGCCTTGGTTTGACGTAAACGAAGCTAAGGTCTGAACATTATAATTTTGCTATTTTACTTAGTTAACAATAAAAAAAACCGGCCAATTGCGCGTTGGACTGGCGCACGAAGGGTTCCGTTCCATCATCTAAAAAACGTGATTTTCTTCAATAAGTAAATATATGATATTATAATAATATGATCATTCTAGGTACTTAATATTCTGTAAAAAAATTAAGCGTCTACCTATTACCGTTGTTAATATTGAGCAAAAAAACACGTTTATTTCATGGGGGTGGGATTTTACATTTCCCTAAATATTTTGTTATTTTCAGTAGGTAGGTAGGTACGTATTTTTTTTTAGCGGCAACGGGAATACATAATATGTGAAAATTTCAGCTTTCTAACTGTCATGGTTTATGAGATAAGTACAGGCTACAGCCTGGTGATAGACAACAATGGCTTAGTATGTAATAGGGTTCCTTTTTTACCTTTTAGTTACGGAACCCTAAAAAGGTAGATTCGTTACAAGCAGTGATTTAATTTCCTAAAAACAAGATGCTATTAATTAATCATCTCATCATCATGATCATCATTACATCTAGGCGTTAAATTTAAAAAAAACTTATTGACTGACGTGTTTCATGCAGGTTGGTGTTGGTTTGCACGTTAGCATCATCGAATGGTAACTGGATAAAATTAACCCTTTCGACGCCACGAGTTTTCGTCAAAAACGTTCACCACACGCCACCGCAATATAAGTGGTTGGTTTACTAGTGCTGACAATGTTGAGTATCGATATTATTAATTTGTAATAAATAAATCATTATAAAAAATATATTTAGTAATTTTTTAAGTTCTTGGGTTTTATTTTATTATTTTAACTCTGTGAAACATGTATTGAATGTATTGAAATCTCAGTGGCGTAATAATACAGTGAAAAAACGCACAAGTAATTATGATGATAATTGCATCACTACGTGTCTGATATATCACACAGTGGCGTACGCATAATATGAATTTTTAGCGAGTGTTAGTGATGCGTCAACTTCCGGTCATAAACTTCGATACCTTACGAATTACTTTTAACTTATTGATTAAATAACCAAATTAATCAAATGATGGATCCAATAATTATTTTACTAGTTCTGATGATTTTATTAATATTTAATAATCCTTACATCAGGTTATATTTATTTTAATGACGAACTGTGCGGTCCGTAATGCGATTACAGGTCTGTGAGCGCTCACGGCGATAACAGGCGTCCCGAATTGAAATATCGCGTCAACAGTGCTCACAGCGCTGTCAGCGTCAAAACCAATTCGGACCGCTAGATAGTGACACCTAACCTAAAAATTTTTAACCTTTAATTTCTGTCATTCCTAGGTTAAACTTGTGGTTTTTGTGGTCAAACTTTCTGTTTCGTTCTCACAGAAAAAGATTTGTCCTAGCAAATATTTATTCTGAGGAATATTAGCTAAAATATTTTTGCACGAAAATGTCTGTCTGACGTTTCATCTATGAATCTGACATAAGGCTCACGGCGATAACGCTCTGGAGCATAAAAAATCAAAATAATGACCGGTAAGTTCTTTCTAACGTAAATACATCTATGTATTCCAATATTCCTATAGAAAAAATAAAATTACAAACACTAAGTATATTGTGTCAGAGCATAGTAACCACATTAGATTGAGAACACTATAAGTATTATAATTTTTTATAACTTACCTGTTGAATATGTAAGAACACTTCAACACTTTCAAATTCAACATCATCAGTTCCTTCCACAATCCTAATCAACTCCTATGCAGTGGGCATAATTTGATAAATATTAATTTACAAACGTAATACATCAACACAGCAACGCAAAGAATAAAACAGTAAATGACATGATTTTGCAGGGTACCTCCATAATTTATCGATATCTCCTACTCTCATTGTACAGCACTAAATAAGTAGTTCTAGAAACATCTATCGCCTCTGACGTCACTTCCGTGTCTGACATATCAGACGTTGGCGTACGAGACTCATGCATGATCGTGTCGCTATAGTGTTGTGACATACTATGCAATTTACTGGATTTGATGCAAACATAATTCGAAAATAAAGCGTTTTCTGTGGTAAAACTTGGTAAAATATCGTCACACACAAAAAAATATGCCCAAAACCAAAACCTGTAACATGTAATTCTTACATTTTTGAATGTTTCTTTTTTAAATTACCAGATTTCTGGTTTTGGTAGGACCATCACTAATAAATAAACTTGGTCTGACATATCAGACATTGGCGCTGAGGACTCAAATAAAAAAAAAAGAGTTCGAGTCGATTCAACACGGTTTTGTTTTTGATAATTTATCATTAGAATAACATTATAATACTTTGTGAAATTCATATTTTTGATTAACTAAAGTATAAACAGTCTGAAAATTTTATGCATATGTCGTCACGTACTATAATGATAAGAAAAAATAGATTGAAATTGGTAAGATATATTTGTCTGATATATCAGACTTTGGCGTCGTGGGCACGGAAATTAAATGTCTGCTATATCAGACTTTGGCGTTGAAAAGGTTAAACTTTTTAACTAAAAAAATTCTCGTGTCCAATATGTTCAAAAAATGTGGAACGCTTCACGATTTTGCGTGTCATCCTTGCGCAGGGGCCATGCTAATCTTCTCTGTATCGTTCCAATTTTAGTATATGTACTGCCGAAGCAAGTACACTTGAAGTGGACAACGATTTGTATATATACTTACACAAAGTAAAAACTTTGATATCGTGATTCAGGTTCTCATACAATTTAAAACAGTTGTACAGAGTAGTCACAGCAGCGCCATCTATTGGCGGTTATATAAAACAAGCCAGAAGCACCACCCCACGCGGCCGTATTCAGCGCGTGTGCAAGAACAATGCATCCCTTGTCAAGTCACTCCTGTCTGTTCTATACAGAAGACGCCTGTTAGAAAATTGAAATTATGTTCATTGTTATGATCCTGCAAAAATCATTGACACCATAGAATAGAAACAGTTTAATGTTGGGAACCCTACGTAACGGCTTGCCAACATATTGATAGTAGAGGTAGAGCTTTATTATTTTAATGCATTTTCACATTTGAAGCTCAACTTGCACATAAACCCATTGATTGGCTATTATTAAGTACATTTTATTTTAATGTCAAACATGAGGTAAACAATGATGCATAATGGCGTCGTCGGCGTTTGGATCAAAAATCTTAGGGACGTTTCAAAACGTCTATGGCGGTCTATGGGTTCAGAAGAATTTAGTCAATTACTATCCACTCAGCATCTTATTCAATGAAATACATGTCATGCCGTGATCACGGCTGCTTAAATTTTCCTTTATGGTAACTTAGCAGAAAGGTAGGGCTAAAAACAAACGGGAAGTAGGAAGCAGTTCTTCTAGTCAAAGTATAACTTTCATTTCATTAATTCAGATTTCAGAGATAGTACGTGATCTATCACGTCAACAACACGCATCAGATCACACAATACGTCGGATCTAGTTATTGATTTTATTGGTAAGAAAACCTTAAACTTGCTGAGATACCTAAGAGCCTTTAAATGTAAAGCGAAGTCACTTGTTGCTTCCTTAGAATATGAGAAAAAAAAGTGAAGATCATCAAGAAAACTACACACAGAGATATATCTGGTAAATAAAGCTGTGTGCTGCTATGATCTTAGCTTAACGTTTGGCCTAGTTTCGCAACCTTGACGTAGTACTGTTTCTAATAATAATGGCGGACTGGTTTCCCGCCTTCTGCGCACGCCAACCAAGAGTCTGTTGAATAAATAAATAAACAATATAATTTATCGAAGCGTTTGGGATGGACCAAAACCGAATGTTTAGAAATTGGTAGGTAAAGTATTTACTCAGTCGAGCACAGATAAATATTGGTATTGGAAACTTACCTGCCTGTAACTCAACCATGCTCTTCTACCTAATGTCAAATTGCCCTATCCAAGTAACGCCCTAAGCTCGGGTCCGTGTCCCCCTCTGGGGCGCCCTTATACACGTTACTTATATTGGGGTTGAGAAGAACCCCCTACGCTTTCCCTATAGTCCGGTAGAGCTGTCAAAGCCATCAGCGGCTGAACAGCGGTAGTCATTCAGGAAAAAGAAGAAGCCCTTTCCAGTGTCTGATATTTGTTTCTGTCACTCGTACACAATATTAAAATGTGTTCAATCATTCATTTTCTATCAAAAATAGTCACAAAACGTAGCTGACAATTCCATGCTTCACTCATAAAAACTCATGAGAATTCCTTGTGAAAAGCTTGTGGACATAATTTCGTATTTGATCAACAATAAACATCTAAGCCTAAAGAAAATAAGTTGGGAAAAAAAGTGGAAAACATCTTGTTGGTCAAAAACTTAACAAAACAAAATGGACTTCGTCGCTTCCACTTCACTCACATTTAAGTTTATTAATGGAAGTCATGTATCCCATGTTCAAAAAGATAGATATCGATGAAAATAGGACCATCTTCCTATCTGGCCTTCCCTATGTAAAAGTATCCAATTTGGTAAGTACTTACCTGATCATAGATCATAATTGATAGAGTACCTACAAAATACAACTAAATCTTGACCTTTTTGAAGTGAGTTAATTATTCATTTATGCAAATATTTACCGATGTTATCAATGGGATTCGATGTTTCGATTCGACATCGGTTGGAATCACGGACACGAGTCATGGCATTTTCTTGCTGTTCAAATCGCGAATCGCGAGTACGCAGAAATTAATCACTTCGTTCCGCACACATAGCATTCCTTTACTTCTATTATACATTATAAATAAATAACTTATACAAGGTTTTATGCCAAGTAGGTAAGAATTACGTTGACTAGTTTGATTGCTAAATTTTCAATCATCAATGGCTACTAAACTTAACTATAATTCCAGTCCAAAATGTCGACATTTTAACTTTATGGTACTTTCGACCTAATCTTTTCTGAGAACAAAAAGTAATTTCAAAAGTCAAGTACCTATAAAGTAACTTGTTAAGAATGTGTTCGTTGGCTAGACCAGTTTCAGCTAGACTTTCCTGTTTCTTGTCACACGCAACACAACTGAGTCGCAATTCGCAAGGCAAAGTAAATGCTTTGTTGCATCTCTAGACGTCTAGTCGCAAGCGTAGGTAGGTAGCTACGACGCAGTCATTTGTTTATCGGACTGTCTGATGCGATGCGATACCCACTCCCACTCGTAAACCTGCAATGCAATTTGGCATCGAATAAGATCTGGCTAAGTGCAGCAGTCTGGCTTTGCGTTAGTGATTCCGTTTCACTTCAAACTGTGCATGTAAGTACTTCTAGTTTTAGTATCAAGCGAAGGTCAGTTGCTATGACCGTGACAGTGTGAAGCTAACCCTGAGAAGACTATTTGGAATTGAATGGTGCATTTCCTTTGTCTGGTAAACCAAAGCGTCATTTACGAAGTGTACCTATGCGAAAATTTAAATTAACAACATTATGTTGAAAAAAACATTTACCGCCTTCTAGGTAATTAGCACTGCCATCAATACCTCAAGTGTTTGATAAGCTATTCTCGCCATTACATGAATAAATGTTATGTTGTAAATGTAGCCCTTAAACGTTACAAGGTTTGTTAACACGACATGCGTGAAACCATCAACACGATCTTTAATGGGCCTCAGAAAAATGCGAGGCTCGATCACGCACGGTATGCTATGTAGCCTCCGTGCCTGTGTTTACATGTCTACATACAGCTGATACAAACGTCGGTGAAACAGTGTCTTGCTGAGACAAGGTCGTACCGTTCATGACAGTAGGGCTTCGGATGGAACTAGGGCAAACTGAGACGCACGCGAATCAGTCATATCATTTGGAACCACTAATGAGGTTGACCTCGCTTGTGCTGTATGGTATTGTTATTTGATTTAGAGAGCCATTAGTTTGACGTTGAAGCGATTGTTCAAATATATTGGGTACTAGCATTGAAGCTGTTGTACCTATTTATAACAGGCATAATAATATCTCCTGAGTACACTAAAAGCAGTACTTTTGGATAGAACAGGGGTGGCATTCCGGCTAATATCATCTCACATTTCGGTGCTTCACGCTTACTTTAGTCATCAAAACGCTTTACTTTGAATTAGTATGTTCCCTCATTTTGTATGTAAGTAATTAAATATTTGCTTTAGTTATTTACTCTCACTCTCTGCTTTAACCAGAGTATGGACTCTGGATAATGCAATGGACCCAGCCCTTTGGATATAGATCTACTTGTTATTAATAAACTGTAACTTATTAAGTACCACGTAATACTGGACCTCGTATCGTGTTGATTGCACAAGTGAAGAGATCATAACAAGTAGCTACCACAGATTAAGTACTACGTACGTGAAGTACCAACTGTGCTTATATACTACGAGTACCTATATTATCTGCAAATCACGTAGTGTACGAGTACGTCTTACGTAAACAGTTGTAGTGTGACTGTTGTTTGTTTTTGTTGTAGTCTGTCATATTTATTTCAGTCCCGTAGTTGTTACGCGATGCGCAATGCTACGCAGACGATTCAACCCTTGAACTGAAGAGTGTGATTGTGATGCACAAATGTCGTAAAACCAGCTAATTTAATAATAAATAACAATTATTTTTGAATTGAATTAAGGTTGAAAGTATAGGTCGTTTAGTATAAGTATTAATTCTTTCTCTCTGAGTTTCTGAGTGTGAAGAACGAATCTAAGATAAGTTTTTACTTACGCAGCCGTTAAAGTCTCGGCGAAAATGTTTTGATATTGTTTTTGTAGGATTTTGTTCGAACGGCGCCTCCAGCGGATGGCAGTGGAACCAACTAAATCGCACGGTATTTTGTTGGCAAATGCAATTGCAATGTTTTAGTGGATGCAATGCAGGCCTTCAGATTGCAATGTCAGTACCATTTTGGGTTGGTAGGTCAATATGTGAATATGTAATTATATTCACTCTTGTGTAGGTAGGTACTGCAAGGTAGAATAGGTTGTTGACCTTAGTTATTCGTAGATACCTACTATTTTTAATATACCACATATTATTAATTATCTTGTCATGACATGTAATTCATACCTACAAGGGTTATCCGCGGCAATTTTAATCATTATGACTATTTTCAAACTGTCAAAGTGCACTTTGCTGTTGCGGGCAGCCTGTTTGCTCAAGAATTTTTCTGGTTCATTTTGTTAGTGTTATATTATTAATACTTACATAGATGTTAAGAAGGTAGGTACAGGCCCTAAAATAATTGTACACATTTTTCTTCGCTAATAAACTTACGTCATCATCAGTTTAATTGTGAAAGTGCCTTTGTTATTGTTGGTGTCTCTTTTTTAGCTCTCTGTCTATCTTAGCTATTTTATTTCAAGCTGGGCGGGGTCTCACCATGCGTTTGAAGTTGCAGATGTTGAAAAGCCTAGTGCCATCTAGTGACAAATATCGTAACCATATCGTACGACGTAGAGTAAGCGTGCTTAGTGAGTGCGTAAGTTCGAAGTTCTACGTTTTCTTCAGAGATGGCGCTAAGCGTACTACGCCCGAAAGGGCCGGCGCCCACTATCGGCATCGGCACGCTTCAGGCTTTTAAGGTGGCAAATAGTAATATACTCTAATATAATGGCAATAAAGTAGAAAATGCCGAAACAGAAAGAGAGCAAATGCATTTTGTTTTTACGAGAACACATCACGGAAATTTCTACTTTATTGCCATAATGTTAAAGTATATTGCTATTTGCCACCTTAAAATCCTGGAGCGTGCCGATGCCGATACTGGGCGCCGGCCCTAAAATTATTTGTTTTTTTTGTTTATTTTTGTGATACAGTAGTAATATTCATTTTTACTTGTTGCAGGTGTTAGTGGAATACGATGGTGTAGACTGGCAGCGCCGTGAGTGGGTGGCGGTGTACTCTCGTCGGACGTTTCGTGTGTTTTTAGTGGAAAGAACTTTAGTTTGGGCTCCTAGAAATATCGGGGACAAGGACGTCAAATGGCCGGCATTGGTAAGTTCTCTTTGTAATTTATACATTTTAAAATAATAAAATGATGTTGCTGGAAGCAAACCCCATCTGTTGGTAAAGAAATAGCAATGTAAACACGGCGCCAAATGCATGCTCTGTCTGAGTTACGAAAAAGAATCCATAGATGGCGATACTAGTTGCAAAAGAAGTATTCAAAAAGGAAAATCATGCAAGTAGGACAGTAAATTTTCAACCTTGATTTTTTACATCTCATTTAGGGTTTTTTCATGAAGTACTTTTGCCGTAGTGAAAATCAGGAATACGACATTGTAAGAATAAGGAGTTTAGCTAGTCACCGCTAGATGGCGTTACGTGTTTTTATGTTAGCTCATGACCACATGAAAACAGTCTCTTAATAATAACTAAATTTTAACTACTCCATTGTTTTGTCTCTTTAATTTATATTTTTGTCAGTGTTTGCGAGTGACACTTTAATCGCTTTAATTACTGCTGAGGTACACAATACAATAAAGGTTTATGAATAAGGGGAAGGAAGTGAATATAGAAAAAAATACAAAATCAATTAAAACAAACGGGCGATTTTTGCTTAAAGTAGGACTGCAGTGTCTGTGTGTGATATCCTTGGACAGAGGAATTCGAGTTGGATATCGAAGGCGCTGCAGGAATTGCATGGCGGCAACAATATCGCTTATTCGTTTAGTACGAAGAAAACCGTGCAGTCACTTTCTTTGCCCTATTTGACCACAGAGAAGGCACAAGTACGGTATAGTCGTCCATACATACAGCTACGACCTTATTTGCGACCTCTGCCGCGATGCACGCCTGCTTCGCATGGAGGGCACGTTCGACCCCTGACGCCGCATAACAATTGTGTCTTACGCGTCGACACGAGAACTGGGCCCATGCCGTTTGATGCCATCGAGGGATGCTACACTCGAGATTAACTATGAGTGCCTTACACTTAATAACACCACGCCTCTTGAATTTTAATTGTTGATACTCTGTACAACTTAACACAACGTAAGCTCACAACTATGTCCCAAGAAGTACACTGACTGTTGCCTGTGTATGTCATGTAGTAGCTGTGCTTAACTCGGTACTCTTAAGTTTGACTGAGAGTTTCTCAAACAAAGTAGTTTTGACTAAACAAAAAGGCTTTTATTGAGGGATAGGTGTTGCACTAGAACTTGCCTTACCGGCGTATAACAGAGGGTTAATTATGATTTATTGCTGTTGAAGATTAGGTCTTGTACTCTTAAACAACATTCAATATTCGCGTTCAGCTCAAACACAGCATCCATCCAGCCTGTTACCAGTTGATTTCTAATATCAACACCAATCCCGGCTTGAATCTCTTCTTGAGTAAAAAATCGTATTGAAATATGAAAGCGAGTGTGTACGGGCCTAACCTTTGAACTCGTAAACGCAAATCAAAGATGAGCACCCGTCTTTTAATTAGAGCATCCCACACACAAGTATTCCTATCACTTTCAGTTATTTATTTATTGCACAAAAGTAAATAACAAATGGGGCACTTGATGCCTAGAGGCATTCTCTACCAGTAAACCACACAAGTCAGACAGAGAAATTAAGGCGGTGCACTGGACCAAAAGTAAGATTAAGTCTACAAACTAAATACATACCGTAAATACTACTACTACTAACTAAACTACTAGTACTACTACTACTAAATAAATACATTCAGTTCTATAGACCATTTATGGGACGGCATGCGTTTGGAGGCGGGCTCAACGTTGATTGATATATCAGAATTCAGGGATACGAGTTTTATTAGTAAAACTATGAGACATCGCGTGTCTTCTCTACACCTTACTTTCCTAATACTGAGATGCTGATGTGACCTATTTCTTCGACAGACGTTCACCCCGTTGGCAGCAGACCTGACGCTGCAGGCTGACGCGCAGCCGGTGGAATTCCTGCACGACCAACAGCTCCAGTTTCTGGACTACGCGAACCTCTCGCCGTATCAGGTAAGACAGTTTTAACTAGATGTCTTGTCTGACAACATGCCCTCACGACCACATTCCTGCCAAACACTGGGCCACGCTTGTCTTCTGCCAAAATAATATTTTAATTTGGTACTACGATGAATTGTTTTTGATAAAACATACATTGGCACAGGCCATAGGCAACGCTAAGCAACGAAGTTTTTTGTTATATCGTTCTGGGTTTTCATGAGCCCTTACACATCGCGACATTTAGCAGCGATACAAAAGCGCGTATCACAGCCGCGCGCAAACGCAAACGAGATCAGTCAACGCTCTACCATTACCTTACAACTGCCGCGCTGCATCGCGTTTTCATACAAATTCTGATGACATAAAATGCGTTTGTGAAGGCTCAGAGTAGCTCATATACACTCTGACTTTTAGGGTAAGTTGCACCATAGTAGAAGTCAAAGTTATAGTTAAAGTTTTTGTCAAATTTGACAATTTGACGTCATTTTTGGGCCTAACTTTAACTTTAACTGAAATTTGGATGTTTGTTATTGTTAAAGTCAGATGGTGCAACCCAACCTTAATAACGTGCAGTAAAATGGCAAAAAGTGACAGATTTTCTTTCAAAAACCAGTCATATTTTACTGCACCTAATTGCAGCTCTAAGCATAGCTTCAATTAAGGAGGTAAAGTCTTAGTTTTTCCTTGACATCAGGGCAATTAATTTGAAATCATCATGGCCTATCACAATTCCAAATACAATCATCAATGAAAAACTTATTTTTCAAGTAATATGACTAAAATATTTGAAAGTAAAAAGATGAATCTGGTACACGAAGCCAATGTTGTATTTATATTACATGAACCATAATATTATCGCGACATTGTTTTACAATTTATCTGTAAACACTAACGATTAGATAAAATAAACATTAATTATAATGAGCAAACACTCGATTACGTTGGACCTATTAATTATTACAACCAGACACCTACGTATGTTTGGAAAACATGTGCACACACCGACTCATGTCGCAGATAGCATACTTTACATATAATACAAGTATCATTTATCACGAGTTATTATGGATATGTCATGTAAGGAACAGCGGTGTGTATGTTCAGATATGAGAGACGAGCCGAGTCGGGTTGGCTACCCAATACCCAATCAGTGCTGACGTAATTGAGTATTCGGATACACACTACCCAATCCTCCGATTCGTCCGTGCACATAGTGCAATTTAGAAGTCACAAACCAGTGTGCAATTTGAAATTTGTTTTGATTTTATGGTAGTAACTAATATTGAATATAATTTCAAACTATGATCTTACTCGTATACATGTGTTTGAATCTTACTTATGTCGTTTTTGTCTGTCTCATGGAGGTCTTATGTATAATTTTAGGATCTGTCACCGACAGCTAAGTTTCGAAGTTTTCCGAAATATTTACTGTCCGATAAGGTCTTAGATACACCAAGTATTCTACCGAGTCCTTCACCACGAATTCGTATTCTTCTTTTCAAAGTTACCATTGATTAGATGCGCCAACCATCACGTGACGCCATTAGAAACTGCTTCATTCACCTCACGTACGGGCGCCGGCCCTCGTAACTCGTGATACTGGCTCGTAAACCCGATTCTATTATAAATCTTTATTATAAAATCATCTGCCGTTTGTCTCTTTATAGCTAGAATCGCTAGTCGCAAATAATTAGTATTTTATGAGTTCTTCGCTTCGCAAACGAAAGCAAAAGAATATGACGGTTTTTATCAATTACACAATTATTTATTATTCTGAACTGTGTTGTGTTTTTATCATACAACACTCTATCTAATGACGCTACAGCCTGAAGTTGTATGTTTATATAAATAATACTTATAAAATCATTTATCTTGACTGCCCATGAAGACATCAAAGCAACAAATTTTGAAGTAAGGATAAAAGGACCGCTCTACAACCGGAAGCTTTTAAAATCTATGAGGTAGGACTCTAGGTTCAGCACTGGACGTTATCCGCTCCGCTCTGCTTTAGTGGTTTATACATCTGGTATTTTACATAAATATTTTTTATTCTCCTTTAGGCATGGCCAATCGCCACCTGAACCTAAAAGAAAGAGAGCATTTGATAAGCTATATTTATATGTCAGAACAATAATCATCTTGAGTGTTTTATTTCAGGTAAATATAACTTTGATAAGTAGTCTGCAATTCGTATTATTAGTTTTTCAAAAGATAAATTACCTATTGCGGTTTCTCTCGGCTAAGTTGATAAATTGCTAGCGTAAGCTTCATTTGTTACCCCGTTATTCGTAAGTTATATTTATCTTCCATCTCGCTTTATGCCGAGAATAAGCCCTCCAGCCTAGAATGTGGATGTTTATGCAGGCAAGAAATAGGTTTATTTGTTTTAGCAAATGGTTGTAAATTTTACTATCTGCACCAAACATCGAAAACTATCATAATATTAAATGGTGGTTGTATTTAAAATTGCTCTGCTGATTTCATTTTTGACCAAATTGGATTCGTCAAAGAATATGGTTAATTATTTTGTATCTATGGCCATACCCATTCCTGTTAAATTTTAGGTAACATTTATAAAGACGTCTCTAGCGTGACGGGTAAGTTCACAAAGAGTTTTCAACATCTCTTAATATAAATTATATTTTTGTCCAGCGAGCTACAATATAAGTTGCTGCCATAAAAGAAAAATATATGTTTTCAAAATCCTTTACAAGGGTAGAGACTGCTACAAGGTTGGGCACGTTTTGTTACATCTTTTACAACAAACAAGCTTCTTCTAAAGATAAGTAGGTTTTCCTTCAATGGTCATGTTATCGTTTTATAATATTTCGCATTTTTTTCCTCAAGAAGAACGAGAGAAATACGAAAAAATAAGTTAATCAAAAATGAAAGAGAGCAAATAACGTGCAAATTTAAAAGCGGCGTTTCCGACTTCTGTCCTGTAGTATTTGCTCACATCATTGAATAAGTTTATTATAAAAGATGCAAAGGGTGGACGGTGAAAGGCAAAACGCATAAGCGACCCAATTTCAAGTGAGACGATAGGAGTGTTTATCCAAAGTTGCGCGCCCGGGCGAAGTGGGGAGATCAAGGACGGTGTCTGCCAAACATGGGGAGGGTTTCCCCGGGAGACGGGGTGGTGGAGGCGCGGGCGAAAGGGGTGGGAGGCAGGAGGTGATCTGGCGCGGGGTGCGGTATGTTTTGATGCTCGCCGCCCGTTTTATTGATTTTCCTCGCCGTTCCGCCCTCACCACCCACTTTATTATATACATATTCCGAGCCAGGTGGTGGCTGGTGGTAGTGTCGTGCTATTTTCGGTTAGCCCGGCCGCCTCGTGGAAGCATGATTGATTGGTCGCTACCCGCAAAAGCCACTTTTATTGTCGTTTTTGCAATTTCGTTACGTGCCTCGAGAACTTTTATATCGTTCTTTAGTTTCCAATTAAACTTTTGGGGAAAATATATTTTTATTGGAATTGACAGAGATTAATAAGATTTCGTGGAAATTTATCTGATAAGTAAAGGTCTGGGAGATAACTTTGATTTAGTGCTTAATTGAGCTACAATTCTGGAGCTAAACTTTTCTTTGTTACTTTTATTCCCTATCCTTCAATATTTCTGTAGCCTTAATGTCTGGGAAAGTAATTTATTTTCGCTTTTGTCGACATGTTATTGTGAACGAATAATGCAGCCTTATAAAATCTTTTTCACATGAAAAGAACTTGTTATACGTTTCAAAGAGAGCGGTTATTTCTATGTTTAATAAGGTTTTCGTGCCTTTATTATTAGCTACAGTCGTTTTTTTGTCAAAACATCAATCTGTAGACCTTTACCTACGGTTTCATAGATGTAATATTAATACACAATCAAACTCTTCTAACTGGAAAACAGGCAAGGATTCTTTTGAACAACTAAGTAGTTATGTTTACATTATCTGAACCGACTTTGTAGGCTGTTGTTCTTGGTAACTACTTCCCTCATCTGCATAACAAATGAACATGTACAAACAAGCGCGAAGTTTTAGGTACTAAACGTTATCAAAACACTTGAAACTGGTGATTATACAAAAGTATTTATAATTAAATGCTCGATTAAGAACTCCGAGTTAAAACAAAAAGGAGGGTTTCTTAACTCAGTCTTGCATACACGCAACTCGCAAGAGAACTCCGGAGCTAGTTCCCGCAAATTTAAACGAGAAAAGTTTGTTTCAGTTAGCTTACTCCACTGTCCGGTTCACCCCGATCCACCCCCTGGCATTGATATAGGCGTGTGTTAGACAGGCGAAGTTACTTTGTACGTGCATGCTCGCAAAGGGTGCCTCTTTTGAATATTAATTCAACATACTGTTTCGTTTGGCCTTTAAAAAATACTCTTTTATATTACTGATTCTGACTACTCGAGTTTTGTTAGCCTAAGCTTTAAGATAACTAAGCTTTACGCTTGTTCAATCAAATCAGGCATATAAATTCATATATCTGAGAAAAGTATAGCTTTACAGAAAGCTTGCCTTCAACAAAAGAGTACTTTGTTTTCAATTGAAACAGAATATGTACTGATATTTTCTCAGAATGAAAATCGGAGAAATAGGTAGTATTTTTCCTATTGTAAAAAACTTTCAGCCTTTGTACAAGTGTATCAATTTCTATGGAATGGTTACGCGACGTTTCTATCCAATAATAATATACATCCAATATTCGGGAGCGCCGAAGTGAAAACTGATTTTTATCTGAACTTCTGCTCTTATATTCTCATTGTAAATTTATCCAGGGGAAAGAACAAAGAACTTTGTTTGGATTCTATATTATATTGGAAGGGAAACAATTACTATCAGAAATATTGTTGCAAAATAAGCTATTTTAATAATGTAGGTATATTAAATCCTCTTCACTTGACTCGGAACAATCTTGAGATATTAAATTCTGATCAATTTGAAGCCTTATAAAATCTATAGACTGAAATCTACCCCGTTGTAATGTCTGATTATAAAATGGAAGAGCAATTTTGGAATATTCTCTAGCATTGATTAAATTTCTTCGTAATTGCATTAATTAGTGCAGATTAACTTGACGCTGTGCTGAGTACACACGAGAGTGTTCGGTGATATGGTTTCTGTGTGTTGTGTTTGCGGCGGGTGTGTGTGCGGTGAGTGTGTGTGCGGTGAGTGTTTGCGAAGCCTTTGTGTCTGGCCGCCCTTCCGAGTTATCGTTTGTTATCACAATGGTGACGTCGACAACCGTCAGACACGTCCATTTCTATGTTAGTAGATACTCTTGAACGTACGGTATTTGCAGTAACCTCCGACATGTTGTTAATTTGAGGTACCCAGATGTTAACTTGTTTTATTATCATTGTTTATTCATATTTATTAAACTAGCCTCAGAATAAAATTTCACTGAATAGTGTTACCTAGTGTAGATCCTATAGATTACTCAAATAAAGACATTGACTAATAGCAAAGTAGCAGGTAACTTATTATTTATTAATACAGAGATGTAACAAATAGTAGTGAAATAAGAATCGTTATAAGTCACGTTATTTTTTACCGCTTTACTCAAGCAAAACATGTTTTAAGCGAAATGAGGTAACTTGAGGTTCGGTGTTATAAGCATTTTCGATATGATTGTTGCGAATTTCGGCACATAGAATGATATTCGTCCTAACGGCGATAGCTGCATTATAGTAACTTTTTTCACACATAACCTCGTATCGTACACTTTGAGGTTGTACAATATATCGCAGTTAGCACAATAGAGTGCAGGCGAGGCGCGCTGTGCGGTGTGCGGCAGCGAAAGGAAACGACGATTTACGCGCGCGGTTACTGTTAGCGCGCGGCCGGCGCTCCCGGTTATGCGACACCCGATAGTGCGGGGTGATCGGTGGGAAACTACATATTTCTGCTGGCAATGATTTTTGAAACTACTTCACGAAATACTGTGCACTGTAAATTTTAGCAGTTTCTAGTGTACTGGTCCTTCCGACCAAAAAAAGCAGGTGCTTAAGACTCCTAAATAAATTTTCATTAATTTAAAGTCGTACGAGTTGGAACTACGAGTAAGCCACCCTATATCATATGGGACATCTTACACTGAGATTATTTGACAAATTATCATCATTAAACATCGTCTAAAAAAAAGCCTATTGTGAACTGACTGGAGTTGCACGATAAGACAAAATTTGCTTAAGTAGTTGTGGAATATTTTCATTTGTAATAAGGCTTACCCTTCGTTTCATCTAATACTCAAGCTTTATTACAATTCGGTAACTCTTCGGGATCAAGACCAATGTCTTGATCCCCTTTTCCAATTCCGTGACCATCCAACACTAGAGGCAGGTATTTGCCTCCCGCCCATACCGTTTGATGGCTTCAGCATTGTCTAGTCTGCAGCCCTTTGTAGTGGATACCTTCGAGGATCGCAATTAAACTGCAATTGTGCATTTAGCTTCTTTTCCACATTCTTTATCTTCTTGATGTTTATCGCCTTTGTTGTTTTATGTAGTTTTATTTTTATGTTTATTTCCTTGGGAAGAGTGCATGAGTTCGACAAAACTCAAAGGTATCAAAAAATCAATGCGTATTCGTCAATCCATTGTCTTGAAATGTGTGATAATGCTGAGTCGTTTTTACTATTATGTATTTGTAAAACTAACTAACCACCTATTGGTAAATCATCTCTACATTTGCAACAAATGATTTAATGGCTGAAATATTTTTCATTATTATACGTCCATTACAAGAAAAGCTTATGATATCAGTAGCAAATTTATATAATTTAAATTACAAACTTAATAATTGCTCATTCAACATCGTCTAAAAAAAAGCCTATTGTAAGCTGACTGGAGTTGCACGATAAGACAAAATTTCCTTAAGCAGTTGTGGAAATATTTTCATTTGTAAAATGGCTTAACCTTCGTTTCATCGAATACTCAAGCTTTATTACAATTTGGTAACTCTGTTCGTCTCGATACCCCTTTTCCAATTCCGTGTACTTCCAACACTAGGGACAGGTATTCCTCCGCCCATACCGTTTGATGGCTTCAGTATTGTCTAGTCTGCAGCCCTTTGTAGTGGATACCTTCGAGGATCGCAATAAAACTGCAATTGTGCATTTAGCTTCTTTTCCACATTCTTTATCTTCTTGATGTTTATCGCCTTTGTTGTTTTATGTAGTTTTATTTTTACGTTTATTTCTTTGGGAAGAGTTCATGAGTTCGACTCAACTCAAACGTATCAAAAAATCAATGCGTATTCGTCAATCTATTGTCTTGAAATGTGTGATAATTCTGAGTTGTTTTTACTATTATGTTTTTGTAAAACTATCTAACCACCTATTGGTAAATCATCTCTACATTTGCAACGGCTGGGCTGACATATTTCTCATAATTATACGTCTATTTACAAGAAAAGCTGATGACGTCAGTAGCAAATTTATATAATTTAAATTACATACTGAGTTTTTTGCTTTCAAAAATATTTCAGTTTTAAGCACAGCTAAAGCAAAACCCAACCTAAAGAATGAATAGGACGGTCTAAAATACAGATGGCATGAAATACTATTACAGTGCTATTTGTACAATATTTATAAATTCCCACCAGCTGAGGAGACAGTGGGATCAAAATGGCCGATACTGATAAAGCAGACAGGTATTTATCAAAACCGAAAAATAAAGGCCGTTAAAACGTTGATGTAACAAGTCAAAAGCAGCAGCAGTTCACAGTATCTCCTATCTTCGGCATCCGAGCTGTTATCAGCGTATCACGAGCAGGAAATTGAATGAGAGCCGCGGGACTCGCGAATGTATGCCAGCCGTAATGGCTTCCTGGTTGCTAGCCGGGGAGCTAATGGCTGCATGCATGTATGCAGCTAGACATATACATCATAGCGAGATGCTCTGTGGACTCGCAGCTGGCAGTTGTGCGAATCCCTGGATTTAATTTAATCCATGAGGATTTGATGCACCTGCGGCATTAGTTCTAAAACTTAGTTGATTAGAATTATTGTCTTGAAATGGAACATCGTTTTGCATTCTACCCGACGTTTCGACTACTTTATAGCAGCCGTGATTACTTAGAATTTTTTCAGTAAATCACTAGAAATGTTCCCCCGACATTGTCTTTTTTTTTTGCAAGTTTGGTCGGATGAACTCTTTCATTTAGAAATTACATCCAAAAATGTGCTATTTGTGATAATTTAAGGATAATAGTACTGTAAACAATTCTGGATATTTTCCAACAACAACTTATTGTTGTTTCTATTAGTTACAAAAATATTGGTCATAAAACAACTCATAACCTATGAAGCATTAGCAAAAGATTGGAGCCACAAAGCACTCGTAAGACTGTTTTTGACTAATGATCGTCCATTTTGCAAGAAGTACTAATACATGCTTCGTTGTAACGGTGAGTGAAGTCTATTTGTCTTGTTTTCACTCGAATCTTTTTCACTGGAATACTCCATTCTGCTAGAACCTAGAAACTCCTTGTATATCTCTCCTTTCTTTACACCAACTGCTTTCAAACTTTTTTTTAATATTGTTTAGCACTTTATAATTAGAAAATGTTAAAGTCATGTGATTCACAGTGAGACCGTCACATGATGTTGGCTCGTCTGCGCGTGTATTATTTCTGCTTGTAGTAACATGAATAAGTAGGAAGTTGTTATCTCATATTGTTATACTATGTGATGTACTAGTTAGCTTTGTGCCTCGATTGATGATAATAATAACTCAAACAATTGTTCAGCTAGCGCAAGATTAAAGGTTTATTAATAGTGTTCTCCAGACAGACTTTTATTATTTTTCTCTAAGAAATAATGAGATTAAAATACTGATTTATCGCTTTTATATGACGTTCTTCTTCGTAACGTACATACGTTTATTGTATACTAGTTTCATTGCAGTCTGTGGTTTGTAATTATCAAACATTGCTTATTACTTTAATTATTTCCTTAATATAACGATTTCTGGTTACAATGATTCGTAAAACGTGTGTAATAAACGAATACAGTTTCCAACCCAAGTTTTTCTGGTTATCGTTACAGGCCATCGAGTGTAATATCCAGTAATGGTGGGCGTGGCTAGGTCAAGTGTGTTTAGCAATTTTTGTTGTTGTGTTACAAAAACCTTGATTGTTTCTGCTAAATATGCGATGAAGCGATTTAGCCGAACTTTTTGCAGCCGCCTCACGATCTGCAATCATGCAATGCAGCACACGAAGAATATGAATAAACAAGTCTGTTATTATTTCACAAAATAGTTTCAAAGTGGTTGTTACGACTTTAGTTACCTATGAAATGTAAAAGTCAAACTAATTATTACCTTGAACCAAACTTGAATAATTATTACCTGTTCTTAAAATAGCTGGCTAATTTAGTAACGTTTAACCTTTCTTTATTTTTAATTATACTTCGTCGCTGCATCCTCGGGATTTTATCACAAGGTAGTACATTTCTTCATGTACCAGGCATCAACACGTTTTAGAGCTGGTATCACTGAAACAGAAAAAAAAAAACAAATTCCCTCCCTACGGTAGGTGCGTCGCTCTGACAGGTGACAAGTTCATCATTCGTTTCTAGTGTTCGGGCATCGACACACCCTCTCTCGTTATATTTTTTATATAACGGTTTCTTTAAGTGCTGAAGTGTTTGCAATAGTTGTAGTAGTGTAAATCAATAGATCCTAAATGAAATACAACGTTAAGATCGTACTTACCTTTCGTTTTAAACAATAACTAAATACGATCTACAATAAAAATCTACCCACATTTTCTTGCACAAAATGTTTTAATAAGAGAACTCGTGATTAAAAGTGAATCGTCGTATGACTGTAAACAAAGCTAAGCAATAGCATGACGATGCAATGTTTAAATTTAACAAAACACGTCAATGATGAGACCGTGAAGTGGTCTTAATCAATGTTGGCATTAATTTTAGCTGTTTATGATCCTGTTGAGGCCTGTCCAAAATGGACCCACCGTAACGAGATTACGATAAAACGCACACTGAGTGTGTGTTTCCAACAAACGAGACAAACAGAAGAAGAAGATCCTGTTTTTTCCCGTACCAAGTTGGTCGGTGCATTTTCAACAAATTAGCCAAGCAGAATAAAGGTTCCTGTTTATTCCTGTCCAAGAGGACGTCCCGTAACGAGAGCACGGCCAGGCCCACAACGCGAGTGTGGTTTCGAAAGCATTTTAAGGTGAAAATCAAATCGAAGACCAAACTGTAAGTTATTTTGTGCTATCCTTGTATAACAAAAACCTTTCTTTCTATATACACTAGTACCTAAAAACTTCAAGAATAAGATTGTAATTTCAATTGAAAACTAACGACTAAGAATAAGTCTTAGTAATGGAAGTACCTGACATTGAAATAATGTTTCATTTTGCTACTACACAGACACATCTGAGTAGCCACGCCACAGCTTTTGTAGCTATACAGCTATGGCTAACATCATAACTTACTCTAGTTGCTATAAAATTTATATTTAAATACATTTGATACCACTTCGTGGTTACCGTTTACAATATTCATAATATGATGAAGGCTAACACCCGTGTTACCACGGGATAACCACTCACGTAGGCTTGCTGCCCACGAAGTTCACAACATATGAGAAAATGACAATCCAATGCGGATTTAGCAGAATGAAGTATTCAATTAGCTATGTAACTAGAGGCCGACGCCGAAAACCATCCCGGTGAGTACCGGTGCCTAATTAAACATTTTTTATTTATTTACTTCTTAAAAAACCTGGGGGTTGGCCGAGAGTCATCACGAAGGTATTGTAAAAACCTGGGGGTTGGCCGAGAGTCATCACGAAGGTATAATAAAAACCTGGGGGTTGGCCGCGAGTCATCACGAAGGCATACAAATACAGAAAAATGATCTCAAATTTGAGACTTAATAGCTTGATCTGTACATAAGGAACAAACCTGGGAGTTGGCCGTGAGTCAACATGACGGTAACGATATCGCAATATCTGAATTAAGGGCCTATATTCAATCCGTGAATGGCCCATGAAATGAAATAAAATAAAATGAAATAAAATGAAATAAAATGAAATAAAATGAAATAAAATGAAATAAAATAAAATAAAATGAAATAAAATGAAATAAAATGAAATAAAATGAAATAAAATGAAATAAAATGAAATAAAATGAAATAAAATGAAATAAAATGAAATAAAATGAAATAAAATGAAATAAAATGAAATAAAATGAAATAAAATGAAATAAAATGAAATAGAATGAAATAAAATGAAATAAAATAAAACATAAAATGAAATGAAAAGTATTTTCATAGTGATTATGAAAAGTCAGGTATGTATTAAACAACCTAGCCTTACCAGTATTTTTCTGTATCTTACCTTGCTGATGGTTTGATAACCTTACCTGGTGGCAGAGAACCCATGTAAGTTTTCCAAAATTTCCTTTATTATTCAAGAAATAATTATCTATGAGTAGCAGCCGCCCGCGACTTCGTCCGCGTGGCCTTAGCTGTATGTGAAAAAAGATTTTCCTGCTTTTCTGTTGAAATTTTGCTGAATTTTCTTTGCTATAAACCTCACGGAGCGCGGGACCTTTCTAACGAATGCAAAACCGTGGAAATCGGTCTGTGCGTTATAGCGTCAGAAAGGAAAACCCGACTTATTTTTATATAGTAGTTTATTTTAATATAATAAATAAGCAAAAGCATTTGAAACAACATGAATTGAAGAGACACTTAAATTCTTTATTATTAATAGTTTATTCTTATGAAGCGATAAACCTAATCCACCTAATAATTAACACAGTAAGTATTTAATGCAGCCACGCGTTTAACAATAACAAGTTGAATAACAACACTTAATAATGGTGTAAGTACATAAACACAGCCGTCTTTTAAATGTATATGCATACATGTATCTACTTGATTTACTTGTTGTTGAGTGGTGTGCTACGCACGCGGATTTCTTTTATAAGTATGCAAAATGCTACACTTTTGCCGTTTAGCAAACATTAGTGACTACTCATAATTCAGCAAGCGTTAAATTTGTCATTTAACGATTGAGTAGATGATTTTTAAAGGTATAACTGCTGTTTTAGCCGTTCAATAGGCACAACTTGTAATATAGACTTGATTTAGTACCTCGATTCCGTGGTTATTTTTTGAAATAACAAAATCAATCAATAGGTATAGTGGATAACCATATCCAAGCCATGTTTGGTTTTGACTTGGGATTAAAAGTTATAAATTGAACTAAAACCATTTCACATTGATCGCATTTCTGAATACAGGAAATGTATTGGAAAAAGATGTTTATCTTGTCTCGATTTCAGTAAGACTAGTACTTAGTCATTTGCAGATACTCTGACAGCATATACCTAAAGGCAAAAATGTTTGGTAATGATTTGCAGATTACCAATTTATAGGAAGTAGTTTTAGCTTTTATTGTTCGCATCTGGCAAGATTTGTTGATTAAGAAATTAATTGCAATCAGATGCTAAATTACAATTTAATAGTTTTAGTATTTGATATTATGTAGGTAGGTGACCTACCATTAAGGATTTGTGGCATACGCACTCACGAGTAGAAGACATCGTGGTCTTTCATTTTAAAATGACCGCAATAGGTTATAAGTTAAGTTTTTCGTGAGAATAGGACTGAAATCACAATAATAATTTAATGAAAAATAACACCTTCGCATAAGCAACAGCTCTTTTATTAGTTTACACTTTAGTAGTGTACTTAATAAGTTAATAAGAAATTCACAGTAAGAAGATTTAAGGAGAGAAGTCAGTAGAATATCTTAATGCAATTCTAACCTTAACTGTACCAACAGGAAACTGTAGGTACCTACCTACTTACAGTGTTATGGATATTATTCGCATAGCGATAGTTAAAAAATAGACGATTTCCACTCACGAAAACATTGTCATAAAGAATAGTAAGACGTCTCATCCTTACAAAACGCCCCAGCTTTCACCAGAGTGGCATAAATTACCTAAGTAATAATACCTCAGTTAGGTTATTAGATTAAAAACATAGGCCAGCTGCATTGACTAGGTCATGTGTAGTTTCTATCTTGGAAGGACATTTCAATCGATGAGAGTCATAGAAACTCTTAAGAAAAATAATAAAAACTAAAGCTTATTATGCCTAGGTTATTATTCTTTCGGATTCTAAAGTCTGCTTACTCTGTGCAGTAGACAACATACTTACATTAAGAAATATTATTAGCAAAAACTAGGAGAGTAGGTTACTAACTAACTAACTTTAGTACCCACTGCCGTTGGGTTCTATTTGGGAATAGGTTTTCCAAACAACAGCTTTAGTTGAATTAAGTTAGGTGACTAATTATGTGCCACCCACACAACGAGCACATACAATGCTGGGCATTTAAATTGTTGTAATAAACCACTGCCCAGTGTACTTGTATATAATTATGTACCACCTTACTTTACATTTATTACGAAAATATTAACGGAAAAGTTGCAGCTCAAGCTGCTAACCTGTTTCAATAGACGTCGTTCTTTGATTCCGAATTTACTATGGATAAAATATTCGAGTAAATTAGGTTTTATTATTGGGTGGTATATGTATACCTGTTCTTGTGTGTGGTAACAGCAAAGTTCATACAGTTACCATTAAGTTTTTTTAATTAACATTGCTTAAAGTAATATTAATTATTATGCAAAGCATATTTATAACATGAAGTTATCTTAATATATATTCATATTGGAACATAATACTGAAGCTGCGATGATCTTTTGACTTTTGGTCATTGGTCCTTAATTTTGTTGCGTCTTTATAGTAAACAGGTAAAATTATAATAAACGTTACCTATTTCACATCAAAAATAAAATTTGGTATCAAATTCAATTTAGTAAATCCTTGATATTGATTTCCCTAGACCTCTAAACATCTACCTTGTGATAAAATCCCGAGGATGCAGCGACGAAGTATAATTGATGATTAAACGAACTTACCTTAAGTGAAGTTCTATCATAATTATATGAGTCGCTGCATCCGAAGGGATTTTAGCTCCCACCCTACCCATAGTTACCATCATACTCTTTGGTAACTGACCCGAGTAACTTTAGGGAAATCTGTCTCTAAAAGAATGATGAACTTGTCACCTGTCAGAGCGACGCACCTACCGTAGGGAGGGAATTTGTTTTTTTTTTTCTGTTTCAGTGATACCAGCTCTAAAACGTGTTGATGCCTGGTACATGAAGAAATGTACTACCTTGTGATAAAATCCCTTCGGATGCAGCGACTCATATAATTATGATAGAACTTCACTTAAGGTAAGTTCGTTTAATCATCAATTGCCTCTTAGTGTCATATGATTAAAGTTACACCATGCCGTCAATCAGACAAACTACCAGGTTTAGAAAAGTTTCAAGAAGTGTTTGCTCTCAAAAAAGCGAAGGTTCTGCGTTTTTGTACGTTTGTTTACTTCTGTTGAGAATGTTTTTATTCAAAACATTCCGGAATAGTTTTCTTGAATCCGAAGTCTGTCGTGACTAGTGGTTGTTGCGAAAGTCGTCATTTCCTTAACGACGCCGCCAGGCCGTAAATAGACTTGTAATTGACGCTTTACGCTTAGGCTATAATAAACATATTAAAACTGATTAAAAACTTCTGCAGTGCTGTCGTTAAAATAATTTCTAAAGCTAATGGAACCGATAAAACTATCTGGATAGAGCACTTTAGCCGTTAAATTCTATACTGCAAGTGCAAAAGCAGTTACAGACAAGAATATGCCAAAAGGTTAAACTAGAATATAAACTAGAATATAAACTAGAATGAAGATTTTCAATATGACAAAGCAGAATAAGACACAAAAGAGTTGACAAACGGCGATGAAATGGACAAAGCTAGTGAAGTAATCGATAACGAGCGAAATCCGAATCAAAACAATGACACGGACTTGAATAAGTAGCATACTCATTGGTTCCCCAACAGAGCCTATGTAATCCTACGCTAAGCCGCGCGCCCGAGTGCGGGCCACGGCCTCTTATTAATCACGAGTAATCTCACCAAATAGAGTATACAAAACAAACAAACAGACCGCCCCGAGGCGTTGCGTAACCGCTGACTCATTGCAGACGAGCCTTCGAGCGTGACCGGTAACAAATAGGTACCTACCATAATACAGCGCACTACGAGATTACGTTACCGCTCACCGCTCGCGAGCGGAAAGCGCTCGTGAATCATTAGGGCATGAGTTTTCAACTGCTTTGTCTTAATTATCAACCATTAAATCTTATTGAGTCATTCTCGTCTTTAATTTATTAATTCTGGCTTGAGGTCTCTGACGTGTATTCGGTTTTGGAATTGCTTTACCATTAACTGCTTTGATGTTTAACGAAACATTTGTAAAGGCACTGAAAATGTTTTGTTGTAGCAGTTTCTTTGTGTGCTTGTTAGGTTTCGACGTACGAGAATAATAGACGCGATATCTATTTGGCAAACAATTTAGGCTCACGATAAATGGTATCAACAATGAACAGAAGAATCCAGCGTAGGTATTTGAAAGAAATGAAGTCGTTTCGATTGTTAATTCGTTACTATGCTCGAACCATTTGTTCAAATGAAGTTGACCCTGAATCGTCCAATAGCGTTAGTTAGCAAACAGGCGGATATAGTAGGTAGGTAGATAGATCGACCGCGAGGGGAAGGGTGGTGGGTGGGGGGAGTGGGGGCGAGTTCAACGCACCGGATACGTCTGTCGCCGGCACAGGCTCGCCTCGCGCTCGTATGCACTCGGCGCAGGTGTGCGTGCCTCTGCATGTGTGCGCGCCTGTAACATTGACATAAATACTATTAGTCTAAGAGCAGATCGTAAACATTACCTTAAAATACGTGCCAATTATATGAACGTAAACTAGGCAGGCTCAGCACTATAAGTAGTAAGTAATTGCCTCGCAGGTTACGACTACTGCAAGCGTTTCTAGGATCAAATCGCACGCAATCGTTTCGAAGCTCACGTGTCACTGCAAATATGGATAAAATATGGCTTATTCATTATTTCACGTATCGTTTCATAGTAGCATTGTTCTAAATATCACGCGCATTATTAGCACTACAAAAAATTCGGAATTCACAATACTACAAACCAAGTGTAATTTTTCTTGGCACATCCCGAAGTCAGTTCTAGTTAATGATGTAATCTTCTTATGAGATGACTTATTTGAGGATAGAACGATATCTGGTAATTTTAGTGGAAATAATGTTGGTTGAATGACAGTAACTGAAAACAATGTTAATACTTTCTGACATATAACATCTCAGTCATTTCGTGATCACAACTTCTGTAAAATAGTCGAAACATCTTGTCAGAAAATGAAGAAGAACGTGAAATCAGTAGTATCATCCGTAAACACTTACTGGAGTAATTCTATCCCAAAAAGTGCAAATTTTCATGCGCTAACTTCTAGGAATATTAATCTAAGTACAGTTCGCTCCTAAACTACATTGCATGCGTGTGCACACCGCTCCACATGTAGATCGCGCTGAGTTATTGCTACACTTAATACGATATACGCGCGACTACTAATGTTGATTTGTGGAGGCGTTTGATAATGTAGGCCATAGTGTTTACACGCGATACGAGGTCGTAAAACAAACGATCGAACGATTTTAATTGCGCTATTTATGGATACTAGTTAGCACAGTCTTGATTGAATTATGTGTCGTGCTCCGTTTATACTACAGCGTACATAAATCACTGCTATATTAGGTCTCGTTGCAAAACAAAACAGAAAGGTTTATCCTATCGTCGTATCTGCCTAATCTCATCTCGAATTGTTACATTACGCTTGTTCCTAATTTTATTCATAGGATTCTCTTATCCTATCACGAATTGAGAGGTCACGTGTTATCGGATGATCTGAATCCACTAGAATATTTTATGTTATCGCTTTTAATTTATTCAACGGAATCACCGAACGTTATTGCTTCGTCTGTTTGTTTATGTCGACCTTTGCTCTGCAGATGGAATTGATGCCAAACATTTTATTATTTGACTTGCAAAGTCATACATATAAGGTCAATTCAGCAACTACTTCGAATTGGTCATACCAGAAAGTGGTAACTATTTGTTAGTAATGGAAACAATCAGAGTGAAAGAAGAGCAACATGTATGTCAATATCATATCAAATGGAAAGACGTAGTTTCTGCCTACCCCTTGCATGACGGAGCATATGGAGTTTTATGATTTATTAGGAGGTTTTTTTAGTATTTAGGAAACTTAAGCAAAATCTGTGCTCGGATCACCTTATTTGAAAGACCACTAGCCCTTAATTAAGACTTAATGTTGTTGCTCTCTTGTTCTAGGAATGGGATGCAAGATTGGCGGGTTCAGAATCAGGCGTAGATGCGACCACGCTTGCAGCCGTGGCCAGCGAAGCGGCGGAGTGGCGGACCACACAAGACGGCCAAAGGATCCTCACCACCACTCCGTCGGTGCTCGGTGGCTGCCGGGCTCAGGTGTATCGCGCTGCAGGTGCGACGCAGTGGTACACTGCTGTCATTGTCGGGGTCAATGAGCACACTGGAGTAAGTATTTACATTTTTAATATCCATCATCGTCATCATAATTTCTGTTCACGTCCACCATCTGCTAAGTAAAGGTTTATTCTTTTTCAATCCTCCTTTTTCGATTCTCCTCTATAACTCGCTACTCATCCATCCATCGCCTCCCGGCCGCCACCTTGGTCACCACCGTACTCGATACCCGCATACACCGTGCGGGAATTACACAGAATTGTAATTCCCGCATTGTTTTCATGAAAGAAAAATTCAAAGCGACAGAAGAACCTAAGAGAGGTCTGACTCTCAAATTAAACGGTACCTTGTTTTCTACAAGTAATGAAATAACTTATGTCAAGGTTAGTAAGGAATTGAACAAACGAGGCTACCTCATTGAGATAAGTAGCATAGTGAGCGTAGTTTGCCGCAGAGTGACTACATTTACTGCATAGTTGACTTGCCGTAGAAGGTAACTAAGTCAGATTTACTGAAGCCCGTACATAGAAGTTAGTTGCAGCAACCAAGCGATGCAACAACAACACCAAACTCGTTGTAGTGTGAGGTTTGTGAACAGTATAGGAACAAGGTAATGAAGTAAAGATCCCGGATGAGTGAGGGAATGATGACATTTGATACAGTTCTATTGTTACCCGTCCATCCGTTCTTGTGGTTTAAGGTTACGCTATTTCATTATTGTACTTTATGAATTATCTGCACCAAATAATTGTAAATGCTTCTTTTCATATCTTAAGACCGGATTTAAGTTTAGCTCCACTTGGTATGCTCATAGATTGGGATGCCAAAACATGAGACCAATATCCGCACATAAATTATGCACAGCAATCTAGTAGCGACAGAGATGTAATCTCATTTCCTTACTCTTCTCTATCTATAATTTACGGGTTCATAAGATGAAAGAATACTCGTGCGTATCTTTCGAATCGCTTTATTCCGTTTCGTCCGCAATCATAAATCTTCGTAAAAATTTACGAGTATGTTCCGTTGAAATATAAATTTCGTGCGATAAACCTTATCTGTCGCTCGCTTATCGATTTTCTGCAATTTCATGCTGTCATTTACTCGAAATCGTTGAACAACAGCCATTTTAGCACGGGGTCAAGAATGTCTGCGCAATATATTATTCACGGTTCTCGTTTCACATTCAGTGAGTAATGCCCTATCAGTTAAGTCGTCCGAGCGCTGACAGTTTCCGTAAATTCATCATTCTTGTACGCCCACTCTGATGTAATGCGCGAAAGCTTGCGAAATCAACCCGCAACTCCAATCTTCTCTCAGGGAAAGGTTCCTGCTGAATAACATTAACATTTTACGACAGGCCGTTATTAACTAACATATCAGCGACTTTATTTATGGTCTGTATTAGTTTCCGTCGAAGAGTGGATGTTATCGGATCCTGTTTGTAGCTAGAGCAGGTGAGCTTTAAAAACGTCGAGGCGTGTACGGGTAACTGTAAAGCCATTCTACCATATCATTCCGAAGCGGGAAGCTGTGGACGAAAAACCAGTTTGGTTTATTGAACGCGATGGCATCCGACGCGGTAACGACGGGGGTTTTATAAGGGCATGTGATAAGGAATCCGTCCTCCCCATACTCGTACTGCGAGCGTGCTCGAACATGGCGACTTGTTAAGTGCAGTACAGTGCGCAGCTTGCCATAAACGCCTAACCGGAATGCTGAACTTTCCACCTGCCTTCGATTTTATTAATTGCACCTTAAAAAGGGGAATGGCCATTCGATTTACGAACCGGTTCGACCGTGCCTGTACCTTTGGCATTTAATTGGTACTTTTATTTAGATACCTGTGCTGTGATGAATGTCAGTTTAAATTGTTAAACGAATATTGCAGGAACGGTTTATCCGAGTTTTAATTGCTTTTATTTACATTACACGTGTTTTATTCTTTATTAATTGAAATTCGAACATGAATGCTTTGTTCATTCAATTATATTGTAAAAACCCGAATCCTTTCCTCCATTTACATTTGCATATGTGTTTAGAGTTCTATGAGCTACAACTGATTTATAAAACTTGAACTCTACAGTCGCAATTTGTTGTATATGGTACTTTATACCTATTACTCTCAATGGTAAACCTTATATTCAGAAACGTTACTCTAAAGTTAAGGAACCCATGAAAGTATAACTGTTAGTTTAATATTTACTGGCCTGTCATTCTTAACTCTAATGAACATTTGAGAATTTCCAAGTGAAATAATCGAACAGTTATGTTAAGTAAAGTAAATTAAAGTAGTAATATTCTTCATTCATGTAAGGCAAGAAACTCGATAGTTACTCTTTTCAACCCTTCACACAATATTTAACAATAACAGACATACAGAATGGGCAGAAGAGCAGACTCTATCTAAGATGACCACAAATTCTTGTCGTTCGAGTAATCCTTTAGATTGCTTAAACAACTTTGAGATGCGATCTAGTTCAGTTAAATAATTATCCAGAATTCTGCCTCCAACTCCTCGCAATCAAGTTGGTTTCCACGCTCATAAATTATTGTTGAAGACATCGTATCTGTAATGTCGAGTTAAGGGGGCGGCACCGCCCTCTCCCCCCACCCTTTACTAACTGCTCTAAACAAACTTTGTTGTTCTGCGTTATTGGAACAGTTTATTGTTTTTCTTTCATCTCCTTTGAGGAGTTGTTGATGTTTCCAGCATGTATCACAATAAAGGTACGATACGAGTCTCTGTAAGGCTTTGTTATGATTCGCTCTTTGTGCAAAGTTAAGTTATTCTTTTACGGTTTCATGAACTTCAAATTGCATTGCCAGAAAAGTTTATATTGCAAAGTTTGTAGTGGAATTTTAGTTCCGAGCTGTTTTTTGGTAGACAACTGAATGCGTTTAATGCAGGCATTTTGTATGCATAAGGGATAAAATAGTGCTTAATATGTGTGCTTGATGCTTACTTAATAGTACTTAGTTTACTTATTGCGAATAATACCTTTAAAAATGTTTTTTTCCTGTACTTGTGTAATGACAATAATAAAAATGTATACTTGGGCCTTTATACAATTAATCAACATCCGGTATCTCATGATGTTCCATAAACTTAAGTATTTAAAAACAGATTCCAAAGTCTAACCGTTTACGTTCATCATCAAATAAATTCCTTGCCGTTTTCCGACGCAGTTAGAAAAGCAGCACATTTCAATCTATCTAGAACTTCGTTCAGTAATTACAGTTAAAAAGTTGAGACGTTAAACAAATTTATACTGGGAATTAGCGACTGGAAACTCGGTTCCTATTACTGGCGTCCGAGACGTCAAACTTTTGAGTAACCTCCCTACTCCCCCCTTTAGGTTGCGGCAACTTTCTTCAAGTTCCTCTTTGTTTCTTGCCAGTTTGTTTCCAACTCCGTCTCTTGGCACGAAGACATGTTTATCGAGTGAACGCCAAAGAGTAATTTGTTGTTTGTTGATGCGCCTGTCTTAACAACACTTTTGTTGTAAATGTGGCTATTGAATACAAAATCAGGTTGACAACACTCAGTACCTACGCACCTATTGTTGTTGATAAAAACTTTTTTATAGCCTAGTCGCAAGTTACACAATCTGCCTTTAATACTCACCGAATTGATTTCTATCTGTGTTATTTTATTATCTGTCAATCGATATTCAATATCTTATCATTCTAATCTTATCAAAACAGGACGGATAAATGTGATACAAAATACAAGTCACTCAACTACTGATAAACGCATGCTTAGCAACAGTGTTGCTATTTATAAAAACTAGATATTAGGAAGACGAAAAAGAGAAAAACAAGTAGACTGATTTTAATAGTTTTTCTATCCTAGATGCTGGATAGAAATTCTCCTAAACTTGTAAAACACTAAAAAGACTTGAAGGTCGGCCAAGACTGAATGTTGTTTCTGGGGTTCTTAATGAGAAGACAGTGCATTATCCATAATGCTGAAATAAAAATAACATATTAAAGATAACTTGTAGAGCTCAAAACAAAAAGGATGCAAGTGTGGTCTCAAAATATTATACAATCACCCAGTCAGTCTTTGGCAGTACGTCCTACTGCCGCTAGATGGAGTTAGTACTTGAAACGGATCAGATAATATGGCTAATTTCGCAGAATGTGAATCCGCAAGTAGCATACCTACTACTCATACTTTGCATTTACGACTCAAATGTGGAAGAAATATATTCATAACCACCACCCATGTGAACCATCGAGTGCGTTGACCTTTTTAGTATTGTGTGTTTGACAATATTAAGGAACAATAAACTTACCTTCACGGAATATGACGACTAAGGTCGCCTATTAGGGTCTCTCATTGGCTGTCCGCATGTCATTATTTAGCTGATGATAGTCGTCATATCATTATACTGCCAGTAACGCAGTGACACTCGCCATTATTGTAATTAATTCAAGAAACCTGTTTTTTGTATGATGTAATCAAATGATCTCTCTTCTGTTCACTGCGAGATAATAGCATTCACATTTGCATTGTTTATTAATTGGTTATTATTTAATGTAAAGCCTTTATAAAGTTTGAAACTTATAATTGCAGTACCTATTATAAACTTAACAGAGATAATAATATTTATTATGACGTCTGAAATGAGAATACTAAAGTAAAAAGTAAAAATATTATTTATTCATGTAAACTTATTAAAAAGCACTTATGACAAGTCACAACATAAAAATTGAAAAGTAATAATGTGATTCTACCACCGATTCGGAGGTGTTGATTTGTTGAATGAAATTAGTAATGACAAACTTTTTTAATTCAAGGTTACAAAGTTACGTAGTAAAGAGTGAAGGAATATCTATCATCTTTTAAAAATAAAATTCGCCTATTAGTAAACATACTGAATTAAATTAAAACCCCGAAACAGAGGAAAAGCAATGCAAGCAATGTTCATAAACAGCTGACTTCCGAAGAAGAAACAACGCCTGTTCTTAGGTAACACGTGTATGTCTTGTTACAAGAGGTAATAGTGGTACAAGTTTATACTGAAAGAAAGATAAATGTTGATGTGTACGGAATTCCTAAATATCCTGTCAGCCTCCCCTCCCCCCATACCTAATACAAACCAGACCCACCACGTTAGCGGGCGCGGAGAGGCGGCCGTGAGAAAGTTTAAATGGGAATCCACGGAATCATGTTTATTTACGAATATGAAACACCTGCCAGACTTGTGTACGTTTCAACAAGAATAGATTGCTTGGAAAAAATATTTGCCTAAAGATATGTTAATAATGTTGCTACGTCTTCTTTGAAGCTATGTACACGAGTTACGAATGGTTTTGTTGAAACGCGTGTAAAGTAACTGGTAATATAAATCGACTTCATTTATTTTGTCTTATTAATGGAAGAATAGCTAAAAAACGTAATTTTTCAAGATGAGGGCGCGGATAAGAAGAATAAGTTAAACTTTGATTTAGCGTGGAGCTTAAGACGGCTTTAGGATAACAATAGTAGGTACTTGTAGGGTTAATCTTGGCGACTCGTTTAGCTCTGTGGTTACGAGTACCGGGTTTGACAGAAGTTTGAAGGATAGAAGGAAAGAAAAGAATAGAAGGCGTTTATGGAATAACAGGGTTATTTTATAACTGTAACAAGTGCTCAGTACGATGTATCTTACCAAACTATTTCTCTCCAGGAGCTGACAGTGACGGATGACACCGTCCTTGAGGAGCACAGCGAGGACCCGTCTCTGGTGCAAATGCGACTCCTTGGCGATGGAGGTAAGATAAGATAAGATAATAATCTTGATTGCACAAAAGCACCACTTTTTGAAGAAAATGACTTTTTCTGTCTTTTAACCAGTCATTTGAATGCACCAAATTATTAAGGATTATTAGGAATTATTATAAGTGAGAGACGAATAACAAGGATTCAATGATCGCCATAGAATATCTAATAAGTCTGTCAAAGGACCTATTTCGAAGCTATATAATTTTCAAATTCATTTCTTTCAGGTTCATAAGTGATTAAAACAATATGAACTCCTCATATTAAACTGACGTAACTCTCATTCCAATTCATTTGCCTTCAATTTAATCCTATTGGAAACAGAATATTTACAACTTGAACAATGGTATATCAATTTATGCGTGGGATTAACAAGAGTTAAAATTAATTGCGATAGCCATATTTATAAACAATACCTACCGGTTATGTAACGCGTATTTCTTCTGTTGCTATCTCTGATCACTTGTCCGAGGAACAATAGGCAAATTAATAGAGTCGGTAACGCAGATACAAGTATGATAAAGTAACAGTATGACACAGGTATGTATAACAGAAATAATCTACCAAGTGGCCCGTGGTCTAGTGGTTAAATACTCTGGCTCGCAGCCCGGTGGTCCCGTAGTTCAATTAGCGGCTAATCTCTCCGGTGATGGTAAACACCGATAAAACCTATGCAACCCGGATAACGGCGGTATATAAGCTCGCTACTTATCACGGTGGGTTCAAATTCTGAATGTTCCGTTCATGACAGCAACAATCAGGATGCCTCTGACTACCTCGTTTGTGAAATGGCCGTGAGCGATATGTGAATAATCTACCAAAATAGAAGTTGAACAAAAATAGCAGACCAAATATCATCACACGTCCGAATTCCCGTTATGGAAAAATAGATATCCATTTTCAAACCTTTTGATGTCTGATTTGTTATTCATACACAACAGTAAATGGTTTTTACAACAGTAAAGGGAGAAAAATAATGATCAGAAATTCTTTAATCGTTCTTATTCCTTGCCTATTATAGTAACCATTGTTTTAATATAACGTGATTGACTAATCACACACAATGCACTATTGTGTTGCGAAACTAATGTTTTATCGCACACGATAGTATATCGTCATTCATAAGTTCATAAACCAAAACACGATCATTTATCTCTTGTTATTTATTACGTGACCTCTTTTTTATTGTTCCTACATATAAGTGATTTTTACGGAAGCTGTTTATCATATACCTATCGCGAGTTGTGAATATTTCGCAGGCTTAGTTTTTTTGCAACGTCATTGCAAAAAATAGGAGTACAATGTCAAAAAGTAGCATTGTTATTGGCTTTTATGATATTGATTTCAACGAATACTGCTGGATGGGGATTTGACCCGACGTACGAATGGGTTTTCTTTACCAGTTTCACTACCAGAAACGTTTTAACTGCAGAGATACTGCTTTGAATGTATTTTCGAGGCTCACTTTCGAGGTGGACTGTAGTGTGTATGTTGTCACTATTGACCCTCACACAATATTTTACAGATCACTTGTATTTTTAAAATTTGTTGAAAAAATAACAGTACAATGCAAAACAAGTATAGTAACGAACAGCAATAACATAGCTGTATATACCAAAAATAAATTGACACTATTACCGAAGATTGGCTACTGCAGCCCAAAAGATGAAGAGCCTAGTGGAAACACAGTAGTCTAAATATAAAAAGGAATGTAAATATCCTTAGTAAAAATTATAAACGCGATGAATAACTCCCAAAAACTTGATTGACTTCAATTATTTAAAACAGTTCAATAAAGTACATTACGTATATTACGAACGCGAGTGCGTATTACCTCTTTTGCATATGTAATTGGATCGAGAAACCTTAGAAGTGAAAGTGTAAGGAAAGCACTTTAGCTGCCTCATCCATGTAACTGTATTAGAAACAACACAGAAATGAGACCGAGAACGAACATCCCAGTTTCAAGTTAATTAAAGAGCGAAGAGCAAAGTTGTTGGCAAACCTTGAAACACCAGGGTTAATTCAGAATTCTGTTTTCGTTCGCCAGTTACCCAAATTGACCCTTTGTTTGGACGCTCGACCGGCCACTTTAAAGCTTCATACATATAGTTAATAGAAACTAATCTATTACTGAATATCTTTGTTTTACCTACGAAGTTTATTTAAACTCAAAAATGTTGTTCCGTGAAAATGTTCTGTATGGATTTTAATGGAACTTTAACGACAACTGTGCTTTAAAAGCTTTTCTAACTTGGCGGATATAAATAATCATATATGCAATATCCTGTTAATATTAAGAAAAATACAGTTTTCTCCCTATAAACTTAATAAAAACTTCGTAAGACAATCGACTTTAGCATTATATCTCACTTTGGCAAAAACTTTGAAAGTTCTAGAAATCCAAGAGTTAAAACAGTAAATTATTATAATTAGTCAAATGGACGTTTTTGTTTTAAAAGGGTGAAAGGGTGGTAGTTTAGGAAATGGTAGATTAAAACACGATCTGTCATAGTAATGTTTATACCATACTAATAACAGCTTTTGTTTTACAGTTATCGAGTCCATAATGAGAGGAGAGGTCGTGGGCGTCATGCCGAGGAGATCCCGCTCTAACCTTCAAGTAAGTTGTTAAGTAATCAATTTACATTCCGTTTCAAGATCACCCTTAATGGAAAACAATTTAAAACTCATATAAACACCTACGCGTCTAAGTAGGCCAGACAGACGAATGAATAATTACGACGAATTTTAAATTACGCTGACGATATTTGGCTGCACACACGCAAGTTTCTTTGTCTATGTTTGTGTGGAGGTAAATAATTATAACGTTGAATATGTTCGCTTAGAACTAATGTTATTCCCTTAGATTTAATCCTTATGATATCAGGAATCTTCATATCACACCGTAAAATACTTACTATAATATGTTACTTCAACATGCTATCTCGCCGCTATTAATAAAGATGTTGATGAAACTGACTATAACCCCTGTTTGCTTATGTATGCTGTTAGGCTACTGTTCTCCTCAGTGTTAACAAATGTTATCTCATCGTTCTAAGACTGTTCTTCCCAGAATGAGTAGTCACTCTGTATTAATTGACCAACCGCTCAAAAGGTGAATCGGACTCACTTCTCTGCCAGTTCATTCTCAAAATTGTTGCTAGCGGTTCCGAGTAGCCTTCGCTTTGTTTCCACCAGACGTGTAGAAAAGAAACTGTGAACTTTTTGTCAGCCTGCTATTTCCATTGAATGCAAATGTTCTAATATATGCACATATGTTCTTTTAGTTCGTTCTGTAGGTTATTTCAGTGTGCGCGTCGCGACAGGTCCGGCGCCATGACGCATGCGCCTACTGTATCACAGTATAAACCATACAGTAGGCTATCTAAGGCCGCCCGCCGAGTTATTAGCCTAGCGTGCACACAGACACGCGCCACAGCCCTTCCGTACTGCCGCCTCCCTATGCCTCATTATTTTATGCTAGCGTTTGCGTGAAATTGCGTGTGCGTGATATAGCGACACGGCGCGCGACGCGCACGCACACATTATTATTTATTTATTATTTATTTAATCTTTAATGCACAAACCAGTACAAAAGGCGGACTTAATGCTAAAAGCATTCTCTACCAGTCAACCATAGGGCGAGACAGAAAAACTATAGCGGTGCAAAATTTTAGCCGAATTTTAGCACATTCAAACCGAGAGTGGCACGTTTGTATGTAGATAGCTTACTGTAAGATTATACTGTGACTGTATCCTGAGCCATCCAGCGACTCGTCTAAATATGGAATAAATGACTAATAGGCATCTGTATCTTCGTCGAGGATTTAACTAGAAATACTCGGGCTCGTTCGTAGAACCATTATTGCGATGTGTGGGTTAGGTTGTTCGCTGACGGAATTAGAATGAAATGAGATTAATTAAGTCATCGCTAAGTTCACTGGCCCAATTATAATTGTTAATCTTCAGTTTCTCAGAATTGCAGTTGTTCTGTCTCTTCTGAACTCGTTTATAGATAATTGAATTCCCAATAGTACCTTGAGCACCAAGTTTCGAATTGGAACACGCAAACCTGTTAAAATGCTAAACTGATCATAAATTATGGTAAAGAATTAATTTCTATGAAGTAATGGTTGGGAATGTGAACATTTTGTGTGTTAGTACGGTTGCAATTCGGGGGACCGTTTGAAAGCTCTAAACGGGCGAGTTTCTGCACCAGTGAACTCATTTGAATATTGGAATAGAAACAGAGGCGCACTAAGAACTAGTTTAGTTCCCGGCATTGTTTTAAACTAATGTTAATCGGGGGATGTTTGAGTTGGACGCAGACGGCCAAATATATCTACAAGTATATGCGTTAGCTTTAAAACTACTCGCGAAATTCTAATTTAGCCTCGCAGAGTTACAAGTGTAGGAGATAATTAGCTTTTAGTTTTAGTCCATTAAACATGAGCAGACTAATTTTACTCGGCTACTTTGTTTTCGAACTGTGTTTAAACACGAGTCTAAACTGGGTAAACGGATTAATGCGAGGCAAACATTTTGTTTCATGATTATGAATGACTAGCTGTCCCCAAAAAAGCTGTTGGACTGTGATAGTTCAATAGAACAAGATTTGACCATCAACAAACATGTTTAACCCGTCCCGTTTGATAGGTATTACAACCAGTAATATTTTGGGTATTTCTTAAATTTTCTAACGTTTCAATATTCATTCTGCTAATCGAGGCGGACAAATCCAAAAAAATGTAATCGGTTAAAATTTTTGCATCAAAGAAAAATAAACAATGAATTCTGATTGTTTTTGCCAATGTCATTCATCATGATTGTATCTGATTCCTCTCTTTCTTTGTGCTTACTTAATTAATACAAGGAACTAAGGAACCTGATCTTTATCTTTTCTTTATTATGTTACAGTGCTTCCAAGTTTCCTATCTCTGCTCGTAATAATATTTCAACCGAGACTTTTCTATACAGTGGGATTTAACCAAATTTCTGTGTTTCTGTAAATAAATAGCTGTAATGTTCAATACATAACTGAATTACAAGACAAACTTATTTTAGTTGATATAAGATAATATCTTCTGGAAGTCTAGATACAGAGCTCCTGACACAAGCATAAAGGTAACCTTCGGATGCCCGGCGGAGCTCAAGGATAGGTCGTCCCAAGGTCTTTCGTTCCATCTGCTCAGCTTCTATCTCTGTAGACGAAATCAGTTCTGAATGGTTTAACTAACACACGGTCACCTTCAAACATTAGTGCCGAATTGAAATTATCGAACCTTTTCATTAGTGCCATTTGTACTAACTTAAATGTCTTTAAGAAGATACCTTCTTGTTTGAATAACATTATTAACTTACTGTAATTGTAGATACTCTAGATACCATAGTAAAAATGATTTTAATAGAAGGATTCTTACTTTACTATTTCCTCTAGGCGATGGCAATTCATCGCCTAGTTTATTATTATTTAGCGGTAGATAAAACAGAATCCTTGCCTCCGCACCCATTCCTGGGTGATGGTAAAAGTATTTAAACCCTGACAATACCTAACAATGAAATTAAAACATCTGTTGTTCAAAATTACTTACCGTAAAACCGTGAATAATTTTAAAGTCTAAAACTTTTTGCTGTTCATCCAAAAGTATTTCTAAGGAATGCATTAGCGAAAGGCCGTTTCAAAGTTAGCAGTGAACACACAAAGGCATCGCATTAACGTTAAACGCGAAACGAAGACAAAGAACTCGCCCGTTACTGCGCAGTGATCCATCCTCGCCCGGGGCTGGTACAATATTTACTCACGGCCAGTTATATTAGAACTCGGAATTCGTCGAGCGTGTAGCTAACATCCTTCATGCTCCAAACGCTGTTGCTGTGTACGAGCTACAGACCCAGTAGGGTTGTAGATCTAATTAAATTGGCTGACACGCGTTCAGCAACAGTCACCTACGCTTTCTCGGTCCTTGTTGATTACATTTCTGAAACGTAATAATAACGACATGACAGTTCTGTTCGGCTTCTGGTGTTTACAATATCTTTAAACGAATTATTACGCTACAGAAAAGTAAAAACTGCTCGCTCAACTTAGAAATATATTATCATTAACACGCGTCACGGCGCCTTACTCTCAGCATGACTATTCTACTTGCTGCCAGGAGGTTTACAAGATTCGTTCCACCTGGCTCAGGCCCGCATCTTCCATCACCTTTCCATATATCATTTTAAGTATTTTCACACAGCTTTGAATTTAGTAACCTAGAATATTTAAACTTCAAGTCAAGGCAAAGATTTAACTTTCATTTGTGATAAATTAATGTAAAACAGGAAAATAACTCAATGAATACATGTTAATACGCCATTCACAACGTTCACAATAACAAACCGAAAAGGAGATAGAAAATAGAAAACGAACAAATATGTGTCATCGTCCATAAAATTCTGTCGGTTGCAGAGAAAGATTTAGTAGGGCATTGCGCATGCATGTCACGTCCCGCCGTGAAATGGCCGATAGTGCTCATCTCGTATGCCACCAATACACTCCCCAATAATTTAGATGGCCATGTTTGCCGCACCAATCTCTACGAGCTGCCCCTAAATCAAGAGGACATCGAACCATAGCACACAAGTCTCGGTTATTAAAAGAACTTTTCCTTTGGTGCTTTGAAGCTTGGCTATGAATTATGGACGGAATTAGTAAACAGAAAGTTGTGCAACACAAAGAAATATTCTGATGCCATCTATCCACATAACGGCACTTCAACACAATTGTAAAAGACATTTAAAAAGCTTTTGCAATGCAGTGACGTAAATTATTCACGTTACATCCACTCCCGTCGACTACAAAGCGTTCCAACTATCGTACATTTGCATAGTCGACTGAAATCTAGTTTAAGATTCATAAAGGTGCAATTTGTGCTCAATTAGAGTTCCCTTTTACCAATTTTAAGCCGTCCGAATGTTCAAACCGAACGTAAATCGCAAATAATGCGATTAGGCAGAACATTGCGCGTCGATTTGACAGAGTTGAAGGGGAGTGAATTCTCGCTATCGTAATTTGTCTGGTTCGCCGACCCTTTTCAGAGACATGCGAAATTCCCCGCGCTCCGAACTCATAAACAATTCATCTCGCAAAATCCACGCATGGCACGAGGCCATCAGAAGCATTATGAATGCTCTTAGACTATCGATTCCAAAGTACACTCGAATCATCTCCACTTTTCTCACTGGCTGGGTTGTAATAGCACCGTCTCCCTCTATTCCTGAACAGAATGCTAAACGGTAATCCCAACTCGTGTTACCCCCTCACGTAGCTCGGTAACAGTAAATGGGACTTTAGAAACTACATTTAGAACTGTTTTTAGACTGCAATTGCAGGAGGAGTCCTGTGTGCAGGTGGAGCGATCGTGAGACTGCTATTACTTGAAAAGGAAGTTCCTTTTAAGGATTCTGCATTCGTGAAGTTTTATAAATCACGTCATACCCATCATTCCTATTGTTATGCAGTCACTTACATTTGTCAATCTTACTGGTTCGGCGTAATTTACGTGAGTATGATGTTAAGTAGATATTTAACGACGGATTTAGTTTGCCAATGATGGCTACACACTTAAATCGCACAGATACCTATAGCCAAAGAGAAGAAGTACTGGTTAGTCAACATGAATCCATTGCACATTTCGATTCAGCGACAAGTGTAGGTATAGGTCTCCCTTATGTTCTGTTTGGGATGATTAGATTGAGTTTAGCAGTTTAGCACGTCTACTCAATAAATTATTTGTATTATTATTTCTGCCTAATTTTGAGATTGCATCCTTAATAATATCATAGAGTAGAGATAGAGCCACGTTATGTTTATATGTGTGTTTTTAATTTGACCATTCCAAAGTACTTGTGGCAAAGTGGTCTATTTGAATAAAAATATATTTTTATTGTATTGAAACAATTACCGGACATTTGGATTATTTTGTGCTTGACAACGACAGTCAATTTTAAAGACCTCTATGAGGTGTTTGTATTCGCAATCAACAGTTGGCAACATTTTGACGGTTAATTTTTCAGCCGTCTGAAGCGACAACTGCGCTTGAAATATCGTGGAAAACCCAATGAGTCAGGCCAGGGCTCGTGGTTTAGTCTTTAATTACGATTTATGACCGTTTCACTGGTATATTCCAACCGTAGCTCCGAGAATAATACGCGCTCTAACTTAGTAATAAGAACATTTACATATAATACTTTTTTTTATTTACAGTATGACAGTATATTTTTGTAGGGTAGATAAAGGAGATCACATAGTTGAAAACAATTGTGAGAGTTCGTTTTTTACAATCTTGAATATTTTTTTATCCCTATGAGATGATAATTTGAATTTATTCTTCAAGAGTATCAGAGTTGTGGTAGCATCGTTTTATTGACTAGACTAAAACAATTTTTTTGGACAGTGATTTTTTAAAAGTCGCAATCTTATTCTTTGAATTTTCACTTGATGGTCACCATAAACTCAAATAGGTAATAAAAATTAAAAGTTAACACTCTGCTAATGATAACATAACACAGCCTGAAATAATAAATGTTATTACCAGAATAAAATGAAAATATTGAAAGTGAAAATTGATTCGAAATCTACGATATACTTAAATAAGATTGATTCATTAGATCCAATCACTTCTAGTATTGCAAAGGTCATGGCTCCCTTATTCTTGTCAAACAAGCATTCATAATTGCATGCACAATAGACTTCTTGTTGACATCACCACCGTCAATATTGTAACGGCGCCATCGCAAGTTGATTCATTTATAATAACAAGAGGGAGAGAGTTCCGGCAACTCTAATCGGTAAAGTTTGTAACAACATCGGCCGACTTTCCACCTCCGAGTTAGTTAATGCGAGTTTCCGTGAAGCGGATACCGGTATCGATCGACAAGTGCGGGATGCCGGGATTTGTCTGGCTCCCGGGATCCAGGGACACCGTACACCCGCCCACTGCCCGTCAAAAGGGACCGTATTAACGTGCCACTCACTACTTTGTTCTTGTTTTGTTTGAAGGTTAATATTGCTTTCGAACCAGTTCGAGTTTTTAGTTCGATTTTCATTTTGATTACGTTACCCTTTGTCTTTTTTCTCATGGAATTTATCAAAGCTGATCAAATGACACTACAGCGATTCTGTTTTGGACTTTTGGACACATCCCCAGTTTCTAATCACGATTAGTGCAAACTGCAAGGGTAGTAGTGATTAATGCAATGTCCATCGCTTGCAGAAATGGCTTAATGACAATGATCCCAGATAGTGACAAGGTGAGTTAAGTATAATTACTTACAGGATAAATCGGCGGTTAACTACGTTCAAAATACTGAGATAAACCTTGTGAGCGCAGGTCAATTTTAATCTCGTTACAAATCACAAAAACAATGACCTTGCATCTGAGGAAGACGCAATGTGTGTGAAGTGTAATTAATTATGCAAGCGTGTGTCTGGTCTGGTTGGGCGAGCGAGAGGGGCGCCGCCCGTCCCCCTCACCCCGCGCCACAGTTTGCGCCATTCTCCCGCGCGCACACTACGCTCGGTTACTTGTTACTCGGAACCGTTTACGGAACGCATCTTACCTTTCACCGCACTATCGTCACATGTTTTTTTCGAATTTCGAATGTTTGGCGTGACGACGTGAAGTGATTTTGGTGATTTGTGCTCATTGTGGATCGCGACGACGAGCGCCGGGAGCAGCGGTACTTATTCTAAATGATTCACTTTTAGCTAAGCTTCTGTCGTTTATGCCTGACGTATTTATTTACTAGTTACGCTTCAAGATTTTTGTTTAAGCATGATTTTGTAGATAGACGCTGTTGAAAAAATAAATGTTACTCGTAAGTTTAGTTGGGTTTACCTTGGCATTCTAGTAATCAGAGGATAAGCAGGAACACTTAAAAACACCTTTCCAAATATCTGAAAGTATATTTGATAAGTTAAGGACATGGCCTGAAAGTAAATGAAACGAAACTAAAACATACGGATCCGCAACTATAAACATGGATCGGAATTCGGAAAGCTAATCAGCATTGAGCATGACTGCCGATACATACACACACGTAATTTGCACTAGCATGCCACTATCTACGCAATGCATGGTTACAAAGTAGAGATAGATAACCACACCCCGGCTACTCCACTGTCTCTTTCGCACCTGCTTTTAATCTAGACAACTGTCTCTATTAGCCAGATGCACGACAATAATTACAGGAGTCGTAATTGATACTTACCAGAATCAATGCACATCACTAAATTAGGGTAATTTATACCTAGTAAGTTTTCAAGTTATGCCACAACACTGGCTAATAAGGACTTAATATTCATAATTACACTTCGCTTTGTCCTCGAAATTAAGAATAACAAAAATGTAGTAAAGCGTGTCGCGCTGGCCATCTACCACTAAAGTTGAAACCATAATCAAGAGAAAAAAAAAAAATGGTTTCAACGTCATATTCAGCTGTCACAGATTGTCAAATGTCAGAAAAAAAAAAACTTTGGGCGGGAAAATTTTAAAGGCGCCTTTTATGAAAAATATTTTCATAAACAGTTTAAAAGCCCTATTTTTACCAAGCACCGGCTAGATGGGTAAAACAAGCGACGGCGGAGGCTCTCCCATGGAGTTCTCCCATTCTGAGACGATTAAACGGAAATATCAGGAAACTAAAGATGACGATCAAGGACCTGTAAGCAAACAACCAACTAAATTCATTTCAACCAAACGTGGTCTGTTCAAGGACATCAACAAAATATACAGAGAAGAATTCAAGAATCAATATCCTATTTTAGTCACCAGAGAAAACTCAAGTTCAAAGTTCAATCTATTGCAAGTCAACAGTATGCTCAGAAACATTTCAGGCATTGCGCACATTAAACAAACAGGACCGTCATTCTTAAAAATCTTTTTCAATAACATGAAAGACGCCAATTCTTTTTTGCTTAATAATGATCTTCTAGCTAGAAACCAATGGACAGCAAGAATCCCTTATGACAATATTGAATGCCAAGGTCTTATTAGGGTCCCAACTGAATTAACAGAAGAGGAGCTTTTGACATCATTAAAATCGAAATCCCAAATTATCGGTGTGAAAAGATTCATGAAGAAATCAGCTGATGGATCCCTCATCCCTCTTCAACTGGTTTTACTCACGTTCCAGTCAACTGTGCGACCTGATCATGTTACCTTTGACCACTTATGGTTTGACGTTTTGGAATATATTCGGCCTATTCTGCAGTGTTTCAGCTGCTACAAATTCGGTCATAGCAAGGGCACGTGTAAAAGTAAACAAGTGTGCTCGATCTGCAGTGAAAATCACTTCTACACTGAATGCAACAACAAGGACAATGTCAAGTGCACTAATTGCAATGGCCCCCACGTAGCAGTGTCGCGAGAATGTCCTGTGAAGTCAGCGAAAATGGATGAAGTAAGGAACAAAATAGCCCGCAAAACATATTCATTGATTGTTGCCAGACAACCTCCCAAAATTACTCTCCAAAATCCCCCAGTTTCTTCAAATCCCCTGAATCCTGTCCCTTCTCCTACAAATAGGTCCCCTCAAGGGAGGGCTTTAATTACAGACATTTTAAATTCTGACACTGTATTGAATGTAATAATTAAAACATTAGTTGATTTGTTGAAGTCACAAGTGCAATCGGGCGCGAATCAGACAGGTAACAACATTTGTTCTAAATCAATAAAGGAGTCACTTATTAAAAACTTTTCTATCTGAAAATGGGTTCAAAAGTTTTTAATAGGCAATTAAATATCATTCACTGGAACTCCCGTAGCATCTTACCAAAACTAGATCAATTTAAACATTTTCTTGCTAACTCAAATTTAAATTTTGATGTCATAGTCTTAAATGAAACTTGGCTCACTTGCATAAAATCTCTAAAAATTCCTGGTTTCACTATCATAAGGCAGGATTCTGATCGGCCTCATGGAGGTGTAGCAATTGCTGTAAAAAACTGTTACAACTTTCAAACAATTCAAACCAATTCTAGTTATAATTTCCAAAATATTTTATTACATGTCAACTTTAATTCTTTTAAACTTTACATTTTAGCTGTTTACTGCCCGCCGCCGCCGAATGGTAAATTTCATATTAATCAATTGTCCAGTGTTTTCAATCAAATTGACTCAAATAATTTTCTAATAGTTGGAGACTTCAATGGTCATCATGCTTCTTGGGGCTCCAGAAACAATGATAGAAGAGGCAATATCATCCACTCCTTTGCAGAATCCCATAATCTAGTATGTTTGAATGACCACGATTTAACCACTCTGGCACCTCACGGGCAAACAGGTAACATTTTGGATTTAGTTTTTGTATCGCCTTCGTTAAGCTCAAGCTGTGCCTTCTCAGTTGCTGATGATCCGCTAAGTAGCAATCATTATCCAGTAATTATAGAAATGCTGTTTAATGAATCTCGTCATTTTAATCAAATAGAAACTCCCTCGGCCTCTGATTCAGTTGGTTCACAATCTGATATCTCTCTCTCCAAAGTGAACTGGAACAAAATAGATTGGACAGACTTTTCTGATAAATGTAAAGATGAGTTTTCACTCTTTTTATCAACAGGTGATCCTCTAAAAGATTATGACACTTTTATGGAAATATTGACAAAAATTTTGACTTCCGTCCCTAGACGTAAAAAATTTAGAGCTGACCTACGTAAAAATAGAAAAGCTACCATTTGGTGGAACAGTTCATGTGAAGAAGCAGTAACAAAAGCGAAAATAGCATTATTGTCATATAAAAAATACCCAACTTTAGTTAATTACTTAATTTATAAGCAGTTTGACGCCAAAAAGAAAAAAACAATCGCTGAACAGAAGCGAATATCATGGTTCAATCTTTGTTCTACATTTAACCGTATGACATCTTCTAAAATAATTTGGGACCATATCCGTAGATTCAAATTCTCAAAAACTACTCAAACTAAAAATAATAAATTTTTTGATGATCCTGCAATAGCCATGGAATTTTTAAACAAAATTGCGAATACCAATGATGTAAATGATAATTTATTTCTAGATTTAGAAAGTTATTTTTCCTCTAGCGGGTCTCAAGCAGCGCTCTGGTTGACTAAACAGTTTTCATTATGCGAATTAGACGCTTCCCTTCAAAACAAACGCAACAGTTCTCCAGGTCCAGATTTTATTCCTTATCTGGTCTTAAGAAAGCTACCTTCTATAGCTAAGTCTATTTTATTATCAATTTTTAATTTACTTTGGACATCTGTCTGCGTTCCCCCCTCTTGGAAAATTCAACATACAATCCCAATTTTAAAACCTTATAAAGACGCCAACAATATTGATTCCTACAGACCAATTTCATTGACTTCCTGTTTTTCAAAAATATTTGAAACCATGCTCAAAAATAGGTTAGAATGGTTTGTGGAAAATAACTCTCTCATCCCTAAAAACCAGTATGGATTTCGTAAAGGCCAAAGTACAATGGAAAATCTAGGCTGCCTCATTGGAGACATCAAAAATGGGTTTCAAAATCAAGGTTTTACCTTAGCAGTCTTTTTAGATATTAAAGGCGCTTTTGACAACATCGATCACAGATTTTTAGTACAAAGTTTGCATTCATTAGGTTTACCTGGGACTATATTGAAGTGGATATTTAACTTTCTTCACAACCGCAGAGTACTACTTAAAATAAATAACAATTTGTACGGGCCAAAATTTACTTCTAAAGGCACACCTCAAGGGTCCGTTATTTCACCTTTAATTTTTGTTTTATCATTGGTGACTTTGATGCATGAACTTCCTCATAGTATCAAGTATTTACTTTTCGCTGACGACCTAGTCATTTATAGTACTAGTAATGATCTTCAAATAGCTGAATCATTAATCAATAGTTGCCTTAACATCTTACATAACATCCTAAATAACTGTCTCAAGTTAGAAGTTAACATAAATAAGAGCTCTGTTGTAATATTTTCTAAACATACTATACCGTATCAACCCAAAATTATGTTCGATGGTTCTGTAATATCAATTAGTTCCTGTGTCAAATATTTAGGAATTTATTTGGAGTCAGATTTGTCCTGGAAACTTCACACAGAAAACATAGCTAGAAAAGCCGAGTTAGGGTTAAATATTATGAGATCCCTGTGTGGCGTATCATGGGGAGCTGATCCAAAAATACTTAAACTGTTGTATATAACAACTGTCCGTAGTCATTTTGACTATGGTTGTATCTTTTATGGTGAAGCAACCAATAACTTACTACGTAAATTAGATTTAATCCAGAATAGAGCCATGCGTATCATAACTGGAGCTCTAATGTCTTCTCCTATAAATTCTTTGGAAGTTGAGTCAGGAATCGTCCCTCTAAGCGTAAGAAGAAGTTATATAACAGATAAATATTGCCTTAAACTAGTCAGCCGGGACAATGACATTGTAGTAAAATATTTAGAAAATTATGTATACCCTAATTTTAATGTGACTCCTTTAATTGTTACTACTTCGTTGGCTCACGCCATAGCCTACTTAAATTTTGAATTCCAGGATGTTGTTTATTGGTCTAGTTTACTACCATGTTTCAACTTCGATTACGCTTGTACTATTGAAGATTTATTTGTCAACATTACTCATTTTAAAAATAAGTTTGAGTTTCTAGAATACCTTAGCCATAAGTCTGATTTTGTAAAAATATATACCGATGGTTCTAAAACTGATAGTAGAACAAGTTTTGCCTTTTATGACGCATCTAACAAAATAGGGAGGGTGTACGGATGCAACGATCATTTTTCTATTTTCTCAGCCGAAACTTTGGGTATCTTCTATGCACTAAAATATGTACAAATTAATTTAACAACTTCACGAAAGATTTTGATTTTATGTGATTCGATGAGCGTGCTGCAAGCTTTATCCGTCAGTATTTTTAATGCCTCTGCTAATTATTTAATTTATGAAGTTAAAAACCTTGTTAATATTTTGAAAAAGGTCAATATTCAAGTAGAATTTACCTGGGTGCCTGGACATTCGGGTATACTAGGCAATGAGTTAGTAGACTCTCTTGCTAAATCCTCTGCTAATCTGAATATTTGTGATTTGAAAGTCCCTTTCACTGATTTGTACATTTTTATTAAAAACAATATGTATAAACGTTGGGATATTTGCCTTACTAACTCCAGGGCTATTAAAGGTAAATGGTTGGAACAAATTGCTGTTAAACCTTCCACTAAAGCGTGGTTTGAAAAAAGCCCAAAATTCTTGGGTAGATCTTTTTCTGCTACAATAAGTCGTTTAAGAATCGGTCATAGCAGAATTCCATCACATCTACATCGTCTTAATCTCCTAGAAAGTCCTTCCTGTCCACATTGTGACTCTGATTTTTGTGATCTCGATCATTTAATTTTTGTTTGTCCTCAATTTGCTATTCAACGTCTACTATTAATAGCTCAAGCGCTAAATATTGTAAAGGGGAACTTGCCTAATAATACACAAAAACTACTGTGTATCACTGAATTGTATTTTATTGTATATTGTTTCATAATTAATACCTTCGGGCGAATTTAATTTTTATTTGTTTTCCTTTCTGTATTTTCAATGTGCGATTGAATTGATTGATCACCATGTTAAGTTATCAGTTATTTTTAAGTTTTTGTACATACTAGCAATATAGTTACTTTTGATTTGTATAATTTTTGTAGTAATGTGTAGAATAGAATAACTACTACTTAATCTCAAGTTTTTTGTATTGGTAATTTTTAAGTTTGCTTTTTGGCTGATGGCCCAGTCGCCAATGCCTTAATAAATTAAAAAAAAAAAAAAATTGTCAAATGTCATTAGCGTTTTAGTGCTCGCGCCATTCTGCACGATATTTTTTCTTTCCCAAGTTTTAAGAGTGCGTATAAACCCAGCAAATTATTAAAATTCACCCGCGCCCCCCTCTCTGCGAACACTATCGCCCGCCGAACCACAATACATCTCTCTCGCTCGCTCAACGCGTAGTTTCCGTAGTATACGTAAAACAATCAGATAACACAGTGGGCATTATTTTTGTGAATACATTACCTACATTTTAATGTGTGTAATTTTACTTTGTATATAAGTTGAATGTTATGTTGTAGATAGTAGTCTCATCTTTTAAATTATTTTTAAGGATCGGTATGCAAAAGGTCAAAACAGGACCCTATTACATAGATTACACTGTCTATCTGTCACCAGTTGTTTTTTTCACAATAAATACTAAATAGCAGCCGCCCGCGACTTCGTCCGCGTGGACTTAGCTGTATCTGAAAAAAGACTTTCCCGCTTTTCTGTAGAAATTTTACTGATTTTTCTTTGCTATAAACCTCACGGAGCCCGAGACCATTCCAACGAATGCAAAACCGTGGAAATCGGTTAGTGCGTTCTGGAGTTATAGCGTCAGGAAGGAAAACACGACTTATTTTTATTTACTAAAAAATATAAATAAAATATTTTAAAGTAAATACACAAGCGGGTTTTTTTTGCGTTCTTTGTTCTATATTAGTGACGGTAATAGGTGGACGCATTTGTTTATTTATAAATAAAAGCTCCCCGGTGTCATGATTTGACTCGCCTTTTTTTTCGTGGGGAAATCTTCATGCATACCTCGCCGCCCGGGGAGACGACGAAGTTATGTTGGACTCCTACCGACTAAAACCCCGCGGCCGCTACCACGCGCCTCAAGGCGCTTGCACTGGCCCCGCAACCCCACGTGTCGCCCTTACGGGCCTCAGCGAGTGGGTGGCTAGTCCACCACACTGCCACTCCTGAGTTCTATTCGCTTCCCGGCGGTTGGACCCTACCACCGGTACTAAGCCCCCTCGCAACGCCAAGGTGAGAACTCATGAGGGGGTGGTTTGACTCTCCTCCACCAACTGAAGACGAATTAAAGGGTCGCATCCCGCCTGGCGCGATTGTCAGCGATTATAATAATAGATTTTCAATTGTATCTGGTTTATAGGGCGTTGAAAGGTGAATGAAAAATGAAAATGAATGCCAAAAACATCATCTTTATTTCAAGTATGTAAATATTATACGAGGGTCATTCAATAAATACTTACTTAGCCTACAAAAAGTAAAGGAAAATTTTGGAAAATGGCAATTTATTTTTCAACATAGTCTCCATTCAGTTCGATACACTTAGCACAGCGATGCTCAAACTTTTTTAACCCGTCCGAAAAATAGTTTTTGTCAAACTCTGCAAAATAGGCCTCCGTGGCGGCAATGACCTCCTCATTTGATCCATATCTATTCCCGGGGAGTGTTTTTTTCAGATTAGGAAACAGAAAGAAGTCTCATGGGGCCAACTCTGGAGAATACGGTGGATGGGGCAGCAATTTGTAGCGCAATTCGACCAATTTGACCATGGCAACGGCAGACGTGTGAACCGGTGCGTTGTCGTGGTGAAACAACACGTTTTTCTTCGCCAGGTGGGGTCGTTTTTTCTTTAATTCGGCGTCGAATCAGCCCAATAAATCGGCATAGTGAAGCCCTGTTATAGTTTTACCCTTCTCGAGGTAATCGATGTAGATCAAACCTTGTGAATCCCAGAAAACGGTGGCCATAACTTTTCCGGCCGATTTTACAGTTTTGCCTTCTTTCCAGCATGTTCCCCGGTCTGAATCCTTTGTTTTGATTGCTTCTCGGTCTCTGGTGTGTACCAGTGGATCCAGGTTTCATCGACGGTCACAAAACGACGCAAAAACTCCGCGGGATTCCGCTTAAACAGCGCCAAACACGTCTCCGATGTGGTCCCACGGTTGCGCTTGTTGTTAGTTGCTTGTTTTTTCTACATTTAGTGCGTTATTGTGGGAAGATTCATGGCTACACTCAATTCTTGAAATTGTTCTAAGCCAATGCCTACACTAGTAATCCCAGTGACAGCGGCTGTGTTTATGTCTAGGTTCTGGGTTGGTTGTGGATCTGACATGTTCAGTATGAATTCACCTCTGCACATATTACACGAAAGTTTCAGTTTAGAATAAAAACCCACTTTACCCACGTTTCTCCTGTGATGTTTAAGTTAGATAGAGTGCAACCGAATTGAGGAGCATGATTCGATACCATTTTTATTTTTTCAAAAAAGTACAACTTGTCTATTATCACTCACTCTGCTGCATCGTACAAATTTTCAGCCTGATCTTCATTCTGAGCTTGTGGCCGACTACTTAGAGTGCGTCGTCGCTTCAATGAACTGTAATGCAAAAGTTCAGCTATTTCCAAAAAAAAAACATGCAGAAATGACACAGTAGAAAAAAAATAATGCGGAAGCCATATTTTACGGAATTTATGTTAAAAAAAGGCACAAATTACCCACTATTAGGAAAGTCATTTGCAATTAAGCATTAAAGTACTCGTAGCAAGTGGCGTTCTGAGTCAAAATATCGCTCGGCTCATGCGTTTTGTGGTTGCAGTTCTAACCACCCCACCCAAATCCACCCTTTTCCGTCGGTATCGGATTTATTATATATTTACAGGAGAGTGCAAAGCAGCGGCCAGGCAAAAAAGTAGGCGGGAAATGGTTAATTTCGGCGTCTGTTTGCGCTTAGTTACTTTCATTTAAGAAAGGATGGTTTGGAAAGTGATAACTTTATCAGAAATTATCTAACGTTATTTCTCAAATGACTATTTCCCATTCTTTATTTTTCTAATGACAGGTCTCCACTAGTTTAAATGTTATCGATTGTACTGTAAGAATTTAGGCGGATACTTTTCTGGAGTATTCTCTTCATTCCTCGAGTATCTAATCATTACGGTAAGTATTTTTTTCTGGCTGACAATAGTCTGTAGACATAGGCTGTCTATTAGGGTCTACATTTCCCAAATTCAATGTTGTTCTGTAAAATAAACACAGTACTTAGTATATTTACTCATGTGGTAGTAACTGTTATTGTTTCAGCCAGCTTCAACTTTACTAAAAAAAAAAAACCCAAGATGGAAAAGCGAGTATGGATACTATTTTTAAAGAAACCTACATAGTCGACGACGCGCATGCCTCCACAACTTCATTTTGATCACATCTGTCAGATTGTAAAATATTTTGAAATACAGCAATTCTGAAAATTAAATATTATTTGAAAACAATTTACTTACAATAAATACCTACCTGGTGGATTGAAACAAATTCCTTCGAAATCAACCTATTATTTGAAGAGACCAACTAAAGTCATGTGATTACTTAGCATATACTTTACACCATCTGTTTACGTCATCTTACTAGATCGACTCAAATGAATTTATTTCTCTTAAAATACAATACAACATACCTTCGACAATTAGCCATCCTTTCAGTTTGTAACTTTTTTAGCTCTCGTTTACTAAGTCTTTTTAAAGTCCTCTTCTTTTTCCCCATTTCACTATTTATTTTGAAACTCGGAGCAGCCAAGAATTTGAGCGTAGTCTTCTCGTCTCAACGGAGCGATCGGTACTGATGTGTGAAATAGAAATATGTGTCAAGCTTCACAAACGTGCGACGGGAGATGGCTTTTTCCGCGGAATCAAAACGTATTAAGTGCCAAAAGTGTTTAATCGTTATAAATCCAAAACTAAAAGGAATTTTAAAAAATGACTAGACATAGCCCTTACTTATTTTTCAATATAATTATTTATAAAAAAATTGTCATCATAGTAATTGCCATGTCCAGTATAAAACGAAAAAAAGGGAAAATCAGACGTAACTTCGTGATTTTTTTTTATCGAGATAATTTAATTATTTTATGTTTTTGATCAAACACAACCCTTGAAAATATCATGTAGCGTAACATTTAATAAATTCATAAAATTTCATCTAGTATTTATCACGTACAATCAAGAAAAAGATTGGTAGTTTTGCTTTATGCGCACTCTTAAACAATTTCAGGATCTTCAGGGATATTAAGCATCAAAAACACAAAGTCCAGGATTTGGGAATGCATAAAGAACGAAAGATTAGAAAAATTAAAGAAAGTTTCAAGTGGAAACTACAAGAACGATCGAGTTTCTGGCGGATACCTGCCTACGTGAAAAACTGCATTTGCATTGAAAGTTTCTCAATATGTGTCTTCTCAATTTCCGAAGACGAATGAAGAATGAGTATAGTTCGAGTGGTTATCACCTTTCTTATCATGAGTTAAAAACTATCAAGTTCTGGTAAGTACCTACTTGAAAAACCATGCATTTGCTCTGAAAGTTTCTAAAAGTCTAGTGTTCCCCTCAATTTTGTGTTTCCGACGACAAATAAAGATTAAGTATAGCTTATGGGGCTATCACCTTTCTAATTCATCAGTTAAAAACGACCAAGTACTGATAAGTACATACTTGAAAAACAATGCATTTGCATTGAAGTTTTCTAAAAGTCTAGTGTTCTCCTCAATTGTGTGTTTCCAGAGTAGAATAAGGAATGTGTATAGCTCATAAGGTAATAACTTACCTTTTCTCATTCATTTATTTATTCATTTAAGAACAGTTAAAGACAATCAGGTTGACTGGTAGAGAATGCAATGCATTTGAATTGATAGTCCCCAAGTTTGGTGTATGCCCCAATAGGTTTTTTTTTCCAAGGAGGAATAAAGAATGTGTATAGCTCTGAGCGGCTATAACCTTTCTAATTACAAACCTATTACCCTATAATTTTGCTCATGCTTGTGTACAATTTGAAGTGATTGTTACCTACCAAAAGCAGTTATACATGTATTATGAGTATGTGCTTATGCATAATTTTGCTCATGCTTGTGTACAATTCAAAGTGATTGTTACCTACCAAAAGCAGTTAAACATGTATTATGAGTATGTGCTTGTGCACAATTTTGTTCATGCTTGTGTACAATTCAAAGTGATTGTTACCTACCAAAAGCAGTTAAACATGTATTATGAGTATGTGCTTGTGCACAATTTTGCTCATGCTTGTGTACAATTCAAAGTGATTGTTACCTACCAAAAGCAGTTAAACATGTATTATGAGTATGTGCTTGTGCACAATTTTGTTCATGCTTGTGTACAATTCAAAGTGATTGTTACCTACCAAAAGCAGTTAAACATGTATTATGAGTATGTGCTTGTGCACAATTTTGCTCATGCTTGTGTACAATTTGAAGTGATTGTTACCTACCAAAAGCAGTTATACATGTATTATGAGTATGTGCTTATGCAAAAGTCTTCATTTAATAATTTTTTTAAATAAAGTTAATACTCTGAGTTTGTGAATGGATTACAGAGATTATTCCAAACTTCCTAACATGATAATGTATTTATATACATTACATTAAGGTATAACCTTAATGAGTGCTCAGTTAATTAAAAGTTTCATATATTAGTGATTTTCAGAAAGAAAACTTAGTGATTATCCGTCAGATAATAACAATTGTGTTACTACCCTATCTGGTCCCGGTGTGGGAAACACCCTGTCTCCGTCGAGGACAGAACAGGATTTCATCCTATTCATGACACCACATAGAATTGAAGAGCCAATAATAATACAGTCAGAACCCACTTATGTCTCATCTTACCCGGAGGAGCAGGATTTGCCTCAAGATTTGCCCAAACATATTAAGGTAAAAAGATCTAAACCATTTCCTTACACTGGGAATATACAAGGCGGAGGTCATAGACAGACACTGCATACCAGAAGATGCAAAAGAATTGGTGCCCTGTCTCCATTATGCTGAAATGGCTCTTTCTAATGTAATACTTTATAAAAATCAGGAATAGACACTGGAAAGCTCATTTATGACTGTTTTTTGTACAAACAGAAACAATGCTAAGGAGAAAATATGTGTGCTCTTTCATTAAAAAGATATCAAGGATCAATAATACACAACAAAAATACATGAAAATATAATTGGTGACACTTAGGCAGATACTTCAGGCGGCTGAGGCCATTAACAGGTCTGTGGCTGATATTAAAAACAACACAAAATATCAAGATGAGATAAAATAGCATGAGATAAACTTTATTGCACTAAGAAAACAATCACATTGCAAAGCTTACAAAGATTTAGTTCTACAATGTAGGCGGCCTTATCGCTAAAAGCGATATCTTCCAGACAACCTTTCAAGCAATTTTTTAATAAACTGAATGCTTCCACTTTCACCACCAGGCAGGTGGTGAAAGTGGCTTATAATTATTCCCGTACGGGAATAATTTTAAGGCGTCTGCCTGCCAAGGCGACACCTTTGACATTGCCGACGAGCTCTTGGTATCACCAGCGCCGTCATGCACCGCCTGCAGCGCCGCCGCAGCGCTCTCAGATTTGCAACACCGCAAATAATAATACTGGTGAGTCATTCAGACAGTCTCTCATTGATCATTGGTGGAGCCAGTTGTTCTGTCATGGATTGAGGTTTATAAATAACTTGTTTACCAAACCAATGTACCACCTTCAGCAGAATTAAGTTCCGCAGAATTATTTAAACATGATAAACATTAGATAAAAAGTTTATAAAAACCAACCACTTTAAATTGATGATTTAAGAACCACTTAACAATTTGTTTCAACGGATTGTTATATTACCATAGCATCCATTGAATTAAAAGACCATTTTTATTCTTTGTTTATCTAACTCAAAATATGAATCTTTTTTTTTTTTTTGAGAACACCGTGGGCCTTTTGGTTTGAGCACTGCTCCTTTGGTTTTTTACCAAACTAATCAAACCAGCAAAGAATCCATGGTCTATGTATCTACTATTAGCTTGAATGATATTATGTTGCATTGGGACCTCATATAATCAGTGTATCAGGTTAAGAGTTAGTCATATATGACAATAAAACCCATTTAGGATTCTTAATTGTCACCAAACATTGTCATGTTGAACTCATCGACCAGAAAAGATATAACATTTTAAATGAAATCACAAAAATTACAGGACTGCAGCAATGCAAAATCAAAAACCAACTACCTAGTGGGTCTTTTACCTTGCATGCCCGCCCAGCCATTCAATTTGGCTGGTTCTCTATTGAAGTATTTGAGATGTGTAAATATCTTGTATTTCAACATACAAATGATTATGATGAAGATATGAATTTACCTGACCACCTTCAAGGAGACTTTAGTTAAGTGGAAAAATTCAGTAAAACATTTTTTGTAAGTAAAAAGGGGGGGGGGGGCTGCATACAAGGATAGACGGCAAGTGGGCAGTGGAGTTTTTTCCAAAAAAGATTTTTACATCAACTAACTAGAAATGCTTGGTGCATGTAATGCCAAAAATAGCTGTAAGTAATTTAAAATTATCATGAAAATTGACAATACAACGGAGATTATATATAAAAAAAGGTGAGGTGGCGTCAGGTTCCCTCACAACTTTCTAAATAACTAGAAAATTCTGGCAGTGGCGCAAACGTCGAATACTACACGTTTGCCTCCTGACATTGAATAGAAATTATGTGAAACTGCCTCTGATAAATTTGTCTCCCGACGTAATCTTAGCTTCATCATCAAGCAACATTGCGATACTACGTTTAAAAAATGGTTTAACTTTTCATAAGAGAGTCAAATCATATTAACTTCTTGGAAGCTGAATTGATATTTATTAAATATTCTATTGAATTATGGAGCGAATTATGGTACCATTGTTATCATTGTTAGTAAGTTCAAAAATAGACTTAAGTTCGAGTACAAAAATAACTTATCAGGCGGGTTTTATAAAACCCTTCCTATGCCGAAGTATAATTAGACATGTGATCCAGCTTTACTTTTAGAACTCGCAGTAACTCTGTATCATAAAAGTGATTTATTTTTTATTTTTTTTTAAATTTAATGGAGTTAATGTAGTTATTTCAAAATATATTCATCAAAATACTAGATTAACTTGACATCTAGGTTTACTTGAACCCTGTTTTTTTAAATTTGACTTCCTTAACTAGTCGACCTCCGTCCTGCTGAGGCTTTTAAATTTTATTTGGATAAATCATGGACGATTATATAAACAACGAAAATATTGTTTTCGTCAGTTTTCAATAACTGTACAATCTCATAGGGTCTCAAACTATTAGTCGGTGGATTATAGGAATCCTAACAGGATCCTAACCGAAAGTGAGATACATACATCTTTATTCATTGTTCATTCGACCAGACATGCAAGTACCTCTGCTGTACTCCGGTGTTAATTAACTTTATAGAGTCACAACTGGTTGGAGTGAAGCTTCCTCTGTTTGCTAAATTCTATCAAAGAACAGTTTAGGAAGCTCCTAGGAATGTTATGCACATTCTTTTATGAATAAATGAGTCAACAACAACTACGGTATTACTGAAACTCATAACATAGTTGCAATATTATGTTGTAATATTTACAATAATGTTACAGTTATTTATTTGTATTAATATTTTTCTCAGAATGCTTACTTAACTACTGTAAGCAACCTACTGTTTTTTTTAGGTTTTGTTTTTTTTGTTTCATATGATACCTATGCTTCTTTACATCCCTTCATTATGCACATAATACTGTACTGCTTTCAAAGTCTACATTTTTGTTATTCTTAATTTCGAGGACAAAGCGAAGTGTAATTGATAATTAAACGAACTTACCTTAAGTGAAGTTCTATTATAATTACACGAAGGCTTTGTCCGAAGAAATTAAGACCCTCCCTACCCTAGGACCCCTACAGTATTATGTGCAGTTATCTAGCCTCTCGGAGGCTCCCTAATTTATGTTCCAGGTGAAGAAGCTCTCAACTAAATGACATTTGACAATCTGTGACAGCTGAATATGACGTTGAAACCATTTTTTTTTTTTCTCTTGATTATGGTTTCAACTTTAGTGGTAGATGGCCAGCGCGACACGCTTTACTACATTTTTGTTATTCTTAATTTCTTCGGACAAAGCCTTCGTGTAATTATAATAGAACTTCACTTAAGGTAAGTTCGTTTAATTATCAATAATAACTGTTTAGTCATTTGTGCAATACAGGATAATTATCTTAGCTCACCTGTATGTTTTTTTTATGATAGTTAAGTTTTTTCGTAACTTCTTTCTTAGTTGGTATTGTTCCTTTTGTTCGCGCACGGAAAGTCACTAAGGCGACGCATTTGGTAAAAGCAATTTCCTTTTGATTTAAATACTGTTAGTCTGCCTGCAGATCTGTAAAGATCACCGGTGTAAGCCTTTCTTTTTACGAGGCTTTGTTGCGTAACCCTGAAGTCAGGTGCGGCTGGAAAGCCTTTGTTATCGGGATTAAAATTATTTCCGTAAAGGGCCATAAAGTCCGTATAGGGAGTTGAATGGCTCGCTAGACGGTACAGCAAAAAGGCGGTACATTAATGCCTCGAACCTGTCTACGACCCACGTACGCCCACAGGCTGCATGTCGGAGATATACGTGAATAAATCTTGCCTGACAACACTCGACTGAACCCGGCTCGTACAAAGAGCTTTTATTAACACTAACTAGGTTTCACTTGGAAATAATAATAGAAATTAAATCACTTCAATACAAATGGCTGTTGCTAATGCTATTAATGATACTGTGTCAGATTTTATTGCAGGTAAGGAACAATAAAAGCTAGACGTTATACTTTTCAGACAAATATTTTGTCACGGTTACGGTTTTTATTAGTACGCTTGGGTTTGTGATGCGAAAATTCTCAGTAACTCTATTGTTTGAGTACAAAAGAACTTTTTATGGTGCGTCATTAAAGTCCAAAAAGTCTGTGAACTGCAGTGCGAGCGAGACAGAAAGTGTTGGGTGAGAGAGCGAGTGTAAGTTCCGAGGGGCCACGGGCATCGGCACGCCACTATTACGCATCGATTTACGATAATCGTCTGCATGCGAGATGCGCCATTATGTAAATCTTCTTGTTTTGATTTAATGAAGCTCGCTTGACGTCATTTATTACCATTGGGAGTGAGATATTTGCTACCCCAGACTCATACTCGCAGGTTTATTACAGCAGTAACGTGAATTTGACACAATTATAAACTGCATACGGTTTACTTTGGTTTGAAGAAACATACGAAGGGACATTTATGATTAATAATTAATGTGCACTTGATCTCCTTTGTAAATAACCTTATCAGTAATGGGTATAGTGTATGTGAGGTAATAAACAATTACAATAATGTTACATACGTAACCTGATTTTAATTTATTCATAGCCTATTTTACGTCAGTAATATCTAATAGTTATTAACTTATAAATAAAAATATTAGATCGCTGCAATGAAGAAATTGATTACGTTGGCTCAGTTATTTGGTAGCTCTCCCTGCAGTTATTAGTTACTATTAGAATATCCCTGCCTGTCATCGTCCCGATAATTGCTACCGGCACGTGCCGGGCCACTTTTCTCCCAAAACATGATTATGTCAGAGTCCAAGTAAAGCCCTAAACGGAGGTCCGTGCCCCACTCTGGGACGCCCTTAGACACGTTACTTCAAATATTAGGGTTCAGAGCCCTTTGCGCTCACCCTACAGTTTGGTAAAGCTGTCAAAGGCATTAGCAGCTAAGCAACATTCCATTAGGAATAAAATATATCCCTGGACATTATTCCACACAGCGCCATCTAGCCCCAAGATGAATTAAGAATATGATGATGATGAGAAAAAAATTATTTTGTCTTGATCACTATTTTCCATGATTACAAAAAGAGCCTTTTTGAGGTTCGGGTCGTGAAGTATTGCTTCACTGGGAGATCCGGTTTCGCGCGATAGGGGTCTCTGTTTCCGAAGAGTTCGGAGTCCCAGTATGTGGGACTCCAGTTGCTTCGAACCTTGGGCATTGAGCATGAGTAACTGCATTTTCTGACAGTCAAAGTTGTGTAGTATCACAATAAAAGTCATCGTGGTCAAATAGTGTCACGGGCTACTGTGAATGACTGACTGATGAATAGCCTTAATTAAGTGACACAATTGAATTGATTATAATGCCAAGACACTGAAAAAATGGCTGTCGCACAAACCTTTGTCTCGAGTTGGAATCAAACTCACGACCTGTGCCGTTGCAATCACGAATCACTATTACTAACCGAGCTAGTCTACATTGAACCAGTTAATTACATTAACTATATTCCTTTTAGTTATAGCTCTGCGAAGACATAAATAAAGAGCGCTGGGTTGGGACACATCCAAGTATTCTGGTCCATATATTGCTCTGATGCTATGATAGTTTAGTTAATTCCTTCTTTATTTTATTTTTAACTGATATATCATTCATTATTAAATTTGGTCATAGCATAGTAGTTAACATTTTTTTTTTCTTAACCTATTTTGTCCCACTGCTGAGCAAAGGTCTCTCGCAATTTCCTCCATAGGTCTCTATCCTGTGCTAGGCCAAGCCAGTCCTCGCTATGGTGCCGCAATTCGTCGCTCCACCTTTTTCTGGGCCTTCCCCTGCTCCGAAAAAGTTAACAATATGACTACAAAAAAAATGCATTTAACATGACTTGGGATCTGAACCCTGGTCGTATATATGCTGTGCTATTTCTGAAATAAGTCGCCAGCGCAGGTGCTCTAATAATATTAGACTCGTTTATTTCTCCGGTCTGCTTTTATACATGCAGGTGTTACGCAAGCTAGGAATAGTTAGGGTGTGGTAGCTATTTTACGGTCTAGATTTCATACTACAGTCTGTGTGATAATAATAAAAGGGACAATTAGGAAATGAATTATGTTCTACGATATTTACGAGGGGTCATTTAGTTCAACTTGCTATTCAACTAATTGGAATTCAGTCTGTTACGATGACCGATTTTGAATGCAGGCAAGAACAAAATGACTAGAAAATATAGGTATTTCCATTGGGATATAAGGGTCTTCAAGAGGCGTAATCCTTCTTAAAAGGCATGGAATCTAACGGTCACACGGTCACCACGTTGTCACAGACAACCCTCAGACTGCATCACCAGCCAGCTTTTGAAGCTATGCCAAAATTTGTGGTAAGTACTTACCACACACAGTGAAAATAGATCAATAGGCTTCCACGCGGACGTAGTCAAATACTACAGCTTATATTGTAAGTTCCGATTCGTTCAAATCCGAAGTGCACTGTTTCAATCTAATTATACAAGCCTATACCCCACAATACAATAACCCCGGCTGAACTGCAGCGGCGATGTAATCTCGTTAGCGACCTACGAGTACAAACCCGGTCTGGACCCGGTTCTGAGTACCTAGCGTCTAGGAGTACTGGCTGTCTAACCTGTATATGACTACTGTTGAAGGGATGCAGGCCTAGAATTATCAGATTAGGTACAACAGATACAGTTTTCGTGTTTGCGCAAACTTCTTTCGACTGCATTAGAGACATTTTGCTTGACATGGTTTTGACTTAAGGATTATTTGAGTAAATTAACCTCTACTATACAGGGGTATCGAGCTTTAAGCTCGATAGAACAATACAAAACTACGTCTTCATCGTTTTTTTAAAGTAGTGGTTTTTTTCTTTAAAAAAAGCATCCAAATAACCTAAACAGTAAGTCAGTAAAGGATCTGCAACTAAATGAAGCTCCGAGAAACGTTACAAGTGAAAAATCATAAAGGAAGAAATCCAATTCATTTCGGTCTGTATTTGTTTTCGTACCGAACAATATTCTAGTAAAATTAGTTGCCATGTAACTTTTACAAGCCCTGTATTGTTACCAGTCCGTCGTTCCTTCGCCCGCGGCCCGCTGGATATTGAGAGATAAATGTAGAGTACGTAAGATCACGCGTGCCCAGAGGGAAGGGCTCCTTGTTTTTCTAATATCCCTGAGAAAGTTACGAGGACTGGATTGCAGGCAAGCCTTGCATACTGTCTGCTTGAGAAGTATTGTGAATCATCATCACATGAAGAAGAAATAAGACAAACTTATTATGCGTTATATAGATTTCGTTTGTGGTCTATTAAGAGATTTGACCACATATTATGACGTCCCAAAAAGTTTAATTTCACTCAGAACAGTTTATACCTACTTTATTCGACTTTAACAGCACGATTTACCATTAAGTGTTGCATGACTGTTTTTAAATAACGGTTTGTAGTGTTTTATTTTTTACGTAATAATTTTACTTACGCAACCCAACGATACTTCTTGAAATGATACAGCAAGGATAATTCGAGATTGAAGTGCAAGGAATGAAGAAACATTTAATGTTCAAAGCATGGGATAGTTCGACTATTTTTCGAATACGACAAAGTAAGACGTAATAATAGACTTGTCAGATTGTTACTTGGCACTTGCAGTCTAAAAATTCGAATTATGAAATGTCTTCGTTCTAAAATTATGGTACCATAGGCGTTGAATTCAAGTAATAGTATTAAAGTTATGTTGATTTATGACGTCTTGTATGTAAATTCCCACGCACAATAGATTGGTTACCTTAAAAGAAAGAAACATAGGTATCATGATCATCTGAATACACACATTATTTCTAAAAATAGGAGCATCATACAATCCCGGCAGCACAAATGTGAAATCATTTAGGAACACATTTTCCTCGCAGTTTGAAGTGCATGCATAGATCGGAAAACTGCAACATATTTTTGAATAATGAAAGCATAAATTCCATTTCACTTCGAAACAAACACAAATGTTGTGACAGGTCTGTACCCACTCATTTACATATAAGTTGAATATCCAACTCGCACAATAACTACCTAATAATAAAATTACCGTACGATATCATGGCAGTATTTTTTCTCATCAAGGTTGAGCAAAGCCTTTTAATAAATAATACTATTTATATTTTTACAATATCTCGTAACCACAACAACACGTTGATAAGCTCGTCAGTAAATAATGAGCCGTCTTAGTGCCTTATTTTGTATGTGGTTGCGATTCATTAGTGAACGTTAAAAACTTGGCGTTTCGCCCGGATACTGATATGAGTGTACGGACGTACTCGTGGCTACTGTGTTACCGGTCGGTGACACGGATGAATTAACATAAGTAGATAGAGATCGTCTAAGCTTATTTTCATGTCAATACTGTATGACTTTGTTGGTTTTTTCAAACATTCACTTTGTACTGTAAAACATTGGACGATTTAAAAAGAGTAACTGCTGAGTTTCTTGCCGGGTCTTCTCAGTAGAAACAACCTTCCGACGCCGGTGGTAGAGTCACATTATGTACATGTATTTTAAAGTATTGTTTATACTTATATCGTATTATAATGTGTATTAAGTGGTTAAAGTCAAGATTCTTGACGATTCGAAAGTACTGTGTAATGGTCTACCTACTTGGATGAAGAAATATTTAATTTTAATTTGAAATGACGCACAAGGAGCGGGTCATTCCAGCTTAGATCTCTTCCTATCTTCGCTTTTGGGGTATTTTATCATCTGAATTTTTATCTACAAGTACGGAATACACAATAAAGCATTTATTTATTTATTGATTCGTACAGAAACAGATATTTTCAACAGTAAACATTCAGGACAGATAAAGTACTGGTAAGCTAAAGTTTCTTACTGTAGACCGTAATGACTGATGATAGTGTTATTAGGAGAGAAGGGTAATACATATGTACCTTTTATAAATGTTCCAGGGTTCAGTTACCACCCAAGACACCCAAGACAAACGAGAACGTGATGAACATTTGTTTTTATTCGTAGTCTCTAATTTCGTAGCACAGTAAATATCAGCTATGTTTCCTTTACGTTACGTAATATTGCCTACTTAATAAATAATGTCATGCGAAAGTAATTGTTCTGGAACGAACGTCCCAAGATAACAATAACAATGCCTATACGTGTAGGTATATCATGCTCGTAGTACGTTACTAACGAGGGCTTCTATAAGACAATACAAAAACTAAACATAGTTTTATATTAGTCACGCGATCCCGTTACCCAATTACTAGAGAAGGTACAAGTCTCTTATTAAAGGCGGGTGCAGATGGTTGCGTATTAATAAACTAGTAGTAGTATTAATAACTATTAATAAGCTCTATATGAGCTTTCTAACAGCTACATGCCGTGCTGAGGCTCTAAAAAGCACTAATTTAATTATCTACCTTACATAAACGGCCTATATACGTCCCACTGCTGGGCACAGGCCTCACCTCAACTAGGTATGAGGTGGAACGAGCCATACTCCAACACACGGGCTCAGTGCGGATTGTTGGAGATTATCCAGCTTGTGGTATCATTATTGCTGCTTATATTTGGAGTTAAGTTTTATTTATGCCTTTGTCTCGTAAAAAGTTAGTATTAAATTATTTAATCTGAATAATATTTTATAGCTCATTTCTCTCCAGTCTTATCTACCGGGTTTGTGCCCTGTTTCCATTTATCGTGTGGGGAATAGTAATGATGATACGTTTCGTTGCTTAATTGAAGTACTCCTTTTGGAAGAAATGGAACTCCCCGTCGTGTCGGGAAAAAGATGTGGAAGTATATGTACGAAATATTTAAAGTATTAATAAACATTACTTGGCATTAAGCTAATGAATATTATAAATGTGTGAACAGAACTGTGTTATGTACCTTGTAATATATTCTAATTTGCATAACAATACCTAGATTTCCGTGAGAATATCACATTAAAATCAGCTGTAGACATGTATGCGGCGAGTAATTGCGAGCTACATTATACAATACAAATAGACAACACACGCGTCAGTCTGTACATGCCTTTATTCTTTTTATAAACATTTATTTTGACGCAGCGTAGTAGCGTAGTTAACATGCGCTCTTATACGCTTTTTTATATTCACTTTAAAGTGCCTAAGACTAAGGCACTTTAAAGCAAATAGCCTTTTCGAAACCACTAACTAAAAAAAGAGAATCCTTTCTAATCCTAGTTGGTTTTTGTTACAAGCTACCTCTATGATTGCAAAGATAAAAAATATATAATTGTGCATTTTCATTAAGAAAGCACAGCGCTGTTCGAATGCCTCACTGCTTGCCTGTATGGCTGATATAGCTCTGACAGCAGACAAAGGTCAGCATATGTAGGTAATACCTCTTACGTAACCGCAATAGGTAGATACTGCACGTGCATTATGCAACTTGGCTTGTATGCACTGCGGTGTGTGTAGGTACATACTACTACATACTTACCTCATATATCGCTGCTACTATTCATTGTTAAATTCATTGTGTAATTGGGCTTGAAATTCTCTGTGCTTATCGGCAATATGGTAATAAAGCTCGTTTGGTTTGGTTGTGTTTATTTTTGTAAGATATTTTGCCGGATTACTCGAAAATAACAGATGAATGGGTAACCTAACTTAGACAGATGTAAAAACCAGCGAAACAAGCGAACTAACGGTACAATTATCACCTGAACTACTTTTACTTTGTTATGACTTTAGTATTAATCGCTAGATTTGTATTTAATAAATCAAGGTATTTTGCAAGTAAATGCCTTTGCCTCATCAGTATGTTAGTTATTCAAAGGCATGGATAGAACAACTTCATTTGCATAGATGTAACGAACACAGATTATGCAAATGGGTTCGATTAGTTGGAAGCGCTGTCTTTTAAATTCAAACTGGCGAACCGTTAACCTCTCGTGCACGAAATTAATTGAGACATGTCCAATTAATCGAGACTCCTCTGCTGCCTTTATTAGTGCAGCCGTGCTTAAGGAGGACAGGTCAGTCTATCATGGCGGCTCGGGTCCTAGGGCGCGGCGCGCGACAACGAAGGTAAACTAAATAAATCACCCTATAAGTCCTTAATGGGCCGTTCACCTGCTATCGACCGTTCCTTGATGTGAACAATTAAACGTGCTTGGATTTTCACAGAATGGCTACACTTCGTACTATCTGATAGCATCATTTTCGTTATTTGTAGCGATGGCTTAAATGGTGGGGATGTCGGCTTGAGCTGCAAATGGTTGTTGATTGAAATGAAAAAGTACGACTATTCAAAGCGTACGAGGTGGTGATTAGTGGGTTAGATGAAATACTTAAGTAACCCTAGCCAGCTTTCGTCTTCAACTTCAGAGGTCAAACTCTAAGCTCTAGTGCTAGTGAAAAAAAATCTACCATTCGATTCTATATCCGATGATTGGATTACATCGGCATATTTGCTCAATATACGAAGATTTCGCTCGCTTCGCTTGTTCTAATAACGAGCCAATTAGCCAGCCAGCCAGGCTGCATGTCGGAGATATACGTGAATAAATCTTGCCTGACAACACTCGACTGAACCCGGCTCGTACAAAGAGCTTTTATTAACACTAACTAGGTTTCACTTGGAAATAATAATAGAAATTAAATCACTTCAATACAAATGGCTGTTGCTAATGCTATTAATGATACTGTGTCAGATTTTATTGCAGGTAAGGAACAATAAAAGCTAGACGTTATACTTTTCAGACAAATATTTTGTCACGGTTACGGTTTTTATTAGTACGCTTGGGTTTGTGATGCGAAAATTCTCAGTAACTCTATTGTTTGAGTACAAAAGAACTTTTTATGGTGCGTCATTAAAGTCCAAAAAGTCTGTGAACTGCAGTGCGAGCGAGACAGAAAGTGTTGGGTGAGAGAGCGAGTGTAAGTTCCGAGGGGCCACGGGCATCGGCACGCCACTATTACGCATCGATTTACGATAATCGTCTGCATGCGAGATGCGCCATTATGTAAATCTTCTTGTTTTGATTTAATGAAGCTCGCTTGACGTCATTTATTACCATTGGGAGTGAGATATTTGCTACCCCAGACTCATACTCGCAGGTTTATTACAGCAGTAACGTGAATTTGACACAATTATAAACTGCATACGGTTTACTTTGGTTTGAAGAAACATACGAAGGGACATTTATGATTAATAATTAATGTGCACTTGATCTCCTTTGTAAATAACCTTATCAGTAATGGGTATAGTGTATGTGAGGTAATAAACAATTACAATAATGTTACATACGTAACCTGATTTTAATTTATTCATAGCCTATTTTACGTCAGTAATATCTAATAGTTATTAACTTATAAATAAAAATATTAGATCGCTGCAATGAAGAAATTGATTACGTTGGCTCAGTTATTTGGTAGCTCTCCCTGCAGTTATTAGTTACTATTAGAATATCCCTGCCTGTCATCGTCCCGATAATTGCTACCGGCACGTGCCGGGCCACTTTTCTCCCAAAACATGATTATGTCAGAGTCCAAGTAAAGCCCTAAACGGAGGTCCGTGCCCCACTCTGGGACGCCCTTAGACACGTTACTTCAAATATTAGGGTTCAGAGCCCTTTGCGCTCACCCTACAGTTTGGTAAAGCTGTCAAAGGCATTAGCAGCTAAGCAACATTCCATTAGGAATAAAATATATCCCTGGACATTATTCCACACAGCGCCATCTAGCCCCAAGATGAATTAAGAATATGATGATGATGAGAAAAAAATTATTTTGTCTTGATCACTATTTTCCATGATTACAAAAAGAGCCTTTTTGAGGTTCGGGTCGTGAAGTATTGCTTCACTGGGAGATCCGGTTTCGCGCGATAGGGGTCTCTGTTTCCGAAGAGTTCGGAGTCCCAGTATGTGGGACTCCAGTTGCTTCGAACCTTGGGCATTGAGCATGAGTAACTGCATTTTCTGACAGTCAAAGTTGTGTAGTATCACAATAAAAGTCATCGTGGTCAAATAGTGTCACGGGCTACTGTGAATGACTGACTGATGAATAGCCTTAATTAAGTGACACAATTGAATTGATTATAATGCCAAGACACTGAAAAAATGGCTGTCGCACAAACCTTTGTCTCGAGTTGGAATCAAACTCACGACCTGTGCCGTTGCAATCACGAATCACTATTACTAACCGAGCTAGTCTACATTGAACCAGTTAATTACATTAACTATATTCCTTTTAGTTATAGCTCTGCGAAGACATAAATAAAGAGCGCTGGGTTGGGACACATCCAAGTATTCTGGTCCATATATTGCTCTGATGCTATGATAGTTTAGTTAATTCCTTCTTTATTTTATTTTTAACTGATATATCATTCATTATTAAATTTGGTCATAGCATAGTAGTTAACATTTTTTTTTTCTTAACCTATTTTGTCCCACTGCTGAGCAAAGGTCTCTCGCAATTTCCTCCATAGGTCTCTATCCTGTGCTAGGCCAAGCCAGTCCTCGCTATGGTGCCGCAATTCGTCGCTCCACCTTTTTCTGGGCCTTCCCCTGCTCCGAAAAAGTTAACAATATGACTACAAAAAAAATGCATTTAACATGACTTGGGATCTGAACCCTGGTCGTATATATGCTGTGCTATTTCTGAAATAAGTCGCCAGCGCAGGTGCTCTAATAATATTAGACTCGTTTATTTCTCCGGTCTGCTTTTATACATGCAGGTGTTACGCAAGCTAGGAATAGTTAGGGTGTGGTAGCTATTTTACGGTCTAGATTTCATACTACAGTCTGTGTGATAATAATAAAAGGGACAATTAGGAAATGAATTATGTTCTACGATATTTACGAGGGGTCATTTAGTTCAACTTGCTATTCAACTAATTGGAATTCAGTCTGTTACGATGACCGATTTTGAATGCAGGCAAGAACAAAATGACTAGAAAATATAGGTATTTCCATTGGGATATAAGGGTCTTCAAGAGGCGTAATCCTTCTTAAAAGGCATGGAATCTAACGGTCACACGGTCACCACGTTGTCACAGACAACCCTCAGACTGCATCACCAGCCAGCTTTTGAAGCTATGCCAAAATTTGTGGTAAGTACTTACCACACACAGTGAAAATAGATCAATAGGCTTCCACGCGGACGTAGTCAAATACTACAGCTTATATTGTAAGTTCCGATTCGTTCAAATCCGAAGTGCACTGTTTCAATCTAATTATACAAGCCTATACCCCACAATACAATAACCCCGGCTGAACTGCAGCGGCGATGTAATCTCGTTAGCGACCTACGAGTACAAACCCGGTCTGGACCCGGTTCTGAGTACCTAGCGTCTAGGAGTACTGGCTGTCTAACCTGTATATGACTACTGTTGAAGGGATGCAGGCCTAGAATTATCAGATTAGGTACAACAGATACAGTTTTCGTGTTTGCGCAAACTTCTTTCGACTGCATTAGAGACATTTTGCTTGACATGGTTTTGACTTAAGGATTATTTGAGTAAATTAACCTCTACTATACAGGGGTATCGAGCTTTAAGCTCGATAGAACAATACAAAACTACGTCTTCATCGTTTTTTTAAAGTAGTGGTTTTTTTCTTTAAAAAAAGCATCCAAATAACCTAAACAGTAAGTCAGTAAAGGATCTGCAACTAAATGAAGCTCCGAGAAACGTTACAAGTGAAAAATCATAAAGGAAGAAATCCAATTCATTTCGGTCTGTATTTGTTTTCGTACCGAACAATATTCTAGTAAAATTAGTTGCCATGTAACTTTTACAAGCCCTGTATTGTTACCAGTCCGTCGTTCCTTCGCCCGCGGCCCGCTGGATATTGAGAGATAAATGTAGAGTACGTAAGATCACGCGTGCCCAGAGGGAAGGGCTCCTTGTTTTTCTAATATCCCTGAGAAAGTTACGAGGACTGGATTGCAGGCAAGCCTTGCATACTGTCTGCTTGAGAAGTATTGTGAATCATCATCACATGAAGAAGAAATAAGACAAACTTATTATGCGTTATATAGATTTCGTTTGTGGTCTATTAAGAGATTTGACCACATATTATGACGTCCCAAAAAGTTTAATTTCACTCAGAACAGTTTATACCTACTTTATTCGACTTTAACAGCACGATTTACCATTAAGTGTTGCATGACTGTTTTTAAATAACGGTTTGTAGTGTTTTATTTTTTACGTAATAATTTTACTTACGCAACCCAACGATACTTCTTGAAATGATACAGCAAGGATAATTCGAGATTGAAGTGCAAGGAATGAAGAAACATTTAATGTTCAAAGCATGGGATAGTTCGACTATTTTTCGAATACGACAAAGTAAGACGTAATAATAGACTTGTCAGATTGTTACTTGGCACTTGCAGTCTAAAAATTCGAATTATGAAATGTCTTCGTTCTAAAATTATGGTACCATAGGCGTTGAATTCAAGTAATAGTATTAAAGTTATGTTGATTTATGACGTCTTGTATGTAAATTCCCACGCACAATAGATTGGTTACCTTAAAAGAAAGAAACATAGGTATCATGATCATCTGAATACACACATTATTTCTAAAAATAGGAGCATCATACAATCCCGGCAGCACAAATGTGAAATCATTTAGGAACACATTTTCCTCGCAGTTTGAAGTGCATGCATAGATCGGAAAACTGCAACATATTTTTGAATAATGAAAGCATAAATTCCATTTCACTTCGAAACAAACACAAATGTTGTGACAGGTCTGTACCCACTCATTTACATATAAGTTGAATATCCAACTCGCACAATAACTACCTAATAATAAAATTACCGTACGATATCATGGCAGTATTTTTTCTCATCAAGGTTGAGCAAAGCCTTTTAATAAATAATACTATTTATATTTTTACAATATCTCGTAACCACAACAACACGTTGATAAGCTCGTCAGTAAATAATGAGCCGTCTTAGTGCCTTATTTTGTATGTGGTTGCGATTCATTAGTGAACGTTAAAAACTTGGCGTTTCGCCCGGATACTGATATGAGTGTACGGACGTACTCGTGGCTACTGTGTTACCGGTCGGTGACACGGATGAATTAACATAAGTAGATAGAGATCGTCTAAGCTTATTTTCATGTCAATACTGTATGACTTTGTTGGTTTTTTCAAACATTCACTTTGTACTGTAAAACATTGGACGATTTAAAAAGAGTAACTGCTGAGTTTCTTGCCGGGTCTTCTCAGTAGAAACAACCTTCCGACGCCGGTGGTAGAGTCACATTATGTACATGTATTTTAAAGTATTGTTTATACTTATATCGTATTATAATGTGTATTAAGTGGTTAAAGTCAAGATTCTTGACGATTCGAAAGTACTGTGTAATGGTCTACCTACTTGGATGAAGAAATATTTAATTTTAATTTGAAATGACGCACAAGGAGCGGGTCATTCCAGCTTAGATCTCTTCCTATCTTCGCTTTTGGGGTATTTTATCATCTGAATTTTTATCTACAAGTACGGAATACACAATAAAGCATTTATTTATTTATTGATTCGTACAGAAACAGATATTTTCAACAGTAAACATTCAGGACAGATAAAGTACTGGTAAGCTAAAGTTTCTTACTGTAGACCGTAATGACTGATGATAGTGTTATTAGGAGAGAAGGGTAATACATATGTACCTTTTATAAATGTTCCAGGGTTCAGTTACCACCCAAGACACCCAAGACAAACGAGAACGTGATGAACATTTGTTTTTATTCGTAGTCTCTAATTTCGTAGCACAGTAAATATCAGCTATGTTTCCTTTACGTTACGTAATATTGCCTACTTAATAAATAATGTCATGCGAAAGTAATTGTTCTGGAACGAACGTCCCAAGATAACAATAACAATGCCTATACGTGTAGGTATATCATGCTCGTAGTACGTTACTAACGAGGGCTTCTATAAGACAATACAAAAACTAAACATAGTTTTATATTAGTCACGCGATCCCGTTACCCAATTACTAGAGAAGGTACAAGTCTCTTATTAAAGGCGGGTGCAGATGGTTGCGTATTAATAAACTAGTAGTAGTATTAATAACTATTAATAAGCTCTATATGAGCTTTCTAACAGCTACATGCCGTGCTGAGGCTCTAAAAAGCACTAATTTAATTATCTACCTTACATAAACGGCCTATATACGTCCCACTGCTGGGCACAGGCCTCACCTCAACTAGGTATGAGGTGGAACGAGCCATACTCCAACACACGGGCTCAGTGCGGATTGTTGGAGATTATCCAGCTTGTGGTATCATTATTGCTGCTTATATTTGGAGTTAAGTTTTATTTATGCCTTTGTCTCGTAAAAAGTTAGTATTAAATTATTTAATCTGAATAATATTTTATAGCTCATTTCTCTCCAGTCTTATCTACCGGGTTTGTGCCCTGTTTCCATTTATCGTGTGGGGAATAGTAATGATGATACGTTTCGTTGCTTAATTGAAGTACTCCTTTTGGAAGAAATGGAACTCCCCGTCGTGTCGGGAAAAAGATGTGGAAGTATATGTACGAAATATTTAAAGTATTAATAAACATTACTTGGCATTAAGCTAATGAATATTATAAATGTGTGAACAGAACTGTGTTATGTACCTTGTAATATATTCTAATTTGCATAACAATACCTAGATTTCCGTGAGAATATCACATTAAAATCAGCTGTAGACATGTATGCGGCGAGTAATTGCGAGCTACATTATACAATACAAATAGACAACACACGCGTCAGTCTGTACATGCCTTTATTCTTTTTATAAACATTTATTTTGACGCAGCGTAGTAGCGTAGTTAACATGCGCTCTTATACGCTTTTTTATATTCACTTTAAAGTGCCTAAGACTAAGGCACTTTAAAGCAAATAGCCTTTTCGAAACCACTAACTAAAAAAAGAGAATCCTTTCTAATCCTAGTTGGTTTTTGTTACAAGCTACCTCTATGATTGCAAAGATAAAAAATATATAATTGTGCATTTTCATTAAGAAAGCACAGCGCTGTTCGAATGCCTCACTGCTTGCCTGTATGGCTGATATAGCTCTGACAGCAGACAAAGGTCAGCATATGTAGGTAATACCTCTTACGTAACCGCAATAGGTAGATACTGCACGTGCATTATGCAACTTGGCTTGTATGCACTGCGGTGTGTGTAGGTACATACTACTACATACTTACCTCATATATCGCTGCTACTATTCATTGTTAAATTCATTGTGTAATTGGGCTTGAAATTCTCTGTGCTTATCGGCAATATGGTAATAAAGCTCGTTTGGTTTGGTTGTGTTTATTTTTGTAAGATATTTTGCCGGATTACTCGAAAATAACAGATGAATGGGTAACCTAACTTAGACAGATGTAAAAACCAGCGAAACAAGCGAACTAACGGTACAATTATCACCTGAACTACTTTTACTTTGTTATGACTTTAGTATTAATCGCTAGATTTGTATTTAATAAATCAAGGTATTTTGCAAGTAAATGCCTTTGCCTCATCAGTATGTTAGTTATTCAAAGGCATGGATAGAACAACTTCATTTGCATAGATGTAACGAACACAGATTATGCAAATGGGTTCGATTAGTTGGAAGCGCTGTCTTTTAAATTCAAACTGGCGAACCGTTAACCTCTCGTGCACGAAATTAATTGAGACATGTCCAATTAATCGAGACTCCTCTGCTGCCTTTATTAGTGCAGCCGTGCTTAAGGAGGACAGGTCAGTCTATCATGGCGGCTCGGGTCCTAGGGCGCGGCGCGCGACAACGAAGGTAAACTAAATAAATCACCCTATAAGTCCTTAATGGGCCGTTCACCTGCTATCGACCGTTCCTTGATGTGAACAATTAAACGTGCTTGGATTTTCACAGAATGGCTACACTTCGTACTATCTGATAGCATCATTTTCGTTATTTGTAGCGATGGCTTAAATGGTGGGGATGTCGGCTTGAGCTGCAAATGGTTGTTGATTGAAATGAAAAAGTACGACTATTCAAAGCGTACGAGGTGGTGATTAGTGGGTTAGATGAAATACTTAAGTAACCCTAGCCAGCTTTCGTCTTCAACTTCAGAGGTCAAACTCTAAGCTCTAGTGCTAGTGAAAAAAAATCTACCATTCGATTCTATATCCGATGATTGGATTACATCGGCATATTTGCTCAATATACGAAGATTTCGCTCGCTTCGCTTGTTCTAATAACGAGCCAATTCCCTCTGCGGGGCTATAGTTAGTAAACTAGACTAGTTCATCGAACATTCGCCACATGCTCTCAAATTGCCTGTCAGATTAGCCTGGAATTGCTTCAAGTTTGATGAATTAATTCAGAACCGTATTCGTGTTGTAATAAATAACATTTCGAGGGAATCCATTTATATCTGTGTACCTATCAGCAAGTTTGTCGTTCGTTTGCCCCTCAATGCCAATGGAGCCGGAACAATTTTCTTTTGAAGGGGAATCGGTCCCAGGCAGACTATATTGACGCAGAAAACGAAATTGTTTTTTCATTTTCTTGAACTGTATTCCGTTGGCAGAATTGATACATTTTTGCAGAGTAGATAGACAGTAAGTAGGCACTAAGAGAAATTGTTCGCTTGTTTACTTTTCATACACCAACTTAGTCCTTTCGAAACTGCAAACTATTATTAGTGTCACGAAAAATTCTGTATTGCCTGTATACCATTAGCTAAGCTTAGCGTGATAAGCTTGCAATGGTAGCATTGAACAGTGGTGGCCCTCGCCCTGCTTGCGAGTCGTGCGGTATACCTATGCAGTTCAAAACCTGAATGCTACCTAGCCCTTATAATATTAATTCTGGTATTTCTATCGTGTATTAACGTTTACCTAATCCTGAAACTTAGATCTTTATGTTTTATTTCTCGTATTTCTCGCGAAGATATTTTTGTCCCTTGTCATTTTGTATTAAGTGGAAGGATGGTACCTACGCCCTCACAACGTTCCTAAGCAACAATATTCAGAGGTTTAGCTTCAAGATTTCATTCAAAGTTAGGATTTATTTTTAATCATTATAGGTACAATTGTTGGCTGAGTAAAGAGCAAGAAAGTTTCAAACTGAAAGCTCTGCCGAAACTTAAATATTGCCTCGAAGTTGAAGAAGTTACTTTACTTAAAGTTTCATTTTAAGACTAGTTTCTAACTTATTTTTATATTATGTAGTAGATTCCTTGTTTTGGGCGTCCGAAATGGATTTCTTTCCTATCTCTAAGTGGTATTGCGGTTTTTTATACTACAGATAAATATAGTAAGGGATAGAGCCATAAAATTTATTTGTAAAAGAAAACCCAGCAACTTAAGAACGTTTTGCCGCCAATGATGAATATAAATCAGATTTTTGTGTTCTCTAAAAAACAAGTTTAGTTGCCGAATTGAAATAACGAATACAGCAAGAATTAGACTGAAATCAAAATTCAACTTGGCTTCTGCTTTATCTGCTAGTCGAGTTCAGGCCGGCCAGCAAGCCACACTTCCGCCATAACTCATGGTCCGGACGCATACACAAATAAACGAGGATTCCATATTTCATCTCCAGGCCTGTGGCCTGCGCACGAGCCTGTCACAGTCATCGGCCTATAGCCAATATTTGTTTGGTTTTTTGGATCAAATTATGCAGTCTGGCAATTAGCTGAGGCGGCGGGCAAAGTCAGTATTTAGGACTGAGTAAGTTTTTTTTAGGGTGGGCGCTTGACAGTTCACGGAAATGGTCGAAACTGACTAGGTGGTAAACTTCATGGTTAGACTCCGCTCGCCTTTTATTAGGAGTCTAGTGGTTGTGTGGTCGATGGCCACAATCTGAACTATACGATCCAATCCAGATTATTCAATGGACTTGCAACCACAACGCATGTTTGGAGTGCTCCTACATCAAAGGTGCTCCACAAAGGCTACGTCCACAAGGCTATTGTAGTGGCTGGTATGCACCGATAGCCCGCACAAAGTGAATTCTCTATTGATTTCTAAAGCATGTGTGCATGTTCAAAGTAGTTATTTCAAGCTAAATGTCTTGTTAAGCTGCAACCATCTTCATGCTTTTGGTTTGCAATGGAATAGTGTGGTTTACTAAGCTACTTTAGCTAACTTTTAATTTCTGATCATAGTGCGCTGCATTATTTATAATTTAGCTGCTATCTAAACCAATAACTTATTAAAAAAACATTAGTCCTTACTCACAGCTAAAAATACTGATTGTAGAAAACTGTTTTTTTTTATTCAATGAAACCACTATCTTTTCCTTCATAAAATATGTCATCAAGGACAATGATGCAATTTCAACTCTTAGTTTTTCAACTATTTCTCGTCACTAGGCAAGGAAAATATGCCAATAATGTCGTTTTCCTTGTGGCACGACATTGTGGCAAGGTTGTTAAAGGTATTACTTTTATTTATGGTGATTGAATATGATTGAAAGCCACTAGTAACAGCACCTCTCGCAAAATAAATAGAGGGTTCCATTTGAAGGATCGCCTCGGCACTCCTGCCCTCAAGCGATTCTGTTCGGATTGATAGTGCCGATGGAATCTACACCACGCCGGAGTAGCCGCGGCCCCCGTGTGTGCAGCGCCCCCACAGGGCGTAGGGGGTTAGGGGGCGCATACTTGATCTCGTGTTCTGAATAGGGCCAGAACATTCACCGAAGTTGTTGCAGCTGGTTCAACTATTTAGCAGTTAAGTTAAACTGTAATGCATTATGAGGATAATAACCAAGATTAATGTGAAGACTTAAGTGCTTTTGAGTTCTTAACTGTTTTATAGTGATGCTGTATGTCAGTGGGATCAGAAATTACAGCTGCACTTGTAAAGTAGAGGTATATTTAGAGACGTTTCTAATCTTGGCAGCATGGCTTCTTTGAATGTCTCTATCTCATATTTTTAATGATTAAATGGTACCCAATTCGTTAGGCAGATAGATTGTGTCATAACTTGTAAGTTAGCCCGGGTTTTTAGGACTGGTGAAAAAAGCTATGTCCGCCACTGCACTGGTTTTAATGATCTAATGAATGAATAGAAATACGTTTTGATCTCCCAAAGTGTGTGTTTTTCACCGACGAGTATCTATTGTAAATGATCACACACACTCTGACATTTCTATCTAACACCACCGTTTATGTTTCAATAGGAGCTCTAGTTAGACTCAAATTCCATTTTTTGCTTCCACTGTTACTAACACCGGGGCTGTTACTCCGGATCCGGACCAATGATGGTGTACTGTACCTACCTATAAATAATAGTGTATCCTATCTATAATAATAACGTCGTATCAGATTCGTTCATGGTTCAGTTCAGTCTGTAATGTAATATGCTGCTAATTACTTCCTAGCCCCTAACAATTCATATTCGTAGAGACGAAACAAGAGAGCTTGTTTCTCAGAACTTTTGAAATAAAGTGCCTACGCTCTATTATTTGAATCGTGCAGGTGTTTGAACCACAGATTGGTTTAATGATAATTAATGTATAAGTTAACTTGAAAAAACAATGCATGCCTGCTCTCTTCCTTGATAAGAAACGTTAATATCTAGTAAAAAAGCGCTTAGAACAACCTTCTATAAATAGTAAAATGAACATTACCGAAAGGCTACAAACAATCTATCAAGGTTTTAGATTCATCGGTTATCCTATTATGTTCTTCGATCATAATTATCTGATCGAAGTGATCGAAGATGACGTCGATCTAATTTCACCAGTTAGTTCTACGTTTTTTCGACCTATTCCTATCTAATACCAAAAACTAATACCAGTGGTATTTGTTTGTAATCGTAATTAATATTCTATTCCGGACGAATACCACTCATAAACGAATCCCGAAATACGTTAAATGTAATGAGGTACAGGCAGTAATAAAAATGCTTTTAGATGTGATTTTGAGTAGTGTTTATTTATACAGAATCAGTCTTATTTAACAAATTAAAGAATAGTAGGAAAACCTTTGGTTCATTATTATAATAATACTCAATAGGTATACTTAAATATAAAGCTTTTCAACAAATCAAAGTTATTTCCTCCTCCTCTTAAACCTCCGGTGTTTTCCGACGACGGGGAAGGCAAATTACCAGCGGCATCAGACATTTCTGAAAAAAAATATTGTAATGTAGATTTATTCTTGGAATTTATACATTAGTGGCCTCTCATAATTATACAATCAATATTATATAAATCAAACAATATTTTACAAACAACTAATTAAATAATAGTAAAATCATAAAATTACAAATGAATACTCACTTATTAAATATCACTGCGCGCGTATCACTCACTGCACGGAAAGTACTGACGAAAAAAATATGCATATGCCTCAGCCTCAGAGTCAGATAATAGAAATAAATAATCATAATTAATTAATATGATTCTAAGAAAAACAGACCTTATCTTTTTGACATAACGTTTATTTCACAAAAACAATAAAACAGTTTAGGACTTCCTTATCACAGCGCGTGACTGTGATTGGTTGCTTCGTATTCGAAAACAATAAGAGCAAACTCACCTTTTTGTGCAGGTAAAAAAAAATGGCAAGTAATTCACTTAAGTTTGCTCGTTAGTAAAAATGCCGGAACGTAGTAATATGTTGAGATTTAGGATTGCATTACGATGATAATATTCAAAAGCAAAGTAAACTGTGTCTGTGACTGTACCAAAAGTTATGTTTTGGTATTCGTTGGGAACAGATTAAGTACTTCATTTAAATATTTAAAATTTGGTATTCGTTCGGAATAGAAAATGATTTACGATAGCAAACAAATACCATTGGTATTAGTTTTTGGTATTCGATAGGAATAGATCGTTTTTTCACCAGATGGCAGGCTATCGAAACTAATTTAGATCTAAAAGTGATTTTCCAAAAAGTATAGAGAAACAAGGTTACACACTGGTGCGTCCATTTGCGAAATAAAGCCATCAATAATTCAGACGTGGAGAATGTTGGTGATCCGGCGCGGGTAAAATGATAAAGGGTAAAAGGCCCATTACTCGTCGTGGGTGAACGACACGGTTCGCTGCGTAAAACGGAACATTTCTTTAATGACAGCTGTGAGATTAGAAAATACATTGTTGCTTCATAATTTATCATTTATGGAAAAAATCTGAGAAAAAACGGATATCAAAGTATTGGTTGGGAATGAGCTTTCGGACCTTTTGTTATTTCTTACTGTGAAATGTAAGGTTTGACAATATTCGCATCATAAAATGACACTTTTTCTCCTTTAACCTCCTTAAAAGGGCGATAAAGTTGTGTATTTAGTCATTGCGAATCTGAGTCTTGTGACTTTTACGAGATAGTACACCACATATTTACGAACTGAACTAAATCGCCTAAATAAACTGAAGAGCTCATATTATTTACTGTAGAACAAAATGAGCATTGTCAAAGGTTACGAATACGCTACTAACATATATTTGAGTTACATCATAGCGTCCAATTTACATGCAAACTTACAAGCCCAAGCGCACTTAATATGCATAAATGCATTTCTTGCAGCCGCCGTGGCCTACTTACTAAGTCGCACTGCGTAGGTCAGGCGAGCGCGGCCACACTTTCTCTGTAATACCACTTTTCACTTTCACTGGACGATCCAAATTCGTCGCTTTGTTATTAATGACGATTGTGCTTTACTTGGTGATGACAGATTTACTAAATACGCGATCATTGGCTTTTATTTTCTAGATGAATTATATCAGCAGTTTTTGCATGAAACTAACCCTATTCTGAGAAGACATCGTATACCAGTTTATTCAAATTTAACGTAGGTATTTGCTAGAGCTAAGTTTTCTCTTGTATTGTTATACAAATCTCTCTTTACCTTCCTTTTTAAAGCATATTATATTTTTATTTTCGGGAGTTAACAGCTTCATTTATGAATGATATTTGGCTTGGATTTTTTCTTTGGCTTCATTAATGGATGATATCAGACAGAATAATGATAAGCTGATGCTACTAATGAAACACAAACAATAAGAAGTTTCAATGAATTCAAGTTCCTCTTTACCTCCGAAGCAATTCTTACATTGTAAAATCCTCGTTTTATTATCTCGTGATCATTAGAACGCGAATGTCAAAGCATTTCCTTCTCCCGAGCAAATTCTTCGTTTTCCCTTGGCTGCCTCTTATTTTATTCTTTGGTGGAAACGTCTGACATTTCGGAATTTTGCATTTCATTTGTCCAGTGAATGGCTAAATGGTAAAGCTTTGAGGTAAAAAATATATTTGATTTACAAAAATACAGGTAATTCAGACGTCCATTCACAGTGTTATCACTAACTTTTTATCCAATCAATCAATTAAATCAGAAGTCAGCTTGAATTATCGAACCAATAGTATTTCTCATACAGTGTTAACTTTTGTCGACATAGCGTAAAGCTGGGTGTGGATCCAAAGTCAATATCAAACTGAGTAATGAGTCACAGCTTTCGCTCACGTGCAGCCCCAGTGTAAACTTTTAATTAACGCTTTGAAACTTTCCATTAGTATTCAAGTTCCAGGGCATGTTTATCGTTCAAAAACCGCAACTGTATTGACGAGTCCCAAACTTTTCTTACCACAGTGCAAAAGAGAATTCGTATTTGCTTCAATAATGGTTGGCATATTTCGTTAGCTCGTCTATGCAGATTGGCTCGGCTCATCAAAGGACTTCAGCGTCGATGGAGCGCCCATATAAACAGGTTGTTTGTCAATTTTCCGATGACGCAGCGCGCTGTCAAAGCAAAGTTCGCCTGTGCACATAAACAGTTTGGCAGAGACCAATGTCGGCGCTCCACACCCCACTTCACCCCCAAGGGGGCGCCCGAACCCCCTCAAACCCCGCGGCTGCCCCATTTTTCACCAGTACTTAGTGTGTCGTGAGTTTCCCCTCACCCCGAGTTTTATTCGCGTGTTTTTCTGTGAATTTATGTTATGACAACAGCGGTCAGCTGAGCTAATATTTTCATACTCGTGCTGATAAACGATGCTTACGTTTGATGTTTAGAACCTAAACAACTTCAAACGCCTTATTACTTTTGCAAATGAAAAGATTATCATTTCAAAAATGTCTAATAAAAACGTAGTTAAATTTCAGGAGACAGTTGACGGTGAAATTTTATATCTCTACGCTCGTTGTGTCATTAATTAAATGGTAGATCGTTTTCGCGACGTCTCCGGAGTCCTGGCCTCTCTTGTTTTATTAAATCTCCCGTTACGCCTCTCGACACAATGATTTATTAAGTTTCGTTTTATTACTGCTTAATGTCTACAAGACAATTTTATTTTTGTCTCAAGGAATTTTTTCGAAGGGTTTCTCAGATTAACAATTTAGGCAAATTGGCTCCAAAGTGACCTTGAATTATTCATTCTTATGCACTGGAAACTCGTTAATTGAAATTAATCGACCACTAGCGTTAGCGCAGGAGAAATAATTGAAAAGGATTTTTATCTTTAGTTGAAAAAAATGCTTTTGTCATTATGGAATATCAATCAGAGTTAGTGCATCAACAAACTCTGGCCATTCCGCCAGTCAGCGCAATAAGCGCTGTCGGGCGCTGACTGCGCGCGCCGTGAGCGTGACTCAGCGCTAACTGTGACTCGTGACTCAGCGCTTTTGGGATCGCCCTCCGTCAGCTGAAATAAGTGGATTGCTGCTACACGAATGAATGATTCCATTTTAAAGAACGTTATACGATTAAACGCGTACGTTTCATTACACTTTACGTAATCATAGTTGGAGCAAAAAATACGCTCAAAAGCGATTCGCAAATACTGCTAAAAGCGGCATTGTTAAAGTTAAATCCATCTTTTTTAATGTCTTAAACACGCACAATAACAAAAACCTTTGGCTTATACCGTACCCCAAATTACTTCATAATGAGAATATCCAGTGTTCCCTTGGCTTACGATTACTTTATAGCATGTTGTTTTTAAACGAAATGAGTCAGCTTCTAGAGAATGCTTTAGGCGGCATTTAATATTTTATTCATGTTTTCGAGTTATGTAATTTAATCTACCATAAATACTCTTGATAATTCTTGCTAAAGAAAAAAGAGCTGCCGTTTAATATGCTAAAGTTCTCAGTACCTTACCTTAGTAACGATTCGTGATTAACCATTTTTGATATTTACTTGACGAAACACAGCAGCCTAAAAAGATCGTTCAGCTTCATTACTCAAATACAGATAACGTCAAAGTTAATGTGTAATTAGCAACAAAATTGCATTTTGCAAAAAAAACTTCGAATAAACAAAATATAGAGAACTTTTCGGAATGAAAATTTTTAACACTCATGAATTATCTTTGATGGCCGACTCTGAGTGCGACAGACAGATAACGACGATTGTAGGCAGTTTAGATTTGGATATAATAAAACCTATAACCATTTCTAACTACCTATAAATGGCGGTAAAAGCGGATGTCGTTGCGCCCCTTGCTTGTTCGATCAGCTGTTCACGCAATGACCTGTTCAATTCAATTCAATTCTTTATTGCGGGTCACATAGGAATAAGTTGACATTGTTTGGGTAGGTACATGTGACGCCCTGTATTTAAGGGCATTGCAAACATTACGTGACATAAGTTGTCAGTTTATACTTAACCTAATTAATACTTAAATTAACATTGTTCCATAAATATCTCTAGGTATCTATCTTACATAATATTCTTTCTAATATTTTAATATTCTTACAACAATTCAACATCCATTAAAAAAAATATTGCAATAAATTATCTGAGATCAAAGTAACAAATTTCTGAAGGAACTTAATGAGACTAAATTGACAAAGGTTACTGCATGCTATCCTCTTGCCCTATGGTATGGGGCATCAGAATACTGCCATGGTTTCCCCCCGCCTGTCGTAAGAGGCGACTAAAGGGGGGCCCCGGGGTCGCTAGGAGTGCACACGGTGGGGACCGTGCGCCTCCATTGCACATGTGACTCCGTGGAGGGCGGCGGTGCGGGGGGGCCTCGCACTGCCGTTAACACCGGCGGGTGTACGAGGGGAGGTATAGCTCCCCTCGTGTTGAGCTGGGAAACCGGCATAGCGCGCCGGGAGTCCGCCGGTAGAGTCACTCACGGTGGTACTCGGGGACCTCCGGTAACGCGCAGAAGATGGCCTCCGCGGAGTTTAGTGGGTATTCCTTCCTATTGGGGTGGGTGAGTCCCACACTCCCCCGCTCTTCTACCCTGGGAGCGGGACAGTGCGTAAATGCATTCTCCGCGTCAAAAAAAAAAAAAAAAAAAAAAAAAATGCTATCCTCAAAAAACTTAGAGATGCTATAGTAGCTTTTGGTAATAAGATACTTTTTTAAATTAACTTCAAAGGCCGTAGCCTTTTCAATGTTTTTAATCGTGTTAGGGATATGGTTATATATTTTTATCAACATAGAATGCGGTGCAGAAGTAAATATTTTCAGTTTCGAAAAAGGTGCTTTTAATTTATTTTGATAGCGGTTGTTGCGTCTTATAGCTTTTACAGGGGAGTACAAGTCAACATGCTTCCTAACGAATTTACAGGCTTCTAATATGTAAAGACAAGATAGGGTTAGTATATTAAGTTTTCTGAAATAGGGTTTACAAGAGTCCATCTGTTTTATGTTCGCTATGATTCTTATGCATTTTTTCTGCAGTACGAAGATGTCCTGTATATTACTAGAGTTTCCCCATAGTATTATGCCATAGGAAAGGCGCGAGTGGGCATAGGCATAATAAGCTGAAAGAGCAGTATCCAAATTAGTTACCCGCTTTAATCGTCCTAAGGCATATATAAAAGAAGACAATTTACTTGTTAATTTTTGGATATGAGGTTTCCAGGAAATGTGAGTATCAAGCTCAATGCCTAGCATAGTTGCTGAATTAACAGTTTCTAATTTCGTTGATTGATATTTGTAGTTGATTTCCAAAGCATTTTTCTGGTAGGGTTTAAATTGAATTAATTTCGTTTTATTAAGATTAAGTTTTAGGTTGTTACGATTTAGCCAGTCTGCAATTGAGTCTAATAGGGTGTCTAATTTTCTTATCAGTGAATTTATATTTGTGCAAGACATAACAACAGATACATCGTCTGCGAAAGACACACTGTCAAAGGAAAATGATTCGGGGAGGTCGTTAACATAGACAAGAAATAGAATACAACCCAGGACACTACCTTGGGGAAAATAGAGCCGGTGATAGGAATGAGATCTGATCGTGTATATTCAATTTTACCTGTGTCAAAGTTAGTATTTTCTATTTCAACATATTGAGAGAAACTGTTCAGAGTGCAATGCCACCGAGTCGCGGCGATGGCCGAAATATTGAGTTATGCCGGTCTGATCCCGGCCGAAACTGATCCAGCGATAACCCAATTATTATCTGCCGTTAAATTACAATTTGGCTCACCTATGTGCTTTAATAGAGATGAAGCATTACGGCAGTATGTTGCTGTTCCAGTCGCAGTTGTGGCCTTCACAGTTTTTTCTCTTTTCTTTCCTTAAATCAAGTTCAAAGTAATTTATTTGCAAAGAATAGGGTACTTAAGGTGTCGGAATAGCCCGTCCTTAAAAATAATTTGGAATTCTGTTAAAAATTCTAAGACTTCTTTCTTTTGCTTGCTCCGGACAAACAACGCACCGAATGAAACTGACCGCTGTTTCCTTGTTACAGAGAGTTGATCGTGAGAACACGAAGAGTCCAGCTAGCACTGGAGGCAGGAAGAAGGCAGCAGCCGTGAAGAGCAACGGACAGATTGCCACCGTCGAGCCTCCACCGCAGCCGACAGGTATGTCACTCTTTTCCTTTCACACCCAAATTAGAACTTATAATATTACCTGTGTCACAATGCTGCAAAACAAAGAGGAAACAACTACATGCAACACTCGTACCAAATACATCCATTTCAAATGCATTCAATACTACTTGTACGTTGCATATTTGACGAAGATATAAACGCTAGGATTAGTGATATTAAAAGATTAGCTAACGACATTCTAAAGATGTTGATGGTCTGTAGAAGTCAAGAACGGTTGTGCAATTTACCATCCGAAATGTCGTTGGTACTTAAGACAGGCAGAGGAAGGGAGGATGTTTTAATTTCATTTACGGTACGTTACGAGATCGGAAATCATCTGCTGCTCACTCGTATTTGTCTTAGTATTGTGATGAGGGGATGTTATTAAATTATTCCATCAGTAACTTCTGGTTATGGTATGACACTATGACATAATCTGACTTTCATTCTGTTTTTTCAAATAATACTTGGTATAAAGGACTTCGTCTGACCTTGTCCCAGTCATTATCCTCAACCAATACAGCGGTAAATAGCAGTAACGCTTTAATCCACACAGCTGTGTTTACGTCACCGCCTCCAAGGTGCCGTTCCGGGATTAGATACAACTATGGCGGCGGAAACTTCGCTACGGTTCCCCCGGGACCTATCCCAGTTCCCGCTTAATGGGATAGGATCGAGGCATTCAGGTGTGCTCAGTCTGCCAGGCACGCTCACGTGTCTTTACGGATAGTATAGCTGTAGGAACGTCGGAGTTAAGATACTGCAATTTCTTTTCAATTTATCCGAGGATTGGGTCGAAGAGACTCAACGTAGAAGCTCATTGGAGTTTTGTATTACAAATCTTAGGAGCGCCTTGGCCTAGCGATGAAGTTTCCCATTCTTAGTCTCCCAACGATTCCTTCTCTTAACCTTAAATCCAGATGGCATGCTACAGAGATTTATTTGCCATAAGTTAATAGAGAACAAACAAGTTTAAATAATGGTCCAGGGATAAACGCGCCTTATCCTTCTCATTATGCTGGGGAAACATGATACAGCCTTATGAATTACGTTGGGTTGCATTACTAGCATGTGGTTATCTCCTCGAGAATAAAGCAGGCATTTCGGAACTTTTCTCAGTATACTTCTAGTTTAATCCCCGCAGTAACGTTCAGTATGTTAGTTTGACCTAAATCTTTGCATGCAACTGAAAACTTTAAAGTAAGTAAGTAGCATGTAGTTAAGACATGCTACGTCAGTAACTTAGAGAGCTGAGTGCTTTTTATGTGAAAGGGTCTTCTTAAATTTAAATTGAAACGTCTTAGTTTTACTGCGGAGTCGTTTCCTTTTTCTATTTTATCATAATAAGACCGATGTTGAAGTCGACTGTAACAACGTAAGTACAAAATCGCCATCTGCTGTATTAGTCCACTTTTATACATAACCATCGGTCACGTTAGACGTTACGCATCCATTTCTTTCCAAGTCTGACCTTACACAATTCGTCACTCCACCTAAAAAGAGGTCTTCTTATACTTCGACTACACTCAAGAACACGTTCACCTCTACGGTTCGGTTATCGGTTCCACGGTTAAAAAGCTACGTCTATGCATAATGTAAACATAGGTTTTTTCTTACATTGTGAAGTTATATGCATAATGGCAGCGTGGCATACTACCGGCTGGCACGCCGCCAGGATCGCGATAGACGGACTAATACTGGCTTCCCCCTACTTGCATCTTTCCTTTATAGTCTTGTGGTGTATCTTTATTACTCTGAAGATATTAACGGCTGACAATCTTGTTCACATTGTGCACGCTACATACATATTTTCTCCAAATAAGATACTCGTAAATAGGTTCGAAGGCCACACCTAGACGACTAAAAAGGCGAGTAATGTACATAATATACTTTTACTATACAACGCTGTGTCTCTGTTTCTTTGGATACCGTCTTCTAGGGATAAACTATTCGTTTCTGAGTGAATAACGAATCCTAAATTACGATAAATCCCAGTGCAAAGCTGAGGCAAATCGCTAGTGATTTAATAAAAGATTCTGTGGTAAGATGAGGAAAATAATGAAAACTGAAGGCTACTTCTTAACTAAACAAAGCGAGTAGTGAAACCGCGTGTTACAGAATTTCAGCTCTCTCCGAGTCGGAAATTTGCTTGAAACTTTCCATAAAGTATGAAAGTATTTTTACTTCAGTCTTGGGAACAATGAGTGTAACGTATTTACTTTCTTTGCTAAGAAAAATACCTCATTATTATACCTTTGTCTTTATAGTAAAATGGGTCAAGCAAGAAACATCTTGTAGTATTTTGTTTAGTTTTATCAAGAAAAACTGGCTCGATGTTTAATAAAATAAGAAAAGTCTTTTGATTACGAGGTAGAGTATTCTTTTCTTGTTTTATTATTCTATGAAAATACTAAGCAGAGCTTGTTTGTACTATGGGTGTCAAAGACTGTTATTACGCAGAAAAAACATATTATACAATAAACGATTCTCCTGAATGGATTGAACGCACGACCCGCGGCCTACCAAGAGGGCGATTCAGAACCGAGTTATCGTACCTATGATTCGGTATTTTTGATTGAATCCTAAATCCATTTTTTTAATATGGGAGGTGTTTGTATAATTATCATAATAAATACTAGATGCCATTCGATTTAACATTCACAAAATTCAAGCTCTTTCGCTGAACAAGCGACTTACTAAAATTCGATATTCAAGCGATAACTCGGGTGTACATACCCAAAACGGTCATTGTCAATATACCGAATTACTTGCTACATTTAAATAGTCACAAACTAACGTAATAGGTACATACTCCGTTTCTCGTGATTTATTAGTTTCGTATTAATTGTTTACGAGATACCATAAACGCTGGCACATTTACGCTTTAATGTAGAAATACCGACTGTATAAATGTCAAATTGAATTATAATAATTTATTGCGCGTACTATTATGGTCAGTGCAGTGTAATCTGAAGTTCTGAACGTTGTAGTGCGTTGTTATCTGATTTATAAAGGTTACTATGCAAATTGGAAATTCTAAGCCGGTCCTTTTGGGGAATGTGGACTCGGTGAGCAATTCTGTACACTCCTTTCGATCTAGAATTCGAATTCACCTGTTTGAGAACTTACTACTTTCGTTATTCTAGTATACCTGATCCTATGTTCTCACTCGTCTTATGAAACGAAACACCTAAATACGTTAGAAAATCAAGTTTGCCGATATTTAAAGATACTCTTTACAGCTGTAAAAAGAGAGGCGTTGTAGATTCTCTGACTGAGGAATTCGAATTTGAGATCGATGGGAGTATGCAGATTTACTATGCTGGGGTCTACTTCCCTTTATTCGAAGTTATAGCAGCGCAGCTCTTTATAGCAGTGTAATGTGTGTAATGTAAGATAACATTATCTTGAATAGTTAACAAAACTTGTTTGGGATTTTGAGCATGTTTGGTTGAAAAAATCAATAAAACCCATTAAAACCTGTTGAAATCACAGTAAATATTTATTTCGGCGCAAAGTTCAAAAACATTTATTTGCACTATATCGTGTACTTTACATTAAGGTGAGTGACAATTTTTGACAATTTTTTTAATTGGTCAACAATGTTCTACTTTAAGTATTTACTGTACTTGCAAATGTCATTTCCATTAGTTTCGACAAGTTAATTATTACTAAAAAGAAACAAGAATACAAACAATATTAAAAAGAGTTTTTAATGCCAAAACTTCTGTTACTAAATTTTAATGTCAATGTCTCAAAATCACAATACATTATTTTCAATTAACAAATGATAAGATTGTATAAGTTTATATCTTCTGACCTTTCAATGTTTACCGAAACTTCGTAAATTTAGCACCGCAGTAGGCAGGTTCGGGGCAGGCAAGGTAATCCTAGGTAAGGCTGGATCGGCTTAATTGGGAGCATTTCTGAAGCCGCAGTCCGATCCCGACTCCATTAGAGTAATGAACTCGGCATAGAGGATACGCCGTGTGTCCTTTCGTTTTGGAAATTTGGCAAATCCTTTTATTCATTTTAGGAGATGGGAAATTTTAGAATTTTCGTACTGGGTGGATAGCAGGGAAAAACGTTCATATTTGGAATGGTAAAGAATTATAGTAACCCTTTTATCTTGTATTCCTCAACTCATTAAGTTACGTAAAAGAAATGTATAGATGTCATATTGTGTCTGGTTTATCTTGCATACAGGGATGATAACCAACTTGAACTGCTAATCGTTCAAATAAATAAATATCCTTGCCTCTCACCAATTTATTGTCCAACACATTACTTATTCACATAAAACTCCTGAGACAGTGTTGTCCTAACAGTTAAAACCAAGAAAATACTTACATTTTAATTTAGTATAAAAGATACAACGACAGGTATAATTAAATGATATCAAAACATACATGTAAAACACTTTTCTTTGTGCACAGTAACTGTCCTTTGAAATAATACGTCCGCGATAAAAGCTGATAAAACGTGCTTTCATTTCGTGCGACAGCTGCATCTGACAGCATTGTGACGTCACGAGGGGGCCCCCACGGCCCCGGGAGGACCGCATACATACGTGTCGTATAAATCACGAGGACGCGAACGCAGAGCGCTCTCGTAATATACCGCCGTGCTATCAGCCAGAGCGATACAAATGTCCGATGCTATATTCGTTGCGCTCGTGTTAACTGTTTGTAGTCCGCGTTAGGGATATTTCTCCTTCATTTTATACGAGGTTTATCGTGTAAAATATAATTGAATTCAATTCTTTGACAGCATGATTGTTTGAAAGATGTTCCATCTATCTTTAAAACAATCAAAAGTCAGCCGTCAGAATCTGCAATGTAATAATAGGTATGCTCTCTAAATTCACTGAGCTCATTTCTAGAATGGGTCCCGACTGCTACAGTTTTTCTTAAGCTGCAATCAGGTAGGCCGACTTTCTTGTTTTAGGGTTTTTACAGAAACGCAGTCGGGTTTTTTAGTTTTTTTAATTATCCTTTTTTAAATGCCATCTTCATGATCTGCTGGAAGAAATTCCTTGTAGAGATAAGCTGACCTGTTGCTGTAAATGTTGTCTTTAGTAACTGTCTTTATAGTACTAATTGATTAATAAATACAAAGCTAATGTATTGAATGACTTGCAGTACATTAGTGACTTTGTGTTACATTCAAAATGTAAAACACGAAATGTATGCAAGTGCTCTCCTATACAGAAGTGTTTATTCATGTACAAGGTAATAACCAAACAATGTTGGTAACTAAAATAAACTTTTTATTGCCGCTCTGAAGATAACGTAATTGAATATTCAAAGTAACGCTGTTTTAAGTATTTCGCTGAAACGCCAATAATCTTAAACACGAATAAATTGCCAGCAAAAGTATGTTAAATTCAAATTTTATAACGGCCACCGTTTGCATAGAATTTGTAATTTCGTTCGAGCGTCACAATTTAGTTCTCTCAAAGAATTACCTACATATTTAGGCGTTCAGTTTTTCTTGAATGAGGCAACCGTTGATTATTCCCTGAATAATTCAAAGTGTATTAAATTTTGTTGCCTTGAGGCCAATGTATTTGCATAATAAAGAGCTGGAATTTCGCATCTCATATTGTAAGCAGGCAGCGATGCCGGTTTGCATAATGCCGACTCCGAACGAGTCTGTGCGGTTTGTCCTTTCTACAAACCCATCTGCCGTAATTTATTTATGTTTTTTCGCGATAAAGGCATCGGGGAAAGGACCGCAACCGCAATTAAGGTACGCAACTGCTTTAGGCCTCCGATTATTTATCGTGCCAGTATTTTTAACGTTGGAAAAGGTTTGCTAATATTACTTTCACCTTTTAAGCAAAATTAAATTATGAATTTTCAACTTAGATACGTCTAGAAGCCATGTTTAAAATGAAAGCTGTTCTGTTGAATTCATATAAAATATTAGTAAATAAAAATGTTGCATTCGATTGTATTCTAGAAAATGCACCAATTTAACGCTAAAATAAACCGGTTTCTCGGTAAATAGAGCTTGAAGCAGTAACACTTTAGCACGTTTTCCGAACACTTTTCCCAAGTATCCGAACTAAAAGTGTACCCAGAAAAAGAATACGCTAGTAACTGAATGACACTAAAACTAGAGCCATGCCCACTCTGAATGTAACGTACGTTAAATTGCAAATACGGAAGATACGACAGCAATTCGCTCTAGAACGCCGCCCAACGGGAATATTATTATATTATGCATGTATTCAAAGAGCAGATAACTTTATATTGGCTCAGAACTCGGGAGTTCGCCAGTTGCGAACAGGCGCCCCCGAACAAATATTGCTCGAATCGAAGGAACTTTGTACGTATTGTTGTTGCCCGGAGTTGGGTCACTTTCGACGAACGCCTGTCTGGCTCGGGCGGAGCGGGAACAACTTCTCAACGGAAAACTAGTTAAGTTTCCAAGGTTGGTAACTCGCTTCGGCGGCGACCGTAAACAATACCATTTTACATAATTGCCAACGTTTTGTACCGTTTCGCCTTTGCACCGAATACTTATACGGTAGTCACGTTTCGAAACCGCGCAATCAAAAAGTTAAAGGTCGCCCCGGGTGTTATTATTAGCGTGCTCTGGTACTTTACGGCGGCAGATATTCATTAAGTTGAAGTACCTTTATATCTGTTGTAATGGTGAGTTCGGGGCGGGTCGTTACTCGGCATCGAGTAATGCGAGCAACGCGCTCGCAGTTCCGTCTTGCATGCAGATTCGAGTGCGCTACTTGTAGTTGCCGTTTTGCAGTCCGATTTAGCATTTGTGCCCGCTACACCTCGATTAACATCTTTGACAGAAGTTATTTTCTTTAGTTCAAACATTTTCCTTTTGCCTTTTTCGACTACGTACTCGTAAAATTTGAATTGGAAGCTTTCGTAGACAAGTGAAAACGAAAGTAAATTATATGTTGTACTAGGCAAAGGTTACTGACAGAACAAAGATTAATAACCCTTAAAAACACCCTTTTGAGAATGACTCCAGGTACAACTATTCGAATGATTTTCATATTTTTTATAGCCTGGTGTTTATTGTGGCCCAATCCTAAAAGAGGAACTAAAAATGCTTTTGAGAATATTTTTTTTTTCAGTAATTCTAACAAGTATTTTCAAATAACAACTCGTAATTAAAAAGTAGATGTGTTAAAGAGCATTGAATCTGCAAAATCAGAACGCGCACCCTCGTCTTTGTACGCGTGACGCCGCAGGGTACGCTATACAGATGCAGTAACTCCAGGGCTCGCTATACAGCTACAGTAACTCCATTATACAGAATGAGCTGAAATGATGCATGCACCTGCCAAGCATTCAGCGCGTAACAAAGACTCACGTGCACAACAAACGGTTAGGGCTGACAGGAACTTGGGCATCTGTGGGATAGCCACGAGCGACACGACCGCGACGCCGGGAGACGGGTACAAAGCGCCAAACATGTTTAGAAACGACATTAAATGTCGCTCCGATTTGGTCTTCTGATGTCATTCCATACATTTTTGGCGCTTTTTTCACGGCGCTGGCTGCGAGTGTTACCCATGGCTAATATAGTACCTGAGAGTCAATACAGTGGTTTGCACAGATAGTGTAGTATTGATTTGCGTAGAGACAGCATCAAACGCCATCATTCTCGTCATTCCTAGCCGTGTCAATTGTCCTCTTTGCTATTCAGATCAAAATTATTAGTATGACAGAGATTAAAGTTAATTGCCCAATGAACTAACAAATATGTTCTCTTAACCCGGATGACGGCGGCTAGGCTCGCCCCTTACCACGTTGCGTTCAAAGGCTAATTCGCTCGGCGAATGTGTGCTTCTGAATGTTTCGTTCTCCATGACGGCCACAATCAGTGAGCCTCTGATAAGCCCGTTTGGGATATAGTCGTGAAAGTATGTACCAGTATGTATGTTATAAAATGCCTCTAAAACAACTGCAACTGGACGTTAGAGTAACAGTCGGCCATTTCCCACACACTCCCAGCCTGTGCTATAAACCGCCAATGCTGAGTCAATGGCGTGGCAACCCTCGCAGCCACATTGCCGTACACAAAGCATACATCTCTTTGCACACACACAAAGCAACGTTGAAGCGATGTGGAAGCGACAGTCCTTTGTGCCAGTTCAGCGGAATTCGGATATTGGATAAGCTTCCGTAGAGCTCCGGAGACGTATGTAATCTGCACAAATGTTGGAGATTTGAAGGTGTTAAAGTCTGGAAGCGTCAAGTGTTCTATACTCAATCAATCAACCAATTCATTTATAATGAACATGATCCTATTATCAGTGCGCGAGAAATCACTGGAACCAAATTTGAAATCTATTTAAACAAATCATATAAAAAAAACACAGATGATATTTTAGCTCTTAGCTTTTCGTGCGTGTCTGTACCAAACCCCTTTTTTGGGCCAAGTTAAATTCAGCAACCAATAAAAGTGTACAATTATCATGTTATATGTTGTTTTGTTTTCTCCTCAAATATAGCAGGGCCAGCGGAACATGTCTGATTCGATAAAGGCCCGAAGGCGCCTCTAGAGCTGGTTTTGTTTACCTATCAATTTGATTTTAATTGATTTCGCCGGCTGCGCTCGAATGGGGCGCGTGCGAGCTGTCCCATCCAAAACCCAATTATCTGCAGTTGTATAAAGCCCAATTTATGTGTGTTTATTAACCAATCTATTAGTATAGCGTGCTAACATTTGTCGCTGTTCAGTGTGAACTATACATCAACAATATGTCTGTATTTGATTTTAAGTTTTTGATTGTTAAAAGCGACTCATTTCATAATGTATTACGTTTTAATCCTCTTATGTTAAAATGTACATATTTAGGTAGAATTCAGTTGCTCTTTTATATCGAATGATTCAATGCGAATAGCCAATGAGTTTTTCCTCGAACTGCTTTTGAATACGAAATACCTATGATAATAACAAATTCTCGGTCATTCTTTTGCTCTATAGAAGTTTTATTCGTTTTCAATGATTCTGTTACTGTTTACATTGTATTACGGAGTTTTCTGTGATATCTCTTCAGAATTTAGTCTGTGTATACAAATTAACTAATTGGGAATGTTTCAAGAAAATTTAAGATAATAAATGATTCGCATTTATTTATAATGTGAAATATCATACACCAAGATCATACCTATATGTTCCCCAAACTAAGCAGTGTGATGTGTCAAAGATTTTTGAAGTTACTTTTATACTGTGTGAATGTCAGTCACATGAATGTTTGCCCAGTAATCGATACCACGACCTTCAGCGCTACATGCAGGATCTCAGGACCTGTGCCAAAGGGTCAGTCATGAGTTTGTAATTAAGCCCTCTCTCATTAGTAGAAGCTGCGATCTCAAATTCACCAGCCGTGTCTGGCCGTTTGCATAAGTTTGCATACACTGCATGTGCATACACTGCCTGTGCCTACACTGCATATGCATACAGACGGCCTGCTTACGCCGCTATCTGATCGCGATAACGACCGGCTGGATCTATGAGGTACAGATATAGGCCTGGCGATTTATTGAACGGCGGTGTTGGCTGCGTTTAGGGGTTTTTGGCTATCTTTTAACTGGACTCTGGTATGCACTGCCGCATTTAAACTGGAATTGGGAGAAAATATATTTGTGCACGTTGCGCGTCGGTTTGTTGTTGCTATTCAACACAACAACACGATAGCACATTAATTGCAGCATTTGTCGTTAAGTTGCATTTATAGCTATCAAAGTTAGAACACAGGTCAGTCAATCGCTACTACTATAAGTAGGTATGGTTAAAAAGGTTTTCGTCTCAGTTTGCTGTCAGAATTAACTGCAATCACATGGTGTCGATTCGGTCGATAAATATGGATTTCATTAGGTGTTTATTCTGTACTGTAATAAGAACAATATACTTATTTTAGTTCCTATTTTACATTTGACACCCTTCATCATATTTCGCGTCCCCCACTGCCCTCATGTTGCCAGAATAAAAATAACATTAAATTTGCATGCAGACGAAAGTGGTAGCACGCGACTAGGGCTGTCTACTTCACAAATGATTACTGGAAATGAACGAGATTTGAATAAACTATGAGTTTGGGTTTATTCTAGGAAACTACAGAAGGAAATGCCACTGCATTAAAATAAAACTAACTTTAGCCGGCTTCGTCCGTTTACAGTTTATCTTGAGCCTATGTATTTAGCTATATCATTACAAAGTTTGGTTTAAATCCATTCATTTATTTCTGCGTGAGGCAGTACCAATCCATCCTTACAAAGTTTTAATTCAGCCACCAATAGACCACTTAATCTGCACGCCATAAGCCTTGAAGGATTAGCACTCTCAAATTGTTCCTTGCTGTTTACATGCATTCAGCTTTTAAGGGTTTGCCGGGACTTGGACAGTTAGCTTTATCCAATGTCATCTTTTCATGTAGGCTCACTCTTAGATGTGCCCTTGACAGAACGAACAACATTATATTCTTAAACATATTTGTTTTAGAGAACACGCATAGTACTGACTGACGGATGCATATGCGCGTTAATTGCTTTTTACTCGCCCAAAGATCAAACAGCAAACAAATCTCCATTTTGTAGACATGACACGTTGCGCTGGCTGGATCGACGAATTAATCCTTCGCGTGTGCTAACCCTACGGCCCTCTCCCCCACAGGGCCGGGAGGGCCCCGGGAGGGAACGCGACACGTCCCTCGAGTCACGACACAGTTTGTGCAGGAATGCAGCCCACCCCAATCTTTGTCCCAATAACAATCACCTGCTTACCTTTTTAAGTTATTGGAATTTTTTTAAGCGCTTTTGTGGAATTACGAGGAACTTTTTTGCGAGAAACTTTGCCAGTTTCTGGAAGGGTTTAATGCACTCTGCTTCAACGACGCAATCTAAAAATGCTGCAAAGTGTTAAAAAATACCTTACCTACCTCAACAACTTACCTACTAATGTTATTAAATTGGCCGATGTCAAAGAATAAACAGAAGGGCTTTTGTGAGGGGAGGGGACTAGGTAGGTTGGTGAAGTTTAAAATACTTTGACTTTCTATGTAGAGTTCAGGGCAGATATCTGATATTTTGTCATGCTAACATGGTTCTCGATTTGTGACAAAACTGCAATAGTACGACGTAGGTACGAACGTTCAACTCTTAATTTGTCATACCAACAGTTACATAACCTGTCAGAATAATGTCCAGTGAAAGGTCCTACCCGATTGGTAATGACTAATGAGACGGCATTGTTTGCGCGGGTCAAAGGGACCGGACCCCGCGAGCACTCGCGCCGAATGCGCGCGCACGCGTGATACGTAGGTATTATTATTATCACAGTGCGTCCGCGCGGTGAAGGTCACTGACACGATCGACGCCATCACATTCGTTAAACACAAACGCGTGTCTGCTTTCATTACCGGCTGTAAACAACCGTGGGGTTTTTTCACGTTAGTTTATTTGGTGTGGAATTTATAATTTGGTACCTACCTTTTGCATGTGAGGTACCTACTGATAAGTTAATCGAGTTTCAAAACTGGAGTTAGGGCGCGCTTTCAAATCTGATAACGGAATGCGCAGTCAACTGTCAATTTGTATGAAAAAAAAACCATTTTAGATTCTATGCACACTCACCCGGTTACTGCCCAATTTTAAGAGAAACAAATTGTCAGATACCTTTTAGAATGCGTGATGAGGAGTTTAGGTAAATCGAAATACCTATGCCATTTGTACCTAAGTTCATTTTCTTCGGTGACACTCCTCTCTTTTAAGCTAAACCAGCCTTTAATTGACATTAAAGGCAGGTGGTACAAAACATAAGAATACAAAGGTCAAGAAATGCAAGCAATTAACAAGTACTTACTAATTAATAACAATGCCAAAACAATGACGACATTCATTCGATGTCACTTGGTTGGTGGCCTACTCTGATTCACCGAGCACGAAGTAGCGATTTTTTTACTGTGTTGTTTACGCCACACCGGTTTTTATTGTTTTTTATACCTCCAGAGTTATAAAGTAAGTTCAAGCATCATGTGTATGTGATTTCTTTGAATGTGAATTAGCAGCAGTGCGTGAAGGCCGCGGTCACAACAATACTCACAAAAGCGCGAGTTCGTCACATCACATTCGCACTAATCGTATTAAAATTGTTAGCTGACGTCTGACGTACTCGTATAATCGCAACATATGTATGCAAATGCATTGTATCACGATTGTTGTCGGTATAAAATATAGAGACGTACCTAGACACGTTGGTTAAAGTTTTTTATACCGTCTGAAATTAAAGTGAATGACACGTTAGCCCCAGTCGAGAACGCCAAGTTTTGATCAAGTTCCACTTGATGACATCGAAACGAAAGGAGAAGTCTCAAAATTACATATTGTAAAAGAGATGTCTAAACCAAAAACTTCATATAATAAGGGATTACTCGGAAAAGTACAGACTTTCTGTTTTGGACAGCCCTGCTCTAGATGTAGAATATAATAGAGATCTAATAACATATAAATATAAGATGAACTAAGTTTAAGTAATTTAGTGTTTAGGATCGGAACTGGTTCTGCCGGTTTCATAATCAAACGTCAAGAATTAATATGTAAAAAGTTACGAAATACTAGCTCTGAATAACAATATTAGACCGGTTTTGGCGGATGTTATCATAATCATAATTATTCATAGTCATGATTTATGATCTAACTGAATACACAACGAGCAGCATTGTGCTAAAAAGTCTACAAAAGGTTAATAAGGAAGAAACGAAGTCGAAGGTAACTAAGTATAAATGGCTTCAAATTGATTTAATTATTGTTTAAAAAAACAATTAGTTTTATAATTATAAGCTTTGAATTCCAACAGAAAGAGTTGTTGTGCTCTAACTAGAGACGACTGGAGAATTCTTTGTTGTTTTGGACTATGAGTAGTAAAAAATTAAGAGATAACACCGTTACAGTAAGTAGCATAGACTAACATTTAAAATAAGCATTTAACCACATTCCTTGAGGAACTTAACTACAGAGAAGAGCGAAATAAAATTGAAAGCCCGATACTAGTACGGATAGTTCTAAATTGTATTACTAGATGTCGCTACTAGTATGATATTCTAAATGCACTGCAATGCGTTCAAATGTTTCAACACTAAATATATTTTTTTGACCACCATTTAAAGCTAGTTACTATATTACTCGTGAAATAAAGTTCATTAAAATTGGTTAACCTATAAAATTATTATTCACTTCCGTTTATCTTTATTAACATCGCGGTTTTGTAACTAATCACGTTCATTCAGTAGAAACAATAAGCAATAAACAACTGTTTTGTTCAAATATTCCCAGACAAATAAGATAACACGGTTAGTTGTTTCTAAAACGTATAAATGAGTGTTATAAGAAATAACGATCTTACACAAATAAGCTACCGATTCTAATTGTTCGGTAAACTTCGGTATGAAGCAGCGTGTTTTTTGTTTTAATTACAATAGTATACGTTCAGGGACTGCACATAACAATAGTCATTCTCATTAGTCAGAGAAATTGACACCTCACAACGTTGGGCGAGCATAATAAACTCGCGTCACATACATATAGCAAGGTAGTTAGGTAGGTACTCGCTACTCGTTACGTAAAGAACAATGCCCGGCTGGGAACGCGGCCGTGAACGAGACTCGCATACTACACGCACAATCTATTCTATTTATATATTCATAGCGTCTCCGCTTTATACAATATCATCGTGGAATTGCTAATGGGCGACAGTACCGTTTCCTGTCGCTGCATAAACAAGAATCTGCATATTTTGGCCGCCGCGTGAGTGGCGTGCGAAACTAGCCCGACATTACCGGCTTCGATACCAGTTTTTCTAGTTCCATTCGGTTTCGTTTGTGTGCTAAATGACCGTGTTTTTGTCTTTGCCGTGAAATTTACAAAACCAGTTCCGTTACCCAATTGGTTGATGTTATTAATTTGTTATTTATTCACTGACTGTTGAAATATTTTATCTTTTACCCATTTATAATGAATAACTTTTAAGTGTATTTACATAATGCCATAACTTAGTTTATAGTCTGACTTTAAACGTTTTTTGATTAAGTGGCGGCTGAGTCTACGCCTGTAGCATTAAGTTTAAAGCCTGTAATAAGGCCCAGACTCCACCAGAGCTGAGCGGAGATGTGCGGCGTCGAGCTGTGTTTTCAACAACCAATGGAATTGCGTTATTCACACTTGGAGATGTGGAGATGTGATTCTATTGGTTGTTGAAAACACAGCTTGACGCCGCACATCTCCGCTCAGCTCTGGTGGAGTCTGGGCCTAAGGCTTTGGAGAAAAATGAAATCCTTCGCACGCAGGCGTTACGTTATTATGTGTACTTTCACCCCGGAGTACCGTTAGCTGGACTACTAAGCTGTCTCGCTCGCGTGAGTACCATCTTGATTACCTCAACCGTTTGTAATAGCAAGTCTATTAGGGTTGTGTCTTAATATAACAACCCAATCATTGTGCTGAAGTCATAACTTCACTGTTGAGCAATCTTATTATACCTCTTCGGAATTTTATTCAATTCAATACTAAGTTCTAGACTGACGAGATCTAAGTCGTTTTTAAATTAGACAAGAAAAACCCTAATTTGTATTTTATCTCCTACGTTATCCTTGTCATCCTAAACTTATTTCAGAGACCCTACTCCTGTCTTTATCTCGCCCACTTTACAAATTTATTATAGGGATAGTGAAGGCCCGATTTATAAGAGTATTGAGAAAGGGATTCGACCTGTCTGAATAGCCTTTTGAAAGGAAACAAAGGCACCTCGGGTGAATATCCACCGCCTACCTTTGTTTGTACCTGTATAACTAGGCAGCTTGTGCATACTAATTCTTGGTACTTATCCTCGCATCGATTTAGTTATTTGGCGGTGAAATCTGTCTGTGATTTTGTTGGCCAGAATCTAGTATGGTAATTGTGGAAATGCTTTTAGCACTAGTTTACCTAAATTCATTCTCTCAAATTGAATAGATTTCTACTTAATACCGTTTTTTTCCAAAATGATCATTGATGCCATAAACAGAACAAAATACTAAATACCTACCTATAAGTTTTAACGTCAACTAAACTCAAAACTGTTTTGACCCTGAACACCTGGGTCCAAATTATAATATTCATGTCTTTAGTAATTTTATTTTAATTTCATACATGCATGACTTGATTCTTTCATTAATAATTAGAAAAGCTTTTTGGCGTGTCTTAATATATTTCTAAAATGATTGTATTATCTTCTCATGAAGATGATAAAATTTATAAGGGGCCTTATCAGTTACATGTTAACGTTATGAATCACGAAATCCGTCAGGTTGGTATGGCATAAATAAAAAATAAACACGTCTATTGGTGTCAACCAATAGACGTGTTTATTTTTTATTTATGCCATTTTAGCCGAGATGTTCTATAAAGACACAGTTGTTAATGTTTACTATTGTGATAAAGAATGGCTGACGAATAAAGGTCTGTTGCGGACGGTGAAAATGCTTTTTGCCGAGACATAACTCTTAATGGCTGGATAGCTTTTGATATTAGACTGTGAAAATAAACGAGTATTGACGCTGTAAGTGCTACGTGCACAGTTGATTAGTGTAAAATCGGGGCTAAATCGAATAAAGCGGACCCGACGTGCCCAACGTCCGTTCCATCCAAAACGAATAAAAAACGTTGTTATTTTCGTTGCGCGCCCCGTTATGACTTCTACTTGCCCTCGCGCTGTCCAGCGGACCGGTTTCCCAGCGGCTCCATAAAATACTAGTAGGGCTACCAACTTAGGTCTTTCAGTCCCAAATATAGGGCTTAGTTAAGCATGCTTGTCTTTTTACAAGGCCTGAAAATATTTAGGGCTATTTTTGGGGGCATAATATTTCATGCGTGATCCCTGACAGACCCAAAGCGAGACAAAAAGGCAAAACTTTGATAAACCGACTGTCAGTTGAAATACTGAAGAGCTTAACGATGATACGATTAATCTATAAACAAGATGGAAAACTGATTTCAATTTAATTTGCCTTAATATTTCGTGAAAATTATTTAGGTGATATCCTCAAGCAGTTTTTTTACAGAAAATAGGGCTTTTGAATTTGGGGCTATTTAGGGGATTTTCTTCTTGATTTCGGGAGTATATTGTTAGAGAAGTTGGCAACCCTGAATACGAGAAGGGCGAGGCATGCAGGGCTATCAGGATTATCTCTCACATACATTCATCTCGCTCTAATCGCCGTAAACGGGAAGATTCATGATGCCCTTAAACGGAATTTTGCTGTCGAATCAGTAATCGGTTCCTAGAAGAATTTATCAGAACCCTTTCGTAAAACCTGCTCCGGCCCACCATTATGTTAAAGGTGAGGTGTAATCTTGTTTTTAGTGTATTTATTGGTCTCGTACACTAATAGGATAGGAATGCGGGCTTGTATACTTGATCAAAGGGATCGGGTCGAGGCTGAGCCTGATTAAGTCTCGATAGAATTACATGACACCGTTGTAAAAAGAGATATTGGGTTCGAGCATAAACAAGGTTGATTAACCTCTGCTCCCATTTCAATAACAAATTCACGCAATTTGCTTGATTTCGTGTTGGCGTTTCACTCGCAGCCGCCATCGTAATAATCAATAACCACGTCGATAAGTAATGACCTTTATTAAAATGAGATAAAGAAGTAACATACTCTTGCGAAGTTTTTGTTTTCAAATTACCGTTACAAAAACTGAAACACAGATATTTGAGATTGTACTTGTATGTATTTTAAAACAACCACTTCAGCGTTGTGCAGGTTGGCCCGGTGTGGTGTTTTCAAGGAGTTCGAAGACCGGATGGATACCGAAAATGACATACATGTTTAAATCGGAACGCACCAAGCGCACCAATGTTATCAGACCTAAAATGAAAATATTTCAGGGACTCAATAGACCTGTCTTTCAGCTCATGCCGCATCAATATTGAATATCGTAAAAGCTACGCAAGAACCACTGCCTGTGGCTGATGGATAGTATTTTTGCGGTCGGATGCTGGGGTCAAACGCAGCTGAATCCAAGATGGCGGCGGTTACATCATGCGCGCGAGCATAAAGTGATCGTTGCGCTGATTGGCGCTCATGGCCTTTTGTGCACTCGAGTAAATAACTCGGCTATCGTGACTCGTGAGAGCTCGTATGCAGTTATCAGTGTGCTGTAGTAATAATAATGGTGCTGAATAAATTGATATACTCGCCAGCGTTGTTAATTAAAGGTTATTTGTAAAGTAAGGTTATGAGTTGAGAACGTAATGGCAAAAAGAGTAAGGCCTCTAGTCGTTACCTGTCTATCATTTATAACTAGATTGGTAGTTATTATTAGTAGGTAATAACATGTAAGCAATGATCACGCATGATAGATTAACTTAAGAGACTACATCTAATAAAAGCAGATCAGAATGAATTATAGTTTTAAAATGTGTTTTGATAACAAATAAATAAAATAATAAATAAAAATAAAAATAAAAATAAAAATCGTTTATTATCAGGCATCGAAGGCCCATAGCGTGTTAGTATACAATCCAAACAACTTACAAACTATGTTAGTAACAATTAATCAATTTGAACACACATAATTTTGACTACAGGCAGATTCATCCAGCTTCATGCCTGACATGCAGCTTGATAAACCTATCTACTGTAGGCCCCTCCAACCTTTCTGCAAAAACCTTCAAAACGCTGTTGCTGCTCCCCCTCACCCTGCGCATAACTGATGCCACTTTTTTGCGCATGATCGCGAAATAATCGTCAGTGTGAGCATCCGCAAACATCCCCGACGCACTACAGTAAGGTGGAAGCCTCAAAAGCGCTCTGAAGGCCTTATTGTATTGAATGCGCAATGTATTGTCAGCTTTTTGAGTATGATTAGCCCACAGACTGCTGGTGTAAAATATTTGACAAAAAGCTTTGAAAAGTGTTATTTTAACCGGTGCTGAACAACCAGCGAATCTGCGTGCTAGCATGTTTCCCCTAACAGCTATCGCTCTGCGCTCTCTTTCCATGTCTAAGTCATCTTTAAGGTCCTCCGTAACAATATGACCCAAATATTTAAATTGCAACACCCTACGCAAAGGCATACCATTAAGTTTTACAGGAGGGACATATGAGGGGCTCTCATTTCTTCCCCTGAACACCATCATTTCACTCTTTGTAGGGTTATATTTTAACCCATTTTTCTCGGCGTATTGTTCACAAATAGTGAGCAATTTCCTAATGCCACCGATTGTTGGGCTCAGCAGCACCATATCGTCAGCGTAGCTTAAGTTATTAACACTAACCCCGTCTATATGGCAACCTACATGAGTGCTGCTGAGCTCCACAAGCAAATTGTTCATATAGATATTAAACAGTCGCGGGGAAGTAAGACCACCCTGCCTAACACCACATTCTAGTTTATACGGGTCTGACAATGCATTGGACCACCTCACAAAGTTTCTCTGGTTGTCATACCAGATAGATAATATTGATACCAGTGCAGCCGGAACTCCCGCTTCCCGAAGCTTCCCCCACAGTACCTTATAGGAAACCAAGTCGAAAGCTTTGGAAAGATCCAGGAAACACGCATACACTGGGGTTTTTCTATCCGTATAATATTTGACAGTGTGCTTTAACGCAAATATTGCGCTCTCTGTAGACAACCCCGCACGAAAACCAAACTGTGTATCGTGTAGTTTGGTATATCTACTGAGATGCGCGTCAAGCACACTGTCAAACACCTTTGCTATCACTGTTGCCAGTGATATCGGCCTATAATTCCCCTTGTCTGCAATGTCTCCTGTACGGTTCTTCACAACAGGTATCACTAATGTATCCAGCATATCTTGTGGTAGGTAAGAGTGTCCTAAGCATAGATTAAAAAACATAGTTAGGACTCTGGGCAAGTGTACACCACCATTTTGAAGATGCTCAATGCTGAGCCCATCATGACCAGGTGACTTTCCCCTCTTCATACCTTTAATTACAGCTTTTATTTCAGCACATGAAAACATAAAGGGTGGTCCTGATTGATAGGGCTCAGCATTGTTCACCCTCATCACAGACCCTAGCGGTGAGCTCACAATGAACTGGTCTTTAAATATATTGGCTATTGACGTGTGGTCACTTTCACCCTCCACGGCCGCTGGTAAGCTTGGCGCGATATTAAGCTTTTTAGTGCCTTTCCAGAACGATGAAAAATTTTTCTTGCCGTGGAGTGAGGCCAATATATCCATTTCAATTTTTTCTTGGTGCTTATTAACCCATTTCAATTTTGATTTAAATTTTTTACGACTTAATATCATATCCTCATAGATGGGCCCACTACTGGGTTCCCCATACCAATTCCACAATTTAAACTTAGACCTAGCTTGAGTATGCAAATCTTTAACATGCCTATTCCAACCTTTTATACCTTTCTTTCTTATAATGGCTTTACATGCACCGTTTACACTAGCTGCTTCACTTAATATACATACTATGTCTTTATACATTGAATCCAATAATAACCTATGTTGAGGATTATCACAAAAACTCTTAGCACACAGCGTAAATTCTTCAGGGAAATCTATAAATTTTAACTTCTTACTGCACATACAAGAGTATCCCTTAATTTCATCGCGGTTTCTTTCCCCCCATCGAACACCATTATTCAGTTTTTTAATTTGCTTTGATTTCAATCTTATAACATTTACATCACATTCAATTTTCAATGGAAAATGATCTGACCAAAACGTGTCATAAATCACCTCAATGTTTACAATTGTTTTACTTGCCGCTTGTGTAACAAGGCAATGATCAAGCCAACGCTTACACCCGTGCGAGTCACTTACAAACGTATATGTTTGTGTTAACAAGCCTAAATAATCTACGTCCGCACATAATAAATCCTGCTCACTACAAAAACTACTAAGCTCATCATAAAATGACTCACCCGGGTGCGCGTTGAAATCTCCCAATACATACACTGATTCAGTATTATTATTTTGTATAATAGAATACATTTCACTAAGGCATTCCGTAAACAATGGCAAATTATCTCGACAGTCCGTCGGCATATACATGTTTATAACTAAAAAACACTTGTTGTTCACCACTACATTTACCGCACATATTCGGTCAGTAGGTGTATATTGGGAAGTATACTTCATTTTTTTCTTCACCACTCGCTCTCTTCGTTCGCTCATTCGAAAAAAATGAAGTACCTTCCCAATATACACCATTAATTAGTAAAAACGTATCGATTTTGTTCTGAAATTGAAGTACCTTCCCAATATACACCATTAATTAGTAAAAACGTATCGATTTTGTTCTGAAATTTCAATCCTGTAGTGTCTAATCTGATGAAAAGAGCATAAAGCATTCATGAAACCGTTTTAAATGGTTTATAACTTGTGACAACATTAAAAGTAGTCATTTTTATGAAACCCGTGGAACTTGCCAGACAAATTTATTCAACAAAAATGAAGTTCCTGAAGCAAAAAGATTCATTGCAATTGGAATGCATCTGTCCTTCTACGTCATCAACAGAAACTAAGCGACATGGTCCTTTACTACCAAACACAATACGCAGCATCGTTTGTGGTCCTTCCAACTGCGGAAAGACAAACTTGGTCCTGAGTTTATTACTACACCAGGACGGTCCACGTTTTTGTAACCTTTATGTCTACTCGAAATCATTATATCAACCAAAATACATCTTCCTGGAGAACGTGTTGAATGAGGTGGCAGACATATCTTATTACAAATACAATGATAATAATGCGGTCTTGAGTCCGCACGAAGCATTACCAAACTCAATTATCATATTCGACGACGTTGCTTGTGAAAATCAGAATAATATACGAGATTACTTTGCAATGGGTCGCCATAGAAATATTGACTGTTTTTATATCAATCAAACTTACACCAAAATACCCAAACAATTAGTGAGAGACAATTCTAATCTTATCATATTATTTAAGCAAGATGATGTAAACCTTAAACACGTTTATGATGAACATGTAGGCTCTGATATGTCATGGTGTAAGTTTCGTGAAATGTGCTCCACTGTTTGGAGAAAACCTTTCAACTATTTAGTTATAAATAAGGACTGTGAACGAAACAAAGGATGTTACCGGCTGAACTTCGATACATTCATAGAAGTAGACTAATCTTTTTAAATAGTTGCTAGGTTACTGATGTTTCAGTTTGATTAAGATTGTCAGTCAGTGTGGAGTCTTTAACGATGGAACGAAATCTCAAAGAACAAATTGTAAAGTCTGCTGCAGCTGTGAAAAGAAAGGTGGATATTATGAAAGATTACAAAAGAACAAATGACATAGCCCTCGAAACATTATTCAAACCCATTATCAACCCCCTAAACCAAATGTCAAGTAAAAAAGATGACAATAAACAATATAAACATGAAGAATCAACGCCAGTGAACCATTTAATGAAAAGAACCAAATATTGCGAGAGCGAGTCATCAAGTACCTCTTCCGAAAATGTTGAAGAACCTGTCTCTGATGGGGAAATCACAGATCATGAGATTTTTATGCCTTCTAACAAGACTCTTACTACATCCCCATCAGAGGATCATGATGTTAATGAGAACTCATTTAAATCTCTCCAGTCATCACCAAGTATTGCTAACGATTCTCTATCTTGGTCCGTGTCATCTGAAGTAATGAAAGATATACCTTATGGTGTTAAACATGAGCGAGGAAAATTATGGCTTGGCAAAACTCGTGTTTATGACGACGACAGAATATTGAAAATTGGAAACCGTAGCCTGAAAAAAACCATAGGGCTTCAAGAATTACTGTACAAAAAGGTACCAAATTTAGAAAACGTTACAGACGAGGACTTGCAAAATTACAGATTATTACTTATTGATACTAATGCACACAAACGTCATTGCAATCCTTCTAAACCCATAAACAGTAATAAAGGTTTTAAATACATGAATATTATTAAACCGTTATTCAAGTTCTCAAGAAATCATACCAGTAGTGTTGAAAGTCTTCCGCAAGGAGAAGGGGTAAATATATTAAAAGAAGTTAAGAATGATACTGATTTGATTTACTGGAACGATCCTAATGAGTTAGTGGAAAGATTACAACTTTTACTGGCTTCATGGACAGCTGGTAACACAGGAGTAAGAAATGAAATTTATGCAATAATCGAAGAATTGCATGAAGCTGGCATTATCAAATACAAGAAATATATAAAGCTTCCATCTGGTGGACCGGGCAGTACCATTGCACTAGAGAAGCCGACAAGACGATAATGAATGTAGACAAATTCGGTCATCACGTTCATAAGCGTTTACGACAATCTTTAAATGCTGATATTATTACAGATGCATTAATAAGGTCCGAAGCAGGAGATTTTGATTTAAAATTATCGAAATTGAAAGGACTGTCACTTCCCGAGAAGGACGATGAAGCTGTAAGTAAAGAATACGTTGATAAATGTATTCACGAACTAAAACAAGAAATAAAAACAGTTCAAAGTAATGTTAAAAAATACCTAAATAATCTAGAAAAACTGACTGTTGAAAATTTGAATACATTGTATTACACTAAAAAAGAAGTTGATCTCATGATTTCACCAAAACCTACTCAAAATGAGTAAAGAAGATTTAGTTCATGAGTTGCACAAAGCAGCGAGAAGGAATTTTTGTCGTCGGCATACGATTATCAAAGGAATGGATGATTTATGGCAAGCTGACCTCATGGATTTTCAAAAATATTCGTCGTATAATAACGGACACAAGTATGTTCTTGTAGTTATTGATACTTTATCGAAATACGTTTGGGTTAAACCGTTGAAGTCAAAATCAAAAAAGTGTGTAACGGACGCAATGTGCAGTATACTATCAGAGACAAGAAGAAAGCCTAAAAATTTACAAACTGACCTGGGTACAGAGTTTTATAATGATTATTTTAAGCAGTTGATGAAAAGGCATAAAATAAATCATTATTCTACGTACTCTGTAAAGAAAGCCTCCATAGTAGAACGTGTGATAAGAACTCTTAAATCTCACCTTTACAAAATTTTCAGTCTATATGGAAACTATCAATGGTTTCAAAATAATTTAGACATCACTGTGGAGAATTATAACAGTACTTTACATCGCATAACTAAATTTAAACCAATCGATGTAAATCAATCGAATGAGATTCTAGTAAAGTCTAATATAATCAAATCCCAACAGTCAAAGATACGACGAGGAAAAACTTTTCAAGTTGGTGATTGTGTACGTATAAGTAAACACAAAGGAGATTTTTACAAGGGTTACACTCCTAATTGGTCAACCGAAATATTTCTCATAGTAAAAGATAATCAAACTAGTCCCCCAACGTATCAAATACAAGACAAACACAAACAAAATATTCTAGGTTCTTTTTATGGATACGAATTACAGAAAACCAAGGTGCCGGAAATTTACCTTATTGAGAAAATTATTAAGAAAAAAGGAAACAAAATTTATGTAAAATGGCTAGGCTTGAGTGATGAAGACAACAGTTGGGTTAAAAAAAGTGATTTAGTTTCATAGTATATAAATAAAATAATTTGTGCTATCATCTCACTTTTTGCCTATCGATGAAGAAAGGCAGTGGTATAATTAATAACTTGATAGATCGTTTACCGTTTGAACTACATTTACCTGGGTATCAATTTTGTGGGCCCGGAACGAAACTTCAGAAACGATTAATTAGAGGTGATCGAGGGGTGAACAAATTGGATGAAGCTTGCATGCACCACGACATTGCCTATATTAACAAAGATTCGCGTGCTCGACAGATAGCTGACTTAAAACTGTTGAATATGGCAAAGAGAAGGTTGAACTCGAAAGATGCCGGAAAAGGAGAAAAACTTGCATCATGGGTTGTGAAAAAAGCGATGAACGCAAAAATTAGGGCTGGTAGTGGTATGAAGTCATTCAAAAAGGGTGTTAGGAAAATTAAATCACGGTTAAAAAAAATCAAATCCAAAGACAGTCACACTGCCATTAAATATGCCTATGCAGCTGCAAAAAAATTATTTAGTAATAAAAAAGGAATACGTTTGCCGCGTTGCATTCCTCTTCCAAAGTGCGGAGGGCTTTTACCACTTATTCCTATATTCGCAGGGTTATCAGCTTTAGGTTCACTAGCTGGAGGGGCAGCTGGTATAGCTAAAGCTGTTAACGATTCCAAAGCTGCACAAAAAAGTCTTCAGGAATCTGAAAGACACAACCGAATGATGGAAGCTGTTTCTATCGGGAAAGGGTTATATATTAAACCTCATAAAACTGGCACTGGTTTATATCTAAACCCATCAAAAAACTAATTAAGCGGCTACCCAAACGTGCTCTCACCAACATAGATATATTAGAACATGCCTATGATATTCCCTATTTTCGTGGAGTCTTCATGAGAGATACATTACCTTTGAAACCCAAAAATATAGAATGTGGAATATTGAATTTAGACAGCAATAAAAACCCCGGCACGCATTGGGTGGCCTTCGTGAAGCACAATAATTACGTAGAGTATTATGATAGTTTTGGCAATTTGAAGCCTCCTCTAGAATTTGTTAAATACATGAGTAACTTATCTATAAACTATAACTTTGACCGACAGCAAACCTTTGGCACTACAAACTGCGGTCATTTATGTTTAAAATTTCTGAGGAATTATTGGAAAAACATTTAAATACTGTGTGAAATAAATAAAAGTATCAGTTCAAACATGTCTTTTACTGTATCTATAACTGGAAGCGGAGCCTCCTTGAGCACAAACTATTCCCCTACGTTGGAACTTCGAGGAGATTACGAATGCGGACTTTTGTCATTTTCAACCTTCAATTCTATTCCCAATATAGATGAAAGGAACAATAAGTTTTATTATGGGGAAAATGAAGTCATCAAAATTCCTGAAGGGTCTTATGAGCTTCAAGATATTTGCGATTATTTGAAAAGTAATATTAAACATACCGTGTTAACATTAACATGCAATAACAATACATTAAAAACGAATATTTTCTGCTCCAAGAATATTTATTTTGATAAAGCTGAATCATTGGGACAAATTTTAGGTTTCGGTCAACAAACAATAAACGCAAATATAAGAACTGATTCACAATATCCTGTCAACATTCTATCAACAACCATCGTAAGGATCGAATGCGATGTTGTCAGTGGTTCTTTTGTAAACGGAAAAGGAAGTCATATTATTTACGAATTCGTGCCTAATGTACCACCCGGTTATCGTATAATTGAAATACCTAAAAATTTAATTTACTTTCCGGTAAACCAAAGTTCTATTAGCGCTATTAATATAAGGTTGTTGGACGCTGAAAATAAAGAGATAAACTTACGAGGTGAAGAAGTACAACTTTATTTACATTTCAGAAAAAAATGTTAAATTTCCATAAAAACCCGTCTACATCGTGTGTTCAATTCAGTTCTAAAAAAACATCCCGCAAAGACACACCGATTCAGCTAAAGAATAAGCTTACTAAAAGTAATAAGGAGTTTCTTAAATTAGTAGGCTTGATAAAATGAATATTTTAAATATATCACAACAAGCTTCATACGATACCAGTATTGAAAGTTTTGAGTATCATTCATACAAACCATATGTGTCAAGTTTCAACAAAAATGATGAAATACGAATTCCTATCAACCAACAAGATTTGTATGTACTGCCATCACTAAGTAGTTTATACATAGAGGGAAAAGTGAATGTGTTTAACAGTACCACTAAAGCAAAAATAACAAATGTTCATTTCGTTAATAATCCGATACTATTTCTGTTTCAAGATATAAGATATGAATTGAACGGAGTAGAAATAGATAAAATTAAAAATGCTGGTGTTACTTCAACTATCAAATCTTACCTATCTTTAAATGGTGATGAATCCAAGTGTGGTCGAGTTTGGGGGTGGTCAACTACAGGATCGAATAACACTGATAGTGGAGCATTTTCAGCATCCATACCGTTGAACAAAATTTTAGGATTCGCTGAAGATTATGAAAAAATTATTATAAACTGTAAACATGAGTTGGTGTTGCTTAGGAGCAATACGAATCTCAATTCTATCAAATTAAATGCAGGAGAAGTTGTCGACGATATTGTAATTAATAAAATTGTTTGGCGAGTTCCACACATCAAAGTGTCTGATCGGGAAAGAATTAATTTGCTAAAACATTTAGAGAAAGATCGAGCTATTCAACTCGCGTATCGTAATTGGGATCTATACGAATATCCACTACTACCTAAGACACGTAAGCATACTTGGTCGATAAAAACTTCATCACAAATCGAAAAACCACGGTTCGTTGTTATTGCAATGCAAACCAACCGTAAACATAACGCTGCCCTTTCAATGGCTGAATTTGACCACTGTCACGTGCGTGATGTTAAAGTATTTTTGAATTCATCGTATTATCCTTATGAAGGTTTAAACATCAACTTTTCAGAAGATAAATTTAGTTTATTATATGAGCAGTACGCTAGATTCCAACAGTCTTACTACGGACGCCGACCAGAGCCGTTGATGAGCATGAAAGAATTCAGAGACATTGCTCCTATGTTTGTAATCGACTGTTCACGCCAACACGAGACGTTAAAAGGATCGATAGACGTAAGAGTTGAAATTGAAACAGATCAAGAAATACCAGATCAGACAGCTGCATACTGTCTAATTTTGAACGATTGTGTATTTGAGTATAAACCTTTGAGCAATATTGTGAAGAAATTATCATGAATAACGATACAGTGATTGTGGATTTGCAAGGATTCAAAAACCGTAAAAATGAATTTTTAGTAAAAGAATTCGTTATAGCAACTCTGGAGTTTACTCAAACATTCTTAATCAAACCTCCATATCCATTTACTAAATTAACTGAGGAAGAGAAACGACATGTTAAATGGATAGAAAGAAACAGAGGTTACCAATGGAGTGAAGGGTACATCGATTTTCAAGAATTTCATAGAACTATCAAGCCTCTTCTGAAAGACATGAAAATTATTGTAAAAGGTGAAGAAAAGATTAAATGGGTGGCAGAGTTGTGTGGTCATGATAATATTGTAGATATAAGTTATACAGGTATACCTAATCTTAATAGTTTAAATGACCTGTACAAAACTAATATGTTTAATTGCTTGGTTCACAAAAATAAATGTGCTTTAAGAAGTGCTTTGTGTATTAAAAAATGGTGTTTTTTGAATGGATACTCATTATTTGACTTGACTGTTTTTACTAAATAATTTATTGATTAAGTAATTGTGAATATACATAACATTAAATATGATCAATGCATAGTTTTATTTAATTCTACCTACCTAACGAATTTAAATAATAAGTAAAAAATAACAAACACAGTTTTTCACATGACGTATTTATTTTAATAATATTTCTGATATTTATACAAGTGTACAGGTTAAAACTAGTCTTATATCTAAAATAAAGTTTAAAGCTAATAATTATTATTATCACTAATTTTCCTACTTATTTTTTTAATCACTGTTTCTGTTTCGTCCATTATGTCATCCAACGGTTCTTTCACAATATATTGTGCACTTAACACTACATTATCTTCATCACATTCAATGTCCGATTTGTTGAGAGATTCACCGCTTATATCTATCACTTTTATTTTAATAAGGCGTATTCCTCGCTGATGCTCATTATTAATCACGTAGGAGGTTCTGCGCAGTCGGTTCTTCTTGCATTTATGATTCTTCCGCTTCGCTTGCCTCTCTTTGGGTGCAGGGCTAGACCGATAAAGTTCAGGACAAGCTTGCCGAAACGCACTAGCAGTTGAGAAGGGATCTTGTGCGAACTGACTGAACATGATGTCGGATTCAGACATTTTCTGTAACAAAAAACAGTAATACATATTATCAATCATTTGTACAAATGTAACTTTCAAACAATTTTCTAAAAAATAGTATACTTACAGATAAGTAAATAGCACACCACTTCACTCGAGCTCAGAAACTAAAAGAATGACATGACCAACACCTCACTAAAATAGTTTTGCATAGTTTTAAAATTTTACAAGCTAAACACTTTTAAATGGAACATGCAGGGCTGTCAATCCACATTTTACAATGTATGATTTTATCTGTAATGTATTAAATCCTACTCCTTTTTAAAGTTGATTATAAAATCTTATCGTCTTGCAGTTAGTTTGGGTTCGAATTATAATTTATAGTAACAATCATCCTGTTGTTAGGTGACCTACTATATTATAATTGACTCTCTTATATCACAGCTCGATACGCACTGTGATAGTTTGATGATGTTCATAAAACAAGTTTTGGCAAGTATGAGCTGTAATTAACGTATTGAAACTAAAACAACATTATCAAAAATATTTTTTTAACTTTCATAATATGTAACTGACAACCCTCGTAGTCTTAGGTAATCATAACAGGTTGAAACTTGCAGAAATCATCACGTGTGCACTACTTATGTTGTATAGGTTTTTGAGCAGTAGCTATGAACTAATTAAGTAGGCAATTCAAACCTGGGTTTGAGTTCAGCAATGAAACAAAAAAATTGGTGAAATATTTATTAAACAACTAAACACAATTATTCTTAACATACAATCTTACGTGGTCTAAATCTAACATAACAACAAACTTAAAACTAGATACTTGACTTAACTAGTCCAATCTATTGTAGCTAAATTAAAAGGTACTAGATTTATGTCCCCATGCTAATGTGTCTATATTGTTTCTTAATAAGATACGTTTATCATCATTAGATGATAAGGCTACTTTATCAACACACTGAGTGAATATTTGGTGTTTGATAGATTTGAAAACAATGTTTCTTTTGCGAATTATTTCCTTTTCCAACAAAGCTTTATGATAGTCTTTGAAAAACAGTTTGTTGACTACAGGTTTTTTAATACCTTTAGCTTTCTTAATTTCTTTGGTTTCAGTTTTGATACAGTATAATTTTGATCTTAAACCAACAAATTCTGTAATAAGATGTCCGCCAAGTTCATCTTTGAACAATCCAGGTATTTTTTTATTTTCGCGTTTAATACCGTACGTATTATTTTCTTCATAGTTACTTGTATCAAAATATCCTTGAAAATTGTGTCTCAGATCTTTATATATATCACTAGTTTTCACCGAGTACAAAAAACTATCTGTATCTGTGTAACAAAGGTTTAAATTACGACCATAAAATGGTTTCATTACAGAATAATGGAAATTATACATGTGGCTTTTGGAAATTTCTAAAACCGTAAATCCAATATAAATAGGTTTGTCAAGTACAACTGATTCTGGCTTCAACTGAACTGCCACAAAATTTTCTGAAAAAATGGTAGAACTATGGTAATTAGGCCTCGCTATTAGTTGTTCTGCAGTGACCATTTTTTTCGTTCTATTTTTTGTATCAACCCACTGATTGACTAGTTTTACATCAAGCCTTTTTTCGGTGTCCTCTAAAGTTTTGCCGAAAATGCTATTATTTAATAACTTAAAAAAATCCTGTTCGAAACTTGACTTTGCCTTTTTTCGTAACTCTGTATTCAAATCAATGTATTGTTTTAAATAAGGGCTTTGTCTGAATTTAATTACTCTATGAATCTTTGTGAGCTTCAAACCATGTGATAAACACGTTTTCAAATGCGCATAATGGATAACGTAGTTAAATTTGTCATATAAGTTCGGTATTAATTTTGGAGTTTTAGATCCTGGTGGTGAAAATTTTTGTGGGCAAAATGGTAATTCATTATGCAGGTCATGTAAATTCTCGGGATATTCTAAATCAACTTCTAAAATAAACCCTTCTTCGGAATCATCGGGTGTTTCAAGGATTTCAATTTGATCAATATCTGAAACATTCAATAATCTAAAATCCGAATGAGGTAAATAAGAACACATCGCATAGCCGTACAAATTATTACAGTCTATGTAAAATAAAAAGTTATCGGGGTATGACGTTTCATAATTTGTTAAGTATTTATTGTTTGCTTTCGCATACCTCGTAGAACATAAACATACTCCCCCGCGAATACCTTTCTGTATTAATCGAATTATTTCTAAGTCATCAATTAGCTGAAGTTTTACATTCGTTTTAAGGAGCATTGCGTCAAAACTCAAACTAGGAGCTGTCAGATAAAATGAAGGATCTAACTTGTAATTTGTTTTACAAGTGCAACGAAACTTTTCAAATACATCTGCTAGTAACAAAACGTCAGATTTCAAATATAAATCTGTGTATTCACCCAAAGTTTTTAAATTGAACTCATTCCAGACCTGTTTAGCATGGCTATAGTCAGATTCTGAAACAGTAGTGTCACTAAGGCTCGAATAGAAGCATTGCTGTGGAGGCAATTTTTTCTCTTTGTACGAGTCCCAGGTAGACATGTATTCATACGGATACACGCCTTTCCGTCTTAACAATTCGAACCTCTCAGATTCTGGGAAAAAATTAAGCAAATGAATAAAATCTTTCTTATCTAGATTCGATACAAGTTTTTCTAGGCTTGTTCCCAAAAATTTAAAAGAGTCAACGAAACGAACCGCCATATGTTTATTGTCATGTGTTGTAAAAAACTTAGTGAATGATATGTAATTTTCTTTGTTTTTAGCTATAACTTTTATTGGTCCTGATGTTTGTCCCAGTTGACTTATAAATAAATGACTGTCGTAGCCAGACAAGTTATGAAAAAAGACAGGAACAAATTGTGGTAAACGATAGTTAAGATTACAGTAAGAATGAGCTGCACCGCGATAGTTGCCTGTCAAGTGGCAGTGGTCCCGAACTTTATCATCGAATAATAATTGACTGCATAAATAACATACTTTTGATTCCTTGAATGCGCAAACTTCTTGTGTGGTTAGTTTTTTCATAGGAATTGTATTTTTATAAATTTGTAAAATTTGAGATACATCCTTTTTTAGGTTATTTATGAAAACTTCAACACAATCTTCACCGCGATAAGTTACGTATCGATTTAAAGAACTATTATAAGAACAAACAACATAATACGCAAACGCAGCCGGTACATGTTTTTGAAACAGTTTCGTTGAACTGGAACTGGGTTCGTTAGGACTGGGCTGCAATAAAGATTCAAAGTCAGCATAAATTACAAAAGGCATGTCTTGCATTTTCTCATAGTTCTTAAATTGAATAAATGTACCCGACTTTGGCAAAATAGTCGCAACCCCACCGCACACATGAGCGTTTAATTTACGTTCGTTTTGAAAAAATATCATGCAGTCGTCACAAAAAAATATTTGACCATGATGTTTTGTTACTTGCGACCTTATTAAGCGGCTTAGGTTTTTAATCAAACAATAATGTGAAAGATTACCTCTTTCTATGTACAATAAGTTTATGTGATTGCTTTTTTTACTCAACGTGCGGTACAATGGTCCAACAACATTTGTTTTGTTTTTGAGTCCATATACATTAACGCTTATATTAGGATTATTTTTCTCAAATCTTTTTATGTCGGGAAACTTAACCGGAAACGACATTTTATTTACATTGAGCACGCTCTTAAAATGAGGATAAGAAGATGTTCGATGCCCGTTGCTGTCTGCAGGAAATAAAGCTGCCATTATGCTCCATAAAAAACAGAACTCATCTTTATTTTGAATGTTAACACATGCGCGTTTGAGTTTCAATGCTTTTGGCAAATCAATGAATCTAGATGCTCTCAGAGGATTGTACTTATTAATGTTAATTTCTAAGTAACAATTACGTAAAAATAACCAACCGCTATCTCGTTCTTCAAACTCGTCTACTTTAGAAGTAATCACGTTGATAACTTGAGAGAAAACTTCTTCAAAATCAAAACTATTATTTATTACAATGTTTTCCGTAGCAAATGACTTTATTTCGGACTTGTTAGAATCATTCGATCTTAAAAGAAATTCAGCGAATAATTCAAAGTTAACTTTGATGCTATCATAAGTTAACTGGCGCGCTCGTAGCAGCTGAGCGGCGCGCGCGCGCAAGCTGCGCATGAACGAGGCCGGCGCCTGCACGGCGCTCCCCGCATCACCACACAACCTGTACGCTGCGATGCGACTGCGGAAAGCACTACCTATTTTCTCAATACCATCGCTTTCTTCAATAGCAGAGTTATTTTTATGTATTGTACTCTTAAGATGAGCGGAAAACGCTTTGCTTTTAACAGAAATATTACAAACGGAACAATATATCGATCTGTTTGACATTGTTACTTGATGTAAAAGAAAAGATTGATTTAAATTTAACTAAAATAGATTGGACTCTTATTTCTTAATGTTTAGGATGATAACTTATTTTTTGTTATCGACAAAAAACCGTCCTTCGTCGGTAAAATCCGCGCGTGCTCGCTTGACAAACTTGCGCAGCAAGTCCAGCTGTTCAGCGTCAGAATCGGTTCTATATTTAAGCGATAATACCGCCTTCTGCCAGCGATCTCTCGCCGGTATCGACTTGATGTCCGCTGAGTTATAGAGTCGGAGCTCCACGAACAGATCGCCGGATAGGTCAGCGGTATGACGTAGGTTACCATCCGCCACGCGGCGCGTGAGCACGGATTGCAGGGAAGGCGCGGCGCGCGTGCGGTTGACGACGATCTCCGGCTCGTCGTCTAAGTCCAGACACCATCCATCAGACCGAGCTCGCTTCGGTACGCTGCCTTCAGCTGGCTTGCGCTTCGTAGGTCTTTTAGCCGCTTTACTGGAACTGAAATGATTAAGTTAGATGAGAAACTATTACTTACTATGCTTCGTGGATTATTTAATTAATAAGTTTGCTAGGTACCAAACAATCATAACCCTCCTTTGCTTTGACGTAATCAGGAGAAAAAAAAGGTATGTATCACGTACATAACTATAAAGGTATAAGGTACATAGAGTTCATAATTTATAAAGTCAATATTTTCTAATGTTTGGTTTAAAAAAGATTTGTTTTGAAAAGATCTGGTCATTACGTTCCTCGCTATGATTTTACATAAAACTTACCGCTTATTTACTTCGTCGTCCGTGTAAAAAAGTTCTTTTATAAATTTCGCCTTCCTCTTGGCCCCAGCCGTCTTGTTGCTCCTGAAAATGAAAACAAAAGTATTGGTTCAAATGTTAAGTATTCACGTTCATAAACATAAGCGTTATAAGTGGTTATAAGAATCTTCACTGTTTGTCACAATACTGAGATGCAGGTCGTTATCTCACCGTTTTTTAGCACACTCGTCTTCAGAGTCGCTAAGTGGTGGGATGGTCTTCCGTGCTCGGCGTTTGGAGGGCTCGGCGTCAGAATCGCAAAGTGCTGGAGTGGCCTTCCGTGCTCGGCGTTTGGAGGGCTCGGCGTCAGACTCTGAGTGCTTGTGCACTGCCCGGCGTTTAACTTCAACCTCGGAGTTGCATTCGATGTCAGACCTATCATATGAAGAATAAAAACAAACATGTAAAATAAAATCTTTATCGTTTTAACATAGTAAATTGAAGATAAAACTTACGAACATGATTGATTTCTGCTGAATTTTCTTGCTGTAGCACTAATAACGTTGAATAACTTCTTGATGGTCCTTGATGATCACTCACTGTCACTGATGTTATGGTTTTCATTGATCTATAGCTCCTAATTTATTCAAAAATATTGCAAACTCAGACAAAGAGGAGCATAACATTTTTACTGTAAAACTCCAATTTTACTAGGAAGTGATCGCAAAAACGACCTATAAAGTCTTTCCAATAAAAGGTTAGCTAACACTGTCTAAAATTGTAAGCTGTCAGCAAAAATTTCGGTTTGTCAATACATTTCGTGAAAAATAAAATATTAATTCACTAACTAGGTCGGCTGAAAGGTACGTACTTATGTACAGTTGACTTGAGTTTATTTAGAAGAAAAAATGTAGCGCTGTTATTAATGAACGATAGAAAATTCCCATTTTTCGCTGTTAATAACGTAAAATTATTTGTGTATACATGCGTCAGGGAACATGCCATTTGTAAGCGTTAAGGTCCAGAAGTAAGAAACTGAATATCCGTGTATGGTAAGTCCAACAAACTAACTCCCAGACGCAGGAAAATTAAAAAAAAAAAGTTTTTTCTGAATTGACTGACTTTGAACCAAACTTGTGGCAACTGGCACTGCAAAACGGAGGAAGGCGAAAACCTTGTAATAGTTCATTAAGCCATTCCTAAATGATATTACATGTCATGTGTAGAGTTGCACTACCTACACAACAGCGTCTAGTGATAAACTAAACTTCTTAAAGCTTGTGTTATGGGACACTAGACAAAGGATAAACATATTTCAAATACATCATTTGTTTACATAGGAAACAGCTAGAACAATACAAACAGACATGTTCATGCAAACGAATGTTTGTACTGTGCGGAATCGAACCCGCGACTTCTATTGTAGTAAACAACTTCTGAACCATTACACAATTAAGTAATTAGAAATACGTTCAAATTATGAAAGTAAAAATCATTTTTATTGTGGTTGACTATACTTGAATCTTGAATCATATTACCGAGCTTACAGATAAGGTAGTGCAGCGTTGGCAAAATGTAGTGACTTGTTTGTTCAAAGTAATACCTGCTTGTGTTGCATTTGCATTAGGGTTCCTTCCTATCTTTACGTAATAAACAACGGACTTTTTTGTGTTTGATTAAATTTAATAATTAGTTATTTGATATTTTTTTTAAAATGAGTTTTATTTGTTTTAAGTAAATGTATTGATACCATTGTTTCATAGGTTAAGTTTTTATTCTGCATAAATGTTTACTTACTTACTTACTAAGTAAATTGATATTTATTTCTGTTTATTACAGTGATATGACTTATTTTAAAAATCTATTTTAATTATTGCATTAGGGTTCCTTCCTATCTTTACGTAATAAACAGCGGACTTTTATCTGTTTGATTAGATTTAATAAGTAGTTATCAAATATTATTTTAAATATGTTTTTTATTTGTTTTAAGTTAATTGACATTTATTTCTGTTTTTACAGTTATATTGTATTATTTGCAAAAAATCTATTTTAAATATGATTCCTAATGTTATGCTTAATATGGATTTATATGGTAATGCGAAATAATCATAATTTTGATTTTTATTAAGGTTGTTACTGCATCATTGAAGATGATGAGGTTCCTCACTGAATGTATTTAGCATTACACCAACGTATTAACCAGTTAGTAGAATTATGTTTATAAACTTTTGTCCTAACAACAATTATACGGAACCCGAAACAAAAAGCGTTACTAATTAATTACGATTTACTGGTCTTGTTCATACATTGCATCAGTATTGAAGGGATCGTCGCGGCTCCCACACACCTTTTTGAGTTAACGCGTCCATGCTCATAGTTGTGGTAAATTGCATTCAAACTTGTCCGTACGACCAATCAGGCATGAATCTCTGTTCCATCATGGAATTACCGAGGATTCATGGTGCCGACATTTTTACTATCATAAATGTGATTATTGACTATGTTGCTGCTGGATAACACGCGGTTGAATAGAGTATCACTTGTATCGGCACGACCAATCTGGCATGAAACCACCACTTGTGGTCGTTGTAGTTTCATGGTGCCGTCATATTCTAATCGGGTATCTAAGAGCGCCATGTATGATCTATCAATCAGTGTAGTTATGTTGTGTTTTTTGTGAAATACCAGATCTCAAGGGAAAAAAATCACAGGTATGTTTTTTATGAATTTGTTATTAATTTTATGATTGACGATAATAATTCACTTTTCGAATAATCATGTTGCGTCTTACACCAAAATGAACTCGTATCAAGTTTCATTCAACGATTTAGTTAAACAATCAGGAATCGGTGCATTAGGTATGTGTAGCGTAGAGGTGTCATATCGCAAGACCGGACGCACGACGTCAGCGCGAGCGCTCGTGGGTCGGCTAGGAAATGATGACAGTGCATGCAAACTGTTAAGCGAATAATTATTTAACTTTCGGTTAGTGGTTTTTTGATCAAAATTTTTAATTCCATAACATGTTTGAAGTTCATCGTTCATGATAAACCATCTGAAATATTTTAGGTGGTTTATTTCTGATTTTGTGCTCCAATGGTGTATATTGGGAAGGTACTTCATTTTTTTCGAATGAGCGAACGAAGAGAGCGAGTGGTGAAGAAAAAAATGAAGTATACTTCCCAATATACACCTACTTCGGTCATTATGACTTTGTATCACACTCACAGCACTAAACGCAGTCTTACGCCACAGTATGGCCAGCCCTCCGTAGGGCCTACCTTTACATATGCCAGCCGAAGTGTCCACAGATGACTTTCCCGTACAACTGAATTCCTGATCAATGCTATCAATAAATGCCAGATCGTGTGGGTATAACCATGTCTCTTGTAGCAACACAATATCAGCTGTTTTGCACAGTGCACGCACACAATTCACAGACCTTTTAACATTTTTACAATTGAATGTTATTATGTTCAATTTAGAAGAAGAACTATATATATATATATACTAACATTGTAAAGTTTAGTTTTAAGAATTCGACTAACATTTATTTTTATTCGATAAGTAACCGTAAAAACGTGGTATTATTACCTAGAAAACCACTAGAAATTGGCAGACATTGACCGAAAATAGGGAACAATGGATCATGATGGGGGTGACCTCTACTCAGCGGTGTTTTTGCAGTGCCTAAAAATGATAGCTTTTCTGCAATTTTTCCCTTTTTAACTTCCCAATTGACTAAATTTGTCTGTAAAAACAATCCTTTACAAAATACAGGGGGGCTAAAACAGCAACATTTTAGCATTTCATATTATGAATCATCTAACTGACGTTTCATCTAGACCGCGGTCCGTTTCGAGTCAAAAGTGAGTAACAGCGCGCTCACACGCATCCCGAATTGATAAATTGTATGAACGTGAGCGACGTCAGCGCGCTATTACTCACTTTTGACTCGAAACGGACCGCGGCCTAGATGAAACGTCAGTTAGATGTTTCATAATATGAATCATCTAAATGTTACCGTTTTATACCCCTGATCTCAACAATTTCACACCAATAAATTAAATCGCGGCGAATTTCCAATCCACTGCCGCAACCCACCAGCGGCTTCGCCAAATAACAATCGACGATCGAATCATCCGCGTATCATTCGAGGACAATACCCCGCGGCGGAAACTAGGCTCAGACCGAGTCGGATTGCAATTTCCAAGACTATAAACAATAATGATTATCGTGGATGTGCCGGACACGCGATCCGGCAGTCACGAGATCTCGCCTAATGCCCTATCTGTTACATAATCATCTTTGAGCACGAACGCGTTTTTGTTTGGCTAAATTGCGCGAGACAAATCGACACGAGCTTTCCGATGACCTCATTGGCGAATTGATTTCTTAATTAGACGTGTTTTGATGTTGGATATTTATATTTTTTCAACTGAAATTGATACACAATCCTCCTCAATATCTGTATAGTCTTCATCAATACATTTTTTTTTCCTGAAGTTATTTCACAAAGTAATATTACTATTAATTAATTGGAAATAAAGATAATATCTTTGAAATCGGGTACGTGCGACCAAACAGGGCCTAATGTGTATTACGACAAGTACGTTTAAGTCGTACGGTTAAGTACGTTACTCCGTCATCTTGAAAACATAAACCTACCTATGCAAATATGACTTGATTCTTTTGTTTTCACAAGAAACCCTGTTTCTTTAATAGTCAGCAAGTACATAACTTGTTGTGAGGTATTTTTGAAACTGAAAGTTAAATTGATTCTTATAATTAATTTCATTTTTGGGCTGATACTCCCATTTACGTCAAAGTCAGAATAATAATTAAAATTTAAATATATCTGTTTTAATTTAAGATTATAAAATCCTCTGTTTCAACTTATCTTTTTGTAAAAGGCAATTAGCTTCGGCTAAGAGTAACAAAGAAAGTGCCTTTTGAAGCGTTTCTTTAATAACTAATCAAACGCGAACTAGCGGCTGTGAGTCTGTGGAATGAACCATAAATTCAAGAAACACTAACAATTTTATTATTCTCCTCGCAGAATTACGATTCAGTCTCTCGCCGTGGAAAGTGAATTCTGAACAACAAACGTTAACCATTCGATTGGTTGGAAATAATTGTTTGGTCGTTTCTAATAATAATAATGTGTTAAAAGTCTCAACAGCGGATCCAATCAAACACCAAATGGAATGTGTGCAAGAGTAATTGTACTCATAAGAACTATTATGAGTTTGGCTCCATAGAGAGCTGTTTTTATTCTTCAATTTAGTCTCCATTAAGTTCCAGATGGAAATACGTAACAGTAAGGCAGTTCAATCACGTGGAATGTACGTGTGAGAGGAAACTTACGAAAGGTATTTATAAGGCAAATCTAGCGGAAAAGTCGAGCAGGGTCACATTCGAATTGTAAACAGTTATTTATAGAAGATGTCGAAACCGGGTAATTGTGTAAACAGAAATACTACAGTATTGTACTTGACAATTTCTTTTTTTACTAGAAGATAAACCATTTTCTTTTAATTCATACATGACAAACACATATGTGGGTAGGAACATTATGCAGGATAGGTATCATGAAGGAAGAAATAACTTGCACATAAAAACATGGAAATGGCACAGTTAATAACTACCTGCCAGAACCAGTTAAACAACATTTTAAATATTCCATTCAAGACCTTAATACGTGCAATAATGATTTATTAACTAAGGTTTTCTTTCCAATAATAGTTTATAATTGCCAGCGTTTGTATCAGTAACGGCTGCCCCATGCCACGTTTATTTAATTGCAGTAATTGCAATATCGTCTAATTATAGGCATTCTTACGATTCCTTTATTGCAATCGGACCATTCAGAGGCAACATTACGTAATCGGACGTTAATAGCTTGCGACTGGCGTGGTGATAAAGTTGCCAATTGATTGTTGTTATCAAAACAAACAGGCCACCTCGCCGTTATATCTACCTATTCGTACCTTACCTACCCAACGCTTAATCTATCCATCTGATTGCTGTACACTCAATTAATCTGTCAATACATTTAAAGTTATTTTTCATCAGATCAGCGTGCAACAAATCTGCTTTTCCAAATGAAAATTTAACCTTACAATAAAGTAATTTCGATCCGCTAATAGGATCTGCCCACTATAGTTTTGTTTTTTTAAGTTAAAATAAAATAGGTAATGCTATTTTGGTTCTTTCGTATTAGTGGTGGTAACCACATCCTCAATCAATGGCAAAATTTTTCAGAGTTTCGGCCAAATGTTGTGTATTCTGCTAGAGGGTAGTGGGGTAAATTGGATCACGGAGAGAATATTAGATGAAAGCGTTTGGAGGATGTACGCGGTACGCAAAATGGCCGCCATGCGCCGCGCAGCAATGGCTCCGGCGTGCTCCGGCCTTGGTCCGTGCTCGCAATCAACTTATTATTCAATCTCATGTCGCGAATTGGTCCGAGGTCCGGGGGACGTTGACCCAGCCGTTCCACTCTACTCGTTTTAACATTCCGCCCGTAGGCTAATATATCGAATTACATAAGCTAAGGCGTGTGCTAATTCTTTCCATTACTTTTTGCATGCTCGACTGTTCTTTTATTTCTGCTAGTTTTTAGTTTTTTGTGGTCTTATTGACTGTTGCCAATTAAGTTGCGTATTGCACATTGGTTTCATATGCGGTATAAAAAACGTCCATGATCAAGCGCGTTGTCTTTTTATACCAGCAAAATGGCTTTAGGGCCATGCCACACTGGCGGATTACAAGCGTTTTCAAAGCGGAGCGGCCACGCAGCGAACACGCCGCGGGTGCGCGACGAATACGTCGCGGCTGCGCAGCCAACACGTTGCGGACGCGGAGCGAACGCGTCGCGGATTCGCAACGTTTCCGCCTTGAGTGAGCAGCGTACTGAATGGATTCCGATGAGGAAATACTGCTATTAGCTTTGTTACTTCGAAGACGCAAGAAACGTAAACCAATACTTCGAAGATATTGGGAGGATCCAATAACAACCAATCGACTGAATGAAAGCGACTACTATGTTTTGTCCGCGGCGAAATCGTTGCGCGTCCGCAACGTGTTCGCTGCGCAGCCGCGACGTCTTCGCCACGCACAGGCGGCGGGTTCGTTGCGTGGCCGCTCCGCTTTGAAGACGCTCGCAATCCGCCAGTGTGGCATGGCCCTTAAAGGTACGAGACAATTTACCTTACGAGTTCGATTAAACGGGGACATTTTTAGTTGTATTATCAGGATTAAATGAGGCGGTATAACGAAATTGGTCAGGAAAATGGGATTCAAGTATTGCCTGACATTTCAGAGGTGACAACCTCGGTCGGCGGCCCGCGCTGACGTAAATCCGACACGGTCCGTTATGTCCTCTCAGAGAACAATGGCTGGTTTGCGCTACTCGCCTAATGAGAAATGTTTGTTTTTCAGTTCCACACAATAGCTACTGCTCATTCCTGCCTTTATAATTGCCTCCACGAGTGCTTCCAAATTAAAAAGTAATCAGGCATTCATTCAACTGTCATAATACCTACTATCTTAACACTTCAGTAAATAAATGAAACACTTTGTTTAGTGATATATACTTTTAATGTATTATTTAAAAGACAAAAAGGATACTCGTAGTTAATTAAATGAGAACAAAATTTACGGGTAATTTAAATTACATAATAAGAAAAATAATCATCACTTATAAAATAACAAGAGCATCGAGGGCATTTGCATTACAAATGGATCATTTCTATTTAAATAACGAATGTACATATGCAATCGAAATAAAAACTCATTCAAACGCAGCGGACGCATAATTTGCAGCATAAAAACAGAAAGATCCATAATAAAGAGTCGGTAATTTGGCGGCAGCGATCCAAAGAGGCGACCTTGATTGAAGGCTCATTAGCTCAAGACGAGACCACGCACCGAACCGGTCGTGGTCGTGAGTCCGCATGATTTATGCCTTTGCCTTCACAAAGAGCATAGTTTTTTTCCGCCAGACCGGTTTTCCCGCCACTCCCCGCGCCTTTTGTTGCGCTACCTGGACGCCATCGAAAAAATATAGTGTCAGAGTTTTTTCTCGTAATAATAATACTGAGCATTCCTTTTGTAGCGCATGCGGACGTGGCCGCGTGGGCTAGAGACGTGATGTGGTACGCTGTGGCTTCATTATATTAATGGACTCACCGGATGAATACAAAGACGAGGCCTTTAAACTTTATTGCGTGTAGACTACGTGTTCCCGGCATACGTGGCGTGAAATTGGATTTATGAATATGATAGCGATCTTGGAGTCTAATGCAACGTGAATAGGCTCTCGAGAGTTAATTACGCATTTAAGTGAATAAGTTTAAGTTGGAATAACAATATCAGTTAGCTGTAAAGTGTTTGTTGGGAACATTTTAATATTGATGTCGTGCGTGTTTGATGATGCAATGTATGAGTCATGTGTTTTAATGTTATTATTGGATTTAAAGCGCGATGACGATGGACTAGTAATTAAAAATGACAGCTTTTAATTATAGACGATATTCGACGTAAAGGTCGCTTACGATAGATGCAGGCTGCCTGCAAGTAAATGTATAAAACTATAAATAAATGATCTCATAACTGACAGTACATCAATTACAGTGAATCATTTCACGTCGGATATTTAGTTATCATCCCGGTATCTGCCTAGAGCGGAAACCGTTCAGTTGCAATTTGTTAGCGATCATGCGCATGCACATTTATTATGTGGTCAAGGTTAATTCGCGGTTTTCAGTTAACGATGTACCTTATTAAGTATAATTCAAGTTCCTGCGATTATGATCCGACGACTGCTATAATAGTCTATTTTGGTTCTAGCACGTAAAATAGTTAATAGTTTTCTGACGGCCTACACGGTTTTATGTGATATAACCACGCTACCTAATCTTACATGGTGTTTTGACGAGTTTTTTTTAGTGTGCCCTTAATCTTATGGTTTTGCCACTTTCTGTCTCGAATTACCTACCTACTATGGATAATACTCTATGCCATTTCATCATGAAATGATGTCAATTCAACAGCTTTGTATTCTGGTAAAAAATCTTGGTAAATTAAATAAACGTTGCTTATGGTAGAGCAGGCTCTCTAGATGTTATTATTGTCGTCTATTTTACCCCGGGTGCCCTAATTACACTAATTAGGTCCTTAATACCTTGTAATAAGTTCTGCAAATGTCCGATGAGCCTTTATCTGACATTGAAGTGGCAGTCTACTGAAGATTGTAATGAACGTAATTACTTGAGTGTATTTTATTCACCCTGAGATCTTAAAGATTAACTATAAGTAGCGATAATCACTGATGAGTACAAATCTAAAGAGCTCTTTAATCTCAAGACCGTGTTCAAAATACTTATTACTTATTAGTTGATTCTGTGATGTAAAACATCGCATCGGCATGCGAATAGATATTCGTGTTCGATTCATAGTCACGACCTCTATTTGACATTGGCCAGCGCCGAGTCGAACAGTTTTTGCCCAACTTTTTTCACTTGAATTCATAAGCGGCCATTTTATATACCACCTGCCGCGGTCGTTCCCCGTGCAGAAAAACTCCCCCTGCAACAAAAGAGATTCCCGAAGTTATTCTTACTTATAATTACGGCTCACAAAACATTTCGGGCAGAAAGCACGTTTTTGTAGGCTCACAAAAAGTGTCCCTTTAATACTTTATGGATGTTAGCTATGAGGTTGTGTGTACCTGAGTTTTTGTGTGCACAAAAAAATGTAAACAATTCTCGTAGGGATGAGGGGATCGATTTGCAGTGTAGCTAAGGTGTTTTTATGTGATTCTTGTAAATTATGGAATGAGAATGGACGGTGTCGCCGGGGGGTTGCTCGGAATGAATTGTGATTGTGACTGACACAGTTCTTGAGCGAAGGTCACGATGGCGTGGGATAATCGTGGCTCAACTGTAGCCGGATTGTTGTTTGTAACATAGAATAGAACCTTGCCTATGAATAAAGCAACGTTGAGCTTTCGTCGGACCAATCCTCTTTATTTTGTTTTTTTGTTGAAATGTAGTAATTTCTTGCAGCTTCAGATTTATGAGGATTGCTATGAAATTGTTTTATAGGTCTTCATTTAAACTCAACGTATTAAATTAAACTTTTATGACGTTAACTACCGTTAGGAATAATAATTCGTCCATCATAAATGATAATAATGATGTATAAAGAACCGGGGGATTGAATTTTAATGAATCTGTTTTATTATTCAAATGAACAGTAACTTCTCTAACATGAATCGAACTAGGGCATGTAGCATGTAGCGACTTAGTTATAAAATAGAAAATGCTGTGAGGAAATTATGGGGCTATCGCTGTTTAACCATGTTTTTGCTTAGCCAATCACTAACTTCTATTTTCTATTACGTCCGTTCATTTCATTCTGTCAAATGCACATTTTTATTTATGATTCGCTCTTTGTATGTGCTTTCGAACCGGTTAATTTGGCATAAACATCAGTCCGCTTCATCACATAATTAGGTACGTGAGTAAATATGACAAGCTCTAAATGTGTATCAACTGAATCATGTTTCGAGGAAACACGTTAGAATTTTAAAATAACTAAGCCAACGCTTATCTCGAAGTGAATTCCAGCGGAGTATTAATCAGAATTAATGTCAAAATAATAAGTGTAGTAACTTTTATTTAATGTTGTGGAACACGCTGGAGCGACGTATTTATTGTTTGATCTATACTTAACGACGGTTTAACCGCTCTCCGTGGGAGCTACTAATAATAACCGGTCGTTGTGTTGTTGTGGCAGGCCGCTAGGAGGCAGGCGGTAGGCGGTATTGTGTCGGATTCCTTGTTGAAGCCTAGAATTATAATTTGACGAGCGCGGTTTTGATGATCAATTTCGCACAGTGGTTAAAATATTGACGCATTGGCCCAAATCACTGTTATTTGGGGAATTTCCATTTATCTGTTTTATAGAAGAGAAAACCTTACTATGGAATAGTATTCAGTATGTACATGGTGTAATCTTATATCTCCTCAATTATTTTTGCAAATTCATCACCATTCACAACTGGTGGACTTTTTATTTAGTATCTTGATTGAGTTTCTAAGTTTGAAAGCAGTTTAATGAAACGGGCCACAATACTATTACGTTGTGAAATCTATTTGCAGCAAACCATTCGTTAGGAAGAAAAGAGACTGCATTATTGAACATTGTTGCCACAAGGTGCAGCGATAGCGACGTACAACGCAAAACAGCTGTCTGGAGCTACTAAAAGCGCTGAGTTTACAGCTGTTCCCATAGGTACACGGCCTTAAACCAATAAAATCTTCCATTCAAGTCAAGATTGAACAAATGAAGACTTCTTAAAACTTCGGCAATCAAGTAAGGCATCACAGACAGTTGTCAAAGAAGTTGTAAGCGGATATAAATCTGAGTAAGTTCGGCGCTGCCCGCGCTGCTCCGGCCAAGTTAACAAACTCTGCGAAAGAAACGCCAAAGTTTTAATGCTCTTTCTCCTCTTATTCTAATAATAGGGACGCAAACTTTGTCCTTTGCAGTTCTTTGTTAGGTAAAACACTCGCCGGCTCGCTTACTTCCACGGTATCAGTTAGCAGAAAAACTCCTGATTAATTGCCTTTTTGATTGGTTGCTTGTTATGGAAAAAGATGAAGAGGGAAAGTTTGATGGCAGAACGGTTTACTTCTAGGAATCTTTCATTTGGAAGGTTACTAACTATAGTCAGAACAGAAATATTCCCGGATTTGCTGTATTTTTCCTTTTGGATCATATCTATAAAAAGTATGCTATTATTATTTTTATATTCTTACACTTCAATCATTTATGTTATGTTAGTTTTAGCCATTTAAGGCTCCAAGTCCTGAGAGATATCTAATTATCACCACACTCTTGAGGTTTCCACTGTACGGAAGCTGAAATTCCCCTCTTTTAACTTACTAGTTAAAAGAGGGGACTTTCAGCTTCCGTTCCGACTTTCTGATTTAGTGTAATATAAGTATTTAAACCTATCTGTTAATAATTCAGGCCTACTTGATAGTTGGTATGATTAATATTTAAATAGAAATGGAAAACAGTAAAGAAAAAAGTCACTGTAACAAAACAACACAGATAATCGAAGTAACGAGAATGTTCGCGACGTCTCAAATGTAATCTTTCACAAACAATCAGACTCGGCTTCTGATTTCAAATTGCTCGGAATTCAAATGTTTGCGTAGAAACATGACCCTAATGAACTCTTACGTTCCATTACAAGTGATAGTTGCGGCGCGAGTCGACTGCAAGTCAACGGATCGGGTGACCGACTTCGGTGAATAAGCGAGATAAGCCTCGTGTTTTGACGCACCCCGCGACCCCTGCACTTATTACGAATTTCGACATTTGATCTAGCCACATCTGGCACACTGTGCGACACTTGTTTTTGTATAAGTGTAAATATTTCCATGCGGACTTGGTGTTTAAATGATATACTTACTGTAGAAAACAACATTGTAATATTAAAATAACAAATAGCAGTATATTTTGACATTGGTATGTCCGGTAGAGCAAAACCGGCCGCGAAAAACAGGTAATAGTCTTTCTAGTTCTTGTTGTTTAAATAAATAAATCAATGGTTTTTAATTACGCCGTGTGTCACCGTGCGACAAATTTAAAAAAAAAACTAATTCAATGTTTTATCAAAATGACAGGATGTTGCCGTTAAAACGTTATATTAACGGTGTAGCGATTGATCGCTTCCAATATTTGATTTGTCCTTTTATCGTTTCCCGGTAACGTTTCCGATATAATTTGCATCAACTTTCGCTAATTTGAATATTAATGGCGCCATAAATCTGTGTGTGACGTGTTCGCTAATGAGACCACGACCACTCCCTGCTCCTCGGCGGCAGTCGGCCGCAGTCGGGTCACTCGCCGGACTCGCCCGACCAGCTGATTAATCGCCCCTTACAATCCTGCTCCTTGCACAGGTGCCATTATTTATTGCCGCTATTCATTGGCTATTATTAAAGACCGTATGCAACCATAACTTTTATGACTCACCGCCGTGACAGCCATTATAAACAACTTCTTTTTAAAAGTCCCTCCGCGATACAAAACTGCCAGTCACAAAAAAGGGTCCGCCTTCTCAAACTTTCCAAGGAATGACAAACAGAAAGGAACAAAAGACATCCTTATTCGTGTGTTTGTGTAGTATTCAAGCAAATATTGATTAAGGATTTACTATTTTGCGTGATGTTCGACTTAACACTATCCAATGCCGGTGTTAAAAAGAAAGATGTCATGACTGTATAAATTCCGTATCGCATGCAGAACAGTTTAGCAGTGGTCCGCTAAGTTGTTCCCTCGTAAATTTAACTGCAACGTTATTTCTTTAACTTTCTTCAACTGTTTAAAATCTAGATCTCCGTAATAATAATTCACAAAGAAAACTAAACGGTTTGCAATGACTCGAATGCAACTTTCGTTTTCGTCACAAAAGTAAGCCGCTTTAGCCGTTTTTAAATAGTTTTGAATGTTCAATTAGCATACAGTTATATACTAATTGGTGCTCGCGCGGCGCGTCACGAAACCATGATTGTGCAATTTGATCAAGCTAGGCTTTGTTCCGTTGCATCGTAGAAAGCGAGTGAGTAACACATGCTTTCTATAATATTATACCATCAATCTCCGGTAGAAGCGGTACAATGGTCCATCTATCATATTCAATTGCTGTCGGCGGGGCCCGTTGACAGTCCCATACATTCTGCTCCTCGCGTGTCCGACTAATAAGGATGAATTTATTTGTAGCCGACCTCAAAGTGAAACAAGGGATTACATGCACTTCGCTACGTGTGCCGCATGCGAGCTACTCATAAGATCTAGTCACTTGTTGACTTTCCTTATATGGGCATGGTAGGAACTGTGCATTTGCTCGTTTTGGAATCGTCGACTTTTAATCCGAGTCTCGGAGCACATCTGTCGCGAATTAAACTTTCATGAGCTGACTCGGGGTGGTCGGATCAGCAACTTGGAATGCTATTAAGATTTCCGTTTAGGACAGTTCTTAAAACTAATTCTGTTTGCTTAGGCTAACAAAAAATGCTTTGTTGAAATTAATTTGCCTAAGCATTCAGAAAATTGAATGTCTAATGAGGGCAAATAGCTTTTAATACTTTTATGTCCCTCGCGTGACGCATCTACTTTCTTTGTGTAAAATTTTGTGTGAACGCGATTGTAATTACTTTCCTAATAATGTAATAATTACACAATGCTACGTGCCGAAATGTCCAAGGTTATATTTAATATTAATCAGATGTTTACGTTTTGTCGAATGATGCCTTTATTCTCCTTTTTAAAGTAAAATTGATATTCCACATTTCAGGTTAGGTTAAATTCTATATGAACTTGCAAAGAAGTACTTAGTAGGTACTTGAAGGTTTCACTTCGAGTTACATAGTAGGATAACATCATTTTATTAACACAGAGGGCATTTATTCCATGATAACTAGATAACCGCCATACATCACGCCGATAACCCCTGATAACGTTATCTGTGGGATTGGCAAAGTACAAGAATGTGCTTATTTATTAACACGAAATGAGCAGATGCCTTAGATATCTGTATGATAGCTTATCATGATAAACAAGACGTGCTTTGATAGGCATTTCGTCGCTCTTTTGCGAATGGAAATGATTTTTTTATCTGTGGCTTGAGGATAGAAATAAAATAAAACTTGATTATTGAAGATTGCAATTTTTAAAAACATTGTGAAATTTTCAAATACGAATTGTGATTGTATTGTAAATAATAACTTATTTTTAGTTAAATAACGGGTGTGCTTGTTACGCTTATCGCGGGTGAGAGGTTATCCGGCAGGAGACTTGAAATAATTACTTGTACACATGTATAAGTAAGTGTTTACCTATTAACGGCTAGCTAGTAATAATTTATCCTTGAAAGGTTACTATTGATTTACGTTTTACTGCTGAATAAACAATAGGCTATTCAAGCAGCATATTAATATTAATAGCGTAATATTGATTCTGATCTTGTGGTTAGTAGATAATGGCAGGTTTTGTAAGTAACTCATTGTTTTTAATTACATATGCTCTTGGATTATACTTTTAACCATTCTCATACCTTTCATTCAACTTCTTCAAGTGAATTTTACCTACGTTACATATCAAAAATAACTTCAATCAATGGCTTTTTTGACCGGTTGCCAAAATAGAAGGAGGTTTTCAATTCGTCAGAATCTTTATAATACAGTTAATTCTTTACCTGATTACTCTAATATAGGTAAACTTCTCACATGGTCTGATGACCCATGAGCTAGACCTAGACCTGATGGTCTAGGCGATAGTATAGATGAGGGGATCATGTAGAAAGTGAGGAAACTCTTCAAATTGCATAAAATGCACTCTCGAAGCCATTCAGATATTATTTATTACACAAAACAAAAAAATACAGAACAAAAACGTTAAACGTTGAAGTCTGTTTTAGTTTTGTTACATTTTTCATTGTAAACCTAACCTTTATGTAGAAAGGTTTTTATATCTGGAATGCACACAAAACGGTTGTTTTGTTCACAACAAAATGGTTGAGTGGAACGATGGCAGGCTTTAGAAACTACAACGGTATTGGTTAACTCGGCTGCCTACGAAATACGGTTTTATTTTGTTTTACAAATTCTGAAATACTGGTATCGATGGAAATGAAACTTTCCAAATTCGCTTCCTGAAAATCCTACAGTACACTCACTACTGGTATCAGATTCCTCTGTTGAAGGAAGTGTTGAAATTAAATGCAGTTAAAAATTCTTCAGTTTATTCATTATAAAGTATACAGTGTGTTTGGGAACCGGTGTCCGACCCGTTAAGGTGAAGTAATATGATCTATTTTATGAATAAATCCACCATAATTAAGCACTTTGCCCCAGTTGTTTTAAAATGGCCGACATTTTAATTTTTTTTCTCGGGAGTACGGGTGGGTTATTTTAGTTTGCAATATCTGCCGATTTAGAGGTCCTACAGTCACAAAAGTGGTATCGTTGGACAGCTACAAAAGTAGGCAATAAGCTGACAAAAAAACATTTTTTCATAACTCCCTTAAATACCTCAAAAAAATGTTTGAACTTGAAAATTGTGATAGAATTTGTTAGTTTTTTTTACATTTTTTTTTTTTTCAGAAAAACTAAACTGTCAACATACATTTATTTTTAACTTTTTGGATACCCAAAGACATCACCTAAACACTGAAGCAAAAATCAAAGTTCCAAGTAAAATAGTTTAGAAGTTGTGACAAATTGAATATCACCCTGTCATCAGAGACCCTTTGAAACGCAGGTAAAATTTACCTGAAATAAATTTTAAAAAAATAATTAAAAGTGCTTAATTATGGTGGATTTATTCATAAAATAGATCATATTACTTCACCTTAACGGGTCGGACACCGGTTCCCAAACACACTGTATATTGCAATTTTAGGACTAATGAATCGTTAAGTTTAATTTAGTTCTTTGAGTACGCCCGTCACACTCTCAAATAAAACAAATTACATACTGAATATCACATTCTGACTCCGACATAAAAACATGGTTTTTCCTATTTTAGTAAAATAATTAACAAGTTCAGAGCTCCGAGTTTAAAGTTAACTCAGATTTAAGTCCAGCTTAAATAAATCGTGACCAGCGTGTGTTAAACTGTAACAATGAAGAAGAGTTGTGAATCAATCTATCGTCACGTTTCCAGCGAGTTTTTATTAACAAAACAAATAATGGCCGCCTTCCTTCAGCAACAAGTCTGAACACTTAGCACGCCTTGATAATAGATTTGTTTGTTTTTCTCGTTAGGAAAAATGTGTTATGCTTCTACGTAAGAACTGTTTTTAATCTCACGCATTCATAATTACGTAAACTATACCAAAAATATTTTAGGAACGTGTTATCTTTAGATGTTTATTTGGTATTTTTTCCTGTTTCGGACAGGAAATAAATGTAAAAATAGTTCTTATCATCGATGACCTCTATTTGACATTGATGAAGAGTGTAACCTTCTGTTACATTTGTTTCTTCTTCTTTTTGACTCATTGGAGTTATTTATTGCGCTGCCATTTTAAAAACTAAGTTCTTACAAATCTTATTTTTTCACAGGTACGGAGAAATCGTTGCTTCAAAAGCTGTCTACATCAACACAAGGTATTTTAGTATTCTTTGTGTTTGTTTGTGTTTGAGTTTTATCATCTTATAAACATACCTACTAATATATTCAAAATGTTTAAGACTGTTCAATTTCATCATTAATTTCACCACCTATTCCGCTAGTAAATCGACGGTACAGTGTCAAAATCTTATGACCAACTTTTTTGCATTTTTGCATCAGATACTTACCCTTAAATTTAAAAAACCCAGTGAAATTAAATTTAACAGTGTGTAAATAATTAAGTGAACTGAAATTAAAAGAGTCTCTACAATCAAGCTGGACTTAAAGGGCAATCACACAAAGTCGTGAAAAAAAAGGAAAAAAGTTGTTTTGCATCCGTTCTAATTGAGAACTAAAACGGTGTTCTTCACCTGCTTTTTGTGTGTTTTCAGATATTATTTATTGACACTACACCGCTATGTTAAAACAGTGTAAATTAACCGAAGGTATACAGCAGTGATATGTCCTATCTTATCAGGCGTAGTGTTAGCACATAGTTATTCATGCAGTATCAGTGTTTATCACTTTCCTTTAGCACATAGCCTACCTGACTACTTGCACACGAGCTGTATAAATTGGCTTTCTACAGCCTCTTTGCTGACCTTTTATACCACTAGTTACACAATGTGCTAGATGACTGAACTGAATCTGTGACCAGAAAAAGTAACAGAAAGATTGGATGCCATAGACACTGAAAGTTAAGCAGCTCTTGAAAAAGGCACTGTAATCACACGATCAATTACCCGATTATTTCGATATCGTGACACCTATTTTGTGTTCGTGCCGTAAAAAAACTGCACTTGATTAAATAATTTTAACGTTTGTGTCCTACAACCGTTACTTAGCCGGTATCGAATGGTGCCCTCACATGTCCGCAGTGCCACAGTATAAACCATACAGAAGGTTATCTAAGGCCGCCTGCCCTTTAATTTAAATTTAATTTCAATTAATTATTTTTATATTTTGAAAATACTAATTTTATCATTATAATTAATTTTTTCTTATTAAAAATTATTTTTTGAGTTATTAGCCTAGAGTGCACACAGACACGCGGCACAGCCCGTCCGTACTGCCACCTCCCTATTTTATGCTAGCGTGTGCGTGAAATCGCGAGTGCGTGAAATAGCGACACGGCGCGCGACGCGCACGCACACATTCAAACCGAGAGTAGCACGTTTGTATGTAGATGTTCTACTGTATGGTTTATTGTGGCAGTGCTCTCGGACGTTCGCTAATGAGGTTGGCTACGCGAGCCATATGAGAGCGCATGAGCGGCGCCAGTAGGTAGGGAGTCGAAGCGGTCGCCGTAACCGAACCCGGTATGGAAGATTATTATTATTATTATACTTAGACGGTGCAGGCACGGTGCAGGTTTATTAAGGGTCTATTATCTGCAATAACCGGGCATCGCGAATCGCAGGCCCAGTGGCTGCAGCGCTGGCACGCGCTAATTTCCCTCGGGCGAGCGTTCAGCGCGGTCGATCGCTGCCCTGATTACGCCGGTTTGTTGTTATCAGCGCTGACTGCGCTGCTTTTGATTTTTTTTACTTTCACGGCTTTGGAACTAGTTTGGCTAACTTTTTGATGCCTCGCGTCACTGGTTAGTGCGAGCTTGTTGTGAAACGGATTCAGGAAATTATTCAAGTAAAAGGTCATTCATTGTTTTCTAGTAAACCAGTTTTCAAGTTTATATTGGCAATTTAACACTTAATTTAATTTTATTACATGTATGCGTCGTCTCTAAAATGTTAACAAATCACCCCCGCGTCGATTATCAATACTACGGCTGCAGTATTTTTATTATTCTAAATCGATTAGAATAAAAAAAAAAGTGTTGACAATATGTTTCGATCTTGATCTCAATTATTCAAAACAGGTTTGGGATGTAGAGAATAGCGATTAAAAAGCTAGCTAGGTATAATGGCGGTAGCATGAGGGTTGCCACTTTTTTTTCGAAAAACAAAAATTTAAAAAGTAAGTACATTCTGCAAAACATTGATTTTTGACAAGTTCTTCTTCAAAAGTATTTATTTTTTCGTGTAGCCTTATCCAATATTCTTAAGGAAATCGATTCCAGTTATGTTTTATTTATTTTGTTTATTGTATTGGCACCGAGAGTATTTTCGCATCACTTATACTTGGGGGTCAAGAATAGACTACAATACTTCAAAACTCTTATCCGTCAACCCTAAACGACACAAATTGCAAAATTGATCCGTTTCTATAATAAATCAGCTCAAGACCAAAATAGACATTGACGTCAACCGGTGTTTACGACTTATACGGAAAATCAATAGCGTTAAGTACGCGAGCGAAACGAAACGAGTTATCGGTTATGTAACCCGTGCTCCTTATTTGAGCTATTATTGTGCTAATTTTATTTACTATTTACTCATTTAATGAGTTAGATAAATGTTTGGTTATCATTATAAATTCGAGATAAATAATGAATCAACTCTTAATCATCAATTCATTAGCGAGATAATTCTTGATTAAATAACATACCTAAATAATAATAAAAGTGTAAGTTAGTCTTTACTTAAAGTTATAACTCGAATAACGCATGTAATCAAGGTTAACTTGTTGCTTATATAAAACTTCACGTAGTTACTGGCGGTACATAAATGTGTATGAAGGTAGGCAGGCACAATAAGATTTCTACGTTTGATATTGGACTTTATAATTTCGAGCAGTTTTCGTAAACACAGTCTGCATTTCTCAAAACAAATGCTATAATTCTGCGCAATAAATCGTTTAGTGTCCGTTTTGAACCTTTCAGACAAAAACTGCTGTTGTGTTCGTCATCCACTGAATGTGTATGAATTGGGCACACAGCCAAAACGCTTGCCAGGATATATTTTGCTGGATTTCTCCTTATTCTGTCATGTTATCTTTACACATACTCGTAGCTCGAAGAACTAATGGCTGTCAGGGCAGAAATATATGGAATGAGGAACATTTGATTGCATACGCAAGGTGGACGGATGACTTGACATATATAGCAAGAATTTGGACAATGTAGACCATCTACAACCAACAATCTCGTTAATATATGAGCGAAGCTTATGTCCAGCAGCAGGTGGCTTCTGACTACGAACGACATCTCCGGATATGTAACTCTTTGTCATCTAACCTCCTTCATATAATCCAAACTCAGCTTGTTTTATGTATGTCCGAGATCAATATACATACGTACTTAAATGGTAAGATTAAACATTGCAAAACTATGACCATTAGCACTTATATGTCTTTATTAAACGTTATAAGAATATCAATGACAATGTGGAATGAATGTGGAAATTTCAAACGATTTACATTAATTAGTCAACATAACCTTGTGTTATATTGTGGAATGATTTCTTAGCATACATTCTGTAGTAGAGCGTTATCTCGCAAATTTAGAGTGATTACTACAGAAAGACTTTGTTATTTCCATGGAGATATGAATCTTGTAATTGAAAATCACGTGGTTGATATAATTAACTAAAGATAATGTGGTGATGATAACACGCCTACATACGTGGAGAGCTGATAATGCCGAAAATCAATCATTAAACTTATCACAACGTACTTTATATGGCTCTATAAATGCCCTATTCCAAATGTTGTGTTTCTTGGCAAGAACGTAAGGTTTTGCCCTTGTTGAGTTCTGTAATCTATATGTGAGTTAGCTGTGTTATTTTTCACAAATGCTCATCTCACAATAGTCTTGCCACCGACATGAAGTTTTCAGTAGTTTCAGGTCAAACTTGCTCAAATGCTTACTGTAAATGAAAAAGCTTTAAGAAGTTTTAAAACATTTTTACGAGTGTCCAAAGGTATTGATGATAATCACAATATGTTCGGTTCAAGTTCCGTGCTAACAACTGGGCTAGATTGTTAATGCCTGTCCAAATTACTATTACAGAACGATTGATAGTTGACCTTGAACACTATAGATAAGATCTATAGTTCTGGACACTGTTATTAGTAAACATAGTATTTTCATTCCTATCGATACTAGACTATCGTGTGGCATCACTAGCCCATTACTAATTTGGAATTCCATTGTTTATTTTATGTTAATGCGAAATACTTAATAATTCTTCCCAAACCGCACAAAGTATACTAACTTACCTACTACCTACTCGTATTACTTGTTTCTCGTTTATATTTGTCATCAAAACAAGACAATTAAAACGAGCCGTATTATAATGTATGCATAGACTAAATTGCAAAGTAATAAATGGCTCATTATAAATAAACTTTCCATTTACATATTCAACGAGGACAGACCTAGAACAACGTCCACTTGAGGAAACTACGCTAATATGAGAACTCGACAGATGGCGTTGGTAACCTGTTATTTAGACTTCACCATTGTCAACTAAAAGGACAGTAAATGGCACTCACAGTCAAACGTTTAGTTGAATACGTGTAGTTAGGGGTTTTGAGAACGGTGACATTAGAAATTGTTCATGATCGTGTACTTAATTATAATCATCAGGGTTTTAACAAAAACGGCCTTTATACGTCCTACTGCTGGGCGCAGGCCTCACCTCAACTATGAGGAGGATTGAGCCATACTCCAACACGCGGGCTCAGTGCGGATTGTTGGAGAGGTGTTAGGTTAGTGATTTCAGATTTTATCAAGCCGCCCTAAGGCCTCCGACTAGGCTTAACGACGTCAGCCGGGATCAACTGTTTAACGTGCATTCCAAAGCACTGAGATGCCCGAAATACACATCACTAAATTTTGGTCGGGGCGGTCACCCACCCCTGTTCCGACCCGGCGTGCGTTGCTTTACAACAGCGATCGTGGCCGATCACTGTCACAAATGCGCTACGGGCACCTCATCAGGGTTTTATTGCATGTAAATAAATAGTATCAATATTGCATCATAAGAATCAATCTATAAAATTTCCATTACCCATTAAGGCTAATTAACTCATGGCTATTACAAGCATCATCCATTAGATACAAGCGGTCGCTTTATCATTAAATGAACACAAATGTTGTAATTTACTCGAGACTGGAATCTGAAATAGCAAGAAACTTGCTTGCTCCAAAGCGAGCGCTCTATTCTACATAGTAAAAACAATAAATAACATTTCATAACAATTGCTTACAAATATACTTTCGATATTACTCAACAATTGATAGGAGATCGAATCAGAAATTGGGAAATCTGTAAAAGAACTAAAGTCGCTAAAGTAGCCCAATTATTCAGTAGAAAAACTGCTGTTTAATTAATATACACCCGCGGATTTCAACAAGTAAGTATATGATGTAGACATGACACACCTACTTATGTGTCCGTGTAACTGCGTGTATCCCAAATTATATCAAGATCCATTTGATATAATTTGGGATACACGCAGTTACACGGATTCTGGATGGGCACAGGAATTATACTGCTCAGGAATCAAACCTAGTCCGCTATCTGTATTTCAGTATGTAGGATCACTACCAACTCAGCCAACGACTCGGTAAAAGTTATTTCCGTTTTGTAAGGAAAGTTTGAGAATAAAAGCCTTTTGATGGCAACGTGGGTCGCCCACCCGCAACGTGCACGTTTGAAAAACCTGATGTTCTTTTCTCGTCCATATTATATCAGAACTCAATACAAGGATAAATTTGACAGATTTTGTGACCTTTTATAGTATTCCCAAGAATCTGATAACGAAAGCAGGATTTCATTTTCTGCGCTAGCAAGCCGGCTACTGCCGGCCATTCCGGAAATCTACAGGGGAAGCCCATGTTCAGCCGTGGGCGTCTAATGGCTTCAGATGATGTTGATAAAAGCGCTATTAAAGATTAACCGATAAAACATGAACGGCTGCATGCACAGCGTTGCACAAAGAACTATGCAAATGAACCCGATCACCTACGTGCGACCGGCGCGCGCGCACCATCTCGCGTTATCTTGGTCAAGGCGCCGGCCGTGGCCGCCCGCCAAACGTGCACGTCTTAATGCTGACCATTTATCATATTTTTTATTAAAAACAATGAGATATTCTCCACGCTCTCTTCCTCTCGTGACATTAACGTCTTGATCCCAATATATTACACGTCTCGGCACTCGCGGGACGACACGTACTGGTTACATGTGATGTTGAAGAAAAATTTCATATTCAAGGTTTTGAATTTATTTCCGCTGCATATCAAATTGCGTGACCGTACATAATTTAAAGTGGACTAAATTGTTAAATAACCACTGGCAACGGATATTGCGTGATACATAGAGTTAAAATAGTGATGTTTAATTTAAACAGAAGAAATTAATAAAAAAGAATTATGTCCTTCCTGAATTTTAGAATCTCTCCTGAAAGATATTGTTGGTTGATTATTTTGAAGATGAACCTTCGCCTTCCTTCACTTCCTGTATATGCGTGTCAATGAAACGTTTGATAGCAACGTCTAAATGCAATTTCAAATGGTAGCGTTCGTTGTTGCTTACCATGTAACAGAAATACAAACTTTCGTCTTGCTGCAACAGCCTCTAATTTGTCGCGAAAGCCATAATATAACAAATGTCATGTTAAAAATTGCTCTGAACGTAATAATCAAATCAAATGAATGCGACAATTCTTTGGCTTCGGGCCAGTAGTCCGACCTCGGCTTCCAAGGGCATTTTACATGCACCTTCTTAATCAAAACATTATGTGTTTACCTAAGTAAATGGCATAGGTTAAAAAGATTAATCAAATCATATAAAACCTGTCCTATCATTGTGTTAATCACGACCGACGATCACGCCACTTTGATAACAATATATCGACAGTTGACACGTATGTATACACGAACTCATGTAGGTATATTCTCTGATTCTTGTTTAAACGGAAATAACTTCTTACGTGATATTTTTAGTACGAGCATGTTGAGTAGTCATGACATTGAACTTACTTCCATTCAATGTTTCAATTTAAACAAAAGTATTGCGTATAGTTACACCATTTTACAAGCTATGGCATAAAACTAAATTGATAACTTTATCTATACATAATATATCGTTTACAAACAAGTTTCTTTTAGATTACATGCTAATGTTAATGAATGATATTATGCTCAAATGGATGGATATGAATAAAACATTTTTATGTAACAGTTACGAAAGCAATTATAAAATATAATTAAGTTCTAATTAGTATGTTACATTTCCGCCAGTGAATTCGTTTGTAACTCTGTTTATTTGTTATACTGGGTACGAATTACGGTTTCTAGTTAGTATTTTGTTTGAAATACTTTTGAAAGGTTTGATTTGTGTTTCATATTATTTTGATAACGTTGCATACAAACATTGAATTTACTTACTTAATTGGATATCTTTTTTGTTTGAATCATTCAAAGTAAAAGAGTGACATGTATGTCTATTAATGAGAATAAACTTCTTTAAACTGAAGATAACAGGCAGAAAAGATACGTAGGAGATAGAGCAATGCAGAAGCAAAATAGAATATAATGTATCAGCAAAAACGAAACGAAACTTCGTTTGGAGTTACACTTCTATATTTAAAATAAATGAAACAAAAACAAATAAAACAGGTCTTCAGCCTAACAATAGATCTGGAGATGTGCCAAGCCACGCCGACGGACAATAAACCAATAACCGCATTCTAAGTGTTTGCATGTACTAAACATTGATCGCTTCCCGCCTCCTAACGACGCTGTATCGACCTTTGATAAACATTAAAACCTAGTACTACCACGATAAATTATCTTTAGACAGTCTATATTTTAAGCACACGAAATATTTGGATAATAATTTTTCACTCAACTTGACCATTGACTCGACATAATCGAATTTGGCGATCTAAATTTCAATAAAACAATAGAAAACATAAGTTTTCCAATGATATATTCATATACATATAAACAACGAATTTGCATGTATTTTGTGAATCATACATAATCATAACAAAATTTTATAAATGTGAAGGTAAATGACAAGTTCCAAAATGGTTAGCTCTAAATAAAACTTTACTTAGACAAAGCAATTACATCGTTGTTAGAAACAGGCCAACAAGAACTCCCGATCGCAAATCATAAGGCTAAACGTTATTTGAAGAAGTTAAAGCAATTTAAGTAAGTTCGTAAATATTAACAATTACTGAAGTTCCCAGGAACCAATTAAAGTTCGATCGCGTAAAGCACGCTCCCCTATATGCCAACACTCCTCGTTCTACCCTGGCAGCTTTTAATGAGTTTCCAGCTTAATTTACAGTTATTGTTTCACCCTCGTGGCCGTGGATTTCGGACTTGTTATGCCGGGTGGATACCGAATACAGATTGTTACAAGTTTAAACGGACACGTTTCTGTTATGGTTCATATTGCGGTCTTCAGTTTCTAGTTTGAATAGTTGTTTGTGTAAATAATTTAATTTTCTTCATCTAACTGTAAAATTGGTATATTACCAATTCGAGTTGTATGTACACAAAATTACTGGGATACTCAAGTTTCCTAGAGCTAGCAATCAATCAGGCTATGCTCTATTATTGATAGTTTTGATTTAACTAAGTTGACATATGGATTAGTTAGACGCTTACTTAAATTCTCCAAGTGCTTTTTCTGTTCCTTGCTTGTTCTAGACACATTGTACCTTTCTCCTCAAATGATGTTTGCTAATAAATAATAACCACCTATTTTTCATGCAACACAGTTGGAACCTCTACCAGTTAATTATCAATTCCCGAACTTGGAGTTCTGAATTCCCAACCAACTCAATTACCTACCTAACTTTGATGAGAACTTCAATTTCAGTAACTTATTCATCAATCTGTAAGCTTGAATACGCCTTAATGGCATATGTTGTTTTTGTTGTTTCCATGTTAACTTTATGAAGATGCTGTTGTCATGCCCGCAATTATGATATGTAATTATGCCAAATAACTAATAAAAGTTTAGTTTATCCGTCCACCCGCTAGGTGTACGGATAACCCTATAAATATCGCAGGGTTTCGGTGAATGCAGGCCGCCTACAACCGGCCGTTCTGAAAATCTATGGGGGAGGCCTATGTTCAGCAGTGGACGTCGTATGGCTGCTGATGACGATGTTATTGACGGAGAAAAACATATCTACAATTGTGTCACACTCTTATACACATACTTGGTAGATGAAAACCAGAGATAAGTACATATAATCAAATAAATAATGAAAACAGTAAAGGGTCACTCCCATATTCCTCACAATGGATTACATTCAATTAAAAACACTTCACTTGAATATGATTTCATGTCTCACCAAGTCAATTTTCAAACAACGCAAAATCTTATTTCCATTCGCGGTTTGAACCCCACCCTCATGTCGAATTGGTACAAAAATAAGAATTGGAGCTATTGCAAGAATTCTTGAACTAACACTCAAGTTCTTAATAGCCAGTTATATTTTTAACGCTCCATTACTCTTTTTATTCGTACCTGAGACTTGGAGAAGTTGGAATGTTTTTGTAACCCCACATTTCATAAGCCGAAACTGAAACTTCTCGGCAGCTACTTCTTAACTCCTTGCGGAAACTCCATTGTTCCCTACTCCCATTGTGCAAAACTCGACGGGCAATCGAATTGTTATATTTACGTACGGAAACTCTTTAACTGTTTGTTACAAAACATGCTTTGCGTCATGTACATTTCTTTTTCTATTTTTATTAGGTTAAGTAACCATGCTTTGTTACTCTTCGAGGAAACTCTGGATTTCTGTTTTTAGCAATTACTTCCACGTCAAAAGTTTATTTTTGAATCCAATTAGGAAATGTGACCAAGTTATGGCTGGTGTCGTTATTTTAGAAACAGTATTATTGTTCTAATTGACTTTGTGTTTCCTGTTTCTTATTTCGAAATAGAGGCTTATCTTGAAAGATTGAATAGGAAATTCACTTTCGTCAAGGAAGTAATTAGGGTATCATATTAGCGTAGTTTGCTTACTGTGACAAACTTGTAGATAATCTGCTTTCAGCCGTTTTGAAGGAGCCGAGTTAGCGCTCACAAGTTTGCAACTCAACTACTTTGGAAAGTATCCGACTTCGGACAACTTTCCACGAGGATCCACATCTTTCCATTTAGTAAAAACTTCTTTAATTCTAACTTTGTTTACTATTAAACGTTCGGGCCTAACTTTTTCTTGAAAAAATAATCAGTCGGCGATAAAACATCGAAATAGTTATTCGATTGCTTCATCTTGGGGAACAATTCCTCTTTCAGAATTTTCTGATTAATTAATTGAATGAATAACGAACGGATCAAACTTTTTCGGTTAACCCCAAGTGTCAATAAAAGTTTATCAGTTTTGAAAGATTCCGAAATAATCGGATAGAGCCTAGGGGCGTAAAGTTTGTCAATTTCACCCCTGCTGCGAGTTTGAGCCGTTTCAAAGGGGTGAGAGGTGGGTTAGGTCCGGGGAGGGGCTCTCCCTCCTCTTTGGTGTTCGTGAATACCGCTTAAAGTTCTCGACGTAATTGCTGTCTGGCTGCGAATAAACTTTGTATTACATTACCCGAGTTAATTTATAGTGTCTTCTTATTCATTGCGTTAAGTCAGTTTTGTTTTCCAAACGACCTGAGTTCTCTGAAACTTTTGTACTATCAAAATGTAGCAAAAGTTTACTTTTATAACTGCTAACCATCTCGGACGTTGTTAACTTTACTTCACGTTTGTACGCATTAGTTCGAGAAGTTTGTGACATTAATTTAAAAGTTTGTGGTTCCATTTCGCACACCGTAATTTGTAATTAGTTCTTACTTCTAATGCTTACTAAATATTCTATGAAAAAAGAGTTGCAACCCTTGGAGTCTTCTCCAAGATTATAGGAAGAATTTGAAGTCTTCTCCAAGATAATTGGAAGAATATCAAACAAACATTGCACAACAATAGAGATTGCAGTTTTGTACTGTTTAGTGACTAATCGATCCTCGTGATAGTCAGTTTAAATGACTTTATTAATGCGGGACGAAGACGAAACGCGGCCAATTGTGCCTCGTTTACTCACAGCCGACGAAAGTTCAAAACTATTGGCGTGCTAATTGACTATGAACTTTACTAATAAAGGGGTTAAGTGGCCTGTAGTTTATCAAAAGGCTAACTATAGTCACGTCTAACAACATTGCGTTGCTAGATGTTCCCATTTAAGATCTGAATTATGTCATCGAGATCCGGATGAGATCTTAAAGGATCTTCTATTCATTTCTGAAGATGACGTGATGCCAGTAACATCTCTCGTAGCTGCACAAATCACGAATCAAAATAAAGGTTCTTTTAAAAACAAGGACATGATATTCCAAAGTTTGTCTGTTACAACATTATGTTACTATCTGCTAGTTGATAGCGTAATTAATGAAGTTGATTCTTAATATGCGGGCAGATAAATTGGATGAACCACAGGCGAAGGTTATCTCTGTTATTGCGATGCCCGCTTGTTGTGCCAATGCGCATTCCGTGACAAGCGAAATCCATTTATTATTAGAGCCGCATGATAACGATAAACCAACGAGGTCAGACGAGAACGCGCAAAAAATAGAAACGCTACTTTACTGCGCGTGACTAAAGAGTCAATGCAGGCAAGATGGCGTGTGCGCCCGTCTCTGTCTAACCAGCCACAGCTGTTGGTCTGTCTCTCTCAACCAGATTCGGTTGCCGTTAGTTTTTTTACCAACAGCCTAGGTTTTTTGTCTACTTTTTTGTCATTGAATCTCACGAATTACGTGGTGGCTGCGCTGCGAGAGTTGAATCCTGGTTTGCGAGGGGCTTTTGTTGTCTTTTTTACTGTTCCGATGTTTTGTAGTAATAATAATCGTCTAGTTCGAATAATTGAGCTTATTATTCTTCTTTTCATACTTATTGTTGTTATATATAGTTGCCAAATGTATTCTGTTGAAGCTACACCCGGTCAAAATTAGTATTTAACGGATGGACGTCGACGGAAAACGGAGTCGTTAACCACATTTGCATGCAAGGCTAAACAGCAACCGCCGCGATGCGTGCCCGAAGTGACAAGATAAAAACTCTTTGCATAATGTATGTACATATGTAAGTCCTGTTTGCGTCGGCACAAAGAGTTATGTAACTTGCTCACCTTTTTAGCCTGCCATCGAGATTAAAGCCGAATCCAGACCCTTCCCATTAGTTTGTAGGACGTAAGATACATTAAGTGTACGAACTAATCCTTGGAAACGGGGAGTAAATATAAGAGTGTCCATATTCTGCGCACGTTTCAAAGTTATTTATTGTTTAATTGTAGTAATTAGCTTCATACACGTCGCAGTTCACAATTTGCTAAGAGATAATATACAATCTGACGTATTTCACATGGTATTTAACGTAATTCTTGGCAGTATAAAAAATGCTATGAGATCAACTGTAAATACTTTACTCCGTAACGACTTCAACAAATAATCGTCAAACATGAGCAAACAGACAATCGTGATGTCAAGATTCAGAAACATCACAAACATGTTAAAGGGAGACAAAAAAAAATAGGCGAAGTTTCTGGGACGGGTAAGAACGTTTTAAATTACGAGTTATACAAACACAGTAACAGTAGTGAGTCACGCATGGCGTAGCGTGATAGGCGATGGGTCGCCGCGGAAACATTTGTCACGAAAAACGTTGGCAAAGAAGTTACTCCCACTCGGAATATTTGCCTTTTTACCTCTAGGCCGAATATGGCTCTGTTTACACAACACAGTGTCACGTAGATAACGCCACGAAAGGAACTAGGCTACAAAAGAGCAGCTCAGATTTTAGTGTCCCTTTTAATCTAAGATATTCTAGGGATTCCAGTGTTTTTCAAATCCTCATAATTATATCTCTGTGTATTTATTAGCTCTAAGGTTAATATTTACATTATTTTGTTGTCTCCAAAGTTAGTATTTGATTGGACGAAATTTACTTGTCTTCTTAATCAAGTCTCAACTCTTTTGTCACTACAATGACTATCTAGAAATTTATTAAGGAAGTCAACAATAGAACAGCAATACTAAGAATTCTAGCACGTGTACGTAGGAGGCTAAACTAGCTGGTATCTCATTCTGGCATTACGTAAATTGGCATAACGTGGGTGTTGGAATTGCTGAAAGGGATTTTTTATAAATAAAATGTTTGCCTTTTCTGTTCATTAATTGGTTTTGCCTGTTTTGATATACCTACATACTCAAAATTCCTTTGAAGAACATTATGACTTAAGGTAACTTTTTATAACGTTTACATTCTTTCTGTTTTAAAAAACAGCTACCGTTGCTCTAAAGAATCGCACACTGACCATTCCCGTTGTTTTGATTAGGCATTCATTGCAAATCAGTGCCCTGATTTATGCGGCGGTCAACGAAAAAGGGTGCGCCAACTAATCAATACCCGTCGGGACAGAGGAATGTTGCACAAACAAAAAAACACGTGGTGAACACGAATCGTTCCGCTCCGTTTATCGCTCGCACGCTGTTGCCAGGCGGACGCGTCGACACGTGATGTTTTCCGAACAAACCCACTCCAAGATGGCCGCCAATGCCGCCATTCGCTTTCCCACGTCGCGTACCACCACGATTCATTCTGGTTTCTTTTCTATTGTGCATCGCAGTTGGCAATTGCATTTTTGCGCTGAATTCGCTCGGAAGATTGCATATATTTGATAGCTTTGTTACATTTATATCAAATGATGAAATTTTGAATTTGTGTGTGCTCCGATGTTTAAATGTGGACAAGTTCTTCACTTTTCATATTGCCATAGCCTCCTAGGAGGCGTTAATATACACGTGGCATGGCACGTCGGGTCACAGCCATTAGCTATGACCCAATCAATGTGTGGAGCGGACTACATAAATGTTTTCTTCAAGTGTTAATGAATCATCAACAATGTTCACTTCACCGTTTATAACGCTGGAGAAACCTCATTTCGCATTCTCTCTGCTCATAAAATTAAGTCGAGATTTTTTCTACCCACTCGCTAGTAATAATTTCGCGTACGTCGCATTTTAGTTTTTATTACCTAAGCATTGTTACGGGCCGTAAGCTCGGGGTTATTCACATTGTATTTCTCGCGCGTATGATGTCACGCTCAAAGCTCTTGAAGCATCACATCAAATATTAGACAAACAACTACTAAGTATAGCCACTCTACGCGTAATTAAATATTGGCTGGTGATGTTGGTAATGAGGCCATTGCCTCTGATAGAGCGTAATCATCGCAGTTAGAGGACGATGCCAAGCGGAAATTACGAAAATAGTCCACTATTTCCAGTTGTGGAGGCATTGTTGACCAAATTCGTTACACTTGAACATACTCATAGTACACCCGTCGCTTGGCACTTGACCTTTCGTTTCATCAACTTATCGGACAAACTTGTTGGACTCTGAGGTTAAAAGAACACAACAAAACTCAATCACCAGGAAGAACACTGGCAGCTATTGTATTCGTTTGATTGAATAATGAATTTGTAACACATTTAGATACAATAGCCTGCTCGAATTTCACTTCCACTCGGCCGTTGCATTAAACATGAGATTCTTGGCGAGTTTATTGGTAATTTTTAAACACGACGTTAATGGTGTGGAACGGCGCATGAACATTTTAAGTGTGAAGAATTAGATCTTCTGTAGATGTGTGTCACGGCTGGCGCTGTACGTGGCGGCGTGTGTTCGCTAATACATATTCAAGAGGTGCAGGACTCATAGTCACTCGCCAGTCGCCATTGGCTCGCAAACCCAGCTGAATACTAAGTGAACCCTCCTGCAAGATCTGCATTGAAAGTATCCTCGAATTCTGTTTCCTGTGTGGAATTTCGAATTGCCAACAGGAAATCGAGGTGCTATAAAGTGCCTTTGGAGTTGTTATATTGAATAACTATTTTTACTCATGACGTTATCCAGTGACAGATAACAGCTACCAAAACATTTTTATCGCAAACACGCTAGTAGAAAATGTTTCGCGGCATTTACCCATATCGTGTGTGCATTACATTATATCTGTGGGTTTATCTTGACCCACTTGCTGCAGATAAACGTTATCAATTTGTTATGAGTGTGATGTATTAGCTGTATAAATTAGCTATAGGTTATAGTCTAGTGTCAGCTTAACGTAGACACTTGTTGTCAAGTTCACAAGTGCATTTGCTTCACACATTAAATGTATTCTTAAAATAAGTTCTTAGGAGGTGTCCTAATGTCCTTGTCATCATTAAAACAAAATGTCGACAGGAACAATTCACATAGCACACATGGAATTTTGTCAAGTGAATCCAAAACTGTGTCATGTGTCACTGATATTACCTATAAAGTAGCAATATAATTTCATTAAAAGGCTACATGTTCCTTGCTCAGAAACAAGATAAATGGCACCAGTCGCCTGGTCAAGGTGACCTCCCTTTGCCGAGCAGTCACACCGTGGTAACGGCAACCACCATTCAATGTAAATTCTACGAGACCTTCACCGCACGACACGACTCGCAAATCCGATGGCATAAAATGTGGCTGAACTTAATGTTAGTTCAGTTGTCACTATCTGTTGAATGACATTTCAAAATGCATGTAGGTAATAAAATCGTATTAGTTACTCAAACATGATTTGCTGTTTTCGTTTGATTGTAGGAAAATAATGTAATGAACACATACTCGCTCTCAATTACAAATGCATTACATATACGGACGAGTTATGTAGCTCGTGCCACTTCTAAACTAGGGAATAATGTGCACGTGTCTTGATTGACCTTCGTTTTTGATCAACCCATTTAGTAGAAACTCCTCGAGCAATACTTGACTTAAACATGAATATATCTTCTGAGAGCTCTATCAACTCTTGATTAAATCAAAATAAAACTATTTAACCTTAAGCTCAATCCACGTGCTCCGGACCTTTCTTCAAATAATAAAAGAAAGAGGAACTCGTTCTGCGTTGTGCGCCGTCCGCCATTTTGCAATATAAATAGCAAGATGGCGTCGAGCCGTTGGTTGGCGAAAGTACTGCGTAATTATAAAGCGGCTCAGGCAGCGAGGATCCATAGCAGCCCGGTGCACGCAATGCTTAGCTTGATTTATATCGCACTCATGTTTCCACTCGGCTGAACGCCGATTGTTCTCCGTTTTATGCGCTCGGTGCCCGCGATTCTGGTATTGTTTCACGCAGCTCTGGGAACCGACTCGCCAGTTCGCTGTGACCTCCGTTGTCTGCGACAGGTACGGAATTAAAAAAATCGCAGTTCAAGTTCACGACACGTTTGATTGTTTGAACGAACACGAGCGTGTTGTAAAGTGGCACAATGATTTAGCGCTCCGCATGCGTGTTTTTGGATATTGCTCAATGTAAACAACATTTGTTTCGTCTTGAGTCTGGGTTTATTCTGTTTGCGAAGAATTTAAATTACCATTGTTTCGTTAATGACGTGCTAACGTCTGAAGCCATTTTTGGCTCACGTCTTACCAACACCGAGAATAATTGCTTATTCTGAAAAATTGACTTTGTAACAGACATGTTTTATACATAGAATTCCTAATGCACTGGTGACGTAAATGTTTCTATTATTCAACGAACGAGCAAATATTGAAATTTTAAATATTGTGTGCCTTGATCCGTTTCCATTTGATCACTGCTGTTCACAATACAGCTCTTTTATAAAAAAAACATTTTCAAACTTTTATGTATAAGGATTTGTGATGGACATACAAGGGTATTTCTGGCTTGCAAATAGTTCACAATAACGATATTTGGTCTCAAGAGACAGCCTAGATCCATGACAAAAAGTCCTGCAAATCTCTCTACAATTAAGGGTGCTTTGCAAGAACAATGTGTATTTCAGTGATATTTAGTGTGATCTAAATATGAAAAGCTAACATTAACATCGCGACCTCATCTCATGTTTAGTAGGTAAGCCAATCAATATCAGACGGCCTATTTCCGCTTTCGGACGCTCGCTCGTCAGGTGCCATCCATTAGAAAGTTCTTTAATTTTTAATTTAAACTCCGTTTCAGTAGATTAGGAAAATATATGCAGAGCATTAATGACACACACTTTGAAATATCGCCGGCTTCCGTTAGTTGGATGATTAATATACAGATATCGTCATTTGTTTTATGTCGTCATTAACTTATGCGAACTAATTGTGCAACTTCTCAATGGATCTGATACAACGTTTGTAGTGAAATTCTTCAGGATTTATTTCTTCATCCTAAATTCTTTAGTAAACAATAGCGTTAAATTCCTTAAGCACACATCACAATTTGCAATGTGGGGTGACCTCGTTTGAATAATTTTTTATTCATCTCACAGCTCAACAGCCAACGTCTATGTCTGTTTTTGCTAGAGCATTACGACTTAACGATTTTAGACTTTATGCCTAGTAAGTTAGGGCATGGAAAAACTATCCTTTATGAAGAGTCCATTTCTGTTTCCATGAAATCGATTAACTTTTGCTCTATTTTTTGCGATCTATAAAAAGTGAGAATTCGATACGCTAACAGCGGTTTCCTTCTCTGTCAGACGATCCGTGAAGCTCCTAAGTAGTTCAAGGAAATAGGGATGTAGTTATTTGTACTTATAACAAGAGGAAGTAAATAAATAGGTAGTCTAACGAAAAATTATTCATTGAGTAAAAAAACACTACTGTCAAGTCATTGTTAGATGTAAATTTCGAATCGAAGCAAATAGTGTATTTGTCTTTTTATTTACTTAGGCTTAATAGTAACTAGATAAGTTCCATGATTATGATTATGTTATCTGAGGAACTTATCAGACAACTCAATTTATATTAAGGAAAACAATATTTGTTATCAATTGCCAATTCCGCAAACTACAGGGCAAATAACAATGTGAATTTGAACCACACCCTATTTTGTTTTATTACAGACAGACTGTTTTGTCGTTATATACCTAACACTCCCAATAATAATTATAGACGTGAGAGATATTATTCTTCTTTGTCAGATTCCTTCACACTGATGCGTATTTTTATATAAATTCAAAAGAGGCAATTGCCTAACCTTGAGTGTTAATGAATAATTGGTTAAAAAAATCAACAACCCGTCGCATACCTTTTATTGCTGAGTAGCCAATTATTATGTCGATCGTAATATCAACATCTAAAGGTAACAATTTGTGAGATATTCAAATCTTTTAACCAGTAAGATGCAGACTTTGCCTGCCTGGAGATGGCAACGCATTGTTTATTGCCACCAACGGCCGCGCGCCGCAGCACGCAGCGCACCGGCCGGCTCCGCATGCCAACTCCCATCCCGACCCCATTCTCCGACGGCTCTGCGTAAAATCTCGCATCAGCTTTATGAAAACACATCTATTTTTAGATAACACATCCACCCGCAGACCGCTCCAACTTATTATCTGTTTATTTTAGTGCAACCAGCGTTTGCCAAGTGCCCGTTTTTAATTTATAGCCGACGAGAACTGCCTGTGAGGAACAATGCTCTCTTTTCCGCGTTTCTCGAGGAGTTTATAATATTTACCGGCTCATGCCTCGTCCGAATACCGGTTACGTTCGCTCTCGTAACGTGAGATTTTCAACATGTGCGATCGATTCGTGTCTCATTTAATTGTACACATAAATTGTACGGTCGGCGTTCGCTCTGCCAGTCCGGTGTCCGGCTGACCACTCGACCGTACGACATCCGTTACTCGCATACACCGGTCACCAGACTCGTTCTTGTACTTATCTCAATTAGAAAGCTAAAGAGAGTTTGACAATACTGGCGTTTTGATCGATGAAGACAAAATGGCTTTATTAACAAGACTCCATAGTCTCCGTTTTCTATCCTACGCTCGTAATAGAAGCAGTGCCCACAATCTGTATCTGATAAGGCCGTATTTCAGGCAGTAATTTAAACAGATAGCTTGCTTAGAAATGGAAAACAAGGCGGATAAGATATTCGTTATCTAAACTTGTTATAAAACGTTTGCAATCTCTTGTATTAAATCTGTTGTCAGCGGAATGGCATGTTATCTACTAATTAAATAAAATAAGGCATGTAATAATACTCATTTGTGGCCGATAGCGGTTGCACTTATGAATAATGTAACAGAAATTCAATTCTAAAATGCAATACGTTTCCTTGTAAGTGCAATGCAAAGCGAGGTTGTTCTAATAAGGTCTTACGCCGCCTCCGTTTTGCGGCTGACGTATTCATTTAAAATTAATTGAAGAATCGACCAGTTAGGTAGACGCGGGTATATCGGGCAACGTCCCCGGCGCAGTCGAGTGTCGAGTCCCCATTTCTCACGGGCCAGTTGCTGGGACTGGTCGGGCCGCATGCCGCGCAGGAAAGGAGCTGTGTGCACTTAAAAGGAAAACGGCATGCGTTTTTGTGTTGAACGAGTATGCCTGGTCATTAGTCTGTCCAGTCAACGGACCATTAGGGGGCTGGGGGCGGGGGCAACAAATGTTTCCGCGCCATAAGACGTCACGCTCGCACACCATCGATATGCCCGATGCAAATTAATTTCCTTATCCAATAATAAGACGATTCACTAGAAACTTATGCGGTTTCATTGAATGACTGAACGCATTTAGAATTATAATTCCATTATCGTTCTTGTATACGCACATTATGAATTTAACATAGTGTTTATTTTGTTCTTCAATTACATCCGCCCGCAGTTTAATCCGTCAAGCAACGGCGAACCGGTGACTTAATAGGTAGCAATTTATTTGTACAGTGGGCTTCACGTCAAGCGTAAACAGCAGTTGTAAAATGTCATTTAATGCATTAGTAGGGGCTATACGAATTTCGAAGTGAACACTCCCCCTGCGCCAGTGTACGCTTGAAGTCTGGGTGACTCTACTGGCCTTTAAACGAAAGTAACTTCAATAAGCCTCTCTATTGTTTTAGGAAAACTAAAAGGTTAAAATAATGATTTATATAACATTGTTCTTCTTGTGTCAGGCAAGAATGGATAAAACAGCACCAATTACACAAAATGACTACGATTCAGTATGTTATCAGAATTCTAGTTAACGGTAACAGTATTGCCCAGTCTCTACTCTAGTCTGTAATTACGCTCAATTATGTAGTTGCGAGGTTGTTTGAGGAAATGCCTTCCACCTCGCCACACTCGATGGTTATCGTCCAAACAGGTTGGTGATTGGATCCAACTAGTAATATTGATTTGATACGGCCGGTTCCCTTGGGCAATCGCTCACAATTTGTCGGCCTGAATGATAATTTGCAGTGGGCAGTTTACTATGAATTCATTTCAATTTATCCTTACCACCTGTTCATACTAGTTCTGTGTTCTGAACTCGCCAGAAACTCGATTGTGAACTGAGTTAATGGCGCCCAATAAAAACGACTACGAATGTCCTTTCAGACTTAACACTTTGTTTAAAAGGTCACCCAAGATGTCTACTGAGTTGGACCTTGAAAAACCGGCTGTTTTTCTACAGAAAACTACTAAATTAAAACAAATACAAAAGAGTAAAGACAAAGCAAACAGTCTTATAAATGGTCTTGAATCTTTATTAAGTATACCTACATCATTATCATGATTATTCCCCGAGGTCATCTCAATAACATCTGAGTCTATTACGTACGTAATAAATGCCTGTAATTACATACATAAACAGCATACTTCACCACAATCAACAGGTGATTGTCGTATAAAGATAGCAACTGCATGCCATTAGGCAAATATGTTTTTTCTATTGCATAACTTAACAGGTTCTTGTAAATGTCAGGCGAGGCATGCGAACGCTTCGGCACAGCTGTTTCGAGTTTACATCGACATTACAATTATGGATATCGGTTTTTGATGGATTGAGTGGCCGACGGCCACCTTCCACATATGGCAGTACTTACGGCCAATGAGGAAAAAACGACGAAGACCACTTCGAGGCTGATTTTATTAAGCCGATTAAGGCGAAATGGCATACATTTATGGACATATGCAAATACAAACAAAAATGGACGTGAATATTTCTGTTATTTCATTATTGAAAGCCACGAAGGCCATTAATAAATTTATGAGAATATTAAGTTAAATAATTGTTCTTTTACTCTGAAGGCCTTATCGTTTGATCTGGAAAAGGAGCTACGAGTATAAACCGCTAGAACTCATAAAATAACCACAATCGGAACGCTTTACGACTTTGGGCCACACAGGGAGCCTGTTTCTGAATTACTCTGATGGTGTCCTAAATCCGAATTCACATGTGAAACAAATTGCGAGTAGTCACATTTTCCTTTTTACACCATTCGGAGCGGGTTTGCCGGCGAAATCAAATAAATTGTTTTATTCATTTTAGTTTTAACCCAAAAAGCTTTTCAAACTGACGAATACCCTCATACGATGAAAAAAACAAATTTGTATGCTGGGAAACATGAAAAGTAACGTGAAACCAATCAATGAAACTAAGTAGAACTAGAAATTGGTAAGGGCTTTGAGTTTCACGAGTGTATGAATTTCTAAAACCGGCCCATGGGTCGGGTTTGTTAGCGAAGCTAGCTTTAGTGATTACTGTTCAAAATGGAATCGCAAATCCATTTGGGTGCATGTGCAAGAGGCAGTACATGCGAAGCATACGCATATAACTTCACGGGTTAGTGAACTGCCAGGTGCAGGGCAATGGGCAGGCCATGCGGGTGCACAGAAACGTGAGAGATGTGCCCACCTGCCCGTAACGATGCCCAAGCTAGCTTGATCAGTAACAACCGGCTGCTTGGGACATTTTTTCGCATACATTCTTGTGTTAAGGGGTAATATTAAATCTGATCCAGCAGAGGTTCAGAAAATACATTATGATAACAATAATGTCGTATGAAGAAGTCGCCAGCAACGCGTAACTGAAAATATAGTCTAAGTCTGTGAAAACATTGACTCTAACCAATGTCTTTATCACTACTTTCCCTCATTATTGTATATCCTTGACATGTTCTGAACGACCAATTACTATCTTATCCAACTAGGTAGAGCAGAGTTAGGTACTTATGTAAACATCACACGATTCTTTTTTTGTGAAAACATCCGTCGAAAAAGGTTGTTTATCTCACATACCTACCTCTTACTCGACAGAACAGGTTACAATTACGAGAACCGGTTCCGTCTGCTATTCTTGAGTCTTGACAGGCTTATAAATATTCAACAGATAAATATTTGACCTTTGAATCGCTGTAAAGGTTTCCATTTTGGGTAGCACGTTTATTTTGGGACTAAAATGTTTTGACTATTTCAATAACCTTAGCAGTCCTTTTGTTTACGAAACTGTATTTTTTGGTTGTGTTTTTATGATTTCAAGTACGTTGTGTTTTGTTTAACTTAACTCTTTTGTTCTAGTGTGCTAAAAGAGAAAAATGTTTCAAAGACTGTTTTTTGTTTCAGGTTCATCTCCAGAGAGTGAATCCGGCGATATTAACAAAAAAGGTAAAACAATAACATTTTACTGATTCTCATTCATATATGTATTCAGAGGATGTTTCATATTGATCACGTTGGCTATCAATTTAAATACCAAATATCCAGTGTCGTCATCTTCAACGCAAGTGATGTTTTTCAAAATTATCATTTTAAGGCGCAGATAAGAACACTTTTCTAGGACGAAGTTATGGATGGTTATGGAAACCTCGAGATATGTTTTCTAGTACTATATTAACGTATTGCACTTGATATCAGTCCTTAAATGGCAGTTTCTACATATTTAATTTTCTAAATCTCGCTAACGTGCTTAAGAAGTAGATTTTTGGTAAACCAAATCATCATTTAATAATGAATAATTTATCGATCAATGCTCCCTAATAATCATCAAGCTTCTTCTGTCTAACTATAAATAGGTCTACTTTTGTGGATATTTCATATGCCGCTGAATAGTTATCACCTCTTTCTTTACTCTGCTGTCAAAAAAACGTTGTACATGTTTTTCTTATCTTGATCTGTGATTTCACATTCAAATGATGTCTTTGTTTGTCCAAACTCATCTGCGTATGCATGTAGTCCACCCGGCCAGCTTTAACAGAGGTCACTGCGGACGACAAATACATTTGTTATTATCATTTCCCAATTTAAAATTCAATTTCGTATCCGAGTAACGGGGTCACATCGTTTTCGATAGGATTCTACATAATTCTGTATTCTGTTTTATGATAAACAACGTCACACTGTGTACCCAGCAACGGTTCGTGTCTAATCGCTATGTGCATATGTTATAGCTTTTAGTCTTTGTGTGGTTGGAGACTGGGCTGCGTGTTTTAGTTAGTCGGGCCTCGAATGGGTTGAAACTTGAAACAACACGTTTGCTTCCCTCCGGTCGTTAAAGCCCGCCACACACGAGGTGCCAGAGCCACCCTCTCGTTGTATTATAGCTTTATTTTCTTTTCCCCACAATGCCGCACCTTTACCAACTCAACTTAATAAAGTACACATACTGTTATTCGAAGTCGAGCGCTCACTTTGTTTGACACAGTTAACCTTGTGGATGGATTTTAGAAATGTCGTTATTGCGTTCATTTACAGGATTGGTATCTTTGTCTTCTTTATGTTAAACTTTATCCTGTACCGTTTCTGCAATCAAAGTTCACGATAAGCTTTATTTAAAATAATCTCGGGTATTCCAAATAAGAGAACCGCGTTGGCCATTTACGTTTTCATGAATTCATTTTATTGCTCATTGATATGTGCTATAAATAAGAACAAAAACCATTTCTGAATCCAGTAACGAGCTACGTGCGTCATCTTAAATTCTCGTGTTGATAATTAAATGAATATTCGTGCCACGAATCGTTCCGAAAACATTTTAAGAGCGAGAACCGGTCTTTACATATTTGTCCATGTTTAACTTACGAATTACTATTACCGGCTGTTATGGCCGCCTTACTGTATGAACCTGTATTTATAAACACCTGTTTTATATGCTTGAGCGATCGCGTCCGACGGATATGATTAATCCAGAACAAGAATTTTATTGCTACGAACGCGTTCGTCCGATATGATAGGGCGATTATTTATAATGATGACCCAGCTGACTCTGATGGCGAAATTGTGATAATTATTTAACGACCGTAGATAGGGACGACCGCAACGCTTCGCGACAGGAGGAAAGGGTAGTAATTAACGGTAATTACGCGAAGCTATGATGCAGACAGTTAATGGTTTCTGATTAGTGGGACGCCACTTCCTATGTCTGTGTCGATGCTCTCACTGTTCAGCTTTCTATTTCACCATCGGCTTTGACAAGCGTTAATAGAAGATAACAGATTGACGAGGCACAAAAAAGAACACGTGAACAATAGTACACTAAATGCAGTCGGCAGAGGTCAGGCGACCGGAGCGAACCAGTCTGGTCGGTATTCGTGTACAGAGGACACCAGGTCAACCTTCACAAAACCATTGCAAAATAGGTCTTATGTAAGCAGCATAAAGTGGTACCATATAAAGCTTGACGTGAACTCGTGTGTACCAAGAAAGTCGCTGGTGAAAGTATGGGCCGCATCTAATTCGCCGGCTTGAATTATTAAACGCGTTTCATAACACGAACTCGTAACAAAACCGGTTCTTGTAGACACGATAATCTTTTTAATATTGCGATGAAATAGAGCCGAGAATAATAATAAAGTTAATGTATGTGAGATTTGTGGGGCGAGGCGGGGTATTGTTGGCCTGGACCGTTGGGACGAGGGTCCTGGCTATTAAGGCTTTAAATGTATTTGGGCTAAAGTCCCCTTCGGAAGTTATTGGTGTCTTTTAAATTACCTGTTTGACGGATACCCTGAGAGGACAATTACTTTATAAATCTGATTCGGAAGACCTTTCTAGAAATACAACGTGTAATACTTGGGATGTAGGTGGGTCTCATTACAAATGCTAACCAGTGCCCCTCCTGTGTAATCTCTGTCGCAATGACAGCGAATTATTCACAATACTGAATTATTAGATACTAGATAGTAAACATAGTTAAACAATCACTGATTGTCAGTATTGTTTATGCACTGTTCTAATGTGTGTGCAGCTTGGACTCAAAATGCATTTTGCTATTGATGCACTAATGAGCCCGCATAATATGTAGGTTCAATGCCCTGTCATTGTATAACGAAAGTCCTTCGCAAATGATGATTAATGTTCAGCCCATCAATCAGCATACACCTTTTTTATTTTAAGTTTATACTATTTAATTATTTTTCTTCATCATTACACTTTAAAACAAAGTGTCACCAATTTAACGTTTAAAGTTTCAAGACTTCTGTATACAGCAAATATGGCTATGAATTTCATTATCTTCAATCATTTGTACAAGTGGTATAGTCTTTAATTCTGTCTATAGGTACATTACTGTCTACAGCAACATGTGAACATATGGCGGTGTGTTTACTTAAATTAATGTAAATTAAATTGGCCCGCATGTCATTCTTGCCATGCGCAGGCGTCCTTTTTATGGTATTGCAGCTAATGCCCGAGTTTCACATACATCGGCCCTCGCAACCGGTTGTGTGAATAACGTGCAATTTTGCTCGACTTTCTATCCACACGTTCAGAACCGATGATAATATCAACGTTTTAATGAAGTTGAGGTTAAAACGTTCGCCGAGCACAAATAAAGACTTAAAATACTAGACAACAACTTAACGAGCATTCTTAGAGTATGTAACATTCATTAAGCTTGTGAATCTTGTGACCTCGTTTACGGCAGGTTTGAATAAAGTACATTTCAAGAAACATTTTTGTGACGTCAAACGTTAAATGGAATTGTGAACATCTGTTTTATTGTGCGGCGAAGAACCGCCTCCAGACCACAGATATGCGCTTTGAGACGATCTACATGAATAGACAATTGAACAAAGGTACAAAGTACATGATATTGAGCATGTGACTGAATAATAATTGGATGATAATACCTTATTGTAAGTCGAATGGAATATTTAATGGAAAACAAGGGAAAATACATTATAAGCTATGCAAACAACAGCATCACTGAGTTTTATTTGTACTACGAGTATTTGATGAAAAACGTGCACTGTAAATATTTTCATCAAAATTCAAATCATCATCATGAATTTAAATCATGTCACTCACTTACATGAAGCAAAATCCTCCTTACTATAACCTCTAACTTTGACCTTTGTGTTAAATGTTAGCTGAAAAATGAATTTACTTCTCGCAGTCACTCAGGGTTGAGGTAAAGCTGGTGGACTTAAACTGTCAGCGAGAAGACGTCGCCAGTTGCCACCTGCACGAAGACCGGTCGAGCGGGTTCTGGCGCCGGCTGCTGTCCACCTTTGTAGTTATGAAACATTATTTATCACCGTCATGATTTTATTTTACTTCTTGCGCAATAATTGTCGAGATGCTGCACCGCCCGCAATGAGAGCCGGCTGCGCGGGATCAACGTTTTATTCAACTATAATGATAGACATCTCTTTCATACCGTCTCGCTCGAGTGCCAGTAAAAACTGGACCTTGTTATTATTACCGACTAGGCGCGTCTTATTACCATCCGCATTATTATCTCGCTTCTAAATTCAAATGTATCGTGGGATCGTCAGAAACAATAAGCGTTGTCTTGTTATTTTATTTAAATTAAGATACGTATGCATTCACACATGCAGAAAGGTTCATTACAGGTATTACGAAATTATTTCGCATTCTTACAAGTTGCTAGTTAAATACTCAACATTTTGGTTGGCAGTTGAGTAATTCGAGATAATTGAAATTTCAAGTTATTGTACATGAACGATGTTGTGCTATGAACGATTCTTTATAACAATGTGCTAGTGACGTGACATTTCGTGGGTGGAATATCTGCGAGTGTTCCATTGTGATGAATACAATAGAGGATGATGACGGTTTTTGCCAGTCATACTGGTGATTTTCAGATTTTTTAGCCTTGCCGACCGAGAGAAAGTGATTTATATGCAGGCAGTTAATTCAATTCAAAATTGTTTTTTTGATTTGACCCGCTGTGCTATCTTGATTGTAACAATAGCTATGTCACTCGCGATGTGAATCGGGATTAGATTTGTCGCATCGATGAAATCGAATCAAATGTTCCTACGAGATGGCAATGGTCGGTCCAGCGAACCGTCACGATCCGTGCGGCTGAGTGTAGGCGGCTACTTTCTCCTAACGGGACTCCCCCCTCTCTCCCCCCGCCCTCAGCGCGCCACTGTCTGCGTCTGCGCCGATTAAGATTACGACATTCATTTTGAATTTTATCATCTGCAGAATCACGATGGTATTACGTTGTGAAATAATGTTTGCCACCACAAATATCCACTAATAACATTAAACTTTGATTGAAACGGTTTTTGCCTTAAAAGTGTTTAAATTAATTTTGTCGTTGAATAAATTTTGATTGCCGCGCCGAGTTTCTCTAATGGTCTTACCCTTTGCTACACCTACAAGAGTTTATTGCTGTACTCGCTGCACTAATGAGAGTCGCTAGCTTTAATGTGTTTTATGGATATTCTCCTATTTATTTACTAAAGGCTACGTTTGGAGTGGTGTGCAACAGGCAAGGGAATGTAACAGGAACTTTGGTGGGGCCAGACGAGTTTGTCTCGCTCCGGGGGACTGAGTCAAAGGCCACGGGCCGCGACTCACGATCTTTGCCACGACCGACCCTGACGCTCCATGTCGGCTTCTCCTCTACTTGTTCTTGATGATTTACTTACGATGCAAATAACGAGGCTCTTGTTTCGGTTCACTATACATTTTAAATCGTAAAACTGGTTTTTATCAGACTGGGCTTCAAATGTCAAGACAATTTTTCGCCAGTCAATGAACAGAGAGGCATGTCTAAAGCGAGAATTAAGGCCGTCTGTTCGTCTATAAATAACAACTCTCGGATTTATATTGAAACTGATGCTGATATTTTCTTTCAAATTATAGCTGCCGTATGTCTTGCACCTTATTCGTAGAATATCTGTTATGTCCTGATTAAAATAAAATAGTAGCAGTCAGCGTTCGTAGCTACTGCATTTGCGAAATAGTTGTTAGCTGCTGTCTTTAACTGTCTTTGCGATGTCTGTTTAACATAATCATTTTGTTGGCGTCTTCAACAATTCCTCGTTTTCGCTGAGCAGATTTTACATTCACTACCGAAGAATCCGCGTAAAAAGCCTTGCTAATCTAGCTGGTACTTGAAACCATCTGCAGTTTACCAAGATGATTCATAGTCAGCATGATCGTCCGAGCGTCAAAGTTACAAGTGGCACTTCACTTCGCCCCCTCCTTTCCCCGTGTAGAAAAGTGGCTGGCAGCCATCCAAAATGTTCAGATCTTCCTAGAACTGCATCGATTCGCACTCAACTATTTGTGTACTACACCGAGCCAACTTGTTAATTACGAGCGCAGACGGCGTTGTAATCCTCTTGTTTTATGCTATCCGCATTCATCAATGATTACGAAATTATCCAATTTCCCATTAATTATGATGTGTATAAAAATAACATCACGCCACTTGCACTCTGCGAATGAAAACACATCAGGTTCGTAACGTTTCTTTCGCAGAGGGTTTAAATTATTCTTTCAAACATAACAAATGTATTGATTTCGTATCTAATAAAAGGCATTGTCCGTTTGAAAGCTCGCGGGCACAAAGCGTGAAGACAACAAAAAGCTAGTGCACGTTAAGGGCCGGTATCGCTGCGGTTGCGCGCACGACTTGTACGCGCATTGTGCCCGTACAACGCACATGTGCAGCAGATGTTTAGGGCTCTTTTTTCAAATGTATTATTAAGGCCCCCGCCCCCACCCGGACACCCCACTGCGCAGTCGCTGACCCCTTTTTGTCGTTCCAGACACTGCTAACTTTGTTTTTGACCTGTTTCAGCCATTCCTTCAATTCGCTTCGTATTAGTTCTATCGACATTTAATTTAGCTGACGTGGTACTTTCTTACTGTAACAAAGTATCTTCTCTATTCATTTCGCCTCCACTTCAACTCACGTGCTTAGTGATTTATTTCAGCTAGCGATATTAATAGAACTTTGCGTTGTTCGAACACATGTTTCGTTTTTGAATTGTCAGAGGGTTGATCACTCGGCCGAACTAACGAACAGGTTCCAAGGTTAAGTCAACAGCTGTCTGTGCTATCTGATTTTATATTTTCGTTGAGTCACTCTAGTAGTTAGTCAACATAACAAAAACTGGACGTGTCAAGGTAATTAGTTTGCTTAAGAAGTTGAAAAGCTATTTAATCTATTGGCATTTTAGGCGAGGTATGTTGCTAAGTGACTTTTGTCCCTGAACGGCATTTGAATAAGTAGTTAAGTTAACAATTGAGTTTAAATTTTTGCTAATATTTCAGAGTTCATGATTCTTTGCTAACTTGTTAAATACGAATTGGTACCCGAACAATTTTTCTCAACTAGGTTGTAACCAATAAACGATAATTTATTAATGCTAATGATACAAGTGTATCTGGAAACTTAAACCTTCAAGTTCAATGCTCCAGTAATCGTCAAGCGTAGCAATCAAGAGCCGTCTGAATAAACGCAAAATAACAACAGGCTCGCGGCAAAAATGTCGAAATGTTTACGAGATTCGAAACTTTTTGTTCCATTCCACATTTTAGCGCGTAATGTGCAACTTTCAAGCACGCAATTGTGCACTTTATAGTAGTCACTTACACTTCAATTTTGTCCATATTCATTCGAGGTACTTATTCTCAATTTCTTTGTGCAGAGGCACACGATTCGACGAAGCAAATCGTGCATTCCCTGTGAAACGTGTTTGCAAAAGCTATAAAGGAACTAGTAAAACTTGTACCGTGGTCTTTGTTTCTTTTTACCGCCTCAAGTATTCTTCTTCCGTTATTTTGAATGCAACAATAATAAATAATTATATACCACGCATTAGCCTTAGCGCCATTCGTGTTCATTTGGACTAATTGTGAGATCATTAAACATGGAATCGTTTACGCAAATCGATTTCGTATTATTAGAATCAAATTTTGCTTTATGGCTTCTAAAACGGGTCTTGATTGGAGTTCTGTAATACGAAGAAGTCATTCAACTGAACGTATCTATGTCGAGAATTTTATTAACAAGCCGGCCGCATTCTGGGAACCTGTTAAGAGCTGGTCGATCGGACGATTCAAAGGGTCTGCCTCCAGAGCAGGTAAAGGAAAATGTTCACGTTTTTGCCCTTTCATCCTCTCATACGATACTATATAATTTATTCCCGAGTTCCCTTCGACCGTTCTGAGTTCACACGACTTTAGTATGGCTATTACAGTCTTTAGGGTTTCAGAGAATTGCCCTCCCAACTGCGGTAGTAGGTCATTATTATTCAGATTGGTTTTGTAAAGACTAGTAGTAATAACTTTACTTTCTATTACTCACTCCTACTTGAATTTGTTATTGTCAGTTGGAGGTCGGTTGAGTTAATATTTTATTCAAATCAGCTCTCCCACGAAGCTACAGTGACGTCTTTAGAACCGATCAGATTATCGATACTCCCGTCTCGCTTGATTCATTCCTTCGCACCAATGACTTAGGGGAAACTGATTTGACTTTTAAAAAGATTTTTTGCACTTTTAAAACTCGTGCAAGTTTACATCATAACTGTAAATGCAAATGATTGTCGCGTCCGGACTAACCTTCACGTTTTTTACGCCTCATTACTATACATTGTGGAAGGTGTTGTTTTATTTATGATTATTTTATGTCTGTTTTTGGTAACAGCTTAAAAACATACTTGAATTGTGAATTGCCCAATTGTGAAGCATCACGGCATTTTAAAATGTATGTGCGTGTTTTAACTTGTGAATAAATATGTCCAGTAATTTGTGTGTAAAGTAAACCCATCCAAACATGTTATTAATTGTTAAGCAGACTGTTAAGAATGTTTACTGACCGCAGCAGAAATTGCCTGAGGGAATGGCAAGGAAATATTACTGTAGGTACACAGAAAAAAAGGATTTCTCCAAGCAAGATAAATAGTTTTCTTGAAATATTTAGTAATTTTAAAGAAAATTGTCTTAAAACAAATAATGTTTATTTATTTCTAGATGATGGAAGTCTCAAAACAAAAAATATATTTCCTTGTTGCAATTCTTACAATCAAGAAAAGTTATTTTAAAAGAATAATAAATGAAGTTAATCCAAGAACTTCAGATATTATTGCTTCAATACAATGAATTACTTATTTCAAACTAAAAGTTTATTTATAACAATGTTACGATCTTTTCAATGAAGATAATATCATCTTGAATCCTAAAATAAGCAAAATCCAAAATATATCTCTTGAACTAATGACATTCAGTCTTGTTGCGAGTAAACATCCTGGTTTTTCTACAAAATGTTTAGTGCCTTATCTTAATTATAATAATGTTTTGACTCAATATCCAGTATCTTTACTTGAGAAATATTTTTTTTAGTAAGTCAAGCCACGCTAACCATTAAAAAAAGACAGGAGATTGTATTTTGTCTAGTCAGTGCAGTGTGTGTGCGCGCGCCGTGCAAATCAAGTTTCAACTTATTCTTTTCGTTTGAGCTGTTTATTTTCTGTTTTGGAAGTGAGTGGTGAGTGGTGTTATAGTAGTCGGCAGTTATTATAATATATCTTGTGGTCAAATGCTTGTGTTCAGATTTTAGGAAGTGCGACATCAGCAACAGTAAAATGGACGACAAAACTAACAACTTAGTTATTTTTCATTGCAAAACAGCTCTCATGTCAGCAGCATAAGGTGCCCTAAGGCGGATGAGAACGTTAAAATTTTATGTTCGGTATTGTTGTCTTATTATATGTGTCAATAAATGTTTGTAAGAACAACATCTTTTTATTTTGTTAAAGAAAACCGAATTTAATATGCTTTTCTTTTGTTCTCCTTGACTTTCCTTTAAGAAAACGACATAAGAACTTCCATTGGGACTATAGGGAGTTCCTGTATTGTGTTTCAATTACAAACATTCCTGAAGGATTTTTTGTTAACTAAAAACTAATACTGACATAAAAACGCATGAACAAGCATTTAGGACTCCATTTGCAAGGAACTAAATTATTAAACCAAGAAATATTTTTCACGAAACAAGAAAGATTTATCTTTTTTAAAGGCAGCATAAATTCAAATAATAACATTAGTTATTAGTCTGAGGACACAATGTTCTCATTTTAAAATAAACACCTTCGAATCAAATAAAATTAGTGTCCAAGCAAGATTTATTATTGTTGAAAGAACACTTTGTCTATTAAAATTAAGCATAATAATATTGTTCCCAGTGAAGCAATTTCTTTTTGTATCGAAATCAATATTTTCTTGAAGTAAAAACACATCCTTAACTTGTATCAAGAGAATTTATCAACTTAAATTAAGAATGCTAATAATTCTTGGTTGAAGAAGTATTATCTTCAATCAATCGATATCTGTTTTATTTCAAGATTATTTCAACATTAAGTTTAAGATTTTTTGATTCTCAATGTGAGAAAATATTAGTTTCAATATATATGATGCAACCATAATCTTAGTTTAATGAAACTTGCTTTCAGGCAAGATTATTTCACTTAATCGGAGAAAACCGTTTTTTCTGTGTATAGCCGCCGAGCCAATCTCTGTTGGCACTGTGTTTACAAAATCTCGTGGAATTGAATCGAGTGTGCGCTAGTATTTGTAAACAGGGCGGGCGGGCGCTCCGTGCGTGGCTCCGAAAATACTTCAAACAGGAATTGAACCCACGCCAAGTGGAGTGCGTAGACGGCGGCTCGCGCGCCCCTCGTAAACTTTTCACTATACGACATCTCATTTTATTCTCGCTCATATGTCTTTTATGTTTGTTTAATTTATAGACTGCCGCGAGGTGACGCGGTCTGCGCTTTGTGTTGCGAATAAATATTCAACACAATTTTGTGTTGACAACTTACATAATGAAGTTCTACGAATATAAAATAACGACTCTGAATTAGAGCTGACCTCGTAAAGAGTTATAGGTAAGATATCTATGAAAACTCTCTTAATTTGAGAATTTAATTAACCTAAATTTAGACAAAAACCAAAATAACATTGATTCCTTGATCTTCCTCATGTTTAGTTTAGATAGGTTAAATAATCTATTCTGAGATTTTGCAAAATACTATAAGTAGGTTAGATTTGATACCTTAACAACAAATATTTATAGACTTATCATGTGACGCGAATGTTTAATTTTCATCGTCAGTATAATCGACCTTGTTGATAGAGTGTGTTAAGCATCGACAACAATAAGGTGATGGAATATGGATTGCGCAACCCTATTTGTTCAAGTGACTGCCGCACTATGGCAAACTTAGCGCTTTGGTAATTCAGTAGGTATTGTTTTCATAACAAATATTTGCTGTGTACTGCCTGTGTTATCGTGTTCCTAGAATATGTTAAACGTGATTCCGTGCGTCATCTTAACATAATTTGGAAAGCGTTCGAAAGTCCCGCTTTTGTAACTATCGGCCATTGTATCTTACGTAATCGTAAGGAGTGATCTGTGATAAAATCGATTATAAATGGACTACACCTTTCTTTCCTAGAGTCGTCTCAAGATTTTCCTTTGCTAGTGCTACTATCATTGTGATGTCCAGTGGCAATCAATTCCAAACTTTACATGTCATCTATAAATAAGCACTGTTTATTTACAACGTTGTTATTATTATCTCCAATGCCACGTGTAAAAATTGCGAGGAATCTATTCCACGCCACAAAGAACCATTGTCATACTTTTCGATTCCGTCGCGTTCACCTTCACATGCCCTTCAGAGTTCCTCTACCTGCGCTATTCTTAATTCCCGCAATGTTTCATGCGATGTCAGATTACAAACACAGGTATACGGGGCAACAAAACCACGGGTCCGACCTATGGGAGAATCTATTTATATTCTATATTCATTTAAACGGGATGCGAAAGCCATAAATAACTGCCACTGTATTTAATAGCTAAGCAAGAACTCAGTGTACAGATACGAACGAATTAGCATTCGGAATTTTAGATGACTCCTTGTTTGCATTAACATTGCCAAGGAAAACTATTCAACACACACGGATGTGTAACATTTTGCATTTTCATTGTACGTTTAGTTTTATTCGTCACCATCTGACCCAAATACTCGTAAGTCTATCGATTATGAGATCCGTTGCAACGTACGAACATAAGTTTGTAGTGCCGACTTTAAATATAAGCATTCAGAATGTAGGCCACATGTGTGCGCATCGATTTCACAGTTTACTCGTTTATTTCGATCGCCTTCTCACCTATGAAACAACTCAGCAGGCGGAAAAGAAACAGGACGAATGGTTAACTTATACCGTGTTGCAACACATTGCTGACTACATTTATCCGACTGTTTATAGTTTGCGTTCTACTCGCTTTTCGTTTGCCGCAGCATTTCTTGCTCTGAAGCATTTTATAAACAAAATTATACAAGCCATTCTAAAATTAATGAAAAGCATTGCTAATGCATTGTTTCTGCGCGGTGTCGTGTAACCGGTTCTCGGCTCGTCACGCGTGTCGGTTCGAGGAAACCAACAGTTGTTTCCATCGACATTCTTCGCACGCCCGCCGCCGACACAATGTCAGTGAGAACCGAACGACCCCATCTCAATTTTCCATTGTGCACGCTCCGCGCCTTCCCCTGCTGTTGCCATGCGACGCAAGTGAAAACGTGCGATTAATTGCTATCAATGCCGATATTGCCGACTCACCGACACTTCGCGGTTGCTACCGACATAAAACGCGCCCATATTTCGGGCGGACATGTCTTCAAGGCTCCAAACGGTGCGCATCTGCGCGGTATCACAGCGTATAATTTATTTATTTGTACAGCGGATGCGTGGCTATATATATCCGGCGGGTAACCCGAAAGAAGGTTATTCGCGTTTACACAACCGAGAAACGTATACAAAGAAAGAGTTAAACGTACGCTTCGGACATTAATCAACGTTGTCGGTAACCGTAACCGTCTCCGGGGGATTAGCCGTCGAGATATTCTATTCTTCGGCCGTAATTAATAGCTTTTGGCAAGTGAGCGTCGGTCGGGCACAGAATAGGTTCCGTGACGCGGCGGCGCAGTTGCGCACTTATGTAATTAATACTGAAACAATGCTAGTATATAGAAATCGTTCATTGCACGTAACTGTATTTTATGTTCGCTAATGCGGCATGCACATAATGCCCGACCCACGCTCGTGTTAAGCGGGCCAATGGCCTTTAGACGAGCTAGGTGTCGAGATGGGCGGCTGCGATACACGGACCGACGCGATCCGGAACGTTACCGACACAATAATATGAATAATAGCTCCCACCCGCGTGGGCCGTCTGTCGAACATTCAACAATCCGTCCGACCGTTCAAAAGCTGTTTTGTACACGAAAATACGTAAGTAGCCTTCCGGCGCTCACTATGTTACAGCGAGCGAGTCAAGAACCTCGACATTTAATTAGGTATGAGTTATGAACGCCTACGGCGACTGAGGCAATGACTTCTGGCTTTTTGATTCATTAGCATTAAATTACACGTCTCGGTGTCGTTTCTTAAAAACACACGTCAAGTTTCGCAACGTGAAAACAATGCGTAATCGATTAAACTTGATCGTACGATTAGCATGATTCGATATTGATACAATAATGAGGTTCGGGTGAGATTTGATCGTTTTCCTGATGGCTTTCAATTCCGAACGGTATTGTGATAGCTTTATGGCGACATTCCCGATTCCGATTGGGCGGATGTGCGTTAATTAAAGCGGTTCTGACCGGTTGGTGCGCTGGCGGTTAAGGACCGGTCTTACACCGGTCGTAAATCAAACCGCTAATGTACCAGTATCTGTGGAACAGGCCTTAACAGGCGCAGACATAGGCGTCGGACTTGGTGCGTGCTGCCGAATTAATTACACAAATCTGATCAAGTGTTTGAGAGAGAGAGAGAGAGAGATTATTTCTCACGGTCAGCGCTCTGCAAGTAAACAAAGTGAGGTTGCGTCCGTGCAACAGCGGAGCATGCTGTTTACTAATTCCCCATATTTGATTGCAGTGATGAATGCAAAGCAAACGTGTATTGTGTAGGCGGGTTTGGTTTGCGGGGCGATGTAATGTTAATAACTAGCTGTTGCCTAAGACTGTCAGCGTGTATAAAGCTTTAAGGTCCAATGTAAATTACACATGTAAGGTTATAATAAAAATATGACCTACCCAAGCTTAGCTTAACTTTTATTATTTGCATATAGTTTTAAGAAAATGTTGAACATAGGTACAAACTGCTTTTTTAAATTTATCATTTATTGCATAAAATTACAAAAAAAAGATTATAGATACCGGTCTTCTAAGGCAGACAATTTAGGAAGTTTGGGCTGTGCAAATTGCATACTGATGATGAAGGATTTATTCATTAAGTACCTACATAAGTTTTGATGAGTTCTTCCCCTAAAACTGGAAAAACATTTTCCCATGGTCATCCTAATATTTACTATCGCTTACACTGCAATGAATTGTTGAACAAAATCTTTAATGTGCATTGAATTGTATTTTAGGAAAATTGAATCCTTAGACTAAATCAATATCTAAAGGTCCCTCCCTTTCTTCTCAGTCTCAGTACCTATCGCTAGTATCACTGAGTTCATGCTCCTTAATTATAATTGAAAAGCTCAATTAAATAAATATTAATTTTGTGTTACTGAACGCTCGACAGAGGCGTTGTACGAGTTTTATTGCTTTGCTACCTTAATTAATTCAATTATAAAAACTTCCCGTTCCATCGGCATACCTGTTGTATTTAAAAATAACAAATTAATTACCAGTTGTTTCATCGGAGCCGGAATGTTTGGGCTCTCAGAAATAATATTGGAAACAAAAGTTGAAGCCGCGCGCGACCTACCGTAAGGAATAACAATATTAAAATAAATTTGCAGTTGTTTTAAACGAAACACTATTTATACAGAATGTGTTATTTTGTTTTCTTTCCTGTTATTGGTGTTTCATTTAACAGTCATTAAGTCCGGGCTGATTGTGTATGAAAAAACAATATAACCTTTATGATTTTGCAAATGTTGGTTTTCCTCTTTGAACGGCCTGATTCACCATAGCTAGTCCGATATTCCTAACCACGATCGTTCATCGTCATACTAACGTAATCAAACGTATGATTATCTCGTGGAAATTTATCATGACTATGCTCTTGAGTACCTACTTGTTGCCAATTAGTTAAACATTTATAAAATGATTGACTTCTTCATCGACCTACAATATTATGATGTAATTACCTACACGTTGAGGTATACTCGTATGTGAGGGCATTGTAGTGGTCTAGCCAAGTCAAGCGAAAGGAAACAAACTAAAACACTATTATTTTATTGATTCACGGCACTTTAGAGCCGACTATGAACACCACAACTGTCCCTTTAAATGTTCTAAAAAATACTAAAATTGCACGAACGTTGTGAAAAAAGTGATGACATTTTAAATTAGTTAGTTAAAAGCTATTTTGTCAACCCAAAGTACTTATTTTAGTAAGCTGACAGATTTCATAAGTTTTGCAAGACTTGCATCTATTCCAATACATTTCTACCATGTTTTCTTAATATTGAATAACATTTATTTTACAACTTATCACTTTAGCTTATTTTCGACGGCGGCTTTGTCGTCAATAAGGAATCGGCTGAGACAATCAGTTAATCTTTCTCCAAAAGGAAGTACAAGCCTCGGAACTTTGTCATTCATATTATTATTTGTGTATCTAAATTAAATTACATTTATTAGGAAACCGTTTCCGGTAAATTTATGCAAATGGCAGGGACTATAAATAGTTCTTACTTGTTGACCTCGAGCGCGACTTGTAGTTACAAAAACACCAACGAACTTTCTGACTGCTACGAGTGTGTTTTTAATTTTAATAGTATTGGATATAAATTTCAATGCTCATTAACTATTAAATATAAAACAAGTTTGACCAGTTCCTGTGCACCAATGTAGGGCACTTTAAAATGTTCGTTTAAGAAACAACTTCAAGTTTGTTGTTATTCGATAATGTCTTTTTAATTATGATAAAATTGTTTTTCTTTAACTAGGTTAGATGGAATGAGAATGTAAATTAGCAAAGCAATTAATTAATTAATTGTTAAATATTCAATGACGCAAATTGATATTTATCCTCATCTTAGTTTATTATATTTCTATACACGTAACTTACCGAGTGTGTATGATAAGTTATGAAAATGTAGAAATACATAGTTTATAAGAAGGAAAATGCTTCACGGGTTATATCGATGAGTATTTACACCATAAATAATTACTTTGTACGTGTAATGGACAATTAAGTAACAATAAGTAAAAAGTAAGGAATGTAATAGATACTTGTAATAATAGTTTATTTGTGCTATTAGTTTTAGAGGTATTGATTTTACATTACGTAGGTATTTTTTGCAGCAGTAACATTTTTAATTTTAGAGGAAGGAAAACAAAATCATGTTTTGATTATATATTTTCGTATTGCGGATAAAATGTTAGAACAATGTTTACGATGAAGAACAGTCTTTCCTGAAAGTCAAAAACAAAAACTGAAGTCTACATCATCGTTCCTTCTGTGTATCGAATTTTAAGAAGTATGGAAATACAAAAAATCACTTGATAGCAATATAAGCAATGCCGAAAGTATTTATGATGCATCAGTATGCATTATACTTTCATCATATCGCGTATGACTAGGTCACACGAATTATCGTGTGATATTAGTCAACATTCAAAGAGCAAGTGTAATGATGCGGCTGAACAGTATACCTACCTATTGAACTTTAGCATGAAGGGTGGTAAAGATAGATAGATTAATGCCCATATAGGGACGGCCTCTGCTGGGCACGGGTCTCTCCTCAATGACTATGAGGTGGATTGAGCCATATTCCATTAATGTTAACCTTCATAAGATTCAGTGCCACTCCCCACCATGCGAATAAGGCAACAGTCCGACGTAGAGATCGTCTAAGCTGAAATGTCGCTTCCACTGCAATTGCGCATTCAACGCAAGCACTCTTGTTTGCGGGGATGCGGTGGAGTGGCGCGTCATTTCAGCTTAGACGATCTCTACACACATCTCCCGGCAGCAATCGTCTAATTTAAAAGCGCCCTATATAAAACAATAGTTAACCTTGTGTGTGCTGAATGCATGCGAAATTTCCGTCAGTCTGATTAAATTAACATTCCATCAAATTCGAATTCTGTATTAATCCCTGAGCCTTTAAAATTCTCATTGTATGTGTTTTGATTATTTATGACAATGGACTTTTAGTATTGAAGTAATACAGTACTACAATGTAGAATATTTATTTCTGATTTGAAGCTTATTTACATTACCACAACAACAAACACAAAATCATTATTATTTAACTCCGAATAACAAACAAACAGCGTGCCTAGCCCAAATTCATACGTAACAAAGGCCACAAAAGTTTCTCCAAACTCGGTAGCCAAGGTGGCGATTACGTTTATATGGAGATTGAGAAAGTAAACGCCGAATGGCGCCCGCTGAATAACCAAGTGGTTGTCGCGAGGTTGCGCAACCAAATCGTCTATGGACGGCTGTGCTGTGAGTGCGGACGTCACGCGCGGAACCACACGGAGACAACCGTGACCAAGTTATTAGGACCCCCCTGCCACGCTGCGACTCCAATCAACCAACAATAAAGGAAGCGACCTATTAAGCTATCACAGCTCTCGCTCAACTGGCCACGCAGCGGCCATTTTACGAGCATTGTCGAATAAAAGCGCGAACAACGGAGTCGTTGGAACGTGAAAACGAAACTATCACGATAAATTGCACTACTGTTAATGTAAAGGAATGCCATTATGCTACTCCGCTTACAGTCGCTCTGGCCTACATAAAACGTGTCGATTTTCGCTCGATAACGTTGGCCTTGCAGTTTAATCGAACTGGCATTTAAATTGGCATACGTCGAATTTAAGCCGTGCAATTTATTTTACGTAACCGGTTTGTAAATAATGATTTTAATTCAACGGCCGATCATATTGGAGTCGTTAGCGGAGGGTTTGAGGTGCAATGACTCATGCGACGAGCCACACATGTCCTCAATATTAATTTTCGCAACGCCCTCATCGCAGCGTGTATCAAATTAATCGCAGTGATGTCATAGATACATTCTGCTTACTGAAGAGCTTGTTTGAGCAAAAAATACCGATGCAAACGATTGCAAAAAAAGTAAATGGTAATAAAGGTAAATAAAGCCTTAATTGCGAAAACGAAACACCATACGAAAAGTGCTTGGATCAGAAAAAACAAAGTACATCGAACATAATGGATTTAATATTCAATCATTATCAAAAAACCTTATGAAAAATGTGATCCGTGAATATTATCGTTAAACCATAACAACTCTTATTATTTATGACATTGAAAAAATAGTACTCAAATCCAATCAGGGACCCAGTATGCATCGACCTGTATTATACTCATAAAGCGGTTCCGTGAATAATAATATGTAAATGCATGAAACGAATTGTGTTTTACTTAGTTTAGTTTCTTCTCGGAACCACTGCTTCAGATAATATCTTAGTAAATCCGTTTTATGCTAAGCTTGTCATTTGCGTATTGCAGTATTCGCAGTGTTTGCGACTGCCGCAATAAAGGAGATGGGGGAATGTGTGTTAAAATTACATGAGCTCAGCGAATGCAAGGAAATGCAACGCAAGAGTTGGTGGAACTAAATGAAAGAGACGGCAAACAATGACATCCGCATTTGCCGTTGTTACGAGTCGAACACTCGTTTAATTACGTGCGCGAACAAAGGGAGCGACCATGAAACGACAAATCGCTCTTATAAGAATAATAACTCAACCCGCCCTCCGTAAAGGCTCGTATCTTTACATCAATGTTTTTTCTTTTATGCGTGAATAAAAGGGAGGGTGAGGCTCGGGCCGTCTAGGGCCTTTGTGTCCCTCGGCGGAGAAGGGTTGACGTGTTATATCTATCTATGATGACCTGTATATTTAGCACACTTGCGGAAAGTTCGCATTCAATATGAAATTCAATGCGCAGTTTGCCCTATAGCATGTTTGGTAGCAAAACATGTGTTCTGTTTGTAATGTCGTCAGCTTTTAAATGGGACACGTGCGGCAGAAATATGCGTTTTAGAAGTAATATTACCTACTAATGAACTGAACTTATTTGTGATGTTTTGAATTGGTCATTTTCATAAATCATTCATTTAAATTTCACAAACAGCATGAAATTAGTTAGTGAATAGAAACAGCATGGAATTAGTAAGTGAATAGCAGACAGATCGTTTGTATGATGACGACGTAAAACAGCTGAGCGGTAGCAGGTACCTACTACATACACACAATGCTTTTTCAATAAGACTTATACAAAGCAAACACAATTTTTCTGTATGAATCAAATCAGCTGCTCGAGGGTTCATCTTATGGGAATAAATATCCCGGAGGGTGTTTTCTGCGAAGCCTGGCGATCGCCATGGCAACCCCCGGGAGCGGAAGCTGGGCAGCGATTCAGGATCCTTCGAGATCTCATTTGCCGACCGAAGCGGTTGATTTCGGTCGGTATCTTAATTTTTCAATTTAGGATCACCGGAGATATTATCCAGTCGAACCATGACGTCATTGCGTCGGTTACCCTAGTTACAGTGCGTGCTAGTTCAAACCTAGCGACAACCGTGCGAGTTGAAAAGGATGGAGCTAGAAGAATACCTCTTTCCTTCTAGCTCCGTCCTTTTCAATTTGCCACTAATCGCTCTGTCTGAACTAGCACTTGGAAACGCTATTCTGTCACCTTTTCTAACGTTTGTATTATTTATTTACTTATTGATATTTTATTTTTGATTTTTCGGCGGATGTGTAGGGTGCATGTAGTATAACCTTTGCAAATACAGAAAATTTGCTGCATTCCAATAATAGGATCGAAGAATAAGAATATAAATTGTATGAATTGGGAAAATCTGCCGAGACATTTTCAGAAAAATACCAAATTCTGTGTGATGTGATGTGATCTTGGAATATCCTAGTGTGTTTCTAGATGGTAGGAAACAAATTGAATGCACTAGTTAAAATCATTATTGAGAATATTAAAATAAATCTCCGCGATTCAAAGTAGGTTAGTAGTGACATCTGTTGAAAAATTGATTAACCTAGTGACTATTCCATGCTTACTCAGACGTTTGAACCTTGAGTTTGCTTATCTCAGCGGAGTTGAAACGACATCTATTATCAACCATATTAAATTTAAAGTATGGAAACTGCATACTTTACTACTTATTAAGTATATCATCGATTAATATATTATTTGACTGTATGAAAACCAATTGTAGGTATAATAAAAATGTTTTTAATTCCTTGAATGTAAATACCAGTAAAATCCTCTGCCTTGAAACTGGCAAATGCACAAATCATGCAAGTCACGAATCATAGGTAGCCAAAAAAAATTAAAACGTCACGGAATCGATGTTTGCAATTTTGACTTATGGTTTGAAATTATCATTGAAAAATAATAGTATTTTCAGTTTGCCGCTTGTTACTATTTCAAATTGATATTCCAGCGTCTAAATGGAAGGCTTATTGGCAATAAGACGACGACGAAGGCGGCAAAATGAGAATTCGGCGCTGTCTCGCAGATGCATTTTAAAATCTTTGCGAGATGCGTCGAATCCATTTTGCTGTTCCGTCGGCGTCTTCATGGGCAAATATCGCCTAAATCAGCAACTGGCGATGATTTTAATTGAGGAGATAAAACCTTTTTTAACTGGAGGCAGAAAATGTTCTGCTATACCGCCAGAAATAAAGGTAAGTTCTTCAATTTTACCCTGTTAAAATTTTATTCATCCCCTTGAGTGGAAAAAGTGTCAAAAGTACCAAAAAAGGGACTTTTGTCCCTTTTCCCACTCAATTGGTTATTGAAAATCCAAAGCCAAATGGTAGGTACCCTTAATCCATGTTAAAGGAAAAACATTCGTTCCATGTTTTGCCTATACATCTGATAGTTTTGACTTTTGCAGGTTTTGAGTGCTTTGCATTTTTTCGCACATGGGAGCGATCAAAAATCAACAGCAGGCGAGTATGACATATCGCTCAGCCAACCTAGCCTGTGCAGAACTATAGAAGAGGTGTCAGAGGCATTGAATAAGCCAGAGCTGCTGGCAAAATATATAAAATTCCCTGATGCTGAAGAAAGACAAACATTAGTTCGGAGGTAAAGGCCTCAAATTATTGTCTCCAATTCCATGCATTCATTCAACGCTCATTTTGGTTTTTGTTTTCATTTATATTTAGGCCTGCGCCCTCCAATGTTGTCCATATCAGGTGGTGTTAGCATTTGCATTTAATATTAAAATACTGGTATCATGGAGTTTTTTTGAGCGGTATTCACTCGGCTACAATATTTTAACATTCAATAAGCTTATGACTGTTCGTCTGAGGACAAAACACGTGAGTGACTGAAAACATTATAAACGTTTTATTTTATTAAAATAAATAACTAACACCACTGCGGAGCTTTACTGGATACACTAATACCTAATTTATTATGTGCGTTACCCCAGCGGTATTTTGGAATAACTCAAAAACTACAAGGGGCACAAATGCCGCTGTAGGCCCAAGTGCCAGAACAAATACAAATAGGCTACCTTTCAAGGTTTTTTGAAATTCGGCTGAGGCTAATAACCCCGCGGAATTTTGGTTTCTTCAATTACTCAGGAATCTTAGTTGGGACAAATATATTTTTTGGAAAAAATTCTAATCTTACTAATATTATAAATGTCAAAGTTTGTATGTGTGGATATGCCGTGTTGCTCTTTCACGTAGAAACTACTGAATGGATTTTAATGAAATTATAATACAGCTGATGCTTAATAACACAGGCTACAATTATAAAGATAATATATCACTTTTTCTAACCTAAGTTTACGCGGACGAAGTCGCGGGTGGCCGCTACTTGCTCTTTATATTTTCATCGCAATATGCGTGAACAAGCTGCTGGGGCATATAAGTTATTTAGTTAAACCTAAGAGTTAAACCAATCAGTAATGATCTGAGGTTTAAAAAACAGATCAACCATGCTTGTCGTTTGAGTACCCGCAAAAAACATCTTATCTATTCCGTTGACATACCAACTTCGTTGCTAAATGTTCTAAATAAAAGTTGTTATCTTCTCTAAGATAAAAGGAATGTGATCTTTACAGGCATTATGACAGATTTGGGTTGCCGGGTGTGCTGGGCTATATTGATGGTACCCACATCCTCATTAAAAAGCCCAAAGAGCAGGAAGAAGTGTACGTCAACAGAAAGTTCCAACACTCTATTAACGTGCAAATAGTAAGATCAATTTTCATTTGTTCTTATGTGTCTGTGATAACATAATGATTGACTAAAAGACATGATATCTTATTTATAGGCATGCGATTCCGATATGAAAATTTTAAATATTCTGGCACGCTATCCCGGCAGCTCCCACGACTCATTTATTTGGAGAAACTCAGCATTGTGCCTCAAAATGCAGATGTTACAAGCCAATGGAGAGGAATGTTGGCTGCTCGGTAATAATTTCGTCCCACTATTTTTTACAACAAACTCAAAGTAATAAATAGTAATTATATATATATATTTTATATATTTATATTATATTTTATATGTATATACAGGGTGTCCCAGGATACCTGTACCAGCAGAAGTCTGTGTTTAGGGGACATTAATACCCATCGATTGGACCCCCATGTATGTTCAGCGAAATGTTATAGTTTAGGAGATATGTTTTTTTTTGTTTATTTTTTTTTTTTTTTATTTTAGATGTTTTTGGTTGTAACTTTTTCTGAGTGGTGTTTCCTTGTTTTTTTTCTTGTCAGTATTGTGGTTGAGATATGTGCTATCCTAAAAAAATACAAAACACCTACATTCTAACTGAAAACAGCTCGAATTTTATATCAAAAGATGAAATTTAGTGTAAGAAATACTTTAGCCATACTGAATGACTTCTTAGTAATCTTAAAAACTTTATGGGTTCCTTAACTTTAAAATAGCTACAAAAAAAATACTACTTTATGGGGCATTTTTACGCGAAAATGGAGTTTAAACTTGTCGTAGCCAACAACAGGGGAAGGAGAATAACCATTTCGTACCCAAAAATGAAAGTGCCGACCAGACAAAAATACTGTTATCCTATTGGAAATGACGCACTGAAAGTTTCTCTTTAGCACAAGAACCGTCTACAATTAACCCTTAAACTGCTACTTGAGTTTGAAATTAAAAAAATATTATTATTTCCTAGGATTAATGGATGAATGGATTGCAGCTTGTGAGGTGTCGTTAGATTCGTCTTTACTGTGAGAATGACACTGGGTATATCAAAATAATAAAAAAAACAAAATGGCGGATTTTTGGCGCTAAATTTAATGTTTTCACGCAATGTATAATTATATATACAGGGTGTCCCGAAACGTGACGTCAAGCGGGCACGGGATGATAGGCAAGGTTTTACCGGCTCTGGGAAAAATGAAGAAAAAAATCTGTGACACTTGGTTTAGTAATAATAATATTTTTGAAAATTTTAGAAATCGACACCATTGACTAAGTTTTCATGTACTGTACTCACAAATGACCGAATTTCGCAGCGTTTTATTTTTTTATGTTATCCCAGAAAGCTATGCTTTTGACTGTAGTCACTTTTATGATGATCAATATTGGACATTTAGTAAAAAAAAAACGACTAAGTCATGGCCATGAAAATGGGGAGGTATCAAAAAAGTTTTAATTTATGATATTCTATTCTAGGTGATTCTGGATATCCTAGCGAGTGTTGGCTGCTCACACCGATCCTCAATGCCGATGAAGGTAGTAGGGAAGCGGTGTACACTCAACGACACATTAGAGCCCGATGTTGTGTGGAGCGTTGCATCGGTGTCTTAAAGGGGCGGTTCAGATGCCTTTCGAAGAAACGTTGCCTTGAATATGCTCCACTGAAAGCGGCTAAAATAATTAATGCTTGCGCGGTTCTACATAATTTTTGCACGATAGCACGACTGCCGGAAGTTCAAGGGATTGATCGTGAAGATGAAGAAATGCCAATTTCCAATTTGCAACAAGCATTGCCAATTTCCAATTTGCAACAAGCATTGCGTATTCGTCGCAACGTCATCAATCGCTTGGCCATTTAGGTTGCGATTGATATTTATTTCTTTAAATTGAATGTTACTGTAAAAGCCCGAACTACGGTAAATCCTAAGATTTACCGGTAAAACCTAAGATTTACCAACCCTTATTGGTAAAATGGCGAACAATTACGTGATTCGAACTTTTACCACCATTCACTTGGTAAATCTTAGGATTTACATCAAAGGCATGGTAAATGATTAAAAAACATGGTACTTAGTAACGTGGTCGGTCGGTCCGTAATTCATCAGAATTACTTTGTTATTCTAAATGTTTTTTGTGAAACTTGCTAGTTAACTCGCCTTGTCATTTGCGGCGTCGTCCGCCGCGACCTCCGCTCGTCTGAGGCGGCGTTTGACGTTACAAATCGCAAAACGCTTACAAAAACGCTTCATTATTTTCTTTTGTTTTTTTTTAAATAATTAAATTATCTACTTAGAAACATAAGGGCACCTTTAATGAGACGCGGGGTGGTCCGCGAAGCCTGAAAAACAAACGTACTCGTACGAAGATGCTGTCTTAAAGTATGAGACCATGCCCACTAGCCCGTTTCAACATTTACCATGCCTTTGATGTAAATCCTAAGATTTACCAAGTGAATGGTGGTAAAAGTTCGAATCACGTAATTGTTCGCCATTTTACCAATAAGGGTTGGTAAATCTTAGGATTTGCCGTAGTTCGGGCTTTTACAGTAACATATACATCATTCAATAGTGTGATTTACTAACTGATTATTGTACAGAATATGTTGAAAAGAGTAACTGTTGCGTTTCTTGCCGGTATCATTCAATAGTGTGACTTACTAACTGATTATTGTACAGAATATGTTGAAAAGAGTAACTGTTGCGTTTCTTGCCGGTATCATTCAATAGTGTGATTTACTAACTGATTATTGTACAGAATATGTTGAAAAGAGTAACTGTTGCGTTTCTTGCCGGTATCATTCAATAGTGTGATTTACTAACTGATTATTGTACAGAATATGTTGAAAAGAGTAACTGTTGCGTTTCTTGCCGGTATCATTCAATAGTGTGATTTACTAACTGATTATTGTACAGAATATGTTGAAAAGAGTAACTGTTGCGTTTCTTGCCGGTATCATTCAATAGTGTGATTTACTAACTGATTATTGTACAGAATATGTTGAAAAGAGTAACTGTTGCGTTTCTTGCCGGTATCATTCAATAGTGTGATTTACTAACTGATTATTGTACAGAATATGTTGAAAAGAGTAACTGTTGCGTTTCTTGCCGGTATCATTCAATAGTGTGATTTACTAACTGATTATTGTACAGAATATGTTGAAAAGAGTAACTGTTGCGTTTCTTGCCGGTATCATTCAATAGTGTGATTTACTAACTGATTATTGTACAGAATATGTTGAAAAGAGTACTGTTGCGTTTCTTTCCGGTTCTACTCAGTTCAGAAACAATTTTCCGACACCGGTGGTAGAGTCATTATGTTTGTATACTGTGTATTTATATAATCTCGTTTGAGTGTATATACAGTGTATTTTTGTTTGGTTAATTGGTACTTGACGATTCAAAAGTACTTTTAAATATATTTTTGAGTTTGACTTTAAAAAACTTGTAAAGCATTAAAATGGTTTTATTTTAAAATAAATCAAAAACAAAAAATCAAAGATTGCAAAGCCAAGCCGCGGCAAGATCACCCAACCGACTTAGATTTGTGGCTATGTCTGTCATTGCAGCGGCTAATTCTGCAATTGCAGTGGCTTGCCGCTCCATTACTCCCACCATTCTTTCATCAATTGAGTCTGTAAATTAAAAGAAATATATCAACCCAAAATTCAGAAAAACACTAAACCTACTTTAATTTGCTCATCAGTGCGTATGTAATATATTTTTAAATAAACATATGGCGGGTTATAACTTGTGGAAAGAGTGATCAAGAGTGCTTGATCTCAATATTTAAATGTTTTTTATTTGTGAAAAAGGCTAAAAGGAAGATTTCTGTACACGCCGCACTATACGGCGGGGTATCGATTCACTCACGAAAAGAGCAAAGGATGTTAGTTCACGTCAATGCAACGTGCTCAAGCAGCGCCGCTACCGTACATACAAAACAGAAAAAATGTATAAGACAATTGAACACTATAAAAAATTACCATCAGCGGACTTTCTTTTACGTCCCCTACTTTGGGGCTTTGGTGGTTCCTCCGATGGTCCACTTCGCTCGCCCTCCTCTGACACTATGACAATGACTTCCTGAAGTTCATTGTCAGAGGAAGGCTGAGCTGGAGCTGGTGAAGGCTGAGCTTGAGCTGGTGAAGGCTGAGCTGGAGCTGGTGAAGGCTGAGCTGGAGCTGGTGAAGGCTGAGGATTTGGTGCCTCCAAAGGGTCGAGAACATCAAGCCCACTAATACTAGTGGGCCCGATGATATCAACCACCTCCTTTTCAAGTTCCGTTAGACCTGGAATAGGAGGCCCTCCACCAGTACCCCGAGCATGTCTTCCTATTTCTGCTGCTTTTTTTTTTATATCCGACTTCCAGTCTTGCCATGACTGAAAAACAAACAACAAAACATAAAATATCCTTAATGATAGGAAATAATTAATATCTTTGATATTTGTCTTATCATTCGAATTTAGTCAAAGTCTATGGTTAGAGTTCTCTCGGAGGTTGAAGATTGAACACTCACTTTGAGCCATTTGTCCGGGGTCTTCGTGGCGCCGCCACCTTGGCTGTTGAGGAGGCTTGCCATTTCCTCCAAAAGTTTGCCACGAACCCTCGATCCATCCGGGCCTTCAAAACGACCCGTCGAAATTGCTGGGTGTCGTTTTATGAATTCGATCATCAGCAGGCGTTGCTGGTGCGAAACTCGACTGCGGCTCACCGACTGAAAACATCGCGAGTTGATTAACAATTAGAAGCTTGAATAGATTGAAGCGAATGGTTTCAGCCTATCGCCTACATCACTATGTATATTTGGGTTTTGTACTTACCATTTTACCTCAAAAATAGGCAAAACTAAATTAGCTGGAACTTTTGAACTATTCGTCTATGTGATATTGACTGTCATTAGGAGTCTATTGACATTATTGACAGAAGTGTGTTTTTTAGTAGTTTTAGTAAAAAGACTGCATAGAAAATGACAAAAATAGTTAAAAAGTATTCTTAATTTGTTTCATTTGCAATTTGTACCATTGATGACGATAAATACATCACGACCATTTTCCCAGGCGAGGTAGTCAGAGGCACACTGATTGTTGCCGTCATGATGAACGGAACATTCAGAAGCCCACATTTTGCCTATGAAATTTGAACCCAACGTGGTAGGAGGCGACCCTACCGCCTATATCCTTGTTGCTTTGGTTTTTTATAGTTGTTATCCATCACCGGAGAGCCAGCCGCAAATTGTACAATGAACACAAAGAAGGTGTTCCAGCCAGTCAGTTCTCTGGACAATCGGGTTCCGAGTCAGAGTGTTTAGCCACTGGGCCACGTACCTCATAAATACATAGTATCGTTGTTAAACGTAGTATTACAAGGCATTTTTTGTGCGTCGGCTTACTAGGTATTCTGAATATCAGCAGGCGAGTCCAAGGCCTCACCCCCGCCATGGGCGGGATGGAAAGCATTCACCCCGTCAAAAAAAGGCTTCTCTATAATACAGGCGATCTACGATACATATTCGCCATATTCATTAACTACTGTGACTTTGCTTAGGCTGGTTTAAGTCACCAAAAGCTCGAATTTCTCAAACAACCTACCTCTAGACAACCTAAGAGGCCCTAGTTAGTGTAGATACGCAAACTTGAAACCTGGTAAAAGGTAGGTATTGTGCCAGTAAAATTAACCTTTCTTTTCATTTCTTTGGCCTATTTATACTCATTCATGCATATAAAGGAGGGAGGTGCCCGTGGCGCAATTGTGACAGTGATCGGCGACGATCGCTGTTGTAAAGCAATACACGCCGGGTCGGAAATGGGATGGCTGACCACCCTGACCGAAATTTAGTGATGTGTATTTCAGGCATTTCCTTGCTTCGGTAGGCACGTTAAGCAGTTGGTCCCGGTCCCGGACGTCGCTAGATGTCAGTCGTTAAGCCTAGTCAAGGCATTGGGGCGGTTTGATAACATCTGACATTAAAGTTGCTCATTAACCTTACACCTCTCCAACAATCCACACTGAGCCCGCTTGTTGGAGAATGGCTTGTTTCAGCTCATAGTTGAGGTGAGGCCTGTGCCCAGCAGTGAGACGTATATAGGCCGTTTATGTTATACATATAAAAATTATAGAGTTACAATCGATCAATAAGTTATTGAAACAATCATATTTTCCTAATTTAATTAGTTTCTTCATTACGTTTTGTCCATATCGAGTGGTCTGTACCAGTCGTTTCATTATCTACAAAAGAAGGAGAAATGTTCGGCCATTCTCGTAATTCTTGTCAATGACGAGTGTGTTGTCAATTGCGTTTAGAAAGTGTAACCTAACGCTATGACGTCACTCTCGGTGTGCAAGTGACGTTCTATATAGTTACTGAATCTCAATATCCAGTGTTACCGTTTAAGGAAATAAAAACACACTTAACTGTACCTTGTAAGTTACCAGATTTTTTGAAAATCAAACCTAAGGTAGTCGTTATTTTGTCACTAACTCCGCAGCACATAGTACCTATCTAACCACACTATTTTGTCCCAACATGTAAAACTAAATTCGAACACGCTTTCGAAAAGAGTCTGCCTAGCAATGAATTTTACAGGTCAATAAGTTCTTTCGCTCAAAACTTATAGCAAACTTTGATGAAAACAAAAAGAGGAAGATACACTTTACGTTTTTATTTCGCTTATTTGAAAACTGGGACATGCTTACTCACAATAACGTATGATTGACGCGCACGTACAGTAGCCGTAGTCACTGTCTTATGAGCTTGAACGCAACAGGTCCTTTGGACCCGATTTTGTAGCACGCATAGGCAGAGGCCGCAGCTTTTTCTTTTTAGTTAAATCAAAGGATGCAGATATATTGTTTTTTGTTTGTGCTCAATTTACTATACTCCAAGAATAGAATAGATTTTAAAAAAAATATTTGGTACCACAAAACAAAAAGAAACACAAGAAAAACAAAAATAACTTAACCACCTTACAAAAAGGGATGTAGCAAAATGGTCTCCGCTCAGCAAGTACGATGCAGTGTCGGCAGAGCCCGTCACGATAACTGGTATTCTGCAGATGCTATACTATGCGCTGAAAATTACAATGTTGAAGTCTATATTTTCAAATCTGCCAAATTCGGCTACTTTTATATTTCGTCGACCTACAATCTATGCCATTGCCAAAATGGCAGGAATTTGCACAATGTCTTTTAATATCATTTCTACTTAAAAATTCGTTAGATGTGAAAATACTATCTTTTAATTTTTAGACTCTAATCAAATAAATCTAAGGGAGGAGAAATCCGTTACACTAGTTGGCACTAGTGGTTGTAAGCTATTTCATAATCATAATGAAGTTTAAATGATAATTGGAGGTCAATAAGAAAATAATAATTTAGATATGATACACACTTAACTTCGCGTTAATACATGAGTCATCGATTTTTCAGCCACTACACGCATGATGTTTGATTTCTTGTATGAAATTCAGCGTGTGGAGGATTCTACCTGAGGAGGGGGCAATTTCACTGATTGGTCAATACGCTTATTGTCCAATCAGTGACGTTGTCGCTTGACAGCTTACGGAAACGGTAGAAACTCACTGGGTGGTAGATTGGGGATTCCGACGTAATAATCTGACTTTATGACCATAGCCTCTCGCCTGTCATTAGGAGTCTATTGGCTTTGAGGTCGCTGACATGAGTACCTACATATTTTTATTTTTTTCAGAAATATCTTTTAAAACAGAGCTAGTAACACTAAAATATTCTTTAAAATCTGTGGTCTCGAACCGAATCCGAATAAAATGCCGTTGTGAATTGCGTTTTATAATATCGAAACTCAAACTCGAGTTCGGGATTAGTTCGAATGCGCTATTTCACCGATAGATCGCGAATCGCCCTCCTGATCCGTTGTTAGAACCAAGAACGGCGATCAAAGGACGGGCTATTATTAGTATAATTTAATAAAACAATACAGTTACCTCTGAAGGTAATATGAGGACTTCAAGTATCTACTCTCTTTCCGTTCCTTAACATTACGGTTCACTTGACTCTGTAATTTCCCATTAATATTGGATAGGGGTTTATTGTACTTAGTGTTGATTGATTACACAGCAAACCAATTTAAACTTAACGAATTACTAAATAAATAGCCAGGGTTAGTTACAAAGTTTTAAGGCGTGCTGTTTTAAATTAACACCAGCGCTTGTATATTTTAGTCACAAAGTTATTAAGTTAGAAACTAACCTTGTTACGTTTTAGGAGTACAAAGTTGACTCAGTTCGTAAGTACGAGTAGGTATATCTCGACTTTAAATAGGTCACTTTGTTAAGTAATGTATACTTTCTATTCACGTAGTAATTGTTATAGTATTTAGAAAGAGGTATTAGTAGCCAAAAAAACATATGAAATTATTTTAAATGAGGAGATTTTACAGTATGGTAAAATTGCTTGTCAACCTTTTAATAACATTTTTAAATTTGCCCATGGTGAATAAATTATTCCAACGTCAAATGTAAAACAGCCGATTGCACACTCGTTGCAAGTGAACCCGGTTCCATGTGTTCCGGTTCTTTTTGTGTTGTCCACCGTTACTTGCCTAATAAAGGCCTCGTGTAAACATAAATGGGAAAAATAAGCGAAGTTTTGCCCCGGGAATTATCTCGATTCATGGGCGACGACGTAAACAGGCCGAGGGTAGGTGGGGGTTGGGGTGCGCCCGCCCGCCTGCGGGTCTAACGACGACTGAATTGCGACATTTTCTTTTCACCACCCCTAGGGATTCAACAGTCGGTGGAACGCACGATATTTAATTTTGCAAATCAATTTTCCTTTGATTCTCAAGTTCTTCACTTCATTAGTTAACTTTTTAATTATTAGATAAAAATCTAATGTTGGTTAGAAGTTGGCAGTTTCATGAGGAATTTAAAAAGTAAAGTTCATTCTTATTTTACTTATCCATTTATGTAGTACATACAACATTCGACCTGTTTTTTCTTACGCGAAAGATAGTACTTCGCTTTATCAGTTATTCAGATTCTGGCACGCTAAACAAACGGTGGTTTGTTTTTCTACAAACAAGTAAACAGTAGATAATTTATGTAAGATAGTAGTTCGTTTCAATCGTGTATTTCATTTCATGTCCTTCGGAAGGGAAAGGAAGGGATTTTAGTCACTGTGGATAAGATGTTTAAAAATCATAAGTAATCAAATCTATGATTGTTATGAGTTATATGAATGATTTAATTATTTTCATCTACTATTTTATGCTCTTAAACGTAGATTATAGTTATTAATAACCATTCCGAACAACATGTGGGCTTGAGAGCCTAAAGACCAAAGGCGGCGGCGTCAATCAAATGTACCTACTCATAATAACTTAGTATTAATAACGTTTTTATGTTCTTACCAGCCTCCTCCGAGATCGTCTGGAGGTCACGTCACAACTCACTGATCTATTTAATGATAATATTGTAAGAAAAGAAATTACAACAGACGAAATCTTTGTTCATTGCCTTTGAAAATACGCCCTTTTCTGAAGCAGACGAAAGGTTTTGCTGTTCAAAAGTAAATAACGGTAAGTCTGAACGACATTAACTGTATTATGCTTATATGAGGGCGGAGTAGATCGACATCAATCAGATAGCTGCGTTTGATTGATGGCTGAAAGAGATCTCGAAGCAAAAAGCGTAATACGAGGGCTCAATCTCAACGCGAAATGTTTCACAAGCTTTATAATTATTCCAATCGCTATTAATACTAGACTGTTCATTTCACGTTCAATTGCACGCAGATGCTGATTTCTTCAATGAGCTTGTACCGCTTGTAATCGATGGCTCGTGAAGCTTCGGTATAGCTCGGTAGCAGCGCCTAACAAGCGGGTATTACTGCATTCTTCCAAGTACTCAGTACTAGTCGTTGCGTAATTACACTAGTCAGGCTTCCTACCGGACATTAGATCCAATTATTACTCTCCGTCAGTTGAACAAGAAGCGTTTTTGATGTTAATTCGAACCTGGAGGGCGATTCGCGATCTATCGGTGAAATAGCGCATTCGAACGAATCCCGAACTCGAGCTTGAGTTTCGATATTATAAAACGCGATTCACAACGGCATTTTATTCGGATTCGGTTCGAGACCACAGATTTTAAAGAATATTTTAGTGTTACTAGCTCTGTTTTAAAAGATATTTCTGAAAAAAATAAAAATATGTAGGTACTCATGTCAGCGACCTTAAAGCCAATAGACTCCTAATGACAGGCGAGAGGCTATGGTCATAAAGTCAGATTATTACGTACGTCGGAATCCCCAATCTACCACCCAGTGAGTTTCTACCGTTTCCGTAAGCTGTCAAGCGACAACGTCACTGATTGGACAATAAGCGTATTGACCAATCAGTGAAATTGCCCCCTCCTCAGGTAGAATCCTCCACACGCTGAATTTCATACAAGAAATCAAACATCTGGCGTGTAGTGGCTGAAAAATCGATGACTCATGTATTTACGCGAAGTTAAGTGTGTATCATATCTAAATTATTATTTTCTTATTGATCTCCAATTATCATTAAACTTCATTATGATTATGAAATAGCTTACAACCACTAGTGCCAACTAGTGTAACGGATTTCTCCTCCCTTAGATTTATTTGATTAGAGTCTAAAAATTAAAAGATAGTTTTTTCACATCTAACGAATTTTTAAGTAGAAATGATATTAAAAGACATAGTCACACACTCAGAAAACTCAGGCGTGTCTATTCTCCGCCAAACGGAGTCCTTTCAATCTGACTCCTACTTTCCTGGATGCACCCATACCGATAACCAACCACCTCGAGCTCCTTGGTATGGATCTTTCGTCTGACCTCAACTTCGGCAGCTCTATTGAGTCCAAAGCAAAAACCGCTGCTCAGAAACTTGGTATCCTCTTTAAGGTTAGGCGGTACTTCACACCGGAGCAACTCTTACAGTTGTACCAAGCACAAGTTCGGTCGTGTATGGAGTACTGCTGCCACCTTTGGGATGGCTCTGCCAAATACCAGCTGGATGCACTGGACTCAGTAGACCGAAGGGCCAGGAGACTGATAGGTGATGATATGCTCGTTGGAACCAAACTTCAGAGTTTGGAGCATCGGCGTAAAGTTGCCTGTCTATCGGTTTTTTATAAGGTGTATTTCGGAGAGTGTGCGCAAGAACTTCATGACCTGATCCCACCCTCCACTTTCTACCACCGGACCACTAGACGCCGTGAGGGCTTTCACCCCCATGTGGTCGACTTTCCAGCGGTCCGAACTAAGCGGTTTGGTGCTTCCTTCCTGATCCGCACCGCTAGGGAGTGGAACGCCCTCCCTGCGTCTGTGTTTCCGGATACATACAACCTTGGTGTCTTCAAGGCAAGAGTGAATAGGCATTTTCTGGGTAAGCGTGTTCAACCTTCGGCCTCGTCATCGCTTACCATCAGGTGAGTCTGAGGTCAAACGCAAACCCATTTTAAATAAAAAAAAAAAAACATGTGCAAGTTCCTGCCATTTCGGCAATGGCATAGATTGTAGGTCGACGAAATATAAAAGTAGCCGAATTTGGCAGATTTGAAAATATAGACTTCAACGTTGTAATTTTCAGTGCATAGTATAGCATCCACAGAATACCAGTCATCGTGACGGGCTCTGCCGACACTGCATCGTACTTGCTGAGCGGAGACCATTTTGCTACATCCCTTTTTGTAAGGTGGTTAAGTTATTTTTGTTTTTCTTGTGTTTCTTTTTGTTTTGTGGTACCAGATACTTTTTTTAAAATCTTATCTATTCTTTGAGTATAGTAAATTGAGCACAAACAAAAAACAATTTATCTGCATCCTTTGATTTAACTAAAAAGAAAAAGCTGCGGCCTCTGCCTATGCGTGCTACAAAATCGGGTCCAAAGGACCTGTTGCGTTCATGCTCATAAGACAGTGACTACGGCTACTGTACGTGCGCGTCAATCATACGTCATTGTGAGTAAGCATGTCCCAGTTTTCAAATAAGCGAAATAAAAACGTAAAGTGTTTCTTCCTCTTTTTGTTTTAATCAAAGTTTGCTATAAGTTTTGAGCGAAAGAACTTATTGACCTGTAAAATTCATTGCTAGGCAGACTCTTTTCGAAAGCGTGTTCGAATTTAGTTTTATATGTTGGGACAAAATAGTGTGGTTAGATAGGTACTATGTGCTGCGGAGTTAGTGACTTAATAACGACTACCTTAGGTTTGATTTTCAAAAAATTTGGTAACTTACAAGGTACAGTTAAGTGTGTTTTTATTTCCTTAAACGGTAACACTGGATATTGAGATTCAGTAACTATATAGAACGTCACTTGCACACTGAGAGTGACGTCATAGCGTTAGGTTACACTTTCTAAACGCAATTGACAACACACTCGTCATTGACAAGAATTACGAGAATGGCCGAACATTTCTCCTTCTTTTGTAGATAATGAATCGACTGGTACAGACCACTCGATATGGACAAAACGTAATGAAAAAACTAATTAAATTAGGAAAATATAATTGTTTCAATAACTTATTGATCGATTGTAACTCTATAATTTTTATATGTATAACATAAACGGCCTATATACGTCCCACTGCTGGGCACAGCCTCACCTCAACTATGAGCTGAAACAAGCCATTCTCCAACAAGCGGGCTTAGTGTGGATTGTTGGAGAGGTGTAAGGTTAATGAGCAACTTTAATGTCAGATGTTATCAAACCGCCCCAAGGCCTTGACTAGGCTTAACGACTGGCATCTAGCGACGTCCGGGACCGGGACCAACTGCTTAACGTGCCTACCGAAGCAAGGAAATGCCTGAAATACACATCACTAAATTTCGGTCAGGGTGGTCATGCCATCCCATTTCCGACCCGGCGTGTGTTGCTTTACAACAGCGATCGTCGCCGATCACTGTCACAATTGCGCCACGGGCACCTCCCTCCTTTATATGCATGAATGAGTATAAATGGGCCAAAGAAATGAAAAGAAAGGTTAATTTTACTGGCACAATACCTACCTGGTAAAAACCAGGTTTCAAGTTTGCGTATCTACACTAACTAGGGCCTCTTAGGTTGTCTAGAGGTAGGTTGTTTGAGAAATTCGAGCTTTTGGTGACTGAAACCAGCCTGAGCAAAGTCACAGTAGTTAAAGAATATGGCGAATATGTATCGTAGATCGCCTGTATTATAGAGAAGCCTTTTTTTGACGGGGTGAATGCTTTCCATCCCGCCCATGGCGGGGGTGAGGCCTTGGGCTCGCCTGCTGATATTCAGAATACCTAGTAAGCCGACGCACAAAAAATGCCTTATAATACTACGTTTAACAACGATACTATGTATTTATGAGCTACGTGGCCCAGTGGCTAAACACTCTGACTCGGAACCCGATTGTCCAGAGAACTGACTGGCCGGAACACCTTTGTGTTCATTGTACAATTTGCGGCTGGCTCTCCGGTGATGGATAACAACTATAAAAAACCAAAGCAACCCGGATATAGGCGGTAGGGTCGCCTCCTACCACGTTCGGTTCAAATTTCATTGGCAAAATGTGGGCTTCTGAATGTTCCGTTCATCATGACGGCAACAATCAGTGTGCCTCTGACTACCTCGCCTGGGAAAATGGTCGTGATGTATGTTATGACTATGAATGGTATTGCAAATAAAACAAATTAAAAATATCCCCTAACAAAACGTTATATTTAAGTCTGTTTCCCACTGATGCCGATAAGTAAGTATTATTGAACAACACTATTTGTGTCTGATTTACTTGAGGAAGCAAAGAACCATTAGGTAGTTCATTTATCAAGACTTCAGTAAATAATTCAGATTATAGTAGTTCCGTTTCGGGTGCTTTTCTTTCACACATACAAGCAGTCTATCCCAAGTTTGAATATCATCATAAGTTTCCATTCTGAAAAAAAGTCATCCAATTATAAGCTATTAATCTTTCTCAGGCAATAAGTAGACACAACAAAACACAGGATGTACGGCAAAATGATCAACACGGTTATGAATTTTATTATTTCAATTGTTGTTTAGGTTCAAGCCTTTACGCTATTTAGTCATACGACAAGAAATAGCTGAAATCTTGTTTTGAAAATTATTTACCTGAAAAAACGTGTTTCCTATTTTGTTTGCCGACTTATTTTACCCATAAAGCGGCCCTCGTATTAATTTTATTTAGTTCGTATGGGACTAGGCAAGAAAAATGTTACGATGAATTCAAATGTACTTATTAACTGGAACTGCCACTTTTTCCATCCAAAATGTTATTTATTTATTCACAAAGTAAATAAATTGAACCTATAATTATAGGCAAATTAAAGTACACGCAAGTGCGAATGTCAGTTTGACATACCTACTAATCGTCATAAAATCGTATGCAAAACTCTTCGATAGCCAATACCATAAACAAGTCAATACCCAGAGGAACCACAGACTATTTTTGCCTCCTGTTAAAAAAGGTTTTGTTTCATCATGAAAATCATCATCAGTTGCTGATTCAGGCGATATTTGCCCATGAAGACTCCTACAGAACAGCAAAATGGATTAGACGCATCTCGCAAATACATAGGTATTTTAAAATGCGTCTGCGAGATAGCGCCAAATTCTCATTTCGCAGAACGTTGTCATAATGCGATTAAGCCTTACATTAAGAAGCTGGAATATTAAGTAACAAGCGGCAAACTTTGGAAGGAATATTATTTCTATACGATAGTTAATTTCAAACTTTTAGATAAGTTTTTCATCATCGATTCCGGTGATGATCGATTTCACAGACCGAAGGTAGAAAGAAGATATGACTGTAAATACCAGTCAGGGAATTCAAGGAATTAAAGGATTAATTGGGTATTATTGGAAAAAATGATTGTTATACAAATTGGTTACCTTACAGTCAACTAATTTAATATTTGAAGATTTAATAATTTCATTGATAAATCTAAATAGCTGGATGGCAAGTTATTTGCGGTGCAATTTTTAAAATTCAGTTTCTTAAAGTACTTTTAATTTAATATGGTTGATAACAGATGTCACTTCAACTCCGTTGATAAAAGCACACTATGGTTCAAACGTCAGAGTAAGCATGGGATATAGACATTAGGTTAATCAATTTATCAACAGATGTCACTAACCATTTGAATCGCGGAAATTTCTTTCAACAAATAATTCTCAATAATTATTTTATCTAGTGCATCCAATTTGTTTCCTACCATCTAACTCACTAGAAGATTCCAAGATCACATCACATCACACATCATCACACAGTATTTGGTATTTTTCTGAAAAAGTCTCGGCAGATTTTCCCAATTCATACAATTTATATTCTTATTCTTCGATCCTATTAATGGAATGCAGCAAATTTTCTGTATTTGCAAAGATTACACTACATGCACCCTACACATCCGCCGAAAAATCAAAAATAAAATATCTTTAAGTAAATAAATAATACAAACGTTAGGAAAAGTGTCAGAAAAGCGTTTCGAAGTGCTAGTTCAGACAGAGCGATTAGTGGCAAATTGAAAAGGACGGAGTTAGAAGGAAAGAGGTATTCTTCTAGCTCCGTCCTTTTCAACTCGCACGATTGTCGCTAGGTTTGAACTAGCACGCACTGTAACTAGGGTAACCGACGCAATGACGTCATGGTTCGACTGGATAATATCTCCGGTGATCCTAAATTGAAAAATTAAGATACCGACCGATATCAACCGCTTCGGTTCGGCAAATGAGATCTCGAAGGATCCTGAATCGATGCCCTGTTCAAGATATCCGTAACCTTTGTTGGATCTAACAAAGCAGTCATTTGGAAGGTTCTCATGACAGCATTAAAATTCACTGAAGAGGCCCGGCTGTAACGTAGCGTTGGCAGGAGTCCAAGTCACCGGGAGCTCCCTGCAGTATCAAAGGCTACCCTTGATAACTTGCAGCTTTGAGATCTGAAGTTAACGTGCATGTTTTGAATAACTATGGTGGATCGAATGCAGTAGATAGCTACTGCAACTGCGATACTACGATAGCGTAGCATCGCAGTTGTTGATAGGTAGGTACCTACCTTCTCAGTTCATCGTCAAGTAGTTAATTCTTGAGGTCTTCTTCAGTCGCTACTCAAAATGAATGAGCTTCACCTGATGAACCACTGAAGCCACAAACGTAAATCAAAGTTGAGCACGTATTAAAACCCATGCCGTCCCGTATAGGTCTGAACTATACTAGAATTGAAAGTGACGGCTATTCTTGCAGGGGCAGCTCAAATTGGTTCGCGTTTTTTAAATTGGGAAGTAAGACGAACTCAGCCCCTGGTCTTATTTGCTAACTAAAATAGTTTTCTTCTTAGCGTACAAATCGTCCAAGGTTAAATACCAGCCTCAATAAAAACACAATGTCATAGCTCTCTCTACATTCTATAGATTCCTGTTTACTTGAGTTTTTCGCATGGCGTCGTGCTAGGAAGTCATTGTTTGAGGTGTAGTGAATCGAAAACAGTCGAAGAATGCGCCCCGGCAACAATAGAGTCATTGTGCTGTTTGATTAGTGAATTAAACGCGAGAGGGCGTTCGTGTGCACCGATCACGACTTTCAGATCTCACGCCAACTTTTCCCAGCGCTTGTTGGAAATTGTTCGGACGTCACACACCACGTAACTGCAAAACAATAATAGCTACCTACCATATATCAGGTAAACCACTGAACCAACGGTCGCCCGTATAGTACGGTAATGACTTTTGGAAAACAAATTAACCTCAATAGATGCAATTACTCAAATAGATGATTGCTTGAAATTGAATCACGTATTTGTTAAATCGTTACTGCAATCAGTTTATCTTTTATTCTCATATTGTCTGCTAAACATTAACATCTGAATATAAACCCAATGACGTGTCTACCAGCCGATGTTTTATGAATCGGAAGTCGTTTTGTCTCATATTGCGGGCATAAAAAGCCCGTAGCCATGTGTAAGTGTCGAGTCGAGGCACAGGCTGTAGTTAATAATGCGACATAAAAAGTGTGTGTAATGTTGGTAACAATGGGTTCGTTCGACGCAGGAAGCGGCCTGCGCGGTGTGTGTCTGAGTAGGCAGCTGCGCCAAACACATTTGACATTGAACCTAACCTTTTTGGTTTGATTTGGAACGTCTGCCAGATACACCTTACGCTGGCAGGCGTTCCATATCGCTGATAATGCTGCACAAGCCACTCACTATTTAGTTCTATTTCAAGAGTTTGCCGTTTAATTTATTTCTCATAAATCAACTCACAATCGAGATCATTATTCCCATACAACAACGGTTCAATTACATTCCAACCTTAAGCAAAAAAACAGTTGTTTATTTAAAAGCTAGTTTAAATCATTGTTTTGAAGAACAAAAACGACATAATTTGCACAATTGTATCAACAAACTCATAAATATCCTCTGTTATAACATTTCTATTCACCAGGTAAAATTGTGTACTACTTTCTGTGTAAAATATGTTAAAGTGAATCGCATTTAGGTCCCGTCAGCCCCTTGAAGGCTGAGACGGGTCCGTAACCTTTTATTCTCGAAACTTTATCTGATCGAGAAGTTGCGCAACTGACATTGAACTCCACCTGCGCGGATAACAGCGAGAGATATTTCTATTGCTAACGCTAGTTATCTTGCAGATCAACGTTCTCATAATGTACTGTCATTTGAACCATTGATAAATAAGCGGCATAGCCTTCAAATAGTTTCTCGTTAGTAATCCTGATTTTGTCATCTAATTTCGAAAAATTGTCTGTAACTTAATTCCAGAATTCTTTCTTAGGTACCCCTTTTACTCCTCTCTCACGCGAATGCTCGGGAATGCAAGTAAACCAAATAATTGCACACTCTTGCTATAACAAAAGTGGTTTAGCGTAAACCACAGAAAGAACGGTTTAAAAATCTCATTGGGCTCGTGATTGCAGTTCATGGTTAAGCTTTCTTATGTACATGTGGACGTGGGTTGGTTCTGAGCTGCGGTCGCTAGCAGACGGGCGAGGTATTTCATTTCACATTATTGCGACTCAACTCTCAGCGGCAGACTTTCATCGTAATGAGGGGGCGGCTGTAGGCCACGACCACAACGTATTGCCGTAAAATGAAGTACTCAGCCAAACCGAAACCTTTCCTGATGAAAGATACACGACGTCTCAATTCCTAGAATAATTACGACGAGAGACCTCAACGATAAGATAACATAATTGAAACAGAATTCTAGAGTTGCCAAGCCAAACACTCTTGCTACTAATTGTTGCGAAACGTCTTTATTAACGAAGAGTCGCTCGTTCCGAGAGAAAAGCCTTTGATTACGATTACACGGTACAATGGCCGTGCGTGAGAGTTACCCGCGTTGTATTGTGCCATTAAATTTATTATGTATTACACCGGCGCAATGCTCTATTTACTCGGTCGGTAACAATAGAAACTAATAATGATCATTCTGCATTAATTGCACGTTGCGTGCCGCGGCAAAGACTGTTTGCAATAGTTATCGTGTCATGATCGTTACGTGCCGCCGAGCCAGCTCAGCGGAAGCGAAACGGGTGAAGAAAAAAGTGTGCTTCTTTTTAAATTGAAGGTATTATCGTGCGCGTAGTATAGTCGTAAGGTCGTATTAATATTCACGTTGCGGTGCGCCCGGGGCGGGCAGGCTTCACAAAATGGCTGCCGGAGGCGCTCGGGCCCGAGTCGTGACCGCCAGGAATCCACGCGCTCGTTCCGAACCGTCATCAATTATGCATGAATGCGGCCGAACGCCGATGTTTACTCTCCATGAGACAACAATTTATTGCGTCGTGCGGTTTTTGACATTCGATCGCGGACCGGTCCCAAAGCTGCGATGACGAAATAGGTTACAATAGGTTTTCACGTCCCCGCGGTGTGCTTTGTGATGTTGTATGTTTACCTTAATCGTGCCATATTATGAATAATAGATCTAATGCAAATTTTTGTAGCTAATGTATTCAGTTAGTCACTGACGCACTGGGTGTTTAAACTGTTGCATAGACAAGTACTAAATGTTATCTCACGTTTTAACTTGCGAGTTTATAAATAGTTTTGCGACAATGCCACTCTGGTGAGATTGCATAGCGATTTTCATTTGGATATGGGCTGGCAGCGTTATCAAAAAGATATATAGCGCTATAAATATTTACGCATCGTTCTCTCTTTTGTCATCGTCATCGTCCGGTGTTCGAATATTACAATGATTCATGCTTATTGCATCAGGATAGCGATGGCGAAGAATTAATTTAATCGTAATGCGAGTGTCTACGAGCCGCAGCTGTGTAAGCTATCGATAACGCCGAATGAATAACGCATTGTTCCTGCGGAGTGGCTCGTCTCTACACTTCAACGGAAATATTTCGTTTCTTTTTAAGTACGATTATGGGTTCATTGTAACATTTTGTAATTCGAATTTTCATCAATTCACTGGGAATGTGAAATGGCTTCAGAAGTACAATTCCTTTGACAATACACATTTTCTTGTCGTAAAACTTAAATATTGATCCACATTCTGAACCTCGTTATCTATTAAGTTTTCTGTGATCTCGGCTTAAAACTGAGATTAGGTTGTTATTTGGGGCATTTACTCGTAGTATGTTCACCTTGATATAGGTACAGTCAACGGTACATCACGCTATTTCCGGCCGGTCCTCTTTGCTCTATTAAAAAGAAATGTTATTTGGCTAGAGCTAGATAAAAATGGAAAAAGGTAGCCTTAAGTGCCGTGGACTGTACCTATATCAAGCTTGTGGAAAGAACTGCTCCCCTCTTTATTACCTACGGAGTGTTGCGGTCGTGCTGCAAGGAGTTTTATTGTGACAAGTTGTATTTCTCCCACGCAAACGTGATTCATGGGAGTCCGGAAATGGTAAGAACAGTTCTTTAAGCACGCCTAAATAACACCGTAAATAACTCAGACATTTATAGCCTCGTGATCTTATTACTGAGAGCGTAACGTCCAGTGTCGAGTGCGCAGATATTCACAAATGAGGTGACTACCGTGCCGTGACTGGTGACAATGAGCTGCTTTGAGGGAAGATATATCGTGTGATAATCTTGCATCGGAATTAGCAAAGTTGTTTGTAATAGCACCGCTATTTGCAAGTGGGTAAGAGATACCTTGAGGCAGTTATAACATTTGTTTTCATAGCACGGAAAGATTACGTGGAAGTGAACGAACCTACCATATTCTGCTGCAAACGCCAAACTAGAAAAGCAGTTAATGCCAACATTATTGAAGAAAAAAAAAACTTCAAAATCATGCATACTTGTTTGATGAATATCCTTTTATTAATACTTATCCACCGTTTAATAAGCTAAGTATCCTCATATCCCGTAATGGCGAAAAATGACTTACCTAAATTTATACTAGTTTGAGGGTTCTTAATCAATCAGGGACTGTTGATATTTAGTTGGTTTTTCGTTATAAATGGCGAGCTCTAAATGGAATGTTGCACAGAGATCCAAATAAGTGGACATAAGAAAACCCAGTTTCAACGAACATCCAACATTTATTGTTATTGTCGAAACGGTTTTATTGTAGCCTCTATTTGTGTTTCTCAAGGCCTCAATGTTTCACCGGGCTTAGACATGAGGTGTTGTGTGCACAACTGATAACGGCTCGTTATCAAGTACCGCAACCAGGTTATCGACTGCCGTGTTTGCTCTCCTTATCTCTAAGCCCTCCACCTCTCACTTGCTATCATTGTTATCTAACGTTAAACTGGAGTATTGTTTAGAAAGCGACTATTTTTAGGATTATTATTATCAAAAATATTCTTAAGAGCTTAGTTAATGGCATTTGTTCTGCAGATTTACGCGGTAAATGAAATACAATAGCTGCCTCACCTATTGGTGCGAATGCTATTAGTATTGTTAGCATAAATTCCTAGAACCGATAAAATCTTTATTTGTGTTTTGGTGTTTGCAATGTCATCATTTTTTCAAAGATTAAATATCGACTCACTATCTATTTCGGGAATTATGATACTTGTTCTAAATTCAATAAAATTATTATCTTCAAGTTATTTTTCGGGAAATATTGAGACGAACATTTTAAAACTTAATCCGCTTATTAGATGTGAGTTAACAGTAAAGAGCAAGAAAGTAGATTTAAAGTATACCACGTACTTAGAGCTATCGTTAGGTAAGCAACAGTTCCGTAGAAGCTGTTTGCGATAAAGCATTCTCTTTTTTCATCGCATTGTGCAAATTACAACGAGTTATTCGCGTGCAGCCGCTAACTCGATTAGTACAAGGCCAAAACAAGGTATGTGACCTCTTTGCTCGTTTTTACTAAACTTTGAACGGGTTTCGCCTGACTATTTGCCTATGGAGGCATCCGGCTGCCCGCATGACGGTGGAAGGCGATAAAAAAACGTGCAAAAACTCGGCATTGTAAATAATTGGTCTACTTAACAAAAAAGTAATTGCGTTTTTTATCATCTATGCTATTTGTTTTCTAGCAAGGCCTGCTGTTCGATATCAATGCTTACGTAATTTTGCACTCGTGAAACAAAAACAGCAATTAATAAAGTTATTACTTAATTAGTTCGAATGGCTTTGTTAGTGCAGATTCGGCCTTATAATGTTGTTTTCAATCGTTATTTGATGAAGTAAATGAGAACTTAATCTTTTGGAAGTAGGTACTAACAATATGTTGGCTTGATAGGTAGTCATAATAGAACCCGTATAGTGTTCAAATGTATTGTTATGGCAGAACACATTTTATTTACTAGTCGTTTTCACCTGGCTTGAATACCTACATAAATACCTCGCACGTATTTAAACAAGCAATAATGCTAAAATTATGCTAAGTTTGTCAGCCGTCAGTATTTTTTAATAATTTATGTAAATTCCTGAGCATAACAATTTAGTTAGATGCGGACCGTAACGGCATCAATGTACCTATTTACTTTTACATAGGTAGGTATCTCCTTTGTGTTATTTATAAAACTAACTCAGTACGAATGGCTTGTCACGGAATAGTTGGGATATTGCCAAATCGTTAGCGCTTTGTAAAATTCATTTAGTATGTTGGTCAACGTATGGCGTTTGTTTATTTTTTGATTCACATGCCGACCGTTTTTTGTTAGTTTGTCACAGCTTTTTTTCACTGTTTCTGGTTTGAGTAATTAATTGGAAACCACAGCTAGCTTCACACTAACACATAAACACATAGGTACCTATCTACCAAGGTACCTACTATTTTAGTGTTGTTACAAAGTTACCTGCATTGTTTATGTCCTATGGAAGTACCTAATAACTTACGCTCTATGTAGGTAGGTAGGTACCTAGGTTTGTGATAGTTTGACTACCTACTTAATTGCAGATAAGTAAGTTGATAGGTAGGTAGGTAGGAATGTGTATGTTAAAGGCAAAGTAGGCGTTTCGTGAACATGCTTGTCTCTAAGCTTGGAAGTTCACCCTACGATAAACAGTTGCTCATCGCTCTTTAAGCTCTATTCCTATGGGTAAAAAAAATATAGGTAGGTTAAATACCTCCGTACATCGAGATAGGCGACGTTGTTATTGTCTAAAAAAAAAACAAGTTGCTGTCTACTTGGTCGAGCATTTGAATCGCGTTAGACGCACCGTGATCATCGCCATCTGCCCTTCCTGTTGTAATCATTTCAATCGTTTACTTTTGTAGGAGGTAGTCGGTTCGGTAAACTGCAACGCCACGCCATCAGGTGCGCCGTGCGCCCTCTATTGCGCGCGGGGAGACTCCCCAGTTCCCCTCTCTCCCTCACACCGCGCCGTTCACTTGTTGCTACGTTGTGCTACGTCGACGTCGCGAGCCGCGAGACTGGCGCTACCGCCTCCCCGCACCCCCTGCCTCCGGCCGCTGGTTCCCCCCGCGTTTCAGTTCTTTGTGCGCCACCGAGGCTTTCGCATGTCTGTGCGACGCAACGAAACAATTTCTAACAGTCGTGAATCTTCAATATCAAAGCCGACTGGAAGTGGTGTGAGTGAATTCAGTGTACGCTTCACTGCCTGTCTAGACCGCATTCAAGGACATCGGAAGAGGATTTTCTGCGAATCGGAAAGCACTTTCGACGGATCTACTAATTTCCTGTGAATACTGTGATAGTGACTTACATTTTGTGATTAATTTTAAAAGAAGAGTGTCTGCTACTGTTGTGACAAGTCTTTGGTGATTGAAAATAATCTGCTTGCCCTCAATCTGGAAATCCTGCACACCTCACAAGGCCATCTGTGATTTATTGAGCACTGAAAAGTGAGTACCCACCAACTTCCTACCTACTACTTTTTTAAGTAGCAAGGTACACCGTAATATTCCTCTCGTTCTTTTAAAGTTATTTTCTAGTAATCGGGGTCAAACTTTTACACACATGAAATCCTAAACTCGAGCGGTCCTCATCCTCACCTAGAAACATGTGAATGATGACTGCTAAAGTTAAAAAAGACAGCCAAACGTGTCCCATATACCTACTTGCGGCAATATATTTCGCAAAAGTAAGTGCTAAACTCAGCTAAACTAGACTTGTCTTGCTTGCTATGTGTAATAGGTATTTTAGTTGAACAACAATCGTCGCATATTGCTTTACAAATTTAATTCCTTCAAGTACTAAACTAATTCCAAAGTCGTTTAGACCTCATGGCAGCTAGATTGCCTCGTGAATTACCCATGAGATAATATGTACACATCTAAGTGGGTATTCAAAGGAAACTGCTAATTGGCTTGTCTACCTACGCGTCGACATGACATTAAATCCTCTTCTTACTATTAGATAATAACAAGATTAACGCTCATCTATCTCCTGTCAGTCATAATAATAATTAATAGGAATCTACGACGTAATATTAGAGCGTAGGTAATAATAATAACATACTATGGGCAATAAAACGCGTGGAACATACCTACCTATCTACAGTAGTTATTACTCTAATCATAGGTCGACCTTTAGTAGTTATCTATAAAATGGCTTTTCGAACGTGCATTGTGTAAACAGACGCATTTGTTATCGAATACGACGGTTATCGCTCCATTGTATGTAGGTACCTGCGTAGGTACTGTGTCTATCTACCTACGGAACGACACAATGAGTTACAATTCACGTATTAAATTTGTACGAGTCTACCAGTTAAACGGTGGTTAAAAATCCTTTGTTAGCGGTAACCATATTTCAAAATGAATACCTACAGCGTCAATGCCTAGAATTCCATATAAAATGTTCACGGCTACTTCTTAACAACAAGGTAGGTAACTAACTATCATTTAGTAAGGTGTTTACTAAAATGACAGTTCTAAATGTCACATTAAAGCAGAATACCTAAATCAGCATCTAATTTAAGATGTTTAAACGACTTACGACTATCAGAAATCTAGTTATTCTGAGAAAAAAGGCAAAAGGTCGCCGGGGAATTAGGATTGTAGGTAGGTACGCTGGCGTGGGTTAAGCCGATGTTGTCGGGAATCATGAATTCAAGTCACGAACGGCCGGGTCGGGACGCGTCGTGAGATGGGCCGATTGCGCCGTGCGCTTTCAATAGCCACGTTGCGCAATTTACCGGCGGCCATCGCGATGCTAACCACACCATATCTCCAAGGTGCAGGCGTTGCTCACGATAGCGAGCTCTTTTGCAACGATTCGCAGAATTTAGCTAGCATAGCAACTAGCTTAGATGCGTTACTGCTGCTTTAAAAAATATTGTGTCTTTTTATTTCCGTAATTTTGCTGTAGTAGAGATTGAGACCGTATGCGTTTAGTTAGTTGATAGGGATCCCTTTCGGGTTTAAGCCCCCTTTAACTGGTTTAACTTGTTGTTCCGTTATTCTCTTTTTGACCGCTTTTCGAGCTGCCTACACTTTTCGTCCCTGGTCTAGTCAACTTAGTTATTTATACTAACGTTACATGCCAACTTAAATGTAATCTAACAATTTAATACACCCACATGTACCTACATGTGCAAAGTAGGTAGGTACCTATCTTGCAGAATTCAAACAGCTTAAAAAGATAGTGTTAGTTTTTGTCTATGCGATAAAACTGATAAGATCAGACTATCAATTATAATACTTACTCGTAAAATATAGACAAATACACAGTAGCTGTATACCTGGCTTGTTCTTTTGTATTACACAACACATTATGTTCTTATTTAAAAGCGCCAGTACCACCTGCATTGTTGAGGTGTTCTTTGAAATCCGTGTAGTTTAAAATTCCTTAGAAGGGCCATACGCTTTTCGAGCCGTCATAAAACCGGCCGCGTACAAATCTCATGTTCGCACATGTTTCGCGACACAGTAACGCTGAGATAATTGCTTTATGTCAGTACAGAGAAAGCTTTGTTGCTGTTAAATGTCCCATTAACGGTTGTTGGCCGAGTGGAAGTGTTTCATTACACGCTTGGCGACGCGGCACGCTCCGCTGCCTCTAACGAGATAGAGCGCACGAGACACGACCGGATAACGTATGTGCTCGCTGTTACGTGATTACTGAACTTACCATTCTTATGACTCACTTTATTGACCGTTTTGTGCATTTTCAAAATAGACAACGCACTGCGCCCGTGATTCAGTTGTTTATCTCCGTCTAACGGGAAACTAAAACTAAAGCAGTTTACGCAGAGTTGCATTTGGTGACTAATGAATGAGTGAGGTAGCCGGAGCTGATCGGGAGTTTGTGGTTGTGTGGTCAGCTGGTCTTAATACCGACTTTGTGTACAAAATAAAAACAAAACTATAAATCTGCATTGAACCAATAAAACTACATAGGTATTCCAACGCGCTTGGTTTACGGACGCCGTACCGAGAATCGCCAGTTATTTTAATGATGTTCCGTGGACGTTCGAATGGTTTGATTGATCGTTTCGAGTCACGCGCTCACCCGACTGCCTCCATCGACGAGCGCTGCGGGCCTACGGAACGGCTTTATGGTTCTGACCCCTTGACCTCTGCTGAACCCCGCCTTGTAATGGATAAAAGAGCATAATAGACTCGTTCTTGTTTTAACGAGCACTGCTTAACGATTGACGTTGTAAATGGACGTGCCTAGTTGCGGTTTAGTTATTCTCAAAGTCCTACTTAGGTAGTTTAGCTAATAGCACGACGAACGGTATTGCACTGCAATGAATAATTCAAAACCACGCCACGGGGAATTGTGAGGTTTGCGGTTATAATAAAACTCATCACAATAGGTTATTTGAGCGGTTTCTTGCGAATGCTGGCGTTTCTAAGAACCATTCGCGTCAACTTCGCCTATTTATGTTGCGAGTCTACATGGTATAATGTGCACGTTGAGGTTGGCGCAATAGTTGGTGCTTGCGGATGCGGAGGCCCGCCCTTCATGAATAATTCAAGCTGTGGTCAGGATTTACTGCCGCCGCTCTGCCGGGCCAGCTCGCCGCGCTCCGCCGCCTTGGTGTCAACTTTTTGCCTTCCTTTCTATCTAATGAAAACCTCTCTCACCGGTTCCCGCCGCGTTTGTCTTGTCAATCAGCCGTTGTCACGAGCGACGTTGCCGCACTTCCCCGAGTTATTTGTTAGTCCATTGTCCCGCGCGCTGATCACTGTCGCATTGTCTCGCGACTTTTGTTTACATTCGCTCAATAGTCGTTTGTTTGTAAAGAAACCAAGTTTGTTTTCTCCGACTCTCGTATTCTTCAACATTGTTTAGAGATAAAGTTTGTTGAATTTCTTGTTATCGAACACTGTTTACTAATATGGGTAACGTTTGTAAGTCGTAATTATTATGCGCTGCAGTATCAGTAGGCATTGTTGATGCTGAAAACTGACCACATTGCATTGCCTTATCGAGGTAATTAACTCTTGCGACACATGGGCCTTGTAAAACGGCGAGATTATGAACAACTCCACTACATTGGTACAGCTAGTAGAATTCAAGTTTTCTTAAAAGTAAATCCGTTGAAGGTAATGTATGCAGAACCGGTTTCGCTGTAAGGCAATCATCGCATAACTCGCGCGGCATCTCGCTCCGCATTATCATGTCATTATGAGACCGTCCACCGCGTCTGACGCACCTGCACTGCAACCGATCGCCGTTTCTTCTGTTTACGTTTGTTATGAATAATCATTTATGCGATTATGTAAATGCGGATCCTCGTTAACATCGAGTTCATTAAAATTCCATTGTAGTGCGCTCGACACGCACGCTTTTGTGTAGTCGCTTCAAATTTTTATTAGAATGATTCACATACATTACTTAAATATTAAATTCGTTACCTACTTGATGTTTTTGTAATTAACCGAATTGCGTGCGAGTTTAAATAGAATATAAAAAGAGAAATTCAATACACGGTTGCGGCTGACAATTCTGACAAGTCTGATTGCGTAGTCTTTATTTTTGCTTTGTACACGTGTCGCGAATACAATTGAACGAATTTAATTTTATTCGATTGTTACACTACAGCCGTGATAAATGAATGAATGATCTAACATTTACTACGCGTTACTTAGCTATTGGCTCAAATTCCCCAGCTTGTGTGCGTAATTCGTTGCGTCATTACAAAGCTTGTTTCTTATTAACAAACAGGTTGACGAATTGTTCTCATAACTAATGAAATCCGTCCGTATGTCAAGTGGTTAATAAAACTTGTCATGTTGGAAATGGAAAGCAGTTCCTAAAATACTTCAAATTTATTGGTCTATTAACGTCATCCCTAATGTTTCTAGTTTTTACTGTCGGTGCGGACAGAGTTGACGTAATCTGTGTAATTGCGGGCGTAAGTCGGAGCTTTTGTCACATTACCCCTGTTCGGGGTCCGAGCCAAGCGGCCGATGTGCGTTGGCTCGGTTCCTGGGCGCGAGTCCAACGCGCCATTCACGCGCGCCCGCCGCACGCTGCTGCCAACCCCACCAGCATTGTTCAGCCTGTACTTCCCGTTCCGGTGCATCGCTAATCATCACCTGATTAACGATTCGCACCACGGTTTTCCAAGGCCTCGCTCGCCCGCACGAGCAGCGCCACGATTGCCGTGAAAGTATCTTATGCAATACTGCGTCAAGGTTTTGCGGATAAAAAACGTCCTCATTAAGGCAATTTAAACCGCTTACGACACCCAATTGGAAGCGGCGATCGTAAATAACAGCTGCTCATTCCCCAGTTATCTTGAGTGACAGTGCTAAATTGTCCGCTGACTCGGCTGGAAATGGCCGCGTCCGCATACAATACATATTTTTGTGCAGCCGAGTGGGTGTCGTGTGAATGAGCTTATATTGGCGTCAGCCCAAACGTGTCAACAGCATGAATGCTGACGTCAGCACTTTGACAATATTCAGCTGATACACAAACAAATGACACATTGTAATGAATCCGTGAATTCCGTGATAAATGGATTGTTTGTTATGCTTTTATTTATGAGCTACGTGGTAATTTTAATAACACTTTTCTGGCAATAGTGTAAATAGTGAAGTGACATCAGATGTTTTGGAGACTTAAATGCTTTTGAAAATTAGAATATTTTTTTAACGTTACGTTTCCTTTGTTTCAGGTGTGGCCGTAAGTGTGAGTTCAAGTGATGTCGTCGACGTCAGTGACGAAAACGACAAGTGCGTGAAAGAGGAAGTGAGCAAGCCTGAAGTCGCTAACAGTGAGGGTGAAGTGCGGAGTGAAGTGAGTGGTGGTGCGGGCGCGGATGGTGTTGCTACCGTGGCCTCCGAGGAGGACGATTGTGTGATAGTGTGCGCGCGAGATGCGGACGAGAGGTCCGATTCGGGCGTGAGTGGAGTCCGCTCCGGCGGGTCGGCGAGTTCGGTGGAGAGTGAGTGGCGCGGGATGGCGCACGGGTACGGTGGGGGGCCGCCGCCGCCGCTGATGCACCTGCCGCCGCCGCCGCCGCCGGCGCTCTACGGCAATGACCTGCTGTGGAAGGCGCAGCGGTACCAGGCGCCGATGCATGGCCCGCTGCATCACGCCATCGCGGACGACTTCCTTGCCGCCACATACGATAGAGAGAGACATGAAAGACTGCTACGGTGAGCATTACATTCTGTTTTTTCTATTGTGGTACAGTTAACGCCAGAAGTGCCTGATCTCAGTACTTTGTCGGCTGATCTGACAGCTTCCATAAATTCTATGATTAAAGCAAAATGTGACATGGTTTAAAAGTGTATAGGCACTATTGACGTTGACTGTTCCTTGTAGCATAGGGCGCCCCCCAGTTGTAGATTGATACAGTAGCTCATACTATACGTACCTACATAAAATTCGATCAAAATGTTGATTATCTTATTCTACCTAAACCGCACAAAAACAAAGATTTCAAATCTTGTTATTACCTTAGTCAGCTCTTAAAATACATTATCTTCAATACTTTTTATTGCAAAACCATTTGTTTGATAAACAATGTGCGGGGTCGATGTTGTTGTTGATTTGTTAGTTGAATCATAGCCGTCAGAATAGAATTTTCGTGAGTCACGTTCGATCGAACTTTTAGTGGAATTGTATACCGACTTTTAGTTGTAGGTTAGCTAGACATGATTTGCTATTGATTTCTATGAGAACTGAGGATAAGGTGAGTCACAGAGGTAATATGAAACGGTAATTTTATTACTATAGTTTCCCTCACGTATTAAAGGACCTCTTATAGGTATAGTTGGGTCATAATCTTAATTTCATATCTTTCAAACACAAATCAAAACATTTCACAAATACTTATAGGAGTAAGTCTTGTACCAAATCCGTAAATACGCACAATCGTGTAGGAAAACATCGTAAAAGAGTCGTAAAGACGAACCGCTTCGCCGTGACCTTGAGCATTGCGCGACCTCGCCGCTTATCGCGCAGGTATGCGCGGAACTTGAAGTACCTACTTACTTTTACACTACCTCACTTCTGTGTTAACTTCCTGCTTATTTTTGGGTAACAAAGCCTTTTATTTTTCGTAGCATGACTCTTCACAATTAATGTTTTTAGGTTGATTGCGCGCAAAAGAGTTTATTAGTCCTTATTAATCATGATACCCTATCTGCTCAGAATGTAGGTATTTTGATAATCTATTTATAAAGAAATACATATTTAGTAAATAGGTTCATCGATCATTAATCGTTATCATAAATTATGTTATCGTGAGTCGCGCAATCGGTAGGTATGCGATAACCAACCACAAACACTGTCATAAAAACCAACACCAGCTTTATCGACCGGATAAGGACTTGTGAGATTATTTATGCAGTTTTATTACTTTCGGTATAATGTAGGAAATTCATGAGAACTGAGAGATTACTTACCATCATTTATCCAAGGGTTTGGTAACATCTTCCGCAGCAACATAGAAACGAACGAACGACGAACTTAGCTCAGTGAAGTTTCATTTACAGTTGTTGGTTGACTTTTATCGTCTCAGGTTCCTTCGGATAACGTGACTTGCGGCGTTATACGATGTGTATTTTGTCTCAGGAGTTGAATACAAAACATATTTCGCTATTACTTGTATACAAACTGCATATTACCGATAAGGATTGGCCTCCATTTGCAAACTTTTCGGGTTTCATGACAGCTCTTTGCACTGTATCTTCTGCCTAATACCAATTCCACTTACTTAAATAGAAAACGTCCACGTCCAGAGATTATCGTTTTCAACAGATTTTTAAAAGCGTACAAATGTCACTGTAATTATTGTTATTTTTCTTGTTAGTTCTGTGTCTGCTAAGAGGACGAGGTTCGAGGCCATAAATTGTTTACCCATTTCGATTTAGTTTCTCTCCGTTATGTGTCTCTAACACTCTAATTTAAAACGTCAATCAACGTTGAGCATGCCGTCCCTTAACATGTCTATAGAATTAAAGTGACTGCTATACTTGTGAGAGATACTCAACTTCGTAACTTCGGAGATAAATGAAGCATTTTTGTTTTTAAACATTCGTTAATACAATCGCACGAGCGCTGTATTTATTAGAGTCACGGCCACCAGCAGCGCAGGCAAAAGTTGTTAAGACTCCGTCCAAGGTTCAATGTGTTGCTTTGCTTCAAAGTTCTAGGTCAGGGTATTGTGGTGTCGATGTTTATACATAATGCTGGCAGCGTGTTTACATTTGCATTTGTTACTCGTGCTGATTAATATAACTCGCTTGTTATTTTTAGAATGCGACTTGTTTTTTTATTATCCATAGCAGTTGTGTGTTAAACATTTTCTGCCATATTATGTAAGTAGTAGTAAGTTAATATGAGACAACACCACGTATATCGCCCTCCGTAAGTAATGTTTTCCCTTGTTATACGGGAATCTAAAACCGAAAGCACCGCTCAGACTTCAGACACATTTAATATTTAATAACAGATTTTTGGTGCTGGTTCGGCACGCCGAGGTTAGTTAGCGGTTAAATCTATTTAGTCGCAGTTGTGTTAATTTTTATAACTGATGTGTGTGAATTATGTGCGCCAGACCGATTCATCTCCATTGTAAGTTTCGAAATAGGTTGCTGTAATTTCTGAATGAGGTTGTTTAATCGATCGTCATTTAAGGTACCTGAATATGCGTTTTTTCATTTCTATGGAAGTAGTTCAAAACTTAACCGAAAACAATGAGATCTAAAGGAGTTCTTAGTAGTCATTGGTTACCATTATGAGATTATTATTTTACTTATTTTCATGTTTTTTGCCTTCAATTATAAATTGCGGACTGACACGCGGCAGAAGCACGTCTCATCTGCAAATGAGAACGAAATAACTAAGCATTTTTATCTAATATCTCTAGCTAGTTTAGACTATGCAAACTATTTTCTAACACTTGTTTTCGCGCGCTGAATTTGTGAGTTCTTAGTATCATAATATATTCGAAGGTGACCCAAAATAATAGGGTTGGTATCAACTCGTCTAAAAAGCAACTGGTCTAAAGAGCAACTGGTCTAAAATGCAACTCGTCTAAAGAGCAACTGGTCTAAAATGCAACTCGTCTAAAGAGCAACTGGTCTAAAATGCAACTCGTCTAACTAAGGAGCAACTGGTCTAATCCACTGTATCTTGAACTATTGTAAAATTTTTCGGCATTTAAAAAAAGGACAAAGGACTTGATCAAAATTTCATAGACAAAAAACCTAGAATCGCCAGCAACGAAATATATAAAAATGGGTTATCTATAGTAACCCTATAGCATATTCAAAAAATCAGCCTCTTAAACTATGTAGTATAGAAGTTATTGTACCGTATAACTTCATTGATATAAACAAAAAGATGAGGATACGGTATCAGCGCACCAAAGTCGGCCACACAAAAAACAGGTCTAATGGACCTGTTTTCAATTCAATATGACAGCGACTTGTTCGCGTGCACGTCAATGTTATGTGCCAGTTTTCGAATTCCCGTAGTATGAACGTAACGTACCTTCCTCTTTTTGTTAATATCAATGAATAATCAAATTACAATGTTGTTTGTGTGTATGTGTATGTAAAAATCATATGTCAAAACACAAGCTGAGTTTTATTTTAATTTAAGTGTGTTCCTTATCTAAAAATACAGGGTGTAATTTTTTTTCCAAAACCAACTGTTTCGAACCCTGGCTAAAAAAAAGTAAAAAAAAAACCAAATATGCACTTCTAGTTTTTGCCAAAATTGGGCTAAGGCTCGTTTGTCAATTTTTCTAAACTCCTCATAGTTCAGGATTTGGCCTACCACGCCTACTTTTTTTATGATTGCATTAATTTTTTTCGCTAAATCTTTCACAGATTGCCGCGTGAAATTGAGCTAACTTCAAGAAAAAACACATACATACATACCCTGACGACCATATCCCTTATGGGTTAGTCAGAGGCACACTGATTGTTACCGTCATGGTGAACGAAACATTCAGAAGCCCACATTTCGCCGAGGGAATTTGAACCCAACGTGGCAAGGGGCGAGCCTACCGCCGTTATCCGGGTTGCTTGGGTTTTATATCGGTGTTTTCCATCACCGGAGAGTTAGCCGCAAATTGTACAATGAACACAAAGTAGGTGTGTTCCGGCCAGATTTGATCTCGGGACCATCGGGTTCCGAGCCAGAGTGTTTAACCACTAGGCCACGACGAGAAAAAACACGATTTATTAATTTGTGATCATGAAAAATCGCGATCTGGAAAGTCGCTACTATGTGTGAAAATGATCTAACAAATCATTATTATTAAAATTTCACACCGGTCTGATTCACCAAAAGCAGCTGAAAATATTATTTTTATTATGTTCAATTATGTTTAAAATAGATTAGGTTTTGGACGCAAATTTGTCCTTTTTTTAAATGCCGAAAATTTTTACAATAGTTCAAGATACAGTGGATTAGACCAGTTGCTCCTTAGACGAGTTGCATTTTAGACCAGTTGCTCTTTAGACGAGTTGCATTTTAGACCAGTTGCTCTTTAGACGAGTTGCATTTTAGACCAGTTGCTCTTTAGACCAGTTGCTTTTTAGACGAGTTGATACCAACCCAAATAATATACTAGTTTGTCAAGAAGCTAATTCTCGTATTTTGACATTTGACCTTCCTATTTAAAACGGTTCAAGGATATTTGAAAACAACTGACAGCAGTAGTAGCACTTAGTAAAAATAATACAAAAACGTCTAAAAATATGTTCGTAAATTGGAAAATTACCGATATCCGACTTTTGTTCTCATTTGTTTAGTTATTTTCCACCGTAGTCAAAATGTTTTGATAAATTTCTGAACGAACTGTTGAAGTGAACGCCTAGTAACAACTTAACACTCGCTTCAGACAAAGTTACAATCGGTACATAGTGGATGGAATCCTTACTGATAATTGATGGTTATTCAACGATTGAATTGAAAATTACCTGTGTTTGTTAACCTTTATATCTCTTCCTACCTACCTAGCATTTCCCACGGCAGCTTTTCTTTGAAAAACCACTGATGATGTATGTCATTTCGTGAAAAACCACTGATGATAAAAGCTACAAATTCAAACGACAGGTTCATACATAATCGCGATTAGCAGCTCAGGAAGCACAGATGCTGAGTTGAAAATCTCTATGGTTTGGAGACGCTCCATAAAATAATAGTAAGAATAGTTCATACAACGTGAACATACCTAGTCCGTTTAGTTAATTTTACATTAGGTTCAACGAGGGAAGCTAAAATTTAGCTACCACCGTCCACGATCAACACAATCCTCAAAAGTGCAAAATGGAATCGTTCGTTTGCTTCAAATGTGTCAATCTTTTTATTAGGTTGGTGCCTGAGATGCTAGCCATGATTAACACGCGCTGTCCAGCGACATGTAGAAAGCTTCGAAAACTTATTGAAATGACAATACATCTCGACCTCATAAAGTCATCCCATACGTTTTTGGCGCCTTTCTACGAATCGCCGGGCAGCGCGTGTTGTTATGGCTGGGTGCCTGCCTAGCCATATGAGTATTTATTTATGAGTCAAACATTGAGCAAAGGAACTTAAAAAGTTAATGTTTCATCGGTACATCTTTGAAGTCCCCTTCTAACCTGCATCAATATGGGTATTTATTTATGAGTCAAACATTGAGTAAAGGAACTTAAAAAGTTAATGTTTCATCGGTACATCTTTGAAGTCCCCTTATAACCTGCATCACAATATTCTAACTGGTCGTTGTTGAATAAATGTGTGTTTTATAAACGTCAAATAACTAAATACAAATAACCACCCAGTCAGTACGAAAGAATAAACTAAGGAGACGGAAATTCAAAGTTAGTTTCACTTTGACAAATTCAGATTATTTACACCGTTCTATTACATGAAACTTTGAGCCTATTCAGAACTATGAATCTGTCACTCAAGTATTAATTAGATAAAACCTCTAAATTGTCTGAACATTTAAATTCAGTCTGCCTGTCTATAATAGTATAGACAAGCTTGAATGTGTGCTGTGCTTGATGAGCTATGTTTGTACCAAGTTTTTCGGGTCGTTTCAGAATAGGGACCTAAGCGATAGATGGCGTTTTTGTTAAAAGCACATAGGTACGTTTTCAAAGTAGTCATTAGAAAGATACGCCCAAACGTATTATTGTTACGATGTCATTCAGGACCGAAATAAATAATTAGTGAACTCAGATTAAATACGTTAAAACTCAAAACATCACAACACAATCGTTCCCTAAAAACATTTGAATTGTTATTTGTATAGTTATCTAAATTATGTTACCCATGCTTGTCTTAGAAACCATAGATTTTGTGATTTAAAATAACGCATGTGCTACTATTTTCAAAAAGTTTAAGTAACATAGATAGTGCTTATTATAAAAACCAAATAAGTGATATTTAAAAGTAATTTTCGACAGAATCAGCAGGCCTATTTGGCCGGAATTGCTCGGAATTTCAATGTATTAGTTATAAGATAATCATGCCGTTTCCTGCTATAAGCATAATTTATCTGATAAGGTAAGTAGATCTTATCCGATAAAAGATAAAAGCACTGATAAATTATAATATAACATATCTCGAAAGATAGGGTGTTATTATTTTTTGCTAAATCACGTTCAGGCTAAATAACAATAACAAGTACCGATGGCATTTATTGATTTCTAGGAAAATTATAAGTTAAACCAAAAGCAAAACAGTTAAGTTATGTTGTCCAGTAAGTACTATGGAAAGCTTATAGCGTTAGCTGTTAAGAGTTATTGTGGTGGCTGAATAAACATTTTTCTATTTCAAATTACATAAATGCTGACATAATAAATAATACGAATTATATGGTGACTCAAACTCATTCTACGTTAAAGAGTAATTTGCTACCAGTGGCAAGTTTTTTTATATTTGTTACTTATCAGAGAAAGATTTTGTTCCCAGGCGAGTTTATTCCATTTTTAGAGAATGAAATGAGGGTAATTAATTATGGATGAGATATTAAATGGGTAAGGCGAAATATTGGTTTTGGCTCATTTCAAATAAACTAACAAACGTACTAGGAATGATAGTGAAAGTATTTTGCAAAACATATTTTAATTGTATATAAATAATGAAGTTGCGATGTTAAAAGAACCGTTAGTATCGTTTCAGAGAGTTCTTGTTAATAAATTCAGCTGTTCAAACTGTACAAAAATATTGAGAGACGAATCTTAGGTCGCTATTTTCCCAACTGCGCGACGCAAAGGAAGGTAATGGGTTCATCAGTCTTTGTATGCATTGTTTGTTTATATGGGGCGTGTCAGGGAACAGAGGCTTGACCAATTTTGGCGGACCGATATTTCTTAAAAGGTATCTGTTAGGGATTGAAATAAAAAGAGTAAAATAAAAACCCGACTGCATAAAAATAAGATTGAGATAAGAACAGTCCCAATAGGTCAGAATGCTGTTAAAAGTGATACAGTAGAAGCCGCTTAACACGATCACGCTTAAAACGATTGCTCGCATAATACATCATTTTACAACTCAACTTGAAACCATATTCTAAATTCGTCACCCCGTTTAATTCTGACGGGTCAGAGTTGAACATATAAAGGACAATATCAGACTTCGAAGACCGGCCTTCGTTTCATCCAGTGGTTAAAAGCTCTGGAATATCACCAGATTAAATGTAGATGCAATTATATTCATTGCCAATGACAACTGTCTAGGTACCCCTAAAGGTATTGATTTGTTTACTTGCCTCTAAAGGAGACTGTCAAATTACAACCGATGGATCAGGGCATCACACAAGGTCCATAAACAAGATTACAGGACAACACGGCTAATGCACCGATATCTTTGTTTGGGTGTGTGTGATTGAATGGAAGAATCTGATAGCAAACGACCCTTGACTGTGCAATTGCATGTAATACGAAATTAGACCATATAATATGTGTGTTAGGTTTTATTTTATTTACTATCCCCAACCCGTATACTGCGAACGCTTTCTCATTAAAGACGCGTCTTTAGTCAGGTCCCTGCAAAATCGTTGTATTAAGCTTTCAAATAGAACCAATCAAATGATCCCAAGGGCCGGGGGGACGTTTTACAGCACTCTGAATAACTGTGTAATTTCTTCTGATCGAAAATATTACGTAGAACCATAAGAACAATGTAATATACGATGACTATGTCATTTGATCTCTTTACCTTACATCAACACGGTAGGCACCTACCTATACCACGGTTATATCCGTTACCGTGCCTATATGTTTAACAATCGCGAGCGCGGGGTCATTGACCTCTCAACACATCAGCTGTTGGCTTACATTATTATTTTTGTTGATGTATTTGTCTGATCCCATATTCACTTCTGTATAATGGTTTAAGCTTCCTAAGTTGGTTAAATAAACTCTTAAATGTTATTGTTGTATATTACAGTGCAAACTTCCATCCAAAGTTGGTTTGAACAAGATGAAAAAAAACACTACGGAACCCTCTATGGGCAAGTCCGGCTCGCACTTGACTCCTTTTTTTGACTAAATAAAAAAAACCGATGCTAGGCCTTGGTGGAAGCAAACAGTATTTCTTTAACCTTCCACTAATAAGAGCCCTTGACTAACACACAAGTGTGCAGTTGTTGAACTGCCTCTGCAGTAGTTAGTACCGTGAAGATTCTGTTTTTTGACACTAAAATTAAATTACTACTTCACATAACATGAAGCGCTGACTTGCAAGTAGGTCGCCGCTGACGGCTGCTACACGTGCGAGCTAGCTCATACAAACACTTGTTTTGAGGTGCAAGCACAAATGCAAGCTATGGTTTTTTCTGTGAATCATTGCTTGTGAATGGTGAATCCATGAAAGTTGAGCGTTTGGTTTACACATCCTTTTTGTTGAAAAAAGAAACGTTATTACATCTGTAACGTTGTTAGCTTCCACTTTCACTACAAACATTTGTTTGAAATGTATTCATCAAACAAATGTTTGTTTCGCATCAATAGTACTTGTACCAAGAACGATTTTCAATCACACCAGTCACATCGAAAAAAAATGTCAGTGTTGAAGTTAGTGAAGATTAAAGACAAACAGACAACAGTGTTAGGCCCAGACTCCACCAGAGCTGAGCGGAGATGTGCGGCGTCGAGCTGTGTTTTCAACAACCAATAGAATCACATCTCCACATCTCCATGTGTGAATAACGCAATTCCATTGGTTGTTGAAAACACAGCTCGACGCCGCACATCTCCGCTCAGCTCTGATGGAGTCTGGGCCTTAAGATAATAATAACCCCACTGCGAACAGGCCTGTATGTGCCCGTAGGCTAGAAGCTAAATCGAGCAGTGATTTGCTAGTGAGTAGTCATTTAATATTGACAATGCCAATCTAAATACCTTTAAGAAATTCTCGTGTCACAGTGTTCGTTGCCCAACTCCTCTGGAACGGCTTGACCGATTTTGATGTTTTTTTATGTATGTTTGTTAAGTCTAAGAATAGGGCGTAATCAATGTTGTATACCTTAAATATATTTTTTATTAAAGTCCACATGGTCGAAGTCGCAGGCGGCCGCTAGTTTATTTATACAAATGATGCCACTTAACGCACAGATGCGTTTTGGTTGGCAAATAACTGACTGGGTTTTGGTTGAGTGGACAGCCCGATATTAATCTCATGCGGGTTCATTTAAATCCGCGGCGGAGATTCCGATACCACGATGTTGTTTCTGCGTGCTAAAGCGCGATTGTGTATTAAAGAGATGAAGGAAGTAGGGATTCGCCACTATCGACTGAAGTCGACTGTACCCTACAACTGTAATCGGTTAACTATACCTATAATGGAATAAACCTTTTACAGTCGAATGTACTGCTGATCATTATGTTATTATGTGCTGGAAGACTCATAAGTAGTAAGGGCCATGCCACACTGGCGGATTACAAGCGTTTTCAAAGCGGAGCGGCCACGCAGCGAACACGCCGCGGGTGCGCGACGAAAACGTCGCGGCTGCGCAGCCAACACGTTGCGGACGCGGAGCGAACGTTTCCGCCTTGAGTGAGCAGCGAACTGAATGGATTCCGACGAGGAAATACTGCTGTTAGCTTTGTTACTTCGAAGACGCAAGAAACGTAAACCAATACTTCGAAGATATTGGGAGGATCCAATAACAACCAATCGACTGAATGAAAGCGACTACTATGTTTTGTCCGCGGCGAAATCGTTGCGCGTCCGCAACGCATTCGCTGCGCAGCCGCGACGTCTTCGCCACGCACAGGCGGCGGGTTCGTTGCGTGGCCGCTTCGTTTTGAAAACGCTCGCAATCCGCTAGTGTGGCATGGCCCTTAAGCGTAAGTTTAGCATTAAAACTAGACGGTTATGAAAAATCGTCCCAAAGAAAGCATACATACAAATTAACAAAAATAATAATAGATGTGTTATGGAGAGTAAAATATAAGTTCATCAACAAACCATGGCATGGGAACGAAAAAATAATAAATCGTTTTTTCTGGTTTTACTACCAGGCGGAATCCTGCGTCTTTCGCAAACTTAACGGCTGCGTTTTACCACTAAGCTATCGAACGAGACTGACATGCCGAATATTTTTGCTGTACTTTGGCTGTAAGCCAGTTATTCCATCAATTTTAAACGCACTCGCACAACTCGCACTCCATAACACTCGACAGTAATTTTTTTACAAATGAACTCGAAAGCTAAATATTGCCTTGACCGATTGATTTCTTCATATTATCTTAGAGTAGAAGACACAAGATTGAAAATGATAATTTTCAGAAAAATACCAATTATAAAACTAAGTGGCGGTTATTTGAATTGCAGAGTTTTCTCTCTTTCATAGATGAGTACCAAAGCAGAACAAAATATTTGGTGTAGTTAGTGGTTCAATTACAGAACTTCTAGCGCCATCTAGGATTATTTGGAAACATTAACTCAGTAATGCCATGCCACCTGTTTCTATTTGTGCTGAAATCTCTTTAGTTAATGTGATGGCACTGTCTATCAAGTGTCAATTCTGTCAATCATTCTATACTGCCATCTTAGCTCCTTGCACAAGTCTTATTATTGTCTTGAACAAGTATAATTCGTAACGTAAAATAATGCTGTTCTCTTTAAAAAGTAACCATCAAGTTTGCTTCGCCAGGTAAGTTTTAAGTGGTCTTTAGAACAGTAAAGTAAAGTACCTACCTACTTAATTCAAGTTTCAAAGAAGTCGTAAACTTGTTGTTGTCTGTTAGGTACGTCCTTTGAATCGAGTTTTACTACTCGAGACAAGAAAATTACCTCGTTTAACTACTTAACCTAGTTGTAGTTAATACCTTGGTGGTCTTATGGTTAGAAGTCAGTTGTCTTAATCGATTTTTCTTCTGTAAATTGATTCACAGTGGCGAAACTGTATTCATTCAAACTAAAAACCAATACGCATATATCTTTCTCGGGCAAGGTTTCTATGATATCCCGATACCGTTCGGGGCTCCGCCGCGGTACGATTAATAATTGTAGTCAGCAAAATGACAACTTCAACAGTGACTGATACAAAAAAGGGTGACCCGCTACAATAGTGACGTTCGGCAATCACTAGACTTAGACATTTAGTCATGCTTTATTTTATTAGGTATCAAAGCCTTTTTTAAATTGTAAAGATTTAGCACAATAGGTACACAACGAATTAAATAATACGATTTAAGGAATATGGACCCTACCTCCATATTAAAACTTCTCACTAAAAAATTATAACCATAGCTGGGAAAAAAATGTTCAAAGAGGTTCAGGGGAATTAACACTTGAAAGTCAGGAAAATACAAGTAATTATATACGTTTTTATTCGTTACGGTTGCTATTGATTCCGACTCCGATTCTGAATCGGTAAATTCAGAATCGGAATTAGTTACATTTATAACGAAGGAATCCACATATTGGTCTATAATGTGGTCGAGTTGACAAATTTTGTCTTCGACTTTTATGGCATGGTGTATGCACTGTCTTCAATTATCAGGCGTCACCTCTTTCAGGCCTTCTTCAAATATATTTTTTACCTCTTTTATTTTAAAAGTTTTATTGTTCCTGGCAACGTACCCCTTTGCTTGAGCCCAAACTAGCTCTATTGGGTTGAGCTCACAGTGATAAGGTGGCAGACGCAGGATTGTGACACCGTATTCAGCGGCCAACTCTTCCACAGCATAGCGTTCGTAATTTGATTTTTGTAATTTTACTATTTCGATTAATTGAGCCTTTATCATTGTAGGTTGATATTTAATTTGTTTTTCATCTAACCACTGAACAATATCAGCCTTCCGCCAGTTTAAAGTGGGGATACGCTCGACTTTTCTTGAATGGTACGGTGCGTTATCTAATACCAGCACCGCATTTGGCTTTAATTTTGCCAAAATGCTTTTAAGCCATTTCTCAAAACACTCTTAATTCATCTCTTCATGATAGTACGTACTATTTTTCTTCGATTCAAAAATAAGTAAACCGGAATCTACAAAACCTTCATCACTGCCTATATGTGAAATTATAAGGCGTCGTCCTTTGCCGGTTGGGCCCTTTAGGGCTGTAGTCAAAGCTTTAGAAAACGCTTGTTTAGAAGATTCTACTGTTGTATCCTCCCAAACTTTTCCAGTTCTATGACCTGTTAATGAATTAAATTCTTACCTGTAAATAATATAATACAGAAACAAAACATTTTGAAACTGAAAACCTATTTACTAAATATGTACAGTTTACCGAAATACCTCTATGTCTCAAGACGAAAGTCTGACCAGTGTGTATTGCCAGTAATGACATAATTATGGAAGTGAGACGTGGTCATTCACTACGACTATTTTGCCAGGCTGTAATGTCGACTAACTTTTAATTGTAAAAACTCGATTTACCACATCACTATTTATTTGGGACTGAAAACCTGCCACACTGAAAATGTCATTTCACTGACTACAATTAAAAATCCTAGTATAGTTACACAAATACACACAAACACAATAACGTTAACACGTGACAACACACAACACACAACAACGTTATGCAACAATACCAATGTGCTTTAATTTTTTTTATCGTAATGCTGCTTAATTTGTTTGGAACGTTCCAAAATGAACAGTTTACAACTGTTTGCACAGTCTATAAGATACATTATATTATTGTCCTTCCTATTACAGATTACTATAATATTCAAAACAGACTTCAAAAAAGAAGTTCGTCTTTTTTAAATGTTTTATGTTTAGTGTTTATTCCGTCAAATACTAATAAATGACAAAATTAATACAGGTGATAGTAACAATCCGTCTGCTATACAAGTTTTACAACAAAACAAATTCACAACTTGTAAGGCTGTCAATTCTGTTTTCCTTGGATGCTTGATTCGACCTTGACCCACTTAGTACCAGCTGTTCATCTTCTGCAGTAACTAAGAGCACCAAAGTGACACTTTAGATACGGAATTACGGATACACCATAGATATCTGTATAAGGATTATGTTGAGCCGTTTTCTTTACCTTTCAGAACATCAAATTTCGCTTATGTCTTGAGTCAGTAAATTCTTTATTTTCGATGAGAAATTGGAGAAATTTCGAAACGGTTAAAATACTATTAAAAGAAATTACTAATCAATGGCGATTAATAGTCTCAAAATATTTTTTTAGGTATGCTCTAAATTAAGAACTGTTGAAGAAACAAAAGGTTGTTCTTTCGGGCACCTCTGTGAACGAAATTAATTAAAAAAAACTGAAGTGTCTCTCTTAACTGCTTACATGTAAGAGGAGAGTACTCGCGCTATCAGAAACAAGCTCCTGCTTAGTACCTAGTTACAATTCGTTATTTTCTCACTACTACCTATTTCTTTGACATTTTTAAGGTGTTAGAGAAATTAAATGACTTCATTATCATTTTGTGCATCTTCAGCGTGTTTCTTTGTATTGCAATAAAATGACGTAGCTCCGTCAAAATGCCACGAGTGCGTATTTTGCTCATGTGTTTTCCCACAGTATTTACTGACTTGCAATCTTAACAAACAATGATTGCATACGTTCTGGACTTCGGCTTGCTCGTATTACATTTCGAGAACGTTCTGACGTTGCAAATAGCAAATAATTAAATTCTGGTTTAGATTCGTACGCTTATTTAAATATGATCAGTGCGCTGTAGTGTCTCCTTGTATCAAGTCGCTAACTTTCAAACATAAGTTTGTTCCCTGAATATTTTCAAGTTTTAACATTACCAAACTTTGTTTTTGTTCACAGAAGGGAACAGGAGCAAAGGGAGTTAGAAAAGCAGCTGAAAGAAAGAAAAGAAAGAGAGCGAATAGAACAGGAGCGTGAGAGAGAGAGGGAAAAGGAGCGTGAAAGGGAGAAGCAAGAGCGGGAAGAGAAGGAGAGGAGGGACCAAGAAAATGCCGCATCCAAACTAGTCTCAAGGCATTTCGAAGAGTCCTTCAGGCTGGCTAATCAGAAGGTAATTTTCATGATATTTAAACTCCTAAACATTTCCATGAAAAGATAAAGATGCACCAGTCCACACATATAGTTATTTTATACTGAATTGTTGACGATTTTTAATTATGTCTTAGTACATGGCCTCGGTACCAATATTATCTACTTGACCGCATCGTTGATTCTTAAAGATCTGACTCCTCAAGTCTTCATTTGCGGGCTCAGGAATTTGCTAATCTGAAAGATTTTATCAAGCCGTAGGTATGTCAGGTCAGCAGCCGCCTTTAGGATTACTTAGCTTCATTCCAATTTATGTGTCAACTTAAAGCGGGGCCTTATGAGTTTTTTTTGGTTTTGCAGCGGGAACGAAGTATATCATGGTCGCTCCTGAGCAGCCTAGCGCCGAGCCGGGACGAGCGCCTGCGCGCGCCGCCGCCCGACCGCGCGTACTACTCCCCCTCCCACTCCCACCCCCACCCGCAGCACGCGCGAGCCCCCGCCCCCTCCGCCACTGACTACCACTCCCGCAACTGCCTCTCCTCCAAAGACAAACCCCCGCCCCATCCCTCCCTACCCAAAGGCGAACCCAACTTCGCTCCCTACAACTACCCCTACAGAACCTACGATAAGTTAAAAGAACAGCACCTCCCGGCGCCTCCGCCTCTGGTGCCCGAAAAAAACTCTGTGATAGTCAAGCACGACGCCAAACAGATCCATCTGGAGCAGAAACACCCGTATCCGAGCAAGCCCCGGAGCGAACCGTCCCCCCACTACCTCCCCTCCCGACCGTATCGAACCGGTCTATCCCCCCACGCGCCGGCACATCCTCACGCAGCGTTACAGACCTCTCCGCACGCTGCGCTACCCGCACAAGATAAGAACAACAGACGGCTCTATCAACCTCCTCCTCCACAACGGTCGCCGGCGGCATACTACCAATCCGCACCGCCGCCGACGAAACCCAAAGTATCCAGCCCGGCGCCGCCGCACATATACGGCAAACCGGGTAACTCTCCTAGTCCGGCTCACTACGCGGTCGCCGTCGAGCCCCCCATCCCCCTGAGCAAGGCGGAGCCGCCGCCGGTGCCGTACCCGCCGCCGTCGGCGTACTCGCCGGCGCTGCGCTCGCGGCCGCCGCCCGTCGCGCACTGCCGCACGCCCGAGCCGCGGCCCATCCCGCGCGCGCACGGCGACGCCAGCGCGCAGAGCCAGCCCCCGCCCTGCCAGACGCAGCCGCTCGACCTCGGCGTCTCGCGCGACGACCCCGACCGGCTGTCTCCGCGACGTCGGTGTCCCTTCGACGCGGCCGACGCGGACCCCAAGCGGCGGAGGATAGAGGAACTCCCGACGACGGAGCCCCTCATCGCGGCGGCCGCCAGCGTCGGACGAACACCGTTAGGTTCCGAGCCCGCACCCCAGGCGCCCGGCCCGCCCTGCGACGTCCGAGTACCTTCGGCCGACGGCAGCGTGGAGACCCCCGAGCGAGCTGCGGGCGCGTCCCCTGCGCCGCACGTGACCCCAGCGGCTAGTCCGGCTCCCGCCACCCCGGTCCCGCCGGTCGCCGCGTCACCCCCCTCGGCCGCACCTCCACCGCCGACGCCGACGCCTCCCGCGCCTCCGGCTACACCTCCAGTCACACCGCTAGCCGACGCCGATACGCCTGCTAAGGCAGCATCACCCCGCGACGGCTCGGCCCCCGTTCGACACCTCGGCAAGAAAGCCTGGCTTCAGCGACACGAGACCGCGCCAATCGGCGAGGGCGACTGCTCCGGAGGCGGCGGCACCTGCATCACGCTGCCTATGACGATAACGAGGGTGTCCGAACCGGACGATTCCAGCTCAAACATAGTCGTGCCGGTCGCGGCTAAGTCAATCCAGCGCGGAAATAGAAAAACCTCCAAGCCGCGTAAGCCTAAAGAGATGAACGGCCGCGTCGAAGACGCCGAGGAGGACAGTTCGAGTTCAGATCGTGAGTCGGCGGCGCCGCCGAAACGGAAGCCGCCGAAAGCGAAGCGGAAAAAGGGCGTCGTGCCGCGGAAGGCGGGAGATGAGCCAAAGAAGAAGAAGGCTTCCGAGAGTGGGAGCGAGAGCGATAAGGAGAGTGACGATAAGGATTCGGATTCGGGTGCGAGCGGGAGCGGCAGTGGGAGCACGTCGAGTAAGCGCGGAGGAGCCGGGAGGGCGCGAGGGCGGAGGGCGCGGGGCGGAGGGCGCGGCGGGCGGAGGAAAGAGGACCCGCCGCGCCGGACGCCGGGCTCGTCGCAGGCCAAGCCGAGCAGCAACGAGTCCTTCCTGCAGAACGGGCCGTGCTTCGAGGTGGCGCCGCGCCTCGCCAAGTGCCGCGAGTGCCGCTGGTCGCCCGCGCAACGCGACAAAGATATGCCGAACATATTTTGCCGTTTCTACGCTTTCCGAAGACTGAAGTACGCCAAGAATAGGCAACTAGCTATAGCTGGGTTCTCGGACCCTTACAAGGATGCTGATGAGGTAATTATAGATTTTAAAAACATTAATCTTCTTTTTACTCCTAACAAAATTAAACGAGATATTACAATACCAATGTTTTTCTCTTGCAGGACGATAAAAAATTATGGCTGTCATCGTCCGCAGGAGCTGCGGAATTAGATATAGAAATGAGTTGCTTCCTATTGAGGGAGATTGGAGACCAGTTCTGTGAACTGCTACAACAGGAGAAAGAAGCGGAATCGCATCACCTGAATGATGGTAAGAAAATCCATACATTATGCTATTGGAATTGATTTCGTTTAAGCTGCTATAAGTTTATTACTTACTAAGAAATTACTCCTTCCACCTTGAACGACCTTTGCTCTGACACGGGTTGTTAATTAGTGCCTACTATCGCAAGTGATCGGATTACAATGCAAAGTTCTCCTTTGTTTAGGTGGCAAGAGCTTACACGCTCTAAAACCTAAAAATGTTTTTGGATTGCATTTTGATGATAGTACTTTTTGATCCGTGAAAATAAGCAAAATTGAATTCATATGAGCTGCTTTCAAATTGTAAATGAGGAACAAATAGCAGCTTTTTCACTAGCTTGATAAATCGGCTTTGACGTAGCCATACAGTTCTTATTTCAGTGTTCACATTACTGGCACTGGATTTCTTAGCCATACCTTTATTTTAAATAAGAATCCTCTACGTTTCTTCAACTTTGTTGCCTCGTATCACCCCTTCAATTTTTCTGTCGTTCTGTATTGTAAAAGTGTAATTTTGTTCCCAGATAAGACGATAGCGTGGAAGCGCGTCGTGCAAGGCGTGCGAGAGATGTGCGACGTCTGCGAGACCACGCTGTTCAACTTCCACTGGACTTGCGGGAAGTGCGGCTTCGTCGTCTGCTTAGATTGTTATAAGGTATGCATCTAGGCATAGCTAATGGACCAAAAACGTTTCTAAATGGCTAGAACTGTTTTAGCCGCTAATTTTATTACATTATTTAAGTCTATTATTGAGTGTATTTTTGTTCGTTTTGTTGACAATTTAAAAGCGCTTGTAACAGGTCTAAAGTAAAGATATATTGAATTTTGAATGGCTTTCACAGCATTCCAGCCTTTCAGCCGTTAGAGCGTTAGTGTGAGAAGGCAACGAAGCATAAGTAAAAACAGGCTAAGCCTATGTTGAACAGAACATTTTAAATGATGATGGATGATTCTAGGAAACATCTTGTTAACTCATAAGATTCCTTCATAAGAAAAGTGTTGAGCAAGGGATGTTCTATTATGTTGCCAGCATATTGGAACAGTTATTGATTGCCATTATTGATATTCATATAAAAAAATGGTTAAACTAACACGTTTTCTCTTTTGTTCACAGTCCCGGACATCCGGTAGTGAGTCAAGTAATAATACCAATGAATCCAACAATACATCCAACGCTACCAGCAATGGCGAAAGAGATGCTTTTGGGTAAGTTTATAAATGTTTAATACAAACTAAATCATTATTCATAAGCAATTTGCAATAGATAGTATTGCACCACACGTAACTATCGATGGTCCAACCAATAGTGTCGTTAGCAGCGTCTGTATCGAGCTTTAGTATTATAATCAACCAGAGTAAATGTGACCACGGGTCACATAAACAACATAAAAATATGAACATGATGATAACATTTGACAGTTAGGTTTCTCCTAGCCTACATCCCTTTATCGATTAGTCGTATCACCTGTACCCGGCATTAGGGCGTATACGGGGCGATTATATAAATCCCTCAAGAAAATCTGAATATTCGGTTTTAGTTTTTTCAAATTAACCTTGAGCATTTTTCAATATTTCTCACATATTTTCTCTACTTGTTGAGGTCATAGTTGAGGTGTCCTGTTTCCAGCAGTAAGACATATACAGGGTGAATTTCTGATTCCCTGAAGAAAATTAAGAGTATGCAGTTTTCGATTTAGTCAAGGGATTTTCTTCAATTTTTTTTGGATAACATACAGTTTAGGATTTGACCTACCACACCCATATGTTCATCGGCATAGGCTGTTGTAATAGTGCGGTCCGTTTTGAGTCGAAAGTGATAGTAGCGCGCTCACGCTCATACAATTTATCAATTCGGTACGCGTGTGAGCGCGCTATTTTCCATTTTGACTCAATTCGGAACACACCCTAAGTTTTCATCAGTAACTTGTGAGTGCACCAAAAGCTGACCTCTCGTTCTTTCCAGCTGGCTAACGTGCACCCACGGCGGCGCTCACCCCGCCCGACGCCTGCTCCTGACGCAGATAGCGGCGGGCGGCGCGCTCGGCACGGCGGCGTCGCGCGTGCACGCCGCGCGCGCGCGCTGGGCGTTACCGGCGTGCGCGTGCGGCTCGCATCCAACGCCCACGCCTGCGCACAAGCATCGCGCTAAGGCGCTGCTGATGCAGGCGCTGCATAAGGTAAATAACGCCTTTTATTTGCTCTTCAAAGTACAGTGGCGGAATAAAAGGGTTAACCAGTTTTCAAATAAAATCATTTACGAGTTGCAAGCACATGTTACCTTTTTAAACTGTGTAACAGGCTAGTGTTGTGTCGAAAAGTAGGCTTTACTGTTTGACAATTTTTTTTTAACTCGACTAGACTAATTTAGATTTTTTATGACAGGCTGGGAAGTGAAATCACTAATCACCAACCAATATGGTGACGACTCAAACCAATACCCATTGAATCCCATTGTAGCTTTGAGTGAAACGCTTTAATACTTTTAATTTAAGTTGAGATTAGTTATCATTTTGTTCTACTAATCCTGTTTGTCATAGATTTTATAAATGTTTTTTCGCCATTCTAATCTTGGTTGTTACTATCAGTTATTTCGAAGGCATTGTGACTTCAGTTTCCCTTAGAAATTATGCAATTAACCTTTCTCCCTTATTCTTTACAGAACGTCAAAAAAGAGGATGTCAAGGAAGAGGGCGCCACAAACGGGTCATCGCCAGTCAAGTCAGAAAACGGGAAGACCAGCAGCAGCGTAGTCAGCTGGCTCTCGGACTTGCCGCTCAAATCGGAAACAAAAGAAGAGAAGTCAGACACAAGCTCGTCAGATTCCGAAGAAGGCGGGAACTTCTCGACGCTTCGCGAATTGCTCATCCGACCCGCGCCGGAAGGTGGGGAGACGCAGCCTAAAAAGAAGCAGAAGAAAAACAAAGGCGATATGCTGGATGACGTCATATCGAGTGTTGTGGATGAGAAGAAAGACGAGGACGGAGACAACGAGCCTTTCGCTCTGGCCAACGTGGTGAAGAGATACTCTCGAGGGCGTGGACGCGAGGAGCTTCCAGTTCGGATCATGACACTGACTGAGTCTAAGCTTCTGTACCCTGATGTTCCCCACGCGTGGCTCTGCGACGGGAAGCTGCTGCATCTCACGGATCCCGTGCATGCAGGAAATTACAAGCCTTTCCAGGTAAATTCATATGATTCATTTTCACCACTTCCACTAATTCAGTAATTTTAACAAACGGTCTGATTTTTGGAAGCATTTTCGTTTCCACTTGTCTTTATTTGCTAATGCATTGATAAAATCAAGAGTTATTACAATGAAAAGTTGAGTGTTTAGTGTAAAAAAATATTTCTTGCGCAGACATCAGTCCATCACTCTCCAAATTTTAGAAGTTCTAGTAAGGTGGTAGTACTAAATGACTGTTTTTTTTGTTATAGGACCAATGGAAACGCGGCCAACCTATTCTAGTCTCAGACGTGTCGACTGTCCTCGACAAGGACCTGTGGAGCCCCGAGAGCTTCTCGCGCGACTTCGGGGACACGCGCGTCGACCTCGTCAACTGCGCCTCCGGCCTCGTCGTGCCCAACCAGCCCGCCAGGAAGTTCTGGGACGGCTTCGAGCTCGCCGCCAAACGGCTGAGAGACGAACGGGGAGCCCCCATGGTACTCAAGCTGAAAGACTGGCCTCCGGGTGAAGACTTCGCGGAGTTGCTGCCGACGCGCTTCGATGACTTGATGCGCGCGCTTCCGCTCAGCGAGTACACGTCCCGCAACGGGAAGCTCAATCTGGCCGCGCGGCTGCCCGAGTGCTTCGTGCGGCCCGACTTGGGGCCCAAAATGTACACGGCGTACGGTGGAGCGGGCGGGACTACCAACTTACACTTGGACGTGAGCGATGCTGTGAACGTGATGGTGCACGCGAGCGCGCCGGCGGACGCGGCCGAGCGCGCCCGAGAGGCGGCCCGAGCGGCCGAGGAGGCGGGCGTCGACCTGCTGTCCCGCCGCAGGGCCCGCGTCAAGCCCGCCGGCGCGCTCTGGCACATCTACGCCGCCAAAGACGCCGACAAGATCCGCGACTTCCTCGTCCGAGCCGAACTGGAGCGCGGCGCCAGACCCCGCGCCCAACACGACCCCGTCCACGATCAGACCTGGTACCTGGACGCGACCCTCCGCGAGCGCCTCTACCGCGAGTACGGCGTCGAGGGCTACGCGATCCTGCAGTGCCCGGGCGACGCCGTGTTCGTCCCCGCCGGCGCCCCGCACCAGGTCCGCAACCTCCTCGACTGCATCAAAGTCGCTGAGGACTTCGTCTCGCCCGAGAACGTCTCCCGGTGCTTCGAGCTCGCCCAGCAGTTCCGCCGACTCTCGCGCCAGCACTCGAATAAGGAGGACAAACTCCAGATTAAGAACATCGTGTATCACGCGGTGAAAGACTCCCTCTGCTGCCTGGAGGAAGCCTTCGCGGAGGCGGACAAGTAGAGCCGCGTCGGCCTCGGCATTTGATCTCAACCTCGACGTAACATTAATCGCTAAGTTCCGCATTTAACGTAAGATTGGGAGCGAGTGTGATACGCGCTGTGCGCCGTTTCGTGTATAAGATGCCATTGTTATGCGTCCGAGTGGAATGTGTACCAGTTATGTGTGTAAATGTACTCGAAATGTGATTTGTCCGACGACGTCGGTCGCGCTCGGAGTATGTGCAATGTAAATTAGTCTGATTATCGTGATATCGTTGAGATGTGGATATGTTTTATGTTCCTTTATTCGAAATACAAATAAACTCTTCTTATTACAGCTTAATTGTAGCTATAGTGATATGTATGTATGTATTGTGTAAATTTTTAATTCGAATTCCATCGAGTACATATTAAGAAGTGTATACTTTTAAGTTATTGTATTGAAGTAAAACGTATTCGCTCGAAGCATTGTACATTAAACACGGCGTGTAGATAAGTTTCTCCTATTATTAGATTTCTCAATTTGGTTAGTATGTTACAAAATGATAGAAAACGAAGAGACAATTTCATTTTGTCTTTATTGCTGTATTAGGCGAAAGCAAGTTTTTTTTGTACTGTGTATATTATGTATGGTTATAAGTTGGAATAAAAAAAGATGTTTATATTACTTGGTGGTTTTAATTTTTCCTTTGGATAGAATAGGATAGAAAAAGTAGAATAGGAAAAACTCCTACAATGCAAACATATTACAATTTTAGCTAGATGTAGAATACTTTGTTGCCACAAACTACTCACGAATACTTTGTGGTTCTTTTTCATGTAACAGTGTCAAGAAAGTTTATTTTGCCATATTATACGCAATCTGGAACCAATGATTTATGATTCTATCAAGAGTTTTATCCAGTCAAACCAATCAACCGCGTAAACGCGAAGTTGCGTGGAATTAGCGGGTAACGTCTTCGGTGGCGTTTGGCTTTTTTCTATTTTTTTCTATGAAAATACGCCTTTACGTGCTCCATGCGTTTGAATTATGAAAGTCGATAAAAACTGTTGCACATGGACATGGGCCTTCTATCAAAATCCTTTGGTCATCCGTCGACCTTGTAGTTGTAACGCTCGTCAAACGTATCTACGCTACATCTGTGAAAATAGTATCAAGTCAAGCGCCCTCCATGGACCACCATCTTTGCTCCCGCTTTCAAATACCTACCTACCTTTTCGCCCTGTAAGGACCTTAGGGCCGGCGCCCACTATCGGCATCGGCACGCTTCAGGCTTTTAAGGTTTCAAATAGTAATATACTCTAACATAATGGCAATAAAGTAGAAAATGCCGAAACAGAAACAGAACAAATGCATTTTGTTTTTACGAGAACACATCACGGAAATTTCTACTTTATTGCCATAATGTTAAAGTATATTGCTATTTGCCACCTTAAAATCCTGAAGCGTGCCGATGCCGATAGTCGGCGCCGGCCCTTTTTTTCCATAGGGCCGGCGCCCATTTTCGGCATCGGCACGCTTCAGGATTTTAAGGTGGCAAATAGCAATATACTTTAACATTATGGCAATAAAGTAGAAATTTCCGTGATGTGTTCTCGTAAAAACAAAATGCATTTGTTCTGTTTCTGTTTCGGCATTTTCTACTTGATTGCCATTATGTTAGAGTATATTACTATTTGCCACCTTAGGGCCGGCGCCCACTATCGGCATCGGCACGCTTCAGGCTTTTAAGGTGGCAAATAGTAATATACTCTAACATAATGGCAATAAAGTAGAAAATGCCGAAACAGAAACAGAACAAATGCATTTTGTTTTTACGAGAACAAATCACGGAAATTTCTACTTTATTGCCATAATGTTAAAGTATATTGCTATTTGCCACCTTAAAATCCTGAAGCATGCCGATGCCGATAGTGGGCGCCGGCCCTTAAAAGCCTGAAGCGTGCCGATCCCGAAAGTGGGCGCCGGCCCATATTCGCTCGGTTCGCTCCCGCTTTCAACTACCTAACTTTTTGCAGAAATGTAATGCGAAAAGCGCACTCTAGTGTGGTTTTACAGTACTAGAGCAAATAGAATATTTCACAAAAAGTCACCGAACTTAGGTAACAGAAAGTTCTGCTATTCATCGCTAGATGGCGCTATCGCTGCGAAAAGTGATGACCTTATAACTCACTCTCATTTGTGAATAGAATTACCTAAAAGTCATAAAACAGGTAGAAAATTGTCCTAATTAATTTAAATAACTTACGCCCAAATTCACAAACGTCTATCGCGCTCACGCTCATGCTGTCCCTTTCAGTTCTATTGACATTTTACGGAACAGCATGAGCGTGAGCGCGTGCTTAGCGTTGATTGACGTTTGTGAATTCGGGGGTTAGTTTTGCAAAAAAAGTTAAAATATGATCTCCTGCAATAGCTCGCTAAAAATATACATACTCATAAAATTACCAGTTTTTGTGCAACTCCCAGTGGACCTTGAAGAATTTGAAGAGAAGAAGGAAGTGTTTGATTCAGTGAGCAGAGGATTGAATTTGGCCCAGAAGAGGCTTAAACGCATTTGAGGAGGATGCTACAAATACTAAGAAAAACAGTTTAAAAATGATAAGTAGAACCTAGGTCCACCTATCTTGCAATGTTTATGTATTGAATTATTTATTTAGGTATGTATGAGATCACGGGAAATTTTCCTCTAGCCTCATTTCTTTGTGATAAACAAGCCAGTTAAGAGTAGAGTGGTACACAGATGCAGTTTCTAAGCTATTACACGTCCGTGTCCCTTAGGGCACTCATTCGAGTTTGTAGATAGTTAGAAATGACCATGATGGAGTTCGTCTTAGCCTAGGTCCAGCTGAACTGTGTTTGCAGATAGATCCTGAGACTCTCTTGTAAAGGAGACTAGACACATTTGTATGGGAAGTGGTCCGTGAACATTGTGTTTACATTGTGTTTCTTCATTTATTTATTCTTCATTAAATTTAAAAAGATAAAAGAACGAATGGCAAACTTAATGCAAAGAGGCATTCTCAGTCAACCACAAGGAAAATAAAGCGGTTCTTTAAACTTTCATGGTCACTAACACTAAAAACTTGTTAGAAGTAAAATGTTTGTTTTTACAGAAAATTAAATACTTCATTAAAATGACACATTTCCTTTAGTTTGCCATAATAATGTTACTTTCCAGGATTTGATCTTTAGAAGCGGCGATAATAATACAGGGTGGAAATTTATATGAAACGTCGGCAAAATCCACGTCAGTATTTACGGTAGGTATAAAACATTGAAAAAAGTAATTGCCAAAATCAAGAAAGGAGAAAAAATATTTTTTATTAGTTTCAACTGTTGCAGCTGGTATAACCTACTCTGCACTTTCAAATATATTTAGCTATTTAGGTAGGTACATGCATGGTTTTTCAAATGACAAAAACGGAGCACATGTTATTCGCATAAGAGTAACTCCTGCCGATTTATTCATAAGTAGGTATCAAACCAAAAAAGGTGATAATACCCTCCTTATGTAAATGGGGCATCATCCATTTTGATTTCGTCTCGGCAACAAGCAAATTTATTCCTGTTTATCCGATCGCAAACACTCTGTGACCTGCGAAAGAGGTTTTAGCGAAACTTGTTGTATTTTTATTTACATTGACGACGCGACTGTGAGGTGAGTCTGGGTCAGAGAGGGTTACGACCAGTGGATTGCAAATACAGGTTTTTAACGTGGTCATTTTAGAGCAGTCATTGTGTTTGGTCTCTCCCCACTATTGCTTTATAAAGAGCTGACCCCTCCGCCGCCACCAGTCCATACACAGTCGAGACGCAAGCGCAGATTTGTCGGAAAAAAACATAATGAAGGCAGTAACTCTGGTTGTTTTCGGTAAGTTTTTATTATCTTAAATGTGATCGCGTTGCAGTTTTTTAGCACCTTATGTTTCGTACAATTCTCAAGGCTTTGATATTGTAGGTACGCGTTCTAAGTAGGTATGCGTTCTAGCTTATGCATTGACTGTTTTAAATGATTGTTTTTCCTGTAGCAGTGTGTATACTTATTACTTTGTAGATAATGTACTTTTGCACTGTGCTCGTAATATCAACATACTATATCACTAATGGTGACATCAGTTGTTGTTAAGTCGTATGGTTGCACTTTGATAGTGTACTTTATACCTACTTTGTTTGAATCATAACATAACTTAACTAACTCTTCGTAGTTATATTTTGTATACCTAAATACTTTGTTGCGACGTATTTTGTAGTATATTTTTTGATTGTGTTGAATGGCAAAGGATCATTAGATCACTTAAAAGCCTTCATTAATCGTCTAAACTGTCTAGGGATTTAAGAAATGTTAAAGTCCTTAATAAAAGTGTTTTTTCTGTACTAAAATTTTGTAAGGATTGAACTTCATTTTCTCTATTTTAATGGGGATGAAACGTTTTTAAAATACGATATAGATAAAGTGAAACATAAGAAACACATTGCAGCAAATAAAAACAATTGAATAAATTCGATAGGTTTTAACCGACACAGACAAATTAGATACCTTTTCAAAATGACAATTACTCGTAGACTCTATTCTGTAGTGTATATTTTTCTTAATTTCCGAGATGTAACTAATATTCCAATTAACTTAGTAATAAATTGCCACAAATGGAGAACTAAATGACAAAATATTTGAAAAACAATCAACGAACTGTGAAAATCAACAATTTTCCATTATTGTTAATTATGTAAGCATCTGAGATAATAAGTAATAAGATTCATCGCGGTAAGCTCGTCAGCCCATTTTTATACTGACAATCATTAGACAAAATAGACCGTGCACAAGTGCTAACTTTAGGATCCTCCCTTTATTATTTTCGTAATAACTCTCTCTGAAGGACTGGCATACATACATTTATGAACGCTGCAATCATTTCATTAAATCGTAACGCTCCAGGTAGAGCAGTGAGTTCACGATACAAATGTACTAAGGACGTTGTCACACTGACTGGTACGGTCTTGGAGCTAAACGGAGGTCTGTCTTCCTGCGATTATCTGATAACGCCCAGGGCTGCCTCTAGCCAAAAAATACACTTTGACTGATCGAAGGAAATTCTTCCTTGAAAGGAAACTGGCTTGTGCCATCTATATGCCACGTTTAGTCGGTTTTTGGTCATTTCAACAGACCTTATCTATAAAAATGTAATTAGTTTATTTCAAATATAGCTCTGTAAGTATGCTCTTTCATTCTAAGCGTCAATAAACATTTCTGCCAATATGATAAAACTGTTGATTTAGTAGTTATGAAAAGGTCATCAGTTATCATGAATAAGGCACTGGGCTAGTCTTCTATCTCCTTGTCATCACCTGTGAGGAAAAGTCCGCCTAAATTATACATTAGCGCAATAATGTATCCTTTATCAGTAAATTACTTTGTTTTGTGTGCAATGAAGTGTTTCTTATCTTATCTAGTCTCCACCCTCAACTGTGCAAAGTGCAAAGTTTTTGACCTCACACAAAGTGCTGGTACAAAGTATTTAATAACTTATGTTAAAATACCTTGACTGTTTCCGTAATAATAGGCTTTAATTATTATCCCCCTTATTCATAAAAACTAACGCAACGCTAACGCATTGTTTAAGCTATTGAGGTGTTCTGTCACTTTCTCGCAAATGGCGGCAGCAACAAGAATGACAGTGACAAAGCGATACAAAAGTTATCGTGTTCTATAACAGCTGTTTAAGTTTTTATGAATAAGGGGGTATAACATTACATACTCGTAGTTACTATACTTTTTAATGCAGGGTGAACGATCTACCTGAAAAAGGTCACACATAATTTTTCAGTAGGTATCTGAGCGTAGTATTATCTGTTCAAGTGTTTTTATCTGTTTAAATTATTTAAGTTAGGATCTATATTATTAGTACGCACAGGCTCTGTTATAGTTAGATGAGAATTTGTGTGAAGACAAACAGCGGTAATTTTATTGATTTCGGTGAATGCACGCCTTACTATAAGCCACTCTGATAATCGATTAGGAGGCCTATGGTCAGCAGTGTGGCCAGTGTGCTTAAAATAAAATAAAAAATGCTGCTAAATATCCATGAAATTCAATTAAACTTTATTATCCATAAATGTAAAACCAAAGTCGGGTTTTCACAACACTTATATAATTCTGGAACTGCTGGATCGATTTTCATGGTTTTTGGCTCATCGGATTTCTCTCCGTATGTTTTAGGAGCATAAATATTGAAAGAGAGGAAAATTTACTGTATTTTCCCAAAATATTCCTGGGTTTTGGTTTGGATGGCGTTGACCCTGTCGAACGAAATGTTTGTTGGTTGTCTAATACTGTCTTATATTTCAATAACATTGACTTAGCGACATTTCTAGGGACAGCTAAACATCCTTCAGATTTAATAAAACTTTGTGTTATTTCAATGAAATAAGGCGTAGCCCTAATGGACCGACCTTATTGCTCCTTCAAAAGGTCATGCGCGCACGCAGCGGGTTATCTTCATAGGCTTTATTACATGATGAGCTCAACGCCTCTGATACTGAACTACTAGCAGCGTTTGTTTACTGCCTTGGATTGCTACCTACCCTTTAGTCATGCGGTGACGCCATCTTGTCTTCTGGGATAGCCTAGACTTTTGATTGGCTCCGCAGAATATGAAACTAGTTAACTAGTGCATTGGTATGGATTTTGATGTTTAATAGGCAATACAGGATTTGCTATTGATCAACATGGCTAAATGATCCAAAACAACAAGCAAGTAGGTATGCATATAATCAGTTTTATCAACAGTTTCTGTGATAAACAACCATTTTCTCCACGAGTTCGATGGGTCAAGTTCATGCCGTGCAGTGAAAAAGACTAATCAGTACATTTACTTGTTATTTTGCTTACAAAATTTTAAAAACAATGTCAGCTTATTATTTAGACAAAAGTCTCGCAAAACTGTTTGTACACATTGGTACCTATATACAGTTGGTCTGCAGAATCAAGTGAGATGATGATGTGGATGATATACCCATACATACCTGTGTTTCACACGAATTTCACGCCAGAGATGAGTTGCAGTTTTCTGCCATGTAGACTGTGAGGTTGTGTTGTGCCCGATTTGACTTTCAATGATTTGCATGGTCGGGCGTGTATTTCCAACTACAGAATCTGTGGCATTCCTAATGAAAATCTGCCGAAACGTTGCAATAATATGCCAAAGTGTTTCTACGTGATCAAAAACAAAATAAAAACACTAGTTCAAAGGATAAAAGACTAGATAATCTGTATATTCATCTAAATAGATGCGAGTTAAACATAAATTCACATCTGCATTGGTAACCATAAATTCAAATCTGCCCAAATGGTCACACTACCCATATCATCCCACAGCTGAGCAGTCTCTCCCAACCAATCTATGAAAGAGCATAGATTTTGATCCTATGTCAGGCTCTGCCAATCTTTCCAGTGTCTTAAATCGTCACTCCAACGTTTTCAGGGCCTTTCCCTGCAGCGAAAACCGTTAACCGGTAGGCTGAAGTTAGAGACAAAAAACGAAAAACTCGTTCTAAAACAGAAATTATAATTCCGTTTTCCAGTGGCCTTGGTGGCAGCGGTGTCGTGCCGTCCCGACAAGCCGGACCTGAAGCAACTGAAGGCAGACGCGGCTCGGAAGAAGGCCTGTATGCAGGACTGCACCAGCGTCAAGTTCGAGCCAGTCTGCGCAGGCAAGGACGGGGAGAAGCCCAAGTCCTTCGGCAGCGAGTGTGTCATGAACAATTACAACTGCGAGCATAAAGATAGTAAGTCAAATGATCATGCCCACCCTTTTCCCTCCTTCACAGACGATAAAAAATATTTGTTCTTAAAGTCATACTGACATCTGAATTCTCAGTTTTGAGTAGAGTGAGTATTTGTTGTTAAATGAAGACACAATTTGATACAATCATAATTAAAATGGGACAGAACAATCACAGGATTTATTCCCTATCGAAACAACAATGCCTTTTTATCACCAAAACAATATAATTTGCCCAGGTAATAAAATGTAAAGATTGAAAAATTTATATAATTGATAAATCTAGAAATGTTGTAAGTAATCGATTCTACCTCCATAGATAAAAAGTCGATATTTCTTAATATGTAATGGAAAAGTTTTATTTTGCTTCCAATCTAACAAATTTTTTGGTATATATGCCTTCAACAAGTGAAAAAAGGCTGTCAATCTATTGTAAGACCAGATTTCAAATTATTTCGTACAGAAAGGCGAGCAACGCTGTGAAAACAAATTAATGTGTCACCACAGAAAAAAACAGTTTCATTGGTGAGAGTTGACAACAATCCGGCATGGTCTGCTGGTGCGAGCTTCTATAGGTGTCTGACGGGGTGTGACGACAATGGAGCGACCACTATTGTTGTGGTGTTGGCTGGTTAGGGTTTACTACACATTCAGTCATTAAAACATGACAAAGAGAATCTTTATTGCTAGAGTTAGTAGTTAGGGTTAGAACTCAACTTGTTTTAATTGATATGTTCAAACTGACTTCTACTTGACGCCGATCGGAATAACGAAGCAGATAGGGAGTTTAGAATGATAAACGAATCTTAGCTAATGCAATTTGGCTGATAATTTACACGATAATCTTACATTTATGCTGAGCCAAGGCTTATTTGGAACCTTAATTTAGTATTAATTTGAAAGATTTAAGTCTCTTTTCCTTTTTGTATTTAATTTAATTTAATTTTGTATGTCAAATAAACGTCCTCCATTTTCTATTCTATTCTTGTCAAGACATCCTTCAGAAGGTGTCTTCATATTCAATGATGCGACAATCAGATAAGCTTGTTAGATTACAGGTTATTCAAGTCAGGTGCAATAATGCTTGATTAGTTAGGTTGACATCAGTTCCAAATGTAACTTAAGGAGTGGCTAGCAAACTGTCTTACACACATATTTCGACTAGTTTCTAGACTTCATAAAGAAGCTTGCAGTTCTATCACCATTGCAATATTTACTAGTTTGAATGGCCTACCTTACTTACTACTTGAAGTAAGGTAAGGTAGGCAATTCAATTACCTACCTAATAGGTTTAATTCACGTCGGCACTTCGGCAGCCCTGTCGCCAGGAACCGGACTGTGAGTCAGTACCGACTTTTTGTTTTGTGAGCTGCGTATTTTCCTGTTACCTATCTCGTGCATAGACAAATAAATCTGTTAGCACTTCTTATGACTATTTTTAGGTAGATGTGATTGTTCATTAGGACGTTCTAATATATTCTGTAAATATATGCGTCATTCATAAAGTAAAAAATACCAGATCGCCTTTTTTAAAATGCTCATAGCTGTAACCGATTGCGATTTCGTCAACGTCATTATACAGGAAGAAGGCTTTGTAGACTGAGTAGGTATGGTAATCCAGTTTTTATTTAAGATTTTCTTCTTTTAGCCACAGTTCTGCAAATAAAACATGCGTCAACTTGTACTTTGTAAGACAATCTCATTTAGATTAACCAAAGTCTATCTGGCTGGAACCGCTTGACAGACTTGATTAAAATGGTGGTTACATACCTATAGTGCGCCGAAAATAGTTGGACTACTACGTCTGTTCCTTACGACGGTTTGAACCATTACCACTTGTCGATTTGAACTATTTTTTTTTACTTTCTTACAAATCACGAAGGGGGAGGAGAAATGAAAATATGACACATATTTTTTTTATTTTTCAAAGTATTGCAACTCTAATATTTTTTTGATGAACCAAAAGGCTTGTGAAAAGTGGTTTTCCGAGTGAGTAATAAGCTAACTGAAGCATAGACCGACAGGCTGTCTGCACGACACGGCTATCTAGATTTGTAGCTCTTGAGATCATTAGACATAATAAGACCTAAGCTTTTTGTGTACACAATCATCAAAATCAAAACAAGACTTTGTACTGCCCTTTTTTAAATGACCACACTAAAGATGGTTTTGAGTACTAGTTGTACTTACTTGGCTTACAATTATTTTCCACGTGATGAGTAGTGTAAAATTGCGTAAATGCATAATTACGGGTTTTGTCACGGTGCAGTTTACGGTAGCAACTCCATAATACTTAGTCATATTTACAACAACCAAGTATAATTGATTTCATACATTTTCTAACTGCTCATAGCATTATTCTCTAGGCTTTAGTCATGCTTGTTGTGATAACACATTTCAAGTGGAAACTTAAATCGGTACTTACTTGCCGAAAACAATTTCAAAAAGTTGCGCCTATAAAGAAACCGCATGAAATGCATGTTCACAAAAATTGGAGTAGTTAATAAAACGTTATTTATAAAACTTCTTATCCAAAACAGTTAATTTAGTGCCCAGCGTTTGTTGTAATGTAAAGTAAAGTAAAAATAGTATATATTCATGTAAACTTATTAAAAAGCACTTATGACAAGTCACAACATAAAAATTAAAAAGTAATAAATGTGATTCTACCAACCGGTTCGGAGGTGTTGATTCTACCGAGAAGAAACCGTGGATGTGCCGTGTTGCCCTTTCACCTAAAAACTACTGAAGGCATTTTAATGAAACTTTACAATATGTAGCCTTTACATCTGAATCGCACATAGGCTACAATTTATAAAGAAATATTACTTTTTGTTTTTTAACCTAAGTCTACGCGGACGAAGTCGCGGGCGGCCGCTAGTAAATAATCAATTCATAGCATTGACTTTTTATTTGCATAAAAAAATAAAAGACATCAACGCGTGCATTCGGAGAGTGGTAAAATTAATGAAACAACAACCTTCGTCCTATTATACTGAAATGCATAAAACTATTTGAATAAACAAATTTTAAATAACTTAAGTTCATGTCAAAACATCGTTTATGATATCAAGATAGATAACTTCATTGATTAATAATGCTGTTGTGACTATTTTACTTACAATTGCTTTTTAATTTTCAGCCTTGCATACAGTGAAGAAAGGAGAGTGCCCTGGCTCCGAAGGAATTCGTCTCTCTTAAATAAATTAAGTTTGTAAACTATAAACATACCTATTAATTTAATATATTTTATAAATTAACTTAAGCGTTAAATTTTGTATTTTTTTTGCTAAGTATTTACTAATTTTATATTATAACTTAGAAATAAGACAGCAAAGAGTTCTTGCTTATTTTTCCACTTTTCAAAGGAGCTGTGATGTACCTTAGAAGCTTTTATTATTTCAAGCTTGTAGTTTCACTATTAATAATGATTAATTTTCGTGTTGTGTTGTGTTGCTTCTTATTGGTTATAATTATGTCTTATTTTTAGAATCTTTTTGTCATTTGAAGGACGAAATAATTTAACGCTTGTCCTATAAACCACTTTATGTTTCGGTACTTGACCGGATTAGCAACCTCTGATACCTATAAGTGTGATACATTATTGCAATATCTTAATTCCAACGATAGATACCCCTTCCGAGTCCATTTCGTTAGTATTTGTTAGTTTCGGCTGCCAATTTTGGTGTGAGAATGCTTGAACGCCTGAACAAGATTAATAAAGATAGTAATGTATGGACTAAAATAAAAATAACGTATTACAATCGTAATAATTTTGAGTATAGTATAAGATTGTAAGTATTTTATGAATTATTTCAACGAGTTTTATTCAGCTATCGTAAAGTTTTATTTTGTTTTAAGATGTTTGCTTTACGTTACATTAACTTTTCCAAATAAAAACGCATAGAAATTGTTTTAAGTGTTTATTTTTAAAGTTAAACCATCTTTTCTAATAACCCAGCCTGGGTGGTTAGAGAAAATAATTTGTTGATTAGAGTTTGTTATCAATTTGTAATTTGAAATCCTAAAGCGCTTTTTCTTTATAAATAGAAAGAAAATTCGTTCGATTTTTATAGGAGTTAAGTTAACAGCCAACCTTGTTTACCCATACAAAAGATGTGCTGTTACTACTTTTTAGTATTTTGCCCATCACGGACAAAATACTAAAACTTGACTTGACTTGACTGCATTTGCATATCGAACGTGCGAACAGTGAGATTGTATTTTGGCGTTTTGTAAAACTCAATAACTACGCGAATGTGATCGTTTGAGTAAAAAGAAGTACTTAGTTAAGCCAAATAACATTTTGTTTTTTTTATACGAATAAGGGAGAATACCAATTCAAGGTGGAGCCAATAGACGATTAAAGTTGGCGTTTTTTCCTTAGCGAAAACGAGCTGAGATTTGGCGTTAGCCAGAATTGCACAATCAGGAAAGTATCCGATTATTTGTTATTCTGTTAGTTCACTAAGCAAAATTACTTAAAGCCTTTGTTTTATGCATAGTGTTTGCGACTCCTATTTATACGCTTGTTGTTCTAATTAGCTGTTAGTACAACAATGGAAGGCAGAGTTCATTTATCGTTAGTAAATAAATATCTCTATCTTCTGAGCTATTTCCGTCCTTCGCAAACAAAGTGGTATATTTGGATCGCGGGTTCTAAGATTATTATTCAAATAGTTTATTGGTTAGTTAAAAGACAGTTAGGTGGCCTGGCCCAGTGTTGCCAATCTTGGCAAGTAAAAAAAAAACAAATTAAACTTTAAAAAAATATCACAAATGATACAGGTAGGTAAAGGTAAGTCAAAGACAATTTTGGGTGTACCTACCTAGACGATTTTTCGATGTCATACCTTTCTGGAAACACAGCCGCTGGTAAGTAATACCATATTTGAGCTGTGCGTAAAAGTGTTACATTTATAAATCACACAATTGAAGAGCGCCAACCATCCAGGTGATGAGAGTGGAATTTCAGCTTATTCCGTGACTTTTCAGCATGTTACAAATATGTGACGTAAGTTATAGCCTTTTGTTTGTTTGTCGATTTTCATGTAAGATGTCCCAGATAGCTCTTTATTTATTTATATTCTATGTTGTGTTTATAAACAAGTTTAATAGTAACACAGTTAGTTCCAATGATCAACAGCAAATTGACCTAAAATTGATCGATAAACAAGTAGACTGCTTGACGCTCGGCAAACATAACATTTCTTGTTATTATAATAAACTTAATGGGTAGGAATTTCCCACGACAGGCCGATATTAATGGTTGCTTACATTAGATATAATGTGTTTAATTGTATAGCCTGTTAATGTTTTAGATTATCTGTGATAGAAGACAGTGTTTTCAAAAAAGGCAAAATATTTAAATCTGAGAAATTAATGTGCAACCTTACCCTTAGCAAACATATTTGGAATGTCAAGACGATTTTTTTTGCTTTACTTTTATTATGAAGAGGGAAAGTTAAGCCTGTAAGCTTATATGTTATAAAGAAATCGCCTTGCAGCTATAAAACTACCAGAATTATACAAATAATGCCTTCTTTATCACTTAGTGAAACAATCCGAATTCCGAAAGACTTGTAAACTTATTTCACCAAGAAACCATATTTGCATATCCTATTCCCTCCTATTCCCATATCCTCCTTGCAGTACGTAGGGCCGTACTGATCTTAGAGCATTATCTAGGCAATTTTCACATGTATAGAGGGCGTTCACATCAACCTTTCACCACCAACATAAACTGCTGACATAAGACCCATTTTGCAATGGTTTTGTAAAGCTCGATGGGAGCGTCGCTCTACGACGTTTTTTTAAACATTGATCAACTAATCAAGTTGAGGTGAGATTTTACAACTATTCAGAAACCGATATTAAAAGACAAAAATCTTAACGTTCAACAAAAAAGGCTGGCTACATGAATAGCTCTCGTTCTTTCACAGAGACTTCAAACTTCAACGCCTGTACTGTGTACTTTGTACTGACATGACTCTGAAATGCTTTCAGTGCCAGATTTAGTGAAATCTAGGGCATTCAATTTCTTATGCCCTGGTATAAATAGCTCAGTTAGCAATCGTCATGGTCAGTGGTAAAGGGTCGCGGGGCTGATTCCCATCCCGGAAAATCTTCGGTGTTTTATCTGTGTCTGGGTATGTATTTAAGCATGTATTTAATCATATCTGTTTATCCGCCCCTTGAAGCCATAAACTCGTTCGTATCATCTCCACTTAATTCAGGGTCAGATATACCTACTCTAAGTCAATTTGAATGTTGGAGTTAAAACTTTGCACCAACAGATAGCACTTCATGAAAACAAATATATTTTTTAAAAGCTTTATTTGTTTGTTTCTATATATTTAATTGACATATTATTGAAACTGGAATATTTCAGTTCCATAAAGTAATCCGTACTTTGTACATACAATAAATAAAAAAGGGGATTCATCTTAAATTTTATTTTACAACTTAAGCTAATATTATTACCATGACTTTGGATGCTACTTATGAATACATTAATTTTACACATGAAAAATTTGGAATTTTAGGAACTTTGGCCAAAGTCTTATTACTAAAAAACACGAAAGTCTAGAAAATCTTTGGGAACCGTCCTTTCTCCCCTGCAACTTAGTTAGATATAATATCTTTCATTAAAAACTCTGTAATTCATTTTCATGTTACAATAAAATTAAGTTATTCCTAAATCTTACTATTCGTAGGGCATTAAAAGCTAAGCCATTGCTATATTTTTGTAATAACCACCAATCTTTACTTAGTTAGGGCGTTTATTGTGTAAGAATATTCTGAAAAATTGGCAAGTTTAAGAAAGTGGATGTTACTAAGTTTTCTTTTCTTAATTTGACTCACAGTTAGGAATCGCCTAATGTGATCCTTTTTTCCGGCAGCGGAAGGTACTTTAAGAGTTGCTTGATTCCAAGTGACATGTGAACTTTAACATCACACATATATCAAGGTATTTGTGAGTACACATACCCCCGAATTCACAAACGTCAATCAACGCTAAGCACGTGCTCACGCTCATGCTGTCCCGTAAAATGCCAAATAGAACTGAAAGGGAAAGTTATACTTCTGACGAATGCTCAGTGTTGTTTCGTGACTTCGGAGGTTAGGCTCCCCGGCCGATAGGATTGGGCACCACTTTCAATGTATCTCTAATTCAAACGCGCCTAGTTACATGACCAGGTGCTGCAGTATTTATTACAACGGCTTACACTAATGAGTACGCATCTGATGCACTCCCGCGTAGCCCGCGTCAACACTCGCCAAGGCTCGTTATCGCGTAATCTGTAAAAGAATTGATAAAAATTAATTATCCCGCACCTAAACGACTATTAAAACTTTCAACGAGACTTTTTTAGATTGACTAACTTGTAACCCAAGTTTTGGCTTTTACAACCACACCGGACAAGTGGGTGAGCGGATATTTAGGTAATGTGCCTTACCCCCGAATTCACAAACGTCAATCAACGCTAAGCACGCGCTCACGCCTATGCTGTCCCGTAAAATGACAATAGAACTAAAAGTGATAGCTATACTTTTGAGGGATGCTCATCGTTGATACCCGTTGTGAATTCGGGAATGAGAGTGCCCCTAGGGGAGGGCAAGCTTTGGCTTGGGGCGTAACTGGCGTTTCTAAGAAACCCCATGTTGTCCCCCCATGTTGTCCCCCATGATGTCTTTACCCCAAAGTTGATACGTGAGGATTCATATTCGCCCTGAGAACATGAGCACGAACATGTTGACCGCTCCAGAATCAAAGCCCACGGTAGTCGCGTAAAAGCTAGACTAAAAAGGGCGTAGCAGGGAATAGTACTAAAGCTCATTTACTAACACTGGATTTCCTCTGTCATAAACTAATGGAAAGTAATGTAAAAAAAAGAAGAGATTGAAGCGTTGTTAAGGTTTTAAAATCATCATTGCAACCTTTCAGAATATTTTGTCAGAAGTATAAATACAGGATAATACAAAACGATTGACTTTAAACACTTACATGTACTTTCGCGGCAAGAAACTGCTTCTAACTCGCATAGCGTGGCAAATGTCCTAGCAGTACCGGCGGCGTCGAACGCGCAGACGGGGCCCGCGGGGGGCGCGGCACATCGCCCCGCGCACAGCGGGGGCGGCACCCCCTCCCTGACCTTCAGGTCAGGCGGGGGACGGGTCCCTGCTCCGTCCTCCACCACTTCATAGTCATAGCCGAGCCGCGAAGGTAGCAGGGGCAAACTGGCTGACTGACACTCCCGCCACGCTGAAAAAATGGAATTTAATGAGTATGAGGTTTGGTACAGTAAAACCAGAAGGAGAGTAGGCTGAAAGGACGTACAAAAGAAGCTGACCATGGAGCTTCATTCACTGTTTTTTTGGTTATGCATCTAAATGCATAACCAAAAATATGCGCCAAACCTAAATGTAACATGGTGTAGTTTGTTTTCTTCTAGAACGCTGCCTGCTTTATAATTTTGAACATCGTTACGTAAGCATACAACAAAACAATTGGCTTCGAAAGATGTACGCCTAGTATACCACTATAAGCAGTCAAATGAAGATTCATTTTTAGTCACAGTTGAAGATCTCTTTCAGATTTTCATTTTTGAGAAAAAGTGTCTAGGTAACAGCGAGGACAGGCTTTGAACGTATAGGTAATCACGAACCTTGATAAATTGAAGATAAGTGCAGCATTTAAAAACCATGAACCTACACGATAATGTAAATCACTGGTAATCAATGTACGAGTACTAGTAAAATATCTTAGCATACTCAGCAATATCACTGTGTTTACCACTTTATCTATTAACTAGAAATGTAAATGATCCCGTAGTTTATTACTAAGTTCTGTCGGATCTTTACAATTTGAGCGAAGATGTTGTTATTTTTCTTACGCAAACAATGTGCTCCCGCCGCGTTCTCCCGATAACAACTTTAACTTACAATTATTAATGGGGACATAAAACGTAGCTTAATTGTTTCTCGTTTTATTCCATTATTGTTTTGACGAGGCAGAGATTACGGAATGACATCTCTCTTGACCTTTCTTAATCTAATCAGTGAGTATTATTTATTTTCCTAAAATTTTCCTGTGATCTCATCCTTATTACGCATTAACTTCGACTATAACGGCCAAGCAAGTTAACAAAAAAATGTAGACAGATAACTTGACTTAAATTTGTAAACATTAAGCATGATGTTTATTGTTTATAGGGGGTGATGATAACAAATCCAAGTCACAATTAGCTCGATGATGACCTCGCATCCCCACACGCAAAAATACAATTACATACAAATGAATGCTAGACGAAATCATTGTAAGATCGTGATGATGATGATGACGCTACCACTATGTGTATTACGTGAAATAGTGAGTTTCATCACTGCGCCATCCGATTGAAATCAGATACTACACATTTTACGATATCTAGATTTGAAGTTTGCAATAGTTTTGCAATGCCATTTGGATCGACGGAAGAAACAGACAGATATATCAATGGAAGGCAATGCACAAATATATGCAGACTTTTCTTGGTGTCTCCACTCTAACGGTGGAATTCACAAAAGCAAATTAAATAGTTGAGCGTTTAACAAATACTTGAACAACGCTCAAACTGTTTTTTCGCATTCACAAAGGTTCATCAATTGCTCCTCCTCTCACGTGATTAACCTAAGTTGAATAAGCACTCAAACGAGAAAATCGTATTCATGAAAGACAATCAGCGTGCCACAGATAATAAAATGCCATAAAATGTGACAAATACCATGCTCAAATATTTAAAAAGTTGAGAGCGGTCGCGACCTATCTTAAATATTTGATTTGGAAGTATTTCAGCTTTAACGCCCGTTTTAAGGACTTTGCTAGAAGAAGTACCCCTTGTTAGAAGTCTCTGTAATGTGTAATACCTAAAAACACTACAGAAATATGTCAAAACGCACTTTCAAATGCTACTAAGAATTGCAGTTTCCGACAAAAGAAATTAGTCAGCACGTCCCCAAATTGGAAGAAAAGCAATCAAGCAACACAGCCAATATACGGAATACTCCTCGCTCTCCATTATTATGCCAAGGGCAGTTATCAAAGACCCACAATCAGAACAGGATACTACCATTTCCAAAAGACTCTTCCAGACTCCAATGTTTGCTAAACTGAAGCTTGGATGCCAATGCCAGTTATCAAAAATCCTGGGTCAAAAGAATAGTTAGTACCATTATCAAAAAAAGTCCAGTGTGCGCCTTTCTAGAGTGTAGTGAACTTGGTGATTCAAAGTGTGGCTACCCATGTTTCTATCTAAATTTCAAGAATAGCTGCTGGACAAACACATTATTGCTTCATTAAAGGCTCTGGACCACAATAAAGAGACTGTTTGGTATTCTCAAAAGAAGATTTTCTTGTCCTTATTTATATCAATTACCTATTGGGAATGGTCTGTTGATATAGTTATAATCCCACCAACAACAGTGGAATGTGCAGTGTACTGCGGGCTCTGTTAGGAATACATGAAGTTAAGTCGTTGGTGTTGTGTAGAAGGCACCTAACATGATGTAATAGTGTACTGCATAAATAAACACCGTCAAATCAATAATTGTTTTATTTAACAACTAATTTTTACATCATATTGATTAGTTCTAAAACACAAGTTTTTTTCCTAATCTATCCACCCATCATGTCTCACTGCAGGGGAAAAGCCATCACTCCCAGTTTTTAAGTTATTCAACTAAAAAAGGTGTGCACCTACTTAAGGTTGTATGTTTGTTTCCCACTATACACCTAAAATTGTGTAATGAATATGTGTCTATCCTGTGTTTGGGTGTTATATCTATTTACTAAAGTACCTATGTATTAAGAAACAATATTGTTTGTTCAGTCTTCATGATCTATGCTAAATTTCGGGAGCAGTGACCCCGGTGTGGATCTCGAATATAAATTATGAGTTTCATGATAATTAATGAAAACACAAAATAAAAATGAATAATTTATTTTATATAATTCAAAAATAACAAATAAACTATAGGTTCACACAGTTGAAATAGAACATTACAATGTGAAATCACAACAAGATAACAATTTGTTAAGATGAGGAACACTTTATTGCATGCACACTAAATTATTAGCAAAATTATTGTTATGAAAGTAATACATTCTCACCATAAAATACAAGTTAGGCAGTCTTATTGCTAAAAACAATCTCTTTCAGACAACCTACAAGTCAAGCTAGTTTGTTGCTGAAATACCCAGCAGAACGGTACTGTATTTTAAAAAAAGGCTATCATTTTAAACATTATATTTATATCGTATTATATATTCAGTGTCCACTATTGATTTAATGCAAGTGGTTAATGATTCAAACAGCTATGAAATACATATTTTGCTGTAATGCCTGCCAAATTAAAGTTTATAGTAAGTTATGTGTTTTACAAACAATACCAATACATACAATACATTAAATGCTCCTCAGTGTCAATATTCTATTGAACAAATAGAGTCTACTACCAATAAAATTGATTGTTTTGGCATAAATATAATTCTTCTTCTCTTGCACCTTCTAGGTCTCCTTCTCCATATAAAGTTAGTCACTATAGCGGTCACAGTTGGCAAATAATATGCAATATCATCATATTTTATGTTCAACTTTTGTGGTAGTACTGCCTTATTAATTATTTCCTTCATTTTGGTTATCTGCTACTCCATGAAGAGCTGGAAAGTAAAATACTTGTTAATTACATTTGTTTTTCAGCAAATAAAGAAAGGTAGGTAATGGCTAAATTTACACAGTGGAACTTTTAACATCAAACAAAAAACTATTATGATTTTAACTGACTGTATTGAAGATTGTAAACTCAGCTAAATAGAGTTATTTACTTACCTAATAATCCATTTCCAAACTATCCATTTTCAGCTTGGCTTATTTTATTTGAGTTATTGTCTTTGCAGGTACTTTATCTGCAGTCAAGATCTGATAAGATCAAGTGCAAGATCTTACACTGACTGTAACGATGATCCTCCAGAAACCCAGATAGTTACTTGAAAATGTAGTTGCATTTATAAACAAATTTAAAATTTAATTTAATACGTAATTCTAACCTAAATTCTTAAAATGACTGATTGACACATATTTGACATTTGGTTGCGTTCCGTTTTTACATAAAAATGAAAAAGTATTGTCTTGTAAGTATTCCATTTATTTTTTTTGTTCAAACATGCGTAAATTTCAAATTAATAACCAAGCTACGTTACAGTCATCTTAAATTGAGATAGATCTGTGAAAAAACCCAAGAATTGTTCATTTCCAGCAATAATTTCGACAAACAACGAAACGAATCGAGGCACAAAACCATAGTTCCATCAATTGGTTAGCGAGAACGAATGTTTCTTTTTGCAATGTTGGCATTTCGGTTTGTTTGAAAGATGCTCAGCTGATCACGGTAGAAAACTGCTTAATGAACGTTTGTGAATAGCATTTAAGTTAAGCGTGCGATTAAACTAATGGCTTAATTAGCTGAGTGAGTGATCTGATTTGCCTTTGTGAATTCCACCGTAAGAGCTTCATTTCAGCTTATGCCTGACAAATGATATTTCACACACCTAGTGTCGTTTGGCGTTCTAAACATTGTTACAGCCAACATAAACGACCTACCATTGTTTGTTCAATCACCAGATGTAACATGCATGGCTTAATGCTTCAAAAAATATTTTTGTCGGAAAGTCATTTGCGGATGTTACAACCTATGGTTACAGCAGAGCATTCTACTACCATTCTATAACTTCTGAACTTCTTATCCTAAATTTGTCAATTTATGATACCGCTGGAAAAAAATAAAAGAACGAAGTATGAAACAGTAACGGTGGAATTCACAAAGGCAAATCAGATCACTCGCTCAACTAATTAAGCCATCAGTTTAATCGCACGCTTAACTTAAATGCTATTCACAAACGTTCATTAAGCAGTTTTCTACCGTGATCAGCTGAGCATCTTTCAAACAAACCGAAATGCCAACATTGCAAAAAGAATCATTCGTTCTTGCTAACCATTTGATGGAACTATGGTTTTGTGCCTCGATTCGTTTCGTTGTTTGTCGAAATTATTGCTGGAAATGAACAATTCTTGGGTTTTTTCACAGATCTATCTCAATTTAAGATGACTGTAACGTAGCTTGCTTATTAATTTGAAATTTACGCATTTTTGTACAAAAAAATAAATGGAATAAACAAAACAATACTGTTTCATTTTTTAAAACAATATTTATGTAAAAACGGAACGCAACCAAATGTCAAATAAGTGTCAATCAGTCATTTTAAGAATTTAGGTTAGAATTACGTATTAAATTTGTTTATGTAACTACATTTACAAGTAATTATCTGGGTTTCTGGAAGATCATCGTTACAGTCAGTGTAAGATCTTGCACTTGATCTTATCAGATCTTGACTGCAGATAAACTACCTGCAAAGACAATAACTCAAATAAAATAACTAAGCTGAAAATTGATAGTTTGGAAATGGATTATTAGGTAAGCAAATAACTCTATTTAGCTGTGTTTACAATCTTCCATACAGTCAGTTAAAATCAATACAGTTTTTTGTTTGATGTTAAAAGTTTCACTGTGTAAATTTAGCCATTACCTACCTTTCTTTATTTGCTGAAAAACAAATGTAATTAACAAGTATTTTACTTTCCAGCTCTTCAAAGAGTAGCAGATAACCAAAGTGAAGGGAATAATTAATAAGGCAGTAGTACCACAAAAGTTGAACATAAAATATGATGATATTGCACATTATTTGCCAACTGTGACCGCTATAGTGACTAACTTCATATGGAAAAGGAGACCTAGAAGGTGCAAGAGAAGAAAAATTATAGGAAAACCAGAAAAAGGCATTCAGTCTTGGCCTCAGGCGGGACTTGAACCCGCCATCGGGATCATCTTTAGTAAGATGATAATGCATTATCCCTAATGCTAAAAATAAAATAACCTAAGAAGAATTCTGTTTATGCCAAAACAATCAATTTTATTGGTAGTAGACTATTTAATGTATTGTATGTATTGGTATTGTTTGTAAAACACATAACTTACTATAAACCTTAATTTGGCAGGCATTACAGCAAAATATGTATTTCATAGCTGTTCGAATCTTTAACCACTTGCATCAAATCAATAGTGGACACTGAATATATAATGCGATATAAATAATAATGATTAAAATGATAGCTTTTTTTTAAAAACACAGTACCTACTATTCTGCTGGGTATTTCAGCAACAAACTAGCTTGACTTGCTAACCTTTTCTGTCACTATTCCTCTGCCTGTAGGTTGTCTGAAAGAGATTGTTTTTAGCAATAAGACTGCCTAAATTGTATTTTATGGTGAAAATGTATTACTTTCATACCAATAATTTTGCTAATAATTAAGTGTGCAATAATGTGTTCCTCATCTTGTCAAATTGTTGTCTTGTTGTGATTTCACATTGTAATGTTCTATTTCAACTGTGTGAACCTATAGTTTATTTGTTATTTTTGAATTATATAAAATAAATTATTCATATTTCGTTTTGTGTTTTTATTCATTATCTCTCAAAATCTACACTGGGGTCATGGCTCACAAAATTTAGCATAGATTATGAAGACTGAACAAACAATATTGTTTCTTAATACACTGCTCAAAAGTGTCTAGGGATATCTCAAGCATTTTCATACAAAGTGTAGCTATTTGGGAGGCTGTAAAAATTAAAATATTGATACCAACGTAGAAATTTTTAGAACACAGAAACTGCTTCATCTGCCCTTTCAGATTGTATAAAGAAATCCATTGTAGTAGCATTATTGTACAATCGTAAGGACGTCAAAAAAATTTAGCAAAATTAAGTCAAAATTTTAGCAAAATCAAACGATAATGCTCAACTTGTAAACGAACTAAACTTTATGAAATATTAGAAAAAAGATATCCCTAGACAGTTTTGATGTGTGTACATAGGTACTTTAGTAAATAAATATAACACCCAAACACAGGATAGACACAAATATTCATTACACAATTTTAGGTGTATAGGGGGAAACAAACAACCTTAAGTAATAAGTAGGTGCACATCTTTTTTATTTCAATAACTTAAAAACTGGGAGTGATGGCTTTTCCCCTGCAGTGACATGATGGGTGAATAGATTAGGAAAAGAACTTGTGTTTTAGAACTGTGTAATAATTAGTTGTTAAATAAAACAAATATTGATTTGACGGTGTTTATTTATGCAGTTCGTGTTCACTACACTATTACATTATGTTAGGTGCCTTCTACACAACACCAACGACTTAACTTCATGTGTTCCTAACAGAGCCCACAGTACACTGCACATTCCACTGTTCCACTGTTGTTGGTGGGATTATAACTATACCAACATAGGCCATTCCCAATAGTTGATATAAATAAAGACAAGAAAATCTTCTTTTGAGAATACCAAACAGTCTCTTTATTGTGGTCCAGAGCCTTTAATGAAGCAATAATGTGTTTGTCCAGCAGCTATTCTTAAAATTTAGATAGAAACAAGGGTAGTCACACTTTGAATCACCAAGTTCACTACACTCTAGAAAGGCACACACTGGACTCTTTTTGATAATGGTACTAACTATTCTTTTGACCCAGGATTTTTGATAACTGGCATTGGCATCCAAGCTACAGTTTAGCAAACATTGGAGTCTGGAAGAGTCTCTTGGAAATGGTAGTATCCTGCTCTGATTGTGGGTCTTTGATAACTGCCCTTGGCATAATGATGGAGAGCGAGGAGTATTCCGTATATTGGCTGTGTTGCTTGATTGCTTTTCTTCCATTTGGGGGCGTGCTGACTAATTTCTTTTGTCGGAAACTGCAATTCTTAGTAGCATTTGAAATTGCGTTTTGACATATTTCTGTAGTGTTTTTAGGTATTACACATTACAGAGACTTCTAACAAGGGGTACTTCTTCTACGAAAGTCCTTAAAACGGGCGTTAAAGCTGAAATACTTCCAAATCAAATATTTAAGATAGGTCGCGACCGCTCTCAACTTTTTAAATATTTGAGCATGCTATTTGTCACATTTTATGGCATTTTATTATCTGTGGCACGCTGATTGTCTTTCATGAATACGATTTTTTCGTTTGAGTGCTTAATCAACTTAGTTTAATCACGTGAGAGGAGGAGCAATTGATGAACCTTTGTGAATGCGAAAAAACAGTTTGAGCGTTGTTCAAGTATTTGTTAAACGCTCAACTATTTAATTTGCTTTTGTGAATTCCACCGTAAGACAAGAAAATAATCTCATCTGTTATTTGTACAAAATATTTTTTTGTGTGGACTGTTACGGGCCCCGCACAAGCTAAATCCGGCACTGTTTTGTGAAATACAATCTTGAATGTGTTTAACTGTGAATAGGAGTATAAAAATATGTACTTAATTGAAAAATAGAAGCGAATTTAGTTCGAACGTTACGACACATTGTCTAGTTGCGCAATTGAGTATCATGAAAAACTCAAACAAAATCCAGAAAATCATTCATCATCATCAACAAGCAAAGAAACACAAAATAATATGCACAAATGAATATTTAACCAGGCTGGGAATCGTTAGGAAGGGCGATTATGGGCCTCGTCTCATTGTGTCACCACTAAAAAATGTGTGTTGTGTTGTGTAGTCATAAATAATTATCTAATTTGCAAAGCAAAGGTCAGTCGGACGATATGCCCTTCCGTTATTAAGCTTATCATTTTGTACATTAAAGCTTTGTATTTGTTTTATGGTTTATAAAAAAAAAATAACAGATTGTTTTTTTTGCCTGCATTTATTATAAGTTTTTGGTGCTCATCTGAACGGTGTTCACCTTTGTATCTATCTGTGCTATCGTAGCTTCAAGGGTTGGATCCTGATCAAAATTGTGTTCACGGTTTTTAAATGCTGCAATTACTTATCACCAATTTATCAAGGAGTTTTACATAAAGTCGGACTATTACGGTGCATTAAAAAAAATGTACGAGTAGGTAGTTGTTTTACGCCTAAGTTTACAAAAGTGACCCTGAAAAGCCCATCAACTGAGATGCTGATCAAAAATACTTTAGTAGGAAATTAACACCCCCTAACTTACTACCTATAGGGACCAGTAGTAGCATCGCCAAATACGCTATGACGCAGCTAAAGGTTATATGGAAGGATAGTAACATCTCCCGAAATACCAAGATAAAACAGTAGTTTTATAAATAATGTAGAGAAATATGGAGAATATTATGTTCTCCATATTTCTCTATGGCGCCGAAACTTGGACCATGAAAAAGGCCAACCAGAGTCGCATCATAGATGCTTTCGAGATGTGGTGCTGGGGAAAAATGCTTAGCATCCTCTGGACAGCCCACCGTACCAACGTGACTATCCTGCAAGAGCTCAAGGTTGAGACCAGGCTATCCACCATATGCCTGCTTAAGGTAATTGAGTACTTCGGCCACATTGCCAGGTAGGGGAGTGATAATCTGGAGAAACTCGTGGTCACTGGAAAGGTCGAGGGGAAACGGCCAAGAGGAAGAAGCCCGATGCGTTGGACGGATCAGATACGTTCCGCACTCGAAACAACGGTCCACGTCGCTTTCCAAACTGCTGCAGATCGACACCAGTGGTGATCAATAATAAGGCACAATGTGCTGCAGAGGAGAGGTCACGACTCCCAGTAACTGGGGTATCGACGCAAGAAGAAGAAGAAGAAGTAAGTTAGCAAGTGTTAATTCACTAACTTAGTTAATTTTTCTACTTATTCCTTAAATTTGAGTGACGTTTTAGGATTTTGGAATAGCGTGTTTTGTCCTTTGAAGCTGGCCTAAGTATACCATAATATGTACTTGAGTATAATCTTGCCGGTAAAGCTTCCGTATACCGGTCAACAAAAGCTTTTACTCAGAGGCAACATTTCAATAGGCCAAAAGTTGTGTACAAGACACCTTCAAATTTAAGTGACCTATGTCGCGAAGGTGGTCGCTTCTGAGATAGGTCACTTAAGTCCAAAGACGTCTGTACACAAAGTACCTTATCAGCGTAGGGCCACGAACTACTGCGCAGAAGATTAAATGCACGTGATAATGTTAGCAGAAGTCACTATATTTTTTTATCAACTACTGGAACTGCGCGTCAGAGATGGCCTCGTTACCGAAAGGCGATCCAGATACGAACGCCGCCCTGACTCACCCCAGGATATATGATATCGCACGGTTCCCACGCTTTGTACTCGTACTGCTTCGAATGTACCTACGTGTTGCACAACTAACTTACAGTTTCCAATAACGATGCTTTCGACTCAATGGATTACCGATTATAGGACTAAATTCTTGGCTGAAATGCTTAGGGTTGACGGTTTCCAGGCCATAAGGAGGCCTCTTTCTTAAGTGCTTTGGTGGTTTGATCTCTGTGAACATATTCCTAGGAGATCACTAGTTTCACATAGGTTGCTATTTAAAAACTTTAAATGTAATTATTACTTTAGAAAAAAAATAGCTGTAAAATGCAGTTGGTTTCATCAGTTCCATTGTGGCGCGATTGTGACAATTGTGTGTTTTTGTATCACAATAATTTGTATTGAGAAATGTTTATTTTAATATGATTCACTAGGATTTTCGACGACTTGACTGATGACCTACTCTTAAGGTGAGTTTTTTTATATATATTTTTTAATTGCTGCTTTAAAATGTTGCTCTTGTAAAATGTTGCTGAAAATCGAATCTATAATGAAAAATTACACGCGTAATTAATTATTAATTAGGGAGCACCTTAAGGTTGAGGTGGTTAATCTGACTTAAAATTTGTAGAGGGATATTAAGTAATAACTATCTACTCATATAGCAACAATGTACTCGTAGATACCGGAAGTCTATAAGGAATCATAGGTGCTGCAGTAGCTGCACAAAATTAATAATTGCAACGTTGTTTTGATGCATTGACGTCTGTATGTCTGTTCGTTGATCGATTACTCACTCCTATAAATAAACGTGGTGCGGTGGGCGTGTGGCAGATAGCCTGGTTCAAGATGCCAAACGCTGTAACGACGCCAGATCTAGTTTATACTTATTGGTCCAACCTTTGGACCAACTATGTGTTCGTGATTGTGACGCCCGAAAACCCGCACGTTAGTTAAAGTTGCAAAGCTTTTACTCCGTTATGAGTAGCACAATTTTTCAGAAAGGTCTAAGACATACATCTAATACTCACAGTCACTTGACAAAGTTATCTATGTAAGACAGACGCAGACAAAGTCATTGGCAGGTACCTAGTTTTAGATGAAACGCAACTTCTTTTCATGGATCTTGCATAAATACACTTAATAAGAAATTTAAACATTTTCGAAGAATTTGATTGCAGCTGGATAGAAGACATTGGCCCCAACATAGGAATGTTTGTAGAAGACCAGCCGTCGTATGGTTTATCGGCAGCTGCGGCTTGGCTTATCCTTACACTTTGATCCCACTGATTATGGTTTGACGTTCATACAATGTGAGTAGTTAATCGGTTTCACTTCATGTGTCATTGCAAGTGATATCAATACGATACGAATCCAAACAGTCCATCCAAGTAAGCATTTAGTGGTACCTATTGAAAGCCTTGATTTCAAAAGAATGATAGCAGACGGGAAGATCGACGAGCTTTTAAGCTATTCATCAATATTAACTTCATCAATAACAGCTCGAAGTGAAACATCAAGACCTATCATGAAGAAAGTATGTTAGAAGCTTGTGTCATTTAAATTATGTCCTACATCTACATCGCTTGATCATGTCGATGGATACTGCTAAGTTGAAATGTAGGTACTCGCCTAAGACTTAACTCGAATTTCAGATGAACCAAAATCGTATTGTATTCAAACTTTTGGGTGTATTTAGTTGATGTGTGGATCGTACACAATACAGTATTGATAAAACTAGTACCGACTGCCCCGAGAGGAAAGGTCGCATTATCTTTAATTTATGCTCAAAATATTTATTTATAGAATCGTACGATATTCTGATTTAAGCATGTGCTCTTGTAGATACTTAGTTCATGGCATATTCTTTTTGTTCTTGAAGATAAGTCTTTTTGTGTGTTGGAGTACCATACACTGTGTAACATTAACCTTGCCTAAATAAGTTTACTAATACTTATTCATATTTGGTAAGGTACCTAGTATTCTTTAGCTTTTGAAGGTTATTCATAATCTATCGTTCCCATTGTGTCCCTAAACACTCAACTTCTTTGATATGCCTACATAATATGTATTTCTTTTCTCTAATTCAGTACCAATATGTTTACCGGGGCTTAGGTATGTATGACCACAATCACATGAAGTATTTAATAACATGTATGGCCACAATTGCCTAAAAGGAAGGTAGGTATACCACACGTTTATCTGAAAAAGCTATCGTATATTTATCGGAGAGAACTATGAACACTAAAAAATGTTTTTTTTAAACCGGTCATTTCGACAACTAGGTATAACTTACCTGCAACTAAAATGGCGCACAAAAAGATCTTCCCGCTGAGCATTTCCAAGTAATTAAATCCAAATTCGAAACTAACACCACAGTCACTCACAAAGTTCAGTTTGTTTTTATTTTGCTATTAAATGTTTAATTGTTTGTTTGTATATGTGTAGCTTGGACTGGACTTATCGGTCCACTGGTGCATCGCATACAGCCCCAGGATGGAGGGGGGAGCGATAACCTCGGCCTGCGGAGGACGCGCGATAACAACCCCGACTTTCAAATGAGAGCGGCCATTCTTTCGCTACTCAGATAAACTGTTTTTAAACGACACTTTTCAATTGTTTGATAAAGGGTTCACTTGCGAAGGTAACTAGTATGAGACTTTCTCGTCTGATTTCAGTTTTCCATTGAGCAAAAAAACAAACAGAGCAATTTTAATTAAAATTAGCTAGATGTTTTAAATACAATGTAATGTAGGTAGGTACATTTTCAAGTGGGCGTGAGAGGCCAAATCCTAAACTATGAGGAATAATAGAAAATACTATGTGAATTAAAACAGGGATAATTTTTATTCCAAGTCAACTTAATATTTTCAATGCATCCACAAAGACGTTACTACAGTTATGTAGGTAATCTTGGGTTGATATTACAGAAGAAATGATGCTGGTAGCATTGTTTTCTTTGTGTTTTCAGATGAGGTGAGCGTTTGTTGTTAACAGATGAACTTGTTCGAGTTAATCACTTCTCGATGCGTTGGGTCGAGGAAACTCTCACGTGCTCGCACTAGGCACTTGGTTGCTGGGCGCCTGAATGCCACACTGCTTGAAGAGTAAAAATAAATGTCTACTCTATAAGTTAGTCACCTCAACGAATTGTTACAACAATTAGCTAGGCCAATAATTAGCTTTTCATAAAATCTAAGTACTTAAAAAGACGTCAGTGTTACCAATCAATTGTATCGTAAAGAACATAATGTTTACCGCTACGATTGGGTACTTAGTTACAATGGTACCTGGGCAATGATATTACAATAAAAAAGACGTAGATAGGTTATGTCAGTACTGACGGGAAGTCAAAAATTGTCCACAGGGTACGACGTAGTTAATTTGACCGTGTTATAACGTGTGAACAAGGCAGGCCGACTATTATTAGAGCGTAAACGAGACAGATACATCAACATGTCGCAGTGTCGTCTCAACTGTCAACACTGTCAATGCCAGGTACAAGAAAAGTTCTGATTTCGGGTTTCACTTTTTTAGCACAAGTAATCTATCTATCTACCTCTTTTTATTATAATATCATTGCACCTAGGTATTTTTAATGAGTCTTAAAACGTCATGGTGGATTGAGATATTACTAGACAGATGTTTAAATAGGAAACCCCGAGTATAGGTGAACATTGTTACCTAGCCCATAGTCACTAATAATCAGTTCAGTGTTATGACGAAGATGGCAAAATTAATTTTATTTGTTCTCACGATTGGTAAGTTTGAGAGATCTTAAGCTTTATTCAGAAAGTAACCAATTAAAACTGTTATTCCAAATGTAAAATTAGTGTACGTAGATAAATGTTCATTTTCTTACAGCTGTTTTTGGCAGTGGAGTTGTCGGAGCTATTCGGCCTCGAAGGTAAAAAAAACCACAATATCTTCAAAGGTTTTTCTGACACACAATCTCAAACTGCTTATTTATTTTGAAGGTGCACTATTGCATTGGTGCAATAGTGCAATATATTGTGTATGCTGTTGGCAGCATACACAATATATTCACATCAGATCAGCGAAATGTTAACAAAATTCCAGACGATTTGACGATGAGAGAGCAAACTTTGTTTCTTACTATGTAGTGATGTTTGTAAACAATACTTAGTTGACATACAATTTGACATTCAGCATATCGTCGTTTAAGTTCTAAAAATGACATAAGTGGGTATGTCATTTTTAGCAACTTTTCAGGAGAGCCAAAAAACCGAATTGACTTACGTACTGTTTCCATAGGATGGTGGCTATCATGCTGTTACTTTTTCATTATTTCAAGGGATTCTATTGGTCATACCTGGATTCTGATTGGACTAAACGACGCGTCTTTAGATGCTTTAGCGGATGGCATCAAAATATCAAAACCGCCAAAAAATTACATACGTAGTTAGAGTGTTGACGACCGTCTTGGTGTAATTTTTGAGAAGTCGGCTACTACACCAAGGGTCGCGGGTTCGATCCCCGCACAGTACAAACTTTTGTGTGTATGAACATGTCTGTTTGTGTTGGTCTGGGTGTTTTCTATGTATATTAAGTATGTATTTACAGAAGAAAAAGTATTTAAGTATGTTTATCCGTTGTCTAGTATCCCATAAAAACGGACTATAATTAGCTCACTTGGGGCTAGATGGCGCTGTGTGGAATAATGTCCAGGGATGTCCAGTGTACGTGGTGTTAGAGCTTAAACGACGATATGAGTTTTCTGTGATTACAGAGATGCAGAGTCATCATCAGATGTCCACAGTTGCATTTGGGACTGTCCGAAGACATCAGAGTACAACCCTGTCTGCGGCACTGACGGTCGGAAGTATACTAACATGTCGCATCTGCGTTGTGCGCAATACTGCGGCGTCGGTAAGTGCAAAATATATAAATTTTGAACTGTTTTATTTATTTATTTATTCTTTATTGCACATAACAAAGTACAAATGGCGGACTTAATGCCAGGAGGCATTCTCTACCAGTCAACCACATGGTAAGACAGAGAAATTAAGGCGGTGCACAAGATTAATGTTAAAACATTCTTCATTAGAATAATTACAAATATTTAAACTAAAATAACTATAAAATAATTTAGAATACCATTACACAAATAACTATACCAAAATAATAATAAACCATACATAGACATAATATAATAAGATAGACTAGAGTAGTAAGTGTTAAAAATATTTACACACAACAACAGAAACATGAAAATATTCTGACGAAAAACTCCGACGACTCAGTTAGGGCCCCTCCGGATCGGGATGATCGAGATTTTGTTGCGACACCAGCTGTTGTTTAAAGTGTTTTCTCACAGCCACCTTGAAGGCATATTTACTCACTGACTTGCGTACTGAGATGGGTAGTTTGTTCCAAAGTCGAATGGCGGAAACAGTGTAGGAATCTGCCATAAAGCTAGAAGAGTGAGAAGGTGTAAGAAGCGAAAGAGTGGCTTGGAGTGGCGTGGCTTATTGACTTGGAATAATTTATAAGGTCATCATCATGTCAGCCGAACGACGCCCACTGCTGGGCATAGGCCTCCCCCAAAGATCTCCTGCGCTGTCCGCATTCAGCGACTTCCCGCGACTTTGACCAGATCGTCGGTCTACCTTGTGGAGGGCCTGTACGCGGTCGCCATTCTAGAACCTTTCCGCCTCAACGGCCATCGGTTTTCCGCCCTATGTGTCCCGCCCACTGCCACTTCAACGATGCAATACTTCGAGCGATGTCGGTTGCCTTAGTTCTCCTGCGGATCTCATCATTTCTGATTCGATGAAGCAGGGAAATACCAAGCATGGCTCTCTCCATTGCTCGCTGGGTGACCTTGAGCCTTCTTATGAGACCCATAGTGAACCACCACGTCGTTTATAAGGTATTATACAGTAATAAAGGCATTAAAGGCGGTAAGCTCGCCCCTTACCTCTTTTGGATCAAATTAGCTCGGCGTAATGTGGGCTTCTGAATGTTCTACTCACCATGACGGCAACAATCAGCGTGCCTGTTTGCGCCTGCGTTAAACTAGGGTGCAGTCGTGTGTATATGAAGATATTAGGCGTTTATGAATTTAATACTTCAGTAACAATTTCAACAATTAAAATCCACAGCCTATTCAACTATTTTCTCAGATTGAGAGCATCGTCGAACACTTTGTGATCGACAGCAGAGGGTTTTGAAGTTTATAAGTTTTGTAAGTTTTTAATTGATTGTTTCAGAGGTTGAGTACCTGCGCCCCGCGCCATGTCCCCAGGCCCAACCTGACGCGTCTTCCCAACCACCACATCTGTCCGAAGATGGACAAGAGAGCTGATATTTGATAATTCTGGAACTAGTTAGTCGACTGAACCTGTGTCGTTCTCTTTTTTGAGTTTGCAAGGACATCGTCAACTGTGTATTTAAACTAATAATTAAAATAAAACTATTATTTAAGTAAATGCCGCTATACAGAAGTTAATTATTAAATATAATGAAATAAATATGTTGCTGAGTTCAATTGGTATGTATTGTCTTGATAGTGGCATTATACTCGTAGGTCATGTCAAAGTTTATGCCTAAAGTTAAAATAAACAATGTTTTTTTTTAAGTCAGAAAGGGCCTAGATGAATTGCTACCCTTATAGGAATATAGTAGATTGACAAAAGTTATGATGCTATGATGATTGTGATGATTTGTGTTTTATTATTGACTCCGATGTTCTGAACACCAGTGAACGAGACCAAAGCCATGTCACCTAAATAAATGTAAATTTAAACAGCGAGATAAGCCATCTCCTAGACCTAGACCTAGATTTACCAGGGTGGGCCAGTCCCCCTCATGGGTTCTCGCCCCCTCATGGGTTCTCGCCTCGGCGTGGCGAGGGGGCCTAGTACCGGTGGTAGGGGCACCACCGGGAAGCGAAGAGAACCCAGGCGTGGCAGCGTGGTGGAGTGGACACCCACCCGCTGCGGCCCGTAAGGGCGGCGTGGGGCTGCGGGGCCAGTGGGGCCTGCAGGCGCCTTGAGGCGCGTGGTTGGGGCCGCGGCGCACAACCGGTTGGTGGGGGCCAGTGATCCGAGGCTGACCCCCCTGTGCGTCTCGGCCCGGCGAGGCCGTACCGTCGGTTACGGCAGCGGAGCCGCCCTTTGGGTGGCTCGTGGTTGCGGGCCCAGTAGGGTCGCTGCGGCCCGTAAGGGCGACGCGGGGATGCGGGGCCAGTGGGGCCTGCAGGCGCCTTGGGGCGCGTGGTTGGGGCCGCGGCGCACAACCGGTTGGTGGGGGCCAGTAACCCGAGGCTGATCCCCCCTGTGCGTCGCGGCCCGGCGGGGCCGTACCGAAGGTTACGGCAGCGCAGCCACCCTTTGGGTGGCTCGTGGTTGCGGGCCCAGTAGGGCCTGCGTACGGTGGCCAGCTAGCGCGTGGTACGGGGGTGCCGCCGCCAGCATTGCACGGGTTTCACCGCTGCCTGGTAGGGACGGCTTGACATCCTCGGCTGTCCCTTCTGGCCTCCCCTCACGAAGGGGGGGTCGCTTCCGGCCCGCCGTGCAGGCGGGCTCCGTCCGGGGAAACGCGTAACAGGCAGGCGCTATTCACCGTGTTCCCCCACTAAAGGACGATTAGAGGGAGTAGTAGGGGTTTTAGTCGGTAGGGCCACTGGTATACCACCTTTCCAGTGGTGAGTCCGACATAACCCGTCCGTCTCCCGGTGGACGAGTATGCGTAAGGCATTTCCCCTACTTAATAAAAAAAAAAAAAAGGGTGGGCCAGTTGTAGGCCTGTTCATCTTTTGGATAGGCGTCCAACGCAGGTGGGAACGCGTACAGTCAGCATTTCAATTATTCAAGCAATTAAGTAGGTACTTTGGCCTGTTTGCTAATTTGATAGCATCTTCATAATTTCTACGAACACACGTTCTAAGTTCAACACACCATATAATTTGAAAGTGTTTCCATGTTTTTGAGGCTGACTGTATACATCTGCACGTTCTCTGCTGTCATTAAGGATGTAGACATGAGACAATATGATCGTTTGACAACTTGTTTTTCAATATACCTACAATAAAATTATAATGCAAGGAGCGATAGAGTTTAACTCGTCATCTTAAAACTATTTCTCCCAACGGAAGAATCCACTGAATTAATCTTACTTTAAGTATTAAATTATTTTTTAACACATTACCTGTTTCAAGCTGAAATGCTCGGAGGTGGCGTGAAATCATTTGTTATTATTTCAAAATAATAACTAAGCACATCGAATGTAGAAATTGTGATATTCTACACCTCTACCTAATATAAATTACATTACAATTAGTGTAACGTTTAATACAACATACTTCTTTGGGGAATTTAAATAGCTAAACAGTATAATAACTTCGGGATTGATAAATGACGTTTATTAAAACTTTGCGCATTGACTGTTTCGGTCTTCTTGTTGAGTTACAATGATCAAGTTAATTCCATTGATATGTAAGTTTTTACTCTACCAATAAAACCTAATACTCATATAACAGGGGGTGCCCGTGGCGCAGGAGTTGACCGTGGATCGCTGTTGTAAAGCAACACACGCCGTCGGAAATGGAATGGGTGACCACCCCGACCGAAATTTAGTGATGTATTTTTCGGCCATCTCCGTGCTTCGGAAAGCACGTTAAGCAGTTGGTCTCGGTTGACGTCGCTGGATGTCAGTCTTTAAGCCTAGGCAGAGGCCTTGAGGCGGCTTGATACCATCTGACATTAAGATTCCTGGCTAACCTCAACACTCCTCCAACAATCCACACTGAGCCCGCGTGTTGGAGTATGGCTCGTTCCACCTCATGGTTGAGGTGAGGCCTGTGCCCAGCAGTGGGACCGTATATGTATATGCCGATTATGTACGTATGTATGTTATCTATAATCATCTAGCCGAAAAGCGTGGCGTGTTGCTCTTGCAACACGCCACATGGGGTCAATAAGTTTCTACATTTCAGCCTTTAGGCCTTCACCTTTTTGGGTGACATTGCAAGTGACGACTGTATATTTTTATCCTCTTATCTGTCTTCCTAAAGGTCGGTTAAAACACTAGTAGGTCTTGTATTTTTGAAATTGTCTGTGGTATGGAAATGATTGATTAAATTATTATTTGAACGCTGTGGTATGAATATGCTATGAGATCGTATCTGGGCCAAATAGTCTCTTTTCAGGCGAGGCAACACAATGAGATGGCAAGACGAGCTGAAAACGCGTGATGGTGGTGGTGGTAATGGTCTCTGAAGCACATTATGAAAGGCGATGTTCCAATATCCTTCAAACGCCAGATCATAGACGTTACATCCTCAGGAAGTCTACCACGGAAAACGATGACGATATATGCGGATCCATCGACAGTGCCCCGATACGTTCGCCTAGTAGCTACTCCGTAACATTGTCGTATCTCTCCACGACCGTCGTTATCATAGACAATAATCGTGAATGAATGACTGAATAAAAAGTCTGTTTTCCTTGAACCAATTGTTTTCACTCCTTTTCACCCCAATTGGTTAAACGAAAACAAACTTTTTTTCGGACTCGTTGCCTACTAAAAAAAGAAGTCGTCAATGTCAAAGTGACAAAATAAATTCTTGTTGACAGTTTCAACTGGTGAACTTTTTTTAAAAAAAAATTGTGCTAATCATAAATCAAATTTAGTATTGTGCAGTTATTTTAATAAAGGTTATGAGTTGTGTAAGTACCTAAATAGTGAATTAATTTCCATGCGTGCAAGTATTATTGTAAATATCTTGTTTTGTTTTACCTATTTTAATTATTAAGCAATGCACTTAGTCCAAAAGGCGCGAGGTTCGACATGGAAAGAAGATACGGTGTCCGGTGTACAAAAAATTAGTCAATAGTTGAAGAAATCACAGGTAAAGAGATAAAAATTCGGAAACGATGATGGACACGATAGCTTGGCTGGTATCGTTAGAAAGTTCGGAGATTTAACATCTGTGTAAACGTCAAACTAGATTTATCGTGTACGCAAGAGTAGCATACGACATCCCTTGTCAAAAAAAGTTTCGGTCGTTACTTCGTTCAAACGATGGCCGAAACGATGCGTAGGAGAGTAGGGTTAGACACGATGAAGAGCACGAAGGTTCGATTTTTGCGTTCTGTGGTAGACCTCCAGGTGATATCCTCAGATTCGGCGCTCAACCTTGGTCTTTGATCAAGCATCAGAAGTACGCCTATGGGGGTTTATGAAAGGGCTATGGAGCGTAGTATTAAACTGACAGATCGCATACGTAACACGATGATACGTTTCTAAACCAGAGTTACCTACTTCCCCCAACTTCCCCCGCTTAGCTGGCGCAGGGATGAGCGGTGGACTAGGAAAGCCATCGATTGGTTGCCCAAAGGCAGAAAGGAACTTCACTGCAGACCAATGAGGCGATGTTGGGACGAGGTGTTGTTGAAAATTGATTAATGTGCTGCATTTTTTTCAGCGTTAACATGGAACTTATCACTCGGCGGGGCTCTGCCTTCAAGGTAAACGATAACGCTCTAAGAGTAATTATAACACATAAGGCTGCTAAACTGTGCATTGTGGGTGCTATTTGAATATCTTACTTATTGGCCGGTTCTTGCAAACTTGATTTAATTCAGCGCCTATAGTATTGTTTCACTCAATATGGCGCAACGCCAACCATGCAGCGTTTAATATTATGTCAGGCTATTTGACAACATACATACCTAGTTGCTGTTTTGTATTTAATGTTACTAATTAAAATAGTTAATCATTTATTGTTATTGAATGATTATTGTGCACAGAAACAAAAAGTCGTACACAATAGGTACCTACTCAAAGCAGAAAAATGTACCTATCCTTGTTGATATCCTTAATTTACTTAAGTCGATTTGGTTCACTTTTCTTTTGTTATTTGGTTTAATACTTTGGTTTGTTATTTCATTTTAATAAATTGCTTTGTTATTTATTTATTTATTAGCTAACGTAATTCTTTTTCTATGCTCTTAAAAAATCTGCGTCTTCAAAAGTGTTTGCCATGTTTTCAGACAGTCGTCGCCTGCAACGTTCACGTCGGACCAAAGAAGCTGCTTGAGAGATTGTCTGCAGACCACGCCGGACCAACACCAATACCCATACGACCAATGGATCAACTTAGCATATTCCCAATGTACTCGATACTGTTCCAGTGGTGAGTTCTATAAACATCTTAAGTACATTGACATCTAATCTTATCCAAATAAGCTCATTCCGTCCAAGCGGAGGGTAAGGTTTAAAAAACAGGTGTAATTTATAACTTGCCAACTAGGTAGATACCTAACAAAGTTTTTTATTCCAGAAATCTCAAATGATCGCTATCACTCTACGACGACCAGGAGACCAGACTTGTATCCAATTTTACCACCCAAGCAATATCTTCCTTGGCCAGAGGAGCCGCGTCCATTGTGCCCACCAACACATCCCTCGGAACACTCAGTATCGTTCTGGTACTGGCTGGAGAACCTTTGTACGTTAAGACCACCGCTGGTGCGTCCAACACACCGACCTGTGACACATGTTACCCCGTCACCATGGCAACAGATGCCATATCCAACCTCAACAACGCAATCACCACTACACAATTTAGTAGAAGTCCAAGCCAAGCCGTCTGAATGGAAAACGACACCCAGACCAAAACATGACTGGCACTAACTGAAATTGCAAAGCACAAATCTCTCGAAATATGTGTTTAAAAATAAAATCTTTGAATCAGTAATACTTTAACTATTATTAACTTTTACTTTAACATTTGCCATTTACAATGAAAAGGATCATGAAAAATAAATGGTACGAGGCAAGAATCTTCGTTGTCGGCTGCATAGTCCCGTTTCCCTCAGTTCAGGTGGGATCCAGTCCAGATCAAATGCTGGTCTAATACATAATAGTTCGGTATCAGAGCCCATCGCTAGAAAGATGTCAGTAATGCCAGCTCGATAGCGTATCACGGTGTTGCGTATGCGGTCTGTCAATTTGAAACCGAGAATACTACGCTCCATCGCTCTCTGACATACTTCGAGGGCGGATAAAAGACCAAGTTTGAGTACCGTATGTAAGGATGGGAAGAATGCACATGTCCATGATTTTGCGTTTGAAGGATACAGGAATATCGCTTTTCATTATGTGCTTCATAGTCCAGTAGCTTTTCCAGGCGTTTTCAGTACAACGTGCAACTTCTTTTTCCTGTCTCGCCTGGAAGGAAACCACTCGGCCTATATATACATAATTTGCATAATTAATTTCTGTCTTACCGTGTGGCTGACTGGCAGAAAATGCCTCTTGGCATTGAGTCCGCCATTCGGACTATGAGAATAAATGAAATATACATATAAAAGACTGCTATAATTCCACACGGAGCATAGAAGTGATACCAGGATGAGGAAAGGTCTAAACTCAGGAAAGGTTTATTTTAGGCGCATTACGCAAGTCAGAAGTTATGATTGATCTGGTTTATACACAACGGTTACAGCATACTAAGGTATGTAATACATACTTAGTACTACATATTTTAATTATTGTAATAGGAATTCATCCATTATGCTGTACCTGCAAATACTGCTATTGTTGTAGCTCTATTTAAAGAATACATTGGGAAAACCTTTACCGTTTTCCATATGCACGTCATAAATGTGATCATCTGTATGATTCTAGACTCGTAAAATACGCCATAATTTATTGCATAGTATGTCTCAAATAATAGATAGATATTTAGAACGCTAAAATATAGTCTTTAATGGTGCTTTATATAAGAAACGGTTTCTAGAGGACTTCCATTGTCACCAAGACCTGCGTTTGAGTCTGAACAATTCGATTGTGGTGATAGACTGAAACATGAAGGTGTTACTGTTCGTTTTCATTGGTGAGTTTTCTGATATACAGTCCAACTTATTTAAGAACTACATTTTGACAGATGTCTGTGCCATTGGAAATTGTACTTCAATCCAATAGAAAAACGATTCATTCATGAGCAGTGGCGTGGCTTGACTCTGAGCCTGACAGAACACTTGAACCCTTTTACGATTGTATAAAGTTTCATTTTCAATGATACTGGCAGCTGTCAAAATGTATTTCTTAAATTAGTTAGACTGTCGTTGTGTATGTTGGATCCATGGACGTCTTCTAGAGGATCAGGAGAGGGAACTGTTTCTTTCGTTTCTGGACGAACAAGAGTTTGGACTATACGTGACAGTATAAACTTCAGTTTGTGTTTATTTATTTATATCAATTCATTTAATAATAATGAATAGGTTTCCGTGGCGCAGTTGTGACAGTGATCGGCGGCGATCGCTGTTGTAAAGCAACACACGCCGGGTCGGAAATGGGATGGGTGACCACCCGACCGAAATTTAGTGATGTGTATTTCGGGCATCTCCGTGCTTCGGAAGGCACGTTAAGCAGTTGGTCCCGGTTGACGTCGCTAGATGTCAGTCGTTAAGCTTAGTCAGAGGCCTTAGGGCGGCTTGATAACATCTGACATCAAGGTTGCTCACTAACCTTACACCCCTCCAACAACCCGCACTGAGCCAGCGTGTTGGAGTATGGCTTGTTCCACCTCATAGTTGAGGTGAGGCCTGTGCCCAGCAGTGGGACGTATATAGGCCGTTTATGTAATAATAATATTTTGTTCATATACAGCCTTGCCACCCTATAACACCCATCTGACACCCTTTGTATGAGTTTCGCTTAGCTTATAGTCAGGTGGCCGTGCCAGAGCAAGAGATATGATAATAATACGAATACTTTCTAATAATTAGAAAATCAAGCTTCAAGCAGTGGCACAATGATACAAACTGAATTGGCCTCATTATTTAGAGGGATCAAAACATTCGTATTTTACAAATATTCATAGACAATTTACCTAATTGCTTTTCGAAATAACAGTAGGATTTTCATATTTTCATTACAGGTGTTATGTGTAGTGGAGCCCTAGGAGCGGTTCGTCAGAGGCGGTAAGCTCATTTGAATACTCAGTTATCAGACAAATAACTTGTTACTGATAAGTCACTCCTAAATAAAACATAGCTACGTTATTTAATATAATATTGACGAGTTGAGATGGAGGGCACACTGAATCTGCAACGGCAAGTAGCTGTGTACTGAATTGTATTGACATTAATTGGATAGTGCTTAATTGATTACAAATGATGTCTTTTTACTGTTACTCGATAATTGTGTTTTGGGCAATGAAGATTATAAGATTATTATCTTATCTTATTACAAAGGAATTTGTACTGTTAATTCTCTTCTTTAGCATTAAGACACCAATTTACTCTATTTTGTTATTTTAGGTTCATCTCACCATACCAGAATCAATGGGACTACAAACCGAGTCCGATCGTGATTCCTGACCGCCCCTTCTACCCTCCCGCCCCGATCGTGATTCCCGACCAACGTTCATACCCTCGCCCGATCGTGGTCCCCGACCGTCGTGGTTATCCTGGCCCGATCGTGGTACCTGGCCGTTCCTGCCGTAGCTATAGTCCCGTCGTAGTTCCAGACTGGTTTCCGTACCCTACTGTGAGACCGGATCCGTACACCACCAGAAGACCAGGGCCTCACCCCACGCCGTCGACACCGGAGCCGTGGCATTAGCAGCGCATTTTAACAACATTACTTTTGTGAAATTGTTATTTGCAGCTATAGGTACAGAGGGCCACACACACGTAGCGTAACATAGTAATGAGAAAATTACCCTTAGTGCATTGGCATAAAATGACGTGAAATGCTGTCACCTTCTGTACATAATACATAAGTATTAATAAATAACTGACCTGCTTACTATGTTTTTCTATGTTTGATTGTTCTATAGCATAACCAAGCTAGCTGCAATGAAACGTCTGATCCATGAAACTGTATGTCTAATCAGAAAAACCCGTTTTCTTCTGACAGACGTAAGAAAAAAGATAAACATGCGATTTATGCCTACGAGTCTTGATAAATATTTGCGAATACAAATAATGAATATTAAACATCGGAAGAAGTTTGGCCGGTATTCGTCTGCGCTCCATTATCGCGAGATGATAAACTCGTTTCTCGTGTTGTCCTCACTGGTCAGATAGTTACTATCCAATGTCAAATGGGGTTTTACTGAAGCTGATTGTGAGTTGTCAAACAAATTCCAACCGATAGGTTCAACGTAATACAAATATTTGCGAAAAAAGTAGGCCTAGTATGGATAAGCATTTGACTATTTCTGCTTCCCCTACTAACATTTTGAAGAATTTCTGGAGATACTAAGTATAGTGTTTGGGGATCAGGTAGCTTTTTGTTCCAGTTGTGTTGATTTACACTATGAGAATAAAATTGATGGTCGTTGAGGAACAAAAGTCGTTGAATGGACACTAATTGAAGTCAACTGCAGCATAGGATGCCCACCCCACCTCCGTTTATCACGTCATTGACCTGATGAAGGCCGCAGATCTTCTGTGGATCATCAGGCCGCTCCCACACTGTTGATTCCTGTAGGGGATATGTCGGGGATACCTATGTTCAGCAATCGACGTCATGTGGTTGTTGATGATGATGATACTTATATAATCTTACATATCTATCAAGGCACAGCCTGAACTATTGCGCCAACAAAGTTGCAATAAATGTATAACACAGATTGGTTTTACACATATCACAGAATTTTGAGATTAGGTGACGAATATTACAGTTACACGAATATGACGAGTATTACATATTACAGTATTTAGGTGAGATTAATATTTTTAAATTGGTATTCTGAGTAGGTTTTTTATTACTACACCTCGAAGTCATAATTAAATAATACAATTGGTCATTAAAAATAAGTCAACCGCAAAACGTAACAATTACCTCATGGCAATTATGACGGATGTCGTTTTTTTTGCAGAATTTAAACCGCTAAACATGTAAATGTATGTGACGTACAGGTCTAGTGCTACACTTACGCTTGATAACGGAACTGGTTTCTCGAGTGCCGAGTTCAACCCCCAAGCCAGCACGCAATGTCAAGTGGGGTTTTACGCCGCTGTGACTCAGAACCGGTACGGCTACGGCTGTCGGCCTGACTACCGATTATTGCACCAACTAAGTAACTATATCGGCTTTGACTGATTCTAATGTTCTGAGGAATATTTTTTTTTATGCCATGATTGCTCATTTACTAAAGTTTATGATTAAGACGGCTAGAATAAAAAAACTTCAGATTCAATTACAGTTAATTGTGAAGGTTCATCATATGTATATCTTTTTATACCTCGTAAAGATGCAGAGCAGAAGTTGGTGGTGACTTACTTCTTTATTTTACTGGTAGCTCCTTACCTACATTTTTAAGTCCTTTTACACAAACATAATATATACCTATACAAACAACATACTACTATTAAAATGTGTGTATTTGTGTAAAGTCAGGGCAAAGAAATGCTTTTCTTCTAATCTCGTCTTCGCCATAAAAATAAATACCGGGCAAAGTAAAAAAAATAAATAAATAATAGGTAAAGGTATTGTTTTTGAGTCATTCTCTTTTATTTTAAATGGCGACAAATCGGGAGACTTTAAGGAAAAGAGCGATTCAAAATGTCACCCGTTACTATGTGCTGCGTGAGATCGCGAAATGCGCAGGAGTTTATAAACATAACGCGCCCGTGTCTACGCGCAGTGACGCGCCGGCCGGCCATCAACACGACTGACACTCAATTTGACTATTTTTTGCAATCATTGGTTTAGCAGAAGCATTCAAAATGGAGAAACTGGTCTCATTCTTTGTTCTTGGTAAGTACTTTTTATTTATTTTTTAATTACATATTGTTCATTTTAATAAGATTTTAGAATTATTATGCACTGTCATCAAACAACAAAACGGTTTGTGCAGCTTTAAAGCTGATGACGTCCTCGCGGTCAATGGCATTTCGTTTCCCTTGAATTACCTACCTACGTTGCTGTTGTGTTTCGTTTTTAAAATCATATAAGCTCAATTAGTCCCTATAACTATTTTATCAGTATTGACGACTATTGATTTTGTGTATTTGAATAAGTGCTGTTGACATTGGCATAAAAGTGACTTAGGAGGTACATTACCTTAAGAAGTAGTTTTAACACACCTACTGACAGTGTTTTTCTATTAATAAAAGGTTAGTTTCTAGCAAAATATGTTTCCATAGCTATGCCTAAAAACTAAAATCACAGAATACTGTTCACAAGTTTTTATAAATATAAAATACTTCCTCAGTATGTTCCCTGAATAGATAAGATAACATAGCAATTGTAAACTATGTACAACTTACTGTTCAACCATTGCAGAGCTCATATTAATTGGACCAAATATTCTCAGTTTCATGCATACTCGAATGAAGGGGTGGCGAAGTTCGAAAAGTACGATAGCTCTAGGACGAATTACGAAAAAGTCATTCGGTTCGACTACCGGTCTCTGGAAATAATTGCTTATAAAAAGTTTTCAAAAAATGTTTCTTTATTCTTAATTAGTTCATAATTAATTCTTATTTTTTTATTAATAATGCTTCATTATGGAGGAAGGAAGATATAACCTTTACGAGATTCGTACAAAAGGATATCGAAATTTTGGCATGTCGTTGATGTCTTTTGCCTTCAAAATGTAGGTCACCGTGCGTAGAGAGTGCTTTTGATTTTTAAGTAAGAAAATTCTTATCAAAATTAAAACAAAAGGCATAAAAATAAATCAGTATATTCAAATTATAAGGTGAACAGGTACAGTATATCTATTTCTACCAAAGTTGAAGACAGCCTAAACAGACAAACCCATCTTTTTAAATAAATATCACCTTCATGCCAATTCGACTTTTTTTAGCAATTATGTAAAAAACTGATATGTTTGTAGAACAAACTGTGAGGCTTTTTTTTCAGACACCAACAAATTTACTTAAGTATTTAAATATACACCACACCCTTCATTCACCCTGTTTGAAAAACACCACTTGCCTAGATAAAGCGTAGGTGATTATTATTTCAATTTTTGAAGTAAGTGATTTTCACTATCTACTCATCGTACAAAACCGTTTTATTTAATAAAAAATAACGAACCAAAAACATAGACTACCATGATAAACATCACGATTGTTTGTCATAACGAAACGATTTCGCATACTGACTGGCTCACCTTACGAAAATCACACAAATAATGTGTTTTGTTTATTCGAACTGATTACCTTGTTAGGTAACAGGAAAACTTTGTTTACAAAGGTGACACTGCCTTTGAGAAACCCGCTTAGTGTTTATTCAATAAATGTAATAACACGTTATTTATTAGACAGTGCATGTAACTTGTGAAAAACAAACTATCGAATTTAAACCTTTCAAACACAAAAGTTTGCTTGTTGAAAACATTTGGTAAAGCTAATTAACAGCAAGTACTTGTACTTAGGCACTAAAACCATTCAGGTGGCTTTATGGCAGCAGTGATCTCTTCCAGACAATCTTCGTTAGAGGAATATCTAGCAGGTTTAAGATCTTTTCACCCTGGACAAACTAATACAGATAATAATATTTGTGATGGTAACTATTTGCGATGGTGATGTTAACTATTCACTTAACAAACTTAATTAGACACATGGTCTAGTTTGTATAGACACATGGTATATTCATTTGACAAACTTGATTAAACACATGGTTTAGTTTGTGAAACAACCCAAAAAGTAAAAGTTACAGATAGATCGATATAGATACATGAGTGTGATTTTCACATGTACGTGATAGAGTGAAGTCAGTGTCATGTAAATATGAAATCGGAATTAATCTTTGTTATAAGTCCTTGCTGGAACCGGTTTTGAGAACTGTTAATTTAACCCGAAATACCCAATTATGTAAGTACGGTCAAGCCAATACTCATAAATTGAGCTTTGTCTGAATTTCCCAGAAGGCCATTGCCCGTTAGACAATGCATTAGAAAAGCACTCTAGTTCTATTTTTCCAAATGTGAAAAACCTACTTAACACTGTTACCGTTATTTCTTACCGTGTGATATATCTTCCTTACAGCCATAGCCGCTAATGTAGTGGTTGGCCGGCCACAAACGAACAGCAACGATGTACAAGACCGCTTTGGAGCAATTATCATATTACCCAACCAAGGCGGATTCTTTCCTGGACAAGGCGGCAATTTCCCTGGACAAGGCGGCAATTTCCCTGGACAAGGCGGCAATTTCCCTGGACAAGGCGGCAATTTCCCTGGACAAGGCGGCAATTCCCCTGGACAAGGCGGCAATTTCCCTGGACAAGGCGGCAATTTCCCTGGACAAGGCGGCAATTTCCCTGGACAAGGAGGAACATTCCCTAGGCCACAACCAGCCACCTCAACTGTAGCTCCCTCCGGGTAAGAATATACATTTTTATTCGTATAAATTAACTACATAACCGCCAAATACGACGTTCACGCGTAAATCAACAAAACATCACGAAAAAGAATCCACGCGGACGAAGTAGTGGGCGGCCTCCAGTGCCTAATATTTTTAATCAAGCGGTGCGTACAATTCGAGGTGCGGTCCGTTTTGAGTCAAAAGTAATAATAGCGCGCTCATGTCGCTCACGCTCATACAATTTATCAATTCGGGACGCATGTGAACGCTATGAGCGTGTATATTACGCATTGTATGTAAAGAAATGAGTATGTTCAGCCGTTGTCTACTTCGCACAGTACAAGCTTTTATTTTGAGGCTAAACGGCGCTGTGTGAAATAATGTGCAATCAATGATTTATTTATATTTAAACTGTTTAGTTACCTATCCTGAATTTATGGCAACGTTTATGCATGTAATGTAATAAAGAAACATGTTGTAATTTGCAGAAGTACGACCTTGTCCAGCACCGTAGACGAGTGTATCAGGAACTGCCCAGTGACCACCGAGTACAACCCAGTGTGCGGCACCAACAACGTCCTGTACCCCAACCCAGGCAGGCTGCTGTGTGCACAGAATTGTGGAGTCAGTAAGTATTCTAGCCGAAAAATACTAGTATCTTCCTTAATTGGATCTTGGTGACCGCTACGTGCAACTGTCAAGTCATGTTACCAATATATGGTATTAATTTAGGTACTATTATTCATTTACCTCCTAAAGAACAGGGATAAATGATTACAATTAATTAAGTCTCAAGAAAATATCTTTGCAGATATTTGCTACCGGCTACCTATTTAAATGAGGAAAATTCCTGCCACATTCATAAAATATTTGTTAAAGCATATTATGAAGAAGCATAAAATCTTGTATTTTAACTGAAGGTTCATTGTTACAACAGGCAACCTACGTCTTTCGTAATCGTCTTTTTAATAAATCTTGACAATCTTGGTTTTTAGGTTTTTTACGACATTCGATGGGTTTGCTCTTAACCACAATCTATTGAAAGAGAATATCGATACCTCCTACGTAAGTTGTTGTATCCCACAAAAATGCGATTTAGCGTTTTTACTAAAAATGAGCTTTATTATTAGTAATCTATGCATAAAAAAATTAAAACTTACGAAAACACAATTATTTCATGCAATTTCAAGACGTAAAGAGTTGTAACTTTTGAACGGGAACGGACTATAACACTGTATAGTCCTTGACAACCGTTTACGCGGTGCGCGGGGCGGGGCAGATCGCGCGCTCGCGTGTTGTATGGGTTAGATAAAACAGACTACGCCGGAGAGAGAGCTGAAATGGTCCGTGTGTCAAGTGCTTCAAGTTTTCCGCACATGTTACGTTATTAGGACTTGATAATTGATTAGAATACGTTATAACTATGTAACAACAAAAAATGTTGTATAGATTATATACAACAGTATACGTTGTCAAGTAAACATTCAACAATGTTGTATGTTTTACATACAACATTTTACGCTGTTGAGCGAGTATAAGAAAATGTTGTTTGTGATACATACAACATTTCACGTCGTAAAGCGTCCATCAAAAAAAGTTGTATGTAATACATAGAATGTCTTACGTTGGAATAAAATAAAAATAAATGTGGTATGTAGTAAATTATAATGTTTGCATCGGAAGTTGATAGTCAAAATTTGTTTTATTTTTTGCTTAATGTTACGACATATTCCTATATTTTTAGTTAAGTAATTTATAGAGCGCTCTCTCTTTACTGATTCACCGATAAAGAGCCTTAACCTTGATCGTTTACTTGATAGCTTGCTTACAAGCAATAAAATGTCATATTTCATTTTTGTTTTAGAGTCTCCATTAGCAATACACATCCCCCAAAGTATTTATGTATTGTATTGCACACTTTTACACTGGGTAGGTACACGTCACATTATATTTTATGTATTTTAAATATTTATTTTTATAATTATCATTGCTTAGTCGCTGCAAATGTCGGTGCGTCCACTCGGTTGGCCCTACTGAAAATCAGCGTCTGAGCCTATCAGGTCACTGCTGCCTGGTCGAAATTATTCTTTATTTTTCTATTGTTTGTTTTATTTCTTCCTAACCACCTTGTTCTGTATGTTTTTATCTGTTTCTTTCAATAAGTTTCAATGAATCAGAAATGAATGACCTTGCAAATTTGATAGTTAGTGATTTTTTCGATAACACAACAGAAGAACAAACTGCTTATACGATACGTTCAAAGTAGATGACGTTTCTGACGACGAGTTATGGTTTTGGACTGAAGAAACAGAGCCAAGTTCAACGATTTGCTGAGTCAAATACTAAGCCTTAATCGGTCCTCAAATACTCCCAGAAATGACTTGGCTATCTACTTGTGCAAAATTCGATCAGGGGAGCCGAATAATAGAATGGCTTAATTTTTTAATATATCCGAGCGTACCATTGGAAGAAAAATACATAAAGTCAGGCAGTGTCTCATTACTGACCTTGTTCCATTGCACCTAGACTTAGACCATATTACCAGGGACGAAGTGGTAGCCCGCAACCGGGTTTTGCCAAATGTTTTGTTTGGTAACGAAGAGTCACCAAAACCAATAGTTATATTCGATGGAACCTACATGGAAAAAGTTTTAACTTTTTATTTCAACGCCGCAGTTATAGCCTTCATAAGAATAGGAACTTAATAAAACCATTAATGATCGTGTGCGCGGATGGATATATTTTGGATATAATAGGTCCGTACTCTGTACGGACAACCGATGCTGATATAATGAAAATGAGATTGCGAAACCATGATCGACCCATTTAAGACGGACCGTTCCACTTTTTTCCCATGTAGGAGACTCATTTATTTTGGACCGAGGCTTTATTCCTTTAATAGAAACATATGGCTATACTGCTCACATGCCGCCAACCAAACGACCACAAGACACGCAATTAAGCACCGAAGAAGCTAATAAATCACGACTCATCACAATGGTGCGATGGGTCGTGGAAACTATAAACGGGAGATTCAAGCGCGACTTCAAGATTTTTAGAAACAGACTATTTAACAAACATGTGCCGCGTAAGCGGCACATGTTTGTTAAATAGTCTGTTTTTGTCTGTGCAGCAATTTCGAAATCTTCTAGTAGGTATAAACCTACTAGAAGATTTCGAAATTGCTGCAGCTTTAATTATTTATTTTGAAGATCCTTACGGAGACATTCCATACACAGAAGATTTCATTGAAATAAGTAATCAAAATATACAACGCCCCAATCAATTATCTGAGTATGTGGAGGAAAATAATTTAAACCGACAAAGAGTGTCGTTTCACAGGAGTGTTTAAAACAAACTGACTGGAAATGATCCGGATATTTAACATTTTCCACAATTAACAATTGAAAAGTTAATTAAATTCTCAATCGGCACCTATCACGTGAGGTTAGCACGGTCGTATTGTAGTGAGAATTTAAAAGCCGCGGGAGTATATAATATGGAAATATATAGACATCCAGCGGCAATAGGCTGCAGAAACAATTTTTTTTTAAGAGATATTATAGAAATTCAATATAACTTTATATCGACATACCTATTAGTTTTATTTTTATTTGTTTCAATTCTGAAACCCAAATGATAGATCATAATCCAACTATTTAACAAACATGTGCCGCATAAGCGGCACATGTTTGTTAAATAGTCTGTTTTTGTCTGTGCAGCAATTTCGAAATCTTCTAGTAGGTATAAACCTACTAGAAGATTTCGAAATTGCTGCAGCTTTAATTATTTATTTTGAAGATCCTTACGGAGACATTCCATACACAGAAGATTTCATTGAAATAAGTAATCAAAATATACAACGCCCCAATCAATTATCTGAGTATGTGGAGGAAAATAATTTAAACCGACAAAGAGTGTCGTTTCACAGGAGTGTTTAAAACAAACTGACTGGAAATGATCCGGATATTTAACATTTTCCACAATTAACAATTGAAAAGTTAATTAAATTCTCAATCGGCACCTATCACGTGAGGTTAGCACGGTCGTATTGTAGTGAGAATTTAAAAGCCGCGGGAGTATATAATATGGAAATATATAGACATCCAGCGGCAATAGGCTGCAGAAACAATTTTTTTTTAAGAGATATTATAGAAATTCAATATAACTTTATATCGACATACCTATTAGTTTTATTTTTATTTGTTTCAATTCTGAAACCCAAATGATAGATCATAATCCAACTGCATCTCCTGATCACCTAGATACATACCATAGCTATTGTTTCGTCATTTAATTACATACTTATACGAATTTTATAGATAACTAGCAGCCACCCGCGACTTCGTCCGGGTGGACTTAGCTGTATGTGAAAAAAGATTTTCCCGTTTTTCTGTTGTAATTTTCCTCATTTTTCTTTGCTATAAACCTCACTGAGCCCGAGACCTTTCCAACGAATGCAAAATCGTGGAAATCGGTTGGTGCGTTCTAGAGTTATATCGTCAGGAAGGAAAACCCGACTTCTTTTTAAAGAGTAGATAGGCGTTTTGCATTTTTTTAGTGTATCGCCTGAATAAAAACATACGGCAATATTTTTTGGTGTTAGCCATTGATTTCGAATATAAAGTATATGTATTTTAACAATACACAATATACCAAAAAAATGAGATATGTTACGTTTCTGTCGGGCCTGGGATTTTTTGTATGGGTCGTGACCATTCTTCTTTGGTATTAATAATTGAACTTTTATTTCTTAACTGACAATATTTATCTAATATCAATAATATACACTTGAAATTGTCTTGTTAATGTGACATATAGTGAGACTAGAATCATTTACAACAGCGAACTTTTTCTTAAACTTCATAAAATAATATTGTAAGTATGAGATACAACTAAAGATGAAACCAAGACCCCACCGTATAATCTTGTAAGTATGAGATATCACAGCTGGCACAGGTTGTGTTCCACAGTATAATGTTGTATGTATGAGATACAACAGTTTTCACAGTCTGGATTCCGTAGTAAAATGTTGTAAGCCACAATTCTCAGAAAATATGCAATTATTTCATATATTTGTTTCAACATAGTCAATAAAACCATACATTTTATTTATATAACAAATTTCACAAAGCTACATAAATAAATGCAGTTTCTAGGCCAATCTGAATGTTTAAAACGCTCTCCTGTAAAATTGCAGTTTTGGGGATACAACAACTTACGTGGGAGGTATCGATATATCCATATAGATGGAACAACGGCACAGTACTTTAAAAATCCCATCATTATTTCAAAAGCCATTTTAAAAGCTACAGAAGTGTTTAAAGTATACAGGAAACATTATAATTATAATTTGCTCAAGTAGTCCGGTCGTTTCCGCAATTAAGTGAGTTTTTACATTTACGTCTTTCAGACTCTAGCGTCAGTGCTTGTCCACTGACTGCTTGTATTTGGGAAGTCCCGTGGAAGAGACATCATTTAAACTTAAAACAGTAAATGTTTACGTGATGAGTCATTATTGAAAGTCTTGAACTCCTTAGAATTAGTTCCACCTGCACAACATGTTTAAATCATCACAGTCGCAATGTTCTGTGCAATTTAGTTTCTGGTATTTTTTTAGTCAACGTCGTTAAGCATTAATAAGTTTAGTCCGTGGATTCGATTAATTTATTTCTCAGTTGTAACTTACATCTATTGACGTAATAAGTAAATGTGATGGCATCGATTTCAAAATTTTAGGTCTACTTACATAATCTCTGTACAGGAAAGATGAGAAACACAAGGTTTCGATCTATAATTTATTTATTTAAATAATTTTATTGTTTTTTTTTACTTACAGGCGTCAGTCTTCTGCGTGCTGCACCGTGCCCTCCGTCCACGCCCGCTCCTACTAGTTAAATAAATAGTTAATTTATATCTTTATTTCGAAGCATGACTTTAAATGGAACCAGTCATTTTACAACAGAGCATTTTCTTGCTAGGACAAACTTAAGTTATTTTTGAATCTTTCACAATGCGACACTGTAACTTTTGACTAAATCATTTGTATTTGTAATCTAATAAAGTGCCATATTAATGTTAAAACATTATTCGATAGTGATCAAAATAAAATCAGAAGCTTTAAATACATTAATTTAAACAATTATTACGTGTTTTTGTTGTTTCTTTTGGAGTAGTTTGAAAAAACTCGCGGCTTGGTCTGTGTGGAATCTTAGTGCTTTGAATCAAAACACTCAGCCCGAAAAATTTGGAATCTTAAACCCGTAAAGGCGTATTTTTTTGTTCAAGTAAAGTTACTATTAAATTCAAAATATTTTAACCGGCGTTTTCTCCTCATAAAATGTAAAATAGTTGAAATTTTGAAAATATTTTATGCTCATGCTTTCATGTTCACAACATCGAAGACTTACTAGCAACCCCTTCTATCCTCCTTAAATGTGTAATTTAACCTTTTCCAGGGGATGCTAAAGTTTAATAAAATCCAAATTTCTATGCTCAGGATTTAATATTATAATAATTTAAACAATTCGAAAAAAAGCGTTCAAAAATTTAACTCAGTACGAAATTGCGTACGAAGATGATGCGCCAGCGGGGGCCTGTAGATAGACAAGGCTTTTTTTTTGACCTGGAGGAAATGTCGCTACGCATACCCGTTCACCGGGGGGCGAACGGGTTATGTGGGACTCGCCACTGGACACCCAGTGGCATACCCACTAAAAACTCCGGGACTCCCTCTCAGCGTCCTTGTTGGGGGAAACTGCGGTGACTGGCACGAAGCCTTCTACGCACTCATAGATAGACAAGCCCGACCACCAGATCTGAGACTTCTTGACTTCTTAAAAAATCTACATGTACCAAGTCCCGACTACAACAAGACAAGGATTCCTCTACGTTTTGATAATAATGATGGCCAATGGACGAACCTCAATATTTTTTTTATGGTAGAGGTGGCGAATAGCTTGAAGTTCAAATGATAGAAAATGATGATGTTGTCGCTGAGTTACTTGCCTTAAGGAGAAAAATAAATTGTCGATAATTCAATTTCATGGTAAAATAATATTTGGTTTTGATGATGATTTCTCACATGATAACTTTAGTACCTTATCTGGGCTGCAATATTATTTGGCGCTAAAAAAATAATAAGTAAGTGCTTAATATTATTATATCAACAAAAATCTTTAAAAATATCAGTGACTGTAACAAACAAAACCCAAACCCTTTAAATTGCCTTTGTCGCGAACAATGTAAGGTTCTGAAACGAATCTGCGTGAGCAACAAGATTGGCATTGATCGTATTAGTGATTTCACGGTGCAAGTATTTGAGTCGTTTTAAAAAATACAAGAACTCATTTTAGTAATGTTTTTTTCAAATTAAAGTAGTATATAAAAAATACCACACTCTAGACCGGAGGTTAGTCTTTAAGTCTTCAATCTCAAGCTACGACACTTCTTCATAGCATAATATTATTCATAACAAACCATGTAACAACTAAACGAACACTCGCACAGCTTCAAGTTAAAAAAAAAAACCAGAAAAAAACGACTCAGTCTAAGTCTAAAATTATGATTAGTAAGTAATTTGGCGATAGGACAGGTAGATGATGATCTTTATAATTTTAATTTCACCTAGCTTAATAAACAAACGGTGTTCTTTGCCATAATTATCACTTGTCATAATTCTCAAAAGCATAACTTCATAACGCATACCATAAACTGACCGAAATTTGTAAGGCATACTCATCGAAAGGCATAATTTCACCAAGCATAAGTATCAAAACGCATAATTTTTATTTGCCGCTAGCTGTCCCAACAGACTTCGTTCTGTTGTCAAACATTCAGTGTCACGTGACTGGTGGGAACAGTTGCTAAGAGGAAAATAAAATTGGTGTTTTCGCTTTATTCCCAGCATTTTCTCATGTTTACTCACCTTTTATACCTTCCCTGGACGATTATAAATAATTCAAAACCAAAATTAACCAAATCGGTCTAGTCATTCCCGAGTTTTAGCGAGACTAACGAACAGCAATCCATTTTTATATATAGTGATAATATTTGAAAGACATAATATTCAAAAGGCATACTCTCGACAAGCATAAGTGTCAAAATCCATACTTTCATAAGGCATAATACTCATTTACCATAATTTCAAAAGCATACATTTCTCATGCAGGCTTACAAATATTACAGGTTCAACGCAAGCAGCATGTAATGTAAATGTAAAAAAATCGAAAGACCACTTGACCGAAAACCGGCTTCGTTTAGTTTAGTGATGAAAGTCTTGAAAAAATCGGTAAATCGATCATCTTAAATCAGTATGGAAGATATACAGGGTGGCCCAGCGCGTTTGGAATTAATTAGAACTTAATCCTAAATTTCAAGTTCCTCAGTCGGTGGCCAACTGATGTATGGAAAAATGAAATTATGCCAGTAAATGGTATGCGTTCTAAAGTGTCACCGTTCCTGAGGTTGCCAATATCTTTTTTTCTGACTACACGATGGATTCCCGTAGTCTAATAGTGTTACCAAATGCGCAAATAGGTAGTACTTAGGAATTAGAAGTATATATTGAAATACAATTAAATTATGTGCATGTATTCTTTTTAATCTATAAACAAACATATTACAAATGAGGCCTATCATTTGATAAGTTTACCTCAACATTGATGAAGTAACCTATTAGATGTTGAAGACACCATCCTCCGTTCCACCTCCGCCAATCAACTGCACAATAGATAAGAAATGCGTTGTCAAGGAAAGAAGACGAGGTTAAAACCAAAATGGGTAAGTTTTATGAATATGGAAAATACTTGTGGGAAATAGCGATGCAGATTTATTCTCATGATGGGTTACCTACTTTTTAATTTTATGATGACCTGTGTATTATTGTACAAAAAAATGGTTGGTTCTAAAGATTTGTAAGAAAGAAAAAGAAAGAAAGAAAAAACGTTTATTGCTTTTGGACATCGTACACATACAGATATAAACAAACAAAACAAAACGGTTAGAGAGAGATTTCATACAAGAGGTGATGTCTTGTCGCATACGGTAATATTACATAAATTTGAACAAGGTGTAAACATCAAATTAAATTGACCGAACATTTTGAAATACCTGTGTCAATGTGAGACAAAAAAAATAATTTAATAGCCACATTGTTATTTTTGGACAACACGGATACTGCAAACTTCGGATTGATAGTCCAAGCGAAAAAATAATGACATTGTAATTTTAAAAATCCTTAGTAGATACACTGTTAAAGCACACATACCTAAGTGATGTTACTTATTTATATTTAATAGTTATCATGAGGCCTTGATAACATCTGACATTAATTGGAGTATGGCTCAATCCACCTCATAGTTGAGGTGAGGCCTGTGCCCAGTAGTGGGACGTATATTGACAGTTCATGTTGTGTTATGTTATCATGAAGCCGCTATTTCATTTAATTAATAATGCTCTACCATACTCTAGCATGTTATTCAAAGATTTGCCGGTATCAGTCTTATTTCGATTCAAAGCGTAAACATTTTTGAATTTGTTGAGAACCTCATTAAGTCATTAGGCAAATTCTTCCCTTACCAACAATTCTTGTATCTTGAGAGGTATAGTAAGTTTGTCAGTTCTTGCTTAAACCGCTTTTATGAAAAGCAATAATTTAAAGGGAAAATTGTGTGGAACTCCAAGTATGCTAGTCTAACTTGCATTTCATTGTATTTTTTATACAGGTGAGTTAGCTCTGAGTTCTAATCTAGGTGTTTTTTTACTCTACCAAGACTGTTGGCGTATACACATAACAGGTACCAGGTACCTGTTTCTATAAATTCTTGGTATTCCAACATCACTTTGAGTTCAGGACTAACTAGTATTGAACTAATTACTTAAAGAGTAGGTCACTGACGTGTAATGTTATATTTATTCAAAAGAATACAGCTTTTACCTGCTAATCTTTAGAGGCTATTTTAGTTGACAAGACAAACTAGACCCATTTTTTACTGCTTTTTAATATGAGTGGGGAAACTGGGAATCCTCAGAATGAACTGGTTTAGTAAGTCAGTATACAAGCCAGAAGAATGTAGATGGTCAAGTTAAATGTTTTTTCTTCTTTGATAATTCATTCAGAATGTTGTTCAGATTGTTGTTGATTGTTCTTTCTGAAATAACAGTACACTTTACTGCAATCACCCAAATTTAGGAGAGTTCGTAGCCTTGTTGATATTTTTAAATAATTACCATAGCCAAGACTACGTCAAGTTAACTGTCAAACCGAATACGATTGAATGTAACGTTTATCGAACATCATTAACAATCGATTCGGATCCTCAAAGTTAATAACCTAAGCGATTGAAAGGCTTTTAAAAATAAAATCAAATGAGATAAAAACAAGTTTCCCAAGAAAGAGGCGAGGGGATGTGAACAATGTGGCCACGTGTAAGTATAATATTATCCGCAGAAAGATACTGTGGGCATTTAGAACCTTTGGGTGAAGCAAGGCGGACGAGGAAACTGGAAAAGGTGTAAATAAACCGTTGGGAGGAAAATAACAAACAATATGGATAAACAATGGATCATTTTAGGTGAGTAACTAATTATATTTAGTCGTGTTTGTTTACTATTTAAAAGTTGTTTTGACAGCCTCTTAAATATTCCTGTGGCTACTCTAAGTTAGTGTTATGATGAGCTACTAAAGTTTTACTCACCACGTTGTTGACTGTACGTGTGTGTACGTGCATCAAAACCATGTTACCTTCCAGGGTTGTCAAACATTGTTAGAATATTTAAGAATAGAAACCTGAGAGCCAAAGACTTACAAAAGTATGACAATGGTTTTAGATTAGAGTGACGCTTCTAACAACATACCACTTTATGAATGTAGTTTTACAATTGCTTTTATCGAACATTGAATTATTATTCGGCGACTTGAAGCTCATATGGTTTTGATGCTGGCTGTACCTACTTACTTTTACTAACAAGGGCTTCAAAACGGATGACCATGACGGGCATGACATCATAACATCTTGGTTTTGGAACGCTTTGCAAACATGGCCATACTACATTGGCAAACCAAAAGGCCTTAAGGAAAATCAAAGGAAAAAGAAAAGAAAGTTTGGCTTAAGAGGAATAATTAAGCATCGAATTATCTTCAAATAAGTATTATAAATTTATTTCACGACCTTCATTGGTATCATGGTACCACGGTAATGATGGTACAGAACTGGGTTTCTATACCAGTGGACGCTGGTTCGATCCCAGCACAGTAAAAACATTTGTTTGCTCGAACATGTATGTATACTGGTCTGGGTGTACCCTATGTATATTAAGTATGTATTCAAGATACTTGTTTCATGTATACAGTTCAAGATACTTATATTTTTCATTAAAAATGACAGGCCGATCGGCCGAAAACAAATTTTTTACTCTTTCCCACTAATCCTTTTTTCCATGATGTAAATCTCACTCGACAGTCACTTGTTTTGGAAAGCAGCCTTGCCAATTCAATTATGCAAATGTCAATGACATATTATTTCGGCCATCCGTTTTTTGTTTTGGTAGGTACCTTAACAACTTTGTTGGACTTGCTATTCTGGTTAAATCTTCAAACAAAAAAAGTTCAGTGTCAGGCTGGACCTAACTTAATAACGTTGATTGATGCTTTACTTTACGATTGACAAACACAAAACGCATACTAACATATTACCTATTTGAATCAACTTTTTAACTGGTAGAGAATATTATTTACTCAACAATGAATTTACTTTTTAACGAAATGGTGTCTTTGCTATGCTAAATACCTATCCTAAGTACCTATCTGATTTCAAGAGTCAACATTTACAACTAAATAACTTCAATAAATTGATAACTATCGGCCATATAAATAGAGTTCATTTTAACATTAACTACTGAATTCAGAGCTGTAAATGGTCACAAATTCCGAAAATCCAAATACAAAAATCTGACATTTATCTTTAATATTTACTACCTAAACTTAGAAGCTTTTCAAAGTCTAATCTGGCAAAACGATTTCTTTTGTGCCACTAGTACTTTTATAAAGTTTGTGATTGCAGTTTTATCAATAACGAGTTTGACATTGGCCACCCCATGGGGAGGGGAGCAGCACAAGTACACCCCCCCACATCAGCGGTTCAGCCCACCACACCACTGGCACGACTGCGGCTCGGCGGAGATGGACTGGGACAAACACCCTGGTGACGACAAGGGGTGGAACGGTCAATATCCTGACTCGAACGAGTACGGTGGCTGGCATGACTACCATGGTTGGGGCGGCTATCCTCCTCATAAAAAGCCAAGGTGCGTTTGCCAGGGTTGTAGGTTTTATCATCATTATCTTCAGCCTTTGCTGGTCCACCTGGACGTAGGCTTCTCATAATGCGCGCCATCGCGCCCTATATTCAGCTAGACGCATCTACCTCCTGAATCATTGACGTGTACACCCTAGTGCGCGTTTATGTGCCTATGTATGGGACATCGTAGCTAAATAATTAATTATTTGTTGAGTTTGAAAAGTAGGGGGCAAAAAGTTATCAAACAATCTTGCAATTTAGTTTCGCATCGTACGTATTTTGTCCCTATGTATTCAGTCACTCAGGTCGTGGGAAATGGCTTAATGTACGATCGCAATTTAAAGAAAACACTTAATGCTAAGTAGAAAAAGTGTCAGACAATTACGATTAAAAAAACATTATTACGATAAACACGACAACTAATTTTTCTGCGAATACCAACACAAAATATCCTTATGATCTCTGTTTTAAATGAGACAATAATTATTTAATTGTAGGTGATTTAATTAGGGCACTGCAACATTGAATTTTTGTATAATTACTGTGCACAAATGTGGGGAGGTTCATTTTTTCGAACAAAATTCCGATAATCTTATTAAACGAAAAAAAAACAGTAATATCTAAATCTTTTACTATGTGAAGCGTCCATATTAATTGGTAAACATAATGATAACAATATTTAATGAAAAAAAGAGTTTGGCCTCTATAAATTAAAGCTGCCGCTGAATGAGTGATTTGTGTTATAAAAGGACTTATACCCATACCGATTCATTCGACCCCGGTGTCTATCCAGACAATAATGTTTTATTCTTGAGTGAAACATACAATTTTAAATTTCAGACCGCCGTGGCCTCTACCCAAACCGAAGCCAACAGCTAAACCGACTCCATCCCCAACCCCACCTCCGACGCCAACGCCAAAGCCAACCCCGCCTCCTACGCCTACCCCTACAGTAATACCCCCAACTCCCCCTACACCCGTACCTACTCCCATACCGACACCCATACAGACTCCCATACCGACTCCCATACCGACTCCCATACCGACTCCCATACCGACTCCCATACCGACTCCCATACCAACAGCGAGGCCGTCACCTTCGCCCAAGACACCAGACGTGGACGGATGTATCAGATCTTGTCCAGTGACCTCGGAGTACAACCCCGTGTGTGGGACGGACGGCGTCACTTACGGCAACATAGGTCGTTTGGAGTGCGCCAAATTTTGTGGAGTTAGTAAGTATTTTCACCTACTTTGTCCTTATCACGAACCTTAAGTGGACATAAGCTCTTTACACATTTCTAAAAAGGCCAATAGAGCGTACCACCCTAAATCCCGCCACCTTAGTCAAGTAGATGCCGTTCCATAAAGTTTTATTGCTCAACGACTATTGACCTCAACTCTTTTGTGGATTTCCTCATTTCTGATTGAGATCGGGTACATGATTCATGGTTTTTTGTACAAACACGTCAACGGTCAAGCAAGTTAGCCCAGTCTTGCCAAATGAAAATGACTCTAGCCTATTTTATTCATTCGCAACATTAGCATATCGTTGCACTCGTAGATAATTATGATTATTAAACGGTTAAATCATTGTTTTAGATTCCCATTGAACAAGGGAAGCCTTTGGGCCAGGGTAATTAATGTCATGTTGTAAGAGAAACTATTTGTAGCGTCACTGGGAAGTATAACAAGTGATAGTCAATTTTTATATTTAAAACTTTGAAAGTTACATGGTTCTAATGCTAAAAAGTAAAATAATCATGTCACGTGTCATTCATAATGTTAACGTTGTTTGCTTCCAGACGTGCAGTTTGCTAGGTCTTCCCGGTGCCCGGCTAACGGAGGGTCCTCCCCGAAGCCCCCTACAACAGCGGTCCCCCCTGACTACCCTGCGTGCATCGCCACTTGCCTCGTGACGCCGGAGTACAACCCCGTATGCGGCACGGATGGCGTCACATACATGAACATAGGTCGCTTGGAATGCGCCAAAATGTGTGGACTCAGTGAGTAGTATGATTATCTGACTAAAATTTAATCTTTTTTTGCAGGAAAGAAAATAAAACCTGATGAATTTGGTACCACAAATTTTCCAATGGGTCCCAAAGCACACTAATTACTTACACTATCACCCTACTTTCAATTTCATTTCATTTAAGTATATGAAAAACATGAAAGTTTTGATAACCTCGCTAGTTTTTATATGTAATGTGTTCAGACGCTCTGATATTCTCGAGAACACGGAAGTCATTTATTTGTATATTTATTTATTTTGCTGCTGGATTAACGAAGTCCCTCCACTTTCTCCAGATGTGCAGCTTGCACGAAGTTCGCGGTGCTCTGCGAACCAGCCAACCACCAAGAATCCGGTGACTGAAGCTGTAACGAATCCTACACCTACTAGGTGGAGCACTCTTCCACCAACTCCTACTAGCCGCTGGACAGACACCACTATCCCTAGTGATATTCTGGACCTCATCTGGCCCACTACTGAAGAACCATCTGACGGCGCTGGCATTCTGGACGAGAGACATCAGAACGAATAAATCTTTGTTTCTCATAAAAAGTAGTTTTATATTACCTTCAATGGCACCTTATTACCTCCGAAGGGCTAGGCCCAAACTGTTGTCCGTTTTAAAATGTCAGTAAAAATGAAAATTATTAGGCTCACTTTGAAGTGAACCTGCAAAATTAGGAAATCCGTCAGATATCCTCTTATCATTATCGTCACTCGTAATTGCATTTAGCAGAACACATTATGGTATTCTTCCTCCATGGATATTAATATTAATTACTTCGAAATTACTGATATTACTTTGAAATTATATCGCATAGCATTGTGTTTCCTACCTACATAACTTATAGTTTAACATATTTTACTTATCCATGAGAGAGACTGCTTATCGTAGGCAGCATGTGAGCTTGTTTAGGCTGCCTAATGGATGATATTGCAAGGGCAATGCTTTTTTAAACGGTGACGAATAAGTAGTAGACTTTTCTTAGCGGTAAGCACGTAAACTGGTATCTTAGGTGCAGCTGATTCGAAGACTAGAAAGGTATCTGCTCTCTCAGCCTGTGTAGTAGGCTTCTGCGGTATTACCAAGTGCATACCTACTATATAAGAATACCGGCCGTAAACCAGGCCATATTAAAGACTTCATTGAGCTTAGAGCCACACCTTGAATTTGAGCCAAGTAATGTGTAGGTCCTCAAAAACAGCCGTAAGGGCTCTCACTGCTGTCACGTACGAGTATTGAACTTCAATAGTAACGGAGGCAAGGGCCGAACGATAGACATCCTTTAGGGTGGCATGACGACAAAAGGCAGCCCGCACTCTGAGCACATAACACTGTGGTGTCCTTACTTTACTATCGCTTACCCACCTACTTACTATCACATGGAGCCAATATCTCTAAAGCATAGTCCTTAAGGGATTATTAAAGTGTTAAGGTCAAGGCAGCTTTCCGTAGGCATCTAGCTAGTGCCCTGACTCTCTACGGGAATTTGGCTGAATTACTACGCGCTCGAAGCTTGGGCTGTTGCAGACTACAACTAGATTTTATTTCGTTGTGATTTGGAGAGAAATGCAGAAATACTGTAGAGACGATAAAAAAGCTAGAAGTGAAACCATGGCCATATCGTTTACAAAGAGTGTCTAAGAAGATTTGTCTATAGGGGAAAGAAGATTTTGACTGGACCAAACTGGGGTTGATAAGAGTAGGTAGGTTTTGGATATGAACGAACACAATTTTAAAACGAACATTGCCAAATGAGTACTGAGATTCACAATTTTTTTTTTCTTGCAAGAATTATCTTGTTTTTTTAAATTGAATTTTAAATCGAAGGTCTTACTTTTTGAAAGTTTTCCTATGAGCCTGGGTTTAGAGACCCAGGTGACAAAGAGAGAAGCGAACTTTTGTCAATAACTGAATTTAATTTTAGGAATCCCTTTTTACTACGAATAGACCTCTCGGAGCAGAATTACTTAGCATTTCCGACCTATGTGAGCAAAGCGAAATATATTTGAAGCAGACATAAAATCTAAGCCCTTGTCCCGCCTTCATTCCCTTATTATTAATAAATCAATATCGTGGTTACCGATACTTATTATTCTTTTAAAAAATATATCGATTGATTGGTGTTAGTTGGTGTTAGTAAGCTGTTCTAAAAATGTATCTATTATTAATATTTTTATTAACTTTTAATTGGCATAGTATTATGTTTTTTGTATATATTTTTAATATCTCTTACTTTTTCATACTTAAATTGAATAATCGCTTGGAGTGTTAATACTTCATCAATCGGATTACACCATAAACACGATGTTAATGGAAGCAACGTTTGCGGTTTTAAACGACACATTTTACCTGCCTAAAATCGTTTGGTAAGCCAATAACTGTCAATTTGAGGAAAAAAACTCAATTATCTTAGAGATTTAAAGGTGATTATACACCGATCAAACAAAACTAGTTATCAAAGGTAGTAATAGACGAGAGGGCATTGGTAATTCCTATTATTTAGACAGTAACAAAAAGATTTCACGGCCATTGTGAGCCTATTAGAGGCAAGAGACGGTCTTATGATGATTGACACACAAAAAATGGCTCAGTGAGAAAATAAACAAAATGTGTCGTAAATTATGGACTCTATTTGGTATGTTGCAATTTTTATTTTTAATCTAGTAAATTGAGACCAGAACTGTTACCGCACTCTGAGCACATAACACTGTGGTGTCCTTACTTTACTATCGCTTACCCACCTACTTACTATCACATGGAGCCAATATCTCTAAAGCATAGTCCTTAAGGGATTATTAAAGTGTTAAGGTCAAGGCAGCTTTCCGTAGGCATCTAGCTAGTGCCCTGACTCTCTACGGGAATTTGGCTGAATTACTACGCGCTCGAAGCTTGGGCTGTTGCAGACTACAACTAGATTTTATTTCGTTGTGATTTGGAGAGAAATGCAGAAATACTGTAGAGACGATAAAAAAGCTAGAAGTGAAACCATGGCCATATCGTTTACAAAGAGTGTCTAAGAAGATTTGTCTATAGGGGAAAGAAGATTTTGACTGGACCAAACTGGGGTTGATAAGAGTAGGTAAGTAGGTTTTGGATATGAACGAACACAATTTTAAAACGAACATTGCCAAATGAGTACTGAGATTCACAATTTTTTTTTTCTTGCAAGAATTATCTTGTTTTTTTAAATTGAATTTTAAATCGAAGGTCTTACTTTTTGAAAGTTTTCCTATGAGCCTGGGTTTAGAGACCCAGGTGACAAAGAGAGAAGCGAACTTTTGTCAATAACTGAATTTAATTTTAGGAATCCCTTTTTACTACGAATAGACCTCTCGGAGCAGAATTACTTAGCATTTCCGACCTATGTGACCAAAGCGAAATATATTTGAAGCAGACATAAAATCTAAGCCCTTGTCCCGCCTTCATTCCCTTATTATTAATAAATCAATATCGTGGTTACCGATACTTATTATTCTTTTAAAAAATATATCGATTGATTGGTGTTAGTTGGTGTTAGTAAGCTGTTCTAAAAATGTATCTATTATTAATATTTTTATTAACTTTTAATTGGCATAGTATTATGTTTTTTGTATATATTTTTAATATCTCTTACTTTTTCATACTTAAATTGAATAATCGCTTGGAGTGTTAATACTTCATCAATCGGATTACACCATGAACACGATGTTAATGGAAGCAACGTTTGCGGTTTTAAACGACACATTTTACCTGCCTAAAATCGTTTGGTAAGCCAATAACTGTCAATTTGAGGAAAAAAACTCAATTATCTTAGAGATTTAAAGGTGATTATACACCGATCAAACAAAACTAGTTATCAAAGGTAGTAATAGACGAGAGGGCATTGGTAATTCCTATTATTTAGACAGTAACAAAAAGATTTCACGGCCATTGTGAGCCTATTAGAGGCAAGAGACGGTCTTATGATGATTGACACACAAAAAATGGCTCAGTGAGAAAATAAACAAAATGTGTCGTAAATTATGGACTCTATTTGGTATGTTGCAATTTTTATTTTTAATCTAGTAAATTGAGACCAGAACTGTTACCAAGTTTATTTGATTCGTTGTATTTTGATATTAATAATACCGATCGACATATTGCAGTGGCCGTGGCTGCTTTGGCAGCTGCTGCAACAGCAGCGTCGGCAGTGCCCTTCGTTAATAATGGACATGGTGGACCCCCACAGCACCACCACCATCATCACCATGGTGGACCACCTCACCGCCACGATGGCCCAGCGCAATGGGACTCAACAGAGGACTCAGAACGGGACTCTGAATCTGGACCAGACTCGTGGGAAAGTTCTGGGCCAGATGATTCAGGCAGTTGGGATGATAGCCTAGATAGGTACTATTTGCATGCATTATTATTAAAAATGAACACATATACTATTTAGCACTTTCTAAATGTTTTGTTCTATCTACAATGTCATTGTATAACTGTTATGTACTAACGGCTTTTTTTTTAAAGTCACTCACAAGCAGCCACCCTTCGACCGCCAAATAAGAACAGACAGCCCGAAACTTCAAGACCTGGGCGCTATCCACAGCCAGGCCCAGACAGCAAAAACCCCAATAAACGTCCCATTCCAGGGCCAAATCCTGGACCAGGCATTTCTCAACCACCACGGCCAAACCCTCGTCCTGGACGAAACCCAGAGCAGGGACGAAATCCCGGACCGAGGCCTACTTATCCTCCGGGACGAAACCCAGGGATGACCCAAAATCCAGGACCATGGGCTACTCCTCCTCTGGGACGAAATCCTGGACCGGGACGAAATCCTGGACCGGGACGAAATCCTGGACCAGGGGCTACTCCTCCTTCCGGACGAAACCCAGGGCCAGGACTAAATCCTGGACAAGGGGCTACTCTTCCTCCCGGACGAAACCCAGGGCCGGGACGAAATCCTGGACAAGGGGTTACTCCTCCTCCCGGACGAAACCCAGGGCTAGGACCCAGCAGAAATCCATCAGACATACAAACATGCATAAGAGGTTGTCCGGTAACGCCTGGATACAACCCTGTCTGTGGTACAGACGGCGTCACTTACTCCAACGTGGACAGTCTGGAGTGTGCCAAAGGGTGTGGAGTTAGTAAGTAATTAAATAATCACTAAATAGTATAGCACAAAGTCGCTTTCTCTGTCCCTATATCCCTATGTATGCTCAAATCTTTAAGACTTCGCAACGGATTTTGATGCGTTTTTTTAATAGATAGAGTGATTGAAGCGGAAGATTTAAGTATAAATGTAAAATAATATCCCAGTGCACCCATGCGAAAACGGGGCGGGTCGCCAGTTGATAATTTATTTGCATACAGTCAAATAAAAATTATGCCTGAACGTTATTTCTTACACAGCCAGTGAATTAACGACATTACTTTTCAATGACGAAATATTCGTAAACATCAATAGCTACCGTATACAGGATAAGTTTTTCAAGTGGGCCTTTTAGGCCAAATCCTAAACTATGCGGAATTTAGATAAATGTTTAAAGGAGTCTCGAGACTGATTTTGACAAAAACTCAAAACTGCATACCTACTCACATTTTTAAAAAATCTTTCTTTTTTGCCGGCAGTCCAACCTGTTGTTTTTTTTTAAAGTCATCCTGTTTCTATTTTTATGCCATCTTGTAGGGTTCAGGCCAAATTTTTTGAATTTATTTACAACAATTATAATAATTATTTACAACAATTTAAAAAAATGACGTTCTTCACAGAGGTGCTACTGGCAAGAAGGTCCCAGTGCCCAACGAACGGTGGAACATCATCAGTAAGGCCCCCAACTACGAGTACGTCATCAATAAACCTGCAAGCTTGTATAACCACGTGCCCAGTGACGTCAGAGTACAACCCTATGTGTGGCACTGATGGGGTCACATATAGCAACCCGGGGCGTTTGGAATGCGCCAGAATGTGTGGCGCCAGTAAGTATCCTGACGGAAATTTAACCCGTTTTCCTTACAGCTATGCAATTCTGGATAACGATAAATCTCATCTCGATCCTAGTCAGGAAAAAGACGCCAACTTTAGTCGTGTATTGGACTCACCTTGAATTGGTATTCTCCCTCCACTCTCACTTAATAACGTGCTACCCCAGTTCTAAAATGTCGTTGATGATTCTGCAACAGTGCAAAAAGTTTAGATTTTTCTGAAATAAAAAGCTTAGATTTTTATCGGCTTTCGGATTTCATTTATTTTTACTTAGCATTGATTTATCAAACAAACTGACACTAATCGTTTAAGCAACTGCAAAGTATACTTTTCTAAGTTAAATTAAAATAAATCATGGATCTCATGGATCTCAAAATGTGTATCTGTGGACAGTTATTGTCTCGTAAGTCAAGGTTTGCCCAAAAAAATTACATCTCGTAGACTACAAGAAAACGACAATGGTGATGTTGGTAGCCCCGACCTACAGATATTCTATCCGCAAGACATAATTTTTTAGCCAACCCGTTTGTATTCTACCTATGTGTCCTAAATGAAACTAAATATTTATATCGTTTCTGAAACAGATGTTCAACTGTCAAGAAAATCGAGATGCCCTGCAAATGCGGTATCAAGTCCAGCCGTGCCAACTGTTACCAGCCCTACTCCTACGATGTGGACTCCACCTGGTCCCACCAACAATGGCCGGGGCACCACTACAGACTCTAGGATAATATTTCCTGAAGATCAGGGCAGCAACGACGGCACCGGCGTATTAGACGAGAGGGTTCAGGAATAACCAGAATTAGCTAAATCAGCTTAATGATTCCCACCATCATTAATAAATAAAAATAAGACAACTAATTATAAATGGATTAGCAAAAATACATGGTTTTATTAAGCTCCAAACCAATTTAATTTAAATCGATTTGTAGAAATACGTGATTGAATAAAAGTCGAGCCTAATTTATGTAATTGGATTTTCGGAATCGCACTTAAGATCTAATTAGCGAATTACATTTTCAACTAATCACTTTATATTTAAGCTTCGCAACTTGAGCACTTTTTCATATATATTCCAGATAAATTGTAGATCATTATTCATTCTATCTGAACCTGTGTGTGCGTACAGTGTCTTGAAGCTTCGTGTTGTTAAAGTAAATCAAGCAAAATGCAGTGTTTTTCTAGAAACTGTGATAAATATTTGTCATTGGTGTTATTTTTCCTAATCGTTACGTTAACAAATGCAGCTCCAAATCGTAAGTGTACCTACTTATTTATTTTTATTCTATGTTTGTTTCTCATAATTCAAAACGGGTTATTATATTTTCTTAACCTAAAGTTAACACCTCCAGCCTGTTTCACCATTGAATTAGAAAGATTTTCAATTGTCTATCAAATCGCGACAGATAAGTTGTATAACGAGACCAAAGGCTGATGGTATTGCCGATTGTGTATTAGAAAATTAGTCAGCCTCCCTTTTTTCATAACTTTATGAAAGACTCACCTATTACTTCCATCATGGAACCAAATAATGTAGCAAGTGTCGATGAACCTGATTGAAACCATAAAGCACTGAGGTTAACGATAATGATTTCTATTTCCAGCTTCCAGTGGTTCATGTGACGAGTCCAAACCAGTATGTTTAAAGAAGACTATCCAAAGTGCGTTGCCAGGTTTTATAAAGGGGGTTCCCGAGCTTGGGGTTGAAGTGTTGGACCCTTTCTTCATTGAAAAGTTAGATTTGACTTTGGCAGGGGGCCTCAGGATCCAATTTAGACAAGGCTACGCTAGAGGAACCAGAAAATGTGTAGTGGAACATGCAAGGTAAGCATTTAAGTCTGATTCCTTCTCAAGTTTCGACATGTACCCAGGTTTTTCCACCTGCTAGGTATTTTGATGCTTCCCTCAAAACAGTCCTCATTTTAAGCAAACAAGCTTGAAGAAACTTATATTTTTTATTTTTGTTGTCGTGTAACAATTTTACCGATGTGCTGTGATAAAAATACTTCTAAAATACGAAAAAACTTCCTTTCAATATAATTAACTAGAACCATTGTTTGCAGAGTTTTACAAGACGCTATAGAAACGAGGTTTCTCTGCAATGTAACCATCAAAGGGAAATATAAATCATCTGGACGACTCCTCATGTTCCCCATTAACGGTGACGGTGATGCTATGGTCAGATGCAGTAAGTCATGTTTCAATAAATCTTAAATAATCTTTGTAAATCTATATTTACGCAAGAGATCACCTGAATGGTTTTCACTTGTTTCACTTTACATATCCTATATTTCCAACAGCTTTGAGTCGCACCAACACATAATAGGATGCTATGGCAAAACAAGCTGCGGTTCGATTTCCGCGCTCACAATATAATATCATATTAATTCGATTTTATTAGACAAAATTCAAATAAGCATACTAAGGAATTGAGTAACAAAACGTTCAAATGATTTTCTTCAGATGAGCTCAAGTAATAGGTATTATTATTGTTCTAATGTACAGTGAAAAAGCAAAAGTTCATTAAGCAAGTATTTAAAAATGCACATTTTCATTACAGAAAACCTACGGATCAAAAACCTTCTAAAAGTGAAGGCAAGCACTGGACCTGGAACGAAATATTTAGAAGTGGTGGATTCGACCACGAGTCACAGCTACGACGGCCGTATTCAGTACAATCTCACCAATTTGTTCAAAGGCAGCCCTGACACAAGTAAGATCGAATTGGTTCCCTTCGAGATCTTTTTTCAATACATGCACAGATAAAGGATTAGGTCCTTCAACAATTCAAATCTCGCCCACTTATTCATAAACATTCTAGTATTCTTACAGCACAACTTTAACTACTGTAAAGTTTGTCTCTTTCATTCTTGCTGATGTCAACATTTGCAAATAAGTGGCAGGGTTTTGTAGCATTGAATTACTTTTGTAAATAAAGGTGTTGGTCATTTTGGTAAATACTCGTACCTTGTCTTCAACTTCCTTCTTGTGCTTACGTACATTTATAGACACTTTGTGATAGTAAGTATGTAATAAGCCTTTAGTTCTTGTCATGCTGTCCCACGACAGGAGAAAGGTGACAAACATCAATATCGAGTCATTTCTGCAACTAACAGTTATTGATTTGATCATCACCTTTACTTGATAAATGACGCTATGGTCATGGTACTCTGTGTTGATATTTTAATAACTGTGTGAATTTTTTTACACAGGCAAAATCGTATTAGACTTCATGAACCAGAACTGGCAGCTGGTGGCTCAGGAATTCGGCGATCCTATTATAGAGTATGGAGTGTCGACCATTCTCAGGAACATCAAGAAGCTCTTCAGCGCCATTCCGATGAGCCAGCTCTTCGAGAGTTGGGAGCCTACACACACCAAATAGCAGATTAGGTAGCGTGTGTCTGTATTCGGAAACCATTGAACGTTTGGAAATAATAAGCGCCATGTTTTAAATCTGAATTAGGGTGCTTGGATATTGTTATAATTTAAGTTGTAAATAAATCTGACTAAGTAATTTATTAAAACGATTATTTTATTTTACATTACATACCTAATTGTTTGCCACTCTGTCACTCAATCTGCGTGAAACGTAGGTAGGTACGGTTTGCATTGCGTTTCGGTTTCGGCTCTTAAATTAGTAAAGTAAATAACTACTACCCCCTTATTCATAAAAACTTAAACAGCGCTTCAACAACACGTTAACTTTTGCATCAATTTGTCTCTTTCATTCTTGTTCCTGCCGCCGTTTGCGAGTAAGTGACAAAACACGTCAATTGCTTAAAGTTTGCTTCAGCGTTGCGTTCCTTTGTATGAATAAGGGGGTAAATAGGGCTTAAGTTGTTAATGCTAGTGTGTAACAGTGGACGGTTGCAAAATTAAAATTCTAAGGGCTATTTTGCACTTTGATAAGGCGAAAAAAAGCAAACGGTTTTGGTGCACACAATGTTTATTCATCTAATTTAGTAACACACAAAATTAAAACATGTCTATAGACCGCTTACAACCTATTGATATTAAGTAGGCACAATAAGATAAGATCAATAATCTGTATCATACAAATAACATACATCAATACCAGTACGAAGTCATTATTTGTTCAGGTGGTCTCATTACTACAAAGCGATCTCTACCAGTCAAAATTCAGTAGGATCAGGTTTCATATGCGAGTTCTAAAATTAACAATTTTTTAGCTAGACAATTAGGAGTGTCTATGTTCCACGTTTATAATCTAATCGCGCGGTTAAATCGACCTGTGTAAATATACCCTTACAAGTATGACGCAGGTTCCCTGCCTGCATCTGACGGCTATCACAATTGAAACGCATCGACAGCCCCTAATAATATAGCGACAAGTTTGAAACAGCACTTTATACGTTGTGTCTAGTTCTAGGCCCTCTTCAGTAGTGAATCAAACGAAACGGTATTTGACTTTGGCGCTAGGGAACCTTACGTGGGTCCTCCATACTTTAAAGCATTATATATATCTGGAGAAGTTTATGCTTGTCCCACCCTTCTATTTACTCAACTAATAAATTACACGCTTAACACACATAACTTAATATTTTACTTAAATTAAAAGCAGAAGCCGCCCGCTTCCACAAAATAAAAACAAATGATTACTTTCTGTGCCAGCACTCGTTAATCCTATGTGCAAGTGAGTAGCTATTCAAATGAAGTGAGAAATTTGAATGATGACGATTAAATATGTAGTAGCTACGCTGATGTATTTGAGCATCAATGTGATGTCAACAGTGAACATATCATAGATGAAGATACGTAGGGGCCAAGCCTCTATGAGCTCCATGAAGGCTTTGGCTTGCACCCGCATACTCTTCGGAAGATCATAATCCATTATAATCTTATTCACCAAAATTTTGGTTTCAGTTCTGGTCAAAAGCAGTCTTTCACAAGTCAATGACATAAAACCGACCACACAAATAGCCACAACGCACCAACAGATAATAGTAGCAAGCGAAAAGTTATCACCAGAATTCTTGTAGTAGTAAAGAGAGGACCAAATGGTTATAACTATGTAAGTGAAAGTGGCTACCAAGGTCATGAAGATCTGAAAGTTAAAGATTTCATTGATCATACTGGAGGTCTCTCCAATGATGTCGTAAGTCACCGCCAGATCTCGTATCTTCATGTTATCTGGTGATGAACGCCCAATCAAGTTGAACTCTTCAGGAACGCCTTTCTTACCAGCCACAGTAAAAACTGTAGATTTGTTACTATCTTTTGCATCTATGAATTTAGATAAATAGTTATTGATAACGTTCAGACGGCGCTTAAGCATCAGGATCATCAAGCAGAAAATACCAATTTCAACAGATTGCCCCAAGTAGATAGGCAAAACCATGATATTACTGACAGTAATTGTGCTCGTTTCCGTAAGCAAATCTGTCGCACTAATGATGCAATGGGCCACAACGATGAAATACAGGATTCTCTTAGTCATGGTATGAGACTTCTTGTAGAAATCCTCGTTGGTGCTAACGTGCAATTTCGTGTCAAGATCTGCGAAAGTTTTAAAAACACGTATGTTTCCTTCGTTAAGAAAAAACGATGTTTTTACAATACAAGATACATATTGTATTAGTATCACCATTGATGGTAATTCGTCAATTATTTCGACGATTTTTTTCGTTCCCGCAAAGGCTGTTGGAAATTGGAAGTAAATGAAGAACAGAATAATATAGAAAGTACAAGATAAAACTGTGAACAACTTCATAAGTCTACTTGCTGGTACTAATTCATCATTGACAATGCGAAATCTAAATACCCCGAAGATGTTCTCTGTCAGAAGAGCTGGTTGCATGGTGCTGATAAACTTCTTTGTAATAATCTTGCTGTCATCTTTTTCTTCGTTCTCCTCGATTGGTGTACCGTGCTGTAGTTTCTTCGGTACCATCTTAATAACATACAGACACTTGTGGTTGCGAGTAAATAAGCCTAAACAAGAAAAGTATTATATTTTTTAAAACAATTGAACAAAATAGGTACTTTAACTTTGTGTAGATAATTCTCACCTTGTCAGCAGTAAGTCAGTAAATGCTAGTGGTCGATATAACGGTCTACCTACGGTGCACAATCATGTAAGTGAAGCCATTAGGGTGATTAAATGGTTTGTCTTTAAATATTTAAATGAACTCGTCTTTCCTACGACGTTATGATCATTTCAGCCAATGTTTCGAATCGAATGTCACTTGGTTACGCCACGTTGATTGCATTTCTACTGCGTCAGGCGCTAGCTACCTGTTATGTCCTACAACCCAATAATGAAATTAGGCATTTAAAGGTTCATAAACTTTTGTAATAGTATCATAGGACACTGGCTGCCACCTTGTGGTTGTGGGGGCCCTGGTACCCTGCAACATAGGTTCTTAGTGAATCTATGGCAGGCAGCAAATATGTCCTACGGGTGGAGTAATTACAACTTTTTACTTAATCATTGTCCTTGTCTTCCTTAGGGAATTGCACACATCTGTACAGACCTATCTCCACTTGTGTAGATCTATACTTGTTACTTGTCGGTTGAAATATTTAGCTTAAGTAGTCATTGTGAAGATAGATTCAATTAATTGTTTTATTATTCTATCATATTGATAGAATATGAAATTTTCGGGAAATTACGTGATGTTTTCTCTTCAAACATACCACAGTGCCTGAAGACGAAGGTATATAATCAGTGTGTGTTACCAGTGATGACTTATGGATCGGAAACGTGGTCTCTCACTATGGGCCTCATAAGAAGGCTCAAGGTCACTCAACGTGCTATGGAAAGGGCAATGCTCGGCGTCTCGCTACGAGATCGAATCAGGAATGAGGAGATTCGTAGAAGGACTGGAGTCGCCGACGTGGCCCAGCGGGTAAGCAGGTTGAAGTGGCAGTGGGCGGGGCACATAGCGCGTAGAACTGATGGCCGCTGGGGCCGAAAGGTTCTGGACTGGAGACCATTCGAGGCCAAACGCAGAGTGGGGCGCCCACCCGCAAGGTGGACCGACGACCTGATAAAAGTCGCGGGATCCCGGTGGATGCAGGCCGCACGCAACCGGGCGCTCTGGAAATCAATGGGGGAGGCCTATGTTCAGCAGTGGACTTCTTGCGGCTGATAATGATGATGATGATGATAGAATATGGTAGGTATTTAAAACGATGGCTTTATTTTTATTTAATAAGGTATTTAACAAGTGTGCTGGGCTAAACTACCACATCTGATCATTCCTTGGAGTACATTGTTTCGGTTATCATATAAATAAGGAAAGTTAACTTTGTAATGGGCCATGTTATTAATGTTGTTTTGTAAACGGCTATTTCTACTTCACTGCGCACACAAAAATATCAGGCGCTTTTATCCACTATTCACATAGTGTTAGTGCATGTTTGTTTTTACTATTAGGTTACTGAAGTCGGTACATACTCCGAAAGGTTTGTGTAAAGCTGTATGTAGTAATTGATAGGCCAATCTCGATGTTTTGCACTGTACGAATCACTTTCTGTGTCACTAACCTCCGCAAAATAACGCATCAAAATCGATTGCGTAGTTTTAAAGATTTAAGCGAACTTACCCCCGAATGCAAAACGACAATCAACGCTAAGCACTCGCTCACGCTCAGCTGTCCCTTTCAGTTCTATTGACATTTTACGGGACTGCATGAGCGTGAGCGCGTGCTTAGGGTTGATTGTCGTTTTGAATTCGGGGGTAAGTTCACTTAAATCTTCAAAACTACGCAATCGATTTTGATGCGTTATTTTAAAAGATAGAGTGGTTAAAGAGGAAGGTTTATATGTATAATATTAATGTCCCATTGCACCCGTGCGAAGCCGTGATACAAAAAACAGTGTAGGTATCTCATCTCGGTAACAGGGCAAATATCTGGACTGGCATGTATGTGAGTGCAAATACTGCATAGAGCGCTCAAAATCAATGTACTAGGTACAGTGTGAGTGAAAAAGTTTGAAGTCTGACCTTTTAAAATACCCAAGGGTTTTGGTGGGTGCAGGCTGCCAAAGACCAGTCACTCTGAGAAAACAGACAGAGACATAGAGGCATACGAGAATGTTGGTTTTGCAGCTGGAATGTACCTACTTACTGTAAGATGCTCCAATAGGGGTAGTGTACCGTGTGTGTCTGAACCTTACATTGAAAGAATGGTCTAATTTTAAAGCTATATTTTATCGTATTTATAGGCCAAAATTTTTCATGCACATATTTTATTAACGCTTACAAGTCTCAATCACAGTATAAGCTATTGTTAACACACTTATTATGTTCGGCTCACATTATTTGTGCAATGAACACTTCAGGGATAAAGTGTTTGTTCTGTTAGTGGGTCTAACTGTCCGTTGAGGAACTAAAGTACAGACCTACTTGGATTTAAAGTACTTCATCGTAATCGTCTAGTCTTTGAAAAATCACTCGAATTGGCCACTCGTAATGTTACCAAAGTCAAGCCACGATTTTGCAATTACATTGGAGTTTTGAAGCGCCCTTTCAGGAGCTTACACAAAAAAGCTTTCGTAAGCGAAACTGAAAATTTAACGAACACGTGCGACAAGCGACGTATACAAACCTACGATGGAAACAGTTGTGTTCACACAACTGTCACGGGTCCCAGCTGAGCGGACCTGCGCCCGCTGTATCGACCGCCCGAGGGTTAGACCCGGGCAAGTGCTTGTCGATGAATGCTTTCTTTTGTATTTGCGGTAATTTTTTTACCCTTTTGCATTTTTTACAAAGATTTAGGGTACCTCTGGTAACTAGTTATCATTGCTGGGCAGACCAGAAATGGCCCATCCCAGTTAATATCACATGCCAGCCGCTAATCGTATTAATCGTTTGTGGTCTAAGTCCAAATTCTTAAGCTGGAGTCTAAACAGCAACATACGACCTTGTATTTAAAAAAAAAAATTGGCATTTGAACAACAGAGCTTTTCTTTACGATTCGGTGGTTGATCTAGTATACATGTGTTTTTAAAGTAGATGAAGTTACAGAAGTTAAAGATGATTTATCTCTGGTTCTATTCCTTTCTTTATTTTGTTACTTAATCTATTTTTTTTTTTACGCGGAGAATGCTTTTACGCACTATCCCGCTCCCTGAGTACGGGAGCGGGGGAGTGTGGGGCTCACCCACCCCAGTGGGCGTGGGCATACCCACTAAACTCCGCGGAGGCCATCTTCTGCGCGGTACCAGGAATCCCCGAGGACCCACGTGACGGACTCTATCAGGGACCCCTGGCGCGCTGTGCTGGGAACCCAGCTCCTCACGAGGGGAGTTATGACTCCCCTCATACACCCGCGGGCGTTCACGGCAGTGCGAGGCCCCCCCGCACCGCCGCCCTCCACAGGATCGCTTGTGCAATGGAAGCACACAGTCTCCACCATGTGCACTCCTGGCGACCCCGGGGCCCCCCTTTAGTCGCCTCTTACGACAGGCGGGGGGGAACCTTGGCCGAATTCTAACGCCCCAAACCACAGGGCCATACTTAATCTACTTAGGAAGACAATATTTAATCGACTACCGATTAGGAAAAAAAAGCAAAAGTGGAAATGCCCTTAACCTAAAGTTGAATGGATTAAAGTCTGCATGTCTGGTATTTTTTAACTTCGACTGCTTAGTAGAGTGGTTAACTAGTTTACTCAGTCAAACTTCGTTTTCCTGCCGCACCTTTGCCTCTTGGACTTAGAAATATCTCTACCAAACCTGGAACGTCTAAACGTATGGAGGCATCTTGCCAAAGAAAATAAATTTGATAAAGCAGTCCAGTAGTCGTAGCGATCCGCTTTACCTCAAATCCGTTCAAATCAGATTAGCGCCTCGAATGTCGATACGGCCACCGCCCTATGTCTAAGAGTTGTGTGAAGGAATGGCAGGAGCCAACGCGGCGCGGCAGTGGACGCGCGACAGACGCGCGGGCGGCTGTTCGGCGGCCCACCGCCGCTTCGGGCGAGCTGACTCGACACCAACTAGCACATCATGGGACAGACTGCCGGCGCCGAGTGCAGCCCTGATGACGACGAGGAACCGCGCATTCGAGTCAATCCTACCGAGCGGTCGCTGGTAAGTGCATATTGCGGTATTAAGGCTACCTATACGGCAATTACGTAAATTTGTTTTTATGAAAGCTAAAATTTTCCTAAGAACTTAGTCACAGAATTAAGGGAAGGATAATGTTTCTTCTTATTTCTGTGTGGAACTTCGCAATTTACAAGTATTACGCAGCACTGCGTAAGACACCACTAAGATGTTAATACTGTCAGGTGAACCGTTACTTATTGAGAATGATTTAATCAGGCATAAGTAAGCGTATGTATGTCTATGTAAGTTCGCAAAATACAAGGGTGTTTTGCATACCTAAGATTGTTTAAATTATCTACCTTATAAACTTGATATAGAGCATGTATCATTGAAAAAAAATGGCTAAGTTAAAGAAAATTGATTGTCAATCGCGACATTGAAATTGATAATATTTAAACGGCGTTCAAAGTTAAGAAGCTCTTAAATCAGAAGATAACTTCTGCCGGTCTGCTTTTTGGTTCGAATACTGGGTCGGATCGGATCCTATGACGATGATAAAGAGGTAGTCTGGATCAACGAAGCTTTTTGTCATCCGGTTCCCTTACACTCATATAATTTCGCTGTTTAATCTTGATTGTTAAAATAGGTGATAGCTTCACCTTGAGCGGCAATAAGAAACGCATACCTAGTAAAATCTGATGCTTATTTCTAGTCGCCCTGTAAAGCATTTTTTTTCTGAGTTTAAGGATCACTCAAAATAAAAATAATCATTCACAGAAGGCACTAATTTTTTCCCAACATAATACTCATATTAAATTCAAAAGTTAAAAAATATATATGAAGATTTATCTAAGAGTAGGAATTTGCTTGATCTAATAACTTTGCTTTTAAATTCCGTCTATAATAATACCCATCTCTATATAGAGCCCTTGTTTTGAATAGCACAATCGCGAATAGCACAAAATCTATCCGCGAATTGCACATATTGATATTTTTGGCATGAACAATGCACATGCCAAAAATAATAATATTGACAGAAATGACAGATTTTCGGTGAAGTCATCTCACTGCAGCTAATTAAAAGTCCGACTACGGTAGTACATATTATGTTGCTCAAAGATGAAACATGAATGTTTTTTTGAAATTGGTCTAGTATTCTTTGTAGTAGTAGTAATAATTCGTTAACACATACTAAAATTTTAAAAAAACATCCTTAAAATAAAAATCCTTCTTTAAAATATTAGTGTCGATGTAGATGTAGATGAGGTTGACACACAAGCAAGTATGCAGACCGCCCGCCGTAATGGTAGCAGTAACCGCAGCCCATGGACTCCTGAGACCGAAGACATTGAAATAAAACAACTTTACGGATTCTACTTGCGGTCTTATATTTTCTTTCATTTTCTAACCCGACGTTTCGACTACTTTACAGCAGCCGTGATCCGCGTGAGCCGCGTAAATATTAGAAAACATTACCAAAGACATTGTGTGTGTACCTGTAGGTAAAGTACAATTTATTTGCGTGAAACACCCCTGATCACTCGCACTTTGCCGACCCTGTACCCATTTCAAACCCCGTTTTCTTGATTATATTTCGTCATTCCTAAATACCATTTACATGAATTAAACAACCCTTCGAGATTATTAGTATCAGATTTTTTACTTTTGGAGCGCCACTCCACGTATTACGGTGCAGTGTCTTCTTCAAACTCCGTGTGTATCTAAAACAATGTATTTAAATAAATTAAGAAAAAGAGGAAGCTGAAGCTTTTGAATTTAATGAGATTTTGTTTACCTACACAATTTGACCTACTTTTGATCCAGATTGAAAGTTCGTAATACGAGTGCTAGTTAGCCAGCAAGACGGCAAAATGATTACTATTTAAACTAAAGAAATTGTCTCATCTGTTTTAGTTGTAAACTAAAATCTACAATACACGCAGAGTTTGAAACAAAATTATCGGAAAACACACTACAATTTTCGCGCCACACAACATCGCCACTACTTGGCGCGTAATTCGTTCTGAATTTGACAGTTGTCGGCAGTGTAGCCAACTCTACAGTTTTAACTGTAGATCTACAGTTTTTTGGAAATTATCTAAGTTTTCAGTTTAGGCCTCGAAATCTACAGTTTTTTTGCTTTTTCTATATATTATATTTTTTTTAACGCCATCTGTTCTATTTGCTACGTAATAGTCCGTGCACAAAGTCTGCTTCAGTAAAGTAATGAAAACAAAGCTAAGGAATAAGCTTTCCACGACTACTATAAAAGGTACTTTGCACACAAAATCAGAAATTAATAATTGTTTTGACTTCAATGTGACAAATGACCATTTAAATAAATTTAATCAAAATATGTATGATTTTAAAAATAAAGATGAAACAGAAAATTTAGAAGATTTACAAATTGAAAATGAGATATTACCTAGTGATGCTATATAAGTAACATTTTTCTGATGATCATCTGCCGATTAGCTAGGTACTATTTTCATTATTTTCTCACAAAATATGTCTTTTTTCTTGAAGTGTTGCAATACTAGCTTTTAAATATTATGTGTATTGTATTACATTTTGTATCTTAATTACTTAATTTGATTAAAACATTGATAATCACATTTTTTTCTTGTTTAAATTTCCTCTCTGAAATGTATTCTATTTATTACCATCATAAAATATAAAGCTGTAGGTTTACAGTTATTTAATTTGGTATTTACAGTTTTCTACAGTTTTTTTCTGGCATATCTACAGTTTAGCTCTATGTTGAGGTTGGCAACACTGGTTGTCGGTCTGATAGCGCGTGAAGCAGTTCGGTCCGCGTGCGTGCGTAGCTTGTGGAACGAAACGTCACAAATTCACGAAGCCTTGCAGAGCAGCGTTGCCAGACCGTACCAAAAAGTACGGTTTTCCGTACTATTCATCATACGACCGTACCACAACCGTACCTCGGTGTGGACCGTACCTTTTTCGTACTTTTTCTATATTGGTCATTTATTTTTCGACGCAAACAACAAAGAGTAAAAAAAATAGCCATGTCCTGTTTTTCTCAACATTACTTGGCTTCGTTCTTCGGAGGCGATGAATTTATAAAAACAGAACATGTTTGTGAGACTATCAATGATGTCTATAGTCAGTCTGTCTGGAACCGAGATCTATCTTTTAAAATTGTAGTATATTACTTTAAATTTTACTGGAAGGCAAATTACATCTCGTGTTTCTCGTCTGCGAAGGTATCAAATTTGATACAAATTTCGCGCTTAAACTAATGAAATGAAAATGTCATGTGACTTGCTGTTAGTTAGTCTCGCCTCGCAAGAATTCGGCAACGGTTGGATCGATTTGGCTTATTTTGGTTTTGATAAGTTTGTTGAAGCTCAGGAAAGGTGAGTAAATATGAAGAAATGCTAGGAATATAGGAAAAAACACAATTTAGTTTTCTCACCGTTTCTACCTGCCACGTGACACTGAATGTTTGACAACAGTACGTAGTACTTACTTACTTACTTACTGTCTTTTAAGATGCCAACGTCCATGCGTACGAAACGGGTGCGCTAAAGTTCACCTAAAATTTTACCTCCTAATATGGGAACTCCGAAAATCTTCCTAATTTTTTTCATCCTAACCCAATTCCAAACTCCTAACTTCTCTTTCCTAATGTTTTAGTTCCGAATCATTCAACTTCATAATTTCGATAGCCATAAATACTTTTACCCTAATATTTAATCTCCTAATTTTTGTTAACATAACCTAATTCATATTTATTCATTGGTATCATACTTATTTAGTTTTTTTTCCATTCTAAACAATCATTTGATTAGATTGAATTTAATTTTGGGTATCTTTGACATTGTCTTTCACATAACATGAAGAGCAAGTAACAATTAACTACATTTAATCGTTTTTTTTATAAGCCCATAAAACGACTTAAACTTTTTTTTTTACATTGAATATTTTTCAAAAAGAGCGTTATGACCATCGTCATTAGTATTACAAAACGTATGAAAGAAAACTTTAGGACTAAACATTTAAGGAAAAGTGATCACTCGAATCACAAATCGGTAGGAAGAACAATTTCGAAAAAAAACTTTAGGTGAAACCACTGTGATGGACCCGTACGAAACTGTCATGTTAATATTCTTTCGTTTCTGTTCAGTTGGTTTGGCAGCTAAATAAATTTAAGTTTTCCTATCAAATAACAAAATAAGTCCCTATTTATTTAATTGAGAGCCTGTTCACGGCGATACGACCTCCCCAAGAGCGCGCGCGATATAGCTGCGATAAAATAATCGCCGCGCGCTCGCTGCGATATCGCCCGCGAGTCTGCAGCGAGCTCGCGGTGTGCTCGCAGCGTTTATTTTATCGCGGCCACATCGCAGCACTCCCGACAAAATCGCCTCCCCGTGAAAGCACCTAACAACCGTTAGGTGTGAATAAGCTCTAAGTCCCGTGGTTTACTGTAAAAAACCTTATCCTTATGAACCTGTTTCTCTTTCTTATTTTTCTCACTTGCATTTCGGTATTTGACAGACAGAATGCCACATATTTTCCGAACTATTGGTGCTTCAAGCATTCATTAGCAAGTTATTTTGACACTAAAATATAGACACAAATTTCATAGCTATATTATGGAAATTAATTAGTTCCTTCTTCTTCTTCTTTGCGTGTCGATGGTAATGCTTTACATCTGATGGGATTGCCAGTATTCCGCCACTTTTACAGCGTTTTCATTGGCGCTTATCAAGTCATTCCGTGTGCAGCTGGTTGGGCACATCAGGCATGATAGTAGGTGGTTCATGGTTTGGGGGGAGGTACCACATTCGCATACATTACTCTCTTTATCGATGAACCCCCATCTGCTCAAACTATCTTTGCATCTGCCAACCTCGGTCCGCAGTCTGTTAAGGGTTTTCCAGGTCAGCCATGGCAAATTATAGCCCGGGGGGGACTTTCTAAAGGCGCGATGAATGGTATGGTGTGTAGCCACTCCTGCCACAGATTGAGTCAGGCTTGTGATGGATTGCCAGTTTGTGGGCAAGTAGTCCTGAAGAAACTGCTTCGGCTCTGCAGCCTCTGGGGGACGGCTTCATGGCCATACATAGGGTGGTAGGGGCCCGCATCTATTTTTGCTCTTTCTGTGGAGCCTGCAACGGCTCTACGGACTTCCGGCGGCGCGATTCCGGTCAGTGGATGCAGCATACTTACCGGGGTTGGTTTTAAGCAGCCCGCTATTATGCGGCACGTTTCATTGAGTGCTGTATCCACTTGCTTTGCATGAGCTGAACGACTCCACACAGGGCCCGCAAATTTGCCAGCCGAGAAGCAGAGGGCTAAGCCAGTTGTCCGTAGGACTTCCGTAGATGCTCCCCATTGTGTTGACGTGAGCCGCCGCAAGAGGTTGTTGCGAGCACTAACTTTCTGCCTAACGCTCACGCAATTGGCTCTGTTTGTGAGTGACCTGTCTAATGTGACACCTTGGTATTTGGGGCTAGAGCAATGTGTGATCGTTTCTACTCGCCATGTTATGTTGAGGGTCCGGTTAGCCTGGTGGTTGGGTCTCAGTGCATTGTCTTCTTAATACCCGTTCAGATCTTGCAGTGCCAGGGTTAGGTTTTCCTCGTTCCTAAAACATTACTTGCATATTTTTCTTAACAAACAAATTGTTTTCGTTGTAGAGTATGATGGGATACGTCCGTCTGTAACTAGATCCGTTTTTTTCCTCGATTTGGCTATCTGCGACCATAGCTACATAGGTTGAAAATAAAAAAGAGTTTAAAAACTGAAACCCGACTATTCAGAACTACTCAGAACACGCACTATAAAGTACGCAGCAAGAAACTAGTCTCCACTGCTAGGATAGCCATGATCGTATGCCCCTTTTTTATTTAATTTTGTTATTTTAATTAATCTGTTTCGAAAAAGGCTTCCAACTACACCTCATTTGCGTAAATATTATGAATACCATCTTAAAAGTTTTATTTTACAAGTTTTCTGCCTCGCCCGATGGTTGACTGGTACAGAATTACTTTTAGGTATTAAGTCCGCCAATTGTACTTGTTTTTCATTGTGCAATAATAAATAAATAAATAAAAGTTCGAGCGGAACAGATGAAATCACAGGTACGTACAGACATACATTCAACCATATATAAATAAAGGTCGCAATCATAACCACCTTTTTGGCTTCGCCGTAGTCGGGTAAGAAAGCGATAGACAAACCGTACCTTGAAGCCCAAAACCGTACCTTTTCTGAAGGCCAACCGTCCTTTTTTGGGAAATCATACTGGCAACACTGTTGCAGAGCTCGCTCGCAGTCGTCGACTCACATCAGCTGTCAGGTCAGAAGGGCGGGAAAATTTTAAAGGCGCCTTTTATGAAAAATATTTTCATAAACAGTTTAAAAGCCCTATTTTTACCAAGCACCGGCTAGATGGGTAAAACAAGCGACGGCGGAGGCTCTCCCATGGAGTTCTCCCATTCTGAGACGATTAAACGGAAATATCAGGAAACTAAAGATGACGATCAAGGACCTGTAAGCAAACAACCAACTAAATTCATTTCAACCAAACGTGGTCTGTTCAAGGACATCAACAAAATATACAGAGAAGAATTCAAGAATCAATATCCTATTTTAGTCACCAGAGAAAACTCAAGTTCAAAGTTCAATCTATTGCAAGTCAACAGTATGCTCAGAAACATTTCAGGCATTGCGCACATTAAACAAACAGGACCGTCATTCTTAAAAATCTTTTTCAATAACATGAAAGACGCCAATTCTTTTTTGCTTAATAATGATCTTCTAGCTAGAAACCAATGGACAGCAAGAATCCCTTATGACAATATTGAATGCCAAGGTCTTATTAGGGTCCCAACTGAATTAACAGAAGAGGAGCTTTTGACATCATTAAAATCGAAATCCCAAATTATCGGTGTGAAAAGATTCATGAAGAAATCAGCTGATGGATCCCTCATCCCTCTTCAACTGGTTTTACTCACGTTCCAGTCAACTGTGCGACCTGATCATGTTACCTTTGACCACTTATGGTTTGACGTTTTGGAATATATTCGGCCTATTCTGCAGTGTTTCAGCTGCTACAAATTCGGTCATAGCAAGGGCACGTGTAAAAGTAAACAAGTGTGCTCGATCTGCAGTGAAAATCACTTCTACACTGAATGCAACAACAAGGACAATGTCAAGTGCACTAATTGCAATGGCCCCCACGTAGCAGTGTCGCGAGAATGTCCTGTGAAGTCAGCGAAAATGGATGAAGTAAGGAACAAAATAGCCCGCAAAACATATTCATCGATTGTTGCCAGACAACCTCCCAAAATTACTCTCCAAAATCCCCCAGTTTCTTCAAATCCCCTGAATCCTGTCCCTTCTCCTACAAATAGGTCCCCTCAAGGGAGGGCTTTAATTACAGACATTTTAAATTCTGACACTGTATTGAATGTAATAATTAAAACATTAGTTGATTTGTTGAAGTCACAAGTGCAATCGGGCGCGAATCAGACAGGTAACAACATTTGTTCTAAATCAATAAAGGAGTCACTTATTAAAAACTTTTCTATCTGAAAATGGGTTCAAAAGTTTTTAATAGGCAATTAAATATCATTCACTGGAACTCCCGTAGCATCTTACCAAAACTAGATCAATTTAAACATTTTCTTGCTAACTCAAATTTAAATTTTGATGTCATAGTCTTAAATGAAACTTGGCTCACTTGCATAAAATCTCTAAAAATTCCTGGTTTCACTATCATAAGGCAGGATTCTGATCGGCCTCATGGAGGTGTAGCAATTGCTGTAAAAAACTGTTACAACTTTCAAACAATTCAAACCAATTCTAGTTATAATTTCCAAAATATTTTATTACATGTCAACTTTAATTCTTTTAAACTTTACATTTTAGCTGTTTACTGCCCGCCGCCGCCGAATGGTAAATTTCATATTAATCAATTGTCCAGTGTTTTCAATCAAATTGACTCAAATAATTTTCTAATAGTTGGAGACTTCAATGGTCATCATGCTTCTTGGGGCTCCAGAAACAATGATAGAAGAGGCAATATCATCCACTCCTTTGCAGAATCCCATAATCTAGTATGTTTGAATGACCACGATTTAACCACTCTGGCACCTCACGGGCAAACAGGTAACATTTTGGATTTAGTTTTTGTATCGCCTTCGTTAAGCTCAAGCTGTGCCTTCTCAGTTGCTGATGATCCGCTAAGTAGCAATCATTATCCAGTAATTATAGAAATGCTGTTTAATGAATCTCGTCATTTTAATCAAATAGAAACTCCCTCGGCCTCTGATTCAGTTGGTTCACAATCTGATATCTCTCTCTCCAAAGTGAACTGGAACAAAATAGATTGGACAGACTTTTCTGATAAATGTAAAGATGAGTTTTCACTCTTTTTATCAACAGGTGATCCTCTAAAAGATTATGACACTTTTATGGAAATATTGACAAAAATTTTGACTTCCGTCCCTAGACGTAAAAAATTTAGAGCTGACCTACGTAAAAATAGAAAAGCTACCATTTGGTGGAACAGTTCATGTGAAGAAGCAGTAACAAAAGCGAAAATAGCATTATTGTCATATAAAAAATACCCAACTTTAGTTAATTACTTAATTTATAAGCAGTTTGACGCCAAAAAGAAAAAAACAATCGCTGAACAGAAGCGAATATCATGGTTCAATCTTTGTTCTACATTTAACCGTATGACATCTTCTAAAATAATTTGGGACCATATCCGTAGATTCAAATTCTCAAAAACTACTCAAACTAAAAATAATAAATTTTTTGATGATCCTGCAATAGCCATGGAATTTTTAAACAAAATTGCGAATACCAATGATGTAAATGATAATTTATTTCTAGATTTAGAAAGTTATTTTTCCTCTAGCGGGTCTCAAGCAGCGCTCTGGTTGACTAAACAGTTTTCATTAAGCGAATTAGACGCTTCCCTTCAAAACAAACGCAACAGTTCTCCAGGTCCAGATTTTATTCCTTATCTGGTCATAAGAAAGCTACCTTCTATAGCTAAGTCTATTTTATTATCAATTTTTAATTTACTTTGGACATCTGTCTGCGTTCCCCCCTCTTGGAAAATTCAACATACAATCCCAATTTTAAAACCTTATAAAGACGCCAACAATATTGATTCCTACAGACCAATTTCATTGACTTCCTGTTTTTCAAAAATATTTGAAACCATGCTCAAAAATAGGTTAGAATGGTTTGTGGAAAATAACTCTCTCATCCCTAAAAACCAGTATGGATTTCGTAAAGGCCAAAGTACAATGGAAAATCTAGGCTGCCTCATTGGAGACATCAAAAATGGGTTTCAAAATCAAGGTTTTACCTTAGCAGTCTTTTTAGATATTAAAGGCGCTTTTGACAACATCGATCACAGATTTTTAGTACAAAGTTTGCATTCATTAGGTTTACCTGGGACTATATTGAAGTGGATATTTAACTTTCTTCACAACCGCAGAGTACTACTTAAAATAAATAACAATTTGTACGGGCCAAAATTTACTTCTAAAGGCACACCTCAAGGGTCCGTTATTTCACCTTTAATTTTTGTTTTATCATTGGTGACTTTGATGCATGAACTTCCTCATAGTATCAAGTATTTACTTTTCGCTGACGACCTAGTCATTTATAGTACTAGTAATGATCTTCAAATAGCTGAATCATTAATCAATAGTTGCCTTAACATCTTACATAACATCCTAAATAACTGTCTCAAGTTAGAAGTTAACATAAATAAGAGCTCTGTTGTAATATTTTCTAAACATACTATACCGTATCAACCCAAAATTATGTTCGATGGTTCTGTAATATCAATTAGTTCCTGTGTCAAATATTTAGGAATTTATTTGGAGTCAGATTTGTCCTGGAAACTTCACACAGAAAACATAGCTAGAAAAGCCGAGTTAGGGTTAAATATTATGAGATCCCTGTGTGGCGTATCATGGGGAGCTGATCCAAAAATACTTAAACTGTTGTATATAACAACTGTCCGTAGTCATTTTGACTATGGTTGTATCTTTTATGGTGAAGCAACCAATAACTTACTACGTAAATTAGATTTAATCCAGAATAGAGCCATGCGTATCATAACTGGAGCTCTAATGTCTTCTCCTATAAATTCTTTGGAAGTTGAGTCAGGAATCGTCCCTCTAAGCGTAAGAAGAAGTTATATAACAGATAAATATTGCCTTAAACTAGTCAGCCGGGACAATGACATTGTAGTAAAATATTTAGAAAATTATGTATACCCTAATTTTAATGTGACTCCTTTAATTGTTACTACTTCGTTGGCTCACGCCATAGCCTACTTAAATTTTGAATTCCAGGATGTTGTTTATTGGTCTAGTTTACTACCATGTTTCAACTTCGATTACGCTTGTACTATTGAAGATTTATTTGTCAACATTACTCATTTTAAAAATAAGTTTGAGTTTCTAGAATACCTTAGCCATAAGTCTGATTTTGTAAAAATATATACCGATGGTTCTAAAACTGATAGTAGAACAAGTTTTGCCTTTTATGACGCATCTAACAAAATAGGGAGGGTGTACGGATGCAACGATCATTTTTCTATTTTCTCAGCCGAAACTTTGGGTATCTTCTATGCACTAAAATATGTACAAATTAATTTAATAACTTCACGAAAGATTTTGATTTTATGTGATTCGATGAGCGTGCTGCAAGCTTTATCCGTCAGTATTTTTAATGCCTCTGCTAATTATTTAATTTATGAAGTTAAAAACCTTGTTAATATTTTGAAAAAGGTCAATATTCAAGTAGAATTTACCTGGGTGCCTGGACATTCGGGTATACTAGGCAATGAGTTAGTAGACTCTCTTGCTAAATCCTCTGCTAATCTGAATATTTGTGATTTGAAAGTCCCTTTCACTGATTTGTACATTTTTATTAAAAACAATATGTATAAACGTTGGGATATTTGCCTTACTAACTCCAGGGCTATTAAAGGTAAATGGTTGGAACAAATTGCTGTTAAACCTTCCACTAAAGCGTGGTTTGAAAAAAGCCCAAAATTCTTGGGTAGATCTTTTTCTGCTACAATAAGTCGTTTAAGAATCGGTCATAGCAGAATTCCATCACATCTACATCGTCTTAATCTCCTAGAAAGTCCTTCCTGTCCACATTGTGACTCTGATTTTTGTGATCTCGATCATTTAATTTTTGTTTGTCCTCAATTTGCTATTCAACGTCTACTATTAATAGCTCAAGCGCTAAATATTGTAAAGGGGAACTTGCCTAATAATACACAAAAACTACTGTGTATCACTGAATTGTATTTTATTGTATATTGTTTCATAATTAATACCTTCGGGCGAATTTAATTTTTATTTGTTTTCCTTTCTGTATTTTCAATGTGCGATTGAATTGATTGATCACCATGTTAAGTTATCAGTTATTTTTAAGTTTTTGTACATACTAGCAATATAGTTACTTTTGATTTGTATAATTTTTGTAGTAATGTGTAGAATAGAATAACTACTACTTAATCTCAAGTTTTTTGTATTGGTAATTTTTAAGTTTGCTTTTTGGCTGATGGCCCAGTCGCCAATGCCTTAATAAATTAAAAAAAAAAAAAAAAAAAAACATCAGCTGTCAATTTTTAAAAGAGATGAAATACCGTCAAAGAAATAATTAAATTGAATGAAAATTATTTGTGTTCAAAGTACATTCAATATTTTTTCTCTAGCGTCAAATTGTGCTTCAGTTTTCACTATGGGGTTGTGTAATTGCTCGTTGTGCTGTCAAAATTAAACTTTTGTTTTTGTTAGTGAAATAGAACAAGGTGTGTTGAACAGAAGCCCTGTTTATTTCCACTTGAACTTGGTGTGAGTGATTACAAACGTTCAGTACCAGCCAACTTTGTTGGTGGTCACTGGTGACTAAACATTCTATTTTTTCCTTGGTTGCTGTGGTGAAACTGAAATAAAGATGTCCAAGGTGTCTTTGAATAACGTGCCTTCAAATCCCCGAATAAATCGCCTGAGAACATTTTCCAGGGTGAGTTATTACATTTTCCATATTAGAGGTTATGTTTGTATCAAAACAGTACTTGCTATCAGTCCAGTTTGTTAGTTATGATACCTAAAGCAACAACTACCCAATTCATAATAAAACCCTTTAACCAAAAACAGACATTCAGTAAGCATTTGGTGATGTTAAATACTTGTAAAAGTGAAGTTTTTATTCTCTCTTCAATTCAACATCATGTTTTCAGGATTTTGATTGCAAATAAGATTAACCTTATACTTTTTAACAGTCCCTCTACTAAATATCTCCTTGAAGCTATAATAAATACCTAATCATCATAAATTAAGAGGGACCTACCTAGGTAGCTAGGGCTATTAGGGCTTAGCAGAAAGTAGGCCAATGAAGTTTAGATTACCTTTTAAAGATTTTTAAATTTACACCGAATTATGCTGAAAATTGATCTCAAATATTGGGAATAAATGCACTAAATCTCACTCATTTATTTGTAACATCTTGTGTACATTTTGGTTGAATAATAAATGAATGAATAATGAGTTAATTTTGAAAGCATGGTTGAAGAAATCAACTTTTTAATGGCTCACACGCTTGATGCTTATAAAACAATCTAGCTAGATTTTCTAAAAAGCTGTTATTTTACCATGATTCTAGAGGTCTAGGACCATTGAAAATATTCCACAATTTATAAAAATGTACAGTATAGGTACATACATTTGGCTTAACAGCTTGGTTGTATCATGAATTAATATCATCACCGCTGGTTTTTTAACCTGCTGAACAAAGGTTAACAAAGTGACCAGCTACAGGAAATGGAATTAAATTAATTCATTATTATGGTACATTATCAATTTTTGTACTAATTGAATAACTTCTTATTGTTAATGTTTTGCGATTTTATAACATAGTTTCTCAATCTCAATCCATCAATTTAATAAAAGTTCTTATTGTTCATGTGAAGAAAATTAACTTTGAATTAAAATAGTGTACAGTCAAAACCGTTTATAACGACATCGTTTACAACGACCTATCGGTTATTACAGCCAGATTGTATGGTCCCGTCCGAATCCCTAGTAAACTATTCAGTAAACAAACCGCATATAACAACATCGGATATAGCGAAATATCGCTTACAACGACGAAACTTTATCGATATTCATCGGCTACAGATCGGCTATAACGACCAACCGCTTCTTGTCTCAGCAAAACAAAACAGTACAAACAATTTTAAATCTTATTGATAAGTATTGGAGGAATATTTAGGCATACCTACGCACTTTCTCCCACCTCATCCGAACCTCTTCCGGATTAATGATATCGGAAGCTTGGGAAAAGGTCACACAGACCACTATAGCCAACTGCTTTCGCCATGCAGGTTTCAAAGATCTCTCTCCATCACAAGCGGAGGACGACGATGATATTCCACTAGCGAGACTGATACAATCTACAGATGAAGACGACATACCACTTGCTGAACTGGTTACTCAGTTGCAAAGATTTACTGCTAAAGAACAAACAATTGAGATAGAGGAATTTATTGGAATAGATGACAGTGTCGCCGTGTGCGCCTCAGCTACTGAGGAAGAAATTCTTGCAGAAGCTGAAAGTAACAACCGTAACACTGACGAAGAAAATGAAGACCAGCAAGACCCTGAAGAACAGTTTCAGCCAACAACAGTTTCCGAGGCTCTTAACGCTATAACAGTTTTGCAAAAATTTGTTACCTTTAATGAACAGTTTGATATTGATGATACTCATACCTTGAGGAGTATAAAACGTAAAATGCAAAAATTATTTGAGACTGGGCTAAAAAAAAAACACGTTATATCCGATAGTCGTTATAAGCAATACAGTTATAATACACAAGTACAGTACATAGTTATGTATATGTATTATCATAGTCATCTATCTAGAATAGGTATAGGTTATGTATGTATGTAAACGAGTCAAAAAAGAAATCAAAATATGTATTTATTACGAAATATGTAATTAGAATACAAAATGTACTTAGGTGCTTACAGTTAAAGATTATAAATCTACACTAGATTTTAAAGTAATCAGTCATTTTGGTCTGTTTTTTTTTTAGCCCAGTCTCAAATAATTTTTGCATTTTACGTTTCATACTCCTCAAGGTATGAGTATCATCAATATCAAACTGTTCATTAAAGGTAACAAATTTTTGCAAAACTGTTATAGCGTTAAGAGCCTCGGAAACTGTTGTTGGCTGAAACTGTTCTTCAGGGTCTTGCTGGTCTTCATTTTCTTCGTCAGTGTTACGGTTGTTACTTTCAGCTTCTGCAAGAATTTCTTCCTCAGTAGCTGAGGCGCACACGGCGACACTGTCATCTATTCCAATAAATTCCTCTATCTCAATTGTTTGTTCTTTAGCAGTAAATCTTTGCAACTGAGTAACCAGTTCAGCAAGTGGTATGTCGTCTTCATCTGTAGATTGTATCAGTCTCGCTAGTGGAATATCATCGTCGTCCTCCGCTTGTGATGGAGAGAGATCTTTGAAACCTGCATGGCGAAAGCAGTTGGCTATAGTGGTCTGTGTGACCTTTTCCCAAGCTTCCGATATCATTAATCCGGAAGAGGTTCGGATGAGGTGGGAGAAAGTGCGTAGGTATGCCTAAATATTCCTCCAATACTTATCAATAAGATTTAAAATTGTTTGTACTGTTTTGTTTTGCTGAGACAAGAAGCGGTTGGTCGTTATAGCCGATCTGTAGCCGATGAATATCGATAAAGTTTCGTCGTTGTAAGCGATATTTCGCTATATCCGATGTTGTTATATGCGGTTTGTTTACTGAATAGTTTACTAGGGATTCGGACGGGACCATACAATCTGGCTGTAATAACCGATAGGTCGTTGTAAACGATGTCGTTATAAACGGTTTTGACTGTAATTGCATAAATGAGTTGGCTGATAGTTTTTTGGGCTCAGTGCTAATTGTCATGCCACCATTATCCAAAGCTAAAGAGGATGTGACATCGTTTTTGGCTTGGTGCTGCTCGGAGTGAACCAGTTAGTTCTGGAGATAATTGCTATGGGGTAATTAGAAGATTATGATCTAGTTCCCAGAAATTGACGACTGAAAGCCTAGTTCTACCTGGAACTTCACTGGGGAAAGAAGAGTGTATTTTGTTTCGAAATTTTCATTCTACCGGGATGAAATATGTCTGTGAGTATGGAGCTTGTGTGTCTACTACTTTGATTTATCACTGCTTTTCTGAACATCTTAGATGTTATCATCTTATTCATTTGCTAGGGTACTAGGGTTGGTACAGTGAGCATGGTCTGTAACATATATAGAGACGCAAGCGTTAGGTAATAGTAAATTATTTATTAATTGTTTATTTATTTGTTTATGAAAAAAGTAATTTGACATTAAAGTGAAACTATTTTACTTCCGAATTCATAGATTGTTTTTGTTCTTTCTGTTTAGGTCACTGAAATTATTTTCCACAATAAAATCAGCCAGTAACTACATATAACATGCAAAATTTCTCAGGGTGAGTTGCTCCATCTATCTAACTTAACTTTGGTGGTAACCACATGAAATAACATAACAACTGTCAGTTTTGTTTTTTTATTAAAAAATATTAATGGAAGCATTAACTTCTACAATTTGATTTATCTAGTGTTGATTAGTTAAAAACAAATCAAAGCTGCTGTTGTTTTTCAATTGGTTTCAATGTCACATCTCCATAAAGTTCTTCTTTGAATGAGTTTCAAAAATGTATTCCAAATTTCTAAAGTTTTGTAATGTTTTGAAAAAGCTTGAAAACAACACCATGATTTTGTATTTTGAATTTAAAGACTGATAACAAGGCATGGTTTACACCTCTTCTAGAGGCAAGACTATCAAAAAAGTTTACTAAAATGTCCTTGATTGGAATCGAATCCAGACACTTACGTTGTTCAATGTAGGATCTCTATCAATCATGCCAACAAGCCGGTTAATCTGTCAGCCAGTCATTTGATTTTGAAACAACCAATTAGGCACTGATAATATGAGAGCACTGGGGAAAAACTGGGCTGAGCCCAACAGTTGGTGTCGTTGATAAGTTTCACGAAACAAAAATTGGAACGCCAGTAAGGAAGCCTGTGACTGACTGATAACTGTAGTCGCCATTTATCTGATGCAAGCTGAACCACTGTAATTTTTTACGGCCATTCCCAAAGGCTTCTGCCCTAGGCCGTCGCTAGAGTCGGTAAATACTTCAACACGCGGGCTCAGATTTTTAAGAAGGCCCTTGGTTCCGACTGCCGTCTACCGACGTCAGCCGGAACCAAGTGCTTAACGTGCCTTCGCCAGCACGGAGATGCCTGAAAAATACTAGTACATCATTAAATTTCGGTCGGGGTGGATCCATGCCATCTAACTCGCCGTGCGATGCTTTACAACAGCGATCGTTGGCAATCCACGGTTACATCTGAGGCACGGGCGTTAATTAGGTATTTGACATTCTTTGTACAAGATTTCGCATAGCGAATTGAACTCCCATGCAAATAAATTACACTGTCTAGCCATTGCACGTAGACACCTTTAAATTAGTATCTACATCCATTGATATAAACCAAAAAGTGTACTTTTTGTTTATATCAATGATCTACATCGTTTCTCATTACATGCATTACCATGTTGTGAACCTTGTTATACCTTGGTGTAACTATATACTCGGATTTTTAATTGTAGTCAGTGAAATGACATTTTCAGTGTGGCAGGTTTTCAGTCCCAAATAAATAGTGATGTGGTAAATCGAGTTTTTACAATTAAAAGTTAATCGACATTACAGCCTGGCAAAAAAGTCGTAGTGAATGACCACGTCCCACTTCCATATGTCTTTACTGGCAACACACTCTGGTCAGACTTTCGTCTTGAGACATAGAGGTATTTCGGTAAACTGTATTTAGTAAATAGATTTTCAGTTTCAAAATGTTTTGTTTCTGTATTATATTATTTACAGGTAAGAATTTCGTTTATTAACAGCTCATACAGCTGGAAAAGTTTGGGAGGATACAACAGTACAATCTTCCAAACAAGCGTTTTCTAAAGGTTTGACTACAGGCCTAAAGGGCCCAACCGGCAAAGGACGACGCCGTATAATTTCACATACAGGCATGCACTATCATGAAGAGATGAATTCAGAGTGTTTTGAGAAATGGCTTAAAAGCATTTTGCCAAAATTAAAGCCAAATGCGGCGCTGGTATTAGATCGAAAAGTGGAGCGTATCCCCACTTCAAACTGGCGGAAGGCTTATATAGTTCAGTGGTTAGATGAAAAACAAATTAAATATCAACCTACAATGATAAAGGCTCACTTAATCGAAATAGTAAAATTACAAAAATCTAATTACGAACGCTATGATGTGGAAGCGTTGGCCGCTGAATACGGTGTCACAATCCTGTGTCTGCCACCTTATCACTGTGAGCTCAACCCAATAGAGTTAGTTTGGGCTCAAGCAAAGGGGTACGTTGCCAGGAACAATAAAACTTGTAAAATAAAAGAGGTAAAAAAAATATTTGAAGAAGGCCTGAAAGAGGTGACGCCTGATAATTGGAGACAGTGCATACACCATGCCATTAAAGTTGAAGACAAAATGTGTCAACTCGACCACATTATAGACCAATATGTGGATTCCTTCGTTAAAAATGTAACTGCAATGAATCAATAGCAACCGTAACGAATAAAAACGTACATAATTACTTGTATTTTGCTGACTTTCAAGTGTTAATTCCCCTGAACCTCTTTGAACATTTTTTTCCCAGCTATGCACAGTGATTCGTTTTCCCGATCATGGTGGACAAAAAGGGTTATCGAGTTCCTTCCGTAGCACTAGCTTTAACGATAGCTAACATCCTAGCTAACATGGATTAAATAAAAGTTTTGCTGAAATACCTTCAAGTTTTAAAATATAAATATTTTAGTGTCAGAAGTTGGGTAAATAATTACAAAATTAGTTGATTTCTGGTCGTCACTTTAACAACATCTTAACGTCAAATTAAAAGCGAAAGTTAAATTATTAGTTATGAGTCGTGAAGTAGTAGGTATGTAGTATTTTTACTATAAAACACCAAAGCAAATACGTGATTTGTTATTGAGATATGTACAGTCGAACTCCAGAGATACTAGGTTTTTCCTACATTTTTAATGTTTGTTAGACTAGAACTTACATGTACCCTCTTGTACCCAGGCTGCATTTTTTAAATACGGTAGCTACATTAACGTACTTAATAAAAATACTATACTATACTGTGCGTCTTGCAACCGAATTTTTAAGTCCAAGTTCGGTCTTGCTAGTCACATCAGAGCCCATCGCCAGAAAGACCCAACCTGAATGGTTTGCAGGAGTCGCCATCGCCGGACACGGTGTGGACGACATGATGATAATAAAAATAATGATTACAAGCAGCGGACTCAAGCGGAAGGTGGTCATAATATTTTTTTTGCAAAACATAATATTTACCTTGCAAAAAAAGTTTTTTTTGAAGAATGGATAAAACGAACGTTTATTAAAGATTTTACTTTCAAAATTTGATTTGAATCATGCTAGTGAAGAGTCCATTAGGTATTTGAAGATGGTGATATCTAAGAATTCAAGCAAATTAAATGAAAAAGTTGCCATACGTGTTCCCGTGTACTAATTGTTATGTTTTTTGATTGAGGTGCCCTAAGGTGGAAATAATACTTTGTAAATGTCTAAATGAAGACCAGTGTCCTTCTCCAAGTATTTTAAGTCGAGGTTTGCTTAAAAGAAAGTCTTCTTCGTCGTCAATTCCCAAGAAAAACCCGCACTAGAGTCACTGTCGTTGGACAAGGAAACGCAGGTTTCGGAGCAAGACAAGATTCTCTGATTTATGCAAGAGATCAGTGGGACCTCACTGATGTACGTACAAGTACCAATACATTGAGTAAGGTTGAATTCGGTGGCGTAGCTACCAGGGACCCAAGAAATCAGGATTTTGCGAAACTGGTCTCATTCGAATTGGATAGTGCGTAGGTACCATGACGCACTCCAAATTATTGGATTTTACAAGGAAAGTACGAGGTGAAGAATCCTTAGCAAATATCAGCATACCTAGTTTTGAGGAATCAGATTAATGTGTACTCACCTTGTTACTTGGTTGGTTATACCTATGAATTACATTTTATTTTGTTCAATCTCTGTTATTATTTTATGAACTCGTCATAGTTTTGTAGCAGTTACACACTTAGCTATAGGAAAAATAGCTAAAAGTTAGTGATTTATGCTTAAAAATCAACAAAGAATGGTTATTGAAAAACCCACTATAAGCTGGCCTCAATTACCATAGTACAAGTAGGTAAGAAGAGTTTAAGTTATGTTGGTTTTTGTTTTTGAAGTAGTTATTACATATATTGTTATTTTTCTTATTCATTACAATAATCCACATAAAGACGCAACATATAAACTTAATTTTAGGGTCTAAATAATTTTGTCCACCATGCTTGTATGGGACGAATCACTGTGCTATGGTTATAATTTTTTAGTGAGAAGTTTTAATATGGAGGTAGGGCCCATATTTCTTAAATCGTATTATTTAATTCGTTTTGTACCTATTAAATATTTACAATTATTTAAAAAAGGCTATACCTCATAAAATAAATCATGACTAAATGTCTAAGTCTAGTGATTGCCGAACGTCACTATTGTAGCGGGTCACCCTTTTTTGTATCAGTCACTGTTGAAGTTGTCATTTCGCTGACTACAATTATTAATCGTACTATAGTATGTATAAGATTTTCCTAACTCTTGTCTAGAGTCACTCCGTGTATAACTATAATTCATTATAGAAAAGCGAGAACATAAAGTAAATTCAATAAAGTCGTAAACTAAGATAGCTCGTGAGTTATGCGGGGTATGCGACGTAGTAAATCTACACTCGTATTCTGCGTATTAAATAACACTGTCTGCAGTTAAATGAAATCACATACTTGGATACAATTTTGAGGGTTTCCTTGGCAATTAGCATATAGCATTTTGTTCTATAGCTACTTTACATAGAATTTCGAACTAAAATCAGCTCGGCAATAACAGAATTTAAGTTTCGAAAACATATTTCGGTGACAATTGCAAGTGCCGTGTCCATCCATGAGCGTAGGATATTTCTCGTAACGTTTAATTTTGATAAACAAACAGCTAGGAAGTAAATAAAGTCAGTTATTATACCATCACATATCCTCGCCTTTGGCAATGACCGTCCTGGACAAGGCTACGTAACCTTCGTGGAGGACTGACCCTCAAGGTTTCCTTCGACGTTCATGTAATATTCTTCAAATTGGACTCTATATCATTGGCTTTAAAACTATTGTTATATTATCTCTCATTTACAAGTGTAGGATAGGGTAGTATAGGGGTTTAATTATTAAAACCCAATCGATGGTGGCGAGGGTGTGCCATTGACATCGGTCGAATATCTAAGTACCAACTTGGGTATTACCTATGTGTCAATGCTAATATCAAATTATGCAGTTGAATCAGTTTCACATTACTAGAAGACAGTTATACTTTTACTGGTCACATTATGATAAATATTTTTTATAACTTAAAGGAATTAGGTAGCTGGGATAGCTTCTACTAAAATAACGCGAATGTGTGTGTACTGAAAAGGTCAAAGACTGGTAAATTCCTCAATATATGTAGAATAATCTATTAGATAGAGCACAAATGTCCCTTCTCTTTTTGGCTTGTTATGACCGGCAATCGAACTGCCACCTTCGGCGCCAAAAGTGCTATTTTTTCATTGTACCAAAAAGTTTGCCGCTAAAATGTATTTACCTACCTCTTCGATCATAATTGATTGATGATCTGCCTACAATTTTCTTTTAGCTGCTGATTATTATGATTATATTTGACTAACTTAAATCTTATCCAATTTTGAAAAAAGTTTAAATGAATATGAACAACGGATTATTGCGATATAATTAATACCGAAGCACATTGTCCTAGTAATTTTCAAGGTAGAGTTGTTTGTCGCATATCCTATCTAGGTCTCAGTTATCATTCGATATCATTTGATATTCTTAATCTACATTTATTACTTTGCAAGTGCAGCGCTTATGTAGGGTTTTAATTAGATAGTCTTGGATAACTGTCGATCGCCTGTTTCGATTACTAACTAGTCTAATTGAAGTGTTGTAGATAGACGATCCTAACTTTTTGTCACTACTCGACACACAGGATAGCACTGAAGCTATTTAGATCGATTGAAAGATAGTTATTGGAACGTAGAATGTATTAAACGAATACACATAAGGTTAATTGCTCTATTTCACTCGAAGAAATTTCTAAAGTGTATTGGAAACATAGTTGTATGTTACATCGGTTAGTTCTCTTTGACTAGGAAACTCCTACACTTTAACGTGGTCCTCATGAAACAAAAATGGCTTGATGAATACCTACGTAAGAAAGTGTTAACAACTCGAATAGAAGGAGCGTCGTGGCCAAGTAGTTAAACATTCTGGGTTGGTGTGATCCCGTGTTCGTATCTGACTGAAACACACACTTTGTTTTAATTATTCAACTTTTCTTCTGATGGAAGACGCCGATAAAAAACCTCAAACGATACGATGCTGATAATGACGGCATAATTTGCGCCCCTTACCACATTAGCTATGCGATGTGTAGGTTTCTGAATGTTCTTTCACCATAATGGTTTTCAGTGTTCTTCTATTCGTCTGAGATATAGCCGTGGGCCGTATTCGAATCAATTTGCAGTAATCCTAGTCATATCACGTTATGAGCGCATCTCAAATCGAAGTGGGCAGCATTCGGCATTGTGCAAGTAAACGCCGCAGCTGGGCACTGCGCCAATGTGCATCTTACATCATCAACGCACTCTCGGGCAGGAATTTCCTATCAATCTCTGCCTTGCATTTTTTACAATCGATACAAAACTGCCTTTAAAGCGCCGCTGTTAGCAAATTTTTGAACATTTATTTACGGTCAACAGCATAGACTACCCAGTTCTGGTCATTCTCTGCAGATCCATTGAATAGAAATGATGTTTGGCAAGAGTCAATTGTCAATATAATGTAGAGTCGTTGAAAATAATTATGTCATTTTGATTCATTTTCGCAAATCCGTCTGGCGAGAAAATTGCAGATTTCTACTTAAATTTTTGAATGACAAACTTATTTGATGATTACCAATAAGTTGAAGACATTTAGTTGTTGATAATCAATTCATTTATCATAAAACTAAGTAGATGGGATTAGCAATATTCTCAGAAAATGTCTTGACTCTTCAAAAACGATTACTTCTTGTAAACGATTTTCTAATGCATAATCAAGTGTAGGTATAGATCGGTGTTGTTACATTAGTTGTATGCAATATTGACACGTGCATCACGGCGCCAGTACAGCGGGCGCGTTAAGCGTAACATAGAAGCTGGAAAATGACCTCTAATGCAATTCTGTAAGGTGATACGAACGATCACATTTGATACAGTTCACCTGGCGTCTTTGTACCTGTTCAATAATGCGCTTCTGGTCTCGCACTATCTTGTACGAGTTCATATTTTAGCGATAGGAAGGATCCTATGGGCAGGAGCCCATAGCCATTCAGTGCTATTGCGCCGCAGGCCGTAGGTTGGATTCCCGTCCAGGATAAACGTTCGTGTAGTTGCTAATTAATTGTAATATCTATTTAAGTATGTAGTAGTGTTTAGAAATATCTTGTCTTTTTTAACACAGTTCTGAGACCAAAATATATATTTGAGTATGTAGTGGTGTTTAGAAATATCTTGTGTTTTTTTAACACAGTTCTGAGACCAATAGTTCCCACAAGCCCAAGTTTGGGATATAGGTACTCTGTTATTATGCGTCAGTTCATCTTGGTGTAAACTGTTTTAGATATTTATAATAGATTCAGATTTAGTTAATGTCACCAGTTCGTAGAGTTATAAAGTTCTAAAGAGATAAACTGAGCCTTTGTTACTATGAACTCGCACACTACACGCTGACTGTACCTAATTAACCAATACCATTGAACGCATTGCACGTATTTACTGTGCCAACTGTGGGGACCCACCCGCGACCACGACCAGCTACCAAATCGGTGGTTATACTTTCCTTTCAATAAAAAAGATTGTCAAAGAATTCCCAAGAACCGATACTATCTTCAGCAACATTCTGTGAATGGACAAAAACATTGTACCTACATGTATTGTGATTGATGGTTAGTAGGAAATTCCCCAAATACAAAATTAATTAATGTAACGGTGATTAGTTTGCGATAAATACCGATAATTATCTATTTTATCTTTTTTACACTTTCTGTATGGACGCCTAGTGTTGGCCATATTTAAATTCTAATTGGTTTGTTTGCGATACATTAGTAATGAGTGCATTGTTGTTATGACAGCACGTTGAGATAGCTTTTAGTTCTGATTGTGTTTCGGGTCCGAGATGGACGGACGTCGGGTTTAGAATAATGCTATAAAATTTATATTGTTTCGTTATTATCAGCTAGTGATTAGGATAATAAATTATCAAATCTCCAGCACCTCGGCTCGGCGGCCCTTATCATTGCTAGTCTCTTTGCCAGCTGAAGTGGATGTAGTGTAATTTTGCTGTGATATATTGTGTTTGACGAACATTATTAGGTCTTATTGAAAAATACAATGAAGGTGAGTGGTTTTTTTTTCTAAAAGTATTATGAAACGGTACCGTAAAATAACAGATGATAAAATAAGTGAAGCTTTAATTAATTTTTAAATTTCTTTAATCATTAGATAAGAAACTGCTTACTAATATTCTCAAAATCAAAAACATGTTGGTTTGTATGAAGGTGTTTCTTAAAAATTTACCATTTATGTATCAAACAAGCACACGGTGTTTAATGATGTTCTCTTTTGTGCTATTTTTATCGAGTATCGCATAAAAATGAGTTCAATCTAGTTTCATTTTAATCATGTCAGCTGTCCATTCGACGAGTTTGTTTTTGGTGCTTGACAAGAAATGGATGTAGGATGACAAAAGGAGGAGGATTAAAGTTCAGGGTGTTGCTCAAGTGGACTTTACCCCCAATTTCCTAACGTCCCGCTCAGAGATAAAAACTTTTAAACATTTCGCTGTATGTCAGTAAAAGAGGCAGGCATGAGTTAGGGAGGGCTACTTAACTTAGAGCAACCTTTATTTGTTGGCATTATTATAATACAATTTTAATTGACAAGCCGAAGTAATTTTAAGTATTGAACTTACCTTTTTTATGTGTCGTATTTTCTAGTTCTCTTCTTTTGCTGTTTCCAAAATTACTTTCCGACCGTGTTTTAGAACATAAATTAATATTTGCGATGGTATTTCATGGTCCTTTTAAGTCCTCCGCAAAACTCATGTTACAGAATCCAGCACTGGAATCTGTTTCTAAATATATTATTAATTTATTCAAGCATTATCTGTTTGCGCAAAAATATATACTTTTCAACTAACTTGTTCACCGGCATTTAAAAATCTTTGGAAAATTGAGGGATTTCCTCAAATATGATAGCCGTATGTAAATGTAGTTTTAACTCTTTCAGCAACAAATTAAAGCATTTGCGTTCAGAAACTATCATTTTGGTGAAGCACTCGCTTCGTGGAACCGATGAAGTATTTTCATGTTAAAGTCATAGTGTGGTAATAGATCTTTCCACAAAGCATCCGGCTTAGCACAAATAATGTATTGTTAAATAATACGTTCATTGTGTATTATACATCTTTTGAACTATCATCTTGTCTTGAAACTGGTGTACGCTGATCAGTAAAGGACTAGCTTGATTGGTACGTCCGTTCTGAGTAGAGACGTTTAACTTTCTTTGTTAATTCCTCTATACATAACAGTCTATGTTATTAGACGTATGGTGATAGGATTATAAATAAACACGGGTCAGTGAAGGGGTTAAGTAATTTATTAGAGCATGTTTTCATTTCATACTTTGTGTCTAATTGATTACTATCAGAAGATAGGTCAAACGATACGTGCATTGTCAATTGCGTTAAAAGTCAATATCTCTAGATATCTATACACGTGGCCATTTGAGCAGAGCTAGGACTATCGGAGACCGATACACCTACTTTTTATTTAATACACACCTAAATAAATCGCCCAGACACAGAACAAACGCAATGCTAGTTTGGGGATGGTGATCGAACCCACGATTTGCGGTGTAGTAGCAGGCAGGTTACTACGAAAGGACCACAAAGCAGGCAATATTTTGGTCAAAGTCGGATACTAATCACCACCTCATAGTTGCGGTGAGGCCTGTGCCTAGCAGTGGGACGTATATAGGCCGTTTATGGATACTAATCTGGTGATCCCACTGGTGCGTTAAAACCACTAAAATGGTAATAACTTGGGACATAGCGTAGCCGCTGAAGGCACAAATATGTTATCTTCCGTTGTCGCTTATAGGGATAATCTATTATGGTAATCCAGAAAAGAAAACGAAACTAGATCTGCTATGAAGCTTAAAGTGCTTTGTTAGTACACAGCCAGTAGGTTGGAAGGAAATGGCATGCGACAAGCGTGCGGCACTAATCAATTAAAGGCAATCGGCATCACGTGTGCACGCGTCGGCCTCACGACCACGTTGCTTCACACATTGACGTCCTGGCGGTGATAATAGGGTTCTATATCATCAAACTGCTCCAAGCTGTCAGGTGCTATTTGAATAAACTCATGCATAAACACTTCATACTTTGACCACGTTGCTCAACACATTGACGTCTTGGCGATGATGGTTTTCTATGGCATCAAACTGCTCGAAGATGTCAAGTTTGATTTGAATTAACCCATGCATGATGCTTTTAATTATTAGATCGAGTATGCTTTGAAAGAAGCATCACAGCAACATGTGCTTCAGTTGCCTAGTGGGACCGCCTAAATTGTACAAGCTAAGTTGCCAGTGTCTGAACGAATACCTCTGAAGATTGTTTGTACATAAAAGTATATTTATTTGTCTCATGTGTGTCACACACAGTCTGTGAGTTAGAGTATCATAAACGTTAGAGTTAGAGTTAGAGTATGGCTCCTACTATTTCATAGTTGAGGGGTGACCCGTGCCCACTAGTAGAATCTTCAAAGGCTGTTGTTTTTTGTTTGCGTGTCATATTTCTTTCTGTTACTGTGCTAGGTTGATAGTCCTTACGATTTCTGAAAGAGTGTATTGTACTGCAAAGTCTGTACAACTCGTTTCATATGCAGGAGAAGAGACAAAGGCATAAGACGCTAGGAAAACTTGCAACTCATCAATATTTTCTTCGCCATCTCTTCAAGGTGCATTGTTATTTTCATTGTACACGTTTGCAGACGTTGATTCAACAAAGACTCTTTTAAAGCTGTAAATAAATCCCAAGGTTCACTGACTTTTTTATCCTTTGTGTTTTCTTAAGATTCACGTTGCGCTTTCCTCGAAACTAAATATTTTTGGGTGTAAAAACATTCAGGTAGATTATTACGTACGTAAAACCTTTTTACATTTGTTAACATTTTTAACACAAAGAATTTTCATTCTCAATAAATGTCATTTAATTAAAACCAAGAAATACATCGTGTAATTTCAAACAGGCAATAAAATTCAAACATCGTCTAATCCAAGGGCTTCCTTGTTCTGGTGAATTTTCCGCCTTCTTTGGAATGAGGGGAGGTCACTTGTCTTGCTGTCTACATTCTTGTCGTATTGAATGTTAAATTATACGATGTGTGATATGCTTACTGGATCAATCATGTCATATTTGTAATTTTCAATATTTTTCTGATTAATCGTGTTATTCCGGTAGCAAGCAAGACCCCGAGAAGAGTTTTTACTACACAATCAATTTTAAAATAAATTATGCGGAATTCAAAGAAAAAGGTTTCAAAGTGAAGAAAGGTACATCTCCATTATATCTTAGTGTACTTAAATCAGCCTAATACTTGAGTGACTGTGCAGGGTTTACCTGAGAGTACCTGGCAAGCCTGATTAGGAAGTATTATTGTAACCACTTTTGTTGTTAGCGATCAAAAAGGAAGTTTTTTTGGTTGTGGTACGTGCTAATAAAATAAATCACTCAGCCAGACTTGCTTGCGATGTAAACACGAGCAAGGTCGCTACCCGGTCTCCATCGCAAACAACGTGCGTTACCACCACAGCGACCCACGGCGATACCACAACTCGTCGTGTTGAGTCTTGAGGCCAGTGTGGTGAATTCAAAACTAATCTGGATTCCTTGCTTTTACTACGGACGTGTGAACTTACGGCCGTTGGAGTCAGCAAGTAATTGAGACTAACTGAAGACAAACGCAGCTTGAGACGCCTATTCAAAGTAACGAGTGAGGTGGTTTTGTTTTAGTGGACGTGCTTTTTTCAGCTAGTTAGTGTATTTGAATTAAGTAGAGTGGTGTGTGAAGTCTTGATGCGATGATCGTCTCCGTAATAGCTGATGATGATTTACGTTCATGACATGTCTTTTCGTGAGGATATAGTGCCTCTGAGAATTGCTTAGATTTTTAACGCTTTGCTAAGCTTTTGTGTGTCTATAAGTAAATATCTGAGTAATGTACATCTATTTACTCGTAGATCGTTTATCTCAAGTACTTAACATACTTTTTCTCACGTTCAGTGATTAGAAGCTAGCAGCGTATGTTAATTATTACCTACTACTAATCGGTTTCACATTTCTTGATAGAGTCGCTTATTGTCACATTAATAGGCTATACTCGGGTTAATTCGTTGCTATGTCATTATTTTTATGTTATACAGATAAGATCTATTGTTAGGATTACTGCAATTATCATTAAGAAATCACATATACCTGAATGGTAAATATTTTCATGTAGTAGATATATTTGGTCAATTACTATTACCGCCATAATAAACGGTGTGTACTTATAACTGTTTATAAGAATAAATGAGTTTGTATAAGGATCAAGTGCCAATGATTTATTTCAGGCAGTTAAAAATGAAACAAACTTAATTTTATTATTCATATCTACACGGAATCATAGTATATTGACTTGGCATGGTAACTAACGTTTTATTAGTAAATCCGTAAGAGTACTCAAAATATTAATGAAAAACGATCACCCACACTCAGCACAAACATACTACATTCAGTAGTTGTTTTCGTAGCATAACAAAACAATACCTAATAATACGATAAACACTTCCTTGCATATACAATTATTTCCTCTCCTGTTGAATCATCGTCATCGTTTTATTAAAATGGTTACTAAGGCGGCATGATGTGTACATACCACGGATATGGTGCAGTGACAAAGTTTATTGTTGTTTAATAAAAAACACTTGTTTTGTGCATGCTTGGTGTCAGTAATACAATAACATGATTCAAGAATTTTGTCGATAGAAAAAGAATAACTCTTTGATAATTTTATTTGGTCCTTAAGGTCTAACTCGATAACATAACATCATATCATCGCGTCGTCGTAGCGCTTTCCGTAGACTGCCCGCTATATTCCGTAAGATAAAGAATAAAACTATTATTAGGTGTTAGACTTTTAAAAATTGGCATCGTTTGTTTGAATAAGGCCTGTTTAACTATAACTTAGTTCATTGTTTGAACTCCTAGTACTTACAGCTGTTAACTGCTCGTGTACTGTGTATTGGTAATAACTGCATGTACTTCGGGCCCCTAGATAACGCTTGTTTGATACTGTTCTAATTGACATGCCGCAGCGCACAAAGAACTGTCATGAAGGCATGATGATAATGAAATGCATCCACGTCGCAAACAAAGCGGCCATTAGTTTGTCTGAAGGTAATGGTGTTGTTTATTACAATAAATTGTGTAAAATTATTGATACTACATTTACTTCGTATTGCCAAGGTTGCACATATCGTTGAGGTTGTTTATGGAGGCAAAATTATGGACTGTGATTAAATACTAAGTAGTTATAGTCTAGCCATAATTTTTGTTATAATACCGAAGTATAAAAAGTAACTATTAAATTATACCTTGATGTGTGGCTAATAGTTGCGTGTAATTTGTGCTGAAGATACCTACTTCAGGTTTTTAGGTTTCTATACGCAGATGTTGCTGATAACAAATCATTGTAGAGATCGTCTAAGCTGAAATGACGCGCCCCTCCACCGTATCTGCGCAAACAAGAGTGCTTGCTTGTAGGCGTAGATTCAGTGGAGGGGCGCATCATCTTTTTAGCTAAGACCATCTCTAGGTATTTTTTACTCCAATTGAATTTTCAATTGCGTTAGTAGGAAAAGAGAAGGAAAAAACCTTTTTCCTAGCCGGATAAAGTTATCATTCGTACTATAGTCCGGTCAAATTAGACCAAAAAATAAGAGTGAAGTTACATTAATTCCCACCAAGCTGAAAATCGGTAAGATTGTTTGAAATATCATTAAAAACAAAATTTGAAAGTTCCCCATCTTTCCCCTGTAAGGAAAAAAATTTATTCAAGGTCAAAGGTAAAAAAATTAGTTTTTCGCGATTTTCAGCAAAACGGTAAGTTTTATCATAAAAATATCTCAGACAAAAATTGTAGATCATAAAATTATCTACAAAAAATTACTTCATACTTTTTTTCTACAAGCCACCGTTTTTGAGATATAACGATTCAAAAAGCTGTAAAAGTTGCGCTAAGTACACTACCTCCCCCTCATGGGTTCTCGCCTCGGCGTGGCGAGGGGGCCTAGTACCGGTGGTAGGGGCACCACCGGGAAGCGAAGAGAACCCAGGCGTGGCAGCGTGGTGGACTGGACACCCACCCGCTGCGGCCCGTAAGGGCGGCGTGGGGCTGCGGGGCCAGTGGGGCCTGCAGGCGCCTTGAGGCGCGTGGTTGGGGCCGCGGCGCACAACCGGTTGGTGGGGGCCAGTGATCCGAGGCTGATCCCCCCTGTGCGTCGCGGCCCAGCGAGGCCGTATCGTCGGTTACGGCAGCGGAGCCGCCCTTTGGGTGGCTCGTAGTTGCGGGGCCAGTAGGGTCGCTGCGGCCCGTAAGGGCGACGCGGGGATGCGGGGCCAGTGGTGCCTGCAGGCGCCTGGAGGCGCGTGGTTGGGGCCGCGGCGCACAACCGGTTGGTGGGGGCCAGTGATCCGAGGCTGATCCCCCCTGTGCGTCGCGGCCCAGCGGGGCCGTACCGTCGGTTGCGGCAGCGGAGCCGCCCTTTGGGTGGCTCGTGGTTGCGGGCCCAGTAGGGCCTGCGTACGGTGGCCAGCTAGCGCGTGGTACGGGGGTGCCGCCGCCAGCATTGCACGGGTTTCACCGCTGCCTGGTAGGGACGGCTTGACATCCTCGGCTGTCCCTTCTGGCCTCCCCTCACGAAGGGGGGGTCGCTTCCGGCCCGCCGTGCAGGCGGGCTCCGTCCGGGGGAACGCGTAACAGGCAGGCGCTATTCACCGTGTTCCCCCACTAAAGGACGATTAGAGGGAGTAGTAGGGGTTTTAGTCGGTAGGGCCACTGGTATACCACCTTTCCAGTGGTGAGTCCGACATAACCCGTCCGTCCCCCGGTGGACGGGTATGCGTAAGGCATTTCCCCTACTTAAAAAAAAAAAAAAAAAAAAAAAAAGTACACTACCTCATAGGTGGCGTGGAAACGTGTGCATATTATGACGATTACAACTTTTACAACTTTTTGAATCGTTATATCTCAAAAACGGTGGCTCGTAGAAAAAAAAGTATTAATTATTTTTTTGTAGATAATTTTATGATCTACAATTTTGGTCTGAGATATTTTTATGATAAAACTTACCGTTTTGCTGAAAATCGCGAAAAACTCATTTTTTTTACCTTTGACCTTGAATATTTTTTTTTCCTTACAGGGGAAAGATGGGGAACTTTCAAATTTTGTTTTTAATGATATTTCAAACAATCTTACCGATTTTCAGCTTGGTGGGAATTTAGGTAACTTTGAATGTCTAATTTGACCGGATTACTAGTAGAAATGTTACTTTGCAAACGTAATGCACCGGAATAAGCTGGGGCTACCTCTGATTGGCCAGTGGCCACGTATTTTCATCAGATAGTACACCCGGAAAACCCATTTAAGTATGAATAAGTGAAGGAGGGAAGAATGCCAGAGAGTCTACTCACATCATGCCGTCAGCAGCTGGCATAGTCGAAGATGATTCGTCTTAGCGTGCAAGTATGCATTTCTTCATTAATCATTCGAACCACGTGCTAAGCTAGACCTTGTAAGCAATAATCCAACCATATCTCATGTGGTATATAAACATGAACGACTTTGACAGTGACCATGAAGTTAATTGAGTACTTATATACTCGGATTTTTAATTGTAGTCAGTGAAATGACATTTTCAGTGTGGCAGGTTTTCAGTCCCAAATAAATAGTGATGTGGTAAATCGAGTTTTTACAATTAAAAGTTAGTCGACATTACAGCCTGGCAAAAAAGTCGTAGTGAATGACCACGTCCCACTTCCATATGTCATTACTGGCAACACACACTGGTCAGACTTTCGTTTTGAGACATAGAGGTATTTCGGTAAACTGTATTTAGTAAATAGATTTTCAGTTTCAAAATGTTTTGTTTCTGTATTATATTATTTACAGGTAAGAATTTCGTTTATTAACAGGTCATACAACTGGAAAAGTTTGGGAGGATACAACAGTAGAATCTTCCATACAAGTGTTTTCTAAAGGTTTGACTACAGGCCTAAAGGGCCCAACCGGCAAAGGACGACGCCTTATAATTTCATATACAATAGGCAGTGATGAAGGTTTTGTAGATTCCGGTTTACTTATTTTTGAATCAAATAATAATAGTATGGACTATCATGAAGAGATGAATTCAGAATCGGAGTCGGAATCAATAGCAACCGTAACGAATAAAAACGTATATAATAGGCATGACGACAGTATCAAATAATCAACGATTTGAATATCTTAGGGGAAAATACATATTATAAGGATTTAAAAGACACATTTAGTTTTATTTTAAAATCTGAGATTAATCATATTTTCGATAAAGTAAAAAGATAAAAAACTGCAATTCGCCATTTTGACTCAAACGTCAATCACGCACTATGACGTCACTCTTATGGAAATCAACAAATGTCACTGTCGTATTTCATACAAGTGAGTTTGACAGACACGTGATGTTTACATAAGAGTTACGTCGCACGGACGCCATGACACCTGCGAGCTTTTTCGAGCGCAGTTGATAAAATACTAGAAGAATGTCCTCAAACTTTGTTAAACTGACCTTTGAAACCGAAATAAAGCTTTTTTAGTATACAATACATGTGTACCTTTATCACGAAAGAAGATTTCAAAATTGTTCGTCATGCCTATTACTTGTATTTTGCTGACTTTCAAGTGTTAATTCCCCTGAACCTCTTTGAACATTTTTTTTCCAGCTATGGTTATAATTTTTTAGTGAGAAGTTTTAATATGGAGGTAGGGCCCATATTTCTTAAATCGTAATTATTTAATTCGTTTTGTACACTATTAAATATTTACAATTATTTAAAAAAGGCTTTGATACCTCATAAAATAAATCATGACTAAATGTCTTAGTCTAGTGATTGCCGAACGTCACTATTGTAGCGGGTCACCCTTTTTTGTATCAGTCACTGTTGAAGTTGTCATTTCGCTGACTACAATTATTAATCGTACTATAGTAAGTATGTACCAAAATAGATTTTGTAACGGATTACGTTTTTTATGCCGGAAATTTACCTTTGTGTATACAGCATGCTCTATTTTGATCTTCTGGATAAACATGTAATGAAGTTCATATTAATCGCAGATAGGTACAGGGGACATTCGGATTTGGTAGAGAGAAAATTGATAATATTAGTGAGCGGTCTTTAATGTTTTTTATTCGAGGAAACTAAATAGAAGTTCCCGAATTATGTATATTTGATGGTAATACGAAACATAGGTTCCTATGTACAAGTGAAGTTTCCCATAGATTAGTTTAAATGGGTACGTTTGGCTATAAAATGATTAAAATAAATTAGGCAAAGCAAATGCAAATGTTAAAAGTTTATTTTCATGCATCCTTAAGAAAGCTATGGTATCCGATCCATTACGAACTTCTATAAAAAATCTTATAATCCTATGCCTAAAATATTGGGCCTGTAACTTTCTGAAGTGGATTTTTTTATTAGAAACATCAAGGGCGTTAACGATAGCGCCTATAAAGTCAAAAGAGCGGACGAGATGAACAATGACGCAATCCTTTTAAATTTATGGCATATTAATTTAATGATGGCGTAAAATAATGCCCTTGTTGCCGTTTTGATGACACCTAGCCGTTTTGCCTAAACGCTGAATGTTTACGAGATCTCATGCATAGTTTGTACTAAAAATAATGGACGAAGTTTATTTACCATGAAGAACTGTGAACAGCATTTTGTTACATTGTCACGCCGTTGCTAATAGTATTATGCAGATTTTTATTCATTACTTAATGTATATTTTTTTTATCGTAGGCCAGTGCCCAGATTCACACATCGAATGATAGTATTTAAATCCATGATAGATAAACTGAATGAAGTCAAAAACGCTGGTTATTGGTGCCACACTGTCACAGCAGTGTGGTGAAACTGATGGATTATCACCTTCACCGTTACTTTGAAAATCTATTTAAATAAACAGCAGTTAATATCAGTAGTATTAATAAGATAATCAGTTCATGTCATAAAAATACCATGATAGCGTGATCTACAGCATCCATCACAGGCATGTGCATTCACTTATTTACCCATCTAATGGTGGAGATTAAATGCAAATCTAACGTATCCTATCGTAATTTACTCCACTGAGCACGTGTGTGCGTGGGTACTATTCATCGATCTATGAATACTGTATGGATGAACTAGAACATTCATGCCTTATTCGTACAACACTGGCCACCCAGTTCCGGTTTTTTAATAAAAACTACACTTTCCCTGCTGATCTAATTTTACCAGATTCCTTAAAGGAGCTTCTGAAAATGAACCCTGTATTCAAATAATTTAAATATTTTCTTGACCGCCTCCAGTATATTACATGACATCAGCATTTTATCTGTAATGTTTTTTTGGAACTACCTTCCAAAAATTAAGCCAATTGGCGGAAATAAGGACGTCCAAATTAAAATTCATCAGTAAACTAAATATCCGGTGACATAATACAAGTCAATGTCCATCCAATTCGTGTGTACCACGTTATGAAATGTTGAATTCTCTTCCCGATGCCAACATGACCAAATGTCTTTTTCCGGTTTTCAGATCTTTAGTAAAGATACTGCATGGAAAATGCTAAAAGAATAATAAAACATTGAATTCTCTTGTTCCAGACTGAAAGTGAAACGTCATGCGAAGAAGCAGCACGTCTGACGGCAGAAGGCGCAGGCGCCGACGCCGACGATGACGAGGGCTACGACTACAGCGCGCTCCCGCCGCCGCCCGACGGAGGCTACGGCTGGGTCGTGGTCTTCGCCTCCTTCATGTGCAACCTGGTGGTGGACGGCATCGCGTACACCTTCGGCATATTCTTGCCAGAGCTGGTGACGTACTTCGGAGAGGGCAAAGGCACAGTGGCGTGGGTGGGCAGTTTGCTGTCGGGTGTTTATCTTGCTGCGGGTAAGTTGTAATAGAGCCTATAAAGCCAATTTTGTCATGCGAAGAAGCAGCACGTCTGACGGCCGAAGGCGCAGGCGCCGACGCCGACGATGACGAGGGCTACGACTACAGCGCGCTCCCGCCGCCGCCCGACGGCGGCTACGGCTGGGTCGTGGTCTTCGCCTCCTTCATGTGCAACCTGGTGGTGGACGGCATCGCGTACACCTTCGGCATATTCCTGCCCGAGCTGGTGACGTACTTCGGAGAGGGCAAAGGCACAGTCGCGTGGGTTGGCAGTTTGCTGTCAGGCGTTTATCTTGCTGCGGGTAAGTTGTAGTAGAGACTATAAAGCCTGTTGTGTCCTGGTCCTCACCTGTTTCATGATTTGGGTACTTACTTACCAAAGCTCGCATGAAAATAAAATGAGTGTTTTTTTTTTCCAATTTGCTCAATTTGGCTTATTTTGCTGTATCTATTTTGTAATTGAACCAAGTTGAACCAATAGTCATTTAAATAAATCTACATGATAAGCTTTTTAGTAAATTACAAAAATATATATAAAGTCTCATTCATAAGTTTCATAACTTATATCAATATCCGAAAACCAGAAAAAGACATTCCCGCCTGATGCCAAGTAGACCGAATGTCTTTTTATGGTTTTGGATCTTTAGTAAAGAAACTGCATGGAAAATGCTAAAAAATAATAATAACTTGTATCAAAATGTCTTTGCATGAGTACTATTTGTTTTTCGTTCACCTATTCTTACTGTGTGTCTGGTCATAGATTAGAGTGCAAGCCGTTGTACCATTCCCTTTTCGGCGCGTCGCTAATCGAATGCGACGTGACAATTTCCTATCAAATCGGGTCACGTTGCATCCACTAGCATGAGGCCGTTCTCCAATTATGTTCTCGACATGTGTTCGTAAATCTAAACCCACATGTTCTTGATATCTAGTGTAATGAAGATTTCATTTGATGCATCGTACAAATTGTAGTCATCAATCAATCAACATATCAGTGTTTCAGAGATTATCTTCCATTTTTTTCTTCTCTTGTAAAACTGATACTATCAGGAGCTTTGATTTAAATAATGGTGATTTATCATTGTCATTGATTATTGCGGTTCCCAAGGAGTAAAGAGTTTAAGAATAACAATTTCTTTATAATTTGCAAATGAAGAAATTGTTATCCTTGCGGCTATATTTCATTTGTTGGAATTTTCTTCATCTATAAGCAGAGATTAATTTGATAACGAAAGCAAACTCGCTTCTCAAATGCTACCATTCGTGCAGATACTCTTTATAAGCGGTATAACAAAAGGTCCGTCGGATATATTTTAATCTAATCTCCTCGCGAGTTTAAATATGTATACATGTGTACTTAAGACGATAAGATTGGATGTATTGCTAGGCGTAAAAAGATAATATTGTTGATAATCCGCTCTTAACCCATTCAGGGGCACTTGGTAACGGTCCACTATTGGCGTGAATACTCATCACTACAACGATTGTCCCTGCACTCGACATTTATCTGTTTAAAATTCTAATTGACCTGATTAAAAGTATCGATTGCCATTGCTTATTTTTATCGATGGACTATTCGCTTATCGCCATATTTATCAAGAGAATAATATGATGTGATGCAATTGCAAATCGTTGCACTCGTCTATTGTCAGATTGTATAGAATAGCGAAAGCATTTCTTATCAGTCTGCGAAGACTCGACACAATGACCTTACGTTTTGCAGTTTGATCTGTGCAACTAAGTGCATATAAATGTTCAACTTTGTTTTTCTAGACTCAAAATAAAAAATTGTATCTTTGTGTCATAAATATGTGGCTAATACTTTCCTTGAACTGGGCGCTTAGTTGCTGGCCGCACAGTACCGACCTGCTATTAAACTTACCTACCTATTTATTCCTTGAACTGGATAACGAGTATTTAAATGATGCATCGTGTATAATCGCCGTCCAAAGTCGACCACAACACTACACACGGTTGATGTTACACTGCGGGAATAGTGTTTTAGTTTAAGGTTCTTAGATGGATTTAGGTATCAGATCATAATATTGAAAAGAGATTGGAATGTTCTATGCTAAGAACGAACAATTTCGCAGTGCCAGATATGGCGCTTGTTTGATTTAGTTATTGTTTTTCAGATCTCTGTAAACTTACAAATTTAAGATTGAAAAAACTTAAATTTAGAACCATTTGCCACTACTTGCTATAAAGAAGAAATATTCGACTTCCATTTCTAAGTACGAGTAGACTAGTTAAGAATTCAATCTCAATACTAACTAACCTGATCAAAATCTCTATTTTTTCTTCTGTAAATGTAATGTTCTAGTTTCAATTATTTTGTCCATTTCTTTTTTTTTATTATGCTCTTTTTATATAATGTTTTTTTTTTACACTGTTGCACCGCCTACTAATTTTTTTTCTGCTTAGCCCTATGGTTGACTGGTAGAGAATGCCTTTTTCGGCATTAAGTCCGCCATTTGTAACAATCTCATTGCTGTGCAATAAAGTATAAATAAATAAATAAATTTAAATAACTCATGCTTCCAAATTTAGAACTGTCGAACAAAATTTAGTGAGTTACATAGCATCCAAAAATAGCTAACGACCGTACTTATGTAAAACTATCATGACCAACTCGTAAAATACTCAAAGCAAAAAAAAATGTGTGTATCTTTTCAGAAATGTACTCGTATAGGTAGTCTGTTTATTTTATTCACTTTGTTAATAATCCTATTCACTTTTCTCCCAAAAAGTCTATAGGATCATCACTTGCGTCCCTTCGAAGTTTGAATATTTTGAGTATGGATCCGTAAAGTACAAAAATGACACATTTTTAGTTATCATTTTGAAAAATTTACTTCGTAGGTACCTGTTCACCATGACTATCATTATTAACTTTATCTACAAGCCCTATTTCACAAAATACGTGTTAGTAATGTAGGTTTGGGACAAGGTGATTAGTAATTCACTTAATAACATGATCATTTGTGACTAGTTATGTTCTTGACTTCTATTTAGTTTACTACCAGAGTAAAACGGACACAAAATCAACGAGGTTTCTGTGACAAATAGTCTGCTTTTTCGGTATGACTGCCAAAATCGATTGACATAATGATCGATCTACGGCTCAACGTAATTATGAGAGATTATAAGTTATAATTATTAAGTAATAATTTTGTAAAAAGGAAAATTTGGCAAACGAAGTACTGTGTCAATGTTTTTTAAAATGATATTCTAACGTTTAAAGTTAGATACCTATTTTGTAAATTATTTTTTTAAAGAGATACCGACCGATACCGATTTAACGACGTTAATTGCTTGTTAACGACGACTGGATTCAAGTGCTAGTGATGAAGCCTATTTTCAAATATTGATACTGAAACATGCGCTGGGATAATCTTGAAGGGAAATTATATTTTTCATTTGTTCAGATGGTATACTTACCTACTGCATGAATATTAACTATTTATGCATCAATGTTAAGGTAATCCTGTATTAGCATGATTCAACAGTTGTCCTTTTAGGATTACATAATTCGCACTTACAACCATAACAGACGAACCAATAAAATTGTTTTCAAAAGATAAATTAACTTGTTTATTTGTGAATATAAGTATTTCGTGTTTATTTGCACTTGTACACAGACCATTATTTTGACTGGGGCTAAAGAACTCTAAAATACTTTTTTCATTATTTTAGAATGTTTTCAATGTATGAGTAACTTCCATAAATTCTTCTTTTACTCTTCTGTGTTTGTCCCGTATTAGGAAATCTATTCAAGCCATAATTTATATTTTTCCATGGATTTAAAATCTGTGTTTGTTCCACAGGACCAGTGGTGTCAGCGTTATGCAACAAGTTCGGGTGCCGGGCGGTCTGCGTGGCGGGCTCGTTGGTGGCCACCGTCGCTTTCGTCCTCTCCACTTTCAGCAAAAGCGTCACTGTGATGATGATCACCTACGGCCTACTTGGAGGTATGCCTTCTTCTTCTTACCAGCAATCGATTTTGATAAAACAATTTACTGAAATCACTGACGTTATAGCTTTATTGCCAACTCTCTTATAAATGCTACATAACGCGTTATAAAAACATCAAACTTATGGTTTTCTTTATTCTGTGGTAGACTTGTCTTTGTTATTGGAACTCTCATAAAGATTTAATTGAATAGATTATCTCAAAAGATAATGTTTCCTAAATTGCCTATAACTAGCATCTAGTAAGTACATGTGTGAATAAAACCACAGCGGTTAATTCGGTTTTGTACAGCTCACATAAAAGAAGAAGAAGCTCTAGAGATACATTCAGAATTTCGTACCAGTCATGTTCTCAAATGTTTTCAATTATGATCCATTCCTTTAATTGCCTCCGAATGCGTCTTAAGGAAAGTGCATTCAGAGACATGAATGAATCAGCAATGGCTAATCCCCAACAGTATCCGAAATCAAAATAAGCAAAAGTTCTTGAATACTTCGATTGACGTAAACTGCTACCGATTTCGTAAACGCAAAGGTGTGCGCTATTTCGAGTAGTGTGTCTTAAATTAAATCGATAACACTTCATTTTAATCTTAATCGAGCAGTCTCATAAGCTACTAACGATTAAGTAGGTTTCACTTACAGAAACGTAAGGTTTCTATTAAACCATTTAACTTTATTATTTTTCCCAAAATATTATAAGAGTGGTCGAATAGACCTTTGTTCATAAATTTTTCAATGCTTAATACTCAAAATGTGCTTACTGTCAAATTTTCAGTTAGTGTTCAGTTGTTTCTTGTTATTCCAATCATTCGTTGTGCCGAGATACTTGTATCATTTGTAATCGTATAGTATACTCGTTGTTTCAGTGTAGATCCAGCGCATTTATATGGCTCTAATTTTATTGATTCTTCTATCAATGACACATTAGTTGTTAAGTGTTTTAGGTCAGTTTCAAGGAACTGTATTATCCATTCGTAGATGAAATTTAATCGTAACTGGCATCCGTCCAGATAACAACTAACCAACCAAATAGAAGTGGTCAGGGAATAGTAGCAATTTGTTAAAGTCACTTGAACATTCGAAACTGTAGGTTTCTAGTGGGTTAATTGAGAGTAAAGCATTTATAAATACCGAGTTGTTGACTATTGCAGTTATTAGTCAAGGTCATATGCAGCATTATTTAGAACTAAAATAAATAAAACGTTTATCCTATTGATTTGGTGTGTTAATACATTTATGCGTACAGCTTGTCAACAAAATGTACGTGTGTTTACTGTTTATGCTCAGGCTAAGCCATAAAATCTCTTTATCGAGAAGGAATGTCAGCATTATGTTAATGGGCCACGTTGCCAGTGGCCTTGGCACATTGGCGCAAATGCGCCTTGGCTCGGTGGTCGTCCTTCGGAGTTTGTTTCTATAAACAGTGTTTCTAGCTATAATGGCTATGGCGATTTATTTATAGGACTGGACTAGTTTACACGTTGTTATGATACGTAGGAGTATTAGATACTACTTCTACTTCTGACAGTACTCAAATATAACCACTTGTGAAGGTGTTACGATAGAAATAGGTAAAATGGGTAAACATATTAAAACTGTGCTACAGAGTCGGAATATACTGTCTGCCTACACGCATTTGTTACTCGTGATTCAAACCGAGTTAAGTGGCGCCTAAGCGAACTAAAAAAAATACATGACATTGAGCATGGCATGGCTACTCGTTAATTGACTCTATTAGTGTTTCAGCTCGTTTAATTTCTGCCCTTTCCTCTGGTAGCCTATCGAATGTAAAAATACTCTCGCAGTCAGAAATATTATCGGAATTATTGAACCTACGACCTTGAAATATTTGCTGCATGCACTAAAGTGCATTTGCACGTTAATTAACATGTTAACACTTTTTCATAATATATTCAGTAATCATACGATAAAGTGGACTTTACAAGCCTTCACTCTCTACGATACTTCGATGGGTTTTTATTCCTGAAATGTGAGATCTCATGTTAATCGCATCGTTCTTTGTTGTTTAAAATCGCTGAAACTGTGGCAACAAATCGCGTGTGAAATTGGCTGTGTGCCAGTGGGAACTTCGGGAACACAACGACACATACAACGTGGTAGCGAGGGGGTTAAGCCCTCGTAATGAAGCGATTGCCGATAGCAGTTCTGGGAATTTTGCTTTGTGTTGCGGTGAATTAAATACAGTAATACCATTAGTATAAATGGGCTAATGAATGCTAATGAGGGTTTAGTGGTAGTTACTGAGTAAATAGTATTTTATAAGTGTAAATAGTTCATTCATGTATTGAAACAGTAATCATAGCCTTGACTGACTGAATATCTCACGTAGATACACGAAACTGGATTTTGCTTTGTTTTCGTGAGCAGACGTGTTTTGAACAAGAATCAAATTGTAAAATGATTTGGTTTCATTGTCAATTTGTCGAATTGTTACAGTGAGTTAGCTGTACGTTATTCATGATGTCTGTCCTTTTGTGAAACTCCCTTTGGCTTCTTTATAAGCAGATGGTGTCAGTTTTTTTCCCACCAGGCTGACCTGAAGGTCGCCGTAGTCGGTTGGCATGTTGCCAGCTGCTGCAGACGTTGTGGCGCCATTCCGGGTATAACACGAGTAGCACACTTACTTACACTCTTCATTAACTGTTGCACCATCCGTAGACTCTCAAGTGTTGCGTAGGTTAAGTTGTGTCAATATTTCATGAATTGGTTGATTAAAACTAATAACGGAGACCGCAAATATGCCATGAACACAATTTAGAACGACTTTCGTCATTATCATTAAAGATCGCTCGCATTAGGCATCTACTGCTGAACTTTGGTCTTCCTATGAACCCAGTATGGCTAGAACCATTATTTCTCGAAATATTGGCTGCAGTGTGATACTCCTAACTGCATTATTGCCATCGAACTCTTATGTTCAAAATTTTCTTTGTTCTTCATTGTCTGACAATCCTAATTCAATCAATGTTGAGTAGGAAGTGGATAAGTCTGTTTTTTTAAGTAATTTGTTATCTTAGGAGCAACAAGTATATATTTGGGATTTATTCTGTCAAATATGTATGCCCACTCGCATGTATAATGTAGTTAATGTTCTAAAAGAGTTGAGCACACAATGTCCTTTGTTGACCATCCGATGCGATCTGATATCCGTTATTTGACATAACGACGACTAGTCGTGAGCTCTAAATTATTTATGCGATTTGTCTGTTTTTTCAGTTCCTGATATTCTATTATGCTCATCGTTATGTTAATGTGTCTATTTAGCACCACTTGCCGACTGATCCCTGTTGGCAGAGTTGAGATCATCGAGACGACTCGTGAAACCGTCTTGGTCACGGTGGGTGGACTTGACAAAACTACTTTATTCTAATTTTGTTTTGATGGAAAATCTTGGAGACTATTTACGACGATACTGCAATACGTCGATGTTAATGAGTGTTGGATTACGTAAAGTAATATTTCACATTCATTTTAGTTCACTATGCCATTGTAATTTAGCATCCTGGACCTCCACAGCGATTTGTGCAAAATATTTACAAATGGGTATGACCAATGTTATATTTTTAAAGTATTCGCTGCCTTTTGATGTATCCGCTACATTTATGTTGTTATTTATCCTCTGTAGAGGTCATGTATTTTTTAGCGTGATAAGAGTCGGCTTAACTTATTTTGGACATATCGTCAGAAAACCTGAGTAAATGTTTTGGATAATCGTTCTGCTCAACATCTAGGACGTCGCCTGAACAAAAGACCACTGCGTCCATTTCTGATCTATTGTGGTTGAAAACTTTGAAAAGTCATACTTGCCAATGACAAATATTATTTTATTATTCTTTGATGGAATTTAAATTTTGCGTATCCCTCTGGATGAAGCATTATAATAGAAATTGTACTGTAAATGTATATTCCCTTCAGATTGTCGTTTCGATTATTTGCAAGGGATTATTTTGTTAAGTAGGTCAGGTAAAGCGGGGCCATAGTCAGGCGCCGGCTCCGAGGATGTAGGTCAATCAAAAATCAAGCTATTCCGATTGTATGTAAACCGGAGGATTTCCTGCTTTGTGCGAGATCTTTGCGTGATTCACCAAAGAATCATAAGTATCAATTAGTTTGTTTTACCGCAGCTCACAGTGCAATGCTAAGAGTATTTCTATGACTAGTAATCTTTAAAAATGTTATAGATCGTTCGAACGGTTTCGAAGATTTTGATTATAACAGATACCTACTTTATCTAGTTCAGTAAGCCAAAATGTGTAATAGTGCATGTCTTGTTTAATTATGTGTTAATTGTCGAGTAAATGTTTGATCGTAAAATCGGTATTATGTGCCGGAAAGTGACGCATTGTATTAAAATTAATGCCGACGACCTCTTCGCAACAACGGCCCATATGTTCCTTTGTGCGGTTTCATATAGCGATTTGTGGGCCGACAGCGGGCACTGACTCACGGCCTATCGTGTTACAATTGTTGTTGTATTTTGTAGCTTCAGCACGACTTGATAAAACACTTTCCATGGAAATGCCATCGAAATTGAAATCAGAACTAGTATTCGTCACCGTTGCTCGCGTGTCTTGGCGGTCGTGTTAAGCGATTTCTAGTTGTAATAACACCTTATGTACAAGTAGTAGTATTCATAAGCAATTAGGACAATTTACATTTTGAGATATTTTTGTTGCTACTCAGCTTTGCCGTCCATCTGATGTGTAGTAGAATAAAGTACGCATGGCCATCATTGCATGGCTATTATGTTCATTGTTCTTCCGTGGCTTCTCTTCAACATGAGGTCGCCCAGTCAGAGGAACCCCGTAAAACACAAGCAATGGCTACATAGCAATGCAAACATAGCAATGCAAACCTATCAAGGGGTAACCCTTGTCGCCGCCGAAATGGTCTGAATGTATTATCTGTGTAAGACACAAATCACTCCAGACGAGTTTGAACTTTTATTAACCTGTTTCATCGATAAAACAAAAGTTCTAAAGGGAAATTAGTACCAGGCCTAAATGATGAATCTAATTCTTTTCGATTTTGAATACCAGCGACTTGTAAAATACAAGCTCAAATGTTATTGAAATGAACAATAATTTAATAGATGCTCTAACCAATGAGGTTCACCAGTTTGCGTATGATTGATGTCGAGGTCGTGGTACACGCGGAGTGATGCTGCCGGCCCCTCGTGTTCATTACGCGCGCGTGCCGCACATTTCTGGGACAAATTGTTCAAAGAAGTCTTTAATTTTGAGACGCCGCCTCTGAAAATGCTTTGTGACTCCAGCTTCTTGCTCTCGATTAAAGGGACTGTATGGTTTCTCTTTAATTAAATTAGGAAGAAAGTCTTGCTAGCGTTTTTGAAGACGTATTCGAGTTTTACTGTTTGTAAAATATAAGCTTTGTGCGTCTTATGGCTTTGAAGATATATAGATCTTATTTTTTTTTTTCAAATTTTTCTAACGGCCTGACTGTGAGTTTTTAATTTGACCATGGCACTAGGTTCTCGTATAGTCTTATCTCTTACTGGAAATACCTTAGATCATATTCGATGCGCACGTGTACCAATTATGTACGTTGCTGCTAAATGATGTTACAAAAAGACAGGATGATTTTAATTTATATGCTTTCTTCTGCTAGTTTTGCTCCCTAAATCTGCCAATGATTACCAGTTGTGTCCATAAATATTTGCAATGTACTAAACATCATTCGCTGCAAAGCAATATCGAAACTAGTCATCACTGCGTAATTTTAAATGACCACTTACCTAGATTATGTCCCAAACTTATACTCTAAAGGGTCGTGAAACCCATGACCATGGTTTTGACTATTAAATCATCGTTCCAGTACACATCACTACCAACCATGCAAGTTATCCTTATGAATCGCATCTGCATTAAGTATAATCTCTTCTTTCCAGGCATAGGCTTTGGTATGATATACCTGCCGTCGGTGGTAGCCGTAGGTTACTATTTCGAGGCGCGGCGGTCGCTGGCCACCGGCATCGCCGTGTGTGGCTCAGGAGTGGGCACGTTCAGCTTCGCGCCGCTCGCCTCCATCCTGCTCAATGAGTTTGGCTCATGGCAGAACGCCAACCTGCTGCTGGCTGGCCTCATCCTCAACTGCGCTGTATTCGGCGCGCTTATGAGGCCGCTAGTGTATCCTAAGGTAATAGCAGTCTTTTCTCGAAGACATTAGTGGTACTTTCAGATGTGATGGTTTCTAGACCGTCATTTTAATCTGGCGAAAGTAGTAGTAAAATCACATAGTAGTTGCGCTCTACTGGCGTCTTTGTGTGCTGGACGGAAATTGACACGGTGAGACAGGATGCGCAGGAAATTGTTTTAAATTCTCGTAGTTATTATGCCCTAAGCCGACTCTCGGCCCTATCTTGAACACCCTCAGCCTTCCACTCACCCCGTTGTCCGGTAAAGCCAACCTTAATAACGGTTAATGAATTAAGTGCTAGAAATTAGTTATCATATTTGCAACACAGAGCTCTTCCGAATTTGTGAAATAGTTTAATTGTTAAGTCTCATTCGTGTTAGATGCTATAGAAGTAATTGTGTTGCTTAGATCCCTGCATTTTTGTAGTAAAAATTAGTTCCTTGTATTTCTAGTCGTCGGGCGAGAAGCCTCTGCTGCAGCGCATGGCTGAAGAAAAAAGACTGCAAATGGAACGGGGATCAATTGGAGGGTCATACTTCATGGTGCAATTACCCGATGGAACGATGGAAAAAAGACTGAAGGTATAACGATTTCTTATACTGTAGGTTTAAATATCAAACTCTTTTGTATTAAATAAATTAAAAATAATGTCTTTAAATAGCCACCAACTGATGTTAACGAGCTCAGCAGTCGGGACCGCCTAGCAAATGTAGCCTCAGATGAACAAACAAAGGAGGAAGCGCCTCTGTTAAATGGAGCCACTACCGACGTAAGGGAGCTACTAGGGGACTGAGTGTGATGATTGGGGCTTTGTGTCGTACGGAAAAAGGCCTTTAGCTGTAATATAGGCCTATAATGATGATGTTAATATCAGGGCTAACTGGATCAATGTGGCTAACGAAGGATTTTTTATTACATGTTATCAAAACGAGGTATTGGGATATTGAGTGGCCTTTTGTGTCGTCCTTGTACAGATATTTTTTAAGTGATTTTCCTAGTTTTTTGCTTCGTGCAGTAAATCTTCCATCAGCTGTGTATGGACTATGGACCTGCTATTGGAATCAAGGGACTGTCTCACTCTACCTTTTACTATTAATAATTAACTATTGTAAGATGCTAATTTACATTGTACCCTAAGTTCTTCTTGACCCTTATTAAATCGTCCAACGAGTGTTTTTATTCTATTGTCGACGATTAAACCTGTTTGCGTGTAAGTGATTCTTGGTTTGCTTTTTGGTATGTCGCTAATGAAAGCAGATACCAGAAAAAATACTTAATGAATATTTAATAACGTTGTGTATAATACTTGCCAAGGAGCGTCTGTGGAGCAGGAAAAATTTCATACAAATGTAGCTACTACGAGATAGCATAATAATCCTGTATTACTTATGTGACCTTTTTTTACAAAAGTAAGGTTCGATTCCCGGCTAAGAAAAAAGTTTTTTTGGAAAATCTGAGAATGCAGTTTTAGTTTTTGCCAAAATCGGCATCGAGCATTTCTCAGCATTTTCGAAAATCCTCATAGTTTGGGATTTGGCCTACCACGCCCACTTGAAAAACTCAGCCTGTATACGTTATAAGAAGAAATTGCAAGAAATTCTTCCTACTTCGCGATGGCACTATACCTACACATCTGAGTCAAACATTTGAGCTTCTTGAGCAGAATTAATTTTAATGATAGTTATTGGTTAGACATGCGGAAAAAACGCGCATTGCTATTGTGCCTTGCTGAAATAGTGAAAATGTTTGACGTACTTTTCCTTTGATTGGTGGTGGGGTGGTACTATTTTGTGAAATAATTTAAAGACCTACCCCCTTAATTCATAAAAACTTAAACAGCTCTTCAACAACACTTTCTTTTGTATTGCTTTGTCTCTTTCATTCTTGATGCTGCCGCCATTTGCGAGTAAGGCCCAGACTCCACCGGAGCTGAGCGGAGATGTGCGGCGTCGATCTGTGTTTTCAACAACCAATAGAATCACATCTCCACATCTCCATGTGTGAATCACGCAATTCCATTGGTTGGCGGTTCCATGTGACGCCGCACATCTCCGCTCAGCTCTGGTGGAGTCTGGGCCTAAGTGACATAACACGTCAGTTGCTTAAACTGGAACGGGAATTGAAGCTTGTGCGGCGTTGCGTTCGTTTTTATGATTGAGGGGGCTAATGATTAAAGAGTCAAACAGTTAACCGTCTAACCCCATATCACAAAAGTTGATCAAAACTTAACCAAACGGCTTTATATTACGTATTTGGAAAACTAGCAGCTATTCTTGCAGAGCCGCTTAATTTTGATTGACGTTTTGGGGGTGACATTATCGTTATTAACTGTAGACTATCCATTTCTTGTATCACAAAGAGTTTGTCTGACATTCCAGGCGCCTTTGAACATAGATCCGGGCGTGCATTCGTCCCTGAACTTAGAGGCGTTGGCACGCGTGCCCACGCAGCCCAACATGCCCGGCATGCCGCCCGTGCCCACTCTGCCCACCATCACCGAGGCCAGGGTCCAGGACGAGACGCAACACAAGAAGAAGGTACAGTCAACAGCACATCAGGTTACCCCATTTTCGTTTTTTTTCTCGCTCTTGCCAAATGTCATATCTTTACAATAGATCAAGGAGGACTGACCGGAAATGGGTAGAGTGATGTGCCGTACAATATTTTTACCACATATTCTTAGAGACGCCTTCAGATTTAAGTGACCTATGTCACAGTATACAGAAGATGTCGCTGCTGCGATAGGTCACTTAAATAGGAAGGCGTCCTTACTGAATGCAGGATATAGATTACTTGATATGAAGTAATCTATCATCAATTATACACTGATGATCATTGATGTACTTACAAACTAAACAAACATATTGTTAAGGCTTAGGTAAGTCCCCTGCGTAACTTAGGCCCACTCTGAAATAAAACAAATATCTCGGATCGAAAGTGTATCCGAGCAATTGGTCTCGACTTATGTCGTAGATCCAGTGGTTAAGCCTAATTGAGGGTCATGTCAAAGTGAACCTTGTGCCTAGCAGGGGGATGTATAAAGGTTGCCCAACGAATACTCTAGCTGCCTATAGGGAAGCTTTTTGCTGGTTCAAGTTGCAGAATAGCTGGAAAAGGGTTCACTGTCAAGAAGCATAAAAAAATTAAGCATAAAATAAGTTAGCATAATGTAATTACTACTACTAATAAGCACAACAGTTTTTAGCATAAATGCAATAAGCATAAACATGATTAAGCATAAAATTTACCATAACGAAAAAAAACAATTGCATTCATGTAAGGTCATTAAAAAGCGGCTTACGGGTGTCCCAAGGGCCACCCACGCCGCTCCTAAACCTACTTTTACTCTATATAATATAGGAAATACTAAAACTAAAAATTATGGGACTATCCATTATGCCTAAAAAAATTGTGCCGAAAAATGTATGCATAAATGCATTATGCTAAATAATAATTATGCCACAGTACATATTATGCTAAAACCGAATTCGGCCAAATAAATATAATGCTAAATAAATTATGCCAATTTCATTATGCCAATCCATTTTAGGACAAAACACATTATGCCAATCAAAGGGATCCCCTGGAAAAGGGCTGTACCGTAATTTCACAGTTTTATTTCTTTCAACTTCTACAGCGTGTGTATCATCAGCTGAGTGTCGTTTTCACCAAGCTATAACCTGTTCCAGAACGAGAACGGTACATCATTGGCGACACAGCAACAAATGTCGCGCAACGTGTCGTCGCCGGCGTTCAGCGCGCAGGCGCCGGGGCTGCCCAAGAACGGCTCCGTGCCCTTCTTCGACCGGCAGCGGAAGCACTCCACCGGAGATAGGTCAGCGAAGGACGGGTAGCGTAGAGTTTTTGATTATTTTTGGCAGGTGGTGGGATATGGCGGGAGAGGTAGCTTTTATTGTGCATTTTAAATAGGGTTTTAGAAGGTTTTTGGTGGCAGTTTTTGTTTTGCAATCAAGAATGTTTAGTTGTATGTTTGATACGATTTAAAAATGTTATTTAATTTATGTAAAATATAATCTTACTTAGAGCTAAGAAAAGGTTGTCAAATAATTATACCTTATAGATGTTGTTGTTGCATATTAAATCTAACCGATAGGTATAATGTGTAAAATGTGTAAGAAATACCAAAAAACCTTTTACTTCCCAATATTTAAAATGCATAGTAAGATTTATGTGGTTTTTGTTTCTTTCAAACAGATTTTTCTAGTAATGGGTGTTGTGATAGTGGCTTTGTTGTTAGCACGATTAAATTCAAAACAAGTTGAATAAAATATTTATCACTAATTATTTCGTTTTCTCACGCTTGAGTGTTGGCTGACATAAGGCAATTTTTATTGACATGCTTTTGTTTTTGTAGAACTTGATCAGCGTTTTAAATCGATGTTGTTGTTTACGCTCCATGAATTATAGTGTCATTATTATCTTTTCAAAATAATACATAATGAATAGATCGCATTTTCTGATTGCTTACCAGGAAATTGTTTTTAAAGTACATACACATTGCTTACATATTCATTAATTCAATACCTACCATTACTTAGTACCTACGTGTAGTGTTTAGTGTAGTGGGTTGTTTCAATAACACCTTGTGATTTATGTTGTTTAGCATGTTGTCGTATTCTATGGATATTGTGCTAGTAGTCAACGATAAAATGCAAAAACATATTGTAACACTTACTTGCTATTTTGCCTTATTTAGTTAGCCACTGTTACCGGTATCTTTTTACCACTACCAACATGAAAATCGGTTGGTTCTAAACTACATTATGGACTTATAAACAGCCAACAACAACCAATAGCAACTTTCACCGTTATTGAATTATTTCTCACTAAAATTTCAAAAGAAATAAAAGGTAATGAAAAATCTGTGTTCAGCCGAGTTTTTGATTGATACATCGGTCCTTAACTTGATTTTTTGTAATGGTATACAGGGTGTCCCGAAACGTGACGTCAAGCGGGCACGGGATGATAGGCTAGGTTATACCGGCTCTGGGAAAAATAAGGAAAAAAATCTATGTCACTTGGTTTAGTAATAATCATAATATTTTTGAAAATTTTGGAAATCGACACCCTTGACTAAGTTTTCATGTACTGTACTCACAAATGAATTAATTTCACAGCGTTTTATTTTTTTATGTAATCCTAGAAAACTATGCTTTCGATTATAGTCACTTTTATGCTGATCAATTTTGGACGATTTGTAAAAAAAAAATAAGTTCGACTGAGTCATGGTTAAGAATTTTTATGTCAGCTAACTTCAGCCCTTATTTTCTTTAAAAAACATTATTGTAGCATCCTTGGCAAGTTGTCTAGAAAAATAGCCCATTTAATCAAGATTTCAAAAAGGTAAAATACTTACTATTTTCTTGTCTTATGTTTCCATGAAAAATATTATAAGCCATAATCGGTGATTCAGAACTTGAACTAGGTGAAGTCTAAAGTATGCTATTGTTGGTTAATGAAACAAAAAGTGACCATAAGTTAGTGGCGGTAGCAGATAGGAAATGATTGCTGTTGCTAAGTATTCCATGCCTGGTCGGTTAATGTGATGGGTGACCATTTCGTCTTGTTTTTCATAGTATCTACGTACACATGACAATAAGCAGCTTTTCCCAGCTGAAGGTGCTAGTAGAAGTCAACCGCGAAACTTATTCAGAGGCCTTAAGGCACCTTAACAACATCTGACTACATGACTCAATAGAAGCTCTGGTATCATACTTTTACGGTAAATGCGACATCACGCTTACCATTTTCGTTCAGTCCTCCTTACATACAAACATAAGCGGCCTATATCCGTCCCACAGCTGGGCACAGGCTTCACCTCAACTACAACGGTGGGCGCTAGCCACTCTAACACGCGGGCTCAGTGCGGATTGATGTAGGGGTGTAAATTCAGTGAAAAAAAATAATCTCAGATGTCATCAAGCCGCCCTAAGGCCTCCGACTAAGCTTTACGACTGACATTGTCAGTTCGTCCCGGTTGATATCCAGAGATGCTTAACGTGCGTTGCAAAGCACGGAGATACCGGAAAAATACATTACTAGTCTTCCTTGCTCGATTGAAAAGAAATTTCATCAAGCAAAAGCAAGATAAAACACGGAAATAGGTACTTAGCCTGACATGCCGGTGACTGTACCACGATCCTCACTGAACTCTTAGCTCACACTGTGCCCACATGTTAGGGTATGACATTGTAGCAATACACGATAGTTGCGTTGAGCTTAAGCGTGAACGTTGAGCATAAGTTTGACCACAACTGGTGACACTTATGCTTAACCGCAGCGGGCACACGCAACGTCTTCCGGGACCAACCGCTTAACGTGCCTTCGAAGGACGGAGAAGCTATAAAAGATATTTAAAAAATGTTCGGAGTGGTCACCCATCACATTAACCGAGCAATAATGGAATGCTTAGCAATAGATAAACGTTCCATTTTTGCTGTTGCCACTATCCTACGGTCATTTTTTATCATCCAAGAAAGGCATGTAGACTTCACCTAGTTCAAGTTTTGAACGACCCATTATGGTTAAAAATATTTTTCATGGAAACATAAGACAAGAAAATAGTAAGTATTTTACCTTTTTGAAATCTTGATTAAATGGGCTATTTTTCTAGACAACTTGCCAAGGATGCTACAATAATGTTTTTTAAAGAAAATAAGGGCTGAAGTCAGCTGACATAAAAATTCTTAACCATGACTCAGTCGAATTTTTTTTTTTTTTACAAATCGTCCAATATTGATCATCATAAAAGTGACTATAATCGAAAGCATAGTTTTCTAGGATTACATAAAAAAATAAAACGCTGTGAAATTAATTCATTTGTGAGTACAGTACATGAAAACTTAGTCAAGGGTGTCGATTTCCAAAATTTTCAAAAATATTATGATTATTACTAAACCAAGTGACATAGATTTTTTTCCTTATTTTTCCCAGAGCCGGTATAACCTAGCCTATCATCCCGTGCCCGCTTGACGTCACGTTTCGGGACACCCTGTATATGGCTAATGTTGAAAAATCAAAAGAATGAGGAGATATTTTTAAACCTTTATTATTTTTGTTTTCAGATTTAAACCGTCCCTAGCTGCCATCAAAGCCACGTCCAAAACCTCAATGTATAGCCGAAATGATGTAAGTTCAGACATATTTGACCACACACATTTTGATGCTGTCTGAACAAAAATACCACTTTGAAATAAAAGTCAAGTTTAGGTACCAACATTTTCCTAATTTTACGACCATCACTTGCTGGCTCGCGAGAACTTGAACCTTATCGTATGTCACTGACTACTAACTGTTGCGTTGATAAAACTTTTAAGTAGGTAGATAAAATGTTCAGATTGAAAGCATTATTATAGGATTAATTAATATAAGTATGCACGTGCTAGATAATCTTTGCAAGAAATACTTGCAATTCATCGGGCGTCATCCATTCATGAGAAATTTTGCACATAATGTTTAAAACGAATTCGTACATTTGACATCCAGACAAAGCTGAGAGCACCTTGAACTTGCGTCGCGGTCCTGTGCCAAATCGTACATTTACCAATTTGGCAACACTCCAGTTGTTCGATCGCCTTGTTCCTGTTTACACACAAATTTTGATTTCATTTAAAACGCTCAATAAAGAGCTCCCTCGTGATTGTAACTAACCTAAGTCACGTGATGGAACAATGTTAGCTATGAAGACGAATGACAATGAAGTTTTAATATATCTGCGTGTGATTTATCGTTATTACGAAAGAAAAAAAAATATAACTGTAAACTATACATATACAGTGTGCCAATTCATTATAAAGAGGTGGAATCATAAGGATGCATGGAAGGAATTGGGAGAGGCAGAGTACCTTTGCCCGTGCAAAGGTCTCTCAGTCTCTCCCAGTATCTCAGCGGGACGTTATAAATTTATAGAAATGCTGTTTTTTCAAAGTGGATGTAATCCTTAACTACCTATGGGGAATTCTGAAAAATGACTTAAGGAGTCTCTAAGAGTTTGGCTACATTCAACATAAATGTAGACCCTCCTTATGTCGTTTCCAATGTTTACGAAGTTTCGCGAAACAAAATAATGTTAGGGACGGCAAGTATAGGTGAGCTTGATTGTTTCCTGATGACAGGATACGAATCCAAAAGTAGTGTAAACCATTTTTACAGGGTTTGGCAAACGTAACAGAGTAATATTTATAGTGCCTATTATAAAATGACTTAGGGCTGACTTTTCAAAAGTTATATAAAATTTATCAGACCAATAATTTACAAGTTGGCATAATGGAAATGTTGGATGTCCAAATCTATAACTGTGTCTTTAATTGAAATATGTCATTTGGAAATACATTTTAAAATCTGCCGGGTTGTGACTTATTTGTCTGATAACTTTTATCTGACTATTGAAAAATCAGCCCTTAATTTATACTGTTTCCCCCAGGGCGACACAGAAAGCATGTACACCTCCAAGCTATCCGTGGCCGCGGAAGCCCCGCGCATGGTCCGTCCGATGTCGCGCAAGGACATCTTCTACTCGGGCTCGGTGCTCAACCTGCCGCAGTTCCAGAGCCAGAAGTCGCTGCAGGGGTACCGCAACTCCGTGCTCAGTCTGCCGCAGAGCCGCCAGACTGGCGATCTGGAGCGGCAGGAACGTGAGTGCAACCAAACTCTATCATCATCATCATCTTGTCAAGCCTTTCAGGTTGGGTCTCTTTGGCAATGGAGTCTGATGTTCTATCCATAATCTTACGTTAACAGCCAGTCAGAAAGCCAGTGGTACTTGTAGTTCTGTAAAACGTCGTAAACGTTAATCTGAGAAGGCTGCACTGATTTTTTCATCAATCGTCATTGACAGTTATTCAGTTCGATTAGTTCTTCGTGCTATGTTCCCAGCCAGAAGGCGGCAGTGGCAGTAGCCATTTCGACTTTCTTACCCAATTGTTTCCTCTCCTCCTTTAATTATTATTATTATTTATAAGTTCGTACACAAAATGACGATTACAATAGACACACAATTAGGAGATTAAAAGTACAGGTGAGCTTATCTCGAAAAAAAGATTTCCTAATCTTGGAAACTAAGGAAAATATTTATATTATATTAAAAATAAGACCTTTCTCTTAGTTTGCCATAATTATGATGTTACTTCCCAAGATCTTTATAAACGACACTACGAGATGACGTGATATTAAAGGAATACTGTATTGGCCTTTTTTTTCGGTGTTCCATCCTTCTCTAAAGCCGAGTATTTGGCTTGTTTTTGTTAAAATCGCCCTCTAGACTCCTTTAAGTTTTTTTCTATATTTTCCCTACAACGCCTACTTGAGAGAAAGCACCTGTTAACTCAGTGATAATTTCCAGAATACGACCTCTGCCCGTGTCTGTCGCTGCCGGAATCCTTCAAGTCGGCGTTGTCGTCAATGCTGGACGTGAGCTTGCTGCGGGACCCCGCCTTCATGCTCATCGGCGTGTCCAATGTGTTCGGCATGGCGGGCCTCTACGTGCCCTTTGTGTATATAGTTGACGCTGCCTCTCAACACGTTAGTATATCCTCACAACCAACTATTTACTTATTCTCACGTCTATCTTAAGTTTGAACCCCTTCTTTAACTTCCCAATAAAATACGTATAACTTTTGCGTCCCCGCACACGGGCCACGAAACGCCGTCACTGGCAAATTCCTGTAGTTTGTAGAGTGTGTAAAATGTATGAAAACGACGAAAAATATGCCAATGGTGGCGCTGTGTGGCGTGTAGCCGTGTAGCCGTGTGATCCGTGTGCCAATTCATGAATTGATAAAAATAGCATAAACACATTTATCCGATTACGAGTACAGTCAACGGCACATCAGGTTTTCCGTATTTTATCTTGATTTCTGTACTGACCAGAACTGAGTAGCATGATGTGCTGTTCACCGTACATAATGTACCTATTTGCCATCCTGAGTTTGAATTACTTCTTATACTGCGCAGTAAAATATATCTGGTGGTTGCATTGAAGTATTTAAAGTTTGACTTACTGCTCCAATTCGACAGTAAAAATACTATGTGAAAGAAAATACAGTATTTAACTTTTCTGTGTCATGTTCTCAGGGAGTGGATCCGGGTAAAGCGTCGTTCCTGCTGTCTATAATTGGTATCACAAACACGTTCGGCCGTATCGCGTGCGGATGGGTGGCCGACTTCCCCTGGATGGACTCGCTTTTGCTCAATAATATATGCCTGGTTATCGCTACGGTACGTCTTTATGTAATAATTTTAGTAACGATAATCTACTAACATTTTGGACACAATCCCGTTTGAACTGTTTTATATGTTATAGTGTTACCTATTCAAGCCAAAAATAATTTGGTTCCGTTCGAAAGGTTTTGGTGAAATAACGCACATCGTTGAAATAAGTTAGCTCTCCAATTAATAGTTATTGGCTGTATAAACATGTTGGCTGAATACTGTTTGGATGACAAACGTTTCCTGGGACTCCTTGGTTTCGGGAATCTGTTTAAAATTCTTCTCCAAGCTGCGATCCAATTGTAGACATTTTGAACACAATTTAGTGGAACTAAATTGTTCTGTTTTATTACAGATATCGGTTGCAGCCTTGCCCTTCTGTTATTCTTACGCCGCGTATGTCACAATAGCCATCTTCTTTGGATTAGCCATTTGTAAGTTGATCTTTTGATATTTGCGCTAACTTTTTGTGAATAACTTTGAACTACGAGTATGAATTGATGTTATGTTAAAACAGGTCGTTTGGCTTTCGATACAACGTCAAAACATAGGTTAATAATTGCCAGAAATGGTTAACTGTGAATTTTGTAACGTAATAATGAAAAAAGTCAACAAATCTGTGGGTTTTTAAATTGTTATAAAAATATAAATGGATTTACTTTCACTACTATGCACGGGGTAGTCAAAAGCACTGTCATGGTAAACTAAATATTGAGCCTATGTTGTATGTATTTCTTTTAACAGCTTTTTATTGGTCGTTGATTTGTTGATAATGCCTTCGGGCATTAAGCTAGTATATCTCATTTTATGCCTGTGCAATAATCAAAAACAGTGTTGTTGACTGGTATAGAATGCTTGACATTAATTCTGCCATTTGTACTTCTTTAATGTTCAAAAAATAATGTTTTCTGTTCCAGCCGGGTACATATCCCTAACCTCGATCATCCTAGTAGACCTCCTGGGTCTGGACAAGTTAACAAACGCGTTCGGCCTGCTGATCCTGTTCCGCGGCGCCGCGGCCATCGTGGGCTCCCCGCTAGCCGGCGCCGTGTACGACGCCACCGACAACTACGACGCCTCCTTCTACATGGCGGCTGCGTTCTTCCTCGCTGCTACACTCACTTCCTTTGCAGCACCCACTTTCCGCAGGTAAACTTACTATATTGCACATATGTTGCACACGCAATTCGCAAACGCAAATCAATGTTGAGAATCTCTCACAACTATGGCTGCGGTCCGAATTGCGCCGAAAGTGTCGTCGAGCGTGATTTTGACAGATAGTGCGACGTCATAAATGACGTCACTAACTCCGCCATCTTGCGCTTACGGTACCTCTGCGATTTGGTGGCTAAAAGCACTGAAGTGCTTTTAGCAAAAGTGCTTTTAAAATTGCACTTTTTTATTCGGATCTGGCGAAAGTGCTAAAAGCGCTAAAAGTACTTTCAGCGAAATTCGGACCGCAACCTATAGCTGTCACAATGAGTGTGAAGGCGTGCTCAACCTTGATTGACGTTAGTGACTTCGGGGATTAGTATTTTAAACGACAACGCACGAAGAACTGATGGTTGGACAAGTTAACAAACGCGTTCGGCCTGCTGATCCTGTTCCATCGTGGGCTCCCCGCTAGCCGGCGCCGTGTACGACGCCACCGACAACTACGATGCCTCCTTCTACATGGCGGCTGCTTTCTTCCTCGCTGCTACACTTACTTCTTTCGCCGCGCCTACTTTCCGCAGGTAAACTTACTGCCAAATTCACTAACGCTCTTTACAACTATAGCTGTCACTATCAGTTCCATAGACAACTTGCTTTTTGACAGCGCATATCTTCTTCTCTCTCACTCACATAAGTCACACTGACAACTACGACGCCTCCTTCGCCGCGCCCACCTTCCACAGGTACACTATACTAAACGCAACAACAACAACAACGTAGGTCTAGAACGAACCAACACTTTTTCGAATCGTCAAGTAAACGTCACTTTTTTTCTTCTTCCTGCCTGTTTTTCTTTAAATTAACGTTTACTTTACGATTATGAAGCCGGAAAAATTTCGAGTGGAGACCATTCGAAGCCAATCACAGCCAGCGTCACAACGCAAGGTAACCTCATTAAGAATGCAGGATTTCGTTGGACGCGAGCCGCCTACAACCGCCCGCTCTAGAACTCTATAGACCTATATTCAGCAGTGGAGGTCTTGTAGCGTATGATGAAACGTAAAGCCTTTTGGCGGCGCAATAAAACCCGCCAATGAGACAGCGGCCATCGTGGGCTCCCCGCTAGCCGGCGCCGTGTACGACGCCACCGACAACTACGATGCTTCATTCTACATGGCGGCTGCGTTCTTCCTTGCTGCTACACTTACTTCCTTTGCAGCGCCCACTTTCCGCAGGTACATTTCCTATAATCCGTTCGCGTTAAAAATGCAGTGATTTCATACTTTTACTTCGACATGACACGTGTTTCTTTACGAAAAGTAACGTTTACGGTTCGAAAACGTGAGCATTCATACTAATCTACTTATGGCCTATGAGGCTGAAAACTTCTCGAGTGGAGACCATTTGAAGCCAAACAGCCTGTGACGCAAGGTAACCTAAAGAATGCACGGTTTCGATGGATGCGAGCTGCCTACAACCTATGTTCAGCAGCGTACGTCTTGTAGCTTTATGATGAAACGCGCGGCCATCGTGGGCTCCCCACTAGCCGGCGCCGTGTACGACGCCACCGACAACTACGATGCCTCCTTCTACATGGCGGCTGCTTTCTTCCTTGCTGCTACACTTACTTCTTTTGCCGCTCCTACTTTCCGCAGGTAAACTCACATAAGTTGCACACTTACTGCCGAATTCACAAACGCAAATCAATGTTGAGAATCTCTTACAACTATGGCTGCGGTCCGAATATCGCTGAAAGTACTTTTAGCACTCTTAAAAGTGTCCCGAATTGCGCCGAAAGCATTTCGAGCGTGATTTTGACAGATAGTGCGACGTCATAAATGACGTCACTAACTCCGCCATCTTGCGCTTACGATGCCTCTGCTTTTTGGCGTTAGCACTGTAAGCGTTATGTCAAAATCAAACTGCGGTCTGAAATGATTTGGTGGCTAAAAGCACTTTAAGCGATAAAATCGCACTTTTTTATTCGGATCGTTCGAAAGTGCTAAAAGCGTTAAGAGTATCTTTTGACAATCTTTTATAACTATAGCTGTCACAATGAGTATGAAGGCGTGCTCAACCTTGATCGACGTTAGTGACTTCGGGGATTAGTATTTTAAACGACAACGCACGAAGAACTGATGGTTGGACAAGTTGACAAACGCGTTCGGTCTGCTGACCCTGTTCCATCGTGGGCTCCCCGCTAGCCGGCGCCGTGTACGACGCCACCGACAACTACGATGCCTCCTTCTACATGGCGGCTGCTTTCTTCCTTGCTGCAACGCTTACATCCTTCGCCGCACCCACTTTCCGCAGGTACACTATACTAAACCTCAATCATCCTAGCCCCTGGAGTGTCCGAGGAGCTGGTTCAGCTCATCAGGAAATTGGAGCAGTTCCAAGCCGCAAATTTAGGCCTAGTATAATTATGTCTTTCGCGCTAAAAAAAATACTGTTTAGGCCCTTGGCATTTTAGCATTTGCGCAATTTTGGCGCCAAATAATGACGCGCATCGATCTACCGTCATTTTAGTAAGATTTGGCGATTACGCGCCTGACAGATTGTATGTCACCGACACTTGAAGGACTAGTAGACCTCGGGTTGGACAAGTTAACAAACGCGTTCGGTCTGCTGACCCTGTTCCATCGTGGGCTCCCCACTAGCCGGCGCCGTGTACGACGCCACCGACAACTACGATGCTTCCTTCTACATGGCGGCTGCTTTCTTCCTTGCTGCTACGCTTACTTCCTTCGCTGCGCCTACTTTCCGCAGGTACACTATACTAAACGCAAATGCACGAACTGTAGGTCTAGAAAAAGTTATGGTTCGTACCATAACTTTTTCGAATCGTTAAGTAAACGTCACTTTTTTTCTTCTTCCTGCCTGTTTTTCTTTAAATTAACGTTTACTTTACGATTATGAAGCCGGAAAATTCCCAAGTGGAGACCATTTGAAGCCAAACACATCCTGTGACGCAAGGTAACCTCATTAAAATGCAGGGTTTCGAGGGTGGATGCGAGCTGCCTACAACCACCCGCACTAGAATTCTATGGACCTATATTCAGCAGTGGAGGTCTTGTAGCTTATATTATATATAAAGACTTGAGAACTTGCCAATGAGACAGCGGCCATCGTGGGCTCCCCGCTAGCCGGCGCCGTGTACGACGCCACCGACAACTATGACGCCTCACGCCTCACGCCAGGTCTAGAAAAAGTTATGGTTCGTATCAAAACTTTTTCGAATCGTTAAGTGAACGTCGCTTTTTTTCTTCTTCCTGCCAATTTTTTTTAAAAATTAACGTTTACTTTACGATTATGAAGCCGGAATATTCTTGAGTGGAGACCAAACACAGCCTGTGACGCAAGGTAACCTCATAAAAACGCAGGGTTTCGGCGGATGCGAGCTGCCTAATACCGCCCGCTCCAGAATCCTATAGACCTATATTCAGCAGCGGAGGTCTTGTAGCTTATGATGAAACGTGAAGCCTTTTGGCGACGCAATAAAACTCGCCAATGAAACAGCGCATATCGTGTTCTCCCTCTCTAACACATGTCACACCGACAACTACGACGCCTCCTTCTACATGGCGACTGCATTCTTCCTCGCCGCAACCCTAACCTCCTAAAACATTTCATGGAGTCAGTTAGCAGAACGCTCGCCTAACCATCCCATTACTTCCAGGAAACAAGAAGAGATCCAGCAGCCAATAGACGTCCTAACCCCCATCGACGAGGACCTGGAAGAGAACTCAGACGAGGACCCAGACGACACGCCGATCACTATGGGGGCCCACCTCGCGTCCCGCGCCGCCGGGGCCCCGCCCGCCATCGTGCGCACCGCCGCCTCCCCCTCGGACCCCCCGTCCCCCGCCAGCCCCACCTCCCTAGCTCCGGCCCCACAGCGCGAGAGTGTCTTGTAGACGAGGACTTGGATCAATACTCACTTTAGTTGAAATTATCGCTCGTTTCCGCATAGCTAAAAGGGAAGCTAAAATCTTGCAGCCAAACTCACCGTATTTACGTCGGAAACTCAAAATCCTGCAACCGAATTTGCCTTACATCATTTTATTAGATTTTATTTTATTAACGTTTTCCCCACTGAAGTCACGTGTACACCAATTACTCGTATAATCATAAGAAGAAAATTTAACTTTTTTTGATTTTTTAGCGCTGGCAACCTTTGCCCGAAAATTAAAGAACAGTGCAGTAACTAATATCAAAATACTCAATAATTTTATGAATAAATATCAACAACAACCTGCTGGTGTATATTTTGTAGTTTGGCTGCGAAGAATTAGGTTCCCTCCCTTGTGGCAATCTAGTTTAGCCGTGAGGAAACGACGACAATTATCTGATTAGGCAAAAAATCAACCTGCCTCAGACTAAGTACTCTATTTGGGTTACATTAGTGAGCATATGTATGGAACTACCCTGACATACGCCTGCCTCTGCGTCTATCGTACAGTCAACCACAGGTAGAGCGTAACATTGCCAGTATAAGCTGAGCTAAATGAATAAATATCAAAAGAACTAAGGTCACCCGAGCCCAAACTGAGCAAAGCTTGTACTGTCCATCCATGTCAGAGACTGATTCACAAATATTTGTAAATACTTCCTTATATGATATTGCCTTTCCTCGCTTAGCTGTGGTTGTTTGTATCAGGCGATGCGTGCCGAAACTTTGTGTTTCAGCGCTATTACCATTCATATTTAGATCGATAACGTTTGTCATATATGACAGTTGTATGGTGGGGTTCGGCATAAACTTTGTAATGATAGACGCAGATGCGGCCGAGGCATAATGTCTAACGACTTACTACGAGGCGTAGCTTCATAATTAGTTTCACAATAAGAAATCCCCTTGCGGATAATTTATGTAACACCTAAGTTTACTTTAGTGAGAAGCGCCAACTGCTCTCAAACTAAACAAGATTGTAATGAAATCTATGAAATCTTTACTAACTATCGAGTTACGCCTTGTAAATAACGGCCTCTAGTGTGGTCCAGGCCGTGATCTAACGGTGCACTTCCGACGCCCGCGACTTGCAACTTATGTTAAAACCTGCAACTACTTTTGCCGCCAAATGAACCTGCCCAACAATTGCATTATTTTAATTGAACCCCGTTCAGTTACAAGCTCACAGAGCGTACGTACACACATGGTACCTGTATTCCTAGGTTTTGCAAAACAAGCAAAGTGTAAGTGAACCTCTGATTGGTCAGTTTATTTCCCTGTTTAAAATCACTTAAACAACTCATCAAAAGGCAACATTGGTAGCTAATACGAATAAGGTTTTATAACCCTCTTCAACCTGTTTATTAACTGAAGAGAAGAACCTAGCTCATTGTGGTCCTAAAATACAAAAATTGTGCTCCATTTTCTTAGGTAGTAAATATCAAATTAAATATATTCGTAAAGGTGTATAAATGGACACCTAACTTGTACTTGAAATTACTCATACTTATTGTTGAAATGTGTCATTAAAATGAGAGGTGAAATGTCGGGGCTGATATTTAAATAGAAGAATTAAAATGCAAAATATACTATGTAAGGTTCTTTAATATATTTGTACTAAAACAAATTACGATTCGCTAGTAAAGTTATTACAGAAACGACTTTAAGGAGTCTTTAGGAGTTGTCACATTTTTTTTATTAAATTAATTTTATACGATCTCATTACAATTGGAGACATGTTCTAAAGACTTCTTGAATTTATATGGCTATGAAACTTGGCTTTATATTGAAGATTCACTCTCGTACAATGTACCTAATGGCTACTATGCGGTGCGAGTTCGATCGAAATATAATTGTCCAAGGAGAATTAGGAACGTAAGTACGACACACGAAGATCGCAAATGTAACAAAACACCATGTTTAGTGATGATGTTAAACAGATAATGATAATTATTCGATATGCTAAGATAATAAGCTCGAGAGGAGTAATGTAAATATCTATAAAGTTACCATAATATAAACGCACCTGATTTGTATGAAAATACCTCATGAGAGAATAATGTATTTAAATATAAAACGGAATTGACTGCAAGCAATAAGGCGATTGAGGGCATTGCATTTTATACTAAGAAGGTTTTAAATTCCAATGTGCCATAATAGTTATCGTGGTGCTAGCGTCGATCAGTGAATACAATTTTTATACTAAAATACTGCGATAATATAACTATTTATTCGGTTTTTAAAGGCGGTACTCTTAAAACTACACAGATATTAAATTGTCCAAGAAAGCAATAATACCAAGTAGTACTTATAGGCTGTAAGTACTTAGAGAAAAAAACTTAATTAGATTTGTAAACTTCCTTCTCACTCTGGTTACTTACGCATATTGCAGCAAAAATGAAAAATAAACTCAAATGTATCATTTTCTATATAAATTGACAATAACAATTTAATTGTCAAATTGGCTAACATCAAACGACAAATAAATTATGAGTCCTTTATTCAAAATATTGTTGCTCCAAGTAATGTAAATATTACATTTTAAATATGAAAGAACTGCACAGATAGGCATGTATATACACATATAGTTAGGACCTTTAAAAATTCTTGCATAAAAGTATACAATTTGCATTCTTCCTTGCTAGACTTAAAATTGGAAATACTTACTATTTCATTCACTAAATAATCAAATTGGCCAACTAACTTGTCCATGGCTAAACAGTTCGATTGATATTAAAACTTTTACCTTCTTGGCTTGTAATGTTACACGCAAGTAAAGAAGCTTACCAAAATGATTGACATGATGGGCCTAATAGTTTCGTACACTTGGTACGGCGGGTGTCGGTATGTTACGGATATCCCAAAGTAACGAATTGAGGAATAAATGTTCAGGAAAGGGTATGTATTCAATCTCTATTTTATGAAGCGCATATTGTAGGCGGAGGTAATAAACCACATTTGCCTTCGGCGTAGGATTACCAGTCTTTTCTATCTTGCTAGACTACATAACGTTTTTCGAGCTTGGCTTTTATTGGTAGCTATTTCTTGAGAGGTATTTTATGAACTGACTTAATATCGTCACTGTTTTCATTAACGATTTGTGAATTAAATGTTTTTGTAGAGATTTTTGTCTCGAAAATCCGTAGGGCTTAATGTGTAATGGGAACAGTGACGATGCATATTTAATGTGATTACCACTCTGAACTTATATTTCGTGTGCCATTGCAATGAACAACGTATCCTGTAAATAAGTGAACTAAAGTTTAAGTGAATAGAGCTAGTGGATTGGTGGGCAACGCAGTCAATTTTTTGTGCATCATTTAATACCAAAAACTTTTCATTGATAGATAAAGTCAGGTAGGCTCTTTAGATAAAACAATGTGATACTATAATTTCAACAATTGAAAATAATCGAAACTGGCCTCATGTGATATTAATTTGTACTGAATAGTACAACTTTAATAGCTTATTTAGTATTTACTGTTGATATCACATGGGATTCGTTTTATAGACATTCTTTTTCCTGGTAAATATATAGTGTTTTGTAGTTTTGTCGATATATTATGTACTTGCCAGTCGTGTAGATGTAAATAAGATAAGAGTTAATAGATACATGATATATTTTTGTCATAGATATTTTTTTGTCAATAAAAGCATAATTTAGCTTTTAAGCATAAGGATACTGTATGTATAGAAACGTAAAGTGAAATGTTAGGGATAGACAAAAGGTGTTATGTGATAAATTGAAACAGTTATAGAAATATTATATTTCTTTTTAACAACCCGTATTTTACTAAATAATGAATTAATAATATACCTACTGAGAAGCATTAGATTTTGTTTGTAAGATTTAGTAGAAACTGATATCAAATTGTATGATAAAATGTATTGAGGAATATTCAAAAAGTTATCGATGAATGTTACTGTTGTTATAGCTTTATCTAAAAACCAAAAGTGTTATTATGTTTTTAAGATTTAAAAAGTATATACAAATCGACGATTAAAGTGTAACTTAAGTATTGTATTTTGAACAGATGGAAAACATTCTATAAACAGACCGCGAAGCGTATCCGTCGACACGGGAAGTCTTGATCTTGAAATTGTATGCTTTTGCATTAATGAATAATAATCATGCAGACGAGTAAGTATCTACTTACTCGTCAAAATTATTAAGTTATAATCTTTAAAATAAAAACAGTTATAAATATTGTTTTAAAATCAGGACATTCTATTAATTCAAATGTATTTTATTCAGTATTGGCTCTAAGTATTGTTATTTTGTTAAATTATTTGTGATGAAATTGAAGCTGTTTGCACATTTTGTTGGTATGAAAAAGAAGTAACTTACATTTTGTATTATTACGACTGACTTATTTTTTGAAATCCTACACGTACCATTATGTCAAATAATACTATTTTGTTCGCATTGATTATGTTAGTTAGGAATATTTATTTAAAGAAATATAAATATATTTTAGTAGTAAAATATGTTTTAATTGTATCAATATGGTAACAAAACTGATTGGTTTCATTGTTGTAAAGGTGGTCCGCCACCTGGAGCATTTGCTTGTAATGTGTCTGTACAGAGTCAACCATTCGATATATCAGTTTAACTGATAGTTACAGTGCACCGATGTTGCAGGTTCGAGTACGGTATTACATTAGTCAGGAATGAGAACCCAGCATCCTACGGTACTTCAGGCTACCCATTTCCGTTTTTTATCTTGCTCTTGCGAAAGGAATATCTTTGCGAAAGAGTAAGGAGGACTGACCGGAAATGTGTAGCCTGTCATGCCGTTGACCGCACATCATGCCACTTGCTAATTCTATGACTATAACAGGTTAGTCCTGCGCAGTCAGGGAGCCAATTCCAGAAGAATTAGGGAGGCAGCATTGTAATGCAAAATCGAATCTGCAATATTAAGGCACATTTGAATGGTCCAGGTGGGAGTACCTTGATGTATATTTAATTGTTTTTTGCGCATGTGTGAATGTGTGAACAGCTTTCCGGGTGTGAACCACCAGTCACTCACGAGTGCTAGCGGCACGCGCTTGCGCAGTCAGTTGCAAGCTTGTTTTGATAATGTCCACCGAAAACTTTTGTAAATAACAGATTCATTAAATGATAATGATGACTGATTTGTTGGTTTTATTCATCAATCAAGAATGCAAATACAATACAAATAAATATCACTGGACATCATTACACACAGTGCCATCTAGCCCAAAACTAAACTTTAAAGTTGGCATAACGGGATACTAGACAACGGATAGACATAATTTTTTTTGGTGAATTCTACATACATATAGGTACCTAATATACATAGAAAACAACCTGACCAATACAAACAGACATGATCATAGACACGAATGTTTGTACTGTGCGGGGATCGAACCTGTGTCGTCTAGTGTAAATGGTTTACAACTTCTAAATCATTAGGTACCTACATCACATCTGTCGTCAGGTCTTCAGTGCAGACTGTTTAGGTAAGTATAAGTCATTTTGGGTATTGCGTCGTTTGTATTTTTTACCTTACCGCAAAATCACGGCTAATTTTAGTTTGATGCTCCATGGATAGTGCGCAATTCACCAAAAAATATTGTTCGTCACTATCGGCATCATTTTAAACCATTACACCCACTCTTGAGTAAGGCCTCTTCATTCAGATTGAGAATCAGCATAAATTATGGTATTACGAGTACCTAGATAGCTTTTTCTATCCCTCGCTAGTCGCAATCCTCGCTTCATGGTAACCGCCGGGCAGGTCACAGGTAGGTATTAGGTGCCTGATATCTGCAAACTCCCCCATAAATCGTAACAAGAATTCCCAAGGATTACTACCTACTAACTGATAGTTACACTAATAACACATGAAAATTAACATTGGCAGCCATGATTGAGTGCGAGTAATTGGTCGTAGATATTCAACAACAAAATCGAGCACATCACCCCGCCTTGAACAACACTTGTTTACGCGCTTCTATCACTAGATTTGTGTCATGACACGCTGCGGGCGTCATTGAAGTCTTAGTAAACAAATCGCTTGACCCCTCTAACACAAATATAAAATGGGCCAAACAAATCGAATGAGCTATAATTGATTTGTCATTTATCATTTTGCAGAATTGGCCGTCAATGACGATACGGGGAAAAGTATTATATTCTTATTCTCCATTAGACCGCATTCAATGCTGTATCATTTATTTAAAGATAGAATCAACAGAATAACAGTCAGTGCCTGCGTTTTCCGGATATGACGGCTGCTAACCCGGGTGACGGTAGCTGAAGACGCAGGTTCAAATCCCGCCTGAAGCCTTCACCGAGTTTTTCTGGTCTTCTCTTACCTATAATATCTTTTAAATAGCGAACAAACCCCCGAATTCACAAACGACAATCGACACTAAGCATGCGCTCACGTTCATGCTGTCCCGTGAAAATTCAATAGAACTAAAAGGACAGCCGTACTTCTGAGGGATTCTCAACGTTAATTTGCGTTTGTGAATTCGGGGGTAAGAACAGGAACTTTGTGAAATAAGTGGAGGTTACGGAAAAGTATAGGTTGTAGGTAGCTACGGTAGGCACGTGCTTTTTAAGTAACTAGAGGTACTCCTCGTGCTCTTCGGACGTGTTATGAATGGAGGGAGCGACAGCCGTGACATGTCAGAAGCTGAATTATTCATTCTAAGTCATTGTTACTTACAGATTTTACTTTTTTTTTTTTTTACCTTTTATTATTATAGATACGTAAGTTCAAGTTCGGGTGTTTCCGAACAAGGTTGGTAAAAGCCTAGGTAACCGGGTTAAAAAATTCGTTGGGGTCGATCCCTGCATTCACATGACGAACATTGTTGTTTGGTCTGTGTTTTATTATTTTATCCATGCACTTGAATAGAGTCTTTAGGTGTATTTCGATATGTTTATGTTAATTCATTTTGAACAACAACAAAACCTGCAATTTTTCCTTGACTAGAACTTCAGTGATTTTCATTCCGGCGTCATACCTACTTGCTTGATATTCCCAACAGAGTTCAGTTAAAATATCATTATCATTAAAATAAATTATAATCAACATACCTACAAAATCACGTGTTTTGATGTTGAATAAGCGTTGAAAAACGTGAATAGGTAAAAGGTACTGCAGATCAGAGTAGACTTAAGTGTCCATCATATACGAATGTTCTGGGACAGTACAATACACAGGGTGTCAAACATCATAACGTTCAATTGTTTTTATTGTATTGTAAAGCACGATTGTTACGTTATACGCGAAAGTGTGCGTACGCACTGCTGTGCGTCATACCTCGAGGCCAGTGTCTCGCGTATCTGTTGACGAAATAGGCCTTACGCACATTGTAAAATAATTATCTATAAATATCAGATCAAGATCTAGATTTTTCAACTAGGATATTATATGCAATCCCATTGTTTAAATGGGACTAGGCTGAGTAGCCGATAAAAAACATTTGATTACAAACAGAACGTTAACACGTATACAGGGCTTACACGTAAACAACTAAGGCAAAAGGTGCGATTAAAAATGTTACACATAGATACATATTTCATATAAAACAGTGTTGGTAAGATCGAAAGAAAATAAGACGGCACAGCATGATACTTATAAATATAAACATGAGTTTTCTCTCAAAAGTCTTGTTAGGCTTCAAACTTGTCGTTTACCGTACATGGGTAGGTAGACTAACTACTCGTACAAAATATAAAACTACTACATTTTCGGAAAAACACTTGAGATTTCCGTAAGGTGGGCACATTAAAGTTTACCATATTCTGTCGGGAGGTCTTAGATAAGAGGAGAACTTATCCACTCAATATTTTTTGTCCTAACTCTTTTTAACAGGTTTGATTTATTAAGAGTTTGCCTACTAAACAAAACCCGCGTACCTACTTATCCGCCGAATAAAATATGGGGAGTATAGTGTCATACATAACGAACTCTACACAAATATTTAGCAAATAGGTAGTTGCTGGAATTTGAATTATTGAATATAATTAGGCTAAAATTGTGATTGTAACAATAAGAGATTATTAGAATACAACAAATACAGCAAACATAAATGAGTCTAAACCTGGCTGCCAGGTATAATATACCTACCCGAAAAATTCGGCACGTCTGTTAATGGTCTCGGTAGCACAATAGTTAGTGCAGTCGCCCGGTTTGCGAAAGACGCGGGTTCGATTCCCGCCTGATGCCAGATAGACCGAATGTCTTTTTCTGGTTTTCCTATCTTTAGAAACATAAATGACTTACCTACTACTACTTAGACGCAAATGTGTGTCAGCCCCACATTCTAGCGAGCGCGAGTCTGCGGCATATGCTAAATTGACCCCCATTGTCCAGCTGCTGCAACAGGTCGCCGAATTACATCATAGATCAGAAGTTCAACACTTTCAATAATCGCCTTTCAATTCTATTAACTGTCTCATACGCTTCTTACCGTCTGTCTAACCGCATGGCCTTGCGATTTGTTTCTGGTGCTTTATTATTAACGAAATATTGACTCAATTCAATGTTATTGTTGAATGAAACGAAATATTTTAGTTATGTAGGCAGCTAGGTACTGATGACGTAGCGTGTGTAGCGTGTAGCGTGACAAATTTTCATATAGAGGCCTAGATACTACTAGATGTAGTAAGTAGAAGGCCCTGTATGAAAATTAGTGGGGAGCCCAAATGAAAGGCAAATATTTTTCACAGTAGAAATCAAACGCCGCATTATTTTTTAACTTCAAATGGGCTTGATTGAAATAGATAGTGTGGTATGAAAGCAAAGGCGATGTTTATACGGTCATGGCGTTTGGCCTTAGGTATTTTTGGTTGAAATAGGCTTGATCGTATCGGATTATTGGCACAATTGGCAATTAAGGAATTTTAATCAACACACACTCGGGGCCCCTGTGGCTCGGGCGCCTCTTATCATTGATGTGGCTGTTAATTAAGGCGATAGCTTTGAATGCCGCTGTTCCAAGACCACCAACCCTTTCTAAGATGGTAAGAACAAAATAGTTTTTCAGCGCAACACCCAATATGTACAGTCAACGACACATCAGGCTACCCATTTCCGTTTTAGGACTTGCTCTTGCCAAATGTATTTTTTTTAAACAGAGCAAGGATGATGGACCAAAAATAGGTAGCCTATCGTGTCATTGACACGTATTTAGGCAATGTGTCTTAGTCTCAGGCGGTGCCAATAACCACGCGAAAACGACGCGACACGGGACTACGCCTGCTACGTCATATTTGTAGCACTAGTGATGTTCACCACAATTTCTCGATATCGACAGACAGTCCGCAAGGTCGTTGACCGGCTGACGCAAGCGGCGCACTCGTTACATCAGCCGGCCTTGCTGACGCGGAACAATGAAGAGCATTGGCGGGTGCGCGCAAAACTCATAGAACAAGTAGGTACCAAACCTACTAGTAAGTCTGTACTATTTAGGTTAGGTTTACTGTCGTCTCTGCGTCTCATTATTTTTTAGAATCTTTAAAAGATTATCATCTTTTAGCTTCTGAATTCTGTCAGTTTGAAAAAGTAAATACACGGCCATTCTTGGCGACTTTCCGTTATCAATTGATTGCAGACATTAAACGATACAAATTCAATGTAAAAATATTGACGTCAAACTAGGTATGTGAGGAAATTCGGAGTTCCCATAGACCTTCGACTACTTTTGCTTTTAGAATGAAGGTGCATTCGCGCAAAAGCACAAGTAATGACATTGGTTAAATTGATAAGTTATACTTACTTAGTTATTAAGTTCCTAGAGAATGCCTTATTTACTGAATGAACCTGCCATTTGTACCAGCCCATGTTTGTGCAATGAAGGATAAATAAAAAACCATAGCATAACATTCGTTTCGATTTATACCTAATTAACACAGGGTATGTTCTGGCTGTTCACGGCTACTATTGGTAGATTCCTTATCGTATCTCAAATCTATCTGTACTGTTGTGACCCATCCCTGGATAGACACACGCGCTTATATGTTTTTTATCGACACCGATTTGTCCGCAAAAACGCATCAAGGCATGTTCACCCTGACTGAGGTTACGTTCATTTATTGAATATGAATGAAGAGCATCGCACACATAGGTTCAAGTAACGTTTATATCTTTGAGCATTAAGTAGCTGCTTTTTATCTATATATATAGAAGAAAGTCGTGTTAGTTACTCCACTTATAACTCAAGAACGGCTGAACCGATTTAGCTGAAAATTGGCATGGAGGTAGTTTAGAGCCAGGAAAAGGACATAGGTAGGATACTTTTATTTATTTAACTTTTTTTTTTCTTCTTTTTTTTTTATTTATTGCCCTTTTAGGCGGAACAAAGTTCGCCGGGTGAGCTAGTTAATACTAAACACCAAACACAATTTAATAAAAGTTAGCTAAAAGCAATCTGTTTATGATATTGGGATGTAGAGTTTAAGAATTTAGGCACAATAAAATATGTTTAAACCTACTTACGTATGCAGGAAAGTATAAATTATACAATACGTGACGATTTCGGAATTTGAAGCTGAAAGATTAACAAATGGAAAAATTTTGAAAGTTGATTACGAATACTTGTTGTATTTATCAGATTAATAATCCGGTAACTGACACGTTATCAATAAATCTGGTTCTTAAATAAATCTACCAGTGGAATCTCATGAATCACTCCAAAACACAGAGGATAAAGAAATTCTTATAATACTTTAACATTTAAAATACCAAAGTGCCCAATTAACCAAGATGTAGTCTTAATCTGAAATACGGTGTGAGCTACATTAATTTTCATGACTAGCTAGATTTATGCAATTGAGAAACAATGTGTTTAGAGTTTCTACTTAGCATACAGTATTACAATGCTATCATTGGATAGGTACCTAGCTAATGATAGCCTGTGACTTCTCTCGCTTTTTAAGAGTTGAGCTACCTTTTAAGACGCTTCACCAGTGTAACACAGTGAAAGGCCCTTAGAGGTCTTTTAAGTCATCAATGCAACCTCTAATCGTGCTTCGGGGAAGTCTATTCGGGTCTATTCTAAACCTGTTGGATGGTTTCCTAGAGTATTACAAGTAAAAATAAAGACATTTAAAGTAGACCATCCCGAATAGTAGGTAAGTATAGAGATCGTATAAACCGAAATGAAGCGCCCCACCGCCGCGTCTATGCATAGAGTGCTTGCTTGTATGCGGAGATGCAGTGCAGGGGCGTGTCATTTCAGCTTAAGCAATCACTACCTCGCTAACATTTTAAAACATCGTTGTTTTTTCTAGTCACGATTTCTGGTAATAGCCTTTTTATCAAGTGTCTAATGACGTTTTTCAGTAGATTAAGGATTTTTTTGGTTGACGTAATTTCGGATTAAAATTGCGACGAATTCTGTTGGCAGAATAAAAAGGCATTGAGTTTTTTACAGCCTAACAAAAAGTAATGTGCTTAGCATGATTTATCACTGGACAAAGGAAATTGAAAAACAGATAATTTACTTGAGTGAACATGCTGCATCACAAAGCGAATAAAAAAAAAGTTGTTAAATTATTTTAACTAAACAACATTTATTTCAAAATTTACTTAAATAGTTTTGCAAAAATAATTTAGTACCTATTACTTAGTGCATCCAACAGTGTCTGCTTAACTTATGTTTATTTTGCTAGTTTGGGGTTCTAAGAATTTGTTGTAAAGATACCCCAGATATGTATGTAGATACGCAGCAGATAAGTATTTCTTGTTTGAGCAATATTTTGCCACAGCCACTCCATCTTTGCTCATCGCTTCGCAATATCATTGTTTAGGAGGAGGCACGACACTTGCATATAGGTACGCTGTTTCCATTAAATTTGATAATGCGCACGGATGTGTTAGTAGTTCATGATAATATACACTTACTTACTACTACTCTGCTTTCAGTTTAATTCGTTACCCTAAAGGAAAGATCTTACTTATCGTAGCGATTGGCTTCGCTTTTACAACGTCGCGCAGCATGAACGGGTTATTTATTTAGTTGTCATGTCTTGTGCTTACGCTAGCGCTATAATGCATACAAGCGCACGCACAAAATATCATGTCAGTTTATCAAAACAATAATAAAGGCCCATCCAATCATACATCAATAGGAAAAAGAACACGACGTGAATTCCTAAGAGAATACTAACGAGGCACGCAACATGAAGCCTGCGCTCCACTGAGGCGCTGCGCCGGCGCATCGGCGGCGACAACCTCCGCCGTCTACGCCTTCCATCGACGACTGCCACCTCCTTTGCATAAAAAACACTCTGTACGTGTGCAGCAATGCACTCATCCATAAATTCGACCTTAATCATCTACGTGACGCATGCATGATGTAACATCGCTTGGACTTACACCAGACGAATTCCTGCAAATGAAACATTTGAAAACTCGTTAAGCAAAAAACAACACAATAATTTAAGGCCTTCAGATATTATAAGAATGCAATAAGTAATTGTAGGATAACAATCATAACCTCATATAAAATAAAATCGTAAATCGTCGTAAAAATACTGACAGAACAGGAACAATTATGATCGCAATAATACAAAAATGACGCTATACCTAATGTGCCTTCCGATTCATAATCGCATTTTCTTACATTGTTTTATTATCCGCAGTAAAAAAAACAATTTTAATCAAAATACTAGAAGCAGAATACCAACATTTCGAACTAACTGTTCAGCCTAACGCAAAAAACACTGGTCACTCTACCCTCCACCGTCTTTGCGGTCCAACCTAGCATGCAGGGTGATAGTGGTGATAGTTTTCTATGACTTAGTGTCCTGCCAAAATCGATGAATAAAATTTGAGTCCATCAGTTATTCACTGTTGACTAGAATACAGCGTACGCTCGCCTTGCATACATCCATCAGTGAGCAGTGTGTAGAGCACAGATACCACAATTCAATTTCAATACTATGAAAACATGGTACGGCTACGTTTCGTGGCAGCTTTCGCTATGCCGCCACGAGGTGCTGGAACAATCTTCCCCCACCGGTCAGAAACTCAAGGTCTAACGCGTCCTTTAAACATAATCTAAGGATTTTCTTAATCAATGAGCAAAGGTCTAATTATTAAGCAGTCGTACTAGCACCGGATGAAAATGAACACCGAACACACACTCACACACTCAAACATTTATACACTCACTCACTCATTTCATTTATACACTCACTCACTTTATCTCACTCTCACTCTCTCTCAAATACGCGTACACACCCTCCCAAAAGCACATCGTAGGTATTTTGTATTTTTAATTATTGTACAAATTGCAAGGCGTCATATTAATGTTCTGCGCCGGTGGCACCTCTTACCCTAATGGTTGGTCATGGCTCTTTGTCATGGCACAAGCTGAGTGGAAACCATTTTGGTTTGTGCGTCACACAATTTTATGTTAGTCTTACTCTGTTTTTATTTTTTTCGTTTTGTTGTTTATTTTAATTTCTTTCCTGTATTTTTATTTTGTATTTACGAACTGTGTGATGTCAAACCAATAAAATTTTATTCTATTCTATTCTATTCTAAAACTATCTCGACATTGCAGCAAAATTATCTCTTTGAAACAATAAACTCGAGACAGTTCCATTTATTAAGAACTTTGTGGTGCCCCTACTTTCAAGATGTATTTAGTGTCGTCGCGTTTGTCCTGTAACCGATACTTATTCCGCTACTAAACGCCCGGAGTCACGCGACATTTTCCCTACGATGACTACCTACTTAGCCTGCTCTAGATCTTCAGTATTGGAATGTTTTTCATCGCAGCGCAAACCGGTCAAGGCATAATCACTGAGGTCAAGTAAATTAATTGTGCTTCATAATTAAATATCTCATCACTTGTTTGATCTTCAGTCGAATTATTGCCTCGACTCAATCTCTATATTGGAATATACTATTATTAGGCGCTTGTTTATTTGTGTGCGGTTCAAAGTGCGTTGCAATTACAGTCGCCGGTACTTAACCGACTTACTAGTAGATCATAATTACTTCTCATATTTTTCCAGGTTCGGAAAATTAGTAACGAAAACCTCAGGTTTGAAAAAATTGTAACGAAAGCTTAGCAGTTTTCAGTAGATATGATTTTGTTGAACCTGACTTGTCAAGCTGATAATGAGGAAAGTAAAAATAAATATATTAAATTGTCGAAAACTAAATAATAACTACACTTATTTATAATTAAAACTTATAGTATTAACCGAACTATAACCAGATTTATTTATTGTAAATACCGTTTATTGTAAGTTGTGGCTAGCAAAATAGGCTTAAATCCTTCGGTTGGCGAATAGTTAGTAGTAGATAGGTCATTAATCATTATCATTAGCAGAGTCTTGAGCATCTGTGATCTTGATTTGAAATATAAGGTAGCGTTTAATAGATACTCAAACTAAAACAATTGTCCCAGTTTCGGTATTCCCAATCAGTTTTCGTAAGATGACTCTGTAGAGTCGACAATTCGATATGTCACCATAACTCATTTCATATCATGCATTTTTAGTATCGAATTGAGTATTGAAAGCATTGAATTTGAAATATTGCTCTATAACGCTATAACCAGCTATAACCATACAAGTGAGCTTAACTTTTATTGGCTTTTGAAACCGTCGTGGGTACTTAATGATCGGTTTATTTAACAATACACCTATAAAATCTAGAGAACGACGTATTGTTATGCGGATATGTGGCACGGGAAAGGTAATTCAGTCTACTCCACTAAGGAAATCCGTAGATATCTACCTACAGCTGTCAACTTGTCTCATTACTCAGCATAATTATGGTGTGGTACCTACCTATATCACATCTTTTCTCGATAGTAGAGGGAGTACTGACACATATGCGAGCTAAAGTACACTTTATGAGCTACGAGTGACAAACTTATGGCATAGCGTCTCTATATCAGAAATGTCCGCGAAGGTACTTGTGTGGGTACGAGTTTAGGAGGAGTCCCTTCCGCTTTAGGAGTGTCGGAATCTCAAATTTTTGTCTGAAAGACTTTATTTTCAAGGATTTCCAAATGAGTTGTTTATGATGCAGACAAATCTAAATCCATCCTGATGAGTTTCACGGCTGTGACAAAGGGGCCCAGTAATCGCGTTTTGCAACTGGATGCGGAAGACAGTCTCGTGGGTGTGAGTATGTCTAGTGGCAAGGTTCTCTAAAGTTGCCGATATATGACGACTGTAGTGCCAGTCTCACCAAGCAGAAGAGGGTAAAACGGGTAAGACCTGGTCTACAAACAGCCCTAGGAGCCTCATTCAAAGATGAGAGATGACAGCCCAGGCCTCCCCAGAGTCTGGCCGCGCAACGATTAGGAAGGGCAAACGGTACGTGCCTTAAGATTTACTAAGGATATTGAATTTCGTGATGGTCCCCAAAGAATATATCTAAGTAGTGGTAAAAGGAAGATTTATCCCAATGGTTATGTCCTACTTTTAAGGGCTAAACTCTTGTTTACATCTTATCATTATGATAAACATTTGTGTTCTCATGCATGGCTCTCATTGTAAAAAGATATTGTGAAAACCCAAAGGTAAACTGTATCTACGACGAGTATGTTTGACGTCAGTAGACACGTAGGTTTTGCCAATGAAATAAGCACATTCATAAGTTTGCCATAATTATCAGACATTATTTTGTAGGGTATGTGAGTCAATAAGTAAGTAGGTAGGTAATCATGTTACAATCAGGTGAATTATTCGAATTAAGTTAAGATGACAATTATGGTCATGTCACCATCACATATCATGCATGTCACCTCACGACTGTGATCTTGCACAGACATTTCATACTAACAAGAAATTATTAATGAAACATTTCCGCTTCCGATAACGTGACGTCTATTTCTGGTAAACTGTGGACTTCCGCTTGTAAAAGCTATGCATAGCTGTAGAATGAAGACATAGGTCGAATTGCATTTTATCGTTGGATACTTTAGAAGTAGGTAAAATAGAATGGTAATACGGAGCCGAAACGTGGACACTCCGACACGTGAAAAGTTGTAGTACTTATTGCAAGACTCCTGGTTTCGAGTTTACTTACTTCATCTGATGAAAAGTCCATTGAACCATTCAATATTGCCGTTTTGACTGAACTACCGATTACACAGTTGACTAAAGTTGGCCATTTTATCACTGATCAAAATGTATCTTTTCTCAATAAACATTTGGCCGAACTTCACGACAGTCCATCACGGAAATGCCAGACACATAGGTAGGTACCCCCCAAGAAATTGAATAATTTTCAATTTTAAGTTTATTAAATAACATCGTAAGTATTTAATTTCAATGCTGAATTAACTGAAGGCTTTCTGAAAGACTAGGTACCTAAAAAAATGTCAAAGTGGCTTTTATTTATCCCAGATTGAGAAGTGGCGAGTCTGTCTATAAGTAATAATATACCAATGAAATAAGTTTAATTATTTATATCCTAATTAAGTTAGGTAGGTAAAACACTTTGGAAACAGGATGCTGTGGTTTTCATCAAATATTACACGGATAAGAGATAATTAGCAGGTAATTAATTTAAGTTTCCTCAATGTTGTATGTTTTACTTCGTAGCCGCGTAGCCTTGTCACGAGGAACAAAAGGAATCCTTCTGAAAGTTTCAGTTTACGCTAAGACCTTAAAAGCCTGAATGGAAAATTGTATTAGTTTGTTGGTAATTTTGCAGCAATGACTTTAATATTGGTTTCATCACTTGTTGCTTTTTCGTGAAGGAGTTATTTGGGCTGACAAAAAAAGAGAGAGAAACATTCAAGTTAAATTCATATTCAGAACAACATGCTTGTCTAAGAAGTTTCCACCCGACTTCGCGGCGCGAAGGGTCATGTGCATATTTCATTGGCAGGATAATCAAAAAATAACTCTTACCGTACGGTCGGCCAAGAAAGTGATCTACCACCATAAGGTTGAAAATCATTCCCGCGTCATACAACGACAGGGTTGGTTTTCCCATAGAAACATATTGTGACAGCTACTACTGCTATCTCTATCATATCATTTTGATGACAACCAACACTGTGCATAGTATTCCTAATTTAAATTGTCGCAATGAATGAATAACCTTTCTTATTTACTGCCTGCTCCGAGTTTGTCAAATTTTTGCACAAGCGAATTTCTTGGCCGACCGTACCTACTATGAGGGAAAAACCTTTGGAAAATGAGGTAAATCTCAGCGCCACGTGTCTCACAGACAGGTGAATGATTCTGGTAACGCCACATGTCAAATGTGTACTATTAAGATAAATTAATTGAGCCACATGTTGCTTTATTTCTATCATACCTTGAAAACCTGGAAATATTGTAAATAAATTTGATAGTGAAATTAGTTTTTATCTTGCTCTTGCTAAATGACATTTCTTTGCAGGAGAGCAAGGAACGTCGATGTGCCGTCGACTGTACACGAACGGTGGTGGCAGAAAAGGTATGTTGTACTCACCTAATTGTTCATAGTATTTAGGATCTTTGCAACCACATTTGTAGAAATTAACAATATTCAATTCACTTCTATTCTTTTCTGCAATGGTAAACACTCATCGTACGCATCGTCCCACAACGCAACGCTACGAAGAGGATTCAAGGGGAACCCATCACTTGTCCGAAATTTACTACTCCGAATTTCATTTGACTGAAAACTATTGACCAAAATTTCATTTGCCAGATGTATTGTTTGACATATTTTTAACTCGTCGAAGTATCTTTTGACATAAGTGTCGTTATACCGAACTACGTTAAACCGAATTTCAGAATAAACTTTTTACTATTGCCCGAAGTCTTTTTCCAACTTTTTTCATTTACCAGATGACTTATTTGGCATATGATCACTTTGACTAAATCACATTTTACCGAATATTGCTAGGCCACAACAACTGTATGATAACGTTCAACGTCTCGTTAAGGTTGATTTTCAGTAATTTCAACATCAGGGCGAATCCGACTCAGTCAACCCCGACACCACGTGGTACTTGTTTTGCCCTACCCCAAGAGTGTTATTTAAAAGCGCGTAGGCATGGAGGGGCGAGGCGGCCCGCGGGCTGAGGAGCAGGTGGCTATGAGCGAGGTGCCGCGGCTGAGGCTGGCCGGCGAAGCCGGCCAACAAGCCGAAGCTGTGGTGCTGAGCGAAAGCCATCTGCGACGATTAGCACGCGAGGAACCGCCGGAGCCCCGTAATGCCGGAGCCGTGACAGAATTCTTGTGCTTTCCCTAAACTCGCATGTTGAAGACTTGCATGCCGTTTGCATTTTTTATTTTAAATTCAAAAATTCCTTGACTGCTTTTATGCTGCTTGCATTAAACCCGTAACTTTTTTATGATCGTTTGGTAAACTAAAAATATGGCAATCAAAACAGTGGTCTAATGATTGTTCTGGAAAACAATACTTCGGACAATTGTTATTTCGGCCAATCATCACTTCGGTAAAACGTTTTGTGGCCTAATAAAACGTCTGGCAAACGAAAAAAATCTAGTTGATATTTGGTCAACTGATACAGTGGCAAACGTCATTTCGGGAAAATGAAAAAATGCCGAACGAAAAAAAACGAAACGTTTTCGGGAAAATGAAATTCGGGAAGAGAAAATTCGGTCTTATGATAGGTAACCGGATTCAAGAGATAATTTTTAGGTAATTTTAAAGACATACTTAAATTGCTTACTAAAGTACCTACTGAGGCGAGAACAAAAGACACGTACCTACAAAGCAAGCAGCTAATAAATAAAATGTAACGCGTATCCTTACTCTAAATTGGTCTAAATGCATAACAAAAACACTAAATTACCAGTTACTAATTAAACACTTTAAGGCCGCTCTGTAAACAATAAAATCATGTCAGAACAATTACTTTTAAAATGCAATCAGGGCCATTTACGTTAGTATGACTATATGTGTATTATTAACAATTAGAACCAGAACTGATATATAAACTAACATCATACTCACATTCTACCCTATCTAAAAATAGTTTACGTACATACCTGTCCTCTTTTATTTGTTCAGTAAAAACACAACACAACTCTAAAAAAAATTGTAAGTGCTTTTTTCTTCTTCTAGCAAGTCAGATCGTAGCACGAGGATAGAAGTGGTGTTTGCCTACCCCATTAGGAAATAGATGATGATGTATGTATGTATGCATATCCAGTAAGTTGCACAGCCCAAAAGCTGCTCAAAGTTTCATGGATAGGTATACATTCAGTAGCATTCACGTGATGGTTAAATGTTTGCAACATACGAGTGACAGACAAAGAGTTAAAAGACGAAGGGTTAATTTTCTCGATCACTTTACACATATTTTGCCACCTACCTACGCATACATAATTTCAATGGTGACTGGCACCTTCTTACCATGGGTGGCAGAAACAGATACTTACCTATTTAGATAAATAAATAAGTCTTTAAGCCGCGTGGACCAAGATCATCTGACCTCCAATTGAATAGACCTTACATCATGTGGGTATCAGAGGTTGATTAACAAACTGAAATATTTGTAGATTATAAATACCACCCAGGCACAGCACAAAACACAAATGCAATTCGCGTGAATAAGGAAATGGAATGCCGTTTGATTTACTCCTTGATACGTAAGGTTACCTATAAATTGGTTTTAAAACAAGGAAGTTTCGGGAAAGAACTGCAAAGTGCGTGAATACTAATTAATTCGCGGGAAGCCTTGACACTGTTTTGGCTAAAGATCTCTACTTCCCTTAGCGCAGAGGAAAATAGTATCTTTACATTACAAATCGTCTTCATTATGAAAATATTTTGTAGTGAAGAGTTACGTTACGTCTTTAATAAAAGCACATTAACGAAGAAGCTCTTCGTGTAGTACAGATAACCACCCGTGAATTTTGGGCCTCGTAGCGCCCAGATCGTAGCAGGCGAGCTCATGAAAGCGAACTTAGCTCATAGCTGACGTAAGAATACTTAAATGGCAGAACGGCAAAATACCACGGCCAAACATGACCCCACCACTGGCCCGAAAATTCGTAAGAGCAGTGTGAGGGGTGTGTTCTGCACTGCACAATACACAGTTTGCCAGTTGATTACGCTAAGACTGGAACACGTAGACTCTAGCCCATATCATCAGATGGGGACTTACAAGTGTTAAGGCCTTTCGAGTCAGGGCCGGAAGGCCCTTTTGGTCGGAGCTCATGTCATTTTGGCCGTTTTGCCACCTTGTCGTTACACCACTGCCTAACCGCCTCTGATTGTTTCTTTTTTTTATGTAAGAGGGAGCAAACGAGTTTCAGGGTCACCTGATGGGAAGTGATCACCTCAGCCCATGGACAACCGCAACACCACTGGTGCCGCCGCTGTGATGCTTTGCGAAATCGTATACTTTCCTACACCTTATCAGGGTAATATCCCCTACAGTTAGAACCCAATCAAAGTTCTAAACTTTGAGGAAAATGTTAGGGAAAAACCACATGTTGCAAGGTGCATTCCATAATATAGGCATGGTGTTGCAACCAGCATTGATCTGTACAAAAATACTGCGCCGGCGCCGATGACGCAGGCGCGGGCTCGCCATCGGACACGATTATCTAAGAGATTATTAAAATCAGTCGATAATTGACGTCTTTCGAAAACAGTCTCGTGACGTGTGATTTGTGAAGGAGGAAAGGAAAGCTTTGCGATTAGATCAAATAAACTTCTTTTTTAAATTTAATTTTTAATATCATAATTTCAGACAATAAAGTAGGTAAGTAAAGAAAATATGTAGGGTGTCATATTGGACCCTCTCCATCTGATTGCGGTTTATTTCACCACTTGTTAATACGGACTTTCAGAACCGGGCATCAGCTGGTAAAACATATAAATCCGATGTCTACTTACAGATCTACAGCAAATATTTTTAATTTGAATGCAATACCTATACCTTAATCACGAAATGTTTTCAAATTCAGAGTACCTACTTATTTAGGTTTTCACCGTCAGAAGTTCCTTACTTCATTTTTCTTGCGAGGCCATTTGTAGGCGGCATGCATACACCAAAATCCCGCTTCTATCAAATCGTACCAGCAGTGCCAGTGGGTCTCTCCATCAAATAAGCTTCGAACTGTTCCAACTGCAGTGTCCATCGGTTCTATAAAGTGTGTTAGAACAAGCAATAAGTACATGTAGGAGTAACTACATTAACATCGTAGATCTGCAGTAAGTCATAGTGTAATACCTTAAGGCACTATTATGTTGAGCATTGTCCCATGAGACCGGCGCCAGCGGCATACTGATCAGTCACGACCGCGGGACCTCTGCGCATGCGTGATGAGGGTGACATTATACTGGTGCTCAGTCGAGGCCATTATTAATTTCTTACAGGCATGGGAAACTTCTTTGTATTTATAGACTTATAAGCTTGAATAATTTATCGAAGCAAGCTTTGATTTGCCAATAGCGAGTTTTGAACGCAAAAAAATAATCATTTTTCAAGGGTAAACCAAAAAGCTGATTTCAAAGTTAGAAATTAGAATGCCATCTTCGCATCACCATGTTGTGAATGACAACCTGACAAGTAAGACTTGTAAAGAAAGTAGTTTTTAAATCCAGTACGCATCAAAGTTTTTGCACGACCGAAACAACCAAAGTGTCACGGTCTAAATATGCACCTGCTTATAGAAATTGAATTACTTATCCGTATAAATAGTTTAGTTTCATAAACACATTCCTATTTGTATCATTTAATACGCCTGACCGTCATGGCAGTTATGTTAAGTATTAAATCGAGTGATGTTAAACCAGGAAAATTAACTTTCCGCAAAAACCAGTTACTTACCTATTTAAAATAACATCAAAAGAAAATGGGTTCATCTTTAGAGATGATATATTTTGAAGAAACGTCACAAAAGCGTTATAATAAATTATGAAGGCGTTAAGAAACCATAGTTTGAATGAATTATTATGATGACGAAATTAAAATTTCTGGAAGTAGGTATGTAGAGTTACATGATGTTTTTAAATTGTATAAAACAATTTCAGATACAAATAAGTCTACGGGATAGCCCAATATGATATGATAGGATAAGGGGGTGGGGTGTCCATTCGCCGTTTCTTTTCAGTACAGGAGCAACTGTCCGATATAAACCTTTTTTTTTATGTGATAGGTAGCAAACGAGCTTGAGGGTCACCTGATGGGAAGTGATCACCTCAGCCCATGGACAACCGCAACACCATCACTGGTGGCGCCGCTATGTTGCTTGCCTTTTAGGACGGAATACGCTTTTTTCTTGAAGGCCCCAATGTCGTATCTCTCCGGAAACACCGCCGCTGGGAGACCATTCCAACCTAAAACCTGTGGTAGAGTCATATTTTTTTTTTCAGACGGCTTTCAACCTTCTTTCAACACACATTAGGTAATAGCAATCTAGGAGATAGTTCGACATCCTCCTGCGGAAGACGCTGCACTCTGCTAATCTCTTCACAAGATAAGCCTGATGCGTTGCGTGTGCCACCAGCTAATGCGTGAGAATATCCTCAATGAGCCCTGCTAGGGAAACGGCGAATTAACGCGTCGAATGAACGCGCACTGTTAGAGGCAAAGTTTAGTGTACACACAAAACTAGCTTTTACTATTTAGCACTAAGTTTTGTTCTTTTTTTTCGGTCAATAGATAAATGGTAACTGAAAACAAATCTCTCAAAGATTTTTTTACGCACAACAATTATTGGGTGTTAAGCACAACCTAGATAATATTCAAAACATTGAACACGCAGTCATTTGGGAAAGCTGATCTGTGGCTTCGGATTAAGGTTTTCTCCAAGTTGCTTATTATTGGAGCTCCAGGGTCGGCAATACGTTTTTTGCATGTGTCTATCTATAGCCTGCTGTCACTGCTAGCTATCCATTCAAGTTTTAAAAAAACCTTAACTTAAAGATAGCGTTTGGCATAGCTGATGTGGTATTATTTCTACAATTATAAGTAGTGTATTTTGCTAGTTTTCTAAAAGTTTGTACTCGCAAACTTCTCAATTTCCCAAGATGAATAAATAAAAATATGGAATAGCCTTTGATTTTCATACTCTGTAATGAATGGCAGGATTCTCCACCACCCACCCTAAGAGCCTGTTTACACTAGCGAAATCGCAGCGTTCTCGCGGCGTTTATTTTATCGCGGAACTATCGCTGCGAGATCGCGGTGTGTACGGTGCGAGAACGCCTCGCAAGGTGTGAACAGCTATGCTATTCCGGTGGTCGCCAAAACTCACTTCGCTCGTGGCGAGGCAACCGCCGGAATAGAACCCCAGCCGTGCTATTCCTCAATCATCAATACGCTTTCTTTGAATTAGTATTTTCTCTCATTTTGTATGTAAATAATTAAAAATGTTATTTGGCTTAGTTCTTTTCTCTCAAACGACCACAGTCGCGAAAGAATTGAATTTCAAAGTTACGTCGCACGAGCGAAGTGAGTTTTGGCGACCACCGGAATAGCATAGCAGGCTCTAAGACATCGCAGATCACTTGCACAATTGCCGCAAGTCGCGTGTATCCCGTGTTGTGACGTGCGATCAAGTCGCTCGACTGCAAGAGCACCGATTATCGTCAAAATGACAATCGAAAATTCAACATTGTGATTGTGTGTGACCTTACCTACTGCACATGAGCCGCAATTGACAGACGTGGGGTGAATGACCCTCCACCGCACGCATTCTCCCGTTGCACTAATCACTCCTATGCATATCGTTACAAAATGGAGCGTTAACCCGTATTTTTTTAATAAACATTCTAATTGAGTTTCTTACATGATGGGAAAAATTAATAAGATTTATGTAAATAACCTACCTACCTACTTACCAACAATAACGAACGATGCTGAATACAAAATTATTTTAAGTTTTACCAGTCGCCTGTTGGTTTGTTTTTATGTTCTACAAACAGATAACTTAAAAAGGATTCACATGAAATTTTGGTAGCTTTTTTTGTACTATTCGATCTGAACTACTTTCTGCAGTATTTCAGATTCATATATACTTACAGACTGCAAAGTTTTAAATGCACGCTACGTGGGCAACAGCTACTTTTGTATTTACAAGTCAACCCTAACTTAGGCAGGATACAAACGTTTCGTAGGTAATGTTGTTTGAACAAAATTGATGGGGTCTTGGGGAAATCACCAGACGTTATCCTCAATTGCCTCATAATACTCGTTCTAAGTAACTGGTTGGCCAAAATTTAGTGACCTTGAACTTGGCGAACTGGCGAAGTTCGAGTATTGATGTCTACAGCCGATTATCTTGGTCACGATGACAAGGAAAGCATACTTTTTTTATCTATCCTAAATTTTTTAAGAAAATTGTGAGGTCATTTCCATACTGGGGTGCAGATTAAGCAAACAATAAAACTTTGAATAGTAAGATGTTTCCTACAAATCAAAGTTCTAGTTACTCTCTATCCAAAACTGTTCATTTGAAACGTGGCACTCTACACATCAACAGTCTAAATCGAAATATTTTAACTGAAATATTTTTGTATTATGGGTTTTTAAAAAAAGAGCAAAATGCCGCCAGTGGTCAGTACGCAGTAACTCCGACACTCACACTCACACTCGAGCAGCAACATTCCGCCACAAAAAGCCTACCTAATTCAAATGCGCAATTAGTTTTGTATTTTTAAATTACAAGCATGAATAATAATAAGTTCCTTTGCTGTTTTCTCACACTTTGAAGAAGTAGGTATTTAAGTAAAATCCCAACAACAAAAACATCCAAGCAAATAGTAAAGAGACCTAAAACTTAGTAGGTAGGTGCTATATTTTAATAATATTTTGGATTTGTAAATGCTTTGAAGGTTTGAATGAACTTTTCTGAAATGGTTTCCGAGGGAGAGCGATGGAAACTAATTTCAATAATTCATTATTCATTCGAATTCGAATCTTATAATTTAATACTTACCCACTTATTGTTGTTGAGTCAATTTCAAGTGGTGCTTTCATTCATTACGGTTCAGAGTTTATTTAATCAGGTTTGTTGGTGGTACGTCATTCACATTACGATGCATGATTTACTGTAAGGTTGTCACATGACTGGCCCATTCAGATAAACTTGCAAATTTAATGCCAATTGCGTCGCTAATTAAGTAACGTCGGCTACACGTTCGATTGATAACAGCTTGTACCTCATAGTATCTAATCCCAAGCGGATATATTTGTAACAAGACGTTCGCTCCGTTTTTGCTACATTTAATCGACTCTTTAAGGATTTAATAAACGGAAATTTTAGATAGTTAAAACTAACACGAGAAAATATTAACGTACATTGGGCAATATTTTGTTGCGTCATTGCAAGTCATTTATTGTTAAAAATAAAAAAGTTGAAAGAAACATTCATACTTCAGTACAAGCAGCTAGGTATAAGGCAACGGGAATTCTGCCACATTTATAGAGTCGTCCGTCTATCTTCATCAAGGAAAGGTATAAGGGTCTTAATAAGGGTTCCCATTCTAAAAGACTTTCGGCACAACGTCTTTTGACTGACCAAGCGCTCTCCCACCTTAGCCTGTTATAACAATCCAGATAATATACATTTGTAACTGATATACAACACACATACATTTCCACGTGATTACCACGCGTGGTAAAAATAGGTGGGATTTATTTTCATAAGACTTTACACAATAGTACTTTGCACAATAGTAGATATCACTATAGAAGCTGGACTTACATCTGCAGTAAGGGTACCTGCCTCAAATGTGTACGAATGCTAAGTTTCAAAGTGTAATTAGGCCAACTAGATTCAATGCGCTAGTATCAGATAGGTATTTATTAATATAATGAAGACTGTTGATATTTGACGACCCTAAGCCCAGCGCATCGTTCAGCGGACACTTAGGTACGACAAATTCATTAGCCGATTGAAAGTGCGCAGGAGTTGATCGTGAGACTCGGCCTCGTTCTGATAACACATGCTTAGTTACTTTTGTGGGACACGTGATTAGCATGTGCTTACTTCAATTATTTTTTTGTGCTCATGTCCGTGTGACATTTCAACTGTCAAGTGCGCAGTTTCGAAAATCATCTCACGTCTATAATGTCTAATTAGCTCTACCTAGAGAAAAACAAAGCAATTACCATAAAGCATAATTTTTCATTCGCTTTTGATAATTTTGCCGTGTTTAGAATATGTTTATTTTACTTTCCCTTCCAGTAGATTACAATAAATAGTGAGAAGATGATAAAAATAAAAAACTTAAGCTTTCAGGAAAGTTTCAAACTAACCCACACACAAATCATTATCTTAGAGAAACCCGGTGGATTGTACGGTACACTCATTGTTTTGTTATCGTTTAATTGATGAATATTTACATGAAAGTGTTTGTACGGTAACATTTAGACCAATATTTTGTTACTTCGTCAAAAAATCGTCAGTGATGTCCCTTTGAGTTGTGCAAGGTTACGATATATTTTATCGCACAAAAAAAAACAATTACATATCAATTTTTTCAGATACCTAGGACGTCCAATTGACAAGGTTGCGCACCTGAAATAAGAACCTGTTGGACTGTTGGCCGCTGAAGTCCATGTGTTACCTGCTTCAGCACCGCCTCAGCCGCGAGCCCAGCCGCGGCCGCGGTATCACGATGACCCTCGTAAACACTCCGCTGAAATCGTAATTGTATAACAAAATATTTTTTATCGCGGCAAGCGAGGCGTGCTTTTAAACATGGCCGTCACCCGCCGGCGCCGCTCAGTACACCCGCAACCGGTGCCGAACGCGCGTCTCGCATAAAGCACCAACGATCTACAAACACCCATGAAAAATCGTAAATAAAAAATAAAAGTGTTTGCTTTTCGTCCAGAAACTCGAATGTTATAAAGTGTTTTCAAAAGTTAAGTCACAAAAAGTGAGTTCGGAGCGCTTCTGCTTGGACGTTAATTTGCCGGCGTTACGGCGTCAAAAACCGAATTGGTCAAGGTCCGATTTGCGTTTACCGTGTTTGTGTTGATTTGTGCACGGAGTTGTCTAGGCCGAGTTCCCTTCAGGTGAGTGACACGGAGCCTAGACTAGGCCCAACTTTATTTTTACATTTGGAACGCGCGGGAAGCGCAGACGCAGCTATTTTTGGTGCACGCTGCGTTAGCACCTATGCTCTAAGCTACATTCTCATGTTACAAAATAAAAAATTGTCGCGAGAAAGTTGGGGATAATATGTGTGTGAATGCAACTTTTTTCGACGCATACCTAACGAGCTATAAAACTGAGGAAAGTCACGTGTTTCTGTCTTAATTATGCGAATGTAACAGTTTATTGTATCAGTCCGCTATACAGCTGAATATGTTAGTGAAGTATTTAAAATGCAACTGAAATAATATGGCTCGAGTAGTATGTTATAATTATTTTTAAGTTTTGTTAGTGCGTATTAATGTTTGGAGAGCCTAGTGGAGCACGTTAAGTCATTGCTAATGGGTTCATTCACTTAAATACGCCGAACAATGTCTTCAATGTCAGTATCGGATCTTAATTTAGCGTGTTTCCACTCACACATGCAAATTTGAACTGTGCGGGTAAAATTTGCAACATACGAGCATATCATAACTTTAGCTTTATTCAATTTTTAGCACTAATATTGTTAATTTTACCTTAACAAGTGTTGATGTAACTTCACGGGGTTTTGATAGCAGAACATATATTTTTCATTAAAAGGAAAATCTAGGTTTAAAAACAATCCATGTCAGTTCGAACGTAATTGGAATGTTTATAGGTATGGATGGACAGAATTAAGTCAATCAATTCGAGATTAAAGTGCCTATTTTTTAAAACGAAGCAACAATACGGTTAGTATTCAACCTTTAGTTTTAGCCTTGTAAAGAAGAAAATAATAAAAATATTTATTTTGTAACCCCAAAGTTGCCAATGTAAAGTCGTGCTTATTAGAATTCGGTTTCATTCAGTTAGGATTCTACTCTACGCTGTCAAATATAAACAAAAACAAACTCAAATCACTTCGTTTTATGACCATCATTGTTGTGTTTGTTGTTTGTTTCAAAAATGTTTTCAAAAATCCCTTTCAAGCCAAGTTACTGTAACTGCGATGAAAATTCAATGAAAGGCTAAAACATTTTTACTCTGTGTAACCAAACTAAACACCACTATACCACCAAATATATTGAGTGAGAAGAAGTTTATTAGAACACATAAGTGGGAATGATTACTCGTGTTATGTTTGAATCGTAAGGTCATCAAAAACATCAAGGTCATGATTAGGCAGAAATAAATAATCGTGGAACATTAAATCTCGAAATGACAAATTAGCAAAAAGTTGTAATGATGACTGTTATAATTTATAGCTTTAATAGCACATTCACTCGCTGAGTTGTATGCTGGTGGGACTGAGATTCTAATATCTTTATCTCTTTGTACCACAAGATAATGATACCCATGCAAGTTGCACCCTTAAAACACCGTAAATTACAAGTGTGTTTCTGGACTAAACCATAACGAAACTTAGGTAGGTATGGATGATTTGGAATAGGGCCCCCAATACGTGTACAGTCATCGTCGATTAACGATCCGGAATTCCCATACAATTGCGTGTGAGGGCCTAAATCCGCACAAAACGTGGGGTGAACGCTGACTAATTAAATGTAAACCATAAAAAGATGAGAGAGCTGGTGGAAATATGTATGACTTTTATTCTATTAAAGAAAATCTGCCTTGATTAGTTAAAAGAATTTAACCGATCGTACGAATTTTGAAACTAACGACGAAATCGTGTATGAATAGAAGAGAGAATAGCTAAAAATCTAAATAAATACACACACAGCACTAATCACTCTGCGTATTGCTGTACCTGATAGCTTAAGACTTCAGACACTGAAATACCTGGTTAAGACTACCAGTGGGTTGGTAATCGATAGATGGTGTTATTCGCGGTTATCCAATAACAATGACCTACCTAGCCAGATGAATATAAATAAAATAAATAACTCCAAATCTGTCAGTCCGAGAGTTCTTGAATATTGGATTAACTTACCAAAAAATTTAAAGGATATTGAGTAAAAATATAAAAGGACACAACATAATTACAAATAAATCTATTTTTAATTTCAACACTAGACAAATAGTTGTCCTAAACCAAATTAGTACCTACCTAGGTAATTTATTTGTCCTACTAAGATTACAAATTAACCTACAAATTAACTCCAGCTGAAACTTTCATTGCGTTTATGCACGGTTTTTTTTTCGCAAATGAGTTCAGCGTCCAAAATGTCAGTGAAGAGATGTGTTTGAATAGGTATTAGCCAAGATACTTTTGTTTGCGTTCACGCTTCTTCGTGTTGGCTAAGGCTTGAATTTTGGCTAGTAAGTGTACACTGTGCACGGATTATTATTTGACACCTACATTTGCACAGTGAGATCATGAGTGAATTATTCGACGTTGAAATAACAATTCGGGCTTTAGAAAAGCTTTAAGGTAAGAAGCACCTACCAACGATGTCTCGAAATAATCGGGCACATAATTCACACATCAGTAAAACTCAATGTGACTGCTGTGCTCGATGTAAGTGATAAAGTTTCAGAAGTTTGGAGTAAGTAGCTTAATTGCAGAAACAATTTCCAACAATATTTCAAAAATAGTAGCCTAGCAGGGTTTGATGACCTAGCTAGGCGATGATTAACATTGGGAAATATCTACTTATCAGTTAATATTTGTGTGTAGATAAAAGAATTGAGAACGGCATATGTGACATGGAATTATGGTTTTTATACTGACCCCGTTTACTTACTTGCTCCCTGGCTGAAACATTTATTACACTTATAATTAGTTTATCTTTAAAAAAGTGTTGTGCCTACGTGACGAAACCATGCGTCTTAACACGTGGATAGCTCCAAAAAAATCCGGCGCCTAATCATTCATAACGTTAAAATATTGTTATAGCAATAAAAAAACCTCAACCCAAACATCCCATTCAACTAATTCTCAGAAAGGACCCTTTACTGTGAGATATTTTCGGAACCTTTGACGACCTCTGTGCCGCTAGTCTACCCACTCTTTAATAGGATCCAAAGTACAAAAAATAATTCTAAATCATCAATAAACTGTAGATATTTAAATAATAAAATTAATAGAAAACTTTACGTATAGTCAGCATCAAAACCATTCTGAGTGGTTGTGAATATCAATACTGTTTGAGAATAACAATTCTGAAACCAGAATGATAGTCGTATGTTGTTTGTAGCGTCACTCCTGCCTAAAAAATGTTTACATAGCTCTGATATTGACTGAGAAAATTTTTGGTGCTTAAAATCTAGTAAGTAAGTACAATATGGATAAACAATACTACTATATACATAGTATGTCGCTGTTAACGAGCACAAGTTCTTATCTTCCTAGTTCGACAATAATAAACATTATTCACCATTCAATTTAAATTAAACAGTAAATTAACATTCTTCTTCCTGTTACTTAATTGCAAAAAATATCTTTCAATATAATGATCTTAGGTACAAATTATTTTCAGTTTAATTAAACTAAGAATTAACTAAATAGTTTTTCGCATAGTTTGATAAGCTTAGCATTATCGTTAGAGTTAGCGATACAAACAGACCTAGTTTCCTTAAGAAATAAAGTAAGTTACTGTTGGACTTGTTATTACTAGAACATGTAAGTGAGCAAGTATTTGCCATGGCTAATTGAAAACGTATAAGAATGGGTGAGTACTTATATCATGGTGACTATAATCAAATTAACACATTTGAGTTTACTTATGAATTACCGGGGCCATTTGTGGTTTATTTGGTTAAATACTTATATACTGTCTAATTTCATAGGATAATCTGCGCGTTTGTTCGGTAAAGAATAGAAATACCAATAGGTATCGCTGTGGTGTCATCGTTTGTCAAAGGCCTCTAACGCTCCTCTTTGCTACCGTTTACCGTCATTGGCAAATTAAGTTCTTACTGACCTTTCGTCATAATAATCATCATAAGTTACTAGAAGAATGGGTGAATCAATCCAACACCTTGCATTTTGAAGCATAGGAAGTGATGAAAAAAATATAGCATTTTAAGAAAGCTTTGGTCAGTGGCGTCACTTTTGATGATATACCTGGTGAGACAGCTGAGACATTTCAATATGTAACCTACTAGAGTTGACTACATGTGATTCAGTAACACATTTTCAGCTAACCTACTGACATAATATGTTTCAGTAAAATTACCTACTAAAGTTACATCACGAGCAGTAATCACATATTTATTGGAGGGTCATTAATTTTGATGGATTAATCGTGTTTATCCTCGCGTGCATAAATATTGTTGCTCTTGTAAGCACTTATAGACAGCGATATGCAAGAATTTTGTTTGTAAACAACTGCTGGATAGGCGGTCTTGTGATATGGTCTGCCTGTGTGGGTAGGCGCCGATACGGGTAATAAATTAATAATTACTTCACATATTTGCAAATAAGACCCTGCGATTTATTATGTGGAACATTTAATAAAACTGTCAGAGACAAACATCCTGTTTTTGCAAAATTGACTACTATATATAACGAATTGATGAATTGACCTAATCTGATTATGAAAAAGCCATCGCCTGCAGCTTAACCGCGAGCAATCGTGGGTCAAACATTATTAACTACTTTTAACTCTTTAGAAGTTAGGGTGAAATTAGGAAAAAAACCTTCATAAGGGAGCTTACATGAAATGAAATTTCTGTTTACGGCCTGAATAGTTACCTAACGTACTTCAGACTCTGCACTGATGAATCAATAGTTCAGGGTGATTTGTCTATCTCTATGTATGTATTCGTATCTTAATTTCAAAGTAATACCTATACACAAAATGGGGGTTTTTGTTACATGTAACCTTATTTTAGTATTTTATGCGGTTGTGTGTGACTTATGGATTTCATTCGGTAACTTTTATGTTCCTGCCTTAAATCCATTTTTTACTTTGTTTCGAATCGTTTTGCTGCGAAAGCGCGGTTCGGCGGGATCTTAGCAGTAAGCCGTGGAAAGTAGCTGCGACCACATTCCTCGTGGACCAAGATTTATTTATAGCCTAGCGCTGGACATCAGTTCGGTGATCACACGCAGATCGATACAGGAGTCGTTTAGATGGGTAATGCTGATTAGGATATCGCATCCTGACATCGGGCGATACATTAATATTTATTATGTGTCGAGAGCGGAGAAAATTGTCCAAGCTAGGCGTTCATAATTGTTTTAAGCTAACGTTGGAGCTGCTAAGTTCCACATTTGTTTGAAGTCAGAAAAACAAAAGTAGTAATCAAATATTAAAAGACAATACCAATAATAAACTCGTGTAAGATTGCTGTAACATTGACCTACAGTACTAGATATTATTTATATTTTCTTTGTCACCTTAGCTGCGCTAACAGTTTAACAATTTAGTTTGACGCTATGTGTTTGACAAATAAATGTGATATAACATTCCATGCATTGCTGTGGACGAAATTAAAATTTCATCTTGTCTTATGGTAACAAAAAAAAAGGCCACAATCGCAAAACCAGAATCAAACCTGCGGCTCCAGCACTCGTAACCACGCACTTTAAATTTTGAAAACTTGGAGAAGAGATTATGCTTATCGAAACATTTTGTTAAAGAGATTTTCATTAAATATCTTAATTTTAATTTTTACCTCTACAAACGAACAGCACTACGTTAGAGATGCAACTGTTTGGGCCTTTGAGACAATCAATGACGTGACACGGAGAATATTTTCGTCATATTTGAAATCATTGTGTAAATTATTTAGATATGCTAATAACCGATTTGAAAAATACTTCCCATATGAATATTTCATTTCCATAAATTAATTGTAAAATACAGGCAATTCCACTTATTATTATTATATTCCTCTCTGAAAAAGAAATACGGTATTTTTGCTCGAGCTAAGTAGTTACACACCGAAAACCTTATTCCTAAAACTTAGAGCTTCAGATTCAATAATTAATTAGCTTCGCTAAGTCGCTTAGTCATAAAAAACGTAATATACATATAGGTTCCTGTACCATAAAACCTGATCTACCGGTGTTTCGAATGGCATAAAACTTGAATATCAGCATAGCTTTATGCGATACTTATATGCTTATTGTCAGTCACAACACCGCAGTCACTGTTTTGTTATCATAAAACAACGTTCTTCTCAAAGGTTGTGTTCAAGTATTAAGTGATACAGGATTTATGAACCATGAAAGGTAGGAAACGCTCACATACTTTATGCAACAAGTTTAATCTGTTCATCATCATTTTTTACCATTGTATTAGAATAACCAGAAACAGGCTACGAAAATTAAAGCTTGCGAAATAGTTGTGCAGACTTAGGAAACTCTGTAATTAGAATATATTTCTGTTGCAGCAAAAGCTCAGAATGAAAACAATCCACCACCTTGTGAATGATCCTTTATAACATTTTATGAAGAGCTCTATCAAGGAATTACACCTGTTAACTACTTAGCGTAACCATTTGCCAAATAGAAAACCTAAACGTTTCAATTACCTATCTATTCCACAAGCACAAGTAAACTTTACATTTTTGCTAAATTCTAACTGGCCACAAAATTCTAATGACTGAATTTACTTTATAAAAAAGCTAGTTATAAATATGTTTATGCAACAAGTGTCCGACACCGGTGGTAGAGTCACATCACATTATGTCATTTCATTTAATTTTCTAGGAAACAGGTAAAAGGTAGGTAGATTGGTATATTTGAGTAAGTAAAAAACACAAAAAGAGAAGATGACATAAAACATGTGATGTTGTTGCTATAATAGCGACAATAAGCCAAGTTATGGACTGCACTGACTTGAAATAATAATGGCCACAAAATTTTCCTCGATATGTAAGATTGGACGTGAGATTAGATATTTACCTACCAAGACCATAATGAGCAAAGATTGGTCAGAAAATGTATCTTCAATTGTATATCTACTTACACGAAGGTAGTCACTTACTTTAATGACGATATTTCCTTATAACTAGCACTGGTCAAGCACGATCGACGAACACGGTATTTCTGTAGGTATATGTATTGGTGAAAAACTAAAATTTTAGCTATAGAAAATTTTATCATAAATCTACCACGTACGTAATACGTATTAATAACAGAATAATTAGTGTCCAGATAAAGCTGGCGCCAGATATTGCCTCTGGCTGGTCTCAGGTTAGCTAATCTGAACCTGGCTAGCTTGTAAACAAGGCGAAGGCCTGCAAGCGAGGAAACTCGCCGGGAAAGCACATTACAGGTTGTCTGGGGTAATTACGTTAAATAATTTCACGTATTAATAAACGTCGTATTAAATGCATTAGCTCGTTATCACGAACGTAAAACATGACTCTACAGAGCTAGAAAATCTTTAGAAAGCTCAGTTATATTTTGATTAAAAGTTCACTTAGTCGTTAGAAAAAACAGTTAAGTTAAATCCAGTCGGTTACTCTTCCTGAAATGATGTTACAAATATCATTTTAAGTATTGATGACGCAAACCTAAGTATAGTCTCTTTCCACTAACGCTATCGAGCGATTCGCGACCTCTCGCTTGTTTCATAGCTATTAATATAAACACGATATTGTTTAACATTTCATCAGGTTCACAACTCCGTATCTTAATGTGGACGTTAAGTAAATTTCCATTCATAAGTGTCTGTACTTTGAAGGACCTCATAGCATTATGCACGATGTTTTATCTCAGGTAGAGAGTTCTTAGTATACAAAATTATGAACTGATTTTCGCGTGAAGAACTTGTAGTGCTACATAAATATCGGTCACGGGGGCTAAGCCTACAAAATATGCCATGATCAAGTCTTCGGATTATTTAGATAATTAAATATTTGCCAGCGTATAGTACGAGCTTTTATATTAAACTTTTGATTGCGCAGTTGATAACCGCTATCTCAATGATATCGTATCATAACAGTCGCGTGGGAGCGCTTTGATAAATTCGGTGAAACGGCATATACCCTTGCGATACCATGTGTTGATATTGACTTTAATGTTTAGTCATTGTAACGTGAACATATAGGTAAAAGCTTATAGTACCTATTAAGACGCTTATTATGTTGAACAGGCCGGACCTGCATTCTAACGGTTGTCTGAACGAGATCGCTTTCTAGCAATAAGACCGCCAAAATATGTAATATGTCATCTTTATCGTACATTAAAGAATTTTACTACCTACCTACCAATGCACTTAGGTTGTAAATCAAAGTTTTATATGGTCCAAAAATGCGCATTTGTTCGGTGTATAGGCAATTTATGGTTTAGTATCTATTAAAAGACTTATGTGTTCAAATAAGTGTGTTAGAAACACTTACTATTTATGTCCACCATCCAGTGTGTTTTTTAATAAAGTTAAATGACATTAAACATTCAAGTTTGAACTTGAATTATGTTTACTTTATATATTATTTCATTATAGGTACTATTTTTTTCTCACTATTACAACCTAGTCCAGTGGTTTAAAACATACTCAGATACTGCCAGCTACATGACAAAGGGTCGGTTAGCAGCGATGAATGAAAGATGTGAAGGTTGCTAATATTTAATTCGAAGTACACTAACATGCAAATTGAATCACGTTTTACAAGCTGTTTGAAACGTCGCGAACTACCGGAGTCAGCCCTGCGCACTGACCGCAGATGGTTGCGAATTCTATCAATGTAACTGACATTATCGTTTCTGTTTACATAAAATACTGTATCTGGGATATCTCACAAGATTATCTGGCCCCAACCTTAGCTCAGGTCATGTTCATGTTTGTCAGAGACTGATGACAAACATAGTTAGAGATCGTCTTAACTGAAATGATGACCCCCCCTCCACTGCATCTTAGTATACAAGCAAGCAGTCTTGTATGCGGAGATGCGGTGAGGGGCACGTCATTTCAGCTTGGAGAATCTCTACTCATACATATATTTTTAAAGACATATTTCAATCGATATTACAACCACTTTAGTGTTAAAATACAGCAGTAAAATAAAACTAAATCAACGTCAAAATGTTGGTTCATAACTTTAATGAAGGCAGGTTGAAAATCAATTTACTTACATATATTTTTTATCCAATCTGTTAAAAGTTAAATCAAGGGCTACCCTGATGATTGTGTGTTTACTGTTTTTATTTTAAAATACTTGAATATGCATGGTTACTAATGGCTAATGTATGACGTATGAATTTTAACTGCCTGGTTTTTATAGCAATATGGGTATGGTGGTAAAGGAATTCACATAAATCATATTATCTTAACACAAAAACAAGCGAACTGTATTCTTCCATATTTTTACTTACTTGTTGTTCACTTATAATTCGTATAATTCGCATAGTAGAGAATTCACATTTTCAGGGTCAACTTCAAAGATAAGGACTTGAAAAAGGAACTAGATTTAAAAACCTAGGTATATTTATTATTCAGAGTAATAATTCTATTCACCAAACAAATTTGTTTCGATACCTACGTATTATTGTTAAGGTTCGCTACTAGGGTCGGCCGGAGAGAAAATCTGTCAAATTTGAAAGCGATCGTGACAGCTATGGTCACACAGTGGTTGGGCCGTGCAATCCGTGCATAAATGCAATGCATAAATCCGGACGACCATCTTGGTGTAATTGTTTAGAAGTCGGCTACTACACCAAAGGTCGCGGGTTCGATCCCCGCACAGTACAAACATTTGTGTGCATGAACATGTCTGTTTGTATTGGTCTGGGTGTTTCCTATGTATAATAAGTATGTATTTACAAAAGAAAAAGTATTTGAGTATGTTTATCCGTTGTCTAGTATCCCATAAAAACGGAGTATAATTAACTCACTTGGGGCTAGATGGCGCTGTGTGGAATAATGTCCAGGGATATTTATTTATTTATTATTATTATAAATCGCGGCATGATAATCATTTGATGCGTTCACCAAAGATATTTTTATTTCGCCACAAAATATATTTCAGGATATAGGGCAAACAAAAGAAACTAACCAAAAATTTTATTTTATTAAACATACTAACAAGCGGTTTTGCCAATTATTTTTTTACACTATTATTTGCAATCTATTCTCGTGACCACGTTATTTGCACAATGTTATATCTGGTACTTGACGATTCCATCGAGATTTAGTTGTAACTTGGTTTATCCGTTCGATCATCATCAACACAAAATATTTCTTACATCCAATGCATATGATATAGCAATACACGGAGCCATTTCTAGTAACATGCAGAAGAACCCACGAATTAATTGGTCTTACTTGTAATGAAAAGCTGCAAGAAGCATTAAACGGAGCTATCTTGTTACTAACTAAAACGAGGAATTTAACAGTTGTCAACAGTTGATACACTTTTAGTGGATAATTTATTTTAGATAATAACACTTGAGTAATACCTTTAGTCTCCTGTAGAGGCCATCGCGCTGAATTTAATACAGAATCCACCGTGATCTTCATCTTACTGGAATTGATCTACGAGTTGAGCATAGTATGAAAGGAAGTCACCCTCCGCGTTTTTCTGTCTGTTTTTACATAAGCTTTCACTATCTAAATGATAGTTGATGCTAATTATATTTTCTAGAACGTTTGTCTGTATAGTTCATTCAAATTACTACAGGGAAAAGCTGTGTGCAAATAGCCAGTTAGAGATAAAAATGCTTGCACTGCCATTTTTCCACGGCTGACGTAAATATGATAATTAATATTTATATCAAAGTTCTATCTGATCCATTTTTTTAAATTTAAAATGGGTTTGCGTTTGACCTCAGTCTTGCCAGCCACGCTTACCCAAAAAATGCCTATTCACTCTTGCCTTGAAGACACCAAGGTTGTATATATCCGGAAACACAGACGCAGGGAGGGCGTTCCACTCCTTAGCGGTACGGACCAGAAAGGAAGCACCAAACCGCTTAGTTCGGACCGCTGGAAAGTCGACCACATGGAGATGAAAGCCCTCGCGGCGTCTTGTGGTCCGGTAGTAGAAAGTAGAGGGTGGTATCAGGTCATGAAGTTCTTGCGCACACTCTCCAAAATACACCCTGAGTCCAGTGCATCCAGCTGATACTTGGCAGAGCCATCCCAGTGGTGGCAGAAGTACTCCATACACAACCGAATTTGTGCTTGGTACAATTGTAAAAGCTGTTCCGGTGTGAAGTGTGTTTCCATTTCGAATAACTTGTCATTATGTTCTATTGCAATAACTATTTCTGTTTCGTATAAGCAAACGCAAACTTTATTTTTTTTTGCTCGAGATCTCCATCCTAATTACTATGGAACGAGTGAAGTTTCTTTGACAGCCGTCTGCGCAGTCCCGCAAGTCAGTCTTCCACATGACGCCGGGTGAGTGCACGTCACTGCGTAAAGAATAGGACAATGAAATGGCAACTAGTACGAAATTGTCAAACCCAAGAGAGCTTTTAATCAAGTGTACTTATAAATATGAACCTGCCATATAACTCTCATGGTGAATCATGATAAAATCATACGTTTGATAAATTATGCATAATGCATATGAACAAACCGTACGGAGGAAAAAAAATAAAGTTGTACTATTTTCAACAAAAGACCCTATGTGCGCCTATTTCGTGTAAATTATCCGCGTAATTATAAATGTCATTTTCGTCAAAAGCGACGTGCGCTCACCTTGGGGACATGGGGGGGAGTGAGCTGCGACGGTGCGCGGACAGCTATCAAAGAAACTTCACTCACTCCATAGTAATTTGTATGGAGACTTCAAGCGAAAAATTCGTAATGTTTGGGATTTTTTTGCACAAAACTGAAATAAAGCAATGAAAAACAACTGATTGGCAATGCTTCTTTGATATCTGATCTTTACACGTTATTTAAAACACGTAAGTTGTTAGTTTATATGATGCCTAAACTTTCGAAATACGGGAGTGCGTTTTGCACGTTTTTAGCGATATTCTGATTTTTTTTCACATTAATCTAGTAAGTTGATCCATATATTGGAAGTTTGAGCTGATTGTGCAACTCTTTGACTACTATGACGATTTTTTTCGTGCCTCATACTTCCTATTTTCTATATAAAACTTTAGTTTTCCCGAGAGCCGTTTTCCTGGTATCGCGCCTTAAGCCCTACACGTCCCACAAAAAAACTAAATTGGCAACTAGCAAAAAAACTAAGTTCGAAACTGTCATTCTTGTACTGCCTACCAGACGCCGCCTTCTCTACATAACATTAGGTTAAACTACATGCGCAGATATCTACATAAACTGCTGTTAATTATTATTCAATAATTTAATTCATTTATGAGGCTTCCAGTCTGCGTAGTTGGCGTCAAAGTTAGCAATAATGCTCCCGCGCCTCGTGGGAGACGCGTGATCTTATTTGTATACAACTGCTTAAGTACGCCATGGGTTATGCAACCGCTGAATAAACTATTGTACTTTACGCTAAATACATCAAGAAGACACGTACAAATAGTCGCATGAGTCACACATAATCTACGTACAATCAGTCACACATATTTGTCTCCGTTCAGAAAGTAAGTTTTAGTTAATTTACCAGGTATTCTTTTGTATCTATACTTTAATTTTGAATGAAATGACTCTATGGCATAGTAGTTGAAAACAGATATTGCCTTGTTTCATCTTGCCGAATTTTCCCTACTCGCAACTTTCCTGCCCGACACTAACTGAATCAGACGTAGAGTCCGACTCGCTGCTGACTCACACACATTCAACAAAGATGTTTGTACAAACTATTGAATTAAGCACTGTAAACGTAAAATTTATGAAACCGTCTCTGATTCCAAAAACTTGTTCCTTGGAAAAAATATTTAATAACTGCAATGTAAAGGTTTTACAGGACATCTACTTCGACCACCAGTTGTTAAATGGACGTTGAAAATTCCGCCATTTTTTTTCACAATCCAAAATGTGTTTCTCTTGCTAGTGATTCTGAACCTCCCCCTCAAACATTTGCAATTTTTAGAAATTAAAACATAAATTCGGACGAAAAAACATCACGGCAGAAATTATTAACAAACCCATTCGTTTGCGCGAACGCAGGCGATACGTCCTATCAGTATCACTCCGTTATCAGTGCAGGCGACTTGCGCACAGGAACGTCGGCCGATGTTGCGCCGGCGCCGGGTCACCCGGTCGTCGGCTCTGTCATGTAATCGCCTGTTTATTATTACACATTGTTGCGGTCGCGCGAGGTACAGTCAACAGCACATCCGGTTACCCCATTTCCGTTTTTTCTCTCGCTCTTGCCAAATGTCATTCCTTTGCAAAAGAGCAAGGAGGACTGACCGAAAATGGGTAGAGTGATGTGCCGTCCACCGTACTGACGGATACTCAAATATTTGAGTTATTGTATTTAGGTATGGCTTTGAGTTTTTCAGGGACCAATGGTAGTGTTCGCGTAGACATCTGTTGTACAACAGTAGGATCTAGACGGTTAACTAAAAAAAACGAATTGTTTTGCGTTATAGGTAGTCATCATGATGAAATTAATGAAAAGAGGTTATTCAACTAAAAAGATAAGGTACCTAAATCAGTTAAAATAAATCAATTCCGTATTTATATAAAAAGATACGGCATCAGATAATAGTTTATTTCTGAATATTATTCTTATGACGCAGTTGTGACTAATAAGATTTATGATAAAAAATGATAGCGAAAGAGACTGGTACTGAAATAGGTAGACTGAACTAGGTGCAGAATAATGTATTTTCAATATCCAGCACTAGCTAAAAATGACATGAAAAATAGCACTAGCTAAAAATGACATGAAAAATGCATTTTTTTAATGAGGTTAATAAGAAACAAACTCGAAATACTGCGGCGTTTTAGTTTTGCGATTCAACCATAAAAAGTGTGTTGCCTTAAAATAAAAACCTTATTTAGCTGCAGGTACAGTCAACCACAGATCAACTGTAACACTGGCCTGCGTACCGGTCCGCGCGTTATAATAGAGACAGCTCATCTTATGCCGGCTGTGCTACGCTAATATAAATGCGTCTTTTCTCTTATCTCTTCAAATTAACAAGATAAGTAACACATTTAATAGAATCGATGCCAAAATACATAAAATACACATACTTAATAAGAATTAGTAAGTCACCTTGAACAATGTAAATGATGCATAGGAAATTTCCACATCTTTAGAAAACAAATGAGTGCTGGGCCACAAGCAGTGTTGGTTCCGCAGTTGTAGTCACAAAAACTTTTTACTCAGCTTTTAACTTGAGCTAAGTAATCTACTATGGAATTTGTATGTTTTTTTCTTATTGCTGAGTAGGTTTTATTATCTCGTTAACTTGTTACTTTACCTGTTGTGTGCAGTTTTCCTTGAACATCCTGAGATTCCTAAATCGCAAAGTTGTATTCCAAACCCACAAAATTCGACACAATGACTTGATGAGCATAGCATTCCAGTACTAAGAATGTCTTAAGAGTTTCTGACCATACGCACATGACGAGACTATAGGGTTCATTGCTGCCTAAGGAACTCTAAAAACCGATCCAACTTGTACAAATAAAATCCAACAGCTGCGTCTACAAGAAGCGCCAGACGTCTGCTTCACCCAGAATTAACTAGTTCATAGTTCTGATAAAAACTATAACAATGGACCAAGTTCAAAGATATGACTTTCCACCATATTCTCGCGATTTAAATAAATCACACGGTGCCGTTACTTTTAAGGTTTAAGTAAGTGCTGCGAATGTGTTATGAACAAATAAAAATCAAATTCTTCAAACTGATGCCGTAGTTAAAACTCATACCTAAATAGATCTACCTCCAAATTCACAAACGACAATCAACGCTAAGCACGTGCTCACGTGCATGCTGACGCTTTCAGTTCTATTGACATTTTACGAGACAACATGAGCGTGAGCGCGTGCTTAGCGTTGATTGACGTTTATGAATTTGGGGGCTAGTTAACTCAGTGAGATTAGTCTAAATCGAGGCGGGAGGTGATAGACTGGATTTTATAAACTGGTCTGTTTCTCACTGTCTTCAGTACGTTTCGCACGAAACACTCCTCAACTTTTGAGATTCAATCAATCTTTCGTAGAGCGGATACGTTTAATCAATGTAGAGGCATCTCCACGCATATAGTTCAACTTTACTTGTGAAAAGGTATCAACAAAACTTGTTTCTGTGTTTACAATGAAATTTTGCCGCTCAGTCACACTCAAGTTCTACTGTCCTAAAGAATCCAATTGCGTCATGCGAACCTTAACGAAGATATTGTTTAAATTGTTAATTTAAACAGCTGAACTTAACACATTACTCATATAAATATTATTATGTGAACAAACGTTTAGCAAGATAGCGCGTAGTTGTGTTGTACTTAGGTACAACGCAAATTATTATTATCTATTGTTATTATCATCATCAGTGAACCGTGGCCTTATGTATTGTGCTGTGGCCATCGACCATGGCCATGGCTCAGCTACGACATAAATGTCCAAAACAGCAGTTAAAAGCAAAATGAAACGTAAAAATCAACCCTTTTCGTAGCCGGGTGGGTGGTTTCACACGCGAGAACTGGAAACTAACATCATTTGTAGTCTCTAAAATGAGAGACTTACAGTCAGCTGTTATTTATTAACAAATAGTTTAGTCAAATATAGACAGGAAATACAATTTAAATCCTCTCTTCTACTCGTATTGCTTCTGACTGGCCGCACGTCTTTTACTATAAATAACTAGGTATATCATAATAACACAGAGTATCACTGTAACCTTTTAATAATGCACATATACGAATGATTATGCTGTTAGACCTATGATAACATAGTCTATAATTAGTCCTTAATAATATCAACTAAGAATAAAAAAACGTATAAAATAACACATAAACTAATAAGAAAACGTTGGAGTGATGATTTGAGACATCATGAGAAAGATTGGCAGAGCCTGGCACGGAAGGATTGGGAGAGACCTTTGCCCAGCAGTGGGATGATGAAGGTTAAAAAAAAACCCAGCTATGAATATAACAAATCTTTTGAGGTTTTCTAGTCCCTCCCCAGAATTTTCATTCTGTAAGCATAAGATAAGGACTAACATTCAAAACCAAGAAAACTCCTTGACATTTATTATCAAATGTAAACTTCTTTGTCCACAGAATCAGCAATGGTGGTGCGAGTGGCGACCGACGAGCGGCCGTTCGAGACCCCTTCCTCGGACGAGAGCGGCATGGGCCGGAGCGACTCGCCCAGCGAAGATGTGGAGCCCGAAGCGGCGCTGGTCAGTCCTAACACTAAAATAATTGTCATTAAAAATATAGTCGCTACAAATGTTAAGATGCGCGGGGAAAGCGAGCGAAGCGAGCGTGTCTTGAGCGCTTCCTATGAACGCTAACTTAATTTATCGTAACATTTTCTTTAATTTCATTTCCATTTTCATTTCAATTCGTGCACCTTAGATCAAGCGCTGATTGATGATTATTTAATTTCCACCATTAATACAACCATAAAATTTGCACCTAACCTGTGGCTGGTTAAAGTCCAAAAATCTTTACCTTCGCTTCACTTATTGTTAGTCACAAAAAACCGACACCTTTAGTACTCTTAATATTTTCAACATCTACCAATTGAATTACATTATCTAGTTTCTAACATGATTTATCATAGTATCTACTTATTGTTATGAATTTTCAAGAAAAACAGAGCATTATATCTTCACGTTTACGCAAAATTGATACTTAAACTGATGATAATTTGACACGCCTTCTTGAGGACAATAGGTACAATACAGTTAATTAATCAAAGAGCGAAACCATATTGGCGTGCAATCACGAGCAGCGGAGATAACCCTGAACTTGAGGTCACTTTTTGTATCAACTGGCAGTCATGCTAGGAACAAGCGGTGCGCATTATCTGAACGAGTCACCAAAACGATGAAACTAATAAAACGGTAATGAATGTTAACAAACTGAACTAATAAAACATGATTTTACCAGTATCTACACTGCCTACAGTAAGTGGCGATGATTTCACTGAATGATGTGATTATCATAACCGTTATTTATGAGTAAAGACCATTGATCAAAAATGACGCTCATTGCTACCGACATTACCAATTCGTCCATCTATAAAGAGTGTTAGATAACAATATGATGGTTATTAAAAACAGAGCCAAATTTTTGTCCGTTAGAGAAGTACAGTCAGCATGAAAGCCAAGTCAGCTTTCAGGGTGTAATGGCCAAAAGATATTTCCTCCACGAGAAAAGCTAATCTAAGCTGGTATTTTGTAATTAGTTGTAAGTTATCTGAATCCGTCGGATTGGCAGACAGGTTAGATATTACTGGTAGACAAAAAACTCTCGTTGACATAAAAAAGAATTGACATCAACTTTTAAATATGTATTTATAAACTTAACCTAAAATCCAAATCTTTACAACTTTAGTTATTTTTCAATATTTTAGAAGAAACGTTTATAGCTAGAAAACCAGCCAAGCTTTTCCTAAGCTATGGGATAGCATGTTTTTATTAACCTACGGATGCCAACAAATTCGTTCGAATGACATATAAGTACAGGGGGGCTAAAACGGCAACATTTAGATGATTCATATTATGAAAACATCTAACTGACGTTTCATCTAGACCGCGGTCCGTTTCGAGTCAAAAGTGAGTAATAGCGCGCTGACGTCGCTCACGTTCATACAATGTATCAATTCGGGACGCGTGTGAGCGCGCTGTTACTCACTTTTGACTCGAAACGGACCGCGGTCTAGATGAAACGTCAGTTAGATGATTCATAATATGAATCATCTAAAATGATGCTGTTTTAGCCCCCCAGATTATTAAGAAAACATGCAATAACCGGCGATTATAAACAGCTTTACAAGTTTCTAGATCTGTAACTAGCGGAATCCGCGCTAATATTTTCCCTTTCGAAATGTATTTATAAGAAGCTCTCATTGGGTTGGGAGTTGATTAGTTTATAAGTTGCACAAGATGCTCTCTTTATTATGGAAGTATAGGCCACGGTCTATATTTTCCTCAATAGTGAGATTCGGTTTGGCTATGTTAATGTCCTCTAAACATATACGTAAATAACTTTGCAACAAAAATAAAAATAAACAAAAAAAAATGCAGATAGTATGTACATAATAAACTTTTTTGTAAAATAATCCGCAGCCATACTGATTAAACAAAAAAAAACCAACGTCCATCCAAGTGACATTTCATATCTCAATGTCGGGACAAGATCAACATGACCAACAGATTTCAGCAATAAAACCGAAATGGGTTTAAATGTGATGTCCCCGTTAATTTGTGATGTCATACCTGGCATATTTTAATACAGTTATAATTTTCATCGCAAGCCTCCACTTATGCACCGTCTTACTGAATTTCCATAAAGTCGACTGGGGTGAGAAAAAGTCAGTCAAAATCCAAACAGAAAAAATAGATACGAAATCAGAATGTGTGTCGACCTGTAGCTGCGATGCTCCGAAATACAAATCTAAGAAATAGCACCATTGACATGGCAAGCTCAGTGCACTGAAGGCACCAGTAGGGAGCACCAAACTCAGAAAAAGCTAATTTTGAACACACAAAGATGACCGCTTTTGAAAAGAAGCTCAGAAGGCGGAGAATAATCCGAAGGATTGCAGAAACTTTTATAAATGGCTGTTTATTCACTACTATCCTTGTAGCTTTTGCTGAAATTTCTCTGACATTGTTTATAATGTTTTTATGAACTTACCAAATCTACCCCACAATGGCAGCACTGGGGCGAAAACGGGAAATTTTGTCTCACGTAGCTCTTTTTCTAACAGATTTTCTAGTTTGGACAACGGCTGTAGTTGGGTTTTATATTGTGATCTTATTATAATTATAACAGCAATTTTAGAGTTTTCAAACCGATTCAGTAGGTCTGATGTAATACACATTTTTATAAGACTCTATTTGTATTATTTATGTAAGAAAACAACACCTAAATGTGGAGCAGGCTAAATGATTTACCATACACATTTTCATACTTTGCGACTTTTGATAAATAAGGTATTATTTACTCGTTCAAGTTGCAAAGTAATTTAGGTAAATAATAGACTATTCGACCTGAGTAAGACTGTAAGGAAACCTAGCTGGTTACTTAGTTTGTATAAAGCTATAAAATGTTAGTGGCGACGTTTCGATAGAAACAGCTGTCCATTGACATAATTCGCCGAGGCCTGCGTCCGCGACCTTCAGCGGTCGAGTCACCCTGTCCGTCAAGTTCCCCGGTCAATGGGGACATTAAGATAATTGGTTTCTCCGATTTTCTAGGAGCTCCACCTAATACCGGTTTTCTAGCAATTCGGGTGCGATCTGCTCAATATTTGATGTGTACACAACCCGCCTTGACGGGTTTGTATGCGTGAATGATCTAACATACTAACCAAACTGATAAGCCTGCCAAGTGTCTTGGATTGAGTTCCCTGTTTCACAGCTAAGAAAAGAACAAATCCTGTTTTGTCAATATTGCCAAATCTGATAAAATGATTAGATACCTGTCATTATTATGATTTCGCATGTGTAGAGCCTACAATGATGTTTGCAAGGAATTGGACATATTTTCCCTTTCTCATTCAGCCTACATGACAATATGTAAGAGTAAGCTTTAGTAAAGTGCATTTTAAGTTATTTTAGTTTATTGTTAGGTGATATCAGTTTTTTAGCTTATTGTTTTTTTTTTGTTATTAAATTTTAATGCAGTGAAGCGAATGCTGTGTTTAGATTTAACTGGAAGTACTGGAACGCATGTTCAAAATTAACCTTTGTTAGATTCTTCTAGTTGTATGTTTCAATGTGTGTTCTGTTGCTGTACCTTAAATAAATAAATAATTTAAGAAAAGTATATATTTTAATGTAAAAAATATTTCAGTAAACCGTTCAACTCAGTTAGCAGTTCATGGTTTAACCAAACCATAATGAATTAAATAGAGAGTACAACCTTAATCCGACCGAACTCTACATTTAACCTAGCTTTTGAGAGCTCACCTGTCATCGAACTGTCAGTAGCAATTTGCCAAAATTGCTACTGTATGCGTTGGTTCGTAATGTTGTTTACTTGGGATTATAGCGTTATTTTGTTCATTTACTTTGTATACAGGTAGCAATTATACATATAAAAAGCTGTCCTCATTTCTGTTGAACTTTGTTTTCAATGCCTGTGTCATGTCATCATTATCACTGTTCACAAAGAACAAAAATACCGCAGTCTCAAAAAATGTGGTATTCCCTGGCAAAGGCGATGCGAGATCTACGGATGTGGATTGTGTAATGTATTATTGATATAATATTTTCATTTAAACCCTATTTTATGGGTTTATAAACGCAGAACCACACAGAACCAGCCCATTTACCTTCATCGCCGTGCGTAAAATACATATTATTTCACTACCTTTTTTTTTTATCTACAAATTTTATACTGTATAATAATAAATAATACGGGCAACAAATGGTTTACAGATTTTAGAAAACATAATCGGCCCATTTACACCTTACAGACTAACATACATATTATATAAAAACAAACATGTGTGTGTGTGTGTGTGTATAGGGTAGTACTTCCAGCCTTGCCCCTTGCTTTCAGCCACAAGTTATCCGTTGGCTACTTCCCATAGTAGGTACAAGCTTTGCGTAGTGTGCTGCTAGACGGTGCTGTGTGTAATATACCATATCCTTATCCAATGATACCTAGTTATTTATTTTTTCATAATAAATTGTTTGTTTTCGCAGGTGGTGCCCCCTGACGGCGGCTGGGGCTGGGTGGTCGTGCTCGCCTCTTTCATGTGCAACTTTTTGGTTGATGGCATCATTTTCTCTGGGGGAATGCTCAAGAATTCTATCAAGGATGAATTCAATGTAAGTTTAGTTTTTATTTTCATTACAGACAGAATATGACAAGATTTACTTCATTCCACAAAGTGAACAAATTTTACAAAGGTTTATGACGTACAATCTACAATCTGGGTGGCCTTATCGCTAAAAGAGATCTCTTCTAGACAACCTCCAGGTGGAGAAACAGAAAAAGACAGCTAAATGCAGTGGTGCGAGATAAGAGCAACTATTAGAGGCGGTATTATTATGATTATTATAATGTGAACACTACTTGCTGTATGAATGATCCAAACGTATGATCACTTTTCGAAAACATAATAATAATAAGTAGTTGTGTTTCATTCGATATTCTTTTGATTCTTAGGCAGTTTCATCGATTTGAAATATTTTTGCTAGGTAGGTAATAAGCATATTTTAAAATGGTTTTAGTTTGTTCAAGATGTCTGCGATGCAGACATTCTCACATTAATTCTAGATAAAGTTCAACAGCTCAATGATGAGAAACTCGTAACGCCCACTTCCGGCTTGAATAATAACACTTGGACAGTGCCTAATTAATTTTAATTAGGTACTTACCATAAAACGAGGCTGCTAAGTACCATTAATAATTAAAAAATGTTTTTGGAAGGTAATAATTTTCCTATAGAAACAACAGTAAGGACTAACATTTGTGCCACGAAAATAAGGATCGTTGAAGACAAACGTTTATAGGTATTTGTCAAAAATCAAAATGTTGGCAGGAACAACAATAAAAGTGTCGATATATTTTTATTTTATAGAGTCAACACTTTATGTAGTTCAAGCTTAAGACAATAGGTAATAAGTAATGCTGTGGACCTGTTTGACTTTTTGTGTCTATTGGGTATATTCTATTAAACAGTTGAGAGGCACTTACAGTCATCAGTTAATATGAAGTTTCAGAGTTTGATTAACTTAGTTTAGATGTTCGTCGCTACAAGCAAAACAGCATAAACGCAATCTCCACGTTAAAAAGTTACAGCTAGTGAATATAAATACTGGAAAATACTTTTTTTCTATTATGATTCGTGACTCCAAGTTCTAGGACGACGATCAAACACCATAGAACCAATTTGTTAGGTTGACTAGCCATAAAAAAGTCTATACCAATCAACTTATACTCGTACTGTGAAAACTTTGTTCCTCTGTCACAAATTTTGTACAACCACATGTTCCTATTTTTGCGACAAAAATTAAGTCCTAAATGTGACGAAGTTAGTCAATCGACGCTCACGCAGTCTATTTTTAACTTCTGAACCACACCCTCTGCGCAGACGCAGCGCGTGCGTCACAGCCGAGCCTCTGCTTTAGAGCTATGTTATAGCTTCCTGATAGCCTGGCCACACAAGCGTGAACTAGTCTACTCTTTGCAATACCTACTTCTTTCTCAAATTAGTTGTACCGACAGACGTCGTTCTGTGAAATGTTATGACAGTGACAGACAAAAAAAATTTTCAACAACCAAGAAATATGTCGATCACATCCCGTTTACAAAACTCTGGAAACTTACGAAAATATAAGAATTCGTTTTAGTAAATTCTCATTTTTTTATATTTCTTCTCCTATTGGAGGCAGTAACAAATTAAAAAAATAAAAAGCCATTAAAATCGATTTATAAATGATGGAGCTAACAGACTACCCGGCCGGAGTATAACGAATGCTATAATATGTATATACCTAGTATACTTTGATCTTTTGAGGAAATTGATATTAGACAGACAGTTTACTAGCGCAACCATTTCTAAATGGTCCTTCCCAGTCCTAGTTTGCACTTTTTTCTGTGCAGAATCCGATTTTTTCCAGGCAGAACCAGTTAAAAAACCAGGAAAATAACGTCAGATAGACTAGACGTCAATGTCCAAGGCCCGAGAAGTAGGTCAGTTAGAAAATTAATAACTAATTGTTGATTCCGACGTGAAGCCGGCGGATTCACGCTTTGCTACCCGTTTGTCGAACATGACCCTCGGATACGCTCAATCTGTTTCGGACCAGTCACTATTTTGTCGGCTATTGTAAGCAGACTACTAATCACCTATGAATAACTACGTTCTTTATTTAGAAAACCGAATATTTTTATAACCTTTGTAGCATCTTGCATAAGCATAAGTAGTGTAGATAAGAAATGCGCGCAATATGTTGAACTAATGCCACAAAAGTTTTAACCAAAACTCGATCTACAGTTTACGCCATCCTAATCGCGTTTATTTTTAGCAGTGAGTGAGCTTTACAGCATTTAAAGTTAACTGCTCAGTAAACTGTGTACTACCTACGTGCGCGTGGAAGTATTTTTTATTTGCTCGGGCAGGATATACTAGCTTAAAAAACAGCCATCAATTCCGAAGTCATGACGAGTTTGCCGAAGAAACACGAGTTAACTAGGTATAGCGCGACGAAAGAAAAAATGGCGGTGGATGTTTAGTCGCCAAGAAACTAGTTTGGTGCTGAATGTAAATAGTTGCTCATGTTTTATTACCATAAAGTTAAGGCCAAGGCCTCGATCTGCGTTTACGAACGAACCGTTCATTGGTTCATTCAGTTTGGTGCAATTTTACATGTGCGTCAACAAGATTAACGTTCTAAGGACCTACTCTACTTGCTATGAATATTCTGTGTCAATTATTTGTATTTAATATCAGTCGTTGCTTTACTATCCCCTAGAGGCGCTGTACAAAATCAAGTGCAACTATGTCAAGTCGTATCTACAAAATTTTTTGAAGACGAAGTTTGCTGCCATGGACCTTACTATACCGCCGTCATTTTTCTTTACGTGATGGAAGTTTAAAAACATTTTGCGTGATGAAAAACAAGTGCGTTATAAATTCACAGAAAGTATCGCTCTACTGATAAAATTTGTAGTCTACTATTATTTATTATTTACTTAAATATAGATCAAACCTCGACTATGAGACTGTTGATAGTAAAACATAACCTAAGACATCACAGCACGTAAACGGCTTCGTTGCATAAGTTGCGTTGCATTTGCGTATCTTCTTTAGTCTGTTACGTTTTCAAGGTGCAACGTTCATGACACAAGTTCAAGTTCAATTGATGAGTGGAGCCGAAACTGTGAAGGCAGGGTTGCCAACTCCGGCTCCAGGATACGCGGTAATAAAAAACCACGCGTGGACTTAGCCAAAATATTGTGATTTTCGGTTTCATTTAATGTAGCATTTTTTATAAACTGAAATCTTTCTTTAAATTGTAGTTTATGTATATGTGTATATGTATGTCACTATGATGAATATGCAGTTAAAAAGTGGATTAAAAGTGTTCCTTACAAGCCATGCAGCACGTACTGAGCGTAAAACAGGACAATAATTTATGATCGTCCTGCAGACTTGTTTTACGGCACGGGACATTTAAGTCGTGGAAATGGGACGTCCCGCGTCTCGCGGGATGGTTGGGAACCCTAGCTGTGACGCACATATTATTAGTACCGCCTAAAAAGATAATCAATGTTGGTTGCTGTTAAACTTTTAGTAGGTTTTTCAATCTTGTATAGCGCACATAGAAGCTTAGGATTTGATTTTATAAATACGAGAAAGGTTGTAACTAACTAAAGAAATTGTTTGAAAATACACTCTTTACCTACTTATTTGAAATTCGTATTATTTGCATAAGTCAATTTCAAATCTGTTGTTTAAGTAATTGAGTGGGACAAGTTCAGTTTCGTATTGAAGTCATTATTTCAAATACCTACCCCAACAACTTCTCTAGTTATTATAATATAGGGATCATTATATCCATCACAGAAGGTTTAAACGCATCATAAAATAAAATGCCATGGAATGATAATAGCCGTGTTTTGCCATAAAAAGCAAATCTTTTTTTCCCGGTTCTTTATATTATGGCTACGGTCCCATTTAAAGGTAATTATGAGGGAGAGTTAAACACTAGGCGTGAAATTAAACGTGCTTATTATTAGCTTTCTAGCTCAGTGGTAACTAACATGTCCAAACGAGGGGTAGAGATTAAGTTGAAGCGTCAAGTTTTCTACCTTTTCAAGAAAAGCAGTGTTCGCGGATAATCTTAATCGATCTATAAGCCTTACGAACTATAATACCTATAAGTTGAAGGGGTAGTGGGCAGGGCACATAAGTACCATGAAGAACTTATGGCCTTTAGGGTAGAGTACTGGGGTGCTGTTCCGGCGGACATCACTTCACATATCGGTGCTTCGCGCTTACATAAATACGCTCCACTCTGATTAGTATTTTCTCTCACTTTGAGGGTAAATAATAAAAATAATAATTTGGCTTAGTTCTTCTCAAATGACCATATTTGCAATTTTAAAGTTCACTCATCACGAGCGAAGTGAGTATTGGCGCCCGCCGGAATGCCATAGCAGGATTTGATTATTTTTCTAAGGGCAAACGCTATAAATAACTAATATAAGCACACAAGTACCCATTACGTTGAAGGTAAACAATAATGGAGGTGCCCGTGGCGCAATTGTGACAGTGATCGGCGACGATCGTTGTTGTAAAGCAACACACGCCGGGTCGGAAAAGGGATGGGTGACCATCCGACCGAAATTTAGTGATGTGTATTTCGGGCATCTCCGTGCTTCGGAAGGCACGTTAAACAGTTGGTCCCGGTTGACGTCGCTAGATGTCAGTCGTTAAGCCTAGTCAGAGGCCTTAGGGCGGCTTGATAACATCTGACAAAAAGGTTGCTCACTAACCTTACACCCCTCCAACAACCCGCACTGAGCCCGCGTGTTGGAGTATGGCTTGTTCCACCTCATAGTTGAGGTGAGGCCTGTGCCCAGCAGTGGGACGTATATAGGCCGATTATGTTTATGTTAAACAATAAAATCGTTTGCAAATCTAGGGCAGATTAATTATGTATCGGGTTCATTGTGGATATTAATATTGCACATTCAAAATGATATAGGTAGGTGAAAAAGCAAGCGTACAAGAAACAAGATGGGCTATTTTCCTTTTTACATTATAATCTTCACAAGTATTTCATTTTCCCCCATAAACATTTTACTTGACATGGGTAAATCAATTATATGTTTATCGCAAAACGAGATAATATTAGTAGGTTACACATAAACAAGAATGTAAGAACCCACTTACGAATTGTTATTTTTCATAAATGGGCTTGATAGATTACAGGTAAAGTATGTATCCGAAGCATTCATATGTGATTGTTTTAGTGCATGCTCCAATGCGTATTAAATTTAAAAGGGGGGGGGGGGGATCAACATAATATTATGTATGTCAAATCAGCGTTAAGTAACGTTCAGTTAAACGTAGATAGTGGGGTCTCAGTTATATTGCTTCGGGAGTAGTGAGTGGATGCTTACTGACAGTGCACTGAACATCGAAAACCTGATAGTTATTAATTTCATTGATGGTACCTACTTGGGTGGAAAAAGTATCCATCACCATAGAGATAGCGGCAACTTATGGAGTGCTTTACACGTTTTACGCCGCGCAATTCACGATGACCTACAAACAATGGATATTCTATTGTGTTTGGTTGGTTTCTCGGTAGTCAACGACTTAACCCTCATGTCTTTCTGAGACACTTCCAAGGCCAAATAGATTATCTATTGATTGCTATTACATCTCGCTGAAAATTAGATAGCTACTTCTCTCAGGGCTGCCGCTGTCCCACCCGCAGCGCCGGCGCTTGCGTCAGGGCTGGCATAGCCCCGCGGCGCGCGGCCCGCTGCGAGCCCAAGCCAAGGGCTGGCAAAGTCCCGCAGCGCGGCCCGCTGCGAGCACAATGGCTAACTAATTAGCTGCACAGTTTACGCGAACCACCGGCTTTGCGTGGAATTTGCCGTGAACGAGAGTCCGCGACTGCCTCAGGGCTGTCCGATGCCAAAAAGCTTTCAATATCCAAGAGTTTCAGAAAAGGATACTACTCTTACTTAACATAGACTACTGCATATTGCTGGTTTCGACTTGTGGTTCAGATAGAACAAGGCCTTCACAAATGAGAGCAGAGCTTAGCAGCAGCTGTAAAAGCATAAGACGGTAAATCTAATCTGAAATCGGTGCCTAAATTGGGTGGAGTAAGCTGAAGAAAGATAGTAAATGCGTTAGTCGAGCAAGATGAACAAAGGAATGAGTAGGTACCGCAGTGCAAGATTAACTCTACACTATTTGAATAATCCAATAAGAAAAAACTTTCTTATAGCGAGTATGTTTGTGGTTATTACCACAAATCTTGATACAAGTTTTGTAGTTTACGTCTAGATAAGGTATATAAGGACTTGAACCAATCCATATGCAATCTATATTTATAAGTTATGCTTCACTTGAATTCATCAATCTGTTTGGTCTCACGTCGTTTTGCCTTGAATTAATTCAGGAATCTGGTTTTATTCGTAAGTTGACCGAACGCCAAAAATAGAGCAAAACTATGAGTGCAGCCAACCTAATCCATAATGGAGTTTCATTACTTTTTATCATTATTCGTGTACCTTATCTGTATTAATTAAACGTACACAAGTACCTACTTAATGCCAAAATTTTCCATGTATTATTTGAGTATTTATTAGATACACTGATCGACCCATTTATTACCTAAAGTATCGGTTACCTACACGTACCTAGTTTCCTGATGTAGAAATGAGGTTCTGTTCAGTCAGACCATAGCCAAACTATGGTCTTGGCCGTTTGCCAACTTTTTACGGCGGCATCGGCGTGGTCATAAGAACCAACATGGACGGCAAAAAAAAAATGAGACATTGATTGAATTGATACGCTACGAGCAACACCTTTTTCAAACAAGAAGAGTGAGAGCTTTGAGGCCCCACTTTAAAGAAAATTAAAAACACCTAAGTAGTTCTTACATCAAATCCCACAATGTCTGGCTGAAAACTGATTTAAGTACCTTTCTATGTAGGTTTTTGTTACAGGCATGTTGTGCTTGTGATCTATAATTCTACGCAATAATGTGAGTAACCCTCTTTTTCTACTCATGTCTCTCATTGACTATCGATAAACCTGACAGAAAACATCTATTATATCCGGCCACTGGCGTTCATAGCGTTTATGAATGATGAGACCGACTATTTAGAACAAGTCAAATTAAAATAAACAATTCGACCAATTGAACAACGTAAGTTCAAATGGTCTATTCGAATAAATGCTACGATGCTTTCTATGTATTAGATTAGTTATCGCGTCTTTATCGCGAGGAAGATATGAGAAAGTTCCCACTTTCTGAATGCTTTTCGTTCAGCCAAAAAAGGAATAAAAGGACTCAAAACAAATTGTTAAAATCCGAGATTCTTTTGATAATATATATTTCCTAAGTTGACAATCGCGAACTGGTAACAAAATTGCATGCATCCGACAAGCTCCCGCGGCGCCACCGCAGCGGAACTTTTCCACTCACGTGAAATGCTTTAAGTTACAGCCCTCGTAATTTCAACTTTTCTTCATTCAAGGCCTTAGTCGTATTTAGAGTCTTATACCTTGGTAGTAAGGACCGGTGCAAGCGCATTAGAGATTAAGAATGTGGCCACATAGGCGGCAGGGGGCAACGCACGATCGCGACCTCCAGACCAGCCATGCTAACTGTTCACATTGCATTTTGTGATTTGATACGATTCGGAACTGAGATGCAATTAGCCATTTAAATCGGCTGATGTAAGAAGAAAAAATATATACAGAAGTTATTAACTAATTTCAATCTGTACCTACCTATGGCATTTTAATGTATTTGTTTTTCTTTTCATAAAATACAAATAAAACATCTACATAAAATAATATTTGGGTGCTGAGCTTCACGATAATACTTGTTGGCTCTAGTTAGGACGGAATATGCTTGTTTTTCAGCTAAAGCTTTCGCTTTAAAATAGCTCCTGCTTAGTCAGAACTTCTCTTGCACCAGGTGAAGATTAAAATACTACTAAGTAGTTTACACAATATCTCACTACCCACGACCTCTTACGATATCACAATGTTGATAAAAATAAGCAGACGAAAATGCAGACGTGATTTGGATTCTAGCCAAAAAAATATTCGTTGATGAAACCGATTGCATAATTTCACAATACGTTAGTAGTCTTTTTATCTTGTTTTTCAGGAAAGGTTCCGAAAAGCTCAGATTCAATCTAAACAACAGCGTAAATGCATTAAGAGAACAATAAAACCATGTCCATAGAAGTCACTAGTAACTGTTTGAATAGGTAAAAACAAGTTATTTTTGCATGGTTATCTAGTGTTTGTAGCATGGGTGTTAGCAGACATCCTGTTGCTGTACAATGGTACCCGACGACGTATGTACCTATCAGTAATTATTGCGTTTTTTCATGGTCACGGTTCTTCCGCTACGACTTGATAACATGAAATTTGAATCGTAACCGAACCTAAAAGTTGATGTAGTTATCGAAATAAAAGAACTTTACGGATTCTACTCGCGGTGTTATATTTTCTTTCATTTTTTAACCCGACGTTTCGACTCCTTTACAGCAGTCGTGATCACGGGATGACAAAGATGTTCTATGTCACAAAAACAGTACAATTTTTAGCAACCCTCACTTAACTTCCGTCATTTCCACTAACATTATTGATGTAGTTAACTTACATTACCCTAACTTAGGTGCCTTCATTGTAATTTTGTCGGTAAAGTTAGCCTGTCTACATTTTATTATGTAAACACTTTGTGGATCAAATGATTTTGAATTCTCAATGAATTTTGTCAACTGTTTTTATTATATGAATATTTTTCACTCTCGTTTTGACCTTCCAGATACACTAGAATAAGTTTCGGAATTATGAATATATTTCTTATGTTTACGTTAAAGATAACGTAGCCATTATCTTTAACGGAAACATAAGAATACAATAAGGTACTAGACCTTATTCATATGCATCAGTCACAGTCACAGCAGTACCTAAGTTAGGTCCCGTTAGCGAGTGGCCTGTCATGCTTATCCCTTAGGCCGAGCCTGTGTGCACTGAGGCTATGTCAATAGGACCACACAGCTTGCTGGTAGACATATCTACAAACTAGCTAGTCCCTACAGTCCCGCCAGACGCGTCTTTATGAGACCTTACCACGCCGATAACAAAGATCAAAATCCATCAAAACGTCCAATATAGGTATCAATTGTACATTGCATTTCGTTACTGGTCAATCATCTTGTTCGATATTGGTCTCTGAGGCTATCGCGGTAAAAGCTAAGCTGGGAGCGGTCTCGTATTTGTGCATGACTTGTATGGTATCGACGTGGAGTGGCAGTTTCATTATTACGGTATACGGGTCATTCATTTAATCCGTAGACAGTGTTGACACAGTCAAGGTGAATAACCACCTGTTCGAGTTTTCAGATTATGATGTTAGATATTGTATATTGTTTTTAAGCGAGCTTAGACTTCTGGCATGTACCTACCTGTTTATATGCATATTTATATTACTATGTTTAGCTAAAGAGACACCACCACCAGAGTGATAGAGTGGTTATGCCTGTTAATGCCTTTCTTAAAACAAACAAAAGCCTTTATATGTCCCATTGCTATATACTATGACTATACTTAACTATGAGACCGTCTACGTCAACCGGGACCAACTGCATGACGGGCCTTCCGAAGAACGGAGATACCCGAAAAATACATTCGGTCAGGGTGGCCACCCCATTCCCGACCCACTGTCACTGCTGATCGCTGCCACAGCCACGTTCGCCTCATACCTTTCCAAGCCGCCACTTTCCTATTCCATATCCGATAACGCCTGCCCTAACGCTGACTTTAGGTAGTTAAGCCTATTTACATGTCGAGGTCTCCTGATCCGTCATGGCAGTCTTATCTTTACAGCAGCCACTTTACTTACCACCAGTAAACGCTCGTTTCAGATAGCACCTTGGTAGTGCAGTAAAAAATAAAGGGTGCCTACTTAACACAATTTTACTGTTACGAGTTTATTTATTGACATTCATTTGGCAAAAAAAGTGATTTGGAGTTTATAGCTCGCAGTCAAAAATAATTGAAACTGTCGTAAAACGATTCCAGGAGCTCAAATAATTAGGACACAAAATTCCAACTTAATTTACACTAAATAAGACTATGATCTGGATTTCTGAACCTTTAAGTACGCGACATCTATCTTTCTAAATCACTAAACTGCTGTTTAGCTGGTGATGGCGTTGATAGCTTTATCGTAGGTACTGTAGGGTAAGGTAAGCGCAGCGGGCTCTCAACCTAAAATTTACAGTAACGTGCCTAAGAGGGCGTACCAGAGGTGGGCACGGATCTAGGCTTGTCATAGGCATGTATTTTCAAAACCCATAACGAATCATGGTGTAATTAGGACATTTCTGAATATCCAAAAAAAAATAAGACAAAAGTGCGCATATGATTTTTGACATGATATTATGTGAATGCAGACCTTGCTCGATACGTGTGGGAATTTTAGTGTATTTACGTTGGCACTTCCCCATTGCAAAAAGGTATATAAATCTAAAAAAATACTTGCACCTGGGTTTAACCGGGTTACCTTGAGGCGACCAAACGTAAAATTAATGATTACTATTTCTTTGTTTCAGATCAGTGAAGGTGAAGTGGCCCCCGTCAACTCTCTACTAGCAGGGTTTTATCTGCTAGCTGGACCTTTCATTTCGGCTTTAGCGAACAAGTACGTACTATTTGATGCATTTTGAAAACATGGTAAAAAGTAGATAAAGCCTTGTTACTTGTTAAAAGTTACTTGAAGATTCTTTTTTCTCGAGTGACTTATGTTTACAAGTTTTTTTTTATTTTTTCAGATATGGCTTCCGAGTTGTGACTATCGTAGGAAGTATTATTTCAAGTGCATGTTTCGCTCTATCGTACTTAGCGACGAGTGTGGAGTACCTTTACTTTGTGTATGGCATCGGAGGAGGTAAGCAAAAATAAATTGATAGGTAAATAATTAGTAATTAATTAAATTAGGTAACTAAATCTTGAGTTAAATAATGTACTTTCATAATTTAAAATTGTCTTCAGGAATTGGACTATGCATGATCTACATGCCAGCTGTGCTAACTGTCGGATTCTATTTTGAAAAATGGCGCGCTCTTGCTACCGGCCTGGCTCTATGCGGCTCTGGTGTGGGCACCTTCGTGGTGGCTCCTCTAACCGACACCCTCATCCAAGCGCACGGTTGGAGAATCACTGTCCTCGTTCATGCCGGTTTGTACTATTGGGAATTTGTTAAGTGTTAGAGATTGATGCTTAAGAACATCATCTAATCAACTCGTTTTTCTGCTCCAGGTATGCTTCTCCTATGCATCGTGTTTGGCGCCATGTTCCGTCCGATCAACCCCGTCCGTGTCACACTCGCGGATCAGTCCGATGAGGAAGACGCCTCGCGCCGGCACGAGGAAGCTGTTGAGAAACTTAACTCCATGCTTAAACTTCAGAGCAAGTTTGACTCGGGCATATCGATGCCTCCTGAGATGAAGTTTACTAACAAAATTAATCCTCACACGTGGATGGGAGTAGCTAATAACACGCGCTACCCAACAGCCGAGGAAGTGTTCCGTGGCAGCAACTCACACTTGACCCAATTCAACAGGAGATCGTCTGCCACTGCTGGTGCCATCAAGAACACGCTCGGAAACAAACCATTGTTCATCGATGTGCCAGTTGCTGAGAGGGACGAACAGGAAGACTCCAACAGTAACATTGAGAACACAGAGCCGCTTATTAGCTCGGCGCTCAAAGTAGTGTCGAGACAACCGAACTCACGGCGTTCTCATGTCGACTTAGCGAGACCTTTCTACAGAGATGACATCTTCTTTGGGGCCAGTTTGACTAGGTTACCTCAGTACACCTCACGCACATCTCTCGGCTACCATCTGGCTGTAACTCACGTACCGACTAGGGAGGATGCTCAGGAAGAACAATCTGACAAGTGCCGTATTTGCCCCGAAGCAGTTAGAAGGGCGCTGGCCACAATGTTGGACGTTAGTCTTTTCCGTTCACCGACCTTCGTGATTCTAGCTCTGAGCGGATTCTTCACTATGTTGGGATTCTTTGTACCTTACATGTATGCTAGACAGAGAGCTATTGACAACAATGCCAGTAAGGCAACTAGCGATTGGTTGGTGTCTGCGATCGGTGTATCGAACATCGTCGGTCGTATCATGTGCGGGGTGATGTCTTCGATGCCGAAAGTGTCGCCGCTGTGGATGAACAACATCGCGCTGTCTGCTGGCGGTATTGCTACCATGCTCAGTGGGCTCAGCTACCACGATGCTTACCAGTTTGGATACACTGCTGTTTTTGGTTTAGCTGTTGGTAAGTTGAAGAGGAATATTATTATTTAAGCGTACTTAATCAGAGGATCACTAGTTCACTCTCGATTATTTGTTTACGTGCTAAGTGTTATTAAACCGAATAATATCACTAGTTGGTTCTATAAGAATAATCGACGATAATTTATTTATCAAACACTGTTGACAGGGCAACGAAATATTGATACAGTATTTTTTGTGTTGCAGCTTGCTTCGCATCTCTCCGCTCGATCTTGGTGGTGGAATACCTAGGCTTGGAGCAACTGACAAACTGCTTTGGACTCTTCCTCCTGTTCCAAGGACTCGGGGCGCTACTGGGCAATCCAATTGCCGGTGAGTGAAATTGAACTCTCGTGGTTGTTTTGTTAAGCAACGTCGTTAGGACAGGAATTTGGCACTGAGTCTATCTTAGTCGCAAAGAGCGCGTATGTTGGCGCCAATTATTATGCAAGCGGCTTGAAACCGCATGGCACACACACACGTGTCATTGCTCCTGGTGTTCAATTCTCAAGATTGTGTTAAATAAAGACTGGGCATATTTATTTTCCTTTTTATTTTTGCAAGCATTTTAAATAACTAAGCTCTCTGTATGGTTGATGTAAGGTACTCATATTTCAGTAATTTCAATATTTCACCTAGTAGAGCATTGTGTGAGTGTCTTTGGTAAACCAATGACGTGATTTTATTATAATAAAATTGCGACGTGTGTTAATAAGGGGGTACTTCAGAACTAATAAAAGTGTTCTTTAAGAAATCCCTTGTCATCCATTGTGTTCCAAATGAGAGCTTCCTATTTTTTTTTGTATCCATTTCAGTTTTTGTAATAATTTAATGCTTTATTGAACAGGAATTTTATACGACAAAACGAAGAGTTACGACATATCATTCTACGTGTCCGGCGGCTTCCTGCTGCTGTCTGCGGTGATGTGCTACCCCGTGGACTGGGTCAGCAAGTGGGAGAAGAACCGCAAGAAACAGAACGGCTCGCCGAAGGTGTGATGGGTCAACGCCTCCACGGGAACTTAGCTGCGAAGCTGAACTCTATCTGGGTTGAGACTTGGTGCCAAAAGAACCCTAATCAGTGCATCTATTCTGGGACTAACCTCCCGTAGTGCGTTGTTTGTTTCTTAGGCTGGCATTCGACGTTGACTTGACTAGTCAAGTCCAATCGGAAATAGACTTTGAATACGAGCCTGAGAACCCTAGATAGACTGTCAGTTTATTTATCCTCTACAAATTCACAAGACGTACGACGTAGATTCTAATACATTGTAAGGAAATTGTAGTAAAGGAAAAGCCTTTGAATGCACTCGAATATGGATCTATAAATTGGAAAACATTCCCATCAGAGACAAAACTGCAAGGGATATTGCACTAGCAATGGCTCAGTTAAGTCAGATTAATGCATTTAAAATAGGTTAGATTTTAAAAAGTACAAAGACTCGAAAGTAGGTTATTTCGCAGTTTTGTCCTAGTTAACGAGATGATCTGAAGCCAAAATGTACTTTAATTAATCGTCATAGTATGAAGTACTTTTCCCTAAATTATGTGCCTTACTTAACCCTTAATAAAAGCGGTGCATAATGTAAGACTCTTGTTATACAACTTTATTATATTTAAGGTATTGCATATCAGTATGCATGAGTGATTTTATATGATTGTATTGCAATTAATGTTTGTGCCTTATTGTACGACGTGATATATTTGTCTACGTGTGAACGTAGTTAATTTTATTAAATGTTTGAGAGAGCTTGTGTGAGATTTACAAGGTCTGTATACTTTATTTACAATGTTATTAAAATACTTTTTGTTTAACATTGTACGTAACTCTTAGAATAAGTGCTACAAATTGTGGCTGTGGTCTTCTAGTATAGTTATGTTGTTATAAGAAATCATAGTCATTGGTCTGTTAGTAAACCATGTATTCGGCTTGTGTATTTCTATATCAACTTTTAAATCACATAAATATTTTTTGACAAAGAGACAACGTAATCGTAAGAATGTTTGAATCTATTTCAGATACCTAGGATCTGTTCACTATATACAAGAAATGTCTATTTTAAATTGACTCAAAGTAAATACTATGCCAAGCATGTTGCTGTCCACAACAAGAATTAATGTACATTTTAAATTAACTTAAAAATAAATAGGCAATATGCCCAGCCTGTTATGAAAATAAGTATCGACTTATTTATTATTTATCAATAAATATTGATGCAATTCTTGCGGATATTGTGCAATATGTAGATCACATATTATTATTATTTTATTAATGCAAAGGAAAAAGTACAATCTAAGCAGAATGTATTGCAGATATATTTATAATATTTACCGACACATAAGCTTCGTATTGAGCTTATTTTTTTTTCGAATTTAATTAATTTAAAAATTATTTGTTTCTACATGTTTTATTTATTCCTATAATATTGTATAGGTAGATTTAATCAGTAACCCATCTGGTCAATGCTCGTCGAATTTACGTTTTATACTTATATTGTATGTAAACAGAAGTATTCGGTAGATCTGTTGATATAGACTTATTAGTCGGATTTATTGGAGTTCGTTATTTATTGCCGTGTCCTTGTGATGGTGACTATGATTTTTTGTGTGAGTAAAGGTGTCTATGCCACATTGCCATACCTACTGCATGATATAGTACATATCTGCTGCTTGCGTTAGAGGTAAAATGATGATAAATTTAAGATTTAGGTCACCTATGTGAGTAATTTTGGGATTGAAAACTTAACAGTTATTTTTTTTTAATGTTTATGGCAGGTACTGAAATATTAGATTAAATATAAAGAAACAAAATTTCCATTGTTAACAATAAGAGCGAAAATGTCCTAAATACCTAAGTTTAAAAAACATAAAAGCGCATAAGTACCTACTTGGTTCCTAAAGGAGCTTGCGCACTAAGGCTATCGGAACCAGTTACCTACTTACTTACGCACGCTGCACTCCCAAGTGAAATTAAGGTAACCTACCATTCACATGCGTTACGTGGGTAACGTTTTGCATGTACTTCTGAAAGAGTGCCGATTAAGAAGCAAAATATTGTTTGATTCCTGCACCATTGACATTTGTAAGTACTGTTTCCGGTTTCGAAAATACACAGAACTTTGAGAGCAGAAAAATGTGAATCCATGTTGCGTGAAGCACAAAACGTCCTAGTGTGGAACAGGTAATAATTATTATTAAGACCTTTAACTAAGACGCAAGTAGTCTTCCCCGAGCCTATAATGACTTAATAAGACGTGTTTATGTGAGGTTATTTATAGCAACAAAATCGTATCGAATATACACAACTATGTTGACAATGTTTGTTTTATTTCCAATTGCCTACAACCTATTTTTGTACCCAAAGCTAAGCTGATCATATTAAGTGAAATAAAATACATTGTTTGTTGTGAATTATTATTCTCAGAAACAAGACGACACGGTATATTAATCTGATGACCCGGTACCGGGTCACGACCTACCACATGCATGATAATTTCTAGCATATTGACAGTTTTGATTATTAAAGTGGCACTCACAATGCTGTCTTGTTTCTTCCTTAAGTAAATATCGAGAAAGAAATACCTATAACAAAGTTGCAGATCTTGAAGAGTTAGAGACAGAGTTGGGCGATACAAACAAACCTTCTGACAGCCATTCACGCTCTAGAATAAAACCTACAGAAAATAAGAATGCGCATTGCTCCCTTGCCTCCTATATGTGAACCAGGCAAGTACACTCACCATTACGTCTATGTGTAAGGGGTAATCAACGTGTAAGTATGTATAAGACCTCCAACTCAAAAACTAAAAAACATGTTTTCAACAAAAAAGAGTTAGATACGGCACCCGTGTACCGCGCGTGTCAATACAAAACCAGGTCCAATATACAATACTCAATCATTTATATGCATTCCATAATGTAGAGGTAGATGTTACAAACTTGGTTTGTTCTTTACAGACCCTCTCGGGCACAGTAAATAGGATATAGGAGGACGCTTTTAACATAAAACTCGCAATTAAGCTTAATAGTATACTGACTAACTGAAATATGACATTATTAATACTCAGTAAGCCAGTTTGTTTATATAACCTATATTCATTTTTCTGAAAGATATTCTTCAATTGGGTAGCATTTGGCTGTCAAATGTTTCTTCAGTTTTATTTTACTGTTTGAGGGTATCTGGCAACTTGTTGTAAATTTTTATACTCATGACAAACGGGCTAAAAGAGTGAAGCGATAATTTTGTAGTATTAATTTATTCCTGGTCATAGCTCATATTTACATTCAAATCTTTGCATACAGTCGCCATCAGATATATTGAAGCACAAAAGGCGACCAAATACTTCTGAGCAGTTTCACAGCCAATACGTTTAATACACCCAAGTTGCCATAAATGTCTGGCCATTCATTACTCCATTAATACCTATAGGGCTAGTACGAATCGCTAACGTTTTGGTAGGTAGTTGAAAAGTAAACGATATTCCTTTTTTTAAAGACACGAAAAACGTGGGTAGCGTATACTTTCGATTACCAAAACGTTGTGCTAGACCTACTGAACATGACAGGTCATAGAACATCTGTGATAGAAGTTATGAGACTAAAAACATATTTTAAATAAGCGTAGGTATTATTCTGAATATTTAGCTTTTAACGGTAGGTACCTAACTTTGGTGTATTGAACTTATTGACTGTGAAACCGATCAGAAGTAGTGGGTCACCTTGTCTGCTTCAATATTTCTGATGGGGCGACTGTACCTGTTTTCAAGCCAATAAGTCAGCGACTCGTTTACGTCCTCGTCATTGCATTGTCACATCAAAGATTTCGAATTCGCGAAGTAAGAACGTAACGTACTGCTTTTGTTTTATTCCAAAGTTTTGATCTCTACTATTACACAAATCGCAAATAAACATTTGACTTCAACTTCTAAGTTACGGTTCACGTGTCTTCTACTGTATTTAACAACCAAAATAGCACTGACAATACCTATATTATGAACTTGAAGATTATCTATGAATTTTATGAGTTTTTCAACTGTTCATCGTAGGCCTAATCTGTTCATTTTGAAAAAAGATACTAGTCCAGTCATTTAAGCTTAAATTAGGTAAGAATCTCGGAATTCGAGATACCCAGCTGTAAGTCTGTAAATACTTGTATATTGACACCCTAAAAGTTGTCTCAAAACCTACATATGGTAGGGTGTACGCAACTAATAAATTTCAAGGTCTAAGGTCACAAAAATCGTTTTTTTGTAAATATCTCATTTCCTATGGGTTTCTTGCTATTTGTATTTATCATCAATATTGTAGAATACAAAATTTTCTCCAATTTTTGTTTGAAAAAGTTTCATACGGTGAACCGTTTTCGAGATAAAGGGCGGAGCGCGCGCGGTCACAGCATCACTTCAGGTGTATATTATCAAGTTCAAACTTGGTTAGGGCATGACTTGGAACATCAGGTTTGGCGTTGGGCAATGCGAAACGATTTTCTGGAGCCTATCATGACAATTTTACCACCTGCCGTGCTATTCCGGCGGTGCACATCGGACATCACTTCGCATCTCGGTGCTTCACGCCTACCTCAATCATCAATACGCTTTTCTTTGAATTAGTATTTTCTCTCATTTTGTATGTAAATAATTAAAAAATGTTTTTTGGCTCAGTTCTTTTCTCTCAAACGACGACAGTCGCGAAGGAATGGAATTTTAAAGTTACCTCGCACAAGCGAAGTGAGCTTTGGCGACCACCGGAATAGCATATAGCTGCTCCAAAACATTTGCTAAATTCAATTTTCTGCAACTGCAAGAGTGGTTGTGGTGTGAGCATCCGCGATGCGGATGCAGGAAAGCGGGCTTGCAATGCTCTTTAGCTTGTGGCCAATGTAAACCAGCAGCCGGAAGACGACGGTGAAGATCAAGAAGCCATACCATGCCATACCTGGGGTTCCAAATCATGCCCTAACCAAGTCTGACCTTGATTAAGAACTAAAATAAGCAGTTTTTCAAGCTGGCTGGACACATCCTCCATTGATTATCTAAGATTCTGTAGAGTTACAAATTCTGAGAAAAGGATGTTAAGCCGTAACACAAAATGCCATATTGACCTACATAATTGCAAGCTAATTTGGAGATTTGTCCGGAAAGCCTGAGCTACATCCGATTGTACCAAATCGATTCTCGCCAAATACTGTAGACATATAAATCAATGCATCTTCGATATCGGATCCTTTAACATAAGTAGGTACCCAATCAAAATGTTACGTCAATTTGTGGGTTAGGTAAAAGACTAAAACAAATATTATGAATTACGGATTAACAAATAAAACGGCAATTTGGCGCAAATCAGATGTTATATTTGCATATTATTTACAAAATAAACCTATGAGTTGGAGTTGGGTCCGCGACGGCGGCCGAAGGTCTGCACAACGTTCACGAACCTGAAAATGAACAATAATGGGTTAGTTGCCAAATACATATAGGCAGCCATTTAAATTTACTGGGCGAAGACAACCTATTGTGATGTTCCAAAGAAAACCCAAAAAAAAAACTAGTTATTTAAAATACCAAAGTATTCATTATATATTTACTGCCTTCTCCTGGTATAAAGTAAATAATCTCAATATCCTCCAGAGAAAAAGCTTTCTGAGCCTCAAACACAACAGAATTGAAAAGTACTTGTTCCAGAGTAGACCCTTTGTCATAAAAATCCCATTAACTAGGTAAGTACTTTAATTATTCTTGTTGTGAAATCTTCCTGGAATTCTCATCGCCGGGTGGAACGACGTGGTTATGTCGGACCCCACCTGACTAAAACCTCGCGGTACTCGACCTCGGCACTTCATATGTAAAGATAACAGAAGGCAGAAATTTAATCAATAATTACCTCCTGTTGTACTGGATCCTCCTCTTGGCGCGGCCAGTCTTCTTCTTTTTCTTCTGCTGTTTCTCCACCTTGGGAGTCTGACCCTTTACCTTACCTGTAAGTGAAGTGCGATATATCATGTGAATGTGAACAAATGATTATTTGATAAAGCAGTCATAACTTCTTGGTTTTAACAGGCAAAAGGTAGATCAATTGGTAATGTACTTAAGTATAAAAATCTTTGTCTTCTTTGCAACATAATATGAAATGTCCTAGCAGGAAGTTGGTGAAAACAATAACAAAAATTAAATGAGGTGCAAGAGGGTGCTCTTATATAGTATTAGGTGTAATACTGATCCACTTTAATCCAATAGCTAAGGTAAATTCATGTTGCCTTGGTTTTTAAACATGCATGTATAAAAATATAAAATGTTGCCACTGTTTAGGTTTGATACACAATAATATTTGACTAAATTGCCCAGATCCACAAGGTCACAAGTCATGTAAAACATAGCAGTTAGTAAACAACCTTTGGTTAAAGATAGGAAAACCAGAAAAAGACATTTGGTCTGTTGGCGTCAGGCGGGAATCGAACCCACATCTTTCGAACCTTTGGTTACACTAAAGATCCAAGAGTCATAGTTTTAGTTTTAGAAATATTTCAATTTTAGAATGCACATGTAAACAAGACAACATACCAGCACGAGCGAGGGATCCGTGCACTTTACCACCAAGAAGTGGTACTGTTAGGTCCAACTCTGTGGAGGTGAGCTCGGAGACCAGGGAAGAGTCATCCAAAGGAGCACCACATACTGACAAGGTCAGGGTCTCGGTCTCAACTCCAGCGAGGGATCGAAGACGGTCCTAAAAAAATAAAGACCATTAGAGCTAAATTGCAAATAGCACAATGGTTTTTGGACACCATTCAATAGACCATAAACAACAGATGATAAGAAATCAAATTAGGATAGATTTGATTATTTTAATTACTTTACACTACATGCCCATTTACTTCTCCAGTAGGTATTACATGGCGTATTCAAGTATTACTTAAATTTTCAAGAATCTCAAAATTTAACAAGGCTACCTAACCTCTAACTTTGTGTCAAAATAAAAAATTGCTAACAAAAACAAGCAGCTGCTGCAGCTACTCAGGGACTTTATACGGCGTTTCATGAATTAATACATTAAATTGATAGTGACCAGAACTATATGCGAAAAAATGTAAGTATTGAGAATATGAGCCATGCATGTCGCGATACCATACTTCCCAGGCCACAATACATACCTTGATTTGTCCAATGGACTCTTCGCCAACAACGTCCAAGACGTGAGTCGACTGTCCTCTGATGTGCAACTGCATCTTGAGGCTTCTGAAAGGGAAAACGTAACGTGTAGCAGCGTGGTTTCCGAAACAAATCTCGATGTCAGACTGACTGAAATTTGTGTTTTCTTCAGAGTAAATTGTAATCGATATGGCACAACTTCTTTACTTCACTAACTAATACAATTCTTACACTGGAAAAACGGCGATTATTACAATAAAATGAGGAAACTTCACGGAAAACTAACCTTAGCGGCCAGACTTGACAAGTAAAAGAAACAAAGATGGCGAACGGGAAACGGATATTGCTAGGGATGAGTAATACATTTTTTTTAAATAATGAGTTTACCGGTTTTTATTTTAACGTCTGATTATTGATTTCAGTTTTTTTTGGCTAAAAGACTTTAGGCCACGACAGCAGCTGTCAGTTTCAATTTTGTCATGTTGGCAAAATTGAAATCCACCCTAGTCCTCGTGATTGGCTGTCCACAAAAAGCGGCTGACTAGCCGACTGTCGTGTGATTATAACATTTTCTTTGGATTTCGTACAGTAGAATGATAAATAAAAATAATCCCCATATTATGTGAAGAGATCTCTATTCTACTTTAAATATGCTATCACGATTGATTCGACATTTGCTGTTCATTATTACACATTTCGTTGTGAACGTACTTGTTGCTGTTCAAAATACTTATTGGCGATTTTGGACAAAAAAATGGGACTTTCGCAGTGATCAAAAGCTAGAGGATGACATTAAAGTGATACTAACTCATATGCCGAAGCTGAAGAAGAAGCCGAAGCATTTAGTGGTCCTGGCGGACATGCATGAGCAATCGCTGGTGACCCTGGCTTTAGTGGTCATTTGGAGCCTCGTGGCCGGGGTTCCCCACGTCAGTTTTCATGACACCACAGGTAATCTATTATTATATGCAAAACACATCAGGTGACTGTCAGGATGTTTTCTAAGTACCAACCAGTCATTTGTAACTCTTGTTAATTTAAATTTTAATGATAAAATTCACAGCTAAAGCTTACCTGGTTTTCAAAATTCTGTTAAAAAATTGTGATACACTTCTGATATCTGGTGGCAGGAATGAGACATTCCTGCGATGAGACATCATAGACGTTTTGGTGTCATGAATTGGTTGTTATTATTTTGATTTAGTTAAGTAGATGGTCACTAAATTATATTTGTGATAACCAACCATTGCCTACCTTAAATCTGGTTTCATGGGGTTGTCAAGTTCTGAAATTTAAAAAACCCTCTGACCGAAACTTAAAATCATGCAATAAATCGGAGGGATGATGCAATGACCCATGACTTCCTGCAGTTTATTGAAATTAACATAATTTCAGTAAAACAGTGAGAGATACTAGTCAGTCAGACTGAAAGTTTTAACCTGTTAGTTGAATGTTATTATCTTGCAATTATGCAGTCTTGAAATTCAGGCATACATTTAGTGGATGTAATAGAAGAAGTTATATTATACACTGTATTTTTTTTTTCAGGAGAACTTGCAAGAAATGAAGACAAACTGTTTTTGGAAGTGGAAAAAAGAAAGAAAGGAATACCAGGCTGTATCAAGTGGTCCAAAATGCCCAATTTGAATGGCTACACTAATGGTAGTCAAGCACATACAGTGACTGTGAATATTTTTACCACTTATGATGGCAGAACTAAAATAGCTCATGCGATTCATGAAATTGCTATTCAGAGACTCCCTTGTAAACGAGACTCAGTTGAATACACCGCACAAGAGTTAGATGAAGCCCTATCATCTCTGTACCCTTCCATTCCCAATCCAGATTTAATTTTATACACTGGATCATTATGTTGTACCCGTGGCTTATTGCCATGGCAAATTAGACTAACAGAATTTGTACAACTTTCCTTAGATCACTGTATAAATGTTAACAATTATGTAGGTGCTTTATATAAATATAACAAATGTGATCAAAGATTTGGCAAGTAAGTGTTGCGTAGAGTACCAAGTGGTAGGCCTAAGTATAATGAAAGAAAGATGTGAGTTATTTATTTTTGCAGGCTTGTTTCTGAAAGTATTGATTGAATTTATGCAGTTCATGGCATTTAATATTTTCAGTTTGCAGTGATACTGGTACCTAGAAGGTATGAGCATTTAAATTTGTAGACCAAATTAATTCTATTTGAACAACAGTTTGTACAGTAAGCCAATTTTGGCAATAGCAGTCTAAATATGCCTTTAGTGTTGGTGTAATTTGATAAAAGCTGTGGAAGCATGTACACTCAACCACAGGCCTTCAGTACAGTGAAGCAAAGTGAGACTAGCACACTGCTGGTGTATCTGAGCACTTATTGCTATGAAATTAAGCACAAACAGTACAATGGCCAGTGTGTTTTGTTTTTAACTGTGGCTGACTGTACAGTTGTCTCGTCATAGAGGCATTGTCCTTCTCTCAAAGTCATTGTTTATTTATTTTCAAGAAAATTTGATTATCATAGATGAATATGAATTTTACCAATGTCGAATATGTATTGTATTGTAACTATTACATAGCTACTTAAATAGGATATCAATTGAAGGAAAGATTGTCTGGGATGGACTAGAAATTAGACTACCTTCTTTATTTGGTTTGTCCTGGTAGTCAGATTAAATTTGTATTATTAAATATCATGAAGTTGCATGGAGTTCCATCAGTTTGTATATGTTTTTCTTTGAAAAGGGATGACAAAGGGTTGGATAAGATTTTAGGTCTTTCTGTCTTCCATAAACTTTAGAAAGTAGTAGCACATTTAGGTACCTACTTCATAAATTTTCTATTGACATCATCCATGTATATCTGTCAACCAGGACAAACTTATATAACCTTATCTGGTGCTTGTCTAAAGTTCAGAATATGTAGTACAGCCAATCGCTCATCAGGCAACCCATTAGTTTTTATCTCACTCTCAACTAATCAATTTCTTTGCAATAGAGCAAGGAGGCATGACAGAAAATGGGCAGTCATAATGCTGTTGATGTACTTCATTTTGATATTTTAGGTTATTATTGATTGTTTTACTCATTTTACAAAGCCCAAAAGATATTTTATTTATTCGAGCCTGATAGTCCTATCGGTAGTCATATAAGTATATCTAGCAATAGCCTAAGTGAATAAACTCTTTACATAATGACTTTGAAGACTTATTTACTGTGTTAGTCATTATAATCAATCATACAAAATACATTGTAGTAAGTAGGTTTTTGAAAATAATACACATATGTTTTATAAATATCATTTATTGGAATAATTCATGAATGCTCAAGCACACTAAATTACTATACATATACAAAGGAATATGTACACCTGAAGCTAATGCCCCAACCTGTAAGAGAAAAAAACAAAAACAATATATCACAGTCTTATAATATTTATAGTAATTGAACTAAAATGCATGAGGTCATCAGTTAGATGATAATAAAATATCACGGATTCTTACATCCTCTTGTAACTGATTAGATAAAAATTGATTGCTCAGATTACATAACAGATATTTTTCATTTTTAAATATCAACATTTTCTGACGGAGATATGAGGTGTTTGACCTTAGTTACCCTGAGCTGAGTAAAGTCCAAAATTACCGATGCAATCATACTCAATGAGCTGACAAATTATCACAGATGAGCATCACTCATAAAAATGGGTCACGCGAGTGACGAGCTCCTAATTAATTAGTCTTATCAACTCTAACCATGCACGAATGCGATGAAAATGCAATACTCACTGCCAGCTAATGAGCTCGATTATAATTCAGTTATTGTCTTATTACATAACTTTAAGGCAGAGGAAAAATAGTTCCCTCTTTTAACCTAAGTGAATGGAATAGGGAAATGGAAATCAATGACATATGCCCGGCGGGTTAAGTATATAAATTAATCTAATTTATGACTAGTCGCAATTTTAAGGTGGATGAGCACAAACGGGGGTCAGATAAATGTAAATATTAAATAACTAAAAATACAACCTGTAGCATTTGTAACCTGGTGCGTGGAGTGTTCACCGACGCCGCCGCTCGCGCTCATACCTATCATACTTGTCGTAGCGGCGGCCCGAGCGCGACGAGTGGCTCGCCGACCGCGACCGCTTCGAGCGCTTCCTAGGCCTATCCTCGTCCGAATCATCCCTATACTTCTCCTTGTGCGACCTCTCGTAGTCGCGACTCCTCGAAGACTTATGCCGGTCGTAGTAGTCATCCTTCTTCTTAGATTTCGACTTCTCGTAGTCGTCGTGGTGCTTCGACTTTGAGTATTTGTCGTCCTTGTGCGATTTTTTCGACTTCTCTTTTTTTGATTTCTTGTGCGATTCGCTCGAGTCGGAGCTTCGCCGCTTTCGCTTTTTCGGCTTGCTCTCTACTTTCTGCTCCGGCTCGCTCGCTGACGAGGATCTGCTGGCGCTGGACGAGGAGTCCTCTTCAGAATCGCTAGAACTAGATGATATTTCTTTGCTGTTTTTGCTGTTGCCCTTCACGGGGCTGGGCGTGTGCTCGTTTCTATCCGATTTCTTTGGTTTCTCCTCTGGTATTACTTCTAATTTCCTGACCCCGTCTACTTTGTCGCTGGTTTTGTGGTTGCTCTTCTTATCTCTTGATGGGCGACGTTCTGGCGGTTTTTCCGGTGTATCGCTGTCCGGTGGTGGCGGCGTTGCTGAACCCTCTGTAATAATTAAATTAAATTTGAGTGAATGAAACTAAAAAAGTTAGAATTGTCAATTTTTTTATCGATTCAATCATTTTCTAGAATACAGTCGATGTTCCATAATTTCATTCCTTCAATCATCACCGCAGCGTGACTCCCACTGATCTAAGAAATACATTTTGACAAAATGCCAGTGCCATTGGGAATTGTACTTCATTCCAATATAAATATGATTCATGAGCTGTGGCTGGACTGTTGAGCCTGACAGAACACTTGAACCTTTTTAACATTGCTAAAAGTTTTATTTCTAATGACACTGCAGCACTGGCAGCTTTCAAAATGTATTTCTTAGAATATTGGAGAGTTGTACTAATATAAATAAGCTCACGGTATAAAGTCGTCAATTTTACAATTTTAGCGCCTAGTTTAGTAAATCCCAAAATGTTGTTATATGATCGCCTAGGGCGCTCATAAGAATGGCCCAGTGAATAAAAATAATGAAAAAGGGAGTATAGTCAGTGCCCAAAAAAAAATTCAGGCATTTATTTACAAAATAAAATTTAATTTTTTTCGTGGCCTAGTAGAATTTTAAATTAGCGAATACCTTGCCCTAAGAAAGGTATTCTATGACTGTACATAACATTTTTTTCCAGTTGATCCAGAAGGGTGTAATGTATATAAAGTGTGTGTATACTAACGCTCGACGTGTGTGTGTGAGGGCGTGCTGGGCGGAGTCCGCGCGCGTTCGGCGCTGTCGGCGCGCCGCACCTCCGCCTCGATCTCGCGCGATGTTCGCTCGAACTCAACCCGCTTGCGCTTTATTATCTCCTGCAATAACAAAGTTATTGGTTATGATATAATCACGTGCTGTCACGGTATTCATGGATGTTTAGTGTTTCCATGAAATTACGAAATTAAAATAGGGGTCAAGTCTTTCCCATGACGACAAAAACGCAAATCGGCAAGTGCGTTTTACACATGGTGTGCTCAAAGTTGGGTAAATCATAATACTAAGTTTCAATATCAGCCATAAATAGGATTTACAATCAGAAGACTCTGAAGTGTGTGTCCTAGGTTTTAAACCTTTACTTTCGCTATGCGCCACAAGTTTAACTTACCTCGGGCTGATTTAATAAAATGAGTAAAATTAATCAATTAATAAATTATAACTTCGCTGACATAACAAAATGTATAGCAAAATGTTATTTAGTTTTACAGGACATAATTTATAAATTTTGACATTCAAACAGTAAGCACAAGTAAACTTCATGTGACATAGAAAAATCAGACTTAATAACACTAGGCCATTGCTTAAACTTGGCTGAGAGAGCTTGAATTAGACTGGCACGAAACAGGGAGAGTTGGAAGAGAATGGAGGAGACCTTTGCCGTAAGGCACACAGACCAACGTGGGAAATCGATGTATAAACAGTGATAAATTATTTAAATGTTATGTATGTATCTGATAGAAGGCTAATAAATAAATCAATTGCTTTAACTTTATAGCTCATTTTTTGGTGTAACAAAAAGCAAACTCACTTGAAGCTGCTGATCGGTGAGTTCGGCCGGGTCGTCGTCGCCGCTGCCCTCGCTGCTGCTCTCGTACGCGCCGAGCCCTGCGCACGCGCACACAATAACAACTTGCACACACACACACACAACAACGGACCAATCGAATCTTGACCCACTCTGAACATTATTGAATAGCTGAGTTTTCTTGACAAACGATTACATGGTTAAACTTCTGTACATCAGACCAAAGGCAATGATAGGCAACATGAGGGATATTTCCGTTTGTGTAAGAAAACTTTGCTACCAAAGGCAATGTGATAGGCGATTATTTCCGTTTGTGTAAGAAAACTTGGCTACTAAAGGGACTGGCACCATTTAGGCTGTTTTTCCAACTGAGGACAAGGCAGTTGAGCGATGAGCTAGGGTGAGCTAGACTCAAAGGCTAGGCTAGAGAATGATTTGTATTAATATTAAAAAATATGTAGACTTTTTGTCATTGGGAATAGTTTATCGTTAGGGCTGTTAGTTAAAAATGTTTTAAGATTGATTCAAATCTGAAAAAATGGCTCTTGACGCGACCACAGATTAACCTTTGAAATAAGAACCTAGCACACCCAATGCTTATCAGTAAGTTTTGATAATTATAAAGGAATAGATCCTGAATGAATAAATGGGGCCAGGCCAACCTCTATATTTAGCTCTTATTGTTAGTTAAAATATTATAATAGTATGTTACATGCTTCAGGTGTGTCAGATTCAATTCTTCCGATCGCGAAGAGTGATTTAACGACCAACTTTACTAAAAGTTGAGGTTCAACCACATAACAACACGAAGACACGGTAAGTGTCAAAAACATCTATAGGTAATTCTGTTTATTTTCTTACCAATTTTATTATTCCCATTATTAATTCAATGTAGTCAAACATTGCAGATAAATTGAGCATTGCCAATGTCAATACTAATATACAAATTTAGTTGCACCACAGCTGAAATGAAAGATACTGATTTCGACGCAAATTATGGTCTCCGAACTATCATGTTTGAAATTTGGTAGTTTTGTAGGAAACCACCATTTACGTAACATTGGGAAATATCTTGCAAATTATATTAAGCGTAGTGTCTTAAGATTAGTTATTTATAAACATGTTATTTTAGACGTATTGTTATGTCATTTGCGAGATATTTCTTGTCACAAGTCGGTAAGAATGAGACTTACCGAGCCCAGTGGCGATGGCGGCGAGTGCCTTGGACTTGCTCGCCTTCATAGCGTTGAGGCGCGATGCTTTTACCATATAAATAAAACCAATATTAATCTTAAAACACGATTTGTAATAATTCTCACAGGTATCTGAAATAAGACTTTATTAGCGATGAAAAAAGACACAATTCACAGCACATTTCTTCGTCTGAATTAGACTAGTATATCACAGTGTTAGATCACAGTTTCAGTTTCAGTCAGTACGCGAATGTTTCTGGTTTATAGCAAACTGTCGGTAGAGGGCGTCGGGGCGGTTTGGTAAAGCCTATATGAGAGGAAATACCTTGTGCGGCGGTATACCGGGCCAACTCTTCCTGGCTCACCGTTTGGATCTCCTGGTCCGTCACCTCTAGGAGGATTTCGGTTAGTGAGCGGCGGACTGCCAACATCTATAAAAACAATGAATTTCATTAATTGTATGGTTCCTGTTTAATGTAAGCACTTTAAAAAAACTGGGCTTAACACGTCAGAATGAACTTGGAGAAAAGAGTGAAGATCGTTACTCAGTGGCAACCAATCTTGGTTAGAGTTTAGACTACTAGGAAGGTGGAGACTAATTATTTTACCGTCTTTGAAAGAAACTTTATAAAAACATGGTACATTTAGGAAAATCATATAATTCAATCCTATCTTCATATAATTCAAGTTAGTAACAGTTCTCGTGAGGCGATTCCCGTCGAACTTTCTGCGGGCCAGGGGATTAAAAATTGAATTAGATCTCAGACTAGAGGTGATCTGTTGACTTCAAAAGTACCTACGCCTAAAATACCTGGTATATCATCGCCTTTTAGCGTAATAAAATAGCGTGAAAGAGCGATCTGTTAGCGTAATAAGATTTCAGTTGCAGTGCGCATTTTAATCCGGCTGGTAGCCAGCGCCAAATGCAGGCAGTCTGCCAAGAGATCAGACTTATATGTCCGATAACGGTGATATTTTGCAACCAGTAGCTATTTTGCGTTCAAGTCGTTCAAGGCTTGCCCTACTGACACCTAGTGTCTGTAGTGTCTGTAAGGTGGGGTGTTTTAGTATACACTATACATCATTTAATTTTTTTACTGTAAATTTTTTTACTGACTTTTCATAAACACTTGTAAAAGTTTACATGAAATAAATAATTTTCACTGACCACTTCCTGCATGATTTCCTCCCGGCTCTTCTTGGCGAGCAGCGCCGGCGCCTCCACAGCTGGCGCTGGAGTCTGCGGAAGCTCCTCGGGCTCCGGCAACGAGCGCGGGGACTCCGCTGGAGGAGACGCTGACTTCTCTTCCTTTGAGGCTTCTTCTTCTGGCTCTGAGTCTGACTCCTGTACAATTAGATGGTTACTCCTTAAGTGTTCCCTAAGTGATAAGTCATAATGCGAACAGCAAGCACACTTTTGAAGTGAAATGGCATTTCATTTAAAAATATTTTTATTGTAGCTTTAGAATAAAATTTTAAAACGCGTTGGATAGTTATGTTTTATTGCTGTGCCAAATTACGCTGTTTAAATTAGACCAGTGATTAAAGCACATCAGATCACTAAAAAGTTTTTTTTTAGTTCACAATACGAAAAAAGTTATTTAGTTCGAAATAAAACATTAATTAGAAAATATTAGTTATTTAGTTATTCTATAGTACCTACAGTCCAATTCTGTCATTCAATTCTGAAAACTTCTAATTCGGTTACTCTGTAAAAAAGTTTTAACGATGCGAAACGAGATACGCAGCAAAGTCCCCTTAAAATGGCGATGCCTCACAGTCTTCACTTGGCCTAATAAATAAATTTGACCCTTTCCCAGTGATGTCATTTAATTTTGAATGTCGATGATTGGTCTAGCTACAGTCTTACCTTATTCATAAAAACTTAAACAGCTCTTCAAAAACACGCTAATCCTTTCATTCTTGTTCCTACCGCCATTTGCGAGTAAGTGACACAACACGTCAATTGCTTAAACTATGCTTTAGCGTTAGTTTTTATGAATAAGGTGGTTAAACTGTATCTCCCTGAAATGAATTTAGGAAGCAAGCCTGTGTGCAGCAGTAGAAGTCATTGGACTATTCCTGCTGATGAAATATAAGTAAAATCATACGAATTTGCTCTTCGGCGGCGGTCCTCCATCGGCGCCTTGGGCCGCGCGCCGCTCCGCTTCAGCCAGCTCTTGCTGCTGCCGCTCCAGCCGCGAAGCTTCCCGCTCCACCGCCTTCTGCTTCTCGCGCTCCATCTTCTCTAGACCTGGGGAACGGAGAGGGGTATCTACAGGGCAGGTTGCCAAAAGACTCTTTAAGGTTAGGCGGTACTTCACACTGGAACAGCTTTTACATCTGTACCAAACACAAGTTCGATCGTGTATGGAGTACTGCTGCCACCTCTGGGATGGCTCTGCCAAGTATCAGCTGACGATACGCTCGTTGGAACTAAACTTCATGACACACATGCACTAAGGTGTAGCTAAAGGGTGGCAGGTAAAATGACACAGACCCTGAAGGACCATTAAAAATTTATTAAATATGAAAACATAATACATCGGAATTCTTGTGATGACCATTACGTTTGTATAATCTGAAATAGTGGTTAGTGATTTTTTTCTCTAGCTCTCTCCTTCAGACAGAAGGCCATAAAGCCAACATTAACAGTTGTTATTATTTTTTATAAACTAATACAATATGTGAATAATACAAGGTCTCTTTAATAAACAGATTTTATTGTTATTAACTTCATTATAGAAGAATGTTTAAAAATTACACCAGTAGACTAACACACTATTTTGTCTTGTGCATAACTGTTCAACCCTCGAAGTTTAAAAAGTTTTTCAGTTTTTTTTTACACATTGATTCAGATTATTGAAGTTTTAGTAGGAATTAATAGTGGTGGTGGTAGTAGTAAATATAAATAGTAACAACATCTCAGAGATTAAAAATGTAAGCATTCCCATTCGTTTTTATAACCAAAGTTACAGTAAATCAACAGCTTTTGAGCTCATAATATTATAAATTATGTTTTCGTATATCACTGTCTTTATTAGCGTAGATAAAACCAATATACCTTCTCTAATCCAAGCGGGTAGCTGCCGTCGTTTGGCTGCGTCGATGCTCGACATCGGCATGGCGCTCGGCACCGCCAGGGGTTCGATGACCGGCGGCAGCAATGAAGGTGCTTTGATTTCTCTGTCGATGACCAAATAGTTCTGAGTGAGTGATTTTGAAAGAGATAATGAAAAGTACAGAGATTGGTAACAAAATTAAGAAAAAGACTTTCGATACGTGCATCCTGCCTTGCATTACATACGGTTGTGAGACAGGGGCCCTGACGAGAGGGGGCACAGAGAGAAACTGCTGAAGTGTCAGAGAGCCATGGAGCGAAGTATGCTTGGAGTTAAGCTCAAAGACCATGGCAGAAACACCGACGTCAGGCGCCAAGCTAAAGTAACTGACATTTTGACCGCATAGACCAACTCAAGTGGAGGTGGACTGGCCACATGCTTCGCTACAGGATGGGGAAATGGAGCAAAGCAGTCTCTCTCTGGCTCCCCAGAGATGGCAAGAGAAGTAGAGGTCGCCCAGCAAGACGGTGGGAAGATGACCTGAAGATTACTCTGGGCCCGTTCTGGACGAGATTGGCAGCCAATAGAGCTGAATGGAGGAACCTGGAGGAGGCCTTTGCCAAAAGGAACACGGAGTTGCGTGATTTTGTTCAACCTGCAAACTGTAAAATACCTAATTTGTAATGTAACCCCAAATAAAAGGCTCTATTATTATAATTTTATAGTGATTTTTAAAGTCTAAGCCACTTTGTAACTTAGTCAATAACAACTAGCTCGAAAACCTACTTTACTTTTTTTAATAATTTTTGTACTAGTTAGTGATGTGTTAATAGGAACCTAAGTTTGCTATGTAGGTATGATTGATGTCATGTCATTCATTGTAGAAGTAGGCCATTACTAAATTAATTTAGTAATGGCTTGACTTGACTAAGTCTCATTATAAATTAATGTAAAATTCTTAATGGAAAAGCTCTTTAACCATGCTATTAACCATAATATCATTATTTCCTGGAATTAATAAGATTGCATTTTGCGGATGGCGTTAAAGTTTATGTAACTTGTTGCAAACTGTTTGGTTCCGTCAACTATATCTCACCTTTGACTCCTCGAGCTCCTACTTGACTTGTGGTCCCTACTCCGACTCTTGGAACGCCTGTCGCGGCTGCGGCTGCTGCTGCGCGACGCGTCGGCCTGCGTCGCCGTCCAGTAGCCGTGCTGGAACGTCGGCGCGGAGACGCCGCTTGTCGTGTAGCTGGAATGGACCATTCATCAATTACTTGAGGTGCCCGTGGCGCAGATGTGACAGTGATCGGCGACGATCGCTCTTGTAAAGAAGCACACGCCGAGTCGGAAATGGGATTGATGATCACCTGGACCGAAATTTAGTAATTTATTTTTCGGGCAATGTCTGTGCTTCGGAAGGCACGTTAAGCAGTTGTCCAGGTTGACGTCACTAGATGTCAGTTGTTAAGCCTAGTTCGAAGCCTTAGGGTAGCATGATAACATCCTCCACCCCCCTAACAATACGCACTGAGCCCGTGTGCTGGAGTATGGCTTGTTCCATCTCATAGTTGAGGCAAGGCCTGTGCCCAGCAGTGGGACTTATAGGCCGTTTATGTATGTTATGTATATTCTCTTACATTTTTAAGAACTAATACACAGAACAGGTACTCACCCAGGCATACCAGTATTATCTTGAGAGTATGGATCAATCATAGACCCTAGGCCATCTCCTGGCATCTTCTGATCACCAGAACCTGGCCAGCCCCAACCTGACATTGAACCTGTAGACAAAAGTCATTAAAAACCATACATATGTCACCGGAAAATAACAAGAACCGTAAATTTATAAATTTCCTAGGAAATTTATAAACTTTCGTAGGATTCTAAACGAGAGATAAATTGTATTATTTTACGCCCACATTTCCGGAAATTTATAAATTTTCGGAACGCATCCGTAAAATAATAAGTGGGCGGTAACCAAACGCCATGTGCGCTCTGATTGGTCGAATTAGTCACGTGTCATTCCTCTCCTCCGCCATTTAATTTTGGTAGAAGGCCGGTTCTAATGTTTTACATTTTGTAAGAACAATTCATCTTCGTGTTCATTGTATAATTTGCGGCTAACTCTCCGGCGATGAGAAACACCGATAAAAAATCTAAGCAACCCAGATAACGTCGGTATGCTCGCTTCTTACCACGATGGGTTTAAATTCCCTCGGTGAAATGTGGGCTTCTGAATGTTCCGTTCGTTCACCGTGACGGGAACTCAGTGCGACTCTGACTACCCCATTTGGCATATGATCAAGATGGTATGGCATGTTTTGTATGTTATATTTTATAAGTGTATTTCATTTTTTTATAAACTTTTTGATATCGTAAAACACGATTTCTGCCGTCTTATTTTGATTAAGTAGGGGTTATCAGCCTATTCATTGATTAGATTAGATTAGATTAGATTATTTATTACTCAATATACAATTACAGGTGTTTTACAAAATGTCAAAATACATGAATGTATAGTTGAGATCGTCAAAAATTACAGTTAAAAAATAATAATGTATTATAATAATAAAGACAACACGTCAGAAAAAAAATAAATGCTAAATAATGTCAAGACAATTACAATAAACTTATCAGATAGGTAATGAGGTAGTACCTAAAATGTCAGAAAAAATTATATCAAATTAAACAATTAAAAGAACACATAAAAGTCAAAATAAATAATTACATACAAAGTATCCACAGAAATCATAAAAAGTCAATATAGTTTATAAAACAACGTCAAAATGTCAATTTACATTCAACAAATTCGTTTACAGAATAAAATGGGTTATCCAATAAAAGGTTTCTCAGTCGGCGCCGAAATGCTTCGTCAGACCTTTCATTTTTAAGCTCAACAGGGAGTCGTTCATAGTATGTTGGGCCTATGACTCGCGGGTTTTTTTCGGACAGCGCCATGCGACGAGGGACTGCTTTCAGGCGGCCTGCAACGTTTGTGCGTTTACCAACAATGTCCATCCGCGAGAATTTTGATATATTAGACCTAATGAATAATAAAACCTCGAATAAATAGACTGAGTAATGAGTCATGATGCGATGCGTTTTAAATAGATCTCTGCATGAGTCTCTGGATTTCACCCCAGCAAGCGTACGGACTGCTCGTTTCTGCATTATAAGTACTCTGCCAGCATCCGTGGAGTTTCCCCAAACGAGAGTACCGTACGACAAGATGGAGTGAAAATGTGCAAAATAGACCTTTCTCAATGCATCGAAACTTATTAGTGGTTTAAGTTTCCGCATCGCAAAAATCGCACTACCCAGTCTATTGCATAATTGGTCTACATGGCACTTAAAATTTAAATGTGAGTCAAGTGTGAACCCGAGCAATTTGCTTTCTTTGCGAATCGGCATCGGACTGCATCTCGCCAAACACGCAGGCAAACTGACAGGCCGCCCTGAAAATATCATGACATTCGATTTGTCAACATTTAATATTAATCCATTTGCTGAGAACCACCTTTGCAGTTGATCAGACGTGTCTAAAATTTTTTCAGCTAGGTTTTCATAGGTCTGAGCACTGATCACCACGGTAGTATCGTCAGCAAACAACACTGAAAGACCTGTTGTTATGCATGACGGAAGGTCGTTGACGAACAACAAAAATAAGGTGTTCCCAAGGGAAGACCCTTGTGGAATTCCTACACCAACATGACCAGTTTCCGATTTAAGTTTCCTGCCGGTAACTGATACTTGTACAGCTTGCTGGCGGTTAGATAAAAAAGACACAAGAAGTTGATGTGGCCTTTCTTTGATCCCGTACGCGTCCAGTTTATTAAGTAACAGTTTGTGACTAATTACATCAAAGGCTTTAGACAGGTCACAAAACATTCCAGCTACCTTCAACCTGTCATCCAGACCAGTCACAAGACAGTCAAAAAGCATGTGGGCAGCTTTGGTCGTCGACATTTTCTGCCTATACGCGTACTGTTTGTCCGTCAATAGGTTATTTGATTCAAGGTGACGCATTATATGTGACGACAGGATAGATTCCACTATCTTCGAGATAGTAGGAACTATTGCTATTGGTCGGTAGTTATTGACGTCACACTTGTCTCCTTTACCCTTAAAGACAGGACAAACTCGAGCACTTTTCATAACGTCAGGGTACACACCAGTTTCAAACATTTCGTTGATCAATATTACTAATATGTCGGAGATAATTGGCCAGATATAAATAAGAATATTAATAGATATGTCATAAGTATCAACTGTACCACGCGTCTTTAACATTGATTTTATTGTCTTGTCTAAAGTATCACGAGTTATAATAGGTGAAGTGAGTACTGGCACATTGAAATCGGAAAGATGTTTTCGTAGGTATTCCGCAGATACTGACTCGTTACTTTGTATTACGTATTTTGACGCAATACCTATAAAATGGGAATTAAATCGGTTAGGCACTTCACTGTCTGGTACTTTAGTATTTGTACCTATTTCATTCAATAGGATACTGTGGGTCTTTACATGCGTGCCTACTTCACTATTTATAATGTTCCATATTTGTTTGTTTGCGTTCTTGCTATTTAAAAGACTACTTTCTATATGGTTTTGGCGTGCTCGCAACGTTTCATCTTTTATAAGCGCTGTATAGTGGGTTAAACAGTCATTAATTAAAGTTTCGTTTGGATATTGCCGTCTTAATTCCTGAAAGTCGTGGAATTTGCGAATGTATTCGGACAACTCATCAGTCAGCCAAGGAACTGACTTCTTATTTTTCATTTGGATTTTTCTAATTGGGAAATGTATGTCAATGTAATGGGTCAAAATACTAAATAGTTTTGTAAATTTATAATTAATGTCAAGCTTACTATCATTTATAAAATTAAAATCATAATAAGAAATGTCAGAGATAAAGGAATGGATAGATTCGTCATGATATAACCGCCGTTCAATAAAGTTGTTCGTCTCTTCACGATGACATCGTTCAAACGCGAATTCGTACCGCTGAGCGTCATGATCGCTTATGGGTGTACCTACAGGCGACACTGTGATGCAATCACGAACATGGTTCGCTAAGCCGCAGTCGAGAGACGTCGCACAGTCCGCACTCACGCGAGTTGGAAATGTAACAATATTACTACACCCATAACTATGCAGCACGTCATCTACTCGCTGTTTTTGACTAGTATTTACAAGATAATCCACATTTTGGTCGCCAACTATGAGAAACCCTTTATTTTCGTCCGCTATCTTACTCAATAACAATTCCAATGTCTCTAAATAAACATCAAAATCACCCTTTCCTGTTCTATACATCACAATAATAATTAATTTGAAACAACAGATTTCAACAGCCGCGAATTCGCAGTGATATTGAACTGAGAGGGTCTGCAAGTCTCCGCGCTGCCTATACTGTATACCGTCGCGTATGTATATAGCAACACCGCCGTGAGCGATGCGCGTGCGACAGTAGTAGTCGGCAAGCGCGTAGCCACATAACCTAACTCGTTCAATCTCACTTTTTCGGCACCAAGTTTCACTCAAAGCCAGGACGTCAGGTGTTTCTTGACTATTTAAAAGGTCTAACAGCGATGTTTTGCCGCAAACAGACCTAACATTCTGGTGGATAACAACAAAAGTGTTCATTTTAGCTTTGACTGGCCGCGCGTTACCATCTCGTTTTTTGGCCGTACGATATTAAAAAGACGCACTGCCGCTCCTTCCGGCCAAAACTTGGGGTCCCGGACTATTTTCTGCTTGTCAGCTGGAATATCTAAACGGAACGACGAATACTTCCCTCTGGAGACGACGAGTTTTTCACATACTGGCGCCGGGATATGCATCTGGGTCTGCACATGGCGCACGACATCCTCCGCAGTAGTATCCTCACTCAGGTTGAAGACGTGCAGACTGACGACCCGAGGGCCAGCCGCACGAAGGCCTCCCGAGCCGGGCCGGAGACCAGATGGGGCTTGGGGGGCTCGGTCAGACGACAACTTTGTTTTGGGCGGGGGCTGAGCTTGGACAGTTTGTGGCGAAAGTGGTGCGACGACAGGACCTTCATGCTGGCCCTGGATGGGTTTTTTTGCCTGAGCAGTGCTGGGCACACAACGGGTTTCTCGTGCCCGACGTAGCCTTTTCTTTGGAGCCGCAGGGCTAGCGGGTGCAGCGTCTGTGGTTGGGGATGAAAACGAGGAAGGTGATGGACGATTATTATTATTATGGACTTCAGGCAGTTGTTCGTTCTCAACGAAGATTAAGCCTCGAGGACCTGAATCATCAAGTGGAATAGTGCACCGTGCTTGTGAGATGGGTGTTGTGCAGTGTCCTTTCGTGTTTGAGAGTGATGCCAAAATTGTTTGGATATATTCATTTTGCTGAGTAAGTTGTTCCCGCTGTTCTTTTATAAGCTTGTGACAATCTTTAATTTCACTTTTCACGTCCATGAATTCTGTCTTTAAATTTAAAATAACGTCCACCAACCTTTCGTATTCCGTATCTGTTGACTTCTTCTTAGCTGGAGCCATTGTCTTGCGGTAATTATAGGTCAAAACGTTTAATAATATGTCAGAATATAAGATTTATCGAGAATGTCACTTAAAAACTACGTATAATTAATAAAAATATTTAAAATTACTAGGAGCTCTTTATTTTGAACTGCTAAGCACAGCAGCGCCCTCTAGCGATTGAAAAAAGTAACCCGTTAAACCTACCCAGTTTTAAAGTAAAAGTCCAGACAGGTATTCGAAACTGATAAATGTACAGTTTGGCAAGTGTGATTGTACCATAATCTACGAACACAAGCATTGCTACTGTCAACATCGACCAATCAGAGAGCAGTGTGTTATTTTCCGTAGTTCATAAAAGCGTAAAATTAAAAGCTCTTCTCTGATTAGTCGAACCGTTTAGAATCTTACGTATAGATATCCGTAAGTTTATAAATTTACGATGAGTCGTCGCAAATTTATAAATTTCCGGAAATGTGGGCGTAAAATAATACTATTTATCTCTCGTTTAGAATCCTACGAAAGTTTATAAATTTCCTAGGAAATTTATAAATTTACGGTTTTTGTTATTTTCCGGTGACACATACACAGAATGATTAAAGGTCTCAGCACACATATTAACTCGGAATGGGATCGTCACTATATCGCCTCAAACCGTTCACCATACCCAAGCTCACATCTCTTCATCCACACTTGCGCTGTTGCCTTGCAGCCAGCAGTTGGCGTGCCGTAAGCGCACGTCACCTAGCCATAGCCTGCTTTACTAACAGGTGCAGCTGATACGCTTTATGTGCTTGTACAATAAAGTTAATGCCTGGTTAATGGTGAATCTAAAGTTTTCCAAGTTGATGTGCAACATGTATGCTGTGACCTTAATTCAACAAGGTGTGGTAGGTACCTTTCACCTGATCAGCAAAGCTATGGCCCTATGTGGTAAGAAAGGTTGACTCTATGACTCTGGTTGTTGAAATTGTCAGTCAAAGTATGCGCATACTTTGATCAATGACTTTTATTTTATGGTCAGCTGGAAAAAGGCTTTTTTGGAGTTTAGCTTGTCAACAACATTTTCTTTGTCCAATTAAAGGTTTACCGAATATCAAAGGCAAGCAGGTACAAGGAGATGAACAAATGTTTTTTATCTTATTTTTTCAGAACCTGGGAAACCTAGCTTATTGCTTTGCGACTGCTTGAGTTTCAGTTTGATCTGTATATTTTCAATGCTAAATGTTTCTTTTGTAATTAATAATACCCCAAGGGAGAAAACAAACAGCGGAATAATACCATGAGAACTTTGAAGGTTATTAGTATATTATAATGGAATTTTGCGTGTTGTATGTACTGCATGAGAATTACAGGTTACTTGTCTTACCCCATTGGTTCCAGTTGTTAGTATTCCAGGAATTAGTCGCAGCATTCCATTCTGCACCAGGATGTGGAGGTCCATCGGAGTGGTCTGGGTTCTCAACTTCCATAGGAGCTTCGCCTTCTTCATCTGGCTTCATTGATGGCGGCTGCGGCGCCGACACTATCGCAGCCGCCTCCTTCATGGCGATCCATTGCTGTGCCAAAGCTGCCCAATCCACTTGACTAGAATCTACATCCTGGTATGCACTAGGATTCATCGCCCACTGCGTGGGATACGCTGGGTTTAGGACATCCCTGCCCGAGAACATGATGCCCACAAATTGTCTATTTACACTAGCAAAACAAATATTATTGGCGTAATCACTACATAATCTTGTATTGAATGGTAATTGAAAGCGTCTTCGAGTCTTCAATGGCTCTTGAATGTCTAATTTACAGAAAAACTAAGACACTAAGACAAACGAAATAATGAAGGCCGCTCACTGCTGATTTTTCCATAGCCATAGACAATCCTAAACCCAAATGTTTTTTTCTTCTCAACAGAATTTTGGTTCAAAAATAGTCCACGTAAGTACTGAACAAATGAATATATTGAATGCACGTTAAAGTTTGTTTGATCATTAGGGGGACATTAGTTAATTTTGTTTCAATAGTATTTTTTTTTTACTTTTAGTCAAAAAATATTAACTTGCAAAAAAGACCACGCTCGAACCATAGACAAACCTCTGCACTGCGTTTTCAACGCCATCTGTCGTTAAAACTAGCTTCTATTTAATGTCATCTAGTGTCTAAGCAATGAAACTCATATAGAGCTTTTTGGCAACTGCAGAGCAACAAGTTTGTCTATTCGACGACAGAGGGCGTTAAAACTCTAGCAAGAGTTTCATTGTTTAGGCACTAGATGGCGTTGTAATAGTTTTAGGCTTGGAGGCTGAGAAGGGCCGGCGTCCACTATCGGCATCGGCACGCTTCAGGCTTTTCAGGTGGCAAATAGTAATATACTCTAACTTAATGGTAATAAAGTAGAAAATGCCGAAACAGAAACAGAACAAATGCATTTTGTTTTTACGAGAACACATCACGGAAATATCTACGTTATTGCCATAATGTTAAAGTATATTGCTATTTGCCACCCTAAAATCCTGAAGCGTTCCGATGCCGATAGTAGGCGCCGGCCCGAATGGACATAGGGTGTTTTTTAATTGCGAAAAAAAAATAGAGGGTAGAGAGGGGTGAAGTGGGGATCAGTTGGATAAAGAATATGGAGTTTTGTCATTTAAGCGGACCAAGTCGCGGGAGAACGCTAGTAATAGTATAACAATTTTATTATGGATACGATTCACAAAGACGATTAATCTCGCAGTACGTAGATAGGTAGATACAATTTGTTTTTTTTTGTAACTTTTGGTAGTTGTTTTTATTAACTGTTTTTAAAAGTAACATAAACATACCTACATAGAAGTTTATTAAATTTAAAAACTTACTCGCTTTCAGAAACTAGCTTGTAACTGTGTGATTTATCTAATCTAGTCTCAACTGTATACACCTCACACAATCCTAACAGCTACGCAAAAGCTTATGATACAGCGTAATTTAACTGACCGATGACTATTCTAGAGGAGAGGACACGTAATGAATGAAAATAAATGTACTAAATACTTTAATTTATATTCACCTTCTTTTTTCATACAAAATCGTTTATTCGTCATCCACACATCGTACTTGCAAAACTCGTCCATTGCATGAGACACTTACATAAAATTAAGTTTAGACAGAGAACTTTTCGTCACGTCGCACCCGCGCCCGCGGCTGCCGACGTATGCCACACAACACTTTCCTACTGGTATAAATCACTTACATAACGCAAGTCTTTTTTGTATTCACACTAACTTTAACTTAAAGCTAATAAAGGCTCCTCGGGTTCGTGCTTTTGGCTGTGAAATTTCGGACTCTTCTTTTTCCATTGCTCCTTTTTGTTCAACATCTTCTGCTTTGTCGCCTGTAGTTTTGCCTTAGTTTTTGATATCTTCGGCAGAGTCGTAGTTTCGTCAAGACGTTCTAACGTCTCGATAATGTTCTTAGGCTCCGATACAACTCTTCTAGTTTCTTCGCTGATTTCGTCCATCGTAGCATTTTTGTTCGCATAAACGACGACGAAGTGCGAGTAAGCAGAATTAGAAGGTGCATTGATGTCTGCAAAATCTCTAAAGTTGGCGAACTGGTCTTGGTTGTAGTTGGGCCGTGGGTTCGCGATGTAGCCGACTCCTACTGAAGGTCTTCCGTGTCCGTTATTGTAGAAGTTATAGCCGTCGCTGTAATCATCCTCGTCATTTTGAGCGAAGAAGGTGCCTCCTTTGATTATACCGAAATTCCCGGAGCCCAACACGCTTGAGCTGGCGTCCACGAGGGGCGCCGCAGCAGGCGTGTTTTGTTTACCGAATCCTTCGAAATTCTTGTAGTTTCCAAATAATGGGTAATTCAAGAGAGACCGGTAGGAGTTTGGTCTTTGGCTATATGCCCCTTCGTTACCGAAGCCTCCGAATCTATAATTGTTTTGCTGGCGGGTTTCGAAGAGGTTAGCGAAGGTCGGGAAGAACGTCTGCGATCCCCCGACCAGCTCTATGGAGTGGTCGGTGTGGTCGGCCGCTGCGGTTGCCTCCTCTCGAAGATTTGACGGTGCGGCTACTGCTTCCGAAATGATTTCTGAAGACTCCGCGTTGAGATCACTCGTGTCATCTGCGGCAAAGAGACGTTGTGTATTAGTTATTTCTAGGTAGGCAAATATACTTCGCAACTAGAGCTAACAGTCATAATAAGAGTACCTATATACTAACAACATCATAAGATTATCTTAAGTAGGTACACCTGACAGGCAGGCTTAACGAAGTTACCTGAACATTTTTATTACGTAATGAAAATAGGTAAGTACAAGTGGTGCTTTACATGTCTGATTATGATTTTACTGGTTTGTAGTTTCTACCCCAAACAACCTAAAACTATTTAAATGTAGGAGGTAGGTTTAAGTATACGTTTATACATATAAGCAAGGTGGGGATAAAATGACATAAGTATTGCACATTGGATCAGTCAGTTAACATCAATGATCGTTATCCTAATAATAACTCACTTATCTAACCTCTTCACCTCCGACCTTAGATCGGGACCGATATTTACATTTTTCTTCGGAAAACCAATACATTTCAAAAGCTGGGGACTCCGGTCAGGGGTCACGAGAAAGCTGGGTTGACTTAGTGCTTGTTGCACATCTGTGACACATTTATATCGCTATTGCTACAGTCTATCGACTTTAGAATTAATTATTTAGTTAGAATATTTAGAGAGTTTCATTCGGTCAGACGCATCGAGAGCATAAAGGCGATTACTTAGTTGTGTTTTTTTTCTATAGAGTAATAGGTACTCATACTGACTTAATAATTAATAAACGTTATTCACGTACATACATGAAATCCGTATTAGTATGTTCTAAAACTTTTTACTACAATGCATGCGTGTGTGTGTCTGTTAATTACTCACACTTACTCACTTTAGTTACTCAAACACAATAAAATAAGACCTGAAGCATTAGTAAAGCTTTTCGTAGCGATAGGTACTACTTGTCAGTTAGTAAAAGACCAAGCGACTATCAATGTTATTAAGGTTACAATTTTCGACAAACGAATTTGATTTAGTTCCCTCCTTGCCTGTCCTCATTATTTAATGTGAACACCTGTTACCCCTTCCGTGGTATTGAAAAATGAAAATGTTGTATTTCAAAATAATAAAGAAATGACGTTTTTTCTACAGCACCCGTTGATGTCTTTAAAACCATATTCTTTCGTTCTATGAATCTTGTCAATTTTTATTTAGCTGGCAATGCATCATGTAGATGATATATTGGTCCTCCTCTGATTAAAGACCTCCTTTAATACGAACCACCGAAACCACGTTTACGTAGTCGCGATCAAATAGTGAGGAAAACTCGCACTCGAACTCACACACACTAAAGAAATACAACACAGTGCTAAACTTTGAAGCGGGTCTGTAAAAATAGAAATATTCTTTTAAAGACAAGTAGGTACTTACTCGTAAACTAAGTACAGTAAAACATCTTTAGCTTAACCGTTCTTATCTCTCTAATGTAATATTAGATAATGATCATTTGCAATAGGCACAGTGCATTTGCCTGGCTTCGTTGAATCGATTAACATTCTATGCACTTCTTCCGTATCAGTCACATTATTAATGTGACATTATTATAAAATATCATCTGTAGATTATAGTCATAATTACGTTAGGGCATGACATGTATAATTTTCTTAGCAAATACTTCCTTTTGTGAATACAAATGTCTGCGAAGATTTCCTGACAGCCTGAGGTGAAACGTCGCATAAACCCTAAATTACTGTCTATTTATCTTGCAATAATATCCGCTATAATTATGTTTAATGTGGAAAATTCTATAGCCTCTAAGTACTATACGGTTAGTTTTCCATTAAAACCATTTGTGGTTGTCAACAACGTAACAATGGTAATAAACAATAATTTTGTCAATATCAGTATGAGTATTCGTATTTCGAATACGAGTATGTAGAGTTTGTTCCAGAAACTACATAATAATAGTATGCATTCTCTCTACAGTTAATAGGTCAGACAGTTACACAGTGAGGTGTATCTTGTGGCAATCAGACCTCTACTTCATGAGAGACTGGTGGTGGTGGGTTGGATTTAAAAAAACCTGTAGTGTAGACCTACTTACCGATTACTAGTCAGGCTAAAAATTCACGATGGATATACATATATATTGTTATTCATTTGAGATTAGATTAGATTATAGATTACATTACAAATCCAATTTATTTATGAAGTGTGATTTAAGAATCAAATCAATTTTTAACTGCCGCACTCAGGGACGTCAATTAACGTTAATGGTTCATTAGAGTCAAAAATCCATTTTTCAAAAGAGACTTTATAACAAATAGAATGAAGAACTTTTAAGAATGTACAATTCTGACTCTAATGAACCATTGACGTTAATTGACGTTTTTGAGTGTCGGCGGTGATACAAAGGTATCACTTAAAAATTTATTTGTTTATCTAAAAACAATAACATCTGCTACACATTTAAAGCATTTTAATTGTTTTTTTCTTGAATGTAATATATGTTTAATGAAATATGAATCGAAGTAAAGCAGTCCGTACAAGTTTTTTGTCACTTTCAGTTCATAAAAAAATTACAGGAATTAAGTGTGCTTCAGTTTGCGAATTTGAGATTTGACAAGGCTCACCTCTCAAACTATTAATTCTTGAGATTACTTTTAGTATAGTAGTTACGATAAGATCTAACTATGGAGCTTTGAGTGTTAGCGTAACAGTTTTGTCGTTGAATAAAAACAGCAAAAATAAACAAATTGAATCTCAAGCTTGTTTAAATAATCTGTCCACGAGCAAAGATTGCCGCATCGATACGTGCTTGTGTTATAAGGAGGTATGTATGTTACTTTGTGGTTATACAAAGAAACGCTTTAAAAGTAAAAGCGTCCATTCACGCGTGCCACGCGTCATTACAATGATTTCTCAATGCGCATACGTCTCATCTCCGTTTGGTTTGGATGACGAAATGTAGAGCATGACATCGATTTTCCTAATATCATGTTATGTCAATATAAATAGCGATGAAGAATATATTCTAGAACCTATAAGGTATCATACCGATATTAAGATTTTAAGTATTCCTAAAGTGTTGCCCTTTTTCATTTAAGTGTTTCTAGTAGGTTACTCTAAAATCGTTTTAACTGTGATTTGTAATGAAATTTTTGTATATAAACACAGCCCACACTTGCAAATCTTAGAAAACCAGCAATGTAGAAATCGTCAAGTCCATAATTTTCGTAATTCTTATAACATATACATGTCAAACCTGCCACTCGAGCAAGCACATTTAAAGCGATCTAGTTACATTGGTGTACCCACTCTCGGCATTACCTCATTGCCAGCTACAGTCAATGACGTATTCAAAAATGAACTAAAGACACCCGGAAAGTAAAACCAGAAACGTGTATGTAGATCGTTTAAAGTGAGTGACGACAAAAGCTCAACCATTCATCATACATTCTTCCTGGTTTCTACACAAAAGCGTCACGGTGTTTGAGACATTGTCTGCTTAGACAAAAAGCTTAGAGACACAGTGAATGTATTCTTCAAAAATGTTCTAACTCCTAAGGGTAAGTTGCACCATAGTAGAAGTTAAAGTTTTTGTCAAATTTGACAATTTGACGTCATTTTTAGCCTAACCGGTAACTTTAACTGAAATTTTGATGTTTGTTACTGTTAAAGTCAGATGGTGCAATCCAACCTAAGTTTTTTAATTACCTATGTTGGATATTAAGTACTTCACCGTTCAATAGAAGGCTTAAAGCTTTTTTAAGGTTTTGATAGAATAGATCGGCTGGTAGTGATACTGTATGCAAGCCCAGGGTCGCTGGATTCAATTTCCACCTAGAAGCAACATCAAAGTGACGAAAAGGTCTGTATGTTTTTCGCACTGTTGTTGTTTGGTCTAACTTTTGTTTTGTTTGCTCTTAAGTAATAAGCAGTATGGCCTTACTTTTGGAAAAAAAATACCTACATTCCCAAGGGTTCTCGTGATGGTATCGTTTTATTTACTCAACTTGCCGCTAACTTTACAGTGATGAAAAACATCTTTAAACAGTCAAGCAAAGTGTATAACGGCGGTAGGCCTACCTAAAACCTTCTTTTTTTATAATTTCATTTTAACCTTCTGTAAGTTAGTTTTTCTTAATGCATGCTGTGTTTACCTTATGAGATTGTTACATTTAGTTTTGTATCTAGTTTTAATTTATTATGTAAACCTTAAATAAATAAATAAAAGGTTTTGATGGGATTCTGAATGAATAAAAGTTAGCGTGCCTCTGAATCTCTCATTTAGAATATGGTCGTGACTATATGTTATGTTATGTTGTCACGGGCGCCAAACATCTTAATGCGCCTTCCAATCAAGCGGCATAACGGTAGATTAGAGCGTGACAAAGATGACCCCCGATTACGGGCACTGTTTACGCGTCAGTGACGACCCGTGATCGTTTACATAACCGTCGCGTACCATACGTACACAATACCTACCACACTTCAACAGTAACAGAACCGTTAGCAAATGACCTTTATCGCTTTGCCTTAAGGTACTACAGCGTACACGCTAGACCTGTCCCCTGTACATAGTTTCTCAAACTTTTTCTCGTTACGTTGACGGGGCCATTAATCCAAGCCATTTCTACACGTAGGTACTAAGCTCGGTTACGTTAGAAGTCCGCTTGCAGGAGATAGTTTTTTGTTTACATTAAATGCCAGTTTGTGCGTAAGGATGATGACATTGTTTTATGGCTGCGGCCCCATTTCAAAAAGTTCACATCCGGATAGTTTTAATGTAATTTTTTGCGAAATTTATTTACATAAATAAGTAAACATCTCTGGAATGCTTTTATAAATGACCCCCAAATCGTATAGACGTGCTTTCTATAGCTAATACCATATCCTTCCACTTGCTTTGTCCTGACCTGACGCTTTTTTGTTCTCGTTAGTCTTCACTTATTGACGTTATTTACTTATTCTCAAATGAATATTAATATCAGAACACAAATTATCGTTACAAGCGTGTTTGTCATGTATGGAAATAGAACTGTGATCTATATAAGGTCATTTCTAATAACGGTAGTCATACTGATCTTACGAGTACTGAGGTGGCGATGATCCCATCAGCGTATATACGTTCCTCCGATGTTTGAAAACAAAACTTCTCGCCGCTTCTTCGTTAGGCCAGGCTAATGTCACGTCCCCCTCATGAGTTCTCGCCTTGGCGTGGCGAGGGGGCTTAGTACCGGTGATAGGGTGAACCACCGGGAAGCGAAGAGAACTCAGGCGTGGCAGTGTGGTGGACTTGCCACCCACCCGCTGCAGCCCGCAAGGGCGACACGTGGGGTTGCAGGGCCAGTGGGGCCTCCAAGCGCCCTGTGTGTCGCGGCCTGGCGGGGCCGTACCGCTGGTTGCGGCAGCGGATCCGGTTTTCGGGTATCTCGTGGTTGCGGGCTCAGTAGGGTCTGCGTACGGTGGCCAGGCGCGCGGTACGGGGGTACCGTCGCCGGCATTGCACAGCCTTCACCACTGCCTGGTAGGATCTGCGGTTGGCAGTCTGCGGTCGCTATCGGACTTCTATCTTTACTCTGCGAATTGCTGCATTTAGCATGCAGACACACGGCAAGAACCCGGAGTGATCTTAGAGTCCACACTTTTGAAAATTCGTTTGTACGAATTTTCTAAAGTGTCGCAGATGCGAGCAAATGGCTAGTATCGGTCTTTAATTCTACAAACAAAATGCCTTTCCACACCTCATTAATAAAACTCATATCAATCATAAAATGAAAGATAATTATCGTGCTACATTCGCGCATACGATTAGCCGCAAGTGCTACCGGCAACAATTACGGCCATTACGCTAAGTCCACTTGAAGCAACGTGACCCAATGTAATTTATAGCCGTTTAATTATAATGTATTTGTTTTTAAACATAACTGGAACGATTATCTACGTGGCTATCTGATCTTAAACTAAGGTCAAAACATATTTTTCTATCTCTCAGCTCGAAAAACCACTCCAAATTTGAAAACTTTTTCTAGATAGTTTTAGACCGTCTTTAGTATCAATAGAGGTTATGTCTATGAATCAGGGTTTGAGTTTAAAGTCAGCAATATCCGCGAATATCTTCTTTCCTAAGTATAAAAATCAATTACCGTTCGTTGGTATCGCTATAACTCGAGAACCACTAGATCGATTGCATATTTTTTTCAAATTCACATCACCTGCATTTTCCTGCGTGTATCTGACTTTTCACCTAACTGCGCGACGCGTGATGAACATGTGCATGCAATACATTGACTGATTTTGATAACTCTCACGTCACGAGACATTGGTTGTAATTTGTTTTACAGTTATCTGGATACAATCCAAAAAATATCCATAATGTACGTTGGTCTCTGCTTAGTTCATGTACTGCAAGGGTTCTAAATAGTAGCATATACGCTCACTAGGAATTCCGATAAGGTATTTATGCATCAAGTTAGTGTCCAAAAAAGCCAGTTCTTGGCTATTGGGCTGCACTTGAAGAAACTTGAACGCGACAGAGTTACCGGCGTTTAACAATAATGCGGCTAACGACGGTAGCCGGCGCATGTCGTTACATCAGGGCATTAGAGCGGCCCAAGGTCCTCGGGTCGGCGGTGGTCAACGCTTGTGGGATAATGAGACTCAATTATTAGGTTATAAGACTGAGTTTAGTTGAAATTAATGACATTCAATTAATCAATCATAACTTAACGACTGCTTTGTGCAGTAGTTACGACCGCTGATTGATATTTAGGCCCCAAAACGCGAGATCCTCGCGTTCGATTCCAACAGATCAAATAATTGGTTATGAAATTCATACCTGTGAGGTACCTTCTTTGTTTCTGGTTTTCATAACAGAAAGATAAACCCTATTTCGGGATCAGAATAATGCAAGGTGGTTTCATATTTAGATACAATTATTCATGTACTGGCGGTCTGGACAGGATGTCAGTTTGTTAAATGCTATTATTGGACTGTAGCAGTTCATTAGAACAATACTTGACAACCAACAGAAAAATTAAAAGGAAATATATTTTTAATCACCGTTTTGCATTTTTTAAATATTTATTCTAGGCAGGGACAAATCCTACGAATCAATAAACGTGAAAATGGTTCAGCAGTCCTCGAGTTATAAGTATTATAACATATCCGTTTTTGTTTTATGTAAATAGAAATTGATATTAAGATATCATAGGTAAGTGGTTTTAAGAAGATCAGCTACCGGTTGGTCGCACTTGAAAACCCTGAAGTTCTAACAGTAAGAGGCTGCATTTGCAGTCGTGATCAAACAGCATGGAACTAACATCCAACACCCACTGCATGGTTAATAACCCAGCTACGAGTATTTAGTTGATATCAAATTGCCGCAACAGCTTCCGGAGACTGACCAAGGCCATAAATTAAATAACCGTCTTGCAAAAAAACTGTCTCAAGGTCTAGGAAACCTAGTGCTTTTCACTGTTCTACAACCGAAATGATGATCTCCTGACGAGAAGCTTCCGTACAATTGAAAATAACATAACTAATATTGGGCACAGACAAGTCTTACCTCACCTATGATGCCATATTATACTCCTACCTACTTGCAAGCACTTTGTACGGATCATGGTTGATTGTTGAAGAGGGGAAATGTAAGATTAGTTATCAAACCGCCCTAAGGCCACCGGCTTAGTGGCCTAACTAAACTAACTGTAAACGACGGAAATGTTCGAAAAATATATCTGTAAATTTTGGCTGTCGTCAATCCCACTGCCCGACTTGAAGTGCATAGTTTATCATCGGTGATCACTACCGATCCGCTGACAACCTCTCAGCCAAGACTCAGAGCACTTTAAACACAATTACCCTCGTGCAGTACTTGAAGTCTACTATAGGCAAGTAATCTATAAGTTAGCCTGTTGATGCGTAATTCACCTCAGGTAATTTGAAAAGCAAACAACCTACCCTAATTAGTGCAGTCTAAGAGCTACGGCTGATTGCCCTGACTGCGACTCCGATGCAGTATTACGCATACGTTGCGCGCGCGCTGATCCCATCTATCTCATTACCCGCCATTAAACAGAGCGGCAAATGGCGACTTTAAACGTCGTCGCCTTTCCTCTGGGCCAGTGGCACTGCCTGTATCGATAAGCTTATGTAATAGGAAAACGTATGAACGCGATTTCCCGTTTAAGGGACAGCGCACATTGCGTCGCTTTCGTGGCCAGTGCAGTCCCGTCTGCGTCGTTCATGGCCTAACCCTCGTAAAACCACGTGATTGAAAGCGCTACCATATGCAATCTTGCAGTAAAATCACCACTGTATACTTAAACACTTCCATACTTATTCATATTTTGGAGATTCACGCGAGTCGCCCCGCTCGCCTCGCTGAAACTTCTCTTCTTTACGGAATAGAGAATTGATACCTACTAAACTGCAGACCGTACCATTAGATTCTGATTTCTAGGGCCAACCTCACGGATTTGTTTTAAATCACAGCGTGTGTCTGTTAAATACATTTGTACGTATTTGCATTCTGCCTCTAGATTACAAGCATTTATAGATTGGACAAAATATTTCTCATCTGATACCATAATAGTTAGTCACATTAAAAGTGATCACAAAAGGGAATATGCACATGGAACAGATGAGGGTCATATTATTTTTTTGAGTACTATTCTGAATTCTTGTTACATCTCTATCAATATTTCCTAATTTGATTTCTTTGTCAATGTAAAAATAATTATTCAAAAGTGAGTGAAATTCAAAGCGGTTGAGACAGTCACGTGTGAGTGTGACGTCCAAGTCTACGCGTATGTCACTGTCAAAAGCGCGACCAGAAGAAGAATTCAATAGTTTGTAGTTTACATTTGTGGTGTCATGACAACCGAGCGCGCCAAAATGGCGGCGTTTGAAACGCTTGAAAAAGTTCATAAATATACCTACTACATTTCGCATTTTTGGTGATGAATATTTTCGTTAATCTCACTTATAACGATATAAGCTATCATAAAAAATAACAGTGCATATTTCCATTAACTATGGATAGTTCATTTCTAAAGGTATAGTAAAAACTGGATGAATTTGCAACTTTCAAATCAAACTGTCCATTTGTATGAGTGAATTTATAAGTAATTCTATTGACATGTTTTATTCGAATCGAGATGTCTTAAAGATCTACCTTATTGCTCTATTTTCAAAAACTCGCTTGTATTTTTAATGAGTAAAGTACCTATAAGCTATGTGAAAGCTTGAGATACAAACATCAAGTTGATTGGCCTATTAATCAGTTTCATTCAGACTTGCTACATAGGTACGACATTACCAAACAAAGCAATAAATGTCATTCTTATAATAGAAAGTGATCTCAGCCGAACCCACGCGGGTCATTCACAAACTCGATACGATAGGTAACTACTGACATTAAGACGATACTATCTCGTAGATAAGCCACTCTCTCTTCGTGACTTGTCAATAAGAACGACTGCCAGTTTCAAGTACCTACCTGATTGCTGTTTCAATTTGTAGAAATTACGCAGTCTAGCAATTACCTGGAAAATAAAAAATCACACAATTAAAAGAGTACAATCAATGGTTTTGATTAAAGTCAATGTATTCATATGCAACGTAATAAAACGTCCCAAATCAAATGGCATAGATGATGGAAAAGGTATGTTATATAACTTGATTCTCAATCAAAAAATACGCGTAGATAATAGACATCTCAATTTAGGGCTACGTTAAAACGTGAGAAAATTTCGATGTCCAAATAAAATTAGTTCCGGGGTCACTTAATTGATAGGTACCTACACTTGTGAGTAAAAAACTTACATAAGACCCAAAGGTAGAGTATGGAGCAACCTTTTACCCTATAAAAAGAAGTTATTTTTTCACAAGCCACGTGTATTTTACGATGGGCGTGCCAAATGTGACCGGTAATGGCTATTACATAAACAATGCCGGTATTCTTATATTACATAACTTCGTAGTAAACGCATTAACTGGTTGTAAACACAAAATATCAAATTAAAAATACGTAAGAATGCCTACAGCGAGAGGTCAAGAATAAAGGTAATAATGTCGCACTGACAATGATGGCTTACTCAACTTCTTTCTTACAATTTGATGATAGAAAACGTCGTTGTTAACACTCTTTTATTGTTTAGTTATGAACACTTAAATCTTAAATTACTTAACAACCAGTAGAAGAGGTTTAAATGTAGAGATATGAACAATAAATTTACTCAAAATCTAGACATGGAGAACGATGATTTGTTTGCTAAATCGGTTCCACCAACACAATAGTTACGGTGAGCTAAGATAAAAAAAAGAAATGAATTGAACGGCTATTAACCTTACAGTCGCTTCTATTTTTCACTAACGTCGTCGTTTTGCGTTACTTTTCAGTATTTTTTACACTGTGTTATATAATAAATTAATTTAAATTAGGTCTCCTATTAAATTTGCCGCTATGTTTTAACTAAACTGATGTATTTGTTAAATTATAGTAAATTCTAAAACCGGACCCACGTTGCGACAATTTCACGAAAGTGGTTCGCAAAGCGAAACGAAACGAAGTGACTACGAAACGACGGACTCATTCACATGTGAGCGTTTTGAATGAAATGAGCCATTAACTTCACTTCAAGGTCGAGATAGTTTGTAAACAATTTGTTGCACGCTGAACTTTGTTGTTGCGAAGTGCAAAAGAGCGTGAAATAATGCTTTTTGCTAAAACAACTTGTCTGTGGAAATATGTAATTCATTCAATGTAATAAAGTGACAATTGCATCATATAATTTCGTTAACAATTTTTTGCTTTACCACTTAGGTTGAAAAGCCTAATGTTGATTGTAGAAATTTGTTTTGGGTACTTTAAAGATATTATAAAGAGTATTTTTATGAAAACAGTATTCGAGCTACTTTTTTCATGTTTGTAACGTTGCATATTTGCTTACAATCTGTTTTAAATTATTTAAAACCGAAAATATTCTTATGTATCTTTAATGGACAAAAGTTAATATTATAAAAAAAACACAAAGTCCCCTAACACAAACTTAATATGACTCTACCACCGCTGTCGGTCTGTTATTTTCTGTCATGAGTAGAACCGGCAAAACTCGGCATTTTCTCTTTTAAAATCTTTTGCAAAAATTATGAGGTCCTAACCGTTCACTCAAATGTCCGTTTTTCTGTAGTCCCTGGACATTATTCCACACACCGCCATCTAACCCCAAGTGGACTAATTATAGTCCGTTTTTATGGGATACTAGACAACGGATAAACATACTTAAATACTTTTTGTAGTTACATAAAATAGACGTTATATTTGAACCCACATACTACAACAAAGTCGTAATTTGTCAATGCCATTGAGAACTTTAATCAGGCGTTAACAATATCGGCATTGTGAAAGAGCAATTTATTTGGAGCGATAGGTTAGAAACTGAAAGGTACCTACACCTTGTGACATTATTGCATTTGCATGTTATTAGAATATAAAATGTTGGGTGACATTGATCACTAGTGATTAAATGAAGTAAAAAGGTAAATCGGTTTCATTTCAAGATCAAAATAATATTTCCTTGCTTCATATTCTATGCAATAAGATATTTCGCATTCTTAAATAGAAAGCTTTAAATGTTTCTCTAAACTTTCTAATATCATACAAAGTCATTGGTCATGATGAAAAAGTTATGATGAACCATGCATTAAAATTAACCCAAATGTGAACTAACTGCAACATATTCGTAACACCTTTAATAGAACTACAGTTACCAAATCACTCATTACAATGCATTACCGATTTACCATTATGGTACAATTGAAAACCTATTTGAGGTACAGTCAACAGTTGAAGTGTAACACTGCCGGCATAAGTTGAGCTCTCGTGGATATGAACTCACATAATGCGCAAGTGACATAAGCGGGTGAATAGATTGAGGTAGACTGTACATACGATCGAGGTGGCTTGGAAAACGATAAGATTACATAATTTAACGAAGTCAGGGTTATTACCTCCTCGGCGTCTCACGGAAGTGCGCAGGAAGCCAGTGCTAGTGCGTCCCACGTTTTTCCGCTTCATCTAATAATAGTTTGAAGGAAGAGAAATTTACGACTAACATCTAGATTCGTTATTTTATATTATAGAATATATCCGCACTGAAAACGTAACAAAAAACTAGGTCAGCGTCAGAAATATATCTACGACTAATCCTAACCCATAATACTATTAAAATATCTGAGAAAGAAATCACATGACATATTATGAATACCTATATTTTATTGGTCTCTCACTGAGTAATATTACTTATAATCATAAGTAGGTGTTTTACAATCGATTAATGCCTTAGATATGCATTAATAACAAGAAGATACTTATCTACATTATGTGACAATTGAGTAAAATCGACGATAAATATTTACTCGTGTTATAATATCGGTAAGCTTGCGTCAAGCAAGTATGTCACAGATTCACTATCTTAATCAATTCAGTGACATAACAAAGAACAGGTTAATTTATAGAATGTAGGGTAATGAGTTTCTAGACCCAGAGTAGAGAGGTTAAAGGTCGGGAAAAAGATACTTTGTTGACTGTCTCATCGGCTTCTCACGTACAGGGTCACCGTTGAAGGTCAAAGCACGAGTATCACACTTTTCAACCCTTTAGCACCTCACTGCCAAGGGAAGGTCTCTTTTAAGAATACAAGATATAAAGAGAATATCTATATAACAACCCTAAATAGCACAGTTATGACATAGCTGTGCTATGTGACAATGTGTCCCAAGTGATAAGGGACGAGTATATCGCTTTAAAAGACGCTTGGGTTTTTTGATTGCTGCTTTCCATCATCGTAGGGGTGAGCCACAAATTGAACAATGAATAGGGACTACGCAGGTGTTCCGGCCAGATTTGAATTCAGAACCACTGGCGTCCTGTTGTTAAGGCCCCGATGTCACTAGAACATGTATGTCTGAGCACTCTCCACCACGCTTAGACCAGCTTTAATCGCCAAGTTCGCAGCTTCTGCGCTTTATTTACATCGAAGAAACAAATCCTGCGTGACCTTTCGAACTATGACCACATTGTGAGATATCTTGAGATAGAGTTTTTGTTCTATTCTATGGTTTTTCATGTTATGTGTTTTTAAATGTTCTCCCGAAAAAATAATTATTAACACACTTTGCTTTGATATCGCAAGAGCCCAACAAAATAGATGCATTAACACGAGTCCACATTAGGTATACAATTAATAGGTAAGTGGATAATGTTGCTTTATGAAAAATGTATTATTAAAGAATTGCGAGATATAATAATTAATTCCGCTTGCCAGCTCAGAGTTGATGTCATAGGTATTGCATGGGATCTGTTCTAGCTCAATATTGCATAAACAACACTATTAATTAAAAATAATTAACGACATAAAACTGTGTCAGAAAATAGCTCGTTGTTTTTCATACACATACATTTTTAGCAATTATTTATGGTGTCATTTATTTGTAATTGCATCACCTATTTAACGAGGTAAAGACAAGATGCAATAACGGTGGTGGGACTATTTCAAGTAAAGTAAAAATAAGGTCCTAAGCAACGGGCAAAAAAAGAAAAGAAATTAATAAAATAAAATTATTTGAGTCAACATCACATGCTTACTTTAGGGTCTAACTTGGCAGTTTAATCATTTTTTTTAAATTCTGACTAAAGTTTGTTATATTTATAGAATAAAAAACTAATTAGTATCAAAGTTTTTATAAAAATGTTCCTCTCACAAATATTTTCACCATAGGTAAGGTCGTCATCATCTAAAACAATAAAAAAAAATGTTGTTCAACAGTTCCGTGTGTGAGACTGTAAATTTAGAATAAGACCTATAATGTACCACATTTATAGCAAATAAACATACTTACTTACTTAAACACGCAAAATTATTCTCATCTGTCATCATAACTCGGTGCCAACAGACGAGAGAATAGAGCCTTTGATACTCGTATACTATTGTGTGTGTGTTACCGCAGAGCCTCATAAGGAAGCTCATGGTCTCCCAAGAGTGCCCAGTACGTCTCTACGGTCAAATCAGCAACTGAGCGACGTCTGTTCTAGTCACTTGCATAATAATCTCCAAACTTTACATCGAAGTAATTGACAACAAAGTATCTTTTACATAAAAAAAGCTGTTCTGGTAAATTCTTCAATACAATGGGCTAAGCGTTAGTCTTTTCGAAAAAATATCTTCAAACTTCTGCTGTTAAAGCCATCATGGGGTATGGGGTAACCGTTACGGCGAGTACACAATAACACGACACGACGTCGCATCATGCTATGACGTGACATCGTTGCACGGTACGACGTGCCGTGCCGTGGAAATCTACTACGAGCAAGGAACATTCTCACGATGCCGCGTCGTAGCACGATGCGACGCGACGTCAATAGGTCCATTATTTTGCAAGAATTGCCCTTTAATATCTCACAATTTCAATACCTGTTTCAATTTCAGAGCACAATACCAACAAATATGAATACAGCTAGAAAGACGTGACTCTGTAATCTGCAACATGATTACCCTTTTGAAATTGATTAAATTAGACAATTTTCTAATAAATTACTTTGGGTTTTCGATAATATCGGGTTCCGGATAACCGATTGGTTAAATTACGCAACTGTTCCTCCATAGACATTTAATGTAGTACTTCTTTCATCCTAAATTCTTATTCTATTAACCTCAAGAGATCAAAGTTCACTTCCTTACAAGTGACTATTGAACTTGATGTAAGTGTTAGATAATTACGAAAATAATACGCACCGCCACACAGTTACAAATATTTAACTTTATTGCTACTTATATTTTCAAGGTAGCGAGCGAGATAAACCTAAGTGAAATAGAGTTTGGTTAACTAAAACTCCTCTTGAATCACTCTATCTATTCAAAAAAACCGCATCGAAATCTGTTGCGTAGTTTCAAAGATTTAGGCATTCAAAGGGACATAGGGACAGAGAAAGCGACTTTGTTTTATACTATGTAGCGATTTTAGGACGTATAGCATCGTAGAAGAGCTGCTGATAATACAATATTTTTTTTTATTTACAAAATAAAACAGATACAAAGTAGGATTTTATATTATTACTATTCATATTGGTTTTATCACAAGGTTATGGTATCAATAGGAAATATTTGCCTTGATTGCTAGCATTGAAAGTGAAAAGTTCAGAAAGATTCAAAGTTTTAGCCATTACCTTTTCCGTGCTGTTGATTAATTTAACTAATGCGATTAGATTAATAAATACACGCTGTAAATTCTACAATAGACACGGCCCAGTAAACATTATGAAGAGAAGCGTTAAAAAATGAGACCACTGGTAAGTTTCCGTGCAGCTGACTAATTTGCCTTCCATTAGCATAATAACTGAATACATTTTGTAAATTTTACAATTGTCACGGTACAGTACGAAGAGCAGCGTAAAAAATTGTAACCACTAGTTAAATCCTCGACCTCAAAACAAAGTTTAATCATTCGTCAAGTCAAGGAGGCCGCGCCTCGCCTGAACTACATCTGTTGAACTTCTCAAGTATACGGTCATGCTATTCGTTCAACATTCCTCGAGCCTCGTCTTTGTATCCTACAGATATTTGTGTCACCAGCGATTTGCATGATTGCTCAAGACTTCGTTAAACATTCTCTACGCATCATTCATACGACCAAACATTTTCTGCGTATATTGTCAAACTTGTTGTCTTGTCACTCAGGTAAGTACATAGGCACACCACAGAGGAAGGCCAAAGTGAATAACATCTAAGTAATTAAATCAGGCTCCTTGGTTTAAACTAAAGTGTTTTCCAATTGAACCAAACGGTTCACCCTTGTTTGATCGAACAACGTTTCGTCGAAAATCACTTGGGCGAATTTCAGTTGCAATAAAATCAGTTCGCAGAATTATTCATTTGACCGAATGATTCATTGGTCGATTATTATTTAGTGTAATTATTTATTTGAACTAATTTCATTTGAACTAATTTATTTTCATCGAAACTCATAATAGATATGGTATGGTTCAAATTCATGCACAATATTTGAAAATCGTAATATAACTCATCATAAAAACAAAAAGCATAACTAATTTAGAGGCATATTTTGTTTTCACAGACGCATTTATTTTTTCGTCACTGCCCTATACTATAGTTTGGGCGGAACCGACTCGGTTAGATTAGGTTAGAAGGTTTAAGGCGGGAGCGAAGCGGAGCGTAGCTCCCGCCTTAAGCCTTCGTGGTTATTTTTTTTTTAACCCAAAAAACGACTTGCCTCATTACATGCTGCTTGGCATGTTATACCATCTGAAAATTACATCAAATGAACATTCTACCTTTTGATCATTAGTGCAAACGTTGTTATAGCAAATAAACATTCGACGAACTGAAAATTCTATCAAATGATATTATACAAAGTGATGATTTTCTCAAACGTTGTTCGATTTAGTAATATTATATCAAACGTTGTTCGATCAAACAAGGGTAAACCGAACCAAACTGCCATTTCCTTAATCATTTATGTGTTAAATCTTAGTATGTAACTGTTTTCCAGATCTGTCAGATCATTCTCATTGTATTTGTTTTTAAAAAAAATCCTGATCACAATCTTACTTGATAAACTTAAATAAAAATTAATGTTTTTTTTCCCGTGCGATTGCTTGGATTGTGATAGCACCCATAACTATTGTCATAAACAAACGACATAACTATTGAACCAAGTTGTAACGTAGGATTTCGTTAAGGGCCCGGATCTTTCATAAGCTCAGTCCTGTGGATTGTTTCGGTTTTGGTACTTTTCATGTTTCACGTCATTAAGTAGGTTAACATAAGTTTTGATAAAAGTTTTCACTACTGATATTATTCATTTCGTATTGGCACACATTTGAAACCAAATGAGACAGAATTCTGATCTCAATTCGGAGTCGGATTGACAAATGAGTTCATCACACAATAAAAATATATTTCCCTGTGTCGCTAATATTACATAAGAGCGTTGAAAGAGTTTGTTCTTTCTTTCCTAAACACGCCGTTAATTAGGTAGGATGTTGCGTTGTTAACTATTGAGTCATATTAATCTGCTTTTTGTGTCAACTGAGGTCGTTTATGTTGCTACAACCACATCCCACCTAAGTACAAATAATAATTTGGATTAAGGAGTTTAATTTTATCAACTAGAAAGTGATTGATGTAACTTAGCCACGACGCTCATCCAGTTCCTTAAAATAAAATGAAATAAAACACAAACTGCCTGATTTTTAATGAATAAGGGTGTAAGAGGGCACTTCCTGATCAAGCAGGTAACATACCACCATGAAACAGTCATTTTTAGAGAAGCGAAACTTGGTAAGTTTTGTTACAGTCACTGAAAAAATGTAAAAAACAATACGAAGAATCGCCTGACCAGTGTTTTATTGTTTTATTAATTTATTTCAGTAATTGTACATAAGAAACAAGCGCTTATCGAATATTTTCGTAAGTTTTGCTAACCAATCTTTGCGCTTTTCTTACAAAAACTCCCTTGGCTTAGCACTGTTAACATCGTGATGCTACAAGACGCCAAGGCTGTGCTCAGTAACCGCTGTTTTTTCGAAACGGTAGTAGGCCACAGTTTACAACACTACGTTGTACAGAGGCGCTCACATCAACCTTTACATAGGGGGACCTTATGCCGCTGACATAAGTCCCATTTTGCAACGGTTTTTGTAAAGGTTGATGTGTGCGCCTCTGTACGTCGTACCTTGATAAATTGACATGCGATGCCGATAACGGTGCATGCCTTCATAGACGGTTCTCTATTGAGTCTCATAAAATTTTTGGCCATAATTTAACGTGCCATAATGTTTTCTGACATAATTATCATTTGTCCGAATGATAGGTAGCCCTAATTTACTGTCTCATAATATCACTTGCCCTAAAATCATAATTCCGAAATGTTATATGTCCTAAAATTCTTTGCTATAACTATCACAATCTATAATATTTATAACACCTAAAATCTTTTCTCATAATAGTGTTTAGTCCTAACGTCTCTTCTCATAATATATCGAGCACTAAAATCGAAATTGCATAAATGTTAATAAATGTCCTAAATATTATTTGCTATAAAAATTGCAATCGATAATTTGCAAAAAAACATCGGTTTTCTAATCATCAATTCATCGGATTCACCTTCCTCATTCAGCATGCAAGCAAACATGAAGCATGCAGGCAAGCATGCAGGCAAGCATGCAGCATGCAGGCAAGCATGCAGCATGCAGGCAGCATGCAATTATGCAGCATGCATTTTATTTTAGGGTTTGAAAAAAAAATAACTGTGCAAGCATGCAACATGCAGGCAAGCATGCAGCATGCAGGCAAGCATGCAGGCAAGCATGCAGCATGCAGGCAAGCATACAGCATGCAGGCAAGCATACAGCACGCAGGCAAGCATGCAGCACGCAGGAAAGCATGCAGCATGCATTTTATTTTAGGGTTTGAAAAAAAAATAACTAACCCTCGAAGTTTAAGGCGTGAGCTGCGCTCACGCCTTAACCTTCGAACCTATCACGTCCATGTCGGATCCGCCCTCGGCATTCACCATGTAAACAAGCATGCAACATGCAGGCAGGCATGCAACATGCAGGCAGGCATGCAACATGCAGGCAGGCATGCAGCATGCATTTTATTTTAGGGTTTGTAAAAAAATAACCAACCCTCGAATTCGGACTTACATTGTTATAATAAACCACCATTCGGACAAACATTCATTATGTCAAATCATACTTAGACCAAGTGATTTTATAGCTAGTAAAATTAGGACGTCTAATTATTATAGCACTCAATTTTATAACACAAAACCATTATAGTTGTAGACGATTAGGTAAAACAAAGTTTCGTATACGAGAGCATTATGGATAGTGATGATTATAGAAAACGCGTTCGGGATATCGATTTTCGGACGTACGATATTCGGAGAAGAAAGGGACTACCTTCATAGACACCTTTTGTTAGCTTGTTGGTATTTTGATTGGCTGGTTGTTAGCAAGATAACAATCCGTCAGATTAGGGTCACAACATGATGTGCACAAAACCATTTATTCCGGTCTGATCCCCCTTATTGTGATCCGCTTCTTGAGATTTTTGAAAAAAATACCAAAACAATATGTGCCGCACAAATCTATATGAACAACAACATGTATAACAAAAAAAATATGCAGTTGTTATATTCAAAGTATCTAAAGCATGCTGGCTAATAGTACCTGAGACAAGAATAAAACAGACCGGGTTACTGATTTCATAAAATTATTAAATTTTTAATTGCATACATAAATTAAGTGTAATTTCTTATCTGTAGTTTGGAAAGCGGTGACGTGAATGATCCTCTGGCTTCTATTAATTTCAACTACTGGACTTCTCACTTAAAAATCTTCACGATACCTATTTTATTTCAAAAAACGAGCACATAAGGAAGAAATGGGTGTAGTCAACTACACATGTATTAAAATGACACTGCCATTAAAATTGAGATATCATTTCTTAACTTAAACTCACAAAGACTTGATGCGAAGAGTAAATAAGTACCTAACGTAGTTTACAGTTATGTAGGTTAAAAAAAAGAAAAAAAAGTAATTAGTTTATCAAGGAAGGGGAGGGAAGGGCTTTGCCCAGCAGTGGGATTTTGAAGGCTATCTAATATGTGTTATGAAGCCTGTCATCAATTTTTTAAAATAAGATAGGAATTTCGAATGCGCAGTAGGAATTTTAGCGGGGCGTAACGGCGTTGCGCTAGCTGTATACGAGTATAAGTAATAATTGGAGCATTTTTATTCTTTCTGTACGGTTGACTAACTAGTCTAACTTTAGACAAGGTTAATGTAACAAATAGAACGTAAATGTACGCTTTAAATATTAACATTGTAGTTAAGTGCTATTAAGGCAAGTAATGTTGGAACCTTATCATTACATCAGTTTTGTTCAAAAATCATCAAATTAAAGTCTACAAGGTAAAATAAATATTTAACATGAAAATGTTGGAAAGTCTTATCTAACTAACTTGATAGTTTATCAAACATAAATAAATGATCTTCTTTAGTTTCCTTAGTTTTAATTTATTTATCTAGGAAAAGTTCTACTCAATGCAATATTGTTAGAAATATTTTCTTTTGTGGTCTCGCCTAGTGGAAAGTTCAATAGCATGTTTTATTATTGTTTTTTTAGCATTTTCCATGCAGTATCTTTACTAAAGATTTGAAAACCAGAAAAAGACATTTGGTCATGTTGGCATCAGGCAGGATTCGAGACCATTAACAGACCACCCGAATCTTTCTGGTATATTTACCCTGTGAGCCAGGGTGATTTCATCAATGTTATGGGCCACCTCTAACACTCGCAAGAAATATTATATCAAATATTTAACTTCCGATTAAGATGAAAAAGCTATTACTATGTTTCATTAGTTTTTTTTAGCATTTTCCATGCAGTATCTTTACTAAAGATTTGAAAACCAGAAAAAGACATTTAGTGCAGTCGCCTGGTTTGCGAAAGATGCGGGTTCGAATCCTGCCTGATGCCAACATGACCAAATGCCTTTTTTTGGTTTTCAAATCTTTGGTAAAATTCAACAGCAGTTAGGCTTTCAGACGCCCTAAGGTGCAATAAGTACCTGAATAATTTCAAAAGACCCTGGGAGTCATCCACTGTGAACTACTGTGGTCTTGCAAGAGTTTTACAATCTCTGTGAACGATTGTTTAGCATAATCTTAATTTTATAATATAATAACAATGGCTTACATCCTGAGAATAAAGTTCACGCGTTTCAAGGCCTTTGGACGTTTGCAATATCTTAATTATCTAAGTATTGCGAAGATGGAAATAGATTACTTAAAAATTTTAAGACAAACAAACTTCATAAACAGTGTAAACACTTTAATTCAGTTAAAAGATGAATCTGTGGGTTACCTGTTACCTGGCAAATGTCCAAAATTGATAGTTCAATCTTGACCCTTGTTTTAGTGTAAAATTGGCAGACCTGCAATGCATACGTAAGGATCAACTCAAAGTACTCAAGTCAAAGGGCTGATAGGTTAAAGTGGGCCAGACATATTTACCATAAGATGAAATTTGTTTCATTCTGAAATCAAATTGGAGTACCGAATCCAAACACATCCAAAATTTGGCCAAAACCAAAATTACTGATTCGGTACTCCAAGACAGAACAACAATCCTGGGTTACCGAAATCGATGGTAGGTATTAAAAATATTTTTGAGGATCTCCGCAGAAATGTTAAGTTACTAGAGGTTCTTCTATTACTAGAAAAAACACTAACAAACTGTGCCCTGTAGCCCTGTAGGCCGTTGTATTGTAATCATAAGTTTATCCGTACAATAGCGCCATGGCGGTGTTGCCATAGGTCAGGCTCGCGAATGCCGCGAACATCACGCGCTGTGGCCTGTGGTTAGCGCAATTATGCGAAAGTGAATGTTTTGATAGCGTTTTGTTTTATGACTAATTTTGGGTAGTAACAATGGATTTTAGTGGGTGTGGTTGAATGGTGAGTTATTATCTCGAGGATGAAATTTTCTGATGCGTCACAGTGGCTGGTTAAGATGGTCTGATTAGCACACTAAATATAACTTGTTTTTACACCTAATAATATGTGTAACTTGGATTCCAATGGCTAGAATGAAAAGCATCTGCTTCACATTAGCTAAACCATAGTTAAATTAAACTTTTTTTACTGTGTTGAAATGGTGGCAACGATTCAAATTGAATGCTCTGTTTTAATTTCAAAGAAGAATAATTATCCAGCAAATGAATCGTAACTACGAAAAGGCCCGATGATATTACCTGAACAGCAAGTGATTAAACTTCAGTTTCAAATTAATCTTGTTGTTATTATCACAGTTAACCTTCGGCCGCGGATACCGAGAGAGCATTTAGGCTGCCTACATTCATAGGATATGTGTAATTACTCGAACCTCAGCAAGAACAAGCAATGAATTCAAATTAAATCGTTTCCAAGCTACTTATGCGCAGTTAATTATTTTGAGTTATAGGAAGTGGTTATTGGAGTGAAGCAGTTGCAGCACCTACAGAAGGCTATTTTTATACAATCGCCTAGAATTGAATAAACTCTGCCCATTTTGTGGTCGGTCACTAAATATACCTCACAAAGCCAAAAGCAAATAAGAAGGTAAATGAAAGGTCCTTTAGTCCAAATATACCGTTATACTAATTTTCACCACCTTGCCAAAAATATTTTTAAAATCCGTCATGAGTAGGTACGTACCAAATCAGCCAGTATCACAAAATGATAAAATTCACACATCATCACAAAATTTCCTGAACCCTCTATTCAGACCGAAGTGAACGACCAGACAGGTTCAGTACTCTTCAGAACGCTAATTGACAACAATTATGTAAACACGTGAACGGGACCGTCGTTAGATTTATCAGGCCTTTGTGCTGGATCCTTGAACTATGCGATGAAATGTGGTAGCGAGTCGATCAATAAATCTACTAGTTTATCGAGTGAATTTAATTGATTAGATCTGTTGATGGGGGAACGAGAACAATTACGAGCGAACTCAGCTTAATCGTGTAGAGTTACGGTACTGGGTTTCAGGGGGGAAAACTCAAATTAATATACATAAACTCATTAGACTGAAAATTGGTTTTCCAAAATTAGAAGAAACTCGGGAATCAAAAATCGACCCTCAACATGGCACGTGTAAAATTTCATAAAAGTCAGACAGAATTTATTTAGGATTCGTCCAAAGTTACGATAATATGCATGAAAATGTATATGTAAATGGTTAAAAAAACAATAAACTAAGGGCCGAAACTGCGTTGAACGGAAAATCAGGCGGCTTCAGGCCTTATGCATTTCAAAATCGACCTTCAAAAGCAAAACAGATTTATAATTAACCGACTACCTTATTACTAAATGGGCTTAGAATGCGTTTTTCGTGGCACGACGTTAATCGTTCCGGCTCTGTTTTTGCGACAACTATTATATTCTTCAGCCGTTGCGGAATGGCGCGTGCGGGCTGTTAGCCACGGAACGGTTTTTTCTGTAACTTTTTATATCTAGGACCTTGAACTAATTGTTATGTTGCTTTCTAAATTATGTATTAGACGTAATGCTTAGATATCTGATATCGCGCGTGATTGATTATAATTTTAAATGGATAATGAATAGCTCGACACATTTTTCATTAAGTAAGTAAGTAATATCTCAAGGTGTAAGCTAAAAGAGTCGTATTAGCAATCACGTTACAAGCGGTTTGGGTTTACCTTCGGAAATTTCATGGAAAGCTACTGAAATTTCAAGTCATGGCAATTGAAGGCTAAGTTACCCAATCAAAAGTCTTACAGAAGGCTAAAAGATTTAATTTCGATCTAGACAAAACGTAATTAGATACCTGCCTAACTTAAAATTTGTCAAGGTGAAAATGGCCTGCAAATTAAATCTTTTACGTAACTGGGACCACCACCCTCGTTTCTCTAGGTCAGATAAGCTAATCGTTTTAAAGTTAAGGATGAAAATGCACTGTCAACATTAATTAAGTTTCCATTTATTTTATCCCAAACATTTCGATACCAACACGAATTAACTTTTCGTACAAAATATTCATATTCTAAAATTTATTACTCCGTTGCGAGGTGCGACTATTTTTCTAGCACGAAGAGGTGAGACGAATACCTACATAGAGCCTAGTGCTTAGTAAAATTACAATTCAGCAGGAGAAAGCAGAAAGAAATATATTTATTATTTGACTATGTCTTTTAAATAAACTGTAATGAGTTACAGTAAATAGTAGTAGCATCTATTTTTTCTGGTTTACTTATTACATACGCAGACCGAACCTTCTTGCTTTCTTATTTAAAAGTAAACCAGCCAGTTGTTTTAAAAACGAAAGTATCCGCTGATAAAAAGGTCCACGCCCTGTAAAAGCGCAAGTGGTGGCCTTGACCGCGCGAACAATGGTGGCGTGCAAGTGATGCAGTGGCGTACGCTGTGGGAACCGTCGTGCTCGCTGGCCATCGGGGACGCTTGCGCACGCGCTGCGGTCAGGCCGGGCGATTGTGCCAGCTACTTGCGTGTGACGTTGGCCGATTGCCGGACTTATTGGCATTTCTTTAACGTCAGGCGACTATCATACGAATGGAAATAAGAAGTACGTTGTCTAGTAAGTACCCCATAAAAACGGGCTTTAATTAGCTCATCTTGGGGCTAGATGGCGCTGTGTGGAATAATGTTCAGGGATATTTATTTATTTATTTTCATGTAAGTAGTTCTTTTAAAGAGATTTAATATTCACTGGGTGACATACCTACATGATTCTTACTTGAACGCTATATTATTTCACCAATTTTGATTTTAATTAACTTCGAAAAGTTGATTTACGATGTGTAGCAAGTAAAAACAAAAGTGTGAAAACAATAACGCTGAACTTCTTTTTGGGCGACGACGACAGTGTAATGTCAGACTCCTAGCTCGGCACTTTGGCGGGGAAGCCGGGTTATCTAGCAAGTTATACCACAACGCTCCGCCGCCAGTGCTTGCTGCTAACGGAGTAACAACAAAAGGAGTGCCGATATTAGCTGATGCCACCTCCCCCTTTGTTGTTGGACGCCGTGTAATGTGAGCAAAATCATCCCCTCACTCCGGCTCGCTGGCACCTACCGTTTGCCTACTGAGCTGATGGCATGGCTCGCACCTGTCACTCACAGGAGCCCTTGTCATTTGGCAGCCGTCACTCCCATGCTGCTACCAAGCTCGATGGCAGGCACCCCACTGTTTAGCCTGAGCTATCTTGACTTCCCAGTGGTTCTACCTCCAACCGGCACTAACCCTTACCGATTTAGTATCTCTTTACAGTCGCAGCCACCCTCAGTGAATAGATACTTCTAGTAAACTTCATAGTAAGCAATAGTTTATTTTTTCAAGATCGTTGAAGGATACAGTAGTAATGAGTAACTTCCTCAAATCTTTATTTTATTAAGCTGTAAAATTTACGAACCGTGAAAGCATAAATCGCAAACTAACACAAAACACTGCTGAACGAAATCTAAGGAGCGTAGAACATTATGAAAACCTTGTATGCATGCTGTTTAATCATATTTCATAATAAATATTGTCGAAGAAAGGAAGTGAAAGCAAAATACAAAGGAACAAGTAAGCAAGCAAATAAGTATGAGTACCTGAGTAGCCCATAGTTTGTTCCAATGCTGGGCACATATTTGGCTTACACAAACGCATCGCACTACTTCGTCTCAGTGGATCCAGTAGCACAAGATGATAAATGATTAAGTATTAACTAATTAACAAGAGGTCTTCAAAAAAAATATGAAATAAAAAGTGAAGTTTGCTGGACACTATGTCCGTAATTGAATGCTGGTCACTGCCGTTTCAGCCAAATTCGCTTTTTTTACTGTAAATGACTTACTGACTTTACTTGAACACTTTTAAAGTTTTTATGAAATGCCTTTGAGTTTAAGGTTGAGTAATACAAATATCTACATTTATAGCAGTTTTAAAAATAAAATAAAAGTAACTATTACGATAGATAACGGTGCTTTCATAGCTAATAGCAAAAGATTATTGCCATTGTGTCCTTACGCAATCTTTTCAACAGTAAGAATGTAACACTGTAGAAAGTTTTATGGTAAGTATACCTATAACGCAAACATCGTGCAAAACAGTCAACCATTCACGTAGTTACAGAGTTGTCCGACAGTTATGCCCGGCAAAAAAATTCGATCTCTGCCTGTGCCTGTGTTTCGAAATGACGAATTTAAAGCATCCCTCTTAGCATCTGTATTAGGGTTTTCTTTATGAAGACCAAACCGACTCTAGTTTTTATAAAATATTTTAATGCCACCCATTGCAAACCATCTTGTAAATTTAAGCAATGTTCTAATCAGTTGATCACATCGTCCACCTTTGAGTGCCTTGTCTATTTGACTAGGTATAGTCAAAAGTAGTGCGATTATCAGTGGATCTCCGCGGAAATTATGTCTGTAGACAAAACTACCGCGGAGATCCGAGATCCCACCCACGCATAGTTTCACCTCTGATTTGCCTGGCTAGCATCCGTTCAGGCAAACCGTTGTATAGATCTATACGTCTTAAGCTAGCTTATGTCTATTAGTCAACTGGAGGACTCATTCCACGCAAACGAATGAGGAAACTAATTACTGAAGAAAGCTAAGCCGTTCGGTTGCTTGTATGCTTTCATCGTTTATAATCGCAAGTCGTATATTTTTACGATTGTGACTTTATTTAGCGAAGGCACTAAACTTTATGCAAGCCAGTTCATTAATTTTGTTGTCAGTGGTTGGTATCTGACTTGCAAGCCTTATTTCCTCACACAAACAAGTAAGTACATTTGAACGTGAATTAATTGCGTAATAAAACTATTCTGGTCAACGGTTTTCATTCATTTTTGTTTACGTTGTTTGCCAGCTTACATTCATTTAATTAGGAATATTTTTCATGTGTGTAGTACGGTTTTCAGCCGGTATATACGCAACTGGGTTGTCACCTTCCTAGTGGAGTCCGACATAACATAACGCATTACTCCCCCACAAAAAAGGGTTCGAGCTTTTTGCACACCAAAGCTACATCGAAAAAATTAACTGACAATTAATCAATAAATAAATAAGCTGTCTAGTGTTGTTGCGTGTTGTCTGTTTAGTGTCTAGTTTAGTTAAATGTAGATATCGAGCGGAATATCGAGTTTAGTGTGCTGAGTTGTGAAGTTCGATATTATTCTAAAAAAAAAACATTATCTGGGAGGTAATTCATTTTAATGCTATTCGGAGTTTCTTGCGGTTTTGTTGCGGATGTTGATGGGATGAAAGAAATAGAATTTATGAGCTCTCTGTCAGAAAACCCGCAAATAATTCATCTGTCCAAGACTGGGTTCGGTTATGATAAAGTTTTTTTTCTTCAAGATTAAGCGATTCACAAATACTATTGTTTTTAACTTGAAATCTTACATCCAATATAATATTCTATTCGATGAATCACTCTCGGAATGATTTGGTACAATTCATTCATCTCGCGCAAATACCTCTCGTATTGGTGTCGAATAGAAGTACTCTATGTCATGTACGTTCAATTTGCATTGAAGCAGTAATCAAACATGAAACGGCATTATGTTCATTCGACAGTTCCGATATGTATGTACAACACTCGCTAACAGTATCCTGACATTTGCTTGAATAATCTCTGTCATATTTATTCACCGCAAGTACCGGTATTGTATTATGTGCCATTGCGGTGGCCGACTGAGACTAAAATGAAAGGAATCACGGAAGAAACTAGGTTATTGTGGTTTTAAATTATAATAACAAGTATATGATTCATTAGTTGGTTGCGTACTTCGTAAGGGTCATTTTGCCTTGCGGAAGACTACATACTGACTGATGCCTTTGTCGTCATAAATTATCGTCGCTGTCAACCCTGATGTTGGCAATTTTTTATTTTATTTCATGTGTGTGTGAACGTTTATGTTTACTGTCTTTTTTGACTCTCTAATTCAATTAAAGTCCCAGTTTCTAAATCTGAGTTAAGTCTTGCCTAGTGGAGAAAGAAAACAATACATCTTTTAAAAAGATAAAAAATTTCACGGTACGCCGTACTAGACCATAAAAAATGAATATTTCACAAACAGATCCATGTGTCAAAAATGGTTTATAGGGAGAGTTTGCAATATCAAGGTGTTTGTTGCTCATGAAGCTGCCTAGAAGTTTGAAGTCATTTACTGAGGTTTGAAAGACCCCACGCGACTAATCAAGGGTTAATTCAATACATTTGTTACGTCAGACGCTTATAGAAAGTAGAAGAAAGAAAGAAAGAAATACAATTTATTTGACACATAACACACATATACATATAGCTAGCTCCCCAGATAGCGAAACTATATATAAATATACTAAAAAGAAGATCGTAAATATTGAATACTACACAACGATTGTTCAGACCTTCGACAGACATAAGAGTTTGCTCAGCTAGTGAACTTTGTAGTTTTGTTTTAAAGGTTAACTTAGTACAAGCAATATTTTATGCAATCTTATGTATTCAAACAATGAGTCACACGTCACACACAGCTGTGATTTGTTTATTTTATCCGTTCATTGACTCGACATTGTTAGATTGAACATGCTTATGTACTTTTTGATGCTCAAAATAATATTTGCTCAAAAGAAACGTCGCGGAGTTTTAACAGTTATCTTCAAATTAGTAACAAAACACATGCATTTTAACTAGGATTCCGGTCAAATGAAGATTCTGTTCATCAAAGGTAAATGGTCTGTGTTTGACAGCAAATGGGCAATGATCATCATTGTTAAGTTGTTATGAGTATCACTCTAACCGAAATTCAGCGGTGAAATTTTCGACAATCCTTCCGAAAACATAATGACGAGATTGATCAATTTCGAGAATTCAGTCTTTACTGACCCAGAGGAGATTAAATTGCATATTTTATCCAACTAGTGATGATGGCGATGTTACCTCTGCTGTCTTCGGCCACGGCGACTGATATTATATCCTACTAATATAATTAATGCGAAAGTTAGTATGAGTGAATGGATAGCTCTTTCACGTAAAAACTACTGAATAGATTTTATCAAAACTCTGCAATAATATAAGTAGCCCAAATATCATGATAAGATATAGACTACATTCATGGTTATTCTGATTTTTATTTGAAGGTCGGGTAGCGAGGAAAGAGCTTGTAAGTATTAAACAATGTAACTGTTTTTACAAAATTTCTTTTTAAAAGGCTCTTCACGCGTTCTTCTTCGTCTACGCTCTACATACTGAAACCAGTGAAGCATTCGCGTTTCGTTTTTGCAACGAGACTTTCATCAACATTGGTGGTTATTTTTACCCAACAGTATTCGATGTAAGTAAAATAGTTGAATTAGGTGTATCGACCCGTAAGTACGAGTCATGTTATTCGAAGAACAGCTTGGTTAGGTCAAGCTGTAAAGTCAGTGGGTCAACTTTGTTAATAAGTTTTAAATGCAAAAGTATTGTAATTTGTTTGACAAATTAATAATAGTGATTGTTAGTTGAAATCACGAAGAGACCTACAAGTCCCAAAATGAGGAACAACTTAACTGGTCGCAAATGCAGATAATTAAAATTGAGTAGTCCCTTTAACTAATTATAAAATGAATTTGTACGTTAAAGCTTTCATTACAGTATCTTAATTATTCAGAATACATGACACGTTATCTCATTACTACCTACTATCTAGTAAGTTCACTTTCAATTAGAATTAATGAACCCATTTTATCTTCTACTACAAACGTAATACTGTTCATAATGCATTACACAAATGGAGGATAATTGCGACCATTCAAAGTAAAGTGCTGACAGTGAGGCAGACCTCCTTAAACGGTGTATTAGCAGAACAAGTTCTCTATTCGTTTGTCTATACATCTAGAACGGGTAAGATACAGTAATTCCGCTTCCTTGTAGAATCCAGTTAGTAAGGTAATTTTTTCATTATTATTTTCAAACTAAGAAATCAACTGAGAAAATAACAAAATCAATTTTCAACTATAAGGCGAAAAACTAATTAAGCGTATTGTAAGAATACAGGATGTGTTCAAGAAAAAGAGAAAACCTAAATTTAATTTACAGTCCGAAATTGAGTGTGTTCATGTTTAAAAAATGCTTCTGTCCAGACCTCTTTGTCTTTACAACCTTTTGCATAAAATATGTTTCAAATTTAAAGATACTACAAAACCGTCAAAATATGGTTTTATATGAACGACAAACAGTAAGTAGGTATTAATTATATAAGCAACAATTCTTACTTTTGTAGTTAATTCTTTCGTAACGTTACAAACACTGACGAGAAAATCATCCCACAAAATCCAAAATATGGTAAGATAAGCCATTTTTAAAAATTTTAATGCTAGGTTTATAGTACGTAAACATAATTGAAAACACACACATATCTTTGCATGTATTACAATAAATTAACAATATTTATCACATTGGAGACAAGTCCACAGGAAAATCTTTTGTCTATCTCTGTCGCTAGCAATAAAAAATAAAAAACTTCGGAATCATTTCTTATACTATAACGTACTGTTTACTAAAGATCGGAAAAAGAAAAAAGAAATTAGGCCTTTGTGTCAAGCCGGGATCGATTCCTCGTCTTCCGCTAACCGGGCGGCTGCTCTTTCACCACTAAGCCTCCGATACGATTAACAGGCCAAAACCGACTGCGAATAACAGCAAAACGGTTAAAAGCTTTTTCATTCTAGACCTACCTATATTTTCTATCATTTCACATTACAATAAACTTAGCAATATCCGTCCGGAAGTGATGTCGTCATAAACTGTTATTAATGTGAGGCAGTCACCAAAGTGGCAATCGTTACGTGTCGAGTAGATAGGTACTTACTTCCGAAATTTTCTCACGATTGTTAGATAACGCGCACCTACTCGCGTTTTGAGAGAAGTCACGCGGGTTCTACTGTCCGATGCGCTTAGGGTTACCAGATGACAGAGACATGACCTCATATACAGCGTGTCTGGTCACCGGTGTCGGATCCGTTAAGGTTCAGTAATGAAATGAATTTCATCGACAAATCCACCAGTGTTTTCTCCTCCTATTAAAAAATGGCGGCAATTTGTTTTTTTTGTTTCGCCGAGTCTGGGTGTGATCATTTATTTAGCAATATCTAAATAAATGGTGTGCATGATCTATAAGCATAAAAAAGCATAAGGTTACATTGCCGAATCATCTTTCTGATGAGGATAGGCTTCAGAAGGGACTTCAAAAGACAAAAGCTGCGGAATCGATGGTTCTGGCGGCTTGTCATCGTCGGTGTTAGGTTTTTTCGCGAATTGCCAATCGGGGATTTTGTCATGTAAACATATTTTTGAGTCAGGTAACCCTAGATGCGCTACTTTAGACCTGGACGTAATTATGCTTCAAATGCGTAATGTTTGTTCTAACTTTTTGCGTAAGATGTGTAAAATTATGTGGCCTCTAAATACATAGATGACATTACAATTCTCATGCATGTATAACTTGGTCTTTAGCAGTGTAGCTAGATCATAAACAAGAGTAAGTTTTTCAAAATGTTTAAAACCCAAAAGTCAAGATTGGGATATAAGCTATTATTCAAATCTTAACTTTTGGTAAGAATCTATAGTTACACGAACAGCAATGGCAAACTTGCACAAATAACGTCGAGCGCACATATATACACTCGGTGAAATGTGGACTTCTAAGTGCTAACAGTCACCTTGTCTCTGCTTGCGTACATAGGGACAGAGATGATCTTATTAACCTTTACATAGGGGTACCTTATACTGTTGACATAAGAACCATTTTGTAATGGTTTCGTAAAGGTTGACATGGGCTACATAAATAATTGATGAACATTAATATTAGAAGCCTGTAAAGTCCCACTGTAGGGCAAAGGCCTCTACATCCCTTTTCCACTGTTGCCGATTTTGTGCTTCCAAAGGCCAATTAGATACTCATAGTCATTTAATGAATGAAACTTGTTTTAAAATCTAACGACATTGATATATTCATATTGTTATTTCTAATTGAATTATTGTAATTAATTTAACAAACGTCCATTAATGTTACGTAGTAGATGAAGTCGATAAATCTTTGTTAAATATGACTACATCGTGCATTCGCCACATTACTGAAGGAACTATAGTCGTAATGGTGTGCTTTTATGCGTGGTTTCCTATTAAAATCTAGTAGGAACATTATTAATCTTCATTAAATAAAGGAAAGTCGGAAATGTGTATGTTCTAGTTTTATAGGTTCTTAGTTAGCATCTCTTACACCTAGCAGCACCTTTATTGACCATATTACATAAAAGTCGTAAACTCAAACCGATGTTTCGATTTTACCGCGTGCTAACTTCATTATTTATGGTCTCGTGAGCATTTATGAAATTTTACACGAAGTGAGCTATGAGAATGCATTTGAACTACTTACATGCAACAAGTCAAGCGGTTAAATGTAAAACGTGCTTCAAAATAGTTGGTTTATGATCAAGCTTATTGTTTTTGATCTTATTGCGGCATTAACGTTCACTTTACTATAATACATGACAAACATCGCAATAGACTGCATAATTTAAAAGCAAAAATAACAGGTGTCATAAAACAGTCTTTCAATTTATACGCAAAACTTTCAGTTCTAGTTACCTATCCTAAAGTTTCAAGTTTCGAATCACTTAAAGTATTGAGTAATTGTTTTTAAATAGTATCATAATGATTGCAAAAAAATGACAGTCGTTTATAAAACATCAACAATAATCAGATAAGCGAAGTACACCGTTTGCGCCACTGTAATTTTAATTAGTTAGGCGTGTCGCAAAGCGCCGTCACGATGCGCCCGCGCAGATGCCTGCTGACTCAAAAAGTCAACAGCACTTCGCTCAGTTTTCTCATGATTCTGAGACACCAGATTCTTAAGCGTTCCTTTGAGTCATAGTACAGGTGGCTTGAAACTATAGCAAAAGACAATCAGCAGTTACTTATTAATACATATTAATCAGCCTCTACACTGAGAAAAAATACAAAAATGTTTATTACATTTATTTATTGTTGGGTCGTCTTGGGTCTAGACCCACGATGAGGACCCCTGGTGGGGAGGACCCAAGTTTAGCTGCTTAACAGGAAGTTTGAGCCACTTAGCCTGTGAACTTACGTAATATCTTTTATATCTTTATAATTTTTTGCCTTATTCTCTACATCTTAAAACGTTAAAAAAGATTAAGTTGTTTGATTTTAAATTTTTTGCGCCACTGTAATTTTAATTAGTTAGGCGTGTCGCAAAGCGCCGTCACGATGCGCCCGCGCAGATGCCTGCTGACTCAAAAAGTCAACAGCACGGATCCTTCGTGACTACCTTCAGCGACTTCTGAGAAGTATTTCTTTATTTTCGTTCATCTTGACACCCGTTTTTGTTAGATTTAGGTTAGATTAGCAGATAGTAACAAAGAGTTCGGGCGGTCTTAGTATTAGTTTATTCAAGGCATTCATGAATGTTACACTTACAAGATGTTACATTTAGGTGGCCAGGTGTTACATGAACCCTGCAAGGGTGTAATAATTTCCTTCGTTTCAGTATGTCTCCAGAGAAAAAGCTGCGTTCGTGTTTTTTTTCTTGAAACGCAAACGTAGGGTTTTGATTGAGTAACAAAACAAAATGTTTAAAATAGGTTTGCGCAAATAGCAAGGTATCTGCTATTGCAAATCCATAAGATAATTATGTTGCAGTACTTCACTGCAATTCAAAGTTTAAGAACATTAGATATGCTAGCATTTCGTTTAGTTTTCTCATGATTCTAGGACGCCAGATGTTTAGCGTTCCGTAGGAGAAATATTAATTACTTAGGCTCTACATTGAGACAAAATAAAAATATGTATACTACATTTACTCTTGGTTCGTCTTGGGTCAAGACCCACGATGAGGACCCCAGGTGGTGAGGACCCAAGTTCAGCTGTTTAGCAGGAAGTTTGAGCCATTTAGCCTGTGAACTTACGTAATACCTTTTATATCTTTATCTTTTTTTTGCCTCTACAGCTTAAAACGTGCAAAAAATATTTTTTTTGACTTTAAAATTTATTAACAACAAAAGTGTGCTCTATTGGTTATTTATGTAAGAGATTCCAAGTTACTGCCCATTGCCTCAATTGCCTGTACAATCTTTAATCCATCTCGTGTTCTTTCAACGACTCATGATAGTATACAGACGTTATTTCAATGTAGTTTTTACGATTCTTAGATCACTAAGTACCGATATTGCTTAATTTTACGATCTTTGTTGTATCACAAGTAATTGCATGTGTATTTAAGACATGGTAGGAAATTTATTACTCTCGTGCTATTGCAAACGTGGTTTTATTGTCGGTTTTTAGCTTTGACGTTAACAGGCCGACGAATAGACGTTTGATTTAATGACTTAACTATCTATGGATCTACATTAGTAGAAAAGTGCACGGTACTTTCGAGTACATAGTAAAAAAAAACCGGCCAAGTGCGAGTCGGACTCGCGCACCGAGGTTTCCGTACAAACCTGCAAGGTTTACAAAGTTCGTTCATTACGACAATCGAGTCATAACTATGGTATTTTTATTGCAAAATGAAATTCATAACATTACAATGGGGAAAGATGGAGGAGCATAAATTTAAGACAAAGATCTCTTTATCGTTTAAGTAATCCTTTATTTTATTTTAACACATATCGAGTTTCAAAATATGCGGTATCAATGGTTGTACTTTTGCGTTGACTTAGTTTTTTTTTTCACGGGTTAAAGGCAATTAGATCTAAGTATTTGATATGAATTTCAACTTGATAGCTCTACGCGTTCATAAGGAAAAAAGTAATAAGTTTATATTTATTAAAAAATAAATATATATTTTGTAATGTAACTAAAAATTTAAGGTTTTCGTAATTTTCCCTTTATGTGTGCTATAAAACGTTGCTTCATGCCAAATTTCAAGATTCTAGGTCGACTGGAAGTACCCTTTAGGTTTTGATTCCCTTGCGAGTACTTGCGAGTTTCAAAATATGCAGCTTAAATTGCTGTTTCTTTTGTTTGCGTTGACATGGAAGTTTGATTTTGTTACAGCTTCAAGGGACAGTAGACCTGAGTAATTGATATAAATTTCAGCTTCATACCTCCACGCGTTCCTGAGAAACGCGTTCCTGAAAAACGCGTTCCTCAAATCACACTTGTATTTAAAACGATGTCTTTAAAATACAAGTGTGATTTGAGATAAGTATTAGTATTTTTAAAGATAGTGAGTCATAAACTTCAAGATGCTTAAACGTCTCCTAGGAATAAAAAGTGGCACTAACTATAAATTTACTGCGATAAAAATAGCTAGGTTCTAATATTTAAACAAGGTTAGATATTGCTGTTTCAAATCAATTCAGCATTAATACTATTAATTGGCCACGAACTGTCAATGGAATTCACTTTGAATGTGGTCGAGAGAATAAACTCGTGATCCGTGCTTTACGAACATCGTTCACTATCTGTGGCCTGCCATAGACCCATCTAATAGAGGCTTAATTGGCCTCGTAGCAATTAAGCAGTGCAACGGGTTAATTAAATATAACAATTAATTTGCAGTTTGCTACCAAACAAGGGCATCGCATGCTGCCAACAGCACAGCTATGGATGTTGCAGAAAACAACACGATCAAAAGGATCTCTGGTGTTAATACACAATTATGTATGATTCCACCACTTAAAATTTTAAACCTATCAAAGTGGAAAATTAAATACGTGGATGTCTTTTCTTTTAAGTTATCAAAAATGGTAGTGAGAAGAGAGATTAGTTAGGTGCCGCGGCCGGACTGCTGTCTTATCGGAGTCGAATTGCTGAAGGACGATTTCTTCTTTACTAATTTTCAGGCGTTCGCTATCCTTTGACTCCTGCATAGTACGTTTAAGTACTACATTGAAAGAAAGTACCCTTTATTTGGATGTTAGTCAAACAAAAGCAGTTATTTGTAAGAAAATTAATAACTATTTTTTTAACTAAAAAATAAAATAGAAAAAAATCTAAACTTAAAACTAATAGGTAACGCCTTTATATATTATGACTTTTTATTAAAAAAACAGCCTTACTTTGAAAAAAGAAACAATCGTCCTATGCAGTTCGACACCTGCACTGCTCTCTAATTAATCCCTGCTGCTTTATTTGCAAAAGACCCAATTATTTCAACTGGTTTTAATTTTCATTAATTTTCTATCACTCTTCTTATTGAAGAATTATGCAACAATCTCCAATTATTGACGTTCAGATCATAAAACAATTTAAAAAGTTACCACTAGCTTTTACTTTTCAATAAATTATATAGCTTTGAATTTATAACAACCTAATCATAATAAACGACTAATCGGAAATAAAAAGAATCGCATCGAATTGCGATCGTTTAGTGTTCGAGCGGAAGAGAGGAGACAAAGCGAACGAACGCCACACTGATTGTACACGCGAGAAATAGGAAGAAAGACCGTTACGCGCTGTGTGAAAATGCAATTACTCGTATAAAAATGTTATGCAAGCTAACGAGAGATAGTCGCCTTGTTGATACGATCAGTTCAGAGGCAAAAAACATTGCACTTTTTTGCAATGATATCATTTGACAATTGGTGTTTAGAATTGTATTGGTTTGATACTGATCTTAATTTGATAAGATTTCCCGAGACTGATGACATATACATTTCAAAGTAATTTAAATTGTCATGTAGGTACTAAATTGCGCTCGAATAAATCATGTAACACAAAACATAATAAAATACTCTTACTTATTACTTTAGTCAGATACACGCCTACTTATTTAAATACCTTGCATTTCGTGCATTTTTGGTATTTACTTTAAAGAAGTTTCAAGATGAGGAATAAAGGTAAACTGGTCTACAAGTTAAATGGAAATACCTACTCATATTTAAACGAAAAAAGTGTCTCTGGCACAGAATGTAAATACTACCATTACAGAACGTGGTTGCAACTGTAGAATGCAGATGCGAAATTTCTTAACAGCCTAAGTATTCTGTTGGCACGCGGCGGGTGATGAGCAAACAAAGTATATGGGCCATTTCATTCTACGCTCGATTTGCCGGAGTGGCGATTTGAATCGAGTAATCGAAACATGCGTATCTCGCACATCGATATGTGTTACGTAACGCGCGACATCGCGTTCAAGTTTCACTTTCGCGTGCGTTACAGTTTCGATGTGTCGGGGCTGTCGCTAACTGGCTTAAACAATTTGACGTACGTTTTTTAGTCTTGATCTTTGCCACCGCTACTTCCATATCCATATTCTCCTATGCTTACTTAATTGGTAACGAATTATCTTAATTTGTCTTTAGAAAATTGAACCTTGTTAACACCTACTGTGAACATCTTACCCAAAAAATATCTTCACTTTCTTTCACGTTGTTAACTTCATGGTCCAACGCTCAGAAGAGACGTGTAATTACCTGCAAAAAATAAAAAAACACATTAAAAAACTCACAACTCTACTTTCTGAATTTACAGTCAATTAGCATATCTCCGGAATGACAAATACAGTGTCAGTAAGAAGGTCAAAGTTAACTTTTTTGCACAGAGTATACTGAGTAAACTGAGTTAAAACAAAGCCTGGTAACGAGAAGAAGGCGTGGCTGTGGTTATTGCAATACGATTCGTCGACGTTAAGCGTCTGATAAATTGACTATTGTGCAGTAACTTAGGTTTGTAACTTGGGTTCAAAATGTTAAGCTTGGCATTAACAGTCGATATACGATTGACGACCCTACTCGCTATCAAGATTTCGTGTCCACAGTACCAGGAGACCAACTTCGATGCAAAATTGGCCAAGTAGTAGTTAAGGATAAAAAGTAAATAAAAATGGGTATAGGATATTTTTACAGCAAAATATATTGTCATTCTAAAAACGTATGAACGTATCCCTATAGGTTACTATGTTTCACAAAATGCTTGATGAAGATAGCCAAAAAATGTAACGGAAGAGAAGAGACGTGAGAGAACACTGTGTATCACGGATACACAGTATCCACCTGGCTCTTTGGTATGTATTGTTTTTCTCGCTAGGTAAATGAAGTGAGATCGGTAAATGAAGATGATAAATTCTGCTCATCATATTTTCACTGGTTTGAATGTTTCTTAAAAGAGTGACTCATTTAATCAGTTACATAGCAAAACAATTAATCACTATAACGAAGGTCATTTTAGCTGATAATTGTGATAGTTTACGAAATCCTGGCAATTCTCCGTAGTAATGAGCATGACGATCGTACTATTTAGACAACAATCTAAACTAACAACGCGTTACGTTCGGGTTTATGATCAAAGATATAGAATTTTCGTAATAGTAACTGAACACTTCCGATTTTACCGGTGCATAATAATTACATTTTTGACTGAAAAAAGGTTTTGTAAAGCTATGTGTACTTCATACCAACATTAAAATTAATATTTTGTTAAAAATCCATTGAAAAGTGATGCAAGATGATTAGGTAACTAACAATAAACAGTGCGTTATGTGTAAACAGTTAAGTGTACAATTGACAACTCTGTAAACATCTACTGGTCGAGTTCCATGGGAGTCGAGCATCATCAACCTCAAAAGTAAACACATATTTTTAAGAAATTTGTAGGGTTTTCTGAGATATGTGTTATTTCGGTATGTTTTTTTGTAACATATGTTTTACCCCTCGTTTTATATGTTACGTTACAGGCACGAAAGTATCATTAACAACACAAAATGGACTATGACGCAAACAATTGAAACTCTCCTTGTGCGACCTGAATTTTGGAAAAAGAGCTGTTTTTAAGAAGATTTTATACTGGTAACATTTAAGGCCCTATTGTTTTAATAACCGCGAACAGCTGCTATACCTTTGTATAACCTTGACCAATATAGTTGGACGTAAATGCCAAATGTTTGATCCAGTCCAGATGTCAGTGGTGAAAGCTCGTAGCGGGTGATTGACACGGCGTCATTTCAAATGCCATCGGTACAAGGTTGCCATCCATTGTGCTTATTATAATTGAAGATGTCAGTATGGTACTGATGTGAGGAGACGAATGCGTTGATTGAATGTATTTACCTCCCATTCGTGAGCGGGAACACCTTAGCTTTGTACAGGTCATCAAGAAAACATAATCAATTCATCAATCGACACGATTATTGAAATAGTTGATAATCTATTTGCCGCGTTGCAAATGACTTGTTGTACCTACTTCGCAATAGTATTATCTTGTGTTATTAAAGCGTTAAGTGCAAAAAAAAAATGTTTTATATGAAAGATGTGTATTCCATCACTATTTTATTAAAAAAGGTTAAATTCTAAATTATTTTGCTAATTGATTCTTGTCTGTATAATTATTTGCGACCAGTTTAATTAAACATTTTCCCTAGTTTGACCGCTTTACTTGAGAGTTGAATAACTCGATCATGTATCCCACTGCTCTACTACATACCTACTTTAGTATATGGATGTGACATGTGGTGACATGTGTACTTATGACATGTAGATATAAATATTAATACCATTGCCGGCAGCTGTGACATTTGCCTGACATACGCACTTCATGCTTTCTATTCAGTTACGACACCACGATCACATACGAATTACTGACGCAGTTATGGTTTTAACAAGCAGCTGGTTAACTGACAAGCAAAAAGAAGTAAGTAGACACTTTATATAAGTGACCATTTTTATATTATGATATTTGAGATAGCTTTTTGAATTTAACTAACCACTTATTTCCTTTGAAAAGTCTTAGTTCAGTCATGAGTCACAGTCATAACGCACTAATAAATTTCAAACTCAACTTTTTATCATGAACGCAAATGTGTGGGTTTGAGCGAGGGTTTGTTTTCAGCGAATAGTAAATATATAGGTATATAGGGGATATTCAGGGGACATACTTCAGTAAATTATTTGAACAGATCACGTGTATATCCACTTAGAAATGCTATGAAAACCAATCTGTCATTGCAAAATAATGAGCCCAGTCATTATTTTGCCCAGGTCTAGATATGCAAGTACGTTATGCCAATAGGGTGTTGCGAAACCGTTTTAGCAGTTTTCAATGGGTTGACATTGCAGACCTGGACAGTTGGTTAGGTCATCATTAGCAAAATGGTCGCGAAATCGATTTGACTACCTTATAAAAGCCTACAGTAAAAGCGAGCCTATTTGTCAAAGGCCATTGAAATCCAATGGTGGCTTCAAGGTTGAGCTTAGCTAAATTTGTAGTAGTTATGTTAGAGACCGTCTATGCTGAAATGACGCGCCCCTTCACCGCCTCTACGCATACAAGAGTGCTTTCTTGTAGGGGCGTCATTTCAGCTTAGACGATCTCTACTATTATTTTTCATGGAATCATATTCATCCTTTGATAGATCTGGGATCTGAATTGTCACTTCAGGATTTTGGCCCTGTTTACTGAATAACGATTCTCGTCTATTACAACCCTGATTTAAGAAACGACTCAAACTTCATAAGGAAAAACATAATTTTGTACAATGGAAAGTTGTTGCCCCTATAAAGAGTGCATTAGTCACAAAGATGATTTTACATTTAAATTCCTTTTTGACGTAACGTGGTTAATACGCTTGCCATATAAAATGTTCGATGCTCTTTATCGCCTTTTATGGACTGTGTACAGTTACATAAAGGATTGGCCGTCGCCACGGTTGGATTTCGGACCATACCAAGTACGTGTGGGGTTGATGGATAATTGGTACATTAGCAAAATGGCAAAATTACATAGCGGTGGGAAATATCTTTTCTCTTTTTTTGCACGAATGGTTGAGGCAAGACAAGGTCCAAGTGGTCTTCGTACTTGTACGAGCATGACTCTGCTTTCAAGCTCTTCTTTCGAATACGGACCTGTAATATAATAGGAAAATATGTTCTTGTGAACCTTGTCGTATTTTTTTTAATGTTTTTTCTAGAACCATATTAACTGGACGACCACATTTGAGATTTGGCAGAACCATAAGCCCATTGCAACCCAAGCCATATAAAGTATTGCAACGTGGAATAAATTGTTTTACAAAGCTTAATGTTATGAACGTTAAATTTAGAAGAACGGACAAAAGAATAAAATGTTTACATGTATTAAAAACATTTGTAACCACATTAAAACAAACGTTGTGACCTAAGTAAAAATATGGCTGTTTATTTAAACCAAACCCAAATTTCATGGAAACCAAGATCAACGAATCACAAACACCCTGACCCAGCACAATTGCCTTCCATCTACAGGGCGCCCTTAACCATCGCATCGAGGTCGCCTACACTGAAAGATAAAAAATCGGCCAAGTGTGTGTCGGACTACGCGCAATAAGCGGTTCCGTAGTTGTTGACAATGTTTGGTGTTATGTATGTTCGCTTGTTGAATACAAATATTGGAATTGGTAGATTTACCATATTAATTTTACAAATTGGTTGCCTGTGACTCGCTCATTTATAGAAAGAAACAATAAAACCAACTTGTAAAACAATTTTGTGATAAATTGCCTTTTATCTTTGTAAAACCTAAAATAAAACCATTAATAATTAATTTAATTAGTGTGCTTAATATTTTGCCGAACTATTACTGCAGTTAACTAACAACTGTCCAATTCTTAATCTCTGAGCGAATCCGCAAGGAAACAGACTGACAAAACGAGACTATAAGGGTTCCAGTTTGACTACGGATCCCTAAAAATCTGGTGCATTATTGTAAGTAAAACAATAACCTACTTAAATAATGTACAGGCAAAATGTCAGGCCCAAATTCCACTTTAAGATAACAAAGACAAGGAATGCCACTTCAATTGAATTAATTTATTATTTTAGCTTGAAAAAGGTTGTAGTCTCATAAAAGTCTCCGGAACGCTAAACAAGTCCAAAATGTGAATAATTTATTATTAGTAAACGAAAAAGTTTAGATACCATTAAAAAATAACAATAATAAAAATTCCGACTGCGTTTCTGTGTAATTTAAAAACCCTAAAACAAGAAAGTCCGCTTACCCATTCAACTCTCGATTCTCAACGCTTACCTTCTACAAAACCAATCGTGAAACCAAATTTCCGAATCAATTTCAACAAAACAAATACTGACTTAGAAGAACGTTATGTATTTTTCTTGTTTTCTGTGATAAATATACTCAAACCGCTTCGAGTGAGCCTATAAAAGGAGAGTTCTCGCGATTTTGAAATCGTTAAATGATTTCGATTATAAAAGTAGTTTCTATGCGTCTGTTGCCATCCATGATTTCATCAGTTACATTCACGGATGTGTCTCGTTACCTTTTTAAACCGAGCAATTTCACGCCACTTGTTTTTAGTCGAGTGGTCAATCACTTAGATAATCGTGTCTCTGAAACATGCAACAGATGAATATCACCAGATAATATTATCGTTTGCGGTAGTGTGAACTAAGATTAACTGGTTTACAGATCGTAACCGAGGCTGTTAAGAAAGATCGCTTTCTTACAACAAGTAGTAAGTATCTACTTACGAAGTGCGTAAGTAAAGTCTTAGAAACTTAAGTAGATCTTCAAGCTTGGTTGGTGAATCATATCAGAGGTCATCAAAAATGGACAGCAACTAGTATGCCGTGATAGTTATGTCAGATTAATCACACTATGATGAATTAAGCAGATTAATCGTGCTGTAACTGCCACTGTCAGATTGGAGCTTGAACGGAAACATAGCTAAGCCCTCTATGATAATGATCTGTGAAATGAATTTGTGTAAAATTTTGATAGAATAGTCAAATCAGTGCAGATACCATCATTTTATACAATACTACATAAAACGGCAGTGACTAAAAAAGTTTACCTTAGTTAGATAGGCCGTGGTAATTATGAATAATTAGTGTCGTAGTATAGTCAGTCCGCATGTTTCCTTACCACAGACGCTTTGGTTACGCATCGATACGACACTGAGCGCGCCACATAACGCGCCCGTCCGCGTTTTCCTGTGAGTTGGTCCGCCTAGTTTTGACAAGGACTTTGACTTTAACTAGGAATTTTACTTCAACTTATTGTTGAAGCAAATACGATTCAATTAGCGTATTTAAAAAAAAGTAGTAATTTTCATCATTAGGTATACTTTCTGTAATAGGTATCTACACAAACACAATTCATACATTCTTATTGGTAAAAGTGTTAATAAGTTGTAGTAAAACAAGGTTTAAAAGTAACATTAAGTGGTATGTAGGTACTCGACTTAATTAGTGAATACAAAGAACTCCAATTACGTTTCAATTAGTTCAAAGTAATTAACGAACAAAATAGTATTATTATATGCAAATTCCGCTGATTCAACCTGAATACATAAATTGAGATGTAAGTAAACAAATTCGTACATTATGTCTGATGGTATACTTTATTGACGCTCTAATGACATAATAATGAGTAGAACATTATGTAATTACGTGCTGAGTTGCTTGAGAGCTTTGCAAAATTGTTGCATATTTATTATTGTCTTCACGGTTCAAGTGAAGGATAGATCAAAAGAGCAACACTTCAGGGTTGTAAATAACATGACATAAACTGCCCATATACGTCCCACTGTTGGGCACAGACCTCACCTCAACGATGTGCTGGCGCGAACCATCTAGCGATGTAAAGCGTGGTCAACTGCTTAACGTGACTTCAAAAGAACGGAGTTGCCCGAAATTACACCACAAAATTTGAATGTTTTGTTTGATAAAATGATAATCTTTTTTAGTTTCTCTTCACAACCACTTGTACGCTAGAAAGTACGAGAGCGATAAGGTAATTGGACAGTTTTTGTTTAAATATCTTAAATAAACCACAATTAATAAAAAACGTTTGGTGCTTGTGGGCAGTGAGCGGAGATACAAAATATTAATTAAACAAACAAACAAACAATAATAACTTTATTTAAATCTAATTAACAAAATATAATTAATAATAGACATGAATACCATAATTTTAAATGTGTACAATAAATATACTGTACTTAAATGAATGTGACGCTACCACCGGATCGGACCGGACCGGAATTAATCGAATAAAAATGTAGAACGAAGCATAACTTGCAATTTATAAGTTACTAGCGGCTGCCCGCGACTTCGTCCGCGTGGACTTAAGTGGACTCAAAATGAACGGATTCGTCAAATTGTCTGACGTTAGATGGACGTTAGCGCGATATCTCATTTCGGGATGCCTGTGAACGCGCTATTTTAGATTTTGACTCAATTCGGAACGCACCCATAGTTACGCTAATGACAGCAGCCGTCTGTCATGCCATACCACGTGATTACGCGTACATTTTTATATTTACTTGATATTTTCAATAATTTACACAATATCTTTATAAATTATAGCCTATGTGTTATTCAGATGTATAAGCAACATTATTGTAAAGTTTCATTAAAATCCATTTAGTAGTTTTTACGTGAAAGAGCGACACAGCACATCCAGACATACAAACTTTCGCCTTTATAATATTAGTAGGATATTACTAGGTAACTAAGAAGTAAGTGAAGTACTGGCAGCCTTATGAACTTTCACTGCTGCACCGTGAACGTAACACACAAAGTGCATAAATCGCATTCGTTGCGAGAGTCATTGCGTGGCGGGTCCAGGGGCGTTGCCTGTCTAGATATTCGCCGTATTGTCTACTAACTGGTTGCTCAATATTAAACGCTATTTATGATTTTAGAAGCCATTTCCTTAGAGTTACTGTGAACTATGTATTACGGTAATTTGACATATTCCGCGCTTTTGCAATAGTTTATCTTTATTTTCTCATGCTTTCGTATTTTTTATAAAAAATGTTTAGGCTTGTATTATTGTATGTGTGTTAATGTTAACTGATTTAAAGAAAAAACACGCATGCGTGAAGGGGTAAACTATGTACTTAATACCTCTCTTTTTTCAGACTAATTTAGGCAAACTTTTTAATATATATGTGTGCATGCTCAGACGGGACGGGACATCTTTCCAGAAATAACAGTAAATAAATACCTACTAAGCCATCAATTCCATAATTTGTTAAGCAAGAGAATATTTTGATTTCAGACTAAAATGTAAGGCGATAAACTGACCGCTATTTAGTACTATAGTCGATAACCTACAACTATCAGTGATTAACTAAACAGACACGTTTCGCAATGACCGACCGAACTAGTTCAGTTCGGGTGCAGGTACAGTCGCTATCAGGTATATTGAAGCAGACAAGGTGACCAAACACCACTGATCTGCCAAGAAGTTCAAAACACCCAAGTTACCATCAATGTGTGAATATTACTTCGTTAAAATCTGAACAGATGCCAGTCATATTTCTCTCTCCTTAGTTGCTAGACTCTTGAGAGAGTGGTCGTAGTCATCATTATGTATCACGATGAGTGATTAGCTTAGCTATACACGGCCGCGGACTGCAGCTTTCCGGGGGCATTCGTGAACTGCGCACATAGTCAGTTAGTCGTAGTTCAGCCATTTGTGGACAAATTATATAGCTAAGTAGTCATGTTCAGATATTAATGCAGTAGTCAAGGTTCAGATATTTATGGTAACTTGGGTGTTTTGAACTGAAGAAGAGGGCTACAGTGCAGGGTTCCGTGTAGAAGTTGGTGTAGGAAACACATATTTAAAATGTGTCTTCTATCTCGCAGCGAAGTCATGCCAAACTTTTTCAAGCGTTGTGCGTTTTCACCCAACCCATGAATAGTTTGGCTTTTCGTTTTAGTTACAGAAGAAATATTTTTTTTTTTTTGTCTTTAGTTTATTACATATTTCGGCCAATGTTATGTACGCCGTAATGTTAATAAAATATAAGATTAGATTACTTACTTAATTGATTTTTCTTATTTTGCCATAATAATGTATGCTGTGGCTGTGCTTATGAAAAAATTAATGAATGAATACTGTGAAACTGAATTGAAGTATTTGGTCACTTTGTTTGTTTCAATATATCTAATGGCGACTGTACCTATCTATCGCTAATTTGCCTACAAACGCCAACAAAGAAGTTATGTGCAACTGGGCATGAGAAACCGCGAAATTATACCAAGGCCGTGCTAATGCTGTGTGAATGTTAGCAGTGTTACTGAAAATAGCGAATGAAGGATAAATGAGATAACAGATGTGGTACTTGATGGCGACAAAGATGTTATGATATCGACTGCAACAGCGAAATATTACAAAAAAAGCGAAACTCTTCGCAATCTTAACACACAATCGAAAAACATAATGGTTGCTTAGAGTGAGTCATAAGGATGATATAACATAACACAATTTGTTTTTTAACACAACTTAAAAAAAGGCGACTTTTTAACTTGGAAATAATTAAGTCCATGTTCAATTACGTAAGTCTCTACTTTATTATAAACATTATAATAAGTAAGACATTATTTTGGGTGAGTTATCTAACAAAATCACTGTATTGTATTGTGTCTGGATGTTTATATTTAAACACCCAGACCAGTACAAACAGGCATGTTCATGCACACGAATGTTTGGACTGTACCTCTACAAATACGAGTATGTCGTCAACTGTCAAATGGAACTCCATGGACGAAGGCCTTCAACAGGACGTTCTGGGAATCTCTAAGGGAGGCCAGGCGTCGATGACAATGACTTGATGACCTGGAACTATCAGGAGAAGAGTGGTAAAAGCGCTGCAGCTCAAGGACAAGTTCTAGGATGATGTAAAATATAAGTACGCTTTGGATTTTAACATACTACGGATTTCTGTGCATATTTGGAAAGAGAGTGTGTTGAAGTTTATTTTCTTTGTTACAAGAGATTTCAGATGTTTTAGGTGTTACTTTACTTACTAAAGTAGTTGAACTAAAAACCTGTAGTTGTGATCAACTTTGATACTTGAAATATTTAGCAATAACTTCCTATCTATGCCGTTGCGGAATTCCGTCAGTGGGTGTATCTGAACCTTGTTCCTTGTTTAGTGGGTGGCCAGATTAAGTTAACTCGGCCCTATTGGTGAAATAGGAAAATGTAGAGTACTTAAATGTGTAGATCTAATTAAATATGAATGAGAAATGTTTTAGATACCTAAGTATCGAAATAAAACAACTTTACGGATTCTACTCGCGGTCTTTTCTTTCATTTTCTAACCCGACGTTTCGACTACTTTACAGCAGTCGTGATCACGGGATGACAAAGATGTTCTATGTCACAAAACAGTACAATTTTTTCAGCAACCCTCACTTAACTAACTACTACTATTGTACTGTTTTAAGACGCGAGTAGAATCCGTAAAGTTGTTTTATTTCGATGTATATAGTGTTCGCGTAAATATTAGACAACATTATACCTAAGTATTTTCATTAAAATAGAGTTACGAAAAGGTGTTTTTAATTTGGTAAGGGTCGTGGCTGGTGGAAAAGCTATTACTTTCACTTTAAGTTCATAATTATTGAAGTTATATGAGAACATACTTCCTATTACATGTAAAGCAAATATCCAAACCTACAGTTTGTAGGTAAAACTCTGATGAGTAATAACTTTGTAATAGATCTAATAAGTAATAACTTTTTAAAGCGTTGAATAAATTGATAATTTAGATGTTTCATAGCAGACAGTAGTTTGTTATAAAAGTGCGTACCTTGAAAATGCAATATTTTCAAATTTTTCACAATTTATACGCTCCGAAAGCTCACGATTGCTTATCAATGGAAGTACGTTATTGAGAAGTTTGTCAGTCCCGTCAAGATATTACCAAAGTTTATAATAACTATTATTATCATAATGTAACTTCGTTTCGACACCACCCTGCTGACAGTTTATCCGACCAAAGTCGTGATGGTAGGACGAGGTGCAACGTCGCCACAATTACAGTGATTTGCCAAACGCTCATTATTCCGAAACGTAATCGAAATGGGCAATTATTTCGGCGCCATTCAATTGTCCTGGATCGTCATTGGCAAGAACAATCTGTGAAAGGCCTTCAAACTTCTAAGTCAGCGGCCTGTTGTTATTCATAAAAACTTAAACAGCTCTACAACAACACGATAACTTTTGTATCGCTTTGTCACTTTCATTCTTGTTGCTGCCGCCATTTAGGAGTAAGTGACACAACACGTCAATTGCTTATACAATGCTTTAGCGTTGCGTTCGTTCTTATGAATAAGGGGTAGTCCGCTGACTGACTGCCAGTTGTGGCGTTTGAGGGCGTTTGTGACAGTTTTACCACTTTGAATGTTGACTGTGAAACAAAAGAAGAGCATTCATACGTCTCATTTCTAAGCACAGGGAAGACCTTCATCAGCAATGTGATGGCACGAGCCATACTTCGATTCGATAAGCGGGATCAGTGCCTATTGTTGGAAAGGTAAGTCTAGTGGTAAATCTTGTTGTGAGATCAAGCCTCAAAACGAGGCTGAAAGACTGACATTTCATATCATCAACCGGTCCAAAGCACGGAGATCCACGAAAAATACTAAACACATTGAAAGTTAACACATCACATCACACACAACATGCTGTCGTATGTATGAAGCGACACCGCTTTTTGATTAGATATTCATAACTTCTATTTCTACAGTAAAAGGTAGGTACTATACCTCTAAATGAAGGTCAACAGGAAGGGGCCTTGTAGCAAAACAGTGCGTACAAAGGATGTTTCAGACGTTGAATGTATTAGCAAAACCTTTGTTTTCTTGTACAAGATAACTGTATCAAAAAAATACCAGAGAATATTTTAAAAGGTTCATGGTACATTGTAGATACTCAATTGAAATATTACATTCTTGGAATTGAAGTTTTTGGATATTAACTTACAAACACTTTCGTAGTGTTTGGATAGAAACTGGGCGATAATAATATAGGAGTCAGGTGTTCAATGCAGAGGTAAAGCTGAAGCATATTGCGCTGTATCGCAACACGACTGCTAGGTAGGTTAGGTAGGTACCTAGTACTTACATATCATAAATAAACACAACACAGCGTCTAGACTACACCTACTCGTATGATATATCGGTCACGAAACGTCTTCCATGTTGCAACGGCTTACCGAACCAATGCATCAACTCGTGTGCATTTTATATCATTATGATTCGTTATAATGCTTAGATACCTCTAAATAAAGTGATGTAAGTGAATGTATTGAATAGTAGCAGGGGAAAAAACCGACGTTTAGAAAAAGAGACTACCCCTTGAAAACGTTACAAAGTTAATCGTAAGTATTTAAATTATTTTAGAAACAATGAGTAGAAAAGAAAGGACTACTTACCTGGAATACTCTCCAGTTTGAATTTAATTAGTAGGGACTTTTATGGACCTTGCCAAACTCATATGGTTTGTGAGGGTCGTTTCCTAGTGGTTCAGCACTACGATGTGGTTCGAGTTCAAATCTGAGACAAACATCTAAGTATTCTGTCTTCATTGTACATTAAGAAGCTTACTCTATGGTTTTGGAAAGCACCGAAATCAACTCAAGCCGAGCGGATATCGGTGCTAGGCTCACCCCTTATCACGTTGGGCTTAAAACTTAAAATTCACTCGGCTAAATGTGAATTTCAAAATGTTTTGATTTAACCACTAACCAATTTGGGTTAGAGTAGCAACCGCGTATGTCTGTACCAATTTACTGTTTCGATTACCTTCCTTGCTACCAGGTAACCTCGGCTGATCACCTACTTAGAAAATTGACATTGGCAATTGTTTGATATGAAGCAGCCGCGTATGGCTGCAGCTTGCATCAGTGCATTGTGATCGTGTTGCAACGCCATCCCGCTCGCCTGCGAGTAGCTCCGTGATGACATTTATGAAATGCTGCCAACCACCACTTTAATGAAGATAAAAAGAATAAAAGATAAACTAATGTGGATATTTGTAACGTGGGCTTGCTGACAATTTTTCAGTTTCTGGTTAGTGGCCAAAAGAGAATAAAACTAAACAGATTAATATCTAGGTTACGACCAAGATGATTTCAGTGCGGTGTGAACGTAATTAATATGAGGTGCCAGTTGCTCAGTTTTGAACAAGTACTTAGCCGTATTCTTGTCAGGATATTGGTGTTGATGGTTTTTGGTTGAAATTTTACATAGTTTTAGATTTATTCTTCATAACTTGAAAACAATCATTGAAGAGTAAAATGTTTTAATGTAAGTAGGTATATCACAGTATAATTTTATTTCAAAAGTATCAACTGGCAACGTACTTCACGCCGGGAAATAGCTCCGTGATGACATTTATGAAATGCTGCCAACCACCACTTTAATGAAGATAAAAAGAATAAAAGATAAGCTAACGTGGATATTTGTAACCAGAGCTGGCTGACAATGTTTCAGTTTCTGGTTAGCGCCAAAAATTGTATAAAGAGAATAAAACTAAACAGATTAATATCCAGGTTACGACCAAGATGATTTCAGTGTGGTGTGAACGTAATTCATATGAGGTGCCCGTTGCTCAGTTTTGAACAAGTACTTAGCCGTATTCTTGTCAGGATATTGGTGTTGATGTTTTTGAGTTGAAATTTTACATAGCTTTAGATTTATTCTTTATAACTTGAAATCAATCATTGAGGAGTAGAATGTTTTAATGTAAATGGTATATTACAGCATAATTTTAATTCGAAAGTATCAACTGGCAACTTACTTCTGCGTGCCTAGTGAAAACATGATTATAAAAACGTAATTAACTGATTTCGAAATCTTAAAAAAGTGGAATACGATGAATAGGTCCGGTAGTGATTTTGCAGCGAGTCTGACGTGATTTTGCAAAAAAAGGTTTGGACCAAAATCAACTTGTCAACCGCTTTCGATTCCGATTTGCTGGGTGCAGGTACTTTCACTTACCTTTGACTCGGGTGGAGCAACGACCTGCGACTTTCCTGCTGAATGCAGGAAGCCCTTGGTTTATTACATGATGTTATGCATGTAAACATTATATAACGTGATGCATTGCCTACCATTATTACGGTGTCGAGTATGTGTTCGCAAATAAGCCTGCATATTTAAAGTGTTTATAATCATTTCTTGCAGAAGCTCTTACGTACTCTGGTGGTATGAATTACTAATTAGTATGGCAATCTTATCGCCATGTAGAAGCTTAATCGCACCGGCTTTTTACCTTCTTGAGAATTATGACGTGAGCGGCATTTTTGAGTGTGTGTTGCATTTTTAATCCGTCTCTGTGGTGTAGCGGTTACAGCTTTGGACTCTCAGCCCGGAGAGCTTGGTTCCGCGCGGACCAACAGCATGTTTAAAGAAGACTGGCGAAGCTCCTTGAATTTGAGCCCCAACTATTATAGGCCTCAGTCATGAACGAAATTAACTAAGATTTGTACAACTTAACACTGCTATCAAAATGATACTAAAACTTACCCTCTAAAAGTTAGGAATATAGAGATATAAAAATAATATTAAAGAGGAGAGGTTATAATGACATCCGGTTATAAAGAGTTTTTCATTAATTTCTGTATCATGCATCAGAGCACTTTATGGCTTCAATCGTATTATCAGTCTCAACGTGAAGGTACCCAAATAATGGTTGGGTCGACATTCGCCATTCTTCTTTGTGTTGTTCGCTAGGTCAGTGGAGGCAAATCACTAGTGATCACCTCGTATCCGCAAAGTTAGATGATCCATCCTAAGTATCGGATGGGCATTTTCATAGTCGATCCTGCACCTGACCTTTCTCCGGTCGTTTCGAATTGTCGTCACAATCGGGTCATAAAAAGGTGTTGGAAGAGAGAGTTCACTCGTACACACGGATGTTTCTCACTGATTCTCTCCCGAATGTTAATATTACAAATATAAAAATGGATCAAAATCTTCGACAATCTTACATATTTTATTAAGTTCAAAGCTAGCGAGAATGCGGAATCGAATGTATTAATTCATTTATGAATTGTCTGAAGTAATTAACTAGAAATGTGCATTTTAAACGAAATAATCATTTACATGTAAAATATACTTACAATTCCTTTAATGTGGCTCTACAACCGGCATCAGAGGGAGATTCTTTTACTGAGAAGATTTCACATACAACTTAGTCTTTAACAGTAGTCTTTAAAAAAAACTGTTAAAAGATATTTTTTACTTACATATATCGGTAACTAATAATAATTCATTTTTTTGTTCTCAAATTGTCAGGAACATGATTGACAAGGAACAGACAGGTGAGCTCATTGATCGTCATCAAAGTCGTTTTAAGAATGCTCTTAAATAAAAACTACAGTTTGTCTTCTATTCTGTACTCTGTACTGCTTAGCTGTCCCGAGTGTCTCGACAGACGTCATTCAGTCAAATGACAGTTTGATGAAAACAATATTTTATGGCCAAAATTATGTCTCCGTATTATTCCCGTAACGTTTATCAGGCACAAACCAAGTAATATTTGGAAAAATAATAATTTGGCGTTCTACATAAACCTGAACTTCTTTTAAATACATACCCTCACTTATACAGTCAGAGGCACACTGATTGTTGCCGTCATGGCGAATGGAACATTCAGAAGCCCACATTTCGCCAAGGGAATTTGAACCCAACGTGGCAAGGTGGCTTACCGCCGTTATACGGGTTGCTTGGGTTTTATGTCGGTGTTTTCCATCACCGGAGGGATTTCTTGTAAATACTCGTTTGGATCATGTTTTCTAAGTGAGTACATCTAATACATGCTTATTCTAATTTAGAGTCTCAATTTGGTTATATCATACTTACTTACGTTTACGTAAATGACACGACTTCAAATGGGTTCCAACATAAAAGCTTACATATAAAATATGTATGCTTATGCCATAGAGCTTCCTTATTTTGAATCACGAACTCTGTTGCATTATTGAATGCTTAATATTTATACAAAACGCATAACGGTTACCACCTGTATAAGTATAGTCAGTCATGCATGATAAAGCTTTGAATTGAAGACATAGGTATTACTTAGCTATTGCAGGGTAGCATGACTTAGGGCCGGCGCCCACTATCGGCATCGGCACGCTTCAGGCTTATAAGGTGACAAATAGTAATATACTCTAACATAATGGCAATAAAGTAGAAAATGCCGAAACAGAAACAGAACAAATGCATTTTGTTTTTACGAGAACACATCACGGAAATTTCTACTTTATTGCCGTAATGTTAAAGTATATTGCTATTTGCCACCTTAAAATCCTGAAGCGTGCCGATGCCGATAGTGGGCGCCGGCCCTTAGGCTATCCAAAATGACGCACGGAACTGAAATAAAACTGAATATCCTCGTCAGCAGAGGGGAAACGCCATTTACTTGAAAAACAAGATAATAATTTTCAGCTTCATTTTCTAAATATGTATATGTACAGTGTTTGTTGCCAAACTCCTTCGAAACGGCTTGATCGATTTTGATAAAATTTTGTATGTATGTTGTTGTCTGAGAATAGCTGGTCGTTATTTTTTTTTTACATTTTAAAAAAAGGCTAACTTAATTTTTACCGAAAAAATATTTCAATGACCTCGTTTTCTCAAACTGCTGCTTAGTAAGACTTTTAATTCAACAAAAGGTTGCATGACTAAGAAATGAAGCCTGTAGAATTAATCAATTACTTATTTAAAAACATCTGAGTTTCGAAAATAAGAATCTTGTATAGTCAAGATCATCAGATCATTCTTACCAGACTTGATATAAGGTTTGAAATCGAACAACAAATGGAAAACTGGAGGTGCCCAGTGTGCACTTGACTATACTAAAGTAGTCTCGAGCTCCACGAGGTTAGGGAATTTCAAAGTCGCCTGCGCTTGCGCCACCTCTGTGCACCATGGCCGGCATTCTCGGTCGTTAACTTAGCGAAGTTAAATTTATGTACCAAGCTTTGTTGCAGTTAGTAACAGATCTATGTAGAGTCATTGACCTTTTTCTACCTATAAGGGCAAGCGGCCCGTGACTTTGTGGTAATGATTTCCGATGATAAGCTACGTACGCCAGGAGCAACCCTAACTGATATTAACGATGTATTGTTTGCGCATCTCTGAGCTGAGGTTCAGAAGGTACGTCAAGCAGTGTTCCTGGCTGACGACGTTGAGTCTAGGCGGAGGCCTTTGTGCGGCGAGATAACGTAAAGTTTGCCACAAGTCTCAAATTTAACTCAAGAATGAGTGTGGTTCACAGCACCATATGCTTGAAGTGAGGCCTGTGCACGTCAGTGTGACCTAAAAACTGTTTTTACTGTCCTTGATCCTTCCTGCAACCCTCTCAGGTTGTCGGTACGTCGTCTGGGTGTTTTCCCCCATTGGCCGTTATAAGTTAGTGCATTGACCTTTATTTATAGGATATCCTAAGGATCATAATAATAATATTTGTTGCAGATGATTGCATTATTTATTTAAATTATATTAATTAAGAATCCATTGCATAAATTACTGATCGTGTTGAGTTGAACTAATGGTCAATTCATGAATAAAATTTTTAGTCTCAGTATTTTTGCGTCACTGATTTGTTATCTTTGCCAATTAGGAATTGGGCAAGTATCTAATGTTACTACAATAAAAATATTTAAAAACTAATCGTGTGCCTTTGTGGCATAAATTTCTAAGAATGACATAACAGTTATTTTGTAAATATTGCAGGAATTAATATTATGAATTAGTAAGCCATGAGACATTACACTATTACGTTAATTGCATTAATATCGGTGGACGCATTCCAGATAAGAGATATGTCGTGACAGACGTGACGTATCGCGATGTCGGCGATTGCTGACTCGTATCTAGGTTACAACATTGGTAAACAAACACCTGTCTGTTTGTTTGTTTTCATTTTGGGTATATTTTGACTAGCAAAGCAGTCCTTCTCTGGCTACGAGGGTATCGCACAATTTCCTTCGAGGCGGCGTGCCTGTTGGCGCGGTCCTGCCGCATTCTTTTGGCGGGAGGAGGCCCGTACCTCGGGCAGGCGACTCGCACTGCAAGAGCTGAATGGTCAGCGGCTTAATATCATAGCTGAGGCCCATGATACGTGGCTAGAGGTTAGAGGCGCCGGGAGCGGGCCTCTGGACCATCGCGAAGGTTGCACCGGTGTTTTTGTGGGTATACCCACCCTGCGTCTGTGGTGGGTGAGTCCCACACTCCCCCGCTGCCCCAGGAGCAGCGGGAAGTGCGTAAAAGCATTTCACCGGGTGAAAAAAAAAAGTCCGTCTCTGGCTCCCCAGAAATGGCACGAGAAGTAGAGGCCGCCCAGGAAGACGGTAGGAAGACGAGCTGAAGACTACTCTGGGCCCGTTCTGGACGAGATCGGCAGCGGACAGAACTGAATGGAGAACCTCCGATTTCCTTTCCTTCTATCAGGCCTGGTCGAGTTGAATGTACCCAAATGTCATATAAGAGCGTCATGGCCAAGTCTGGTTTGTAATCCAGAATACCCAAGGATTGTGTGTTTATATCTACAATTACCTTGCGGGGAACTCTCCGGTGATGGAAATCCAAGCAGCTTGGATTCCGGTGATAGACTCGCCATCATTCCTTTTGGGATATAGTTTGGGGGCATTTATAGTATATGTTGAATGTTCTTGAAAACCAGAATCAAGCATAAACAGTGTCGCTTACACGTACTATAAACCAGGTCATAACATAATACAATAATGGGTACATATCATAACGTATTACAGACTAGTAGCAGCTAAACAATGTTTTGTTAAAAACTTTACTAACCCTCTTCATCTTCTCATTTGGCTTTTTTAATTCAAAAACTGATGAAGAACATTTTAAACAATTAGAAAGTTAAGTAGGACCAGAAGCAATGTATGGCGATGTTGAAGTGAAATTTTTCGAAATAATAAATCGATGAAATTTGGGTAATAAAAATCAATTCGAGTTCAAATTTCAATAGGGTATTGAACTGCTGTGGAAGAAACGTTAACTACATGTGAACCAAGTAACTTCCAATATAATTAATTGTGATGGAACAATGCAATGCAAGACTGCATATTGGCCAGCAGCATCAGATGTGCTTTTTGCTTTGTATAAAAAAACCTTGTGTAATTCAGCAATCACTACAGAAGTTCTTAGAAAAAATGTCGTACACACAATATTTACATGGAAGAAGAGTTAAATATCCAAAATATTCTTAAAAACAAATGAAAATTCCAATATACACCGTAAAAACATTATAGCTTGATTGTCAATATAAAATGGCAGTGCAATAAAACGATAATCGCTTACTCCGGTTCTGAATGGAGATGCGTGTAATAAAAAAGTCGCTAAAACTAATGCCCGTTTGAGCGCATTTTTCCTTCGAACATTTCTTACGTACGTACGGTCGTAAATGTTTGTGCACTTTGTCAATATTGCGGCTTGACCGAGCAAAGGGTATTGAACTAAGGCTGCATACCGACCCAGGTAAAAGGGGGAAGAAGGTATGGAATTTGAAACACACATGCGAAAATACTGTTTGTTTATATTTCAATGAGGACAGGAAACATTTCTCTTTACAAAATATACAGATTCACCGAAAGTACCTCTAAGGATTATACCCGAAAGTCGATGAAAGTAATATTTCCTGCAAGCTTGCATATTGCTAGTTTTCCGTCTATTTCTTTTACTAGTAAATTCCTTATAAGAGGTTTGTACGCATGTAACCTAAATTGAGGTTATCTCCTTCTACAATTAAACTTATTAGCACGGTCTTAATGAACAATAGGATTTTAAGGGTTTTAGTTACCCGCGGCAGTGAAAGGGTGAGAAAAATGACACATTCCACCCTGTTAAAGAATCAAAATCAATAATCAAAATCAATAATCAAAATCAATAATCAAAATCAATAATCAAAATCAATAATCAAAATCAATAATCAAAATCAATAATCAAAATCAATAATCAAAATCAATAATAAAAATCAAAAATAGCTTTATTTAAATAGACCTGTTACAAGTACTTTCAAATCGTCAAATCTAATTAACAAACAAAACATACTTAAGAATAGACATGAATAGCATAATAATAAATGTAAACAATAAATATACTGTACTTAAAAAAATGTGATGTTGATGAAAGTTAAATACTTACTAAAGTTTCCAAACCCAAAATACTTAGCTTTTTGTTACCTAATTTTAAAATGGCTAATTATTGCACATGATTTTATAGGTGATGAAAAAATTTCAAGGAACATTGCTTGTAGTTCCTGAATAACAAATGATCAAACAACTCGAACAAAGAAAACTCAATAACAAAAGGCCGTAGTTACTGGTTCGTATCATATTCTAAACAAGTAAATGAAACTGAAGCAATAGCTATTAATTGCATATATGGATTGTTCGAAAACGCCGAACCATTCAATTGTGAACACAAATCATGCCTCAATAAAGCTGTTATAAATAACCTATTTCAATAGTATAAGAACCGAAATTGATTTATAAATGGATGACAGCCATATCGAATGGTTCAGCACTTGACCTCCAAAACTTACACAATGGAGTATGCGTTTCATTTCAATTTGCACTATGAAATATAACGAATGCTTATGCAGTAAAATTGTAAGTGGAACCACATCTTGTATTATCTACTCATGTATTGGTTATAGTCAATCTATAATGAAAAAAAAAAGAAAAGTATTTATTTCATGTAAACTTTTTCAAATGTTTATGATAAGTCAGTGAAATAGTTTACAGTAAAAAATTAAATGATGTAAGAAACTAATTTACTGTACCTAAATACAGTTTTCCATAAATTGATTTGTTACTCTCTTTTAAACTTCTGCCTAATTATGGGGTCAGCGTTAGAAAACTGTAGGTGTAAGGTATCCCAGTTTTATTCATTATTTTGATGTCATGTAAGACATCCCTACAAAACAATGTTTTCCGGAAGTGAACAGTTCCGTTCGTATTGCCAAACAATGGTGTTAAAACTATCTAGCTCTGAGCATTAAGCATTAAGCATCGGGAGCCTTGCCGAGTTTCTATTGTTGCCTTCCTCTTTTAGAGGTTGAGGCAATTAGGCAATGTTAGGACTGGAACCTTGGCTGATGAAAATCGGCACTAAGCGCAATTTGATGAGCATTTGTTTGTTTGCCATTAAAAGAAGGTACTTAACCGTAACAATTCAAATGCTTTGGTATGGTATTTTAGGATATTCTTTATGGTTCGATTGAAGTTGAGAGTGATGATTGAAAAGAACTTTAATTTTGGTATTATGCATATGCATGACTAATCTAAATCTTTGTGCACTGGAGTGCAATCTGGGGTGCAAAAAAGATGTAACACTGGCACGAAGAAATTTGAAAAGTAAATTAGCGGTGTTAAAAGTCATTCGTTAAAATTTCAATTTGTAAATGTAAACAATGTAATCAGGTAGTCTGGTCCAGTCTCAAGCCATGTTTGGTTAGTTTTTCAATTAAACTTGGCTAGGCCGCACATACGAGACAATAACCGCGTACAACAAAAGACTTGCAAAAACGGTGTTATTATATCTAACGCAATTCATGCCATTCTTTCCGTGAAATTGGGACGTAGGAATGTCATAGACAAAGAAAATCAAGATATCGCATCCAAAGCCGGCGTTAATTTTGTTTCAATTCGTTCCACTGTCGAATTTCGCGCCGCTATTGAATATTAATTTGTGTTCAAATCTGGGTCAAAATGCTTACAGTAAATGTTGATTAGCGAGCAATGTTATGCTTATAGAGCCAGTAATCGTTCGGCATTACAATTGCAAATGATGAAATAAATTGTATTGACTTCGTAGACTCTGACTCGTACACGTTCCACATGCTAATCTGGCAGTTCCCCAAACTCGGGTGCATGAGCTTCAAAATAATTTATTCTTAAAAGTGAAATGGGACCTACTTACGAACTCATTAATTTGAGAGAAAAGAAAAAGTTATTCGCTGGCCTCAAAAATGCAAAAAATGTTGTATTTACTATCCAGATCCTAATGAATAAAGAAGTCATTGGAATGTATTTTCATGAAGTTTCACAGTAATTTATTTTAATTATCTGCAGTATCTAATTGAGATGAAACTTATTAATTATTTCGTCAAGTACTTACTAATAGGTTTAATTTGAACCGTAACGTCTTTTTGCATTCAGTGGGTCAGTGTCAGTCAAAACGTGCAACCGATTTTATTTAGTGTGAAATTGCCCGTAAAAGTTATTCGATTCTTTTGCAACTAAGTCAATAGTACTTGAACTGGCTTGCATAAGGTTTTTGTATTTATTTTGCAACAGAATTGCTCGTTCGCTTTTCTTTGATTATGAACTTTAATGAATTAATTTTACGACGCGACTTTGTAAATGCAAATTTAAGCACATTGTGAATAATGCGGCTGTTTATTTATAATGTGCTGAATGTAAAGTCGTGATCATCGTGTTCTTGGTATTGTTTGAGTAAATTATGCAAGAAATATGATTATAATCTGCCTGCGCAAATTTACTAGCAAGGTACACCCACAGGGAATAATAGAGTAATTGCATACATCGCGTTTCGTAAAATATAATTGAACTCGTGAATGATATAATAATGAGGTTTTAAATGAATGCACGAACTTGTGGGCTATCAAAATTAAGCTTACCGTAATTTTGACGTCTCAAATCACCCGCAGGAACAGCTGTTGCGGCAGAAATCATCAGAAACAGGACTGCAATCCTTGCACTGGCACCCATTTTTGTAAAGTCACTGATTGTTCTATTCGGAAAAATATTTTAATCGATTTTTCTTTCACGAAGTACGGACGCAACTATTTCCCGCGTGTGTTCGGTAACATTTGCGCCAGCCGCACGTCCGCCCGGGTCTGCGCGCTGTGATCGACTGAGCTTCGCGCCTGCACTTTCTATCTGCTATGTGCGCCGGCGCAACGTCTGCTGCACCCGCGGCACGCACGCTATTGTTCAAATTATTGCGCTTTCCTATCTATTGTTAGTTGTTGAACTTATGGCCAATTATCATAATTATTACATAATAAATATAAACGTGCACTTAATTAGATATAATAATGTATTCCTCCTTCCGCGCTATTTCCTTGTTAACTGAAAAATATAAGTTAGCTGTCTTTACGGGGTCTGATCCAGTGTGATAGGATAAAATAAAATAGGTATCTCTAGTGTGGTTCTAAATTTAGATTTTTATTTCATTAATCGTTTAAAAATAAGGTGAGACGTCAGTTGCGCAGTGGCAACAACGGAACGGCAACGATCGCCGTTGTAGAGCAACACGCGCTAGGTTGTAAATGGGATAGGTGACCACCCCAACATTATTATTCATGAGTCAATTTTGCTTCTACGTTAGTCATTGCTCAGTTTAAAATTTAATTATTTTTACCCGACTGCGCCAGAAGGGGGATTATGTTTATAGAGTTTATGTATGTTTGAATGACATAGTGTTTGGCACGCTCTGCAGCCTGAACGATTCGATGGATTTTAGCTTGAGAGGTGTCATTAGATTTGTAATTACTGCGTAAGTGACACTGGACACTATACCAAAATAAAAGAACATTTAAAATGAATTGAAGAAAAGATTGAAATAAAAAAGGTAATTAAAAAACCGACTGCATTTCTGTGTACCTAATGTAAAAACCCTAAAACAAGAAAGTCGGCATAACCGATTTCACATAACCTAAGAAAGAAAGAACAAGTCGGATTCATTCAAGTTATTTTAATCTACTTTTTATGTGCACTTCTGTCCTACTACTGAATGGATTTTTCTGAAACTCTACAATAATGTAGCTCATATTTATTAAGAAATATTACTTTTTGTTTTTCAACCTAGCCAGCCACTAGTAAAGAATACAGAAATAGAACACAAAAGGTACAAACAGGAAAACTATACTAACTAAAGTCAAATTTAACTAGAGCTGGGTAAATTTGTTCCATAAATTTCTACTAAATATAACGCCATTCACCAGTGACTACTAAAGTCTGGTCAGTTAAAACTGATATTATTCTTGAAAGATCCGAAACACCACCATTCGTGCAAAGATGGGGTACGGGATGTGGGAAAAGCTACATCCAGAAAGCACTTCAATAAATGGGCTCAAATAACCGCCTTTTGGCACCCCACACATGGTTATCGCCCGAGAGGAAAACCTCGGAAACGATGGCGCGATGACATTACATATTCCAGGAAGTGGCATATCTTTGCTGGAAACCTCAAACCATGCCGTAGATGGGTAACCTGGCCACCTCTCCTGCAATCCGCATTAGTTTCGCATATTAGAGTATGGTTCTATGTCCTGTTTGGCTCGTACCTACCACCTCGTAGTTGAGGTGGTGTAGCCTGAGCCCAGCCGGTTGGCGCCAAAACTCACTTCAGTCATGGTGAGTCATCTCCAAAATCTAGTTTCTTTGTGACTGTGGTTGTGTGAGAGAAAATGACTAAGCCAGATATTTTTTTTAAAATTATTTACGTACAAAATGAGAGAAAAAACGAATTCAAAGTGAAGCTTATTGATGATTGAAGTAAGCGTAAAGCACCGAGATCTGAAGTGATGTTAGCCGGAATGCCACCCCAGCTTAAAGTCTTTTAAAGGCTGCTGTTTTTGGTTGCGTAGGAGTGCCTTCCTAATTCCTATAACATACACATGAAGCCGACTCTCAAGGCATTAATGTAAGTATACGAAACAATGATGTAGTTCGTGCGTCGGTGCGTCGGTGTATCGGCCTTCTGGCTTTCCGCTCCGATACACAGTTTCCGACGACACAGTGTTGCAAGCTCCGTTTTTCACGCCTGGATATACTATGTGCCTGGTAGGTACAGGGTATGTTATTTTTTGCATCGATTGCTCACCTAAGTATTGTGTCTTAACTAAGCGCAAACACTGAAACTTCAGGTTGAGTTTTGATTTTAAAAGTTGGTTAAAAATCGCAATAAAACACAAATGCGAAATTAAAATTCTACCCATAATAGGTAGGTATATTGTAATGTGTGGCACCTATTAAATATGGTATGCAGCGGTGGGTTCAAATCTACTGAAAGAAGAACAACCCATCGTTGAGGTTAATTTCGTAAATTTTCATAGCGCTTTTCATTTTTTTTTCAATCATTTTCCATACGTCATATTTCTTTAATTTTTAACGAATAATTATTATTTTTCAAACAAAACAACAACTTAAACTTATAAATACCAGAAGCCACAGGACCGGTCTAGGTTTCAGGCGGGGATCAAACCTATACCGGGCTGCTCTTACCACCTAATCTCCATCTGTTCATCCATAATCGGCCTATATACGTCCCACTGCTGGGCACAGGCCTCACCTCAACTATGAGGTGGAACAAGCCATACTCCAACACGCGGGCTCAGTGCGGGTTGTTGGAGGGGTGTAAGGTTAGTGAGCAACCTTATTGTCAGATGTTATCAAGCCACCCTAAGGCCTCTGACTAGGCTTAACGACTGACATCTAGCGACGTCAACCGGGACCAACTGCTTAACGTGCCTTCCGAAGCACGGAGATGCCCGGAATACACATCACTAAATTTCGGTCGGATGGTCACCCATCCCTTTTCCGACCCGGCGTGTGTTGCTTTACAACAACGATCGTCGCCGATCACTGTCACAACTGCGCCACGGGCACCTCCATCTGTTATATCGACTCTATTATTGATGGCTGTATCTCTATTGACATTGACAATGTTAAATAACTGAGAAAAATAACTAAAACAAACATAAACATCTGAAAAAGATGGAATCCAAATTCTGCGATCGAACTTAATAATTTTGAAAAACCTAAACCTAATTATTTCTAGAATAACTTCTATATTCATGAAAGAACTACGAGGTTTTTAATTAAATTTTTAATTTATACATGATTTTTCCGACAATGTAAACTAGGCAGGCAAATTCTATCGGTCGTTAAGTTATTATCAGCCTTATAACGCCCACTGCTAAAGAAATATACTCTTCCTCCCTCCACCCTCCCCTTATTTCTCTAGAGAGCGGCGTCCATCTAAAACACGCGCAACGTAACTCACCTCCCTAGAAACTATTTTCAAATATTTCCAAAGAAACATAATTTCATACCATTGCTCGGCTTTAGTGCTAAGCCGACCTTTCCATGTTGGCATGATCCCTGCCGTTAGTCAAATAGTGCTGTTTTTCACTCCATCTAGAACAAAGCCAGTTGACATTCTGAAAGTAAAAGTCTGTAATAATTTACAGAAAGCTCCCAAAAAATATTGAGTCTAACCAATGACGGTTCAAAACAGTATTAAGTCATTTCACAAATGTATAATGCCTTTATACCCAATTTTCAAATGTGCATTTTTTAAAACTAATGTTTAACTAAACTACATTTAGTATGGCATTAGACAGAAGGAAAAAAGGTTTTTTTGGGGCACACCTTGTAGTAAAAGTACAATAAACATTATAACTGTTAAGATCTAGGTATGCCGAACTTATTAAAATCTTCGGCTTAAGTTAACTGTCACACTTGATTGTTCTCATTCAAAGTACCTAAATAACTTGAGAATTTATGAGACTTTTACTAAATACAATATTTTGTCTTCACAGCCGCCATTTAGTTTGATTGAATCGTATTATTTCCCCTACTAAAAAAAAGGGCAAAACAAGTAGAAAACAAGTAGGTAGGTACTACGTGGTGTCGGGGTTGGCTAAGTCGGATTCACCCTGCAGTATAAGGTAGTAAATATGCATACATGACCATATCCCTAATTGGTTAGTCAGAGGCACACTGATTGTTGCTGTCATGGTGAACGTAACGGAACTGGTGGGAGAGCGTCGTGGCCTAGTGGGTAAAGACTGGCTCGGAACCCGGTGGTCCCGAGATCAAATCTGTGTACTTTGTGTTCATTCTGCAATTTGCGACTAACTCTCCGGTGATGGAAAACACCGTTAAGAAACTCAAGCAACCCGGATAACAGCGGTAGGCTCGCCCCTTACCACGTTGTGTTCAAATTCCCTCGGCGAAATGTGGGCTTCTGAAGTAAATATGAGAAGTAAAAAAATAATGTTAAGTACCTAATTTAATAATATTGTGATCGCGCAAAATGTTGCTATTGCAAATTGAAATTCGATGAAATGATTTTATAATCATTAGCGCAAAATTAATATAATAATAAATATTCGATGAACTGAGAATTCAGAATCAGAATCAGAATCAGAAATATCTTTATTTAAATAGACCTGTTACAAGTGCTTTCAAATCGTCAAAAACTTAATCAAACAAACAAAAATAGACTTAATAATAGACTAAAATACTATAATAGAAATAATAAATAAATAGGTACACAGGATACAAACATAATGTGACTCAACCACCGGTGTCGGAAACTTGTTTCTGTACTGAGAAGAACCGGCAAGAAACTCAGCAGTTACTCTTTTCAATATGTTCTGTACAATTTATTCTGTCCATAAATACCTACTTTACAGAGTGCTAAAATTATACCAACAAAAGGGCAGTTCAAAACAGCAGTTGTGTTTTAGCGCCACCTAGTGTTTAAGCTGAGAAAATTATTATTTATAAAGTAGGTTGGGTTGCTGTGCTTTTTTTGCAGAGCCATCTATGGCTAAGCTGTAAAAATACTAGCTACAAAAAGTGCCACCTAGTGTTGAGTAGCAAAACTACATTGCACATAAAACTAGCATGCTATTTTTACTTGAGAGTAGTACAATAAACAGTTATAGATGGCGCTGCTTTGGCTCACAAAATAATTATTTTATTTTTCAAATGAATTTCAAGAAAGGAAGGTTCTTTTTTTCAGTAAACGTGTGAATGATTTCTGTCCAGTTTGTTGGTTCCGTTTTTACTTGATAGTGATAATTAATAAATTCAAATTCAAATTCAAATGTTTATTTGCAAACTAAGTGATAGGTACAGATCTTATATGACATAGGTTATTCTTAAGACTTAGGGCCGGCGCCCACTATCGGCATCGACACGCTTCAGGCTTTTAAGGTGGCAAATAGTAATATACTCTAACATAATGGCAATAAAGTAGAAAATGCCGAAACAGAAACAGAATAAATGCATTTTGTTTTTACGAGAACACATCACGGAAATTTCTACTTTATTGCCATAATGTTAAAGTATATTGCTATTTGCCACCTTAAAATCCTGAAGCGTGCCGATGCCGATAGTGGGCGCCGGCCCTTAGTCGCCTTTTTCAGGCACAGCAAATTCAGGCTTACTAACTAGAGAAACTATAACTAACACGATTATAAAAAACAAAGAATAAAGATAAATTATCACATAACTTTATAACAATATAATAATACTTATAAGCTTTTTTTTTTTAAAAAAAAAAAAAAAAAAGCAATTAACTAGGTAACTAAGTTTTGAATTCTTTATCTTACTAAAGTACATTTGGAAGTTATTTACTGATATAACTAGTTTGAAGCTTTTATACCTATTTACTTTTCTTTTCAGAATAATTTATTTTGATAATGGAATATATTTATTGTACTTTAGGTAATGTGGTATTGGTAGGTAGTGCCCATGGTGCAGTTGTGACAGTGGATAGGCAACGATCGCTGTTATGAAGCAACACACGCCGGGTTTGATTTGGTATAGGTGGCCAATCCGAAAGGAATTTAGTAATGTTTTTTTATCTGACACTAGCAGCCGCCCGCGACTTCGTCCGCGTGGACTTAGCTGTATGTAAAAAAAGACTTTCCCGCTTTTCTGTTGAAATTTTCCTGAATTTTCTTTGCTATAAACCTCACGGAGCCCGAGACCTTTCCAACGAATGCAAAACCTTGTAAATCGGTTCGTGCGTTCTGGAGTTATAGCGTCAGGAAGGAAAACCCGACTTATTTTTATATAGGTACGCTACACCCCTCCAACAATCTGAACTAAGCCCGCGTGTTGGAGTACAGCTCGCGCCACGTCGTAGTTGAAAAGCTGTGGGACGTATACGGGGTGACTTTTGAAGTACTTGGCAAATATTTTAATAAGCTCTATATAACAATATAAAAACACGTCTTCGCTTAAAAAAGTAAATCAATTCTCATTTTCGCGCACAATAATGACTTCTACACTTGTAGTTCAACTCAATAATGTAGGTAGTATCTAAGTTCACTAAAAACCCACGAAACGTTTTTTTACGGAAATCTACATTTTCCAAGTCGCTGCTTAAAATTCCTCAAGTACTTGTAAAATCATCCTTTAGAGGAAGTTTACCTATCTATGAGCAAAGAAATTGTACTTATTAGTGATCCCGCCAACTTAAGGCACGGGTCGTTCGTTCCTTACTAAGAAAAGCATTCGTAACCAACATTTGCTATAGTTTTTGGGGTTTAAACTCTCGACAGACTAAGTTGCGAGTGCGGTTTGCCTTATAAACAAATAGATGCAGATTTGATTTTTTTCTACAGAAATACAGCACTATGAATGTAAGGCAGAGTACCTAGTTCTTTTTGTAAATTTGATTTACTAATAAATGACGTTTCATGTTAACGTTGCAGTGCCCTCTTATCAGGGTCATGTGTTGTAGTTTTTAGATTTAACAACTCGACTAGAAAAGAAGGGATAAAAATTTATGATTATGATCATCATCATCAGCCTGTTGTAGTCCACTGCTGAACATAGGCCTCTCCTTTTGCACGCCACTGTACTCGATCTTCGGCTGCTCGCATACAGCTCCTGCCAGCCATCCTGCGCAGATCATCACTCCACCTTGCCTGAGGACGTCCTACACTACGCTTGCCGAGACGCGGTCTCCACTCAAGAACACGTTTACTCCAACGGTTGTCGGTTCTACGGCTTACATGGCCAGCCCACTGCCACTTCAGCTTGCTAATCCGGTGGGCTATGTCGATAACCTTGGTTCTCTGCCGTATCACCTCATTTCTGATTTGATCTCGCAGAGAAACGCCGAGCATAGCCCTCTCCATAGCCCGCTGAGTGACTTTAAATTTGTGGACCAGCCGTGCCGTTAGTGTCCACGTTTCGGCTCCGTATGTCATGACGGGTAGGACGCACTGATTAAAGACTTTTGTCTTTAGGCACTGTGGGATCGACGATGTGAAGACCCGACGTAGCTTCCCAAACGCTGCCCAACCCAGCTGAATTCTTCTATTCACCTCGTCCTCGAAGTTGCTTCTACCCAACTGCAATGTCTGCCCGAGGTACACATATTTTTGAACAACTTCGAGAACGGCGCCGTGCATCGCAATCGGTTCCGGTAGTACATGTTCATTGAACATGACCTTGGTTTTGTCCAAGTTCATCCGTAGACCGATGCGCACAGAAGAGTCAGCCAGGTCATTCAGCATCTGTTGTAGGTCCTGCAGCGTTTCTGCCACGATGACGATGTCGTCAGCAAATCGCAAGTGAGAGATGTACTCGCCATTGATGTTGATGATTATGATCAAAATAACAATATTTTAAGTAATGAATATAATACCGAACGAGCGATTTGGTATGATTGATAAGAAGTTGGTTGGCTGTTAAACTAGGGGTATCTCCGCAAAGTGGAAACATTCTAGTCCATACCTATACATACTATCTGTTTGTATTGGTATAAGTATGACCTATGCACAATAAGTATTTATTTAGAAATAATATGTTATTCCGTTGTCTATTTCCCGTAGTACAGTTAGCATCAAATTGATGTGTGCAAAAATGTATTGACGGTCACGGATTGACAACAACTATTAAATGTTGAAGCATTACTAAAATCTAAAACAAGTGAATCACTAATTTGAGCTCCCTGACCACGTACAAATACATAATGGTTCTTACCCAGTTTTTTTCAAAACTTCATAAAATATGAATTTATGCGATCTAGTTTAATGATAGTAAAAATATTACTGATCAAACCTGCCTACCGTCTCCTACTCACTGAGGTAAAAAAGAAAACTACCTTTTGTATGAGTATTCAGGTAAACATACAATTTACCATAGGATTTCCCCATATTATTTATAAGATAGATAGATAGATAGATATTCTTTATTGCACAAAAACATTACAATTGTATTAAATTACAAAGACCAATGTACAATTTAGGCGGTCTTATCGCTAGGGAGCGATCTCTTCCAGACAACCTTCAGGTAGAGGATCGTGAGAAAACAAAAAAAAAAAACAAATGTGGGTAAGGTAAAATAGTAAGATGAGAGACTAAATGATAAATAAAAATAAATAAAAAAAAAAAGAAGATACGGCATACAAACCACAGATACATAAATTACTTCAATATACATACATAACAATATTATTTTATAACAAACGTACATACACCATACATATATACATAGATTCCTTGGCAAGGGGCACGCAGCATACTGAAAACCTATTACAATAAAGGGATAGTAGGGTGGTGGTTACAACGAAAGGAAATAAGCTTTGACTCGAGATTTGAAAATAGGAAGGGACTGGGCTTGCCTGATTGGCAAAGGTAAGGAGTTCCACAGGCGAATGGATTGCACAGCGAAAGAGTCAGTGTAGTAGCATGAAGAATGAGGTGGGAATGACAAAAGGAGTTTCCGACTCGATCGCATAACTTCGTTCCTGGCAGATTGCTGAAAATTAAACAGTTCTTTGAGATAAGGAGGTGACCGAGGATTAAACAACACGGAGTAAAGTAATGAAACAATGTGGAGATCACGACGGCGACGTATTGGGAGCCAATTAAGTTTAGCGCGAAATTCGGAGACATGATCGAACTTGCGTAGACCAAAGATTATGCGGATGCAGAAATTTTGGAGACGCTCAAGCTTATTCAGAAGATTTTGAGTAACATCCAAATAACAACAGTCCGCGTAATCAAGAATTGGTAGAAGTAAGGCCTGTACTAGTGCAATTTTGGTGGGTATGGGTAAGAAGTTACGTAGTTTGTTAAGCGCACCTGCTGATGCAAACATTCTCCTGCTAACCTCACCCACCTGCTTTACCCAATTTAAGGATCTATCTATGAAAATACCCAAGTTCTTGACAACTTCGCTATAGGGTATATGGACACCATCAAACAATATGGGCGGCATTGATTTCCGTCAATTCTGGAGATCAACCAAGGGCTGCCTACAACAATGACTTGAGTTTTTGTGGGGTTGACCTTAAGGCCGAACGTCTTACTCCAAGTCAAGATACGATTTAGGTCCTCATTGAGAACCTGAACGACTTTGTGCAGGTCATTAAGGCTACCCTGAGAATAAATTTGCAAATCGTCTGCATACAGGTGGTAGGAAGAAGAAAGATTACGGGATATAGAGTTAATAAAAATAGTGAAAAGGAGAGGAGACAAGACGCCACCTTGCGGAACTCCGGCAGGGATAACACGCCATGCAGAAAACGAGTCCTCGACACGTACGCGCTGCCGGCGTCCTTGCAAGTAACTACGAAACCAGTCAAGAACTGCTGGAGATATGTTAAGAGAACCGAGCACACCAAGCAGGATTTCAAAGTCAACCGTATTGAAGGCATTACTAAAATCAAGCAATGCCAATACAGTCAAACGTCGGTCATCCATGCCAAGGCGAATGTCGTCTGTAATCTTGACCAAAGCTGTAGTCGTACTATGACCTGGCCGGAAACCGGATTGGAAAGGATTCAGGAGATGGTTTCTCGAAAGGAAAAGGCTGAGTTGAGAGTGTACAACCCGCTCTAGAACTTTGGATAGGAAAGGGAGAATGGAAATAGGACGATAGTCAGAGAAACTGACTGGGTTGGACTTTTTTGGGAGAGGTATGACTTGCGCATCTTTCCAAGCAAGAGGAAAGGAACACGAGACGAGCGAGTGGTTGAGGATGTGGGTGAGAATCGGGGTCAGGATATCAAGGATGGGCAGGATCATATTACGACTAATAAGCACATTGTTTTAGCAAAATTTGTAGGCAAAATAAAATTTTCCTCTTTGTTTGATCATTTAGTTAACTAAATAATCAAAAGTAAGTAAAGTGCTTTAGTTAAGTGTACCTATACACTGACCTAAAATTAGTAATGAGTCTGAGTTTTACGAGACTACTCGTATTTTACCTTTACTATTCCCTAATATTTGGAACAAAATTCGCAGTTTCAATTGCTACTGCATCCTGTTGTGCGTGGATCTACCTTAGTGACAGATGGTGACAGCTACGACTTATATGGATTTGACTTCAAAAAAGAGTTTCTTCAAATACTTAATAGGACCTAGGTACTCATAATCTACACATTGATACACATACATGACGTGTGTAACCTGAATTTTAGATCCCCTTGGTCCTATCTGTAAGAAACCTTGTGGAGATTTAGGTATTGCCTTTGGATGTAGGTGAGATGAAACAAGTTATACATAATCCAATCATTTATTTCGCGTCTACATAGTGTATTCATTATTCTGTCCAATGTTATATGAAAAATTTGCATTTAAAATTATGCATTTATTTACACAGTAAAGGTAATATTCACATGGTATCAGTTCATTGTTTTACTAACTAATAACTAACTAACGGCAATATGTTACGCTTACACAGCTGATTTAAAGATATAGCTCAAAATAAATAAATAATCAAAATGACGACCACTTCTGCACGAGCTATGAATTTAAAACAACTCTGTAAATTTAAGATAAATATACAACATAAATTAATAATGCAACTTAAATTATTTTAAGTCTTTCTTGGCGAAAACGGCATAACATCTTGCTATAATACTATACGGGATAATACATTGAATAGGAGATTAAAATAAGATATAAAATTATATGCTTTGCATAAAATTTCAGATAAGATTCACAACAGTTGGAAAAAGGAAAATAAATTAGGAAAGAGATTACAAACCCAAGCAAATAGCCGTGACAGCATCGCAGATAAGTACAGTTTAACTTAAAACTTAAATGCTAGTTCAATAAATTAATAATTAACAACTAAACAATACTAAATATCACAGAGAAAGTACCCAATACTTAATCAACAAATCGTATCGTCAAACATTACAAAGTTATGCTTAACATCTGATGCTTAAGAGAGCATAACGTTTAATAAATAAGTACTGAAAGCGGCAAAGTGTAGTTCAATAAATAGAATGCTAAAGTAAGCTTTATGAGCTTGCTTGAAGCTTCTTGCGTCTGTTTCTTCTGCGGCCGTCCCGTTTCCTCCTAAGATTGTGCTCGTACGCTAAGCACCGGTGCTGTGAAACTTTTCTACTCTTCGTTTTCCTTTGCAGCACTTTGGAGCAATTGAATTCCATATACCAATTGTCCAATAAGTTTCCATACGCTCTTAGTAAGATATCGTCATTTTTCAAGTACTTCGCCGCGTCGACTTTCAGTTCGATGGTGTTCAACTTCATCTTGGAAGGGTTGATCTTCGGCCACTTGGTCATTTTGACGCTGATCATAGCGTCTTTGATGTCTTCTATGGTACTGTAGATATCGTCGTTGGTTTTGTTGAAGATGTCCTCCCGTTTGACGTTGTAGCTGGTGATTTGGGTGTCTGGAGAGACGACTTCTACAGCCTTGAAGCGCTTGAACAGCTCGTGGTACTCTAGTAGAGATTTGTACAGCTTTCTCATCAGGAATTCGAACTGTAACAAAAGAAAAGTCTCGTTAGTTATAAGTTATACAACAAATAACAAAAACGACATAGTTTCTGCTTAATTCATTGCCAAGTAATTTAGAGAATATAAACGATTTCAACGGCTAGTTCACGTTTCATTTGCTAAACATTAAGAATCATGTAGCTTCAGCGTTTGCAATAGCTATAAATCTAGACAAAGTTAAGTTATTTCTACACTAACTTCAGAGAGTGAAGACAATAACATAAATTTACTCAAACCGTTCATGAAGGAACTAAGATTTGGTCGGTACATTACGACACTAAGCAAGCGCATATGAATTAAGTGCGTTATATTGTGAATACTTTAGTACACTGCGAATTCGTGTCGAGGTTGTGTATTCTATAAATATTATTAGGTGTATAGACGACATCATTCGCACACGGATCAATGGAGCTTCTGTGACATTCTTGACATGTTCACAACTTAAAATTTCATATAAGTATATTGTTCGTATATTACTAAAGTTATTAGAAAAGGATAACAAATTGGGCCTGCCCATTGTTAACCACAATTTTTTTTTCAATATAAGCCCTACACTACGAATTTACTATAAATATTTAGGAGTTACGTCAAAGACAAGCAATTTTGATGGATTTAGGAACACCCACGTTTGTACTCGTACCTTCAGAAGACAAAAGGTTATAATACCATAAAACGTAAACATTATTATAGTATTAGTTTCTAAAGGTTACATTGTTGATATACAACGTAATCAAACGTATCCATTAATATTACATAAATGTTAATAACAATAAATATTACGATTGTAACTGAAATTTATCATGATTGTGTTTAACTACGCGGAAATAATTATTTTATAATCTCAAAGTATTGATAAAATGCACGAAAAATATTTCCATTATTGAGTGTTGTTTTGTTATCTTTTAGGGATGTACTTTCTACGCGGGTGTTACCTAAAATACCTACGCGTTTATTTTCGCTCAAAAACACCCAGAAATTGGCATGACGAACTTGTTTCATAGACGGAGGTCAGACCAGCACTGATCTACTGAAAGTATATTACTACTTTTTATGGCGCTGTGCATTTTACGCAGGCAGGTCAAGAATTGAACCCTTAAGTCAGTTTGTTTACAATATCGTTAGGTCCTAGGACAATACCTATAGACAGATTCTAGCAACAATGACTAGACGGGTCTAGTACGAGTCGGAGCGCCTGCGCCGCTGCGAGCCGGTTCACCTCGATCCTTGTAACCGATCGCGTATTATTGTCTTTTTAAAATGCACATGCGATCTTATGTAAGACGAGCGAGGAAAATTATTTATGGTTTAGTAAACCTCAATCAGCTTCAGTTTATTTTTTCAAGGAAATTTGAAATCTCTTTTCAAATATTTGACTTAATTCTACAGTCAGGTCTAAGCTAACTTTTTATTCTGACTTGGAAAAAATACTTCATGCACAGGGGAGTGTTTGGACTCCCTGTCAGTGACAGGAAGATCCAAAAGATCTAGGTGTATCTTCGCTTCGGAGACGTTTGCTCAACATCACACGTTTTGAAGTGTGTTAATAAAAGTGATATTTGTTTTAGTATTGATGAAGCTACGTATGTGATATCAATTAATTACGGTCGAATTTTAATTGACTAATTTAACCTAACTAAATGATCTAAGAAGTCACAGCACAATGACGTTGAATTTAACTTTGTTATTGCTCTAGTAGTTACTGAGAACAAGCAATAAAGTGTTTTTAAATGTGTTTACTTATGTGATTGTGTAACCTATTCTTACAAACTGCTTGTGTATCCGGGAAATGCAAATTGAAAACATCAACAGCTGAGTAATTAACAAATCAACAATAAGATACTGTGATACAGGTCACCAGGGGGTGGCTTTTATCTAATCTGTAAGTCCAACCACGATATCTTCGGGTAACTAAATAGTATCAAAGCTATCGTAGCCATACACAAACGTCTTACTGGAATACATGTTTGTTTATTTGTTATTTACTTATGTAATTATGTTACAGTGTGAAGTATCTTTTATGTGTATGTTTAATATACTATTATGCTTTTGTTTATTTTGTCCATCTTACTTTTGGTCATGTGCACTTTGATTGACGAGTGTGAAATTAAAGCTACTGGTTTTAAATAGGGTGGTGAGTTTACTCAGTCCCAATCACATCTCTTTGAGCTTTATTAAAGCTATCACAGCCGTTAACAGCTAGTCTCTACAGTCTAACAAATAATCTAATTCAGACACTTGACGGTACAAGCTACGCTTAGTATCAATTCAGATGTTTAAGTGTAAGCTTTTTTTAAAAATAACTATTTCAATAGTGCATAAACAGTCCGAGGATTGTCATTGACCGCAACAGTAACCGTATGACGATAGCTTTAACGTTGAATATCCTATCAAACATTTAAATGGAAGTGGTTTTAGTTTCGTTTATAATTATAATTGTGTGATGTCAGGTGACTAAACCGCACAATAGATTAGTTGTGTTCAGCTGAATGGACTCATTTCATTAATTGGCCACTCACTGTTCCCGGAATAAAGAATCTGCCGACGAACTCCTGCGCATTTGTTTACAAGGCGTCGGGTGACACCACTAAAGCACTGGACTTCCTCTATTACTGTTCGTTAATTGGCTGAAATGATTCATAATGATGCAGTACACAGACGTGTGAGCATTGAGATGTAACCGCTAGTTTGAAATTACATCCGCTTTTAGTTATGACTAGGCTTTTCATTAGGTACTAAGATTTAATTTCAAAATAAAGATATATAAAATCAAACATTGTCACATTCTTATGTAAGGAATGTATTCTGCTGAAATGAAAATAAGGAAATACGATTTTCAGCGCTCCTAAACTGACTAATATGGTATATTATGGGATATGGGTCGTAACATAAACTACGTATAGGTAAGTGAACTTGAATAGTAAGTTTGGAATTTGCCCATGAATTATTATTTAATCAACAATATGAATGTTTCATAAGTGGTTTATTATTACTGGAATAATTTGACACACCCGATTAGAAATGACAACAATTTGTATCAAATGATATTAAACTTATTAAAGCTTATTAAATGCAATACATTTAGCTATAATAAAACGTAAAGGGCATAAATCTATTACTCTAACATATTTTACGGGTCATAAAGCGATTAACGCGAGTTTTCCCCTCATTGTGCGCGGGCGCAGGCGGCCATAGCGCACTCGCCAACATGGCGCGCGCAAAGCGGAAAACGCCACAATGCGTACGTTCGCCTTAAGAACTCTTAACCAGCGAAACGTGTTGGTCACAAATGCGCCTCGCAGCGGGATCGTAAGCTCGCATTCGTCTCACTTCGACAAATAATGTGTTTTTAACATTTCGTGTTGTTTTGTTAAATCGTAAATACTGTGCAAACATTCGCTCGCTCGCCGTGAAAGCCTCGAGGAATGTCACCGCCCTTTATTTGAGCGCTGAAATATTATATGTACTAGTGCTAGGAACGCGTTTAGTTAATACTTTACGAGATTTTAAGGACGGAGATTGTTTTAATTTCAAGTGCCACTTTAAAAGCATCCTATACGCCCTAAGCGTACCTAACTATTTAGTGTTGGCTTATTATGCGAGGTAGACAAGTTATTTTATTTTTGTTAAATGACTTTGCCGAAGCTTGTTAAATATGTTTTCCGTTCAATAGTTATTATTTTTTCAGTAGACTCTAATACTGATAATATCGATTTTTTTTATCAAAAAGCTCTCTTAAAGCTTCTTTAACACATTATGTTCTTTAAATTAATTTAATATTCAGAACGTCCGCCCTATTCTTTCGTCCGCGCTATTTTAACGACTCATTTAAGCCGTATTTAATTTTTAAATTGTTCGTATGTCAACTGCGGCCGGAGCGAAGCTAAGATCACTTGAATTCTAACGCTTTCCTTCGCCCAATGTCAAATATTTGAATTTCTTAAGTGGCCGTACATTGACGACAAGTCGAGACATACATAAGATGTGTTCAATATTCATAGTTTGGGACACTGGTCAACTCTACACTGTTGTGTTAGAAAATAATTTTGTCAATGACTCGCCGCGTCTGCCCAAGAGGACACCGGACACCTCGCTGCGCACACGCGCTTATTGTCTCGCATTAAGTTTTGTGTACTAATTAGTGGGTGTCCAATATGAATACATAATAGAAAGTAAGCGGTGTGTGTATTCTGTAAATATCGGAGCAGCTTTAGGAGGTCCGTTAAAGTGCTTTATATTTTTATGGCTCGAGGTGAGAACAATTGAATGTTGAGTGTTGTTATTAGAGATCATGCGCGCTGTCACTTCGGCTGCTAATTGGTGTGTGCGGATCGCGTGCGCACTGATCGGACGATGTCAATCTATGCAAATTCTCTCGAAACGTTTAATTGGTCGGCTGGTCAGCAGCCAGCCGGCCGTGTTAACGCCATTATTAATGGACCCCGTTCGACGCTTTATGGTATTTTATGTTTCGGCTTTTGTTTTAGAACTAACGATAATGCCAAATTGACAGTTTAATTGAAAGCTCCATTTTGCTAAACATTGAAATTTTGTTACACAGTTTTGCAATGCTGTTTTCAGATTTGATAGTAAAATTTAGTTCGTTTATATTTATGATATTCAAATAACATGATAGGCAATTAAAATGCAGTAACGTAAATACAATGTGTCACTCGCCGCAGGTAATGTTTTAAATCGATTTCAAATGATCTCGGGAGTCGAGTCATAACTTACAAAGAGTTAATCTGTGCCAATTTTAAAATGGATCGGCTTTGAAATTGAAGGGCCGAGGTTCTAGTTATTGCCCTTAAGTACAATGTGAAGTAAATAAACGTGTACAAAGGCGGCGTACGTGTAATTTGGCCGGCGAAACCTCATTTAACCGCCGCTGCTAATGCACGCGCATCCTTTGTCTTAAATAAAAGCAAAACATTATCCTCTTTTGGGCTCGCAGTTGCGTAAAAATTAAAAACGACGCAAAAATATTGAACGGCAGAGTGATGGACCACACCCTCGCTGAAATGATCGACCACAATAATTACGCTGTCAGATTCTGTGCTCAAACGTTAACCGCGCCGTTTGCGCACATCACTATAATCAGTGACAAGAGTTTGTTTCTGAAGTGATGTCATATTATTGTAATGTATACGTTGACATACCTAATGAATCAAAAGCTAGGAGCTGCACGTACTCCTAAAGTTTTATCTTAGTCTAATTGAATTGAAAAAGATACTTACAATTTTTTTAGATTTTATAGCGTCGCTTTTATGTGAGATTCCGTATTTGTGGAAATGGATGTCCACGAAGTTGGTCTTGGGCAGCCACACCGGCATGCCGGACCCGTAGTCCCCGGGTTCTGTCAGTGTCCTTCGCCTCTGCTCGAAGTTGTCTTTATTCAGCGCCATTTTATTCTCGATCTTGATTCTAACTTTATCATAGTGATCGCTCGATTTCAAATGTTCTTTGGTTGTCTGCGTGCCGCTTCTTAGGCCTTGATGCCGCCTTTTGTGGTCTTTCAATACAGCATCTGCTCTCACTCCCGTGTCTTTGGTTGCTCTTGACATATTTTCGTGTAGTCTGTGTCTCTTTTCTATGGCAGCAGCATCAGCTGGTCTCAGACACATTGCTATGATCACCACTACCGATGCAGCTACCAATAGCTTCTTTGGAAAACCTGCAACAATATAACGTATCGTCAATAAGACTGTCTGGAGTAGATTGACTGATATGAGATTGACTTGAGTCAGAACGATAAGTATCTATCTTTATCAGCAAACAATAATTACTCATTATCTGTAGAATGCTTCCTATACTATTTATGATTAAAGAGACATTACGATATGATAAGATTGAGCTGGATGATCTAATTTATAAGCCTTTGAGGATGAATATACATTCGCAACTTATGATTTAATTCTGTATCACTACATAACATTGTTATCATAATATTTGCGCTATACCTACCTAGCGATTGCGTGAAAGTTGTAAATACTTGTGTAATATTAATTAGCATTTCAAATACAGACTCTCAGAGAAAACTATTCATTAACGTTGGAGTCTCAACCTAGTCTAAATTAGTTAGGTCAAACTAGATCTCTGTACTTAAGCTTATGAGTAATATAATTTTGATTGCATAATAATTGCACGCTATGGGGGTATCGTTGATCATATTTAATACTTCATCGACTATTAGCGATAAGTTATGCGCGCGTCGGAGGCTCACAAATCTTGTGTTATTATATTGGAATAATGTAAATCTCGTTACGAGTCGTGTTGGCCACTCAAAAACGTGCATTCCTATTAAGCGGGCGGGAGCACCGAGGAGTCACATAAAAAATAATAAGCTCCGTGATTATCGTAAACGCGGCGCTACGAAGTCGCATGCGCATGAGTCTTGTTCTTGTCGATCTCGATCTCGAGCGCTTTCTCGGGCCCATTAGCTGTGGGACGCCGCACGTGAGTTTTTAATCAATATCGGTTTAACACACGACAAGTTTCGGCACAAGGATAACTCTAACCGCATACATTATGACTTACAATCTGGAGACTGAAAGCTTGCTTGTCTTTATAAGATTTATTGACAGGACCTTGCATGCACATTAGCATTGTTAAATACCTACGAGATTCTGATAAAGCTTTTAAATATGATTAAGGAATATTTTGAAGTATTTTCATCATCATTTTCGGTCCTGAGAGAATTAGAAATCAGACTTGAGACTGCTGCCACAATTTACTGTTTGACGCAATGTTGTATTTATTGTCAAAGGTAAAATTAATATTTATGTCACCACCAGTCAACGTTCTGTCGTCACTTCGGCGTAAAAAGCCTCACGAAGACGTCATTATGCTTATTTTCTACAAGATGAAGGCAACTATGCATTATGGGTGGCTGGAGTGATTTAATGATAGGTACCAAGTAAATAGTTTCCACAATTTATTGGCCAGTTCAGGTTAAGTTTGCGATTGTGACGTAGCGCGTGACGCTGAAGCGCCGAGCGTAAAAATCAGACGTCCCATTCGATTCAACGTTTGACTGTTATTGAAGGTTTTGATGTTTTGCGCCGCCGTCATAAAACATATTTTATGTGCCAACGGAGACTCGCAATTCTGTCGAGCGACGTTTTCAAACTTTAAAAGGAGGAGAAACAGCACCAACTTTGCAACGGCCTTTGTCCGCGTCAAGTGCTAAAATGTAGAAAGTTACCCTTTCAAGACATATTTGCAATTTTTATGTGCCAATAGGCGCAATAGGGGGGTATAAACCTTTAATAAGTGTCCTATGTTTGTTAAACCACTCCTAATATTAAAATTTAGTTAAACTTCCTCACTTGCATTTATTATACATGAAAATAGATACTTGATACGGGAAAATACTCGTAAGTGACTACTTGAAGCTACAGAGAAGGAACTTGACATTTGTCCTTTTTTGTAATAATTCAAGTATAAACTTCGATGAAGTATTTGTAGAGTTAGATAAGTGCTATCATTGAACTTATAGAGAAAATTCAGCAATGTATGTTACGTCAGACGAGGATAAACCGAGGTAAATGGTCAGTGAATCATTAGGTCAATACGAGGCGTTGACAATATAACGTATGCTAATGAATGCGTTGCCGTGGAAGCAGATAAAAATATGTGCCGCGAAAATGTTTTCCCACTGCGCCGCGGTCAAGGTTTTTGTGCGCGCTTTTTTAGGCTGTGTCGGTTATAAGCGTTTGTAGATTAAACATCAACGCATCGAGATCAAACAATGCTAACGCGTGTAATTGTTACCGCGAAAAACGACGTGCATGAAGTGATTTACCGTCATGGGGTTTTCCCAAAGGTTCAGCGCATAATGGAAAGTTTACCTAAGTAATTTTAACACAATTTATTTCAGAATAAATATTCTCACATACTAAATTCCATGAAACCAAAAATTTACAATTGTATCGTTAGCATATCGTAGATAAAAATACAATATTTTTTGCGCGCTTCATCGAGCAATCAAACCAAATAAACATGGTGATTGTTATGCAGATAGACGTTATAAAATGTATAGAGGATGAATTAAACAATTAACTCCGAAAAAGGGTAGCAGACGATTGCATGCCTCGAAAAAACTAAAGTTGGTGAGTATCGCATGACATCCAGTGAGGTTCAGCGAAGTATGCTTTTGATCGATCGCCGACGGCCGAATGTTTTTCATTCCCACACGATTTGCTGCCTAGGCGATACCGGCTTTCTCGATTGTCCGCTTCCAAAAATGCAGGGACATCGATTTGCGGAATAACAATGAGTGATGCCCGACTTTATGTGTAACTCGCTTACGGAGAAAGGGAAGCTCTTAAACCCGATGCTATCAAGATTTCTCTGTTTATGGGTGTCGCGTTATGCATTGCAATGAGATGATCTTATATTTTCATGAGATCTAACGGTTATGTACAACATAATATTTTACGATTTCAATTTAATTGATATTATTAACAATAATTTTCTAAAAGTAATCTTGAAACGTTATTGGCATTATAAAAATAATGTTTGCTAATTACAAAACGATTAACATAAATATTATTCGTAACTCGCTTACTTGTATCTTCTTTCTTAAAAAACTTTGGTTTGTTATAAAACAAATTAAGCTTTCTTTGCTTATAAAATGTACAAATACCCACCGGTCGTCAACTGTCTAATGTCAGCGCGTATCCCGCACGAGCAAAAGCGGTCTCTCATTTGTCTACGAAACAGCAGAAACATAAACAAACATCACACACCGGTTAAAAAGACATCCATGAACAACGCATTGATGTGGGTCCTGGCAAGTCCATGTTCATCCGACCGTTAGTGGAGTCACAGAAAGGGTCACTCGCGGCAAGTCGTAACGCACCGAGCACTTTTTAATTGTTCGTTTAGAAAAAGATCGGTACCACTGTTTACGTTCGCACTCGTTCGATTGTCACCGGTGCGGCGCGCGTGCGAGGCCGGCGCGCGGGCAGCCTCCACTCGTTGAATGGGCACCGAAATGCGGCACGGTACATGAAATAGCCGGTCAAACACTATGCGAAAACCCTTACCGCCCGCCAGAAAGCGAACTCCGGCCCTCGCGGAGACTTCCGTCATTTATTATTTTTCTTTTGCCTAAAATACCTACCTACTTGGTTGAAGATTTAACAATTTTCTGATTAATTTAGGAACTTAATTTTGTTTTTGTTTAATAGTGGCTTTGCTCGCAACTTATTATTTGAACTGTCATGCCTTGCCAGCATTATTTTTTCACTAAGAGTCATGCCCTGCCAGCATTTTTTTTCTTCACTAAGATTAGATAGAGCGACATAAAATCCCAAATTAATTAATCGGCCCTCTCTAAAAAAACATTTAAAAGTTGAAATGTATTGTCATTTCCATATTTATTTCTATACATGTTAATTAATATCTTACAATTACACGTCATTGAATTATGTCATAGGCAAAATGCGAAGCCATGAAACAACCAATAGATACCTATAGGTAAGTAGCCATGGGTAATTGAACAATTATTTCAAACTGTTTACATATTACAAAGGAATGTACCTACCTACCTATGTTATTTGCATCATTGGTCAATTTTATTTGTAGAAATTTAGGGAAATTAATCGACAGTATGCGTAATAATTACTTTGTTGAAGTCATGCATATAATATTTTCAGCGGGTGAATGATTCAAGTAATTTATGGATATACTGAAAATGATGTCATTGCTAAAGTTGGGAGTTTAGACATTCACTAACGTAACATTTTCCAATGTCGCCTCCACACCTCGCCCTGTCCGCATCTTGTGCAAGTGTACATTTATTCGGTTAGACCTCGCGGTGATTCATCGATGAGTCTATCCGAAGTTTTATCGGCCGTATCGCGACGCGGTCGACCACGTGTAGACCGCGCCGAATTCAATAAAATCAAGTGCCCACAAGTTCGTACAAGTTAAATAAACTTTCTTTCGCATTTTCATTGGTCCTGAAGGCTCAGTACTGTGAAAAACTCAAATAAATACTGAAAACTGTAGGTTCAACTACACAAATGAATGTGTTAAAATTAGAACTTTGAAAACATTCGGTTTGTTGTGCAATAAAATAACATAATTAGGTAATAAGAAAACTTAATTAAAATTTAAACCGTTGTTACGAAATAAGTTGGTGTAAAAAACATATATTTACTTTTTGAGGGGTTAAAGCTTGATCGCTAAATTCATTACTTTTTATGTCTACACTAGGTTCAATTCCCCAGAAAACTGTTTTTCCACTGATGAACTGGTAATTCTTTAGAATTATTGAATCGGAACGTAAACATTTAAGAAATAGGTCATATTGCAGAATAATAACATACTTACACTTTTGTTTTACAGTACTGACTAATATCTATCGATTATCTTTAAATGATATGTACAGTCGGTTACTCCTGAAGCGTAACAGCAGTTGGAAACTGACCTTTATTGCATTGGCGGAAAGTGATAAGAATGACCTGTCTTTCTTACTACGTTTTAAATATTATTTTCACTTTCTTCATTCATTCATTCATCATAACACAATTTTATCTACTATAATTAATGTTATGTCTCATGTCATTTTCCGCATTTGTTATGTAAATACATTTATGTCATTGATAGTAACTTGTTGATTGGTATTGACACCTTTATAATTATTTACTCGAATGTATTAGGATTGTTAAACATTATGTTAAGTTATTCGTGATTCATGGCAAACTTTCAATTTGGTTCCTACGACTAAAGTTTTGTAATACGAACATACCATAAAAAGCATAAGTTGATTGTTAAACACATATAATTAAAAGTTCATTCAGTTTGTTTATATCTCTTACGATATTTCCTTACTAAACTAGAACTATGCGAATTAATTTATGTAAACACAAAAGTATCGCCTAAGTAGGTAAGTAGGTACTTTCAATTTCTCTAGAGAGTTCGTCCAACTTTGAGCACGACGATCAAATACTCGTAGTGTGTCGCGAAAAAATCGAACAAGTGAACTTGAGGGCGAAGTCAAAGAGATACACGACTGGGATGCGCGGGCTGGACGCGACACACGCTGCGTCTGCGCAGGGGGCTACTACGGGCCAGAACTTCTGAAGCTTTTTGGACTGTTACGTATAACGCATCGGAAATATCTGTGCACCTAGCCTAATCACGTCTTGTGCATTTGAGAGGGAGTGGGTTAGCGCGAAGGGAAGCGCATTTCCGCACCTCCCTGGAATGCGCTTCCACTCCCTAAGCGAGGTGCACAGATATTACCGACGGGTGGTAATTCGAATATACCATTTAAAGTCAACCGGATCGGTTACTTAAAGGCTGTTCTTGAACTAGAACTAAGTTCGTAAGTTTGACGACCTGTATAGCGTAGTGGCACGACCGCCGGTAGACACTACAAAGTTCGCGAGGTGGTTCGGGTGTTTATATAACAATTGTATTATTTTTGTTAACAGCTCAAAATCCACGATAAATAAACTAATTTGATCGCCTTGACATATTCAGCGATTGAAAATTTTAAGTTTTTTTCTATGCAATACGTTCTGTTAGTAGGCCCCCAGCCCCCGAGACGTCACCTCGAATATCACACGCAACTCCGTCCACTGAAACGCTTGAGTAGGAACGGGTTTAGTACGAGATTTATCTCGGATGTGTTTTACTAACATTTGGACTAGCAACTTGAGTATTTACACTGAGACGTTTTTTGTGCCGGCTAACAAGCCATGCCATTGTGTTCGGATGTTTATTGATACTGTCAATAGAGGATTATTATGTCCATGATTAATACTTCCCGAATATAGGTGCTTTGTTTTGTCCTTGTTATTATGATTTGAGAATAGCTATTCAAAGTGTTTATAGTTTGCATTTTTAGTTCTTGGTCTAGTTCCCAGGGTAATAACCTAAAGCATTTAAGTGCGTAGTGTTCGCTAATTAAGCCTGTTTATTGGAGATTACTCGTTTTTTCTTTAATTGATATAAATGAGTATCGATATAAATTATTGATCTATGAAAGTCAAAAATAAAAGAAATAAAAAAATAAATAAAGAAAATATGAAAGAACATCTAACAAACAGGTAACAAGTAAAGTTCACATGCTTTTTACCTCAGAAAGTAGATTGATAATTATATTGAAAATTAATATTTTCGGGCCGCACTTATGTTATATACTTATTACACAAATTGCAAGAGATTTTTTCAAGAATTTAATTAAGAACTTTTGAGAATGTTAAAATGTTGGCCCTAATTAATCATAATCGCTAGTGGAAGACTTTGATAGGTCCAGTTAAAAAGATACGCCAAAATGAAGCCATACTGAACAATAAAGTATTACAATCATAATAGTTCGAGACTATCAGCTAACAGTGTTGTTGTAGTATACTCCTGTCACGCGAGACGCGTTTTTCATACTAGCGAATGGTAATTACTAGACTTCGCAGCATGAGCAATTATTTTCTTTTGCTTAAGGAGATTCCCATTGTAAATAGACTCGTGACATAATAGCATAGCTTTCATCAGATTGTTTTTGCATGAAAGTGTTTTTCTAATTGTCATAACGAGAGGCTTTTCCATGGGATGTCTCATGGTGAGTCACGGATTTTCCCGAATTTTCCTGAGTGGCGTGGGCGGTGAAAAACGAAAGCCTACAAAAAGCGGTGTCAGATCGCTTATGAGTTCACTATTACTCACGCTGTAGAAAGTAAACGTAGATCCGCGAAACCTGACACGATTCGTCATGGAGTTCAGCGGGTTAACGATTGGCGATTGTTTTCTGAAGGTGCGAGATCCTGTAGCGGTCCAGTTATGATAGCTAGCAAAAACATAACATCCTATCACATTTTTTTTTCTAAATTGGTAAGTTTAAAAAATACTTAATTTTTTTAAAATTTGATCGCTGAATTGTAGGCTTCTGATTGATCCGTTCACCATAGCGACACCAGTAAGCGTGGCTCTGACTACCCCGTTTAGGATATAGTCATGAGCGTATGTTATGTTTACCTTAGTACAATTCTAATCCTAAGAAGTGAATGGTGTTAAAATTCCTTCGCACAGATAATTTGAGTGGCTAATTTAAGTTTACCGTAAAGAGGCTGCTTCCGCTACACGAGCGGCCGCCAATCGGCTGAATGGCATTGTTCTTGAGCCGCAATATAAATCACGCGTGAGTCGCGAGTGAGGCTTTTACTCACTTCACACACCCTAACCCCTTTAGCATTAGCTGCGTAACCTAAAGAGCTTACAATTCGTAACTTGCATTTGTTATTGCCTTGTAGCAGACATAGTTAACACTGGTTTTTCTTGCTCTAAAAATTTCTTTTACAGAATTTTTTTTTGATTTTTTCATTGCTAGCTAGGCCGTGAAGTAATAGCATTCTAAAATATTTTTTTAATTAAAACACAATTCGTCACTTAAATAACCAGTAAGTTTTTTGGTAGTATTTAGGGGGCTAACGCATTATTTACAGTATCTGATCCAATAATTTGGAATTATTAAGCTAGGATTAATTATTTAATTTATGGCCTATGTTCAGCAGTGGACGTCATGCGGCTGTTGACGATGATGATGATCGCCTTAGATTTACTTTTATCCAAAGAAAACTTTTAAAGAGAAATAATCTATTATTTTGTTGTTGTATTATTCTAAAACTAGGGTTACTGACCTAGTTACACCTAGTTGTGATTTATCTCTAGAGAATGCACGTCATTTCAATTCTTGTCATGATTAAATTAAACTTATCATTGTTGTCAGTGTTCCTATCGGTCAATTCGGCTCTAAAATTAGATAAGTGATGACGAAACCTATTATGTAAACAAAAATAATTTTGGTCCATAATTTTTCAAGAAGTATTTAAATTTTAAAGTATTTCTGTTCTCGAAACTTTTTATTTTACATTTTTTTTAACTAGTAAAAATTACAATAATCGTACTTACGGTTTATCCTAAAAGATTCAAATCCTTGTTTATTTGAGGAACATTCGTCCATACAGGTACAGGTGCACGTGTCCATCATGTTTATTTGTTTTAATTATCACAGAGTAAATAAATCTTTGGTATAAAAGTCGTCGCACAAATTCACTAAAAAGTTTTTAGCACTGGCACATCACTGTTAATATTTAAAAAATATTTAAAACAGTTGAAGTAAACCGAATGAGGAATTGTTAATAAACTGTAGTCGCGGAGTCGGATTAAAAAAAAAATGTAACGGTGTGGCGACTACAGTCGATCGGTAGTTACGATCTCAGGCCGGCTCGTTCGGTTCGCCGCTTTTATGCGATGCGGCGCTCCCGTGATAAAGGGTGCAAAAAACTGATTGTTTGCATTAGAGGGCCCGCCATGACGTCACGGATGCGACGTCGCGCGCGCTAGTACGTAAACGGGCACATGCTCTTACGCAATACGCTGTCCAAACAAATACATGTGTTCCAGTACCGGATCCTGAAGGTGTGTGAAAATGATTTCTGGGCGCGCTCGCCCTGGTGGCATCGCATCATACGTCGTTCGATCTTAACTAATATACTAGCAGCGTATTACACCCGGTTTAGATAACAGATACATCTAATATGAGAACCAGTAGATTTAACAATGCGTTTAGCAAAACTTAATTTCATAGGTCTTATTGTAAAAGTGTATTTTCTGTAAGAAAGAAAACATACTTTTTAAAATTTTGTTTATAAATTTTCAGTCATAATTAAAAGAATCCAAAAATGTTGTCTGCGTATACTAACATTTAAAAGATACTATATCGTCAATTCATGAATAAATAAAAATACGGATACAATGGATGATATGCGCTCACGACATTATGGATAAGTCAAGAGACATGCTGCCGGTAGCCGTCATGGAACATTTTAGAAGCCCACGGGTGCATCACCCGGCGAATTCAAACTCAACGTAAAACTTATTATGTTTATTAAGCAAAGTGGAGCATATCCGCACTAATTGGAATTTTAGAAGCATTAAGTATATAATGTTCACCATGTTTTGAAAAAGAATTAAAAAAATTGTTAATAACCAAGTGCTTTTATAGTTTAAGTGAATATTTTGATTATAAATCTTAGAGAGAATTTTCTGTCGACAATAAATGTTTAATTTTAATTGCAATTTATATTATAGAGTAATACATATAAAATTAATTGTAAAATAGTATATATATATATATAAGTTGCACCTCTGCATTGTTGCTGTGCCCTCACGGGGCGTCACATGTACTTTTAAGTGCTACTACCACCTAAGTACCATATCAACATTGTGACATGCAATAAAGAAATTTGAATTTGAATTTGAATTTGAATGATATCTATTTCAGATGACAAGCGCTGAAAAAACACAAATTAAAACCCTTGAACTGTTTGACAAGATGTATGCTTTCAAATCACTCATAAACTTATAGATAATAATAAATAAAATTTCGATTAATGCTATGTTGTTGAAATCACAACAATAAGGCTATCTAATTCTGGAAAACTCACCTCAAGATTGTGGTTCACTCTATGCTGGTAAGTAGCAGACAGAGTGTTCGCGATATTCTCTGAGCCTTCAGATTTTGTCGTTCAATCTGCAAAAAAAGTTTCAGTATTAAATACTTGAAATTCCTATGATTTTCTTCTTCTTCATTTGAATACCATTTCAAATGATGGCTGTAGGTGGGGACAACGTCAAGTCTCGATATTTCACTTTTTCATATGCAAAGCACTGTACCTAAGTTTGGAAAATTGTAGAAATCATTTCTAACCCAAGAACATAAAATAAAAAGAATTAGTAATTCGCGCAGTTTTTGAGTCGCACTAATATCGCTAATGCTGTGCTACGTTTTTTTAGACGTAGCAATTCGGTAGCACGTAGCACTACGTGAAGGCAGGTAAGTAAGTAGTTATATTTTTCCTCGACTGACTGACAGAGCGACGTTATCCGGGGCCAACTGCTTGAAGTGCCATCCGGAGCACGGAAATACCTGAAAAATACATCCCTAAATGCCGGTTAGGGTGGGCCTAAATCCCAACACGGCGTGCATTGCTTTACAACGGCGACCGTTTACAACTACTCTGTCACAGCTGGACGACGGGCAGCTTCACCACTACTGAAGCTATTAGTCGTTTAATATAAGTTAGTTTGTCGTTTATTATAAGTTAGTTTGTCGTTTAATATAAGTTAGTTAAAAAGTTGATTTGTGCACTGTCAATTTGGATTGAATAGTCATTCGATCAAGATTTTAAAACACTACTTTTTCCTGAAAAGCGGACTGTTGGTGTACACGGTGCCTGGATGAACAGAACACCCCGAAGCCCACATTTCAACAATCATATTTAAAGTCAAAGTGATTGGTGGCGAGACCAATGTCATACCGGTATTGTTTGAGATTTTTGAAGACGTTTTTAAGTTCACTTCAGGAACTAGAACTGAACTCAAAGGGTTCAATCTAAAATTATTTAACTACTATGCGATGCCTATTATTAAAATTAGAAGATCATGATAAACTGGGCGCAAATAAACTTGAACAATTGGGTCACTACCATGTGGTGGTTGTGGCCTAACTTTATAATTAGTTTTGCCTCTCCCAAAGCGTTTAACCTTGCGAGTCCTGCTCTATTTAGGTCTTCAATATTATTTTCTTGCTCCATGAGGTAGTTCCGATTGAAATAATGTAAAAAGTATAACCCTAGGTTTTTTTTTTAAATCTGTCCGATTCCTTAAAGAGATTTACAACCAAACTCAATAAATATCTAAATAAGTAATTGGATAAATGTGGCTATTTTGAAAAAAAACAAGTGTTGACTGTTGCTTTTAAAAGCATCTCGTAATTTTTAGGAAACGTACTAGCGTGTCAAATAAAACGGGCAGACAGAAAAACCTTATTTTCTCGGAAAAATCGGTATGAAACATCTGTCGGCGCGATTGTGCCGTCTGCCTAGATTTGTGAATGTACGGTGGCCGGCACATCACGCTACCCATTTCCGGTCAGTCCTCCTTGCTCTATCGCGAACAAATGTCATTTGGCAAGAGTGAGAGAAAAAACGGAAACGGAAATGACCTGATGTGCTGTTGACTGTACCTTAAAATTGTAAAAGTAAAAGCTAGCTCTGTAAAAACATCTCTAACCAAGGTTAACTTCCCCAAATTTGGCCACTAAACTAAACACGAGTGATTATACGATATCTTAACAAATCAAAACTACAACTCCCGGTTTCGTACTCAGGATCAGTATATTAAAAATGAATCTTAAAAAAGGCTATGCGTCTTAAAAAGATTAAAATTCAAAATGATTCTTTAAATTTGTTAATCACCGATAATTACAAGATCTTTAAATAGTTAACATATGGATATTAATTACACATAAAAAAACCATTAAATAGTATGAGTCACTCATAGGCACCGCAGGAGGCGTTAAAGTTAACACCTGTGTAATTTGTTGGGACTAATTCTTTATAGACCAATTAGTGGATACAGGATGGCGCCTTCATCTTAATCTATTTATTAGTTTATAAATAATAATCCATTAGGTATTGATACTGAACTAAAATAAACAACTCTCAAGTAAGATTGTTATGAAATAATCTTTGATTGTTGCTTTTTAAAACTTACTTCGAGTAAGTGGTGGAATGTTAAGAAAGGACTTATCATCTTTATTACGAGTAAAGGTACTAACAAACAGATATTTACTTCAGGAAATTGAAGTACCTAAGTAGACAACTAGATGAACAATTAATTAAGTATATGGCAGTTTCGAGCGAAAGCTCTCTCTAATTTAGTCAAAATTTAAAATAGTTTTTTTACTTATTCTTGAATGTTAAAAACAACACGAAAATTCTTTCGTTCTAAATAACATGGCTTTAATATACCTGCTAGCGTTATTTTATTTAACCCGCGCGTCTAATAAGATAATGTTTTCATAGATCTAAGAAGATTTAAAAGAAACATTCGGCGCTTAAAAGCGTTCAGCTGTTTATTGGTTCTCGAGGCTTCCTCATTGCTACCATACGCGGAAGCTTGCTTCTCATCAAGTTCAGCTGGTTCCAATCTATCAATTAGTCAATTCGATTCAAACGGCAAGGTTCGGGAACCATCGCGGATCCAATGGGGTGTTCCTGCGCTCAGCATCCCGCCTATCCCTCCGCCTCTTGCCCTCAATCCCGAAATGCTTCCATTCGATTGGCCGGCGCGCTGATCCCTTCGCCTATAACGGGCATATTTTAAAGTTAAATAGAGCGCGTTGAATGTTTGCAAGTACACGTGCTAGTACTGGTCGGGTTACATGGTTTTATTTCAGTTTCTGTTGTAGCTAAGCGAAGAATCAGGTTTTCATTGAAATTACTGGGAGGAGTGAACTCTTAAAACACCTGCATTTGTTCAATCCAGCAACCATTATGCTGGTTGCAAATTCGATGTAAAAAAATGCAGTAAGGTGTGACATCCATCTGCTTGGTGCATTTTAAAACTGCACACTTATACAGTGTAGAACTAAGGATCAAATAAAAAAAACACCAGACCATTATAATATGGCCGGCCTCTCATGCTGCATTTGTCTCCCAATGTTCATAATTAAGAAGTTTTCTGCCGCCAGGGCTAAAATGTGAAATAAATTAGTTTTTCTTATTAACATTTTCCTCTGGTGTCAACATGGTCTAAAACTACGTATTCCCTAAGGAACAAAATACGAGAGCATTGATATCGCTCAAATATTCGTGCAGGGCCCTAACCATGAGCTCTTATAGCAAGATTATTTCAATGTTACTTTGCTTTTTCGTACCATGACGTCTTCAAAACAATACTTATTAAGTCCTGCTATCCTTGAGCAATATTGCTGTCAGAGCCCATACAAAATTGAGAAATTGGTACCATGAAGTGCTTTTTGACAATCAGCAATATTGTTTTAAGGCATCACGTGATCTGTTGCCATGACAATTAAAATTTTGTTATTACGTGAAATTTGGCAACAGCGCGTTCACACGGGTTAATTTTAATCATTAATTTACATAACAAATTCTATCGTTAGAAAAGTATTCTCTTTAACTAAAGGTAGGTTATTATTAGGTAAAAAAGTTAAATAAAAGATTATTCATAATGTTATTTAACTAAGTTAACTAAGTAGACAATATTGTATCATAAATTTATCTTGAATACATTTCGACGATGAGGTGCGAGTCTTCTTCACCCTACTAAATGTTCCCATAAAACCGATTTATTCATTTCAACTAAGCAAGAATACCTATTAAAACTAAATGCTTTTAAGCATTCCCCAAAAAAATATAGAAACATAATAGAATAAATTAGGTCATTAAATAACAAACTAAAGTTTGCGTTATATTCGAATACAAATAATACATTCTGAAAAATAATCCCTAGTGTGATACACAATCGCTTACAAGTAAGGTTGCGTTACTTTTGCAGCAAGCTTAATTCAATATTACTTTTATTGACATCAAATGACATCCAACAAAGTAATCTTGCGAAGTGTGGGGAAAAAACGAATGATGATTCTGGTTGTTCACTCTTAAATATGTACTTATCATGCCAAGCCGTTACTGAGACTAAAATCAATTAAAAAACCAAATGCCATGAAAACTAAGCTACGTCTGTCAGTCAAATTGAGATTCATTTACCAAAGCTAAGCTGTTTTGTATTTGTATATTTTTCACTTCAGATACCTACATAAATAATAAATACTACTCTTAGGTATACCATAAGGGGATAAATTTTATCTCTATTTTAAGTTGCTACCAAACGTGTTTTGTTTCATCAGCCTTCCTGAAAGTACTTTTCAGTTCATTGAAGTGCACCTGGGGCCGCTGGATCCGGAAGCAGAGTCGCTTTCCTAGGGCCGTGTACTGTAGGACCCAGCAGGAAAGCCGAAGTAGAGATGATCTCGTGGTCCCAACGAGCGTTGAGGTACCCTCGAAAGGGTTTTCCCCTAGTTCTATTTGTTGAAAAGAGAATTGAAATGATTGTCCACAATGGTTTTATGTTATTTGTATCATGCCTATTCAGGAGAAAGAAAACGAACGTTGATCACAAAAAATGGAAACATGGACATAAATATCTCAAACTTTAAAAAAATTAAGCGAGTGTAAAATGCAATGCTATCTCAAAAATAGAGCGACTGAAGTAATCTGATGCAGATCTGAGGCATTCGCAGCAGTACTGGGTGACTTAAGTTTATTAAACAAAAACGGTAATAAATCATTTCCAAAAATGTATTTGTTTTAACTCATTATTTGCAGCACTTGAAAGGTAATTTTATTATTATACACTTACAATCGGTTTGGTGTGATGGTTTACAAGTGGACTATTACACCAGTGTGCAGTGGTCGCGGGTTCGATCCCCGTATGTCTGTTGGTACTGGTCTGGGTGTTTCATATCTCTTTATATAAAAATGGATTGCTGTTCGAAAGTCTCGCTAAAACTCGTGTCGGCCGGACCGATTCGGCTAATTTTGGTTTTGGAATAGTTGTATTGGTCCAGGGAAGGTTTAAAGGGTGAGTAAACATGAGAAATGATAGGAATGTAGTGCAGAGCTATAATTTGGTTTTCTCTTAGCAAATGTTCCTACCCGTCACGTGACACTTTACGTTTGACAGCAGCACGTAGTCGGTCGGGACAGCTAGTGTTTAATAAGTAGATATGTAGGTATTCACAAAAAGAAAAGAAATTAAACATGCGTCTAGTATCCATCTATTCATTTGTTTTTACGTGAAAGAGCAACACACATCTATCCATCCACACATACAAACTTTCGCATTTAAAATATCAGTATGATACTTCAATCACGATATTTCAGTATCATGACGTGCTATACGACGGGGCACTTTGTACCTATATCAAGCTCTGTATTCATTATGTATTTAAGTAGGTAGGCATGTGTCCGAAACCAACAGTACAAGTTTTATCTTTTGAAAACAGAAGGATAGTGTTAAAATTACCCAATGTTAATTTTGTGTAAATGATTTTAGTCTTTCCCTAATTCGTCAAAAATATGAAATAATTAGGTGCCGCTTACTGCCCACTAGCGCAACCAATCGTTTTTTATTAATAGAGGTTTATTTCAGATATTTTGATAAAAACTGTTCAATATAGATAAATTTATTCTGTCAACATCTTTATGTACAGATAATATCTTATTTTAGGATCATAATTGAACAGTGTTTGTTTAAATATCTTAAAAAAAACACAATTTATGAAAACTATTGGTGGCGCTAGTGGGCAGAAAGAGGCCCCCATTCAACTGCTCAGTGATAGTTAGTCAGTTATCTATATTCGAATAAGTTTATTATAAAACTGCTTAAAGTTTACCTATTTCACAAAGAAAAATATATATTCTGGCAGCAACATTTTACTTTTTAACCCTTTTTCCATAGCTAACTATGACACGAAAACATGTCAATGTCATGTCATGTCATGTCATGACAACCAGCGTGGTGAAATGAAACAGGAAAACTAGTTATTATTTATATTTATGATTGTAAAATTAATGATTATTCATCATCGTAAGCAATAACGGCATGATCCTTAATCTCCGCCCAGAAACTAAAGGTTGATAAATCTAGCAGCAGGAAGACAAAGTTTTGATAAGTTTGTGAAGACATGGATTTGGATTCAATAAGTCATAGGATTTCTGAATAGATGTTTTATCTTGGATTTCAGAATTGCTAAATGTTGTGCACTTTAACACAAGCATATCAGTCCAGACAATCCTTGTCGGTAGGTAGCAATGATCTGTGAACAATAAACGTTAACGGTTTGAATGTCTTACATGCATACATGCATATGTGAAACTGTGGAAAGTGAAATAAAGATTCGACTTATACTTTGTATTTTATTTTAAACTAGTTTCTAACATCTTTCACTGTGAAAGTTACACTACACTTAAAGCCGTCTTTTTTTCTCGGCTACATTTGCTGCGCGACATGGTGCAAAACATGAAGCTCAGCATGTTGATCAACGACGCGCAACTCCACTACCTACACGCCGCGCGTCATGTTTTAAACCACGCGCGCTGTTGTGCAACGTCGCCGGACATGTTGAGCGTCACGCGGTGCTCGTCAATGAATGCCTAGTGGATACGCGGCTTAATTATAGTCTGTATCTTTCATATTTCCAGCTGTTACTTGAAAACAAAATATTCAACATGCCTTAAGGTTTCAAAACCAAACATAATATGAACATTCACGTTAATGAACTCACAATAAAGTATCTTAAGCGATGACTTTCGTTCCACTAACAAGTTTATTTATTGTTGCTTTTTGAGCTTCTTTGTGTACCTACCGATAGTAGGTAGGTATAAAGATAACCGCCGAAGCAAAGGAAAAACGACACAAACCACATTTCCGCACTAAAATAAATCAGCCGCCTAAATCAATGAACAAATATTGGTCAAGCTATTTTATGGTCCTAAGAAAGAGTTCACTGTGGCTCGAGTGGCTTGATGATGTTCAGTTTTTATATAATTTGGAAAACAATGATGAAGAAGTTGCATTCACGGAACTTTATTCGTGTGTCAGAATTGACGTAAAAGTATTCCTGCATTAAGGCTGCTGGTTGTCAAAAAGCCACGCTCACATCAAAACCAAATTAAGATTGTTTTAGGCTTTGGACCCCTTGGATGAAAAATTGACCGAATGATGATCTTTGTAGACTAATTTCGACTGGCCTTTTTAGAAAATATTATCTTTAGTGTCAATGCCAGTATAAACAGTTTTTTTTGCAAGAATATTCATGCTAAGTATTATTTTCTCGAAATTTTACTCCAAGCATGCTTTAAGACAATTCGGACCGTAGACTTCGAAAGAGATGGTGCTATATAGTTCATATAGCGCTTTCCCTTTCTGGCTTTCTAAAAAATCATTCGTTCTTTCCCAACACTTCGCAGGACTAAAATGATTGACTTCATGGTACGGTTTTTGAGCATTCCTTCCGCAGTCCTGCAGCAGTCTTACTTTAAAACAAGATTGTTTTCTATAAGCTTATGGTTAGGGCCCAGAACAGTCAGTACAAAAAAGTTACGAAATAAGTAAGTATACTTAGTCATTTTAATCGTAAGCTTCACACCGTATTTCTTCATAATTAGCCTACCTATATTAATTCACTGCTGGACCTAGGTGTCCACTAATGAGGGGCTCCCCATGCTTATCTTGACGCATTCTTTGTTGTTGTGCTAGCAAGTTTTATAAATTAATAGGCAACACAATAATTTGTCGCTGGGACAGTTTCACTCTATATCAGCGCTTCACTTATTTCTAAATAGTAAAACGACAAACGACAGTTTTGTGCATAAAAGGTCGCGATGCAGAACACATATATCAAGGAACTCATTTCGCGGGAAATTGGTGGTTTAGTGAATGCAATTCAATTCAATTAAATTTTTTATTGCATACCAAGTGTTACATTATGGTGTATAATATCAGGAAAGTACTTACAACTTAGTTACCGCTAAGGTATTGCAATATTAGAGGACAGCAGTTTTATATTAAAGCTAAAACAAGTGTTAACAAAATAAAATTAAAGGCATAAGTAATAATAAATTTCACATGGAAAGCTATAGAGCAGAATTACTAATTATTGTTTATATTTAAAACAATAATATTTTATTCAGATTTTTATATAGATTTTATGCGAAGTTCAGAATCGTCTAGCGTCGCGCGTTCAAGTCTATAGCTTGACAACACCGGGCAGCCGCGGTAAGCCAACGCGCCGATATCGTGACGTGATCGCATTGTGACCGCATAATTGCGACGTAAAACGCACTCTCGTACTAACAAAAGGCACAATTACGTATGGAAGTTCACATCACACCGTAGCCTTTACCTTGTAACCCATTGTCCCACTTGTTACACTCTTCGATGACAAGTTCACTTGCCTTATTTTCTTGTTACAAAGATTATGTCAACGGTTTTATAAATGTTCCGTTGCTAGGGCAGACTTGATTGACATGTTCCATAGTTGTTCATCCTTACCGTTTATCAATAAGTTTGTTCTATTAAGTGTTATTGGTATTAGGGTTTGAGAATATTTAGGTTTATAATGATGAATATTAAATTGGTGGCAAAATAGGAAATTTTATTGATGAAAATGATGAAAGTGATTTGTACGTCAATTTCAATAAAACGTTTTTTTATAATTCTGTTTTATTACTTGTTGTTTAAAAAAATAAATCTCATGATAAATAAATTTAATACCTACTTACGTTCCTGATGAAGATCTAGGTTTCGAAAGAGACCTAGCGTTCAATCTGAATCTATGGCTGGCCTGAGGTTAAATAGTGAACGTTCTGAATATTATTTGTTACAAAAACAGGAGTTATAAGGGAATGATACAGCAAGCCAGAAGCCCGTGAACAATACAAGCATTCGTGTCGGTGTGAATGTCATCCACGGTGAAGTCATTAACGCACAAAAAGAGCCTTTCTCAGGGAAATCTGAATTGGTTCGGTTTGTATTAAATGAATTCAAAACGTGGGGTTATTCGAACATCCTGATAATGAGATTACAGAGAATTCATGGTTACGTTTGACCCGTGGAAACCCCATGCGACGCCGGCTCATTGTTTATGCAAATCCGCCATTCTATGGCCATGTTCAACGCGAACGGCAATCGGATATGAGAATGCCCGATTGCGTAGGATTGCGAGTACGTAACTATTGTATATAAGGTACTTTACATTTACCCATTTTTCATTTTGCCTCACCGACATTATAATTATAAATATAGAATAGGGGCAATTAGCTATAATCATTATGATTAAACTCATCTAAGTGGTAACAAACACACTAGCTTATGAAAATTTTTCAAGTTTTTCTTTCGTTAGTATTTTGACGCAAGCTTGCTTGCTTGTATAACTCTGGCTTCAAATTAATAGCTCTTAATAATATATCATTAGAACTAAATAAAAAAAAAACTTTAAAGCTGATTTTGACTTTTATAAAGACGATCAAGATTTTAAGGGAAAAACTGAAACATACCATATTGTCCAAAGGCGGAAACTCGCAAGATGAATTTTAGCTAGTATTTTTGTTTTACAAAGTTGAATTATGAGAATCTTCAAATGTATTGATAAAATAAAAAGGAAGGTACATTATAGCACGATATCTACCGCACTGAGTCACTGTTCCTCATGCTTTTTTGGTCTCCATGCAGATGAAGGTCTTTCATTTTCAAATTCCTTTCGACTGATGCCGAAATGCCGTCGTGTCATGACTAATATGACGTTAGAGATTTTCTGGGAACAGTCCCAGGTAATGTTAGAGGAAATGCCTTTTAATATAATTTACTAGTGTGATTTATATGAATAGATAGGTACACCATTGTTGATTATGTTGAGGTTTATTTGTGTCCAAATATAGCGAATTTAATGCGCGTAACAGCACCCCGAAAGCTCGCCTACATGCAAATACTTCCTTACAAACTACAGTATAGCTCGACACGTGTCCGGAAGCTTTTTCACTATAGTGAGAAATCACCATGTATATTTCTCCGCCTAGGGTCTCCTACCCACTAAAACCCAACAGTACTCGATTTCATTACTTCAGTGATGAAGGCAATGTGAAAGTAACACACAAGGAGACTACTGACTTCTCTCAAGCGGTTGGTCACTTCACCTCACAAAATGTTGAATCAAAGTCCCGCAACCACGAGCCACCCACAAAGCGACTTGGCTCCTCATCCAGCCGCAGGTCACTGGCTGCAGTGTGTTGGTGCACCATCGTCACTCCCGATCGAAAGAAAACACTCACGTCTGACCTCGTTTGGCTTCCAGATAGCGGTGAGGACCCATGGGTGACCTATTTAATATCTCTGGAGACTGCTTTGGCATTAGAAAAAAAAGCGGTCCAAGTAGAAATATCATATAGGGAACCAATGAGCAGTACTACTAATTTCAAATCACCGATACAAAACATTTTGTATAACACACGCAACGATACCAATGATTGCCAGACAGTTTTCTTTGTTACCTCATTGAGTCAACATCATCGGTGAAACAGCAACATGACAGTTAACAATATAATTTACGCATGGACAAAGCCTCATTTGAATATAAAAGTGGGTCCGATCGTGATGTAGGACAATTATTATAATCTTGTTCCTACGGAATCGTTCGAATCCTTCCACGAGAGTCGAAGTAACTCTTACACTACCGGAAAAACTGGAAAGTGTTTCCATAAAACGGTTTTTTTGCGCGATTGTGGTGATTTGAATACGGCTCAGTCCCACGCCTGTGGCCTCGGGAATCTTCAGCTTAATTAATTGACGCGTAATTAAGGCTACTATCACTGCAGCCGTTGGTTTTTTGTGACAATAATGCATCCACTTACTCAGTCTTTTGTTTTGTTTGAATGTATTGATTTAAAATGAAGAGTATTTATTGACTTTTTTTATTTTCTCTTACATACAACTAATCAATTGCTGTTCGGCAGTCTGGATGAAACTCGATAATTGCTGGACCGATTTGGCTAATTTCGGTCTTGAAATATTTGCGGAAGTTCAGAAGTGGTTGGAATGGTGAGTAAATATGAAAAACGCTAGGAATATAGTGAAAGCCACAATTAAGTTTTCCCTTACCAACCATTTCTACCACAAACACTGAAAGTTTAACAATAGAACAACGTCTGTCGGGACAGCTAGTTAACTTAATAGATTTCACTCCATCTGATGGAAAATGGTTGTGAGATCCAAATATGATATTATGTATGGTTAAATAAGAAAAAAGTTTTTACTGAACTCATCCTTCGTCATCCTTGAGGCTTGTATATAATATATTCTAATTGTAATAAAAATGCAGTTTCAAATACTCACAGAGAGACTTAGGGCTAGGGGATTCTAAAATCCCAAGGTACTTTTACCAGTAGCTAACCCAATTAACAGCATGACTGCCAAGTCATTCGCTTTAGCATTTATTTAATTGCTAAATACGTAAATGTTGTTATAACTGTCAGTGCAGTCTAGTTATGTAAGAGTAATTAAATCATTTAAATCATAAGTTGACCGCAAGATATCCGCAGCATGTGGCGTTTTGACGTCAAAACCACGATCTAGCGCTTCTTATGAAGTGATTAGTAAACGCATAAAGTGGCGTTAAAGAAACACCCCCTTATTCATAAAAACGAACGCAACGCTAACGCATTGTTTAAGCTATTGACGTGTTCTGTCACTTTCTCGCAAATGGCGGCAGCAACAAGAGTGACAGTGACAAAGCGATACAAAAGTTATCGTGTTCTATAAGAGCTGTTTAAGTTTTTATGAATAAGGGGGACATTCTTTAACAATATTGAACTTAGCTACAGTGAACTACGCTCTCGTTCTGATCGTAGGAGCTACCGATGTCTGACGTCTTTATGCTGCTTTTAATGTTATTTTAGGATTGAAGTTTCGAAGTATAAATAAATGTCGGGTAAAGTAGTAGTTACTTATTAGTTGACAAGCTAACGAATTATTAAAAAAAAAAACTAGAACCCTTCTTCACCATCAAATCTTCACGATAAAATTTACAAGAAACTCTTCCTTGTAAAATATAAATGGGTTCCGGCTGATAATTTTGTAGTTTTTAAACTTTGTCATTACTGAATTTTAACAGCTAACTTAACTGCTGGGCTCTTTTCTAATTTTAGCTTTTATAGGTAATCAGGTTTTTTTTTACTTATTCGTTTTTGTACCTAGTCGGGTTTTGTGTTTTATGAGTTTACTATATAGCGACCTCCTGCTACTTCGTCCGCGTGGACGTAGTAAGAAAGAAAAAAGTGTTATTATTTCATGAATTGTTGCCTATGTCCTATTTACGAAATACGCTACAATTTATACTATTGTTAGTTTCATTCCAATCCATTCAGTGAAAGAGCAACACGGCACATTCATACTTACAAACTTTCAAATTTATAATATTAGTAAGATTATGTCAATTTTGTCAACTAATCTTCTATGCAAATAAACCAGGTCTAGTATAAAAGTGTCCAGATATTCATTATAATATTCTATCATTCCATAGCCATTAAGAAAGAACTGCACCATTAAAAGATCTCATTTCACTGGCCACTCATAAAACGTGATGCCGCATCGGCGCAGAAGAGAAAAAACTGCTAATTCCGCACGACAGGCCACTAATGATCGCTCAGTTTTATGCCACACTCGCCCGGCCTGTATTTCCTGTTTCCCGCGTGTTACGCAAAACTACCACACGATTCAAATTCCATCTTCCTCACTCCCATCGCAATCGGTTCTTAGATATTCATTTGCTTTGTCTCCGTTATTATTACGTAATTTATGCATATGAACTGGTGCTGACAGTTTTCTTGTACTGTAATTAACGTTTTCTGCGCATATTAAGATGAGGCAGTCCATTTAAAGTGCTTTAAAAATCAAGTATGTTGTTGTTGTGGTTTTTTTTTATTTTAATGAATTCGTAACAGCTGATCAAGCGTTCGTTGTTTTGGCACGGAAGTTAGCGGTTAGAGTGGAAAATCATTTTCTGCATTATCATCAATTCAGATCGAGCCGCTACACGACGATGGGCGCACATTTTAATACATGAAGAGATACTTACACATTTTATTGTGAGAATTTAGACTAATTACGCTGCAGCACGCAGCGCTGCGCTTCGAGAATGCCTCACGACGTAGCGCGACGTTTTGGGACGCAGCGGTTGCAAAAGCAATCGTGATGCTACGATTTTACAATGCACCTAGCGACGACGTAGCGTCTCGTGGCGCCGCGCAGCGCAACGCGAAATCATTAGCCTTTTCGAGTGTCATCCCGTCGCGTCGCGTCTCGGTGTGAAGTTTGTGCTATCGTTTTCCTTAGATTTCCAGATTGGCGACTACTTGTACTTGCATCTATCCATATTGTGGAAATGCGCATGTGCGCGAATACTTTTTCGCCACAACGCAACGGCCACCAGCTCTTTGAGCCAGTGGGCTGACTACTGCCATTTTACCTTACTGAGTTTAGACAGTGACGTTAATTCCTCTGTGGATGTCATCATTTCTGATTCGATTCTGGTAAGAAAATTGTCAGATAAAAACACCGTAATTAATGAAGTCAAGTATTTAATTAATTTTGCGTTAATGATTAGTAATAAGTATCAAAGGATGTGACCTAATTGTTACACTCTTTCAAAGTAGTGCGGAAACGAAACTGCACATTTTTTTTGTTTTTACAGATCGAAGTACAAATAAATGAAAATCTTTCTTCATTAACTCTTCTTCTTCTTTTCCTTCTTAACTGGTCTTACCTATATAATAATAACTTTGGTTTGAAGCAATGTCATCGTCATTTAAAAATTCACACGCAGTTGTAATTCAGAAATTCAGAAGTCTTAAATAATTACTTCTCAGCTATCGGTACTTTTCCAAATCCTTAACTACCTTATGTCGATGCAGCAAGTAATTGACCAAGTGCTAGATTACTCTTGTTGTTTGACCTGTACAAAGGGTAAAAGACCTTTCAGTAAGACAAAAGACAAATCAAGATTGCTTACTTTGTAACGTGAATGAAAACGTGAGAGATTTTTTGTTTTTTCCAATGACCGGTTTAACGTGCCTTCGTTTGTTTCTGTGTCCAAAAACTAAACGTGCATCGATAGGAAGTTCCAAATGCAAATAATGAACTCGGGTTCACATTGTATTCGTCCCTGCCCACCTCGTTTGTGCCGTGAGAATACCTACACAGAAACTTAAAGAACATTATTGTTTTTAAATTTTGACAGAGGTAATCCCCTTAACATGATTGTGCTTATACCAGAAGCTGGAATGTCTAAATGCTCATTTTGTTGGGTTGAATATGATCTGAAGCGAAATAAAAAATTAGGAGGAACTTTGCAGGCTATTTCCATTTCAGTGTTAAATTATTAAGTGATTACATGTTATACAACTTCGTGCTTTGGTCTTTACTTTCATAGGCATTTTACGTAAATGTTTAATGGGCGTCCTGTTAGGAGTAACATAGCAGTTCAAAAATATTGTTTTATTGCTTTGGGTGAAGGTGATGCTTAGAATGACAGTCAGTGTCAACTTGTGTACAGTTGACCTATTATCTTCTGTTCACGTTTTCTGCTCTAGTTGTGCTTATAGAGTATGCAGCTTTCAGTATGCTGTACTGAGCAGTGGCTAAATCTTCAGTGGAACATTAAATGTTCAGTCGATTTGTGTTTTCTTAGAAATTATATAAAAACTTTCACTATGCAAATCATAAGTGCAGTGTTGATTAAAAAACAATAAACAAAGTTTTGAAGCTTCTAACATAATATGCGTTAAAGTGAAACTAAGTGTAAATTAATAAATGTTCCTTTAAATTACAGTTATTTGTTAAACCATTTTTATCAACAATAATGTGTCTGTTTGATATATGTTTGTCGCCTACATGTGTCTTGTGTGGGTGGCCATAAAGGTGTTTTTACAAGCGTACAAAATGGGCTTTTAATTCGAACCTAATTTAGCGTAAATATTGACATTGCTTAGTATTTGCGTGTAGTTTTTATTTTGTTGTTTCACAGGATATACTAAGCCATTTATTTTTATTGCTTTGTTTACATCACTACATAGCATAAAACAAAGTCTATATCTTTCTTTGTCCCTATGTTCGCTTAAATCTTTAAAACTATGCAGAGGATTTTGGTTCAGTTTTTTTAATAAATAGAGTGATTTTTAGAGTTTTTATGTATAAATAATAAGCTGGGGTGGGTCGCTAGTGGAAAAGAAAATGTACGTACCTACCTATTGTTTTCGAGCAGCAATCGGAATTTACGACGTTTGACATCGACTAAATGTTGTTTATTGCAAACTCATCCAACAACTAAGCATTTAAGAACAACTTCGTTTCGAAACGGATTGGGTAACAATACTTGTCACGGCAATTAAGTGACAATGTCACACGATGAATTAAGGATCGAGGACTAAATTATAATAACATTGTTTGGGATAATTTAATAAAACATAAATAAAAGGTGTCATTCGAATGGTTGGGACTTGGAGTTACATCTGCACATCTTCAGTTTCAAATTATTAAGCGTGCACTTGTTTTATCACTATAGAATTTAGCAATTTAATGGTTTTGTGTAATTTCAACTCTCCTATATATTTTATATTATATCTATACCTACTATAAAATAACAGAAGGATCTCGATAAGAGAAGAGACCTTCTGTTCATGACAATCTTCAAAAAAGTTAGTTATGGAGCATAGTGGTTGTGTTCTAGGCACTAGAACTAAGAGTAGTACTAAGAGTAGTAGAGAGTAGGTTTTCTATAGATGTTCATTTAATTTGAATTAGCTATAATTGCCGAATATTTCAATGAGAAACATTGCTAATTTCGTATTATTGGTGCAATGTTACGTAACACCATCGGCATAAGACAAGTGTGAGATGCATATGTATAATTGACTATTTATTTCAAGAACAAACTTATAATTTTATTTGCTATCTTATTTAACCAACATTTAATCATAGCATCTGATTTTAAAACCTTATTTTTAGTCAACAAACGATTTGCTTCAATAATAAAAAGAACCTGAAAAATAAAACGTAAATTACGTTGTAACAGCTCATTTCTTTAGTATTGGGAATGGTGTCTTGTCAAAATCAGTCTTTCCACAAGAGAGCACATGCATTTTGACAAAATAGTATCAGTTCTAAAGTCAAACACCCACAGTGCAAAGTTCGCGAGTGCACATTGCTCACGCTAAGTGCGCGACCAATCAGGCGGTGACACAAGTAAGGCACTAAAAGCCTTCAAGTCATCAAGTCGATCGACCGATCGCCGATCGTGCACGAGCGATCTTCCAAGTTATAAATATACAGTCTGCCACCCACGTGCGTATGGAAATCACTAGGTCACTGGTAGCTACTTTACAATAAAGCGCTTTACATGGCTTGATTTTGGTCGTGGAACAAATTACTGATTGACAATCGCAAACGCGAAATTTTTGGAGATTTAAGTAGACAAACGGTTGAAAAAGTTTCAAATATAATAGTTGTCCGAAGTCCATGAAAACAAAGTGAAATAAGTGAACTTATTTAATGCTCACATACTCATTATTTCTAATTTCTTTTTACAGTTGTACTTTTTCATTTGCCAACTTTTGTTTGTAACCCAGCTCGAAGGTTCTTAAATTTCCCGAAGGCTTTCGAATTGGTTTTACCAGTTACTGCCATCAAGAAAGATGAACACTGCTTGTTGCTGGCGCCATTTAGCGATAAATCTTGTTGAACAAATTCTAACACTTGTAAAGCTCATAAGCTTCAGCTTTCGGTAGCAGAAAGTATGGCTGTAACGATAGCATAGTAGCAACAATAGTTACATGAAAGTGTATACAAATAACCATGCACTGAATGTTTTGAAAGTTTCGCTAAGTTCAATTAGTGGTGATAGGCTGCGATATAATGATATCACAGCCTATCACCACTAGGTATTTTACCTACATGAGACAACTTGCAGACTATTGCCGGGCATCTATTTAATCTTATTAATCGAAAAGTGTAAATCGTGTTTTACGAGAGACTACGCTAGATCGCTCGATTCACATATAGTGGGCGACAAGGTTGATGTACTCGAAATTTGCGGTACCATTATTTGCATACCCGCAGGTCAGACTAAAAAAAAGTGACACAAATAGATAGTTATTATATGACGTTAGTGCAAATTGGTATCAAGGTCACAGTCTGCTCTCTCCTGGTTACTGGGTAAGTGTAACGCCTAAAATCAACTTATGATAAATGGCTTATTGTGAGTGAGATAAGTGTCGTTATTTGAGTGGTTTCCTGTGTCGGCGGAGTGAAAGCGGTCGCAGGCGCAAGGATTTAGGATGTTTGACGCTTTGGGCGCGCACGCGCGTGTAGCAGCTCGAGTGAAAACAAATCTATTTGAACTCTACGAGTGAATCACTTTGATTTATTTGTTCACTATGAGTACTCACGCATATCATTAGAAAACGAAACAAGTAGATACTGCTACCTAGATCTCTACTTTTACCTGTAGGATGGTCCATTGCATTAACCGTACTTTTTACAAATTGTCGCTTAAACTGATAGTCATTGGTAAACAAAACGACTAAAATATAACATAAACTGGCCATACACATACGTCCTACAACTGAGCACAGGCCTCACTCAAAACTATGAGGTGGCGCGAGCCATACTCCAACACGCGAGCTCAGTGCTGATAGAAGTACTATACAAAAAAAAGAAAAAGGTAAACCGGATGAAAGAAAACAAAAAATATTGTGTCATGCAACCTGAAAAAATAAACGTGAAAGAGTAGTCAAATAAGAAAGGTACTTTCCTTATCAACGGCAATATCATGGTTATATTTTGTCCGCCATGGTAATCTCTGGTGATTCATGGGAATCTTTGAGAAAGGACGCTGAAATTGCACTAGCCACTACCGCTCTCTGGCTGAGACAAAATCGTATGACTTTGAACACTGAAAAAACTAATTTCATGTGTTTCTCAATCAACAGCAAAACTCAGCCACACTGTGATTATGGTCTACAGATACATAGTTGCGATTATACTATGATAAGCAACAACAATACATGTAACTGCCCTAAAATTAATAAGGTAGATTTCACTAAATACCTGGGTATTACAATTGACAAACATCTCTCTTGGCACCCCCAAATAGATCAAATCGCTAGCCGTATTAGGAAGCTGATCTGGATATTTAGAAACCTCAGGTACTGTGCTAGTGAGGCGATTCTAAAAAAAGTCTACATAGCCTTAGCTCAATCGATCATGACTTATTGCATACCAGCGAGGGGGGGTCGTCTCTTGAAGGTCATGTATTTTAAAAAACTAAGATTCCCCACCGATGAGCTCTACACAATGGCAGAGTACTGACTATTCGGCAATTATATATCCTGCATACTATAGCAACTAAGCATAAAATTCTCCCTGTTGACAGCTCAGTTTTGGCAAAGAGACGTAATGATATTGTAGCCAATACCCGAAAATGTAAGACCTATTCTGCTAGACACCAGTTCACATATCAGTCGTCTCATCTTTATAATATTATTAATATAACGCTTAGAATTTCTATCTTCGAATGTCGAAAATTGTTGACAGACTGGCTAAAATCTTTAACTTATAAAGAAACAAAAAACCTTATAGTACATATTGTTAAATAGCCGGCCCTGTATAAGGCCATGGTTAATGGATTGTTACTACTCTATATAGGTATTATGTACACACACACACACACACACACACACACACACACACACACACACACACACACACACAACCACACACACACACACACAAACACACCCAGCCACACAGCCACACGCACACTATATATACACACTGCATTCGTTATTACTAAGTTCATGTTCATCTACTTCAAACTTCCAACACTGTAAACTCAATTAAATTCTTTAAAAATGTAATGTATATTAGACAATAAGCTTTAGAAAAATTGTATTGTTACGAGAGAGCGGCCTCTCCTGTTACAAGTGTTTATCACACTTAAAAGGAGAAGTCAACCTTATTTATTGTAAAACACACTAATTAACGAAATAAACCATTTTTCATTTTTTCATTTTTTTAATTTTTGCGGGTATAGCATTTCGCATAATGCCAATTTTCCAATTCTTTTCTCTCAAGCGACCACAGTCACAAAGAAATTGAATTTAAAAGATAACTCACCACGAGCGAAGTGAGTTTTGGCGTCAACCAGAATAGCATAGCAGAGTGCTTATAACAATGGCGGAATAATATCAGAAACTCAAAATAAATAAGAAACCTGTTAGCAAGCAATACCGTTGGTTTGATTCTAACATATATTTTGAAGTAACTTCAAACACCCAGAGTCTCACGAAGCACATAGGAAATCGATGGAAAACTGGTCCACTCTCAAGATAATCGTGGAATTCTCCTTAAACAATTAAACTCATTAGGGCAAAGATAATTCGTTGGAAAGGGACAAGTAAGCTCAGCTCTCGGATTATTTCTGCACACCGGTTGCAATAATAATTATTATGATCGGGCTTCGGTTTCCAGTGCCTTAATAGGTGCGTGTGACCATCGCAATTTACATTTCACGTAGTAATTTTGTACAAATTACATACATTTTTGGGGACACATCGAATAACCATGTTTTTGAGTGTAATAAACCCTGTTAGCAAGTTCTGTAATTGTATTATGATTGTAAGGAATACGGGTTACGTAATGACGACGTAAGATACAAAAAGGTCTCATACAGAGTGACTTTACAAGGTGGGACCAAAATAAGCCCTTTCAATAATATAAAGATATATTACGTCTCGATCGCTTTCTTCTTATAACAGTGTTTTTCTTCCAAAAAGTGTTTCTCTATGAATTATAGGGCTCATTTTCGCGCGCGAAAATATTGTAACGTGAGGTGGCGTATATTTTCAAGAATAAAGTAAATTATCTACACATACTATAACGAAATCAGCAACAAGAATTGTTCTTACTTAAATCAATCAAGTTAATGATTCAAATTCGGATAAACCTTGCAAAATCACTGCACTGGATGATATTCAACTGCTACTGGGTTCTGTTGAATTGCAGACATGGGAGCCGACTTACAATTAGTTATTGTATAAAGTTATATTTTATTATGATGATTATTATAATGTTATAATGGTCTTAAATAAAACTAATCTGTTTCTAAATCCAAAGGACCTACTCATATCTGCCGCAGATAATTCTCCACAACTTAAATACTCGTAGTACAGGAGCTATAATAGTACATTGTTATCCTAGGGGTGAAAGTTACTTATTTAGCCCCGAGACGGGGTTTGGCGCCCCGAACGAAGTGAGGGCGCCAATAGTTCGAGGGACTAAATAAGTCTTTCACCCGAGGGAAACACTGTGCTTTTCATTACAAATACGAGGAAAGTAAAAATAAAAACATAAATTAGCTTAAGAAAAAATGAGGAAAATAAATGAAGATCGAATTGCCGCTTTCCCGCCTATTTTGTTGGTTTTTTTTCTGTGGCCGGCCCGCTATTCAGCCATTATTTTTTATTTTCATCATTAGAAAAATGGTAAATATTTTACTCAACTCTAAGTTATTTTAAAGAAATTGTTGAAACTAAATTATAATAAAGTTATTTAAAACATATATATTCTCTGATCAATACTTAACTTTAAGTTATTTCAAATTTTAAATCGTGGCTGTATAGAAAGTTGGAACATGGTTCAATAGATATGTGAAAAAGAACTAGTTTTTTTAAAATAATTTGACACCTGTCAGTTGAAAGTGATTCTCCCTAGGGATGAAAAGTAATGAAAAAATCTTTTTTCATTACTCATACTCTGAAAGTGGGTCATTACTGACCTGAGAAGCGGCCTGAAAGTAATACTTTTCATCCCTAGGGAGAATCACTTTCAACTGACAGCTGCCAAATTATTTAAAAAAAAAATTAGTTATTTTTTACATATCTATTGAACCATGGTCCAACTTTCTATACAGCCACGATGTAAAATTGAAATAACTTAAAGTTGAGTATTGATTAGAGAATATATATTTTCTAAATAACTTTATTATAATTCAGTTTCAACAATTTCTTTAAGATAACTTAGCTTTGAACAAAATATTTACCATTTTCCAATGACGAAAATAAAAAATAATGGCTGAATAGTGGGCCGCCACAGAAAAAAAAACAAACAAAATAGGCGGGATAGCGCCAATTCGATCTTCATTTATTTTTCTATCTTTTTCTTTGGCTAATTCATGTTTTTATTTTTACTTTCCTTGTATTCGTAATGAAAAGTACAGTGTTTACCTCGGGTGAAAGACTTATTTAGTCCCTCGAACTATTGGCGCCCTCACTTCGTTCCGGGCGCCAAACCACGTCTCGGGACTCAATAAGTTACTTTCACCCCTAGGATAACAATGTACTATTAATACAGTTGCTCAAAAAGTGGTACTTTTCGTAGCTGTTTAGCGTGCGGAAAGTTGGTTTTTCCGCACTAGTGCTTTTTACTTTTCCATTTTTTTTTGATAATGTTAATAAAATCCATACATCCTACCAAAGAGGTTGTCTGTTCAATCACTTTATTTTGTATTTTGATACGTTATTTGGCATTAAAACTGAGAATATAATATTATTAAAAATATTTCAATTTCATAATTGACAAAATAAAGGGTTATTTAGTAACTATTAACAATTAAATTTCTGAAACAGTTTCCTTAAAGTTGGCTGTTTGTGTATTAACAATGGCCGGATATTTGTAAGTATGAATGAGTTTCACTTAAAAATACTTGAAATAAAATAATAGGTATTTATTACATTTCCATGTTTAAATGCAATTAAATTACTTCTTATATTTTTACTAGGCTGAATACAACCGATGCCGTGTTAAAAAAATGCTGTCAATCCTAAGTTTTTCATTCCCGCTTTCTTTATTTACGATTAGTCACGACTGTCACGATATACTCTGGTTATTGATCGTTTTTAATGTTGTTTATTTTACATCTTTTGTACACAAGTATTTAACATATTTTTTCAAAATAGTTTACTTTTACTAGGCTGAATGCAAACAACCGGTGCCTTGAAAAAAAAAAGTTTTTTCATTCCCGCCCTTTTTACTCTTGATTTAATTGTGTTAATGATTCGCATTGGTTTGATATTATTTTTTTCGCAAATGTATTAAAAAACGTTGTTCGATACACGAGCGGAAGTGTCATTTTCACTCGTCCCGAGTCTTGACCCTCGCCTGCCGGCTCGGGCCAAGATGCCTCGAGACTCGTGCAAAATGACATACTTTCCGCACTTGTATCGAAAACTACTATACCTGTACTTTTCACGGGATGCTTGAACATTCAGTGATAAAAAAAACATAGGATCATTTGTGTGGTGCTTTACAAAAAAGATTTCAAAAATATGAGATGTACAGTTCAGCATAGGGTATTTTTTTATATATGTTATGCTTGTCGCTACAAATCACTCTAGATTTTTTGCACAGACTCTTAGTAACATCCAAGTGCTGTTTTGTCTAACAACCGTTTTTCACACAACATGTTGAGTCGAACTAAAGTTTGTGAGGCGTCATGACGTCAAACCCTGTGTTATGACATGCGTTGTGTAATTTATGACACCGACCATGAAAAGGGCCTATGGCACATCTATAGAATCATTTTCACTTTCGACGCAAGGTCACCAGACACCCACTTTTGGCCTACACTGTTCGGTTAAAGGCGACGCGGATAAATCTATAGTCATTGGTTTACAAATAAACGAAAGTTTGGGTTTGCTTGACAGATACTAATCTGTACTCCAGTGCAATTTTTACATGATTTCGTAGTATTTTTATAAAACAATCTTTTTTTAATAATAATAACCGTGATTGGTTGTTTCGTTTTATACGATAAATCTGAAGGTTATGTAGAAGAGATGTCTCTGTAGCGTTAAGTATACTACTGTAATATTCTTTGTACAATGAAGTATATCTATCTCTATATCAAAAATGAGAACGTCATAAACATTGTCCTGGTATCAAAGCATGGTTCTTCTTCCTTTTAAGGAAACCAGTGAACAATAATGACCCTACAAACTCCAAAGAAACAACAAAAAGGACTGTTTTTATCAACAAAACATTTCTGCTGATACTATATAGAACTAGTACCAAAAAAAGAAAAAAGATCTGTCTAAATTTTTTTTATTTTGACTTGGGTTGGTCAAGCTAGAATCACATTTTATCCAAAAGGTTGCATAAACTTAATTGAGAATTAAAAATATTTTGACGTGAATCGTACAGAGTTTCACTTGAGCTGACGGTATTCTGGATTATTCGTATCGTAACTACCTAATTATTTAGTTATTTTTAATGGAGCATTCGTAACCGTATTATGTTACCTAATTATTTAGTAATGTTTAATAAAAACCCGTTTTTCAATCCAAGATGGCGGCCTGGGGACGTTCTTTTTTTTAAAAATTTTTTTTTCAAAATACTCAATTTGGACATGGCAACACCCAGTTAAAAAAGAAAAAATTCAGCGCTTAAGACAAAAAAGTTGATGTTTAAAAAAAAAACGCCATTTTGTTTTTTGAAAAAAAAAACTCAAAAAGCTGCGTTGATTAAAATAACAAAAATTCTCAAAAAGTGAAATTAACCCTAAAACACCTCAAAACAAGTGAAAAACACCCCTGATCAGTGAGTGAGTCAGTGAGTGGTAATCGAGCTTTATATATGTTTAAAAAAAAAGTTAACAAATAACAGGGTGTAATGAGGTTACAGGATGCGTGTGGATGTTCAGCAGCCGAAATAGCTAGTTGAACGACCTGTTCGTTAATGGTATCACCTGAAACTTGCGTAGACAGTACGTAGGCATACAGACGGCGTGGGCGGAGCCGCGAAAGTTTCATACGCCAACTCTAAATGTGTCGAAACTGATTTACCATATCGCTGGCACTTAAATCTACAGACCTAGGGGTCAATTTAGGATACAAATTTTAAGTGTATTGTTTGACTTTGTTTTTTCAAGCTTGAAAGTGAATTTGATTTGGCAGGTCTTGTTTATAATAAGTGGTAGGTAGTGAAGACAAAATGTGCAAAAAGTTATTTTCATACAGTAATCTTTGATGCTAACTTTAAATTGTAGAATGATACTTGTTGAAAAATGCTAGAGACGGACGACGTGGTAAAGGGAGCTGGATTTAGGTGTATTTAAGATGCTTCTACCTGTCAAAGACTGAACGTCATGAATCTGGATGTCATGTAAGCAAAAACTGGTTATGACTCGTTGATAATCTCGTTGAGTACGTGCATCTCTCATGAAAATTGGTAAGTAGTTGATAACTTTGCACCGATGATTAAAGACATTTTAGCTTTATGCTCTCGGACAAAATTAAAGTTTTTAAAGAATGGAGGAAAGGCCTTTTTACCAAAAGAATTAAGTGAAGTAGATGCTTGAACTAACCAGGCATAGTGATTTTATCGTTATTCTTGATTAGTTGTTACTCGTATGAATCACACAAGAAACTATTGAACGAAATAGTTTCTTGTGTGTAAGAAGTTCTATAAATGTGTAATTTCATTGCCGGTTTTTTTCCCCTTGGCGTTAAACATGGTCGTTCCATTACACCAGCAATGTCACATTTAAAGAAACAGCATTTTTACTTAATCTCTGTTCTTACAGAAGTGTATCAGTATCGGGCAGACATCTCGCTAACTTTTTACCCCAGAGGCCTTATTACAATCTCTTATAACCTGCCAGTTTCAGTCACAAGCTCAGCTTTTGAGCTGCATATTTAAAGTCGCAAGTTGTGTTTTCTGTGGTAAATAGTGTCAAAAAAACCTTATTCTATAATGCAGTGTTGTGTTTTTCTTCATTATAGAATTTACCACACAAAACACAACTTATTTTGCATGTTTTAGTCAAATTTAAACGAATGAAAAGACGTAAACTGAGCTAAAACTGAGCTGCAAAATGATCATAATAAGGCCCCAGATCAATTAAAGTCTGCTCTAACTCTGCCCGAAAAGGCGTACGAGTATACGCGACATATACGTCTATCGCGTGCAGACAGCTCAGCATTCTTCCCGATTCGTCTGCCCATCCGACTGAATACCAACGTATTCATTTGCAACAAATTAATCCAAGTTATGTTTGAATCGATTGAAATTCTTCGCTAAGTGTAAGCTTTAGCTGAACCAGTTTGGGTTCTTGTGGATATTTTCGTTGTTGTCAACCGAACTTATTTACAATCCGCTTATTGAACTACTTAATTTTGTTTGATGTACTTTTTGTAACTGGCGGTTTGTCCTACTGCTAGACAAATCAGCTAAATAAATGTATTACTCCAGCAATTTCTGCCTGAATAAATGAAACACTTATTATAACTAGCTTTTCCGACATGAGTGCATCGTTTTTTCAAATCGTAAAATACAGGACCTCTCTACCATGTATCTTATTTGTTTCGCACCCGTTAAAACTTCTCCTAGAGATCTTCACAGGCCTGTTGTGCTCAGCAGAAAATCGAAAGCAGAAGTATATTTAGGCATTGGAAGTCCTAGGGCTGCTGATAATATAATAACTATAAAAATACGCTACATACGTTAAAATTATGTAATTAATTAATGTGAGGTTTTAAACCCGGCAATTGTGTAATCACTATCCTTTAGTCCGCTTTCCTTTTAATGAGTCATTGACATGTCACTCCCACGCACATCGCGCAGTTTTTCACATTTTACACATCACTGCGATTTTGATTTCAATAAAACGTTGTCAAATCAATTAAATTAACTATCAGTTTGGATCTTATGTGGGTGGAGTTTTTGTACGTTTTTTTGTTTCGAATAAACCATTGCACTTGATACGGTGGTGGTTTACACCAACAGACAAAGTTAAACTTGCATTTTCAAATTTGATAAAATATTATAACAGAAAATATATTAATTCCTTATAGATAACGAATCTACTTCTTTTAATTAGCACTTGAGTTTTAGACGCGCACAGTTTAGTTAGAATACCTTTGGTTTCCAATATGAAATTGGACTGGAATATGAAATTTCATGGTGTCTAACACTTAAATCGTGAATTACGGGATTGTTACATGGAAGCGATCCCGTATTTAACGATTTAAGTGAAATTTGACATTATTACAAACAGTGCTGCCTTGCCCTAAACGCAAAGCTTCTCCTATGAGATACTAGACAACAACAGATAAGAGGTTTCTTCCAGCAGACCATGGTGACAGGAGGAAATAGTGATACAAAATATCAAGATGGAGAAGAATACTAGTTTTTTTCCACTTATCTGATTACCAAGTAAACAGGACCATTTTTTTAAAGAACACAGTTTATTAAGCATAGAACATTGCGTCAATATCTACGTCAGAAACCTTATCAAACTGTGAAAATCATTATCCTCAATTCAAAAAAGGCAAAGAAGACCGCAAAATACGTGCCACCTGCCAAATGATAAGTCACCGAAAGTTACACATAGAAGTCAACGGTCTAATAATAGTCTTAGTCCATAGAGAGGAAGGAAAGGCAAATCATTATGCAAATATGTGGCGACCTTCTGACATAATGACGTGTGATGACGGAGGCACTGCCCGCCCACCGGTGGCCTATGAATCAGGAACCGAAAGCCCTTATATGGTGAGGTTATACTAATTTTGTGACGGGTACGCTAGAAAAAAATGTGACGAAATATTTTGCAATGGAAGTCTCGAAGCAGTTTAAAAACTTGCTAGGTATAATCCGAAGATATGAACATAGAAGACATCAGTAGCTTTAAGTAGTAAAAATAGCGAAGTTATGAAGCTGAAAAAAAAACTTGGAAAAAACATCATCGCATCACTACCGCGGCACCACTATTTAAAGCTTACATATTTAAAGATAATAGCTTCATCGTTGCTTAGAAATAATAAATGAAAATTAATTATTAGAGTAAACTTAATAAGGGTAAAGATAGGAAAACCAGAAAACGACATTTTGTCTTATGGCTGCCAAACCTGGCTGCCAGGTAAATATACCAAAAAAAATCGGCCGGTCGGCTAATGGTCTCGGTAGCATAGTGGTTAGTGCAGTCGCCCGGTTTTCGAAAGATGCGGGTGCGATTCCCGCCTAATGCCATAAGAACAAATGTCTTTTTCTGGTTTTCCTGTCTTTAGTAAGATGATAATGCATTATCCTTAATGATAAAAATAAAAACTAACCTATTAGTAAGGGTAGCTGGATGGATCGTTTGGTGGGTTAGATCTATAAATTCTACAATCGCGTAAATACCTAGTGAAAGTACACAAATTAACATTGTATCAGCACCTGTGCAATAGACCCAAAAAGTGTTGGTTTAACGTCGTGAGGGATGACATGCCTGCCTCACAGAGAGGGATGCACAAGACCGGGCGAAGTGGAGAAGCAGATGCACAAGAGCGGACCCCGGGCGCCGTAACGGCAGCAACCGGGAGAATCGCTAGGATGATGATGATTGTATCAGCACCTGTAATAAATCTCGTAGAACAAATTTTATATAATTTTGAGTTAGATAGCTTAATTCTCCAAAATTAAAATTTCTTCGTTGAGTTTTATTTTTAAATTTTTATTTCCTATTTAGAACCCTGAAAAGGTGCTTTTAGATATAATTTACGGACACACGGACAAAGTCGTCAACAACAGAGAGTCTCATACAAAAATAGGCCTCTCAATGCAGCCTATAAAAGGTTCATCGTTCGAAATATGAAACGTGCAAGAATTCAATACACGATGGATCTGGCAAAGGCGGTCTTGAAACATAATAGCCGTAAAGTTGTGATATCAAGCGATTGCAGATTTACTGTCGGCACCGCCGCGTAAACTAACTAGACGTTTATTGGTCCCTTGTGGCAATTTGCCATGTGTGGCGGAGTTCTGCTGATTTTACAGGCAATCGAAAGTAAGGATGTCGTAAAGAACTGAAAAGAGAAGACTGGGCGTGACTATCGTAAAAAAAAAACTCAAAACCTGCAATGCTGCAGACATGAGACCGTCGTGGCCCAGTGGTTCAAAACTCTGCCTCGGAACCCGGTGGTCCCAAGTTCAAAACTGGGCCGAACACTGCTTTGTCCGGTTATGGAAAACACCGATGAAAATCCCAAACAACCTGGATAAAGGCGGTATGCTTGCGCTTACTACGTTAGGCTCAAATTCCCTCGACGTATTGTGGGCTTATGAATGTTCCGTTCACAATGGCGGCAACAATCTGTGTTCTCCTGACTTACTCGTTTGGGACATGTTCGTGGGGTTATGTATGTATGTTACAAACCGGCAATCCATGTTCAAAAAATCTGTATACAAATGCCTGCACAGTCTGGCTTAAAGCTCGGGTTTCAAGTGGTACATACGATCCTATTTATTTTCATAGCCCCGTCCACAATAAACGCAATTGTCCCACAAAACGAACAGCCGTTTGGCAGCAAGTTATTGAATGAGCCGCTACTGGCGTTTTAGGTTTGTTCGCCAAACTGAATGGACTATTACTTGGCTGAATGGAAAAGTGAATGGTTGGAAACAATTTGAAGGAGTTTAATAAAATGAAAATAAATAAGGCTATTACAACAAAACGCCACCGCGAGGTACCTCAGCAGATAGAGGGTGCCAGTACGGCGCTTTAGGAGAAAAAACTATTGAATATGATTCGCACGATTAGTTCTACTAAATGAATACAGCAGTTAACTTTATGATTATTTAAAAAATAAATTTATTTGTAGCATTGTGTATTCCAAATCACGTTAACTGGCTGCGGGTCGCTAGTATAAAACAAACAGAGTTTACGTAACTGACCTAACCCACAGTGAAACGTAGGCACTTAGTATTTTAGCTATGTGCAAGGCATCCCCGTCAGCGCCTAACACGCAGTTGCTTAGGCGTGAACTGATCGCCGGGCGCGATAACCGCTTGTGTGGGCATATCCGACTTGCATACTTTCCACCTTAACCATCCAATATTAAATAGCGTTAAGAATATGATTCATACTTTGACGCAATGATCGATGTCTATCCACGCTAACAATATCGTATATTTATTATTGTATGTTTACTAAGAAAACAGCGGCAGTATTCACATTGCGGATATCCGAAAATTTAGCTAGCAGAATATCAGTATGTGGATGTGACGTCATTTGTTGAGAACATGATCCTCTTATTTAAATCTAAGTGACTGTTCAAAGCAGAGCTTTTGTTTGTTATAGATTGCCCATCACAGTAGCAGCTGTAAATCAGTTCTTTGAAACACCATATCTGGACCTCACGTGTGCATTTTAGATGTCAAGTGAAGTCAACTTGGCGAGTCGACTTGACTTATTTGTAGATGGTGAAAATTTTCAACTCTAAACAATAGTATAGGGAATCAAAATGGATTGCAACAGGATTTGATATAATAATATTACTGTGGCGACAAGGCGCATACAAACTCCTTGTGTGCGCCTGGCCACTAACAAAATCTGGAGCGCGCGAAAAAGAAAAAGAAATACATTCTGTCACATTGAAAAAAATTAACGTTTCCGCAAAATGTAATAGTTCGCACTTTTAAATAATGTAACGTAAATAGTTAACTTTAATTCATATTGTATATATTTGCATAATACAAGTTTTTTATATTGGAGGAAAATGCAGTTTGATTTTCCCCAAATTACCAATGCCCATGATATTGGGCGGTGATATTAACACTTCTTTGGGAGTCAGTTGGTTATCCAACTATTCAGCCGAAGCACTAGTTACAGAATCTACGGGATCTCGGAAGGAAATCTTGTGTATGAACTGTATCGAAATAAACCAATACTTGTAACATTACTTTTCAGCACACTCCAACATCATACCCCAATCGGAAATGGTGGTAGTTGTTATCTTGTCATCGAAGCATGAAGCTGTATCGACGCCAGCATCGATTTCGCCGTGGATTATACAGTCGGCGGCGACAATTACTCAACAGCTGATGGATGCGCGGCGCTACCGCTGCCCACGCGCATGCGGCCACGCCCACTCGCTGCGCGGCTCGCACGCGCGGTCCGAACGCCTGAGTTCATACACGCTGTGGTAAATGAGCAGTTTTATGTTTAGAAATCAACGATAATAAAGGGTGAGGGAGGGAATGAATGAGTTGTTTTCCTTTTTTAGGTTTTCTTTTAATAAATGAATAAATGACACATTCTCTATGATACATTTTGTAAGCGGGGTGCTTTCATATTTAGCAGATTTTGAAAACCACATTTTGTATAAAAACAACCCTACAAGAATTCAAACAGCCTATTAAATAAAACATGATAAAATTAACATTCTCCGAATATGAGATAATATATTCCAATAGCCTGCAATCGAACTCAGATAATTGCGCATTGGCTTGATAACTAAAAATAAATCAATGTATAGGTATTGCTATTCATAGAAGGCTGTATTTTTCAAATCTATTCAGTACATTTGTATCTGTAGAATTAAATACCACATATACATGTGTATCTATAATTCTTCGCAGCGTCTTTCTGACACCTACTTAGTATATTATAACGTTATCTCATCGTACATAAAAGTATTTTTAGTAAAACGACGCAATGCTACGACGTACATGGTGTAGTTAAACATAAGTAGGCCACGTTGGTTCCGGGAACATAACACCTTGTACGGTGATCACAGTTCGACCACTTGTAATTAACTGTTTTGCAAGTCTTCTAAAAAACTGAACGAGACGTGGACGACCAGAACTAGTTTGAATGCATAATTATTGAAAAGGTCGAGTATATTATGAGTTAAGCTTTCCACCCGCGGTTTTGCTAGGAATTCGGTTATTTCGCTATCTATCCTGTCCTTCTCCATTACATCAAAATCTTTTCAGTACCTTAGACCCGAAAACGTTACAGATTTACACAGACAGAGTTACTTTCGCATTTATAATATTACTATAAGTATGGATAGGAACAAAAAAGCTTAAGTTTTCTTCTTAAATGTATTTTTTTCATTAATAAGCAGTGGCTTACCTACTCGGTTTCGGTGGACTTATAAATATTTAATTCCACCGAAATTATATTTAGGGGCGTGGTGAAACCGGAATTGGTCGTTTCAGTACCCAATTTGTCGATTCTTTAGGGTGCCTGCTGTCTCCATACCAAAACCGCTGAGGCGTCTCTTTCAAATCGCTAAGATATGAAGCTGAAGTGATAAGAATTCCCTCAGTATCAGGTACACCGCAGGCAATGATATTAAAAAAATCGTAGATAGGTCACGTGTGCTAAAAAAGTGGCACCCGAAAATCAGAACTTCGCGTCAGTACTGACATAACGTTTCTATACCTCTTTAATAGTACATTGTTATCCTAGGGGTGAAAGTAACTTATTTAGTCCCGAGACGGGGTTTGGCGCCCGGAACGAAGTGAGGGCGCCAATAGTTCGAGGGACTAAATAAGTCTTTAACCCGAGGTAAACACTGTGCTTTTCATTACAAATACGAGGAAAGTAAAAATAAAAACATGAATTAGTTCATGGAGATCGAATTGCCGCTTTCCCGCCTATTTTGTTTGTTTTTTTTTCTGTGGCCGGCCCGCTATTCAGCCATTATTATTTATTTTCATCATTGGAAAAATGGTAAATATTTTGCTCAAAGCTAAGTTATTTTAAAGAAATTGTTGAAACTTAATTATAATAAAGTTATTTAAAAAATATATATATTCTCTAATCAATACTTAACTTTAAGTTATTTCAATTTTACATCGTGGCTGTATAGAAAGTTGGAACATGGTTCAATAGTTAAGTGAAAAAGAACTAGTTTTTTTTAAAATAATATGACAGCTGTCAGTTGAAAGTGATTCTCCCTAGGGATGAAAAGTATTACTTTTAGCCCGCTTCTCAGGTCAGTAATGACCTACTTTCAGAGTATGAGTAATGAAAAATATCATTGCGGCCGGGCCTATTCAGAGCGACTGGTCATGGGGACGGACCCTTCGCGCATGATTCTTTCTGTACGTGCTCAGCCTTGTGCAATTTTCTTATAAGCAGCTTTTTAGAAGACAAGTGGTCTTTCAGTATGATACCAAGCATGCCATAAGTTCCGTCAGTGCCACGGTTTCCGCAAAAGCTACCAAAAACCGAAAGGTGATATTTTGGTTTTTGTTCTCCAGTTCTTTTGATAGCAATAACACTAAGTTATTCATTACACTTTGTAATTTGTAAACAAACAAGAAAATTGCTAAGCATTGTTACAGCTTAATCCCTATCCTTGTCAAATGTTTCAAGTTAAAGTAGGCTTTCGTAAGCATATCTGTGTCAGACTTCGTAATAAGACAATGTGATTTGTAAGTGACATAAACCAATATCGCTTTTGTTTATGGGATATTGAGGCAGACTTCAGAATCATGAATAGGTAATTATAATATTGTAATCCTTTGGCTTGGACTAACCTGCTTTGACTGAAAAGTAATCAGATTACGTTCAATGCGTCTGGACCTGATGTAATGACAACTATAATATTGGCTAAGCGAAGCCTTGAATCTTTTATGAGCCACTATACCTAACCTAACTAACACTTTCCTTGGGGATGTTAAGCATTGTATAGACTAGGCACTCCAATTTGAACGCCTAGTGAGCTAAGCGTAAACATCACAATAATTAATGGATTACTTGGATACAACTGTAAACGTAAGTATACAAATGTTCGCGTATCCAACATACCTAGATAACGCGTACGTTGGACGCTTTTTTCGAATAAGGCTATAGAAAAACTTAGCAAAAATGATAGTAACTTTGATTTATGTTTTTTTTGGTACACTGTAACATCGTGGTAGCCATTTACTGTTTTTGTGACGGTTGTTTTTTTTTTTCCCAAAAATATTTTCTATAAAAACATAACAGCCTCTAGATTGACCTACGAAATACCAACTAGTAATGAAATTGGTTGTTGTTTAACCGTCTAACTAAACGAATTTAATTTTCATTAAACTTTATACCACAGTCCGTATATTCATAGAAATGACTTATTTAGGTACTGAAATTCTTCCACATGGCCCTGCTGGGCTTCCCCGTCTTTACTGTACCTATCATCAATAATTTATTTTATTATCATTCTACTTATCAGCACTTAACAAATACCATGTGAGTGAGTCTTGTTTGCAGAATGAATGTACGGGCGCCTATGAATGAAATCGACTAACATAGGTAAGTACAGATGACTATTTATTTATTTACCAAATAACGTCATACCTTGCCCTATTTCCTAACATTGTAGGTATAATATGTAAAGTGATTTCAGTCTTGTGAGGTTGAACGCTATTTATCAGAATGCCTGCTGTGTAAACTTTTCATTAACTATAATTCCATACCGTTTACTGATAAATTGAAACGCATAAATTGAAAGCGCCCTTATTCGGTTAACTTTTCTGTTCTTTTCTTAGAAGAAGTATATTACGAGAAGGTTGTAATTGTAATTCATCTGTTGTACAGTCTTTATATCTTTTTAATGAACAAAGTCTGTCGGATCAGCTAGAACAATGTAAAAAACTTCACATTTTTGACAATTGTATTATGTACAGTCAACGGCACATCCAACTTACATAGTTTTTCATCTCGGCCCTGCCAAGTCTCAATGTTTTACCAAATAACAAGAAAGAATGATCAGAAATGGGTAGCTTCTCATGCCGTTGACTATATCGATGCAAAACCTGCGTCTGGATCCCTGTCTAAAAGTCAACCTATTCCGTAACATCGTCCCACATCTCACCTATCTGAGCATTTCGCTACCGTGGCGCAACAGTCGCGCACATTCGTCGAAGTCTGCATTACCGTCTGGTACCCACGTGTCGCGTTATACGTGCAAATTGCAATCGCTTTGAATAAGAGGGCGTGCGTTTAGTATGACTAGTCACTTAAACTCAAGAGGTACTGCAATTCGAATCTACTTCTTGAATGTTTGCACGATATCTCAATTTTTGATCTGAACACATTGAGTTGGTCAGAAAAGTGATGAAGGGTGGTGTTATATCTCCGAGACTACCGACCAATTTATTTCAAGACTAGCTATCCCAACAGACTTCGTTCTGTTGTCAAACATTCAGTGTCACGTGACAGGTAGGAACAGTTTAGTTTTCTCATAGCAATGAGAAAACTAAATTATGGTTTTTCACTGTATTCCTGGCATTTTCTCATGTTAACTCACCTTTTATACCTTCCCTAGACCATCACAAATATTTTAAAACCATGATTAGCCAAATCGGTTCTGCTGCTCCCGAGTTTTAGCGAGACTAACGAACAGCGAAACATTTTTATATATATAATTTCATATGATATGATAGAAGATATGTTGATATGATAAACGATCGAGCTCACGATTCGCCATAATTCTAGTGGTACAGTCTCTTCAGGAGTTACAATAGGTGCTGAATTTCCTTGTAACCTATTCGCGAAAGATCGGTCTTGGCGTGAATGTGGTCATAAACGAAATCATGATCAATGAACACATTCTGGAACTAACCGCAGTTGATTGGAAACAGCTTCAAGATGTAAGTCAAGAAGATGTAAGTCAAGAAGATGTAAGTCAAGAAGATGTTTCATCTAGGCTGGGCAACGTCGGAACGCAGGACCAAATTGTAGTGAATTATACAGCTCTGGGTTCTGGTGGGTTGGTTGAATTATACGTTCCCATCAAACTCGATTCCAAATATTTAAAAGCGCATATCAAACAGGAAAAGATCAAAGATTACAAGGCTTGTAATGACTAACTACCTAAATACAAATTTTATCCAATGTAAAACGACTTAAGTATAATTTCGAAAGTTAAGAGTGAAAATAATCGCCTATTCCGATGTTTAAAAGAAGCTGCCTCGCATAAAACAATCGGTGCAAGCGTAGAGTTTATAGTTTGAAAACCTTTCCGTCTAATGCTTCTTCCTTTACACTTCAAACATTTAGTGTCACGTGACAGGTAATAACAGTAACTAAGAGGAAACTAAAGTTGTGATTTTTACTATACTCCCAGCATTTCCTCATGTTTACTCACCTTTTAAACCTTCCCTGGACCATTACAAATATTTCAAAACCAAAATTAGCCAAATCGGTCCAGCCATTCCCGAGTTTTAGCGAGACTAACGAACAGCAATCGTTTGAATTATTTAGCTAAGATGTAAATAAAGTTACAATCTACTCTTAAAGCGTTTGCTTGCTTATTTTCTCTACTTGCCGACATTCCTTAACAACAATATCTGTACAGATATTCATTCAACTTACTACAAACTTTACTACTAGTAATAATAACAATCTATGGTTCATTTAGTGACTTGTAAGAATAAAATGTAGCGCAGAATTAGGTTAAAGTTTTCCACGAAGTATGAAAAAAATGTAAATCAGCGCAGCTTGTGCTCAAACCATTGCGCCTGCGTCAATGCTCTGACGTCATAGGCCTCATGCCGGAATGCGCCGGCCGGCAAATATTGAAACAGATTTATTTGTAAGATAGCGTTCATAACAATGCGGTTCGAGTATGATGGTGAATAAGTTCTATTTTGCGAAAGAACTAATCTTATAAAAAAAATAGTATGAAATTACTTATTTTCTAGGTCAGTTTGTATGTGTAAGATTATATTTTCTACACATTGAGTGATTTGTTGTATTGTATTTTTGGAATGTATGTTTATGTTTTTGTATGTATTTTATTTATATTTTATATTTAATATATTATTATAGGACATTATGTATGTATGTATCTAAGTATGTATTTGATGTTTGCCGTCAGTTTTTGTTACTATTATTATTACTTGTGCACTTGCCTACCCTTCTTGTCAATTTTCCTCTACCTGTGGGATGTTTGGAAGAGATTGCTTTTTAGCGATAAAGCCGCCCAAATTGTACATTTACGATATTATTCTATGTTACTTTTGCTGTTGATTTCTGTTGTTTTTGGTGTGCAATAAAGAATATATCTATCTCTCTATCTTTTATTTAACGCTTAAGCTAAAGAGGCAAATACAGGTCACATAAAATGAAAATAAAAAATCCTACATTCCTAGTAAAGTAGTTTTAGGCTGATACTGACAGCGTGATTAGGCTGCTGACCGCACGTAACTTATGATGATCTCGAAAATGTTTTGCTGCGATTTGCACAGTTTGTTCATGAAGCCGCTTTAGGAACAAATCCGTTATATTTCTTTGCTTACACTTCAGTTTTATTCTCGTTGTTTGTAGTTGTTGTTAGCGCTATCTGCTGTATTCAATTCGTTTGTTTAATCGTAAGTTATCGGCTATTAACCGTGTTAATCTAATTATGTCTACTGCCCACTTCATTATAGCGGTAGCTCAGCAGACGCTATGTTGCTCCTTGTTATGACATTTCTATAATGAATACATCCTTCATCATGTAATGTTAAGTATTGTATTTATTAATTATTATTAACATTTTCATAGACAGCCATTCAACTTTTCAACGTTGAATGGAGATCAAAGGAAGATCAATTGCCTTACTCGTTTTAAGATTGACCCGCTATAATAGCCTTCATCTAAATCATCATGGTTAAAATATTTTGAACCAAAAATTTGCTTGTCACTTCCTGACGACATGGGTTTATCCTTTTAAGTGAGTTTATTTCACGATCGATTACAGATTAGGATATAAAAAAATCAGTCACGATTTTGGTAACTCTAGGCTTTGCAAACTCTATTACTCACTCTTATTCTCCGGTCGGTAGACCGGCTGGCAAGCCACACGTATACAGGCATTCATTTTAAAACCCGTTGACAAATTATTATAGCATTTTCTTTATCTTTTTTCTTTCATTATCAATACGTTCAACTTGGTTTTTTATGCCAATCAATACTGTATACTTTATATTCTTAATTGTATATGACTTCCTCATGTCTTTTTTTTTATTTCAATTGATGTCCCAAGAAAGTGACACTACTTTAATTCGTTAAATTGTAGATAAATCTCACATCGTTCCAATTTCCTCAACGCAAGGCCTTTAAGGCAAGGTTCTTTAACTCCAATTCATATCTTACAAATATTGCTAATGCGATAATAGCTAAAGTAAATCGTGTATTTCCTGTTACGTAAAAGTTCTTCCGATTATTAACAGATACGATAACATCTATTTTCGAAGTGTGACCGACTGAACACCGGCAACAGGAGGGACCGTTGTACTTAGATAAGCTATGTCTACGTAATGTGTATTACAAATAATGATGCATGCAATGACGTATAATGGACAAACACGTGTTTCAGTCCTGTAATACCTTAAAAGTACATCCTATGTCAGTTATTGATTCTATTTTTAATCTATTGTGGTTATTCGTCATAGCAATGACGTTCTTAGAACCGCCTTTAAATATACCATTGGTTATAGTGGAATTTTATCACTCTTCTATAGCTTCAACATAGTCATCATTATCATCATCCTCTTTGCCAGTTTGTATTTTTCCAGAATTATTCTGATCATGAACTAGCAATTTGTGCTTTGTGCTTGGTCAAATGCCACTTCAATCTACTGTTCCCACTAGGCCCCGCCGCAAAGATTAAATTTCAATTCTACCATGAACTCCAATAGAAGTAGCCCGAATTGCTTTTATAACTTATAGCTAAGATTATGGCAAATATCTATAAAAATCTCAATATTTTTGGTTTGAACAACGATGAAAATAGTTTTTTGATATATTTTTTCTGTTATTTAGCATTATCAAAAAAATACACTATGGAAATTTGGCCGGCTTCGGTAGGATAGTGGTTAGAGCATCCGCTCGTTTTGCGGAAGACTCAGGTTCGAATATGTCGCCTGAAACCGAAACCGCTTATTTTTTTCAGATATAACAACAGCGAAAAAGTATCCCTATCACTTGCTACAACAATAATGGATGTAAACAGTGTGAATAATCAAGCTTATTAATTCAATTTACCTAATATTAAACTTAAAAGTACATAAGTACTTACTACGGATGAGTCAGACAATGTTGGCGCCGCCTGGCAAAGAATAAAAACTCGATTCGATAACACCTATTTACTAAGGCAGCTGACCACAAACGACCTTTTTGTTCGACAATCTATTTATGAAGTACTTACTTGGATCGTATGTTTGTAAAGCAATTTGCGGTAAGGATTGATCGGTGTTTCCTAGTAATTTTGAGTTTTTTAAAATTATGACATTTTTCAGCTGATTTTGTCTGTCAACGTGGCGTCGTCAATTTAATATTATTATTTATATGAAACAAATATGTGTTAAGTCACCATCGCTACCGCTAGATGGCGCCACCCCATTTAGGAGATCATGATCCTGAATCGCGGTGTTGAGATTTTCTCAGCGATCTACTAATGAACTGGTAGTAGTTCATGCTGGACACCAATAGATGGCGTTAGTAATTCTAGCTATAAGTTTGTTTCTGAAACGCGCAGGCAATGTGTTTTTGTAATTAGGTAAGTCGCCAGCAAACTTATGATAATATACTGACTTTCTCAGACCACTATATCGGTGTTTTATTTATTACCCGATTAGATCAAATTTAGTTCACCACTAAGGTGTGGTTTGTACATGGTCCTTGCGAGCCGGAGCGCTTCTGGCTAAGTTCAACGTTTTTGAGTACTTGTGGTACTGGGTACCACACACCGCCCTCGAGGAGCAGTGGATCGCTGTTCAGGAGGTACGGTCAGCAGCAACAGCTGCGTCACCAAGGAGCGGAAGTCCGCGGATGTGACGAACTGGAGCTACAGGAAGCCAAGGAGCGCCGGAACCGGAACCGGAACTGGAGCATTCCAGAAGAGGTATTGCCAGTGCAAGTGTGTGCATAAGTGAAGTTCAACTGTGAGTACTTTTATCAGTTTAATTTGAGCCTTATAGACATTGCGTAGAAAACTTAGAAGATTTCGCTTGGATTGGATTCATCGGCATTGAGAGCTTGGGACTTTGAATATTTTCGCACCAGTTTTAAGTTTAGAGTAATTTAGTATAAGTGGTATTTTAGACTTAGTTTATTTGCATGCTTAGAAGTAGACACTTAGAATAGTTTGCGAAAAAACGACGAGACGGGGAATCCATGCCCGATTTTCCTCTAAGTTAAAAACACTTGTAAATTTTATCGTTGTTTTTTCGACTTGTAATTATTTTGGAAATTTTTATACTTCAAGATCATGGCTTACTTTTGCTTACTAGTTTCACGGGCTTAAGCTTTAGTGTTTAATAAGTAAATATTTAGATCATAAACATTTATTTGTAGTGAGTTGATTTGTTTGGTAATTTTGTAACATCTGTACACTTTTAAAATACAAAATTATCTTTAATTAGGTCAAAGGTTACATTTACATTCATTATTTTTATTGTTAATATTGTTGTTCACCAAAATGGATAGTATTATTAACGTACAACAGGATCTCCAAAATTCAATTTGTAAAGGATTTATTAATTATAAAAAATCTCCTAAGGATAGGATCACAAAGGAGTATATTGAAACTAGGTTGGAAATTGTAGATAAAGATTGGATGCTGTTTCGGAAAAATAATTCGAAGTTGTATGAGGCTTATAAAATCGAAGATATAGATGATTCTGTTTATGTAACAAAATCTATGTACGATACCACGGAGGAGGCATACATTGAGTAAGGTAAAAGCACCTATTACGGAGGGATTTCGCAACATTTGAAAGTAAGACGCAAAAATAAGCATTTGTTAGTATTTTTAAAGGTGCCAAACCATTTTATCTTCAAAAGTGGAATTTAAATTGTGTATTGCTGTTGAGTCTTAGTTTATTTTCATGATATTTCATAATTTAAAAAAATATTTAAGTGGTCGAGTCGATTTTCCCTAATACTGAGGTATGATATCGGTCAGAGCCTATTACTGCGGTGGACGGCTCCTAATACGGAGGTTCATAAACTATATTCATTGGAGTTCCGTACAAATAATATTTATTAAATAATATAAACAAATTACTTAAGTAGTTAAGTAAATTGTAAGTTTTTCATTTATTGACCATTGATTTGAATACACATACGTTTTAAAAAGAGTTTTGGATTATTCTAATTCGGTTGATTTTGCTTTTTAAATTCAGTAAAATGTAAAAATGGAGCGTAGCAACATCAGTCCGTATAGAAAGATCTTTCCGGACAGACTGACTCCTCTTCGTTTTTTAGTATTGTATTTTAACATGAGAATTGCTTAGGATTCTCTCATGTTGAAATACAATACTTCTTATTCCGGAATTCCAACAGATTCTGAAGGACTTTATGAATAAAAAAGTAGCACTTAGTGTATTTTTACACGCGCCAGTACGGCGTCCACTGATTTTATAGAAATAAAAATGCAAATTTATTTAGAAATCACCTGATCATATTTTTTTAAATAATGGCGAACAATAATAAGAATTCACAAAAAAGGTACAAAACCTTTTATTTATTTACGGAACCCCAAAACTTGCAATGTATTTATGTTCTATGAATAGAGTCGTAATAGGAGATCATATATAACCTAATACAGAGTTATCTAGAATAACTACCACCGTAATAGGAAAACTACTCGTGCTTTTATTAATCCTAATTCTGACCCATCCAAATTGCGATAAACAAAAGAGTGTAAATGCTTATTCAGAGGATAGCAAGTTTTTGGGTCAGAGGTGTATAACTCAAGTTAAAAGTTATACAAAATAATTCATTTGTGATAAGTTAAAATACACCTTCCTAATTTGACCATTTCTAAGAAACCAACAATTTGTACTCAACAGTTTTCGTATTTAACTAGATTTCTAATAAAGAACACATACCGCAGAATATGGTTTCCAATGTATGAGACTAATAATTAATTCAACAACACTTGGAACTAATTAATCGAGTTAATAAATTGAAAGTTATAAACAATTAAACATGCCCAGTGTTTTTCCTATTTCGGAGTTATACCACCGAATTAGGATGAAGCTATGAAATTCGTATCCTTTCACGGCGGTATTTTATTTCTTGTTTTTTAGGTAAAAAATGAGTAACAAATATGGAACAAGCTATTTAAATAGTAAGTATGACAATAGGAAAATGATATAAATAATTCATAAACAAACTTTAACGGGTTTTTTATACGAAAAACTTAGTTTATTAATATCACTGTACTTACGTTTGTCGTTGCGCGTTTGTATGAAACCACCTCTCCCGTCGACTACGTTACACAGATTGATTGATTTTGTTGTGTTGTCTATGTGTTATACTTGCAAACGTCAATTCAGTCATAGAGTGATAGATTTAGAATAAATATTTCACATTTTGGTGTATTTTAACTGAATAGAATAGAAATAAATCTAGAAAATAAAAATACCACCGTAATAGAATACGATTTTGACTACCGCCGTATAAGGAGCCTTTACCTTACAAGACCTTTATGAAAATAGATTTAAATAGAATTGCGTCATCCATTTCAGCCATTTCAGGAATGACTAGTGCAGGTACTGGGGACAAATCAAGCTCATTAGTAAAATTACCAAAAATTTCCATTCCTTTGTTCTCGGGGAAATATTCCGAATGGGTAACTTTTCGAGATTTATTTACATCGTTGGTTAATAATAACAACGGATTAGATAAAGTGCAAAAGATGCATTATTTAAAGAGTCATCTTGTAGGAGAGGCAGAGCAATTAATTAGATACGTGCCTATTTCCGATTCGAGTTATGATCAATGTTGGAAACAATTAAACGACCGGTACAACAACAAAAAATACCTGGCCAATTGCATTTTAAAACGTTTATTTTCGCAGCGACGCATGCAGGTTGAGTCAGCGTCTGCTTTGAAGGATCTGTTAGATACCACCACAGATTGTTTGAATGCTCTCACTAATTTGGCTATTGACGTGAGTACTTGGGATATAATTATCATTCACATTATTACTTATAAACTGGACAACGAAAGTAGAAAACAATGGGAGTTGAATGTTGCTAGTAATTCATCAGCCGAATTGCCTACATTTTCACAATTTCAAAAATTTGTAGAGAGTCGTTTTCGAGCGTTAGAGTGTTTGGATTTGAAAAGGTCACCAGGTCAAAATAATAATAGTTCACAAATCCAATACAATAAAGTTTTGCATGCGACCAACTCAACGAACAGTATTCGCTGCGAATGTTGTTCGGAAAACCATAAATTGTGTTTTTGTAAGCAGTTTTCTAAGTTAGATTATGGTGCTAGACGTGAATTTGTGTTAAAAAATAAAATTTGTTTTAACTGCTTAGGAAGCAACCACACAGTTTATGATTGCAGAAAGAACACTTACTGTAGAGTATGCAAAAAAAGGCATCACTCGCTGTTACACCCGAAAACATCAAACGACGAATCTAACGCTGGTAGGGCATCTGGAGGTGGCAACACCTCCACAGACAGTCCTCCTGTTGTGTCACTTATGTCAAGACGCAATATCACCAGGGGCAGACAAGTTATATTAGCCACAGCGCTAATAAAAGCTCAGTCTACACTTGGTGGGCTTCAAGTGCTGCGAGCCTTGCTGGATCAAGGCTCCCAAGCATCATTCGTTACTGAAGCTACAGTCCAACACTTAAGGTTAAAAAAGATACCTATCAAAAGTACAATCTCGGGGTTAGGCGGTGATGGTTCATTGGTTTCCAAATATATGGTTAGGCTTGTAATTCAATCGCTAACAGATACAAATTTTAAAATGGAACTTAATGCATATGTTCTCAAACATATCACGTGCTGTCTACCAGAGAATCAGTTTGAAGAGCATAACTGGATCGAGTTAGCAGATTTAGGTCTAGCCGATCCTCAGTTCAATACACCTAATAAAATAGATGTATTACTTGGCGCTGAAGTTTATAGCTATATATTGAATGACGGCGTAAAGAAGAGTTCAGCTGGCAATCTTGTTGCTCAGTCAACCAAATTAGGTTGGATCATATCAGGCGTGATCAATGCCACACGCGTTGATAACAAGGATAGTTCAATCGAGAATAGATCAAATATAACAGTAATGCACACAAAGGTCAATGAAGATGATATATTAAAAAGATTTTGGGAAATAGAAGATCAAATAATTAGTACAAACAAAATACTTACCCTAGAAGAACAAAAATGTGAAGAACTATTTACAATATCTACAAAAAGAACAAGAGATGGTCGTTATATGGTAAGGCTGCCATTTCGTGATGACATGCCATCATGTGTTGATAGTAATTCCCGCGATGTTGCCCTGAAAAGATTTTACACATTAGAAAGAAAGTTTGAGAAAGATCACAATTTAAAAGAAAGGTACAAAGAAGTCATCGATGAATACTTACTGCTAGATCATATGCGCCCTGTAAAACAAAATGATAAGAAAGAGGCCATATACTTACCTCATCATGCCGTCATTAGAAATGATAAAGAGACCACAAAAGTCAGAGTCGTAGTCGATGCCTCTTGTCGATACAATAATGGTTTATCACTCAATGATACCCTAATGGTTGGTCCTACTCTTCTGCCAGAATTACGTCACACTATACTGCGATGGAGAATCCATCCTATAGGTATAATAGCAGACATAGTGAAAATGTACCGACAAGTCAGAGTTGCAGAAGAAGATGTATCCTGCCAACGCATTGTATGGAGAGATAATCCAAAGGCTGAAATAAGAGACTATGAATTCATAACTGTAGTTTTCGGCACTGCATCTGCTCCATACCTAGCTGTACGATCATTGAATCAAGTAGCAAACGACGAAGGCGAAAATTACCCGATGGCTGCTGATAAGGTACCAAATTCGTTTTACATGGACGATTTAATGACTGGAGCTCAAACTGTGGAACTAGGAATAGAATTAGTTAAACAAATGAAAGAGTTATTACATCGTGGAGGATTTGAACTACAGAAGTGGAATAGTAATAGTCAAGAACTGTTAGAAGGAATATCTAAATGTAAGAGCACACAAGGAACGGACAAGAACAAAAGTGATGATAATATGAAGAATAGGAATAGAATAGGGAATAGGGAGATAAAAATTGATTCAACAGCAGTAACTACAAAAATACTAGGTCTTACCTGGGATCGCAGCGAAGACAGCTTTCAGTTCACGGTAAGCCTTCCGGAGATATTAGGAGCGGTAACAAAAAGATCAATGATTTCGGACATAGCGCGGCTGTTTGACCCATTAGGATGGTTGGCACCTAGTGTTATAGTAGCAAAAATGTTTATCCAAAAATTATGGCTAGCAGGTATTCAATGGGATCAAGATGTTCCCATAGAATTAGTAAGAGAATGGAAGTGTTATCGGGAAGAATTGCCACACATAGCTCAAATCAAAATTCCAAGATGGATTGGCAGCAACGAGAATGACACCTCCATGGAATTACATGGTTTCAGCGACGCTTCTAAGGTGGCATACGCGGCGGTAGTATACGTCCGTTTGGTGGACAGTAATGGGAAAATAAATGTTTCCCTATTGGTTGCCAAAACGAAGGTTGCGCCAATTAAGCAAGTTAGCATTCCACGCTTGGAGTTGTGCGCTGCAGTATTGCTTACCCGTCTTTTGGTAGAAGCAATGCAGGTCATGAATATTTCCAAGACGTCAGTGAAAGCATGGACTGATTCGACTGTTGTACTTGCTTGGTTGAACAGCCACCCAAGTCGATGGAAGACATTTGTCGGGAACCGAGTTTCAGAGATTTTAACCTCGCTGGACTCTTCCCAATGGTTTCATGTGGCTACCAAAAATAATCCCGCTGATTGCGCTTCAAGAGGTATTTCACCTGCCGCTTTGAAGGATCACGAAATTTGGTTAAATGGACCACATTTCCTACGCCAAAGTGAAATTATATACACAAGACCCAAGGATTTGCAAGTACAAATAGAAGAAGCTGTAAAGACACATTTAGTTACCCGTGAGGAGCCACTGCTTCAACGGTTTTCAAAACTCCAAAGGTTGGTGCGAGTTGTAGCATACTGTAGACGTTTCCTGAAATATAAAAAACAATCAAAAAATTATAAAGAATATTTAATAAAACAAGAAATAGATGAAGCAATGAAATGTTGTATTAAAATAGCACAAAGAGAAGAATTTAATAAAGAATATACACAATTAAAAACAAAAACCCTAGTTGAAACAAAAGATAGCAAATTAAAATCATTAAGTCCTTACCTTGATCCAGAAGATATTATCAGAGTGGGTGGTAGATTGCAAAAGTCTACATTAAATCAAAATATGAAGCATCCTATAGTACTATCCCCGGCATCCAATTTGAGTAGGTTGATAGTTGCGGATGCTCACCTGAAAACCTTACATGGGGGCCCACAACAAATGGTCAACTATTTGAGGACATCAGGCTACTGGATCATTCGAATTAAAAATCTCGCTAAACAACAAGTTATGCAATGCGTAACGTGTATCAGACAGAACGCCAACATAAAAAGCCAGTTCATGGGCTCTCTTCCCTCTGTTAGGTGTACTCCAGCTCGGCCATTCTTGCACAGTGGCTTGGACTACGCCGGACCTATAAATATAAGAACAACAAAGGGGAGAGGACACCATTCGTATAAAGGTTACATATGTCTTTTTGTCTGTATGGCAACCCGAGCCATACATCTGGAGGTGGTGAGCGACATGACAAGCGAGAGTTTCATGGCAGCATTTCGTAGATTTGTCGCTAGGAGAGGTCACTGCGCCCAATTGTGGAGCGACAACGGCACCACATTCGTTGGTGCGCAGAGAGAGCTGGAACAGTTGCAGACTGTACAGAACTCAATTGCTACGCACTTAGAGTCTCAGGGAACAGAGTGGCATTTTATCCCCCCCCACGCACCTAATTTTGGCGGACTGTGGGAGGCGGGCGTAAAAGCTACCAAATTTCATTTGAAACGTATCATAGGGGAATCAACATTGACTTATGAGGAGATGAGTACGCTTCTAAGTCAAATAGAGGCATGTTTAAATTCTAGGCCTATGACGACGATTAGCACTGATGACCCGGACGAACAAATTGCACTTACACCTGGTCATTTCCTGATCGGTGAACCCTTATTATCGGTACCTGATGTGGACTATTTAGATTCAAATATTAGCTCACTCAAACGTTGGCAATTCGTTCAAAAGATGTTGCAGCAATTTTGGACTCGATGGTCCAATGAATACTTAACATCTCTACTTCAGAGACATAAATGGACATCTCAAGTGAATGAGCCCAAAGTGGGAGACGTAGTCCTTATTAAAGAGGACAATATGCCACCATGTCGTTGGTTAATGGGTCGGGTGGTAGTAAAGCATCCAGGAAATGATGGTATAACCCGAGTAGTCACGTTAAAAACCAAAACGTCAACATTAAAAAGGCCAACCTCAAAAGTATGCATCCTCCCGGTCTCTAAATAAGTGTGTTTTAGTTTATCATTGTGTTTATTTAGCTTAATTGCTTAGTAGTATATAGAACGCTAATTTAGTAGCCTTTAGAAACGTGTACTGCTTAATTTCAATTTGGAAGCTGTAGTATTTATTTGCTAGTAGTTGTTTGCTAGTGTTGTTAATGCATTATCATTTTAGTTTACGAGTTATTATTGTATTTTACTGCTATGTTTCTGTTAATCACTCCCCAGAAAGGACACATTTTGTCAATGTTGTCCTTGGCGGGCAGAATGTTAAGTCACCATCGCTACCGCTAGATGGCGCCACCCCATTTAGGAGATCATGATCCTGAATCGCGGTGTTGAGATTTTCTCAGCGATCTACTAATGAACTGGTAGTAGTTCATGCTGGACACCAATAGATGGCGTTAGTAATTCTAGCTATAAGTTTGTTTCTGAAACGCGCAGGCAATGTGTTTTTGTAATTAGGTAAGTCGCCAGCAAACTTATGATAATATACTGACTTTCTCAGACCACTATATCGGTGTTTTATTTATTACCCGATTAGATCAAATTTAGTTCACCACTAAGGTGTGGTTTGTACATATGAATTTTGATTAAATACTAAAGTTTTGTCTATTTAACGGAAAGGAGAAATAAGCTAGTAGTAGCTGTAAATCTTTTTCCTACCTTGTGTTATCGCCTGTCATCATGGTCTGCTGAAAAAAAAACTATTTAAGATATAAACTTACTATACTTGTTCTGCCCTATACTTGTTATGTTTACCATTAAAAAAATCTGTTTGTGTACGAACCAATGAATAAAATAAATATTTTTTCTCAAAGAAAATAAATAAAGGAAAAGAAAGTTTTATTTGACTCACTTAAACAATACGAATGATTCCTGTCCTTCTTGTGTGAATAATCGCAATGAATCTACAAAAAAACAACAATATCTCACTTATACACTAGTATCTGTTCATAATTGATTATATCAGAAAAGCTGTTTTGGCTATACAAATAAGAATAAAAAACCCTTGAGCTTCTATCTTTACTTTTCCTTGACCTGCAGTTTTTATTCAGCCTATAGTGAAGACCCAACCCTAAAGTGTGGTGTGCAGTACTTAATACCCTGATGCACGCATGCGTCACTTCATAAAACGGCAGACAGCCAAAAAACTGCAGAGCAACAAACTGGAATTAGTTCCAGGTGTCAATCACCTGTCAATCCGAGCTCGTCCCATCAATCATCGCCATTGTTTTTGTCCGCTGTGTAATTCTGTTAATTATAGTTGTATTCGTTATCTTTTAATATCATAAGCGGATAAAAAGTCTGACAAATAAGTAGGTCATTGATTTATTGTTTGATAATTGTTTTGAATTGTGTGTTGACATTTTATTAATAATACATACCTAATTACGGCTCGATGTTGGCTGATCTGAATCAAGAAAATGAAAATGTTTGCAAATAAGGAACTTATGTTTCCGGATAAGGAACACCACGATCCGTGCTGAAACTGGCGTTCAAGACGGAGGAAAAAAAGCAGCCAAACTGAAGTGGAAGTGGGCAGGTCATGTCTGTAGGATGCATCCGGATAAATGGACAACTACAATATTAAGATAAGATAAAATAATAATCTCTTTTGCACAGAAATATATACCTACAGTTATTATTTAACAGTAAGTGGACAGTATCGGACCTGCAGTGCCAAAGCGGTGCATGTGTCGAATGGCGGACGGACGGTCGTTTGTTTTTATACAAAAAGCACGATGCGGCAACAGTGCGGCGTGAGGCTTTTAATATTTTTGTGATAGGTATGTGTCATACAAAGAAACTGGGTTCACCACTGACTAATCTATAATAACTTATTCGCCTAAACGGTACATCAAAATAATAACCTTATCGCGATCATTGATCACGCTAATTATAATGTTAACATCCAATTAGAATATGTCAGCGTCAATGAAAACACCGTGGGTCGATGCGACTGGGCCCAGAAAAAATGCAACCTCAAAAATCGGTCATCTCGTTTTGGCGCGTGCAAAACAGCTTGTCAACTTTTTCTGATGAATCAAACGGCAATAAAAACCTAAGGACTTGGTAACGGGGTGCCCTGAATACAATCAGTATGAGTCTGCAATCAATGCATGTCGATTTTACGTGTTTTCCTTATATTAAGTGGCACAAGGCTGATTTAGTGTTCCATTTTTTTCTTTATATGTCCCAAGCGAGCAGCCCCAGCTTATTGCTTGCGATAAAGCAAATTTGTTTGAAAAACAATGGAAAAAGCAAATAACGACTGCAATTTTATATTTTTTGCTAGCATAGGCTTTAATATTATTTCCGAGAAATTAAAGCATGAACTATTTTTTCGAACGGTTTTCAAATTTTTTGATACTGTTACCTTTTTTAGTTTAGGTTTGAAATAGGTTTAGTTCTTCATTAATAATAAAAAAAAAATACATAAACATTGCAACTCACAGCCAACCTCTACAATGTTTTTTTCCTTACAGTGTAACAGAACTAATTAACAAGTGTATTTATTTAAATCGTTACGTTTCTTATGTTCTTCCGCAATTTTGTGTCTATGTTATTACAAAATGACATAAATGTAATAACTCGATTATACGTTAAGATCTATTAAAACTCATTAGTTACTAATAGCCCATAAACTCAGATCTACAAGATTGTTTAAGGTTTTGACCACAACCTTCTTAAGCAATATTGAAACAATCGGATTAATTTGTTTTGACCGTTATTTTCCAATACACTTTGAAGCTTTTTTGAACTGTCGCATCATTAAATTTGACTGATAGGTGATCGGTAAGACATAGAATTATTAGGCTTTAGTATCTACAATTCTACATACATACGATTGACATGTTGCCATTTAAATAAAATGCAGGTAACCCGTATACCCATTTTTAAAGTAGTTTTTAATTACATGCACGAAGTAAAGTTAAGATAGAGGTGTATTAAGGGAAGGAACTTTGCCTTCCGATCCTATGATAAGGAGATGGTTAAGAACAACCGACGATCCTAATTCAGTGAAAACACATATGCAAAAAAAGCTACTTGACCCCGCACTAGAGCAACCGCTCGCGAAGAATCCCATTTCTAGATGTTTGCCCATTAACTGACCGTGAAGCTCCCACTGATTACCTCAGGATTAATGACATGTTTGCTCAGACTTATGCGTACTCATCACTTAGCGCTGAAGAAAAATGAGAACTTTGATAACGGTGAACCATAAGTTACCGACGGATTACGGCGAGTTTGTGAGAGTCAAGAGTTATGAAGTTATGAAAGAAAATATAAGACCGCGAGTAGAATCCGTAAAGTTGTTTCATTCCGAGTTATGAATTTGTTTGAATGGCCTACTTACATTCATTAAAGAAGAAGTAAGCACTTTATCAGGTACATCACCATTCCAAAAGTAAAGTAAGTAGCTTACAAATTCGTTTAAGTTCGGAATGAATGTCAATTTTTGTGGAAAAGAAAGGAAATATTTTATTTGGTACATACTCGTAACAAAGAAAAAACAATACAGGAAGAACATCAAAATTAAAAAATTACAAAAGTTTGTTAATGCAACCAAAATGGTGACAGCATAATGTAAGGCATAGATAATATTATGTACCTACTAACGCTGATTTTCAGTGGAACCATGGTGGAGATCAATTATTTTAAATGCATGTAGGCATACGATTGCATGTTATTAAATGTGACATGTTACTAGAATCAATTCATGTAATACAATACATAAATATGGTGCCGACGGAATAGTGGCTTTGATCGTGTGCGTCAATACTTGTTGGTAGTATGAGTTTAGCTGGATCGTTGCTTTAGCTCGGTCTGTAGTGAGCCTAGCTTATAATAAGCCATGTATGTATAACCTGTGGATTCGATCGTTCAAAAAAACCATGTGATTAATATTTAGTGTCTGACCCCCGAATTCACAAACGACAATCAACGCTAAGCACGCGCTCACGCTCATGCTGTCCCTTTCGGTTCTATTGGCATTTTTTGTAACAGCATGAGCGTGAGCGCGTGCTTAACGTTGTTGACGTTTGTGAATTCGGGGGTGAGTAACACAGCTTAGTACCTATCTGTGTTACTCACACACATTTGTTTGTGTACTTCTGATCATCCTCTATCGCTTCTTAGTGCTAGGTTAAAATAATATTTAATCACTAGAGTCCCTGGTTATTTAAGTGGGCGTGAACCTTTTTTATTTTTCAGTAGTTTGCATCGAAGTTGGAAAAGATGACTTATTTTATTTGCTGTTATTTCAATTAGTCTATCATAGAGAGAACCGTATTATCTCTTTGCAAAACCACTAAGTTATTTATAAATCTAAATAGAACAACATTTGTCAAAGTTGTTTGACTCATGTATTTGTTCCCACGGCAAGCATGAATTTATTGCCCGTTGTTCTTAGGATACTGGACAAAGGACTCTGGTTATAAATGTTCTTTGGAATTAATAACTACTCAAATCTATTTATACAAGGACTTCAAATGATTTGTGTTGTACCAATTTTCAATTTGAACCCAGGAACTTCCGATTTAAGACCGATCGAGTGACGTTGAATGAGATCAGATTTATTTTCAGCCGTCTTAGCTTTATAAATCATCAATGATATTGAAAGCGTCGACAATTAACTAAGAAAGTTCAACATGTAGCTAAGAGCTTTGTTATTAGGGCCACAAAATGAGCTAAGTACACCAAACCCTACTTCATGAACTACTCAAACATTGCAATAGAAAACACGTACACCTCGATGCATAGAGTTGTGTTTGCTACTTCCCAATGTTTGCAAAGGCCCAACAGACACGCGACACCGGACGTCTAGGCTTTCAATATCTACCTTCTAGTCTAACCAGTACTTAACTTCAAGACCTAGGTTGGGCTCGCCATCTGCGCGGCGTGAAATCTAGTTTTTAGTCAAGTTTATGAAGAAGTGTTAAGATAACCAAGGGTTAACTCCATCCGGAAATACATACTTAAAGTTAGTTATGGCTAACGTATAAGAACAATATTTACTGTTACACTCATAAAAGTTGTATTCTTTACTGCCATCCTTTATTCCGTTCCTAATTACAAACACTTTTTTCAAATCAAATGTATTGACCGTGAATAGATGTGCCGAGCTATGCGTATCGCACACATGTTCATGTGGCTAGGGTGGATGCACTGGGACACCACGCTTTGTCTTGTGCTAGGAGTGCGGGCCGCTTTTCTCGCCATGCCGCCCTAAATGATGTCATCCGTCGGGCCTTTGCCTCCGTTAGCGTACCGGCCGTATTAGAGCCGCAAGGTATTGTACGTGACGACGGTAAGAGGCCTGATGGCATGACACTAGTTCCATGGAGCATGGGCCGGCCGCGGGTGTGGGATGCGACTTGCGTCGACAAAACTAGCCCTTTCCCATGTGGCTGGAACGAGTAAATGAGTCGGTGCGGCAGCTGAAGTGGCTGTAATAAATACACACAAGCATAGGTACATCGACTCCGAATACATTTTTGTACCATTCGGAGTCTTGTTGCGCGGGGTCCCTTCCAACCTAGTCGTTTCTCTATCGAAAAAACTTATCAGCACAAATGATGACCCAAGAGCTGGCACATACATTCCTTGCACAGCGTGTGAGTCTAGCGATTCAACGGGGGAATTCTGCCAGCTCCCAAGTTGCTGGCCCTACCCTACGACATGGACACATTTTTTAATGATTTTTAGCTTTAATTTTAATTTTAGTTCCAACGTTTAGTTTTATGCTTTAGATGTATTAGTTAATTGTTATACAATATGAATTGTCTGTTGTAAAATATATTTTTAGAGGTAATGGAGTAACTAAAAAAACTACAGATATCTTCTTTAAGCTCTACCTTCTCATTTGAAGCATTTGAAGTATCCTAAATCCATCTACTTTATAATCTACTATATAAAAATAAGTCGGGTTTTTCTTCCTGACGCAATAACTCCAGAACGCACGAACCGATTTCCACGGTTTTGCATTCGTTGGAAAGGTCCTGGGCTCCGTAAGGTTTATAGCAAAGAAAATTCAGGAAAATACATACCGCTAAGTCCACGCACCGAAGTCGCGGGCGGCTGCTAGTCTAACATAATAATATCGCCATCGACAGGACTGTCTTGACAAAGATCATCAATTTGATATTCGGTTTAGTTGAAGTACTTAGAAGGAAGTGAACATATTTCTACAAAAAAAATATATCAGCTAGATACTGGTGGTAGGGAGAGTACTCATCTTTGTAAAAAACGAGTTCCATTACAACTAAATACATCAGAGGCTATAACCACCTACAACAGTAGGTGTTTTAGGTCTCAATCGGTTAAATCGAACCGTTAACAACCTTAACTCAGCAAGAATCCCAGTCAATACGAATGTCAAACGTGCCAAGAGTGTCGCAAGCGCTAAAAGCTGCCATTTGTTATAGTTGCACCCAGCTTAATTTAGGAGCCGGTTGCATCGCGACGCATAACAATTATGTAACCAATATTCGCTACTGGTCGCCTGGTTGCATTTGCATTTCAAAAGATTTTAATCCGAATTGTGTTTATTGGTTCTGGTACTCGAACTTCTGCTAGTATCTGCTAGGTAATCAATAGCGGGATTAAATTGAATGAAGAAAGTTTCATGAATGAGTTGAATTATTCTAGCAAAGTTAAATATTTCTTCAGACCAATTTCTCATTTTAAGAACTTTTTTTTCGGTTAGTAAGTATACTAACGCGGTAGTGTTGGCAAAATTCGTTTACTCATAATTATTAACAGTAATCGTAAAAATATTAACATCATGAATGAGAGTTACATCATTACCGTTTCAGCCACATGTGTATAATTATGGTATATTAGGATATATGACTAAAGTCGGAATTATTCATCCTTTCCTGTCTGCGGAGCGCGTCTAGCCGGCGAGATCTGACTCATCCCATCCAAATTAGAGGTAATTTCGACCAAGTGGATCTGTTCAGTCACTTTTTAATTGTATTTACGACTTCGCCCGTTGCTAACGATGCAATCAATGACGTAAGTGAGATAACTGATGTAACTTGAGCCATCTTAGGTCTTGATAGTCTAGATAGAAACTTGAACTGAATGTTATTTATAGCTAGCAAGTTACTTAAAGACTACATGGAAAAAATCAATGAGCAATATTTTGATTTGCTGAGTCAGCCTCCACCTGAACATATACCACATAGCCTACATTCTGCAAAATTCTGTAGTATTGTTGTCATAAATTCAGCTACACTAATTATGCATTAAAGTTAAAAAATAAAGTTTCCCTACCTTTTTGTTCATGTTCATACCACTCCTGCATATCTTCAGAAGGAACTTTACAATTTTATCAGCCCATGTCATTCGCCAACAAAACTGTCATCAAAGAGGGTCAAGTTGCGCTGGTTGCTCAGCTTGCTGCTAAATTAAAAACGTATTTCGTTTAATCGCCGGGTGATTGTCACACTTTGTCGCGCCGCGTATGGTGATTTGCTCCAATAACGCGTGACTCAGTGTTTAATGCGTGAAGATAAGCGCAGTGACCCATTCCAATTTGTGGTTTATTAAAATTATGATGGCGATTGACTTAAAACCAAATGTTATGTTATGGATACAGCTAAAGTAAACACGAATGTTTGTTTTTATTGTAAAATTTAGTAATTTAGGTTAATTTATACCGGTAAAGAGGTTTCGCCACCTTCCACGATGGGTTCAAATATCTTTTGCCAAGTGTAGGAATTTTGAACTGTGTTATTTATTGCACAAAGTACGAATTAACTATTAATTATATATTTATATATATATTTATATTTATTAATCCGCAAATTTAAACTGACCTAATCGTACTAGTGCTAAAAAAAACGATTGTCGTTTTTTTACAACCATCATCTTGGTCTTGATTGGTAAGAAAGCTTACGTTCTGTATTGAACATCTTTAACTTAGAAGCGATGATACTTGCTTATGACATAAACACTTATTGCAACTTTCAGCATACTCTTCAGACATGAGATTGATTTTGACCGTGCCATTGCTCAGGCTATGCTAAGTGAGAACTGGATTTATGACGGTCATACCACAGTATGTCAGGTCGCCTGACGCGTTAAATAATTGCGCACTGTTATGTTAAAATATTTAAATTATAAGATACTGCCGGACTTATTGAGCTAGGTCAGCGATATCTCTAAACATTATACTTACAGGATGTAAAATAAATCTGAATGTATCCTATAAGGATAACGTATTCAATCGTTTATTAGCTTCTGCCCGCTACTCTAACCAAGTTAACTATTGGGATTTAGGCAATAAGCATACACGTCTCTGGGCTTGTTTTTTGCCTTGAAAATAATTATTGTCAAAGTAAACAATACTTATCTGTTTAACTAGGTAAAAATTAACCACCCATCCGAATTTTGTGAAACGTCATTCCTTGGGTTTAAAATTCTGTTATTATTTTCTGGTATCCTTAATCTGTTATCACATTCTATTGTATTTACTTAATTTATTAATTTTGTTGTTGTTGTTAATCAAATACAAACGTATTTGCTTGTCCGCCGAAAAAAGTTTCGCGAACCGTCATTTATTTTATACCGAAATTAGGTTTATAAAATCTTCTTTTATATTAAATGGTAGAAAAGTTAATACGAGTACTGATTAGCGTCACTTGACTTCCTGTACTCGAACTGTGATGAAACGGTAAGTTCCGGCTAACTACTGACCCCTGCAAAAACTTGTAAGTTTAACTATATCGAAAGTAGCTAATGAACTAAATTAATCCGTCTCAAATGCAAATTGAGGGGAATCCCATCATGACTTAACGTTATTTTGGCAAGTAAGCAGACGTTTTTTCTCGTCGTGAGTCAGTCGATCGTAGCGTCGCTAATCGTTTGAAAATCTATCTCGAAAAGGACGTACAATAGGATATGACATACGCAATGTGTAACAGATTGCTTATGGAAAATATGTCTTAGCAAATTTTGCGGCATATAAATGTACATATTTACACAGTTAACGCAAGCCTCGCCGCCTTAATATGTATGTACTGTTATTTGTGTTTCTTGATGAAATGAAATCATCTGAAATTTAAATCCACATCACACAGACAACACAAAAAGCAGCAACAGCAGTTTTTCGAATATATGAATCGTGGTATCTAATAGCGGATATTAAAAGTGACTTCAAATATTAGGAAATAGTTAAAAAGTACATAATTCGTTAAATTAAAAACATTCGTGAGTTCAAAAATTTTAGGTATACCAGTGGAAGTAGGTATACCAGCAGTAGGTTGTCTAATTGTCAGTTAACTGCTTTATAGCAGCACCAAGTCAATACAGTAAGGTAGGCAGGACAAATGCTTCGACAACTTGAACCTTTGTTTGCAATTTTAGGTCGTGCGAGTTTCAGATACTTAAGTTTGCCAAAGGCTGCTGCGGCACCTGCTATTCGGGCTGGTGTCTTGGATGCTAGTAAGTAGTTTTTTTATCAGATAATACTTTGTGAATGAACCATTGTCTGTACTCCCGGACTTAGGAAAGACACATTTGATATGGTCGCATTGGTCGCTTCGGTTCAGCGTGTCTTCGGCCTACAGGCCATTAGTGACGGTAGGTCCCTACATTTTGTCTTGACAGATTGTACTAACTTAGTTTTAAAGTGAAATTTTTTTTTATTTGAAACGAATTAAGAAACCAGAAAAGGGCGAAAAATTAAAAATCACAATCTCAACAACATTATTTTTCAGTATCTACCTATAACACAAGTGCCGGACCACGTTGTGAAAATATTTATGATCACGCTGAGGGTTAAGGGTGACTTGTTGTAATAAAGGCGAGGATCTTAAAATTCATCATCATCATCAGCCTGTTGTAGTCCACTGCTGAACATAGGCCTCTCCTTTTGCACGCCACTGTACTCGATCTTCGGCTGCTCGCATCCAGCTCCTGCCAGCCATCCTGCGCAGATCATCACTCCACCTTGCCTGAGGACGTCCTACACTACGCTTGCCGAGACGCGGTCTCCACTCAAGAACACGTTTACTCCAACGGTTGTCGGTTCTACGGCTAACATGGCCAGCCCACTGCCACTTCAGCTTGCTAATCCGGTGGGCTATGTCGATAACCTTGGTTCTCTGCCGTATCACCTCATTTCTGATTTGATCTCGCAGAGAAACGCCGAGCATAGCCCTCTCCATAGCCCGCTGAGTGACTTTAAATTTGTGGACCAGCCGTGCCGTTAGTGTCCACGTTTCGGCTCCGTATGTCATGACGGGTAGGACGCACTGATTGAAGACTTTTGTCTTTAGGCACTGTGGGATCGACGATGTGAAGACTCGACGTAGCTTCCCAAACGCTGCCCAACCCAACTGAATTCTTCTGTTCACCTCGTCCTCGAAGTTGTTTCTACCTAACTGCAATGTCTGCCCGAGGTATACATATTTTTGAACAACTTCGAGAACGGCGCCTTGTATCGCAATCGGTTCCGGTAGTACATGTTCATTGAACATGACCTTGGTTTTGTCCAAGTTCATCCGTAGACCGATGCGCACAGAAGAGTCAGCCAGGTCATTCAGCATCTGTTGTAGGTCCTGCAGCGTTTCTGCCACGATGACGATGTCGTCAGCAAATCGCAAGTGAGAGATGTACTCGCCATTGATGTTGATGCCACGTCCTTTCCAGTTCAGCGTCTTGAACATATCCTCCATTGCATTTGAGAACAATTTCGGTGAGATAACATCCCCTTGTCTCACACCTCGATGCAACGGTATAGGACTTGTTTGCTGATTCTGGATTTGGACGGACATAGTGGCTGCTTCGTAAAGGCATCTCATCACTTGGATGTATCGCCAATCTACTTGGCATCGCTGCAGGGACTCCAGAACAGACCAGATTTCAATCGAGTCAAAGGCCTTCTCATAGTCCACAAATGCTAGGCACAGGGGCTGATTATATTCTTCAGTTTTCTGTATAATCTGCCGCACTGTGTGGATGTGGTCTATGGTGCCGTATCCGCTCCGAAACCCAGCCTGTTCCGGTGGTTGGAATTCGTCGAGTCTTCGCGCAAGACGGTTCGTGATCACTCTTGAGAACAGCTTATAGACGTGGCTTAGAAGGGAAATGGGTCGATAGTTCTTCAGTAGGGTTTTGTCTCCCTTTTTGAAGAACAGGACGACCACACTCCTACTCCACGCCTCTGGAGTTCTCCCTTCAAAGAGGACAGCGTTAAAAAGCTTTTGGAGCTCCCTGAGTACGGGTCTGCCTCCTGCTTTTAACAGCTCTGTTGTTACGTCGTCCTCTCCAGGGGCTTTTTCATTTTTAAGCCGCCCAAGAGCGATCTCGATTTCGTCAATGCTGACTTCTGGCAGGTCTTCGGTGTAGTGGCGTGTTAGAGTGGCTCTAGAGTCCTCATTTCCGGGGTCAGGTCGAGATGCATGCGAAGCGTATAACCGGCCATAGAAGTTTTCTACTTCCGAAAGGACTGCCGGCTTCGAGACAACGACTTCTCCACTTTCTATGGTCAACTTCGTCAGGTGGCTTCTTCCAAGAGATTGTACGAACACTTTTGAACCCCGGTTCTGCTCAATCGCTCTCTCAATAGAGAGAGTACTGGAGCAACGGAGATCGCGTCGCACGTGCGTACTAATCTCTCGGTTTAGAGTCCGTTTCCCTGACGAAGTGACGGGTGGGTTTTCCCGTCGTCTCTTCATTAGCCCCAAAGTCTCTTCGGAAAGCTTCGACTTCTTGCCTTTACGCTGCATTTTACAAAATCTCGTACCTTCTTTCCTGAGGACTCGAACCACATCTTCAAGGTTCTGGTTAACGTCAGTTGTGGTTTCCACGGCAGCAAATCGGTTCTCCAGATTTGACTGGAACGCTTCAGATCCCATGATAGTTTGAAGCAGAGTTGGTCGGAGCCTGGCCTTCATCAAGCGGACTCGTTCAGCTCTGAAATCGATATTCAGAGAGCCTCGAACGAGTCGGTGTAAAGTGAATATTTTTGCACATGAGATACTAGGTTAACCTAGGCCTGAAGGGCGGGGCTGAAGGCTATAAAAATGTAAACTAGCAGCACTGGAACAAGTTATTTATTTAATAAAACAGGGATGTCCTAGATACCTCAATAGATCTATATTATAGATAGGTTACAGAAAACTTATAATCTTATAAAATAGAAACTTAACTCGCCATGGGCCCTGAGCCTCAGTGCCAGTTCTTAAACCGCCTGCGGAGAGCTCAGCTCACATGGCCACATAATAAAGACTATAATACTTTAAAGTTAATAAAAGATACATTGGAAGTCCTACTTCCTAATTATAAAAATCAGGGTCTTAGGCTGGCTTGGTTGGTAACTCTGATAAGTAATGCCCTAACATGTGCTTTGGGTGCTGTGCGGGTGGTGGGGTGCTACGGAGTGGCAAGATGGTTGATACTCGGCCACGTGGTGGTGGTCCCGGGACGGCCTGTGGTTTCCCTCAGTCCTCCCTCATGGAGTGTTGAAGGGGGGACGGGTTCATCCCAGTCCTTGGCCGTAACAGTACACCTCCTGTCGGAGGATGATTGGCCGCTTGGATCTTGGGGTTCCAAACCTCGACTCCAGGCACGTGGCGGCAACAAACCACATCCGTAGGATAACACTGGCCTGCTGGACAGAAACCAGATGCTCCACTACGCCCTGGAGGCTCTTGGAGCTGACCCTGCTCGGATGCCGGTGTACGAGAGTATCAAAAATAAATCTTATTCGGCCATTCACCCCGCACCTCTGACATTCGATCTGTCAAATCTGACAAACTGCAAACTGACACTGACAGCTACGTTCTGAAACCTAATATTGGTATGGGCGCCGACCACAGATAAAACAACGCTACATCGGTGATCGCTACCGGTATTAAACCTATTGATCACGGAGACGTCTCTGAATATGTGCTTTTTGTCCGCCATGATGAAGTCGATCTCATTCTTTGTCATAGTGTCGGGGCTTTGCCACGTCCACTTCCTTTGGGGTTGCTTCTTGAAGAATGAGTTCATCAAAAAGAGCCCCTCCCGTTCGAGGAAATTGACGAGCATTTGCCCCCTATGATTTCTGCTACCATATCCATGGGATCCTACTACCGATTCACTGCAATTTTGTACTCCCACTTTAGCGTTAAAGTCCCCCATAACAACGGTGAAATGGGTCTTGGTAGTGGAGTGGAGGGCTCTCGATATGTCATCGAACATATCCTCCACCTCATCGTCCGAGTGTGACGAGGTCGGTGCGAACACTTGCACCACCTTGAGGCTATACCTCTCGGTGAGCTTGATGATGAGGTACGCCACCCTGTTCGACACACTGGACATTTCCACAACGTTGTTAGCTAGGGACTTATTAACCAGAAACCCAACGCCACCTTGGGATTTTTGGTCTCCCTCTCGGAAGTACATCAGGTGGCCTGAATTGAGAGTTATGGTGTCCTCTCCCTCTCTTCGGACTTCACATAACCCAAGTATATGCCACCTAATGTTCCCAAGTTCCACCTCGAGTTGCGCCAGATGCGAGTCAAGCCGCAGCGTGCGTCCGTTGTACGTCGCCAGGGTCAGTCGGTTGTGGTGGCCTCCCGTAGCCCGGAGATTCTTTGCACCCCCCGCCCCACCGTTACCATGGTCGCCACCATAACCAGGAATAGTGGGGCTGCCGGGAACTGGGGGCCGTGGCCTTTGTCGTGCTTCCATAGGAGGTTATGCCCATAATCGCCACGCTGGGCAGGCGGGTTGGCGATCGCAGGGCGAAGCTTCTCGCACCGGTGACGCTGCTGCCCGTCACCGGTCTGTGGTATTTAGCTCGCCTATTCAGGACGGATATACCGCCGTCGGTCGGTCGCCAGAGCCTCGTTCGTTGCTCAGCAGGATGCACCGCGTGCAGGTGAGGTTGACTTGGGGCGATAGATGGAGGTTCGCCCCCTTACACCCCTCTTATAGATCTTAAAATTGAGCATAGTTAATTCATTAAGGTTCGTAACTACAAAAGATAAAATAGTAAAACATAAAAACGTCTGTCCTGCAAGTCGATTCTAGTATGTAACAACATTACTTCCGATAACTACCTAATGTTTTCTTTTATTTTTCGGTACATTATATTGAACTCTTAAATCAACCTTTGATCATTGATGCTTTTTACTATGCCCCTAGAATCGTGTCCTTTCCGCAAAACATATTTTGTTAACAATATTAATTCTTTCAGTAGAATCAATATTTCTTAATGGCAGGTTTATTGCTAAGATATAATTTTGACGTTCCCAATGACAAATTTTCAAGACTCGTAAAAGTTTATTGAGGTATCAATAAGTCATGTCTATTAATGTCTGCGAATTTAGTAAGCTTGAGTTAAAGTTATTATATTTATTTGTCAACGTAGCGGCTAATCTAATCATAAATATTGTCTTATGTTTCTAATGACTGCTAACTAAAGTTTGTTTAGCATTTTCACATTATTTCAGATAAATATTCTTAAAGGCTTGCTTAGAGTGCTGTGACCCAGAAGTTGCATGACCTGTGCTACTTAATTACAAAATTGTAATTGACAAGTCAAAGGCATTGCGGTGTTATTCAGCAGTTTCTACAAAACTTTTGAAACTGATGAATTCTCATTTAACCTAAGAAATTTTGTAAGCCTTGCAACATATTTAAACATTTAACTCCTTTTTTCATATACTTCTTATTTTTTCGATTGGTTAGCCGCTGCTTCTCGACTTTGAAAACCCATTGACAAATGGGTCTTATGTTAACAGTATACGGTGTTCTATGTAAAGGATGATGTGTACGCCTCTGTAAGATATAATATGTCATGAGAGGATTAATATTTTAGTCTACTTCAAAATTCTGCTTTATTTATAATTCCATAAATATAGTTTCCATTCACAACTCAGTATCGACAGTGAAGTAGCTCCATCGAAATTATCGTTTTCAACAACCACAGCCAGGCACAGATCTATTTGTTCACTCCGTGACAGTGTACTGACAACCCGATAAAAATAAATATAGTGCCGTGCAAAATAATAAGGCACCTCGGCGATATCGTAACACTACTAATAAATGGTAATTTGACACGACAAGTCAATTACGAACGGACATAAACACGTATCGGCTTCGATGGAATTTCGCTTGTAATGTCAGACGTGGGAAACATTTTTCAATACATTTTTTTATATTTTAACATGTACGAGTTCAGTTTGTAATGATCTAAAATGCAGTGTTCCTACCTCAAGTTAATGGGTCCGATCAGGAAGTACAAGGATTTCAGTGAGTAGGTGCTACTTACCACAAATTACTAGTCATAGTCTACACTGTTAATACTGTTGTTAACCTTTGTCGAACATTTTCTTCGCTTCTACCATGTCTTTCTTTCTAACAGGCAACTTTATTGACTAATTTTAGTTTATTCTAAGGATTAATTTCGAAGAATACATCTGGACCTGTTTTTCTTTTCGAAAAATTTAATAATGATCTGTCTATTTCTCCCATTTAGAGGTTTGTGGAGTACATGTGAAGCTGTGGATCGTAGCGTAGGTTCAATTTACCAGTCTTGGACAAACATTCCTATGACGAACATTTGTGTTTATTGTGAGTCTTGCTATGACCTGTATTTAAGTATGCATATAAAAAGTTTGGGTGGTGGCTGTGTGGGTACGTAAAGAATGTCCCTAAGATACTCGTATTAGGGTTAGTTGCACCATAGTAGAAGTTAAGGTTAAAGTTTTTGTCAAATTTGACAATTTGACGACCAAAAATGACGTCGAATTGTCAAATTTAACAAAAAATTTAACTTTAACTTTAACTTCTACTATGGTGCAACTTACCCTTAATGTGCTAAAGCTTACATTGAAATACGCAATCACTGCGTAGTTAATGTCAAGTAGTGTCATGGACGACAGCTTCTTTTAAAGTTTAAAACCTGCTGCGTGATTATCTAAGCTTCCAGCGCGAAACCGTTAATATGAGTACGAGATTGTCAAACGACGAAATGTGCAATTGTCGTCCGTGTTGATTCTATTGCTTCTTGGAAGGCAAGCAACGGTGACACCTGTAGAGTTGTTGTGGAGGTGAGCGATTTCTATCAAGTGACCCTCAAGCCTGTATGGTGTATCTTCCTCAAATATATTATTTTATACCGACTATAGACGTAGCTTTACAAAAATAACATATTGTCTTGTTGGGATGCTGTTGTTCTTGGCTTGAAGGACTCCAGTGTCCATCAGTTGGTGGGCTAAAACTGCTCCCTCATTTAATTATCATTCATTTTTATACACTGAAGTAACAGGCTACAAAATCGCGTTGTTAAATGAATTTCAAATCTCGAGTAATCTTTCCAGGAGTAATTCTGTCATTAAAAAATAATTGTGCACGAGCTTTTCACCATCCAATGGTTTTGATCTCATTCCGAATTCTCGAATCCGATCCCGAAAATGATATAATTTGTTTCAAAAAAGAAATCCAACCAGTCTTTAGGACAAAAAAGATATTTACCAGCCATCGACAGACTTTCTCTCACGCGCGCGAAATCAAAAAGGCCCCACAATGTTCAAGTAGCCGCTATTATGGAGTTCAGCTCATTAGCTCAATATCAACACGTCTTATGCCTTTAATAGATATATAATCATGCATATTATTTAAATTGCCTGACAAATTACACGTCGGTACGCAGTTGTACCCGCTCGCTTGTCGGTTACGTTTCGAACTGCATTTCTTGTTGACTTGGTGCTGTTTGTCGTATCTGCAAAGAGAGGTTTACACGCGTTATGGTTGACTCGGAGTAAATGTTATAGGAAAAACATTTGTTTACAATATCAAGCAAAACGGGCTATAATTGGCTGAAATTATATCAATTGAATCAATAAATTTATCAGCAATTGAGTTTTTATTCACAATACTTACCACCTTAGAAATCTTAATATCTGCATTTTTATTTATACACTCCCACTCTAACTGAAATTGATGCAATCATCTTCTTCTTCTGTTGCCCGTAATTTGACAGAAAATGAAAGATTGCTCAAAAGATAATTCGTTAAAGTACCGAAACCTAACGACTAAAGCCACTGGACTACTACACTACTGCTATTTAGAGATCGTCGAAGCTGAAGTGACACGCCTCACCATGGCATCTATACATACAAGAGTGCTTGCTTGTTTACCAATCCCCAATACTGGATTTGATTCTTACATTCAAACGAATAAAGAAACCTTCATGTCCTGATCCCACCCTCCACTTTCTACCACCGGACCACTAGACGCCGTGAGGGCTTTCACCCCCATGTGGTCGACTTTCCAGCGGTCCGAACTAAGCGGTTTGGTGCTTCCTTTCTGGTCCGCACCGCTAGGGAGTGGAACGCCCTCCCTGCGTCTGTGTTTCCGGATACATACAACCTTGGTGTCTTCAAGGCAAGAGTGAGAGTCTGAGGTCAAACGCAAACCCATTTTAAATAAAAAAAGAAAAACCCTCTTTACATTCAATTATCCGACCATTGAAAAATAAGCTCAACATAATTTAATGAATTGTTTAGCTTAAAAAATCTTGGTAATTTTTCGGTAAACTTGTATATATGAACCATTTAACAGCTCTTTATAAATCTTCCATACAGCTCTTGAGTCTCGGACACGAGTCGCCAATTAGTACTGGGTACCGAAGGAAAATGTGTCGGACGCGCGACGGGTAGAATTACGAGACCTGCGCTGTACCAGCACACACAGGCGCTTGTGCGTGCTCCTATGGCGCGAGCCGAAAGATAGATAGCTATAGCCGTCAAACTCACAGTAACTTGACTCCTGATGACAGATGAGCGGAGACTGTCAACGGATCAGACTTAAACGTCTCTTGACCGAATCTACCACCCAATCAGTGACGGCCATTTTCGAGAGCTGTCAAACGGCAATGGTAGTGATTGGTTGATATGAACCAATCAGTGACGTTGCCCAAGCTTCAGGTTGTTGACAGACCTAATTTCGTTCAAAAAAACAAACATCAGGGGAAGGTCCAGAAAAAGACATCTTTAAAACTCTCTTTGAGAAAAAAAGAGATCTTTAGTAAGATGATAATGCATTATCCCTAATGCTTAAATAAAATAACCTATGGGGTGAAGTTTCCAATGGTTGAGGTGGGTTGTGGTTGTGTGGTTGATGACTATAGCTGTTGCTTCTATGTAAATTAAGATTGCCGACCTATTGTCATTTTTTAATTCAAAGCACCTGCTCATTACTATTAATACCTATGCATATTGTTACAACTCTATTGGTATTTAGTTGCAACACCATGGACTGAGAGAAATGCTTTTGATAATACCAATAATAGACATTTCTTCACACAAGAACCACATTTAGCTTAGACCGTGTATTTTGTTTACTTTCCTTCCTTCTGTTCAATTTATGGAACTTTAACTGTATCGAAGGGTTGTATATTTTAATTGGTTGAATTTTATTACTTAGTAGAACCCCAAATTTTTTAAAGTTAATAGTGTACCGAAATTCTCGCCATCGATACCTTCAGATAATGTTATCGATAGTCAACGATCACATCACTGCTTTGTCTCCGTCATGATATTGAATGACCTCTCCTTGCAGATCCTTTGAGAAGACCTCTTGGTTTTATTTTAATTTTACAGGAAACTCTAAGTCAAAAATTTGACCTGGCTCAAGAATGTTTTCGTATCTGATTTGATTCACATTATAATATTATGAATTACCTTACCCGGTACAAACAATTGTTTGTGCTCTTAAGGATAGATAGTTCAGTAAATTAAAGCACTATACTTAATATTTGCAAACTCAGTTATTTATTGAAGTACCTACTTTTTTTATTAAAGCAATAAGCTAGTGAATTTTAGCATTTATTTTCTTCTTGATTATCTTGAAGTTTTCATTTAACTCAATAAGACACACAAATTTAAGAAATGACTGATTTTACCCGAAGTCCCCGACAGTTTCAAGGAAATGCGAGCGAAAACGTTCTAGTTACGAGTGACTGATTCGCTGTCGACGTTACAACGTCGCGTCGTCTAATTGACCAATAAATATCCTAATGAGACAAATGGTGGCGATACTGGGGATTTGTGATAACACAAATAGCTTAATAGGGTCTGAACATATCGGTTTGGAGAGGAAATTAATTAGAATTTTCAGTAGTCTGCCTAGCTTTCTTGATATAATCTATACTCAAATACGAGCTTTTTTTACTCTTTTAACAGTTTAGTTATCTTGCTTGACTCCAGATTTCAATTCATATCATTTGCAATGCACAAACTGTTTAGGTAATACAATTCAGTTTACACCAACCTACGTAAACGTAACTTACGACACCTATACTTCTCAGGGATACTCAACGTGGATTTGCGTTTGTGAATTCGGCGGTTAAGGATTCAAGAAACGCTTTATGCTAAAATAAAGCTCTCTACGATTTTTATATACTTTATGGATTTTTACTATTTTGGTATTAGTTGGTTATTTTAACTGTTTCTAACTTTCTGTTAAAATTGATTTAAGAATTACCCAAGTAATCAGCAATTTGCATCTTATTACAATAATGATTATTTACTAAGTACTACCGTTCATACTCTGTGATGTTAATAGTTTGTCATTACTAACACATACGTATGAAGATGCGGTACGATTGTAAAGGAGAAAAGTTAGTAACGAGAAAATCTGGTTTCACTTGAAGATTGTGTCTTATTTCTAAAACGATGGAAAAATATCGAGTGTTTGTAAATTCAAGAAAGGTCTTAAAACTTATGTTTTTCTCGAACTTTGTCATTTATCCCACAACACAACACAACATACAAAGTCACACTCTTTATCAGTAAATATAATAGTACGAGATTTATTAAAAGAAAAATATGAAGTTTATTTGGGTAACACATTTTCTGCGCCAATAGTTTAGAACTTGTACAGGTATAATACCTACACATACAATATGCCTGTATTTGTGGCAGAAGATCCATCAGTTTCAGAATTAGTTGGCTTCAGTAACTAACTTAGGGATAGGTTTACTAGGAAATAACTTTTGGTCAAGGTTTCAAACGGGAATCGAACCAGTATTGTCCGCATACCAGGCGGATGCTCTAACCACTAAGCCACTGAAACCCTAACAGACTGGCTTAATCTTTCTCGTTAAACACCCCCCTTATTCATAAAAATTTAAACAGCTCTTATAGAACACGATAACTATTGTATCGCTTTGTCACTGTCATTCTTGTTGCTGCCGCCATTTGTGAGTAAGTGACAGAACACGTCAATAGCTTAAACAATGCGTTAGCGTTGTGTTCGTTTTTATGAATAAGGGGGTTATAGCCTGTGACGTCCTGTGACTTCGTATTGCGAATAGTGCATATTCAAAACGCATCTAAAATTATTTTCTACTTTTGCTAGCACTATGATTCGTGCAATTCCAGAATGATTTTACAGCAGTTTAGAACACATTCGACATACATTTAGCGGCTGCGACATTTGCCCTTTCGTGGTAATCATCATCGGCAATAAATAATGCCATAGTATTAAAGTTAATTCGAAGACCATTACGATTTGTCTTCTGCTGCTCTTTCGATATTGCCTCCTGCTAATATTTAACGGGAGTGGGAAATTATTTGTGAACACCGTGCATTACCGTGTTGAACACTTAAACTGCGCTAGTAAGTATTGAAGCGGTTAGAAGTGAGAGCTTTATTTTCAATTTTAGTAATATCGAATTTCATTTTTAGTGATGGTTCCACTTTGTATAAAATAACCATTTGAATATAGTTAAAGTTGATTCATTTCAATTCTTTAGATGATCATTAGTTGATTGTAGTATCACATTAAAGCATCCTTCCTGACCATCAGGCGAGCTGACCATCAGGTCATCAAAACGCAAACCCATTAGATTTTTTTTTAAAAGCTATTTGTGTTAACCAGGTGGGTACGGCCGCTACGCCCTCGATCCGCGAGGGCCACGGCCGGGACGCCCTCGAATTTTAAAACTTGTTTGTTCGAGCGCCCTCGGCCGCAACCTTTATGATTTTAATCTCAACTACTTATCTCAACTACAGTACTTTGTCAAGAAATTGGCAACAAATGAATAAAGATCATAACGTAACTCTTCTATTGTTTTTTCTGATATGGTGAAGCAGGTGGTTTGTTTCATTTTTTGCCTCCAGATGATTCTTTCTTTACAGTTGATTCAATTATAGGTTTACAGCTAACGACACTAATTGATATTTTATCGATCTATTTACCGTTTAACAACATAGTTAGGGATGGTGTGGGCGATTGGACACTATTGTTGTTCACAGAAAGATATCTAAAATGATTCATTGTACAATGGTATTGCAATTGTTGTCGTTTGTCATCTGTAAAAAATTAACACTGTTTCGACAGCTAATGATTTGTTAGGCTATGGCCACAGTTAAGCCAAACTGAGAATGATTTTCTACTCTGTAATATTATTAATAGTAATATTTGCTAGACCACTGGACTGGGGTCAGTCCTGTGTCAGAGCTTTCCGGGACACTTATAAATAGCTAATTATTCATAAGACAATATAGTGATAAAAGACAATATAGTTGGATGTTTCTTATAAAACATGAAGAAACAGGTCTACTGAGAAGGCTGTCAGTGATCAGAATGAATTTTGGTGGGCTTGCCGAGGAGTAACATGACACGAATTGAAATAATTCCGTCAACCCAAGTATGAAAGGCGACCCAGCTTTTCATCCTTATGCTGTTGAAATTCCAGGAAGCTGCACCATCCGTTTCGGTGCTTCAGTTTTATGCAAAAGAGTGAATTGAACTTTCTGTTAAAGTAGTTTCAGAGTAACAACTTGGGTGCCAGCATGACCTTTTAAGAAGTCAAATTGAGATTGTGGTCAAATGTCCACGTACTTAGGCATAAGAAAACAAAACAATTATGATGAAAAACTTTGAACTTTACATGACACTTCTGATCAGTGCATGTTTGATAGTCTTAATTTACTTACCCACTTATAAAAGGCATGACACGATAAATGCCTAGATACTTGTCTTGTGGATTACTATTAAAGTAATCCTGAGGACAAAAACTTTCAACAAAAACTGACACTTGAAATCATCGGAGATGAGATCAACCTGTTTTAGGTACTGTACCTGTACCTAAGTTTCTTACTAACAATACTGGATAAAGGTGAAAACAATATTGAAGCTTTTTTTTGCAACCATTAACAGCTAATAACTTCAAATTTAAACCTTTACAACTTGCGTATATTGCGTTCATGTTTTACATTGAAAACAAACAAAGCAAAGACCCTTTTTCCAAATAAGCCTGTAGTGTCGCACTGCTGGGCAAAGGTCGGTAAAGAAACGGCGGCACGATCTGAAAAATACTACCGAGTGGCTTTTAACTAACCCCGTAGTTTCGGTAAAATTAATTTATTTAAAGAAATTGTTTACTTGTCTTGTTTGTTGGAATCTTTTTCGTAATTCTCATCATCGTTTTTGAATTCATCTGGTGGTTATTAAATTAAATCCACCTCGTTTTCTTACGTATTTATGTTTTTCCCAAAGCTGGGGAGCGCAGTCTGTATTATAATAAACGTCCGCAGTCCCACGGTGGTTTGAATCGTAATGTTTACATTCAACTAAGTAAGCTTATAGATGTAATCGCTACTGGCATTCTGTGTATCTCCTATCTTTAGTCTGAACACACCTTTAATAACGAAATACGAATACTTTATGTATTGCGGCTTCTCAAACCTAGAGAACGTTACAAGTCACGTTTAGTACAGACAAAAAAGATCTTTCACTGTTTAAATTAAGGTTGTTTTTTGTTGATGGGGTAAGAAGCGTCAAGAATGTAAATGAGGATATTGGATTGGCACCTGTGAGTCTGGTGTGGCGCTGACGTCACAGCGTAGTAATGTAGCGTTAGCCACAAATCGACGCGGGCGCAGGCTGACCGTACTGAATTCATTAGAATTGCGATCGAAGAGTGATTGAGTAGGTATGCTGTGTGAGTGACTCTGGTGAATGTAAAGGGCTTACGAGTACCACTTAAGATGATGCAATGGTATGACCTGTGTCGTCGTTTTCAAAGTTATTAAAATGTTTGCTAAATTATGATCTCAGTGATCAGATGAGAAAATTATTAAATGATAGATAGGAATCAAATATGGACTTAAATAGTGTGAGACGAACAAAAAAAGGAAGACAAAGTTAGAGTCTCATAAAATTAAAAACGTAAAGAATAAAAAGTTACATAGTTAATTGAACAAAATGTCAATGAAGCCTATCTTGCGGGGTCCGGCCGCCACTCCCTCGATCCCTGAGACGCTCGGCCGGATCGCTCTCGAATTTTATCATATTATGTATATGTTTGTCCACCCTCTATTGTAATTCGAGAGCGTCCCGGCCGAGGGCCTCTCAGATCGAGAGCGTGGCGACCGGATACTTGCGAGATCCTGTCGCAGTATTTATAGCTCTCGTTGCACTGCAGAGCTGGTAATGATCTGCTTGCCTCTTTACCTATCAGCTCAGGTGATTTTCAATCATGTCGAATTGTCCAGCTGAAACACGTGGTTCGCAGTGATGAGCGCATTGGCGTTCAGGTTTGATAGCCTTTGATATTCTTCCACCTGAACTGTCCAGTTTTCAGGTAGGTCCAGGTAGTAGGAAAAAGAGCGGAAGATATTCGATAGGAAATGGTCTTCGTCGCTCACATACATAACAACATAAACGGCCTATATACATCCTTATGCTAGGCACGGGCCTCACCTCAGCTATGAGGTAGTGGAAGCCATACTCCAAACACGCGGGCTCAGTATACCATTTGTTGGCGGGGTCAGTGAGAAGCCCTAATGTCAGATGTTATAAAGCCGCCCTAAGGCCTCTGACTAGGCTTAGCGACTGACATCTAGCTATCTTCATCACTCGCTTATTCAATATCTCATCATAGCTTCATGACCTGTCCATCTGCGGGTGACGATAACATAATTAATTTAGACCTTTTTCCTGCATTGAAAAAGGTTTTGCGTTGCTGACTTACTTTTTGTTTGCTATTGGATTACAAAATATACTTCTAACATTGTATGAGTACTATGAACAGCTTAAAGTTTTGCTAATTAGCTGATCAACAAAACTTTGAGATGTTCACAATAATGGCGTATTAAGAAAATGTAATAAATCTTTAGGTTGCTATTGATTTCTAGACATATTTATATAAATTACCATTTTCTGAATGATATTAAACGGAAACGTCATTGAACTATTTGATTGTTTAATTGAGTCACTTGCTAAGCCGGATCGTAAATTATTGGAAAAGTGGGTGTTTAGGGTAACAGATATAAACTCAATAGCAATTTATCATACTGAAACTAGCAATTATTGTTATTTTGATTTGATTTATTTATCGTCAAGCGAAAACTAGCATTGAAGTTCCTCTGAAATTGTCGTATGAGCTTTTTTTGCAGAGTGTTTCAGCGAGGGGCGCCCACCTGCAAGGCGTATGTATCACCTGATAAAGATTGTAGTATTTTGTTGGATGCATGACACCTACTACAAGCCACTCTGGAAATCTATCGAGAGATTTATGTTCGTCGGACTATGCTTGTGATGGCGTAAGTTTTGGCTATCATTCTTGAATCATAAGTCTGCTCACGAAAGAGAAACCAAAAGGCACAGAGTGACGTAAGCTAGTAGTCGATAAATTGTGATCAATTCCAACAGCCTCCATATCGACAAGACCCGCCCGACTAGACACGACACAAGTCAATTACATCACTGCTGCTGACGTCACTCCTCCGCCGCGCGGGACAATCCAGTCTGAGAATGTAAATGTAATTCAAATTCGCCCTTCACGATTTGTGCTCTTCTACTTGTACAATAGCGATGAAGTTGGCTATTGTGTGATTTGTCACCATTATTCCCAGCAACATGACGTATATCACTGAATATTTTTCAAAGTACTAAGTACAGCATCTTAAGCTTTAGTTAGGTCAACCGAACTTCTTGAGGAATATTGCACGAGGAGGGTACGCGCTAGGAGAAACTTACTGCCATAAGGTGTACGCGACTCTCCATTTATGTAGCGTCTTCAAAATAACCTGGAACAACAGAGTTCTGTAAATTGCAAAGATTCCCAGCTTCACCATTCTTAACTGACAGAGGCACTTGCAAGGGGTAAATACGCGTTTACCCAGGCAAAATTTTGTTGGAGTGGGCAGATTTCTTGAAACACAGTGATGAACGTGAACATCCCATATATTTCATCTAGAAGACGGCAGCAAACGGGAGTTGGTTACTTATAATAGTTTTTGCTATGTGTGAGAGTATCTTACTGCAGGACGCAGGGAATGGAAGTGAATCATTACTGGAGGCATTTCGAGTGAACTAGATTCGATGGCGTACCTACGTAATATAAAAAGACGAATAAGCTGTTCCCGAATCAGCCTGTATAGTCACGCACGAGTGGCATTGTTACTTACACACGATGCGCGATGTTGAATCATCAGTCAATAAATACGAGGCTTCATGATGGTTTCCTACTTAATATACAAGGGATAACATTAATGGACACACAAACATGCGTTACTGGTTAATTAATTAGTTTATGGTATTAAATCGTTGAACTAAGCCATATTTTTTAATGTTTATGTGATTCGTTTTATTGTAGTGTTAAGAATGCGCCTTTAAATGAGTTATTGAAATACGATCTCATCGTAATGAACTCTGATGCTATTCATACGTTGATTGTTAATTAGTAGGTAACGAGATGTAATATAAAATTTATGACTGATTGTTGTCTACTCAATGTTGTTTTATTGTAATAATTGTAATGTAATAAAGGTTATTCATTAATAGTTATTAATGACTTTGGCCTCAAAAAATCAAAACCAAGTGTATGTTAAAACAAACAAAACGGGATAGCATCCATAGGTACATTGGCAACTACTTGTTGAAAGTGGGATAGTAAGTGCCAAGCCGAGCATTTTTACACCTGTTCCCAGACCGACTACTGTACCAAATATGGATTGTTTTTATTCATTGTGTTTGATATTGCCAGTAAAATATGTGTAACAGTACATTTTCCATATTTCAGAAAAAACAGCAAAGAATGAATTTCCATTTTTTGAACTTCTCTAACTCGACAGAATTACGTCTATGGGTAGAGAGTAGTAAAAAAACTTAAAATTCAATTAAGTAAGACAAACATAACATTAGATCCGGCAAGCTATATTATCTAATAATAAGGCGTTACAATAACTATTTGCGCCGCTTTAGGCACGAACGTGATCATAGTCTATATTGGATCATTTACAAGAGCATAAATCATAGAACGTCATAATCTATGATACGGTTAATGCATATCTAATAGGATCAAATTGAACGCGCCCTGTTGCCGAGGATTTCTTGTAGGATTAACATTTTGATTAATTGGGTGGTGAATTGGTAAACAGACTGAATTATTGACTCATTTTTAAATTTTGTTTGTTGATAAAAGTTTGACGGCTTCATTCTCGGTTTCACCATTTTATTAGAATTTACATTTTTGCAGGACTTCTAAAAATATTTTATTATTGCTAGTAAATTTCTGTTCTGAAACAAGGAACATCTCATTTTCATTTTATATGTAAACGCACTGCTTCAAAATGTTGGCATGCGTTTAAATAAGATTTAAGCGACTCGACTTTAGAAGGGAAAAATGGGAGGGGTAACTCATTATGAACGGCTTTTTTACTTAACTAGCGTCCGCCCGGGACTTCGTCCGCGTGCAGTTAAGTAAGAAAAAAATTTTTTTTTTTATTAGATGTTAGATTCAGCACATCCACACATACAAACTTTCAAATTCTTAATATTAATAGGATTGGAGTTAGAAATACGAAGCTTTAATATAGGTACTTAAAATGTACTAAAAAAATATCGACGTATAGGTATCCAACTACAAAAAAATTGCTTTTAATATTTCATAAGATGCGATAGTAGTAAAAGACAGTAGTATGGTGAGGTCCAAGACTCCGACAAGGTACAATATGTATTTATGAGATTTCGTCTCATTACCTCAATTGCTACTCATAACTTATTATGCAAATAGAAGTTTGCATATAATCGAGTACGAACCTTGTTAATTACACCGCGAAATTGAACACGACGACTATTATTCCCAGACACGTTTACGATTAATAACCCTTTATTGTGCTAATTTGATTTATTTGTCAGGTAGCTATCAGTTTTGTAATTAACGACTTAGTCTCAAATAAAGCATATTTCGTTGTAAAGGTCAAATTATAGACCAAAGAATATAACATAATTTCACCTTTTGGATCTACCGTTTGAATCTCTTTTTTACGATAAGAACGACGAAAACAATGAGGATAAAGAATAAGCGAGAGTAAACGCAATTAAGGGCCTGAGAATCCGAAGCTTCTGAAGTACTGGACAAAGGCCGCGGATGAATGAAAGGATAGCATAAGACAAGAAAAGTAATGCTAACTGGTCTTGTTGGGTCTGCATCCCTGGACGAGGGGTTCAGGGATCCGTGAACCGTGAAACGCGGGCCCATCCTATACCCTCTCTGGTGTTAACCAGGGGTATATTTCAGGGCCTTTTTGTAAGTGCTTTGCGATCAAATAGGGTACATTACAGGTAGTAGGACCTTCACGTAGAACCTTCACTGATGTCTCAACATCTCTGATCACACTGATGTTCATGTGCGGTCATGCCATTTCCGGTAATTTCTCCCTGCTCCCTGAATTCCTGATGTACATACCTTTTGTAAAGAATTGTCATTTGGCAAGAGCGGAAAGAAGTAGCCTGATGAGCCGTTGATTGTACCATCATTAACCTTTTTAAGTCGGATGTTTTCATCTCGGTCTTTTAAATTGACTTTTGAAAAGAGAAGCACAAGAATCATGTAATGTTACTTATAAGAAAGTTGAAACTTATTGTCAGTTTAAATTATAATCGATATCAATTTGGCAATCATGATTACGTAATTTCCGAAAAACGCAAAAAAGTGAACAAAAAATTAATTATTCACTTACGTAAGTTAGCTTAAAGTGTAATTTAAGTTTGAGCAGGTGGAGGTAATGGTTGCCACAATATTTCTCGGGCGATAGCATCGCAGACCGAAATTATAAGCCGCACTTGAAACCGTGGAATTAACTTGGGAACGTCTTCGCGCTGCGTGGAGGATGCTGCGAGGACTTAATAGCAACTGGAAGTGGCTTTTTCTCTTTGTTGGGTTTGCATTTTTTTGGCTATGCTTTTCTACGCTTAGTTTGATATCATTAAGTAGGCCTTGGCTATGCTTGGCTTGGCTTGGTATTTCTTGGCTATATTTGTTATGTTATTGGAAGTGAGAAGAAGCTTAACAAAAATAGCTGACCCAGCAGTCAACGTTATGTCAAAAGCTGAAAACAGGCTGCCACAATCCAACGGCTGTGGCAGGTTGTTTTTCCGGTTAAAAAATGCCGGATAACGTAGTTACACACTTAGTGATTAATGTGTATTTATATAAATTGACTGGTAATCAATTTCTTTGTTGTCAGTTTAGTGAAGAAAAAGGCTTTCTTAAGAGAGTGATATAAACTAGCGAATAAGGGATAATATCTTATATTCTCGTATCACAGTGTTTCTTGCCAAACTTCTCCAAAACAGCTTTACCGCTTTTGGAGTTTTATATGACTGTCTGTTAGGTCTCAGAATAGGTCGTGCTCTATTTTTTTAGAATACTTAAGTCCACGTGTACGGATTCACGGGCGCCCGGTAGTATCGATATAATAGATCTACGAGTAATTTTAATACGACTACATTGCATAATAAAATCACAACAAACAATTTCTATTTACATACATCTGACTTTACATCTGTGTGCGACATATAACTCGTCTTTTGTTTTAAGTTTATGTAAACAAATTAAAATGCAGGCAGTGTCTGCGCGGCCGGCCGGGCTGACGCTGCTTCTAATTCGTGTTGGTTTATCTCGGCTATAGGCTGCCAGTGCCCGGTAACGGGATAAAGGGCAATAAGCGTAGTTCAAACAGAAAAAGCCCTTGTCTCTATGGCACTTGGGATTTAGTTAAGATCACCTCTTTTCGTCCATTCATCAATTCAATGTGGGAGCTTTTTTCTATGCAACTATTACAATACTCAAGCATTGAGAAACACGAGCGAAGAATGATCTCTTCACATCACAAATATTTGACTTCTTCTGGCATAGTCATTTAGTTATTCCATAACTTTTAAAACTCTGAGAGCAACTCGACCCTGGCTGCCTATAGCTTCTTTTGCATCAAGCATGTCGAAGACAGAACTGTTAAAGTTTTTTTCTTTTTTATGATTTGTGGTTGGAGTCGATTTTATTCTCGTCATCTTATCGTTATGATATTTTGTGAGAAACATCTTTAAATTCTGTAATATGTGCTTCTTTGCTGTGCTTATTTTACAGTACCTCAGTTGTTTCTCTTGCAATCCCTGAAAAAGGAAGTGGAATCAGTCTTGTTTTAATCCCAAAAAGCTTATTCTTTTAGCCTCAGTTACATTGTGCTAAGCACACTATATCGAGCTGATGTACTCAAGAGATGATTTTTTTCAAATACTAAACAGTAATAGAGAAAGCATCGAGAATAGCTCTACTAATAAATCCTCGATTAACGTTTGAATATCAATTTATTTCATCATCACAATAATATCAAGTAAATTACGATACTTGTAGTCTTGTAACGGAATGAAGGGCAATAAGCGTTGTCCAAACAGACGAAGAGCCTCGATGGTACTTGAGCTTTTGTTGGATTGTTGGTTGTGGGCTCTAGCTATTGGGTGTTAACTGGACGCTTTATTATGTGGAGGGCTTCACAAGTACCGTTTGTTTGGTTTGCTTCGACTAAGAAAGTTGTGGAGTTTCCATTTCTTTTTGGATGTTTCCACTGGGCGACGCGGCACTCCACAAATGTTAGTATCATTGTAAAAAATAAGTAATATCAACTGAAAAAACTGTGGTGGTCAAACAGGTATTGGCGGTTTGACAAAAGCAATTTTAATACTGGTAACAATGGTCAATGGTAAGAACCGTATGCCATTTCAAGCGTCACTGAACTCTATAACAAGTGAAACACTGTTTTAATCCTATAGTAATGAGGTTGCGTTTCATTTCAATTTCAGACGTATTTGACTCTGTACGCGCCCCTCATTTTGCTGACAGTATCTACCCGTGGTTCAATGGCAACAGTGAATCGACAACTATTACCGAAGTTAAGCTACGATTGCGTGGTCCGGCAGTGGTATGGCGTCCCATCAAGTCATAGAATGAACGACAGTGCATCAGTGTATTAAACACACACTTATGCTCTTTATAGTCTCCTGCAAAGGTTCCTGGTTAATAACATTCAGATTAGCCTAAGTCGATTAAACCAAAAGGTCTGACACACTCTTTGCGTTTCTCCTTCAGATAACCTGCTCAATCGCTGCATCTACTGCGCCTTCTACTGCGCCTTCCTCACTTATCTAATACTATTACCATGTATAATATTACGTTTACTAAGTACATCCGTTTTACACAAGTACAAAACGGATTGACCCAATAAACAAGCCATCAGACCACCCGTATTTTATTTTATCCTTATATCAAGAACTACTGCCCTCACAAACGCACGTCGTTTATTTGAGGAAATAAACTAACAATTTCATTACAAAACAAAGCTATGGATTTCCTATGAATGAAAGCGCGTAGGCCGCTATCCTACATCGACTACGGCTTTTCTGCAACTGCAGGCGAATGTAAACATTATATTCAAGTGAATAGAAATAGATTTCCTTCAGCGTTTATTTAATTTATTCTACTCGACTGGAAAACAGCTTTATTTTTATGTATCATAAAGAAGAAAATACAATAGGAAAGAATAGAGGAAATTATTAACAACGTCTAAGTGAGAACAGGTGGCAACGCTTCAGTGGGCTAGCTAGGTGTAATTGCTCACTACTGAGGTGTTGTGATAGCACATAGTGATAGATCTCTCATGAAATATAGTCTCTTTCTTTGAAATAAATGTATTTTAAACTTGCTGCATTTGCTTGTGTATCAGTTTCAATTTGAACCTTATGTCTTTGATTTTAAATAGTCTATTAGTTTGATAAAACTTGTAGGAGTATGTTTCTTTCTTCAATGAATGAACTCAGCTTAGTGCAATACTCGGAGACGGCAATAAGTTGAATGAAACTGTGTGAATGGACGTTGTTCACATGGCAATATTTATATGGTTGTGAAATAATGCAGTTTATTTTGTTATTATATAATACATAGATTTCCTGTTTATTTCAACTTTAAAATTCTGAGATCAGAAATCTTCGTCTAGCTGCCTAGAGCTCTGGACAGACAGAGCTTTTTCACGCATAAAAAAGTTTGTGCATATTATAAAACAGTTTTTTTTTGTGTTAGTTTACTGATCGCAACGTTGACCGATAAAAATCTTATGCATGGCAGCCGAAGTGTGGGATGGGTTACTATTTAAATTGTATGGTGCACTTTTCTGGGATCTCTGTGTACACGCACTAGGCTCTCTGTGCCCTCCCCCTTATGAATTCTCGCGTTGTCGTGGCGAGGGGGCTTAGTACCGGTGATAGCGGCAACCGCTGGGAAGCAAAGAGAACTCAGGCGTGGCAGTGTGGTGGACTTACCACCTACCTGATGTGGCTCGTGAAGGCGATACGTGGAGTGCGGGCCCAATGAGGCCTGCAAGCGCCCTGAGGCGCGTGGTGGGGCCACAATCGGTTGGTCGGGGTCAGTGATCCGTGGCTGATAACCCCTTTGCGTTATAGCCCGGCGGAGCCAGCGGGTCGGAGTGCGGGAGTGCTCTGGCTCGCATTGCACGCCCTCCACCGAGACGGCAGAAGTGCTCCAGGCTCCAAGCGCTTTCGTGTCCTCTCCGCTTTGTTGGGGGTCAGTTGGAAGGGGAGATTAGATTTTAAGACTCTCGGTAGGATCCAGCTTTGCGGCCAAAAAGGTACTTACAATAAGGTCAATGGTTCGACATGCGGCCTGCGTGTAACGAATATCATTACGTCTGCTCTATGTTTGCCATCCAATCCATGCGTTGGCATTAAGGATTTAATTGAAACATAGTTAATAACAAATGTTTGAATAAAAATATTGATTAAAAGACTCAAGAACTTTCTAAAGTGAAAATGGTTTTTTAAAGATTCTATATTCAATGATTTTATATTGATCTACTGAGACAGTAATTGAAAATCTAAATAAGTGTGTGTAGCGCGTGTTTTGTATCTCGTGCTCAGGCGCACTTTGTCATTCTTATTACTTGATGATGAGAATTTTAAAAACATGGTTTTGAATTACACCTACATTCTACGTTCAGTTAGTTAAGTATTAGTTCTTTTTAAGTAGGGTCTTTAATGTTTCTTTGATTTGAAGATGAAATTTTTTTTCGTTCTTTATGAAGAAAATAAAGCTGTTATGATTACTTTGTCGGCTTATTTCTTCAAAATTTTACTTATGATATTGATGGGTTAAAAAAAACCTCGTTTGTATTATACAATTTATTTTGTGCGATTTATCTGACCTTGCAAGTAAGTAGGTATTTCAGAGTCAGTGCTTTAAAAGCTATCAAGTAAATTTATTTTTATTTTTTTCTACGAGTAAGGTAATAAGTACCGTACAGGTTTAATTAATATTCGATTTTAGAGCTGCTATAGAAACATATCAATTTGTCGTCTTTCTTGGAGTAAAGTAGCATATCCAGGATAAGCTTTCTGGCAGTAGGCCACAATTGATCGAAATTGATGTTTGTTCCATGTCCCTGAGTAGATCTCGCACAACGTTACATAAAATATTCATTTAATTAAGTAGAGTTTAAGAGACAAAAAGAAAAAACTAGCTTTGAATCATTACTACTATTATTGTCACCTTATTTTTTTTAAAATACTCATGCTGTGTTCACCTGTAAGTGACTGTACATTTAGCATTTAATATTTAGATTTGAGCTTATTTGATTTTAATGATGTACCTACTAGTTGTTGGTGATCCTAATAAATAAATAAATTAATTATTTAATGAAAAAATATTACTTATTTTTTAAAACCAAATCTAGACGAAGTCACGGGCAGCCACTAGTATGACAATAAAAATTCACCCTCTACGTTTCAGATTAACGTCCAATATGTAAATATCAATCTCCTAATCGCTGAGCGTCTCCATAGTAGACAAAGGGCTCCATGCGCACGCGCTGCGGCCGCGTCGTATCAACTCACGCGCATCGGCGCAATCAGCAAGCGTCCCACTGCTTTGTCCCTTTAATAGTTATTGTGCACTGTGGGACACGTAAGGGAATAAGCATTATATCTTTGGAATTCCACTTCTTTGTCTTGTTATTTTAGGAGAGCATACTTATATATCTACGAGTATCTGATTGTCTCCTGCAGTATAGTTGGATATCAAATTAAAAAAGAGTATTTGGTGTAAGACCTAGAGAAAGACATAAAAAGAGGCCTTTATAATTTTTAAATTTCTTGTTAGATTGCACGTCAACTTAAAAATAATTGAGTGGTGTTCAAATTGTGATCAAAAATATAGTTTAGTCGTTTTTTAACCTCATGCTACTCATAATTTGAATTAGTTTACAGCATAACCCTTGACTGGAGTTTTATCCAATTTCAATTTCGTACAGCTTATTGCGACTCGAATTTCTACAGACAAGGTTTGCTTTAGCACAGAAATACAAGAATTAGAAATATTATTTTGTATGATGAAAATGTTTTAGGCGAAGATAACAGCAACTATATCTATAGGTGAAACCAATATTTGTAAGGAATAACGTTAACTGTCATCTTATTTGTAAAATGGAGCCATTGTGCGTTTTAATTTTTCTACTTGCTGATCACGGCGTTTAACATCCAGGAAAACGCAGTCAATACTGTCACAGATAGTTAATAATGTTTGAACGTTATAGTTTGCTTACTGTACAATATTCAAAGACGAAACAATAAAAATAGTTATTCATTAAGGTCAAGCCACTTTATTGCAGGAAGAACAAAAGTTATTTATTGTTGTTAAAAAATTAAAATGACAATGTTATTGTGCAGGCCGTAAAGAAGGTTCGATTACTCACGGGTTTGCTACAATATTAAAGCGCTTTATTGCGAGACCACCAGGCGATGCCACAAAGAGCGAAAAAGTGCACAATATTTAGGCTGACTACACAATGGCAGATTGTAACTATTAACTGCCTTCATTTCTTTAAGTAATAATATTTTTATGGTTGTTTTTTTCAACATATTATACCTAATTCTTTTGGTTTTTGAACGTGTTACAAAAAAATATAGTAAATACAGAAATAAATATTTTAAATATCTGGGATAATTAGCTTGTACTATTCATCCGTCCGTCTAGGTTCCTCAATAAGAAACCTACATGGGAGACACTAACCTTTAGTCCGCCACCGCCGCAGAACACGTCCGATGCATGTCAGGTCCAAGTGATGCAGACCAGGTCGAAGACACGCACACCGGAAGCTTTGGAGAGCCTAGCAAGACCACAAAAGTTTGACGTCTGTCAATATCCAAACTGATTGGTCCGCGAAGTGACAGTTGCGTTACGGCGTAAGATTGCCAATTGTGCCTTCACTGTGATGATGCTCAGACAGGTGGTGTTTGAAAAGTATAATTGTATCGTTAAAACTAATTGAAAACTTAACTATTATCACTAAAATGGACAAATCAGCTTTTATTTTTTAACTACAACGATAAATGTACGTCGATTGTTTTACAATGAAAACTGAGAGCGTCATTCCGAAGTAGTGCGATTGTCGCCAGCCTAACGAGTAGAATGATAAAAGCTCATAAAGAAATAAACTTTTACAACTAGTAACAAAATTACAGGCGTGTCATAGCCCCCGCTGAAGTAGGCGAAGCTTGCGAATGTAACTCTATCCGGGAATGAATTTATATCGCGCTAGTTTCCGAGAGTAAGTTATAATCTTAAAGTCAATTTATTTTATTGAGGAACATTATGCACTTAATAAAAACTGCAGTAGGTATTGTCGTAGCACGTAGCTTGCGAAGCCTTAAACTTCTTGCTCAGTATTGATTGAGGATAGCTTTCTCATATGTTAGTAGGGTGTGTGTAAAAGCTTTTCATTAAGCTCAAATTTTTTAACTCCAAAAAGCTTAGGACCGCTTAGTGAAAACATGAATCTCATCCCATATAAACTTTTTTAAAGCTGACTTGTTATACTTAGGTGCTTGTTGTGAAATTAGTAATGTGAAGAATTTCTATTTTCTATATATATCAAATCCTTTGATTAAAGTTATTCATTCTAAATTGCCTATCGTCTGTTATATCGTGAGTTTGTTATTTCTAGTCTTAGTCTGCCATTACCGCCCGCCATAACGAGGTTTTTTTTATTGTGAAAGATTATGCCACAGACTCTTTGGTCCGTGCCTTTATAATTTGCAATATGGCTATCAGGAGGTTACTTCTTGTGTAGATACCAGCGAAGCGACCCTAAGCTTATTTCGAAATTGTATGGAAGGCTTGTCAAGATAAACATTTATTAGTTTTACTTATCTATGTGAATACACGGTTTATTACATCATTATTTTACTATTATAAAAATGGGTGTTCATTAGTGAAATTTATAATGCAAATACATATTTTGTCCTGTATTACTTAGTTGTCATATTTCTTTTCTGGTAGGTTGTGTGGATGTAGTTGCTTTTAGCAATAAGACCGCCTTAATTCCATCAATATTAACACTCTATGACGTGCCCGTAAATAACTTTGTTGAAATAACGTGTTTTTTATCTTACCGTATCTTATAGTTTAGACTGACGATCTCTCTCACTCGTAACTAAAACGTACCTTACACCCGTATTCTCCCATCTAGATACATCTTATTAGTGATTTCAAAGGCTGCTCTTTATGAATGGGAGGGCTCAATGAAACCAGTCTTGAGCCATAATTCAGGCGAGACATATCAGCGAGGTTTACCGCCATAACTCAGGAGAGTTGCGAAATCAACGCTCGGAGGCAATTTTAGACGTTTTGAGAAATAGCCGGCTGGTTGTCGCGTGACATTTCGATTAGGGAGTCATTGAAACGCAAATGTGGCTGGATGCGGCGTAAGTGAAATGTTATACGAATGAATGACTAGGACAACTTTCACACCAAGATCGTCTCACCTAAAACTAAGCAAATCTACTGTGCCTGTGAGTGTCAGAGACTGGTAAATACAATCATTTTTTTTCTTTAGAAGTTTTACTTGTGTCATCGTCATTATCAGTCACAGTCTTCTGCTGAAAAAGTTGTAGGCGATATGCATCCACTGAAACCCCGCGATTTTTATGAGGTCACGCGTCCACCTTGCTGGTGGGCGTCACCCGCTTCGTTTGGCCTCAAACGGTCTCCATCGAGCTATGTATACTTTTGGTATTTCGATAAATTAATAGACGGAGGTGTTCGGCACATAAATATGGGTTTTGGGTGGGGATGTGAGGAGCCTTTGGTAATATCTTCTTCTCATGTAGGGAACTAGTGACACTTTAACCCGGTCTAATCTTAGGTTATCATAAGACTGAATTTTCTTTTACCAAATTTCATTTTCCCGAAAACGTTTCGTTTTTTGTTCGTTCGGCATTTATTCATTTTCCCGAAATGACGTTTGCAACTGTATCAGTTGACCAATTTTCAACTGGATTTTTTTCGTCTACCAGACGTTTCATTAGGCCTCAAAACGTTTTACCAAAGTGATGATTGGTCGAAATGACACATGTCCGAAGTATTGTTTTCCAGAATAATCATTAGACCAATGTTTTGATTGCCATATTTTTAGTTTACCAAACGATCATTAAAAAGTTACGGGCTTAATGCAAGAAGCATAAAAGCAGACAAGGAATTTTTGGATTTAAAATAAAATGAGAAATTGACAGCATGTACGCAGGCAAACAGCATGCAAGTATTCAACATGCAAGTTTAAGGAAAACACAAGAATTCTGTCATGGCTCCGGCGTTACGGGGCTCCGGTGGTTCCTCGCGTGCTAATCGTCGCAGATGGCTTTCGCTCAGCACCGCAGCTTCGGCTTGTTGGCTGGCTTCGCCGGCCAGCCTCAGCCGTGGCGCCTCGCCCATAGCCACCTGCTCCTCCGGATGCGGGCAACTTTACCTCCATGCCTACGCGTTTTTAAATAACACTCTTGGGGTAGGGCAAAGCAAGTACCACGTGGTGTCGGGGTTGACTGAGTCGGACTCGTCCTGAAGTTGAAATTACTGAAAATCGACGTTAACGAGACGTTGAACGTTATTACACAGTAGTTGTGGCCTAGTAATATTCGGTAAAATGTGATTTAGGCAAAGTGATCATCTGGTAAATGAAAAAAGTTGAAAAAAGACTTCGGGCAATAGTAAAAAGTTTATTTTGAAATTCGGTTTAACGTAGTTCGGTTTAACGACAATTATGTCAAAGGATACTTCGACGGGTTGAAAATATGTCAAACAATACATCTGGCAAATTAAATGTTGGTCAATAGCTTTCAGTCAGATGAAATTCGGACAAGTAAATTTCGGACAAGTGACGGGTTTCCCTAATCTTAGTGTAAATGTAGACCGCGTCTTGGCAGACGTATAGTGTCAGGCCGGCACTCCCCGGCAAGGAAGAAGCGACGACAAGCGGAACGCTACAAGATGGCAGGAAGTGAAAGGGTCAAGTCGAAGAAAAGGGGACCAGGCTCAGGCATATGTTTTCAGTTGGGTCACAGATGTCTTTTCTGTACTTCATTGATTTGACGACTGATTTGGTGTAATGGTTAAGAAATCGGACACTGCACCAGAGGTCGCGGGAGCGATACCCGCACAGTATAAACTTGGGTGTGCATGGATATGTTGGTGGTTCCTATGTTTTTCATGTGTGTATTGAAAATAAAGTATCATGTATGATTATCCTTTTGGTATTATAGCCATAGCACAAACTTCTTAAATATTTTTAATAAACTGGTCAAAATTTCCGTGAGTCGAAAAGAGGAATCTGTATAATATTTTATGTTTTGAATAGAATATTTTTGGGTACAGTAACAACAGTCATGGATTTAACTTCTATAAGTTGATTGGAGAAATGTGGTGTAAATCTGAATCCATTAATGTTTGCTAGACGGTCTACTTTTGTGTTTAACACCCATATTATGAGTGTTTATTGCCAAATAACAAATAGTCGTATAATCCAAACCACCCAGTTCCATTAGAAAATCATTATTATCACATTTATGGCAGGGCGAAGGTATAATAAAATAAAGTATTTAAATTGACATTTATAGTTTAGTGTCATTATACATTAGTATGTACAATTTTGTATTTCCTGTTCGAATTATTTTAACGCACGTGTTAACCCTACAGTGCGCCCTGTATCTGATCAGGCACACACCAACAAAGGAGGATTAAAGGATATAAAAGGATTTTTATAGGTGAGAAAGAAACGCATGGCGACATCTAGTGGTGATTACACTTATCCGTTTTCAGACATGATATCAGTAATTACGTGTGGTTTTTTTTCATATTTTCAAATGAAATAGATAATTGAAAAAATCGCGCACTGTAGGGTTAAGAATATCTTAGGTATTTAAAAAAAACAACAGATAATGGTGCTACTAATTCTTCTTTGTCCCCAAGGTATTATTTGAACCTTGTGCCTCTTCCAGGAAAATCGAATAATACCAGTAGTTTTATTTAAAAAATACTTAGGATCCTGTTACACCAAGATCTTCTACCCTCTAATAGGTAAAGGTTTGTATATGACACAGGGTAGACCCTATACCATACAGGTCATAGCAGGTCGTACCTGAAGAAAAGGAGAAGACGAAACCTTGGCCTTGCGATGGAATGAAACCGGCAAAGGACGAAATAAATAAACAAATTTATTCTTTTCCGCTACCGTCGGCAGTGCTAAAATTGAATATGTTTATAGACTCGTAACATGACTTTATGGTCTAACTCAGGCGACGCGACTTTCTTCGGCGGCCGACAGTTATATTTATTTATAGTGCCTTTAGTATTCTATTCAAGGATCTTGGCAATGGTTTTCAAGTAGAATGGAATGGGACTCCATTGTGCATATTGTGAGAATGTACGACAAATATGTCGCTACTTGTTGCGTTTAGTTTGTTGAGCGGTTAATATTTTTAATCTGTACCTCTTTGAATAGAACTCAAATGTTTGAAGAGCATCTAAAGAACTACCTACATTTCATTGTGAACTCTAAAATATTGAACCGGAATGCATAAAATAATACAAACAATGAAAAAAAACAGAGCAGAGAGTCATGCAATGTAAATTAATTTATGCTAATTAGCTTATTACAAAATAAGTAAAAGTCTCTAATTTATGAACTGAGCTTTAATTAAATTAGTTTTCAAATATATTTGGCGCGCTTGGCAATAATTCACCGCCATTGTTCTTTTAAGTTACAAGATCGCAGAGATACACAACCTCTGTGTCAGCGAATAAATTAAAAATCGAAATTTGAAAAAAGAACGCTCTGCGGAACGCGCGCCGCAGTTATGACGTCATAATTAAGGGTCCGACACACGATGAAATTTGCACGAGACGTGAGTCAGGCCGCACCGTGAGAAAACCGAAGTTAACTGAACGCAGTAAAAAAGTAAAAGTGCTTTCTTTGTACAGGGGCATGCGAAATTGAAGCTCGATTATCAGTGCCTTATTTTGGCACATGATTCATTTTGGTGAGAGGCTTGAAATTTAAGATAACATGTTTCAGAATTTTCGATTAGCAGGAATGATGCGACCGCTGGTATAACGGAATGGTAGCTGGACCGTGTTAACGACCTTGGAGCCTTGAATACCTCTGCAGGCAACATTTCCTATAGAATGTTTCATCCCAATACATCTCTGTAGATAGCTAACTACCTACACAGTGTTTAAACATGTCTATGAAATATGTTCCTAAGTTGAACTAAAATCATCACAGACCGGCAAGTAAGTGCTATTGCAAAAGTAACTAGCACTCACAGTGAGTAGTAAGTAAAATCTTACCATAAAAAATGATTATTTACTACTTCAATTGTTCTACCTACAGCTCAATTTGAAATATGATTTTGCATCATATGACAAATAACTTAATAAGTGCGACAAGTAAACACTCGACGACAACGATGAACAAAATGCCTTCTACAACGCCAGCTAACAACTTCGACACATAACTCGACCACAGTTTGTTCAAGAATCCCATTCTTCAAACAACTTCAGCAAACAGGATTATAACTTAACCAAGTCACTGTCGAAAGGGGCCAAACATTTGCGTATGTTATACATCCCAAAGGGTTAACCACAAAGAATTCTGGCTTTTAAACGGAGATAATAATGTCTGTTACCGTTTGAAACATTTGGAGTCTCGCGAGAGTCGTAAATCGATCGTCGTGTTCTCGATACAGGACAAAACGATCGATGCATCGGATCCTCGGGTTGGGATGCGTCATTTTTTAATTGTCCCGAATATGGCGGCGACCGTTACTGCATACGAATAAAGATATGATAATTAACGGTAACCGTAACGGGTCGGAGGGCAAATCGGGATCGAGATACGTCAGCAAAAGGTCGATACATATTTGGAAGGCGCGGATGTAATTAATTTGTTTATATGATTATAATATACTTAATCAAGATCATCGCCGTTATGGCCAATAAAAGGATTAATATGGGCGTTTATTGGCTTTTGGTTTCGCTAGTTAATATTCTGTTTTGCATGCTTTTAAAAGGTCTTAAGCTTTTAAATTTAAACTACCTATATTGGCGATGTTGACTTTATAATGAATTAAGAGTTAGTTTTGTAATGAGGTCTCTTGAAAAGCAAATAACGTTTCGAAGATTATATTATTTTTGTCCATTTTAGAACTTTCAGTTTTTTATAGACTTTGTCGGTAGCTGAAGCTGCTATCCTAAGGCACTCATCTCTACTCCGCCGAGACTAAGCTTAGGAATCTTATGATGTTACTGGCAGATGGCAATGTGACGTTAGAAAGAATTTCCCCATAAATTTCCAGACAGCCGGCTAAAAACAGGCTCTATCCAATAAAGTCCTGCAAATTTTGACAGGTTTTTTATTAATTTGTATACCTACCAATGGCTTATAGCTTTTAGTAGGCAGATACCAAGCGTTTCAAAGCCAAGCCACCGATGGACATACCTAAAAATAGATATGGCGAAACTGTAAGAAGGTTCCTTGTCGACTACGTAATTGTATTTTATAACTAGGCATAAAATTAATAAATAAGTTTACTTTCATTACAGATCCATAATTGCTCGGGATTAAGATAGCAAACAGTCGAGTTATAAGCATTAATTACATTACTTATTACAGGAATTTAATTAAATATTTTAACTTTCACTTGACCATAACAAGTCGGTTCTCAGGCTACTGATGTCATCTAACTAAATTAGATATCGCTAAACTACATTAATGTTTAAACATGATTTGAGTAGGCACTAACAGGACTAAAACACAGAATGAAACGGAGACAGAAGGCACAAAATTTATTTTGCAACTTTTTGCTTCAGTAGATTAGAATGAAATTTAATAGGCCTTTTCAGTCACATCACAACCAAAACCAAGAGCCAACCAAATGAACAAACACAACAACCAAAATCGCTTCAGCTCAAACGTCATTTACTTACACAAGCCGCCAGTAAAATACGCAGAGATTACATATTAAAAATGTGTTTTTAGATTGAATAAAATAATAATGTGTTACACATAAAAGTTAGCTTGACACCAAGTCAGAAACAATTATAAAACGACGCGACGAAGCTATACTAACAGCGAGCTTTGGTATCGTTATTATCAAATTGCAAATCAGATAAGGTGAAAGAGAACGAGTGAGAGGTAAGTTTATCAATAAGTCTGCCAAATTGTACATACACACATCAAAAGTGTCTAGGGATATCTCAAGCATTTTCATACAAAGTATAGCTATTGGGGAGGCTGTAAAAATTAAAATATTGATACCAACGTAAAAATTTTTAGGACACAGAAACTGCTATATCTGCCCTTTCAGATTGTATAAAGAAATTCATTGTGGTAGCATTATTGTACAATCGTAAGGACGTTAAAAAAAAGACAGATTTTTCTTTTAAAAGGTTTCAAAATTTTAGCAAAATCAAACGTTTTTTTTGTAATATTCTTAACCTTTATCTTATGCCTGTTTCCTCGAGTTATTCTAAGATAATGCTGAGCATTATCTAATATCTTTGATTTTGCTAAAATTTTGAAACCTTTTAAAAGAAAAATCTGTCTTTTTTTAACGTCCTTACGATTGTACAATAATGCTACCACAATGAATTTCTTTATACAATCTGAAAGGGCACATATAGCAGTTTCTGTGTCCTAAAAATTTCTACGTTGGTATCAATATTTTAATTTTTACAGCCTCCCCAATAGCTATACTTTGTATGAAAATGCTTGAGATATCCCTAGACACTTTTGATGTGTGTACTTAAACGTATCCGCTGTAGAACTTTACTTTCGTACCAATGTTGTATCCGTACATTTTATGGTGACGTGTGCCGCCGAGAAGAAGTAGCTATTGAGAGACGTGTGGTCATGGGAAAGGTTGAGGGTACCAGGCCACGAGGTAGATCACCTATGAGGTGGACTGACCAGATAAAAGCCGCAGTGAAAAAATCATCATCGGTATGTGAATGCACGAGGAAGACAGCCATCAGAGAGGAGTGGCGGCGTGTTGTGAAGCTTGCCACTAACGCTTGAAGTGATGACCACGACCACTTTGTTAAGAGTGATACTGCCGAAGAAGAAGACCTATGTTTTTGGTTGATTTGAATTGAGTTACTAGTCCTTATTTTGTTACTCTATGTTAAGATTGTAAATGTAAACATTTTTATGGTTTGCAATAAAACTACGAGCTTTTGGTTAGCAGATAAAAAATATATTTAATGACAGCTTCAGAGACGTCGGTAAGTAGATTATCACCTACTTGTCAAATCCTCATATGGTTACTTTTACAAAGAAGGCAATCACATAAAAATATTTACGATGAATTAGCCTACAGCAGTTATTTGTTCATTTCCTTTTTTAATGGTTTTGTAAGGTGTGGTTTCTAAATACTAAATCAACCAAACTAACATGAAAGTTCAGTGAAGTCCATAATAGGAAAAAAACATGTTCCAAACTCTCTCCCGTTATAAAAATATACCTATTCAGTCAAATGTCCCATAATGACATAGATACTAGGTTGTAAACATCATTCAATGAAGAAATAGAAAATAATTCCAGGTGAAGAATAAGGGGGCATATCACATTATTTTAAAGGACGCTGGAAGCTAGTCCAACGCATTAATTAGCTTGAACTTATCATCGGTGACCAGAAGCCAACGGCTAAAGAGTGCCAAAGCTGAAGTTATTTGATCCCAAAGCTTAAGAAATTAGCCAGTAAGTCAAACCAAGCAACTGGTCGCGAAGTGCCATACAATAACTGGCAGCGCGGCCTTCTCAGGTTTTTTCCAAGAGCTTTGCACAAATGAATAACGCCGTGTAAGAACTTCGGCATCTAAATTTCTTCCGCTAATTTGTGTCGGAGCAGCACCTAGTGAGTCCTTTTGTATTAAATTAAATTGTCTTACCGATCCAAGTACGAATACCAAATACTTAAATACTTGCTCTAATATAATGAAGAAACTTCAAATGCTGGCTATAAAATGTAGATAATATAATGATGGAAAGTAAGAGGGGAACTATAAAAAAATACAAATTTAGGTAAAATGTCTAGTATGAATTTTATAACATTTTTATTGAATTCATAAAACTTTCAAGTTGAAGATACAACTAAGGTGACAAACAAGCATGCGGGCCGCATGATGATAGGCGGTTGCCGCAGCTTATGGACACGTTGCAAAAACAGGGGTGTCACTCACACGTTTCCGATACTGTAAGAACCATTGTCAGTACTCCATGCTAGGTATTTCTCAAAACAAACAAGTTTCATAAAATTACTGCAACTTTGCAAAAGAAAATTAATGAAAGGTTTTTTTTACCGCTGGAAGACGATGTCGGTCGATTAAAGCAAATAAATAGTTAAAAAGTTAATGAATGATCGCAGTTTCGTCCTTCACTCGTTCGGCGGGTCAACAGCCTCGTCTCGTGTGAAAGTGTGTGGGACTCCATCCATCGCATCTATGACGGACAATGTCAGCGGGGCGCGAGTGGGCTTACCCCACTGGCCTGCTAGCCGTGACCTCTTGCCGCGCAGATTTCGCCCTTTGTTTTGGTACCAAAATAGACTGTATACTTGCTACTGGACTGAATCTAATAAGCCGCAATAAATGATATCTGACTGCCATGTTGACGTGTCGCTTTGGTTTCAGTATCTCACCGGGTGGCGGTTCGATTTCCGAACTAGGCATACATTTTGCAGGTATTCCTGGTTAAACTACGCGTCTCGTGAGATCCCTGGCCTAAAATTATACCTCTTGTTGAACATCAAGCAATCCACTCTTCAGCCCCCGTTGTAAGAGTACGATATGTGTTCCGCTGTGGAACGTGGAGGCTTATGTGAAGTTTTAGGTTTCTAGCTAACAGTTGTGTTCCATATTTTTTTAGGTCTTCGACCACTGCTAAATAACACATCTTTGGGCAGTGATATGTTCGTGTTGGTATTAAGAAGAAACATTCTCGGAGACAACTGATCTGACGGTCAGCAATTTTAAGGCCTTTGGTTTTAAGGCGTTCATAAGACCAGCCCTGGTTAACCGACTGATGCTTCTAGAAGCATCAGTCGGTTAACCAGGGCTGGTGTAACATCTAGATGTTACACGATTCTAGAGGTTTTGGTAACCGCATATCGTCAAAGGATATGTGGATATGTTGGGTTGCCACCTAAATAAAAAATCATATTTACAGTCGCTAAAAATTTGTATACGGTAACTAATGGCCTTTAGAAACAGTAACAAGTTTGAACACAGGGATGGCTAACCGTTTTCAGAATTGCACCACACTTCACGGTAAGCATGATCCGTCCGATTAAAAAAAATAACTATAGGTCCTATGAATAGAATCGACGCGACCGAAACTCTGGTAGAATCGCCATTATTATTTTTTATTTTTTTGTTATGATTCGTCTCAAGTGCCTCAAGTGTACTTTTATTTTTACTTAACTTTGAACGTTTTGAATAAACCGAGTCTGTAACGGTAAGAGACGCTTATATGGCAAAACGGAATTCATAAAGTGAAACGTAGTGGCTAACTCATCTTTAACTAAGTCTCATGGTTTTTTAAATTGCAGAGATTTAGGCGAAAAATTATCGCAACCAAAGTAGATAATATTGTATTCTGGATTTAACCCGAAACCACACGAGCTCCGTGCGTGTCCGTGCTTTCTGAATCAAAACAATGTTCAACAATGATGTAAAAGACAAAAATGTTGTCAGTCATGCAACATAACATAACACAAATAATTCCATGCTCACCGCCGACTAATCTTTGAAGCGCCGCTCCGGAGCCTCGCTCGCAAATCACACATCCCAAAAGATTAACATCCATTATTTTGCATATTATTGACGTTTACTACCACACCGCTTTATTTATACACGTCCAGAGTTATTTGGGAAGTATTTTTTGAAGTTGTCCACATAAAAATGTTTGTAGGAAACAAAAAGAGGTCGATATTTATGGCTGAGCCGATGTGTGTCAATGCGAAATTTATATTGCTGAGAGCTGATTTAGGTTTGGGTGCTTTCCGTTTGAAATATGTTCTTTGTGAGTGACCCTCCGGTTGCTTATAAGGATAATGAGTGCCTTCCTCGAGAGGTAGATTACAAAGATAAAGCGTGCTAACTCTTAAGGAAACAAGCGTTTATTGATTTGTAAATGTGAGTGTTTTTGGTTGGTGATGTTCGCCGGACATTCGGTGTCCGTTTATTGCCGATAAAATGACACCGCTACTTCATGAAACCTAATTTGTTACGGATTTGGGACACAAACGCCACAAAACTTAAACGGTTCGGATGTTTTTTTGTTGTATTTACTAATATTATCCTGCTTGAAGTGCTTCTTATTAAAGCATATTCATGTTTTCTTAATTCATATTTGTAATAAATTCTGCATAGTGATTCAAATTATGAATTATTTGTGTCTTTTAATTATATAAATGCAAAATAGGAATAAAATGGTCTAATTAAAACATACTATTTTAATCTTTGGATTAGCATTGCATTTAAGATAGTTAGTTTTTAATTTATGTTGGTTAGAATGTGGTTTTTGGGAAATAAAGTATTTCTTTGTCTTATTTTAGTTTCCAGCTAATACATCTTTTAGGACGATTAAATGAGTTTGCACTATTATCTTATCCTTAAAATAATTAAAACAAGGTAAGAAAACAAATGAACGATCACTTTAGTACTAAGAAATCTAAAATTGGCGAAAGCAACGACATATACACAAATATCAATGTTAGGATATAATTATCAATGTAGAAACAATTAAATCTACACTAGGGATGTTATGCCCTCCCGATTTCCATTAGCAAATAAAACTTTGTTTCTAAATAATACCCATCTAGAAAATAAGTGAGAGCTGATTCAGAAATTATTCAGTTATGTAAGTCAGCGTCAAAAATATGTGAACACTTTCGGTACGTCACAATATCTTTGTTGATGTAGTTATAGAAATGGTGCAGATGTTGCACAAATCAGGCAATATGACAAAGTAGTACCTATCACCACAACGCGCCGTTTTCATAATTTACCATATCAATGTAGGTCGCTTCATCGCAAGCAATTTATGGATTTTGTTTCGTTCAAATACATTCTTTAACTGTATTTTTTTTCTTCTTTTTTTCGGTATTCACCGATTCTCGTCTATCGAGAGGATCGGTAAAGTGGTCCTTTCAGGTCGCATGTCCCATGCCTATCCCTCCTTCACACGTGACATTCATTCACCGGTTAAGTAAGACACCGCCCACACATATCCTGAGACAGGATGTTCGGACCTGTCTGCAATTGCTCTAATTGCAGAGTTCGCTTCAATTTGACTCGCGCCTTCGTCTGCGTATGGACGTAGGTGTTCGTAACATTTCCATCTCATTGAACACTGATTCTTTTGTCCCTCGTGAAAGTAATTTTTGTTTACGTTCTGCATCATTCATAATATTATGAAGCATGAAACGTACGCTTTAGCTAGTTTATGCTATTCTGGTTGTGTTTTGGTGCTTATGACTTAGCACCTTTACAGACTTACTAGTATTTACTGCCTCCTACTTTCTTTCAACAACTCTTGCTACTCTTCTTCATTTGTTTTCAGCCACGACCATAACGTAATCTAATCTAAATTTATGCTTCAGAATATTAAATCAATATTTAAAACCAAGTAGGTAGTTGAGATATAATATCACATCAAGATTATCTGTGGGCTTCGAAACTCGCGGACTTATATTTTCTTACATTTTCTAACTGACTGTACATATCACCACATCACGCCGTGTTTTAATGTACTATATTAATGTGGGTCTCTTCTTCTTCTTGTTGGAGCTTATTTCACATAAATACCTACGTTCTTTAAGTTTTTTTTTCAGTTCTTTTTCGGTATTCCCTGATTCTCGTCTATCGACCGTATCGGTAAAGTGGTCCTTTCAGGTCGTACGTCCCATGCCTAGCCCTCCTTCACACGTGACATTCATTCACCGGTTAAGTAAGACACCGCCCACACATATCCTGAGACAGGATGTTCGGACCTGTCTGTAATTGCTCTAATTGCAGAGTTCGCTTCAATTTGACTCGCGCCTTCGTCTGCGTATGGACGTAGGTGTTCGTAACATTTCCATCTCATTGAACACTGATTCTTTTGTCCCTCGTGAAAGTAATTTTTGTTTACGTTCTGCATCATTCATAATATTATGAAGCATGAAACGTACGCTTTAGCTAGTTTATGCTATTCTGGTTGTCTTTTTGTGCTTATGACTTAGCACCTTTACAGACTTCCTATTTCTGCCTTGTACTTTCTTTCAACAACTTTTGCAACTCTGTTCTATTGTTTTTCAGCCACGACGATAACGATTACGTTATGGGTCCCTATTCGGGGTACCGATTACGGTACCCCGTATATTGACCCCATAAAGTCACCATCCACAGATCGATATTAAAAACAAGTAGGTAATTCAGATATTTTACATAAAGATTATCTGTAGGCTTTTGATCTCTACCGTACTCACAAAAAGTAAGCAGGACCACCACCCACCATGCCAAGGGGCTAGTCAAATATTATTTATAAATTAACTGTCGCGTAATCCCACGTTGCAAAACAAAACACTACCCACATTCAGGTCACACCACCCTATAACAAAAGCTCTTATAGTGCATATAACAGAGACGGGAATGGTTATTTAAGACAATAACCCGGACTGGATTGTTACAAAACCTATGTTATTGCACCCATCATTGTTTTTGCTCTGCCATTTCATCGCATAAAACGTTATTAGGTATGTCAATGTGCTTTACGACGTGCGTCGGAGTCGGCACGCGGAATACACAATTGCTTTGTGGATGGTGTCAAGTGTGAGTTGGGCACATAAAGCTTATTCATTTATTTATATTGAACATTTTGTCAGCGGAGTGTCCACTGAAAAAAAAACACGTTTCACTTCACTTTGATTTCGGCCTTCTGTGAAACTCCATAACTTCGCGACTAGGATCGTTGGACTGAAAAGAACCAAGCATAAGATTTTAAGATAATTTCATACATCTGAGGGAGGGTAAAAATAACCGTTAGGGAAGAAAGGTTTTGGAAGACGCAGCGTGGGAAGGCGGTTTGCGGGAAGCCTTGCGTCTTAGTGGACTCTTAGATGATGATGATGACTTATTCAATGTCAAGCGAATAAACGATTGATTGATCGAATAAGCTTCAGTTTTTGAGACAAAGGCATCAGTTATGTTTAGCCTTTGTGTGCTGCGCTACTAAACAAGTGCTTCATTGCTTATAAAGAATTCTTCAGTATGTACGTAAGTTCATTACTTCTAAAATTAACTGGACTTTGATTGGTTGGAATTTGGTTAATTTGTATTTCTGTTGTTTTGGTTTGCATGAAAGAATATATTCATCTATCTTTTATTTCTTTACTCAATAAAACTTGCCGGGTTAAACACAGTAACATAATTATTTAAGCTGGCAAATTAATGATCGAAGCATGTTTGGAAGGGACCGCTTTCTAACAATAAGACATTCTAAATACACACATTGATTCGTTAATTTGGTTCTCTAAATAAATACCACTGTAATGTGTTTCGTACCTCATAATTAATAAAAAAAAAAATCATAATTATATCTAACTATGAAAAAAAAGCTGTAAACATCACAAAAATGAGATAAACAATGAAATTCTTGAACTGTGTCGGAATTTTTGATTATTTGAAGTATTTTAATGGACAGCAGGCTTTTGTAATAACTTGTATCTGTGACATATGTATGGCGGTATTTTATGCCCATTAGCTGAGGCATGTATAATTTAAAGGTTTTTAATGTAGGCATTTTACGAACAGATATTCTTGACAGCGCATAAAAAGCGATCATGTCCTCACAAAATTACCGACATTGAGGACTTGCGGCATGGGGCGGGGGTGTGGGTGACAGCTGGGAATCATCACGTATGTAATTGTTACTTCTACTTCATCATTATCAATGAAGCCGCATGTCCAGTGATGGACAAATGCTTCCCGTGTAGTGTGCCAGAGCGGCCTAAAATAGCGGTATCGCGGTAGTGATATTAATGGACTACATCTATTTACTTTGAAAAGTTATAATTGAATTTTTACTGATTTAAAATGTATGTATCTTATGTGTTTGTAACTAAGCTTCGAGATTATTCAACTTTTTTTTTTATTTTAATATTCTTGAAAGGAAAAGAAAAACAGTGTTTGGAGTTTAAGTAAGACTTAGGTTCAATCAGAATTTTCTGCCTAAAGAAAGAATTTTGTATTTTGCCTCGTGTCTCGGCCGTCAAAGTTAAAGCTCTATTGATATTTCAACCATTTCTTCTTATTTCATATTGGCAGTATTAATTGTAAGTTACAAAATAAATGTCTTGAAAAAAATCATAGAAATACATGATCGCTCTACCAACACGGATATCGACTATCCCCCTTATTCATAAAAACTAACGCAACGCTAACGCATTGTTTAAGCTATTGACGTGTTCTGTCACTTACTCGCAAAAGGCGGCAGCAACAAGAATGACAGTGACAGAGCGATACAATAGTTATCGTGTTCTATAAGAGCTGTTTAAGTTTTTATGAATAAGGGGGTATAATTCTGAGTACTATAACTTCGTATGACATGTGTAATATTGTTTGCAATTGCCGCTCGGCTGTCGGTGAAACCCCCGCCTTACAGTCGCGTAAATGGAGAAATAATTGATTCTAATGATAAACACGACGCGCAAAGTCATTTCGAACTGCACTTGCATTTTGCTGATGTTATGTCGGAATAATAATGTCACAAAAAATAAGAACGAAATGTTAATTCATCAGAACTGCGTACGGTTAACATCTCAAAGGGTTGGCGGTTGTATCAGCACCGAATAAAACAGTGTCACATTATGACAATGTTATTCGTAATGAAGATCCGTTGTGAGCAATAAAATTCGAGTTCATCGGGCGTTAAAAGGTAAGCCTGGATGGATGGATGGATTAGGGAGAAGTAAGGAAGTGTAAGCGTAACCGACCACATTACAATAGACGCCAGTAATAAAGGTTTATTATTTTTTTGAGGTTTATTTAAGGTCTGAAAACCAGAAAAAGACATTTGGTCGTCTTGGCATCAGGCAGGAATCGAACTCGCATCTTTCGCAAACCGGGCAACTGTGCTACCGAGAATATTAACAGACTGGCCGAATCTTTCTGGTATATTTTACCCTATGCTCCCTATGAGATCCTTAGTAATGATACTGAATCAAAAATGCTAAAAACAATAAATAACCATAGTTTATTTAAGGTTTTGGTTTAAAGCCACCCGTACTTCATCCACACGATTGGTAGTTGTTTCTCAAATTACTTCGCCACACGTACTATAAAAATATTACCTCTTATGAAACACCTTAATAGAACATGAGAAAATGAACTTTTTGTATTAAGCCGGAATCGGCAAAATCGAGTGTCCCAGAGATTATTTCAAATAGAGAGGTATTTCATGTCGATCCATAGGAGACTACTAGTGTCTGGGTGCATCTCATTAACTTATACACAAACCGGTTAGCGGTCCTATTGGGCAGACAATTTATTTCAGCATTGATTCCTTAAATGATTGATCGATTCTATTGGGTTTCCAAAAGAATAATCGTTTTGAATAACACAAAATAACCTGTCACATCAAACACCGAAAAATAAAGCTAATACTCACGTAAGACCTATTAACGAAGATTTATCTCAAATCGGACCCATTCACACGGGGCGACCGCAGATGAGAATCAGGCTTTATGGCTGCGGTGAAGATCATACGATCTGTCAAAACTTAACAATATCTCGTTGTGGAATAACGGGGTGACGTGCAGACATGCAGGGCGGGGCTAGGGTCGCTTTACATATCACGTGTTCTTATTAAATGAGTTTTGTTGAATTCAAGTATTTTTAAATTAAAAGAGGTCGTGATGTTTAATAAAAAAAAACTGGTATTTTAATGGTTTTTCTGTTTGTGTTTTTGGACGGATTTAACTTTTCTTGACAGTTATTACTTAGGTACCTGCATTTTTTGGGTAGACAGGTATTTTATTCTTTTAGGTAACATTAATTCTCATCTTAGGCTTAATTCTTTTATACAAGTAACCCATGGCTTACTACCTTCAGGGTCAGATTTATTTTAGAAATAATTGCACTAAAAAAAAGCATGCATGAACAATATTTGATTGCATGCTTGCTTTTTAAAATTGTAGGCTGGATAAACCGTCGCTTGAAAGCTTAAATACAGAACATATTTTGACAATGAGGTATTAAAACATTTAGAAAAATGCACAAAAGACAACAGTCCGAAGTGATAGAGGCGCATACGCAATAGAGCATTGTGTCGGAGTCAGCGCGTATAAATTAGGTGCGCGGGATCTGACGGGCGAACAAAACTACGCGCCGCGAATATCAGTGCCGACATCTAAAGAGGCCTTTTAGACTTTCCGATCTCTTACATCTTGTGACATTAAAAGTCATATACTTTCATCAGCTAAATACTTGAATAATATAGCGCAATTCTTCGAAATATTTTCATTTATGGCAGACACGTGAAGTTTTGAATAAAATGTTTTCATTGCATGCGTCATTATTTGCTACTATAGTAGGTATATACGTACGTGGCGGCGGAAAATTTAGCGGAAAGCCGTATAGGTATACGGCTTTCCGCTAAATTTTCCGCTATCTACGATCACTTTGTATGAGGGAACAGATAACCATTTCCGTATTTGTTTTACCGTACCAAATTCACATAAAATTGTACAACATGTGTTTCATGTGTTGTACAATTTTCTTCTCAACCTGGTTGATTTTATATCTGTTAGTCGATTGCCATGAAATATTACGATTGTTTACTTTTTCATGGTATGGTGTCATAACGAGAAACTTAGGCGCTTATTTCATACATTGACAGTTGACAATTAGCTTTCGGATAAAATTATTGAATTGATGACCTATCAAAGCCTGGGAATTAGCTCCCATGGAATCGTAGAAGTCACTTCTGAAACAAAATATTTTTTAAATTTAGTTTGCCTATTTGCTAAAAACGCTTTGAATAACAGTTACAAAATAATTTGCTACATTATCATCAAGTACAAGAAACTTATAAGTACACCAGTTAATACGTAAAATATCAGTGATTTAATTGAGTTTTTCACAATATTGGTCGTGTCGGACGGTATAAAAGGGTCGGCATTCACCGACGCCGCCGCAGCACCCGCTAGGCGCCGCTCGGTAACCGAAATGTAGTCTTTTTGCAGTTCTCATCGTCCTTTTTCAGTCTTTTGGGGGTCTACACGCGTCGTTTTTTAACGAATCGGTGTTAACCTTCACGTGGAACGAGTAACAGGGTGCCGATTGAAGATAAACACCCAGCTCGATGTCTTTTTGTTCAGCCGAATGGAGAAATGACAGGATACGCGGCGCGAGCCTTTGCGCTGAGTCCCGCGATAGACATCTGAGACTTCTTTCATTAGTGGTGTTTTTGGATTAAACATTTTATTGTTTTGTGTATGTTTAGTCGAGGAATGTGAGATGAATAGTGGCGAAGAGAATAGGGGCGATAGGTAGAAACAACCTATGAGTTGGTGGTGCGGTGACCACGGTTTCCATTTTATACATTCATGTGCCCATTGCGTTGGAAAGACAGCTCTGTTTATACCAGTACCTAATTTTACGATTAACACGTGGTTGACTATGTAGTGCGCAACCTGTCAACCGAAATACAGTAGTCGTTGTGAAATTACCTTTAGCATGTTGAACTTAGGGAACAATAAATATGATCTGTGGTTTTTAATATCAGTCATACAGGCCAGCCCAGAGACAGTAAAAAGAAAATTTTGGAACACTGTCGCTGGGCCTCCCTGTATATCATTTAAATAACCATTCACCTTCTCCCAAAAATGCCCGAGACCGCGAAGTTCGTGCCCGAGTGGAACTAAGCGCGATACTTAAACTTAAGGGTTGAAAGCAGGGGCTCAGACTAGCAACGCTGTCCAAGCGACCATCTACTAAACTGCATGCAGTTGTGTCGTCATTCATAAAAATGTTTTACTTACACGCACTATCGTCTTCAAGCAGTGATGCCTTAACATTAACATCTTAAATCTTCGATGATCTAATGATTCATAGTAGTTCAGTCACTTACACATTTTAAGATTGTAACTCGATCGTATCTCCAAATGTTATTTACCTATTTAGTATGATGAAAGGAATTGGCCTAACGCGCAACGTATCGAAGGCATTTCAAAGTTTATTTAAAAGCAATCCCTGAACGTGCAAACATGTTTTGGTTTCGGGTTTTTTCGGAAATAAGTAACATAGTTACAACTTTTAAATTTCATTCAAATAGGTAATACTGAATGAGCTTTTGTTACGAACAGTTTTAAAGTCAGTAGCGCCATCTTTGAATTTTACGTTATACTAAACAATATTATTGATACTCTTTATTATCAATTGCACACCGCTTAGATTAACCAAGATATAATCTTGTGGTAAACGATTGTGTCACGTTATTATTGATTTCAATATTTCATAGATTATTGGACTTTTTGTATCATCTCTGCTACTCAACGCTAGATGGCGGTAGCAGTATATGAATGTTCTTCATGTTTCATGTTGTTGTTTTCAATTTTAGGTGATAATTACTATGACGTTATAATTTTTTTTCATAAATGCAAGTGAATAAGTAATAACCTATGTTTCATTTAAACCGAAAGTTTAATATGTAACTATTTTTTTAATAATTAATTATATCCCTACATTAGTTAGTTACTGAATTAACATAATTGAAATTTGGTATTCATAACCGATAGGTACTTAGTTTAGATTTTTTTTTACAATTGTATTATTCTTTAAGATCAAAGCTAACACAAACTGATTCTTAAGAAACTGATCACGATTATTTTATATCAACGGAAGCACCATTAAATACAATACACGGGTAAGAAGGAAAGAAAGAAAATCCATTAATTTACGGAATACCGCAACTTATGAAACAAAAAAAAAACAAGCATTGCATTAAAAAATATGTGAGAAATATAACAAAAAAAGAACGAGAAAAGATAAAAGTTAAACAAACAATTCTACCAGGCAGCGATGATACGATGTCCATAATGAAATGAACCACACTAAGTTTGAAATACATTAAAAAAAAAAGATGTAGGGTTGTGCTTGAAAGCGTGAGAACACTACCTATATCAATAGGAAACAATGTTCATCCTACCCCCAATGTGTATCAAATAACTAAGTACATAATAATAACCAACATGCTTGCTCATAATTATCAACCCGTAAGTGCTCGGGGCACCACACAACACAACACCTCGTTCATTCATAAAAATGTTTGTCGAGAGTAATTTAACAGTTACCGACAAGCTTAACCGCCATGGATTTATGACTAATCTCTGTTCAGATCGCAGCGGCCTTTCATCTTAACCGTCGGATTATAAACCATTCGTTAGCTTGGAATCCTTATTAAATTTGAGCCTGTAGGGTTGACTGCGTTGAAAATTTTACAAATTTTCGTATTAAAGGCACCTCAACTTATACAGATCTTTTAATTCACTGAAACTGAGACTCATATTTCTAAAACCTGCTTAAATTAAAGCTAAGATTGCGAATTCGGGTCTGAGTCTAATTAATTTATAACAGCGAACTTAATACCTTGAGACATTATTTACCACTACCTCTCAACTACAAGGTTTAACAAATGGACAATTAAGTAAGATGGTGCCAAAATGAAAATACCGGTCTATTTGTATCATTATTGCAGAACAGTAAATAAGCTTCAGAAGTTCGCGCTATACTTGGAAGTTGCGAGGAAAAGAAAGACATTGCACGCGCTTCAACTACAAAATGAGGTTAAAATATGCTCGAGAAGAAAATAAGATATTTTAATTTCATGGTTGACACCCCTATCAAGAGCGCCACCGGACATGGGCGTTCCCGATTTGAATTTAGGCGCGACTCCAGGCGCCTATACGCGCCTTTTTCTCTTTTCGCGCTTTTCCGTTCTACGGTGGTCGTTCCAAGAACTGCCTTCACTTATTTTATTTATGAATAACTAACTTTGTTTATGAATGGGCTCTTGTTGAATGACCCTTGCGGTTTTCAGACCTTTGTCGGCGACGAGGCCACCTTAAGGCAGTTTATTAGGATACCAGTGTATTCTGATTAGCATTCATGTTTAACGAGTCATGGATAGATTAAATAGTTGTTCAGATAGTGAATCTTTATCAACATTTAATGTTGAAAAATGTCAAACACTATTAATCTAAAAAGCGGTTGTGGTCAAGCTCTTAAACTTGGTGTAATAACTTAAAAATAGGCTTTCATTGATGTGGTGCAATCTCTCTTACGCTATATTTCCCACCAAACCTTCATAATATAGTAATCAAGCAATACGCAAGTAGGTATTTATAGGTTGAAATAAACATTTACGAATGAAAACGTTTGTCTCAATGTAGAATTACTTATTTGAAAATGTAGAGTTCTCATTATTATCTAAAATATAAGAAATTAAAAATAGGACCAAATGCCTATTGTGAAAAATTTTGCCAAATGCCCAACACGCAATCTTCTGGGACAGCCTAACAAATTCATTCATTTCCTTTCTATTTACAAGGGGCATAGACAAGGGATTACGGTTTCATGCGTCAAAGCGCCGATTGAGACAAAATCTGTGGCCAAATCTGGACAGAGATAAGAAACAGTTGTACCAACAAATAAGTGTGAAGCCATATAAATCGGTTCATCAAAGTACCGTGCTTAGATCTTGAAGATAAGGCGAAGCCAACAGCTAGTCAAGAAAGGATTGGATAGCATTGTCAAGGGTTCTGTGGTAATAATGTGTACTTACGAGCACCTACACCGGCAAAACTTCTTTTAGTGTAACTAAACTATATTGTAGTTTATGTCACGAGTTAGTACTACTACTACTCACATTACGTTGGTAGCATAATTTCCTAATTCCAAAAAAGAGGTGAGTGGCAGTAGGTAGGGCATGTAATACGAAAGGCTGAAGACCGTTTTATTCGAATGTGTCTGCAAAGAAGACCAGATGCTACGAGTAGCAAAGTAACGCTACACAGAACCCCCTCAACGTAGACAGATGATATAATACAAAAAAAGGGTTTTTAGTGCTACCTATAGTGCCGGCTACATTTGAAGTCTTTGGGAAATAATGGAAATTAATATAGAATAAAAACTATTAAATTATCAAGTTTAGTTTAACGTTTGCTTCCTCAACACGTTCGTTCGAGCTAACTTGGTTCTCAGAGAGAGAAATACCACGAATTTGAATTCTTGTGGGCGAGTCTTTTAGCAAGTGGCCTTATATTACCATGTATAGCGTTTACGGAGTCGTGATCGAACAGTGACAAAAACTCGTACTAGTCACTCTTAAAACGGCTATACTAAAATAAGGTATTTTTCATCCTGCGACTGAACCCAAGAAGCGGATGGCCAAACATATTGTTTTACAGATAACATCTGCCCAAGGTTTAAGGACTCAATGAGAATAACAGTACCTGCTTTCAATGAACAGTTTCGTCCTTACATTACAAAGGCGTTAATCTATAAAGTAGCCGACAGTAATCATTTTTGTATTGTGATCAAACAAAGTGTTGGACCCTATTGTCCTCAAAGGGTTCGGATATTCGCTGGGCGTTTTGTGGAGAAAACGATATTATGAGGCTTTTGACGCGTTAACTGCAAGCGATAATATGTGCAATGATGCAAATTAATTGATTTACACTGAAACGGATTAAAAGACCATTCAGGGTAATTTTATTAGATATTACACCCGTAGGAATAATCCCCAGGAGAAAAAAATCGTAATAAATGATGATTTGTCTGTTTGTTTTCAAACTACACAGCAATGCTCAATTTGATTTCAAGATTGATTAAAATCTTCAGGAAAACGACATGGCACAGTGGTTAAACACTGGCTGTTAGCCCGATGGTCTCGAGTACAAGACTGGCTGGAACACCTACTTTGTGTTCATTGTACAATTAGCGCCTGACTTTTCGGGCTCACCCCTACCACGTTGAGTTCAAATTCCCTAGGCAAAATGTGCGCTTCTGAATATTCCGTTCACCATGATGGCAACAATGTGTGCCTCTGACTACCCCGTTTTGGAAAATGGTCGTAAGGGTATCTTTTAGGATTTTGGATGGTATTGATGTTATAAGCAGGCGGACAAATCTTCTTTTAATGCGTTGCGAGGAATTGGTGAGCAAAGCTAGAGAAACCAACAAATAGGTCGACCAGGTGTTTTTTACTTCAGTTTTGAATTTTCAAAACAATTTTTCTCCTATTGAACAGAGACAAACCCAGCAGTTCTCGAGACCGACACTGTTTTTTAATAAAGATCACCAGCTGAAAAGGTCTTATTTTAACTGTTGAAATGATATCACGCATTTGAGTACTTCTCACCACTTTAAACATCATTCAATAACACTATTTGAAAGCAAAAAAACAAGCTAGCAACCATATTAATAGCCAAGTTATATTACTGATGTAGTTTCGACCATGAGTATTTTTTGCATAAAATCAACCTTATATAATAGTAGTTATACAAAAGTGGTCGAAGCGGCGGCATTCCGCACGCTAAGTAACACCATCTCCTTGGGAATGCTGCGTCTCCCATCCAAATATTTCAAAACTCGATCACTATCTTGGGCCTATGCACCGACTTATTGAATGAGACGTGAAAAATGATGAGCACGCCAAAGGACCGCCGACGAGTGGCCGTCGGGCTTTTTTTAGTAAAAACATGAGCGGAAAGGGATGGCGAATTTGATCGGAGCACACTTCAGACTTTCAGATAATATTGAATCATTTTATCGTCTAAACTAGATCAACAAACATATTGGTTTCATTTGTAAGGGACTGGTGTTTAGAACTAAATAAATGAATGATCAGCTGACAACAAAAGCAGAGCATTTTATAACTATTAGTTTATACCCCAATTTCCACAAACGCTAATCAAAGTTGAGTAGCTCTTATAAGAATAAATCACACTTTCAGTTCTATCCACGTATTAGTGAAAACAGCCAGAAGTACCTACTTCTGTATGTAGTTGACCTGGGTAAATTGGATAGCCATGATTATTAATGATGAATCAGTTGGAAAAGTTCTGCCGACCATACATTATGATTTGGAAGAACAGTAAGTAATGTTTGAGAGGAAACCAATAATTCTAATGGAAAATTATGACTGACCCACATTGAAAAAATAACAAAGCTACTCTAAAATAAGCAAGCTTATAATGTATTTCAGCCAGTAGGAGTGCAACTCTGCGACAAATCGCAAGTGTGTGCGCCAAAAAAACGCGTTCACGATCCATGTCCACAATATACCGAAAACTGTGCTTTATTTTTCCATGACAAAAGCTGTACCTCGGAGGTCTTCGCAGCGGGACGCTTCGCTGCGACAACGTCTCACAGCTTCGTTGTCAGGTAATTAATTTATTGCACGCAGCAACAATCGCATCGACCTCTCGGTAGGATAGGCGGTCTGTTTGGCCTAAGATGTAGGCCCGTTCTCGAAATTGAGACATTAGCGGCGTCTTTAAGTTTAGGAAGCGGTGGCTTTATGTGTCACGGTAAACAATTTATTGGAAACAAACAAATTTGAGCTGTTTTTATGGTTTTATTCTCAACAGTTTTTAATTAAACTTGTGTGGTCAGTAAATTTAAGTTTGCGAAATGAGTTCCATTCAAATAATTAAAGGCCGTGAAATACATTTTGGGATCTCAAACTTCATCACAAGGTCAACTAACACAATGTCAAATCACATGTGAAACTATAGTAAATAATTCAATCCAGTTCGTTGTAGAAAATAATATGTAATATGTAGTTTTCTTAATTATGTCGTACCTATGTAACCTATGTACCTATGTAAAAAAGAGAAACAGTTGAAAAGAGTAACTGCTGAGTTTCTTGCCGGTTCTTCTCAGTACAGAAACAACTATCTAGTCTATTATTAATTGTATTTTGTTTGTTAATTAGATTTGAAAGTACTTGTAACAGGCCTATTTAAATAAAGTTAGTATTGTTTGTTTGTTTGTATGACAAAACATAATTATAAATTCATGTTCTTACCAAACTTTGTTACCTTAGCTCAAAAAGTAATATCTTTTGTAAACAAAACTAAACAATTTCTTAGGAGATTTGAAAATTATCGATGAAAGCTATAGGAAGCATTAGACGCGTTTTTATATTAATTTATTTCTGGCATTAATGTAGTATCAAAACGGATTTATCTTAGGAATCACATTTTTAGGACCGAATTCTAGACTAATAAATCCGACGGCTTTGCCAAGTGTTGCAAATTCGATAGCTGTCAAAAGATTTTTATTAGATTTATTTGAGTATAAAACGGTCTGAGTCAACGAGTGAGATGGAAAATGGGCGTAAGTTGTGCAGGTCCAGAGGGGTACAATTACAGTAAATAACACTATCTGCTTTGAAGCAGACGTATTGACGTTGCTCGTGACGTTTCGTTGGAGATAACGCAGTAAAAACAACTGTCCGATTTTGTAACCCTCTCTTCAGTTGGTAATTATTCGTTATTAATAAAATTTTGGGGTTACAATAGGTACCTAATAGTTCTGTAGTTCATATTATCTTAAAATATTTTACACCATTCGAGTATATTCAAATAGAAAAATCGAATCAACTAAAGATGATAGAAATACCTACTAAATGAAACGGACAAAACACACATCATCTTAAGTTACTGTGTAAGTAATTTGGTGACTAAACGAAGGATGTTATTCCATGGCTTATCAAATTCATTACTGTCCCAAATCCGGATGATGACTAAGGCTTCTGAATCTGCCTTAAACTACTAAAAAAGATCTTAAAAAACAAATTCAGAAAGCATTGAAATTTTGCAACTAGGTATTCAAAACAAAAAACCATTTAAAGCCCAAAAATCTTCGGTAAAATTTGCAGACAAACTTTGACTTTTATATTCGTCGCGTCATCGAGCCCCAACACAAAGTGGCAAGAGGCAATAAACCGAAAAACGAACTGTCAAAATAAAGCACCATCATAAAAATATCACATCACAGCATCTCGGTGCGACACAAACGGCGGCATACCTAAACTTCGAGTTATGGGCTCCGCTGATATGAGACTGCCATGTGTGAAAGGTTTACTAAATGCTTTTCATACTTTAGTGGCAATAAAGTTTAGTTTATACTTCATGAATATTATATGCACACGTAATAGATTGTAGAATGCGCCTGCTGAATCAGTTTGCGTATGTATTATGTAGACTACGTAAACTCTAGTTAAAGTTACCATTAATTTGGACTCAGTGTTTGGGTGATTGTTAGATAGTTTGAATATCATGTTTTAAAGTTTATATAAATAAGAAATTTGAACATGACGCTCGATTTATGAAGTTCAAGGAGTATAAAAACATTTAACTACACACTAACTTTTACTACAACTTCTTTTGAGTATATTACTTATAGTATAGTACTTTCGAGTACTCTCGATATTCATTGTAAGGTTGTGTGCCACTTGATAATAATTTACCCCGTGTGGAATGGGTCTGATTCAGGCTCATGTTTGCTTCCGTATATTCTATTGGTCGGAACAACAGTGGCAAGCATTGTTGTTGATTTTATAAGCCGATCGAACTCGCACACGAGTTGGTAAGTTGCAAGTTCATCAATAGTTTTATTCTCATTGGAAACAAACCCCATTTTAAGATAGACTTTGGTCAGTATGCAAATAAAAACAAATCAAGATAGGCCAACCACTTAATTGTTAATGAATCGCTGGTCTTTGCGGTAAGAACACACTTAAAATGCCTGTTTTAAGATAGAACATAAATTGATGGCTTCTAGTTTTAATCTACAGACCTCACGATGTCTTGCAATTGACGATGCTATCATAAGCGTTGCAAACAATACTAATTTGAGTCTAAACAACTTAATTAAACGTAATAAATTTGACAGAATTGGGTGAATAAACCTCAAAAGAATTTGGGGCCGAGTTGTGACTGCCCGATGATTATCAGCTGTGATAAATGGACCGCATCAGAATTTATTGTGGGTTCCAGTCCCGAACTATTGTCTCAATGAATACTTTTTTATTGTCCTAATATTATAAATACTAGGCGTTTGACAAGTGGCGTTTACCATTATGATCCATTCCGTGGGGTCGGACGCCGATGTTACGACAACCATTTCTCGTCAGATCATAAATTGATTTTGATGTCTTTTTTATTGAGATACGGAATCGATTTTTGATCAATAAAGGTGATGGTTATTCATATGTTAATGTATTAGATTATGTGGAGAGAATTTGCCAAGAATTTCTATCTAAAGTTTGTTTTTTTGCGTAAAGAACGCGATCCGAGATCTGCGACGGGAGTCGGAGGTTGACGACTCGGTTTTTATGGTGGTGTCATTACAGTGGCAGCCCGTCCAACAAATTATATCTAACATAAGTATATGTTTAATTTATTGAAGGCACAGTTTATAACGTGTTTATACGTGACATGCTCGCTAAGCGGCCGCTACTTTTTAATGACAAAAGAAGTTAAAATGACGAATATAATCTTTTTACAACTTGTATTCCGGATGAATACAAATGGGCCGCGCTGATTCTGCTATATATTATTTTTGAATTGGTTTTATGATACTAAATATTTGGACAGGGGTTTTATTGGTACAGTAACTTGATATTTTTGGGGAGATGCGCTTTTGTTTCGTGGTTTTATGATTATAAGAGTATGCGGAAAGACTGCTAAGATGACTTTCGTGAGAACAAATGCGCCATTCATGAAGTGGCAAATGGGAATGCGTTAATTTAATTAAAAGGAAGATTTTCTTTAAATTCAAACTCATATAGCTTACAACCCATATGGATTAGTTTTCAATTTGTCTACCTGGATCATTATTTTACAAGTTTGTACCTGAGGAAAGTTTTTTACTATAGACCTATGTGTTAAATGTTATTCATATTGGTCTAGCTGAATATCAAACCTACGACTCGACTCTCAACAAACTAGTCAACTGCATATCAGGTATGTCATTCAAGTACGCTATTCATAAAATTTTGATGTAAACAGCACCATATTTATAACAATACAACCCATGGGCGGTAAGCTTTCAAGAGGACATTCTAAGACACACTTTCAAAGTTTTGAACAAGTTGAAGATGAAAAGCTCTACGGGAGTTAGCTCCCTAAGGAGGCAAGTGACCAATCATTACAGCAAAGGGACATCCTAAGTGTCATTTAGCTTTGTACAGCGATATTAGAAGTGGATTTTGTTTCCTCTTCTAGAAGATGGTCTCAGGGGTGTAGAAATGTTGAAGTTACGAGGATAGAAAGGTTCGAAATTGAGCCAGAAACACATTGCAATAAACAGTGTTCCCTAATTGGACTAACAAAGTATGGAGAGCCTGAATTTAGAACGTTTACAAAAAACAATACTCTAGATATGTATAAACAGTTGAGAGTCTGGTCACCTGTGGTGAGGTTTTAAGTGATTGATGGTGGTCAATCTAGTTGTACCTAGTGCACACACCGATAAAATGAGGCAAGGGGTCCACTAACAGCCGTTAGAATGTTCGTCAGAAACACACAAAATAAAATATTTCAGAAAAAAACTATTATCGCAAATCAGTTCACCACGTGTTGCGGTGCAGGCAGCAATCTGTGCGTTGTCCACACCTGTCCGCGCATGCGCCGCAGCTGCGCAGGACCACATTGCAATTGTCCTGTTTTTGTGTTGCGCTGTGACACGCGGGGTGTAATGAGATTACAGACACATGCACATACTTGCAAATTACTTTCTAAGCAAGGATTTCTGATTTGGTAAATTTATACAGATACTAAAATTTCAAAGATTTTTTGTGAAGATTTATTCAATTTTACGAGAGATGTCAGATAGTTTTATTCCTCTGAATCTTCCGGTGGAGCCAAGAGGGCTAAAGTATACTCAACGCTGGAATTAAAAAGTGGTAAATCTTGTCTACACACTGGAACAGGTGGTGAGGTATTGCAAAACCTAAAAGAGGGAGCCAAGTGTGTGAGAAATGTCAAGGTTAGTAAGAGTTTGACATAAATTCATCTTTATCCGATGTGGCGAAGTATCTTTAAGGATTACCTCACGAACCAAAATTGTTGTACAACCGGCAATTCTTAGTCATTGGTAATCCCTCATAAAAATGATGGGAATGAATAAATTGTTAAACAAACGACTATAGTTCGTTCACGTTAAGAATACAGTAATTACATACTTTTCCTTCGATCTAGCATGTTCCCTAATCAATCGAATCGTTCTTAATTAGAAAGCCAAGTCCAGAGTGACCAGTTGAACGCATACTTTCGAACGCAAAGGTTGTGGATCTGAGTTTTTTGTGTGCGAAAGAATTAAATTTAAAAAAAAACTGCATTCTTAAGGCGAACGAATTATTGTTGAGATATTGCAATACTGTACTATTAGTAAAATTACTAACGGGCCCCAAAGTATATTTGAAATGTGCGGTTACATTAAAATTTAAGCTCTCGTAATCAGTCAGCGCGCGAAATTGTCGAACTTATATGCAAAGCGCTCAGCGCCCGTTGAAATCTTTCCTTCCTGCAAAACGTTTTCAAGTTGCTGGGTTTAACTTACCTACTTCTGACAGAACTCACAATCATTATATTTGTCAGCTGTTTATTGGTCATTTTAGTAATAATTATGTTTGTTTTTTCTTCATTTTCTTCATTTTTCCTAATAGGGCGCGTAAAGTCTATTTACTTTTACGCGTAAAGTCTATTTACTTTTACATAATAACACTTAACAAGATATTATGTACAAAGATATTAAAAAAATATGTACTAAATAACATATTCTAAGTTCCAGGTGGTGCTGAAAATATGTATTTCGCTCAGTAGGTAGGCGCGTAGGTAGTTAGGAAATGGGTCCAGAGGTTTAGCCAAGTGTTCAGGATAAGTTTATCGATGACCTAAGAAAGGCACGCAATAAAAAAAAAAAAACTGCACTAAAATACTACTGGTAGATACTTCTGGTGATTATACGATAAAACAGTAAATATCATAAAAACAATGCTAACTGCATTGTCTAATTATAGTAAGTTATTTCCAGCAGTAGGACAGCAAAAAAACGGATTATTTACCTACTAACCGACACCGCTATCATAACGAATGTTTAAAACATGACCTATTTCTTCCTCGCATTAACTATTTACGCCAGGTATATGCCGCCGAACACATACCGTCCTTATTTATTGACACCTCCGTCAGCAAACAATCGATGGTCTGAAAAAAACCACACTCAGCAAACGGAAATGCCACCTACGAGCCCCCGCGTAGCCTTCAAAGGCGCCGCCGAACCCGAAAACCCGTCAAACCATAAATAACCCTGAAACGATCGACACTCCGGACAAAAACTACATATTTGACGTCTAAATTATTGCAAGCAAGTTTCAGCAACAAACCACCCCTAAGGCAGATGAGCCAGCAACAATAGCAGCAGCAAATAATACATCAGATAAAAGAATTTTCAAAACAAACTCAAAATACTAAAGCGTTTGACACGAGCATCCGCTGGTTGAAAAAAGGCGTGACGGATTTCACACCCAAATTGGACTTTATGTCAATATTGTGAGGAGTCATTTCGTCATGGAGGCGCGTGCCTTTGATCCCGAGATAGATCTCAATAGCGGTGATTGCAGGCGCCTGCGTTCCCTCAATGCTTTTTTTTCTACACTACTGTAAAAGAATATACAATTATTGGGCTTTGAATGGTTACAGCGGGGGTGAAGTGATCATAAATCGCTCTTTTTTTCTGAGCGTGAATGTTGGGAATCTTTTAAAAATCATAAAGTGGGTTCTATGTGGATTTATTGTGGAGGTGTCAGCCGTTGCGACGATGCCTTCTATCCGCTAATTATACGCGTCGATATCCTCAAATTGGGTGGTTATGCGCTTATTTAAATACAAGCACGGACTCTGTTAGACGGTTTAATAGGCGTGTAACAATTCCCAACAATGTTGGTGTCAGATTGTATGGTCTGATTGTGTACTTTAAACTAGGCTTTAAAAAACGGTAAAATCCCAAAACCGTTTTTTAAAGCCTAGTTTAAAGTTTTTAATGTTGACCACGAGTTTGTCATGATCAAGAAACCATTTTTAAGATACATATTTTGAATTTTACACTGAGGTCTAATATATTGTAATTGGTTGTATTTTAACATGACGATTATTTACGATTTAATCAACAAAAGCCTTCATTTATACCTTTGTTCCTACAGTATATCTGATGTACGTTTTTGAAATTAAGCTAATTATTTAATTAATTAGGTCTAGGCACAGCCACTCAGTCAATATGCAACCGCTACCGTACTGCAAGCGCATCACACCAGTATATAAGTTAAACCTTTATCTGCCTGGTCACGTATTTTTACTTTGAATTAGTACAATCAATTACAATCTAATATTACTTATTATGTGACGTAGCCAAGCCACATGCCACTTGAACACATTAACAGTGAGCGGCCGTACCTATAGCATGCGTAAACAAGTTTAGCCCTTAGAGTGGGTAAATGGTGAAAATAGTAGGCGTGAATGTCCCCTATAGTACGAACAGGTGTACTAAGTATACTACCCTGCTACCAATGAAGGAAATATATCGGAGACAGCATCACCATAATTATAATGTTCTGATCCCTAATAAGGGTTTTTGCTTGTGTTATGAGGACCAGAAACAACGAAGGTAAGAAATCAGACACAGCAGAAAAATATCTTTTCAACATAAATTAATGTCTCGACTGGTTTTCGTAACTACTGGGCTAAACAGGGACTGCCAACGATTTCATTGTTTCGTAAAGCCCCAGGTACGTGTTGATGCTTTTACAGTAAAATTAGTGACACTAAGAAGTATAATCCAGGATTGAAATTAAACTCTAGAGTAAAAACCCATTCAACTTAAGTGGAGATGCCAGGCCAGCCACTTACTTGAAGTTATATTAAAATCCAAGACATTAGAAGATTTATATAGTTACGTGATTAATTGTGTAAAAGAAGACGTTGATACTAAAATTGAGATGAGAATTATGAGGTGGTTTGGTCATATTTTGTAAAGAATGGATGAAAGGCGATCAACGAAAGGGATTTATAAGGCTAGGGTGAATTTAGCTGTTCGAAGAGGAAGGCCTAGACGAACGTTTCTTGGATAAATTCAAGATGTTATCAGAAAGGGTCCAGTCAAGAATACCTTTCACTGACGGGCATGTATGAAAGGACTCATGAAAGAGAGGAAGCGCAAGGTAGCGTCAGGATCGTACTCGTAGCAAGTGGAAAGACGTGGTCAAGTACAATTATTATTGGCCGACGACTCGTGGACTTAAGTTAAAAAAAAAAAACTAAATTAACACGAGAATTTATTATATTATAAGTAGAGTCCGACCGAAACTGGTTTTCCGGCCGAAACCGAAACCGAAACCGAATGTTCGGCCAAGGCTCCAGTTTCGGCCGAAACCGAAACCGAAACCGAAACTCACGTGACCAAGTATAAAATACCTACAATTACTTAATTTACATTATTCTCCAAATAACAACAAAACCAAGTTACAGAGTCATTTTTTTTCAACACAAGATCCCACTGCTGGGCAAAGGTCTCCCACAAATTTTTCGATTTACCCCTGTCATTTGCTCAAGTCAGCCATTCGCCAGTAATGTGTGGTCGCAACATCGTTTTTAGGCCTCGTCTTTCAATGATATCAGTCTTTGAGGAGCCATTGGGTTATTGTCATTCGGGCCGGGTGCATCTTACAGATTGCTCAGTGCTCACTCCCATTTTGTCAGTTTGGCGACTTTCTGGCCTACGTCTTGAACGTCAGCTTTAGCACGGATCGTGGTGACCATTTTCTGTCTGTGTGTTTAATGCCTAACCCTCTCCACTCCATTACTCTTGGACCCATTCTGAGCTTTGACTTAGGTTGTCCCATGAGCAATCAAGCTTGAGCACCGTGGGCAGAATGCAAACGTCGAGAAGTTCTCGCTTTAAAGATATAGGAAGGTTCATTTATATGAACTTCATTTATTCTAGTCAACTTTTCAAGACATAAGCCTCCTATTATTACTATCAAAGTTGGATTGTTTACCGTCTACCACTTCCTTACTTCGTGTGCCGTTTGTCGTCAGTTTCGTTTCTGGCTGGTTCATCACCAGTCCAATGCGATAGCACGCTACACTTAGTTCTTTGAACATTGTCTGCCCTGCCACTCGGCGGATGTGTTGGCGAAAAGCACAATGTCGTCGGCATAACGATCGGTCGATTTCTATAATAATTCGACATGGACTCCTTCATTAGACTAGGGTCTTGCCAACTGCCTAAAAACTTCCTCCAATGCGATAGTAAATAATCTGAATGATCCAATATTGAAGTATTTACATCATTTAAGTACAGAAACGAAATGAAAACTTCATTAACAACTACACACACGACGCCCAATTCTGAACATCAGGACTCCCCCTTAGATTTCCAGAGCGGCTGGTAATGGGCGGCCCACATCCACCCAAACCCTGCGATCTCTATCTGGTCATTCTGCTCTTTTCCTGGTGGGAGTCCCACGCTGCGTTTGACTTCAAACGATATACCCCAAACTGATGGCCCAGTTTCTTGTGCAATGTGCCCTGCCAACTGACACTTCAACCTACTTTCCTTAGTGCCCAGCCGTGTTGGATGCAACAATTAACCTCTTTCTCGGAGGTGGACCTGCCTACTTGAATCATTTGGCCAAGACATACTCGTCGACAACTTTGAGAATCGAGCTCCCAACAGAACAGTCTCAACGAAAACTTACATGTTATCAGTTCCGTCAAAAAAAAGTTTTGCGTCTGGCGATTACGCACTGGCCAATTTTTGTGTTGCTACGGAGCCATCCGAATGTCCCACGACAATTCCCGAAGATTGTGGAGGTCGCCAGGCTCTGCCATAACGTTGCCGCGAGAAACGAAGATATACGAGCGCGCACGACATCTTCCGAAGTGAGTTTCGGTTTCGGCAAAAGTTTCGGCCGATTTTGGCCGAAACCGAAACTGTGGCCGAAACTCGATTTTTTGGCCGAAACTGGCCGAAACCGAAACCGAAAGTTCGGTCGGACACTAATTATAAGATTGTTAATTTGTTTTATATTGTGATTTAAGTGAAGCAAGTTTGAATAACGACTGCTTTAGAGTCGTTAATTTAGTAGCTGCCCGTAAAATTTTAGTCATTCAAAGTAACAAAACTGTATCATTGAACAAGAACGTTGACTAACTTTCCTTTCGAACAAATTACCTAATCAGCATGGGTTCGTCCTTCGCCGGTTGTTCTTGCCATTTTTTACAGACATCTTCATTGAGAGGTGTTAATAGTAGTGCTGATGGTAAGTCGAGTGCGAGGTGCGATCGTAAATTTGGCTCCAAGGCCGCTCAACAAAAGGACGACGTCGTTCAATCCCAAAGTCGATTTTACAAGAGGATGCTTGGGACGCGCGTGTGGGCTCAGCGCGGGCCGAAAGAATCTTGTAGACATGACTTTCGAGAAAATACATTTCGAGTTTTTTTGGGAAATCTCTTTGCGGACAAGGCTCGACACTACTGTCTAAACCCTTCGGTGCTCCTACCTTGCCATCGTTTATCGAACTCTTGGGAACTATTCGTCATTCATGAGTCTGGCAACGGCTAGCCACATCTGGACCCAGCCGAGTGCTTAAAGCTCATAAAACCGCATACCTAGTGGTCAGGGAGTGCACACCTACACACCCTCCACCTTAAGGTCCGGTACGCTACACAGTTTTAATTATAATGTTTTTTTCGTTTCATCGATTTATTTTCGCGTGATACTTTATACCTGTTAAAAGAAGATTTTTTTGATAAAATGAGAAGAAACCAATAAATTGAACCTTTTCTTTTCATATAAATTTAAGAAACTATTTTAGACATATTACTTAGTAAATAAAACAGCATTGAGCTATGTGGAATTGTGCAAAGTCATATAAAGTTTGTTGCATATATTACGCAAAGTTATTCAAATGAGTGAATATTTTTAGGGTAGTCTCAGTAAAAACAGCTTTAAATAATGCAAAAAAGTCCTATATAGATCTTATCCATAATATGATATCAATCCCGAATCTCAATAGGTCACCACTGTCCTTATGAATGGGTGGTATCGTCGGGGGCTCTTTACAACGCGCGTTTTGTACGGAATGTTGTAACAAAAAAGACTTAGATACACACCATGATAAACTTTTATTTACATCTGCGACATTCTAAATTGTACTTTGCATCTATTTGAATAGAGGTGCTTTTTTGTTCGATAAATCATTTTTGTGGCGTGTAAGAAATAAAATAATGTAAAGTGTACAAGCCTCGGAGGCAAAAGTTTGTTTTTGATGCTTTATTAATTATGTCCAATTAATTTCGGGATGGTCTGTCTGACGCGCTGAGCGCCATTTTCGATACGGTAGGTTATTTGTTGCGATTCGACTTGATGAAGAGTTTATTATAATAATGCATTAAATTTTAGTTCCTTTTGAGTTTTATCTGGGTAGGTGGATGGATGACCGTTTGTTTTATTTAAATGTACCTTATATTGTGTTTCTGAGGTAATTAGTCACATGCTCGATTATTTGGTTAAGCCACTTTTGTATTTTTTTTTCAAATATCCTTGCAGAATCAAAAAAAAAAGATAGACGTAAGTTAATAAATAATAAAGGCCTCTTAGGTTTGCAGAGCTACCGTTTGTAAGCTGCTTGATGCTTAGACCAAGATTGCCTGCCGTTGGTTGTATCAAGCTGCTTTGTCCAACTGCCGAAACAACTTTTTCACTATGTAATTTGGTCACCCTGCCTGTACTTCAGCAGGTTCACAGGGCTTCAGGGTCCTTATGCTACCATAGCCACAACCAGGAAGAAAAACAGGACTACTAAAACTGTGGGCCTGCTCGTCTTTGACACTTTTTGGAGGGCACTTGGTCCTAGAACGTACCTCTTGTTCCGCAAAGCTGCTGCTAAATAAAATAATAAATAAATAATGGTGGTTTGAAGTTTTAAGGAGTCATTTGAAAGAAAGAAAGAAAGAAAATACGTTTATTAACCAGGACACCGTAGCATACAAATTTGACGGTCCTTAGTAAAAATAAGTACTTATGACCACAGAAATCGGAAATGGGTACACAAAGTGGCGGTGGGCTGGTCCATCATAAGGAAAGGTTTTAACAGTGCGGGGTTTCAATTAATTTATCATTGAACGAACGGTACACTTCGTACACACATAGGATTTCTGTTAAAAACAGAGGTGTAATAAAATTATAGAGTTCATTTGTTTTATCATGCATGTAAGCTCCTCGTACATACATGCTAATAGTATGTTAATACTCCGAGTCAACCGAACAAACACCGACTTCGCGATTATCCCCCAATGTTTATACAATGGTCAGAATCGTTAACGAAATAAAACTCAAACAAATATCATTTGTATCAGCAAAAAAAAACATAACGGCGCGTTGGAAAGGCGCGTTTTTTGTTTGTTATATTGGTGTCATCCTGATTTCACACGTTCATAGCTATCCGCTTTTATAATATTTCTCGGCATTGTGCCGAATACCATTTCGGGGCCTGCGTTCAGAGCTTTATTGATGAACGGATAAAGGTGATATTAGATTAAAAGCTTGTTTTATAAATGGTTTAAGGAGCGATCGCCTCGTCGGCGCCGGCGCGCCCGATTATGTTATTGTTATAAGGGCCCGCTTCTTTTATTTGACCTACGCGACATTCCTGCGAGGGATCCTGTGTTTTGCGGCACCACGGATGTTTGAAAGGAGTTTTTATTTTGATAAATATAGATCCTTAAAAGATAAGAGCCATTCACAATAATGCGCTTTGAAGGTTTGATAGCAACCCAGTGTCATGATGAATTATATTTAGAACAAGATGATATAAGATATCCTTAAGGTAATCCATAAGGTCCATAAGGTAATGTGAGCAAAATACCTCTATCCAAGCGAAATTTTCATAATTACTACATTATTATCATAATCGGTTTTTTTATAAGTTGTATAATATGTTTTTTACTACAGCAACATTAGTTCTATATTGTTTTTTCTACACTCGAAAAAGTACGTAACAAGCTGATTCTGCAATTACATGCTGATCAAATTAAGCCATCATTTTGAGCCCAACAGTTAAATATGAAAACCACTAATTTTTCGCTCCTCTTGTTCAGCAAAAGCTCGCCGCGGAGTGTAACTTGAAACTTTAGGGCAGATCATTAAATTGTCGATGTGTATTTGGCCAACAATGCCTGTTCCATTGTTATAATATCTGGTTACCTTCCGGCTTGTTCACTTGCGATTTTGTACGCTTTTTACTATTCGGTTTGTGCCAAATTATGATATTAAATTAAACTTGTATGGGTGAAAACTAAATATCTGAAGCAAGAGACCTACCGACCATCGTAGCGTGGGTTTGGTTTAGTCTTATTAGCTGTGGTCAGAAAAAGTAAGTAGTATTGTGAAGTGTCATGAAAAAAAGAAAAAAATCATTTTGAAAATAAGAACAAAATACTAGTACCTAGGTATATCACGTACTTACGAAAATGACAAAAAGAAAAGTACAAATCTGTTCAAGCGATTTTAAATTTCAGATGTATCTGAAAAGCTGTAAGGTAAGTTTTGGTAGGTCATGAATTAATTGCGTCGGCTGTACACGCCTGCGCAGTGATTGCGTTTGTACTTTGAAAGCTTAAATAACTTAGCATCCACAGCATTTTGTTAGTACTACTGGTATCATGTATACATACACATTAGTGTCTTTTCTCGTCTCTGATAGTGTCAAAAAAAGATATTTTTCAGCGATTTAGAGTTCTTGTTATGTGACTGTTGCGCAATAACGTACCTATATCTCTATCTATCAGAAAGTCTGGACCACAATCCGTAGCAAAATTCCCTGATTTATTTCATTCAAATCTCAATAAAATAAATATTGTGCGACAGGAAAAACGAAAAAAGATCGCAGCGACAAATCTCTTTCCCATAAAGCGTGTTTATCCTGTGATGTTAATTGAACCATAATGTGTTATCGTGTGAACGCCCGGCCGCCGTTGTTTCATCTATTTGCTCAAAATTAAACCAGTCTCCGATGATCGAACATCTTTACAGAGGTTCCATTTCATTCAAAACTAACAAATCTCAGCAGAATGAAGAAAAGTTATCCATTCCAACGCGTCAGGCCTTACTTCTATGAAAAGTAGCAACTTTTCTAGCCAAAGATGACAAATAATTATTATGCATTGAAATACTTTTTGGTGGTAATAAAAATATGAGAGATCAAGTACATATTCATGAGTCTATAGATAGATAGATACATGGACAATATTATTTATTTCTCAAGAAAAAAAAAGCTTACAGCTAAGAACTAGAGAGCAATGCACAATTAATGCGGCCTCTTTCTAACAACCTGCAGGTGGGGATAAAATAGACAAAAATAATAATCTGAAAGTAATATCGTACAAAATTGATATGAAATATCTACAAAATCAAATATATTATCACAACATACATACATACATACCTAACTTAACCTAACATACCTAGGTTAAGTTGTTGCCTACAGCAACCTTCTGCATTTTATAGATGTGTGTCCATCTAGTTTGTTTTGTTAGGCTGCCGTATAATTCCGCTTCTCATCGTCACCGTCCTTGTTTGCGGTCGTTTGGCACTTTTGATGGTGGTCCACTCTTCTAATTTGTAGTTTTTCTTTTTTAGATCGCTGCTCTGTTTCTGTAATAATAGGTTGTAAAAATATCGCCAGTATTGTGTTTATTTTGGTACGGTGTTCGGTCGTATGTGTGAAATGATGAATGTGAGGTAGGGTAACATTCTTGTTATCATAATAATTATGGTAGTGGTTATGGACAGGCGAATGAAACAAATTTGTTCTAGTATTTTAACCAAAAGATTATTTTCATTTTGGTTGATAGATTCATTTCAGGATCAGTTGCCCCTATCAACTTACCTTATAAAAATAAGGCACGTGTTTGAGCTCCACCTGATACTTTGGAGATGTACATTTTTCGATGTAAATATGGCAGCTATCAAATGTCTACAAATCTTCGAAACGTTGCAAAATTAACTGACTATAAGACATTCAGCTCTTCAGAAAATGAATCACCATTTAAAATTTTCATCACATTGCCTGAATTTGTAACGTGATACTAACTGTAAAGTTGGTCATTCAATTGGTTTGAGCGTGTCTCGCTGATTCACCTATTAAATCTTTATTTTTTCAGAGAATTTTATATTGTAGACTAAGGAATTCCTCTCCGACGACGCCTCAAGAGAAATGGTGGCACAGTCTACTTAAAAAGAGGTCATGAAATAGCTTTCAGTTGAAGCGGTAATGGGCAGGGCAGTCTGTGGCAAGAAATTAGTGAAGGGGGGTTAGCCAGGTTGGTTTCTGCATATATTCTGGGTGGCGTGTCTAGCCACCGTACATGCGAAAGATATAAAAAGCGCAAAAAATGTATAGCAATAACTATAAGTACATACGTACATTTTAAACGTAGTACCACGCGGCAGGTGTTGCTTACCTACAAATAATGATAATTTACTAAAAACCTAACTTTGTTTAAAATGGCCACATCTCAATGGCCATTTTTTACCCTGTCAATCTTTTTAGCAATGGTCAGTGAAATTTAGTTTAAAAAAATATCTGAAAAACTTCTGAAATTTATAATTGCAAACATCAAGCACCTACCTACTATTAAACAACTCATTCAGTTTTGATTATATTTCACCCATTTTGTATTTCGCTGGGACTTACCAAACAAACAGTAGTGTCAGAAACATATTTCTTTAGTTATATAAAAAACATCGCAGCTTATTTCCATAAGCTGCCGATTAGTAGCCATTCAGAACCACAACCCACCCAGTGTTTTAAAGATAAGTATTCTAACAAAAAAAACCTTTTTTAGTTCAACAGATAAGTATCCTTTGTAGTGTTGATTTGCAAACTACTAACTTATCAATTGTTTATAACTTAGGGACAGGGATTTTCTACTTTTAAAAAATAAGTATTGCTAAAAAAAGGTACACCAGTAGTAATTCTTGCCACTTCAGAAAACAATTATTTTTCCGTAGGAACTTACAAATGGATTTTTGAAAAGATGAACTAGTTAACAGCGTCTTTAACTAGTTCTACTATGTAGGTATGTTCTTTCTTTTTTCATTAAACTTTAAAACAAATTGTAAAACTTGTACTTTTCTGCATAGTCTAATGGTTGACTGATAGAGAGTGCCTTATTGCCATTAAGTCCGCCTTTTGTACCATTTATTGTTGTGCAATAAAGGATGAATAAATCAATAAATTGTTTTTACGCACATACTCGGTCCAAGCATGCGTCTGCGCAGACGGGTATGTCTAGCGCAATCAGATAGAGCTCAATGTATGCGTGTATTTGCTAATTGGGCCGGAGTCATTCCAATTCACAGATGTGTAGACTACTTGACTCTTGATTCATAATGTAACAGGAAAAGATGGCCATTTTTATAAAGAAAGCGGTTTGAATGCAATCCAGTTTTTTGCATACTACGAACCAGATACCTATTGATTTGTGCAAGGCTTGCAACCTATTACTCTCTTTGAAGTATTTTAGAATTACTTAAAGATGAATTTTAGTTAAAAATAAATTAGGAGTAAGTTTCATTGATGTTTTTACAACAAACAAGGATTATTCTAAATACTCGTTTTGAGAAACGAAAACCTCAACTTACCTGAAGAATTTGAAACAAGATCATATCTCACGTACCTCTTTAGAAAGCTCAAGGTCATACAAATAACAATGTAGTAAGCTATGCTCTGTACTTCACTACACTTAACCGAAGTATCTCAGCAATAGAGCGAAAATCGGGTCGTAGTAACAATGATTTTAGATGTAGAGCAGATACTAGGCTGTCCTCTGCCGGTGGTGAAAATATAGATGGGGTTCAGAATCCTCATCTATGTTTCCAATCGGTTTTTCCGATTTGTATTCCTTTACAATCTGGATTCCCGTGGGAGAGCAGTGCTAAGCACAAAACGTATATTTTTAAAGCATCTTAAGACAACATTGGTGAGTTTTTAATGTTGAGCTAAAAATAAAAAACAATAATGTTTTGATAAAGATCAATATTGACCATTTAGCAACATTGAAAATGAGGCTAACTTACGCAAGTAACGTAATCGTACTAAGTAATAAATAATCCAGCAAGTCATTCAGCAAACAAGTGTCAATGGAGCCGCATTTGCATGCAGTGATTCACGCCACCGTTAGCTGTTAGCACCACAGGCTAAACAATACAACAGGGCTGCTCTGACCAAATGAACTTAAATTAATATAAATACTTTGAAAAAAAAACTTTTTATCGTTATCTCTCTTTTTATGGGCTATGTTTTCGAGTTTATGTATGTTTGTATGTAATAGTAAGATTGAACGACTCTACTTGAGATTGCACTTATCACCCATTCGTGGATTTCGTCGGACTCATTCTAGAAATAGAGGCTTTATTTAAGCATTGATACGGACTACGGATTGGATAGGGAACAAGTTTTTGTGATTTCATAATCACATATCACGAAATATAGTTTTGAAAATAAATATTGTTTGAATGTACTACTATCAGAATATTATAACCATGTAGTCATGATTAAAAGAGAAGCCAGCCTGAATATATTGAAGTATGTATGTAATCCCTACTGATTTTGTTGCTGATATGCCTTTCAGGAACCAATAAGCGTTAAGGCAGATGCAATGTAGACAGCTAAATTAAAGGGAATTTGAGGGAAGTTAATACAATACTATTTAGATACCTATTAATTTTCATTAATTCCCAATTTTAGTTTTAATTTATAATCAATAACCGTACAGTGACCTTCGAATGCATTTGAGTAAATAAATAAAAGATTAACACAACATGTTGTTCCGACGACGCATCGTCACAAACGCGTGACACTCTAGTGTTTGCGTTCGACCGGCTGTTTCGAAATGTAATAAATTATTCTGTGACATGGCTAGTGCGCCAAAATACTTTGTGTTTTTTTGATAAAAATACTTGATAGTCGTACCATATTTATTTACTTAAAAATGTGAAAATGCTATTCAGAGTCTCATCATGTGTCATTAAGGGAATAAATATTTGTTATTCTATCTGTGAGTAAATTAAATTTCAGCGAAAGCTAAGAAGTATGAGCGAAGCGAGAACTAGTTGGGCTTGATGAATTATAATAATAACAAGCTCATTAAATTTAAAAAAACGTACTGGTTCTGTTCGTAGTATGGTAAGTGATAACTGTTTTGTCCTAGGAGAATATAAAAATACTCCGGTTTCTCCGCTTAAGGCACGAAGGGCGGAAACTGTGTGCTTTCACTAAAGTGACCCTAAAGTGTTGAGCAACCTCACTTTTCTCCGAGACAGAATAAACTCATGAGTTCGAGCTGGAGGATTTTGATTGAATCCTCCAGGTTTTACTTTCTTGTTATTACGACGAGTCCTACGCAATTAAGTGCGCAAAGGTCATCGGAGTGGTCACGTTATTAATGATATCGGGAAAGTGCCACAAATCAATCCTGTTCCAAGAGTAGCATTTCACACTGTAGATGACTTTACAGCATTAGCGGACTAAAGAGCGAGCGGCAAGTTTACAACCCATGAAACAAGGTAAAATTTACTGACTAAGTTGCTTTGAATGTCATCAGCGTACAATTAAACTTAACTGAGGCCTACAGCTCTTGCAAAATACAGCTCTTGCAAAACCATGCAAAATAGTGTATTTTAATGAGTAGGAGTTTTCGGAAATTAGAGAGGTGATCTAGCATATAAACACTTACAAAAGTATTCTAGTAAGTATAATTTGTAATGAAAATGACATTTAAAGAGGGCCAAAGGGGCTGGAAAAAGGTGTAATATTGTTGTCTTGAAATTTCTCAGACGAGATCGCGTGCATAAGCTAGTGCCTAAATAACGAGCTAAGCGAACTGACTAGGAGCGGCCAATCGGACATAAAACATTCGCCATTATAATTGTTTCCACATTTTCAGATGGACCTAGTGATTGAAAATGAATCATCCCAAGAATGTCCCACCGAATGAATCATACGGTTATAGGATATGGGAAGTCGTGACTATACAAGGGAATGATGCTTGTTAGGTTTTTCAAGGAATACTGATTCGCTGGAGAAGGACGCTATATAACTGGATGCAGAGATGTTTGCGTTCTTATGGCACAGCAGTTTGAAAGTTGACGACCGGCTTGGTTAAGAAATCATCCCCGCTCAAAACAGAATTTTCGTGTTTGTATTGGCCTGGGTGTTTCTTCTCTGCGCTCAACTATGTGAAATAATATCCAGTGGTAATTATCAAAAAAAAAATGTTAGGATTTTAAAATGAGATGCTGCTGTATTTTAACGGTTCATAAAAGATGATTATGTGATCTGAGTTCTTTTAAAAGTTTGATAGTATTATTATTTTGTAATTGAGTAATATCAACATTATAAAAATTATAAACATGACATAATAATGCACTTTCTTTCGGTCTATACACTTCGACAGGTATCTCTCTGTGGTAATCTGACAAATCGCTTTAGCAGATAAATGAAATTACTCATTATACGCAAGTAAAAGTCAAATGTTTGTTCAGCAGGTATTGTCAAATCAATGGCATCAGGTTACTCATACTTCTGTCATAGTGGCCATCCGTGCCTATAGCCTGTACTACGCCGTGAGTCATACTCGTTCATTCATGGCATCATACTTTTCTGACCTTGAGAACGTGAGAATCTTTATAGACCAAACCTAGGTATTTTAGGAAGACCACCAAAGAATATCGATGAATTAATTTATCTAGAATATCAGGAATTAACTTGTCATTATTTTTGCCGTAGTCAATGTGGTTTTTGAACACTTGATAAAGTTTTCATCGAGTTACCTATTTTTTCATACTTAGATAGGACCTATTGAAAATGTATGTCGTAATGTCTTAAGACAATGACTCAGAGCCTCAGAGGGCTTAATAACTCTGGCGTGAGAACTGCTAGCCCTGACCTACCATCAAAAATTTCCTCTCCTTCCGTTATGAGCGCGGCTCTTTAAGAGATCACTCGTGAGAGATAAAATTACTAAATAACGAGAGAGCAAATGGTCATTCAGCAGTACCTACGTACATATTTTCATTTTAAATATTATAATGCAGAAAGTAAAAGAACCAAAGTGACTTGAAGCTTGAAGCTGACTGCTGTCCTCAACTTTGTCCGCAAATAAACTTCAGTTGGATTTTATTCTTATTTAATAAATTGCTAGTTGCTTGTCTATGCCCATAAACAATGGATAAAAAATAGAGAATTCAAAGACATAGGCTACATTATCTTATTCTTATATAGATTTAGGCTTTATTATTGTAAAGTTTCGTCTATCAGTTGTTTTTCCTATCACCAAGAAAAACATCTTTAGATCCATTCAGTAGTTTTTACATTAAAGAACCATCCATCTATACATACATACAAATTCTCGCATTTATAATATAAGTGGAATTGCTAAATGTGAAAGAATCTTCTCAGCCAACCAAAAATTAAGCCTACCTTTTTTGTCGTATTGTTATTGTTCTAACCCGGATCCTCATCCTTACGGAAAGAAAAACTATTGGCACTATTAAACCAATTAGATCTGATGGTCATGGTTGATATATCTAGTTGTATGCGCAAGCGCAGCCTTTGGATATCCCCAACAATGATTACTGAACGAAATCACGTCAGAGCCAGTGGTGCTCACACTACAATTTTCAATACCGCTCATATTTTATTTTAGCCAAGCTGATTTTATATTTCCATACAAAGCAAAATTACCGTTTAATGTATCAGATGGTGACTATCGCCTATTTGTCAAACTTTAAAATTAATAAACCTGTGTTCTTTTCAGTCCTTGTGGTTAGGTCGACTAGAAGTTAAAGTATGACTGAAAATGCAAAATAGAAAAGGCATTATTGACGACAACGACTATAAAAGTGAATGTTCCCAACTAATGACGCCTTTTCACTAGCTTCATAATAAAAGAAACTAAACAGAACCAAAGCTCAGTTAAAACTTTTCATATTAATTAATCTTACGTGACGTGATGATAGATAGATAGATAGATAATATTCTTTATTGCACATTAACATTAAAAACTTAGTTTAGAAATACATTGAAAGTAATGCACAATTTAGGCGGCCTTATCGCTAATAGCGATCTCTTCCAGGCAACCTACGGGTAGAGGAAAAAATAAATAAAGATGGGGTAAATGTGCATAATTACATTACATAAATAAATAAATCTAAATACTTCGGACAAAAATAAATATGACCAATCAATTTTATATTACAATACATGTATAGAATTTGATAAAGACATTTACACAAAACACAGAGAATACACAGCACAAGCAGATGCACCAAAGTTCGAGTAGTTAGGTTAGTGGAAGAGTATAGATTTTTTAAATCAAAGCGCGAGATAGTGAGCTTTAACCCTTGCTTTGAAAATATTGAGAGATGGAGACTCCCTGATGGGGAGGGGTAAGTGATAAGAATATTTGTTTCTACAGCTATACAGTACTATATTCATAACTGTAAAAGTGTACACCTTTTTCATAGATGAACATCTAGTTACACCCTAAAGTAGCTGATAGCATCAATTTATTACCTGAAACGACCAGCCGCAAGCTTGGTCACACCTGAAGAAAGGCATCCACTGTATTTCCTGTCACAGTTTCGCGAGCGTATCTCATGCCCTCGAATCTAAACGACACAACAGACACCGAGTGTGTTAGTTACGTCTAAATGACTTTAGTTCATTGTGAAGTCTACCTTATTAAAACATCTTATGTGTTTCGCAAATTGGTGGCGCTTACGACGTTCTGACCCAAATAAAACTCAGATTTACAGGCTAGCACAGACATAAAATGTTGCAAGTGATATTATTGGTATGTAACATAAGACGTTTGTGAATTATAACAAAGCGAGGCCGCGTGTAAACGGAACGTATATGACCTTTGGAGACGAAAAGATAATTGCTTGCAATCACTTGTCTCCAATCCAGTCTGGGTTCCAATTATTTTTAGAGGCATTACTACTGATTCGGTTTTTGAAGTTAATGCCCTTTACGCATTTATTTAGAACGTTTGATTATCTTCTCAAGTGGTTAGCATTACTCATTCGTTATTAGTTATTGGTTGTACCAACGCTCTGGTTTATTTATGTAAATAGGTACAATCGATAACAGTGTACTCACGCAAGCTCAAATTGCAGCTTTTACCAACAGCGTATTCTTTGGATAAGGGCAAATCATCGATTTTTCGCTAGTAGTTTGATTGATTTTCCAGATTAAAATTCGCGAAAGTTGTATTTCCTAAATCCGCTAAGCGGTATTGTCTCAAAAGATGGATATCTCACATCATAATATCGTAGGTTGTACTCTAACATTAAGAATGCTAACAATGTAGCTAATTAGCTAGAAGAACAAAATATAATACAAAATAATAACGATGAATAACCTGATGAACACTTTCTCACAATGGGCTTATAAACATTGATTCAATGTAATGCTCATTTTATTAAAATTATTTTGTCTAGCTGCTTCACTTGGAATTTATAGTGTCTGAATCACCGTTTATTTCTGTGTCACAAAGTTATATTTACATCAGCTTTGGTTAATATGGTAAAAGTCCATCGAGAACTCGTCGAAGTGGACATTTATCTTCACTCCAACAGAGAATATTAACGTAATTAGGCAATTAAAATTAATATAATTTTTTTTCGTGTGATTATCCTCATATTATGTAGTAGGTTTACTTAATGTTTTCTTATATTTAGGTACGCGAACACTTTACCTACTATTCGATGTAGTAGCTTTATTTTTATTATTATTAAAAACAAAACATGGTCTTAAAAAGTTTTAACCTGACCGTCGACGATCTACAAAGCGCAGTGGGCGGGCGGAAGGTAGCGAGGAGTGGGTCTGCTACTTGCCCTCATGAAGCAGTCATAGCCTTACCTAACTTTAAGACATGAAAATTGAATAGCCAGGCGTTTATCTTACGGTGGTAATCGTATACTTATTTTTATAGTAAGATACATGTGCGTTTACGATGTTCCTCATTCCATACTATTTATCCCAGTTTCCCAATATTCGTCACAGATTATGCACTCGAAAGTAAACGCAAGTGTGACGCAACACTGTCAAGCTTGTTTGCAGGGCTCGCAAAACACACAGTCATGTCAAACACGAGCGTTGTCCATCTTTGTCTTTTCCCCAGGCTGTTTGCCCGAGCGGTCAGGGCAGACCTGTGGTTTTGTCGGGTCAAGTGCGTTTTAAGATCAGTCTATTTGTTCTAGTATTTGCTTATTTCCGATAATGCTGTTTTCTAGTGTTAGTCGGTCAGCAGATGTGGGGATTTTGTGAGGTCATACTAAGCGTATGGGTAAATGCCCCAAGATCTTAATCTGTCCTAATAAGGGCTTTCATGAAGGTGCCAGACTCGGGGTCTGGCATAAAGTAAAATAATAAATAAACATCTATCGCCTTAGCTGCGGTTGACTATAATACAATTAAAGATAGGAAAACCAGAAAAAGCCATTCGGTCTTGGCATCAGGCGGGACTCGAACCCGCGTCTTTTTTGGTAGCATAATTGGTAGTGCAGTCCCGCCTGATGTCAAGACCGAATGCCTTTTTCTGGTTTCCTATCTTTAGTAAGACGATAATGCATTATCCCTTACGCTAAAAATTAAATATAGGTTATTTTACAGTTACAGTTTCAGATAGATGCAGCCAAAAATGATTTTTCATACATGTCTTTACTATGCAAAACTTATATGCCAATAACTTGTCCATGCCCTTTTTTAAAATGGGAAATCCTTTTATGGACTTCCCGCCTTTCGGGGGATGAGCAGGGGAGTCGACTCATTTGCCGAGAGGCGGCTACTCACCAAACCCCACCGTGTTCCAACTTTGTCTTGTCATCAGATGTGTTAAGTAGTGGGGCACAAAATGTCACGCTGCCACAACTTCAGCAAAACGGCTGTCCGTATTTGGCTAACTCAGCGTAAATATCGTAGACAAAATTAATTCTGTGTCCTCTGTCTTTTTGCACCTCAACCGACACCGCTAGTAGTTATTAAACATTGAAAACCCACCAATTCCTACTTTAATCGATCTTCTTTTCAAGGAAGTTCCATAAAGCAAATTAAATTCTTCAGTCTGATCAGAAAAAAACGGTTACGTGCGCCTCACAAGCCCATTACCATGCCCCGTTTTCGTGACGACTCGTGACGCCGTGTGCGAGCCCGTGGTAAATAATAAATCTTTCTAATAAATAAAACAAGGGGACGTGAGCGAGATAAAGCGCATGCGTTCGGTAAGACCTAAACGCGATTGTGGCTGCCGCGGTCGTTAAACGAATGTGGAAATATTTTGTGGCTCTTTAGGGATCAGTGGAGGAATGTAGGGCTTAATTTAAATGGAATCTGTGGGGTACTGGACTAATTATATCATTAGCAACAAAATGTATCCCACTGGAGATAAATATTCCTCCTTTTTACCATTATGCTAGGCCAAGCATTATGGCTTTGGTCTATCGCGCAGTCGTCTCCAATTATTTATTATTCATTGTTGCAAGGTGAAGGGTTACTGATTAAATGATAATTATTACATAAGGCATGTCTTAATAGGATAGTTAAATTTAGACACATCAGATTATCTGGGTTAGAGACGCGTTAAATAGTTTCCAACAATGAAAAAAAATACTATTGGCGTGGAAGAGTTTCTACTACAAATAAGAAAGTTACTTTTCCAAGAGTTTTTTTTAATCAGATTATAAGTATGTTTACTTTAAGTCTATTAATTTAAGTAAGTTTTAAGTAATCCTTTGCCGAACAATACTAAAATTTATCGGCGTATTTAATTTGTGACTCAGTAATTGTGGATAAACAGATTTAAAAAAAAACTTGGTCGATTGGCACTCATGGCAGTCGCGTGTGATTTTCATAAAATTGTACTGAACCCTTCTAACGACACTTAGCGTATTGCTTTTTTATAAAGCAGTGTGACCCAACTCGATACACAATGTGGTAGGTCACTGGATGAGTTCGTTGTTAGCGAGTCAATATTGTTTCACGGATTTACGCGGCGCGACGCGACAATGTTTGACAATACTCGATTGTGCGACTCGCCTTGTGTTCTTGAATCGATTTTTCAACCCTTTTTTACTTATTTATTATCAGTGGTTTTAAATAAGCCAGAGTGTGATCATATTGATAGTTAAATAAAAACATAGGTCTATATCCTTGAACATTATTTTACGAAATGTTTTTTTTTCATCGTAGAACATACTCAGCTTTTCCAGACCCAAACATTGAACAACCTCCGCCTAGGGTCGGATGATTTTGGTATAAGACACCTATTTATTCTAATTCACTTATGGCTTCCTCAAAGCCTAATAAGCCTAATATGATTGACTAACGCAACGCTGAGGGCCTCCATATTTAGGTCCTTCAGCTAATCCCCAAACTAAACAGCCAGCTTCAGCTAGCAGAGGCCGGCGACGATGCTGCAGCTCCACTAACTCATTAAGTAAATAGCGGACACGTTTGACAGATTTACTTGTGATCGGTAGCGGAAAATGGAGGGTGAATATGGGTTTTGGAGCTACCAGGACAAAAGTCCTGATGGTTTTGTTGTTGTATTTATTTTTACTTGGCATATATTAGCTATTCTAGCTTAGGTCACTCCCAAGTAACATTTTATTCGGGCCTAGGTTGTAAAAAATGCCTTTTGGTTTTATATTAGTCCTAAAAAGGTTAACGTTATGCTGTCTGATCATTTTAAGTACTTGAGAATGATTAGTAAGTATTAAAACTAATTGCTTATTTTTGCAACCTCGGAGCCGCTGACAAGAGTTTACATTAACGTTATGTTGACTTGTGTTTCAAGAGCATATAATCCTAGGATCTTATAGTTTTCATAAACTCCTGAATAGGTTCTAAAAAGGCTAGCAAAATGCTTAAGTTAGACCTGAAGGTTTAAATTTAAGCTTTGATGCAACCATAAAGTTATGAAATGTTGAAATCGCTTATAAGCAATTTCTTAAACCCATTTTTAACCTTTAGGCTTTATGAGAGTTGCATAAATAATCAAATTAGGAATTCGTAGTGAACAACCAAACCAATAAGCTATTTTCATAAGTTAAAGGCATGTTTCTACAAGAATATTTTAAAGCTTTAAAGGCATCTCTAAAAATTATCAGTTGTCTCCGTGACTTCTCCATGAACCGATACAGGGTGATATCGAAACAACGGAGCGGAAGTTTTCGACGTAAAGTACGTAAGAATCTCTGAAGCCAATAGATTCATCTAAACTAAATATTTACTGTCACTGCATCTACTGTCAATTCAAATGATTGAATGTCTTATGAAACTATCTTCTAATGGGGCCTACAAGTGAAAGCTAATCTTAGATGGCGCCACCATAGCATGAACCCTTGTTCATCTGTGGCAGTGCGATAAACAATAAAAATTGCCTCATTTCTTGATAATTCCCACCTTTAAACATGTATTCCACTTGAAAAACAAGAAGCAAGTTGAAAGAAGAACTAAGAAAAAGAGGCGCCTCTTTCCGTGGAAGGAAAGCAGCCCTAATTAAATGGAAATTTGTGTTCCATGAATTCCTTCTTTTTTTCAATTTAAGGTCTTGGAACTTGCTTTTAAGTGTATTAAATGTTAACCTTTGATAAACTAGCCAGTGTGTAACCATTTTATCATTTCAGTAGTAATGAAACACGAAACTTCATACTACCTAGTTTTAAAGAGTTTGAGGTATTATAATAGAAGGCTCGAACTTTACTCTCCTTATTGCTTTTGGCCACATTTTTTTAAGTTGCTCATCTCGGGGAAACTAGTGGCTTCTAGTTTCTTTGCAATTTGGAACACATCACCCGGGAATTTGTGTGTTATTCGTCCTCAATTATGAATTCTCTACAAAATTCATACAAAAACGTCTTTGTTATTGGTCTTTGCTCTACTAGCGCCACTTTGACAGTTGCACGAACCATTGTCAGACATAAAATGCAAACTGGTCAGTGTTTCATGCAATGATTATACTGTGTTTATTCCACTACTACAAACTTTATGCCCTTATAAACAAATTCTTTTGAAAGTATTCTCATAATCTTTTTATTCATAAATATTATCATAATAAAGCTTAATAATCACTTTAACACAACAAATACAGCCTGTATGAGCTGTTTGTGCTCAGGCGCGGCGGGGAAGTCTTGAACTACTCTTGGTAATAACCTTATAGCTAAATATTATAACGGAAAAAGCTTTGTAATCTTAATTAGGTCCGCACATTTACCTTTAGCTCTTATTTTGGCCAAAATTAAGAGCTACCAGCTATTACAGTTCTGGAAAGGTTATTCTTACGTTAGTCTAATGCTTTCTAATAATTTCTTTACGCCGGCCATGTTTTTTTCACTGAAATAAAAAAAAAACTAACCAAAACGCAATATTTTCATTCATTAAGCCAACATTAAGTATCGTGTGCTATACAGTTTAAAATAAATGTGTTTCAAATAAACTAAAGCTTTATTTCTAATGCGATTACCTAATTTCATAATTTTTTTTTCATTGAAAAATCTTCGAAATTCTTAACGTACGAAAGGCCCGTTTCGTATACAGCACTATTAACCTCAAGTTTCACGATGAAGTGCCGGCCGCACGTTTTTTTCCATTTATCCTGACTTTACCTTTAATTTTGAAGACTGCCATTTTGTAATTTGGTATAACGGTAGGACGGCGCCATTAAAAATATGTTTCAAGTCCACAATGGATGTTTCTGTGTAAAAAATCTTACGCAGAAACATTTTAAAACCCGAGAGTCCTGGAAAGGCATTTATTCATGTCTATGAAAAACGTTTTAGGTTGTGATAGGGTTAAATCAAGTTACTAATTGAGAGCTTAAAGGCTTCCTTACAAGGTTATATTAACGTTAAATTATAGTTGTGAAGGTTATATTTAGGTTCTGTGCAAATACTTGGAAAGGTTCTGGATTTGAGCTTCAGGTTTGGCTGTAGCTCTCCGAATGGTTCTGAAACGTGGGCCCTTTTTGCACACAGGAGGTTAATACAAGGTTAATTTAACGTTACTGAGCCTAGTAAGACTTACGAGAAAATTTCCATACAAAGGTTTTAGAACCTTTTCAAAACCTTTTTAAAACCCAAAATGTTACTTGGGCTGTTACCACTTTATAGGGACCGTCGTTATCAGTCATATAACGTCTTCTGCTGGATGCAGGCATCATTTGATGGAGGTCACTAAGTACTGACCACACTAGAAATCTAAAGGCTCCCTGAGTAACCCCCATCAAATGATTTATTTTCCATCTCCTCACCTAAACGGACGTTGGCAAATGTGCACCGCCCACTGTCACTTTAACTTGCTTAATTGCTGAGACACGTTAGCCACTTCTTCTACAGATTTTCTCATTTCTAGTTCAATTGTTCTGCAGTGGTTTTCGTGAAAAAAAAGTTTACTACAACTTAGCACTAGCAGCATCTAGCACTAAAACTTCACATCGTCGTGTCCCAATCAAATCTCAGCAGGGTTAAGCTCGAGCTGTGGTTTTATAAAATAAACATTTAATTGCACATGGCTTACGTGCGGCACTGAAGATTGTCACTTGGAAGAAGGTCATTCGTTTAGGTAACGCCAAATGTTCAATAGAATACCGCTCCGGAACTTAAGGTACTTTAGATTCTACACACAAGGCAGAAAGATACTCGTAGAAATTGATTACATGTCGTTGGTCAAAAATTCAGCAAACAGGAGGCCGTCGAGGCTAAGGATCAAGTGACCGGTTTCGTTTGAGGTGTTGTTTCGATAAACGTCACACGGCATTTTTTTTCTTACCTACACTTAATAAAAAAAAATTACTTGAATGCCGCGGAATGTTATGAAAAAATGCATGCTTTCCTTTGAATATTCCAAACATTTATGCTATGTAAAAACAGCGGTAAATAAGAATACATTTTGTTTACAATCTATTTGACATAACATAAACGGCCCATATACGTCCCACTGCTGGGCACAGGCCTCACCTCAACTATGAGGTGGAATGAGCCATACTCCAACTGACACGTGGGCTCAGTAATAATAATAATGTTACAATCTATAACATTGTTAAAAACCTTTAACATTAAATAATCCGCCCTTATTCAAAATAGCTGTAACCCTAGTCGTTTCTTTGGTCAACCATCGCAGTAGAACCTCAAATAACTTGTCACTTTATTACACAACAACAAAGATTGTTTTGCAGCGGCAGCAAAGAAAGCTATTTTTTGTTATTTTTCGAAGCACCCGCTCTAATTCGTCAGAGCGGCCAAGTCACCAACGCAAATAGTCGCTGCGTCGTGAATATGTTGAGTAAAGACGTGAAATTGTTTCCAGGCCGGCTCCATGGGAACATTCGTGATGACAGGAATGTTCTACGACAATGTTGGTGGTTTCTTTTCTTTCCTTTCAAGGGGACGCCGGCGAACATACGTAAAAGCAATACTGCTACCACGTGATTTTATCTAAAGGACAAAAATAAACTAAACTAAGTAGCCCCCGAATTTACAAACGCTAATCAAAGTTAAGCTGCCTTTACAACTTACTCTTAAGCTGTGCACCTCCCATCATTTTTACAAATGTTTTAAACGGCGTCTGCATGCAATATACCTTGTAACAAATGCCATTATAATAAAAAAGAGGTAGATGAGTTATGTCAGTACTGATGCGAAGTCGAAAATTGTTCCCTGATGGTGTACCTACGTACCAATCATTTGACTGTGGCAGACGATACTATGATTGTTTCCGAGAGCGTAAACGAGACAGATACATGTTGTGCAGTGTCGTCTCAAACTGTCAATACTGTCAATGCTTTGTTCAGGTGCACTATAGTTCTGATTTCGGGTGCCACTTTTTTAGCAAAAGTAACCTATCTACTTATTATTCATTTTAATATCCTTGCTTGTAACCATATAAACCGATCCAGGAACGACACGTCCGTCCGCACGATGACACGCAAACCGGGGATCTGGTGTACTAGGAAAACCTCACTACCTAGTTAGGTAAGTCTTTTGGCTAAACTCTAGAGGCTTAGAAGCTTAAGCAAGACAAAGTTTTTGTTGTTTGTGATTTGATAACCCACGGTTATGTTTTTTTTTTCAAATATCGAAGTCGGTGGTTATGAAAATACTCATAAATTATCCACTCATTTCTCTGTGTTGTTTTTGGTTAGTGTTTATTCAAATGGTTTCTTCATCTTATTTAATGAACCATTAGATAGCCTTTTCAGGCTTTTTTCAAAGCCTTAAGACGTCCAGTGATACACTTCCTACCCCTAAATCTTTTTCCCAATTGGCCAGCCGGTTCTGGGCTGCATTAGGAAAATGTTAGGTAGTATATTGTTATCACCCTTACAGTCACTACCTTGTTGTTTCATTTTTTGTATGAAATGAAATGCCAGTTTTTCTAGTTAGTTAAAAATGATCACTTTAATAAATTACAACTCAGTAGATTTAAAAAATTATGCAGGTTTTAGATATGTCCAAACTATTTATTGTACTACTTTATTATTGACCAATCAGTAACATTATATGTATGGTTTATGATAATTATCTTCGCGCTAGGCTCACTTCTTTTTTTTCGCTCTGCTTTCATGAAACACTAGCGACCCGCCCCCGCTTCGCACGGGTGAAATAGGATGTTATTATACATATAAACCTTCCTCTTGAATCACTCTATCTATTAAAAAAAGCGCATCAAAATCCGTTGCGAAGTTTCAAAGATTTAAGCATACAAAGGGACAGACAGAGAAAGCAACTTTGTTTTATACTAAGTAGTGAAGCTGACGACGCCTTTTTGATGTAACAAGGTGTGATTTTAACTAAGCAAGTAATCAGGATGTGATTCCTATCTTTACTAAAGATCTAAAAACCAGAAAAAGACATTTAGTCATGTTGGCATCAGGCAGGAATCGAACCCGCATCTTACGCAAATCGGGCGACTGCACTAACCACTATGCCGAGACCATTAACAGACCGGCCAAATCTTTCTGGTATATTTACCCTATGAGCCAGGGTGATTTCATCAATATTGTGATTCCTATCCTATGATATTATTTCATCTATCATCCTGTATAAATAGAAATAGTGTGCTCCCATGTTTTTCTTCATCATCGTCATTTATCCTTTAAAAATCAATTTTCGGTATGACATCAATAAAATGAAGACAGGGGAAATGAGTAAAAAAACCTTTATAGTGTAATAATAATTTAATGACACAAACATAGAAACTATGTTTGATACCGTTATAAATAAGTATTATTTGAACTGTACAAATAATGATTATAAATACACTGGCTCTGTATTTAATAATAATTAACAGCTCTATTAAAGCTAGTCATATTTCATTGGATTTAACAGTTATATAAATAGTTAACAAAGTGTCAAAGTAATACTAAAGAAGGTAGGAATAGAATGTACTATTAAATTATTTAAATACGGCTTTCGCTGCACAAGATAATAATAAATCATTACTAGAGATAATTATAATCTGTATACAATTAAAAACCATCTCGATTCACCATATTCTGTCACATCATCACACTTCATTCAATAATTTACTTAACATAGTCATACAAAATTAAACAATCTGGTGGAATGGAGACTAAATACTAAAATCTACATTAAATAAGATTAGGTAAAGAAATTGGAACTAAAGTGGAGTTCAGTAAGAAATAAATAAGTTAAGACCTTGACTAGGATAATCGGGAAATTTAGAATGTTAATCAGCAGACAATAAATTAATAAGTTTAATTCGTCACTATTTACATTAAAAGGAACTAATCCGTTCTAGACCGAAATGGCAATGTAATGGCAATGACGTTTTTCTACTTCATTTATTCGTTAGACAACAGCCAAAGATATTTTTTCCTACAAGGAGACAGCTCCGGACCAACTTATGACATTTGAGAGACCTCGATAGCTACCCACTTGTTCTGAGTCCATCTCCAACAGTCCACTCAGTCTCACTCAGCTACACATTAAATTACATAGGTGGATGGAGAGTTTAATAGCAAATTAATTAAAATTAAGTTAAGTACGATACAAAGAGTCTTGAAATAACCTAACTGTCTCAAATCATTTCAAAATCTTAAAGCATTTTTGTTGTTGATGTATGTTACCAGATGACATTAAAAGGTTACTAAGAATTTACAATAAGATAAGCGCAAATTAAGGTTCTATTTGCCTCTTATTAGGGCAATGATCATTTAAATGTAAAAAGGTTGTGCTGAGTCACTTATATTTTTATCAAATATTTTATTTTATTCTGTACATTCCCTAATAGAACTACTTCTACTTCGAAAATGGATCACCAATTTACTACCATGTAAGTAATATTTTATAGACATAGTTGGCATAGATGCCAGAGCTACAAACATCTCCGGTAACATGTACAAAACAGCGTATGTCATTTCATAAATTGGGTGAAGAAAGCTGCTTATTTGTGGTTTCAATCTTGGTGCTACCTGCGCAACTAAAGTAGTCGCATCAACTGATAGTCTGCGCTTGCCAACTAGTGCAACTAATCGGACTTTTCCGCCATCTTTTGGAACGCAGTTGTGATGTGTTGCAGATAGTCCAGCGTGTCCCGGTAGATGTAGAGTCCCATCTCTAACTTGTTAGACTTGTTGATGTCCGGGATATCAGAGTCGTACACCGGCAATATTTCCAAATTGCGAGATTTCATCAGATCCTATAAAAGAAGAAACATTCACATTAATATTTGATTATTAACATTAAAATTTGTAATGTAAGAATTATAAACATTAATATTTGTTTTTAAGCAATATTAACATTAATATTTGTTTTTAAGGAAAATATTAAAAGTGTAAGCTTTGAAGTTACATTTGAAAGTCATGCTTCCTAGTAACATTGCTGAGTATAGACCTACCCCTCTAGTTTTCTAGAGGGGCCGGAAATATACGGCCTGTATCCTTTATAACCTTAATCAAATAGATCTCATCGTACACTTCGTATTAAAAGATATAAAAAACTTACATAAAAGTAGCAGAGTACAGCTCTGGTATCTTTCATGGTGTTCGAGATGTTGCTGGCAAGCTCTGCATCTTCGTTGATGCCGTCTTGCTCGAGGCTCTTGCTCAGCTTGTGCAGGCTGGCCACGATCATCTTCAGCGCCTTGTACAGCACTGGCAATGATTCATCACTGGCCTCAATTACACCATTCTGTTAACAAAAAGAAATTTCAATTTAGTAAAGTTTATCATTATCGATTTGCCTAGGTGTTCCCGCTGGTTTCGTTATGTCGCTTAAGTTATGGAAAACAACCTAACCTGCCGCCATCATTATATTTTCATTGCCATCATTTTAATTGTCACTTGATCTCACGTGAAGTGCAAAACTGCATTAATTGCGAGCTTTGAGATTGTCTTTTGAGAATTGGACTTTTACTACATATGCGAAAGATAAATGTGGTGTTTATTTTGATATTTCAGATAACTCTTGGTCCAATCGGACAGTTATCATTAGCTTATCTTAAAAATTAGGTAGCGATATTTGATTAGAACGTTCGAATTGCGAAACGATTGTGTTCTCACGTGTGTGTCGGCACAACAATGAGAGCCACCGACGAAGGCGATTCACGGAACCCGCACGAAAAACTCTTACGGATGCACGTTCCTGACGTCAGCATTCGCCGCTCGCCTTCATTGTTCTCGTTTAGGAAACAGATTTTGGCAGGGCATTCTCACGATGTAATCAACTTATAGAAATTCGCTTCCGATACGACAGTTCCAGATCATTTTGACTCCCTTCGTTAACTGCCTTTTTATGACCAAACATTTCTTAAAACAAATTCATTTTTGGAATTTAACCCATTTACGTTTAACACGGACTACCGTGTAAGATTAACTATAATCTTAAACAAAATGAAAGAAACTGTTACCAACCTTATCTGGAAGCACATTTGTAGCCCAAGGGAACTTCCTTAGCCAGTCGTCATTCCATTCCTTCAGCAAGTTTTCATATGAATCAAAACTGTGCAACTTTGCCTGTAACAACAGAGAAAATTAATAAGTTTTGTAACTTTGAACATTTTGTTTGGAATTGAATGAAGAACATGAGTTTCAAAGCTAGAAATATACATCAATAGGAGATAGTGTATTCTTGACACAAATAAGTTACGTCAAGTGTACCTTCCAATGTGGACACGATAACGCAACACATCCTGACTGAGAGGCCTTGTATCAACGATCAAGAAAGAGATGCATATATGCCAACGAAAATCCGTAAGATTTTGTAAAACCACAAATACGAGGCCACATGAGCGTAGATCAAATACAACAGTAGTAAATGCTGCGCCTGAGTATGAATCAGCTTCTCGTCATGATCTCGCTCCGTTAATTCTTTGAACTGTAAAAATAAAGGTCCATGCGTTGATTGACTTCCATGGAATAAGCGGAATGAACGGAAGGTGGACAAGTGAGGTATCCTGGCACGAATGTATATAAAAGGAGAGCAATCTCGGACCCTAGTAGTGAACAGCTGATAGCTAGCAAGTAAATTAGCTTTTACTTCAGAATTATTTTTAGAAGTGATTAATTGTTGAAAACAGATTTCGTAACGATTTCATTGTGTGTGGTCGCATTTCGGTGAGCATTTTTTTTCAACTATTTGGTAATCTGCGTGGTATAAGTAATTCAACATTGTTGTTTTCAAAAAACAATTAATAACGATTTGGCAGGTTATTTGAAGATGACCTTAGCTTACACGCTACCTATCAAGTAGCTTTCTATAAAAATATCAACAAAATAAGCGTCGAAGCGCCTACACGTACGTGCTACCGTCGCAATTTGTTCCACGAAATGACAATCGTTAGGGCACTTAGATTATAGATAAACGACCAATATAACCTGACCTACCAGCCGTTAGTCCGCAACTTCTATTAATAGAGCAATTTATGGTGGTACGTTCGTCAGCGCAGATAAACTCTCAACTAGATAATCATACGTATTGAGCACCTTGTAATTCTATTCATTAAGAGCGACATGACTATTATGCTTAAATAGATTTAGTTTTTGTGCATTATTTTTTAATGAGAATAATATTTTGTTTTCGTTTCGATAATATGATTACAAAGTGAGTTGGCGAGTAACACCTGCGATATATGGATAATTTTATGGGTCACCCAAGGTCGTGTGAAAGATGAGATCGAAATCGGAGGTCCACAGTGGCAGACTTGTCACGTAACGAGCAGCCACACAACCGTTTCAACATTAAAATTTGACACTGCGTCCAACCATCATCAGACGTGACGAGACCCACAATTCAAAATAAACTCTAATTGACCACGGTAAAGTTCAAAAACCTCCAACGGATGGACAGACATGGGCAGATGTAACCTCAGCGCGGCAAATTTTTGTGTCCCCATAGTGAAATGGATGGACAACAATACTGCTAATTAAAACAGGGATTTTGCGTTAAATCTTTCCAAAATTCGTATTGAACATTGTTATCGCAAATCAATTGCCGCAATATCTAGAAATCTGTAGATTTCAAAAGTTTGATAAATTGTTTCGTTTTATATTGTGACACCCTCATACATTTTGTGATAACCAGTATGAAATTTACGATTATTAAGTTTGCGGTTTATTGTTATTGCAGTAAAAATTGACGATGTTTTTTTGGTTTATTTTTAGAACTTAAAGTAGGCTGATGAATGATGAATCAGAATAAGTAGGTACCTAATCGAATACCAGGGAAGCATAGCAAGAGATGGAATGTGCTGCGGTTGCTAGAGCCAAATACACAGGTGCGCGTCCGGCCCATCACGCCATATCCGAGCCGTCATACACAAACATCGACTTACTTTTGTTCGCTTATGGGTTCCTGGTATATTTGTACCTACTCAATGGACATCAAGAACATTATATCTAAATAAATAGCCGTGAGAGCAATTCTGATAGTAGTATCTATCTTATTTAGTTAACAGCGTTTAAATTTTGCTTTTTCATAAGAGTAAATAACTGCAGTAAATTATCTCAAAAATACTTTCAGTCAGAACAGACAGAAAAAAACCGTTCATTTGTTTCGTGCACCAACAACTAATTTTATTATAAATGTAGGCATTATGAACGTTTATTGGCTAATGTTGCTGATGCAAAGTCGCCAGATCGCTTAAGAATTAACTAAATTAATTATGTACTTACAATGTTAATATTGGGTGACTATTGACAGCTATAAACAATACCTACCGGCATTTGTTTGGTGATCGTGTAATGTATTGTAAGATTTTTTTATTTTAAAAATACCTACATTGCCGGTGATTTCCAATAAACAACAATTTTGATTAACATTCCCATTGAGATGAATGACAAATTAAATGAACCTAACATGTAGGTAAAAGTCCATGTGAGGCCCACACTTATCATTTACCGCGAACTAGTAGGTACCTAGTTTATATTGTTCACACACAGTACCACCCCGTACCACTGTTCTGCGTTTTAATTTATCTAACAATCAATAATGTACTTGTAAAATATAATTAAAAGCAGATAAACTATTTCGATAGCGTTGACATTAGACAAATAAGTTAGCGTGTGGGTGGCAAGAAATTCGACGACATCCGACTGCCTAGCTCACATCGGAAGCTTATCAAATAAAACTACACACACATGAGCACAAATGTTATATTTACGACACACGTACGCACCCATCGCCGCAGACGGCCTGTCGCCAGTCCGACGATATTGTGCTAAGTATGTGCATATAGTATGTACTGAGTAATTCAATGTTTATAGCGTCATAGCCCAGATAAGAGTTGCAGATGGATGCACGACTGGTGCGCGCGACCGATCAAGCCACCTATCGGATTACATCGCGAATATACTTTTATTTTTTACTCTGTCCCCCCAACAGATGTAAACAGATTAGAGGCCCGAGTTTAAGATGCGGTAATATGTCAACAGTCGAAAAATATGAGTGCTCAGAGACATTCACACGGTTACTGGCGGCGAGTCACACCATACCGGTAGAGTTCGTTGAATTTATTATTGCGTTCTTAGTAACGCGGTCAGTTATTATACATACGGAATGGGTTGACGACACAAGCCCAGCCTGGCAATTTGGATATTGTCTTTTATTTATGTTGCGACGGCGACCGTTTCTTTTCCTGTTGTCTGTTTAAATTAGTGCAACTAAGAAAATACTTCTTCACAATTTACTTATGACATGTGAGAGCTTTGGGACATCAGATGGCAAAAAACTGATGGAAAATCTTTTAAGTTTATTCATGATTTGCGATGCCCGCGCTTAAAACAAAGGCATAATCAGCGGCCTTGATTACCACATACAATGGCGGTTCATCGACACGGGGTTCGTTCTAAATCGCAATAAGTATGATACATTAGCTCCGAATGACCGACATTAAGGGGAGAGACAGAAAAAAAAACATCGGGCAGGTGTGTCCTGCAATACTAATGCGCAATCAGTATTCGACGCGTACGCACACCGTCCTGTTCAGAGTCGTTCCGGCTACTGTGAGTCGATAATGTCGTTTTACGAGGCGGTGGTGGCGGACAGGACGTCGTCGCCGTCGTTACGACTCTCGACTATTACAATGCCACCGCATACGAGGCGTTCATCGATAACCTAACCATTCAACACTATCGATTGTTCCGCATCCATTGATTGTATTCTATGTGATCAATCAATCCTGCTACCAAGTTAACCCGCAATAGACACGCTAAAGCTCGTCAGAGTTGGATTATCAAGTACATTGGTACAGGGTCATACATAAATGATTCGAGACGCGACATAGACATCGCATTATTGCTCGTTGATCGGCCCACCTTACTTCCGATTCGGAAATATTATATTCCTAGGATTGGAATGATAGATACGTCATATGAATAGTTGTATTAACATGCTGAACGTTCGTTTCTTACAATTCGTGAATGTTTTACGAATACCTGAATGTAGGTTGACACGTCTAGATTATGTACGTACAAGTTTTATTTCTTATTTGTCTTATAGTAGTCACATAGGCAATCGTTTAAAGCTACCGATTATTTATAAGTTAAACTTACGTGCTCTTTTTATTTGACACGTTGCTGATAAAAAGCAATCATTGAAATTTAAAAATTTATTTTAGTAAATAAATAGAAAAGAAACGAGCTTTTTGCTTCTTTTTTTCTGCTGATAAAAGCTATTTTTTTAGTTTTTACACATTCAAGTGCCACATGCATATCACAAATCTACAGTGCGCTACCATTTCAGTTCTTCTTTCCAGCTGATAAAAGCTACAATTTATTTTTGCCACTATAGTTATATTCAGGTACATTCAAGTGCAAGACGCATCCAATTTTTTTCATCATTGGTGCGCACAATAATGCATCGCAAAATAATAATTAAAAGGGAGGAAGCGTCACCGGACGCGCCTCGGACGCGGCGCCCGCGCCGATGCAATCTCGGCGGTGTGCGCGAGAGTACGACGCGAACCGCACACCCTGTATTGGGTCAGCATTTACAGCAGCGTTCACTTGTTTTAGGGTATTGTGTTTAAATTTCAGCTATCAAAATTACTCTAGCAGTAGGTTATTTTATTTTTTAGCATTAGGGATAATGCATTATCATCTTACTAAAGATAGGAAAACCAGAAAAAGGCATTCGGTCTTGGTATCAGGCGGGAATCGAACCCGCGTCTTTCGCAAACCGGGCGACTGCACTAACCAATTATGCTACCGAGACCATTAACAGACCGGACGAATTTCTCTGGTATATTATACCTGGCGCCAGGTTGGTTTCACCAATGCTTAGGCATATACCTTAAACTATAGCAGTACTTTTAACCTCCTGTAGATTTTGTCACATGAATAATAAATGTATGCGCTCATGACTGTATCCCAAATGAAATAGAGGCTCGCTAACTATTGCTGTCACGGTGCATGGAACATTCAGAAGGCCTCACTTCACCCTGATTATAAAAAAGGACCACATCTGTCTTTTGGTCGAAAGAAGTTTGTAAAAAAACCAAAGACTAAATTAATTAATTAGCCGTCGACTGCTCCACATGCCTTTTACAGTTTGTAACAATGCCTTGACAAGAATAACCACATCGAATACTAGATGACTAGCAGCGTTAGCTAGCTTTTTCAACGGCAGAAGCTTAGCGCCTCGTCCCAGCGTTTATTATTAGTATTGATACTATCCGTCCACTCCGTCCGCTTATTTAGCGCCACGCGAGGAGAATAATGATGTGAGTGCGCCATCGAACGCGATCCCAGAACGAAAGCGAAAAATTTATAAAAAAACACTTACGAATAACTCTTTGTAAGTCTCCGCCTGCTCGAGCGCGTTTTTCGCCTGCTGCGCGACGTTTCTCGCGACTTTTGGCGTGTACTTCGCTCCTGACTGGAAACAAACATGACATGCGTTAGTTATGATGTCGTTTTGATGGATAAAATTGATTTGGCAGATTGATTGATAGGCTGAGATGTTGACAGTAGTAAGCCATTTGTATTCTAAGATTTTAGTTCGAACTCTATCATCTAACGTTAAGTCATTAGAAAAATGGTAGAATTTCAATAAGTATTTTGACGTCGCTTGAAACTGCTTAGTATTTTTTTGAAAACTCTGACCTTTGGGAGTCTTTAAGCGGAGATCAAGCTGCGTCGTCATTTTCTATCTGACGAAACCACGATGAAATGTTTTTTTTAGTAGGATATTTTTTTAAAAAACTTACATTTGTGTCATTATAACTGCAAGGATTACGCCATAGGTAATTCTCCTCCTCGCTGGCCCGTTTCTGCCTGTCCATGGTGCGACTCCTGTAGGGCGCCGCGTAAGACCTCGGTGACAGACCTCCGATGAGTAGCAGCAAACACACGGCTGCACAGACGTTGACGTATCCTGGGAAAAGGTGGAACGGTTAGTGATGGCCAAATATGACACCAAGGTGGAATGGGACAGTTTTACAAAGTTAGTTCATATCCGTGAAAATTGAAATTTATTTTGGAATGTACCTTCAAAAAACAAAATTGTTCAAGAAGTTTAGGATACTTATCGATTTCTGTATGTTATGTAGGTATGTAAGTATTTAAGTTGACATGCTATTGTAATAAATCAGACCAGAAGTGAGCCGATTACAGCGTATTAATTATAAATACAGTTGCTTATTTAACCAGCTTGTATAAAAAACCTTGGTTATGCAAATTAAATGTGTTTGCTCTCTCTATAGAAGTCTAGAATAGTCCATGAGTTTTTTGACATGAACAGATTATTATATTAGAAGAAAAGGTCTGACTTTCTCATTTATGAGTATAACTGTAGTGTTGCATAATATTATGTTTTAGGACACCCAATCAAATTTTCTAAAAAAAATAGTAAGTAGGTAGGTATGGTGACACAAAAAAGTATTTACTGCCAAAATTACAATGAAAAAAATGTTTTATATTTCATCATATTGTTATTTCACCGATGCATTTTAGAGCCTGTTCACACCTAGCGATTGTCGAACGATTACACAGCGAGGCGATCTCTTTGCGAGCGCACAGCGTGCTCGCGACGTAAACGCCACGAGCCTCACTGCCCACTCGCGCGCGAGTGAGATCCCCAAGAATTTCGAGAGTTGAATTCGAAGCGGGCTTGATCGTGGCGCTTATTTTACGGGATCGCCTCGCAGTGAAAACGCCCAACAATCGCTAGGTGTGAACAGGCTCTTATAATGAAAACTGACGAAAGCAAGCCGTTCTTCATGCGGCACGCGCGATGCTATCGATTATGGTAATCGCTGTACATCCGATGAATATATACGCGTCGAGAGGTGGACTGCCTTTGCTAATTGCGCGGAGGACGTATTCGAATGACTAAGCTCTTCGGCGGACGCGGACATTCTTCCGATTACTATTACAGCAGTAACTATCACTTGGAGCACTCGATTATCAAGTTTGCTTTCAATTTATCGATGATTTTCTGTTTCGTTTGCGTGAAGACTATATCTGCTTTGATAGAAGGATTGTTTTTGAAGGGCTGCTCATGTAATCTTTTACAATACAGAGGTAAATAATTTTCAACTAACGCGTATTTTTTGTCATACGTTTAAATACATTTTCATTTACAAATATATATATACTGTACATGTTTAAGCTAAGATTAAAGTGTTAATTTATGAATTCATTAGCCCTCTGATAATTGGCCTAAATAAATGTACTAATGCCTCTTTACCTTTTTTTCAATGCTTTTAATTTATGCGTGAGTATTACATACTGTTGTTACTCACTGTGTTAATTTTTTCAGTGTTTTGAGTCAAGTGTGAATCACAATATTGTGTCTACAAGAGTGAGTAATACTCGTAATCTTGAACTATTTTGTAGATGAGCTACGCGTTTACAAACACTTGGTTTTCCAAGTCGGTTTCCTTTAACAGATGTCAACGCTTATTGTTAACATATAATTAGCATTCGTAAATCATCGGCTTTGAAAAATAATGCATTGTGATGCTAAGTAATTATAGACTTTATTGTGAAATGACAAATATAAATAAAGCCATTATTTGAGATCGCACCATCTGACTTGCTTTATCATTAGTGACTAACCCCGTTTTATAATTCATTCATTATCATGACTCAAATCTATACCTCAGGCATCTTCCCTTTATTTGGAATAACTTTAGTCGCCGATTGTACGTAATTATTTGTGGGAACAGAAACAACTCAAAGTCAAATTCATCAATACACTCACACGATTAGCTCAAATGTATGCGTGAGTCTTTTTTCAGTTAGTCAGTCAGTCGTTTGGCGGTTTGCGTCGATTTCGTCCGCCCGAGGGCAGGCGGCCAAATAAAACGAAATTATAGTTATAGGGCGCTTCGCCGCTTATTATTTAACTAGGGACTGCGAATCTACACGCCCCCCTTTTAGGGAAAAAGAGATGCAACATCTACCCGTCTCACGACACGAAATGCAGCGATTTGCATAAACAAATGCCGAACGCTGTGAGACGCCGCAAAAGTTAACTAGGAGTGATTTAGTTATAGACTTTATATTGCTCCATAATTGACATGATAATAATGTTGTAACAGATGAGTTGAATCGCCACTAAGCTAGCAGATATCTTACAACTATGGAAACAAAGTCGAAGATTGAACAAGAACGGTCATTTATTAGGGGCCCCGTGATACAAAAGACGACCGCAAAGGTGGACTGAGGCAATAACGATCATGTCAAAAAGAAGGTCCGACACCGACACACGCGTTAAACACACGATCATAACATTTTATTAGTGAGCCGGTCAAAAGCAACCGCGAGACCGCCGTCAAAAGTTCAACCAAAAAAATAACAGGTCAGATCGTAAAAGCTGTAGAGTCACTGAGAGACAAATATTTTCTTGAGAAACTCAAATCTTTAAGTTTGTTGGGAAACAACTTTATCAAGATGAAACATCCAAGCATCATATTTAAAACGACCATTACACTGATAAACGTCACGATCAATTTGAAGAAAAAAGTTTAAAGAAGCTTTAATAAAATCAACACGAATTTAAATTCAAAGAGTGGCTGGTATCATTAATTAGAAGCGACATTTCAGGAGCTAATTGTATCTATAACAACAATGGAGAGGCTCGATTGAATTCCTTAGCCCATTGAAGAACTGACCGGGCGACTCTAAAAAACGTAGATACCTACACGTAGGTAATACACAGGTTATAAGGGGGCATAAAAAAGTAGGGACCGCGTCGGAGGTCGGCCCGACTACCCGAGAAACAAAGCGTTCGTTTATTTTTTAACAGCTCGCCCGTTCACAAAAGGAGCCACGAAAAACGACCCAAACGAGACCATCTTGTTAACCTTTTTAAAAAGAAATCGCGCGGCTGCTAACTAGAATTTCGTTTCGAAAACCGAGAAAAGTCTTCGTCCGGTTCGACACAGGGCGCCAGCGCAATCATTATGTAAATGCAGATTATAAAAGCGTCAAATTTGGATGCGATCATTATTTTCGAGATAACGACCGCTCGCCAAACGCGTTACAATTTGCAAATGCGGATCGTATTGATGCAGGGCCGCACTCGGACTCGACAGGGAAGGTCATTAACGGTAACTAATATCCGCGTGACGTCGCATAGAAAAAGCGTCATAGCCATAATAGTGGTTTAATTTGAATCGGTTCATCATTTTGTTAGTAGCGGCTAACAACCGATGCTCGTAAAATTTGACTGCACATAATAAGAGCGATTATAACGCGGGGACGCGGATCGCGGCGTGTCTCAGTCTCAGCGCGGTGATACACTCTTCATTAACTGAAAATCACTCTAAATGGTAATACCGATCGTCCGCCTCCGAATTAACGAAACAAGCGCAATTTTTCTCGAATTAAATTTAATAAGGTAACAAGTGATGTTACCGCAATTACTTTTCGGTTAATATTGAATGGAATTTTGCCTTTATTTAGAGCAACGCAATTTTCGGTCTTATCCGAATTGCGTGATTTTCGATTCCTTTGAACATGGTTGCGAAATAATCTCGGATCGTGGTCCCCCACTAAAAGGGTGACAGCTAAACATTGCAATTATGAGTGCCCGTCTCACTGAAATAACTGTTTATAATTACGCGGCATCCTTCTCTGCGTAAATGAACATCGTTTTATGTGAAAATGTTGTTAATGAGCGGGCGGATCGCAGCCCTAATGACGCGGACATAGTTCATGAAATCGAGCCCAGTACGTGTACTTTGATATAATGACATGACATAGCTTTCTCGTAAGTGACTTTTTTTTAGAAAATATAAGCTTAGGCGTGTAATTGTACTGAAACCCTTTGCGGTGCGCTCTTGCAAAGGCTGCTATGAGTTAATAAAAATCTAGCTTTTAAAACTTTATAGGAATACTGAATACACGTACGTTAGGGCTGAAAAAGTAACGATTTTTTAAGACATTAAGACAATAATTTGTTTAATATCATTAATCTAAAATATTTCTTTGAAATGCGGATTTAACCATCAAATACGAATTAAATTACTAATAACCCGAAATGAATATGTCGATTAATCTCAATGAACTCAAATTAAAATTGTAACTTTTATTTTATGTATTTGGTAAATGTACCTTATAACTATGGAGGAAGAGAAATGTACCTAGCTTATTAGCAAGGTCCTTGAATGGCTTATTTGTGGTCTAATGTATCCAAGTCGAGGGGAAAAATTGCGATTATGTTGTTACTAACACGTTTTTCCTATACATATACTTTTATGGTTCGCAATGCCCTCGTGTAATCATTAATTGCTTGATGAATTATGACATCATTCCAGTTGCTGTTGCTGCAGTGTTTAGGAGATTTTATGCGATATTAAGAGGGTCAACGAACTAAATTGCAGTTTTGTTATTTGAAAGATAATAATTAACGGCTAATTAAAAGTTGAACAACTGTCATGCCACAATGGTAAGACAGTTCAAAATTGTTTGACATTAAATTACATGTTTAATATTGATTGTAATGCAGTGAATTGGTATAATTGACGGTCACAAAGCCGAAAAGGCATTGTCTACCAGTCAATCGTAAGGCTAAGCAGAAAAGTAAGGCGGTTACAACGTTACTAACTAAAATAGACTTATTAACCGTTACTTATTAAAAAATGAGTTATGAAGAAGATTTTGGGAAGCAGCATATTGTAGCCATTTTTTTTGCACGTGAGTTAATTATCACAACTAATTATAAAGTTACATATTATTTCGAAATTTTCAGTTACTTATTGAAATTATTTTATCTTTTTTTTAGCTAAAATAATTTCAATAAGTAACTGAATATCTTTTTTTTAGTTACATCGTTTTTAAAAATAAGTAATAAAAGCGTATCTGTAACATTTTAAAACTCGTACAGACTTAAATAATTTCCCGTCCTCTATATAGAGAGTCGGCGATAGCGTTTAATTACGAAATAGGCCCCTGCGCGCGCGCATGTAACTGTGCGACTATTAAAGGATAGAAACATTTAGTCAGATATGTCATTCCGGTAACAGTACCTCACTTTAATTACGGCTTAAGGGCCAGACTCCACCAGAGCTGAGCGGAGATGTGCGGCGTCGAGCTGTGTTTTCAACAACCAACGGAATTGCGTTATTCACACATGGAGATGTGGAGATGTGATGCTATTGGTTGTTGAAAACACAGCTCGACGCTGCACATCTCCGCTCAGCTCTGGTGGAGTCAGGGCCTAAGCCTAGTTAACTGCTCTGATGTTCATGTTTAACATTGTAAAGTCGAGATGGAGCTTGCTTTTTGCGCGTAATGAAAATGTAAGCCTAGACGGCTTTTGCCGACTCGACTATCACCGGATATGTAGTTTATAAATAAACACTGGCTTTGTGACACGATGACAGATTTCCTGAGGGACTTCACCGTGGCTAAGACAAACATATTCTAATCATTAGGAAGATGAATATTTTGTCGTGTCTTTACACCAAATCTTGAACGTGGTGTCAAACTTCTGAATTCTTTGAGCGCAAGAACAAAATGACTTCAGGTTAGAAAGCTCCCAATTGTCGTTTTTATGTGCAGTTAGATATTAAATATCTTAATTGTATAGAAACATTTTGAAAATAATAACTTGCCGGTTTTTATTAGTTAAGTTAACAACCGTTGAGTACCGGTGGTAGTAGTCACATTATGTGCACACAAATATCCGGCATAATGCAGAGCATAGGTTTTTATACTTCTTGTATCAAATCATTAATAGATAAAATTTGACGGTTTAAAAGTGGTAAACTCCTTAGTGTTACTCGAAAGTGTTTTTGATATAAATTTAGATTTAAATTTTTAATTTCTAACTCTATTATTATTGACATTCATTCGACATATCAATATCAGCCCCCAAAAGTATCTGACCTGTAGATAACACTATGTCATTAGGACTACATAAAAGATTAAAGCTACTACACCTACTTGCGATCTTGAGGGATATAAGTGGGTAGGTAAATAACTAATTGATTTATTTTGGCTCGTTTAAATTAGAAGTTACTATACTTAAGGTATGCTCTGAATATTTGATGAGCTTTGAAGTTATGACTCTACATATCCTTGTACCTTTAAGTTACAATCACCCTTATATGCTTATTTACTAAATACCTCCTGATTGATTACTGCTTTATCTCTACCTAAGTAGGCAGGAAAAGCATCACAACTTATTTTTAAAATGATAGTAAACTTGCTTACAGAAAAAATTAAAAATTCAAAAATAAATGTAATGGTAACTTGTAGTTTTTCAACAATAATTTGATATTAAACTTTTCATTCCGTATTAATTGCCACATTTAGCCTTTTACAATTTATTAAAATTACCTATTAGGTCCATCTTAGCTAGTTGCTTTTCCTGAAAGAGTCATATCCGTAGAAATTAAGTGAATTTCCTATAGCAAGTGCGTCATAGAGACGAAAGCAAAGAGACAATCGGTAATCAGTGCTTCGCAAGTAATCATTTACCGTTGTGTGAATAAATCATTCATATCGTTACCGCTATTACGTGTCGATCGCAATCGGAATCTATTAATAAAACATACTATGTGTCTCAACATAGTACTTGTGGCGGTAAATAATTGCAATGTTTATTAATAGACTAAGCCGGTACCTATATGTTTGTTTAGTTATTTGAACTATGTAGGTACAATTACGTGTGTAAAGGAAGTGGCAAAATAATTTGTTTTACGAATCAAAAATAATCTTTTGATTTTTTGTAATTCATACACTTTACAACATAGGCGACACTAACCTTGTTTTCATTATGAAAACTTTTTAAATTGAAATGAAATGTAAGCTATCATTAAAATAATTTAAATTGTTAAGTTCAACTTTACCTGTTGTATGTTTGCTAAGAAATATAATAACAGTTTAAAATGGCTAAGATTTAATAGTAACAATAAAAGTAACTGTATTTCTCAGCACAGAATCTAAAAGCTCTCAATAATAATTGTAATGTTTAAAATCAGATTAAGTAAATACGTTACGTATTTGAGTTGGTTTATTTATTCTTCCTACTTGAGTACCCGCCAATTAACTAAAGCAAATAATTTATTTAGATAATTTTCTCTAGATATGTATTGTAATGCATATTGTAAGTATAATAAAAAAAATAAAAAAGCCTTAAAAACTTAATGACAAAAACTGATAAAAATACATAAATACTAAAATAAGGTAATAAAATGTGCTTACTACTTCTAGCGGCGCTCGATTTGTACGGTCGACATCTTTCCACTATACCACTATCACAGTCACTGTATTGGCTAATTAATCTAGTCCTACTGCATTGTTCACATCCTGACGGCCTGTGCACAATCTTGGGACAATCCGTCGTGGGACACCCTTCAGATCGGCTGCAGAAACCCGTCACTTCCATCTTGATTCTAACTATCACCGTGGTCGACTGCCTGTGTAACGCACACGCGGGAATGTTAATTCGATCCATAACAATATGTCGATCTCATTAAACCGCATCCCCCAAAATCCGGTGTCGCACGCGTCGTGTCGTCCTCGAGACTAAATGACTTGGTGTGTCGCAGCGTAAGATAAAGGCAGGTGTACACTCGAGCACGTGTTGCCGGCAGTGGGGGGGCCGATGACGAATCGCCGGTGGGGCTCTCCCGTGGCTGCGCGCGGCGGCCAATGGTGGGCAGCGGGGCGGCGCCCGGCACTCCCAGCCCGCGCCTATGTACCCGGACCCAAACCACATAAGGGTTGGATATTTCACGCTTTTTGTAATTTTCCGCCGCCGAATACACGCACCGAAACGAACGCAAGTGCATGCAGTTCCGCTTGGGAAAACCCATCGGTGCTGCCTCAGATGCGTGAGGTCGAGATTGATGCCGTCATAATGGATGAATAAAAGAGTAATCGATTACGTCTCAGATAGTAGTTGATGACGTGGCAATGGAAAAAATGTAAAAAAACTGTTACCCAGAACCACAAATGTAATTTAAAATATCGTTAACGCTCACGTTACTATGCACATTATTCAAGACGAAGTTTCTATTAGTTGAAAAATACAGGCCGTTTTTTTTTAAAAATTGGGTTCATTTTCTTAAACAATAGTGAATTCTTAGGCAGACCAGGTACTAAATACCTATCTATCAGGGGTCAAAAAAATATTTTGTGTTCCGAAGGAGAAATGTATGGTAATATCAGTCCAATTATTTTATATCTTGCCCATTCTTAGAGAAAGCGCTTTTTTTAGGCCATGTATAGAAATATATTTTTTGAGTCAAAATTTAGTTTTGAGATAAATTTTATGATAAATCTGGCAACAAATTTGCCCTCTGGCATTGTAAACCTTGGTGACGACTTATTTGCAAAGGGATTTTATTTTCAGTAATAAATACAACGCAGCCATATTTCGTAAATAAATAATAGAATTGGCTTGGAATTCAGGAAGAATTGAAGTTGAATAAGCAGAATATTTAAGCCAAGCTAAATTTACTAGAGTCGATCCGCAACGGCTGACAGGCCCGCGGTTCTGAATCAATGGGTAGCGAAAATCAAGCGATGTTTAAGGATATAAGCAACCAGCCTCATAATATTTCCTTTTTATCCTATCTATATTAGTTTAATTGTTCATATATTATAATTTAGTTGAAAAATAAAGTAAATTGAACGGCTAAGAATTATATTTCTCTACTTGTGAACCCTTCAAAATACCTTTAGTTACTTTGTAAACTAGATTGTTAAGATAAACAAGACCACTAATGCAAAGAGACTTATCCTAATGTAACTCATTGACCTCAAAATAAATTGAATAATACTTTTACTTTTTGAAAAAGTAAGAAACTTCTTGAAGAGACAGATCTAAAGACCACCTGATACTCGTATGCATTTGTTCAGTGTCCAATCGGATCAAACAACGAATCTAACAATTATTTCCAATGATGTTAGTGGAAATGACGGTAGTTAAGTCAGGGTTGCTAAAAAATTGTACTGTTTTGTGACATAGAACATCTTTGTCATCCCTTGATCACGGCTGCTGTAAAGTAGTCGAAACGTCGGGTTAGAAAATGAAAGAAAATATAAGACTGCGAGTAGAATCCGTAAAGTTGTTTTATTTCGATGAAAGAATCTAAATTTTTAGTACCTAGTAATTTTATGTCCTTATTGAGATGAATCTGGAGATAACCTCTCTGCCGAGTTTTTTTCAATAAGATTACAGCATGGCGTTTTTTTAAGAGCAGTTTCAAAAGGTTTGAACAGAGTCGGTAACGGTGGACTAACTGATACCAGGTGGCATACACAACACCCGTTAACAAAAAATGGTAAATTAATAATTATTTGTATAAAATCCAAGACATCCTAGCAGAGCTGAGAGACAGACCTCCGAATTCACAAACATCAATCAAAACCTAAGCACGCTTTCACAGTCATCACTTTCAGTTCTGAAGTGAATTTACGTTTGTGAATTTGAGGGGAAATCTGATAAACGAACGAATATTTCTAAATACGAACTGAAATCATTGAATGACGTATGTAAAACGAGCCCAGATGTTATCAAAGCGTGTTTTATCCTGTTCAGTAACTCTACATTCGTCGAATGCTGAAAATCATTCACGTCATACGTTATTCCACTCCTGATAAAAAATATGATATAGAGCCATATTATGACTTTTAGGTAAAATACGATCTGTATTTAATTAATTTGCGGTTTTGTGGCTTCTCTAATTAGGTAATAGGCTGCTAAGCATTTGCATAATTAGGGCAATCTATTTAGCTTCATTAGCGTAACCTTTATCTAATCATTCATGTCAATTTGTATTACTACTGGTAGAGCTTGTTTAAAGGTCCCTCCTAAAGCTCTAAAGCCCTGTTATCTAGATAAGTTAAATGTATGTTACATAAATATGTCAGGGAAGGTTGTTTTTTTATATGGATGACTTGTAAGGTCAGGATGCGCCGAAAATTCTAGCCCTAGTCGTGCTTAAGCCATCACTGTCACTGGTAAGGGTGGGCCTCAGGGCTCCAAGTCTGCTAATTTAAAAACGCTTCAATTGAATCATAATTGAGTCTCAATAGTCTTATTTGATATATTTTTCATAGAAAATGTGTCAAATTAGCAGATTGAGACTCAATCACGTTTCAATTTAAGCGATCTAAAATTTGCAGACTTTTGGTCCAGGTAGCACTATTGTCCAATCCGCTAAAAAATTCGTACAGTGCCTTACCGCACAATGTGTTATTGACGGAGGCACCGCAACCCGTATAGCAACGCATTGATGAGGCTTCACCCTAACATTCATTTCCCGGCTTTCTTTTTTCAAACAATTAACTACTAACTTTTCAAAAGCTTTTTGGAAACTTTTAAGACGATGAATAAGTATTATACATTGAAACTCGGCCATTGACCGCGGAGGGAGCTATTTCTGATCTCCATGAACTAAACTTGGCATATTGTATCTTCGAATAATATCTCCAGCTTCAGTTTCAGTTTGACTCACTACATACAAGTACCTTCTTATAGTTAGTCATTGAAATTTTAGTTGACTCAGAATTATGCCTGGCGGATGTATGAAAATATGAGTTCAGTCCGAATGATGAGTTGAATACCTTTCAAAGGTATGTAAAACTGAAATTACCAAATTGAAAACTGATCCTTGCTTTGAATTTTGTAAATGACATTTGGGACTTCTGTTACTGTATTTAGATCTTACGAAAGCTTGTTATTAGATAAATCATATTTTATTTTTAACGTTAAGTTAACGTTAACGTTTATCATTGCAATTAAATTTAAAATTGTTTAAATTAAACCTTTTTGGTCACCACTTATATTGCCTGCGGTCATCAAACTACTAGTAATAAATGATTAACAAATTACTAAACTCAAAGTCGTTGCAATTATACCAACGATAATTAAGTAACAAGTCGTAACAATGAGTGCCCTAATCAATGTATCAGTTGTTGAATACAAATCTCTCTTATTAACGAATGCCTTCCTACTTAGGTATGTACCCATGCATTAATAAAGTATATCATTAACTCTTGCTTCTTGTTCCAAATCAGTTAGCAAAGGTTCAGTAATTGACACAGTAGTTAATACAATTTTGCCACCATTATTGCATAACCCATTAGTTAAGGTGCTACTAATAAGCACAGGCATTCAAAAGACAAATAAACGTTATCAATTACTTAAGCTGGTGTTAACTTTTAAATGAAAACTTCTTCATTGATAACGCGGCCCTGGTAAATGTTCCTACCTGTTACAAATACTAGGTAAGGAATAAGAAACTTACAAAACGAAGTATTTCAGTACCGCTCTGTATGGTAAACTAGGAGGGATTGCCTGCCATAATCAATGATTGATAGATACATCTACACATTTCAAGTGATACAGTCAACCAAAGTATCGAAGACTCTAAATGAGGAAAAAGTAAAATGTATTTACTAACAAAGCGTTGCCTAGCAACTGTATCGTCTACCGATTAAGAAATGGATTAATCACTTACTAATTATAACAAATTCGGTGCTATTTCAGATCAAACAGTGGATATACTTTAGTTATTTTTCAATAACAAAGGTAATATTCTCGAATTATCCTAGTAAAAGAGGCCTGAAAATATTAAACTTTCTATTCATTATGATTTTATTCGTCATAAAACCTTAGTCAGAGTACAGGTACAGTGCCCTAGTCACGTCAGTCCTTTTTTATTTCTCATCCAGGCAGCAGACACACGCTTCCCACATTACTCTGAACCTTTACCCTCTGAGATGAAACTTAAAACTAACGAAAAATTTACACAGCCTTGGTCCACTTTTTCAGAGTTAAAACAGAGTTATGGTACGATTTGGTCATTTTCATTAAATTTTAAATCCAGTTTTGAATATCGGAGGCGTATGTATTATTCTCTTAAAAAATAGTAGATGCCATTGGTTTTAACATATACAAAACTCAAGCGCTTTAGCTGAACCAGCGATTTGCTATATTTATATGAGAGGTAACGAATCGTACGATAGCTCAGTTGGGAATCGTTGCCCAGATTCCTATTTATCCGAACAATAGAAATCTATATCAGACAAATTTGGCCAACCTACGTCAAAGATAAAACTGACGTTAGCGCCAACACCGTAAAAGTTAATGTAAATATGACAAGTCTGAGGAGTAAGGCACATCCTAATAGCAAAGTAAATTCCTACTAAAATATTGATAACAAAACATTATGACGGCTGTGACGCCATGTCTGACGAATCCATGAGGTGTCGAAGGCGTGGAAGGCGTCAATACACAAATACGGCGGTATTCTTAGCATAAACAAGGAAAGCTTGTCTGATAAGGCAAACAATTATGGACATACCCTAAAATAGAATTCCATTATAAGACGTTTAGTTTTTAAGAACAACATATCTTATTTACTAAGGTTTGTATTGAAGTACATAATACAACCCATATGTATTTAAGACACTTTTTATATAAAAAATACATTCACGCTCTACTTAATAGATTAGCTTTCCACCACCTTCGACCGCGATAAATTCGGTTGTTTACGCATAAGTAATGTCACCATCACAGAGATTGAAACCCTTCTTAGTGCTTTCTAAATAAAAGGAAGGAGAAAAATCAAAGGGGCTTGATAAGTTATTATTATTAGTCAGTCAAGTTAGCCTTTCATATAAAATGAAATTTTAAGTTACAAAGATTACATTAACGGTGATAATAAAATAAACTAGCTGAAATTGTTTCGGGTTAGTCCCTGAGCACACCGATCCCCGAGGACCCGGTCACAGTATAAACCATACAGTAGGCTATCTAAGGCCGCAGCACACCCTTGCGGTGTGCCCAGCGTGGGTGGACCAGCGCCACGCCCTGGTAACAGCGGTGGGAGGGGATCTCTCACTTCCAAGCATAGTACGTGCTATGCTTGAAAGTGAGAGATCATGGGAGGCAATGGTCTCCTTCTGTGAAATTGTTATGAAACAGAAGGAGACCGCGGAGAGGGCCAGGGAGGAGGATCCTCTGGCGGCACCTCTCCGACGCAGACGGCTGGGAGCAAGAAGACGGCGGTACGCCCGCTCTCCTCCTGCTCCCTAAGAGACACCAGTGAGTGAGTGCCGGGGGTACTCGCTTACATTGCGCGGTGTTTCCCGTTTGGGGGGTATTTTTAGTGTTTCAAGATACCCCCCCGTGGCGTGAGGAGGCCTGGCGAGAAGGCTGGGCCGACCGCTCGGGGCGAAGTGGAGACATTCAAACGGAATCCCACATCGCCCCTCGCAAAGGCGAAGCGGAGATACACCGGGGTCGTTTTAGTGCGGTAGACCTGCCTACTGGCAGGGAGTCCCACACTCCCCCACCGCTCCCCCGATCGGTGGGATAGTGCATAAAGCATTTTTTCCCCGTAAAAAAAAAAAGGCTATCTAAGGCCGCCCGCCGAGTTATTAGCCTAGCGTGCACACAGACACGCGGCACAGCCCGTCCATACTGCTGCCTCCCTATGCCTACCTATTTTATGCTAGCGTGTGCGTGAAATCGCGTGTGAGTGATAGGTATCGCGACACGGCGCGTGACGCTCACGCACACATTCAAACCGAGAGTGGCACGTTTGTATTTAGATGTTCTACTGTATGGTTTATACTGTGACCCGGTCTTGGAGAACCCTAATCTTGATAAACTTAATTCAGTCAGTTTAGGGTTAAAAGTACTGTTAACAGATGAAATTTGAAATATTTTTTTATTACTGGCAAAAATTTATTATAACTTCAAGGATCAAAGAAGAAACATGTATTTAATATTTCATCTGCTAACAATACTAATTTTCTATTGGAGTTTTATATGCTTAAACAAGCATGGAACATCGCGTTATCCTAGACAGGAGAAACCTATTCACTCTTCACTCTCAAATTGTACTAAAAAAACATAAGTAAGCGACACGAATGTTTCTGCAAATAAAATAGTATGAAACCCCTCAACTTAAAATAGTGGACCACTACAAATAGACCATCCTGTACATCTCTAAATTGTACCTTACCCGTAGAGATTTCGAACCTCTTATATTATTTTTCTTTAAAACATTCTTAGTTTTTACAGTAGTGAAGTTGGAATTTTAAACATTTTTTGGTCAATATGTTTGATTCTATATGTATTGTGAGTCATCCATTCATTGCATAAGTTATGCATGCAAATCAGTGATTTGTCTATTTAATGTGAAATGATGAAACTGGTACTAGGTACTTGGGCAAAAAATAGTACCACAAACACAAACAAAATAAAAATGACACACTTTAAAATTGCTGACTTTGTTTTGGTCACCGTTTCACGCTAAATAATATTTCTTTCATAGGCTGATTAAATCGAAAATGCAGCAAGTAGAGATTAGGTAAGCACTAATAACATTGTGCACAAAAGACCATTGATACTTTTTCTTGAATGGAGATGTGATCGCTATATATTACACTTTCGCTTGAATCATGAAATGAAATTTAGACGAAATGACGTCGTAGGATAAGACCCCTATGAAATTGGTCAAAATTTAAAAAAAAAAGATATGTGGGATGAGCAAAGCCTTTACTTGATGTTCTGGTTCCTTATTAATCAAAGGAATAGAAATGAAATATCAGATATTTTTGTATAATATGACTCCGCAACTGAGTAAAACTTGTACTATGGTCTAGACAACGCATAAAAAAATTTATTTTTCTAACTTAATTCCAAAATTGAGAAAGAGTTTTATAATATATTCAAAGGTCATTATTTTTTGAAAAACTCCAATACCAATAATTTCCAGCAGAGCTTTTGTAATCAGACCACTTTGAGATAAGTACATAGCGCAATAACAAAATCAAGCTGCTGCTACAAAATTGTGCTAGTAAGCATTTCATTTCTTCTGGAGTTCCCAGTACATTTCCAAGAATGTATAAGTATGTACTGATGTATACATCTATAGAATGTACTATTAATACTGACTAATGAGATTTGTTGTAGTAGATGTAATTAAACGAATGTGCTTGTGGTGTTGTAAAGAGGTCCCTGCCAGACTGCGCGTCGTCGGACTTATCCGTATCATTCATACTGTTGCCAAATAGACTGCGATTAAAAACAGGACAAAACATTTTTTTGTTTGTGATTAAATCAAAGATAGTTTTGAAGCGTTCACTATCAGGTATTACCGACATTTCAACTAAACATATACCTAGACTTTTTCAAAGTCCTAGTTAGGAGAACATGAAAAAGTTCGAAAAACAATCGGCCATAATGCATTTACAAGAGTTTTTTTTCTGTGTTACAAAAATAAAGTCATTCTCATTCTCGATTCTTATTTCCAGGTTGAAGGATCATCACCAAGCAGAATCAGGAGGCAACAATTACACGTTTCAAGCTGAAACAACTACTAAATGATGTAAATAGCTACATTTAAAAAAACCAGACACAGAAATTTTGTGATAACCTGCTGTCTAATCACTTTGTGGATATCAATTATGGACTAGCGGTTTTGGCGCTGATCTCTTGGGCAGAGCCTTTTTTTTAACCTTTTGATGATTAGAGATGTGAAATATCATAATATGGCAAAAAACTATTAGGCCTCTCCACTTTGCGATATGCTGGTTATACTTTCCGATTATTCTGGCTATCTGAACTATGCGTTTTGAATTCATGCCAAATAATTCTCTGCAAAATGAAGTTTATGCCATACGAAGTTCCGTACATTAAATTTATGTCAGAAACCAGTCCTGCGATGAAAAGTGGACCCTACAGGTTCTTGTCCTAAAAGCGATCCTACTTTACAGTCACTCTCACAGTACATTTTATGTTGCTAGTATGATGGCTACCAGTGTTATCGACCGGAAGCGTCTAGCTGATGCAGCCCAGCACAGGCGCAGGTGTGCCGAATATTCACAGAACTGGTGACGAGCTCCATCCGGCTACACACTGGATATTCCAGTCGTTATCTCTGCGATTCGCTCATCGTGGTTATCAGTACTGTGATTTTATAATATCAGGTGACAGTACAGGTAATGTCCTGGTTACAATGAGGTAAATGATTAATGTCATCACAGTGATATAATATTTGTTATCTCTACTTTTTAGGTTCACGCTTCCTTAATGCATTATTAATGGTTGCACTAAGCATTTTCTCATGGATGAATGAGAATGTCTCGACCAAACAGGAAATAAAAGTCAGCATCAAAAAATGGTTTAATTAAAATTGCAATTTAGATAAATTACTTTTGTTCACTACAATACGACTTGTGAAAATATCCAAAAATGATATATTGAAAAAGCAAAAAATATTAATTCAGGCAATCTAGAGATAATTACGTAAAGGGATACGTTACGCCTAACACGCGGGGCACACTGCGTACAAATTGAAACGAATATTCGCTTTGTTCCCATGGCTACAGCGTCTTTGTACACAGATGCCGACAGCTAACAACAGAAATACTATTATTTAAAAAGCATGTCTTGTGTTCTTATTTATCTTTAAATATCAATGTGAGACCATTCGAGGCCAAGCGCAGCGTAGGACGCCCGCCCGCAAGGTGGACGGATGACCTCATAAAGGTCGCAGGGTTTCGGTGGATGCAGGCTACAACTGGCAGCTCTGGAAATCTATGGAGGAGGCCTATGTTCAGCAGTAGACATCATGTGGCTGATGATGATGATCAATGAGACCTAGGCTTTACACTACTATACATATAGTCAGTAGGTAGAGATACTTCAAATGGAAAGAAAAACTTATGTTAATGAAACTGAAGTATGTTGTTCCTCCTGTGTCATGTTATGTCGCACGTATATTTCTGATAATCCGTCTTTAAAATGAATGAACAATATTGACTGAATGACAACCCATTTTACACACTGACTTCATTGTTAAGATATCCTAAAATACCCACAGGTCTCCATATCCTAATACAGACAGCATTTTATGGCTGACGACGTCAGTACACACCTTCCATTCACAGAACTTTGCAAACAACTACGTCATGGATCCAACATATCTTTAGCAAGAATTTGTTCAAGACGCATTTAACTTATTACTATTTACATTGACTTAAAAGACCATTCAACTGAACAGTTTGAACAGTAAATTGTGCTGTCACTGAACAAAATAATATAGGTGACGTCTTTACTTGAAATATTTTATGTACACACTCAATCATTTGAATTTAATTTAAAAATCCAGTTTAGAAGTAAAGATGAAACTATCTTCGTACGTTCTATTGTTTTATTGAAATAAGTTACCGAATGGTAGTGGGAGAAATGGTGCACCCAAAAAAATACGGGAATTGATAAAAAACATGTGTGATAGACCGATGTAACCGAAAATTTTCTCAGTTTTACTATTTCCTCGTCTTACACTTTAACACGTATTTTTTATGCAATAGATGACCCGAATGTGTGCTCAATCGTTTTTGGTTAGGACTAATTAGTCATCAAAACTTCTAGAAATTATTTGTCAACAAAGGAAATTGCATACCTACAAATAAATTAGGCACGGTACTTTTATTATTATTTTTACTGATGATACAGCTTTACATACTTATTGAAGTAGTTGAAAGCATGTAGTATCGGAATGAACAGTAAGTAAGTAGTAGGTATTCAAAATATTTTGAGATCTAATAAAAATGATCTTACCCTGATTTACTTACGTTATTTACGAATGTTCTCATAAATTACAAGGAAATATTTTTTTGCTTTAAAAACAACACATAAGTATTTTCTTTTTTTTATGTCTACATGAAGGTTTAAAATAGACAAGAGGCAAATTAACTAGACTTTAAAACTTACTTTCAACGACACGGGTAGGTGTCGTCAATAATTTCTACAGAAATAAATATCGAACAGACGCAAATTTAGACGTCATGGTCATTGCCTCCTATAAATATGAGGACCATAAAATGCCCATAAAAATTTCGCAAACAGTTTACGGCCGCTTGTGAGTTCAGACTTCTGAACGGGAGCGGCACCTTTGTCTAGCTCAGAATTAGTTTTGTTTACCGTTAGCTAACAGAAACAATACCTTTTAACTTTCACTACGTTATATACGACTCAATAAAGTGCTGTATTGTTTTTCGGATGGTCCTTTTAAAGGTATATTTGGCCTGCTTTGTTTTTGCTTTAACGGTAGTGCTCGCGGAGGTCCCGACAACAAAAACGTGCGACTTGAAAAATTTCACTGTTGCTTTAATCCATTGTGTCCGATGCACAGGCGGCCTTATAAAGGATGGGACACAATAAGCAAACTCCGGACGAAATACAATTAAGTTGTTACAGAGGACACCGTGAAATCTTGCTTTGAATCAGTGTGAAAAACGTATCATTGGGCGTTTGTGCTTGATGAATTGCACGTCAACAATACGCCTCCTCGACGCAAAAAAGACCGACTTGTACCGTCTAGTTTCGAGTTTGTTTATTTAGTTACGGTTTGAAGATTTCAAGGTAACATGAAATGTCTAAATTAATTACGCAAGGATTACTCATAAAAATAATTTTAGAGATATCAATGAACTCTATAAATATAAAAATATAGGTGTTTGAAATAGATTTACTCTTTTGCATAATACTATATATTTTCCTTATTCCAACTTCACAGAATGAATGGACTATTTAAAGATTTGATCCATTAATTACGTACAATTACTAGTAGACCAACAAGATTTTTGTTCATAAATATAGATATTTTCGACACTTCAGAACCGTTTGATTCTACTGTATGGATCCGCGTATGAAACGCAATACGGACTTAGAACGGGACATGGAACTAGTGAAACTAGAACGAACAAACATTGCACAAGTTCTATTCAGCAATCGTAATCAACTCGAAGAACATCGTTTGTTACAGGGAAGTATTTTCAAAAAACAAAGTTAAAGTTGCATTTAAATTGTGAGTGTTTAAAAAAATCTGCAAGTACTTAGTACACAATAATGACCTTTAATTATTTCCTGTAAACTTCCAACCACAGACCAATTTTAAATATCAGTTGATTTCTTTTATCGGTGGACATCACACAACTTCTTTATACTTTAATACTCATTTTAAAAGTACTGCCCAGATAGAACAAACTCCATGCCTAACTTAAGTAAAAAAACTAAAACAGAGTTTAACACCAAAAACACTTTTCTTTATCATTAACTCAGAATTTATTTATTTGAATCGACTAGTTAACGTATATGATAAAGATTTGATTCATTAAAAACTTAAATTAATTAGAACCTCAGTGTGATTTTTAAAAATGATTTAAATTTTGAATCACATAAATTCACTTAAATAGTTCATATTTTTTTAGGCGGAACTAAACCAATTTGAGTGATCTCCATAAATATAAACAATTTTAAAATCTTCTGCTTGTGGAAAAAGTTTACTTCGCGAGTATTTTAGATGTAAGAATATTTTATTTCCTAAGAACAGAAAACTATTTAGTTCAAATCCGCAGACAGCCTTTAAGAATGACTCAGAGGCTGACCGGAATCGACTCTCAATGGATGATTACGAAATAACTTCAGCGCTCGTTGTATCACAAACGCTATTAAAACCTTACGATAATCATTAACCGTTTCATATACAACGCCACTTGGATATAAAAAAACAATCGAAGGCCTTATACAAAACACTCAATGGAAAGTCCACGGATTCAAAGAGACAAGTAACACGTAATGCATTGTTGTAAGTTCTATAGTATTGACGTCAGAGAGGCTGTATGGACCAATGGTTTTTGGAGGTCATACTCGAGAGTTTTTCTCTGAAATGGCTTACTCATAAATATTAACAAGGGTACTGGTGATTCCCTAGTTAGCTAATATTGCGTTTATAGTAACCTTATTGTATAAATGATAGTAAAATCAGCATGACTTAGCGGAATATTTTACCGGTTAGGAAACTTAGTTGGACTTTGATCGAATGGATCACCGGATAATACCATAACAGTGTAACGGTACATTTACATAATCAGTCTTAGCTACGAATGAGTCAAAGTCTGGCTAGATTTTTTGTTGACGTCGTAAAACTTAATTTATGCAAATTGGACTTGTTTTACTCGCTTAAGTGGCACAATCAATATATTGAGCAGGTTATGATCCATTTGATTTATTTTATCACATGTTAATATTGTTTTTATGGGTACTTCAGATAATATAATTAATATACGTCTTAGGAGCTAGACTGGAAGAATCAGAGTTTTAAATTAGATAATTCTACACGAATAAATAGAGTAAAATCATTTCAGAATTCAAACAGGAACAAATTCGACGACCGATTTACTGTAATAGTTGAGATATTGGCTACTGCACCTGAAGTCGCGAGTTCGATCCCCGCACAGTAAAGACATTGTGTGCATGAACAATGTCTATCGATGTATATCTGTCTGAAAACCATAAAAAACGCAAAGGTCCTATGCATTTAAAGCCAATGTTTAACGCAGGAGTGTGTAGCGAGAGCGAAAAGATGGAAATATGCAGTCCACTTATATTTAGTCAGTTGACAGATCACGTAAATACTAGCCGAGCAAACGAAGAGCTGCTGACCATATTGTGCTCAAGATTATGACAGGTTAGCAACATTGTAGTGGTCTGGTAAGTAGGCAAGGGACGTTGAGCGTGAAAGTAGTTTTAGCCATATTCATCATTTTAATTACTCCGGATACCGGTAGGCTCTTGACCTACCACGTGGTTCCAACCTTAAATTGTCACAATTTTTAGACCGTATGAGTGCTCTGTCAAATTTATCCCAAACAAAGACATACTGATTCTGCTGGTGGATGTAACATTCAGAAGCCCACATTTTGCCGAGATAATTCGAACTCAACTCGGTAAGCGCCTACTAGCCTGTGACACCTTCTCTATTTATCAACGTGAGTCAACTGCAAAACTGTCTTTGTTATCAGAGAAAAGAATTAAAGAGACAAAACTTCTAAGTAGTTAAAGTTAAAGTGGTAATGGATGGCATAATACAAGGCAATTAATAATACTCAGATGCTACTCTCTGTTTAAAATTAATAAAAATCTTGTCTGCTTAACTTATTTGTTACGGGGACTTAGTTATGAAAAATATTAGTAGTAATTCAAAAGATGTACCAAGTACATTTTTTTTCTACATTAGAATAAAAAAAATACAACCGTAGCATAAAATATAACAATATGTGGAGTCAACCGAAGGAGAAATCTCATTTGAGAGTATCCACATTGGTATGTACGTCACAAACATAAACGTACCGCTATTAAACAAGATATAACAGCATAATTTCGTTTGATTTGACATACCGAAACAATTTAATCATTATCTCTGTCGGAAAATTAGTTATTAGGGTCACTAGCTACATTGAGCTTTAATAAGAAGGCGTACGTTACAAAATGCCAAAGAGCGAAAAGGGTTATAAGTCTTGTGGGATAAAGAGAAGTATGGCAAAGGAATTGGCGGTATTTGGCAACGACCGCGACCGGCGGCATCGTGGCCGGTATGGCTGCCGGTCTGGGTGGCATCGAAACTGCCACGGCGCAGGTTGGCCCCTACTTTTTGCCACCCAATTTGAAACACAAAATTTCGAATCGCACAAGTCCCATAACCTATCACGCGAGCCCCGAAACTCCGCCATCGCGCCAAAATCACGCAGGCCTCTGATAAATAAAACCATAAAATCCAAATTGAAACATTTTCTGGATGATATAATTAAAAACTGTTCTAATTGGCAAGAGCACACAAAGAGAAGGGTGTACAATTAAAACATTACTCCACCGTCGTCAAATTATGTCGTAATTAGCCCCACAATTAAAATCGAAGGTCATTACGGTGGTAAAAACTCGAGTGGGAAGTGATCCTCTTTTTGCTGCGATTACCTTAGAATTAATGTGTAACAGAGGCGCAAGTCGCATCAATTACGAGCTCTAGGATACTTGGCTAATGGCCCGCTTTAAGTACCTATGACTCCTTATGAGTGAAGGTATCGACGACAAATCATTATTGCGGGCGAAATTACCCGTTTAAATTAGTGACAAAATCTAAAAGGTTTCAGAAGTTTGAGGTCTACTAATTACAAATACTGTTACCACTAATGATACGTAATATTAAACTAACGCTGCAAGTAAGCACTAATTAGATCATTTTAGTAGTATTTAAAAAAATATATATTTAAAAGAGTTCTCGTTGGAGAGGTTACTTGCCCAACCAAGCCGAGTTCTCAAGGAAGGATGTGAAAAGTCTATGGGTAATGAAGGGATCACGAGATCGCATTTTGGCCAAATGTACTAGAGTAAAAGTAAGCCTAAAAGTTATTACAGAAATATCAATAAAGAAAACAGTCAGATTATATAATTTAACCATAAAAATTTAAACTTCATAATTTTAACGCGACGTATTCAGCTGTTTTGTGTGGTTCACATGCATTGATTTATTTGAAATATCAAATGCTATTTCACAAAGTATCCAGCGCAACGTTAAGCCAGTGCAGTGAAAAAAATAGTTTTCATTCAATGGGAATTTCATTTTTAGAGTGGTATGGTGTAGCCTCATAGTCTTGGAAATCAGATCCCTATTAACCTGTTTAAGATACTTTCTGATATTCTTATTTTTTAAATCAGTACAAGTTGGGGTGCATGGGAGCATGTAGAGATAGAGTGACCGCTTTCTTATTAAAACAATTTTATGTTTAAAATCACTCAGTTGAATTCTGCAACATTGGTTGTTCATATACCGATTCAAAAGTCTCATACTACTTTCAAATCATTTCAATAACGAAATAAACGAACTGACCTTTCTCCGACCTGTTGAATCTTTGCAAGAAGGAAAGGCAGGCTGTGTGAAAACAGACATAAGGAGACGGCGCTTGTCGACATGTGTGGGCAATTAGAGTAACGGTGAACGAATACAGGAAAATACATTACGGCCTAAGAAAACTATAATGACCTGCAGATATGCCACTTGGACGACGGGAGCTCGAGCGTCGGGAATCGTATCACACGCAATTGACACTTATTAAATCAATGTGATGGCATGTGAGACCGACCTAACTGTTCTGGCATATTTGATGGTGAAAAACTGATGATTTTCAACTCAAAACAAAAAGACTTCATGCAAAAACTTTAGAATCGTCAAGAACAGATTAGCCAAACATAAGATACAGCGGACTTCAGGCGCCGTTACGGCACCCACTGGAAGAATCGGTAGGGTGATGATGATGGAAAGATTCACTGAATCATAAATATTATAGCAAGCATAATATTGCTTGGTATATTTTATTTTCTTTAAATGTAACTATAGTGGTGTCGGAAAGTAGTTTCTGTACTGAGAAAAATTGTCACGAATATGATGTTATCTTTACACGGATTTAACTCGCAGTTTTAATATCCATTTATTTTCTAACTAGCTAGAAAATAAATGGATATATGAAATAAATAGCTTTTTTAAAAAATCATCATAAAAACTTGAAACCTGAATAGCTCCTAACGAAAAACTCAAGAGCTCGGTGCTATTATTGAAATATGTTTTTGATACTTATCTTTTTAGGAGGTTTTTCAAATATTTAGCCTAGGAATTTCTAATAGAAGATATGAAGGAGACTTTTGATGTGTATTGTAATTGATCGTAACGATTACAGGAATTTGAGAATACGTCAAATTATAGTATTCATGATCTGCTGTATGGTCTACATAAATAAGCTTTTGGATATCTCATCAAAGCAAAGATTAAGCTCAAAAACCTGATAAGTCTTCCTGTATACCTCGTCTGCCTCTCGATGCAACCATTCGTTCAACATGATGCCAACACTAGGATTTCCGTATTCGCGCGTCCAACCAATGATCCAATGTCTAATGTCATGAACAATTTACAACACATGATACTTGACCATAACCACACGTAAATAAACAATTTCTTCAAAAATAGATAAACGAAAAATATTAAAAATCTAATTCGAAATTTCACATATAAACAAAGTGATGAGATCGCTCTGCCGTCATTCAGTGTGAACTGTCAAACAGACAAATCCTGGATTAATGTTTTTTTAATTAGTATTTTTTTTCTTACCAGCCTGCATGATATTGACATGGTGAAATGAGGACACATAATAAGCTGCACAGAGCAAATAACTAAGTATTTTAGCTCCAATATTATATTAGTTAATAGACTCGAAACTATATTTGTATTATTATTATATTTATAATGTTGTATGTGCTGTAAGTATCGTCATATGTATTTATAATCCGAAGTACATATAAATTATATTGTATAAATAGATTGTTTTTAAGTCTCCTGTTGTTTTTAATATGTTGCACCGCACCCGAACTGATCATGCATATCTTGATCAGTTAAGATTGACCCACAGGTTAGCTGGTAGAGAATGCCATATGGCATTAGGTTCGTAAATTAAAGTTAATTAAAACAAGAAATCCAAATGTCAAGAAACGAAAACATTTTACAATAAAAAAAACGTGTACAACGTAGGTATAATGATTATTACCACTATCTTCTGAACGCCATAGGTTTTTCGAAATGACATGTTTCCTTTTGGTCTGCAGACCTGCTGCTGACTGCTATGACTCACGACTCATAAAATTTGAAAGAACTCAAAGGATTTAAAGAGCTCAAAGGACTGAAAAAAACCGAAAGAACTTCGAATGAATCTAAGGACTCAAGACATTTTAGGACTGAAAGAAAGAAATCAAGACTCTGGACTCAAAAGAGTAATTAAATAAATCACCTAGTTTCACAAGACCTTTTATCTTGTAAAAGTTTTCTTTTACAATTTCCACTTGAACTTTCACCTAAATTAGGTACACTACATCATTTTACTTAGTAAACGACATCAACGACATTTTTGACAAAAAAAACTGACCTACTGTTTTTTTAAAGTTATTTCGTAAATATGCTCAAAAAAGTTGCGTATTAAGTAAATGATCTCTCCGGGTCTATTTAATCTCTTATTATATACAAATCAATTTCTGCTGTGCCCGATGATTGTCCGGCAAAAAAGGCTTTTTTAGGCATTTATTCCGTCAATTGTACTTTTCAGTGCAATTCAAGAACAAGTCAATGAACGGAAAAATATAACAATATCAATTCAGATTCAACTTCGACAGTACTGATGTAAGGTGCAATACTGATCGTCAAGTATTAACCCTTCTCGGTCTCACACGTTCTACATCAGTAGCTATGGACGTGATAATTAAAATTAACTGACAGTAGAGCAGAGTTAGTGTGGGCAAAGCACTATGAGTGTGTCCATTGTGCGGGTTAATACGTTTAGGCAAATATAAATAGGTATACATTGCCAAACGGAATCATTTCAGGTTTTGAACTGACAGCGTGTACTTAAATAGATTTCTAAATGTGATTTTTATTTGACATTATTTGAGAAAAAAGTTGTGGCCTTTTTGAATTTTGCTGTGTTAACTACGTAATACTATTTTGAAAGACAAGGTTTTTAATAATTTACATTGCCTTAGATTAGATTTCATTTCAAAAGCTAGTTAAAAAATTCTTACCTTTTTATAGTAGCTCCGTGTCCTTCCCGAAAACTTTCTTGTCTGTTTCGTTTCAATCTGTAATGAAAACACATTTATTATTTACTAATGATGAATGGACATAGCTACAAATAAGTGTAAAACAAGTAGTAGTAAATGTGTGACAAGGCAATGTTCACTTTTTACCCTTCCAAACAAAATGTTCCATACTAAAGTAAATCCAACCTAATCGTGAGGTTGATGTGATAAATCGTTAAAATTACAAATTTAAATTATACATTTTTTGCATCTTCAACTAATCGTTGGTCTGTGTTTTGTTTATAATTTAGTATTTAGCTTCGATGGTTAAGCCGCAGGCTCCGAGCAATGTTTCGTGACCTAGATATTTTTGAACACTAAACCGTTTAATGTTGACCCTTGCATACTTTAGCAGTTACTTTAAAAATCTTTGAAAAAGGACTCACTGCTTGAGCATCTAAAGAAGGTATTGCTTTCCATGCCAGGTGCACGAAGCAGTTCAACAGAAGATGGTCAAACTTAACGAAATTATAACCTGTCATATTCCAGACGAGATCATGAAGAACATGTAAGGTCGTAGCATAATCGTTACTGAGCTGCACAAATAAAAAAGGACAAGCTATAATGCCAAATGATCGAAGATAACAAAGTAAATAATGGGTACCGACTAATTTACAGGTAAATGTATAGAATTCGTTATTAAATTATTGAAAGGGGTAGGTTTACCAGGTGCATGGCATTTAATTGTAGACGGTGTCTGCTTAAAAATCTAGTTTATTTAAACAATAATTGTTCTTACAGATATTAAACCAAGTTTACCGATAAAGGTTAAGGTTAATCTTTAAGTTCATATATCTAACATATTTAGGTCTCTTAGTTATTTAGCTTTTGGTTTTGGACGTAGTATCTTATCCCCTTATTCATAAAAACAGACGCAACGGTAAAGCATAAGTAGTTTAAACAATTGACGTGTTTTGTCACTTACTCGCAAATGGCGGCAGCTACAAGAACGAAAGTTAACAAGTTGTTGAAGCGCTGTTTAAGTTTTTAAGAATAAGGGGGTTAGACTTTATCTTATTTCCTATCCGGTCACCATGTTCTCTTAGAACAATATTTTTTTAAAGACCTCACTTGCATACTTTCGCGTTCGAGCTAAAAGTAAAGGAAAACAAATCTGTGCTTTGAGAACTTAGCTACAAGGTTTCATAATTCATTATATATTAACAAAGTCAAAAAACTTCTTTGTTAGTTTAGTTAAGAAAAATTTAAAACACAGTTAAACTTATCAGCTTCGGGTTTGCAATTCAAGGCTGTATTGTCACCATCACTCAAAATAAAAACGTGAAAACCGAAATATGCATATTATTATTTACAGAAATCAGGTAAAAACCAATGTACAAACAAAAAAAACAGTCAACACAAAAATCCCCAAACATATAACAATGTCAACAAAAGTTTCACGTAATTAAGTACGAAATAACGCATAATTACCGGCAATGGATGTTCGGAGTAAGTTGGCTTAAATAAGACAAACTTAAATATTTACAGAATTATTAGGCACGGAATTATACAATACGGTCTCAGTGGACATAGGCCAATTATTCGGCTCCACTTAATATATGCCTATGAGTAAAGTATATCGCTCGTCTAGCGCTCTGTAGCGACTATCCTCTGTCGCCATGTTTTCATCAGTTGCCTATTGAACTTTAAGTTATTTTCTAAAGTTCTCCAAGAGTACCTCTCAAAAGTTCAACCATGAAAACTAACTCAACGCTGTGGCATTAAGATTGACGTGTCTTTAAACTTAGTCGCAAATGGTGGCAGCAACAATAATTAAAGGGCCAAAGCGATACAAAAGTTAACGTGATGCTATTGCGCTGTTCGAGTTTAGAGAGACTAGTAAGAAGTGGAAGCTCTAAAAGTGTTGCTGTGATGACATATCCTATCATTCTAGATAGTGGCGGCACACCATAGCGCACGACTTGGATTCATATATTAAGGTTTCATTAAATTCAACCTAACGCGTCCCACTTCTCTGCAACATTCCGTACTGAGCCCGCGTGTTAGAGTATGCATCGCTCGCGCTACCTCAAAGTTGAGACCAGGCCTGTGCCCAGCAGCCGGACGTAATGGGCTGTAATGTATATTATGAAGAATAAATAAATTATCACCACTTATCCTAGTACATAAAGCCTATGACGCTGGTCACGCCCGCGCTCCTACACTAGTGTGAACCAGGATTTCCGTCAGAATCAGAGCACAGAACTATTTATGCGTAGAGCCGCCATTCAATGCCTCATTGTTTTTGGTAATGATTTAGGCAAAAAACTCGTGTCCAGAGCAAGAACCCGATTACGGAACTTGTCTGGGGAGGCAGTCTGCGCAGCCATTTTGCGCCGCTTCCTATTCCGGCTATTGTTGTGCGTCCTGTCAAGTGCGTACACGCACAAATGTGTTGCCGTTAGAAATTTAAGTTGAGGGACCAGAGAAGTTGGAGCGTGCAGACGGAGCTCGAATAATTCAAGTCTATTAAATCGGCTGACTGCGGACTGTGCACAATTAAACACACAATTTGGGCTTAAAATAACTTTTTGAGTAGTAAACTAACACAAACTTACTAAAGTAATTTTGTCTAATTTATGGCAGTCAAAATCGGAGGTGATGAAATTGCTTGAGATTCATCTCTGAATAGTTCAAAAAACCTATATGTCAGTTTTTATGCCTTTTTCTACCACACAATGGTTTTTCTAATACTTATCACAAACGCGACGGCGTCATTTAGAAAACACATGAGAAAATCTTGCGTACAGAATTGATTCATATTTAATTAAAAATTTTCTTCATACAAAGCTCAATATTTTAGATCAGTTGTTAACAACTGGTTTTGTATCATCTAAAATATTAAGTACGCACCTAACTAAGTATTTGAGTACGAGTTTAACGCTTCAATCTTATTCGATTTTTTTAATGTTTAGTCCGATCCGATAACTTGATAAATGTGTGAGGCTACGAAGGTAAATTCGCAGTCAAACATTTCAGATTATACCAAGGAGTTGTTCAAAGTTAAATAATGAGAAAATATCATGCGGCAGGGCTGTACGCAGGTCACGAAATCCTAGTCCGGCTACGTTTTGGATGCCTTTAAAATCCTCCACTAATTAGAAACACATCTATAGAATATTCTGTGTCATCGATCAGCGCAGCGCCGGCGCAGGTGACGCTACACACACGCGTGCGTACGCGTCACGCACACTAGCGACACTCATCAATGGACTTGACGTAGTTATACGTATTACTCAATGAATGGACCTTGAGCGAGGTTGTTTCACCGCACAACGAGAACGATGAACTTCGCTCGGAAATCGAGGACGGCGATCGATCGAATTATATCGAAAGCTGAAAGTGTATTGATAGTCGACATCTAGACTTTTGGTGTAAGTTTTCAAAACTTGATAATTTTTTGGAAGTAATTAAGAGATATACCTTACGTTGAGTGCCGATCAGATACTTACATGAATTTTATTGATCTTTATACTCGTAGATAAACCACATAATAGAATGTTAGGAACTTATATTCTAATCAGTACTTAGCGTCGGCATGTAGTAATAAAGAGGTCAGATTATCAGAAACTGACAAAATGAAAACGGAGTTATTTTTTTAAAAGTGATGTTAGTTTTAATTCGCTATGTGAAAATTGATCGTCCCAACGTTTCGCTTGCCAAGACCATAGTCAGCAGAATGCATCTAACTGTGCGTATTAGGTGGGTACTAACTAACCGAGAAGGAAAATATATAAATTGTTGTTGTTATGTATTTGCAATACATTTCCTGCAAACATGTTCACATGAAACTTTAGAATTAATGTCATATTTACAAATACCGTTCTTATTAGCCATCTAACTGAAATTTTACAATTTCAATATATGTCACCTATCTCTGCCAAACAGTGAGTCAGTGACGAACAAACAGACGCCGCGTGCCACGAGCGTGCCATCTCATATGACTAATCTCAAAAGTAAACCATAATTAAATAAATTTTATTCGCCTGCTAACAACACTTAATTGTGATCCCCAAAAAAACAGGGGTCTAGTACACTCTCACACACAGGGGCCCACAAGTTGAATAAATATCAGGTTATTTTTGTCATATCAAATGACAAGGATCTAATAACTCCACAATGAAATTGAGCAAAACGAATTATTCTCGTGCTATGTCTCTCAAGGAATATAAAAAAAACTTTATTTTAAACTCACTAGCCCATCTTCTGTCTCCATATTTTTAGACGGCGATCCGTGTTAAAGTAGTAAAGAGAGTTAAATAAAAAATCACCACTTATCTATTTATCTCGTTTTTAAAAGAATTAGCCATAATGTGATTATGTTGAAGTAGCATGCATAGTATGATTCAGTAAGTGACTTTATGATTAAGTAATACTCCTTCTGTGTTTGATCAATTAATAGGCCAGTTGAAACACTGATAAAATTAATAAATGTGAAGTGAGCCTTGAAAACAATCTTATACGTAAAGCAATCAAAACTTGTTGAACTTGTTGTCCCACTTGTTGAACGCCTGAATGGTAAAATCTAGTTGAAACAAAGTCAGGTTTGTCCCAGCACTAATTATTACTCGGAAACTGCTGGACTCTATTTTGTCTCCACCTCGAATAGGGGAAAACATTGTAAACAAAATTAAAAGAACTAAACATTATTGTATTTTTCATTTGAAAAGATGGGTTTTGTACCCCTGTCAATCCAGTTGGGACTTGGGAGTCTATTCCGTATTCCCGTCCCATTTTGGTGCCTTTTATTTTTTTACTCTCAGTCTAATATTTTATAACAGAATGACGTATATAGCTTCACGATTTCTGAGTTCACTAATGTGTCCAGTAATGTCCAGTCCAGTCCAGAGACTGAAAGCTAAGTTTTCAAAAATGTATAAGTATACGGATTTGCTTAGGTGCGCTGTACCTACGTAACAGTTCTTAAGTTATGACCATGTTTAGTTCTGCAAACAGCCTCAGACCTCGTCATTATTGACAAACGTTCCTTTGAAACGTCGTCACCAAGTCACAAATAGGTTCTTGTCAGACTCGAAAGGCAGGTTTAAATTAGTACCTAAAAGGTGTTGGTGATAGTATTTGTGGCAGTGACCTAGTGTACATCTGAGCAAATTTGAATGATTATATTTACAGGGTGAATTTTTCAATCAGGCAGTAAGATAATTTCTAAACAATGAGGAACATTTTTAAATAATCCGAAGAAACTCTAGGCTGGATAAAAACTAAAACATAGCCACTCAGATACAAAATAAATACGCAAGAGGTGTTTTTTTTGTAAATTAATAATATTTTTAACACTGTTGGTAAAAGTTATAAAAATTACTTAGTTCAGTCAACGGCTCATCAGGCTACCTATTAGCCTAGGTTGACTGTGTACGTGGTATTTTTTTTCTCCAGCAATAGAGTAAGAAAGAGTGACCGGAAATGGGAAGGTAGCCTGTCAAACCGTTGAGGAACAAGTAGTAGCAATGTTTTTTTAACTATTTAACCATTAATTGTAATTCATTCTAGGACTTCTAGAGGTTGATGATGATGATGGTGAGAGGGAACGACAGATAGGTAGGGCTTATCAAGACATATTCACTTGTAAATAATCCAACTTCTCGTCATTAGTGAAGAGAGGTCATTCAGTCAGATTAGTAAAGCTTCAGCTATGCAGACTTCACGCATTCCACATATAAAATGAAATCACAGCGCGCAAAAAATATCGAAACCATACAAAACAGAGCAACTGAGTCACACATAGCGATGTAATGTTTGTTTGTTTTGTGCGTGCGCGCCACGTGAAGGTCGCTTTCACAACTGACTCACGCCATAATTTAATAATATTCATATTTGCTTATTAACGGGATGAAATCTTAGGTAATATTATGAAATACAAAAAAGGAACTAGAAAGCACCTGGTGCAAGCACCTACATAATGTCGTAATGATAATGTTATCCGCTACGGATAAGTAGTAGGTCTTTTGCGATTAATACAATTTATTCGAATGCAGTGGTTTAAGTTTCAGTCAAAGTCATAGTTCAAATACTTATTATACTCGTACAAGGGTATGCTTTTAAAGTGTAAGGTTCGGCAACGGGTATCAAGTAAAACACAAGAGAGTCCAGTAATAGAATGATATATTTGAATAAAATGCATCTGTTTATATACGGTTACACATAGACGTCACTAGAAGTATATAGGTAGGTACTTAATATCTATACATACACCACACGTCCCGGGGGCGTGAGAAAAAAAAGAAAAATACAATGTTTTTTTTTTTTTATACAAATAATAATCTTGAATTATACTTCGTCGCTGCATCCTCGGGATTTTATCACAAGGTAGTACATTTCTTCATGTACCAGGCATCAACACGTTTTAGAGCTGGTATCACTGAAACAGAAAAAAAAACAAATTCCCTCCCTACGGTAGGTGCGTCGCTCTGACAGGTGACAAGTTCATCATTCGTTTCTAGTGTTCGGGCATCGACACACCCTCTCTCGTTATATTTTTTATATAACGGTTTCTTTAAGTGCTGAAGTGTTTGCAATAGTTGTAGTAGTGTAAATCGATAGATCCTAAATAAAATACAACGTTAAGATCGTACTTACCTTTCGTTTTAAACAATAACTAAATACGATCTACAATAAAAATCTACCCACATTTTCTTGCACAAAATGTTTTAATAAGAGAACTCGTGATTAAAAGTGAATCTTCGTATGACTGTAAACAAAGCTAAGCAATAGCATGACGATGCAATGTTTAAATTTAACAAAACACGTCAATGATGAGACCGTGAAGTGGTCTTAATCAATGTTGGCATTAATTTTAGCTGTTTATGATCCTGTTGAGGCCTGTCCAAAATGGACCCACCGTAACGAGATTACGATAAAAGGCACACTGAGTGTGTGTTTCCAACAAACGAGACAAACAGAAGAAGAAGATCCTGTTTTTTCCCGTACCAAGGTGAAGCAGAATAAAGGTTCCTGTTTATTCCTGTCCAAGAGGACGTCCCGTAACGAGAGCACGGCCAGGCCCACAACGCGAGTGTGGTTTCGAAAGCATTTTAAGGTGAAAATCAAATCGAAGACCAAACTGTAAGTTATTTTGTGCTATCCTTGCATAACAAAAACCTTACTTTCTATATACACTAGTACTTAAAAACTTCAAGAATAAGATTGTAATTTCAATTGAAAACTAACGACTAAGAATAAGTCTTAGTAATGGAAGTACCTGACATTGAAATAATGTTTCATTTTGCTACTACACAGACACATCTGAGTAGCCACGCCACAGCTTTTGTAGCTATACAGCTATGGCTAACATCATAACTTACTCTAGTTGCTATAAAATTTATATTTAAATACATTTGATACCACTTCGTGGTTACCGTTTACAATATTCATAATATGATGAAGGCTAACACCCGTGTTACCACGGGATAACCACTCACGTAGGCTTGCTGCCCACGAAGTTCTCAACATATGAGAAAATGACAATCAAATGCGGATTTAGCAGAATGAAGTATTCAATTAGCTATGCAATTAGAAGCCGACGCCGAAAACCATCCCGGTGAGTACCGGTGCCTAATTAAAATGTTTTTATTTATTAACTTCTTAAAAAACCTGGGGGTTGGCCGAGAGTCATCACGAAGGTATTGTAAAAACCTGGGGGTTGGCCGAGAGTCATCACGAAGGTATAATAAAAACCTGGGGGTTGGCCGCGAGTCATCACGAAGGCATATAAATACAGAAAATTGATCTCAAATTTGAGACTTAATAGCTTGATCTGTACATAAGGAACAAACCTGGGAGTTGGCCGTGAGTCAACATGACGGTAACGATATCGCAATATCTGAATTAAGGGCCTATATTCAATCCGTGAATGGCCCATGAAATGAAATAAAATAAAATGAACTAAAATGAAATAAAATGAAATAAAATGAAATAAAATGAAATAAAATGAAATAAAATGAAATAATATGAAATAAAATGAAATAAAATGAAATAAAATGAAATAAAATGAAATAAAATGAAATAAAATGAAATAAAATGAAATAAAATGAAATAAAATGAAATAAAATGAAATAAAATGAAATAAAATGAAATAAAATAAAACATAAAATGAAATGAAAAGTATTTTTATAGTGATTATGAAAAGTCAGGTATGTATTAAACAACCTAGCCTTACCAGTATTTTTCTGTATCTTACCTTGCTGATGGTTTGATAACCTTACCTGGTGGCAGAGAACCCATGTAAGTTTTCCAAAATTTCCTTTATTATTCAAGAAATAATTATCTATGACTAGCAGCCGCCCGCGACTTCGTCCGCGTGGCCTTAGCTGTATGTGAAAAAAGATTTTCCCGCTTTTCTGTTGAAATTTTGCTGAATTTTCTTTGCTATCAACCTCACGGAGCGCGGGACCTTTCTAACGAATGCAAAACCGTGGAAATCGGTCTGTGCGTTATAGCGTCAGAAAGGAAAACCCGACTTATTTTTATATAGTAGTTTATTTTAATATAATAAATAAGCAAAAGCATTTGAAACAACATGAATTGAAGAGACACTTAAATTCTTAATTATTAATAGTTTATTCTTATGAAGCGATAAACCTAATCCACCTAATAATTAACACAGTAAGTATTTAATGCAGCCACGCGTTTAACAATAACAAGTTGAATAACAACACTTAATAATGGTGTAAGTACATAAACACAGCCGTCTTTTAAATGTATATGCATACATGTATCTACTTGATTTACTTGTTGTTGAGTGGTGTGCTACGCACGCGGATTTCTTTTATATGCAAAATGCTACACTTTTGCCGTTTAGCAAACATTAGTGACTACTCATAATTCAGCAAGCGTTAAATTTGTCATTTAACGATTGAGTAGATGATTTTTAAAGGTATAACTGCTGTTTTAGCCGTTCAATAGGCACAACTTGTAATATAGACTTGATTTAGTACCTCGATTCCGTGGTTATTTTTTGAAATAACAAAATAAATCAATAGGTATAGTGGATAACCATATCCAAGCCATGACTGGTTTTGACTTGGGATTAAAAGTTATAAATTGAACTAAAACCATCTCACATTGATCGCATTTCTGAATACAGGAAATGTATTGGAAAAAGATGTTTATCTTGTCTCGATTTCAGTAAGACTAGTACTTAGTCATTTGCAGATACTCTGACAGCATATACCTAAAGACAAAAATGTTTGGTAATGATTTGCAGATTACCAATTCATAGGAAGTAGGTAGTTTTAGCTTTTATTGTTCGCATCTGGCAAGGTTTGTTGATTAAGAAATTAATTGCAATCAGATGCTAAATTACAATTTAATAGTTTTAGTATTTGATATTATGTAGGTAGGTGACCTACCATTAAGAATTTGTTGCATACGCACTCACGAGTAGAAGACATCGTGGTCTTTCATTTTAAAATGACCGCAATAGGTTATAAGTTAAGTTTTTCGTGAGAATAGGACTGAAATCACAATAATAATTTAATGAAAAATAACACCTTCGCATTAGCAACAGCTCTTTTATTAGTTTACACTTTAGTAGTGTACCAAGCCAAACAAGATTTGACATTTAATAAGAAATTCACAGTAAGAAGATTTAAGGAGAGAAGTCAGTAGAATATCTTGATGCAATTCTAACCTTAACTGTACCAACAGGGAACTGTAGGTACCTACCTACTTACAGTGTTACGGATATTATTCGCATAGCGATAGTTAAAAATAGACGATTTCCACTCACGAAAACATTGTCATAAAGAATAGTAAGACGTCTCATCCTTACAAAACGCCCCAGCTTTCACCAGAGTGGCATAAATTACCTAAGTAATAATACCTCAGTTAGGTTATTCGATTAAAAACATAGGCCAGCTGCATTGACTAGGTCATGTGTAGTTTCTATCTTGGAAGAACATTTCAATCAATGAGAGTCATAGAAACTCTTAAGAAAATTAATAAAAACTAAAGCTTATTATGCCTAGGTTATTATTCTTTCGGATTCTAAAGTCTGCTTACTCTGTGCAGTAGACAACATACTTACATTAAGAAATATTATTAGCAAAAATTAGGAGAGTAAGTTACTAACTAACTTACTTTAGTACCCACTGCCGTTGGGTTCTATTTGGGAATAGGTTTTCCAAACAACAGCTTTAGTTGAATTAAGTTAGGTGACTAATTATGTGTCACCCACACAACGAGCACATACAATGTTGGGCATTTAAATTGTTGTAATAAACCACTGCCCAGTGTACATGCATATAATTATGTACCACCTTACTTTACATTTATTACGAAAATATTAACGGAAAAGTTGCAGCTCAAGCTGCTAACCTGTTTCAATAGACGCCGTTCTTTGATCCCGAAGTTACTATGGATTAAATATTCGAGTAAATTAGGTTTTGTTATTGGGTGGTATATGTATACCTGTTCTTGTGTGTGGTAACAGCAAAGTTCATACAGTTACCATTAAGTTTTTTTAATTAACATTGCTTAAATTAATATTAATTATTATGCAAAGCATATTTATAACATGAAGTTATCTTAATATATATTCATCTTGGAACATAATACTGAAGCTGCGATGATCTTTTGACTTTTGGTCATTGGTCCTTAATTTTGTTGCGTTTTTATAGTAAACAGGTAAAATTATAATAAACGTTACCTATTTCACATCAAAAATAAAATTTGGTATCAAATTCAATTTAGTAAATCCTTGATATTGATTTCCCTAGACCTCTAAACATCTACCTTGTGATAAAATCCCGAGGATGCAGCGACGAAGTATAATTGATGATTAAACGAACTTACCTTAAGTGAAGTTCTATCATAATTATATGAGTCGCTGCATCCGAAGGGATTTTAGCTCCCACCCTACCCATAGTTACCATCATACCCTTTGGTAACTGACCCGAGTAACTTTAGGGAAATCTGTCTCTAAAAGAATGATGAACTTGTCACCTGTCAGAGCGACGCACCTACCGTAGGGAGGGAATTTGTTTTTTTTTCTGTTTCAGTGATACCAGCTCTAAAACGTGTTGATGCCTGGTACATGAAGAAATGTACTACCTTGTGATAAAATCCCTTCGGATGCAGCGACTCATATAATTATGATAGAACTTCACTTAAGGTAAGTTCGTTTAATCATCAATTATTTTTTCTTATATAATTTGGTTCTGTTTTTATGAACCAGCTTTTCTTGATTTTTATATTTAATTACAATATTTGGTTCAACATCTTTTAAAACTTCAAATGGCCCTAAATACAATGGGTCCAATTTTGTTTTACAAGCTTCATTCTTAATCAGTACATAATCGCCTGGCTTATAATTAATAATGTTTACATAAGAGTCATAGCGGACTTTCCTTAATTGCTTACTGCTATTTATATTATTTTTAGCTTCTAATTGCGACTTCTGTAGTCTGTACCTGAGTTCGATGGGGTAATCATGAAAATTGTATACTGGGTCTAATGTATTAGTTAAATTACTTGGAATGTTACATCGTTTTCCGAAAACAAGTTCGTAAGGACTATATTGAGTTTCAGTGTGAATAGTAGTATTGAAAGCAAAGCACCAATAGGGTAACCATGATGACCAATTCTGACTATTGTTATTCGTCATTATTCGTAAATAAGAAATTAAATTTTTATGACTATTTTCAAGTGCACCAATCGTTTGATGGTGATAAGAGGTTGATGTTAAATGATTCATATTTAAAAGTTTACATACGTTCTGCATAATGGATGACACAAATTCAGTCCCTTTGTCTGTTATGATTTCGCGCGGTATCCCGTATCGTAAAACAAAGTTGTTTACAAACGCTGTTGCTACGGACACACTATCTTTCGATGAAATGGGATATGCCTCAACGTACTTACTTAAGTCGCATTGCAGAGTTAATATATATTTAGAATCGCTTAAACTATCATTACCTAAAGGGCCCACTAAATCTAAAAATACTCTATCAAATGCCGAAACACCTAAACTGGTAATAACCATTGGTTGTTTTGTATACTTAAAATGCTTTTGTCTTTGACACTGATCGCATTTAGAAACAAAATCCGTGACGTCTTTCACTATACCTGGCCAGAAGTATTGTCTTTTAATGTTACTCAACATACGCCTAATCCCAGCATGACCACTGGTGGGCAAAATGTGGTAGTCATTTAATATAACACGCCTAGTGTCTCTGTCTGTTATCCTCTTAACTCCTCGTATTATGTGTAATCGCGGACCGGTCCAGCGAGGAGATTTATTTATTAAATTGGTTAATTTCTTTATAATATTCTCTCTTTTATCATCGAGGATTATATACAATTTATCAATCTTTAACTGATTGGAAAATAAACTCAATTCCCTCACAAAGACATCTCGTGTACATTGTGATTGGGTTATTGGTTTAACACAAAGTAGATGCTTAGATTTTATGAATGCGAAGTTTTCACACTCTGAATTAATGTCGTTTTTTAATTTATTCCACTCATCATCATTTAAAAATAATAATTCGGTGTAGTCCTTTGGGAGTTTAAGCATCTCAATGACTCTCGGGTGATCAGTCCAATTGTCATTAAGTTCACTACTCTCCAGAGAACTATCCGGTTGCCCTTCATTCCTCTGTTTACTTTGCGCTCTTGTCATCACAGAAATTATATTCTCATGCATTCCTTTTAACTCCTCACAACTTATACGCACTCGGGACAATGCATCTGCAGCTACATTGTCTTTTCCCCGCACGTATACCACATCAAAATCATACTCCTCAAGTGTAAGTCTAAACTTCATAGTTCTACTGGAAGGGTTTGTCATATTAAACAGATAAATAAGTGGTTTGTGGTCTGTTTCTATTATGAACCTTTTACCATAGAGATAAGGTCGAAAATATTTCACCGCCCACGTTATTGCTAACAACTCTTTTTCTATGGTGGGGTAATTTTTTTCGGCTTTATTAAGAGTTCTACTTGCGAATGCCACAGGTCTACGGTCACTGTTATTTAAAACTGCTCCTATTGCAAAGCCCGATGCATCCGTTTGTAAAACAAAAGTGTTTTCCTTATCAAAGTTTGGATATTGCAATACTTTAAGTGAACTCAGTATACTTTTCACTTCCTCAAACGCCTTTTGACATTCATCACTCCAGTCAAACTGTACATGTTTTCGACTCAATTTATTTAATGGTATCGTAATTTCCGCAAAAGATGGTATGAACTTCCTGTAATAATTTGAAAATGCCACAAATCTGCGTACCTCATCAGAATTTTGGGGAATAGGATAACTTTTTATTGCTTTTGCTTTTTCTGGATCGGGTTTTATACCTTCTGCTGATACTACATGGCCTAGATAAAGTACGTCTTTTTTCAAAAAATTACATTTCGATGGGTTTAATTTAAGGTTCACTTTTCTGAGTCTAGTGAAAATATCGATCAGATTTTTATTATGAATGTCCAAGGACCTTCCAAAACACAAAAGATCATCTAAGTAAATAAGACATTTTTCATAATTCAGTCCGGACATTGCAATAGTCATAGCCCTAGAGAAACAACTAGGACTTGTTTTCAATCCCATGGGTAATCTGGTTAGCTGGTATTGCCCAGTATGAGTTGTAAATGCAGTTAGCTTTCTACTGTCTGATTTTAAATTTAATTGATAGTAAGATTGATTTAAATCAAGATGGGTGAAGTACATAGATCCTGAAAGGGAATCCAAGATATCTGTAATGTTGGGTAAAGGGAATTTGTCATCTAGAATCCTTTCATTTAGTTTACGGTAGTCAACTACTAACCGCCACTTCTTGTTATTGTCATCCGACTTTTTAGGAACCAATAAGACGGGGCTTGACCATTCGCTACAGGATGGTTCAATAATATTTTCTGATAGTAATTTGTTAACTTGATTTGTGATTTCCTCTCTTTGGAAACGGGGTAAGCGATAAGGTTTGACATACGATGGGGAAACATTATGTTTTAATTTTATTTCTGGTTCATAAATATTGCTAACTGACAACTTGTCCCCTGGTAAATAAAAAATATCGCAAAATTTTGCACAGATATTCTGAACTGACCGTCTTTCCTCGACATTCAAATGACCAAACTGTAATAATGAAAACAATTGTCGCACTCTCTCACTATCTATGTATTCACTTTTATCATACGTACACATGTCATAATCGTTCAAACTCTCGTACTCTGGGCTAAAGTAGCTCAAACAAACCTGATCATCACGCGAGTTTAAAAGTTGGATTGGGATCTTCCCATTACAAGGTTTACAAATGCCTCCAGCTAAATAGACACCCTCGCATAACTCTTTTGATTTTATTATACATTCCTCATTCAAAATTGTATTTATATAAAATATTTTCTCACATCGGGGGGGTACAATCAAATAATTACTGTCGCGAAAATTCCCTAAACCTAAAGGTAAAGTGGTTTTCAAATCTGTGTCCAAACATGTTAATGAAATGTTATTAACTTCATAATTTATAACGCAATTGAACTGTCGTAAAAAGTCTTGTCCGATTATTCCATCATGCAAACATGGCAAGTGTCGAAGTACATAAAATTTGTGTCTAAATTCCATTCCATTTGCGGACAAGTTAAGATAAACGAAACCTTCTGTGTTCAGTTTTCCACCGATACCTTTTATGCAAATGTTATGTTTGGTGATTGGAATGTGGTGACTAATGATCGTTTCGTATTTTACTGCGGACAATGAAGCTCCTGTATCTATGAGCCACTTTTTACTGACATTATTTAAATTTAATTTTACGTGATTACTACTATTACATGAAAATATACAGTTATGGACGAAAAAACTCACTTTCTGACGGGTTTTCTGGGTTCGTCGTCTGCGGCTGAATATTTAAATTTTCAGTACCAGTACTCATAAAATTTATTTGCCTTGTTTGGTTGCCACGATTAGTAAAAGTATGCGAACTACGCGTGGCTTGACGATAATTTCCTCGATAAAAACTACGACCTCCGCTATAGTTACCTTGTCTTGACGGACCACGGTTTTGCCAATGGGACTGCGGCCGGTGGTGACTACCACCCGCGCCACGGCTCCCGCGATAGGTCGCGTGACCTCTAGAGCCTGCCCTAGGCCGTCTTGTGAAATTACCTGGTTTTTGATGGTGTCCCATGTACATAGACTCCTCTGACTGTGATCGAGAGGTATGAGACGTCATCTCTTGATCCTTGGCCGCTCTAATAACATCTTTTAATGAAGTGTAGTTTCGAGCTGCTAAAATAACCCTTAAATTGGAATTTCTTAAGCCGTTTATAAAAGTGTTAATGGCTAACTTTTCGTTAATAGGTTTTAAAACCTCGTACGACTTACTAACGCCTTCAGCCTGTGATATCGTGAGATTCACAAATAAACTTTCTAGCCGTTTTCCGTAGTCTTCAATCGTGCTAGTGCTCTGATGCTCTCTAACTAGTTGGGTATGAACAGCTGTACTAGATATTTTAGTAAGTAAATGCTCTTTCATATCAGTCAAAAGGGACTTACACGTATCATATGACGACGCTAAACGCAATTTAGCACTTTCTGACAAGCGTGTTTTTAATATGAAATTGATGAGAGACTTTTGGCAGTCATCGCTGATCATGGAGCTATATAACTCGATAGAGTCAATAAGCTTTTTGGTAATGTCCTCTTGCCCATTCATCACTGGTAGAAGGGCCACAGCCGTTTTTAAATCGAACTTCTCCATGGTGCTTTGAATTTCAATATTACTAGAACAAAATTGCTCTTTTTGTTATACAAAGTTTCTATCCTAATACTTATTTCTTTACTATAAATGACGTCATCACTGTTATATTCGCATTTTCTTATCTTACTATCTAACTCTTCAGCGCACTCAAGATATCTGTTAAATAACAAAGTAGCTTCATTAAGTTTTTCATTCAATAATTTTTCTGTTCTTCTACTTTTGTTTAGCTTTATAAGATTTTCTTTAATCGATTTTAATTCTGTATATATTAAATTCAGTTCTTCAAGCATAACGCAATGAAATGCAAAATTTTTAAATAAAAAATGTTACACTATTATTGAATGAGAAACTCTTTTTAATTATTAAATACTTCATAAATCTAACCTTTAAAAAATAATAATAATAGTGACGTCACATACCAAATACCACATTAGCCGTAACTGATTTCGCACTTCACACACATAAATCTTCTTGAGGCTTCTTTTCCTGAGCTTGCACAACCCTTGCTGCGCGGTTGTAGGGACGCCAGGAACGCCGCACCATCATGTGCTGGTCCACTTCTCGTCTTATCGAACGCTTATGGCACCGGTTGGAGACTTTGTAGACCCCGTAGAGGATGAATAATAGCATCAGCAGCAGTATGATGCCCAAAATAATATTCGTGGAGGAGGCATGGAACTTCAACTCCTCGATGTAGGTGGTGGCTTCATTAGTCTGGCCAACTTGGGTGACAATCACTTCTTTTTGATCTTGTTTGCTTTTAGTTCCACCCATTTTTGAAACAGAATTTCTCACTTGCACTGTAGTTGTCGTGAGCACAGGCCGATATTGCGATGATTAATGCCGCCATATTAACCTACTATTGAAACACTATACTTCGCCTAAAAGGCGCCTGGCAGGGTCGCCATGTAAGGTTCGGCAACGGGTATCAAGTAAAACACAAGAGAGTCCAGTAATAGAATGATATATTTGAATAAAATGCATCTGTTTATATACGGTTACACATAGACGTCACTAGAAGTATATAGGTAGGTACTTAATATCTATACATACACCACAAAAGTTTAAAATTTTTATAAAAAAAATATTTGTGCTGTATGTCAGTAGATGTTAAAAATCTTCTTAACAAGGAAACAACACCGGAAAAGACAATTCATAAAACACATATAAAACTGCAATGCTAAACTAACAATATTATTCTGGTACCCTGCAGGATTGCCAGGAAAAGAAATAGAGACAAAATGTAACATTCTGAAAATAACAGAAAGCTCGCCTTCAGTCAGACAAGCCTAAAAATTATTCACTTGAAAATATAGGTACTTCTCTTTTATTAGAATAAAGAGATGAAAACACCGCGTAGGGTATCGCAAGTGCTAAATCGGTTAACAGAGATCACATGTCATAGGAGTTTGGATTGAATATCGGAAAGAAATACCGATTTCGTATGATGCGAATGAGGTTTGAATAAGTTTTTGAAGAATCATAGCCATTGCTCACTAAATTCACTTTCCTATTCACTGACTTGTTGTCCAAGTAAATAAAGGATATTATAAGGAATGTATTTACTCAAGCGACTTACGTTTGTATAAGTACACAGGCCTTACTGATCACTTCCAGTTGCTAAATAAGAACCACCCACAGCTGTCTTTGACGTCAATGGTGGCTTCTAAACATGTCATGAACAAGGCATGCATTTGTGCTAATTTATTTGGGAGTTTCCAATTGATCACACAGCAAACATTGGTGATTGTATCTCCTACATGAAAACGGAGGCCGGACCTTTCTCCAGCCACATCGCGAGACGTTGACTCAACTCACTTTTGACTCATTAAGTTCTAAGATCGTGACTTAAAACACGTAGCTGGATCGGAAATCTGGATGACCTTGAGTTAAAGTATTTTTAAAGAAAATAATTTCCACAACGTGAACAAATAGAGATGATCCTTGAGAGATCTAGGCTACTTACTCTATAAAGTTTCCCACAAATTGCTTTGATGATTGACTCAAACTCAACAAGTACTTAATTTCTAGCAATAATCAAATCATCAGTAATGATATAGTTAGAGGAAAATCTTCCCTAGAAATCTCAATGTACCAATTAGACATCTAGTATTGTGTACTCATGCAATGATTCCACTAGTAAAACACAGTTAGGTCGAGTATACCATGACAAACGGCGATTTCACGGTGGTAGGAGAGATCAATGAATGATTGTGCTGCGGAGCTGACTCAGAGGTTCCTATACGGATGTTTGGATGGGGCTTCACTAAGAGCTGTGTTGACTTATTACAATTACATAACATAACGACATAAACGGCCAATATACGTCCCATTGCTGGACACAGCCCTCACCTCAACTATGAGGTGGTCTGAGCCATACTCCAACACGCAGGCTCAGTGCGGATTGTTGGAGGGGTGAATGGTCAGTCAGAAACCTTCATGTCAGATGTTATCAGGCCCCCTTAAGGCCTCCGATTAGACCCAACGACTGACATCGCGTGACGTCAACCAGGACCAACTGCTTAACGTGCCTTCCGAAGCACGGAGATGCCCGAAAATGTATCACTAAATTTGGTCGGAATGATCACCCATCTCTTTTCCGACTCGGCGTGTGTTGCTTTACAAGAGTGATCGTTGAAGATCCACTGTCACAACTGTGCCATGGGTAGGTACCTCTCATCAGTTCGTAGTAGTGTACTTCTGGAAATAGGTCTACATCTTCCCATTTTATATTACGATGAAATTAATGTACGTAAGTATTTGTTGCTATTTTTGATTGCCCTTTTGTTGTTCAGTAATTCAGCTGCTTCACTAGAACTGCTGTCAGTAAGTCCTCGTCTTACATCCGTATTTCACCCAGCATCCTATGCAGCAACGCAATTGGGAAAACCTAGCTGCGTATACGCCTTCGTCTGAAACTAACAGTTCGTTATTGTTCGTGGGATGAGTAATTCCGTAATGTGATCGTAATGAGATTACTCACTCACTCCCGAGATGTGATCACCTACGCTTTTTGTGGGTCCAGAGATCCTGGAGTGATTAGGCAATATTCTTGATAAACGCAAGTAGATGGCGAAAATACGTTACAGCATGATGACGCATGACTTACCAAAGCAGCTGTATGAACCAGAAAATACAAAATACTGAGTTGTCCAGAATGAATGGATGAATTAAGGAATAAATATTTGGTTGAATATCTTAAACAATAAAGATTTATTTATATTCAATCATAAGACCAACCACGTACCAAAATGCCACCTTAGTGGCTGATCTGTGATCATAGCACGTCGCCACGTCGTTTTTTTCCGTGGTAGCCACAGAGGTTTATTTATATTTATATATAATTAAGAATTATTGGCACAGTTACCAATTAGTAATAAACGTAATACTTCCACCATTTTGAATGTTATTATTTTGTTTGCGTGAGATGGGCCAGTGTGTGTATGAGTGAACAGAACGGACAGTAGGACTGCTGAATTAGATCTCTGGAGTGTTAGCGTATTATGTAGTTAGAAAGAATATCTGGTACCTACACCTTCCTATAATCGTCAGACAACTAACTAAGCATTAAAGACTGCATACTCCCAAATTTAATTATTTGACTATGTGTTGTGTATTAATGTATTGTTTTGTAATTTGTGTAATTACTTAATGTTAATTATATGTTGATAATCACAATCGAAATTTTATTCAATCTCATTGACAAAGACGACATCTATACCACTATACCTTATTAATAATTATTGTTATAATATTTGCCTTCTGATAAATCGGTAAAATACGCATGAAATTGCCACTTATTAGGTATTATGTAAGTTTTTGCACCTAAATTATATCGAATTTTATGCATTCACAGCTTTCGCGTAACACTTCCGGAATCGTATGATCTTTCATTATTAAGTACCTATGACCCTCGTAGTTTCAGAAGCTTTTACTACAAATACCTGAAAATGGATACGATATACCTCTATTCCATCTCCTTCTCCACCCAACGATAATTAAAGATTCAATGACTTTTTTTTAATATAGTGGACTTCAAGATGACCTACCTCCACCTGATGGGAAGCAGCCGTCAGGTCCAGATTAGAGGTTGACAAGCACAGTAATGGAGAACTACTCTGCCGGTCAATCTCATTCTGAAGGCCTGCATAAATGCCTAATGCCTAGTTATATCAAATGTAAACTCTTTGATATTTTATGTCTATTCAATTGGCTATTATTTATATTTTGTACGCAAGGAAAAAAATGTGTAAGATCGTTCACTGTAAGTACTTCTTTTTTAAGAACACCTCGTATTGAACTAAGTGAGATAGCGACTAGTGACCTTTCCGAAAAAATCGATTGAGGTCAAGATGTGACACAAAGTTGCTCTTTCATGAGAAGAGCCTATTTTAAAAGAATTTTTCTGCTAATAAAGTAAAACACGTGGGTCCAACAAGTGAGCTATTTCAGCGTTAACTTAAAGTATTTATACGACGCCATCCTGCCGGAAATTGGATGCTGCAAGCGGAAGTATACTGGAAGATCACCTATGAAGCAAAATAGAAAACTGTAACGGGTTCTGCCAGTGTGGAAGTTTTCTCACATAGGTAGGTTTTGTACTTATTGTAAGTATTTTAATATGGGCATGAATAACGCCATTCATTATAGTTAGTCGTTAAAGGAGATCGGATCAGAGCAAAACCTTCCGTTTGTCGTTCACTTTTTAATGATTCATAAAGTAACTCTGACGTTATTGAGGTAGGTCACGAAGCCAATGGAAGTTTTATATTTATTCCCTGATTTACCTCGATCAAGATCAATCCCTTGGTTACCCCTTATAGTTTAAAAGTGAAAAATCTGGCATCTTGACAAAAATGACGACTATTTTTAGTAAGCAATACCATTTCTTCTTTTCTACTGGTTTAGGTAGCCAGCGACTGGATTCAATCCTATTCTTAGACCACATCAAATGCTATCTTTTTGTGATTTCAAAGTCTCTCAGCTTATTACTTATATTGTCTTCTAACAGAATTTCAATCAGTGACAATAGCTAGCTCGTATAAACAATACAAAACCTACATAAATGTAACTCTCCCTTTCGATTAAGAAGTAAAAAACAGCCATTGAAAAGGCCGTCCGATAATCAGTAATTGATGATGTGTTTGAGAAAAATGGCGCTTGCACATTGCTAAAGGATGTAACGTTTCCATTCTGAGACGAAATAACGTTTTCTGCATTTTCGAAATCATTCGTGAGATATTTGACTCATAAAAGTAGAGATTGCCTTTAGTTTATAAATCATATTATTATACTGTCTATGAACGGAAACTAAGATCGTTTTTATAACTTTCTCAATCTCAATTTCTTTGCAACCGTGGTCGTTACAGAGAAAAGAACTAAGCCAAATAACATTTTTTAATTATTTACATAAATAATGAGAGGAAATACTAATTCAAAGTAAAGCCTATTGATGATTGAGGTAAGCGTGAAGCACCGAAATGTGAAGTGATGTCCGACGTGCACCGCCGGAATAGCACGGCTGGGCTTGTGCCCAGCAGTGAGTTGAGGTGAGGCACATGACACGCCTCACCTCAACTATGAGGTGGCGAGAGCCATACTCCAACACACGGGCTCAGTGCGGATAACCGGATTCGGCGTTCTGCTAAAAAAAAACATTTTCTTGTTTCGCTGTCTTCATTGAGATTAATCATTGCAAGGCTATGTTATATTCAGTGATCGGGCCATGGAATTTAATATAAATCTGAATATCTGGGATAGCCAATAGCATCCAACCCCAAACTAAAAGCACGGCTTAAACTGTGTGTGTCGCAGAGTGATGGAAATATTGGTCTATTTCTTAAGAAGTATGCATAAAAAAGTACCTACTAAAATTGATAAAACACCCAAAATACACTAATAAAAGACACAAATCAAACACAAAATGTTCTTTACGTGAATTCAGCTCATAATATATTTATAATTATTGAATCTTCACAATATAGGTATTGAAGAATGATTTTGCTAAAAGCCAAGGAATTAAGATAGAATTGAAAAAGGCTGGTGTCTCACAGCAATTTAAAAGAGGACCTATCCTACAAACAGGACACCAGGCTCCATGCGTGTTACGAACGTTCTACTAATATCAGAAATGTGGAAGTTTGTTTGAGTGGATGGAGCTATGGTTATGAGTTGCTTTTTCACGTAAAATCTAATTTAATAGATTTTGATGAAACTTGACAGTAATGTAGCATATACATCAGAATAAGAATTATTATCCCTTTAAAAAAAATAGGTCACGCACAAGAAGTCGCGAGCGGTTGCTAGTAACATTATCAAGTATATAACTTTTTCCCAATAATTAATGTTAGTAAATATGAATATTAAAAACAATAACAATTCAATAAAAGTATGATTCAACATAATTAAGGAAACTGGACCGAGTTAAATAACACTGTTACTATGAGGAAAATCTAAAATAATTATATTCATGTATAAACACAAATCTACTTTTACTTTTCCTTGTATAATTATAGACGAGGGCCTTGACCCCTGCGATCTATGATGCGATGTGACACAGTAACACACTGTAGTATCTATTTTTGACATAGTAGGTTGATCAGAAAATGTTGAATTGATAAGTGGTAAGAGTTTAGTTTAGCTCGATGCAGGTGAACGAACTTAACAGGGGTGGCATTCCGGCTACCATCACTTCACATCTCGGTGCTTCACGTTTACTTCAATCATCAATGCGCTACACTTAGAATAAGTGCTTTACCTTTGCATGTTAATTTAAAAAAGGCTTAGTTATTTTCTCTCAAACGACTACAGTACAGTCTTAAAGAAACTGAATTTTAAAGATAGAGCGAGCGAATCGAGTTTTGGCGCCAACCGGAATACCATTGCTTATTAGAGGTTTACGAATATTTGTTTCATTTTTGTGACTTAAAGAAATACGATAATATCTGGAAAACTATTAATTAATAAGAATTCGTGAGCCGCAGTCGGTTGGTCTCATTTTTCGTAAAACCAAAAGTTGTTCGGGGGTTCAATCGGGATGAGCGCCTTATTGAGTGGAGACCACGGCTTAGTTAGTGCCCACACTACGCTAACTAAGCCGTGCCACTAACGAAGGTGAGCAGATATTTCCTATTTCTTAAGCTTAAAAGTAAAAAAAGCCGCTAAGTGCGAGTCGGACTCGCCCATGAAGGGAACCGTAGCAATTTTTAAAATAAACAGTAACTAGATCTCGTTCAAACCAATTTGGGTGGAAGTTTGCAAAAATAAGGTATCTATAGGATAGGTCTTCAAAAGTGATGTTGAGGTTTTTTAAAATCACTTTAACCCTAAACTGAGAAGCTTGCGCGTTACACCTTCCAAAATAAGATAATGATAAAGCTAGTAAATATATATGATGTCCATTTATACAAACTTCCACCCAAAATTGGGGACACGTAGACAGTTATAAAATAAAAATAAAAAAATATATATATTCGTTTATTTCAGGAAATGCCCATAGAAATGTTAGGAAATAAGCGACTATGATGAGTACAAAGAAAACAAGAAATTAATTTAGTTAACTAAGACGAAAACACCCCCATATTTCTAGTATTAAACAACACTAAAAGCTCATTTTAAACAAAGCAATAGCGATAAAGCACATCAAACAAAATTATGTAACGCACAATCGCAACATTACAAAACGTTCCATTTCCCGCGCGGCGTGACCTTGACTGTGCGTTGTGGCGTTGCGTATGCGCTCTCGTCACGCCGCGTCATCGTGACGTCACGTCGCGTCACTTCACAGAAACACTGGCCGTCATAACGCTACAATTGCCATAAACTATCGGGTTTTTAAAATTAATTAGTCCAATTTATGCAGTACGGAGTCATGGCGTGTACTGAGAAGAGATCTTACTGGAATGAGAATAACGTGAACAGCGTTGAGAAGCTGGAATGAATGAATGGAATTATGGAATTATTCCAACCATAGCTTTCCGTTTTGGAAATAATGAGTGGTCAGACTGAACTACTATGAGTTCTGCTGCGCTAATGATTTTCCGTTAGGAACATTTTAGTAGTAGGTGGGTAAGTATCGCAAGTATCTCTACGAAAGGTGAGGGGAGACCTCAAACATAATATTATATTCTAAGGGTAGTTTTTTTACCCTCTCCTGGCAACATTGTCTTGAAGATGAGAATTTCAAAACAGTAATGTATTACCGCTTTTTTTGATACAGTGACTGTGGCAGACAAGCGTGCGCTTGATGGTTAGCTTACACTTCTGAAATCTCCTTTCGATTTCGAATTAAATATCCCTGGACATTATTCCACATAACGATATCTAGCACCAAGATGAGCTAATTTAAGCCCGTTTTTATGGGATACTAGACAACGGATAAAGATACTTCAATAGATTTTCTTTTTTAAACATATACATAATATACATAGTAAACCCCTAGAGACCAATACAATCAGACATGTTCATGCACAAAAAGGTTTGTACTGTGCGGGGATCGAACCTGCGCCCTTTGGTGTAGTAGCCGACCTCTCAACAATTACCTATCTACACCAAATCGTCCACATGAAAAATACTAGGCTCGTTCTGTTTGAGATTTACAAAATTACTTCAAAAGACAGGTGAATTCGAGTTCGGAAGAGAAGTTTCTCACTTTACTTTGATTTTGTCTTTTTCTGAACATAGGTATATACCTAATTCCACAATAATACCTTAATGGGGCAGCCTATTTTTCAAACAAACTAGAAACGCATACAAGTAGACAAAAAAGGCAGTTAAATAAATTATTGTTGTTATTATAAATTAAATTATACACCTATCTTCGTAGGTACATCGATTAAGAACTAATAAGATCAGAAAACTGTGTTAGGAGTAAGAGGCTCATTTAAGATGAACTTGTTATAGGTAAATCTGTTGTGTCGCCACAATACTTATCTTTTGGACGTATTACATAACATAAACGGCCTATATACGTCCCACTGCTGGGCACAGGCCTCCAACTATGAGGTGGAATGAGTCATACTCCAACACGCGGGCTCAGTGCGGATTGTTGAAGGGGTGTAAGGTTAGTGAGCAACCTTAATGTCAGATGTTATCAAGCCGCAGGGCCTCTGACTAAGCTTAACAACTGACATCTGGCGCAATACAAATTGATAATTAGTAAAAACGTACTTTTTTCAGATGACTAGCGACATCTGTCGCCTGGTAGTATAACGTCTGGCATTAAAGCCTACAAATATTTGAAACTAATTTTACTAGGTATATTTGCAATAATATTAAAGTAATTTTAAACAGAAAATTTTTAACCATAAAAATGTGGTAAAGAGAGCAAATTCAATCTATTTAGCATTCTAAAATGAAACACACTGTGGCGCGCCATCTATTGTTGGGTAGAAAATTCAGATTGCCGATAACAAAGCAAGGTCAGCGGTACACAATTAGCATAGCAGCAAACAAAAACCGCGGTCACACATAGATTACGCTAGCATCGCTAAACCAACACACGACGACAGCACGACAAAATCAACAATCAACAATCGTGGACGTGCACAGTGCAGCACGACAAAATCAACAATCAACAATCGTGGATGTGCACAGTGCAGGGGGTGGCATTCCGACTAAAATATCATCTCACAATTAAGTGCTTCACGCTTACTCCAATCATCAATACGCTGCACTTTGAAATAGTAGGTACTTTCCCTCATATTGTAGGTATGTAAATAATGTTAAAATGATATTTGGCTTAGTTCTTTCCTCTCAAACGATTACAGTCGCAAAGAAATTTAATTTCAAAGGTACCTAACTCACCACGACCGAGATGAGATTTGACGCTGACAGTAATAGAACGTTCCAGCAGTGAATTCGAAAGATGTCAATTTGACGTTCAGTAAAACTCAATAATTACCTATGCGATTATGTGATCGTTTGAGTGAAAAGAACTACCTAATCCAAAATAATATTTTTAAATTGTATTGATACAAATGAGGGAGAATACCAATTCAAGCTTACAGTGGGCGATTCTGCTGAGGGAGATCAAGATGAGATTTGGCGATGAGCAGATTGCACAGAATTTTACACTCACGGAGTTTTATTCCGCACATTTTATAAAATCCATTTTTTTAAATAAAATATCATTTTGGGTCTATTCTAAATATTACGAATACCCTTCAAAAGCAGATCAAAGGAACCCGATTCTCAAAAAGGCCGCACGATATTCCATTCAAGTGTTTTGGCGCTTGGTAAAATGTAGTTTCATTTGACCTTCAAACAATGAGCGGCACACTCGTGTACCGTGAAATGGTCCTCAATACACGTGGCTATTTGATTAAATGCCTCATCGATCAATAACCTACCGCTTGATAGTTCATTCAATTTTGCGTTTTTGAAATAGAATTCTCTTAAATTATTATTCTATAAGTAGGTACGTAGGTACCTAACACGAATGCGATCGAGGGAACTCGAACTAGGCCCCACTCATTAAATATAAAAACTGAATCTTCCTGGATTTGTAGTAGGTAGGTAGGTAGGTAGTCATAATATGCGTGTTACCTTTTGTTTTTCGCAGGGAATGCAGCTATGCATGCCCAGAGTGTCCTAATGTTCGGAACAACTGGGATAGGTGGGACTTTGTACTCCTACCATCTACAACCGAGCCGGGCTCAACTCCAGTGTAGTTGACACGCATAAAATCGTATTCCTCAGGATCGTTCCAAACGCCAGGATGCACACTTCACGATCCCAAAGGCTTTAGTCACATTAGATAGCAGAGGCCCTATTACAATCTCTTATAACCTGACAGTTTTAGTCACAAGCTCAGCTTCTGAGCTGCATATTTACCTTTACAAGCCGTGCTTTGTGTGGTAAATAGTATCAAAAAGAACCTTAATTTTTCTTCATTACTGTAGTAACTTATTTTGCATGTTTTAGTCAAATTTCAATGAATGAAAAGACGTAAACTGAGCTAAAACTGAGCTGTAAAAAGATCGTAGTAAGGCCCCAGGTACATAAATTTACTTTAAACACGTGAATTTTCATTGACTGCTCAGCCTTTCAAATTTTCATTATACTATTATTTGGTGGTTTTTGGCTATAGGTTTTTGGCTATATACTATGTTTTGAATCGACCGTTTTTTAAATAAGGTTAAGGTTAAGGTTATTAATGTCTTTTGTTTTCTTGACTTGGTAGAATAGGACTATTATATAAAAAATATAGATACACTAGTAGATAAGTATAGACTGGCACAAATATCGAAAATAAATTCACTGTAAAACAGAGACAAAACTAATTGACTTAAAAAAAATAGCTAACATCAAATACAAAATGTATATTTATTTTTGCTATCGATTTAAAAACCTTAATAAGAACTACCATAGCAAATCAAACGTGACCAACTGGAAAAATACGGTAGAGTAATACCCATACAATAATATAGACCACGCAATAAAAGTACATAGAGTCGTATTGTTACTATTCCTTATCTCTATAGGACTGCCTATAATTTATATAGTGTTTGTTAAACCTGCAAAAGATTAAGAAACATGTTTTATTGCTGAACCAAGGCGACATAACGTACACAAAGTAAGTGAGAGTTTGTTACTGTACTGTAGCCAAGTTTATTAAACTGTTAATTAACATTGTAATAAACTTGACTACAAAAAATACGATTGAAGTTACTCAGATAAGTTAATAATGGAATCCTTTTCGGATTCTGAAATATTTTCTTCCCGGGATATCTACTTAATATTGTGGAATAAATGAAATGCCTTCCGACGTTTTTTCAAAGAGTTAAAGCTCATCACAGCTACATACTAAGTATGGAGTATCCTGCAAGACAAGAAGGGTTTGAAAACTAAGTACAGTATCCGCTGTACTAATTTATAAAGTCTTATACAGCAAACTTAAAGTTTTAGAGGATTCGTTCGGTACTAATATCACTTTAATATCAGACTAGCAGCCGCCTGCGACTTCGTCCGCATGGACTGATGTAAAAAAAATATAATATGTCACATTCTTATAAATTTTAGCCGATGTGCAATTTCGATATGTAAGCAACAGCATTGTAAAGTTTCATTATAATCCATTTCACGTTAAAGCTACTTAACGTGAAAGAGCAACACACATCCACACACACAAACTTTCGCATTTATACCTATTATTAGTAGGTAGGATCAGATTTCAGAACTTTGCATGATCTTGAATGCACAAAACCTGTCCTATCATGGATATGGAATAGTCACTTTAAATGTGAACTTTCAACCCCATCAGTAATCGCCATACAACCCAGTCATTAAAGGCAATTTGTTCCCAATGAGTCACATATTACTGTAGGGTGGAAACTAGGCCGAAAGTTTATTACCTCGTCGTCATGTAGTGTGCTACTAATGGCATGAACTCGCAAACATACTTTCAGTGATGAACATTTAAAAATTAATTATTTGATAAACTAACTGAAGTGGCATTGGGCAGGCTACATCGCTCATCGTTTTGAAGAAAAGGTTCTGGAATGGCCCTGTGGTATGGGGCGTTGTAATACTGCCACGATTCCCCCTGCCTGTCGTAAGAGGTGACTAAAGGGCCTTCGGGGTCACTGGGAGTGTACACGATGGAATGGAGGCACACAGCCCCGTGTGCCTCCATTCCAAGTGGCCCCAAAGAAGCGCAGCGGTTTAAGAGTTACCTCACACCGCCATACACACCGGCGGGTGTAGAGAGGAGGTATACACACCTCAAGCTGGGCTGATTGTGTCAGCATAGCGCGCCAGGGGCCACCGACACAGAGTTCATGACCAGAGATCACGGGTACCTCTAGATACGCACTGAAGCAGGTCACCGGGGGGTTTAGTGAGTAGTGCCTGACGCCTGACGGCAGGCGAGGGTGTGTGAACACCCCCGCCTTTATCCCGGAGGACAGGAAATCCATAAAGATTTCACCCGTAAAGGGAGAAGAAATGGTCACCAAAAAGTAGAAGACGCAGTACGGGTAGACCTCCCATCGGTCACTAGTAACAAAGCGCAGTTTGCGGAAAGCCATTAGAGGCACACTGTCTAAAGCATTGCGATCCATGAAAGAGGCAACAAGATAGTGTCAGCATCATAGCGAGTGGATAGATGTGGTATCTGCGTACCTTGAGAGGAATGTTTGATTTTTATGAAAATCTAAAAGTTACATTACAATTCAACTTTTAGCCATGGAAGCTTAGTCTGATTCATAGGTACTTACTGAGATAACGTTGATTCAACCCTTCGAGTGAAGAATTTACCTGCTTAATTCGGTTTTTTAAAGTTTGATGTAGGTGAATCTTTAGAAATTCGGTTGAGTTTTTCAAACTAATAGGTGTACAAAAATTGTTTACTTTAATGTGTTTAAGTTCCCTTCCAAACCACTGGTGAAAAGACAGTTGAACAATTTTTGTAAATCCAACTTCAATTGTTTCAAAATTACTTTTGTTTGGGAGGAAACAAGGTAAGATAAATGCTGTTACGGGTAACAAGGTCACAAAAATATTCTTATTGACTATTTGTTTATTTGTAATTCAAAACTTTTTTTTTTTAATGTTAGAAGCCTGTAAGATTTAAGATAAAGACTTGGAGGCCAGTTGGCACGACTTAAAGGGGCCACCATAATTCGAAATATAAGTCCTAGGAGAATAGTAGTGATCCATTGATTTCGAGTTTTTAGCGCCATTTTCAAAGGCGTTTCACGTTTCTGTATCGTGTGGAAGATCATGATAGTGTTTTGTTTTTAGGCTTACTTAAGTTAGTGAACCCTCATTCCAATTTTAATAAAACGAAGAATAGAGGCCTGGACCTTTCCATGCAACTAGGTATGTAGTATTGTAGTTGTGGAATGACTAGTTGCTTGATTCACTATGGCGCAAAAATAAAACAGGCACAAGTTAAAGGAGGAGGGCGTGGGCTAAAGCGATGTTGAAACGTTTAGCTGTGTTGATGATGACTAATATTTAACCATGTTTGGTCCTTGCGTTTTGAACTCCACTTTCTAGTTTTAGAGCCTGCGCAGATACTCTTAATCGGCCTATAGTTAGTTGGCTTGTTTTCGTTAATAGGTAATAGGTACATAAAAGTATGATTGACGCAGTGATTCAAGTATCGTCCTTCCTTGGGGTGGCATTCCGGCTAACATCACTTCTCGGTGCTTCTCGCTTAATTCAATTATTATGACGCTTCACTTTCAGTTAGCTTTTTCTTTCATGTATGTAAATAATTAAAATATGTTATTTGGCTCAGTTCTTTTCACTCAAACGACCACAGTAACACAGAAATTGATTTTTAAAGATAACTCACCACTACCGAAGTGATTTTTTGGCGCCAACCGCAATACCATAGATGTCTTTAGGCTATGGCATGGGAAATCCAAGCGCGCCGTCTGAGCATTCGATGCCAGCGTTCTTCATCAGCAACCATAACATCATATCGCCCTTACAGTTGCAAAATTGCCTGAGGTCAAGTTGAGCCGGCCGTTACAAAACCATTTGAGCATTTTTTGTTTTACCTAACGCCATACGTTAGCGACGGCTTTCAAAGCTGGGACAAAGTTGAGGTACTTAATTATTATTTTTTACCTCCACTTTGATAAATATCCAATGAAAAATATTACGTTCAGCGATCACTTCTGCCCTAGCCTCTGGCTGCCGTACAATGCTGGTCGCACATTCCTGGCAAACTCCTCAGCCCTCTTGTTCCCGGTAGTTAAACCGAGTCAAGGTTTCATGCGTCGTCTAACTTTCCCTTCATGGCGAAGCATCGTGAGAGCCGCAAATCGGTGCAAAAACCGGCCGATATACTGTGGCCACAACTTCTCTGTCAAGAGTGAACGAATAAGAAGAACAACCTTTCTCTGAGCCTTTATTCCCGGCTTTTCTGGTCCAACTTAATCTTCTTGCAAAAACGTTGTTATTTTACCAAATTCCGCAAAAAGCGGATAGATATTTTTAAACATCCATAAATACATGTTCAGTCTAAAAGTTAATGTGTGTGTTTAATATTTTCTGGTACTAATTTTTTTAAGTGCTTACCTCCGGCTAAGCCTTTAATGCATTAGGTGAACAAGTAAGGTGAATCATTCGATCAAAATGAGACTATATTTCTTATTAAAACTTCCGAATTAGTATTCTACAATCGAAGCCCAATTAGCCCCAATTCAGTCAGTTTTAAATAAAATATTCCTGCTGGACCCAAAATGTGTTTTTTTAAGAGCACTCTAAAGTACTTGGAAAGTTGATCTCACTACAGCCAATTTGAAGCTAGTGGTAAGGTCCTGATAGAAGGTCGACTAGTAGTGGTATAGAAACTTCTGAGACGGTAAGTCTCATCTTCAAGGCCCATATAAATGCTTTTTCACACCCCTCTTTAAATCCTGGGATAAGAAGTGTTTTTGGCTTTACATCCAATGAAATTTTACTAGGAAATTTTATTTTACTTTTTTATTTTGCAATGTCCCTCTTAGTTCCAGATCGAGCCCTTTCGGGCTTGTAACAAGTTCTATGAGGCCCTTGGTTTTCTTGGTCATCATCGTCAGCCTATGCTGATCACGTAGGCCTCCCCTAACGCGCGCCATCGCCTCAGCTAGACGCACCCGACGATTTGAGTTTTAAGCTTTCCATAATTGGGGTCTGGGTGCTCGGTAGGTACCAAGAATACTTTGCTCCAACTCTCGATGACATAGGTACTCCGAAGGCTGAGGATGCACATGTGCAGGGTTTTGCAATTAAGAGATAAGATTCGTAAGGTAATATTTTTATGAAGTGTGTATTTAAGTTATCTAGGTATGTTTAGTCCTTAACACCCAAAATATAGACCGTACTTAGTACCTATCTATATAACTAACATTTAATGGCCTATTACAGATAAGAATTAAGTGCCTACTTAACGTCAGATTACAAATGCACATAAAACTAGATAATCATAACTCAACTGTTTTACAAAACCGAGAGATAATTATAAAAGCTTTAGCTTGTAAAAAAATCGGATATTATCTTTTTCAGCTTTATGATAACTTTTGCTAAACAAATACCTAGGTATAAACCTAGATTAATAAAGCAAACAATCTAGAAAGTTTTTCCGTGCCTCCAAAACGAACCCCCCAATACCTAATATCGATTGGCACACGGTAAACTAACTAAACCCATATACAGGCTGTCTCAAAACTCAACGTCAAGCGGGCACGGGATGATAGGCTAGGTTAAAATAAATAAATAAATATCACACAAGCGTCACCTAGCCCCAACGTGGGCTAATTAAAGCTCTTATTAAGGGATACTAGACAACGGATAAACATACTTTCTTTTTATATATACATACATAATACACATAGAAAACACCCAGACCAATGCATAATGCATACAGACATGTTTACGCACACAAATGTTTGTAACGTGCGGGGATCTAACCCGCGACCTTTGGTGTAGTAGCCGACTTTTCAACCATAACACCAAATCGGTCTTCAACTGATAAGTGCTTTAGCAGTTAAACTGATTTTGGTAAAAAATTGAAAAAAAACTTATGGCACTTCGATAAGTAATGTTCCACTGTTTTCCTACTGTGAACATAAATTTCAAAATTTTGCAGCGTTGTATTTTTTTGTCATCTAAGAAAATGGTTTTCTTTCTTTCTTTTGCTATCAATTGTAGCCACAAATTAAAATATTTAAAATGGTTTGTCACACTACAGTTTTGGGACACCATGTATATAGCTTACCGAATTAGCCAGTTCTGCTTCAGGATCATCAGGACCTATGGAGTCTGTGGCTTAGTTCTGTCAGTGGATCGGCAACGATAGCGGTCATAAGGCAACCCACGCCGGGTCGGAAATGGGATGGGTGTAGTGATGTATAAGACTTGAGGCATCGGGCCCTGTTTTTGAAGCCTCGAGGCGGAATTGCAAGACTCAGTGAGCTCGGTAGGCTCTGAGTCCCGAGCCTCGAGCCTTCACAAGAGCTTAAATAACAAAAGAGCACAAACCTTCAAAAGATCTCGAGCTGTAAAAAGACCTTGACTCTTCTTAAAATAATTGTTAAAGGCAAAGGCCTTTAACAAATGTACTTGCTTGTACATCACTAGATGGGTGACCCCGAACGCAATTTTGTCTTGTATTTTTCGGCCATCTCCGTGCTTCGGAAGGCATGCCCGCTAAGCATTTGGTCCCGGCTGGCGTTGCCAAATGTCAGTCGTTAAGCCTAGTCGGAAGCCTGAGAGCGTCTCAATAATTTAGACTCAAATTTTCATCACTAACCTTACATCCCACTACACTGAGCCCGCGTGTTGGTGTATGGCTCGAGCCACCTCATAGTTGGCATGCGGCCTGTGCCCAGCAGCAGTACCTAACTATACTTATAAAAGCTGTTGTTGATTGTTTTATTAAAATTAAAGAAACGTAAAATAGGGACTTTAATGTATCACTAGGAATGTAGCTTAGCATTATCATTATTAAGTTTCGATCGCAGTAAAGTCGTGATCGATGTATTGTATCGATGCAGTATCGCGATTCCGCTTTTTTTTTTTTTTCATGATGATCTTGCTGGCTATATGGGCCTTGCATTGCAGTTATCTTGTTCTATCAATTTGAAGACAAGTACCTTGAAGATGGCAAGCGATTGTATGCGGTTACCGCAGTCCATGTACGGACGAAGTGTAGGATCTGGAGTATCACTCATGCGTTGCCGACTCTGTAAAAACCTTTTTAAAGTATGTCTTAGACCTTCTTTGAGTTTCTTTTTTCTATTTTTGGTTGACGACCGATTTGGTGTAATGGTTTGGAAGTGCTCTACTACACCTAACCAGTGGTCGCGGGTTCGATACCAGCACAGTGGAAATATTTGTGTGCATGAACATGTTTGTATGTACTGGTCTGGGTGTTGCCTATGTATATTAAATTTGTAGTTCCAAAAAAAATTGTGTTTCAGTTTGTTTATCCGTTGTCTGGTATCAGGTGGAGCTGTGTGGAACAATGTCTAGTGATCTTTATTATTTATTTATTTTTATATTTTGATGAACCTTTTTAAAAAAAAAAACGGAAAAATCTCCGCAACACAACCCGATATGCGCACGAGTAGGTAGGTACGTAAGTCTAGATGAGAACGAGAGCGTCGAGGTTCAGTGAGTGTAAATCCTCGGGATTGAAACCCGGGTGGTTCCGAGTTCAAGTCGGGCCGTTATACAATTTGTAACTCACTTTTCGGTGATAAAAAAACTTTCCAAAAACCCAAGCAACCAATTGGGTTTAAACTCCTTACCCCGCCTCCAATAATAAGTGGCGTCGCCATTTGGGAAAAAAACACTCACAATGTTATGTTTTGATACCTAATTAATCTAGAAGTAGCAACTTTAATGTTTGGAGTGAATTGAAAACATAAAAGTGTTTCCAAAGTTATAATTTACAGTCATCTGATCGATTGACGCTAAAAGAATGAACATCCTAATTAACAACTTTTGCAGAAGTTTGGTTTGTTCAAAACAAATGGCTGGGAGAAAAAAAGGTTTTGTTGAAAGGTAACCACAAGCCAGTTCAAAGGTCACTTTTCGAATGTGTAACCTTAGTATAACAAGTTACAAAATGATAAAGGTTGAAAACCAACTTTCCTGCGGCAGTAAAATTCATTTCGGTAAAAAAACAAAACCTCACCTGTCAACAAACTCCGAAAATCTTCAGCAAACTCGATAGGTAACGTATTTGCTCACGCACTCAGTTAAGCAGTTCAAATCCGTGCACTATTTAATATCTCCAATAACCGTATCGGCTTTAAAAACAAACTAGTAAAATGGGTGTTTTCCTCAATTAACTATTCATGAAGCAAACTATACCGGTATCGATTACAGTTTCACGTAAACTAAAGATACGTTTACCTATAATCGCGGGTGCATCTCCTTATCAACGTTTCACTGATAACGCAGCGCGCTGTAACTCTCGCAGCGAGAATGTTAAAATTGCGCCAAAAAATCCACAGCGGAAATACACGTCTTATTCGTGTTGTTATCGAGCGAATACTAACATGCGACCGTGATTTACACACGGCACATCATAACTCCGCACAATAGCTAATAGTAACGTCAAAACCGGTCTTATTGTCTTAGTATATGAACAGATGTTTGACACCTATTGCGTAATGCGGCCGGACCGCTGGCTTTCGCTCCGAAACTACCGGTAACTACCGGCAAGCGCCTACTTTGCTAGTTCGATCTATTTTTGTATGGCGGCATATTAATGTTCCGCAGACCATTATAGGCGAGGGGACTGCGTGTAAAAAAATATCTCAATACATACCAACTTAGAAAATATTTATTTAAATATTTAAAGACGCTTGACTAATTCGCGCAGTACACGTAGCACACGTAGTACCTACTCATACCTCACCTAGAGAAGATGCTGATTATGAACACATGTATGGAAATAATTTATATAAAAGCTTTTCCGAACAGTGAATTCATTTCTTAAAATAGAAACATTTTCTAAGGTAAGAAATATCTTCATATTACTTCATTACATTTATTGCATGTGTACTATACTCATTATAAAACGGATGCAGGTACAAATTATTACATGATTAATTACTTTACATATTTAATTTTGAAACAAGTATAGTAACTCAATAGATTCACATTAGCAGCTATTAATTACATTGTTTGTTAGTTTTGACGAAGTATCGGCTTCTAAACATACACCGTCATGGTGACGGCAACAATCAAGTGTGCCTCTGACTACCCCGTTTGGGATATTAGTTTAAGCGTATGTTATATCATGTTGTTTGATTATAGCTATAGTTTGACTATAACTGTTTATTTCTTTTGAGCCTTCGCTGTCCCGCTGCAGGCCAAAGGCCTCCCCTCCCACTTTCCACTCCTTGTGGTCCAAAGCTACTTTCGGCCAGTCACTGAGATGATGGTCGAACTCATTCCATTTCTTTCTGGGCCTGCCACGCTGACGCTTTCCGTTTCTGGGAACCAAATTGGTCGTACGCTTTGCCCAGAAGTCATTCGCCATGCGGCACATATTTTGCCAGCCCAGTTCCATTCGAGCTTGGCAGCCGTACGACACACATCGGCAACCTGAGACCTGGAGCGTATGACCGTATTCCTAACGCAAGCCAAAAGTTTTATTACCAAAATGCTGCGCTCCATTTTCCATATAATATTACTTACTATTGATGAATTTTACTTAATGTATCAAATATTATGTACCCTTGCCGGTTTTTTTGTACAATGTCTGTGGCCAAGCATGTGGACCGTCTAGCATCTGATGTTAAACTGCTAAAGCCGCACACTGACTTTGTAAGATCAAGAGAAACTTTTTTCGAATATACAATAAAGCGATAATATTGGCTAAATTAAAATTAACACATTTTCAAATAGATTTACAATTCAGCTCCGAGTGTAAGCAGAGTTACATTACTCATTGAATATACTGAGTATTCAGTATAAATACGGCGCTACAATGATGTTGATCCAGACGTGATTATTATTAAACTTATCACTAGGTGGCGAATTAACCGATGTCGCAAAATGTGTCACTTATTCATGTTTAATGTAAGTTTTCAAATTGTTGAAGTGTTTCTTATATACTTGTTTTACGTCAATTTCACGTACCTAAAGAAGACTGGAGAAGTTTCTTGAGTTTGAGCCCCAACTATATGGGCCTCCTTCATGAACGAAATTAACCAACATTGGTACAACTAAACACTGCTATCGAAATGATACTTAGACTTACCCTTCTTAAAGTTTGGAATAAAGAGATATAAAAATAATAAATTAAAGGGGATAGGTTATAATAACATCAGGTTATAAAGAGTTTTTCATTAATTTCTGTATCATGCATCAGAGCACTTTATGGCTTCAATCGTAAGTCTGAGAAACACGCGTAGTCCAAAGATCACTGTAAAAACACCATGAAATCGCACGCATGTCAGTCTGACTTTGACGTTTGACACAATGTGACATTTAAACGTTCCGTTACTGGCATTTATTTAATTTCTTTTGCTGTTTGACTTGCCATTGAACCGTTTTGTTAAAATCTAGTTACTTGGAACATCGTAGTCTAGTTAGAAATGCTTCAATAACAGTAAAATAAGAACAGCAAAACTAGTCAAAACAATACAACCTAGGTGAAGGTTCAGTTTAGACAAAAAATAAAATAACGCTGATGCATGAACCGGAACGTCCTTCTCTTATCCGGTTTTCTGTTTAGTTTCATCATTATTTACGACGTTTTGATAATGTACTGCCGTAAATTATTTAAAAATCAAATCCCTGTTCTACAAAATCCTATAAATTATGGATAGAAATCTACTAATACCATTTTATAAAGTTATTATCAGTCTCAACATGAACGTGGTTGGGTCGACATTCGCCATTCTTTTTGAAAAATGATTTACACATACCATTAAAGTTAACCTGATAAATAAAAATAATATTGCCTCTTAGTCGAACAAAACTCATGTCAACAGTTACCTAGAAATGTTAAATTTGAAACGTGTCGCGGTTGTGAGAGCACCATTAGCATTTTCGACATGATTAATAGCAGCATTCGTTGCATTGCGTATTTGAAGAAATGGCACTGAATGGAAAATACCTTGGTTTAAATTGAATTGACTTTGAATTCAGAAAAATCCTTAACAGTCATAAAGCTACTCTTAGCAAATAACACTTTCACTCTTATAATAAATAAAAATATGACAAAAATTAGGCGAATGAGAGTGTAGGTTTAATTTCACCAATATCAGTACTAGTGTTATTATTATTTATGAGGTGTTTGAGAACTAATGAAATTGTAGACAGAAGCGGCTTTTATAAAAGTATCAAGGCCTACATCTCGGCGTACTGGGTGTTAATAAGACAAAGCAGAGGCCTTACAAGGCCGCGAGCAAGGCTGTCAATACGATCGTGTGAAAAATAATACAGGTAAAAATATGTAGACTGATCGTGACAGTGCGGCGGACAATATACTCGTAGACACGCATATATTTGGAAAATGGAAGTACTTACACTTTTTATTGAATGCCTTTTAACGACTTCAAAACTATTTTTGTGCCAGCACTGTGCGCTGCCCAAAAAAACACTTCTGGTGTCTGCGTGGGGCGGAAGGCTTATGTGGAACTCGCCGTCTGGTGTCCCAAGCCTTTCCTTATACATAAACGGCCTATATACTTCCCACTGATGGGCACAGGCCTCACCTCAAGTATGAGGTGGAACGAGTCATACTCCAACACGTGGGCTCAGTGCGGATTGTTGGAGGGTGTAAGGTTAGTGAGCAACCTTAATGTCAGATGTTATCAAGCCGCCCTAAGGCCTCCGACTAAGCTTAACGACTGACATCTAACGACGTCAGCCGGGACCAACTGCTTGCAACTGCAGCCTTCCGAAGCACGGAGATTCCCGAAATACACATCACTAAATTTCGGTCGGCGTGGTCACCCATCGCATTTCCGACCCGGCGTGTGTTGCTTTACAACAGCGATCGTCGCTGATTACTGTCACAACTGCGCCACGGGCACCTGCACCCTCCCTCTCCTCACCCTCCCACTCTTCCTTACTTTATAAGTTCACCCTTATTTGTCACAAGAGAGTAGCACTAGGGGAAATTCTCCGATCCATCAGGCGGGGGGGGGCCTTCTGCGGCGAGTGTTGTAGCGACTTGGTCTAACAATCTTGGTCTTTTCCTCGCCTTCTTGTCAAATCCCATATCATATGACTCATCATGCATGTGTAGTAAGCTAATGAACTATTGTGCTATGCTAAGGTTACCTAATGACCAATTGAACAGTCAATGCACTTGATAAGTTCATTAGTACTCGTGATAAGTCAGTGCAAAGTTTCCGCCAAGATAGCAATTATTAATTCATGAACTATATTATAACACATACATACTTACATACGTAGGTACGTGTTATTACATATTATGCAATGATAAATTCACAATAGCTTTTCTGTTGATCCTCAACTCGGTAACTCGTTACTCCTTCTTTGCCAAGTTTGAAATATCTTACAAAATAATTGTACCTATAACAAAAATTGCTGTTATAAATAACCTTGGTGTCTTCAAGGCAAGAGTGAATAGGCATTTTCTGGGTAAGCTGGTTCCACCTTCGGCCTCGTCATCGCTTACCATCAGGTGTGTCTGAGGCCAAACGCAAACCCATTTTGAATAAATAAAAAAAACATAATTATTCGATGGCACTAGATGTCCACTGCCGACTACTTCAAAGTTTTTTTCTTCAGGTGTTTTTTCTTCTTCTTCAGAATAATTAGTTAATTAGTAGTGTGGTACTGTAGTAGTGGCCTGCTTCCATCGAAAACGTTTAATGAGGACAATTTGCACCTAGAACTAACTCAGTGCACCAGCAATATTTTATTCGAATTATCAGTTTTAGGTATAACAATTACTAAAAACTATCTCAATGGACCACTGTTAATTTACAGAAAATTCTTTGAATGTATTAAAATTATCATTCCAACTTCAATAAATCATGCCTTCGTTCATAAACCTTGAATTTTCTTTATATTTTTTCGTTTTAACCATAAAACCTTAACGAATGCCTAACTCTAAGCCTAAAACGGTCTTATCGCTTCACCATGATTTTCAAACTGTGTTTAATTACTATAAACGTCAATTGCATTTATGTGCAGTATTTAAAGTGCATTTTAATCATTATTATTAGCAGTCACCAATGCGGTTCGTCACGCGATTTGACCCGGTCGACTGACCGGGTCGACGTAAATGGACTGATGGCTATCTGTCGACCTTGCCTGACCCGGGTAACCAAACTGTGGCAATCTGCTGCACCAGGCCTTAAACTACGCTGGTTTAAATCTTTAAGTTTATTTTTTATTGAAAGGAAAGTAATCTTTAAACATAAAAGTCACACCTGCCTGACTCACTTAAGTATGAACGTGAGCTAAAACACCTAGAAACTTGAGAGGTAGAGGGTTTTTTTTCATAATTTATGAAAATCCCTCTACCTCTCAAGTTTCTATCATTATTATTTCTTTATTTATAATTTAAAGTCATATAGTCGACCGCCATATCTGCGGACCATACAAAAAAAAACTACTATCTCAAACTACCAATGTATAGGTACGGCACTCTCGCCAATTGAATTATGATATTCCTAGTTTTTTAAATAAACTGCCTGCGAGCATCCTAAGTTCATATGAAGATAATAAAAATAAACTTAAAAAAAATATATTGACTGATTTTTTGTGGCCAGATGAACCATGATTGGTTTGAGAGCCACAGCTTCATAACTAATTTTGTACTAGGTATTCGTAACTGTTTTGAACAACAATAGAAAAAAAAGCATTTTTGGTCGGCGAAGATAAGTTGCTATCAAGTCTCTCATGTGACAGGTGAACTAACACATTGAAGATTTGTCACAATTTAGAAGAATATTAATTTGAAATAAAATTCATGAATATAAAACAGAAAAGCGGAGCAATCGAGTGCAGGAAATGTAGCTTGATTCCATTGTGTGTTTAAAGGAATGTTGTCTTGTAGTAGAAATGCTTGTTTACATTGTCGTCTACTCTTTAAAAAATAGACTTTAATGTTGTTTGATATTTAATCATCTTAAATCCACTCCAATCTAATCATTTTTCTCATTGGCACCGTGATAATGGCGCTTCCATGAGTTAAATTTATCGCAACTATTTTTAACCGCAAATGCATCGTTTTGACGACAAATAAAACAAAATCTCGTTGGAATGGACATTTATAAGGTTTTTGCTTTACTTAAAAGCCAATAAGTGTCTTTTTAGACAAGGCAAGCGATTCTCACCATGTTCTCTTTGCTGTATTTTAATTAAAATAATTGTTATCTGGCGTTGCTACAGCTTTAAGGACACTAACCTTTGTCTGTATGTCGATAATCAATCAATTGTATCTTTTTACCGCTCGCATTCTTCCCTCAACAACTTAAACTTATGAACAAAAAGTAAATGGTACAAAAACTAAATTGCCTACATTTACAAAGACCGGGAATAGTTCGGCGAGGCTCAATAGTTAATAGGTGTTTAATTAGGTCACTCTATCCAATAGGGTTGTTTTTGTTGTTCCGTAATTGGAGTTAATGATTCGACATTATCGGGCAATCAGGGTTTGAAATTGAAAGTGTGTGAATTGAGTCCGCTCGTTTTTTGTTCGACTAAAATGGGATCGAGCTATGCTAACAGCGGTGGGATAGCCTCACTCTTTCGACGAACTTGGACTCAAGTTCCAGTAATTATAAGACACTGGTAAATTATATTAATTAAGTGTATTTAAGGCTTTTTATTTAATTTTATTTGGAACTGCTCTGATCAGTCTAAATGTGTATGTAAACTGAATGTCTTAAGGCCACAGGTTCTATGCAATTTTATAGATATACAACAAATTTCGCCATTGGTTTTTAAACCGTAAAGCAAGATGGGTTAAAATAATGACAGTGCATCATGTTCTGATTAATTATTCACAAAGCAACACTCTGCCCGTTTTATGTGTAGTGAGCTTTCTGGGGTCAGTGATGAAAGTGATGACTTACACATCTGAGATGTGGTAATTCAATAAATAGGTATCTACTTTAGCACTCTCTGACAGATTCAATAACACGACATCACCCCAAATCCATTGATACCAGTCGTGGGCATGAACAGATGTTGCACATTAGAATTCAAGTTCTGGATAACTTTTACTCAACTATGAACCATACAATACGGACCTCATTTAATTTTGAACGCCCAAATTTCTACGCTCGGCATTTAATTTTGGATGATTGACATGATGATGATTTGGTCGGTAAAGCGTGAGTACTTCCCATCAGGCAACCCGAATTCTGTAATAAAAGCGATCCTTTAAGGTAGAATTCCAAGACGGACCGCTGACCGCAAACTGCAAGCGACACTTCTGGTTTCTATGAATCTCTATGAAAGCGATTCCAAGCGTGGCCGCACTGCAGCTCCGTTGGGGACAAAAGTGTTTCGCTTGCAGTTTGCGGCTGCAGTTTGCGGTATGCGGTCCGTCTTGGAATTGTACCTTAACACAATAATTATCATGACGACATGCAAAAATTCAAGTTTGTTTATCTATCTCTGACACCTATTATAGTACATACAAGCTGTGCTTAGTTAATTCTAACATTTCATCAAGTTTCTACGGATAGTATTCACGTCCTGTTTATCTTTTAATCGATAGAATGATTAGCTGGAGTACAGAAAACCGCAAGATAAGAGTACACTGCGACTGTTCGTATCACCCTATGTCCAGGCACTAAATGTAATTTTCTCACAACGATGTTACGCTTGATGTGGCCTACACTGTACCTGTCAATTGTATTGACAATGGCATTCAAATGTGCTATGAATTTAAATATGGCAATTATGTGCACGGTGCAATGATTGTTCAATAGATACTATTCATAATTAGCTTACTTACTATACAGTCGGTCAAAGCTCAGGCGTCGCTTTGACAATTTGGTAACACCTTATTCTAAGGGAATAAAAGTCATTTCCCCAAGTAGGTAACTGCTATTTGAACTTGATGCCTAGTAAGTTTGACCTTATACTCGTAGTTCAAAAGGTACAACGTGCAGCAACGAGGTTTCTGGTGAAAAAATATGCATTTCTTAGGAATCACTTAGTGGTTTTTACCATCTGATTTACAAAGAACATGATACGTAAAGATAGGAAAACCAGAAAAAGGCATTGGGTCTTGGCATCAGGCGGGACTCGAACCCGCATCTTACGCAAGCCGGGCGACTGCACTACCAATTACGCTACCGAGACCATTAACAGGCCGGAGGAATTTCTCTGGTATATTATACCTGACAGCCAGGTTGGTTTCACCAATGTTTAGGCATATACCTTAAACACTCGAAAGAAACATTATTGCAAATATTTGACTTTCGATTAAGATGAAACTACGTTTTTGATAGGTTATTTAATTTTTAGCATTAGGGATAATGCATTATCATCTTACTCAAGATAGGAAAACCAGAAAAAGGCATTGGGTCTTGGCATCAGGCACTACCAATTATACCAATTACACTTCGCTTTGTCCTCGAAATTAAGAATAACAAAAATGTAGTAAAGCGTGTCGCGCTGGCCATCTACCACTAAAGTTGAAACCATAATCAAGAGAAAAAAAAAAATGGTTTCAACGTCATATTCAGCTGTCACAGATTGTCAAATGTCATTAGCGTTTTAGTGCTCGCGCCATTCTGCACGATATTTTTTTTTCGTTCCCAAGTTTTAAACAATTTCAGGATCTTCAGGGATATTAAGCATCAAAAACACAAGGTCCAGGATTTGGGAATGCATAAGGAACGAAAGATTAGAAAAATTAAAGAAAGTTTCAAGTGGAAACTACAAGAACGATCGAGTTTCTGGCGGATACCTGCCTACGTGAAAAACTGCATTTGCATTGAAAGTTTCTCAATATGTGTCTTCTCAATTTCCGAAGACGAATGAAGAATGAGTATAGTTCGAGTGGTTATCACCTTTCTTATCATGAGTTAAAAACTATCAAGTTCTGGTAAGTACCTACTTGAAAAACCATGCATCTGCTCTGAAAGTTTCTAAAAGTCTAGTGTTCCCCTCAATTTTGTGTTTCCGACGACAAATAAAGATTAAATATAGCTTATGGGGCTATGACCTTTCTAATTCATCAGTTAAAAACGACCAAGTACTGATAAGTACATACTTGAAAAACAATGCATTTGCATTGAAGTTTTCTAAAAGTCTAGTGTTCTCCTCAATTGTGTGTTTCCAGAGTAGAATAAGGAATGTGTATAGCTCATAAGGTAATAACTTACCTTTTCTCATTCATTTATTTATTCATTTAAGAACAGTTAAAGACAATCAGGTTGACTGGTAGAGAATGCAATGCATTTGAATTGATAGTCCCCAAGTTTGGTGTATGCCCCAATAGGTTTTTTTCCAAGGAGGAATAAAGAATGTGTATAGCTCTGAGCGGCTATAACCTTTCTAATTACAAACCTATTACCCTATAATTTTGCTCATGCTTGTGTACAATTTGAAGTGATTGTTACCTACCAAAAGCAGTTATACATGTATTATGAGTATGTGCTTATGCATAATTTTGCTCATGCTTGTGTACAATTCAAAGTGATTGTTACCTACCAAAAGCAGTTAAACATGTATTATGAGTATGTGCTTGTGCACAATTTTGTTCATGCTTGTGTACAATTCAAAGTGATTGTTACCTACCAAAAGCAGTTAAACATGTATTATGAGTATGTGCTTGTGCACAATTTTGCTCATGCTTGTGTACAATTCAAAGTGATTGTTACCTACCAAAAGCAGTTAAACATGTATTATGAGTATGTGCTTGTGCACAATTTTGTTCATGCTTGTGTACAATTCAAAGTGATTGTTACCTACCAAAAGCAGTTAAACATGTATTATGAGTATGTGCTTGTGCACAATTTTGCTCATGCTTGTGTACAATTTGAAGTGATTGTTACCTACCAAAAGCAGTTATACATGTATTATGAGTATGTGCTTATGCAAAAGTCTTCATTTAATTATTTTTTTAAATAAAGTTAATACTCTGAGTTTGTGAATGGATTACAGAGATTATTCCAAACTTCCTAACATGATAATGTATTTATATACATTACATTAAGGTATAACCTTAATGAGTGCTCAGTTAATTAAAAGTTTCATATATTAGTGATTTTCAGAAAGAAAACTTAGTGATTATCCGTCAGATAATAACAATTGTGTTACTACCCTATCTGGTCCCGGTGTGGGAAACACCCTGTCTCCGTCGAGGACAGAACAGGATTTCATCCTATTCATGACACCACATAGAATTGAAGAGCCAATAATAATACAGTCAGAACCCACTTATGTCTCATCTTACCCGGAGGAGCAGGATTTGCCTTAAGATTTGCCCAAACATATTAAGGTAAAAAAGATCTAAACCATTTCCTTACACTGGGAATATACAAGGCGGAGGTCATAGACAGACACTGCATACCAGAAGATGCCAAAGAATTGGTGCCCTGTCTCCATTATGCTGAAATGGCTCTTTCTAATGTAATACTTTATAAAAATCAGGAATAGACACTGGAAAGCTCATTTATGACTGTTTTTTGTACAAACAGAAACAATGCTAAGGAGAAAATATGTGTGCTCTTTCATTAAAAAGATATCAAGGATCAATAATACACAACAAAAATACATGAAAATATAATTGGTGACACTTAGGCAGATACTTCAGGCGGCTGAGGCCATTAACAGGTCTGTGGCTGATATTAAAAACAACACAAAATATCAAGATGAGATAAAATAGCATGAGATAAACTTTATTGCACTAAGAAAACAATCACATTGCAAAGCTTACAAAGATTTAGTTCTACAATGTAGGCGGCCTTATCGCTAAAAGCGATATCTTCCAGACAACCTTTCAAGCATTTTTTTAATAAACTGAATGCTTCCACTTTCACCACCAGGCAGGTGGTGAAAGTGGCTTATAATTATTCCCGTACGGGAATAATTTTAAGGCGTCTGCCTGCCAAGGCGACACCTTTGACATTGCCGACGAGCTCTTGGTATCACCAGCGCCGTCATGCACCGCCTGCAGCGCCGCCGCAGCGCTCTCAGATTTGCAACACCGCAAATAATAATACTGGTGAGTCATTCAGACAGTCTCTCATTGATCATTGGTGGAGCCAGTTGTTCTGTCATGGATTGAGGTTTATAAATAACCTGTTTACCAAACCAATGTACCACCTTCAGCAGAATTAAGTTCCGCAGAATTATTTAAACATGAGAAGTCTGATGATGATTCATTGAAATAATCAGTTTGTATCTAAGTAGTACTTACCCAGGTGTAAAAGTAGATTTACTTAAATTGAACTTAGATAAAAAGTTTATAAAAACCAACCACTTTAAATTGATGATTTAAGAACCACTTAACAATTTGTTTCAACGGATTGTTATATTACCATAGCATCCATTGAATTAAAAGACCATTTTTATTCCTTGTTTATCTAACTCAAAATATGAATCTTTTTTTTTTTTTGAGTTCACTGTGGGCCTTTTGGTTTGAGCACTGCTCCTTTGGTTTTTTACCAAACTAATCAAACCAGCAAAAAATCCATGGTCTATGTATCTACTATTAGCTTGAATGATATTATGTTGCATTGGGACCTCATATAATCAGTGTATCAGGTTAAGAGTTAGTCATATATGACAATAAAACCCATTTAGGATTCTTAATTGTCACCAAACATTGTCATGTTGAACTCATCGACCAGAAAAGATATAACATTTTAAATGAAATCACAAAAATTACAGGACTGCAGCAATGCAAAATCAAAAACCAACTACCTAGTGGGTCTTTTACCTTGCATGCCCGCCCAGCCATTCAATTTGGCTGGTTCTCTATTGAAGTATTTGAGATGTGTAAATATCTTGTATTTCAACATACAAATGATTATGATGAAGATATGAATTTACCTGACCACCTTCAAGGAGACTTTAGTTAAGTGGAAAAATTCAGTAAAACATTTTTTGTAAGTAAAAAGGGGGGGGGGGGGCTGCATACAAGGATAGACGGCAAGTGGGCAGTGGAGTTTTTTCCAAAAAAGATTTTTACATCAACTAACTAGAAATGCTTGGTGCATGTAATGCCAAAAATAGCTGTAAGTAATTTAAAATTATCATGAAAATTGACAATACAACGGAGATTATATATAAAAAAAGGTGAGGTGGCGTCAGGTTCCCTCACAACTTTCTAAATAACTAGAAAATTCTGGCAGTGGCGCAAACGTCGAATACTACACGTTTGCCTCCTGACATTGAATAGAAATTATGTGAAACTGCCTCTGATAAATTTGTCTCCCGACGTAATCTTAGCTTCATCATCAAGCAACATTGCGATACTACGTTTAAAAAATGGTTTAACTTATCATAAGACAGTCAAATCATATTAACTTCTTGGAAGCTGAATTGATATTTATTAAATATTCTATTGAATTATGGAGCGAATTATGGTACCATTGTTATCATTGTTAGTAAGTTCAAAAATAGACTTAAGTTCGAGTACAAAAATAACTTATCAGGCGGGTTTTATAAAACCCTTCCTATGCTAAAGTATAATTAGACATGTGATCCAGCTTTACTTTTAGAACTCGCAGTAACTCTGTATCATAAAAGTGATTTAACTTTTTTTAAATTTTAATGGAGTTAATGTAGTTATTTCAAAATATATTCATCAAAATACTAGATTAACTTGACATCTAGGTTTACTTGAACCCTGTTTTTTTAAATTTGACTTCCTTAACTAGTCGACCTCCGTCCTGCTGAGGCTTTTAAATTTTATTTGGATAAATCATGGACGATTATATAAACAACGAAAATATTGTTTTCGTCAGTTTTCAATAACTGTACAATCTCATAGGGTCTCAAACTATTAGTCGGTGGATTATAGGAATCCTAACAGGATCCTAACCGAAAGTGAGATACATACATCTTTATTCATTGTTCATTCGACCAGACATGCAAGTACCTCTGCTGTACTCCGGTGTTAATTAACTTTATAGAGTCACAACTGGTTGGAGTGAAGCTTCCTCTGTTTGCTAAATTCTATCAAAGAACAGTTTAGGAAGCTCCTAGGGATGTTATGCACATTCTTTAATGAATAAATGAGTCAACAACAACTACGGTATTACTGAAACTCATAACATAGTTGCAATATTATGTTGTAATATTTACAATAATGTTACAGTTATTTATTTGTATTAATATTTTTCTCAGAATGCTTACTTAACTACTGTAAGCAACCTACTGTTTTTTTTAGGTTTTGTTTTTTTGTTTCATATGATACCTATGCTTCTTTACATCCCTTCATTATGCACATAATACTGTACTGCTTTCAAAGTCTACATTTTTGTTATTCTTAATTTCGAGGACAAAGCGAAGTGTAATTGATAATTAAACGAACTTACCTTAAGTGAAGTTCTATTATAATTACACGAAGGCTTTGTCCGAAGAAATTAAGACCCTCCCTACCCTAGGACCCCTACAGTATTATGTGCAGTTATCTAGCCTCTCGGAGGCTCCCTAATTTATGTTCCAGGTGAAGAAGCTCTCAACTAAATGACATTTGACAATCTGTGACAGCTGAATATGACGTTGAAACCATTTTTTTTTTTCTCTTGATTATGGTTTCAACTTTAGTGGTAGATGGCCAGCGCGACACGCTTTACTACATTTTTGTTATTCTTAATTTCTTCGGACAAAGCCTTCGTGTAATTATAATAGAACTTCACTTAAGGTAAGTTCGTTTAATTATCAATTATTACCAATTATTGGTAGTGCAGTCGCCCGGCTTGCGAAAGATGCGGGTTCGAGTCCCGCCTGATGCCAAGACCCAATGCCTTTTTCTGGGTTTCCTGTCTTTAGTAAGAGAATAATGCATTATCCCTAATGCTAAAAATCGAATAACCTAACATGATACGTCTTTGACATCGTAGATTTTATCATATTAGATTAGATTTACTTACTCACTTGACAGTTTCAAAAAAGAGGGGCTGTATTTGTTATATTTCGAACCAACATCATTACGTACTCTTGCAGAACAAACTTCGTAGAACGATTAGATGACCGAATTTAGCATGGATTTCACAAGAGGGTTAGTCAAAGCGATCAGGTCATCCAAATGATCGTTTGCCACCAACGTGTACTAAAGCTTCCGAAGTCGTGAACAGCCAACAACGCTAAAAAAGCTTTTCAGAAATGTGCCTCCACTTTCGATTCTGGCGGCGGGCTGTCTGTTACCGCCTTAGTGAAAGTGAGTGGGGTCACGTAGTGTGATTAACTATCAAATAGGCCGATTGATTAAATATTTAACCACTTCCATTGAAGCTTTAAAGTTCTTTTTAACTTTGAACACCTGTTAGTGTTTTTTGCGTTAGTAGGCTTTATGAGTCATTTATTGAACAAAAAATGAGAATCATCGTGGTTTGTCAGTAACACAAAAAAAACTTAGGAAGTACGAGTACAATCACGTGGACAAATAGTGAATCATAGTCATCTTCAACATAGCGTCGATAGACTGACATGAAGCTTACCGCATAGATTTTCAGACCTGCCGGTTGTTGGCTGCGTGCATACCTACACCGAAATCCTGCGATCTCATCTGGTTAAACATCGAGCCTTCATTTGTCTCAAAATGGTTATTGAATCAATAAATATCACTGTTAGCGTTCCGGATTTTCGCACTATATGCCCCGCCGACTGCCACTTCAACTTGCATCGGGCCATGTCGGCAACCTTAGTTCTCCTCATTGCTGATTAGATCACGTACTTATGAAATGCCAAGCATAGCGCGCTCTTCATTGCTCGTTGGCTGACGTTGTGGTTATTATGAAGCCCATGCAGACATACTGTTGAACAACAATGTGGAACGTGAGCTTTATAGTAGGGACTATTATTGTGTGGATTTATGTTGATGTCGAGTCCTTGCCGTCCTAGGAGCTAGTTTCGGCTAAATAACGTCTCCCTGTCTCACGCTTTTTTGCAGTTGAATCACCTCCGTTACACCAACACTGTCACCGCCCAAGTCCAGACCGAATCGGAGGCTTTCTCATACACACTGCGCAACTAGCAGATTATAGTCCTCAGTCATCGGTAAAATTTCAACTAACAACTGCTCCGCGATAAGTTTTAGTTGCCTCACATTCAAACCTCCTGGTTTTCATTTGCCTTAGCAATATTATCATCATGTGAAATGGATCTCACTCATTTGTCCACAAGTTGCTACATAAAACAGCAATCGTCATAACGAGACCCAACATTCCACTCCTGCGTGACCCGTCCAATTATCCGCCTTATAATAAGCCTACGTTATTTTCAAAATGACATTCCGACCGATACGTGTCATTAATATCATTTGTGGATGGTATTACACAGCAATTTGCCTCAGGAGCTAGACTAATGACGAAAGGAGATGACATACCGGGATTGAACTCAATGATTAACATTAGATGTACGCTTAAGAAAGGACACAGGGCTATGCGTGAAGAGTTAAGAGAGGGCAAGTGGGTAGCTTTACACCTTGTGCTTAGAGACTACTATCAAAGGCCTACAAAAGAGCCTTCAAAAAAAGCGATGTGGCCGTGAAGTGTGCAACTTGTGATACGATCACGAGGAAGAGACAACGCATGTCTTTGGACATTGTGGTCTTGTGGTTATCTTTTACTGCGGTGCATGGCTGATCTATTGGAGCATATCTTCTGCTTATGGAGGCTTCCTGCAGGCAAATTTAGTTTAGGACGTTTTCGTTGCATTTCGCTTGCTATGGGAATGGGACATTCTGTTATTAAACTTATAGATAGATAGAGGTATGCTGCAGCTCAGGAAGACTTGTGGCCGTGTGTTCAACGACTCGCATATAACCTAAACACAAACCGATAAAAAGTGGATAAAATTGTAAGTTCGTTGTTGCATATATGGCACATATTTATGTCATAAGGATACACAGTTTTTGAAGCTTATCCTACTGCTAACAAAAACTCGCCGCGCATGAGCCTTATCTTTATGGATCCGATAAAGGCTGGTAAGGTACCAAGGATCTTTTAATTACGCAATATTTCACGGGCCTAAGCAGCGCGGGCATAGCTAGCATGAATTCAAAAGTTAGCAAACGCTAGGATTTGAATATACTCGTAACTGCATTATTACGATTGCAAACCTACAAACGCTCAACATTACCTAACAAAAACGTTGACCTTGGAAAACTTATTAACTTTTTTATACATCAATTCTGCTCGTTACATCTTATTCTGAATCATCAGATGAGAAAATAGCGACCATCAGTTCACAAAAAGAGACTTGGCAACGAATCAAAAATGTTGATTGAATTTCCGGTAATCCTTCTGGTAATGATTTATTAATATCTCTTTAATTTCTCAGTTACGGTAATGGTCGCATTAATAGTAGTTAAACAAATAAACACTACTACTAAGTATTCAGTTTTGCTCAGTTCAGGATTAAATGGTGCTGTTTGGATTAAAGTCCGATTACTTAATTTCTTTATTCTGAAACTTTTGCAGATATTAAACTCAAAAATCATGTTTTTTGATACAGTGTTATTTAAAACCGTAAAAAAACACCTTACTGCGAAAGGAGGCGCGGCACAAATTGCAAGCCCTATGTACGACCAGTAAATGGTTGAGTTGCAGTAATAACAAATAATAAATACAACTGCCATGACAGAAAATTGCAGTGACAGTGTAATTTGACGCAGCAAGAGCCGCGGGCGCAGGTTGCACTCACGCGCATTGGTCGAGATTGGGGGCGGCGCAGACGACTATGGCGGCATGGAGCAATTATGCAAACTCCCCACGATTGCGAACTCGAATACTCCTGTCAGAGAATTTACAATGTCTTTTTAATACCTGCAGAGTAATTTTTGACTTACCACCAAATTCAGAAACGTCAATCAACGCTAAGCACGCGCTCACGCTCATGCTGTCCCGTAAAATGTCAATAGAACTGAAAGGGGCAGCTTCTGAAGGATGCTCAACGTTGATTTACCTTTGTGAATTCGGAGGTTACCTAGACACTAAAAAATGGGCCTCATATGAGAGCTCGCAAGTATTTTGTTATCTCGGCATTTCGCTACGAGATCGAATGAGGAAATCCGTAGAAGAACTAAGGTCACCCACGTAGCCCAGTAGGTCAGCCGGTTGAAATGGCAGTGGGCGAGGCACATAGCTCGAAGAACTGACAGCCGTTGGGGCCGAAAAGTCCAGGCGCAAAGTGGAAAGTGGCAAAAATCGCCGGGCAGGCATCCACCGTGATGGCGAAAGTACCTTTGTACTTCAGGTGCTTTTTTGGCCTCTCCGCTTTGTTGGGGGTCGGTTGGAGCCCGTTAGGGGCCATTACTGGCGGCGGAGCAGTGCGATAAAACCTGTAGTGAATCCAGCTTCGCCGCCAAAGTGCCCACTTTGGCGGCGAAGCTTGATCCGCTGGTTGAGTGCCGTGGTGTTTTAGTCGGTAGGAATCCGACATAACCTCGTCGTCGTCCTGAGTGGCGAGATATCCATGAGGAAACTCTTTTTTCCCCACGGAAAAAAAGAGTTTCAGTGGGTGCAGCCATGCAATTCTCTTTAACATAAAAACTCATCTCAATCACCCTCCCCAGAAGAAAACGGCAACTTTTATCATGAATTCGTTCCACCTGGAATTAGCTTTCTTCTGGGAATATTATTGGCTTAGTTCTTTGCACTCAAACGATCACACCCAACTAGCACAAATCGGTTGCATATAGGCTTTGGAGCGTATATAATTGTAACTCATAGTTGCTAAAGGCAAGGTGTATATCCTGCTCTAGACCTCTAAATCAACCGATAAGGCACTAAGTGGGCACATCGCATAACTGGTCTGGAGCGTATCTAACTATGCCTAAAGGTGCAAATAGCAGCTCTCTTTGCCCGTATTTGGCACTTTAAAAAATGAACGGTTTAGTTCGTTCATTTCAAATGTCATTCCTTTACGCTCGACTCGGAGCAAAGATATGGCCGTGAATCATGTGACAGTTAAGTGACATCTGAGGAACAATAAGATGTAAGTGCTAATAATTTTTCATTAATACGTTTTTACATTATCTGCGCTGATAAATTAAGTGGGGACATAGTTTTACTGACAAAGGTGTATGTGTTTTTTAAGTGAATTTTCACGCGCCATCAGTTCAATGAGAATTTTGACCCAAAATAGTCTAAATAACAAAACATTAAAGATAGGTTTGACCTAATTTGATAAGAAGAAAAGTGGTATTACAAGTATTTCTTATACTCTAACATAACAAAGTTTTAAAATTTGTTTATCAGCTAACAAATCAAACGTAGTTGGTAAAAAAATAATTATGTTAATAAACATTCGTTTTTGTCAAACCTTCCCGTTAAAAGATGGCGAGACGAAATGCAGCAGAACGCTGCTTTCGCCACCCTTAAGCGTCTTTAAAGTCCTTTTAGTTATAAACTTAGCTACAATTATCTCCAATGTGCTAGTTGGGCATTTGCGTAGTTATTGAGTTCTACAAAACGCCAAAATGGAATCTCACTTCCAATTTGCTCGTATGACGTTCGAAGTGTGTATTGAGAATGCCACCCCTAGAATGAGGAAATCCGTAGAAGAGCTACAGTCGTCCACATAGCCCAGCAGGTCAGCAGGTTGAAGTGGCAGGAGCGGGGCACATAGCTCGAAGAACTCATAACAGTTGCGGGCGAAAAGTTCATTTAATGGAGACCACCCGGACCCGCTAGGTGGGCAGATCTAAAATATTGCAGTTTCATTTGTCTGAATTCTAAAGTCTAAATTCTGGAATCTACGGGAGGCTTACGTCCAGCAGTAAAGTAAGGCATGCGGCTAAATGATGATGATGTTCATAAAGGTAGTTATCAGGGCCGGCGCCCACTATCGGCATCGGCACGCTTCAGGATTTTAAGGTGGCAAATAGCAATATACTTTAACATTATAGCAATAAAGTAGAAATTTCCGTGATGTGTTCTCGTAAAAACAAAATGCATTTGTTCTGTTTCTGTTTCGGCATTTTCTACTTTATTGCCATTAGGTTAGAGTATATTACTATTTGCCACCTTAAAAGCCTGAAGCGTGCCGATGCCGATAGTGGGCGCCGGCCCTTAGCTGCCTACAGTATGAAGTTGTCAATGTGATTTTTCAACTCTTATAATCATTCTTAACTTAATACATTATGAAAACAGCTAGTTCCTGTATTGACTGCTGTAAATCTTTCATTTGTGCAACTTTAAATGAATGGTCTTTTACAAAGCTTCGTTTGCCCTAGGGCTCACTTTGTATCGCCTCATAATCTTTAGTACCTACAAGTCCATAATGTGAAGTTTAGGGTTACCCCACCTAACACTAAATATAAGTACCTTGTATTCATAAAAAAAAAACGTTTTCGCGACTGGCTTAGAAATTATTTTGTGATATTTTCATTACGGGGTTGGAGGTTTGCAGATTAAGCGTTTTGTGCCGCAGAAGTACAGGATATCGCATGTTCATACTCGCTGCACAGGCCAGGCAGTTCCGTGGGCAGGCCCTCCACAAGGTTTAGCGACGAACTGGTCAAGGTCTCGGGTAGCCGCTGGATCCGGACAGTATACGACCGATCGTTGTGGAGATCCTTGAGGAAGGCCTATGCCCAGCGTGGCGTCGTTCGGCTGACATGATGATGATGATGACTCCACCCCGTTGGTTGTTTATTTCCATTAAAACTGAAAAATGAATGGATAGCTAAACTGTTTTTGTTATTCAGTCTTAGATATGAGGAACTTTTTGTGTGTAGCAGCCCAGTTCCTAGGCCTCATTTTCCGTCTCATCAAAACTCATCAAAATAAAAACTTGCAACAGAACTTCCAAAGTGCACATTTATTTATAACAGTTACTATGGCAACGGTGTAACTTTAGATTTTAGACGGAGTCTACGCACGTCATCTAGCGTGAAGTAGCAGAACTAGTACTACATTTATTAATTCCTTAACAAGTTTAGCTTTTAAATAAAACATTTAAAATTAATACAAAGAAATGGAAAAGATAATAAATCCTACATCGCAACTTGGCACCTCATTCATTGTAAAAGAAAATTATTGTACCTATTTTGAATATTTGTCCCCAGTTAAGTGCCATCTGTCGTTGAAATGATGTACTAGTACAAATGCCTAAAAGCACAAGGAACAGCGACATGAATATTTAAAACATCTAACGTAAGATGGCGCTAGTAGCATTTTTTTTTGATGAATTGCTGTTTTTATCCTAATGGGTGAATGCTGGTTAGGTTTTTCCAGAGTAGGTAGGTATTATGTTTATGTGTTTGACACGTTCTGACGTTTTTATAATGTTAACCAATAGTCTTTTCTAAACAATGTTGTTAATTGCTTTTAATAATTTAACATTATTTTGTGCACTAACCATTTTCTTGAAATTGTATAACTGTATGTGTACTTAATAAAATTGTAATTTACTAACGGATTATTGTACAGAACATATTGAAAAGAGTAACTGCTGAGTTTCTTGCCGGTTCTTCTCAGTACAGAAACAACTTTCCGACACCGGTGGTTGAGTCACATTATGTTTGTATACTGTGTATTTCGATACCTCCTACGTAAGTTGTTGTATCCCACAAAAATGCGATTTTGCGTTTTTACTAAAAATGAGCTTTATTATTAGTAATCTATGCATAAAAAAATTAAAACTTACGAAAACACAATTATTTCATGCAATTTCAAGACGTAAAGAGTTGTAACTTTTGAACGGGAACGGACTATAACACTGTATAGTCCTTGACAACCGTTTACGCGGTGCGCGGGGCGGGGCAGATCGCGCGCTCGCGTGTTGTATGGGTTAGATAAAACAGACTACGCCGGAGAGAGAGCTGAAACGGTCCGTGTGTCAAGCGCTTCAACTTTTCCGCACATGTTACGTTATTAGGACTTGATAATTGATTAGAATACGTTATAACTATAACACGTACAGGTTTTATGACAAGGGGGTGCATACTGTGTGATTTAGTAAATCATACGAGTACACAATCTCAGACACCTGTCCGAAATATCGATGTGACAATTATTGAATCTGAACAAAACATTATTTACGAATCCAGTCTCAGAAATAACAGAGGTATGTTTAATTTTTCTTATTTTTTACAGGCAATAATTAGGATCATGTATTTTTTTAAAGGTACCAACCAAAAATGTTGTATAGATTACATACAACAGTATACGTTGTCAAGTAAACATTCAACAATGTTGTATGTTTTACATACAACATTTTACGCTGTTGAGCGAGTATAAGAAAATGTTGTATGTGATACATACAACATTTTACATCGTAAAGCGTCCATAAAAAAAAGTTGTATGTAATACATAGAATGTCTTACGTTGGAATAAAATAAAAATAAATGTGGTATGTAGTAAATTATAATGTTTGCATCGGAAATTGATAGTCAAAATTTGTTTTATTTTTTGCTTAATGTTACGACATATTCCTATATTTTTAGTAAAGTTATTCATAGAGCGCTTTATCCTTACTGATTCACCGATAATGAGCCTTAACCTTGATCGCTTAATTGATAGCTTGCTTACAAGCAATAAAATTTCATTTTTGTTTTAGAGTCTCCATTACCAATACACATCCCCCAAAGTATTTATGTATTGTATTGCACCCTTTAACACTGGGTAGGTACACGTCACATTATATTTTATGTATTTTAAATATTTATTTTAATAATTATCATTGCTTAGTCGCTGCGAATGTCCGTGCGTCCACTCGGTTGGCCCTACTGAAAATCAGCGTCTGAGCCTATCAGGTCCAGGCATTAGCTGAGTGGGGTCCATTTAATTTTGGACATCGTGACACTGCTGCCTGGTCGAAATTATTGTTTGTTTCATTTTTTCCTAACCACCTTGTTCTGTTTTTATCTGTTGCGATGTTCAGAATCAATAAACGTTTTTCTTTCTTTCAATAAGTTTCAATGAATCAGAAATGAATGAGCTTGCAAATTTGATAGTTAGTGATTTTTTCGAAAACACAACAGAATAACAAACTGCTTATACGATACGTTCAAAGTAGATGACGTTTCTGACGACGAGTTAGGGTTTTGGACTGAAGAAACAGAGCCACGTTTAACGATTTGCTGAGTCAAATACTAAGCCTTAATTGGTCCTCAAATACTCCGAGAAATGACTTGGCTATCTACTTGTGCAAAATTCGATCAGGGAGCCGAATAATAGAATGGCTTAATTTTTTAATATATCCGAGCGTACCATTGGAAGAAAAATACATAAAGTCAGGCAGTGTCTCATTACTGACTTTGTTACATTGCACCTAGACTTAGACCATATTACCAGGGACGAAGTGATAGCCCGCAACCGGGTTTTGCCAAATGTTTTGTTTGGTAACGAAGAGTCACCAAAACCAATAGTTATATTCGATGGAACCTACATAGAAAAAAGTTCTAATTTTTATTTCAACGCCGCAGTTATAGCCTTCATAAGTATAGGAACTTAATAAAACCATTTATGATCGTGTGCGCGGATGGATATATTTTGGATATAATAGGTCCGTACTCTGTACGGACAACCGATGCTGATATGATGAAAATGAGATTGCAAAACCATGATGGACCCATTGAAGACGGACCGTTCCACTTTTTTCCCATGAAGGAGACTCATTTATTTTGGACCGAGGCTTTATTCCTTTAATAGAAACATATGGCTATATTGCTCACATGCCACCAACCAAACGACCACAAGACACGCAATTAAGCACCGAAGAAGCTAATAAATCACGACTCATCACAATGGTGCAAACTTCAAGATATTTAGAAACAGACTATTTAACAAACATGTGCCGCTTATACCTACTAGAAGATTTCGAAATTGCTGCAGCTTTAATTAATTATTTTCAAGATTCTTACGGAGACATTCCATACACAGAAGATTTCATTGAAATAAGTAATCAAAATATACAACGCCCCAATCAATAAAATTATCTGAGTATGTGGAGGAAAATAATTTAAACCGACAAAGAGTGTCGTTTCACAGGAGTGTTTAAAACAAACTGACTGGAAATGATCCGGATATTTTACATTTTCCACAATTAACAATTGAAGAGTTATTTAAATTCTCAATCGGCACCTATCACGTGAGGTTAGCACAGTCGTATTGCAGTGAGAATTTAAAAGCCGCGGGAGTATATAATATGGAAATATATAGACATCCAGCGGCAACAGGCTGCATAAACAATTTTGTTTCAAGAGATATTATAGAAATTCAATATTATTTTATATCGACATACCTATTAGTTTTATTTTTATTTGTTTCAATTCTGAAACCCAAGTGATAGATCAATATCATCATCATTTCAACCCATAGCTTTCTACTACTGAACATAGGCCTCCTCCACCGGCAATTGATAGATGCTACTAAATAATCGAAAACCTACCACGATTTCAATGAATCCTAAGTTGATCGTTGTATTACGAGTTTATTTATATATCCAACTGCATCTCCTGATCACCTAGATACATACCATAGCTATTGTTTCGTCATTTAATTACATACTTATACGAATTTTATAGATAATAGGCGTTTTGCATTTTTAAGTGTATCGCCTGAATAAAAACATACGGCAATATTTTTTGGTGTAAGCCATTGATTTCGAATATAAAGTATATGTATTTTAGCAAAACACAATATACCAAAAAAAATGAGATATGTTACGTTTCTGTCGGGCCTGGGATTTTTTGTTTGGGACGTGACCATTCTTCTTTGGTATTAATAATTGAACTTTTATTTATAACTGACAATATTTATTCAATATCAATAATATACACTTGAAATTGTATTGTTAATGTGACATACAGTGAGACTAGAATCATTTACAACAGTGAACTTTTTCTTAAACTCCATAAAATAATATTGTAAGTATGAGATACAACTGAAGATGAAACCAAGACCCCACCGTATAATCTTGTAAGTATGAGATATCACAGCTGGCACAGTCTGTGTTCCACAGTATAATGTTGTATGTATGAGATACAACAGTTGTCACAGTCTGGATTACGTAGTAAAATGTTGTAAGCCACAATTCTCAGAAAATACGCAATTATTTCATATATTTGTTTCAACATAGTCAATAAAACCATATATTTTATTCATATAACAAATTTCACAAAGCTACATAAATAAATGCAGTTTCTAGACCAATCTGAATGTTTAAAACGCTCTCCTGTAAAATTGCAGTTTTGGGGATACAACAACTTACGTGGGAGTTATCGATTTATTTATTATTTCTATTATAGTATTTAAGTCTATTATTAAGTGTATTTTTGTTTGTTTGATTAAGTTTTTGACGATTTGAAAGCACTTGTAACAGGTCTATTTAAATAAAGATATTTCTGATTCTGATTCTGATTCTGCAGCCTAAACGGCTGGGTGAATTTCAGGTTGGGAGGTGTCGTTAGATTTGTATTTAGGGTGAGACTGCCACTGGGTAGGGATCGGTAGGTGTAACAGAATAAAAAACGAAAAAAACGTTTCTCTGTAATTTTGGGAAAGTCGGTCCCAAGAATGTAGAAGTGGTCCCGATTTTTATAGTTCTTTTTATGTTAAATTACACAGAAAGGCCGTTAGGTTTTTGAAGTGCCGTTTGTATTTTATAACCTGCCTTTTTATTATGTTGAGCAGAATAGAAACAAATGAAAAGTCCTTGCACAATAACAGGATACCACAGACAGGTAGGGTTAAACTTTGTACTGACTTTCATACGATTTTTGCACTCTAACTAAGTAAATGTCAACAACTCTAGTGGGTACTGTTTTTTCTGAAAACACTAATCATAGTAATTTTCATCCTTTATTCTGACCACTTGTACCATATATAGAAGAATATTTTGTTGACGAAAGGTAAAAAACACCCTACGTCAAAACTCGCAATAATGAAAGACATGTGAAAATGTTGCAAGTAAAAATTCCAGAAGTCAACGGGGAAATTAAAAGCCCTCGCTCTTCCCCTTTTATTTTTGCTCAGTAGTGTAGTTTCATCAAGTTTGTTATGAAACGTACAATATTCCTCTGCATTCACACTTTCCCCAGCGGCTTCTGTCTAAACTCCGTCACAAATACAGGGTTATCGCCGCCCGTGCGTGCAATATCCCGCCCAAGTTTCTATCCACCGAATTCGCGGTTCGTTTGCGTCAACGCTGTATTTGTAACACATGGGCTTATGAATTATTCAAAACTGAATCCGACCTTTTTATGTAGGGACCACTGATAAAATAATGTTTTCTATGTCGATCAGACGTGAATGCACATTTTTGCAAATGTGCGGTGAGAACAATGCGCTCGTTACCGCGTTCGCTTTGTTAGCCGCTTTTGCATCTAAAAGTTTTTATTCGATTGGTGATTGTTTTTTCGATTTTATTGATGTCGATTTACTAGGTGTTTCAGTCTGCTAGAAATTGTAAACTTTAGGAAAGATAGGTTAAAAAATAACAGTAATTTTTCAGAAGTTTTTATGGTCGAGAGTTTGGACCTTAAAGTGCTCTTAGAATGACATTCTGACCGATTGTGAGTACTTAATAATTCAGAAGTTGCTGTACTTAGACAACTTAGAAAATCTTTGGGAGACTTTTGGTTCTGCCGTGAACGCCCGACACCTGAAGTGATCATATGAATAAAAGAAGCTTTGTCATAGAACTTAATTCATAAAATTTAAGTGTACCTAATTTTATCCCACGCAGTAGCCTGAAGTGCTTGTGAAATAATTTGTTTGCCCTGTTCACCTGCCCTAGACGATGTTTCATTGTGGTTGCGCCATAAAACGTAAAATACAAGTGAAATAATGTAAACTAAATTAGTTTTGTGACTTATGCCGGCTCGTAAAACTGTCTCATTAAGTTGCGAGTGGGAGTCTTTGGACATAATTCTGTAAATAAAAACGTGTCAGACCTCCGAGGGCTCCTAAGTTTAACTTAGTATTACGCTCACGACAATATCCCAATTTGGCAAAAAATGTTGTTTTACTATGCATATTATTATGGTAGAGTAAACCGAAACTGATGAAAAGATAACTGATGAATTTACGTATTAAAAAAAAATAGTTAATTAAAAATATCAGCCTGTATAACAATATGTATACGAAATGAATGAAACTGAATGTCAAGTATATATTATTTTTCAGTTTCCAATTAAATAATTCAAAAATAATATTTTTAGACAGTTAACAAAAAAAACTTATGTATGATTCACTATGACAAAGTCCGAACTACTATGAAATAAGCATGAAAGAAATAAGTTTACCATAATACACACTGGCCTGTGCCCTTAACCTTAGGATAAGCTGTAGATTATGAATTTTCATTGTGTGAGATCCATTAGGCACAAAAGGCTATAAAATTCCCTCAAGCATAAAGATATGGCCTTAGAGAAAGGACGCGGTGAACATCAATGTTCGTTGAGTTTCTAAAAAGCTTTGCGACGTGTTCTTTAGAAATACCTCAGTTTAAAATTTGGTCCATAGACGTTATGCAAAATATGGGTAGACCGTGTCGCGCGTGTGTTTGTATTGCGCTCAAACCAATGATATTTAAAAGAGGTTTTAGTCAAATACGTTATGTCAGTAGATACTGATGCAGAGTCAAAAATTGTCCCCTGGCGTACGTACCTATAATTTGACCGTGTGTACAATATAGTATGATTATTTACTTGAGCGTAAACGAGACCGATACATGTCGCGTTGTGTCGTCTTAAACTGTCAATGCTTTGCTCAGGGGTTTTAGTTCTAAAGTTCTAATTTCGGGTGCCACTTTAATGCACTGGTAACCTATCTACGTCTTTTTGTTATACTATCATTGTCTCTAACCATATTTCGATAACCCGTTCAATACAGTGGTTACGTGTGCCAATTCCTGACCCAAAAATGTATTAATTAGATGGACTCCGCTCAATGTGTGTGTTATTTTGGAACAAACTTTTCTATTTTTCAATAATGCTTTTTCGTCATTTAATCAAAGTCGCCGGCCGTTCTTTCATCACGTTTCGGTATAAAATGACAATGTCAAACATAATCCCCTTAGAAAGATACCATCGTAATGACTGCACCGACCTAATTAAGTTCAAATAAGGCGCGACGGGTTGAGCTCGTTCCTGTAAGCGGATTATTTTAATTGCTCTTCCCTTAACAAAGTACTAGGTAACGTAATATCGTTCTTCTAGACTTAATGCTGGGGACAAGTCTTGGGTTTTTCTAAAATTGGCTGGCGTATTGGCTGGTGCGGCAAATAGTTTTTAAAACCGCTTTATGCCGGACTCGGCAGACGAAATCCCCAGAGTAAGTAATATAAAATAAGAAACACTTTAGTGCACAACAAATAACCCAAATTCCATTATAATTAATACATTTTAGCGTCTTATTGATGAAGGCAATCTCATCTAGACCAAGTATAGTTAGAGAGAGGACGATAAAAAGGGTAATTCTGCAGGATTAGAAAGTATTCCGTCTAAATGGTTCAATGGTATAGCAGGCTTACCTTGATATGCCACCAGTGACGTACTCTTAGTAGGCCCGGAATCAAAAGCCACTAAAATTTTTGGTGGCTTGCGAATCCATACAGAAAGAACCAGCCCCAGAAAATTTGCACCGTGGCGTGCTCATGCCTCTAGGTACAGATGCTTGTAGAGTAGAGCGGTATGCGTATGCAGAGCAGGAAGTCTACGCCTCGATAGATGAAGTCTAAAATTGTTTGACCCGTAATCCAGAAAGGCCCATTTTATAAAATCCCACTACCGGTTTAAGGCGCCACCAATCCCTTTGTTTATGAATTGTGGTTTTATTTAAGATATTTAAACATAAACTGTTCAATTAAGGTCCTAAAACAAGTTTATTTTGTGGGTTTGTGAAGACTTCCGTTTTGGCTTAGCAGCGATGGCTTGATTTTAATGATGAAGTATTTTTGACCACCAGTGGGATGTCAATTCTTTTACTCTTTGCTGAGTAATATTGACCAGCACTCCGCGCTAAAAAATAAAGACCTAGAAACTCCAATTCAGGTATCTTTTATACGAATTGAAGTGAATCAAGTCGAATCTATACCCACCAGTGAAACAACTTCTTGAAACACAAATACAGCTATAACAAACGAGGCGCAGTTTTGGACTGGAGAGAACCTAACAGAACTTATCCATTACTTGATCGGATTAATCGATCTGCTTCTATCAGATGCTTTTGTCTGCACAAGTATTATGGAGCAGATACCAGATTCTAGCTAGATTTGAAATCGGTTAATGTCTGGCATATTGGTTAACTATGTAAGTTTTTTGCAACACTCATGGAGTCTTTTACTAAAGATCTAAAAACCAGAAAAAGACATTTGGTCATGTTGGCATCAGGCAGGACTTGAACCGGCATCTTTCGCAAACCGGGCGACTGCACTAACCAACCCCTCCTGCCTGATGCCAATATGACCAAATGTCTTTTTCTGGTTTTTAGATCTTTAGTAAAAAGATAGTGCATGAAAAAATGCTAAAAAACAATAATAAAAACATACTCATAGAGTCGTTCCAGCCTAGAATAGGAGAAGAGGTATAAACTAATATAAAAATGAAATATCAGAAAAAAAGGAGGGAGACGCAATTTTCACTAACGTCTTGCAAAACTTGTCATTCACCTTCACCGTTCTCAGTGATCAGCAAATGTATGTTGCATTTTTTCGAACAATAATGTTATTTGCAAAAGAATCAGAGAACGTTTCCATGGGCATAACGGGCAAAATGCGTTTCTGACTTTTTATAAACGTAGCCCGACGACGTAATTCCAAAGATGTGGTACTGTGAAATGGCACCTTAAAACTGCTACTTTACTATACATTGAAAAATGTATAGGTAGTTTTACTACTTCAGATTTTTGATCAACAGCAAAACCTTGTTTCTATAAACCAAAATTTGTTTTATTCACAACAACAAAACTGTTTTTCAATGTAGGTGGTTATTTGCTTCTTATTAAAAGTGTAGCCTAATTAACACACTATTTCTGCTTCCGGAAATTATTCCGGTCTCATTTGATATTCTATTTCAACGGCAAGTAAACAAAACTAACACTGTAATGCCGGTCCAATTATGTCATAATTGGCTTTGATATTTGTATTACCGCCAGGTAATTACTGCTGCAAACGAAATGAATGAATTTCTCGCTGGAATTGAGTTTCGATGCTACAGTTTCAATACACTTTTTCCCGCATTTTATTTTTATTAAAAAGGATCTGGGATTGACTGTGAGCTCTGTTGGGTTATATTTTTTTGCTGATTAGTTAAAGCTCTGCGCTCGTTAAAGAAAATTTATTTCTAAAATGGTTTTATTTTTTTCAAGACTTAGACTTACCTTTACAAAAATAATAATTTCAAAATGAATTTAATTTTTTAAATTCAAATAGGATACCAGATCATTTCTATCTCATGTGGTATTTATTTATTCTTTGGTGCATAACAATAAATAGTACAAAAGGCAGGCACAATTCTGATAAGGCATACTCTACAAATCAACCATAAATCCAGCAGAAATTTAAGCGATGCGATCGACATGAAAAAACCGAGAAAACTACAAAACTTTGATTGAGAATAAAAAGGTCCGGAAATGATGATTGTACTTCAATTTTTATATAATAAACAAGCTTGACACTTTGCAGAACCGAGGAAGCCACGTCAACACTCTAAAAGCGTATTATATAATGACAATAAACACTTGAGCAAATAGTTGGCTCTCACAAAATAAAGTTACGGCTTAGAGTAAAAGATTCTACAAATAAAATGGCCGTCAGAAACGGATCAACTTTGCGCCGCGAGAGTGGTTGAGAGCGTTCTGGAATAGCAAGCTTTCCGCTTTCGACGCAAACATATTGTATCGCTTTCCAAGGGATTTTATTTGACAAATTCTAGCATTTGAAATCATGTTTGTGCGGATTTGCTATCGACTTGAGTCGGTTGTCTACGTATCTTAATTTTTAAAGCAGATAAAGACCATGACAACAAGATACGCGTTTATGTTTAGTCAAAAAGACGTGTCTCTTGTAGATTAAGAACGATTTCATTCTATTAGTTCTTCAAATTATAAAAAACACATCCCCTTGACTCACGGTCGAACTTTACAAAACCATTGCAAAATGATTCTTCAATTATCACCATAAGTGCCCTTAGGTAAAGGTTGATGCGGATGCATCTGTACGGTGACCTGGTAAACCACTTCATACATTGACAGGCTTTAACACCCAACAAAAACCAGTGGAAAACCCTTGCCCAGCACCATCTTTAAGGTTTATCATTATTAACCTATTGATCCACTGCTGGACCGCTTACCAGCAGCCTTTTGCAAATCCTGGCTCCACCAAGCCGGAAGGCGCTTGACGCCAGGCTAGCCAAGACGAGGTCTCCAAGGAACACTGTTCGTGGTTAGGCAATGGCTACTTAGATACCACACATATCCAACCCAGGCAAAAGGCATTACTGTTTTTGAAGTCTTCTCTTTAACCTATGGTTTGTTTTTGACTACCATCTTTTAATCTTACGCCAGGTTGAATAGCTTAGCATGGCTTCTATGAAATTATTATGAAAACTGTTAATGTAATTTTTAAAAAAAATGTTCAATTTTAAAAACTGCGATTCGGGCCTCACCGGTGTTTTATTGAACTCACCAAGTAACTTAGTTGAACAAACCCAAGAGCAACACGCCCACTGAGTTTGTGCATGTTGCAACCTTTAATTTTAATTGGCCAAGACGAGTTTATGACAAAAATGTCGCACGGCGCTACAGAGAGTTAAAAGATGTGTGCATATTTTGAACCTTTTAATGTATGGAAATGATATCATATTAATTGTTGCTAATCATTTCCATAGATTTAAAGGTTTTCTACATTGGTTTTCTTACTCTTGTCGTGGGTCTTCAGGTCTCGGATTCATTAACTACTACCAAGGACCACACCCTCTATTTTATTTACGTAAAGAACATTGAAGGTATAACTTGCAATAATTACCTTTTCAATAGTATCATAGCAGATGTCTGCATACTCGTATATCCATGCAAATCCTTTACCTCGTATGATTAGAGACGCAGTCACCGCGCCAAAGACGAAAGTTTTAACAAGCTAGAACGGCTTGCAAATTATTCATAGCGTAACGTTTCCGTTTCGCAGCTGCCGTATGTCGCCTCCATCCTTTATGCTCGTTGATTTTTCTCTTTCATGGAAAATATTGTCCCTTTTTTGTTTCAGAACTTGTGACTTTCATGTTGACATGTAAAGGGAAATGTTTAGTATTTAGAACTTACGGGATTATAAGAGTTCCGTTATGTCCCGTTTACGTCTTTTATTAAAATATAATTCAAATAATATGCTGAGTTTTTAACGAAGAACTTAGCCGTTAGGTCAGAAATGTTCTAGGATGGATGTGAACGCAGAATGTGACCATCATTTTGGGCAGGTACGAGAGTAATATTTTAGAAGACCTGGATCGACTATTGGATTAAGCGAATCTCAAAATCTTTGAAACGAATGTTTAGCAGTCGACGTCTCGTATTTGAAAACTGATGATGATAAAATATACATGATGTTCATGTCAAAGGTGAAAGAGGAGTTAAGAAAAAACCGTGTGGCAGTAAAGGTAACTAGCTAAGGCTTATTATTATGAGGTGGATATGCCTATTCAACAATCTAACGTAAAGATTACACATTTTGTTTCACACTCGTTAATCCAACATCAAAAACAATTTACAATTATAAAGCCACGTAATCTGTTTGAAAAGTTGAAAACTGACATAATCACAAAGTAAACGATTTCACATTAATCCTACGTCCAGTGCAGACAATGAACGCCACAGCCACAATAGGCATGATGACTGTATTTTTTTTTTGTTTATTATCGAAAGACCTTACATTTATGTAAACAATCCTCAAAGAATCACTTCATCTGGATCAATACCACCAGAGATATCACAATTTGAAATGCACATTTTTTGGACTTGCCCAAAAACGCTCCATACAAAAGCGACAGTGACGTCACTATCGCTGTCACTTTTGTATGGAGCGTTTTTGGGCAAGTCCAAAAATGTTCATTTCAAATTGTGATATCTCTGGTGGTATTGATCCAGATGAAGTGATTCTTTGAGGATTGTTTACATAAATGTAAGGTCTTTCGATAATAAACAAAAAAAAAATACAGTCATCATGCCTATTAAGCCTAGCCCGAAACAAGCACATCAAATATTTATTCTCATAATTGCATCAAACATCATCTGCCAAGTCGCGGGCGCAAACAATCCCAACTAATTCCCGGGAGTTGTGCCACTGACAGATTTTGCTATAGCTTGTAATTACTGGATACCGCTGGAATGTCTTGTTTTGCTGAACGGATTTAATAATGCTAGCGAAACTGTCTTGAAACTGTGAGTAGTTTCAACTACGTTTTGGAGATTTTGGCTCTGTGATTTACGAAGGTTCTTTGAGATAAACTTGTAAATGTTGCGGTTGAGATAAACTATAATTACTCTATGCTCCTGTAAAAAAGTACAAAAAATATTAATTTAAGCAGTTCTATTCCTGAAAGCGATCTCTTATAGACGAAAATATCCAATGTTAAATTATTTTTGTTAAGTTATGGTAGGTACATCAGGAAGTGTTCTCACAAAGTTAACGAGTTCACAATAATCCTACGTCCAGTGCAGACAATGAACTGCCGCCACAGCCACAATGAAGCCTAGCCCGAAACAAGCACATCAAATATTTATCCTCATAATTGCATCAAACATCATCTGCCAAGTCGCGGGCGCAAACAATCCCAACTAATTCCCGGGAGTTGTGCCACTGACAGATTTTGCTATAGCTTGTAATTACTGGATACCGCTGGAATGTCTTGTTTTGCTGAACGGATTTAATAATGCTAGCGAAACTGTCTTGAAACTGTGAGTAGTTTGAACTACGTTTTGGAGATTTTGGCTCTGTGCTTTTACTGGACACGAGGTTCTTTTAGATAGCCTTTTTAATGTTGCGGATAAGATTAGGTATACTTTCTCCATGCTTCAGTAAAAATGTACAAAAAACACAATGCTTTCTGACCTTTGACGGCGCTTCTATTCCTGAAAGCGATCACTTATAGTCGAAATATCCATTGTTTAATTAATTTTGTGAAAATGTGGGGCTCTGGGGGCAAAATAGTGCGGTAAATCTTTTGTGGATCCAGCTATGCCGCCTAAGTGCAACGGTTATTTAGTTGATGGCCTGATTCCCTAAATATTTTTTTTTAATATCGATGTATAACATTATCGAAGTATTTTTGAGTATTTATACTGGGCCACATACTGAACTACTTCAGTTACAAATCTAATCTCTGCCACAAGCCAAGCAAGGAATTGGTAAAGACGAGCTACCATACGAAGAAGAAATTGTTCCAAGCAGATTTCAACCCAGGAGCCCACGAGTTCCAATTTGATGTCCACGCAATCAGGTTATTAACCTCTTTTAATTTACAAAACTGTTTCCAATTCACTTTTTATTCCAGAACGCTATCTTGACTACTCAGGAAATGTAGTTATTTAGACGAGCGACTGCTTGTTTCTGCTCGTTAGTCAGCAAAATTTTATCTGCAGTTCTAGTGGGTTTAGGAAAATGTTTTCCAACACATCGTATTCCATAGCCAGTGGTTGCACGCTCGCACGTAGCAAAAATTTTTCGCGATCGTGTCCGAAAATTGATCCAGCCGTAGCTTTAATACATTTCCAATTTTTAATTGGACTTGGTTTGATATGAACTGTGCCATTTATGATTGAAATTCAAGAATCTATTGAATGAAATAAATATGGTTAAGCAGAAATGTAGTTTAAGAAATTAAGTGATGTACTTTTCTACGACTTCCCTAGATGTCAGTCGTTATGCTAAGTCAGTGGCCATAGGGCGGCATGATAATATCTCAACAGCAAGGATTATCATTGATATCCAGGGGTATGTCCAGGAATATATTCTATCATTAACTTTACACCCCTCTGCACATTTTTAATCCACATTCAAGTAAGCAGACAGCAGTAGGTCGAATAAAGATCTGTTGTTTTGTGTAAAATAATGTGATTTTTGTTAAGGCAAGTCCCGATATAATCGGAATAAATAATTATTACTTTAAAAGGCAACCTAAATGTGACTGTAAATACATAAGACATATCCACATATAGAATATATGCCTTCATTTGTGGCAAAACAAATTAAACATTAATTTCACTCGGCTGGAGTTGTAGCCCAAACAAAATTCAAAGGCCTAATAATTCTGAGTTGAATGTGTAAAGTCGAAACTTGCGCCATTCTCGTGTGCTCAAGAACTTTGTTCAATTCTTGTTTACTCTTCGTTTCTTATCAAAATGGTTTGACGATTACCAGAATTACTTGGACTGTCAGTTCTAAATGTGTTATGCTGAACATTTTAGTATTCATGTATATCGCAAAATTAAACGAAAAGTGGATAATCATATTAATATTAATAACCTATCGTTAGTGATATAACTAACACAAGCTAGTAGACAAATCGATACCTCCCACGTAAGTTGTTGTATCCCCAAAACTGCAATTTTACAGGAGAGCGTTTTAAACATTCAGATTGGCCTAGAAACTGCATTTATTTATGTAGCTTTATGAAATTTGTTATATGAATAAAATATATGGTTTTATTGACTATGTTGAAACAAATATATGAAATAATTGCGTATTTTCTGAGAATTGTGGCTTACAACATTTTACTACGGAATCCAGACTGTGGCAACTGTTGTATCTCATACATACAACATTATACTGTGGAACACAGACTGTGCCAGCTGTGATATCTCATACTTACAAGATTATACGGTGGGGTCTTGGTTTCATCTTTAGTTGTATCTCATACTTACAATATTATTTTATGAAGTTTAAGAAAAAGTTCGCTGTTGTAAATGATTCTAGTCTCACTGTATGTCACATTAACAATACAATTTCAAGTGTATATTATTGATATTGAATAAATATTGTCAGTTAAGAAATAAAAGTTCGATTATTAATACCAAAGAAGAATGGTCACGTCCCATACAAAAAAGCCCAGGTCCGACAGAAACGTAACATATCTCATTTTTTTTGGTATATTGTGTATTGTTAAAATACATATACTTTATATTCGAAATCAATGGCTAACACCAAAAAATATTGCCGTATGTTTTTATTCAGGAGATAAACTAAAAAAATTGAAATCGTAGTAGGTTTTCGATTATTTAGTAGCATCTATCAATTGCCGGTGGAGGAGGCCTATGTTCAGTAGTAGAAAGCTATGGGTTGAAATGATGATGATTATGATCTATCACTTGGGTTTGAGAATTGAAACAAATAAAAATTAAAGTAATAGGTATGTCGATATAAAGTTATATTGAATTTCTATAATATCTCTTGAAACAAAATTGTTTCTGCAGCTTGTTGCCGCTGGATGTCTATATATTTCCATATTATATACTCCCGCGGCTTTTAAATTATCACTGCAATACGACCGTGCTAACCTCACGTGATAGGTGCCGATTGAGAATTTAATTAACTCTTCAATTGTTAATTGTGGAAAATGTTAAATATCCGGATCATTTCCAGTCAGTTTGTTTTAAACACTCCTGTGAAACGACACTCTTTGTCGGTTTAAATTATTTTCCTCCACATACTCAGATAATTTATTGGGGTGTTATTTTGATTACTTATTTCAATGAAATCTTCTGTGTATGGAATGTCTCCGTAAGGATCTTGAAAATAATTAATTGAAGCTGCAGCAATTTCGAAATCTTCTAGTAAGTATAAGCAGCACATGTTTGTTAAATAGTCTGTTTCTAAATATCTTGAAGTCGCGCTTGAATCTCCCGTTTATAGTGTCCACGACCCATCACACCATTCTGATGAGTCGTGATTTATTAGCTTCTTCGGTGCTTAATTGCGTGTCTTGTGATCGTCCGGTTGGCGGCATGTGAGCAATATAGCCATATGTTTCTATTAAAGGAATAAAGCCTCGGTCCAAAATAAATGAGTCTCCTTCGTGGGAAAAAAGTGCAACGGTCCGTCTTCAATGGGTCCATCATGGTTTTGCAATCTCATTTTCATCATATCAGCATCGGTTGTCCGTATAGAGTACGGACCTATTATATCCAAAATATATCCATCCGCGCACACGATCATAAATGGTTTTATTTAGTTCCTATACTTATGAAGGCTATAACTGCGGCGTTGAAATAAAAAGTTAGAACTTTTTTCTATGTAGGTTCCATCGAATATAACTATTGGCTTTGGTGACTCTTTGTTACCAAACAAAACATTTGGCAAAACCCGGTTGCGGGCTATCACTTGGTCCCTGGTAATATGGTCTAAGTCTAGGTGCAATGGAACAAAGTCAGTAATGAGACACTGCCTGACTTTATGTATTTTTCTTCTAATGGTACGCTCGGATATATTAAAAAATTGAGCCATTCTATTATTCGGCACCCCTGATCGAATTTTAGATACTATCGACGTAGATAGCCAAGTAATTTCTCGGAGTATTTGAGGACCGATTAAGGCTTAGTATTTGACTCAGCAAATCGTTGAACGTGGCTCTGTTTCTTCAGTCCAAAACCTTAACTCGTCGTCAGAAACGTCATCTACTTTGAACGTATCGTATGAGCAGTTTGTTCTTCTGTTGTGATATCGAAAAAATCACTAACTATCAAATTTGCAAGTTCATTCATTTCTGATTCATTGAAACTTATTGAAAGAAAGAAAGAAAAACGTTTATTGATTCTGAACATCGCAACAGATAAAAACATACAGAACAAGGTGGTTAGGAAAAAATAAAACAAACAATAGAAAAACAAAGAATAATTTCGACCAGGCAACAGTGTCACGACGTCCAAAATTAAATGGACCCCACTCAGCTAATGCCTGGACCTCATAGGCTCAGACGCTGATTTTCAGTAGGGCCAACCGAGTGGACGCACGGACATTCGCAGCGACTAAGCAATGATAATTATAAAAATAAATATTTAAAATACATAAAATATAATGTGACGTGTACCTACCCAGTGTAAAAGTGTGCAATACAATACATAAATACTTTGGGGGATGTGTATTGGTAATGGAGACTCTAAGACTCTGAAATATGAAATTTTATTGCTTGTAAGCAAGCTATCAATTAAACAATCAAGGTTAAGGCTCATTATCGGTGAATCAGTAAAGATAGAGCGCTCTATAAATTACTTAACTAAAAATATAGGAATATGTCGTAATATTAAGCAAAAAATAAAACAAATTTTGACTATCAACTTCCGATGCAAACATTACAATTTACTACATACCACATTTATTTTTATTTTATTCCAACGTAAGACATTCTATGTATTACATACAACTTTTTTTAATGGGCGCTTTACGACGTAAAATGTTGTATATATCACATACAACATTTTCTCATACTCGCTGAACAGCGTAAAATGTTGTATGTAAAACATACAACATTGTTGAATGTTTACTTGACAACGTTTACTGTTGTATGTAATCTATACAACATTTTTGGTTGGTACCTTTAAAAAAATTCATGATCCTAATTATTGCCTGTGAAAAATAAGAAAAATTAAACATACCTGTGTTATTTCTGAGACTGGATTCGTAAATAACGTTTTGTTCAGATTCAATAATTGTCATATCGATATTTCGGACAGGTGTCTGAGATTGTGTACTCGTATGATTTACTAAATCACACAATATGCACCCCCTTGTCATAACACCTGTACGTGTCATAGTTATAACGTATTCTAAACAATTATCAAGTCCTAATAACGTGACATGTGCGGAAAACTTGAAGCACTTGACACACGGACCGTTTCAGCTCTCTCTCCGGCGTAGTCTGTTTTATCTAACCCATACAACACGCGAGCGCGCAATCTGCCCCGCCCCGCGCACCTCGTAAACGGTTGTCAAGGACTATACAGTGTTATAGTCCGTTCCCGTTCAAAAGTTACAACTCTTTACGTCTTGAAATTGCATGAAATAATTGTGTTTTCGTAAGTTTTAATTTTTTTATGCATAGATTACTAATAATAAAGCTCATTTTTAGTAAAAACGCAAAATCGCATTTTTGTGGGATACAACAACTTACGTAGGAGGTATCGAAATATACTCGTATATACCGGATCGCATTATAATAATACGACCCCTAATAAAAGTGGTTTTCAATACAAAGTTTTAAATTAACTCAAAAAGGGTAGGTACGATGTATTTTACGCGCTTCTCAGTGCTGAGGAAGGCTGTTGAGCAGTTGGTCCTGACTGACGTGGGCTGCTCGCTAACATCTAATAGAAAGATAGGTCTCTCGTCATCTCATAGTTGAGGTGAAGCCTGAGTCCAGTTGTGTAACACATAGAGGCTGTTGTCTGTTTGTTTAATTCTACGCAAGAATCACATTGTCAGCATCGTACAGAAATATCATAAATGGTAATTTGAAGCAACAACAATATCGAGAAAATTAAACGTCCATATTATCTAGATCTGAGTAACGATATGTAATACTTACCCTTAAGATCTATCGACAGATTCCTATTAGCCGTTATGAGAAATTTATGCCGTCATACGGTTTCATGACTTATGGTAATGGCAATAGAGAGTCATTGGCTAGACTTGTATTTAGTTACTTGTTTTTACCGGATTTGCGTATATTATTGCGGATTACGGGGATGTCATTAGTGTGTGTAGAAATTTGAAGTGCTTATTCTTACATCCATTCAATATCTCTATTAAATATTTTTATTCAGAGCTTTTGAACTTCCGAAAAAAATTCAATAATTTCTGCAGTTTCTGCAGACTGGCTAGAAGGCGCAAGACTCCTTTGGTCTAAATCCTACATGTTGTTAGAAAGTTTGTGAGTTCAATTACAACCCAGGGGGCTTAGCCAAAGTAACTTCTCTTGTGAGCGAAACGTAACCATAGATAGCGAGTTGTTATCGAACGCTATCCATGCCGCTGTCATACAAATGAGTACAAATGCGTAGACAAGCAGCAGTTTCAGTGTTCGCCTTCATTACGATTTCGATCGTCAGAAATGATATTTGAACGAACACTCGGATGCTGTAGTTATCGAAACAAAATGGCCGATTTCATTCATCAGCTGTGATTCTCAAAAGAATTTGATTACGGCTTAATATATTAACAGAGCCTAAAATGCATGCGTTACGTTTATTGTAGGCTGCACATAACAAAAACACATGGGAAAGACGCCAAAAGCGATTAAAATTACGACGCCAGTTGGAATAAAAAAGTAATTTATAAATATGTGGCGTGCATGAATGTCGACGCACCTCAATGATGTGGTGCGCATTATTGTCGACGCACCTTAATGATGTGGTGCGCATGATTGTCGACGCACCTCAATGATGTAGTGCGCATTATTGTCGACGCACCTCAATCTTCTATGGCAGCGATTGAGGTGTGTCTATGCCAAGTGACGCTTAGCCTAGCCACTTTATCCTGCTGGCGCGCAGAGGCGATCATCCATTAATGTTAACCGGCAAATTCCTAAATATTATATCTAACGTTGTGAAGAATTACAAGTTTCGCGAAGCAATCCAGCATTTCATTTTTAAAAACAGAACATCTCCGATAAACAAGCGCGGGCAGGCAGACCCGCACAAATACAAGTTATTTAAACTACATTTCAATACAGGCAGTCAACTTATCTTACCTTTCTAATTACCTAATGAGTAAGAGACAAACAAAATATAATATGAATAAGTTCCTTTTATGATAACCTAGACTGATTAAAGCTTTGAATAAAATTAATAGAACCAAAGTTAATAAACTATACAAAATTCAAAACTTATTAATAATTTATCTATTAGTTTGCCATTTTAGTTTGTTACATAGAGAAAGATAAATATATACCAAAAGGGTTTGCTATTAGCAGACTTGTCACAGAGAGACAAATCTGTCTGGTTACCTGACAGATTTGACCAGACTCTGGTAGGCTGCGGTCCGAATATAGCTGAAAGTACTTTTGGCACCCATAAAAGCGTCCCGAATTGCGCCGAACGCACTTCGAGCGCGATTTTGAAAGATATTGCGACGCCATAAATGACATCACCAACTTTCGCCATTTTGTACTTAACTGCACTGAAAGCACTTTAAGCGATAAAATCGCACTTTTTAATTCGGACCGCACGAATGTGCTAAAAGCGCTTAAAGTACTTTCAGCGATATTCGGACCGCAGCCCCTGTTGATCTGCTTGACACTGACAGTGACAGCAAAATTTCCGAATTTTTCGATACCATAGCCAATATTTTACTTTTTAAGGCCTAACAACTTCGAAACAACGATCGCGAAAGGATGGTACATTGGCTAAGCCATCGAAAACGATGACTTTTGAACGATGGCTTATGTCAATCCCATACATTTTGTTCTTTTCGAACTTCGCTGTCGTTTTCTAAATGTTACTTTGGCTAAGCCCCCAGGTCAAAAAAACGTGACGAATTTTTTTGTCTGCTGGTGGTTGTCTGTGTGGCTGGTCTGTGTTTTATCAGTTATTAATTTGAGTAGGTTTATCAATGTCAGTATCTGATGAGTTTTGGGTCAGTTGGCATTGATGTAAGAGTCCCAGATAAATAAGGAACAGGATGTATTGTTTATTTATTCATTTTAAGTGATTAGTCTTTTTAGGGCGATAGTTGTGGCCGGAATAACTTCTTGTATTCAAGTGGGTCAAAGTGGCAACTTGATTGAAATAGTCTACCGTTACCTTTAAAAAAGCTATGAAAAGTTTCATAATGACTTGAGCTGTACAAGGAGCTTTGTTGGTGAGGACAACGCGAAACAGCGTTTTCCGTGAAAGATAAATTTGATAAATAGTGCAGATAAGTCCCGAGTGTCGAGGGTTGACTGGGACAAATGCAGCCGTTAACGAATCTCTGCTTCTAACAATGTAGGGGGGGGGGGGGGTTCATACTTAACAGTAAGCTGCTGTTTGGCTTTTAGACACAAATGTTTAATGTCTCATGAACAAAACGAAGAAATAGTCCATTTTTTGGCACTACACCAATTTCCAAGATGCCAATATAAAGTGCTAGATAGAAATCACTTTTCTTATAGCCTTCTGTTTATTTATTTCAATACTTAAGTAGGTGCTTAGTTTCTTTATTTGAGATTAAATTCCTAGGCCGGGCTTTCGGCCGAATAGCCCAGATGTGTCAAAACGGAACCAGGGGCTTTTAAACCCTATAAGGTTTTTTAAGGCCTTTTTTTGTTTTTTTTTTTTTTTTTTTTTTTTGACGCGGAGAATGCATTTACGCACTGTCCCGCTCCCAGGGTAGAAGAGCGGGGGAGTGTGGGACTCACCCACCCCAATAGGAAGGAATACCCACTAAACTCCGCGGAGGCCATCTTCTGCGCGTTACTGGAGGTCCCCGAGTACCACCGTGAGTGACTCTACCGGCGGACCCCCGGCACGCTATGCCGGTTTCCCAGCTCAACTCGAGGGGAGCTATACCTCCCCTCGTACACCCGCCGGTGTTAACGGCAGTGCGAGGCCCCCCCGCACCGCCGCCCTCCACGGAGTCACATGTGCAATGGAGGCGCACGGTCCCCACCGTGTGCACTCCTAGCGACCCCGGGGCCCCCCTTTAGTCGCCTCTTACGACAGGCGGGGGGAAACCATGGCAGTATTCTAATGCCCCATACCATAGGGCAAAAGGTTTTTTAAGGCCTAGTAGGGTCGGCGTACGGTGGCCAGCTGGCGCGCGGTACGGGGGTACCGTCCCTGGCATTGCACAGGCTTCCACCACTGCCTGGTAGGGACGGCTCGACACCCTCGGCTGTCCCTGCTGGCCTCCCCCCCACGAAGGGGAGGTTGCTACCGGTCCAGGTGAACGCGTAGGAGCTTCTTGCCACTTACCGTGTTCCCCCACTATGGACGATGAGAGGGAGTGGTAGGGGTTCTAGTCGGTAAGCCCACTGGTATACCACCTTCCAGTGGAGGCATTTCCCCTTCTATAAGAAAAGGGTAGGGCACTTTGAGGTAAATGTATTCTAGTGTTGGCAGAAATTCACATAACTAACACTTGTATTGTAATATGAAAATTCATGCATTTGGGTATTAACGATCTTAATGATAATGAATCTTAATTGCGGAACGCTTAATCGTTCCAGGATGACACTAAAATACGTAATGTCTTGCTTATAAGTTTACCAAAATAGGTCCTGACCGGGATAGCGCCATCTGCAGATAAGCGTCTTAGTAAGCCACAAAGCTAAGAGCACTTTAACAGTTCGTATAACCCTATCCTATTGTGCTAAAGATCAATTTCAACTGCAGTGTTGCGGTTGACGTGTGGGCTCTCTGCACGTTAATCCTGAACGAATTGAAATTGCTTGCTATCAAGCTTTGTATTGACTTGTTGCTACTCACTCTCTCTGTCTTTGTTAATTCATGCATTGACGGTTAATTTGAATATCAATCCGTATTAATTTCGGGAGGTGCCCGGTGGCAATTGTGCATGTGGATCGGTAACCATCGTCGTGGTAAAGTAAAGCCTGCTGGAGAGGGAATTGGACGGGTGACCACGCTGAGGGAAATTAAGTTATGCATTTTTCGAAACTTTTAAGCAGTTGGTCCTGGCTGACGTCTCTAGATGCCTAGGCTTGGGTGGCTTGATAACATTTGTAAGGTTTATCACTAATTTTACACCACTCCAACAAGCTACGAGTACCTATACTGAGCCCGCGTTTTCGAGTTCGGGTCGCGCAACCTCGTAGTGGAAGTGAAGCGTGAGTTGGACGTATGAAGGCCAGGATAAGATATTATATTTCAATGTCAAATTACCCTTAAGGGCTTTCTACCAGCTTCCTTTTTATAGCCTCATGTTGTATCATGTCCATAAGATTGATTTAACCTCTAACATTTTCATCGCTTACCTTCTTCTAAAAGTGGTCTTAGAGCGATACTCAGATTTTTTGATCGATCATTTTAATATATATTAAGCTTAGCAAAAACACTAATCATGGTACATTGTTCACTCGTCTGACGCATTTAGACTTTGTCAGCCCTTTAAGTCGCAGCCTTCAATGTGACCGCTTTTATTAAAATTTACATGAACGACGCGCTTTTAATTATATTATAAACCTTTTGTGTACTTTTCAGTTCAGATTACCCGAATAACGGACTCTGACGTGCTTCATTATTTACGGGTATTACGTCGTCGAGAGGTTAATGGAGATTCAATTTTAAAATAATAGTCGTTTTTTGAAAGATATAAGTAGTTAATCTAGTATTTTAAATGATAAAAGGACCATCAGCCTGCTAAATCATACTTAATATTATAAGATTGGCAAATAACGTACCTACCTAAAGTCCAACTCATCATGTTCCGTTCAATAATAGTATAAAACTAATTTATAATTTGTTTTAGTTTGCCACGACTATATTGTAAACAATATTGAATATAGTAGGAAACCCAGAAAAAGTATTCGGTCTTGGGCTCAGGCGGGACTCAAACCAGCGTCTTCCGCATTCTGGGCGGCTGCACCAACCACTGTGGTACCGACACCATTAACATACTGGCCGATTTTTTCGGGTATATTTTACCTGGCAGGCAGGTTTGTCCCACCAATGTTTCAGGCATACCTACCTGTGACAAGCGAGAGAAACATTATTACATTATTGCAAAATCGGCCAGTCTGTTAATGGTCTCAGTTAGCACAGTGGTTGGTGCAGCCGCCCGGAATGCGGAGGATACTGGTTTGAGTCCTGGCTGAGCCCAAGACCGAAGACAGTCATTAGAGAAAGCCTCTAGCAAAACAAGAGAAAGATAGATAGTGCTTCATTGTTCCGAAAACATTACAGTGATATTCAATTACTAGCGGCCGCCCGCGGCTTAGTCCGCGTGGACTTATTAAAAAAGGAAATATATCGTTATAAATTGAAGCCTAAGTACTACTCAGATGCATGAGCAATATTATTCATCATCACTGAAATCCATCCAGCGGTTTTTACGTGAAAGAGCAACACGGCACATTCTCAAATAAAAACTTCCGCATTGAATATTTTAGTAGGATAGATACCAATGAACAATTTCTCAACGACAATACATCAACAACAACAACAATGTCTTTTTTTAAAAACTTGTTCTGAATAGGTACATCAAACCTCTCTCACTTTACATTTAGGTATAATCAAACATTGCCCCAGGCAAATTGCATGAATTCATGAATGAAGAGAACCGATAAAGTAGTCACATAACAATACCCCATAATTTATTCAAACGGGTGTAACTTTCAATTTAAGGCGCTATCAGAAAAAGTTCTCACATTCGAGACACGCGCGGAGCCACTTAACTCACAAAAAAGATCTTCATAACCATCTTAGCTCTGAATTATTTATTATCGCTTAGGTCAGCAAAGGCGCCCATTCATGTGGCTGGTTTTTATTTGATTTGTTAATCGTTATTAATGATTATGATTTCGCAGTTTCAGACTGTTTTTATTCTACATTTATATTGTATTTACTTTTGATTGTTGTTTATTATTATTATATTATAAGGCCTGTCATTTCACACTACGGTACAAAGGCCTCCCTCCCGTTCCCACTGTTGCGAATTTTGTGCTTTCTCCGGCAAACCTTCGTCGGCCTACCACGAGGACGCCTCAGTTTTTAAGGCACTCAGTCTGTGACCTACCTAGCTCAGAGATTGATTGACAAATTGATTGAGATTGTTGTTTAACTTCAATATCATTTTATTTAAAAGTATGTATTTGCTTAACGTACTTTACGTTTTAGTGTATTCAATCAAACACCACAGTGCTGTTAGTAGTATCACGTTACCATCGTAATCATGTGGTTTGAAATCAGCCAAATCCTCAGAACCTTGTTACATGTTAAAGCCACAAACAGTTAGACGATACCGGCATTTTAATGTTTACATACAAACGCATTAAACCATTGATACTGGCAGAAATGTTTCAGGCCGTTAGAAAAACAAGCATGATTATTACTATCAGTAACAGAAAAACATCTAGCATTCACTATTTACACGGTAAGTGAGCCGCAATAACCCTCTCAGCTATAAATATTAACAGCTTAGGTGCGCAACATCTCACTTAGGACCGTTAAGTGTTTTCGAAAGTCGCCATTAGAGTGAAATATGAATTAATGGGCACGCGACTCTGCGGCGTCATCAGGCTGGTGGAACAACTGACTCTATTGAGCTGAAACAACGAGGAAATTACAAACTTAGGAAAATATGTTTTATCATTGTTTTAGCATTTTCCATGCAGTCTGAAAACCAGAAAAAGACATTTGGCCATGTTGGCATCAGGCAGGACTCGAAACAGCATCTTTCGCAAACCGGGCGACTGCACTAACCAACTATGCTTACCGAGACCATTAACAGACCGGCCGATTTTTTCTGGTATATTTACCCTATGAGCCAGGGTGATTTCATCAATGTTATAGGCATCCACCTCTAACACTCGGAAAATATTTTACTAGATGATACAATATAGTTGTTTTATTCTTATTTTAGTGATGCACAGTGAGACAATTTATAGACTTTTGATTATTGATATTTTTAATTATTAGGATTCATTAAATTATTTGTGTTATTCATTTTAGGTTCAGAGCAAACTAGGTAGCTGATTTGCTTAGTTCTAACATTATTTAAAAAATAATTCTAGGCAAAACGGGATTTAGACCAATTGCGTTTTAGGCATACACACAACAAACGTAGAATTTATCATTCTAGTAAGTTACACAGTACAAACTTCCTAATTTCACTGGTATACCTTGCGGTTGATCGGCAGATAACGTGTTTAGGAAAAACAATTGTCATTTGTTCATTTTATTTTGGACTATAAAGATAAATAGGTAAATAACCAAATAACTTTACGCTCTTTGAAACACTCACAGCATCTTATTAAAGGCCTAAGAGAACATTCTACGTAATATACTACATCCATAGAACAACAAGACCATTATTTCAACATAAAAAAAAACACAAAAATTTCTTTTGGTTTGATTGATTCTTTAGGACAGCATGAGTTCTAGGGCTTCTCGGCTTTCATTGACGTTTGTGAGCTCGGGTTAATCTGATAGCAACTAAGTGTATTATATCTTATACTGCAAAAACAGCTCCACATATCGTGAAAACAGAACGTTCGTGGAATCGCTAAATTATGTAAGACATAACAGCGACTCTACGGCACTCTATTGACAAACGCGCTAACCGAGGAAGTCAAGACCGTATGATTGATTACCCACGTCGTATTTTGTTGCGCAACTCCCAGACCCCATTCTGAGCCCATACCGAACGCTCACCTCAAACAGTCTATGGGAACAATCATCGAAAATGTACAGGAAAAACCAAGTTTTCCAAATATATAAACCGGGTCAGATCAACGGCCCGAAGAAGGGTGAAATCGGAGGGACAGGAGGTGAATTAAAAAATGAAATTATAAGTCCTCAAAAGTGAGGCTTTTACAGGAAAAAATCTAATAAGTTTTCTCAAACTCTTTTTGCCAGTTGAATTGCCTTCCAGTTTATGATCGAAGATTGCCTTGTTGAATTTAACCTTAAATTTTTCGAGTTACATAACCGATAAAAAGTTCTAACAGTTGTTACGCCTTGAATTTAAACGACTGAAAAACACAAGTTTGAGGCAATTTCTTTGTTAAACAACTACTGTGGCAATCAAGCATGCAGAACGCCTGATAGTAGGCGGTTACTGCAGCTTTAAGGCAGATTTGCGTAAAACCAGGGGAATAACTCTCACCGTGGAGTGACAACGGTCCCGCCACGGTGCTCAATGGAGTTTGAACTTCTACAAATCTCTTTGCTTGTCGAATTTTGTTTCCTGTAAAGAATTACTTCTGCAGAGGAGCATGTGAAGAAGGATTAGTGAAAGTGAAAGAACGAAAGAAACCATTTTTTGTCACAGATAAATAATTACACAAAATACGTATACAAAAGACTAAACTTACAAATTTTTGTTTAAATGTGACAAGGGCATCTGGCTCAGCATAAGCTGCAACGGTCAAAGACCTGAGCAGCGCTGGTTGTCAGCCAGCGCCGTTCTCTTACAGAAACATTCTACATATTTTGTAAGAAGCAATCATAATTTAACCAATTGTTAAATACAATCTTTAAATATAATATCAAAATGAGAGAATAAAAAACAAGTAAGCACCTCAACCAACGCAAACAACTCAACTACGTCGTTCGTCGTTCGCACTCGGAATGCAGGATAATAGTAACGCAGATCTAAATCATTTTATAGTGAACAAATGAACTAGATTCGTGAAAAGGCTGCAAGAGGCTTCCTGCTGGGGTAGGCTGGTGGTAGAAATTTGTGATAGCATTTAGAAAATTTTATTTATTTGTTTTAGAATACGATGCAAAGGATATTTACGGGCCAGAGATCACGGACAAGGATGGAGCTCTTCTGGATGAGCACGACAGTTTCTACCACACGACTAAGAGTCTGCTTGTACTCTTCCAGATTATGGGAATCATGCCCATAATGAGAGTACATAAAGGTATATAAATAAAGATCTGAAATAAAACGCAATAATAGTATGTTACTGTTATTATGTTAGCACAATTTCAATTACTTGAATAAAAATATGACGCATTATTTAAACCAATATTGAATGAATCTTTTATTGTGAATTTATAAAAAAATATTCCGGCGTACCTAAATTATATTTGCTCAAGAACATGATTAAAAATTAAAACAACAATTTATTAAGAAGACGATTCTTTGTTGCTGTGAGATACTCACCAGTAAAATCTTGAACATATCTATTTTCTTTTATAGATGCTAAAACAGTAAAAAGAACTACTTACAACTGGATTTCGAAAGCAACCCTTTGGGCCTATCTCGTGTGGAGCTTGGAGTCTATCATCGTAGTAAGAGGTGCGTACTTGCGTGCTGTTAGTCTGCTGGTTTGTGTGTTAAAGTTAATATAAATAAGCTTTGTTGTTTTGCAAGGATCGTACAATAAGCACAACCATTAGCTACTGATTTTTCCGTAGCTACTAGGACTGGTCCTAGAGAAGAGACTAATATTTCTTTTTACAGTAATAGGTACAGATTCTATCAAAACAGTCATGTCAAAAGTTCATGGCTAGTTTTTCATACAATCAATATTTGCGTTTCTTCGAAGATGTGTGTTCTGTGTGTGTGTGTTCGAGTCAGGAATGGAGATGAGTGACCATCCCAACCGTTTTAGTGATGTATTTGAGGCATGTTCGTGCTTCGGAAGCCACGTTAGGCATTGTTGACTTCGAAATCCCACATCGCCCCTCGCAAAGCGGAGCGAAGATACACCGGAGTTGTTTTGGTGCGGTATTCCCACCTCTTCCAGGGGTGGGCGAGTCCCACACTACCCCACCGTTCTCCCAAGCGGTGGGATAGTGCTTAAAAAAGGCATCGTTGACGTAAGTGACGCCGTATACAGGCTGTTGTTTTTTTGTTTTTGTGGTAACATGTCCAAGTTGTTGAGGAGAATCATGAACATGTGTGACGAAGTTCATTTTCGTATATCTCGGTTTAAAGTTATTGATGTAAAGTTTGTATTATCCACTCCGCTGTGTTGAAATCAGTTTAAGAGTTAATTTATTTAAAAGAGATGAACTTTAAGACTTCCTGAAAACCTTCAATTAATTGTGTTAATTTTCTTCTGTCGTTACTACTTATCAGAATCCAAATCATTATTCTTGTTACTAAGCTTTTGAGAACCAGCAGAACAGTGAAATGTATCTTACACGAGTTTACCATTCCCTAACAAGTTGAAGATACGGGTATCATTTATAATACCAACTAAATTCCGTGATTATTAATTGAAATTAAGTACAAATCCTGCCGGATTGGGGTTTAGCCGCAGTTTCGAGATTAGCTCCAACCTCAAGATAGTTAGAACTAATACGCTCGGTGAACCCGCGTGTACATCCTTGTCAAAATCACTCCTATATCAACTTGATGAATTAACTTTATGTTCATTTGTGTCAGCTTACCGTCATTGTGATAAGGTTTGTGTAAATAATTATGATATCATTGATATGATCGATGGGTTTTAAATTACTGTAACTTGGAAGGATTCGCTACTTGGGACAAATTCTATGTCGGCAAAGCTTGTTTCGAATATTTTCACAGTATTTGCCAAGCATGATTTTCCTACTACATCAGTTGAAGTAATTATAAAGTTTAAAGTTTTCAAGTTATTTAACATGAAGTATGGCTAAGCAATTGTCTAAATAGGCTGAAGCACTTCGTTTTTTATTTAGAATTTTTTCAAACCATATTTATCAAGCCTGGTGTTCCAGTAGATACAATCATCATTCAACATCAGTTGAAGCGATACCTTAATTTTAATAATGAAGAATGAGTCTTCATTATTTAGTTGCCAATTAAATGTATAAGCTATTAAATTCAAAATGTTTTACGAGTGCGAGCTTCACTCTATTTAGACAATTGCTCGAACATACTCGTACATATCAGTCATTGCTAGAGCGTAAGTAAACCAACGAAGAATTACCAGAAACCCATTTTTTCAGTCGGAAAAGAGCGTTTAGAAAACTTCCAAAAGAACACAAACAAACGGTTCGACGAAGTGATATACAACATTATCTTCCTGAGCATCCTCATCCCGCACTTCCTGCTACCTGTTGCGTCGTGGCGCCACGGCCCGCAAGTGGCGATATTTAAGAACATGTGGACCCATTACCAGGTCGGTATTACCCCTTTTATTTTTCCCTTCGGGAAGTGTTGGAATTTATAAGGTAGTGGGAAGGTGAAGGGTAAAATAGTACCTACGCTTGAGTCGAAAAGATAGATATACGAGTACATTTATTACTACGTCGATGAACGTCTTCAAGCCTCGTTGGATGCCTAAGAGCTCATTCACATTAGATCGCAAGCAGTGCGGCTGCCGCGCGTCAGTAGCGCGTCTGCAGCGCGGCAACAAAAGTGAAGTAAAAATGGCAGAGTTGTTACCAAGAGGCATTCTCTACCCGTCAAGCACGCGGTCAGATTAAGAATCTAAGTATTAATCACTATACATACGAGTAGGTAGATTTAACATATGTTTGGTAAATGAAGAATACAAACAGTGAATCATTCTTTCGTTGCAGTTGAAGTACCTGAAGATCACAGGTTCGCCAATTGTGTTCCCAAACCTGTACATCCTGACGTGGGGTCTGTGTGTATTCTCGTGGGGTCTCAGCTTCGCGGTGATCCTGTCGCAGCACTACCTTCAAGATGACTTCGAGTTGTGGCATTCCTTCGCTTATTACCACATCATCGCCATGCTGGATGGATTCTGCTCTCTGTGGTAAGTAACTCTGAGTGGTAAGTAACTTTGAAGGGACATAGAGACAAAAACGAGCTAAACTGCTTGATAAGGGTGAACCTACTTGATCAAGTTACTTGCCTACCGAATTACTCCGAAAATGCTCGAGCTATTCGGATTCGGAGACACATACTTTTAATTATTTACGGCTTCACTTCTGTACTAAGCAGATTATTTAACATAGTTAAAAATACATGCAAATGATTATCAAAAAAAATAAAGAAATTTGAATTTGAAAGACATGAAACATTTCAAAAATTAGGTAGGTGTTTGAAACTACTATGCCAACATCCGTCGTCAATACTGCTTCTCAACTATAAAATATTTTCATTTTCTTATTTTCACCTGTTATTCTTCATTCTGGCATGGTAGTTTTACTATTATAATTATATCTCTAACATCTATCATTGACTATAGGAACTAAAGGTGTTAAAGGTTTAATTTAAAGTTTGTAATTATAAATAAATTTACTCTGTCCACATTTCATGTTAAACTGTAAGTCATAACGACACCGAATAAGACACAGTCCGAAATTCCGAATCTAAAAAATTCTAATGAAAACAAAATATTCATTCCAAAGTCTTAATACACTTAGCAAGAGGCCGTCGGTACATAAATCTTGTAAATGTCCTGTACACTTTGCAGGTACATAAATTGTAACGCGTTCGGCACGGCCTCCCGGGGCCTCGCGATGAACCTGCACAAGGCTTTAGAGGCCGACCAGCCAGCCTTGAAGCTGGCGCAGTACCGCCATCTCTGGGTTGACTTGTCACACATGATGCAGCAGCTGGGTAAGAATCATACATCCTTGGACTTATACACACAGCGCCCTCTATCTTTCAAATTAAGCAATGCGTGTCAATCAGGACTTAGGAATGGATAAACTTAAATAAGATATTCTTTAGTAAAATACATATTATTAAATAGAAAATGTCCAATACAAACCGATTATGTTCATGAATACGAATGTTCGTACTGTTCCATCCCGTGATCTCTAGTGTAGTAGCTTACTTCCTAACCATTACACTAAATCGGTGGCCAAGTTGTCAGTAAAATAAAAAACGTATTTGCCAACTTAAAATAATTGAAGAACACTGAACTCGTCTTACATTTTGACTTTAAGCTCAAATTGACTTGAATTATGAATAATAAATTCAAAATATTTGAGCCATCACATCATCATTTACATCTGAGTTACATAATCCAAACACAATAATTTGGTTTACATTTCAATGTTTGCTTAAAAATTTCAAGATAATGCAATAAACAAACGAGCGAGATTAACTATGTATCGGTTAATTGCTATGTTTCTATTGATTGTTTGCTATGAATAAATGGTAGCACCGCTGTCGGTTTCTTATCGGATGCATTTTCCAGAGTGTGCCCTGGAGTTGCACAACATAATTCCCCCTTCCCTCTTCCACCATCAGACCACCGGACGCACTGGCTTGCGTCACCGCTTTACAGTGGACGTGGCACGCATACGTACGAAGCGCTTTGCCTCCACCTTCATCATGCGTACCGATAAGGAGTGGAACGCCTTGCCGGCGTCTGTGTTTCCCTAAGAGTACAATTTAGGCGTCTTCAAGCGAAGAGTAAATAGGGGTCTTCTAGACGAGCATGCTCCATTGTAGACCGCATCGTCACTTTCCATCAGGTGAGATCGCGGTCAAATGCTGGTCTATCTAAATTAAAATAAAGTAATTTCTACTGTTTTAAATTTATTTATGCCTAATATAATAACAAGTTGCAAAATATAGAACAACACAGGTCACGAGACAATGAACTTCTAGAAATGTCATTCCTTTATCCCAGTTTTTTAAAATTAAATACCTATCTATCTCTATACCTTGTATACCACCTTACTTTTTTCATGAGTACTTTAGCCTGAAATAAATAATTTTATTTTTAAAAGACCGCAGCATAGTATCTAAGAGTAGAATTGGATAGGAACATAAACTGCAGTATAAAAACCTTAACGATCCATTAGCTTTTTCGTACCATAAAATAAAATCACCGCTCATATGAATATAAAAAATTATGCCAAACCACAGTTTACTGTTTGGTACTTTGTATCACAGGCCATAAACCACGGTCGTTACAAAACTCCGAGTTTGCCGTTCATCGCACCTGTTGTAAAATATACAGGTAGCGATTTGCGCAGCGTGTGGGCTATCACGAATAAGAGCCATGGCAGACATACTACTTTAAGCATCGGCGACTTCGCAACTGTATCGATGCTGAAGCTCGATTTGGCGACTCTTTGCGTTCGATTGCAATAAAGTCGTGATATTATATCGATGCAATTTCGCGTGTGATCGGGTGCGTCATCGAAATCGCACGTCAAGGCGCCTCCGTTACTTTCGAAAAGCGACTAAATGGCCACGGCGTTTCAAGTAAGCGGTTCGAAACTGTATTTAGCTTCATGAAAGCGGCTGAACGAATCGCCCGTCGCCGATGCTAAAAGCAGCATGTCTGCTGTGGCTCTAAGCTGTCTGTAGTTCGTTATGTCTTATCTTTATTCTGAGAAGCCTTTAGAGATTCAAAGTCAGACGGTACTAGCAACTAAGCAGTCTTCATTCACTAGTGCCAGAGAGACTCAAAGGGGTACTCTGGTTATGATTGCACCAAGGCTAATGTTTCTTGATAAAACAGGTACCTACCTACAGGTACCTATCTATGCTGCATAAATTGAAGTGTTTGCGGCACCTCTATTGTTTCCAAAACCCAATTGGCAATGTGTTTCGTGCTGTCTCTTTTGTAAAGAAAACTGTCTCAGTAAATCATACTTTTGTAAAGAAAACTGTTTCAACCTGTGTGGTAGTCTTCTGTACATTATTTATACATCTACAGGTAGAGCATACTCCAACATGTACGGTATCTACTGCATGGTGATCTTCTTCACCACCACCATATCTCTTTACGGAGCCCTGTCAGAGATCCTGGAGCATGGCCTCAGCTACAAAGAGATGGGGCTGTTCGTCATCGTGGGCTATTGCATGACTTTGTTGTATATCATTTGCAACGAAGCTTATCACGCTACTAGAAAGGTCAGTAATATGGTTGTGGTCACGTTATGTTTATTTGTTTACCTTCATTCAATTGTATTCGGCTTTTTTCGCAATGTTACTTATCAGTAATGCATGAATAAGGATATGTATTGTCTTACTTGGCATTACTACTTTTACTTTCTGAGAGCGTCGTGGCCCAGTAGTTAAACATTCCGGTTTGGAACTCGTGTGGTCCCGAGTCATAGTTAATTTGTGACCTGCATTTAGACACCGAATAAAAAACCCCAAGCAACCGGGATGAGTTAATTAAAACTGTTTCTGGTTTTTCTGCAAGTGCTGGAGAGGTCTGTGCCCAACTGATGATGAATGGTGATGATGACAATGAACATGAGGAATATCTACATTTTCAGGTTGGCTTCGAGTTCCAAGTGCGCCTGCTGAACGTGAACCTCGGCGCCATTGACCGCAACACCCAGCGCGAGGTGGAGATGTTTCTCGTCGCCATCGCTAAGAACCCTCCCATTATGAACCTGGATGGATTCACCAACATCAACAGAGAACTGTTCGCTGCTGTGAGCATATTTTACAAACGTTTCGTATAGTAACATCAATCACTTTCTACTATTCTTGTAAAAGGTTTCTCGTGAAACTTTTTTGGGTCTATTTTTTAAGCTATCTTATGAGCCACTGTTAACTGAATGACAGGGCATTGCAAAAAAAGTATATGGTCTTAATTTGGTAGGCCAAGTCGCAAACAAAACATTAGGAATAATATCAACCAGGCGGCCGAATAAAGTTGTCTTTTATGAATTGTAGTCCATGTCCTATTCGGATGTATAAGCTATATGTATTGTTGCAAAGTTTCATTAAAATCCATTCAGTTGTTCACGGCAGATTCACGGCACATCCATCTTTCATCCATATATAATATCAGTAGGATAATGAGACCTATTTTGCTATGGTTTTGTAAGATAAGCCTCTGTACAAAAACATTTCTATATTTTATGGGTTCTTTCAACTCCAAACATAGGTACAATTCAGTTATCAAACAGTTTTCAAGATAGTTTTACTCAACCCGAATCCCTCAGGCAATTTGTCTTCAGATATTATTCACTTCAGGCAATATTAGCCCAAACAAACAACAGAATAAAATTTACTCTATTTGTGGCTATAAAAACTTTATGCCTTTATTTACTACTTACACAGGAAAACAAACAGCTAACTAGTAAGTTGCGGACTTGTCAAGTTTGGCATAGGTGCTGCTCCGAACATTGTTATCAACAAGTAATGTAATTAAAAGTTATCACAACTAAGTAAGATTTACGCTGTTGTAGGGTCGTGTTGAAGAAATTGCTTGAGAGAAAAGTTGTTTCGCTTCATAAACAAGTACTTATATGAAATGCTTACTGAAGTGTGGTCTTGATATTCGCTTATGTCATTTATTCAGAGTTTTGATGAATAAATACGGACAAGAGGTTTATCATACTTTTAAGATCAATTTTTAAATTATTTCTAAAAATAATTTGCAAAAGATTTCCGTAGAGTTTTGTTGGAGTTTGTTGATGTCAGTTATGGACTGATTTATATCATGCTTTAAAATTTGCTCACTCTCAAGAAGAGTGTATTAGTAAGCATTTCTTTGGCCAGTAGAGTTTAAACCATAATGGATATTTGAAGAAATGTTAAAATCAAATGACTTTGGTGACATACTCGCACAAACCAGTCAAACTTAATTCCACGCCTCACACGTTTACCCCCTGATACAGAGTCAAGCAGCTAGACTTGTAAAGGCTGCTTACATTTGACTGGCATTTGAGTTATGAGTAATAGTAAAATTCTGGACACTATGCTTAGACATCTTTGGACATTGTTCCACTCAGCGCCAACTAGCCCCAAACTAAACAACTAAATGCTTGTGCTATGGGATACTAGACAACGGATAAACATACTTACTCACTCGTAAAAAACGTTTTTTTGGAAATCCATACTTAATAAACATAGGAAACACTCAGACAAGTACAAACAGACATGTGCATGCACACAAATGTGTAACATCTCACTTCTGAACCATTCCACCAAATCGGTGTCATCATTATAATATTTTTTATTGATTTCAGAACATATCCTTTATGTCGACGTACCTGATCGTTCTGATGCAGTTCAAGCTCACCCTTCTTCGACAAGGAGCAAGGAAAGTCATGAAATCAGTCGTTCGTGCCATCATGAATGCTACCACCATGAATCCTGATTATTATGATGAAGAGGACGAGGAGTAATAAAGCTTATCTTGCATTTTTTGCGCCACCCGAAGACACATTTTAGTCAAGAGTTTTGAGTTGAATTGTAGTTACACTGTAGTATGATTTAAAACAAACATATTGTAGTTTTCTTGATTTAAGTACACTGAATAAAGGTCCTCTGAATCATACAAGTTTCTGTGGACTGGCTTACAATCCGTTTAGATTAATGATATACCAAACAATACAAGAAAAAACAAATATTATTGCACATTAAGCTTCCACACTCTACGAATAAAAGCTTTTTGGTTTGTTTATGGTACCTTGGACCTTGGGATGACTGATTGACACGACCACACCACGGAGCCAATATGAATAATATTATGTTTGCTCCATTTTCTTTTATAAGTAAATCATTATAATTCCCTTTGTAATACATCAATGCTCTATGAAAATATTGTGAAATCTACCAAATCTAAAGAAAGAAGATGGATTTTCTAAGGAAATAAATGCTACATTCTTGGCGAGGTTTAGTGAAACAATATTGTGCAAGTAAGCTCCTAGAGTTCATAAAGTTTAGGTACGCAAGTTACATAGTTGCAGTCGTTTGTCTAGATGCTGAATACCTACTTCATCGAAGTAAGCCAATCGTAAACAGAACTGAGCTTCTATGAGTGGTGCCTTTAGAGTATCTTTCATTTTACCACGAGGAAGTGAGATAATAGAACATTGTTTTTTGTCGTAAATGCAGATAGTTTTTCTGGTGATGAAATCCTTCAGTAGCAGCACAGTATACTTTATATAACAGTCAAAATTTGTCTACACCAATTTGTTAGGGCTTAGAATTTTAGACGTTCTACTTAGGCAAATAACTTAAATTCACTGATAGTAAAAACAAAATAGTTAAAATTTCAGTTATTTCACATCTAAGGCACAGATAGTTTACAGGCTGTTGATAAAGAGGTTTTTTTTCTATTTTTTATGATATTAATTGTAGATTGATAGCCCCACGCGTTACAGGGGAAGAGATTCTAGATAGAATCAGAAACAGGCGGATAACGTTTCACAGAATTTATGTATAGAATGAAGTACTTTATTGTCGTTTTGTCAAACAAACGACATTGTAGTGTGCGACACAGATAACGCTACACGAAGCCGAAGTTAGCAGAGAGTAGATAGTCTTTCGGAAGATCAATGAGCAATGACTCCAAGCACTGTACCTATTTCTTCATTATTCAAATAAAATTGACATACAAGATATTGGATAAATGACAGCAGACATTGAGTTTTGTGAATGAACAATAACAACATTTTCTTTTTTTCGAACAATAACCACACTTTCTTTTTTCAAACTGTGTTTTGAACGACTGGTCGTAAATAGTCGCAATTTGTTATCTTACCGCTATAGGTATCTCCGCTATCGCAGTATATTCTTCAGCCAATGTCGTTGTGGGGGCGTCTACACTGCCCTGGGGACGCCCTTGGGGACTTTCACACATGATCGAGATTGAATTGGGATTGAGAGAATTTATTTCAAATAGTTTGGAATTGAAGCAATTGTCTGGTTGTATTTTTAGTAAAAATTTTGCAAACCTAAGGGCCAGCGAAAATAACAACCCAAACGTGTGACATGCTAGGATGATATTTGAAGTCGCCAGATTGGCGACAAGTAGTATAATGACAGCAAATGAATTGGCTTGGTTTTGCCATTATGAAAATATGGTTTGAACTGGCTTTATTTTTGCTGTTTTGCCTATAAATATGAATTTCTACCTCTATTCTAGGAATTTCTTTTGGTGGCTGACTTTATACACTAACTACCTACTTAGTTCATTAACTACCCCTAAAACTGTTTCAAAACTCTATCATTTACTTGAGTTAGGTACCAAGGCTCAGGGGTTAAAATAGAGAGAAACGCCGTTGACATCGTTCCGGTTTGACAAAAAACCTCTTTTCAGTTTCCAATAAATGAAATTACTTTTCAGCACTATAGGTCAGAAGGTTTGAAATGTTTGTGAATAAGTCCAATTCAACTTTGTATTGGCCTAGCCACAAAGCCTGGCTTTCTAAGAACCCGATAAGACTGCCCGATCTGGGATTTGAATGCGTCAGTTTGTTGGTTAAGGACAACACTGAGAGTCCACGGTGGGCGACCCTTGTCTGATTAAGAACCACCGTTAAACGTATAAATCTGCCACCGAACTGTCAGTGTGCCTGAACATCCAGCCTTAAGAGGGTAGAGTTTAAGGACAAAATAATTTATTATCAAAGCAAATGAATACTTCCTCACTTTAAGGGGACTAGTAGAGCTAAATCCAAGTTTTATAGTAACGAAAATTAAGTGTTACACTTCGGTGATCCAGATGAAAAAAATATGTCGTATTCTTAAGGATTCAAGGGTTGGTTTTATCAATTTGAAAACACGATTTAACAAATTCGGCTCGATAGAAAAAAATCGCAAAGATGGGTCTAAAAAAATTTTAGAATGAAAAAAAACTGTACTAAACATCATGCTATCATTCTGTTCTTTTCACAGAATGTGTGTTTTATAAAATACTAAAGCGTGCTCATTTTAGTTTTGTGATTTAATGCGTATATTTTCCAAAAAACACCAATAATTGTTTTCAAGCAAATTGCGTGTGCGTGTGTGCGTGAAACGCCGTGTACAGACAGTACCGGCCGTGGCCTGATGCTAGACGGACGTGTCACGCATTGCGCTCCGCATTTGAATAATATTTAATTGCTTAGTAATCACTGTTAGAATATTGCGTATGCTATAATAATGCATGGGACACATGGGACACGAAAACTCAACAAAAACGTCTTATAAAATGAATTAATAAATAAATTACCATAAAATGGACAATGCTTTAAACTAAGCGCTATTTTCGTAGGGTGGTATGGTCGACGCGGTTGAGGAACATGATTAATACACAGCCGTAAAATAGCCTTATCTCATGGTCGCATGATCAAATCCTAGTTTTCCTTTTTGTATTATGTTTGTTTTTGTTCGTAGGATAAAGCTTGATTATGATTAGAATGAAAGTTATTTGGCAATTTTAATAACAATAAAACGTTATTTGTATATAGTTTTATTTCAAATAACAACTTTAATTTTCAATCAGAATTTTGAAAGTAGCCACACGAAAGTTTCTTGCCGGTTCTTCTCAGTTGAGTTCAAACAACTTTCCGACACCGGTGGTTGAGTCACATTATGTTTGTAAACTGTGCATTTATTTAAAAGTATTCAAGTCTATATGGACTATGCTATAAACTAACCGCTATTTTCGATGATAAGAGATGTCGACGCGGTGGAGGAACGTAATTACGAGACAGCCGATATACCTACTATTTAATCTTATGGTCCCGAGTTCAAATCCATGGTTTATTTTTTGTATTTATTTATTTAGTATTTATTGTAGTATTTAAGTCTATTCTTAGTATATTTTTGGTTGTTTGATTGCATGGGACATGAAAACTCACCAAAAAGTCAACAAAGTCGTCTTATCTTTTTATTTTTGGGATTCAATGCGTATATTTTCCAAAAAACGCCATACTGTTCAATTGGTTCTCAGGCACAGTGCGTGTGCGTGTGTGCGTGAGACGCCGTGTAGCGACAAGCGAATTCGAGTAGCGACGAGTAACGGCCGAGGCTGTTGGTTGGACGTGTGACGCATTGCTTAGCTGAAATAATATTTTATTATTTTTTCAAAAGTACTCGATTATTGTGTACACCAACACGGGTGGGCCACGAAAACTCGTCAAAAAATAAAAAAAAATGTATTATAAAAGGAACGCCGGAAAGGAAGGATGTATTTTTTTTTTTTTCACTTCTTTCCAGGCGCCAAACCTCGTCTCGGGACTAAATAAGTTACTTTCACCCCTAGGATAACAATGTACTATTATATTTACATGTCTGACATGTTAGTAAATATAGTTTAATTATTAAAAAAGGCAATTTTTCTTTAAAGTTTATCATTGACGTCGATAATTGCTCATGAATGACTAGCAGAAATGCCGTTAGATAAACCACAGCGGCATTTCAGACAATTAAGCTGGAACAAAAATATTGTCTTATAAAAGACAAGAAAAAAAGGTTTCACTTGTTTAGCTTTAATGCCGTTAAAGTATTTAACCACGTTTTAGCTTAACATTGAGTGATACATAACTAGTGCATGTTAGACTTAAATGCCTTCATTGGCATTTAACCGCTTTTAAGTCTAGTAAACTACACATCTATATTTTTTCCAAGAATAAAATATATTTGTTGCTAAGCTAAAACACAGTTAAATTAGGAACATTTTAGGTTAACGGCATTACAGTCTCACTTTTATCGTGTCGATAGCAACGGTCTTTAAACTTTTTGCGACTGTACTCCACCAACCTCATGGCGTGTTCGTTGGCACAAGTTAGGTCGTCACGTGTGTAGCTGTTTGGGCACGTATGGCATTAAATGAGGTGACTAATGGTCTGGGGGAAGGTACCACACTCGCAAGCATTTTCCGCACCATCGATGTACCCCCACTTACACAGAATGTCCTTGCATCTGCCGACTTGAATCCGCAGTCTGTATAGCGTTTTCCACGTCAGCCATGGCAAGTTATGGCCTGGGGATAGATTCTCAGAAGGTGTAACAAAGATGATGGTAGGTGGCTCGTCCCTTCACCGGCCAATCCTGGCTACTGGTGGGTTTTCAGATAGAGCGGCAACCTACGAACGGAAAAGTTAGGTCGGCTTTTGAGTTTCTGAGGAACAGCCGAGTAGCCGTGCTTCTGGTTACGTTCAACTCCATTTTGGATCTCTCTGTACTACACAGAGCAGCCCGCAACTATCCGGAATGTTTCATTAAGTTTAGTGCAGTCCACTTGCTTTGCGTGTGCTGAGCGGCTCCAGACAGACTGTGAGACCAAGACCGGGATCGTCGGCATGTATGTATCGGGGAGTGTTTAGTATGATGGCCGGAGATGGCCGGTCCTTGGTAAAGACGTTGAACAACATGGGTACCTTAGGCTTCCCTGAGGAAGACATTTTTTTTTGCACATGCCATCTACTCTTTTCAGATAATAGGTGTACTTGAAAGTAGGATTGCTCAGAGTCTTCCTTAGAATCGACACGAGGTTAAGCCTGCCTGTTATGCTACCCACTTTCTCTAGCAACCTCCTGATCTTGACGGTGTCGTAGGCTGCCAACAGGAAAACAAATACGACACCAGAACCGGCAACAGCAAATGGCTTGCCTGGAAACCATCCTCGATGTGTTGCATGAGTCTAAGAGTCTGGCTGCAACAGGATCTTCCCAGCCTTAAACCTACTTGATCTGAAAATTTGCTCTGGGTCGACAAGATCTTTAGGCGGTTAAAAAGCATACGTTCAAATAGCTTAAAAGCATGGCACAAAAGCGAAATCAGCCAATACCTTTTGGATCCGTCAGCTGTTATACCAGGCACAGCAATGACTTGGAGTTTCGCTAAATGCGTGGAATTTTTGCTTGGTCAAGGCAGTTGTTAAATAGCTCGACTAGCCATGAAGCTACGAAAGGGCCGAGGTGTTTGATTTGTTACACAGTTTATTTATTTATTTATTTATTCTTTATTGCACAAAATTAAGAAAAAAAGTACAATTGGCGGACTTAATGCCTGGAGGCATTCTCTACCAGTCAACCGCAAGGCATAACAGAGAACAGTTATATTATCTACCGCCCTTTCTAGTTTTTAAGAGATTGAATGGCTTTATCAGGTCTAGTAGTAGGACAAATGGTTGGCTCGCCGACATGGTGTTTTGGCGTTAGCACACGCTTTTTGCTGTTAGGTGTTTTAAAGCGCTTAGGAGGTTTTCCTTTTATAAGTAGTTCCTGTGTTATCTGATTCGCTGAGATATAGAACGAACGGAAGTTAAAATACTAACTGAGTAGGTACATTATTATGTTAATTAAAATAGGTAAATAAATGTTGTTTATTACAACAGTTATTTAACCTAGATAATTCTGGTTTACGTTATCGGCATAACGTAAACCAGAATTATCCCACACAAAGTCAATTTTGAAATAATGGAATTTGTCCAATCTAGTTTGGTATTCTGTAAAATTGTTTATATTTTTGAATAAATTGGTTTTGCAATATTATCTGAAGTCATTGGCGCCCTATGTACACAAATATCATTTGGATGAAAATCATTAACTTTTTTGAAAATAACCGAAGTAAAACTCGTAAGTTCCTTTTTAAGAAAAATATCGTTGTTGGTTCCTAGTCGATTTGTCATCATGCTTATTTAAAAACAAGAAAAAACCCATATTATCTCCAACATCATCATTAACAATGATAGCCGTATGAAGACCACTGCTAAACATAGGCCTCTCCTATTCATTTCCAGCGCGGCTGACTGCAAGCAACCTATATTTACTGAATTTCTGATATTTTTATTTGCTATTGCATCCACCGTGTGCGTAGGCGCCTTACAGTGCATTTTCTCACCAGTTGTCTCCAATCTAGTGCCTTGCGGCTGCTAAAGCCATCAGTTCTTCTCGATATGTGCTACGCACACTGCCTCTTCAACTTGCTTATCCGTTGGGCCACGTCGTCTACTGAAGTTATTTTTACAAATCTGATTTCTGACTCGATCTCTTAGAAACTTCTAAGCATAGCCCCTTATGAGGCCCATAGTAACACTCTCCCATAGAAGGCCCGTTTTTTAAAAATTCTGTGCTCTTAACTCAATTTAAGCAATAGTTCGGATAACTAGATTGATTAGGAACTCTTAGTCCCTTATCACAAATATCATAATAACAAGGCCGCACATATGTTATTATGTAATAGAAAATATTTTATATTACATAATATTAGACATACCATCCTTGAACGCCTATTCAACTACTACATCCAAATAGTTATTTTTGAACTGAACTGAGATGGTCCACCATCCTTATGAAATTGGCGGAAATAAATGAGGAGCGGGACTAGTCCTTCGCCGGCATGCACCTGCGGCGTCCCATCTCCACTCCCGATCCCTGCCGTGCGAAACCAGGACCGTCGCTACCTCCACCGCGCGAGATTTTTTAACGGCCTTGTAGCTTATTATTGTGACATAGCCGCACTATAGTCTATTTTTTATTTAAAAATATTGTTAGGATTATTTTACATTGCCTTTATTGGCCACCTACAATAGCCGCAGTTTTGCCTAGTTATTACAGCTAACGGCGTTATTGCGTAATAAACGCATGTACATTTAAACTAGAAAAGGAAAACTATAAAACAGTTAAAGTACTATAACCGTATTATTGTGTATAAACACCCACATGACGGCAATCTAGCGAAACAAGGATGAGAAAAAGTTATAACAAGAATATACGTTAGTGAACTCTAGCGGCAATATTGTCTCCCAAAGCTACTTAGCGACGTTCAAGCTAACTACACACTAGAAGAAAAGGAACTTAACCGCATTCTCTTATAAATTATTTTGGAAACTATTTAAGATATAAAAAAACCGCTTAGATAGGTCGATGGAGATTTTTTTTCTTATTTATAATCCGTCAAACACGAAAATCGCCCGGATGTCGGTTAACGGCAATAAAGCTATACCACGGCAGTGATGTGCTGTTGACTGTACATACCTACGTTTGTTAAATCTGAGATATGCCATAAACTATTTTATGGACCTGTTTTTTTTGGAGTCCAGGTGGACGAAGTCTCTGGTGGCAGCTAGTTAGTTAATAGGTATAATGTAACAATAGAGGTGAAATTCTTTCCGGTCGTAATTAATTTATCATTGACTAGCGGCCGCACGCAACTTAGGCCGCGTGGTCTTAGGTTAAAAAAAGAACAATATATCTTTATAAATTGTAGCACATGATTCCGATTCATAAGCTGTATACTGCTCTGCTACTATTGATTAAAGCTTAACGAAAAGTATACATAGGTAGGTATAACCTGCCCAAGAGTATGAAGAATAATTGTTTCAAATTTCGTTAAAAAAGTCGGCGAGTAGTTTTTGTTCAGACAAAAATTTTACTGATTGCATTTTTGGCATCAGTAGCAATTCTTAATCACCTCTTGATTGTTAATTTTTGAATTTATTTCATGTACAGAATTGGCCTCTACAGATTTATTATAAGTGTAGATGAGCGACATCTCTTGGAAAAATGGCGAGATCTCATTGTAGTTTTATGTTGACACGGTAGTTTCATGTTGCGCTGATAGATGGCGATATACCGGTTGTCTATGTGTGTGTGTCTCAATTCTCGATTTCAGTTAGGTCTAGTAGTCCTCTTAATATTGTTAAAAGGCTATAAACTATAGAGTTTAATTTGTAGTTTAGTTTCTGACAGTCAACAACACAGTGAGTTTGAAAATTACCCCATCTACTCGTAGTTATATATCGTAGTATAACTTGATTGCATAATATGATTAGCTATTACTTCTATCAGGTTTAACTGGAAGCAATTACTTAGTTTTTTATATTAGCTTATTATGTGTGCTGTGGGTTTAAAAAACGTCTGTTTGAATTTGCTCATCCGAAAGCTATGTAAATAGACCTCTCCCTTCTTAAAGATATACCTAAGGCCACCAAAATTTCAAATATATTTTTGGTAAGTGGAGTGGATTTCGCAAAAAGGGGGTAAACATGCCAAGCCAGCGAAGCCGTGAGTAACAGCTGGTACTGTATAAACCCGAATATGAATCAGTCAGCTACATAAAATTTACTCTTTCTCAGAGTTTGTGCTTTGTATTCAACATCAAATAATTTACACGAAAAATAGGTACTTACTACAGGTTAAAATTCAAACCAAAGTGACACACAGATAAAACGGTCAAATAGTTACCAACAAAAATTCGTGAACCCAAATTAGATTCGCCACTCAATATTTCAAACTGCGATTGCATGAAAAATTCAGCTGTCCATGAAATATTGAACGGATGAAATTAATTGCCTTCTAGTCGCCATTTTAGATTTTGTCTTTGCTTTTCGACGTAATAATCAGAACTCTTTGTTCCTGTAGCTGAGCCCTATTCCCTTATTCATAAAGAAGCAATCAGTCTTGTAACACTGGCTGTTGTAACGAATGAAATGTTTTATCTCTTTCACTATTTTGCTGCTGACATACGAAAAAGTAGCGGATTTGTGCATTAGCAAGGTTAAATTTAATTTGAGGAATAACATTTTGTTGTAAGTATTAAAAAATCTAGGGTTTCGTGTCTAGATTTTAGTCCCTCTGCAGAACAAAAGTCTACCTCATGAAAATAATTTGTCTGTGAATCGTTTGAGCTGGCATAACGTTCACTATAAGGGATAGCATATAGTGTACGATACTGTATCCACCAGTAAGACAGAACTTCCAAAAGTGCATGTATGTTTGTGTATTCTGGCTGTTTACGGTGCTGCGGAATCGGACAAATATTATCGGCTGGGCAGGGAAGCGGACGTCCCACGCGCTAAATTCACAAGACCGACACTGTGTACCTAGTCCGAGTATCTCGATGAAACGCAACGAGTGCGTTACATGATTTTGCATAATTTTTATTTTTCGTTAAAAGCAAAAAAATAATATTTCGGATTACAGGGATCCAAGGCCCACTTGGTCTAGGCCCGTGTGTCTCACACAATTACCAAAATAAGTCAAGCCTCATTTCGATAGAAATAAAATGTTCAACCACAAAAAAAAAAAACGATAATATATACTATAATCGAAATAACGATGTTAAAAAGTTAATAAAAGTTCAAGTTTAGGTGTGTTACATATTATTAATACATGTCTTTTTTTGACATTAATTGTACTCTACAAAAACTTAGGTTCAGCAGTTCGTAGCACCTTTGCACCAACGCTCCACTTGATACATCATCTGACAGGTTACGTAATAAACCTCAATTAATGAAAATGATGATGAGGCATGCTTCATCATCTTTTGATTTGCCTAAGCAAGCCTTCAAAAGGAGCTTGACCAGCAAAGTAGGTCTCCATTCTTGTGTTTCTCAAACCCATATCTGGACCTCACGGCTGCTTCCCATCAGATGGAGTGAGGTCATCCTGAAGACCACAATAAAAAAAAAAAAAACAAGTTCTTTAAAGGTGCAGAGGCCCCACATCAGCCTTTTTTTGTACATAGGGGCACTTTATGCTACTGACATAATACCCATTTTTCAATCGCTTTCTACAGGATGATGTGAACGCCTCCATAATGTTATTCTACCCAATAACATTACAGTTATGTATTCGAGAGATACTTCATAATAATACAGGCTTTAGCGTTCCAAAGCGTGGCAAGTTTGGGCTTGAATGAATTATTTTGTCCAGTTAAGCTAATTTTATCAGTTTATCTTCTTAAGTAGATACTTCATGCGATATTTTATGGAAACTATTTGAATTTAAGATAATTTTGCAAAGTTGCCACACTTTGCAAAATTGCCACAAAAACCTTTAAAATTGCTAGGAGATAAAGAGGAGGCTGCCCAGTAGAATAGTAAAAGTAAAAAAAACGAAACCCAAACCCATCATTAACAAATGAATAATCATCTCCCAGTTGAAAGCTGAAAGTAGCCACTACCGAGTCAATAACATTTTCTAGTCACGTCACTAATCCCCGGGCCCGCGTTTGCAACTATGTGAAGTGAGTTAAAGCGTTACTCCTATTTTCTACTTTCGTCCACGTGGCAGCTGCGGAAAAGTGAACTCTAAATCTAAAGAGCCTAGAGTCTTGGTGCTTGCCTGTCAACGAGACCGTACATCCGCACTGCGGTACCGGAATCTCAAGTTTCACCAAAGAGTTAGATGTAGAAAGAAAACTTTTTGTAAACTTTTAGGTTGTTAGTAAACACAGAATTAAAGGAAACTATTCGTTAACGAATAAACTCAATGATGAGGATAACGATTGTTTGAAGACTATTGATGTTCATATTTTAGTCAATTACATAATCTCATGAATGCATTAAACTTAAGGTTATAGGTAGCTAATGGGTGATGTCTGCTATAATTTATGTATAAATCAGATACCCACGTCTAAAAACTCTTGCATAAAAGTGAAACATGTCTTTGGCTATATATTTTCCACCATTGCACTTTTCATGCTGAGATTTTCCATACCTTAATCAGCAATAGCCATTCGAGACAGTTCAAACGATGCAGAAATCTTGGTAGTCGGTTTTTTGCTTTTAATCAAACTAAAAGGCAGACTCTTATTTTATTTGATACGTAGCCTATTTCCAATTTCAAGTTTTTCTGACTTTTGGCTTTGCAAATTCACTTATTTTGCTATGGTCACTTAGATTGACAGGGTGGCATTTCAATCACGATCCAATTTATTAAAATAAGCTCTATAGAACGGTTTTTTTTGCAAATAGTGGTTTGTAAAAAAAAAACCTTAAAAGTAAATAAATAAAGGATTGGGCTTATTTATAAATAGCTTCTGCATTTGTAGTTAAACTCGTGTAATAAAATCGTGACCTGCGGGAGCATATTTTTCCATGAATGAAATTTTTCAAAAAATAGAACATTCTATAAACCCAAATATGAAAAAAGAAAACCTAATTGGTGATTATGATGCCACCTTGTAAAACGCAAAGGTAGAGTATTAAAAACAAAAAAAAAAACTCCTGTTCTATCAAACAAAACTCGTGAATAATGGCGACGTTGCCAATCTGACAGTCAATAAACACTTCTAAGCTAAAAATAGAATCCGCTAGACACTAAAAGCTTGCAGTCGATTGGATTAGCAGGGGAAGTGGCAGCCTACTAGATTGCTGTCAAGTATTCTCAGTCTCATGTACTTTCTACGTGGATTTGCACATGCCTAGCAGACACATGTTTACGTCTACTGTGAGGCATTCAGGGTTTTTAAGAACTATAGTCGCCAGGGCGAAACCCTGCCCAAAGGGCACACCTGTCAAAAAAATGTGCTGTGTCCAGGAGTTTTATCTATTTACGAAATTCGAATACGAATTGTTATAATTCGAATGATGGTTATGAAGATTAAACTATTATCTATACTAAATATTTATGAATAAATACCTTTCCTAATTTGAAATCGCACTAAGTAAGCTTGACAATAACACATTTTCCTCATGGAGTAGGCACACATCATTTCTTTTCACTTGCTACGACCCTTACACACATGCCCAGTTTCTCCCACTTCAAACTGATAGTTTTAACCCACGCAATTTAGAACTGATGCCGGGTCAAAATGACTTATAAATAAGTTGTCCCTTCCTTTCAGAGGGACCTTTGGGATTTAACGAGGGAAGAGTGAAATTATCCCTGGATAAACCTCCCGAGGACAAAATAGCAAATCATATGCCGAGTTTTATACTCAGGGACTGAATCTAAAATAACTTCTAAAAAACAAAAAATATTTTCAAAGTACAAACTTTCCTCATTATTTAATAATTTCAACTCAAAGTCTTTTGAAATTTTCTATACTTATAGGCTTAGGTCACTCACGTGGATTCCCATACTCTCTGCGACCCTGCGGCCATTATTAGATCTTCAGTTCGGCCTTTTATGACTACAAACTATAAAAAAGTCATTAAAAAGTGACGAAAACCAAAGAGATTCATGTTTCAGTTCGTTTTATTCTCTCCACAAAATAGGTCACTTGGGCTCTCCGTATGCAATATAGCAAAAGTGCAGAATCTTATTCTTGTAAGTGCAAATTCACGTTGGTTCAAAGTAAGGACTATCAAGTAACGTGCTAAACGATCTTAGCTATAACTCAGGGCAAGCTTGATTCACGACCACCTGTTGCTATGGTTACCGAATAACCAACATATCAGTGCACTCAAGATAGCACGTATGTCTTGAAAGATAGAGTTTGAAATAGGCTGAAGCTTGAAGAACTTTTTCCGTTGGCACTTGGGTGATATGATCTAGCGCCGAACATTGTCATGCTTTCATAGCTGTTTGTGAAAACGATTTATGATTTTAATCAATGTTTTCCTTTCAAGAGAGATAGACGCACTCGTAATTTGTGGCAATTTTAATAGTTACATTTTTTCATTTACGACATTGTTTTTGTCGGATTGTCATGAATTTTTTTACAGCGGGTCAAATACAATCACTATCAAGCAAGACCACCTGCATACTTACGTAACGAACACGGGATGTCACAAAAATACAACACTCAAAACTTGTTCGATCGTAAAAATATGGGTCGGGATGAGTGATGATAATACCCAATCTGCTGTAACCTTTAAGGCTCCCCTCTGAAACTACCATATTTATTTTAAAATACAAAAACAAAGAAAGGCTTTTATACGTTCTACTGCACATGCTTTAACTATGAAGTACTTAGCGCGGACCATACTCCATCGCTGCTGGTGCACGGTTGGTGAATAAACCTTGCTGTCAGATTGTCACGTTGTATTTAACGTAATAAATAAAACGACCAAATTTAGAAAAATATGTGTTATAAAGGATGGGTCAAAGATAAAATGCCTCAGATGACAAGACAAGGCCTAGTAATGGTGGTAAGATTGTGATAGCACACTCTCCTGGCATCGCTGTGTCAGTTGACTCCTCGATCTCCTTCTCCTACTCGTCGCTCAGTGACCCTCTATTCTTCTTTGAGATAAGTCAAAACTAAGATTTCATTACTCATGGAACTCCTGGAATTATCGTTTTAAATACGAGGCGATTTAAGCATCAACTAATTAGCTATTTAAGGTGATGTGGCAATGTTAACCAGCGGTGGCTGGTGTGCTAGGGCCTGCGACTTGGCTTAATGACTGACATTTAACGGCGTCAGCCGGAACTAATTGCTTACGTGCCTTCCGAATAACGGATTTTGAACTAATAAAATGAAAACTAAGTCGGTGTAGACCCTATTACCCCTATGACCCCTTAGTGGCCCGTACTCCTTTAAAACAAAATTATTATTTACCATTCTTTATTTTTTCACAGTGACGATGATGGTATTTTTGATGTCATGTCAAAATACTAACACTAAGAAAAATACATATATAAGTGAGGAATTCGGGGGAACTAGAATGTCTTCGAAGATGTTTTACGGAAACGATGGGATTCCATCTGACTCATTCTGGACGCGAGCAATACAGCGTACGTAACTTCTGCAATCTGTTGTACGTAATTTATGAATGCCTACATAATTCAGAAGTTTTGTTTGCTTTGGCGTTACTTCGGCAGAGTTTGAGATAACCACGATAACAACTTGTGAGGACCACGGTGACACAAACTTGGTAACCCTTAGGAAGTTTAGTTGCTTATAACATCATTAACCTGAAGGACAGGTATAGACACTGAAAGTCTTAAATGTAAAATTATACTATGTAAAATTGATTGTTTTAAAAATCTGTAGAGATAAACGAGACAGCTGACAGACGCTTTCTGTCTAAAACCGGCGTTTCTGGCGTGCACCGGAAATAACATAGCGTAGGATACCTATCCTACTACCCGTGTGGCCCAAGATGTGGCCATGTCATTAAATGTATTATGCAAAGCAAAGATGAAGTTGCGCTACAACGCCATTATTTCTCAATTTCCTCCACTTGTCAATATTTCTGGTCAGTATGCTAATTTCTAGATAAGTATCAGGTCAGTTGTTTAGTCTAGGAAGATTCACTAGCTTAAAAGTTCTGATATACTTCCAAGGCCATCGTTTTCAAACTACAAGCTGTGTTAGAACACAAAAGCGCCCGTTGAAGTAGGTAGCTCTTATGCTCTTGCTCGCCTACTAATTGGCAGAGATAATCCTCTAGAGGCTTTATTACAGACTAAGTTTGATTGACCTGTGTACACCGCTGTAATACAGGAATTTCTTTGAGGTAAAAAAAAAAATCCGTGGAGCCGTTCAGTTCTGTGGAGCCGTTCAAACACCGGTCAAGCACGACAAATTTTCGTCAATATGGCGGTCCGCATGCTTGTTTACCGTAGTTATTCTATTAAAGAAAACGAAACACCGTCAATTCAAATCCTTGTTAGTCACGTACCACTAGCTGCAAGTAAGCTCGATACCTTGACGTAGATTAATGTAGAACCTAAAAATACTTAATTTCGTGAAAATAAATAAGGAAGAGAAGCTGTTATAATTACTTTATGGAACCTAATCTATAATACACTATCTCGTAACTGCTTTACAAAACTGCTGGCGTTGCTTTTAGTTTGCGGCATGTTCTCATACTTTCATGAACAGTCTATTTCAGTGAGCACTCGAATAGATTAAATTGACTCTCGGGGTTGCTGGGTAAACTCTCGCTACATAGGACTAGACTCGTATTTTATGATGTTACCATAATGGTTGAAGAGTCGAAGAGTAGGTTTTACTTAATAGTTGAAGAGTCGAAGAGTAGGTTTTAGGATTCATGTGGCAGATTAAGAATGGACATATTACAACTAAAAAGCAACAGGGTACAGGGCAGTAATAGGGTCTCACACCAAATCTGACGCCTAAACGAATAGCCTATACAAACTGCATGCACAAAAGTCGTAGTGTATTAGCACCTCTATTCTTTGCACTGTCATTTTTGATTTGGCGTTGTATTTGTTTATGTTCTATTAGACGTTTGATTTTCATCATTTTGATCCACCGAGGAGATCTCCTCGGTTGGACCTCCAGGTCTCCCCTTGTCCCCTATAAATTTACAGATCTTGTTTACTGAACAGCGACGGCTTTGATTAAGTCATTTGTCCAATCATCAACGTGGTCTCCATTCGAAAACTTTTCTGTTCCCACATCAGTTCTTTGCGCAATGTATCCTGGCTTCGGTCACTTCAACTTACCAGGACCATAGTTGTGATTCTGGTTTTTCTTCATAACTACAATTTAATAAAGTTTGGCAGACTTGTTCAGCATCAACTTGCCCTCGAAATGGCGTTTACCATCCAAGTTGATTAACTAAATCTCATTTGTAAAAACTTAGTAAGCGCTTCAGACTTTTAATCTTTCGGTTGATGCCTTCATTATATTTAATATCTAATTGAAACATTTCCACAGACCTCGTAAATCGACAAAGCCAGCAATAAAACGTCAAGGAACGATAAAACTTGCGCAGGTACGAGCTCACCTATTTGTTCGGGACGATTAACTTCCATTTTATCTGTTTACATCTCAGTTGTTTTCTGGGGCTTTCTATTGAGTACGTAACTTTGGGTTGTTACTGCTAAGGAAACTAAGGTCAAAATAAACGCGAAGAATTAGAGATATCGAATGAGATAAAAGAGGGAACCAATTTTCTCGAAGTGTAGCAGCGTTTTCGTTTCGTTTCAAGGAACTGTCTTGACAATTTGAGAAATAATGGTCTTCTGCTACGTACTTACGTAACCAGGAAAAGTAAGAAGTCACTTGACTTCAAAAAAGGAAAAGTAAGAAGTCAAGTGACTTCTTACTTTTCCTGGTTATGGAGTTTGTTCATGGTCCAACGCGTGAATGTGAAGGCACCGCTTTACATAAGTAGGTAGGCAGGTGCCTGCGACCGGCCGCACTGGAAATCTGTGTGTGCGGATGTTAACGTCATTAGGTAGACTATAATGATGATGATGATAGCAGTAACAAAAGTTATAAAGCGAAAGTCAGGTTTTCAATATCAGCGGGTGCTACGTCGGCTTCTTCATAAAACGGAAAATCACAAGTGTTATTGTAGGTATCGTTCCTCCAATCCTCAGTAAACTAGTAAATAAACTAGGACTCCTAAGGGGTAATGAAGTCTACGCGCGAGAAATCACGGGCAACAGCTTGGAAATAAATAATGATAAGCTCTAGAAAACCAGGAATATTTGAACTTGAAACCATGCCACGCGCAAAGCCTCTTTGACTTGAGCTTGAAAAGTTAGACGTTGGGAATTCCTAAATGTAAGTACTACAAATTCAAAGCTATGAAAAGCTTTTACCAACTTAGCATCATATTACTTATTTATGTAAGAGAAGACGAGATCCGACCGCTGAACGCCACTGGGAATATCTTTTTTCGCTAGTCTATGCTGACCCATTGAATTGAAAACCTTGCGTTTTTACATTAGATCTATTTCGAATATTATTAAAAGGTTTGAAAGGCAAGCTGAGTCAGATTTTAATCTTTTAGCACCGTTATGATGATAAATGATTCAAAATGTTAACCTTAGATGACCAAACTAGATAACATTAAATCGGGAAACATGAGCAAACGGTGAGCAGCACCTAAAAATACCTGGCATAAGGGTGCGTTTTTTTCCTAGACGAATATTTGAGTTTACTGGTCCGAAACATAAATAAATATGATTATCCTTATTTTATTAAATAAATTTTGCTGTTTTTGAATCTGGTAAACCCATTTTTTGTCCACAAAAAGTCCTCGTTTGTACGTAAGTCTTTTTACATTACGTTAAACTTAAGAGTTAACTTACATCTCGAACTACCGGGTGCGGCAATTGAACTGTCCGCCTCCTTGTAACTATTTTAAAATTCGAACTACTGAATCGAACGCGGCAAAAATTTGAAAATATAATCTGTGACACATTATCTATGTTACTTCAAAACTATTCGGTCGTGAGAAGAAACGTTCCAATTTTAAAATAATGGATTTAAAACGCAATTCAGTGATTGCTATTTATTTGGAGGGAAAATCGAACATCGACATTCGTCGAGCGCTACCTAATCTTCAATTGAACGAAAAATTTGTGCGTCGTACTATCCAAAGATTTAACGAGACTGGCAGTGTTAAGAAACGCTACGGGGGCGGTCGACGCCGTACTGCAACGGCGCCAGTAGTTGTCGAAAAGGTGCGACATCGTTTACGCAGAAATCCCGAGCGCTCAGCAAATCAGCTCGCCCAGGATCTTAAGGTGAGTGACCGCAGCGTTCGTCGTATATTAAAGGAAAAGCTTAAGGTTAAACCATTAAAAAAAACCTTTCGCAAGAACTCACTGCTTTGCAAAAGAGCAAACGGCTGGCTCGATCAAAGGAGCTGATTCGCTTGCTCGACACTGGCGAGCTTCCCAACTTGGTATTTTCAGTACTTGGTACTTTCTGTGTTGAGCAGTTTCTTAACAAACAAAATGACCGTGTGTGGTTGAAAGGACGTGTCAGCGATCATTCAGATGAACTGAGAGTCACTCGACGACAAGGAGCCGACCAAATCATGGTATGGGCGGCGGTGTCCGAAAAAGGACTTTCTCCGCTTGTTTTTCTCCCAATGGGTCGCAACCAAGCCAAAATAAATCAACAAATCTATCAAAATGAAGTCTTAAAAAGAGGATTGATACCGTGGGCACACAAGACATTTGGTTCGGAGCGTTGGACGTTCCAGCAAGACTCGGCGCCATCGCACAGAGCAACTGGGACGCATAATTGGTTAAAAGCGAACGTTCCTGTGCTGATCGACCGAGATATGTGGCCGTCGTCTTCGCCCGACTTAAACCCTCTAGACTTTTGTATTTGGGGTGTTTTACAAGCGAAGGCCTGTGCTAAAAAACACACATCAGTGGAGGCGCTCAAAACTACTCTTACACGAGAATGGAACCGTTTAAATGACGACGTTATTCGAGCAGCCTGCGCTTCATTCAGAAAGAGACTCAAGCTTGTAGTGCAGGCTAAAGTAGGCAGTTGTATTCCATTAGAATAAATAAGAATATAATTTTAGACGTTTTATTTTCATATGTAAAAAATATATTAATAAATATTCAAAGTAAATAAAAATATTCAATTTTTTAATATGGACAGTTCAATTGCCGCACCCGGTAGATCAAATCTCACGCAAACTTGAAATTTGAAGCGTGAAATTTAACCTAGTTCGAGGTATAATAGCATGAAATTTTGAAAGTATTTTTTTTTGTGAAGTAAGTAGAGATCGTCTAAGCTGAAATGACGCGCCCACTACCGCATTAAAGCACACATGCCAATCTTAAATATGTACGCAATACACATAAACATGCAATTCTAATTGGTCGCTATGCAGTTGTCGTTATACGTTTGAGCCTAACCGTCAACCAAACAATCAATTATAATTACATGTTTATGTGTATTGCGTACATATTTGAATTTGCTTGTGTGTGTTGATGAGTTGGAGAGGCACGTCATTTCAGCTTAGACGATATCTACCTTATTAGCACCTAACAATGCAATGGACAGGTAAATAATACATTTTACTGTATTTAAAGAGCAGAATCATTCTTAAGTATTCCAAAACATTAAGGCGAGGGAATGAACATAAATTATTTCCCTGAAAATGCACGACAAGGTTGTGTATTCAGCTTTAGACGCGACACTCGGAAACATGCACATGCGAAATTCCCTCTTAGTCGACACGTGGCGCGCTCTAGCGGTGACAGGGCTGCAACGATCTAGTTTAAATTGCATTTTAATCCTTCAAGTATCCTATTATGCACGCAGCCTATCTATATGTGGAAGTTGTGGAAATCATGCAATATTGTACCCTTTTTTATTTGGGACAATTTTATTTAATAAAATTATGTGTTGGTGGGGTCAAGTTGTAGTTTGCAAGAACACCAAGCTATATTTTTTTTCAATAAAAATGTTTCAAAAATTCTAATAAAAAACACTGATCCTCGTGTCACGAACGCCTGTCTTTTGAAAGTGTTAAGTTGCGTTAAGATCAAATGTAACAATGTATGTTATCATGTGAATAGCAGGGTTTTGTTGCTCGCTAAGAAATAAGAATCCGTACTACATGAATCGTCTGTTAAGGATCATTGAAATTAATGGTCACTGGACTAATAATGGACAATGATTAGTCATAGTCTCTGAAATAGACGAACCTGTCTATGTCAAAGTAAGACATATACACATTCGTCTGTGCCGCTAAAGGCAATCATCACGACAGCCTTTAGCTTTGATGTAGCACGCTGTGGGCGTTTAATTACTGGACCAACCCTACAAAGACATTTTCAGGAACTGTTGACTGTTTCGATGCAAGTTAGACGGTGTTACCAAACACTCGGCCAGCAGAATATTCAGCGCACTAAAATACTGCTTATCTGTTATACCGTGGCTTGCTCAGGCCCTACATTGAGATACAATTAAAAGCGAGTAGTTCTCTAAATTAAACAACTAACATCCTCCCTTCGAATGAAACGTGACAATCTGGTAACAAGTGAGTTAGCTGACAGGGCACCGAGGCAGTTTGAATTTTACAATCAAAGCCTTTATCTGGTACAGCCATTCAAAAACTTTCGATACATTTTCTTTAGGTGTGCAGGGAGCTACGTTCACAAACACTATTAGTTGAATATGAAAAATTAATGAAGATATTCACGTATTGCTATTGTTTTTGTGTTGTTCTGTATTTTAGTTTCCACAGTTAACTTTCATGACTGATGATGAAAAGTCGTATTCGTCGATAAGGTTGACATGTCATTTATGAAACGGTTCTCGTCAGACGGCTGCTGAGCTGAGCGGAGCGGAAGCAACCTGGGTGTCTGGCTACGCACAGATGGTTGTTGTTATGATGACTGATAGTTGACGGCGACGTGAGACTCCGGCATACGTACGACAGCTGGACGGCTCTTAATCCTGAACAGCGTTGTGGGCCGGTGGTTAGACATTCTGGCTCGGAGCCCGGTGGTCTTGAGTTCAAATCTGGTCAACTCTGAACACCTACGTTGTGTCAATTATGCAACAAGCTAGCGGCTCTTAGGTGATGGCAAACAAATACTCATGCAACAGGGATAGCGGAGGCATGTCGACCATGTCATGTTTGAAGCACTGTGAAGTTTAGTATAGGCTTTTGAATGTTCCGTTCACTATAATGCCAACAGTCTGCTTGCCTCATAAAGTCGTGAGCGTATGTTATGTTATGTATGTTCTGTGAATTGTAATTGTATTTCAAATATCTCTTGGGGAAAAGAAACGTCAAAATTATAAAAAAACTCTGTCCTAAATAATTTGTAGCAAAAAATTCTGCTCATGATATCGAGGGATAAAATGTCTTTACAGTAGAAGAGATATAATGCTATATATATATACCGTATACATGTACCGTAAAACCAGAATAATACCAGAATTGTGCCCAACAGGACAGACGCTTTTGCTAATTCTTGTCGATCGATCTTGTACTGTGGTTTTGTGTGTGTCTTTTTTTTCATAGCTCATGAGTTTATAATTTTATACACAAATCAGATCCTAATAATAATACTTAATAGTTTTAGGAATTCAAAAATGACTCTTCTACTACCTAATGTCTACGCAAAGGAAAATCAAATTCATGTATTTCACTAAATAAACATTAACTAACACAATAATTAGTCATGTACACAGAATTTCAAAAGTCTTCGATTTGGAAAACGGATGATCGAGACACAACCTTGGTAATGAAAGACTAGATCAATTGTGTACTTACAGAAATAATAATCATACAAAACATACCTACGTCAATACAATACAATTTGTTTTAGCTTACCTATGTTGTTTTGGTATTTTTTGAAGACACACGAATGAAAAACATACACACAAATAGATCATTTTAAATCGTCAAAATAGACTTTTACTTAAAAAATGCTCACACAATATTTTACACTCATGCTGACATTTACAGGATTTGATTGCAATCCTAAAAAAGTGAAGTAATTTGTCAAAGATGCGCTTGGTGAAAATTTCATCTCGAGTTTTTTGGCTGACCGCAAAAGTTTACTTTAGCGGTCTTTTTCAACGAGCTCTAACAAGGCTGCATCTTCTGCATGAAAAACCACCCGGCGGAAACTACTAGCTTTTTAGACTAAGATCATAAAAAAGAAATTATAAAATATCAAGGAAATTATGAGCTAAGAGAACCTCGTCTCTTCTTTGAAAATTCAGATAGCGTTGCCTTTACATAACATAAACTTACATTAAGACTCTGCAAAACGTTGACCTGCCTAAAGAGGTCTTGTTGCACAACATGTCGTGTTTTTGATACCCATCCACTCAAGATAAACATCTATGGTCTTCGTCAACATCCTCTTTTTGAATACACTAGATAAATATGTTGTCAGATTTTCAACACGCTTTTGAGCTAACTATTGACGTCTATATTTGCCGATGGTATGATATTCATCGCAAAGTGTGGTTTTGTTATGGGAACTAGGAAAATTCAGAACCCCACATTTTCCCAATTTTGAGCCCAGCTTGGTACGAAGCAAGTTGGCAGGATATTGGAAAATCAACACATTGAATACAGTAGCTGTGTGGAGACTTGAACTCAGGACCATGGGATTCAAAGCCAGAGTTATTTTCACAAACATAAAAAGTACATACATCAAGGTCCCACCACGTAGAGCCTTCTAACTACCAGTGTCACAAAGTAAAATATCCCTCAGGTAAATCTCACATGGTAAGGTGCCGTAACTACGAAGCAGGGGCGTGCGACGAAGTTACCTGGACTAATTGGATTCCGGGCGGGATGAGCTGGTGGCGCGAGTGTTTACTTCGCCACGCAAATTGCCTGTCCGAGATCTAATTATGCTACTGGCGAGGAGCCGCTGTGAGCTAATACTGGAGATGGTACAAAATAGGAAAAGGAATAGACAGATATTTAAGGAAGGCCGAATCTGAGTCGGTTATAAGATGAGGTTGATAGCTAAAGTTTAGGCATTTTTCGCACATAAATTATGAGTTGAATCAGTCTATACGAAATACGAACGATTTACTCTTGAATTCACAATCTTCAATCATGTTTAGGCACGCCTTCAACTCATGCTGTCTCGTAAATTGTTTATAGAACTGAGAGTGACATTTGGAACAACTTCGAATTGCGTTTGTGAATTTAGCGGTAAGAGTGTGGATGGAGATAAAACAAATGGTTATTAAGTAGCAGAGAAGTAAGTTCAAGCGACAGTAGGCAGGCCTGAAAGCATGGAAAACTGTTGGCTATCAGACTGAGTAAGTTTATCCCTTTTCATATGCTGGGCATTCAATCTGTCAAAGCTCGCAGAAACTTGTTCTTTCAGCTCAAATAAACAAGTTGCAGTGGACAAACGTATCGTTCTGGTAAGTCAAAAATGCACTTAATAGAAAGTCAGTGATGAGTTCAAAATTGTAACTAGTTACCAAATAGAGCAAAAGGTCTAAAAAGAATCCCCGAACGCATTTCCTATTTAAAGTTGAAAGCGTCCCTGACGTTGTAATTCGTTCCGTGTTCATCGTGGTACTTGTAAGCGGGTGTAGGCCATCGTGTTCGGTGATCAATCAAAATCTCGTTGGGGCCCGTCACCCGTCCGATCGTCCTTATCCGTCTTTTCTAATTTTGCCACACATTACGCTTAGAGGCTTGTCGATTCTGTGGTGATCGTTTTCACAGAATTCATTACAGCCGACACGTCTGACCTTAAGAATTTCAGATTGAATATTGCAGCTTTGATATTTGAATCAAGCTGGCCTTAATGTTAAAACGGTTCTTATCAAAGAGTCACTGGGACTACCTACTTGATTTTAGCTAAAAGTCACTTCAATTGGTAACCTGCCATAGAAGACATATTTCCTGGTAGACGGGGTGAAAAAAGAATAACTTTTCGACCTGGAGTCCTGAAAAACAGCTGCCTAGTTTAGGCTCCAGTCGCACAATTGTTAAGATATAACTTAGATGTTAATAATTTTCCTAAAATGTACCTACTTTACTTTGTGATTTCGAGAAGCTGCTTCATTGCACCAACCCCACCGCATGTTAAGCCCGCAGCATTACTGCGGAGCTACGCCCAGAGTTTTGGCAAACCGATTTGGTTTTTGAGAGAACGTGTTTTTTCTGTTAGAAGGATAATATTTGGTGCTGATAAGACGAGTCTAGGATTGCACATTTATTTATTTTAGAACCACTGTGACAAAAGTTACTATTATAATAGTTTTGTAGATTTTTTTCTTAGACATAACTTAACATACCCTCACGACCATATCCCTAATGGGTTAGTCAGAGGCATACTGATTGTTGCCGTCATGGTGAACTGAACATTCAGAAGCCCACATTTTGCCAATGGATTTCGAACCCAACGTGGAAAGGGGCGAGCCTACCGTCGTTATCCGGGTTGCTTGGGTTTCTTAAAGGTGCTTTCCATCACCGGAGAGTTAGCCGCAAATTGTAAAATGAACACAAAGTAGGTGTGTTCCGGCCAGATTTGATCTCGGGACCACCAGGCTCCGAGCCAAAGTGTTTAACCACTAGGCCACGACGCTCTCACATACTCATAGACATACTCTTACCTACATATCGACAACATTGCTGGTTTTATAAACAGTGGCGATAAATTACTCGTCCTGGAACATAATAATTTGAGCACTACTAACTAATTCACGCCATACGACAATATGTAGTTGTAATAATATAAAGCTGAAGAGTTCGTTCGTTTGTTTGAACGCATATACATATTTCAATAGATACTGAAATATGTAGGTGCGTTGCGGTGGTTCGAATTGAAGAGAAAACATTTTTTGTTGGATCGTCAATTTGTCGAAGAAGGCATCAGCAATCACTAAAAGTGCCTTATATTGTTAAAACCTTTTTCATGGCTATTACACAAGGTTTAAAATTAAGGACTTGTCGCAAAGGTGTTCGTTTAGTTTCTATTTACACGTTATTAATAATTACTGAAGCAGGGTATGAAATAAATAGAGAGAGAGTAAATTCAAGTATAATACTCGTATGTAAGCGGAAAAACTAGTAGGTAAGAGCTATTAAACAGAACGATACTGTAAGGTTCTGAGTAATATTTAATATTTATTTTATTATTTATGTTTGATAAGGTAACATTGAACAAGAAAAGCAAGGGGGGTAGACAAATAATTATTATAAAAGGCGGGTAGAATTCTAAAATGGGAGTCTGAATGTGGTACCGATACCAAGCGGAAGCTCTGCTCGAGCATTGAGCGATTACAGTGGAAAGTTACAGCTATTATTCGTCTAGGCGTGTGTGACTGTGTAAAAAGGTGTTCTCAGTTAATAACAAATAGTGGTAAATTAACTGTTATTGAGTGAACCTCTTCTCATAATACAGCTCTTAACTTGATTGTGGTTAGGTAATGGTCTTGTCTTTTGAAATGATTAAATGTTAAATACACTTGACATTCATAGATGGCTGATACCAGTTTTTAGAGCTTCGTTATAACCAAAAAAATGTCATAGTTTTTTCGTATTACAATTGTTGTAAATCACGCGGATAAAGCGGTGAAATTTAATCTTACCAGGGGGGCTAAAACGGTAACATTTTAGCATTTCATATTATGAAACATCTAACTGACGTTTCATCTAGGCCGCGGTCCGTTTCGAGTCAAAAGTGAGTAATAGCGCGCTGACGTCGCTCACGTTCATACAATTTATCAATTCGGGATGCGTGTGAGCGCGCTGTTACTCACTTTTGACTCGAAACGGACCGCGGTCTAGATGAAACGTCAGTTAGATGATTCATAATATGAAATGCTAAAATGTTGCTGTTTTAGCCCCCCAGATCAGATTTTTGGGTGTCTTCTGTTTAAAATATTAAGTGGAGCTATGCTCGACCTATGTTTGCCATACCACACCTAAGCAGTTTTCAGACCCTGCATTATTGTATAGAAGAGTAGCCATTCCAAAACATCCTAAAGAAACTAACCAAAATGATTAACACATACCACCCATAGATCGATGAGCAGTTATCACAACAGCTTTTATCATTAGCCACCCTGCGTGTCTATAGAATCGATCGAATTTAAAAAGATTAATAGACCGATAGCCCTTGAATTGATAAGTCCTTGAACTCATTTGTTTGGGGCAACTAATTGTCATGTCAATCACAACAAATGAAATAAGTGGTGCAGCAATAGCATATCAGCAGCGTTTTATCAGGAAATTGCCAAAGAGCTATTACGCAGACAGTAGCGCCTATACGTAAACTGGGTTGCGATTCTACTCTTCTAGGGCGGCGGCCCATCTAAGGGGGTGGAATCGGGTGCCGTAACATAGCAACCAACCAGCATCCCTGCCAGTATGGTGTTCGGTCTCGCCCTGAACGCTCGCGCGGCGGAGCCTCCGCACCGCTACGACAAACACCGCTCACTCACATTTCAATTTCAAAAGTTGTGAAACGTTTCTAATATGTTCATTCTCTTCATCTTACTCACTGTGTACCTCATAACTCTTTGCCACGGTTAAGAAGTGCGTGAAAATAATTGCAATGACGGATTAGAGTTATCAGAGTGAGATAAGGAGCGTATTGTTGCTTCGACGTAGATGCGACAGTTGGTAAGTTATTTCATTGTTATTCGTTTTAATATTGTGCTTTTCTATTATTAGAGCGAGAGGAGACTATTATGAGTTCGAATCGTATTTGTAAAGCAATGCATATGCTTGGGCTATAAATGTCTACACATGTTCGAAAGGAGGACGTATTCTTGCGGCGTCCTGTGTTATATTGTTTATTTCGTGAATTCAATAAACTCGTATACAATATTGCGTCTAGCGCCATTCCTCATAAAATAATTGCTTTTGTTTTGTTACTTGTTTTTCTTTCAGTAGACACACTCAAGTTAATTGAGTTTCAGGTAATTTGACGGGAAATTTAAATTGGATTAAACGTGTAAACTGTTGATGTCATGAATGCATGTTTTAGTTACAAATTAAATTGAACTACTTGGATAATGTTATGGGTAAATATTTCACAGACAAGGATAAAGATTACCAATCTTTCGTTAGGATTTTTGAGCAATCTTGACTGAAACATTATCAATTTTCATATTGGAATTACAAGAATTTTGATAAAATGCCTTTTTATGTTATCATATAGATTTAAACTTTGTCGAACCAAAAATAATTAAACAGGAATCCGTTCCTAATTTCATCGATAGCAATTTGATTTTCCATTCTTTCAGTTCAGAACTTTATACCAGTATTTGATAAATGACTTCTCTAAAAGTCACATTGACAGCCAATAAAGGGTTCTCATTTGCCCACGGTGAAGTTTTCCGTGATTACCAACTTTTGCATTGTCCTCGGGGTTCAGGGATCACTTTGTACTTTTCCTCTTAACTTTAACAAAAAAGTCCTCATTTCTTCGATACCGCCCTCGTTTTGTTTGTTTAATGTACTTTTGGAAAATTGCGCCGTTGTTGGGCGGGACAAAGCGTTATTGCTTTTATTCAGTTATCCCGCGACTTCGGCCGTCTCCTTTATTCCTTGAACGAACTTGACCCTTATGTCGATGGCATAACGCTACGAGTATTATCTATACCAACTACAAAGGTTTAAAGTTTATTTATTATATATACAACAATAATAGTAAACAAGCGAACAGATCGCGTGATAGTAAGCGGTAAGCCTATGAACCAACGTGTATGTTTGAAATTGTATTGCTTTGCCGATTCTGTATGAACCTCTTCAAAACATTAGGAAGAGCTCCATGTCATAGCTCAACAGGAAAACCTGGGTAGGTAGTATTTGGAAATTAAAGTGTCTTGAGAGACATCTAAAAAACTTAACTTCTGTACCAGCGATGGTGGTTCTAGAGAATGAGATACTTTTACTTTGACTACAATTTTAGGTAAAAATCATACTGTACCCTACAATTTAGCCAAGTTATATCCACAATAATGGCATGTTTTAGATCTATTGTGAAAATAATATTATGGCTAAGCAAGAAACTATTTAAAAGTTTTGAAATTTATGGATTTAACTGTTTTGCAAACTTCAATTCGGTCTATGTGCGCTACGGCTAGCTACGAGCTACGACATACTCATAGCAACGACTACGACATTGTCTAGACATGCATTTCCAACTGTTCGTAGCCATTAGCAAAGGGGTCATCCGCCACATCTCAGGGGTTAATAAACCATTATTACATATGCCCAGTTCATAGGCACAAAAATAAATAAGCTTTTTTTGTTCTAAATTGCTACGAATCTGTTACATAGACTGAGTGACAAGATAATGTTTTTAAGTACCTTAACTTTTGCTGACGTTGTTTTGCAGAGCTCTTATGTTACCAGGGAAAAATATGTTGTGAGGAAACCGTCAACTGCAGAAATATGCTGAGATCTCCTAGATAGATTTAGGGACAATTATATTCGAGTTGGATGATTTATAGTAAATTTTTCGATGTTATAGTTGAAAAAAATAAAGAAAAAAATGGTATTTTTGTAACACTGAAAAAATACAAAAAATACATACGAGTATATTGCTGTTATTGCCTTATTAAATGTTTGCGGGAGACTGGAGTCTAAACTAGGCAGTAGTAGTACTAGTAATCTGTCTGTATTTTAGAACAACCATATTAAGATTGTTAAGGCATTTTATGGATATGGATGTGGATATGCGTGTGTACCGTGTATGGGTATGTAGAGAGTGTGGGTGTGTGTCCTGTGAGTTTTTGTACGTGTATAGGTTACTTCCACTTGTCTTCGTCTAGTTCGCAATCGAAGCGTGATAACCTTAAAGCCAAGAGGCTACAATGATTAAAGGTCACACTGACATTTAGCAACAGCAGGATCTCTTCCTACGCAGTAATTCCTTTGGTTTCGTGTTTCTGTCGTAAGTAACATCACAATATTGTGTTAAGATAGAATAGGATTGACCTTTTAATTTATAAACATTGGTTTTTCTTTAACAACGACATTGGCTTATGAAAAGCGGTCACCGGGTCCTTAGGACACGTGTACCACCACCAATGTAGAACTCCATGTTACCTTTTTTAGCTCATCGGTTTAAACTCGGTTTCGCTCCGTAATAAACAAACAATAATAACTTAATTGAAGTAGACCTGTTACAAGTACTTTCGTACTTTAGTAGCTGAACTGTTCGAAACTATTTCACCACGGCGGTTTCAGTGTGTGTGGTTTCAATCCCTTATGATGGTGCATGGTGCAATGGTAGTAAGTAGCCGTAGGTATCATATCAAAGCATTTTTTAGAACGCCTCGTGCGAGTCCTCTATCTAACTCATCGAGAAAGTTAACGCGGATTTGTAGGGCAGTCGTGGTGGCAGCACGTGATCTTTCTATATTACTTTCTTTTAACATTTTAAATGTCTCAGAACAAAATTTTGTGTATTTAAATTATTTACGACGTGTAATATAAAAATGGTAATTGATTGTAGTAAGACTTTGGGATAACAACATAAGTACTAGATAGTGTTTCTCTCTTATGTTAAATCTTTAAAAAAATGTCATGACGAAATAACAAAACAAAGAAAGTAAGATAGTTATCTGATTTAAGTACAGTAATTATGTGCATTATTATTATTGTACAATTATTAGTTGAAGTCGCTAGATGTCTGTCGTTAAACCTATTCCAAGGTCTTGGGGCGGCTGAGATTTTTAAGGTTAAGGTTTTGCTCGCCTGTGCCCAGCCGTGGGACAGCAGTTCATGCAATTACTTGTGACTTTACCGTCTTTAGATTTTTCTTAATTTCAATAGAACTGTGATAAAAAACTGTGGTAATACATACATCTAAACAAACAAACAAATTGTCTTTAAAATGCAAAATGATATCACTTCACACAAAAATGACATGAAGTACTATTTGTAAAAAATATTGCATAAAGGGCAAAAGCAATTTGCGAACGTATTGCAAACCCGGCCATGTTGTCTCATCCATCATTGCGGAATAAATTACGACGTACATAAGAGAATGTTACGGAAATCTCCCTAATCTTAGAGGAACAGTTATTAAACATTGCCATGACGTTGACATGAAATTCCTCTTTCCGAAAACCCTCCATAAAGCTCTTTAAGACATCAATACATGAACGGCCCATATACGTCCCACTGCTGGACACAGGCCTCACCTCAAGTATGAGGTGGAACACGCGGGCTCAGTGCGGATTGTTGGAGGGGAACATCAATAATAAGACATCAATAATACCACGAAATCAACATTATCAGAATTCATTCCTTACTACATGTTTGAACAACTATTAACTAGTTTTCCAAATGTGCTTGAAGAGGTGAACTTTTAGAAGTGAAGTTAATGTCTAAATGAGTAAGTGAATTTCAGATTAAAAGGAAGAAAAACACATTGAAAATACAGATTGTTGTTCATTCTAAATGTTAGTACTTAAGCAATAAACAAGCTATTTTTTTTAATAAAGTCAGTTTTAAAGATAAAGAAGCAAATGCAAATATTAATTAATTCCTAGTTAGTATTTTAAAATAGTTGAAGTATGAATTAGTTGCTAAATTTAATTTAGATTAGTTATCACCGGTATTATTATAATTTGTCATGTTGTCACTTAACTACTATTACTACTACTACTACTACTACTACAACTTAATACTACTATTGAAAAGCTTTCAAAAAGGGCAAAATAATAACAAATAGGATTCAATTTAAGATATCAAAGTGTATGAAAGAGTAAATAACATAATTTTGATGTGAACGTCTTACGCGACGTTCTTAACTCAATACAAATTGATATTGTCAACTTTAAACTGAGCTGCAGGAAACATACCAAGAAGCATAGTTCCCGATCTCTTCCGAGTATTATGGGCCAATAGACTTATACATAATACATCTATTCTGAAGGGGTCGGAACTTAGTGGTCGTCTAATATTCAGAATTGAACCGTTGTTAGTAGAACTTTTAACGGCTTCCGTAACGCTAGGAACTGACAATTTCCTGTCACAATAATAAACGTATACGTTGTTTTTAATGCAATTTATAGTTTTGATATTTATTATTTCAGTTATTTCTTTTTTTTTGGCCGATTTTGCAACTAAACAGATTTCGGATTTATATTTAAAAATTGTTTGGGTATTTACCAAGTGTTTTCTAGAAAAAAAAAAAATGCTTTATTCATGGAAAAATACGCCATCGCACGAATTGAACTACAAGACATATAGAAGTCATTCTTGTGCAAAATAAGCCCAATTTTTAATTGACTTATACGTTTTAAAAAAAGTACGATGAAGACGCAGTTTTATATTGTTCTATAGATATCTTATTTTAAAATTTGCCAAATACTTGCAAAGTCACCCTGTATAGTGACACGTTCTAGTTCTACGAGTCATCTAATCGGTGAAAGATGACTGATGTTTTTTATTTTTCAAAGTCGCACCAGGCAGCATGTAATGCAAAAAAACTCTCCGGCATTCCATAAGATGAAGCGCGTTAGCAAGTAGTGTTGACGAACAACCCCTAAAAATTATTTTTGTTTGAGCCGGTAATAAGTGGAGTTATTTGTCGTAAATCATTTAGATTTGGGTTATGTTTATTTATGCATGAAATAACAACACTTTGAACTTTTAGATCCTGGATCCTGCGTTTTCTGTGTGTATTTAATAAATGGTTTCTTAATCATTCGTAGATGTCTGTTACTGTTTTGGCTTCCCAATTAAAAGTATTGAATTAATTTATCATGGGTTCTATGGAAAAGATACCACTTTTACCTAGTCATCTAATTGTCGATGACGGATGTTATTTTCACTTACATCATACCAGACGGCAAGTAATGGTGAGAAAACTCCTCCATGAGATGAGATAACGCACGTGAGAATGAGAAGCGGCGCCGTTAGCACGTAGTGTTGACGAACGACCCCGCGAATTATACGCCATACGCCCCTAATCTCGCTCTGTTCCGAAGATTTATCATTATTCTTACTTACCTAAAGAATATTTTCCCTTACGCAGCCTTTTTCTCGCAAAATCTATTCGAACCTTCACGCCTAGATGGTTATAATCCGAAACAAAGGCGCTTTCATCTGTTTAGCTCTACTTGTATTTTGATTATTATAAGCAAATAGATTTGGATTGGATGGTGACTGAGTTTATCTTTGTTAGAGTTTAGATTTGTTGTCATGACAAGAACAGTGAAACTACAAATCATCATTTTACGATATAGGTCCTGTGAAGTAGGAAATCTCTCCTCAAGTCGAATAAGCGATTTTACAAGTTAGAATATTTACAAGCCACTAATCACAGGCATGTTGTGAATTGAAATTCAACTAAATAACGGATCGTTTTAAGTGTCATTTTAGAATGCGGGTCTAGAAACAAAATGTTGTATGTATATCCCGCAATGGGTCTCTGGAACCACAGGGCATACGTGAAACAGATCAATACCTCGTAAGTTGTTGTATCCCCAAAACTGCAATTTTACAGGAGAGCGTTTTAAACATTCAGATTGGCCTAGAAACTGCGTTTATTTATGTAGCTTTGTGAAATTTGTTATATGAATAAAATATATGGTTTTATTGACCATGTTGAAACAAATATATGAAATAATTGCATATTTTCTGAGAATTGTGGCTTACAACATTTTACTACGGGATCCAGACTGTGACAACTGTTGTATCTCATACATACAACATTATACTGTGGAACACAGACTGTGCCAGCTGTGATATCTCATACTTACAAGATTATACGGTGGGGTCTTGGTTTCATCTTTAGTTGTATCTCATACTTACAATATTATTTTATGAAGTTTAAGAAAAAGTTCGCTGTTGTAAATGATTCTAGTCTCACTGTATGTCACATTAACAATACAATTTCAAGTGTATATTATTGATATTGAATAAATATTGTCAGTTAAGAAATAAAAGTTCAATTATTAATACCAAAGAAGAATGGTCACGTCCCATACAAAAAATCCCAGGCCCGACAGAAACGTAACATATCTCTACATACACTTTATATTCGAAATCAATGGCTAACACCAAAAAATATTGCCGTATGTTTTTATTCAGGCGATACACTAAAAAAATGCAAAACGCCTATTATATATAAAATTCGTATAACTTTGTAATTAAATGACGAAACAATGGCTATGGTATGTATTTAGGTGATCAGGAGATGCAGTTGGATATATAAATAAACTCGTAATACAACGATCAACTTAAGATTCATTGAAATCGTGGTAGGTTTTTGATTATTTAGTAGCATCTATCAATTGGCGGTGGAGGAGGCCTATGTTCAGTAGTAGAAAGCTATGGGTTTAAATGATGATGATTATGATCTATCATTTGGGTTTCAGAATTGAAACAAATAAAAATAAAACTAATAGGTATGTCGATATAAAGTTATATTGAATTTCTATAATATCTCTTGAAACAAAATTGTTTCTGCAGCCTATTGCCGCTGGATGTCTATATATTTCCATATTATATACTCCCGCGGCTTTTAAATTCTCACTGCAATACGACCGTGCTAACCTCACGTGATAGGTGCCGATTGAGAATTTAATTAACTCTTTAATTGTTAATTGTGGAAAATGTTAAATATCCGGATCATTTCCAGTCAGTTTGTTTTAAACACTCCTGTGAAACGATACTCTTTGTCGGTTTAAATTATTTTCCTCCACATACTCAGATAATTGATTGGGGCGTTGTATATTTTGATTACTTATTTCAATGAAATCTTCTGTGTTTGGAATGTCTCCGTAAGGATCTTCAAAATAAATAATCTGTTTCTAAATATCTTGAAGTCGCGTTTGAATCTCCCGTTTATAGTTTCCACGACCCATCGCACCATTGTGATGAGTCGTGATTTATTAGTTTCTTCGGTGCTGAATTGCGTGTCTTGTGGTCGTTTGGTTGGCGGCATGTGAGCCATATGTTTCTATTAAAGGAATAAAGCCTCGGTCCAAAATAAATGAGTCTCCTACATGGGAAAAAAGTGGAACGGTCCGTCTTTAATGGGTCCATCATGGTTTTGCAATCTCATTTTCATTATATCAGCATCGGTTGTCCGTACAGAGTACGGACCTATTATATTCAAAATATATCCATCCGCGCACACGATCATTAATGGTTTTATTGAGTTCCTATACTTATGAAGGCTATAACTGCGGCGTTGAAATAAAAAGTTAGAACTTTTTTCTATGTAGGTTCCATGGAATATAACTATTGGTTTTGGTGACTCTTCGTTACCAAACAAAACATTTGGCAAAACCCGGTTGCGGGCTATCACTTCGTCCCTGGTAATATGGTCTAAGTCTAGGTGCAATGGAACAAAGTCAGTAATGAGACACTGCCTGACTTTATGTATTTTTCTTCCAATGGTACGCTCGGATATATTAAAAAATAAAGCCATTCTATTATTCGGCTCCCCTGATCGAATTTTGCACAAGTAGATAATAGCCAAGTCATTTCTGGGAGTATTTGAGGATCGATTAAGGCTTAGCATTTGACTCAGCAAATCGTTGAACGTGGCTCTGTTTCTTCAGTCCAAAACCATAACTCGTCGTCAGAAACGTCATCTACTTTGAACGTATCGTATAAGCAGTTTGTTCTTCTGTTGTGTAATCGAAAAAATCACTAACTATCAAATTTGCAAGCTCATTCATTTCTGATTAATTGAAACTTATTGAAAGAAACAGATAAAAACATACAGAACAAGGTGGTTAGGAAAAAATAAAACAAACAATAGAAAAATAAAGAATAATTTCGACCAGGCAGCAGTGTCACGATGTCCAAAATTAAATTAACCCCACTCAGCTAATGCCTGGACCTGATAGGCTCAGACGCTGATTTTCAGTAGGGACGCACGGACATTCGCAGCGACTAAGCAATGATAATTATAAAAATAAATATTTAGAATACATAAAATATAATGTGATGTGTACCTTCCCAGTGTAAAAGTGTGCAATACAATACATAAATACTTTGGGGGATGTGTATTGGTAATGGAGACTCTAAAACAAAAATGAAATATGTCATTTTATTGCTTGTAAGCAAGCTATCAATTAAACGATCAAGGTTAAGGCTCTTTATCGGTGAATCAGTAAAGAGAGAGCGCTCTATAAATTACTTTACTTAAAATATAGGAATATGCCGTAACATTAAGCAAAAAATAAAACAAATTTTGACTATCAACTTCCGATGCAAACATTATAATTTACTACATACCACATTTGTTTTTATTTTATTCCAACGTAACACATTCTATGTATTACATACAACTTTTTTTAATGGACGCTTTTCGACGTAAAATGTTGTATGTATCACAAACAACATTTTCTTATACTCGCTCAACAGCGTAAAATGTTGTATGTAAAACATACAACATTGTTGAATGTTTACTTGACAACGTATACTGTTGTATGTAATCTATACAACATTTTTGCTTGTTACATAGTTATAACGTGTTCTAATCAATTATCAAGTCCTAATAACGTAACATGTGCGGAAAACTTGAAGCACTTGACACACGGACCATTTCAGCTCTCTCTCCGGCGTAGTCTGTTTTATCTAACCCATACAACACGCGAGCGCGCGATCTGCCCCGCCCCGGGCACCGCGTAAACGGTTGTCTAGGACTATACAGTGTTATAGTCCGTTCCCGTTCAAAAGTTACAACTCTTTACGTCTTGAAATTGCATGAAATAATTGTGTTTTCGTAAGTTTTATTTTTTTTATGCATAGATTACTAATAATAAAGCTCATTTTTAGTAAAAACGCTAAATCGCATTTTTGTGGGATACAACAACTTACGTAGGAGGTATCGAGATGTAACATGAGCTCTTTTAAGTGTTCCATAAATTGTACTAGGTACTCATGAAATTTATTCATTTAGAGAAATGTTAATTGAATCCTAAGAAATCATAGACGAAGGGTAAAAGTAGGAGCAGTATTTTCATTTAACCACTTCTTATTTGTGTTAAACCACATTTGAATTAAATGATAGCTTTGAAATGAAGCGTTCGACGCCTTCGCTAATCAAAGTTAGGTCCTAAGTAAACGTGAAAGTTAACTCAAATATCTTCAATTCTGTCTAAAAAACATTTCAATTTAAGTCAAATTGGTAGCAGATATATTTACTTTGAGGCTTTTTGCGATTGATACGTTCTGCTTACTACACTGAAGAAAATGTTTGGGAAGTTGTTACTAGATAATTCAACTTTTTAAAACTGGAAACACAAAAAAGGGACTTGCGTACTAACTGGATTGGAATAAAAACATTTTTTTACCAACAGTAAAAACAATTGGTTAGGTTTACCTAAAACAATACCGCCGATACCCAAGGTCCTCCAGACGCTCTTCAGTTCTGTCATCCTCGGGGGCAGAACGCCAAAGGCATGGGGCAGAAGCGATGTGATGCTGTTTTTCAAGAAGGGTGACAAAACTCTCTTGAAGAACTACAGACCCATATCGCTTCTGAGCCATATCTATAAGTTGTTTTCGAGAGTCATTGCGAATCGTCTCGCTCGCAGGTTTGACGACTTCCAACCTCCCGAACAAGCCGGGTTCCGAAAAGGCTATAGTACCATAGACCACATTCATACGCTGCGGCAAGTTATACAGAAGACCGAAGAGTATAACTTGCCACTTTGCCTGGCGTTTGTGGACTATGAGAAGGCCTTTGATTCGATTGAGACCTGGGCAGTGTTGCAGTCTCTCCAAAGGTGCCAAATAGACTACAGGTACATCGGGGTGCTAAGGTACCTTTACGAAAACGCCACCATGTCGGTCCGATTACAGAACCAGAGCTCTAATCCGATCCAACTACAGCGAGGCGTGAGACAAGGAGACGTCATATCTCCGAAACTGTTCACAGCTGCGTTGGAGGATATTTTCAAGCTTCTGGACTGGAAAGGACGCGGCATCAACATCAATGGCGAGTACCTGACACACCTACGATTCGCCGATGATGTAGTTCTTGTGGCTGAGACCTTGTAAGACCTGAACATAATGCTCGAAGATTTCGGTAATGCTTCTCAAAGAGTGGGTCTTAGGATGAACATGGACAAGACGAAAATCATGTTCAATGCCCATGTTGCACCCGCTCCAGTTAACGTTGGGAACATTACACTCGAAGTTGTTGACCACTATGTTTACCTGGGACAGGCAGTCCAGTTAGGTAAGTCCAACTTCGAGAAAGAGATCTCTCGTCGAATCCAGCTCGGATGGGCAGCGTTCGGGAAGCTCCGGCATATATTCGCGTCCGAAATTCCTCAGTGTCTCAAGACGAAAGTCTTTGACCAGTGTGTGTTGCCAGAATGACATATGGGAGTGAGACGTGGTCGTTTACTATGGGTCTTATAAGAAGGCTCAAAGTCACCCAGCAAGCAATGGAGAGAGCGATGCTTGGTGTTTCCCTGCTTGATCGAATCAGAAATGATGAGATCCGCAGGAGAACTAAGGCAACCGACATCGCTCTAAGGATTGCATCGTTGAAGTGGCAGTGGGCGGGACACATAGCGCGGAGAACCGATGGCCGTTGGGGCGGAAAGGTTCTCGAATGGCGACCGCGTACCGGACGACGTTCCGTGGGCAGGCCCTCCACAAGGTGGACCGACGATCTTGTCAAGGTCGCGGGAAGCCGCTGGATGCGGACAGCGCAGGACCGATCGTTGTGGAGATCTTTGGGGGAGGCCTATGCCCAGCAGTGGCCGTCGTTCGGCTGACATGATGATGATGATGATGACCTAAAACAAGGAAATGTGTTTCCTATTATCCAAAGTTGGAAATCAATAGAACACGTCATTGCTATGATGACTACGTGTCGCCTAACCGTGATACACTGTTAAGCTTTATAAGTTACCTTTTATTTATTGAATTTTGTAGGAAAATACACTTGCACCACATTTGAACTTCAATGTTATTCAGTATAATTTTGGCTTCAAAATAACGCTTAGCTCTGTTTACACACTGTTAACAATAACTTATGTAAATAAATTTACCATTGTAAATGATTCAGAGATTTACCCCAGCCTAATATTTTTCTAATCAATTTTCCTTCCATGGCAAACACCATAGAAATACAAGTGATGGTAATAGCTTCTAACACAGGTTGTCCCATGTCGTAAAGAGGGCAAGATGTATCTTCATCCGAAAAACTAGGTCGACATGATTGATCATTGGAAGATTGCGTGGTGTTTTCATTTAGTGATTTTCCTATTAGTTACTAGGTTCTAAATACACAAGTTGTTTGGCGAAGAACTAGTTGGAACGAAAGCTTTTAAGTGGGAAGTATCATGAATCTATCAATATTCGCGACAAATTGGAATCCCTACAAAATTTTAGTAGTTAGTAAGATTTTTGTTTATCTTATCAGGTATAAATAAGAATTTGTTTACCCGAATAAACCCAAATAATAATATCTTATAATTATTTATCAAAATCCAGTAGGTATAAGCCAAGTGTTATGCGAGAAAAAAACATTCCAAAAAGATCAAATCATGTTATAAGCCCCTATGTTAACGAAACGAGCCAATTGTTTGTACAAAAATATAGGTTTTGCAAAAATCTATGTAAAAAATCAAACGCAAAAAAACTTAACACAGCTGAAAGATTTCACTGCTCACACGACTCAATTACACGCGGTTACGAACCTTTTTTTCGTACTACGAAAACGTCAAAAAGCGAGCATACGTGATGATAACTTGGATTCGCTGTGTGAATTTTTAATGAAAAAGGACAAACCTTACACAGTTTCACATGTTACGCACAATGGTTTATCTCTATAACATTAAATTGATCCTTAGGTTTATCGGTTGTGATTTGTTAGTGAAAATTATTTATTTATTTATTAAAACAAACAGTTGTATTCATTTAACTAAAATTGACGCACAAAACTATGTATTTACATAGTTCGTCTATGAGAGTCTCTAACTTGATATAAACATAAACCTTAATGCTAAGTTAAGTTAGCTAAAAATACTTTTTAAGTTTTCTTTAAAACATTTTCATTTTGTTCCCGGCGTATGTCCTCGAGTAAACTATTCAATAGGTAACCTTTTCTCTAATCACCAAAGTAGTTGCTTACTTTAGGCATCTCAAATTTTCCGCCGACATAGAAATGGATCGCAGCATGACCGGTTTTTTTCGCCACCCATTTTGGTTGACCAATAATAATAGCAGTTCAAATGAAATATACCTGCTAACGAGAAATGGATAATAATATCCCACGTCATTTATGATTACTCCGTCGTTGTATAAAAGCGAAACAATTAAACGCGGCAAGAGAGCGTTTGCGAACAATTCGTGGAATTTGCATATCACGCTCATTTCAGAGCGCGTCATTTGAATAAATTGTTTAATTCCATTTGTTGTGGGATGCGTTCAGTTGGATATACTGATTTATCGCCGCCGTCGCTCAGCCAGGATAATTTGTCATGCTTTCACTCTATTATTCTTATTAATGTAGAAATGCGAGCCAAATATAGATTGTATACCGTACCGTAGCTATTCATCCATCAGCTGTATTGTTATTCTGTCTTGATTGCTACAGTGTAGCTATTGTTCCTTCAATAATAACGCACGTTTAGTTGCCTGGTTACCTGGTTTGGAAGCTTTGAATTCCAGTATCAATATAACAAATTCACGACTATGTCTTAAATGGAGTGGCCATAAGAACTGTAAGCTGAAGTGCTCGAAATCTAGATCTTAGCGCTCTTCATGTCAAGCTGTCAATCTTATTTGAGGCCATTCGGTGTTGACAAAATGAATGCAAAGTGGGCGATTTTACGCAAGTTTTGGACACACATAAACTGAGACCTCATAGTATGGCTTTGTAAATATCCAGCAAGTAGACGGGTTCAACAGGTAAATAGAGATTCCAATAATAATTCAATACAAAAAAAGTTTTTCCATTAAGATTTCCTTTAGACGAAAAACGTTTCGCAATAAAGACTAAACAAACATCAAATACACCAGGGGACAGCCGACTGAGTTTCCAGCAATAAAACCTTCAAAAGCGTGGATTTGGAAGTTAGCCTTTCAATAAAACAACAGTCAGCATTATCAACGAAACTGGACGTTCCGGAGCGCCATCTGCCGACGAGAGGAGACACAGAACAAATTGTACATTCAAATTGTTATACGCCTCGCGTTACTGTACGGTTGAAAATGAAAGTACTGTGCCGGATGTAGGATCTATTGGTTCAATTTTATTTCATTCTCTTTTTTAGAGTTCCGTACCTAAAAGGTAAAAACGAAAACCTCCCTTATTAAGCCTTCGCTGACTATCTGTCTGTCCGTCTGTCTGCCTGTTAGTCTGACACCAGGCTGTATCGCATTAGCCTTGATAGCTGGAAAGCTGAATTTAATGTCGCCGCAATAACAAAAAATACTAAAAAAGGAAAAAAATAATAAGTAATTAGGGTCCATACAATTAGGTGTTTTTATTCCTTTTAACAGACCTCTGACAAAATGAATAGTAAATTAATAACTTTCAACTGCTTTTAATAACATGTACGAGTAAGTAAATGTCGGCCAAGAGTCCTCCAGTTGCATAATACAGGTTAAAAGGATTCTTTATTTGTTAGAAGAAGCCCTTTTCATTCAACTTTACCTGTATTTAGAGTTTCAGCTAGTACTTCCTCACAAAGAGCAGGCTACTTCACCTAATATACCATTCCTCCCTCGCAGGGTATTCTGACACTCTAGGACCAAAATGGTTTCTAACAGCTTGGTGCCTGAGATGTTTCCTTCCCAGGAAAAGTATTTGCTATTTGTGTGGCTTACTGTTTGTAAGTACAGAGTGTGTATGTAGTGTATATGTATAAGTTCAAAGTGTATATAATAGTTTATGTAACAGGTACTGCATGTACGGAGAGAGAAGCTCGACAAAGTGTGCATTTGTCATCAATCAATCCACTGTTCGTTTGCTATGCTGTATTGATAGGCAGAGGTAGTCTCATTCAACAGCTGAAACAGTTGCGGTAACCGGTAACGAGTACTAGTAATAGGTTCACGCTCACAGAAGACAGATGACCGGTACCGTAAACTGCACAACTGTTTAAAAATGTCCGCCAACATGATGGATTTGCTTGACAATTTCCACGTAAAAATGGATTCGTACTGGACGACTAAAACGTATAACCCATCTATAACGATATCAAATGCACTTTGATTTGAAACCAAAGCGGTGACTGCAAGTAGAAGCTAGTGCGCTATAAAATAGGAAATAAAGGAGAGTTTCCGAACCGGGATTGCACTGGAGATGGGAATGGGTCCCACACTTGCATTTTAAATGCTAAAATTTTACCTCTACCTTGCGTAGAGGTTCCAAGTTTTTCACTATCACGTAATAAAAACTCAGGCAAAATCTAGGTTATTAAAATGAGTAGTTCTAGTATTTACGTATATTTTATTTTAAAAACTACCAAGTTTTCAAAACCAGGTAACCATACCTATGCGTAAGAACGTCGTCCTAATGCTTTGAAATTAATTATGTATAAATACACATTTTTAATTGTCAACATGTATTTTAAAAACACAACATACAACAAACTGATCCCGAGGCCAAGTATTGTTACAGAGACTGTGTGTAGTGGGGGTGCCACTGGCAACAAACTGTCACAATAACCGCCACAATAAACAGCGTTAATCTTTTTTATTTATTTATTGTAACATTGGATGTACCTACAACTGTTCCTTGATATAAATGATTTTGTATCAACAATTACAAGAAATTATTTTTAGCCCCAAGTAATACTTTATTCGGAATACTTAATGACACCTTGTTCAGCTTCAGGATATACTCCACTACAACATAGTATCATAATAAATCTAAAATACCACTTATTCGACTACACTGATAAAACTACTCATCCCCCGCTTCCTCACTCCGGAAATTTACCCTGACGGCGGCAACGTCACCGGTTTATCTCGAAACCGGTAGAGGACAGTATTTCCCGGAATCGCCGGACCTATTCGCGTCTCTAGATTGTGCAGTCTTCGCCCGATGCCACTTGAAACTAGATGAGTACTTCGCGTGGCGAAGCTGATACGCTAAATGAATTATCCTCAACGGGGCAGTTCAGTTTACAAGAACGATGTATGTTTTATGTGAGCTCTAGTTTTCTTTAAATAATTTATTTTTTTGACGTGTATGTACTTTTGAGATAAATTTATGTAATTGTTGTTGTCACAGGCGATATTTATTTTGTTAAAGAGCTAAAAGATATTGTTTTTCATCTCAATAGTCATTAATAAAAGTTTAAGATAGGGCGATGTCAAAATGATGCGTGCTTATACAGTTGTCAATTATATCTGAGGTATTTCATAACAGCAAGTTAGCAATTTATATGGCTTTTTTTATCAATGTGCCGTAAGAAATATTATCCGTCTATCAAAAACAATAACAAATGAAGATCTAGAGCAGCTTCGGGTTGTGGCGTGAGACATCCCACGAGGATGCTAATTCATTGAAAAATAATTTAATCCGTATCTATTTTAGTAAATACGAGTGCTACGAGTATTTGGTCTATACTTTTTAAGTTACTAATATACATACATTTGGTCAGGCTTTTTCCTGAAAACTGACTGTTCAGGAAAGATTATAATTCACCAGATTGTCTGCATAATAGAGCTCCTGGCTGTAAAATATTACATAAATTTATTTGTTGTTGAAGTTCTTACATAACTTACGAAGCATACCTCATTAATCCATAAAGAAGTCAACACGGCACTTACAAAGTGTCCCGATATTTATACGACTGTATTAGTTACGATCAAACTCGCAATATCTTGGAAGTATCAATAACTTAATTCTTGGGATGATACGGACCTTTTGGGACCAAAATGTTTCTAACGAATGGTGCATTAAGAGCCGACCGATGCCCAAAGGAGCTTTTAACTTCTGATAATGAGACGAGAATCTCATAAATTGAAGAAGTTAACTTAATAATGAAAGTGATGTCCCTCGATAGGCTTCTATAGGTAATTGATAGCCGTGCAAAGGTGAAATATCGGTATTATTGATGAGTTTAATGCATGGACCGATTTGGAAATGTGGCTTGTTGTTTCGGTGGTTCATGAAGACCATGTTGTTAACTAATGTTGACCATTTAAACATGTTGAAGTGTGTGTGTGATATAAGAAGGATATATAAAATATATTTAAATATCCTTTACGAATGAATGGGAAAGAATATTATGAACTTTACGTACAAAATATTCTGAATAGAAAAGCATAAAATGAATTTATGTACATTCATTTGTTATTGAATTTGACTTTATTTTAAAAAATTAAATACGTACAAATACAAATCATCACGTGTCTTTCCCAACGGGCTGAACCACCATTTCTTTCCACTTGCTACCACTCTTGGAAATAATAATAATGTATGATCTTAGTTCTTTATTTTTATCGCATTTTTGGCATTTAACCGCAACCAGCACTGATGGTAAGCGACGGCGAGGTCGACGATCTCCAGGGCTTGACTCATCTTCAAGGCTTGTGAGAATTCACAGGAAGCTCTAGGCATCTTCTGTGACTTATACAAAACATTTGATTGCGTTGATCACGCTGCTATTCTCATATGCAAGATCGATTTTACGGTGTAAAGATGCGTTTCTCTCTGGTGAAAACGCAGCCTTAACTTATGGTGGCATTTGGGAATTTAGGCATGAGACTGTCATTTAAAGAAGTTGAGGAATATAACTTGAAGGCAAAGGGCGTTTAACTCATTTCTGCGTAGCAGCTTACATTTTCAGGGAATGTTTTTTCTCCAATAATTAATACATTCCCGACGAAGCTTGCGCCTGACCCTTCTGTTCAAACAAATCCTTTAAATGCCAAACCTTTCTATACATTTATTTATCTGGTTGAAGTCGTTTACATTGGTTGGCATTAATTCAAGTTGAATAGCTTGTTGGTTAACATAATATTTTACTGATTCTACATGTAGAGCTTAACAAATATTGTGCCTAGTTAGTATAAGTAATAACTTTTAGCTATCCCTTATTTTCAACTTACAGATACCAAAGCACCTATCGATAAACCTAATATATAAGGTCGTTAGGATTGAGTTTAGTTTACTGTCAATGTATTTGATGATATGAGATGCGGCAGGTCAAAACACCATTTATTGAAATACTTATAATGTTTGAAGCTTTCTACATGTCACCCGGCGGCGTGTTTGCTCATGGCTAGCCCTAAGTTTACGAAAAAGCTAGAGATGAGCCTATTACTTTTATACGAACCACCCATGATCAAATCGATTTTAATCTGAAAGTTCTTTAAAAAAATATAAGGAAACCTATTTTCCAGTAGTTATTTCACGCCTGAAAATGAGAATAAATCCCATATACTTTGAATTGAACTACTTATATACCGTTCTATCAATCTCTGCTGCAAAAAGATTCACAATCAAGTCAGAACTTTACTAAAATTGTTACTAGCTAGAGGAATTTCAATTCAATGTAATCTTGTGAGTAAAATGTGTTGTTCTTGTGGATAGTTGTATTATAGAGCTCCTTTGTGTTGTGGACGGTGTCTGCTCTGGATAGAAAGACTAGACACCAGGGATCAGTTCGACGGTGCACGTGATAGAAAACAGAGATGACTTGAAATAATGAATGTCTTTTAAAAACTTGAATTCTTGTTCATAATGAGAAAATAAATACTTTGAATGAAAGGCCTGAAACTGAAACTGCAAGACGTGAACTGGAACCGCGGCGGGGCCTGCGATGGGCCTGAAACCTAGTGTATTTTTGTTTACTCACTCGTGTCTAGTTACGGTGACAACTGGGGCCAGCAGTGGGACGTAAAAATTATTACTTTAAACTTTCATACATGGTACAATCCCGTATTTTAAGATTTATGCGTAAAAGTGTTTAACCGCTCGTCATTTTCTTTACACTTGGGTACGTCATTTTCTTCATCATCACCATTTTCAGCCACACGACGTCCACTGCTAAACATAGTTACTTCACTCCATAATTTAAGAAAAGCCCATCCCGCTACATCTTATAAATTGAACCACACGGGGTGCACCGAGATGTGCACCTTCCATGTGCAAAGCTTTACCGTAATGTGACTTGGTTGTTTAATTAAACCCTTCTCTGAGGCATAATGGTAATTAGATCTACGCCACTTAGCTTTTCTATTATACTAACATTCCGTGCGTTTAAATATACGGCTTAATTTAATTTAAGGCTTCAACGTGTGTTTTCTTTGAACAACTTGAGCATAAATAACGCAAAGAGCATTCTCTTGTTGTTTGGAATTAACAAAACCTGATTTTACGAATAGATTACATTACGTATGCAACCAGTGTATTACTATTAGCTTTGAGGCTAAAAATAATGGTCCACCGATTATTCCTCTGGCAGTTTTTCAGAACAAGATTTTTTTAATTATTGCATAAAACATGCTAGGTTTCGCAGAATTGTTTTATGGTGGAACTTGAACAATATCATTATACCTATTTCCTCATGGGATAGGCATTCAGACACATCTTGAGCTTCTCCCAATCTCATTTATCGTTCCCTCAACCCTCGTCAGGTAAAGCTCTCTCTTGACCTGACCCCTTCTGAGAACATCTTGAACTTGTCCAAGAAATGGTCGTCCAGGCCTTCCCCTTCCAACATTCGTCTGAGCCTTCCGCTTCCAATAGTTCCATTCACTAGCCTTTTTGTTTTTCGTTATAATATCAATATAAAGTAAGATTACAAGATTAATAAGTATGTAAGTAAAATCACAAAACGCCATACCTGTGCAATGGTATTTTACTTTTACTCTTTCTTATTGGTTGAGCGTGATAAGATAATATACACCTACCATGATTATCCTTGCTTTATAAATGTGCTATCTAAGAAATTAAAAATTAATCAATGTGAACCATTGGTTCCTAAGATTTGCGCGACAAATCAAACAAACTCTAACTTCTAAAACATGGATATGGATTTAGACTTCATAAAAAGTTAATAAGATTGAATTTGAGCAATGCGAGATAATATTTTTTCTTGAAATAAAGCTAAAAGAGAAATATAGCTGAAATATTAATTAACTGAGTGCGGAGATCTGCCTGCAATAGGACAATGCTCCAGATCCCAGAGGCACTTAATGACTAGTGCGGGTAAAATATTTTTAAATAACCTTCCACCACTGGGAAATCGGTTTTTAATTTTTAAGTGGTAAAGCTATAGAAGTACAATAAATTGGCTCAACACGGTTTTAGGTCAATTAACTAAACGGTGAAATAACACTGTCAACTTGAATATTACCGCCCTCTACTATAGAGTATTATTGTATTTTGGCAAATTGCAAATACTATCATATGATAGCAACTTTAAAATTTTGAGACGACTTAGGTGACAAGTCAAAATGACATTCAATGACCCTCAAAGATTCGAGGCTTCAGTTAGATTCAAAAGCTTCTGGGACTTCCCGACACGAGACGCTCGGAGACCCAAGCCCTACCGAGAATTAAACAAACTCAGTTAATTTATTCGGCAAATTACAAAGGGTAAATTTAATGCCTTTACACTGTTTTGCCAGTGGTTACCAACGTCGTTTATATTTTGGCTGTCTTTAAAACCGCAAAGATACTTCCGGCGACACGTCAAGCGTAACATAACTACTCAGATTAGCTGTAAAATTATACTGTGAGTGCATTGGTGTACGAGTAAAGTGATACGAACAGTCATGGACCGTTTCACAATGGTCTAATTTAAAAATGTAATGAATGTACGTTTATATGTTCATTTAAACATGATAGCGTACGCCCGCGACCATGTCCGCGTGGACCCAAAGTTTTTTTTCCATTTGTTTCCATTTAGTAGTTCCCGAAAGCGCCTTCAAACAAACAAACTCTCCAGCTTTATATTATTAGTATAGATAGCTAAAAACTATTCCACAGGTTGGTATTTAGTAAAACGAGACTAATTGCCAACCCAAACTATCCAAAACTTCAATTCATGGCAGATTCGATTGGATGCTGCAGATGGCGGCATATTGTCAACAAGTTTGCCATCAAAGTCAGCAGCGCTCGGCCAGACAAATCGATAGTTACCAGCCGTTATAGAATGTACCAGAAATAACGCTACATGTTGAATTATGAGGTTTTTAACTTGATCCCTGTCCTTTATAGCACATCTAAATTAACGTCATGCGTTTCGATCGAAGATGCGTTAGAAAAAACTATCTATTTTTTTTGTATAGGTTTCAGGTAAGTAGTTTTGTTCCGTTCATCAAGTTTTGTTTTTGAAATCACGTGTAATTTTACAATTTCTGATCTATAGCTTCAAATACATAGAAACAAATCTAACAGAATGACAAAACAGAAGTTTGAAGATGTTGTCACAAATCCACTCATTTCAAAACAAGACACTTCGCAAGATTTTATCAACCTAATCAAAGACACAATCGTTCAATTTTAAACCTTCATAAACGAAAGCTCCTTTTACACTTAACGTAACAAAGTTATTTCATATTTCGTTTCTGTCTCCAATAAATTCTGATTACCAACTTCTCAAAGAAAAACGTGACATAAATTTTGTACCAGGATTTGGGACATAATTCGATTGTAACTTAGTTAATCTGGGAAGGAACCCCACGTCCCCAGGATTGGTCGAAATAAGCTATTCTAATCGGATAGTCCTTCCAAAGTTAAATAAGCTGAAACTTTTCCGCTCCTGTGATACTTTATGTAGAGAACTGTAATCTTCCTTTGTTTTCCTGGGTAATGAGTAGCCAGAGTAAGTACAAAAGGTAGCCTCTAGGTAATTTCTGAGAAACATAACGCCATCCCGCTTTTCCCGAGATCACACAAAGGCTTTAAGTGTTTGTAAGTCAGAAATCTAATTTTGTACTATAGTTAGCGTTCCCAAACTAACTGAAACTTAATGAAAGAAGAAAAAGCTATTAGGTACAGGACATTTTAAATAATCTGGTCAAAGGAAATTTCTCTTTTATCTTGATAGTCATTGTTTGAGTAACTCACGGATGATAGAAAATTAACTTAATTGTTATTGTGTTTTGAAAAGGGATTTTTTCTTTTAAATCTTGAAAATCTGTAAGGATTCATTAAAATCTTTGAAATTCATTTAAAATGCGTTTATCTTGCCGTTAAACAAACAAAGCTTTTATTTAAAATGGTAGCTGCTGGGCACAGGCGTCACCTCATCGAAGAGGTGGGCGCGAGCCATACTCAACACACAGGACTCAGTTTGGATCATTGAAGTTAAGGTTAGTGATAAGCCTTGCTGTCATGTCATAAAGCCACTCTAACCCTATGGCTTCTGACTAGCCTGGACAACTGTGACCTAGGAACGTTAACCCAGACCAATTTTTAAGCAGTTCCCATCCGATGCACACAGATGATCGAAATACATTATTATTATTTTTTTCGTGGGGAAACCCTTATGGATACCTCGCCACCCGGGGGGATGACGAGGTTATGTTGGACTCCCACCGATTAAAACCCCACGGCACTCAACGGTGGCACTTTGGCGGCGAAGCTAGATCCCACTGAAAGTAATGACGCACTGCTACGCCGCCAGTGCTAGGCCCTGATGAAGCCCCCTCCAACCGACCCTCAACAAAGGGGGACGCCACAAAAGTGCCTGGAGTACACAGGCACTTTTGACTTCTCGGTAGACGCCGTGCAATGCAAGCCAGATCACCCCCGCACTTCGGCCCGTTGGCTCCCACATCGGGCCCGCAACCACGAGCCACCCAAAGGGCGGCTCCGCTGCCGCAACCGGCGGTACGGCCCCGCCAGGCCACGACGCATAGGGAAGATCAGCCGCGGATACCTGGCCCCCACCAACCAATTGTGCACCCCGGCCTCCACCACGCGCTTCAAGGCGCTTGCAGGCCCCACTGGCCCCGCAACCCCACGTGTCTCTCTTACGGGCCGCAGCGGGTGGGTGGCAAGTCCACCACACTGCCACGCCTGAGTTATCTTCGCTTCGCTTCTTCGCACCGGTACTAAGCCCCCTCGCCACGCCAAAGCGAGAACTCATGAAGGGAACATTATTCAATCTCGTTCAAGGTCGTCAGCATCCCGTTTCCGGCTGAGCTTGCGTTGCTTCACGTTGCGTTGTTTTTTGTCGTGTGAATTAAGTGTCATCATGTGTTATCGTGTTCCCAACTCTTTATTATTATTAGCGAATAACTCCAATCTACGTAATTTATCTCTCAGTTAACACTAATTGCACCAGCAGACATGCATGTAAATTTCTACGTAGATAATTTACTGCACAATCGTAATCTTATGAATATGCAAAACTGATACTCTCCCAATCTATTAAGCAAATAGTATAGGACTAAATTATAGGTTACGTGCTGAAGCATCGAGTTCGTTATCCCCAGAGTATTGGAATGGGAACAAATTGGCTTTATATTACGTGCTAATATTTAGGCTTAGGGCGAGGAATTACTTGCTAGTAAAGTAAGAATTATGTTGAACTTAGGTATGGTTTGACCTAACATATTTTTTGTAAAACAATTATTGGCATTATATCAGATGCAGGTATCAAAATGTGAAAAATTACAAACCAAAATTCAGACTTTTTACTGTACCTGGCCACTTTTGAAGTTAATGGCTAAATAAATAATACTTAATGCTTTCTTGCTATGTTTTTTTTCCTGACTGTCAATGGGCCAAGGCTGCATGTTAAATATGGCTGCATATAAAAACTATTTTTAATAACTTTGTGTTAGTGTGTTTTAAATAGTTAATTCATAACAGTTGCGTATTATTTGAAAGCATAGATAAGTAAACGAATGAAACAATCAATGGCCTACGCGGTGTTAAGAATATGATTCTACAAAGACAACGGCCACTAAATAAATAGCTGTTAGTAAATTAACTCAGTCACAAAAAAAACACATAAACTCTTAACCCACCAGTTTAAACTTTCATCATTTTGACGATAACGAAGATGTTACCAGTAAATAAAAAGCTTATGAATATGAATTCAGAACGTCCGCCGAAGCTATTACACAAATAGGCTACTCAGACAAGCCCCAATTATATGAAACAGCAACTTTGGGCGCACTTCAGCCTCTGAGCTCTAATTACTCTGTCACAGACTGCTGTGTTAATATTTAAAATGGGCTGTAACTGATGCACATTTAAGTACATTTTACAGTGTGTTTGGGATAAATCATAGCGTGTGCTGAGTTGTTACTTAATTATTATTCAATTTAGGTACACAGTATGCCCAGTCTCATTTGTTGCCTAATTTATTTCAAACGAGGCGTGAAACGTGTAATGGTGGCTAATCCATTTAACACGTTAGATTCAATACTGATTTGTAATGTAAATGTTTGAACGTTGACTGTGCAGTATTTTTGGAGACCATTTCTTAAAATAAAGCTTTATTATCTAAAGCTCTTGCAAGAAAATGTTTTTTATTGTTATTGAAGTAGTCAAGACAAAAGTACCCATCTCCTTTAATTTATCCAAAAAATTCATTAAAAAAAATTCTTAATACATTAAGAAGAAAACTTGCTTAATGTATTAAGAAACCAGCTTTTTTGTAAATGATATTAGACGTTATTATGGCTATTCAAAGCAATAATGATGAGTGATAAATTAGGTAGGTCATATTTAAATAAAAAAACATTAAAGTAAGGTTATAAGTAATGCATTGTGTGCGAGTATTATTAACAACCCTTGAGGGAATTTATAACCCCAGAAATACCAATACATTAATTCATAACATTATCAAAGTGCATCAACCTCGTACTCTTCCAACCGGCTACTTACAATTCTAATATGAATCGCCTCCAACAATTCATCCCCACCTGTGCCGGGGGTAGTTTAGAAAATAATTGGGCTCATTTCTCAGTCCGTAATGGGGTGTGTTTGACCTCATAATGAGATCGCGCTCTCGCTGACTGTTCTCATTTACTGGACCTGGCGCAGTTATTATGTTCTTTTCCTGATGAACCTCGGAATTGCGATGCATATTGCAAAGACGCTAGAAAAGGTAAATTGTTTAGACGAAAAATAACTGATGTGAAGGTAAAACTTAAAATTTGAAGGAGTTTTTTGCCACAAAAGCATTTCAGAAGACAGATAAATATAATAAGGTAGCAAAGATTTTAGCTTTTTCATTAGCAAAAACGATTAATTGAGAAGGATGCAATAATAAGTTGACATAAAAGATCTAAATTAATTTAAAAAATTCGATGCACTTGAACTTGTTATCGGAATAACAAGACTTATTATAAGGTAAAACGGCCTATTACCGCCAGTTTAAGCTGCCTTCGAATTAAATTTAAAAAAATAGATGTAAGCTGTTACTTTAGGGACGATATTATAATTTATAATGAATCTTAATAAAGTATTCTATGGTATTCAGGGTTCAAATTTAGTATTCCATCACATGATAATTAATAAATAATTGTTAAAGCCGAAAGAGCAGTTTTTTCTATTACCGAACATGGAATGCAGTCGGAGTCTATTACCGTTTTTTCTGTTTCTATTACCGACTCATACAAAAAATCCACTTTCCCTACACGATTATGATTTAAAAATAGTTGTAAAAGTTATTAATTACCATTTTTATACTGTATACAAAATTATTCATAAATAACTCCTACAGCACTTACATTTTGGCCATCTTAATTGATTAAATCTCAGTCTCAGTGAACAGTCTTCAAAAAAATGTAAACTTACTTTTAACGATCTACTAACTGAATCATCATCATGATCAACAGTCACATGATCTACGATCTCTATTGGACATAGGCCTCCCACATAGATTTTAGACGAACCAGTTGTAGGCGGCCTGCATCCACCGAAACCCTATGATCTTTATCAGGTCTTTTGGCTTCAAATGGTTTCCACTCGTGGACTTTTCGGCCCCAACGTGCCTGACCCACTGCCACATCAACCTGTTGGGTTACGTCGGCTACTTCAGATCTGCCTGTTTCTTTTCCTTACAATGTGACAATCAGAGAGTACACAAAATTAAATGGAATTTGGTCAGTTAAATTAAAATAGTTCAAGTATCTATGTGAGTCGGTAATAGAATCAAGTATGAAGATTACAATATTCTATTACCGACCAAAACAATTTATAACAAACAGTTGAAAATATCTATTTTATAGAAAGCTGTTCAATCCTATGACATGACCATGTATTTTCTTGAAATAAGAAGTAGTCATTTATTGTGATAAATGAATTTATTTAACGTATAATAACATCAAATAATAGGGATAATAGCTAACGTTGAAGCGAGTTTCACCCGAAATCGCGAAGAAAAACTGTTGTCGTTAATTGATCCCAATAAGTAAAATAATGTTATGAATTGAACAAAAAAGAAACTACTGTAATAAAGTGGTTAATAATTGCCCTTTATTCAAAAATACTAAATGTTGCCGAATTGCGAACAACGACATGGTGTCGTTATTAGAATGAAATTGTGAAATTTTCATTCTATTACCGCCAAGAATTAAAACATGATTTTATGTCATAAAAACCAATAATTATGGTTATATTAAGGGTTATTTAGGAAGACTAATATATAGATTACAGTTGTTATTGATAGCAACAAGATGAATCCAGTTTAAGTATGATATTTCCCCTAAGTAATATCTAGGTGTACTTTCATGAGTGGAGACGCAGCACTATGAAATGTGCGTACATTTCGGTCACGTCCAACTTAACGCTTAATTATTTTATTCTCTGACTATTTAGACTCACAAACTTAATTGTTTTTGTTGGCCAACAAAATTACCTAACGAATTTTCAAGTTGCTAGTTTGGTAGAACCTATATTTAGTCCAATAATAAATGATTTAAAAATTGGTCGTTAATAGGCAGTGATTTTAGGGGGTCGTTATTAGGCCGTTTTACCTTAGAAAGGAAAACCAGAAAAAGACATTCGGTCTTGGCATCAGGCGGGAATCGAACCCGCGTCTTTCGCTAACCGGGCGAAAAATACGAGGTTGATTCACTTTCATAATGTAATTAGTGACATTATCAAACCTCGTAGTTTTTCAAACCGGCTACTTACAATTCTAATATGAATCGCCTCCAACAATTCATCCCCACCTGTGCCGGGGGTAGTTTAGAAAATAATTGGGCTCATTTCTCAGTCTGTAATGGGGTGTGTTTGACCTCATAATGAGATCGCGCTCTCGCTGACTGTTCTCATTTACTGGACCTGGCGCAGTTATTATGTTCTTTTCCTGATGAACCTCGGAATTGCAATGCATATTGCAAAGACGCTAGAAAAGGTTAATTATTTTGACGAAAAATGCCTAGCAAAGTTTTAAGCTCCTTCATAACAAAAAACGAATAATTAAGAAGGATTCACTAATCAGTTGACATAATAGATCGAAATCAATTATTTTTTTTAAGGACATACCTATGACAATTTTGAAAGTTCTTTCGCTTCTTTTGGTGGCAGTTCAGTATCGCCAACAACATTTTGGTTACCATATTTGCTGAAAGACATCTCTTTTCAGGAATATGTTTACCTGTAATTTGCTATCCTGAACAGTAAATAATTAATAAAATAATTGGGCTCATTTTTCAGTCTGTAATGGGGTGTGTTTGACCTCATAATGAGATCGCGCTCTCGCTGACTGTTCTCATTTACTGGACCTGGCGCAGTTATTATGTTATTTTCCTGATGAACCCCGGAATTGCAATGCATATTGCAAAGACGCTAGAAAAGGTTAATTATTTTGACGAAAAAGAGTGATGTGAAAGTAACACTTAAAACTAAAAGTAGTTTTTTGTCACTAACACTTTATAAATATAATAAGGTAGCAAAAATTTTATAGCTCTTTCTTTCTTCTTATTAAGTTGACATAACAGATCTAAATTAATTTAAAAACATTAAAGCACTTGAACTTGTCATCGGAATAACAAGACTTATTACAGATAGGAAAACCAGACAAAGACATTCGGTCTTGGCATCAGGCGGGAATCGAACCTGCGTCTTTCGCTAACCGAGCGACTGCACTAACTACTGTGCTACCGAGACCATTAACTGACCGGCCGAATCTTTCTGGTATAGTATACCTGGCAGCCAGGTTTGTTTCACCAATGTGTGTTTTAACTCAAACCACAACTCTAAATTATTTAAGAAAAATGAAGGAAGAAGATTCCAGGTTATTCACATATTTTCACCCATGTTTACAGAATGCACATGTTCATAACTTGAAAAAACGATTGCCCAAATCGGATATTTAAAGGCACGCAGCATTCTTCATCATTGTATTGTGCGATTTGAAATGAATGAAAATGGTTTAGGTGGCTAGAGTAACACAATTCGATTGGCTTAAGTTTTTTTTCTGTGTTATCCATCACCAGATACTGTTGTTTTTGTTGTTCTAGAACATAGAGAAAGTGTCTTGGACGACATAAGCTCTAAGTTTAAGGTAAGCCCGCTAGCCATGACACTTGCAAAATTATACTTGTTAAAAAGGTTTTGTAGTAAATATTATTTTTCAATCTACCATTTTCAATCTATCCTCAGCTATCGTAGTATTTCATAATTCAATTACGGTAATTGTTTCATTTCATCGGCAAAAGTTTGAATAATGGGGCTATTGGTGCGATAGCAGTTAATCCATTTACCGATTAATTCAATGAAACCTGTCAGCTGAAGCTTGTTTATCATTAATTGAGAGTTTTTGTTTTTCAGGTGCTTTAACATGTTTTACTTTGTTATCAATATTACTCACTTTGAAAGTGAAAAATATTATTTTTAATTGATTTATCTGTTTCTAGCGTCTTTAATTATACTCGTATTGTAATAATTCAGACAGAAAGTAGAAATTATTTCTTATAATGATCGCCTGCATATTTTTATGTCCAGTGATATTTTTTCGAGTCCTTTCGATCTGTCGTCCCATTAAGTCATGGTAAAGTGATGCAATAGATAGTCCACCCGTGAATTGTGCACTTTAATGTTTCCCTATTACCTGGGCAATCTCATTAAGATTATCTTAGTAACTTAGAAATGTATTTATTTATTTATTATTCTTCGAAGACTGTCGTGGTGTAATTGTTGAGAAGTCGGCTACTACACCAAAGGTCGCGGGTTCGATCCCCGCACAGTACAAACATTTGTGTGCATGAACATGTCTGTTTGTATTGGTCTGGGTGTTTTCTATGTATAATAAGTATGTATTTACAAATTAAAAAGTATTTAAGTATGTTTATCCGTCGTCTAGTATCCCATAAAAATGGACTATAATTTAGCTCACTTGGGGCTTGATGGCGCTGTGTAGAATAATGTCCAGGGATATTTATTTTATTATTTATTCTTTAAAATCATGTTTGGCATTTATCTTTTCACATTGCAAAAAACTAAATTATTATATGTAATGTAAACACCCCCAGTGAAAAGCTCTTCAATCTTATAAATAACAAACGACGTAGTTGGAACAAAAATAACTTTACGGTTATTATTATTTATTATTATTACGAAAAAGTTTAAAGTAAGCTGAAGCTTGTATTCTACTGTTCAAATGTTGACAGGAAACAAAATAAGATGTTTTTAAAAAATTGGCCTTGGCAATTTTTTAACACTCGAATTGGCAATTCGATTAAACTTCATTCAAAATAAATTGAACACACCCAGAGTTGTTAATCGTTAATTCCGTAATTAAAAAAAATATGTAAGCATGATTTCACATTTTAGCCTCTACATTCCAAATTATGGAAGCAGACCGCGTCTAGAACAAATAAGTAAAACGGATTTAAGGGTCCTGTAGCGATTGCAATCGCGGGTGATGGCGGCGGGCCAACGCAATATTGTCGCGGGCAGGCAACTGGCCACGAGGCCTAACTACAAACGTTTAGAGCCATAAGGCAGTATTGTAACCTGTCTAAACTTAGACATAGTCCCTTACGTCTCACTGCTGAGCACCTCACCTTAACTACGGATCGAAGCTACAAGCTATGCGGTATACGCAAGCTAACACGTTATTACACGTCAGCACCCTCTCGATTGATGAAGAAGTATATGGAACACTGCAACACGTTATCAGACCGTCCTAAGAGCTTCGTCTAGGCTACTCAGTCGGTCCCTTATTATTGAGGATTACGAGCATTGAGAAGAAACCTTAAAATATTGTCCCTCTGAAGGTCTTCAACACGGAGCGCTGTACTTATAGGGTTACCCAGTGTGACAGTGACCTAGTCTGACCATCTCCCTGTCTCAGCTGAATGACTAACATCCACTGACTTAGCAGACTGAATTCCTAACTCAAATACCCGATTTTTAAAAGTTTTATATTCGCCATGACACTTCACGTTCTTTTAAAAGCCAGTTTTGCGTCAAATCTACATATTAGTGAAAAACGCGTTCACTTTGAATTTGAATAGTGTTTACGTTATGTATAGGCACCTGGTGTCTCGTCAACGCGCGCGTGTCTTTGCCTCCGACAGAATTACTTAGTTTATGTCAAGGATTCTAAAATGTGATAAGTGAGCTGTATAGTTCTTCATTGCAGTAACAGATTTAGCCTTAGTAGGTAGTTGCATTTAAGTACTATGTTATTTGTTTGCAACTTGAAAGCATCTTGATTACCCAAACAGTGTTACAGTGTTACCGTTAAATAGTGTGTTGTTAGTTATGAAAACTTATTAAAATTTACTCATGTTGTTTCAGATTGGATGCAAGTGTATTTGGAACTTCTATTCGTGTTATCTTGTACTTGTGAGTATTTTATCATTGTTAATATTTACACAGTTTTAATACTAACTTATACTAAGTATTTTATTCGAACTCTTTTATGGATTTGTGAAATATATTTTACGCTCTACAAAATATAAGTTGGATAATATGCAGTTGTCATGAAAGTATTGCGTGATCGTCTATTTTTTACAACGTAACAATTTCGTATTATTACAGTCGCATCTGCTAGATCCATCAAGCATTTCTTGCGCACATTTTTATCTCCGAAGCTAAATTATTATTCTAGCTCCGTTTCGTCTAGGTTTTCCAGACAATCTCACGTCTGCTGATAATAGTAATAAGTGGAGGCTGTTATTATTTACTCTTGGCAATTTTCTCTCCGAGTCTTTCCGCTTCCTACGCTCTTCTTTTATATTCGTGCCAGATGTTTTTAACCAAGTGCTTTAGGGTAAACAATATCTTAACAGCAGATGACAATAGTACTATGGCTATAGATTCATCTATAGTTTTTGAAAAGTAAGATGTTTGGAAAATTACATATTAAAGTGAAAATATTCAAATTATCGTTATTATCAATCAATCAATCACATAGTTGAACTTTAACTTTTCAGGAACTAAACCAACTGACACAATTTATTTTGTTCATGAAACTTTTTTCCCAAAACTCTGCACCCTATTTCTCAATAATTTGGAGTAACAGTGAACAAAGCATTTTCAGGCCAATAATAGGTTAGTAAAGCAATCGTTCCACAAGTCGGCCGAAGACAACGGTTGTAAATCGTGATGGCGACAGTTTTATTGGCACCCCAATAAATTACATTAGCAAATGCTTAGACGAGTGGACGGGTGCCCTTGATAACCTCACACCGATCTATCTAGGGGTAGCTCCGACAGTTGATTGGATTTGACAAAACCTGAAAAAGGTAGGCTTAAGCACCTGCGAAAACTGGGTAAACAATTACTTTATACTCCAATCCACAATACACAACACTTAGGTACTTATAAAGGAGTAGCTATCCCGACAGATGTCGTTCTATCAAATGCTATTGTGCTAGATTTACGCGTAAGTATTGCTAGTTCAATAAAACGATATTTGACAACCAAAAAATAAGTCAATCCCGTTCCATTTGGCAGTTACAATTTTGGAAAAGTTTATTTCAGGTACTAACCTATTATGTTTTATTCAGAGAATAGCTATAAAATACCTATTGATGTGTTTTTTAAGACATTTTGCACACATATCGCCACAAAGCCTAGTAAATATTAAGATATTTGCCAATTATTAAACATGTTTATTTTTTCCTGTTCTTCTAATTTCGCGCCTCGGCATAACGTAAATAGAAAATAAATATAACCTAATATTCTTATCTCCATGAACAGTGCCGCCACTGAATACCCCAATAATAAGTAAACTCTGGATTTTTCCTTGCACGTCGTAAGGACGCGTTCACGTAGCTCTGAAAAAAAGCAGCAGCAAAGCAGAAATAATAAAAAGCGAGCAAAAAGTGTAAATTACGCGCAATAACACGTAGTACTTATTATTATTTTTAAATATACCTGTAATTCAGCTTGATCCAGTTCTCTTTTCATCCTAGAACTGATCTTGAAATCTATGAAAGATATATAGCGATCTTTAAATATTGTAAGCGTAGCATGTTCATGTTTTAAGCAACAAGGCCAACTTTCGTTTTCAAAAAGTATGTATTTGCTACTAGTGAATTAGCACTGAACGATTCGTTCTTTTCACGTTGTTAAGTTTTAATGGAATTAGTGAAGTTTGAACCAGTCTTTGTTTATGTGCTTTATTGTTTACAGAAATGCTAAAGTAAAAATATACGACCAAAAGTCGTGTTATAACAATATTTTACATTCTCAACATATATCCATTTTAACCTACAAAAAAACAGCCGCCCTGTTTTCCAGCATAACGGGCCCTGAGGACTCCGTCATAAAATTAATTTGAAAGTAAGTACCTATGTAATATGGCCGACATGATTATCTCCCTAGATAATTGTCGAATAAGTGCGCCCCCGTACTAGCGCTGGCAAAAAGCCAACCCAATCTTGTAGCCCCAAGAGAGCTTACAATCAGTTTGCTAAAAATACATTTTCACAGTGCAACAGAAACAATTACAGATGTTGCACAAAATAAAACGTTTGACAATAAGATTAGCTGTTTCATACATTAGAATGAAAAAAATATATTTCCGATACAAAGCACAAGTTAAGCAAAAGTTTTTCGATTTTATTTTATGCCGGACTGTGTTCCTTGAATTGTATGTCTAATATATTATGTTTAATGGTAGAATTGAGTTTTTTACTCACATTCCGTGCTCTCGTTTTAATATAAAAAACATCAATCACGAAAAACGACATTATTTATTCAAATCCCGGAACTGAAGTGAGAGCTGTGCAGTAAACTCTTACCAAAAACTCTTCATGAATGGTCGGTCTAGAAGACTTTTCTATTCATCGTTTTCGATCAATTGGTATTTGATATGGCATAACTACGCTGACTAACTAGTTTTCCAATTAGCTTATTCGCACGAACATGCAATTGATAACATGCACATAATATCTCGGCAGCATGCATGTACCTTTAGGGGTTGCTTCCCGTAAATGAATTCGATAAGATGAGCTGCAGATTTATTCGAATACCGGGCTCTTAGGGGCCTAAAACAATTTATTTTTTCGTAATTGAACATTTGCAAGAATTATGCGACGCGATATAACTCCTCATTTTGGAGTTCGCTTGTTTGATTATATGAACTAGCTGTAAGATTGAAATCCTAGTACGCATGCACAAAGTTGTTGCGCAAACACAATGTTGTTTGCACACTAAATAACAATAATGGTGACAGGTAAAAACAAGCAAATGTACAATTTGGGCGGTTTTATCGTTAAAAAGCTATCTCTTCCAAACAACCCACAGATAGAAGAAAGTTCATAACATTGTGAGAAAATAAGTCCTACTTTTTTTGCTCGCCCATTATCCCTATTCACAATATTCGTTCTCCTATTCGAGGCTGTAAGGAGCTACCAGCCGTAAGGATCACACGACTGCACGGGATTAAGTGCTAATCACATAATTAGCAGAAGACGCACAAACACTAAAGCGTCGCAAACTCTCATTATGAATGCACATGGCACTTGTGGCGTTAGATTGCACGCAATTACGTTACTGATAAGCTTGTTCATTCATTAGTAGTAGTATGTAACCAAGCACCAATAGCTAACTGCTAACTAACCAAAACAAACAACAGTCTCAACGCTGGGCACAGCCCACACTTCAACTGTTAGGCAGACCGAGCCATACCCCAAGAATAAGAAGTAAGAAAAACCAGTGATGATTCTTTACTGTTCAATGTTAAAACATTAATGAACCCTCCAACGTCAGCTAGGACTAACGGCTTATCATGTCTCACGAAGCAAAGAGATGCATGTAGGCGCCTTCGGGAGGCGGTTAGCGATCAGAGATGTCGTAGTCACCGGTAGCAATCACGGTGTTTTTTGCCTAATACGGCTAATTCAACGTCTAAAATACTATTTTTTTACCTACACACAGCCCCCACAGGTTATTTTGAATTTTCAGTCCCAATTAGGGCCAAAATGCTCCAAAAATACATCGAAAAATTTCGGTTTAGGTGGTCACCAATTCCATAGGCCTGGTATGCGTTATTTAGCAACGGCAATCATATCCGATGCACTGACTTCAGCTAACTGAAAAAGTGCTACGTGGAAATCACACTTCCGCAGGCATATTCTAAGCCCCTATTCCTTTTGTCTTGTTGTTTGTTCAAATAGAACGGAATTGTACGCCGTGTTCGACAGTAAATATTTTCACCATTCTTTAAAATTTTTGCGTGCGGGTCTGTGCTGGTGAAACAATTTACAGGCATGTTGGCACAATGTAATCTGTGCCATTCATTGTTAAATTTTCACCCAAGAGAAACTTCTTGTAGGAGAGTAGTTAGGATTTTCATAGGAATAGAATTGAAGTGGCAGTTCAACATTCGAGTTATCGTAGGTAAAAAAGAATTTGTCGTGTAGTGAAATTATTTGGCTGCAAATATTAAAAATCTACTAGATAGGAGGAGGTATTCCTTAAGTTTTGTTCTAGTCCATTTCAATAAAGTTAGCGTAAGAAATAACCTTTTTCGTTAGGCATTCAGCGTTAGGTTCAAAATATTAAAAATATTTGCGTGCTCGACAGACTAGGAATGTTTTTGACACTACTTATTAGATTTACTGAGAAAGGTCGCACTGTGTTTTCAGACGTCCAGATCCTGACATCAAAGACCTCGGATATCTTTGCATAAATACAGTTTACAAACATACTTGTAGTTTGTACCATAACTGAGGAGGTCAGGAACAAAAGGTGACATTTACGCATCCGGCTCGATTGCTTTTTTTTTGCTTCGGGCTCTAAACCTAGAAATTTCTTAACTGATTTGGTTCAATTAGTCACGAAAAAAACGGCGTTTAAAAGGAGAATTCTGTTCAAAAGGTAACATTTGTGTCATTTTTGTAGATAAAAAGTCCAATAATGTCCAATTTAAATCAAATACGGTACATTTTGTGGACCTTTTTTCAAAATCGATTTGTTATTCGATAAATGGGTACCTTTGGGAACAATAAAGAAAATACCAAAGGTGCCATTTTATCACCAGATTGAATCAAATATGACATTTACTTTGTACAATCAAAAGGTGACATTTGAAAATTATTTCATTAAATATTTCCTATATTTATTAGTATTTTTTGTATAACTTAATACATATAAATTGGCTATTAAAACTAATGCTGTCCCTAATAAAATATGTGATATATATTCCATGTGCATACCCCTATTACATTTTTCTTGTTTCCTAGAAAAAAAAAAAAGTGTAAATGTCACCTTTTGTTCCTGACCTCCTCAACTGTCCTGTACTTGTTTTTATTTAGTTTAGTTTTTTGAATAAATTTGCCCCTTTTATTTTTTTCCTGTAAAAATGCTATGAACAACACTACTAACTGCCTAATTTTTATGCATTGCTTTAACTGCAATACTTATTAAGCGGGTTTAACGGGAACCCCCTCATTAGGCGCGGGGGGAATGCCAGCTCGAGCTGAATCTAACTCAATCTGACATAGAAGCAAGAAGGGTATCGTCAAATGACAAGTATTTTTCTCTTTCAAGAAATAGTGTTAAAAGGAAAGAAAATAATGACCCAAATTAATGTGGTAAACAAATTGGTTTTGATTTAGATAGGTACTACTGATTTCTATTGTATGTCTAACCGTGCGTAATATAATACCTAAATTGAGGTCTGTCAGTCACGTGTTTGTACCATGCGTCAAAAAACTTGCGATGTGCACGGTTGCTATATAAGGCGGGCTTTGGGGCAAAACTTGTGATATGAACTGTACTGTATCACATCCTAGCAGGTCCCAACTTATTGCGCATGTGTTGTATGTAGGTAATGAAGCAACACTTCCACAGGCCCTCCTTCCATTTCTGCTGCGTAATTGAATGCAACCCGAAGCCAGGACAGCGTCGTGTGCATTAATGACTGTTTGCTCGGAGTGTTTACCCGGACTTGACTATTAATGCACTATTCTAATCTAGCTTGTAGAGCTATTTATACATAAATAGCACAGGACATCAAGTCGAGCCCCTAACAAGCATCCCTAGAAGAGCTCCAACTATCTTACTTACCAAAAAGGAACAAATAAGATTTGTAAAGTGAGAGATCATCATATTAGGGGTTATTAAGCAAGTAGGTACTTAGGTAGACACTCATGCTAGTGCAATTCCATTAAATAATTATAAATTCATAACTAATGGCGATCAACTGTCACACACGCAATCACCTAAACGTAGATTACATTGTAACGATCCCCTTCCCGCTCATCTGATATGACATCAAATTAGATTAATAACATGCCAACTAAGGGTGATTTTCAACCTCCGAGTATTATGAGATCTGAGCTACAAAAGTATTTTATCGTTTCCACTGATGCTAAGCCTTGTAGCCGAGAGAGTAAGATGTGCTGCGAAGATGCGCCGCTCCACAAGGTAGCTGTGCTATAGGACAGTAAAAAGGTAGTGCGAGCGCGTGCTCCCAGTGTCTTCTATCTACCCATTGTCTACCGTGAATCTACAGCACATATATATAGCACGCATCTATAGCACGCATCCATAGCACTATCCACAACACGCATTCACAGCACGCACCAATTCATTAAAAAAATTGTGGCTTAGTAGAATTCGTTTCCATCAGTGCTATGTGGCTCAACGAATGTGATTGATGATTACAAAGCAAATATTTACGGCTACGTTGCCTACCATGCTGTAAATATAAAATGAAATAAAAAGATTTTATTTTTAATATTGTCATTTTGCATGTACAGTCAACAGCACATCAGGTTACCCCATTTCCGTTTTTTCTCTCGCTCTTGCCAAATATAATTTCTCTGTAGTAGAGCAACGGTCCAACGGAGCAACGGTCAACGAGTCCTCCTTAGGACTGACCGGAAATGGGTAGAGTGATGTGCCGTCCACCGTACTTGAACTGTTATTCCATATTTAAAGAATTTGATGTTTCTTTCACTATTTGTGTTAAGCTCTGATAAGAGTGTTATTGTTATTTTGATTTCAGGAATTAAACATTTCTCTATGTTTTCAATTGATTTTTTGCATTATTCAACTAAACGAATTACCATTCTTAGGCAGCCAGCATTAACATCATAGACAAGTAATATTGGCTTATTTATCAAACTAGGCAACAAAATATTCAAAAACTTGCCCACATTCACTTCGTCTACGGAATGCCCCAGGCACTCTCCCCAGAGGAGTGTTGGGTATCGCGATAAGGACCAAGCGTCGATTGGAACTGCTACATAAATCACGAGCTCCCTTGGGCATGAGGACTTTCATTGAACCGCATTATAAGTTTGGCCCAATTTTCAATAATTTGCCTAGTAGAAAATTTTCGCTTGAATTACTTCATATTAGCAGGGCTTAACAGCGGCGTTATTCGTTGCCTCTGTACCAGTACAGACTGTACCCAGGTACAGTTGCGGTTTGATTAAGCAAAATATTTTTAAAAGAATAAAAAAGGACAAATTTTATAAGGGGGACCATTACGCTACTTATTAAAGTTTCATAAATTTTTAACAGAATAAAAATATACGGAACTTTACAATTCAGATGCACATTTTTGATTAAATTTTAGTTGCTTTAAGGAGTGTCTGTAAAAGATAATAGCAAAGATCAATCTCTGGCCTTATGATTTTATAAGTTCAGTTATACAAATTTTCCGAAAAGCAACAATTCAAAACACACAAAATAAGCATAAACATCCGCCCTTATTTACTTAAAAAGGCATAATTATTATTAATTCACTCCAATAACTCATAAAATCTAAATATTTACACGTCAAGCAAAAAAGGCTATAAAGTATACCTTCTTTATAAAGCAAAAAAAGTGAATGGTCAAACATGTTGTTTGATATCAAATTGTATTGAGTTGATACAAGGTTATCTTTATAACCCGGTATTAATGGTCGAATAACTGTAATTTCGGTTTTGATTAATTGCCAGTTCATATCAGTAGTTCAAGGTTGTTATTTGCATAATTTAACAAGGCGTGTATCATAATAGATACAAGTTGAAGATGAAATATTATCGTAATAATAAATTGGCTACTTATCTTGTGTGTTGAAATCATCAGTTCAAAAACTAGTTTACTTTCATATCGAGTGTGGCTGAACCAGTTTTAATTTTAGGCGCCAGCAGATATAGTTTCCGTGGTGTAGCGGTTATCACATCTGCCTAACACGCAGAAGGCCCCCGGTTCGATCCCGGGCGGAAACATATTTTGTTTTCCGATGTGTTATTTTTAAAAAAATATATCCTACTATTGTTATAAAAGGCAGAACAACGCGATGCTAAAAATACAATTTGCCCCTTATGAAATCAGCAGGAATATTACTTGTTTAGACAACTTTAAGAATAAACAAGTTTTAAATATTAATATATCTATACTCGGATTTTTAATTGTAGTCAGTGAAATGACATTTTCAGTGTGGCAGGTTTTCAGTCCCAAATAAATAGTGATGTGGTAAATCGAGTTTTTACAATTAAAAGTTAGTCGACATTACAGCCTGGCAAAAAAGTCGTAGTGAATGACCACGTCCCACTTCCATATGTCATTATTGGCAACACACACTGGTCAGACTTTCGTTTTGAGACATAGAGGTATTTCGGTAAACTGTATTTAGTAAATAGATTTTCAGTTTCAAAATGCTTTGTTTCTGTATTATATTATTTACAGGTAAGACTTTCGTTTATTAACAGGTCATACAATTGGAAAAGTTTGGGAGGATACAACAGTAGAATCTTCCATACAAGTGTTTTCTAAAGGTTTGACTACAGGCCTAAAGGGCCCAACCAGCAAAGGACGACGCCTTATAATTTCATATATGTATAGGCAGTGATGAAGGTTTTGTAGATTCCGGTTTACTTATTTTTGAATGGAATAATAATAGTATGGACTATCATGAAGAGATAAATTCAGAATCGGAGTCGGAATCAATAGCAACCGTAACGAATAAAAACGTATATAACTACTTGTATTTTGCTGACTTTCAAGTGTTAATTCCCCTGAACATCTTTGAACATTTTTTTTCCAGCTATGGTTATACATTTTTAGTGAGAAGTTTTAATATGGAGGTAGGGCCCATATTTCTTAAATCGTATTATTTAATTCGTTTTGTACCTATTAAATATTTACAATTATTTAAAAAAGGCTTTGATATCTCATAAAATAAATCATGACTGAATGTCTAAGTCTAGTGATTGCCAAACGTCACTATTGTAGCGGGTCACCCTTTTTTGTATCAGTCACTGTTGAAGTTGTCATTTCGCTGACTACAATTATTAATCGTACTATAAGTAGTACGGTGGCCACGCGAACAAATGTCATTTGGCAAGAGCGAGAGAAAAAACGGAAATGGGGTAACCTGATGTGCTGTTGACTGTACATGCACTACTTAGGTATTTTTATTTTTAAAACTGTTGCTTTAAATCAAATAAAACTTAAATTTAGTTATTTTCAAATTTAAATTATAACTTGTGTTTTTTTACACTTCTTCACCGATGACGAATGATGTAAGAATCATCCAAATCAAGACCTTAGTAAAGCAAGATGTCTAACCTATATAGTATCCAATTTAGCTAAGCATGATGAACTAAGCTATTTGAATTAGTTCTGGCAGAGAACTCAGGCGGAGTTGGCGGCATATTTGTTAACCGCGGCCTGTGGACTGCGAGGAATGAGGATTATTAGGATTAATATCGTCGGTCATATTTGTTGGAGCATTTTCGCATTCAAAGGATTGGTCTTACGCGCAATTAGTACATACTTAGATTTTGCAGTTTGAAAACTAAGTCACATTTATTTATTTATTCTATATTGCACAAAATTAATTGGCGGAGTTAATGCCTAGAGGCATTTATCGTTAATTATAAGTATCCTGTGCTTTTTTGCGTCCCACAGATCATTTTTCATTTATAGAACACAACAGGTTTTATTAAGTTTAAAGGTACTTTTGAATACACAGTGCCAAGCGAGCAGGCTAATCTACGTACCTAAGCATATGTAGTCAGAGCTATACTACTATCTGAATATTCCATAATCCAGTATGATAAAGTACGCTATTTCAATTAGTTCTGGTAGAGAACTCAGGCGGAGTTGGCGGCATATTTGTTAACCGCGGCCTGTGGACTGCGAGGGATGAGGATTATGAGGATTAATATCGCCGGTCATAGTTGTTGGAGCATTTTCGCATTCAAAGGATTGGTCTTACGCGCAATTAGTACATACTTAGATTTTGCAGTTTGAGAACTTACCTAAGTGACACAGTAAGGATAGTTTGTTTTTTTCCTGTCACATTTATTTACTTATTCCTTATTGCACAAAATTAAGGAAAAAAGTACAACTGGCGGACTTAATGCCTAGAGGCATTTATCGTTACTTATAAGTATCCTGTGCTTTTTTGTGTGCCACAGTGCCATTTTTCTTTCGCAGAACACAACAGGTTGTAATAAGTTTATAGGTACTTTTTTAAAACCAGTGGCAAGCGAGCAGGCTAATTTACGTACCTAAGCATATGTAGTCAGGGCTATACTACTATCTAAATATTCCATAATCCAGTATGATAAAGTACGCTATTTCAATTAGTTGTGGTAGAGAACTCGAGCAGAGCTGGCGGCATATTTGTTAACCGCGGCCTGTGGACTGCGAGGGATGGAGATTATTACGATTAATATCGCCGGTCATATTTGCTGGAGCATTTTCTGTGGGATTTTCGCATTTGAAGGATTGGTTTTATGCGCAAATAGTCTATTCTTTAGGTTAAAACTTCAATGACATATCGTCCGATTGCCTTTTTGGAAGATCTGAAAAATTTGTTCGTACTACACAACTAATTTAAGATTTTGTTAGTGGTTACACAAAAAAGTGTCATGCTAGCTTGCCCACTCTGCAAGACACCTTAACCAAAATTTATTTTAAAAAAACGGAAATTCGTTTTGACAAAAAAAGTGGTTATGCAGTATTTTTTTTTAGTGTTTGCACTATACCTGGCAGATTCAGTCGCAATCACAGTAAGCTATTTATAGTGATGGTTTCAAAGATTAAAAGCGTTTTTCCGAAACGAAGTAGAATTCTTCCTTTCTTAGCATACGACAGGTTTCTTACGTACTCGGTACGATTTTTACGCATCTACAACTTATGTAACTCCGAAACTACAGTTTTATGTTTATTACATGGATTAGGAAAAAAATATTTCAAGGTAGAGTAAGAAATTCAGTATTCTATCCTTAAAAGCTCACAAACTTACATCTTTTACATATGCTCATAAATTTAAAGTACCTGGACGTAAGGCTCATGTTATTCATATCTACCAGAAAGCTTATCCTTCCGTAGTCTGAACATCCTCCAACTTAAATAGACAAGACCAAGCTACATAGCTTACTTCCACCTAAGCTCATTGAAGATTTTACTTCCTGAAGCTTTAGGAAGTTGAGTTATCTGCTATATAGTTATAAGGTCCTTATGACTATTTATGAATCGTTGTTATCTGAAATCTGAATGAATAATTTTATGAAAAAGCTGGACTGTTATCTGAAATGCTGGTGACTGACATCTTCCTGATTGAAGGAATCAGAAACTCAAAGCACGTTTAAAACTACTTTTTTAATACATACATACAGAAGTAGGCTTTTATTCGTCGTGACGTCCCTGGATGTCAGCCGTTAAGCCTAGCCGGAGGCATTTGGGCGGCTTGATAACATCTGACAGGAGGGTTCATCACTTAACATCAACGCACCACATTCAACCATCCACACCTTTTTTATAAATGTAATATTAAATTCCTTTGCATTATTGAATCCTCCATAGGATGCCACAATCAAAGCGGCCATACGCGCGGTAAGCTCCACGCTAGCTTCTATTTAACTTGAGGCTTGCACCGGACGGCGGAACAGCATTACTGGTATTACGAATAATATCCGCTTTTCCTAGCTTCTAGTAGTACATTAGCTGTCTGAATGAGCGGCTTTTCCTAGTTACTAATTTAGATGTATGAGCATCCGCAGCTTTGCCTGCTGGATCCTCAGGCGTTGTGATACGAGTGGCATTTTAAAATCTCATTTCAAAGGATTTTGTTCGTGTTCGAATGACGTATAGCTTTGATCATTTTGCATAAAATTACAATCACAACATTACAGTTTCTACTGGTACCTACAAGTACATTCATTTATATTTTTTATCCTAGATGCATGTATTTTGAGAAAATACTTCACGTTTTCAGGATAGTTTAACTGTTTTAAATTAAAATTATACAGTACAAACATCAATTAACTTTTCCTTCATGAATTCATTACTAGATATTAAATAAATATCGACATATTTTTCCTCAATTTACTCAGTGAGGTACCTTTTACATTTCAACAGAAACAAATCATAAACCGTAGTAGCTAGAAGATAGCTGAAAGGATTCGCTCCAGATTTACTACAATCCTACTAATATTATAAATGTGAAAGTTTGTTGGTGCCGTGTTGCTCTTTCACGTAAAAACTACGAAATGGATTTGATTGAAACTTTACAAAAATTTACCTTATACATCTGAACAGCACATAGGCTACAATTTATTAAAAAAACAATTTTATTTTCTAACTTGAGTCTACGCGGACGAACTCGCGGGCGGCCGCTGGTTTTTTCATAATTTTATCGTTATGACGTCTTTTTCACCTCTCATTTTCCAAACGTTTAATTTAAAATCTGTTATCCCTTCCATTCCAACAAACCTGAGTGTCATTTTTATAATAAGGGTCCCATGGAATCTGAAGGTTTAAAGATTTATTACGGTTTAAAAGGTTGAGAAACGTAGGCTTACCAGATAAGATCAGTACCAGTAAGTCAGCTAAATCGATTTGGAATGGGTGCTCTATAAGAACCCTTTCCTAGAGCATTGTTAATAACGGCTCAAAGGGATGTTTTAATGCAAATTATGTACATTAGTGAGAAGGCAGTTGAGAATGTTTAATGCATATTGATTTCCATTGGGTAAATTCCTCTGGAATATATTATCCAGGCGTCTATCTCAGATGTTGAAGTGTGAATCTGTTAATCATACACTCGAATATTAAAACAATTTTGTGTTTAAATGGCGCAAAAGCAATAAGTCTTTCAATTTATTGCTATTTGAACCCACAGGTGTACCAAAGGCCCAGGGTTAGATTACAAGTATACGGGAGAATTTGTATCACCCTATTTCTTGATTTTTGTGTATTAATACCATTAATTTAATGGAAACACCCCATAGGTATTTACTTTTCAAATATATAGAATTAAGGACTTAGACTTCAGAGCATCAACCAATTCAGTCTATTCAGTGCCTATAGAGGACAGCAAAGAGTAAAAGGGGTTTGTCTCACTACCATTTTCAGTATTATATTCGAGAGCACGATTAAGTAATGTTGAGTGTAACGTTGAATCGTTGCCTAGATAGTAACACTATCTTTGCCTGAAGCTTCAACATTCAAGATACTGATGACTGTCTATCCCATATAATTATTATGAACATCTTCCTAAATTCAAAATTTCCAGAAGAACATACAACTACATCCAAAGGAACCAACTGCTGTGCAGAAAAAAAATACCTAAAAATCTCTTCAAACGGCTAGTGCTGATTTGCCAGGTAGTCCCATCATTTACACCAAACTCCCTTCTTAAATAATACATCGAAGATACTTCCACGTGCTTATTGCTGGCATCATGTAACGGAAGTACAGCCAGCAACAACAATATAAAACTTTAAAAGTGGTCAAATATACGTATCTATAACATTTGAAAATACCAACCCTATTACTACAATGAAAAAAAAATGCCACTATTTCAATTGTTTGTCAAATTACTAGTTTAGTAGGTAATAGACATTTTTATCGGCTCTGAATGGTCACAATGTTCTGATGCTGACAAATACGCTGTCAGCATGCTGATTTTCCAAATTGATTCATTCCTTGATTGATTGATTAAAAAGCAACCACAACTCTACATATTTAAAAAAGCGTTTCACTTGTTGTAGATTTCGTGACGCTTCAAACGACGTACAACTCGTACGACTCTGTCATTGACCACTTTTTAGCACACATCATTTTGCTGCTGACTGTACCTACTAAGCGGCACTAGGTAGGTACTTTATTTTTATTTCATTGCCTTCGGGAATCAGCGCTACAGTGGCGGCTAAAACTGAGTGAAAGTGAGAATCGAATAAATGGAAAACCGGCGTCGATAAAGTATTCTTTTCTCTTGGCGTTTTCCTGCGGCGCCTTTTGCTTAGTAAAATGTAAATTTGGTAAAAGCATGATCCTTTGCGCTTCTGTAGCTTTATTATTTTCGTACTTACGTGTGTAGAGTACATGTTTCTCAATAACCCTTTGCTGGGGATTCTCTACGTTGAAGTCTAGGTTTTGTAGTTGGGTGGATTTAGCAAAGCAAAAATTTGTTTACAATTTCAAAGTTAGAGTTTGTTTGAATGTTTGTACTAGAAATATCGGTTTTTTTAGGGTCCAGTGAAATACCTTATAATATTATCAATAACAATTTAAAACGTATCAAGTTTTATATCATTTCGTTATTCGTTTCTAGCAGGAGCAACATAGTGTAGTATCAAGAGCTAGTAATACTATGAATATCAAATGTAAGCGGTTTTTAATTAGAATAGGACAGGATTACCCGTAATTTGATTGTTGCTGATATTAAATCCGTTTTCCCTTTTCGAGCAAACCCCACATTTGTTCCGTAATCAGGCCCCAGGTCGGAAATAAAACCTTCCACTGATTAGTCCCCTTGGTGATCACAATCTGACCCTAATGAAGTTAGCTATTAAACATATCTTTATTATAAAAATATTCATAATTGTAACCCCTCGTTAAGATATCATTAACAAAGTTACGTCATCCATCTGTTAGGTTCCTCGATAGCTCCAGCTCATCAGTAGGGCTGGTCTGTTCCCATCCGGGAGAGCGCGTAGAAGGTGTCGCGCAAATGACCGTGTTCCTCCTGTGTACCTTCCCAGTAGTCCGACAAAACCCGTTCGCTCTCCGGTGGACGGGACTGCGTTACGCATTTCTTCAGGGTTGAAAAGAAGGACTGGTCTATCTAGGTTCCCCAATAAGATGTCTGACTACGTCCGATGCACACAAGGTGCAGCTGATGCAAGTTAGGTCAGAGCATTTTGAAGTCACGCACACTAAGAGACCAAGAGCTTTGGGAGTTCAGGTAAAAACACCAATTCCGACGCCCCTCAATCTCAAAACTGATGGACCCGTGAAGTGACAGTTGCATGAATGTGTGTCTGAAAAAGGCGTTAAAGTTCTTTGCCCCTTCTTAGGGTTCTCCAAGTACGTAAAAGGTAAAAACGGAACCCTATTACTAAGCCTCCGCTGTATGTCCGTCTGTCTGTACCATTTTTGTACGTAGGTACTATGTTAAATTTGACATTTGTGCCTACTCATTTTTGACAGAATAACTTAAGTATTTAAATTTTTTGACAAATCAATCTAAATCTTGTCGTTTAATTAAAAAATTGAGTCGCGTTTTGTCTACTGAGCTGCACATTTTTTTATTAAAATTAATAACAACCTTAATTCTGAAACTATATTTATCTAATCAAAAGCTTTGTTTGAATTTGGATAGGATTCATTAGTTATTCAGACCTAATGAAACAAGCTAATTAAAACCTTCCACATCACACACCAGTAACGAATAATAGCAAAAATGAATAAACTTGTTATTATTCATTACCTAACCTTAACTAGAATTTAGCTTTTCCAATTTCATCCCAACATGAGACCTTAATTAAAATCACAATGGAACTATTCCCCTCGGTTGCCTTTCACTCCTTGAGTTACTTCAAATGCTGTTTAATTTTATGTAAAACAACTTTAAGTTACTATTAGGTACTGTTTTTTTTTGCTTGACTAGTTGAGTTGGCTATTATTGTGAAATTAATTTCAGCTCAACGCTTGACTCCCAATATCAGGCCCCTGGTTTAGAATGCGTAGGTACAGATTTAAACATAAGTCAGTAAGTACTAAACGTCGACCTCATAGCCAATAGTCTCGTAATTACTAGTGAGAGGCTATGGTCACAAAGTCAGACTAATACGTCTATCATTGGAATCTTCTATCCAATGAGTTTCTACCATTTCCGTGAGCTGTCAAGCGACAACGTTACTGATTGGATTATCAGCGCATTGACCAATCAGTGACGTTGTACCTCGCCTCAAGTAGTTGAAAGTAGTAGTAAGTAGTTAAATTTTATATAAAAAATCAAACATCAGCAGCCCAGTGGCTGCGTGGTCAATAGTATATGCTGTAGTTCAAAGTAGATACTAAAAATATTTATCATAGTTTCACAAAAAGTCAATTGCAAACTTATTCGTTATCTATAGCGAATTCTTGTTCTTCATTGATCAAAATGTCTGGAAGAAGTAACAAAAGTAGATTTACAAATTCTCAATCCAAAACTCGCACTCGAATAGACTCGGGATTTGTGGTCGATTCTATGAATAATCTCTCAGCTCAGACCTATGAATAATTACGATCAGCCTAGCGATTTTCACTAACATCATTTCACATTGCGATCTCGAACTTCAGCTAGGCTGTCTATTCGCTTCATCTTATTTTTCCCTCATTTGCATGGGAATAAATTTAAAATAATTATTCGGCTGAGTTCCTATCACTTTAAATACTTCATACCACCATCACAAATTATAGAAGGCTAAAATCAAAGTGAAGTGAAGTGTGCAATGAGAAGACACCACGGGCATAGTACAATAAAACAAGTAAGACAACTTGGATGCCGAGCGAGCAATAATTGCCTTAACAAGAGTGCCCCGGAGGAAATGCGTTACGCATACTCGTCCACCGGGGAGCGGACAGGTTATGCCAGACTCTCGTACTAGGAAGGTTAGCCCAGTAGCATACTAAAAACTGACTGACTGACTAAAAACTCCAGGACTCCCACTCATCGTCCATGGTGGGGGGAATGGGGTGACAGGCACGAAGCCTTTTATCCCCTGGACGCTAATGGAGACCTAAATAAGTATATTTTCTTACTTAGGTCTCCATCAGCAACAAGCAACAAGGACACCAGGAGTAGTAATGATGACAAATGCTAATACATACTTCCGACTCATGTTGACAGCGTAATATAGGACACGTATTTCGTATATCTCTTTATATGTAATATGAAGAAGGCACAATTGTGCAGGAAATTAACATCGCTCTATGGGTGCGAGGCTCGAAGGGTGACCCCAATTCCTTCATTTGGTCGTTCCATTGGATACGTAAACGGATTTGTGTACTTTGAGGAACGTAATCTGTGTTGTGTATTAATAATCTCATTTTTAGTTCATGCATGCTTATAAAAGTCAATCAGTCAATTTGTTGTGGATTTTCAAAACGAGTTCCAGCTTATTGCGGAAATCATTTTTGTAGCTTTCGTGTAGTATTTCACAGTCGAGTATTATTATTTAATTACAACACAGCATGGAAGCTTACTAAGACAAGGAATTGTACCTATCATTTTTTGCAAATCACTTAAATGTGCTTAGTAAAGATCTTTAATTTCTATCGTTTCATTAAGAAACAAAAGCAAAAGCTAAAAAGTTTTCCAATATTTACTCTGAAAGACATCGACTGGGCTCATTTATTACACAGCTTCGAGTTTAAATCAGATAAGTGCCCTTTGAAACATAATTTGTTTCCAAAGGTAATTCAGTGACCTAGGTCTCCTCAAAAATTAAATTAATTAGAAAAGCATTAATATATTTTATATAATGAGCACCATGACGCTTCAAGATTATGTACCTACATAATGCCTTTTAGTTATAAGTGTTGTGATTTGAAAGTATACAGGGTGTCCCGAAACGTGACGTCAAGCGGGCACGGAGTGATAGGCTAGGTTATACCGGCTCTGGGAAAAATAAAGAAAAAAATCTATGACACTTGGTTTAGTAATAATAATAATATTTTTGAAAATTTTGGAAATCGACACCCTTGACTAAGTTTTCATGTACTGTACTCACAAATTACCAAAATTCGCAGCGTTTTATTTTTTTATGTTATCCAAGAAAACTATGCTTTTGATTGTAGTCACTTTTATGATGATCAATATTGGACATTTAGTAAAAAAAAAAAAGTTCGACTGAGTCATGGTCAAGAATTTTTATGTCAGCTAACTTCATCCCTTATTTTCTTCAAAAAACATTACTAAAGCATCCTTGGCAAGTTGTCTAGAAAAATAGCCCATTTAATCAAGATTTCAAAAAGGTAAGATACTAACTATTTCCTTGTCTTATGTTTCCATGAAAAATATTATAAACGTTAATGGGTCGTTCAAAACTTGAACTAGGTGAAGTCTAAAGTTGCTATTATTGGTTAATGAGTCAAAAGGGGACTGTAGGTTAGTAGCGGTAGCAAATAAGAAATGATTGCTATTGCTAAGCATTCCATGCCTGGTCGGTTAATGTGATGGGTGACCATTTCGTTTTTTTTTTCTTAGGATGTTCGTACACATGACATTAAGCAGTTATTCCCAGCTGCTGACGTTGCTAGTAGAAGTCAGCCGCGAATTTTATTCAGAGGCCTTAGGGCGCCTTAATAACATCTGACTACATGGTTCAATAGAAGCTCTGGTATCTTACTTTTACGGTAAATGTCACATTACGCTTTCCATTTTTGTTCAGTCCTCCTTACATACTTACATACATAAACGCCCTATATCCGTCCCACAGTTGGGCACAGGCCTCACCTCAACTACAAGGGTGGGCGCTAGGCATACTCTAACACGCGGGCTCAGTGCGGATTGTTGTAGGTGTGTAAAATCAGTGAAAAAAGTTAAACTCAGATGTCATCAAGCCGCCCTATGGCCTCCGACTAAGCTTTACGACTGACATCCAGCGATGTCAATCGGGACGAACGGCTTAGCGTGCCTTCCGAAGTACAAAGATGTCGGAAAAATACATTACTAGTCTTCCTTGCTCTATTGCAAATAAATGTCATTCAGCAAGAGCAAGATAAAAGACGTTGATAGGTAGCCTGAGATGCCGGTGACTGTACCACGATCCACACTTAGCTCACTGTGCCCACATGTTAGAGTATGACGTTGTAGCAATACGGGATAGTTGCGTTGACCGTAAGCGTGAACGTTGAGCATAAGTAGAGACACTTATGCTCAACACTGGGCACACGCAACGTCTTCCGGGACCAACCGCTTAACGTGCCTTCGAAGGACGGAGAAGCTATAAAAGATATTAAAAAAAATGTTTGGTGTGGTCACCCATCACATTAACCGACCAGGCATGGAATGCTTAGCAATAGCAATCATTTCTTATTTGCTACCGCTACTAACCTACAGTCCCCTTTTGACTCATTAACCAATAATAGCAACTTTAGACTTCACCTAGTTCAAGTTTTGAACGACCCATTAAGGTTTATAATATTTTTCATGGAAACATAAGACAAGGAAATAGTTAGTATATTACCTTTTTGAAATCTTGATTAAATGGGCTATTTTTCTAGACAACTTGCCAAGGATGCTTTAGTAATGTTTTTTGAAGAAAATAAGGGATGAAAATAGCTGACATAAAAATTCTTGACCATGACTCAGTCGAACTTTATTTTTTTTTACTGAATGACCAATATTGATCATCATAAAAGTGACTACAATCAAAAGCATAGTTTTCTGGGATAACATAAAAAAATAAAAAGCTGCGAAATTTGGTAATTTGTGAGTACAGTACATGAAAACTTAGTCAAGGGTGTTGATTTCCAAAATTTTCAAAAATATTATTATTATTACTAAACCAAGTCTCATAGATTTTTTTCTTTATTTTTTCCAGACCCGGTATAACCTAGTCTATCACTCCGTGCCCGCTTGACGTCACGTTTCGGGACACCCTGTATAGGTAGCAAAAATCTAGTCTCAAGTAATTAAGTTTTTCAAAAGCTTCGCTTTTATTTAATCAATAAATAAGTTTTCAATAACCTCTAAATCTCTCTAATCTTTAATTTTCCCACGTCTGTCTTATGGTTTGAAGATATTTAAAGATAAATAAATTATGTTCAACAATGATTATACACATACGTATACATAACAAGAGTTGACTGTTGAGTAAAACTGTTTTTCAGTAGTCTGATAGAAATTATCAGACCAATAAATTACAACTCTCAAAATTTTAAAATGTAGGTATGTCGAAAAGACATATTGCAATACACAGTTATAGATTTCAACATCCAGAATTTCCAAATCTGCCGACTTGTAAGTTATTGGCCTGATTTTTATCTAACTTTTGCAAAATCAGCTCTAACTGCAACAAAGCAGATCACATCGGCTAAATGTAGCAGAGCAAAACAAAACCAGGTATAAAGGAAAGTGCCAATCGTCGTCCCGATTGAATTTTTAATGAGCCCAGTTTGAGCCCGGGCTTAGAGTTTGCGAGATAAAATTTATGGGACGATCGATGTCCTGATTACCTAATATTTAACTGTCACTGCGACTGGCAATGACAAAGTTGTACTAAGAGAAGTTTGACGCTCGTCAAAATTGTTCAGTGATTTATAGCATTCGTGGTCATTTTAGAATTGTATTTTATAACACAAGTTAAGGTTATACGAGTATACCAGTCGGTGAAGGCAGATTGAAGTTTACTGTGCAGTTAAGTTGAACGGAACATTCAGAAGACTTCACTACGCCGAACGAATTGACTGAATATGGTATTTTAGGTTATATTTTCTGTGCGGTCAAAAAGCTATTATTACTTAATCTTTTTTTTGTGCCTGTACCAAAAAAACTCAACGAAATGATGTGATCTAAATTAAACTGTCTTATTTTATGTTACACCACGAATTTAATTACGTAAGTATTTTGCATAAACTTAGGTATTCTAAGCTCGGTGAATTGCACAAAATAACCAAGGAGAAGACAGCAATCATTAAAAGTTTGAAACTCGATACTATTCGTTTAGTTTTGCCTTCAGAAAGTTAGTTTACTTATTTAAAAGTTTAAACCCCTAGATAGTGAGGGGTCATTCTGGTCTACATTAGTAGGATAAAAAACCGGCCAAGTGCGAGTCGGACTCGCGCCCGAAAGGTTCCGTACCATCATCGAGTAGAAAATGTTTAGAAATTAAGTTTTATGTATGGGAGCCCTCCGTTAAAATTTACTTTATGTTTTTATTTGATACAGCCAAATGACAGACAGACAGTGGGGGCTTATTGATAGGGTTCCGTTTTAACCTTTTAGGTGCGGACACAATCATGTACATGTTGTTGGTACAGGCACTAAATATTTAATCGTTTTGAGTATTTTAAAACAAACAGTCTGAGCTGTACCTATATGTTTCATAGTTCTGTAAAAGAGAAATAGTGTTAAATGTAAAAGGGAAATAAAAAAAAGACCATAAAAATCCACATAGGTGAAGGTTACACTTTGGTTTAAATAGGGCATCAGCTAGATTGTCGTCGAGTTACTCTATTTTTAAATCCCAATGACGTCACGTTTCTGCATAAAAAGCCTTCATTGCCAGGTTATTAATTTGCAGCCTAATGGGCTTAATACCATTTACCCTTATCATGCCGTAACACAATAAATACCAGGTACTAATACTAGCTATAAATACTAGGTATGGCGTCCCGTATGGTTAGGTCGACAAAGAATATGAGGTGTGGTCAGTTACAGGCTTTTAAACTAAACGCTTTGTTTGACTTCATTAGTCATATGATCAATACTTGTCACTGTCACCTAGGCATTGTTCGCTAACAGCGTTTTTCTTTTGTGTTTTGTGCTTTCACCATAATTATAGGCAAAGAAATTTTAAGGTTTTTTAAAATAAAAAAATACCCAAATAGTTTTATTATGGAAAACAAAGACTCCGACCGCTTTAAAAACTAAAAAGGTAAAACAGGCCCAGTAGTTTGAAGGAGTAGTTGTAAAATGGAATCTTTACAATGGGTCGCGACCTGTGTTCACACCTAGCGATTGTTGGGCATTTTCACGGTGAAGCAAGCTCGCTTCGAATTTGACTTGTGATGGCGAATGGATGAGGCGTTCACCCGCCGCGGTCATCACATCAGTCGTGTCGTGAACTATTATTATTCTCTAAATAGAGCATTTTTAGGTGGGCTGTCTTCTTATTTGCCTTTCCACCCACACACACACAATTGAGGTATAAAGATAATATTCAATTATGCTAAACTGTCCACCTCCACGTTTCTAAATAGCATTGTAATTTCGCCGTCCATTCGTCCACAGGCAAGCAGGGACGTTCACGCCTACCGTCACGTACCCTCGCTATGACGTACTATGACGTAGGTGCGGCGTCTAATATGCGTTAAAGTAATGCCTCCATCACTTGGCCTAGAATATAGAATTTCAGATGATATCAAAACTGAATTTGGAGGACCGGCAGCTACATTGCTGGAATGCCTAGGAAATAATGAATGAGTTTAGGGAGTGTCTCAAAGTAACTTAACTACCTACTTAGTTACTTATGTTCAATACGTTGCTAGGTATATGAGATCTAATGAAAGAATCTTTAGAAAAACTAAGTACCTAAGTGGAAAAGTGCGAAAAAGTATTGACTTGCGTTCAGCAGTTTGTTGGAGCGTCAACCTGAGCGTCGTTTTACAAATACTTCTATTGACACACGAGATTATGCGTTGCATCATCGCACGAATATCTCAACAAAGCAACGCCCAAATATGAGATGTCAAAAAACGTAAGACAATTCCGTCAGTTCCATCTTTGCTTCTGGTTTTGGCCTAAACGATGCACTGTTGAAACATTTGCTAATGCTTTTATACAACATCAGCGTCTATCATCTTGACAAGGCTTTTAGAACTTGAAAATTAATGTTCATAGAGCCATTTAGCACTTCCAGAATTTAATATAACCGTACACATATGGGTAATGTATTCATCTCAACGGATGAGGCAGCCAAGCAGAGCCGACTTTAATTTGCGATGCCAAGACCGAATGAACCGAGATTCAGATTCAAAGCCGTTCATTCGTTCATTCCAGGCAAGAATGTGGCTTCTCAAATTATGCAAATGCGGCTCTATCTGAGAAACTGAGTAGGTACGACTAGGATGGATAAAACAGTTTTCAGTTAGGAAACATGCGTAAAGTCTTTTCAATTATTCATAGAAGGTCATACATAGGTATAACCAAAGTCAAATTTGTAACTAGTAAATATAAGATTATTGACCCGCATAAAGAGTAGCTTGGAACTGAAACTCTTGCAATAAAAGACGAACATTTCAAAGTACGATAAATAGATAAAGACAAATATAATATTTGTTTGATTTGGCATAAAACTCTGTTTACTCGGAAATCCGTTGCTTTATTTTGATACTTTATCATTGACACTATTAATTGAATTATGTCAAATTTTTAATTGATTTATATTATTACTCGGGTTATAATGTGTTTGTTACCAACTCAAATAATTAAAAGATCATTATATACTAAGTTAAACCTATTTATTGACGCTCATTACGACTACATTTCAGGAATTAAATTTCTCTGTATTCGTGTATCATGTTGTGTTTTGATAAACCGTTACATTGCCGAATAGCTAAAGCTATGAAATATGAATTTATTAAAATTGTTTGAATTGTTCTGATAACTCAAGAGAAATAGAAAGCTTTTTGTATTGTATTGCTGTATTTATGTAAACATTTTCATGCACATGAACCGACGTGAACCGACCGTGAATTACGTGTAACTAGATCTTAGAATCACTTTAATGTAGATTCATAGAAACCAGTAATGTCGATTGCAGTTTGCGGCCTGCGGTCCGTCTTGGAATACCAATACAATAACTAGCTTTCCATATAATATATGACCGGTTCAATTAGAGCAGGCTTTTTGTACGTTACCTAAATTATCATATCAGAAACTGCCAGCTTTCATTTATTATTCCCAACTTTCTTGGACAAGTTTAAAATTTAAATTGATGGTGAGCCAGACTCTTGTAAAAATGAGACATTTATTAGAAAATGTCTCTCCGCGTAAATATCTCGAGTAGGCGAAACAATTCGCACGTTAGTAATAAAGTTACGTTCATTCGTGCGCAAGTTTGTTCGCAACGACATGTATACAGAGTTATTTAATGGACTATTGCGGTTTTCCAAAGCTCAATTAAATTAAACCCGATTCATTCGCCTCCACTTTGTGCTTCGGCAATTTTACCGTATTTATTTTGTAGCAGGCATATTTATTGGGAGCCATTTTCATTATGGTTTTGGTCCGAGTGGTGGTGATTTGCAGCGAATGTGGTTGCCGGTTTTTGGTTTAACCTTTTTGGTCAACATTAAAATCGCAACGAAACTATGACTTTTCATACGAATGATACGCCTCGTAACACTTTTCCCTCTGAAGTATTAAGACTACTTGTACAACATGACATTTTACGCTGTCCTTTTTCAGTGTGTATTTTACGCTTGGCAAAGACGATACTTTTTGTCAAGATAAAAGTTTAGCCAGGCTCTCACATAATCCCCCTTAAAGATATGCTAATATATTATAACAGGTGCCTGTCGTAGCCTGCCTCAGTGTTGTTGAAGGAGTAGTGTAAGATCCAAAATAAACTTTGGCCAAGAGATTGAAGTGTCGTGTCACTTATTTGCACGTTTATGACAGCAATGGAAATGGAAACCAATACAGCAGTTAAAGTGGCGCTGTAGAGCTGTGTTAATATTCAAGAAGAAGGGGTCTTAACTTCAGGCACTCAATTGTACGGATAGATACCAGCAGTTTTTTGAACTGTCCAGAAACAGGATGTTTTGTCTATTCTTAAATTCCTTAATCCCACTCAATTCTGGTAAAATTTCAACAATTACGATCAAAATCTATTAAAAAAACTCAAGTTTAGGGTAACCTGATATGCTGGCACCTGTACAACCCTTTAACATGTGCTGGTTACGTTAGTATTAAGTAACACGTTCAAGTCGCTCGTTCGCGATAAAATTACCATCATATCTCGAGGGCCACACGCGAACCGAGAAGCCTTAGCAGTCGCAAGCCTGTTACACATCAGGTCGAGGGCAAGTTTGCAAATAGATCAGATTTTACAGCTCATTTTGCACAACAAGGTGCATCTTCTGTCTTGAAGGTTGTATCTTAGGCTTATTTTAACTGAATAGCTGATACCTACTAGTGTTATTTTAAAGAGGTATAACATTGTGATAGCGATTGATGACGTGAGGACGCCTAGTGATAAGAGCGCTTAAAATTTTAACTGACTAGGTATTACTTAGTTTTAATAATACGTAGCGATAAAACATTGCCAAAAATATAGGTACTCTTCATACGAACTAAGTATAAGCTAGTCCTTCCTTAGGTCTTTCTAAGGATCACACGTTTTACTTCTTGTTACAACCCTTAAACATGTCTTGTGTTCATGACAGATTTTTATACCTTGAATTTTGCCTTCAATCAAATTATCCTTCATGCTTCATTTATTCTTGCATAGTTGAATGGCGCTTTGTGACAATTTTTCTAGAACTATCTTAAAATAACTGTTTTTTTTATTGTAGTACAGTCTGAGTTCGGTATAGAGACATTTATTCCCATAAAAACACAAATATACACTTAAAATGTGATACAAAAAAATTAGATAATTAAATAGATAAAAATGAAAAGCGTCTCTGTAAATAGTATATAATGTCCTAAATAGTATTATTACATCATATTTCTAAACAATTCAATTTTACGACTTCTGCTTGAATTCATAATCGTTTTGTTTCAATATTTGCCCTACAATTTACGACCGGGCAGCCAAGGTAAATTGATTTTGTCCAATAGGAAGGTCGCTTCGGAACCTAGATAAAATATGAACTATTTTCATGCCAGTGAGTTGTATGGCCCCCAAGGGAGGTGTAAGACTACGCTAGAGCGATAACTTATGATAGATATCTCTTTTTCTTCCAATAAAAGGTAAAACAGTGCCTAAAGGCAGCATCTTGGAAAAGGACGATTGAACATGTTAGGTCACATTTCTCTAGCATAAAATGGTTACGTTATAGCCAGACACCTTTTTAAAGAATAACATAAAAAATTAACAAATGAACTAAGTATTTGCCTCTTTCACTCTAAGGGTAAGTTGCACCATAGTAGAAGTTAAAGTTAAAGTTAAAGTTTTTGTCAAATTTGACAACTTGACGTCATTTTTGGGCCTAACCGGTACTTTAACTGAAATTTGGATGTTTGTTATTGTTAAAATCAGATGGTGCCACCCAACCTAAGAGTTAATGATGTTTACATTCTTAGAGTTAATAAAATGATAATTCTAGAGTTAGCTAAAGTTGCATAAATGTGCTTATTTTTTTATATTTTATAAAAAGGGCAAGTCATTCGCCTGAACCGTCACCTCTAACAATATATTTTGATTTTTAACTAAGACTTATCATGGAAGAGTCTTGATAACTATACAGAACATACCGTTTACGTTAACGAATAAAGAATGATCAAATATAAAATATCCTAAAACCTTACATTACAAAAAAGCTTACATAATATTTTTGTTCATTTATACCAGAACTCGTCTTGCAAATCAAGACAGATATTAATATTAGGATGGCACTGAGCAATGCCGTTGTTTCGAATGTTATGCTGCAAAAAATATCTCGTTTTATTCAAAACATGGTTCATCCCTAAAAATGATAAATTAGCAAAAAAATATGAGCCACGATAGCGTTAGATAACGCCTTCTTTTTTATTACTTCCTCCTTTTGGGAAATTTATATTTTCAATGTAAATTAGGTTAATTACGGGCAGGGTTAAATGATAAATGCTGCCCCTTTGGAAATTACGTGAAGCGAAAGGAGCTAAAGGGCCGTTAGTGTCAGAGGTGGTGGAAAAAACGTCGCGGTTCAATAGAGCTTTGAAGATATAGAGGTGGGGTAACGAGATGTTTTGAAGAACTTGGCACAGTGACAGACGGAGTCATTGGCCTTTCTGTTTGTTATTTCAGAAAGCACAAGCTTTGCCATCTGGTTCTTATTTTTGCTTGTTTTCTAACGGAAAACGTAGTTGACCTTTTTTTTCGGTTTTCATGAATATCAAGTAGTAGGTTAGTTAAAATGGATAGTATAGTTAAAATCCGTGCAACTTATCTATATGGGTACAAAGTTAGTACCGTTATTGGTTTGTAGTCAAAGACGACCTTATGACTGTAGTTCTGCTGTGAAGTAGGTGATATTTTTCTGAGTTAATGTTCACGAACTTCTCTTGTCGTTGTTCAAGTGTAGTTATTCAACAAAATATTCATTTTTATTAATGGTTATTAACGTCTACTAGTTACTAGCAAACTAAAGTGGTGGCAAATTGGCCACATCAGAACATCACGCACTTCAGGGAGCAGTCAGCCGCGGACCGCTGATTCACGGTCCCCACCTCTACTTAGATTAAGAGGTCCATGGATATCCCATGGTCATACGAAAGTCATCGGTAGATATGTTTTTTTCCACTGCCCTGTCTGCAGAGTGCGTAATACGATGTTTACCCGGGATGAAATATTGACGCCCGCGTTGTCGCCGAATGTTTCATTAGTGCTCGTTAAAGGACTTCTCGCTCTAGTTAAAACAGCTAATGTCGGCTTTAATTACGTCACTTGACAGCTGATCCAGATTAACTGCCTTAATCTCGTGTTGAACCTAATCGCGACACTATGATGAGACTTAGTTTGTTGGAAATACGAATCAGCCATTATTCATTATTATTTCGGCCAAAAAAGCATTAAAACATTGATTTTATCATGTGTCTTTCTAAATGTTTGCCCCTCCACGTGACCGCTTCAAGTCTTTGGGAAACCCAATACTCGACCTAGGTCCTGCTACATATTATGAAAAGCCTGCCCTGTAACCGACCGAATATTTATATTTATCACATTGAAAGCGATAATTACTTTCAAGAGCAATGCTCATTATTATTAAAAACTGACAAAACCCACGTCATTAAAATGGAATCATTATTGAAATACATTTACGGAATCATTCGATAACGCGGCTCTGAATCGCCCTCCTTTTCCAAATCAACTGAGTAACTATTCGGTTTACGTCTATAATTCGAGTTCTCATCTTTATGTTTAATAACAATATTAAGACATAAACTTTCATGGCTTTCACGAAACAACTTTAAGACACGGCAATGCACACAAGATCAACACGCTCTGCAATAAAACCCCTCTTAACGCTATTCCTACAAACCAACTCGTAAAATTTAAGGCACCACTAAAACGCGACAGAGATCGGCGACAATCGCTGTTGTAAAGCAACACACGCCGGGTCGGAAATGGGATGGGTGACCACCCCGACCGAAAATTAGTGATGTGAATTTCGGGCATCTCCGTGCTTCGGAAGGCACGTTAAGCAGTTGGTCCCGGTTGACGTCGCCAGATGTCAGTTGTTAAGCCTAGTCAGAGGCCCTAGGGCGGCTTGATAACATCTGACATTAAGGTTGCTCACTAACCACACCCCTCCAACAATCCGCACTGAGCCCGCGTGTTGGAGTATGGCTCATTCCACCTCATAGTTGAGGTGAGGCCTGTGCCCAGCAGTGGGACGTATATAGGCCGTTTATGTAAAACGTGACTGCATAAGCACTTATTTACCATCGCCCTTAGTCTTACCATCAAAACAAATTGTTAGGCAACCAATAAAAGTAATAAAAACAGATAAAAGAGTACTAACGAATATATTGAAAAAGTTACTTGAGGAGTTACCAATAACGATTCTAGTCACGTGCTCACGCTGCCAAGATTCACTTCAGTGTGTATTTTTCCTATTTATCTTCAGATGTTTCATGTTTTTCTTTTTTAAACGAGTTAGGAGGCGTTTTTGAATCGCTACGGAATCTGGTAATATACTAATGTGTTGTTAAAAATTTCTGCTATTACACCGCTTGTTATTTCATGTCCATTCAGAATGTGTGTTGTATCAGCAGCGGTCAAAGTTTACAAAACGTGCGTAAAAACATAGCCTTAGCCCTTATCCCCAGCCTGTTGTGGAAGGCCACCGAGAGGGTGGGTCACTAGATGCTTCATATGACTTAGTCTGGTTACAATCAATACGAAGCCGAAGTAGTTTAGAGGTAGGTGGTGGAGTGGGCTGGAGATGCTTGCTGGGTGGCTAAAAAACAACTCACACTGAATACGAAAAAAGCACGTACCTACTCAGTCAGGTAGGTCACAAGTCACAAGTCCGATGCTAACTTTAAAGTGGTAGTGGGCGATGTTACCACTGAAAGTATACACTGTTTACACTGTAAACAAAAACCTTTTTTTGGGTGGTGACATCACCTGGCGCACAAATTTTCTCAGCGAAGAGCTTTTGAATGTTCCGTTCAACGCATGGTGAATTCTTTAGCGAGTCTGTATGTTATTTTATCAATAACTGACAAACCTAACCTAGCTTTTTGGAGAATGTCAGCACAGCACCATTCGCCCCAAGCAACTGAAGTGGCAACCTCAAAAGACCGCCGGTCAGCTTTGACTGCGCTTTCAAAAACATTTTAAATCGCACAAGCACATAATTGCAGAGCTCCGAACGCTCTCAAATGAATGAGGAGTTAATGATAAAGTGCTGAGTTGCCCACATTTGTGCCATGTGAATTTACTACGAAAAGTGACGAGTTACCTTGTTTCATTAAATACTGGACGTAAGTGCAGGTGTGCGACAATTTGGTGTGCTCAAAACTGTTTTGCCCGTCTCTTTTTAGCTGTGGTGTAGCAATTTAACCTTTATGAACTCACAATATAGACAGGATTAAGTAAGACAGTGATAAGTATATGGTATGGTGAATGGTGTCCATACCTTTTTTATGATTTTTAGCAGCAACAGATTTTTAACTGGGTAAAATGGCCACAAATAGGCCCAGCAATAATACTACTGAACATACTAGGTACCTACTTACCCAACTGAAAATAATAAAAGCTCATTCAATAACAGTTTGTTGTATCTTTGTTGTAAACTATGAAGACCTAAGTTTTTACTAGTAAGCTTGAAGTGAACATGGAATAGGTTTGATACAATAATTATCATTCCACCAGCTGGTCGTATAATGTGGTTCATCTGCAGTTAGGTAATCTTTATTTAATGAAAATAAGGTGGTAGCTGAAAACGCGTCAAAACTTTAAAAAGTTGGTACTAACCTTGTGTTTTGTACAAATATTTTCTCCCGTAAGTTCGCCTTTTACGCCATATATTTAAAAACTTGCAGACTTGAGCTGTGGTGCTTCGCAAAGAAGAAGATAAATTCAACGTGTTTTCACCTCTTACAATGGATAACAAGGGAGATTTTACCATTGAATACCTTTTTGTGACAATAATAATAATAATATCTATAAAGTGTCAAAGACAGAAATCTTTTAAGTTTTTTTTTCACTTAAGTAATTGAAATTTTATGTGGAAAATATTAAAACATCCAAATCATTATCAGTCTCTTATTGGTTTCTTTTGTTGTCTTCGACAGTAAGCATCACAATGATTTTAGAATATCTGTCTTAAGTTTGATTAATCAGTCATAGAATATAATTTTGGGATATTTATTATTTTATGAATATTATTATAATTCATAATTCCTTGTAAATAAATTGTAGGCGATCGCAGAATTCATCAATAAATTGGTCACCATTTCAGAACATTTTCATCCCTCCATATTTTATTTCAGGCAAACAGGTCCTAATTTAGTAAGTCGATTCAAATACCTAAGTACTTTAGAACTTCCAAACCCCGTCCCAAAATTCCTGTAACAAAAGCAAACAGGGTCGAGCAAACAATATTCCAATTGCGAACGCCGCAAACAAAATAATAAAAGTTTCAAAAGTATAACTCGAAACCATTATTAACCGTGTTTTATACTTGGCCAGAGAAAGCAATGCGTTTTATTATCAAGTAAATAACAATTTATGTGTGCGTGTCCTGTGAAAGTAATAGAAAAAGTTTAGGGACCGCAGATAGTCGTAAAAGCGAATACGCTTTCATGGAGGAGATTAATGAAGTACTGGTGTAGTGAGCTTATTCTTTCTTTATGTGGAGTTCTTTGGAGTTCATTAAGCGGTTGATTAAACTTTTGACGAAAGCCAGTTTAATTACACAACAAGAAAAACCTCAATTGCAGAAGATAATGAAAGTAGGTAGGTACTTACTGAAAGTTTCTTTTTCAATTTTTCTAGACAAGTCAAGTTCGCATAAGGAATAGAAGTATCAAATTATTTTCACATTGGCGATGTGGTAATGTTACAACCATATTTAAGTTTCAATAATAAGAACGAGAAACGAATTCCTTCCATTCCATTTCTATTCTTTTCTAACCATTTTCCATCTCGAGGTAAACACATTTTTCTAAAACAACTTTCCACTTCCACAATTCTTAAATCCAAGACAAACGAGAACGGATCGATTTTTCTAATGCAAACCTATTCCTTTGAACGGAATCAAACAAGCTGACATAAAAATATAAGTCATCCGACAAATCTTAGACAATAGTTCGACATTATTCGCGGCGACTTGAACAAATCCTTTAATTCTTTCGATTGGTTTGCAGCAAAGGACGAGCGAACGATAAATCCGGATTAGACCATCTCTCTCCCACAGAATGAAGTTGATATCTGCTTTTAATTTATTGCCATGAAGGCTACCTGGGTCCTATTGTTAACCCTTGGCATGCCTGGTAGGGTCTGTCAGACCCACACCAACGCGCGAACCGTTGTAGTTTGTTTAAATTTGAATTTCGCGCCTCACCGTTTTTAGTAGCTGGCCGTTACTAACCGCGGAATACCCTCCGCCCGCTTCCCCAGTCCGCGGCGAGCTACGAGCGTAAAAGGACGTACGTAAAGTGCGTACGGGTCCCATAGACCCCACCAGGCATACGGCGTGACTTTATTTTGTAAGTATTTATTTTTCTTTTTTCTTATAAATATTGGCATTTGTCCGTTAAATAATATTAGTTTGTACATTACATTATCCTATTTTATTTTATTTTCAGTTAAATCATGAATAAACAACTGACAGACGAGGATGTAGCCAGTTTATTATTACACGAGTTGGATGAGGAAGACTTAGTTGCATTTGATTCAAGTGGAGAAGAATTTGACGTTGCTCTAGAGGATGAAGAAGCTGTTTCTGAGGAGGAAGAAAATGATGCAGGTTCCATCTCTTCGGATTCTGAAATGGAGGTGCCTCTGTCCATCCTTGCGACTGTGCTTACTTAATTTGAAATATTTTAATAAAGTTGATTAATTTCTAATGTGTTTTTTTTACTATCTCTGTTTTGCCCTTAAAGCATGCGTCTTGAATCGTTTAATCACCTTACATAATAAAATTTATAGAGAAAAATGCTATTTTGAAATCGGGGTCTGAGAGACCCACCAGGCATAACGTGTAACTTATGCCCACCAGGCATGCCAAGGGTTAAAAAGATTTATTTATTTTGCGTCATTACGGAAGATTTTAGAGATTTTTGAGATTTTTGAGGTGCCCGTGGCGCAGTTTGCGACAGTGATCGGTGACGATTGCTGTTGTAAAGCAACACAACGCCCGGTCTAAATGGGATGGGTGACCATCCGACCGAAATTTAGTGATGTGTATTTCGGGCATCTCCGTGCTTCGGAAGGCACGTTAAGCAGTTGGTCTCGGTTGACGTCGCTAGATGTCAGTCGTTAAGCCTAGTCAGAGGCCTTAGGGTGGCTTGATAACATCTGACAATAAGGTTGCTCACTAACCTTACACCCCTCCAACAACCCGCACTGAGCCCGCGTGTTGGAGTATGGCTTGTACCACCTCATAGTTGAGGTGAGGCCTGTGCCCAGCAGTGGGACGTATATAGGCCGATTATGTTTATGTTATGTTATGTTAGAGACAGAATTGCGTCGATAAGACACTTAGACAGATTTACTTCCGTCTAGTTGACCTCAGCCCATCCAACCATCCAGCAAACCCTCCAGCCATTTCACGATTTTTTATTTTCGGGTAAAATCAATTGAAGTTTAATTTTTTTCACAAAAATATTATTGCGTTTGTTGGTGACAAGAGCCACATAAAGATGCTGTTGAAGCCAATAGAAAAGTGTAAGAAAGTATATTTCTGTAACAAAACTTTCTCCCCGTCAGTCGTATAAGACAAATTCACTCTATTATCAATGCGAATCAGTATCTAAACTGGAATCAGACACATTCGTCAGTCTCCGTTTGTTACAGCGGAATGTTTACAATCGGCAGTGTTTCGCCAATCGTAACACATATACTACGAGTAGAACGATACATCTCGATTTTTCTTTCGATTCTTCCGCCGGGCATTCGTCAGTGTGGCTTGAATCGATCCCAGATTTGGCGGATTCAGGTCAACCGAATTGTATTGTTTTCGGTCTGCGGTCAGTTGGACTTCATTATTTTGGGATAAGCCGGTAAGTTACAGATAAATGTTTTTCATTTGCGAAAGTATCGGCAGAGCGATAATGATGTTTGTTTTATTTTTCGTTAACACCAAAAATAAATTTTATGGATTTTAGAAAAATCTGATCATTAAAAGCAATGTTTTCTATGTATTTTAAAGGTTTTCTGACAGTGATTTTACCTATCATACTCATAATTTTTGACTATTTAAATTAGTAGTAGTAGTAGTGTCAGTACTTACAAGTACTCTAGTTTACTATACTAATTTACAATTATAATAATATTATATGCAGAAGTACTCGTATAATCTCATACATTTTACAAACCGGAATCTAGTGATTCATTATGCAGCATTTACAACGCTTGGAAATACGCCAAAAGAAAAACATCCGAAACTCTTTTTATAGTGGTTCAAAGTCGTGAATTTAAAAATAACAGTGTTGATGTATTTTAAAATAAAAATCTAAATTAAATTCAGACATAAACTGGAAAAAAATATATTAATATATAGCGATCTCTTTACAACAATTTAACAAATAATTCGATAAGTTATAATAAGACAACATAATCACGGCATACTCATTATCATAATGTAACATCATGTTAATCATAGAGCACGCATCATCCTAATCGGAGCACTCCGATGCCCACGCTCTACAAATGCCTTTACGCGTTCCATTTAACAGCCCTCAAGCTTTTTCCCTTCCCTCTACCTTCGAGATAAAATGCAAAAGCTCTCCCGTATAAATATTTGATGTGGCTCATGTAAGTCTCAAGAATAACAAGATCCGATATTTTCCTAAGAAAATTTATATACTCTACTGAAAGAACGCATAAACTTACAATAGATTCTCATAGCAGAACGATGCCCTCATAAAAATAGAAAGACGTTTACATTGTTGCCAACATAATTTTGTATACAATAGATGTTAGAATGACAAACTCAATGGAACAGCCTTTTATAACGGACAGTAACGGTATCAGACTTCTAAGTGTCCATTAAAACGTCACTATCGCATTATGTGCGTAGGTGGAATGCACAGGGGATTCATAACAGTCTTTGTTAAAGCTTACAAACCCTAGACATGGAAATTACTACATCGTCAAAGCAAATAATAGCTACCTTATTATTACTTTCTAAAAGCACTTTCACGTGGTTGGGAAATGAAACTATCATCGGTGCGTATCTAATACTGCTAGTCAATGGAAACAGATACTTAATTCAAATATTTAAAAAAAATCGAATAGCAATATGTATAATTAATAATTAATTGCGAAACCATCTAACTGTAATTCGAGTTTTGGGTAAAACAGAAAGGGAAGATACGGCACCCGCGTACGGCGCGTTGCATTACAAAATTTGGTCCAATGGACCTGTTTTCAAGCCAGTATGAGACCGACTCGTTTCCATGCACGTTATTTAAACGTCATTGTCATTAGCCAGTTTTAGAATTCGCGTAGCAAGAACGTAACGTGAAGTCAAACTTTTTATTTTATTCAAAGAACTCTCCTTGTTTGATATACTTACTTTTTACTTAAACTTTTTATTAGTGGCTAGTTGCCAGAAGGTCCCAAACAGTCTATAAATAATAAAACCCACAGACTCAGCAAGGGTTAAGCCTTGTTGATGGTTGCAGACTGCGGTTGCATCAAATCGGACGCTTAAATAGTGGCATTGAAGTTCTTGGTCAAGCCTTTGATACTGCGGTCATTGCCTCAGCCGTTAGTCATAATTTACGAATTCCGTTTTCAATGGACTAGTTTCATACTTAGAGTTTAGCTAACACAAAAACAGGTATATTATAGGAACTTAAGCTACCTATTTTCCTCTGTATAACATCGCGTATGTATAATCCAAGCCAAAACAACAGCACCTATATCCTGTCACTAGTCAATTTAAAATAGTGCCTAAACAAACAATTCAAAGTTTATTCGTTTAATTCATCTGCCTCTAACATTTGTCCACAAATTGTATTGCTTTTTTCTTTCCTTTTATATTTTTCCTCTCTAAATTGGTCATCATTTTGTCTTGCCAACATTTATTTCCCTTTATCTACCTAGTCCTAAATCTTTCCGAAACTTCGTCTGTATAAAACGAATAAAATTCTTCAAATTTATCGTAGCAATCTCATAGATAAGGGCTATAATTACTTATCATTTATAACCCGTCCAAAGTCCAGAATTAATTACTTAACTCGCGATAAGCTCTGGTCAGAATATCCTGTTGAATTTTTAATGCGTATTTACTTTGACTCCGAGCTATATGGGCTTTAAAATATTCACAGTGAGTAATTAAAGGACCTTTATTGTGCGAAATATCGCAGTGCTCTTAGAGTAATAGTTAATTCCTTTTATTTCGCCAACTCTTAGTGACGATCTCGGTATTAAAAGCATGAATACTAACGCTGGCTGGTACAATACTGAATAATGTTGATTGTGTTATTATGAGCGAGCACTTTATTTTTGTTTGACTTAATACTTTTCGATAAGAAGAATACTCCTAGTACCAAAACTTCTTAGAATATAATACTTATGCAAGAAGGGCAGGCTTTCCACATTTTAAAGAAGAAGTAGAATATTAAGGCTTAAATAGTTTCCAGACAAGAGCCCGGCACTTGTTGGAGCCTATTCAATCTGCGATGCACGCAAGCCTCGACAGGCTCCTAGCGATGACAATAGCTTCACACACATAATAGCTGCAGTCGACCCGAGGTTATGACGAGAAAGAGGACTGGGCAGAATGAATTGATGTGAAAAACTGCATTTAATTTGCCTTTCATGCTTGTGATTTGTTTTATACTAGCTTTCCTCCGTGATATTCAGTAATCATACCCGACGAAAACTTATTTCTACTATTTTGAGCCGAAATTTTTCAGTAAAATTTATCATTCAAATTGGTTCTGTAGTCTTGACTACCTTTTAATTCCTTTTATTTCGCCAACCCATAGTGACGACCTCGGTATTAAAAGCATGAATACTAACGCTGGGTGGTACAATACTGAATAATGTTGATTGTATTATTATGAGCGAGCACTTTATTTTTGTTTGACTTAATACTTTTCGATTAGAAGGATACTCCTAGTAACAAAACTTCAGAATATAATACTTATGCAAGAAGGGCAGGCTTTCCATATTTTAAAAATGAAGTAGAATTTTAAGGCTTAAATAGTTTACAGACAAGAGCCCGGCACTTGTTGGAGCCTATTCAATCTGCGATGCACGCAAGCCTCGACAGGCTCCTAGCGATGACAATGGCTTCACACACATAATAGCTGCAGTCGACCCGAGGTTATGACGAGACGAGAGGACTGGGCAGAATGAATTGATGTGAAAAACTGCATTTAATTTGCATTTCATGCCTGTGATTTCTTTAAACTAGCTTTCCTCCGTGAAATTCAGTAATCACACCCAACGAAAACTTATTCCCACTATTTTGAGCCGAAATTTCTCAGTAAAAAGTAGTTAAGACGTGAAGACGCAACATATTCACAAACGGAGTTACTTTCACATTTGTAAATTAGTATTGTGAGCGTTCGGCTGAAATGATGATGATGGTTAGTAATCCATTATTTCCGACTCGACCTGAGCATTCTGACCGAAATTTTGTGATCTATTTTCCTCTATAGTATCTCCGTGCGTGGAAAACACGTTGAGCAGTTGGTACGGGTTGAGTCAGAGACCATAGGGTTTCGCCCTGTGGTCTGGGGCGTAAGAATACAGCCAAGGTCACCCCCGCCTGTCGTAAGAGGCGACTAAAGGGGGGCCCCGGGGTCGCTAGGAGTGTACACGGCGGGGGCTGTGTGCCTTCATTGCACAAGCGACCCCGAGGAGGACGGCAGTGTGGGGTGGCCTCGCACTGTCGAACACCGGCGGGTGTGTAAGAGGGGAGGTACTACTCCCCTCGAGGTGAGCCGGAACCGGCACAGCGCGCCAGGGTTTTACCGGTAGAGTGCCTCCCTGGGAGCGTCCTCGGTAAACCCTGGTCACGCGCAGAAGAAGGCCGCCCCGGTGTTTTAGTGGGTATTCTCACCCCTTGCAGGGGTGGGCGAGTCCCACACCCCCCCGCTGCCCCCCAAGCAGCGGGAAGTGCGTAAAGGCATTTCACCGGGTTAAAAAAAAAAAAAAAAAAAAAAAAAAAAAAAAGAGACCATAGGGTTTGATAACATGTGCAATTAAGGTTGCTTACTTATCTTACACGCCTCCAACAACCCGCACTCAGTCCGCGAGTTGGAGAATGGCTTGCGCCACCTCATACTAATTAGTTGAGGGGAAGCCTGTGCCCAGCAGTGGCCACAGGTCTAAACTAAATCGCTTTATTTCGGTCGGGTTGTCATCCATCCCATTTCCGCCCCAAGGTGTGTTGCTTTACAACAGCGATCGTCACCGATCACTGTGTGACACTGCGCCACGGGCACTTCCGCGCCACGTACGTATACATTATAAGCAGTTTATGTTTCAACATTATATTTCCAATGTCGATTGTGAACCATTAACTATGAAATGATTCCATAATATGAACGAGTCGTAACCGCACACGAGCACAGTATAAACCATACAGTAGGCTATCTAAGGCCGTCCGCCGAGTTATTAGCCTAGCATGCACACAGACACGCGACACAAACCGTCCGTACTGCCGCCTGCCTATGCCTTCCTATTTTATGCTAGCGTGTCCGTGATATCGCGACACGGCGCGCGACGCTCACGCACACATTCAAACCGAGAGTGGCACGTTTGTATTTAGATGTTCTACTGTATGGTTTATACTGTGACACGAGTGTGACAATGGTGGCGGCACAATGGCACGACCCGAGATAGTGTCGCAAATGAGACGCTTTGTTGCTCGGCGATATATTTTAACTGGTTTATGAAAGAAAAGCTCTGAGCTAGTTTGAATAATATTTATATTGAAACTGTCTTCTACGTGCGATTTCGTTCCCTGATGTAAAAGTAAGAAAGTTTTAAAAAACTGTTTAGTTTTTGTAGAAATCAGTCTCGAGTCTCTAGTCCAGTTTTCCAAATTCCTCCGAGTTTGGGATCTGGCCAAACAAGCGTACTTGAAAAATTCACTCTGTATACAGGAACCACAACAATGCGACCCATACCGTAAGAAAGAGACGTTCACCTGTTTATTGCAGATTATTTTATTTCTGTTCAACCGCAGTTATGGATTCCATATTATGGTGCCCGGTAACCTTTAAAGTACAGGTGAGCTCACCTCAAAGTTAGCAAAATAAAATCATTCAAAATAATTTCAGTTTGAGTCTCTGACAAAATTACACACAAGCAACACACAACCCGGTTTAGCAGAGTGCCAAACGTTGAAAACAAAAAAACCTTCGATTTTTATCAAACTGAAAAGCTACCTCGCTATTCATTCAAATATCAAAAATAAGGTCGATAAAATCTCTAACAAGTACTTAGACAAATCGACTAAACAAATCGACTTTGCGAATTAAAAGACCCACTTAATAACAGCGATAAATACTAATACTGACTAAAATGCGTTTATCAACCCGTACAAGCTAGGCGTGTGTCAGTAACAATCGTTTCCTTAACATGCGCGCCAAAAATACTCCCAGCATACATATCACATTTTGTCCTTAAGATATATTTAGTCACAGGCCTACAAAGCAAACCGATCCTAAAGCACCGCTTACCCTGGAAAACAAAAGATACGCCTAAACAAAATAAAATCAATGAGGTGCAGATTGCGATCTACCGCCATCCAGCCTTATTGGTGCGTGTTATTTGTGGCGGAGAAACAACGGGCCGTACTAATGAGCTCGCAAACTGACCCCACGCATTTTATCACACCACTGTAAATCGCTGACCGAAACCCGAATGAGGTGGCCAAGTCACGGAAAATACCAGGACAGGAAGTGCAGATTTTTGTAATTGTTTTTTTTTTTAGAGAGCGTCGTGGCCATTGTTTAAACACTGACTCAGAACCCGATGGCCCCGAGATCAAATCTGGCCGGAACACACCTACTTTGTGTCCATTGTACAATATGCGGCTAACTCTCCGGTGATGGAAAACACCGACATAAAACCCAAGCAGCGTTGACTTTGAACGTTGGGTTCAAATTCCCTCGGCGAAATGTGGGCTTCTGAATGTTCCGTTCACCATGACGGCAACAATCAGTGTGCCTCTCAGTGTGTCAGATTAAATATTCCTCCAGATTTGTATGTAGGTCATACAGATGTATGACCTACATACAAATCATATACATGTTGGGTAGATGTCTCTACTGAGGTAGGTCACTCAAATCTGAAGGCGTCCCTAATCATACTCGTATGTCGAAATAATTAAGCTTTTTAATTTAGTCATTCAACATTTTAAAATCTTTGTTGTTGTAATATATTGGTCTGATAACACATGAACTGAACTGAACGAGTTATAGTAAGCTATGGAAGTTGTAGTAGTTAGTTATGCTCATGGCAAAAGACATAAGTCAACTTAATGCAGTGGAAATGAAAGCCTTGCGAAGTAAGGGGTAGCATTGAATAATACAATCTAAAATTGTCCAATACTCGTAAGAGAATGCCTGGTGTGAAATTGAGATGGGATGCTTAGATGGTTTAGTCATGTGCAAAAAATGGATGAAAGGCGACTGACGAGACGTTTATGAGGCGAGGGTAAAATGGAAGTTGGAAAGGGAAGGCCTTGACGATCTCACCTTAAACAAGATCAAGATGTTTATGGAAAGGTTAAGAATGCTGTTAACAGACGATCATGTAGGTGAGAATAATCATTATTATCACTTTAGGTCTGATTTTTAAATAGTTTATTAAAGTTTATCAGACACAAATAATAACTCAGCAGATTAAAATTTTGAGTGTCAAAAATGTTTTGTTCTTTATTACAAAATGTAATTATGGCATTCGTTTAACAATCTGCCGAGTTCTGTGTAATTTATCCGTGTGATATCAGTCTATTAAAATAAAAATACTAAGCTTTAAGATTTTTTTGTTGAATGTGAAATCAAAAAATCTGATTACTAACGGACTTATTCATGAACAATTATCATTAATTCATCTCTCATCACAAAGTGTGTTGCAAAAACAAATCAGTAGTTGTCACCACATTGCTATTTCCCATTCCATGCCTAATGTTTGGTCACCTTGTTGACACTATTGTGTTGAACATCCATTCGGTTGCCATTGCGTTCGTCCAGTAAATCCTACAGGGCGATCGCTTTCGCCCATATTCCGCCTCTCGCGCACTGAATCATTCGTAATTGTGTACCCGCGGACGGTTCCACTGGCCCACTGAGATACCAATGAAGTCAACTATTCTGACGATTTATGATGCTGTTGCTCACGAGTCTATGTTTTTATCTTTGACTCTTACGGCCTCTACAGCCGCGACGTGGATGGAAGGTTGGTAGTGTATTGTCAACTGGTACATTTTTTATATGACCTCATGGTTTCTACATGTAGGTTCATTCCAAACATGCAAGTAGCGCGACGTTGCCTTGTTTTTTAATTTTATTAGATAGATGGATATACTTTATTGTAAAAAAACCTGTATAGAATTTCAAGAATCTCAACCTTCAGGTAGAAGCTCCGGAATCCTTTTTCAAACTACTTACACGCCGTTCTGACCCATATATACGGATGGCTGCTCCACTAATATTTACAATCTAAGTACAATACGATACAATTTATTTTTTACTACTGTACGCATGTTAGTACATTACATTTACTTACATTTAGTAAACATTGCATGGTTCCATAAAGATTCATAGATTAAAGTTTACCCGCCTTCCAGACATAACATTACCTGCTCACTTTTGAATCGTGTTTTCAAACATTTGTGTTGAGGTACATACAATGTTCATATCAGTAAAAATCAAACATTCATAGGACACATTATTTATAGTTTCAATCATTTTCAGAACCACTCACCCTCCATTCTGACGCACACTAACGAACACATAGGAACATTGAAAGGCCTGCAATTGCAACTCGGGAACCCTACAAGCAACGGCCTATAATCTGATTAAACCGTCGATATTTCCTTAAGCTCCGACCTTTGTCGTCTTTAGGCGCCGGAGTGACCGTAAGAGCCTCTCGCCGCGTGTTCGCCGTGACACTGCGTATATTTTATTCATGAACACCTGGCATTCTTCAAACAACTCCTGGGATGGGAATTTCCCTACCTTAGTAGATTTATGACAACGTTAATTATAAACCCCGCGCCCTAATTCAGTGGATGTAATATAGGTTGACATTAATAATGGCTAATGGCTATAAAAATGTCAAAATATGTTTTTACTTTTTTTTTTTTGTGTTTACAATTTTGTTCGAGAGCTCATAAAGCCACTTGTTTTAGCATCTGAAGCGCTTTGTTGCTGCACAAATTGAACAAATCTGACATTGAGGCCCAAAAGACGTGTTTCCCGGAGCACGGACCTTGCGTCTTTGAAACTTTCCAGATTCTATGTAGGTATGTTCAAAATTGTATGTATATAATTGTAAAAGTTTAAGTTCTCCTCTTTTTTTTTAAGTGGCATCGCTATACCCTATGATGAAAATATATCATTGCTACCCTTCCTCGTATATTCATACCTGCTTTCCCATGGAACTGTGCGTTTTATGGGGGGTTTTTCTTTATACAATTAGGTACCTGTAATATATAACCTGTCCTTAAATTATGGCTAACCCATTGATAGCCAAACACACTGTATGTATGAGCCTAATTTATACTTCGGATATACTTTATTTTAAAAATACCTGTTTGGAATTTCAAGAATTATCAACCGTCAGGTAGAGGTGGTATATAAATGATTATATACCATCAACATTATTGTCAATAAAAAGAGAACCTAGCCAATAAGCTTATTTAATGGCCTCAAACTGGCTTCCTAACATCTTATAGAAAGGTTAAATACTAACCTCACCCCCTTTCAACAATCCGCACTAAGCCCGCCTGTTAGAAGAAAGCTCACGCCACCACTTAGTAGAGGCAAGGCCTGGCCCAGTGAGATGTTTAAAAGCTGTTTTTTTCTCCCTAAAAATAATCCATAATTAAACTCGAAACATTTCAAGCTTGATATCCGCCTAAAACATCAAAAGTATTTTATTCTGAGTATAGAATAACATTAACTAGCAAGGCAGAATGATAAATGCGCATAATTCGTCACGGCGCAAAAAGGCTGTACAATGTACAGTCAGCATTAGAAACATGTGGCCTTTCAAAGTGGTCAAATATCATCACTGAGTTATTTGACCTTATTTTAGTAAAAAAACAAAATCGTGGCTAATGAAACATACGACTCTGTTACAATAGGATTAGAATTGGTTTTGATATAGTTTTTATTGTTTTAGCATTTTACATGCAGTATCTTTACTAAAGATCTGAAAACCAGGAAACCACCTGATGCCAAGACGACCAAATGTCTTTTTCTGGTTTTCAGATCTTTGGTTTTGATATGTTTGAGTAGACCGCAATCTTACCTGATCATGACGTGGTTTAAGGTTGTTCATGCCAGCCTAAGTTTATATTCACTCTCTTGTTGTAGAGGCCTTAGTTGTATCGCTCTAGAAGACACACAGAACTTCAGTAGGAAGCTCATTCCATTCCCTAGCTGTTCGCATTTTTAATAAGTCGCCAAAACGGTTGGTGCGGATGTTGTCGTTGGTGGTTGCCCGAAAATTACCAAAATAGGGGTGAAAAGCTGGTCCTAAAACTCCGAACGACATTTTTGGACAATGAAAGTTCAGATGGTTTTGATGCTGACTTTACTATAGGTACGGCTGAAACAGAGAGCGAGATTGTTGTCATAATATTATGCTAATGTTATGTCACCAACCCCGATGTCACGTGAGAGTTTTTAAAATTAGACGAGTTATATTTCGCTTGTTACGAGCATGAAGCACTTTTATTTTGACGACTTTATATTTACTTTGGGTCGCGTTTTATTTCTTTTTTATTTGCGGCTTTAATACATTTCCTGATACTTACTCTGTGGGTGTGTGCACTTTCTGGTTTATGGGTAAGGGTTCTATTGTATACAATTGTTAAACTGTCTTTTTAAAGTTACCTACTCGGTGACAACCCTCAATTTTAATATCTTAATTTTGATCAAATTTTAGTTAGTCATAATTGGAGCAACGTGGCCCTGTTTTAGTCTGAGCGGAACACCTACTTGGAAACATAATTATGTCATGTTAATTTCAAATATAAGGTTATTATTACAACGTCGTGAACTAAAGTGACTACAATACTTAATTGTACTTTTTCCGCTCATGAAATTTCAACCACACGGCTTTTTCATTGGAATCTTCCTACAAAAAGGTGGGGAAATACACAGATCGTCCAATTACGAAATGCACACAAATCCAGAATCGTTATTTCTGTGCAAAACCTGGAAGGAGGCGATAATGAGTCGCGTGAGTGTGGGCCCCCGATTGCTCGATGACTACCGAAACCGACCTATTTATCGGTTTTTCAGCCAACTTAATGTTTTCCGAAGCGTCGTCAGCCATTCGGTATTCCGCTCCAATTCGACTCTGTCTAGGCATGTTTTGACTTTTAAATAGTTTAGGAACTTGTGTCCATCATAAAGCTATAAAATAGACGGTCTTTTGTTTAATTATTCGTTTGGCGACAAATTATTGCTTTAATTTTGTTAGAGCATTAACATAACCACAGCCGGGTGTTATATTTTCAGTCAATTGATTAAATAAAAAAAGTTTTTTTTTTTAAGTTCCACGAAATTTATTTCCAATAGTGGTTCTGCTTGTAGTGTAGAAGTTCCAGGTTCTACCCCAGAATAAATATGAAGTGAAGAAAATGGATTGAATTTCTTCATTTTGTTTTTTTTTACTGCCAAACAATTTATTCTTGGGTCACATATTGATCATAAATGCCTCAGATATTTATTTTATTTCTTTACTTTTCAATAGAACGTCTAAGCTAATGCTACCACATCATCATTTAAATATTTTAAGTTTAAGTTGGTACTTGTAGGCATACTTAGTTTTTAAAGTCGATTTTTTCGAAGTAGCAAAGACATCCCTTACCTGCTTTCACCACAACACTTCAGACTCCGTCTGATATGAAAATTCAAAGCTGTCAGAGCTCAGCGTATGCTGGCTATGGTTGTGGAACTAAACATTGTACCGAAGACAAAATAATTGAAGTGGAAAAAATTGCATTACAACGATGCGATGCTGACTGTCGCCGACGAACACAATGGAAAGAGATTGCCCTAATCATGTCGTTAAACCAACGAGCCGTTAAAATCAACGTAATCTTGTGAATTTTTACAGTGTTCACTTATTCGTTAGTCGAGAGTTAGCGGGAAGATCCATTTCATATTAAAAAAACTATTTGAATGAACTGGTTCACCAAGTAATCCTTATTTTATTTTCTTACTACTACTTTACCGACTTTTCATAAGCACTTGTAAAAGTTCACATGAAATAAATGTCTTTGAGTTTGAGTTGTGATTGAGTTTAATCACTACATAGTATAAAACAAAGTCGCTTTCTCTGTCCCTATGTCCCTTTGTATGCTTAAATCTTTGAAACTACGCAACGGATTTTGATGCGGTTTTTTTAATAGAAAGAATGATTCAAGAATAAGGTTTATATGTATAATAACATCTTATTGCACTCGTGCGAAGCGGGGGCGGGTCGCTAGTTCAATATAAAGGTATTTATACTGAATGTTGCTAAATATTGCGTTTTTCTTGCAATAAAGTGAAAAGATTAATGAGATTAAAAACCTCATTTTTCAGCTGGAAGGGATATAGCCACTTAAAGTTGCATTTGAGTGGTTATTGCGAGTATATTCTACAAGTGCCCATAACAGCGTGGTTTGCGACTAAGTACTTGCATGTTTATGACCATGCCGTCGTATATAACCATTATAAGCATCAACATACGCTTTATTGTCACTTCAAGTCATAATTAAGTGGTTATATTTAACAGGATAAAAAAATGACACAGCGCATTGCTCTGCTTGAGCGAATATTTCTTTCAATATTGTGTCCCTATTGGTAACTAGCCAAAGCTTATTGGGAACTTTGGTGTGTCAGCTTTAAACGTTTGTAGTTATTGAGCTTTGCTGATGTTTGAGTGGCTAAACTTATTTTTTCAGAGATGTCTTATGGAAAATGGATACTGAAAACAAACACCTCTAGAAGGATTTAGGTTAAACTTCTGTTAATGAAGTCAGATAAAGATGATGATTCTACCTAGGTAGAATCATCATCGACCGATAGACCGTCTTGCACCACCGCATCTAGTTCTTTTTCTAGTTCCCTTACCTGAAGGTTGTCTGGAAGAGATCGCTTTTAGCGATAAAACCGCCTAAATTGTACATTCCAAATATCTTTAAGCATCTTTCTAAAGAAAACCAGAAAAAGACATTTGGTCATGTTGGCATCAGGCAGGACTTGAACCCGCATCTTTCGCAAGCCGGGCGACTGCACTACCAATTATGCTACCGAGACCATTAACAGACCGGCCGAATCTTTCTGGTATATTTTGCCCTATGAGCCAGGGTGATTTCATCAATGTTATAGGCATCCACCTCTAACACTCGGAAGAAATATTTTTTCAAATATTTAACTCCCGATTAAGATGAAAAAGCTATTACTATATTTTATTATTGTTTTTTAGCATTTTCCATGCAGTATCTTTCTAAAGAAAACCAGAAAAAGACATTTGGTCATGTTGGCATCAGGCAGGACTTGAACCCGCATCTTTCGCAAGCAAATGTCTTTTTCTGGTTTTCTTTAGAAAGATACTGCATGGAAAATGCTAAAAAACAATAATAAAATATAGTAATAGCTTTTTCATCTTAATCGGGAGTTAAATATTTGAAAAAATATTTCTTCCGAGTGTTAGAGGTGGATGCCTATAACATTGATGAAATCACCCTGGCTCATAGGGCAAAATATACCAGAAAGATTCGGCCGGTCTGTTAATGGTCTCGGTAGCATAATTGGTAGTGCAGTCGCCCGGCTTGCGAAAGATGCGGGTTCAAGTCCTGCCTGATGCCAACATGACCAAATGTCTATTTCTGGTTTTCTTTAGAAAGATACTGCATGGAAAATGCTAAAAAACAATAATAAAATATCTTTAAGCATCGTTGTGTAATTTGTTTTCTTTGTGCAGTCAAGTATATCTTATCTTATAGATTTAAATTATTCAACTAAAACGCAAGCGTTCTCTTCTGTGAGGCATGGAAAGAAACATCTAACTCGTGTTTGATCATCTAAAGTAATACAAATACCTCAATTTTAAAAGATATTTCCCTTGAACTCAATATCTTGCAGTATCAAAGCAAAACCAAAGCGAATCGCCGTAACTTGGAACAAAAATACAAGTTCGCACTCGCCAGCGTTCCGCGGAACAATGAACCGCACAAAGGAACGTTCCAAGACAGTTATCTCTAAAAGCTCGTCAAATAGCCTTAAAACGTATCCGTAGGTAACGGAGCGGGTGTGTAGCGCCATTGATTTGAACTGTGGACTTGTTCTTTGTGGACTTTGTAGGGTTGTAGAGGTGTATTTTTCTTCAATGTTGTAGTTGTGGCGTAGCTGTGACGGTGGATCGGCAGGATAGCTGTTGTAAAGCAACACACGCCGGGTCGGAAAGGGGATGGCTGACCATTCCCACTGAAATTTTGTGATGGATTTTTCAGCCATATTCGCGCTTCGGAAGGCAAGGAGTTGGTGCGTGTTGATGTACTATATCTCAGTCGTTGAGCCCAGTCGGTGGCTCTAGGGCCGCTTGATAAACTCTGACATTTAGGATTCTCACTCACCTTACACCCCTCCAACAATCCGCACTGAGTCCACGTAATGGTACTCCACTACGTTAGCACCCGTTACATATACGTTAGCCATATTTGGCTCGCACCACCTCAGAGTTGAGGTGAGGCCTGTGCCCGACAATGGGACGTATACTTATGGGCCGTTTATGTCTTAGTTACCGCTTACCACTTACCGCTTCACTGGGTCCTTGATTTCCATTAAAAATGACGAAACTTTGTTCAGATAAGATTAATGCGATGTTTATTGGAGAATGAATGATGTCCCGTGACATGTGTTGCTAAAGATCGTGTGCAATGTCGACTTTGTAAAGAGACTTAAATTGTTCAGATAAAAAAAAGTAATATCTATTGAATACTAGGAATATAGGTGAATTGAAAACCCAGGGTGAATACAAAGCTATAGATTTTTGGAGTTTTTTTGTTCTATATTTCGCGTTATTAGATTTATTAAATGTGATAAGAAACGATTTATCACATTCTTACTTTGGGTTTTAATCCGATAAAGGTATTAATATTATGGAAAAAAAATGCTTTCATAAGCTAGCGATAACTTAAGAAGTTAATATTCTTCATAAAATATTACGGTAGAGAACAAATTTACGGTAGAAAAGCAAGTAATTTCTTAAGAGGCCAAGAAAATATCTAAGGTCCTCTCCATTACCTAGATGAGATTCTATTGATATTCCCTCGCTTCTGACATCGCCCGATCGCTAAAGTTAATACTTATATTATGGAGAACTTCTTTTTATGATTGAAGGCAATTCATAACATCATTGCGGTGGAATCCAGGCCAACTTTGTTTATTTTCACATGTTATAATATGCATAAAAACTCTAACATACCAATTTCTTTTTGTTGTTTTTATTAAAATAATTCAAGTATTATTTCATTAATCAGTGATAAAGCCACCCAAATTGAACCTTGTTTCATTGCCATCAAATAAGGCAAGTGTGGTACCCTGGTAAGAAACTTCAAAAAAATGTGGTGAATGGAGTAGGTTTGAAAATTTTCAGGCTGTACGTGGTTAGGAACGAACATTTTTCACATTCCAAATGAGGACATAATAACACTTGGCGACAGCTATTAAACTTAAGTCACTTAGTACCTCCAGAAAACTATCATGGGTTGCTAGCACAGTAGCTACACAGTTATGTGGTCTAAGTCTGCCAAAGTAACGAGACTTTACGTTGGCTAACGATGCAGGTAGTAGGTTGCCCCTTATTTGCGTCACGAAGTACTTAAATAACGTCAAATTGGATCTCAGATATTCTAGCTCAAAGTTAACAACGTTTTCCACGCCGCAATTGGCCCGAATCGCTCGGCAAGTAAAGTGGCGTGTCAGGCTTCAGAGCTGTAATATTCGACTTTCTTGGATTGGAATTCATTATTTGATTGGTTCAATATGAAGTGATTATCCCAAAGCAGGACAAAAATAAGTTATTATAGATGAAACGTCTTCCCGCGAATTCGTAGAAAGAAGTCGTCTTTAGAAATCCTCAATAAATAGGGATTCAACACAGAAAAAATGAAACAAATCGAACCAATAATTCTTAAGATTAGCGTGTTCAAACGAACAAACTCTTCAACTTAATATTTTTATTAGTAAAGATGAGCAATATTGAAGTATTGGGGCGTGACGAGTTACGGAAGTGTACATATATTATGTTAAATAGTGGTAGTGTTATTATGAAGTATTATGAAAACTTCTGCCGACAAACAACAAAAGTAGTTGGGCAGATGTTTGGTATTGGTAAGATACGGTGTTTTTTTGGAAGAATAATTCCTATACTTGGCTGTTCTATTTTGTTCAGAAGTTTATCAATTTGTGACACGCCCAGCAATAAAACTCTACTTAATTAAGGTAAAAAAGGTATACCTCAGTATAGATAGAATGTGAACATCAAGGATTTCTCATTTTAGCGAAAGAGGAAAGTCGCCCTTTATTACGCCTTTGTGTCGTATTTTTGTCGATCGCAATTCCATCTAGGTCAGTTAACACACCGAAATAGTCCGCTCGGGCCGTACTATATGCGGCTTCTTTTTGTATCTAAACGTTTTAAATTATCGAAAATATATCATAACCAAGAATAGCTTTTTGCTATCTACTTATTTATTTATTCTTTATTGCACAAAAGTACAGTACAAATGGCGGACTTTATGCCTAGAGGCATCTATCTATCAACCGCTACGGTTGGTAGTTTTGGACTATAGCAACACTGCATCGGACCTTAGGCTGACAAGGAAAAGAAACTGTCGTTGAAGAGTCATCATCATCATCCTAGCGATTATCCCGGTTGCTGCCGTTACGGCGCCCGGGGTCCGCTCTTCTGCATCTGCTTTTCAAACTGTCGTTTAAGAGTGATTTCGGCAAAACATTCAATCGACTTAGAATTATTTAAAACTATGGCTAAAAAGTGATTTTGACAACGTTTAATACTTATATTAAATGAGTACACGAGTAGAAAAGCATTGTGTGTTTTACCCCGAATTCACAAACGCAAATCAACGTTGAGCTTGCCTCAGAAATGTTTCTGTCCCTTTCAGTTCTATTGACATTTTACGGCACCGCATGAGCGTGAGTGCGTGCTCAACGTTGATTAACGTTTGTGAATTCGGTGGTTAGATAAATGAATGTCTTGGCATACCGACTGCAGAATTGGCTCAATTGAGCTTTCTTCATTTACTCGCAAAACGTCAGCAATAATAATAACATCCTGAAGACGCATTTGTGGGGGGAAAAATGTGTAACATTATACTAATACAGTAATGCACTCAGCATAATGTACGCATTTGTAACAAATGGGTGAATTTCCCCCTAGACATGCAATTTATGATGCTTACGATATTTTGTGACATACTTGGGTGCCTCTATGGGCATTTTCACCTAAGTGTTTAATAACATTGTTTTTTTTTTGTTGTGATTGTTTGCTAACACAAAAACACTTATGAAAATGTAAGTAGTAGGGGTAGGGAGCTTCGCGGAGAGGGCCCGTGAGGACGACCCTCTTGCGGCGCCTCTCCGACGCAGACGGCGGGGAGCAAGAAGACGGCAATTTGCCCGCCTTCCTCCTGCTCCCTAAAAGTAACACCCGGGGTGTAGGCTGGGGGGCCTACATCCCATTGCACGGGGTTCCCGTCTAGGGGTGTCCCAGTATACCGGGATACCCCCGTAACATGAGGAGGCCCGGCGCAAAGGCTGGGCCGACCGCTGGGTCGATGTGGCAATCTTCCCGCGCCATGTCGTCCCGTAAAGCGAAGAGGTATACCGGGGTATTTTTAGTGGGTATACCCGCCGCTTACGGTGGGGAGTCCCACACTCCCCCGCCGTTCTCCTACCCCCCAGAACGGTGGGATAGTCCATCAAGGATTTTTTCCCCGACAAAAAAAAAAAAAAAAAAAAAAAAAAAAAAAGGGGTAGGGAGCTATTGTCGGGTGCTGACAAAGAAATAGGTATAGTCATACAGAATTAAATATCACGGCTTAATTTAACCCATTCATTACAGATGATTTAGGGAATATTTTTATCATTAATATCATTGAACAATAATCCACACATCGGCATTAAGTCCCGCACTCTGCAAAGCTTGTGTTCACTATGTCTCCATCTCCTATGTGTGCATCTTCTAGTTAATGGTACCTAGGTACTATTGATATATTAAAATGTTTGTCTATTGCTATGAATATCCAGATACAAACAATGATTTTGAGTCGATTCCCTCTAGTTTCCCACAGTGTGTTTGTTATTTGTGTATTATCAATTTACTTCGCAAGCACTTTTGCAACTAAGACAATAAAATATGATTAAGTGATGGAATAAGCACCGTCTTCCAGATGTGTGAGTTATTTTCCAAGAGGAAAGGCTCGCCGGTGGATAGGCGGCGTGTAAATAGAATAAAGTCTGGAGCACGTAAATGTCGTCGAGAGTGAAATATGGCTGCACAGGTCCCCGTGACTCAATCGATATACACGTAGACACAATAAGGGAGAGATTTCAGAACACGCATATACCTATAGAGATTATGAATGGGATGGATAAGTATGTTGCAAATAATAGAGGTACTTGTACTCTGTCTGTTGAAGGTACCCGTGGCGCAGGTGTGACAGTGATCGGCGACGATCGCTGTTGTAAAGCAACACACGCCGGGTGTGAAATGGGATGGGTGACCACCCCGATCGTAATTGAGTAAAAAATTTAAAAAATAAATTAGTCAGCAAAAGTGGCAATGGGCCAGCGGTATGTCTTGTCTGCTGGAGTTGACAATATAATCAATGGGTTTAGGGTCTCCACTCAAGAGGGTGGAGACCACCTTGCAGAAAAAAGTCTAAGCGCCTTTCAGCCAAATGGACCTGAATTGCCTGTAGGTAGGAAGTGGATGTGTCAATCTGGGTGAATGGCCCGATAGCAATCGCGGGGCACCTCGACGGGCAGATTTGACAGTGTAAATAAAAGTTACACTAAGCAAAAAGTTTTACACAGATTAACCTTTATAAGTATAAAAAAAACATTGATGCGGAAGTTCTGTTTAAATGAAGTAGGTAATTAACTTAAACGATTATGTAAATAGACTAATTTCATTTGAAGATTTTTAAAGATGGCGGATGATCCGTATGCATCTATACTCAGGCACTCCGTGCGGACTATGACTGGAATTGAGATTAGAAGGTCCTCCAGGACAAGATCGCAGGAAGCATCTTTGAGGTATAAAGAATTAAATGGTGAATAAATAGTTGTCAATGATAATACTAACCCTAGTCATAAGTCTTACTAAACCATCAAACGATGTTGTCTGAAAAATAAAGATATTGAAATAGTATTTTGAGCCAAACAACACGACTTCGTACTCGTATGTATACGTCTTCTTCTTCTTCTTTTCATCCGGTACGCTCTTGACAGAGCGGTCGTGATCGCTATGCATCAGAATTAGAATTATAAGTTGCAGATGTGATGCGCTTCACGACGGTTCGCCACCGCTGCCTATTAGAGGTCATTCTGCTGCAGTCGTTTACCGAACCTCCAATGGCAGACTTGATTTGGTCAGTCCAACGTGTGGGTGACCTTCCGCGTGGTCTGGTGCCTTCCACCTTTCCTTGAACGACAAGGCGTTCTATGGACTGATTATCACGCCGGGAAACATGTCCGAAAAATGAGACGAGACTGTACTGTCGAAAACAGACGCTGCTCGATACCGAGTTCTCGGAGTATTGAGACGTTCGTGCGGAATTCTGTCCACGACACCCCAAGCATTCTTCTCCAGCACCACATTTCCAGAGCATCTATTTTCCTTCTTTCTACATCTCGTAACGTCCACGTTTCAGCCGCGTATAGAAATATGGGGAATATAAGCGTCCTCACGAGCCTGGTCTTCGTGGCTTTGGTTATGTTTCTATTCCTCCATATTTTTTTCATTTTGTCCATCGCTGTTCTTGTGATGTTCATACGCCGTTTGATCTCATCGATGCAACCACCACCGCTGTATACGTCATGTATGTTTAAACCTCGAACCAGATGTGATATTTCCATTACAACGTCTTATTAGCATTGAAACCACATTTCAGCTAAGTCAAACATGAATCTTGTGATAACATAATTATTCCCTTACAATAATTATGTTCATAACATAGCATGGTTATTACTTATTAAGTAGGGTTTCGTATATTTTTTTATTAAATCCGGGTCCCAACTATTTAAGATATTATGTAGATTATTAAAAGAAAAAACTAAAAACATGTAAGGAGCATTGAGGCCGAGTGGTCAAACACTCTGGCTCTAAATCAAATCTGACCGGAACACGTAATTTGTGTTCAGTGTACAATTTGCGGCTAACTCTCCGGGGATGGCAAACATCGATAAAAACCTAAGCAACATTGGACTTGCCCTTATCAGGTTGGGTTCAAATTTGCTTGGCCAAATATAGACTTTTGAATATTTCGTTCACCATGACCCCTTCGATTTTAATGAAATTGTATAATTATGTTTGTTATATCTGAGAATAGGTCCTAATCTTTTTACACCCTACTTTTTTTAAATTAAAGTATACACAGATGAAGTCGCGGGCGGCTGCTATTTTTCTACAAAACTTCATTACAGTTTCCAGGTCGGAAAATCCATCACAGAAAATTTTTCGTCATTCTCTCTCGTCAATGTTAGCCTTCTTTTATTCTAGCACCCGGTTGAATCCAGCCTATCGCCAGCCTGGAGTGCAATCTCATATGACCACCTCATCAATCGCCGTCAAGTGCGCTTCGTTTCAATTTAACTTCACAAATTCGCTCCGGAAACTTTCTTTCAGTAACTTAAGAATATCGGAAAGATTGGTAACTTAATATCGCCGCTTGGGGCAACTTCGCGTGTCTCCGTTTGTTACATTGCGACGCGAGAAATGTGAAGTGTGGAATCAAGTTGAACAAAAGGAAACAATGTAATTAAAGAAGCTTACTAGCACTCTTGTAGCGTTTGTTCTTTGTAAAAGTTCTCATGTTTGTATTTCTCAAGTACAAGAGCATAAGAACATTGTAAGACAAAAAATATGTAAGTATTTACCATTTGGGTTTTGGCGCAGAATATTTTTGTATGGATTAAGGACCGCCAACAGGATATATTATTATTTGATCACAATTTAGAACAGCATTTAATGTATTACACATTGTTGAAAGACAATTTAATCACAATATACCTATTACAGCCAAACACAAAGAGTTTAATTACAAACAGTATTAAATTTAAGAAAACCAAAATTATTATTGTATTTTGATATCTTTCTTTTCATGATGAAATTCTATAACTATAGTCCAATTTCATCTTATTCATTGCCCTCTAGGGCTACTACGAACTGCTAAAATTGCCACAATGAACTTAAGTTACTTGGTACTGTGCGTGCAAAGTACCTTAGGAACAATAAGGGAGCTAGAGGGTTAATATTCATAGTTTAAACTTCAGTAATCCGTGAAGATGATTTCAAACTACATTTTCAATGTAATAAAACATAGGTCCCACAAACGCTACAAAAAAAACTCCATCCCTCGAGATTTTGATAACTTTTCTTCAAAGTAGGTGCAAATTCTTTACTGCGGAGTGTAACAAGACCTATCTGGAAACAGTTGATAAATAAATGCTAATTACCAAGATAACACAAAATGTTTACCATTCATTAGAAATATCAATAGTACAATCCGTTGAAAATTATAAAGGAAATTCAGTTCGGCCTCTCTAAAATGACGCATTGACGTCTCAGCAGACATTCCAGACCCTCGAGCGCTCTCCGTCGTAATTATCAAGCTACAACCTCTAATCTTGAGGACTACTGTCACAGGCACGGCCGGGTATATAGGCCACTAACATCGAAACGCCTCAATTCAGGCCTCTTGATTAGGCCTTAACAAATTGGAGCAGTTGTAGGCTACAAATTACTAGGCTCTAATTGCCGTGCAGTCGTGAAGACTAGATGGCTGATAGGTGGGGCAAATTGCTCAGGTATCATATGCTCAGGCATATTAACTACCAATGGAATTTCAAAAGGAAGCGAATATAAAGCTGCAAACTATAGATTTCATTTAGGTGTGGTAATGGTGTTTGTAAATTCTAAGTTTTTGGTTATGCAATTGACATTTCAAATAGTGTGTACGAGGGCCGGATGAAAATCATACTCGTAGGTAGTTCGATTCCTTCACCAGCACAAAATTGATAAAATAGAAAAGTAGACAATTTGAGATATGTTTTTTGTGCTGGGTCTGGGTGTTTGTTGTTGTTTTACTACTGTCTTTTTCTGGCTTACAGAAAGTATTTTAACAGTTTACATATTACAGAAAGTAATTTTCCAGGAACTTTAACTTTGTATGATGAAATGATAGTGAAATCCTGTATGCACCGAAAACAGTTATAATTAAATGGAAAATCAATACCTTCCTCAACTACACCGGAGATTTGTGTTGCGGCTTCTTCAGAAGAAGCTATTATAGTTTACCTTAAAATAGAACCTGTTCTGAAACAAAGAGTTAGTCGAGTTCTTGGTCGTGACATCCAATTTCAGCAAGACTCAAGTCTCGCTGATTGTGCGACTCCGCGACCCGCCTCAGTCTTGGGAAACTCAATTTATAGCGGCGCCGACTGAGTATGGGGGCGCAAATAAAATATGCACTTGGAATTTCTTACTGTGGGATAATATTCCTTCATATAGCTATATAGTTTAAATTAAAAATGTAATTGAATTGAATAAGCATTTACTTACTTCTTCAGTTACTTATTTATTAATTTGAAAGAGCATCTAACAGTTTTGATGATTGTCCTTCTATTTTCGGTCAAAGTGACTACAAACTACAGTGGATACTCCGCTCCAAAGCATAGTATTGTAAGGCTTATTCGCACTGGTCATATAACAATTTCACCACTTTCTCTCGAATAATGCGTTATAATATGAATCGATATTGATACCTGTCAGGCATGATCAGCATGCCTGACAGGTATCAATATCGATGAAGCAAACGAGACTAGGTTTCATGAGCCATTTTTCATCCTCAAGTTAATTTAGCAAGTAAGCCTTAAAAATGTAGTGCAAACTGGTAAATTCAAAGTGGTGTAAATCGACGTAGAAAATTCAATTTACGTGCGCTTGGCTGCGTCGTGAATATAAATAAATAAAATATGCATTATGCGTTTTGTATGCATCTCTTTCGCGGGCTCAAGCGAGCTTTAAAACGAACTGTTCTGTGTGCAGTGCACATTCTAGCTCAGGGAGTGCTGACATAATATGCACAGATGTGTTGAATATGAAATTCGAATACTTTGCTGTACCAATTTTTATTGATCTATGATTCTTGCAAAGAGTCTGAGGAGAATAAAAGACAGCTCTTTCATCCTTCTCTTAACTTAACATTCGGGAACTCGCTGGAGTTTCCGAATGTTAACTCGCTGGAGTTTCCGAATGACTTTTAAGTTACTTACCTACTGTGTTTTATTTTTAAGCTAGAAGCAATAATTTCTTAAATATTGTTGCTGCCAGGGCCGTGAACTTATGACCTTTATAATTTGTTACCCTTCAAAGATCTTGATTACATTACTAACTTTAGCCGATTCCAATCGAGTATTCTCTGGTTTTCATTGGAAGCTGCCGCTTCATCGACCGAATTCATCTACGTTCTATTTATACAATCGTTCTTTGATTGAAAAGAGATATTTGTAAATATTCCTGGTAGAGATCGTCTTAGCAAAAAAGACGCGCCCCTCCAACGCTTCTACGCACCCAAGGGTGCTTGCTTGTATGCGTAGATGCAGTGAAGGGACCTCTCATTTCAGCTAAGACAATCTCAATCTTCCTTGAGAAAGAGAACCATATGGGGGTTTCCATAACATACGGGTAAAAAATACTTAATAGTTTCAAATTGATAGCTACGTGAAGTGAGAAAGATAACAAGTCTGTTGATGACCGTCTGTCAATTGTTTAATCTCTGTTTAAAACAGACCGGCCGAATGTTTCTGGTATATTTTACCCTATGAGCCAGGGTGATTTCATCAATGTTATAGGCATCCACCTCTAACACTCGGAAGAAATATTATTTCAAATATTTAACTTCCAATTAAGATGAAAAAGCTGTTACTATGTTTTTATTTTGATTTTAGCATTTTTCATGCAGCAGCTTTACTTAATAAAGATCTGAAAACCAGAAAAAGACATTTGGTCATGTTGGCATCAGGCAGGACTTGAACCCGCATCTTTCGTAAACCGGCCGGTCTGTTAATGGTCTCGGTAGCATAATTGGAAGTGCAGTCGCCCGGTTTGCGAAAGATGCGGGTTCAAGTCCTGCCTGATGCCAACATGACCAAATGTCTTTTTCTGGTTTTCAGGGGGGCTAAAACAGCAACATTTTAGATGATTCATATTATGAATCATCTAACTGACGTTTCATCTAGACCGCGGTCCGTTTCGAGTCAAAAGTGAGTAACAGCGCGCTCACACGCGTCCCGAATTGATAAATTGTATGAACGTGAGCGACGTCAGCGCGCTATTACTCACTTTTGACTCGAAACGGACCGCGGTCTAGATGAAACGTCAGTTAGATGTTTCATAATATGAATCATCTAAATGTTGCCGTTTTAGCCCCGAAGATCTTTGTTTAATCTCTATATATGATAGGCGCTGAGTTTATAATGATTTCAATCAAATATTTGCATCTGTGTCAAAAGTTTTGATGCCATAACCTTTTATGTGATGTGCAATGCAAAATCTTCAAATCCCGTAGCCAAAGTAAACTATTTGTTAAAAATATATGGCTAACACACATTATTCTTCACAAAGATGCGTGCCGCAAAACGGCTTTTAGGGCTTGGGTCTGAAGTCCTCCGCAAGTTGCCTTCTAGACTTGCTGACGTAGCCGGAATGAACCACAGGAAAAATATGACCGTTTTTCGAACGAAGTCCTGTTACCAGCTACCTGAGGTCTCACGCGTTTACTTAGCTTATAGGTAAGTACTAACCGTTCAACCCGAACTTGATGTAACGTATAGTTGTTTCTAAAAAAGGATTATAACGATTTTATTCCAACCTTCATTTCCACCCAGGACTTTGGTAACTGAGTTTTCGTGTTACAGATGAAAATAATCAATGAAGGTAATATAGCTAAATAAAATTCAAAAAACAAATATAAACCAACTTGAGCAAGTTTACAAAACAATCATCCATTACTGTGAAGTTTTTTTTATGTTCCAGTAAATGAACTATTGTAGCGCTTAGCATCAGTGTCGATGTTAGCCCGCGAGCTCACACCACCTTTCAATTAAAGTGACAACGCTCAAAATTAGAACATTTTGTAAAATCCATTAGTTTTACAAAAAAAGCAAATCGGGACATAGTGAAGCCTTTTACTAAATTATACATAAAAAAATACAAACAAGCTTTCGTATCAAACATTGTGCATTTTATAACAGAAATTCACCTTTTTCACTGTTTTTGGGTGCTTAGAAACAAATAACAATCCCGAAAATCCCAAAAAACGGACTAAAAAGGCCCCAGACCCGGGAAAAATTCTCTGGTGTTGGGTAGGTGACAAAATGATCCGAAATAAACATTTGTTGGCGACGCCTGCATCTATGTCAAGCAACTTCGGCGAGAGCCCGCCCGCCCGCCAATTACTGCGACAAACGCTCGAGTATCGCGCCGCCCCAATGGCCAACTTTTATTTTTAAATACAAAGAAATTGTTGGCGAAATATTTTGTTCAAGCTAGACGTTCAATTTGGGGTAGCTTCAAATTAACTGCCCTTTTTAATTAGTGTCTGCGCATTTTTTTTTCAAACTTATTCACGTACCAATGGCTTATGCATCTGAATAGCATATAGGTTACAATTTATAAAGATATGACACTTTTTTTCACCTAAGTCCTCGCGGACAAAGTCGCGGGCGGCCGCTAGTCATCAATAAATAGATTGTAGAGTTAGCATTTCGAAATTATGTTTATAGTATCTGATGCTGATACTACAAATAGAGGAATAAAAGTGAATGATCTTTAGAATCTTTTATCAGTGATATTAAAAAGGATGAAACTAGCGATTAATAAAACTTGAGTTACAAACACTTTAACCTAGTGAACCACATCCAGAACTCACACAGACCGGTGGAGCCGTCCACACAATAGCCTCCACTTCGCCACAATGAGTTCAAATCCAGAATGGAGTAGTATCCGTGTCAAGTGTCACCCCGCTACTTTTTAGGTCATTGACCTCCATAACCAACATTGGACATACTGCGAGCGATTTTTAGTGAAATTGCGAGATAATGGATTTGCTTCGGAATTTGATGGGCATCAGGATATTAATAATCTCTTGGGTTAGAGTCCAATTACGAGTGTGAATTCTGCTTTCTGATCATGTAATTATTTTAGTCAGCATTAGCCATAGTTAGTTAGCCAAGCTCAACGATATTGGACAAAGGTTTATTTGTTAGTAAAGTATCGAAACAAATTATCTTATCTTCATTAGCTATAAAACGCCCGCTGCTGGGGTTTATTTTGAGATTTTTGAGGTCAGACCCTTCTTTTGTTTAAATAAATAAATAAATATCCTTGGACATTATTCCACACAGCGCCATCTAGTCCCAAGTAGGCTAATTATAGTCCGTTATTATGGATACTAGACAACGGATAAACATACTTAAATACTTTTTCTTTTGTAAATACATACTTAATATACATAGGAAACACCCAGACCAATACAAACAGACATGTTCATGCACACAAATGTTTGTACTGTGCGGGGATCGAACCCGCGACCCTTGGTGTAATAGCCGACTTCTCAACAATAACACCAAGACGGTCGGTTGTTTCATGAATTCACTAGCTGTTAGCCGTTACTTTTGGCTTTCGCAGCTTACTAGACAATATGGTAAGTGGAAGGCTAAACCCCCTTTAAACCCGTAATATTTCATTTCGATAATGAAATATCAGGCCTAAAAGGTGACCACTACTCAGGACCTCAGTTTGATAATAAAACCACAGTTATCAGTTTTGAGACAATGGTTATTCGTGTATTTGTTGTCCATTTAAATTCGACTCTGCAATGTATAAAATTGTGAAGTCCTTTTCAAAGTAGTAATTCGACTGTGAATTTGAATGGCGATAATTGCCTACAGCAATTTAAATATTCGATTTAACTGTTCCATATTGCGATTCATCAAAGCATTTACGTAGCTTTTTGATAACGTTGGCAAATTTTCTGTTTCAGGTGTGAAACGATCTACAAATGAGCTACACTGAGTGTAAGTACCAATTTTTAGATGTGTTATCCTAATTCATAAAATTACACATTTTCCAATAAAAATACACTCACTATTCATAACGTAACCCAATGTCAAACACTGTCTGGAGATCAAACAATACAACCGTCGGTCTCGTAGCGAACGTTTCTGGGTGCTACGAAAACACCGTAGTTACTGTAACGTCGTAGCCGATAGGAATCTTACAACTACGTGAGCTTTTTCCTATCCAACTCCATGTTTATATTTATTAATGTATTATGTATTTTGCTTTCGTAGCATCCTAATATTTGTGTATTTATGAAGGTAGGTAAGGAATTATGAGTGAGATTTAAAAAAATTAAGACATTCGGTAAACCACAAAAAAAAACACTTTCGATGACTCCAAATGCATGTTAAGGATATTATTACTCTATAGACAGACCATTTTTCGTTCTTAAAGTTTTTTTTCTTCCCATTTTTGAGCCAAAAACTGACTTTCATTACAAGTTTTTGCATTAGTTCCTATCCAAGTTATCCTATTCTATTAGTAACGTTTTTTAGAGTAAAAGCTAAAACCTTTAATACAAAAAAGATGTTTGGTTAGTTAAAAATTGTTTTTCGAAAATTTTACTAGTCTTTGATGGCTGTGAAAGCCTTGATGAACAGACACGGCTACCAAATGTCATAATAAAATATAATAAAATAATTAACAAATCAAAACAAATTCTAGAATAAAGTACTAAGTAATTGTACCTATTATTGACAACGTGTGACATAACGTTTTTAATAAAACAGTAGATGTCACCTATCCAAACTACTTCATACACAGCTCTTTTCATACAAACAATATTCACAATTCTTGGGATCCTCGTGTGTCACCAACGTACTATTCCAATTTTTCGTCTGAAACTAACTCTCAAAACGAAAAATATACACCTTTTTCACAATCAAATTCCGAATGTAGCTTCATCCAAAATCGAGTCCCATTTTTCTTTGACGCAGTGTCAATACTGGCTCTCTCAGAGGCTGCAAACTCAAAGTACTTAGTACGTTCACTGTATTCTATTTTTTGCTTTGTACATTTTGGAATCGGTTCTTCTTCACACCTCGTTCCGAAAGGAGGTAGTGGCGAGAAATTGAATTGCAAGAGGGATTTACTAAGACCAATCATCCATCAACATAAGTGTTATGTGGATGATAACCTATTTAAAATTGAAGTTTTTACTTAGGGTCACAACGTGGTTATGTCGGATTCTATCTGACTAAAACTTTACGGTACACGATTAGGCACTTTGGCAATAATCACGCCGGGGTCCAGTTCTGTTAATAGTTTGTCATTGGATTTAAACTATTTCGTAACATATCAGTAAATGTATTTTTGGAACATAGTCCGCGCGTGTTACCGAATTTACTGACTTGTCTGGTTATTTTATATAGAATGTCGATGGACTATTAGTAGCAGACTATCGAATGACCCCGCCGTAGTGTTGGTATAGGGCGTTGGGCTCGCTCCACCTCATAGCTAAGGTGAGGCCTGTGCCCAGCAGTAGGATGTATAAGTCAAAAGTGGCAAAGGACCGGGACTTACATCAATAATCGCATGCATTTAATCATAAACTCACAGTGTTTATTAGTTAATCCTACTAATATTATAAATGTTGTTTATTAGTTAATCCTACTAATAGTATGTTGCAAGCATTGAGACTAAAATAAAGAGTCTTGATAGTGACAAGGGAGCTGGTCCCGACGGACTGCCTACTCACTTTGTCAAAAACTGCTGCAAGCAACTAAGCGTACCTTTACAAATAATATTCAACAGGTCGCTCTTAAATGGCAAGTTTCCCACTTGTTGGAAGACAGCTTATGTCATTCCGATTCATAAATCTGGTGAAAAGAATCAGTGTAATAATTATAGGCCGATTAGTATACTATCATGTTTCGCAAAACTTTTTGAGTCGGTTTCATATCCGGTTTTGTACTCCTACTTTAAGCCTTTTTTGTCCCCTTGTCAACACGGTTTCATACCACTGCGATCAACTGTGAGTAATTTGTTGGAGTACAAACATTTTCTCTGCTCTGCATTTGCTCAGAGGTGCCAGGTAGATTCAGTATACACGGATCTCGCAAAAGCCTTTGACAAGGTGAACCATTCTTTGCTTTGCCGAAAGCTCGAAGGGTACGGCATTCATGGGAACCTGCTTCGTTGGTTCACCTCTTATTTAAGTAATAGGAGTCAGCTGGTCAGCATACAGGGTTATCTGTCTTCTCCGGTTGAGATAACTTCCGGCGTACCTCAAGGTTCCCACCTGGGACCTCTGCTGTTTTTGTTATTTATTAACGATTTGATCCTGAAACTTAGAGTTCCCTGTCTGCTATACGCAGATGACCTTAAAATCTACATGAAGATCAAGGACCGCAGAGATTGCGTGGAGTTACAGCAGAACCTGTCTCTGGTGGCAGAGTGGTGCTCTGACAACTTTATGTTCTTAAATGTGGGCAAGTGCTCAGTTATTTCTTTTGGCTCCTCGAAGCAAAAAATACTTTTTGACTACTCCTTAGGTGGTTCTGTGTTGCAGCGTGAGTCAGTAGTCAGGGATCTGGGGGTTTATTTCGACGAAGGTCTTACTTTCCGGTGTCACTACGAGCACATTGTTTCTAGGTGTACTCAACTTCTTGGCTTTATTACACGCAGTACTAAATATTTTAAAAATCAGTTAACATTTGTTTATCTGTACAATTCTTTGGTGAGAAGCATCTTAGAATATGGTTCTGTAATCTGGTCACCGTACTACGATGTCCATTCTAATAAAATTGAGGGAGTTCAAAGGAAGTTCTTGAGTATTCTCTCTTTCAGGCATGGCTTGGGTCGTAGATATAAATCATACGATGCTCGGCTTCAATACTTCAAAATTCCGTCTCTTGCCTCTCGGCGCAAATGCAACGAGTTAGTTTGCCTTTACAAAATTATACATGCCCAGCTCGATTCACCCTCCCTCCTTTCTCTGTTGAATTTCAGCATTCGATTTCGGTCTCGGGACAAGTCACCTAAATTATTCTGCCTTCAAACTTACAAAAATAACACATCTTTCTACAACCCAATTTCTAGAATGTGTCGTTTATACAACGAAACCGCGGCTGAGCACTCTTCTCTGGATATTCTGGCGTTTGGACTGTTGAAGTTTAAAAAAGAAATTGCTAAAATTATGTCAGAACAGGATTAAGAACGTGTTTTCATTTTTATAATTTTATTTTGTAAAAATCTAAAAAAATCTAAAATTAAAACTGTTACAACTAATACTACTAAAAACTTTAACCTACATTTCGGTAAATATAAAATTGTCTTCCTCTTAAGTTACTAAATTACTAACCCTCTTCATTTCAATTAACTAAGAGCATGCTGTGCCCACAAGCTAAGAGTTATGGTCTAGCTCTCAAAATGTTGTTTTTTTTTATGTTGTGCCTTAATGACTGTAACTTGTTTTGTGAGCCTTTAATAAATAAATAAAATAAATAAATAAATGCAAAAGTTTTTATGTGGGTATGTGCCGTGTGCTCTTTTACTTAGAAAGTACTGAATAGGGTTTAATGAAACTTTACAATAATGTTGCTTTTACATCTAAATAAAACATAGGCTACAATATATTCAGAAATACGTCTTTTTTAACTTTTGTCCAAGTAGACGAAGTCGCGGGCGGCCGCTAGTATTTACAATAATATTCAAGCAATTTAAACCAAACACAGTACAATATGATAGTTTTTTATCTGCTTGCTACAAAGAAGACTTTACACACTAAGACTAAAATAACATACTTGGAATAAATCTCCAGTGTAGAACAACAACATTTTACCTCGGGTACTAAAAGTTTGTTTATTTTTTGGTAGTTGGAAGTAAACGTTTTCTAAGACCCTCAATTTGATGTTGCTTGAAAAATCGGTGCTATAAACCTAAAGTGTGCTCAAAGATAATGCTCATTTTTATCCCTTCCACAGAAAAGATAAGGCGGACAAAAAATAGACTGTAATAAATATGGTGGCTGATAGCTAGACTCGTTCGTATGCAAAGATCCATAAACAAATGTTAAGGTAATCTATCTGTGGTAAAGGTTGGAATAAAAAATATTTCGAGTTACAACAGTCTATTAAATTAATGGTAAATGATGTTTTCTAGGAAATTATACGATAAGAACACAATCATAGTTATCACATTTCATGACAATAGGTATAGTATTTTATAAACTTCAAATTCCAAAACTGCCAAATCTTCGAAGTCCAGAATGCTGAAATTATTTCAAAAGCATCAAATAAAATATTATCAATGGTATCGGATAGGGGCTAGCTCACACGGCAACATGTGAACCGCTTTTCTTTCAATTCCCTTTTAAAACAAGGCTATTTTCTGTCCATGTTAAAACATTTCTGTTATTTTTGGTTTTAATGTCGTATTTTCATTGTGTGAATTTAATGATTCGAAAGTGCTGTGAAAATAGTAGACTTGCTAAAATTAATATTGATTTGTCTGTAGGTAACTGTGAACTGGGTTCAAGTCACGTGCCAGAGTCCGGGATGTGACGAGAGTCTTCCCATAGGAATCTTTTATTGCGGGAAACCCTCGTCAGGAACAGGGGGGCTAAAATGGCGACATTAGACGTTTCATATCTGAAACATAATATGAAACACTTTTTGAAATCCTAAAATGGCAACTTATTAGGTGAATCATATTATGAACATAATATGTTTCATATTTGTTTTTCATACAATTTGACAGTTTTGTATGGGAATTCGTAAAATGGTGCACTTTTAAACGTCAAATTGGAGGAATGTTAGATGTTTAGGGTCAGTTCGCCTGTTCGCATCCACCACCCCGTTCGCGTCCACCACCCCGTTCGCGTCCATTTTACGGAAAATCCTCGAAATTAAGTAAACTAATACAACAATTAAAAATACGTCACTAATGCTAATACTTCAAAGTTAAGTTCAAAGACACATGCACATAAGGACAAATAGTGTGCAGCGGCGCATTCGGATGTTTTTTATTGATTTATGTGAATTTTAAGATACATTTTTAACGAATAAAATGAGGTAGACGCGAATTCAATTCGGCCGGTCTGTTAATGGTCTCGGTAGCATAATTGGTAGTGCAGTCGCCCGGCTTGCGAAAGATGCGGGTTCAAGTCCTGCCTGATGCCAACATGACCAAATGTCTTTTTCTGGTTTTCTTTAGAAAGATACATGGAAAATGCTAAAAAAAAAAACAATAATACAATATGGTAATAGCTTTTTCATCTTAATCCGGAGTTCAATATTTGAAATAATATTTCTTCCGAGTGTTAGAGGTGGATGCCTATAACATTGATGAAATCACCCTGGCTCATAGGGCAAAATATACCAGAAAGATTCGGCCGGTCTGTTAATGGTCTCGGTAGCATAATTGGTAGTGCAGTCGCCCGGCTTGCGAAAGATGCGGGTTCAAGTCCTGCCTGATGCCAACATGGCCAAATGTCTTTTTCTGGTTTTCTTTAGAAAGATACTGAATGGAAAATGCTAAAAAAAACACAAGAATAAAATATAGACCTGATTACTGTTTATTCATTCATAGACAGACCACTGGAGAACAGACACAGGTGGTCTTATATGCTACACAGACGGATTCAGGAAATAATCAATCAAACTCTTGGTTGCTGGCGTGCACAGACGCACTATGTGATGATGGCTCGGCGATAAAGAGATCAGTACGCTTGGGCAGGCTGGCCAGCGTTCTTGAAACCAAAATTTATGCATTATAGTTTGCGCTTACACAGCAGGCAAGCGTCACAACGATGTCACAAAAGTGACGGTCTACAGCGACAGCAAGGTAAGAGTAGCACTGCAAGCATTCAACAACCAGCGACAACATCAGCGATTGTTAAGGAATGCAAATCAGCGCTAGGGAGACTAGCTGGCAAAGCGGAAGTTGGATGTGCAAGGGTCCCCTGCCAAGAGTTAATGCTGGCAGTAAAGCAGCTGATAAATTATTCCCGCGAAATGGTCTACAGTGGACGCTAATTGTCATTTTTGGAAAAACACCTAATTCTGTAATTTATCTATTAAAAAAATGCAATGTTTCGAAAAAAACTTTAAGTTGATCCTAAAATAAACTAGAATATAATGGATACATTATATATATTTTATATATAAATCAGTGCTGGAGCATTTTTTGATTCACTGTCAAATTTAGCAACTGCACTAAATGGACGCGAACAGACGAAATTACCCTACTAGGTGACAGCGCTGAGCTGTCAAATTCACATAGCAGTAAACATTATTTAATCGTTTTTAGGATAAATTTAATTATTCCTAGTAAAATGTGTTCCTGTGAATTATTATAATGACACCAAGAATACATAATAGTGACAATAAATTGAACCAATTTCCAAGACCGTGGTGGAAACGACACTGAAGGTTTATAACATTTTGAATGAAATTCCTGAGAACTTAGTTCATCACATTTACGTTAACTAGCTGTCTTCTGGTGAATATTCCAATATTATCGAGTAAATAAAAAACGTTTTTGTTATTATAATGTGTATTATTTAAAAAATGTGCGGCATTAAAACCTAAAAATCTGCTCCCAAATAAAGTCGTCTTGTACGCCATTGCCGAGGCAAAAGTTTGGCAAATCACTCGGGCTTTGTTGTTACAGAGTCATGTCTCCTTGCAAATATCTTCAATCTCAAGAACATGCCTAGCTAGCACCAATTTCTTGTCTTCATTCATCGTTTCCGGTCGGAAAATGATTTTTATCACAAGTTTTCACGAACATTATTTACAATCTCGATTGACAGCTGTGACATTATTGTTCTTAGGCCACCTGTCACGGTCCTCATTGCCAGACATAAAAATTGTAAATTAAAAACATTTTACAATTATTAGTGATAAGAAATCACACAAATTCAATAATAAGCTACTTTTTAAGCCTTAAATTATTAGTTGTAATGATGAAAATATTTGTTTAATGAAAACCGTTAAGTTTACAATTATTAGGCGCGACACTATTTTTTTTGGTCATCAAACTATGTCTAAGAGTCCAAGCCATGAAATAAATTTAAAAAAGAAAAATATGTCTAAGATATGAAATGTCAAGTAGGTGAAACACTTTTCATGTCGCCGTTTTACCGTTTTTAGCAATTCACCAGATGAAACGTCACTTAGATGATTCATATATGAAACACCTAAAATGTTGCCGTTTTAGACCCCCAGGGCCTAATGGATGCCATGAAAATTAATAATATAAGTAATATGAATTGGGCAACGACGTAATATTGAGGCAATTTTGAAAAATTATGTCAGTTTAACCTAACAAGTTTCTTTGTGTTTTTTTAATTATAGGATGACAACTAACGTTGATGTTTCGCAATGTGTGCGCTTTAACCTGTCTATAAAATTATTTAATCTGAAATTTTAAAACAGAAAGCTATTGAAGTGGATGACTTGATCTTGGTCGTAAGACTTTAGTGAAAATATACTTCTGTGGTGAAACGTGAAATAGTCTTTAGATTTTTTGCATTTTAAACTTTAATTTAAGGTTTTCATTTTTCTTACAGTAAATGTTTTTGCAAGTAGGTACCATTTTTTTACGTTACCAAAAGGTGGCAATAAAAACCTCACCCTCGTATTTTAAACTAGCTCCCAAATCTATTCTGATAGTATGCGTTCGCTTATTTGGGAATGGAGATCAGGGTCCCAAGTCTGCTAATTTTAAGACGCCGCAATCGAGTCGGCATGGAATCGTAATCGTCTAATTTGACACATTTGGTATTCCGCTCCTTAAAAAAGACCAATGATTCTCCATCGAAACTGGTTATTGCACTTTTTGGTAGTCTGCTCACTAATAGCGGTACATTGGTAAGCCGATTGTAAGAATTACGGCAGTCCGCTCCTTATTTGACGTTTGTTTGACGTTTAGCTCAATCGTATCTCTTTGACAATTGTGTTATTGAACAACAACACCTCTTGCAGTCATTGTGCTTAGATATTTTAACTTAAAAGCTGCTTTTAAATTGAAGTGAGTGCTTTTCGAGGTGAATTAAAAGATTGGCCACTACTTCCTACGAATCGTTGGCATGTTTTGACCATTGATAACGCGAGTGACCGCCGACACCGACTTCTTTAGGCTTTTAGCTCAGCACCATGAATCTCGGGCTCTAAATTCCAACACGGCAATGCTTACATGCATTTAGGGGGATGCCCAAGTCCGATTTATGAAACCATGCATACTCGGAAAAGAGAAAGTAATCTACAAAACAACAGCGGCGAAAGGATGCAATTTTAAGGTTAGTCCATTTTTTTGGCACTGTACTACCAGTATACAACACGGCCCAAAAGGATCCAAAGCCGGAATGCAATCAAGCAAAAAAAATAGGGAGCCATCTCTTATACAAGTAGGTATTTTGGAGTTTTTGTTGTATTTATTTTCAAAAATAGTTAGGTGAAACTTGATGTTACAGATTCTATCGATTCGGGTGTTCTGAGTTGCATCGATGAACTCACATAGCCATCCTGAGACCCATTGTACATGAGGAACGGGACCGTTATTATAACCGAAAGTGATATTCATGCACACAAATGTTTGTACAGTCAGCATCAAAATGATTTGAGGACTCTATATGAACACAGCATTTTGATGCAGAATGAACTGTGCGGGGATCGAACCCGCGACCTCTAGTGTAGGAGCCCTCTTTTGAGCCAGAACACAAAATTGGTTGTACCAAAAAATACGTAACTACATTAACTTTGAATTCAAGGCTGAAGTATAATGAGCATTTTTTCTATAGGTAATTGTTTTATAATATTTCCAGGTGACAGTGAATATACTTTGCAGAGATCATGATGACCCCCTTACCTAACACAGGGGAAAGAAGGACATATCAAAACATTAACGGCTTAATGTCCCACTGCTGGGCACAGGCGGAACAGACGGCACTGATGGAATTTGTTAGAATGCTGCATTGAGGCTATGGAGTGATTATCAGTGTAATAATATAATAAATAAAACAATTCTTTAACCAATTTTTGAATCTTTTATTTTTCATACATGTTTAAAATTATCAGTGTTTCTCTGATAAAATAGGCAATATACTTAATCCTTGAATCACTTTGAGTTAAAATACTGCATCAACATCCATTGTGTACTTGGATTCAAGCATAGGTACATTTGAACAAACAGACAGCGGGAAGCAACTTTGTCTTCTAGGTATGAAATCTCTTTCTGGAACCTGAAAAAGAAGAAGGTATTTGTAAAAACGACTAAGTGAAAATAATTAATTTCAGTTAATGTCTTTGCCTTCAAAATATATAAATAAAGGTACCGTGTGTGCTTACAATGTTTATATAGAAAGGCTGCAGATCACATAAGGCCCTTGTGGCCGTGACTAGCCTATTTGTGGATTGCGCATGCTCCCGCGGACCATGTGCGCTTAGGTGGTCCCTGGCCTCCAACCTTTTCGTGGCACTGCGCATTGAGGTAGTTAATCTTCACCTGAAATTAAGATATAAAAGATCAGGAAATAAAAGCGACGTACACTACCAAAAACTAACACAAAAATGAAATATGGTGTGCGAATACTTACCGATACGAAGGGAAGAAAGTATATTATTTACTGTCCAATACAGTTAGTTCTTATCTCGAAGTTCAAGTCTCGTTTAACAAATAAACAAAGCCAAAAATAAATTGATTTTATTGCATTTGCAATGGTGTTTTCGAACAAATTGACAACTTGACATTTGACAATGAGACATGACAGGCTATAGACAGGAGACACTTTTAATTTGGCAGACTTTGGCATGGAGAACTAATACTTTAGCCACCGTATTATAAAATAAAGTGTTTTAAAAAACGTGTAGTCATGTTAAATAATCAAACCAAATAAGTCCACGCAAAAGAAATGTAATCTAATCTGAGAAACTGAAGAAAATGATCATTCAAATTAAAGAAATCATTCGTTCATTCATTCAGCGGCATGGTAGATTTTAGTTGGCAATACCGTTTGTTATTAAGACTGAGCGTCCATTCCGATTAGAAATGCATTCATATTGAGACGATTGTTGATTTTAGCAGACTACCGAATTTGTGTCAATCGTATTGTTATCCTTATTGAGCCTCGGTTGAATGGACGTTTCGTTTAAATTAGCAGACTTGGGGCCCAGGTGTATGCAATATCTACAATTCCAATTGCGAGAAGCCTTCGGAAATAGGACTGAGTTTGAATTGCACGTTTGAACCAAACTAGAGTGTATGTAAAGAGGCGCACACATCAACTTTTACATAGGGGCACCTTATGGGGCTGATATAAGACCCGTTTTGTAATGGTTTTGTAAAGGTTGATGTATGCGCCTCTGTACTTTGTATAATACAAACTTCTCGTACGTTAATAGTAGCAATTTTGCTGCCACAATGTCTGGTCATCACATTTTGTAACTTTCCTTTTCAGTTTAGTTCATGAAATGAGACGGAGTAAGTGAAGAACTCTTAGACGACAATTAGATAATATTTTTATTTTAAATTATTTCTTAGTTCTGAGATTTAATTCATAATCGTGCCTCTAAAACCCGGACCCTTTGCTTTTAATTACTGTGCTAACATTATACAAAACTTATTACTTTTTTACACTACTCAAAAAAAAATCTGGTTCAACAAGATCTCACTATTCTTTTCATTATTTGTTTACCTGATGCAGAAAACTTAACATCCATTGTTCCACAACTTGACACCTTCACTGAACATTATTCTACATCTGTATCTAATTAACAAAGGCATATATTTTCTAGCAAAATAATAAAACTCACCAAATATTCTAGAATATAGTAGAGTTTTCATTAACAGTCGTTTATGTCCCCTCAAACGAATGAGAAGACATAAAACCTCTCGCTACACTTCCTAACAAAAGATTAAGTTTCAAACATTTTATTACGGAACAAATTAAATTAAATTTTATTTTCTTTGGGTTTTCTTACGTTTTGTCTTTAAGAGAGTACTTTCAAGGAATTCGGAAATTACGGCAGTACTTGTTATTTTAGTACTTAAAATATTTTATGACATCATATTTTAAGATCTTTTAATAAATGTTATTGTTCATATAGAGTTTAAGACGCATGGTCGACGTTAAAACCAAAGGCCATGAGTTTGAATCACAAGCCAGCCGAAATTCAAAAATTAGGCTTTATCCTTCAAATCTTAAGTTGCGACTATCGCTCAGGGGATGAAAAACACAAGCAACCCTAATTAACGATAGAAGGCTCATTCCACACCGCGTCCGGCTGGTTTGATTTCGCTTGGAGTATTGTGGACTTCGGAATGTTCGGTTCACCGCCCAATGTCACAACCGTTGACCGAATGTAACATGATATTATTTTGAAACATTTTCAACAAGATTTCACTTTCATTGTTCCTTTTGATTTCACAACGACCTTATTACGTATTTTTGTGCCTCATTCGAAAGCAATATCAGCGACACATAACACACTCCGTGGCAATTTCCTCCCGCACCTCTCCTACGCCATTCACTCTTCCCTCATTGACGCCGCCTTCCGCCGAGTTCCGCCCTCGACATCGCTTGTTCATCGAGTTCGTATTCATAGTGGATTCCGATGTGCTAGTCTCTGAACTAACATAAAAGCCTGACTTTTTCTACTTTTAGACGCTTAAAACTTGCTTTATGCACCATACATTATGTTTTTTGAAACTTATTTGATTACTCGCACAAACAGCCTTACATACCACACTACCTACTCATTTACTAAGTAGTTTCACTAACCTAAACTTAAATTAAAGGGTTTTTCTACATTGAATGTGAGACTAACATTCAAAAGGAATAAAGAGGCTAGTCGCCAACAATAGATAGATACTATCTTGAGATTTAGAGTTTTGTTGGACCTTCGAGAGATTTTAGTAATAATGTAACGCAATTAGCAATAAAGTCCAAAGCACTGTCCCGACAAATTTCACCAACTCAAACCGGCGGCATGTAAAAAAAATCATGGCAACGTGCGCCGACATTACTGCCGGCAAAGTTTTCCGTTTTATTTGTAATGATGATAATGTCAGCACGCTAACAAGCCCACTGACAAAAAGTTGCAGGCATAGGCCGCTGAATTCTGATCTGTTGGTATTGCCCTTTACATCCACAAACTGTCACAAAATATCTCGGGAAGTACTTTTGAGCTCATACCTCATTAGCAAAGCTTACCTCGAAACTTCCTCATAATTTCCCAGGACACCTTCATCAGGTCGTCGATCTACATTGCCAGTGGGTATCCCACCCACGTATACGCAGATACTTAAACAGATTAATAATTCCCAGCAACATATTTAAAAATAAAATCCCATTTTCCAAACTAAACTGTTAACGTTAACACCATTAACGCATAAATCACATTCGCAGCCTCTACAAGAGACATCTCAGTTTTATATTCCAAAAAGGACAATAGGCCGCCGAGTGCCATTCAAACTATAACAACTCTAAACTGCGTATTAACGCGAGATAATAGCTCTTATAGCTTTGTGATAAAAGTGATATTGAAAGCGTACAAAAATTTGTAGGTCTATAAATTAGAGCATGCGTCACTGTCATGGCGGCCAACGTACGATGACCAGTAATAACCTGCGAAATGAACGTTACGGCCGAGGCTGATGGAATATGGAGTTCGTAATTCAAGCGGATGATGACGTCACTGGATAAAAGCTTATCTGTTAAATGTTTTACGGAGAACGTGAAAGACTTACTTCCATGACGCTTTTGTAGTGTTAGTAATATTTTTTGCTTTTATGGTAGAGTGAGAATATTTTTTCAGCCTACGATTTGACGCTTTATGTAATAATTCGCTCCGCTGCCAGTGTTTACTCCTAACAGGGCACTCTTCCTACCGACCCCATAACGAAGAAAAGCCACGAAGGTGCCTCGAAAACGCAGGCATTTCCGCCGTAGGTATCTGTGGATGATGTGCAACACAGGCATGTGTTGTGACTAAAACAAATAAACATCGCCCAAAACGTATCACTGCTGAGCACAGGCTTCACCTTAACTATGAAGTGGTGCGTACGAGTCGAATTCCAACAGGATGGACACAGTGCAGATTGTTTGAAGGGTATGGATCACCAACCCACTGTTTTCGTCAACCGCCTCAGACCTGGTTTATTTTAGCGACGTCACCAAGGCAACAAGGTACCAACGTATGCCAGATTGGTCCAAGCAGCTGCATACAGTCAACCTGTATGGCTGTCAATGAGAATGCTGCAAAAATGGTCTCCTCAAAATAAGATAATACCATCGACACACTAAAGAAGATCAAATTAGGTACCTACTAAACCTGGTTCACAACTAACGAAGGTACCAAAAATATGTATCATTCAATTTCGATAGGGGTGATCATGGTGACCCATCGCACTCACAACGTGGCGTATGTAGCTTAACTGAGGCAGCCGTCGCTGATCTCTAATCGCCACTTAGCCTCGATCAATGATTAGTGAATTTATAGCTATAATCAGTTCGACAGTGGAAGCCTTGGGGCTGGTTATGGTAAAATGATTAATTACATAGGTACACACAACAATTATTGCACTTGAAATCAAACAAATCCAGTAATATTACGGATAGACCGAAATCTAACCAAAACCCACAATCAGTACTGCCAAGGTTTTCAATACAGGAAGAAACGTCGCGTAAAAAATGATCGACCATTACAATAACATTACATTACACTTGTAATTCCTATGTGCATACGAATGAGAATGGTGGATATAACCGACGGTTGGTTAGCTAGCAGGCAAATGTGCACTTTTCAAGTTGTCTTTCACTGCGCTACACAAGCGCAGTTCAAGCTCAGAAAGGGCATATACGCCGGGTCTGGCTATGTACAAATTAAAATTAAATTAAATCCATACAAAATCCTTTGTGCTCACTGTTATCAACACTACCGAAACTAAAAGGATCAGAAAGATGAAATTTTATATATCAATGGTTCATATTTAACATAAGCACAGTGTATTAATGCCTATTTTTGAGTAAAGAGAAACACTATTACATTTTCCAAAAATATGAACGCCAGAAATTTTACCGCAATTATTATAATAGCCAATGTTATTACTTCATCCACTCCGATCGCGGTGGTTTAATAAGGTCAGCATAAATTATGCAAGTTTAATCATAAAATGATGAACATAACGCACACATTCCCGTACCGAACTGATAGTTGAATGAGAATACAGATTTAGTTTGTCTATTACAATTCAGCAATGATATTATGATAACAAAAGGTAGATAGGTTATGTCAGTACTGATGCAAAGTCAAAAATTGTCCACTGCGTCCGTAACTCCGTGCTTATAACGTGTGAACAAGATAACACATAAACTTCCAACAATTGCTCCAACAATCCGCACTGAGCCCGCGTGTTGGAGCATGGCTTGTTCCACCTCATAGTTGAGGTGAGGCCTGTGCCCAGCAGTGGGACGTTAATAGGCCGTTTATGTTAAACAAGATTAGAATGATTATTTACGAGACAGATACATGTTGCGCAATGTCGTCTCTAACTGTCAACACTGTCAATGCTTTGCTCAGATGTACTGAAGTTCTGATTCCGGGTGCCACTTTTTAAGCACAAGTAACCTATCTGTTTCTTTTTTATCTAGATACCATTGCCAGTCAGGGTTTTGTTTCTCGTGTATCCGATCTAATACACTAGCTTTCCTAACAAACGTCGTTCTGTTGAAAGCAATTCAACTTGATATTTAAAAATAACAACAATATTTGACAACATACAAATAGATATGTCGATCCCGTCACTTTTGAGAAGTGTCGATCCCAGCGTCATATTAAGAAAAAGAAATTACCTACTTTTGTAAATGTCCATATTTACAAAAGTAGGTAATTTCTTTTTCTTAACACTACACACACAATAATACAAAAGATAATGATAATGTAATATTTACAAAAGTAGGTAATTTCTTTTTACAATATTTATTCTGCTGTTCAAGGCGTAGACTACTTTAACAAACCAAAAACTATGAAAATAGGTCCTAAAGTTCCATTTTGTTTAGTACTATAGATTTTAAAGAAGGTTTTCATGTTACGCAGATTAAAAATGTAATTTACTTTAAACTTATAGAGCGTTCGAATGTCCTTAGAATAACGTTTACGTGTTGAACAATAATTAATAAGTTAGTCCTTTTATTAAACTACGGAATGCTAACTGGGGTCCAGTTTTAACTGTACTCAAATTATACTAACAAACAAGAATGCCAGAAACACGGTAACTTTTGCATAATACACTATGCGACTAAAATTTCAAAGCACTCATACGATTTGTATGCATTGTGCTAATAAGCATGCACTTCCTATGCTCTGCGACAAAACCTAATGTGGAGTAGTTTTAACGCTGTTCTGGTTTCCTTTGTATTTAGGAACTTTAATAACGTATGTAGGTAGAAACCATTTTTTGGTCTATTTAACACAAAATAACTCTTAACTAGTCTCTTCTTCCTTGTTCTCACTAGCTCCTCTATACAGCACAAAGTATTTCATCCAATGTTGTTTCTACTTTATTTTGCTTGAGGTTTGATCGCGAAAAGCTTAACTCTGCTTACTTTTTAAGTATTTATTTGAATTACATGATGCAAAAGACAATATTAACTCTACCTTAGGGCGCCCGCCCCTGGTGACATTTTGTAGCGCGTTTCCTAAACGCGACAGCATCACGACTGAATCTGTGTGCCTCGTGGCTGTATCGCAACTCTATCGATGCAGACTCGCGACAGTATTGCTATTGCATCGCTACAGAAAGTCGCCGTGAGCCAGCGCCCTTATGTTCAAGGTAACATTAAACGTCCTCATATACGTGTTTCATGATTTACACAAAAAACACCTAGACCAATATAAACAGGCATGTTATGCACACAAATATTTGTACTGTGCGGGAATGGAACCTGTGACCTCAGTGAAGCAGCGAACTTCTCGACTATTGTACCAAAAAGGGTCGATAAATATCAATACTGTATTAGACAATCGGCTTCCAAATAATGTAATAGTCAAAATGTTTAAATATGGTACCTAAATATCTCTTCTAATTATTTTTGATTAGTAGCTACGTAGGCATCATTTTTTCCTTTTGATACCTGCTGATTATAATAGTTTTTATGTGCAGTAAAATAAACGTAGTAAAAATAATTATTATTCCAGTGAGAGTCATGACAAATGCAAACATAATTTAACAATAGGTACATTAGGAATACAATCAGAGTTCGGGTCGTCAATACTCGTAAATAATATTTAGCCAGCTAATACGATTACCAAGAAATTCAAAGCCTAGTAATTCATATAAATTTCTGAAAAGAAGTGTCACGTAGGCTCGAATTCGCGGACCTTTGTCTAGAAAGCTCCAAATTTTAGATCAAAAGAAATTGCCAGATTGTACAAGATAAAGTTTGTTGATTACTTTACCGAATATCGTAGTTCACCAGGGTAGTGTTAAAATGGTAACACAATATCACCCTTTCTTCTAGACCGTATGGTCTAGCAAACTTCCTTTTGATCGTCCCGCTGCTGCTGGGCGCAAACCTGACCTCAACTGTGGGGTGACGCGAGCAAGACACGCTGGCTCTGTGGGGCTTGTTGCAGAGGTGTAGGATTACTGATATACCTTACCGTGAGATGTTAGCTTAGTGACATATTTCTATCGAAGTCAGTCGGGGCCAACTGCCATACAAGTTATATTCAATGTTTTAAGTACTGGTTATGATTAAGATTACAAACTGCTGAAAACGAGACACGTAACTTGTTTGTTTTTTCACTTACTTACACACTAATTCTGCACAGTCAGGCGCATTCACGGACCACACACGACAGGCAGCAGATTTTTCGTAACAACAAGCTACAAATTTGCATGAGCTACGCCGTTGAATCCAATTCTAATGCAAATTCTGCTCAAATAGCGTACACGGCGTCTTTATTCATGAATAACTGCGAATTAAACCTTCCGAAGTTTACACTGAGCTGTTCCCGCTTTCTACTTGGTCCCTTTGAATCGGGTTAGAGGGGACTTCAGACGGAACAGTATGATGGTGTTAAGGGTAATTTGAACCCTTTGAGAATAAGAGTGCCTACGAATAGACAATTTGTATTGTATTGATGTTGAAGTTATGCATTTCTATTAAATAAGAACCAGTGTTCAGGAAGTGAATTTGTCTTTCCATGGGTACGTTTGTTACTGCTTGATTTGAAATTGAAAATTTTCCAATTCGCTAATTTTTCATCTTCGTAGGTTGTGTTTTTTAAACCGTATTTGTATGTAAATTAACTTTTAAATCCTAGTTCTAACTCCGTAAGGTTGTGAAAATATTTCAATGTCGTTATGTATTCAATTAAGTACGACTAACTCTTGCCAAACTACCTCTTTACAAGTTTAAATCTTCAATTAATCCACAACTGATGAAGCAAAGGTACTAAAATGTTGAAGTTTTTGTCACCATAGAATAATCTGCTCCTATGCAGATTATTTCAGGACTGTACTCTGTAGTTTCAATAATTATTGTTAACGTGGAACCATGTGGAAAAGAGTAAGCATCAAGATTTATGCCGGGGTCTTCTCGACAGAAGCAACGTATAAACCAGCAGTAGAGTTAGACTTATTTAGTTTTACTTCTGCCTTAAGTAGCATATAACACTTCTTTTTTTATATAGGCTTAAAATCTATTTAACCGAAGAAACGTTTTAGACTCAACATTTAACCCCACATAAATAAATACATAGTAATCGACAAATGTTATTTCTCAATCTCTTCAATGTGTCTCTGGGTCGATCCTTACCAATCGTGAAACGTCCCAAACTTTTTCATTCCTACCCACATTTTTGCCGGTTTATTTTTCAAATAATAAATCACAATGAACGAACCGATAGGCACAACACAATAGGCCCAGTCCCAGATCAGGGTTCGACCGCGCGTCGCTAAGATCCCGGCGGAGCGATGTCTCAACAAGTCCTATAGGAGAGATAACGCAAACGTAAACTGAACCCGAACTGTACGATTGTCATTGCCAAAAACCGATATTTGAATGAATTAAGATAAGATAAGATGTACTTTATCACACATAGAAAACAATTAAATCAGAAGCTTATTACGCCATTTTTAACCATTCACAATGCTAGAGACATGGCACAAATGTCAAAAAGTGCACTCTCCCTACGAAGCCCTTAACAAATCGTCCAAAGTCCCCTCTCCGGATCTGCTAGCGTGCTATGAAGTCCGGTGCTTTGGGTGTCAAGTTCGCATTCCACATTAACATAAAGCCGCCAATCAACAATAGAACGACGGTGCAAAGAGGAGGAGGCAACATTGCCAAATGCCGGCTGAACTGTGAGCGAGGATAGCCCAGTGGCCATTCAGAAAGTTAGAGACTTGAAGACTTGAACTACTCCGCGTATTGCGATGGCTGACGCATTGGGCAAAGTGCAAATTACTTATACTTCATTTTTTACATATTTTTAGCCTATTGATCCTTTTTTTCGTTTTATTTTGTGATTCTGTTTTTTTGACAATATTTATAACGGTGTATTGTGATGATACTCAGTTATAAAATGTGTTCTATTATATTCACTCGCAAAAGATAATGCCGGACGTTAGTAGATGCAGGCCGGCCAACCGGCTACTCTAGAAATCTATCGATCTCGGCCAGTAATAGCCGTTCTATACTTGGTCTACTTTGCTTGATTTTATTTTTGACACAGGAAAAACAACATGAATAAGAAGGCTTATGTGGCTATCGTGCCCGTTCTGTAAACAACCATGGGACTGGACAACTAGGTGAAAAGTATTCTGAGCTTTGTTGTGTACCTCGAAAGCTGAATTTACGGTGAGACTTAAAAGTTTAGGTTGTGGATATGACATTGCGTATTAATTATGCACATAATGAGTTCTCTGTCAACCCTTTTTTTCAGGTTTGTCCGATGTAGGACACATTACCAGTACACAGTACTGCACCATTTTAGCACATTAAGTACCTAAGTACATGAATACTTGCATACATTGCATTAGCAAATTGCATTTGCAACTGCTATTGTACAGCAACTGTGTTGCCAACTTGCTATAATAATAGTAAACGGGATTTTATTTTCATAGTCAAAAACGAGTGAAAAAAAACATTGGGTAGTAAGAACCACTGGTGCATTTGTGTAACTCTACATTAAACTTTATGAACTAGTGAACTAAGCTTCTCAAAACTACTATTAACATTCACAGGTTCAAGGTTGTATTTATTTTAATGTACAGTCAACAGCACATCAGGTTACCCTATTTCCTAGGTTTTTTTTCTCTCGCTCTTGCCAAATGTCATCTATTTGCAATAGGGCAGAAAGACTGACCGAAATTGGGTAGAGTGATGTGCGGTCCACCGTACAGGCATCCTTACATCACACGCAACTTATCATGAGCACCGTACTGCCTACAATTTCTATTCATTTGTTTAAATTAAGCATCAAGCCTTTATTACTATGTTAATCACAATGTTGAATATTTCTTCGCTCCCACTACAACTTACTCGAACTCTCATCTTCACCCTCTAAAGAACATAAAATTACCTCCCCTACTACCTAATTGTGTTTTGCGTATTATGTGAAACTATTAAGCGCGAAGTTTCTTACGCTATTAATGTGCGGCAACTTTAATTGAGGTAGGACGCGCGTTTGGAGGGGGCGGGGGTTCCTCCTCTGTGTGTGGTAGCACAGTACAAGCCATACAGTAGGTTATCTAAGGCCGCCCGCCGAGTTATTAGCCTAGCGTGCACACAGACACGCGGCACAGCCCGTCCGTACTGCCTCCTCCCTATTTTATGCCAGCGTGTGCGTGATTTCGCGACACGGCGCGCGACGCGCACGCACACATTCAAACCGAGAGTGGTACGTTTGTATGTAGATGTTCTACTGTATGGTTTATACTGTGGTAATAGTGATGAATATGTAACGTCGTAAGTGTTTTGTTGGCAACGAGGTTTCGGCATCAACTCGCTCGCTTCCACGCGATAAACGATTAGGGTAATTTTAATTCGCGGGGGTTTCTATTCTGCGCACACAAATCTATATCAAAGCTCTAAGTTAGGAATCGTAAGTTAGCAATACCTATAATATTCTATTTGAAAATTTATCTGATCAATTTGTTAACTTCTAGCTGTCCCGACAGACGTGGTTCTGTTGTCAAACATTTAGAAAAAGTTGCTTAGAAAAACTAAACTGTGGTTTTTACTATATTCGTATGCTATAGCGTTTTTGCATGTTTACTCACCTTTTAAACCTATCATGAACTTTTACAATTATTTCAAGACCTAAATCAGGCAAATCGGTCCTACCGTTCGAGACTAAATGAACAGCAGTCCATTTTTATATATAGAGAAGAAGATAATAGAAGCGTTAGTGGTTACTGACGCTTCATAGTTGGTCAAAAGCTTAGCTAAGCTTTGGGTTTTATTCGTACTTTGGACAGCCTGAAGAGCACTGGCAATGATTGTTTGGCACAGATGTTTTGTAAAGTTTCCCTATAGTTTGAAGTGTGAACCTGAAGATAAAAAGACGGACTTATCTTCTTTTCGCTGATGCCAAAGTTTAATTCATTCTTCTGTTGGGATGCTTCTTCAGTGAGTTGTATGAAAAAATCTCTTCATACCATAAGACAGGCTCAATTTTGCTTTATTAATATAGGTGATAATAATGAAAAAACAACATCGAAGAAATCAATAATATGGCACTAACAGTATGCTAGACACAATTTAAGGTTTATCCCAATGGAAGACAGAAACATTGACGGTGTCATAATATCTAATGTTAGCATCTAAACTCAAAAAGAATATCTGTTCGTCAAAAGACTGCTGTTACCGTAGCAAAAAATAAAGGCATGCAAAAATGTTATAGCTGCAGTAAATAAAGTAAAACTTAAAAACTAAGTACATTACCTACTAATAAAGTCTCAACTCCATAAACGGCGCTTGGTAAAAAGCCTGTGCAATAATAAACTAATTTCAATCTAACCACCACTAACCGACTAACAACTTCTTTCTTTGTTCGCAGATCCCCCTAACGCTTGCAGCGGTCCATTGAAAAACTTAACAGGAACAAAAACATAACAGGCTTTATAAACTGATTACTTCAGCCTCTAACAAACTCCTTGGAAACTGAGGAGAGCAAAGATTAAACCGTACAGCAGAAAGACGAATATCCTGTAAATTTATTCAAACGCAATTTTATTTGAGTAGTTATAATTAACAATTGCGCATTGACAAGTGTAGTGCAGTGAAATGATGTATGTGCGCGCGCGCGCAGTGTCGAGTGTGGTAAAGGTGCGCGTGCATTGAGAGGTGTCCGTGTGTTGAGTGTAAAGCTGGGTGCTCTTTGCCACGGCGTCGCCGGGGGAGGGCCGCGGCGCGGGCGGGGCAGGCGGGGTGGAGGAGCCCGCGCCCTCGCCCGCGCCCGACGCGGAGGCGCCGCGCCGGCACCGGCATCGTCCTCTGTACCGCAGGCTCTTCCACTACGTGCGCACTGCTTGGACTGGCGTCAAGTTTGCCTTAGGTAACTGTCCGGTGTTTTTAGCTGTCGTGTAGATAGATATCTTGAAACCTACTTAGTCAATAGATAACTATTTTACTGTCATGTCGCGATACATGAGCTGAAGAAGTTCGGCGATGCCGACTGCCAGGCCAGGTACATTTCTCTCGCGATCTTTATCATACTAAATGAAATCACGAGATAAATTTCTTGGCAAAGTCAGTCAACATCGCCCAACGTTGCCTGCCTACGCTCGATATTAAATCAGCGGACATACAAGAGGTGTTAGGCGACTTAGAATTAGAACGTAAGTTGTTGAAAAGACCAGTTTAGGCAAGTCTTCAATGGTGGCAGTAGACTATATACATTTCAAATTTGATCTCGGTACAGCATGTTCAGTCGAGTATCCCGATACCAACTGTGGCACGGTGAGGGCAGGACTCGCCATGTCTCGCACCTCGTTGCTTCTATACATTTTGTATGAAAAATTAAAGGAGCAGCGACGCGTCCTTACCACTCCAACGACTGACGCCTCTTGTGTGAACCAACTATTTCATTGTACTCATATTCATTCTATACTTAACTCATTCAGACAGATATAATTATAACAACTAAAGAACCTTGTCCGATGTAATTAGCCACATTGGTCAAGAAAATAATCACACTAGACACTCTTATTCAATATCACCACCATCGGTCATCTGCAGCAAATTAGATCTGTGATAACATGCACCGTAAGCTTGAAACTTCGCTGCCTAAAGAGGGTAGCTCATATCTTTAAGTGGTTCCGCTCTAACAAGAGCTTATCACTCAAATTAATCAAAGTAGTGTATTAAATTTCATGAATTATGTTACATTGCTATGAGATTGGCTTATATCTCGCTATCAAACTATGCCTTGAACTTTAAAATTTGAAAAAGCTAGAAATAATGGAAGCACCAAACGCGATGTGTCCTGTTGACGACTCCTACTCAACAACCTCTTTAACACAACTCTAGCATAATGAAATGTCTCAAACCCATCGAAATTGTTTTAAAATGCCTTTCCTTAAAACATTAGCAGCTAAGCGCTGCCATTTAATTAACCCCGGGGTTTTTTTCCGAGTGTCTAAACGAGCAAAGAAAGCGCGGAAGTAGAATAACAACAGGCGCGCAAAGAATCCGCCATTCTGTTTTTGCGCTTGACCGTTCTTTGAGGCAATGTTACACTTTTTCCTGCGCCTTCCTGCCAACTTACTACGTAGGGATGTCGAAAGTATCACACTTTTCCGGTTTTTTTATTCTACTAAGTCGGAAGTATGGGACTTCCCATATTGTGTTCCAACTCAAAACGCTTTAGTTAGATTAAAGCTTTCGTAGTCATGGATTTTAAACTACCACCGTTTCTGGACGATTTTAATTTTATTGTTGAACTCCTCTTCAATCTAAACATATTATTTACTTTTTTGAGTGAATTCTAAATAATTCGCAAAACCAGTCAACAACAAGGTTCTGAATAAGCGGCTCTTAGGTTCAATCTCTGAAAAATGTCCTGAATACCCCAAGCCGTACCGTTTTGGTAGTAGATTCACAATCTATATATCTGGGCTCAAAAATACTTCGCAAAATATATGTAAGGCAGCACTTGATTGCTACAAAACGTTATGCTACAGATAACAAAACAAGTTTTGCGTGTATTGGTCCACGCATCATTGATAACGATTCATGATATGACACAATGTATCGTGAATGATACAATTCATATTATTTTGGAATACCTAATACATTGTTTTTTCCAACCTGAACTTATTTTAGGACTTGCCTGGCAAGCATTATGTGTTATAATTCAAGGCAGCAATTAACTTAGATACAGCGCTTCAAAAAATTATCACGTTAGAGAAGAATAAAATAGGTAGTTAAAATCTTAAATAGCTATATTAACAATAGTAACTTTGAATTTAAGTATTATTTTAATTGCACATTTATTGCAAATAATTTGCTATAATCTGTCTAGAGACGCAAATGTTCAACTATTAAGTTGTAGGCTGAAAATATTAAATTTTAAAAACTTTTACCTAGATAGAAGGCTGAACAACTTTACCAATCAAATACGTTCCACACTTACTCAGGTAATCCCTGAGCAAAACTAAATAATTAAACAAGTCATTGACTTTAAAATTTAATGATAATTTTATACTTCAGGGTCTTCGCTTCAACTTCAGGCAAACTGCGTAATTATGTTTTGGTTTCTTGGCAGACTAAGACTTTCTGCCTTAATTCACCAAACAATCTCATCAAACTATTTTTTATTTGTCTACCAGTCAATCAAGTTTTTTTATTTATGAAAACGTTTGAATCTCTGGATTATATAAAAGAATTTGTTTCTAAAATCTACTGTCAAAAAAAAATACTTTGGTAAATACAACACACTATTCAAATGTACGGTCATTGTCATGACAGGCTACCTTTTTTTTTGTCACGGGGATAAAAATCCTTTATGGGAGTGTGGGACTCCGCACCCCACAAGGAGTGAGTCTACCGCACTAAAACAGACCCCGGTATACCCTCATCGCGATACGGGATGACATGGCGCAAAAGATTACCACGTTGCCCTCGCCCCCGGTATAGTGATTTCTCACCTCTTTACTTAATTATTAATTAATTGTCTTTTTATGAAAATTTGTAGAATAATACTGGTAATTAATGCCATCGAGTTTGAGTTCGAAGGGAATGTCTTTCAGCACTGGCAAGATAAAAAACAGAAATGAGTAGCCTGAAGCAATGGCACATCAGAATACCCATTTTCGTTTAAAATGTAGGATACAAATTGTTAAAGGCTCGACAACATTTACCATATTCAAATTAAATATTAAAATCATACTTACTTGAAAAGTTTCTATCGATTAAACTCCGTCGGTCCCAGCTCATCACTACCTATTTATCTCACAACGTAGAAACAAAACCAAACATTTAGCTCGCAATTGCGAACGAATTCCGACTTTACACACCACTGAGCATTGACTAAGTAAACATGGACGGAAGAAAATGTTTGATGTTAGAAATGAGAGTCGTACCAGTAGAAAGTCAACCTTACAATTAATTGAGTAATGTGCACATTTGTTTATACAACCCATTCTAGACTCTAGTTGTTCGGTTGCTAACTCAGCTATGTCAAATATTGTTTATAGTTCATTAAAGCTAGTATTTGTTTACGAGAATATAGACTATTTCTTGTAATGTATGAGTGCATAACTAACGTCGATTCTTTCAAGCAATTTCAAGTATAATGTGGCATTTATATATTTTTTATACCCGACTGAAACCTGGTATTCTACTCTTATCCAGAGTTAAGTATAGGAATACCTAAGAATTTCCTTGTTTTTACCTTTTCTATGATTAATACACAATATTATTACACACGTTGATTCATTTAAAGCTTATGCAAATGACTTTAACATAGTTGAAAAAACGTTGGTAACTACGTTTTTTCTTGTATTTTTTTCAGCAACTTGACCGGTTTTTAACTTATTGGAGTATTTTCTTTAATATATGAATAGTTTCCACACTCAAAGAAATTGCGAAAATCAATTGATGGCGTATCATTTTTCTTAAATGACAATTCCTTGTAAAATAAGTGTATTTTTAGCTCTTTCTACAGCTATTCGGTACAATACAGACTCAGCTGTTAAATAAAGTATAATTTTATTTGTTTATGATTGCGGTCTGTTTAATAGACAGTAAAACGACTAGGGATAAAATAAGGGTCCGTTTTTATGGCATAATCTCACTTATTCCGACTTTCAAAGATATTATATGTTCAAAAAAAGCATCAGCAAGCAAACAATATTATCTTACTCCGCAGTACTAAACTGCTCTGCAGTAGATATATAAAATAAAGTGTTTCGGCTTACAAAGTATGCGCATAAAACGTGGTATCGGCATAAAGGCTAGTATTAAAATGAGTCAATATTCGGGCACCGTCCGCCATTTTCATCATTGTTACATTAGCCCGTCGTAACCGTAAAAAGTCGAGGTGGGGGCGAATATAGTAAATTTTACGGTAAGCCACCATATAATTCTATATGAGGTCGTAATGTCCAATATTACTGTTACGTTTGCGTAATGGCTGATACTGGACTAATAAAGACAGGTCATAAATTGTTATTGCTGTCTCTAAAAAAATTGTCACCGGTTATTAAGCACCCAAGTTCAAGGTTAGTTCCTTTTCTTTTTAATGTATGTTGAGTGCTCTCTTTTTTAAATATTTCACTCAATACCTATATCATGCATGGCTGGTTAATCTCATCAAGATTAGCCGCTGTAGCCGAAGTCGACCAGAAGACTTTATTTTAAGGCGATTTTGCGGGTAGCAAAATCGTAAATTGTATGTTATTTAAAACTATTATATTTTAAGGTTCATTAATGTTAAGTAATCGGATTAAAGGATTGGTGTGGAATTAAATGGATGAGCTTTTATTTAAACACGATGACTTCGAACAACAAAAAACAGATAAGTATTTGAAAACTTCCGTAATAAGGATGAACTTTTTCAAAAATAACATGCGCGTTGTGCGCGTCTGTTAACCGCAAATAACGTGGCACATCTCCAATAAAGCCAAAATGTACAGTTAATTCCCATAATCGCCACTCCATTCACCATGCCTTTGTTTATGAGTTATAATTCCGTCGCCGAATAAGCGCCGGAGCATAAATTAAAAACTTTGCCCGACGAAGTTCTGTAGGCATTCCGCTGAGCCAGGTAAAGTGAAAGTTGGGCAGAGTTCACTAAGGAAAATGACTGTTTCAAATAGACTGTTACTAGTATGGAATCCGTTTGCAGTTTAAACTTTTCGCCTAGCAGCTTAGCAGCTTATAGAATCACCGGAAGTTCCGCTTGTTAGGAAAGTTAATTTATTGAAATAGACGACAGTCATGGTTGATTATTACAGTATTGATGAATTGTCTCATTATGACCAAAAATACAATTAAAACTTTAAAAACTTTGCAACCATTATTAAGAGGCACAAGTATTATTGGTATTTATGACAATTCAAATTTTAAAGTAAAAAGTTATAATATTGAAAAAGAAAAGGACGATTATTTTGCGCATTACGAATTTACAATATTAGAATTATAGCATCATTACTCATGCACATTTTAAAACTGCAGTAGACTTACTTTTTTAAGGTCGTTGGGATTTACGTTGGCTTAAACAAGAGTAGGCTGCAAATTTTCCATTTTGTAAACATTCAGTGTGCTAATAGCTGTGTATTGCCATAAATCAGCCGATCCCATCCCACTGCAGGGCAAAGGCCTGGTACATTAGGTTATGTTGAAATTAATCTACATGCAGACACAGAACAAACACAAATTGATGTCACATAACGTCACAGGTATAGAGATACACAATACACAACGTAACAGGAGTGTCGGCGTGGCCACGGCTTTAATTAGTAAATGTGAACTAGAGTTGTCGAAACGCCACACAAAGGGCAGAGTTACAAATGAAAATTGAATAATCGTTGCCGTAAATAGCATTAAAACCGCGGAAATATTTGCTGGTTTTAACTCTAATTTGCCCTAGTTAGAAACTAACGGGTGATTGAGAAAATTTCGACACCTGTTTGGCAAAGGTTGTTGGACAATTTTAATGATTCATTAGCTAACGGAGAGCTGTCGAAGTACAACTTCCGTAAAGTATTAGAAAACTTGAACAATGTCGGTAATATCATTCTCAAAAAATAGGGTGATGGAAAATGGGGATTCAGTATTTTATTTATAAGATCTACAGTAATCCACATGATTTTTTCAATGGTAAAATATCCCAAGGAGGGAAACAAACAATGCTTAACTCAATGTGAGTAGACCGTGTTCAATAAAACCTCTTCCGATAAAATGATTTCCTGATAAATGAGGAACGCCCAACGAGATCATTCGATTATGTTCACGTCCCACGTCAATATTAACCAGATCATTGAATTATTATATCGCCGTCTGACCTACGATTCTACTTAAATAAAACATTATGAAGATCAATATCAACTGCGTCGGGTAATCAACAAATGCTTGCACACCGCAAACCATTTAAGTGCAAATTCATTCAAAAAACTTGATGAATATTGAAATATGAAATAATTGGCACTTTTTCCTGAGTATTCCAAAAAAAACCTTCTACTTTATTTTTAAACCTAAAAAATGTAGGACCAAGTCTTTCAAGCTACCCTACCCATCAAACATTCTCACAAACACCCTTTCAAATGCCAACGTAAGAAATTGTGAAGACGTAGGGACTCTTAAAGGAATAATTCGACCGTAATGGCCGAAAATGGTCGAAACATCTTACCGTTGGGCCGAAACAGCCGATCGGGGTCGTTAGAGCCGGTTAATTTTCACTTCAGTTGAAGAAAGCGAAAGGATTTTGGGATTGCGAATTGTTCATTTCGACCCGTCCGGGATTCGATAAAAGGTTATTTTCAATGGCAAATGTACTTCGGGACTAAAGTTTGTCGTAAAGGATCCCGGTAGCGTTTGTTTTAAAGTGAAACTTAATTAATTTTCGGAGGGAACAAAAACAGTGTTGTTAATTAAAGAGTCTATTTGTTCGGAAGTTGCTTGTCGGGTGCAAGTCAAAGTTTCTTTATTGATTTTTTTAATTAAACGGCCATGGCTACACCTTTTCCTCTAAGGCTTCGGTAGCCGAGTAGTTAGAGCGCTCGTTGGAAATCTCGACGGAAATTCGGCACTGGGTCAAATTGCACATCAGGCAAAGTGTTTTTAATATTACCTTAGGTTGTATGAACACAACCTCGGTGAAGTCGTATTTGGCAAACGTTGTCATCAAATCCGTCGCACTGATGACTTGATTTCAATTCTTCTATAGAACACAGGGCTATTTACATGTTGCAATTACTTCAACAAATTCAAAGAATACCGATACTAATGATAAGTTTTTTTTGTTTATTTAGGCTATATTTAGTCAAATATTAAAATTGCTGTGGCCAATGGGGGGGGACAAATGTCACAAACTGACAATAGGGTCAATGTTTGTCACTTTCCACTTTTCACGTCGTATTTTTTAATATGTATCATCAAAATCAAATACGTATAGATGAAATAAAAGTATGTACTTACCTTGAAGAACCTGTTAGTGTAATAAAACCCTGTAATCAGCTAAAGCTGGATGTTCTTAGACACTCCATTGAATTAACGAATAAACATTTATTCTCATTTACGGCTACTTTTTCATTCTGCCACAACCTGATAGTCATAATGGCAGGGCGAAAACATATCGGCAATGGTTATTTAATGCAAATCGAACGCAAACATATGAATCCCTTTGAGTCGGGTATAAACACGGGTCTGTGTTTGTATATTTGCCAAATATTGAGCTGCGTCGCAATATTGCACCGTTCCATATCATGCTCGACTGACGGGGATATGTCTACAAAGAGGAGTTATTACTACTTCATTACATAAGCTATTTGTTACATAAATACATACATAGATGGAAATTCGTTTTTTCAAGCTATTTTGCCTAGTGTGACAATTAATTTGGGAGTTTTCTTAATTGCCTCCAAAATTCGCGGTCCCGAGCCAGTGTCTGACAAAGTTCGTTATGATGACTGAAATCGTCACTTCACTCATCTCAGATAATTCGTGCATGCATTATTCTAGCCCTGAAGTAGAACCACCCAGACCCACAAAAAATATCAGATGTTTTAAAAATCATTTGTGCGAGCTCTTTAATGAAATATCACAACGCTAAACCCTTCTTTATGAGCGTATTTTTTCCCCACTAACTCGTCACATCTACTTCTTAAACGATTTGTTTGATACACTCTCTCTCATAGTCATAACGTTATAAGCTGAGGTCCGTGTCTCGCAGTGGGGCGCCCACGTTACTTTTAGTCTCTGGGTGAGACATATTGCGCTGACCCTTTAGCCTGTTAACACTATGAAATTATCTGCGCTGGAAAGCAGTTATCATTTAAATAAACATATAAGAGCAATGTATGATATGGTCTCATAGTAATTTGAAATTACAGCTTACTTTTTGCGCTATTCCTATGTCACGGGTTGGTATTAAAATTCACCGGCCGCTTTAATTTTGAATATCGTTTTGTACGTCACTAATAAAGTTAAAAAAATAACGTTATACTTAAATACGTTTGATTTCAAAAATATGTAGACTTACTATTTCGTGCCAGATACTAGAAAAGCAGTTGCAAAAAAAGGGTTAATTTGTTTTTACATTATGTCACACGCGAATGAAGACAACCAACGGAGTATTCCATATAATAAGGCATTCGATTCAGAGTTGACAATAGATGGTTAACAAGAGTTACTCGTTTAATTACTCTAAGCATCTAAAATCTCTAATTCAGCTGTTTGTAAATGAAATCCAAAACGTTATGTCGTAAATCTTGAAACCACTCTAGTATAAAATTAATGTGAGCAAAACTGGAGCAACATCTGTGGAAATGAATTATTTGAGTAAACACCACACTTAGCACTCGTACACAAAGATTTCATTCAAAATATTAATTAAACAAACACTAAAATTTGACTAGTTTACATTTGGATCGTATCTGAATTGTCGCCTAATAAAAGCTTGGCATTCGACCAAACTACTTCTTAGTATTGTTTCTAACTGCGCCGTATATTGTTCTCCGACTGTTGTTAAACAAGTCAAATCATAAAGCATTTCACTCATTGTCAGTTAGTGCTTCCCATTGATTTGTAAAGTGTAAATTATCCTGTAAGCACCCATAAACGTTTTCGAGTTGAACCATACGCGTGAAATCTAGAGGCCATGATGACAATAGTAATGCAGTCTGAGAGCATTGTGCACAAACACAATAGAACGTAAATAAAACTGAAGTTGCAGTAGCTACGACGGAGCTAAAAGACTATGGCGCTATCAAGAAAAACGTCAAAAAGACACCGCTACGCGTGGAAGATAAACAAACGGTTAAGAATATAGTGAGTGATAATACAAGTGATGAAGTGGCAGTGAGTGAGATTCGATCAGACGTGATATGCGGGAAGTCGAGTTTAGCGAAATACAAAAAGAGCGGAAAAAAGATAAAAGCGAAGAAGAAACGCGTGACGTTTTCGGACTCGGAACCGCTACCGGAAAGGACGCCATGTTGGAAGCGGTTTGTTGGTTTCTTCAATCTTCTTTGGAATTGCACGAAGGCTACAGTCAACACCGCATTGCGTAAGTCTGCATCGTTTACTTTTAATAATACGCGTACGTCCCGCCTTTTTGAACCCTTTGACCTTTTTTCATCTAAATGGCGATTTCTCGCGCGTGAGTTGGTTTCATTATTTACGGGTTCTGGCTTAAAATTAAATTCAGTCTATCTTGTTTAATTTTAAGCGAAACCGTTGGGTATATTTTATACATTTTTTTTTGTAGATGTAACTGAAATTCACATTTAAGATTTTACGTCAACTTCGGAACAAGTGTTTGCTTTGATATCTCGTCAAACGATTTCCAGAGACAGCCCTGATATACTGACAGTATCGCAATGCCAGAGCTTATGAAATGGCACTTGCAATGAACTGGGAGATATTAATAGATCGCGATCAGAAATCATTGCCACCTGCAGCGTCACTAATGAATAATAATGTCGTAAGGTACGTCAGAGACCAATATTCAGGACGATTAAAGAGGCCAATTGGCGCGAGAATATATTGAAGAAAACGTCATCAGTTTTCTCTTTATTATTTAAAAGTAGATAACTACCATAAGTACGAGTACGAGTAAGTACCCTCAATAAATTATACTCCAAAATACTTTTGATATTAAATTGAGCTGATTATAATAGTGTCAAGTTTTTCATAAGCATGACTCTTAAAGCTCCTAAGCAGATTTGGTGTGAAGTTTTATAAAACCTCTAAACTAAAATAAGACTTAATTGGGTCACCACGGGGGGGGGGGCTTCAATCTTCATTTGGTTTCTGATAATTTTTATTTAATGTATTCCTTAAAATTGTGGTGTTGATCCGGACAAATATCCTCGACGAGCTTAACATGAAATTGAGTATCTGAATCCGGTCCCTGGTGTAGTGCATATTCAAGGACTGAGGAACCATTTCTCGCAAAGGGTCCGAATCCTATAAAAATAGTAGACTTCCCTTGTTTATTCAAAAACAATATTTATACTGCTACTTTATGATAACACTTTCACATAGTCAAATTTTTCAGCAGTATCTTTATTGCTGACGCACGCTATTAATTCAGATCTTTTAAGAGATTTTTATCAGAGCTCCCATTAATCAAGGTAATCTTTACTGGAGTGTTCTAGAAGCAGTCTGCTGAGAAATAATTCATGTTTAATTAATCTTAGGTTGAATATTCTGCTATGAACTGCTCAAAGCAGTTAATGCAGCATGATATTCTATTAAATGCAAATTGGTTCAGTGGAAAACTTTGGTTTAATCTGAATAATATTGTATTAAACATATTCTCCTAGACATTATATCGTAGTTGTGATATTTATAGATATTCATTTAAATGTGTCTAGACATTTCAACACTTCTCATCGAAGTCACAAACGCAACTCGAATTTGAGCAGCTCTTGTGAGTGTAGCTGTCACTTTCAGTTCTATAGACAATTACGGGACGGCATATGTTGGAGGGCGTACTCAACCTTGATTGACGTTATGAATTCGTAGGTTAGCCACCTCAATCCAAGCCAATAAGAGCTTGTTGTTTTACTGTCAAAGATAGATAGATATTGATACCCTCAATCAGTTCGGAATGCATTCTCAGCAAAATAAAGTGCGTGAAAATGGGCCTTTCTCATCTTCTGGCGTATAACTAAACCATTCACGAGTCCATTCAACTCAGGTTAGTATGCGATTATTATCAATCACAGATCCAACTTGCTTGATCTTCCAAAATCTGAAATAAAAACACCAAAGGAAAGTGATTAATAACAAACCAAACTTTTCATCAACAAGTACTAGCCGGACATATTTTCTATAAGCTTCCATAAAATTAATATCCAAATTATTCTTAAAGTTCAAAGATGTTCATTCCGCGCAGAAAGTTTTTAAATTAGCGGAATATTCAGAGCGTACTGCATAAATGCCGCGATAACGCCTGCCATCGGTTAGTGATGAGACGGACTATAGCGAATGACGTAACAGACGAATATAAATGTATATTGAACAGTAGTTAAGATTTAAAACAGCCAAAATTATTGATTTTAAGGAACAATAATGTAAAACGTTACCAGTCAAAGTCTGTAGTTGAGCAGGTACAATAACTTTTTTTGGTAGTTACCAAATCAACTTTCTGCTACTTATTACGCAGATGAAAAACTCTGCAAACTCAATTGTTACCTACAACAAAACCTTGCTATTTCTTAACTCAAACTTGTTTGTAAAACTACAATTTGGTTCCATCTTAACCAAAGTTGAAATATGAAAAATGTTTTAGCGGTATTTTCTTTCCAGTGTAGACATCCGAGTTTTTGTACGAACTGATGTGTTCCAATCTTTACAGAAGGATTTAAAGAAAAATTCAGGAAGACGATGATTATCATAAAACCTCAATTTTGGAATAGACCTTATGATAATTCTCACAATGAATAGTTTGATGTGTTAAATCACAGCCTGCGCTTTGCGGTCTGCCACCTGTCACGGACTTTGAACCTTTAACGTGAAATTCTGCGGACCGTAACCGCAATCAAAGACCGCACTTACCTACGTCGCTTTATGATTAACTGAACATAGTGCCAAACAACCACCCGCCTAAAGCCGTTGGGAAGATACTTAGCACCCTGGACTTGACCAACTTCTAGATTTTGGACCAAGCACTCTTAACTCGGTTGATTATGCGTTTATTCCCGATCGAAAATAATCGATCGGGGACACAGGCAGTAGGCCGGGTGATCGGTCCGCTTATTGTGAGCTATTTCACCCATTCTTTCAGGCTCCGTGGGATTATGCGTTTACTAAATATGTAATTCTACATTTGACTTGCTCACTACAAATCGGCAAATATCAGATATTATACCAATCAAAAATTATGTAACTTCCATTGTCCATTTCTTACTTGCTAGCTTAGCTCACATGCTGCCAGCAGACTCTCGATAGTAAGTAATCCTTCGATCATTTTGAGGTCCTTCACTTCGTATTCACACAGTCTCAACATATGAGTGCAACAATGAGCGTGATATTTTAATTCATTCTTGTCCTAGAATATTACAATCTCATTACAAATAGCCTGTATACAAATAGTTTAAAACTATGTTTTAATCTGATGCAATTCGGTTAGATGTTGGCCATCACTAACAATGGTTACTAAAACTGCGCCCACAACTTCACTCTTCTTTGTATTGTGGTCACTAAATAAATTATTTTTCTTTCTTTCTTTCTTTCTTTCTTTCTTCGCGGAATTAATGAAATTTCCGCCGCGAGCCGCGTCACACTCGCCGGTGAATAGTTGTCGATCACCGACCTGTTTCCAATTTAGTACAAACCTTAATAGGTATTGGAAGCGTGCACGATATTCGAGTGAATCAACCGAATGAGCTTTAGGAAAAATGCTATTAATATTTTAAATAACAATTTTCGCTGGAAGGAAACTCGTTTTTGTGGTTGCACCACAAAAAGCACCACTTGTCGCCAATATGAGCAGCAGCTGGTGTAAGTCCGTCACTCTGCCACGCTTGATTTATTCTTGGCTTTCTGGCGGTTCGCCCTACCACCGGTACTAAAACCTCCGGCCACTACAAAGCGAGAACTCTTGGGGGGGTAGTATGAAGCCCATTACCAACAGATCTAACGAGTCTAACCAACAATAACCTACACCTAGGATTAAAGCCAAAAAAGTGAAGTATGTGAGCCATTGTTGACCATGTTATTTTGTTGTAAAGCGCTTCGCTTATTTAAATATCATACCATAAACTAGTTCCGATGAGGCAATAAAAGCTAGGGCGGGTCACGTCTAGTTGGGGCTAAATCGTAAAGTTCGCAGGACGCTCGCTGCAAAGGAAATTGCTTGCAGTTTAACTACAGTTCAGAAGTTACCCGACCACTTGACATACGACTCTTCTTGTTCAAAGCGACCTACAATGAGCAGTTATGACACCACTGTAGTTAACAATGGAAGTTTGATGTAAGTAAATAGCTGTTGACAAAAGATTGCAGCTGCCGACATTACTGCCCAACTCTGCCCACTGACTCCTCAACATGTTTTCCTATCACTTTTGTGGTACTTTACTTTACCTTACTAAGCAAAGTTTGTACTGATACTACTGATACTAGAAAACGGATGCTTAATGATTTTTTTATTAGGACAAATAAATCATTGATAGATAAAACACGGGTTGTACTGTACAGTTGTGTGTGGCGTCTGAAAATTACGAAATTAGGAGTTCTTTGACAGGTGAGTTTCTTATTTATTTTTTCTCTCTAGTCGGTCCCCCATTACTGAGGATCGTGGTCACTAGAACACATCAACGAAACTAACTTCCTCTATTGATTCTGATCGGAAGTAGCTTTCACCACCTCGTAGAACCTTGGCAGGGATGTAGCTCTCTTAATTTGGTCAGACCATCGTGTTGGTGACCGGCCTCTTGGTCTTTTCCCTTCGGTGTTGCCAACAATGGACAGTTTAACTTTTTTTTTAAATACATAATATCCTCGTACATAGAACCACCCAGACCAGTACAACTAGACATGCTCATGCACACAAAATGTTTGTGCTGTGCGGGGATCGAACCCGAGACTACTGGTGTAATAGTCCTCTTCTGAACCACTACAAATCGGTCGTCAAATTTCTCTACAGTAGACAGGCCCACGTACAACAAGTGCCTAAACCGTAAAATAAAATAGTTCAGAGACTGGAACTCAACTTTTAATAATTACGTACTTACTATATTATAAAAAGATGTCTTGAGAAAGAAATAAAGTATCTCATAAGTAAGCGAATGGAAAGAAGGCCGACGTTTTGGCCGGATGAAAATATGTATAAAATGTCTCACGAAATACTTCAAACGTTCTTTTCAGTTGCTTTGACGTTAATTCAACGTCAAAATATAATTGGAGAGTACTTTTGTCGGCCTAAGTCACTGGAGATTTCCCATGAAGGGTTCGATTTTTATCAATGCATTATCTTTTCATTTTAGAAAAGTGTTTACCAGACTAATCAATCGATGGTCGACCGAGGGCATCGATCGATGGTGGAATGGTTTAGTTCACGCCGTTGCTATGGTAGAAACTATCAATCGACAGTGGTCTGAGAGAGCTCTCACTCGATTCGATGCCCTCGATGTATGATCGATGTAAAAAAAGTACAATAGATTGCATATTACATTGTTTTTTTCAAAAAACCGCAATTAAAGAAGTTCTTGCAAGCAAGAGAGCCGCTTCTTCCGTCAGCGTTGTCAAATGCTTTAATTACCTGGTACACTCCTTATTAATGTTACCTTTTTAATACCAATAACAAAGTCTTTAAACAATTTGTTCGCTTAATAAAGACGATCATAAAACAATGTAATGGCCCTTCACTTTCCTCACTTCGCATAAAACAGTACAGAAGGTGTTAATTTATTAAATTTATTATACAATACTTTCGAATTAACCAAGCATAATGTCTATATTAAATCACTTTTCCTTGCCTAGGAAAATTGCTTTTCTTAATTTATTGTTATGAGTATCTTTTTACGGCTGTATTTCTTGATAATAAAAACGTTAATAGTTTTAATAGTTGTTCATAAGCGGTGCAAGTTTGCTAGGTGAGATAAGTTAAACTTCAGCATTACAAGGTTGGCTTAATTTTACATTCTGTTAAATATAACCATTTTAAACAGACTAGTCCCTAAAAGTGTGACATTAATTCAATCATGATAAGCAGTAGTCACAAAGGTTGTATGCGAGGCAGAGTCTGTAAGCCTGAATGCTGCGTCTTTCTTCTTCTCTTCGAAAAATGACAATCTCTATATATAAAAATGCATTGCTGTTCGTTAGTCTCGCTAAAACTCGGGAAACGCTAGACCGATTTGGCTAATTTTAGTTTTGAAATATTTGTAATGGTCCAGGGAAGGTTTAAAAGGTGAGTTAACATGAGAAAATGCTGGGAATATAGGAAAAACCACAATTTTAGTTTCCTCGTAGCAACTGTTACTACCAGTCACGTGACGCTGAATGTTTGACAACAGAACGAAGTCTGTCGAGACAGCTAGTAGAATATAAAAGCATGTCATAAATACTTAAATGCAGAACACAGGTTACAAAAGCAATCTCCCTAAAGTGGTTTCATGATCAACTGGTAATATAACGCTTTGAAAGGAAGAAAAAAAGGAAAATCTGTTTATTGATTTTGAACATTGCAACATACAGATAAAAACAAACGAAACAAAAAGGTAACAGAAAAAAAAAATAGTTTCCACCAGACAGCAGTGTCACGATGTCCAAAACTAAATAGGGGCTCCATTGGTCTCAGCTAATGCCTGGACCTGATAGGCTCAGACACTGATTTTCATTGGCACCAACTGAGCACGGACATTCCCAGCTTTGGTGTGAAGGTCGTGAGGATCGAACCCTAGAAATGGGTAGTTCGCTCCTGAACAGGCCATTCTCATGGATCCCCATTTGATTTTTTTTCGTATCTGACGGCCGGCTTTTGTAGTTATGTGTCCCGTCCTCTGCTCCTGCTCATCCACTGGGCTATGTTGGCGACCTTAGTTTTTAGTTTCTCACTAGTACCCAAGTACTGGGCCACAAGCACCTTATGGCATTATAAGGAGCTTGGAAAATCTACTCATCTAAAATCACGGCTCAATGCTTATCTTATCGCTAAACACAGTTGGACAGTGTAATTTCTTCCACCCGTTGCGCAGTTCCAATGAATGTCGCCAGAGTTAGCACCAAGTTTTCCAATTTACAATTTTCACCGATAAAATGTAACACTCGAATACTGTCCTAAGAACAACTCAAACAACAACAGCTGAACTTCTAAGCGGTATCGCGACGACGAATGATGAAAGTTTCTAATTGTATCTACACCTGCAACATTGCGTTTTGAAGGGTGCCATATTTTCAGTGTTGCCAACGTAACAAATGTGTCGTCATATCTAGCAGATAAGGTTCAGAAGGATCGGAAGAAATAGTATTTTTCCGCTTATAGATTTTTAGTGGAAGTCATAGAAAATTACGCTCAGTTTATTTGTATAAACTTCCTTGTTTCCTCCTCGGTGATGTCGCCATAGCAATGATGATTGCTTTATCATGCTGCTTGGGCGTAGTTCCATACTATTCATAATATTAAAAAGGAGCGACACATCATATTTAAGTACTTTAACTCTGGTTGGAGCTTGGCTCATGGCACTTAAAAATACATACGGCTTTACACAACACAGAATGCGAAGTCGTAAGTCTGGCTTTAAGTAGTAACACGGCCTGCTTGTCAAGTGACGTCTATGTACGCTTAACGTACGTAGTCCGTGTTCAGCCTGGGACTAATGCGTGCGATCGCGTGTCAATTAATCCTGATTAGTCATTACACGGTGGGACGGGCAATGTATTCCAGACACGGTGTCTGAAATTAATGCTATTCACGTTATTTTAAGTTTCAAAAGGGCCATTGATCACAATAATAAAATAACAGCTACTTTATAAATTTTTCTCTTTAACAAATATAACGACTAAAAATATCATCATCATCATTCACGGCTGTTAATTCCAATGCTGAACATAGCCTCTCCCCAAATTTCACAGAGCGGCCGAAAAATAAAGCTTAAAAAAATATGAATCTAAAACTACTATATGATAATAAACTAGGAATAACTCTAATTACTTAAAATTATTTATTTAGAAGAAAAATATTTTCGAACTTATTTTAAATATCATCTGATATTGTTTTACACATTAATTACTATTTGTAAAAAATAGTCGCTTTCAAAAATGACGAAAAACCCCAACCGAAAATAGGTTCCCAAAATAAAAAGGATAGATAGGCATTGAAAAGGTTTGTAACACATCACGTATTTCACAACTTCATCCAGCCGATTTAACAACGTTCCTCGTCTACACGGAGCTATTATAGGAAATCAATCTATGCGAAATCTTGAAGAGGGCGAGCGTAGGACGTACCTGCTCGCGAAACGTGACGACGGGCGTCACATTCCGTTTTCACGGACCTATGTATAGTTTACATACATTTTATTTAGATAGTTAAACCACCATCGATCAATTTCTCAAAAACACTTAAGTACATGCAGTTAATTGGTATAGTAAATATGTTTGGCCGTACAGATTGCGATAGAATGTTCCACATAAATATTGGTACGAATTTAGTTACGAAATGCTATGACTTATCGCTATTAAGTACAAAATATGAAAAATGAACTCAACTATTTGTCACATTGGTATTTTGGGTGAAATTTTTAACCATGTTTTAGCGTAATAACCACCACAAAATATGAAATAAAACAGTACGGTGTATTTGCAAAGCAAAGTCTTTTCAAACTATTTTACTGATGTCGCTTAGCCCATTAGTTTGTTACTTTATCGGATATTTCTTTTACGTTCAGTAGAATTTTAACGTTGTTAAAGCTACTTTAAGTATATTGCGAATCATACGAACTTATAAAAAGTGTACTGTTCCAATATTCTATTTCACCACTAGTTTCCAAACAGGATTACTTGATTTCTATAATTGAAAAATAAGAATATAATACGAAACCACATTATCCTATGGCTTAACAAAATTATTAATATCTAAGCTTATTATCGCGTTTTCACCGGCTTTAATTAGCGTTCCAAATCCGTTATCAGCCCAAAACCGACGATAGGATTAGCGCCTAGCGTCGAAAACTGCTAAGCTTTGACAAAATGCGAACGCAGTACATAATGGACAGGCGTAAGCCTCGCATTAGCCGCGGTTGAATGCGCGGGCAGCAACGGGAGGAACGTGTGATGTTGTATTGCATGCTCTGGAGGTTACTCTCGGTTATATCGGAACGAAGTCTCGTAACTCATTAGGTCTTAAAGTTACTAATTGTAAGGATATCAACTCTGGTTCAAATCTGTAAAATGCGATCAAAGGATAAAAACGCTATATTGAATAGATTCCCACCGTCTGATTTTCGTTTCGTTTCATTTAATTTCTTCTTTGCTTTTTTTCTAAGCATCGTATTCGTTTATTATATAACTACACAAAATACATAACACCTTTGGATATTTTTCAAATGAGTCTAACTTTTTTGTCCTACCTAGAAAGTTAAATAAAAATTATCAGTAACGTTGTGCTTACCAAGGTGTCGAAATTAAATTGCATTGTTATCAGCACTTAATATCAAGTGCTCCAACCGTGCGGGCTAATACGCTCACGTTAACGCGAGTACATCGCGACATTGACAAGTGCCTGGCCGAACGGTGATGTATTTCGTCAACACTCGGAGTCCAGCTCACTGCATCAAATAGGATTACCTACTTGTTACGGTTCTGATTGATCTCCCATGTAACAATACACCGTAATATAGTCATCTATTAAGTCAGATGTATGTTAACTCTATTGACACAACACCTCACAAGGTGGCATCAAGCTCATTTTAAACAAGGTTTTAAAAGGGAAGCTCAGAAAAACGCATTAAACCATTTAAATTACAATTTATTCACAAACTAAACAAATACAAGTTGTACAAGAAAAAGAGAGAGCGAGATAGCTATACAAACGTCAAATAATGGCGGGGAATACTGCTCTTGACAAGTTGCGTTCGGAAATGCCTAACAGTCGGCCTTCCTGTACCACTGCTCGCCCCGAGCAGTATTCTCCATGTAAAGCAACGTAAAAGTAAAACTAAGCTAAGTAATATTGACATACCCAGGTGACTTCTTAATGCCACCACAACTGACTTCTTAATGCCAGTTCAGCTGACTTCTTAATGCCAGCACAACTAACTTCTTAATGCTAGTTCAGGTGACTTCTTAATGCCACCACAACTGACTTCTTAATGCCAGTTCAGCTGACTTCTTAATGCCAGCACAACTAACTTCTTAATGCTAGTTCAGGTGACTTCTTAATGCCACCACAACTGACTTCTTAATGCCAGTTCAGGAAGTACACCTTCCAAGTCGCGACTTATACAACACCTCTTAAGGCAAATCTCGAGATTTAAACAGTTAGTCAAATAACAAACAGTCTGAAACGTTCTTAATCGTTTCCAGTTATTTAACAAGTCTGAAGCGTTCTTAATCGCCTCCAGTCAAATAACTTACAGTCTGAAGCGTTCTTAATCGCCTACAGTCAAGTAACAAACAGTCTGAAACGTTCTTAATCGTTTCCAGTTATTTAACAAGTATGAAGCGTTCTTAATCGCCTCCAGTCAAATAACTTACAGTCTGAAGCGTTCTTAATCGCCTACAGTCAAGTAACAAACAGTCTGAAACGTTCTTAATCGTTTCCAGTTATTTAACAAGTATGAAGCGTTCTTAATCGCCTCCAGTCAAATAACTTACAGTCTGAAGCGTTCTCAATCGCCTACAGTCAAGTAACAAACAGTCTGAAACGTTCTTAATCGTTTCCAGTTATTTAACAAGTATGAAGCGTTCTTAATCGCCTCCAGTCAAATAACTTACAGTCTGAAGCGTTCTTAATCGCCTCCAGTCAAGTAACAACAATGAGCGAACAATTATCGCCTTCTTAATGGCAGCTCACTGAGTAATATTACAAACAATCACAAACAAACAATATAAATCAGATAATGTAACAAAATGAGCGAACAATTATCGCCTTCTTAATGGCAGCTCATTGAGTAATATTACAAACAATCACAAACAAACAATAAATATCAGATAATGTAACAAATGAGCGAACAAATATCGCCTTCTTAATGGCAGCTCACTGAGTAATATTACAAACAAACAATATATTATATCAGATAATGTAACAAATGAGCGAACAAATATCGCCTTCTTAATGGCAGCTCACTGAGTAATATTACAAACAATCACAAACAAACAATATAAATCAGATAATGCAACAAAATGAGCGAACAAATATCGCCTTCTTAATGGCAGCTCACTGAGTAATATTACAAACAATCACAAACAAACAATATAAATCAGATAATGTAACAAATGAGCGAACAAATATCGCCTTCTTAATGGCAGCTCACTGAGTAATATTACAAACAATCACAAACAAACAATATAAATCAGATAATGCAACAAAATGAGCGAACAAATATCGCCTTCTTAATGGCAGCTCACTGAGTAATATTACAAAAAAACAATATAAATCAGATGATGTAACAAATGAGCGAACAAATATCGCCTTCTTAATGGCAGCTCACTGTGTAATATTACAAACAAACAATATAAATCTTAAGAATACAAGAAGTAATGTTTCATTCTTATTAAGAACAATCAGATAATGAACTATCTGATTAAAACGATTCAGTTTGTCACGAGCCATCACATTACAGTTTACAGTATGCTTGACGGCGACCATGTGTATAGTCCTAATCACATTACGGCTTAAACTTTTACAATCCTGAATTTGACCATCTAAACTTGGTGTAACCCCTTGCGCATAATATTACGTTCACCAATAACCATATCACAGACCTCAAAAGTTCTTTGCTTAACACATGTGGAGCATACGCAGAACGAGTTAGAAACTTTGTCTAACATCATAAAACAAAATAAATCATCAAAGTCAGATCACCAAGCTTTACCATTCACATTTAACATTACTACCAACGCAAGATCACCAAAGCGCCCAAAAGGGTTTGTCATTAAAATAGGTAGTAGACTTGCTCATTTGCGCGCGGATAGACAAAAGCAGTCAAAATGTATTTTATTTGTTTCTTGCAGACCACAATAATCCTTAAAATACTTACAAATGAAAGCTTTGTTTCGGTCGCATACAACTCCAAATATCTGTAATACTATAATAACACGAACAGCTTCTAACTACAAGAGCTAGAGTGAAGAAATGTCGTAAATCAAACACCAAGGTGGCCCACGTATAGGTACTATGTATAACGGCAACGGCATCTTTCATAAAGAATACAACAACACTGCTTGACACCCTGTATATTTTCACGCATAGTGTTAGGAGATGCAGCCATGTCTTTTTGTTTCTAAATACAGCGCAGTATTTGCCAAACCAGTTTTTAAATACGGTAAAAGTAAGCAAGTTCTGTCAAATAGCCACTTTGAATTTTATCTTACAATTATTGGTCTAGAGTTGAACCAATTGAATAGTCTCCCTGTTGCATTGCTTCTACAGAAGTAGGTAGAAAACATGTATCATCGCTTACCGGAAATAACATGGTTTCGACTAAACCCATCCAGGTGGCCCGTTGACTTACCAGCACGGTATTCGACCTTAATCAAAGTCTCCAATCAGTACAATCGGTAACTATTTAACTTAATACCTGTAACATACACCTTAAATTCAAACTAACTTACAACAACAGCAAGGGTATCTTAATCAATGCTTTGACTTCTGCTAGGCTGTAAGTGATTCACCAGTCATAAACATTCGTAAAAACGTGTTGACTCAAAACGATGTAGGTACTGCCGCGATCTTTCATCCGCTCGGCCATCGACAAAGTACAATATCCTATGAGCAGTTTGAATCTGTAAGTTACGCACTTTTGTAGAACATTTACCAATCTTACAATTACCGAAAAAAACAATTTGGAAACTCATCTAATACTCATCAAGACTAATACAGCAGGTAAGCTTTCGCCGATCTTATAACCAAAGTATGTCTTCAGACATAGCAGATGAATGCAATGCACGACGCTCTCTGATCCTAAGGTGACCAATGTGCGGCTGTCAATAAGTTAAGGTATTACACACTGCTCTAGGCACTCCGTATCTATTGTAAACCCTAAAATAAATGATTGTGTGTATAATACCTATAATTGCACTTGCTGTGGCGCAACGCCACAACACACCAATGTGAATATGATTATCACATTTGAACAAAACTGATAGCCTTTCTTTTGCCTTGTCACGACACACCCCGTCACAGCAATATTATGTTGGTCTGTATAATTCGTGTACTAATATCCGTATTAGGGTCCTTCCTACAACGGTTTGGTTGTCACGAATCTAAATAACGCATAATAATAAATACGAGCCTCGCTCTGTGAAACCAGGAACAACGAAGGTACCACAGACAACCAGATTCAGCACAAACACTTGTTTCATCAACAAACCCCGCACTGTGCGGAAATCGAACACGCGACCCCTCGATGCTCAACCGTGGAACCACTGCGCTTAACGGGTCATCAACGACTCAAAACAAACGAAATATCAACATCAAAATAACAAGTTCGAATCTAATCGACAAGCAATTATTTAACACCTTGTACGACTGCACTTACATTTGGCAGTTCGATTAATTAATTTTGTAAATAGATACGAAACATCTACTACGTTTTTTTAAATAACACAAATCACCGTGACAATACTCAAACGCTTAGTTGGTAACAGGCTGACTAATATTAACCTCTGTTTTGGGCACAGTTGGGCCTCATCAGCCACCTCCTTGAAGGATTTATTTTCGATTTTTTGACATACCTCAAATGCCCAATGGTTGACTGGCAGATATTGCGCTCAGCATGAAGCCCGCCATACCGTACTATTATGTGCAATGAAGATGAAATAAATAATTAAATATTGAATTTTTTAATTGAACAACTAGACTTGCATGGATTGAATATTCAACTGTAACTGTAACCTCTGGGCTCTGTATAACTCTGTAATTATTATTATTTTACCCAAGACATGACAACTGAAATCAATAAAAATTACAACTAATAATTTGCAGCTACAGTAATATCTGTAAATAATTAGACATAAGTTTGTCTGAAGTAACAGTTTACTTCAGGACATTCATTCTTATCATTGCCTGTACGATAACAGTGTGATGAACACCTTTCTACCTAATTGTTTTTCATCATCATGACAGACATAACCACAGAATGCACAAGTTTTATGATTTTTGTAACATTGGTGCAATGTGACCACAATGCTTACAACTGCATCATTTAATTATTAAATCAGTAACACTTGACTTACTTGAACGATGATAATAAATATCTTAACATGCTGGACGTGTCCTGATACCCAGCAGAAATAGCATCAGCTTTCTGGTACAGTATGAACCTACCTGTTATTGCTTCTGTAACCTGCATCGGGTAACCCACAAGCATAACCTAAAATAGATCTTGTCACATTAAATTTATAATTGTGGAAGAGATCGCTTTGTAGCGATAAGACCACCTGAATTGTACAAAGGAACATCCTCTTTCTAAAACTCTGTAAATTGTATTGTTGTGCAATAAAGATTATTTATTTATAATTAATATTCAGAACATTACACCATAAGCATCAACTAAGTCACACATCTAACTTACTGATTAGAAAGAAAAGCAGTTAAGTACCTAATAAACATTTGAGTTATGTAAGGTTTAGATTTTAGTTTAGGTTTAGATAGTTGTTAGTATCAAGGTTCAGCATACTTTTTGAATTTAAAAGTGCAAATAAGTTTCAGAAATAGTTTTCTCATCACCCAGCCATACATCCACGCAGTACCTTTAACTTTTCTGATTCATTACTCAATAATAATTAACAGATCAGACAGGATCAGAATCAGAAAATGTATCAATTAGACCAGCATAAGGCTTGAACTAAATCAGCTGTAAGTTGCCAATGGCACAGATGAAATGGTGGGGTACTACTCAGAAAGACAGACCACTACTGTGGCTACTGGTTTCCATTATTCAAAGTACTAGCCATGGTAGACACCTAGCACTTTAACTATGAGTAGTTTGACGAATGAGACTTGTTCGGGTTCGGAAGAACCAGCTGCTTAATCACTCTCCCATCAGGAGCATGATGAACACTCCGCGATAAGAGAGCGATTAAGGCAGAGGTCAGTGACCGCGCACACGGTCCGGTGCCGCGGTGCTCCAGCTCCAGCGGACTCCGCTCGGGACCGTCAGAACACTGCCGATTTGAGACACTATTCAAAAGTTCACGAGGAAACGTAGGTATCACATGGATACACCGTCCGTCACTACTACACATTCCGAAATCCGAAGATGAAAATCCGTTATCATGGAAAAATTCACGTCCACTCATTGTTATTGACTTGAAAGTTACTTTTATCACAAATTCACAACAATCCCCAATACACTCGATGAAAACTCGCAGTACCTGTGCAGCAAACAGGTACGAACCGGTTTTTGTTTTCTGCAAGGCGTCCCGGCCGGTGCGGCCGCGCTTCGTAAATTTTGGAAAACGATACAGAAGTTACTTTCACTTATTGTTTCGTCAGGAAAACGTTTTTGTAGGCGCTCGGTACACTAATCCCGCTTCTGAGCTAAAAGGGAAGCTCAGAAAAACGCATTAAACCATTTAAATTACAATTTATTCACAAACTAAACAAATACAAGTTGTACAAGAAAAAGAGAGAGCGAGATAGCTATACAAACGTCAAATAATGGCGGGGAATACTGCTCTTGACAAGTTGCGTTCGGAAATGCCTAACAGTTTAAATTTCAAAATCTTTTCGCCTTATGCTATTAACGTGAGTTTTGCAAGAAGATTTGATAGAAAATTACAAATGATGTCGAATGCCTAGCAATAAAGTAAATAACCTGTTATTTCTCTGCACCTGATTTAAAACCTAAGCATTGTTCGTCATCATCAACAGCCATACGATGTGCACTGCAAAGCATAGGTCTCCGTAATAGATAATTTTTCGGACAAATCAGTTCTTCGTGCTATGTGCCCTGCTTACTGCCCCTTCAACCTGCCAATAAGCTGGGCTACGTCGGCAACCTCAGTTTTCCTACGGATTTCCTCATTTCTGATTCGATCTCGTAGCGACACACCGAGCATTAACTCTCTCCATAGCCCGTACGGTGACCCTGAGCTTTCTTATGAGGCCCATGATGGTGAGCGAGTATTGTTTGTGCTTGTGCGCCTCATGAGTGCCTCTATCAAGTCATATTAGCACTTACTTTCCTTTGGAAGGTTGTTTTTAAATCAGTTTTTATAAAAAAAAACCTTAGCAGATCTGTACCCTAGTGCAATATTTTCCTAATACCATTATAACAAAAAGCAAACAACAGGTCAAGTAGAAAACTATATCTATTCGGGGGCAGCGCCATATGTCCACAACCAATAGCGAATTGAATAACTGCAGTCCTACATTTTCACGCCTCGACGGATATTGCATTGCAATCTGTCAACAGAATAGAAAACGAGTTCTGGAAGAATATGAAAAATGTACAACGTTTACCTTCACACAGGAACAGAAATAAATAGGTCAGCCTAAAAAAATAGGTAAATAACAAATCATCTTTCATCATAAAATCTATTGTATTTCAATTAAGTACGACAATTTGTTTAATTTATGCAAGATTTTACCTACAAGGGATTTTCACTGAATGAAGCAAAGCTATTTGAAGCCATCTTATTGGAAATAAGTCCTAAATATTATCCCCCTTATTCATAAAAACTTAAACAGCTCTACAACAACACGATAACTTTTGTATCGCTTTGTCACTTTCATTCTTGTTGCTGCCGCCATTTGCGAGTAAGTGACAGAACACGTCAATAGCTTAAACAGTGCTATAACGTTGCGTTCGTTTTTATGAATAAGGGGGTAAATCTTAAAACGCACAACGTAATACCATTACTTAAAAACTGCCTATGATATTTTGTCAGAAAAGAAAACTTTATATCCCTGTTTATGTTTCAAAATTAAAGCATCACAAAATTGTTATTAGATGGAAGCTTAACCAAGTAATTAAAACCTACTGTCGTTAATTAAAAGCTCCACTGTGCAAACCTAATTTTAATTACTGCTTATGGGTTTTCTGACAATGAAAATGTCCACTAAGGCTCAATTCTGAGGACCTTCTTTGTATATCATCTAATATATGTATAAAAATCTCGTGTCGCAGTGTTTGTTGCCGAATTTCTCCGAAACGGCTCTACCGATTTTAATGAAATTTTATATGTATGTTCGTTAAGTCTGAGAATAGGTCGTGATCTATTGTTTATCCCTTTTTTTAAAATCTTCAGTCCACGTGGACGTAGCCGCGGCCGGCCACTAGTAATCTTCCGAAAATTCAACAATTCTCTTTTCGTTGAGTTTCATCACTATCACGACATGGTTTGTTTTGTAGATAATTTTCAACAAATGAAAGAAGACATTTTAGAAAACTTAACGACAAGGTTTGCTTTTCGCGGGGCTTGCGCATGTTAAAATAATTGACAAGGCATTTAAAAATAGCGCATTTGACAATCTGCGCTTGAGAGGCAACGTATGTCAGGTCTTTTTTGACGATAAAAACGCAAAATAAACAAAATGTTTCCGATCTACCTCTTACAAAGCAGACTTTGTGACCTGACTTACGAAACCCGTGCAGGAATATCCGCGCCGAAAAATATCAGATTAAAATATTGTTCGCCCCATTATTGTCAGCCAGATTGAGCCCTCAAAGCGAGTTTACTTTCAATGTAAACCTTGTTCCATTTCATATTTTAAATATACGTGATGTTAAAAAGCAAATTTATTTTAAGCTTCAACGCTGAACATTTAATTATCATTAAAGGTGAAAATATTAACACACTTTTATCAACAAAATAAGTTTGATGAGGCATCTGTGCTCAGACACACTTCTATATGAACTTAATGATGCTCGCTGAATAAAATTGATCCTGTGTTTATAGTCTCACATGTAGTTGCTGTTTTTCTCAAATCAAATTACAAATCTTCATTCGAAAGACCTGTCACTATGGTGCTTTCAAATCGTAAGTATGATTGTTGAACCACCCGTTGTTGTTCTGTGCAGAGAAAAACTTGGCAGTTTTTCCTAAATTTGCTTATTTCCAAAATAAGTTAGTAAATAACAATTTAAATAACCTTGCTTAAGTACTATCAATTTAACAAAAAAAATTGTGGACCCACACGGCTTAGTTACTTGAATCCAAGTACCTGACTCTGGTTTCTTGTTCCTGATTACCCTGTCAACTCACGTCTAGCTATCATGAAAGTGAAATCGATGACTTTCTATATTAATTAGATAGTTATATCGACTACTAATATAAAAATGTGTTAGTTTACTAAACTCTCGATAAACACCTCGGTTCTTAGTTTAAAATGTAAACCCAAAGTTAGCGTGTTATCTCGAGCGGTTTCGATCGCGGTCGAAATTTCTTATTAAAAATGGAAGATAAGTAATCAGCTGCGACCGCTGATTGGTCACGTCTGGACTGTCGAGGGGAATGAGCCAGTCTGAGCACCTGAGATTTGGTTCGCTATAAAATTAAAACTTGATGTTAAAATCTCTTTAATTTGTTAACAAACATATGAATAACGATAAATCTTGCTGTCGTCTTTAATTATAAATTTGGTTAACTTGGTCATAACCGATAAATCCGGCTCGAAGGACCGAAAATAACCAAGTTGGCTTTTCGTATAAGACTATGTAGTAGAAAACTCATCTGTTCATATATCATGTTTTTTTCAATGCGCATATAATGTGTTATCATCGTTAGTGACAGTTTTTTTTGTAATCGGCATTTAAATCAGTCCTGAGGCTTCAGAAAACAAAAGCGAATAATTAACGAATTTAATTACAACCAGCCGTTTACAAATAAACGATAGCATACGCTCCCTGTAAATAGCTTTACAACCCATTAACATGTGCGATACTTTAATAACGTTACGTATCTAAACGCGATTTCCATTGCTTATTATGGCACACACCACTTTGAACTCTAAAGTGTGGAGAAGAAGTTCGTTTTTGGAGGGCTCTTGTCAAGCAGCTAATTTAGTACACGGAATAACCATTATTTATGCATTTTGAGCCCAAGGCAGACCTGCTGGGGGTATATTTATAGAGCAGAGACATATGATATAAGTACAATAATATTATGATGTCATTCCAAAATAAAACGAAAAATTGGTACAGGTCAGGTGTTAAAATACGGATGTTGAAAAACTGATAAGACACAGTTCCTTGTATCTCCAGCCCCCACAGCTTTTGGCAAAAACGGGCTTTGCCAAAAGCTGAGGGGGCCAACCAACTCAATTGCAGTTTTTTAAAACGTTTATTCCCATTTTACCAACAAACCTAGCTATAACTAAGAGGTGATCATAACAAAAACACTGATTCAGCCCACTTTATTTTTCATCAATAACTTTCGAAACAACTCAATTTATCGTTAGCCAATCAACTTTGTAGTAGGTAAAGTTTAACAAGTTCAGTTTCAGTAAAACTAACCAGGAAATTCTCTCCCACGGAAAATAATTACTTAAATTTGTTTCCCAGAACTAGCGATGAGCGAAGTTGTGTTTTAATTCATAATTCATTAAATATTTGTGTGGTTTCACTTCCTGCGGGTTGATTTTATACTCACTTACTGATATTAATTATTTTCTCCGGTTGACCATATGGCGGTGGAGATTGCATCTTGTCGTTGAGTCCGCCATTTGTTTTGTTTTTTTTTTATTCTGCCACAATGAAATAAATATTTGTTTTTTTTAGTATTTCGGCAAAGACCACCGTTTTTTTTCAGGAATTTGGTCAACTAATTAAAAACTGCATTGTTTTATGCTAATATAAAATCTGTTTGCAAAATCATATTTTTAAATATCAAAATAATAGTTAACTGACATAATTCATGTCAAAAAACCCGAAAAAATAAATATAATTGTTAATAACGCTGATGTTTTTGCGTTTATAGACTTACGGAGATAAAAGGAAAGGCCGCAAGGAAAGGGAGGCCCTTCAAGGAACTTGGATCGCGAGCTCCCTCGGGCCTTATTCTCGGTCGGGGGGTGCTGAAGAAATATTTGTATTGCCTACGCCAACCGATACGCCGGATCAGCGGAATTCGTAGGAAGACAATCCATATTAAGACAAATACTTATTTAAGCAGCGCACCTGCTAGTAGAGGCGAATAGCTTAGTAAGAGACGAACTTATGAAATCAAATCAAAAATATATTTATTCAAATAAACCTGTAACACAAATAAAAATCAAATTAAATTAAGACAAATTTCGGAACAATAAACGTACATTTTATGACAACATAAAGGCAAAAGCTCAGTATACAAATAAATTGTCCGATCAAAATAATACGAAGCGTCTGATTAGGAAATGAGAGACAACTTATTTTAGTGCTGTTCATTGTGTATCAACTCCACATCGTCTAGTTTTTTTTTAAAGTTTTGCCGCGCGTTACTCTTATCGAATATATTAGTATCTCATCCCAGCAATTTCTTTCACTAGATTTATAAAATATTCACTTTAAACAAACGTTACTTAACAAAATAAAAAAACCTTTCAGCATTCCGCTGTGCGTTGATAATCAGTCTGGAGTCCAGACTGATCCAGGCGGTCAACTGTTTTTAATGAGATAAATATTTGCATGGTTATCCTGGAAAATTGACGTGCGTTAATTTGTTACTTGAATTTAGGTTTTAATCGAATGTCATCTCGTCGATAGACGTTAACAACCTCATTCCAGCGTAGTTATTGCGTGTTTAGACGCGTCTATACAAGGCGTCTCTTTTGGCGTAACATTAACGAGGCTTTGTGAAACTTTGGAAGGCTAAAAAAGACATAAAAATGAGCGTGATACTTATAGGTTTTATGTATTTTGTGCAATAAAATACCGCTTGAAATTCCCGAAAATAAAGATATAATTTGGGACGACACGAATGTTTTTAACGATTTACAATACTGTAGTCAATACTGTGGTGTGTGTACGCCGGGTCGGAAAAAGGGATGGGTGACCACCCGACCGAAATTTAGCGATGTGTATTTCGGGCATCTCCGTGCTTCGGAAGGCTTGTTAAGCAGTTGGTCCCGGTTGACGTCGCTAGATGTCAGTCGTTAAGCCTAGTCAGAGAGGCCTTAGGGCGGCTTGATAACATCTGACAATAAGGTTGCTCACTAACCTTACACCCCTCCAACAATCCGCACTGAGCCCGCGTGTTGGAGTATGGCTTGTTCCACCTAATAGTTGAGGTGAGGCCTGTGCCCAGCAGTGGGACGTATATAGGCCGATTATATTATTATGTAATACTGTAGTACGGTACAAATAAGTATAAGCTTTCAGAACTCTGGTCGTCTACACGATTTATGCTTTTGTTGAAGCATCGACCATTGGCAACCACGCGCATAAGCGTTTGACGGAATAAGAAATATTCTTTCACACTTTTCAAAATTGTGACTGTCATTCGTTTTTATTCGTTACATGCCACCAGTTTATTCTCTAACTACGATAGAATATGGTTACTTTGTGATTTGTTATTATCTAGAAGAATAGTCACATTCCATTTCACGGCAGCTCATGTATTACTCAAACTCAAACATTTATTAATAGCAATTAGCTTTGAAAAGTGAATATAAAATTGTAAATCAATCTACAAAAAAACTGCAGCAAACACTTTAACAAATTCTGAGCTATATCTATATCTCAAGCGCTCGATGTCTGATGTTATTATATTATCTCACAAAGGCGAAAGGTCGAGTTGTTAATGAACCTGATGCCCACCAGCTGCTGCCCGGAATAGAACTTGTTTACCATACGGTCAGAGCTCGCATCACACTCCGCGGTGAGTAGGCCTTAAACTCATCAGGTGTTAAAACGCGAATGAACAAAAATCCATTGAGAGGTTTATGATAAAACACTTTTTCCAAAAAAAAAAAAACTAGATGGTTGGCTTAGTTTGTCACCACCCTGCCAACAGGCGATCGTGGGTATGATCTCAAGACAAACAACTATGTGATGAAGTGATGATCTGTGTTCGGATGTTATACTATTGTGGTGTTTAAGGTGTGATTTGGTGGTGATAGGTGGTTGGGTGGTGGTGGGTTTGATGTGTCTTTGAAGGATTTTTATTTTGTGATAATCACCATTATGTTAATGTAAGAGTTCTTTGCTAATAACTCTAACTGGTCCATTTGTTGCTTTTACTAAGCTTCAAGTATCTTACCTCACTTGGCGCCAATGGTTTATTATACTTACAGTCAAGTTACCTCTCAACTTTATATCAACAACATTGTATAGGCTTCAATTGTCTCTACCTAACTGGAACCATTGTAGCTTTCATAAAGAGTGTAATCCTAAAAAAAAATCGTACAAACGTTTCATCAAAAACATTTAAAAATTACGCTGTGGGTCCGTCAATATCATAAAGCTTCTTGGAAGAATGGGTAATATTAAAATATCCTGCTCACAAGATAAAGTCCGGAAAGAAACTCGTATATAAAATGAAAAAAATACCGCGCTACGGATCTCCACCGGCGCCCTATTCCAATATGAAGACTTCTCATTTTCGCGCAAGGACTGGCTGTTACTGATATGCATTTACACGCAGTATATTCCCGGCTTTCCGAACAATAGGTGGGCAAACTGTGATCCTCACCTCGGCACTTCGAATAACGAATCTATGGAGGGCGTAAATAGAGCTGAAAGTACATTATCAGTGAACATTGACTTGGAGAACTTTTCGGCGAAAAAGAACCTTAGGAGAAGGACTTTGAATACGCTGAAGTCAGCAGTGACGGCGCTGAAACAAATTACTAGTGAGTTTCTTTGTGTGTTGTCATTGCTTAAATGTCTGCTTTAATACCATATTATTCAGATTTCATTATAGGATAATTTTTATATTACACGCAGTAAACAGTAACTAACAGACATTTAAATTATACATTCTTGTAGTATTAGGTGTTCTGAATCAGGTAAAAAAAATTTATACACACTTATTGCATAATACTGTCAATAGGCAAGTTCAATCTATAATAAAAACCCTCGCTTCCCTCTTCAGTTCAGTTTGATTAGACAATAGAGACCAAGTATTTATGGAAGTTCATTTATTTAAAATAACAAGCACAAATGACGTACCTTTTGCCAAGATAATTCTCTGCAAAACAACTACACCATTAAGATCCAGAAATGTAGTCTGTGTAACAACAACAGCAATATGTTGCAGGCACACAAACATGTTGGTACACGCGGTATTCGTGACCACGGCCACCGGGCTGAGAGTCAAATTTAAGAGCTCTAACAAAAAAAGAGCGCTAACTGCTACTCCATAGACGCATTTATACATACACGTATTATACATAGATGATAGTAGAGATTGTATGAGGTATTTAACGGTGAAGTAAAGCGACGTTGCCATATCGCTCAACGACTTCCTCTACTTCGAGAGCCAGAACAAACTTGGAGTAAGACTTCAGTACTTTCCATAATACTCGAAGGAAACGGGCTTGCGTAGGGCTACGGTTCCTAATAAAGCGGAAAACCTTATTATATTATTTAGGTGTCTACTTGCTCAGATAAAACTAGAATATTTAAAGTAAATTATGACAATTTCTTTCGGGTTGGGTTTTATGTTTTAGCATTAACAAAACGTAATATTATAAAACTATAATGACTCGTGTGAGAATTTTCCAAATTTTTTTTTAGTAAAATCATCAAAAAGGAATGAGATATATTTTTGGGACAAATTCTCTTCAGCCAGTTAAAAAATTCATCTAAATTATCTAAGAATCACAAGTTAATCCGAAACTCTTGCTGTAAATGTAAGTACCCTAGTAGTTATCTCTAAGGATTTCTTTTATTTAAGGGTAGCAAGGTTGTGCTGAATCCAAAATCGGCGAAAATTCGCTAAGCTTTGTCGGTTAGGTTTTGGATATTCGGATACGCCGTCACTCCTTGTTTGCGCCAGGACTCTCAACAATTCGCTGAGTATTTGAGAAACGTCAGCGCCTATAATGAAGGTGTCATTCAGAGCTTACGAAAGCCATTGTGTTAGTCTCCCCAAAACAAGCCTCGTCACTCTTGAGGCTTCTCGCTCGAGGCGATCGTTTGTGAACCTTGGAAACACTTCGTTACCTTTTATCTCGGGATCTTTTGTCTGTCAATTGAACTCCTCATTTCCTATCGCACCTCGGGAAGCTTGACGCTTATTAATTACCGCAGAGGCTGTCTATTTATACTGTCAGAGGATTTCGAGATTTCCATCTCTTGAAAAAATAGAAATACAGCTGCTTGAAGTCTCACTCTTAGTTGGCGTGCACATCAAAAGCGATAGCAAAACATGAAATATTTTCAATGCCCAAGCAGGACAAATTTGCACGCAGTATCACCAACCCAATTCAAATTGAGCTGCCAGTAACTCACTAATTGCGTCATTTTCATTTTATTCGACTTGTGAAAAAACAAGGCACATTCCATTATTTGACGCTTACCTAATCACTATGCAGAACTAAGAAAGACACACTTACTAAATTACCTGACAAGCGAGTTCGGGATCGATTTCGATTCCGAAACCAAAACCAAAAAGGGGTGTCCACCTTTTTTGTTTTTTTAACGTAGAGGGAATGCCTTACTTTTACCTGTTCACTTGTGAGAGGGCTATTTGGGACTGCCACCATCTGGGGGTAGCTTCTTGACACGATGCTACCCAGAGGTCTACACAGTAAGCCCCCTACGCCCCTCCCTTATTGCCTTTGTGGACTCCGGCCGAAGCTGTGTCGCCATAATCTTCCCGGTGAGAATGACACCCCTACCGGTAATGATGTAATCTAATTAAGTTGGTGGTGCTGGCCTAACGAATGTGTGTTCCCCATATTTTTTAAGAAGCCAAAATTGTAACGCTTGAGCAGGAAGCTCATAACAATTTACATAGCAATTATGTAAATTCTTTCATACCAACTGAAATACACCACAAAACGTATCATTCCGGACCTTGTTTTGCTACTCCGGTTTTACCGACTTATGTTCATCCTTCAAATGCAGGACACATTGTGGCACTCCAGCGTGAAAACAAATAGTTAGGATTCTACGTTAATTGAGGAACAATGAGGATTTTTGAAGCGCAACGCCGCCTGGTGGCAGAAAAAGTATCGAACAACCTTATAAAGTAACTTAGCTTGACGGTACACTGCCATTTATTCAATTACTGCAATGAATAATAAATTCTGGTATCAGTACCTGACTTAAAATCGACTTACCAATATCATGACCTAAAAACAATATATATCTTTTATAAAGATTAACCTCTGAATTGACATACTGAAAGGAAAAAAACTCCCAAAACCACTCAAAATGTGCCTCTGTGTTTAAATGATCCCAGAAAATTGAAGCGTCACCTTCCAAATGAAATACGAATTAGCATAAATGGATTCCATCTGAAAGCTTTAAGCGATTTCGCTGCAAAAATAAAACAATCTACAGACTCCCGACGTTTCTTTGTTGTCAAATGACGTATAAAAAATACAACTTTTCCCAGAGAGCTTCCACGAAGCCCCTCTTCCTGGGTTTTATTATTTTTAACTGAATACAAACTAAAAGGAAGTTAATCCTAGCCGCTTTCTCCAGCTGTCTTTATTCCGTCTTATAATATAAAGCTAAATAGACACGCGGATATTTGCCGTGGGGTCATCAAATATGTATGACGTGTTTAATACGTTTTTAAATTTAAAATTTACCTCAAATTAAAAGTTTGCATTAATGCATTAATTGTGGCTGTATAAATAGTGGATTTATATGCGTTAGGACTGCGGCATCAATTGAAGTATAGCACTTATTCAATTTCACAAGTTTGTTTACTCGGTTGACATAGATTTAGCTGTATTAATTTCGTTTACGATCCGAAAATAGTGGGGATAACTGAGCTGTACTTTGAAAACAAGGCATTATCGTTTTATTTGTTTTTTTTATTAAGGTCGTGGCTTGTGGTCTAGTTCCCACTCACAACGTTAATTGTTACGATCTTGTATTTATTCTAGTAACCATTTCGAATTCGCTTTTTGCCAACCTGTTTCGTTACTTAGCCACATGACTATGTATGTGTGAGTTTCTGCTTAAGTTTGACAATTCGAAAGCACTAATAACAGTTTTAATTGAATCAAGATATTTGAACTACGAGCAACGTCGGTAGCTGCGGTTTAACCGCTGGCAAACTTGCTTGACAAACACGTGGAATGTTCTGCAAACATCTGGGTCGCGGAAGAAGCACGGCCAAGTCTGCTCCTTCACTTCACGAATCAAGTTGGAAACAATCACAAACGCAAACATTGGCGGCTGAAACTTACCGCTGGCAAACTTGCAACTTGCCTAATATGTGGGGGGTTTTACAAATGTCTGAGGTGAGTGCAGTCAAGTGGGCTGGTGTGTTACAAGCTGACCACAACACAGACCTGTGGTTGCATTATGCATTTGCACTTCGAAAGAATATGTGGGTCGGTTAGTTATTATTAACTACGGAATGTGATCGTTTGAGTGGAAAGAACTAAGCCAAATAACATTTTAAAATTATTTCTTATAAATGAGGGAGAATACCAATTCCATTTTTTTCCTGATAACGTTCGAGATGAAATTTTGGCGTTAGCCCGAATAGCATAGCCGCTTGTAGTAATACTGGCAATACCAAACCAATGTTGGGTTAACTCTCTTGATATGAAATACACCAATTATTTAATGACAGCTGGAAAGTGAACAGGGGGTCTAAAACGGCAACATTTTAAGTGTTTCATATATGAATCATCTAAGTGACGTTTCATCTGGTGAATTGCTAAAAACGGTAAAACGGCGACATGAAAAGTGAAACACCTACTTGACGTTTCATATCTTAGACATATTTTTCTTTTTTAAATTTATTTCATGGCTTGGACTCTTAGACATAGTTTGATAACGACATTGCTACACCAAAAAAAATTGTGTCGCGCCTAATAATTGTAAACTTAACGATTTTCATTAAACAAATATTTTCATCATTACAACTAATAATTTAAGGCTTAAAAAGTAGCTTATTATTGAATTTGTGTGATTTCTTATCACTAATAATTGTAAAATGTTTTTAATTTAAAATTTTTATGTCTGGCAATGAGGACCGTGACAGGTGGCCTAAGAACAATAATGTCACAGCTGTCAATCGAGATTGTAAATAATGTTCGTGAAAACTTGTGATAAAAATCATTTTCCGACCGGAAACGATGAATGAAGATAAGAAATTGGTGCTAGCTAGGCATGTTCTTGAGATGGAAGATATTTGCAAGGAGACATGACTCTGTAACAACAAAGCCCGAGTGATTTGCCAAACTTCTGCCTCGGCAATGGCGTACAAGACGACTTTATTTGGGAGCAGATTTTTAGGTTTTAATGCCGCACATCTTTTTAATAATACACATTATAATAACAAAAACGTTTTTCATTTACTCGATAATATTGGAATATTCACCAGAAGACAGCTAGTTAACGTAAATATGATGAACTAAGTTCTCAGGAATTTCATTCAAATGTGATAAACCTTCAGTGTCGTTTCCACCACGGTCTTGGAAATTGGTTCAACTTATTGTAACTATTATGTATTCTTGGTGTCATTATAGTAATTCACAGTAGCACATTTTACTAGGAATAATTAAATGTATCCTAAAAACGATTAAATAATGTTTACTGCTATGTGAATTTGACAGCTCAGCGCTGTCACCTAGTAGGGTAATTTCGTCTGTTCGCGTCCATTTTTAGCAGTTGCTAAATTTGACAGTGAATCAAAAATGCTCCAGCACTGATTTATATAAAAAATATATATAATGTATCCATTATATTCTAGTTTATTTTAGGATCAACTTAAAGGTTTTTTCGAAACATTGCATTTTTTTAATAGATAAATTACAGAATTAGGTGTTTTTCCAAAAATGACAATTAGCGTCCATTGTAGACCATTTCGCGGGAATAATTTATCAGCTGCTTTACTGCCAGCATTAACTTTTGGCAGGGGACCCTTGCACATCCAACTTCCGCTTTGCCAGCTAGTCTCCCTAGCGTTGATTTGCATTCCTTGACAATCGCTGATGTTGTCGCTGGTTGTTGAATGCTTGCAGTGCTACTCTTACCTTGCTGTCGCTGTAGACCGTCACTTTTGTGACATCGTTGTGACGCTTGCCTGCTATGTAAGCGCAAACCAGAATGCATAAATTTTGGTTTCAAGAACGCTGGCCAGCCTGCCCAAGTGCGTCTATGCACGCCAGCAACCAAGAGTTTGATTGATTATTTCCTGAATCCGTCTGTGTAGCATATAAGTCCACCTGTGTCTGTTCTCCAGTGGTCTGTCTATGAATGAATAAACAGTAATCAGGTATCTTCATTTCGCATTGCATTTTACCCTTTCTTTAAATGGTCTTCAGTTTATGTTCTCTCTTCATCATTATTTCTTGTCACCGAAGACCTAATTAATGTCTTGACTTATAAAAATAATGAAAGAAATTACTTCTTTCATTTAAAAATATAATTATTAGCCGTAGTCTTAGTTAAAAATGTATCGTAATTATGAACAATACATTTGAAATTATTTTTACAAGCAAGTTAATTTTATTGCATTCAAGAAAGTAGTGGACGCAATTTGGTTCATGATTATCTCCTGTAGGTATAGTTTGCGGCCATAGGGGACGCAAACGCTAAGTTCTAAATAAGATGTACCTATTTAATTCGCGTCTACCTCATTTTATTCAATTCAATTCTTTATTGCATACCAAGTGTTACATTAAGATTTAAAATAACAAGATAGTACTTATAACTTAGTATATATATATTAAAATATATTTTATATATATTATTTATATTCGTTAAAAATGTATCTTAAAATTCACATAAATCAATAAAAAACATCCGAATGCGCCGCTGCACACTATTTGTCCTTATGTGCGTGTGTCTTTGAACTTAACTTTGAAGTATTAGCATTAGTGACGTATTTTTAATTGTTGACGTAGTTTACTTAATTTCGAAGATTTTCCGTAAAATGGACGCGAACGGGGTGGTGGACGCGAACAGGCGAACTGACCCTAAACATCTAACATTCCTCCAATTTGACGTTTAAAAGTGCACCGTTTTACGAATTCCCATACAAAACTGTCAAATTGTATGAAAAACAAATATGAATCATATTATGTTCATAATATGATTCACCTAATAAGTTGCCATTTTAGGATTTCAAAAAGTGTTTCATATTATGTTTCAGATATGAAACGTCTAATGTCGCCATTTTAGCCCCCCAGAATGAACTGCCGCTATGTGAATTGTTGCTGTGAAATTTCTGCTGGAATCATAGTCATAGTCATGGTCATAGTAATGGAGTAAGTCATAGTCAGTTGAATAAATAAATTTATTATTATTAATTTTCCGTGTGCATACAGCCTGGTTCACGCACTGAGAAAATTGACGTACGTCATCCGTCTAGCGCTACTCTTAGCTCGTATCATGTTAGACCAAAGCACCGAAGATCATTTTTTAACTACTCTGTTACACATGATATCCATACAAGATTTAAATTTATCTCTCAATCCCAACTGACAACGCAAGGAAAGTCTTTAACACTTATTAGACACCGACGACCTTCCTAACTTCGGGACCTCCTTTATGATCGTAAATAGTTTCCGCCCAACGATCTTTTGACACTTGGCATCTTGGCTAAACCTGTGCAAGGGCTGTGACTACCTGAAAGAATAATTCAGTTTTATGCCGATTTTGATAACCGGAAGAATTCAACTGTAAGTATTGTAAAATGTGCCTGAAATTAATAAATATGGTAAGATTTTTAAAGACTTTAGGGTTTAGCTATTTTATCTTCGTATTCTGAAGATTGTTCTACTTTGACTCAAGCAAAGTTAAATACATGTTTAGCATATAGCTTTTCCAACAAGAAAAACTCAATTTAAATCAAATCAGCTAATTCGTTTCATGAACCCAGACGCTGGAAGTATACGAGTAACGTATGGGCACGTTCTCTTACGTTACTCCAATGATATCACAATAAAAGAGACGTAGATAGCTTATGTCAGTACTGACGTCAAAAATTGTCCACGGGGTACGACGTAGTTAATTTGACCGTGTTATAACGTGAGAACGTACTATTATTTACTAGAGCGTAAACTAGACAGAAACAGTAGCGCAGTATCGTTTCAAACTATCAACACTATCAATGCTTTGCTCAGGTATACGAAAAGTTCTGATTTCGGTCCCACTTTTTAGCACAAGTCACCTATCTACTTTTTTATTGCGTTACTCATATACTTTTAGCGTCTGGGGTTAAAACAACGACATGAACGAAGTCATAAAACAAATGTCGAGCTAGGTTAAAACAGTATCGGTAATCAGTTTTAGAGCACGTTAAAACTTGCGGTCAAATTCATTTTGATGCAGAATTTAATGAGCTCCAGAATTGATTTACAAGGAACTTTACGAGTTCAAATTAATGTAGTTTTGCTTTATTGGCTAACACAACGTTATAAATCAGCGCTGATTACGTATCGTACCCATTATTTTAAGAAAATTCACAGCCTCTTACCGAACCCTTTAGAAAATAAGTATATTTCAGGATAAATAAATCTTGTTAAGTATTAAGAATCAGTAATAAAGCGTAAATTATTTTCTAGAACTACTTAAACAACAAGGTATACAAGGGTACGAAACCCCACTTAATCCCTCACAACTCTCAGTTCTACGTTAGTAAACTTGTGTCTGGTAATAAAAACAGTTTAAAAGGCTGTAATTTTTAGCATTTGATAAATATTAATCTTAACAGCGCTATTCTTTGTAAGAGCTAAGTGTCCCCCAATCACCCTTAATTAAAAAGGGGAAAAAAGACAACTACGTTGGTTAAATTATTTTCATATTACCGCTCAAAGAAACATATTCTCGTGTTTTTCCATCTACTCGACTACCAAAAATATCAATATTCCAAACCTCGTTTGCAACGTAACCTTTTACCCTTTTTGTTCGCTCTTATTGCTGCCTCAGATGCTATTTTCGAAACGTTTTCTAGCTGCGAAACGAACCAATTAAAAGAGGGTGCGGGACGCAATACCGGACTAGGGGCCAATTTTCGGACACCTAGCACTTATTCCTCGCTTTACGTCCGGCCAGGCAGTTTCAATTACTGGTGAGCGAGACTTGACGTTAGAAAATTTAAGCTATTTTCGGCTTGACCGCTCCAGACGACTCGGCGGGCGGTGATTCATGCGGCGTTAGGGCTTCACGCTTTAAGATTTCGGACCGAGGTTCAGGGTGATCGATTTATGATCAAAATTCTATGTCCTAACGAATTGATATGACCTATATTTGATAACATTATTTTATTTACAATGATGGGCAGAAAATAAGTCTTCGTGTCTTCCGCAAACCGGGCAGTTGCTTTAATCACTGAGCTATCGAGACGCTAACTGACCGACCCTAAATAAAATACACGATGATATGATGATGATACGTTTAACAAACAAACATAAATAACTTTATTTAAAAGACCTGTTACAAAGTACTTTCAAATCGTCAAATCTAATTAACAAACAATCTATTCAATGGAATAGTGAAACATAACGTATCAACCAAGATGTTATTGCTGTATCCACAATTCTCGCTACCTACAGAACACATCAAAGATCATCCTGTTGGCTCCCCTAAAATCACCCAGTCGCGGAAAATCTTGTTAACACTGAATAGCATTTTTATGTTATGAACACCGCGAACTAATTGGAGTTCCTGTTATTAGAATGTAAGCGTAACAGCGAGCTGATAGCGCATTATGACGCGATCAAAGGAAGCCTGCTATAACAGTTTACCGGCTGGCTTTTTCTTCGTCGGTTCAGTGCGGTTCAAGGTGAGGGCCGCTATCGGCCGATACAAAACACTTTGCCGTAATCCCCTCCATGCGTCTCGTCTATTTTTAGCGAATACGACACAAATCGATCCCAACGCGCTGATCTCGTCCCAAACAATATACTTGTAACGTTAATCCACGTCGAGTTAAGGGCGGATGGGAATTAATGGCAACATTTTGTGGCGAAGGACGATACGCATCAGATGGTCGAGGTAGGCGCCAATCAGTAAAAAAAGAAAGTTTTGTATTCCATCCTTATTTCTCTCAGGATATAATTTTTTGAGGACAACGTTATAACCACCTCCCTCAATGCTTTTAATTATTATAATCCATTCATATTTCTGTATCAATAATTTGAATAAAAGTGAAGCTTCTTATACATTTATGAACCAAATAATATTATATTTACTTACACTGAAAAGGATGAACAACTGACCTATTTTGATAGCCTTCTCCTCCCCAGTTCTTCTTAACCTTTCAACCACAGTTTAAAAAAAAGGGAGTGTTGTTTTGAAAAACTATTTTTGGTTAAGATGAAACAATGTTTATGAAGGTAACAACCCAGTTTGCATGTCACTTTTTATAAGTAACCAGTAACAAAAAGTTGATGATACCAAAAAAAAACTGTTTAACCTAACGGTGTAGGGTAATAATAAATGTTTTACGAATGTTTACGTAATTTGTAATGGCAACAGAAATTAGGTTTATCCGTGTGTACATTAGTAGTTCAGTGAGCTATTAATTACGATACTTTAGGTGCTTCAAGGAGATATTTATGGTCGGATGAAACAGTGTATGGTTACAAGTTGGTTTTAGATGTTGGTGAAACTACGGCTCTTTACCAAAAGTTTCAGGACACTACTTTATTTTGAATTATAATAATAGTTAATCATTTATTTCAGGCTATTACATTTTAAGTCTTTAAAACTAGCATACATATTGATTAATTATTTTATTAGTTTGTATCATTAGTCTAATTTGCCTGTTTTTGAAAGGACGACGTGTAATGTTGAGCAATGTCTTATAGCCGGCCTCAGATTTGTTTGAATACGTCGGACTAAAAAATTTCTGCTACCAAAATGAGGATTAAATAATAATAGAGAGCTGTTAAATATTGATTAAATGAACTGCTTTCAAGGAATTAGATCACATTTAAGAGAAAATCTTAATTCTTCACTGTGACAATATTTCGTCATGTTTGGCTTGTAGAGTTTTTTGTAATGTTTTTTACCGATAAAATAATAGGAACTTAATTAAAATCAAATTCGTACAGTTCGCAAATAAAATATTTTGACTTTGCCTGTGTTCGACCGAAAAAAACCGAAAAATTATGATATCCAGAGAAAAACTTATTTGCTTGTCTTTGACCAGTGTAACTACTTACACTACCCTAACGTTACAAGAGTGGTAATTATCAGAACAAAATAGTTCTTCTTATTAGGCTCGATGCCTTTGAAGCACTTGATTTGTGATTAGGCAACACGCGAATTGTTCTTAGCACGAGATCCCATAGCAAGTTTGTTTATGTTATCGTGTACAAGAGCTTGAGTTGAAAATATTTAGTCGAAACAATTATACAGTGTTACATTTTTGTAAAAATGTAAAAATACTATTCTTGGTACAAGTACAAGAATTGCAAGGGTGTTAACTACGGTTTTCAATTTTAAATTTCCGGTTTTACTGATTCACGACGGCAAAAAAAGAAATACAGGGGCAGGAGCTTCCTCTAGCGCCTTGTCATAATAACTAAAACTGTCTATTTTGTATGACCTATATGTTTAACCATGTGCTGCTTATGGCTTAAACATAAGATTTTTGTATACTAGGTGAACAAAAAACTCTCAGCCCATGTCTATGTCCTATTTTTTTTGTGTCAACGTTTTTCAGTGTGTGTTTAGCTTGATTGACAAATTAACTTAATCTAACGCAACTTTGAGACTGTAAGGCCACAACATACTTTTTCAAGTACTCGATGATTTAGTCAAACTTGCAGTGGTATTCGGGCCTACCTTTTGTATTTTCCTGCCGGAGCTATTAATTACGACAGTATTCGTATACTTAGGTGTTCCGCGAGATAAATGGCCGGCTTTGGGAGGAATTGTTTTCGTTGCGTGCAATTATATTTTATCAAGGGATATAAGGTCCTGACATACCAGTAAATTGGAATAAATAAACGATTATTCACTTACTGTTTGTACATGTAGATTGTATGTTTGAAAATACGACCCACGTTATTGAATGAAAACAAGTTGCGTATTTCACAAGGCTATTTCTAAATAATATGACGTTTAAAAACAATATTTACGAGTACTATTTATTGCATTTTTATCGATTGATTTTTGATTAACTTTTTCTGCGGCTTTTGGATTATTATGGCAGTTTAAAAATATTATAGCTGGTTATTTTATTTGTAGGAACAAGTTTCTTCATTTGCCTTCTTAATTATTTCCCCACTGTCATTGCTCGCTCATCATTTCTTCATAAACAACTTTTGTTTCTGCTACAATTAATATTAAAACTATAAAAACATATTACTGTATTGCAGTTTCACAGATATAAGTATAATGATATGTGTATTGCTAAAGTGGTGTAAAAAATTCCAGATATTCTCACACAAAGATATCTCACATGCCTAAATATCCTGCATCATTCACATATTTCTCGCTACATTCATTCCCAACATTGATAAATTATACTAGCCACGTAAAATATATCCCAGCACTAACAAAATATACACCAGGCATCCATTATGTAATGACAACTACACATTCTGTATCCATCTTATGTACAGTCGCTATCAGAAACAATGATATTATAATAAAAAAGACGTAGATAAGTTCCTTGTGCTAAAAAAGTGGCACCCGAAATCAGAACTTCGAACACCTGAGCAGAGCATTGACAGTTAGAGACGACACTGCGCATCATGTATCTGTCTCGTTTACGCTCTAGTAACTAATCATACTATCTTGTCACACGGTCAAATTATAGGTACGTACGCCAGGGGACAATTTTTGACTTTACATCAGTACTGACGTAACGTATTTATCTCATCTCAATATCATTGATCAGAAATTTAAAGCAGACAAGGTGCCCAAATACTTCTGATCGGTTTCACAATCAATAATTTTAATACAGCCAAGTTGACCTTAATAGCAGAACAGTCAAACATAAACGGCCTATATACGTCACACTGCTGGGCACAGGCCTCACATCAACCATGAGGCGGTGCGAGCCATACTTAAAGACGCGGGCTCATTACGGATTGTTGGAAGGGTGTGAGTTTAGTGAGCAACCTTTTAATATCAGATGTTTCCAGCCGCCTTAAAGCCTCTGAGTATGACTAGCGACCGATATCTGGTTCCGGTTGACGCCAACCGCAACCATGTAGTAAACCGACAGACAAGCTACCCTACATGTATTTACCTACGACTGTACATGTGTTTGTTCACAGACAGCCCAGCAAATGCGCACGACACACACGTGTAAATACAAGTTGCTCCGAAACTTCATTACAGAAGCATCTTCAAGGAAATTCAATAACCGCCCACAGGAACTGTGTCACAGGCCATTCTTGGGTAATGCAATCATTCTACGCATGTCCGTGCATACCCAAATTCAGCAAAGCTAGTGCTATCGGATACAAGACAACGATGAAACTTACTTAACTATTGTTTTTGGAAATGAACATACATACATACCTATGCTCACGACCATGTAACAAACAGGGCAGTCAAAGGTACACTAATTGTTTCAAAACGCCCACATTTCGAGGTACGAATCTCAAAACTTAACTGCCGTTACGGTTAACGGCAGTTAAGTTTTGAGATTCGTTCGATTCGAAAACACCGATAAAAACCCAAATAGCCCGGTGGCTATTTGGGTTTTTATCGGTGTTTTCGATCACCGGATAGTTAGCCACAAAAAGTGGGTGTACGGGCCAGTCTTGAATTCGGGACTACTGGATTTCGAGCCAAAGTGTTTCATCATTGAGCCAGGATGCTCTTGCTCTTTTGAAATAAATACATATTCTATGTTTAGTCTGCATCAAAATTATATTAAGAATTGAGTACTTTGCCATAGTTGTGAATTTAGCTAAGTTAAATCAAATAACAAAAATTCGGACAGATACATAGTAATACTAAACGAGCACATGCCTGCAATCTACATACCTACTGCCGCCTACCTCGACGTCGTTGTTAATGTACTAAGCCTCTCGGGCCTGATTCAGACACATTCTAACCGCCTTATCTCTTATCTGCCCACACAATATTCCAAATCTATTGTTTCACACCGTTAGCGCCAGCAGTTAATCAGGCAAGTATAGTTAGAACAAAAGACATCGAAGCTAAGGACATCCGTCGAACGCCCACTACCCACCTTGTAAATACACATTTTGCCCTACAATATACGTAAGTCAATAATTGTAATAGGAAAACTAACAATTACATAATACAAGATGTTATTGTAGTTACATATTACAGTATCAACTACTGACCAAAACATTCGTAAAAATAAAGAGTTTCTATATTTAGAAATGGGGCCATTTTTGCATTCGTTGCTATCCTAAATGTTGTTCTTACTTGTTTTGTTAACTTATATGATAAACTTATAATGTTATCAATTGAGTATTACTGAGACGTCTTTGCAGCAAGATCAACTCATCCCCAAACAATACAATCAACAGAAATGCATTGTCAAAACAATTTTATGTTTGTAAAACGTAACGTTTATTTGTACGGTGATCTTAAATATAGCGAAGTGATCTTAATATAAAACTTCCATACTATAAAAAGCGTGCAATTATTGACATAATTATACATCATGACACATTTACATAATTACTAACAAAACAATTGACATTCTTCATAATAACTCATATAATCTAATTTAGACTTTCATGGACACTAACATTTAAAACATTAAAAACAATAATCCAAAATTAACATACCTACATTGATCAATAACAATCGCGGTGAAATGAGGAATGAAATTAAAAAACACAAATACAATTATGTTTAAAATATCACATATGTATTTTCTTAAAGTTCCTAAGTCGTCTAATACCCATTCACATTAACATTATCCCACGTTGTCATCTAAAAGCATTTCCACGTTCAATTCCAAGAAACGTCTCATAATTGTACGAACCTACAAGGTTTTACAAACTTTTAACCAGAACATAGTAAAAGCTTCTAGCTTAAACATTGAAGACCTAAATTATTTTTGTTATGCAAAGGTTAGGTGATATTCTAGAGATCAGTCTGTCTTAAAATGTGCTGACGATCGTGGCTTGAATCTGAATAATGTAATTCTTACTAGATAACACTGCTTAAAACATACATTACTTTGTGTAAAATGCCATTAAACAGGTAGGCAAATAACCGCAGCCTCTCCTAAGTTTTGAATAAATTTTCAATCAGAAGGAGGTCGTAATTCATTCGAAAGATCCACCACAATACTATTTTAAAAGCATTTGGTTTGAACTTAACATTCTTAAGAAGTAGGTTTCTCAGACCGGCACTTTCAAGTAACGCCTTCCTGTGCCCTGAAAAGCATAAAGTGTTGAATAATATTGGTGAAGGATGTACTTAGTCTTTGGGCCTTTTTACGTAGCTCGATATACCTATTTCAATTGATTTATGTTACCAACATTTGTGTTTATACGAATATATGATATCATGGCGCTTATTTAACATTGTACCAAAATCTTCTTTTTGTCTCAAACTTATCAATTAATTTCTGAGTACCATGATAAGCTTTGTGATTTTTAAATTTATTTAAAGGGTTCTTCGTACTCGGTTCCAATCGTTAAATGGTGCAGAAGTGAATATTGGCGCTCCGCTAATCAGTCAGCTTTACACTTAAGTAGCTGAGTGATTCTCACACCATTGACATTGGAATTAACTTAACTGTATTTAGGGTTGAGGGGTGACTTCAATAAATATTATTTTCTTTCAGAAACGAAAAATACTTTCAATAGTTGACTTGGTTTCACGAGAAGGGCTAATAGAATAGGACCTTATACTGACTTGTTAAACTCATGATTATAGGAACTAAGTATATAGAACAGAGGGTTTAAGAATAATAATAACAGTATAGTTTTGAGTTTTCAATAATGTATTAAATAGTAAAAAGTGAATTTTATAGTTTCGCAGCGGACAAATACTCTCTATATTATGACTGAAAATTTGTAGAGTATTGCGAAACACAGACATGTCAAACAGTTAAATTCCAAGTGAAATCATAACACACTAAGTACAATAAGTATATTTTTAAAATTGTACAACCTAAAAAGCTCTGCCCCAAGTATCCACGCCAAAATATGTTTTAAAATTAAATACAAACATTGGCTTGGCAAAGTCGCCCTTAAAATTGGGCCTAAAAGGGGCTTAAGCTCAAGGACATCGGCAACCCTACCCCGATGGCTCTATCAGGTTTTTAAACGTCATCAGTTTCGCGCGAAGCACCCTTCATTTCGTACTGAATGGAAATTTCTTCAATGCGCACATTGGACCCTCCGCTATATCTGCTGACCGCGCTTATTGCTTCAATGAAAATACGACCTGAATGTTTCATCCACATTATGCATGTAGGTCAATAGTGTTCCAGATAAACTAAGTGTAAGTGTATAGCTGCTTCCAATATTTCTAGCAGGGCCTAATGACGGTGGCAGTCGGCGCCATTTGTTCGCGGTTTTACTGTCAACAACTTTAATTAAAGAGCTCCACCCTTATCGGCATATCTAAATATCACACGTATAGACGCTAACGGGATAATATTATGTTTTAAAGTTGTATAAGGGTAGATGACAGCATGTTTAAGAGTTTAAAACATACAAAGTAGGATGCTCTATGTATTACTTCTATGCATTCATTCGCTCCTTGGGAGATGTGTACATCCAGCAGTGGATTGCGACGGGCTAATATTGAAAGTAATTCAAGTAACAAATACGTAAGTTATTCTAGAGCTCAATCTCTAACAAAAGTAGGTATGTAGGTTTTTAAACGTCATCAGTTTCTCGCGAAGCACCCTTCATTCCCTACTGAATGGACATTTCTTCAATGCGCACATTGGACCCTCCGCTATATCTGCTGACCGCGCTTATTGCTTCAATGAAAATACGACCTGAATGTTTCATCCACATTATGCATGTAGGTCAATAGTGTTCCAGATAAACTAAGTGTATTTGCGGTTCGCCTATTCAGTTTGGCTTTTTTGTTATTAAATTTTGTTATTTTGCATTCGCAAATCTTTAATTAAACTAACTACGTTTAAGATGTATTGACCTCTTTGTCTGAATATACCTCTTTAGTCTTGAGTAGAATATCAATTCATTCGTTGTTTTTCGCAGTGAAAACAACCATTATGTTTATTTGAAAAGAGAAAACGTTTAAGATTTTCATTCAACCCTCATTTTTTAATGAAAATGATATACAATAATATACACGCTCCCCACAACTACTGGGTTGTGACGTCATAATTGCGGTCACGTGTAAATGAAGCGTTTTTTTGGCAAGTTCACAAATGTCATTTCAAATTGTGATATCTCGGCTAGTATGGAAACTATCGAAGAGATCATTTCAGGATTGTTTTCATAAATGTAAGAATTTTCGATAAGAAATAAATAAAATGCAGTAAAATACAGTTACCTTAATAGGCAAGCTAGCCTAACCTATCACGGTAACATAGCCAAGAAAAGACAGATGTTATTCTGTACGTTTCTTCGTTGCCTCTCAATTAGAGTGTAGGAGCAACTGTGGACTGTGACGATGTACGGTGCGATTAAACTCTATTGCAGGGTAAACGTTCTCGTCTTGGCAAGACGGGTAAATAAAGTACAAGAAACTGAAACAACGTTGGCTATTTGTTTTCTAAAAAAGCTTTAGAAACAAAAGAGTTCACAACAGGTTAAGCAGAAAATGTATCATTATAACTTTGCCGAGTGTGGCGGTGTGGGCTTATTATCTGTTTAAAACATCAAATGTAACATACCTACCTAATTCTAAAAACGAGTGCCTGATTGCAACGATCTACTTGCTGGCAGATGCAACAGTCTGACTTTTCTACAGTATCTGTGAGGAACATTCCTAGGATGACATGACTCTTTGAGATTTTGGAGACCTCAGTAGGACGTTGCGTTGTCGTAACGCAACGCCCAAATGAAGTCATCATCCGTAGTTTAGTGTAATGGCCGCTGGCCGCGTTTATTTTGCTGCTACTACTACGTTGGGTATAAAAACTTTTTTATATCAAAATCAACAACATATAACCGACGAGAAAAACTAATTAAGCGCAGCCAACTATAGCTGCTTCCAATATTTCTCGCAGGGCCTAATGACGGTGGCTGTAGCCGCCATTTGTTCGCGGTTTTACTGTCAACAACTTTAATTAAAGAGCTCCACCCTTATCGGCATAATTATCTAAATATCACACGTATAGGCGCCAACGGGATTATATTATGTTTTAAAGTTGTATAAGGGTAGATGCGAAATGTTTAAGAGTTTAAAACATACAAAGTAGGATGTTTTACGTATTACTTCAATTCGTTCATTCATTCATTCGCACCTTGGGAAAGGTGGACATACCTACCCGCTGCGGGCCGTAAGGGCGACACATGGGGTCTGCCCATTACCCATTAGGGTCTGCGTACGGTGGGAGCCAGCGGGCCCGAGTGCGGGGGTGCTCTGGCTTGCATTGCACGGCGTCTACCGACGGAAGTTTCGCGGCCTCCCCCCTTCGTTGGGGTGTCGGTTGGAATGGAGGCTAGTACTGGTGGCGTAGCAGTGGGTCATTACTTTCAGTAGGATCCAGCTTCGCCGCCAAAGTATCACGGTTGAGTGCCGTGGGGTTTTAGTCGGTAGGAGTCCGACCTAACCTCGTCATCCCCCCTGGCGGCGAAGTATGAGGAGTTCCCCACGAAAAAAAAGGTGTACATCCAGCAGTGTATTGCGACAGGCCAATAATAACAGTAATTCAAGTTACAAATACCTACGTAAGTTATTCTAGAGCTCACTCTTTAACAAAAGTAGGTATGTAGGTTATAACAGAGCTGAAAGTAGGAGAAATCGTATAATTCATCTCATCATTAACTTTGATTGAGCTAAGTGTACTCAAATGGGCGTAAAACAAGGGAAAATTAACTTTTTCATGTCTGAGATCTTTGTTATAAACGAACGACTTTTTGTTGCACTTCAAACCGTAAAATGTTGCTGTCTTCACATCGTACGATATCATTGCGCTATAAAGCCGATAATAAAAACGTTGTTTGTGTAAAATTTACAACCTCGCGTGCGTCTCTAACATTGTTGTTGCTCTGTACACTAGTGGAATTGTTGTGTTGTTGTGAATGTCTTAAATCATTGCTTAATCTAGAATAAAGTCATTGAGGATTTGTTGTTAACAACGTCACTTATTACGTCTTAGTGAATTCTATACACACAGTGCTGCTTTCGAGTTATAAGTTTAATACAATAACTTTAACCTGAAAACAACATCTTTTCATTTTTTTTTGAATGCTAATAAATATTACTGATTTCAAGAAATAAAACAACACAATTCAGATGGATATTTTTAAATGTAAGATAAGATAAGATAAGATATACTTTATTGCACAAAGAGAACAATTACGTAAAAATGCTTACAGAGATATAACAGTACAATGTAGGCGGCCTTATAGAGAAAAAGGAATGAAAAATATATGTGGTGGTGCAAGATGGTCATTGAGAGATAATCATTTCTATAAAAAGTTATTTTAATCTTATATATAAAAATGGATTGCTGTTCGTTAGTCTCACTAAAACTCGAGAACCACTGGACCGATTTAGTTGATTTTGCTCTTGAAATAATCGTTGAAGTTTAGGGAAAAATGTAATTGTAATTAAAATTAAATTAAATGTATTTTTTCTTCTGAGTTAGTTTTGAGCATGAAAAAACTTTGGCTTTCGGTGACCTATAAAAATCGAATTAACAAACCCAACATACTTAATAAAAGATATAATGACCATAATATTAAATTTTAAAAATTACTATACATACTATACTTATATAAATGAGTTTTTTGTACTGAGAAGCACCGGCAAGAAACTCAGCAGTCGCTCTTTTCAACTATTTCTCTTTTTTACATCGTAAAAGTCAATTCCAAGCTGCAAAATGTCTAAAAGAATGGAAAGCGACAGTTATATCGATTTACAAGAAATACTGAACTGTAAGTGAAGTTCGAGAACTTGATGGTAAAGTTTCGAAAACTAATAGTATCCTATTCAACTTACCAGGAAAGGGGAATTGTGAATAACCAACAAACAAACAACAACCTTTGTACCTACGTCCCACTGTTGGGCTCAGGCCTCTTCAGGCTTTTGTAGGAATAGTGATAATAATCCTTACTGTTAGATGCTATTAAGCCGCCTTAAGGCCTTTGACTAGCCTTAACGACTGACACTTGACGACTTGACGTGTCTTTTCAAACACATGCCCAAAAACACATTACTAAATATAATTTTGGTTATGATGGTCTTTCGTTGCATTCCCTACCTGCGTGTGCTGCTTTATAAAACAAAACTGTGGCACAGACGCCTCCCTAATATAATGATAATTATTTATTTATTTTTCAATCAACAAAGGATCATCAATTGCATTACATTCATTACAGTTCAGTTCTGCGCAGCAGCTGTCACTGAGACGATCCTGGCGGGGATGGAATGTTATATTTCTCACCCGCTAGTAGCTGTCGGAGGAAGAAGCCAGCCGTGGTTTAACTGGCCTAGCCGAGAGGCAGTGCGCCTCAAGCAGGCTGCATTCAAGGCTTGGACCACGGCCTGCGCCAACGGGGATCCCACCGCTTCGGATGCAAAGCGAAAGCTGAATACTGCTTCCAGGTCCAGTAAAAAAGCCATTGCTAAAGCCAAGTTCGACTTCGTCAGCCGCATTGGACAGCGTCTCGTTTGGCCATCCTTCTGGGAGTCGCGCCTTCTGGTCGCTGGCCAAGGCCGCCGAAGGAAACTTTTGCCAGTCGTCTCTGCCGCCACTGCAAAAACCAGATGGCAGTCTGGCTCACAGTGCAAAGGAGAAAGCCGACCTCCTGGGCAATCTCTTTGCCTCAAACTCGACTTTGGACGCTGGGAGCTCCGCTCCACCCACCATCCCGTGGTGCGGTCACTTTATGCCTGAGATCCGCATAACCCAGCAGGCGGTCCGGCGGGAGTTGCAATCCCTGGACGTCCATAAGTCGAGTGGGCCGGACGACATACCAGCAGTGGTCCTCAAAGTGTGCGCTCCCGAGTTGTGCCCGGTATTGACGCGCCTTTTCGAACTCTCCTACACAAAAAGGCAGGTTCCGTCTTTGTGGAAGACCGCCCACGTGCACCCAGTGCCGAAAAAGGGTGATAGATCTGACCCGGCGAATTACAGGCCTATAGCTATAACCTCCCTTCTTTCCAAGGTGATGGAGCGCGTCCTTAATGGAAGGCTCCTGGGGTACCTAGAGGATCACGGTCTGATTAGCGACCACCAATACGGCTTTCGTAACGGGCGGTCGACCGGTGATCTTCTCGTGTACCTTACACACCGATGGGCGCAAGCGATTGAAAGTCAAGGCGAGGTACTGGCTGTTAGCCTGGATATAGCTAAGGCGTTCGATCGGGTCTGGCATCGAGGTCTTTTATCAAAATTACCATCTTACGGACTGCCCGAGGGTCTATGCGGTTGGATTGCCAGCTTTTTGACCAGCAGACGCATCACGGCCGTCGTTGACGGTAGTTGCTCCGATAGCATGGACATTAATGCTGGCGTCCCACAAGGTTCTGTGCTATCTCCAACGTTGTTCCTTCTGCATATTAATGATATGCTGTCAATCAACGGCATCCATTGCTATGCAGATGACAGCACCGGAGATGCCTATTATACAGGCCGAGCTGGCATCCCTCGTACCGTTGTGGAGGAGGGTCGAACTAAACTTGTGTCGGAAATCGAGAGTACCCTCGCTAGGGTCTCCGAATGGGGTGGACTTAACTTGGTCCAATTTAACCCCACAAAGACACAAGTTTGCGCGTTTACCGCTAAGAAATCTCCATTTGCTATAGCTCCTCAGTTTCAGAACACTACCCTCACAATTTCCAACAGTATTGGGATCCTTGGTGTCGATATATCCAGTGACGTCCAGTTCCGTAGTCACCTTGAAAACAAGGCGAAGTTGGTATCTAAAAAGCTCGGTGTGCTGAATAGAGCGAAGCGGTACTTCACCCCAAGGCAGAGACTCCTGCTGTACAAAGCGCAAGTCAGGCCACACGTGGAGTACTGCTCTCATCTATGGGCAGGAGCGCCTGGATACCAACTGAGTCCTTTTGACTCGGTGCAGAGGCGTGCTATTAGGATTGTCGACGATCCCAAGCTCACCCGCGACCTGGAACCGCTAAGTTTGAGGAGAGACTTCTCCTCGCTTTGCGTTTTCTACCGCTTGTATAACGGGTTTTGTTCTGAAGAGCTGTTTGATATGATGCCCACGGCTACTTTCTACCATCGCACCGCCCGCCATCGTCAGGGTGTTCATCCACATACTCTGGAGCCGCCATGGTCTCGTACAGCTCGGTTCCTGAGATGCTTCCTTCCCAGGACACTTAAATTGTGGAACGAACTCCCTGCCGAGGTTTTCCCGATGAGCTATAGCATGGAGTTCTTCAAGAGGGGTTTGAAAAGGTTCTTGCAGGGTCGGCAACGCACGAGTAACGCCCCTGGTGTTGCACGTGTCCATAGGCTGCGGTAGCTGCTCACCATCAGGCGGCCCGCATGCTTGTTTGCCACCGTCGTAGTATAAAAAAAAAACAGTTATATTAAATTAAATTGAATCGAGTTCAGTTGCGTGTAATAGGAGAGGCCTATGTCCAGCAGTGGACTGCAACAGCCTGATGATGATGAAATTAAATTTATATTCATAAATTAAAAATAATAATCACAATATAGGACACATTAATTAACTTACTATTAATTTATTATATTTAAAATAGTATTTCGTCTATTATCATTATAATATTTTTACTATTTTGTATTTAGTATCATTGTTAAACACCATCAGAAAGGACACACAATATGTCGCATATAGTAATTTTACGGGTAAGAGACTGGGGGTAGACACCTGCTTAATTGCGAGGAAGAACACCATGACCTATGGCCCATTAGTCCCTTCCGCTTCCAAGCGAACCGTTTGATCATCTACTCAGCTGGATTTTATTAATAACATCCAAAAGGGATTTAAATTTTTACCCTTAAAGCCGTTAGCGGCAATTTATTTTCCTTGTTTGACTTTCTTGCAATTTCTTTCGAGGAAATTTTAGCCCTTATTAAAAGTTGAAAGAAAATGCTTATAGACGTTTTAATTTTTGCGACAGCCATTACTCGTCTTTTTGCTTGTTTTCTATCGTTGCAACTTTTAAATTGAAATCTCTTCTAATTGAGTATATCTAGTGATCAAAAAACCCAGAGGGTAATATTTAATGATGTCAATGTATGTTAATGTGTTTTTCACAATAAATTGCTCATACTGTCATGCTGAATGTTACCCTCAACACTTTGCAAAAATAACAAGTCTTACTAAGTCTTAAAACCCAAAATCCATGTATTATTAAAAACATGAAAGAGTTAGTTTGGAAGTAAATATTCAACTTTGACTTTGACATTAAATGGACCACTGGGGTAGAACAAAACTAGTCATTAAAGCAGAAAATATCATTTAAATGGATTTAACTGTGGTATGTGACGTTAATTGCGAGAATGGCTGGTTTAGATAATGTGTCTTCACGTTAGTGACTTCCTTAGCGTTCTCAGGTGTAGGGTGTGTTCAAATTAATCTGATTTTATTATTTGGGACGCTTGTTTCTGACACTCAAATAGTGTGCCTGTGCCCTATATTTACCTGAATTTTCATTCAAATTCATTTTTGCAAATATTTGCACAAAGGAAATGTTGACAGTCAGACGTTTTGAGAAATGACATCGCCTCGACGACGCGCGGGATTCCCCGACCCGCATCCGGTCACCTATTTTTCCAGTTTCCCGGACGTTTGCGCAGAACTAGTGCAAACCCTCTGACGTACGGGCTGATAGCACTGTTTGCTACCGACTACGTGTTGGTAAAAAAACGGTTACTTACTGTGTGATGGAGCATGCTTAGTGTAAAATAAATGGTATAGATATCACATTGTCAAGTGAACAGTAGATGATAATTATTCACATGATTCACTATCTTTCTAGAACCCACAGAACCTCTCCTAGACTAGCATATCAATATTGAAAGTAACTTTTAGGCCAACATCAAATCTCGGAGCCATAGAGAAATATGCCTATAACGTCCCGTGCTGAACGTAGAGCACCCTTACACTTACTTATGTGTCCCCTGCTGTATTAACAACCTATTCTTATGGTGGCTATTCGAGTAACAAAAGGCATCTTTAGAATTACGAAAGCAGGCTCTAAAACCGTCCGCAGCGTGTGAGATTATGAGAATAATCATTTTAACACCTCCGCGGTAATAGCGTCCAATATAGGTCAAAAAACAGCCAGTTCCCATATTTTTCACTAAATAAATCAAAAAACGCCCTCGCGTGGTTTGTTTCCTCACGCTAGCTTAGCAGAAAATTTATGGATTAGTTTACTGGATTATGAGAAAAACGCTTAAACGCTTACCGCTATTGTTCTGAAACGTAATTCAAACTATAACATTATCTAACTGATGCCGTCTCAAAGTCAAAAAAAGTTAATTTCATGTAGATTTAATGATAATAGATAGGTAATTTAAATGCAGTAAAAATCAACAAAGACAAAATGTGACTCTACTACCGTTTCGGACGTTGAACTACGTAATACCATAGAAGCGTACAAACACGTAATCCTTTGAGTTCAAACGAGCGTGACTCTGTGCAAGTACGAGAAAGTCGATAACAAACACAAAGTCCTGCAGAAAGCTGGTATTCAGATAAAAACATGCTCAGAGAAAACTTGAAGGTATTGCTTTTATATTTTGCATTCATAATTTTTTGTTCAGAAGGAAAAAAATTATGAAAACAAGGTTATAAAATTAATGACTTGTCTTGTAGTTAATACATACACGTTTTGGCATTTATGTAGGTCTTCAAAATCAGATTGACCAGTCAAATACTTCTTCATTGCTGAACTAGTCAACCCCATATCTGGTCCTCACGGCTGCTCCAATCAGGGGAAGTGAGTTCATCTTGAACACAATAAAAAAAATAAAAAAAAACGTTTGTTTATACATATAGAAATTCACGCGAGCTCATGCTAAACTACGGAAACTCTCGTAGAGTAAGCAGCACTTTGACTGTAAAATGAAGGTATGTTGAAAAATCAATCATCATTTTAGTTGTTAGTCTTTTTTCGTTGTTTGACTTTACAATATCTTTTCTCCTTTACGCTGGCGCATCGTCGACTAGGAGAATGCAGAAAATGCAAAAAAACTATTTTAATGTTCAATTCTGTTTTCTAATATTGGTTTTGTTCAATAATTTGAATCAATCAACATTAGATGCTGGAATCGAACCTGACGTTTTGAGCTGTGAACATCCTGCGTAACCACTATTTCAAAGGTCTTCGTCAACTATGTATAAAATAATCATAGGTTGTATATTGGTACAATTTGTGAATAATTCATTCCACAATACCATGACATGGCGATATAAGAATATTAAAACGACAACCCGGTCAAAGTTACTTTATCACACTTCGCTCACATTTCTATTCACACTTCATATATTAAAGGCCCTGCTTTGGATCACATAAATCTTTTACAAAGAAAACGAAAATGGGTATACAGTAGCGTTGCCATATCTTAATTACCGAAAATCGGGATATATGGCCAAAATAATTTTGTGTTATTACATTACTTAAATATTTATAGCGTACACGTATTTTACATGTGTAAGTACTTATACATAATATACAGGTAGGCTCATAATAATATCCTAACTGAGAATACAATTTCTCCACTGAAATCGCATTCTGATTTTTATCAGGACATCCGCCAAACTTGCTTGCATCCCACGCTGCATTTGAAATTAAGTGATCTTCATTCTAGAGGGTCTAGCCTCAGGGCTCACTCAGGGTGTTACTGAGGTAACACGCCGCCAGGTTGTATGTAGAAGAGGCCCTAACCGTATTGAATTGATGATGAGTTAACTGGGGCAGGTTCTTAAGTCATGTCATAAACTTTCGGCGCATTCTGCATTTCACCTAACGGCACGTGTAGCTCATGGCCAGACCCTCAAAACATTTTGAGAACGTCATAACACGTGTAGTTTGCCTTGACTTTCTAATTATAAAGAGTTGGTTGGTTAATTCAATTTTTTATTGAAACCCAGGAGATTAATCATGATTATGAAAAAGGGCCAGGAAGTCCCGTGTACATCGTTATAATTGGCGACTCTAGTAAAGGCAAAATGCGATAAGTCACGGTGGGCCGCAGGGTCTGCTTGTATGGAGAGGGACTTTTTGACATATTGCTCCGAAAGTTTATTTACCTAACCCCCTAGGCAAAGAAATGCGTTATGTAAATTCGTGAATCACTTTAATTCAATTCTTATGATTAGTTTGGCAGACTCAAAGCCTTTCGGGTGTTTATTTACGAAGGGAACTTTTACACACAATGTGATATTTTTACTGGGTCTCGGTGTTTACGGTACCTTAGTACCAGAAGTATCAGATTATTTATGTAAAGTTGTCTCATATTAATTTATTTTTGCTATCTGATATCACAAATTTAGCAAGTTTTGAAACGAACCCACCAACACAGTTAGTGTACAGTAGACAAAAGCACGTCTTTATTTCACATACACATAAAAGTTAGGTTTTACCTGGGCATATGAAACGCATAGGGCAACATTACCATTGCATACAATAATTACAATCTGCGTGGAAGCTATAAATAGATTTTTGGTTTTTGGTTTAGAAAAAGTTTTTCTCACTTTGGATTCAAACCCCCTTATTCATAAAAACGAACGCAACGCTAACGCATTGTTTAAGCTATTGACGTGTTCTGTCACTTACTCGCAAATGGCGGCAGCAACAAGAATGACAGTGACAAAGCGATACAATAGTTATCGTGTTCTATAAGAGCTGTTTAAGTTTTTATGAATAAGGGGGAAAGTGTTTAAACAAGACATTTATTCATTAAGTTGAAGAGTCTTCTTCCTCTTAGGCAGACAAAAAATCATAGTAAATCAACTACGAGTGTTTCAAGGAACGTATTACGCATCATAACATCTTACTAAGCTTAATCGGCCCAATGGATACATACCTAACAGCCTAACATCCACAATATTTTCATACACCAAATATCTTAAAAACTAACATACCAACTCGTACAAATAAACACAAGAACCTATTTCTCTGTTATTCAACTATCATCATCATCATCAGCCTGTTGCAGTTCACTGCTGGACATAGGCCTCTCCTATTACACGCCATTCAACTTTACTAATGCCATATCTTTACTAAAGATAAAAAGACTAGACAAAAACAATCAGTCTAGGGGTCAGTTGGGATTCAAATTCGCGTTTTAAAGCTCGCACACACTCACTCGAGTCTCCAAACTTGCTTGTTAGTGAAGTCATTTAACAATTTAAGCGTCATGGTGAGGAAATATCTCCAAAACTGAACACGGATCAGTACAACACTAAACAAACACATAACGAAGAGGAGCCTCTCCTGAAACTAAATGGGTCCAAGCTGTTTGTCCGCTTGGGATCGTCGACAATTCTTGTCTCACATTTCTGGTTTACCTACGATAAGCCACGTCCGGTCACTTTAGTTCTGCCGCACAAAATGTCTTTATAAAGAATTTAAGTATCGTAATTTAAACTAAGCATTATTTTGATGCAAAAGCTAAACATAGAACGACTTTTTTCTTGTTACTTTCTTGTTTAAATTGTCTTCGCCTTGCCTTTATCTCCTGAACTTTTCTTTAAGCAACTCTTCAGTTTCACTGCGTCCTTTGTTACGGCCCCCTCGAGACAAATATGAATTCTTATCAGAGGCTTAACTGACATTTTTCTGCACTTAATGTCCGCGGGCCGTGAAATTAAGGGCTTCTACTTTCAAAAATTACGGTTTTTTGACAGTTCTATTGCAAATAAGTTAGTATTACGCTTTTGGGTGTTGTTTATATTAATGGGCTAATTGGTTTTTCTATTCAGGATGTATAGGGGTGTCTGAACCGGAAAACCTCTCATTGCCATTAATGAATACTATTTCAAGTTTATTTTGCACCTCAGTGAACAATTTTAGGATAAGATACAACGCCAGGGCAATCATAACTATACCTCATTATAACCCTATTATTAGTAATATTATGAATGAATGATTGATTCAGAGCTCACATCTTTATTCGCTGTTCACACATTAATTCCAATAAGTAAGAGTATACCAATTTCCAAACGGTGCAGTTGGATACGCAAGCATACCTTCTACCCAGAAATCTGTTTCGAAAATATAACAGGGGGGTTTTTGACGTCACACCGCAACTTTTGCCTATCGGCTTCATTCACGAAAAGAGTAAAAAGAGAGAGTAATGTAAGTTAGCCGGTCCAACTGAGTTGCCGGTATCATTCGTTCCCAAGAACATTATTCAGTATGATTTCCTTAGACATAAATAATGTATCGTATCACGTATTATTACGATTCTGCTGAGTGATCGCTCCGTTGCTCAATATTTATTTTTGCATTGTTAACCGCGAACATGCGCTCCGGCATCGCGGCAGCCCTGACTGATGTTACCTAATCTATTTATGAGCTTTTATATTTGATACAATAGGCATATAACATCGTTCTAGGAAATGTTTTCAAGAGATAATGTAATCTTTTAAATGTATACTTTAAATTTATGCGTTTCGTATCGAACCGCTTCAGTGCCGAAGCGGTGCGTTTGTCGTATGGCGCACGGACTGTAAATGACTGAAAAAATAATCAGTTCACTGATAAAGGAGGTGATATTTTTCATCTTCTATGAAATGAGCGGTATCTTCTTGTGGGTACGTTGTATAGGGTGACTTCTTTTATTTCATGACTTTGACTTTGTTGACTTTGACGTAACATCATTTGAAACCAACTTGCAACTCAGCCATATGCGATGATAATTCCTCTATAGAAGGCTATCCAGACAAAGCAATCTAATATTGGTCTGCAACGTGTTGTTAGGCATATGCCAATAAACGATAACATAGCCTGACACGTTTATTTCCAAAGTCGTTACACCTTGCTAAGCTGTTAGAGCAGTAGGTAAACTTTTGAAACCTGCTTAGCAACAAACGTTCAACACGCGTTATTTATATTAGCAGTAAACGGAAATCGTAAGCCTAAATACACATAAAAATTGCTTGTGCACAGGTGAATGAATATTTTTGTATGTGTCAAGGATATTTATGTAAGTATTATATTACGGAAGTGTATGGCTGATCAATGGCCTGTGTGTGAAATATTTCTTATGTCATTGTTATCTGAGACCATGCGTGCGGCCAACCGGTTACATTGACGGATGTGCCTTATCAATTTAAGGCTATTCTCTGTCTTCGTGGTGTATTTACCTTCGTTTTACCCTCCCCTCAACATACATGGACAAAGAGCTGAAAGTGCTTATACACTTATTTGCGTATTTTTTCCCTAATTGAGTGTTGTTCCAATCGAACCACCAATGGCAAAAACGGAAGAGACATTCATTTCACACATAGCATTATTGAAATGGCGTAATTTCGAATGTGTAAAATAAAAAATTAACGAGCCAATCTTTTTCATCTTAATTAGAATATTCATAATTTTTGTCCGTTTGTTGTTCTTATTCTATTGGTGTTAATTACTTTATTAATAAAGTACTCAGCTAACGACCATTCGGTCGGGTTAAACATGTTAAATATAAATCTGCCATGTTATTTTAATTCAATAAGGTAGTTATTATTTACAACCACACCTACATATTAAGGCGTTTACATTTTGAACGAATATGCATTTGAAAGTGCTTCACCAACAGAATGAAACTTCACTGCTTCTTGTTAGCTACTTCTATGTACACAGATGAAACTGAGTATCACAAATTCAGCGTAATAGAGGTTCAAAGTTAACATAAACTTATCCTCGCTAACTACCAAAGTGTTTTGATTACTAGACTTGTAAACAATCATGTTCATATTACTACGAAGCACCTGTTAGTGTATTACTTAACATATAGAGCTAACCCATACTAACAAGTTGATATATTTCCCAGGTCTCACCGCGCAGTCCGAAAGTAAGCGTCAACTTAACACTAAGCATGAACCTTACTTAGAACCTCGAAGTTTCATTAACAATCGCAGTACCAGACATATTTCATCTAGCCATCCTTTACTGCGTGCGTAGCTGTCGTTATTCGTGGCTGGCTTGTCACCAGAGTGGAACGAAGCAAAGAGATCTCGAACGAGGTAAAATCAATAAGAGAGTGGTAGATGATAGATTTTACCTCGTTCGCTATTCCGTTGCCTTGTTTCGCTTAGGTGAAAGGTGAGACTTCGACTAGAAAACATTTCTAGAACACACCTCATTATTACCTCGAATAAACTTAGTTGCAGGTTTAATAAAACAACACACAAGCCATTCCGTTTTATTCTAAAATAGACAACAATGTATTTCTTGTGTTAAATACACTTTGTAGATTCTGCAACTGAGTTTGTTTTAACTTATTGGACTTTTCTTCTTCATCTCGCCCGCTACCGACAATTCAGCGTGAATTCTGTGTTATTTAGAGAGAATGTTTTCCCAGAAATTCATTCTCTGTTTGAAATTGATCGAACACTGATTTTGAGTAGACAATTTTATTGAAGGAAATTCTGATTTCTTACATTAAACTGGAGCAAAACATATCAGGAATCCTCAATTCAATAATTTTCCAGATTCTGTTAACTCACTGGTTGGATAAGCTTCTTCTATACCAGCTTTACTTTTTAACATGAAAAGATTCATTTTAGAATTTTAAAAGTGGTTTAACGAAAATTAACAGTAAATAATTACCACAAAACATAGAAAATCAGTGTTCTAATATCGATATACATACATAATGGGAAAAAAAACGCTTTTGCAAACTGAATGTCCGGAGTGGGAATAATAAGTCCTATGGTCATGGTATTTACACACTAGACACTTACTGTATTACAGGAACCCATTCAAGTCTTGATTTAATCTTGAAAAGAGATTTGATAACACCGGTTCATACAGAAAACGTCACTCACATCTCTTGTCAAGTGTAGACAACGGCGAAGACGTCGACTGTAATATGGTCCTTAGAACTTTGGCATGACATACTAGTAGTTAAATTACCTAAAGGGCTGTCATCTATCGATTTTACAACGATGCACACCCTACCATTTTCATAGTTATAACACTCTTTAAATACCTTAAACATCGACAGTGACAATTGTTAGTCAAGACTTGTTTTAATTTGTTTCAAATGAATCCTTTAACGATTATTTACGTGTCAAACTCAACTTGTAGTAGTTTCCCCTATTTGTGAAAACTTAAGTTTTACTACACATACCCTCGAATTTACAAACGACAATCAACGCTAAGCATGCGCACACGCTCATGCTGTCCTGTAAAATGTCAGTAGAAATGAAAGGATGCTCAACGTTGATTTGCGTTTGTGAATTATCGGTTATACTTATGCTCTGATTTGTCTCTTTAATTCTTCAGCAATGTCAACCTGCGCTAAAAAGTGACAAACATTGCATATACTCAAATTGTGTTAGAAAACTAATATGTTTTATATCAACATGGGGATTTTCAGAAGCAAGCAAATAAAGAAGCAAACTAGAAAACAAAGCTAAGATTCCCTATTTTAACTTAGTAATTCTGGTAACTATTGTCTGTAGTAGTAAGAATAGAGTTCATTCGAGTTAGAGTTTATTCATAATGTTTATATGCATGGTAACGTTCATGTTCTACAATACCCCACTCATAATTTCCTTGTACACTAGCCACAGTATGGGTAAGTTTCGTTACAGCATTCCTCAGAGTGCTGCTAGCAGTGAAGACTGAGGTATGCCCTCGGGTCGCAATGGTGAGTATTACATTGAACCACAACTGAAATGTTTTGAAAGTTTTAGAAATTTGTATATTATTGTAAATATGTATGAGTTTAATTGCTGTTAAAGAGATGTTACAACAAATGTTTGAAGCTCTACTATATTATTTTAACGGGCATGATAAACTGTAGGACAATTTTAGTTTTTAAACCTATTTCAGGCACCAGTCACTCACGAATGTAGGCAATACTTAGAGAATTGCTATACTACTTGAACCCCCTTTTTCATGAAAACGAACACAACGCTAAAGCATAGTTTAAACAATTGACGTGTTATGTCACCTACTCGCAAATGGCGGCAGCAACAAGAAAGAGACAGCGATACAAAAGTTAACGTGTTATTGAAGAGCTGTTTAAGTTTTTATGAATAAGAGGGTTAGTGTTATATACTTATTATGTGCAAGAATAACCTTAAGTAGGTACCTGCATTGTGAAGGATGCATCTGTATTGATATTGGGATTGAATTTGAATTCCTTTTCTGACTAGGCGCCTAAAACATTAATCAGAAACCAAACTGTATACAAGCTTTTATCAGCAACTCAAATGGAGCAGACATACTTGTATCTAAATAAAATGACTTCATCTTGCTCTACAAAAAACGCTTGGGATCTGTTACCCACCCTTAAGGATGTCCGAGCGTGACGGATGGCTGTATTTTGGAAGTTTTTCTGAGAAAGTCGTTAACAGCACTCGCAACTCATTCGTGGAAAAATAGACACTACCTAATTTACATTAGAGTATGAATTTAATGAAACCAAAAGTGTACTTACTAATATTGACTAGTTTAATCTTCTTGTTAAAGTAGTTCCATAGTTCTGTTACGTTCATTTGTTGTCCTGAATTGATTAACGTTTAGTTCGACTTCTATTCAGCGAACCTATAAACATAAGCTCTTTTGTAAATAGATAGAGTGATTGAAGAGGTTTATATGTATAATAATACACCTTTGCACCCCTGGGAGGCCGGGGCGGGTCGCTGGTTAGATAATAAAAAGCGAAGAGAAGCATTGACAGAGATTTTGAAAACAAGAAATGGCAGCAGCCCACTGCATCGACGTAGAGACGAGCTGAACAGCTACTGAAAAGGCTGTGTTAGCGTTCTCAAGAACAATGGAAAAGAAGTAGGTAGGCCTTTGTGAAATATAGACTAATAATAAAACTTAACACACCCATCACTTGGTCCGCTTGGTCCGTGATGACGGCTCGATCCGGGCTTTCCTTCCGGACGTTGACCTAAATTAAATCAACTCGCCTTAGTTTTTACGGTCGGCTCGTCTTCACGACTCATCGTATAAACAAAGTGAAATAGGAATGACGAGGCACATTTTTTTAATACGCAGCTATGTTTAGACCAGGGGCTTTTAACAATATTTGTGAAAAGTTGACGAGAAGTTTTACTTCATGTCTTTGATGGACTAATTACATTCCAAACTGCTGTAGATTATGAATGAACATACACTGACTGTTGCCATCATTGTGAATGAAACAATCGCCTATATAGCACTAAAAAACCCAACGTGGTAAGAGACAACGAATGAGGAGTGAAGGAAAAGGAACACAGATCATGATGTCATTTCAATAAATTTTTGGCACTTTTAAAATGTAACATGTCGGCGTGTTAAATGACTTGCCCACCAGGTATCCGCATTTTGACATCAGACCTGCGCCTAGAGGACCGTCACATCTTTGCTCCTCTAAGCTCGGATGTAAACCAATTGCAAAATTCTCCGAACCCTCGTCAAAAATTTTCTCAAAAATAAGTAGATAAAATGTTATGGGTTCCTTTGTAAGCACAGTGGACATCAAAATTAACAACGTTTTTCATTTCCAAATAAATGTAACCGTCACAGTAATGGCCAAGTTTGAAAAGCGGAAAGAAAAAATGGCATTTCAGAATAAACACAATAATGAATTTAAAAAGCTAATGACGATCTCACATTTTCCTTCGCTTCGAGGTTGTTATTTGAGAAAACGGCGAATTACGCTTCTGTCTTCCTTTCTCTGTTCCTAGTCTGAGAGAAGAAACGATTTATAACACACGATGGTAAAAGTTACATTAAGAAGTGCCAGAAAAAAACAATTATGTTAGAACAGTCACTTGACTATACTAACATAAATTGATTGATTATTAACCACCTGCAGGCTAACTTATCAGGCTGTTTTTCACATTAAACTCTAAATGAAACCTTTATTCAAATTGATCCCTGTTCTAATAACTATTCAGACATCACCAAACATGCCAAATACATACAAGAATGTTTGGTTAAAATCAAAAGTAAAAAAATTTACGTTACTTTACCAAACCGATGCTAAACAGTGGTTTCCATGATATTGAGAAGAACTGAAAGAAACTGAGTTAATGAGTTCATCTAAACTAATAACAGAAAATTCAACATCTGCTTAAAGCAGTATTTTAGTCCAAATATTATTATTCGGTATCAAAATATTATGAGTACTATATTTACGCCAGTCGTGATGTAGAAACCGTCCTTTCAAGTATTTCAAAAGCAGTTTTTATCTTCTCATCAGAACCTTCAGCGGTGAGGCGTTGACAAAAAAATTCATACCAACAGTTTATTAAGCAAATTCGAAGGCTTTGCGCCGGCGTCACGGCGAAAGTACCTAATCCACGAGGAACTTGGGAGAATATTAGCATTTTTTTCAAGCGGTGGTTCTGGGAATTCGCGTTATTTCTTGTAAATTGCTTGATTGTCTTATCATTTCATTATAGACATTTACATTACTGGACTTTGATTGAAGGAATTCAAGAGATTTGAAGGAAATATCACTGACTCCCATTAGTGAAACTAAAATGTAGATAGTTTTTGCGGGTAGAAAATAATACCAAATCGAGATTGGAAAACTAAATCGAGATTAATTTATGCTATTGTCAAAATCAGTTTCGGGACTGAGCTCGGCTTTGAGCTTTTCATGTTACTTTTTAAACAACTCCGATAATTTGATTTGTGAATTATTATTGGACAACAACATATACTTACAATGTTATGGTCCCTAGGTAAGCTTTCCTTTGTGATAAGGAACTATAAACCACAAACCACTGCTTTGTGGTTTATATATCGTATTAGTTAATGACATTCGATTCAGGTATTGAATACATTTCCCAGAAACAGCATACCATAACATACATTTCCGGTAATATACATACAGCTACCTAATATTTTTTCTACTGAATAAACATTATATCGTACGTCTTTCATTCAACGCAGTTCTCTACAAAGAGGATTCTCTTGTTTCAGAATTAAATTTGCTAGAAGTTAAGTATTAAAAAGGATACTGCGCAAGCTTGTTGAAAAAGTAAGTTTCTTAGAAAATACGCAAACAAAATTTATCCGGTGAAAGAGAATGGATAAAGTAGGTAGTTTAATTTTTAACGTCCTTCACAATAGCTACATATTTACATCCCTTTTACTATATATTTTCTGCAACGCCACTCATAATCTTCGGGCTGAAGTACTCTTGATAACACCAAGGGACCTCTTTACTTAGTTAAGCCCCTCCTTTTATATGAATTCCCTCTTTATCACAACTTGCAAGCAAGCGGAAAATAATATTAATTTTACATAGTACATTAAGTGATGGCAGCACAGCTGACAGGAATTTTAAAAGAATTATGGTTTCAAAAAGAGTTTAACACACCTATATACTCGTATGTATAAATATGTAATTTTTATTCGTGTGACACTACTATGTTATTATCACTTTAAATGCTTAATATGTTCAATGTTTTTGAACAGTTAACCCCCGCACTGACACACGCGGTCTGCGGCAGACGTGGTAGTATTCTATTTGAATGGCCTAATTCGTTGCTTCTCATCGACTTTTATTAAAAACTAGCGGCCGCCCGCGACTTCGTCCACGTGGACTTAAGTTAAAAATAATGTGATATATCTTTATAAATGGTAGCCTATGTCTTATTCAGATGCATAAGCTATATTACTGTAGAGTTTCATTTAAATCCATCTAGTAGTTTTTACGTGTGCCAGAATGGAGTAGCTTTTCCTGTTTTCCCAATATTAACCTTCACTGCTCCGCTCCTTTTGATTGTAGCGTAATGAAAAGTGTACTAGAACCTGCTCAAGAGTAGGAAGAGTAATTGTGCCAAATTTCGTTAAAATCCGTTGAGTAGTTTTTGTTTCTATAACAAACTAGCTGACCCGACAGACTTCGTCCTGTCAAAAAGATTTGTAATGTGGCAGTTTTTGTGCCGTCGTATTTTAAAAAAATCTCCTGAACAGAACCGTCACCCTGGTGATAGCGCGTTGTGAATAAAAAATAATTAAATAAATCATATATAAGGATTTAAAAGTAAGTAATCGCTTTATTGCCGTCAATATGCTGAGTGGGGACCCTTTCAGTTCCACAATAATCTTAGAGATAATAAGTTAGTTTTTAAGAAATGTATTTTTACTTATTGTTGTGATTCCTGAATAAATATTTTTTCTTTCTTTCTTTCTTTCTTTATTGTTCAGTTTAAAGAGCTTTATTCTCATAAAAGACATGCATGTCACTTATTTGAGAAATACATTCAAAACATAGTACAGTCACACGTCGTGTGTTAACATTAATGAAACTATAAATAGGTTAAAGGTACAATAAAAATTTCAAGAGTAGCATTCGCTGAAACTCTCCGCACTCTCAGCCCCGTAGTAAACAATGGTCTGAAAGGATATGGTTGCATATTTTGGTTTTGAACGTTTTTGTAATGATTGTTAATCATGAGAATCATAATTATTATTATTATCATTGTAGTGCTTTGTGCTTTTTGTTAATCATGTGAATCATAATTATTATTATTATCATTATCATTGTAGTGCTTTGTGCTTTTTGTGCCCGTTAGCGCGATATCACAATTCGGGACGCTCGGTGAGCGCGCTGTAATCGATTTTGACTCAATTCGGAACGCACCCTCAGTAGATTAGGTAACAGACAACTTTTTTTAAAAAAAATTGATATGACTTGAAGTCAAATCCTTTTAAGCCGTACGAATTGTTTTATTAAATTACTAAACGAAACGCGAGTTTCGGAACGCGACATTAAACTCCTCCAACTATCTGTACTCCAACGCACACACGCACATTGTTTTGATAGATATGATCAATGATGTAAAGTAATAGATTGATAAAGCGCCTTTAAAAACGTTCCAAAAACTGAATTGCGCATGTATGCGTTGACAACTGCTGTCATTTATCACAATAGTGTTGGTACTTTCCTTAACAATCTAACAGATTATCGAAATCACGAACAACAAATGAATAACGGTATACTCGTATTCTTGAAAATAAAAGGCTGAGGTTCTTTATTATTTATTAGGTTTACTCGTTACATTGTTTATGATATCTAAACATCAACTACGAGATGAAATAATATAAACACCATCAATTATTATCCTTTTTTTAGGACTGGGTTAAATAGTATTTTGTTGGCCCGTACTCTGTGGATTTGAATTGATTTTCTTGTTTCGGCCTAGGCATATAGTCTTTGTTAACATAAGAACACGGTGGTCTTGGTATCCTACAAAAATAAAGAAATTTTAATTATTTGCTTTTTCAAATAAGTACGGTAATGGTCATATGATCGGTAAATTGCTCAAAAATGGCGCCAAGTAGGTATTGATTGTTTTTGTTTAGTAGTTTTGTTAAGCTTCTAGTCTGAGCTAGCCAGCTGAAGCCATGATTCAGCTGTTGAAAAAATATCGACTACGCATATCGATATGTGTCATTCTTCATTTTGTACATCCCTATCGTACGTGAATCAATTCAGTTTTTACACAAAATCTTTTTCAATTCTTATTTAATTTCTGAAATAATAACTTATGCAGCATGAGGAACTAATATAATGATAGCTGAAATCAAATAATTGAACTGGGTAGTGAAAATAATTGCTCAAAACACAGTTTGAAAAAAACAATTACTTTCTGTATTTACCTGTGAAACTTTTGCATTTCTGGATCATTTCTATGATTCGTTTTATATTTGGGCACGCAACAAACCACTATTTTATTTTTTTAAAGCTTCATCCACTTTTATCGCCTACTTTACATAAATTTTGCAAACTCAAATTTCCCGCTTTTGACAGTGGTGTGGTGGTGTAGTTTTCGGTTTGGTTTTGGCAACAAATCTTGGGCATATCTCTGTCTCTTTTCCTCTTGTGTGATGTCCATATATGCAATAGTTTCTCTTTTCCTCACTTGATCACTCTATGGAAGCTCTATGGATATGATCTTTGACGTTAGGAACACACCTACATTGCTTAGACAACAGTGAGTGCTTGTAATTCAATATGAACGTTATCCCATAGCAATAAAGCTCAAATTGTCTACGTTTTAGTTAGAAATCATTTGTATGGGTAAAAGAAAAGGCCTATTTTTTGGGTTTTTTCAGCAATAATTCTAATTTTTCTCGCCGTAAAAACCATCCTTGAACTTCAACGAACATTTAAAAAAAAGATTTGGCCAAATTGGTCCAGGCGTTGTTGAGTTATGCGCTTACCAACACATTTTGCGATTCATTTTTATATTATAGATATACAGCAGACAGGCAGACAAAAATTTTACTGATTGCATTTTTGGCATCAGTAGCGATCCCTCATCACCCCTTGATAGTTATTTTTTTAATATATTTAATGTACAGAATTGGCCTCTCTACAGATTTATTATAAGTATAGATATCAATCTACACACATCAAAAGTGTCTAGGGATATCTCAAGCATTTTCATACAAAGTATAGCTATTTGGGAGGCTGTAAAAATTAAAATATTGATACCAACGTAGAAATTTTTAGAACATGGAAACTGCTATATCTGCCCTTTCAGAGTGTATAAAGAAATTCATTGTAGTAGCATTATTGTACAATCGTAAGGACGTTAAAAAAAAGACAGATTTTTCTTTCAAAAGGTTTCAAAATTATAGCAATATCAAACGTTTTTTTTTGTAATATTCTTAACCTTTATCTTATGCCTCTATCCTCGCGTTATTCTAAGATAATGCTCAACTTGTAAACAAACATAACTTTATGAAATATTTGAAAAATGATATCCCTATGATATCCCTAGACAGTTTTGATGTGTGTATTTTAAATCTCTATTCATAACTATAAATATAATCGTATTTATAAATAGTCTGTGCAAACCAACAAATCAAGCCATTAAAACTGATCGCCACCGCAAATCGCGTAGGTCAATCCGGCGATTTAAATTAAAAGCCATTCTGTTTAAACTGATGATAAACACACGTTTTTTATAATCTATGGGAAATACTAAATAACAACAACCACCAACCCCGTGTTTCAATACGCAATACCGTAATACACGCTTTTTGATTCTTATTTTGTAACTAGCGACCCGCCCCCGCTTCGCAAGGGTGCAATAGGATGTTATTATACATATAAACCTTCCTCTTGAATCACTCTATCTATTAAAAAAAACCCATCAAAATCCGTTGCTTAGTTTCAAAGATTTAAGCATACAAAGGGACATAAGGACAGAGAAAGCGACTTTGTTTTATACTATGTAGTAAAGTGTACTTTTGCCACAGTAAAATAAAATGATACGTACATTTCAATTATATTTCGTAATAGAATTTCGCAACATGAAACAAGAAAACAACTATAATAATTAACATTTCTAAAGCCATCTTAAATGGTATCACTAAGAAAACTGAAATTATTAAAGGTCTATGTCCCCTGTGGAGTCAAAGGTCCAGGTTAATATTACACTTAATTAAACTTTTAACGAGAAACAGAAAGCGAAGGACGTCGCGAAACGTAAATACAGTATTTTAATGAAAGGACTTAATCAAAGAAAATTACGTGATTACTGCTGCAGAAACAGCATATTAATATTATGTCTTTTATAGAACCTTACTTAATCGAATGAAGGGACATATGTCGTGGTAGGCAAAAAATATAGGAAATTGAATAAGAAAATTGTAATATGTAATGTTATGTTAATAAAAAAATTTAACAGTGCTCATGTTTTTGTAACTTATTATTAACATGGACCCTTTATTATCTAACTTGTATAATCGGCCTGCTTAAGTAATTGGTAAGTCGCAAACATACGTAGTAATATAAGGCAAAATAAATGTGGATTCTAATTCTACAAAGAAGGAAGAGCTTTAGCCTAGAAACTCTAAGGCTATTAGTCTCAACATTGTTTTTTCACAAACATTTAAATTACAAAGCATAGCCGAGACACACTGAGTTTTTTGTATTCGAAGTTCTGATTTTAATATATTATATGACGATTAATATATATAACCACCACCTCATAGTTGAGGTGAGGCCTGTGCCCAGCAGTGGGATGTATACAGGCCGTTTATGTATTTTTTTAAAATCAATGTTCATTTTTGAACACTTTCCGCTTAACAGTAAAATAAGGGTTTTCCTTTGTTACACGGATACACCATTCATTTTTAGGGTTCCGTACCTAAAAGGTAAAAATGGAAACCTATTACTAAGACTCCGCTGTATGTCTGTCACCAGGCTGTATCTCATAAACAGTGATAGATAAAAAGCTGAAATTTTCAGAAATTATGTATTTTTGTTGCCACTATAACAAAAACTAAATTAAAAAAAACATAGTATTAAGGGGGGTTATTAAAGTGTTTTTGAAGAACGGTAACCGGTAGACGCTTGAATTAACGTAGAATGTGCAGTATATTCCACTTTAAAATAAATAATGAAATAAAAATAAAGACAATAATATCAAAGGGGGCCATACAACAAACGTTATTATTAAGCAATTTTTCACTTGATGATGGTACATAACTAACTCGCACTTGGCTGATTTTAATAAAGTGAATAAGCTTATTAGCTTTAATTACTCTCAGCTTATAACGAGTGCATTGGTTTAAATCATACAGTACATAAAGTAGCCCAAACTCAAATGGAACTATCGAAAATTGGATGCAGAGATAAATAAAATATTTATCGACATCATTATTTATTCCTAGAGGACGGAGGTAATCGGAATGCGATACTCGATACTTGTCGACGCTACTTGATATTCATGAATGTTAATGGGTTTTCACTGCCTGTTATTATGCGCTCGATTGTCGGAAAACATTAAAGAAACGTTAATGCTGTTGTTAAAGGTTTGATTTCATATTTTGAGATGTAAAGATTAAATTGAAAGCAACAAGTTAATTTACTTAAATTAGAATTTGACTTGGATTAAGAAATCAATGGGATTAGTTCCCCCTAATTCGTGATTGTGTGTAGATGGTGTTGACGACTGATTACGTGTAATTGTTAAGAAGTGGCTCCTATACCAGAGTTCGCGAGTTGATCCCCGCCCAGTACAAGCATTTTGTCAGCAACATGTCTGTTTGTGTTAGTCTGGATGTTTCCTATATAAATTATGTATGTATTTACAACAAAATGTGGTTAATTAAAATAACCTATTCTGTTGTTGAAGGTAGGTTGGGGCTAAACTGAAATGAAACTATTATTGAGATTAGCATTTTGACGAAAAACTAAATGTGCCCACCTTTTTGTCAGGAAATGCTTGCTTGCAAACTACGAACCTTAACATATATAAATAACTAGATACAACATTATATGCATACAAAACACCCAGATCAATGCAAACCGACTTGATGCACACAAATGCTTATACTGTACTACGCGGATCGAACCCGCAACCTCAACAAGCCAACTTTTTAACCAGTACACCAAATCGATCTTATAAAATTTTACACAACAACAACATATTATAAACAAAACAAACAGATACAGTTGAAACTGTTGACATTGCCGTCAAACAATAAAACTATTTACAAACACAACATTTTTCCGAGGGTGGCGTAGGGTCTGCGAACAAAATAACTCAGTGGACTCATTTATTGACTTTTTATGAGAGCTTATACACTTTACACGTTAATACTTCATGCGTTAAAAGTAAAAACATTACACGTGTATCTTATCATCAATTATCACCCAATAATAAAGGGAATAATCTATGTTTATAGATTAAAGACGGGTTGCTCTCTTATTAAAACAATGAACGTACCAACTACTAATTAGTTATAACAAAAAATTACCAGCATCAATTTCATCAAACTCTATTTGATCTTCCCCTAGACTCACCTTTTATCTCTTTTTGAGACCACCTAATCCATACCTTGGGTAAAATACTCTGGAATGTAATCTATGTCCTAAAGCTCGAGTCTGCAGCAATAATAAAATACCAAATACCTTTTCAATAATGCGGTTTTAATGTGATTCGTCTGTTCCTTATGCACCGCTGCGCCATTCGATAGTTGGCAGCCTAAGCAATAAGCTGCCGACCGTAAGTACAATCGCCATCAGACATATCGAAACAGACAAGGTGACCAAATACATCTAATCAGGTCCACAGTTAATTCTATACCCAAGTTACATCCAATAAATGTCGGAAACAATATCTGGGCCCCAAGTCTGCTAATTTTAGAACGCTTCAATTGAATCGTAATTGAATCTCAATAGTCTAATTCTACATTATGTTTCATAGAAAATGTGTAAAAATAGCCGATTGACACTCAATTAGGTACGACTTAATTAAAGCGTTATAATATAAAATTGGCAGACTTGGGCCCCTGATCCTATGCTAGCTCATTATAGTCTAACTTCTATGCACACGTGACAGATATGTCACTAGTCATGTTCAGAGATTAATGAAGTAATTAATGTTCAGATATTAATAGTATTGTGGTGATCACAGATATTTCCACCAAACAAAAAGAAGAAGAAGATGTTATTGGTAACTCGGCTGCATTTAATTTTTTGGCTATGGAACTGATCAGAAGTATCAGGTCGCCTTGTGTGCTTCAATATATCTGATGGCGACTGTACAGCCAAGCTACGTCGCAGCTAACTACAACCTACTCAGTGGGGGTTAATTTTTCAATGGCGCCGCAATCTCGGCCATACTGCCGACAATTGAATTATTTACTGCAACTTCTTCTAGTTTCTTGCAACGTTAATTTAGTTTACGGCAGTTTCTTGGTATGTTTTTTATTCTGGGTGATACAAGTAGGTCTATTTAAAGTCTCAAAAATTAGGTTTTCTAAAGAGTGAAGCATCAATCTCAATTTAATTTCGAGGATTTGAACTATTTTTTAAGCTAAATAATACAACAACACTGAAATCATTTCCTGAAACAGCTTCTCTTTATTGCGAACGCTTCACCGCGTAGTTAATTATAGAAAATGTATAAATAATCAATTAGTCTTATTTATCAACTGCGGAACTTGAAGTAATTAAAATCTTCAGGACAATACTTTAGCAAAGCCGTATCTTCTTCAAAGGCGTTTTCAAAACAAGTCTTTGTAATTAAACAAAGGACATTTTCAAGCCGACTGGAGTTAATAAGTAAATACTAGGTGAGTACTTGTAAATACCGCTCTGACTACTATTAGTACGAGTAGTAGTAGTAATTTCAAACGCACATTTTTAGACTTGGCCAATAACGCTTCATACAAACGTAACTGTGATTATGACGTCACGTTCACTGTTTTTGCAAGGAGAGCTAGTAAGTACTTTGCTTTACAAGCTAGATCAAATATTGCGTTTATGAAAATGGTCTCCCAACATAACTGCTTCATAATAGCTTCATAACACTTTTGGAATGGACTTGCCCACCTAAGTTTGTGGCCTATTGTGGCCTTCATCATCATCATCATGTCAGCCGAACGACGCCCACTGCTGGGCATAGGCCTCCCCCAAAGATTTCCACAACGATCGGTCCTGCGCTGTCCGCATCCAGCGGCTTCCCGCGACCTTGACAAGATCGTCGGTCCACCTTGTGGAGGGCCTGCCCACGGAACGTCGTCCGGTACGCGGTCGCCATTCGAGAACCTTTCCGCCCCAACGGCCATCGGTTCTCCGCGCTATGTGTCCCGCCCACTGCCACTTCAACGATGCAATCCTTCGAGCGATGTCGGTTACCTTAGTTCTCCTGCGGATCTCATCATTTCTGATTCGATCAAGCAGGGAAACACCAAGCATCGCTCTCTCCATTGCTCGCTGGGTGACTTTGAGCCTTCTTATGAGACCCATAGTGAACGACCACGTCTCACTCCCATATGTCATTACTGGCAACACACACTGGTCAAAGACTTTCGTCTTGAGACACTGAGGAATTTCGGACGCAAATATATGCCGGAGCTTCCCGAACGCTGCCCATCCGAGCTGGATTCGACGAGAGATCTCTTTTGTGTATTGTGGCCTTATTTTGAAACAAATTTCAATTTTGGTTCCACAATAAGATTCGAATTCGACTATTATTTTTGATGAACATAAAAAACATGCAAAATGACTCATAGTCATCTACCCAATTAATAGCCTCGGCTTTGCGCCATTTTCAAACAAACTCGACTTAATAAGTAAATTCTCGGTGAGTCCTTGTAAATACTGCTCAGACTACTCGTAGTAATTCGCGCGCCATTTTCGCCGTCCGTGGACGAGGTAGTTTCAGGTCTGGAGGAATGAATGCATCATTGAGTTCGAACCTCGATGCTTTCTCATCCAAGCGTAAGACGATTTGCAGCAGAAAATTCATAGCGTTTATAATAAATCATTTAGAGACTTATATAAAATAACCTGCCGTGATGAACGTTTTCACACGTTGGGCAACATTTTCAACTTTCAAGCTTCAGTAGTGGTTTGTGAATGTTTTCACAAAATACGCTATAGAGGGTTCCACACGGTTTAAGTGCTCACCTTCGTAGCAAACACGACAAAGTGTAAAAATATGCTTAAACACCAACGGCAAGAAAGAAATACTCTCTTCTAGAGAACAGTTTAAGAATCATAGACTAAACGACTATAAAAAAAAACTATTACTATTTTATAGTTATAAAATCAAAGACAATGTTCGATAACGTTCTCAATAACAAATAAACCTACATAATCATTCACCCTTGTTTCCAATCAAAAAAGAATTATTCCTCTTTCAAGCAAGCAATCATCTTTTGATTTGTAATGTAAACAGAGGCAAATAAAATTGCATAAAATGCAAATGTAGTCAGCCCTGGAAGCGAAGGAATTCTTCTCGAATAGTTGACGGAAGGCGAGCAACTTTCGCTCATTCATCTTTTATATGAACTGCCTTCTTTGTATAATTGTTGACTAATGACCTACGTCGAAACTTCGGGTTTCTTCTGCGATTCTGCTAACTTTGCATAATATGATTTATAGAATTCTGCAACGGAAAGTAGGTTGGTTTTTTGCCAACATCAATCTTACTGCAGTGGAGATGAATGTATTGCTAAATGCAGCCATTTGCAGTTTCCACAATATAACTCTTTTGTTAGAACACGATTCTATTATTTACGGGACAACTGGGTGCTGGGAAATAAAGGAAATTCGTAGCTTCTCAGGTGAATTACAGTGTCTCACCAAAAAGTGTTGAACTAGTCTAGATTTGGAGTAAAAATGGTGTGGTTATGCCGAATTGCACGTATAAGTAAAAAAGTTTCATCGGGTTATTTAGCCAATTGCATTACTTTTTGCTAGCAGGTTGACTACCTATCTTTATATACCTGAAATACACCGTAACTTTTTAACAGCTATTCATGTTGTCATATTCCACTAACACAAAAAATGAAGTCTAAACATATCAACGAAATAAAAACCATGTTTATAGGAAAACTAAAAATAGGAGGCATAAAACCTGATCGTTAATATAACACACGTTAACTGAAACCGTACCGTAAAAAATAATACTCTACTTATTATACCATAAAATGGCTTATTTTTCTGTAACGAAAATAAGCGACAGATATTTCTTCCGTTATTGGTTTTATCGTTGATTTATTTATAGGCCAAATTCAATTAATGCCGACGTGTTCCTTTGTCACAAATACATCTTCCACCAAGTGATCATTCCACGCGGTGAGGTCGATTGCTTTTATAGACTCATGATAATGTTTTTTCCAGACTGTTAACTGACACTGTCCCGTTTCCTAAGCTAGTTATTCACAGTTACAACACAATAAAAGTCGTGTTCTATGCAGTATTTCAATAATGTTAAATTTCCATTCATTGAAACCAAACAGTAAGATTTACTTATTTGCATAGTTCGTAAACCGTCATTTAGTACAAAAGGAAAAATATGTACAATGAAATATTAAGTTGGATGTAACAATATAGCGTATGCCATTGGACTTAATAGTATGGATTCAAAATAATTATAGTTCCAAAATTTTAATCAGGTATGTAAATAAATGATTGTGATAGGGATTTTAAAAAAATAATGAAATAATTACGCTAAACCTACCTGTAAATGAAAATTGTAAAAAGCTTTGAAGTATCATGTGTGGGATAGGTCTGATAACCCAAAGGTATAAAATTACAGTCTAATTCCAAACGAGTTATCACCTCGATACCTGCAGCTGAAATTCAATTTTGCCGTGACAAAGTAACCCTCACCGAGAATACTCATGATGAAAATTGAACTCGAAATACCCCGTTTGATCCCCACCGGCACTGGACTAAAAATTTACGTACCCCTTCTTGCGGAAAATTCAATTCCATTTCATTTTAAATAAATCCTAGATTCGCATGGCCAGCGAGCTGCAGCCAGGTTGTAAACAACAGTTGTTACATTGTAGATACAAGTATGTTTTCAGATACGTCCCAGTACTCCCAGTATTGGTTTGCATGCTTTTATTTGGTGTGGAAATTGACTCTAGGACTCGTGGATCTGTTGTGAATGAGGAGGATGTTATAGAGGTTTGGTAAAAGCTTACTGGAATGTTTACAGGAAGAAACCTGCGATGTTGCATATCAAAGACAACATACACTTTGAAATTTGGAAAACATTAGATTTTTAACAGTAGTTCGCAATATTACTCAACTTACATTCAATGATCTGTGTACTATATTGTTGTTAGATTCGCGATTTTGACACAAAGCGAAGAAATAGTCTACTATAACTTAATGAAACTCGGCTACGTTTCGATGCTGACACTTTTAAGTAACAAGTCATAATAATTTACGCGTTCATTAAATATAACGCTTTGGCTTTTATCAAAATTGTTATTTAGTTTTCAGCGTGTTATTGGAATCCATCATCATCAGACTACTGTAGGTAGTTAAAATTTCAAGTTTTATGTGATTTCAAATTTCCGATTTTATGTGTTAAACATACTCTAGTTAATTTAATTCACGTAGAGTCAAAAAGTGAGCACAAAGTGCCGAGTGCACACTCCCATTGTAGTTGTTTGTTGTTGCGGTCGCGACTAAAACGAGTGTTGACTGTTCACAAGTTGTTGGAACGTGTCGATTTGACACGTGTTGTGGGCAGTTATTTGTGTACATTTGTCAAATTTTATACTAGCTCAGTGGCGACAGCAGATTTTTAATAATTCCTGATGTTAAGGTATAAGAATATCATATGTGGGATTACAAAACACCTTGTCCCAAACTGAGTAACGAATTTTTAGGGCATCTCCGAGCTTTGGACGACACATTAAGCAGTTGGTCCCTCCTTACTTACGTCACTAGAACTTTTAGTGAGAAACCCTAGTCTTAAGAATTTAGATTAGCACTTTATCTTTCCGATATATTAAATCTTTATTTTTTCTACACTTAAACACGCTGGCAAATCAAATCTTCTAAGACTTACTTATACTTCCGATTTCGCAACCCTATCAAAACTCGAAAAGCGAATCCATTATGATTGCGAAACAAGCCAAGTTGGGCCTGAAAATGTTCCAACCGAAGCCCACGGTCGCCATTGTTTCGGCTCTCCACTCCACTTCCGCTTCCGATCGGCGACGATACAAAGGAAGGATCTGTCTGTCCCTCTCACTCGTAATGTCTGCTGTTTTGAATTTAGAATGATTCGCCTCATCGTTTGGCGACGTGCTCGAATTTTCAAATACCTGTCGCGTCCTGTAATTTATAGGCATAGGATTGGCAAGTTATATTCTAAGATTTATGCTGCTTTGTTTTTAACACAAGATTTTTATTACGGAAGCTGCGATTACTGTGTGGGATCACCATTCTCTTTCACAATTAGAGTAACCACTGCAGAACATAATCAAATATTCCCCTTCAAATTACATAAGTTCAAAAACGGCATCTAACGTTTGCTAACAAGAGGTTTGCATTTTAGAAATCTCTTTGCCCCGGCCATGTGTCGCAGATATAATCGTCATGCTCACTGGTGCCTCAACTTGATTATCAGCAACACTCCTATCTTTTTCTTAACCTCCATTAATTTTTTTGGCGTCGTAATCCACTACCGAATTCGCAAACCATTTCAGTCTGCCATTATAATTGTGGTATGTACTACACTTAATTATTATTATTTATTTCATTTATTAATGAATTACTCTTAATTATTATTATTTATTTCATTTATTAATGAATTATGCTTACTTATGTAATCCTTATGAATCCTGAACATTTGTCTTTCATATTATTTTAAATATAGAGCAAAATAACGTCTAATACGTTCAGGAAACTGTGGGACATTGTCGCGTGCAACATCTGGTGCAAGTCGACTTGCCGGCTGCACGGCGCACACGCTCGCCTCGTTAATAAAACATGCAGTGTGCACTCGCCGCTAGACGGCGCAACGGATGCGGCCGAGCGGAATCACTGATCGCTTCTGTTATTTGCTTCTTGTCCTCGCATTTACTTGCTTTTTGACTTAAGTTACACTGTATTTGTGTATACTTAGTGTCGAATTTTCCTGTATTACAATGTTTGTTTAACTATCGTTAACGTCACATGTGTGTCGACCAATCGGTTTGTGTGTCCCACTGCTGGGCAAAGGTCTCCCCCAAAACTCTCCAACTATGCCTGTTTCATAACAGGCTCATGCCAATATTTCCCATTCACTGGAGTGATGGCTCAAGTCGTCACACCATCGTTTACGGGGCCTTCCTCTACGGCAATGTCCATCTCATTCCATTCATCTCATTCAGTAATTCTAATTTTCAGATGTTCTTTCATATATTGATAAATTATGATTACTTATGAATCCCGAACATTTACTTACATACTCTTAATTATTATTATAACTTTCATTTATTAATGAATTATATGCTTACTCATGAATCTCGAACACTTTCCTTTAATATAGAGCAAAATAACGTCTAATGCGTTCAGGAAACTGTGGGACATTGTCGCGTGCAACATCTGGTGCAAGTCGACTTGCCGGCTGCACGGCGCACACGCTCGCCTCGTTAATAAAACATGCAGTGTGCACTCGCCGCTAGACGGCGCAGCGGATGCGGCCGAGCGGAATCACTGATCGCTTCTGTTATTTGCTTCTTGTCCTTGCATTTACTTGCTTTTTGACTTGAGTTACACTGTATTTGTATGTATACTTAGTGTCGAATTTTCCTGTATTACAATGTTTGTTTAACTATCGTTAACGTCACATGTACGTCTACCAATCGAAATTTTAGTCGAAGATACACGTGCGATAAGCAAGTAAATAAACAGAAGTGAAGAAACCAACCTTTCAAGCTAATAGGTAAGCTCCGCAAACGTGTTATTGAGTGAAGTTATTTTTTCATTTTGCCATAGCCTACAAGAGCGGAACCATTAACCTCAAGGTCATCAAACAAATTATTGATTATAGAATTAGCCCAAAAAAACCTGTCTAAATAAAAAACATTTATTGGGGCTTATCGACGACAATCATAAAATAATTTGGTAATTCTAAATAAACGAATTCTTAGGAAGATAGTAAAAGAAAACAACGAACCATGCTTTCAAAGGCTTAGGAAAGTACCTACGACTACGACGAACAAAGAGTTTTATCACGAAAAAGCACACCTAGATCGCCATGTGAGCTGACTTGTCGGCTCTCTAAGTGTACACTCGTCCTTTTGAATAAAACATGCAGTGTGTACTCAGCGTTAGGCGGGATGCAACGAAACGGTCCTGCGAATCACAGATCGTCTAATAGTTCAATGATATCGTGTCCTATTCCTGTTTGATGTGTTACGTCCGTTGAATTCTAATTTCATGCAGCCTATACTAATATTACAAATGCTAAAACTTGTGGGTGGATGTGCCGTGTTGCCCTTTACGTCAAAACTACTGGACGGATTTTAATGAAACTTTACAACAATATAGCTTATGTATCTAAAAAACTTATAGGCTACAATTTTTGAAGATAGCGGGCGGCCGCTGGTTTGAAATAAAGCCAAGTTTTCTACGCATTTTCAAACATGACGTCGAAATCAAGAGACCAACCAACCCCTAAAGATGGCAGACTTTCCGAAACAGCGGTTTTTATAGGTACGGCATAAATAAATAACATTTGTTTCCAAAATAAAATACTGTATACAATGAAAATACAGAGAAGAATAATTAGAAATTACAGTGGCGTGCAAAAGGAGAGGCCTATGTTCAGCAGTGGACTACAACAGGCTGATGATGATGATGATGATGATAATTAGAAATTACGAGTACATTTTGTAATGCAAAGTAAAAAGTCGTAATAAAGTTCAATGTTGTCAACCTACATTACTTAAATGCACAATAAAAGGGTATTTTTGTAGAATAAAGCTAAACATGAATTATAATCCTGTGCTTACGGCGGGGCCTCGCACATTTGGCGCCCTTTCACTCATTACACAAACATGGCGACTGGCAAATGTAATATTTTAGCATTTTGACAAATAAAAAAATATTTTGTACACCGGCGTACAATACCAAACGGATAATGTAGATTGGTTTAACATTGAAACAATATGTTCCTTTACGTTTACTTGCTTAAGAGTAAAAGTAATTTTCACATATATACAAAAAACTAAGTTAGGAAGGTAAGATAATATCATCTTACAACTAAGTAGATAGATTAAATAAAAATTCAAATAAGTGTACGTTGGTTACTCCTTCACGAAAGAACTATGGACTTGATGAAACTTTACAGGAACTAATATTGGTAATACATCAGAATGACATAGAGATTACAATTTGTAATGATTATTAATAATTACGAATAAAAGTACATAACGATCTAGTCAAAAGCTCAAAACATTGCTAATTACGCATACAAGACGAGGTTGCTAGTGTTTTCTGGTTTCAAACAGAAACCGAAAGATTAAATGAAAAACAAATCTACAGACTCCACAAAAAAAGTTAAAGAAAATCGTACCTAAGATTTCCACGCAACTGTGTTCTCACTCGAAACAATACACCTACAAAGTAACAGTTTTAAACTACCATAAACCTCTTACTAATGATGTAACAATTCTAAAGACAAAATGGGGTTTCTAGTACATTCCAGCACTTCACTTGTTTTGTCTTGCTCTTATTTAATATCCCAGCACAGGCCGAGCAAATCCTCAGCTTATCTCCGCTGCCGGACGGCGATACTTATTTAGCCTCTAAGCGATTCGGCTGAATAAAACATTCGGTTGGAGGGAGCGGGATTGAAAGTTGCAAGAGTTTACAATCTCAGACACTTGTTAAATAACAAGGTTTACGCCAACACACCTCGCGAGGCGTGAGGGAAATGTATTAAATGGGAAAGATCGTGTTGTGCAAAAGGTCACTGTCTATCCAACAACACTAGTTTTGATAAGGAATTTTAAGCCGTTGAGAATAGTTTTGAAACTAAACATATAGGAAGCTGGGCGAACTTCATCTTCATCATTCGAAGTTATGAGATGCTCACTGCTGGACTGCTTCATCACCTTCAGGTCCACTTGTATCAAAATCCTGCAACCATCACCAAATCATCTTTTGCAAGTTGACATTGCGTTGGGAGATTCATGTCTTTTGATTGATTTATTCATTTCTCATTACACACTAAAACAACAGAAATGAACAGTAGAGGTGAGGAAAGCCCAGTCTAATTTAAATCAGTTGAATAAAAAAAATATTATAGTAGCCGTTTTGATCCCACCGCTGAGCAAAAGCCTCTCTTCCACTTCTCCATGCATCCCTATTGGCTGCGACATCTGGCCAAAAAATACAGCATCTAATTTCTAATTGACCAGCATTTGACCGCGATCTCACCTGATGGAAAGCGACAATGTGGTTGACATTGAAGCATATATGCTTCAATGTCAGGAAATGTGCTTCAATGTGAGGAAACCTATTCACTCTTCGCTTGAAGACTCCCAAATTGTAATCATCGGGCAACACAGATCCCGGCAAAGCGTTCCACTCCTTAGCGGCACGCATGATGAAGGTAGTGGTGGAAATGCTGCGTTTTTTTAAGATAATTCGGTCTTATCTTAAGGGTAAAACCCGATAGGTCATTATCATAATTCGCAGTCATCAAACGTCTCCTCAATCGAACAATTAACATTTTGTCTTTATAAGTGAGAGAGTAAAGGAGACAAATAAAACAATGTTTGTTGCTATAAGGGCAATTATTAGTTCACAGAAGATTTAACATATTTACTACTGAACAAAATACGGCACAGAGCAGGAAAGTTAAAATCCATTATGACAAAGTTACTACTTGACACTTACAAGTAAGACTAGTTGACATAATTCAACCAGACGCCTGCTCCTAAGTAAGAAAGCTTAAAATGGACTTAGATACGTCTGCGGCTAATTGATGTCAAGAAGTTAAAATGGATGTTGGCAAATAATAAAAGAAATACCTACAGGTTAGGTACGGAAACAGCAGTAACGCCCACTTCTTTGAGTCAACTCAATTTCTAGAAATTTCGTTATACTTAAGCTTCAAATTATAAACCCCTTCTTATAACATAACAATATGTTAATCCAATTTGGCTTGTTTCTTGAAAATACTCCAAAAAGACCTAAAACAAACATGAAACGGAAACACAATCTCGCCGTACATCGGGCGGCGCGCTGACAAAACGTAGCTATTAATTTTAGCTGACAAATCACAAAAGCCGAGGAGCGTATTGCGTCGAATGTCATTACGCGTTGTAAAACGATTCGAGTGGACCAGCGGAATATTCCTACGGAATTTAAATATTGTATTACAATGGGATACCGTCACGTACTGAATATTGACGATATTCTCGTATTCTTTGTGTTATGGCTTCCGCAATACAATTTTGTTGGACCATGTCACATTAACGCATGAACACGGAAGAGACACTTCGCTTTAGTGGTGGTAGGTATTTAAGTTTCCCATATGACTATGTTTACGGATACGGAGCTGAGACATTGGGTATAAAACAGAGTAGGGTATAAAGAAGACTTCTATATGAGTTGTAGAGTAGGCACAGAGAGGTCGCGGCAGGTCACCAGTTCATTGGTTACTGGTACACTAAGTTAAAACTATACTCACTGACCCTCATAAAGAATTTTGAAGAAGGGCGAGTGGAATAGCTAGCAACTACTGAAGCTTATTACAACCCACTCTAGTAAGAGTGTGACAATGAAGAATTAGATGTTGCAATGTCAGGCTAAAGAAAAGAAAAGGAACCTATTTTTGGACATCCTAGAATTCTTATAGCTCCAGATATTGTAAGGACATGGTAGTTGTATGACAAACAAATATAAAAGACTGACCCCATCAAGCCACTTAGAATTATATTATTGCTTTGAAAGACAATATCCAGACCTTATTTCTAAGAAAACTCCAAGTTTATAAAAGAAAACATCTTAGAGATATTACATTACAATAATTTTAAATTATGTAAAACTCGAGTCACATATTTTGACTGACCCGTGAATAAGAAGTCCATAGCGCTTCTTAATTATTCAAGTGTCGTAATCGATTGGAAACGCTGTTAAAACTTTAGTATCTCTAAATAAATACAGACCTGAATGTCAAAGGCTTGATAGTATTTTCGTATCGCACAAAGGGCATTAATCCTATAAACCACCGATGCTTCGAGAAGGTCCCAAGATTGTTTAGCAAGATACAAAGAAACCTTTGTGCTGGAGTTCGTTATCCGGCCGTCGGCTTATTATCTGGAACTCCGAATCTGGTATTGTTACAAGCCAGCCCGCAGCCAGTCACAATTCACTTTGTAGAGCTGAAGATGTAGTGGTCTAGAAATTGCAAGTAGAAGCGACATCTAGACATCGTCTAGACATTTCAAATAAGGAATGTTCATGTGTCGAATCGGACTTCATTTGTTTTAGTCAGTTAACTTTCGGACTGCCGATAGCAGACACAAAACGAGAAGTTTCGCTGGACATGTGTAGCCGATACGTTCTAGCAGAGTTCGAGTAAATTTCATTTTCTGGTTTGGTAGTTGCTACTCATACCTTTTAGGTTTTATCCCCTCCGAGTTTTAATTCAGAAATACGGCTATATTAAAATGTTTAATTACCAAAACCACATTTTTTTTATTGTGGTCTTCAAGATGACCTCACTCCACCTAAGTGTAAGCAGTGGTTCTCTATTGTGTCTCATAAAATTTTTGTCCATAATTTAACGTATCATAATGTTTTCTGATATAATTATCATTTGTCCGAATGATAGGTAGCCCTAGTTTACTGTCTCATAATATCACTTGCCCTAAAATCATAATTCCGAAACGTTATATGTCCTAATATTCTTTGCCATAACTATCACAATCTATAATATTTATGAAACCTAACTGCTTTTCTCATAATAGTGTTTTGTCCTAACGTCTCTTCTCATAATATATCGAGCACTAAAATCGAAATTGCATTAATGTTAATAACTGTCCTGAATATTTTTTGCTATAAAAATTGCATGCAAGCAAGCAGCATGCAGGGATGCAGCATGCATTTTATTTTAGGGTTTGAAAAAAAAATAACTATAACCTATCACGGCCATGTCGGATTCGCCCTCGGCATTCACCATGTAAACAAACATGCAGCATGCGGGCAAGCAAGCAGCATGCAGGTAAAAATGCAAGCAGGGATGCAGCATGCATTTTATTTTAGCGTTTGTAAAAAAATAACTAACCCTCGGATTCGGACTTACATTGTTATTATGAAGCACCATTCGGACAAACATTCATTATGTCAAATCACACTTAGACCAAGTGATTTTATAGCTAGTAAAATTAGGACGTTTAATTATTATAGCACTCAATTTTATGACACAAAACCATTATAGTTGTGGACTATTAGGTGAAACAAAGTTTCGTATACGAGACCATTAGGGATAGTGATGATTATAGAAAACGCGTTCGGGATTTTGATTTTCGGACGTCCGATATTCGGAGAAGAAAGGGACTACCGTAAGCAGTATCTAATATAGGTAAATATCTGGACCTCACCCAGATATTGACAAGTACAGTAATGATCGAAGTAACTGGGCTGGTCAATCTCATTCTGAAGGCTTGCATAAATTATTTTTCACGCACCGCTTAAAAAACCGGGGTTGTAGGAAGAAGGAAACACATGCGCTGAAAGAGCGTATATCGGGTTATATTCGCTCTTTCAGCGCATGTTTGTTGACTTTCACTATGGCTTATTGATGCAGTGACTATTCCTAATAAAGTAATAAGCACTAAGCAGTCCGCATAGCTCAACCGACTAGAAAGGAACGTCCTTAAAAGATGACCATTTCTTCACCATTTGTCCTAGAAAAGGTCTTGGCAATACATGACAAGCCAAGCTAGTTTATGCACAGTAATTTTCAGCAGAAGAAACGACTTTTAAAAACCCATTCTCCTCACAAAAAGTTCCCCACACACAACACTTACAACACCATTCAATCGCCGAATGCATGCAATCACAAACGTGAATACCGAACTCCATTCCGCGAACGAGTCCCCATTTCATTACTGGTTTCAGTAAAAACATAAATTCCATTTCGTTTACCATCAGATCTATATCAGCCATCGTACAAATGATTTCAATGGGCGCCGTTACACCGCGGGCGGGCGGCGCAAATAAAAAAGGTAGTAAAAATCGGACGGTCTCTCGCATGGGCGCCGTCGCAGTTGACTGCGTCGGGCCGCAAGCACTAGTGTTGTATTTTCATCAGCCTTTCATTTGTCATGTTGTCTTTTATATTTTGTGCAAACCTTTGTCAAAGGACAGGTGCCCGTGGCTCAGTTGTTGTGTGTGTGCAACGCTTTGATGGGATGAATGGCCATTACGACTGAAATTTAGTGATGGCGTATTTTTGCTGACGTCGAAAGGATGTCACACGTAAAGCCTGTCGTAAGGCCTCCAGCCTTTGAGCGGCTTGACAACATCTGATAGGAAATTCATCACTTACCTCACCAATCAACATTCTAAACCAAACGGGTGCCAACTCATTTCGAGGTATATCGTGTCAAACATTGCCGTCAATAGGAGTAAGTGTGGCCGTCCTGTACAGACTCACTATATCGCTAGACAAGTCATATCTGTTTGCGAGGATTTGTGTATGTTAGCATACATTAACTGTATAAATATACTGATATTACCTGTGCAGTAAAAATATGTTGCAAATAACTTGTTTATTCTCCTTCATTGAAATTTAATTATGTGTTGTAATCAAATGAATCAATATTTGTACCAAACCACAAACAATTAATATTTGTACCAAAAATAAACTTACGAGAGTATTCAAACTTTCATTAATTTCTCGATTTGTAAATAAACGAATGCATGTCGTGTGAGAGCAAATAATGAAAAGCTGAAATTCACTCGGAAGCGTTGCTTCGTGTGGTGTTCAATGCAAACCAACAATGTATTCGATATCATTCAATTCCAGAAAGATTTTAATTACCAGGCTTTTGTTTACTATGCACATCATATTCAGAGAATGGTAACATTATCTTATGAGCGTATTGGACCGAAATATTGTGAAGTTACTTCTTTTACTTCCTAGAATTTTATGCTTATTACTCATATCGTATAATACAGGGTCATTACGATGCCACATAGTAAGTAAGTAATAACGAGTGCCAAGCGCAAGTGCAGAAAGCCACTGAACACTCACTCTCTCACTGGACGTCCACGCTTCAGCGGTCTTGTGACGTCCAGTTATCATCCGATGGACCCCCTTCCTCTCTGAAAAATATTTCGTCTTTAAATGTATTTCACTGTTGCTGGTATACAAAAGCGAGCTACCTATACCTACCTAAAATAGAAACGTAGAAATCGTCTGAGCTAGAATTGACGCGCCCCTTCACTGCATCTTCGCATACAAGCAAGCACTTTTGTCCACTGTGGAGGGACGTCATTTCAGTTTAGACGACCACTGCCTATGTTATTTTTTTCAAACGGAATGGTTCAGAATAGAAATACGTAGGTTTCAGAAGCTAGAAAAACTGCAGAGTTGCGTTAAAAATTCTTAGCGTTGTTTCGCTCCCCGACCTCGCAGCTCAGCACTATCGGCGTTACTGCAACCACGTGCAAGTCAGTACTATTGTAGCACAAATTGATGCCCGTGTTCATAATACGAGTATGCAAAACGTCGTACATTTCACTTACCGCATATTACGAGCCGTGGGGTACTTACTGTTCATCTTGATAGTAGGATTATATTTGTCCCTCTTTTTAATTGACGCACGGAATAAAGGACGCACATACTAGTAAGAACTGTTTACTCAGATACGGACCAAACAAAAACATATAATTTTTCCGTAGTCGGGATTGAAACTGCTTACTTATCGACCATTTCACAAACAAGCTAGTCGATCTACAGCATCCCAAAGCGTAAATTCTACACTAGCAAGAATTACACTAACAGTGTGCCAACTAATTTAGTTATAACCCGAACAAGAGCTCGGGGTTAGATAAAACCCTCGAGAATAATTTGGGCGAAACTTTTAATTAGTGACTTCGGGGTAAAGAAACGAAAGTCTCCGGTGAAGTGTTAATTTAGCCCAAACACTTTGTTCTTACCTTAAATATTTCAAACACGGCTTACGGACTGGTTTCTGTGGAGTTAGACTGTACTTATAGCATTGTTAAGGTTAGAACGTTTGTCGGAAACACTTAATTAGAGGATCGGGAGCTGACCACATTTGGAAACTTTACTAAAAAAAAAAAAAAAACAAAAATAGTTTTATTTAAATAGACCTGTTACAGAGTACTTTTAAATCGTCAAATCTAATTAACAAACAAAACATACTTAATAATAGACATGAATACCATAATATTAAATGTAAACAATAAATATACTGTACTTAAATAAATGTGATGCTACCACCGGATCGGAAAGTTGTTTCTGTACTGAGAAGAACCGGCAAGAAACTCAGCAGTTACTCTTTTCAACTGTTTCTCTTTTTTACAATAATTGTTAGTATATTACAACAGAACTTAGAACAAGATAGCACAATAAAATTCATAATTTATGAAAAGAATAACACTCTTAGGTACATCGACGAGAAGCTATATAAAACAAAACAAACATTGTTAGTGTCTTAACCTAAGTATGATTGTTGATATAACAATAGTTAATTAGACTCCGTCGGGAGCAGAGAGCTTATTCCCAAGCATTTCTATCCATGATATAATCTCTAGTGGTGTAATATCCCTTTTTCAGCAACGTAGCTTTAATGTGATTTTTAAATCTATGTAATGGCAGCTTACAAATTGCTTCCGGAACTTTGTTATAATAATGTACACCTTGCCCCATAAATGACCCTAAAACTTTCTGCAATCTGAAAAATGGTAGCGCAATTTTATCTTTATTCCTAGTATTTTTAGCATGAATATCGCTGTGTTTGGTGAAAAGATTGATATTTTTTCTTACCAAGACAATACAATTGTAAATATATTGCGAAGCTACAGTTAGAATACCAATTTCCTTAAAACTATTACTATTACTATTTCATACTAACGATGATATGTGCATCGTCCCCGTTCAGAGGCCGTCACCTACTTTGTATTCGCCTCCTTAGTAGGTTAAATTGAACCTTTGTTTTTTTTATCCTTTTAACATTATGCTCATAATAAAAGATATGGGTAGTAACAATGAAGTTAAATGAATGGAATTCACTTAAAACTAAAGCAGAAAGAAATCTAAAAATCATAACAACGATGAAAATAGTAATTTAATCAGAATATTAAGACAGGGGTTAGAAGCCTAAGGGATCCACGCTACTTCACAATATTTCAGTAGAATATACAGTGACAGCTAGACTTATTGGAGCTGCTCAACTTTGAGTGACTTTTCAGAATTCGAAGGTATGACGCACAAGTGCTATAATTCAACTTGGCAATCTGAATGGAATGAAACAAGATTAAATCTAAAACGCTTTATTCTCTGGGGACCGCAGGCCGATTATGGAACGTCTGTAGAACTTGGCAACTACAAACTTTGCTATCGCGATTGAAAATGTCATCTGTGTGGACTGCCCTTATAACTATGAATGACCTTTGGGGCGCTATCAAATTGGACTATTTGTGCTGGACTGCTGTGTGTTCAAAACACAAATGTTTGTTCAAGAAGTTCATTAACCTTAAGGGTTACCGCGAGGTATGTGCTATTTTTTTCTATTAATCCCCGATAATTTCTAAGTACATCCACATTCCAAAGTGTAATTCATAACAACATACAAATTCTAGAAATTTTCAAAAAACTGAAATTTTCTGAGAAAAATAGAAAAAGCCTAGAAAGTGGCCAGGTACACGTTCCGTTCCTGCGTTAAAAACTATCCCTGTGCAATTATAGTCCCATAAACAGGTCCATTTTTTATAAGGCGTCCTATAAAACGAACCCGCGAAACGGTGGGCAAGCTGGGACACAGAACTTTTACTACCAGTGCCAGATATATCCTTAAGTTAATACGAGCCACATCAGATCAAATGAGGGTAAACGAACTAGCCATTAAAAAGTACCTAGAAAAACATAACAAAAGCACTCAGAATTAAACACAGAAAACTTAAGCCTTCGCCAAGATGGTAAAAAGCATTAAGTGATCGCGATAATACTCGTATCCGTAAAGTTTTATAATAACTTAAAAAGCAAGAAACAAGAGCGAAGCGATGAGCCGTCCTGTCCAGCACAGTAGCTAAAGTCATTTACTTAATCGCTAGAACTAGTTAACTTAAACTTAGCCTCTCCAAGTCCAAAGTTGCGCTAAGTGAGGTAGTTTCCTGAAGCTATCGATTACCTTCTCTCATATAAGATATTGCTAACCAAAAACAAGAGTTAACGAATATATTCGATATTTCACCAACAATGCAGTGTACAGATAACCAAGTGCACAGTCAGCATCATAATTAGGATTAGGAGTGGTCGAGAAATGATGTTGACGGTTTGACAAAATCAATTATTGTAATGTATACTGTATGAAAGTCGTACGTCGATGAAACTTTGCAACGTCACATAGAACAATTGAAACATAATTTTAAATTCCGTAGTAATGAGGTGGCATTTTCTTATGTACTTCAGTTGTATTTGACTACTCTGTATGCACACAGTTTTGATGGTGACTGTACTCAGTCTACTCGTACTACGTTTGCCGAGACTTTTTAGTTCGATTATTGCTATGTTTAAGGTATATGCCCAAACATTAGTTAAACAAATCTGGCTACCAGATAAAATATACCAGAAAAATTCGGCCGGTCTGTTAATGGTCTCGGTAGCACAGTGGTTAGAGCTGTCGCCCGGTTTGCGAAAGACCTGGGTTCGATTCCCGCCTGGAGCCAAGACCGCATGTCTTTTTCTGGTTTTCCTGTCTTAAGTGAGATGATAATGCTAATGCTAAAATAAAATAACCGATTATTGCTATCACTGCAAGTAGTAGACCACCACTTCAACCAGTAATATGATCAGAGTGAAAATACTATGGAGATCCTTCTGCGGTGTAACAACTGAGCGTATGCATAAAGTTCAGACGGCTTAAACTTAGAGCTAGACTAGACCCGAGCCGAAGGAGCGCAATAAAACTTAATCCAAGTCAGACTGCTTAGGGTTTTCGAATCAATTTTAAGACTTCAGTTCAGTGAACAATATTGTCGAACAGAAACAAAGCGATGAATTAAAATTGAAATTTCACAAATGTGTCAGTATTTTTAATCTATATTTTTATGGCAATATTCACAATCTATAGGCCGGTAGGTACAAGGTCACTTGCGAAATTCGAGGGTGCGCTTCCCACGCTGCTTTTTAAGTTGTCACTTTTAAGAAAACGTTACAAGTGAGAAATATTGTATTAGAAAATATTCGTTTATGATTTCAAAACCACTTCCACATGTTAGTCAACTTCAGGTGCACCTGCGTCTACCTAGTCGTAAGTAAGTAAGTAAATATTCTTCATTTCACTCAAAATAACAATAATGGTTACAATTATGGTAAGAACAAATAAATGTACAATTTGGGCGGTTTTATCGCTAAAAAGCGAAAAAAACTAATCCTGAAGTTAGTCGTAGGAATCGAAATGAGCTATCTCACCCAAAAATATTGAACCAAAAGTTTAACTTTGCATTATTTTGATTAGAAACTAGATGTTATTCAGCTGACCCCGGCTGGGAGGCAAGCTTATTGCTTTTGCAGTCTGTCCCCGAAGCTCAGACGACAATGCCGAACTTAGGACTATCTCTTCGCTAGCGCGGCTCCAACAAGTACGAATACCTACTCATGTAAATTGGACTTGAGCTCACAAACAAGACAGGGGATTGGTTTATGAAATGAGTACCTACATCCCTCACTGAAGACATACTAGAACCTGTTCAGTTATATTCTTGAATGTCTATCTATTTTAGCAATTTCAAGTTAACATCTTTTTTAAATCATGCTTTCATTCGGGTTGCTCTGTCTAGGCGTCGAAACTTATCAATATGAAAGACACAGATATTCATAAACATTATTATAATGACGAAGGACATTTGTTAACAAACATACTGATGAGACGCCCCGGGTAAAGTATCTAGAGGTTATAAACAAGCGCATCCTTGTAATAAATAATATATTTTTTAACACCCGGAATATTGTGAATGGCCTCTACATAGATAAAAAAGGCTTTAGGTGCCACTTGTTTCAAAAATAACTATGTAAATAACCTCGCCTACAAAGCAATATAAAAACAGCTTTGTTGTACTTAGAATCTCTAAGAACAACCTCGGATTAAAAGCTTCCTTGTCAACAACGAAACCCTAAAAACTTAACTAAGAATACCTCTTCATAAGTGAACTTGAATAATACAAACACCGAACACCCAAACAAATGATGATTAAAAACAATTAAACCGCCAAAATTGCGCCGAATTTTGTCATTTGCCTAACATTGGGGTTGTTTCAATTAGGTGTCATTTTAAATGATCGCTTAATTTGGCGCCGGTGCCCGCCCCGCTATTCAGGGTACTAAAACAGGGTATGCGGCTTTTTAGAATACCGGGCTAAATTAATGCTAACCATAGCAGAGGAGCTGTTTTTATTATGATGAATATTAAGATCATTAAGAGATTTAGAGCTTTTTATCCGATGGCACATGAAATTATTCGATTTTTTTTTTAAAACCATACCAGTACTAAGAAGAGACTCTTAGCTATGCTGTTAGTACTAGAAATCTGTCAAGACTACGTCACAGGCAGGGAAATGGCGAATCTATAACGGTTCCATGTTGGCTGAAGAGACACTAAGAAACACAATAACACAATGAGGACGAAGATCAATGTTGACTTGGCCTTTTACAAAAAAAACTTACAAAATTCAAAATATTATGTTTACACTTTTGCCTTTGTTATAGTTCTTGATGCACTTAAATAAAACCTATGCCTTCAACTAATTAAAATCACAATGTTTTTCATTAAAGAGAAAGTAATTATAAGTACTTTGTAAAGGTCAAGTAATTTACCTGCAAATAACATCAGCTCTCACAATTGTGTAGTTTAAAAATAAACAACCTTCTTGTAACAAAAGAGTGAAATAATGATGAACTTGGAACTCCTTTATTGCGGTGAATGAAAGCTTCGCTATAAAAATGGCTGTAGCAGTTTTACCTGTTAAAGAAACTGCCACTTCACTTTTCCTGTTATTTCTGTACAATGTGTACAACATCTTGTCTTGACCGGAGGCTCTGTATAGGTGCTTGTAGAACATGGTACTCTTATAGGTGCGGACTGACGTACGAGTATGTGTCAAGTGATAAGATACGAGACTTCACCTAGAGGCAAGAAGGACATAGCTAGCTGGTTTTGTGGCTTTCTAAGTAACGAACGAAACGAAAAATAACAATGCTAAGTGGGTGTGTGGCCATGCATGTTTGCATGAGCCGTAACTTCTATTCTTATAACAGATTTCAATTGATGATTTTCCATTTTGAGCATATGCTCAAACCAATGGGCAATAGGTATTGCTCAAGTGTTCAAAACAATTTAATCTATACAAAGTAAACACAAAAGAAATGAACTAATGAACTTTTGTTGTTTTTAAAACTCATTTTGGTTCATAAGAAACAAAGTATTGCCGTACAATACACGCAAGAAGAAAAAAACTTAACATAACCAATTGATAACAGAAAGTTGTATAAGTCACTATTGAGCTATTTTTTCTAAGGAACATCGTTTATCTTCTTAATATACGAACATGAACATATTTTTTTTACGAAGACTCTTCCAGAAATTGGTACCTTAGGCTAGGTCCACTTTGAATTGATTTTACATGTTCTAGAGATAACTCATGCATACCTTTTAAGGCTAATAAAAAGTGTGAATAGGGCGGGTGATTGAGCGGCGTGGATCGAGAGCAAACCCTCGTCAAGGCGATGCCTCGATGGCATTTTGTTTTTTGCTGACTCTTCAGAACCTTTTAAATTAATTTAATAGACTGGATGACACGTCACATCATAATCCCTGTAGACTGTAGATAGATCATTTAAAATCTTAGTAAAAATCGTATATTGTCTCTAGAGTCGGCATTTTGTAGTACCTACCTGTAAACAATATTATCTATCTCTCTATTAGGTTAGAACTGACACAAGGTTGCGTAAATTTGAATATAGGTGAGCATGTAATGAACACTTTTGGACAAACGTTGACACAGTAAAATTCTGAAGAAAGTACTTATTTATTAAGTAATTAAATATCCGGAAAGTTCAGTTTTAAGAGACACCCACCTGTTAAATCTATAAATTAAATTCGAACTTCTTAAAATCACAGAAAGTTCAGTAATGAAATTACCATTCAAACCATTGAACCAATAAACATTTAAGAATCTGCCTGGTTTCTTCAAATATACCAATCATAGTAAAAAACTTTATTAAGACACAATTTCTTTCATTAAAAACACAATCCTCCATACTTTTGTGTATGCTTATTTCATTGGAAACAATGAATAAAACCACAGCTTTATCATTGAAATCGCTGGTAAATGATGTGAAATATATCCGAAACAGACTCGCCAGTTTTCATTGTTTTATTTATAGCCCCAGTAGGGCTGCTGTTAAATTCGGAAAATCAACGGCACCGGATTAAATATTTGGAACCGCGACCTCCAGTTTAGGACCGTTCTATCAGACGTTTCTGCAATTAAATTTGATTCATCGCTTCCAATGTCTTTCTATAGACGCCCCAGTATTTTATTAGGGCTTTAATTTTCTGAAAAACCTTGCGGTCGAGTGGTACTGGAAAATAGGTATAGAGCCTACTCAATGAACATCGTATTTTGTGTTTACTGAAAAAGATTACTGCGAGGACTAGGAGCCGCCCATGATTATGACTTTCACCCCTCTATTTTACCTCTTTAGGTATCGAATTTGGAGCTCACTTACACCATGAATGGAACCCCTGTTCTATAAATTTCAAATTTCTAGGTACTGTAGTTTCGGCTGTTGATATACAGGTTGTTACAAAAATACCCCTAATAACTGAAGGTGGTTATACAAACTCCTGAATGGAGTCCCTTGTTAATTTCTCACAGTCGTAGCTCTTAATGCGAATTTCGAATAAAATAACCTAAAAAAAAACATCGTTCATAGAAACACCCAGCACTAATTGGGGTTCATGGACCCAAGTTGACGCTAACCGGGAGTGACCAGGAGCGACCTCCTTTGTTCACGCCCCTACTTTATAAATCGAATTAATATCGTCATTTTGGTAAACATTTGATTTATTTATTTATTAAAATTACATTTGATGTACGTTTTTATCGAAACCGTTAAAGATATGGAAAAAGGGACAACACCTACTATTTCAGGTTCATTCACTTTCTATGCCATTTCAGTCTTTAGGGGTATTTTTGAAACATCCTGTATACGTCAGTTAGGTTTGCTTTTATACATACATGTACATATTTAGATGAGCTATTTTTACAATTGTATTTGTTATTTTGCCATGATTCACAGATATTGCCTCGAAATAAATTATTGATTACAGCCTGAGTGTTCTATAAACATACGTATTGAGCCTTGAAATAGTACATTGTTACACGAGGGGTGAAAATGACTTATTTAGTCCCGAGACGGGGTTTGGCGCCCGGAACGAAGTGAGGGCGCCAATAGTTCGAGGGACTAAATAAGTCTTTCACCCGAGGTAAACACTGTGCTTTTCATTACAAATACGAGGAAAGTACAAATAAAAACATGAATTAGCTGAAGAAAAAATGAGGAAAATAAATGAAGATCGAATTGCCGCTTTCCCACCTATTTTCTTTGTTTTTTTTTCTGTGGCCGGCCCGCTATTCAGCCATTATTTTTTATTTTCATCATTGGAAAAATGGTAAATATTTTGCTCAAAGCTAAGTTATTTTAAAGAAATTGTTGAAACTAAATTATAATAAAGTTATTTAAAACATATCGTCGCAGGAAAGGCAGAATTACTGAAGCGCCAAAATAGGCATATTGAGTTATATATATATTCGGAATCAGCGTTTTTTTCTGCGTCGATCAGTCTGGGTCTCATAGCGATACGAGCACTTTTTTGGCGTTTAAGTAAATGGAAAAAAGAGGGATTTTTCATCAGCCCGAGTTCTTATGCGACACTTTTTTGGCATTTTATTTGTGCCTGTCTTATGAGCATTTTTGGACTACTCTAAAAAAACTTAAAAGTTGGTATGAGTAATTTTGAATTGCTGTATTTTTACTAAGTAAGGCTTGTAGGAATATTAGTCTTTCCAATTTTAAGCAGGAAGTGGCGTATAAGTAATTTTGCCTTACTGTTATTGAGCAAGTTTTTGAGTTTCAGTATCTTTACTGTGAAGTTATTTTTTAGCAAAAGTTATAGAAGTAAAAATAGAAAGCTGGCCAAAACCCCATTTACGTCGCTAAAGTAAAAAATATGGAGCTACAATACTTAAAAATCTGATTATTATCGGCGCGTACGCCGGATATCAGTCAGTCTGCTCGACAGAGCCACTGAGAATACACGTTTGTCGGTATTTCTTGCCGCTCAAATAGATCGAGAAGATAAGAGAATATTGGTGATAATAATGCAATAACGAACGCCTTAATCAGTTAGCTATTCATTAGTAAACATTTTTAGTAATTCACATAACAAGATATAATTATTAGTAAAGTTACCTTGAGTAAGTACCTAAATGTCTAATAATTTATGAAATTTGCCTAATTGTCATTTGACGCTTGGAAGTTAGGAGGCGAACCTCCGTCTATGGCCCAAGCCAACCTCAACACAACTGACTGACCCTGGCAACGCACGCTGCGGCTGACTCGCATCTGACGCAACTCGAAGAGGAACTTGGGAATATCAGGTGGCACATACTAGCGTTATGTGAAGTCCGAAGAGAGGGAGAGGACACCATAACGCTCAATTCAGGCCACCTGATGTACTTCCGAGAGGGAGACCAAGAAACCCAAGTTGGCGTTGGATTTCTGGTTAATAAGTCCCTAGCTAACAACGTTGTGGTAATGTCCAGTGTGTCGAACAGGGTGGCGTACATCATCATCAAGCCCACCGAGAGGTATAGCCTCAAAGCGGTGCAAGTGTACGCACCGTCCTCGTCACCCTCGGACGATGAGGTGGAGGATATGTTCGATGACATATCGAGGGCCCTCCACTCTACTACCAAGAATCATTTCACCGTTGTTATGGGGGACTTCAACGCTGCAGTGGGAGTACAAAATTGCAGTGAATCGGTAGTACAATCCCATGAATATAGAAGTAGAAATCATAGTAGGCAAATGCTCGTCAATTTCCTCAAGCAGGAGGGGCTCTTCTTGAGGAACTCATTCTTCAAGAAGCAACCCGAAAGGAAGTGGACGTGGCAAAGCCCTGACACTATGACAAAAAATGAGATTGACATCATCATGGCGGACAAAAAGCACATATTCAGCGAAGTCTCCGTGATCAAAAGGTTTAATACCGGTAACGAACACCGACTCGTCTGAGGCTCTCTGAATATCAACTTCAGAGCTGAACGAGTCCGCTTGATGAAGGCCAGGCTCCGACCAACTCTGCTTCAAACTATGATGGGATCTGAAGCGTTCCAGTCAAATCTGGAGAACCAATTTGCTGCCGTGGAAACCACAACTGACGTTAACCAGAACTTTGAAAATGTGGTTCGAGTCCTCGGGGAAGAAGGTACGAGATTTTGTAAAATGCAGCGTAAAGGCAAGAAGTCGAAGCTTTGGGAAGAGACTTTAGGGCTAATGAAGAGACGACAGGAAAACCCACCCGTCACTTCCCCAGGAAAAGGACTTTAAACCGAGAGATTAGTAAGCACGTGTGACGCAATCTTCGTTGCTCCAATACCCTCACCATTGAGAGAGCGATCGAGCAGAACCGGGGCTTAAAGTGTTCGTAAAATCTCTTGTAAGAAGCCACTGGACGAAGTTGACCATAGAAGGTGGAAAAGTCGTTGTCTCGAAGCCGGCAGTCCTTTTGGAAGTAGAAAACTTCTATGGCCGGCTATACGCTTCGCATGCTTCTCGACCTGATCCCGAATGAGGACTCTAGAGCCACTTTAACACGCCACTACACCTGCTAGAAGTCAGCATTGACGTAACCGAGATCACTCTTAAAAAATGGAAAAGCCCATGGAGAGGATGGCGTTACAACAGAGCTTTTTAAAAGCAAGAGGAAAACCCGTACTCAGGGAGCTCCAAAAGCTTCTTAACGCTGTCCTCTTTGAAGGGAGAACTCCGGAGGCGTGGAGTAGAAGTGTGGTCGTCCTGTTCTTCAAAAAGGGAGACAAAACGCTACTGAAGAACTATCGACCCCAAAGGGAAATCCTTCAAAGCCACGTCTAAAAGCTGTTCTAAAGGGTGATCACGAACCGCCTTGCGCAAAGGCTCGACAAATTTCAACCACCGGAACAGGCTGCGTTTCGGAGTTCCGGATACGGCACCATAGACCTCATCCACACAGTGCGGCAGATTAGACAGAAAACTGCAGAGAGTAATCAGCCCCTGTGTCTGTGTCATTTGTGGACTTCGAGAAGGCCTTTAACTCGATTGAAATTGGGTCTGTTCTGAAGTCTCTGCAGCGATGCCAAGTAGATTAGCGATATATCCAAGAGATAAGATGTCTTTAGAAAGCCGCCACTATGTCCGTCCAAGTACAGAATCAGCAAACAAGTCCTATACTAGACTACTCTGTCTACTCTGTTTCTTACTTATTACTTAGTAAAAAGTAAGAAACAGAGTTTTTACAAAACGTACCCAGTAAGGCTGAAGGATGAACAGTAGGGCTAGCACTAACCGCTAACGTTTCGGCAATCGAAAAGTAAACGTCTTTAAGTATCGTTTACTTTTCGAGTACCAAATGGTAGCGGTTCGTGCTAGGCCTACAGGAACCTGTAACTGGAATAGCAAAGACACCACAAATGGAAACAGTCTCAAAGCCAGCAGTAGTTATAAGTCTGATATTTAAGACACCTGAAAAAATTAGATCAACGTTACTTTCAGTCTATGAAAATTAAAATTAAAACTAAATATTTTTATTTTAATTGCCAAAAACTGAAAAGAACAAACCAAACAATTAATAAATAAAAAAAATATACGAAATAACAGCTGTAATTTCATTATTTCTTGAAACTATTTCCCTCTTATAGGAGGCCTTTGCCCGGCTATCTATTCAATTTAAGACCTGAGCTCTTGCTCCATCTCATTGCCCTACTAGTAACCGTAATATTTTAAAAAAGATATTAATTTTCATAATCTTAAGCAAATAAGACTTTACTCTTACATATTGGCAATGGAGTATACGTTAATATTTATGGTTCAAGTAACTTTAATTTTGGCACTTCAGTATCTAAGTAGCTTTTATTGTGTATAAACTGGAGTTACAAGTAGTTTTAAAGGTATGATTAGACAAAAGTGGTTATCTCTTACGTCGTTTTACTCGAAATAACTAAAACAATAACCTACTGTTGAGGATTTTTAGTGATTCAACATAATGAGCCGATCACTTTATAAGTCGTTTTGACACGATGACACCAGACTCTTAGAAGTCCTTTGAGTAATTCAGGATAGCAAACATTAGATCATGGGTATAGTTCCAGAAAATTTGCCGTCTTTCATTTTATATACGTAAGAGTTTTAAGTGATTTTAGTCGCTATAAATATTTGACTGAAATGGCGGTTGAGAAATTTTGCTTTACTGTAAATTGGAGTCATTTTTACTTAAGCGCCACTATATCGCAAACCAGCTGTCTCATTATTATGGTTTGTACTTCTGGACATAGAAAATGACATATTAATAAAAGTTTACCTTGACGTCATCGAAATTCGAATGCTGGAAAAAAAGTTAGGAATTAAAAACGAAAAAAAAAAACTTTAAACGGCTTTTTCTCGAAATGGCCATTTGGCGCTTCAGCAAAGTTGCCTTTCCTGCGACGATATATATTCTCTGATCAATACTTAACTTTAAGTTATTTCAATTTTGCATCGTGGCTGTATAGAAAGTTGGAACATGGTTCAATAGATATGTGAAAAATGACCAGTTTTTAAAAAAAATAATTTGACAGCTGTCAGTTGAAAGTGATTCTCCCTAGGGATGAAAAGTGTTACTTTCAGCCCGCTTCTCAGGTCAGTAATGACCTACTTTCAGAGTATGAGTAATGAAAAGAAAATTAATTAGGAGATTCTCATGTGAAAATTCAGTGAGACGAAATAATTGAGGACTCAACGCATGTAGCGGACAAAGGCTGATTTGCATAGAAAAACGCGTGGTATGTTTAATAGAATGAAATGGATGGATTTTTCGGATCTTTAGTGAAGATACTGCATGGACAATGCAGGAAAATGCAAATCGGAAGTCAAGTATTTGAAATAATATTTTTTTACATTAATGGAATCACCCTGGCTCATAAGAGAAATATACCAGAAAAAATCGGCTAGTTTGTTAATGGTCTCGGTAGCACAGTGGTTAATGCAGCCGCCCGGTTTGCGAAAGACGTTGGTTGGTTGGTATACACACAAAATTCAGTAATTATTGTTTTTGTAAACACATATAAAAATACTAACTCCGGCAACGGCACAACCCTAGCTTGAAGTATGAAATACCGAATACAAGCGACATTTTCAAGAGGATATGAAGATACTTCTCGAATCATACGAATACAGCTCGTGTAGAACGCTTCGTAAACTTTAAACCACTCCGGCACTACTTACCTACTTAAAAACTCCATTTCCTTTCTGTGAAATAAACTCGTAGAATAATATTCTCACAAGTCGTTAAGTGTTTGCTGTCGTCGTATACTTTCATGCATAGGGGAGACTATAATTTGTCTAGCTGAATATTCAGTTACTCGTAGTTATAAAATACCGTAACTTAAGTATATTTGGAGTATAAGTTTAATAAAAAGAGTTTAAAATAAAACATGTAGCCTTGGGCCGGATGTGAACCCGCCGCTCTTATCTTAACGATAAACGTTAAGATACAAATACCTTGAGATATGTAGAGAATTTATTCAGGTACGAGTAGCATGTGAGTAAAGTATTTAAGTACCGGTGTTGACTGATGTATTTCTTAAACAAACCCATGATTATTGACACCGCTGACTGCAACCGTCGTCAACTTGATAACAGAAAAAAGAAAATTTATTTAGTAAAAGTCCATAATATTTACTTTTAAATAATCTTCCCCGAATGAAACTCTTCTTTAACGTTGATTTATCATGAAAATTTTAATATCAAATGAACCCTTTGAACAGTTTCAAATATGGTGGCAACTATTTTGCTAAGCGGGTCGCCAGTTTTTTCCTATTAAAGAGAATTTAATTAAATGTCAACAAATTATGCAGGGTTTTTGTTGAGTTCCCGGGTTAGCTACAAGAATAATCCATCTTTGTCCATCTTGTTCTTTCTACATTTTATGCATAGTACCATTGTAGCGAAACATTGGCGCTATCAAGAAGCGAAGCGAACACCCTATAAAGAATCTCCTAGTTCCAAAAAAGTCAGAATCATGAAATTAAACGAGTTTTGCGACTTAGTGATTGAAAAAACTTCATCAATAGGTTAACTGCGATGGTGTTACTGAAGATATAAGCAATATACCTACTTTACATTAATCAACAGTTAAATTTTTAAAATAAACTTTTTAAAATCATAAGTTGTCTAACTGTGTACCGGCAGCGCCAAGTAGTGAATATTGTCATCATGATCATCATCAACAGCTACATGACGTCCACTGCTGAACATAGGCCTCCCCCATACATTTCCAGAGCTGCCAATTGCAGGCAGCCTGCATCCACCGAAACCCTGCGATTTATGATGTCATCCGTCCACCTCGAGTGTGGGCGTCCTACGCTACGTTTGGCCTCAAATGGTCTCTACTCGAGAAATTTTTGGCCCTGACGGCCATCAGCTAGAATATAGTAGATAATTGAAAATAGGCGAAAGGATGTATCTCCCTGCGTTCAATGTTGGTGTCGCACGGCACTAACAAATTTTAACGTTAATTCCCTAAGTGAGACACTCCAGGCACGAGTCACGTTCGCCCGCAGCGACCGCCGATTCTAATAGCATCAGGCTTAAATATTACGACGGTACGTGCCAACTATTTTATGGACAAGTTCTCTACCTACGACAATATCGAATGAGCCTAGGAAAAAGCCGTTTTACCAATCTTACCCAAAATTATGATTGTGACTTTTTTTTGACTTTATACATCCCAGGGTAAGAAATACACTCATTCTGTTTTTGGATAGCTGCAGTCAACAGACGCTCATTAGGCTACCCGTTTCCGTTTTTTATCTCCCTCTTGCGAAATGACCAAAAATGGCTAGCGTGCCATGCACATTGACCGTACACATTGTAATGCTCCGGAAACACTGAAAGAAGAAACGTTTCTTATTCACACATTTATTAACATTTCCTCCTTAACCCCCCAATTTTAGCTGTGCGTTGCAATAAGTATAGGTCAGTCAGGTTTGACTTTTTTTTTCAAATTTTTTCAAAGCTTCTAGAAGGGTGGAATTGCGTTATTCACACATGGAGATGTGATTCTATTGGTTGTTGAAAACACAGCTCGACGCCGCACATCTCCGCTCAGCTCTGGTGGAGTCTGGGCATAATCCCTTTAGCGAGACATTCCCAGCACGCGCGGCGACCCGCAGCGTCGCGCCTATTCTAATTGTATCAGGTTTAAATACTACGGCGTACGTGCACACTGACGTAACGGCTGGGCCGTAAGTACGCAATTCGTAATTCGATTAAAATAACGCTTATGAGAAAACGTGATTTCAAACCGACCGAGTCGTTTCTATCTAGAAATGTTTAACAAATGTCGCGGTCAAATGGTTTGAACCTTAATTTATGATAGCTTAGGTAGGCTATAGGTGTAATAAACTGGTTTAGATATGTATTTAGGTAGATATTTTATTACACCAAAACAATTTGCCTACTACCAAGCTAAGCTAAGCTTTAGAAACTGCCAAATTTATTTCCTTCTTTTGCACAGCTTTTTATGTAATACGTTTTTCTGTAAATATTTCCCTACCAAACCTTGTTTGGAAGATATCGCTCTTTAGCAATAAGGCCACCTTGATTACCATTATTACTATCTACCTGTAAATTTCCGCAAAAAAGATAATGTGATACTGTGAACAGGTTTTTTAAACCTGAAGCAAAACTTCTAGAAAATGATTCAGAATCAGAATCAGAATCAGAATCAGAATCAGAATCAGAATCAGAATCAGAATCAGAAATATCTTTATTTAAATAGACCTGTTACAAGTGCTTTCAAATCGTCAAAAACTTAATCAAACAAACAAAAATACACTTAATAATAGACTTAAATACTATAATAGAAATAATAAATAAATACACAGTATACAAACATAATGTGACTCAACCACCGGTGTCGGAAAGTTGTTATTCATCACGTACACTAAACATTAGCATAGTATTAAAAGGCGTTAAAAGGCGGAAAGTGCGTTAATAGAAAGAAAGCCGGTAATAGTACGAGCAGACGTGCCTTTTCAGGATCTCCTCCCATTGAGCCCGGCAGCGCTTCCGACCTGCCGCCCTGCCGCCCCGGCCGGCGCGTTCCTTCTTACACATTTCCTTAGAAAAGACAGACGTTCCTTTTCTGAGGCCCTATTACAATCTCTTAAAACCTGACAGTTTTAGTCACAAGCTCAGCTTTTGAACTGCATATTTACTGTCACAAGTCGTGTTTTGTGTGGTAAATAGAGTAAAAAAAACCTTAAGTTTTCTTCATTGCTGTAGTAACTTATTTTGCATGTTTTAGTCAAATTTCAATGAATGAAAAGACGTAATCTGAGCTAAAACTGAGCTGTAAAAAGATCGTAATAAGGCCCCTGAAGTATGTTTTGTAATAGGTGAGCTTAAAACCATATTAAGATACATTCTGGTTCTGCTTAAAAACTCCTTAGACTATTCGTTTTTTTATTCAAAGGACACAGTAAATAGCGCAACCATTAAAATGGTCAGTTTAAAAAAGAAACAATATTTAGGCCATGTTTGTTAATTGCTGACGTGTAATGTTATGAACCCTCAACCAAATTACATTAGTAGGTAAGTGGCACGTCGCTTCCATTTATTATTCTGACTGTAATTATAAGAGGAAATGTTTTATTTCGTTTCACATGGTCTGAGCGTGAGCTTACTGAGGGTAGTTTTCAATTTATTATTTCATTTTACTTCAACTCGGCGCATTTTTAAAATGTTATAAGTCCGATGCCTCAGCATTTTGCAATATTAAAATTTTAATACCTAACCGTTCTGCCAATCCGACTATGAGAGAATTCACACAAAGCATTCCCTGCTTCCGGCCGGAAATAATACGACAAACTGATTCCGTATAGAACAATGTGTAGCTACAGACACAGCTTTGGTTTAAAATGGTAGAAAGTTTTGATGAACGTCATCAAACTTTAGTAATATCTCTCTGTTGTGGATGTTTAAGAAACGTAAAGTACGCGGGGTATAATGGTATAAACCCAGTCATTTTGCGTAGGGTTGTCACTATGCAATCTAAAAAACCCAAAAACCACATCAAAAAATTAATAACAGTTTGAACAAGCCCTTTTCTCTGTCCATGACATTTTTTCAAACTAAATTATTTGATTATTTAAAGGCCCAAAAGGGGATACAAGAGTACACGCTCTTTCTTTGAATTGAATAACTTGTATTCATTATAAACCAATATTACTTACTCGAACCACGAAAATCACGACGTTGAATTAAACCAAAGTCTACGGGTTCAGAAATTGCATGTCCGTAAAGTTAGAGCCCCGAATGCGGCAATGATTCCGGACGTGACTCGGAGCCGTACGTGAGGAGCCGACGCGGCTAAGTGATGAGAGGCAGGCTCGCCCAAATTAAGGGAACGGGAACAGACGCCGGAATCTTTTATGTATGTAAAAAGAATTTCGGGTATGGGATACAACTATTTTGCTTTTCACTTGAAGCCACTATTTTTATTGCCAGATAGACAGCGTCCATTTAGTGACCACAATACAAGTCGGTACAGTAAATCCACTCAGCTTGATGACAGGGTACCTAAACATAGATACCTCGTCCCTGGTCTTCCGTGGACACCAAAGTAGGAAGAGATCGTCACTGCTGCGCATGACTACACCAGGAAGAGATCGTCACTGCTGCGCATGACTACACCATACTCTTTAGTTCTTTGAATTGAATAACTTGTATTCATTGCAATCCAATATTACTTACTCGAACCACGAAAATCACGACGTTGAATTAAACCAAAGTCTACGGGTTCAGAAATTGCATGTCCGTAAAGTTAGAGCCCCGAATGCGGCAATGATTCCGGACGTGACTCGGAGCCGTACGTGAGGAGCCGACGCGGCTAAGTGATGAGAGGCAGGCTCGCCCAAATTAAGGGAACGGGAACAGACGCCGGGATCTTTTATGTATGTTAAAAGAATTTTTAATACAGTTGCTCAAAAAGTGGTACTTTTCGTAGCTGCTTAGCGTGCGGAAAGTTGGTTTTTCCGCACTAGTGCTTTTTACTTTTCCAATATTTTTTTTGATAATGTTAATAAAACCCATACATCCTACCAAAGAGGTTGTCTGTTCAATCACTTTATTTTGTTTTTTGATACGTTATTTGGCATCAAAACTGGGAATATAATATTATTAAAAATATTACAATTAGATAATTGACAAAATAAAGGGTTATTTAGTAACTATTAACAATTACATTTCGGAAACAGTTTACTTATAGTTGGCTGTTTGTGTATTAGCAATGGCCGGAGATTTGTAAGTAAGAATGAGTTTCACCAAAAAATACTTGAAATAAAATAATAGGTATTTATTGCATTTCCATGTTTAAATGCAATTAAATTACTTCTTATATTTTTACTAGGCTGAATACAACCGATGCAGTGTAAAAAAAAACTGTCAATCCTAAGTTTTTCATTCCCGCTTTCTATCACGACTGTCACGATATACTTTTGTAATTGATCGTGTTTTAATGTTGTTTATTTTACATTTTTCTAACAAAAGTATGTAATAGTATTTAACATATTTTTTCAAAATACTTTATTTGTACTAGGCTGAATGCAAACAACCGATGCCTTTAAAAAAAAAAAGTTTTTTCATTCCCGCCCTTTTTACTCTTCATTTAATTGTAATGTTTTTTCGCAAATGTATTAAAAAACATTGTTCGATACACGAGCGGAAGTGTCATTTTCACTCGTCCCGAGTCTTGACCCTCGCCTGCCGGCTCGGGCCAAGATGCCTCGAGACTCGTGCAAAATGACACACTTTCCGCACTTGTATCGAAAACTACTATTTCGGTACGACTGGAATACAACTATTTTACTTGAAGCCACTATTTTTAGCCACAGATAGAATGCGTCCATTTAGTAACCACAATACAAGTCAGTACAGTAAACGCACTCAGCTTGATGACAGGGTACCTAAACATAGACACCTCGTCCCTGGTCTTCCGTGGACACCAAAGTAGGAAGAGATCGTCACTGCTGCGCATGACTACACCATACGCTTAAGTTCTTGATAAAAATCTTATTATTTTTTTATTATCTTTTGTAATTGAAATAGCGAATCATATTATGTAATATTTATTCATTCATGGCAATTTTGTACAAAAGCAGGTTTTAAACTGTAAAACCACCTAGCTGTGTTTAGTTGGATTTTTAAGGCAAAGTATATGTTATTCCTGCTTTCAAACCAGCTGCCTGAATGATGGCATCCCTAGACACGGCTCGTTTGGAGATGAGAACACTGAATGGTTCCTTTCGTTTGTTTGTTCATTCGACTCGAATACGCTTTCAGCACACAGCACTCTAGTCGGAGAATGTCCCTAACTATTTACCTCGCGTGCCATTTCTTTAGATATTTGTTTGTTTGCTTCGTCTTAATAGTTCTCCTTTTACAAATTTGCTTTCAGATGTAAGTGAGATATCTTCCATAATAAATCTCCAGTGTGAGAATAACAGTGCTGTATTTGTGTAGCAAACAAATAGATGTAAAGGTTGATTTCTGATCTCAATCACATGACGCGACACAATTTCAGCACAGTTTTTTTGAGAAGGTTACTTTTAATTTTAGTTTGTTGGCCATTGCAAGTTTTTTTAAACAAGGCCATAGCAAAGTAATGTAATTCCATACCACCCTGCGGGTGGACGCCCCACTCTGCGTTTGTCCTCAAATGGTCTCCAGTCTATTACCTTATGGCCCCAACGGCCATTAGTTCTAGGCGCTATGTGCCCCGCCCACTGCCACTTCAACCAGCGTTGATTTAAAAAGTAGTTGCATTAACAATTTCAAATTCATGGCCTACGGCGAGGTTTATTAAAGGGTTACTGGATAATCCACTAAATGCTACTCAATTTGAATTGAATACTTTCAAATAGCCGCTTGAATGCCCGTGAAAAACTCCAAGAGCGCAGTTTCGACAATACCTAGTTGCGCCAACTTGACATCTCTGCAGTCCATTCACTCTTCGTTTCAATATTCATTCGCATTCAACATTCGAGCTCTTTTCTTTGACAGAAGACAATGGATACAGCCCGTGCTGCGTAGGCCTAGCTAGGCTTGTGGCCTCAGGGGATTTTACCGACCAATTATTTTTTAAGCTTCATATTTTTTTACATAAGCAATAACTTTAAACAGTGTGATAATATTTATAGTGTGTGTTTATACTTAAGCTTTACATTTATTACTTACTGCCTTTTTAATTTCAGAGCTTTACATAATCTTACAGATAGCTAGGCCCTGCTCAGTACGCACATCCGGTTATCAATATTGACGATACTAATTTCCATTCAGTGTGCAAATTACTGTAGGAATAGTTCATTAAAGTAAGGTAGTAATAAGTTCTTCCACTTCTACTAATACCTCTCGAAAACGGCTCGAAGTGAATTCCAATGTAGTTTCTCAGCAAAGAGTAGGTAGTCTTCTTTTCTGAAGAACGACCTCACCTCTATTATGCGTCGCAGACGATATGCCCTCAAGCAACACTGAATTATAGAGCCCCGAGGAACTCTTGTCTAGGGTTTACCCTAGGTACTCAAGGGTACGCTAGGGTAGAGCAAGTGAGTTAAGATCATAAGGGTATCGAAAGATGACCTCACTTTACCTTAATTAAGAGCTAGGCCCGACCCTGGGTTTCCCACCTGCTAACGGAAGCTCAGCAATAATCACGACTTCATCTGTCTTCTTTCGGGAGATGTTTTTCTTGTTGAGATATTCTTTACTGCTAACTAAAAAGACAATAATGTTCAGTCCAGAATTACTGAACAATATGTTTTTGTACAATTTGTTACTTGCCAAAGTTTTTAAATAACTTCTATAGAACAATATAAAACTATGTCCTCATCTTATTACTTTTAAACGTACGCTTCGTTGAAAAAAATATATTAAAATATCTCAAAAAGTGGGTCATTGGATTGGGCTTATTTTCGCGCAAAAAAGGATTACTACTCTTGTAGTTCAATTCTAGCAATAACTAATATCGTGCCGTGCACTGGTGTATTTTTTCAAGAATGAAGTACATTCACTTTTTTTTTAAATACTAATAATGATAAAACTCATAACTTGAACAAAGAAAAAACATTGTAAGCTATTCAGTTCCTGATACCAAGTCACTCCTAAAAAATTGGCAAGTACTTCTAAAATCACCCTGTATAACTCTATAACATTTAAATCCAAATCTTAGCGATACAAGTTAGCGAGGGTGTATCCACTCAATTAACGGCTTTGCAGTTACCGGCCACTTGTTGCTCTCTGATGCCGTTACACTCAGATTTACAGATGGCGAATTGGTTGTAGTTACTTTGGTGCTTATATTTAAGCACCAAAGAGTTGACTGTCGTCTAACAAAAGTAGATATATTATAATTATCATTTTAAAAAGTGTAAAATACTCCAAGATTGACAGGAGAAAGGAAATAAAATAAAAAGCTTTTTTTGTTGTTGATTATTTCATGCCATCATTTTTTGGTATGGCTTCCTGTCTCAAAGAGCCCTTAGTAATTTACTTTGACCGAGGCCCTGGAGAATGGTTGAAATTTCGAGGCCCCTGGTAAGCCTCAAGGGCTCAGAACGTGCCCAGTAAATCAACCCCATCATTAATACCTCCTAATACGGACGAGCTTTTCTTTATTACCTTCGTCTTGTTTTCTTTTCAACATAAAATTTAAAAACAACATTGAAGAAATACGACTTCAAAATTTCGATGTCAATTATCTACTAGAAAAGAAGTGATAAGCTTCAATGTCTGAATGGTGACTATGTTCATTTTTATATTATTAGTTTAACTTAGTTTTTTTTTTATCAACTTTATGTATGTCCGTGTTGGCCTGTTTATGTAGCTGTTAGTTCATATTTTGTTGTTGTTGTAAGAAATTGCGAAAAAAATAATAGACTTTTACCCAATCTGCTGATGATGAAATATCAACACACCTATTATGCATATATTCCCGTGCTCACAAACTTTCGCGTTTTTATTTTATTAATGCTAATAATAGCAAGGTTTGCAAAAACAGTAAGGTTCCATACCTTTTAAACTCACATCAAAACATTATTTAAATTGTAATCCTGTCAAGGTTTTATCTTTATTTAATAACTTACGAAAAATTCAAAACACTGCAAATATACTAATTAGTTTGCTTGTGGATTACTAATTGCCAAATGTCAATAATGCGGTCTAGTTTGAATGTGGTCAAATCTACGCAACATACTAATAACTACGGGAGTTTTTTTATGGTACTAAAACGGAAAACGTGTTCGATCTATTTCTTAACTTAAATTATGATTAACATTTAGTGGTTTTTAGTGAATAAATTAGGTATCAGCTACAATCAACTGCACTAACGGACGATTAACAAGTGGTTTATAGATAGGTATTTTATGTTTTAACTATGGTTACTCGCCTGCAGTTTATCGACTATGATTTGCAAATCGAACCCGCTATCTACGGTTTTTATTGTGTCAGATCCTTTAGTTAAGATAAAACAGCTGTTTTAAATAAGAGAGGGAGCAAACGAGCTAGAGATGATGGCAAGTAATCACCTCTACCCATGGACAACTGCGACACCTGTAGTGCTTACGTTGCAATACGTTGTTTGTCTTTCGAAAAGAAATGCTCTCTTTCGTTCACCTTTTTTTATGTAAGTGGGAGCAAACGAGCTTGAGGGTCACCTGATGGGAGGTGATCGCCTCAGCCCATGGACAATCGCAACACCACCGGTGTCGCCGCTGCGTTGCTTGCCTTTTAGAAAGGCATACTTACGTTTTTTTCTTGAAAGCCCCAATGCTTCCACCAACACCAACCTGTTGGCGTTCCTCCACGTCACTCCTCGTTCCCCCGCGCCATTAGGTCCGTCATTTGCATAATAACCACTTCACGCCTATTGCCGCTGATTGTAGATTATTGTTGCGATTATTAATAATACAGTACTTATACACATTGTTGGAATGCGATTGGTTGAATTTGAGTGGAACATTGTGGAAAAATTTACTGTCGGGAGTTCGAGAGGTATTGTGTCAAAGGTAAGCCTTTCACCTCACTTTTATCCCTTATTAAAACAAGCATAAAAATAAAATTAAAGATTTAAGTATGAAATTTTATGAAAGTTTATATTTTCAAAAGTGGTGGCACACTGAGTGTCACGCGACACTCAGTGTGCCTCTGACTAACCCATTAGGGATATATTCGTGAGGGTATGTTATGTTGTGTTTAAAGTCACGCTTTCGTAACGCTTCAATAAAAAATTGCGGTATCATTTAGAACTTTGATTATTTGCTCATTTATTTATAAACAAGCGGATTTTAGTGTACAAAAATAATAATGGTTACAAATTAAATCCAATCAAGTCAAATATTGATTGCACAGCAAGTTGCAAGTATCCTATAGCACAAGCATTTAATTGCTTAATATGAGGCTATGTGGCGCTGAGTGGAACAATGTCCAGTGATATTTAATTAGTGTTTAAAACCTCCCTTGTAACTTTTCTAATCCTTTTTTGTCAAACAAATTAAATATAGTATAATTACAAAAGAAACTCTGCCACTGTTAACTCGAAAGGTTAATCAATAATTCTACGCAAGACGAAAGAGATATGGTAAAATGTATCCAAGACCACACTTTTAAAGACTTTCATGCTCATTTACCATAAATTGCATTTTTGGTATTCGGTCACTTTCATTCTAAGGGTGCGAATGATCGCTCGATGCAGATTATTAACTTAAAACGTACAGTACACATACACACGTACACATGACTAGATGTGCATAAACCACACACACACCCACACAGCTAACCAACAAAATGCGCAAACACAAACAGTAGTTAAGAGTAAACAAGAACTTGTACATTTTCTTAACCGCTTCAGGCATTCGTAAATATTTTCTTCAAAACTTTCATAAGTAAATTAAAATTTGTGTAGTAAGATTTCAAACTTGTGAAGCTGCGTCGTATAAGCTTTAAGTTTTCATAATCACAACAAGCTTGAAATACAATGGTAGTACTTATTTTGTACCAAGTAAACTATTACTGTATGATATCATGAAAACATTGTAAGCTGGTATAGCATATCTATTAATTAGTGAACTGGATGTTGGTTACAAATAACTAGTTTTTTTTTCATAAAGTGTAATCGGGTATCTTTCTTGTATTAGAGTTTGGAACGCAGTAGGGTCTTTTTTATTACCTTTTTTATTTTGATATACCCACTGTCACTTGCGTAGTAACTACAAATCTAGCGACACCACTCAAACTAAAATCCATATAAATAGTCTTGAAAAACCTAACTCAAATATTGTTTAACTAGCAGTCCCGCTATTTTTAAACACGGCCAATTTCTTTGAATTACACTTTAGATCGGTATGATTCACATCACGACCCATATCCATCTCATGGTGACGTCACGCATCAGCCCTGACGTCATCGCGTCGACGCCTGTCGCGCCCTCGTCCACTCGTGGCAATTATACGTGGACATATAACCTTCTCAATTATATTCACACTCAATTAAACGAGACTGCTACACAGTGAATACACATTCTGTACGTGTTAAAGTATGCATGTGAGCATTTTATTGTAAACTAGCGACCCGCCCCGGCTTCGTACGGGTGCAATAGGATGTTATTATACACATAAACCTTCCTCTTCAATCACTCAAGCTATTAAAAAAACCTGTGGTAGTTGTAATTTTAAAGATTTAAGCATACATAGGGCTATAGGGACAGAGAAAGCGACTTTGTTTTATACTATGTAGTGACTAGCGATAGCCCGCAACGCGTCATCCGCGTGAACTTTGTTAAAAAAATGTTTTGCCTATATTTTTTCGTCCTATTCTGATGTTTAAGCTTTAATATTGTAAAGTTTCATTGAAATCTATCCAATTGTTTCTAAGTGAAAGAGCAACACACATCCATCTATCCATCCACAAATACATAGATACTTTTGCATTTTTATCGTTTTATAGTCTTTCACTACCGAGTAGAATACTATTTAAAATCTTTATTTATGAGGTTGATTCTCTTGAATATTCATTTAATTACGTTGTGAATGTCAGCAGTTTCCCCTAGGAATATGTTTTCAATCTTCTCTAGTATCTAATAGTGGCGTTGATTTAAGCTAGAAATTATATTTAAAAATACCGTTTAAGTCTAAAAGCTTTCCCAGTATACAATTTACCAGTTTTTTGTGTTCATTTCGTGTTTTATGAAAGAATTCTTTAACTAAGTCTGAAATATATTACATCGTACATGTTACAAATGAAACCGATATAAGAAACTCGTTTCACAAATTGAACAATTACACACGGCACTTTTTCACGTTTCACACGTGACAAATCGTTCCATTTGTGCAAACAAATGCTGAGAGCATTAAGCAAATGCGGCTGATTCTAATACATTCGCTCTTCTCGCGAATTTTCGACAAACGAAATCCGTAAATCCGAAAGCACTCTACAGCGGGCGCGTATTGGCATTTATTTTATTGCCTTGATCCGGCCCTGCACGCAAGTGTGAAATAAGCCGTAAACACACTGTTTTATAGTCCAGCCCTCGCGGTATTTGATTACAATATGGATGTTTCCATCTTGCTTTTTATGTTTTCGCTCTCAGTAAGCAGATCTTTACTGCGCACTAACTAATCTCAAAGCAAGGAAAATGGATGCGGAAAATTCTAAATAATGTGGAGGCGCAATAAACTTCCAAAACTTATTTCGGACGTGGCTTTTGTATTTAATCTTGCGCGCATAACCTCTCAGTAGGCTCTCACTTAAACGTATCATCATCTACCACCATTTTAAATAGAAAGTTCATTTTATCAAAGTGTCGGAGTCAGAAGACTCGCTCCACGCCGAAACAGCGCAGCTCTCGACGGTTAGCGACAAGGTGAAGTGGATGAGAGCCACTACAGCTAGCTCCTGAGTGAGCTAAAGCATAGATGGGTGAAATTAATCCACCTACTTTGAATAATTATGTGCATTTCAGCTTTGAACACAGTTTTAAAAAGTCATTAGTACGGTTTATTTGGCGAATAGTCATAGTAATGGGTAAACAAAGAGGCTGTGATGAGTGATTTAGAGAATGAATGAACCCAGAGTTTATTTCACATACTAATCTCAGAGTACGGAAAATGGATGAGGAAAATTCAGTTATAATCTTAAGATCTTAGATGCACAAGCTTAAAAACTTATTTCTCAGCGTGTTTTTTCATTTAATCTCGCGCGCATAATCTCTCAGTAAGCTCTCCGTTAAACGTATCATCATCTACTACCATTTTAAATAGAGAGTTCGTTTTATCATAAGTGTCGGAGTCAGAAGACTGGCTCCATGCCGAAGCGGCGTAGCTCTCGACGGTTAGCGACAAGGTGAAGTGGATGAGAGCCACTACAGCTAGCTCCTGAGGGAGCTAAAACATAGATGGGTGAAATTGATCCACCTACTTCGAATAATTGTATGCATTTCAGCTTTGACCACAGTTTTAAAAAGTCATTGGTATGGTTTACATGGCGAATATTCATAGTAATTAATAAACAAAGAGACTGTACTGAGTGATTTAGAGAATGAATGAACCCAGAGTTTATATCACAAACTAATCTCAAAGTACGGAAAATGGATGAGCAAAATTCAGGTAAAATGTTAAGATTTTAGATGCGCAAGTTTAAAAACATATTTGTAAACGTGTTTTTTTATTGAATTCGCTTCATAACCTCTCAGTTAAACGTATCAGCATCTACCACCATTTTAAATAGAGAGTTCATTTTATCATAAGTGTCGGAGTCAGATGACTCGCTCCAAGCCGAAGCGGCGCAGCTCTCGACGGTTAGCGACAAGGTGAAGTGGATGAGAGCCACTACAGCTAGCTCCTGAGTGAGCTAAACCATAGATGGGTGAAATTAATCCACCTACTTTGAATTATCATGTGTTTTTTATTTAATCTTGCATACATTACGTCTCAGTAAGCTCTCAGTTAAACGTATCAACGTCTACAACTATTTTAAATAGAGAGTTCATGTTATCATAAGTGTCGGAGTCAGAAGACTGGCTCCAAGCCGAAGCGGCGCAGCTCTCGACGGTTAGCGACAAGGTGAAGTGGATGAGAGCCACTACAGCTAGCTCCTGAGTGAGCAAAAACATAGATGGGTGAAATTAATCCACCTACTTTGAATAATTATGTGCATTTCAGCTTTGAACACAGTTTTAAAAGTCATTAGTACGGTTTATATGGCGAATAGTCATAGTAATTAATAAACAAAGAGACTGTGCTGAGTAATTAGGAGGATGAATAAACCCAGAGTTCATGTATCTGCTTTTAGCTTGACGGCGGAATGATTTACACTATTTCATCAACTGGGTAAACTTTCGAAAAGCTACAAAACCAAAACGTGGTTTGTGACATGAAAGGGCCTTTCGTTTTTTGAAGACTGTGATTACTCATACTTAAGTACTTAATGTCTTTCCAGGCTTGAGTAGTTGCACTTGACAGTTCAAGTTAAGGTGAAGTGGATGTGAGCGCTCACTATTTCAGCCGCCTGAATTATCCAACAGATAAATGGGTGAATAATGTTAGTATTGCTGGTTTTCAACATTTCACACGATGAAAACTCTTGAATTATAATCTTGGGCTAGCTCTAGCTATCATCATAGTCGTCGCATTCAGCCACATTTGGCTTAACGACATAAAGTGTGCTACAGAAAACATTGTTAATTTTTCCGGGTTTTTGGTCGACAGACGGCGTATGTGACGTTTGTGACGGCCTCGCATTGGCAAAAGTTGTGATTTAGCCACATTTCGACCTGATATCAATGACTTGATGAGGATGATAGAAGCTTTTGCTCTGCCCTTCTGACACAAAAACTCGAAGTGCCGACTTTTCTGTTAGTAGTAATAACAATCGCCAATTTACCTGGTTGAGTGTCATCCATATATCCACTTCACTGTCAGACACAAAAAACATAACCTAAGAAAAAAAACCTAATTTAAAATGACTTCCATTCAAAATGTCTGATTACTCGTACCTAACGCGTTTCGCAACCGCACTAAAGATCAGTCGCCCTCGATAGTTCACGTGGGGTGAAGTGGACGAGACTCTGGAGAGCACTCGCTGGCTGACTCGGCCGAGCTAAGTGATAGGTAGATGGCTGATATTAACGTGCTTCTGACGTTTTACGTGTGGTTCACTGGAGATCTTCGTGATATAGAGGTTAAGCACCTCAGCTCGGAACGTCCGTAGTCTGGTTAATACTTTGTGTTAAAAACTCGTTCTAAACGATTTTTCAATGAATTTGAAGTACCTACCTACTTTATAGTGCCGTTTTTCCATTTATGCAACGTTAGCCGTTGATCTACAGTTAGTATCTACTTATAGTGCAATATATAAATAGGTAGGCATAGACACATTCCTAAATCCACAACCCCAGCGTAGTAAGCCGGATCGCAACCCATTGCGCCAATGCAACGGTCCAGTCACTAATGCTACGACTTTTAGAGACTACGATGTTTCCGTAGCGCTTGCCAGTGTATGCTACGGTACTAACCAAAATAAATGTCAAGTCATTGCTTATGTGCCTATTCTCTATGTTTCAAGTTAGCAAGTGACAGTAATTTAGCTATAATCTAAAGTAGTCTGTTCGACGATAAGTGATAAGTATTATGAAAATGTTGCACAACAGCTGTTGCCGATGTTAAGTTCAGCAAGCAGTTCTTTAAGCTTACGAAGTTATAAATATCCACGACATCAAGAAGGGAAGGTTATACAAGTATATTTAGCCCATAATGCAAACGCAATCTTCTCATATTTTTAGTGCCATTTTAAAAAAAAGGATATTCGGTACCTAACCTTTGTTTAAGCTAAAAAGTTCATATTGCAAACACTGACACAGACAGCTAGCCAAAATATGAAGCTCAAATGTAAACTTGTTGAGCGTGGCCGTGAATATATTCGCATTTGGTCGTACAACGGTACCAGAGATTAATGTGTGTGGTTTTGTTTGACTTCATCTGTAACGAATTCAAATTCATAAAAACTTAAACAACGCTTAAACACGTTAACTTTTGTATCGTTTGTCTCTTTCATTCTTGTTGCTGGCGCCATTTGCGAATAAGAGGTGGTAAGAAAAAAGGTTTTGTAGAGGCAGGTCAATCTGAATATTAAAATATATTTCAAGATTTTATTTGAGATGGTGAATTCTGTGAATGAGCCCTTAAGCGCCGATTAAATTACATAACAACTTCCTAAAATACCAAAACAACACCTAAACTAGCTCACAAAGTTTATAGTTTCGGCGAAATTATCTGCAAAGCCGTCTGTGAATACTTAGTGAGTTCGTGAAACTCTCAAGTCGTCATTAGAATTACCTCAATCGGCCATTAAAATATGTTGAGTGCCGGAGGACCGCGCTTTGGAGACGACTGGAGGGGAACTGCGTGAGTTACTTCTTGGGAAACATTTGCTGAAGTGAAGTACCTACCTCAGAAACTGTGGTCAGATCTTTTTTGATTGGAAAATATTTAAATTTTCCTATAATAATGAGAGTTGGTTTCATTGGAAAATGGAAAGAAACCTCTATAGTCAGTACCGAAACAACAAAAGTCCTACATCCTGTAGAGGGAATCTCCTCTTTCTTTATTCTGAACCAGCTGGTCCCATCTGGACATGCCCAATGTGGCCTATTATTCTTTCGCATCTGTTGTATGTGTTCCTTAGCATGTTTGTCTTATCATTGATTTGCAGTTTTCCTTGTTGTTGCCTCGGTCCATTATCGCAACATGATAAGGCGACATTACTACACACTTCTTATTTATTTATGCTTTATTGCACTTAAAAAAAGTAAAAATGGCGGAATGCAAATAACTACCTACCTATCTAGAGGCATTCTCTACCAGACAGCATACGGTCAGACAGAGAAATAAAGGCACTTCTTGCATTGTGATTCATAGCTAAACACCGACTACGTATGCTTCTATGGAACGGTCTTCCAGTGGCAGTATTTTCGGATATTATTTATGATATGATATCGGGGCCTTCAAGAAAAGAAAGAAAGAAAGAAAAATAATTTTATTTATAACTAGCTCACCCGGCTAACTTTGTTCCGCCTTAAGGGCAATAAATAAAAAAAAGTGAAAAAAAAGCTAGGTAAATTAACGTATCCTATGTCCTTTTCCTGGCTCTAAACTACCTCCATGCCAATTTTCAGCTTAATCGGTTCAGCCGTTCTTGAGTTATAAGTGGAGTAACTAACACGACTTTCTTTTATATATATAGATGATTTATATTTTTAAACTTTTTTTAATTTTATTAAATGTAAAGAGCGTATTCCTTCTTGAAAGGCAAGCAACGCATCTCGTGAAACCTGTGGTGTTGCAGTTGTCCATGGGCACAGGTGATTACTTTCTATAAGGTGAACCTCCAGCTCGTTTGCTCCCTATTTAAATAAATATATACGAATAAATTAAAGATCACTACAAAGTTTCTCGCATTATCTAGATATACTATCTATCGTTATCACAAGAACCACCTCTATCGGCCATTTGTTGAGCCCGAGGCGCTTGGCACGGACTCAACTCGGCCTAGTCAGCCACTCCGGCAGCGGTTAGGCTAAGTGAACTAAGTCGCTACTTACAGTTTAATATCGTTAGCCTTTTGGCTCCCGACCTTAAGTAGTTAATCACTTTTTATTACAGCACTAAGAGGTTGCTTTTAAAATATTTTTAGAGGAAATGATGAAAGGAATTTTGAGGCGTGTTTTCTTTAGAGATTTACATATTTTTCTCTTAAAATATTTGTTTCGGGTTACAAGCGATGTCAGTAGTGTATTCTCAGTACTACCTGAGTTAGAGACAGACGCTACTGTTTTGTCCCAAATGAGTAGTCAAAGGACGATTAACGCGACACTCAGATTTTATGGTTTGGAATTGATTGGCATTGGTTGGAATTTATCAGTTTGATTGACCCCCGAATTCACAAACGCAAATCAAAAGTTTGGCTGTCGCTTTTTGTACTACTCACATTTTACGGGACAGCATCAGCGTGAGCGCGTGCTCAGCGTTGATTGACGTTTTTGAATTCGGGGGTGAGAGTAGTAGTAGTAACGTATTGTCCAACGAAACTACTTCAAAACTATATCGTAGCTTTTGTGTATCGAACAACGATACGATACCTAAAAGCTACGACACTCAAACGATGTATAAAGGGCTTTATTACGCAAAAAAGTGTCTCAGGCCAATTTGCGGAGCGTATTTCCTTAAATCCTATAAGCCCTCATTCAGAAAGCTCAAAGCTTTACCATTGCTTTGTATCTATAGAAATAAAGCAAATGTGCATTTTTGTAAAACATCCCGCTCATTATTTTGTAACAAGAGGTAAATGCTAAAATAAACTAGAGAGGCATTAGTCTAGATTTTTTCTGTCTGGTGTAATACTGAAGCGACATACTCGTAGTAAGCGCAATCCTAATACGTGGCTTTTATAAGTATTATAATCAGACAGTAATTTTGAAGAATATGCTTTTACAAGAGTTACACTTACATGCGTGGTTAGAGTTTTTAATCTGGTCCGCTGCTTACTCAATCCACATGTTTTATTTTAAACCAACGGCATAGCGACTAACTTCAATCTTAACATAAATCTATGTTTTCCTTATTTGGTCTTTTAAACTTGTTTGGTTTAAAATAGTGAGCCAGAGCAAATTGCTTCAGAACCCGCAAGCGTATCTACTTCAATTACATCGTCACAAACAAGCTGGCAATAGTAGGACATAGTAATTGAGTGGGGTATAAAGCGCTGTAAGAGTGTTATGGAGGCGCAGTCACAGGTGACACGGGAGCCGCCGGGATAGCACTTCCACGGAACGGACAGACACGGCACACGCCATCGCGTGTAGCAGACAGGTCGCGTCTTTACTGTTGCCACTTCTACTGATGTTATTGTGTGTACTCGATTTTTGATAATATGAACGAAAAGTGAACATTGTGTAGATAACTGCAGTTCAAGGTGTAACTTAAAAAGTAAATACATTTTTAATTCGGGACACCGTAACCCACAAAATACTAAATAACAGAACGAAACCAACACAAAACAATGAAACTAAATCAATGACTAATAGTAGAACGAAAAAAATATCAATAAAACATACCATAGAAACAGTTCTAAGCATGTGTCTGGATCTGGTCGGTTCACTAATTATTTACTAACTACCCCGTCGGCTTTGCACGGGTGCATTGGGATGTTATTATACTTTAAAACCTTTCTCTTTGATCACTTTATCTATTAAAAAAACCTCATCAAAATCCGTTGCGCAGTTTTAAAGATTTAAGCGAAGAGAGGGGCAGAGAAAGCGGCTTTGATTTACACTATGTAGCAATTTTGATCTCTGCCCCGTGAGGAAATAAACGTGATGGTATGTTTGTATGTATGAATGTATATTTTTGAATTTAATATATTTTTTTAAATTCTGATAATCGGGTCGACCTATACTCGGACTTTTATTTTGGTGCATCGAAATGACGGGCTATTTGAAAGAAAATCATATTTAATAAAAAACTTTTTCTACGAACTTAAGTGGCAACAGCCTCCTTCAACACTCTATGTGACTTGTGAATGGCTGAATCCATGCAGTCGTTTCCTGCTGCTTTCAGCACTCCTTTTATCCCATGGGCGATGGTCTACTTCTTGCCCCTTTACCTAAACGGAATTAATCACTTTTTAATTATTTTATAGTTATTTTAGTTTAAATATTTGTAATAATTCTAATGAAGAATGTTTTAACATTAATCTTGTGCACCGCCTTAATTTCTCAGTCTTACCATGTGGTTGACTGGTAGAGAATGCCTCCTGGCATTAAGTCCGCCATTTGTACTTTTTTATGTGCAATAAAGAATAAATAAATAAATAAATAAATAAATAAATCATAGATAGATGTATGTCTCTTTACTTCTACAAACCCTGCACGAGCTCAGACCACCTATCCGGCTGTAGTTTCCTCTGCGGCTGCGAGCCCTTGACACTGTACTCGATTGTGACAGGAAAATGAGTTGCATTCTCGATTGCATCTGGTCACGTGCTGGTGAGCCGTAAACACAGAACATTCTTTGCAAACCTTGAAGTGAGAAATTATGATTGCCGTTTCTAACTGTGTCAAGTTCTGAAGCGACCTAAATGTTGGTTAGGTATTTTTAGAATATATGAACTACTAGCGGCTGCCCGCGACTTCGTTCGCGTGGACTTAAGTGGACTTAAAATGAACGGCGGGGTTATCACGTATCTTGCAATAGCAAAAAACGCGCAATAATTGCTCCAAAATCGCAAATTCGTATTACCTATCAGCGAAAACAAAGCAATTAGCAAATAGCGACAGTGGTGCCTCTACCGAACAATCGATGAACTAAAAATTGCATTCAGGTGCATTCAAGCGACCGAAACTGTTTGTGTTGTCAAATTTTTCGTATTACCTATGACTTTTGACAGCAAAGCGAAAGCAATCGGCGAGCGATTTGAACTGTCAGTCACTGTCAGTTAGCAATTACAAAAAACGTGTTTTTCTTCGGATTGATTCTCAATCGCGGAGTGTTTAATAGAGTAATAAGCAATTTTAAAAACCATGGCGCGCGCAGTGCTTATAATGGAAGCTATTAGTGAAGAAGAAAGAAGAGAATCTGTCAGAAATACAGCGCGATTGAGGCGTCGCCTACGCGACCAAGCTCAGGCACTGGAGCTCTCTGACTCCGAGTTTACAGCCCATTACAGGCTGAGTAAGGAGCTGTTTGCAGACCTCTGTAATGAGCTCAAGCCCTACATGGCTCCAATGAGAAGGAGAACAAAACTCAGTGTAGAAAATAAGGTGAGTATGCTAAACAATCAATCTCATTTAGCACCTACTAATTTGTACTGAGTGTAGTAGTATAAAGCTACAATTTACATTGTGTATTCACAGGTTCTGACTGCATTGTCGTTTTTCGCAACGGGCTCCTACCAAAAGCCTGTGAGTATGAGCTACCTACACGGTCTCAGACAGGCCAGTGTTTCGATGGCGGTAAAAGAAGTGACAAAGGCTTTGAATCACTCTAGGATATTACGGACTGAGCGCGCCCGACATCATCGCTGCTGTGTCAGTTTAACGCGGCGCGCCATAAAAATATCTTTGCGCCATTTCGCGCCTATCAGGATCGCGAGAAAAGAAGACTATTATTGGTTAAGCTATTTATCTGTGGTTTTATTTGTTAGTTCCTCTTAATGTTTTCTGTATAAATATCTGCCTTTATTTCAATATACAATTCTACCTTTACCTTCTGAACTCAACGGAGTATTATTTCACTACCTCACATGACGTCCTAAAAGCTAGTTTCTCGGGCTCAGCCAGGCTAGTGTATCGAATGCGGTGAAAGAAGTCACAAGGGCTTTGAACAATCCTAGAGTTCTTGCCAAGCATATTCGTTTTCTACAAACATCACAAGAGACACAGTTATTAGCCATTTTTTCTCATTTAATTTTCGTAAACAAGAATCTTGAAAGCATCTGTGCCATCTATAATGAAAAATGTTACCACATACAATTACATATTTGAATATTCGACCGCCACAGCAGCAAAAATTTGAAGGAAATTCAATTGAAGAAGAAATTAGACACATGAATAGTTGATGTCCCTGAAATAGAAATTCTTACATAACTCTCCTCACTCACTGTTCATAGAAATTATTGACTAAAGAACGGCTGAAATGGACACAGTCCGTAGCCGTAAAAAGTCAAATGAAAAAAAAATCATCTTTCGATGGCCCAGTCGCCAAAGCCATAATAAATTTTAATAAAATATATAGTTCCTGTTATTGCTACTCTATTGCTAACGGCGCTAGTGTTGTAGCAAAAAGTGCATTCTAATCAGCAGGCGAGCGATTAGCCAGCGATCACTTACGTGATACGAGTTTTTTTGACGCAAAGCAATCGATCGCGCGTCTACCGCGCGATCACCGCGCAGATTTGGTGATTGCTAAATTTTAGGTAATAAGGGTGCGGATTTGTCAAATTGTCTGACGTTGATGGACGTTAGCGCGATATCTCAATTCGGAACGCACCCATAGTTACGCTAATGACAGCAGCCGTCTGTCATGCCATACCACGTGATTCCGCGTACATTTTTATATTTACTTGATATTTTCAACAATTTGCACAATATCTTTATAAATTGTAGCCTATGTGTTATTCAGATGTATAAGCAACATTATTGTAAAGTTTCATCAAAATCCATTCAGTAGTTTTTACGTGAAAGAGCAACACAGCACATCCAGACATACAAACTTTCGTCTTTATAATATTAGTAGGAAGAGATGACTAATACATTATTTTATTTTAAACATCTCATGGTAGATATTTATCATTCCCCCTTATGCATCCCTTTTACCATTTAAAGCTTTATGATAGATTGACATATTTCATACGTCGCGTGACAGTTGGTCACTACAAAAATGATTACAACAAACCTAATGACTAGAGATTAGGTGTAGTGTAGATAGGTATAATTTACATCATAAGCCTAAACCAATTTACTGCCCCCTTCAGTACCATCACGATATGTATCTCAAGTTGTACGTATCCAGTTGTACGTAACTTCCTATCTCTACTTCTCCATCGGGCAGATGCCCGATACTTGATGCTCCTATACTTTTTAGCCTACCTGGCCGGATGAGACTACCGAGATATACCGAGGTTTTAAAAAATTAAGTTCTTCTAACAACGGTAATAGGCCACTTGGCCTTCTTTCTGATCTTGGTGTATGATGTGCAAGATACCTATTGTTTAACTAAAAATGCTGATTCATTTTATTTCACAAAACTACAGTTGATTCCTTAGTGCAATTTACATGATATTCATAGGTACAATATTTCAAACTTAGTGTGAGGAACTGGTGACTGAGATAGCTTTTATAGTTAATTTTTATTACAACAAGTGATTGCTCATGATCATGCAACTCAAAGTCAAATAATGAACGTAAGATACAATTTATACCTAGGTATGTGTATTTTCTAATACAGCCCGAATAGTTGGTTTAAATGTTTGCCCGAGTAAACCCATTACGTATATGTACGTAAGTAAATGAAAATATTACTGAATAGTACAGTCCTATAACGTCTTGGGTTGCGAGTGACGAGGCTGTTGGCGTTTGAGAACTCATAAAGGAAACATTAAGGCGACGTGCTCGTCGCTGTAGAGGGTTACCTTAATTGGATTGCATTCCTACCGCTCGATGTGGAACATCTCGTGACGACCCTCAGGCCATTACGTCTTAGGCCTGATGACTACGGATGAAGTAGATAAGATGAAAGACAAGACCTTTATATTTGCGCTCGAGGTGCCGGTTACTACATGCAGCTAAGTTTTCACGGAATTTTTTCCAAAAAAATACACGTTCATAAATAAGTTTTTATTTTTCTCTAAGTAAAAATATTGTATATGTAATATTATGTGCATGACTGTCATTATTGCATGTAGTAGAATAAATTTATTTTATTATTGTTTTTAGCATTTTCCATGCAGTATCTTTCTAAAGAAAACCAGAAAAAGACATTTGGTCATGTTGGCATCAGGCAGGACTTGAACCCGCATCTTTCGCAATCCGGGCGACTGCACTACCAATTATGCTACCGAGACCATTAACAGACCGGCCGAATCTTTCTGGTATATTTTGCCCTATGAGCCAGGGTGATTTCATCAATGTTATAGGCATCCACCTCTAACACTCGGAAGAAATATTTTTTCAAATATTTAACTCCCGATTAAGATGAAAAAGCTATTACTATATTTTATTATTGTTTTTAGCATTTTCCATGCAGTATCTTTCTAAAGAAAACCAGAAAAAGACATTTGGTCATGTTGGCATCAGGCAGGACTTGAACCCGCATCTTTCGCAATCCGGGCGACTGCACTACCAATTATGCTACCGAGACCATTAACAGACCGGCCGAATCTTTCTGGTATATTTTGCCCTATGAGCCAGGGTGATTTCATCAATGTTATAGGCATCCACCTCTAACACTCGGAAGAAATATTTTTTCAAATATTTAACTCCCGATTAAGATGAAAAAGCTATTACTATATTTTATTATTGTTTTTAGCATTTTCCATGCAGTATCTTTCTAAAGAAAACCAGAAAAAGACATTTGGTCATGTTGGCATCAGGCAGGACTTGAACCCGCATCTTTCGCAATCCGGGCGACTGCACTACCAATTATGCTACCGAGACCATTAACAGACCGGCCGAATCTTTCTGGTATATTTTGCCCTATGAGCCAGGGTGATTTCATCAATGTTATAGGCATCCACCTCTAACACTCGGAAGAAATATTTTTTCAAATATTTAACTCCCGATTAAGATGAAAAAGCTATTACTATATTTTATTATTGTTTTTAGCATTTTCCATGCAGTATCTTTCTAAAGAATATACCAGAAAGATTCGGCCGGTCTGTTAATGGTCTCGGTAGCATAATTGGTAGTGCAGTCGCCCGGATTGCGAAAGATGCGGGTTCAAGTCCTGCCTGATGCCAACATGACCAAATGTCTTTTTCTGGTTTTCTTTAGGAAGAATAAATTTACATCAACCATTTTCAACTGTGTCTTACTCTTTCATGATTGTGATATTAATCAATGTTTTTGTTATTGTTACATGTCTGACTTGGAACATCAGCTGGTAATTTTTACATTAATTTACTACTAATAATTACTTTTTCACTAAATTACTACTAGCACATAAAATGTTAATAAATAGATTTAACGAGTCCTCAAGCCAACGCGGGAGTTTAAGACTTGCCAGTTTCCTCGGCAACAACATACGATGCAACTAAAAACGGTGTTTTTGGTACGGCCTTCTTTAGTGGACTCCTTCAGGTAACTCGCACTTGAATCTCCAATAGTTTGCTGATGAATCGCCTCACTGAAGAGAGGCGTCAAATGCTTTATGGTAAGCAGTAATTATCTATATCATCAGCTATGATACATCGTACAGGATACAAGTAAAACATCCCAAAGGAGAGCCCAGGAAGAATTTTGTGGCCCAGTAGTTAGTAGCTTAGGAACCCGTGTCACTGATTCAAGCCCGTACGGTCCAATCCCGAATCTAGCTGGAACTCTTTATCCGTGCTCATTGTAGGCGAGGTGGTAAGGTGCGATCCTTACCGCACCCGTTAGTTTTAAAATCTCTTAGTGAACTTCTGAATGTTCCGCTCACCATGATGGCAACATTCAGTGTGCCTCTGACTTCAGGATCTGGGAAATAGTCGTGGGCATACGTTAAGTTATTCCCCAAGGACAGCCAGCACACGAAATAACTTAACGTAGTACACCAGAGTAGGTTATAAATTTAACTAGACAGTAACAAGACTTCTGATATAAAAAAAAGTTTTATTGTTACGTGAGCACAGGCCACCGTGGAAATTCACAGTTAAATTAAAATTCAAACGTGAAAACAAAATTGCATTCTTGAAAATAATAATAGGAAGTCATAACTAATAGTTGCAGTTTTTGTATGTGAGAGTGAATCCACACTTGGAGAATACACCAAAGTTCTACGTTTGTGTCATAGGTCAGCTATGGATAAAACTTTTCAGATCATTCATAGTTCAATGCCTTGACCTTCAAAGAAATCAAAAAATAAACTGCCAGCTATTTTCAACGGGTTCTCCTCTTACAGCGTATAGTGATTTGCTATAACAACTTCTCCATTTTATTTGATTTTCGGCCAATATCCTCGCGTTTCCGTAACGGCCTCAGTAATTTAGGTCCATCAACGCGAGCGTCATCGAGTGATTTTTATGTATGTTCAGTGCGAATTCATGTTATTTTCCGGCTCCGTTGCTCTAATTTACCAATCCCGATCGTAAATGGCTGAATTTACGACTAGATCGAATCTGGGCCAGTTCATGACGACTATAAAGTTCACTGATGTGCTGATAGTTCGCACTCTGTTTTCACTGCTTTGGGCAGGTTGCTGTTTATTTGGGCAGGTTTGGTATACTCGTGCTGATGAAATATCGCTTGTAAACAGACGACTGTCGCACACTATGTTAATTAATGTTTTGGTCAACCATAACAAGAATGACGTAGTTGTTTGATGATGCATATCATTATAAGGTAGGTGACAGGCGGATGACGATCAGGGTATGAGGTAAAGAGGATCTCCTCGTACACCCCGTGTCGCCTCTAGTTTTAGTGCAGTACATCAAGTGCGAGTACCAATCGACCACGGTTATCAGTTTTCCTCACTTTTTCGAAAAGATTTTGATTATATCAAACGTTGGCTCCGTTGATGAAGAACAGTATTGCTGCCTGTTAAGGCAAAGAATGGTGGGTTTAATGCCCACCATTCTTGACAAACATTCAAGTGACGAATATTCATTTTTATGCCATCTAGGCGCTTTTACATAAATTGTTTGATTAGGTACCTACCTTTTTATAAGTTAAGATAATCATGGTGTTAAGATGTCCAGTGAAGTTCATTTATTTATTTAGAATCAAGTGAATCTCTTTTATACAAAAACGCCCATCAATTCACGCTCTGTACTACGAAGACTTTATCGTAAATGTTTGCAGTTTAGATATTTTAATTTATTTTTCATTGCTTGCTACAAACGCAGGTAAAATAGTTTACGTCTCCCTCATACACAGACCAATCATCCCTTGTGACAATATTAACATTCAACAATTTATTAATATTACTATTTTCTTTGTTTTTAATAGCCGAATTATCTGCAGTCTCCGAGCTCTTCTTATGTTTCTGACGACCCTTTTGGTGAAGTGGTTAAGAAGTTGCCTACTGCACCAGAGTTCGCAGGTTGCATAAACATGTCTGTTTGTATTGGTTGAGGGTGATCCTATGTATATCTTGTATATATTTATGAGAAAAAGAGAATTTAAGTATTTTAATCTGTTGCCTAGTCCCATTCATAAAACAATCTTTGCTTAGTTCTGTTTAATTTAAATTATCTGTTTGTCCGAGAGCCGTTGTTTTGCTCCTGTACTGGTAGCAATTATTCTGCTTCTCCACTGGTCTGACCGCCATTATTCTGCTTCTCTACCGGCCCGGGAGCGTTGTTTTGCTCCTTCTCCGCACTTTTAACGAAGTTTTTAATTCCATCCGCTTTTTTGCCGCTTTCGCAATCTTTGTTTTGGAAACAGCTGTGAACGTTTGCTCGGTTTTTATTTAAAACATTATTTCTTTCTTCCTACGGTGACTATTATTGGTGTGTAAATAAAGTTTTAACATTGGATTCCTCTTCTCTTCTTTTTTTTAAGGAAGTGGTCATTCCGTTGAATGAATAACGGGAACATTTTTATGTACTGAAAAAAATGACACACGTTAAGTATAACGCGGTCAAATTAAATACGTCGTACCCCGTAGTCAACTCTTGACTTTGCGTCAGTCTCGCTATATACGTCTTTTGAATTTGTAATAACATTCATTTTAAGTATGTAAGTGATACAATTTCTACTAACTTCATAACCTTGATACCTAGAAGGTGATAAATAATGTTGGGACTATAATGGCATCTAAAAATAGATATGATATTTTTCCTTGCGAAGTATGAAAGCGAGTTTCCTTAACAAGTACTTACCTTGGGCTTCGTATTTAGAACCAACATTTTACCTCTTGCAATATGTCTGACAAATTCAATTTGCAAGATGTACTCAAATTATTATGCTATTAGAGCCCAACTTAGTAAACCTACGACATAATAATATTTTTTATTTGCAATGTTATGTTTGTTATGTTCTACCTGTATGTATTGTTTTTTCTTTGTTAAGAGTGCGCATAAAGCAAAACTACCAATCTTCTTCTTGATTGTACGTGATAAATACTAGATGATATTTTACAAATTTATTATATGTTACGCTTCATGATATTTTCAAGGGTTGTGTTTGATCAAAAACATAAAATAATTAAATTATCTCGATAAAAAAAAATCACGAAGTTACGTCTGATTTTCCCTTTTTTTCGTTTTATACTTGACAAGGCAATTACTATGATGACATTTTTTTAATAAATAATTATATTAAAAAATAAGTAAGGGCTATGTCTAGTCATTTTTTAAAATTACTTTTAGTTTTGGATTTATAACGATTAAACACTTTTGGCCCTTAATACGTTTTTATTCCGCGGAAAAAGCCATCTTCCGTCGCACGTTTGTGAAGCTTGACACATATTTCTATTTCACACATCAGTTGCCATCGCTCCGTTGAGACGAGAAGACTACGCTCAAATTCTTAGCTGCTCCGAGTTTCAAAATAAATAGTGAAATGGGGAAAAAGAAAAGGACTTAGTAAACGAGAACTAAAAAAGTTACAAACTGAAAGGATGGCTAATTGTCGAAGGTATGTTGTATTGTATTTTAAGGGAAATAAATTCATTTGAGTCGCTCTAGTAAGATGACGTAAACAGATGGTGTAAAGTATATGCTAAGTAATCACATGACTTTAGTTGGTCTCTTCAAATAATAGGTTGATTTCGAAAGATTTTTTTTCAATCCACCAGGTATTTATTGTAAGTAAATTATTTTCAAATAATATTTAATTTTCAGAATTGCTGCATCTCAAAATATTTCACAATGTGACAGGTGTGATCAAAATGAATTTGTGGAGGCATACGCGTCGTCGACTATGTAGGTTTCTTTAAAAATAGTATCCATACTGGCTTTTCCATCTTGGGTTTTTTTTTTAGTAAAGTTGAAGCTGGCTGAAACAATAACTAGTTACTACGACATGAGTAAATATATTAAGTACTGTGTTTATTTTACAGAACAACATTGAATTTGAAAAATGTAGACCCTAATAGACAGCCTATATCTACAGACTATTGTCAGCCAGAAAAAATACTTACCGTAATGATTACTCGAGGAATGAAGAGAATACTACAGAAAAGTATCCGCCTAAATTCTTACAGTACAATCGATAACATTTAAACTAGTGGAGGCCTGTCATTAGAAAAATAACGAATAGGAAATAGTCATTTGAAAAATAACGTTAGATAATTTCTGATAAAGTTTTCACTTTCCAAACCATCCTTTCTTAAATCAGTAATTTGAAAGTAACTAAGCGCCAACAGACGCCGAAATTAACCATTTCCCGCATACTTTTCTGCCTGGCCGCTGCTTTGCACTCTCCTGTAAATATATAATAAATCCGATCAGTTGAACGGAAAAGGGTTGATTTGGGTGGGGTGGTTAGAACTGCAACCACAAAACGCATGAGCCGAGCGATATTTTGACTCAGAACGCCACTTACTACGAGTACTTTAATGCTTAATTGCAAATGACTTTCCTAATAGTAGGTAATTCCCTATTGGAAACATTTTTTTAACATAAATTCCGTAAAATATGGCTTCCGCATTTTTTTTTCTACTGTGTCATTTTTGCATGTTTTTTTTTGGAAATAGCTGAAATTTTTCATTACAGTTCATTGAAGCGGCGACGCACTCTAAGTAGTCGGCCACAAGCTCAGAATGAAGATCAGGCTGAAAATTTGTACGATGCAGCAGAGAGAGTGATAATAGACAAGTTGTACTTTTTTGAAAAATTAAAAATGATATCGAATCATGCACCTCAATTCGGTTGCACTCTATCTAACTTAAACATCACAGGAGTAACTAAAGTGGGTTTTGTTCTAAACTGAAACTTTCGTGTAATATGTGCCGAGTTGAATTCATACTGAACACGTCAGATCCAAAACCAACCCAGAACCTAGACATAAACACAGCCGCTGTCACTGGGATTACTAGTGTAGGCATTGGCTTAGAACAATTTCAAGAATTGAGTGTAGCCATGAATCTTCCCACAATGACGCACCAAATGTACCGGAAAAAACAAGCAACCAACAACAAGCGCAACCGTGGGACCACATCGGAGACGTGTTTGGCGCTGTTTAAGCGGAATCCCGCGGAGTTTTTGCGTCGTTTTGTGACCGTCGATGGAACCTGGATCCACTGGTACACACCGGAGACCAAGGAGCAATCAAAACAAAGGATTCAGACCGGGGAACATGCTGTAAAGAAGGCGAAAACTGTAAAATCGGCCGGAAAAGTTATGGCCACCGTTTTCTGGGATACACAAGATTTGATCTACATCGATTACCTCGAGAAGGGTAAAACAATAACAGGGCTTTACTATGCCGATTTATTGGGCTGATTCGACGCCGAATTAAAGAAAAACAACCCCAACTGGCGAAGAAAAACGTGCTGTTTCACCACGACAACGCACCGGTTCACTCGTCTGCCGTTGCCATGGCCAAATTGATCGAATTGCGCTACAAATTGCTGCCCCATCCACCGTATTCTCCAGAGTTGGCCCCTTGAGACTTCTTTCTGTTTCCTAATCTGAAAAAAACACTTGCCGGAAATAGATATGGATCAAATGAGGAGGTCATTGCCGCCACGGATTTTGCCGCCTCAGCCCACTCGCTGAGGCCCGTAAGGGCGACACGTGGGGTTGCGGGGCCAGTGCGGCCTGCAAGCGCCTTGAGGCGCGTATTAGCGGCCGCGGGGTTTTAGTCGGTAGGAGTCCAACATAACTTCGTCGTCGTCCCGGGCGGCGAGGTATCCATGAAGATTGCCCAACGAAAAAAAAGGCGGGGCAAAACATGAGGTTCACCCTTGTTTGATCGAACAACGTTTCGCCGAAAATCACTTGGGCGAATTTCAGTTGCAATAAAATCAGTTCGAAGAATTATTCATTTGACCGAATGATTAATTGGTCGATTATTATTTAGTGTAATTATTTATTTGAACTAATTTCATTTGAACTAATTTTGTTTCATCGAAACTCATAATAGATATGGTATGGTTCAAATTCATGAAATACACAATATTTGAAAATCGTAGTATAACTCATCATAAAAACAAAAAGCATAACTAATTTAGAGGCATATTTTGTTTTCACAGACGCATTTATTTTTTCGTCACTGCCCTATACTATAGTTTGGGCGGAACCGACTCGGTTAGATTAGGTTAGAAGGTTTAAGGCGGGAGCGAAGCGAAGCGTAGCTCCCGCCTTAAGCCTTCGTGGTTATTTTTTTTTTAAACCCAAAAAACGACTTGCCTCATTACATGCTGCTTGGCATGTTATACCATCTGAAAATTACATCAAATGAACATTCTACCTTTTGATCATTAGTGCAAACGTTGTTATAGCAAATAAACATTCGACGAACTGAAAATTCTATCAAACGATATTATACAAAATGATGATTTTCTCAAACGTTGTTCGATTTAGTAATATTATATCAAACGTTGTTCGATCAAACAAGGGTGAACCAAATCATGACACCGAGGAGCTTTTATTTATAAATATACAAATGCGTCCACCTTTTACCGTCACTAACATAGAACAAAGAACGCGAAAAAACCCGCTTGTGTATTTACTCTAAAATATAAATTTTATTATATATTTCATATTTTTTTAGTATATAAAAATAAGTCGGGTTTTCCTTCTTGACGCTATAACTCCAGAACGAACGCACCGATTTCCACGGTTTTGCATTCGTTGGAAAGGTCTCGGGCTCCGTGAGGTTAATAGCAAAGTAAATTTAGGAAAATTCCAACAGAAAAGCGGGAAAATCTTTTTTCATATACAGCTAAGTCCACGCGGATGAAGTCGCGGGCGGCTGCCAGTATTTAGTATTTATTGTGAAAAAATCAACTGGCGACAGATAGACAGTGTAGTCTATGTAATAGGGTCCTGTTTTTACCTTTTGCATACCGATCCTTAAAAATAATTTAAAAGATGAGACTACTATCTACATCATAACATTCAACTTATATACAGAGTAAAATTACATACATTAAAATGTAGGTAATGTATACACAAAAAGAATGCCTACTGCGTTATCTGATTGTTTTACGTATACTACGGAAGCTACGCGTTGAGCGAGCGAGAGAGATGTATTGTGGTTTGGCGGGCGATAGTGTTCGCAGAGAGGGGGGCGCGGGTGAATTTTAATAATTTGCTGGGTTTATACGCACTCTTAAGTACCAATTAAAATATTTTGTCTTTATTTCTTTCAATGGAACGTCCTCAAAAACAAATATTTTGTTTTAAAATCAGCTCAAAATTCGCGATTTTACGGTTGTCGTTGTTTTGCCTTTCGCATTTCAATTTCGATATTTTACCTCTCTTCCAGATAAGGTACCATTACTTTTTCATTATTTTAGCCGATTGCATATTTACAAACACCTGAAGTCGCCTTATTCACTTCGGCACAGAGTCCGTAACTGTACAAACTTTGACCAGACATATTTACAAACATTTTCTTTGTAACAAATGGAGCATTTTCTTCTAATCGACAAGCCCTCAATCTGCCGTTGGACGCGTTCCAAGGGAAATTGTTGACGAACCAAATTCTCAAGTTAGCGACAGCATAACATACTGCCCGAAGAATTTGTACCAGCGAATTTTTGTGAGCAGTTCCGAAACTTTGATTAGGTATGCACGAACTTACCTACTTTAGGTACAAATACTGAAAGTTGTGGATGTTATTATCTAAAATATATGTATCTGGGTGTCTGTATGTTTATGTGTTCAAAAATACATAAAGATACGCTTTTAATGAAAAATCCCAGGGTGCTAAACAGAGTATCACTGGTCATTGGCATCTTCATGATAAACGGAACATTCAGAAGCCCACATTTCGCCGAACGAATTCGAATCCAACCTGGTAAGGGGCGCAACTTTCGCTGCAATATCTGTATTGCTTAGAATTTATTAAGAGGTTTTTTCCATCTACAGAGAGTTAGCAAATTGCACAATAAACACAAAGTATAGGTGTTCCAGCCAAAGTCCTTAACCACTGGGCCACGACCATCTGTTGAAAAATTATATTGATCAATAGTATGTTTGTGAGGTACCCATGCCTCAATTGTGCCAGTGCATAGGCAACGTAAGGCAATATAATATCTTAGTACATAATTGTATAAAATATTTTTTAGTCGTTCGGCATATCAATTCAATGGCGAATCCTCTTCTTCTGCATTATGATAATGTCTCTTCAATATCTAGAAAATGATTCTGAATAAAGTTTGTTCGCGTGCTATATGCATGAGGTGGGTAAGTTATAACTGGAGCTCTTCGGATTTCTTAGAATTCTAGTCATATGAAATGCAATCGAGTTTCCACTAGCTAGAATGTAGATTTAGTGACCTCAGTGATATAGTGTCTGTTTGAAATAGTAATAAGATTGGCTACCGATGTTCTGTTCATTCCAGCAGGATTATCAAACCGCTGTTTTACTCGAGAAATGTTCTTCGGTATCTGTTAACTTTCGTAATTAGAGTTGATTTTAAAAACTATGGTGGGTTGAGTCGAACATGCATTTGGGAAATTCGTGCATCTTACGGTGGAATTCACAAAGGCAAATCAGATCACTCACTCAACCAATTAAGCCATTAGTTTAATCGCACGCTTAACTTAAATGCTATTCACAAACGTTCATTAAGCAGTTTTCTACCGTGATCAGCTGAGCATCTTTCAAACAAACCGAAATGCCAACATTGCAAAAAGAATCATTCGTTCTCGCTAACCATTTGATGGAACTATGGTTTTGTGCCTCGATTCGTTTCGTTGTTTGTCGAAATTATTGCTGGAAATGAACAATTCTTAGGTTTTTTCATAGATCTATCTCAATTTAAGATGACTGTAACGTAGCTTGGTTATTAATTCTAAATTTGCGCATGTTTGAACAAAAAAAAAAATGGAATAAACAAAACAATACTTTTTCATTTTTAAAACAATATTCATGCAAAAACGGAACGCAACCAAATGTGAAATATGACTGTGTCAATCAGTCTTTTTAAGAATTTAGGTTAGAATTACGTATTAAATTAAATTTGTTTATTCATGTAACTACATTTCCAAGTAATTATCTGGGTTTCTGAAAGATCATCGTTACAGTCAGTGTAAGATCTTGCACTTGATCTTATCAGATCTTGACTGCAGATAAAGTACCTGCAAAGACAATAACTCAAATAAAATAAGCCAAGCTGAAAATGTATAGTTTGGAAATGGATTATTAGGTAAGTAAATAACTCTATTTAGCTGTGTTTACAATCTTCAATACAGTCAGTTAAAATCAATACAGTTTTTTGTTTGATGTTAAAAGTTCCACTGTGTAAATTTAGCCATTACCTATCTTTCTTTATTTGCTGAAAAACAAATGTAATTAACAAGTATTTTACTTTCCAGCTCTTCAAAGAGTAGCAGATAACCAAAATGAAGGAAATAATTAATAAGGCAGTACTACCACAAAAGTTGAACATAAAATATGATGATATTGCATATTATTTGCCAACTGTGACCGCTATAGTGACTAACTTTATATGGAGAAGGAGACCTAGAAGGTGCAAGAGAAGAAGAATTATGTTTATGCCAAAACAATCAATTTTATTGGTAGTAGACTATTTGTTCAATAGAATATTGACACTGAGGAGCATTTAATGTATTGTATGTATTAGTATTGTTTGTAAAACACATAACTTACTATAAACTTTAATTTGGCAGGCATTACAGCAAAATATGTATTTCATAGCTGTTCGAATCTTTAACCACTTGCATCAACTCAATAGTGGACACTGAATATATAATTCGATATAAATAAAGTGTTTAAAATGATAGCCTTTTTTTAAAAAGACAGTACCATTCTGCTGGGTATTTCAACTACAAACTAGCTTGACTTGCTAACCTTTTCCATCACTATTCCTCTGCCTGTAGGTTGTCTGAAAGAGATTGTTTTCAGCAATAAGACTGCCTTAGTTGTATTTCATGGTGAAAATGTATTACTTTCATACCAATAATTTTGTGTGCAATAACGTGTTCCTCATCTTATCAAATTGTTATCTTGTTGTGTCTAGTTGTGATTTCACATTGTAATGTTCTATTTCAACTGTGTGAACCTATAGTTTATTTGTTATTTTTGAAAATAAATTATTCATTTTTCGTTTTGTGTTTTTATTAATTATCATGAAACTCATAATTTATATTCGAGATCTACACTGGGGTCACTGCTCCCAAAATTTTGCATAGATCATGAAGACTGAACAAACAATATTGTTTCTTAATACACTGCTCAAAAGTGTCTAGGGATATCTCAAGCATTTTCATACAAAGTATAGCTATTTGGGAGGCTGTAAATATTAAAATATTGATACCAACGTAGACTTTTTTAGGACCCAGAAACTGCTTTATCTGCCCTTTCAGATTGTATAAAGAAATCCATTGTAGTAGCATTATTGTACAATCGTAAGGACGTTAAAAAAAGACAGATATTTCTTCTAAAAGGTGTCAAAATTTTAGCAAAATCAAACGTTTTTTGTAATATTCTTAACCTTTACTCTGTCCTCGCGTTATTCTAAGATAATGATCAACTTGTAAACAAACTTAACTTTATGAAATATTAGAAAAAAGATATCCCTAGACAGTTTTGATGTGTGTACATAGGTACTTTAGTAAATAGATATAACACCCAAACACAGGATAGACACAAATATTCATTACACAATTTTAGGTGTATAGGGGGAAACAAACATCCAACCTTAAGTGATAAGTAGGTGCACACCTTTTTTATTTCAATAACTTAAAAACTGGGAGTGATGGCTTTTCCCCTGCAATGAGACATGATGGGTGGATAGATTAGGAAAAGAACTGTGTAATAATTAGTTGTTAAATAAAACAAATATTGATTTGACGGTGTTTATTTATACAGTTCGTGTTCACTACACTATTACATTATGTAAGGTGCCTTCTACACAACACCAACGACTTAACTTCATGTGTTCCTAACAGAGCCCACAGTAAGTACACTGCACATTCCACTGTTGTTGGTGGGATTATAACTATACCAACTGTAACGTTGCATTTTTCCAAGCGTTTATATTTTGATAGTTAAATAATTCAAACGCTGTTTTCAAACCTGCTAGCGACATCTAGTGGTTATATTTTGTACTTCATAGCAGGTCGATGCTTGTCATTGCGCCGTTGCTTATTTTTTTCTCTCAATTTATATTAAATGCATCATTGAACTTTTACATAGTAAACAAATAATTAAACTACATAATTTACTTATGTACCTAGATAGTATCAATTCTTAAATTATTAAATTCTAACAACAAGTAAATATTTCATTTTGTAAATCAAATCGATTGTGAAACGGACCGCAGTGACGTTTCCTTAGAGTGATTTGACAGATAGTTTTTTTCTTTAATTTTGAGAGGACATTGTGTGATCCATTGTGTTAGTGGAGTTAAATAAATTGTTAATCCGGCTTTGCCGGTGAAATCGCCTAAATTAGGCTGATGTCCTAATAGGCGACAGAAACAAACAATGAGGTATGTTTGTTAAAGTTATTTATTTTGGAAATATTTCGGTTCTAACCTCTTTGACGCAATGTCTGATTTTTCGTCATATTTCTTGTTTCAGCGAGCAATAGTTTATATTCGTATTGTAACCAGCAGACTGGGTGGGTGGTAGAATCGGTGTGTTCCGGCAAATGAAATGAAGCAGGATGCCCGAGTAAGTTTTGAAAGTGGTCACCCATCTGCCATGCGGCTTAACTTTGTTAGGAAGCTTCATACTGATTGTTTTCCGTTTGTTTCAGGGGAATTTTTTAATACGCCTTAAAGTCCTTCCTAGGATAGACCTTTTATAAAACTTGGAATTTTTCTTAACACTTAATTAATCCTTCTACATGAATACTCTTTCTTAACTTCCTTCTCTTGTCAAACACTTCAATCAGGAACGTAATCGAACAATTTCATAGAAGATGTCATATCATGGCACAGCAGTGAAGCGCTGTGGATGCACAGATCTGGCACATCATTAGGAGGACAAACCATAGGAGGCACAGGTTCCCTCGTGAGAAATCTCCGAGGACCATAGCAGGAACCAGGTTGTACCCGTCTTTGCTTATGATAGTGCACCCGCAGACCAGCTTGCTCTGATGTTCTTTCTAATTCTCATGTTTTATTTATACTCCTTCTGAGTTGTTTATAATAAGATGCAATAATACTTACCACACGAACCCTTAGTAATTTCTGAGTTACGCGACCCTGTTCCTTCCAAATTGGTACTTAGCGATAGATCTTATTATCGAAGCAGTGTCTAGTATAGTTACCTTATAAGAAAGTGAGATCTAAATACCTGTATCGCAAAAAGTCAGAATAAACACCATGTACCAATCTGAATGGAGGTTTTTCTTTATCTGACCATCAACGTAACTTCTAAGGTAATCTTTATAAATTATCTGCAACCCCTTTTTAAATATTTTTTTTCATTACGTTGCAGTGGCGCCCTTCTCATGGTGGTATTATTGTTTCTTTGAGGGTTTAGGAGTGAACAGCCAATAAAAGAAGCATATTGATGCTGACTGTCCATTCTTACACCGTCTTTTCATTATTTTTTCAAGTCTGCTGGTGCTATGCTCATTGTTTGTTCTGTGTTGTGCTTGTCCTTGTTTTACTTTCCCCAACTGTAAATTGTGCTTTAAAATGATTTACCTTTTTATGTGACTGAGTGTACTTACTTTATATAAGTGATACATAAGGGATTTAGGGTAAACATAAATTTATAAACGCAGTAGGGATTATTGTTTCGTGTTGCACAAGTATCTTAAGTACGAACTGTGTTTTTTTTTGCTTTTGTGCTACATAATTTAGCATATAACTTTTATATTATGTTCATTGTAAATTGAACAAAGATGTTTAGTTTTGTACTTCTTGTGTCAACATTAATTTGCTTTTGGGCTATTGAGCTTATAACCTTCTTTTAAAACAAGGACATATTTAGGCTGTATTTCAAAATTAAACTTATTTTAATAATTGGTGGTAAACTTCATTTTCAAACATCAATTATCTTGCTTTTGTGCTTTATGTAATAAGCATATAACTTTCCTTTCTGGACCATTTTCTTTTGAAAACATTTTCTGCACTGACTTTCTTTGCTTTTGTGCTTGCTTAAAGGCATATAAATTGCAACTTAAACTAAATAAGTTTCATTTTAATTTCACACTTATTAATGTTAAAAGATAAATCAATTATTCAAATCATTTCATGCATTGTGCTTGAAGGAACTAGCTGCTATTTTGTAAACCTTTTGTGTTGAATTTAGCTTATAACAAATTCAGTTGTTTTGGTTAATTATAGCAAGGTAAATAATCTTTTTCTTGTTTTCACATAAAATAAAAGTAACAGGTAATTATTAGAAAAGAAGTATATACATAAATTAAAGTAAATATTAAGTAAACAGTACATTGTTTTGTATTGATTAAGTTTAACTTAATTGTAATTTTCCATTGTTGAGTCATCTTAATTGCACTGACAGGAATGTTCCATTACTATCCACCATTTTGTTTACACTCATAGGTTATGAACTTAGATGTTAATTACATTGCCTTTTCGTTAATATTGTTGCGAATGTATGTATAACAATAACATTGTTTAGTAAATGGAACATGACTATTAAATTATTGTAAACAACAATAGACTTTTAGATTATATTATTTCAATAGATTATAATAAAGAAACAAAAAATTGAAAGCTAGTTTCGAAGGAACAATTTATTAGATAAATTCAATTAACCTTTTGATATTATTTAAACGGAGTAATATTGCAATTTGTTTTTTTTTTCAATAGATACCGATAAGGTTTACTTTTATTCGCTGCTAAGCGACAAGCTGGTTTACGTGGTCTTCAGAAAGGACTCATTTTGTGTTGTTTGTTGACATTTTTCACCAACAATGTCGCCAAGGCTGAAACCTTAGGTTATTTTTTTTGCATTCTGGGATAGATGCGTTTTTTATGCGAAACTATAGCATATCGCTGGTATTCGTTAGGATTAGGAGCTTTGTACTATAGCATGGTGGCTGGTACAGCTCGAATTAGAAGTTGGTTTGGTACTATAGCAGAGTGCTAGTAGGTACGACTTATCTTGATATTTTGTTACTTTTGCGTTTCGCTGGTACAAATACAAGTAAGGTGGTGGTAGTGCATTTTATTGATTGTTATAACTGTAAGCATTTTAGTAGAATTACTGGTGCTAGGTTTATTTGGTTTGATGCGATGACGTCCGTCGTACTTTAGGTAGTCGTGACTAGCATTCCATTATCTGCTGTGTCTGGGTTCTACAAGTTAGACCAGTCCTCAGATGTTTTTTTTTCCGAGTTGATCACTCGGGATATTTTCTAAAATGCACTACAGAATTAGAAAGGAGAAGTAGTTATGGGGTAGAGTCGCACTGGCTTCACAGTTTGCGCACTCGACGGGTAAATTGTTTGTAGGTGGTAGTCAGCAAAATGATAGCTCGATACTATAGGTATGAAAGATATGAATGTATGGAAGATGAGTGTGTGGAAGTGGGGGTTTGAGATTAGGGTTATGCCTGGACAAGTAGATATTTATAGGAGTAGAACAACAGTCCTGGTGGTTGGTATTCAAGGTTTTGTGATAGTTTATGGAAAGGATAGGTAAGCTTTGGTTTCAGCTTAGGTTTCAGTTTTGGTTTTAGCTGTGGTTAGAGTTGGTAATTTTTTTTCAGGTTGTGGGTTGGTTTTTTTTTCAGCGGTGTTTTTATTTTAGCACAGCGCTGAGGGCAGCGCAGTTTCTCCCAGGTTCGAAACTTTCCGTAGGGGGGAGGGTATTGTAACGTTGCATTTTTCCAAGCGTTTATATTTTGATAGTTAAATAATTCAAACGCTGTTTTCAAACCTGCTAGCGACATCTAGTGGTTATATTTTGTACTTCATAGCAGGTCGATGCTTGTCATTGCGCCGTTGCTTATTTTTTTCTCTCAATTTATATTAAATGCATCATTGAACTTTTACATAGTAAACAAATAATTAAACTACATAATTTACTTATGTACCTAGATAGTATCAATTCTTAAATTATTAAATTCTAACAACAAGTAAATATTTCATTTTGTAAATCAAATCGATTGTGAAACGGACCGCAGTGACGTTTCCTTAGAGTGATTTGACAGATAGTTTTTTTCTTTAATTTTGAGAGGACATTGTGTGATCCATTGTGTTAGTGGAGTTAAATAAATTGTTAATCCGGCTTTGCCGGTGAAATCGCCTAAATTAGGCTGATGTCCTAATAGGCGACAGAAACAAACAATGAGGTATGTTTGTTAAAGTTATTTATTTTGGAAATATTTCGGTTCTAACCTCTTTGACGCAATGTCTGATTTTTCGTCATATTTCTTGTTTCAGCGAGCAATAGTTTATATTCGTATTGTAACCAGCAGACTGGGTGGGTGGTAGAATCGGTGTGTTCCGGCAAATGAAATGAAGCAGGATGCCCGAGTAAGTTTTGAAAGTGGTCACCCATCTGCCATGCGGCTTAACTTTGTTAGGAAGCTTCATACTGATTGTTTTCCGTTTGTTTCAGGGGAATTTTTTAATACGCCTTAAAGTCCTTCCTAGGATAGACCTTTTATAAAACTTGGAATTTTTCTTAACACTTAATTAATCCTTCTACATGAATACTCTTTCTTAACTTCCTTCTCTTGTCAAACACTTCAATCAGGAACGTAATCGAACAATTTCATAGAAGATGTCATATCATGGCACAGCAGTGAAGCGCTGTGGATGCACAGATCTGGCACATCATTAGGAGGACAAACCATAGGAGGCACAGGTTCCCTCGTGAGAAATCTCCGAGGACCATAGCAGGAACCAGGTTGTACCCGTCTTTGCTTATGATAGTGCACCCGCAGACCAGCTTGCTCTGATGTTCTTTCTAATTCTCATGTTTTATTTATACTCCTTCTGAGTTGTTTATAATAAGATGCAATAATACTTACCACACGAACCCTTAGTAATTTCTGAGTTACGCGACCCTGTTCCTTCCAAATTGGTACTTAGCGATAGATCTTATTATCGAAGCAGTGTCTAGTATAGTTACCTTATAAGAAAGTGAGATCTAAATACCTGTATCGCAAAAAGTCAGAATAAACACCATGTACCAATCTGAATGGAGGTTTTTCTTTATCTGACCATCAACGTAACTTCTAAGGTAATCTTTATAAATTATCTGCAACCCCTTTTTAAATATTTTTTTTCATTACGTTGCAGTGGCGCCCTTCTCATGGTGGTATTATTGTTTCTTTGAGGGTTTAGGAGTGAACAGCCAATAAAAGAAGCATATTGATGCTGACTGTCCATTCTTACACCGTCTTTTCATTATTTTTTCAAGTCTGCTGGTGCTATGCTCATTGTTTGTTCTGTGTTGTGCTTGTCCTTGTTTTACTTTCCCCAACTGTAAATTGTGCTTTAAAATGATTTACCTTTTTATGTGACTGAGTGTACTTACTTTATATAAGTGATACATAAGGGATTTAGGGTAAACATAAATTTATAAACGCAGTAGGGATTATTGTTTCGTGTTGCACAAGTATCTTAAGTACGAACTGTGTTTTTTTTTGCTTTTGTGCTACATAATTTAGCATATAACTTTTATATTATGTTCATTGTAAATTGAACAAAGATGTTTAGTTTTGTACTTCTTGTGTCAACATTAATTTGCTTTTGGGCTATTGAGCTTATAACCTTCTTTTAAAACAAGGACATATTTAGGCTGTATTTCAAAATTAAACTTATTTTAATAATTGGTGGTAAACTTCATTTTCAAACATCAATTATCTTGCTTTTGTGCTTTATGTAATAAGCATATAACTTTCCTTTCTGGACCATTTTCTTTTGAAAACATTTTCTGCACTGACTTTCTTTGCTTTTGTGCTTGCTTAAAGGCATATAAATTGCAACTTAAACTAAATAAGTTTCATTTTAATTTCACACTTATTAATGTTAAAAGATAAATCAATTATTCAAATCATTTCATGCATTGTGCTTGAAGGAACTAGCTGCTATTTTGTAAACCTTTTGTGTTGAATTTAGCTTATAACAAATTCAGTTGTTTTGGTTAATTATAGCAAGGTAAATAATCTTTTTCTTGTTTTCACATAAAATAAAAGTAACAGGTAATTATTAGAAAAGAAGTATATACATAAATTAAAGTAAATATTAAGTAAACAGTACATTGTTTTGTATTGATTAAGTTTAACTTAATTGTAATTTTCCATTGTTGAGTCATCTTAATTGCACTGACAGGAATGTTCCATTACTATCCACCATTTTGTTTACACTCATAGGTTATGAACTTAGATGTTAATTACATTGCCTTTTCGTTAATATTGTTGCGAATGTATGTATAACAATAACATTGTTTAGTAAATGGAACATGACTATTAAATTATTGTAAACAACAATAGACTTTTAGATTATATTATTTCAATAGATTATAATAAAGAAACAAAAAATTGAAAGCTAGTTTCGAAGGAACAATTTATTAGATAAATTCAATTAACCTTTTGATATTATTTAAACGGAGTAATATTGCAATTTGTTTTTTTTTTCAATAGATACCGATAAGGTTTACTTTTATTCGCTGCTAAGCGACAAGCTGGTTTACGTGGTCTTCAGAAAGGACTCATTTTGTGTTGTTTGTTGACATTTTTCACCAACAATGTCGCCAAGGCTGAAACCTTAGGTTATTTTTTTTGCATTCTGGGATAGATGCGTTTTTTATGCGAAACTATAGCATATCGCTGGTATTCGTTAGGATTAGGAGCTTTGTACTATAGCATGGTGGCTGGTACAGCTCGAATTAGAAGTTGGTTTGGTACTATAGCCGAGTGCTAGTAGGTACGACTTATCTTGATATTTTGTTACTTTTGCGTTTCGCTGGTACAAATACAAGTAAGGTGGTGGTAGTGCATTTTATTGATTGTTATAACTGTAAGCATTTTAGTAGAATTACTGGTGCTAGGTTTATTTGGTTTGATGCGATGACGTCCGTCGTACTTTAGGTAGTCGTGACTAGCATTCCATTATCTGCTGTGTCTGGGTTCTACAAGTTAGACCAGTCCTCAGATGTTTTTTTTTCCGAGTTGATCACTCGGGATATTTTCTAAAATGCACTACAGAATTAGAAAGGAGAAGTAGTTATGGGGTAGAGTCGCACTGGCTTCACAGTTTGCGCACTCGACGGGTAAATTGTTTGTAGGTGGTAGTCAGCAAAATGATAGCTCGATACTATAGGTATGAAAGATATGAATGTATGGAAGATGAGTGTGTGGAAGTGGGGGTTTGAGATTAGGGTTATGCCTGGACAAGTAGATATTTATAGGAGTAGAACAACAGTCCTGGTGGTTGGTATTCAAGGTTTTGTGATAGTTTATGGAAAGGATAGGTAAGCTTTGGTTTCAGCTTAGGTTTCAGTTTTGGTTTTAGCTGTGGTTAGAGTTGGTATTTTTTTTCAGGTTGTGGGTTGGTTTTTTTTTCAGCGGTGTTTTTATTTTAGCACAGCGCTGAGGGCAGCGCAGTTTCTCCCAGGTTCGAAACTTTCCGTAGGGGGGAGGGTATTGTAACGTTGCATTTTTCCAAGCGTTTATATTTTGATAGTTAAATAATTCAAACGCTGTTTTCAAACCTGCTAGCGACATCTAGTGGTTATATTTTGTACTTCATAGCAGGTCGATGCTTGTCATTGCGCCGTTGCTTATTTTTTTCTCTCAATTTATATTAAATGCATCATTGAACTTTTACATAGTAAACAAATAATTAAACTACATAATTTACTTATGTACCTAGATAGTATCAATTCTTAAATTATTAAATTCTAACAACAAGTAAATATTTCATTTTGTAAATCAAATCGATTGTGAAACGGACCGCAGTGACGTTTCCTTAGAGTGATTTGACAGATAGTTTTTTTCTTTAATTTTGAGAGGACATTGTGTGATCCATTGTGTTAGTGGAGTTAAATAAATTGTTAATCCGGCTTTGCCGGTGAAATCGCCTAAATTAGGCTGATGTCCTAATAGGCGACAGAAACAAACAATGAGGTATGTTTGTTAAAGTTATTTATTTTGGAAATATTTCGGTTCTAACCTCTTTGACGCAATGTCTGATTTTTCGTCATATTTCTTGTTTCAGCGAGCAATAGTTTATATTCGTATTGTAACCAGCAGACTGGGTGGGTGGTAGAATCGGTGTGTTCCGGCAAATGAAATGAAGCAGGATGCCCGAGTAAGTTTTGAAAGTGGTCACCCATCTGCCATGCGGCTTAACTTTGTTAGGAAGCTTCATACTGATTGTTTTCCGTTTGTTTCAGGGGAATTTTTTAATACGCCTTAAAGTCCTTCCTAGGATAGACCTTTTATAAAACTTGGAATTTTTCTTAACACTTAATTAATCCTTCTACATGAATACTCTTTCTTAACTTCCTTCTCTTGTCAAACACTTCAATCAGGAACGTAATCGAACAATTTCATAGAAGATGTCATATCATGGCACAGCAGTGAAGCGCTGTGGATGCACAGATCTGGCACATCATTAGGAGGACAAACCATAGGAGGCACAGGTTCCCTCGTGAGAAATCTCCGAGGACCATAGCAGGAACCAGGTTGTACCCGTCTTTGCTTATGATAGTGCACCCGCAGACCAGCTTGCTCTGATGTTCTTTCTAATTCTCATGTTTTATTTATACTCCTTCTGAGTTGTTTATAATAAGATGCAATAATACTTACCACACGAACCCTTAGTAATTTCTGAGTTACGCGACCCTGTTCCTTCCAAATTGGTACTTAGCGATAGATCTTATTATCGAAGCAGTGTCTAGTATAGTTACCTTATAAGAAAGTGAGATCTAAATACCTGTATCGCAAAAAGTCAGAATAAACACCATGTACCAATCTGAATGGAGGTTTTTCTTTATCTGACCATCAACGTAACATATCCTAAGGTCTTCTTTATAAATTTTCTGCAACTCCTATCTTAAATATATTTTTCATTACGTTGCACAACATAGGCTATTCCCAATAATTGATATACCTAAATAAGGACAAGAAAATCTTCTTTTGAGAATACCAAACAGTCTCTTTATTGTGGTCCAGAGCCTTTACTGAGGCAATAATGTGTTTGTCCAGCAGCTATTAAAATGTAGATAGAAACATGGGTAGCCACACTTTGAATCACCAAGTTCACTACACTCTAGAAAGGCACACACTGGACTCTTTTTGATAATGGTACTAACTATTCTTTTGACCCAGGTTTTTTGATAACTGGCATTGGCATCCAAGCTACAGTTTAGCAAACATTGGAGTCTGGAAGAGTCTTTTGGAAATGGTGGTATCCTGTTCTGATTTTGGGTCTTTGATAACTGCTCTTGGCATAATGATGGAGAGCGAGTAGTATTCCGTATATTGGCTGTGTTGCTTGATTGCTTTTTCTTCCAATTTGGGGACGCGCTGACTAATTTCTTTTGTTGGAAACTGCAATTCTTAGTAGCATTTGAAATTGCGTTTTGACATATTTCTGTAGTGTTTTTAGGTATTACACATTACAGAGACTTCTAACAAGGGGTACTTCTTCTACCAAAGTCCTTAAAACGGGCGTTAAAGCTGAAATACTTCCAAATCAAATATTTAAGATAGGTCGCGACCGCTCTCAACTTTTTAAATATTTGAGCATGCTATTTGTCACATTTTATGACATTTTATTATCTGTGGCACGCTGATTGACTTTCATGAATACGATTTTCTCGTTTGAGTGCTTAATCAACTTAGTTTAATCACGTGAGAGGAGGAGCAATTGATGAACCTTTGTGAATGCGAAAAAACAGTTTGAGCGTTGTTCAAGTATTTGTTAAACGCTCAACTATTTAATTTGCTTTTGTGAATTCCACCGTTAAACTCTTGATCACGTGATTTAGCGCGGCTTATGTCAATCCCATACATTTTGTTCTTTTCTAACTTCGCTATCGTTTTCTAAATGTTACTTTGGCTAAGGCCCTTGGACCATTTTAGCTGGCGGAGCAGGTTGGGGTGGATTGGGCGGGGAGAGCTTAGGTACCCAGTAGTGAGACAACGTAGGCTAACAGCAATAATAATTTGCTATTTCTATTGGAAATCCGCCACTCTTCCGGATGGATGTGGCTTCATGTCTCACTGGAGGCCACGAATATTTTGACCATATTGAAATTAATTCTCATCTGTTGATCCCTCTTAAACTTTTGTCCTAGCTACATTTTGTGTTGTGTTTTTTCAAAGATTTAAAAAAGCTCAAAAAATTCAATTTTCTTCACAAAAATAATGAGTAGCGAATTAGCGATACTGTGAATCAGAGGTGATTTCACCGTGTAATATCGATGCCAAAAAGTTGTACAGGTAACGAAAAAGTAAAATAAACAGTGTTTTTTGACCATACATTGTTTTGAATTAATTTGCTCAGGAACATACAATACTCTACATATTATTATAAAACTACATGTTCTTCTTCTACATACATGTTTATGTAAGTATTCTTGAAATCTTTGATCTATAGAAAATTGAAAATTCTACAGCTTACGTCCCCACCTATGAACTAGGAAGTGCTTTACCTGGCCTAAATTCGATTTCTATGTGCCTATACGTAACAAGCCGTTCGAAGCACTGAGAACGTTGCGTTAAAATTGCATTTGTCGCTAAGAGTGAGCACACTGTGCAGGCCTCTGTTAATATTGCAGCCGCAACGAGCCACACTCGAGCACACTGCGCAAGCCTTGGAACATTGGATTTGAATTCTTTCTCATTTAGAGTAGACTTGAAAGAAATACTATTCCGACGCCACAAGCACAACACAATATTGGTGAGTAGTAATGAGGGACATCAGTAATAATTTTTTTTACTAAAAAACAAAGCATCAGTTTTTACTGCTAGGCACAGGCCTCACCTCAACTATAAAGTGGTGCGGGCCATACTCTAACAGACTCGTCGCAATTTGTGACATTAGCTAGGAGCAACTGTTGACAATCTTGCACGGAGATGCAATACATACCTGCCTTTCGGTTGAAGTGGAGTGGCACTGCATGACACTAATGATTATTGCTTTACCACTGCCATGACTTGGGCTTTTTTGGTATTGTCGTCAGACCTATTTAACATCAATACCAGGTAGAGATCCTCTAAGCTGAAATGACACGCCCCTCCACTGCATCAACTTGAGCAAGCAAGCACTTTTGTATGCGTAGATGCGGTGAAGTGGTGCGTCATTTCAGCTTAGACGATCTCTACGAGCTCTGTTTAATTCGGAGTCAAATATTCATGTTGTTATATCCTTACATTCTGAAGATATTGTACAACAAAACAATGCTTAAAATTAATTCTGGCAGCCCTGTTCTAATAACTTGTGCATAGTGTGCATGCACCCTGGAAGCGTACGGCGGATATTACACCCCCGCTTATCCAACCTGCTAATAACGTGGGCAATTTTTCAGCTGTGCTCTAAAACTTTACCACTTTTCGATGAGCTCGACACAGTTTTGCAAAAGATCGACTAATCACTTTTTTTTTTTTTTTTTTTTTTATAGGATAGGGGGCAAACGAGCAGACAGATCACCTGATGGAAAGTGAATACTGCCGCCCATGGACATTTGCAACACCAGAGGGGCTACAAAATGCGTTGCCGGCCTTTTAAATGGGAGTACGCTCTTTTCTTGAAGGACTGCAGGTCGTATTTGTCCGGAAACACCGCATGCGGCAACTCATTCCACAATTTCGTGGTTCGGGGCAGAAAGTTTCTGTTGAAACGAACAGTAGTGCTCTGCCAACTGTCAAGGTAGTGGGGGTGGTAGAGTTGTCGCGTAGATCGATGGCGGAAAGAGGTGGCGGGAATCAGCCCGAACAGTTCCTCGGAGCACTCTCCATGATAGATGCGATAGAGAATGCAAAGCGAAGCTACATCTCTACGCAGTGCCAGGGAGTCAAGCCTATCCTTCGAAACTTCACAGCAATCAACAACTCGAGCTGCTCTCCGTTGAATGCGGTCTAGAGGGAGAAGCTGGTACTGGGGAGCCCCTGCCCAGAGATGAGAACAGTATTCCATGTGAGGCCTAACTTGCGCCTTATAAAGTTGCAGGCGGTGTGCCGGTGTGAAATACCGTCTCGATCTATTGAGCACGCCGAGCTTCATTGAGGCTATTTTAGCCTTACCCTCCAGATGGCCACGAAACTGGACTTCGCTCGATATGTCGACACCAAGAATTCCGATATTGGCTGCGGCAGTTAATGGGGTGCTCTCGAAACAAACCGATACGACAAAGGGCAGCTTTTTTGCGGTGAACGCGCAAACTTGCGTCTTCTTGGGGTTAAATTGAACCAGATTATGTTTACCCCAATCTGAAACTTTCTGAAACGCTGTTTCAATTTCAGACACAAGTTTGTTTCGACTCTCGACGACGTTTTCCCGAGAAATGTTCGCGCGGCCGGTGTATAAAGCATCACCCGTACTGTCATCCGCATAACAATGAATGCCACTGATTTGTAGCATATCATTTATGTGCAAGATAAACAGCGTAGGTGATAGCACACAGCCTTGCGGGACACCAGCATTAACGGACATGAGGTCAGAGCATTCGCCGTCGACTACGACCTTTATGCTTCTGTCTGCTAAAAAGCTAGTGACCCATTCGCATAATTTCTCAGAAAGCCCGTAGGAAGGAAGTTTCGAGAGTAGCGCTTTATGCCATACCCGATCGAAGGCTTTCGCAACGTCCAAACTAAAGGCCACAGCTTCGCCCTTACTCTCAATCGCCTGTGCCCATCGATGCGTCAGGTATACCAAGAGATCACCAGCCGAGCGACCCTGACGGAAACCGTACTGATGGTCGCTAAGCAGCTGATGATCCCCAAGGTACCGGAGGAGCTGAGCGTTAATAACGGATTCCATTATTTTCGAGAGCAGAGAGGTTATGGCTATTGGCCTGTAGTTGGACGGATCTGAGCGGTCACCTTTTTTAGGGATCGGGTGAACCAAAGCCGTTTTCCATGAAGTCGGGACTACGCCAGAGGAGTAGGAGAGCTGAAAGAGGCGCGTTATAGCCGGTGCCAACTCTGGGGCGCACATTTTCAAAACGATGGGAGAGATTCCGTCGGGCCCACACGATTTGTGGATATCCAGGGATAACAGTGCTGACCGCACTGCTTTCTGGTGGAAGTGGATGTCCGGCATACTACTCTTACACCGTGGTATGATCGGCGGGTCCTGGCCCCTGTCATCCAAAAATGAGTTGGATGCAAAGAATTTGCCCAAGAGATCGGCTTTCTCCTTCGCGTTGTGGGCCAATAAATCATCTCCCTTGTGCAGAGGTGGAAAAGATGGCGAACAGAAATTTCCCTGGACGGCTTTGGCAAGAGACCAAAATGCGCGAGTTCCCGAAGGAAGACGCTCAAGCCGTTCGCCAATCCTAGAGATGTGCAAGGACTTCGCCCTAGCGATGTCTCTTTTGAAGGACCGGGAGGCGTGGTTCAACTTCTTTTTGAAGGCACTGGTGTTTACATCCTGGGACGCCGCTGCCGCTGCCCAAGCTCGGTAAGCCACCCGCTTCTTGCGTGAAGCAATTTTGCAGGTTTGGCTAAACCAGGGTTGGCATTTGGCACCAATGGGGACCACAGAGGTTGGAATGAAAAGTTCCATTCCCTGCCGCACCACATCAGCAACAGCATCAGCAACGGCGTTAGGATCAACCAGTGCAAAGCAAACCTGACCCCATGGGTAGGATGCAAAGAAGGAACGCAGTCCATCCCAATCTGCTGACTTAAAGTGCCACACTCGACGTCTTAGTGGGCAGCGTGGTCGCGCTGATTGCGCGAGAGGCACCACACTCCGGATGAGGCAATGGTCAGAGGAGCCAAGGGGGGCACCGACAGACACGGTGTAGCCTTCGGGATGAGAAGTCAGCAGGAGATCCAGCAGTGTAGGTTCCTGGTTTTCCACATCTGGGATTCGCGTGGGCGTTGTAACCAGCTGCGAAAGACCGTAAGCCAGGGCGAAGTCGTGAACAGATCTTCCCGCATAATCGGTCTTGCGTGAGCAAAGCCATTCGGCGTGGTGAGCATTAAAATCGCCGAGTATCACGATCTCAGCGGAAGGGATCTGCTGTTGCACCAAATCTGTAGCCATTTGGACGTGCTCAAGGAGTCGCTCGGTTTCGGCATCACCGCTATGAGACCTGTAAAGGCAAGCGTAGACGCGGGGGTGGTCGCCGCTATCTACACGTAGCCATAAGATGGAAAAGTCCCTACCTTCAAGATTCCTGAGGCGGCGAGAGCTGATATCGTCCCTAACGTACACACATACTCCAGCTTTTGGTATGAAGGAGTGTTCCAAGCTGTACCCAGGGTAGTGTAGGTAAGAGGTGTCCGCCGGAGACGATATCTGCGTCTCATTTAAAAAGAGCAAGGCCGGCTTTGATGTCTCGAGGTGGTAGTGGACAGCATTGATGTTCGAATGTAGGCCCCTGATATTGCAAAACTCCACAACTAGTGCGGCAGGGGACGCCATGCGTTGTCTGCTCTTGCCCCGGGAAATGTTGAGCGCGGTTTTGCCCCCCCCAGAATACGTGGGGCGGCCTGGGCATCCACACTCAGGAGAGTTGGTTCCCGAGCCCGGAAGCCCAGAGAGGGATTGTCCAACGTCAGCGCAGTTGGTACCCTCCTGGGGTAGATTTCTATTAAACTGCGCCATCATAAGGGGGGTGGGGAATTGGGCCTCCGGTGATCTCACTCACGCGGCGAAACACGACGCAAGCGTCATTTCACGCCGGTTTTCTGTGAGGCCGTGGTATCACTCCGGTCGAGCCAGCCCATACGTGCACGAATGCATGGCTCTCCCACGGCTTCATCATGTCAGCCGAACGACGCCCACTGCTGGGCATAGGCCTCCCCCAAAGATCTCCACAACGATCGGTCCTGCGCTGTCCGCATCCAGCGGCTTCCCGCGACCTTGACAAGATCGTCGGTCCACCTTGTGGAGGGCCTGCCCACGGAACGTCGTCCGGTACGCGGTCGCCATTCGAGAACCTTTCCGCCCCAACGGCCATCGGTTCTCCGCGCTATGTGCCCCGCCCACTGCCACTTCAATGATGCAATCCTTCGAGCGATGTCGGTTGCCTTAGTTCTCCTGCGGATCTCATCATTTCTGATTCGATCAAGCAGGGAAATACCAAGCATCGCTCTCTCCATTGCTCGCTGGGTGACTTTGAGCCTTCTTATGAGACCCATAGTGAACGACCACGTCTCACTCCCATATGTCATTACTGGCAACACACACTGGTCAAAGACTTTCGTCTTGAGACACTGAGGTATTTCGGACGCGAATATATGCCGGAGCTTCCCGAACTAATCACTAATCACTTCTAATCTAATAACTAATCACTTGACCCTACCGAAAATCAAAATACAAAACGTGACCGTATTTCAAATAACATGTAACGTAGCTATACTTGAATAAATCTTCAAGAAAGTTTGTCGAGCTTCACGAAAGTAGGGACGAGATTCTCAGTCGGTCGGTATTCATAACGATATCTCCGTAAACGAAAGTAACACTACATTGTACAATTAAATACTTACTACCTTAGGTATATTTGTTGATGATGACTTTTTGAAATGCAGAATTGAAATCGTCAATATCACTCTCAATCATTGCAATGGCAAATGATTTAATAGTTGAACCAAACGAATCCCGAAATTACCAAAACTTCATGTAAAAAACAGGTGCAGTATTTTACTTTTTAAATAGCTGGACACAAGAAAAACTGACCGCTATCCAAATTCTTTAGTCTAAAATTAGATTCGAAACTGTACTTAATTGTATTTTTTGGAAGCGGTGCCAAGCTTCTCCGAGAACTTACTTATGCGCTAAGCAAGAACCGTGATTTGGCGTAGACTACATTACATTTGTTTTTTCTACGAAAATTCGTAGCTATTGTCAAAGTACCTACGCGCACCGGCAGAGAAGTTACATTTCCCGTGGGATTCGCATTTGTCCACCTCAGCTTAATTAGGCAATTCCCAGAACTGTAACTACTCCGTTCAGTCACTGCAGGGGTGAACTTTTGCAGCTAGGATTATCCGTGACTGTGGTTTTTACTTTGACTGTTGACGAACTCGTGCTACCTTTTTGTTTTTAAATTAAGAGTCTGTAGGTCACAATGGTCATGAGAGGTTGTAAACTTCTAACCCTTCATGTGCTCGAGGTCAAGTTTTTAATTAAAAAATAAGCAAACTCTACAATATCAGTTGTGGCGCTTATATTTTACCTAAATAATTTATAAGTTATTAGTACCCCTATAAATCGGAATGTTTCCAAGTAGAAACCGCTTATCGGTTTAGGTACACTTGCTGAGATGAAATACGAGTATAATCCAGACCTTCGCTAATTACTGGGCGAATTGGACCCTTCTCCTTGATTTATCACAGGTTTATAGATAAACCAGCTGGCGACAGCGCAAAAACTATTTGGGTTCTGTCTGATCATTTTATGATCACTGCCAGTTACAACAAATGAGAAATAGCATCTAGTCGATTAGAAACGACTCTGCTTAGTTACATTCAAACATTCGCTTATTTATTTATAAGTTGTAAAACTCGGCCACAAACAAGTCAAACTTAGTAAGTGGAAGATGACCTTTAGAGCAATAGTATAAAGGGTTTTTTTTTTCAAATAAACAAAGACAGTCTGTTTATTGCTTGTAATACCTAAACTGATGAAAAACTAAATAGAGAAAAAAAAAGTAACTAACCGAATAAAGAAAAACAAAAGTAAAAAAACGTTCCAAAGAATTGTCAACCGCCTCGTTTGGAATGGTGCCCAGAATGCTGGTATTGCCTCTTTGAATGGCCAGACTCATACGCTGGCCGAGGTAGCTACCAGCCTTCTGATCACCAGTAACTTCAATCAGGCGAGTGGACAATTCTTTGAACAGATTACGGGCTCCTTGGCCCCACAGACCCAACGTTTCCACGCCAAAGGGAACGAAGCGGTAGCAGCTGTGAAGAAAAATCATATTATCATTATCATTCACTTAAACTTAAGTCTTAGATACCGACGAATTGTAAACTGGCCGATATAGATCAACCATACAATTTTCATGTTTTGCCTTACCTGCATGCCCTATACTTAGGAAGTTTTGAGGCGGCTTGCTACGTGGTTGCAAAAGCTGAAGTGCACTTGTCTCACAATTTGACGGTTTGCCATGAATAGATTATAGACTATCGAAAAATAATGCGTAAAATTGTAATCAGATATCGCAGTTCACAATCCATTGATAAGAGGCTTAAACTAGGGGATGTCAGAGCTTTTAGTTCGCTCTGTAGACACTTCTTGCACATTCCTCATTCGAGATCTGGCTTTATCAGGCGAATGAACAAATGTGGTTCAACCAGATTTATGTGCTAGCTGTACTTTTTCTACTTGACATAATTTAAAGCTTTATTCTTAACTAAGATTCGTTTGAAACGCTATCCTCTGGGCACGTTTGTACTGAATGAAACTTTTTATTTTTGCCTCTAAGATAATTGTAAACGTTTTCTGAATTCTGAACGGTTGTTGTGAACGTACACTGTGGATATAAACTAGGTAACTGATTGTTGTTTTTTAACCGACTTGAAAGAAGGGGGAGGTTTTTTTTTAGGTGTTTGTTATCTCAGAACTTTTGACTAGATGAACCGATTGTGATGATTCTTTTTTATTTGAAAGCTACTGCTTCCCGCGAAGTCCCATTTAATGTGGTTCAGTTCTGACAGCGACATTCATGAGGAAACCTTAGAAGCCTTGAATTTTCATTAAGGAAGTGCGCGAATGGACGAATAACTCAACATCTTGCCAACCGATTTTGATGATTCTTTTTGAGTTGTTCAATTAATGTTTGGTGTCAAACTCTAATCAAACTACCTACGGACCATGCTAAGTAGGCCTCACTCTGAGTTATATTTTACGTATAAGATTTAGTTGCGCGTGTTGTTTTTTCTGTAAAAGACGGAGTACTTACATTGTCAGCGTCTAAGTAGAAGTAGAACGTTCTCAAGAACCTTTCTGCGGAGTTCCGGAGAGGAGCGCACTTTATGATACACATTCGTCGCGGAGATCGTCCGTGGGGCTGTAAGGAAGTCGGAAATAGCTTTTTGTGCGCGCGTGTGGATGCGAGCCTGTGGACACTCGGCCGCGCAACTATCGTGGGACCACATTAGGACCTTGTTAACGGTTGTTAAAGACAAGGTTGAGGTTAGCTCAGCTGGCTAGTCAATCATCACTTCATGTTGTTATTTATTTATATTTGTAATTTTAGTTAAGTTTAGTTTTAGTTTTTGAATAGATAATTGAATATTGTTCTTTGATTGTTCCTGTTGTTTGCAATTGGTAGGTGCAAGTAAGTGGAATTTTTTTTCTCGAAATGGTGTCTGGTTTTTCGTCTACTCTCTATACCGTACCTCACCTAGCTTTAACTTTGCTCTATCAATAGCCTGTACTTCTTTTTCAAACGATTAAGTTGTGCCAGATTGTATCATGTTAAATTTTTGGTTGTCTCCATTATGTTAAAATTACTTAATATGAGATTAACTATTACAATAAATAATAATTTGCACGTCTGCCAGCAGGCCGAATACTTAGTCTAGCCACTCCATGTACATCTCATCGCTCAAATTGTATTCTATGCAAATAAATGTTGTTTGTTTGGTTGGTTAGTTTGGTGGTTACAATTTTATGATTAAAATAACTACAAGAATAAAAGCTTGCGCCCGCGACGACCACTCCTAATTAATACCGCCTATTTTGGCGAACCCAGGCCTTGTCTGGAACTACTGTACTATTAGTATCACTTTGATCTGACGCTGACTGTACTTATTGTTGTAAATGATGGCCAGAAGTCCGGGGGATGCGGTAATAGGTACCATCGATTCGTCAAGTAATGCTAAAAGGTAAAAACCTAGAACAGTTGCAATAACTAAAATGGTGCTCCGAGTTTTTTGCCTGTTTTCATTATAAAGACATCTATTTATTTTTATGTAGAGAAGAAATTCAGATTTGTCAGTGTTGGGAAAACAGGCATTTTCGCTACATTATTTGCCTCCATAACTTTTGTAAGTGACCAGTCACCGAGACTGCACAAGTCTGTCTGGGACCGATCATATACAGGGTGTCCCGAAACGTGACGTCAAGCGGGCACGGGATGATAGGCTAGGTCATACCGGCTCTGGGAAAAATAAGTAAAAAAATCTATGTCACTTGGTTTAGTAATAATAATAATATTTTTGATTTTTTTGGAAATCGACACCCTTGACTAAGTTTTTATGTACTGTACTCAGAAATGACCAAATTTCAGCATTGTATATTTTTATTATATCCTAGAAAACTATGCTTTCGATTATAGTCACTTTTATAATGATCAATTTTGGACATTTAGTAACAAAAAAAATAAAGTTCGACTGAGTCATGGTTAAGATTTTTTATGTCACCTAACTTCATCCCTCATTTTCTTTAAAAAACATTAATATAGCGTCCTTGGCAAGTTGTCTAGAAAAATAGCCCATTTAATCAAGATTTCAAAAAGGTAAAATACTTACCATTTCCTTGTCTTATGTTTCCATGAAAAATATTATGAACCATAATGGGTCGTTCAAAACTTGAACTAGGTGAAGTCTACAGAATGCCTTGTTTGGATGATAAAGAAAAAGTGATTGTAGGTTAGCGGCAGCAGCAAAAACGAATCGTTTGCTGTTGCTAAGCATTCCATGATTGGTCGGTTAATGTGATTGGTGACCACTCCAAAAAAAAAACTTTTATAGCTTCTCCGTCCTTCGAAGGCACGTTACGCGGTTGGTCCCGGAAGACGTTGCGTGTGCCCAGTGTTGAGCATAAGTGTCACCAGTTGAGGTCAGACTTATGCTCAACGTTCACGCTTACGCTCAACGAAATTATCCTGAATTGCTACAATGTCATACTCGTAACACGTCTGCACAGTGAGCTAAGTGTGGATTGTGGTACAGTCACCGGCATCTCAGGCTACCTATTTCCGTTTTTTATCTCGCTCTTGCTGAATGACATTTCTTTGCAATAGAGCAAGGAAGACTAGTAGTGTATTTTTTCGACATCTCCGTGCTTCGGAAGGCACGTTAAGCAGTTCGTCCCGGTTGGCATCGTTAGATGTTAGTCATAATACTTAGTCGAAGTCGACATCTGAGTTTTTTTTATATCACTGAATTTACACTCCTGCAACAATCCGCACTGAGCCCGCGTGTTAGAGTATGGCTAGCGCCCACCCTTATAGTTGAGGTTAGGTCTGTGGCCAGCTGTGGGATGGATAAAGGCCGTTTATGTATGTATGTAAGGAGGACTGAACAAAAATGGTAAGGGTGATGTGGCATTTACCGTAAAAGTAAGATACCAGAGCTACTATTGAGCCATGTAGTAAGGCGCATATTAAGGCGCCCTAAGCTCTCTGAATAAGTTTCGTGGCTGACTTCTGCTAGCACCTTCAGCTGGGGACAACAGCCTAATGTCATGTGTAGATACTATGAAAAAAAATCGGACTGGTCCTCATCACATTAACCGACCAAGCATGGAATGCTTAGCAACAGCAAACGATTCATTTTTGCCGCTGCCACTAACCTACGGTCATTTTTTCTTTTATCATCCAAGTAACGCATACTAATAGACTTCACCTAGTTCAAGTTTTGAACGACCCATTTTGGTTCAAAATATTTTTCATGGAAACATAAGACAAGGAAATGGTAAGTATTTTACCTTTTTGAAATCTTGATTAAATGGGCTATTTTTCTAGACAACTTGCCAAGGATGCTATATTAATGTTTTTTAAAGAAAATGAGGGATGAAGTTAGGTGACATAAAAATTCTTAACCATGACTCAGTCGAACTTTATTTTCTTTTACTAAATGTCCAAAATTGATCATCATAAAAGTGACTATAATCGAAAGCATAGTTTTCTAGGATAAAATATAAAAATAAAACGCTGCGTTATTTGGTCATTTCTCAGTACAGTACATAAAAACTTAGTCAAGGGTATCGATTTCCAAAAACTTCAAAAATATTATTATTATTACTAAACCAAGTGACATAGATTTTTTTCCTTATTTTTCCCAGAGCCGGTATGACCTAGCCTATCATTCCGTGCCCGCTTGACGTCACGTTTCGGGACACCCTGTATATACAATTCTCAATTGTGTGTTTGTTGCCAAACTCCTCCGAAACATCTATACTGTTTTTGTTTTTTGTACATATGTTAACAACCTACCAGTCAAACAGTAGGTCTACGACCGTACACTGAGAATAGGTGGTTACCTATTTATTTTACCTAACTTTTTTTTTAAACTACAGTCCACGCAGACGATGGCGCGGGCGGCTGCTAGTTATCCTATAAGATTGAGACAGTTGAACAATCGAACTCGATTGGTAACTTTCATGAAGAGCTTATCCTTCTTAGGCCTGAATTGTTTAGAGAAAAGCTTTTAAAATTTTCCTCTCGGATGGGACAATGCTATAAGTGATTTATCCACAATCGAAGACGGGAGGAATTATAGATATAAGAATTTCATTCTCAATTAAAATTAACTAGCCAAAATGGAATGGAGCGGACGTACAATTATGCCGGTAAATTTAATAATTCAGATGTCTCTCTGCGATATTTACCTACTCTACCAATTTACTTCGGAATCTAATTAACTCAGATTTTTTACCTACAAAGTAAGCGGAGAACAGTTACAGTTGGAACTCTATATTATTGATGGTGATGGCGTTGTGTGTGTTTATGTTACTGAACGTTTGTCGTCTACAAAAGTCCCTTGTCAAAAACATGATCACCATTGGGAGTGTGTCAAGTAGTAAAATAAAATTAGGTACCTACAATAATACGGCGCAATTATGCACCACTAATTAATACTGTATGGAATACTGGATCACGGAAGAGGTGGGCGCGATTCTCATCTACGGCGGTGTATTTTCTCAATATGATACGAGTATAGTACATATTTAAAAAAATACTCATATTTTTCTATATGATAATTTTTTTTTACTATACACCAAGTTTCGTAGTAGCTACAGTGAACAGCACATCAGGTTACCCCATTTCCGTTCTTTTCTCTCGCTCTTGCCAAGTGCCATTTCTTCGCAATAGAGCGAGGAGGGCTGACGGACCGCTGAGGGATGTGCCGTCCACCGAATAACAAAATTAACTTTAATTTTAACCTTACAATTTGAATCAATTGTAGAACCATTTCGCACACATAAGAGCTCTCTTGTTATCAAAATCTGTGGCCGACAGCATAATATCGGTTCTTGTTCCACTGCCCTTAACAATGGGGGGAACAATGCTGCCACCGGCTATCATTACGGCACCTCTGCCCTAACCGTGTTCGGTTCAATGGGCCCTTATTGTGTGATCAATGCGCAACTACAAAAAGATGGAACCCGATTATGCTGTATTTGGGAACAGCTATTCATCATTACCAATGGATAACAACATGAAAAGTGGCCTCGCAGTAGCCGAACAAGCGACGGCGGCTCGCTAATCTCCATATATAAAAATGGATTGCTGTTCGTTTGTCTCGCTAAAACTCAGGAACGGCTGGACCGATTTGGGTAATTTTGGTTTCGTAATATTTAAAACGGTCCAGGAAAGGTTTAAAAGGTGAGTAAACATGAGAAAACGCTAGGAATATAGTTAAGAACAATAATTTAGTTTTACTTAGCAACTTCTCCTACATGTCACGTGACCCTGAATGTTTGACAACAGAACGAAGTCTGTCGGGACAGCTAGTCTTTATATATAAAAATGAGTTGCTGTTCGCTAGCCTCACCTAAACTCAGGAATGGCTAGACCGATTTGGATAAATTTAGTTTTGAAATATTTGTGAAGGTCCAGGGAAGGTTCAAAAGGTGCGAAAATTCAGTAACATTCGACAGAACGACGTCTGCCGGGACAGCTAGTGGCACATAATTCTCGTAGTAATTATTAAGGTGGGTGAAACTAATAACCTTGCTAGTCGTGGTGCCAATTACCTTTCTGAACCCGAAATGATTGAATGATTTCTGATGCCTATATTGCGGCCTGTTCTGACATATCACATCAGTAAAACATAATTTTTGGGACTTTTTGCGTCATTATCTCGAATGTACCGAAAGTTTCACCTTCTTAGCCAGATTCTTCTTCTTCAATATGATCGTCGTCTTCGAAAAGATTGACTTTATTAATTTGCCTTTAGATCCAATCAGACAGATGTAACCATTTTGAATTAGATTTAATAGTACCGAAGAAGTTGGCTCCGGCCCCGAACAAGGCCTAAGGACGGGGTCCCCTGGGCCCATGAATTTACAATGCACAACATGATAATAATGGATGACGTCACTACTAAAGCACGCAAGCTTCAAAACCAACTGACTGATAGCATTATCAACTCTTGTACCGCCACATTTTAACAATGCGTTGAACAATGCCCCTACTTCGACCCTGATTGTGCTAAGTATAAAAGCTATCCTTTGTGCTGTTAAAATTCTATCAATGACGAAATCGTAGGCATCGGTTCTTTTGTCGCTGTTATACAGTTATAGATTGTAGATAGGTGATGCTTAATAGCAATTATTATACCTACACAGTCAACCCAGAAACAATAATTGACCAAATTTAAACAAATTGCGATAGTGGATAGAAACTACAAAATAAAGTTAATCACCATGCCTTGAACGAACATTTTTTTTAAATCGCTTCTGTGCCACTGACAACATCGGTAGTTTACTACTTAGTGACATGCCTGAGCACATGTTACGAAAAATGAAGAAAAAATTGGTTTTATGCGACATTATAGTTGACTGCACCAAAGGAATTTGGGCTCAACTCCAAATCTAAGCAACACTGTGTATTCTGCTAACATCACCAGCCTCTTTAGTAGTACAATTGTAAATTCGGAACATTTACCACGTACATCATGTATCTTGAAATAGTGCCAGCCACGCGGCAACGAAGTGCTGACGCTAAAGTCGTATTGAGCTGCAAATTGGCAATCTTCGCGGCTCTTAGCGCGGGCATGCTCCGAGCGCGACGCTTTTTGAATTCAACTCGAGAGCAAACTCCCGAGTTTACACTGGATTTCAGATATTACTTTGAATGAAGTTCGTTGAAGCGGAGCGGAAAGCCGATATTCGGAGTCCCGATGAAGAGTCCACTATTATGACGGTTTGCAGTTTTGGATAACTTTTAATTTATAAGATTTGAAATCTGCCTGTACTATATTTCCAAGGCTAGGCATCTTCAAGACAGATTTAGTATTTCTCGTAGCTAGTTGCTACGAATAACATCGTAGCATTCGTCGTAGTCAGAGTGATTTTAAAACTGGTCTGCATAATTGTAATTTAGGCTTGTATGTGCCTTGGATGTTGTCTCTAAGTTTACAATTGTTTGCAATAAATAAATAAATTGTTTCTAAGTTTTGCAAGAATCAGTAAGGCTTTTTTGCAATTTATGGTTGCATATAGCCCAAATTTCGTGCTTAAAGATTATTTTCTGTCTTAACTGAATCCAGCTATGATGAGAAATATTTAAAGTTGTATAATCGACCGAAAAATCTGCGGACTGTTAGAACTAAGAAATATGTACTACCTCAAACTACGAATGTATACGGCACTCGACAGCTAAATTATGTTATCCCTAGTTTTTTTTAAATGAACTGCCTGCGAGCATTCAAAGTTAATTTGAAAATAACAAATGTAATAAAAAATAAACTTAAAAAATACCTATTGAGTGATTCGTTGTGGACAGATAAACCATGATTGGTTTGTGAGCCACAGCTTTGTAATTATTTTTTTTGTAAACTCTGTAACTGTTTTGAACAATAAATAAATAATAAATAAAGATATATCTCAGTTGAAACATAATGGTAACCCTGTTTGCTACCATCCTCGTGTCATGTGTAGCTTTTTTTGTCAAGCTTTGAATATGAAATATTTTCCCCTACAAAGTTTGCAGGGGATTACTAATCGAGCAACATAGTAGTTGGTGGACATAGATAGACAGATATGTTCTTAATTGTACACTAAAAACTACAATTTACCAACCAACCAACCTGGACTAGGTTTGCTCGATAGATCACGATGGGAACATAAGAAATAATAGCTTGCAGACGAACTCTTTAAAATACACTGTACTATTTGAGCCAATGTATTTATTGCTAGAGCAAAATGTAGCACCTACCAGCTATAAAATTTATCGACAGAAAGTGTAACGCGATCTCCTTGCAAACAGATAGAGGAAAATTGGCGTGAAAGGTAAGTTAGTTCACAAAATAGTTACAAGACAAGTAACACAGGTGGCAGTATACATACAGTTGTATTTTTTAAATATATATACTTTTTT